>CM063180.1:115242371-125242371 GCA_031835075.1 Saguinus oedipus
TATGCCCTTTTCTTCTTATATTAATGTATTCCAAGGTCTCATCACTGTTTAAAAAGTAGCTTGCATGCTTTGATATTCTATATCCAAGGATACTGATCTGCCTTATTATTTTTGGAGAATGTCAATGAAAAGAAAGTCCCCTTTGCTTCACTCTATTAGAAAATCCCATGACTCGATGTAGGTAAAGTTCTAATTTTTATGTTTGAAACCCGTTTAAAAATAATTCAATTTGCAAAAGACAGTATTTTCTATTTCCTCTTTCAGTGTTTTCTATAGCCTATTTACCTCTGTTCTTCAATTAAGGAAATTATAAAATAATTAATTTAAGACTTTCAGAATTATGGAGTCAATATATGTTATGAAAAAAATGATCTGTATCTCTTATTTTTTAAAAAAATATCTGTCTCCTCAATAGAAAAGAACTATAGCCTTTTCTTTTTCAATAAGATTTTTCACAGTCAAGTATAATTATTCAAATTTTTTCATACCTGCATCTTCCCATCCACCCAATTTAGAAGAACTTCTCTTAAAAATATTCAGAGTATTAAACTCTGGTTGCGTTACACTTCTACTAAATTAACAAGATGTTAATATGTCATTCCAGGAATATATGAAGTCAAAATGTCTATCCAAGATCCTCTTCTTCACAACTTATATATAGGAGAATGTGACCGTATTCATATATCCTGGATAAATTAGAAAGTCTATCAGAGAACAAGTGTGAGGGATATCAACCTTCAGCTGAATAAGGACACTTTCTCATCAGGGAAGCTTTCTTTTTACCAGAGTGTTGGTAAAGTTGCTTTTTACCCTCTCAATTATTGATTGGAATGTTTGTCTTCCCCTTAAGGCCATTTAAAGGAACACGGATGACGTCTTTATGTTTTCTTTCCCTTCTTCAAGGCTTAATGAACTTTAGGGTGAAGTTTACAAAGCCCAGAACAGAGAGCTTGCTTGGGAACACTGTGAAGCACCTGATGATGGTCTATTTTTTCCTACTTGTGAGAATCAGATTTGGACAGCTTGTCTTTTTACATTTATGTTTCAACACTTCAGTGTGACTTAACAAGATGTTTAAAGCTGAGGTTTGGGGAGAATAATTCTTGAGACTTAAGGGATGTTGAATTTCACACTCTATATAAGGGAGCTTAGCATACCAATCTTTGCTTTAGGGGAGAATCAGGGAGTTATTCTAGGGCTTGCTAAGTATCATAGTTGACACAGCAGAGAAACCTTTCCCTTTTCGGCTTCCCGCCATGCCCTGTGAATAAAGGAGTATGCCACAGTCATTTACAGGATTTACAGGACTGTTTTTCCCTTGAGAGATTTAGTTCTACTTCACCTTAACTCATTATTGATTCATGGGCTGCTGTTTTTTGGCTAAATGTGTTGGAGGAGCAATGTTAGCTGAGAGGCTAGCAACATTTGCAACAGGCTCTTCCATCATCCTACCCTATTGGAAATTTGCTGTCAAAATATCCACTCAAGACTCTGCCTTTCTTTCTTCTCTTCCATCCATCCCCATAGTACTTTTTCCAATTAAGGTCTGTTTGTTAAAGGACTACATTTACTATTCATGTTTCTGTTATTTGCACTTTACAAGGTACTCTTTTTATTAAGCACCAGTCCATAAAATGCCTGGAAGTTCATCCTTTTTTTCTACTCCCCACTGACAGCTGGCTTTGATGTAGAGGGGAGAAATGGATCTGCTCAACATTCCTAACTCAAGTAGAATCTTAGGCTAGATGACAAAAGTAGTTTAGCTGCCAAGACCTTTGGCTGCACCATTAGACCAGCATGTAATTATGTATTTTATAGTTAGCCCAGGGTAGGCCGAAATAATCATTTCCCAAAATGGACCTAGCAATTATCTTGGTAGACAGGTGTTTGTTTATTGAGTCTTATCACTTTAGAATTAAAGAGTATTAAATTAAATACTTTAAAGTTAGAATACTTTAGAATTAAATAAAGATAATCCCAGAGAATTTTCTATTGCTCACTGAATAATAGGAGAACAGACTCTTTTACTTAAAAATTGTGCTTAGAGGCCAACAGATAGAGTTGAACAGATAGCCTTTGACACTCATGGCATAGAACAAAGTGAAAACTTTGGTTTATGGAAACTAAGCCCAAATTATCATTTTGCATGTTATTACTGTGATCCTGATTTGGACTGGTGCTAGCATAAACTTACCCACCATAAGAGCATTCTTCTGCTCCACAAAACCCTAGACTACTGTGAAACTTTTGTTGAATTCAGTAATACCAATTTAACCTGTTAATTACTGATAGAAAGTACAAACAAAAACTGTGTGACATTTGTGCCCAAGAGTGACTTAGCTAGTTTGTACGATGATTTCTCAATGCTAATAAGTTGACTGGGGGGAGTATACATGACTAAAGGACTGGGGTTACAAAATCAAATTATTCAACACAACAGCAACATTTTTTCAGCATCACCTTGATTTATTTTCCTAGTCTTTTTTTCCTCAGATGGAAAAATAATTTCATCAAGAAAACAAATGCTTCTGCCAGAGTGAAAGAATTTTATGTTTTAATGCTTTTCTTAAAAAAAGTCAACAATGAACCAGGGCATGCTCTGCCTCCCCACCCCCATTTTGCTGACTACATTTTTTGAAAAATTTATTGGCAGAAAACAAGATATTTTCTTCCAATAGAGTGATTATGTTTTATTGCTATTTTGTTTAGTATACATTTTTCTCAATTGGGAAAAAAGTCTAGGTGAAAAAAAAAAATACCTAACAGGAGAAGTAGTTTACATGGTCACAACATTTAAATTGCTGCCAAAAAATGTAAAAAACAAAATTTAACATAAAATGTCATATAACTTCAAAAAACTTACCTCAATAGTCTATCACTTATCATGTACTATAAGTCAACTTCCTAAATAAGATTACAGTCCTTTATTATAAGCCCCTACTGGTACTATAGTATACATTTAAAAAACACTACTACAAAAATTTTCTTTTCTTTTTGTTTTTGCTTATTGTATACTTAGCTATAGATACTTTTTGAATAAAAGGCCTACGGTAGATATAAATGCAATCGTTAACTGATCCTGTTTGCTGATGTCCTTTTTATTTTCCACAGGTGACATCTTTTAATCCAGCATCTTCTCCTGTTTCTTGCCTTCCTTTTTCTTCTTCTTAGATTCTGCTGTAATTAAAAAAAGAAGGGAGAAGAATGTCATTATTAAGTTGCAGGGAAGAAATAGCCACATTTCCTATAATTGACCAGGAATGAAAAAATCAGATTGATACACAAGTTGCTTGCTCTTTGTAGTTCTCTTGATAAATTGAGAAAAACTATGTGTGTGTGTGTGTATGTGTGTGTGTCTGTCTGATCTTGCCAAGAGAGTGCCCGTGAGATTGAGCAGGAGGACCATAGCCAGCTTCTGTGTGAATTCCATTAATGCCTCTTATCTTACTGGTTGCCTTTGTTTGGTATGCAAGATACTGACTTGGGGTCCTGCTTAGAAAATAGAAATACAGCATACATCCCTTAGTAATTACCCAAATTATCACTTTGCATCTTATTACTGTGATCCTTGTCACTGCTCAATGGAAAGATATGAGAGCCCTGCTTGGCACCTCATTTCCCCCATTCCCTCTCTGTGGGACTCTTTAGTAGTATATTTTCTGAGCAAGCAATACCAAAGTGCTTCCACTCCATGTCAGCCCTCTGCTTATTATATATTTGGCCAGCTACCTGTATAAGAAGGAATAGCTATAAACCACATGTACTCTATCTGGACCTTGCCTACAGCAACTCCTAACTTGGGGTAAAACAAATGGAATGTGTCAACATGGGCTCTAGGAAAGTAAAACATTGAGGATTTAAATCAAAAGACTCCATTCTTTTCCATTCAATCAGCTTTCTACTTCTCTTTTCCTAACAGGAGAATGCAATATAGAATAGAACACATCTAATTTGGCTACAAAGACAAAAAATGACCAGAATCATTGGGCTAGCAAGTCAGGGGATGTTGCTAAATATTTCTGAGCCACTTCTCCAATTTGGTCTACAGTAGTGGTAGACACATACTGGTTAAGTACAGGCTCTGGAGTCAGACTGCTGAAGTTTAAATCCTGGCCACATCATTAAGTTACTGTGAGACTCAGAGAAGATTAATTAATTACTCATCTTTAAATGGGCATATGAATAGTACCATAGCATATGATAGTAACCATAGGGCTTATATCCAAATTAAACATGTTGCATAAAATCCACTGAGAACAGAACATGATATAATAGCATGTGCTCAATAAAGGTTAGCAATTATCACGAATGTGATAATAGACCAAGAACAAGAAATCATTACCCTGTATAATTTAAATCCTTAATAACCATCAAGACTTATTGATTGAACAGGTCAATAAATGTGCTAAGCAACATAGGGTCACTGGGACATAAACAATGACAGCAGGGATTATTAGGTCATTGTTCACTGGAGCATACAGCCTGTGTCCAAGAGGGCCATAAAACTGACGATGACAGAAGATATGATATGATGCCAACCAGAAATATTGTGTGTTTTTCAGCTCATACTTGAGTAGAGCTGGAAACTTTTCCATTTCTAGGTACTATCTCCATGACCTCTTCAGGTGGGTTCCAAAGTCTATTACATACTAGTAGTAATTTTGTTCAACGGTAATTGTCCTAATTTTCCTTTACCCAAACGTTAAGGGTACACCGTATGCAATTGGGTCAGCATCTTCTAAACCCAGGCTAAATTGTTGCCCATAACTGTATACATTCCATTCATGCCTTCCTAAGTTTGTACCAAAATACTAAAGAAATTTAACCTTTCACTCTTTCTAGTTTTGTTTTTTCTTTCTCAAATATCTTCCTTTCACCCTATTAGTGGTGTAATGACCAGAATTTCCAAGTGAAAGATATCTTTTAGGTCAAAGGAGATATTCTGTGTAATTTCGGAAAAAATATTCAATCTCTGAAAATTTGACAATTTCCAGTTTTTGGTCCACATTTTAGGTAACAGCTGTACATGAGGATGGCATCTTCAGATAACAAGGTAATATTTCAACTGAGACCTAACTCTGGTTTTTCTTGTCTCTGTTTCCTCATGTCCCTTCCTGGGAAACCCTCAGGAATCTGTTATCTTCTAGATCTCCAGTAGAGTGAATGTCTGAGTAGCAATTTTCCTATTTTAGCTAACATGTTTCTATTTCATACATAAGTCTGAGTTGATAACATACTAATCAGGTTTTTGTATAAAAGTTTCACAAAAATTAAAATTATCCTGAACATTGGACACTATTTTATCTGCTGATGTAAGGTTGTCCATTTCAAAGAACACTCTGGTATTAATAATCCGTCACCACATTCTTCTTGGTAAAGGCAAGAGCACACTTTCTCTGTTACCTGAATCTGACATTTGTGTTTTATTCATTAATTGACAACTCCTGAATGCCAGGAGATCAACCACATGCTTATCAAATCTGCACAATGTCAATTGACTTATCCTTCTGACACAAGTGGCAAGTTATCATGGCACTGCCTGGACACCCTGCCGACCTTGAGCCCATTATGGGCTCAATCTAAAGAGAAAAATAAGACATCTTCGGTAAAAAGTAGTGGAAGGAGGGAAAACTTTTATTTGCAATAAGGTCAGTTTAGTTTCTTACATAAGGAAATGTTCAAATTTTTGTGAAAAAAAATCAGGTCAGTAATATTACTTCCAATCAAAAGCAGTTTTTTGTCTTTTATGTACGTTCAACTGCCATACTAAATGTGCTTTGTCACTGTTTATCTCTGTGCCCTCAAAAACTGATTAACAACCTCTGAATCTTTACCTAGTATACGTGAGGGATTTAAAATAGTATCGTAATCTATGATCTAGAAAGAATGTGGTCCAACTCCCTTATGTAATAGACGAAGAAACTGAAACAGTCACATTGCCTCTCTTTACTTCCATCTTCATATTTGTGCTTATTTTAGTTTCCCAAATACATCTTTGCTGTTTCTGTCTCTCTCTTTCTCTCTAGTCTCTGGCCTTTGATTCACTCTTGATTTCATCAACTCCACATTTCCACTGATATATTTGTCTCATTAATGCCTCCCATTCTTCAGGTACCAGCTTTGACAACACTTCTAGTTTGCTGATCTCTCAGTCTGAGTTAGAAGCTATTTATTCTTCCTGCTCTTGTTAGAGAACCTATCTCTAGCATTGTAATTGCCACCAAAATACAAGCTGTTTCTACTCTCTGTTGTACCTCCAGTCCATAGCCCAGAGCCTGTGTATAAACGCTGATTAGTAAAGTTTTAGTGAAAATAAATGAATCCATAATATGGCGATAATATATCTCACGCATTTTCCTTATGAAGGTTCTTTGAATTTGTTTTTGCTTCTTTCCATCTTAGTTTTTTCACATTACTTTCTCTCGGCCTGAGTGTTCCTTCTCCTACTACCCCAATTTACCTAGTCAACACCTAGTCATCCTTAAAATCTTAGCCTCAGCTTCATTTTCTCAGGGAAGCCCTCCAAGAGCTCTCAGATAAGCAGATTCCACACACAGACACTCTCATCGTGCCTCTCATTGATTTTTTTCCACAATTAGAATTGAACTATTAATTTTGTCTCTAATTATTTAGTGTATGTTTTCCCTTTCTATGATAGTAGAGGCCCTATCTGTATTTTGCATCTGTATATTCTATGCCTGTGACATAACAAGTGCTCATGAAATATTTGTTGCATGCAGAGTGGATAAATGAATGTTTGAATGGGAAACAGTCAACCTGTTGCTACATGGGAAAGAGTATTTCTCAAGGAAAATAAGGAGTGTAAATCCAATCAGAATCTTGTCCTATTTCAGTCTATCTTTAGATATAAATACTTTATGAAGAAGAAAATTTACGAAAATACATATATGAAATTTATCCAGACTTCTTAACACTTTGTCTTGTCTTTAGAGATCTGATTAAATTCTGTGGGTAAAACTGTCCCAGTTTAGTTGTCTTTCCTGGTTAGAGTTAGAGAAATATTTACTGTGAGATGTGGGTCACAAATTAGCCTGGAGCAGGGCTATAATTAGTTAAAGCCAAGTGCTTTTTATTGAAGTCATACAATGGCTACTCTTGCGGGTTCTAATAGCCAATAGGATCCCTACCCTGATGTGAACAGTAGGGCACTTTAGTTCACATTGAACAGAGCCAAATCAAAAGAAGGAAGTATACACACACCACACATCAAATGACACCCCAGGCCACAGTCTCTTGTCCCTGCCTGGATTGAGGCTGCAAAGCAGAAATGGATGCCAACAGAGAATGAGCCATTGTGAACATGTGAAAGTTAAGGGCACCTGCCTGAAAGGTGACTTGTTCTGTTCCTACCAGAACATCACTGCACTGGAATCTCACAGCAGTGCCCTGGGTACATTTTAACTTCCTAGGTTTTCAAACTTTCATCCTTTCTTTGGCCAGTTTTTGAGTTGATAGATGCTAGTACACGTAATAACTGGGATACAGAGATGAGAAAAAATAGTAGGTGTGTAAACTTTATAATTCTCAAATAGAAATACATTGTTTTGTTTAAGATAAGTTTGAAAGTGTTCAGAAAGTCTGAAGGCTTTCCTAAGTAAAAGTGCTCTAGAAAGGATTCAGGCTTCTTACATTGCTGTGAATCATAGGATCCAAAGGGCCATGTTCACCATATTTTATCTAGAAAACTTAGAATTTATCCAAGGAAATTCTTTCAAAGCATAAGAACTCCTGACAAGAAAGAAGATAGGCAATGATATGGTTTGATCTGTGTCCCCACCCAAATCTCACCTTGAATTTTTATCCCCATAATCTCCATGTGTCAAGGGTGGGGCCAGGTGGAGGTAATTGGATCACGGGGGCAGTTTCACCCATGCTGTTCTGTGATCGTGAGTGAGTCTTATGAAAACTGATGGTTTTATAAGCATCTGACATTTTCCCTGCTTGCACTCATTTTCTTTCCTGCCACCCTGTGAAGCAGTACCTTCTGCCATGATTGTAAGTTTCCTGAGTCTCCCAGGTATGTGGAACTGTGGGGCAATTAAACCTCTTTTCTTTATAAATTACCCAGTCCTGGGTATTTCTTCATAGCAGCATGAGAATGGACTAATACAGTAAATGCAGTGAGAATAATGCATAGAAATTAACATGAGCCATGTTACAATAAGTTCTAAACCCATATGTTTTTTTCTATGCTGAATAGAAAACAAAATATTGATAAATGCTAATGTATTAAGTGACGCCATGGCCTTTAGGTACACTGAGACAATGAGAAAATCATGAAATGTTGTTAGAATCACACTGAGAACTAAGTCCTAATCCAGAGAATTGGTTCAAATAGATGTTTGTCATTTACCAGCTCTATGATCTTGTACAAATCAGTCAGTCCGCTTCTGTTTCCTATAAACTAGAAATAATAAAACCTATATCCTCCTCAGAGGGCCATTGTTAGTATCATGTGAGATTATGTCCTCTACAATCTCATCTTACCACTACTGTTCAAAACACATTAATTTATTGATTCAGCAAATATGTGCTCCATCTCCACTGTTTTAGATGCTAGGGTATAAAGGTTAGCAAGACAAAACTCTGCCTTCACAGAGTTGACATTACAAATAACGCTTTCAAGGTGGCTTTATGGGAGAGTCTTTCAAGATTGTAAAGTGCTCTAAAGTACATATTTATATTAAAGATCATGGTTATGTGGCAGCTATTTTTATGGTTTTGAGACCTATTTTTCTTGTTGCTAATTTACTACTACAATCTTGAGACATGTGTTGTGAAAAATAAAGCAGCCATTACTAGAAAGAAAGAATAGACCTACAGCAGATTTACCCTGAAGGAAAAGGAAGGTTTCTCCTTACAGGGTTATTACATTCTTTTTAAAAAATGTTAATTACTTGTCTCATTTAAAAATTATTACAGACTCGTGAAAACTATAGAACACACACAAACACACACACACAAACATATATACACATAGAGAGAGATATATCACTCATAACTTCATAATATAGAAACAATACTTTTAACAATGAGTTCTATTTTTGTTTTCTTTCTATGATTTTACTTAGGAATATATTTACAGCTGACATAGTATTTTATGCTAAAAATTCATTTGCATTTATTTTCATGCCATTGCATATACTTTGGAATGTGATCAAGTAATACTCCTCTACATCATCCTACTCCAGATATTTTGTAACCTTTCATCTTTTGTAGGTCAGTTGAATAGTTCTGACCTCTTGTTATTATAAATAATGGTTCAATGCTAATTTTGTTCACAAATCATTGAATGCTTAAATTTTGCTTTATTATAGATTATTAGAAAAGGATTTACTGGATCCAAGGGCAGGACATTTTTAAAACTCTAGCTATGTATTGGCAAATTTATATTTTGAAAGGAAGTAGTAATTTAAATTCTTATCAGCAATTTATATGAGAATCTATCACAGCAAAGTTACTCTGGAAAGGCAAATAATCAAATGACATGCATCATCTCTTTTCCATCTTTTCACAGGCCCTCTGGAAATAGAATTGCCATGTGGTTGGTACAAGTAAACATCAATTCCTCATTTTCATTATTAAGAAAATCTGGGAGAAATCAGATTGGAAGTGGGCCTTAAGGGAAAGACATCTACTTAAAGATTTTTCAAAGACCTTAAGGGGAGATGTTTTTCAAGAAGCGAGAAAGTTGAGAATTCTGAAATAAGCTTATCTCATTTTCTCAATAAAAGGTCTTGCTTTGATTCCTTATTTTCAGATAGCCTGCTGTGTATACAGAAAAACTAAAAAGGAAATTAGGAGATCAAAATGATTTCAGATTGAGGGGAGCCCAGATTTTAACTAAAGTGAGTCAGCCTCTGTTTGCTGCTGACTTAAATAGTGTCTTTGGGTCATTAAAGCAGTGGGAGGAAGTATTGATTAGAATGGAAATACAAAATTTGCACCTTCTAAGAGACAGAATTCATATTAGCTAAAAGAAGCTAAAATCATTCAGAAGTGCACACTGCAGAGGTCAAGAGAGGTCACCGTAAAGGAAGAGCTGGAGGCGCGCCATAGAGAGCACTAAAAGTGCACTTCTGGAGGCTCGTTCAATAAATCACGAGAACTCATTACAGAAAAAGGATCATATCCCTGTCAAACAGTACTATCATAAAGTAAATATGTTCAAAAGCCCGGATATGACCAAGATCCTTTTAATGCTTTGTGAACCTATTTAAAGTAACTCACCTGTGCTTAAGAATTAAGTCTAGTCACCTAGAACTGATAACAAGACTTGTCCAATTGTGAACACACAACTCAGTGATTCAGGAACTAAAATCCAGTAGTGGTTGGCTAGGCTGCCTAACATGCAACTATTCATTCAATTTCCAAATATTTCAGTTTAAATTGGTGTAGCATAAGTTAAGTGGCACAATACAGAAAGGTATTTCTGTTAAAAATCAGAAGATAATCTTTTAAACATTTGCTTAATATATTATTCACAGATATAGTTCAGTACAATGTCTATGTAATAATTTTGTTGTTTCTTCTTTGATTTCTTATTTTATAGTAACACTTGCTTAATTTCCTCTTTTATGACTCAATGCATTTACTTCTATGATATGTGTGGAATATGTGTGTACATGTATACTGCCCCTCAGTGCTACCCAAACGCTGATACTTTCCTTCCTCCACGTCTGTTCTTTTCCTCACTGTCCACCTTCCTCTTCATGCGTCAACTCTATTTCATAGCAATACCTTCCCCACCTGCTCAACTAACTATCTGTCCTTCTGCACTCATTTGCTTTCTGATATCAAGTATATGGGAATAAACAACAGTACACATATTTGTGTCTAGATGCAGACTAAACCATGTCTAGACACGTTCAGGAACCCTTTTTGTCCCCACTCACTTTGGGAAGTGGCTCAATATTTAACTGCATCTCCTCAAAATCGAAAGTTTAGCTATGAAAGCGCTAGTGAATAAAGCAGAGTTAATAGAAAATTTAGTGGAGACAATTAAATTACTTTATCAACCACGCAGAACAGAATTAATAAAAGTCCCCAACATGTCAGTTATTTTTCAAATCAACAAACCAATTGGATCAGTAGACTAATCCATCTCTCTTCACCAAAACACTCCTCTCTACCATCTTTTCAACCTCTTCCCACTCTTGTCTCTCCATTTCCTCTTCTTTATAAGAAGCTATTGAGGTATTTATAGCTTCTCTAAATCATAAAGTGCCTCTTTAAGATGCACTTTCTTAATACAGTAGAGTCAGGGGTGAGAGAATTAGCCACACATGAGCACGTTGGGATCTGTCCATGATCTGACCCATATGCACATGTATACCAAGTAGAAAACTGTCAATTAAACTTCTATTTTGAGCTCAAAATGTCTATATCATCCTTATTTATTTGTTATTTACACACACACACACATATGCATGTGTGCACATGCATGTGTGCACACATACACACACATACACAGAAAACAACAGATGTGGAATTAATGCTGAGTTTCTTTTGTTTAGCAAAAGCCTCTGCCCTTCCTCAATCTGTAGACCACTCTCGAGATGTTACACTTCTTGACAGTGACCATCCCACACTGCACAGATTCACTGAATTCTATACACAAAAGAACGATTTATCTCTGATATGACATTCAAACATTTAAGAGCTTATTTCTGCAATAATGAGGGCACAGGTAGAAAATTTGCCTTATTATAAAGTATTATAAATTATATTGGTAGCCTCTCTTAGAAATGAAATGTAGTATTGTAAACAGTAATAAGTAGTTCCTACTTAGCATATCACTATTTTATATGATTATATATAATGTTTAATATAGCCAGTGCCACTAGAAAATCAAATTATAATTTGTGAAGAAAAAGGGCAAAGTTTGAACTCTAGTATATGTAAATTTTTAGTAGGTACAGTTCCATACATCTTTTTTTTCTATTCACTACCAAATTAATCTTTCTTTTGGTTCAATAAATCATAAACATAGATATAGATAAATAAAATCAGTTGTTATGGCCAGAATTGCATCCCTCTTGAAAATTCATGCTGAAGTGCTAACCCTTGTATCTCAGAGTGAGAACATATTTTAGAGATAGAGTCTCTACAGAGGCAATTAAGTTAAATGAGGGCATTCAGATAGACCCTAATCCAATATGACTGGTGCATTTACAAGAAGAGGAAATTGAACACAGACACAGATAGGGAGGACAGAAGGAAAAGACAGCCATCTATAAACCAGGGAGAAGGGCCTCAGAGGGCACCAACCTTGGCAATACCATGATCTTAGACTATCAGACTCCAGAACTATGAGAAAATAAAGTTATATTTAATCCACTGAGTCTATGGTACTTTGTCATGACAGCCCTAGCAAACTAATGCACCCGTAAATTAGATTTCAGTTTATATTTCGTTTTTGTATATCCTTAAGAGTATCCTCATTAGCTGTAGAAGTGCAAAATAGGATGTTAGTTTATTGTTATTTTTAAATGTATCCTCCAGAATTAAATTGATTTTTAAATTTTATGTCATTTAACCATGTAACTTGGGTACTAAGCAATATAAGGTTTTATGCTCATCAGTGATTTCACAAATCTTACTGAATTAATTCTTTCACTTCCCTTCAAACATGTCCTCCTAGCTCTAAGCAGGTGAGCTATTTCCCCAACACATGATTTCTTCTGCCCCAAGAGACCCAGCAATCTGTCCATAGCAAGCAGCAGCAAAAGGTAAATCTGGAGATCTTTCTCATACTTTACATTTCTTAGACAGCAGCCTTCAGAGAAGCTTAATTTATTATATCTAGGTGAAGATCTGAAATCTCTTTTCTATTTTCTGTAAGAGTAAAGATAACTTTTGAAAGCCTAGCAAGACAGAGGGCCATGAATGTGTCTTGCCGTCAATATCTATGGGCCTTGCTGCCTGCATGTGTGAACACTAGGACACTAGAACTATTTTACTTCCGTCTTGCTCTTTGGATTCCTGATAAGTTTTTCTACAAATATTGCTTTTCCCTCTAGAAAACGTCCTTATTATTTTATTTTCATGGCCTCTGTGCACTGAGCAACAACCAGCCTGCTCTGATTTCCCTGTAGGTTTGCATCAGTGAGAAGCAGAGCGGACTGGGAGTGTGCCAAGTATACTCACGAGCAGTGCCAGTTACCAGGACAGCCATCCCTTGGATTATGGTGAAGCATGAGAATTGCTATGAATCTCATAGCACAGGGAAGACAATCATGAATCCAGGGCAGGGCCCAGCCAGGGAGAGCTCTGGGTTACAAGGCCCCTTGCACTGTTCACACTTACTCTCAAGGAACAAAGCTGCTTTAAAGAGCCCCAGCTTGAAAATATAGCACTAAAAGTGATCATATGTTTTCAGAGTAATTTTTATACTAAAACAAGCTCAGGCCAGAAATTATCTGAAAAGACTCAATCAATCATAAATAACTCTGAATATGCTTATATGAATGTTTAGAATTATCCAGGAAACAAAAAACAAATTATTAATTTCTTTTAGAATACCCAAAGAGATCCCACAGTGATCACTTGGTTTGAAAAGTACTGGTACAGTGGATAAGAAGTCTGAAAATAGATTGTCCTGACTTCAAGTTCAAGTCTGATCATTTACTGCCTGCGTAACTTTGTGCAAGTTGCAATAGTGTGTTGGTTTATAAAATATGAATAAAATTAATTTAGGCTGCCATGAGGCTTAAGTGAGACAATGCATGCTAAAAGCTTAGTATAATGCTTCTCATATCATAAAGAGACAATAAATAGGATATATTTTACAATACTCAATAAATAACAAGAGGTACCACTTAAAATACAAGTAGAAAGTCTCAATTTGGAAGTTAGAGAAAGGCAAAAGCTTCAGGAAGAAAAAAGGAGGTCCCTAAACCCAATAACTAATATGCAGCTTTCCTTAGTACTAATTATTCTATAGCTGTTCTGTGAGTACACAGCTAATGATCCTCTGAGCATGGAATGTACCCAGGGAGATGAAAGCAGACACACAGTGTGAAGTAAACCTAAAAATATTTATAGCTCCTTGTTCTCATTTCTGCCCCAGCAATTAGGACAAAAAATTCTTTAATAAGGAGGGGAGTAAAACACACAAATGACTCTGATTCCAGGTGAGCTCATTGTGTCTTCACAGTGATTTCTCTATACATTTTTGAAGCCAGTGTGAATGATGTAGCCTAGATAGCTGGACCAGGACAATTTAGTTGGATACGTCATTCATTCATTCATTCATGCATTCATTCAAGTCAGTATTCTTCCTTGAGTTTTTCTCATGGACAAGGGACTATAAGATGTATTCTTCAAAGGTGAATAAAATATGGTATACAAAGAGTTTGCCTGTTAAGAGAGGCAAACATGCCCTTAGTACAGCATAATGGATGCCTTATCACAGGAGTGAGAGCTCTCAGAGAAGATAGTGATTTAATGTTTGGGAAGGGAAGTCTGGTAAGTTTTAACACTGATCCCTTTTCCAGTCATTGAGCAAAACAACCTTTTTGACCTAAAGGACTTTGAACTTCTGCTTGTTTTATTTAGAACAGTAGTATGGCCAGCCCCTTCTCTCTCTTCCAAATCAAATTCAAAAGCTACCTTGTCCAAGAGGCTTTCCCCGATTACTCTGTATTTTCTACTCCTTTCCCATCACTCTGTCACTTGGCTGTTTACTTTTTAAGGTCACTCATTCCAAGATACGTGTAGTGTTTTAGTTATTATTTCTTTCTCTTTTTCCTTCATTGTCTACCCACAACCACCACCACTAGAACATGGCAGTCAGAGGGAAGGATCCATGTTTGTCTAGTATCCCTAGCACTTAACATACTGTGTGCTCTATTGCAGGTTCTTAATAGATTATATAAAAACATGAATACATTAGAAATAATGCCAAAGGACTCTCCATTTCTCTCTCTCATAGCATTTGCCACTTTGTGTGGTACATTGGAATTCATCCCTCTGCTTCTTCTATTACACCGTAAGACCAGTAAGATCACGGATATATCCCTGGTGTTAACTAGAGCATATAGCACTTGCTCACTAAAATATTTGCTGAGTGAACAGTAGAAATGTATGAAAGAATAGAAGAAGGAAAACAGTTCCAGGTTTTGAGAACTACAGATGCAAAGAAATGGACACATAAGAAATCATGGCCCAGTCAGCCATCTCCTGGAGTTTGGGAGTTTGGTATGGCTGGGACAGAGCTTGTAAGCGATGTCTAGGGAAAGGATCAGGCAAGTGCCCAGCCAGGAAGATACATGGGCCAGACATCCCCCTAAGGAGTTGGGACAGGTCTAAAATGTATTCGCTTTCTTAAATAAGAAACTTAGATACTTGTATGGAATTGACACAAAGGAAGGAAAGTCGACTCTAGAGCTTGTATGGAATTGACACAAAGGAAGGCAGTCGACTCTAGAGCTCCTGTGTATGCTGCAGGAGCTCTAGAGTCGACTGCCTTACATTTAAGTCCTCTGCTTATCAGTGACATAACCGTATGCTAGGTCTATGTATTAGTCCATTTTCACACCACTATAAAGATACTACCCGAGACTGGGTAATGTATAAACAAAAGAGGTTTAACCACCCCCATGATCCAATCACCTCCCACTAAGTCTCTCCTTGAATACCTAGGGGTACAATTGGAGATGAGATTTGCTTGAAGACACAGAGCCAAACCATATTATTGTCTAAATTCTCTATAGCCTCAGTTTCCTTGTATGTAAAATTGGATATAACAGTAACTATTTCACAGAATCTTGTGAATATTAAGTGACACCCTGTGTGAGCAATGCACTAAACTTTACTGAAAACACATGAGGCTCTCCATAAATAAAAACTATAATCACTATCTATGGCAATCATCATAATTCTCCTTCTGTCTGAAAAGGTGTTAAGGGAAAAATATCTACTTCAAGAAATTCATTTGGAAGAAAGGAAATAGTCTTTCAAATACTGCATATTTACCAAGCATTCTTGCCTATAGTGCTTCATTTTATCTTTATAACAATGCTATGGTGTATTCGCTGTCAATTCTAATTTAGAGAAGACAAAAAGGTATCACTCCAATAAGAAAAAGGCAGAATTAGATCTCCCGACTTCACGTACAGTATCATGGATGGAAAATAAAACATAGGTTTCGAAAGATGTTTTCACAAGCAGAATAAAAAAGAAATAAAAACTTGAGACCAAGCAAAGTACAAGTGTTTTCTTCTGATCAAGAGGAACAGAATTCCCACAGGGCACCCCCATGCTGCCTCTTCTTGCCAAGTACAAGGGCAGTAATCATCAACCTCATCAGGAGGCCTCGGAGGGGAGGGAGCCAGTCCCAGGCCAGCCTGTGGTGGGATTCTGCCCCCTCACCTGTCTCAACACAGTTAAAAGTCTCCCAGCCTAGCAAAGCCCATCCATACAGTGTTGCCATGCTCACTCCTAATGGATGCCAGAGCCCAGAACATAGACAGAGATGTTGGGGGAGCTTCTTTTATCTTTAAAAGAACTGACAAAAGAATCTATTTAGCAACGGAAAGAATTGAGAATGCTGGGAATATCACTTTCCTGACCCCTTTTTTTCCCATTTAATAATCAGCTGCCAAAAGCTGTGTCCTGCACACAGCTGAGTCTTGCACTTAAACAGTTTCTGTTCTTTTGATCTTTAAAGATGAATTGTCAAACATAAGAGAGTGCTAGGCGGCTTTCCAAAAAAGAGCAGCAAGATGGCAAAACTTTTAGAAATCGCTGGGAAGAAAGAAAAGGAATTGAGGTTATCGAAAGCAGGAAAATTGAACAAGGATCTGGTAACTGCAGAATGTGGCTTGGTATGGACGGCAGGAGGAACTGACATTCATTCCCTGACTCGCTTGTAGCACAGACATCTCTCCATGTGTTCCCATCTCTGCTCATCCCAGAAACAATTTTAGAATTCCCCTTTTTCAGACAAACTTGAAGACTGGTTTATCTGTACTAAACAGGGCTTCACAACACCCCTCATTTATGCATCTGATTTAAAAAGCAACAACTAACAATTGCCAGTTTAACAATTACTGAAGATACTAGAATGTTCCAAGATGATCATTAGGCAATATCATCTGTGACCTGAAGGAACCTCTCAGCTCTCACTGGAGCCTCCCATACAAGCCTCAGCTCCTGCCTCAGCTTTGCTCTGCACTCCAGTGACAAATACCAGAAGTCTGCTCCACAGGCTGCATCATCCCCCTGACCCACACAGACAACTGCCTATAGAGCCACAGCACCCCCACAGAGGGGTCCATCCTGGCAGAGATGCTTATCCTTGCCATCTTCTAATTCCACAGTGAGCCATCATATAAGGGGACCACTGAAAAACACATGTGGCTTGGAGAAGAGTTATTTGCCCTCTGAAGAGTTCTCTGCTCTGACATTTTAGACAAAGCTGTCAGCAGAGAGAGACTCTCATTTCCAACTTTCCTCATTGTTCGCAGATCAATTATTCATCAGAAAATAAAAAGTGACTATTAATTTCAGTGAGGAGAGACCGGACTCTCTGAACAATGGTGTAGTCAACAGTCCTAATGTTAGATTACCCTTGGCAATGTTTTTCCCCATAGAGTGGCATCAATGCATCATCTAACCCCATAGGAGAGAGGGGAAAGTCTAAGGATAATACCCCATCACATTCTGACATTCCTGCACATTGTGGTAGGTTTGCTCACTACATGCCATGCAAGACCTTTGAAGCTTCCCTTCTTGTATTCAGAGGTAGAATCTAGAAAGCTAAACACCCATTTTCCAGAATTTTTTTGTAGCAGGATTTTCCACATGACCAAGTTTCTATGAAGCAGGCTTGCTTAAATGAGATGTGGAGGTAGAAGTGACCAACTGGAAGCAGGGGCCAAATGTGGGGAGACTGGATAGTCCCACAAGAAAGGGGGCAGAAGTATCTGGTTTTTGAGGGACACCTGTGGTGGACTTTCCAGTGTTCAGTTCTAAGCATTATATGTGCTGAGCAGACAGTAAATGCAGCAGAAGGGTTTCTGATAGATCAGTGACATGTGGTGTGAGTAGATATTTCTCCTGGATCTGTTGACTTTGGCTACATTTATTCCTGGTCTTTCAGCATCCAAGCCAGATCCTTGGCCCTCCCAGAGAGTCTTTGAACTATATATTACCCTTGAATAGACCTCTTTTGCTTAATAAGCTAGAGTATATCTAAAAGCTCTTGATAGATAAATTTTTTAACTAATTTAATTAATCTATATTAATTAAACTCAATCTCTTTTCCTCAGAAATTAAAATCTCAAGTGTCCAACACAATCGTTCACCCATTTATCCCTGCCAGACTCTAATAATCTTCAGGAGAATTCCAGCTACAATCTTTCAGTCAAGAAGGATCCTTTCCCAGAGTAATACTGCCTCCATCCCTGGGAAAGCTAAATTCCAGATGTGTTCCTTTCAATTTTTATTTCTGCATAAGAGCATCAATATTCTCTTTGCTTCTCAGTATAGAATATTGAAGTAGATAGCTACAAGGTCTCCTCAGGTTAAGGATTCCAGCCCAAGGGAATCTTCAAACAAGGGGTTCCAAATTCACATCTAGTATCATTGAAATTGCAGACTGAGGCTAGAGTGTGGAATTTGTATGACATCAACATAGCACTAGGAAGGATTGCTTCTATACCTCAAGAGGTAATGCTGTTACAATGGACTACGATGAACTTTAAGGCAATTTTTAACCAAAGTCAGCAGGATATTTAGTAATTCCCTGGTGTTTGGATAGCAACCCTTGATATTAAGCCTCCCGCTACCTCCTAATCAAGTCACTTAATCTCTTGGCCTTATTATTACAAATAGAGTAGCCAAGATATTCTCCAGCCTTTCTCAATTTAATGCTGGATATTCGCAGACTTGCTAACATCTTTATGTCATTCTAAAATTTAAAAAGTGTGATTTTTGCACTGAAAACCAAGCAGTTTGCATATTAATCCATGGCCATTTCCCCCTCCAAAGAAGAGGTCAGGAACCAAGCAAAGAAGCTCTCTAAAATGGAAAAGAAACAAAAATCAAACAAAAACAGATCCTGATCAGATGTTTAATCAGAATAATAAAGATAGAAAAAGAGGGTACTTTCTGACGATGAGCTGAATGACTAGATTACAGGAAATACAGTCAAGTGCCACATAGCAACGTTTCAACCAATGACAGATCACGTAGAGAACCGTGGTTCCATTAGGGTACAGTGGAGCTGAGAAATTCCTATCACTTATTAATATTGGAAGGCAGCACATTACTCACATGTACATGGTGATGTGGACGTAAATAAACTTACTGCACTGCCAGTCTTACAAAAGTGTAACACAGACGATTATATACAGTACATAATACTTGACAGTGACTATGTTACTGGTTTATGTATTTAATATGCTATACTTTTAATCATTATTTTAGAGTGTACTCCTCTACTTACTAAAAAATAAAAATAAAGTTAACTCTAAAAAGCCTCAGGCAAGTCCTTCAGGAGGTATTTCAGAAGCAGGCATTGTTATCATAGGAGATGACATGTTACTCTTCCTGAAGACCTTCCAGTGGGACAAGGCGCAGAGGCAGAAGACAGTGATGTCGATGATCCTGACCCTGTGTAGGCCTAGGTTAATGTGTGTTCATGTCTTTTATTAACAAAAACCTTAAAAAGTTTTAAAAAATTAAAAATGTGTATGGAATAAAGATATGAAGAAGATATTTGGTATAGCTATACGATGTGTTTGAATTTTAAGTGCTATTTTAAAAGAGTCAAAAGTTAAAAAAAAAAAGAATATAAACTAAAAAAGTTACCGTAAATTGAGGTTCATTTATTGTCGGAGAAAGAAAAATATCTTCTCATACATTTCATGTAGCTCAAGTGTGTAATGTTTATAGTATTGCACACTAATGCCCTACGCCTTCACATTCACTCACTGTTGATGCAGTGACTCACACAGAGCAACTTTCAGTCCTGTAAGCTCTGTTCATGGTAAATGTCCTGCAGAGATGTACCATTTTTTCTTTTACACCATATTTTTACTATACCTTTTCAATGTTTGGACGTGTTTAGATACAGGAATACCTATTGTGTTACAGTAACCTACAGTATTTAGTACAATAACAAGCTGTAGAGATTTGCAGCCTAGGAGCAATAGACTACACCTTACAGCCTAGGTACACAGTAGGCTAGACATCTAGTTTCGTATAACTGCACCCTACGATGTTCACACGAGAATGAAATCACCTAAGGATACATTTCTCAGAACATATCCCTGTTGTTAAGTGACAAATGATTGTAATTAAACTCATATTTTGACAATTACTGATTTTCCTCATGACTATAATACCCTTTAATTATCACTATAAAAAGTGCCTTTCCTACCACTCATATGTTTGAAATAAGGCAGAAAAAATGACACCAACAGAGAACAAAACTGGGAACTGACTCTACTCCCAGAAAACAGGATGAACATGGGTAAGTCATTAATTTTCTCTGTCCTCATTTGTTACATGGGTATAAGCTCAGACATTAGGCAAGGTTCCCAGGAGCTCTACCATTTAAAGCTTCTAGACATAAAGATTCACCTAATGAATATGACAGAGTTTCATGAGTTTATAATACCAATGGGTAGCATTGTGCAATTAAAAAGGCAGTGGGTCTTTGGTGTCAGTCTGACTTTGAATCTGAATCCAGTTGCACCACTTACAAGCTGTGAAAACTTGCGTGAGTCACTTAACATTTCTGAGCCTATGCTTTTTCACATATAAAGCGGGGTAAATAAAATGTATGCTTACAGTTGCTTTAAGGCTTAAATTAAGGCCGGGCACGGTGGCTCAAGCCTGTAATCCTAGCACTTTGGGAGGCCGAGGCGGGCGGATCACCAGGTCAAGAGATCGAGACCATCCTGGCCAACATGGTGAAACCCCGTCTCTACTAAAAATACAAAAATTAGCTGGGTGTGGTGGCGCGTGCCTGTAGTCCCAGCTACTCAGGAGGCTGAGGCAGGAGAATTGCTTGAACCCCAGAGGTGGAGGTTGCAGTGAGCCGAGATTGTGCCACTGCACTCCAGCCTGGCTCCTGGCAACAGAGCGAGACTCTGTCTCAAAAAAAAGAAGAAGGCTTAAATTAAATGACTAGGCACTCCTACCCCAGTGCCCAATTCAAAATTAGTGAGTTCCCTACTTCTATCTCCTTCACACATCGAATTAAAATAAGAAAAAATGTTGATGATGTACTCTTTCCTGGAGGAAGAAAATAATTTATAAATTCATCATTCTGAGAAAAGTTTAAATGACTACTGCAGTTCCCACCCAAAAAAAGGAAATCAGTATATTGAAAAGATGTCTGTACCCCTATGTTTGCTGCAGCACTGTTTGCGATAGCTAAGATTTAGAAGCAACCTAAGTGTCCATCAACGGAGGAACAGGTAAAGAAAATGTGGCACATATACACAATGGAGTACAATTCAGCAATAAAAAATAAGGAGATTCAGTCATTTGCAGCAACATGGATAGAAATGGAGGTCATTAGGTTAAGTAAAACAAGACAAGCACAGAAAGAGAAACATTGCATGTCCTCACTTATTTGTGGGATCTGAAATCAAAACAAACTCAAGGACATAGAGAGTAGAAGGATGGCTATTAGAGGCTGGGAAGGGTAGTGAGCAGGGGTTGGAATGGTTACTGGGTATGAGAAATAGAAAGAATAAGACCTACTATTTGACAGCACAGAAGGGTGACTATAGTCAATAATAACTTAATTGTACATTTAAAAATAACTTAAAGAAGGCATTAGATTGTTACTAAAAGGATAAATGCTTGAAGGGATGGATACTCCATTCTCCATAATGTACTTATTTCACATTGCAGGCCTGTATCAAAACATCTCATGCACCCCATAAATATATAAGCACCATATATCCAGAAAAATTAAAAAGAAAAAAGATAAAGTTCACCTTCTCCTATTTCAAAGGAAATTAAAACCCACGGAGGTTAGTTTATACCTATTTGTGATTTAGGTGAGAAATCAGCAGAATACAAATGAAAAGATAACGTGAATTTAGAGTCAGCTAAATCTTAGCACTGTTGTTTATTAGAGATATACCCCTGGTCAAATAAATTAACCAGTGTTCCTCAGTTTCCCTTTTATAATACCCACCTGCAAGAATATATGGGACTTTATAAGTTACTATATGGAAAACACCTAGAGCAATGCATAGCAGTAGAAATGGAATAATGATAGCGATAGTATAGATTCCATTCATTATTATTTGCTTTCCCATTGATCAGAAGAATGTGATCTAACTTAAAGTTAGAGACTTGCAAAGGAAAAGCTACAGTATCTATCCCAGGTTATTTGAGAAAAACAGTACCAAACATATACAATTTACATACGCCACTCGTAAAATATGCCATGTAATGTGTATGTGTGTATGAGTCTGTGTGTATCCCAGGAAAATTTTCTATCTGGCACATATTTCTGGCTCAACTCCTACAATAAGAATATTCTTTTTGCCAAGCACAGCACCTCAGACCTGTAATCTCAGCACTTTGGGAAGCTGAGGCAAGTGGCTCATTTGAAGTCAGGAGTTCAAGACCAGCCGGACCAACAATGGTGAAACCCCATTTCTATTAAAAAGACAAAAAAAATAGCCGGGGGTGGTGGCACATGTCTGTAATCCCAGCTACTTGGGCAGCTGAGGCAAGAGAATCGCTTGAGCCCAAGAGGTGAAGGTCACAGTGAACCAAAATTATCACTGCACTTCAGCCTGGGCAACAGAGCAAGACTCTGTCGCAAAAAAAAAAAAAAAAAAAAAAAAAAAAAGAGTATTGTTCTCTTTGCAGAGTGCCTAAGTGCCAGACAGCATTTATAAAACTCTCCACTATTGAGATGGAAAAGATTGGTTAGTTTTAACAAAGATATGTCATACACAAAGGGAAGGTTGAATTTTAATGACCTATAAATTGCATAACTCGTAGTTTGAAACATAGAACTCACTCAGAGTAATCATATTTTCAATTAATTCTATATTATAATTTATTTACATATAAATATTACAGAATGTCTATCCACTTGAAATACTTTTACTGTCATTTTTTCAAGCTGAAAGCCTGAAACAAACTAAACCTTCATTACATGTTATTAGATGAGGTACTGTAAAAAGATGAAATATACACCAGTTCAAGTATTTTAAAAAAAGAATTCACTTATTTACCAAATATCCTTTAGAGTTCTTTCTTAATCATGTCCTCTGCTTTGTCCCATTTATTCCAAATTTTTCAACATTTTCTGTGTTCACCCAGCCCCGCCATCTTCCACCTAATCATGTCTGCACTTTTTACCCCCATTATTAAGTTGAATTTTCTCTTTCCCATAGGAAATAACAAGACAGTACATGTGTGTGTTTGTGTGTGTGTGTGCATGTTACATGCGTATGCATGTGTGTGTGGTCTCTTGTCAATGGATTCTCTACTAGAGCAGTAGTTCTCAATTTTGGCTGCATCCTAAAACCTTCTGAGATGCATTTAAAATTTTTAAACTACTGATGCTGATTTGGTTAGTCTGTTTTATGCTTGGGCACTGGGAATTTTGCAAGTTCCCACGGAATCTTCTAATGTGCAGCCCAGGATGAGCACCACTGGGCTAGAATGTGGAAGCTTCTTTAATTTCTTTTCCTTTCAATTCTGTATTTATGCTGAATCGTTTGGTTCTACAGCTGGATTAAAAATAAATTACTTTGATGACAGTAACTCCGAATTCTTCCATTTTGGAAACGTTTCCCTTAGTAGATACGGCACTGATTTTGCTTAGATTTATGTGGTTGTCTCTGGACAAGTGATATTTGGGAAGTTGGCACAAGTACTCACTGCAGTCACCCCAGCCCTGCTTTATGCCTTCCAAAAACCACACGACAACAGCAGAGATTTCCATGATCTGGAAAGGGCAGCCTGAATCCCAGATTCACCATCTGCAGGTCCAGCCTGTACCTGGCCATCCTGAACCTGCAGGTAATCATTTCTATGGACAACTCCAGCAGAGGCCAGAAAGCCAGGCCTATGAAAAATAGAGTCCTTTCTGGCTACCAGCAGGAAACCAGCCAATCTCCCTTAGCTTCTGTAAATTTTGTTTTCCTGCTTTTATTCATTATGAACAATTCTTACATGGTCATTTTTCTGAATTTCTCCTTATAATTTCTCTGGCAGTATGAATTTTCAGGACCATCTTAGAGTTAAAATATGTGACTACAGCCCAAGAGATACCCTGAATTTAGAGTTCATGGAGGCCTATTGTATTAGTTGGCTACAGCTGCCATAGCAAAGTACCACAGAGTTGGTGGCTTAAACAACAGAAATTGATTGATGGATGGATTGATCGATCGATTGATTGTCTTGCAGTTCTGGAGGCTACAAGCCTAAGATCAAGGCATCTGTAGGGCTGATGTCTTCTGAAGGTTCTTTCTGTGGCTCATACATGGCATTCTTCTCCCTCTATCTTCACAGTCTTCCCTCTGTGTATTTTTGTGTTCTAATCTCCTCTTATAAAGACACCAGCCACACTGGATTAGGGCCTATCCTTGTGACTGCATTCTACCTTAATTAAAAACTCTGACCCCAAATGCAGTGACATTCTGAGGTACTGGGGGTTAAACCTTCAGCATATGAATACCAAGTGTGGGTGAAGGGGAGGAAGGCAGCAAAACACTCTGCCATGTGTGTACCTATGCAACTATCTTGCACGTTCTGCACATGTACCCCAAAACCTATAATGCAATAAAAATTAAAAAAAAAAAAAAAAAAAAAAACCTTCAGCATATGAATTTGGGGAATCACAACTCAGACCATAACATCTATGAAATAAAAGAGATTATTTCCCTCAATTGGGATCCTTGTATGTATGAATCCATAGCCATAATGAATAAACTTTTTACCCTCTCCAGCAAGAGAGCAGAGCATGACTTTCTGAGTGTTATTTAAAAATTCTGTGATGAATGTAGTTGGTAATCAAACTGAACTCAAAAAAATATAAAGGTCTGAAAAGAAGTGCAGAGCCCATTACATTATGCAGTGAATAAAAGGAAAATGTAAAATAATTTTCCTGATTTTGTGAAAACTGTATTTCAGATAATCTGGGGGAAGTTTGATTTAAAATTATCTCCTTCAGGAACATTCTGAGTTTGTTTTTTTGTCAGGATACAGGTCCAATTAAGAGTTTGGAATATATGGTCATCATCATCCAGCAACTGTCTTAGCTGGCTTATTTTGCTATATTATTTATTTGGGTTAGGAGACTGTACCAGTCTCCTCATCTATGCAGAGGACTTCAGTTTGAATTCACAGACTGACTGCTTAGAAGTATTTTTGTGATTCTCAGTATAGAGCACTTCCTCAGTCACTGCCTTCAGGTAATTCACCTAACATTTCCTTCTGGAAAATGTGGGTTTTCCAGATCTTGTCCAAGTTCATTGATCCATTGAAATTTCGGTATCAGGAAAGAACTTACCTTGAGGCTTGGGCTTGGTCAGTTTGCCACAGGGCTTAGAGATGGTGACCGTCTTCTGGCATTCAGCATTGTGCAGGGCTCGCTTCAGACTTCCAGTTCTGGTCTTTAGGGCCGTGTTCAGGTCACACTCTCCCCAGGCCTGGAACTGGTATTTGCACTCCGCTAAAGGCAGGGTTGAACCAAACAGAAATCCTTGAAAGATCCTATTGTACTTCCAGGATAATAAAGGCACACTTTTGTTTGTAACTTTTTGTATTGAAATAATCATGGATGCATGTGCAGCCGTTAAGAAATAATACAGAATGTATGCATGTGTATTGAGATCTGTTCAATTCTATCACATGCTCAGATACATATAATCACCATCACCATTAATTTATAGGACCGTTCCAACACAGCAGTGGGTCATTCTTTATAGTCATGGCCTAGCCACCTTCCTCCTTCCCCACCTCCTTAATGCCTGGCAGCTCCTAATCTGTTCTCTAACTCTACCACTTTTCTAGCTTAAAAACGTTGCATAAATGGAATTCTACAATATGTAAACTTTTGGCTTTCGTTTTCACTTAGCTTCATTTTCTGAAGATCCATCCAAGTCATGTGTATTAATAGCCTGTTTCTTCCTATTTCTGAGTAGTATTCCATGGTACAAATGTACCCCAGTTTGTTTAACCATTCATCAGTTGAGGGACATCCAAATTGTTTCCAGCTTTGGGTTACTACAAATAAAACTACTATATAAATTCATGTATAGGTTTTTGTGAAAACATACGTTTTCATTTCTCTGAGATAAATGACCAAGAAACTGCATGGTAAATGCATGTCTCATTTTGTAAAAAACTGCAATCCTTTTTTTCTACTGTGGCTGTATCACCTTACAATCTCTATTGGCAACATATGAGTGACCCCGTTTCCCTGCATCCTCACTAGCATTTGGTCTTGTCACTGTTTTTTATTCTAGTCACTTTGATAGATGTAGAGTGATATCCATTATGGTTTCCATTTCTATTCCATAATAAGGAAAAGATGTTGAATATATTTTCAGGAGTTTATTTGTTGCCTATATATCCTCTCCGGTAAAATGCTGTTAATGTCTTTGCCCCACTTTCTTATTGAACCGTTAAGTTTTGTTTGTTTTGTTTTGTGTTTTTGTTTGTTTGTTTGTTTACTGTTGCGTTTGAGAGTTCTTTAATATTCTCAATGTAAGTCCTTTAAGATAGACCTTTTTAACTTTTTGTAAGTGGGTTTTTAAGGTGCCCATATACAATTTAAGACCAAATGACCTGATCTCCATCACACTTTTATAGAATTTATCTATCTCCATTTAAATAAAAATAACCCAAAGATTATAGAGGTAGAAAAAGATATACATGTATACAACCACTGTCCTTCCTCACTTGCCTATGGGCCGCAGTGCATTTCCACAGAACACAGGGAGAATATTTCAGGCATCATGTCCCACCATGGCTAAGAAAGACAAAAAGTCTGGATTGTGGATGAAAGAGGTTATTTGAGGGTTCAATACTGGATATAAAGTTGAAAGTGTTGAGCAATCCTGTCTCAGATAGATAGATTAGGCCAGCATAAGAATGAGGTGAGTGGCAGTGGGAGGAGGATCTATGAAAAGTGGTCATAAGCATCCCTGCTGGACTCAGTAAGTGAATCTGTGAACCTGTGTGGAGGGTGGGGAGGGATCAAATGAGAGAGAAGGCCTGAAAGTGACAGGGAGAGACATGGAGAAAGAGGAGAATAAATGAGAAAAGGGGAAAGGAAAATCAAAGGAACTTAGAAATAGAATAAAGGAGAGAGAAGATAGATCAATGAACATTATTAGGAGAAATCAAGGATATATTTTATGTCCCTTTGGAAAGGCAATGGGTTTTCAACCAAGGATGATTTTGACCACAGGGGACATTTGGCCATAGATATTTGGAGATGTTTTAGTTTTGACATGTGGAGTGGGTAAGGGATCCTCCTGGAAACTAGTGAGTAGAAGCCAGGGATGCTACTAAATACCCTAAAATCCACAAGACAGCCTCTACAACAAAGAATTGCCTGGCCCGAAATGGCACCAATGCCAAAGATGAGAAACCCTGGGGTTGGGAAAGATGTCTGGTCACTTTGTATCTGATAAGATAAAGTTATTTAAACTAAAAACTCAACCTTAAAAAGACTGGTGGAAACAATTGAGAATTATCTCAGAGTAGGAGACTAACTCAGTAGCTTGAGGCTTACCTCCAAATTGCTTTTTCCAGTTGCAGGGGATCTTACATCTCTGGGTCTTCATGGTTTGCTTGCACTCAGCACCAGTCCGAGTGCCCTCCCGCGTGCCCAGCCCACAGTCTCCACTGGTGGGCACACATACACTCCACTGCCATTCTCCACAGTCAGACTTCTTCACTTTTTTTTCTGAATGAAAGGAAGAAAACCTAATCAACACACAGAAAACTCCTTAACTTCTAGATATAACCAAGTTCACTCCTGAACAGCTTAGTTGCAGGATCTATGCTTTTTATTTCTATCCTTATTGTCTAGTGAATAAGAGAAACATGATAGATATTAACCAAATGATTGAATCAATGAATGATCAAGAGAAGAGAGAAAGAAAACAAGAAAAGAACTAAAACTAATATTAATTTACTTCTCTCTTACTATGTGCCAGAGGCTGTGTTAAGTGATTTAGTGGCATCTCCTTTTAGAAGCAAACGTTTCTATAAAAGAAGAGATGGTAAAAAATAGTCAAGCCTAAAAACCAAGAAAATAGTCTATTAAAAATAACAGTTGTCAACCAGGCGTGGTGGTTCACACCTGTAATCCCAGCACTTTGGTAGGCTGAGGAGGGCAGATAACGAGGACAGGAGTTCAAGTCCAGCCTGACCAACATGGTAAAATCCCATTTCTACTCAAAATAAAAAAATTAGCTGGGCATGGTGCTGCATGCCTTTAATCCCAGCTACTCAAGAGGCTGTGGCAGGAGAATTGCTTGAACACGGGAATCAGAGATTGCAGTGAGTTGAGATCGTGCCACTGCACTCCAGCCTGGCAATAGAGTGAGACTCCATCTCAAAAATAAATAAATAAATAAATAAATAAATAAATAAATAAATAAATAAATAAAAACAGTTGTCAAATGAGCCATTTCAATGCAAGTTACTATTCCTTTCTCTGTCTTGTGGAAGGAATGACATCATACAAATTTGGTGAATCACAAATTTAAACAGACTCCCAGTTCCACAGTCTGCTTATGACTTTGGGAGTGGCATAGAGAAGGTGTTTTATCTTCTCTATGCCTTCACTTCCTCCTCTGTAAATCTGAGATTAAGGAGAAAAACAAGTTGGAGTGCATTTTTTGAGGAATAGAGGTAATATAAGTAAAGCACCTGAATGCTCATCAGTGTTCTGTATACAATAGCTGCTAATTTGATGATTATATTAATGATCATCATGGTTACACAATCCAGGACTTACAATGGGAGAAAAATAAGACAGGATATTTCTTAGGTTCCTCTAAATAATTAGAAAAAAAAGTGAAGATGGAAGAATAGAGGAATAGAAAGGGAGGGAGACAGAGTAAGAAAGAGGAAGGAAAAGCAGGTAATTGGGCTAGATGGACATCAATCAATGAAGCCTCTTGACTTCAGGACCCTACTGCTTACCTGGTTTCTCTTTCTTCCCTGCTTCAGCATTATCCACAGCTGCCAGTATGAAAATGAATGCCAAGAAGACAGCTGCAAATTTTCGACGCTGCTGCTGGTACTGTTGAGCCTGCATTCTAGGAATAAACAGAGAGAAGAAGGTGGCATTAACCTAAGTCAGAGAGGAAGACTCATTGAACCCCTTGATGAAAGGCTCCACTTTCCATTTCTGGAATGTTAGATTCAGGAAGATTCATATCAATTATCTTGGGTAGAATTTTATCTTTTCTCACCAACAGCCACTGAAATAAGTGCTCTTCTGCAATCAATCACATATTCACTAACAAAACGCAACAGTTCTCCACATAAGACTTCACAACAATTTGCTAAGTATGACTCAGAAATTAAGGAAGCAAAAGAACTTTGAAGGCATGCACTTGAACACACTCCTACAGTCTTGCTGATAGCATCATTTGGTAATACCAACAACTATAGCCATCTTCAAAATTCTGACAATCTTAGAAACAACCACGGCAATGACATTACAGTACACAAGACCAATTTGAGTAGACATAATGAATGAATTATCTTACAAGTATATGTTTACTGTTTCTATCTAGATGGATACATAAAAACCAATATTCTGACCTTTTTAAAATCATTGTGGCAAGCATTACTATCATCTTATCATTTTTCCATTATTTATTGATCTACCAAAGAGTGAACCCCAGAAGTAGAGCTGGCACACCTGTGATACATATCAAAGACACTTACTAACTCACATGTGTTAAAGATCCTCTAATCCTAGGATGTGGTGAAGTATTTACACTTGCTCATAATAGGAAATGCTCACATTTGATGTGAATCAAAACCCCAAGATATCATTAGAAAGACACTTCAAGACCTTGGAGCCACCTATGGCAGCCTAGTGTCATTTGGTTGAAACACCCTTGAGAAAGTCTCAGCCCAAGCTCCAGGACAATGCACTTTCCAATGGCTACACCAAATCATGACTGCAGAGATTGGCCTGGCAGTTATTTTATTTTATTTTATTTCATTTTTTGAGACAGAGTTTCGCTCTTGTTACCCAGGCTGGAGTGCAATGGCGCGATCTCGGCTCACCGCAACCTCCGCCTCCTGGGTTCAGGCAATTCTCCTGCCTCAGCCGCCTTAGTAGCTGGGCTACAGGCACGCGCCACCATGCCCAGCTATTTTTTTTTTTTTTTTTTTTTTTGTATTTTTAGTAGAGACGGAGTTTCACCATGTTGACCAGGATAGTCTCGATCTCTTGATCTCGTGATCCACCCGCCTCAGCCTCCCAAAGTGCTGGGATTACAGGCTTGAGCCACCGCACCTGGCCTGGCCTGGCAGTTATTGAGCTCCATCTGCTGTGCTAGCGGTGTTTTATACTTCATATAAAAATGATAGTAATGACCTATGATCATCAGCTGATAATTTTTTTTTTTTTTACAGAAGTGGTAACAGATCAGTTTAGGTGTTTTAACATTCCCTTTAGAGTGAACAATAAAACTTTCATGTATATAAGGGATTGAGATTATTCTCTTCTCTAATTTCTTTTTCTCATTCAAATATATCTATGAAATGATATCCTTGCCAGTGAATTTTCTCCTTTTCTGTGGCATTGGACAACCTGTCTCTTATTAGTGTTATTTATTCATTTTTTATTTTACTTTAAGTTCCAGGATACATGTGTGAAACTTGCAGGTTTGTTACATAGGTATATGTGTGCAATGGTGGTTTGCTACACCTAATAACCCATCCTCTAAGTTCCCTCCGCTCCCCTCACCACCACCCAACAGGTCCTGGTATGTGATGTTCCCCTCCCTGTGTCCATGTGTTCTCATTGTTCAACTCCCAGTTGTGAGTGAGAACATGTGGTATTTGGTTTCCTGTTCCTGTGTTAGTTTGCTGAGAATGATGGCTTCCAGTTTCACCCATGTCCCTGCAAAGGACATGATCTCATTCCTTGTTATGGTTGCCTAGTATTCCATGGTGTATATATACCACATTTTCTTTATCCAGATGGGCATTTGGGCTGGTTCCATGACTTGGCTATTGTAAATAGTGCTGTAGTAAACATACATGTGCATGTGTCTTTATAATAGAATAATTTATACTCCTTTGAGTATATACCCAGAAATGGGATGGCTGGATCAAATGGTATTTCTGGTTCTGGATCTTTGAGGAATTGCCATACTGTCTTCCACAATGGTTGAACTAATTTCCAGGAACTTAAACAAGGAACTTAAACAAACTTATAAGAAAAAAACAAACAATCCCATCAAAAAGTGGGCAAAGGATATGAACAGACACCTTTCTAAAGAAGACATTTATTCAGCCAACAAACATGAAAAAAAGCTCAACATCACTGATCATTAGAGAAATGCAAATCAAAACCACAATGAGAGACCATCTCACATCAATCAGAATGGCAGTTATTAAAAAGTCAAGAAACAATAGATACTGGCAAGGCTGTGGAGACATAGAAAAGCTTTTACACTGTTGGTGGGAATGTAAATTAGCATTGTTTTATAAAATGGATGATTTTCAATTCCAACATATGGATGTAGTATATTTCACTTATCAATTAAAATTAATATTTTGTTCCTTTAGTTTTTTTCCCTGAATCAGAAGCCTAAATTAGCTACTCATTAGTTCCGGCACTTTCTGCAACATAAGATCAGTTGCTTGTTCTTTCTCTTGGGGCTAAATTCTTATTATTTTAGATTGGTACAAAAGTAATGATGGTTTTTGCCCTTAAAGTGGCTCACACCCATAGTCCCAGCACTTTGGGAGGCTGAGGCAGGCAAATTATGAGATCAGGAGTTCAAGACCAGCCTGGCCAACATGGGGAAATCCCATCTCTACCAGAGATACAAAAAATTACCCATGTGTGGTACATGCCTGTAATCCCAGCTACTTGGGAGGCTGAGGTAGGAGAATCCCTTGAACCCAGGAGACAGAGGTTGCAGTGAGCTGAGATTGTGCCATTGCACTCCAGCCTTAGTGACAGAGGAAGACTCTGTCTCAAAAAAAATATATATATATATATTTAAAAATATATATTTAAAATATATATATATATATATATATATATATATATATATATATATATATTCTTTTTGCAGAGTTTAACTACAGTTACTTTTGCACCAACCTAATACCTCATGAATGGTCACACAGCAAAGTTTCTACTGATTCTGAGACTTTTTCTGTGCTTTTAATTGCACGTGAATGATAAAAGAAGCCAATCTAGACTCACCAGTTTGCAAGTCTTGTCAGAGTTCTCTGAGTTGGGCACTCTGGCACATCTGTACTACTGTATCTTTTCATAATATATTCAAATGTCATTTAAAATTATTCAGTGTAAAGTAAAGCAAAGTGGAAGTCTTCGAGCTTTCCCCAGAGTCTGTCGGAGAGCCTTCTTTCTGCCACTTTGGCAGAATCTTTTCATTTCAATATTTTTAAAGGACAAATTAATTTTTTGATTCAGAACTTTTAAATTATAATGTATTTCTTTCCAATTTAGAATTTATCTGTATTTTCAATAATGACTTACAAATGTCTGAAGTATTTAGGTGGTTGTGAATTACTGTGAGAATTTTAAATTCCCATGGAGAAAGCAAGCTCTTGAGAGAAATTTCTGCCCAAGCCACAGAATGATCCCCTATAGTCCTCTAACACCTACAGCAGGAAGAGAGGTCAGAAGCACCTCAGAGCCCACTGGAGAAACATGATTGCCTGGCAGAAATATAAAGACTCTACCTTCCATAAATAATACAATAACATATATATGCACACACATGCACACACAGAGTTATTAATGCCAAGCTGCTATCACTGTCAAGTTTTAACCTCTGCATTTCTAGTTTTATATTGTTAAACTCTTGTTTTCATCATTATTTTCAAAAAGATTTCTCTTAATCCAGTTCTATTCACTTATTTCAAGGGAAAAAAACACACTGGCTAGAATTTCCAAATCAAATAAATTTTTTAGTATAGAATGGTCTACTAAACAAGTCATTATAACTGAAATATGAGCTGACTGGAAAGAAGCAAAGACAGGTACTGGATGGGAACTGGAGAGATAGAATGAAAGTGCACTCTATCGGCTTCTGATGTTAATTTAGGATAATTAGGAATATTAAGAATTGAGTAAATGGTGGATTCCAGCACTTAAATCTTCTAAGAAAAAAATGCACACAAGTCCATGTGTACAGTAGGTCACCTGTGTACAATATGTGTTCAACAATAACTTAAAATTGGAGAACATTGTTCTTCTCAACTTCTCCCCTTTCTTCTATTTTGCCCATTATTCTACTTACGCCTATATTTTCAGAGCTTAGATATTTCTGGGTAGCGAAAATGAAAAAAGGTTATTTAAAAGAAGAGAGTAAAGAGGTTCAGAAATGGAATGATTAAATTATCCAAAAATTCAAGTATGCCCAAAACAATATCCAATTAGCCCGCTGGTGCCTTGCTGTCATAGCAAATACTTGAGTAATTAGTATATGGGTAGATAACAGTTCCCCTTGCTTGTGATGTTTGCGTAGTTGATTGTTTATTTGTCCTTAGCACCAAGTGAGGGCAAAAACCCTTCCTGTATGAAGTCTGACCCTACTTGTTCTCGAATAGACTGAGTGCGACGAGAGCAGAGGCAAAAACATTGATCCGAAGGAAGTGATCAGGATCACGGCATGTTTTTTTATACTGGGAAAAATAAAGTAGTGCAACAATAAAATCTTATTAAATTGGCTCCATTCCTTTGAATAATTTACTTATTTCTTACCCTCCTTTTCTACTGCCATCTTTCTTGTACTTGCCCCAATAGACTTAATTGCATAATAACAATTAGATTGAAGAAGAACCATATTTGGATGCTGGTTCCTGAAAATTATTGTGATCTCAATGAATGATTAAATGACATTAAAGAAACCAGCTCTATGGGAATGTGTTTATCTATTAAATTCCAATCTCTTTTCTAACCGATTAGAAAAAGAGAGCTCCCCTTTTCCTTGGCATTTTAATGAGATCTAGAATTTTCAAGATGGTAATATCCAAAGTAAATACAGGGAAAGGATGCTTGAAACTGTCCTTCTGCGTCCTATTTGGAAGAATTAATACAGGATCTGGAGGCAGAAGCTTTAGCTCAAACTTCAGCTATACCACTTACTTTTTGAGACTGTTCCTAAGCGAATCACCAAATCACAACAAATTGAACTGTTATGACATCTGCAAAATGGGGGTGATTATAACAATTTCTCAAGAGACTTGTCATAAAGATCGCAAGATACAGACACAGAGATAACTCAGAATATTAAGAAATATAGTATTAGTTGCTGAATAAAATTAGTATACTCCTATACTCTTATTACTTACTATAAAGAAGTTCTCTTATTAAAAATAATAAGCATTATATTTTGTTTTATCTAATATTATCCAAAAGCAAAACAAAACAAACAAAAAGGAACAGAGAGAGACATGATTTAATTAAGACCAACTAAAGTTCTGTTCAGACTTATCAGGGCACAGATTAATTCTGCTTTTACTTCTTGGAAGCTTAATAAGAACTCAAGGACCTTCATCTCCAGTATTTCTGTTAAGTTTGCTGAAGTCAAGAGGTCCAATGTTGCAGTGTTGAGAATTAGGAAATGTGTAAATGCAATTTAACTTGTATGAAATGAGAAAAACCATCTCATTTTGCAACTACATGTTACCCTTCATGTGATAAAACTATTCCACCTTCTACTTTTTATTTAAAACACCTAAGATTTAAAAACAGCTACTACCCATTACACTTTTTGCTAGTGAAAAATTACCAAAACATGGCATTAAATAGATACATAGTCATAATAAAAGACTGTCTCTGCCCTTTTTTAATACCTGGGAGATATAGTTTACCAAAGAAATGCTGTAAAGCATCAGTTTTGAGAGCAGCATCATATGACAGTAAATGATTTGAGTTGCTTCTGCATTATTTGGTTCACATTGCTAGATCATTTTAGATATTATGTGATTAAGATGCCTAAACTCTCATGAAATAGTAATTTTCTGACCTCTTTATTGTAAAACAAAACACAAGTTACAGAAAAACCACACAAATCCACTAAAAAGCTTAGCAAATTATTATAAGATAAAATATTTTTCCAGTCATGTTAGAAGGCTTTACATGTTCCCCATCACAATGACAGTCCCATCCCTCTAAAAGTAACTAATGTAGTAATTATTTCTTTGTATTATTTGAAGGTTTTATTCAAGGGTGCTTCCCTAGACTTCTCTAATTTTATTTTAAACTTTTAAACTGATACATCTTTTAATTTGTTTTTACTATACAGGATTATCCCCCATCACTTTCTTTTTCTTGCTTTTTACATTTTACAAAACTCAGGCCATTTAATTATTAGTATCCCATATTCCAGATATCGATGACTGCAAATTCATGGTGCAATTCAATATTCCTTTGTTCAGCTGCAAATTGGCAACTGGATGCAGAGGCTTAATCAGACTCAGGTGCTATCCTTTTGGCAAGAATATAAATAACATTGTGTTTTTTCACCAGGAGCTGCAAGATATCTGGGTTTTGCTCTTTTGTGATGCTAAAAGCCACTGGTACTTAATGAGTACGGATGAGGGTTGCAAAATGGTGATATTCTCATTCTAGTCTTTCATTTTCATTCAATACTTGACATAATCCCATAAAGAAATGTTTTCCTTCATCTAACATTTCGTTAAGTTGTTCATAAAGTTCATAAGTCCATAAAGATATATAGGACAAATGCTTCTTTCCTTTTCAAGACTATGGCTTTCAAGATTATGAATTTGCTCTCTACCATCATTAAAATGCGGCCAATCACTTTTTCTTTTTTAATGTTATAAATTCATGCATTTATTCATATCTGACAGGTTTTAAGCCATCGTATTCTTTTCATCTTTATTGAAGCTCTAATTGTCCCATCTTTGGCCTATGTAAGCTTCGCTAAATTAAGTTGTCTTGGGAATTATTTTAACACTAGCTTTATAATCTTTGATAAGTTACTTGCTATCTGGTATATCAAGATTTTCCAGGTCTGTCCTTCAAGAATACTTGTCATTTCTATAATCACAAATTATGTTTTGAGACCAAAATCTGGGCACTAAGGATGTTCAGCTTCAATGAGTTGGTCTTTATTTCCAGGCCATTTTCTGTGAGCAGAGTGAGGAAATGACAAAGGAAATAATATTTATTAAATATAAATTAATGATTTGATTATCTTACATTACATAAACATTAGTCTCATGATAATAGTACTAAACCCACCAATTACGAATTTTAAAAGCAGTTAAAATGATTTTACATAGGTGATCACCTTTTGGCCCTGATTTTTATAGTTGCTTGACATCTATGTAATCAGACGTTTTAGTCATTACATACTTACAGAGGTCAAGAGAAATGTTCCTCTTTGCCTTCTGAAGGTTACTTAAAAATCACTGAGGAAAGGTAAATGAATAAGACAAAAGGCATATAAATTTATTTGATCATATTTCTATGTGACATGGGAGTATTCAGAACAAAGACCCAAAGATTCAAGAGAAAAACTATTTTTATGCCTAGGCTCAACAAAATATGGACAGCTGTGTTTAAGTACTATTGGGCAAAATGTGTCATCTAGTGCTAACAACAGCAGGCTCAATGAGGAAACCCAGCAAGGCCTGCCTGTTTAGATTCTTCTTGGTCTCTCTGTGTACCCTTCTTTTCTCTTCATGTGGGGCAGGGCCCTCTCTGGAATGGAGATCTTATGACTTATCCTCAAACAAGGTAGGTCAGATAATTTCTTTATGGCCAGTTATTACACAGAAAGGTTTAGGGAAGTTAGAGTATGATCTTCAGGTTTTACAGCTGGCTTTGGGGAATGACATGCCTTATGGAAGAGTTTCCATGACTATTCATAATCTATTTTACTTTTCCTTATAAATATACTATTATTTTAGCTGAGACGCTCAAAAGATTTTTTTCTTTAAAGCACAATTTTCCTGAAAAATAACTAGCTAATTTTCATTTTGGGTAAATATTCTCAAACAGTGATCTGAAAATCTGAGGTTCTTTGCTTTGCCTATTTTCAGTATTTGTCATTTTATCTCAAATCCTGTTTATATTTTTTATTTAAAAGAAATTGCCTTTTTTAATCTTCAACTTATCTTAAGGTATTACTTGTGTTTATTCAATCTTGCTTTCCTTCTAGTTTAGCCTTTATTTCCGAAATAGATTACCATTCTAATTCTTTCCTAGTTTTGTCACCTCATTGCTGAGTTTTTCTAATCATGATTTGTGATGCCCTTTTACATTTTATATCATTTCTTAATGTTTTCTAGCTCATTTGGAAACAGTCGGATACAAAGTTTTTTGTTGTTGTTCTGTTTCTTGAGCACCTTCAGAAATTCTTGCATTGCCCATGTGAATAGTGGTCTGCCCCTTTTTCTGTTCATTTTCTCCTTTTAAGTTGCTTTGTATAAGATTTGACCTCAATACCTTCCTCTTGTTCATATGTGTGTTCACATAACTTTTCTAATTTCACAAAATCTGTTCTTCTGTTATTTCATATAACAGCAAAAATATGGTAACTCTCTTTCTGAGATTTTCAGGTTCTGTTCTCTTCTTACTTTTTATCTGCTCTTTCTCTTTCTGTATTGTTTCTATTGTTGCTTTCTTGATCAATTTTGATTTTATTCATAGCAGTTTATTCTTACAGTGGGTTCCTGTCCCAGAAGGGAGTCCTGGTGGGTCAGCTTTTATTCTCACATTGGCTCACCATGATCTGCCCTGCACTTGTGTGGGCGGTTTGGGGTTCTCCGCTTGTCAGATCTGTCTGATATTTTGTTGCTTCTCCCTGTCTTGTTTTTCCAAACACCAATAGCATGCAAGTCTTGTGGTTACTAGTGGTTTGCTCCCATTCACTTTTATTTTCAGGTTTGTGAGAGAAAATCTACCCTGATTTTTGTTTTCAATCTTGACCATGGGTTTTGGTCTTGCTATCTATCAAGCTGCTCCATCTACTTTTATATGAAGATTCAGGAAGTTTCCAAAACTATCTTGTCACCTCTTTCCACCCCAAATTAACATGTTCTTTCATTAAACATTTTGGGGCACCTACCCTATGTCAGCCACTGGTTGGTATTCTCAAGACACAGCAGTGACAAGTGATAAGACAGATGTTTTCGCTTGTTCTCATGAAGCGTGCACTCCAATAAAGCATCGGTGACAAGTAAATAGCCAATTATAATTCACTGTCCTCTCATAAGAAGTACAGAATGTCATGAAATATAAGGGAAGGGCAATTATTTTGCATTTCCCTTTTTGGATTGTGAATTAATTTTAAGACAGGGATTCAGTTAAGGCCAAAGATTTAATTTCCCTGAAGTTCCCTATAAAGTGAACAAATCCACTTATAGCTATAAGTTCTTTTATAAGGTATTAACTGTTAATAAACGTCCTGATTATTTTAGTCATACAATCAAATGTCTGACTTTTCTTACTCACCAGAAATAATTTTAATTTAGGTTAAGAAAGTACAGTATTCATTTAGTTAACAAATTTATTTATAGTACCATATTCAAGGATCTGTTTTAAGCAGTTTACAAATATAGACTCATGGTAATATTAACTGATATTTGGATCATTACAAATAGGGTCACCATTTGCTAAATTACTCAACAATTATGTATTTGTAAGAGTTGCTTCCTTTGTGGCATACGTTATTCTAGGCAATAAACATAAGGAGTTGAATAACACAAACAGGATTTCTGACCACACAATGCTTATATTTAGTGGGCAAGCTAGAAAATAACGTGTAAACAAATAGATGAGTAAAGAGATTCATAAACAAGGTAATCTCTAATTGTGGTAAATGTGTTAAAATAAAATTTAAAATGATATCATAAAGAGAGACTAAAGGAGGAGGATTTAGGTAGGGGTTATACGTAGCTTCATACCTATGGCTAAGAAAGAGCCAGTGAAGCATGGTATCTCTACTGATAATATTTGGCATCATGGATTCCCAGTTATCACTTTTCCTTCCTTGTTATTCTCTTCTGAGACTAGAAGGCCTCCAAGCTTTTGACATTCTTCTGGAATTCAATATTTAGCCATCCATTTCTCCTGATTGGCACTGTTCTCCCCACTCTACTGCAGGCTCTGCAGCCACATAATCTTCCTAGCTTTGACTGACATCAAACAATTTCTCATTCTTATTGACTCACTAGTAGGCAACCTGATCAAACCTGAAATTATACCAATTCATAATCTGTATTAATATATAATATCATGATTTCAGAAATAAAAACAAACAAATCATAGTTTTAAGAAATTTTTACATTTCCCAAGAAAAATAATGACTCTTTTAAAATTTAAACATGATATCACAGAGTGTTCTTTTCTCATGTGTTCTGACTTGGTAATACACTAGAAAATCCATTTTGACTAAAAGCATAGAGCCTTTTCACCTCTGCTCCCTATTAATCATTACAAGGATGGGTAGCTTTCATGAAAACTGTCTTCTACTACAAATTCATCTCTAATTATACAGATGTACACAGGCATAAGAAAGGAACAAATATCAACAAAAACAAGTATTCAAAGGAAATGCATTGGGTTTTCTCTTTATAATATAACTGTGATAGTAAAGGTATCTTTGTTCAATTATTCAGGGGAGCCAAATGAGTTCCAAGAGTACTTGGTTGATTGTATTATTCCTTTACTGCTTTAATTTATTACAACTGAAAGGAATTGGAGACTGACTTTGAGAATTATGGAACTGCTTCATTTTCTCCTAATCCTTTCCATGTCTATCTGCTGTAATGTGGTATAAGGAAGCAAATAACAGTTTTAGACCAAGTCAGACCTGAGTGAGAATTCCAACTATGGCTAGGGAATCCAAAGCAATACATTTAATTTCTCTGAAACTTATTTTTCTTAGCAACAGACATGGGTATAATATCTTCCCCAAAAAGTTTTGGAATTAGAGATTACATATGAAAATTAAGCAACACAGTTTCTGGCACATAGCAGGCACACAAGATCTTTTCTTGATAAGTTTTTCTAAATTCCTTTGCAGCCTCCTTGCCCCTTCATCTTTAATTATACAAAGTCAATAAATGGACACTGGGGATAAAATTTCCCTATGCCTGCATGCAAAACATTGCATGTTTGCTGGGTAAAAATAGCAATCCAATTCCTCCTTTTACCAGATTATTGTACTATCTTCCTAATTCAACTTCCTGTTGCCTTTCTTATTTCCTTCTAAACAACAATCCGCTGAGAAAAAGATGTCTAGACTATCTTAGAAACTTTTCTTCTTGGAGGCACTCTTTCAGTCTGTCTTCTCCCTTTCTGCACCCAATCTATATATCTTTAGCCAGAGAGAAGTACTTATAATTATTTAAACCCAGAAGTGTTTTAATCAACTGGTCTTTTGCTCATGATATCCTGTGTGATTAGAAGTTCTTTCCCAAACCCATTTACCTGGCAAATCCTCATCATTGTCCAAGATTTAACTCAAGGCATTCACCCTCAACAAAGCCTTTGCCAAGAAAATAGTATCTCTGTCTCCGGAGCACATTGTGCCACTTCTATTCCACGGACCCTCCTTATTCACAACCTTTAATGTGCACATGGCAAATTATTGAATCCATAAAATGTGGCATATAAAACTGAAAGGAAGTGACATGAGCCATGTAGACCATTATATTTCGTAACCATTATGTCTTTAGACATCTTCAATTTCTCCTTTGATTATCAATACTAGCAACGGACTCTCTTTTAAAGAGTTATTTCTCTCTAAAAAACTAAAAATAAAATAAAATAAAGTACCACATTATAATTGTGATACATAAAGGAGGTAGAGAATAACAAAGCTCTCCTGAAAGGCAGATACTAAAATTCCATTATAGTTTATTACTAGCTGATTAATTGTTTCACACACACTAGCCAATAAGTAAATTCTCATCTGAGAGAAACTACCAGCAACACAAGTCATGGATGTTTGAGGTCCCATTAGAATAACTGACATTTAGAATACTGTCTACTGATGAAGTTCTATCAAAAGCCTTTGGATAATAATGTAATTTTCTGTGCATGAATAAGTGATTGTGATTGTGTCACATCACAATGTGTATGTGTATACATAATAGTGTGTGTGTATATACAAACACTTACATTCATCTTCTTTCAGTAATCAACACATCCTTTAAGAGAGAGAACATTATCTCTCTGTTATTCATTTATAAGGTTTAGAACAGTGTTGACACATAGATTTCATCTAAATATTTGTTAAATAAATGAATAAGATGAAGAAGAAGAAAAATAGCCTTGGCAGCCAAGATAATAACTGATCATAGTATCTAAAATAACACTCACCAACACATCTCTGTTCCCTTACTGGGCCTTACTTTTTCCTTAGCATGAATTAACGTTGGATGTTGTATTAGTCTGTTTTCGTACTGCTATAAGGAACTGCCTGAGTCTGCGTACTTTATAAAGGAAAGAGGTTTAATTGACTCGCACTTCAGCATGGCTGGGGACGCCTCAGAAAATTTACCATCATGGCAGAAGTCAAAGGGACATCAAGGTACCTCCTTCACAATGCAGCAGGAAGGAGAATGAACGCAGGAGGAACTACCAAATGCTTATGAAACCATCAGATCTCAGGAAAACTCACTATCACGAGAACAGCGTGGGAGAAACTGCCCCCATGATCCAATTACCTCCATCTGGTCCCACCCTTGACACACGAGGATTATGGGGATTACGAGGATTACAATTTAAAGATGAGATTTTGGATGGGGACACAGTCACACTATACCAGATATATTATGTCTTTATTTTTATTATTAATTGTCTATCTTCCCCTTGAGGGCAGGCCTTTAAAGAACAGCAGCAGGTGCTGGACGTTACAATAAAATTTAGGACTAGAAATGGGGAAGCACACAGAAATATAAAAAGACATCCCAAGAGTTCTGCAGAGCACTGGGCATTATCTGCTATATGAACAATCATATATTTTAATTCTATTTTTTTTAAGTTAAAGAGCTTTGATTTTAGAGTAGCTCATTTTTAAAACTAGTGTTGGAAGTAGTTTTCTTCTGAGCTTACAAGCCAAAAAGTTTATTAGGCAATATTCCATTTTCATTTTATCTTTCTACTTTATAAATTTACTTAAAACTGATTATTTCTTCTATCTCCTGTCACTTTTATTTCTTTATTTTCATTAACTCCTTTTTAAATTACAAAAACCTCATATGGATTTATTGTCAAATGGTTTGACAATTGCCTGTAGATACCTACAGTATCTTATAAGCAGGCATTATAGTTATGATGGAATCTGTTGCTAAATCAGCAACTCACTTTGGCCTTCTTACACTGCTTTATTTAAACACTAAGTCATGAAAATAATGTGTCCTCAGTACATGCATCCACATCCTCAAGCACACCCTACTCACAACACAGAAATAAATTCAACTGTGCATATCTAATTAATATGTACTTAATGAAAATCACTTATTTTCACTAAGCGCATGTCAATTGGATGAATCAAGTAAGACATTTACTTAATTTTGTATGACTCTACGCCAAAAAAGAGAACTTTCTGGCTGAAATATTTCCATGGCATGGTGGTAATTGCTGGAGAAACTATACTTTTCTTAAATATTTATTCACCAATTTTTAGAATACCAAGGACAGGCTTGGCCTGTGCTAGGGAGGGGGAATATGAGAAATGAATATAGCTGGGTGCGTAGTTCATGCCTGTAATCCCAGCACTTTGGGAGGCTGAGGCAGGTGGATCACAAGGTTAGGAATTTGAGACTGGCCTGACCAACACAGTGAAACCCAGTCTCTACCAAAAAAAAAAATTAGCTGGGCTTGGTGGTGCGCACCTGTAATCTCAGCTACACAGGAAGTTAAGGCAGGAGAATTGCTTGAACACACGAGGCGGAAGTTTCAGTAAGTGGAGATTGCGCCACTACACTCCGGCCAGGGCGACAGAGTGAGACTCTGTCTCTTAAAAAAAAATGAGAAATGAGTATAATACAGCTCTCTCCCTAAAAGCACTCTGTCTAATTGGGAGAAACGATAAATAAATGACTATCAGGAAGCACTGTGATAAATATGAAAAATTATACATACAGTGCTATCAGAGAACTTAAACCCAAGATACATTTTTGTTTAATAGGGCTAAGCACGGTAGAGGTTTGAGGAATATTTTATCTGCTTTTTGAAAATAAAAGCTAGTTGAGGTGTTCTAAGTTAAGAAGGAAAGGAAGGAAGGAAACTTCAAGCAAACTTCAAGTAGGAGGACCCCGCAGGCAAATGTGTGTAGGTGACATTCATAAAATATTCAGTGACAAATATGTGGCGTCTAGAGCACACAGTAACAACAGTAACAAAGAACAGTGGATGGACCTGAAAAGAAGAAAGTGGAAAGGAGTTAATCCTGGGAACTGGGAGCTGGGAGGGGGAGAGTCATTAGTAGTCTGGAGAAGAGACAAGGAAAGACCGTGGAGTAAGGAAAAGCCTGTGCTGTATGAACACGACTAAAACCCTCAGTTACCACCAAGGGGTCTGCTACCATATTCAAGATTTCATCAAGATATCCTTCGCATAGTTCTGTGGTTATTTTCCTGGCTTTGTCTTTATTTTTATTAGTTTTGTGGGTGTTTTAGGTACTTCAGTTCACTTTTGCTTATTTGTTTATTACAAGAGTACTATAATTTGGATTCCAGAATAAGCACTAAGGCCCCAAAATTTCAGAAACACACACACACACACATTACCTCTTATTTTCATTAGAAAACAGAGCACTGGTGTTTCTACAGGAAGCACAGAGGCTTGCTGCAAGGCATTAAGAGGGGCCTGAGAAGGTGCCCTGATCTACCACCACACCCAGTAGCACCCACCTTACCTCAGCTTTGCCTAGAGCAGCTCCTCCTTCACCGCTTTACTCACTGACTTCCTTGTAAAATTCCATTGGTCACGAAAGGAAAATACATTTAAAAGCCACTGGTCTAGCCAATATCAAGGTCTATCTAGTTAGGAGATAGAACAGCGACACAGAACAATATTTTTTAAAAAGGTAGGATAGGAAAAATGCCTCACAGATGGTGATGTAAATATGAAATCTATTATTAGTATAAATGATACCTTGCTCACATTAGGTACTCAACAAATATTTGTGAAATTATATTTTAAAATATAAAGTTTACATCTAATTATTCTATACTTTATAAAGTCTGAAATTATTTCATCTTGTCATCAAGGATCAAACACATAGCCTAACAAGGATGATTATAACCATGAAGAATTTATGATAGAAAATCATCAGGAATTAGAGGCATATTTTAACATGGTAGAAAAGAAAAGGTTTTGAAGTCAGAATTTTTCACACTGGATTCATCACTTCTTATATTTAGGCAAAGTATTCAATTTCTTTCACTGTCAGTACCCTCATCTATGGAAACTTAAGAGTTTTAACATGCACCCTCATAATTTGTTTGAAGTGTACAGTGAGATAACATATAAAATGCCTGGCATCCTGTGAGACACGTTAGGGTCTCCATCACTGGTTCTCTCCCTCGTGGTTCTTAGAGGAAGAAAGGGGAGGTTACGACATGTATATCTCCCCCAAAAATGTCAGAGGCAGCTTTGCACAGAGGGTGGTAATGCAGCCTTTTAAGATGGTCTGGACTTTGATAAGTAAATCTAGAATGGAAAGCATTTCCAATGGAAGAAACAGAATAAGTCAAAGTTTCAGGTGAGAAGTCAAAAGACCAATTTGAAGCATATAGGTCAGTTTAGTAATAAAAGAAGGAAATATGGTATAGATAAGCTGAAGCCCTGGAATTATAATTAGTATCAGCAATGATTTCGTAGATCACCTGCTACATGCAAGATAATATCCCAAATTATGAGGGAGACACAGACGGAAATTATATGTGATATTAGAAATCTTACAAGATTACAGGCTTATTAAGAGAATTGAGATGCTAAGATTATATACCACAACTTTGCACAAGATATAAAAACACTGTAACTAAAAGCAAAGTGTTTATGATAATATTCTTACCAAAATGTCTTGTGGGAAATCAAAAGGACACTTCTCAACTTTTGGCAGTCAATCTTTTTTTAAAAAAAGTTGCCTGTATTGGCAAACTGAATTAGGTTCTCAAAGCAAGACTCTCTAGTATTGACAAGTTGAAAATAAATGCCTTATGTTGACTAAAAACATAAATCCATACTCATTCATCCTAAATCAGGAGGAAACCACATTTAAAAATATATAGATCTCAGCTTTAAATTAAAAGGTATTTCTATCATAATTCTACCATATTTTCATACACTTCTGAAACACCTCAGTACAGCTTTATTAGCTATGGAGTTCAGATGGCATTTCTAATAACTGGTGGCTTTATTTGTTCAGATGAAGTGACTCAATTAAAAACACAATTAACAAAACAGCATGCAGATTTTCAAATTCATTGCCATACAACTAAGCAAATGAAGAGTGTCCCACATTATTATATACTTGGGAGAAAGTAACAAATAATTATTGGATGGCTGATCTTGGTTGTGTGTGTAAGGCACAAATGTCCCAGGTCAGCATCAAGCCCCGACTCAGAGAAAAACCTCTTCTACAAAGGTCAAACACCAAATAAAAGTGCCCATCTGGGAAGTGAGAATTTTGAAGACGGATCTAAATTTGTTGATTGATTTGTTACAGGCTATTAAATTTGTGCCAGGAAAGGAATTGATTATTGCAAGACAAGTCCCTGGATGACCCTAGAGACCCAGCTCTTCCTCCTTTCTCTAATGTAGTTCAAGGACAACTGCAGAATGTGCTGGGAATGCAGCATCCTGAGATAAAGAGAAACTAGTAGAACAGTCCAGGCTCTGTTCCCATTCCTCCTAGAAGAGGAGGATGTCCTGCAGTGCTTTAGCTCAGAAATTCCAGTTACCCTTGGATATAAAACCAGGGTGAAATGGGTTTTGAGGGCCCGTCAGCTGAATATGATATGGTGCACATGTACACAAGACTTCATCTGTCTTGGGCAGTTTTCATAAGGTTGGGGGCCTGGCCTGCCATTGATTCTAGGATTCTATTGTCCCTTACTGCCTATCCGTGAGTAATACAGTTGCTTTGCTTCACTTGTTTGAATGTTTTGTTTCACCAGACTCATGCAAGTTGACTGATACAGGTGCATGGTATGAGTGAAGTGTTTAGAGTTTTCTAGGATGTATACCAGTGCACAGTGAATTTGCTTCATAATTATTTTTTGATGAAAAAAAAATCACAGAAAATATTTACTCAGTAAAGTGTGATTGTGTCTGAAAAGCTGTACCAGTGTTCTCAATCTGATACTTACAATTACCAAAGAGCCTTAAAGAAATAGTATTATATTTACGATTCAATAGAATCTCTCAAAAAACTACCAGAATTGATAAGCAAGTTTAGTAATGTTACAGGATTCAAGGTGAGTGTGCATATATAAATTATATAACTATATACTTACAAAATATGTACCTATCAAATGAATTTTATCTATAATACATAAAAAAATATTACAGCTCAATAGTAATAAGAACACTTAATAAAAATTATGTGCAAATAAAACTGAACACTTTATCAAAGAACATACACAGATGGCAAATGAGCAGATGAAAATATGCCTACCACTACTGGGAAAACATCAACATGATACCACTATGTAGCCCACTCAACTAACCAAAATTTACAGACTCATAAAACCAAGTGTTGGCAAAAATGTGGAACTTTAACTCTCATACTTTACTGGTAGGACTATAAAATCATTGCAACCACTATTAAAAACATTTTAGAAGTTCTTTAAGAATATTAAAACACACCTATCATACAACGCAGCCACCATTCCCAAGAAAAAATAAAAATTTAGGTCTACACTAAGGCATACACAAATGTTTATAGAAGCTCGCTTTATTTGTAATAGCCAAAATGGGTAATAACCAAAATGTTTATCAACAGGTAAATTGATTAATAAATTGTAGTATAGTCATACAATGTTATCCCAAGCAAGAAAAAAAAAAATTGAGACAAGGTGTCACTCTGGCAACCAGAATGGAGTGGAGTGGCATGATCATATCTCACTGCAGCCTTAACTTCCCAGGTTCAAACAGTCCTCCCACCTCACCCTTTTGAGTAGCAGTGACTATAGGCACATGTCATGACACTTGGCTAATTTTTCTATTTTTTGTATAAACAGAGTACTACTATGCTGCCAAAGCTGGTCTCAGACTCCTGGGTTCAAGTGATCCTTCTGCCTCAGCCCCCCAAAGTACTTAGATTACAAGTATGAGCCACCATGCCCATCCAAAATATATAGTTAGATAGATAGATACATAGATACATAGTTAGATGATAGACCTGCAACATGTTGCATGATCTAAATTAAAATGTTCAGCAATGAATTCATTTTTATAAAAATGAATAGTACTTCAGTGACTATGTTGCATGATCTAAATTAAAATGTTCAGCAATGAATTCATTTTTATAAAAATGAATAGTACTTCAGTGACTTCTGGGATAGTATTAAACAGTCTACCATACTCCAGTTGGGAATTCCAAAAGTGGAGAAAAAGGAGACTGTGACACCAAAAGTGTTTGAAGAAATAGTAGTTGAACACTTCTAAAATTTGATTAAAACACCAATCTACGAAACCAAGAAACTCAGCAACTCTCAAGCATAATAAATGCCAAGAAACCTCACATAGATGCTTCATATTCAAACTGTTGAAAAGCAAATAAAAAGAAAACAAACAAAACAATCTTAAAAGCACCCAGGGAAGGAGATACATAAAGTAGAATAACAATAAGAATATCTGCTTACTTCCAATTAAAACAATGGATGCTAAAAAACAATAGAACAACATCTGACAGAAGGACAAATAGCAAACTAAACTTCATATATTTCAAATGTTTAGGATAAATAAATATATTTCCAGGAAAAAGTGGCTGAAAGAATTTTATATCAGCAAATTTTCTTTACAATAAATTCTAAATAAAGTTATTCAGACTGAAAGAAAATATTACATGCTGATTATATCAGCTATTGCTGTATATGTATTATACACCTTATACTATTAATATGTATAATATGCAATATGTATCCATTTTTTTTATATATATATGAAAACTCAGATCTACAAGATAGAATAAAAGGTGCAGGAAACAAAGAAAAACATGCAAATACATAAATTATAAACTTTTAATTTTTTAAATAGGTAACTATCTAAAGCAAGAGCAATATGTTGACCTTTTAAACCAAAATAAACAAATAGCAAGAAAGAATATTTAAACAAAATGTATGAATAATTACATTAAATATAAGTAGAATAAATACATTAATCAGAAAGCCAAATTGCCAAATTAGATAAACAAGCAAGACTCAATTGTATGCTATCTAGAAGAGACGTATTTTAAACATATATATTTTCTAAAAGGTTGTATTTGAAAAGGTGGGAGAAATAATCTCACAGAAACAGTCACCATAAGAAAGATGGTGTGGCTATAGCAGTATTAGCCAATTTAGGCTTCAAAATAGAATTAACAAAATAAAGAGGGTTCTTTTATAATTAGAAAGGTTTACATTGATCTGAAAAACATAACAATACCAAATGGATTTGCAAATAACAAACTTTCAAAATACAAGGATTAACTTGACAGGTGCAGTGGCTCACACCGGTAATCCCAGCACTTTGGGAGGCGGTAGCAGGTGAATCACTTGAGGTCAGGAGCTCAAAACCAGCCTGGCCAACATAGTGAAACTACATCTCTACTGAAATTACAAAAAAAAAATTAGCCTGGCATGGTGGCACACACCTGTAATCCCAGCTACTCAGGAGGCTGAGACAGGAGAATTCCTCGAACCCAGGAAGCAGAGGTTGCAGTGAGCCGAAATCACACCACTGCACTCCAACATGGAGGACAGAGTGAGACTCTGTCTCAAAAAAAAAAAGAGAATTAAATAAAGAAACAGACCAATCCAGAATCATAATTTGAAGTCTAAAAACAGAGAAATTCACGAGTAGAAAAAACTCAGTATGAATGAACTTGACCTGATACCAAAACCTGAAAAGACATTACAAGAAATTGTATACCAATATCCTAATAAACATAAACATTAAAATATTTTTAAAATATTATTAAACCAAGTCCAACAAATACAAAACTAAAGCAAATAAATCATAACTAGTGATCCTTTCTCTAGGATGCAAGGTTAACTCAACAATTGAATGTCTATGTATTTTACCACTTTAATATAATACTAGAATAATGGAGAAAAATCACATGGTCATCTAATCATTACAATGAAAATATTTGATCAAACTCAATATTATTTCCTGATGAAATTAAGATGCACTAAAATTAGAAAACTGCTACATTGAAATTTTCTTTTAAATGGGAATTGAATATTTACTCAAGTATGTTCATAGAATTTAAGAAAAGCTTCCAGAGGAGCATAATTTTGAGTTTAGTCTAAAATGCAAATTAAGTTAGAAGAGAAAGAACCTTCAGGAAAAGTTGTAGATTTGAGTAAGTGCAATCTATTTCAGAAGTCAACTATTAGTTAAATATTGCTGGAACATCCATGAGGAAAGCTGAAAATATGAAATATTTTCTATATAGAGATAGAAAAGACTAAGCTTACGTTTCTTGTTTGTCATATATGAGGGTTATGTAAAAAATTTAGTGATGCTATATTTTAAGAAATATGGATCCATGAAGAATTTTGAACAAAGGAAGACTACTATTAGATCTGAATTTCTGAGAGAACACTCAGCAGGCAATAAATAAGCAGAGTGAGTGGAGGTCAATGAGGCTAAAGCCAGAGAGGCTGACAGAGGGCCACTTGACATAGTACAGGTCACACATTACAGACTTAAACTGTGACTTTGAAAAATAAGTGCACTGAGAAGAAAATAAGTTAATTTTTTTAGGAGATAAATGTATTGGACTTATAAAAATAATTGAATATTTGATGAAAGGAGAAACCTAGGATATCTCTCAGATTTCTGATCCTCAATCCAGAGATAAGTTGTCAACAGATAGAATATGAGTTCATAAGTAGTTCCCTAAATAATCATGCTATGATCTATCCTAAGGAAAATAGTCTAAGCATTTGACATCTGTTAAATGTGATTGAATTATTATAATATTCAATTACTTATGTTCTTTTACTCTCTCCACTTTTAATATGAATAATTATGGCTTAAATAATTAAGTAAAGTTAAGGAAAAGTAGTAAGGTTCTGTTTGGATATAATGAATTTAAGGTGCCAGTAGGACATCTGGGTTGAAATAATTGGTAGATATGGATCTGGAAGAGAGCTCTAGTCTTGAGATAGAAATTAAAACATTGCAAAAATATATTTGAATAAGTAGGAGGATTTGGTATTGCCTGAGGAGACCATAAAATAAGAAGACATAGAGCAAGGGCTGAAGAAGTAAGCAAGAGGCGAGAGTTCTAATTCTTATATTAGTGATTTAGGGGAATTAGGGGTAGCAGCCAGAAGAGCAATAAGAGACAAGGAAAGAGAGCAAACAGAAACCACACAAACTGGGGCTGCACATGGTAGCTCATGCCTGTTATCCCAGCAATTTGGTAGCCCGAGACAGGTGGATCACTTGAGGCCAGGGGTTCAAGACCAGCCTGACCAACATGGCAAAACCCTGTCACTACTAAAAATACAAAATAATTAGCCAGGTGTGGTGGCACACACCTGGAATCCCAGCTACTTGGGAGGCTGAGGCAGGAGAATCTGTTAAACCCAGGAAGCAGAGGCTGCAGTGAGCCAAGATCGTCCCACTGTACTCCAGCCTGGGTGACAGGGCAAGACTTTGTCTCAAAAAAAGAAAAAAAAAAAGGAAATTTTCAAAAAATATGAATGATGACCAAAGCCAAATTCTACACAGTGGTTCCCATAGGGATTAGCAATATAAAGTCACTAATCACCTTAATGAGAGAAGTTTTAATGAAATTATCAAGTTAAAAGATTATATAGCTGTCTGAGAAACAACAATTCGTTTAAGATAACATTGGTTTAGAGACTATTTCTTGGCTACTGGATAGCCTATGTGATTCAGCCAAGTCATAGTAGAAGAGCCTAATAAATATGCCATGTGACCTAATGAAAGTCCTCCAGAGTTCACAGAATATAAGGGAAAAGACTGTCCAAGGGGCCAACTGCCAACCAAAGGGGCTAGTATCACTCAAAAGAACAGAAAAATACCATGACACTTAGAAACAGCATCCTATGTGATTCTTTCAGATTTTGCAGCCATAAAAAATGATCAGTTCGTGTCCTTTGTAGGGACATGGATGAACCTGGAAACCATCATTCTCAGCAAACTGACACAAGAACAGAAAATCAAACACCGCATATTCTCACTCATAGGTGGGTGTTGAACAATGAGAACACATGGACACAGGGAGGGGATTATCACACACTTAGGTCTGTGGTGGGGGGATTCTAGGGGAGGGACAGCGGTGGGTGGGGAGTTGGGGAGGGATGACATGGGGAGAAATGCCAGATATAGGTGATGGGGATGAAGGCAGCAAACCACATTGCCATGTATGTACCTATGCAACAATCCTGCATGTTCTTCACAGAACCTAAAATGCAATAAAATATATATATATACACATATAAAAAATTTTTAATAAACAAAGAGTAATAAATAAGAGACCATCTCATTGCTTTCATTTATGATTCAAGGAGTTCAAGAAATAGAACCAGCTACTATGTGTTTTTATAAAGCTCTAAGGATGATACCCACACCTCTCTTCAGAACCCCTTGTTATGCAAGGCCACTCAGGTCTAGCAGTGTGGGCCTCGCTCAGGTGCTTGTCAGAAATGCAGACTCTCAAGCTTTACTTCAGAACTTTTGAATGACAATCTCCATTTTAATGAGATTAAGATCCCCAAGTGAATTCTTATTTCTGCACATGAGAGTTTAAGAAACTCTTCTAAACCACAATTTCTTTGAGAATAAAAAATTTAAATATTTGGTAATTATTTGCTGGTTGACTTATTTAATTTTTTTACAGCCCAACTTCTTCCAATAAGTGTTTAAGACACCTTTTAAAGACATATGCAGTTTAGAACAATTTAAAAGTTAAAAAAAAAAATTGAAGGCCAAGGGTAATAAGAATAGGAACATTCAATAACCAGCATGTATTAAAGACTTTGCCTGTGCTAAGAGCTTTATATCCAACTTTTATTTTCACAATAACTTTAGAAAGTAATCAATATTATTTCAGTTTTACAACTGAGGAAACTGTGAGTTAGAGAATGTAAGTAACTTGCCTAAGATTACAAAGTGCTAGAAGCAGGGTTTGAACTCAGGCCTGCTCCACACCAAACTACACCTGTGCTCTTAATAACAAAATTCAAAATAAGGTCGAAAGATAAAGTGCCTGTTAGGTTCTCAAATATATTTATCATGACTTACCCTACATTTGGCTTTAAACTTTCTAGAAACTCATGTGAAGAGAAAATATCAGTGATTACAACATTCAGAAAGTCTGTATTTAATTGTCTGCCTATCATAGCATTAATTGCATGATAGAAGAGAGCTATCACTTTGGTTTTTAGAGAAGCTATGTATTCTTACAAAAGTGTGAGCTATGTAAAACCTCAACAAAATGAAATGCATACCATAGCTTTAAGGTTCTGTTTCTTAGCTAATGTGTATATAAATATATATCCAGAGAGTTTTTAATATTGTAGCATAATCTTATACAAACTTTATATGACTAATAATTTATTAGTCTGAACTAGAAAATGAGGAGGTAGGTGGACAAGCAGTAGCACAGAAGCAGAACAGAGTCAGGAACTCGCTTCCACATCATGTCCACTTAATCCATCAGCCATGAGAGTCAGAATATCCAGCACCTTAGGTGTTTGGAGGCCTTTAAAAATATTCGAGATATGAAGAAAAAACAATAATGTAACTAAAACAAGAAAAAACCAACCACCGAATTAACGATGTGATTAATAATGGCTGCATAACAAAGCATTACATTAATTTAATAAAGTATAATACTTAACAATCATAAAGTTTGCTATATTTAAAAGTAGTCTTTAGATTTTCTCTCTTTGCAAGGATTTTTCAATATACTTAGTGATTATCTAAAAATAAATTAATCAAAGACAAATAATTTCTACTCCAGAAACTGTGAGTGTGTATGGAGACATATATATGTCCAGCAAAAATATTAGAAGTCCTGGCCCCTAGCATAGGTACCAAAGTGAATGAGGATGAGGGTGCTTGACTTCCAGAGCTCCTAGTTTCTCCACTGTGGTCTAGGCTAGAGCAGAGCCGGAAATATCAAAGAGCCTGAAGGCTACCCTCTCCACTCCCACCTCCACTCCACAAATGATGTAAAATCCCTTCCCACACAGTTCCCACACTGCTAGGAAGTGTCCACATGGGTACTAAGGCACTGCAAGGTAAAGATGAGATGTGTGTTTTCTTGGTTTAGCTGGCAAAAACTAGGTTATTAATGCCTGGTTCCATACCAGGAACAAAACCCTAGAATAATCAAACAATTGCCCAGGAAGCCATTTGGATTGAAGTTAGCTTCTCCTTCAAGAACGGAAGAGCTGAACTTGCCAGCTTTGATTTGCACGCCTTTCAGCTACTATTTCCAGCTGATTCAGTTCATACAACTCCAGCTTTCATTTAGGGCTGAGCTCATTGACTAAAAAAATAAAGAAGAACTGAAAAAAAGGAAAAAACAAGAAAAGAAATCAAGGAAAGGCTTCATTGATTATTCAGAGTGGTGCTTTGGGAAAGAGAAAAATCTTGTTAGAAGCCTGGCAAACTTATTTCATTAGAGACCTAGTGACATCTTCCAAAACTAGAACATTTCATGAGGTTAGTTTAAAACTTCTAGTGGACTTATAGTTTGATAAGGATACCCGTCCCCATCCACTCTGCTACATTCTTTGCATTCTTCATCATACTTTTAACAATGATGAAAGGTTTGCTACTAAAAAATATGCCAAAAGAAAGAAAGAAATGTGACGTATTAGATATTGGAAACGTAAAAATCAGTGATGCTGATTCTGATCACTCACTGTATCCTCTAAAAGCCACTTTTCTTTCTTTCTAACACGGTCTTTTGGAATTCATTTACACCATCCTCCTTCCTCATACAAATAGTCCTCCTCAATCTTCTTTTACCTAATGATTCAGTGCATGCAGTGTTGGTAAATGAATGTGAAAATGAGCATAAGATTTTATAATGGTATGTACAAATCAATTGCTTCCTGAACCTTCACAGGTCTTCTGAAGTTCTGCACAGTTACCATGTCAAAGAGGAAGGTATTTTTTTTTTAACTCTCTTTCCTCAGATGCATCAAATGCTCCCACTCACTGCTCTCTCTCCTTCTCCTTCTCAGAAATAATTAGCCTAAAGGCTGAAACTACTGTGGAAATTCATCGAAGAGTAAACTAAAAGATCAAAATGGTTTGGTCATGCCAAAGAAACCTCATTTAGTTCTACAAGAAAGTGGTTGATGATAGTGATTTTATTGCCTTAGAGTATCTTGGTTTCAGGAAATGATCTGGCAAATACTCTGAAAATATACCACTAAGATAGTGGTGTTTAGTTAGACAATAATATTATGAGGTAGATACACTGTTAGGTGACTACATTCTGGAGAAGTCAACTTGGAGAGATGCCTACAAGAAACTGATAGAAGATTCCCTCCTTCAACCATTCTGAAAAGACTTAGTAATTAGAATAAAAACATGAAAAGGATTCTAGTTCAAGCAGGAATGTTAAACTGGAATAAATGTGGAATTGCATTGGTGATAGAAACAATATTAACTATATTCTCAATGAAATAAATATTGACCTAAAATAAGTTAACATCTAATAATAATTTTAAAATCCTGCATTTGAACACATTTAAATCAACAGCTTAAATAAGTATTAGAAAACAACTTGTTTCACATTGGTTCATAGCTTACACTGAAGGTATGACTTGACTACGAACTTAATATATATAAATAGTGAGAAAGCAAAGCTCATGAGCAAACAAGTACATTCCATTTTTGAGAAGTTCAAATTGTTAGAAAGTTCTTCCTGATATTGAGCTGTATTCTATACACTAAATTTCATTTAATTTTTCTCAGTGAGAAATCAGGTTGAATTTCTTTTTTTTTTTCTTTTTTCTTTTTTTTTTTGAGACGGAGTTTCACTCTTGTTACCCAGGCTGGAGTGCAATAGCGCGATCTCGGCTCACCGCAACCTCTGCCTCCTGGGTTCAGGCAATTCTCCTGCCTCAGCCTCCTGAGTAGCTAGGATTACAGGCACGTGCCACCATGCCCAGCTAATTTTTTTTTTTTTTTGTATTTTTAGTAGAGACGGGGTTTCACCATGTTGACCAGGATGGTCTCGATCTCTTGACCTGGTGATCCACCCGCCTCAGCCTCCCAAAGTGCTGGGATTACAGGCTTGAGCCACCGCGCCAGGCCTATGAGGTTGAATTTCTCCCAACTCATACACAGATAATGGGATACAGAATTAACTCTGATTATAATAAATCTGATATGACTATGACATCAGGAACTAACATTCAAATAGATTAGAAAATATTACTTTGCCATTGCAAATTTTAACTGAATTTTAAGTAGTTGCTAACCTAGGCCAGGCATGGTAACTCATGCCTGTAATCCCAGCACTTTGAGAGGCCAAGGTGGGCAGATCATTTGGAGTCAGGAGTTCAAGACTTGCCTAGCCAACTTGGTAAAACCCTGTCTCTACTAAAAATACAAAAATTAACCAGACTTAGTGGCATGTCCCTGTAGTCCCAGCTACTCAAGAGGCTGAAGCAGGAGAATCACTTGAACCCAGTAGGTGGAGGTTGCAGTGAGCCAAGATGGTACCACTGCACTCTAGCCTGGAGAGAGAGTCAGACACTGTCTCAAACATAAAAATAAAGTAGTTGCTAACCTAGATCACAGTATTTCCTTTAGACCATACAATAACATCTTTTTTAATTGGAGTATAAATCCAGCTACTTCATGTATCTAGAAGTATGCATCCTATATCATCTTTCTACCCCTTTCTCTAGTAGAGTGCCTAGTCACGTGGCAAATGGTGAATAAGTGAATGAATTTTAAAAGACTGACCAGCCAAACCCAACAAAACAACATCATGTGGTTGATACTCTTAGAATATCAATCATTATGTTTTGAATATTGTTTCTACAGTCTTGGTTATCTGGTTGTCAAGTCTGTAGAAAATAGAAGGAAAATACATGCTACAGCCAAATGCATAGGCATCCAATAAAAATAAAGGAAAACATGGGGAAATTATTTTTTAAAGCTCATATGCACCTAGTTTAGAGTCATTTAGGGAGGAGTCAAGTAACTCCCAATAACTCAGTTTACCTTAATAAAAGCACCCACAGAGTTTACAATATTGATATTAAGGTAGATAAAGTCATTGAGGTATAGTCATAAGGCATGTAATCAGCAATATTGGAAAGTGTTGCAGTACTTTTTATAAAACTGTACCTATAAAGTTTGTTCGTTGGAAAACTTACTGCATAAAGGTATGAGCCCTCAGCTCTCTAAACAAACCCACTATTCACGGTTACTTGCTCCTTCTGGCCTCCTGTTTCACTAAACTTTTAGAAAACCTCAATAGCAAATCATGTTACCAGATTCCAGCAAGAGATCTTTCTTATGATCAATTCCCATTTTCACCTTAAGTTATCATAATACCTCAGAGTGGTAGAATAAGATCATCATATCCAACTTATGAGTATGTCAAGCAAATTAACACAGAGAAGAGTAAAACAGGAGAAAAGTGAGCCAGTCTATTCATCGAAGAAAGAATTTCTTTTTTACTTAATTATTCATTTAGACTGAACAAATTTATAGTGTGAATGCACAATAAATACCATACCAGGCTGGGTGATGCAAATGTAGAGATAAGCACATCTCTTGGGAAAATACATAAATATTTCGAAGAATAATTTCAGAATGAGTTAAAAATCAGAAGCTATCATATATATGGTACTAAACTTTCTTCTTCAAAGGGTATTTCCATACTTAGTTTGACTAAATAAGCCTTAACTACTTTTCAGCCCCCAAATGGTATGATTCAATCTTGCTCAATTCTACAAAATCACTGTGAGATAAACATGGCAGGCATTGTTAATTTGCAGTTAATAGACTATAAAACTGAAGATTTAATAGATTACATAACTTACTCCCAACCACACAGATAGTTAATACCGAAGCCATATAATAAGGTAACTTGATTTGAGTCTTAATTTTTCCGTTTATTATGTAATAACTCTCATTCGTGTTTCAAGAAAGTAATCATCAGCTATCCCATTTTATAGATTAAAATCTCTGTGCTATGTTTACAAAGCAGCACATTGAATATAAATGAGGCTTGTTCCCCAAATGATGTGGTATTTGCTGTTTGGTTCATAAAAATGTTTCTGTTGCCTCCTTTGGCATTTCATATGCATAATTTATAAACAATTAGCTGTCACCTCTACTTTTAGTGCTTCTTTCAAATAACTTTTATTTCCAGAGGACTTATAAAAAGTAATATGAGTGGCCCAAACCTGATCATTACTATGTATATTTAAAGCTTGTCGGCTATTGTTGGTATGACATGGAGTTCCTTTCTGCTTAGGGTCACCCAAGATGTGAAATAAGTAAAACAAAATATGCATTTTTTTCCAGAGAATTTTAAAAAGGGGGTAACCTTAAATTGGTCCTTAAACTCCTAATCCAACAACCAGAATTTGTTTACTTCTGTTATATACAAGATTTTGTGGACATATAAAATAGACTATATGACCCTCATCCATAAAGAATTTAAACTAAATCTTGAAGGTTTTCATGAAAATGTGATAATGCCCATATTCAATATGACAAAATGTTCCATGCAATTAAAAGTCTTACAAATACATGATGATCTCATCTCAGTTTGAACTCTCTCACTGAATACTTGATGGCAATAAAAGATCTGATATAGTGTCAAAAATGGATAGGAAGAAAAAAGGCTTACATTTTATGTGCTCAAAAATGTCTCTAGTACAGTTCATTCTGAAGCCAGCAGGGCCTATTAAATGACTTATTTTCTTTAATAATGTTTTTTCCAGATTATAAAAGATATATATGATAATTACTTTCAACAGTTGAGTTCCCCTAGAAAACCAACCAGAAAAATCTATTGACTAAGCAAAGCTAATATTATTAAACTTACCACAGCAACAAATAGGATAACCTTGACTACATCTTAATGTCTCAAGAGGAATAGGTGAAAGGATATTTCCAGGGCTTTGGGGTCAGGTCTCAGGTGGTATAAGTTCAATCTTTCAAAGCAGGGAATTGATTAGGATTCAGCAAAGTTCATATTATAATAGTTTAGTGAGGTAAAGATCTTACAGTGAGTTTTAATAAATAAATTGTTTAATAAACAAGCTGTTCATGCCTGTAATCCCAGCACTTTGAGAGGCCAAGGCGGGCAGATTACCCGAGGTTGGGAGTTCGAGGCCAGCCTGACCAACATGGAGAAACCCCGTCTCTACCAAAAGTTAGCCAGGTACAGTGTCGTGTGCCTGTAATCCCAGCTACTTGGGAAGCTGAGGCAGGAGAATCGCTTGAACCCAGGAGGCGGAGGTTGCCATGAGCTGAGATCATGCCACTGCACACCAGCTTGGGCAACAATAGTGAAACTCAGTATCAAAAAAAATAAAATAAAATAAAAAATAAGCAAGCTGTTACCCTGAACAATTTACCCAGATGAGCCAACTTTTTTTTGCTATATTGGGTTTCAAAAATTTTATGATGTAACAAAGTTATGAATTGGTTATACTGTCTCATTTTCCTGGCCAAACATTTCCTAAAATAATAAGAATAACTCAGGAGCTCTTCCTGGTTTTCATCTCGATTTTGTCCCTCAGGTCTCAGGTGACATGAAGCACACCTTGCCCACCCAGTTCTTCAATATGTTAAATGTGACTTGTAATTATTTTCTATACTTTAAAAGATATCTGACCACATTCCAGTGGGCTCCAATGAAAATAGCACAGATTTTTATCATCAGATGTATTTACTTAATTTTATCTGAAGCTAAATGTGTCTTTTTAATTTAGCATTGGGACCTTAAAATCAAAGAATGCATATTTGCATAGAGATGGAAAGAAAAAAAAATTGCTTCTCAGCCTTTTGGCTAAAACCAAGTGCAGAGATGGAAATAAACATTTATTTTGGGGGGGAAATATTTCATTTGAAATTTGGGAGTTTAGACCTATTATTCCTCAAGAAAACTAAAGTTATACATAATATATTTATGAATAATAATATTATGGGAAAACGCTTTCAGTAAACTACAAAGGGAGCAGAATCATACCTTCTGCTGGATGGTGGATTTAATTTTAAAACGCCAAGAGAAGAAAATATTTCAAATCAGATAATAATGAAAGCCTCCACACTGGATAGTAATATAAACCTCCCACTGAAGCAATGTTAAGATTACTATTTATTTTGCATATATATACAGGTGCTATAGTAAGATGTGTTTATAAACACACATATTCTTATTTAATAGTCACAATCACCTTGCAAAGTAGGTAGTATTATTACCATTTACAGATGGAAAACAGAATCAAACAGGTTCAGCATGTCACTCATCTCATACAGAAAGTAGTAAAAGCAAGATTTGAACTTGGTATATCTAACTTCTAAACCTATTCTCTTAGGATTGATAAAAAGAGGGAACATAGCTATTGTCATGAAATTAGCGCACTGGTATTACAATATGGTCTCTCAGCACCCTAGCACTTCAAATGACTTTCACACTGGAGTGTTTCTTTTTTCATCAAAGGGAAAGAGCTGTCCTGTGAATCACTGGAAGATAACCTTGGCTTTCAGATGTGTCGTAGGCAGAATTCAAAGATACTCCCAAGAACACACAACTTCTCTTACCATTCAAGCAACCATGAATCCAAGTCTTGCTGTAAAGGGATTTCACAGATGACATTAAGTTTCCAAATCAGGCAACCTTCAAATAGGGATATTATCTAGGTGGTCCTGACCTAATTACCTGAGGCCATTAAATCTGGGTCCTGGGGTCAGAGACAGAGGAATTCAGAAATTTCAAGTGTGAGAGGAAGTTGGCCCAAGGAAATTCTCCTGCTGGCTTTGAGATGGAAGGGTCACATGGCAAGGATGGTTTCTATGAGCTAAGTGGCCCACAGCTGACAGCAAGGAAATGGGGACCTCATTCCTGCAACTGCAACAGACTAAACATGGCTGATGATCTGAATTAGCTTCTAAGTGAATTCTTCCCCAAAATTTCCAAAAAGCACAGTCCCACCACCATTTGATTTTAGTTTCAAGACCCTGAGCAGAGAACTCAACCACATCATACCTGAACTTCTGATTTACGTAACTGTGAGTTAATCAAAAGGAATTAAGTCATTATGTTTATAGTAATTTGTTACATGGTGTATTAGTCCATTTTCATGCTGCTGTTAAAGACATACCCAAGACTGGGCAATTTACAAAACAACGAGGTTTAATTGGACTTACAGTTCCACATGGCTGAGGAAGCCTCACTGTCATGGGGAAGGCAAGGAGGAGCAACTCACGTCTTACATGGATGGCAGCAGGCAAAAAAAAAGAGAGCTCCTGCAGGGAAACTCCCCCTTTTAAAACCGTCAAATCTTGTTAGGCTTATTCACTATCGTGAGAAAAGTGTGGGAAAGACCTGTCCCCACGATTCAATTACCTCCCACTGGGTCCTTCCCACAACACATGGGAATTCAAGATGACATTTGGGTGGAGACACAGCCAAACCATATCATAAGGCAATAAAAACAAATGGTATTCTAAATACTTTTAGAAAACAAGTGTTAACCTGTGATTAAGACTTTAATGGGTACTTCTGGTTAGCTTGAAAAGGAGCTTACTTTATCTGTAAAAAAATATAATCCAATTTTTTACAAACACATTTGCAAGAAAAGATCAATAGTAGTAGGTTCATCAAATTCCTCTGGTCATCTGATCATATGGATTTATAAATAAATAATGGTTATATTTATAATTAATAATACTATGTAAGTAACGCTTTAGAGTGTCCAATGTATTACCACATTCATTGTATCACCTGAGCCTTATTATAACCAAGTAGAGTAGACAATTTATTATTATTATCTCTTCTTATCATGCAAGAAATGAATACATAGAGAGGACAAGTGACTGACTCAAAGACCAACTTCAAGAATTTGGGGGTCTTGTGGGGTGGCTAGTGGATGACATGCAAGGGCTTTTGCCTTCCCTCAAAACCACATTTTATTTTCAGAGCTGCCTTAAAATGTTTCAGCAAAACATGGGGTAATATTCCCCTTTCCTATTCTCTTCTGATTTCAAAAAAGTAAAAAATAGCATTTTTTTTTACTTGAAATAAGTGGTTTTTTTTCCCACAGCAAACATTTCTATTCATTACACAATGTGGAGCATTTTAAAGATATATTTAAGCAATATTCAAACAGTTTTTTAAAAATTTGAACTGTAGTTTCAAAATGATTGAAGCCGAATGATAAAAAATTGTCAATAACCAATATGTGATTTATTAAATACATCTATAAAATGTGACTTATGCACAAAAAATTGTGATATACATTTATTCCCATGAGAAGTTGATTCTGTTTGTATACTACAAACCCATTTTGTTTAAAAAAAAAAAAAAAGTACGTATGCATATACACATTCACACACATACATGCAATATGCCAGATTTTTGAAAGAAGTTATCTGTGGAATGTGGGGCATTTAAAAGATACTTTTCAAAATTTTCTACTTTTTATAAATACTATATTTTATAGTATGTGTTTGCTATCAGAAAAATGCCACTAGAGTTATTTTCATTTCCCAAAATAATCTGATGGAAACTGTGCCTCAGTCTAGTTGTATCAAAGCAACACAATTATTATTAAATATCCAAGAGTCTTTATGAAGGTTGAGAATTAAATGTAGAACAAGGCTCACATCTTCATCAGATCAGTCTTTGTTCACATGAAGGCAGCTGGGCACCTGTACCTCACAGGCTGGGCATCTACAGCTTTAGTGACCAGTGTCTACGGGTCTCTCGTTGTCCTTGACCACCAGTTTTGTCTTGAGTATCAAGTGCCAACTGATATCCCCAACAGCATCCCAGATCTGGTCAGACCCTCAGAGTACCCAAGTGAGCCTGAGGGAATACTTATGTCCTCTGATGTAAGCGCTGACTCCATTTTTTCAAAGCTCCTAATAAAACAAGTTGAGGGAAACTATCTTACTTTACTTTCTACTTCATAGACTATGAAAATGCCATACTCTAAATTGAATGTCCTAGCTGAATTGCTGAAACTTAAATTTCTAGCCAGAGGCAGTAAGATTAGAATGATGGTGGATTCTTCTGACATACTTGAGAAGTAGATGTAACTTGGCCCAGGTTTCAACCTCCCGCTCTTATTGGAATAACATCCTTTGGCCTCCTCCTCTAGTAATCCAATGGCATTTAGTCTCTGTGTTCCCTTACGTCTGCAGAATAAAACTAGGATTCTGATAAAGTGTGAGAAGCCATCAGTCTTTGCCTACCCTGAACTAATAAAAATGCACATGAATTTTGTTGCTTTATGTTCATTACCATGGATGTAAAATACCGCCATCCCTTGGTATTGGGGGGGGATTGGTTCCCACACCCTTATGGAAACCAAAATCCATGAATATTCAAGTCCCTGATATAAACCAGTGAAGTATTTGCATATAACCTACACATATCATCTGTATATTTCAATCATTTCTAGATTATTTATAATACTGATACGGTTTGGCCCTGTATCGCCACACAAATCTCACCTTGAATTATAGTAATTCCCATGTCATGGGAGGGACCTGGTGGGAGGTAAGTGAATCATGGGGAATGAATGACATTTCCTGGGCTGTTCACAGGGAACCTGATAAGCATGGAAGCCGATTCTACTGCAGAATTTCTGGACAAGTACTCAGTCTAAATGACACCTCAATTTTGGTCTTGTGAGACCCTGAGCAGAGAAACCAGCCATGTTGTGTTTAAAATTGTGATCAACGGAACTGGGAACTAATGAATGGGCACTGTTATAAACAACTAAGTTTGTAGTCATTTGTTATGTGGCAGTAGAAAACCACTACAAAGATCTTTGATCAATTACACAACTATTCAGTTTTCTCGTCAGTAGATAGAAAATAACAGAACTATACTGAATGTATTTTGAGGATTAAATGCTATAATTAAAATAAAATACCTAAATAAATGTTGAATAAATGTAAGTTGCTACTTCATGTTGTTTTGAGGATTCAGTGAAGTGGTATCTACAAAGCATTCAGTATCATTTCTGAAACTTAGCAATATAACAGTGTCATCAATATTATTGTTACAGATGAAAACATTCAACATAGAGTTTCCTTAGACTTCTTAGTGTTGTCTATATTCTTTTTCGGGGAACATTTTAATTTTGGATCAAACTTAATAGCCAGTATATAATAGCCAGTATATTTTGACTTTAAAGTGAGTCTGATTCTTTCTCCATCCTACAAAAAGTAGATTACTCACATCCAACATTTGGATCTTTAGGCAAAAAATTCAGATCTAAGCAATTTCCCTTCCTAAGGAAAATGTTAGTCTTGAAACAAAATTGTGCACCATGTTGTTTAAATGGAGATACCGCCATCTGTACTTACGATTCATCTATTCCACATAAAGAGGACTACAACCATATACTGAAAGCAAAAAACTAACAAATTTATATTACAGTTTTATTACATTGAAAAAGAGAGTAGCATTGTTTATACTCATAAACCCAAAGAATGTAACTTAGGAACTTTCTATATACACAGTGTGCTTGATATCAATTGTCAAATCTCATCAGAAAAGATACACAGTGAAGTACCAATAAGAGAAATATTCTTACCTTTTCATTTGTGTAAAATTAAGAAAAACAAGATGATATCTTTCACTGAGTTGTTATGCTGAAAAATTTAAATAGATCAGCTAATTCGAAGGGCAAACATGCTTGAATACATTTAGGTTTCTATAGTTAAAAAATGATTACATTAAGAGTCAAAATTGAGTTCATACAATCTCTCTAAAACAGACATTTCAATGTTGCTGTCTGCCACCTTACAATAACAGAAAACATATGTATAATGGCCTGTAACATTACATCAATAAATAATATTGATGACACTGTTATATTGCCGAGTTTCAGAAATGATGCTGAATGCTTTGTAGATACCACTTCACTGAATCCTCAAAACAACATGAAGTAGCAACTTACATTTATTCAACATACAATAAGAAATGTGCTGAAGTGGTGGATTGGGGTTTATTTATGGCCCATGAAACAAAAGATTCTATGAGCTTCTCATGAACACTCAACAGTTCAAGAAAATAAAATAAATATTTGAGTGCAAACATTATATTTTAAATTATATTATCACTAGAGAAACTTCTCTCAGGCCAAAATATTGAAATATTAGCATTGAAAGAAACTCATTAGTAGTTGGTTGGAAGTCTTTACTATTGAAGAGGTTAATAAAGATAGAAAATTATGAGAAATACATCATGCTTTCTAAGTTAGTATAATTTCTATAATTGAATAAAATTTATCTTAATTGCCCATAAAATCAAGTCTCTGCAGGTTGTGGTGAGAAAAATAGATTTCAAAACCTTGAGATTCTTAAGAACAGAAAAAGGTCTTTTGCCATTTACCATAAAACTGGTGAGTTTCAGTAATGGCAATTCATGGACCGCTTCTAATAAGAGACATCAGTTACCACACAAGAATCTCTTAGTATGAGAACAAATAATTACAGTTCATTAGCAACATGTACTTTATTTCCAGATTACAGGAAATTGTATACACATTTAAATTTGTTTATTTTGCATGCATAATCTCATAGTCATGAAGACAATTTAACCATTTGTATCTGATGTGTGAGAAGGATTGTGATATCTAATCATGCACACAGATTTCTCAAAATTTTGCCCTGCTGTGGGAAAAATCTGTTGTATCAGGCAAAAAGCCTTCATTTAACTTTAAGAAATATTAAAATTTAAAATAACAGCAATAAACAATGATTTTTTTAGGTGACTAGGTGCTCATATTTATTATAGAAAAATCCAACAGGTTTTGTTACATTGAACACTTTGCTATGATATTAAAGAATCAAAATTAACTAATCTACTCTTTTTATATTAGAAAAAACTATTATTTATTAACATTTAAAATAAACAGTTATTAACAGTAATTGTGTTGAAATTCAAAACTTTTCGAACTGCTTTGTATTCAAAATAGTTACTAGAAATATATTTCCAGAGGAGAAATACATGCTTCCTATATAAGTATTTGCTGCTGAGTAGACCAGGCTTACTCAGAGGGGAATCATCTATCCCAGTGTTCAGAACCACAGTTTTGGCTAGCCCAGAACTTGTAAGTCACAGAGTAAAGTGCTCTGGGATCCTAAATAAATTTAAAGGACAGTCTAGGCCGCAAGAACTGCAATTTCTGGGCAAGTACTGCTGGTGTGTTGGGCGTAGAGTCAGTGGACATGGGTGCACCAGCCAAGGTGGCCAAAGAGTGCTTGCATTAGCCCTCCCCAAACCCAGGGAATGCAATTCACGCAACTCACAGCTCTCGGATGGACTCCTTTCTTCAGCTTGAGAAGAGGAGAGGAAAAAGTAAAGATAAATTTGTCTAGTAAATAAGTCTCATGGGATCTGATGTTTATAAACGAGAGTTCCCCTGCATATGCCCTCTTGCCTGACACCATGTAAGACGTCCCTCTGTTCTTCTTTCATCTTCTGCCATGTTTGTGAGACTTCCCCAGCCATGTGGCACTGAGTCCCTTAAATCTCTTTTCTTATAAATTACCCCATCTTGGGTACGTTTTTATTGGCAGTGTGAGAACAGACTAATAATACAAATGCCCAATACAATGTAAATGCTATGTAAATAGCTGCTGTACTGTATTGTTTAGGGAATAATGACAAGAACAAAAGTCTGTACATGTTCAGTACAGATGCAACCATCTATTTTTCTCTCCTGAATATTTTCAATTCTGGGTTGACTAAATCCCCACATGTGGAACACACAGAAAGGGAGGGCTGACTGTATTCCATTCAGGGTCAAGTGGATGGGTGAGTTTTGGCATGCTGGTGGGGTCATTTTCTAAATGGAAAAAAAGTAATCAAAATGTCGAATAGGACAATATTTTAAAACCTTGAAAAAGAAAATAACTAAATCTTTAGTCCTAACACTCTATCAAAATTGTTTTAATTCCTAATTACCTTCTACCCTTTACCCACATATATGTTCATTCATTTTTACATAGTTGCCATGTCAGGACACTTACGATTTTGCATTCTTCTCAAAATGTAACAAGATTTAAGGCTTTCCTGGTCTTCTAAATGGGTGAACATAAGATGGGTCTTGTGACGGAGCTGAACACCTGAATTGGCTTAGGCCTAAAACTGCTCAACAGTGAAGTTGAGAGATGAAAGAGAAAAGGTAAGATCCATAAATAGATAGAGTGGAACTAGCTCCTAGTTCCTGACTGGTGTGATGAGACACAGGTTACTGAAGCTAGTGTATGTGCATATGGGGCAGCCATCCTTCCACCTCCCAAGCTGTATTACCATACTGAGGAAGAATTTAAAAAGCACACACCCCTAAATATCTTTAGAAGTTATTCCTCATATGATTGATAAAGTTTCTGGGCTAGCATACTTGAAATGGTAGTAATTAGAGTGGAGTTTCTTGTTCGGGGTGCTGAGGAAGACAGAAATATTTCATCTTGAAATGTGAAGCTGTGGATGATTCTACCATACTCAGCATCATAAAGATGGCAAACTCATGTCCTGACTTTACTTTTGTTAAAAATAGACTTTGTTTCTAGCACAGTTTTAGGTTCACTGCAAAACAGAGAGGGAAATAGAGATTGCCTGCGTACTCCCTGCCCCCACACATGTATAACCTCCCCCATAATCAGCATCTCCCCCAGAGTGATACGTATGTTATAATTAATAAACTTATGTTGACAAGTCATCACTCAAAGTTCATACTTACATTAGGGTTCATTCTTGGTGTCATACATTCTATGCATTTGCACAAATGCATTATAGCATCATACAGAGACGTTCCACTGCCCTAAAGGTCTGTGCTATGACCTTCCTTTTTAAATTGAATAATTTAAAATCGAAGGAAAAAAAGTTTTGATATATTGTGCAAACAAAAACTGCTGATGGAGTATTACAACTGTATCTTGAGTCTGTTCTTATACATGTATTTACAGGTTCACCGTCTTTTTCCCCCTTTTATTTTACTTCCTAGAAAGAAATAATACTTATTTAGGCAAAAATGTAGCTATATTAAGGCTTCCATATTTAAGACCTTAGTTTCAAACTGATTTTTTTTATTATTATTGTTGTTGTGGTTGTTATTTTTTTTCAGCCTAGCTGGACAGGGAGTTCTTCCATCCAGCTAAGCTGCTAATACATTCTTCTTAGGTCCTTAAAAGGGCTGTGGATGGCCTATGAACTGCCTGAACAAACTTTAAGAAGACACCGCTTCCTCCAGGTGAACACAAGCTCACAGAAGTGTACACTGGGCATATATTTTCCTCCAAACTCTCTCTCTGACTTGGGCAGCTTTGTGCAGAGCACAGTTTGCATCATGATGTACAACAGCCTTGGTCCTGACACTTAAGTTTCCTTTTTAAACTTAGACTCTGTCTTCTTTGCTTGGCAGTCAAGTATCTAGTCAGAAGCCAAATTAGAATCACCCACTCCCTACCAGACCATCTCATGCCCCACCAAGAGAGTCTGGCCTGGTAGCAAGTTTCTCTGCCATCCACCTCAGCCACCAGAAAACAGGCCAAGTTGTAGTTACTGAAAAGCCCAGTGTATATTGTGTCTTGAACTCCTCTCAGTGCTTCTAGCAACGTATCCTTGCAGCACGTGTATTTGTGCATTTTGGAGGAAGACGTGGAACGCAAATAAAGATGTCTGCCATTTCCATTAGCCAAATTATTTGAAATAGGGACAAAGATGGGTTTTGATTAGGTGGGTATGGGATTAGGTATGGAGGTCAGATATCACTGCTGTTTTGTTTTTCTTTTTTCATATAAGGTAACGCACAGAATTTTAAGCTGGAACTCATGCTTTCAGAGAGTTTGACTAACAGTAAAAAAGAAATAAAATAATTTGCCCTGGGTCACTCATCTGCTTACTTATGTTGATGACAGAGTCAATCCTGAATCCCGATGATCTAGACCTCTCCTGTCTAACACAGTGGTCACTAGCCATTTGCAGCTATTAAGCCCATGAAATGTAAGTAGTCAGACTTGAAATGTACTGTAAGTGTGAAATACACAACAGATTTTAGAGACTCTGTGAACAAAAATGAATGTAAAAATGTTTCAAATATTCAATCAGTTATCATACATAGAACAATAAGTAACACAGGCTCAGTCCTGGTCTTTGTGGAACTTAAATATAGTAGATATTCTTCAAAATTTTCTTTTTTTATTGCTTGGACTTTCAGATAAATATTTTGATTAGATATCTGACATTCTCAAGGCAGACACCATTGTAGCTCTGCTAAAATATCAAGGACTGGGATGTGAACTAGGAGTAGCTTACCAATTGCTGCCTGGCCAAGATGCAATTTTCCATCTCTTCTAGAGCCTCATTTTTCAATCAAATAGGCACTAGTCTCATGTGACTGATGAATACTTAAAATGTGGCTAGTCTGAATGGAGAGATGATGTAAGTGTAAAATACACACTGAATTTCAAAACCAGTAGGAAAAAAAGGAATATAAGGTATATAATGCATAAGTTTATATTAATTTACATAGTAAAATATTTTGTACATATTGGATTAAATAAAATCTTCGAATTAATTTCATCTGTTTGCTTTTCCTTTTTTTATGTAGTTATAAAAAAATTAAGATTACATATGTTTCTCACATTATATTTGTGCTGGCCAGTACTTCACTATACTAATTTTTTCCACTTCACCAGTGCCAAAAAGTACATTAAATGGAGCTTTGCCCTCCAGAAAGCTATAGAACAAACTGATGAAGGAACTTGAACCTAGCTAGTGAACTAACAGCTGCCTCAGCCCCAGCTCTCACCTCTTCTCTGCTTGAATAGAAGCAGAAAAGAAGCGTCACTTGAAGTGTCAGTAGTACCTTGAGTGATTATTGAACAAGATCCAAAAGCCTAGGTAGCATGATGCCACAGAGAGGCAGTAGAGTTTAATTGGCAAATATAATTTCTCTGGTCTCAGAGTTCTTTCTCACTTACTTAATGAAAAATCCAAAGTAAATCATCAGATCTTGCTGAATCTCCATCTCTTTAAGTATAAAAAAAGAATCTGTCCTCTCTATTTCAGATAGAATTGTAGCAAGTGAGATAAACATGTGAAATTATCTGATAAGCTGTAAACCATACTGCCATTATCATCATTTATAATAATCATGATAATAAATACTTCTGTAAGCAATCAAGAAAAATTATGAGTTAAGATTAAAATACCATACTCCTGGGGAAATTCCAAAACCAAAAAAAAATCCAAATAGAAATATTAAACTACTAATGTATAAATAGAAAGGTTGACAAAAGAAGAGAGTTAAAGGAATGGGGAACTAGAGAGAAGGCAGGAGAAAGAGCAGAGACAACTTGGTTTTGGAGCTCACATCTCTGCCAATTGCCAGATGCCAGGAGGTCACTTTGATATTTTTTGGCTTTCCATTGAGTCTTCTCTTCTAGGCTCCATTTAAAAACTACTGATTAAAAATAAATCCCTCACCCTATTTATATTGTGGCCAATGGTTTGGGGATTTCTGTGGTGGCAGGGGTGGAGAGTAGAACTCTGATTTCACACTGCATAAGTTGAAGCTTGTTGAAACAGAGGGGACTCTGTACAATTTCTGGCTTAGCAATACCAGGCACCACACCACTTAGCCCATAATTGCACACTAGTGAAACACAGAGGCTCCATTATTTTTCCGAGGATCGGAGCTGATCCTAACATTCCTGGCTCTCCACCAAACCCCCAAAATCGGGGCAGATTGGATAGCCTAAGAAGTTCTATGTAGATGTAGGTTATGCTTGTAGTTGTCTGGGAAATTTGTTATAATGTAGAAAGTTGAGCTATTTTATGCTTACTTGAATGCACAAAAGATTAAAAAAGTATTCCAAATCAGAGCTAATATAAATCAGCAAATACATGTTCCAATGTGCATGGCAAAGAGGTTGATGCCACAGAAAAATGCATAAAATGGAAAGAAACAGACGTTGCCCAAAGAAGCTTGCATAAGATATGGACAGATAAAATAATGCTGACTAAAATACTTTTAAAAATAAGACATGTTATAAAATAGCACTTTTTTCCAAAGAAACTGTACAACCATTTAAGTCACCTAAGCATAAATTTCATTTGGTTATAGTCTGTGGGATAAAGGGGTGTAGGGCATTACATATGTGGAGGTGTGGAAGCCACTGTGGATATCTAAGACACCATGAGTAAACCTGTCTAAATGGAATGGAGGTTTTACATAGCAGCACTGGAAGAAGAGTCTCAGCAGGAAGCAGATGGCATACTCAAATGGTTGCACTGAGGACAATTTCATGAATGCGTTATTTAAAATTGCATGAGAGGAGTTTAAGGAACACCAAGGAGAGATGTTGGAACATAATGAGATGAGAAACAAAAAAAGGTTTACCACCTTTAGATCGGAGGTGGAAACTAGCAGGGGTCACTGTCAGAACCTACAGAGAGAAGGAGAGAGCAGCCTGAGGAACAACCTCTAAATACACACAATAACAACAACAGCAACAACAAAACCAGGCAGTGAGGGAGAGAAATAAGTAGCTCAGGCACACTCTTATCCAACATTTTGAATTCACGACGGTTCCTCCATTGGCTAAAGCAAAGCAGAAGCCACAATTGATTTTCCATGAAGGTCAGTCTTCTGGTAGACAGAGCAGAATAAAGGTAGTAGGAGAGTGGAGCTGGAGGTGCACATAGAAGATACCCAGAAGAGCTGGTAAGTTAGATCAAGAGGATATCCAAGGGGCTAGAAGCTTTCCATGGTGGGCTGGAAAGGGGAATGTTTACAGGCGCTGATTACTGTGTGCACCCACTAACCCTGTCATAAGTGTGCACTGTATCTATCTCTTATTGTCCACATGACAGAAAGAGCTCACTCTGCGAACATAGTGACCAGAAGCTGTGCTACTGAGTTCCAACATAAAGCAACTGGGTCAAGGATTAAGGAGCAAGAATTAATAAGACATAGATCTACACGCAACTTTAAGAGCCTGTAAGCGTTCTTTAGTAAATAAAACATTATTGTTTCTAATCTTGAATTTTTGTCAATCCTGAGGTTTTTGTGTTAATCCAAATTTTGATTAAATTCTGATTGAACTAATCCTCAACTCTGTATTCATTAGTTCAGTAAATATGTTCTAGATTTTCTTCTTCTTTTAACTTAGCCAAATATTGACCTGAAACTGTCCAAAAGTTGACTGAGTTTCTGATTAAATATTAAACAGAAAAATGAGTCCCAGCTATTTAATATAGTATTTTCTCTAATGTGAACTTTTTTTTTTCAAATCTTCTAAGCCTTCCACAGGTTATAACATATAAATAACTAAAGAGTTATAAACCTCTTATAATTCACGTTAAAAAATGCATGGGCACTGGGTGGCTGGTCACTGAGACACAGTGAGATCTGGTCAAAATTCTGCGCACACTCTTGGTGGCTCAGTACACCATATTGAGAACAGATTGTTTCCATAGAGGCTCTGCTTTATTCCTAGCTTTGTTGCCTATAATTATTTTAGAGCAGGACTATTTCCTGCCTTCCTGCCCAGAATAGCAGGAAGCATCCGACTCTGTCAACTCCCTTTGCTCTTGGCACCACCTCTCTGCAGGGGTTAAGGTTTCCTGCCAGGCATTTCAGAAAAGTAACTCTGTTTTGGTTTCTCATCCAAAATGCAGCTTGAGAGCAAAAAAATAGAGTAAGATCTATAATATAGCCAGGGATTTGGAGAAATCACATGGCTTTAGGCCTGGTTAATAGCACCAAGCTGGGTCTAGATTAATTGTAAGAATCAGTTCCAGGAAAGACTTGGTGAGCTTTGGACTAATTGGAAGCAATTGAACACACTAAAGGTGCTTTATTAAGTACCAATAGCAAAGAAAATATTCATTACCCCTGGAGTTTAATGAAAAATCACACTGAGCATTCCCATATACTTCCTCTATGGATCAATGCTATACTTCTGTGGGCATTTCATATTCACAGTCAGAATACTGTTCATCCTTAATATGCTAGCCCTACCTCCAGCTTTTGGGAGTTCCCAGGGTCATGTTCTTTAAGAAGCCACATTGCTCCCATGGAGGGGCAGCCACTTCATCTTGAACTTTTCTTCCTCATGTGCTTAGCCTAAAGACTTGGGATAAAAGGCCATGGGATCTCCATGAAAGAATCTTAAACCTAAATCCAACGAAGAGGACTTTTGAGTATTTGGCATGTATGAGGATTTGGGTCTTCAGTGGCCTTTCCCTGCCTGGTCTTTAGGCATCCAGTGCCTAAAATGAATGCTGTCTAACTATAACAAAACTCCCAACGATCATAGCTAACATTAACTGGATTTTGTTGTTGTCCATGGTGGTGGTTACTCTTTTTGGCTTTGGGCAAATGTTTTACATTCTTGTATCTCAGTTAATTTTATAAGCACTCCATTAGGGGATGACTTAGTTTCCATTTTACAAATGGGAAAAGTGAGTTTTAGAAAGATCCAATCATTAAGCCAGGTTTATCATCAGGAACAGAGCTAGGGCTTGAAGTAGACAGTGCTGCGCTACTCACCATAAGGTCCCCATGGTAGCCCCTCTGAGGACATTTAATGGCACAGTGCAGAATAAAAAGAAGTCTTCCTGATGACATCACCAAATACGATGGGCAGTTATTTCCAAAGAGGAGGCAGAAAGTGCCAGTATTACTAAAAGCCATGCTCTGGTATGAAAGACACACTTCTCTCAAATGTACAAGCTTTAACCTTCAACACAATCTTCCCTGACTCCTCACCCCTCTGCCTGCCCTTGTGAAAGAGACAAACATCTTTATCTCTTCTGATTGTACACTCCTGGTTTTTACTTCTGTGCCTGAGAATCAGCCCTGAAAAATTAAAATCTAACTCTTTGCCAGAGACCCTGTCCTGACTGTAGAATCATGGTAGCCCCCAAGTAAGAGGCATCACTCATTTAAAAAACCAGGGAAGACCCAAATCCTCCTACATGCAAAATACTCAAAAGTCCACTTCACTGGCTCTAGGTGTAAAATTCTTTCATGGAGAGCCATGGCCTTTTATCCCAAGCCTCTGGGCTAAGCACACAAGGAAGAAAAGCCCAAGATGAGTTGCTGACTCTCCACAGGAGCAATGTTGCTTCTCTCTTTAGAACACTAACCTCTCTTTCTCAATAGGTAGATAGATGATAAACAGATGAAAAGGTAGGTGGATGGAACATTGGTATTACATTGAATTTCACAATGTAAACATTTTTATATCTTTTACTGCATTTGACTCAGAATTTTGTGACTATCCGAGTAGCCTTAGGGCCTAAGGCACAGGTGGTTGATTCTACCAGCATAATTTGAGGAGCATAAAAATTCATCAGCCATTTCATATGAACTTAATTTTTCTTTAGTTTTTCATGCATTTATTCTTATGGATATTTATCAAGTGCTTTGTAGGTGTCAGCCCAGGCACTAGGGATCAGAGACAAAGCAAAACACGGTGTGGTGCCTGCCCTCAAAGATCACAGCTTGGCAGAAGAAACTAACAAACAAGCTGACAATAACAGAGAGGATATTGGGGCAAGATGGAAAGAGACAGAAGCAAGAACCTAACTCTTCCTTGGAGTCGGGGTGAATTAAGGAGTTCTTCAGAGACAGTGAAGCCTACTGAATTTGGAAGGCATGAGCAGATACTAGCTAATCTAACAGTAGAGATGAAAAGGTGCTTGGAACTGGCAGACCTACTCAGCACAGGGTCTCCCAAACAATAAGGAGGGGCTATGGGAGTTTGCAGAACAAACTCCCCTAGTAACAACACAAAGGCATATCTCCTGTATGTCTCAAATGATCCTCACACAGCTTTGATTAGTTCTTCATGAATTTATTTTTATGGATATTTATCAAGACATATCTCCTCTATATCTCAAATTCTCTTCACAGGGCTTTGATTTTTCCCTGACTCCACCCTGCTTCAGCCCAAAACAACCATTAGCTTCAATTTCTGAGTATTACCTGGACCAGCTGAAGTTTCCATTTTCGAAATCTCATTCTGGATATGGTACAAAGCTCACTTAACCTACTCTTGCCATCTTCTTGGGGATCAGCTCTTTTACGTTTTAATCCTTCACCTATACCTGAAGCTGAATTCTCATTCATTCCCCATTCTTAATGTTTTCCAACTAGGCTCTTAAAGGATAGTTTGGGTAATTACAAAGAAGTCAGACCTAGGTTCTAGAGAGAAGAACGTATAAAGAGTGTAGTACAGTATTCAGTAAAATGTAGCTTCTGCAAACAACATCATTACATGACTAGAGTCTCCTAAACAATTTGCAATATGTGTTAGAGCAAAAAATAAAACAGGCAATGTGGGGAATGGAGTTGTATGAGAAGGTAAAGCAGGACTATAGGGAAGACTGACATGGGGAGAATGCAGAAAAGGGAGGTGGCCAGGAACAACCAAAGGGCACTGTAAAGACCACTGGATGTGGTAGACAGAGTAGGCTGCTCACAGCACATTTAGTGTAAATGCTCACAAATCCATCGGGAAGGAGACAGCAGTGAGAGTTGTCATCGTGAACCGGCTCATGTAAAGATTGGACCAGATGTTTTAAGAGAGAGGAATAATGAGCCATATTTGGTTAATTCAGAGAGTGTAGTAACAACTGAAAGGGTCCATAGCTTTGCCCTAGGATGACAAGACAGGCTGAGAAATTGTGTATATGAAGTTAAAAAAAAAAAAAAAAAAAAAAGTAGAGCAAAGCCACCCAGTCCAGAACACCATGTAGAACAAAAGCTTAAATGTTGGATTCTCGTGGAAAGTACCAGTGAGCTCATGTATAGATGTAGAATGAGCAGGACTCTGAGAACTCAGATTAAAACAAACAAACAAAAACTCAAACATGCTAACAGTTTGGTTGTTCCCTGAACTCAGTACAAAAAGTATGCTTTATCCTGTTCTGTTTGCTTTTTAATTAATGTAAAAATTTTAAAATATATCTTATCATTTGAAGACCAAGATCTAGCTAAGTAGAGGTAACTGTGAACCTCTTTACTCTTGCCTGTTAAAAATTCAGGATAGTAATTAAAATGTTGGTTTATGTTCCTTAAGGGTTCTAGTAACTATTTTTGTTATTGTGTTTCAACAATAAATCTTAAAAAGCACTCTTTTCAAGAAATCAATAGCATTAACAGTTATTTCCATATAAAATAAAAATTATCTGGAGATTTAAAATAAATCAGTTTAGTAAAGAAATAAAGTAAACCCTCTATATTTATATAGTAACTCATGACTTATAAAGATGTTGTGCATATTATTATATTTGATCCCAACTGTTTTGTGAAGTATGCAGGGAAGCTCGTATTGTCCCCATCTTCCAGACATGAAACCTCATCCTCAGAGAAGCTAAATGCCATCAAACATTCGACACAGCTAGTAAGAAACAAAACAGAGGCAACGTACCATGTCCTCTAAGTCCTAGTTGCCAAATTGCATGAACGTTGTCAGTATGATAACATAATATTTAACTACTGGTAAAAGGAAGAATGTGGTTGCTTTTAAAATAAAAATAAGCAGTTCTAGCAATCAGCCAAAATTCAAGGAACAAAAAAAAATCAGAAGGAAAGATTAGATAAAGCAATGAAGAAAGGAAATCAGAAATGGATGCAAAAGAATTGGGTTTATTACCAACTTATACTCCAAATATCACAAGGAGTTTTATGGGACTATCGGTGCCCTTCTCTCCACTCTCTGGGCATGTTTTCCAGGTTGATATTTTAGACAAGGAATGTCAGAAGATGTCCAATATTGTTGATGCTGTCATTGTAGTGAAATTTTGTTCAGAACAATGTAATAGTGGACTCCATCTTATACTTATCTGCTGCTTTTATAATTTTAAGGCATTTACATTTGAATTATCTCATTTTCTTGTATAAGGAGGTGATTGGAACATATAGGATGTGCCATTTCATGGTAGGACAGAGTTGCATAAATAGCTCAAAATAATTCAAAAGTGTATCAGTTCAGCTCTGCTTTCCCTATTCTCAATGCAAGCTGTATGCAATTTAGTTCCTTCATCAAATAATAACTATTACTTGCACAGTCTCAAAAAGAAAGCACTTGATGTTCACGTTTGTTCATTGTATGGTATTTATTGTAATCATATCAATAAGGCAGTGTTTCTATGGGCCAGCTGCATGAGACATGAAAATGTTTTGTTTTACAACATTCTCACTGTATTTTCCATTGTGGTTGATGTCATAATGGAATTTTATTGTATATGGCTCTAAATTCCACTATGTGTTTCAGACTTGAAGAGTTTACTTGCAAGATTTATTCCCTGTGACTGTAGTTTACAAATAAGTTCCACATCTGACTCACCAGTTATGAGACCCAGCAAGAAAAATGTTTATGTCCCAAGTAATTCTGATGAGCTACACAATTTGAAAAGAACTTTTCTATGTAATGTCCTTTTATTCTATTGTAGACTCAGGTCAAATCACTGTATTTTAGGAGTCAGTCAGATTATAATTATTATTATTATGGAATCCTTCCGCAGACAAAACTAGAAGCCTAATCACATGAGACTTCTCTTAGGATGACTCCCAATTTGTATTGAGGTTATTTGATATAAACCAAGTACTATCCTAACATATAAAAGTGCTTAAGATATAAAAAAAATTATTACATTTTCTCTCTTCATCAGTTACCATTTCTACATACAGTTATTAAACACTGTAGATGTCTGTGTAATTGGCATAAAGACAAATAAAATAGAGTCAGCCCTTAAAAATCAGTAGAAAAATTATAATTTGATTCTGATGTTAATTCATTTCTCATCAAAATTATATTTAGGGTGTTAAACAGCACAAATTAGTTTGAAAAGGCGAACCAATTTCATTCATTGACTGTTTCAATAGAATTTCTGGCAGTTTATGAGACAATTACTACAACACTAAATCAGCTAAGCTTAAGTTCATATGTAATGCCCAATAGGATACACATAGCCTCTTCAGTGCTGGTCCTGAAAAGTCTGTAAGAAGTGACAATAAATTGCATATGTAGCATTCTCCCCAACAAAAAAGATTTGATGTTATATAATAGTTTGCCACATGATTAAATTGTTTTAAATAAAGTTGTGTATAAGGTGGAAAAGCTGCAATCTTCTGTACCTAGATTGCACAATGTATTTCAGTCCAACACTTGAGAAGTTATGCAGCGTGGTTCAAAGAATAATGACTCCCATATGGAGTTACTAAACACAATCTTAAAAAACACTGCAAATATTGTTAACTGACCCCAGGATTTGCATTCTTCTCCGTTTCTCTGATCTTCTCTTCTTTTTCTCCTCCTTCCCTTTGCTTTGAGCCTTCTGACAGCCAAGTACTTGCACAGTTACTTTGGGTTACAATATGTTATCCACAGTGAAAATCAGAAGCTTTAATTCAAAAGGTGGCCACTCTTGACCTCTGACCCCGGTGCCTCCCACCCTGCTGCTCTCTTCCACTTTCTGTCTCCATGGAACTGAATAGCCAAGTGGAAAAATGGGAGCAGGCAAAGTCTATAGCTATTCATAGACCACCCGCTCCCCCTCCCCATCAAAAAAAAAAAAGAGAGAAAAAAAGATGAATGAAACTCATTCATCAATAAGCAGGAGATGAAGAAGAAAGCTTTATTGCCTAAAAAGAGAACTGAAAAACAGGGAGGGCAAAAGAGAAGGAATGCCAAGGAAAAAAATGGAGAAGAGTGAGGAAGTTCATGTGGAATGCAAGCTGCAAGTTCTCAAAAATAAAAATGCAGAAGATGAAAAGCAGCATTGCACATCTCTCCAAACTATGTATAAGGGGGCTAATAGTTTCCAAAATGAATGCCTACTACCTGTTTTACATCTTCTTAAAACCAAGGTATGCACCTAGAGGAGCAGTAAAAGGGAAAAGCCACAGAACCTCTGAGCTTGTCTTCTTTAAGCATCCTGGTGACACTGTTTGGAAGCTGACAGAAAAAGGACACTTGCTAAGAGTTGGGAACTGAGAACTTTCATAAAGCCCAATACTCATCTAAAGGAAATTATTTTATATATGAGAGAGAAAGTTATAGTGGCCACATTTAGACCATTCCTGCAGTCCGTCTGTATTTTAACAAGCGTGGTTGAGCAATTCACTGTGCTCAGAACAAAACTACAACATAAGTAACTCAAATCAGACTGGCCAATGTCCTCAGGTTCAACCAACTTGATAACAACACAGAGGCGGACACACACAGAGTATACCCACTCAGTTTGAGAATGTTAGAGATTAAAATACAAAAATCAGCACTAAATACAGATCAACCTCAAAACTAAGTAGAACTCAATAATTCTATAGCATTCAACATCTTTCCCCCTCTCCCACAAGATGTAAACATTCTTTAACTAATTAATCATATCTGAAAATCTGTTTCATTTTTATCATATGAAGCCTGGCTCTGAGATTAGTACTCCAAAACATTTTCATTCCATATGAATCAGAGTAGTCACCACATGCTTCAGATCAAATATGGTTGGGCAAGAAGCTGTGGTCTATCACCTTTTGGACTATTTTCCTTTTACACCATTATGGCTGGATAAAGATTGTTCCTGCAGAAAATAAAGTTCCCCTGCTTCCTCACTGACATATATATTCTAGCTACTTTCAAATAGATTTTTTAATTATTTCATCAGGATATGCGGCATTAGTCCTAAATATCTTTTTGCACTTTTCCTCTTATTTCATCTCTACTGACACTCTCTGACTACATTTTCTAGGACTGTCAGATTTCAAGAATATGAGAATATGCATGAAGAAGATGATGTATTATGATTGGAAAAAGACAAAGAGGCTGACAATCAAATTGGCAAATTCAAATTATCTCAAATCAACTGGCAACCTTATGGACTTCAAGTACTCAGAGTTACCACCACCTGGAGCAGGGAAATTGGGCATCTCCAAAAATTACAAAATAGGACATAGAAAAGTGGGGAAGAATTCCTTATAGAAGAATCAGAGATTCTATCCATTGTCACTGTAACAAGAAGGACACTGGAGATGAATCTGTAGCAAATAGTCTTGAGATTGTCCTCTCCCTGCACTGCTTCCTCACCTCCTCCCCTTATAATACTACAGATTCTCATGAAAAGAACCCAAATAAGGACTAGAATGCAGAGGCAAAGTGGATTCAACTCCTTTTGGGCCACTGCCAGATTCTCATTAGGTCCTGGACATGTGAGCCAATGCTGATTTCCATGGCTGATCTATCCTAAATCTGCCCTTCCTGAAACACTAGCCTTTGTCCTTCCAGTCGCCCTCTTTAAATGGGGATTTGGGTGAGAGCAATACCAAAGAGACCATCATTATTCACCCATTATTATGAAATTGATGGGCTCTAAGTCTTTCTGGCTGAAAGCTCTGACAGGGTGAGATCACATTGGATTGCAGAATCATTGCTTTCCCTGGTAAATCGGGTTACAAATGAAAACGAGAGTTGGGAGGGATAGCAGAAAGAAGGATAAAGGAAGAGTGTTTTTCCTCAAATTCACCTCACTTCATGCTGAAGCAAGAGGCCATCCATACTCACGAAAGGCTAATTATATAAATCAAATGCCCTGGCTGAGTTTCCAACCCCCTGGGAGCAGTGAGAGCTAGGAATAAATGAGGTCTTCTGCAAAATGAAAGAACCCCTTTGAAAAAATGCCAAAGCCAATACAGCTCAACTCACCAATTTTTTTTGTAGGAGCAGAAAAGTCTGAACCAAGGATAACAAAAATAGCTGAGTTTTCATCTTCCAGCAGATTTGGAAATGTATTCACAATTTATTTACCTCCTCCCTAGAATTTATTTATCATTACTTTGCATCACTAAATATGACAACCCTTAAGCTAAATAGACCTTCAAAGTAAAATCTGACTTACTGTTTTAGTAAGATCACATTCATGTTAGTATGTCATGAGAGCAACCCATTAGTAGGTAGCCAGGGCTAAAAGTGGTGGAAAAATCAGCGCATTAGAAACAGGGATGTCCACTTTTAGTGCTGGCTTTACTATTCCCTGGCACACAGTCTGGGTGGTCACTTCACCTGCCAGTGCCTCAGATTCAGCATATGCAAATAATGGGTTTGAGGTCCACTAGCAACCCTTTGAGGTGTGCCAATTTTCCATACATGCCACAAGCAGTCAGTGCTCCTTTGACAAACTGAAACTCAATGAGGTATAAGTGGCATACGTGGCAGCTACTCTGAATATCAAATTTAAAGTTCAGGCTTTGGTTCATGTTGGCATTTTATCTTCTCTACGGATAGCCTCAGCTTCCATAGGCTATCTTACTCTTGTCCCTCCTCGTTGGTACCTCATCATGCTGGGCCCACTGAAGCACAGCATCTGACAGCTGTTCAGTTCCTGACAATCTAAGTTTCTTTTTACGACAACTCACAAAAGGTACTTATTCATGTTGTACTTGTAAAGTTACCATTCGCTGAGTTTCCAAACCTGGTACCTGGGAATAATTCAATATATGTTTGCTATGATAGAAGAAATGATGACACAAATTTTGGAATGAAAAGGCCACCTGCACTTGATTTAAGAATGCCTCTAGTTGGATGAAGAGGTGACTTAGTCACATTGATTTCTATTCCAGCAATCCATTTTTTGTAATTTTTATTTCTGACCACAGCCAGCTCATTAAAATTCAGTCTGTAATTAAGAACTCAGACTAAATATGTCTACAACACTCTCTCTCTCTCTCTCTCTCTCTATATATATATATATATATTATATATATGATACATATATAAGATATATATAGAATATAATGTATATTATATGTATATAATATATACATATGTGTGTATATTATATAATACGTATAATATACATTACATTCTCAAATATATATACATATATGTATATATATTTAATGTGAGTAATCCATTTTGGTATTTTCTGTATGTAATATGGCTTATAATTCTGAGATTTGAGTTGATAGTGTGCTTTAACAAACACAAACCAATACCAACAACCCTGCCCAATAGAAAGGTAGATTAAGTAATTTGCCCAAAGTCACTGATAAAGGGCAGAGGCAGAGGCAGAATGTACCCTTGAACTCCTCTTCCAACCCCGCCCTACAGCTGCTTCTATTCTTGCCCTTATTCCACGCTTAATGCCATGAGGGAAAGGGTATTATAAGATTTCCTGTGTTCTTTGGAAGGGAGAAACAGCTTCATCTGTTTGTGAACTCTCTAAAGCATCTAGGATTATATTTTCTGTTCTCTTTTATTCAAAGGGAAGGATACAGGATCCCTACTGAGGGACACACCTATATCTTTGCAATCTTACTCTTTCTGACTTGTTTTCTTACAGCCTGTATCTTTAGTCCAGAGGAAGGAAGAACTACTTCTCACTGAGCCAATTCATTGTTTATTATCATTATGGATTTCATGTTCTGAAAAGTAATGAATTGTTACTCAAAAGTTATGAATTTTCTTTTCTTTTCCTGTGTTCTGCCCTCTCTTGAGAACTAAATTATGGTTTTGTCTAGCCATCCAAAGGAAGAAAGATGATAGGAAAACTGGACTTACTAATAAGAAAAGAAAGACTTCAAATTATATTTCAAGGCTACTGTAATCAAAACAGCATGGCACTGGTACCAAAACAGGAATACTGACCAATGGAATAAAACAGAGGTCTCAGAGAGAATGGCACTCAACTACAACCATGTGATCTTGGACAAACCTGACAAAAACAAGCAATGGGGAAAGGATTCCCTATTTAATAAATGGTGTTGGGAAAACTGGCCAGTCATATGCAGAAAGCTGAAACTGGATCCCTTCCTTACACCTTATACAAAAATTAACCCTAGATGGATTAAAGATTTAAACATGAGGCCTAACACCATAAAAACTCTAGAATAAAACCTAGGCAATATCATTCAGGACATAGACATGGGCAAGGACTTCATGACTAAAACACAAAAGCAATGGCAATAAAAGGTAAAATAGACAAATAGGATCTAATTAAACTTAAGAGCTTCTGGAAAGCAAAAGAAACTATCAATAGAGTGTATTGGCAACCAACAAAATGGGAAAAAAAAATTGCAATCAACCCATCTGACAAAGAGCTATATCCAGAATCTATAGAGAACTTAAACAAATTGACAAGAAAAGAAAACTCATCAAAAAGTGAGCAAAGGATATGAACAGACACTTTTCAAAAGAAGACATTTATGCAGCCAAAAAACATGAAAAAAAGCTCATCATCACTGGTCATTAGAGAAATGCAAATCAAAACCACAATGAGATACCACCTCACACCAGTTAGACTGGCAATCATTGAAAAATCAGGAGACAACAGATGCTGGAGAGGATGTGGAGAAATAGGAATGCTTTTACACTGTTGGTGGGAATGTAAATTAATTCAACCATTGTGGAAAACAGTGTGGTGATTACTCAAGGATCTAGAAATAGAAATACCATTTGACCCAGCAATCTCATTACTGGGTATATACCCAAAGGATTATAAATCATTCTATTGTAAAGACACATGCACATGTATGTTTATTGCAGCACTATTCACAATAGTAAAGACTTGGAACCAACCCAACTGCCTATCAGTGATAGACTGGATAAAGAAAATGTGGCATTCAATGGTGTCATGGAATACTATGCAGCCATAAAAAAGGATTAGTTCACATCCTTTGCAGGACCATGGATGAAACTGGCAACTATCATTCTCAACAAACTGACGCAAGAACAGAAAACCCAACACATTAGGCCCTCACTCATAAATGGGTATTGAACAATGAGAACATATGGACACAGGAAGGAAAACATCATACAACGGCTGGGGAATGGAGGCCTAGGGGAGGAATAGCAGGGGGTTGGGGGATTGGGGAGGGATAGCATTAGGAGAAATACCTAATGTAGGTAACAAGGCAATGAATGCAGCAAACCACCACCATGGCACATGTATATCTATGTAACAAACCTGCATGATCTTCACATGTACCCCAGTACATAAATAAATAAATTTTTTAAAAAAGAAAAATCAGTGCAGAATAAATTCTGCTATTTTAACATCACTATGTCACAGAAATACAAATGTACATACATACATTCATATATACAAATTACAGTGGTAACTAGTTTCTCAGTTTGGATGACTAAAACCTTTTCAAACCACTTGAGGGATTATCCATCTACTTTATTTCTTTTTTATGGTAGACTCTGCCAGGCTGCTAGTGGGTGCTGGGGTTCAGATCTTGATGAGGTGAATTTTGGTGATAGACATTAATATCATGGTGGGGTGATCTGGTAATAATCACAGTCTATATCCTTAGATGTGGTGAGGATTAAACCTTATGACAGGCAGATGAAGGCTGTCCTTGACCAAGGACAAGATGCTCCTCATCTAGCCTTCATCTGTCCATCTGTCCCCAGCACATTGGCTCTCAATAAGTTCCCCAGGGCATAAACACTATTCTATGGATTGTAAAGATTAACCAGGGACAGAAAGATTAGAATCAATCAGATAACCCTGATCTTACTTGGTTTCCCTAAATTGTCTGAGACTGACATTTTGACACCTGCCAGACCCAGATGAAAATTAATTTACCTCTAAACCTACGTGGTTCACTTATTCTACCAATTCAAATGACCGTTTCATGCTGGAACTGAAAGAAAAAATAAAAAAACAGGATCCAAAGTAAAGAGTAAAGAGTGAGGGTTAGATACAATTTCTCTATGACCTGGAGGACTGAATGGCCGAGGAAACTGATTTACCATCATAACTTGGAGATATTGCACGTTGGGTTCATGTTGGGTTCCAGACCACTGCAATTAAAGTGAATGTCACAATAAAGCAAGTCATACAACTTTTTTTGGTTCCCCAGTGCATACAAAATTTATGTTTATACTACACTGTAGCCTATTAAGTATGCAATAGCAGTATATCTTTAAAAAGTATTTATCTTAATTTTAAAGTATTGTATTGCTAATATATGCTGATTATAATCTGAGCCTTCACTGAGACGTGATCATTTTGCTAGTAGAGGGTCTTACCTAGATGTTGATGGCTGCTAAGTGATCCAGGCAGTTGGTGGCTGAAGTCTGGGGTGTCTGTGGCAATTTCTTAAAATAAGACAACAATAAAGTTTGTCACATCAGTTGAGTCTTTCATGAATGATTTCTCTGTAGAATGCGATGGTGTTTGATAACATTTTACCCACAGGAGAACTTCCTTCAAAATAGAATCCACTCCTCTCAAACCCTGCCACTGCTTTATCAGCTAGGTTTATGAATGTTCTAAATACTTTGTTGTCATTTCAACAATGTTCACATTGCCACCAAGAGTAGATTCCATCTCAAGAAACCACATTCTTTGCTCATCCATAAGAAGCAACTCCTCATCTGTTCAAGTTTGATGGTGAGATTGCAGTAATTCAGCAATATTTTCAGGCTTCACTTCTAATTCTGGTTCTCTTGTTATCTCCACCACATCTGCAGTTGCTGCCTCCACTGAAGTCCTAAGCCCCTTAAAGTTATTCCTGAGGTTTGGAATCCACTTCTTCCAACGTTTTGCTAATGTTATTTTGACCTCCTCCTATGAATCATGAATGTTTTTAATGGCATCTAGAATGATGAATGCTTTCCAGAAGGTTTTAAATTGACTTGGCCTAGATCCATCAGAGGAATCACTATCTATGGCAGCTATAGCCGTACAAAATGTATTTCTTATATATAATTTGAAAGTTGAAATGACCCTTTGATCCATGGACTTCAGAATGAATGTTGTATTAGCAGGCATGGAAACATTAATAAAATCCTGATACACCTCCATCAGAGCTCTTGGGTGACCAGGTGCATTGTCAATGAGTAATAATATTTTAATAGGGATATTTTTTTCTGAGTAGTGGATCTCAACAGTGAGTTAAAAATATTCAGTAAACCATGCTGTAAACATATGTGCAGTCATCCAGGCCTTATTGTTCCCTTGATAGAGTACAGGCAGAGTAGGTTCAGCATAATTCTTAAGGGCCCTAGTATTTTCAGAATGGTCAGTGAGCACTGGCTTCAATTTCAAGTTACCAGCTCCATTAGCCCCTAACAGGAGAGTCAGCCTGTCCTTCGAAGCTTTAAAGCCAGGCATTGACTGCTCTCTAGCTATAAAAGTGCTAGATGATATCTAATAGAAGTCTTTTCATCTACACAGGAAATGTATTATTTAGTGTAGCCACCTTTATCAATGATCTTAGCTGGATCTTCTGGTAACTTGCTGCAGCTTCTACGTCAGCATTTGCTGTTTCACCATACACTTTTATATTAGGGAGATGGTTACTTTCCTTAAACCTCATGAACCACTCTCTCCTGGCTTAAAACTTTTTTTCTGCAGCTTCTTCTCTTTTCTCTCTGCCTTCATAAAATTGAAAAGGTTAGGCACAGTATCTCATGCCTGTAATCCCAGCACCTTGGGAGGCCAAGGTAGGTGGATCACTTGACATCAGAAGTTTGAAAACAAACTGGCCAATATGGCAAAACCTCCTCTCTACTAAAAATACAAAAATTAGCTGGGTGTCGTAGTGCACACCTGTAATCCCAGCTATACAGAAGGCTGAGGCAGAAGAATTGCTTGACCCTGGGAGGCAGAGGTTGCAGTGAGCTGAGATTGCACCTCTGCACTTCAGCCTGGGCGACAGAGGGAGATTCCGTTTCAAAAAAAGAAAAAAGAATTGAAGAGAGGTAAGGCCTTTCTCTGAATTAGGCTTTGGATTAAAACAATGTTCTGATTGGTTTGATCTTGTATCCATACCATTCAAACTTTCTCCATATCAGCAATTAGGCTATTTTGCTTTCATTCGTGTATTTACTGGAGTAGCACTTTTAATCTCCTTCAAGCATCTTTCCTTTGCATTCACAATTTGGCTGTTTGGCACGAAAGGCCTTGCTTCTGGTCTATCTTGGCTTTTGATATGCCCTTCCTTACTAGGAGTAGTCATTTCTAGCTTTTAATTTAAAAGGAGAGACGTTCAACTCATCCTTTTATTTGAACACTTGGAGGCCATTGTCTCATTGTCAGGTTACTAGTTTGCATAATTTTTTTTTTAGTATAGTTGGCCTAATTTCAGTATTATTGTCTCTCAGCAAATAAGGGGGCCCAATAAGAGGAAGACAGACAGGGAAATGACCTATCATCAGAACAGTCAGAACACGGGCGAACATTTATCTATTTGAAGTTCGCCATCTTGTATGGGTGCAGTTAATGATACCCGAAAACAATTACAACAGTAACATCAAAGATCACTGATCACAGAGACTGACATAATAATAATAAAAATAATTTTAAAATTTGAAATCTAGTAAAAATTATGAAAATATGACACAGAGACACAAAGTGAGCACATGCTATTGGAAAACAGTGCTGATAGACTTGCCGAATGCAGGGTTACCACAAATCTTCCATTTGTAAAATATGCAATATCTGAGAAGCACAATTAAGCAAAACCCAACAGAATGAGGAATGCCTGTGTATCATCAATGTGCCATGTCATACAAAGGTAGATAGACTTGGTTTTAAAATACAGGTGTCAACTCCTAATCCCTAATGAATCCATAAATCCTACCTAACATTGCCAATGAGAGAAGTGTGATGTCTCCCCATTTAAATGACAAGATATTAATTATTGTCAATTTTGAGTGCCAATAACAAAGCCAATTTTTTAATTATAGAGTTGTAATCATTCTCCAGTGCAAATGAATATAAATTAGGCTGTGCAGCAATGAGGCAGTCAAATGAATCCATCCATTTCTCTTTTGGGAGTTTCCACAGTACACAGTTCTTAGAACAGCTTTGCTTAAGGGCGCTTTACTTGCTTTCCTACCAGTGACAGACAGCAGGTAAAAGAGACAAGGAACTAAGCAGCAGGTGCCTAGTAAGATGAAAAATAGAAGATGCTCAAAGACGCACTATGCCTGCTGACATTTTTGCCTGGGTGGTTTATTCTGGCTGTTCACTTCCTTCTCCTGATGCTGACTTGCAGTCTCCACAGGTTCTGAGTCACACTTTCTCAGCTTTCAAATTCAGCCTAAATATCTATTTTTTGTAAAATTGTTGCCATTTAATATTTTTAACCACTCCTCCACCCCTCTCTCATATTTATTGAAAAATGTGAAGCTATTAACCACTGGAGAGATTTTCAACACCTGGTCCGAGAGCAAACAAAAAAGTAAAATAATAAAAAGTTTAGAAAATGCCACTTTTTAAAATAAAAAAAAAATGAAAACTCTTAAATTTCTGATAAAGTTAAACTCCAGTGTAAAATAACTTATCTATACAACAAATGTATAAAACATAAAAATTGGGTAGTGAATGAATCAGGTGCTATTAAACCTAATTCAAACCAATTTACTACTCTTTACCTGCCACATAGTATTTTTGCGATAATCAAATGAAAGAGAAAGAGGACTGAATATAATGAAAACTGTAAAATAATTTTGAGCTGTGATATTTAATATTTTATATACTCTGCGAGGTGTTATTTATAATGTGATATTGTTACAAAGTACTTCTGAGTGCTTCCCACAAGTTTCTCGTAGACTTTTTTATCTCCCTTTGGGTTCCCCCTCCCTCAGTCATCTTGTTGAAACTGACCCCTGCTGGCAGCCCTCACTCCCCACATGAGTCTCCAAAGAGACATTTCACTGAGAGCCAATCTGACGTCCCTGCCTCCAAGTATACATCACATCATGTCTTGTCTTGCTCAATATCCACTCCAAGTCTCTTCCAGCAAGCAGAAAGGGAAAAGCAAAAAGCAGAAAACAAAATAAAACAAACCTTTAAAAAACAGTAACAACTACATTTCCCAGCCTAACTCACAACTATTTTGGAGATGACTTAGGGAATTGCCCATCAGATGCGTTCATAAGAGACCTGAGTCATGAGGGGAGAGAGGTATGGTGTGTGGCATCTGGTTTGCAGGTGAGGACTGTGGCTCTGCAGTGTGTTTTTAGGAGCTATTCTCAGAAGTCCAGCTTTGAATGTATTCATTCAGCTCTCCCAGAATTGTGAGAGCTAGCTCTCCCCCTTAATCAATCTCTCACTATTTAAACTATCATAGCTAGAGGAAATTTTATTGTTTGCAACTTTAAAAAATTGACCTATACTCATTGTTTCCCTTATTGTCAAATTCTGCTCCCAGCCAATGCTTGCAAAACTATCAAAGGATTAAATAAATAAATTCACACTAGGATTTTTAACATTCAGTTCACATGAGTAACTAATCTGAAAATCATGAGGCAAGGTCCTCTCTTATCTCCTACAAGGTTATAAAAGCGAATGTACTACAGATATCCTATCTGTTGTACTGATAAGCTTCATTTAAGCCACTTAGGAATTCAAAGAACCTCTACCTTCTTGGAATTTAATATCTCCTCAGAATTAGATGTTCACCATGCACAGACAACTGGACTGGGCCAGATGTAGGTTTATTATTCAGCCTTTTTCACCAGGTGCTGGTTTATGAGAAGGGTCTGAGAAATCACATTTGAAAAGCAGAAGATAGTCTCACCTACTTTATTTTATTTTTAATCATGTATTATTTATTATATTTCCATCTATAATTCTATTATTCAGCTGCTGAGGGATGAGCGGGACTAAATCTCATTAGAAGCCAGAAGAAAATACCTATTTTTAGAGTCACTGTGGCTCAGTGTTAAACTAAGAAACATTGCTAAAATTTCCAGGAGGCGATATAGTACCCTAAAAGACACAACCCCAAGACAGGCGCTCCAGAATATGGCATACATTGAGTATTCAATTCATTAAAGTGGCTTTAGCAGTATCATGGATCATTATTCTTTTCTGTGTGTACTAACCTACTTTCTTCCATGTACTAGGGCATATGGCAAAGACGAATAAGATAACCAATGAGGTACCAGCAATTGAAGGAAGGTAGACATATATAAAAATATGTGTAACACAAGCAAAGTCTATATGGCAGAAGCAAGTGAAAACTGCTGCAACAACACAGAATCTCAGGAGACCAGATGGGCTAAGAAGTCAAGGGAAATTGTATACACAGATGTGCCCTATACATTGTCTATTTTTATGCTATCATCTCTCAGGTCCAAACACGGCCTTCTACATGCCACTTTGTGATACTAGATGATTCCTCCATGTTTTATTTCAGTTGCATCATTAATAACTTTAGACATTGTTAACTATTACTCATGTTCATTCTCTCTGATAAAATAATTGATGTGGTTTATTTCTTGGCTGAACCTGACACCTAGAAATTGGTAGCCGGCACAAGGTCAGGAATCAGACTCTCATAGATGGGACAGAGGGATTGGTTTGGCTCTGTTCTTGGGCTTGAATGGTGATGGGCTCCTTGCCAATGCAAAAGAGGATGCTAATAATTATGCCATGCAATGGTATCACCATTAATCAAATGAACACCTGTGGTTGATTGTGATAAATTACCAGCTGAAGAAAGTGCCTTAAGAGCCCAGATGGCTGCTGTCCTTGACCATTACAGAAGTAATGATGACTATGAGGACTGTGGTGAGAGATGGATTCTTCTGAATATCCCAGAACGCTTACAAAAAGTGCAAGCTCCAGTCTAAATTCTTATCACAAACCACAGATGAGGACTAATGTAGTAGCCTTAAATGAATCTCATCTCTTCTAACCTGTGGGCTGGTATTATTGAACAGCAAGCACAGCATTTAAGCATGTGTGCTGCAGAATTACAAATTAAGTTGAAGTCAGTTTCACTAGTTCTCTCGTGTGCAAGTTAGGACATTATTCGGAAAGGGAGCTCCTGAAATGTGGAAAGGGGAGATGTAGCCGGATTCTAACACTCAAGATCTTAAACCACCTAGTGACTCTGGGTTTCCCTCTCACACGCCTCACTGACACCCTGCTATGGAGCCAACTGAGAAACAGAAATGTGCTCTGCAGGGTCACATTCCCAGTGCTCCAGGGCAGAGTATAGAAGGGGGTTTTGAAGCTGAGAAAAGAAAATGCAGTAAAAGTATCCCATGGCAGAGCTGATACACACGCTGGGATGGTCTAGGTATGCAGTTCTATGATCCTAACTCTCAGCCTCTGTTTCTACATTTGCATACTGAAACTAAAATGAACTGTGCTCGATGAAAAACCTCCTGTCAAATAAAACCATATCTAAAACTCCAAAATATACAATTGATAAAAAATATCTGCTCTGATCATTTCTTGGGCCAGCTGGGGGATCTCCTCTTGCCGGCTGCATCAACCCGAAGACACGTCTTCAGAATCCTCAGGCCCCATTGAATGTAGTCAATAAACCTCTGAATAGAATAATCTCTTAAGACCTTTGTTACTCTCAAGGCAGCTGATCCAAGATTCTCTCTTCAGGTCTGAAATACTTTTCCCAGATGATCAGTATCACTGTCACCGGGGAACTTGTTAGAAATCGAAATTCTGAGGATCCTGAACTCAAACTGCCTCAGCAACATTCTCAGTCTCTCCATTCATTTCTGTGCAAACTTGGAGCAAGATGCAACCCCTACAACTCATTTTCTACCCCTAGAATTTTGATCTTGAGGGCATTGTCCATATTCAGGGAACACAAATCTTACAAGAAAGTCTCTCTGGAGGACTAACAAGTGTTCCTGAGAAATTCAGAGTGGGGCATTTTTCATGATTACATCTGTCAAGTGATGTAATGGAAGAGAACTTTACAAAGGCAGGCCAAGGTCACCTTTCATTAATAACAGGGGCCACATGCCTTTCAAACAGGAGGGGGCAGATTTCAAAAATGACCCATGTCAGACACCAGAGGTTCAAGCAGTCCCAAAAGAGAGTGGAGATTATTTTCCTTTCTGCAGAAGATGGCTGGGCAATTCAGCAAGAGCAGAAGCAGGAGAGGAAGGCCCTCCTGGGGAGCATTGGGTTGCAGACTGGGCTGTCAGAGCATTACCTTTCCAGCACATTAGCCAGCTGCCAGGTTTGGCGAACATCATAAATCTCTAAGAACAGGGCTGCACTCATGATGTAACCCAGGTGTTTGACCGTCTAGGATATGGAAATATGCAAGGCAGCGGCGCCAGTGCCAAATGGGTCACAGCCACCCGTCAATGCTGGAGTTTCCCAGGCCCCTTAGTGGAACTTCTCACAATTAACTGCTTTGTCTGTCCCCAAGCCTGGCCTCTCCATTGGAGGTGGGGTGGCTCTCAGGTTGGTGGTCTCACTCTTTCTCTCCCTCTCTCTCACTTCTACAAATACATTTAATCTGAATCAGAAATTGCATCAGTCACCCAGAGCGTTTCTGAGGCTGCATTAGTGAATCCATCATTCCATATGTCAGGCCTGATGAAAATCGGCCTGGGCGAGTCAGGGAGAGCAGAGGCTGGCCATGCAGATTCAGACTCTGCTTCCTCTGCTCCTGAGAGTCGCCTCCAGCTATCGGGACTTTCTTCATTCCACCTTTTGGTATCCTCGATGCAGAAATCAGAATGTGATTTTTAGGTTGTTTTTCCCATGTGGTTAGTGAAAGTTAAATTTTAATATCAAGAATTTTATAAATGCCCAAGCACCTCCAAAATCCTAATGGCTTCTTTAAATTTTCTAACCAAGAAGTAAGTGAGTATGTGGGTAGAGTGTGGGAGGAACCCCAGAGGTCCCCCATGTGGCAACCCCCATACCTCACGTCTCCTAACCACATACATGGGAATGCCATCTTTGGGAAATCCTATAGACTTAGGAACTTTACTGGGTTCCTTTCCATCTCAGAAACTGTAAAACGTTCTGGTCCTACATTAACAAATATTTTGACAGGTCATCATGTCTTTATTTTCTTTCTGTCTCTGAGTTGTATAGGGCCTTCTGGAAAGATTTCTGTACTTAAATAATAATTATACATAGGGCATTCAATATGTAAACAACACTGCCTTGTAGAGGGCTTTGCTTTTCTTTTTCAAGGGGTGGGGGAAGATATCGTCCCTCTCTCAAATACTACAGTTTATAGGCTTCGCAGGAAGATGCATCAACTGAGGCATGAGTGATCAAGGACAGGTGAGAAATGGTCAGGATGACTATGTGCCCTGGGAGTTCAAGGAGTGGGTGGCCAGGTAGGCTGGAGGGCCAAAAGAAAATTTTCTAGACAAGATAGACTTGAACCTTTCTTCACAATAGTACTTACAGCCAGCCACAGTGGTTCAGGACTACAATCTCAGCACTTTGGGAGGCTGAGGCGGTCAGTTCACTTGAGGCCAGGAGTTCAAGACCAGCCTGACCAACATAATGAAACCCTGTCTCTGCTAAAAATAAAAAACATCAGCCAGGCATGGTGGTGCATGCCTGTAATCCCAGCTACTCGCAAGGCTGAGGCAGGAGCTTGAACCTGGGAGGCAGAGGCTGCAGTGAGCTGAGATCACACCACTGCACCCCAGCCTGGGCAACAGAGTAAGACTCATCTTAAAAATAAATAAATAAAAGAGTAATCTAGTGGCAGAGACCGCATTGGAGAAAAGGCTGTGAATGAACTGAGTATTTCAGCACTTCATCTCTTTCATGCTGGCCCTAATTGTAACTCCAGCAATTCCACAGACTTTAAAGAGCAGAAAGGTCAGGTCGAATCCTATAGATTCTTTCATCTGTGAAAGAAAAAAATCATATAGATTTTATCATCTGTGACTCCACATTAAATATTGACTTTTTTATATACTTTGTACTCATCATATATAATTTGAAGAAAACAAATGACAGGCTCTAAGTTTCATTTAACTTTCTATTTCCAGGACTTTGAAAGATGAGACACATAAATATGTGTGCTTGGATATGTGAATGAACAAATGACAATGACCACAGGCCTTATCTGAATGATGTGATCCTCCTCCCCCATCTTTCTGGGTGTCTGCCTTCATTCACTGTGAAGTCATAAACAGCATTGATTTTGGAGTCAGACAACCTCAGTTCAAATCTAGCCTTTGCTAATTACTGGCGGAAATCATTGAGAAATTTACTTTACCTGCCTGAGACCTCAGTTTCCTTATTCATATAATGGAATGGTAGCACCTCAAGTGAGATAAGGTATGTAAAAGCAGTAAGCATTGCCCTCAATAAGTAGAATAAACTCTTCCTATCCACCACCACCACCATCTCCAACACGAAGTTTCTTTGTCTGCTTTCTGGCATTTTAGTGACTACTGTCATGTCTCTTCCTTTTTAAATTTCTATATGGATATTTTTTGCTGATCCATTATCTTTCTCTCTACTTTATCCATCAGTTCCACTTAAAAAGACCTAAGCTCTAATGCAACAGATATTGCATAATGACTGACTACTTGAGTTCTGGAGTAATAAGAAATAATTGTTTTCACAGTGTTTGTATTTGAAATCCAAAGGCCTTCTGCAGTTTATTTAACATCCCTCAGCCTCGATTTCCTCATCTATAAAATTGGATTAATTAGTTTCCATGCTTCACAGAATTCTTGAGAGAACTAATCGAGTCATACATCTAAAGCATTTATCAGTCTCTGGCTTGGAAAATATGAGATATTACAAAGAGTTATCTTTTACTTTCTCCCATTTGTTCTCAGAAAGCTTAAGTCTCCAAAGAGGGCATTACTTTAATACCCACAACCTTTCTTTGAGAGAGTTCTTTGGGGAGTCATTCCTTAAAACTTGAAATTGAACCAAGGTACAACAAGAAGCTGAAAGCAAACATCTATTTGTTTTTTCACCAAGACCAAAATCCTCCTTGTTCAGCTGGCAGACCTTTTTATGGTCACTCAGCTTCCCTTAAAATAATTAAAATGGAAAACCCAGGATATCTCCTTTCCATTTTATCTGGATTTCAGAATATCTCTCTGTGTCCACAAAGGGTATGCAAACCCATGCAGATGAGAAGCAGGACAAATTGGCAAGACTTGGAGACCCAGAAGCTGGGGGGGCAAGACCTGTGTACTTTTGCCGGAATGGGCTGGGCGGGTGTCTGCACTCCAGCTTCATACAGCTTTGCAGGGACTCCTTGACATTATGGTTTTGTACATTTAAGACAGCATTCAAGTAGCTTATAGTGTAACATCCATGGGCCAAAGGGTGTCTTACGTGGTCTAGGTCAGTTTTTCAGTCCATACTCAATACTTCTAAGTAGTCCCTTCCACATGTATTCCACTAATTAAGAGGCCACATGTCTGCATGTCTGTATTCCCATGACATTCAAAAAAGCAGAAAACCATGCCTGTAATCCCAGTACTTTGGGAGGCTGAGGCGGGAGGATCACGAGGTCAGGAGTTTGAGACCAGCCTGACTAACATGGTGAAACCCTGTCTCCACTAAAAATACAAAAATTAGCTGGGTGTGCAGGCACATGCCTGTAATTCCAGCTACTCAGGAGGCTGAGGCAGGAGAATCACTTGAACCTGCGAGGCAGAGGTTGCAGTGAGCAGAAATCATGCCACTGCACTCCAGCCTCGGTGACAGAGCAAGACTCCATCTCAAAAAAAGAGGCGGAAAACAAATCTCTGTCTCTTTCTAGCTCCAAAATTCCCTTGCATGATATATATCTGCTTGTTTGGAAGTCATAAATGTATGCATTTATATTTAAATGACAGTCATTGAGCATCCTCAATTATATGATTATTATTTTATAGCTTTATAACATGGGAGAATAAAACAGTCTTTTAATTTTTTTCTGTTTCTACTCATCTTTCACCACAATTCACCCACACACTCACATGCACTCTCTCTTCCCAATATTCAGACTTACTTCTTACCTTCTTGATGAAAAGAATTAGAGCCACACATAGAACTATAAAATCTTTCTCTAAAGCAGAACACTTTGGTGTCAACTTTAAAATGAAGACTACATTTTCTAACTAGCCTATCTTCTGTAATGCAACCATAACTGGATTATTTCACACTTCTAGGAGATTTAGCACTGTGTTTTTCTCTTAGAGTTTAATACTCTTCCTTGCACAAATAAATATATAGTGACTTGTATTTATTACAGAAATTGGAGCACTTCTGCTCCATGGCAAATTTAAAGCTATTTTTGACAGAAATAAAAAGCGGGAAAAATTCCCTCAGAAGGTGTTAAGATAGGAGAAAGAGAACTAAAGCAAAATTTAGAGTTATTTTTATCAAAAAGGATTCCAAATACTGAAAAATGAGCTTTCTTTCTTTTTAGATGGAGCTTCACTCTGTCACCCAGGCTGGAGTGCCATGGCGCAATCTCGTCTCACTGCAACTTTTGCCTCCCCGGTTCAAGCGATTCCCCTGCCTCAGCCTCCCAAGTAGCCAGGAATACAAGCGCACGCCACCACACCCAGCTAATTTTTTATGTTTTAGTAGAGACAGAGTTTCATGGTGTTGCCCAGGTTGGTTGCAAACTCCTGAGATCAGGCAATTTGACCGCCTGGACCTCCCAAAGTGTTGGGATTACAGGCGTGAGCCACCGCACCCAGCTGAGAAAAATGAACTTTTATAACACTATAATTTTGGGGACTTTTTTTCCCAAGTTTGCATTATATGCTTTCTCTTGATTTTCTGACACTGGCTTGTCAATTGAATTTTATTCCTAACAGCAGTTGCCTGATGGAAACCTGCTCTGCCTTCTCTGGTCCTGCAGCTCATTGTCAACCTGCGCCACAGGACACCTTGTCATTCCTCTTCACACATCTTCATATGGTGGTTATTCATCTGCAGCGCAAGCTGGGATTGGAAGAACCCTCTGTGTTATAACTTCTGGCTTTATTTTTCACAGACTCAAAGTAAGCTTTGAGGTCAACTGTGCTGTGGCTCTACAATGAATATTCAACAATGTACTTTGTGTCCACAGGTGTCCCATTCAGAGCATCCAGGCTAATGGACAGTGAAGGAAACGACTCAACAGCTATTAGGGCTCCCTTACTATTGCCAAGCTTGTTTTCATGCTCGGGGTGGTACTGAATTATATAACACATGCACAGCTAAACAAGCAAAGACCCTGCCTGTCCACCACATTCTCTCTCCTCTGAACTCTAAGGTTAATACCATTTGTCAAACTGGCTTACTGGAAGGATTTATACTCCTTACAGCTTGGCTAAGAATCAAAGAGATGTTTGTTTTGAAAAGAATAAAATCCTTTAAACCAAATATGGTTTGGATCTTTCTTTGGCTTTAGTATCATTTTTAACCACATCTTTTATATTGATTTCTCCCTCTCACAGTTTGTATTTCATATTTCATCACCTAAAAAAGATAATTCAGTGTCTTTATTCATGCTCATGTGCTAATTGCAAAATTAGTGGCAATATTTCTGCTGGCATTCATAGTGTTTATCATTGATGCCAAGTTCTTAGATGATAGATGCTCAGAGATATTTTATATGTAGGTTTATAATTACTCTATAACAATGTGACTTTTGCTTGATGTTAATTAAAGATTGGGTGGCTTTTCTCCTATTTAATCATTACCAGAAAATAGTTTCTTCTCCTTATCCCAACACTATTTAATAATCAAGCTATGGACACAGTCTTTGGAATTCAAATATGTGGCTCCAGATTTAAACATATGTAATCAGCAAAAATAAAATATTGTTTAATGCTTAAACTGTGGAAAGTTATCATAGCCTAGAATTCATGTTCTATTTATGAATAAATTACTAGTTTCTAAACTTGTTTTACTTAAAATAGGCTGTGTGTGACTAGGATAAGTAAAACAATATATTTAATATTGATAACTTTAATTTTCAAAAATACATTGTATTACAAAGTAAGAAGTTTGGACTTAATCACTGAAACACTTATTTTATCTCAGCCCAGGAACAGAAACATGTTTGGTTAAGGCTTAGAGGCCTGCTGACACCCTCCTTCTTAAACCACCCCTCCTTCCTTCACACAGTCATTTTCCATCTCATTATTCTCTTTTATTTTCTTATTACTTACTGAAATTTTGGCTACGTATTTGCTTCTCATTAACTGAGAATGAAAGCAGGCACCTAATAGGTGTTTACTCCTGTGCTTTCAGGGCTTAGAAGAATAATATGTGGGCATTCAATAAATATGTAATTGAGGGAATAAATGGATGGATGTTTTCAACTGGTAACATCTATAGCCTATTTTAAAAATATAAAACATGTTATTTCATATAGTTATTTTTCAGGAGTAGCATATGAGTTCTGGAGTAATACAAACACTTGCTTTCAAAGTGTTTATATTTGAAAGTTGAGATATACCAGCAGTCCTTGCTACTCACAGTAGTTTAGAACCATAAAACTGACCTTGTTTTAAGATTAATAATTGTCAATAGGAAAATTATGTTTTTCCTATGATCTATCATTAAAAACTCTGTTATTTATAAATGTATAGAAAAATTAAAATACAGCAAAATTGATATTTATTTAGAATATTGCCACATAAATCATTATAAATTTGAGATGTAAAGTGTTTTGTTTTTGTAAAATGCTTATCAAGAGTCATTAGAACAGCTCATTTTCCTTTTCTTGTGTTACACATTACAATACAGAATAAGCATTTTTTTGTGAGCCTTGGCAAATCATCATACATCTTATTAGATTTAGATTAGCTTCCAATGTTTTATCATTCACTTTTTCAGTGTCATAAAATAAGTCCAAGAATCCATTAAAGTGAGTTACTGCCAACAACAATTCCCCCGGGAAAGCTTCATCCTCTTAGTCATATTATATTTCCTTATTTATAACTATTAATTTGCCTTTACTAAGTGCCTTTGGCTGCACATGGAGAGTCTGTCAAGTGGTAGCAGCATCAATGTTCCCACCTTCAGTTACTTCTGTAACTCCACTTATGTTTGATTTGAGTTTCACTTTCAGTGTTAAATTATTTCTCATATCTTGCCTGTACTTTCATCGTTGTTGGCCAATTTCTTCTTTGGATTACGAATTTTTGAAAAATATCTTGTCAATCTATCATTGTGAGATGAGGCAACAAAAGTACATGCTTTGCTGCCTATGCCTAAAGTGAATAATAGATTCACAGTGATCAATTACAGATAAACTATGAAAGAAAGGATATGACCAGTAACTAACTATAAAGCAAATTTGTTACGCATGTGGTGACTCGTAGAGAGAGAAGCTAGCAGTGAAATCTGTATTTATGCCATTTAAGTATTATATATACTTTTAGTTAATATACTAGTGAATTATGTTGTTGGGGGACTGGTGTGAATTAATTTTACTATGGTAAAGTGAAGACTGTCAGTAATTTAAAACTTCATTTCTCTGCCAAACTTTCAAATGATGTCTGAATACCTTCATGTATGAGAGAAGCTACTTTCAAAACATGGGGAGTTGAGTTTTTACCCTTGGAAGTCACATATTAAAAATAAAGAAGGATTATGCTTTCTTAATGTCTCTCCCTATAAGATACACAGCAGAAGATTTTTAGTCACAACCATAGCCTAAGTTTAAGAAAACAACGTTATGATTGTGTAGTTATATGCTTGAATGTACTAATCAGGATTATCTCAATGGTCTCAAACTTTATCATGTGTTAGAATCACAAGGAGGGCTTACTAAACGGCCAGATTGCTGGCCCCACCCTCAGAGTTTGGGGTACTAGCTGAGAATTTGCATTTCTAATGAGTTCTTAGGTGATCTTGATGCTGCAGAGCCACCAACTTAAACACAATCAGAAGAGTATTCCATAGGGAGAAGAAGAGAATCCATAGATCATAATCTCAAAGTGCATCGACACTAAATCAAAGAATTTAGTGGGAACTTACAGATCCTTTAGGGTAGGTCCCTTGTTTACAAATAAAGAAATAGAAGCCTGAAAAAATCAGGTGGTTTAATACAAAATTAGCCAGTTGTAGAGGCTGTTCTAGAACATGGAATCTATTATATTCCAACAAATTCTAGAAGACTGCTAGTGCCATACTGTCCTCTTTTCAATAGATATATGCCAAATATATTACACACACATGAAATGGTTCTCAAACTTTAGTGTGTCTGAAAGTAGGCCTGTGGCCTGGCTAAAAATTAACATTCTTAAGTTGGGCACTGTGGTGCATGCCTATAGTCTCAGCTACTCGGGAGGTGGAGAAAGCAGGATAGCTTGAGCCCAGGAGTTCAAAACTGTAGTGTGCAATGATTATGCCTGTGAATAACAACTGCCCTCCAGCCTGGGCAGCACAATGAGACCATGTCAAAAAGAAAAAAAGAGAGAAAGAAAGAAAGAAAGGGAAGGAAGGAAGGAGGGAAGGGAGGAAGGAAAGAAGGAAGGAGGGAAGGGAGGAAGGAAAGAAGGAAGGAAGGAAGGAAGGAAGGAAGGAAGGAAGGAAAGAAGGAAGGAATGAGAGAGAAAGGGAAAGGAAAAGAAAAAAAATAAAATAACCTTCCTAAGCCCTAACCTAAAAATTCCGATTCATAGATGAAGTATGGTGCACTTTGAGACCACAGCCCCGTGAGATTCTAAAGAAAAGGTAAAGTGTTCTTTAAGAGAGAATGTTCTACGATTGTGTAAGTTGATGTTTTAAGCCAAATGATCTATACACAGAAAATAACAAAATGGCAATTAAAAAAAATATATATGCAAAATGCTTTCACAGGCTATGATAATTCCGTCCAAAGATCCTGTAAGGTCAATGAGGCAACTGCCACACTCCCTTTTTGAAGAAATCTTGGAGAAGTCTCCATTCTGAAAGCCTCCTTCTTCTCATCTATGGAGAGGGCAGTAACCCTAAAATGGATCTCCTGGAATTGTTTAGAGGATAAAATGAGATGAGATATAGGAAAGAAATGTGTGAGTAGTAAAATATTACATGGATGTTATCTGTTAATGGAAAGCTAAAACAGAGTATGAATTGTTTCAGAGTATGAAACAGTATGAAATATCAATTGGGACATCTGCAGATAAGAGACTTTTAATTGTACTGTAATAAGCTCATCCTGCAGAAGCTTCCTGATTGGTCAAAGGAAACAGATAAGGCAAATCTCAGTGAAATTGCAAGATTTTACTCTCCCAGGCCCCAAATTATCCGGACCAGGAATTGCTGACTAAATCTGAATCTGGAACAACATTAAATATAATATGCCCTGTGTTAAATGGCTTTCTTAGAAAAGATCTTGTCTGATCTTTGTCCCTAGGACATTTCCTGACTCTTCCAACTGACGATTAAATTGAGGATTGGAAACCAGACAATATTTACTTCCTGAGCGTTCTTTTCTTTTAGCAAAGCTGAAAAAATAATTTAAAGGAAGAAAACTGAAAATGATCCATTTACCCCTGACTCTGCCCTCTCTAGGAAGAAGGATCCCTGGAGTGGGATAAAGAACATACAGAAAAGGGAGGGAGTGTCTTCACATCCTAGCGGGGCATGTGGAGGAAGAAAAGGTGCTGACTATGTACAGCAAGAAGCAATGCCACCATCACAAAGCACCCACCCAGGACCAACGCCACCATTACAAAACACCCACCCAGGACAGGGACGCTTTCAACAAGGAGCATAAGAGACTGTTTCTGCCTCTGATAGCAGCCCAATATTTTGGTTTTCTTCACATATTTTAATCAATATTTAGAAAGCCATAGCAATCTGGCTTTCACTATCACCCTGGCATTGAGTTTCATGAGTAACTACCTTTCCCACTGGCTGCCAAAATAATGACTCCATGCACGATTGGCACAAGGTCATTCATTTGAGCATAGGAAAATGAGCTGTTTCAAGAAAAGAGCTGGCATCTCTGCATGGGCAAATCAGTGCGAATCTAAAATGCAGTTACTGAAATTACAGAAGGCTCTCTTTGGCCAGTTGGCCTCTTTTGGAAGACATGGCCTCAAACCATTCCATGTGCATGTGAAATGTCTAGACATGATTATAGAATTTTCTTGAAAGCTGATGCATCCAAGTAACATTTAAAGTAAGAAGCAAAGTAATAAAAAATTGTTCTCGGAAAATAAAATTGTTAATTATGGTCTCACCACATTTCCTAGTGAAAGTATGGTGTGAATGCTCAAGAGGAGGAAGGTATAGTAATGAGACTAGAAATTTACAGCTTAGATGGGAGTCAATCTAGTCACCAATTAACAAGTGCTTGCTACAAGCCTGAGGCTACTTCTCGTTAAAAGGCCTCCCAGTCGTTGAGAGTGTCTACAATTCAGAGACCTCAGGAGCCTGCGCCTTGTTCATGCTCAGTTCTTGGGATAATCCTGCTTCTCCACAATTCCTTCAGGCCTGGAACATTGTCTTGCCCCAAACCAGCTCTTCCTCTAGATTTCCTCTTTCTATCAATGGCACTAATATTCTCCCAAATCGATCAGTTTCAACATCTCATTTTTTTACTCACCCTTCATGTATTCACCTTCCATCATAATGCCTAGACTACAGACAGCCTTTATTTTACCTCATGGTGTGTCTAGAAAGAATTCATCTTTTTTTTTTTATTTTTATTGCATTATAGGTTTTGGGGTACATGTGCAGAACGTGCAAGATAGTTGCATAGGTACACACATGGCAGTGTGTTTTGCTGCTTTCCTCCCCTTCACCCGAAAGAATTCATCTTAACAATCTACTTATAGCAAGGCGTCAGCAATTCATTTATTTATTCATTCATTCATTATTGTATAAACTATTGGCTAAAAGGTCTATAGTGAAGTGGGGATGATAGTCATTTAAACTAACTGTTATATGACAAGAATGAGCAAGCATTCACACCATTGCCTCTACCAGAACTCACACTTTCTTCTTTATATTTTCTAGTCTTTAAACACAAGTCAGGAAACACTATCTCCTGGAAGCCTCCCCTGAATCCACCTTCACCTGACTAAAACATCTCTCCAGTGGGTTTTCACAAATGCATATCTAGTTCATTGCACTGATTAGATATTTATGTGCCTGCCTGCTCTTCCCAGTTAGGTTGTCCAATTGAAAACACGGTCTGTGTCATATTCATCTCTGTATTCCTGATACTTAACATAGAGCCCAGCTCATTGTTTCATTGCACATTTTTAAATGAATATATGAATGAATGAATGAATGAATGACTATAAAAGGAAAACCATAGGAAGTTGTGAAACAGAGAAAGGGGCAAGTAATCATTTTAACCAGGGGAATAAAGATAAAATTTTCACAGAGATGATGGTATTTAAGCAAAGCATTGAAGTATGCCCAGGATTTCCAGAATGCATCAAGGACTTGGGGTGAGGGGTGGTACACAAAGCATTCTTTTTTAAAACCTAATTGATTCTCTCCATCTCTAATCTGTTACTTCTTTAAAAACAATCTTTTTATGCCTTACTTTTACCAATTCTTTTCTTCTCTGTTGTGGAGAACTTTCACTGATTCCTCACTATCTAACTCGATATGATTCAGGCAGGTTAGCTTTCACTTGAAGGGTCTTGCTGTCATTCCTAACATTTTTCTTCTAACCCTCACTTCCACTCTTGGCCACTTACTCTCTGTACAAATCAAGCCCCTCTGTTTTCTGCCTCTGAGGTCTTGCCTTGGATCGTCCCTTTGGCTTTCCTCTTTCTTCATGCCTTACCTAGGATGCTTTCCCCATGTATTTCTGCCATACACAAAGCAACCCCGTCTTTGAAAATCCTACCCTTTCCCAGCACTTTGGGACGCGACAGGAGGAGGACTGCTTGAAGTCAGGAGTTCAAGACCAGCTTGGGTAACATAGCGAGACCCCATATCTAAAAGAAAAAGAAAAGAAAATTCTATCCTCTCCATGCAGTCCCCCTTTTCCACTCCAAACCACAAGAATGTCTTCCTTCTATGAAAAAAAAACCACCAAACCACTCTTTGATCATTTCATTTTATATTCGATTTTCTAGCTCTAAGTCTGCTTTGTCCCTTTTATGAGGATGCAACTAAGATCCCTACAGGCCAGGATCATGAACACTGTCTTGTTGGAATACATGCAGTGTCTCAGACAGATACTCCATTGATTAAAAATCCTTGAAAACTGAAGCGGCCCTCGATGGATACACGGGAGGCTCTTGGCCTCAGGTGGACACCTTGTTATTCAGCTACTAGATGATGGGTGTGGGTACTTGCTGTAGATTTAATATTTAATTCAGTGAGAAGAAATAAAAATTATAAGTGTGGTAAGGAAATCACTGACTATATTATAAAAGAAAAATGTCTTTCTTGTTTTAGCTGTAGAATTATAGTTATTTTAACTTCTTCAATGCTGCCAGATTAAAGACCTTTTTTAAAATGTTTACTGTGTAACAAGCCCTTTAAGATAGATGCATCATTTTTACTGCTTTTGCCCTAGCTCTTGGAATCCTGGGGTCCCTTCATGCTTTGCAGCTTTCCAGGTTTTGCCCCTTGTCAAACTACAATACCAATCTCAAACCTGAATCATAAAAGACATTTTAGAGAAATAGAGGCTCAACGCTCATGTAAAGGAATGACCTATCACACACAACAGGCTGCAGGGCATGGAGAATCCATCACCTAACCTTTCCCAGCCTCTGTTCATCTGTGTCCCACTGCTGGATGTCCAAGCTTGACAGTGAATGCTTTCCAATGGGAAACTGTAGCAGGATTTTTTTTCCCATCCTTTGGTCCCTATTGTATGTTCAGCTGCACTGGAGCTAGCTGCTAATCAAAGCCAGAGACTCTCATACACAAACAAACCCGGCACTGTGGCCTCCCCCAGGGAGAGAACACAGCAATCCAACAAATAATTTAGTCAGGTGATGGCAGGCTGGAGAAACAGACTGAGCAGTTCCTAGACACCCTCCTGCTTGTACTCCTGCCCGTCCCCTTCCTCAGCGCAGACATGTTGAAACACCATGCCAGGGAAATCGGTGTTTGAGAAAACAATAGGAATGAAACAATGTACAATCATATGCAATCAAGAAGGGCATGGTGGTGCGTGCCCGTAGTCCCAGCTACTCAGGAGGCTGAGGCAAGGAGAATTGCTTGAACCCAGAAGGTGGAGGTTGTGGTGAGCCGAGATCATGCCATTGCACTCCAGTCTGGGTAACAACAGCGAAACTCTGTCTCAAAAAAAAAAAAAAAAAAAAAAAAGTAATCTAATGCACAGGGCTCTCTTGATTATAAGGAGGTAGAAACAAATGACATAAGGTGAAGAAATATATCTGGATACTGGCTAGAGGGAAGAAAGGAATAGTGAACCAAAATATCTTTCCAAATACTCACTGGGCCCTTAACATTGAATAGGGAAATGGAGCTAGAAGAGTATGATGTTTAAGAATTTTGTGCTTAGAACTATTTGGACTATATGATCAATTCTATTTTTTACTATGTTTTGATCTTGGATAAGTTAGTTCTGAGACACAGTTCCCTCATTTAGCAAGAAAAATTGTCTTTACGCCATAGGGTTGTTGGGAGCATTTAACCCAGCACTGAATGTAAAGTTCTAGTATTCAGCTCCCCACTGTATAGAAAGCACTCAGTAAGTATCAGCTATTATTATAGTATTATTAATGCTGGTGAATTGTGCTCAGAAATAAAAAAAGTGATGAGAAATAATAAGAACAGAAAGCAAGGTCTTTGGTTTCTAGAACTAGCTGGTGATAAGGGAGCAAGTCTCCTTGTTCTTGGTAGTTCCTAGGAACAACGTCTTAGAAGTGCTGGCAGGTCTTGATTTTGACTTATTGCCATGGGTCCTCAGAGCACAGCAAGGGAAGTTATGGATGCCACCATTCAGGGTGAAGGTAAGGATGAGGTATGCCTTTAGACAAAGCAGGAACTGGGCTCCACGTACCTGAGCACTGATGATGAAACCATTCCCTAAGTGCAAAGGACAGAGAAGAAGAAAAAGCTGGAGATGCCAAAGAAAATGATTACTCATGTCACAGCTGATTACTATTAATTCTTGCCAGAGTTTTTGGAGGTCCAGACATGGGACAAGAGAGGACTAGAAACTAGTAAAAGTTACTCCAACTCTATGCAACAATAAGCATGGATGGAGTACTATACACAACTGGCATGTAGTGGGTACACAATCCATATTCAGGAATATTCATACTCAATGCCTATTCTGGAAGTGATAAAGTGAAAGACCTAGACACAATTGTGGGAACAAACAATGAGGTTCAGCAACATAGCCCGTGAAACTCATAATTAATATAGTGACTTCCTTTAAATATAAAAGACAGTGATGCAAGATTAGCAATTGAATTAGTTTCCTATGGAAACCTCCAAATGAAAATAATGCCATTTGGCCAGGCGCAGTGACTTATACCTGTAATCCCAGCACTTTGGGAGGCTGAGGTGGTGGACCACTTGAGGTCAGGAGTTCGAGACCAGCCTGGCCAACATATTGACACCCTGTCTCTACTAAAAATACAAAAATTAGACAGGTGTGGTGATGCACTCCTGTAATCCCAGCTGTTTGGGAGGCTGAAGCAAGAGAATTGTGCCTTTGCACTCCAGCCTGGGCAACAGAGAAAGACCCTATCTTAAAAAAAAAAAAAAAAAAAAAAAAAGTAAGAAGAAGGAGAAGAGGAAGAAAAGAAATACCCAACCTAAACTTTCTCTGAATTGAAACAGAATGTTGAACATGACACATTACAACAAATAGCAATCAAGGCAGAAAACCAGCCCCCAAATCTAGAAGCCCCCAAATCAGTGCAGCAAAGCCCTGGCTGAAGGAACCGCAATGTGCTCCAGCCTACAAAAAGCACATTTCAGTCTCCTGCTTTCATGATCCCTCACTAAAGGTGGGGAGGACATGAATGAAAATAACGGGTTAGAGGAAAGGTCTATGGAAGAGTTGGCTTCAGGGACCAGACTGTCCAACTCCAGGCTCTGTACCCAAGATTCCTCAGGTCCGGTTTGGGGAAGGAGCTCTTTACTAGAACAGCATATACTGCTTTGTCATCAAACACTTCCTCTGAGAAGAACAAGAAGAGGGCCAGGTTTGCTCCACAGAGCTGGAGTGACTTGCTGGGACTTTTATGGCAAGAAGCACCTGAAGCCTGAAGGTGTGGAAAACAAATAAGGCAAATCCACCCGAGAGGAATCTCCTCAGGAGCACCATCACAGCCAGATGGGCCGTAAGGACCCTATGGCATGCTCAGTACTTCCTCCTTAGCGGCAGAAGCCTCAATGCTATATAATAGAATTTCCTATGAGGTCTGATGTTCCTCTCTCCGGGTATAGGCCTTCTCTCTATGGGATTCTTCAATGTTTTCTCTAAAGCCTCAGTTCAAGTCCAATGCTGTTTCTTTTGTCTTATTGGTCTTGCTGCCTTTGACAAAAAGGGCTTCCATTTAATATCTTGTGAAAAAAGGTCACTGGATGAGATATTAGAAATCCACAGAGTTAGCCTGCTTTTAGGAAATGTGGATCTGTTTAGAGAAAATTTGGTAGAAATCCACACTACCCACTTATTCCTGCTGAATTGCTTTTAGTCTACTTCTCCAAACCAAATTCATTTATGACAGCCTTGAGTACATCTTCAAATCCCCAGATATCAAGTATCAGAAGGCTAACTGTAATTCCCGAACCATCAGAATAAAGCCGCAATTTAAAAAGGCTAAAAATCACTTCAGGCCAAAGTTGGTGGGAATCCCAATACTGACAGAGATACTAAATGCATTTGACTTTCACTCCTCCTCTGCGATTGGGAATGTGGTAGCCAAACCCAAATTTGATCTGACTCACTTTAAAGTCGAGCCAATTGTTCTCTAGTCATTCCAAATAATAGCAGAGCAAATAAGTAACTCCCTAAAGGATGCCAAGCCCTGTAGTGACACGCATCAAAGAGGTCTGCTGATCTTGCAGTTTACCCACCTGCAGTGCATCAGGCCCACTCCCTTGGGCCCCACACCTACTCCAAAGTTTCTCAGGCCCTTGAGAAGTGCTAAGGGGTTAGATCCAACCTGGTGGGACCAGGCAGCTGTGCCTTCCCCGGGGAGACTTTTACCCTTGGATATATGGAAGGGTCCTTGAGGGTAAGAATGAAAGACAATGTGTACTCAGCTTGACCTTTAATTGGCACACACTAAGTTCCCCAGGATTATTTGCTCCCATATAAACAGCACATCCTTTGCAAGGACAAAGACTTTTATTTGTTTGCTTGCTTTATGAGATGTTGTTTGTTTGCATTTTTCTAGCGCAGGCTCTTTTATGAGCCTTCATAACATTAATTTACTTAGAATTTTTTATGATTCTAATTTATGCATATCAAGCTAAATAAACTGAATTTCCATCTTAATTGGCTCATTTGGTAGAATCAAGTGCACATGTTAACACGTGCATAGCTATTAAAAATATTGCATGCATCAATAACACTGATAGAAAGCAGGACACCCCATTATGCATCTATTTTTTTAAAAGTTACATCAGAAAAACTGTAAAGGTATATCAAAGTGCTAACAGTGGTTCCTGTTTTAATAATTATAAGTAAGTTTTTTCCGTAAAATTTGAATATCTTGTACCACGAACATATATTTTTCTAGAATGGGAAAAAATAATCTATTTCTTCAGGTACATTTGTGTTTTCCTAATAAGAAACATCGTAAGGAGAAAAACAATCTTTCATTATTTTTCACATGGTTAAAATTAACCAAACTTTTCAAATATTTGACCTGCATTGTGCTGTATTTGAGATTCTGCATATTCCCAGAGACATTGTTCAATAAAAAAAGTATATTATAAATAAAAAAGACCATGGGAAGAAAGGCTTTATTTTATTGTTTCAAGATTTCAGCACTGATACCTCTTAAAAATAACCTAATAAACTACCTGTTTTCTCTCCTCTTGTAGCTTCAGTTTTGCTCATTTGAATCCCTTGAAACATATCTAAAGAAATACATTGCACACAGAGGGCAATTTTTTTGTAATAAATATTTTTGAGGCACTAACTTGACCCTTGAAATCAGGTTCTATCAAGATGCAAGGCATGTTTTTTAAGCCAACGATCTGATGTTCGTAAGCCCATGAATGAAGACCACCATATGTTAAAACCTCAGAGACAATTCTACTACCATGTACAATGATCCCATGGCTAGGTCTTCAAAAATGCCATATGCACATCAAACAGAAAAGCCACCATGAAAACACCATTCTAAAGTTTTGTATAGTTTCTGCTATAAGTTTGAATGTTTGCCCCACCGAATCTTATGTTGAAATTTGATTTCCCAGTGTTGGAGGTGGTGCCAAATGGGAAGTATCTGGGTCATGGGAGTGGATTCCTCACGAGTAGATTCATGCCCTCCCTTGTTGGGGTTTGGAAGGGTGGGCGAGTGAGTTCCCACTCTCAGTTCCCCCGGGAACTGACTGTTAAAATGAGCCTGGTACCTTCCTGTCTTTTTTGCTTCCTCTCCTCCTATGTTTTGCCTGTGCCCCTTCACCTTCCACCATGAGGACATGCAGTCAGAGGCCTTCACTAGATGCACAGTCTGGAAACTTTCAGCCACCAGAATCATGAGCCAAATAAACCCTTTTTCTTTATAAATTACCCAGCCTTAGGTATTCGTTTATAGCAACACAAAACAGACTTAGCTTCTATTTTTCCTCTGTTACCCAAGACTCTTACCACAATATGTTCCTTATTGATTAAATCTGGATCCGAAGCAAAAAGCCCCAGCTCTTTCTCTGGGCAGCCCAATGTTTTCGAGGAAGTCACAAAGATGGATGATTCCTGCTCTAGTTCCATTATGGTATGGAAGGAAAGAGTCTGTCTAATGCAGTTACAGATATTAGAACTCTAAAGAAGGGAAGACTCTAAATAAACATATTATAGTATATCATTTTCATATTAAGAATGAAGTTTTCAAACAAGATTTTCTGAGACAGAGTCTCACTCTTTTGCCAGGCTGAAGTGCAATGGCACTATCTTGGCTTATTGCAACATCTGCCTCCCGGGTTCAAGCAATTCTCCTGTCTCAGCCTCCTGAATAGCTGGGACTACAGACACACACAACCATGCCCAGCTAATTTTTGTACATTTAGTAGAGAAGGGGTTTCACCATGTTGTCCAGGATGGTCTCAATCAATTGACCTTGTGATCCGCCCACCTCAGCCTCCTAAAGTCCTCCTAAAGACTTTGGCTTACAGGAGTGAGCCAGCACACCTGGCCAGCCTCATTAGCTTTTAAGGCAAATGAAGAAGGCCACTTTTGGATCACTTATACCTTCTCCAGAGAAAGACCCCAGCAGAAGCACTGGTAAGGAGACCCAAGGGCAACATCTGGCCAGGTCAATAGCAAATCAGGTGGTGTCTGCAATTTTCTTTCATAAATAACCATAAATTGTAAATATTATTTGGTCACAAAGATGTAAGTTTTAGAAGTTTTTACATATAGCAAGAAGCACTACTGACAATGATCCTCATCATTTTTATTAAGCTATGGCTATCATGACTGGAGAGTTCTGATTTACCTCCTGTTCCCTCAAGTTTGTTGAATTAAACTATTGTGGCTTGCTACCCAAAAAGAGGTCCCCAAGCCTGGGAGCTGGGTGGAAAAGCATACTCTGAGAGTTCATTGGAAACCTACTGAACTTTGGCAAGAACCTTGGGTGACTGGTATACACATGAAAGTTTGAGAAGCACAGCTACCCAGCCATCATGTAAATGAACTGCTGCTAGCCAATTACTAAGGCTTATATTTAGTGAGAATAACCAATTTAAAAAATGTGACATGTAGCTTTTAAGACATTTCAGAAGAAAATATAACACAATCTGAAGTAAAAGAAAGCATGCCTGTTTCAGTTTAGCCTCATTTAAGATGTCTTCTCACTTTTTTTTTAATATGACTCATTTCTTTTTCTTCATTCCTGTCACACATCTTACCTCCTCCTCACTTTGTCTGTCAAACTTACCTTCAGGCATCTTAGGCAATTTCTGGATGTCCTGAGGAAATGACAATGACAATATCAGGATTGGGGAACCAGAAAGGCAGACCTTGCCCCACTGACTTTATTAAGTTCATGTTCAATGTAACAGTTTAGAGGTTACAGATGTTCTGTCAGGACCATTGACCTTTACCACAAACCTGTGGGGTTGGCAAAACAAGTAACATCATCATTATTTCCCACTTAGAGCTTAAAAACCTAAGATTCCAGGGAATTCAGTGACACATGCAGCAGCCCATACCAAACAACAGCAGACTTGGTGAAATGCTGGTTCCTAAACCCAAACCTTAACTCCTTCCCTGGACTGAAGCCTCCATCAACAGGGTTGAGAGAGGGTGTGGTTATGAGCATCACTAAGGTCAGCAATAAGGTAACTGTCTCCTGGATTGGAAGTCTCCTGTTTGCAAAACGCTCTCCTAAACTTTATGGGAAAGGATCAGATCAAAGAGTCTAAACTGGACACTTTGCATGCCAAACTCCCATGCCTTCATCATGATCATATGCTCGGTATGTTTCCTTCCAGAAGAAAGGGATTTTCAATCTGCATTTAGAGAGAAGGAAGAGAATGGTCTGAGCATGTGGAAGGGTGAGGCCTTTCAAGAAGCAGGGAATTCCACCCAGGTTTCTGCTTGAATGTTTGTTGCAGAAGCCGAGTGGGCATGAGAAAGAAAAGCAATTCAGGAGGGGGAAGAAGTGGGGACCTGCATCTGGTGCTGCTTCACCATGACATTGTTTTCACCATCCTCCTCAAACGCTCCCAGCAATCATACTCTATGTTCAGTACTTCACACTGATTTTCTCAATTTACCCTCATATGTCAATCCTGAAATGTAAGTCTGTGCTCCCATGTTAGAGATAAGAACTTTGAAGTAAGGAAGACCACAATATTTGCTCCTGGTCACAGAGCTACTAAGAAGTGTCGTTGTTTATACCTCAACATTTTGGAGCTTGGAGCTCAAATACTGAGCCATTAGGGCTACTGTTTTTAATGTACCATGTGCATCCACATGCCCTATCTTAAGTCCAGGTTCCTCGATTCTACCTCTTAAATCAGAACTGCTGAAGATGGGCTCCAGGCATCTGGCACCTACACAGGACTCTAGTTAATCTGATAAACATTGAAGACAGGGAATTGCTGCTGTAGGTTATTTGACTTCTAACTGTACATACATTGGATTTGGGGTTTGACATGAGAGACAAATGGGTAATTTATTAGCCTAAGAAAGAAATGGCATCATATTACAGAGGAATAAACTCAAGCTAGGAATTTTAAGACTTTCGTTTTCATATCTGTATGCCATTGAATGTGGCCCCCTTAACTTCTCTAGGCCTACAATTCTGTATCATTTTTTTAAATCTCACTCAATATACCTGAGTAGAGTTGCAGAAACATAATGATAAAATAAATGTTAAATATTCCAAAAAAAGACCTACATAGAAGTTATAATGAAAATAATGCTTCAAATGACTAGTTTTGTCACTTTTAATAATATGGTTTGTTAAAGAAGAGGTCAGTGTTTCTCCATTCTGGAGGCAGTCTTGCGTCAGAAACTACGAAAAGTTTAAAATTACCAAGGTGAAATATGATTAGGAAGACACTCCAGAGAACTGGCAGGCCAATACGACGTGTGGAATGAAGGGAGCAAAGGAAAGAGAGTGGGAGAGGTTTCTGGAGATTCGAAGTCAAGAATGGGAATGCCTGGGCTTAAACAGCAAATTGGTGCCAGGTTGTTCGGTAAGGCAAGGAAGATTAGGCGTAGAACACAGACAGTCAAGGTGAGTGGATCAACATGGGCAAAGAGAATGAATGGTATTTAGAGCTACCTATTTATTTTCTCAGTCATTTGCCATCTTCAATGGTTCTATGCTAAATATGCTAGGGTTCTTGAGAGAATGAGAGTTTCTGCTTTAATAGGGTGCACAAGTTGGGTGGGGTGGGGCTGGTGTCAACTGCTGAGAAAGGAGGAGCTGAACTCAGTAAAAGGGGTGATGGGAAGACTTTGAAGAAAAGAGAAGGGGAGAAGTACAGCTCCACTAGAGGGGGCATTTGCTCAGAAAACCTTTGGTGCCTTTGATTTCTGACTCAGGATTTCACCCAAATTCACAGCTAAAGTATAAGGATTTGCCTTCTTTCCTTTCATATATATGTTTTCATTAAAGGGCTCTCTTCTCTTCTGGTATAAATTTTCCTGAAAAGGACATCCACAGTGAGTGCCATGTCTTAAAAATTATATTGATTCTAAATAAACTCAGTCTGATTTCGTAAGGTAAGCACTTCCAATAATTTGTTTCTGCCATGTTACTTGGCAAATGTAAAATGAAAACATGAAGGAATTGGGAGTTCAATTTCTCTTCCAGAATAAGCAGCACTAAAGGAACAAACAGACATCATGCTTTTGACATAGATGTTGAGTACCATTTAGCCTTTTGTGAGCTCCATTATTTTTTTCTCATAAAAATGTGATCCCTTTGTTGTTGGAACTGCTTAGGGCAAAAATTGTACATACCTTACTCTAACTTGTGTTGTAGTAATTAGTGTTCTAATGTTCTTATGTAAACATTGAGTAGATAATTAGCTGTGTGAAGACATACTTACTTGTCCTGTGTCCCTCATCACACTACCTACCATAAAGTAGGGCAGTCGCTATCCATAAAATTCTGGTAGGGATAAAAGTAAAATAAAAAGTCCTTTACTTCAATCTCCTCCTCCAAATAGAATTGTGTCCAAATGATTTCCTTTGGTATTCATTGAAAAAAAAATTAAAAATTGGAGTCTAGATCTCTTTAGAGAGAATGAAGAGGTTTGAGAATTTTCCTAGTGAAAGTTGGAGTTAAAGTTCAAAGAAGAGTTGTAACAATACTGAAGCATTTGGAGAGGAGAGAGAAAGAGAGGATGGGGGGGACTGAAATATTTGGAAATAAATGTACACATTTGGAAGATGAGGAAAAGAAGCAAAACAAAAAGTGAAAAAGAGGGTGTCCAAAGAAATTAGGAAAATATTAAGATGATAACATATCAAGTATGTTACAGTACAAGATGATCATAAAAGGTTGGGATTAGTAACCTGTGACTTTTAAAGCATCTTGTCCAGAGATGAGTGAGGGTATGATGGGTTTTGATTGAAATCTCCTTTAAAGACATTTCTAATAAAGAATTTCACAAGTTTGCATCACTTACCAAACACAAAGTATTAGATATTTTGTGAGACCATAGAGACAAACACCATGTTCTATTTCTTAAACATACTACATTGTCTAGCACAATGTAGTATTAAGCATGCAACATACATACAATAAATATTGTTAAACTGGCTGGCCATAGGAGCAAGATAAATTGTATTGTTGGAGTAGGACCCCAGGAGGATGTGATAGAGACACGTAACTCCATCTGCGCCCTTACACTGTTGTTGGGAAGCTGACAAGAGAATGAGGTCAACACATTGCAGTGATGAAAGTGTTGGCTGACCCTTAGCCAAGGTCTTGAATCAACAACAAATAAAAGGAAAATACCATTGAATCAGTGGGAGGGCATTGGTACTGAAAACAGATTGGGAGCAGATCAGGTCCAAAAGAATGTCAAAATATCAGCTAGGAAGGTCCAAGTTTTCAAGAATGCCAAGATACGGGAAGACATTCTTAGCACATCTGTACATAGAGAAATGTATGCTATCATAAGAAGAGGGAATTGGGTAAGACATTCTGGGGCCTATTGGATGGAAATAGTGGTAACCAAATTAATAGATAAATGAGATAAAAGGGAGAAACAGGTAAATGTAAAAGCAGGAAGAAAAGGGAACAAAGGGTTAGAGACACAGAATGTTATTTGTGTTTTAAAATGATGTTTTGGCTTTTGCTAAGAACAATTCTTAGAATGAAGAGCCCGATTATCAGTTACTATGACTCACTTTTTTCAAGATTAATATACATCAATTGATTTTTTGTTATACTCTGTGTGAAAAAAATCTAAGAATTATATTTTCAGAAAATTGGATATGATTGTCTTTTCTATTTGAGATATCACTTTATCTAAACTCACTATGAAAAAGAGGCTCAATAAATAAAGCCCAAAAATGAATTAAATTTTATTTATAAAACTGTCTCAAACATGAAGGAGTCACTGTATTCCCTGCCCACCCTGAAGAAATAGGAATTTGTGCTGAATGTGATCTATGTAATTAAATCCAAAATATTACCATATTTATAATACCCTCTGATAATGTTTCATCATAGTTACCCTTCTACGCTACTGTTTTAATTTCTTATTTACTAAATGCCAAAATAGAAAGAAAAGGAGGCTTGTTATATTTTACAATCTAGAAATATTATAATGACACCATGAAAACTATGCCAAATATTAGGCTGGCTTGAAGTGGATGGAAAAATAGCCCAGCGAGTGGAAACTTCAATTGTCCATAAACACCAGAACGAAAGACAACTTTCCTTGAGGCCATGCTCCAAATTCCACTTAAGCCAATTGACTCTGGATGGAACAAAGCAAGCCCAGCTCATAAAAAGAAGGTTCATACGTGAGTATCATTTTACCTCCCCTCCCACAGCAACGACATGACCTTGTGTCAGAAGGAGACAAAACTCTTCGATTATTCATTTAGAACAGAAGCCAGAGGAAAAAACATTCCTCACCCTTCTGGAGAAGCCCAACTCAACATCAGTAGCAAAGCCATGGAACAAAGACCACTGGAGAGTTCCCACACAGCCTCATGCTCCTGAGAAAAGTTGACCTCAAACCGGGCTGAGGTGCACTCAGGTGTGGAGCACATCTGAACTCTCATCACTTTGGGTGCTCCAATTTGGACGCCTTCTTCAGGAGAGAAGTCAAGAACAACTCCCCTTATCATTATACCGCCATATTAAAAAGCATAATTGTTTAGAGAAAGGGAATTTGTAATCTGAATTCTGACTTCTGGCCCTCAATCTATTGTTAATTTATCACATCATTATGAACAAGCCAACTAAACTCAGTTTCCTGGGAAATTTTTGAATAGAAATTGAAAACACCACGTCACAAATAGGAATACGATCAGAATTCATGTGAGAATGTCATGTAGGTGACAAAGCAAGGATATCGTCAGAGGAAAAATAAAAGATTTAAAGTTAAAATATTTGACATCTAAGATTAATTTTATTGAATAAAAATAATTCAACTATCTGGAAATCTTATTTCTCTCTGTTGTTTTCAGTTGTTTCGGGTTTAAAATTTGTAAAATTTTATAATTTTATAATTATAAAAGAGCCATTAGCTTTACTGAAATCTTTCAAAAAATGAAAATGCTCATTAAAAAGAAATGTAAGTCTTGCTACACATTGCTATATGTGAAGCCCAAATACGGCACATGGAAAATGTCAATAAATTAGGGAGTTTATGATTCCAAATCTCATGATCTCATGAAAAGACGTCTAAAAAAAAAAACAAAACAAACAAACAAAAAAAAAAAAACAACAAAAAAAAACAGAGAATTATATAAAATACATTAGACTATAAATATAGTTAGGTATACTTTATTACTCTAATTCTCTATAAGATCTCATTTAAAGTCAGATAATTTAAAAGTCATGTATTACATAGTACTTGTGTATATCTCAAGCTCTACCTTTGAGAACATAATGCATTTGCATCCAGAAGCAAACAGCTTGAACACAGCAACTAATAATGCTGTTATATGTGGCTTCAGATGGGAGTTCCTTATAGTGGCTTTTCACTAAATGAAGAAAAATATGTCCCAAAGGGAATCAGTGAGCAGTGGCAGAAAAAAGATCACCTTCTACGTATTTAGAGTACAATTAGAGAATTTAAGGCCCAAGTTTCTTAAAGCACAAAAGAATGGCATTAGAGTATTTTTGAAAAAATATATAATTTTTAAAAATCTCATCTAATTTAAATGAAAAAGTATAAATATTGCCAGTCTGAAATAACTCATGTCCCAAAGGGAGAAAAAGAAAGATAATATTCATTCTAATTTTCTCTGAATTTAACTGGACCACATATTCCTTAATGATTTGGCCTTTAAAGTGCATAATTCACTTAAAAAGAAACATAATGAAGATGGAAAATACAAGCTTTATTTTCTGCGTTGGGAGACTTCTCTTTTGTTTCATTCTCATTACCTTTTAATATTTCTACATATCAATGCATTCCTAGATAATTAAGGGGCTAAAATGGGCTCTGCTGTTTCATCAATTCCACATTTGCCTTGGATCATAAAATTGCTTCATTATGTTATTAGTTCAAAAGCTCTTTTTGGTAATTTCCCAAGTCTTCTCCCAGATCCCTCACTCCAGTGCGCGTGCGCGCGCGCGCGCGCGCGCACACACACACACACACACACACACACACACACATACACACGCGCACGCACACACATACACCCCACCCCTTTCTCAAGCTGCTAAAGCGAAATGCTTGATAACTCTTAAAATGCTCAAGGATGGGAACTTTACTATTCTCTCCTCTTAGGACCCCCCACCCCTCCTATTTTCTGAATGTATTCCCAAACTTACAAAGCAGCTCTTAACACAAGGGTGAGTTAACAATAGAGTGTATCTAAACTGCATGTATGTGTTCTTGTATGAGCGCGTGTGTGTTGCGTCGTGTTATGCCATGGAAAAAGGGGTGTGTGTGTATGGAGAAGAGAGAGAAGGTTTCACGTTCAGTCTATTAGGTAAGAAAGGAGTTGAATATATTCCTCTCAAAAAAATTTCTTAACTCATTAGAAACATCAACTTAGAAACTCTCAATATCTAGTCGATTAGTAACAAATACACCCTAGGTTCGTGTGGGTCAAATTAAAAGTTTAAGGGTCTATGTACAGGGCAGTTCTTTATATGGGACTCAGGGGGCGTCTTCTAAGCTTTGGATCTAACCATTTCTGGAACCATTCCTGGGCTGTCAGGTGGGAAGAAGGGTGCCCGTGGTTCTGTGAGAGACGTTCCATGGCAGCTAGCACTGGGAGGAACAAGCCCCCACAGTTTACCTAGAAATGCCAGCTAAGAGTCATGGGCTGGCCAGCCCGGGGGCAATCAGAGAATCAGAGAGAGGATTGGAAAATGAGAGATGCTTGTTCAGGCTGCCTTACTTTCTCTCCAACTACCCAGCCACAGACACACCTATTTAAGCTCCCGATTTTACAAAAAGCAAAGATGCACTCTCCTGCCCTGGCCTGCTCTCCAGCTGGCAGCTGGAACACGGTCCAAATGCACGCTTAACATCACAAAAACTTCTCACACTTACCTAAGCACTCCCTGAAGAACCTAACCTCACTCCCCCAAAATATGCCTCCCTTGGTCCCTGAAGCAAGTCAGTTTTGAAAGCGGTCCTATCAGCAAAGACACCAGGCAGCCTCTCTCACTCCTACCACCATCGTCGGCTGGCACCCAGAAAAGTGGCACAGGGTGAAGGCAAACTCGAAGAGCCCTCCGAGAAATCGTACGTTCTTCTCACTTACTTTGAGTTGCAAATGTCCGCTCTGGTGCTCAGGCTGCCTTTGTTGCAAGGGGCGAGGTTGCTACTGCCGAGTCCAGGTAACTGCGGCTCGCTGCAGCTCCGGCTTGGGTGGCTGCGGCTCTCCACGCCTTCTGGACGGATGACTCACTGGTCTCTTTATTCCCCTCTCTCCACTTTGGATTTTCCTCTGCTCTGGGGCTCTCTTGGCGGGATTTTTGGACTGGAAGGCGGGGAACCTGATCCTGCCTTTGACTCAATTACGCCCCGACAGGGAGGGAACGGAAGGGAAATGGAGAATGGGAGGGATGAGAGGAGCGGGCCAGGAGGACGCAGGCTTGGCGAGGGAGGGAGAGCACTTTGCGCTCCAGAGCTGATTGGGAAGCTTATTAAAAGAAGAATACTCCAGGGGCAGTCTCTCCCCATGGAGCAAGAAAACGGATTTGAACCAAGAGGCCAGGAGATGGCATTTTGTTTTGTTTTTAGCAAACACCAAACACAGTATTTCTTTTCCAAACTCCATGCATTATCTAGTCTTCAGATGGTGAAAAGCCACTTGAACAATTGACGGCATTTTAGGTTACAGTTTTGGCCCCACACAATTCTTTAATGATATTCAGGATGAAAAAGCACTCTCTCCGGGCGCAGTGGCTCAAGCCTGTAATCCCAGCACTTTGGGAGGCCAAGGCAGGTGGATCACGAGGTCAACAGATCGATACCATCCTGGTCGACATGGTGAAACCCCGTCTCTACTAAAAATACAGGAAATTAGCTGGGCATGGTGGCACATGCCTGTAATCCCAGCTACTCAGGAGACTGAGGCAGGAGAATTGCCTGAACCCAGGAGGCGGAGGTTGCGGTGAGTGGAGATCGCACCATTGCACTCCAGCCTGGGTAACAAGAGGGAAACACTGTCTAAAAAAAAAAAAGGAAAAAAAAAATGGAAAAAGCACTCTCTTCAAACCAGCCTCTTCTTTCCCACCCGCCAAAGCCCTCCCTATACACAGAGGCAGTTACCCAGCTGTCAGTCACATCTCACCTGCAAAGCACAAAATGTACAAAGTACTTTTTCTCAATTGTCACAAAGAGTGACAGACGTCTGAAAACTCTCAATTAAGTGCTACTTACCTTTAGGGAGAGCTCTTTCCTTTTTTGGTTTCCTTGGTGCCTTTAGCGACCTATTTAGTAACATGCCTTTGACACTCAAGAATTTAGAGGATTCGTCAATGTAGCTCAAACTCTGAGGTTTATAAAAGTTGGAGGCTGGGCTTTGCGTCTCTCTGGAATTTTCATTTCATTCAGTTGAGGAAAGATGCTAAGTTAATGCAGAGGTAAGTATTTATGATACAGATGAGATACAAGTATTGTATAAAAGGATTAAGATGCATTATACAAATTTACCCAAACATTTTCAAAATGTAAATTTCGAGAATTTTCTGCTACTTACCAGCTTTTCCTGCTCCTTGGCTAGTTCCTTTCACTTACTTTTACCGCTCTGCTTATCATTTGATGGTGTCCTCCCAAATTGATAGTAAAATAGACTTGCATTTTTCATAGTTCTGAGGTTACATCCTTTCATTTCAATTTGACAAATATTTATTAAGCAACTTATTTACGTAAAGCTATCCCCAAACCCCCAAATTAGAAGCATTGTGGCAAGTAGTTTTTAGGGATTTGGGGCTCTTATATTGACTGCTACCTGTAAAAATGTCCCACGGAGGAGTCAGCTGGAACCAAAGAGGTAGCTCTATAAACTCAATCAAGTAGTCAAACTATTCAAAAGAAATGGCATCAGACATGCACTTACACACCTACAGCTTATCCCCCTTCCCAAACTCTTCATACACATACCACAAACAATTCTCAAATGAAATAACTAAATAAGGAAGCTGTGTTCCTTTCTCCTCCACACAGGCTTCAAGTTACCTATTTTCCTTTTGTGATTCCACTTCCCCATGAAGCAAGCGGTGTTTGTTTTAACCAGATTTCATCTGTATGAAGTGTGGAGGAATGCACATTATCATTTTTATTAGCGTTTTCCCTAGTCCCTTTACTGAAAAAGCTGTCTCAGCATTTTGTTAACAGGGGCAAAATTTCCAAGCCATTGAACACAGAGTTATCCATTTTCTTTCTGTTCTTCAGCTTTATCTTAACATATACAAATGTAACATACTGCTACCAGTTAGGTGAACAAGGCTGGCTTGATTGAGGTGCTCTCTATAGGGTTGATAAAGTCAGCATGAGATTCCCATGATTTCTACTCAATTACATATGTTATATCAAAAATATCACCCTTTATTCAGATAGGTATATACTAAAATTGCATAAGTCAGTAGTTATCCATTGGGAGCAATTTTGCCCTCCAGGAAAAGGGAATAATGTCTGGAGGTAGTTTTGGTTGTCACAGCTTGGGGGAAGGGGTTGCTCTGGCATCTAGTACATAGAGGCCAGGGATGCTGTTTTACATCTTACAATGAATAGGACAGCCTTTGTTACCAGAAAGGGGTCCTGGTCCAGAACCCAAGAGAAAGTTCTTGGATCTCAGTTGCAAGAAAGAATTCAGGGCAAGTCTATAAAGCAAAGTGAAAGCAAGTTTGTTCGAGAAGTAAAGGGATAAAGATTAGCTACTCCATAAGTAAAGCAACCCCAGTGGCTGCTGGCTATCCACTTTTATGGTCATTTCCTGATTATATGTTAAACAAAGGGTAGATTATTCATGAATTTTCCTGGAAAGGAGTGGGCAGCTCCCAGAGCTGAGGGTTCCTCCCCTTTTTAGACTATATATGGTAACTTTCTGACATTTCCATGGCATTTGTAAATGATCATGGTGCTGGTGGGAGTGACTTTTGGCATGCTAATGTGTTATAATTAGCATATAATGAGCAGTGAGGATGATCAGAGGTCACTCTCATGGCCATCTTTGTTTTGGTGGGTTTTGGCTGGCTTCTTTACAACAAGCTGTTTTATCAGCAAGTTCTTTATGACCCATATCTTGCGATGACCTCATATTTCATCCTGTGACTTAGAATGCCTAACCTCCTGGGAATGAAGCCCAGTAGGTCTCAGCCTTATTTACCCAGCCCCTATTCAAGATGGAGTTGTTCTGGTTCAAGGGCTCTGACACTTCCACAACAAAGAATTATTTGGCCCAAAATGTTAACAGGGCTGAGGTTAAGAAAACCTAATCGTTTTTACCATGGCATTTTAAAAATGCAAAGAAATATTAAAGAGAGTCTTTTTTGTTAATAAATTTATGAGGTTGAGATTAGTCATAATTTAGTTCAATCCAGCATTTACCTCAAAGTTGAAGTAGAGTATGTTCTTTAATACATACTAAAATATTCAATCTCAAATCCAAACTTCATCCTAGGGCATAGTCAAGAGTCTGTGCATTCAAGATTCTGAGTCATTTACTTCATTAGGCTAATATTCTTTAAGCACTTAAGTCTTTAGGTTAATAGAGCCATGAAGAAAAACTGTTGACAATCCCTACTCCCAGACAGCCTATGATGTTGTTCTTAATGAGTCAATTAAAAGTTTTTAATAGATGTGATAAGTGATAAATTTTTGTAATCTACCCAACTGACAAAGGGCTAATATCCAGAATCTATAAAAAATTTAAATAAACGTATAATAAAAAAAAACAAATAAACCCATCAAAAAGTAGGCAAAGGATATGAATAGACACTTTTCAAAAGAAGACACTTATGCAGCCAACAAACACATGAAAAAAAACTCATCATCACTGGTCATTAGAGAGATTCAAATCAAAACCACATTGAGATATGATCTCATGCCAGTTACGATGGTGATCATTAAAAAAATCAGGAGACAACAGATGCTGGAGAGGATGTGGAGAAATAGGAATGCTTTTATACTGTTGGGGGGAGTGTAAATTAGCCATTGTGGAAGACAGTGCAGCTTTTCCTCAAGGATCTAGAACTAGAAATACCATTTGATCCACCAATCCCATTTCTGGGTATATACCCAAAGGACTATAAATCATTCTATTATAAAGACATATGAACACATATATTTATTGTGATACTGTTCACAATAGCAAAGACTTGGAACCAACCCAAATGCCCATCAATGACAGACTGGGTAAAGAAAATGTGGCACATATACACCATGGAATACTATGCAGCCATAAAACAGGATGACTTCATGTCCTTTGCAGGGAGATGGATGAATCTGGAAACCATCATTCTCAGCAAACTGACACAAGAACAGAAAACCAAACACCACATGTTCACTCATAAGTGAATGTTGAACAATGAGAACACATGGACACAGGGAAGGGAACATCACACACCAGGGCCTGTCAGGAGGTGGGGGCGGGGGGGGGGCAAGGGGAAGGATAGCAGAGGATGGCGGGATTGGGGAAGGATAGCATTAGGAGAAATACCTAATGCAGATGACAGGGTGATGGATGCAGCAAACCACCATGGCACATATATACCTGTGTAACAAACCTGCACATTCTGTACATGTACCCCAGAACTTAAAGTATAATAATTTTTAAAAAAATAATAATATATTATTGGAAGTTTTATATTGTTCTTTTTTCTAGTTGAACTTGTATTTCCACTTCACTTGCCCAGCCGAACCATAACCTATTGTATATTTTTATGCTTCTTTTAGTAATCACCTCACTTCTCTATTTTTAAAAAAAAAAGCTTACAAATTTTAATTTTAATTAAAAATTTAATTTAAAAATCAAAAAAATAAGACAATGATGGAAGATAAAGTGTCAATTTGGAGGAGAAAAGTTTTCTTGGGATGATATTTGACAGAAGACTTAAAAGAATTGAGGATGCTGGCCAAGTAAATGTTTGAGGGAAGAGCCTGTAGGCAAAGGCATCAACAAAGGCAAAAACTCTGAGCTCTGACCTCGCGCCAAGCTTTTTGGGGAAGAAAAGGAGGCCACTATGGCAGGAACACAGTGAGAGGAGGTAAAGACATTAAGGAATTAAGGAGCCAGATCACCTAAAGCCTTTGTCCACTGTAAGGAATTCCCTTTTTCTCTGAATTAGGTGGAAAGCCAAGAAGAGTGACTAAATCTGACTCTGGTTTATAAAGTCCTCTCTGCAGTGTTGAATAGAGCACAGGAGGATGAGGGTGGAAGCAGAGCACTCAGTAGGAGGCTACTGCACTAACTTACTCCCCAAAGCTTTTTCCCTTCTTCCTGTTTCTTATGCAAAATAATTAACTCCAAACTTGCCCTTTAACACTTTTTCTGCCCAGACAAACTCTTGTCAGCAGTGACTTTGACTTACTAATGCCAGTTCTTAGCCTCTCCAGGTGTCATGGACATGCCCCTTGCATGAGTGTTACCAGGCCAAAATATAACTAATGGAAGGTGATTTGAAATCATGGAAATTAAATATGCCCTAAGAGTATTTTGAAAATGAGGCTGCTGATTTTGCAGTGACAAATGCAAGAATGTGATCAGCATGAAGTTTAAAAAGGTGAAGGAAACTGATGAAGAATTTATCAGCTTGTCTCTTGGATTGCCTACTTGACAGGATGTTTAGATTCTTGATTACCACTTCAGGTTCCTCAATATCCCTAGAATATAAAAGGACAATTCATCAAACTTTCACAGCGTGCTAGAAGCCCCATTAATATATCTCTCTCCCTCTCTCCGAAATATTTGAAGGTAATAAAAACAAATCTTTTACTTTGTTTTTTATTGCTGTGACAAGATTATAAAATTTACTTCTATATTAGATATATTTTTATAATAATTATGATTTTTTATTAAAAAACATAAAGCAAATAAAAATGGCTTAGAAATTTCAAGAATTTATCTCACAAACAACACGTTGATAAAGTCAGTGCTTCAAAGTCTTCAAGAACTGAAGTATTTCCATCTTTTGACTCTGCATTTTCAAATTTGCAACCCAATGCTCTTTAATATGGTTGCAAGGAGCTTCAAGCACATTTGGCTTAAAAAGTTTAAAATATACCCAAACTCTAGTGCAGAGTAGGTCAGCGTCTCTAGTCACATAGCCACATAGACTATGTCAGCACAAGGAAGAGGGAAACAGAATGTGGGAAGCAAACAACAATGCTTGCTTCAATTTCACCCTAAAAATTATAAATTTGGACTTTATCAGCATCTTACGAATCTAAGGAGCTTGACTTACGCCCCTCAATCTTGTCTTTTTTGTCAAGAACTGCTAAAATCAAGGTTCTGAAAGAGCAGGTCTTGGACAATGACGTCACTCAGACTTACACAGAAAATTAGACCTGAAATAGCCAAAGAAGTGTGATCAGACATTATAAGAAAACAAAATATACAGAGCAAAGTATAAAATGAACATGGATGCAAAAGTCTCTAACAAATATCATCGTATCAATGCCATTAATGTATAAAAAGTATAATACTGTGCATCGTATTGGGTATTTATTTCAGGAATGCAAGTTTGGTTTTACATGTAAAAATCAAAATTCATCATATTTACAGATTAAGCAAGAAGAAAAGGAAATATGTTAATATACAGGAAAAGCATCTGACAAAATTCAACATCCATTCATAATTTAAAAGTTCATCAACTTAAGAATATGAATGACTACTCCTGTTCTGATAAGAGATATCCACAGAACCCCTCTAGCTAAAGGATACTTAATAGAAAAAGTCAACACTTTCCAACTACAATCAAGAAAAAGGCAAGAATAGCCATATTTACCATTTTTATTCTATATATTATATAAGAATCTTAGCCAATAAAAGTCCAGAAAAAGAAAAAAATGAAAAGGAGAGATACAGTTGACTTTAGATAACTTGAGTATATGCATAGACATTGATCAAAAATGCATAGAAAAGCTTCTAGAACTAATTTGTGACTTTAGCTGGATACAAGTTATTATTACAATTTTATTTCTATTTCTAACAATGAACAATGATCAAAAATATGAAATACTTAGGGATCACTTTAACAAAATATTTTCAAGACTTATTCATTGAAAACCCACAGAACATTTCTAGGACAAGTTATAGAACACTTAAATAAATAGAGAGATTCATCATGTTCAGCAATTTGAAATTTTAAGATTGTTATGACATATATTCTTTCTATATTTGTCTATAGATTAAATGTCATTAAAGCCAAATCCCAATAAGTGTCTTTATAGAAATTGACAACCTAAAACCAAAATGTATATGCAAAGAACATAGACTAGGCAAACCATTTGTGAAATAAAAAAACAGAGGATTCTACTTGGTCTTACTATAAAGCTACAATAATCAAGATTATTGTACAGTGCTGGCCTAAAGATAGATTTATAGAACAATGGGAAATGATGGTCAGTTCACAAATGGAATCAAACATTTTTCAACGGGGAAAGGATAGGTTGTCCAGCAAATAGTGCTGAAAGAACTAGACACCCATATGGAAACACGTAAACTCTGAGACTATAGAGAAAAATTAACTCAAAATGGATCAAAAGCGTAAACATAAAAGCAAATGCTGTAACATTTCTACAATATAATGAGATAAAATCTTTATTATTTTAGGGTAGGCAAAGATTTCTTAGCTAGCATGTAAAAAGTACAAACTGTTATTAAAATACTAATAAATTGGACTTCATCAAAATTAAAATTTTCTCTTTGAAAGCCATCATCAAACATAATAGTCCAGCCACAGTGGCTCACACCTGTAATCCCAGCACTCTGGGAGTCCATTTGAGACTGAGAATTGGAGACCAGCCTGGGCAACAGAGCAAGACCTCATCTCTACAAATAATAATAATAATAATAATTTTTGGAAAAAAATTAGCTGAGTGTTCTGATAGATGCCTGTAGTCCAAGCTGCTACGAAGGCTGCCGTGGGAGGGTAAGTTGAGTCAATGACATCAAAGCTGTAGTGAGCTATGATCACACCACTTACTCCAATCTGAGGGACAAAGCAAGACCCCATGTCAAAAAAAAGAAAAAAATACATTAATAAATAATGATAATAAAGCAATGTAGAGAATGTAAGTAAATATTCTCAAAATACATATCTGACAAATATTGTGATTCAGGGTATCTGAAGATCTCATATAACCCAATAATCAAAAGACAATCAATCCAACAAAAAATAGGCAAAGAAAATATGTAAATGCCAATCCACATATGAGAAATGCTTACCTTCATTTGCCCTGTCAAAGAAAAGCAAATTAAAACCTCAATGAGCTGCCACCTACCCACGTACTCAAAGAGCTAAAATTAAAAAGACTGGAAATCTCAAGTGTTGGTAGAAATGTAAAATAGTACAACCACTTTGGAAAACCATTTGACAGCTTCTTATAAATTAAACATACACCTACCATATGATTAGACTTTCCTAGATATATTTAGACTGTTCACTCTTAGATATTTGCTCTAGAGAAATGTGGTCCAAACAAAGGTTTGTACATAGACACCCATAGCATCTTTATTCATAATAGTTCCAAATTAGAAATCCATCAATTGATGAATATGTTAATAAAATTCAGTAGAGCCATTCAATGAGATATTATTCATCAATAAAAGAATAAACTACTAATAAATGAAAAAATATGGATTAAATTTAAAAATGTTGCACTGAGAAAAACAGCCACTTAGGAACACATACTGTATATGCTGATTTCATGATATGAATTTCTAGAAAAAAGCAAACCTAATCTACACTGGCAGAACATACATCATTGGTTCCCTGGGACTGCAAGTTGGGGATGGGGAGAGAAGTTGATGGAACTACCAAATATTCTAATATGGTGATTACATGGAATATACACTTGTCAAAGTCATCAAACCACACATTTAAAATGAGTGTATTTTATTGTGTATAAATAAAATTGTTGACTGTATTTCAATAAAATTTATTTAAGAAATAAAATAAGCTTGGCATTATGGCCCATGACTATAGTCCCAGCCACTGGGGACACTGAGGTAGGAGGATTGCTTGAGTCCAGGTGTTCAAGACCAGCCTAGGCAACATAGCAGGACTCTGTTTCTAAAAAAATAAATTAATTAAATAAAGAGATAATATGGTGTAATGGTTAACAGTATTGACCGTGAAGTCAGATTGCCTAATTTCAAAACCTAAGCCTTTTACTCACACTACCTGTGTGACTTTTGGTATGTTACTTAACCCCTCTGTGCCTTGGGTTAGCATTTGTAAAGTAAGAATAATAACATTCCTTGTCTTGTAAGTTTGCCAAAAATTAAACATCTAACACGTTAGGAAAGCTGCTTGGTAATTAGTAAACACTGTATTATCATCTATCAAATTAACAAAGAATATTTACAAATACCACATTAAACTCTGGCCAGATATTGCATTAACTTGGGACTCCATTAATGTGAGAAGAAAAAAATGTATTTGTGCAATAACAAATCCTTTAAACATACATTCTGTTAAGGAGAAGTTGTATCATGGGAATTTCAAAAGTAGCTTCTTCATTTTTAAGAAATCGATTTTATTTGTTCATTTCTCAAAGTAGATTCTGAACTTTTATAATTAACAGATATTCAATTGTTAGTCAACCAAGAAGGATGTCTGCAGTGTGTATGTGCCGGCCAGTCAGCCCTCTGAGATTCTGCTTCAAGACTAGCTTACCCAGTGTAGCATGTGCTCTGTCCTCAAAGAGATTACTTCCAAGGCACTACTGACAAATGCATATGAATTTACAGTGAAAAGTTGTTTTCTTGGTCCAAAAGAAAAAGCTTCCACTGTATGGATTAGAAAAGATGAAAGAAGACTCAAAAGAAATAGAATAGTTAATACTGGGTTTTGAAAAACGGGTTTAGAAAAAATGTGATGAGTGGAGTCGGGGATGGCTATTATTCTAGACTAGGAAGCCCCAGAAGTCCAGGAGGAATTCTGGAAATGGTTCATAGAATATTTTGGCTGAAAGAGAGGGATCAGATCAAGAAGCAAACCTGAGGCAGGGTGGAGTTTTACCTTGTGGCAGATCTTGAATTTGCTTTTATTATAGAAACTGCAGTGACATGGGAGTGTTCTGAAACAGACTAACACAATGCAAGTTCTATTTAGGAAGATTAATTTGGCAGATGTATAAGGCATGGAGACAGACTAAAAGAAAATAAATCCATTAAGAACCTGTTCGTCTTTCTGTCAAAAATCTAAACTTTTATAGCATTAGGCAAAATTTACTAGAAAGGCATCATCTAAAATTTGGCCTTTACTAATAATGCACATGTTTTTCATACAATCTCCAGTGCATTATTTCTCATAGCCTGGTAACTCCCCAGTGGCCTCTATTCACAACATGCTTTTGCAGGCCTCAAAGGTTCTTGCTATTTTCCATACCTATAAGGTATGGATCTTCCTGATCTGCTACATGTACATAAACCCTACCCTTCAGTTAAGTTCCCCCGAAACTATAAAGCCTTTCTAGGATTACTTGGCCATACTGAGCTGCCCACTGTGGCGCTACCTCTCTCAATGCTCACTGTTTATTAAAAGAAAACAGTGAGTTGTCCTTTGAAAGGAATGTAGATACAAGAATCTGTAGTTAAAAAAATGAGGTGAAGTAGGATTCCCTTGATCTACTGTTGAGTTGTTTTCTGACTTTGGATAAAACACTAATGGCTCTTGACCTTCATTTTCTTATCGCTAAAATATGATAAGAGTAGCAATATTTAAAATTCATGCTGTTCTAAGTATGGAACTAGAGACTTCATTACAATTTTAGGAACTTAGAAGCCCTTGAAGATGTAGTCGCAGAAACACACCCCCTTAAATACTGACATCTTCAAATACTGCAACAACAATGCCTTCTCGAATAATGTAAATTCTGCAGTGTCTTTCACATACATTGTATCATTTAATGCACATCATGAACCCTTTAAGTACAGATATCATTATTACTGCTACATAGTTGAAGAAGCTGAAGTTTAATCCTCTGATGAAGAGGGTGACAACTTTTCATTAGGCATTTATGTATCATCTAAGCATTCTCACCTTCTTTCATTCTACCTCTCAGCTGGTTCCAGAAAATGAGCATATTTTGTAGCTGGAATTAACTGGTTTCTCACTAATGGCAAATCTGTAATATAATGAAAAGGGACAAGGTTATGCACATGTATTCAATTTAGACCTTCTTTAAGACATTAATATTTCTATTTTTATATAAATTGATTTTTAAGGGAATTAGGCAAAGAGATAAAAGGTTGGTCACTTTGTTATGATATATTGGATCTCTGTGGTTTATTTTAAGATCAGTTGCTATTTATCAATACATTTCCTGGTTTTATTTTGGAAATTACTTTCAGTTTCTGGGTATAAATATCTAAGACAAGATTATTATTATTATTCAAGACCAAAGTTTATCCTATAGAACTCAGCAGAGCATTTTCCAAGACTCAAGAGGAATGTGGCTGTAGGACATATTATTACTGATGGATTTTGCAAAGCATACACAACATACATGCACACAAATAGACAATTACACATGAACACGTAAAGAATAGAAGGACAGTTAACAACAAATTATATATATGGCTTTTTCTAAAGGGTACACACACACACACACACACATACACACACACAACTAGGAATTGAAGAAAACGTGCCCACAAACTATGTTCACCAAATTGTTCTTTCAGATGAAATTTCAATATAGTCATTAGTTCATTAGGGAGGGCAAAAGAGGAGAAAAAAAGAGAAAGGGGGAAATAAAAAGAAAGCTTAAGATATTGAATACCTTGTTTATCTAAGGTTAATTTGCAATATCTTATATCTTTAGGGAAATTCTCCCTTCAAGGACATATCAGACTATCCACTTCCTGGTAAATGTGCATAACAAGATACATACAGATGTTGGATAGCTGAGTTGAAAATGGACATTTTCTTCTTTTTCTTGGAGTACAAAAGCTCAGAGTTTGCAGCAACTTCTGCTTCTGCAGACCCTGTCTCTCGCCTGCATAGGATGGAGGTTTGGGTTGTAAATGAAAAGGGAGATTCTGTGACTAATATCAATGAGACAAAGAAATGAAAGCTCTCTAATCCCTGGGCCAGGCTCCAGCCATCCCACTGTACGGGGCCATTGGCCAGAAATCCCACTGTATGCTGGGCTCCAAGCCAACCAGGATTGGATACAATGAGTTTCACAGCCACCTTTTCAGAGCTGACAGCAAATGTCAGGGCACCAACACCCTTTGATAAGAGTTCCAACTTTCTCTTTAACATTTCTACCCAATAATAATAAAGCTTTTTTATTTATAAAGCAGTAGTCTCTTGAAGATTGCTTAGTGCTTTTAGAGACACAAATTCATTCATCTCAATACTTATAGTGAGAAGAGGTGGGGCTGTTGGACAGGACTGGGAAATCAATATTCTCTTCCTGTTTTGAGAGAGAGAGAGAAGAAGAAAAAAGCACATTATGCAACTGTTCATTCTATTATTGAAATTTCTAGACAAAAGTCTCACATGAATATTCTTCCTTAAAATGTGTTTGTAATGAGCTAACCAAACCTTTCTATGTGATTCCTAATGAGTTGTTTACTTAAAATGTCCTCTCCTCTTAAGACTGGGTTTTTTTGAAAGGCCAAACACATACACAAACCAGTTAATACAGCACCCCTCCTTGAACTTTCTGGCTGTTTCAGATTTAAATATTGATTTATTTCTCTCACTCTCTACATCTCTCCATAATGGCAGCAGCTGCTAGGAAGCTGGGAATTTCTTGCCAAGAAAGCACCCAAGAGAATGTGAACACCATTAAAATATTTCTTACCTTTTACTTTATTGTTGTTCTCCAAAGCTCTTGAGTAGCTGAGTATTGGGTAACCAAGAAAGGCTGTTCCTTCACTGGAGAAACATTGGATCTGATTTCCATTAGAGATGCTGAATTATTTAGTGGTAACTGAGTGCCCCAATCAGCTGCTTTCTGAGGGTTACCTTTCAGTATCCACTCACATTCAGTTTGTATTGAGGCTTTTTTCTCTTGAAAACAGAACATGCACAATTTGAAACTTGTTTATCTTAATTCTGAAGAGCTTGAAAAAAGCTTTCAAAGAATTGGGATGAATATAGTATATATCTAGTATGCAAAGTGAAGCTTAGTATAATAAAAGTTTAAAGTATTGTAAATACCTCATTTAATTACAACTTGTTCTCATGTCTAAATCTTCTCATAATATATTCTGGCATGTAATTTTCAGATTTTTGTATGTTTTCAAGCTGCAAATGAATAATAATTGTTATAAGAAGTTAAATTCCTAGCACTCATATTAATTTGCTGACTAATTGGTTTATATTAAATGGATTGATATCTTCAACTGACACTGATAGAGATTACAGTGGAAATCAAGTCAAGAAAACAAAAGGATGAATTGAAAGAAGTCAGTATACATACAGGCATATATATTCCTTTCTATCTTAGCATGTGTGAAAAAGCAGTCAAAAATGAAACAAGACAACCAACTCCTTATAGATTTGCTGTTTTTTTTTTTTTCATTATATAACATTCATAGCAAGAGACTGTAGGGGATGAATCTGAAAAGATAAGCATGGATAACCTTGCCAGTATTATTAAGAAAGTTAGACTTAATTTTTGTAGTTATAGAAATGCTTTGATATCTTTATATCAGATTTGCTTTTTAAAAAGTCTCATTGCAGCTACACTGTGTAGATAGAGTAGAAGGAAAAGATAAAGCCTGGATGAAGCAGAGCAAGTAAGGGTTCTTGACTTCACCCAGGAAAAGCTCAGGGGCTAGCCAGTGCTGAGGGAAAGCAACTCTTATTGAACCAGTGCTGCTCCTCGTGGTCCAGGGCTAACCCAGAGGCAGTGTGCCCACAGTCTACAGTGTATGGGCCATTGGTAGCTTTTATTTTATTTAATCTTCCACATTATTTAATATTAAGTACATGTGCAGGACATACAGGTTTGTTACATAGGTAAGTGTGTGCCCTGGTGGTTTGCCATACCTATAAACCCATCACCTAAGTATTAAGCCCCACATGAATTAGCTATTTATCCTGACGCTCTCCCTCCCCCACACCCTGGACAGGCTCCAATGTGTGTTGTTCCCCTCCCTGCATTCATTAAGTGAGAACATGTGGCACTTCATTCTCTGTTCCTGTGTTAGCTTGCTGAGGATAATGGCTTCCAGCTCCATCCATGTCTCTGCAAAAGACATCATCTAATTCCTTTTTATGGCTGCCTAGTATTCCATGGTACATATGTACCACATTTTCTTTATTCAGTCTATCATTGATGGGCATTTGGGTTGATTCCATATCTTTGCTTCTGTGAATAGTGCTGCAATGAACATATGTGTGCATGAATCTTTATAAGTGAATGATTTATATTCCTTTGGACATATAACCAGTAATAGGATTGCTGGGTCAAATGATAGTTCTGGTTCCAGATCTTTGAGGAATCGACACACTATCTTCCACAATGGATAAACTAATTTTCATTCCCACCAACAGTGTAAAGCATACCTATTTCTTCACAGCCTTGCCAGCATGTGTTATTTCTTGACTTTTTAATAATCACCCTTCTGACTAGTATGAGATGGTATCTCATTGTGGTTTTAATGTGCATTTCTCTAACGATTAGTGATTTTTTTTTCATGTTTCTTGGCCACATAAATGTCTTCCTTCGAGAAGTGTCTGTTCATGTCCTTTGCCCACTTTTTGATGGAGTTGTTTGTTTTCTTGTAAATTAGTTTAAGTTTTTAGTGGATTGGGTATTAGACCTTTGTCAGATGGATAGATTGCACAAATTTTCTCCCAATCCATAGATTTGGGAGAAAAATCTATGGATTTTTCCATACGTTTTTGAGTCTGTTGACTCATGATAGTTTCTTTTGCTGTGCAGAAGCTCTTTAGTTTACTTAGATCCCATTTGTCAATCTTCACTTTCATTGCAATTGCTTTTGATGTTTTCATCATGAGATCATTGCCTGTGCCTATGTACTGCAGCCAGCATCTGCAGCTCCTCATACTTGATCTGGTACATGCTTTGAGCCTCAGTCTTGCTGTGGTTGGCAATCTCCTCGTACTGTGCGTGACCTTAGCAATGATGCAGTCCATGTCCAGGGAGCAGCTCTTGTCCATGGACAGTGCTACCGACTGTGTCTGAGATCTAAGACTGCAGCTCCTGGATCTCCTTTTAATACAGCTGCCTGAGGAAGTTGATCTCATCAGTCAGCCCTTCCATATGAGACTCCAGCTCTACCTTGTTCATGTAAGCTTCATCCACATCCTTCTTAATGAAGACAAATTCATTCTCCATCTCTGTATACTTTTTTTTTTTTTTTTTTTTTGAGACGGAGTTTCGCTCTTGTTACCCAGGCTGGAGTGCAATGGCGCGATCTCGGCTCACTACAACCTCCGCCTCCTGGGTTCAGGCAATTCTCCTGTCTCAGCCTCCTGAGTAGCTGGGATTACAGGCACACGCCACCATGCCCAGCCAATTTTTTGTGTTTTTAATAGAGATGGGGTTTCACCAAGTTGACCAGGGTGGTCTCGATCTCTTGACATCGTGATCCACCCGCCTCGGCCTCCCAAAGTGCTGGGATTACAGGCTTGAGCCACCGCGCCCGGCCAGCTCTGTATACTTATTGATCTCAACCTCATGTTCTTGAACTCCTCCACTAGCCCCTGCATGTTGCCAGTCTCCACCTCTGGCTTCAGCTTCTCCTGTCCTAGAGTCTCCAGTTGCCACCTAAGGTTTCTGATGTAGCTCTTGAACATATTGTGCATGTTACTCTGAGCTATCTTCTGCTGCTGCAGGAGGCTCCATTTGGTCCCCAGCATCTTGTTCTGCTGCTTTAGGAACTGTACCTTGTTGATGATGGAGGCAAACTCATTGTTGAGGGTCTTGATCTGCTCCTTCTCCTGGGTGTGCATGGCCTGGATGTTGGGATCTACCTCCAGGTTAAGCGGGCTCAGCAGGCTCTGGTTGAGCATGATGGCAATGATGCCTCCTATGCCAGTGGCTCCACCATAGCCTCTGCCCAGGCCACTTCAGAAGATGCTGCTTGCCCCTCTGTAGAAGCTCAAAGAGCTAATGCAGGCACCAGGCCTACTTGTGTAGGAGCAGTCACTGAAGGCCTGGGAGCCAGAGGTGTACACCTTGTAGAACTTCTGGATCACCCTGATGGACACAGTGGAGGCAAGAGTGGAGGCAGATGGGCTAAACCAGGCAGAGATTCCAGAAGGAGCAGAGAAGCTACTTCTTGGTGATAATGGGGTTTACTAGATATGGGAACATGCCATCTGCAAACAGAGACAGTTTGACTTCCTCTTCTTGTTTGAATAGCCTTTATTTCTTTTCTTGACTGTTTGCCCTGGCCAGACTTCCAATACTATGTTGAATAGGAGTGGTGAGAGAGGGTATCCTTGTCTTGTGGTTTTCAAGGGGAATGCTTCCAACTTTTGCCCATTCAGTGTGATATTGGCTATGGTATCCCCACTTTTAATCATATGTTGATTAAGATGCAGGTTATTCAGAATTTTCTGGGAAAGGAGATTCCAGAACTATATAAGATAACTTCCAGGCCATTGCCATGGCCCACAGTCATGGCATTTGTAAACTGTTATGGTGCCTGTAAGAGTATCTTTATGCTAATGACCAGTGGGGCAACTAGAGGTTACTTTCATTGCCATTTGCTGGTTTTGGCTGGGTTCTTCACTGCGTCTGTTTTGACCAGAATCTGCTTCCATCAGTAGGGTCTTGACTAGAAAACAAGTCCTGCTAGGCTTCTATCTCATTCCTCCTCTCAGAAATTATACACTCTTCTTTAATCTTTAGGGGGTTTCAGAAGGACAGAGGTCCATCTTCTGTAACAGCTTCTTGCTGATTTCATGGGCATAGGCCCTGCCTAGGTTGGAGGAGCAAAAATTCCTAGATACCTGATTTAAGGGGACCAAAGGCAGAATGTTTTCATTTTTCCAGGTCACAAGATGGTATGGGTTGGAAACCTTTTGCCAGCTTTGTCTTTACGTGGAATTGTTATAATCTGGAAGACACAAACTTTACAAAGAGGTTAAATAAGCAAGGGCCAAAAATGAGTAGTAACACAATAGATAACAAAGGTCCTAGGAAAGGTCAAAGCCAGGTAAGACTTGGAAAGGCAATTTTGATAGTTGACCAGATATAGTGGGGATCAGTGTCCTGGTTATATCTATGTATCCAGGAAGCTTGTTCATATATTTTTTTAATATCTCCATTTGTTATTTTTTTTAATTTATTTTTTTAGATGGGAGTTTCATTCTGTCTTACAGTCTGGAGTGCAATTGCACAGTCTTGACTCACTATAGCCTCTGCCTCCTAGGTTCAAGTGATTCTCCTGCCTCACCCTCCCAAGTAGCTGAGAGTTCAGGCAGGCATCACCATGCCAAGCTAATTTTTGTATTTTTGCTAGAGACAGGGTGTCACCATGTTGGTCAGGCTGGTTTCAAACTCCTGACCTCAGATGATCCACCTGCCTTGGCTTCTCAAAGTTCTGGGATTACAGGCTTAAGCCACCATGCCCAGATATTCATTTATTCATGTAGGTCATGATCCTTCTCTTGAACTTGGTGGGGGAGACTCATAGGAAAGAGGCTTGATCTGTGACAGGTGTACCTAGCTAGTGATTCTCTGAAGTTTAACAGCAGTAGAGGTGTTTAACAATACCTGACATAGGCCCTTTCATTTTAGTTGTAATTGATCCTCAGTAAATCCTTCTTTCCAGGTTTTTATTGGGACTAGATCTCCTAGTTGAGCAAGGGCTAATTTTTTCCTTTGTGGGAAAGGGCAATACTTTTGAACTTTACCTAAATTCCAATGGGAGGCATAGTTAGGAATGTCCAACACTATTTCTTGTCATAGACTGAATTAATTTTTCAACTTTCTTTTTTTTTATTTTTATTTTTTTCCCCCCTTAAATAGCTGTTTATTGGCAGTGTGCTGGAAAGGGTGATAGAGTTAGCATACACAGACGACACCACACCCCACTGTCACAAGGGAGGCAAGAGCATGGGCAAGCCAGCCTGGAGCCCTGGAGTAAGAAGCCCCCTCTTCAAGAGAGTGTGGGAGGGGGTGGGGCCTGGAGTGTTGGGGGCAGCCTGGGAACACCTCTGCTTAGTAGGCATGGTTAGAGATGAAGAGGGACTCGCTGGCAGCAGCCCCAGCCTGACCGCTTGGGGTGTACTTTCCTTGACAGGTGAGGCTGTTGGCCAGGGCGCGCTTGATGTACTCCTCCTGCGCCGCCTTCTTGTTTTCCTTCTTCCCACCCCAGGCCTTCAGGGCAGAGGCCTGCAGGGCTCGGCCGTAGGAGAAGGTCAGGACCCAGGGCTTCAGCAGGGGGCACTTTTTGATGGCATTGAGGTTGATGGATGCCTCCTCCTCACTCTGGCCTCCAGAAAGGAAGGTGATGCCAGGGACAGCAGGGGGAACCATGCAGTGCAGCGCTGTGACAGTCACCATGGCAATCTCCTAGTGAGAAAACTTCTGAGTGCAGGCGTGGCCTGGGGTAACCATGTTGGGCTTCAGCAATGTGCCTTCCAGGTAGATGTGGTGGTCGTTCAGAGCCTTGTAGACAGCAGCCAGCACCTTTTCAGTCACATACTGACAGCACTTCAAGTCATGGTCCCCATCAGGGAGGATTTCAGGCTTCACGATGGGCACAATGCCATTCTGCTGACAGATGCTGGCATAATGGGCCAGGACACTGGCATTTTCCATGATGGCGAGGGCTGAGGGTGTGTGCTCCCCAATCTTCAGCACACAACGCCACTTGGCGAAGTCAGTGCCATCCTTCTTGTACTGGGCACAGCGCTCAGACAGTCCATCCAGCCCTTGGGTGGTGGTCTCACCATTTGTCCCTGCCAGGGGGACCACGCCCTTGTCTACCTTGATGCCCACAACACCGCCCTTGGATTTGATAACTTGGGGGAAGGGACACCCATCATCCGCCTTCTGGTAGAGTATCTCATGGAAGAGGATGACGCCCCCGATGCAGGGGTTCACCCAGTCATCAGCTGTCAGCAGCAGCTGACGATAGAAGCGCCAGTTCTCCTTGGTGTTCTCAGTGCCAATGGACTGCAGCCACTTGGCAATGCTCCCAGTGGACTCATCTGCAGCCAGGATGCCCTTGCCAGGGGCCACGATGCGGTGAGCAATGTCATACAGCTCCTTCTTCTGCTCTGGGGTCAGCACTGGATATTGATAGGGCATGGTACTGGTGGTAGCAAGTTCCTGTGGCGAGGCTGAAGAAGCTGGCAGAGCCTGGTCAGTAGCGAGTCAATTTTTCAACTTTCTTATAACCAATTCAATGTTTTTGGCCAAACAGGAATGGAGATAGGCAGGCACTAATTTTCCCTTAAAAATGTTTTAAGCAATATAAATAAAAAACAACAGCCAAAAATAAAGTTACATATTAAGAGAAAACAAGAGTATAGAATCAAGTTATACTGGAGGAAAACTTTGCTTTTATAGACCTCTAAGACAAAATATTTTAGCATCAGGACATAACAAGAGTTAGAACTGGAGTAGAAAAATTACAAAAGCCAATGAAAAAGCTAAAGACAGTTATCATTTTAGGCCTTTTCAAAAGGAAAAAATGCTGAAAGTAGTGAGACATGACAGTTAAATTTCTGAGATATGAATCTGAGAAATATTTTTAAAAAGATTATAGTAGTAAAAAGCAAACTTTCTTGAAATTGTATTAACAGCAAATCTATAACTTAAGAAAACCTTATTTTAACATAGGAGATCATCTTCTAGAAAGATTATTATAAACAATTCCCTTTCAATAACAGACAACTTAACCATACACAAAATTTCTTCATAAAATCCCCTTCATGAACCTTAGCACGACTTACACAGACCATGTACAACATGCTGGAACTTTCTGACTAGTCCTATACTACCTCTTTCATTAAAAACAAAACAAAACACATTTTGGTAGGACAATAATTTATCATACAAGGTCCTTTCTCATACAAAATTATTTTACATTTATATCATTCTTTACCAAAAATACACCTTCATATCCTTATCTTTCTTCATATATCTCTCTCTCCTACTTACTGGTTACTTTCTCTCTTATTTCATAAGTTTCCTTCTCAAGTCCATAATTTGAATTAACCTTTAAGAGTACATCATAACTTAGTGTTTTTGCCTTCCACATCAAGAGTTACTCAAGGCTCCTCTGTAGAGATGGTAAGGTTTCTAATGGGAGTCATGGGGGATATTGGGCTGTGTAAATCCTCTGTTCTCTTGCAAATGATGGGTTTGGGTAGCCAAGGCTCCCTGTGGAAACTGGGGCAGTCCCATTTCCAATGGCCTTCTTGTTTACAGAAGACATACTATTCTGGCCCAAGGGCTGATGAGTTAGGGGTTCTTGTCTGAACATCCCAGATATCTATCTTGGGACACTTATTTGAATTGATTTATCCTGAGATGTCAGGGGGCTTAAAATATCCCCTAACAATTGTACTTTTTTGGCTATTTCTTTTGATTTTTTTCCTCTGCCTCTACCCTGTCCCTATTGTAAATTCTAAAGGCCATGTTTAAGAGTTGGCTCATAGGATTTGAGGTCCCATTTCTGCCTTTTATATCTTCTTCCTAATGTCAGAGGCAGATTGAGTAATAAAATCCATACACAAGAGAGTGTGCCATTCTTGGGAATTCTTTATTAGTATATTCCCTGAGTGCCTCAACCAAATGGCCTTGAAATACAGCAGGAATTTCAACCTTTCTTTGTGTTAATTCTTTAATCTTGTCATGATTAACTGGCTTAACTACACATCTTTTCACTTCTTTTATTAAGCAACTTACCATGTGATTTTTGCATGTGAGATCTTGGGAAGCCCTCTGGTAATCCCACAAAGTGCCCATATCTGGAACTGTATCTCTTTCCACATATTAACTGGCATGGTCTAAGTTATGTGTGGCCACTCTATCTGCATATTTATGGACAGCACTCAGAACCCTCTGTTTCTTATCTGTGGTACAGCAGGTGGACAATAATTTTTTTGCAAATCATGTGAAATTAAGTCAAAAGACATAGTCAACTTAACAAACTCCTCAATGAACTTCCCTTGATTCTTCAAAATCTGGCCAAAGTTCTCCTTGCATAAAGCCAAATCACACACAGAAAAAGACACATGTACTCTGATTATCCCTCCCCCTGACGTCTCCATCAGCTACCTCCCACAACGGACACAGGTTTGATGTTAGGGGCTGATATAGGGTTCCCCTCCTGGTAGTACTGGTAGGGCTTACTTCCTCAGGCAATGAGAGGTATAGGCTGCGGCTAGTTGGATAAGGGGGAGGGCTGCCTGATGACCTTGTGGTGGAATACTACACTAGAAAACTGGTGGGCCTCCCCTTAGAAATGGGAGACTGAGGAAGCCTCAGGGGAGCATAGGCCATCTAGGACAAATAACTAGGAGGGGGTCACCTGGGTGCAGCTTCTTGGTGCTTGAAAGTAGCATGAGCCAAACATCCTACAGTTGTCTGGTAAAGGGTCATAAAAGCCATTATATAAGGGATCCCTCCCCATTTTCCTTCTTTTTTACATAATAAGTTCAATTGTAAAATAGTGTTATGACATAAAGAAACTTTTTTGACCTAACTTCTTGGTTTCCCAGTATGTATTAGACCCAAATGGTGCAACAATAGAAAATGAGTTTGTTTCCTTTTAAGCCTCTGTCTTTGTCCATTTTAATGCTGCTATAAAGAACTGTCTAAAACTGGGTAATTTATAAAGGAAAGAGCTTTAGCGGTTCCACATGTCTAGGGAGGCCTCAGGAAACTTACAACTATGGCAAAGACAGAAGCAAACATGTTCTTCTTCACATGATGGCAGGAAGGAGAAGTGCCAAGCAGAAGGGGAAACGCCCCTTATAAAAACATCAGTTCTCAGAGGAACTCTCTCACTATAATGAAAACAGCATGGAGCTAAATCCATGATTTAATTACTTCCCACCAGGTCCCTCCCACAATTACGGAACTACAATTCAAGATGACATATGGGTGGTGCATTAATTAGTCTGTTTTCAGGCTGCTAATAAAGACATACCCAAGAAAAAGTAACTTATAAAGAAAAGGAGGGTTAACGGACTCACATTTCCACATGGCTGGGGAGGCCTCACAATCATGACAGAAGGCAAAGAAGGAGCAAAGGCACATCTTAAATGGTGGCAGGCAAGAGAGGAATGAAAGCCAAGCAAAAGGGGAAACCCCTTATAAAACCGTCAGATCTTGTGAGAACTATCATGACAATGGTATGGGGGAAACCACTCCCATAATTCAATTATCTCCACCTGGTCTCACACTTGACACAGAGGGATTATTATAATTCAAGGTGAGATTTGGGTGGGAACAAAGAGCAAACCATATTACCTTCTAATTTAAAATTTCTCCAGTTACCTAAAAGGCATCCTAGCAATAGGTCCTTCAGGATGCTCACTGTTGTTTCCTTGTCTGACAAGCATCTCTACTAGACACAGAAGTTTTTTAAGTCCAGTGAAAAGGAAAATAAATGAACTCTCATTATTTTCAAATTCCCACTTCAAATTAAGTTTCAAATTCCCACTTCCTGCACAAAAGGTGTAAATATAGATAACAAAGCATTAAGAAAGTGGATCATGAAATATGAGTGGGAAGTAGAATACTACAGTGTGCTCCATGAAACATGGCAAAAGAAGTATTTTTATTAAGCAAAACATAGAAGGAAAAAAGGAAAATGCAGTGACAGGATTAATTATTTTGGACTTTAGGGCAGGAAACAGAAAAAAGCAAAAATAAAAATTCCTCTAGTGTGGGCATCCTCAAACACACAATGCCTCCTTAAAGGAGGTCTCTAACTCAAAACGCCAAAATCTCCAGAACATGTACAAGGTGGCCAACAGCAAAGGTAGGCCTTTAACCCACAATCCCAAAGTGGGCATCTAACCCACAATCCTAGAGTGAACACTCTCACAATCAAGTATACTGTCTTAACTGCCCAAACACAAGACCAGGGAGCCAAAGCAAAAACTGGAAACAAAACATATATTTCAGGGTGGAAAATAGCTTATGAAAAAATAAAATGGCATTAGAGGATAAATGATCAATTGTCATAGCTGATTAGTTTTGATTCTGTCCAGGGCCTCCAAATGGCAGGTGACTTCAAATTAACTACCTAGTCAAAGGTCTTATTCCCTGGCTCACCCATTATTGAAGGAAGGGTAGAGGGGTCATGTACTAATCCACGAGCCAAAATGGCTCCAACCAGTCTCCAGTGTGGAGCTCAGGTGAAAGTCTCCTCCCCAGGTTTCCTTGGTTTGGACATGCTTGGCTGCTGTGAGGGAACCAGGGCATGGTCCTGTGATCAGCTGGTCAAAATGGTGAGTATGGTGTGAGGCAGCACTGTGGCTGCTTGCCTGTTCACTCTGCTCTGCTGCTACCACCTGCCAGAAAAGACAATGACTCTGAGAAAAGCTTTTGGGTAGCATTACAGCTCTGCAGTGCTACAGGCTCTATATTAGAGCCCTGTGGCTTCAGTCATTGGCCTTTCCATCTCTTGCCAGACACTCACTGTCTCATCATCAGTTGCTGGCTACTTGTTGCTTCATAAATCACTGATTACCATCTTACCTTCTTACCTTCTTGTCTCCTTGCTGACTGCCAACTGCTGATCACTGTCTCACCATCTCTCCAATCACCAATAGGTGTCTTGCCACCTTGCCATCTCATCTCTTCCCTTCATTGTCACCATGATGATGCAGGGCAGGCAATGGGGCTTAGCCCAGAAGGGTTCTTGGCTTCACCAAGGAAAGAATTCAAGGGCTAGACAGTGGTAAGAGAAAGCAACTTCCCCTCCCCCCATATCTGGATATGAGACCTCAGGGCAAAAATTACTTTTTTTTTTGGAGAGAAGGAAAGAAAGAAAAAAAAGGAGTGAAGGAAAGGAAGAAAGAGGAAGAAAAAGAGGGAGAGAGAACGGGAATATTGCTTTATTCTAAAAATGGGTATTAATAATGGCTGATCAATATTTTGTGTATTTAAAGTGGAGAATGTATATTTTGTGTATTTAAAGTGGAGAGCTCTATAAATATTTATTAAGTTTACTTGTTCCAGATCTGAGTTCAGGTCCTGGATATCCTTATTAATTTTCTGTCTCGTTGAGTCTAAATCTCTTTATGTGTCTTATGTATCTGGGTGTTAGGATCGTTAGCTCTTATTATTGCATTGATCCTTTTACCACTATATCTTTGTTGCTTTGAAATCTATTTTATCAGATGCAAGAATTGCAACTCCTGCTTTTTATTTATTTATTTATTTTTGCTCTCCATTTGGTTGGTAAATCTTTCTCCATCCCTTTGTTTTGAGTCTTTGTGTATCTTTGGATGTGAAATGGGTCTAGATGCAGCATACTGTTAGGTTTTGGCTGTATCTTTTGACTGGGGGATGAGAAAGCAACTCTTGTACCAGTACTGCTACTTGTGGAGCAAAGCTAACCCATAGGGAGTGTGGGCTGCATTGTCAGTGTATGGGCTGTTGGCTGCTACATTTATACCCACTTTTAATTATATGTTAATTAAGAGGCAGGTTATTCAAAACTTTCTGGGAAAGGAACAGGGAGTTTTCAGAACCATATAAGGTAACTTCCACGCCACTGCCATGGTATTAGTAAGCTGTCATCGTACTGGTGGGAGTGTCTTTATCCTAATGAGCAGTGAGGACAACTAGAGATCACTGCCATCTGCTTGTTTTGGCTGACTTTTTTTTTTTTTTTGAGATGGAGTTTCACTCTGTCACCCAGGTAGGTATACAATGGCGCTATCTTGGCTCACTGCAACTGCACCTCCCAAGTTCAAGCGATTCTCTTGCCTTAGCCTCCTGAGTAGCTAGGACTACAAGTGCATGCCACCACACCCAGCTAATTTTTGTACTTTTAGTAGAGATGGGGTTTCACCATAATGGCCAGGCTGGTCTCAAACTTTTGACCTCAGGTGATCTGCCCACCTTAGCCTCCCAAAGTGCTGGGATCACACGTGTGAGCCACTGTACCTGGCCTTAACTTCTTTTGCATCTGTTTTGACAAGATTCTGCTTCTATTAGTGGGGTCATGACCAGGAAACAAGTCCCACCAGCCTCCTACCTCATGGGTGCCAGTTGAAATAATCCAGGTGGGAAATAATGGGGATCTAAATAAGTAAACCAGAAATGCTGATGGAGGGACAACAGAGGAGAGAGAAAGGAATTGACAAGAAACAGTGAATGATTGTCTATGAGTGCTGAAAGAGCAAAATTATCAAGAATACCCCCTATGACTCCAGCTTTGTGACTGATGGTGCCAACTTTTGAGCCAAGAAACAGAATTGAAAAATTAGAAATGAGTCCACTTTTAGAAATGTGGAATTCAGAGATTTGTGTGAGATCCAAGTGAAGAATGCAGTGTTTAAGAAAAATTTAGAAGTATATACTGTGGCACAAATTAACAATTTTAAATTCAAGTTTTATGTGTGTTTCCAATGAACGATCCAAAACCATGAACCAATTTATTTAGTCAGCTAATTTATAATGCCTCTTTAAATTAATTCATACAAGAAGCTCCCAACTCCATAATAAAAATGTTTCCAAACTAGAGTTTGCCATATTAAATGGGTTGCTTTTTGATGCTTCTGTTCTACATCCAAAGTAATAAAGAGAAACTTTGCTAATGGCTAATTCTTTAATTTCTCCCACACTCTGGGAAGTAACAATATTTTGGTGGTTTCTTACATCAGAGTATACTACAGAAAAGGGAAGCCATGTCTTCGTTAACCAAAGAATCTTCTTTACTTAAGTGATGAAGTTGGTAGCTTAACTAATCTTTTTTCCCACCCCAATCACTCTCCATCTTATCACTTACACTGTCTGTGCACTTCTCTAAACCATCTTAACAATTTTTCTAATGAATATTTAGTTAGCATGCAAGCAGATTTTTTCTATTGCCCTAGGCCAGTAATTTCAATGTCTCAAATCTCAAATTCTGCTTGGTATTTTTTTTTTCTGGTAAAAAGAGGAGGTTGTCATTAGTTTGTCTTACATACATCTGTCAGTTCCTTTCCAGTGCTGTGTTTTGGTTGGTTTTTTTTTTGGCCCTGTGTTTATATGTGTGAGAAGGTCCCTGGTGCCCTAACTTCTGCTCCATCTTCACACCCCCGCTGAAATCTCTGCTACCCAGCTACTTGAAATCTCTCTGGAATTGTTTTTACATGTGCAGGGCTGGATACCTGCCTCCAGTTAAGTTATACCCCCATCATGCACCCTTCACCCCACTTCCCTTATACTAATTTGGTCTCATCCTAGGTAGGTGAGTGAGAGAGAGGTAAAAAGACCACAATAATTGGCTCTAAAGTATTTGGTAACTACTCAGAAAAAAATGGGGCACCAACGGGAATTTTGTCAAGAAAGGGAAAATTAGAATATTTAAGAAGGTAATAAAGGTTTCCTGGAAAACTGGAAAAATACAATTTGATAGGGCTGACATCCAGAATTTACAAAGAACTCAAACAGATTTACAGAAAAAAACAAACAAGCCCATTCAAAAATGGGCAAAGGATATGAACAGACACTTTTCAAAAGAAGACATACATGAGGCCAACAAACACATGAAAAAATGCTCATCATCACTGGTCATTAGAGAGATGCAAATCAAAACCACATTGAGATACCATCTCACGCCAGTTAGAATGGCGATCATTAAAAAATATGGAGACAACAGATGCTGGAGAGGATGTGGAGAAATAGGAACACTGTTACACTGTTGGTGGGAGTGTAAATTAGTTCAACCATCGTGGAAGACAGTGTGGCCATTCCTCAAGGACCTAGAAATAGAAATTCCATTTGACCCAGCAATCCCATTACTGGGTATATATCCAAAGGACTATAAATCGTTCTACTATAAGGACACATGCACACGAATGTTCATTGCAGCACTGTTTACAATAGCAAAGACCTGGAACCAACCCAAATGCCCATCAATGATAGACTGGACTGGGAAAATGTGGCACATATACACCATGGAATATTATGCAGCAATCAAAAATGATAAGTTTTTGTCCTTTGTAAGGACATGGATGAATCTGGAGAACATCATTCTCAGCAAACTGACACAAGAACAGAAAATGAAATACCACATATTCTCACTCATAGGCGGGTGAGAAAAAATGAGAACACATGGACACAGGGAAGGGGGTACTACATACTGGGGTCTATTGGGGGGAATAGGGGAGGGACAGTGTGGGGGGAGATGGGGAGGGATAGTCTGGGGAGAAATGACAAATGTGGGTGAAGGGGAGGAAGGCAGCAAAACACACTGCCATGTGTGTACCTATGCAACTATCTTGCACATTCTGCACATGTACCCCAAAACCTAAAATGCAATAAAAATAAAAAATAAAAAATAAAAAAAATACAATTTGATATAAAGAAAATGACTACAAAATTGAACATTTATTTTGCAAATTAATTCTAGGGTATAAAATAACAGGTTGCAATCATTATAATCTCCCATGCATGGGGGCTAGCAATTTTAAAATATCACATGTAATTCTCACAATAATCCTATGATGCAAATGACTCTTATTATTACTAACTTTCAGATAAGGTCAAACAGCTAGAGAAGTCAAGTTGGAGTTCAAGCCAGATAGACCTTGAATGTACTCCAGTTTGTTTTAGTCACCTTCCCCAATTTTTCATTACATGTTTGCCGTATCATGTAACATTTTGATCTGTGGGAAATAAATCATTGTGATTATTTACATTTTGAAACAGAAAAATGGCATGATGGAATTCAGATGGTAAGTTTCATTTTAAAATGTGACCTCTACTTACAGAAATAGAAACACTTTCAGCTTCAAATAAAGAAAAACGTAACTAACAATGATGCTTCACATAGCAAGACTTTTGGAAATCAGTGGTCACTGCATTGGTTCAGTGTCTCAAAGATTTCACAACTTATTTGGTGTCGGTTCCTTACTGTTCTGTTCCTTCGGGTTTCACAATGGCTGTGTCTCAGGAGATAGTACTAAGAAGAGTGCTCCTTCTTGAGTATCTCTTTCTAATGGAAAAAGGATAAACCTCCCAAATGCTCCCAGGAGACCCTCCTTCTGTATGTGATCTGACCTGGAAGGAAAGTTGAATAAACTGAAGATAGAATTTTTTTCAGCCTCTGTAATGAGAGCCAGGCAAATGAATGGGGCTGGAGAAGGTAATAAGGCTTTGGGGCAGCCAACGAACACATCTGCTATAGTGATTGCATGGCACATACAGGTATTTCTGCCTTCAGTATGATGGACAAATTGTCATTACCTTATGATTTCTTCCCCCAAAAAATTAAACAGTCTTTGGCATCAACTGGAGATTTTTTTGTTTTTTTACTTAATGCTGAATTTCAGTACTTCCTCTGTACTGAGTTTCAGCAATTTCCTTTTTTAATAAAAAGCTGCTGTGATGGAAAAGTTGTTATTTTACTATTCATTTCCATCAGTTGCTGCTTTGATGAGGAAAGAAAGTGTCTGAAGCCATCAACCTTCTTATATATTTTCAGTCCTTCCCCTCACCCTTTTCTTCTCAAAGACTTTATCAGCATGTACTATGTGCTCTGATGTGGATATAATCATGGATCTGATGACTCTGTATGAACATTACAAGAAAAAGTACAATTATGATAATAAATTAATTCATACTAACTTAGCATTTACTATGTTACAGATGTTGTTCATCATGACCTACTTCCATGAAAGTGTTAGAGACCACTGGAGTTAACATAAAGCAGATACTGAAAGGAATTTAAATTCTATTTCTAGCTTAACTTGTCTGGACTCTAGTTGTTTTCTTTTGTTTTTGTTCTTTTAATTTTCAAAATGGGGACTATGGCAATGCAGAATAACCTGACCCACCAACACAAATGAAGAGATCACAAGTAGTTAAATCTATTGGGCTGTCTCTTTTCAGATATTGAGACTCTGAATCAATTATCTATTGCTATTACAAATCACCAAAAACTTGGTGGCTTTAGAATTCAGTAGGGATTTATTTGTTCATGATTCTGCAGTTTGGTCAGGACTTGTCAGGGCAGTTCTATTCTCCTACATGCTATGACTGGGATATTCAAGATGGCATCTTCAATTAACTGTCTGGTGATGCCATGGCTAGCATAGCTAAACAGATGTGGGCTGGCTGGGCATCTTTCTCTGCATGTCTCTCCATATGGCTAGTTTGGGCTTTCTCATCATGGTGCTGGGTTATAAGAAGGTGCATACCCAAAGGACAGGTCCCAATGACTAGCAAAAGCAACAAATCAAAGTCAATGTGAGAGGGAACTATATAGGACATTAATATCAAGGGTCAGAATTCACTGAAGGCATAAAATAATAGTCAACTGGAGACACTCGTTTGGGGTTTCTAGTTTAAACAATTTATGTCACTGAGTACACTAAACCAGCTTATGACCCAGGCAACTACAGCCTGTTTAGTCCTTTGAAAATAAAAATTACAATAGAGAAATCCATTTTCTTGAGTGTATTTATTTAATCAAATGACCAGCACTACTATGGAACACTCTAATGATAGTTAATATTACTGTTCATTCAACCTTAACTCCCTACTTCTTTTTATACAAGATAATAGAACGGAAGATACGAGTTGAGTTTGGGTTATGGTTAGAAGATTCCATTCTTTCAGTATAAGCATTCTTTTGACATTCTCTTGACAACCTAAACAATCATCTCACATTTGGTGATTAAGTGTGTACTTTTTAACAGAGGCAACTGCCAAAGGAGTTGAGAAGCTCACTCCTAATGGCCTCTGTTGGAGAAATGATGGTGTCATTGGGAGACAGAACATCTGTAACCTCTCCTTGCAGTCAGCCAACTGCTCACTGAGCCAGCACAAGATACTGCCATTGATTTTTCTGTACAGATAATTGAAAATCACCACAAAAGCCTGTATTTCATACCCATCATCAGTGATAGTGGAAGGGTCTTACTTCATGTAAATATGTCAAAGTCCTCCTTTAAAACTTTAGCTTTGGGCTAAGAAGGCATTTTTATTTCTGTGGAAGTACAAGGAAACTAAATTCAGAGGAGACAGGCCATATGTAATTCTAGAGCTGAGACGAAAAGTGATGGATAGAGAAAACGTAAAGTTAGGCTTCAAGTACTGTGACAAGACAGAAACTGAACCTGGACCCGGTGGGACATCTGGAGTACCTATAGAATATCGCCACAACTTGAATATTGTCAGAGGCTTTAATGTTATAAAACAATCTTCAAAAGTTTGGCTGTAGGCCATCTGAGTTTGGAAATCTGATGGTTCTCAGAAGAATGAAGATAGTTTTAAAACAGGCCAATTTAGAATAAGAAAGCTATTCAAAGACTTGAAAACGAAATTGTCAACATGGAATGTGTGTCCCTGCATAAGAGACAGCACAGTGCTTTCTTTTTAAAGCAACGATGTCCACAAACTGACATAATGTGAAACTAGATTAAGAACAAGCTGATGATTTTTTTTTCTTCAATTTCCTTTTCAAAATTTGGGTACGTTTATTCCACATTTTCTCTCAATGTAAGTTTTCAGAATTGTACCTTATTTGTTACTGTCAACATCTATACATCTTTCATTTTGAAGACTTTTTAAAAGATAGAGGGGAAAGAAAGGATTGAGGCAAACTGTAGATTAGGATTTCAATGTCAGAACAAACAGAATTATGTAAACTGACTAAGACATCCAAGGCAAAAGCATTCAGGCCCCTCTCCTTTTGCCTGTCCTCTTCTTCACAGCATAAAGAACAGTGCTCTAGAAATACCATAAGCCTTTCAATCTCATCTCCAGCATATTTTCACAGCTACAATTTATCCGACATTTACTATGAGCTCAGCATTGTTCTCAGTAATTTTCTGGCTAATATTTCATGTCTACAACTTCATTTGGTTGGTGTTATTGTTTTCTGTATTCCAGATGACGAAACTGAGGCTCAGAAAGAAAAAGAATGTTTCATGACCACGATCACCCAGTTTGTAATAGCCATGCAGGTGCCATACCCAGGTCTGTCCAAACTGATTCAGAAAATGCCAAGCAGAAAAGAAAACTCACTACCTAATTAGACTGATTAGAGAAGGAGAAACCTTTTTCCTCCTATCATTATGAAATCCTCAATGTAGTTGTAACACATAACAGTTATTAGGCACCTGTGTTCTGTGTAAATTCTGGTCCTTTCCATCTGTATGAAACTGAGGTAATTATTTTTAAGCATTTGAAGTGATCGCCTATAGAATCAATAAACTAGCAACATGGGACTGACTCTGCTGATATCTGAACATAAATACACACAAAAAAAATTCTCAAGTAGACTGCCGTCTACAAGTGTCGTGGGCTTTAACCCTTGTACACTGTAGATATATTATTTTTTAATTCCAACCAATTATGAATGCTATGACAAATATCATTCAAACAATACATTTTGAGGGGTGGTGTTAGTGGAGACTTCCAAAGTGAGGGCCTTGAATATAGATAATTTTAAAGCTTTTCCCTTTTTCATAATGAGTTTTCTATTAAAAGAGCCCCTTCAGAAAACTCCACTTGAGAGAAGAGAGAGTTCCTGAGACAATTAATGCTACATTCTTATTCTGCATATAAGGCAATTTGGGTCCAAGCAAAGGAAGAAACATGTCCAACTTCCCAGGAGCAGAGTTGGAATTGAAATTCAGGTTTTCTCTGGCTTAGTGTATTCTCCTTGATGAGGAGCATCTCTTTGATTAATCTTAATAGTGCCTTCAGGTGGAATCCAAAGCATCTGAACATGGCATTATGATACAAGGTGCAGACGAGGAGTCCTTGGGCTTTGGTAACATCGCCCTATCACTTGCTGGCTGAGTAGCCCTGGGAAATGTGTTAATCTTTTTGAATCACAGTCTTCTCCTCTGTAACGTGAAGTTGTACAACATGGTTTTTAGAATCATTTGCTCCATGATGTGTGACTCTTTGATTTTAATCTGTTATATTTGTGAGTTCACCTGTACTTTTCACAAATCACAAGGGCCCTCTTTTCCTTCATTAAAATTCTCTGGTTTGCTGATTTTAAAAAAATGATGTTGAAACCATAATTTTAAGACAGACAAACTCTAAGGGCAAAAGAGACATTTTCAGACATGAAAGAACTCAGAAAATTTATTTCCCTAGTGCCTAGTTTTAAGAAGTAATTTATGGCTATCCACCAGCAAATCAAGAAGCTAAGAAATATGTGAGTCAAAAAGTGATAAGAGAATCCTAGAGTAATGAGTATATAGCATCCCTAAGAAACAATTCACCAAAATTAGAACAATATGCCAGCGCTTTCAGAAGAAAGAATGGAATTGATTCCAAAATAAATAGGAAGCTAAATGGTATGAATCACGTGTAGAAAAAAAATGTTTGCATATATGTGTTTTTTAACTTTTAACAAGAACAAAGAGGCAATAACAAACACTCACAGGAAAAAACTCATTAAAAACAATATCAAAGAGTTCAAGTATAAAGGAAACAATAACATGATATAACTTAGAGCTATCAACAAATGTGAGAGAAATTATTTGACCTGGATGATAGGAGCACTGCATTTCCTTTGCATTGGGGTCATGGCCTTGAAATATTTCAGAAAAAGAAGATGTAATCTTAGCATATGCTTAACTCTGCACCGTATATTATTAACATACCATGCTAATGAAATTTCATGTTCTTGATTTTCAGTTCAGCATTTCCTCCTCATCTTCTCTTCTCCCTTCTGCACAGTTTCTATTAATTATATTCTTTGTTACAGTTGTAAAATTTTAATCTATTTGGTAGCAATATTAAAAGCTCTACACGTTGTCACTTGTTTTATGTATTTATTTATTTATTTTCTTGAGATAGTGTTTTGCTCCAGCTCAGGCTGGAGAGGGCAGTGTTCCAATCTTGGCTCACTGCAACCTCTGCCTCCCAGGTTCAAGTGATTCTCCTGCCTCAGCCTCCCAAGTAGCTGAGATTACAGATACCCGCCACCATGCCCATCTAATTTTTATATTTTTAGTAGAGATGGGGTTTCACCACATTGGCCAGACTGCTCTCCAACTCCTGACCTCAGGTGATCCACCCCACCTTGGCCTCCCAAAGTACTGGGGGGGGGGCCCCAAAGTAGCACTATTCCCAGCCATAGCACTGTGCCTGGCCCTATTTTTTTTTTAATTCTAAGAGTAAGATTCACACGAAACCTTCAGAGTGATTGCTTCTGTGAGCAGAGAGTGTGGAGGAAATGCAACACAGAAATTGTAATAACCAATTAATAAGTAAAAGTCTGTGAGTCTGCATAAATTGTAGGGCTATAAATGAAGTAGTACCAAAAGAATTAAATAATGGGGAAACAAACAGGAGTAAGCCGGCATCACATAATATCAAAGTAGGGTGACGTGACTATGTGCAAGGCTTCACTCACAGGTTTCTCTTTCCTCTTTGTTTTCTGAGTCTTTACCAATATTTTGAATCATACTGACCATAAAATCAGTTTTTTAACTAGAAGCAGGCTAATATTTTTAAGTGGTCTACTGAACGATTTCATTTGCATTTCTTTGTTTTAGACATAGGTTCTCAAACTTCAGAGTCCATCAGAATCACCTGGAAGAGTTGTTATAAACAGATTGCTGGGGCTCACTTCCAGGGTATCTAATTCAGCAGGTCTAGAATAGGACCAGAGAATCTACATTTCTATTAATTCCCAGATGATGCTGATATTGCTAGTTCCAAGACCCCATTGAAAAATCTCTGACCTAAGGAATGCCTGGGTGGCTTAATCACATTCTGCTAAATGAGTTTCTGGAAGATTCCTGTCTCTAAAAGACAGGGCTATATTAACCTAAAATAAACCAGTTTAGTATTTAAATCCTAATATGACTGACATTTAAGAGAAAAATTCTTCAAGCTTCAAATTTCCATAGCCTTCCAATAACCGTTGAGCAGCCAGGCTTCATGGAGAGATCCAGTAGCATTGAGTATAGTTGATGACGTTTTACATGTGGTTGCATTTGTGTGTGTGTGTGTGTGTGTGTGCAACCATATGGGTTTATAGATACATAAATAGAAATAATATATAAATGTGTGTGTACACACATACACTATATAAATAAAGTTTGTTTTGCTGATCTATTCTTTAGTCCTTTGCAACTTAAGAAGCTCAAGACTTTTTAAAAATGTGATCTAAATGTTCTTGGGAAGAAAATATGAAACAAGTAATTATTCTACCTAAATAAGTAATTTTTACTTCTTTTTTATAGCTTTAGAAACTTTAGTCAAGGACATATACTTTTTAATTTTAAGTGAGGGCCAAAATATGGCGCTGCTCACTGTTCCTTCTCTAAGCACCTACAACCTGGAGTTTGGGTCTACATTTTGGAAGAGGTAACTTATTGCATGTTTTATATTCTCAAGCCATTTCCCTAACAGAATCCTTAAAGATATCTGAATAAGACTTTCTGTATGATTTTTGGGGATAAAATAGCAGCACATCACTGATTTCAAATCCTGATTATATGGATACAAAGGAAAATCTCACTAAGCATGAATTTTGGTATAAGCCAAGAAAATCATTAACTATATGAAGTTCCATTTAAAGAGAACATTCTTCTTCTCATAAAGATTTTTTTTTTTTTTTTTTTTTTTTTTTTTTTTTTTTTGAGACGGAGTTTTGTTCTTGTTGTCCAGGCTGAAGTGCAATGGTGCAATCTTGGCTCACCACAAACTCCACCTCCCAGGTTCAAGCAATTCTCTTGCCTCAGCCTCCTGAGTAGCTGGACTACAGGCACACGCCACCATGCCCAGTTAATTTTTTTTATTTTTAGTAGAGATGGGGTTTCACCACGTTGACCAGGATGGTCTTAATCTCTTGACCTCGTGATCCCCGCCCTCCTTGGCCTCCCAAAGTGCTGGGATTACAGATCCTCATCAAGATTTTTTAAAGATAATTTTGTTCTTTGATCCTAGAATTAACCTTTTCATAAGTTACTTTTAAATGAAGAAACAGATTCCAAACTTTTCTGCACTCTTAATAAATGAACATTTATATATATTTTATGGTATTTAATTAGGTCTAAAATGTGATGGCCAGGTATTCTCCTCAAATCTGAGTTGCATTATAGTTTAATGTTGGATAACACTTATTCCTTACTTGAACTTCACTGCTTGTTTGTATGAGGGTTGACAGCCTTTTCCAGGATTGCTGTTAAGGCAGACTGTGGTTTATAATCTTATCAACAAAAGATGTTTCTGTTTCATGAACCAAAGCCATCTCTAAAGTGGGTAATGCCAATAAATTTATTATATTTCAATACAAAATCTATTGATTTTTTTAAAACAAGTTTATGGAGGCATAATTGACATTCAAAAAATCTGCACATAATAAAGGGTGAAATTAATCAGTTTTTACATATTTATAACTCAGGAAACTATCATTAATGAATAATACCAACTATATTTCAATAGTATTTAAACACTCTGCTTCTATCATCTGTGTCCTTCTCCCTTTATATTGTAATTATCACATACTACATATTTATACATTGTGTGGTCATTAACATAGATTTATAATTTTTTTTTATGCATTTGCCTTTTAAATCATATTGAAAAAAACAAGGATTATAAACCCAAAGTACAATGATACTAGCTTTTGTATTTATCCACATATTTACTTTTACTAGTGTTCTCTGTTTCTTCATATAGCTTTGAGTTACTGTTGTTTGTTCTTGATTTTCAGCCTGCAAGACTGCCTTTAGGATTTCTTGTAGGATAGGTGTACTGGTAACAAAACCTCTTAGCTTTTGTGCATCTAGTACTGTCTTAATATCACCCTCATTCTTAAAGGATACAGTAATTTTGCCAGATACAAACTTCTTGGTTGACAGGCTCTTGGTTGTTGTTTTCTCAGCACTTTATCATCCTGCTGCCTTCTGGACTCCATGGTTTCTGATGAGAAATCAGCTATTAATCTCATTAAAGATCCTTTGTATGTGACAAGTCATTTTTTGTTGTTGTTGCTGTTTTCAAAACTCTGCACAGTTTGACTACAGTATGTCTTGGTGTCAATCTCTTTGAATTAATCTTAATGTTTGTTGACCTATTTTGATGTATATGTTCATGTCTTTCATCAAATTTGAGGAATTTTGAGCCATTAGATTTTCAAATATATTTTTTCTGCTCTTTTCTTTCCCTCTATTCTCCTTCTGGGGCTCTCATGATGCAAATTTTGGTATGTTTGATGGCATCTCACTGGTCCTTCAGATTTTGTTCATTTTTCTCTTTCTGCTGCTTGGACTGGATAACTTCAATTGTCTCATCTTCAAGTTTGCTGATTATTTCCTCTACCTTTCTGCCCAAATCTTCCATTGCACTCGTCTAGTGAAATTTTCATTTCAGCTATTATTCTTTTCTGCTTCTGAATATCTACTTGGTTCGGTTTTAATTTTTCTTTATTGACATTCCCTAATTGTTCATGCATTGTTCTGCCAATTTCCTTTACTTCTTTTGTTGAGGGTTTTCTTTAGTCATTGAGCACATTCAAAACAGCTGACATCTATCACTAATAAATTTTAATGTCTGAGCTTCTTCAGGGGATAATGTCAAATTATCTTTTCCATTTGAATAATCCATATTTTCGTATCATTTTATCTTCTTTTTAAGGCTAATTAAGAAGTTTCTTTTTATGCTTTTCAATTTTATTGTTGTTGAACACTGGACATTTTCAATAATGTAATGTAGTAACTCTGGAAATCAGATTTCCCCATCCTCAGAAGCTTTTTTGCTTGCTACGAGCTGTATTAATTCGTTTATATGACAAACTTTCCAAAATATTTTTGCAGAGTCTGTACTCCTTAGTGTGTGGTAACTAAGGTCCCATTGTCCACTGTCTCTGCAGTCAACCTGTGGCCTGAAGAGGTTCCTGCTTATCCCAAATTTCAGTAAGCTCTCCCTTCCCCAATCACTCCCCTAGTTGCTGTGTTTGATCAGATTCCAAAGTTCTGAAATAGTTGATTCTCATAATTTTCCCCCCAGCTTACAGGTTGTTTCAGTAGATAAATGAAACCCTGGAGGCTTCTACTCTGCCATTTTCCACCAATCGGTGCTTTTTAACAACCCATACACTAGTGGCTGGAGAGAATTTTCCCCTAATCAATGGGACCTCTCAGCTTCTTCACTTGCAGAGCTATAGTAGGATACATCTTCAACTTATCATAGTCTACCTTCAAATAGTATTATGCCACTTCATGAATTGTATACCAATCTTATAGTTACACGCTTCTATTTCTCTTCTCCATTCCTTTATGCTATTATTGTCATATATTTTACTTTTAAATTCCACATATTGTCAATATTTTGTTTAAAAGTCATTTATTAAAGATATTTCAATAAATATATATATATATATATATATATATATATTCAAATACTTACAATGTCCATTGCTCCAAATTCCTTTATGTGGATATATATTTTCATATGGTAACAGTTTTCTTCTGTCTTAAGTACTTTCATTAACATTTCTTATAGTTCAGGTCTGTGGATGTTGAACTCTTTGAGCTTTTCTGTATCTGTAAAGGTTTTTATTTCCCATTTATTTTTGTTTGTTTGTTTTTTTTCCAATCATTGAGAGGTTGTAAGGTTGCTGAGGTTGGTTGGCCTTGAACTCTTGGCCTTGCCTTCGCAAGCGCCACGACATCCGGCCGGAGCCACTTTGGGCCCCTCCCATTTATTTTTATAGATAGTTTGGTGGCTAAAGACTTGTAGCCTTATAGCATTTTTTTTTCTTTTAGTACCTTAAAGATGTTGCTCCCTTATCTTTTTGCTTTCATTGTTTCTGATAAGAAATTTACTGTTATTCTTATTTTTATTTCTGTGTCTTTTTCTCTGGCTTTTAATATTTTTTGCACTGTTTTTGGCCAATTTGGTTACAAGGTATTTGTATCTAGTTTTCTTCGTGTTTCTTATGTTTTGAGTTTGTTGAGCTTATTTAATTTGTATAGTTTTTTCTTATTCAAAGTGCTAAAATTTCCAGAAATTATTTTTTCAAATTGTTTTTATATCCTCCCTCTCTCTTCTTTCGTTTTAGGACTCCCATTACTTGTATATTAAAATTATTGAAGTTCCTTTCTACTTCAATAGGGGTTTTAATATGAAAAAATACATTCTACTAATGCATTTTTTCATATTTAGAAATATTTCCATGTTTCATTTTGGATATTTTCTAATGTGAATCTTTGTTTACTGATCTTTTCTTCTTTAGTATTAATCTGCTCTTAATCTTTAGCAATGTATTTTAAATCTCTGATATTGAAATTATGTCTAGAAATTTGATTTGGGTCTCTTTTATATTTTTCATGTCTTTAAATCTTTGAATATCTGGAATATAAATAACTATTTTAATATTTTTGCTAATGCTAACATCTATGTCAATTCTGGGTTAGTTTCAGTTGGCTAAACTAACTTTTATCCTCTTTGTATGTTGTATTTTCCCAACTCTTTGCATGCCTATACATTGAATGTCAGATGTTGTAAATTTTTCTTTTACAACATCTGACATTCAATGTATAGGCATGCAAAGAGTTGGGTGAATTTATATTCTAAATCCTTGGGCTTTTTTGGAAACAATTTTATCTTTTCAGTTCTTGTTCTATGATTAGGCAGGCTTAGAGCAACATTTAGTCTATGGTTAATTATTCCTCATAGGTGAGTCAAGACCCAACTTAGTGCCCCATGAATTATGAGGTTTTCCAGTGTGACAGGTGATAACAGGCACTATTCTCAGTCCTTTGTGAGCACTGGACACTGTCCCTCAGATCATTTTGGATGGCTGTTTCTCCAGTCTTAAGTAGTTTCTCTACATGCATATACTGAATACTTAGAGGGAGTCACTGCAGATCTGTCGGGTTACTTCTCTGTATAGCTCTCCCCTCTCTGATGTTCATCTAAGCTCTAGCTGCCTCTGTATCCCAAACTCTCAGCTCTGTTGCAACTCAGGAACTTATCATGTCTGCCTAAATTAGCCCTCCCTGAATCACTATCTAGAAACTTTCTGAAGTCTACAAAATGAGGTGATGAAAGGGTTTATCTCATTTGCTTTCCATCTCTCAAGGATCACTGTCTGTTTTTCTTTTTTCCTTGCCCAAGGTCCTGTGTCTCAACAATCATTGTTTTATATATACGTGTTTTTGGGTTTAAAAAAAATTCTGGTTGGAGGGCAAATCTGACCTGTTAATCCATTTTGGAAGCAGAACTCTCAATTAAAAAAAAAAAATCCTGCCTTAACAGGGACCCCATTTAGTCTCTGCCTGCTCTAATAGTCAACTCTTTACCTCCTGATTTTGAAAGTCTACCTTAACTATAGTTAAAAACAGCATTTTCACCAACTACTTGTAGCATCCAGAAAAAAAGAAACAAATGAACTATATTTCTTCATTTTTATTCTGTACATTTCCACACAATTCACAATACAGAAAAAGTGTCCAAAAAGTAACTGTAACTAGTCAATTTCTTTTTCAGAGATTAGTTCAGTCTCCCAAATTAACTCCATTGAAAATCTCTGTTGAGCAACACAGTGATCAAGATACTTTATATAAATAGGAAATGCAAGAAAATTAGGGAAAAATACTTTGACTTCGTTACAAAAAACTTCATTCTTCCCTTTTCCATCCCACCCTCCCCCCCTCCACCCCTCCACCCACCCTCCCTCCACTTCATATTATCTGAATCCTACTTTACCTGGAAATAAAACTTCATCTTTCTACTGCCACAGCTGCTATTTGTTTATGGATTCCACCTGCCAGCTGGCAGCTTTGCAAAAGCATGGCTCTGGGATGTGATAGGGCAGAATCAGAAATCATGAAAAAGCCCTTTATAATGTGACTGCAACTCTTCATACAGATGTAGCCTTCACAAGTGGACTACCCACAGCCAAGGGTACCCTGGATGCCGGAGAACTTTTTTCCACTCAGAAATCAAATTAAATCAAATACATTCATTCTTTTAAAATCAAGATTGTCCTCTATTCCTTAATTTTTCACAAGAATGGTTTTCCTCACTTTCAAACAGCTATAGTCAGTATAACATTCAGATTCATGGTTGCCCACTTAACCACTGGGAATTTTAAAAAAAACAGCCAAGTTGGCCTTTGCTGAGACTATTTTGGCCCCTAACTTTTCAAAGATGTGTTTTGCAAAATATTCTGTTACGTTAGAATATTTTGTCTATGAGAGTTCTATATCTCCTTCCCCAGGATGGCAAGAATCCCAACTTTCCCAACCTGCAATCAGTAAGTCAGGGAAACATCAAAGTTCTTCTTGCACTGGAAATTATGCTTATATGTAATCAGAGTCTTAATCCAACCAATGATGGGTAAGGAGAGTGGCAAATAAAAATTATTTGCTGTGAATAAACCCAGAAGATCAGGAACCATTTGGTTTCATACAGAAGGTACAATAAATATCAAGGCTAGCTGGTATCTTAAAAGTGATAAATCTCATCAACACATTTGTGAGATTAACTATAAATTTGAAATGAAAAATAGGGTAAACTGACAGGACTATCATATCTGTATGTGTATGGTTTATAAGTAAAGAGTAAAGACAATTTGTAAATATACATTTATCACTTTTAAGAAGAAAGTTTATATTTAATCCCAAAATAACAAGGTTACAGTCTCTGAATTTTTAAGTGAATATATTTAGATTTGTGGGGAAAAAACTCCCTAAAAGTTTCTTATTTTTCTTAAACTTTATCAGGGACAACAAGAAGTTTGTGGACAGGCGTAACCTACTATAAGAGGTTGGACAAAGTTCTTCCAAAACCACCTCATCCTTTAGAAACCTCCATTAAAAAGTTACATTAGCTGACCCTATTTCCCCCAAGTTCTACACATAATCTAATTCTTCTATGCTGCATAAACCGAAATTTTCACCACTAAAACCCCTTGAAGCCACTTTGAACAAGTTTACTCTTTGTTTCCTGAGTTTGATTTCCAAAATTTGCTGACACTGTAAGTCATTTATTTGAGAGTTGCCATGAGAATTTGTGTTAAGACCAGAGTCTTCTTATTGTACTACTTTCGAGAATCTCTTTTCCTTTCCTCACAATTCTGCTCCGCTTTTATTTCCCAAAACCAGAGACAGGAAGTAGAACAAGAAAGAAGATGGAGTAGAAGCAGGTCTTTCCTACAAGACTCTGGATATGGGCTCATTTCTTAAAATTATCTCAAGTGACTTCCTTCCTCACCCAGTCAACCTGAAATCTAGGAAATCAAGCTGTATTACAGGGTTAAAAGGTGACAGGCAATTAAAACTGTAATCCACCTAAGCAGAATATGATGGAAACATTAGCCTACTGATATGGGGTTAAGTCTTGTTTCATGATAAAAATTACAGAAAGTGCTTCCTTGCTTCTGTATTAGTAGAGGGTACAGAATTTCCCACCCTATTCTCCAGTCCTGACTCTATACCCCAAATGACAAATGGGTAGTAAGTAGGGAAAAGAATATTAAATCCTTTGTTTTTACTTTAACTCCTGAATTTGTGACCTTTTTGCTTTAGTAGAAACATATCTTTTTTAGGAGGTTTGAGAATTGGCTAGCAATTCTGCCAATTCCCAAATCTTCTAAAAAAAAATGTTTCTACTAAAGCAAGGTGTGTTTGTGTAGGCAAGGCAACTTTTTAGGGTCATGAAATCCCTGGTTCTAAATGATTTGGGATATATTTGCAATGATGGAGGCTTTTTTTAAAAAATGCCTTCATTGCTATCTATTTGGCAGGAACTTGGGGAAAAAATGGGCTCTAATCGAGTTCTGTTCTGGTCTAAAATTACAGAAATTTAAACCAAGAAAATCTCACAGGGCTTTTCTAGTCCAAGAGCACCCACACTTAAAGATTTGCTTTTACGTGATCTCTGAGTTAGTTGTTCAATTTTCACTTAAATACTAGAAGAAACAGTGATAACACCTTCACTCTTTTTCAGAAAGTCCAATCTATTTTTCTGGGTGCAATGTTTAGGAAAAAATAAATTCTTATAAGTAATAAAGCTAACCTCTTTTCATGTGTTCCTGCTCTCTTCTTTCCTTATTTTATTCTACAAGTCATCTTCCCTGTAGAACTTGAATCTAACAGTCCTACTTAACCTATCTCCTCTACATATTCTTATTCCTAATCCAATTTTGTCTCTTTTCCAAATCTAACATCCTCCTTCTACATATTCACCAATCTGCCCATAAACATCCCTTGTGAAGTATGAGATTCTGAATTGAAGGATATTTCAAGTCTGTTTGTTCTTCTCAAGTACGCCAGAATTTCCCACAGGTGTGTTAAGCCTCTATATATGTGACTATATATTATCATAACACTTAGCTTGCATACCCATCCATAAACTTAGAGTAATAGAGCCTTCGATGTCGGGGCCATTTTTAATACTTTTTGGTATAGCATTTTGAAATTATATCATCTTAATAGTGATTTCCAAGGAAAAAAATTGGACTAACATTTTTTAAATGTGTAGAATCACAAAAAACTTGAAGTCATTAACCCTCAGTGTTAATTTAATCTCTTGAAATCTACTCTGGTATGCAAACATTTGACTTTTCTTTCCTTGAACTATGTACAAGCTGACAAATCTCTCTCTGATAGCAAAAACTCCAACTTTTTGATTTCAAACTCTCCCTTATTTCTAACTCATTCTTTCTGTAGAATCTTAGGTAAACATTTTTTTATGGAGGCACCTTCTATATTACGGAAATCTGAACAAGTGATATAAAACATCCTTGAAGGCAATGATGGAAAATGACTTACTTAGAAAACATGTTAATATGTAATTTCTAAAGACCCAGTTTTGGCTGCAGCACTATCATTTGCTATATGAATCTACACAGGCTGAATTCACTCTACTGAGATTCAGTTTATTCATCTAAAATGTATTACCTGCATTATTTACCTCACCAGTGTATTGAAGCTCAAATACGTCAAAAAACATAATGCTAAAGCTCTAACTTTTTAATTCTTGAAATTGTTATTAATAAACAGTATAGATTTGAGTTAAGTTGTCATAGAGTGAAAACTATATTGTGTTTCACTAAAGGTTTGAGGAAAAAGATAATTTCAGTATTTCCCACTACCAAAGCCTCCCATTTCGGATGGCATTTGGCTCAAAATACTGAAATTTGAAAGATGGGTGAAAACTTAGATCACTGTTTTCTTATTTCCATGGGTTGGATGTCCTTCGTGGTTGCCACCCTGGTAGCAGAAGCCAAGGCGTTTTCCATGATTGCCTTTCATGTGCATTTACTTGGCTCCCAAATATCTCACAGGCAGAATTTTCTTCTGTGGTTATATTAGATCACACTTAACTCTTAGAATATCAAACCACAGCACTTTTTTATATTGGATGGACAGTAAGACAGATTTCTAATAGAATTTTACTTGACAATAACTAAGAATATTGATCAAAATTTACGAGCTTCCAGGAGTATTTTTAATAAGTTAAACTTAATTAAATAATTAAATTACACCTTTTAGTATGTTTTCTTTTCTCTAGCTCTTAAATTCATGCTTAGTTTAAAAATTTTTAAATGATAACTAATGGCCATTCCCCCTGGATATTTTAAATATTCTGTTATAAAGCAACATTTTAAAAATCAAAAAATCAAGATTTTCATGAGTTTGAAAAATAAAATCCTGCCATTGAACAAAGCCACGAAAAAATTTCTTTTGAAAAATCACAGCATCTAATTTCAGCCCCCTCAAATCTCATATTCCTAATCACAACACCCATCAAGGTAGTCAGGTATCCTCTGTTTAAATACCACCAGAGGCTGAAAGTTTATAACTCTGTGATACCCACTCCACTATTACATATTATATACACTTCACCTTCTTGACGTTTAGTCAAAATCCACTGAAAGCTCTGCTTTTTCCTAGTTCTATCCTGAGACTTAGATTAAATGAGTCTTAGTCTTCATTTTAGTAGTGTTTTTAAGTCCTGTTTTAAAATCTTAGTTTCAGATACATTTTTAAGAAACTACCATGACTCCAATAAAATGGAAAGAAAAATATTACTCTTTTCCTAGTTTATATGTTTTTTATTGAACTAAAGCACTGCTGGCTAATGAGTGGCTGGTACAATAAAGCCTTGGTTGAATTTCCAGCCCATGCTGGACACCCTTCTTTTCTCCTGCACAGAACTTATCATATTTGAATTTGTCTTTTTTTCTAGATGCCAGCTCCACGAAATCAAGAGTTTTGTCTATTGCATTCATTGTTATATCTTTAGTATGGTGCTTGCATCAGAGTGACAAATATTTTTCAAATAATGATGAAATACATATATGATTGATTTGTGGGCATATGATTGCATGCATAACTGAATACATATGTAAACAGACTAGAGTCTATGTATGATGAAGACACCATTCAATTTTCACATTTCTACTGTAAAATCTATGCTACAATAGCCTAAGAATTATTTTTTTTGCTTTATTTCTGGGACCTAGTCAGTAAATCTCAGTGTCCCGGGAGAGCAGGTTGTCCAGGGCATGACTGCTTTCTTGATTCTTATTTTCAAGTTTCTCATTAAGCTGTGAGGAGACAGCCTGAAATCCACAGATGGCCTCAGGAGTGTAGATATATAACCTAGTCCTCCAGGTGACATCAAGGAGGCAATGGCTTATATCATTGTGTACTCTCATGTGACTAAGACAGATATTTGCTAAACCTGATAGATTACTTTTCGGAATCATGCTTACCATAATTCTATAAGATGATCAAGTTCAATGGAATCTATCTGTCCTTTGAATAAAAGGTATATTTGTCCCAGAGGGTAATTTCATTTTGATCTATTTTCAGCATAATATCTGGGAAAGATTTTGCAGCTGTGTAACAAAATTATTGACAGTAGTAGGCAGAAAGTCCAGGGGCAGGACTGTTGCTGTGGCCTGAAATTTCAAGGGACGAAAGATGAAGGATAACAGGGACACAGAAAAAGGTAGAGTCCACGTTGTTCTGAAAGACCTGGAAGAGAAGGAACTGTAGGACTTCTAATCAGCTAATTATGAGATTCAGAGTGGGAAGAATTGAGAGATTCAAAGCTGGTTCAATTAAGAGGCAGGCAGAAGCCATTTGATGTTAAATAAGTGTTAAAGATTAATCAGAAAGCTAAAAGATGCTCTTCTACTTCTTTTCCTAAAATGAACATAATTCACTTAAATAGAGCAATTAGTAGTTTTATTTGATGGTTAGGATGAGCCGCTTTAATAAAGTCCCAGTTTTAAATAGCATAATTGAATAAAATATCACACTGTTCTCAGTAACTTCATTAGCTACTTCTTCTGGAAGGAAGACAAGCTGCTCAGACCCCATACTACACCAAAGTTACTACACCTTCCTGGCAGTAGCCTGCCCTAATTAAATATCATTAGGCAACCTACTGAGTGTTAGTTTTACAAACAGCCTTGTAAAGTTATGTAAGCATCACAGAGGAACGAACTCTCCTTTACTTGAAATCCACATGTAGCTTAGATAAGTCTTGAGGCTATGGTAGGTTTCATGCTTCATGGAAGGCAACATAAACAATTACAGGAACTCCTGGTCATGAATTTTTTGACACAGGCAATAGAAAATAGCAAATGCAATTTTAGTAATGCCATGACAGATCTAAGCCTAGCAATGGTGGAAACAAAAAATTAATGGAAATTCTGTTTAATCCGTCTTTGCCTGTTGGTGTTTACTACACATATACAAATGATCAGCATGCTTTTAAAATGTTTCATCTTTTCTAAACCTATGCAATATACATGAATATGGTATACATACATGTATATGTATACAAATAAATGTCTATATATCTGTGTGAATATGTATGCATATATACATAAATGCTTGTGTATGAACAGATGGAGTATTTCTGACATCATGTACAAGCAGCAACGCTCATCAGTGTTAACAGTATTTATTTTTGGGAAGTGGGACACAACACCAGAACAAAAGGATGCCTTGACCTTGGATGTGATACTCATCTGTGGCATTAAAACATTTTATTAAAAGCATCTGCCATTTTAATAACAAAAAAACCCTAAATATTAATAAAATTGACATGTAATAAAATGAAGATGCTGTGTCATGTTTTAAGCCATGAATAATATGAGAGTTCTAGTAAATAAATAAATTTTAGAAATTCATTAGGCAAAGGGACTCTCAGTAGATCCAAATGAAAATGAAGTGATGCTGAGTAGCTCCTAGCACAGGGAGATCTGCCAAAGCGGCCATTCTGAATGGATATGGAGCAACAGGTACGTGTGACTTTCCACCAGTCATTGCTAATTTCATCACTGTGCATTTGCCAGCTAAATCCTGTTTCAAAAATTGCATTGGTTTTTGGTTATCACATCTACAGAGGAAACAAACTCTCAAAGCAAAATTCCTAGTCATGGTAATCATTTCATTGTTGGCTTACTAATCTTCTCTCTTATTCTTTATAAAGTCCATGAATATGATAAACACAGTTTAACTGTGTTCCATTTTGTTAAATGCACAATATTAAAATACAATCTTGCAAACACGACTCCTTTCAGGTTACAGAATGTTGTCTTTTAATAACTCTTAATTTTCCATTCTTCTATCAACCTCATCTAAAAATGGAATCCCAACACAAAGAAACAAACACAGAGGAGTCAGCTGAGCTAGCTGTCTCTTGCAGCTCTGTCTCAATAGTCTTTGTAGAAATGATATTTCTATGAGTACATCTTTTTATGTCTGTTAAAGTTATGCAGCTCTTCAGACCAGGACTAGACCACTTGCTTTTCTACTTTCTGATGCCCCATTAGAGGGGAGACAATATACTTAAGCTGAGATGGAAACTCATAAGAGCTAGACCATAAGGTCTTAGGTCTTTCTAAAGCTCAGGGCCAATTTTTTAAAAATGCTACAGGAGGTGGTTTAATGTTAAATCCATAACATATGTGGTTACTCTTCTCACTTTATTTTGGAAATTCCAAGTCCTATTGGTACTTGCTTTTTTCAAAGAGATATGTCAAATATTGGTCTCCACAAATAATATAGAACTCTAATGCCTTTTTTTAAACGATTTCCAGATGCATCAGAGATCTTATAGTACTAACTCATCATTTTTCATGCCACAGATTTATGTCCTCAATTGGAGCTATTTAAATTGGCCCACTGCCACCTATACCCTAAATTTTCTCTGGGCTATTTGGAAGCATTCATGGAGAAATGTGAGACGGCAGTTGAGGAAAACAAAGTTCTTCATCCCAGCAGTAATAACTAGGTAACTGACTGCTTGGCCAAATGTTTAGCTCAATCCAGGGAATGGAAGATGCCATTCAAAGCCAGGTTCCAGTCTGTCTTAAGGATCATATTTCTGTCATCACATTTCCTTGACAGTTCCACCAACTAAAAATCTCCCAGCAGAAATCCAGTGATTAAATTCTCCTGGAGCATATTTTTCCAGCTCTGGAAACAATCTGCTTCAGTCCCTCCTGTAATATCCAAAAGATAGTTCCATTTCTGAGGTTGATAAATGGACATAGATCACTTACCACCCAATCCATCTTCCCACCAACAATTTGATTTTGAAATGACTATGGAGAGACTGTGGTAATAGAATCCCCATTCACTGAAATGCTGTTCCTATTTAATATGGTACATCATAGCCGTACTTTCAAAATGATATGTGACCGAAATGAGACTCAGATAAGCAAAATGTCACCATTAGACCTTCAAATTAAATGTAGAGACACCATCATTCATGGTCACATGCAGAAACAGTAGGGAAGCACTTTGCTGTGTCCAAGGACAAAACGGAAATAAGCTCAGGAGACATCAGATTTTGCCAAAAGCAAAACCCTTGGACACCCACTTTTATTTTTGACTTACCCCAAAGTCAAGTAGATATTTGGACAGAAAGTTAGACAGACATTTTCTTCTGATGCTTTAGGTATCACGGAGTCCCTAACAGAAGTACCTGTAAGTACCATTTGATCTGTGGCAGGTTTAGATGCTGTAGCTCTGTCTGAAACACATTTCTGCCTAGATTCCCACAGTGGTTTGCACTAAGGACTTTCTAAAAGGGGAAAATAAAGTAGATAAAATAATATATTAGAGTACCCCATACACAGAAAATGGGGTTATCAAGTACAACCTTTGGACCTGACAAATCATAGTTGAAGTATCCTTCTGAATTATCTGGGCATCCCATAAATCTGGCAGTGGAACTCATACAATGAGCTTTTGTCCTTGAGTCAAGAATTCCTTGGAGTAATGAACACCAAAAACCTAAAATGGGGTCCCTCTCACCACTGTATCCAACAGTCTATAGTTGTTAGCCTCTGTGCGACATTCCAGTGGCTCTTCTCTACTCCAGTGACATATATTGACATATGTTGCTACTTTTGCTTTTGCTTTTTTTTTGTTTTTCAAGTCAATTAGGCTGCTTTCTATTATCACTCAACAAAGCTTAGAAGTAAGCACTGTTAGAGTGCTCCATTTCCCGGAACCACAGTTCCCACACATGATTTTCTCCTGGGAAATTTAAACAGCACTTAGAATTGAATGGTTCTGCAGACTAGCTGTGGGCCTCTGTTTAATCCTTTGCTCATCTTCTATTGCAGCAAAAGGCAAAGATGGCTACACATAGGCAGTACGGAGCTGTACAGACAGCCCAAGCTGAACCAGTCCTGCATGGCTATTGGCTACAGCCCAGCAGCCTGGGCTGACCCCTGGGTTACCCTCTGAGGTACCTCCAAGCACAGACATCTCCCATGCCACCTCACCATTCCTCAGAGATGTAGCACACAAGTTGACATTATCCATGTGGCACTTCCCAGCTCCTATATAATGAAACGGAGGGTTGGGCGGGTGGGGAGGACATGCAGAGAGAGTCACTAAATAGTCTTGACATATTTAGTCTTAGAAATGGAGGTGGTTTTACAGTTGTATTTCTGCAGGACATTCAGAAGATTTTAGAAGGCCTTCAGACAATCTTGTGGTCTTCCAAGATTGAATGTAAAGAGAAGAGATAATATATTTTTTAAGTTGATGGGTAGTTACAGTAGAATTGTATGGTACAGGGGAAAAAAATCAATGCATAGGGGGAGGAGGGAGCAGTGCCATTTATACAAACATCCTTTGAATCTTTAAAATAAATTATACAGGTGAACACAGAAGTTCATGCTACTTGCTGGAAGCAATAAGGATCAAATTTTGTGGAACTCGCATTGTATTCCACAAATCTCCAGGTATCCTGCCTCCTTCTCAATGGGCTATCATGTTCTGTTATACATCTTGGTAGCCCTTAAAAACTAGTGGCATGGTCTCAGGTAGATTCTTGCAGGAGAGAGACAGATATATGAATTCCATCAGCTTCTTCCAGGGGAGCTGCCCGATTGCAGGGAGGGCAGATGTGATACGCTTGCTCACGTTCTCTTTGCCCAAATTCCAGGGTCAAACAGCAGTTTCCAGGTCCTCATGGCCAATGATCTTATAGTTCTGACGGCTTTCTAGGTAAGCAGCCAAGTCTGGGTCCCCAGCCTGCTGTGCTCTCTCTTGAGGTGTCTTACCCTATACATACATAGTGAGAAGGAAAGAGATACAAGCTCTGGTTGTGAAATACAAAACCAAAAAAAAAAAAAAAAAAAAGCCCCACAGAAATCACAGAAACAGAGCTACCCAAAGATACTTGCTAGTAAGGATTCTTTCACATTTTGTGTTTTAGAGTTTACAAGACACTTTCAAATCTCTTGTCTTATATGAGCATTAAATTAAAATGTGTGACTGATTGGTAAATCAGAGGGAAAGAGTTTATCACTTTTGACGTGTGGCGTTTATACTGGAGAAACAGAAGTTCACAGAGGTTAACAGTATACAGGAGGAAACAGTGGGGTAAAGAGAATTTTAAAACTCAGAGCCTTTCTGGAAGATGGGGAGACAGAAATTACTGAATTTAAGAAATAGGGAGGCAGGCATTTAGATTTCTAGTTTAGGACTCCTGCCATTATTCTAAACTTGGGCAATCAACATTCAGAAATTAAAGTGATAGTCAGAAAAAACTGAAAGGTTTTCTTTGTGGGTTTCAAAGACCTCAGTTAAGTTCTCCACAATATATAGCATTTCATGTCTTTAAAAACTAAGCTAGTTTCTCAACACAAAAGTAATAGATATTGATTAAAGAAATCTTGGGAAAGTTGAAAAGCACAAAGAAGAAAAGGAATATCTCTATCATTCCACCAAACTAAGATAATCATTATTAACCTTCCATTGATAACTAAGTTTTGTCTTTTCTATGTCTCTATACATATTTTTTATAAAAACAAAACTGCAATTCATTTACTTACTGTTTTACAACCTTTCTTAGTAATATATCATAAATTTTTGTCATTACATTCTTTACATCAACATCTTAAATGATCACATAATTTCTTACAGGCTACTATAATACCTTTTGTACATTTGTATATACACGTATACACATTTGCATATATATTGATATTTTTTTCAATGAGGCCATTGAATAAGAAGTCAGCAGTAAAGGGGGAAAGGTGTCCATTCTTTTGAATGCCTGTAGGTATTACTTAGTCTTCCTCAAAATTTCTAATTTTTGTTCAATGACATAATTTTAACTATTTAAAAAGTTATATTAAGTTCCAAAGGAAGAGTATAGGCATGATCATTGTGCCAAAGAAACAGCTCCATGTACATATGCACGTGAGTTTGATAAATATCACAGACTTCTCAGCTTTCATCTCAGCTATCCCAACAGATACTGGTGACCTCAATCTAACCTGCTCTACATAGCCTACTGGGGAGAGGATAAAAGGGAAGTACCAATGGCTCTAGAATCTTTCTAAAATTCTATCAATTTGTGATTGAGCGGTTAACCACCAGCTTGAAGTTCCTATAATAATTTTGATTCAACTTGTTTGCAGTCTTAGTAGACAATTGTGTCTTTACTTCAATAATAATGAGGTTAGAATTTCCAGCTTCCAAATATTCAGAGATGGCTGAAGTGGGTCTTTGAGTTGATCTCTAAGGAAGTGATCTCTAGTAGGAGATCTCAGCATCTCATATGCTGCATCTCAGGATGCTGCTTCTCTCCAAAAAATTCCAGGAGAAGATTCAGTTGTAATTATCACATTCAACTTTAAACTAGCATCCAGTTACAGAATGACAGAATTTTAAAAATCCATAAAAAGTAATGAAGTATAGTTATGTTATTTAATATGGTAAGATCTCTAGAATAATAACGTTGAGTGAAAAGTTATATGATATCATGTATGTATGACTTCATCTAGTTAAAATAAACAGCGAGAGAGAAAAACAGGCATATCTACATGTGAAGAGAGATCATTAAAAGTTTAATGATATTTAGGTCTAGGTTGTGAGATTGCCAGCAATTTTTTGCTTTTGGGGGCATATCTTCCTACATTACTAGTTTTCTATGTGAGGGGTTTATAATTATAAAAATAAGTTACTTGCACTTAAAAAAAAAAAAGCAGACACATACACAACACAAAATAGAAAGAAGTTTCCATGAACACTGAGTCCTTTATCTGATTCCAAAACTTAGAAAGATAAAAAAGCAGACCTCAAGAGCCAGGTCTCCTGATTCCTGTTTGATTTGTCCCTCTTTTTCATGGCTTCTCTCTTTTTTAAAAAATTATCTAAGTTAAGTGTAGGACCAGCCTTTATATGGTAGAGGCAGTTGCCCTGCTGGCCTGAGTGGTCCCAACAAGGCCAACCCTACCTGGCCCCATTAATGCTGACTGCATGGTGTGTGTTTCTCAATCAGGTTAAACGTCAAAACATCTGAGTACAAATAACATCTGAGAAGAACATCACACTGAAAAAAGTATTACTTTTAATGGCAGAAACTGCAATTACTTTTGCACCAACCTAATATCTGCCATTTGAAATAATGTACCAAATTAGCTAGCCAGACAGGTAACAGACCACTATAAACCAGGACACATCTCAAGTGTGTTTGAGATGCCTAGGCAGCCAGAAAGCAAAGGTGCTGGTGGGTTTCCAGGGAAGTAGAGAGTTCTATACAGTATAAATCGCTCAGAAAGGAAAGAGGACCACTTGGGAGGCAAAGTTATTTCATAAAGTAGACTGCAGATTGAGGAGGCCCCAGGGAAAAAATTGCACATAGGCAGATTCTCATCACTTAAATAAATCTAATGGTGCTTAAGCCATTAATTAGGCTTCTAAGTCATTGAGCTATATGTCATGGTTACAATCATTGGCCCAAAATCTGAGCTACTCGGTACCTGCTTAATGACGGGCTCGTCTATATATTAAGATTCTTCTCTGCAACTGTCTATAGTTAAGTCATTCACTCTGTTTTGGAATCTACTGAGAGTATTGTAAAACTCTCAGAGCTTATCAGAATCCTCTATGGCAAGCATGTCCAACCCACAGCCTGCAAGCCACATGCAGCCCAGGTGGCTTCGAATGAGGCTCAACATAAATTTGTAAACTTTCAAATCATAAGATTTTCTTTCTTTTTTTTTTGCGATTTTTGTTTTTTCAGCTCATCAGCTATTGTGAGTGTTAATGTATTCCATGTGCAGCCCAAGATAATTCTTCTTCCAATGAGGCCCAGGGAAGCCAAAAGATTAGACACTCCTGCTGTATGGGGTTGATCTTCTATGTAAACTAACTCCTCTCTCTCTCTCTTCTTTCTTATAGGCTGAGCCCTGGGTCAACTCTACTAAGCTACAACTCTTCCTTTCCTCGATCTTTCAACCCTTTCTCTTGGGTGTGTTCCACACATTGAAACAACTCATGGTGCAGCCTGTTTTCAGTTCTAAACAGTTTCCCCTGAGGCCTCGCCTCCAACTGCTGATGCTATCAAGGTTGGCACATATGTCACACTACCCATTTCTGGCCTCACCACCCTCCTATTAAGATAGTTGCACACTTTAAGTCTAGATTTACATAACTTTTGCTGTGAAGAAACCAACCACATTTCAAGCCACAGGGCCCCAGGTATCACTGTACCTCAACAAAACAGATTCTATAAACAAACCGATTTTGTTACGTGGCTGCGGTGTTCTGGCACCAAATGAGAACCACCAACCTGCTGATACAACACTGGGTTGGACATCAAAAGAGCTCAATTTGATTTAAGGCTCAGCTACTGATCCAAGGGTATGTGTAACTTTCTCTAGGTTTTTAGCTTCTATACCTATAAATGACAGTAATTCCCATGCTATCTAATTTCTGAGGTTAACTTTTAGAGAATAATATTAGAAAACAAATGGAAATAAATTTTTTTTAAATGAAGAACTATATAAGCACACCAGATTTAAGACTGTAACCATCTCAAAGCCAAATCCCACCATTCTGGAAGCTGGGAAGTAATCCCTTTGGCATCCATATAAGGGGCCATATAAATCATAGAATTTAAACCACATTGGAGTAAGTACTGAAGGAAAACCCCAAACCGGCTTCTCAGTAGTCAGGCCAAAGTCTTTGAACATGGTCCTGACCCCTCTCCTTGGGCTTCAGACCTCCACTCCCATGACTTGGCTGCTAGCATTCAGCAGGACAACCCCAAAGTCCCAAGGCCAACATGTTCAGAGGCTTATAAAGCCCCATAGGCAAGCGCATGCCCTCCCTTTGTGCTTATACATTTAAATCACAGTTTCTCTAAATGAAGCACTCTATTTTTTCCTCCTTTTTCCAAATCCCCAGGCACTTCCATAAGCACAGAAAGGATGTCCGTGCTATGGTCACAAGCAAAGGCAACAGTGTCTTCGATCTCGCCCAGTGGGAGGATGTTTGCACTCACTCATCGAGTTACCTTGGAGTCCGTCTTTCTCAGAGATGCTCCCGCATCCACCAGAAGCTGGCACACAGCCCGGTTCCGCTGGCAGGCAGCCTTGTGCAGTGCAGTCTCACCCCTAAATCAAAGATGAAATGGGAAACCACCCATAAAGGGGCTGGAGGCAGCAGGGAGTGGGGTGAGGGGAGCTGATGTTGGGTGCTCCTCAGCCTCCTCCCCTAGAGGCTGCTGAGACCTTGCCTGTAGGGTACATTCTGGGGACTGGTGAAGGGGATTTCTAAAACGTCCTTGAGCGAGTCATCACCTGATCATAATATCTGACTCCAGTCCCCTTTCGAAACAGTGTTGGTTAACTAGGCTTAATAATTCTTTTAAGAAAACTACTACTGTTTGATTTAGGTTACAGTCAATGCAGTATTAAACAGACCAATTGTGTAGATGTAGCTGAACACTGGGTATCATTCTCTCTGTGCATACATTTGAGCACAGTATGAAGGGCACTGGGTGAAGGAACAGGGAGCAGTGTGGAGTGCCTCTGGCCCTTCAGGCACAGCATGCAGCCCTTGGTTGATAGCCACTCCGCCTGCCGAGGAATATCTCCTGAGAACCCAAGTTCAAAGAGCCAGGCCAACACCCACTCTGCTCTATCCACTTTACATTCTGTGTGAGTGGCAGGTGGAAGGAGGGGGCAGCCACAGAGGATATCTGAGAGGCACAGTGAGACCCTGGGAGAGTTTGAGAGCCAGAGCTCTCCCCAGGAGGCAGCAGGCCTGAGGCCAGCCACTCAGTGTGGGAAGGGGCAAGGGAAACTGGCTATTTCCCCATCGCTGACAGGCTGTATAGGGAGGAGGATATTCCTTTACTGAGCCCAAAGTCACCAAGATGCTTAATGCCAAAGTATTTCAGGAAAAGCCCTTAGAGAAGGCATAATGGGGTAAGTGATGGCACCACTTATAATCTTGCCAATCAGATGTGCTGGCCTGTGGACCAGCTCTATGGAGCAACAGACAGCTTCCTCCACGTGTACTAACTCACAGTTCTACTGCTTCTCATTCATTCTCCATTCTATTCATTTCTACTTCTCCTCCTCCCTGTGTGCTTAGCTACTCACCACCTCATTCCTCTCCCCACCAACTCATCTTTACACCTTTTCAAATATGGCTTTCAGGATTAGTTGTACAGCCTATCTTTGTTCCTCTTTGGGAAGCAGTAGCTATTTTGCTGCTTTAAAAATAAGGTTGAAAACCAACATTATTATCAGTTTAGGCACCATCTCAGAGTGGATGATTTTTCCAATCAGGATCCCTTCTCTGAATCACAGAAGACAGAAAATGGAGTGACTACATTCTTAGTTCTTCAGTGGTCGTTCATAACTTGTCTTGTTCTACACTAACAGAGGAGTTATGTCATTACATGTGAAGAATGCCTTAGGGCAACAGGGCCCCATTTGCTCAGAAACCCAAGTTGAGAAAGAATAAATGTGATAGGTACATTAAAAGGTAAGTGTAATTATTTAGGCTTCTCAGCATTCCAAGATGTACCAGTATAGGAGTCCAATGCTTGGAGCAAGTTCTAAATGATGATTACCATTGACTATGGAGGCAAGCATTATGACAATTGCCATCAATTTGTATTGTGTAATTTTTTATTTAGGCAATTAGCCCTGCACAGTTATGAACAGAGTTGAAAGTGGACTTTGAATTACTTAAACTAAAATTACCTATGCTATGCTCTATAGATTAAATTCTTCTCCCGGATATGTTCTGAAGAAAATTATCTAGACTCTATAATAAAAGGTGACACTCACGTTTCGCTGTCTGCCATATCCAATAACTCAGAAGGACCTAAATAAAAAGAAAGCAAGATAGCCATAAACAATAAGCTCAAAAACTAAACATTATCAGAAAACCTATAGTCACAGAATTAAAATGCCTTGCAAAGCTATATTTGGGGATAGGAATAATAAGACAGAAAGAAAAATAAAAGGATCCCTCTACCTCCTTGTCACCAAACTCCCAGTCTCCATGAGCCAATACACACAGAATGGTAGATAGAAAAGAATGGTATGGTCTCTGCTTCAAGAAGCTTTCAATCAAGTTTAATAAATAAAACTGGAATATAATAACTGAAAAATAATTAAGTGGCTAACTAGGAAGAAAGGGGCGAATCAGGTGGACTTTAAGAACCAGGGTTGTTTCTCATTCTCTAACAGGTTGCTTGGGATGGTGTTTTATGAAGCATAATATTGAGACTGTAAGACACGACATCATCTAGAGTACAATTCCACTTTTTAAAAAATTTCCCTTTCAGATCAGAAAGAAATATTATGCACACACATCCAGTGACTATAGATGCATCCTTAGGAATGGAAATATTATGTGATTTGCCCCCTTTACAATGTTTTAGGTGTTCACAAATGAATCCATTCAGTCTGCAAACACTGTTTGGAGTGTCCATCTTTCTAGCTCTGTACCACTGCTTCTCTCCTTGCCGTCTCTTGCCCTCTTCAGCCCGTAGGTATTAGCTGAGACTTTTTCCCCCCATTAAGGCCTTTATGATCTCACTTCAAACAGTTTATTAAACACCAGCCTATATAATCTTTCACTTTATGTACTGACCCTATTTCCTACAGTTGAATGAGTAATGAGATTTATCATCCAAGTTGGGACCACCCCAGGCAAGGGGGGGATACATGATCATGTTACATTTATCAAAGTATTTTTAAATAACCTGATTTATCTCTCCCCATAACCAGACTCTAGAGAACCCCTTAAAGTTTTGGCCCATGCTTTTTCTAGCATTGTGTCATTCCTTGGTGCCTACTATAGAGCCTGGAGCTAAGGAGATGCTTAAATATTTGGTTGGATGCATGAATAAATATGCTTGTAAAGGCCAAACACAGTTCTAGATATTGAGTATTTTAGTCTTTAGAAAGACTATCCATGATCCTGGGAATTTGCTCTCTTTATTGGTGGATATCACTATTTTTAACAATGAACTTACTGTGTATAGTAAGGAGGGGAAGAAGAATTGATGACTCTCACCCTGAAAGTCTTTGGCCAAGGAGAATATAACAGAGATGTTATGGGATTTCCCAGTTCTCCTGGTTATCCAAATCATCTTAACTTCCTCTCTTTCACACCTGCTATTCACTGGGACCAGGCGAATCTTCTCTCGCAAAGTCTCTCTTATTTTGTCTTTTCTATTTGTCCTATTTGACAAATACACTTCCTAACCAGTATCTGCCTGGAACATTATTAGCATGCAGAAGTAGTTACCAAGAAAGATAAGAAGGTCTTGTATCATCTAGATTTCTAGGTTTTCAGTATAACATATCTACTGCTTACTCCCAAGTATTTAAACACTGGAGCTCATAGTCTTTCATCTGAAACTATATTTCCTCAACTTGTTCCCAGGGTTCCATTTTATTTATGTATGTATTTTTCAAAAAAGCTAAAGTTGTAACTACACACTCAACCATGAACTTCTCAGGCTTTCCCAGCTCTCCCCATCCATAATAGCCTCATATCTAAATCTGACATGTTCTTTAAAAGCTAGTCTGTGACAAGGTCCTCTGAAAAGATGACCTTTGACAGGAGGAATCTATTCTTTCTCTCAACTCCTAAAGCACTTATTTGGTTCTACCCTCATACTATGTATTCACTTTTTGAATTCATGCCTTCCATAAATAAATTATTCTGTATCTGTTGAATATAAGAACACCTTAATTATTTTTTGTATCCTTCTATCACCTACCCCTTACTAAGGAAACGACAAAAAATTAACTCATTCCTCTTTGTTCCTTGGTGCTGTGATTCTAAGGCAAAATAAATAATGATTTTCATCCTCCCACATACCCAAAATGCAAAGCAGCAAAGGGCAGTGATTAGGAGTGAGGTTTCTGGAGCTGTCCCTTCTTGGTTAAAAGTCCCTGTTCTACTACAGACTAGGTCTTTGGCAAGTCTAATTAATCTCTCAGCCCCTTAGTTATCACACATATAAAGTCAAATTAATAATAATATTTATCTCACAGAGTTGTTGTAAGAGTTCAAGAGGGCCGGACACAGTGGCTCATGCCTGTAATTCCAGCATTTTGGGAGGCCAAGGTGGGTGGATCATTTGAGGTCAGGAGTTCGAGACCAGCCTGACCAACATGGTGAAACCCCATCTCTACTAAAAATTCAAAAATTAGCCAAGCATGGTGGCACGCACCTATAACCCCAGCTTCTCAGGAGGCTGAAGCAGGAGAATCGCTTGAACCCAGAAGGTTAAGGTTGCAGTGAGCCAAGATTGTGCCACTGCGCTCCAGCCTGGGCGACAGAGCAAGACTCTGCCTCAAAAAAAAAAAAAAAAGGAGTCAATACACATAGTGTGCTTAAAACAGTGCCGGGCACACCACAGGTACTGCTTCAGCTTTAGATAGCATAAAGTGTCCTATTCTCTGTCCTCTCTGTCCTGAAACAGCAGGTCACACTATGTCAAGATATGGGAATATCAGTGAAGGAAGGTGATGTGAAAGGGTTGCATTACTTGCACTTAATGTGAAGCCACTTGTTAACTCAAATTCTATGTCCTGAGAACTAAGCACCTCAGGCCTATTTAGCTGCCAACAGGGCACTCTTCACAATGTCAACAAGAGGCTTAAGCACCCAATGGTCCTCTTAAAGAGTGCCTGCCACCTTCAGGGAAGATTCTAAGCCACTCATTTTGAAAGGAATTCCATGAATATGAGTAGCCTGGACTCATTAGTAGCTCTGTTCCCATTGGTACTGCTAATTGCACAACTATTTAGGCAACAGAGACCTTGTTTACTGTCCCCCTTCGTTCAGCACTGTCATTCAGTGCTCTCAGAAAAGTGCCATGGTGGGTCCACAGTCCCCCAGGGTCTGAGTCTCTATGCACGTGAGCGGATCCTGAAGCATTTTAATTGGGCTAGCATAGCAATAATTCACAATATGAAGATGGGGACAAGGAAGAGAGTGATTCTTCACAATTTCTGACCAGAATCACTACATATGCAGCCAATCCAGAATTATTCCAGAGCTGATTATCCAGTCTGTGAGTCAGGCATGCCTGCAGCTACCCATCACTGTCCCTCCCTCTGCACCCTTTCATCCTCTGCAGCTGAGAGAGGTGAGAGGCAGAGGCCCTAATACTAAGGCAAGAAACTTTTGCCCTTAATTAATATCTAAAAAAAATGCCAATTAAAGGGTTTTGGGAATGGCTCTGAAATAATCAATTTAATTAACTTCAACTTTCCTTATTCTCCCATCAACATAGATAATCACAAAATAGCAGAACATTTTGAACACTGGCCAAGAAGAGGCAAAAGCGGCAGCCAGCTGACTACAGCTGGGAATGGGCGGCTATTTTTAACAGCACAGGTATATTTTCTAATCATTTTTTAGCGTGCTTTAAACTGACTGCATAATGCTAGCAAGGAAGGGGCTATAGAGAGTGGATGCCAGGAGAGGCCTAAGACAAGGCTGTTCTCCTTATTTGAACTTGCACTCCCCACTAGGGAGCCGTGCTTTAACTGTAGAATGTGGAGTTTAACTGCACCCTGTGGCTTCTCGTGTATAAACAATAACACCTGTGATTTTTGGAAAGTTAATGTGAGTCTCACTAATAAAGGAAATGAGACAAAAGGAGAAAAACAAGAGAGAAAAAAATAAAGACTGGTCAGGCATGGTGGTTCATGCCTGTAATCCCGGAATTTTGGGAGAGCCAGGTGAGAGGACTGTTTGAGCCCAGGAGTTCAAGACCAGCCAGGGTACCATAGCGAGACCCTAACTCTAAAAAAAAAAAAAAAATTTTAATTAGTAGGGAGTGGCAATACATGCCTTAGTCCCAGCTACTCGGGAGGATAAGGAAGAAAGATTCCTTGAGTCCAGGAGATCAACGTTACAGTGAGCCATGACTGCACCACTGCACTCCAGCCTGGGTGACAGAGCAAGATCCTGTCTCAAAAAAAAAGTAAAATAAAAAAAAGACAACTGAATTCCTTCGGTGTATATGAAAGGGTAACATTTGGGTTTGGGGCTTGTTTTATATACACATACATTCTGATTGCCAACACTAAGCCTCTCCTCTAAGGAATTTCAAGGGAGACCATCAAACTGTCAACAGAGAATTCACTATTGTTTCCTCAGTAGACAAGGAAATCTTAGGTCTCCGTCTCTTTCAGGGTTTGCTAAAATATCCAATCTTCATCCCTTAGCTGTCCTGCATCAGAAAAAATACTGTAAAATCCCTATTGAGGAGATACGGGTGCAGATTTCTCCATGAAAATTTCAGATGAAAATGGCCACTGCTCTTCCAGAAACCTAGACCAACTGACACTTGAACTCTGCTTATGACACTCACAGGGCCCCACCCTGCACTGTGGTTATCTATCCATGTTTCACTTCCCTTGCTGGTATTAGGAATATGGAGGACCCAGACCATCTCTCACAGATGGATGAGTTTTGATAAGTCACCTAACTCCACCATGCTTCCATTTTCAATACCTGTCAAATAGAGGTGAGAGTTTACTCTATAGGGTTGTAAAAATTAAATATGAGAATGCATTTAAAACACTGAGAACAATAGAAGTTAGTGGTGATTGTTATAGATACTTTATTTTTCCTTAAAAGTGCCCGGGACAGAATTAAAATGTTTTAATGAATGAATGAATAAAAGACATTTTAAAAGCATTTTGGATCCCAGCCAATATCACTTTAAGAGAAAGATTCATAATTGAAACATGGATTCAAAAGACTGTGTATATGGGAAATGGTCTGAAAATTAAGGGAAAGAAAATTCTGTTAAGTGGACATACACATCAGTATTCAGGAGAAGCCCAGGGAATGCGAAAGGAAGCAAAACTTTACAAATCTTTCAAAACAAGAAAGTGAACATCGTGTTAAGTAGCCAGGCCTTCCAAATTACAATGTTGCTGCCTAATACTCATTCCATAGGCTCTTCTGTTGGATACCCCAGCTCCTGCTGATGTGACCTTGTCATCAATATTATATTTGTAGTATATATGATGTGCCTTTTGTCACATGCATCCTTTAATTTGCTTCCCACACCAATGCCTCCAAATCCCCTTTGCTATTCCTTCCACTTCCCATGGCCTCTCTCTGGGCCCTCATTTCCCATTAGTCTCCCTGACGCTGCCAGCAGACCATTCCAAATCCTCCCCTGCCACAGGACAAAAGCTGCACAGATGTGGGGAGAGCTGGCACTGGGAATGCTAACAGCACTGTCATCCTGTCCCAGCAGGATGGTGGTCAGTTCTCTCTGGGACCAGAGGCAGCAAAAGGGGGGTTAAAAAAAGAGAAAAGAAAGACTGAAGGCAGAAAAAGAGGGAAGACAAACTAACCCATTGAAATCAAAAAGGAAATGCATGAGTGAGATTTCTATCAGGAAAACCAGTAGGGGGCAATGGGGTAGGCGTGGGGAGAATAAAAACAAAAGAGCAGAGTGTGCAGGGTGGCAAAGGAAAGAAACAATACAAAAGTCCCTTGGAGGGGCAAATGAGGGGGGGGAGTGAGCAGAAAATATGGTTGAAAGGAGCTGAAAAGCGGGAACCACTGAGAGGAATCTCAGCTGGAATCCCTGCATCCTTAGTTTCTCTACCAGTCTCTGTGGAATTGTTAACTCTTCCTCCCTCAGTCTCTTTTCAACTCTCTAAATGTCCAAATTCCAGTTTTTCATAAAGGAAAGCAGCATGCTGTATACATGAGAGAAGACATCCAAAGGAAGAAGATGCAAGCTGAAAAAAAATTCAAGCCTCCCATGGTGCTTTCAGAACACACCACACATCTCCTGTTGCACAGCCCCCAACCTGCTTGAAAAGAGCCCATAGAAGAGAAATTGATTGCTGCTTGTGTCTGGGAGAATAACTAATCTCAGGACTCTTGCTCAGGTCTCCTCTTGATGATGGCCCACACATCTGACCAGAGCCAATGAAGAAGAAGGCAGAGCAGAGGGGAGAGGGGCTCAGGAGTCAGGCTGCAGGAAGCAGATGAAGTGTCAACTCAAGAGCCACAAACATCATCAGTTGTGCACCTGGAGAAGAGCCCGTGGATCCAGCAGAACTGCAATTACTAAAGGCATCCCTACAGTCAAGTCTGAACAGTTTTTCAGATTTATGTTGTATGAAACCACGGGACAGACAGAAACCAAATCGTAAAAAAACAAGTAAATAAATAAACAAAGGCTTTGAGAGATTTGCAATATTCAGTAACCAGGAGAAATGTCTTTCTTGATCTTTGACATAGTGTAAAAGTTTTATTATTTTTTTTTCATTTACATGAATTCAAACTGATGAGACTTACCCACTGCAAATCTGATGCTAATTTAAAATCCAATGCCATAATCTGACATATATCCCTAAATCCCAGACTTACTGAGACCTCTTGGAAAGTCTTTTTTCTTTTTTCTTTTCTTTCTTTTTTTTGGTCAGGTCAGGGCATTCCAGAGTTATCATCATTGCTAAGTTAGGAGATACTATTTCAATCAACAGAGATCAACTTAAGAAGGTGATGACAGTACAGAGAAAGGGTGTTTTCTGTGTACTTGTCTCTGACTTCAAGAACCCTCTAAATTATAGGAGTTTCTATCATTTAAAAGAGAGGAATGGTTTTGTTATGATAGTTTTCCATAAAATGCAATGGTTAATATAAACTGAATCAGCAACTAAAGATACTAAAAAACAAACACAAGGACAGTTGAGCTGAAGTGTTTAGCTCTTGTGGAATGAAGTTAATTAGGCTATATCAAATGATTTTACATCCATATTTCTGAATAAATAAAAAATATAAGATAGATGTCAGAATGAAATTGACAATGTCTACAAAGGCTGATAAAAACTAATTTCAATAAGAATCAATTGCATTTTAGTCTCCATCATTCATCTACAGTAGTAAAGTGTTAAAAAATTGCCATCTATCAAAAATGCAGTGATGCTTGGACTGAACATTATAATAACATTTCATTTGGAAACAAAAGAGATAGATTGTGCTCTCCCATCTCCACAGTCTTTCTCCCTGTGTGATTAGAGAGCCTGGTGAGGCAGGAAGTGTGTACAATGCCTTCTGAGACCTCAGGAATTGTTTGCTTAGAAGTGAAGTTAGGATGACTACTGTGACTATTGTGTTTCTTCTGGTGAGCATAAATATTAAGCCAATTAATTTATAACATCTAACCAAAGCATTGGAAAAATAAGCATCCCCCTCCCCCTAAAACGATTGAGTTCCTTTGTGTCCTTCCATTCTGGCAGAGTGGTATTGTGTGACTCAGTCTTTGCAAGAGACACTGCAGGTTGGTGAGAAACTACTGATTTGTATTGGAGTGTCAGGTTTTGCTCAAGGCTCTGAGAGAGAGCCAGGTGAATTCACGCCAGGTGAAGTATGTGTGTAATGATCTACATTTGGGGTTACAAACTCCAAGCCCTGTGTGTATGGATTAACGGTACTTTTAAGGACCCTATTTTTGGAGGCAGGGAAAAGAGAGGAAGTAGAGGAAGCGAAAAGTCACTGTGTCTGGGTGATATCATCCCAGGCCTCATCATACATGTCCCTGGGGTGGCTCAGATGAGGAGTTCTCCTGTTTTCATTTTTAGTGTACTAATATTTCAAATATTGCATGGGCTACATTTACACTAAAAACTTCATTATTGTTATCATCTTTTTTTTTTCTTCAAGGGACAGGGTCTGGCTCTACTACCCAAGCTGCAGTGCAGTGGTACAATCCTAGCTCCCTCAACCTTGACCTCCCGGGCTCAGGCAATCCTTCTGCCTCAGGCTCACGTAGCTGGGACTATGGTCCCACCAGGCCGGGCCATCTTGTATTTGTATTTGTGAAACCTGGATTCTTAGGACCCAGAACTGAAGTAAAAATAGAAAAACAAAGTTCTAAGGGATTCCAGGTGAGTCAGACATTCAGGACATTGTGAGGGTAGTGTTATCACTTTAAACTGCAGAGAATGGGACATAAGGGAGTGTGGCAGATTAAATATATCCATGAACTATTCACAGCTCCTGCCATCAAACAGTGGAATCTTTTCCCCAAACTTTTATGTCTGGGCTGGCCCTGTGACTTGTTTTAACCAACAGAATGCAGTAGAGACCAAGCAGAACTTTCCAGCTCAGCTTCAGGACATCTGTCAGCTTCCAGTGTCACCCCTAGGAACCCCGGGACTACCATGCTGTGAAGAAGCTTGGGAAAAAATGACCAGGTATTGAGAAGGCTTAGGTGTCTTGGCCTTCCAGCCATTCCAGCTGAAAGCCCCAAATATGTGAGAGTCCATCTTCAATAAAGCCTCATCAAAAACAGGAGCTGACTACAGCCTCCTAATGAGACCAAGTGAGACAGTGGATACAGAGAGGATCCTAGGACTAGGGGAGGAAATACTGCTTTTACAGGAAAGGTAAAAAGATGGGTGGTGGGGGGCAGGGTGTGGAGAGAGAGATTCTACTCAAATAGATGGCCAGTGTTCTCACCTAACTCTAGAGAGAGGGTAGGTGGGCACCAAATGGCTTAAGGTATCCAAGTAAGTACTCAATCTCTTGGGTAAAGGGCAAACTAAAGAGAGTAGATTGAAAGTGATCAAGAAGACAGCAACTAGGAGAACTTTAAATCTGAGCTGAAGAAAAAGAAAGTAACAGTATACATCTAATCCTCACCTGAGCTTTGTGCAGTAGAAATCCTGAGATATTTTCTTGTTAAAGGAAAAATAACATAATAACATTATGGCTTCACTCTTGCCCAGAAAGCAATGCTTTTAACTGCAAGAGATTAATTAGCCAGGGAAATAGAAGAAGGAATGGTAATAAGCCCCAGACTTGGCACCAAAAATACATCCCACCTACCTAGGCTTCCCAGGGCAGACAGGTTTGGAATTATCCAACCCACCCTACAAGGAGCAAAGAAATCCTGTAACACAGCTATCCTGTTTTCATGGCCTTTCCTTTCTCTAACCTGCCCTTTTTACTGTATTTCAGACCGAGGGTTTAAGCATGATCTTCACAGTGAGAAGGTACTGAAGACAAAGCAAAGGAAGTCTAACGTGACTGATAATCTAGTACCACCTTTGCAAGGACCTTGTGAAGATCAAATCACAGGATGTGTTCACTATAAGCAATTGGCAAATATGTGCTTGATAAATGGTAGCTATGTTATCTATTTGTGGCTTTACCATAGGACTTAACACAGCTCCACATATCTGTTTTAAATTTAAATGTACACATGATCATATTTTTTTCTTTAGCCTACAATTGCTTGAAAACAATGACTGCATTTTATTTTGTGTGTGTACCAGTCTATAACAGGCAGTTCCTGTTAGGCACTATACAAATATTTGTTAAACGAATGAATCAATGAATGGAATAAGACATACTTGCTGAATTGCCTAAAAAGAGGAGCAAAAAGGATGTGAATGTTTACTAGCATGCTTACCATCTACAGGCTGAATTTAGGTACAAAAGGAGTCACACACAGGCTGACTGACAGGCTCAAAGATACTTTTCCAATCTCTCTGTATATCAAAGTCCAGCAGAATTAGATTCTTTCATTCCTTCTCATTTAAAAACAGCCTAGCTAGGCAGTATTATTTTTTCCTCTTTATTCCTGTTCTTTATTCCTAGAAACACTATGAAACATGAGAAATTGAATGCAACAGTTTAGATTTGGTATTCATCAAATATGTTTATGCTTCTAAAGGGTTTTTAGAGGCAGATGCTATAGTGCATGCTACTTTCTGCAAACGACCTAGCACCAAATTAGAAATCCAGTTTGAAAGCAGTCTGGAAGGTTAGTATGATCTGCCACAGATGACACAATAGTACCAGACATTTTCAAAGAGAATAAAGTGTAACTTGGGTTGAAAAGATAAATGAGATCAAACAGGAAAAAAATGAGAAACTAGAAAGATGGAAAAAATTACCCTCATTAATCCTCACAATGATGAACTACAAATATGGATTAGGTAGGTGATCCCAACCTGTTAATTTACAGAAGGACTCCAGAAAAAATAAAGTTCATGATGCCAGGCTGCATTTATTCTTGTCCCTTATTTAAAAAAAAAAAACTAATTAGTCTGAAAAATAGCCTGTAAAGAGCTTGGTATGAACATTGTTTCTATTAGTTGCTCGGTTAGGATGGCCCACAGGTATCAGTGGTCTGCAACCTCGACTGCTTCAAATAAGCAGGGGAGCCGACTAAACGTTTGAGAGTATTTCTGCCATTCTGAAGAGTGCCTGGATGAAGGGTATCTTAGACAATGCAATGGATTTCACAGATAAGTGATCCTGGGTAAGTTCACTATGCCTACTCACCGTGGTCAAGGATATATTTCACAATCTCCCCGTTGCCGGTTTTAGCTGCGTAGTGAAGGAGTGAACAGTGGTCTGGTCCCTGAATTAGCAGACTGCCTCCATTTTTATAGCTTTCTATTAGCTGCAAGAGAGACATAACGGAAAAAAGCTCAGGCAGAATCCAGAACAAGGATAACAGCTAACTGGTAATAAAGTAAGAGTCACGTAGCAAACCACAAATGTTTCTAGCCTCAGAGGACAGAAAGAAAAGTCAAAATGATGAAGTAACATTCCTGGACTGTTATCACTCACAGAGATGACCAGGGCCTCTTCTAACTCTGGAGAGAGTCTGTGGGTATTGAATAGGCTAGGGAAACTGAGTTCATGGTGATTTACTTTTTTCATTTATTTTCTGAGCACTGGTCCCTATGGTCTCTGTCCCAAGAGAGTGAAGGGTGGAGTGGAGAACAAAAGCATCTCTATGTTGGTTTAGCATTCTCTCGAGTGAAAGAGTAATTATGGTCATAAGCAGGAATAGCTTGGCGGCTGTAGCTAAGCTCCTTGCCTGTGTCCTTTAGTTTTTCTTTAGTCTCATGAACCTAAATACCAAATATCAAAGCTGCTTCTATTTCTCCTGTGTAAGATCACTGCATAAAAATATAGACACATAGGCATGCATCGTGCACGCACGCACATGAACACACGTCTGGCTTCCGTCTTCATCCAGATCTGCAGCCCAGCCTGCGAACCTTCTGTTAATCACCCAATACATACCTAACAGGCTAGAGATGATCTACAGAATGAGACCCAAAATGATTCAGAAAATGTAGTAGTTTCTACATGAGAGAAGACTGGGGAAGAAAACCAGAATTTTGTAGCCTGAGAATAAGGTGGCTAAATGAGGATATGGTCTAAGTTTATAAAACATTGAACAATACGGAAAATGTGAATGGTCCCTCTTCTCCAAACTACAGTATATCAGGACAAGAGTGCCTGCGTGAAGCTTCTGATAGGTACTTTTAGGACAAAAGAGAATTTAAAAACCCAGAATGTAACAAGCAAAAGGAACACATTACCTTTCAAGAAGTTAGTTGGCACACATTATAGATAATCAAACATCCCATAAGGTGAAAGAGCATAAATGACATAAATGCAAAGAATAAGTCCTAGTGTTCTATACCATTGTAGGATGACTCTAGTTAATAATATATTAAACAGTTTTAAATAGTTAGAAGGAGGATGTTGAATGTACCCCACATGAAGCAATGATAAATATGTGAGATGGTGAATATGCTAATGACCCTGATCTGATCACTGTATATTATAGGTATCAAAACACTGCTATGTACTCCATGAATATGTATAATCATTTGTCAATTAAAAATATGTTTTTTAAAAAAGGAATGTAAATTCAGAGTTTACGTCTTCACTCAAATACATCCATAGAATTGTCATGGGCTAGATGCCAGGAATATAAATGTGAATACAATTCAGTCACTGTGCTCAAAGCCCTCACAGCCCATCAGGGGGACCTACAGGTAAAGAATTACACTGTAATGGACAGAAACATCACAAAGTTCTCAGAGAATTAGTAGGGAAGCATGAAGCAGGGGATAGAAACAGAGCCATGGAAGACCTCCCAGGACATGGATCAAAAGCAGTAAGTAGTTGAATGGAGTTAAAGAACATATGGGACTTTCATCCCTAAACTGGGGGCCAGGAGGGCAGGAAGAAGTAGCCAACAATTTTCCACAAAAATCTAAAAGGGAATCCTGTTCTATTCAACAGCATTGTCTTAAAATGACACTCCCTTTCTTTGTGGGGAGATTGACAAAGGATAGCAACATGGACGCAGCCAGACCCATTCAGGGTCAACTGCCTTGATCCTGCCTTCCTGTGCTGTTTCCAGACACCACGAACATGAGGTTACTCCATGGGCATTTTTCACAGCCCAGTTGTCCAGGAGCTATTTGTGACAGTCTTCATACGGGCGTGGCTCCAGAGATGTTGTGTTCTCTAGTCTATCTCTCGCTCTCCTTCTCTCCCTCTCTCGTGCAAACATAATGTGTGTACTCAATTTAATATTTAATAAATACTGTGCTTTCTACTCAGGAGAAAGAAAAGAAGGTAGAGAAAAGAAAGAGGGCACTATTTGAGAAGGAAAATTAAAGAAAATATGTAAGAGAGAAAAAGAAAAACCTTAAGCCCTCAGTAAATATTCCATCTCTCAGTAAATAAGGTGTTATTAAGTCATGTTTTAGTCATTTAAGAAAGAATTATACCAGAAAATGCATTAGAATGGTACAAAAATGCTTGCGGTTTCTGTCACTGAAATGACAAAAAAAAATGAATTACTTTTGCACCAACCTATAATAAGACAACCAGCTGGATATGGTGATTTCCCACATTGCAAATGATTCTCTATTTAAGAGTATGAAAAAAAGTGTGATAATAAACTCAGGGTCCTGGGAAATCAGTTACCTAAACTAAAAGCATATGGAAAATAAAGTGGAAGGGTCTCAAATGTACAGTGCTTTGCAAAACATTCTGATGTAGAAACTCCCCACCCTTCAAGGGCAGGAATCAATTTTATTCATGCCTTTATTTCCCATAAAACCTAATGGAAGGTCTTGCATGGAGTATAGGATGGTATGCGTTTAATCCCACTGGGAAGAAATGGCACTGAACTCGTCAATGTAGTGCAATATAGTGCAATGGTGCACTATGATTTGTGCAGTGACACAGGTACCGTTTTCAGTATTATGTACTTAAAGAAGGCAGTTGATCAAGATGTTTGCAACATTTTTACCATTTGTTTTTTTTTGTAGTAACCTGTTGAAAAATGTAGCAAAGGTGTCCTTCAGTTTGTCCAACAGATGTGCCCCACAAAATAGTTATGTCTGGGGGTCGGACTTTTCAGCTTTCTCTTAGGGCTATTGGTTCCTCGATCTGCAATGGCAACTTACTCCACAGGCTGAGGAGTCAGGCATGGCCTCTGCCTCTAGGCAGCTGTCATTATTACAATGCAGATCATTTCCAGCAGGAGGTGTGCAGGGGCATATGGGCAGTCATGGGCCTGATGCCTGAAAATGATGTGGGACCAAACACAGCTTTAGAATATTCATTGATGATGTTATATTATACAACAAATATTTGTATTTCCATCATGTGTAGCTATTTTAAAAAGCAGATCGACACTATCAGAATATTAATAAAATAGCTAACATTTTAGAGCCCTGTACATGTAATAGGAACAGTTTTGAGAACTTGATATGCATTATTACATTTACTCCTCATGACAAGCCAAAGAGAAAGGTAACATTATTCCATTTTACTGATGAAGAAACTAAGGGAAAGAGAGAATAAAATAATTACACAAAATCACACAGACAGTGAATGACAGAGCCAAGATCTGAATTCAGAAAGTCTGACGTCAGATTTTACATTCACCCTCAGAGCAGTGGTGACTGCTTCCTTCCTTCTGAACAAAATTTACCAGAAAACACAAGCACAAATTAAACCAGTCCATGGATCAGACTGAGGGTCCTTGTTTGGCTATCATCCCCAAAGCATAAAACCATAACAAGGAAAGATTAATCTCTGGCCTGAAGAATGCATTTCTGAGTGTTGTCCAGGTAATTCTTACAGATGCATTCATTTCAATACCTGCCTGAAAGGAAATCTTTAAATTCTTCAAATGTCAGCTTTTAGAGAGTACAAATTCCTGGCACTGTGCACACTGCATCCTGGGGACATGCAGTTCATTTTAAGTAACTGAGGCAAGTGCCCTGATGCTCCTGAGCACCCTCTTTGCTCAGTTCTCAAAAGAACATCCTACCGCTTCCACTCAGCCAGAGCAGGCAGTGGGATGACACATGATAGATGGGAACATAGAAATTTGGTGAGGAATGAGGTTGACTTAAAGTTCTTAAGGAGTTGCCAAAGATTTGGTAGAAAGATATCTTACCTTCATAAGATCACCAGCTATTACTGCCTGCAAAATTGCTGTAAAAGACAAAAGAAAGATGTCCCATTAGTAGAAGACCCTTCCATTAAAATATCACACAAAGTTGGATCCATATTTTGGACAAGTAGTCTACATTTGGGGCAGGAATCAGGGAAGGAAAATATCTTGGTCAAACAGACTGAGGCCCTTCCCCACCCAGGTACCCATTCCATGCATCCTTCCAGAACCCATGTGTGCCCCCTCTCCAGCCTTGGTACAGTAAATATTTAAAACATTGGAGTCACACATATTGGGTTCAAATGTCAATTTTAAGTAGTAGGACACTGGGCAAATCATTTAACCCCCCTGAATCTCAGTTTCCACATTTGTAAAAGAGAAAGTTTAAACTTAGTAGGATAGTTACAAGGGTTCATGAAGTCCTGTGAATGTTCCTAACCCAGCCACGGATGCAGAGTAGGTGCCTAATCATGATTGCACTTGCTTCCTTCTTTCTAGTTCCTTCTACTTCGCTCTCTTGGGATTTAAGCAGTCACCAGTACTTTTGTGTTTTATGATAAACACCTATTGCTAGGAATATATATATATATATATATATATATATATATATATATAGAGAGAGAGAGAGAGAGAGAGAGAGAGAGAGAGAGAGAGAGAGAGAGAGAGAGAGACGGAGTTTCGCTCTTGTTATCCAGGCTGGAGTGCAATGGTGCGATCTCGGCTCACCGCAACCTCCGCCTCCTGGGTTCAGGCAATTCTCCTGCCTCAGCCTCCTGAGTAGCTGGGATTAGGCACGCGCCATTGTGACCAGCTAATTTTTTGTATTTTTAGTAGAGACGGGGTTTCACCATGTTGACCAGGATGGTCTTGATCTCTTGACCTCATGATCCACCCACCTCGGCCTCCCAAAGTGCTGGGATTACAAGCATGAGCCACTGCGCCCGGCCTAGCTAGGAATATTAAGAAGACTGGAGGCAGGAAAGAGGAATCAAGTCTATTTTAATTGTGTTCTCGAGAAAATAACCATGTGTTTGGCATTTAATTTATTGATGATTCTTATGAAAGAAAAAAAAAAGGCTAAAGGTAATAGGTAATTTAAACTACTTTTAAGAATATGTAGCCTTAGGGAAAAAAACAGACATGTTTAATGTTTCATGCATCTCATTCTCATATGGGGTATAGAAAAGGAATGAGAAGCTGGGCGCAGCGGCTCAAGCCTGTAATCCCAACACTTTGGGAGGTCGAGGCAGGTGGATCATTTGAGGTCAGGAGTTTAAGACCAGTTTGGCCAAAATGGTAAGACCCCATCTCTACTAAAAATACAAAAATTAGCTGATGTGGTGGTACACACCTGTAATACCAGCTACTTGGGAGGCTGAGGCAGGAAAATCGCTTGAACCCAGGAGGCAGAGGTTGCAGTGAGCTGAGATGCGCCACTACTCTCCAGCCTCGGTGACACAGTGAGACTCTGTCTCAAAATAAATGAATGAATGAATGTATGAATGAGTGAGAAAATATGACAAAAGGGAAAAATAACATGAGTGTCCAATGACAATTATGGTTCCTAAAGGCAACTATTTGCATCAGGTTGGAAATGGTCCTTTTAGAGAAATAAATATCTTGATTTTATAATTACATATATATATTACATTTTTCATTTTTATTTTAGATTCAGGGGGTGCACGTGCTGGTTTGTTACAAGGATATATTGCATAATGCTCAGGCTTGAACTTGTATTGATCCTATCACCCAGAGAGTGAACATAGTACTGTTTAACAGGAAGTTTTCAGCCTTTATCCCACTCCCCCTCTCCTTCTGGAGTTCCCAGTTTCTACTGTTCCCATCTTTATGCCCATGAGTACCAAAACTTTAGCCCCCACTTACAGGTAAGAACATGCAATACTTGGTTTTCTGTTTCTGCTGTAGTTCACTTAGGATAATGGTCTTCAGCTACACCCACATTGTTACAAAGGACATGATTTCATTATTTTTTATATCCGTGTAGTATTCCACGGTGTATATGTACCATGTTTTCTTTATCTACTCCGTTGCTGACAGGCACCTATGCTGATTCCATGTGTTTACTATCCTAAAGAGTACTAAGATGAACACTGAGTACATGTGTCTTTTTGGTAGGATGATTGATTTTCCTTTAGGTATATACCCAGTAATGGGATCGCTGGGTGGAATGGTAGTTTTGCTTTTAGTTCTTTGAGAAACCTCCAAACTGCTTTTCACAGTGGCTAAACTAATTTAAATTTCTAACGGCAGTGTATAAGCATTCCCTTTTCTCCACAGCCTCGCCAACATCTGTTATTTTTTGACTTTCAAAAAATAGATTTTAAGGCTTTAAAGTCACAAAGTTTTAGAAGAAAAATAATTTAAATGTATTTTTGTAAAGTGATACTTTATCCTTATTTGAGTAGTCTCATATAGAGTTAGCCAAAAGTGCTGTATCATGCATTAAGTTACATGGAGTCCCCGGCTTTCACTGAGCAAAACCCCCAAAGCTTTTATATTGCATATTTATGAGTCCTGGGTGAGCAGATGCAAAGGACCATAAGCATGTTAAACTCACTCACTGGCCCTGGGCTGAGTGCCTTCCCTTTGACCAAAGCTGAAGCCTTAGAAATTTACAGAAATAATGAGGGCTACTTGAGCATCAGAGGAAACAGAAGGTAGGAAGAAGAAAAGAATGGAGAACAGAAAAGAGAAAAGGAAAGCTCCTCTCCATAAGGAGCTAGAAGTGACATCCTCTTGGCATTCCCCTCGCAACCCTAGCATAATGCTTTGCACATTGTAGGTATACACCAATTAATTGTTGAACTGACTGAAAAGAAAGCAAAGAGAGAAAAGGAGAAGAGAGATGAAAATGAGAGAAAGGGAATTAATAAAGTGTGATGTGTCAAAAAAAAAAAAACATGAAAACATGGTGCCTCACTCTTCCTTTTATGAATGTCCACAGTGGAGTTTAAAGTAAATCTCTTGGGGTGTAGTAGCTCAAATCAGCACCATAGCACAGACCCCCATGAGAGCCTCTGTCCAGTGCCCTCAGAGTTCACCATGCACAGAACTCTACGAGGCTCTGCAAGGCCTATAGACAGTGAGAAAAACACTGTTGTCAGGTTTGTAATGTGAAAAAAGACTCTTAACTGGAGTCTAATTCTAATTGCAACAACTTATTGGACACATACATTTTGGAAGTTATTCAATTGTTTTGAACCAATTCTCTCATTTGCAAATGAGTTTAACAGCTGCACGGCTCACCTCTCAGCAGGACAAATTTTTTAACCTGTTTTGTAATAGATATGTTATATAAATAGAAGGCACAGTTTTCAGTACTTTGTGACTGCACATAAGTACATGAAAAAGACATATGAACCTTCAGAAGGAGCCGACCAATAAGGGTAAAGTTGGCATGTGAAGCTAAGCAGACATATCTTGGTTAATATAGAAGCCAACAGATTAGAAGCACAGATAAATGAGCCAAGGATGTGATGTTTAACCCCGAGATATAAACCCTGCATCAAAGGACAGGGAAGGGCTGAATAAAGTAAAGCCAGCCCTCCATATCTGCAGATTCAACCAACCTCACATCGAAAATATTCAAATAATAATAATGATACAACAATAAAAAATGCTATGAATTTTTAAAACATACAATATAGCAACTATTTATATAGCATTTACATTATATTTGGTATTATAAGTAATCTGGAGATGACTTGAAGTATAGAGGAGGATATGCATAGGTTATACGCAAATACTGAGCTATTTTAGATCAGGGACTTGAGCATATATAGCTTTTGGTATCTGCAAGGGATCTTGGAACTAATCCCCCACAGGTATCAAGCGACAGCTGTTTTAACAATTACAGCTCCAGGAGGAAAAATCAGTCTGGACTTTGATACTATAGGATGTTCTCCTGATGGAAGTAGAACGTCCCTAATAGGAGAGAAATAAGATTAGGAAAGTTGCATGAAGGAGCAGTTAATGCATAGCCTTGTATCGAACACAGAGAAGTTCAAAAGATAGCCTATGTTATTGGCCAGGAGCAGTAACTCATGCCTGTAATCTCAGCACTTTAGGAGGCCAAGGAAGGTGGATCACAAGGTCAGGAGTTCAAGACCAGCCTGGCCAACTTAGTGAAACCCCGTCCCTACTAAAAATACAAAAAAATTAGCCAAGCATAGTGGCAGGTGTCTGTAATTTCAGCTACTCAGGAGGCTGAGGCAGAGAATTTCTTGAACCCTGGAGGGAGAGGTTGTGTGAGCCAAGATCGTGCCACTGTACTCTAGCCTGGGTGACAGAGCAAGACTCCCTGAAAAAAAAAAAAGAAAAAGAAAAAACAAAAAACACTCAAGCAAAACAAAACAAAACAAAAAACATAGTCTATGTTATCAAGACTGTATCTGTATTGAAACATTTCTCAGAATTTAACAGATAAAAAGGAGGGAGAAACACAGAAAGGAGAAAGACAGAAAAGGAAAGAAAAATGAATTAATTAACTGAAAGCATTTATGTTATAAAATTTGGTGCATGTAAGCAACAAAGCAAGATGATAAAAAAACTCCCCAGGACAAAGGTTATTTAAGGATCACTAAACATATACATTAATAAAAGTAGGACAGTCTGGTTAAAACTCTTGACTAGGTATAAAGTTCATAGAAGGCTTATTGAAGCAGGTGAAGTTTAAGCAGACTCTTCTATGATACATGGATTAGTTAGCAAAGAAGGTTTGAAAAATTTTTGCAAGATGAAGGAAGGATGTGAACAAAGAGATAAAGGTAAGTCATGGTGTCTGAGGGAATCTGGAAAGATCTTTGTGTTGCCACATCTGAGGTGGAGAGTAGTCTCAGGTAACACGATCCAGAGCTTCACAGGAACCACTCCGGGGGCAAGTCTGACACCAAGATAAGGCATTTAAATTTTATTCTCCTGGTGATTGAGAAGCTATTGAAGAGCTAAAACCAAACCAGAGGAGCATATAAATGTCTTTAAGCATGCCAGTGTGAGTCCTGTTTCTCCCCCTCTGGAAACAGTTAAGTTCCTACCCACTCCTTTTCTCCCAATAGCCAGAATTACAGCCTCTTTTAACTTCTACCCCCGTATCAGTCACAAGCATTGTTATTTTTGTTTGTTGGTTTCCAACAGCCTCCCAGTTTGAAGTCCCCTTGAATAGGTAGAAGATCATATGACAGAATCATAAACACGAATAATTTCCAATTGTACTGGATGTGAAGAGCATGAATATTTATTTTAAGTCACACAATACACCCAAGGGTAGCTATTTTGCAAACATTATTAGCAACATGGCTCACTTCTCTCTTCTGATTAATGTCCTTTCCTATGAACACGGCTGTTTAAGATTTCCTCCACATAAAAAGGGCTTGGATCTATTATTATTCAACTCCAGATAATAACCTTCTGAAGGATCGAGCTTAAAAACAAATAATGAGTTGTTATGATTACAATATTATTCTTCATAATTTCTTGAGCTCGGAGCCTGTCTTCTTGCCTTTCCCAAAACTTTTTCGAACTAAGGAAATGATGCTCCGAAATTCAAAGCAGCAAGGACAATCAAGTTGTTAATGGACATAAAGGTTTTTAAGTATATGAGTAAGTTTCTTGGAAAATTAAATCACAGAAACTTACGAAGACAGGAATGTAAGGGGGTAGAGAACTGAGAAAATGGTCACTTTTACAGGTTAGAAGTTGAACCATTACTCCATAAGAAATGGTTTATTTTTCCTTCTGTGCCGTATCTTCAAATACATTGTTGTTCAGTACACATACCAAGACAGAAAGCTGGAACTGAGAAGACAAGAATTCCAGGAAGGAACTGCCATCTTCCTTCTCACAGCCTCTCTCTCATGCTCCCACGAGTCTGGATGTGCTCAGACATTCACGTGTGGAAAGAAGAGATGGCTTCTGTCGTGTGGAATCAGGAAAGGGAGAAGACAGCTGTTGTGATCTGAATGTTTGTATCCCTCCAATATTCACGTTGAAACTTAATCCTCATTGTGGTATTAAGAGGTGGGGCCTTTTAGGAAATGATTAAGTCACGAAGGCTCCACCTTCATGAAGGATATCAATGCCCTTCTAAAAGAGCCATTAGAGAGCCGCCTGGCCTTTCCATGTCTTCCACCATGTGAGGACACAGTCTTCATTTCTTTTTGCTTTCCCATAATGTGAGGATGCAGCAAGAGGCAGCCATCTCTGAAGCAGAGAAGTTTGCTAGCACATTGATCTTGGTCTTCCCAGAATCCAGAACCATGAGAAATAAATTTCTGTTATTTATACATGATCCAGTCTAAGATATTTTGTCCTAACAGCAGGAACAGACTAAGACGCTCATCTGTTCCTACCATGCTAGGCCCATAAGAAGGCAGTAAGAGGGCAGCAATGTACAAAACAAACTATCAGGGAGCTTACATTTTGGCAAGAAATACAAAACAAAATCTGGCTTATTATCAGGAAGGGATATACCATAATTGAGTCCACATTCAGACTGCCTGGGTTTAAGTCCCGTGAATGCCACCAACTGCTGTAACTTTGGGCGAGTTAATTAACCAAGCTCCAGTTCTATCCATGGAAAAATGAAAAGCAGTTCTTTTGAGGTTCTTCCCTGCAAATAAGCTCAAGGCACAGAGAACCCATCATGGTACCTGGTCATCTGCAGAGAGCAGCAGGGAGTAATGATGTTTTTAGCCCCGTCACAAAGAAAAAGATTATTTTAGACTAAGGTAGAATTTGGCATGTGACTACTTTTGAAGGGATGGTTTAAGGTTGTAATTATTGCTGTGAAGAAGAAAATATTGGGGAATACAAAGTATGCAGAACTTGGCAAAGTCACATATATGTTTGTGATTCTCAATGAAGCAACTGAAATAACTACATTGTTACATACAAAGTAGAATCACAACTCTGGGTGTGCAGCCCATTGGTAGAGCATTTGACTGCAAAATAGAATCACAACTCTGAGCACTTATATCTCTTTTTTAAGTTTAATCGTTCATATATTTTTTAGTTTTAAAAATAATATCCTATTACCAAATTGTTTGTTGCCCGCCCATAGTAGCAGTCATCTAACTCTTTTTTTTCTAAAATCATAGAAGAAAAAAAAAAGTAAATATAAAAAACTGCTAAACAAAGAATGGCTTGCAGAGATGTAGGGGAAAACATCAGTTGATTCATTGAGAATCATAAATACATCTAGCTTTGCCAGGTTCTGTGAACTTTTACTCCTAAATATATTCATGTGCAAAGCAAGAGTCACGACCCTAAACTATTTCTTGAAAAGTACTAATACCCTACCATCAAGAGCTGTATTTGGTCTTAGTCTAACCTTTCATTTCATAGATGAGTAAATTAGGGCTTGAGATCTGAACTGACCTTTGCAGAATCACACAGATTAATCAGCAATCCAGTTGAAAGACAAAGGACTCTTGTTTCGTTTACTTGCTGCCTCCCTTCCCCAGGTCTGAGTTTCTTCCACCCTATGATGCTGTTTCTCCTGTGTTTAACTTGGAGCAGCATAGCCAAAATGAAAATAATAACCCCCAGGAAAAGTTTCATGAATGTATGACGTACAAAATGAAGTTAAAGTAAATTTACAGTTTTAAGTCCCAACGTTTTATATATGCCGACAGAGACACAATCCATGGCAAATGTTACACGTATAATTCTCTTGATCTGATCATACTGGAGTCTTCATAGTTTGCCTTTATTCAATCCATTACTTCTTGCATGGCTACCAGACAGCTTATACCATAGCTGCCCAGATAGCTCACTCGCCGAGATACATATTTATAGCTTTTCCTGTATTTACCTTATCAAAAACATCCTGTCCAATTTTTCTACTTTGTGAGCAGCCAGCCATGGTACATGAGCAACAAACTGTGAAGGCTTAGCTCACAAAAATGAAATTTAGTAAAATTGTCAAACATAGCAAAGGTAATCTAACACACTGATATGGACGACCACTGTGGATTATGCTAATGAGGCATGAATGAGAAGCAGCTCAAGAAAAATGACTGTAATTAATATTATTCTACACAGCCATACCAGATAAGCCCAAGATGAGGTGAGGAAAAGAAGGAATTACATATATTTCTAAAGACCTCTGCATTTTAATCTAGACCTAGAGGACTTTTCCACAACCAGTAAAAAGATATGTGACAAATTATTTGCTATAATAAAAGTTAAAGTACTGAAGGTTTTTAAATAACATATTAGAACAGATTTAAGATTATTCTTCTAATGACACGCAACTCTGTCAACTATCTATTATCACATAGCAAAATATATGGCTTAAAACCCAATTATTTCTTTTGCTGAAAAATCTGCATTTGGGGCAGGGTTCTTTGTTATACCTGGCAGCAGTTGGAGGTGCTCCACTAAGAGCTGAAAGATCCACTTTCAATATGATCAGATACGTGGCTAGTAACAGGGTGCTGGCTTCAGCTGGGTGCCTTGGTTCCTCTCATGTGGGATTCCTGGGCTTCCCATGTGCTGCCTGGTTTTCCTCAGAAGATGTTGGCTGGGTTCCAAAAGCATCCATCCCAAGAGAGCCCAGTGACCAACCCACCTTGCCTTGGAAATCCCAAGGTATCATATCATTCCTGCTGAAGTCCCACATTTGCCAATATTCAAGGAGAGAGAGAGCATAGACCCCACATTTCAATGGAAAGAGCATCAAAGTCACATTGCAAGATGAGTGTGTAGGACGGAGAAAATGCCATGGCTATTTTTGAGAAGTACAAACTGTTACATCACACACTTGAATTGTGATGGGCTTTGAGTCGGAGGGCTAGTGTTGACTTGTTAGTGTTGGGGAAGGGATATGACCAATAGTCTTGTGATCTATGTCACTTATGGGAATGTATTATGCATACAGTGTCATCTGATTGTGTCATGAGTATCTTGGTAGAAAAATTAAAATGGCTGAAAACTGCTTTTCTGGAAGAACAGCTTTTTGGAGCAGAAAGAAAAAAGAAGCAGGGGGAAGACTAGGCAGACAACTAGTGCTTGTTGGATTGAATGAAAAATTCTGTCTTAGGTGAGTCTGTCCCTAATCTCTCATTAATAATCAGACGTGGCTAAGTGTGGTGGCTCGTGCCTGTAATCCCAATACTTTGGGAGGCCAAAGCAGGTGGATCACCTGAAGTCAGGAGTTTGAGACCAGACTGGCCAACATGGTAAAAAAAAACCCATCTCTGAGAAAAATACAAAAATTAGCTGGGTGTGATGGAATGTGCCTATAGTCCCAGCTACTCAGGAGGTTGAGACAGGAGAATTGCTTCAACCACGGAGGCGGAGGTTGCAGTGAGCCGAGATCACGCCACTACACTCCAGTGTGGGCAACAGAGCGAGACTTGGTCTCAAAAAAAAAAAAAAAAAGTAAAAGAAAAAAAATCAGAAGTGAAAGAAGAGACTCTTCCAATCTCCTCCCCTTTTTCCTCCTTCAGTCACTCACTGAATTCTAGGTTTACACCCCTCACACTCTACCTACCAGCTTCTCCACCATTGCTGAAACATGGTGCAGAGCACACATCTCACGTGGCTACCTTCTCATCATCCCTGGGATTAATCCATCAGTGGCATCAAAAGGCCACCGAATACTACAGTGGCCTTATATTCAAACACCACCTGTGCCAAATTCACCTTACAGTGTGTAACCATAGATAGGAGACATAAATAGGTTTTGTTTCTCTCTAATGACAGAGTTAATCCCCAAATTCAATTAGTTCCTGCTAATTAAATGCATGAATATATATTGGTTCTTTCCATCTGCTGTAGCAATCCTTTTGAAGCTCCTATTAGCATGGAAGAGATTTCTGTTTGGAGAAAAAACAAACAGCCTCCATCTAGTGTTCCCTCCTGGCAGAAAACCTCTACCTTGCTGCCAGAGGACCAGGTTGTGCTCCCTTCAAAAGCAGTCAGTTCCACTTCTTTCCTTCACCACTGGAATTGGCTATAAACAGCACAGGGACCAGATGTCTCTCCAAAGCATCCCATTTGCTTATCTGTTGTTGTGAAATTGTTTAATTGTTTCACATATCTAAGTTCTGCTTCTGCAATTAAGTCACAAGCATGAGGACTTTTTTTTTCTCTTTGTTTCATCCATACTCTATCTTTCACTGAAATCTCCAAGGTACAGAAAATAAATGAAGCACTTTAATATATCGTTTGTTGATCCTTTTGACCTGGTAGTTAAGCCGGCTATCATTTCGATACACTTCAAACTCTGGATTGAGGAAGAGATTCTAGGGAGTGAAAGAAAGCTCACTTTACTGACCCCTGCTATACCTTGCAATCAATTTTGAAGTCACAAATATCTTCACATCTCTTTGCGAATTTCATGGTGCTTATTAAACGCATCTAGTAAACACAGCAAAACACCACTGCAACTACCTCATTAGATCAGCAATGTTTATGAGTCAAATCAGAGCTATCTATCAGCAATGACACTTGTTACTTCCTGGAACATTGACAGTAAGCCTTAGATCAGAGTTAAAGCAAACCTCATGGGTTAATTAATTTTGTCTAAACACTGGGTTAGTGAAAACAAGCTCATAGGTTACAGGGCCAATGGGCTCACAGTCTTCCAGAATCACAGCATGTCACTTTCAGCCCACTGTGTAACATATGTGCCGCCAGTCACAAAGGACCAGTAGAGGGTTTTAAAATACCTTCTTGAACATCTCTGTAACTCAATATTAATGCTTTCTCTTGCAATAAATTAATACCATCACCTTTGGATATAATGGGAACCCATATTTTCCCATTATAACATAATGGGAAACCATCTAATGTAATATACAGCTATCCCCTTAAAACTAGAAAAATATAAATTCATTTCAACACCAATATTATAGAATCCTATTAACTATTTTGTTTGGTAAATATTAAGCTTGCATAAAAATCCAGAGAGGGGTTTTCATATATGTAAAGTATTTTAATCATAAACCTAAAATAATTACAGTACACAGTATCACTCTCCCCATTCTTAACGTCTGAATGAAGTAATATGTGTGTTGGAAACTGATGTAGCAATGCAAGAGGTTTTTTTTTAATTCTAGTACTTTGAAGGTCCTCATCCTTACAATGTTGAAGGAGATTAATTTAGATTGCCAACTTTGTTTAGTTTTACATTTCTGGTATTTGGATGTTAAAGCTATAATACTGAGAGGGTAAGAGAAATGGAAGAACTAATAAAGTCCTTATTATCCCCACAGATGAGAGGAAGGTGCCGTGTAAAAGAGAAGAGCTGCTGGCCCATAGCTCCTGAGACTTTTACAGAGAAGCACAGAGATAGCTTCAGACACCCCTTCCTTCAACATCAGGCAGGCATTCTTCCTGCGATCAGCTTCCCTGAATTCACTGGATTTGTTTTAGCAGTGTCCTTCAAGACCTCTGAAAGGAACTTAGGATGAACAAGTGCATTCATATTTCACTCAGTGATATCTATAAGCAGGTCTGATGTGGCCTGAGAGTAATGGATGGTTACTGGTTTTAGCCAAACAACAAGACTGCATGGAAAATGGTGTTTAAGGTCAGAAGCCAAATACAGTTGAGTACATAGTAGAGCTCAGAAAGATTACAAGGTTATGAGTCATACAGTGATCAGGATGCTCATTAAATTTCTTCTCAGTGCCTAGCAGCAAACTGACCACTCCGTAAGATAAAGGCCTTTTAAACTGAAAAGAATGATAGCTAAACACCCCTCACTGGCACAAAAGTAAAGTCAAGAAGGAGTTAATTTAGCAAAGGTCATGTTCAGAGACATACCAGCAAAATGCACACACAGCAAAAGTGTACAACTAAAACATAAATACAATTTGAAAAGTATACAGATTATTTGCATTTGTAATCAGGTTAAAACACTAATTTTGAAACTACCCCATATAAGCATATGACAGAGAGTACTTGGAAGAATAGAAAAGTTAAGCATTTTATTTCAGAAAACTAAAAATAAATCTTAACTCTCACTATATTATGCTAAATTCATTAAACAATATCATATCTTAGAAGAAAGATTATTATATAAATTATTATTTCTGAAGCATGCCCAAGACAGAAAATATTAATTCAAAATAGAATAGGCTTCAGCGTATCAGTAAGTCTTCAATGACATTTATTAACAATCATACTTTACTGTCGTCCAGTTGATGGGAAAGGAAATAAAGACCAAACCTTCATTCTTCATAGGAACTCATATATTCTCAAGAAAAAGAATCTAGAAACTTAATACATATATACTTAAAGACCTAAATGAATGCAGTCCTGATTGATAAAGAAATAGAGTGATGTAGAGAATGATTTGCTAGAGAAGGTATAAGAAATTTTCCAAAAAGGAAGGCTTGCATTGGCAGAAAAGATGGGGGTAGAGATTTCTGTAGAGAATGGGCAGCTTAGCAGAATGAAGGAAGAACTGAGAAGCATTTCCATTTGATAACAGGGACCTCTGAAATGGGCAGGGAGGAGGGAGTCAGGAATAGGGTGAAAAGGAGATGCTGAGAGAATCCCATTCAGGACTCAGAGGTAGTGTGAGGCCAGACTCTGCCTCTGCTCCCCTACCTCCCATCCCAGAACATCAAGGAAAATCACTTGGAGACTTCATTCGGACTGTATCCTCATATAAGTCTACCGCCCTCTTCCCCAAAGAGAACTAGGAGTTTAAAATAAATTGGAGAAAAACAGCTGGAAATCAGATGCTTGAAGAATGGTTTTGGGTAGGCCATGCTTTGTGAGAATGGGAAAAAGCCCACAGGATAGTTAAGGAAGATAGGGTGACTAGAGAGGCACACAGTCAGAGATACACAGCAAACAGTTAACAGTAACAGTCATGGTTTAAATGACTTTCTTTCAGTCTTATAAAACACCACTCATTTTTTTTTCAATGGCTGAAACAACTATCTTCACTTGAGAGGGTGATAGAGAGAATGGAAATGCTACCAGACAAGGAAAACTGAGTGGATTCTGGTGGGTTTCAAATTCCCTTTTCAATATTCATTGGGACTCTGCATTGTCGGGAGAAAAGCTGGAACCTGCATTGTTAAACAGTATTTTATTCCCTTGCCAAAGAACGTAGAAGCTGCCTGCCTGCAGTATTTATAGACTAACAAAGTGAATTTTAGTGTTTCTCAAGAAGTGGGTCTGTGGCAAGGTGTGGCAACAGGAACCCCATTTGTCATCCCAAACAGAAACGGTATACTGGAATTCATAAGCAGAAATGTATACAGGAACTCCCTAGAGAGCAGGGCACAAATATCTCCAAAATACTTTCCAAAAATTAAAGGTGGTATTTTTAATTTTTCTCCTGTGTTTCATTGCTCAGTGTTCTCTCCTGGCTCAGAGGCCTGTAAGTGTCTGGAGGAGTAGAGGCCTTAGAAGGCAGCCCAGCAAGTCCACTCCGTGGAGAAACCCAAGCCAGGAGCAAGTGACTCCAAACCATGGCTTTTGGAATTGCCAACCCTAGCACCATGCTAAAGTGACAGTTACTCAGAATGATACAAATTGACATGGATTGGATCTGTGTCCCCACCAAATCTCATGTTGAATTGTAATCCCCAATGTTGGAGGAGTCTGATGGGAGGTGATTGGATCATGGGTGTGGATTTCCTCCTTGGTGTTCTCATGATGGTGAGTTTTCATGAGACCTGGTTGTTTAAAAGTGTGTGGCACCTCCCCTTTTGCTTTCTCTTTCTGCTCCAGCCATGTAGGATGTGCCTGCTTCCCCTTTGCCTTCTGCCATGATTGTAAGATTCCTGAGGCCTCCCCATCCATGTGCTCTGTACAGCCTGTAGAACCATGAGTCAATGAAAACTCTTTTCTTTATAAATTACCCAGTCTCAGGTAGTTCTTTACAGTAATGTGAGAATGGACTAATACACAAGTCATTCTCTGTCCTTTGAGATGTAACCTGCAGGAAATGTGTATGTCAAGTAATCCTAGAAAACAATAGGCTTTAATCATCCCAAACCCCCAAGCAAATGAGACATATGAGGTCTATTTATTTTAAAAAAATCTATGTGCCCATTTTGGCTAGCTGACATTGATGGCTGCTGTCAGTCTTTCCTGCACATTTTCTCTCCTACTGTCTCTTTTCTTCGTTGATATTTATAAGCAAACTGTGTGCTAGGTCTTTGCATATATTACCTAATTTAATGCTTACAATAAGCCTGTTAGATATTTAATCTGATTATTATCATCCTCATTTTCAGGATGAAGAAATTGAGGTTTAATGACATTAAGTAATTTGCTCAAGACCACATGACTAATATGGAATAAAAGCAGGATGTAGATCCAGGATGTGAAATATTTATGACATATGAGAAAGCCTGTCTCTTCAGCAGGGTACTACACTGCCTCCTTATCTGGCTATACAAACTGTCAAACAATACTATGGGGTCATTAGGTGGTACTTCCCAGACCTTCCTTCCCAATATTTCCCTGGTCAGGCCAAAGGGATGTCGTTTTAGTGATCTCCATATCCCATACTTTTCTGGCTCAGATGAGGGAGGGTATAGAAAATCAAGTTGCCTTGCCAGGTGAAGGAAAGGCTTCAGCAATGAACTTCTAATAAGTATTTTCTAAAGTTGTACTGGCTGGGGAATGGATGTTACAGGATGCTGAGAAAGTCATACCCTAAGATTTAGGGCACCCACAATGAACCCAGAAATTGAGGATTGACATGACATAAGTCTGGCAAAACAAGGAAGCACTTAGTTGACTTAATTAGCTTGTAAGAAGGATGGACTGATGAATATTTTAACAGCTCTATCCAGGACAGTTCAGGCCTAAGTAGCTGTAATTGATAGGTTGGGCAAATAAAAAATGCATTCAGAGTAATAGAGCATATAGGTTAAAGTAACATATCTAAGACTAACCTTCTAGGAACCAACTGAAAAAGTGACAACACATTCTAATATTTTGTAAGTGGTAATCATGATAAGATATGTTTAGGGTAAGTCCATAATTCAGGGAAACCAGTCACCAGTCAGTTGTTTGCAAGAGGAAGCCACCAAAATGATAAAACAAGCTATAGATAGAGGAGACTTTTGATTAAGTATTAGGATTTCTAGTCAAATTAAAAACAAATGTAGTAACAATATCCTCACAGGAGAATTGTATTACAATAACTTTCAGTGTACCAACCCAGCCCCTTGGTTACACTGGGTGTTAGTATAACCCAGATCATATAATTTCGTACAGCAGAAATCTTAAACACAGTAAATTTTAACAATAGGTAAAATTCAGTTTTTTGATTCTGCCATCACTACTCAAAGACCAGAGTCAGTGATTTTTCAATTCCTAAATACTGTATAACTTCATTTGTTGCCAGACACATCACCTTGTCTGACGGCCACTTCTCATCCTTCCACTTAAAAGTAAACTAGTGCTCAAGCGTGGTGGCTCATGCCTGTAAATGCCAGCACTTTGGGAGGCTGAGGCAGGTGAATTACATGAGGTCAGGAGTTTGAGACCAGACTGACCAACATAGTGAAACCCCACCTCTACTAAAAAGACAAAAAATTAGCAGGGCATTGTGGTGAATGCCTTAATCTCAGCTACTTAGGAGGCTGAGACAGGAAAATCGCTTGAACTGGGGGGCAGAGGTTGCAGTGAGCCGAGATCGTGCCATTGCACTCCAGCCTGGGCAACAAAAGCAAAACTCCAACTCAAAAAAAAAAAAAAAAAAAATCTCCTCCACCCACTTACAATCAACCTTCAAAAGATAACTAGGTAATTATCACCAACAAAGCGTACCAAAGAAACCAAAAGAATCAAAAGGATTGTATGATTACAATCAATGGTGAGATTTAGTAAAGGGAAATGACAGATAATAGCAGGGTCAGGACACATAGAAAGTACTATAACCAGATTTTGGAAAGCCCAGGGAGTTTTGTTTTCTTTTTTAATCAACAGTGAATTATCTGTTTTCCTAGGATTTGTAAAAGAAGACGAAGAAAAATTATGCTATCATTTTTATTCTTTTGCTTTCAAAACACAGTCTTTAAGGAACACCCTACAAGACCACCACAAAAGGCCATCTTTCCAGCACATTAGTAACTGAATCTCTTTGGAAAAAGACCAGGAGTGACCTATCTTCTACAACAGGGAACAATATTAATGAGGCTGCAATGGGATTCAAAGATGTGTAATGAAAGTTTCTGTTTGCCAACACCACATACTGCAGCAAATTTAACAGTAAGACTTGTATAGAAAGAATCAGTTCTGTGCCAGGGCACAGCATAGAATAGGGCAATGTCTCTATTCATTGAGTTTACAGTCAAATAAGAAGAGCAACACTACCCATGAGGAAATAAAATTGAAATATACTCAAAAAAAAGTAAGTGAATAAGGAAGGAGAAGTCATGGGCATTTAAGTTGTCAGGAGGATTCATCATTGTTTGTCCTTAGCATCTATGGAGGTGGTTCCAACACACAGAAATTAATGAGCACTGAGGTGAGATCTGAATGAAGGACAACAAAGGTGCCTGCCAGAGACATGGTAGGAGGTGACAGAAACCTTAAGGCTGAATAAAACAAGGGAGGCGAGTTCTAGAGAGGGGCCCTCAAGCAGAATAGAAGTAATTCTCCAAAGCAACATGAGCTAAACTAGGGTGAAAAACAGCCCCAAAAATGAGACCTAAAAAGTTTGAATCTACTTAGAAAGCCAATGGGAGACTCGAGAAAGAAAAACCTGATATGGGGCAAAAAAAAAAAAGAGCACTCTAGCAACTTTACATTAATGATAGCCCAAAGTCATTGCAAAGTGACATACTGTGATGGCCAATATAGGAAGCTCTTCCTAGCAATGCAATTAAAGATCTGCACATATTTCCATCTATAACATCAGTCAATTTTACTTCTTTGAGATGGAGTCTTGCTCTATCACCCAGACTGAAGTGTAGAGACACAATCTCAGCTCACTGCAACCTCTGCCTCCTGGATTCAAACAATTCTCTTGCCTCAGCCTCCCAGGTAGCTGGGATTACAGGCATGCACCATCACACCAGGCTAATTTTTGTATTTTTAGCACAGACAGCATTTCAGCATATTGGCCAGGCTTGGCTCAAACTCCTGACTTCAGGTGATCTGCCCACCTAGGCCTCCCAAAGTGCTAGGGTTACAGGTGTGAGCCACAGCACTCAGCCAATATCTAACTCTCTTAATCTTCATTCACAGTCATCATAGTCATAATAATTATCCTCCTACTTGTAATACCTCTTTAAGGAAATAGCTACCTTTTGAGAATTCTACCTCATAAAAAGTGAGTATTATTGACAGGAAATTGATTTTCTTGATTTTCTATTTTCTTGATTATGAAGTGTGAGGCTACAAAGAAGTGGATCCAAAATATACCTTTGAATTGTCTTTCTGCGTCAAGGGTTTTGCTTACTTATATGAATAAAAAATTCCCATCTTTAATGATCATTTTCTACCCAATAAAAAGACCTCTTTCAATTATGAGGTTTTATTTAACAAACAGAATCATGATTTCCTATTACATGAGCAATGCTATTGACAGATTTGACAGACAATAGAGAGAAATGATTATGAAAAGGATTTGGATCCAGATCACCTGAGTTTGCATCCTTGTATATAGTAGTAGTATATATACCATAAATAGGTAACTCAAGTGTTCTGCAAAGTCTTCCAGAGACTACAAAAAGAGGAAACCCTTCCTAATTCATTTTAAGCTATGTCTATCGTACATGTGCTACATAATAGAAAGAAAAATTAAAGGGTAATCACACTTATGAACATGGTTGTAAAGAGCAAAAAAATGTGTTAGCAAATCAAATCTATCAATGTATAAAGGTGGTAAATATAATAACCAATCTAAATTCTTCTCAGAAATATATTTTCTATTTAAAAATCAATTAGTAAAATGTACCATATTAACAGACCAAAGGAAAAAACGTCATCTCTAAAGATGAATAAAAGAGGATTCAATAAAATTTAACATCTGTTGAATTTAATAAATTAGAGTGAAGGAAAATATCCTTAAAAGGAATATCCACAAAGCAATTACTGCTACCTGCTTCATGACCACCTGCCAGTGAATTTCTTGTGGATGGCACCTACTTTGGGATCAGGAACAAGTCAATGATGCTCACTATCTCTATTACTAGTCAATACTGCACTGAAGGTTTTAACCTGTGCAGAAAGTGCCAGAAATATGTATAAAAAGCATAATGATTGGAAAAGGCAAACCAAAATTCTTTGTATTTTTAGATGAGATTGCCTATATAGAATTCTCTTCCCACAAAAAGATCCTTCATATAAAATTTATGAATTTAAAACTTTAGCAGGAATCTTGATAAACAAGATTTTAAAATTCAGCTGTATTTCAGTATGCCAGCAAAGACCACTTAGAAAACACAATTTTAAAACTACAACATACAAATTGTCACTAAAAAATATAAAGTACCTAGGAATATACTTAACACAAAAAAGACTAAACCCTTCATGAAGAAAATTATAAAATTCTTATTTATAGCCATTTAAAAAAGCCAATTAAATGTAAAAAGATGTGGCTTGGAATAGAAAGATGTGTTATCATAAAATTATCAATTTTCTTTATACTAATTTATAGACTCATGCAATTTTCATAAAAAATTCAACATACAATTTGATAAGCTAATTTTATAATTTATATAAAACAGGAAAACCTCAGTTATCCCATGCCACTCCTGAAGAAAAAATTACAGGACATATCCTCTAATAGATATCAGGATTCATATCAAAGTTATAACAACTAAAACAATAGTACGGGAATAGATATATTGATCAAAATAACAGAAAATAGAACCTAGAGACTCATGTTTACAGGGTTTTCAAGTCAGTGAGAAAAACAAAGGATAATAAAATATCTGGTTATGCATACAAACACAATCAAAATAAAATTTGAACTTTACCTCTTACCAAACCACAAAAATCAATTCTAAGTTATTAAGTATAAAAGAAAGCACTATAAAAATTTTATGAGACAATATCTTTATGATTATACTTTGAAAGATTTCTTTAAAAAGTATCAAAGGCATAAACCATAGAGAAAACCTTAATTATTTTACTACAGTAAAATAAAGAGTAACCATCTATTCATCAGATGATATCAAAAAGAGCTCAAAAAGATAAACCACAAACTGGAGAAAATTTGTAACACACATAGTCAACAGAACAACTTTTACCTAGAATACATAAAAAAGTTGATAAATCATTAAGAAGAACACAAACAACCAGGTGGTAAAAAGTGAGTGAAATAAATAAAAGACCTTTCATAGAAGAGTAAACACAAATGGCCCATAAGTATATGAAAGGATGCTTGATCCAATGTGTAATCATTTATTACAAATTAAAATCACAATGAGATGCCATTTCATATTTCACAAGACTAACAAACATTTCCAAATCAGTTAATATCAAGTGTTGGCTAGGATGCAGGTCAATGGGAACTCTCATCCACTGAAGTTGTGAGTGTATGTTAATGTGATCACTTGTAAAACAGTTTGTCATAATGCTATAAGTTAAATGTGTGTATAATCTACCACCTAACTAAGCAATTCCCAGGTTTAAGTCCTAGAGAAATTCTTGCACATGGATACCAGAAAGAGTTACAAAGAAAGAGAATGTTCGTAGTGATACTGTTTGCAACAGCAAAACAAAAACACAAGCAAACCCCCAAGAAACGTGTTATCTATGTAAACATTCATTAGCAGATTAGATATATAAATTGTTATATGTTCATACAACAGAGTACCTATACTACATGAACTATTAATGAAATGAATATGGCACTCATCTATAAGGATGAATCACAAGAAATATTATTCTGAATAAAATAAACAAATTACAACATGATTCAATTTGTAAAATTCAAAATAGGTAAAACTATATATACACACACAAATACACACATATAGGAATATATATATATGAGTTACATATTCACATATACATTCATATATAAGATGTGCACATATGTAGTAAAACAAGAAGAAGAAATAAGGACATGATTAACAAAAAGGGAGAACAGTAATTATTCCTGAAGGAGAGGGAAGGGGACATAATTAGGAAAGCAAATTACATGAAGCTCCCAAATTCCTACAATGTTTTACTTCTTAGTCTGAGGGCCAAGTACACAGTAGTTCCTTTGCTCGATATTTAAATTGAGCAGATACATTTCATATATTTTATGAATAGTATCTGTTTCAGTAATATACATGAAAGGAAAGTGAATTGATGTATAGTCATTGATATCAAAGATTTTGGGCCATGTCACAGTGTGATTCTTTGTATAACTGTTAATCCTTTCTCATGCTGCTAATCAAGAAATACTTGAGACTGGGTACTTTCTAAAAGAAAGAGGTTTAATGAACTGCCAGTTCCACATGGCTGGGGAGGCCTCACAATCATGGTGGAGGACGAAGGCAGAACAAAGGGACATCTTACGTGACGGCAGGCAAGAGAGAGCTTGTGCGGGAGAACTCCCATTTAAGAAACCATCATATCTCATTAGACTTATTCACTATCATGAAAACAGTATGGAGGAAACTGCCCCATGATTCCATTATCTCCATCTGGCCCCACCATTGACACATGGGGGTTATTACAGTTCAAGGTGAAATTTGGGTAGGGACACAGCCAAACCATATCAATAACCTACTGCAAAGTACAGCCAACTCCAAGCCTGACAGTAGATTCATTCTTGAATGCTTTATACTAGTAACTGTAGTTGTGATAATTTTATTTCCAGATAGCCATTACTGCAATTCTTGTCCACTATGTTAGTGTTGCAACAACAAACTGCTCTAGAATGTGACAGCCATGGTTGACAACAGGTCTAGGAGGCCAATATTTGCCAAGCATCAGATTCAGCAATCTGGTTTCAAACAGCAGGGGAGACTGGGACATTTTTAAAAATCTGCATGTGTGTCTATGTGTGTGTGTGTGTGTGTGTGTGTGTGTGTGTGTGTGTGTGAGATGTGAGCGTGTGGTGGGCGGTGAGTGTGTGTATACGTGTGTGTATGTGTGTAGGATGTGTGTAGTGTGTATGTGTGTGGTATATGTATTGTGTGTATGTGTGTGGTATGTACGTGTTGTGTATTGTGTGTGTGTGGTGTATTGTATGTGTGTGTGTGGTGTGTGTATATGTGTGGAGTGTGTACTGTATGTGTGTATGTGTGGTGTGTGTAATGTTTGTGTGGCGTGTGTAACGTGTATGGTGTGTGTGTATGTGGTGTGTGTAATGTGTATGTCGTCTGTGGTGTGTGTAATGTGTGTGTGGTGTGTATTGTGAGTGGTATGTATTGTGTGTGTGGTACATATGTGGTGTGTATCTGTGTGTAAAGTGTGTATATGTGTGTATTGTGTGTGGTGTGTATGTGTGGAGCATGGAGCACATTGTTGGCACTTTCTTTTGAGAGGCAACTAATGCCTTTTATTTTGTAAATGAACCGACATTAGTTGGAAGATGACCTGCCTTGAGTGTGCTGGCACAGGTAGCAGCAGTAAGGGCAGCCTTCCAAGGAGCCTGTAAAATAAGCAAGCTAAGGTGACAGAAGACGAGCTCTCAGAGCCAGCGAAGCAGCCTGGGCCCAGGAGACAGCTCCAGGAGCAATTTAAATGATGAAGTGATAGGCATTCAATACAGAGGAAACACAGAGGACAGTGCAATCAATCACTGCCAAGCTTATCTTCTGACAAGGAGTAGGGCTCCAGCTTCCAGATGTAACATTAAAACGTAATGTTTCCACTGGGGTTTAGCGTGGCAGGTTTCCCTGAAGCTTCAGTTTCACTCAGTTAACTAATTATGAGAAAATGTGACATCGGTATTTACTTTTTCTACAGGGACAAATCATTGCCAGCAGGAGGGAGAAGTTGTTATTTTTGTTCTGCTTTGTTTTGTCATTAAAAAGAAATTACTTACACAGCAGTAAATATACTCTTGTTAGAGGGGGGAAGAATTATCTCCATAGTTCTATCCATTCAATCATGTCTTTGGTTTTCCAGGGACATGGAGGATAAAAGAGAGTTAAGAGTTTGGTTGTTAGAATTGGGTCTGAAAATGAACTCTCACCTACCAGCTATGTGACCTTAAGCAAGTTATTTAAGCACTCTGAGCGGGCTTTTGCAGCTGTGAAACTGGGAGCAATGCATCTATTACAGAGTTATTCGTGAAAGATGAAAGGACATAATGCAGTTGAGGCACTTGAGCACAGGGCTTCTGCATAATAAGCGCTCAATACAATTTAGCCTGTATTCTTAGTGACCCTGATGCGCTATTATATAAATATAGAAACAGTTTATGTGTCATTTAGACCTTGTGTTGCCAATTCTATATGACCACACGTCTAATCATCAACTGAGCCTGTACTCTGGCACTGTAAGCTAAATGGTGTATTAAACATTTTATTCCTCCTCACCCTGATGTAATGAAAGGTTTCCAGAGGAAATTTAATGATAGTGAAAGAAACAGTTATTCTCTCCCATCTGCTTTTAACTTTTCAAGGGCAGAACATAATCCCAAGCAAACATCACAGATAAACTTGTGCTTCCTCTTCTACTGCCTGGATGCTGGAGAAATACTATGTTTGGGGTGCTTTTAACAAATTATAAAGTGATTTTACAAATGACTTCTCAGTTGAACTTGCTACAGTCCCACGAGGTAAGCAGTTTATGATTAGCCCCATTTTACAGATACGGAAAACAAAACAAACAAGGTAAGTTAAATGACAAAGCCACTGTATTGAAGCACTTTGTGAGAGTACCATGGGAATGAAAAATGCCAGGGTTACTGGACAGTGAAAAAATGGATTTTTCCAAGAATAAATTCTTGTCTTAGAGAGAGCCAAAGTGACTAGTTATTACAGAGGCAGGACTATTTGTGGAAAGCAAACAAAAAAGAAAATCAAGAGACATAGGGTTTTATATTCTGATTTCACAATCCATTTGCCCAATGTGCCTTAAATTTTCTACCAATAAATTTGAGGGAAAAAAAATTGCTACTTCTCACCTCTCTTACAAGCATATTTCCATGCCATTATTGTGTATAAATAATATGTAAGATTGATGCTATGACATCCAAGAGGTTGTATATTAGCCATACACATGGGAACTCTTAAAAATGTATAAACGGAAGAAAATATATTTTGAGTGGTAGATAGAAAATCCTGGCAATAAAGAAAAAAGATATTTTTTCAAGAATATATGGCCTAGAAAATTATGAACAATTAGATAAGATAGGTAAATCATCACTATTAATTTTGCATTATGTACTTGAACTATTTTTGGAAGTTACAGAAACCAACTATGAAGAGTTATGAACATGTAATAAATTTTTTGAAGCCACAAAATTATAATAGCCCACTAATTTCTATAATGTTTCTTCAACTAATCATATATAAGGTTCTTAAAATAATCAATTCTGAAATACCCTTAATACCAAGCAAGTCTTTCTGGCAGTAGTGATCCTTTAGGACTTCAAAGGACCCTGACATATGCCCCCTGTTATTTCATAACCACTTAAGCTCAAGCCTGTAATCCTAGCACTTTGGGAGGCCGAGGTGGGTGGATCACGAGGTCAAGAGATCGAGACCATCCTGGTCAACATGGTGAAACCCCATCTCTACTAAAAATACAAAAAATTAGCTGGGCGCGTGCCTGTAATCCCAGCTACTCAGGAGGCTGAGGCAGGAGAATTGCCTGAACCCAGGAGGCAGAGGTTGCGGTGAGCCGAGATGGCACCATTGCACTCCAGCCTGGGTAACAAGAGCGAAACTCCGTCTCAAAAAAAAAAAAAAAAGTTCTAGTGGACTATAACTTATCATTTACAAGTCTCCCTCATCCACCATTTTTGTCTGAATGGGGGATAAATTCTTTAGATATGAAGGCAAAGATAACCAAAAGTCATCAAGGGGAATCAGAGCTCAAAATAAAAACCAAGCACAAGTTTCTAGTTGATAATGTGAACATGGAAGTGCCCAGGGCATATATACATGTGCAAACACCTAGTCATACCAACAGCAGTCAGCAAAATAGCACATAAGAGCAGGTTACCATTAGGTAGTCGATTGCCTAATTCTGACATAATCGGCCTGAACATAATTTTCCCTATGATTCTTCATAGAAAATAAAACAACTTTATACCAGTATTGAGTCAGATCTCTCAATGTGGCAGAAGAGGCCCGCCTGAAACTTCTCCCTTTTCTTCATTCATTCATTTAATAAACACTTTTTCATTGTTTGCTATTTGTTGGAAACTGTATCAAAGCACTCACAGTCTAATAGAGAAAACAGGTAAATAAAGCATGAAATTTGCATTTTAAACCCTAGAATGTGAAAAATACTTGGTGTAATGATAAGCGGATCAGCAAGCCCTCACAGAGGATGAGGTGAGGTGCATAGAAACTGTTTATATGGCAAAAGAGTCAATAGGATCTCTCTTATATGTCAGAGAGAACAGTATGAATAAAAGCAGGGAGGTGTGGTAAAGATGGTGAACTCCAGAAACTAGATGGAGAATTAGATGTAGTGGCACACAGCTGGAATATAGATCATGGGTAGAAGGGAAAAGATGGTAAATGAAACCAGAAGCAGTGGTGGAAGACAAAGATTCCATCATTTAGTGCTTACTAGTCCATGTTAAAATACAACATTGGAAAGCTGAACACAATTATTGGTCTGCTGGAAAGATTTCATTCCAGAGGCAATAGGCATAGATTTTTACTATAGAATAATCATTCTGGTGCTAGCTAGGTACACAGTGACCTAGGGAAAGGAAAATCTAGAGGTATAGATACCAATTATGAGAGAATTTCAAAAGTCCAAGTAAAATACAAAGGGGCCCCAAACCAAAGTTCCATATAGCATATTTGTAAAACATAATTATGTAGCATAACTGACTCATTGTAGCCACTTAATAAACATTTTTGTGAGTGACTGGATAAATGAACAACTCCAAAGGTGAGAAGGAACAAAATTAGGTATTTTCTCTTTTGAGTGAAATAGCTGTCTCTTAAAATGCAAACAATTCATCTCAACTAGGTAACAACAAATACTGTTACTGCTTGACTTCCTTTCAGACTTAGAATGCTCTTTGCAAATGAGTGATTGGAACATGATCCCATGTCCAATCTGGAAGGGATGGTCAGGAATAGCTACCATAAACTCCCATTTTAAAGACAAAAATCTGAGTCATAAAAGTTACAGGACTGGCCCAAAACCACAAAATGTTTCTGTGGATGAGACTGAAATCAGGCAGAATAAATTAAGTCTTCACAATATTTGTCAACCAAACTAGTTGGAAGAGATTTGAAAGGTATCAAATTCAGCTAGGGTGATTTAAGGTTTTAAAAGTGTTTGACATTTCACATTAAAAAACCACAAAGCAACATCTTAGAGAAATTTTCTTAAACAATTATTTGCTCTGACAATGAACTGCAAAGACCAGGAGTCAAGTTTTAATTCTGAATTGGTATAAATCAGAAAAATGATTCTTACCATAATCTTCTGAAGAGACTGGTGACCTAAAAGGAAATAATAAGCATGATCAATATTTTATGATAATTATGACAATCATCAAGAATAATTTCAAAGTAATTAAAACCCCAAATTCAATTAAATGGAAACTCAATATAGTAGACAGTGTAATTAATGTGTTGATTGCAATGGTATATTTCAATCCACAGCCCCCAACCCTTACCTGGATTGGTAGGATGTTATAGGTTACTAAAATGTCTGTCTGTTCATGGTGCCCTAGGCTGCAAAAATTTACCTAAGTCTAGATTTACCACACAAAAAAAGAGAACTCATAGAAATGTAATATAGATGAAATCCTCTGATATGTGGTGCCCAAGGACAGGCATTCAGTGTAAATGCCAGGGATGTAAAATAAATAAATAAATAAATAAAGCACTAGATTGGGTATCTGTCAATACAAACAGATCTATTTGAATGGTATAAATTGAGTGGGAGGTAAAAGGAATAGCATGCACCCTTATCATTACTGGGTTTTGTTTCCACTCTTCATGGAATTTAACGTTTGAATGAGCTGACCCTCTAATTGCTGCCCTACGTCTCAGAACCTGGAAGAAACAGCATGAGGCAAGAAGGCAACCACTGGGGTTCCACAGAACTTTCGGAACTCAACAACTTCTGCAAACTATATGTGAGTTCTACTCTAATTATGGTAATCAGATCTCAAATGAAAAATCATATCAACCCTGAAAGGCTTGCTTCCTCTCACTTGACTACTAATGGAAATACTCTGAGCAATATAGACCTAAGCTTGGAGATGAATTCACCTCCAGCTTGAAGACTACAGCTTTGACTCACACTTAATTCTTTTCTGGGGAGAAAGAGAGACATACGATATTATATTCAGAGTTGTTGAAATTACGAAGGGAAAGGCTAGATATAACGTACCTCCCTATTTTTAAGGAGTCTTCTTCTCTGAATGATTGGCTCACTGAAGTCCATAGCAGGGAAATGACCAAAGATAAACTCAGGAGTTTGGCAATAAAGCTGCCAATTATTAGAACGAATATTTATGAGACATGAAGGTAAATGTCAGGGCAAGAATCACTATTCAGTCAATGCACAAATGGTCGAAGCTAATTTTTAGCTATTTGGGGATGATTGATATGATTTTATCTACTGGTTAGTAATATTATTGTTTATTATGTGAGTGAACAGTAAAGTATAAAGACACAGTGGTAATGGAGAAAAAGCCTTAAACCTCAATGAGTGGCAAAGTATCAATTTACTTCAACTGAGCAAGGCTCTTAAAGTAGACTTTCACATGAAAACCACAGAATCCCAAGATTTGGTGGAAAGGAAATTAGCTTCTGGAAGATGAACATGGAGAGTGGTAAGTGGAAACCTACCTACCACAATCCCTAAGTCAACACTGCTCAACAAACACCACTTGGCCTCCCTGGGTAGGGCTGATTTATCCTCCTACTGGATTCCCTTCTCTTGTATTATCCACACACTGGCCTTTCTCACTGGGTTGGAACCCTCATGAAACTAAGACTATACCTTTGTCTAGAACAAGTGAGGCCTGAGTTAAAATTTGTTGAGTTGAATTAACCTCAGTCCCGTCACACTGATGTTCAAACTGACACATTCTGGAGCTTCCCAAAAAGTCATCACATTACTGTTAAACCATCTTTAAGGCGAGATTTCCTGCTCCTAGGCCAGCTGCAAGGAAAAGTCCCAGAGAATGTGCTTGAAGTTCTAATTGGTTATAATGTGGACACTCTCAGAGCCAAAGGACATCAAAAGTACCCAGAAGCAGAGACACCCATACTCTCCTTCAGTAATTAAGAAAAACAAAGGAGGGAGGCAAGTATTGAATGAGAGGTGAAATGAAATTAGAAGCTGAATCTAAAACAACATATATTTTAAAGACATGAGTTAATTTCTTCAGCTGCTTAGGTCATAATAGAGTCAGCCACAAGGAAATATCTTTCCTCCTGGTGTTTGTCAATGAGAAGTAAGTAAAAAAATGTGTCTTGGATTGTTTGCAATTAATTTGTCACAGAACTAAAGGAACAAAGTAAAATTCATGCCAAAGGAAAACTGAATGTCTCAGGTGGATAGCTTGTGAAGCAGGGTCTTTGCTGCCTTTCTGCAAATGCAAAGCATTGATATTAAATTTGAAAAATTCCAGATGGCTCCATTAGAGTCCCAAGGGGATGCATTCCACAGTATGTCCAGGCAGTGGATAAAAAATATCAATTTCAGAGTGTTTCATGAAAATTAGTCATGTTGAGTTTCCACGTTTAATGTCTCCCATATGCCTGGCTTTGTGGAATTTTAAGACATATGGAGTATTTCCATCCTCACTCAGTATTTCACCTTTCACTGAAACAAGTTACTGCATTGTACTACCGAGATGTGCACATCATCCATTATTGCTGGAAATGGGCATAAAGAGTTAGCTCATGGGTGGATCACCTGAGGTCAGGAGTTCAACGCCACCCTGGCCAACATGGTGAAACTCTGTCTCTACTGAAAATACAAAAATTAGCTGGGCTCGGTGGCAGGCTCCTGTAAGCCCAGCTACTTGGGAGGCTGAGGTAGGAGAATTGCTTGAACCTGGAAGGCAGGGGTTACAGTGAGCCGAGATCACGCCACTGCATTCCAGTCTGGGTAACAAGAGAAAACTCCATCTCAAAAAAGAAAGAAAAAAAAAGTTAGAACAGAAAAGAAGAAATATTCTGAAATCAGCAATATAAGTAGTTATTTTAACAACAGAGGTTGAATCCCAGGAACAGATAATCTTCTTAAACCTGACAATGGAGGCATGCAGGAAGGCTCCCTGGTTATTCTTCTCACCACACCTGAAAGACATGTGGTTTTATCCCAGACTGCTTATTTTTCCTCCATGTATACTTTGTCTTGGAGCAAGCCTCTGCCCTTACAATGTAAACTCTTACCAGCATTCTTATAGCTCTCCTCTCCACTTATTTTCTGATCATAAGTCCTTTAGCTACAGAATATTTTATGTTTGTTTCTGCTTTGGTTTTATTTATTTTGATACTTTTTACATTTTCAAATACAGCAAAATAAAACAAAACAAAAATTCAAGCCATGCATTCAAAAATATTTCTCCTATTAAGCCTAAATCATTATTATTCAGGTTTGAATCTCTCCATTCATTTTGGTTCAATTTATTACTTCAGACCCTGTTGTTACCAGGCTATGTGCCAAGTGATGGAGACACAAAGAACAATTTCAGGGAACTCATAATCTAGTGAAAAAGAAAAATATGTAAACAAATGATTATAATGTAAAAATATATACAATGATCAAAATATGCATGAAGTTAAAGAGGTAGCACAGAGGACAGAGAGATTGATGAAAGAAGGCTATGAGAAGCAAGAATCATCTGAACTGAGCTCTGAAGAATACAGAGGAGTTTAAAGGTAAGTAAGAAAGGAGAAGAACTCCAGGCAGAACAGCAATAGGCGTGTGAAAAGGAGTACAGATGTGAAATTGCATAGAATCCTATCAGATCTACAAGTAACTCGGTATTGCTGGAATGTAAAGGAGGAATAAAAGCAAGGACTTGAGAAGTGGCAAGAGCCGTTTCATACAGGGTGTGCGGGGCCCCTGTGAAGTGCTTGCAATTTACCTTCTAAGCTAAGAGGAGCAAGCTTGCAGGGCAGGGAAGTCACACAGTTTGGGCAGGCAGTTTGAGAGTGAAGCACAAAAGAACAAGACGACAAATTAAAAGGCAGAGGTCAAGTTAAAGACTGTGACTGAAAAACTTCTATGTTAGTAACACAGAAAAAAATTTCTCTGCTCTTCAATTTTTTGAAACCCATGGAAAATGAAAGGGAAGATGAGAAACAGTAAAGGAAATACCCTCTTTGACTAAACTAGATATTTATAAGCCCAAACCATCATATATGAAGAAGAGCTACCAAGTACAGTAAAAATAGGGCTAAGTTTTAGGGAAACAGAGAATTTTAATTTTAGTCAGCTAAAGAGATATAAACTATTTTATGCACAAGAAAACCTATGTCAGAAAGCCTTCCACTTTAAGCCAGGTATCCTACTAGTTAGAAAAGAACCAAACCTAGAAGAGGGTACTGCTAAGAAAAGCCTTGAAGATTAACAAAGAGAAAGTCAAACTTAGAGCAGCACATCAAATCACTAAGCCTAATCATCCATCCAAACCAGAAACTCCAAAAAACTCACCCAATGCAAATAGTACAAGTAATAATGGAAAAAGAACCAGCATGACATCTATGCACAAATGCCAGAGGAGAAAACAAACATAGGCAAAGAACACATAAAAGATGATGGATGAAGCAGATAAAAATTATTAATAAATCTCCATGAAATTTAGAAATGGAAGGACAGAAGGAAGGGGGTAAGGGGACAAGGGGGAAGGGGAGAAGAGGGGAAGAGAGGGAAGGAGGGGTAAATAGAGTATCTGTGAAATGTAAATTTAAAGAAGAAATATGATCAAGAAATAGTTATAGGGAGGTGAAAAGAGCAAAGTCTGCCCAGAGCCTTTGAACTAGTTGTTATTAAAGAAACTTGTGGCTTTTTCCACTGTGGTACCACTGCACTGAAAAAAGAAGATTAAGAGAAGATGAATAATAATTAAAAATATATTAAGATATGAAACACTGATGAAACAAATTGAAAAAGATACAAATAAATGAAAAGACAGCTCATGCCCATGAATTAAAATAATTAATATTGTTAAAATGTTCATATTTTAAGCAATCTAGAGACATAATTCCTATCAAAATACCAAAGACACTCTTCACAGACTAGAAAAAAGTCTTAAAATTTTGTATGAAACCATAAAACACCCTGAATAGCCAAAGCAATCCAGAATAAAAAGAACAAAGCTGGAGGCATCACACTACCTAACTTCAAAATATTTTACAAAGCTATAGTAACCAAATCAGCATGACACTGGCATAAAAACAGACAAATTGAACAATGGAACAGGATAGAGAGCACAGAAATAAATCTGTATGTTTACAGCCAACTGATTTTCAAAAACGACTTCAAGAATAGATAATAAGGGGAGTCTTTTTTTAATAAACAGTGTGAGGAAAAGTAGTTATCTATATATATCTACTTTTGATATATTTTGAAGAATATAATTTGACTCTTACTGCACACCATGTGCAAAAATCAACTCAAAGTGGATTAGACTTAAATATAAGTCCCAAAACCATGAAACTGCTAGAAGAAAACAGCGAGAAGCTCCATGACGTCGGTCTGGGCAATGATTTTTTTGGACACGATCTCAAAAATATAGGCAACAAAAGCAAAAACACAGATATGGGATTACCTCAAATTCAAAAACTTCTACACAGTAAAGGAAACAATCCCCAGAGCAAAGAAACAACCTACATAATATGAAGGTTACTCAAAATAGAAAAAACAGAACTATCATATGATTCAGCAATCCCACCACTGAGTAAATATTAAAAGAATGTGAAAGCAGCATGCCGAAGAGATAGCTACACTCCCACATTTATTAAAGCACAATTCCCAAGAGCCAAGATATGGAATCAACCTAAATGTCATTCAGTGTACAAATGGATAAAGCAAATGTGGTATATATACATGATAAAATTCTAGTCAGCCATAAAAAGAAGGAAATCCTGTCATTTGTAACATCATGAATGAATCTGAAGGATGTTATGTTAAGCCAAACAAGCCAGGGAGAGAAAGACAAATACTGCATGATCTCACTCATGTAGAATCTAAAATGTTCATTTCAAAAAAGTAGAGAGTGAAATGGAGGTTACCAGAGGCTGGGGCATTTGAGGGTGAGAGAGACGGGAGAGATGCTCATCAAAGTAAACAAAGTTCCAGTTAGATAGGAAGAATAAGTTCAAGAGATTTATTTTATAGCATGCTGACTATAGTTAAGGATGATGCATTGCATTCTTAAAAAATACTAAGAGAGGGCCGGGCGCGGTGGCTCACGCCTGTAATCCCAGCACTTTGGGAGGCCGAGGCGGGTGGATCACAAGGTCAAGAGATCAAGACCATCCTGGTCAACATGGTGAAACCCTGTCTCTACTAAAAATACAAAAAATTAGCTGGTCACGGTGGCGTGTGCCTTTAATCCCAGCTACTCAGGAGGCTGAGGCAGGAGAATTGCCTGATCCCAGGAGGCAGAGGTTGCGGTGAGCCGAGATCGCACCATTGCACTCCAGCCTGGGTAAGAACAGTGAAACTCCGTCTCAAAAAAAAAAAAAAAAATACTAAGAGAGTAGATGCTAAGTGAACTCACAACAAAATATGTAAACAGGCATGGTAATGAATATGTTAATTAGCTACATAATTAACGGTTATATATACTTCACAACATCGTGTCGTATACAATACATAATAATTTTATGTCAATGTAAAAATTATTTTTAAAGAATTAGAATAACAGCTGGCCATGGTGGGTCATGCCTGAAATCCCAGCACTTTGGGAGGCCAAGGTGGGAAGATTACCTGAGATCAGGAGTTTGAGACCGACCTGGCCAACATGATGAAATCCTGTCTCTACTATAAAAAATACAAAAATTATCCAGGCATAGTGGCATGTGCCTGTAATCCCAGCTACTCGGGAAGCTGAGGCAGGAGAATCACTTGAACCTAGGAGGCAGAGGTTGCAGTGAGCCAAGATCGCATCATTGCACTCCGGCCTGCACCAAGAGTGAAACTCCATCTCAAAAAAAAAAAAAAAAAAAAAAAAAAAAGGATAATATATAGTTTAAGTATAAATACATATACATACATATATATATATATATATATATTTTTTTTTTTTTTTTACTTTGAATTGCTCTTCCATGAGTCTTGATCTGAATATTTGTTGGTGAAAGTACCCTTCCCATCGTTTACCCGGCTTATGAGAATATCCATATTGTCTCTAAAATAAAGATGACTTTTCAAACTAGGATACACAGGGAAACTTGAAAATAAGGGAAGCTCCAGGAAAACAGAATGCTATTTTAGTTGGAAAATTATGTAATTTAACTGGTAAAAATTAAAATATTTTCATACTGAAACCAGCACAGTCATATTATGAATCCAAAAGCAAAAGTCCCTTGAATTCTTAAAGTCACAAATAACAAAAAGGCAAAATGGAAATCTGTGTTTGAGGCAGTCAGCTTCCAAGTCTCCAGGTTCCCAGGAAAGTGAGTTTGTTCCTCTGGAACAGGCGTGTTGCCACGTAAGTCTGAATATATGAAATTAACCCAACTAAGCATAGCTATGATATCTTGGAATGAATCATTTTATTAGATTAATATATAGAGATATCACAAATCAGGGAACAAGACATTCAGCACTTATTGGCTAGTGGCTACTGCATTAGACAGCACTCTATCTAAACTTTATTATCACTGAGACACAAACAATCTCTAAGAAACTCAAAGATACTTTTTTTAGATTGCCTTCAATCCACAAATTTTCCTTCAAAGCCTCTTATCTTTCAAGTAGATCGATTACGAGGCTTAAGGACACTGAAAATTGCACACAGTTTTCTACCAGCAAAGAGCAATAGAAAAAAGCAAATGAGTATTATATTTGAGAAGCCAAAGGTCTTTAAAAAGTATTGCACCTCTTGTGATGTTTTATCATTTTTAGTCAGTAAACCTGGAACTGAAATAATGGGTGTCACAACTATTTAAGACTCTACATCTGGTATGATAGTATACTTTGCAATAGAGTATACTATCCATTTTAGACATGTACATTTTCTTGATAATCTTCATGGAATGCTCAGAACTTACAAGCTCATCCTAACACAATAACCTTTTATCTGAATAACACTGTCTATTTTCTTTTTATTGTTTTAGCCTCTATGCATATTTTGCTGCTGTTGTTATTGTTGTTGTTGTTTGCTTGTTTGCTAATTCGTTTTCATCTCATGACTTTAACTCAAAAGCACCCCTGGCTTTCCTACTTGGCCGTTCCTCAGAATGGCTACATCATTTCCTTCCTTGGAGATAGGATGTCAAGATTGTCCATTTTAGACTCTCTCCTAAAGAACAGAGGGTAGCTTAGATAAACACTGGGGATGCATCTACATGGGACTCTTAACTTTCTGTAAAGAATCATCTACAAATGAATGTCTATCCCCATTCCCAGTGTCCCTAACACATATACCTTCTACTTAGCACTTCTAAAACATCACCTGGTGGGGAGTTGGCCAAGGGATGGGGCCACCATGTAGAGGTGAGCTTAAGATAAACACACAGGACAGGTGTGAAAGCAGGATCTGAAAAGGTACAAGAGCAGAGATTCATATTCTAAAAACACTCAGCAGTGGGATACTTCCCTAGGACCTCAGACTGTGGATGGAGTAGAAGAGGTGGGAGATATTTATCCACTTCACAGGCCTGACTGAATAGCCAAGGCCCCTTCATTTTCTGGTTACCGTCCTGCAATAACAATAGGAAACAAAGTGGGAATGCCGGGGCAAGCTAGACACCATGCACCCTCTACACCCTACACGGCACACTACAAATAAGACCACCACTCCTTACTGTGAAGTCCTTGTTGGGGAACAAAGCAGCACACACGTCCACACACTGAAAACAACTCACTATATGTGTATTTTATTAAATTTCCTTTTATACCTGTCTTTCCTCTTTACTGCCTAGCTTTGGGGATGAGAACCATAGCAAAAACACCACTTTCTATAAACATCAGGTGATCATCCATCCTACTCAGGAAGAGAAAAAGAAGCTCTTTGTATCAACTTGGAACGTTCTTTCTCTCTCCTTTGAGTCATTTTCTTTTATTTCTTTGCCCCTCTCCTGATCACAGCCCTGAGAGTTTCCTGGACTTTTTCACTGACCTTTCTCACAGTTGGGTGGAATAAAAAAAACAAAATAACACTGTTTCACCTTCAGTATTTACAGTTCCATACTTTCTCTATATCCTCCTTAGTCTTGACTCCTTATCCAGTCTGTCCTGGATAGAACCGTCTCCCATCATGTGCTCAAACCTTTTTCCTATGGTAAGCATGCAAGAACGTTCATGCCTGGTCACACTACACCAGGTTTGACCTTCTTCCCTGCTTCTTGAGCCATTCTGCTTGCTGTCTGTTAAACTCCTATGAAGCCCCAAATGGAAACTGATTTCCCCATTGGGCATTCCCTGCAGACACATTTCAAGGGTCTGCATCACCACTGTAGAAACATCATCTTTCTTTTTCTTCTGTTTTGCCATGAAATGGTAATGCTACACAAATTCCATTTATTTCCTAAAACTGTTGGTAGACAAGAATCTTTATTTAAAGCAAGTAAGCCAAGGTATGATTTACTGTGCTGTGAAAGCATGGTTGCAGGTGATCATCTTTGAGCAACAGAATTCTTCCCCTGAGCATCTCTCAAGGGTGCATTGCCCATCCTGGAGAACTAGTTTACCAGGCCTATGACATCATTTGGAGGACCTAAGGGAGAAAGAGCTAGACCATGCATCTAAGTGACATCTTCACCACAGTCACTCTAGCCCCAGAACATCTCTAATTAGGTAAAATAGGACCAGAAATCCCACAGCACTGAGAATCTCCATCAATTATATAATTCTCTCTTTGTTTTGGTTTTGGTCCTTCTAATTATGAATATTTCTCTTAAGACAATGAACAAAGGACATACAGTAAAAGAGAGCAGGAGAAAATGAGAGTGAGAGATGAAAGTTACAGCAATCACACAGAGTGGCATTGAAATGAGAGAAAGACAAACACATTCTCTATGCAAGTGGCTGCAAACCCATTCAGGGAATGCCAAGCTGCCTCAAAGGTAACATTCACCACCCACTGAGGGAAGGGGAGCAGAAAGAGCAAAATGGAAGAAAGAAGGCAGAGATGAGCATTGGTGTGGAGGGAAGGAAATAATTTCCAGCACGTAAATTTAATAAAGGCTGGTTGGTGAGTTCTTCATTTGATACACATTTCTACCAATTCCCTTTAGCATCATAATTTCCCAGTCTTTAAGACTCTCCTACCCAAATATATGCCCTGATGACCCCCATGTGAGCTGTGCTTGAAATATCTTTTTTTTTTAATAGATTTCTATATTTACTTATATTTGGCTTTTAGAAAATAGTACTGTTGAGGTTGGGGAGGTATTAGTCAAAGGCCACATAATTACAGTTCAGCAGACTCAGTTCAAGAGATCCATTGTACAACTTGGTGACTTTGGTTAATAATGATATAACATATTCTTAAAAAATGGAAAGAGACTACCTATTAAGTATTCTTACCACAAAAATAACTGTGTGATGTAATGCATTCATTAATCAACCAGATTCAGCCATTCAACAATGTATATGTACTTAAAAAAATCATGTTGTACACAATAAATATGATTAGTCAATTATGAAGTTTAAAAACCAATTTAAAAAAATAAAATAACACTGTCTTACCTTTAGCATTTACAGTTTCATACCTTCAGTATACCCTCCTTAGTTTGCCGAGTCTCCTGAATGTCTTTTCAGTTTGAAATTTTACTGCCACCTACTGTTAATTTTTAAGAACTGTTAATTTTTAAATGAGGGCAAAGGAGTTTGAAATCTATGGGTGGAGAGATTGAGGAAGAATGAGCAAAACTGGACAGCGGACACAGAAGAGAAATAGATGAAATAAAGAGATGGAGTTGGAGAAAATAATATGTAACAAGCTTATTCATCCTGACAATGTGGCCATCGAATTTTAGCATTTTGAAGAGGAAATGAAAAAAGAAATAAACCCAGCACAGTTGTGAAGAAATAAAGGATGGTGGCTTCCCTTTAGAAATCAGTCTCTGCAATATAGTTGCCAGCCCACTTTCTAAAAAAAGGGGTGAAGAAATAGAAAAGGCACATTGTTCTAAAATCCAGCCAACGGAGACATACACAGAGAGCCAGGAGGAAGTACCCTTTAGAAAAAGCCGAGTCGCCGGCTTTATCCTAGTGACTCTGGGAACCCTGGCCAACAGCTTCTGTTGAGACATAATCCATCTGGATTTTGTCAATGTGGACTTTTATTTTTCATTTTAAGCATAAGTTGAAACATGAGGGAGCTCTAGATTCTGAAGGCAAATCACATGAGAGCCACGTTTAGTCTTAGCACATGGGGCTTATAAGCGAGGCACCTCACTTATCTCGTGATCCAGGATATGCAATATCTCCCTTGCGGTAATTGAGTCAGGGCTCAGCCACAGCTGGTTATTTTTAGGAAATCCAAATAAGGACTTCTGATCCCAGATTTAGAAAATGGAAGACAAAACTAGGCAGGGTTGGAAGCTGGTTTGGCACCTCTGAAGATAACTGTAACATACCCCAGAAGCTTTCCCGACAACATCTCCTTCCACCCCGCCCTTCTCAGGAGAGGGTGGGAACAGAATCTCAACAGTGTCTGCTTCCTCTCGACTTTAAATGTGTCTAAGGACAAGAGAGTTTCTCAGTTATATATCAGTTCAGAAGCTCTGTGAAAAAATAAAATAAAATGAATGCAGATTAATCATAGCAATATTGAGAACAAGAAATAAAATTGGGCTCGACAGACTCTGTGAAAATAATTCAATTACTCCAGTGTTGGATATTAAGCACTGCTATGTACTTAACTCTATTCCAAGAGCTGTGGGAGGTACTTAACTTATAACATTATAACTTATAACATTTCATTCCCACATTTAAGGAAATTCTAAGGGAGTCATGGAGTAAGACCAACCTCTCACAGAGTATTGGAGAAAACTGTTAGAGGATTATTGTTCTTTTGCATGATGCTTGGCACAATCATCCAGAAAAGTTAGAAAAAAGGGGAAATGTGCTTTCCAGATCCCTGAATTCCAAATAAGTAGTGCTACCATGGTGTTGAGGTATCTCTTGTTCTGATCTTAAAGTTGGGGTTTCAGAGGGCCCCAGAAGTACCTCAAAGAAGCCCCATACCCTATATAACTCCCCACCACCACCATTTCCAGTGGTAATATGGTATCCCTCTCACATCCCTCAACCCCACGCTGAACATGGTAAGTAATCATCGCTCCACATCCCAGCAACCTGAGATTCGCAGGCAAATATTTTTTTGAAAAGATTTCAAAATGATCACTCTTTCATACTTTAGATTTGTTTAATCAAAATATTCACCTAAGGCAGATACATTGAGAAAATAAGAGTGTAGGTGGAAGTTGGAGAATGCAGCAAATGGACCAACGAGTTATTTTGGAGGTAAGTGCCTGGGAAACAATTCTTCCTTGCCACTCTACCTACCACTGTGCTCACAAACCATGCCTACAACTTCCTATACCCCCCATACTTCCCTTTTACTTTCTTGCTTGTGAAATACCAGCATTTCCAAAGTCAGGCATTCAAGTGTGTCTTTATTATTTTCATCTGTGAATTCCTTGGATCAAGCATATTTATATTCAAATTTGAAATATATAAATGGAATCCACAGCCTAACAAAAATAGCCAACATTTTACATACTATTTTGTTATCACTATTATTTTATTATAATTTGATAAATACTGGGTTTAGTATAGCAATATAAATAGACACGTATCTATTGGTTTGACAGAGTACCTTTTCTATCAAGGGATGTTCTTTGAATGGAACATCCTTCCATTCATCCGAAAAGCTTGCCTGTTGAATGCCTACTATTCTAGGTATAGTGCAAAGTGCTATGGAAACAGAGGGAGAAATGCACAGAGTGATCATCCAAGGAACTCAGATGCTTTAAAGAGGGTTCAATCAATACTGCCTCACATCCACAGTATTCCTGAAGTGTGAATAGATATGGCTGCCAGCTTTTACAAGTGAAAAGAGAGACCCACTTAACACTAACATTTCCTCACGCTCTAATCATTGGCAAAACTTGGAACTCACGGCAGTAGAAAGCTAGAATTTCTTGGGATTATTTCAAATAAAATGGATGTTTAATATTAAAGTAAGTTTGTTTTTTTTCTTTCAATTTCAGTCAAAATAAGATCTGGCGCACAAGGAATTCTGTTCTGACTCTAACTGAACTTGGAAAGATAAATTTAAGTCCATTTCTCTAAGTGGTTTAGGGCCTCCATATGCAGAACTGATTGACAAACAATTATAAAAATAACAAAGCAAAATATCTTATTAAACATTTCACACACATATAGAAATAGTGTTATTATGTGCTTGCCAAATACAGTAACAACTTGAGGTAAGTCGGGAAGAAAAAGAAGAAGAAAGGAAAACATATGTCAGCTATCCTGTATTTTTCCAGCTGGAATGATTATCCAGGGTGAGCAAGACTGAGACCAGTCAAAGGTAAGCAGGGATGTCAAAGGTAGGGAGAAATGGGACCCAACTATCTCAGTGAAACAGATGCCAGGAGCCATCTTTATCCTGACAGCACCAATTTCATCTCTAAGATATATTTTAGCAAAACCTGCATTCCACTAAGAAGATTAATTTTATTCCGCTTATCTGATTGTGAAGCTCAAAGAGTATTTCCAAAATCAAAATCTCTGTCCAATAGTCTGTCTTCCTGTTGAGAACGTGAAGCTTTCACAATAAGCATAATTACCCTTTTTATTTAGGTTCAGGCTGTAACCTAATGTTCCCAAAAGCAACTGAATAAAGAAAATAGTTGAGGACCAGACGGGAATGAAGTTATTCCTCCCATAATCAGCCTGAACATCTGAATTTTCAGAACAAAGGAGGTTTCCGGGCTTTATCTTCTTGATATAGTGATTCAAAATTGCAGAGTATACTATAAAAGCCAGTTTTTCAGTTAAAAGTATTATTAAGTCTTTTGAGATCTTAATAATAATTAAGATCCAAATAATTTCTTAGTTGTCCAAATTTCCTTAAGCACACATAACATACAGGGATGTTAAACTATCATTGAGTGATTTCCATTATTTGAATGACATTTCTGGTTTACACAATGAAAAGAACAACCACTTATCTGTTCATATGTAAAAAATGAAGAAAATACACATAGAACCCCTAATAAGCCTATTTTTTATTTGAGTTTGAAATGTTCATTAATTCTCTAAATATTCATCTTTTCTATATAAGAGTAAAAAGTTAAATCTAAAAAAAGCAGCAAATTCTATTTCTTCTTGTTTCCAGAACACTCTAGGCATATATCCATAATAGCACTTATTAGCAGGAACTGTAAAAATTGGTTTGTGTAATATTTCCCCTTTAAATATAAGCTCTTCAAGGGCAATAATTATTTATTCTCTAGTTTCATATCTCCAGTGCCTGACTTCAGTCACTGAAGTTGCCCAATATTGATTTGTTTAATAAATGATTAACTGAATTGTTTACCCTATCTCTTAGGATTCAAATGAAATCACAAATCAGACCTCACACATTATAGTTAAATGTTTGATAGCATTATCTTTTCTTGTCGACAGAAATCCCCTGCCAATCATAAAAACCCATTAACCCTGCTTTGCTGATCGGGTAGCAGATACCTGCCTAGACACAGTTATCCGGATTGAATATCTGCCCCATGTGTGGTTTCACTACACTGTTTCCCCATGTCTTCGTGTTGTAGCAAGGTATTATTTGTGTGACAGTCCATTTTAGTTCTTTCAGGCTTAGGGCTTGGTGACACTGAGAAAAAGTACATCTCTTTCAGTCATTTGGGGATTTCTCACAAACCACAAAATCTAAGAGCTGAAAAAGGCTATTCTGATTCAGAAACAAAAGCATTGTCTTCTAGCCCCTTTACCTGCCTGCTCTTAATCCATCTAACTCAATGGCGAGTCTGTCCTTTTCTCAAAGAAAACTTAAGGAGAATATATCACAGTTTTCATTCCATGCCTATTTTCTTATCTCAAAGATACTCAAGTGGCAAAATTCTTCCTTACAACTCAAACAGATTAGGTCTGCAAAAATTTAAGGTAATTTCCTCCTTATTAATCTTCAGCCAAATGAAATATAGTCTTGTCATGAATCGTGGTAGTACTATTAATGATAAGAACAAATACATTTCCAGAATCATGTTATTTTAAATAGAACTTCCTTGGACACTGAAAACATTTTTTTGAACTTAAAGACAAAATCAATATGGTCCTAGCAGTGATCATGTCAGTTAACCACTTCTCACCAATTCATTTCAAAATTGGTTCTTAAATATTTCAGGTTTTGAAGACACTATACATATTGTTTATCCTATTTTGGAATTATAGTCTTTCTTATAGGATCTGCATATATAAGTGGACATGTATATATATCTTCCCTTAAAATTATAGTAAAAATGCAACCAGTTCCAGTAATGATAGAAATCGAATTCACCCTCTTTATATTAATTGCCTCTCAGTCTGCCTGGGAAAAAGGGAGATTGACGGATCTAAGGGACTATTTTAAAGTTTAAAACCATGAGAAAATGCTGTGAAACCGAACAGAGCAGATCTGTTGCAATTTGGAGGGGAAAGGGCCACTTGGCACAAAGTGCCCTGAGTACCGTGGAGGAAGAATGATATAGGGAAAGCACTGTGAGTACATTTCTTTCCGTTTTCAGTACTTTTTTTCTTTAAATCAGTCTTCTCAGAATTTTGTCTTATTTATCTTTTCAAATAATTTTTTAAAATTTTATTCTCGGTTCATCTTCTGTCTGTTTTATTCTCCTTCTTATTGATTTCTCTCATTATCTTTGTATTTTTCACCCTTCTCATTTCTTTGTTCTTTACATTGGGATTCTTTCTTCAATTTATCAAATTGAATGCTTTGCTTATTTGCATGTGATCATTTTTCCCTTGATAAATGAATTTACAGTCCTAAATTTTATAAATTCTATCATTCTATAAATACCGCATTAGCAGTGTCTTGAAAACTCTGATAAGTAGTATTTTCAGTTCTAAGAATTGAAAGTTTCTCTTTTGATTTCTTTTTATGTAGTGAGTCATTTAGCACTGTCAACAGGATCTCCCAAGTTGACTGGGGCTTTAAAGCTTAAAGCAACAGATGCTGATCATATCGAGATTATTAAAATAAGTGTTCAGGGCCTTTTCAGTTACTGATTTATAAATATTCTTACTGGGAAGGTAAATTGTGCAACATCGAGTGAGCTGAGACTGCATATATATTCTACAACACAGGAGGACACATGTCCCAGAATGTTTGCTGCATTTTTAAAAAATAATAGAATATTAGAAATCAATATCAAAATGGAGAAATAATTTATGGCATATATATGATGCAATACTCTATACCAAATTTTTTTTAATCCACATATATCAATATGAATGAATTTCAAAAATATAATGTTGAGTGAAATGGCAAGTTCCAAAATACATGCATTATATAACACAGGTAATGAAAAATAAACACAAGTTGAGTTTCCCTTATCCAAAATGTTTTGGACCAGAATTGTCTCAGATTTGGATTTTCTTATAAAATCCAAAATGTTCCAATAAGCATTTCCCTTGAGCATCATGTCAGCACTTTAAAAGTTGCAGATTTTGAAGCATTTCGGATTACAGATTTTCCAACTAGGGAGACTCCAACTTGTACAATACAAAACAAAACCATGAAACAATAGTCAGTATTTTTTACACTACTCTGCTATTTATGGCTTCAAAGAAAGACCGAATGCAAATATAGAAAAACAATGGTGTAATAAATCAGGGTGGTTGGTACATGATTGCCTTCTATTGCCTTCTATATAATTTATATATTTATTTGGATTAGAACATAGTTAATATATATTTCATATTTTTTTAACTGAGGTTTACCACCATTATATTTTGTTTCAATCTCTTCTTTTAAAGAAAAAATATGCTTTAAAATTAATTCTCAGCCATATTTGCTTTTGGTTAAGTTTGCAGTTGTATATTTAATGTGCATGCATAGTATCCCTATATTGTAGGATTTTTCACCTTACAAATATAAAAAAAAAGAAATAGAAACCAAAGAAAATCTCTGTGACTCTGGTACACTGACTTTTAAGGTCCCTTTGAGAAGACAGTGTAGGACAATGGAAAAAGCATGGAGTCAGAAGTCAAGCCAACCTCGGGTCAAACCACATGTGCCATGTGAAGTGACCTGAGGCAAATATTTCACCCTCTTAGGAGCCTCCATTTACTTATCTGTTAAGCAATTGCTAAATTTAAAAATTGCTGAAAGAAGGTAATTTAATTATGAAACAAAGCAAGCAGGAAGTATTCCATCAATAGCAGTTATTGCTAACATAATCAGATATTTCCATAACTATAATTATAACTATTTCTATCAGAGATGATGCCTGAAGGAAACAAAAAGATATTTGTAAGAAATCAATGGACATACAACTTTTAAAAGTTGAGGTTAGGCATCTAGTTTAGTTTTGTTTTATTTTTAAGTGATTTAACACAACAATTTCTTATGCTTATGTCTTCTATGAGACAGGAATTCAGGCTGAGCCTCGTGCTGATGACTTGTCTTTTGTTCCGCAATGTCCAGAGATTCAGCTGGAAAAACTGAAAGACTAGGAGTGAATCTTTGTTGCCACTTTGCTTGTTTTCAAAGTAATTCTGCAGGATTTTTTAAAAGGGTCTACTACTCTACGGCGTTATAAAACTAAAGTAGTCTAAATGACTGTGAAGACTTATAGCTGTCAATTGAAGATCAACCAAAGATTAAGAGAAATCCTAAAAGGAAAATATAACCCAAGCAAATAAACAAAAAGAGTTGATTTTGACATCTAGTTTTAAGAACCTAGCTATAATTTAAAGTGGTAAATTTATTTGTGATTCTTGGGAATAATATTTACTATCTTATATACAATTATTTTATCATGATACGTACATCAGTATGTTATATACAGAAAAATCAGGACCTAGAAAACTAGAGTGAGCTCATATTCTGCCTTGTGGAAACAGACTATATACAAGTACAAATAATATACTCCTCTGGTTTTCCTAGGCTTAATATCTATTTCTGTAGCTAATTAAAACTCTAATTTTTCAATAAGTCTGCCCACAGATAAGTGGCCACATTTTTAGCCATTCATGGGTGGCTGACTCACCCTGGTTTGCAAGCTTCAATTCTGTAAAAAAAAGGAAATGGAAAAACACCCTGAATTGTAAGCAATCAAAATGCCATCAGAAAGTAACAACACAGTTTAATTAAAAAGAAAAATCCATAGTAATTCATTTTTGTTCCTTTCCCCTCTTCACACAAGAAAGTAAGAGGTAATACAGAGAAGCAATTAAAATGAAGTCTCCTTTTGCCTTCGGGGTGTGTGCTTCGAACCTTCACCGATGAAATAATTAGCTCCAAATTTCTCATTTTTTTCCCCCTTTGTAATATTGAAATTGCTTCTGGTCTTTCTTCAGAAGCGAAGCACTTCTTTGCCTCTTTAGTTAACCCTAGGCTTCTGAGAATCTTAGTAATCTTGTTATTCTATCAAAAGGCTAAGACTGTGGTTACAAGGCCATTGTCGCTATTTGATTAAGACCCCAGGTAAACTGGAAACCAGCCTAATTTCATGAACATAACCTCTAAGATGGAGTGAGTGGCCTGAAATTAAAGAGTAGGTACGCAAGAGTGCATCTGTCACCAGAGGAGATGACAGGAAGGTGGATTCAGCGAGCACAAAGGTACCAACACTGCTGTGGAACTTCAGCATGCATCCTACTCTCTCACCATGAACAGATCTCAGAAGAAAGCGTAGCGTTCTGATCTACGAACAAATGCTGTACTGCTCACCCACAGAGACTGCAACCACCACATGGACAGCACTCAGATTTAGCCTATAAAACGATGTGGCAATATTGGGTAGAGTGTGCACAGGCTCGGGACAAATGAAACAGCAAAATAAAGTGTTCACAAATAAAAAACCACACATCAATTTCAAACTACTCATGATCACTCTCAAGCATGTCTTTATGATGTGGCAAACAGGGACATCTGATAAATACTAGGCTCCAGTAAAGAAGACACTGGTGAGGTTTAATGTAGAGGTCCACATGCGAGGAGCTCAAGGTGGCTCAGGGGCAAGAGAAATGGGAGGTGGAGCTCCACAAAGAGTTTGGGGTAAATAAAAGTAAGCAAGGTGCATGGAATGTCAAACACAAAGTAGCACCTGTGTGAGACAGCCTGCGCGCCATTGAAAAGACAATCCTGCCTATTGGTGCACAGCCCACAGTCCATCCTCTCCCAGCAATCACAGTAGCACAGAGGAAAAGAACAGCAAGAGAACTCTTACTGTAGCACGCGGGAGTGGCTGAGATCTTTCAGATCTGAGTCCTCATAATAGGGAGCTATCATCCCCAGCCCGCTGTCACTCAGCATGCATTTCCGCAGGGCAGGATTCCACCAGTCTGAGATCCTGAGAGAAAGAAGGGCACCAGACAGTTAAGCATTCAAAGTCAACCACATGACTTAGTCTTCACTTTCTGAAGATGAATCTTGCCTGTAAATGTCAGAAGCAAAATTCATCTTTATGGAGTATTTACCAGATACTACACATTTATTATTTAATTCATTTATCTCAACAATCATGAACTATTTGTATGATTCTGTCCCCTTTACAAATGAGAAAACTGAATTTCAAGATTAAGTCATTTTAAATGTGACATGAAAAAGAAGTAATAGACCTAGTGTAGAAATGCAGATTAGAAAATAACAAAGTCCATCCTGTTTCACTGCTTCCCTGTTCCTGGTTTATTTCAGGGGAGGCAACTGGTGAGAAATAAGAAAGGCACTGATTCAAGTCCTGGTGGATTTCAGGCTACTTTAAGTTTTAAAGTTAGAGCTAACAGAGGTCTAGTCAGGCCTAAAGCAATTCCTTTTGGCTATTATTTGACATAAAGAAAATGACTGAGTGAGCAAAGACCAGGGCAACTTGGAAGAATGAATTTTCTCCTTACCATATCAAGAGACAGAGCCCAGATCAGGTGGGTAGGAGGACATCCAGACTCCAGCACCTGCTGCTTCTGCAGTAGGACAAAATATTATACCTCCTTTCCCACAACTGATGGGTCTGGTGCATGAATGTGCCTTGCAAAGGTGGCTTTCCCCACCACCTTTGAGGCTCCCAGGGGTGCATGAGGCTACCCCTCGTGCCTGTCGGCCTTCCCCTCATGCTCTGACATCATGGCTCTGGCTTCCTAAGAACAACTTTCTATCTGTTCCACACAGCCACTTGTGCCCTCTCTTGTCTTCGCCCAGACTTGGTACATATTGGACATCAGCTGGCCCTGGAAGAGTGGGAAACCACTCACAAATAGCAGCGGTGAACCAAAAAAAGTGAAAAAAGAGTAAATCAAGTGACAAGGGGAAAACAGGGATGAAGACATTGCAGTTTGCTTCCCTGTTGGCCTGTTCATTCATACTGTATGAGTATGTGTAGATGATGTGCATTTACTATTTGGGTACATTGTGTATGGTTTCTATAGCAATTCTTATTTCAACAATTCAGGCCCCAAAACACTAAATTTCACAAGGGCAAAGATTTTTATCTGCTTTTACTTTTGCACTGTTACACCCCAAGTGCTTACACTGGGACCTGGCACACAAAATTCTCTAAATAAATAGTTCTGAATTATTGAAATAACTTAGAAATCTTAATTATGTTTTGCGGTACAAGGTGGTAGTTAAATGCATGGGCTCTGGCATCAGGTAACCCAGGACTGAATCTCATTTTTTCTACTTATTTTCTGTGAAATACTGGGCAAGTAAAATAACCCTTTAGGTCTCAATTTTTTAATCTATGAATTAAAGATAATTGTACCAAATGTTCAAGGTCACTGTGGAATTATGATGATTATTATTATTTTAATAACATTCTATTTAATGAGCGTTTTTAAAATGTCAGGAATGACTTTAAGTGCTTTACCTGTATCAATTCTTTTAATCACCAAACAGTTCTCTGAGTGAGGATTATTATTATTTGTATTTTACAGATGAGAATATAAGCACAGAGCACTTAAGATGATTAAGTCACTATGAAATGGTGGTACAAATAGAAGAGAGGCACAGGACATAGGTCCCAAAAAGCGTTTGGTATGTCACAGTTATTATTATACAATGTACATGTCTCCAGCAGCCTGGAAATAGCAAAGAAGATGACGACGAGGAGGAGGAGAAAAACTGTCAAATCATCTGTGTCCATTTTTTATGTGGATAACAGAGTTATTACAAACATATAAGCACAAACACAAGTACCAGTATTTTCCAGGTTTGCTAAGAAGTGGTACTGTGATGGGTAAAGAAGGCTTGGACATGATGCAAATCTGGTTTTGTGTTTCTACACAGCCATTCATCAGACAGACTTATAAAATAACCACTCTAAGGAAACACAACAAGGTCTTTATGTTTGATGTCATTAGAATAACAGCAAGTTCAAAGGCAAACTAGACATGATGTCACCCTGAGGCCAGCCTCACAGGCAAGGAGAAGCACACTCACCCTGAGGCCTGCTCCACCACCAGGTCAGGCATGCCCGGAGGTGTCCCCGATGGCTGTGACACCACCATATCTGGGTCCAGAATAAAAATCTCATCTTGGGAAATCTCCATCACAAAGTGCAAATGTTCCTAAGGAAGAACAAGAAGTCTGATGCATGAAGAATAACAAAACAAGGATTCTCGGTCTCCAGGAATAATGAAATTCTTCAACGTGTCAAAGGATCACAGTGTTGCCAGAAGGTTGATCGGTTGCCGTTCCTCCCCAAAGCTGTGCAATGGCAGGCAGTGGAAGACAGGGAGAGATGAATCCCCTTGATTGCCAATTAACCAGGATTTTTTTAAAAAAAAACAGAGTTGAGTCTTATTCTGTCACGCAGGCAGGAGTGCAGTGGCATGATCTTGGTTCACTGTAACCTCTGCCTCCTGGGTTCAGGCAAATCTGCTTCAGCTTCCAGAGCAGCTGGAACTACAGGCATCTGCCACTGTGCCCAGCTAATTTTTGTATTTTTAGTAGAGACAGGGTTTCACCATGTTAGCCAGGATGGTCTTGATCTCCTGACCTCGTGATCCACCTGCCTCAGCCTCCCAAAGGGCAGGGATTACTGGCATTAGCCACTGCACCCAGCCCAATTATTTTAGGTATATCTAGAAATGGTCTTGACTCATCTTATTCCCAAATACTATTAGAGAAGTGACACCCACATGCCATGTGGTCCAGCAGGAGTGTATGATAGCCTGGACTTCCACCCCATGACCTGGTCAAAGCTAAGCAACATGGTTAAAAACTGGCTTTATTATTGGGTTCAATACTGTACATTATTTTTCTAGGAGAATTCAGATAATGGGAGGACTTGTGACCTTGCATAAGCCTTTTTACTTTTTTCCTTATCACTGACCTGTAGGGCTTGGCAAACTGAAACTAGGTAGCCTAGATATACACTTGGGGCCTCAAACTTGCTAAACAGAAATGAGCTTAAAAAGACATAAAATTTCGCTAAGAAGGAGTAAAAATATCTGTGTGAATGAACATTTGGAGTACAGGCTGGTGATAATGCCTACAAGTCAACTTACTTTCTGTACTCATTTGCAAGATCAAGCTATATCATCTTGAGTCTATAAATCATAAAACACAAGAAGATAAATAAAAGGTTCATGGCTTAGGTTATGAAGCTCACTCCAAAATTTGTAAATGTCTCAGTGTTTTTCATTAGAAAAATTTATGAGATGAGCTACCAATGAAGTAGATGAACTTGGGAATTTTTCAATTTCACAAGCAGGCTGGAAGAAAACTTACCTGAGATCTGTCTATTCGATAAAAGCGATCAGCAGAAGTTGCTAGGAAAAAAAAAATACATATGGCATTCAGAATGATCAGTAATCTAGCACCAAATTTATAATCTTCTCTTCGATTCTGCTGGTCAAAACCCCCACACAGCAGTCATGCTAATCTCCTGGCCAGTCCCTAAATTTATTAAGAAAACCTCAGCACTTTCATACTCTGTCACTGCTATTCTAAGGCTTAGAAAGCCCTTTCCATTGCCTCTGCCATATAAATTGTACTTGTCTTTAAAGACCCAGCTCAAGTACTTGTGCCCCTGTGAAACCTTTCTCAGTCCCAACCTCCCTACCCCAGCCAGAATGTATTACACCTGCCTCCAGGCACATTTATGTTTTAAAAAATTTCTTATACAGACTATCTTCACAGATAACTATGAGACTAAGAGACCTGTCTAATTTTTTTTTTTTTTTTTTTTTGAGACAGAGTCTCACTCTCTCACCTAGGCTGGAGTGCAGTGGTATGATCTCATCTCACTGCAACCTCTGCCTCCCAGGTTCAAGGGATTCTCCTGCCTCAGTCTCCCCAATAGCTGAGACTACAGGCCTACCATACCTGGCTAATTTTTGTATTTTTAGTAGAGATGAGGGTTCACCATGTTGGTCAGGCTGGTCTCAAACTCCTGACTTCGTGATCCAACTGCCTTGGCCTCCCAAAGTACTGGGATTACAGCGGTGAGCCACCACACCCGGTCAGACCTGACTCTTTAAAACTCTCTTTCATTTAATCTTTTATGCCTCCTGAAATTAGCACAGGATGATAAAGAAAGGTAGCACTTGATATGTTTTTATTAAGTAAATAAAGCTAGAAAACGCTATGGTTATGCAGACTTCTAAGGGAAGTGATTTCCCATTTTGGAAAACAGCTTGAAGATTTAGGCCAGGGACTGTATGTGGTCTTAAATGAATCATTTCACTTTCAACCTGCATCCTTAGCATCATGTCTGAAGGACGACAAAACAGAAAAAATATATATATATATTTAAGCATTATCAAAAAAGAGATTGAGCTGCATCTATGGTGTGAGGGGAAAAAAATCTAAACTACAAATTTGGGGTTTCTAGAAATTATTTTGAATATTCTTAATAGTAGAAAGAATTTTTTGCTACAATTTGGGAAGCTCATGTGGCAGAATTGTTTGAAGCTAAGGGTCTGAGACCAGCCTAGGCAACAAAGTAAGACTTCATATCTACAAAAACAAATTTTGTAGTTAGCTGGGGATAGTGGTGTGCCCCTGTGGTCCCAGCTACTCAGGAGGCTGAGGTGGGAGGATCGCCTGAGGCCAGGAAGTTCAAGGCTGCAGTGAGCTGTGATCATGCCACTGCACTCCAGCCAAGGTGACAGAGTCAGACTCCCATCTCAAAAAAGAAAAAGAAAAGCAAACCGAAACAATTATGTGCTTCTCACTTAAATCTATCTTACAAAGCCCAGATATCACAAATAGATTTTCTACAAAACAAATATAGCAAAAGAAAGAAAAACTCAAAAAGCAAGTAATTATTTAGAATTCACAAACGTGTAACGAGTAGCTTCTCTCCAAAAGAAACTGAACTAAGAAACCAGCCAATTATGGTCCCTGCTCTCTAAAATCTAAGAACAGAATCAAATCTGCCTTGGAGAAGTTCACTCTACTTTGTTCCCTTAAACCGTGACTGCAATTACCTTTTAAAAGTTTTTTAAATAAAACTATGGAATAAAACTACTATCTGGTTTAAGACTGTTACCCACAATAGTTGTAATTTTATCTAAGAATTTAGATAGAACATATTTTCATAATTTTCTGAAATATAAGTTGTTCCTCTGCAAATTCAGAAATGACAAATTATTATGTTTCTCACTGCTATGGAATCAAGAAGCTGGAGGAAAGTTCTCGCAGACAGCTGATGAGACATTAACAAAAACTTGCATTATGATTTATATGAAATAGATCTCATATAGATACAAGTGCCCAACTTCATAACACTAGAAGAATATGTATATGGCATTCAAAATGTTCTGTGATCTGGCACCAAAGTTAGACCCTTCTCTTCTGCTGCCAGTTAAACCCTGACATTCCAGTAATGCTAGAATACTGGACGGTCCTTAAATCTTAATAGATCTCTGTTGCTGCCATCCCAGTGCTTGTTCGTACACTCACACGTCCTGTCATACTCTTATTCACATTTACATCCTCCCAGATGTTCACATAGATAAAAAAAGGAAAGCGTGTCTACAATGAACATGTCTCCTTCTGAACAAGAGAGAGAACAGGTAGCAGATACATTGGGTAGTATGTAAGCATGAATATACAGAGGTGAGAAGATACTGCAATATGGGTCATTGGATAGAAAGGTAGTATTACTCAGCATCTAGGAGAGAGATGTTTGAGGAAAAAAGGACTCATTAAACAATCATAAAATAACTAACCTATTATGCATGGATATGTTATGCTGAGCCACGCAGATTTGAATGCAACTGAATTTTTCTACTCTTCTCCCCAGAAATGTATAAATCACACTGAAATAATAGTCTCATAAAAATAATATGAATGTTCCATAAGATGCAAACAACATAGAGATTAGTACCCACCCTATGCTTATAGAATCCAGCTACTGCTCTGAATTAATTTATGGCAGGCATTCAAGTTTTAAGAAAAGAGAGCTGATGAAAGGGAAACATCAGCCTGAGCAACTGGATGCTGAGTTCAGCCAGAGTTAACCAAGCTGCCTCGAGGGAAATGACTTCAGGAAAGGACAGTGCAACATCAGCAGGCCCATGTCGTTCAGCCCGAAAATACCAACCATGTGGAGGAGTTCACATGAAGGCTTTCTGAATAATCTTTTGGACAACTAGAGTCCACCCTATCAATTGACACCTTGCTCTTCAACTTCCCCACCTCCCACAATACCCCCAAGAAATGCAGAACTCACCATCTAGGAAGCACCACCGAGGGGAGAGCCTCTGTGCTGAGAGAGCCCTGGGGAAGGAGGTTTCATGGTCCTGGAAAGAGACACACACGTTCTAGTGGCTCCACTTCAATAACCTGACGGGCTTCCCTCCCTCGGCATTCTGCCATCCCTTCCTACACAAAGCACTGGTGAGAAGACCACATCACATTTTTTTTCTCTAGAAACAGAAAGAAGGGCTCTGCTTTGAAAGTCTTTCACACGGAACTTTTAAAAATAACTCCCCCACAAAATTACCAGGAGGTTGTCAATGATCCCATTCAACATTTTCAATTATTCCATTTAACAAAAATAATCTAATTTGGGACATATACTTCCTTATGGGAATTTCTTTCTTTCCCTTTGGGAAGCCAAGGAACTAGTGACAGCTGGCTGTCATTGACACACAGTTCTAAGGCACTGGCACAGAATGGGAACAAATCAAAGGTTATCTACTGGCCACATGGGACTTACAGTATGTGAGGAAAAGAAGCAGACATCCATACCCAGGGGCTGTTCATCTACATGGAAACAAAGAAAATCAACCTCACATGTGGAGGTCATCCTAACCTCAGCCTTCTTTACTGAACCCAATTACAGAGGAGTAGACAAGGAAGGAAAGTAGTGAGGTGGACTCATGGCAAAATCACTCTGCCCAACACTCACCCAGAGCGCAGTGTACTCATCTACCTGAGCATTTTCATGAACTCCCAATTACCCCTCTCCTATTTAACCTCAGGGCCACCTGACATAACTGCCATCATTCTTTCCTCTGGGCTTAGATAAAAACATTTACTTTCTTTCCAAAACCAACCACTTGATTTAGTCTGTAAACTATATTTCTTTCTCCTTTCAAACTTTATTTCTGTAGCATTATTCAAATCTACCCATCAATTCTTCTGCTCTCAATAGTTTCCTCTCTTCCAAAACAAATTCCCCTCACCTGATCTTGTTACATCCCTTTTTAAATTTAAATTTTATTTATATTTATTTTTTGAGACAGAGTCTCACACTCTGTCTTCCAGGCTGGAGTACAGTGGTGTGATCATGGTTCACCATAGCCTCAGCCTCCTGGACTCGGATGATCCTTCAGTCTCAGCCTCCCGAGAAGCTGAAACTGAAGTTGTAATGTCTTTTGATAATCTTCTTAAACTCTCTTGCCCTTCCAAACTCCTGAAGCCTATATTTATTATCTCCTGCCTCCAAGTCTCACTTACACATCTCAGATGTAACCTCTAGAAGCCTGGTCTCTGACCTGTCTGTCCTCCAAAGCTGTCCTTCCAAGAGATTGCTAGGACTGGCTTGCTTCTCTGATTTACTACAATTTTCAGCAAACTTCCTTGGAGTCTCGGAAGCTTTTATTTCTTATAAAGAATTAAGGCCACATCCTCGGAACAGAACAAAGAACTGGCAGATTGAAAATTGAAAGGATTATCTCTTTAGGATTCCAAATTTCTAAAAATTAAACATTTTCTCTACTAAGAGAAGCCTGCCAATGATAACTGGGGAGGGAGAAAAGCACCTTCTAGTTTACAACATGTGATTTGGAGCCTTCTAGCCCTGGTTTGCAGTGGAATTGAAATCACTGACAGAAATGGGACAAATGAGGGAGGTCAGATCTCTGTGAGGAAGACACTGGGAGTCTGGCCCTTATCCGGGATTTGAAATGTTCAAAGGTAGGGAGCAGCACTGGAGTGCAGCTGTGCTGGCAGCGATCAAGACTTGGCAGCTGACACCACAGGTGTGGATGATCTTGTGGGTTCAGAGGGGACAGGAGAAGAAAACAGGAATAACATAGACTAAGTAATAAGGAGCCAATCAGAAGTTGTACTGACTTTCTTGGGAGTTAATCAACACTCTCTGCTGCCCTACTTGATCCTCAAACAAAGCCTGGGATTAAATTACTTGTTCTCAAAATGTGCATCAGCTGGAAACTGGTCAGAAACACAAATTCCTACACGTGTACACATGTATACCTATGTAACAAACCTGCACATTCTGCACATGTACCACAGAACTGAAAATATAATCACACACACACACACACACACACACACACACACACACACACACACACACCCCAGGTCCCATCCCAGGTCTACAGAAACACTAGGGGTGGAACACAGCAATGTGTTTTAACAAGCCTTTCAGATGAGTCTGAGGATGTATATGAAAGAACCTAAAGTTACAAACAAAAGTGATTCATCTTAGTAAACTAGAAACCTGGAGTAAATGGAGTTTTACTCTAAATAAATGCTGTGAATTAAATAATTGAGAGGAAAAAATTGGTCTCATTCAGTAATGCAATCAAAATCTATATTTGTGAATATAATATATATCATTTATATTTATGAATATATCCATATAGGTGTGGATACAGAGATACTATATAATATGTAGAGAAATATATATATATATATTACATATAGTCTCTCTCATGCACTTGCACGCTCTCTCTATATATATATATTCCACTTTTTTGAATTTTTTTCATCCTGATGGTTGAGCTAAATGAAATCTTGACATTTGCTTAGTAACTATTTATATGAGAATTATGTGTAACATTTTGAGAATTATATTTTGACATGTGTGATATCTTGTTTTAAAGGATCTTAAGGTACTTAATGCATTTTTGTAAAACAGATAAAGCTACTGACATCTCTCAGTTGGGTGAGAAATGTAATCATAGACCAAGAAATTTGGAAGTGATTCAAAATATTTAGTGGCAACTATGAAAGCTAATAAATAAAGAGATTAAACAGAAACAGGATTATCTTCACTATGAATAAAGGGGCTTAAACATCAAGGACATTTTCTGCATTTTGATATTGAATATGCTGTAGAGGACCCTATAAAAACAGATCCTAATTTCCTTTGGCAAAAATCAATGGAAAGAATACAGAAATGGTTGATTTATTATTTTAAAAACATAAGGATCCATCACACTATCTCTAGGCTGTTCAAATTACTGAAAACTGGATGTTATTTAGTCAAGTGTAGTAAAATTCAGATTGAGGCACTACCTCAGCAACATGACTACCACAGGCTGGTAAGGAAATACTGATAGTGTATCTTTCTATGTGCAGGTGGCTGTGTGTCTGGAAAGTTTTATGCCCATGGCTGACTTTATTAATGTAGTTCGCTTTTGTTCACTTATTTACTCTACATTTTGATCCATGGATGGAAACTGTTAAAATGTTTGATCCACAGAAACATTTGATCTAACTTAATGTTCTTAAAGAGATAACATTATAATTTTGTTTGGTGAAAACACATTGGCCATCATCAAGCTCTTTAAAATAATGGGTCCTCAAATAGGTTCAACAATTCTTGAACTCTCCAAAATTGTATGCTAGATTTGGTGTGTCTATGTGTATCTGTATTTTCCTGGACAGAGAAACCACTGATTTCTAGATTATCAAAGGGATCTGAGATTCCCAACGTGCTAAAAGGTTATTAATTTAAATAATCAAAAATTTAGGTCAGAGAGAATTCAACAAAATAAGAAGATTCTGATCAGTAAAATATCTTATGAGAACAGAAATCACTGATTCAAAGTTACTGGTAATTGTAATACGAACACAACAAACAACAAAGGCTCTCTGAGCCTGTGCTGCTCTCCTAGCAGTGGACTGAAACTAGGTCAATTTCTACATGGAAGGACTCAACTTTTTGCTTGTTTCCATCCACGGTGTCTCCCAAGTGCTTGTTTTCAGTGTCATAAGTTCTTCTATTTATGTTCATTTTTATAAACAAAGGAAAAATGTATTTATATTTACCACAGGCTGTTCTTAATATTTGAAGTTAAACAATACATCATTCATTAAAGGCACAGGAATCTGATCTTAAAAGACAATGTTATTTAAAATAATTGGACACTTTTCTGGTGACCTGAAGATTAAACTGCAATTTTGGGAGGTATTAGAAAAGCAAAAGTAGAGCTTTAACTTCTCTGAAATGCATCCCTGAAATAGATTTGCATCCTCTTCCAACTTTTTTGAAGCTCTTTCCACCTTGTTCATTTAATAAAAAGGGAGTTCTTAAAGGAACAGCTACTCACATAATGAGGTCCTATGTTAAGTCATTTGAAGTCCAAAGAAAAACTGTAATATCTGAGTAGATTCAGAATGCAATTAAGCCACTTATTTAAAAATTCTACATACATAAAATGTACAAAAGCATCAAGTCTTGAAAAAATGTTGCCCTTGAATCTAGTTGATATACACATCTGTGCAGATGAAAATGCCTCACCTACACTGGGACACTAAGAATTGGAGATATTTTTGAAGTCAGTGTTAAAATGATGTTCCAGTGTGGCAGATTGACAATATGCAAAATGTACTCACAAAATATGCCAGCAATCTGTAAAGTAAGAAACAAGAAAATCCAGGTACAAAGCATAAATGGGTGCTGAAAATACATCTCAAAGATCTGAGGGAGAATAGGAGGTGAAGAACAGGCTAGGGACAGAAGTTGGTGGTGGCTGAGGTGGTGGTGGTGGATGTTGGATTTCACTTGAGTTGAAAACAGAGCAAAAAGATAGTGAGAAAGTCTGCTTCACAAAACCGAAATTTTTGTAGGATGTGATCATCATTATCACAGACAAGCTAAGAATTGAGATGCCAAAAAATGTTCCTGTCCTTGAGGTGTTAAAATATTGTAGGGAGACAGACCTGATGAATGGGAAGGAAAAACCAGGCGAGAGATTGTATGTGATCCAGCCCCAATTAAGCAGCCAGCCCAGAGGCGGCGGAAGGCTGATGGGAAGCATACCAGCTTTGAGAGGCACGACAATCCTGGCCCTACCCGCTACTCGCTGTGGCTGTGAGAGTTTAGGAAAGTTTCTTATCCAGTTCCTTGAATGCCTCATTTTAAAATGGCTACAATAATATCTATCATAAAGGGTTCTTTTGAGGAACAAATGACACATAAAATGCTTGACCCATTGGCTGAAATATGTTGATGTATGATATAATTATCCAAGAGATAATTATATCTCATGCTAGGCAGCTGAAACATTATTTTACCTAAAACAATTCTGCGTTTAGTCACATGAGGGGCTCACGGGAAACAGGTCACATTCTAGACCAGATCATTTAGATGATGCTACCGCCAGCACAACACTATTTATCCATAAATACGTTTGCACTCAGATTCTGAGTTTTAGAGAAAAGAAAGAAACAGGACAAATTTGTATGAGTGAACACAAAACACAGTGGCTTTAAACAAAGGCTGAAATCATGCTATTTGTTGGTTTGGTGCTTATACGGTTTGTCTTAATCAGCAATCCAGTGCCTCTGTTCACAATATTAGATGTTATATAATTGTCTTACATACAGGATATTGTCTTCGAGGTCGAATGTCTTCTATCACCAACAAGTATATAATTCAGAAGATTTTATTTTGCTGCTTCTCCCTTCCCCATTCAATAGTAACTGCTTACTTGGTATTTCCTCAGTTTCACCAAACTTAACTTGTAACTTGCTGATTTGGGTCATCAGTTGTCACAAAACTATAAATTATTCTTATTTCTGTGATACAATTGTGATCAAGCTTTTCAATGTGTATTTATTAAAGCCAATGAAATGCAAAGCATGTGATTGGAAGGTCACAAAAAACAAAGCATGGACCATGTCTTTAAAGGGTAACTACTGTACTAGGAACCAGTCTAGGTCCTCTGCATGCTTCCTTTTGGCTCCAATTCTTGGAGTTACTGTAAGTCTGATTTACCAAGTTTCAGCTTCTTTTCCCAAGGGATGACTATTTTAATTATGACTTCAATTTATTTCTGGATACTGCCAACAGCCACCAATTTTGGAAAAGGCATTTTGAGCCAGCTGCCAAAAGAATCAGAGCTTGGTAATAAAAAAAAAAAAAAAAAATAGCAGAAAGACATTCATTGTTGGCAAAGCAAATGGAAGGCTCAGTTCACATTTAAGAAAGTCCTTTCCCTTCAAATCTCAAATTTGGGCTAAAAATCTTTGTTCTGGAGCAGTAGTTTTCAAATAGTCCTGGTGCTGATGTATGGCCAAGAAGTGCCAGTAGGTACAATCCTGAGTCATCCAACCCAATTACACAGAGGCCAGCTGTCACGACGTCAAGTAGAACAGGTAGCTCTTGACTCTGGCTTTCCTTCATTCCTTCCTACTCTTAGTTTTCCACCTACAGCTTCTCCCCTGACTCATCTCCACTGTCTGGCATTGAAGGATAAGAAACACTAATCTCGACAAGCTGTCAAAAAATCACTGAACCACATTTTGCTGATGGTAATTTTCCTTTTTTTTTCTTTTTATGGTATGCTCATTTTTTGCTTCTGAGAATTTCCCATAAACATGGCTCTACTTCTGTATTCATTGGTGGCTCTACAGTAAATGAAGCTTAGATTATTATGTTTTTTATTTCATCTATTTAATATTTTATAGTTGACACAATTTCTCTCAGCCATATATGTTACTATAAGAGTTCACAATTGGAGTGTTCAAGTCTTACATAATCATCTCCCCCAGTTTTAGGGTTGCCTGGACACTGTCACAGAGATCACTTAGAAATATTAGGCTACAGTGTCAATAATAGGTTTATTTTTAACCCAGAGTCTTCCATGTACTTGCAGGCTTTTTCATTTTGTTATTAAGAAGGCTGTACAATATAGCTCCTACCTACCTCTCCTGCAGTCCGCCCCACTACTCTTCCTGAACCTCTTCTGCATCTAAGAGCTGGCCGCAATAAAGAACTGCAGGTGTGGGAATTTAAACAGACTACCCAGAAGTCCCAAGCAATTCAGTGGTGGAGAATACAGGCTTCAGAGCTCTTGACCTTAGGTACAGGGTTTTATATCTTCTAGAGGGTTATAATGTTAAGGTTTTGAAGGATGAGTGGAGTTTGGTATAGATCAAGTTTGAGAGCTGAGAATTTTCTAGACTCAGCTCAAACAGAAGCAGGAAGAAAGCAAACCTACAATGATCTAAATGGCTATGAAGACCTCATTCTACTCTAGTCAAGGATCTTCCGCACATTCAATTTTTGTTACCTGTCAAACCAAGCCTCCTGTTTCTTATCAGACAGTTTGTTCCCGGTAGCTCAGACTTCCTGCCCCCTCACATTCCTCAGTCTTGCTGTCTTCCCACTTCTCACCACCGTGTTCCCTGCTGCCTAAGAATTCCACAGAAATATGGTAATCAATGGGAAAAATAGGCAACCCCAACCCAGACACAGGAACTGAGACTATAACCATGTGGAGAAAAATTCACTTACAGATTTTGGGTAACTTTGCTGTATGTATTATGGAACTTATAAACTTCACACAAATACAGCCAATCTTAATAAGTTTTTACCATATGACATGGTCTTGATTTCTCTTATGATCTTACTTTTGAAGTACTATAAAGTTCATTGCAACATTGTTTGCAAACAATGACAATGATACTACATAACCTAAAAATGTCTATCCATAGAAACGGGGTTAAATAGACACCATGGAATAGAGTGATAATTTTTACTTATTTTTTATTTTTTTGTGAGACGGAGTTTCACTATTTTGCCCAGGCTGGAGTGCAATGGCGCGATCTCTGCTCACTGCAACCTCCATCTCCCGGGTTGAAGTGATTCTCCTGCTTCAGCCTCCTGAGTAGCTAGGATTACAGGCATGCACCACCACACCCAGCTAATTTTGTATTTTTAGTAGAGATGGGGTTTCACCATGTTGGTCAGGCTGGTCTTGAACTCCTGATCTCAGTTGATCCACCCAACTGGGCCTCCCAAAGTGCCGGGATTATGGGCGTGAGCCACTGCACCAGGCTAAAGTGGTGATTTTTAAAGACTGAATTAGAGTTTTACCTATTAGCGAGATGTAATTTCCATGGTACATTACCATTAAAAATAAATTATGGTATAACATGTATAGTGTGTACATAAAAATTGTAAATACATTTTTATTTTTATTATAATTATTAATTTTCTGAGAGAGGGTCTCACTCTATCACCCAGGCAGAAGTGCAGTGGTGTAATCTCAGCTCACTGCAACCTCTGCCCCCTGGGCTCAAACAATCGTCCCGCTTCAGCCACCCAAGTAGCTGGGACTACAGGCACATGCTACAACTCCTGGCTAATTTTTGTGGGGTTTTCTTGTACAGATGCGGTTTCACCATCTTGCCCAGGCTAAGCTCAAACTCCTGGATTGAAGCGATCAGCCCATCCCAGTCTCCCAAAGTGCTGGGATTACAGGCATGAGCCACTGCACCCAGCTACATTTGTATTTTAAGCAACAATTAAATCCTCATGTATGTATTCATATATGTCTATGTGTATAACTTTGTATACATGTGGGAAAACAAAAATGTTTACTATAAAGGTCTATATTGGGTGGAGAGTTAAAAACAAAGCAGAAGTCTAGAATTATGTATGATCTCAAAACTAAGGTAAACCAAGATTATAAAACCTGGCAGATAGCACAACACACATAGCTTATGAAAGCCAAGAGATACACCAGGAGGACCTTGATATCAGCGAGAAATGCATACCGTATAGGTTAAAAATGGAGCAGGAATAAAGAAAAGCAGAATATCAAACAGGAATGCACAATTTACAGCAATGGTCTCTAAATTTTTTATGCTCACACATTCTTAACCAATCATGACCACACAGATGAATAGGTTCTTAAGTACACAGGATACAGATAATTCCTGCCTCATGTCTATCTACACACCTTTCTCTTGGACTAAAAAAATAATAATCGGAATGCAAATGAGTGATAGCGACGTTAGTAGACAAGTAATACTGAATTTTCTCTAATTTTTGTTTAAAGTAAGTCTCATTACTAATCCATACAGCTCACACCAGGTAAACACCTTCTCTGTTCTCAGAGGGCCTGGCAGACCAGTAGAGTGGGCAGCCCTGGCATGAAGGGTACCCTAGATTCAGAGGCATCCTCTGGTCTCTGCAGGAGGGTGGACAGCAGTGCAATGTGGACTGTGAATTAGACTTGGAAGAAAATAGGAAGTAAGAAAAACAAACAAGTCCTCGAAGCAGGGGTGAATATTTGTTCCAGGGCAAACCCTAGCTTCATAGAAGCTCGATGTTTGATCCGGCAATGTTCTCATCACTAAACAAGAACACGAATGGATGGTCAGAGCATGTTTGATTTGTGAATGCTACATATTAAATAAGTGTACAGTGACCCATTTTCCAATAGAAAAAAAATACAATCTTAAAAATATGCACCTTTCAAAAGCATCTGACAGTAGATACTTAAGAAATGTGACTGTATGAATGCAGCTATATTTCAGAAGACAGTCACATAATTACCTGAACTGTGCCTCTAATCATCACATCTACAGCTTTCAATGGTAATTTAGGGCCTCTAGTCTCCCCAGTCCTCTCAAATTGCATGATCAAATCAATGATTCATCAAAGAGATAAGATACTTGACTTGCTCATTTTGAGATCTGTTATTTTTCTTCATATAAATGGTGTGATTTAGATGGATGCAACTGTCATTGCTGTGTAATGTAGGCCAAATAACATAACCTTAGATATTCCATGCTAGTTTCTATTTTAAATGTAATAATCTTCTAAAATTATATGCTCTTTAAATAAATATTAGCAAAACTGCTCATTTCAAAAATCCTTCATATGTGGATCTACTCTTTTGATATATGTTAATAGAAAATCTGTTTCTCGTGCTAAAAATACAGGCACATGCACAAACGCAAAACTGACATTCCTCATATATATATTTCTGAAAGCCAACTGGCACAAATTATATAAAATTGATGAGAAAATCATCTAAACCACTATTTGACATGCACATGCCAAACTTACCCTTAATTTACATGCAATTGCTCATAGCCAATGCACACATAATTTAATGAAGGCACTGCAGCCCCATCACACACTCCAGTAAGTTCTCCAATTAAGCAATATCCACCTAGAGTTGAACTATGCCTTCATTATGAATGAAATTCTTTTTCTTCCATAAAATTGAGAAAAGACATAAACAGAAACAAAACAGAAGTTCTATGGCTTGGGAATCCCTGCCTCATTTAATATTGACCAATCAATAATCACCTTACTTTTAAATTTTTCTCATTTACCCTTTCAAATTCACATCTGTCAGCCCCAACATCTCCCACACATAACCCATCTACCCATTTTTAACATAATATTGCCTACAAATATGTATGTATGTGTCTCTAACTACAGTCACAAACAGACTTGCTACTGTTTATTTTAATATTTCAAAACGCCCTCACTTTGAACCTACTTTGCCACCCATGACTCCTACAGCAGAGGAATATAGAAATGGCATGGCCATTCTTCAATCAAGATTTGGAAGATGAAGAAATAGTGACAGTGTGGCAGAAGATAGAAATGAGCAATATTCTAACATTTTCAAGAGTCTCTTTGTGTGAGAAAGTTCTCCATTAGCAATAACGACAACTCCAGTACTGCCTTCACTCATAACAGACAACAGACCTGACTCTAAGCAAGTCTTATTTAATTCATTTGACCCATTTCTGACAGCTTCAGTCTAGTCCAAAGGAACTGCATTCTCCGGCTTTCTAGCTGTGCCCTGTCCTTCTCTAAGACAAGATAAATCAATTCCCAGGAAAACTCTCTAAACCTTGTTCCACTCTATCTATTGAAGGACTCTTCTAGACTCCAGAAAACAAATGGAAGAGAAAGAGATTTCCGAGAAAGGAGACAGGTGAATACGGGCAGCCAGAATAAAGAGAAAAGGAATGAATAAAATATTTGTAGGACAATACTGTTTGCCTAGAACTAGACACAACTTTAATGGAATACAACGCAGACTGGTCCTCTGGAAGAGGAGGCATGTAGGAACAAAAGATCAGAGAAGGAACAAGTGATGTAGACTCTGATCTGACCAAGAGATTTTTTTTTATTATTTTCTTATGAAGTGAAAGACATTTGTACCACCCTGAAGAACCAAAAGCCTTTTCAATAATGTTATCTCTGGTACCATTTTTAAGTTTATTAATTCTTAGAGAAAGGTATCACTTGACTGAATCCATTTTTGCACCTACAGGTGAATCCTACGGTATTCACTAACATCTCAAGTTATAATTCCCACCTTTTAGTGCCCAATAGAGCATCACCCTGGGGAAACGAGAAAACCAACCCAGTGTGTCTACAAAAAATCCTCTATTTGCTCCCGTTTCACTCTTTATTCTACCACATCTATAAATGCCTCCTGTTTTTCATCCCTACTTTCTCTTTTGCTCCTCTTCTTTCTTTCTTTCTCCTTTCCCTTTCCTCATCTAGGTCTTATACCTATCTGGGGTTCTCATTTATATACTGAGAACCATCAGAGTGACTCGGGGTTCCACAAGTTCTACACTATTGACATTTGGGGCTGGATAATTCTTTGTGGTAGGAGGCTTCTCTGTGCATGACAAGACATTTAACAGCCTCTTGGCCTTTATCCAATATATTTCAAAGTCTTCAGACATTGCCAAATGTCCCCCACGGGGAACAAAATCTTTCAAAAATCACTGTAATGGACGCATCTGCCTCTATTCCTTAGTACCTTTGTGATTTGGGGTTAAGAAGGGATATCATGATTTCAAGAGAGAAAGCAGAGATGGAATTATCTCAAAGTCAGTGGCCTCATAAAACATCTTTATCAAATTAGCAAGTAGAGTCCAATTCTTATGTGAATTCTTGTTCATTTGCCAACCTCAAGAATATCCTGAATCTGCATGTGCAATGCATTTTACTTGTAAAATGTATTAGTTATGGCTACACTGATGCTATTAGGATGGAGGGGCCTTTGTATTTTAACCTCAGAGATGGTGTAGGCAGGAATTTTCAACAAGCTATAAATATCTAACACATTCTTGTATAACCCATAACGCCTTGTTAGGTTAATATGAGGTGTCACTTTTGAGCTTCAGTGCTTTGTTGGCAATTCACTATGAATTTGGAAAAATAAGAAACCAAAGCAATGAAATGCTTAAGTGGCGAGAAACTGCCACATGGCTCACTAATAAGGCGTCTTGGGCACACGCACACCTTTCTGAATGCTGCTTTTCTCTTGAGTTTTTCTTTTTTTTTTTTGTTCTTAGAAAACAGTCAGCTAAATTCCTAGCTGCAAATTAGTGAGCTGACAGGAATTTCTCGAGTTTTTAAACATACTGGCATTTATTTATTCTCTTCAGAGTTAACTCTCCAAGCACATTTAATGCCATGTCATAGACAAGAAATTTCATTAAAAGACATTTAAGGCATCTAGTTGTTCATGTTTCTTAGAACTTTTTCACCTATGAAACTCCCTACTCCCCCTGGGACAAACTAGAGAATTCTGACGTAATCAGTTTCTGCACTAAGAAGTGAAAGATTTAGTATTAAATTTCCTGCCAGTCACTTTCTACATAAAAATTAATAGCACCTATATCCCATGTGTTTTATAATATGCACCCCTAGAAAAAAATGCAGAAATCAATCTATGCCTTTTCAGCCTCTCACTGGCATTTGACACATTCCATTACTCCTTCCTCTCTGAAACACATTTCACTCTTGGCTTCAGTAATACCACCTTCTACTTGATTTCCAGCTTCCCTGCTGTTCATCTCAGTGTCCATGATTCTTCTTGACCAATTGCTCTCTTTCACCTGTGCTCTTCTTGACTCATGAATAAATACAGATACAACATTGGGCCCTCCTCTTTAACTGAACTCCTCCCTAAGAGATCTCCTCCAGCCTTGTAGTTTTAAGCATCATCCATCTGTTTGCCGACAACTCCAAAATTTCTCTCTCTGGGCCTGAATTTTTTAATGAGGTTTAATATTCACCTACCCAACTGCCTACTCACCAACCCTCTTGGATCTAATAGGCATATCAAAATTAATATGGCTAACACAGAATTCTATTTCCTGTGCCTCCTTTGATAAGCTTAGTCAAACACGAAAGTTTATCTCTCCCAGCTTCTTGCTTCAATCAGGTCTCCTTGCCCTGCTCGGGAAATTCCTCATTGCCTTCTCCCTGTGCTCTGGCCATGTTAATTCTAACACAGTCTCTTTCTCTTTCCTGTTTAATGAGCAAATTCTGGGCTTCTTGTATCTTTTTTGTTTCAACCATTCCTTAATGCTCAAAGGCACCTGCTTTTTATCACTCTGCTCCCTCCTTCATTGTCCTAAGGAAGGATATGGGAAAAGGTGACACTCCTGACACTCATCTGTGATGGATGTTCAGTGCACAAAATCTTTTGATGTGACATTTATAATGCAGCAGTTTTGACACCAAGATTTGACTTGACTGTAGGTAAACAGAAAAAAAAATAAAGCAATATTTTGACATCATCAGAAAAATATAATTAATCCTTCTGAGTGTCTTTATTACCAAACAATACATGAAATCAATAACTCAATCATATTGTAGCCTCTTATCCATCCATTGGTCTCCATGGATATTTACAGATATGGCATAAAAAAATATGGTACAAAATGCCCACAATTCAAACTCACACACCAAAATGACTACTTTGCATAAGCCAGGAATAATAAATAAATGTAGTTTCATTAACCTAGTTAGGATAAATCTAACATATTTTGATACAATTGTAAAGGTTAAAAATGTCCCAGAATAAAAAATTTAAACCCTTAAAAAAGCATATATACTCAGTCTTATAACTACTACTGCCAATTGCTAGAGATCAGCTCTTACCTTTAAGAGCCCTATGCTTTTTTAAATTTTACGTTCTTGGGTACATGCAGAGGATGTGGAGGTTTGTTACAAATGTGCGTGCCATGGTGGTCTGTTGCACCTATCACCCATCACCTAGGTATTAAGCCCACCATGTATTAGCTATATTTCCTAATGCTCTCCTTCCTTCCACCGCCCCCTGTCCCACCAACAGGCACCAGTTTGTGTTGTTCCCCTCTCTGTGGCCATGTGTTCTCATTGTTAGCTCCCACTTATAAGTGAGAACATGTGGTGTTTGGTTGTCTGTTCCTGCATTAGTTTGCTGAGGATAATGGCTTCCAGCCCCATCCATTTCAGTGTAAAGGACATGATATTCCTTTTTGTGGCTGCATAGTACTCCATGGTGTATAGGTACCACATTATCTTTATCCTGTCTGTCTATCATTGATAGGCATTTGGGTTGATGCCATGCCTTTGCTATTGTGAAAACATTATGCTTTTAAAAATAAAATTTATACCTAGATAATGGCTCTGAGTAAATATGGAAATAGTCACTCTGATGAAAGTTGAGTTGTGCTCTATCTAAAAAATAAGGTGGAAATTTGTCTTCTAATGGTTGGCAAAAACAGTCTAGAAGAAGTTCATTTTGTTTTGTTTTGTTGTTAATGTAAACATATCCCAAGTGACTTCAGCCAAGGGTACATGGTATCATTGGTGGGGAGAATAAAGCTACCTGGAAGGCTGCAAGGTATAGGTTGCTCTTTAAATTACTTTCTATTTAGGCTAAAGGATGTTAAATTGGATATTTTAGGCATAGGAAGATAGACACCAAAATCCAAAGTAAAGTGCTAAACCAGGATTTACACATTTATAAATTTAGACATAGTTAAATTTCTCCCCACATGGAAGTATAAAGGGTTTGAAGGGACTTATTTGGAGAGAGTTGTTGGCATGCTGTGATTCCCACATACCTTTCCTCTTAACAGGGCAGGGTAAGGCGCCTCTCAGATAATAGGGCTTTAATGAGACCAGTCAGAGAACTTTGTTTAGGCTCCTTGTAGTTTGAAGTAATACTGTGTACTAGGATCTACATAATGTCTGAAACATCTATTGGGTAAGAGGATGGCTGAAAAGGTCTGTGCATCACAAGTGGGAAGAGCAAGCTAGAAAAAAACGGCACCTCCGAGTCTACTGGGACAAATAATAACTGAGTATTCTCCTATGGAGTTTACATGAGCCATAGAGAAAGGCAGACTGGGCTTTTAGATCATCTAAAAGACCAGGATGAACCACTCTGATTATATTTTTAAACTTTTGCTTGATGGTTATGGGAAGCAGGGAATTCCCTTTTCTGGAGGTGAAGAGAAAAAAATACAGCCCTGGTTACTAGCGGCAGCCATCTTGGACCACAAAATCATGTAGCACAGAGGTAAAATGGACAGGAAGAGGAGAACAAAGCAGAAGGACCAGCAGAAAAGTGAAGTGTGAGCTGTGACCAAATGGGATGAGAAATCCACCTTGATCTGGACTTTTTGCTTATGCGAACCAAGAGACCCTTTCCTTGCTAAGCTAGCTGCCGCTGAGTTTTCTGGTATTTGTTACTGAAAACACTCAATTTTATAATCTTTTCTGAATGATCTAGGAGAAAATCCACAGTCTAAATTTGTGTTAGACAAGCCTGGTCCAAAATCAGGAAAATGTAAACGAATCAGAATACCATTTCCACTAGGTTCTTAGAATGAACTCTATCCCTAGGGAAGATGGGAACTCTAAATCAAAATGAGACATTAATTGAAAGATGGACTTCATTTGGCCAGAAGGTAAGAAACAAGGAGAGTCAATTATTTGTTACCTGGTAATGAACTCTCTGGGAGCCAGAAGAAACTGACTGTAGGTCCTAATGAGAAAATGAAAAAAAAAAAGAAAAAAACCCATACCTTAAAATTAGTTTGAACAAGCTGCCTCACAACTCGATCTCAACTTAACTCCCAACTTCATATTATTATTCTCATCTGGAAAGTATCTAACACACCCAAATTCATAAAGATTAAATAAAGAAGGCAATGCCAGCAATAATAAAAGCAAACCAAGTTGGATGGAGAGAAGGTCATTAAGCTATTGAAACCTATAAATCTTAAGTCATGTTTAGAGTAAGTGATGTATTGTTATTTCAATCTCCTATGGAGGAGCCCAAAAGTAAAGGATAGTCAATTTTGTTCTAATAAATGGGGATTATATTTAATTTGCATATGAACTTTTGGCTTGTGAAGAAGACGTCTGAAATCCCTTTAAACATTTAGAAAGCTTTTCTTTACCTTAGACCAGATATATACTGTCATGGTAACTGTTTATATCGTTAAGTTGCTTAGCAAATAGGGGTTTTCATAGGCTACAAAGAAAAAAAATCACCAACCACTTCCACATTATCATGAAGTGCAAATTAACAGGGTTGAAGTTAATGAGATTTTACCGGAGGATTGTGAAAGCCTGACTCCTTTTATAAAGTTTTATAACGAAGTTATCACCACTGTCATGTCTTCCAGGATCCCTTGCTAATGAGTGCAGTGATTCTATTTACAGATGTCAGCAATCCTGGTACCTTTGTCCTTACACCTGATTCCCACAGGGTTTCATCAACTTACTCTTTATTAGTTTTAAAACATTTCCTCTTTATTTGTTGAGTTGCCTTTTTTCAGAATCCTACTTTTTGTTGAATATTGGTGCAATAAACATACTATTAAGTTAATAGTATTAAGTTAGTTGAGTTGGTTTTCAACAAAGTCAATTCAGCAGTCATGTATTAATATTATTCTACTGTGAAGTATTGTTAAAAAAGCTCTACAAGTATTAATTTTTTTAAAAAAGGTATAAAGTTTTGGTACCAATTATGATTCACTTGTTTCATTACAGTTTCCAGAGTGAGATTCCACAGTCAAATACAAACATTATTCTGAGAAATGAGATACTAGAAGTTCAGGAATATATTAATAGAATTGGACCTGAGTCACATGCTAAAAATTCATACATTTTAACTTGTTTAAGCAGCTATCCTCAGTCAAAACAGCTTAATGAAGCCATAAGTATAAAATTTGTTGATTCTCTTTCTCTCATTCATATCAGTATTCAAAATTTGTCATCTGTTCCTCAAAATCAGCAGTTTTTCATATTACTTGTGTGCCTCTCACCTGAATTTATTTCTACCAAGAGAAACAGAAACAAATATTAAGGGCTAAGTGGTTACAACTTGGAGGAACTTTAAACAGTATGTATCTACTTTATTTACAGTATTTACTTATATATAACATGTTGTCTGGGACAGAGTTGCTTTCATCAAGGGGTATCAGATCACCAGTGGCTCATGCCTGAACTTTGGGAGGCCGAGGTAGGTAGATCACAAGGTCAGGCATTTGAGACCAGCCTGGCCAATATAGTGAAACCCTGTCTGTATTAAAAAGACAAAAAATTAGCCAGGTATAGTGGTGGCAGCCTGTAATCCCAGCTACTCAGGATGCTGAGGCAGGAGAATTGCTTGAACCTGGGAAGCAGAGGTTACAGTGAGCCAAGATCATGCCACTGCACTCCAGCACAGGCGACAGTGCAAGACTCCATCTCAAAATAAATAAATAAATAAATAAATAAATAAATAAATAAATAAATAAATATTTTTTAAAATGTCTAGGTCCCACCCAAGAAAAGTGACCTAATATACATCTTTCATCAAGAAACAATGATAAAGAAATCGTTATTTGTGCTCTTTGCAATATGTGGAGTGGAAACAGTTACTATTCATCCTCAAAATTTTGCAAAAATGACCAACAACAATTGTAATGATGAGTTTGGTCTCCTGGCTTTGCTGGTGCAGTTCAAATTCATTGGAGTGTCACATGTGGGGTCACTGCCTTTCCATTTCTCTACAGCAAGACCAGATTGAGAAAAAAATATATAGATTATTCTTCTGTGTTCCGACAAATTTCTATGAAATGTAGAGGACTTTTCTTTCCCATAGAAGTTTTATTTTTTTTGTTTACAAAATCTAGCTGTCTCTGAAATAACTGTCAGACACAAAACATTAAATATCACTGTTTTCTTTCATTATTTATCAGTGTCTGTTCAAATTCTGAATGGCTCAAAAAATACAGGTACGTAGTCTGGCAAGATGACAGGTTCCAAGTTAAAGTTATAGAACATACCAGGGCAACAGCACCCTGTAGCTAACCCAATCAATGCTTTCCCATTTCAAACATCTGAGGAGTGAAACAGCAGAGACGGCGGAAGAGGGTGACATACTGTGTGTGCTTACAGGACAAAGCCACCACATTTCAATTTCCTCTCCAAATGCATCATTTCAGAAGCAAATACATATGGCTGGTAATTGTTTACAAAAATGGAAAGTTGAGGAGAATAAGAAATTAATTAAATAAACTCACCTCCTGTAGGCGGTCTATGTACATACGGCACGTCTCCAAATCACAGTCTCCACGCACAACTAGAATACCCAGAGGTATCGCTAAGGGTGAAGGAAGAAGAAAAATCTAAAGTAACATATTTGATTTTTCTATATCAGCATAAATGTGTTTCTCATGGTTAAAAAGCAATCTCATAAATATTATGGGTTTTCTAGATATGTTCATAAAGAGGACGTACTTTCTCCCTATGCTTTTTTAATGATTTCACTCTTCTTGCTTGCAGTTGTCATACTTTCCTGGCATGATCCATGCTGCCCCTTGTCATCTGCCCTCATCTCACTGTATTTCAGTGGCCCTGAGATGAACTGAACTGTCACAGTAACAGTGGATTGGCAGAACAGGGAGGCTGCTCATGGCCAGTTGATAATTTATGCTTGCATTTGCAATAGACAACATGAGGACACGGTGCCAGGGAGGAATTAAAAATTGAGGATTCTGGACACTTACTGCTGTCCTTCCTGAATGCAGAGAACTTCATCTTTTTGTCAGTCTACCATAGTTTCCTATTTATGAGACAAACTACTCAAGGCACTGTTGCTACCTGGTGGCCAACACCAGAACTAAAGGCGTAAAATGTTAGAAAGAAACGAATAAAGAAAAAACAGCTTCTAGAAAAGGCAAAGCTTAAAAATCCAACTAATTTTAAAGATGGCCAGTGTAAGTATGGTAATAGCAGACCTCAGGAAATAAAGACTTAAGTAAGATATTTTATAAGGTACATAACTATAAAATTGTGGTAATCACCTGTGGTAATCATGCTATAAAATTTTGCCCTTTTCAATAAATATTCTACAAATATTTATATGTATTATATTTTTATAAATATTATATTTTACACAAATCCTAAGTAGGGTATTTTATAAAGTGTCAAACACAGATAGTGGCTTTAGTGTATAGAATGTATTTAAGATATAATCACAAGAGTCCTGAAATACTGAAAAATAGTCTTCCCAAAACTTAAAAAAAAGTATCCATGAATTTTTAATTTTAAAAGTACAGTTACACTATTAAATCCATGATTTAACGTAAAACTTTCAAAACTTTGAATTAACCAACTGGAAACCAGGAAGCAAATAATATGACAGTGCTGTTCCCTAAGAATTTTATACAATCATTCACTCATTGAGTGTATATTTAAAGTCATCAATAAATGTGTCTGAAAATACAAAGTAATAGGACCTTAAAAAAGCATAATACACAGAATGATACATTTTAAATGCATAAAATTTTTTGAAGAATCTCCAAGTAGTAGAGAAGGCATATACATAAACAAAAAAATAATAAGTATAACATGGGCCATATTAAATGTATAAACTTAGTCATTTAAAAACTATAGGAAAGAGGGGCTAATTCTTGTCTGGGAGGTATATTTTAGGCTCTCTGAAGGACATGACTCCTCACTTGATGTTTTAGCTAGAGGAGCAAAGGTGGTCTAGAGAAAAAGAAAGAGTTTGTATTTCATCGTTACCTCCTAGATTGCTTTCTGCTAGGGAGACCTAATCAATCTCACCACCCCGTTCTTTTATGTTTCTGAAGTCCTGCATACAAAAATCTCTAAGGCATCCATTATTTTGTGGAACTATGGAAGCCTGTGAGTGAGTGTGGATTGTTCACCTTCATTTCCCCAATGCCTAGTAGAGAAATGGTAGATATTCAACTAATGGCCATAAAAAGAGGGAGGAAGATGGGCTTGACAACTGTTTGGGTGCAAAAGAGAAAGTCAGTTTTTCAGGTGCAAGTCACTTTTCCAGGGTAGACAAGAAGCAAGGTAAGCAAGAGACAGTCAGTAGAGGATAAGGAACGCTATAAGGGAGAGTAATAATCATTCTAAGAGAATATTTTCCCCTTCTTTTAAAAGATAGAAGTATCAAGAAAGTTTTCGGTATGGCAATCATGCATCTTAGCAGGAAATGGGAGGAAAATTCAATAAGGAGATCCCCTAAAAATAGTGATTAGAGTAATTCATCTTCAGCTAGACCTACTATAAAGACTGAAATAAACTGATCCACAAAGATAAGAGCAGAATAAGCATTTCTAATATTTGAGGAATGATGAGGAAAAGTTCGAATTTTGACTAGACAATAAATCTGTAAATGGAAAACAGCCATAATGAACATGAGCGTCCACACTGGAATCTTGCTTAATGATATTTCCTCTTAATTTCAAATGTGTAAAAATGAAAAAATCAATTTTAATCAATGTTTATCCATTTACTTAAGTTAGGATATATATTTTATAGATATGCAGGAATCTTATCAACACCTCATATTTTTTTCATATCATAGTTCTATTTTTAAATCTCTTTTTTATTGTACTTTAGGTTCTGAGGTACATGTGCAGATCATGCAGGATTGTTGCATAGGTACATACATGGCAGGGTGGTTTGCTGCCCCCTTCCCCCTATCACCTATATCTGGCATTTTTCCTCATGTTATGCCCCCCAACCTTCCCACCCACCACTCTCTCTCCTCTAGCCCCCCTAGACCTTAGTGTGTGATGCTCCCCTCCCTGTGTCCATGTGTTCTTATTGTTCAACACCCACCTATGAGTGAGAACATGTGGTGTTTGATTTTCTGTTCTTGTGTCAGTTTGCTGAGAATGATGGTTTCCAGATTCATCCATGTCCTTACAAAGGACATGAACTCATCATTTTTTATGGCTGCATACTAATCCATGAATGCCTCTGATTTCTATTATCAGTGCTTGTAGTTAGTCTGATCCAGGTATAAATTAAGTGTACTTGGTAGCAGACATTTTAAACTACAATTAGAGATTTTATATTCAAGAGATGGAATCAAGAGGAATAGCTAAAAAGAAGTTTTCAAAGACATGTCGTTAATCTCTACCATGGGTATGAAATCAACAACTTTGCTTGTTCTTCAAGGAGCAAAGTTAAGAGTAACTGCCTTTGACTGAGAAATACTTAGCTATTAATTGTGAGGAGCTTTTCTTTAGCACTTTAGATACATCATCCCATGAAGCAGGGCAAAGCTAGAAATGGAACATATCCAGGACATCTAAAGCTGAAGCACCTCTCCCATAGGTTGAAAGACAGCACTGATTCATCATTCCCAAGAAACAGTTCACTCAGTTCCCCCACATTGAAGCTTGAGGTTAATAAGCTTTATGCATGAGCTTAGAACTTCCAGGCAACTTTTATATTTCCCACTTTTAATAATAAATGGAAAGGCAAAAGTAATCAGAAAATTAAGCAATCTTTCTAATACAAAAGCCAAAGATCAAAACAAACAGGATTCTCTAGGCAAGATAGCTGAGTAGACATAGCCAGGAGGATTATCTGCCACCAAGGGACCAGGACATCAGGAAGACTGGCACACTCTAAGCAGATCTTCCAAAAAAAAAAAAAAGGCATGCAAATAGATAGAGGGAGGACACAGATGCTGGGCTTAAGTGGGAGGAAGCTGGAAATCCTATATGGGGCTACCATACACCAGGACTAGTTCCTGGCCCTCAGTGACTCCTGAGGTAGCAGTGAGTTGAGCAGGCAAGGAATGACCTACTCTCACCATGGACTTATAGAATCCTGGCAGCAGGAGACCTAAGAAACCTAAGCTGGAAGGGATAGTTGCTTAGAGAGGTAGTAGGGGCAGGACTCCAGCCAGTGTGGAGCCCAGAGGGTTTGGTGCAGCAATGTCTGCAGTGGAGCATGACCAGGAATGTCCATCCCCCAAGGCTTCCCATGCTCCCTCCCTTAGGAAACTTTACCCTTAGGGGAACTGTCAGACCTGAACAGAGCAGGGTCAGTCTGACCTGAGTAACACCTGCCTGCTGGCCTCTCCTGGGGCCCCGGCTAGCCAGTACAGCCATAGTTGCCCAACTGGGGTCTCTCAGGGACATGCATAATAGCTCCTGTGCCTGCAGACTGTGCTTGACAATCAAATAGCTCCAGCACAGAGGCCCCTGCCAAGGCGCGTCAACCCACATGCACCCTCCCACCACTGCAGCATCCTCTGTGCTGCTTTGCCAGCATGCATTCATCCAAGGCCACCCCCTTATCATTTTGCCAGTGTGTGTGTGTGCCAGCAAACCTTGCCTACTCTTCCCTGCTGGCACATATCTACAATCCACTGTGCCACTGCTACCAGCATGAGTGCAACCTGCCCCCATTCACCCCACTATACCACCACTGATAGCGCTAGTACACAAAAGAAGACCAGTGGCTCCACTCCCTGCCCTATGCTGCCATTGCCTCCAGTTTCAATGCACACATGGAGACCAACATCCTCCACACCTGCCAGTGCCCCACCCCACCAACTACTACTGCCACCTACTACTGCAAATGCCTGCACAGAGGCTGGAACCTCCCAGCCCACTAGTGCTCCATCTAGCTGGTGATCATGCACCTCATCACACTGCTGCTGTTTCTGGCATGTGCAAGTGAGCACGAATCTCACTTCCTCCACCCAACGAAGCTCTTTGGCTGGCACCACCCATCAGAGTGTTGTGGTCAGTGGTCCAGGAATACCTCAGCCCCTTCAGGGCAGTAGGTTCCTAGCCCTGAGGAGCCAGAGAAGAAAGCAGGGAGCCCAAAACTAGCCCCCACCATAGTTAAAGCACACAGCTCAGGAGTGTTGAGCTGAGCATTGGCCCCCTAAAATCTTCCAGAAATGAAGCCAGTTGATCAAACCCTCCTTATAGCATAATCAAACACCAAACTACATCAAAGAAAATAAAAGCAAACAAATATCAAAAAACATCTAAAAAATAGCAACTTCAAAGACTGAAGGAACATCAGCCCACAAAGATGAGAAAGAACCAGCGCAAGAACTCTGGCAACTCAAAAAGCCAGAAGTCTCCTTACCTCCAAATGACTGCACTAGTTCCCCAGCAATGGTTCTTAACCAGTCTGAATAGCTGAAATGACAGAAATAGAATCAGAATATGGACAGGAATGAAGATCATCAAGATTCAGGAGAAAGTTGAAACCCAATCCAAAAATTCTAAGGAATACAATAAAATAATACAGCAGATAAAAGATGAAATGACCATTTTAAGAAATAACTAAACTGATATCCTAGAGATGAAAAATTCAATAATTTCAGAATACAACTGCAAGTATTAACAGCAGAATTGACCAGCTGAAGTAAGAATCTCAGAGCATGAAGACCAGTCCTCCAAAATAACTCAGACAAAAAATAAAGAAAAAATAATGAAGAAGAATGAACAAAATATCTGAGAAATATGAAATTATTTAAAGAAACCAAGTCTATGACTTATCAGCATCCCTGAAAGAGAAAAAGAGAAAGCAATCAACTTGGAAAACACATTTCAGGATACGATCCACGAAAACTTCCCCAACCTTGATAGAGAGGCCAACATTCAAATTCAGGAAATGAAGATAAATCCTGTGAAATGTTACACAAGAAGATCATCACCAAGACACACAGTCATCAGATTCTCCAAGGAAGAAATGAAAGAAAATAACTCAAGGAAGCTAGAGAGAAAGAGCAGGTCACCTATAAAGGGAACCCCATCAGGCTAACAGCTGACCTTTCAGCAGAAACCCTATAAGAGACAAGAAACTGGAGGCCTATATTCAGCATTCTTAAAGAAAAGAATTTCAAACCAAGAAGTTTACATTCAGCTAAATTATGCTTCAAAAGCAAAGGAGAAATAAGATCCTTTTCAGACAAGTAAATGCTAAGAGAATTCATTACCACCAGAACTGCCTTATAAGAGGTCCTGAAGAAAGTGCTAAATATCAAAAGGAAAGACCATTACCAGCCACTACAAAAACATGCCTAAATACACACACCAGTGACACTATAAAGCAATTATGCAAGCAAATCTGCATGAGCTAACAACACAATGACAAGATCAAATTTGCACATATTAAATGTTTGAATGTAAATGGGTTAAATGCCCCATTTCAAAGGCAAGAAGTGGCAAGTTGGATAATGACACAGGACCCAATGGCAAGCTGCCTTCAAAAGACCCAAGTCACACGTGATGACACACACACACAAAAATCTACCAAGCAAACAGAAAACAGAAAACAGTTTGGGTTGCTACCATAATTTCAGACAAAATAGACATTAAACCAACACAGATAAAAAAAAAAACAAAAAACAAAAAAAAACAGCATTATGTAATGGTAAAGGGTCAATTCCACAAGAACTAGCTATCATAAATATATTTGCACCCAATACAAGAGCGCCCAGATTCATAAAGCAAATTCTTAGAGACCTGCAAAGATAATTGATAACCACGCAATGAAAGTGAAAGATGACAGTATTAGACAATCAAAACAGAAAACTAAAAAAGATATTCAGGACCTGAACTCAACACTTGACCAAATAAACCTAACAGACATCTACAGAAGTCTCTACTTCAAAACATCAGAATATACATTTTTCTCATCTACCCGTGGCACGTACTCTAAAATCTACCACACAATCAGACATAAAACAACCCTCAGCAAATTCAAAAAAGCAAAATCATACCAACCACACACTTGGACCAAGACTAAATAAAAATAAAAATCAATACTAAGAAAATCACTCAAAACCGGACAATTACATGGAAAATAAACAACATGCTCATGAATGACTTTTGGGAAAATAATGAAATTAAGGCAAAAATTGATAAGTTATTTGGAACTAATGAAAATGAAGATATAACATATCCCTGTCTCTGGAACACAGCTAAAGTGGTGTTAAAAGGAAGGTTTATAGGACCAACTGCCCACATCAAAAAGTTAGAATGATTTCAGATTAATGATCTAACATCACAACTAGAGGAACCAGAGAAACAGGAACAAACCAACCCCAAAGCTAGCAGAAGACAAGAACTAACCAAAATCAGAGTAGAACTGAAGGAAACCGAGACAGTAAAAAACATTCAGAAGATCAACAAATCCAGGAGTTAGTTTTTTTTTTTTAATAAGATAAACTGTTAGCTAGACTAATAAAGAAAAAAAGAAGACCCAAATAAACACAATCAGAAGTGACTCTTCTGACCCTACAGAAATACAAAAAACCCTTAAAGACTACTGTGGTGAATGTTTCTATGCACATAAGCTAGAAAAACAGGAAAAAAAATGATAAATTCTTAGAAATATGCCACCTCCCATGATTGAACCAGGAAGGAATTAAATCCTCGAATAGTCCAATAATGAGTTCTAAAACCGAATCAGTAATAAAAAGCCTACCAACCAGAAAAATCCCAGGACTAGACAAATTCACAGCCAAATTCTAGTAGATGTATAATATCTGCAAACAATGCACCTGACAAAGGTTTAATATCTAGCACCTACAAATAACTTAAACAAATGTACAAGAAAAAAAAAACATTAAAAAGTTGGCAAAGGACACGAACACACACATTTCAAAAGAAGACATGGCAATCAATCATATTTAAAAGGCTCATCACTGATCAATAAGAAATGCAAATCAAAACCACAATGAGATACCATCTCATACCAGTCAAATGGCTATTATTAAAAGGTCAAAACATAACAGATGCTGGCGAGGTTGTAGAGAAAAGGGAATGCTTATACACTGCTAGTGGGAATGTAAATTATTGCAGCCCTTGTGGAAAGCAGTTTGGCAATTACTCAAATACCTCAAACAGAATTATCACTTGACCCAGCAATCTCACTATTAGGTATACACCTAAAGGAACATAAATCACTCTAACATAAATACACATGCACGTATGTGGTCACTGCAGCACTATTCACAATAGCAAAGATATGGAATCTCATCAAGGGTAGAGTGGATAAAGAAAATGTGGTACATATACACCATGGAATACTATACAGCCATTAAAAAAAAGAGATCATGTCCTTTGCAGCAACATATATGGAGCTGGAGGCCATTACCCTAAATGAACTAATTCAGGAACAGAAATCTATTTAATAAATGTCACATGTTCTCACTTATAAGTAGGACCTAAATATTCCCCACCTTTGTATACCCATGGACGCAAAGAAGGGAATACTAGACACCAGGGCCTTCTTGATGGTAAAGAGAGAAAGGAGAGTGAGGATCAAAAAACTGCCTATCAGATTGGATACTATGCTTTTTATTTAGGTGGTAAAATAAACTGTATATCAAACACCTATGACACAAAATTTACCTGTATAACAAACCTGCACATATACCCTTAAATCTAAAACAAAAGTTTTTTTAAAATAGAAAATGAACTTGCACAGAAGAAAAATACTTTTAAAATGGTATATTTAATATCCTCAGAGAGTTAAGAGAAACTGGTCTACACATGAAATGGAAAAATTATAATATCAAATGATATAAAGAATATGAAGAAGAAAAAAGAGGAGCCTCATTCAGAGAATAAAAGGACAAAACCCTTTGAAAATAAGAATTTGATAAAATAGAGACCTTAAATGGACCTAGTCCAGGAGGTCCCAATAACAGGAGTTTAAAAACATCCCCATAATAGGAGTTTCAAAAAGCCCAAAAAAATAGAGAATAAGAACAAAAAATAAAATGAAGAATAGTTCCTAAAACATTAGTTTCCAAACTCAAATGATCCACCAAATGGCAAACACAACTTGGCTAAGGGACACTCAGATAGCTGGCAATATAAAGTTATCTCGTTTTGTAATTGAAGAGTACTGGGGACAAAGGGAAGAATCAAGTTATAGAAAGGAAAATCCAGATCACATACAAAGGATTAAAATTTGGAATGTTTTCAAACTTCTCTAAGGCAACTATACAGTAAGGAAGACAATCAAACAAGGCCATCAAGTTCTAAGACTTTTACACATAACCCAAATTGTCAAACAAGTGCAAGAGTTAAATGAAGGACACATCCTCTATCAAGAAGCTACTGGATTATCTGCCCCACTAAAGTTGAATCTGTAATAAGAATGAGTGTTAAATAAAATATATTAATGCGATATCACCCTCCTAATGTGCTCTGCCTGAACCTATTCTTGAGAGTAAGAGTTAAATCATAGTGAAGCAGAAAAATTCAAGGAAGCCCGTTCCCTATGATAATATTTTCATTTGATATCTAGAACTCAACTTAACACCTGCCAAGGACTGCCCAGGAACAGCCATTACCTTGCCCACTAAGTTCTCTCAGAATGAATTTATGTCGCACTCTCAGGAAAACTGAAGCCAGACAATGAACTAGAAACTCTTTTCATCTTTCTTGGGAACCGTAAGTTAAAAGTGAAAGCATCACCTTTTCTTTACACAGAGGGATTTAGGTTTGTTACTTAGTGTTTCAAAACCATTCACTATGTGGTTTAGGGATGCATAATTTGGTGGTAAATATATACATCAGGAGAACAGCAAATACAATGAGAATAGTAGTTATCCCAGCAGAACAGTGAGGGGTGGTACTTGTTCTGTTTCTTAATCTAAGTGGCAGGTACACTGGTGTCTATTTTACTATTAATCTATCAACCTGTGTATTGTATATACACATTGCGATGATTAATTTTATGTGTCAACTCGACTTGGCTAAGGGACACTCAGATAGCTGGTAAAACACAATTTCTGGTTGTGTCTGTGAGGGTGTTTCCAGAAGAGATTAGCATTTGTATCAGTGGAGTGAGTAAAGAAGGCCTACCCTTGTCAATGTGGGCAAGCATCATCGTGTCATTCAATCTGTCTGGGGCCTGGATAGAACGAAAAGGTAGAATAAAAGTGAATTCTTTCTTCCTGAGCTTGGAAATCTGTCTTATCCTGCCCCATAACAACATAGCTCCTAGTTCTCCTTCCAGGATTTACGCCAGTGATACCCATTCCTGCACTCCAGCTATCAGTCTCTCAGACTGGAAGATATACCACCAGTTCTCCTGGTTCTCAGGTCTTTGGGCTTGCGCTGATTTACACCACTGGCTTTCCTAGTTCTCCAAGTTTCAGATGGTATCCTGTGGAACTTCTTGTCCTCTATAATTGCATGAGCCAATGATCATAATAGATGTACTGTTACATATCTATATATCCAGTTGGTTTATTTCTCTAGAGAACCTGGACTAATACACACAGATATGAGGACATAGGAAGAAGGCAGCCATCCATAAGCGAGAACGAGAGTCTGCACCAGACCCCATCATGCTGGCATCCTGCGCTTAAGACTTCCTGCCTCCAGATATTGGAGAAATAAACATCCTTTATTTAAGCTACCCAGTGTGTATTATTTTGTTATGGCAGCCCAAGAAGACTAAAACAATGTGGAAGCTTTGACAGATTCAGGTACAGAAACAGGAACCATACTGCGGAAGTAACTGGTGATACTAAGCCCTGAGAAAATTATGCTACCAATTCCCCCAGCCAAAATAAGTCTTGCCCTGGCACCCCTCTAAGGCTTCACCCTGACCTCCATTAACCCCCTTTCCCTATTTCCTCTTTGTTTAAATGTCTCATAATCCAGAATGTGATTAAATTAATTGGTTGAGAAATTCATTATACATTTTACATGTGCATGCTCTGGATTTTATGTTTGAAGTAAAATGCCCATAGGTCATACTAATTAATTTTGTCTTCTATACTTGAAGTTAGACTACTTGAACTCGTTATGCAAATTTATGCCAAATAACGCATAAATTAAAACTATTCATCCTCAGCAAATTCAAAATCTTCTAGCAACCAATCCACAATTGTACTCTTATATTCATAAAAAAACTTTTAAGGTCTATATACACCAAGAGAAAACATAACAAAATGTAATTTCTAAAATACATATTCACCACAGACTGTAAAGAGCCAGGTAAATAAATCAAGCTGAGGTACGCTATATACGAGACTGATTTGCCCACCTATGCAACTATCTTGCATGTTCTGCACATGTACCCCAAAACCTAAAATGCAATTTAAAAAAAAGTTACTTAGAGATTTAAAAATATTTCAAATGGAGGAAAAATAAATAAATAAGAAATTGTTTATTTAAAAAAAAATGTTGTTAAAGGTTATAATAAAAGGTGCCTAGAGTTGTTTCTTAAGTTAGGTTTTTATTGGTATATAATTTTAAATATTTATGGGGTACATGTGATATTTTGATACATGTATACAACGTACAATGATCAAACCAGGGTAATTAGTCAATCTATCACCTCAAGCATTTATCACTTCTTTATGTTGGAAGCAGTCCCAATCTTCTCTTCCTACTATTTTGAAATATGCAATAAATTTTTAATAACTACTGTCACCCTACTATGCTATAAAACCATAAAAGTTGTTCCTTCTATCTATCTGTATTTGCATATCCATTTACCAAACTCTCTTCACTTCCCTTACCCTGACCCTTCTGAGTCTCTGGTAATCACTATCCTACTCTCTGACTTCAGGAGACTGACTTTTTTAGCCCCTACACATGAGAGAGAACATGCCATATTTGTCTTTCTGTGTCTGGCTTATTTCACTTAACATACTGTCCTCCAGTTCCATTCATGTTGCTGTCAATGACAGAATTTTCTTCTTTTTATGGCATAATGATAATCTAGTGTGTATATAGACCACATTTTCTTTATCCATTCAGCCATTGATAGACACTTAGGTTGCTTCCATATCTTGGCTATTGTAACTACTGCTGCAATAAACTCAGGCATGCAAATATCTCTTCCACACTGATTCCTTTCTTTCGTACCTACATATACCCAGCAGTGGGACTGCTGGATCATATGGTCAATCTATTTTTAGTTTTTCTGAGGACACTCCATTATGTTGTCCATGGTGGCTATACTAATTTACATTCTGATCAACAGTGTAGAGTTTTAAGAAAACTTGAATCAGTTGGTATGATGCAAAAGACAGTCTAATAATTTCCTCAAGTGAATTAATTATTTGTTGAAGAAAGCGAAAAGACCCTTGTAGACCACCTCTGAGGCAAACTGCCCTACCCAGGGATGTCTAAAGCAATTTTTATTCTGGCATAACCTTCAGCACAGCACCTTTGTTCTGAACTGTGTACAGGCCAATGAAAATTTGCAATAGGCAGGAATCTGAGGTTAATGCCCATGCCAACTGTGTTAGCTCCCAGAGGCTGAATTGAGCTAGGATCACTTCTCCTGGGCACAGCTGCTTGGAGCCTGATATGGTTTGGCTCTGTGTTCCCACCCAAATCTCATCTTGTAGCTCCCATAATTCCCACGTGTTATGGGAGGAACCTGGTGGAAGATGAATGAGTCATGGGGGCAGGTCTTTCCCATGCTGTTCTTGTGATAGTGAATGGGTCTCACAAGATCTGATGGTTTTAAAAATGGGAGTTTCCCACACAAGCTCTCTCTTTGCCTGTCACCATTCACATAAGATGTGACTTGTTCCTCCTTACCTTTCCCCATGATTGTGAGGCTTTCCAGCCATGTGGAAGTGTTAGTTCTCCATTAAGCCTCTTTCCTTTGCACATTGCCCAGTCTCAGGTATATCTTTATCTGCAGTGTGAAAACGGACTAATGCAGAGCCTAAGCCTGGGGTTCAAAGAAGTAGCATTGAGAAGAGAAGCAGAGTAGCTGAAGTAATTTGTTTTCTTACGTGAGTGAATCATACTCCACACTTCTGGGAAAGCCAGATAAGCCAGAACAGACTTCCATTACCGGTGACCTGGGAGTATGATCAAATACATATGATAGTAAAGATACATACTTGTCCATTATGTTGCATAGCATGGTGTCATGTGATAAACTTAGGAGGGGTGGAATCATATGGATGAACATGAAAATGATTATACTGCTTATATGATATCAAAAAGGAGGATAAGGAAGAGAAAAGGAAGGAAAAACAAGAGAAGGATGGAGGAGGACGAAGAAGAAAGGAGAGGAGGAGAAAGCAGAAGGGAGGGCAAGGAGGAAGGAGAAAAGGAGAAAAAATAACGTATATAATTCATGAAAATAATGTACCAGTGTTAGTGTGTTATTTAATTTTTGCCACAGTCCTAAGAGGTGGATAGCATTATTTCTATTTTTAAAATGAGGAAACTGAGTTTCAGATAGATAACATGCCTGAAATGTTACAACTGCTAAATGAACAACCGCTTTCAACCTAGGTTTCTCTTACTCAAGAGCCCCTGTTCTGAATTATTCCTACTATCCATTGAACTTGGGTCTCACAGAAGTACGGAGTTTCTACTAGCTTTCAACACTGAGCTCAGAGAAGTGAAGGCCAAAACCAGTGACAGGCTGACCAGCAGCTGAGGATGGAATCATGAGTCCCATATGTAGAGCTCCACAAGCACTAAGGAAAGGCTGTGAACAGGAAAGAAACAGACTCAAGGTAAACATCTCCATTCCTGGACAAAGGAACAGAACCATGAGACTCAGAAACTACCAGTGAAGTCAGACACATTCTCATGAACATACTTGAAAGGTTCCCTATTCTTCTCCTTTTCCAATAGGCCAGATTCAGATGAACTTATAGACCATCACTCAAGAGTATCAAATCTATTGATAGCCTTGCTATAAAACCTTGTCTGTAATTTACGGGTCACAGAATTAAAGTAAGTGTTGCTTACTTTACAAAGAAATGTAACTATACAATGGTGAGCAGATGCTAATTATTATTGGGACAGTAACAATAAGAGTACCTCAGAATTTAAACAAGATTGTTACAGAAAATCACTGTGACTTGTTTTGCTATTAAAATCCTTACGTTAGAATTTCCAATACTGAACTGAAGATCTGAATGGCAGTTAACACAAACTAAACATATGACAAAACCCACGTTCTCACTTGGGGTGTGAAAAGTTCATGACATCAGATGCACAAGGTATTCAAAGGTGTTTCTAAAGGATTTTTAATATTGTGTTTACTAAACATTATTAGTTTTCAGTCTGGTTAGCACGTGATATTACCAATTTGGTAGTTTGCTATGGTAGTTATTCTCATACCATTCAATTTAATGTTTAATTATCCTTGGTAAATAACTATATTCAGGAAAATTATATTTCCAGATGCTTTTGATTATTTTGATTGCTCATGAGCTTAGTTTGCCCTTGATTCTTTTGCAATATAGTATGTAAAAGTCTAATGTACTGAGAAGGATCACATTATCTACCCCACTGGGTTATTGTGAAGATCATGCCCTTTCCTGTAAAAAAAAAAAAAAATCCGATACTCACTCCTCTAAGCCTTATTTAATTCATCACTTTTACCCTTCATTCTATTATCAACATGTACTACCCTTTCATAAAGTCCCAAACCAATTTTGGCAGACTATGTGTGAGCACTTTTCATAGCAGGTAAGGTGTTGCACCAAAGTCTCTAAAGGGTAGAGTCTAAACCAAAGCAGGTAAATAGAAGAATCAACCACACCTACAAGGAAATGAGGGGAATCACAGCTGCCTGCTTTATGACACAAGCAAAGGCCCTAAGAGCCAAAGCAGAAAGAGCCACCTTTCACGCTAAGTCCACATGAAAGTGATAATGGGATTTATAAAAAGGGAGAAAACTCACAGCAGTGAATTCATTCTCTGCAACGTACCATGATGTGTTCAACAAGATGTCACTGTGGAAATAAAGAGCTGAGAGCTCAGCATTTTTTTAAAAAGAAGTAATTATCTGACATTTTTGCTATTACAGTACAATTCCTGTTAAAATAGGCTTGCAGCTATATGAAGCCATTTACCTATTCAAAGCACAAATAAACTACCTTCAATAGGATCATTAAAAGAAGTTGTGATAACTTAGAGAAAAGCTTCTCAGAAACCACAGGGTTTGTAAAGATTGGGCTTTAAGTTTTAAATATATATAATATATACACACACATGTATATATACATATGAATTGTAGAGGCTTTTTAAATAGGTTATCACCTTCTGAAAAGAACAATAAATATAATCACAGAATTAAAAATTCAGAAAATAGGAAAAGGCAATGAAAGATATGGTAAGCCATCAAAATATAGATAATAATCTTAGAAAAAATTTATGTTGTGTTAACACTGTGCATATACACATTTTAAAAACTTGACAATTCCTTAAGCATCAATTTTAGATTTACTGACATAATCAATAGAGTTTATACAAGTACTTGTTATCATTTAATCAACCTATACATCATATTAAGAAACCAACAGCCTTAAAAAAAAATTCCCAGGCCGGGCGCGGTGGCTCAAGCCTGTAATCCCAGCACTTTGGGAGGCCGAGGCGGGTGGATCATGAGGTCAAGATATCGAGACCATCCTCGTCAACATGGTGAAACTCCGTCTCTACTAAAAATACAAAAAATTAGCTGGGCATGGTGGCGCGTGCCTGTAATCCCAGCTACTCAGGAGGCTGAGGCAGGAGAATTGCCTGAAACCAGGAGGCAGAGGTTGCAGTGAGCCGAGATCGCGCCATTGCACTCCAGCCTGGGAACAAGAGTGAAACTCCGTCTCAAAAAAAAAAAAAAAAAAAAAAAAAATTCCCGAGAAAATAATATAGAAAGAACATAGGAGAAAAGCCAGATAAGCTTGGTATGGCAAAGACATTTTAGATACAACACCAAAAGCATGATCTATGAAAAAAAAATGGTAAAGTCAGACTTCATTAAAATGAAAACTTCTCTGTGAAAGAAAATGAAAAATTAGCCACAGACTGGGTGAAAATCTTTGCAAAACACTTATCTGATAAAAGACTGGTATCCAAAAAACATATAGAACCCAGAAAACCCAACAATAGCATTAGGAGAAATACCTAATGGAGGTGATGGGGTGATGGATGCAACAAACCACAGTAAACCGTATGACACATGTACAGCTATGTAACAAAACTGCACATTCTGCACATGTACCCCAGAGCTTAAAGTATAATAACAACAACAAAGAAACATCTTATCTCTGCCTATAATTTTTTAAAAATGGGCAAAAGATCTAAATAAATATCTGACCAAAAGAAAATAAGGACAACAAATACGTACCTCCAAAGATGCTTAACATCTTCTCGCAACAGAGAATTGCAAATTAAACAACAAAGATATCACTAGGCATCTAATAGAATAGCTAAAATTTAAAAAAAAAAAAAACTGAAACCACCAAATGCTGGTGGGGATGTGGAGCAATATGAACACTCACTCACTGCTGGTGGAAATATGCAATGGCACAGCCACTCTGGAAGACAGCTTGGCAGTTTCTCACAAAACTAAACATACTCTTACCATGCAATCTAGCATCAGGCTCCTGGTTATTTACACAATGGAGTTGAAAATTATGCCCAAATAAAAGCTGCACAAAAATGTTTATAGCATCTTTATTCATAACTACCAAAACTTGGAAGCAACCATGATGTCCTTTGGTAGGTGAACAGATAAACTGTGGTATGCCCAGAGAATGGAATATTATTCAACAATAAAAAGAAATGAGCTATCAAGCAAAGACAAGACACGAGAGTATTTTAAATGAATATTGCTAAGTGAAAGATGCCAATTTGAAAAGGCTACATAGTGTATAATTCCAATTACGTGACATTTTAACACAAGGTACTTCTTGTGAAATATTCTGTGTGATACAGTAATAGTGACTCCATGTCATTCCACATTTGTGAAGACCCATAGAGTTACATGACACAAGAGTGAATCCTAACGTAAGTTATAGCCTTAGTTAATAATCATGTATTAGTACTGGCTCATCAATAGTAACAAATGAATCACACTAATGCAAGATGTTGATAAACGGGAGAACTGTGTGTGGACAGATTAGGCTGTGGGAGGGTTGAGAGGATATATGAAATTATCTGTACTTTCTACTAAATTTTTCTGTAAATTTAAAACTGCTAAAAAAAAAAGTCTTAGTTTAAAAGAAGCAGAAAAATCAAGAGAAAAGGAAAAGAAACTGTTCTGAGTTTCCTATAGACACTTAATATAAAGGAAATGTAATACAGGAAGATGTAAAGACAAGTGGAATCTTTCTTTTTACCTCATTAGTTCCAAATGTGCCAAGCTTATCAAGGAACTACAATTCTAACTTGATGGCTGATAATAATTAGATCGAATGGGTTTGCAATACAGTATTTCAATCCAATTTTTTCCCTGCTGTGGGCAACAGGTCTATTTTACAACCACATGTCATCATTAACTTCCCACTGCTCACCTGGAACCAAGGGGGACAACTAATAGGCATATTAGCATTCAAAAGGAAACATAACATCCTAAGAACTTTATACCTTGCCATGCCATGCCATGCCTGGGACCTGTCAGCAGTTTCACAACTCCTAGTCCTTATGATTAAAAATAATTGTAAATATTGGATTCCCTAGCTTGAGCTAACCCAGGTCCTGTCAATAGTTAATTAAAAATGTCACCCGTGGCTGGGCACAGTGGCTCACGCCTGTAATCCCAGCACTTTGGGAGGCTGAGGTGGGAGGATCACAAGGTCAGGAGTTCAAGGCCAGCCTGGCCAATGTGGTGAAACCCTGTTTCTACAAAAAATACAAAAATTAGCTGGTGTGGTGGTGCATGCCTGTAGTCCCAGCTACTCAGAAGGCTGAGACCAAAAAATAGCTTGAACCCAGGAGGCGGAGGTTGTAGTGAGCTGAGATCATGCCACTGCACTCCAGCCTGGGTGACAGAGCGAGACTCCGTCTCAAAAAAAAGTGTCATCCACAAGACAAAAATAAATTATGTAGTTTTCATTGCATTCTATTCAAGGGTAAGATTTCTGAGTGCTTTCTAGAAACTAACAGTTTCTCTAGAAATTTGGGTTACCAAGTACAGATCAAATGCTGCTTTTTATCATGATAGTGTAAGAGGGCAACTCAAGGAACATGCACCTCACTTAAAAAAAATCCTCTTAAATGCTTATGGCATTCAACATCTTGAATAACAACTCATGGCTTTTATTTTCATTTAATTTGGTAAATATATATTGTATATACAAGGAATTATGCCAGAATATTTTTCATGTCTATAAGTCATTCATTTAATCATTTTAGCAAACGAGTTTTAAGGACTTTCTGGTGCCAGGGACAGCTCTGGTGCCCTGAGTTGGTCACAGAATGCTGAGTAAGACATGGCACCTGCCCTCAAGGGGTTCACAGAGTTGGAGGAGGAGGGGAGTACTTGAAAACATCCTACTGACGCTATCTTTGTAACAGGAATAGGATAGACATGGACTCCATGTGTTTAGAATCCAGAAGAGCCACATATTCCCCAAGACCAGACTTTGTTCCACAAGGAGTCGTGAAGAAAATAAGGTGGTTTGACAAAAGAAATAAGAGTTTTCCAGACAAAGGGAAATTATCTCAAACCACCCTTATACTCTAAGAAACCACAGCATGAAAAGAAGAAAAGAAAATGTTCAGGAATTTGGAAGGTAGGTAGGTACAGAGTAGAGTAGGGTGAGGATAAGGCCTGAGGCTTGATTTTTATACTAAGAAGTTGAGACTTTATTCACAAAAGGATGGGTAGATACTAACAGGTTTCCAACAGGTGGTGATGGTTCCAGATGTACACTGACCAAAACAGACTTCATGTTTCCCTCAGCGTGATGACTTCAGACAGGTTTCTTCTTGACTATACGCCCCTGACCACTTGTTCCTTAGAGCATTTACTTTAGCAAACTTTCCATTGTAAATCCTTTCTCTGTACCTTTGAGATGGATGTAAATCTGCTCCCAGACTCATGCCAAATTTGACAACCCAAGAATGTCTTTCTCCAGGAGCTAGAAGCCATTTTTTTTTAAATGTAAACATGAAAGACAGTCTCCCTCTTTCAGGCTCCGTGGGTGCCTAAGAGCCTAACTAATTATTCGTAAAAGAGACCATTAGCAAACACAGATGTCTAATCAGAAGAAAAGGAAAAGAAAAACTGTTCTGAGTTTGTTGTAGACAGATACTTTGCTGATCAATCATCCTGACATAGAACAATTATCAGTACCTATGTCATTACTCAGCATTCACATTACTCAGTAAGTCAAAAGGGTGGTGGAAATAAGGAACTGAAAGTAAAACTCAAGGAGGAGAGGCAGGGGACTGGAGAAAAGAAACAAATTCCTGAGGGAGGATGTAAAGACAAGTGGAATCTTTCCTTTTATTTTCTAAGTTCCAAATGTTCCAAGGTTATCAGGAAATTACAATTCTTACTTGATCGCCAATAATAATTAGATACAATGAGTTGGCAATTGACCAACCTCCCCACAACATCCTCCAGTAGTTTTCCACTAGCTCACCCCATTGCCTAAAAATCTCTCACCTTTTTCTTGGACAAGATGTTAGAAAAATCACTGGGAGTAATACGGAAGACAAATTGATGAAAAATAAGGTGAGTGGCTAGAGGATGAGTGAGGTTGCTAATGCAGTCAATTAGATGAGCAATGGTGAATAGAGGAGTGGCAGGAAAGACAAGAAGGGAAGGGCATATGAGAGAGATATGAAGGCCAAGGAATCAACTCCTCTGTGGTCAATGGGACGGGAAGGGGGAAAAGGAGCAAGGGTGACTGTCAAGTCGTTTTGCATGGCTGTGGGAGTTACAACTTTCTGATACACTTACCTAATGCCATGGACTTGTGGTCTGATGAGCTAGAGAGAGTGAAAAAGAGCAAAGAAAGCAGCAGCAGAAAGAAACTGTGAAAATAACATAAAATTAAGCAAAAACCGTGATGATGGAGGACAAAGACCACTTATCAATGCCTCAAAGGCAGTTCGATAACATCTAAAATATGAGAAAATGGTTTCTGAGTTAGAATGTGTTATAAACAGAATTGAGGAAAGAAGATTCTGAAGGCTGGAGAACAGAGAACAGGAGAGAGAAGGAAAGGGAACACTAACCTCCCCAGGTGCCCATCCAAGCCCAGCCCACAACCCTTCGGGAGTTAACAACAGATCCTTTCCTTTTTCTCTTTCCAAATTATCAACATTCGGGACATGATAAATAGAAAAGCAGACATGAGAAAGAAAATCCCAGGGAAAAAAAAGGAGATGTTAAAGCCTGGTCTTTTGAACAAAAACAAAAGTTGTCAGGTGAAGCAGGAGACCCAATCACAAATGCTGTTTACAATGGCCTGACTTACTTTTTCCTGTTTCTGATGACTGTGGTTATCCAGGAGCAACTATGGGGAGAAGGCCCAAATACCTCTCTTCTAATACACAGTAAAAACAAAAGGTCCAGATAAAACAGTGCTATGAAATGTCATCCTCGTCCAACTGAATATGTAAGTTTCATGACAATGATGTAAATGCCTATTTTTGATGAAGATAATTCCATTTCAAAGAAGGTTCCTAATGTTGCATGCAATAAAGTTCTAGTACAACAAGATGATCTATATAATTCCTTGGCACTTATTTCTGGTGTTAAATGTGATATAAGCTTTTAACTGTGAGGTCCTAGTATGCCCTTGACAATGAAAATGAATATTTGTAAAATTCTTAGGTACAGGACGAACCACTACTGATAGTGACTGCCAGTGCTCAAGTACTTAGGAGGGAGATAACTTGACAGTGACATTGGAATCTTGGCTACATGGCCAGGCTAGCCAAATATATCTGAAAATCAAGATGAAATATTAAATGTCTGAAAGGAAAGATTCATAACCATACCTAAAACTTCAATACTTGAAATGATGATTAGATACACTGGTCCAAATCTCTTTCATAATTTCTATATCATGCTGTCTTACACTGTAGGGTGATGGGCAAGGTCACCAACAACTAGATGCTGGGGACACATTCAGTCATGCAGCCTGGAATTTCTCAGCTGATTAGATACATGTGGAGAATTAATGACAGAATGATTTTCTAAAATCAGCTGAAGGGGCCCCAAGCCTCTTTCAGAAAGCAAAATGAGTAAACAAATTATACATGGACAGCTTCCATGAGGAGATGTGAAATAGGGCAGTCTCAAACAAACACATCTCTAGCAGCTGACAGCCTGGGGACATCTCTAATTCTGCTCATAGGTGACTCCAGGAGACTGGCAGTGGATCCGTGATTCAGGAAACCCACTCGGTTTTAAGAAAGAATGTTTTCCACCAGTGTGAACTAGGAAAAGCCTGCAGTTTTTATCCATGTAACTAGTGCATAAAATTGTGGTTCTGAGTCAATCTGCAAAGATGTTATTTTCAAATTAGCTTACACCACTTCTGTCCTTGATTCTGTTTAGTTCAATCAATAGATTGCTCTTATTAGCAAAGACTACATTTTAACAGTGAAGGAAGAAATGAATATATAAGAAATATACATCCTGTTGAGAATCAAACTCTGAAGTTTCCTCTGCTGACTATAGTGTCAAAGTAGAAATGACAGCCTGAAATTTAGATGGCTTTGTATTCAGGTTTCCACTTTTGATTTCTCCAATTCCACATTAAGAATGTTTGGCTTGGCAATAACTCATCAGAAGGAACCTTTAAGGAAAGGTCAGCATTCACCTTTTAGGTTTCTACTTTGCTTTGCTAATTCAGACACTTCTGAATAATCAACTTGTATTCCAATTCCCTGAATTTGGGACAGAAGAGAAATCGAGTCAAAAGATATAAGAGAAAAACTTGAGGGCTAGCGCTCATTTAAACTTAATTTCCAGTACATAGAACAATCTTTGATACATAGTAGGTGTTCAACAGATCGTGGTTAAATGAAGAGTTGAATGAATGAACTCAAGGATTTTGGTATAAGGGTGGCTCCTTCCTGGCCTTAGTTCAAAAATTAGGTGCTGAGTTATTAATACATAGCAAGACTATGCTTTCGGAACTGAAGCACTGCATTCAGATCCATGTTAGGATTGAGGCATTCATTCTCCTAGATGCTGAAAGTTTGCTGACAGTGCACAGCTGAGTCCTTCTCCAGAAAGGATGCTACCTCACTCCGGGTTTATCCCCTTCCAGGGCAGAGCCTTATCTGTACCCAATAAACCTTGCCTCAATTTAGAAAACTCACAATGGCTGTCCCAGGTTCAAAGATCCCTGCAGGTGTCCTTTGTTGTGACTACATTAAAGCTCAACTTCTCCCTCTTTGTGGTCCCACTTTTCTCACCCTGCACAGCTGTGGTTCCCTCTTGGAAAATCTCCAATAAAACCCTTGCACACAAAACTCAGTCTCAGAGCCTGTTTCCCAGGACACCCAACCAATGACAATAACTATGACCCTAAATTCTTTTGTCTTTATAAAGAAGTAGGCTGTATACTAGAAAGTGTCCTGTATTAAGAGATAAAATATAATTTCTTATTAAAATCCCGTCGCAGCAATGTAACCCTGTGTGAGGCAATCTTAAGTGTCCTTGTGATGATGCATGTGGCCAGTGTACAGAAAAGCCCTCTGTAAACCATGAAGCCCTATGCAATTATGGGATGTTAATATTTATTATTAAACATGATAGTTGTGACTCTGCAATGGCCAACAGTGCACTAGTCACACATTAGCAAAATGAATGAAAGTAATAATTTCATGCAAAGATCTTAGAAGAAAGTCTTCAAAGGGAAGTCTAACTACCACCTGAGCTTATATCCCAGAGTAGTCAACCTGGTAAGATACGAAATGGACTAGGCTGGTCTAAAATAGTAAGAGTTGGCCATAATTTTGAGTATGTGTTACATAAAATAAACCAATGAAAAGGGAAAATAATCTTTCTGGCAGAGACTTAAGGATGCACCTGCAATTGATTGCTCTCATTACCAAAGGCTAAGTTTTAACAGTGGAAGAAGGATCAAATATCATCAGCAGCACTTTAGGCCCATTTCCTTGTCTGAAATCTAACATTATTAACTTCTAACACAGCACAGCTCCAGAGCATGTTTTAATTTCTTGTAAATAAAGAAAGCCTTTAGGTCATAAACAGAAATAGATGGCAAAGAAGTTTATATTAAAAATAAGATTATATTTCGGCCCAATATTCCCCTGGCATCAGAGTCCTTTAAAATTAGAAAGACATAGAGTAGGCTCATCTATAAACCAAGACAGCCAGAAACTATCAAGTCAGGCTCTATCTGCTTACAAAAAAAAAAAAAATGAATTCAATGATCCACTTCTAAAGTAAATCTCAGCAATTCTGCCCAACCCTCCCACTATCTCTCTCCTGAAGCTATTTCAACCCTTCTTTTTTTCCAGAACATTGGTACTATCCATTTCCAACTTTCAGCTAGTAGGCTTGCTTCTTATTTTACTGAGAAAATAAAAGCAATCAGAATAGAACTTCTATCAGAATAGAACTTCTCCCTAGCACCAAGTACACCAAGCTGTCTGTATCTGGACTCATTCCTCTGCCTTCTCTCGCTGTTCCCCCGTCCCCCGGGGAACATCCCTACCCCACATTCCTGCCCACAACCTTCCACTGCTCACTAGGTTCTATCTCACCACCTACTCAAAGGCACTGCTCCTGCAGTTGGCCCTCTTATGAATCAAGTTCTCTCTTTGGTAAATTGGTCCCACCAGCATACATACCTGCTATACTATCTTAATTTTTTTTTAAATCCTCTTTTGATTCTACTATATTCTTTTCCAGTCATCAACCCATTTCTTTCCATCTTTTTTTTAAAAAGAGCCTCCTTTGATTCTAACACATTCTTTCCAGTCATTAACCCACATCTTCCCTTTGTTTTATAGTTAAATACCTCAGAAGGGCAATCTATGCTGAATTATAGTCATATGTCATTTAACAAAAGGGATATGTTTTGAGAAATGTGTCACTAGGTGATTTCTGCATCATGTGAACGTTATAGAGTGTATACAAACCTAGATGGAGTCACCTACTACACACCTAGGCTACAAACCTGTACAGCATGTTACTGTACTGAATACTGTAGGCAATTATAATACAATGGCATTTGGGTATCTAAAATATCTAAACATAGGAAAGGTACAGTAAAACTACGATATTGATATCTCACAAGACCACTGTTGTACACACAGTCCGTCACTGATCACGATGTCATTATGCAGCACACAACCGACTTTTGCTTGATCCCATTTGCACACGAATCATCTCTATGCACCTTCACCTTTTTCAGTCCACAATCTCATGAAGCTACTACTAACTATGCTGTACCCTAATCCAACTACCAATTCTTAGTGTGCGTCTTACTCAACCTCTCTGAAATGCTGAGAGCTACAGAGCTTTTATGAGATGTTTTTCTTCCCTTGGATTCCAATGCAAGCTCTCCTGCTGCTTCTGCAGCTAACTGTAGGCTCCTCCTTGGTCTTTCTCCTTCTTAGTCTCCTTTGCTGAATTCTCTGCATCTTCCCTACCTCTATTTTCCGTTACTGAGGTCAAAATCTCCGAGGCAACTGAATCATTTTGCTCTTTTAGGCATTACAGCTAATCAATCATCTCATCTACCAGCATTACCTCCAAAATATGTCCAGAGTCTAACTGATTCTCTCCAACTCTGTTACTTTAACTCCCTCATTCCTACTGCCTGTCAACTAGAGTATCATATTAGACTGGCACCTGCTGTCCTATCTCCATCATTGCAACCTGACAATTCTCTACCTAGCAGCCAAATTTATCTAGAATAAATTCAGGTATGATACACTCCTCAGATAGTTCCAATACCTTCTCATCACACTCTGAATAAAAGCCAAAGCCCTTTCCGTGGTCTATAAGCCCTCTCCATATGCTGACCCTTTTAAATAACTTTCTGACTCTTCATTCAACTAAGCAGGTTCCAGTCACATGGACATCCTGCCATTCATTAAAAATACTAAGGATGCTTGGCCTTGGAACTCGCCATTCCCTCTGCCTGGGGATACTCTTCTAGAAATCCACACATGCATCTGCTCTTTCTGTTCTGGTCTCTGTTTAAATGTCACTTCTTCAGAAAGTCTCTTGCTGACCATTTTATCAAAACCAGAATCCTCTTCACTGTTCTGCTTTATTTTCCTTTATAGCACTTGCTGCCATATTGTATTATTTATTCATTTGTCTGTCTCTCCACTGGAGCATAAGCTCTATGAGGGCAAGCACTTTTCAGGGTCCCCATTACTTGAAATGCTACTAGAAAGATGATAAACTATTAATATATGTTGAATTTATGAATGGATGTTTTATTTGAGGTTGGAGGAAGATCTAAAAACAGAAACTTGTCCAACAAGCCTGAGTATGATAAACTAAGTCCAAGTCAGTTTAAATGTAAAAAGACATTTCAAATGGAATCATGAAAGATTGAAATATAAATTTTTACTTATGTTATTAATTTATATGAAAAATAAGAACTACTTGGAGGAAACAGAAAACAGTGATTAAATAAATATTCAAAATGCCAGCCCCTCAGATAGTTTTCTGTGTCTCAATTGCTTTATATGTGAAATGAGAATAGCAATACTATCTATCACACTGGGAGTCAGGAAAATTAAATTACACAATAAGTGTAGAAAAGGCATTTCCTAACTCTTAGCAGTAGTACAATGTGTGTTAACCATTATGACTACTATATTTTTAATAAAATGATAAATGTAAGATATAGACAAGTAAAAATCTAAGGAAAGGAAAAGACAGTAAAAATCTAAATATAAAACTCTGGGTAAATGTCAAATCATGAAAATAGGAATAAACATAAACATGCTTTCAAAACAGGAAGGACAATGCCCTTCAGAGGTCAAATTGACATCATTTAACTTCTCAGACAGATTTCAAATTGGAAAGCCTACCTCCACCAAATGGAGGCCTAATCTCCACTGAACAGCGCTGTTGCCAACTTGTTAAATGAGGGGGAAAGATTCAATTTTAGATGAAACTATTGATAGGAAAAAGAAATCAGTGCTTTTAGCAAACTCGTGAAGCACAATGTACTTACATGGTTTTCTAATGCTTATACTCATTATGAATGATGTTGGAGCTTTAAAAACTCTACTAGGGAAATACGCCAGTGAAAAACATTTAATCCTATGTAATTTCTATAAAACTAAACATTTAGTATATTACAATTGTTCTTAAGAAATGCCTAGTTTAACTACTGCATTTGGCAGATAAGGAAACAGAAGCCTGAAGAAGACAAATGCATTGCCCAAGGTCATACACCTAATTAGTGGTTAGACTGGCTTTTCTCATTCTTGCTTATATATTTTATCTCTTTCTTTCATTATTTAAGTGACGTTTCCTAGAAAAATAGGTACAGAATGTTTATAGCCCCATCACAATTATCACATTTTAAAAAAAGAAAAGAAAGAAAGTTCCAGAAAATCAGAAACTAATCCTGTTTTTTTTTCTTCCAATCACTGTTTGCTCACAGTAAGGACTCAATAAATGTGTACTGAATAAATTATGTTGTAATGTTGGATTTTCCAGTTTTATCTTTCAGTGACTAACGTCTAGTACAGTATGGTATAGATCTAGTATATCCAATATATAACTAATGTAAATATGTAATTATTGAGCATATAAATGCATGAATGGTTGAATGTCTCCACCATTTTGGCATAGTTAACAAATTCAGTTGAGTTCAAATATGCAAACTGGAAACAATTTTAAAAATCCAGTGATCCACCTCCTCTGCTCCTTTAGAAAGTAGGTTAGACTTACTGATGTACTCCTAAAGAATAGAGTAGGGAAGGAGGAAAAATTGTAACTCTATGATGGAGGAACTTGGCAAATACCACCTTTACCAAATGATCAGGTTAACATCACCAAGGATATCATGTGGATATCAGAGAAGTCTTGACATGATGAGATAAAAAGCATACTTCACCTCTACAGTATTCTTTCCAAAAGCCCATAAATCCAGTCTAATTATGAGTAAAACAGATAAAGCCAGAATGGAGGATATTCTACAGGAAGCAGTAATCCCCCCAAAACAACTAAGGTTATAAAAAAAAAAAAAAAGGAAACACAGAAACGGTTACAGATCAAAAGAGACTAGGAAAACACGCCAACTCAATGCAATATGGTATCCTGGATTTGATCCTTGGATAGAAACCCTAAAAGTTTAGTTAATAGTAATATAGCAATATTGGTTTCTTTGACAAATACACCATGGTAATGTAAAGTGTTTAAAAATGAGAAAAACTTGGGGAGGAATATACAGGAATGCCCTGTATTATCTTTGTAACTTTTTGTAAACCTAAAATTATTTCAAAATAAAAATTTATTTAAAAGAATTCAGTGGTAGATAACAGATGACACACTTAAGAGAATGTATTAGGACTTAAGGAAGGACATTTGCAGGTAAACATCCAGACCATCCTATATGAGCATACAGTATTTACTCGCTTCATGGATTTAAGTACCTTATCTTTACAGCAGATGCTTATATGAGTAGACAAAATAAAATCAAATTGAATGATTTAGTTACATTTTCTTCCCATAATCTTTCTGTGATATTTATGAGCATTTTCAATTCGATTTTTGAAAATAAGAAAGTGAGTTGGAGGGTGGTGGTGTTTGCAGTTGGAAGTGAGCTGCCTCAAGCCAGGAAGGGTTCTTTATAGAGGAAGTCAGCCTCTATGATCTCCTTTGAGCCTGGCTTTGTGGACTTGCAGACTGTTGAGCAGTGTGACAGCAGGCCCTCTTTAACACAACAACCGCAAGCATCATAGCTACCATTTTCGGAGAGCACGCTAATGTGCCAGACTTCACAACATGGGCTCCACATACGGCATTACATTTAACCCTCAGCACTGAATGGGGTTATAATTATATCTTCATTTTACAGATGAGAGACTTGATCATCAGAGAAATTAAATGACTTTCTCAAGGTTGCAACTGAGATTCAAACACAAAAACTTCTGACTTTTCTACTAAATCACCAAACAAAGAAATTCCATTAGGGCAAATGCTTAACTAAATACCTAATTAGGATACAATCCTTGTATCATGAGTGTTAATCAATGTATTGATCTATTACACATTATACGTTATATATATCCAGATAATACTGAATTACACTGAGATTATATGTATGTAAAAGCATTGTCAAACACTATATTTGATATACAACAAATGTTAATTCCCTGTCCTTATGGACATATGCTTTCAGTTGGCTCCAACCTGGTTTTTACTGCTTATATTTTAAACCCTAGGTTTGCGTAAATTATCATGGCCATTTAAAAGTGCAGGTAAACTGATGCCCAGAGTGAAGTTTAGCCAGTTTGCATAGGAATAGAGTTAAATTTTGGAAAATATCAAGTTATCCCAGATTTTTTAAAAATATATCATATGTTAATGAATCTCTTCTGGGGTTAGAAATATAACATATATTTAAAAACAGATTATCCTTTGCCTAGATTATAGGATTATAAGCTCTATTAAGGACGCACTTGTAGAGTTTGTTTATGAGATTGATTTTCTGATATCATTATTACAGATTTGCTTTAATTTTTTTAAATATGGCCATTTTCTCTTTATGTTGTACCTCTTAAGTTGAATAGACTGTCCCCTCTTGCAAATCACAAACAACTATTATCTGCAAGTTGATACGTCCTATACAGTAAGGAAGACTTTTGGTGTCTTACCTAAATCTGAAATTTACCAAAAAGAGCTGAGGGACAGATTGACAAGGACTATCTTTTTTCCAGGATATTATTTTAGAAGGATTGTCCCCTAGTGAGATGGGGCTAAATGGAATAGGGATGGGAAATACCTGAAAGAGTAGAGTCATCTTTCTCTGTGCTAAAATAAGCAAAGCAATTTAAGGGCTGAATTATCAGGGAGCCCTGCATTATGGACAGAAGTCGGGCTTTGTTAGATGACAAACGTGAGCTTATTAGCTAATGTTAACAATAAGCAAGATTCTGCTAAACAGTGACGGCAAAGAACCACATGCTGCCCGGAGATATCACTTGGTGCGCCATCAAGAAAGGGAACTAACTTCAAACGCAGTACCACACTACTGCTCTAGCTCAGACTTTGGTGACAATAAATATGCCCTAAGAGGATTCACTCCTTTGTTCTGGGATGTAGGTCAGAGTCCATTCCTAGAGTCCCTTTTATCTAGATGTGTTGTGCAAACTTCACGTAATTAATGCTTCTGAAACAACATTTATTTTGGCATGCACCTCATAGATGAACTTAAACTTGTTTTGGTCTTTATACTCAGTTTGAGCCCTGTCAGCCTTCCACGAATCTGTACTCTATTTCAAGTCGGAATCAGGCAAAAGAGCAAAGGTTAGTAGGAGTGAATCCAGAAACTCAAAGGATAAACTTTCCTGAATAACTACAGGTTAGAAGCACCATCACCATATATTAAAAGTAGAATGACTGAGTTGGTCACTTTTACTTCCAATCCTTTGTTTTCTTCAAATCTAAATCTTTAGAATGAGTTTTAAAATCTTTAGAATAACTCCTTTATCCCCTTTTTGAGAATTTCTTTGTTTTTTAGAGTTCCAAAGACACTGTTGAATTGCATTTATGCCATTGCTTCCCCCCATTTGACTTAAGAAGTTTCTTCACATAGAAATTTTATCACATATGCTGAGTAAAGTACTTGCCAGAAAATGTCATCTTCTTGGAAAAGCTCAAATCACAATTACCTCCAGCAATGGTGGACAGATAATGCCACGGAAAAGATAGAACAGATAATTGAAAGCTACAGATAAGCTTCAAATCTCATTTCGGCTAAAAATTTCAAATGTGTCCCCACTCCAAACAGAATTTCTTCAGAGTTGATGGTAAGCTGCAAAATATGACTTGAGATCTGTTAACTTCTTTTAAGAACTGTTAGCTATTTGCTTGGGAACTTAAAACAAGAAAGAACATAAAACATTCTTCTTTATGATAAGTAACCATTAGAAGTCAATTTAATTTACATTGTAGCTATGCTCCCCATTGAAAAAATATACGTCCATTACTTTAGGGGTCAAATTAGATTATATGCTAGTCTATCACATATAAGCTCATTTATATTAGAAAATGGAATATGTTGTTTACAGAAGAAAGAAATAAAGAGGTTTGGGGAATTGCTCCTCCTCCAGCTCAGACTTTACTATCCAAGGAAATGAGGATAAGGTATGGAAGTGAGAAGGCTGGGGAGAAACTAAAAGGTATTGATGTCTAAGAAAGACAACATAAAGGATTGAGGAATCTGAAGGAGCTGAGATAATTAAGAAAGAAAATTCACACCAAATTCTCTCATAGATTGTGATTAGACTACCAGGGGTATGGATCCTTGTCTCATGTCAATTCCAGATTGTAGAACCCCTTGTACCCACCCCTAGGATTATCCTTGGACCTCAGAATTTCCATCCACTAAAGCTTACTTCAGATCACTCTCAGAAATCAGGCTCAGAAGGCTTTCCTACTATTAATCCTGCCAGTTTTAACTATTTTCCTCTTTTACACAAGTAGGCAGGTCTACGCTTAGAGATCATTTGGGGATGGGGTTCATAAGTCTTTGGCTCTATCTAAAAGTCATTTCTTTCTATCAGCATCATTGCCTATTCCCTTGGACACCAGTTTTCCTTATCTTCTCTGACTTTATTGCAGTTGACTATTGGCCCCCACCATTATGCAGGAACCGAGAACCCTAATATCTAACACTCCCATGGTCTTAACTTCTTCTGACTTATTTTAACCGATTACCTCATAAATTATAAGAGATTTAAAACAATGACCAGAATGTACCAGAATGTAAAAAGTGTCCAATACATACTGATTGACTAGCTAGATGAACTAACAATTAGCTATGTATTCAAAGAAGCATACAGAAAATACAAACCTTGAGAAGTAATTCATATATTGACTCAAGTGCATATTTCAAAAATAACGACACTTGATCATCAATGAATCATTGTCATCACAACGTTGCATATCCTGTGGGCCCTTCTCTGACATTATATAATAGCATAGTATCTAGAAGTGCTGAATGTGCTTCTTTGCCACACCTACATGAAGAATGAAGGAAGTGTTTGATAACGCAGTCTCCAAGAAGAGACTTATGCTGTCTCAAGAGTTTTCTGGATGGTGCTGTACCACTGGTATCACCAATTTTTTTGCTTTCCTCATTTCAGGCAAATCTGAGACTAAAGTGGTGAATAAGCCAAGAGATCCTGACTTGGCATCCACAGCTGAATGATTTTATTCAGCTGCTTTCCTTTTCCAGTTCCTTTTTCTGTAGCCCATACATTATCACTTGGAGCTCACATGTTACTATGCTGCACTTCACTTCTCTAACCATGATTTTTCAGGCACAAGGATAAGTGAAACTGCCCATCATACCCAGGAAGATCAAGAAGCTGAAGATAAGCTGATTGCATGAAATCAATTAGGCACTTCCAACTTACAAGCTTCCCGGAGTTTCTCTTTGTCATAGTGGAATCCTTCATAGTCTTGTAAACTGATTTTGTTCACCCGGATCCTCAGACGATCTGGGACAGACTGGGGACTGCAAAACAAGAACCGAGTGGTCAGATACAAATGGGAGGGTGGAACTGGTAGCCATGCATCTTGAGGACTAAGGGCAATACTGTCTCTTCATATTTAGAAGAAAGAGTTCACATTCAAACCAGAAAGAGGGGTTCCTTACCAGAATTCTACAATTATCCAGAGAACACTTCTCTAGAAACCAAACGTTTCTAGAATTTATATAGGGTTGTGGCAATATGCAGAAAGAACCTTTGGAGACCACTTTTATATCATATTTTCTAATGATTTTTTAGAAACATTTCAAAGACCATGTGTTTGTTACATAATATATTAGATTCAGCGAATCTGAAATGGTGGGATGTGGAGTGGAGCTGTAAGAACCACAGGCAAATATGCATATCACAATGAGACACGGTCAGGGGAAGTCTGACCCTCAGAGAGATGAAAAAACTGTTTTTGAAAAGCAGACCACAAGTTCAGAAGGCACAGGGTGGAGACTGAAGTAGCTCTACACAGCTCAATAGCCTCTGACAGTACCTCTCAGTCAAAGCATATTACAATATACACCACTTGTGATGGTGCCTCTGAGCATTCCAAAATGAAGAAAAATGTTTAAATATGTACAGTGCCCTTTCTGTAGGAAGAGAATGAACTGCGTAACTCATTTTAAAAGAATTCAGTGCATACTGGTTCCAGACACATATTAAAAAATAAAATGGTGCAATATCAAACTTTCTGAACACTCTATTCATTCCCCAAAAGCCTATAACTCAACTTCTTGGATTTTTTAAGTGATATTTTGAAAGTAGTTTAAGTTTGGATATTAGTTGAGTGGAATAATTTGGTTTTTACCCCCAAGATGGATTGATACATTTCTTCAATATATTAATATAACACAATACCTACTTGTCTTTGAATACTACCTTATACTGGGATTTCATTGGTTGAGAGGTGTTTCTCATTTTTTATATTAAATGGTGATAAAAGTCACCACTGACTAAAGTCATTGGCTAAAGTAGGAAGAATGGCATTATTCTTTAATTTGATCCTATAAAGGAGGAAAGGGAAGGAAAGAAGGAAACAGAAATAAATAAAATAGGAAAAAGAAAAAGAGAGGGAGAGAGGAAGGGAGGAAAAGAGGGAATGAGGCAAGGAAGGAAAACAAGAAAGATAAGAAAGAACAGATAGAAGAAGGGAGTAATATGTCTACAATATTAGAACTCCTCTCCCTACCTTCACTTCAAACACACACATGCAGAAACACAGACACATACCCATTTAATTTCACTAAAACTCTGAAGAGGGACTGAAAAAATAATGTAATCTCATTTTCTAAACCTCATTTGTGTAAAACCTCATTTTAGTGCAAAGTACAGTAACTCCCTCCCTATGGAATCCCACTTTACTCACCCAAAATAACACATACATATCAAACTATAAATACACATGAGCACACTCACACATGGTACATACCACACACACACACACACACTCACACACACACCCCAAGATTTAAACTGGCTATTTTAAAGTGTATATATATATGCACAAATTCTAAAGAGAGATGGTTGACAGGTAAAAATGTCTGAGGTTCACTGGCTTAACACACAATCAGTATAAAACTACAGAGATGGATATTTCTGGGGGAATTTTAAAAAGACATATTCAACAGGTATATTGATTCATCACTCAAAGTGTGTTTGCTGGGTGCTTACTTTGTATTGCCACTGTGCTGGATATCAAAAAGGTATTGACGAATAAAGCTGGAGCATTTAAGTTGTGAGGGAATAGCTCGACAGTATATTTGCAGATACAGACCTTCAGTTTGAATAGACCTTGAATATAATAAAAACTCATAGTATTATTTACAGGTAGGGAAACTGAGGTTCAGAAAGGCGAAGTGATTTTAAGGTCACATAGCTACTAAGCAGCACTGTGGAATGCAAAGCCTTGGACCCTTCACTCATCAATTTCATGTTCTTTCTCTGCTTCTATGAGTTCAGTCTCTTGTCAATGGATAAATACCAAGAATCCTATGGATTTGACAGCAAAGCTGTAAAGTCTGGATTAGCAGAGTCTGATGATCTCTGTGTGTTGCTCAGACTTCTTTATCAATAAACAATCATCAGGCGGGGTGGTTAAGTAAACAAGAGAACACTGGGCAGAGAGTACAAATCAATGTGTAGGTCTTTATTCATTTAGAGAGAAGTGTGGCATCAACGTGCTGTGAAGTGAAAAAAGGACTTATGCCATATATGATTATCTGCATTTCTCCATGCACTTCTCTTGCATATACAAACTTCTAACATCCACATTTTATATTAAGGAGCTTATGCCTTATATGATTATATATGATTATATATGGCATAAGCTCCTTAATATAAACTGTGGACGTTAGGAGTTTGCATATGCAAGAGAAGTGCATGGAGAAATGGCCAACAAGCTGTTGCAAGTGGTTATCTCTGTGTGGTAGAACCTGGTGATTATTTCACATCGAGAATAATTTTTAAAGAACTAATACAGTTATTTTAAAAGCACGTCCATGTGTAAATAAATGATAACTCAGGACAAGAATAAAAATAAGGCCCACAGTAAAGAGTGTTAGGAATTCGATGCAAATAGGGAAGAAAAACTTTACGCAATTAACAGAGTGACCACACAGTGTTCACAACAGATTGTTATCCCCAAATTAAGGGGATCTGGTAATCCTTTTATTTCCAAGTTCACTCAATTGATCTTCAAAGATTGTGATTAGAAAATATTTTTCTGAACACATAGCAGATAAGGGGGAAGCTGGAACCATAGAATGTAGTGGTCTATCAGACTCTAATAGAAGTTGGGGGACAGAGGTTGAATGCACTCTATCTAAGCAATTTTTTGATATTAACAGTAAACATAATGGCAGTGGGCTTCAGTCTTCTCTACTGCGCTGGAGGTGTCAGGACTAAGACCTTACTAGAGCAGTAGTTGCAAAGGGGAAATGAGATTTGGAGAATGAGATTTGGACAATTCCTACATCCGCCTTCCTGGAGTTCCCTGAATTGGGGCATACCAGTGTGCATCACCTTTCTCAAAGCCCATAAATTAGCTGTTTCCTGTCCACACGCATCTACCTCCCAGTTTCTCATCTACGCCCTCTGACTCCAACCCGTACACTGTTGTCTCCTTAACCTCTGGCCACCCACTACTCTTCTCTAACTTCCAGGGGGCACACCATGGCATACAACTGACACTATCATTTGAATCAAAGTGTACAGATCCCAAATGAATTCACATATGATATCAGTTCATCTCCAGAATGATCAACTAAACAAGACAGAAGAAAACAAATACTCTCACTAATTACAGCTTAAGACTTTTTCCCATCCATCTTCCTACACATTCACTCTCTGCTCTCAGCACCCATCTTTCCCCAACAACCTACAACACTTCCCACTTTCCCACTAGCAGCAGCTTCTTTCAACCCAGTCTTTTGAGCAGCAGATCTGTTTTTTTTTTATCTCCTATCAAAATATATCCCAGTTGAGACCCATCAGTAAATTTGGGGGCATTAGACCCTAGGATCCATAATGGAAAACCTTCTTGAATCATTTGCAACCCAGGTGTAAACAGCAGGTATGCGAAGCAACACAGCAAAGTGGTGAGGAGCTCAGGTTCCAAGTCAGATTGCCCAGATTTGAAGTAAAGTTCTTCCAGCTCCTAGTTAATCAGGAAACTCTGTGCTTCAGTTTCCTCATCAGTAAAGTGGAGATGATAACAATATCCACCTCACAGCCATATTAAGTGAATTAAATGAGTCTATTCGTGTGATATGCTTAGTGAAATGCCTGGCACATTGTCAGTGCTCAATAGATATTAACTATTATCATTATGATAAATATTCTGAAAATTTCTCTCCTACATAAGGTTCTGATTAATAATCAACATCATTTGCTGCTGCTGCCAGATATTGGAAGATGTTTAGAGCACACGAAGGAACCTCTCTAAACATATCTGACAAGGTGCTGGGCTTCCTCCGAGGGAAGATTGTCTAGCTTGGCGGGTAGCAGGACATTTTACACTTCTGGGTCCTCTTACACCTGGTATTTTAAAAGCCCAACTAAAAATACATGAAAACAGACAGACAACTAGAACATGGGGGAGTGGGGGGATGTGCATAGAGATTAAATGAAAGCCAAGTAATTCAATTTCATACCTTTATGTCAAAATATATTAGTGTCCTATTAATGGCTGACTGAAGGTAGAGGATGACAAAGCTGTTCTTTAGAGTCTAGGGAATAGCACTGCCATTAGTTTGCTAACATTAAATTTTGTCTGTGAAGTTAGTAGAGCATAGAAGAGACAACGTGGGTGGGTAAAAATAAATTCGCCTTCCTGCCAACATCTGCCACAAGCTACTGCCATAGTGATTAGGATCAGAGGTTCCAAACTGGGCTTCCACGAAGCATCTCAAACTCCCTAGAAGGGATTCAGCAGTCTGTGAATTCCCTTTCATATCGGGGTAGTGACCTCAACCTGTCACCTTAGTGAGAAGGAGACAGGTTGAGGTCACTGTGATTGAGATCCTTATGCAGAATGGAAGTTAATGGCTCTGGATTTAATTCCCAAATGTCTCCTATGAACACCTTCTCAAGAACCATAATAAGAGCACTTGTTGAATCACTCAGGTGGGTTTCCAGTAACCTCCATACCACAGCTTTCAACATCCATGTTATACACACCTTTTACCCTGAGACATTGGAAGGGAGGTGGAGTGACATTCCATCAAGATGACTCCCTGAACATTCACTGCTCTTCAATTTACACCTAATTCTTACTATTCTCTGCTCTCCTGTAGGTGTTGCCAATAGCTTCTTTTGTAGTTGGCCCCATGTAGAATTTCAACCCATCAGAGTCATACTCCTCCCTAGTACCCTCAAATGTCTTCCTCCTTTTGATCAATTTCTTTAGTACACACTATTCTTCTCAGACTGATAAGAGATGCCTCTCATCCAATCTCCCACTCAGGCCTAATCTCTCTATGGATAAAGTGGATGAGCTGAGTGTTTTGGGTTCTCCAGAGTCACTTTTAAACCATGGACCCCATGTAACTCATTCTCTCATTGGAAACATGAATTCTATAGGAGTGATATCCTTTAATATTAAGACATGATAGCAAGTGGGTAAAGCAAGATGTATCGTCAGAAAAATTTTAGTTCCAGTCTAATTGGTCAGAACTCTAAAGTACTTTCTTTAAACCACTTTGTGATCTGAAAATGGGACTGATAATAGAAATGTAGTGAGCACCAAATGAGACATATAGAAGGTGGTTAGCACCTCCCTGGGAAATAACAAGTGGCCAAAAATAATACAGTTGTTGTTACTATTATCACCCTAGTGCTTCTGCAGTTTCCACGAGCCATATATATATATGTTTTTGAGACAGAGTCTCACTCTGTCGCCAGGTGCCAGGCTGGAGTGCAGTGGCACAATCTTGGCTCACTGCAACCTCCGCCTCCCGGGTTCAAGCAATTCTCCTGCCTCAGCCTCCCAAGTAGCTGGAACTACAGGCGCACGCCACCATGCCCAGCTAATTTTTGTATTTTCAGTAGAGACGGGGTTTCAACATGTTGGCCAGGATGGTCTCGATCTCTTGACCTTGTGATCTGCCCGCCTCAGCCTCCCAAAGTGCTGGGAGTACAGGCTTGAGCCACCGCGCCCAGCCAAGCCTTTTATTTTTTATTCAGTCCTAAATAATAATATCATAGCTAAAGCCAGAGATGCAGCTATAATTAGCACTTAGTAGACAGCAAACCCTAGCAGAACGGGTATCTGTCAACATCAGTAGGGATACAAGATTCAGTGGAATATGCCTATCCACAGTCTTTCGGATAATAATGCAAGTAGGGATGGTAAATCTTTGCAAGATTTTTTACTTCTTAAAGATATTATGAATATAAAACCTAATTCATATTGAGACAAGATCCTTAAAGTTATGTAATTATTCTACATTTTGTATCTTTTTTTTTTTTTTTTTGAGACGGAATTTCACTCTTTTTACCCAGGCTGGAGTGCAATGGCGCGATCTCAGCTCACCGCAACCTCAGCCTCCTGGGTTCAGGCAATTCTCCTGCCTCAGCCTCCTGAGTAGCTGGGATCACAGGCATGCGCCACCATGCCCAGCTAATTTTTTGTATTTTTAGTAGAGACGGGGTTTCACCATGTTGACCAGGATGGTCTCGATCTCTTGACCTCGTGATCCACCCGCCTCAGCCTCCCAAAGTGCTGGGATTACAGGCTTGAGTACATTTTGTATCTTATAAATACCCTGTTTTCTCTGACATTTCTCAGATAGTTAAGTGTAAGACTTGCCCCTTGTAACACTATGTAGAAACATCAATTTTTATAAATAATCGTAATTTAACCAGGCATTTGCAACTCATATAGAGTTGCCTTTATGAGATAGAAAAGCATAACTCTGTCTGCCTTTAACCCTTTAGCCCCAATTTAATAGTAACAATGAATTGTCTTAACTTCTTTCATGCAATCCTACCTGATCATAATCTGGATATACTGAAGTATGCTTCTAACTAATCTTTAATAGAACTCATTTGAACTGGCTCTTGTTTTATAAATAGAGTTTTATTAAAATATGAATTTACAGTGTGAAATCATAGTGTGAAAGACTATTAATTCACACTATGTATCTCTTCCTCCTCTTTGCAGCCCCAGCTCCTACAACAATGCCTGGCCCATGTTGTGTACAATAAATGTTTTTGAACTTTATGAGTAAATGAATGCAAAGAAATATAATTCCTCTGCAACTGTACATGGTTCTGATGCTTCCACACAGCTTGTCACTGGAGCATCTCTGAGCTGCTTTCTGGTGGTTTTTCCCTTTGTGAAAAAGGCATAACTCTGATTCAGTGGTCCATTTTTGTCCTTTGATTTCTGGATCAGGAAGCAAATTCATGTTGAATTATGTTCCCACTTTTTATCTCTGGTAGAATCTACACAAATAAAAAAGACAGAAGAAAGAACCTACAAATGGTAGATGTCCCCATCAAAAAGGTAAATAAACAATTTCAGAACTACCTGCTCTTCAATTAAATAATGGTGAACTACAAACATGTATCATCACATTATTCTATTAGCTATCAAGCTGGGCCTTACTTTTTTATTTTAAATTTTTCTGGGTACAGAGTAGGTGTATATATTTATGACATAGATGAGATGGTTTGATACAGGCATGCAATGCGTAATAATCACATCATGGAGAATGAGTTATCCATCCCCTCAAGCAATTATCCTTTGTGTTATAAACAATCCAACTACATTTTTTTTTTTTTTTTTTTTTGAGATGGAGTCTCACTCTGTCACCCAGGCTGGCTCTGGACTCACTACAACCTCTGCCTCCAAGGATCAAGCAATTCTCCTGCCTCAGCTTTCCGAGTAGTTGGGATTACAGGCACACAGCACCACAACTGGCTGATTTTTGTATTTTCAGTAGAGACGGGGTTTCACCATCTTGGTCAGGCTGGTCTTGGACTCCTGACCTCATGATCCGCCAGCCTCGGCCTCAAGTACAAAGTACTAGGATTACAGGCGTGAGCCACCGCATCCGGCCTAAACAATCCAATTACGCCCTTTAGTTATTTTTAAATGTACAATTATTATTGACTGTAGCCACTCTGTTGTGCTATCAAAGAGCAGACCTTAGTCATTCTATTTTTTTTTTCTGTGTACCCATGAAGCATCCCCATCTCCCCCAGACTAGCCTTCCCAGCCTCTGGTAACCATCTGTCTACACTCTATGTCCATAAGTTTAATTGTTTTGATTTTTAGATCCCACAAATAAGTGAGAACATGCATTGCTTGCCTTTCTGTGCCTAGCTGATTTCACTTAACATAATGATCTCCATCCAGTTCTATCCATGTTGTTGCAAACAACAGGATTTCATTCTTTTTATGACCAAATAATACTCCATTGTGCATCTGCACCACATTTTCTTAATCCATTCATCTGTTCATGGACACTTAGGTTGTTTCCACATCTTAGTGATTGTGAACAGTGCTGCAACAAACATGAGCGTACAGATATTTCTCCAACATACTGATTTCCTTTCTTTTGGGTATATACCCAGCAGTAGGATTGCTGAAACATATGGTAGCTCTACTTTTGGTTTTTTGAAGAGCCTCTAAATTGGCCTCTACAGTGGTTGTACTAAGTTACATTCCCAGCAACAGTGTAAGAGGGTCCCCTTTTCTCCACATCCTTGAAGCAGAGCCTTATTTAAATATTATCAGATTCAATGGCTTCCTTTGGCAACTTGCTGATAAAATGCTGAGGCCAGGTGCGGTGGCTCACGCCTGTAATCCCAGCACTTTGGGAGGCTGAGGCAGGAGGATCACCTGAGGTCAGGAGTTTAAGACCATTCTGCCCAACATGGTGAAACCGTGACCCTACTAAAAATACAAAAAATTAGCCAGGCATGGTGGCAAGCGGCTGTAATCCCAGCTACTCGGGAAGCTGAGGCAGAAGAATTGTGAAGGTGGAGGTTGCAGTGAGCTGAGATTGTACCATTGCACTCCAGCCTGGGTGACAAAAGTGAAACACCATCTCAAAAAATAAAATAAAATATAAAATGTTGAAACATATCCTGGTACATTTTTGAAATGTCACTGACAATAACCTTTCCAAAAACATACCCAAGAAGACCTCTTTACATTGAACAATAAAACCAAATTGAATCAAAGCTTCTGAACGGAGATTTAAAATGAATTTCTGACACCTGCCAAGCTCAGACAGAATCTTAATAATTCATTTATCCTCTGCCTGGAGTAGGAAACAATGCCTCGGAAATCTGAAATAAATTGTACAGAAGTTTTGGATTCTTAAACCAAGCATAAACCAAAATCACATTGGCAGCCGTCATGAGCTCCCCCTGCCCAACACGTTTTCTTGGAAAAAGCACCTTCGGAGGTTATTAATTCTTTTTCGATGGAAGTTAAGTTCTTAGCCTCTAAGACATTCATTTTGGAGGAGGTAATACAATATGTTACAGCTTACAAATTCTTTGAGACCGCTATTCTTCCAGCCCTTCTTATAAGATCATGGAAGCATTATAGAGTCAAAAGCAATCTCCGATCTCATCTAATTCAATATTTGCTATTCCTTCTGATTCTATATGCCCCTATGACTGCGTCTTCAAATGTCTATTCTAAGTCTCTGCTTGATCCTCATCCAGCAGGAAGATGCTAATGGAAGTGGCTTAGTCTTTGTTCAGGCTGCCTTAAGCATTTGCAAATTCTCCCTGCAGTGTAACTCTTCCTCTCCATAGTCTCTGTTTTATTAGCCCATCTACCACCATTTTTTAGGGCATTGACTTTTAAGTTACAAAAATAATCAGTCACATGGACTAATGTCTAAAGAGTACAAATCTGAAGTACCAAAGCTAGATGCATGTCAGAGAAATATTTTCTGCCTTAAAGGCTAAAATATTACAAAAAGACTATAAGTGTCAAATGTCAATAAATTGTTATGACATTGGCTGAAACAAAAATTATTTTAATTTTCTGGAGATCTTCAAAGTCACATTGTAATTAAAATTTTAAAGCTTCCACGGAAATTTATATTAAATGTCTGTGCTGGGGGGGCGGTGAATGATGAGAAATTACTTAATGGGTACAACATATGCTATTTTGGTGATAGATATCCTAAAAGGCCTGATCCACCACGATGTAATCTATGCATGTAACAAAATTACACTTGTACTCCATGAACTTATAAAAAGTGTAGAAAATGAAAAAAAGCCTATGCTCAAATGTATAGTAAATGAATATGCAGTTGAGTGGAATTACCACGTGGTTATTCTAAATTGTGTTTTCTGTTCAGTGTTGTGATGATGGTATGTAAAGGGAAGCAAAGTTGGAGAACAAGCAAGAAGTGGCATCGTTCAGTGGCACTGCAGAACAGGATGCCAAGTATAGCAGTTTCATCATTTTGCTTTAAAGGCAAATAAACAGACTAACAACCTTGAACGACACTTCAAATTATTCTAGCCACCTGTTTCCTTTTGTAGCAGTGAATGCCATCATTGTTACTGGCTCATTGATCCAATTCTGGAATTTTATGTGGAGCCATCCCTACATACACATTATGACTTTTTTGGTTTTTTGTTTTTTTTTTTTTTTTTTTTTGAGATGAAGTTTTGCTCTTGTCACCCAGGTTGGAGTGCAATGGCACGATGTCAGCTCACTGCAACGTTCGCCTCCTGGGTTCAAGTGATTCTCCTGCCTCAGCCTCTCATCCACACACTCCTGGGATTACAGGAATGTGCCACCATGCCCAGTTAAGTATGTATTTTTAGTAGCGATGGGGTTTCACCATGTTGCTCAGGCTGGTCTCAAACTCCTGACCTCAGGTGATCCACCTGCCTTGGCCTCCCAAAGTGCTGGGATTATAGGTGCTAGTCACTTCACCCGGCCATGTTATAACTTTTTTTTTTTTTTTTTAAGATGGAGTTTCGCTCGTTACCCAGGCTGGAGTGCAATGACGCGATCTCGGCTCACTGCAAACTCTGCCTCCTGGGTTCAGGCAATTCTCCTGCCTCAGCCTCCTGAGTAGCTTGGATTACAGGCATGTGCCACCATGCCCAGCTAATTTTTTTTTGTATTTTTAGTAGAGATGGGGTTTCACCATGTTGACCAGGATGGTCTCAATCTCTTGACCTCGTGATCCACCCGCCTCGGCCTCCCAAAGTGCAGGAATTACAGGCATGAGCCACCGCACCTGGCCCCCATGTTATAACTTTTTATTACCAGAGTCACAGATTTATTTTTTAAGCCACTGAGCCATTCATTGCCCCAGAACCTCAAAGTTCCCTCTCCGAAATATTTCACAATACTGCTACTTTCTCCTTTCCCTTTATTCATGCATATTAAGTTCACCTGACTTCATGTTTCAGTAGCATTCCACACTGTGGCTAACTCCCTGCTTCCTGAAGCTCTTTACTTTTGGAATTCAGTTCAAAACACTCTTCTGGTTCCCAACTAAGTTTCCAGAAGCTCCTCCTTTCTGTCTGCTGCAATTTATCCTCCTCCAAATGTCTTTCAAATATATATGCTTCTTTGTTCCTTCCACTAAAACCCCTTCAGACCAAGCTACTATCATCTTGCACCTAGACTAACTGGGTTCCCTGCATTCAAAAATTTCATCACACTGCACAATGTTTAAAACATAAATGTAATCATGATATAATTTTGCTCTCCCCATTAAATCATGAGCTCTTCGAGGACAGAATGCCCAACTATATTTATCTTTAAATCTTCCATAACATATGTTTAATATGAGGCTTCCAATATGTGTTAAATTACTGCTCCCCATATGGACTTCCTAAATTTACAATGAGAAAAATTATTTTTCCTGACAACTGGCTACGTTCCTCATCACACCTAATCATGTGTGATTAGGCCAAAATAATTGGACAGAATGGGTACCACTCAAAAGAAATTGGTTCAAAGGAAAAACCCACTCCTATAACTAAAACCAAAGAAAAAGAAATAGTATCAATGATTATGCATTACATTATTGCTGCACTACCTTCAGGTATGGAGGTGAGTCTCTGACTTGCCCCTGCTTAATACAAAAGAGAAGAATTTATACTTAAGATTAGATATGATTACAAATTTAAGTCTCCGGAGAATGGAGTCTTCTTCCCTGATATTTGATGAACTTGCAACTAGAGATAACAACCTTTAAGAAAGTCTTTTAAGGTAGGCGTTTCAGACTTTAAGTTTCCACATACACTTTTTATATTCTTTTAAGTTTACGGAGTATAAAAGTTGGACAAATATCCTAATAAAAGGCAAAGGAGATGTAAATACCACAGGAAATAGAAACGAATGAAAATTAGACAATTGAGGTAACATGAATTCTCATAGAAGAATTCTGCAAATTCCAGCTGTTGAGATGAAGAAAAATTAAGAACAGTTAGAAGAGGAAACAAGTAAAAACTCAAGCCCTGTCTTTCATCATCAGGCCAAAATCATTTCCACTTTAAGAAGTAGATCCATGTAAGGAAGGTTTCCTGGTTATTAAAAGTGATTAAAGATTCTATCACAAAACACTAATATGAATTACTTTTAATATCACAGCCTGTGATCAACGGTACTAAATGAAATTCTCATGGCACGGAGAATTCTTTTTCTGCTGATTGTAGGGAGGGACTTTCATCACTATATATTAGTGGAGCAAGGAGCAGTTGGGCATGAACCAATGAGACATAACAAGACAATGTTACTCCTAAGCCATCAAAATGAATTTAGATCTCATGTACTCAGGAAGTCACACTTTTCCTGCTTCAGCTTTCGGTTTCTATATATCAGTGGGATCTCTTAAACTTAACTGTTGTTTAAAATTCTAAAAATCTTCCCTGGGATTTGCAATCACAAACTGTTGTATTTTCCTGTTCTTATGTGCAACTGATAAACAAATTGACTTTCTTTGCTAGAAAAGACTGTGGATGAAGTGTTATGATCTGCATATTTTAAAAACATCATTTCACAGAAGAAAACACTTGTGGCCTTTCATACCATGAAGAACACTGAAACTAGGCTTTTACCTACTGGTATAGTTACTTACTTATTAGTAACTCTAAGCACTTTAACGAATTAAGTGGTGGTATTTGAGTGTTTATGTGTAACTTGAAAAGAGTATTTTAGCCAAAATAGACTACACATAATCTTTAAATATTAAACATATTTCATCTACAAACCAATAGAAAAAATTGAAGATTCAAAATTCATTATAAATAAAAATATCCAAAAAAGCAGTAGCCAAAATTCATGAAGCAATGATGAAGTGAAAACAGATGTGGCTATCTTAAAATGGGGAAGTTGTATAACCCAGTTAGGTATGGAAAGAGTGGAATTATGAACTACAAGACGCATTGCTACCGAAAAGCTACTCTGCAGATTGTGTGGTAGTAAATCTGCATTTCTAGGAAACAGCCTCAGTCAGGGGAAGAGTCCATGTTTTGTTTTTATAAAGGAGTTAAAAATTAAGGACTGGCCTGATAACAAGTGGTATTACAAAAAAGGTATTTTCTTAAATGGTTTTAGCCTTTCACATAAAACAATTTATGAAATAATGTATATACTTTCCTAAAATCTGAGTATCAGACAAAAAATTAGTGCAGAATTGTTTTTTTTTTTCTTAATTAGCTGGTAATTAATATTTTACCTGGCCTTGACAATTTTTTTCTTTCCAGGTTGACAATTGCTTGCCAAGGTCCTGAATCCTCGGCAAGAATTACAAATGTAGTGGGGAGCTACATTTGTCTCTGGAGACACATGCCCCATAATTCTATTCATCAATCTACAGCTGGTGGGAAATTCAGCCCCTATTAGTAGCTCAGTTGTGTTCCCATCAGCCCAAGTTTTCTTGCTGGAAATCCAAGAAGGAAGAACTGAGAGTCCTCTAAACCTGACCCTTCTTCTTTTCCAATTCAGCCCATTAAGCCAGATGGGAGGAACCCTTTCATTACCCTTCTCTAATTCCTGATCCAATGACTGAGGGATTTTATGAACTACTCTTAATTTTTGGAAACATTCTTCTTGTCTTTGAAAAAATGACAGAATAAAGACATTTCTAGGACAGAACTTACAATCACACAATAATTATGTCAATATAACAATTACTGACAAAAATAACTTTTACAAAATTTGATAGTAAGATTGAGAAAAAGAGTTACCTAGAATATACTTTTATGGGTGGACTAACGGGTCAGCTGGGACCAGGTGGAGTGGCACCTATAATCTGAGCACTTTGGGAGGATCGCATGAGCTCAGGAGTTTGTGAGACTAGCTGGAAAACATAGTGAGGTCATCTCTAAAAAATTTTTTTCAAAGTCTTTGCTATTGTGAACAGTGCTGCAGTAAACATACATGTGCATGTGTCTTTATAGTAGAATGAGTTGTAATCCTTTGGGTATATACCCAAATGCCCATCAATGATAGACTGGATAAAGAAAATGTGGTACATATACACCATGGAATACTATGCAGCCACAAAAAGGATGAGTTTATATCCTTTGCAGGGACATGGATGAAGCTGGAAACCATAATTCTTAGCCAACTAACAGAGGAACAGAAAACCAAACACCATATGTTCTCATATATCAGTTGGAGTTGAACAATGGGGACACATTGACATAGGAAGGGGAACATCACAGGCTGGGGCCTGTCAGGGGGTGGGGAGCTAAAGTAGGGATAGCATTAGGAGAAATACCTAAGGTAGGTGACAGATTGATGGGTGCAGCAAACCATGATGGCATGTGTGTACCTATGTAACAAACCTGCATGTTCTGCACATGTATCCCAGAACTTAAAGTATAATTTAAAAAGATAAATAAATAAATAAATAAATAAATAGACAGACATGGCGGCATACACCTGTTATCTTAGCTACTCAGGATGCTGAGGTGGGAAGATTACTTGAGCCCAGGAGTTCAAGGTTGCAGTGAACTATAATAGTGCCACCACACTCCAGCCTAGCCACAGAGTAAGACCCTGTCTCAGAAAAATAATAATAAAAGTAAATAAGTAAATACAATAAATTACCTGATTAAAGAAAAAACAAACACAAAGTAATTAGTTAGATATTTTGATGCCACCAATACTAAAACCAATGAAAAAGAAAGAAAATAATGGTTTTATTGATATCATAAAAGAATGCGAAAATAATTTGGGGTACCTTTGCTTGTTCCATTTCTTTCTCTCCTTTCACTTACCACATTAAAGTAGGTCAAGTCTCTATCAAACGCAGCAATCTAATATATTGATAATACAAGAATCTTTACTCAAAAAAACATATTTGTTTTACTTTTCCTGGACAACAAAATAACATCAGGCCAAATGACATAATTATATCTCAATTAGAGGACATAAACCACCTTTCTTAAGAGGAGTAAGGTCTAAGTGATTACTTTTTCAAAATAAATAAAACTATAGGTCCTTGCAGGATATCACAAGGCTGAAAAGCTTTGGCCTTTTTGTTCCATTTGTAATTCTTCCAAAGGTACTTTCATTTTAAATTATTTATCTTTTTTCTTAATTTTTATAATGGCCCAAGATGAAAAGTATTTTTATTTAATCAAATACCTGAGCTATAACTTTGGAGCTTGGTGAATTCATTTACAGAATTTCATTTTTTGACACAAAATGTGATGAGTTCTAGCGATTAATTAAATGTAGTATCAACAAGTACTTTCTTTTTATGCCTTTAAAATGTATTCTCTTTTCATTTCCTGTAAGTGTTTCAGGGTGTTATGACAGACCAGGAAAACCCAGTTGAATTGGTATAATTAAATTGAAGCCCTCCTACAAATGAAATGCACCTTGCACTTCATTACCACTTCAGCAAAGTAATCCAAAATAAATACACTCTTGGAATGCTCAAAACAAACATCTAGGTTTCTTTGTTGATACTGTCAGTTATTATGCTAGTACTGGGGCAAAAATTGAAATGTGTCTTTTTCCTTCTTGAATGCAGTAAATTCATTAATAGCAATGCAGTTATAATGGTTAATCCAAGAATATTTAGGTTGTTTTGCTTTGCTTTGTTTTCTGGGTGGAAAGTCCATTTTTAAATAAATATTTTACTCACAAAGACTAACAAAAGTATTCTTTTTCCTTCCCATTGATAGTCTGTACTTATTTCTATAGATGTTTTCTTTTTTTTTTTTGAGACGGAGTTTCGCTCTTGTTACCCAGGCTGGAGTGCAATGGCGCAATCTCGGCTCACCGCAATCTCGGCTCACCGCAACCTCCGCCTCCTGGGTTCAAGCAATTCTCCTGCCTCAGCCTCCCAAGTAGCTGGGACTACATGTGCGTGCCAACATGCCCAGTTAATTTTTTTTGTATTTTTAGTAGAGATGGGGTTTCACCATGTTGACCAGGATGGTCTCGATCTCCTGACCTTGTGATCCGCCCGCCTCAGCCTCCCAAAGTGCTGGGATTATAGGCGTGAGCCACCATGCCCGGCCTTCTGTAGATGTTTTCATTATGATCATGCTTTAGGAATTCAGATTTGGACAAAAATTTAAAGTGCGTATTGTTCAACCATCTTATTTTATAGAAAATAAATTTGGGCCCAGAGATGTCAATAACCTTGTTGTATCTGTATAATATGAAAAATATGCTATAAATAAAAGGGCAATGTTCTTCAGTCCTTCTTCCACTCTTTAATAAAAAATATTTTAAATAATTAAACTATTTATACAAATAATATACACAAAGTTTAGTCTTCAGAGGGTGACACGAAAAGAAATATAACTAAAATTCAATCAAATTTATCCATGATGGTGCTGTTGTGTACTGAGTTGTCTGTCCCCGAAATTGGTAAGTTGAAGTTCTAACCCCTAGCACTTCAGAATGTGACTGTATTTGGAGACTGTCTTTAAAGAGGTAATTAAGTTTAAATGAAGTTGTTAGAGCCTAATCCAACATGACTAGTGTCCTTTATATAAAGAGGGAATTTGGACCCAGACATATAAAAAGGAAAGATCATATGAAGACATAAGAAGATGGCATCTACAAGATAAGGAGAGAGGCTTCAGAAGAAACCGACCCTGCCGACACCTTCATTCAGTCTTCCAGCCTCCAGAATTGTAAGAAAACAAATTTCTGTTGCTTTAGCCACCTGCTCTGTGGTACTTAGTTATGGCAGTCCTAGCAAACTCATACAGACAGCTACTAAAAAGATGCACTAAAAGACCTAACACATTTTGTTCTAATCCCACAACGAGTGTTTATAAAAAGATATATAATGGAAGCATGAGAGAAATCTGACTTTTAATTTTCAAAAATTCCAATCTGGCTTGGAAATCTCTGCCAATTTGATATCCCGTCCTAGCCATTCAAATCCTAATTTTCACTTATCTATTGAAAACACAGAACAATCTAAAAGACAAATGTTGTATTTGTTGGACTAGTTTTATCTCTAGTCAGATTTTTATTTTAGAAAATTATTTTTATTTAAAAAAAATGCATAAATTTTCTCCCTCCTTTCCCTGCCCAATATACCTGGCATATGTACTATATCCAAACCTTCCTGCAAACTCTCTCCTTCACCTCCAAGTCTGACTTCTACAGGAGCTCCCTTATTCCCTGCACACTCAAGGCAACAAAACCTGCAGTAAAAATCCACTGCACTTTTGAAGTAACCTTTACTTACTACATGAAAACTGCTGAGTGGTAAGACTATTTCTACACCTATGAGGACATGAATAATTCATCTCTAAAAATAAATTTGAAAAGCCACAAGAAAGAATGTTAACTGTTGAGGGGGCCCTAAGTGTATTGCGCCTTTATGTAAGTGAACTGATTGCGAAGTTCTGGGTTGATTGTTACTAATATAAGAACACAGAAATAATTCCTCCACTGTGGATGTCAGCATGACGCTTCCTGATAAGCCTATTTCTCAGTTCAAACACCACTCCTTACAATTCTAAAAGACTCTTCAAATTATTTAGTGGTGCTATTTTTAACTGGAATTTGTCATTCTGAAATTTCATTATAACAACACTTGAACTATAAACCTATGACACCAAAGATTCACACATTTGCAACACTTGGAATTGAATTCTGTTATTATTTATAACCTAACTTCCTTTAAAAGTTTACATAATATGGTTTAATATATAATATAGATGAAAATACCTATATACTCACAAGAAAATGACCAGAAATTATACTGACAGCAGAGTTCAATGCCTTAAATGCTATCTTCAAAGCAGATAGCCCTGGATTTTGATGTTAACTTTATTAATTTATAGCATGCAATCATAGGCAAGTTTTCCACCATTTCTTGTTCTCTGTCTTCTCGTTGAGGGAATGAGACTAGTAGCAATTGTGACCTTAGAAGTTAGTAGGGTGTTAAATTTGATCACAGAGCAAGGTGCTTAAGTACATATTACCATATTACCTCTCTGGCTAAATGTAAAAACACACTTCGGTTCTTGCTGACAGCAAGGTGAGATATGAAGTATGCTTACCAAGGCAGAACAGGGCCTGGCCCGCCTGCCCAGGACTCAAAACCAAGGACAACCCTGTCAAGCCCCACAGCAAGTCTCATCCACTTCATGCTACAGATCTTTTGGAGGGCAGATTTTCATATGATTCTAAGGTCATGCTTTGGAATTCCACCATAACAGAACTTCAAAGCTGATAGAAATTCCAAGTGACAACTTCATTTTTTAATATCTGAAAAACTGAAATGCAAAAGGTTAATACAATACATGGCCTATGTTACACAGACAAATGCAGGATTCCCTCGGACACTCAAATCAGAAGGATGTTACCATAAGGAAAGAGGGGTTGCAGAGTAAGGAGGAAGATGCTCCAGCTACAGACACATGGGCTGCGTCCACTGCCCCTTTTCTTTGTGTCACTCAACCTCTCTGAGTGGACTGTAAGCCCAGGCAGAGTGAGGAAACTCATGGGAGAAATTCTCAGATGTCAGGGAGAAAAAAAAAATCCAAGTTGCAGCCTGGATTCTCATGGAAACTGAGAGATAAAGTGCGGAAACTGGCATGAGCTAACCTCCAAGTAGTTGTCACTAATTTCTTTCCTTTGGAATTGTCCATTCGGGATGTCTGTGTTACGGAACTAGCAGGGAAGGGTGGCATAAGAAGAGGAAAGATGGGGTGACATAATGGTATGACTGAAAGTCAAGAAACTGGATAGTCTGAAGTGAAATTACTAGTAAGATTACCCAGGAAATTCTAGAGCCAAGGGAGAGAGAGGAAGGAAGAAGTGACAATAGGCAAAGTTTAGCATCTTCCTTTGCTCAAAAGTTTAGAGAGCAAATAGCTCTGCTTTCCAGATAGCCTGAGGCTAACTCTTATACTTCACTATCTGATTCTAAGATTCAACAAATGGCATGTCTTTTAATTCTAGGATCATAGTAATTCTCTCCATTCTTTCAAAAATATGAAGTGTTTTGCTTTTTTCCCTCTTTTTAGAAGTACTCCTCATTCATGGAAATCCATCAGTAAATACAGAAATCCGAAAGAAAAGTATTGATAATCCTACCATACAATTCAGAGATAATCACCTAGGGATACAATAATAACAACAAAAGCATAACCAACAAACTTAATCACAACATTTGAAGTATTTAGGCTGTTTTGGTACCCTCAAAATTGGTTTTGGGGTCCGCTATGACTCAAAAATTATAATTCGTGAATCAAAATCTGGACAGATTTCTGCCCCAGACATGAGGCACATTTCTAGAGACTCCACTGGCCCATGAGTGTGATTCATTCTGAGACTCTCATGAAGGCTGTGTATTAGCCACCAGCAGCTTATTCCTCGAGGTGAACCATATCTGATGGATCATCTCAGCCACTTTAGAGGTAAGCCTTACAGTTTACAAAGCCATGTATACAAATTTCCACTTTGGCATCATGTTTGTTACTTCCTTATAAAGTTCAGGTTGTGGTACTTTATAAAGAGAGAAAAGGAAAAGGAAAAGTGTTCTGAATAACACAAATCATGTCTTATTTTCTAATTAAAGGGCCAGGACTAAGTAAACAGAATAAAAAGACATTTCATAATATATTATACAAACTCAAGTGAATGTTAGAACGAAAGTTTTGATGTGACTAATTGTAAAACAGAATTACAGAATTTTAGAAAACCTTTCAAAGGATCTTCTAGTTTACTTCTCTGGCTAGAGGCATGCAAACGTTTAACCACCTATGGCTGATTTATGTTTTCTTCAATTGTGAAGATCAAATGTTCTTTGCTCTGTCTTGGTAGTTTTATAACAATAAAATTCTTAAACTCAACCCAAAACAGAACCATAAAAAATTTTGATATATCAAAAATATTTCCTTTTCATTTAATAAAACTCCCTTTCTTCTTGGAACAAAAATCAATTTACTTTCATCCTTACCAAGAAGCCTTCATTTATCACAAGCAATTTTGGAATGTTGAGTCATATTCAGCAGTCAAATATGACAATTCATTCTTTTTTCATGAATCTTTTTCTAACTTTTCTTTGCCCAAGGTAATAAGCAGACCCACACAACTTAGCCTTGGGACATATCCTGTTTATGTTTAAATTGTAACTGCTATGCAAGATGGTATACTATACTTAACATATGTTGGTTGTAGTTCAAAACGCACTGGTCTCTGCAGAGATGTTTTGCTGAGTTTAGCTATGGTACTCACTGAGTCACTGCAGTGGGTAAGAAGGAATTATGTCCAATAGTTCTTTGCTTCAAAAATCCAGAGAGACAATGCTGTCTTGGTGAAGGTGGGTCAGCACACAGGATTATTTCTTCCCCACTGAATGCAGCTATACAATGTGGACAGGATTCATAAAGCAGCTATTTGAGAACTTTGAAAAGTAAATAATAGCAATAGATTGGCAAAGAACACCAGAATTTAAGGTATTATCAAAGTAGCACTAAACTCCCTAATCCCTTTCCCTCCAATAAGCTCAGTCCTGGACTCCAGGCAGCACAAAGCCCAAAAGGAGGCACCAGGTGAAGGCAGAAGGAGCTCTAGGAAAATGCCTGTGCTCCGGCTCCAAGAAAAGAAGGGACTCCGAATGCTGAAGAAATCAAAAAGGATCTCCCTTTTCTTTTTTTCTCCTTCGTTTTCTCCCACTATACCACTACACAGGCCTTTTCACTATTCTGGCAGTAGCAATGACAAAGGCCTTCAGGCACCTAAAATTAGGAGGAAGGAGGGCTTCTTCTCTAATCACAGGAGCTATGATGCCAAGAGAGTGGCTTCTTTTTCTTTCTGTCATCATTGCTTCGCCCTGGGCATGCACACAGTTGCAGGCAGTATGCAGCAGAGCGAGGTAACTAAAACCTTAGCTTTCTGGCACAACAACTAAACAAAGGAAGCCCCACAAAACCAGAAAAGTATGAGGGATGATAGCAGAGATGAAGCAACTGAGAAAACAACTCCATAAAGATGCTCATGAACTCTTAGGGGTTTATATCTAGGCTGCAAATACATGAATCTAGCTATAAACACCATACCATAGACTTTAGGAACTGAACTATAGGGTAGACCTCCACCCAGATCCCATACTGGCAACTCAGTTGTTCATATTCCAGACAGATAAGAATAGCAATGCAAAGACTTTAGAAACAAAACTAACATTGTAACCACAACCCTATAAAGATTAGTCAAACCTGTGGCCTGAACTTGAGTCAATTGCCCACTGAAGCAAATAAATAAGACTCCACTTTTTTAAAAATTGGAAAAATAGAGCAAAATAAACTCAAAGCAAGCAGAAGGAAGGAATAAAGGACAGAAATCAATATAATTGCAAATTGAAAAACAATAAAGAAAATTAATAAAACAAAAGCCAATTATTCAAAGAAGTCAATAAAATGGATAGACTTCTACCAAGATGGACAACGCAAAAAAAAAAAAAAAAAGACACAGGATACTAATATCAGGAATAAAAGAGGACTTGCACTGCAGACCTCACAGACATGAAAGAGAGAAGGAAACACTAGCAACAATTCTACATACATTAATCAGCAATGTAGATGAATGGACCAATTCCTCAAACACTTTGTGCAACTATAAGACAACAAAAACTCATTCATGGTGAAATAGATAACCTCAGTAGCTGTACAACTCCTAAAGGAATTGGATTTATAGTTTAAAAAGAGGAAAAAATCTTGAGGTCCAGATAGTTTCACTGGTAAATTCCAACAAACATGTAAAGAACAAATAATGCCCTAATCTTTTCCAGATATGCTGACAAAACACTTCAACAAAAATTATACAACTAATAATCAATCTAATGGTGAAAGGCAGAATGATTTCTCCCTAATATCAGAAGCAAAGCAAGGAAGGAAACTCTCACCACTCATATTCAACATTGTACTCTAAATCCTAGTCAGGACAACAATGCAAAAGAAAGAAAAGGCATATGGATTAGAAAGAAAGGAAGAAAACTATTCTTGTTCACAGACATACTGCACTATGTAGAAAATCCTGAGCATGCTACCAAACTCCTAGAACTAAAAATGAATTTAGTAAGACCAGTAAGATACAAAGTCAACACCTGAAAATCTATAGTACTTCAAAAATTAACCATGCACAGTAGTGCATGCCTGTAGTCCCAGCTACTTGGGAGGCTGAGGTGGAAAGATTGCTTGAATCCAGGAAGCAGAGGTTGCAGTGAGCTGAAATCGCACCACTGCACTCCAGCCTGGGTGACAGAGTGTGATCCTGTCTCAAAAGAAAAAAAAAATCCATAGAATTTCTACATACTAACAATGAGCAATAGAAACAAACATTTTAAAAACACACCAAAAAATACCATTTACAATAACTCTGGAAACATGAAATACGGGCCGGGCGCGGTGGCTCACGCCTGTAATCCCAGCACTTTGGGAGGCCGAGGCAGGTGGATCACGAGGTCAAGAGATCTAGACTATCCTGGTCAACATGGTGAAACCCCGTCTCTACTAAAAATAAAAAAAATAAGCTGGGCATGGTGGCGCGTGCCTGTAATCCCAGCTACTCAGGAGGCTGAGGCAGGAGAATTGCCTGAACCCAGGAGGCGGAGGTTGCCATGAGCCGAGATCGCGCCATTGCACTCCAGCCTGGGTAACAACAGCGAAACTCCGTCTCAAAAAAAAAAAAAAAGAAACATGAAATACTTAGGCAAAAATCTAACAACGTATGTACAAAATCTTTATGCAGAAAACTGCCAAGCAACTATGGCCAAAATAAAATACATGAAGAAACAGAAAGAATTTATGAATCAAGAGTCTCAACACAGTAAAGATGTCAACATTCCCCAAGTTGTTCTATAGACTCAATATAATTCTAGTCATCCAAGTTCTAGTAGAATTTGTGGAGACATAGACAAGCTGATTCTAAAAATGTATATGGGAAGATAAGGAATTCAAATAGCCATAACAGTGTTGACAATGAAGAATAAATCTGGAGGAATAACACAACCAGATTTTAAGAGTTATTATAAAGATACAATAATAGGAAGAATATGGCACAGGCAAAGGCATAAACCATAGGTCAATGGCACAGAATAGGGTCTAGATTAGATCTGTGCATGTGTGTGTGTAGGTGTGTGTGCACAATCAGCTCTCCATTTCTATGGGTTCTGCATCTGCAGATTCAACCAACCACATCTTGAAAATATTTTCTTAAAAAGGATGGTTTTGTCCATATTGAACATGTACAGACTATTTATTTTGCCATAGTTCTCCAAATAATAGTGTAACAACAATTTACATAGCATTTATACTGTATTGGATGTTATAAGTAATCTAGAGATGATTTAAAATACATGAGAGTATACACATAAGTTATATGCAACTACCGTATGAGGGACTTGAGCATCTAAGAATTTTGGTATCCACAAAGGCACTCTGAAAAGAATACTCTATGGCTACTAAGGGATAACTGTGTGTACATCCCATTGATTTTGATAGAGTTGTAAAAGCAATTCAACAGAAAAGAATAATCTTTTCACAAATGGTGCTGAAAGCACTGGACATTCATGTGTGAAAACATTAACCCTCAAGCTAAACAGTACATCTTATAGAAAAAAACTTACACTGATCACAGAACTAAATGTAAAATAGAAAACCTTTAAAACTTTTGGGGAAAGCAAAAGAGAAAATATTCACAATCTAGAATTAGGCAAAGAGTACTTTAACATAATACCAAAACCACAGCTCTATAAAGAAAAAAAAAGATCATCTGGATTCTGTCAAAAGGTTTTACTCTACAAAAGATAGCATCAAGAGAATGAAAAGACAGGATATATATGAGGAGACAATGCCTGCAAAGCACACAAAGGTCTTGGATCCAGAATACATGATGAACTCTCAAAACTTACAGAAAGAAAACGAACAGCCCAATTAAAAAATGATCAAGGGCCTGGCGCGGTGGCTCAAGCCTGTAATCCCAGCACTTTGGGAGACCGAGGTGGGTGGATCATGAGGTCAAGAGATCGAGACCATCCTGGTCAACAAGGTGAAATCCGTCTTTACTAAAAATATAAAAAATTAGGTGGGCATGGTGGCGCGTGCCTGTAGTCCCAGCTACTCAGGAGGCTGAGGCAGGAGAATTGCCTGAACCCAGGAGGCAGAGGTTGCCGTGAGCCGAAATTGCGCCATTGCACTCCAGCCTCGGTAACAAGAGCGAAACTCTGTCTCAAAAAAAAAAATGATCAAAAGACTTGGACATATGCTTCCCTAAAGAGTATGCACTGGGTGGCAAATAAACACATAAAAAGATGTTCAACATTAGCCATTTGGGAAATGCAAATTAAAACTATGGATGTGATACCACTCTACTCCTATTACAATAATTACTATTCAAAAATGTTAAACGTAAGTGCTGGCAGGGATATGGAGCAACTGAAATAGTCATACATAGAAATGTAAAATGGTGTGACCACTCTGAATAACAGCTCGTCAGTTTCTTATGAAGGTGAACATACACTTACCATATGACCCAGCAATCCCATTCCTAGGTGTTGAACCTAGAGGCAGGAAACCTATGTTTACATAAAACCTGTTCATCAATGTTTATAGGAACTCCACTCATAATCGCCCCAAACTGGAAGAATAACCCAGATATCTTTCAATGGGGGAGTGGATAAACAAGCTAAAACATCCATACAATGAAAAACAGCTTGGCAATAAAAAGGAACAAATAATTGATATATGCAACAACTTGGCTAAATCTCAGAGATGTCCTGTTTAGTCAAAGAAGCCAGCTACAATGGGCTACATATTGTATACTTCCATTTACATGGCATTCCCGAAAATACGAAACTCTAATGATCAGTGGTTGCTAGAGGCTGGGAGATGGGAGGGTGTGACTACAATGGGATACATCATGAGGCAGTTTTTTGGGGGATGACAGACTGATCTACATCCTGACTATGGTGGTAGTTATGTGAATCTTTATATGTCTTAAACTTCGTGAAACTGTACACCAGAAAAGTCAATTTTGCAGTATGTTAACTTTAAATATTAAAAATCAAAGCTAATATAACAAACATTCAATAAAAAATCATTCATATGGATGGACAATCAGAATCTTTACTTGGTTGCTTGTCACATTGCATCATAATTGTGTCATAGGCAGCACAACTGGGTCTGTTCCTGGTGTGTTCATTTCTGCAGGGCAGAAATCTTAGCTTCCTCATCTCTGCATCTCCGATATCCCACAGAGTATCTAGCAACTGAAGTAAATGCTCAATAATGTTTGTTGAAAGATGAAAGCGATGAATAAATTAGGTGTAAATGAAACACATTATCTCATTTTGATAGGCAGAGCAGGAGGGCACCAGACCTAACGAGAGGTAGCTACTAAAGGCTAAGAGAGTTCTACTTAGCATTAGTGAGTAGGAGTTGCAGTTGTAGCAGCTAGCATGACTATTCATGATTTATGAAATGTAGTGCATACATGTGACTTCCAATGAAGACTTAACTTCATTATGAAGCCACTCAATTATAAAGAATTTATTAATTCATTAAGTTACCCTGTACAAGATTTGTGGGAAAATATCTATTTGTTTGGTTTTGTCCTATTGGATGAGACCACTAAATACCATTGATTAAAATTCATCAATTCATATGTTGTCATATATGATCGAAACATAAAATTTCATTTTTCTTTAAATAAATCATAAATTTTGCATATACACATACATTAGTAGTATGTTGCAATTCCTAATAAGTCATGCATTTTATTGTTACCACCGTGTACTCCATCCCTGGAGAAAAAGTCATCTGAAAGCTAGAGAGAAAAAAAGATTACTTCAAGCTGCTTCAAGGAAGCAACAATTGCTTCAAGAGCAGCATAAAGAGAGGGTTCTCCCAAAAAAAAAAATCATCTGTAAAAAAAGAATTGTTCTGTGCAGAGAATGGCTGATCAGATAGCCACCCCCTCCCCAAAATATATATAGATTATTTCACTGCACGATACTGGGGCTTCTTACTTTCACAGGACCAAAGCAATATTACCATGGTTTTTTCAACATTGCTAAAATTAGCAGACACTAGTGTGAGATAAATCAGGGCTATCATCACGACCATAACGTAAAAAACACAAAATGCACATGAGGTACTTCAACTTTTCTCTACATTCCTTGCTATATTTCATAAAGTTTTATTATCTGATTTTTAAAATAATATCCTGATTTAATGTTTATCATACAATTGTTTTATCTATAGGTAGAAGATCTATGACATGTAATATTGAATATATATCATATTTAGATATAAAATATTTTCAAATTAACATTCAAGTTTTAAAGTAATCACCACTTAGTGCCTGCTGCACCCTACAGAAACATGTATGCTGATTTACTTTACTGTACGTAGCACACACATTTGTGAAATAAGAGATAAACAGTCCAATTTAAGATATATGACTAAAGTGTAAATACAACCAAAACTTAACCCATGAAAGAAACAAGATGATTATTATAGGCATTTCTGCTGTTAACATTCTCAATTTTTTTGGTCACAATGAATGGAGCCACTAAAAATAATGATTACTTGAACTTATTGAACTGGCCTATATAGAATATAGAATTCCACAATGTTCAAATTGGTAATTGAATGTCATTTTCTTATTGATTCTTTGACGGCTCAAGTGTAAGGTCCAGGAAGGTAGTGTCAGACACACAGCATAAAATAGTGTCTGACACAGAACAAGAGCAAAATTAAGGTTTTTGAATAAATACATATTTTAATGAATAAATAAATTAGTATCCATAAGGATGAGAGTTGAAAGTAAGATTATACAACTAAACTTTAGGAATAGCTTTGTCATACATGTCACCAGATGTTAGCTATTGTACAATTCTATTTAGACATGTATTCTTTTACGCATTCATTCCAGCAAGAAAACCAATCAACCATGGTTTGACTTCAGAATACTTCATGTTAAAATCTGTGAAGAGAGCCGGGAACACAAGATTTATACAAAATATTGCCAATGATCTCAAATAGCCTAAGCTTAGTGTGTAAAATACACAGACACAGAGTTAATGTAATTAACACCAAATTAAACCTTGAGAACTGCAATAGATACATGAATGATAAACTCCAATGAGGGTGCAATTAACTCTGACAGCAAGAATCAAAGAAGAATTCTTCGGAAAGGTAATCATTTAAGTGGGCCTTGAGAAATATACAGGATCCTGAGAGACGAAAGGCAGCAGACTATAAATTGTTAAGAACATGAACTCTGAAGCCAGACTGCCTGAGTTTGAATCCCACTCCATGATTTATTAACTGTGTGACCTTGGGCAAGTTACTTAACCTCTCTGTCTATCAGATTCCTCATGCATAGAATGGAGATAATTATACCACATATGGCCAAGGGTTGTTGGGAGAGTAAATTAATATGTAAAGCATCTCTAACAGTCCCTGAAACCTAATAAATGCTAGACAAGCATATGTGATATGGAGAAAACAAAGGACAAAGCAGAGTCGACAACACAAAATAATTCTGAGCTGAAATGCTAAAAACATAATTTTCATTTTCACTATAAAAAAATAATACCCTGGACTACATTAAGCGAAAACTCCTAAATATACATAAAAACACATTTGCTATCTCAGTGACAGTTTGGGGTCATTGAACTGTTGTAACTATATCTTCCGAAGCAGAAATATGCACATACACACACTCAAAACATCATGCATAATCTTTAGGTTCCATCCAGAAATTGAGGGCTGCAGGCAATTCCTGGAGCTCATCTTTGAGCCGTAAGTAATGACATGGTCTAATGGTATCATGCACTTTCCATAAAAACCAATGCTTAGTATGAAATACTACACAACCCCAGGCAACCATGGGCCCACGGTTGTATCTCATCTAAAAATTAAAGTGTCTCATCTAAAGAATCTCATCTAAAAATCGCACTGTTAACTTAGAAGATGGAAGCACACAGAACATAACAAACTTCACAGCTCCATTTCAAATCAAAGAGGGTAACAGGAAGCAATTCTGGTAAGGTGGCTTCCTTACCTGAGGAACAGACCTGTGAAGGCAAGGGGCACAGGTAGTCCAACCTTGAGGAGACGAGGTTGGGGAGAAAATGTAGAAACAGAACGGCACTGTACTCACATGGTGAAGGAGCCAGGGGGAGCAGACACTCGCCGCAGGTCCGCAGTTTGCACCTGATGAATACTAGAGGCAGCAGGGAATGAGCAGCGAAGACAGAGTCAGCGACAGCGTGGACAGACAAGGAACAAGCCAGGGGAGAGAAAGAGAGACACACAAAATTTAAACAGAAATTAAATGAGCGCATCACCAAACAGCGAAGGAAAGGAAAAGGAAAACCAAGCCAGCCACAGAAATAATCCATAAAAAGCCGGTGATAGCAACGAAGCCAACAGGACACATGGAAGGCGCTGGTTCTAGGCAAGTCACAGACTGGAGCAGGGCCAGGCTGGGGTTGATGTGGGAGGGAAGGTTGGGGTGGTCAGGGGTGATGACCATGGCCTCCCTTGCTCAGGCCCATTAGGACACCCAAGGAGAGAAGGCACGCACTTACATACTGAGTGGTAGGCTGGCATGGTAAACTCATCTTTGTAAAGATTCAAGGTCAATTTAACCCTTTCATCACACAGCTTCAGGATTCCCCAGGTTTTATAGGAATACTCATCAAAAGACAATCATCTTAAAGAGAGTGACTCAACAAAAACTTCAGCTTCCTTCAATTAAACAACAAACGATTTTTAGAAATTCCAAAGGTAATACCAAGAAAGTCTAATTTTATGACCGTAATGCTGTCATTACACCCACATTCTGGGTAGAAAAAAGTAACACCATAGATTACTCCCTTTTCTCCCTTCTTTTATAAAGGAGTCTCTTTTATAATGGAGTTTGTCTTTTCTAGCTATTACAAAAGACAAAATGTGAAATTTAAGGAACTAAACTCAAAATGTTCTGTTGATTTTATGTAATTATTCTCTCCACTCTCTTATTTTAAAAGTTTCATTATAACTGCAATAGACCTAGCTCCCCTGCCCTCTCTGTGCTGCAGGATACATAACTTCTCACACAAAGTCACCCGTGAGTTAACTCCAGCCCAAGGCTCTCTCTGTCTGTGTTATCTTCCAAGGACTATCATTTCCAACCAATAATACTTCTCAGCAGCCTAGGATGATGGATTCCAATTGCTCAGCTCAAAGTTTACTGACTAGAAATCTGGCTATTGGATAAACTGATCATCTTTAACAATGTATGCCTAATTACTAGTGAACTAAGGATAATATTATCTATCTATTGATAGTTCATTGAAGACCTCTCTAAACACCAGAGCAACTTTAACTTTCTGGTCTCCTTCAATGGCACCTTTCAAAGAAAGAATATAATCCAGTGTATTAGCTATCATGTTACTGGTATACGAATATGAACCTAGATAAATCTCCTTATTACTTTCTTCTTCTTCTTTTTTTTTTTTTTTTTTTTGAGACGGAGTTTCGCTCTTGTTACCCAGGCTGGAGTGCAATGGCGCGATCTCGGCTCACCGCAACCTCCGCCTCCTGGGTTCAGGCAATTCTCCTGCCTCAGCCTCCTGAGTAGCTGAGATTACAGGCACGCACCACCATGCCCAGCTAATTTTTTGTATTTTTAGTAGAGATGGGGTTTCAACCATGTTGACCAGGATGGTCTTGATCTCTTGACCTCATGATCCACCCGCCTCGGCCTCCCAAAGTGCTGGGATTACAGGCGTGAGCCACCGTGCCTGGCCTCCTTATTACTTTTTAAGGGGAAGGTATTTACTGGAGTTCATACTTTGTGTAGATTTCTGTGCCATGGTAAAATGACATATGCTCCCATACAAATGAGGAGCTTCTGAATACAGTGGGACCTGGCTTTTCAGTTTGTATAGAGTAACAGTAAATGGGATTATACACCAAGAAATATTTTTTAGAAAACATTATTTTTTCCCTTTGCATAAATGAAGATCTAATGGCATCATGAAGGCCTCTTGGTTAACTATTTCTCATGGAAATTCCTTCTATCCATGTGGAACATAGCTTGAAATTATTAAATATGTATCTTTCACTTATAAGACAATGTGATCAAAACACATTGGATATTATTTTTATATTCATGAAATTTTAGATTTATGTTATGTTAGAAAGCAATTTCTGAGGAACATAGCAGAGATAGCATTATAGAATGGATTCATGTGTGAGTCGCTGATGCAACATTCACATGTATCTCCTGTGTCTCAGGAGCTATGATGGACACTGGGGATCCTAAGAGGAAAATCCTGGGGCCTCCCCACAGAGCAGAGAAGGGAGGAGTAAATAAATGATTACACTATTTTTAGTAAGTGGTGTAATGGAAATAGCCAAGAGCACCACTGAAGCATGTAAAGGTACATCTGACAGCTAGAAGTATACAGAAAAGGCTTCCTAGGAAGAGTAGCATTTCATTAGGGCCCTAAGCTGTGAGCAAGAGTTAGCAGACAATAAAGAGGTGCAGAGGCCACTGAAAGAAGAGGACCTGAGAGTAAAACCAGGGTGATGTAGGAGACAGGCTACTGTTCCAGGAACCACAATCTTCTCTGGAACAAAAAGCTATGAGAATGAAGAAGGCAGTGATCAAAAAGGTCTGCAAAGCTAAGGCATACAGGCTTGAGATTCTTTGATCAATCTAACTGGTCTATCAGAAAAGAGATTATGTGAAGGCAGCAAGGGTGGGAACAAGAAAACAGTCAGAAGCATAATTTAGTAATGCTGCCAAGAGGTAACTCATACAACCTTTGAACTCTGGATGCTTTACCAGTAGAGAGGATGGAGGGGATGAGAGTTAAAGACTTGGGAAGTAAACAGAAAATGGAGTTCAAAGAATGTGGCAGCTAGCCTGATGGATGTTGATGTGGTTTGGATGTGTGTCCCATCCAAATCTCATGTTGAAATGTAATCCCCGAGGTTGTATGTGGGGCCTGGTCAGAAGTGTTTGGCTCAGAGGGGCAGATCCCTCATAAACACATGGTGCCCTTCTTGAGGTAATGAGGAAACTCCCACTCTGAGTTCATGTGAGAACCAGTTGTTTAAATGAGTATGGTGTCTTCCCTCTGCCCTTGCTCTCTCTCTCACCATGTGATATGCCAGCTCTCCATTTACCTTCTGCCATGACTGTGAACTTCCTGAAGCCTCACCAGAAGCCAAGCAGATGCTTGTCCCATGGTTGTATAGCCTATAGAACTGTGAACCAAATAAAACTCTTTTCTTTATAAATTACCAAGCCTTGGCTGGGCAGTGACTCACACTTGTAAACCCAGCATTTTGGAAGGCTGAGGCAGGCAGATCACTTGAGCCCAGGACTTCGAGACCAGCATGGGCAACATGGCAAAACCCTGCGTCTACCAAAAATTAGCTGGCCATGGTGACACACACCTGTAATCTCAGCTACTCTTGAAGCTGAGGCAGGAGAACCACTTGAACCCAGGAGGCGGAGTTTGCAGAGAGCCGAGATGACACCATGGCACTCCATTCTGGGCAAAGTGCAAGATTCTGTCTCAATAAACAAATAAATATAAATAAATAAATTACCCAGCCTCAGGTATTTCTTCACAGCAATGCAAAAATGGACTAACACAGATGTGTAGAAGTGGAGGTGACTGAGAGAACCCCAGAGGCCAGCAACAGGACGAATAAGTGGATGGTAGTTTCATGTGTACAGCTGTGAACTGAATGGGCTCACTGGATGGTGGGGTGGAAAAGCAAAGGAAATGAAGTTAATGAGTCCAGTTTCTAGCATGCAGTTTGAGGTTACTATGAAACACTGAAGTAAAAATCTCAACATATTTGGATATGAGTCTCCAGTTTTTAGAAGAAAAGACTGCGCTGAAGACACAGATCAGAGAAAAAGTCTCACAGAGAAAGGGCAGAAGCACCAGGAGCACTGGCATCTAAGTGGAAAGGGAATAAGTTGTTAAGGCAGCCACAGCACTGAAGTCTCAAATATTCAGTTAACATACCGTGTGAAAGGAGCCTAATTTATAAAGATGAATTAAACGGCCACCTTCTTATTAGGAACACACACACATACACACATGCAAACATTCACACACACACACAAACATACACACAAGCACAAACATACACAGAGACACACACACACATACACACACACAGGTTTTTTTGGGTTTTTTTTGTTTTTGTTTTTGTCTTTGTTTTTTGAGACGAAGTTTCGCTCTTGTTATCCAGGCTGGAGTGCAATGGCACGATCTCGGCTCACCGCAACCTCCGCCTCCTGGGTTCAGGCAATTCTCCTGCCTCAGCCTCCTGAGTAGCTGGGATTACAGGCACGTGCCACCGTGCCCAGCTAATTTTTTGTATTTGTAGTAGAGACGGGGTTTCACCATGTTGACCAGGATGGTCTCGATCTCTTGACCTCGTGATCCACCCGCCTCGGCCTCCCAAAGTGTTGGGATTACAGGCGTTAGCCACCGTGCCCAGCCCAGAGGTTTTTTAAACTAAAAATTCTGAAGATACTTTTGACTAGTTCTCCTCAAGTAAAGAAAAAAGAAGACAGGCAAAAAAAGGAAGGCAGGAAATAAAGGAAATGTCTTTCAAGTTTCTCTTTCTTCATTGGATAAAACAGCGCCCTTAACACAATTGATGGCCAAAGCAGAGAAAGGCTTGAAGGACTCAAAAAGTTGAAGGAAACTTATAGAAAAGTCTTAAAGGAAAGGCTGACCTTGAGCTTGAAATTCCACTTGGAAATCTAGTGGAAGATAGAGATTTCAAAACAAGGTTTTCTGGTAAATTAGAAAGAAATATTCAATCATAGAAGGTAAATAAGATCAGGATGAGAGCAATTAAGGTTTAGTGAGCAAATATCACATGGCGACTGGGTTTTTTGCCTTCTTTTGAAAATGTGCTACCTGTATTGATTTTCTGAAAATATAGTGTTGAATGATAATTTTTCACAAGTAGTAATAGAGTTTTGTTATTTTTAAGTCTTATATTTATTAATAAAATAAAAATTATACGATTATCCCCATTTCTCATAAGTCTTTCAGAGGGCATGGGGTGGCTTGGATGCAGGCATCACTGTCCCCTGGTAGAAAGTGAGTAACAATTTTCGGGTCTTTTGTTGTTGTTGTTGTTGTTGTTGTTTGTCGTACTCTGTTGCTCAGGCTGGAGGGCAGTGGTGAGATCTTGGCTCCCTGTAACTTCTGCCTTGTGGGTCCACTCAGCCTCGTGAGTAGCCGGGATTATAGGAGCATGCCACTACACCTGGCTAATTTTTTGTATTTATAGTAGAGAAGGGGTTTTGCCATATTTACCAGGCTGATTCTAAACTCCTAATCTCAAGCGATCTGCCCATCTTGGCCTCCCAAAGTGCTGGGATGATAGGTGTGAGCCACCGCACCCAGCCAGTAACAGCACTTTTAAGTTGAGGCTACTTCTTGAACATCTGCACAATTAAGTGCTACGAGAAGTGCCATCATATAACATGTGTGCCATGAATATAAATAGAAAACAATTCTTCTTATGTGCTTCTATAAGTGAAGAAAGCCAAATGAATTCTTAACAATATGGTTACTGAGCAAATACCAATTCTCAACACAGAGGTAAAAGCTGTTTAAATACCTGAAAATCATTTCATGTATAATAAGATTATTAAATACAGAAGCAGCAGGTCTAACTAAGACTGTGGGCTCTCTGCCTATATATATAGTCAAAACTTTTAGCTTCTGCATATCTTCTTAACAAACTATCTACAAGTGACCCAACAAGATAGGTTATAGCAGTTTCAGAGATGCTTTTTCACTTAGAATTTCATAGATTTCTAGCAAATCAATGGTCCATGGCTTAACTCTAACATTTCTAGGGGGAATTTGATGACCCATATACAACTACTGACATCCAGTGTTTTTTAATATATAAACTCAGCAATTGTGTATTTAACCTAAGAGAAGGTAAAGGCAGGGAGGGCAGGCAGCATGAGGAATGAGCAAGGAGTTTTACTAAATGCAAAATGTAAACAAAGAAAGACATAACTAAAAGATCACTTTCCTAGATCTTGAAAATGATCTAGGAAAAATTCTGGGGAAGCCCAGTATGGGAAGGAAGGAAGGGAGGAAGGGAGGAAGGGGGAAAAGGGAGAAGGGGGGAAGGAAGGAAGGAAGGAAGGAGGGAAGGGGAGGGGGGAAGGTGGAAGAAGAGAGGGAGGAAAAGAGAGAGAGAGGGAGGGAGGGAGGGAGGGAAACAGAGAGAATCTTTCACCCCACCTCCAAACTGAGTCCCAGATGCCAAAAGCTGGAACACTCTGAGAGCATTATCTAATGCTGTTCCTCAACATGTGTCACCACAGAGAGAAGTAACTGTTGGTAGTGAGTGAGGGCACCTGTGTTGCTGGCTGTTCTAGGGACATCTGCATACTGTTATATTGACTCAATAAACATATGGCAAAGCATGCCCTTGCTTTTCAGGCACCACAAGGAAGCCAGCCACTCAGTGCAAATAGGTAACCATGCATTACAGGCCACAAACAGGAGGAGCACCTTTGAGAGTCCCTCACTGTGACAGAGAATGACAAAAGACTAAGCCCTGAAATGGCCTTAGGCATACAGCATGATATATAGGAAATACTCAAAAGATGCCAAAAATTTCCTTCATTCTCCAGCCCCTTCTCCAACCCCAAACAAACACTTATTCACTAGTTGGAGTGAGACACACTATAAAATGAATATGTATTCTTAATATCTAGTCAATATTACCTTCCCTCAAGTCAGTTTATTAAAATGGCCGAGAACGGAAAACTTCCGGAGGGATACTATGTGTGTAGAGGTAGAAATAGTGGGTCAGCCTAAGTCTGGACAATAGGATGCTGCCCAGACAGCCAACACTGACTTGAAGCACCAGAGTAGGGAGGACCCCAAAACGGGAACATCAGGAAGGGAACAATTCACTGGCAGCCAGAAAGAGATGCAATGGGGATAGAGGCAAACCACTCGGCAGCTCTGCCAACCACCACTACTGGAGAAACCGACAGTCTTCCAGCGACCTGGGTCAACAACAGGCTAACTATGTGCTTCCCTAAAACAAAACAAACAAAAACGCATTTACCTGAACACATTTTACCACCCTAGGATCCCTCTCAATGATTTTCTGCTAGTCCAAGTAAATACATTCTCAAGTGGTCAGTGAAGAGGAATAATCTGTCTCACGTACAGTAATAACTCCTAAAAGAAGGATGTGGAACTGTACAATAAACAAGGAGAAAAAAAAAACTGTATGTTCCCATGAGAAAAACCAAGGAACTGCTGAGTCTCCTGGATATTTCTCCTCTTCCCAACACAGTGAGGTTCCCAGACCATGCACATGCTCTGCGCTCTCCTCTCCAAGGTCTTCATGTTAAGCAAGGTAGGCCATGAGCAGACTCACTCATTGAGTAAAGGCATGGATGTTCTCCTCTTGCTCTTCTGTACCATATTGGCCTGATTCCTCAGAGAGATCCGAATCATAGCTGGGGCCAACCTGCAGGGCTCCCCATCCACTTGCATGGGGATGGATTTGTAAGTTAGAAGCATGACTTCTCGACACTGGTGTAGCCTCTCTCCGTGGCCCCCAACTTGCAGGGCTGCCTATAAAAACAAGAGTCAAAGGAGAGCAAGGAGTTAGTTCTTATTACTTAAGAAAGTTGGAGGTCAGGTGAGGTGGCTCATGCCTATAATCCTAGTACTTTGGGAGGCCAAGGCGGGCGGATCACCTGAGATCAGGAATTGAGAGCAGCCTGGCCAACATGGTGAAAACTCATCTCTACTAAATATACAGAAAAGTTAGCTGGGTGTGGTAGCAGGTGCCTGTAGTCCCAGCTACTCGGGAGACTGAGGCAGGAGAATCGCTCGAACATGGGAGGTGGAGATTGTGGTGAACTGAGATCTCACCACTCCACTCCAGCTTGTGCTAGATCTAATAAGTGAATTTAACAAAGTTACAAGACAAAGCCAATAAACAAATATGTGTGTGTGTGTGTGTGTGTGTGTGTGTGTGTGTGTGTGTGTGTGTGTATAGCCACACATACAGTTATTTCTACATACTAGCAATGAATGTAAAATTTAAATTACCATTTAGCATAAAAATATCAACTACTTAGAAATAAATTTAACAAAAGTTGTGCACTAACCTGAAAATTGCACTAAAGCTACAAAACATTGCTGATGGAAATTAAACATCTAAATAAATGGAGAAACATACCACGTTCATGTTCATGGATTGGAACATTGATATTGTTAATATTCTAATTTCTCCCAAAATTATCTACAACTTAAATTCAATTCCAATTAAAATTCTAATTTTTATGGATAATAACAGATTCTAAAACTTATATGTAAATGCCAAAAGACCTAGAATAATTAAAACACTGTTAGAACAACAAAGTGATTCATATTGCCAGACTGAAGACTTACTGTACAATTAATTAAGACAGTGTGATATTAGCAATAAAGATAAACAAATCAATGGAACAGAATAGAATCCAGGTACCAAGCAAAAGCACCAAGGCAATTTTATAGAAAAGGAAAGTTTATTCAACAAATAGTGCTGGGAAAAAAACTGGATAACTGCATCTTCTATGAATGAATATATATCTTACACAATACACAAAAATTAATTTGAGCTGAATCACATATTTACACATAAAAGCTAAAATTATAAATCTTCAAGAAGAAATCATAGGAGAATGGCCTCCCAATCTTTCTGGAAGTAATCAAAGATTTCTTTGGAAGCACTCAAAAAGCTCTAACACAAATTAAGCCTTTTTCATAATGTTGGATGTTTAAAACTTATGCTCAAAGCAAACACTACAAACTCAAAAAATGAAAAGTATAAACATAAAGAATATATTTTTAATAAATAAATCTGTTGGAAGACTTGTATCCAGAATAAATCTCTTCTACTTCAACAATAAAAGATAAATAGGCCATTAAAATATGCAAAAAACACAGTTAACTTCTTTTTTAAAAAGACAAAGAGGTAAAAATAAAAATAAACTTTTTCTTACTCTCAAATGTTGTTGTTTGTAAAGACATAATTATCTGTTCCAGAATTTTATCTGAATAAAACATACATAATTCCTTAATTTCCTTCCAGGGATAGAAGTTTATTCTTTTCCCTGTTTTATCTAGCATAATATTTAAACATCATTTATGTCTCTATCCATTAACCTGTTTTCAACACCTGCTGGGCATTTAAATCACTTCTCAGAGCACAAGGGCAGGGCAGTTGCATGGCACCTGGAATGCAGCCGGCTGGCCTTTGGTGACCCTGGCGCCTCAAGGGGCTCCAGCACCCCCCACCACCACAGTCGTGGGGACTCAGGAACTCTGTCTAGTAAATCCCTTCTCTTTCAGAAACTCTGTATACCACTCTTGGGCAAGTAAAGAGTATGAAATTTCTAAAAAGCAATTCTATAATTTTTATTAAAAGGCTTTAAAATGCTTATGTCATTGAATCAGTAATTTCCTTAGGATTTGCCATAAGAAAATAATTTGAAATGTGAAGAGAGGTTTACAAAAAATTAGGTTAATTACAAGACTGTCTGCAATACAAAACATCAGAAACCTAAAAGCTTCATAAAGGAAACTTTGCATAAAAGAATAATTATTGCATAAATTAGGATACATTTATACAATAAAAAAGTAGGTAGCCATTTGTAGTATGGGTTTTCCTTAAAACATGGTTTCATGTGTTTTTTAAAATGTAAAAATAAAGCAATTAGAAATACATATATCAAATATAAATAGCTATTTATGGGTCATAAAATTGGAACTGATATTTTTACTTTAGTTCTTATGTATATTATCAAAATAAACAAACATTTAATATTCCTTTTCTTCTTAAAACAAAGATATATGGTAAGTGTAAAACTTCAACCCTGAGAATTTCTCCATGTGCTTTTTGCTTACTGAATAACCTCTTGCTTTCCTAATTCATAACTATAAAGAAAAATGCACTTTTTAATTTCAATTAACAAAAATAAAGCTGGCCGTGCTTTCTCTAAAGTTTACAAGACTGAAATCTTTGGATTTCATACTGAATGGCAAATTAGGTTCCCAATTCCTCTAACTGAATAATGCTTTGAACTGTCTTGAGAAGTTTTAAATTACTTAGAAACAAACTCAACATGAAAGGGCCTTCGAAACTATAATGGCAGAAAATTGTGGCAGAAATAAATACAAATTACAATGTCTGATCATGGTCTTTGTAAAATCCAGAAAGGTAATCAGGTTACCCAGCACCCAGTCATCTTAATTAGTAAGAATGCATTTCAACCAGTAAAATGAATTGAAGACTTCTGCTTTGAAATTTGCAATTACAAGATAAAGAGTCTAAAAGAAACAGTCTTTTTTCACATTCCAGTAATTCTATTTCAAAGTTCTCTTATTAAAAAGTGCCACTCTGAATTTTCTATTTTTTGGATTTTACTTAAATCATAAGCAATGTACAAATATATTTATTGGTGTATTTCATGATTTTAAAATTTTATAGCCTTTAATTACTTCACACAGAACAATTTCTAAGAAAATAGTTTGTTTCTAAAAAGCTTGACCTACTAGTTATGTTTTTAATTATATAGCAGCTATATTAAATATGCAAAAGTATATATGCATATATCCAAATAACTACATTCTTCTGTTTATGTAATAATCTTAAACAAATGTTTGAATTTTTAAATAATTTACCTTCTTAGAAATATAATCAAGATACTAGTTCAAGAAATGTACAGTCAAAGACTGCAAATTAGATTCTTTCATCCTGAATGAAAAAAAATACAACACTGAACTACTATGTGAGTAGCAAGTAGTAAGATAAAATGTGTCTGAAAATAGAGAAATATATACCAGTATACATTTAGAGAGCATAGGATGTTCCAAACATCCAGCTCGACCAGGGGAGGGGCAGCCATCATCGTAGAAGCCAACCTAACTTTCCTGAGTAAATAAAAGATGCAGATGCTCCACTGGATCTGTGGCAGCCCAGCAGCACCTCTGCAGGCAGACAAAGGAAAGGCCTCCTCCCCAAGCAGCTACCTGAGATCAAAACTATATAAATCCAATGAGATGGGGAAAAAACAGCACAAGAAGAATGAGACCATCAAAAACCAGAATGCCTCTCCCCCACCACGAGATCACAACTCCTCGCCAACAAGGGAACAAAGCTGGATGGAGAACGAATTTGATGAACTGACAGAAGCAGACTTCAGAAGGTGGATAATAACAAACTTCTCTGAGTTAAAGAAACATGTTCTAACCCAATGCAGAGAAATTAAAAACCTTGAAAAAAAGTTAGACAAAATGCCAATTAGAATAACCAGCTTAGAGAAGAACATAAACGACTTGATGGAGCTGAAAAACACAGCACAAGATCTTCATGAAGCATACACAAGTTTCAATAGCTAAATAGATCAAGCAGAAGAAAGGATATCAGAGATCGAAAATCAACTCAATGAAAGAAAACAAGAAGACAAGACAAGGTCTTTATGTGAAAAGACCTAACCTATGCTTGATCGCTGTACCAGAAGATGGCAGGGAAAATGAATCCAAGCTGGAAAACACTCTTCAGGATATTATCCAGGAGAACTTCCCCAACCTTGCAAGGCAGGCCAACATTCAAATACAGGAAATACAGAGAACACCACAATGACTCCTCTAGAAGAGCAACCCCAAGGCACATAATTGTTAGATTCACCAGGGTTGAAATGAAGGAAAAAAATACTAAAGCAGCCAGAGAGAAAGGTCAGGTCACTTACAAAGGGATGCACATCAGACTCAGGGCAGATTTCTCGGCAGAAACCCTACAAGCCAGAAGATAGTGAGTGCCAATATTCAACATCCTTAAAGAAAAGAACTTTCAACCCAGAATTTCACATCCAGCCAAACTAAGCTCCATAAGTGATGGAGAAAGGAAATCCTTTATGGACAAGCAATTGCTGTAAGATTTTGTCACTACCAGACCTGTCCTACAAGAGCTCCTGAGGGAAGCACTAAAACAGAAAGGAAAAAACAGTACCAGCCACTGCAAAAAAGAACCAAATGGTAAAGACCAATGATGCAATGAAGATATTACACCAACCAAAGGGCAAAACAACTAACTAGCAATAAAATGGCAGGATCAAATTCATATATAATACTAACAATAAATGTAAATGGACTAAATGCCCTAATCAAAAGACACAGACTGGCAAATTGGATAAAAAGCCAAGAACCATCAGTGTGCTATATTCAGGAGACCCATCTCATGTGCAAAGACATACATAGACTCAAAATAAAGGGATGGAAGAAGATTTACCAAGCAAATGGAGAGCAAAAAAAAGCAGGGGTAGCAATCCTAGTCTCTGATAAAATTGACTTTAAACCAACAAAGATTAAAAGAGACAAGGACACTACATAATGGTGAAAGAATCAATACAACAAGAAGAACTAACTATCCTAACTATATATGCACCCAATACAGGAGCACCCAGATACATAAAGCAAGTCCTTAATGACCTACAAAGAAACTTAGACTCCCGTACAATAATAGTGGGAGACTTTAACACTCCACTGTCAATATTGGACAGATCAGTGAGACAGAAAATCAACAAGGAAATCCAGGACTTGAATGCAGATCTGGACCAAGCAAACTTAATAGACATTTGCAGAACTCTTAACCCCAAATCCGCAGAATATACATTCTTCTTAGCACCACATTGCACTTACTCTAAAATTGACCACATAATTGGAAGTAAATCACTCCTCAGCAAATGCAAAAGAATGGAAATCATAACAGTCTCTCAGACCACAGAGCAATCAAATTAGAACTCAGGATTAAGAAACAAACTCAAAACCACACAACTTCATGGAAAATGAGCAACTGGCTCCTGAATGTTGACTGGATAAACAATGAAATGAAGGCAGAAATAAAGATGTTCTTTGAAACCAATGAGAATGAACACATAACATACCAGAATCTCTGGGACATATTTAAAGCAATGTCTAGAGGGAAATTCATAGCAATAAATGCCCATATGAGGAGCAAGGAAAGGTCTAAAATCAACACCTTATCATCAAAATTGAAAGAGCTAGAGGAGCAAGATTAAAAAAACTCAAAAGCTAGCAGAAGACAAGAAATAACTAAGATCAGAGCAGAACTGAAGGAGATAGAGATACAAAAAACCCTCAAAAAAATCAAAAAATCCAGGAGCTAGTTTTTTGAAAAGATCAACAGAACAGATAGACTGCTAGCCAGACTGATAAAAAAGAAAAGAGAGAAGAATCAAATAGATGCAATAAAAAATGATAAAGGGGACATCACCACTGATTCCACAGAAATACAAACTACCATCAGAGATTACTACAAACAACGCTATGCACACAAACCAGTAAATCTGGAAGAAATGGATAAATTCCTGGACACTTGCACTCTCCCAAGACTAAACCAGGAAGAAGTTGAAACCCTGAAGAGACCAATAACAAGGACTTAAGTTGAGGCAGCAATTAATAGCTTATCAACTAAAAAAAAGCCCAGGTCCAGACAGGTTTACAGCTGAATTCTACCAGATGTACAGAGAGGAGCTGGTACCGTTCCCTCTGAAACTATGCCAAACAATACAAAAAGAAGGAATCCTCCCCAACTCATTTTATGAGACCAACATCATCCTAATACCAAAACTGGGCAAAGACACAACTAAAAAAGAATACTTCAGGCTAATACCCATGATGAACATTGACACAAAAATCTTCAATAAAATACTGGCAAACAGAATACAACAGCAAATCAAAAAGCTTATTCATTCAAGTAGGCTTCATCCAGGGGATGCAAGGCTGGTTCAACATACATAAGTCTATATACATAATCCATCACATAAACAGAACCAAAAAAAAAAAACCACATGATTATCTCAATAGATGCAGAGAAGGCCTTTGACAAAATTCAACAGCCCTTTATGCTAAAATCACTCAATAAACTAGGTATCAATGGAACATATTACAAAATAATAAAAGCTATTTATGACAAACCCACAACCAACATCATACTGAACTGGAAGGGCAAAAACTGGAAGCATTCCCTTTGAAATCTGGCACAAGACCAGGATGCCCTCTCTCACCACTCCTATTCAATATAGTATTGAAAGTTCTAGCCAGAGCAATCAGGCAAGAAAAATAAATAAAGAGTATTCAATTAGGAAGAGAGAAAGCCAAATTGTCTCTATTTGCAGATGACATGATTGTATATTTAGAAGACCCCATCGTCTCAGCCCAAAAATCTCCTGAAACTGATAAGCAAATTCAGCAAAGTCTCAGGATACAAAATCAACATGCAGAAATCACAAGAATTTCTATATACCAATAACAGACAAACAGCCAAATCAAAAGTGAACTCCCATTCACAATTGCTATAAAGAGAATAAAATACCTAGGAATATAACTAACAAAGGATGTAAAGGACCTCTTCAAGGAGAACTACAAACCACTGCTCAATGAAGTAAGAGAGGACACAAACAGATGGAAAAACATTCCATGCTCATGGTTGGGAATAATCAACATCATGAAAATGGCCATGCTGCCCAAAGTAATTTATAGATTCAACACTATCCCCATCAAGCTTCCAATGACCTTCTTCACAGAACTGGAAAAAGCCACTTCAAATTTCATATGGAACCAAAAGGGAGCCTGCATAACCAAAACAATCCTAAGTAAAAAGAACAAAGCTGGAGGCATCATGCTGCCTGACTTCAAACTATACAAGGCCACAGTAATCAAAACAGCATGGTACTGGTACCAAAACAGAGACATAGACCAATGGAACAGAACAGAGGCATCGGAGGCAACACCACACATCTACAATCATCTGATCTTTGACAAACCTGACAAAAACAAGCAGTGGGGAAAGGATTCCCTGTTTAATAAATGGTGTTGGGAAAACTGGCTAGCCATGTGCAGAAAGCAGAAACTAAACCCCTTCCTGACACCTTACACTAAAATGAACTCCAGATGGATTAAAGACTTAAACATAAGACCTAACACCATAAAAACCCTAGAAGAAAACCTAGGCAAAACCATTCAGGATATAGGCGTCAGCAAGGACTTCATGGCGAAAACACCAAAAGCATTGGCAACAAAAGCCAAAATAGACAAATGGGATCTAATTAAACTCCAGATCTTCTGTACAGTGAAGGAAACAATCATCAGAGCAAACTGGCAACCAACAGAATGGGAAAAAAATTTTGCAATCTATCCATCTGACAAAAGTCTAATATCCAGAATCTACAAAGAACTAAAACAGATTTACAAGAAAAAAAGCAAACAAGCCTATTCAAAAGGATATGAACAGACACTTTACAAAAGAAGACATCTATGAGGCCAATAAACATATGAAAAACTGCTCATCATCACTATTCATTAGAGAAATGCAAATGAAAACCACATTGAAACACCATCTCACGCCAGTTAGAATGGCGATCATTAAAAAATCTGGAGACAATAGATGCTAGAGAGGATGTGGAGAAATAGGAACACTTTTACATTGTTGGTGGGAGTGCAAATTAGGGCAACCATTGTGGAAGACAATGTGGTGATTACTCAGGACCTAGAAATAGAAATAACATTTGACCCAGCAATCCCATTACTGGGTATATACCCAAAGAATCATATATTGTTCTACTATAAAGACACATGCACACATATGTTCACTGCGGCACTGTTCACAATAGCAAAGACCTGGAACCAACCCAAATGTCCATCAACAATAGACTGGATAAAGAAAATGTGGCATATATACACCATGGAATACTATGCAGCCAAAAAAAACTGATGAGTTTGTGTCCTTCACAGGGACATGGATGAATCTGGAAGCCATCATTCTCAGTAAACTGACACAGGAACAGAAAATCAAACACCACATGGTATCACTCATAGGCGGGTGCTGAACAATTAGAACACGTGGACACAGGGAGGGGAGCATCACACACTGTGGTCAGTTGAGGGGGACTAGGGGAGGGACAGTGGGGGGTGCGGAGGGTGGGGAGGGATAACCTTGGAGAAATACCAGATATAGGTGATGGCGGGAGGAAGGCAGCAAACCACCTTGCTATGTATGTACCTATGCAACAATCCTGTATGATCTGCACATGTACCCCGGAACCTACAGTACAAATATATATGCACATAAAATTAGTCTGGCGTGGTGGCAGGGGCCTGTAATCCCAGGTACTTGGGAGGCTAAGGCAGGAGAATTGTTTGAACCCAGGAGGTTCAACTCAGAGTTTGCAGTGAGCCAAGATCGCACCATTGCACTCCAGCCTGGGCAACAAGAGTTAAACTCCAACTCAAAAAAAAAAAAAAAAGAATTAGAATATCATTATTTTGCAACCCTTAATGATTGCTAGGTCCAGACATTGACCATCAATATCTGCCAACATGAAAAATGGAGAAAGAAAACCAGACATTATATATTCTCTTTTAGAAAAAGAAAATACTGCTTTCAAAGTAGATTTTGGGAAAAATATATCTAGTATATGTAGATGCAACTATCAAATACAGAGAAAAGAAAGAAAGAAGCACATTTTAATAAATGCCTCAGGAATCCTATCAGCAAAATCCAGACTCTGAAACTTGACAGGTCAAATGACCAGTTTCTTCAATAAATAAATGGGGATGAGTTGAAGGGGAGACTAAGGAGAGTTTAACATCATATCATCGAATCACGATGGATGAATTTTATTTGGATTTTGACTCAAAGAAACTGCATAAGAAAATAAATGACTTTTGTGAGAGAATTGGAAATTCAAGCTCTGAGTAAATATTTGTGATATTCAGGTACTATTATTTTCATTTTTAAAATAATATGTTATTGTGGTTATGTTTATAACAGAAAATATCTTTTAAAAGTCCATTCCAAACTATTAATGAATAAAATGATATATATGCTATGCATATGATGTCTATGTGACATATATTATATGCATGAAATGTCTAGGATTTGCTCCAGAATAATATAATGGAAGAGGCTGTAAGTGGGACGAATGTAAGGTTGTCCATAAATTGAAAATTATAAAAGTTGAGTGATGAAACTTGCGAGTTTGTTGTATTTTTTTGTGTATTTTTATACTGAAATCTTCACATATAAATACTTATTTTAAAAAATATTTAACTAACTCCCCAAGAATGCTGAATAACGTAAACACTCCTAGATCAGTGCTGTGATGATCTGGGCCTTACCCACTTCTTTAGTACCACCTGAGATCATTCTCTTTTCACCTACATTGAAACTACATGAAACTACTTATAGTTCCCACAAAGCACTATGATTCCTCCTACTTCCAAATGTTTGTAAATTTTCCTTTTTCCAGAATGCCAAGTTCCATTCTTCTTCTCCTGGTAAAATTCAGTCAGTCATATCACACATTGCCACCTGCATGCTGCAGGCTCCCTGTTGTGGACTGGCCACCCACACTGGAGTGATGGGTATCCACCATTTACTGCCTGTGCTGTGCTGCCTCTCCAGCCTTCCCTGTCCTTTTTTCTGCCCTTTGAGGCTGACTCATTTGGACTGCATCAGAGGCTCATGTATCTTCTGCTTCTGGTTAGACTTCTCCAGATACAGCCACCAGCAGAAGATCTGGAGGTCAAGGTGAAGAGGGAAGTCACTGTATTTATGTCCCTGGCTTGCTCCCTGCCAGGTGAGCACAGGTTTGGTTGCTTCCTCTTTATAAATATCACTCCTAACAGGTAACCCTTTCCATGTAGTGCTCTTTCTGGTACTGGTGATTGCTTCTTTGCCTTTTTATCTTCAGCTCAAGAATTGGTTTCTCATAAACCTAGTACACTATTTGCAAAAGAGCCCTCCATCCAACTCTCCACTAATTACTCCATTTCAGTATTACTGTTGTATAATGAGTGTAATATTCTAATTATTACAGTAAATATATGAATTAATATAATAAGAATTATACTAATTATACATTTGTTTAAAAAAAAAAAAAAAAAAAACACCAAAACCAGAAAGGGCTATAAGAAGAACCAGACATAGATTTAGCCTGAGAAGGCATAGAAGAAACAATTGAAGAATATTTTAGAGATAGAGCACATGTGCAATGGCTTGGTGGTACAAAAGAAGCAAGGGAGGTTCGATGCTCTGCTTCACTTGTCAGCTACTTGAGCTAGAAAGCAAAGATGAGAGCAGGAAAGGATAGAGAACCAGACAGAACCTAGATTTTACAGGCTAAGTAAGGACAGAGATTTTGATCCTAAGAGCAATGGGGAAATATCAAATATTCCCCTTGGCCTTCCAGGCATAGTAAGGGATCATCTCGCAAACAATCCCTGAGAGCCTTCTACCACAAGGCAGGACTAGGAGACTCTGGTGCATGAGAACCACTCAATAAATGTTCACTAGATCAGTGAACAAAAAACAAGTAAACCATGTATAGACAGTGTAGAGAGTTTTTGCCAACATATATGGGCATGACTTTGTCACCTCCAAGAATTCTTCCTTGCATATACCCTTTCTGAACTTAATCCTATTTGTTCTTGGCTTGTGTCTTTACTTGCAATAAACATAAAAAGTGCTGGAGATTAGCAGCTGTGTGTGGGTTACAACATTGGAAAGTAAGTCAATCTCAGTCCAATCTTTTCTACCATGACAGCTATTTTATTCTAGAAATGATTTAACAAGGACCATCACAAAATCATGTGATGAAGATTCTTGCCTAACACAATAGATTTTTCTGTTAAATTTCACTAATTCAAGGTGGTTGAGGAAGAATTACTTGGAATTGACAAAATAAGTAAAAAAGAGACCTATTTTGCTTTGTTTAGAACAAGAAATACAACCTTCTTTCTTTCATGCATAAGGTACAGCACAAACCATGTGCCAACCAAAGGTGAGAAGCAGAAGCTTTGTTTTTATTTGCATTACAAATTCAGTATGGCCTGATTTACACACAAATAACTAAGCATAATTTTAACTGAGGGCATCATTTAATAATAAGTAGAAATGCACAGCTAAAACCTGCTTGAAAATATACTTACACTATAAATTTCCTTCCTCAATGCAAGCAAACAAAATTAAAATAAAGGTGATCTCAACAGTGTGACAACTGAGTATTCACTAGTATCACAATACTGGTGCCTTTGTATATTCAGATTTTTGTGATAATAGAGATGTCCATCTCATTCATAAGATGGATATCCACAAGTTGCTACAGTTCTATGTTTCCTTTTTACCTAAATACGAAAGTCCTTAGTGAACCAAAAAAGTATAAAATGCTATGGCTTCTGTGTCAATTCACCAATGCTGGGAGGTTTCTATGGTGCAATTTTTTTTTTCTTTGAGACAGAGTTTTGCTCTTGTAGCCCAGGCTGGAGTACAATGGTATAATTTCGTCTGCCTCCTGGGTTCGAGTGATTCTCCTGCACCAGCCTCCCCAGTAGCTGGGATTACAGGCATGTGCACCATGTCTGGCTAATTTTTGTATTTTTAGTAGAGGCAGAGTTTTGCCATGTTGGTCAGGCTGGTCTCAAACTCCTGACCTCAGGTGATTCACCCACCTTGACCTCCAAAAGTACTGGGATTACAGGCATGACCCACTGCACCCAGCCCAGTGTAATGTTTTTAATTAGCATGAAAACTTTTTGTTCTGGTAAAAAATTAATCAGGAAAAATAAAAAGTGATACTTATTTATTCTTGAGGTTCAAACAAAGGCGCATCAGTTTCCTTAGTGACATAAATGATGACTTTTTCTGTTTTTTCCTAAGCAACTCTATAATTCATAAAGTCTGTAATTTGACAAAGCAGGAGAAAAAGTTATACTAAAGTCCTGTGAACTGAATAGACTCTGTGACTACATTACAGTTCATCAATATATTTCAATACATAAGTTTCCTTTTATTTAATATGTACATTTTATTTTAATTATGTGATGTATGTAGTCTGTGACTATATACATTACATAAAATACATTTCATTTTAATAAAAGAGTTGTGTTGCTCACCAAAGAGGCCATGGTAAATCCAATGACTTCAATATAGCCATCATCATGACGCTGAGGTTCGAAATCGTGATGATCTCCTGGGTTTCCCCAGGGCATTGTGCCAGCACAATATCTGCAAGAGAAGATTAGAGACAGAAGTATGTCCCATCCTTCTCACGACTATCATGAGGAGTTAGTCTGAAGTTAGACGTAATGTTTGTTAAACAGAAAAACAGTTTTCTATTCTTGGTACACACCTTCCAATAGAAAAGAAAATGTACTTCTTATCATCTACAAAATACCAAGCTGTGAAAATGGGCCATATTTTTGCAACAAAAGTATCCTGTGGTATCCAACTTTCTCCTCATTCATTATTTATAATATTTCCCACTATGATTCATGTATGTCTGTTTTCCATGATACATCATGAATTGTCTATAGGTGGCTTCAGAATTTGGTCTTAAAGGAAGACATATGCACGCCAGTAGAAAATAGACAGAGAAATGAAGTGGGAAGCAGTTACCATTAATACATAAGCAAAATAAGAAGTACTCACAGGGGCCAGGAGCAGTGGCTCACACCTATAATCCCAGCACTTTGTGAGGCTGAGATGGGCAGATCATGAGATCAGGAGTTTGAGACCAGCCTGGCCAGTATAATGACACCCTGTCTCTACTAAAACTACAATAATTAGCTGGGCATGGTGGCACATGCCTGTAGTCCTAGCAACTCAGGAGGCTGAGGCAGGAGAATCACTTGGACCCAGGAGGCAGAGGTTGTGGTGAGCCAAGATTGTGCCACTGCACTCCAGCATGGGCAACAGAGCGAGACTCTGTCTCAGAAAAAAAAAAAAAAAAAAAAAGAAGTACTCACAAGACAGAGTGGAGAAGGGATAAAATATAGATAAGAGATTAGAAAGTGAAGGGAAAACTGAAGAAATTGGAGAAATAGAGGAAGGAGAATACAGATGGGAAAGAGGGAGGAGCAAGAAAAGAGAGAGGGGGAAGGACAAGATAAAGAAATATAAAAGCAAAGAAATGAACAATGCTTTCTGAGAATGAAGGCCTTCTACTTCAATTAAGCTGCAAATATTTCTGGAATAAAATTGTAACTGACTATACTGAGCACTGCCAAGAATAATCAGGAGACTATGACATGTTTTCCTAGCCACAGATTTACATACAACTCTCATTTCAATTAAATTCAGTCTAAATACAACGTATTTGCAAATTTTGTGTCTGAGTTGTTTGGCAGGCAAATAAATGGTTATAGATCCATCCCTTCCAAAATCCTGGCCTCAAGGCCTAGACCATAATTTATGACACTGAAATAATATGTTTATTTTGAGTCCAGTTATCTTAAATATCCCTTTCTCCTGAGGTGCGTAATAGCACCAATGGGAATTGACATCCTGGCTAGAAAATAGTATTCAAACTGATCCTATTTTTTCAAAGCAATCATCTGGCAACAATTTTGAATGAATTACAACTCGAATCAGACTGGATGGTTTTTTAACAGTTTTTAGGAAACTAAGAACAAAAATAATTTTTGAATTCTCTCATTCTTAGAAGGGGAGGAGGGGAAGAACAGTAATTTAGAAATAAATTAGGATGTTCCAGCCAAGAGGGGTGCCTGGGTGCCTGGGTTTCTTAAAGATGGATAAGTACAGACAATGCATGTCAAATGACACACAAAACCACCTACCACAAGGAACAGTAAATCAACCAAATTGGAAAATGAATTATCAAACCTAGAAATCTTTAATAACCCATTTAGATAACTGATCTTCATTGTTTACAGCTAAAACTTTTCTGTTATGAAACCAGATAACCTCAAGTCAGAGTTCACATAACCAAGGAAACAATACAAACAGAGCTTACCTGGGTATATTTAAAAATACTATACACTGGAACTTCAGTTCCTGAATCTTTGGGGTGAGATCTGTTCCATCACACTGAAACAACGAAAGCAGAAAAAGGGGCTTGAAGCAGTCACAAGTCTTAAAAATCATCAAAGATAACTAATTTAACAATAGTAGACACCATGGTCTCTTTTTCCTTGCTCTATCTCCGCTTACGTGAACGCCGGTCACAATGATTAAAAATGTATTCTGGTTATAGTTTTACTAGAACCAGAGTACAAAGCTTGATTTTGTTTGCACTGAATATAAGAACAAAACCTCCATTTGACTAAAATGATTTTTTCTCTGGTCTCACCATCAAAAGAAATACTATCATTCTTAACACTGGATGATTCTTAGTTATCTAGGCTGATGGAGTCAATATTAAAAAATTTATGAACACTTAAAAGAATGAAAAGAAAAACCTCAAGTTAAAGCAGTAGTATTCGCTACCATCATTATCTGATTCAAACAAGTCACAAATATAATGATTGATTTTCTTTTATTGAGACAGTTTTTATTATCAAAATGTTAATTATTTTGAAGACTTTTTTTTTTTTGAGGCGGAGTTTCACTTTTGTTACCCAGGCTGGAGTGCAATGGCACAATCTCGGCTCACCTCCACCTCCACCTCCTGGGTTCAAGCAATTCTCCTGCTTCAGCCTCCTGAGTAGCTGGGGTTACAGGCACACGCCACCATGCCCAGCTAATTTTTGTATTGTTAGTAGAGACGGGATTTCACCATGTTAACCAGGGTGGTCTCGATCTCTTGACCTCGTGATCCACCCGCCTCAGCCTCCCAAAGTGCTGGGATTATAGGCATGAGCCACCACGCCTGGCCTGAGGACTTTTTTAAAAAAGTATATGTACCACAAACTTTTGAAAAGATATCTATTATAAACTACTATTATCATCATTTGTGATTTGTTCTTACAAATTTAATCTCATACAGACATTGGACTTCTAAGATTCACTGCCTTCCCGGAGTTTAGACACGGCCCTGGGAATCAAGGGTATCAGGCCAGTTTGGCCTCAACAACACTTGTACGTGGCTTCCCTGATCAGGTAGCACTTTCTGCAAGGTTATCATCATTTGATAAATCAAGGAAAAGTCTTTCATGTTCCTTTCTCATTTTGCACTGGTGACAAAAGTCAAAAGAGAGTAACTCTCAACATAACCAGACTTTTTCCAACATCAAAGGTATAAAGCCTTCGCTCATATTTGCTTTCCTCATACCCTTAACACAGAATTTCCCCATTACTTTCTCATTTGGAGAGAGGAGCAAAGCATTCCCAAGCTCCCTGCAAATTTTCAAAGAGTTCTTTAGGATCTGTTTCAATCTAAGTATAATGGTTTTGCTAGTGGTCAGGTTGTCTCGAGCACCTGCATTTTTTTTCCCAGTTGATTTCAATAAAGCCTAATTTTCATAAGCATTCTCAAAGAATTGGTTCCAAGAAATCTTACAATTTTAAACAAACTATTTTCAAATTTAGTTAGTAATCAAATTCTAGACATTAAATGTATTTTTCTAGTACTCTCGACTACTAAGCGAACATAACATCTGCCAACTTATTTAAGAACTTGAGTTTATGAATGACTATGCCAATTAATAAAAAGTAAACATTGTAAATGTCAAAGTTGCATGTTGTAAGCAACTAAAACTTCCAAAACCTACGATGTGATACATTAATAGTATACAAAGCATTATGGTTGCATTGCAGAAAGATTATAATAAATATTATTGTATTTAGAACAGCATTCATTTTTAAATTTTCTACTTTTTCTTCCTGGGAAACATGTTAGTGATTCTGGGAACTCATCAAATCATATGAAAATGCATGCCTTACAAAGTATACTGCTTTTCAGAGTTTTTTTTAATATATATATGCGATTGCAATAAACTGTAGAATTCCTTTAGAATAGCAGTTTTCAACTTTTTCCCAACTTTACATACAAAGGCACATATTTTCATGCAAAATATGTGCCTTTGTATAAGCTCATGTACTGATAAATAACAAGAAGAAAATCTGAAAAGTGGAACAAATAATGCTATATGTCGGTTTTTACTGTCGTTTTGTATTTTCTCAGTCTAGTGTTCAAATACATATTTTATAACTCTATGAGACATTATTAGCTATTACATCAGAAACACTTCACCCTGTGACAAAGAAGACAGTCTGTTGTTGTGTATGCATCCAATAACTCTCACTAACCTTCCATCCTTTTCATCTCACACTCAAGAAAACATAGAATGATGTCATTGCAAAAATATCCTTGTGTCCCTCTATGTCACAGCACAGTGGTCAAAAATCATTGCCTCAAAGACATGTCTTGTTATGCCTATTTGCAGATGAAGAAAGCAAACTCCTCTGAAAGGTTAAATAATTTCCCCAAAGTCATATACCTAGCAAAGGTAGACTTAGCTAAATCCCAAATGTTGGCACTTAGTTTCTAATGACTTTTTCCTCCTCCTAAGAGAAGATGCAACTTATATAAATATTCCACCTTTAAATATTTCATATATAGACTGATATCAAATCTTTCCTAGTTATTTGCTGCCATTTTAGCCTCTCTGCAAGCATCTTTTAGACTCTACTATAAAGTCACCCATGCATGAGACATGTATCATCAAGGCTACTGCGGGACACGAGAGAGAAAACCCTCTAGCAGTTAGGAAGTGTACAGAGCTTGAGATCAATCCAGTGACTTGAATGGTGCACTGCCATTTCATATGGCCACTGGCCAGCACTCACGGGGTCTCCTAGCAGGTATTGTGGATGTGCCTTTAAATGTAAAATATACGCGAAAGTGTGATTGTGACTAGGCTGCAGGCAGCTAAAGAAATAGGGGAAGTTTAATATAAGGTTGCTGCTACTTAAATTTAATAGCTACAATTTTATCAAAATAATAATCCTCATAGTTCAACAGACCCCACGTATTCTTGTATCCAGCTTTAAGAAGGCAACACTTCAGTTTCAAGAGTCTCCACCACTAAAAGATATTTGCTTTTTATTTTTATTGTATGAGAACTCTGAAAGGGATGCCAAGGGTTGTTAATAGCAGTGGTAAAGGGCTTTGACTCTTGTTTCAACTGATTTAGGAGATTCACATCTTATACAAGCTTTACTGGTGATTTCTCACTTTATTTTTATATTTTCGTGGTCCTTATATTTCTTTATATTCTCATTAGCTTAAGATCATATATTTTTCTCTATTTCCATGTATATATTTTGTTCCATTCTCACTTGTCAAAATTATTATTATTTTAGACAGAGTCTCTCTCTGTTCCCCAAGATGGAGCACAGTGGCACAATCTTGGCTCACTGCAAACTCTGCCTCCCAAGTTTAAGCAGTTATCCTCCCTCAGCCTCCCAAGTAGCTGGGACTACAAGCGCACGCTGCCATACCTGCTAATTTTTTGCATTTTAGTAGAGACAGAGTTTTACGGTGTTGCCCAAGCTGATCTCAAACTCCTGAGCTCAGACAATCCACGCTCCTCGGCCTCCTAAAGTGCTGGGATTACAGACATGAGCCACTGCATCCGGTCCATCAAAATTATTCTTATTCTTTACTTATGCCATGATAAACTCAAGCATTGCTATATTCTCATCCCCTCTTCTCCATGTATATATGTTTTTCCCTTTCTTTCTCATTCTGTCGTTTACTTATACAACTATGTGCAACAAAGCCACGTGTGCTCCTTCTTTAACTTGGTTACTATAAGGAAACATTTAATGTCTTTCTTAATACCTGATTTTATTCTATTTTTGAATGTGTCACCTACAGAAAGATAAATTTCTCTCTCCCTTGCCTCCAAGCGGTATATTTCCAAAACCTGATATAGATACCCAGGAAGAAATAGCACACAGAAAAATAATCCAACCAGTGGTGAGGAACCTTGACCAGGTGAAAGAATGAGTCTCCATAAAACAATGAAATTAACACTTTGTCTAACACAGAGACTCCTCAGACTATCCTGGAATAAAGACACTTGTTTGCAGAGTACTGATTTATTCTTCAAGATCCAGCTAACATCATATTTTTGATAAAGGTCTTCCTGACCCCACCATAGCCAGTTATCACTTCTGCCTTTGTGCCACAACCATATTGTATACACAGTTGAATAACATTTTATTGTTCTGAAGTGACTTTTGTGACCTTTTTTACAACTGAGCTGTGAGTTTCTTCAGAAGTAAAACTAGTCTTTTCATTTCTCTTCATCCTCAGCAACGAAGACAGTGCCTGACATGTAATAAGTGCAGGTTGAATGAACTACACAAAATGATCTCCAAAGTTCCATATAGTCCATTGATTATGTATATGAAGTATTTGGGAGTTTACTTTTTGTGGCATTCATATTCATATTCAAATGAAATAAGCCAGCGTATTCAATACTTACGACAACTTTAACATGTTTGGATAGATCTCTAGAACTTCTCTGTAGGAAGTCAGAAAAAGCTGCCTATAGCACAGGGAAATAAAGAAGAAATTTGTAATTACGTCTTTATAACAAATCCTTGCTTCCATAGTCTAGATTCCAATGACTCCAAAGTATGCAAAAATTCTAAACAAGTTCTCTTTCTGCAGAATCCAAAGTAAAGCAAGGCAGTAGTTGTCAAGTTGAAATTGTTCTCTTTGTTTCCAAGCTATAATTCATAGTTCCACTATAAAATTTACGAGCACAGAATGAGGGTGAAAAAGTAGGCAATTCTGAGGGTCATTTGAAGGTTTATTTTGACGACCTTTTCTGACCACTCTACTTGTCCATTAAGTCCTGATACAGTCTTTCCACCAAGGTTTCCTTATTTGCTTTGACTTTCATATGGCATGACCTCCGTAAACTACATATGCAGCTTCCAAATGCCTTTTATTTAAACTTCCCCATCCAGTGGCATAAACTAAAACTGTACTTTACTGATATTTTAGATGGCATTTACTTCCATGAATGTGCCTGAGAAACAAAAGCAGGAAAAAGAAGGCACCACATTTAATCTCATGTATGCTTCCATGAAAAACATCCCATGTTCTGCTCATTTCTTATCCAAATGTCAGTGTGCACTCCCTGGTGAAAACTACATTCTTACCTAAGATTCTTCAGACATCCTCAGTCTGCACAATGCCCCCATTTCTTACATTGGCTTCGATGTTTGTTTTTCACATCACTCTTTAAATAGCATCCTCTCTTGTTCAACATGAAGCCTCAGGGCTTGCTTAAAAGCTCAAGATGAGGAACACCGACTCTCTTTCTGACAGCTAACTTAAGAAATACACCTCACTTTCGTTCTTAAGCCCAGACATTAAACAGTAACCATATATAGACATATATAAATGAGATGTATATGTTATTATTTCTAATGTAGCTTACAACTTTATTACTCACAGTGAATTAGCACTAAGTAATATGTAGTGATTATAAAATAAAATGTATACCTACCCCTGCATAGAACATTTTATTTCGAAAACGACTGTTGAATTTCTCTGGATTGGCTTCTGTGAAAGAGGAAAGGTAGTTTTGTTATGGAGACCTCATTAAAGGCAGTGACTTAGATTAGCATTCCTACTTCCTTCCCAACTCCCTCCTATCCTACAGATCCAATAGATCCCATGGTTTGGTTATCATCTATCCCCCAGTTCCAGGCCAGTTAGTACAGTGGCCCAGTGCTACAGGCACAGTAAGCCCGGACTATAAATTCATAGCTCCAAACTAGCATCATTGACATTAACTAGGAGCTTATTAAAAATGCAAATGATTAGGCCCTAGCCAGACCTACTGAATCAGAACGACTCAGTGTGGAGTCTACACGTCTGTAGAGGGACTCAACTAACTCTCCAGGTGATTCTCAAGCACATTAAAGATTGAGGCACTCAGCCGAGCATTGTGGCTCATGCCTGTTTCCCAGCACTTTGGGAGGCCGAGGTGGGCACATCATGAGGTCAAGAGGTTGAGACCATCCTGGCGAACATGGTGAAACCCCATCCCTACTAAAAATACAAAAATTAGCTGGGTGTGGTGGTGTGCACCTGTAGTCCCCGCTACTCAGGAGGCTGAGGCAGGAGGATCACTTGAACCCAGGAGGCGGAGGTTGCAGTGAGCTGAGATCATACCACTGCACTCCAGCCTGGTGACAGAGCAAGACTCTGTCTCAAACAAAACAAAAGACTGAAGCACTCTGGATGCTCTTTAAAAACTGGAGGGTTTGCAGGGATATTGGGCTGGGATAACAGGAAAATTAGGAGGGAGGTGGAGAGGTGATTATTTGACTTTCAGAGGGCATGACTTCCATAAACTAGGTATGCAGCTTCCAAATGTAATTAAACATGTTTTTGAGTTTGATTAGTGTTTGGAATAAAGTAGATATAAAAAACTGAATTAATGTCAGTTTAATTATTCCTTCTAAAAGAAATACAATATATGCAGTTATGTTGAGAACTGTCCATTTGATGGACTATATTTATATCTGTGCTAAAAATTCTTTCCACAGTTAAATTTATAAAAATTCTTCTGTAATGAGATTTGCATTAATCACCCATTTTTATGTAGATGTATTGGCATAATTCTCAATCTAAAAGTACTATATTTTCTTGGCTAATACCTCGTAGATTCTACTATCCAAGCTTATGTTTTCATAACAGCTTTCATGAGCCTTTGCATTACCCTCCAGGTATTTTATGGCAAATGATATATGAAGCCGCAAACAGTGCTTGTGTTGGAAAACAGTTTAAAGTCTCACTGTGAGTTTTCTTGGTTTGAGAACCGCTGCTCACTATCTACTGACAAAATAAGTAAGCTTGCCACAATTAAAACTGTGGTGTTGCTTATTCTGTTTTTTTCTTCTACAGCTTAAGATTTCTTGACTAACTAGGTATAAATATGGGAAAAATAGAAATGAACAGAAACAGTAAAAAAAAAAAAACCTAGCCACTTAATTACATATTTCATAGACATTTTTTAATTTAACATAAAAAAAGCAGATTAACAGATACTGAAAAGTCCATACCTCTTATCTAAGTGTATCAACAAAATCTGGTTTCAATATCTTACAGATATTCATTTTTTTTACCAACTCTATCTCACCTGCATGAATATTATATCTATTATTCTTAATCAACATAGTTTTTCCCTTATCAGCCCTTCAGTGGCTGATTTTCCTCAAAGGCTCTGATTTAAGTGCGGGGAAATTGTTTATAATTCCATTTCATACTGCATCAAAACACAATAAGCCTTAGCAAAAAACTATACAAAGATTAGTGCTTGACATCGTTTAAACAATTGTTCTATAATCACACACATATAAATGTACATGTTCATACACAAAACAATTTGCTTATTCCACTCTAAAACAGTCCTACAGCTTAAAATAAAGGAAAAAAAATCACTTTCCCCAAAAGACTTTTCTTCTAAGCCTGGTCTTTCCACTCAAGGGTCTCTTCCAGCTCCCTTCTCACTCTGATGCATAGAAACTTCATCACAGTACAAGGAAGTGACTCATTAGAAAAACTTCTGGATTTGTTAAACTAAGTATGAGCCTCACTTGAATGAGCTCATTGTTGGCCATGTGTTCATTTAGACCTCTTTTCATGACTATTTATGGAAATTCATGTATTAGTGATAATTGTGTTTCTTTACAAGTATTATTAAGAAGTTTTATATGAGACGAAAAAAATGGGGTAAGAAAGGAAGTTTAAAATCCCCCATTTACTTCCCAAATTAACTCTCCTTCAATATAGGTAGGGTAATGGATCACAAATGGTGGTCTTAAGGTAGGTCCCTCTGAATACCTAACATCCAAGAACTGTCTAGGGCAGGGAGGGGAAAGTGGTAGTGTTTCTGACTCAGGATATTTGAGGTCCTGTTAGCAATCATCCCTTCTAGCTGTGATTTTCTGGCTAATCAGAGAGGAATACCAAACTATGGCTTTATCTTCAAACACTATCGTTCTTGCTTGGCACAGAACTTGACCTTTACAGAGCCCATCCTCTCAAAACCTTGTGAACCAGAAAGGTCAAAGTCTGCTAACATTTCTGAATCCAGTAAGGAACTTTAAAGATTTGTTCTTTGCTTGTATTTTATATTCTAGTGGTTTTTAATCCTGTAGCACCACTCTTGACTTCCAGCTCATAAGTGCATTATCAGAATCTTCATGTGTTATTTCCAGAATCTAAAAATGTGACTTCTAGTTTTTAGTACTCTGTTATTTCAAATGCTATGATTTAAAGCCACTTTCTTCCTTCCATAACCTGGAGGAAAAAAAGTAAAGTACTTCCTCATTTATGACTTTTATCTCACAAGTCTCTTACTAATCTATATCCTACATAGTTTTGGTTATATATAAATATATTCAGAAGGAACTAGGTACAGATATAGATACAGGCATAGACATAGATATATAGTATAACTGTATCAATAAGAGGAGAGTTGAGAGAGATAAAGACAGAAAGAGAGATCAATTGGGAGTACAAAACATAAGTCAAAACCCTAAACTTTCTCAGTTCCAAATTGCATGGGAAAATGTTGATGAAAATTTTAATAGCATATTATTATTTCATCTTCTTTTAAAAATTGTTTTGTTCCCCTAATCTTAACTCCATCTCTTTTAGTAACTGAAATCACAACATGGTTTCATTCACACCTCTGTAGCATCCAGTGGGGATCCCTAGTACCTTCCTAATTAATCCCATTACCATTACATCCTGTTCTTTGAACCTAAACTATCTATAGCTCCTCTATTCTTCTAAGATGCCTGCTGTTTCTTTTATGCACACAGAGAGGACTTTTGTTTTTGCTACCATATCTCAATGGCTCTGGTTATGTAGTGTTGCACTTTCATCATGTTTGGTGAAGCTAAAGAATATCTTAGTGACTTCAGCAATAGTCTCTAGCACTTCTTAGTAGTTTACTCACTTCAAAATTTTCAGTAGAACTTAAAGAATCCCGAGACCCGGAACACACATCTAGTCCTGTCCTTTACTACCTTTGAGACCCTGGACAACTAGGTCTCAAGGTCCCATTTGTAAGAAGCTCCTGTCCTGTCTAGCTCCCAGAGTCATCCTGAAAGTTAAAGTGAAACAACACTGAAGCCCACTGAAAACATGTAAGTGATACACAAACAAAAGGGAACAAGCAAAACACCTGCTAGAAACTTCCTCCCTGGGAGATGGAAATGGGACGTTGTCCTCACCTCTGGATTCATGGAACTCCAGTGTGACATGAGCATCAAATCCAAGGCTGAAGTAGTTATTGAAAACATTCAGAGGGAGCTGCAATGATAAACAAAGACAGAAGCAAAACTGTGTGTGGCCAGGCAGAAAGAGAAGAATGAAACCTAAAGCCAGACCCTTAGCTCTGAAGAAGTTCCTAGGAGACAGATCAGCCATGACTTCAAGTAGAGGATGCTTACGCAGAAAGAACAGGAAATTATTGGATTAATTCATTAGTGAAAGCTAAAATCAAGTAATTTTCTCAAGAATTATAAATAGGATAAGAAATAAGAGCTTAAATACAAAATATTAAATAAGGACCATTCTCATAGATGCTGTAATAATAGGAACTTGTTAAGCTGAGGGATATATATTTGCAAGAGTTACAAAGAATAGTTCACTAAGCAAACTTAGAAAGTAAATTCAATCATAAAAATAATGTCTAATCAACTTAATCAGTGGATGCACATTTTTTCAAGAATTTATATTCAGCAAACCAATATTGTAATGTAAAATGAATATTTAACTTATTTACCCTATTTTCTCTCTCTATGCACACACACACGCACACGCACACACACAGACTTTTTTTTTTTTTTTTTACAAAAGTCATTAAAAAATAGGGCAATGTGACCCATTTGGTTATTGCTGGCCTAGAGGAGAAAAACAACAACAAAAATGCATATTAGTATTATTCAAGTTCTCATTTCATCTATAAACCCTTACATCTTTACTATGACCATTCTGAAAACACAGACGTACAGATGCACACGTAAGCTTTAACTTTCCTTCCTAGAGTCCTTTGGGTCTCTGGCTGTTACCGCTGAAAGCTTAGTGAAAAGAACTCTGCAGCCTCAAATCCTGCATTAAAACTGCAAAATTGATGTGATTTTAAGCTTCAGTTCAATGTCAAAACAATTAGGAAAGCATGTGGAAAATGTGAGAACGGAATGGCTGGTTCTCCTGCTTTTCCTTCTTCAACTCAAGTGTCAGGTAAATATTAAAGTAAATAAAGACAGGAAATGTTTGCAGCTAATTATCCAGTTTGTGTCCCAAATTGAACTATACCTGTCTTCTCTGAAAGATGTTTTAACCCTCAAGATTTTACAGGTAAGTTTTTTACAGTGTTTCATATGCCCCTTGATCAGCAAGATTTTCTGTTTCACTAGAGGGAGAACTTTCTTTCATTAAGGAAAAAAAAATGAAATAAGAGAGAGAGCAAGAGAGATACAAATGCAGAAAAAGGAAAATTGGATTGGCTTGGTCTCTAATGAAAGTAAGGAATGAGTCCACCTGGAAGCTATCAATTCAAAGCCTATGTATTGATTCAGAGTCCAAGTGAGCCCTTAGGAATGGTCTCAACTAAAGGAAAACAGGGAGAGACACTAAACACATAGAACAATGCCAAAATCATGTCTTACTCTTCAGGCTTCTTATTTGAGAATATCCAGTTCCTGCACTTAAACAAAATACCAGCTCTTAGTAATGACAGCACGGGTTGGTGATCCTGCCAAAAGCACAGACATGTTCATCTCCTCTACCATTTATGTTCTTTTGGCCACAGTTCTAACCCACGTCTTAACATCTACTGATCGCTAAGAAGAACATCTGGTCATCATCACCTAAATCATATCCCAACTTAGTCTGTTTTTAAGTTATTTATATTTTCCAGGAAAACTTGCCCCAGTTTCCCATACATCTCTTTAAAAACCCATTTTAAAAACCCCATTAATTATATGGATTGGTGTCCCCTGGCTACACCGAGAAGTCTTTCCATTTCTTAAGCTGTTGGGAAGAGAATTAAATATGAACTTCTATTGCACATCTAACCATTCCATGTTTAGTAGGAAAATGAATTTAAAATATCCATATGGTACTCTTCTTTGTACTTTAGTTGTTTTCTATCCAATTTCTATAAGTCAAATCCTTTATAAAAAAGCATCACATCTCAAGATGTTGTTGTTTAAACAGCATTGTGACATTTAACTTGAATTCAGCTGAGCAATCATAATATCTACTGTAAATCTTACTAATTTCAGGATCATAGTTTAGGTAAAGAAATGATAAAGATGGAGTAAAACATGTTTTAATCTGATTTAGCCAAGTAAGAAACTTGAACATCTATTAAATTATAATATATGTAATTAAATTGCTCAGGATCACGATGCTGATAAATAAATGGGTATTGGTTTGATCTAAATCTAAAACGATATGGGGTTTAATCTATTATATGCTTGAAACATCCATGAAATCTTAGCTTCAATAAATGGCATGGTTCACTATCATAGGGATACTGTTTAAAATACAGATGCCTGGGCCTTAACTTGCATTTATTTAATCAGAACCTCTGAGGACTGGGCCTTGTAATCTGCACTTTAACAAACACATCTGGAGATTCTTACACACACAGAGTTTGAAAATTCAATCACAGAAGGAAGGTGGAAAGTAATATGAGGGAAGTGACTACTCAGCAGCCTACCAAATTAATCTGAAATTGAGGCCACAACTTAGAACCAAAGGATCGACTGAAGATTCGCAGTACTAATTACAACTATTAATATATCTCGGTTTGCTTTTCAGTTGAAATAAAAGCTCAATCACTAAAAGAAAACATGAAGTCCAGACATAAAGATGGCAACAATAAACACTGGAGACCACTAGAGTGGGGAGGGAGGAGAGGGGCAAGGATTGAAAACCTATGGTTACTATGCTCACTATCTGGGTGATGGGATCAGTCATATCCCAAACCTCAGAATCATGTAATATATTCATGAAACAAACTTGCACATGCGCAGCTTCAATCTAAAATAAAAGTGAAAATTATTTTTTAAATAACATGAAGTCAAACATTCATCTAGGTATCTTCAAGTCCCACCCAAGTGATAAAATTGGCATAGTTAATACCTCCTAAACATAAGATATATTTTATATCCATCTAGAAATCTCAGGAGGTTGTATTTCTACTGAAAGAACAAGTGCCCAATGTTTCCAAATATACGTATTTTTTCAACTTCTTATAGGTTATTTGCTATTAACTCAAATGATTAAAACTGAATACATGCCTTTCTAGTGTAGAAGCTGAAGACAGAGAAGACCTCCCTGAGCTCTGGAAGTAGGTATGAAATCTAGATCTTTAGAGGTCTATGGGCAGAATCATTAGGTGGTATTATTACCACCTAATGGTTGATGGCACTACTAGCCATCAACTCAAACACTATCACATTATCTCATAGGAATTCATCAGCACATGACTCTCCAGCCAGGAATTTATTTCCTGTAGCTCAGGCAGATGCTCCAGGGTTCCTTCCTGCAGAACAAAAAACTCTCTAACCTTACATACGCCATCTTCAAGTTCTTCTGGAGGCAAGTCAGGATTTCTTTCCACATGGAGATTCCAGCGATCTAGCTGTACAATTGTCCCATCTTCCACTTGGCACAGGATCTTAGAAACAGGTTCATCAGTGTAGCCCTGAGGAATCAGAGAACATATTCATTGCTGTCTGAAGAGGAGGACAGTAAAGCCAATGCTATTTTATGCAAGGAAGAGCCCTGCTGCTATATTCTTTTAATTTGCAATTAGCAAGGCTTGGAGAGCAAATTGTTTACCTTGAGGTACTTAGAATTTGAGACACTACTGTGAGGAAGATATATAGAAACACTAACTCTGGCTGGTTTGAGCTGAGGAATATTTTTTGTCAGCAGTAAGAACCAATCGTCACGGGTACGCATTAAGGGCCATACCGGGGGCTGGATGGCTGCTTTTATCAGAGTGAAAAACAGGATTCCCCACTACTCTCACTAGAGAAGACGGGAGGAAACACAGAACAAATGTGTTTGGAGAGGCAGGGAAAGAATCAAGGAGGGATAGGATTGACAATGCTGTTCTATTAACACTCCCTCTCAATCACCTCTCCCTGACCTCGTTAGAGGACATCATTCTCCCCATGATCTAAGGCAAGACTTGCTGAGGAATGGCCCTGTTAGGGAGCTACTTATTCCTTGAGGATCCATTACTGACAGCAGGATAGTCTGTCCTCAGTAGGATATTCAAGGCACTGATTTGGATGGCAGAAGTTAACACTGACAATAACCTTAGTTGCCCCACGTAAATATATTTTTTATTTCTATGCTGCCTACTTAAAAAAAAAAAGGCCTGTGGAAGGTTAATTTGTCCAAGGGTCAACTAATATCTGCTAAACATCTGAATATAATTTTCACAGAGTCAAGCCCAGGTAATGCTCTCATATGAGCAGATAAAAAGTTGGTGGGGCTGTATACGTATACGTATATTACACAATGCATCTATATATATTGGGCCTCCTTTCTATCCTAGTACTATAGAATATATAAGTAAATAAATGGCTGGTTAGTGACAACAGAACGATTTCCCCCAAGCTTGCCTGAAGTTGTCTTCATTGTGGAAAGGACAGCTAAGTATGTACACAGCCAAAGTTCTGCTGATACTAATTTAAAAAAAAAAAAAAAAAAAAAAAAAAGATGCTCAAAAATGTTATAACTCTCCCAAATAAGGCGTGTAAAGTTGAACCAGATTTGCTATCCTAGCTGGGGCTGAGAGTCTGGATTAACTGAAGTCTGTATGATCCTTCTACGTGCAGACTTGAGGCCAAACTCACCCACTGTCTTTTCGTGGATACCTCAACAAGCTTCAAGCCTGTGTACTAACCACTCTATTTCTCTCATACTAAGCTTTCCTTTCCATTCTAGCTGATTATAAGTTCAAACTAAAGAAGCTACCAGATCAAATAAGGGTTCAAGGACACTTTAATTCTCAGCTCTAACTTATCCTTGGACAGCAGCAGCAGTACACCCATTTCCATTAGAACATCAGTGGATATGAAATTCGGTTTGTTGTTGGATGATATGGGCAGCCCCTGAGAACAGTTCTTACCCCTCCCCAGTTGAGAGTTCGAGCCAGGTCATTCCCAGTCCCTAGAGGAAGGACCCCCACAGGAGGCTGAGGGCTCAGCTGCAGTTCATCCAGGATAGAAAGGATCCAGCCCACCTACAGGCATATCGGGGGCCAGAAGAGATATAAGAAAGATAAATAAGTTACAAAGAAAACAATTTGAGAAACAGAGGCTTTCAAGGGCTAAACAGAATGGTTTTATTTTTCTTTAAAACATATATGTTTTAATTCAGTGAGCACGGAACAGAAAGGCCACTTATCACAGGCAGTTTCAAAATGGTTGAAGAAAAAGGAACCATTTTGCACATGCTCTATCATACAAGTAAAACAAAACCCATTCATCTGTGTGTTTAACTAGAAACACACTTGTAAGTTTCTGAGTTTAAGACTTCGGTAGTATAACAGGGTACAGGAGGGAACATAAGACTCAGAATCAGACTGAATTTCAGTTCTGACTCATACAGGCTGCATAACCTTCATTACATTTTGACCTCACTGAGACTCATTTACTTGATTTTTCAAAGGGGGGATAATAATACGTACCTCACATGATTGTTTACTAATTAAACTAAAATGTACATAAAGCACCTAACATGGTACATGGCCTATGTAAGTACTTATTAAGTGGTTGCTCTCTGTATCATCTTGAAAATTAATAGTGCTTTCCTAAATATCCCTCTATTTTCCTTAATGAAACATTAAGAAAACATAATTAGGTACAGACTCAGTACCTATGATAAGTTTAGGCAGGAAATTGATACTTACATACTAGAATCATATTCCTGTTTAATCTTTTTCTAAGATAAATAATACTTTGGGTTTAGTCTTATGGCTAATTAGAAAAATTGACCAAAACTTGGAAATAGCAAAAAGAAATCTGAATGTCCTTATAATGTCATACTAAAATAGTGTTTCACAGGCCTATCTAAGAATTTTATAACTATAGGTTAACAGATTTCTGTCCTGTAGAGAGACTAATGTCAAGAAGAAATTATTGCTTTAAAAGTTACAGTTTTTATTCTCTCATAGGACATTATCACTTTTGTCTCAAATTTAGAAAAATTATTTTGATATGAAGTACATAATTCTTTTGCTCTAGTTATGATAAATCAGCTTTACTATCTTGCAGCTTCCCTCATTAAAGAGCTAAGCAAATTTTTTGACACGTATTCATTCTATAATTGTATGAGTCATGCTTCTTGAAAACACTAGAGCATTCGTTTATTGAACACTACTTCATATAAAACCCAGAACTAAGCCATTTAAATAGAGAGATAAATGAGCTAGGCTATGACAGATAAGGCAGAAAGGTTGTTCTCGAAGAGTTCACAGTAACACAGAGATGGACATACTGATGCCTTGCTGTGTGCCATGCCTGAGGAAAGTCTTTTAATGAATTATTAAACTTTAAAATATTCTCTGTAAGATAGATATTAATGTAATTTTCATTTCTATCTTATATCTAAGGAAACAGAGAATTGGAAGGGTAAGTGACCTCATTAGTATCACATGGCTGACACGGTAGAGATGGCATTCCAAAAATAGGAGCACCTAACACCAGTGGCCAACACCTTAACTGCTAAGGTGTAAGGAGCCTTTACATAAAGAACTCAACCCCCTGCTGGATATGGTCAGACCCTCCTGGAAGCGGTGGCATGTGATTTTTGGAATCTGTGGAAATGAAGAAACTTAAACATTGCTTAATCGAATTCGGTGAGCTTGTAAATTGATAAACTGAGATGCAAAAAAATCATGTAATTTTCTCAAGACTAAATGATTGGAAGTGTCAGACTCAAGGTAATGTTGGTTCTTCTGACTTCATCTAAAATTCTTTCTCCTCCACAAAGATGACTTCCCAGGATGTAAAACTTGCTTGTCTACCAATTACATCTAACATTGTGTTTACCTTCTAAAAAGGCACATCACACGGTTCACCCAACGTGATAACTAAAAAGCCAGACTTACAAATGTCAAAAGTCTGTCCATTTCCCTAACCTGGGGAAGTTACTCCTAGACAGAGCCTTAGATTCTGACCCAGAGCTTCTTTAGTCTCTTCTTTTATGTGCAATACCAACAAAGCTTGCTACTGAAGTCAAAACAAAAATGCCTGATGCTAAATTAGTTCTAATGTTTGTGTTTGACATTGCTTCTGTGCTGCTAAAAGCACAAATTAAACACAGTAAAAGTAGATTGTTCTAATAAACTGCAAGAAGGGGTTTTGAAGGCCATAAAAAGGACATAAACACTCAGAAAAAAAGCCCAACCATCTGGGATCACCAACTACAGACACAACAGCCCTGAATAGAGTCAGACTCACAGACCCACAAAAGAACATAGCAGTAATCCAATTCACCACCCCATCCAAAGAAAGAAGAGGGCATTCTCTTTAAAACTCCTCTAAGAGATAATCATTCAACCTCTCCTTTATGATTTGTACTCACAAGTCAGCCCATTTTCTTTCAGGTAGATTTAAATTAGAATTTTTCTTATGCTTGCTTGAAATAGGTCTTTCTTTTCTGGGTAAAGAAAATGCTATGATTTTACACTTTCAATATCCCATTTCACTCAGACACAGCAATGATAGAAAAGGAAAAAAAGAAAGAAAGACAGCTTCATGGGCCAGAAATAAATACACAGTGGCAGAGCTGGCGTAAAGGCTTGCATCAGCTTGGCTCCTGGTCTTGCAAATAGCAGAGGAAGCTGGGATTTTGGCTTTTGCCTGATAATGGGAAAGTAAAAGTGCGTCCCCTACCAACCAGCAGCTGTCCTGGAGTGAGGCTGCCTCTTCGTGGGGAGGAAGAAAGGAAGGCAGTCTGAGGTTATGACCCACAGAAAGGTGAGACCTGCTAGGGCTAAAAGCAGCGTAGAAAGCCTCACTCTAATAAGTGTTTGACCTGACTTCCTACAAGCCCACTGACCCACCCCTGTCATCTTCCCCAGATGGAACCATAGGAATCTACGGAAAAACCCAGCTCTCGTCTGAAAGTCCTGCAAACATTCAATATTACTAGAAACCAAAGTGATACAGAGAAAAGTAAAAATCAAATAAAACAACTTTCTGTGAAGATGAACTAGCAAAGAAACAATTCCACATCACAGGAGGAATGCTAATACCAAAATGGATGGAACATTAGGGGGTTAATTTACTGCCCATGGAACACAAACTATTTCCAAATGACTTTGAAGTACGTGACGTGCCCCACAACTTCTATGAGTTGATGCTGTGGTTTCTTGGGGGCTTTTTTGGTTTGTTTGTTTGTTTTGTTTGTTGGTTGGTTAGTTGGTTGGTTGGTTTTGTTTTGAGACAGAGTCTCACCGTTGCTCAGTCTGGAGTGGCACAATCGCAGCTCACTGCAGTCTCTGCCTCCTGGGCTCAAGTGATTCTCTAGCCTCAGCCCCTGCAAGCAGCTGAGACTACAGGTGCAAATCACCACACCTGGTGAATTTTTTGTAGAGACAGGGGGTTTTGCCATGCTTCCCAGGCTCGTCTCAAACTTCTGAGCTCAAAGTGATCCATCCACCAAAGTGCTGGGATTACAGGCATGATCCACCACGCCCAGCCGATGCTGTGTCTTCTAACAGCCCTCATTCAGATCTCTAGGCTAGGTTCCTATTTGCTTTCTCAGAGAAGACTGTCAGGAGTTTTCATGATACTGAGCTATGATTCCTCACAAAGGCAGAGCCCACAGGGCCCTTGGATTCCTCACCATCTCTTCTCCTTTTACCCTTGGTCTCTGCAGAACAGGACAAGTACAGAGGGTGTGAATGTAAAGGTGCTTCCCCTCTCATCAACCAATTTGCTTTATGAACTGGATAAATAGATTGTCTCCTTTCTTCTGTAGCCAAATGATCAAATATGTCATTGTCTCCTGAAGACAAGCAGAAAATCTTGCATTTCATCATTCCACCACTTTTGGGATCATCAAAGGCCTCCTGCCTTTCACAGAACAGATTTTGCTTTGTCTTGAAATTCTCCCACAGACAACCAACATTGGGCTAATAGTTCTCTAATGGATGTGGGTCTGTATCACTCTTCCATAGCTCCTGAGGAGTTTTTCTCAGCCAGCAGCTCTATCAGCACTCCCCAACAGCCAGTGTCCTCGGAAGACAGCACAGTGCAGAAGTGTGCGGCACCAACCGAGCGGCAGGGAGCTCAGCTCCACCACTCACTGGCTGGCTGAGTTTAGGTAAGTCACTTAATCTCTCTAAGCTCCCCTCACATCTGTAAAGCAAAAGTAATAATAATGCCTCTCTTTCAGAGTTGTTTCATCAACTAACATGTAGACATTGCTTAGCTAGGGCCTGACAAACAGCAAATGCTAAACTAACATTAGCTACTATGACTCAGCTAGATTTTTCTTCCTCTTTTCTCACTTCATCCATAAAGGCCCAGTTTCCTAGAAGCAAAATGTCTTCTTCCCATTTCTCCCCTTTAAGTTGAGCCCTGAGTTTGCAAATCAGTCCCACCTTTGGCCATCAAATCAGGAAGACTTTCTTTTGCAGACTCTAAAGAATGAACAGTAAAAGCCAAGCTGCCCTGCAGTAAAAATGGGCTATAAAAAACAAAATGGAAACAAGTACACACTTACAATAGCAGGAGACATTAAAAAAGTCTTGGGAAATACTCTGTCTTTGTCCTTAGAAAAAAACTTAACAAAAGATTTTAAAGCCATTTCTGGAAGCTGTCTTTACAGCAATCCAGAACCTGTTTCTGCCTGAAGCCCAGACTGCACATTGAAAGGTTCTATGGGCAGGAACTCTGCCAGGGCTTCGGTATTTTCCCAAATCATCTCCACCAGCTCACCTTGCACCTTTTCAATTAAATTATTTACTTAATTGCAACATATCGCACTTGGTATATTTTCCGCCGGCACTGAAGAAAGTTACCCTGATTGGGCCTAATCATTTTCCAGTTTGCAGAGTTCTTTCCTTCCTTCCTAGGAAAAGCGGGGCTGACAGCTTGAGAACACCAGGTCCTCCACTTTGTCCCTGAGCAGCCAGGCACGGCAGCAGCTGGCCAATGCTGCCACCATCTGTCCGTTTTCAACATTCGTTGTCACTGAATGTTTACCAAGTGCATCTTGAGCAATATTTTCATTCTGCGGTATACTAACATGAGAGGTGGCTAGGGGGAGGAGATGACAGCGAATTGATATTTTCTTCCAACAGAGCAGATGCACATTGCACTGCCTTGTCGTATATGCAGGCCAAAAAGCAAAGGACACTCACATTTGGAAATCAAAGGAAAACAAGAGTAGTGTTGCTGAACTCTGAAAGAAAATAACCACACAGTATTGGATGACTGAAGGACCCTTTTGAATTTGTGCACGATGATTCTTCCTTTTGTTTTTTTAAATGTATGTTTGTACTTAATAAAGCCAACATGTGTTAAAAGAAATGTGTTTAAAATTAAAGAAATCAAGATAGAAGTCAAAGTATGACCTTTTCTTGGAATGTAGGATCCACACCAAGGGTACACTGTGTGCTTACTCATGAGAGAGGATGAACTATAATTAGGCTGAGGCTGAACGGGGAAAGGGGCTTAGGATGACGTGATTGTCCATATTGATTAAAGGAAAAATAAAACTTTCTTCTTTGCATTGGCTGTGGTGAGTCAGGGCATGGGGGTGCCTACCATTTGGGATGTCTTCGTCTAGGGAAGGCATTAGAACAAGAAATAAGCATGAAGTGGGTGGCTGAAGTCAATTTAATTTCAGGCCTTTGGAAAGAATTAAAATAAAAGCAGGCTTGCAAATCTAGCCAAGTTCATCAAAGTCAGGAGCCAGATAGGTAGGGACCACAGGTTATACCTTAAGGAGCCATAATGAGGGTTATGTGAGCCTCAGGGGATCAGTTCACGTGCTCCTCAATATTTTGGCAGGGTGACAGCCATTGGGAGTTGGATAGATGTAAATGTGGCCAAGGAAGTGAGAAAATACAAATTTACCACATGACAAAAGACAGGCTGTTTCTCATTTATAAACATGAAGGTTTGAGATCATTCTTGAGTTAGCTGAATTTTATTGCAGCCAAGAGATCAAAAAATGAGATCAGACCACCTGACAGCTGTAACTATGTGACAGCCTCTGAATTGTGTAAGCCAGTAACAAAGAGACTACACCTGCATCCACTGGCCACATGTGGTGACCCAGCACCTGAATAAATAATCAAAATTAGATGTGCTCTAAGCATAAAATACATGCTGGATTTTGAAGACTGTACAAATAGAACATAAAATAACAATGTTTATAAATTAACACATATTGCAATGATACCAATTTAGATAAATAAAATATACTATAAAATTAATTTCACCTGCTTTTTGTTTAAAGTACCTTCTAGAAAATTCAAAATTGTACAAATATGGCTTGCATTAAAGTTCTCTTGAATAATAGTCTATATTATTATAATGCTACAGCTGTTAGAACCTTAGAGATCTGAATGCATTTCTTCATAGATTTAGAAAGTCTCAAAAGAGGCTAAGGAACCTGCCAGAGTCACAGAAGTAGAGGCAGAACCACCTCTCTCACCTCCACTTCCAAGTGTGTTAATGAGGAATGTATCCCTCTGCCTCCTCGTATTTTTTTTTTTTAAGACAGAGTCTCACTGTATCACCCAGGCTGGAGTGGGATGGCATGATCTTGGCTCATTGCAACCTCCAACTCCTGGGTTCGAGCAATTCTCCCGTCTCAACCTCCCAGGTAGCTGGGATTACCAGCGTGCACCACGTGCCTGGCTAATTTTTGCATTTTTAATAGAGATGGGGTTTCACCAGGTTGGCAAAGCTGGTCTCAAAGTCCTGACCTCAAGGGATGTGCTCACCTCAGCCTCCCAAAGTGCTGGGATTATAGGCATGAGCCACCATACCTGGCCTTTCCTTGCCTTTTTTTTTTTTTTTTTTTTTTTTTTTGAGGCAGAGTCTCACTCTGTCCCTGGGCTGGAGTGCAGTGGCGTGATCTCAGCTCACTGCAAACTCCTCCTCTGGGGTTCAAGTGACTCCCCTACCTCAGCTTCCCGAGTTGGGACTACAGGCGCTCACCACCACACCCAGCTAATTTTTGTATTTTTCATAAAGATGAGGTTTCGCCATGTTGGCCAGGATGGTCTTGATCTCTTGACCTTGTGATCCACTCGCCTTGGCCTCCCAAAGAGCTGGGATTACAGGGAAGAGCCACCACACCTGGCCTTTCCTTGTATTTTTTAAATAATATACAATTAAAGTAGCTAATATTAAAGCCTAAGAACTTTTTTCCAAAGTAGTGCAAACTTTCTATACCTTAAATAATACTTTGTATACTTAATCTAATATGGGTAGGGGTAATATAGGCTCATCCTAGTCAATCAAAAATAATCAATTTCTGATTTCTCCCTGAGCTTTGTCACTTTACTGGCACATTCTGACAGCTTCTACTGTGATAGATATGCTCACTAACTAAAGGCTGGATACCTTATACCAAATATACACCTGAATTCAGAATTATACTTCACTTGCCTAAAGCCAGCAGTTTTCTTCATGAATTCATCAGGCTGTTTCCTCTATATAAACTCTGCCTCTACCTACAATTACAAGTTTTATTTTCTAAACTAACAAAACAAAAAAAAAAATCAATCACATACAATGATAAACATTTCATAAACTTCATGTTTTTCACAAAACATCTGACTTTAACTAGGTAAATTAAATAAAACTTGAGTTTACATAAGGTAAAATATAAGCAAAGTTTTGATTCTGAGTACTTTAACTACAGATGTTACCATTGACAAAACGATTAGTTTAAGAGTATGCACTAACTCTAGAGTAAGTATACCACCATCATTTTAGGCATGCTGAATGCAAGTGGTCATGGGACACCCAAGTGTAAATGACTAGTACATTTGTGAGTTACAGCAAAGGAGGTAAAAACTGAAGTTAAGATGTAATGTCCCTAAGAGGAAAAAGTACTCACCACATTAAAAAAAAATAGCCTTGTGGAATACTCATAAATTATGGCATCCTTAATGAAGAGATGCTTGAAAAGACTGGATATGAAAAGTAGGAAAAGTAGGTAGTCTACATGTCAGGAGGCTGACAGTGGCAGGAGAGACATCACAGGCATTCAAAACTGTAACTGGATCTAGCTGTTAGGAATTTCTTAAGATTGTACCAACTTTCACTTACTCATCATCTGGATTTTGTCTCAAATACTCTATTGAAACTACTTTCTTGAAATTCCATATTCAATGGTAACTTTTCAATCTCTCCTTGAAAATGTTACCATTGCCACTTTCTTGAAACTCTATTTTTGGTTTGTTTACTTGACAGAACAGACTGGTGGTTGTCCTATTCTTCTGTTTTTTTGTTTGTTTTCCTTTTGGACTTTGGCTCAGACCCCATAATTATATGCTTCATCACAGTGTGTGGACTTATCTATCTTCCTTCTTTATCCTTTATTCATTGGAATCCCATGCTTTCAAATATTTATCTAACTGCAGAGAATATTTCAATACTACATGACCTAGCACATGCTTTCTCCACCTATCTGCTGACTAAAGAAAAGGAAGAAGAAATGAGAGAGAATGAGGGAGGGAGAGGTGGAATGGGAGGTTCTGTGGAGAAGGGAAGGCCTGGGAGGTGGAGCACCCAATGCTCCAAGATTTGGGGATCCAAGATTTGGGGATGTTATGCATAGCTTATGTGTATTTAAGATAGGAGAAGGATGACATCCTCAACTTACCTGTTTTTGTCACTGAGGTTTAGAAAAGGAGAAAAGATGTGAGTGCGATGCTGAAGTCACATGAGAAGACAAGAAGATGCTAAAATAAGGAATATAACTATGGGTATGGTAGAGTCATAACGAGTTTATCCTTTCCTTAAAGATAACTACGCTGGGGATGCTTGAGTTAGGAAGGACACAGTATATATCCATCCTCACAGGGTCCATTTGGATGAAATTCTTACTAAGGAAAGTTGGGAAATTTTCCCCTAGCATATCCCTAAATATATCTCCCTAGAACACTAAAATCAATTGAAATTGGCATTGTGTGAGAAAGAAAAATCCATGGCCAAATAATTTTGAAAACCACTGTGTTTTAAAAAGCTAAATAGGTTTGGCTTCTTTGCTGTAAGATATGACAATGAAATTTATAAGCTAATAAGATGAACCTTGAAAAAAGATAGACTATTTTCCCAACTGAACATTGTTTTTTCTCTCCACAGAGTATCTGAGGGACCAATAAAAATCGTGGTTCTATTTCATTGCATTTATTGGTATATAATGTGTATCCAATCCTATATTAAGTGCTTATATGCTAAGAGAGATCATATCTTACGGTTACCTTTGAGGATAAAACATTCTAATTAGGGAAATTATAGAAAAGCTAAAGAGAGTTCATAATACAGTCATAGATCCTATGAGATCAGATTTCAAATCCAGAAGAAAAAGACCCAGAAAACACAGTCTAAATGTCACGATGCTCATTTCTTTACTTTGCTAAATATATCACCGTACATAGTGGCCAAATGGAGAAAACAGACAAGGTATAATAAACAGGAGAGGGGCCCAAAGTGGCTCCGGCCGGATGTCGTGGCGCTTGCGAAGGCGAGGCCAAGAGTTCAAGGCCAACCAACCTCAGCAACCTTACAAGCTCTCATTGATTGGCAAAAATAAATAAATAAATAAATAAATAAATAAATAAATAAATAAAATAAACAGGAGAAAATATATCCATGATATTAACCTTCAGCACAATTCCACCTTTTCTTTATAAATAAATACAAACATACAGTCAGATAGAAGGAAGAGGTTCTAATGTTGAGTGACAAAGTAGGGTGAGTGCAGTTAGCAACAATGTATTATATATTTCAAAGTAGCTAGAAAACTTGAAATATTCCCGATTCATAGAAATGATATTCTAAGTAATGAACACCTCCAAACCTTGACTTGATCATTATACATTCGATGCATATAACAAAATATCACAAATACCCCACATATAAGTAAAATATATCAACAAAAAAGAATAAAAATTGGACCAATTAATATTCTTTAAGGCAAAACAATAGTAAATATTCTGAGTTGCATTTCCACTAGTAAAAGAAAATGCAATAATTCAATTGTGTCCATGCATTTCTCCTTACTGTGAACAAATTATGAAGAATAAATGGAAAGGGCTGGATGTGGTAACTCACACCTCTAATCCCAGCACTTTGGAAGGCTGAGGTGGACAGATCGCCTGAGGTCAGGAGTTCAAGACCAGCCTAGCCAACACAGTGAAACCCCGTTTCTACTAAAAATACAGAAATTAGCCAGGTGCGGTGGTCGGCACCTATAATTCCAGCTACTCGGGAGGCTAAGGCAGGAGAATTGATGGAACCCAGGAGGCAGAGGTTGCAGGGAGCTGAGATGGTACCATGCACTCCACCCTGGGTGACAGAGTGAGACTCCATATCAAAAATAAATAAATAAAAATAAACAGAAACAGGTCGGCTTATATTTTAATATGAATTTAACTATCTATAATCTTCATTTTAATGATTTGACCACATTCCTACCTCATGGAACAGGAAATAATACAGCATAGTTGAGGGAGTGAAGCATACACTAGCAGGATCAAGTATGTATTCATGAGGACAATAACAAAGTCCCCTGTTACTCTTAGGAGCTATGATTCACCTGAGAGATATGGTGTGTTAGGGGACTGGAAAGACTGGGAATGAATAAAAAGAACTTCCACCAGAAAACAATAAGAAAGACAGAATCGGCAGAGAACTGGATTCTCTTTCAGGGACCTACCGTTCCATCCCCACCACAGGCCAGAATTCGCAGATTTGGTACTTTCCTATACAATTCAAGCCTGTAGAGGAAACAGAAGAGAAAGTAAACAAAAGAACATTTCACTGGCTAGAGCAGAGAGAAACAGTGGACAACATGGGTGAGGGTGGTGTCCACTGGAGAAAATGTATAATCATGAGGATGACAATGCTGTCATAGGTCCCAAGTAACCACAGGAGGAATGACTCCTGCAAGTGGAACACGCATAGGCAGCAGACATTATTTTTGCATGGCCAACACTGGAATTTAAGGGATATTAGGATGTCACAGTGTTTTATTTCCCATAATTTCTATTACATGTCAACATTATTTTCCTCATTCGTTTTGACTTCCTTCTCTTTCTTTTATGTAAGAAATCTTTTTCAGTAAGATGGGAGTCTTCCCCACTATCATTTTTACCACGTCTACAACTCTGTCCAGTCTCTCTCAGCTCAGTCACTTACACGCCACTTATACCTCCAACCCAAAGTGGGAAGATTGGCTGATTTGTCTGTATTTCAAACTTGCCTGCTTGGAATAAGATCATTTGTCTTTCCTGTTGGCTCTCAGGAAAATGCAGGGACACTGTCCCTGCTCAATCTTTTGCTTAAGTGAAGCTGCTAGCGGCTGTAATCTAGAAAACATCACCTGTTGAGATCACGAAATATGTTGTTTTTTTTTTTTTTCTGAAAATATTTCCTGTCCTACCATGTTCTTTGTTGTGACCTATGAAGTATCTCTCTGGGGCCTAACTAAAGTGATAACATCTTAGGAAAAATCAGTTCCTAAAATGGCACATCCAGGATAGCAGATTTGCCTTAGCACAATCAAGTACAGAAAAAAAATTATATATGTATGTTATATACATATACACATGGAGAGACAGAGAGAGAATCTTACAACAAACTCAACTGGCAAATAAATTTATTCATTAAGAAAATAACAAACCAATTTTCATATTTCCTAATCTGCACACTTAAAATATGTAATTTATCTCTTTTATAAAAGAATACTATTTCTCTAGATATAATCTTTTCCTCTGATACTGTTGTTTATTAAAAAATAGCTGGTATCCTTATGCTGTAACGTTTATCAGATAATATCTGAACTATCCTAGTAGATAAATTTCAAACAGGGTACCTGGAAACCAGAGAATAGCAGAAGTGTCCTTGGTCTTTTCCACTGTGTGCCTCTCCACCAAAGGGGAGAAAAAGATATGGGTCACCTACGACCTAGACTTTATTTTACATACTTCTAACAAAAGCAGAGAATGAGATTTCTGAGAGGCTCAGAAAAGGGACTGAGCAGGGATTAATCCATCTTCCCCACACTTGCGCAGAGACCTCAGGTATAATCACCTGATTCATTCTCTCTCTCTCTCTCTCTCTCTCTCTCTCTCTCTCTCTCTCACACACACACACACACACACACACACACACACACACACACACTTCCTCCAATTCAAATGTTTATTGACAAACATGGCTCCACCCTCCACAGATATACGCTTATATTCCCATTAATGTGCATCTCAAAAGTTGTACATGAAGAGACAGGAAAACAATGAGTCCCTTTTCAATTCACAGATTTGCTGAGAACAATCTACAGTTACACATACATAAATAACAAACACACTAGAGGTATTCTGTGAGTTAACAGCCTAGAAGATATGTTTTGAAGGGAACTAACCCATTAAAGAATAGCAAAGGATGTTAGATGAAGTTTTAAAGGAAGGAGAGTACAGGTGAGAAGGTAGATGACATGGTCAGGAAATACCTCACAAGGTTACCAGATACTGAAGCAGAAAGTTCTCACTCGCCTAAAACACATACGAACCGTGGAGAATATTTTGAAACTTACGCATCTTTTGGTCCTTCCTGAGAGAGATCAAAGACTTGCCGTGGATTCAGGTACCACATGAACATCTGCAGGACTTTGGTTCCCTGTAAAAAGTAAAGAAATACATAAAAAGGCAATAATAGGAAGAAATTTCCGATTAATAACTGCTCATTTAAAAAATAATTTTTTTATTTAAAATAATATGCAGGGCACAGTGGCTCATGCCTATAATCCCAGTACTTTGGAAGTCCAAGGCGGGTGAATCGCTTGAGTCCAGGAGTTTGAGAACAGCCTGAGCAACATGACAAAATCTCATGTCTACAAACATTGCAAAAATTAGCCAAGTATGGTGTACATGCCTTTAACCCCAGCCCAAGAGGCAGAGTGTGCAGTGAGGTGAGATCGGACCATTGCACTCCAGCCTGGGTGACAAGAGTGAAATTTTGTCTCAAAAAAAAAAAAATAAGTGAGTGAATAAATGATGAATAAATAAACAAAATAATATCTAATTATAAACAATATAGAAGAGTAGTTAAAATCATTGGCTTTGGCCATGGATATACATAGGTTGAATGTCAGGTTAGAGGTTTATCTAACCTGTGTAACACTGGGCAAATTTCTTAATTTCATTAAAGCTCAGCCCACCTTTTCTTTAATACAGAGACAAGAATGACCAGTTTACAGACTTCTTGCAAGGATTAAAAGCAATAATTTTTGAGAAGTATATCACAGTGTTTTAAGTGCAGGAAGTACTTGATGAATAATGTTTGTTTTACTATTATTACTTAATGTATGAAAATCCATATAGAAAAGTTATTCATCAGCCTATGTCATTTCACATTAATTGTCACTTTATTGTGCAGATTTTTGTCTGTATTATAAAAAATATGGGCAGTATTAGCTAAGTATTAATATAATTTTAGGGAAATAACTTTTTTTTCTAACTGAAGCAAAAGTATCCCAGGCTCCCAGTTATTTTATTCATATATATATATATATATATGTATATGTATATATTAAAATATATATAATAAAATATATATATATATATATGAAAGTTATACATATATAACTTCCTTAGTAAGACCACAGCTTACTTTGACATTTTCAATCTCCACGCCTCTATTGGTTTGTTTAAGCCAAACACCTCTCTCTCACATGAACATTTTTGGGGAATTTTAAGTAACTGTGACATTTATAGAGATGATCGTTATAGCAGACATAAGGTCACTTTAGAGATCATTTTTAAAGTCGATTGAGCAAACAAAAATGCAAGGAGAATCTTTTTATCAAGCGATACCAAAACAAATTTAAAATTGAGTAGGATGCCTCATTTTATCACCCAGAGCAAATAATATCTGACCAGTCGAGCCAAGTTTGTTGCTCATAATATTGTTGTTTTAATAGATATCATAATTGCTCTTTCTTAAAATATTCCTAGGTTTGTATATCTAATAAGCTGTATTAAGAGTCATCCTAGTATAGTAGAAATGGTGCGAGATTTGAGGTCAAACTAACCTCAGTGTTCTAACTGAGTAAGCATGAGCATTTTTAACCTTGCAGAAATGCAGTATATAAAATGGAAAGGATATCCACCTGCCAGGATGAATATGAGAATTAAATGAATCAGTAACAGTCATGTTTCTAGCATGGTCTGTGGCACAAAACAGACCTTTGTTAACGTTAATCCTTTTCTTTTTTGCAGCCTGTTAGTCTATTCATTAAATTACACTTCAGAGTGTGAGCTCTAAAGTGTAGCTTATAATTATCACATTGTTACTCCTGTTGTTACATAGGCCAATACAGGTCTTTTGTTGCATGTATCAGCCAAAACCTATAATTTAAAAGTTCTGCCTTATCATGTGCTTGCTATAATTTTAGGAATCACATTCTATCTAGTAATTACAGCAAATCCTTCAGTTTCACCAAGTGACATATTTTGCTTCCTATCAAATTCAAACATAGATTTCGATATATATACACACCAAATACTGGATCATTTTCCCTCTCCTCTTGCTGAGTCTTGCTATGAAGTGTGTTTGGGATTATGTCGAATAATCTTTTATGTTTAATAGGTAACACAAGAGCTATTTTAATGACCAACTAATTTATAAAACATTTCCAACTGACTTGCTAGAAAATTCACTGTTCAGTTTTAGATTCCTAGAGTAGTTTGAATTGTTGATGTTAATTACTCCTTTCCACCTTTGCTATAGCAGAGTGTGCATCTCAGTTTCAGCTTCTCCTACTATGCAGATATTACTAGGCAATTAACATCTTCAAAAAAATAGAAATAAAAATCATTGAGAGCATCACTTTTCTTGACCTTGAATTTCTCTAAAAGATCTGAGTGGCCACAGAGATGCCATTTCTACTGCAGTCCATTGGAATAACATCCCTGCAATTGTGTAGAGATAACTTGCATAGCCATGCATGGCTGCCCTGTTGAAGTTGACATTCAGGCATAATATGATCACATCTATTAAAAAGTAATCTTCTTATCAAAATACAGTATTTATTAGCAAACATGATAAGTGTCTAAAAGAAAGCATTTAAAAAATGCTCCACCTAGTGGGTGGAGAAAAAAAGATGTAACTCACACATTTAAATGAATTATATTAACTTTGCTGTTACCTCCTGGTTAAGTTACTATAAGGCTTTGATATGAGTCATTTATTAAATGTAACTGAATGGTTTGACAAATATTAATTCACCAGGAGAAGGGTGATTTGTTTCTTCCTCAATAGCAAGATTAAATCTACTCATTTAGATACCTGTCACTCACTAACAAGTCTCCAACACTCTCATAGTTATCACATGCTATAATGCCAAACATAAAAGCCACAACTTTTGTGCAAGAGTCTAGTTGTCTCTAAATGAAAAAAACAGCTTACATGCCAATCCCAATCCATGGATGCTGTTGTAGATATACCTCAATGACCACAGAACTTTTTTAGATATTATAAGAATGGGTATTCCCAAGGAGTTAAAACATTACTCTTCCCAGCTGCAGGTATTGGGGAGGGAGTGCAACAGGAGAATACAAATTCCCAAAAAGTGGGTGGATTGAACAAGATTCATTCATTCACCTACTATCTGACAGGCACAGTTTTAAGTAGTAGAATATGGAGATGAACAAAACAGAGATGATCTCACTCTCAGAAGAAAGTTCTGTGCATTATTGATAAAGGAAAACATAATGACAACTGTTGCGAGTGTGGAGAAGCAATCAAGAATGGGTCAGTTCAAACAGCACATCAATCTTCATCGAAGCACCGTAACTCTAGAGTCGACTGAAACTCTGCTTTGTTATTAAGTCTTGGTTTATATCACACAGGTATAGTCAAGATTATAGAAAGAACGATTGCCCAGGCAATAAGAAAGGCCTGAGGGAAAAAACTTTTTTTTTTTTTTTGAGACAGTTTCGCTCTTATTGTCCAGGCTGGAGTACAATGACATGACCTCAGCTCACTGCAACCTCTGCCTCCTGGGTTCCATCAATTCTCCTGCTTCAGCCTCCTGAGTAGCTGAGATTACAGGTGCCCACCATCATGCCTGGCTAATTTTTTGTATTTTGAGTAAAGATGGGGTTTCACCATGTTAGCCAGGCTGGTCTCAAACTTCTGACCTTAATTGATCTGCCTGCCAGGGCCTCCCAAAGTGCTGGGATTGCAGGCTTGTGCCACCGCGCCTGGCTGAGAAAAATAAATTAACGAGAAGAAGGATTTAAGAAATAATTATTTCAAACTGCTTCAAACAATCCAAAAGGAATGCCTCATTTATTCAATAAATATGTATGAGGCTTTGACTCTGTCCATGGGTACCATCAGGATCTCAGAATCTACTGGAAGGAGACCAATACAAAATAAGTTAATTCACTAAAGATGGGAACTTCTCTGACACAGATGTCTAGAGGCTGAGTGCCAGAGGAAACACCCTAAGCCCAAGTTGAGAGATTAGAATGCATCGTAAGTAAAATATCTAAAATGTGTATTGAAAGATGAGTAGAGTGAACTATTTCTTTCCACCTCAAACAGATGAAGAAGTTTCAAGGTAAAAGCATAAAAGGTGTGAAACAGCAAGACATGCCATTGGAAAAGCTACACTGCACTCACTTTTCCAAACCATGAGATAGGGAGTTGCAAGAGAAGAGATAGCTGAAGTGAGTTGTAGTTTAAATACTGTATGCTGAGAAGCTTGGATTTTAATTTATGGAAAACAATGACTCATTGAAAGGTTTTAATTAAGAGAGTCAGACCACTTTTTTTTTTTTTTTCAGACTGACTGTGTGTGTGTGTGTGTGGCTGGAGTCTTGCTCTGTACCCCAGGCTGGAGTGAAGTGACATAATCTCGGCTCACTGCAACCTACCCCTCCCGGTTTCAAGCGATTCTCCTGCCTCAGCCTCCCGAGTAGCTGAGACTACAGGCACACACCACCACGCCCAGCTAATTTTGTATTTTTAGTAGATGGGGTTTCACCATACTGGCTGGGCTGGTCTCAAATTCCTGACCTCATGATCCACCCACCTTGGCTTCCCAAAGTACTGGGATTACAGGTGTGAGCCACCATGCCCAGCCCAAACTGACTCCTTCTTTTCTTTCATTCTTTCTTTTTTCTTTTTTTGAGACACAGTTTTGCTCTTGTTGTCCAGACTGGAATGCAATGGTGTGATCTCTGCTCACCACAACCTCCGCCTCAGGGATTCAAGCAATTCCCCTGTCTCATCCTCTCAAGTAGCTAGGATTACAGGCGCCCACCACCACGCCCAGCTAATTTTTTGTATTTTTAGTGAAGACAGGATTTCTCCATGTTGGTCAGGCTGGTTTGGAACTCCTGACCTCAGGGGATCCACCTGCTTCAGCCTCCCAAAGTGCTGCCATTACAGGCATGAACCACCACGCCCAGCCAACATTTTTTATACATTCCTTTTGCTACAGACTAAGGAGCCAGACCTATCACTGGAGCTAGTTTGGGTCTTAGATGCACAATCCTCCCACCAATATTATGATTTTGGAAAAAGGACTTTCCACAGATTCATCATTTGGTTGTTTTAATTCCCTCTCTTGAGACTGATTGGACAAGAAGATCTTGAGGTTAATTTTTACAAGAGTCCTCATCTATCAACTGCCCTCTGCCCTCTTCCCGCCTACTCTAAACCTTAGGAGTCTAAACATTTATCTAAACATAATAATCCTTGAATTATCACTAGATTGAGAAGTTTCCAGTACAGCAAAAAAGTAACTACTTCATTAAAGTTGTCCAGTTATTTAGAAACAGTTTTGGGACTCAGGTTTTTCATCTGAAGTTATTTACTCTTTCTTTCTTCCCCTTCTCCTCACCTTGGTGTGACTGGCCCCTGACTTAGGAGGGGTGGCCCTGGTCTGAGAAAACCAATTCCCAGATGGTGGTGTAAACTCAGCCGGCATGCATCTGTCCACAGACTAGATACCTCTTCCTCAATCACCCTACTGATAAACACCCTGGGATCTTCAATCCAAGGATCCAACTACTGCCATACCTCTACCCTAGGATTCCACATCCAACAGTGTGCAAAGCCAGGTCTGGATCCCTCAGCTCTCAGGAATGGTTAGCTAGAATCATCCTAGAGGTCAGAACATTGCTTTACCCTGCAGTTAAAGTCTAGGTCGCTGGGAGAGGAAGTCATGAGAGAATGTGAAGGAAAGACAGTGTGAAAGCAGGAAACACTGAGAGACATCAAAGGATTCTATAAAACTCAGAAAGGGCCGGGTGCGGTGGCTCAAGCCTGTAATCCCAGCACTTTGGGAGGCCGAGGCGGGTGGGTCACGAGGTCAAGAGATCGAGACCATCTTGGTCAACATGGTGAAACCCCGTCTCTACTAAAAATACAAAAAATTAGCTGGGCATGGTGGCACGTGCCTGTAATCCCAGCTACTCAGGAGGCTGAGGCAGGAGAATTGCCTGAACCCAGGAGGCGGAGGTTGCAGTGAGCCGAGATCGCGCCATTGCACTCCAGCCTGGGTAACAAGAGCGAAACTCCATCTCAAAAAAAAAAAAAAAAAAATTCAGAAAGATGATGAGTCCAGGATATCAAAGAAAAATAAAAATTTTGACATTAAAACAAACGGAAGTATAAGGGAGGGGGCCTATTTCTCTAGTACTCAAAAGTTTCCACACATAGGAGGGGACTGCATTGGGGTAAACTTTATCTTCCGCTTACTATCTCTTTCCACAGAAGGAGGTATTCAGAGTTGAAATTTGGGGCTGGGCGGGCACAGTGGCCTACACCTGTAATCCCAGAACTTTGGAAGGCCAAGGCAAGTGGATCACCTGAGGTCAGGCACTTGAGACCAGCCTGGTCAACATGGTGAAACCCCATCTCTACTAAAAATACAAAAATGAGCCTGGTGTGGTGGCACATGCCTGTAATCCCAGCTACTTGGGAGGCTGAGACAAGAGAATTGCTTGAACCTGGGAGGTGGAGGTTGCAGTGAACTGAGATCATGCCGCTGCACTCCAGCCTGGGCAACATAGCAAGACAGTCTCGAAAACAAAAAGGTTGAAATTTTGGTCCCTGATTCCTTAAATAATTTGGATCTCAATAATATAACAGCAGCAGCGCTGCCAAGCTCCACGGCTTTGCAAAACACCCAGTGTCATCTCTACCTTAAGAGTGTTGGAGAGCCGGGCGTGGTGGCTCACACCTGTAATCTCAGCACTTTGGGAGGCCGAGGCGGGTGGATCACAAGGTCAAGAGATCAAGACCATCCTGGTCAACATGGTGAAACTCAGTCTCTACTAGAAATACAAAAAATTAGCTGGGCATGGTGGTGCGTGCCTGTAATCCCAGCTACTCAGGAGGCTGAGGCAGGAGAATTGCCTGAACCCAGGAGGCGGAGGTTGTGGTGAGCCGAGATTGCGCCATTGCACTCCAGCCTGGGTAACAAGAGCGAAACTCTGTCTCAAAAAAAAAAAAAAAAAAAAAAAAGAGTGTTGGAAAAGCAAAGAGACAATTACTGTGAAGTTTAAAAGAAGAGATTTAACAAACTAGGTGTTCATCAGCAGATGAATGAATAAGACAAAATGTGGTATATATACACAGTAAAATACTATTTGACCATAAAAAAGAATGAAATCCTGTCATTTGCAGCAACAAAGATAGAACTGGAGGTCATTATGTTAAGTGAAATAAACCTGGCACAGAAAGACAAAAGCTGATGTGCTCTCACTTATATGTAGAGGAGCTGAAAAGGTGGATCTGACATTGGTAGAGAGTAGAATGATAGTTACCATTGGCTGGGACGGGTGCGGTGGGGGCGGGGGATGAACAGAGGTTGGATAGTGAGTACAAAGATACAATTCGATAGAAGAAATGGGTTCTAGTGTTTGCACAATAAGGTGACCATACTTAACAACAGTATATTGCACATTTCCAAATAGCTAGAAGATCTGAAATATTTCCAACACAAAGAAATGATAGATGTTTGGGGTGACTGATATGCTAAACACCGGGACTTGATCATTACAGATGTCATAAACGTATTGAAATAGCTTATGTACTCCATATGCATATGGAGTATAAATATAATGTATCAATTTAGAAAAAAATAAAGTTTTAAAATGTTGGATTTTTAAAAAGAAAGACACAGAGGCAGCCCCTGTATCTGTTCATCCCAATGCATTCCTTCAAAATGTTTTCCTTCTACAAGTAAAATATTATACTAAGGAAAAAAAGCTATTTTTCTTGCCACTAGGTGGCAATATTCTCCAGTAATTTACACAAAAAATAGAAGACTGAGCAAGTTTAAAAAGGGGGAAAAAGTCTAAAGCTTAAGTTTCAAAGAGAAAAAGAGACAGGAATGTTTTATATCTAAAAGTAGGTGAGTGGAATAAGTAAATTATTAAAGGCAAAACTCAGGATTTACAAAAAGTATATATTTTTCTATTGAACACAATAGAAAGCCCTTGCTAACCAGTATGGTTCTCTGAGCAGCAATATCAGTACCTGCAAGCTTGTTACTAATGCAGCAACTTGGGGCCCACCCCGACTTACTGAAGCAGAATCTGCATTGTAACAGGATTCCAACTGAATCATAAGCACATTAGATTCCACCATATTACTCCTCCTCTATTCGAAAGCCAAGAGATTATTTTTTAAAACATACATATATATACCTATATATGTATACCTATAGATAAGTATATATATTATATACATATATACTATGTATATATGTATACCTATAGATAAGTATATATGTATATAATATATATACTTATCTATAGGTATACATATATATGCATAGTATTTATATACATATATACATATATAGTTTCTGTATACTTATCTATATGTGTATAGTATATATATGTATATATACTATGCATATTTATACTATACTATATATATACTATATGTATAGTATATATGTATACATATATACTCTATATGTATATATGTATATGTATATGTATACATATATACTATACATATAGTATATATATAGTATAGTATATATACTCTATATATACTCTATATATATATATATATATATATAGAAAGAGAGAGAGAGATGGAGTCTCGCACTGTAACCTGGGTTGGAGTGCAATGGCAGGATCTTGACTCACTGCAACCTCTGTCTTCTGGGTTCCAGAAATTCTCCTGCTTCAGCCTCCTGAGTACAAGTGCCCACCACCATGCCCAGCTAATTTTTTTGTATTTTTTTAGTACAGACAGGGTCTCACTATGTTGGCCAGACTAGTCTCGAACTCCTGACCTCATGATCTGCCTGCCTCAGCCTCCCAAAGTGCTAGGGGATTAGAGGCATGAGCCACCATGCCCGGCAAAACTAAAATTTTAAACAGAAAAAAAAAAAAAAAACTAGTTTCCATTGCATAAATCCAAAGTTTTCAACCTTAAATACCCTGTTTTTTGAAGACATGATTCCATAGGATCATTCTAATCTTCATGTAATCACATTTCCAATAATTTAATATGCATGCACCACTCATCATATTGTCCTCACAATGAATAATCAGCATCATGGCATCTGTTCTTCTAATCATATTATACAATTATTTAACTATGTGCCATGTTCTAGAAATACAGATTCAATGGTGGACCTATATCCTAACAGTGAAGATGCACATAGAGCCGTTATGCTGCAGTTCATATCATGCAAGTGTGTATCAGGGGATATCGGGGCATAGTGGACGGGATGATTGATCTTGAGAAATGGTTCAGAAAGGCACTACTGAGTCTTGAAGGATGAACAAGAATCTGCCACAGTAAAGAACAGGAAAAGGACAGTTCTTCCAGTTTTCTTTCCTCTGCGTAACTAAGTAGTGCCCATCTTTGTTTTCAGCCATGTCCATGACACCACTTCCTTATCACGCCCAAGTCACCGCTTACTTCTGAAATTCCATTAACACTTGCAGTCTGAACCACTCAATTTAGAAGACACATGCAGCTTACATTATTTTCCATTTGTTCCTTTTTTGTCATTAACAAACAAGATGTCTTTAGAAAATTCATTTTAAGCTTCCTTTACCTCTTTTCTATTTAGTGAAATAGGAAGCAATATTAGATAATCTCTGGAGTCCCTGTCATTAATAATTTATACAGAGACTGAAATAGGAAGGCTATGACTTAACTGGATCATCTGCTCCTTAAAGAAATAGATAACTGGCCAGGCACAGTGGCTCACACCTGTAATCCCAGCCCTTTTGGAGTCTGAAACTGGCTGATCATGAGGTCAGGAGTTCGAGACTAGCCTAGGCAACATGGTGAAACCTTGTCTCTACTATTATACAATAGTATAAATATACAAAAAATCAGTTGAGTATGGCTGTGTATGCCTATAGTCCCAGCTACTCAGGAGGTCAAGGCAGGAGAATTGCTTGAACCCAGGAGGCGAGGTTGCAGTGAGCTAAGATCATGCCACTTCACTCCAGCCTGGGCAGTAGAGCAAGACTCCATCTCGAAAAAAAAAAAAGAAAGAAAAGAAAAGAAGAAACAGTAACTTACAAGCTCTATGTTACGTGCCCTAGGAAAGAGAGCTTATAATGATTTAATACTTGCATTTTATATGTGGACTGTTATGATAAAATATACTTGAAACTAACTAATACGTGATGCTCAGGTGGCCAAAATCATAGAACCAATTACATTTCCATGTTCCATGGTTTCCAACTATATCTCTAACCTTTGATAGACCATAGGGATACCAGTCCAAGAGAGTGGGTATGGTTCAGGGAAAATCGAACCTCATTTCAACAGTTAGTAATAAGAACATCGTCTTGGACCATTGGATCAATCCTAATTATACAACTTCCCTTGCTTATATGGGATGACTAAAGGGTTTCAAATCTCCAGTTGTTTATCTTAAAACTTGCAGGAATCTTGTCTCAAAATGTAAAACACATACTTAGTGGATAAGAAAAATATTTTCTCATCCCTACTCAGAAGAAAATAACAAAAAATTAAAGCTGATAGAAAAGTATTGATAAGAAGCCTCAGAGTAAGAAGAGAATTGGATGAAGTGACAAAGACCAGAAATCAAGAACAAATTCTGTCCTTTAAAGAGCAGTGCCACTTTAGGCATGCCTTTAGACTTAATTTTTCTAAGTCTGCTTCTTTATTCTTAAATGATATAAATATCTGTACTATTGGATTTGGGCTAGGACCAAATGAAACCTGAAGAACTGGGTATGAACTGGGTATTTTCCTTTTTTTTTTTTTTTTTTTTTTTTTTTTTTTTTTTTTTTGAGATGGAGTTTCCCTCTTGTTACCCAGGCTGGAGTGCAATGGCGCGATCTCGGCTCACCGCAACTGCTGCCTCCTGGGTTCAGGCAATTCTCCTGCCTCAGCCTCCTGAGTAGCTGGGATTACAGGCACGCACCACCATGCCCAGCTAATTTTTTGTATTTGTAGTAGAGATGGGGTTTCATCATGTTGACCAGGAGGGTCTCGATCTCTTGACCTAGTGATCCACTCACCTCGGCCTCCCAAAGTGCTGGGATTATTTTCTATAGTGTTGGTGGTATTTGCTAATAATTATCATGACTCATGAATCATCCTTTTTCTTCTCTGAGGATAGGGATGAAAGTGATTGTATCTAAATTGCAATAGAAAGAATAAAAATAAGTTGGTAAAGGACCTCCTAACTACAAGAATTGAGGAATCCTGAAACATATGAACTAAGAGAAATTCTGGAATAGCCTTTCTTGAAAATCTGTAAGGAAAAAGTCAGTAGTTAGGTTTCTTAAGCGCCTCTGTTATAGTCTTACATGGGAGCAGACAGATAAATTATAGAACATCTAGGTGTTACCTAGCAGTGTAACGTGCAAGGCTATCAGAGAAACAATAAACTTGTTCCTGAGAAACTGGGTGTCTTCCAAAGCTTGGGGTCCTAGTGGTACTATTTTAATTGGCATTGAGAGTTGTGTCTTCAAGAAATTATCAAAACTGCTAAGTTAAAAATCATGAAAAATCACTCACCTGGTTGCCTCCACTCTTGGGATTCACAAATACAAGCAAGGGTTTCATGAGAGGAGAAGAGATGGGTTTTATCACAAAAGGACGACCTTTGTTCTCCTGCTGAAAGAGGCAATCAGTACTGTTAGGTTAAAGGAAGTGGAAAACCACCACCACCACCCCCCCAAAAAACCCTACATTTTGTTTCACAGGGCTGACTCAACACAACTTCCATGTCAGGCTTGGAAGAAAATATCTCAAGCTATCATTTGCTCCAGAGAATTAAGCCAAGCTTTCTATTTTACTCTGTAAACTCCAAATATTTCAGAAATATTAGCTTTCATCTTCATCGTCAGCATGCTGGGGATGACATTTCCAGGCAAACGCAGAGGTTGGTTTTGTGTGTTTGTTTTTTAAGAGAACAGGAAGAATTCTATTGTAGTTAGACTGCAGGGAGGAGAAAGCAGTGGTAGAAGACGGATCAGAAAAATCAGCTTGTACCAGATTTCACAGGACAAAGGAGGCTATGAAAGAAAGTGGAATTTCCTCAGAATAAAACTCTGACACACTCACTTCCATCCCTCTTTTACTGGCTTTTCTTTTAAAGCTTGTTCTCTTCTTCTTTCGATTTGAAGCCTTCAGGGAGTTCTGCAGGGAAAGAGAGAAACACCTGAGCTCAGAGGCAGCCAGCCCGGGAGCTTTCCCATGCAGAACCAAGTAGAAGATGACGGCAGCGCATGCTGTTCCACTGCATGCTTCTCATGCTTTCACACTTCCAAGCCACTGTTCATGGGTAAGCCACAGACAGAAATCAGTCGAGTGCTTTAGAGTAAGCGAGACTCTCCACCACACGGAGAGGCAGGGAGTAAGAACCCCAGAGGCTCTCATGGACTCACATAACAACACATGTTATACCTGCCAACCCTCCCAGTAAAAATGGAAGAATCCCAAATTCTCTGAGGGGCTCCAGTCTCCCGCCCAACCAGGTTCGTCTCCCGCCCAACCAAGTTCAAGTTCATCTCCTGGTATGGAGACCTATGTGGAAATGTAAAAAAGGAGGCCATTTTTCATGTTTTTATTTTTCTTTCTTGTTTTTTTTTTTTTTTTTTCTCAGTTTACTCTTTTGGTAATGATCTGTTCTAGTAATAGCCGTAAAATGATTCTTGACCCTAATGGAAATTTATGACCCAACTGTCCTATCAACATTGATGTCTGATTTGTAAAATGCAAAGATAATATTCACCTTCAATCACTATGACAGTGAGGTAGAAGTCATTGTTCTTTCTTTCTCTAAAGACCTAATGGTTTAAAAAGTTTTCCCTCCCCTGGTAGCCTTGATTTTTTTTTCTTCTCATAAAAGTGCCTCGAACTTGTTGAAATACAGTGATCACCTCCCACACACAATTTACTTTCCTATCTTTCCCTTTCTAGCAATTGGATAAACCACAATATTGTGATTACTTCAACTAACCATTTGCTCTTAATATTTGATACAGATGCTTTGAGAGGAACCTGTCATAGGGATCAGTCACAACCCACTGATTAAACACAAGATAAAAACAGATTTAATTAGTAGAGAGCCAATGATTAATTAGACTGCTATCTTTAAAAAGCAAGATATTACTGACCACATAATAGATGTTTAACAAAGTGCTGACAGCAAGAAATGCAGAATTCTTAAAAGTTTATATAAGCATATATGCATGCATTGTTTGAGTAAAGTTGTCAAACAGCTTGAAGAAATGTAAATGTCTATTCTTCTACCTTTTAATGTATTCTTTTTTCTTTGAGCATTCAAAATAATCTTTAGTATAAAGTACATATCTTAAGGCATCCCAATTAGTAAGCCTCTAACTATTTAGCTTTTATTTTGCTTTGACTTGGATTTGGAAAAAAAAAAAAATAAGTTGATTTATGACCTGTGTTCACCAGGGATGAGGGAAATTTTCAAGAACTACCATCTGTCCCAAGGTTTTCTTTTCCCATTAGAATAAAAGATTTCAGAATCTCAGAGTCACACCAGGAAAAGAGAGATCCAGGAGCTCATGGGTGCCCTAGACCCCAGGTCATTCCTTATTACTCACTGTTGACTATACTTCCCCCTGAAAATAGATCTTCAAGTTTCTGAATTCCCAGTTATAGGGGTCTTTTATCATGTCCGTCACTGCAGAACATTTTGCATTATGAAAGCATTTGCTGTATTTTGATAGATTTCTGTTTTCAACTGTTTAAAAGGGAGAAAAATGATTTGGAATCATCAATTGTTTAATCAGCCAAATGATCTTAGAAGAATGCTGGAAATCACAAGGCTGGCAGGAGCAGTAAGTATTTGGGGTCAATTAACGATGCTCTAAATGGTTCTCAACTATCACTACACACTGGCATCACCCAGAGAGCTTTGAAAAATCCTCATGCCTGGGCCCCATTGACTATTCTTCTTTCATCTGTTTGGGGTAAAACCCAGGCAAGAATGCTTTTTAAAAGTTCACCAGGCAATTCTATCATGGAGTGATGGCAGGAGAAAGAGGAAGTGAGGAGACACATAGACTGTGCTAAGCAGAAGACAAACAGAGACAGGAATACACATCTAGTATAGACTCTGACTCTCCCTGTGATGAGATCAGGGAACTTGGCCAAGTTAAACTTTTGAAAATAGCAGTTTCTTAATTTTAAAATGATTGTGACAATACCCACCTCACAGGACAGTTGTGACGTTATAACCAGAAAAGGTATGTGAAGCAGTTAATTTGGTATCCATCCCACCATAAGAACTTCAGTACGTTAGTTCATTCTAAATAATGCCTCATTCTCAGCCGTGTGTCCCCAAATGCCTGGTACACTGTGTGCACTCAAATCATTGTTGAAATCATGAATAAATATAATACAATTCACAGCACTCACTGAGCCTCTCCTGATATGGGAAAGGATCCTTGCTTGCATCCTAACTTATTTGTAGTTTCAGTTCATTTAGTACCAGGAGCAATGCTGGATACCAGGTGCTTACAGGAACATGCTATGGGCCTGGGTCCCTGACAGTACTCAGCAATTAAACTCCAAGACACAGATCTACTTGTCTGATCATAGAACTCACAACATTTCAGGTGATTTTGATGATTCAGCACATACGGGGAGCACAGTTAGAAAAACACATTAAAGTAAGGCTTGATGTCTAAAAACAGGGCAGGCAAAGAACTCAATTCTTATAGGAAACAGACACACAACACAAAACAGGCTTGCATTTTTTTTTTTTTTTAACACAGAGGTAACAAATACAGGTGTTTCTGAGCCTCACCAAACCAAACGCATCTGAGGCCTTCTTCACTTCACAGAACAAGAACAAGGCAGAGACCAAACACACTGGTTGACTTACAGTACCTGGGCGCATCTATGTGAGCTCTGAGTAAGCTTACAGCCCTATGGATAGTCAAACACAAAAGATAAATAGGAAGAATTTCACAGCACACCTCAAAATTCCAAGGCTTCCTTCTAGTTTTGTAGAAATACGTATCTCTAAGTATATACCTTCATTTAGAAGGTACCACGGTTGAGTGAGAAACGGATGGGCCTGAAGGCAGACTTTTGGATATGTTTTGACCATGACTAAATCACCTACTCTTGATAATCTACAGGATGGCTTATCCCGCCTGGGCCAGTATTGTTGAGAGAGTTCAACACAATGGCACGCTTTGTGAGAATGTTAAAATTACATCAAGAAGTGACTGTGTAGAATTGTTGGGGATATATTCAAGAAACCTTTAACACTCATCTTATGTTCGAAAACAAAACATCTCCATTAAATCAAGGGCAGCTAACTCAATGACACAAAGTGTTCACTCTGCAAGATCAATGCTAAAAACACAGAGAAGTGCTCCACCCTCATTTGGATTTTTGCATTCTTCTGATTCCAACAGCAGTCGCCCTGCTCTAGACATTCTGTGCCTGCTCTTCTGTTAAAGACCTGAAGAAAAAGGCTTTTTGTTCTCCTGTACTTCATACCAGGATAATTTTACCTTGCCACAGAAATGATCCTATCAATAAAATCCTGATCATACTTATGACTCCTTCCTGGGCTATTAAGAAATACTTAACGGGTAAATCACTCAACTGTGACTGAAACTTAACTACCTCTTATTAGTCTTCAGGGACTTTTCCAGGTTATAAGATCACAAATGACTGGTTATAATAATGGATCTCAAGAGAAGAGATCTGTTATCTCTTCTTTGTCATCCCAAATAAAGTCTTCCCCACATCATATTCTGGACAAAACTCTGGTGGACAGTAGGAGAGAAGAGTCACAGACATAGTCTGTGAAAGAGCATTCTCACCCTGCTGTGCTCCCATTGTGCCACGGAACAAAGGCTGCTCTGAGGATGGGCAGGCAGGAGGACAAAGAAAACTTATTCCGAAAGTTACGGACAGGGTCCCAGCAGCTCCAACTAGACCTATTTGACTAAATCACAAGTAGTAATGAAGCTTGAGAATTCACCAAAGGAAATGGTTTGGGCAATTTGGAGGCTAATTTACAGGATATTATTGGTCATTGCACAAAATCAGCTATTACATTTCATGGGTTCCCAGCATTTTAAGAAGATTATCCAACCAGAAGAGATAAACAGAAAAAGGAACTATTATAAGGAAAGCTCATACAGAGCTAGGAAGAATGAATGCAGCATTATTCATAAGAAGATTAGAAACAATTCCACCAGTAGGCAGATGGATCAATAAACTGGGCTATATCCACAGCACGGAATATATACAGCAGCTTTAAAAATCAGTCTTCATATAATCACATAGACTTTTCCCCAAGAATTTTTTTTTTTTTTTTTTTTTTTTTTTTGCGAGACGGAGTTTCACTCTTGTTACCCAGGTTGGAGTGCAATGGCACGATCTTGGCTCACCGCAACCTCCGCCTCCTGGGTTCAGGCAATTCTCCTGCCTCAGCCTTCTGAGTAGCTGGGACTACAGGCGCACACTACCATGCCCAGCTAATTTTTGTATTTTTAGTAGAGACGGGGTTTCACCATGTTGACCAGGACGGTCTCAATCTCTTGACCTCGTGATCCACCCGCTCCGGCCTCCCAAAGTGCTGGGATTATAGGCATGAGCCACTGTGCCCGGCCCCCAAGAATCTTTTTTTTACTAGAAAAGGCAAGTTGTAAAGCATTATGTGAAGAACGATGTCATTTATTAATAACGCACACCCTTACACTCAAACTGGTCTGTGTCATTTCTGTGGGTGCATTTCCATGCATGTAAATGTGCAGTAAAAACTCAGCATATATCATAGAAAGAGACAGGGGAGATACTTATCATTTTAAATGTTGGTGAAAGGCGACTGACTCTCTTATCTGAAATGTTGAATTTTTACAGGGAGCATATTTATGTATTACTCATGTCACTACAAACTAAACAATAAATGATTGAGCACTGTCATTCTTTCAAAAAAACCAGCTTGTTCTACTCAGTACTATGAAGTCACAATGGGCTACACTGAGGAAAAAGAACGGAGGATCCATTTCATATTATTTTTAGAAGACAGGAGAAGCCCAATGAGATTAGTGAGAAAGTTGTAAGAAAGTGACAATTTGGAAAATTTGGGGGATCAAGTACAAAATATTTTTTCTAATGGTGTCATTTCACGGTACACAAGTTCTGTGAAAGCCTTCTCAACTGTGGTCTTCTACACCTTGACCCCACAGAAAATTCACATGAGTCTCACTCCATCAGCTCTGAGTGTGTGCACTGGTACTTGAACATCCTTAAGTTGCCTGTCCAATCAAAATACCGTCTAGTAATATTTCCAGTCCAAAAGAGAAACACTGATATCTGCAACTTTAAATAACTTGGACTTCAAATATATCAACTTGATTCTTAAAATTGGGGGGTTTTTAAAATTTGAATTATTTAAAATCATCTACCTTCCATTATCTTTTCATTTCTATAAAATAACTTCTTCATCTCTCTAAATAATGAGGTGATGAAACCCAGCAATTTACCCAGGCGACCCTCACCCACTTTAGCATCAAGGTTTCACACAGCTACCATTCCAGTGGCTCATGGAGTAAAAATGAAATATGTGGTTTAATTACAACTCTTTATAAACCATGTCTCCTGACCACAATACACTCGAATAGATTTCCTTTAATATTCCTCTCTAGCATCATTTGTTTAGAGGCAAATATCGCAAATAAAGCTGACTTTATGTAAAGATCCATCTTAACTGTTCTCAGTAAGTTCTATCTGCTTTTTTTTTCTTAAGATGGAGTCTCACTCTGTCACTCAGGCTGGAGTGCAGTGGCACGATCTCAGCTTCCTGTAACCTCCACCTGCTGGGTTCAAGCAATTCTCCTGGCTTCGCCTCCTGAGTAGCTGGGACTACAGGCATGTGCCACCAGGCTCGGCTAATTTTTTTGTATTTTTATTAGAGACGGGGTTTCACTGTATTAGCCAGAATGATCGTGATCTCCTGACCACGTGATCCGCCAGTCTCAGCTTCCCAAAGTGCTGGGATTACAGCTTTTCTGTCCTTTTCAGCCTTCTTTTCACTGACTCTGCCTACATCCTGTAAGGCCAACCACAAATGGCATATTTTCCATTTAGCCTACCCTGATACCCACGACCGAAACTGCTCAGTCCTGCTTCATATTCACACTGTGTTTATACATCTTAGGTAGCACTGACAGCTCTCCACCTCGGATAGATGGGCCACCTTGGATGCTGACGATGGCTGATTCAACCAACCTGTCTGGTCCCTTCCTCTCAGCATCCTATGTGTGTTTCTCCCAAAGATGCACACTGACGAAAAATTAAACCTTCCAAGATAGGAGGCACTCTTTCATTAGGGATTTACATATGGCTGAATTCCCCTTTCAAAATCCACAGACACTCTGCCCAGTGACTGAGATAGTTCTAGCCATATTCCCACTAATGAGTATACTCTTTGTGGAAATGGATCAGGTGTGATTCATCTTTGGACCTCTTACTGCAAACAACTGCATTTCTGAATGTGGTTAAATAAACATTAACATTAATAAATAGTAGAGAATATCTTCTCTACTATTTATTTTTGAAGCAGTACAATAGAGTATAGAAACATATACATATATATGTGTATATACACATATATGAATCCTCAAATTTGGAAAATCATTTTACTCTGCTATGTTCCACCTACCTTCCAAATTCTCCATTTGTTAGTTACTTCCCAATGTCTTAAATGAATTCTCTAATATATCTACCTCCAAGTCATGGCTAATAGTTTGCCATTCATGATCTACATACTATAAACTATAGTTTTTACCGTTATCTATGATCAGATCACAGACACAATGACTTTTCTCCTTGTTTTCTTCCTTTTTTTTTTATAGCTATAGAATTTAACACTGGTGTCAGAAGAGTTTCAACAGAAGAGTTTAATTGTTCAATATTACACAAATTAGTAAAGTGGCTACAGAAAGTTATTATGGGCCCAGGTAGTATTGGCTCAAAAGTCAGAAAGCTCTTGACCACTGCTGCATCGTAGCCACAAGCTCACCATACACCAGCTTTTAAACAGACTATGGTTTGTTGGCTAACTTACTTGATGGTTTTGAAGCCCACATGAGGGAAGACTACTAAAATTTTTAAAACATCGGATTTGCCAAGGTTGGCTACCAAAAGACTGGGAGACAGTGTGGCATACCAATAGAAGCTTGCTTTTCATGCAAGTCCCATCTCAAACTATTTAATAACTATATGACTCTGGGTAATTTATTTGACTTCTCTGTGCCTCACAATCCTCAGTTATAGAGTGAGCATAACCGGATACCTGCTCATAGGGTACTATGATGATAAAATAAGGTACTGAAGTAAAATACTGAAATTTTTCCTCACACATATAAATGTTAGCTCTTCTTACTATTATTATTATTGCATTGTCCTGAATCATGGATGGCAATAAAAAGGTACATGTTGAATAATGAATTTGAACTTTGCATCTAGACTATGAGCTATAAATCCCATATCCCATTAAAATTAACCAAGACTCTAGAGAAAGGCTGATTCCAGGTATGGACAGGAAATGCATTAAATGATCCTGGGACATGGTACTGTTCCTAAAATCAAGGAAGCTCTCAAAACCTCATGGCTCATAACAAATGGAGATAGAGACCACATGGAAGAGGTTACAACTGGTTGGAGATGAAACAATATGAACATAAGAAGAAGGATGATGACAATGTATTGAGAAACACATAATACATAAAAACACAATTAAGTAATTTTATAATGCTACTCTCCAAGAAAAGCACTACCGCAACCTATAAAGGTTGCTAAGGCGTCTGCTTATCATTCTGAAAACTTGCAAATAAAGGCAAATTCTCAAACGTGTCGTGTATTTGTTGGGATGAAGGAAAGGTCTCTTTTAGAAAAATCATAGCTAGAAAGAGTAAAACTTGGAAAGTGACTCTTTGGCAACCCCTAATGCAATAATAGACTTTGGCAAAAAACCTTTGATAGATAACAAAAGATGAAAAGCTGATGGTGAACTTGATGATAGATGGATTGGGATGACAGTTCCTGAACCCACTGACGGATCTTAGCATCACAGAGAGTGAAATGGTTGATATCCTGTTCCTGTGATGGCAATAGTATAGAATTACACAGCACTGCCAGTGTATCCCTTTTACCAAAAAAAAAAAAAAACAACAAAAACAGAAAAACTAAATATAATTGAGTCTTTGTGTCTAAATATTAGTTTACAAAAAATATGGGCAATAAGAGAAATAATTTGGATACATGGTAAGAATCAGCCAAAATCAAAATATGGGAAATCCTGTGGGTAAAGTGATCCAATTTCATCAATAAGTGGCTTGACAAAAGGGGGTATTGTTCTAAATTAAGAGAGACTTAAGAACTATGTCAACAAAAGGCAGTTGTGAACTTTGGATCCTGTCTTGAGAAACAGTAAAAAAAAAAAAAAGGTATATTTGAGACGGCAGGAAAAAATTTTACGAGAATATTAACATGACTGAGATAATGGTATTTGCGGGATTTTTTAATGTTATCTTTTATGGAAGCATAATGAAGTATTTACAGACTAAGTGGTATGCTGTCTAAGATTTATTTTAAAGTATTCTAGCAAAATAAAGAAAAAAGAGGAGGCTTCCACTACCAGGAAGATGGGGTAGATGGGGTGAGGCAGGAGGAAATGGACGTGGCTCTGACGAGGGACCACCAGGGAGGCTTGTGGGGATAGAATGTTCTGTATCTTGACTACATCAAGGTCAATATCCTGGTTGTGATTTTGTACTACAATACTGAGGGGAAACTTTAGAAGGGTATGAGTGATTCCTCAGTATTACTTCTTACAGCTGCATGTGAATCTCAAAAGGAAAAGGTTAAATCATAAAACAAAAATAGGATGTGGCAGGAGATAGAAGAAAAAGAATGGCAGAAATGTTGGTGGCTATAGGATTCGTTATAATCTTTTCTCTTTCTTCATTTGCTTGAAAATTTCCATAACAAAAAGGGTTTTTAACATTTAGAGAAGTAAACTTTGCCCTACACACTGGTACTATCTCTGATTTTCCTCACTGGTGTGTCCGCAGACTTCCAAATTCCCACACCACTAGGTTATTCCACACTCTCTTGCTAGCTGTTTCTTTCTAAAATACTATTTTCTTTTACTCTATCACTCCTTTGCTTAAAAGGAACTCTGCTACTTCAGGATAAAGTTCACGGTTATTAAAAAAAAAAAATCCCTCCCTCCACAGTCAGGCCTGAGCAACTGTGTGTTCACCTCCTATCTACTCTCTGCATAAACACTGCACTTCAGTTAAACTAGACTCACAGTTTCATGGATATAGTTTTGGACACAGTACCCGTGCCTGTATGCCATTCTCCTGCCTGCTACTCTCTCTCTCTCTCTCCTCCACTGACCTAAATATCACCCATCTTTACAAAGCAAAACAAAATTCATCTTCTTAATGAAGCTCCCCCTTTATAATAAGATTCTTAAGAGTAAGGATCACGTATTGTATTACAATGACTGCTAGCCTTCCTCATACAATCGAGGTTTTCAATGGAAAGCTGTGGATTTAACTGAATGAATGTTTAATATAAAGCCTTGGAGAGATTACAGAATTTTAGAAAAAAATTTAAAATAGAAATGTTAAAGAGATTTAAAAATAAAAACTGGAATTCAGTACACTGAATTTCAAATAGCAATACTATATTTAATTTGTTTTGTCACCCTGGGTAGCTCATTTAACATATCTTGGCATTTGGTTCTAAAATATAAAATGAAGCACTAGGCTCCTCATTTTTTAATATGTAGATACTATACTTGCCTCTGGAAAAAAATATCCCAAGGGTTTCCATAGACTATAATTTTATTCCTAAGCATTACTCATCAACAGAGGCTAAACTTTATATAAAACACACAAAGCAAAACAGTATCGCTGATCCACCAGTTTTTAAATAAACCTGAGTCAACGAGAATGATGTCTGAAGACCACAGGCAGTAGGAACACCATATCATTTAAAGGTATTGAATTTGACAAGTATTTCCTAAAGTGCCTGCACCCTAAGGGAGGTATAGTCTCTCTTCCCATAGTATTAAAAATCTGCCATCCCAGAACTTGAAGATAACTGTCGAGGATGTATAGTACAAAGACAGAAACATTTTATTTCAAAGATTATGACCTTGTCAAGAAACCACTAAGGTTTCCCTGAATACTGAATCAGAGACTCACAAGGACAGGAAGTGCATTGGGGAGAACACAGAAAGAGATTATATATTAAGAGAAGGAATTTTACTTTCCCTTAAGAAAAGAATGTTGCTCTAGGCAGGCCTGGGTATTCAGGAAGGTCATGACTCACAGTCAGCCTTCCAGGTTGGAAGGGGCAGGAATCTTAACCAAACCATGAAGCCTGTACAGTTTGCCCTCACATTGACTCTCTGAAAATGCACAGGCTGGAAGGGAACACAGTTATATAAGAATCAGCTCTACCCACCACTAGTACTCAGTGAAACTTGAGAGAGCACCTATCAACGAGAATATCATTAGCACATGAATGAGGAGGCAACATTCCTGCTCTAGAACTTCGATTTCATTAGGATGGGAGGCTGGATCCATGAGAGAGCCCAGTGCGGGAAAGAGATGGGTCAATGGGACGAACTGTGGAAGCTAAGCATAGGGCCTTGGGAATGAGTGAACAGAGGTCATAGAACTCAAAGACTAGTCTGGGGAGAAAAGCAAGAAGCAGCAGTTCATTTTTCTCAGCACCGGCCCAGCAGCACCAGAGTCCTGGCAGTTACCTGAGGTTTCTTCACCTTAATGATCCAAGTGGGTGGAACAATAACAGCAGCATGAGCCCCCAGGGAGCAGGGTTCCTCAATGTGATGCAGCATGAAGCAGGTCACCTTATTGTGAAACTGAAGAGAAAAATAGGCCAGTAAACAATTGTGGTCAAAGAGAAATGCTGCAGCAAGAAGGAATAAATATGCATACACGCGCGCACACACACACGCACTCATTGCATGCACAAAAACACATATGCATGCACACATGCACAACGGGCACGTACACTCTGAGGACATGCTTTCCTCATCACCACCCAGCCCTCCCCAGGAGCTTAGAGTCCAGACTTTGAATTTATTCTGGTTTACAAACTTGTAACGTTGATAACAAGAAATCGGGCTAGCAGGATGAAGCCCGCTAAAACTTTCTAATTGTTGAATGGAATATTTACATAAAAGTGTTAGTCTTGGAGGGTTCTATTAATCCTGATTTCACACAAAATTTTTGCACATATTTCCCTTGACCTGTGCTGGCCATGGATTTGGTTGATTTAAGGTAATGTTGAGAAGGAAATGAACAGGCAGAAAGGCAATGCCTACCACCTGCCTTTCCTTTTCCTATTATAGATACAAATCCTCCCAGGTTGTCTTTCCAGTTTAGAGAAGGCAGAAGAGAAGCATGATGTCTCTTCTACAGAGCTGAAAATTCCAGAGGTAACAAAGTACAAAGAGATTGCTTCTGTTGGGTTTGTCTAGGGCTGCTAAAGAAAAAAAAAATACAATGAGCCTATTACTATTGGCCAAGTCTAAAGTGATCTTTTTCTTTTGAAAGGAAGTGAATGTAGGCCAGCAATCATAACAATACCACAGTATTAGGGTCTTAACTCTATATCCCAACAGTGACACTCGGACTGGTAACCTCAGACCAGTCAAGTTTTCAACCGTCTTTTGTGTGACTATAAAGTGACAGTGATGTGCAATAACACTCATTTTCCTAAAAAAGGAAACTAAAATCAACATTACACAATAATTATAGGCCTTAGTTTTAATCATAGTGATTTTTAAAAATGTAACCTCAGTTTCTTATTAGATTATACTTCACATAACTATATAATTTATCATTTTAACTGGAGCAATTTTAAAAGTAAAAAGTATCACTGATTGAAACAACAAAGACAAATTAGGACTGTCTCAAAAAAACTGGTAAATATGGCCACCCTAATTACATTACATAACATTAGAGAGATTTTTGTTTTCATTTCTGCATGTCTTCAAGATCTGCTGTGATCTAGTGGCTAATTATTAATCAAGCAATTATGTATAAAATAAAATAATTAATAATTCTGCCTGCCACCAGTTATTTGTGATCTGCAAACAAATATACCAGAAAATGTTATTAACATTTGAATACTTTTTTTTTTTTTTTTTTTTTGAGACAGTCTCTCTCTGTCACCAGACGCCAGGCTGGAGTGCAGTGGAGTGATCTCGGCTCACTGTAACCTCTGCCTCCCGGGTTCAAGCAATTCTCCTGCCTCAACCTCCCGGGTAGCTGGGATTACAGGTGCATGCCACCATGCCCAGCTAATTTTTTTTTTGTATTTTTAGTAGAGATGGGGTTTCACCATGTTGCCAAGGATGGTCTCGATCTCTTGACCTCATGGTCCTCCCGCCTCAGCCTCCCAAAGTACTGGGATTACGGGCCTGAGCCACCGCGCCTGGCCTGAATACCTTTTTTAAAAAATTGCTCTTTTTTTTTCTTGGCAATTCAAATAAACTCTCAAATGCATGACCACTGCCTTTCTAAAATGTTTGGGATCGAGGAGACTGCCTATGTCAAGTCTCTCAATGTATATTTGAGTGATCTCAACTCTAGAGACTCATAGATACATCCAAGATTGCACAGCTTTTAAATGGTAGAATCAAAACCCCAAACCAGGAAACCCAGGTCCCAAAATATTCTTTCTCCTGCACCATTAATGGTTACTTATTTGCTTCTTGTTGGACATCCAATGTCCTAGAAGCAGTTGACCTGGACTGTTAAAACATATCACCACTGTAATTTGTGTTCAAATCTTTTGTATCTATCGTCCCTGCAAAAATCACCTTCTACAGTGTGGGAAATTGGGAAATTCAAAGATAGGTGGAACTGACCAAAGCTGTACCACCACGGTCAAGTGAAAGCTGTCCTTTGTCATGATTCAGTGGACTATAGGTTAACAGAAAAAGCACACATGTTCAAGTGGAATTGAGTTTCCAAAATAATTGAACCTGGAGAGACCATCTCACCACAGCCTGGTGGCTGCACAAGGCAGGAGCAGATGCAGCCAGTCCTAGCACACCACTGCCCAGGAGGCTGCCCCACCAGATTAGAAGAACCAGGAGCAAAGGTGTAGCACTAGGGAACCCTGGACTGCAAATGGAGATATTGCCCTGATGGTACAGAGTTTCATTCAAGAACTAGGATGGCCTTATATTTGTGTACACATTCTTGAATAGATGTGCATTGATTATTTGTGTAACAACTAACTGAAAGTAAAGAAAAATGCCAGGAATAAAAAATATGTCAGGATCGTGACGCAGCAACACTGAGCTTTCCAGCCCACCACACTTATAGCTAGTGACAGCAGGTTCTTCTGACATGTAGAGGGTAGGAATATTATTAGGTTAAACTGCATGGAATTGCCAACTTTTAAATGGTTTTCACCCATGAAATGTCAATTTCATATGTTTCAACTAAATGAGTCTGTGCCAGCCCTATGGCCTGTGTGGCTAGTTTAGCATGATGTGTGTAGTGGCATGAGGTTTCTGCAAACCTTTAACCTCACCAAAATACCACAGCCTTTTCTTTGCAGGTCCCCTGTGCAAGGAAGGGATTATATATTCCAACTTATTCAAAAGAATAGGGAGACTGAAAGATTATAGCAGGCATCAGCAAACTTTTTCTATAAAGGCATGAGGAGTAATTTTTTTTTTTTTGAGATGGAGTTCTGCTCTTGTTACCCAGGCTGGAGTGCAATGGCACAATCTCGGCTCACCACAACCTCTGTCTCCTGGGTTCAAGCAATTCTCCTGCCTCAGCCTCTCGAGTAGGTGGGACTACAGGCATGCGCCACCATGCCCAGCTAATTTTTTTGTATTTTTAGTAGAGACAGGGTTTCACCATGTTGACCAGTATGGTCTTGATCTCTTGACCTCGTGATCCACCCACCTCAGCCTCCCAAAGTGCTGGGATTATAGGCGTGAGCCACCGCGCCCGGCCAAGGAGTAAATATTTTAAGCTTATGGGACCATCTGCCTCTGTTGCAGTTACTCAGCTTTGCCACTGTAGCATGAAAGCACCTGTAAACAACATATAAATGCAAAACAGCCACAGACAGTATAGAAGTAACTGAGCATGGCTGCATTCCAATGAAACTTTATTTACAAAAATAGACGGCAGCCAGACTTGACCTACGAGCTTAGTCTGCCAACACCAGGGTTATCTGGTAAAAGATATAGGTTATCTGGTAAAAGAAAGACACTGGCAAACAAATAAGAAAATGTAGCATCTGGTAGAGACAGAGGAATTAGGCTCTAAATAAAGTGGGGGAAAAATAGTAGATGAAGAAAAGTAAATAGGGACATTACCATCAGATCCTAATGCATATATATGTTCAAATGTGAGAAAGAGTTACATTTCAATGAGCATACGGACAACATCTTCTAAAAAAGCATACAAGAACCACTCTTCTTATCTTTACGCTTAGCCCCAAAATAAAAATTAACACGCATTAAAACCAGAATAACAAGGATTCCTGTCCACCTGCGTTGGAGGGACACCTCTTATGTCGTACATGTCTTTGCTTCTAATGTTGCACCTTCCTGCCATAGAAGGAGTTCTCAACAATACAGAGGCATGGGATTGAGGGGGTAATGTGATCTAGGAGTGAGAAGCCCTCAATTCTAGTCCCAGTATTAGAATTAGGGGAGGATTTTCTAGTCTTTGACTCCAAGCCTCAATGTATATAAAATACAGAAGTTAATTTATCTCTCTAGTGTATCCCAGCTCATCTATACTATTGTTCCAAATTTTCAGTTTGTCTTTCTTACTCCAAGGGCCCTATATGAGAAAAGCAATATATTAAATTAGGAATGCCTTCTACTTACCGGAGGAACTCAAGTAATGACATAAGCATATTTTGACAAAACATGAGCCATTGCTTTATTTCATCTCAAACTTACCGCCTGCTTGCACCAGGAACAGCTGATAGCCACAATCTCTTTACTGTGGAAGGAGAACTTTTGCTGGAAGCCCTGGGATATTAGGACAAGAGACAGAGAATTTAAAACCACCTCAGTTACAGCACACATTTGCTCTCCTGAAATTCAGTGAAGTGACTAAGGCCAGAACTGTCACTGAAGGTGAGGAGAACTGCAAATGTCACAGAGAGCACCACACTCTCCACTTTCTGCCTGCAGTGACTGTCTATGCCCGAAGCATTTTGAGTGTGAGAGAGAAGAGGTGCTGGTATTTCTTAGACCTCAAACTACTCAAAGTCGGTCACACCAAAAAATGCTTTATAAAACAAACTAATGTAGTTCTGATATATTTTTATTATAAGCAAAGGAAAAGCCACTACTGGTTCACATGGTCCTATATAACAATAATCATTCATCTCAGAGGCTCTGTACAACTTTGTCACCTAAGAACCCAGAAAAAAAGAAATGAAATATCAGAGAGACAATAACTAGAAGTCAGGGTCTGGGAGAAGTCCAAGGGTATAGGAGTAAATTCAGCCACTTTCATAAGCCCCTTGAGATGTCTGCACTCAAAACAAGCAGCTTTTAATGTTTATTCTTTATCAGGAAGCAGCAATGAAATCAATGAAATGGTAAACCCAATCCTCTTAAAGGAACAAGCTGAATTACTTTTCCATCAAGAACAGAGGAGGTGACTTTGGCTGCTGCTGTTCCTAAATAATGGTCAGAGAGAAGTATGAAGTATTGCTCAAAGAATTTTTTTAGCCTTCCCAAAACTCATCCATTTCCCTCTGCCTGTGAAATTTAAACCCAAACAAAAATTTCAAAGCAACCAGAAAAAATGTTAAAATGGAGCTTTTGTAAGGTGATCAAAAGAAAACAGAAAGATGTAATAGCCAGGAAAGCTATCCAAGGCACTGGCTAAATAAGTCTTGCTTAAGGTGTACAGAAAATTTTAAGTTGAAAATCAATTACCACATTATTAAATGATGTCCCAGTGGCATTTTTCAGTGCCCATAATCCCTGCCCATCTGCAGTACTTTATATGCCACTGGGCATTTTCTCCTTTTGAACCTCTCTTCTCTCTTGATTTCCTAACACAACATTCCAGTTCTCTTCCGCCTCTCCAGTCGTCTGTATGTGCACATAAGACCAGGACTGGTTTCACTACTTTTGCTCCAACCTCAAATACCACTTTCAGAGACATGACATTAACATCAGACTCTCCTGGGTTTTAAAAAATGTATCCATCAATACCTCCTTCTCAAAAACCAAAGTAATATTTTCACTCCCTCTGCAGAAAAAAGTTAACATAGCAAGCCTGAGACTCCTTACCACTGGGCATTTTCTCCTTTTGAACCTCTCTTCTCTCTTGATTTCCTAACACAACATTCCAGTTCTCTTCCGCCTCTCCAGTCGTCTGTATGTGCACATAAGACCAGGACTGGTTTCACTACTTTTGCTCCAACCTCAAATACCACTTTCAGAGACATGACATTAACATCAGACTCTCCTGGGTTTTAAAAAATGTATCCATCAATACCTCCTTCTCAAAAACCAAAGTAATATTTTCACTCCCTCTGCAGAAAAAAGTTAACATAGCAAGCCTGAGACTCCTTAGAAAGGCTGCTTGCAGCTGGGAGTGATGGCTCACACCTTTAATCCCAGCATTTTGGGAGGCTGAAACAGGAGGATAGCCTGAGGTCAGGGGTTCAAAACCAGCCTGGCCAATATGGTGAAATCCCATCTTTACTAAAAATACAAAATTTAGCTGAGTGTGATGACACATGCCTATAATCCCAGCTACTAAGGAGGCTGAGTCAGGAGAATCACTTGAACCTGGGAGATGGAAGTGACAGTGACCCAAGATTATGCAATTGCCCTCCAGCCTGGCTGATAGAGCAAGATTCAGTCTCAAAAAACAATAACAATTTAAAAATACAAAGAAAAGAAAAGCTGGCCGGGCGCGGTGGCTCAAGCCTGTAATCCTAGCACTTTGGGAGGCCGAGGCGGGTGGATCACGAGTTCAGCAGATCGAGACCATCCTGGTCAACATGGTGAAACCCCGTCTCTACTAAAAATACAAAAAATTAGCTGGGCATGGTGGCGCGTGCCTGTAATCCCAGCTACTCAGGAGGCTGAGGCAGGAGAATTGCCTGAACCCAGGAGGCGGAGGTTGCGGTGAGCCGAGATTTCGCCATTGCACTCCAGCCTGGGTAACAAGAGAGAAACTCCATCTCAAAAAAGAAAAGAAAAGAAAAGCTGCTTGCAAGGTTTGTCCTTGGTTGTCATCTGGGAACCTGGATTTCAGGAGGGTTCTCCAATTCCCAGTACAGTTAAGAGTGTCTCACTGGGCCTAAACTGTTTGCACAGGCTGGGCACAGTGCCTCATGCCTGTAATTCCAACTCTTTGGGATGCTGAGGTAGGCAGTTTGTTTGAGGCCAGGAGTTTGTGACAGGCCTAGGCAACACAGTAAGACCTTGTCTCTATATTAAAAATTTAAAAAAAAAAAAGAAACTTTTCGCACAAACAGTGTAGTTTATGCTGAGTATCTGCTGTCCTTCTGGAAGTCTGGAATTTTATTATCTGCAATGCAGAGGGTGCTTATGTGATCAATAAAAACCCTGGACACTGAGTCTCTAAGTCGACAGGTAGACGATATGAGAATATTCCTTCCACATGTGTGTCACAGTACATTGCTGGAGGAATTAAGTGCATCCTGTGTGACTCTGCTGGGAGAGAACTCTTAGAAGCCTGTGCCTGGCCTCCTCCAGACTTTGCTCCATGAGCGCCTCCCTTTGCTGATTTTTACCTTGTATCTTTGTGTTGTAATAAACTATAGATGTCAGCACTATAGGCTGAGTCCTGTGAGTCCTCCTAGTGAATCACTGAACCTGGGGTGGTCTTAAGGACCCCTGATATGCTCCTCTCCTCCCAGATAATGACTCTTGCTATTTCTTATTCTGTCAATGACCGTATCTTTTACCCAAGAGAAAAAGTACATGTGGACTTAAGCACTGCATCAGGTTTGATGTCCATGTGTTTACTACTGCAGGGCCAGCAACAGCCTCCAGAGCCCCCAGCACCTGAGAGTTGCAATGCCTAACGGGAATAGCTTACAAGAGGACACAGAGTCTAGGGGGCCAAAGGGTTAAGTATGCAGGTCTTTTCAAAGATGGTGCCAAACTGTTCAATATGAAATAAGATGGCACCAAAACTGCAGAAATGACTTCACATTGCAGCCATTTGAAAACGTCCTCATAATCCCCCAAGCCATTTTTCAGAGAACAAAAAAGAGACAGATAAAACTCTGCTTTAGAGCTACAGCTACACTTTGTGGCTACTGTGTGGAGAAAGAAAAGAGCAGCAGAAGCTAGGGTATGACCCAAGTGTCTCTGTCCAGCTCAGTATTAAACTCTGCTGATCGTTACCTCCCATCTGGATTTTTGCTCCATTTTCTAACTTGTCCCTTCACTGATAGTCTGTTGCTCCCTTTAGTCCTCACTCTATCCTGGGCACTGCCACCAGGTAAAATGAGGCTTTCTAAGTTTCTGCCTCCCATTCAAAATACTTAAACGACAATTCTTTCCTTACACATTAACAGAATAAACTCTTCATGCCACCCATAATCTTCCCATCAATTTTTCAACATCTGTGTTCCACTCCTTTGTATTATAAATTTCTGTCCATAATGAGACAGGTCTACTTATATGCACAATATGCTTTATTCTTTTATATTTATTTTAATTTATTTATTTATTTTTGGCTCTTTCCTCATTCTCAACATATCTTCTAGAAACTTACCCCCATTTCATAGGCAGTATCTAAATTTTGCTTCTGCTAAAAAATCTACAAGAGTCTTCCAAAATCCCCTCAACAGGCCTTGCCACCTATATCTACCCTTGCCATTGTAAATTAGCTGTCCTATGTGGCTGCTTATTTTGTGTGCACATGTATTATCTCTCCAACAGAATTATAAGCTCTTTGAAGGGAGTCAGTCCTTGTATAGTTCTTAGCAACTTGGCATAGTTCTTTGAACATCATAGGCATGTCATGATATTTTCTAATTAATTGAACAAAAAGTTGCTGCTACTCTCTCATTATCTAATTACAAACTTCATGCTATTCAGACATTATAAGCCTTACCCAAGCCACCTGAAAATACGTCTCCTCACAGCATCCTTCCAGGCAAAAAACTAACCCCTACAGGCTGGGCACGGTGACTTGTGCCTGTCATCCCAGCACTTTGGGAGGTTGAGGTGTGCGGATCACAAGGTCAGGAGTTCAAGACCAGCCTGGCCAATATGGTGAAAACCCGTCTCTACTAAAAATACAAAAATTAGCTGGGTGTGGTGATGGGCATGTGTAGTTCCCAACTACTTGGGAGGCTGAGGCAGGAGAATCACTTGAACCCGGGAGGCAGGGGTTGCAGTGAGCTGAGATCGCACCACTGCACTCCAACCTGAGCAACAGAGTGAGACTCTGCCTGAAAACAAAACAAAACAAAACACCTAAACCCTACAGACACTGCAGAGATGGTAGGATTGTATTATTCATTTTTAAGTCTACAATATTGAAATGCTGTATGGCTAAAAATCAATACAGTAGAATTCATGGCATGACAGCAGTAGCAGCCACAACTAGAGGTCTGCTAAATGTTATAGTTTTAAATGTATAATTGTAAGTCTTAAAAGCAGGACACCATTCCCTCCACTTAGACATCAGATGGCTGTGCATCAAACAGAAGCTGAGGAGAGATGGCAAAGCTCAGAATTGTTCTTGGAACTTCTTGTTGGCTCAGTGATCTTAGGCAAATTGTTTAATTCTTCTAACTTCCTCTTTCATGTGAAAGTGGGAATAATAATACAAACCTCTCCTATAACACTAAGTGGTTATAAGCATCAAATGAGGCCAAGCATTTAAAAGTCTTTATAACACTTTACTTATTTATGTATTTAATGTGTTTTTATATAAAACTAAGGAGTACTTTTATTGCCAAGATCTATCAACAGGAACCTCTTCTACCATCTTGCTGAGAAAGCTTTCTAGTGTCTAATATGTAACTACGTGATGCTCTACTAATGATACTGGGTGTGTGTATTCAGCCCCACCTCACTACTAAATATTAGCCATCAGGCTTCCGGGAGAGAACAGATACAATCCACTGTGGTATTGACAGGCAGAGCAATACCAGAAACAAACAACAAGGGCAATCACAATTGGGACACTGGGTGCTATGCTTATGCAGTATTGTGGTGGGACCCTGGGCACGAGCCTGGGGGTAATCAACTCTGTGCTTTGGTTTGGATTCTGGTCTCACAGACTCATAGCAACCATGGCTTCAGGTTTATCATCTAACACAGAGACATAAATAGAAGCACATCAGAGCCTTCATGGACCAAGTTCCCATAAACCACCTGCTATGGGAAGAAATCGGCCAGGCTCTCAGCATGCCAAAAGAACCAGATTCCAAATTACTCATTTTTAAATGTTGGCCCAAATCTGCTATTATGGTACTGACAGATGCCCTGACTGAAGTTCAACTGATTCTATGAGTTTTTAAGAGCTGTTTAGTTCAGCACTGTCAAAGAGGAAAATAGGGATGGGAGGCCAGATGCTTTGGATCCAACTGACTTCAGAATTAAAAATACCAAGAACATTGAGGAATAAGGTCATTTTTGTGTTATTTGAGATATTTCAATCAAATTGAGCCTTTAGAATAAAGTTTAAACCAGATTTATTCTGAGTACTAAAGCTTTGTTGCCTTCTGATTTCTTCTGCCATCTAGGGCAGGTACCAACTGGCACTCAGTTTTACAGCCTTGGCTGAAAACAGAAAAAAAGGGCTTGACTTAAAATAAGCTGAATTTATTTCATTATTTCTGTATTTAACTTTGTTAGGGGTGAGAGAATATTCTGACCATAGGCTGATTCTCTGTTTGATTTGATCCAACATAAGAGCTAATATGCCTCCTGCCTCCAAAACTTCAAACAACAAAATAAACTTCTCCATATCCACTAGTATGTCCAAGGCTCATAAAGTATTATAAAGGACAAACCCATTGAATTATCAAATAAGACTGACTTAATTTGCTTTCATTAATATTTATCTTAAAATATAGAAATCCAAACATTTCTGCACAACTACTTCCTCTGATTTTTGGGAAAAAAAAAAGTACTTTTACACATTTTAGATTTCAGCTCTAAAAGGTTTATCATATGTTTAAATAATGGCAAAGTTAAATTTCTAGCAAAATAAGACTAAGATTTTAAAATAAAACTGTCAGACCACCTATAAAGGTACCCTATGGGACAGAATAACATAGTGATTTGGTACTCACTAGTATAAAAGAAAATGTTTCCATTTTCACTTTGCTAGAAGACCTCAAACTGGTTGTGAGGTTTCAATGTAACCATTTCCAACCCACCAAAGTTAATAAGCAACTGTGATGTTGCAGCATCTCACCATTGGAAGCAGATAAGCAACTGAGATCTTCACTCAACCCAGGCACAGACCCACACCAACCTAGTTGAAAACTTTTTTGACTGATTAAAAGTGGCATTTGTTTCAACCAACTATTTACTGACTTAAAGACTATTTCTGTCTCATCCAGAGTGTAGCCTTCGGTCTTTAACTAGTAAAACCCACCAAAAACCAAATCCCTAATACATACACAAATTACTGGCATTTTCCTTCAACAAATTATTCAGCCCAGTTTTTCACAGATATGTTTATGTGTACCCTTGCCTGGTAATATGACTAATGTGAATCCTTGGAAAATTAGACTGGTTTGACAATATGCCTTTTTCTTAATTTTCCCACAGTGTAAAAATGGTAACATAATATTCTAGATTTTGTGAAACTAGAGTTTATTTACTCATAGAAAACCTAAGTTATCTAAATTTTCTATACAAATTTTACTAGTCTTAAGTTAAAATTGTTATAAATATTGAAGATCTTCAAAATATAAACATATATTGGATTATAATAAGCAATATCTTTATAATTTTTGACAGTGCTAAAAATTATGTGACTCTAGATATTTACTTTATTAAAATCATCTTTGAAAAATCTAAATGCTTGTCTCTTGGATTTAATTACAATACCATTTATGGATTTAATAAAAGGCTCTAAAATCTGTCAGTGCCCTTATTGTCCATAATATTTTCTTATTCCAGGGGAATCATGGATTTATGCCTATAGATTGATATTTTATTAAATTCCTCTATTCTAATATTGTTGGTAATCACAATATATTATTAATCAAAGCCAATCACCCCCATCATCCTGAGAAAGGTTTTGCCTTTTCCATTCATTTATCTGAAGGCTCCTGCTACAAGCTATAGATCATTCAGTCTTCTGGAGAAAAACATCAAAAATTTCAGGCACAAGATTCTTAGTACAACTTAACAACTCTTACCACAAATGTATCATATGGTATAAAAAAAACAGACATAACTTCTACGACATCTTCATTTCAGAAGCAGATGCCTTCATGGAATTAGGCAACTTAACCCAAGACCTTGGAATTGAGAGAGACACCTGTAACAATGGCAACTGATTTACATTTTAATTTACATTAACTATTTTTAGCCATGATATTTATATTTCATATTGCTATGACTATCCTGATTCTAGGACAAAAATACTTTATTCAGATAGTGCTATATTCAATAAGGCCAAAATTATATATGAACCTTTCCTGTTGGGTTTATATCTTTGTCCTAAAACACCAGGAAGGTTTCTTTATGAAAGTATTATCTTAGTGATGCAACTAGCTATAATTATGATAATGCTGAACCATGAAAATTAATTTCTATCTCTGATTAACTCATAATTAATAACCTTGCCAATAAAAATTATCATTTTAATGCCAATAATATTTGCTAAGCAGGGTTTTTCTAAAACCAAAAAGAAAAGACTAGCTAAAATAGTTTAAATATTTTTGAAAGATAGTATTGATGCTAACAGTTACCAATGACAAATCAGTTAAGCCATCTAATCAATAATCTTGCTGATGGTGTGACATTACAGGAAATAGTGGGTTTTACTCTTTACCCTGAGCATTGATAGCGGAAAATGCTCTTTTGCCAGTAGAATTAGCTACACTTTCTTTTTGTGTAAACGTAGACTATTTCACTATACTAACTCCCAGACAACTGAGAAGGAGACTTTAAAATTCCCTAGAATTACTCAGATTGTGCCCCTCCTTGCTTTATGAATCTATGTCAAGGTGATATAAGCATGTAATATATGCCTTAGACTTAGAAAGGAGTCTGCTCTCTAGAAAGAGTTTTGACTTCACTTCAGGGTTTTACTATATCTCCTCTTCCCAGTGGTATCTCAAATGATCTAATAATCTTTCCAGAGCAATGTGTCTGATCAGGGAAGATGAAGAGGCTGCTAAGAGAGGAAATACTACATCTCAAAAGAACTAGCTGCAGGACCTAACCAATATGTACCAACAGAAATGGGAGAGTGTCAGGGGACTGGATCCTGAGGGTGAAGGATAAAGAAGGGCAGAACTTAGAGCTGGATAAAGAATTTCCCATTGTTGGGGCACTCATCTACAATAGAGGATTTAACACATTATCAAGAACCCTAGAAGATGATGATGACACTGGAATGGCTTTTCAAAACTTGAACCAAAAAAATGAACCATGTTAAGTGAAGTAGAAATGCCTGAATTGCTGTGACAGAGGAAGAGGCAAACCAAATCTCAGAACTAAGCAGGCTAGGGATGCAATACGAGGTACAACTGAAAAGCTCATCAGTTGACTATGATCTGCCAGAGGCCTAAAGGACACTCTATTTACCAAAGCAGTAAGAAACAGGCTGGTGAGAAGAGTAGCAGCATTGTTGGAAAGCTCAGAGGTGGCTCTCCCTCATAGGTTAGCCCTGATGCTAGGAAATGCCTTACAGATTGAGCACTCTGAAATTCATTGGAATTACAGAATTCTAAAATAATATCGACTATGTGACAGCACTTTACCATCAAAACAAAGTGGGTGCAGTTATTGTAAGACTGAAGTTGTAGCCAAGGGAGCTTGACCTAGAGAGCTACGGAAATGGTTAACATAGCATGACATCCCTACAAAAAAGATGGATTATCATGCATTATCAGATAAAAGAGATATTTCTCAATTAATAGAATCAGAAGACATCAAGAATGGATGATCAAAAGAGAGATGAGGGCAGATGTTGCAATAAAAAGTCATAATCTTTTGCTCTATTTCTCGACCTAAGCCAGTTTTCAAAGATAGAATCCATTGATTGAAGGAAAGGGTAAGTTCCCAGAAGAATCTTACAACACAGCAAGAGACTATGGTTACACTTTTCTGGTCTTTAACTAGAAGGACCTACATTCATTTACTTGGGTAGTTATACATGGAGGAGAGAGAAATGTCCAAATATTCTAAAGACTAGAAATGTCCAAATATTCTAGAGACTAAAGGACAAATGTACAAGTTGACATGTATACCCTGGGTATGAATCAGCACCCATAGGTACCCTATGGAACCAGGTATCTAGCAGTCCCCTATTAAAATAAAGATACAGGCTGGGCGCAGTGGCTCATCCCTATAATCCTAGCACTTTAGGAGGCTGAGGTGGGCAGATCACAAGGTCAGGAGCTTGAGACCAGTCTGGCCAACATGGTGAAACCCTGTCTCAACTAAAAAATATGAAAAAAACTAGCCGGGTACGATGGTGCATGCCTGTAGTCCCAACTACTCAGGAGGCTGAGGCAGGAGAATCTCTTGAACTAAGAAGGCAGATGCTGCAGTGAGTTGAGTTTATGCCACTGCACTCCAGCCTGGGCGACAGTGAGACTCTGTCTCAAAAACATAAATAAATAAATATGCATGAGGTCCAGCTAAACAAACAAAAAGCAGGAATCCTAGACCAGGACTGGTTTTCAGAGAGTCTACTGATTCCACAAATCCATCAGGATTAATTTCCCTTGTCTATCAATTGTGTAAGTGGAAACAGGACTGGTTTCTTGGTCTGTTGTGGAAGAGGAAGCCCAAGTGAAACCCTCAGACCATCCTTCCAGCCATAACCAAATCAAAATCAATGTCACATTTTCAAAAAGTAATAGGTATTAAATTTATATTGAATTAATTTTAAAAGCTGTGACAATGGTATTGTGTTTATATTTCCAAAATTATCTAAGTGCCCCCTTAAAGACTAAAGGAGGCAGGAAGCAGAGGTGGTGTACCCCAACATATCCCCATTTAATTCACTGGTTGAGATCCTATAAAACCAGAGACTGAAGAATGGGGCCTGAATATCACAAATTCCACCCAGTGTACTCTATTTGCAGCCACTGTGCCAAATTTGGAATATTTCGGCCTTAAGTACATAACATGTGGCCACTGATTTGGCGAATGAATGTTTTTCATCCCTCCCTGAAAGGAGGATTCAAAACTATTTGCATTTGCTTGCAGATTTAACAGTACATTTTTACAGGCATGTACCAGGGCTTTCAACTCTTCTGAATGTTATCTGATACAATGCAAAGGCACCCGAACTGTGTGAACATTCTGTAGAACATCATTTGGTCCACCATATCAGTGGCATCACATTAAAGCAAATGAGCAAGAAGTGGGAGGTACATTGGAGGTCCTGGTGAGAAAGAGAATGGGAGATAAGCCCTGTGAAGAGTCAGGGGTCCCACCTGTCCATGAAGCTTCTAGGGCTCAGTGGTCCAAGGTATACTAGAATGTCCTCTCCAATCTAAAGAAAAAAATACTGCATTTCATAATTGTAACCACTAAGAATGAAGCACAGCACTTTATTGGTCTTTCTGGGTTGTGGACAGTATATTCCACATTTAGAAATGTGATCAGTTTATTAGAGGACATTAAATGCTGCCAGCTCAGAATAATGCAGGAAACAGTGCTTCACCAGGTCAAGCCTGCAATGAAAGGTTCCCTGTTACTCCATGTGATTAGAAGTTTAGGGAAGGGAAAAAGATGCCCTGTGGTGTTTATAACAAGCACAAACAGGAAAAGCAACAGACTCTAGGATTCTGAAACAAAGTTGTGCTATCTGCAAGAGAGAACTATATATCTTTCAAAAGTATTTTCTGGCAGGTTACTGTGCCCTGGTGGAGGAATACCTGTCTGTGAATCACCAGGTGTCATGAGCTGACTTCTGTCAGATCACTATGACATAAGGTCGATTGAGCCCAGCCTCAATCCACTGTTACAGTAAGTGGGACCATCTGAGAGCTGGAACAAGCAGTACCAGGGATGCATGAGTAGGTGGCTCTGATCACCTACAGTATCCACTATTATTACATTACCAAGTCTTTCATTCAACTCGCCTACGGAAAAATGGGAGTACTGAATGACCAGCTCAAAGAGGAGAAACACGCTGAGACTTGTTCATGCATGCATCAACTTGGTATATACACTCAGGCCAAAAGTAAACTACTTCTGCACTGAAGCCTACTCAGGAGTGCACCTTAGAGACAGGAATAGTAAGAAATCCTCCTCATGGGCATAACATCAAGTGGAGCAACTGAAGCATCCCATTTATGCAAAAAGATAGATGGCTTGATATAAGAATATATAATGACTTACAGGCAGTGATAAATGGCATGTCTGGTTGGCCAGGGCCCTGGAGGAAAACAGGAGGTCTGGGGAAGAGGCATATTGAGGAACATATGAAAGTAAGTGCAACGAGTGAAGAATGCTGATATTGCACATTAATTCCTACCGAGAGCATTTCCCTTTTAAGAACTAAAAACTTAGACATAACACAGATACCATACTGTGTAATAAACCATCCCATTGATGGATGGTGCAATGGGCTTGTAAGTGCATTACCCATAATGCAGTGATGGATGCTATATGTAGGTCCAACAGCACAGGTGTACAGTCACCAAAACTGAACCAGTTCCTGCCACTGCTGAATTTCTAACCTATCAGCAAAAGACACCAAAGCTGAACACCCAGTATGGCACCAACCCTCAGAAAGAACAACCAGCTTCTTTGAGGCAAACTGATTACAATGAACCTCCTCCACTTTAGAAGAGACAGCAACTCAACTTGACTGGAATCGGCGCATATTCTGGGTATGGGCTTACCTTTCCCTTCTTTGGGGCCTCAATCAGCACCACTATGCCAGGGCTTACAAAATGTTTGACCCACGAACATAGAATCCTGCACAACAATGTGTCAGACCAAGGACATTATTTCATGGCATAGAGGTGCAGAAGTATGCATGGGGACCATGATATCCACGGGACCTATCCCAGCCTATACCATCCAGAAGCTGCAGGCCTGACAGAGAGATGGAATAACCTTTTTAAAATATAACACTGGCTTCAGCATTGAGAAAATATCCTATGGGCACCATCCACCAGACTCAATATGTATACTCACTAAATCTATGATCATTTCATGGTGATGGATCTCCATGACAAAGATACATAAATACAGAAACCAGTGAGTAGAAGTAGTGGTGGCTATGCCTACTGTGGCCCGCTTGGGGAGTTTGTACTTCTGGTCCCCATGGCTCTGGGCTTGGAGGGTCTGAATCCCAGATGGAGAACTTCTTTGCCACGGGACATAACAGGAAGCTCCTAAACTTTAAGCTACCATTGCACCCAGTTACTTCAGGACTTTTGTGTTAAGAGACGAGCAGGCACAGAAAGGAGCCAGCATCCTGGCAAGAGTAATTGATCCTGATCATTAGGCACAGGTCTAGCTGTTCTCTGACAACAGAAGCTGGAAGAATACAACTGGTAACCAGGCAATCCTCTGGGGCAGCCTTTGTAATGCTATGAACAATTTTAATAATAAATAGATAACTGCAGCAGCCAAGACCAGGGAATCAGACTGCTGAGAGGCAAGGGTCTTGGTCCCCTACCATGGAGGGCACCTAGACCAGAAGCACTACTTGAGAGTGAGGTGAATCCAGGATGAGTGGTTGAGGAGAGAGATGATGAATATCAGTAGCAGATGTAAGACTAATAACAACCATGGGGGCTATAGTTTATCCCATGTCCTTCCTCTTCTATGTTTCCCAGGAAATGCAACTAACCAGAATCCTGGAAGAACTGTCCTAAAAATGTATGATACAAAACAAGGAATTCTGAGTAGCACCAGGAATGGACAGTATTGAATACTGTGGCTTTCAACCCAGATAACTCTGCTTCAGGCCTGAGGCACTCCTCTCATTCCCTCAGTTGAGAAGAGTCTTGGAGGCTGAAGGTCTTCAAATGAGTCACCCTTTCATCCTCAGCAATTGCCTGGAGCCTAAAAGAATCACTTGATACAGTTTGGATATCTGTCCTCTAGATCTCATGCTGAAATCTGATCCCCAGTCTTGGACGTGGGGACTGTTAGGAGGTGTTTGGGTGATGGAGGCAGATCCCCTATGAATGGCATGGTGCTGCACTCACTGCAATGAGTAAATTCTCAATCCATTAGTTCTTGTGAGATCTGATTGTTGAGGGACATTGGCACCTCTCTTCTTTCTCTCTTGCCATGTGATTACACTCAGGGTTCCTCCTTCCCCCTGTACCATGAGCAGAAGTTTCCTGAAGACTTCACCAGATGCTGGTACCATGCTTCTTGTACAGCCTGCAGAACTGTGAGCCAAATAAACCTCTTTTCTTTATAAACTATCCAGCTTCAGGCATTGCTTTATAGCAAAACAAATGAGCTAAGACATCAAGCAACCATAGCTCTCACCCAGATAGCCCTCAAGGCAGGCAACTCAGAAGGGCTCTTCCAGTTCCCTGTGAAATTGGCTAATGCCTCTGTTGTGGCTATACCACAGATCAATACCTCCCTCCACCCAGACCTGGTGCTTTTACTTCTCTACCAGTGTGACTCCTGAGATCACTCATTAAACTTCAGGCACATAAATCTCACTCTCAGAGTCCCTTTCTTGGGAATCCTGAGCTAAAATAATGGTTTGGATCTGAAAAGGCAATAATATGCCTATCTTTTTATTGGAGAAGATCATGCAAAAGGAAACACTTTCCATGTAAAATGAAAATTTTCCTCTCAACAGTACCACTTGCCTAGTAGATATCAAAATGGAATGCTGTGTTTAACCAATATTGCTTTTAACCAGCTGAAACTGATAAATAAGAATTATACCTGTTTACTGACTCTCATCAAAATAAAAAAACTTTCCTAACCAACTGTTTAACCAACTTGAAGTTACTTTTAGACTTACCTGACTTGTTTAATCAACTGTGGGTCTACTTTTGGTTTAACTCTGCCTTATAGGGAGTGAAAACTCCAATTATTAATCAGTAGAACCTTGATTTTTGCTTCTCAGCTAGCTATTCAGCTCATATTTCTCTGCCTGGACTATAAACAAACTAAGCACTAGCTTTGCTCATCACTGTGGAGGTCGATTTAAAAAATTCATAAACACGCTTTTTCTTCAACAAGAGAGAATTTTACATCATTTCTTTTACTTCTTTGAAATCATATTTCATTTTTTTTAAACTAAAGGAGATTCTTTTTCTGACATCAATACTTCATGTCTGTTTGGCATCCTATGCTTTTACACCTGGGGCAAAGAGTGAGAAGAATGCTTTTCGTCATAAATCGATTAAAGAAAGGCAATTTGGAGAGGGAGGTCAGCACAGAGAATCACAAATGTGTTCTCACGCAGGTAAGATTCAGGTTTTATGGAAGAAACAAATGGCGAATGAGGATTTGGGAACTGCTTCCCTTGCTCCTTTCCAAACCTGCCTCCCCCAGGAAAACCCAGGGTATCCCAGGAAGGAACACAGCTCAGCTTGTAAATATCAGCTTGGTGGCTCCCGAACTCTTCCATTTCATTCTCCAGATGTTCTTCCTCATCTGCTGGTGGCTCTCTGGACCTTTCTGTCCCTTTGTCTCTCACCTTCCACCTCTTCCTCCCTTCTTTCCTCTCCATATACATTTTTGTTCATGTTCCTCCTTCAATTTTTCCCTTAAATGTCATTTTCTTCATTTCCCCAATGCTTCTGTTTTTTTCCATTTTTGCCCTTTTATGAATTTTCAGTCTCTTATCTGGCAAGAATACATACACAAACACACACACACACACACACACACGTACACACAAAGGTATATATGTACACACACAGATATATATACATATATAAATAATTTTTGCCCTTTTATGAATTTTCAATATCTTATCTGGCAAGAATAACTATATACACACACACAGACACATACATATGTACACACATGGATATATACACACACATATATACATATGTAAATATCTATAACATGTTGATTATATATTTTATGGAAAGATATTGTTACATTTATATATTTTTATAATTTCTCAGTTTTCTATGTCATTAATTTAAAAGGCAGAGAAGTTGTATATTTCTTATTTCTCTCTTTAAAAAATACCATAATTTTTTTGGCTATTTGTACATAGCCTATAATTGATTTTCTTTGCATGAAGAAACTAGCTCTCATCAACTGGCATCCAAATATGAGGAGCACATTTACTCTACACTCTTTTACATACATGATCTCATCTATCTGACAATAATTCTAAATAGGAGAAGAACACAAAGATTTCCAAAATGGTTGGATTTGCTTTTCTGATTGTGTGTTCATCTATGCCTAAATTACTATATTTAAAGTAGTCATTTTGATAAAATGTTTTTACTTGCTAATATCTAGTTTATGCTTCAATCAAACTCAGCAACAAAGAGAGAGTGAGAACATATAAAATACATGATAAGATCAGTCCCATAAAAAGACTAGAATCAAAACCACAGATTTATCATGAGACACGTGACTTGGGCCAGATTCCGCAAGGAGGAGGATAAATATGTAGAAGCAGAATCAGCTCTGCTGAGGAAGTGAGAGAGAAGGATGGAAGCCATTTGTCTCTGAGGATCATATGAACAGGGGACAAAGGGGTCATTTCATTATGTACCTGGAACGTTTTGGGACCATATCTGCATTTGGGGACCTTTTGAGTGCCAGCATGATGCCAGAAGTGGAAAACTTCACACCTGACCTTGTATGACAGCTCATAGTAAAAACTTTGTTTCATACACAAAATTATTTAAAATACTGTATAAAATTGCCTTCAGGCTCTGTGTTTAAGCTGCAATATGAAACATAAATGAATTTCATATTTAGACTTGGGTCTCATTCCCAAGATATCTTAAGTATATGTAACTATTCCAAAATCTGAAAAAAATTCTAAATCCAAAAATCTGATTCCAAGCATTTCAGATAAGGGATACTCAATGTGTATGCTGCATTTAAAACTGCTTTCAAGAATAGATGTTTGAAATTTTTTAATTTTGATTTTTAAAAAGTTACCTTGTTTATTTTTATAACTTTTACAGATGAAGAAATAAGCTCTCGAGTTGTGATTTACAAACATAATGCTAGGTCTGGATGCTTGGTTCCTTAAAAAAATGAAGAGTCAAAGTAGCCATAATCATTACCATACATTTTTGCATATAGATTTTTTTAAAGTACTACAGACAACTTGGTGTTTTCTAAATTTTGATCAAATGAATGCAATGTGTAGATCTAGTGAAGACTGGAGACATGTTTACAGTGTAAGAATGCATTCTGCCTCTAACCATTTATTGAATACAGGTTTGCATTAAACAGTATATGCTAGATCAATTCCATCTGCCTCTCTAGTTCTACTCTCCATCCTCCTGTACTCAATGACTCATTGTAAAGAGTTGGCTTTTACCGACTGCATCAACGAATCCCTTCTGCTCTGGTTTCTGATGGGTTTGGCTACTAGAAATTGAAGGTAGGTTCACTGGTTTATTTCCCCAGCCTGTAGGTCACCACAGGCTGGCTGAGTCCTGTGACTAATGGTTGCAGCTCCTGGGAAGGGGTCCTCTCCACCTCCTTACCTCTTCAGACTTAGCTTGACCATAGCTCCCTAACACTGCTAATCACAGTATTCTCCATTGTTTCTTGTGGTTCCCCCAGATGCTTTTCACACAATTTAAATATTAAACTCTCATCAAATTACATAATTTGAACGTGAGCATTTTGTCTCTTTTCTGCCTTGACCCTGACTCTTATGTAATACAGGACTATGAATGACAATGAAAAACTGCAGAAGGGTTATAAATTTGGTAGCCTGAGGCATTCGGCTAATGTTAAAGGAACTGAGCAATTAAATCATGATTTATCTCATCTGATCTCTGTTAAATGCCACACACTCAGCCAAACACGTATTTAAGGCTCAAGAGAAAAATCAGTCCAAACATCATTTTACTGTTGATTTTAAAAGTAGAAATTAAAAGCACAAATACTCTTTAACCATAAACACTTCCAAAAAAAAGTCTGTAAAGTTTGCAAGACATCAGTTGGGGAGAAAAAAAGAGAAAAATTTTGCTAAATGAAGCGATTATTTTTCACTCCATCCCTATGAGTAAATTCTGGAATTGTGTGTGTGTGTGTGTGTGCATGCGCGCGCACGCACGCATGGGGGATGGAGTGAGGTTTAAAAATCTATGAATATATAAGAATATATAACACTATTGATGAAAATTATATATAGTGCCAACATTTGGAGTGAATTTTTGTTACTTAATTGGTAAATAGAAATAGAGCCACAGCTTTCCTCTAGCCCAGGGTTAAAGCTGGGATTCAAGGGAGGGTAATTTATTATTTGGCAAGGAGACAATTCCACCCATCCCAAAATTGTTCGAATCTTGAAGAATTCATGGAGAAGCTGGATTATAAACACAAGAGATGACTATAATAGTGCAATATTTTGAAAACATGACATGATGAGCTGGGATCACTGACCTCCCCGCTGACCACTGACGTGCAGTGAGTTGTGAACACAGCATGACAGCTGGCTGAGAACACTGGTAGCGAAGGAGACACAGCAACTAATAGTAGAGGAAGCCCAGTTCTTCCCGTTCTGTTGACCATGCCAACATGAGGCCAGGAGATAGATTTTTTGAAGTACTACAGACAACTTGGTGTTTTATGCAGTATGGCACTAGGGAACACTTGTCTCGAAGGATATAATGTTTATTGATTTTCTTTTAATAAAATCCCTCCCACTCCATTATGGCTTATATTATTGAGGTGGTGCCAGCTACTGGGCTCCAGTGAAGATGTTTTTCCAAAGTGAAGGACCTATTCATCCAGATTCTTACTACTCTTTACATCTCTGACCCAAAAAATGGCTATGCCTGCCTGGCTGCAGCATCTCTCTTACACTCACATGCACACACACACACACGCACACACACACACACACACACACAAACTCTTATGGTAAAGTTACAGTTGATGATTCATGAAGTAAGAGAAAATCCATAAGCCCCAAAGCAACACCTTGGAAGAGGTAGATGGACCCAAGAAAGAAAGGTCATGTGAGAGTAGAGGTGTGACTTCCTTTTCCCCAGGACATGTAAGATGACCAGTAAGAATTGGTACAAATCTTTTTACTTCCCCCTTTCTCCTTGTTTGCTTTGTTTTACCTCATCCTGCTTTCACCCTGTTTTTTCATCCTCTTTACAGGCTAAAAGAAAATCGACTGAGAGCCACTGGGTTGAACTGGAGACAAAATACTGGTTACAATGGAGGCCTGAACCCTGGAAGCTAAGGTGTGTAGCCTTCCAGAGAAGAACTTCAAAACCAATGGTTACAGCATATTTTCTTCCCAGGCATGAGGCAAAACAACAAAATTAGTGCAATTTCTCCAAGTCTCCCTCACCCTCCACAACCCTACCTTAGGCAGCCAATATTTCCTTGCATTGCTCTACTGTCAAAAATGCTGTCCTGGGCAGCTCACACCAATGCTTGACCCAAAGGAGTCACATGAATAAACAAACAGATGAATAAGTATTGAGGAATATATTCCCCAATATTATCTTCCTCTCTACAAAATCAAAACTTCCCTTTACTGATGACCAGCAGCTTACTATTAATATTTTTTTAATGTCATTAAAAAAATTGGTGGCAAATCTCAATATCAATATATATCCTCTGGGAGGCTTACATTGGTGGTGAATCTCACTATATATATTTATATATTTATCTATCTATATATATATATATATATATATCTCACTATATATATAGTGAGATTCACTACCAGTGTAACCCTCCCAGAGGATCCTGTCATCCTTAAAGTAGATCTTTGTACATTGGGAAAAGCTATAACCCAAATTTTTGGGGGTCAATGGCACATGGAATCTATGGCATTTAGTAGTATACAGCCATGACACCCCCACTCCTTGCCCCAGCTCACTTTTTCAAGTGACACTGCATCCTGTGGGGCCTATAACCAGGCATGATGACAGAGGAGGTCGATATAAATAACCACAAATAAAAAGGGCATCTCTTCCATGAACTGGATAATGTCCCAAGGGAGCAACACATTTCCAGCTCTGACCTTGTTGCCCTAAATAGTTCTGCCCAAACACAATTACATATTAGCAAAAGTAGCATTGCTCAAACCCATTGATTTGCTGCTACCGACCAAAGTATGATGGGCTGGTTGTCTTCACAAGGGAGTTTTCACAAAACAGTTATATTTTCAAAAATCATCAATGAAATTCACTGTAAGAATGCATCCATGTATCTTAAAATGAGCTAATTCTTTTTATTAACATCATTGCCTCATGCAGTGAGTTCTAGAACAACTACAATGCCTCTTAAGGAAACCTGGACAAATAAGGTCTTTCACAAAGAAACTGATGTAATGAACACTGGATTTGGGGACAGGACTCATCTACATCAGGTGCTTGCAGAGGCCTGGGGAGCCTCCTGCAAGGCCATGAGGTAGCTGGGCTCTTACCTTACCACACTGCTTACACTTCCCCTCCTGCCGACGCCTGTGCACCCAGTGATGACGCACAAAATTCTGTGGGAAAACAAAATTAAATCAATATTTTAAATTATTTCTATAGACAGGGTCTTGTTCTGTCACCCACGCGAGAGTATGGTAGTATAATCATGGTTCACTGCAGCCTCAAACTCCTCTGCTCAAGCAATCCTCCAAAGCTGGGACTACAGGCATGAGCTACTGCACTTGATTGAAAATGTTTTGATTTGCAAACCTCAATATTCACTTTATAATTTTGTAATACTACTGATTTATATAAACCAGGATCTAAGCCCAGATGAGCCCAGAAACAAATATTTGTGGATATGACTTGTTTAACAATAAACATGAATCTACTTGGACAAATGAAGTTAGTCCTCCATCCCCGATGATCTTTTATATTCATAGATTCCATTTCTCATGCCCTCCCTCTATGTCTTCAAAGTGGCAAGTGGTCATACCAGATTGCTGTTACTCTACTGTCTTACGAGTCAAACACTCTGCAGATTTGTGAACACAGGAGAGGACCTTGGGCTGGGAGGTAACTGAGGCAGGTAAAAGAAATATCCAAAGAAAAGTGGGAAGGTGAAGGGGAGAAGCTGAAACAACAATATCCAGTTCAATTTAACAAATAGGTGTGTAGTGCTTTATCTGTGGCAGGCAGGCCCTATATAAAACATTCTAACTAGAGAGAATGTCAATCAAACTCTCAGAAATGGATCTCCTAATCCAAGACTTAGGTGTAAGAATTATTCACCAGATAGAATGAAGAAAGAAAAAAGCTGAAGGAAACAGATGTCAAGGACAAGAGATATAAGCATATCGATGGTGTTTTTGCAATGGTATTGTGTTTAAACCATCCTTGGGCACTCTGAACTATTAGAGATTAGCTTTCATGGTCTATCTTTGTCTCAGACTGCAGAAAATACAGAAAGTCCTTTTCTTCCCAAGTAGAGAAGCACTCCTGGGGCAGAGTCAAGTAGCGCCTTCACTGCTAGTTCTCAGGATACATTACAAGAAAGTCATCCTCAGGACTAAGAATGCAGGCAAACCCTAATAACTTAAAAACAATTAATCAGTCTTACATCAATACCCCTAAAGTACTCTTTGTTTTCTTTTGCCCTTTTCTGTGAAAACACGCTTTACCTAATACTAACATGTCTACTATAGGATCTAGCCATAGTCCCTATTTTCCCTTTAAAAACCACTTTAATATATATATTCAGTTACTCAAATTTTTCCTATATGCCAGGCACTATTCTATTAGTAAGTATAGGTAGACAGAAAATAGATCAGTGTAGAGGGGAAAAAAATGTTATATGTCAAGCCATGGAATTCACAGTGACAAGAATACTGCTAATAAGCATTAGCATTATCAATACCGAAATGCCACCTCTGTTTCTCTTAATAATGTCAAATCCACTTAAACTAAAACTAAACAAAGACCCGGGAAGAATAATGGTCTTTTAACTATAATCAGATATAAGGGAGCACAATGGTCCCACAATTTTGTCTGATTTTTGTCTTGCTTTTCCTACTACCACAGTTGAATAAAACAAAGACACAAGCTTACATTGTTCTAAGAAAGAAGCTAATTATAATAGCTAACACTTGTTGAGTACTGTGTGCCATGCCCTTTAAAAAACATTTTATAAATAATAGTTTGTGCATCTATTCCCATCATAGTTCTTTTAATCTTCATGAGAATTTTCAGGAGTAGAGATGCCAGTTAGTTGGAATGTATTAGTAAAGTCCTACGGATTGTTGAAATATTGAAATACCTGGACTGGTAAATTGCAGTTTAGTGCCCCTACCATCTTCCTGACTCCTCCCTTGCTGCCACAGCATCCACCACCTCCCCATAATGTTAGAGACCACTCCCACCTCCTCATTATTAAGCAATTATGATGTTAATATCTGATATGAGAGGTTTCCAGGATCCTATTCCAGTGATCTCTCTCTCCTGAAAACAAATCACGTTGCAGTGTTACTGGTTCCCCCAGAGAATCTCAGAATGCTGGGCTGGGCCCAGCTGGTGGTAACTGTACAATCTTAAATATCCACATGGATAGAAAATCCTGGGTCCTATGGCTGGCTGCGGCTTTCAAGAAAGTGACGGCAATTCCACAATAACCTGCCCAGTTATCAGTATCCATCTCATCAGTTCAGTGCAAAAATTCTACTGAGGATGAAGGTACTGGATCTGCCACCTCTTTTCTTTGCAACTGAGGCTACTGTCGACCCCTCTGGCGTCTGCCTACTCAAGAGATAAGATGAGAACCTTAGTCTACTGCCTGCTTAAAAACAAGAGTTAGGGAGAACCGGAGCCAGCTTCCAACTGCAGGATATCCCAGTTCACACTAAAGTAGGGCACATTATCAGAAGGTTTGACTTGAATGGTCAATATCATCCTCATTTTACAGATAAGGAAACTAATACATACAGTGGTTACTTAAAATGTAAAGATTAAAGTGAGGGTCCAAACCCAGACAGGCTGGGAGCAGAATCTGTACTCTTACCATTGTGTCACTGTGCCTTTCCTCTGTCCCACAAGACAGGGCTCACAATACTCCAGCATGACACACCAACAAATGATTTCAATGACAGTCAGTAGTAGAAACATTAAATATATAAAAATGTCAGTATCATACTTAATAGAAAAATGTAAGATAATTACCATTAGTATAGCAGAAGCTGAGGGAAAATGAACAATATCATTGATGTTCAGAAAAATTCTGTACTTATTGAGATTACAAATCATCTAATGACTATCAATTTAAGAAAGAACATGTTGGGAACATTTGATGCAATTACCTGTGTGAAATCATGGCTGACTCATGGGATCATTCAGCGAGTGACAGCTCTACTCAAAAGAATCAGCCAACACTTTTCACAAATCAACAATTACTTAGAAATCTTAGGACAGACTTCATCATATGTACTGCAACACCCAGGAGATATGTTCTAAGACTCCCACTGGATGACTGAAACTATGGATAGTGCCAAACTTTACATGTACAATGATTCTTCAATCTAATAACTGAGAAAACTACTGAGTGACCAATGGGTAGGTAGTGGAGACGCTGGACAGAGGGGTGATTCATATCCCAGGACAGAGAAGGATGACACAAGATTTTGTCATGCTATTCAGAACAGCATGCAATTTAAAATTTATGAATTGTTTATTTCTGGAATTTTCCATTTAATATTGTTGGACTGTGGTTGACCTTGGATAACTGAAACCTTGAAAATCATGGATAAGAGGGAACTACTGTGTATCATTTGGCAAGCAGATGTATAATATCACATAGTTTACTTGGGGAATAAAAAAAGAATGTTTTTAAATTATTATTTAAACATTACTCTCTATGGCTCTACCATTTGTTAAATTTTTAAATATCATCCTTCCTAGAAAATAAGTAGAAAACTAAGGCATGGATTGATAACCTAACTTATACAAAATCACTATCACAGAAGAAATTGAGAGTTCAAACTACAGCTCTGTGACAGGAGATGTCCGCCATCCTTCTCTTCAAAGTTCTTCCAAAGCCCAATATAAATTTATTCTACTGCTGCTTAATCACAGTTTGAGCAAAGCAAACATCTAATATATGTGTGTTGAACTGAATGGAATTATCCACTTAATTTCTTTGACTTTTAAATCTCATAGTTACTATGGAGGAGGGGAGGATCATCAATTGCCTTCATCAATAAGAAAAAGAAGCATTACTCTAGAATCATTGCTATTTTCTAGTCCTTATATCCCAAGCACTTTATTTTCTCACACTCTTTTCTTTTGACCATTATTAAGAGCTCCTAAATTGCTGAACTGATGTTGGACTCAGGATCCTTAACACCGCAAATTAAGTGTTGACACATTGCTGTTAAGATGGCAAAGCAAGGCTCATAACACCATAAAACCTTTTTATTGCTCATCGATAACTTCTGAATGATTCATATACAACGTCAAATACTGGGCAAGGAAAGGGCTATTACTTTTGGGTGTTAAAATATTAGTAATGCATTATTTCAGGGCTTGTATTCAGTATTGTTAGCAAAAATACATAATACGACTGTTTGGCTATTTTCAAACAGTCAATCGAACCGGGATAAGAGACTACAAATTGAGTTCAGTACATACTGTTTGGGTGATGGGATGCACCAGAATCTCACAAATCACCACTAAAGAACTTTCTCATGTAACCAAATATCACCTGTTCTCCAAAAACCTATGGAAATAAAAAATTTATATATATATATATATACACACACACACACACACACACACATATGTATTATTCATTGATAGTTTGAAAGGATCTTAGAAATCATAACCTAATCTGTTATATCTTATGACTAAGAAAAAGGAGATCCAGAAAGATTCAATTTAGAGGACTCCAACAAATATCTATTTAAAAACTGCCACATGTCAGGCACTATACAAATGCCAGGGCATGGTGACCAACAATCCATGCTCCAGAGAATCTTACCACTTGGTGGAAAAGAAGCAGAGGTATAATCTGAACTAGGGTCATCCTAATTCTAAAGCAAATGTACTTCCATTTACTAAGTAAACACCTAAATTAGTAGTAGTAAGAATTCTTAATTTTTAATTAAGAATATCAAATGGGTCACAGTCAGTGAGTCATAACTTTCCAAAATGTCCTTTTAAATCAAGAGTTCCTAAACATTTTGGGAGAAATGAACACCTTTGTAAATGCATTCAATCAGCAGATATCCAACAATCACATACTCTCTGTTTTGGTGCAATTAATTTAGAACAAATTCCATGAGTGACCTTCCAAAGTTTACACTAAAGAAGGGAGACATTCTTTAGACCAGTGAACAGTAATATGCATAAATTATTATGGCATAAAAAGTGCCCTCTTTGATAAAGAACAATATGCTATATATCTAAAAGTGGTTGTTAAGTAAGACCTCTGCAAAGGACTGGAATTTCTGGCCCCTCAAAATTCATATGTCGAAATCCTAAACCCCAAAGTGATGGTAATAGGAGGTGAGGTATTTGAGAGGTGATCAAATAATGAGGGTAGACTCATCATGGATGCAATCAGGGTCCTTATAAAAGCAACTGCAGAAAGCTCTCTAACCCTCTTTCCTCCACATGAGAATACAATGAGAAGGTGGCAGTCTGCAACCCCAAAGAGGGCCCTCACTAGAACTGGACCATGCTGGCACGTTGATCTTGGACTTCCAGCCTGCAGAACAGTAAGAAATAATTTTTGTTGCTTATAAGCCACCCAGTCTATGGTATTTTATTACAACAACCTGAAAACACTAAGACAATGCCTGTGTGGGGATATTTGAACTAAGGCCTAACTGTAAGAAACAGTCATGCAAAGAGATTTTCAGTACAGCAATGAAATACACAAATATTCAAAGGTGGGGATTATTTTGGTGTGTGCCTCACAAATGGAAAGAAAGTCCAAGTGGGGGCTGGAAAGGCAGTCAAGGGCCAGATGATGTGGCCCTTTTCATGCCAAGACAGTGGGTTTGGTTTTGCTCTAAGAGCTATGGAAACCACTGGAGAGTTTTAAGCCAGGGAATATTATGTTAGGTTGTTGCAAAAGTAATTTCTGTTTTTGCCATTACTTTCAATTACTTTTGCAACAACCTAATAATCTACTATTCATTTTGAAAGATCACGCCTTTAAATCATGGGTGGATTGAAAGTGAAAACTGAAGAATCACTAAGAAGCTATTTCATTGGTTAAAGGGGAGAGGTCACAGTACCTTAGTTTAAGGTGCTGGTGATAGAATTGCAGATAATGGACTTGAAATATATTTTATAAATAAAATTGAAAGGACTGGCAAATGAATTAGATGTGTGGAGTCTGTGAGAGAAGGAATAAACACGACCCCACAATTTTCTCAATTGGGGAGCCAGATCAACAGCCATCTTATTTCCTGAGATGCATAAGATTGTTTTGAAATTGTTTTTATGGTGAAGGAAATAGTCTAGTGTTTGATGTATTATATTTAAGATGACTGTGATACATTCAAGGGACATGCCAAGTGGAACTCCAAGAAATGCAGACTGGAAATGTAAAGTTAGGACTTGTCAGCCCACATGGTATTTGAAGCTCTAAGACTGGATGAGCTTCCCTAACAGGAGTGGGCAGAGAGAAGAGAACACAGACAAGAACTAAGCTCCGAGGGATCTTCAGAGGTTGGGGGAGCAAGCAGGAAAAAGAATGGGCAGGGCTACCCAGTGAAGCCAGAAGCAAATTAGGAAAGGACGATGTGAGAAGCCAAGAGAGGAGGGCATTCCAAGAAGGATGGAATACGTAATACCTTAAATTTTTTGAGAGACTGGATAAGGAAAGAACTGGATAAGAAAAATAAATAATACCTAAAACATGTAGCATATAGGGGATCACAGGCAACACTGAAAAAAGAAGCAATTTCAGTAAATGGATAGAGTAGAAATCAGATCAGAACATGACTGATTACAATGACTAGAAAGTGACACACTGAAAATAATTTATATAGTTAACACTTTGTGGAAGCTTGGCAGTTTGACCACAAAACTGAGAATTAGAGCAGCAGGTAAGACACAGTTAGTGGCTAAGAAATGTTTTTTTTTTAATTATAGAAAATATTAGAGCATGTTCATGCTGATAGAAATAATCTAGAAGTAGGGGAAGGGATGAAAATATATAAAAGGAAGGAATTTCAAGTTCTTGATAAGAAGACAAGGGAGAATATCCAAAACCCTTATGGAAGGTCTAGTCTCAGAGAAGTGGTACAGGCTAATAAAAACCAAAAGCATCTAGTATTACAAAAACTGCACAATTAAACTTGTCTCTCTTTCTCTCTTCCCCTGCCTCCACGCTGACCTATCTACAGAGGGAGATACATATAGGAGGGCAGGAAGCTAAAGGCAGGTATATGAAACCCCTGGTTGGAAAGTCATAAACTCCGTCTTAACATGAAACTATCCCTTCAAGTTTCCTAAATAAAGCACCTCGTTCATTTGAGTTATCACTGAGTTATCTCCTGGCCCACGCTGTCTGCACTCTGGGTGGCACTGAGGCACCACAGCCCTGTCATTCTTCTCCTGCTTTTCTCACCCTGCGCAGGGCCCACAACCTTCCTGTGGCTGCTATGCTGAACAAACACAGTGGGAGAAGACACCGGATGTGGACAACTATGTTTTTCTCTTTCTACAACTTCACCCCAGCCTACTCTCTTTCCATATTTTCTCCCAATCCTTTTCATTGTCACTAACAATTAGAGCATTCATATTCATGTTGTCTTTTTTTCCTCAACTGTCTAAACGCTTGCGATTCTCAGCTACTCTCCATGTTCATCTTGTAAATATGCTGATGACTCACAATGCCTGACCTCCAGTCCGGTCTTCCTCACAAGCTCCAAACTCATCTACCCACTCAACCTTCTATTGGGCATCTCCAACTGAGGACAACAGGCACACGTCACACTTCACCCTTCTACAACTAAACTCATGACCTCCCCGCCCCATCCTCAAATCAACTCATTTTCCAACATCTAATCAGTTTTTTTGTTTGTTTGTTTTTCATCAGTAGCTCAGTTTAGTCTGGGCTCCTCTTTTGTCCAAAATCCAATCAATTACTACATCTTGTCAATTTTGTTTCCTTCAAATTCATTTCTACCCATGTTATTTTTAGTTCATGTGACCATTATTTCTTGCCTAGATTACTAGCATAGCTTCTGAAAGTTGTCTCTGTGCCTCCAACTCTTGACCTGCATGGTATTTCCTCCACACTGTAGAATGAACAATATTTGTCTTGAAGTAGTTTAATGCCCCCCTCCCAACTATCCCGATGATAAAACACTCAACTTGCAGCATGTGTTACAAGTACCTTCATGGTCCAGCTCTTACTATCTCAGATCTCACATCCTACTCGGTATGCTGCTCTCTCTCACTTGTACTTGTGTGCTCTTCCTTCTGTCCAGAAGGCTCTCACCACTCATCTCCTAACCACCCTCCTCTCACTTAACTTAGTTAGCTACTTAAGGTCTCAGCTTAATTGCCACCTCTTCCAGGAAGCCCCTTCTCTGATTCCTTTCCTCTCTTTCCTATTTGTTAGGACACAGAGCTTATTTGAGGAGTAGAGACCAGCCAGGGAGGTTTCCAAGGGGTAAATCTGTAAGTGGAACTGAAACTCGTCTCCCTGAGAAAGTATGCTTATCAGAAATCATTTTTACCAGACTTTGTCTTAAGGAGGATACCGTATCAGATGGCAATGTTTGGGAGGGAGTGAATGAGTGCCTGCTGGGCAGGCTGAACTACATTCTAGGAGGACAGGTTCTGTTCATTGCAGGCTTTTGTTTCACTGATTGGGGAGTGCAATTTTGGGCCTGAAGCTAAACTGTCCAGAATAACACAGGAAGGCTGAGAACCCTCCCTGCCTTCTCCATCTTTGACCCAACTGCCCTTGCTGTCTCCTCTAAATAAAATTTCAACAAACAAGTGCTGTTTCCTCTTGTCATACCTCTGCCTCCCACTAACACATCGGTAACAACTCTTCATTCTAATTTCCTATATACCTGTTTATCTTCACAACCAGATTGGAGGCTCAGGGACTGAGAACTGAAGGCATTTCTAGCTTATGATGTATTTACTTATTTACTTAACAAATGGAAACACTGAGATTTAGAGAGCTTAGGTGAGACGCCCAAGATCACACAGCATCAAGGCTGGTTTTGAAAGCAAACCATCTGACTCCAGGGCTTATGTGAATAACCAGTTACTCTGCTGCCCCATGAATAGCTTATACCCACTCAAAATTGAATAATGAACTTAAAATCAACCAGAAAACAATAAAAGTCTATTTCTTTCTCACCCCTTGAATTCTATCACTACCGCCTCCCCCTAGCCTCTGGTTCATTCTGTAAGACCTTAACTCCCCAGGACATTTTATGATAATAAAGTGCAGTGTGTACATGTTGAGAAGACTTGGAGATTTTATTGATGGTATTTATTGATGTGTTAACAAAAAATTGATGTGAAATGGAGAAACACAGAATTTATTTTTTTACTTTCTGGTGAATATCTATGAATCCACTGAATCAGTGAGAAATCAAAGGTGATACTTGAAATAAAGCTCTGAAATACTCACTTCTCTTGGTGACCTTGAGCCTCCTTCTCGAAATGTTGGTTTACATCTGAAATTAATCTGTCATTTGAAAAGAAAAGTATATTATATTAGAGATAAGCATCAGACTAGACTAAATTACCTGAAAAAGAAAAAAACAACAACAGTGACAGATATTGAGACTGCAAAACAAAACCTCCAAAGAACAAGGAATAACACTCTTCTTAGTCTTTTGAAATCATCACATTAATCAACTGAGAGCCCAAGTGATTCTATATCTCCAACCCCTTTCCTTCATTCTCACAGATGAAATCTAAGTACCTTTAAACAATAATGTTCTTACACCACAAGTGTGAGAAACTGAGATAAGAAACAGCCCAGAGGAAAGATATTGGCAGCTGAAACTACCCAGCTGGGTTTCGGATTGTAAAAGTAGAAAATATAAACTTGAGGTTTTTTTAGCGTTATGATGACTATTCAGAGACAACAGAGTTATTCTTTATAAAACGATTCAGCACTGCCTTTCTTTTAGAGGTGGAAATCTCCTAGTGGGCACAATTACATCTTGGCTAGCTACTGGATGAAGTGAAAGGAGCAAAAGAATGAAGGCAGAGATGAGTCAGGGAAGTTGGGACAGAAAAGATAATATTAAGACAAAATGTTGATAGTCATTGCCACAAGATATCAATTAGGATCAACTGTCACATCAGTGAAACTAAATAAATGTCATGGGGAGCTAAAATATTCCAATGCATTTACCCACGACAGCTCAAGAACATACATAATACACATGAAAATGGAGTGAGAAGAGTGAAAGGGAAGAAGATGGCAGATAAGTCTCTATTGGAGCCTTTCCCATCTCTTAAATGACAAATAAATGAACTTAGCCGAATCCACTTATTCTGGAGGCATGACACCAAGAGGATGCCACTTCCAGCCCCACCCACGCGTTTGAGCAGCAAGAGGAGGAGCGCCGTGACTGGGAGCTGGCTTCCAGCTTGCTTGCTCCCTTGGAGCCACTTTGGGAAGAAGTAAGGCCACACAAGTCAGATACATTTGAACAACGATTGAAAAGAGCTTATAGAATTTTTTCCTTCTTTAAAAAAAAAAAAAAAAAACAGCTTGTGGAAAAGCCTATGGGCGAATAGTGATGCTTGAACTGAGATGATATAATGAAAGAATCAGCACACATCAGGCTTTTCCATCTAACTGTGTTATTCCTTTTCCTGAGAGTCCACATAAAATGATATCAAATTACTCTTCAGCAAACAAGGCAGTGAATGACTCTTAACGTTGTCTTTCCATGATTAATCTGGTAATAATGTTGAACTTCCAGCTTTTTTTTTTAAAGGGCATTGTTTTCAAAAAGTTGGAACTAGAAATTTACACTGGCCCTCTGAAGACCAAATACTTGCAATGTAACAAAACTGCAGCAGGTGGCGTGCTCTTACCTTTTCTAACTGCTCAATGCAGGCGGTGTGGACGACGATTTTACAGACTGCACACTTCCTCCTGAGAGCTGATTTCTGCAACGTTCAATTCAAAAGACAAGAAAGAAATGTTAACAGTCTGTTCTGAAGAGTTCCCTAGTAATAAAGAGGGCAGATATAATATATACATAAATACAGCAAATATTGCAATATTTCTATTACTAAGCAAATTTAAAACTTCATCTTAAATATCAAATAAGCTGACAAACTTTATCAACAGTTCTCTCCACTCACCAAGTAGCTCCGTATCTGCATGACTTAGGGTGGGCTAGATTGTCTCTTCAAATAACAATAATAATAATAATAATAGCTCCAATATTTTGAGCATATAATAAGAACTGGACTCTTTATTCTGTCATTCCTGTTTCAGAACCTTACAATAGAGGCATTATTCTCTTCCATTTAAAATACTTTTTACATTATCACTCAAGGGGCTAAGGGGCAGGACCAACATCCAACCTTAGATGTAAGTTGAAAACAGGAATTCTTTCCCTATTGCCAAAGTGCCTAGATTTTCAGGGGCCATGCGTTTTAGGCGTCTATCCCAGGTGCCAGTCTAGATTAAGTTACTCAGGTTCTGCCCAAATCTTCCAGAAGGAAAAGGCAAGTTCAGCTTTTACACCCAGGAAACAATAATAAGAATAACCACAAAAGCAGCAAAACTGCTAATAGGAATATAGCATTTGCTATCTGCGCTTATAAGCACTTCACAAACAGTAGCTCACTTAACCCTCACAACCCTATGAAACAAGTCCTATTCTTAATTCCATTTTACTGGTGAGAAAACTGCCCAAGGTCAGTGAATTAAGGCACAGCAGAGCCAGGGGGTCTGGCTTCAGAGCTCATGCTTATAAGCAGAACACAATTCAGCCTGACAGTTAGTACCGGTTTAAAATTATAATAAAATAAAACTTTTAAAGTTTTTCTTTTTCCTCTCATGCTAAAAAATAGACTGCATGGAGAGAGATGAATGAGTGGAATCTACATTTATCTACACTGCCAGTGTCATGCAGGATCTAAGATAGGAAAGCTCAGGCCTCTCAACAAAGGACAGACTGGAAGGAGCATGCGCATGAATAATTTCTGTGTTTGAGCCTGAAAGAAACATAATATAACTAAGCCTATTTGTCAAATGGTCTATCAACGCATGTAAGTGCGAAAGGCCCTGAGTTCCTGTCCTTAAGGAGGATACACTTAGAGATTGCTGGCAACCTTCCCCTTCCCCTTCTGAGGAATGGTTTCCCCTGCTGAGGTATAATTTTTGAATCAATTGTGTCAGGTAGGTGAGAAGGAATAAAGTATTGCTACTGCCAGAGAAGTCTGGAGGGGCTGCAAAGCACCACCTTGGAGGGGCAGGATCGGGAAAGAAGCTGCAGCCTCGTAGGTCTTGGACGGCTGCACTTATTCGACATGGGGTATTTACATATTATCAGCTGCCTACAAAGAACCTAAAACACTGCAGTACTGCAGCTCTGAAACGTATAGAACATATCAACTAAGATTTCTTTACCCTGCTTGCAGAGGCTTTCATTACTCTTGGATTTCCTCTTGCTGAGAGAAGAGCATGCTGTAGCACATGAAATAAGTTTGACAATTGCTTTTGCACATATCAATGATAAAAGAAACCAAAGCATCTAGCTACACTACTGAGCAGTGTCTTGTTCTATTACTAACAAAGAAAATAAGAGAAAAAGCAGGAGAGGGAGGAACAAGAAAACATGAAGTAGTAATCATAGCAGCACAGCAGTAGCAATCAAAAGAACAATTAAAAAATTTCTATTTGGCTCTACGGAGTAGAGCACCCATAAGCAAATCATGGTTTCCCTTCTGTTTCCTATGGATATCCTGGTGCAAATCACTGCTTTGGCACCACCTGCAGAAAATGCATGGGCCACTTGAGTCACATTGCTAATCAGAGTTACAGTGACGCTAAGGAAACTGGAGTTGATTTCTGTCTATTCATTTCCCATGAAACTCCTGGTAAATTACGTTGTGGATAAGCAAAGCAATATTACCAAAGGTAGGCAACTACTTATGGGCTGTGATTTAAGGATTCCTGAAAAGCCTCCCTCCTTGCCAATAACTCCTGTCCTAGTCTAGCTTTATGCTTGACACTATGCTCTGCATTAAGTTCTATGGAGTTCCAGGGATTTTATATGCTCCTATGAAAGTCACTGAAGATGGGAGGAGGACACAGAGGAAACTCAGGCAGCCTCATGCATTCAATGAAACGGGAATACCTCTTCCTTTCTTTGTTTTACAAATCAGGATTCTGAGTCAAATTACCTTTTGAACAAGGGATCTGAGCTAGAAGACCTTGAGAACCCGTGGGTTAAGATGCATTATGTCTCAGCTTTCTGGAGCCTCATGTAAATGCACTAACATCATTCATATGGAATAATTTAAGTGCAATGTTCAGCAAATGGTAATACATGGAGTCAAGTGCTGTAAGTTGTAAAACTGATTTTAACTGAACTATATTGAATGTTAAAAGATCCTCTTGAAATATATTACGTACTTACATGCGTTTTGAGGCAGAATATATAGACCGTATTCTGTATTTGTCTTCATAAAGACTACAACATGATGCATTATACTACAAAGAACAGTCGTTTTTCTGTTTCCTGTCCTACTGTTTGGCTAGAGCTTCTTTGAGTCATTGTTGCTCTTAATTTTCTAAGTGGCAGCTTCTCAACAGCTTTTAATCTGAGAAATCAGATAGTCACAGTTTGCAATCATATGTAAAATTAAGTAAATAAATTGTGAGTAAAGGTCCAAGGTCTTTTGCCCAAGTAAACAGATTTTTTAGTTCCGTAATTGATGGAAACTGTTTTAGCCAATTTGGAATTCTAACCACTGACTTCTTGGTTTATGACTATGTTCAAATGGTTAAAGTGATTTGAAGTAGTTGGATAAAAACTTCAGGACAGAAATTGCCCAAAACATACAGAATTTTGTGCTTAGTTAGGCTGCAATTTTTTATTTTGAAATTTCTAGCTAAATACAAAGGTAAAATGCAGGAATCTGGACATTCTAAATACTATAAATATTTAATTTCTCCTAAATAACTTATATGAGCCAGTGCTTCCTTCACTATGAAAGTTGATAAATTAAACTAAGGAAAGTCACTTAAAAGCATTCAGTAGGTTAGCTTTTTTTTTTTTAAGACTCAGTTGGGCTCTTGTCTACCACGGTGGTAGACAAGATTGCACTAATGGTTCAATCTTGGCTCACGGCAACCTCTGTCTTCTGGGTTCAAGCAATTCTCCTGCCTCAGCCTCCCAAGTAGCTGGGATTATAGGGATGCACCACCACGCCCAGCTAATTTTTGTGTTTTTAGTTGAGACGCGACTTCACCCTGTTGGCCCGGCTGGTCTTGAACTCCTGACCTCAGGTGATCCACCCACCTTGGCCTCCCAAAGTGCTGGGATTATAGGCATGAGCCACCATGACCGGCCGAGGTTACCTCTTATTCTTCACATTGGGATATAATTGTTATAGAACCTAGCACAAAAACATAATTTAAAAAATAAATATTGCCTAGAACATGAAACATGTTTAAAAACTAAAATTATTTTAAAAAACAATAATTTGCTCTCCTCAATGAATTTAAAGGCCTGTTGAACTTACTGCTTTAAATACCAAGTGGCACCTAAGCACTCTGACTAAGGGTTTCCTGATTTTGCTGATGTTAGTATTCAAAAGAAACTTATTTGTAGATGTGTGGCACAGGGCAGGCGGGGAGCGAGGTGGGACATATCTGTTTAAACTAAGACAAAATAGAATACAGTATAGATCACATTCCATTATATTACACTGTTCTAATAAAAACATGACCAGCATTTACTGAAATAATAACACAATGATATATATGCTAGGTTTTAGGGTGGTGGGCACGATCTCACCAGCAGCCACACAGAGGTTATAAGAGAAAACACATCCTACATATTTCCCATGCTGCAGGCACTGCTGGCATTCAAAGTAGTGACAGCTCTCCACCAATCTTCAGCTCATAGCAGGCATGGGAGAAAAACTGTCACAGCTTTAGACCACTGGAGCAGGGGATGGGGATTGAGGAGGACAGAGGGATCAGTGGCAGGCAGTGGCAGAGAGTATACAATGCTCCCTGATAAGGAGTTCAATATTTAATCCTATCCCACCCAACTACATCCCTTGCCTAAGTCCCTGATCTATATGTACCAAGAAAGCAATATTTTTTCTTCCTTTGAGCAACATACGTGATTTCTGCTAAGTGACAACGAATATCTGGTGGGAGCTGAGAGAGTTTGATAGAGAAAAAACTGAAAGGAAGGAGGGAAAGATGGTGGTGAAAAATAAAGATGAAAAAGAGGAAAGGGTAAAAGAGGGGAAGGGTAGGAGAGAAAGGAGAGGAGAGGGGAGGAAAGGAGAAGGGGGTGGGTGCTTGAAGGCCTTGGGTTACCTAGTTTCACAGACCTATGATTTATGAAAGGATTGGGGCCTTTTTGCTGCCCAAGGTAAATAAAATTAAATATCTGTCATTCTCAATCATGAGAAGTTTGACACCCAAGAAGCAAGAAGCAGGTACAAGGCTGGCTGGCCCCTTCCAAATAAGGCACATGCCAAGCCTTATTTCTCCCTGTAGTGGGACCAACTGCACTGCCTGCTGACCACATAGCTTCTGCTGTGGTTCTAAGAGCTTCCCCTGTGCCTTCCCACCTCTACAGGTGCAATCACCAGAGATGGGACATGGGGAAGGAAGAGGGAAAAGAGCCAGCATGGCAACCCTTCCTTAGTCTCCCCATCTCAGGAGAGCTCAGAGGTCAGAGCCTGCTGCAGGACCAGAAACACCAGGGCAAAGTCTGAGATCATGGGACCTCACTCCAGAGTTCTCAGACCTAATGCAAGAAATCACAGCTATGAGGCTACAGTGAGCAAAGGGATTACAGCAAAGGGGCTCCAGGCAGGAACCAACAATACTGTGAGTGCATAAGTAGGCAGATGGGGCATGCTGGGGAAAGGGCCAGAGTGGGGCCACATAGTGAGAAGCCAGGAAGAAGGACAGAGGAGGCTGCTGGGCCAGGCCAACCCCCAGCTGCCTCCCAGCTTTCTCCCCCATGGTTTCTGTAGCCCTTAGCCTCCTGGATGGGAAGATTCACCCTGAGGACTAGAAACTGAGAGAAGGCTGAAAATCAGGCAAAGAGGAAACTGCAAGAGAGGCCAGCAGAGTGAGTGCTCTCCTCCTTCCCCTTCCCTTTTAGACCACAAAGCCCAGTCCACAGTAGCACTGTAGAGACAAGAGCAGGAAGGAGGGGCCATGCAGCCCTGGCAGGACTGTCCTTTCCTCCTCTTCAACGGTGGGGCTAATGGAATGCTTAGGAAAGTAAAGGGGAGGAACCTTCCTAAGCCTTTAGAATGTCAAGAATCTGGTGTCCTTTCTGTAGGGATCGCCTCTCTGGCAACCTACACGAGAACCTTGTTGCTGTATAATCCAAGGTAAATGAAAACAAGGGTTCTTTGATTTATGTAAAAACCTAATTAGAAGAAATGACAAGCATACTTGGCAAGTTCTACTTCTCTGGGGAGTCTGGGATACAATCTATAAATTGGCATTAGGAAAAATGAAGAATGACATTATCTGAAAGTTCCATTAATATGATTTCAGGGCCAAAGCCCGACCTCCACTGTCACTCATGCAGGCTCCCCTTTTCCTTCAAAAGAATATAGAACATTTTGGACAAGCCAGAAGGGTGGCTAGCTAAAGTTCCAGCACACTCTTATTATCCTCAGTTTACCACTAATTCTGTCTACGACAACAGGATCTTAAGATTCTAGACCAAGGAGCAAAGAGGCCGCACGTCTGGAGGAGTCTATGATCCAAGTAGAAACTCAGATCTCTCCTTAGAGGTTCAATTGCAGAGAGACCTCACTCCACATTAAAAGGTCCCCACCCCCGGCCCTTAGTAGTGCTGGCCCATGTTGGAGGGCAGGCCTTCATTTGTCAAGACCCCAGATGTTTGAGCAACATGATCTGTAGACAGACAAGGACCTGGTAAGGACTGAAACCTTCTGAGATAGCCCCTAACAATCAACACCCTTGATAAGGGATGATGCCAAAAGTATCTCAGAATATCTGGAAGAAAAGCAGCCAGAACAAGTAGAGGTTGGGTTGGAGACTCTCACGAAGGAGTACACCAAATTACTCAAGCAACATTCAGATATACACCAATACTCCTGAATCTGCATATGCCAGGTATCTGAATCACAATTGTTTGAGGTATCCTACGTAAGTGAATCTTCCATATGGCTGAAACAATCTGTTACTGCAGACTTTTCCAGAATATATTTATGGAAATTTAGTCCACCAATTATTTTAACCATCACCATGTGTATAAGGCGATGTGAGTGCTGTACAGGATGTAAAGAGGAAGAAGCTTCTGTCCTTGGAGGAGCTAGCAAGTGACTTCGGGAGACAAGAAGAACTTGGAAGAAAAGGCCATTAGCAGGAGAAAGCCACACGTAGGTACATGCTCAACAACAGCTCAGACAAGAAAAGCTATCATTTAGAGGAGTGCAAAATCGGAGGCTGAGCCAGTAAAAGGGGGTCTAGCAGAGAAAGCAAATTCTTGAATTTGGCCTTAAAAGGTGTATATTCAAAAAAAAAAAAAAAAAAAAAATCAAAGGTATTCCAGCAGGAAGAAGATCTGAAGTCTCTTTATGTAGTAGGCACCAATGCCTCCAAAAAGGCATAGAGATCTTCTTTGGCATGTCCACTGGGGGACGATTCCTTGGATCCTGGGTGTCTACGTACAGGAGTCATTGGGCTCAAGGCTGGTGGCTGAGTGTGGAGGTTTGAACAGTATGTCTGGGAGTAGGTAGAGTAGAATGTCCTCAAACCTGGCAAGTGGGTACACTGGCTGTGTTAAGAAGCCAGAGGAGCTGTCTCATGAGGAGCTGCAAGAGAAGGGGCAATCAGAATTACTCCCAAGAAGCCATGGGCTTCAAAATTACAGAGTTACGGGAAAATGAAGGTTCCTGTGTGTTTCCATGCTGCTATATTCCAGCACCAAGAACACTGCCTGACACAGTTTTTCTGGAAGGAAAAGGGCAGGGAAGAAATGAGAAAGGACTTCGGGCATAGAGCTCTCTCCCCACTTAGCCCCTCAAGCCTGGTCTGGAGAATTGGTGGCTTAGGAAACATTAGGAGACAAAACCCCCACCGGGACATAGACATTCCCACAGTGAGCAATCTCAAAAGCAGCAGTAATGAGACGCCGTCAAAGTGTTTGAGGAATGAAAGCTCCCTGCCCACAATAGGGAAAAAATAGTGTGTGGCTGGGCACAGTGGCTCACACCTGTAATCCCAGCATTTCGGGAGGCTGAGGCGGGCAGATTACATGAGGCCAGGAGTTCAAGACCAGCCTGGCCAACATGTCAAAACCCTGTCTCTACTAAAAATACAAAAAATTAGCCAGTCATGGTGGCAGACACTTGTAATCTCAGCTCCTTGGGAGGCTGTGGCATGATAATCGTTTGAACCTGGAAGGTTACAGTGAGCCAAGATCACACCACTACATTACAGCAGGCTGGGTGACAGAGCAAGACTCCATCTCAAGAAAAAAGAAAAAAGAAAAATAGCATACAGGCTGCATAGTGATTATAACTGAACAACTATAATATTTTTGTGAGCACAAATCAGATCTCTTCTGGGAGCCCATAGGACTATCTGACCCATAGGGTATTTTGCAGAATACAGTCTTACATAGACTGCACAGAGTTAAAAATAGTTACATCTGTTTTATCATGGCTCACGTGATGCCATCTGTGTCTACAGTTTAAACGTTGGAATATTTATTTGAGAACAGTTGCAGGGGTGGGGAGAAAACAGACAGAACCAGGGATTACAGGCATGAGCCACCGTGCCCAGCCCTGAAAAACTGTTTTTATCTCACTGAACTTACATTCTCCTGTGAGAGGCTGACAACAAACAAGAGAGGTAAGTCTAGTATATAATATATTGATAGAATTATTATTGGCTGGGCGCAGTGACTCTCACCTGTAATCCCAGCACTTTGGGAGGCTGAGGTGGGTGGATCATGAGGTCAAGAGATCAAGACCATCCTGGCCAACATGGTAAAATCCCATCTCTACTAAAAATACAAAAATTAACTGGGCATGGTGGCATGTGTCTAGTCCCAGCTACATGGGAGGCTGAGGCAGGAGGATCACTTGAACCCAGGAGGTGGAGATTGCAGTGAGCCAAGATCGCGCCACTGCACTCCAGCCTGAGTGAAAGAGCAAGACTCCATCTCAAAAAAAAAAAGAAAAAAAGAAATAAGTACCAAAGTGAACAGTAAAGAGGGACCAGGAGATAAGAAATATCAGGAGTAGAAGATTGAAGTTGTAGACAGGTTGACCAGGAAAGGTTTCACTGAACATTTTGACAAACACCCAAAGGAAGTGAGAGAGTTCACCATGTAGATATTGGAAGGAAGAGCATTCTAAGCAAAGGGCACAGCCAGTGCAAAGCTCAGAGGCATGAGGATGTCTGGATGCTGAGGATGTGAGCATGCTAAGGAGTGGCTGGGGACCGGGTCCAGTGTACGCAAGTGGAGATGAGGCCAGATAGTAACAGCAGGCCAGATCATGATGTCTTGTAAGTTGTGGTTAGGACACTGGCTTTTTTTCTGAAAAAGAATAAGAAATTCAAAGGCCACAGTGATAATTTCTCATATGAGGTATTGAGGGCCTGAACTGGAGTGACGAGCATGGAAAAACGAAGGAAAGGCAGAGATGTAAGAGTGACTGAGAGCACACAGCCCTCTTCCTAGCCCCACACCGGCCTCCGCTGAGGTCAACGTGAATTCCTCATACTTTGGCCTTATGCCTCTCAGGAGAATCATCAGCAGCCCAGAAGGGCTTCAGTCCTCCCCCCGGGTCAGCTTTGCTGCCGTGTATATGCTGGGCTGACTGCACACCTGACAGTCTCATGCTGTGTTATGGTTGAAAGTGCCTCTCAAGTAGAGCAGGAAAACTCACTTGATGCTCTTCAAACAGCGTGATTTGTTCTGTTCTGAGGAACACATTATCAAAAGCACTTTGCGTATGAAGTATTTATGTTTATGTTCCTAGCACCTTCCCTGAGTAACCTCAGATGTGCAGGTAGGTTCTAGATGCTAGGCTGAACCCCACCTAGGAGGGGTCAATTCCACAGCCTCCCGAGAGACCCACAGGGAGAAAGAAGAGTGGTGCCTGTGTTATTGTTTGAACATGAAATGAAATGTTGCCCATTTTCCCTATGGCCAGTGTATTTTACATTTTCCATCTGTAGAGAAAGAAAACCAGAATCTTACAGCAGAAAGCCAAAGGAAAAAAAGGACTCTGTGAGCTCAATATAAGAATTAGAAAGACATTGGCTTGGCACGGTGGCTCAAGCCTGTAATCCCAGCAGTTTGGGAGGCCAAGGCGGGTGGATCACGAGGTCGAGAGATCAAGACCATCCTGGTCAACATGGTGAAACCCCGTCTCTACTAAAAATACAAAAAAATTAGCTGGTGTGCCTGTAATCCCAGCTACTCAGGAGGCTGAGGCAGGAGAATTGCCTGAACCCAGGAGGCGGAGGTTGCGGTGAGCCGAGATGGTGCCATTGCACTCCAGCCTGGGTAACAAGAGCGAAACTCTGTCTCAAAAAAAAGAATTAGAAAGACATACAAAAATCTTTTCTCATCCTGAGAAGCAGCCAAACGGGGCTCACAGGAGAAACAATTTGGTAAGAACCAAATTGCTAGAATTGCACTAATTCGAAGCTACGGTTGATGACTGGTTTATAAAGAATGTTACATCCATCACGTTTTGAGCACTGGGTTAGGATTGGTAAAAAACTACAGTCAGAACAGTACAGGATTCTTTTTAAGGGAGGAAAAAGGTACATGTCTGTATCTCAACAGTTTACCCTTATACTAAAATGTGTACCAAATTAAACTCTTTTAAGAGTGGTTTAAAAGTGATTTATGTTTCTTTTTAATGAGAAGAAAGTGATAGGCACAAAGTTTTTCTGATAGGCTTCAACAGAAAGCTACTATAAGCCTGTGGTCCCCAATACTCTAGAGGCTGAGGCAGGAGGATCGCTTGAGCCCAGGAGTTTGAGGTTGCAGTGAGCCATGATCACATCACTGCATTCCAACCTGGGTGACACAGCAGGACTTTGTCTCTAGAACAAACGTACAAACAAGCAAAAAAGCAGAACGCTATGATGTGAATCTTAGGAGAATTCTACCCCTTGGAATTCATTTGGGTGACTACTGCCTACTGCAACCATCTTTTGGAAATCTTACAATTCTGGTACAGTTATTGAGATATAAAACAAATATTGCAGCCAGTCTTTATAACAAGCACAGTGAATGGTCTGACAAGTTTGAATGGGTTTGCACAAGCCTAATGAAATGATACTAAGAAACTGATTCACTCAGAGACACTGGGGCAGAGAGTCATGGGGAATGATACTCAGTGTGCCCCTCCATCAGGATGACCATGCCACTCAGGTAATCCTTCTGCCTCCTCCCTCGTGGTCATGATACCTTAAAAAGGGTTCCAGCCTAATGAACTTGAAAAACTCTTTAAAAATCCGTAATTCTACTTCCCACTCTCATCCTCATTTTACCCAAGGAAACTTCATATTTCATCACTCTTACTATTAAAGTTCTCTGTACTTTGTGGCCCTCATTTCTTGTTTCTGCTTCTTTAAAATTTGTCTGCTTGTCTTTTCTCTTATTTCTTTCTTTCCATTTGCTTCTCTATGCTTCTCAGCTTCAATGCCAGTAAACAACCATGGCATTAACTAGTTTTAACTCATATGCAATCTTCCTGTTTTGGCTCTTTACCGGTGCTACTGTGGCTCTTCCTTGTTATATTTTCATACTCTCTTTAAGGTTATTATTTGTGCCAGCAGGTCAAAGTTGCCATGTGTCTTATAGTGGGGTAATTGAAGGGCTGATATACATGCAAATATGGATATACATGTAATTACAGGTACACAGACTTAATAAGTAGGAATCATACAATTAGAGCCCTACATACATATACATACACACATGTGCATTCACAAATTTCAACCAGACAGACTTGAGTGAAGATGGGCTAGACGTATAACAAAAGTCATAATGAAAACAAGTTAATAGGAAATGCTGTTTCGATGTCTCGGTGCCTTTCTCTAGTTCTGAAGTAGAGAACTTCATCATGGGCACAGCAGAGATTTGAGCCTTTGTATGCATTAGAAAATCCCAACACTTTTCCATTTTCAGGCCTTGCTGGTGTGACAGTACCATAAACCACATCTCACTTGTATTATGAATCCTGACATGTTTCTACTATCAGTTTACTTTGTAAAAATCGAATTATTTTCTTAAAGTTCACAGCTTAATATTTCTAACCAATAATTTAGAGATATTTGCTTTGGTATAGAATATTTCCAGTTAAGAAGCCATGTCAAGCTGTGGTAAGTTAGCCATCCTTTCACTGCCATTTTTTACATTCCAAGCTAGCTGGTGACATAATTAAGGCAGTCTTCCAGCCAATCTAGTTCAGGAAGACCCACAGACATTTCAGTCATTGTTTACTCAATACTGTATCTCCAATTGGTAATGTTTTCACTGACACATACACACCCGCCCATATCATTTTTTAATGAGGACATCATACTCACAGAGATTTGCCAGGAGGCTAGCAGTGTAATATACACATTACCCACACTGTAAACACAGCTCACTTCTGCCATGCCAAGTAGGTACGACTCATCCACTTTACAGTTAAAGGAACTGAGACCCTATAAGACTGTACAGCTTGCCCAAGAAAGACTAGCTAAGAGTGGAAATGAAGTCTTTCTAACCCAAATCCATCTCTATAATTACAACATACTGTTTTCCTCTTTTCTTTGCTAGTGGTAGACTGGGCGACCAAGACTGATGAGGATAGATAAGAAACATGATGTTTAACATGATTGCTTCATATGATCTCTCCTCATGAGATCCCCAGGGGAACTGACTAATGACAACCACACCATAACTCCCTGTGCCAAGATGGCAAAAAGCAGTCTCTGTTCTCCACGAGAATGAAATAAAATGCACTGTAAAAGGCATGGCACTGGCTAAACAGGGCCTAAAACCCCACACAAGTCTGCTAGCTGCATGTATTAAATCTCCCTCTAAAGAGCCTCAAAAATGAGGCAGGAATTCAGAGTCCTGAATTGGAAATATAGCAATACTGAAGTGGCAGGGTTGATCTGGTGACTGGTGTCTGTGTGTGTATGTGTCTCTCTCTCAACAATCACCTCATTGAACTCATCCATTCATTCAGTGTTAAGTCACACAGGATAACTATTCAGTGCAGACGCTTATCCTCAGTGTGGGGAACAGAAGAGAGTACAATGAGGGCAGAGTCCCTGAGCTAAATGGAGCTTATGGTCTAGTGTTAGAGACATATAAATAAACAAGCAATTTAAAAAATATGATAGTAAGTGGTGTTTGGTATAAAAGATTGACAGAATGGGGCAGAAGCAGAGGGGAGGGGCAGCCTGACTCAGCTGGGCTAGTTGTTATACCTCACAAGCTCAGTCCTCAACTCCCCTCGAGGAAACAGAGGTAGTAGGTGATTCTAAGACTCTCCAAACTAGTAATCTGGCCTGTCTCTTTGGCTTTCATTTCTTGGAACCACTTTCATTCAAGGAGGAGTGATTACAGTGGACAATATTTATTGAGTTCCTATGATTTGCCAGCCTGCTCTTATATATGCATTAACTCATTTAATTTTCACAACAAGCACAAAAAGCAGTATTATCCCATCTTACAGATGTAAAACTTAGGCTTAAAGAGGTTAAAACAAGGACCAGTGTCACACAACTCGAAGCCTGGAAATCAGAATTCAAAGCCAGGGCATTTGATTCCAAAGCCCACACACTTCATCATTGCATCACCTGCCCCTCCTTAAATGAAGACACCGGTGCAGGATTTTTCATTTCCTTGTGTTTTTAAAGCATTACCTTCTGAATGAGGCAGGGAACAAGCAGCAGCAGCTCCTAACAGACAGGGACCAACTCTGGAGGCCAGTGGTGGTTTCAGAATAACCAGTAATGCATCTAATGCTTCCACCAAGACTGAGTGCCTCTGAGCAAGAGGAATATTGGTTAAACGCTACTGCTCTGGGTCCCTGCTCTTAGAAAATACTGGAAGAAGAGAAAGCATTTCTGTACACCTGGTCATTGCCTTGGTAAAATGTAAACCTCATGCTAAATCAGATGCAAATTATTTTTATTACTAGGTAACAGGACCATACAATATCAAATAACAACAGACCTGCTTCACAGAAACACACACCCTTATACAAACACACAAATGCAGCCTCAATCTAAAATTCTCATCACAGAAGAGATAATTATTCTCAGAGGTTCAAACTCTAGGGATAAAATAAGACACATAGGCTTTGACATAATGAAAGTTTAGTATAAAGACAAAAGAACTGCACAAAGATAGAAAAAGAAGCCATAAAGCGCTGGAGAGTGAGTGAGCCTCTGTGGCTCTTTTCTTCCTTTATCTTTAGGTAGAAGTGAAAGGCCCAGTACGGCCACTTCAATAGGTTGTTATTTGTTGTTATGGATCAGAGATGAGTTTGAATCCTAGGAAAGCTGCAAAGCATTGTGTGAGCATTTCTCAGATACTTTTCCATTGACTACTAAGATCCCACAAAATGGCAATGGGTGTTCTGTGGGGTAATTAATGGATTTCACAATCATCCTATCCCCTCAAAAAAATGTAGGAAATCCTGCGTACCTTATATTCTTCATTGAGTTTCATAGGAGCTATTTATATATCAAAGGCATTCAGTGTTTTCAAAATTTATGGTCATGAGCTCCTTTTAATGTATAATACCCTGTATTGTTTTCATGAGTTTAGTGTTCTCCAGAACACAATTTGAGCTAAGAAGAAAATGGGCTCTGCAAATAGACCACGGTCCTATTGATTCAGGGTCACCTAGAAGTGGCAGAATCCTAAAGAGCCCTTGGCTTCATGTACTACCACTATTCCCATTACATGAAGTGAGCAGTATCAGCACTCGCTTCTCCTTTAATATACAGACAGCATTTCATACCAAACAATAATTGTAACAACCCCCATGATAGTTGTCATAGTAACAATGGCTATCAGGTCCTGAGGGCCTACCGTGTGCCAGACACTGTTCCAAGTGTGCGCGTGGATGATCTCATGGAAATGCTGAGCTATCAGGCCAGACACATAATGGGTGACATTAATTCCACCGCTGGGAGCACCCCACTCTCTTCCTCTCTTATAACCACTAACTAGGAAGTCAGTAGCAGAGTGTTTGTCAGTGAAAATTCTTTTCTTATTTTTGTTGATGGCTATACTTTCTATGAGTCATCTTGATTCATTAGATCCTCAGTATCCTAATGGTGAAAAAGGCCTCTGGCAGAGAATGGCTGGCACCCAAACAACTCAGAGAGCTGGCTTTGCCTCCTGGGCTTTATTGCCACACACGTGGTTCCCTCTGACAGCCTGCACCGAGCTCAACCAAACTGCCATCTGGGGTGTGGATCATCAATCTGCTGTGCCAGACAACTGGTATTTGAGGCTGACAGAGCAGGAGCAGCATGCAGGCAGATCTTGGTGCATTCTAAGTCCAATGCTGATGTTCCGTGGTGCATACCTGCTAGACCCAAATACACAGAGGGGCAGAAAGACCCCCGCAATGCATGTCGGGCTCTGATTCTCTCATCTTCTCACCCACAACACACAGATGCATGGGAACCAGCATTTTCACAAGCTGCTGCCTGGTGCTCATTCTTCCTGAGATGAAACAGACAAGGTGTAGCTGGGCTCGGAGTCATTTTCATTTTTAAACAGCTGAAAGTGGAAAGATTCCTTTAAATAGGGCAGAGAGCTGCGACCCTTGTACTCTTCTTGAAGGTTTTTTCCAAGAATCTAAGGACATGGCCAGCATTCCTGTGAGCAAATGTTGTGATATCCCATTGCAGACGAGGAGGAGGCTTCTGATTCAACAATAAGAAAACACAGCATGGGGCCGGGCGTGGTGGCTCACGGCTGTAATCCCAGCACTTTGGGAGGCCGAGGCGGGTGGATCACGAGGTCAACAGATCGATACCATCCTGGTCAACATGGTGAAACCCCGTCTCTACTAAAAATACAAAAAATTAGCTGGGCATGGTGGCGCATGCCTGTAATCCCAGCTACTCAGGAGGCTGAGGCAGGAGAATTGCGTGAACCCAGGGGGCAGAGGTTGCGGTGAGCCGAGATCGTGCCATTGCACTCCAGCCTGGGTAACAAGAGCGAAACTCCATCTCAAAAAAAGAAAAGAAAAGAAAAGAACACACAGCATGTGAGATGAGATGACAGAAAGAGTAACTTTGATTTGTCACACTCAGTTGTTCCAAGTCACCTGGTAAGAATATGGATGGTACACACAGCAGCAAAATGACAGATGAAGGTGTAAGAGTCTTAATGTTGGGATAGACAGAATCATACCAAATATAAGGCCTTGTTAAGCCAAAGTCCAACCAAACCTGCTAATTAGCTTGATCAACTCCATGACATTGAACCATAGTAGGAAGAAGAAGAAAATGAATACAATCATTTGTTACCTGATTTCATCTCTCTACTGATTCTGAAAGGTAGATTTAACCACCACTATTTTACAGGGGAATCTGAGGCTCAGAGAGGCAAGGCAGAACTTGCATTTTTATCTACATCTTTTTGTCTCTGGATCTGAAGCTCTCGCCCTCCAATTCTCCAATTCCCATATCACATGGCCTCTCTAATGCAATTCATTTACTTCCTCAATAAAACTGTACTTGACAAATTGCAAGCAATGTGAGAAGAAACCTTAGAATTAGAGGCGGGTATCACAGGTGGGGTTAATCCATTTTTACCAAACATAACCTACAAGGAAAAGACTAAAGCAAAATACAAGAACAAGACAATAAGAAAAGCAAAGCAGTACCTATTAGCTGGTCCACAAAAAGAGGGTGGCATGAGCACATTTAAAAATAGGAAAGATATATCTGGTAACAGCATCCTGAAGCCTGACAGTTCCATTTTTCCTCTTACACAACCTACATGCTCACTCACCTCACCATCTACTTACTGTGTTTCCTGCAGCTCCCAGCTTTTGACACCAACCTGCCTGTCTGCTCAGTTATACCACAACCACTCAACTTAAACACTCAAGCCTGCTATAGAAGCACCTGTGTGTGCACGTGTCCATGAGCCTATATAACTGTGATATCTTTGTGGCTAGATAAGTCACCTTATAGAATGGTTACTACATTAGTTTCCTAGCACTGCCCTAAGAAGGTAAAGGAATCATAAAGCTCTAGATAGTGAGGAAGCCTCTAGGACTCTTCTTTCCTTTATCCTTCAGGTAGAAGTGAATGGCCCGATATGACCACCCCAAAATGTTGTTGTTATGAATCAGAGATGAGCATGAATCCCAGGAAAAGTGCAAGGCATTGTGTGAGCATTTCCAAAATACTTTTCCACTGACTACTAAGCTCCCACAAAATGGCAATGGGTATTCTGTGGGGAAACCAAACCAGGCAGCTTAAAACAACAGAATGTTTTCTCTCATACTCCTAGAGGCTAGAAGTCCAAAATTAAGACTTCAACAAGGTTTAACACACTTTTGAGGGCTTGGAGGAAGAATGAATTTCACACCTGTCTCTTAGCTTCTGAGGAGAGCCACAATCCTTGGAGGGCCTCAGCTTGCAGCTGCATCACTCTAATTCCTGCCCTCATCACCACATGGCCTTCTCTGTGTGTGCATCTCTGTGTGTCCTCTAAGGATATGTGTCATGCTGGATTAGGGCCTTCCCTGCTCCAGTATCAACTCAACCTAATTAATTACATCTGCAGCAACGCTAGTTCCAAATCGTTACATTCTGAGATACAAGGCATCAGGACTTCACCATATCTTTTGGAGCACACTATTCAGCCCATCATAGTCACTATACACAGTCCATCACAGTCACTATGCACCAGGTGTGAGAACCAGGTCACCTTTTTTGGTGCTGCCAATCTGTTTCTGAAGTGGATCAGTATCTCTCTACCCTGACAGTGAACAAGAATCATCTGTAGATCTGGTTGTTTGTTTGACATCAAGCTCAGTCCCACTCCCTAGAAATCCTGATGTAGTACATCCAGAATAGGAACCAACACTTTATAGATAATGTTAAAAAGTAAAATGGTATAAATGACTATAATGCTCATCCAGAAATAAGAACCACTGAGGTCTCTCTTAATAGCGATACTTTAAATCTAGAAACTGAGGCAAAAAGAGGTGAAGTGATATGACCCAACTCTACTCAGTATATAAATGGAAGAGCAGCCTTTCAAACCCAGGTGAGTCCAACACAAAGTCTGTTTCCTTCTGACTGCCCATGCTACTGATCTGTTGCCTATTCAGGTCGGTGTGACCATGGTGGGTGTGAACATTTGCGTATCAATGTAGGCAAGTGTCTTTCAAGTCTCAGAGTAGATGTACACTGATACGGACTCCAGGGATTACAACTGAAAGGGTGAGTTCCTTTGGGTGCAAATATTTGGCTAAACATGTTTGTATAGCCTGACCCCAGAGCATGAGAGCAGTTTCTATCCAGCTGTGCCTGCTAAACGGTGAGGCATGGGGTACTGAACCCAGCCCACAAACACTGACAGAATAAATGAATAAACGTACATAAAAATAAATGTCAGCAAACAACAGTGATTCCGGCTGGAATGTTATTTCAGGTTTCTTCATGTCTATAATTAGCTGGGAAACAGTGATCTTTCGACTTCAATTTCATTACTTTTGCATCCTTTTCTTTTATCTAGACCAGAAAAAGAAACAGTTGCTAATTTGGGAGCTGTTGCCAATTTGGGAACAAATTTAATTCCATTACGTATGTGCTCACAGGTATTCTACTGTATTAAATGTTGCCACCAGAGAGCTGTAGAATAGGAAAGGTAACATGGTTTAGCCCTGAGGCTTGAGGAAAACGTCTCCCGCAACTCTTCTAGGGTTTTGGAAGTCACTGCCTTGCTTTCAGTACCCTCCAATATCAGTCCAAAGATCAGTCCACATGGCAGCAGGAATTCCCGGCTTTGCAGGGCAGTTTTGGTTTTACATAGACGCCCTAATGTCCCCATAAGCCAGGCTGATGCTGTTCTGCTTTATCCCTAATGTTCTGTCATCATTATTAACAGCCACTTTCACCCTCAAAAGAGTCTTGGTTTAGACAATGTATGACATGGTCACACTTTCTAAGCCCACCAGCATTTATGATAGGCACTCCAAGTTTTTGTTCAAAAAAATCTAACTCCACTCTTATTCCCATTTTCCTCTGACATATGCTCTTCAGTGAGCTCATGCATGGCTCATGATTGCCACCTCCTTTGAACAGAGCTTGACCCACCTGTGAGTTTGTTCATGTTCCTCTTTCCTGCCCGAAATGTTCTCCTTCTTCAAACCCACTTATGTAAATCTTACCCATCTTTCACAACTGAGCTCAAACCCCATTTCCATGAAGCTGCCTGTCTGTTTCAACCCACACTGACTTCTTCCTTCTCTTAACTTCTACTTGTGACGTTTGCTTTGCTAAAATAGGGAAGGAGTGAAAGGCACTTCATAGATGATGGAGAAACGCCGCCCCTGAGCACACTCTGCCTTTACTTTTTAAGGAGCCTGCAAGTAGTACCTTGTTATGGTAACTTGGTCCCAGCCCCAACAGGTAGGCTTTCTTCAAAGGTGGTTCATTAAATTAGAATATAAATACGCAATCTACTTATACATACTTTTTTCCCCCAAAAAAACTGTTGTTCTAAGAAAACAGCAAATAGAGCATTTAAACTACCTCTTCCCCAAAGCAGCTGTGCCTCCCCAACTACAGCACCCTTGAAAGATGGCCACCCATGTTAGCCACAAACACACATCCCTCCCGTCAATCTCTCCAGACACCTTGTTCTCTTGCTGGGAAGCTCAGGCTGACAAAATTCTTTTTTATCATACAGTATTTCTCAAAGTTAGGTTTGCAGACTATTTGCACCAGAATTATTTGAGGTGCTTGTTAAAATCAGACTCCCAGCCAGGTGTGGTGACTCATGCCTTTAATTCCAGCACTTTGGGTGGCCAAGGCAGGTGGATCACCTGAGGTCAGGAGTTTGAGACCAGCCTGGTCAACATGGTGAAACCCCATCTCTACTAAAAATACAAAAATTAGCTGGGTGTGCCAGTGTGTACCTGTAACCCCAGCTACTCAGGAGGCCAAGGCAGGAACCCAGGAGGTGGAGGCTGCAGTGAGCTGAGATCACACCACTGCACCCAGGCCTGGGCAAACAGTGTAAGACTATGTAAAAAAAAAAAAAATTGCAGATTCCCAAGTCCAACTCCAAGTATACTAAATCAGCCTTTGGAGCGAAGAGGAAAATAGGAGTGTGCATCGTTAGGTTTCCCAGGTGATGTTTATCTATTGTTATAAAGTTAGAATCGATGGATTCTATCTCTATGACTTTTACATTTCTAACAACAGATAGCAACTCACTTTTCTTCAAAGTAACTCTTCAAATACTGGAAGTCATCTCTCTGCCTTCCCTTCTAATACTCAGCTGTAGCCCATGTAATCTAACATTTCTTTACAACAAGCTTCCATTCCCTTAAGCCAACTTGGGCACCCCTCTCTGGGTCCTCTGCTGCTTGCCAATGTCGCTCTCAAAATGGGACGCCAGAGACGACATGTGCCTTACAATGCGAGGTGAGGAGTGAGACAGAGAAGATTTTCAGTGCTTTTAGTATACACTGTCAATTTTGTGAAGGACAGTGTATCCATCTCCACTCCTGGCAGCTGATGATGAGACTGCCCATCTCAGTCTAACCCGACCAGCAGTAAGTATTACCATTTTATAAATCTTTGCAAATTTAATAGGCACATGAAGTTGACTCCTGAGTTGTTTTAATTGGGATGTCTTTGTTTATTCTTTTTAAATATTTATTGGCAATTGGTAGTTCTTTTATAAATTTCCTGTCCTTGTCCTTCCTGGTTTGTTGTTGTTGTTGTTTTGAGTTGTTTTTTTTTTTTTTTTTTTTTTTTTTTTGCCTTTAATTCATTATGTTGCTGAGCCAAGTAAGTCCTTACTATGCATCATCTCATCAAATCCTCAAAACAGCATTTCCCCCACTTTATAGGTAAAGAAACTGAGCTCTAAGAAACTGATAGCAGTTAGGTCTTCAGCTTCCTCACTGATTTATTCCTTCATTTAATGAACATTTTTTGGAGAAGAGTTCTTCATCTTTCAGACATTTTGTAAAGTTAGTTAATAGGGCCGAATACCTGGTATGAAATTATTAAGAAGGTTCAGAAGGAAACTGAGAATGTTCCCAACTCTGTTTCCTCCTATTTCTACCTAAAATTTCCTTTGTTCTCTTTGTTGCTTTTCCTAGCCTAAAGATATTAGTGAACAAGTAACAATGTTCAGTAGATAGCAATGCTATTTACTGATACAAAGTTGAAGGAGGATATATGTATCTGTTCATATATTTGTCAAGAGAGGTAGCCATCCCCAAGAAAAGTAACGAAAAGGGATTAAAGAGAGCAATTTGGAAATCAGGCATAACTTTGTAACAAATCATAGTCCATCAGTAGAAATTGTTCAAAAGTACATATGTAAGTGAACACTGGCTTTCATTTTTTCCATTTTATGTCATCTTACATCCCAAGACCAGTGTTTATGCAATTAACTAAGACTCTAATGTTAATTCATTCTTTATAGCATTTTAGTCCAAACAGCTGAGCTTCTCATGGATTTGGCTAATTTAATCAAATTCCATGCAATTATACTTTAATTAAAAATACATATGCATAAAGTCGAAATCCTGATATTTAAGTCAATTAAATTTACAACAAAATTAGAAGAGATGCAAATGATTAATTACAGGTCGAGAAGCAAAATTCAAAATAATTCAGTTCTACTCTCTTTTTTAGAATGTGGCCAAGGCTCAAAGGTCATGAGTTCTCAGTGTCAAACAGTAAGCAGTAATACTGAGATTCAACTCCAGGCTTCCCGACTTCCAATCCGGACGGAGCCTGTGCATCTGGGCCTTCCCCTGACATTTATTCACAGCTTCACTTAAACAGACCCTGCTCTCCCCAGAACTCTCAAAACTCTCCCAATGAAACTTATAAACTAAGGGTTAAAACAGCTAAAGCAACGAAAAAGGTCTTGGTTCTGGGGCTTCGTGCTTTCAGGCAGTCTGCTTAAAATCCTTGGGAGCCATACACATTCTTCTATAAGCTTTGATGGAAATTCAATTTATTCCTTATTAGTTATTAACAAAAACATACTCATTTGCAATTTCAAGGCCCTACATCTTGCCGCAAATATTTCTTTCACATAATAAACAAATATATTAAAACATGAATAAATTATATAAATTCGGGTGCTCATTTCCACAAATAAGAAGGAATACATCGTTTCTTTCTTCTTTACTATCCTAAGTTTCCCATTACTCTCTGTTTGGACCAATCATTTAAAACTACACACAAACTTTAAATTCAATTTCTCAACACCATAGTTTTGATTTCTCCACAATGCACCACCTGGCAACCACACTTTCCTCACAACATAAAGAGAATTTTAACCCTTTAAATAGATTTTAACCCTTTAACCCTTCTAAATAGAAACACAAAGCAGATTTTAAACAACAAAAGCTACTCCAATTGACCTGATTGTTGATTGCTTATATTATTTCTAGAATTGGATCCTCTAGAACTTAGTCTGGATTATTTGCTAGCCTACACCACTCCCACCACAGGTGTTTCACTCTCTTTCCACCTTCACCCACCAGTGAAGCCCCCGCTAGGGCCACTGCCCTATAGACAGAGCCCCCTCGTCCACACACAGGCCTTGGCCCACTCCAGTATCCCCTCCACAAACAGACACTACCTCATCCACATTGACCCTCTCCCCCACCACTAACACATAAAAACCTACCCTAGGCATCATTCTAAAGTAATACATTACCCCAAGGTCTGGCCTACATAATTGAATCCTACAACCATTACAAGTGAGAACCTGAAAGTCATGTTAACTTGAGAAACTCTCTTTGTAAACCTTGAAAACATCCGGGAAGGTTTCCATCTCACAAGGACAGGCTTGTCCAAACCTCTCCTTGAAAATTTAGGCAAGGTGATTCCTCTATTCATTCAGATTCACAGGTCTTCCTCAGCAAGACAGAGCCCAGAACATAAAGTGCACACTCACTGCAAATCTGACTTGGCAGTTCTCCTCTCCCAGGTAGCAGAGGTCTCCCGAGACGTTGGTCTCCAGCCACAGGTGTTCTCCATTCACGGCATTCTCCTGCAAGAGAAAGACCCACCTGGCATCAATTTCTTTTCCCCAGGGGTAAGGGAGACTAATTTAAATTTGGGATACAAAAAAGTTAGTGAAACCAAGGAGTCTAAACATTTCTCATTTTACCCCTCAAAGTATTGCTAGAGTTGATTCTACCAAAATTCTAAAAAGGGAGAAAGGTGTTTGGAAAAACTTTGAGCTATGATTAAAATAGGCACTGGGTTTGTAGCTGTTTTATCCATGGAGGTAGTCATTTTTGAAACATATTCAACAAATGAGGAAAAAACACTTTTAGTTTAATGTCAAACTTTATTCACTTAGGCTCACTACTGCAAATTTCATGACAATTGAGACTAAAATTCTATTAAAATTTGCCTTTGCTTAGTGAATAAACTTACAAATTAGCTAAAAAGGAGGATGGTAGCAGTAAAGTATTTTAAGTAAAGATAGTTTGAAAACATGGTTATACCAGTAATAGGTAAATTATATTTCTAAAGACAGAGGCTTCTTAAAACTTAGTTCAAGTCCGTGTGCACTCAAAGCATAATAAGTTTCTACTAATTCACATCTTACTAATTCAGTAAGGTCTTCACCCAATTACATCTCAAGTTTTCAAACTACATGTTACTGCTTCTAAAAATATTCATATACTTTGGATGGGGAACAGAGCTGTTAAAATGTACGACTGGATGAGCATCAATCCTATCTTCTAGAAATGTGTAGTGTGGTATTGGGAAAAGAGGGGAGCAAACTGGTTTTTTAATAGTATAATTAATAGAATTCCACATTCCTTCTTATGGGACACTACCTTGGAAATTATAGGTATATAGTGTCCCTTCTTATGGGACACTACCTTGGAATTTATATATTAATTGTATATTTCAGTCATTTGCTCAAAAGGGGCTCTGAGCTGTTAGGGAAAGTATTGAATCAAATTAACCATAAAGAAACAAGACTAAGTCTCCATATCTTGCCCTTGTCTCCATGTCAAGAGCAATTATGGAAAATTGCTCGTTTTTATCTTATTCATCAGATAATGGGCATGTAATTATTTTTTACAGGGAATGCTATAGACTAAACTGTGTCCCCTCAAAATTCATATGTTGACTGGGCATGGTGGCTCACACCTGTAATCCCAGCACTTTGGGAGGCTGAGGCGGGCAGATCACTTGAGGTCAGGAGTTTGAGACCAGCCTAGCCAACATGGTAAAACCCCATTTCAACTAAAAAAATACAAAAATTAGCTGGCCGTGGTGGCATGCACCTGTAATCCCAGCTATTTGGGAGGCTGAGGCAGGAGAATCACTTGAATCTGGGAGGCAGAGGCTGCAGTGAGCCAAGTCTATGCCACTACACTTCAGCCTAGGTGACAGAGTGAGACTATGTCTCAAAAAAAAAAAAAAAAAAGAAGAAGAAAAATCTGGGTGAGGTGGCTCACGCCTGTAATCCTAGCACTTTGGGATGCCAAGGCACACGGATCACGAGGTCAGGAGTTCAAGACAAGCCTGGCCAGCAGGGTGAAACTTCGCCCCTACTAAAAATGCAAAAAAATTGCGGGCATGGTGGTGCATGCCTATAGTCCCAGCTACTTGGGAGGCTGAGGCAGGAGAACTGCTTGAACCTGGCAAATGGAAGTTGCAGTGAGCCAAGATCATACCACTGCACTCTGCCTGTGCAACAGAGTAAGACTCTGTCTTAAAAAAAAAAAAATATCTTATGTTGAATCCTTCACCCTCAACATAATAGAACCTGGAGATGAGACTTTGGGAAGTAATGAGGTCATGGGGGTTGAGCCCTCATAATGGGATCAGTGTCTTTATAAGAAGAGACACATGAGAGATTCTCCACATGAGCACACCAAGGAAAAGCCGTGTGAGCACACATCAGGAAAGCAGCTGTCTACAATTGAGGAAGAAGACTCTACACAGGATTGGAATCTGCCAGCACCATGACCTTGGACTTCCCACCCACCAGAACTGTGGGAATTGAAATCTGTTGTTTAAGCTACCAAGTCTATGGCATTTTGTTATAGCAGCCTGAGCAGATGACTTAAATAAGAAATTTTATAGAATAGTCATGTAATTTAGAAACCCATCTCATACAGGAGCCACTTTTATTATAACCTACTCCAGAAGTGTCCACACCATAACCCTCTGAATCCTAAAGCTTAGTACAGCAAAGCAGAAATAAACATCAAATGGCCAGGCGCAGTGGTTCACACCTGTAATCCCAGCACTTCAGGAGGCTGAGGCAGGCAGATCACTTAAGGAGAGGAGTTTGAGACAAACCTGGACAATATGGTGAAACCCTATCTCTATTAAACATACAAAAATTAGCCAGGCATGGTGGTGGGCACCTGTAATCCCAGGTACTTGGGAGACTGAGGCATGAGAATTGCTTTAAACCCAGGAGGCAGAGGTTGCAACGAGCCAAGATCACGCCATTGCACTCCAGTCTGGGCAATGGATTGATATTCTAACTCAAACACACACACACACACACACACCCCAAATGATATTTGCTGGGAAAAAATACCAAGTGTCACCCATCTTTTAAAATAAATGTATTTCTTCAGATTCAGATAGAACACATTTTCCTTTCAGGGCGTAGTGACTCAAACAATTCCGGGGTAAGAACAACCAAAATTTGTATTGTGACATGTGACCTATTTCAGGATTCAAGAAAGGTGATTCCAAGTCCTGGACCACAGAAGTGAGTCAGGAAGGGACAGGAAAAGGTGAAGGTGACTAGGGATATAGATGTCCAGGGCTCCAGGACAATGCACAGGGAGACCCTGGGTGGGAGTGCGACATCCACATCTCCTAGTAGCTTGAATCCATTCCTAAAGGGAAAGCAACACTGAACAGGATCATTGCCCTGTACATCAAAGGGTGGACATCTGTTCACCAAAACTTCTTCTCTACAGGTAATTTTTCCCTGTTGCAAGTCATGTTCGATTTTTTTCAAGGAAGTGAATGGGAAAATAAGCTTTACCTCACGGTCAGTCTTGTGGGACAACAGCAGAGGAAAGAGAAGCATAGCTATGGGTTCAGACCCTAAAAGTTTTCAGATAGTAATGGATGACAAGAACATTAAAAAATTAAGTAGAAAGACACTTCATTGCAAGATGTCCTAAACAAATCAGTCCACACAATCTAAAATATTCTACTACTGGAAACTTTTCTCCAATTCTAAGTTATAACCATTTATACAGAATAATGCTTTTTCATTTTATTATTCTACAATTTATTCAACAATCCTTTATTCAATACCATTGGTACCAGGCACTGAGATTCTGTATTCATCATAAAATCTACCAGAGAAAATGGAACTAAATGCATAGTAGTAACAGCCAATACAAGGGAAACCACAGCAAAATCCCACCAACTGTTTCTTAGAAAGTGAAGTCTAAAATATAGCAGTGGGTAAAATGACAAAACCTACTGATAAAACAATGAGCTTTCAGTTCCAAGAAAGTAATCTCTAAGCCCATGGAATGTCCTGCCTGATAAGGGTGTTTTTGTTTGTCTGGGGACCTTGGGCCGTAGGGTATCAGCTTGACCCCCACAGGGGCTAGAGGCTAATGTCAACCAAATGGGTAGTCAACTCTGCCTACAGGACCAACCCCCAATTAAAACTGGACATCAAGGTTCGGCTCAGCACTGCACCATGTGTATTACAGCACATAGTGGCTGGGAGAGGTTAGCTAGTGAACCATGACTTTACTCAGAAAGGGCTGTAATAAACCATAAATGGGAGTGTTAACAGCTTTCAGGGAATTCTACATTTCTAGTGAGTTACTGAACCTGGGTGTGGACTTGGGGATTCTCAAACTTGAAACTGATGTCAGAAGAGAGGGTGGTCTCAGGGACTCTTGAATCCTCATAAAGGTGTCTAGCTTGGGTGGCGTTAGCACAAGAATGCAGCAGACAAATGAACTATTTTTGTTTTCTTCCTACAGTTCTCATGAACCCTTCTCCAGCTCCATGTTAATCAACACAAGCTTTGGAGTCAGACTTGTTGCCTAATAGCTGTATGACTTAGGGCCCTTCTCATTTCGCCAAACCCTATTTTGCTCATCAGTCACGTAAAAATCACTGTACCTTCTTTACAGGACTACAGTGACGTTTAAGCCCAATGTTCCACATACAACAAGAAGTTAATAGATGTTCATTATATTTATTATTGTTGTTGCTCTTACTCTCTAATTGCCCTTCTTCCTCCTAATCCACAGATGTTAGCATTAACTACATTTCTCTCCTTGGTCTTTGTGGTCAAGACTGTTAGCCATTTCTCAAAATAATTATTTCTCCTTTTCCTGGATACACAGTTAGACTTTATTTCCCCTGCCTCCCTTGCAATTAGGTGCAGCCATGTGACCAAATCCTGAACAGTGAAACAGAAGCAGAAATTCCAGACTTGTTCCATTAAATCCTCCCACATGCATTCTTCCACACTTTTATCTCACTGGTCAATTGGAAAGTCAGCCTTTTGGAATCCTCTTGGTGAGATATCAGAGCGATCCTCAGCATGGGTCACTGAATAGCTGTGTGTGAAAGGGCCTGACTCCCAACCCAACCACCTGGAATAGTCTCGGTCTATGACATGGATGAGACACAACCTCTCTTGTATTAAGCCATTACACATTAGAGTAACTTATGTCAGAGATAAGGTAGTCTTGAATCCTGCATAAAGGTGTCTAGACTGGGTGGCATTGGCACAAGAATGCCGTAGACATTTTACTTGCTGCAGAGCCCCATTTACCCCAATAAATGCAGGCCTCTTCCCCTTGCTTTTAGTTTTGTCTGGGTTTCTTTTCATTTCTGAATTTACCCCCAGTTACTCACTATAATGCTGGGCAGTGCATCTAATTTCAGAGTCATGGTTTCTTCTGCTCTGAACTCTGACACCTTCTCTGATTTATTTTACATTAGCATAAACTGAGTTCCCCCAAAAGAGAGCCAAGATTGTGCCTCTCCCTTGTTCGGAATGCTTAGACGTTTCCCGATTTATAAAATAAAATCCAAATTCAACCTGGCATACTAGACTCCAATAGCAGCATCAATCATTCTTTTATCCCTGTTCCTTGTCACTATTTTTTTTTTTTTTTTTTTTTTGAGACAGGGCTTTGCTCTGTTGCCCAGGCTGGAGTGCAATGACATCATCACAGCTTGCTGCAGCCTCAAATTGCTGGAGTCAAGCAACCCTCCCACCTCAGCCTCCTGAGTAGTTGGATTACAGGTGTATGCCATCACACTGGGCTCCCTGTCACTCTTCTTGAAACATACCCTGCCTTTCCTTTTTGGTGCCACATTTTTGTTCATTCTACTGTCCCTACCTGGAAACATCTTTCTCTCTTCTCTACACATGCATCTTGAAATACCATCTCAAATAGTACACAACTCAAAGAGTATCCATATGTGCCAGACAGAAAAATAACTCTATTTCTAAACAAAGATAACACTTCTTTGGTACTGGTGAGTGCTGAGACAAGGCTGTATAGCTATACATATATTTACGTGGATAGATTTACATCAACGGATCTATTTATCTAAGAGTGGAGGTTCACTTAGATAGACATAAGCATAGATTTCTAGATATAAGCATGTTTTCTTGCTCAAGTGCTACCAAAATTCTAGTAATGGTTATAGGTAAAAAGACAAAGGTGAGGCAAGTGTTTGAGACTGAATAATACAGATAAAGAGTGTGCTCACACAAGAAGCAAATACTCCACACAAAATGAAAACACTCGCTTACAAAAATGTTTTGAAACAATGAGAATTATAAATATATATCCTACGTAAATGTCCTTACAAAAATCAAAAAGAAAAAAGAATGGATTGCCTCCTCCTGAAAATCATCAAGATAATAACTGATAACAAACTGTGTTGGATATTTTAGATTTGTGCTATACAACATGCATGTGGCTACTGAGGACTTGAAATATGGTTAGCACTAATTGAGATGTGCATCTCTTTGTAAAATTCATAGCAGATTTTGAAGATTTAGTGTGAAAAAAATGTAAACCATCTCACTAATAATTTTTATGTTGATTACATGTTGAAATAATATTTTGAATACATTTGGTTAAACAAAATATGGAATTAAAATTAATCTTACCTATTTCTTTTCATTTTTTAAAGTGTGGCTACTAGAAAATTTATCATTACAGCTCATATCTATTTCTATTGGACAGTGTTCATTTAGATAATCACTTGCCTAGACACAGAAGAAGATTAGACCTAGACACTTCTCAGAGATCTGCAAAGTTATAGGATTCCATGATTTCCCTCAGCAGCCAGGGTGATGAGATTTTAAAACTCCCCATTCTCAGAAAATAAAGGAATGGTAAGGGTCTGTGAAACTGAGGTCAGTCTATCCCTCTATTTACATGGCTGACCAAGACCGAGATCTCCACTGATTTACAGTGAGCAGTAGTTCCTTATGCTCTGCTCAGCAGTCTCATTTATCAATTACTCTGACTTCAGTTTTTTGAAATGGGGATGGGAGCAGGGTAAGATGTGGCACAGTGGGGGCTGTGGGTGATGACACTTAGACCTGACAAAAAGCAGGGGTCTGAAGCTTAAAATGAAGGTCCAGGTCTCCTAGGACCCACAGGAAACAGGTCTGAAATGAGAACATGCACACACACAAACACACATGCGCGCGCACACACACACACACACACACACACACACACACACACACACACCCCTGCCTCCTTCTGGCTTTTCATTCAAGGTTTCTAAAGATAAGATGACCTAGTTTCATAACCCAGTTTAAACCAATCCCACATGAAGACTCCAGTTCCTTAATCTTGTCCCTGAACCAAACTGTGAGGCAGTGCACCAACTGCGTGAAGTTTCTAAATGCCTCAGAGAACATGTTTCTTTTCTTAGAATCGGAAAGGAAAGGTGCTTTGGACTGAAGATCTGGCTTTGTTTGTGTTGAGGCTCTGTTTTCCGCAGCTCTTGGGACTGAAGACAGTTTGCCAATGAGGAAGGAAAACAAAATGAAATCAAGGGTGCTGGGTTTAAAACCAATGTGCCCTTTAAGAAAGATCTTGGTGGCTTTTCCATCACTGTTCAGGGGGTTGTTTTAGGCAGGGTAATGGGCAAAAACAAATTATGAAACAGTGGAGACAGATGGGAGACACACTTCCTGGGCTCTCTGCTGCAATTCTACAAACAGGGAAGAGTGCTGTAAGTCCAAATGAAGTCTCCATTGCATGGGAGATGTGACATTTAAAAGAAGATACACATTATCTGTGGAACAGACACACTTCTAAATGGACTAATTCACTCTAAACTGGGAACTTGGAAACCATCCCAGGAGATGAGAATATTTTTCCTTTTTAGGCATTATTTCCTTCCTTTCTAGTAATTTAACTTGTTTTGCCCCAACTGGCTTGGCTGACAGGCATCCTCCAGTGTCAGAGGGGGCAGCTGCGGCAGGTTGTCACCGTGGAGGTAAAAAGAGGATGCTTTTGTGAAGAGTAGGAAGAACAAATTGCTGTGGGTGCCTTAAGATCTAACACAATGTGTTGAATTAGGAAGGAAATTTAAAGAGAGTTACTTAGGATTTAAACAGCATAAATCCATTTATTTTTCAAGCAGACTTTGGAGTCATGCCTACCAAGCCTTCCAGGAACTGGAGATTATCTGAGTGCCTGTCAACTCCCAGTGAAATATCCCCTTCTCACTGATTAAGCAGAAAAACTGTAATCAATTCCTCCCGACATCAGTAACCAAGCAGCTACTAGGTCTATGACACTGCGCTCTCCACTGTGAAGAGAAAACAAGCAGAAAACATTGCCTCTCCTTTTAAGAAGCCTAAAATCTGACAGCCATAAGAAAGTCAAACAAAAAAATGAATTTGGATCTAAAATCTGTAAGACAATGCACTATGAACAGAGAGGTACTGTGAGGATACAAAGCAAAGAGTACATCAGATGAATAGAATCGGTTTGACTGAAAAGATGAGCATGGCTTGGCGGAGAGCAAAAGAGAAAATCTCTACAGGAAATAGCAATTTTCAGACTGAGTTGAGCCCAGTATCCACTGGTGTCAATAGAAGACTCAGGCACCATACAGAAGACTGATCTGGATACTCTCCACACACCAGCGTTACGGGTTCTATCCCTGTCATGCATGGAGGGAAATGACTGTGCACAGGCAGCCTCAATAAATATCTATTGGTAAAAAAATCTTCAAAGAATTAGCCCACGTGGGGCAGAGAATCCTAAAAGTCATAATAATCTATTTGAGTAAAACACAGCAGGACAGAATGCTTGGGATTTTGAGAAACAAGCTAAAACTAAGAGAGACAGAGAGAGAGAGACTGTATATATCACAAACAAGGAAACGAGAACATAAAAATGGAATATTTAAAGAAAATTATTAAGTTCATGTACTCAAAGCATTAAAACTGTCTGCTAGAATAGCACCCTCCTGGCCAAGAAGTGCAGGTGCCTAAGGTCTAGGCTCACTAAATCAGTGCTCATCTATGTCTCAGGCACCCTACAAATAGACTTCTCCTCAAAGCCGTTTGCCAAAGTATATTTAGGAACTAACTGTGTCCCCTCAGATGACTGACACATAGGCTAGTGTCAGAACATGGCCCTTTTAGGATTACACAATAGGTAGAAACTTGGGGACTGAGATCCTAATTCCAGGTTCACTCTGACTTACTTTATAACTTCAGACACACAGTGAACAGTTTTTTATAATCTGTTTCCTTACAGATGAAGGAAGAAGAATAGAGTAACATAGGCCAGAGAGTCATAGTAGCAGAGGCCTTTAAGGTGACCCCCATTCATTCCCCTGAGTCAAAGGTTATGGAGCAGAGAAAATTTCAACCCAAGAGTCAAGTGGGGTGGGAAAGGAAATAACAGAACCCTCATCATCTCTGCTGGATCCCTGTCTGCCACTGTGGTCAAGACACTCAGAAGCACAACTTAGCCCTATTGGGGCCGTTTGCCTTACCAAAGGCAAGAGACTGGAGTTTCCCCCACCTTTTTATAAGCTCCTGCCACCTTCCTTTTTATTTGAAAGAATCAAAGAGGCTCCAACCCCAATAACTGCTCAATAAATAGTAAAGATTGCTCATTTTCATCGAGTCCAGAAGAGTGGACTAATGGTAGGAGATGAGGGAACCAAACCAGCGGGTGGAGGAGAGGGAATGCACTGAGAGGTGACTCTTCTTGCACTTTAAACAGAACAAAGAAATCCCTGGTTGGCTCCTTGAACAGAAGAGCAAACTAAAGTAATACAAGTAACCTAAAGTCTTAGCTAGAGAAAAAGTAACTGAAATATTTTTAACAATCTGCTTTTTCTGCTCTTCTGAAACAAATGCTTTACATAATTGTAATAAATTAGTGTAGCATGTTGGTCACGGTTTGGTTTCTGTTTACTAACACCAAAGTCAACTCACAAATATATCGGGGTTTTTCCAGAGTAACATCTCATAACTCCTTACACATCAGATCTCTAAGCCCTCAGATGGACTGTCGGTTTTCCCTCCATTGTTAAATGTTACCTAAGTGTTTCATGTCTTGCCATAGTTTCAACAGACCTCCAAGATGGGGTATCCACAATTAAAGAAAAGGGAAGAAGAGGGAGGGAGGGATAAAAGATCACTATGCAAAAATCCAGCCTTAGTTCCTATTTGTTCTTCCCTCATACTGTACTGCAGCCTCCCACCACTGGCCAAAAATACCATTTTGATGAAATATTAGAGTATGTACCTCTCTACAGGAGTCAGAAAATAATACCTTGCAGCCAAGCTCTGGCTCAGGCAGGGCACCTAATTAATTTAAACTTGATTAAACTACCCATCATTAGAATCTCTCACCTCAAAGAAGGCCCTGATGCTGTAGACTACAGGATGGTTTGGAACGTCATGAATATTAAACTAACTCTTCCTGTTCCTTTATGTATAACACACTCTCATCATTGCTCCATGCATAGTCCTCTTAGGTTTTATTTATGTTTATGCATTTAATTATGTTTAATTATGCAAACACTGGTACAAATATACTCTCTTATAGGTTAAGAGTTTATTAAATAACTATCCCAGAATAAGGAGAAAACTCCAGGAAAGGAATGTTCTTTCTATACACCAATTCAACAGGGTCAGGCAGCATCTGAACACTCTCAGTATAACAATATCTCCACCAAGGAAGAAGCTGTAGTTCAGGTACATCCAGTCTTTTGCCAGGCACTTCATAAATGTGGGCAGCATTTACACTGACATGCATCCAAAATGTAGGATGTTAATAAGAGAGGAGAGGAAGAAATGTTATAATACAGAGGATAACAGATCATGGCACAGGTTTCCTTTCCACCACCCCGCCTTTCTCTTTCATGTGGAGAAAAAGAACATGGATTATCCCCCTCTATTCAAACTCAATGAAAAGTGCTAAGCAAGGTTCATCATCAGGGAAGGCTGGCAGAACTTCAGGGAAGCCCTTCTCTCTCTTGATACCTTTTCCTCACATTGCTTCAGGAAGGGACAAAGCCTTTGAGTCTACAGTTAGAAACAGTTCCTCAGCTAAGAACTTGACTCATTGAAGACTCTCAATAAATGTATTTAATCGACCAAAGAATTTCAGAGTGTAATCTTCAAGTAAAGTTAATAATTTTTGTGAGTGTATTATGGTTAAAATGTTCACATCAGTTTATATACCCAACCTACTAATGCAAGACCCATCTACCTTTGGTTGAGGGAAGGAAAAGCAGTAGAATGACACGAAGTGCCTGTAATCCTCTGGGGGAAAAAAAAAAAATCTCAACCTGAGGAAATCAAAACTTAGATTGCATGATGTTGCACTAAGGGTAAGCTCTATTCATCGTCAACTTGGCAGAAACCAATAAAGTATGCACATGAGGTACTTTTTATCTTACAGCTGCAGTAGTGTTTCAAATGATTTGGGAAGCTTTCATCTTAGTCTTGAACACATCTGACTTCATATAAAGGAGCTACACTCATAGGAGTTTGGAAATGTAGCTGCAGGTAAGGTCAGTGGGCAACGTTGAAAATTATTAAGCAAGTCTTCCTTGTAGCTAGAGAAATCCTGAGAATGAGAGACACAAAACATGCACTGAAGTGATGTTTAAATGAAAAAGCCAACACCTACACTCCAGTCCAAAGTCGCTCTGGGCTCCTTGGCTGGACCATTTGCCACAGGAAGGCTGAGGGGATGTGCAGGAGCCAGATGCTGGAGGCCTGCCCGGGAGATTGCTTTCCTGCAGCAAGAAGAAAAACAAAAACAAAAAAAGAAAAACCAATGTCAGAATCTCATACAGAGCTCAAAATTTCCCATGGGGTAGAAACAATGCCTGAGTTAACCTTCCAAATCTGAAAACCTTTACCATTGTACTGAAATATACCTCTCTAAAGTGCATGGTGTCAATAGAGGGTGGCAGGTCCCAAAAGACAGGGTGGTTGAGGGGACCACTGGGGGGAAATACTGCTTGAGAACCAAAAATTAAAGTAGAGGAAAAGAACAAAGGTCTTGACTCTTCATTTATGGAAAAAGACCTAGGGTTTGGGCAGCCACCATACTTGAACAACTTTAAGATTGCCAGAGACTAAAAGGAAGAAAAATGGGTTTGTGAGTCTCCTACCGAAATTCCTCCATTTACCAGAAAAGCACTCTCCATGGTGCTTACAGCTGAAAGTTCATTATTATTTTGCTCTCTTCTCAAGAACATTCACCTTGCCCTATCCTCCTTCCCCTGCAGAGGACTACATAAACTTGAGGTTCTAAATGGGAAAAGACTGCTTTGCATCTGTCAAGAAATTGCACAACCAATGTCTTACCAAGACCCACAATAAGATAAAGCCTAAACACTAATGAGATTTTAGATTTGTTGAATGGAACATAACAGAATTCAGGTCAGAAAGGAGGGTCTGCATCAGGAGAGGCTGAGATAGCCCCAATCTGAGTCTGCAAAGAAATGAAACAAAAGGGGCTACTTTAGCAATATAAATATGATCATTGCTGAGCAAAGGGAAGGGAGGAACAGTCAGAGCATAGTGGTGAGAATAAGAATAGCAAGAAGAAAGAAAAAGCAGGGATCGCCTAGGGAGATCTGTGGGATTATCAGGGATCGTGGAAGTTCAGTTTCTGAACAGCCTCATGAAAAATGCCTCACAACGATCTAGAGCTTAAACATGAGTGTTGATTTGTGATTTAACTAAGTTGCTTCCTAAAAGGGAGAGGGGCTTTTCCTCTAAGAGTATCTAAGTATGGTCTGAGAAGTACCTGAAGTAGAATCAGGAGGGTTTTGTGATGCTGCATCTCTGAGTCCTTAATCAGTTGGAGGGTGAGGCACAGGAATCTGCATTAACACACACTCCCAAAGTTCTCTTTGGTACACTAAACTTCCTAAACTTTGCTCTATGGGAGCATATACATTTGGGCAGCTAGGACACAACTTTCCAAAGCCCATCAAGGGAGCTCTAAAGAAAACATCAGCAATTTCATTATTTACTTTATCTCCATTTGGCTCTCTGCAGCTACTCTCATATGACCTGAACACTGCAGTAAGAATCTGCCATCTCTGAGAGTAGGCCTGCAGACAGCCTGGATCCCCAGAGAGGCCCAGCTCCTCAGACTCCTCATACCCCTTGGACTACACAGAGGAACAAGGCTCCAGACAGTGGAATGGAGAAAAGGAAAGCAGTGACGGCCAGATCTGTGATGAATCCCATCATAAATGTGTTGCCAAAGGAAAAGAAACATGCCCCACATAAAGGAGAAGGAATAGGAGCAGAATTTAAAAGCTTTCTTGAAAGCTAAAGGGCAGGTAATTTTTCCATCCTGCTCAGTGACCTCTGCAAACTCCCTACAAAAATAGAATCTGTAAAGTTGAGCAAGATGAACAGTAGCCCCCTAGCCTGAGGAAATGCTGAGTAGAAGCCAGTAAACAGTCTAGGATTGTGCAACCATTAATCAATTACCGTATTGTCAGAAAGCTCAGCAAGTGTCTAGACCTTTGGGGTTTTTTTGAGTCTCTTGTATTCCTATACAGGAAGTCCCAGAAATAGTGGGTAGGTCTTCAGTAGTTGGAAGTGATCACATCCAGCTTGTTGGTAGCCTACTTTCAAAAACTCCCACTGGGTAGCAGACAATGTACTTGCTTTATATAACCCCCAAAAGAGTCATTATGAAGACGAAGGCCTTTAATGATGACACAATATTCTCGTTCCTCACTTTCACCCAAGCAAATAATTGGCAACATCAATTTTGGCCCCTCACCCCAAAGCATATTCCATATCATCCAGCAATAAGAAAGGAACAGTGGAAAAATTTTATACAGTGATCTGTCATTTCAAAACAATTTTTCTCTACATATGTTGAAGGAACTTTCTTTAGCATTTATTAGGATTTTCTCCAGCTTTCAAGGGATCTGTATGGTGACTCTGAGCTACAGTTTTCATCATAAGAAAATCAGATCTCTGCAGGGTCAGAATACACAGGTTCTACATTTGATTCCTTAACAGTCAACACAATGTAAATTAAGTGTTCTTACAAAAAGTACCAAACCATACCCAAGTGTAAACTCTTAGAATGGCTGAAGATTCCTAAATCTTGGTTTTTAATGAGAAAAACACAAATCTTTCATTTTTTCATTAACTGTGCCAGATGGTTTTGATTAAAAAATTTCTTTAAAGGAAAGAAATAAAATTCTACTATCAGGCACCAGTAAAAACCACAGGACAAATGAGTTTAACTCATCAGAACTGGTAGATTCTGACCACTGAAACCTGGCTACTCTTCCTAATTAGGACTAACAGGAGGAGACAATTTCTGAAATAATCAGATTAGGATTCAAGGCTCCAAGCCACTTGTGTCTATGAAAGACAATGTGGCTATGCAATAAGAAACATACAAACATTTAACCTTGAATGAAATTACAGTCAAATCACACTCTTTCCCAGCCTAAGAACAGAAACAAATAAGGCCTTTTTGTTAATCATTTATTTCTCTTTGTGGATACAAATTTAAGGCTGGTTTTAAGTCTACACACATAAACATTAATTAGGAGAAAAAATAAGTAAAAAACCTCAAACTGGCTGCCAGTTTGTAACTGTAATTGGCCTCACAAAAGGACATACAAATAGGAAAAATATATTTAGGTCTAACAGGGTGTAGGAAGTAACTTCTGATTAGAACTTTCCATTCTTTTAAATAACGATGGGAGCAAATCCTTGTCTCCAATAATTCATACATGTATACACATTTTCTTCCAAAACAAGAAAATAGTTTTATTATATCTCAGACTTCAAATGTAAGTTAGTGAAAGTTATTTTTCTATTTGAATTCTTCCTGGTGGTAGAAGATGATATTTAAGAGTCTGGAAGAACTTGGTGTGTCACTGGGAGTGGGATGAAGGGGCAGCAGTGTTATGCTGCAATTTGCTCCTATTAAAATAAAATCAATGGGGTTTCAACTTATTCTTTCCTTCTGCTCAGAGTCCTCTCAAGCCCATGGTCAGCAAAACCATGAAATGCCAATGATTCTTTCTATTAATTTCACAACAATGCTTCATAGGGGATGGCTATAATCACAAATCCTTCTTTGAAAAGAACTGTGATATTAACTGTGAAATAATATGAAAAGAAAATGTCCTATAAAGCAGTTTCAATAATATAATGTCACAGTTAATATCAATTACCTGAAAGACCTCTAACATATTTAAAATATAAAAGCCATCACACATTTTAAATAGCGTCGTATTATTTTCTTCACTTCATTCAATAAGACTATAAACTCCTAAAGGACAGGCTCAATCCATCTACTAATCTTATTACATTCTAGCCCTGGGGTAGGCACAGTCTATATTCAATAAATGCTTTCTGAGTTAATGAATGAACCAAGAAGCTAAGCAAAACAGCTTGCTGATTAGATGAAGGGTTGAGAAATCTGATTAGGATGATTTCAATAATATCCCAGGTCTTACATTTCAGTGATATTCTTTCCTGAGAGAGTCAGGAATCCTTCAAAGCAGCTCTTTAAAAATAAACGCAAATAAGATAGAATCCAGTGTTAAGAAGCATGGGAAACATCAAAATAGCTTTGTGTGGTCAACATTAAAATGAAATCCCTTTGCCACATTCGTAAAGGGCATATGATAGTGTTCGTATTTTTACAGGGTGTTTAATGAAACATACAGCACATACGCTTCATAAACAGAGTTTCTTACATTTACGGAAAAATATGTGAATAAGTGGTTATTTAGCTAGAGATGCCCTTTTCTAAGTATCCATTTTGCAAAATTCTCTCAATTTCCTCTGGTTCCAGTTTCAGTCTGGTTCTAGGTTTATGTGGCTCCCATTTTCTATGTGTCCCCAACTTGCCAGATCCCTCTCTGGGTGACGCTACATGTGAGAATAGAATCTTCTTGCAGAGTAGAAAAGCACCCGAGAATCAGGAAGTCTCTTACCCAAAATACTCCTAAAGACTGACACATTAGAGACTGGTGAACTCATCCTGTTGTTCTAGAAGACGAACCAGCTATCTAAGAAGTTACTCAGTATCTTGGTTTGATTCCCCGAGAGAGTTCTTTTTTTATATATATCCTTTAAGTTGTGGGATACATGTGCCAAACGTGCAGGTATGTTACATAGGTATACACATGCCATGGTAGTTTACTGCACCCATCAACCTGTCATCTACATTAGGTATTTCTCCTGATGGTATCCCTCCCCTAGCCTCCCACCCTCCCACAGGCCCCGGTGTGTGACATACCCCTCCCTGTGCCCATATGTTCTCATTGTTCAACTCCCACTTATGAGTGAGAACATGCAATGTTTGGTTTTCTGTTCCTATGTTAGTTTGCTGAGAATGATGGTTTCCAGCTTCATCCGTGTTTCTGCAAAGGACCCTAGAGAGTTCTTAATCACTTTGTGTATCGTTGTCTTTTTCCTTACACCATATGGGCACTAACTTTGCTTATATTCAAAGCAGTTCACAATGCTTTTTGGTTGACCTAGATAAGCTGCCTACAATGCTAAGGATAGTCCACACAATAATAATAAAAAAAAAAATTGTCCCAAGCCACACACAAACTTGACCATTGATTTATGTCAGGGAACAAACCATGTGTAATTAATTATTTGAGCCTAAATCCTACTTCATATTATATATGAACTCAGTATTTTTTTTATTATTTTAATGTACATTGAAATGTTGAAGAATAAAATTACTGTTGAACCAAAGGTTGTGCTTTGTTTCCTAAAATCTCATCCCATTGAGTCATTCAGAAAATCACTTTTGGTATTGAATCTTCAACCTAATGTACCAGTATTATCCTACATTTGTTACCTTCACAGTGATTTTCCAACATTGGTACTCAACCTTTGCCTACCATGGGGCTTAAGAATCAGTCCATTCAAAGCCCTCCAGGTATTTCTAATGCATATCCTGGCTACAAACCACTGTTCCACAAAGATGTGCAAACATCTGACAACTTCATTATGTCTCTTAATATGACTAAGCCCAGGCATTTACATATTGAAACATATTCATCCAACAATGTATTTACCCAATGTCTATGTTATGCCAAGCAACATTCTAAAGGTGTAGAATACAAGAATGAATAAAACAGACATGAATCACTACCTTTGAAAAGCTTACAGTTGGACAGGAAATACATTTTTCCAGGCACTGAATCATCTTACATATTTTATGTATCCCTTGCCATAATAAGATAGATACATTTATGGTCCCTATTTTATAATAAATTTCCCGTTTGTATAATAAATGTTCTCCACAGAGCTTATGGAGAACATGTAAGCACCATGCCCAAAGACACACAGGTAAGAAGAGGCCCAAGTAAGATTTGAATGCAGGCATCTAGCTTCAGAAATATATACTTAACCATTTCACGACCTCACGCTTTTATAAAATGCTGACAGTACACATACACATAGCAAACCAGACATACTATAAAATTAACCTCTTCTGTACTACTTTTCTAACAGCTGCAATTATAAATTTCCTACCTCTAGAACAAGAATGTAAACTTTTACAACAAGAGTTCATGTTTAGTAGGCATTGGAGTGCAGAAAGTTAAGCACACACCTTACCTTATCAATTAATGGTTATGTAGTCAAGTAGCTTGAGGTCTTTCAGCCTCAGTTTCCTTATATATAAAACCAAAATAGTGCCTAACTCAGAGAATAGTGGAAAAAATGTGTGCAGGATGCTTGGCACAGAGTAAGCAGGATCAATAGTTGCTATTATTGTTCGTACACACATCAGCGGGCCCCCACAGCACCAGCCAAAGCTAGGTACATGATAAATCTCTAAATAAATATGTGCTTTTTGATTGCTCTCAAATAGTCTAAGTTCCCTGGACACTTCTGTTCATTCAACAAACATTTGACAAGCTTCCACCACGTGTCAGGCAGTTCAAAGGGGTTATTCAAACAGAAGATTTCCTCTTCTAGTCAGTAAATAATTCCATGGTTGCCAAAGGAATCATTCTTCTTCCCTGACTCACCCATATTCCTAATACAAAGTCAGAAAGCACCACACACTTTCCTCAGAGAGATTTACCAACATATGAAACACATGCGAATGTGCAGTCCAAATGCCACTGGAAGTATTTATTATATTTTTGTAAATAAATGCAATGCCTAAAAGACTTTTTTTTTTTTTTTTTGCTTAAGTGTAAAAATGGCCTGGCAGCTAAATGCCCCTGAGAACTTGTGAACTCATCTCTCAGACAGGATTTACTTCCTAAGTATCATCTTTCCTAACCACATCCATAAGGCAATATCAGTAGGGGCTTGGTATGGGATGTGGCAACAAATCTCATTTTAAAACATGGTAAGATGACTTAACTGAGACTTTCTCCAGAGTTTCTTCTCCTTATGGTATCCTTTGAGGGCAAAAGTAATCCTTGAGAATGGAGAAAATGTAATCATACTGTTGTTATGGGTTGAACTGTGTCCCCACAAAGTTCCTATGTTGAAGTCCCAATTGCTAGTAGCTCAGAATGTAACTGTATTTTAAGACAGGGTCTTTACAGAGGCAATCAAGTTAAGATGAGGCCACTGGGACAGGCCCCTACCCCAATATGATTGTGTATTTATAGAAAGGGGAGATTTGAACTCAGAAACACACATAGGGAGAAAGCCACATGAAGATGAAGGCAGAGATGGGGTGATGGTTCTCTAAGCCAAGGAACACCAAAGATGGCCAGCAGCCGCCAGCAGCTAGGGGAGAGGCCTGGAACAGATTCTCCCTCACAGTCCTCAGAGAGAACCAACCCAGCCGACAGTTTGATCATAGACTTGCAGCCTCCAGAACTGTGAGATGAGACAACAAATTTTCGTCGTTTAAACCAATCAATGTGTGGCACTTTGTCATGGCAACCCTAGCAAATGCACATACTTCAAAACCATCTCTATAGTTTGGATTTAGCATGATAGGGTTTGGCAGACTTCAAAATGCTGACTTCCCTTTTCCAGTTGCCCCCACAAAACCTTGGGTGCCTTCCCATGATAATGCCACCCTTTATAAACTAACAATACTTAAACAGAAACACATTCCCATGAAAAACATCATTCTAATGCACATAGTAGTGAGAGCATCTGACTGAGTTTTATTTAACTCATTAGCAAAGTAACAAGCAGAGAAGACAAATGCAAATTCAAAAATATAAATAAGAAATTAAGATTTATAAAAGTCAGGAAAGAAATGCCTAACGACTGCTAAATTAGATGTAAGAGTAGTTTATACTCTATGAATTAATAATATCTTAACCTCTGTGGCATTAATTCTCTTTTAGTCTGTAAAATCATAAAACATCAGCTTTTCACAGGTTAATGTCTAGCCTTCCAGAAATATAAACTATCAGCACCTCTATCAGTTTTGTATTATTAATAATAATCAAATATACAGAAACAACAAAATTGTAGTACCTAAGAACATCAGATGAGAGTCAATTAATAAATAACAAGATTCTGCTTTCATCGTGGGAGGCTAACTAGAATACGCTCCAGTAAAATAACTTCTTAAAAAAAATCAAACAACCATTTCCCTTGTCAAAATTTAGAATAATTTTATTCTCACTACTCATAGTTCAAACTATTAATTAGAATTCCTTGTGTCACTTCATATTATATCTCCATATCCTGGAAAATATCTTGAAATGAATTATCTCACCTTCCAAGCAATAATAATTTATTGGGTACTTGGTATGCATTGGAAATTCTTTTGCCCGCTTTCTTTTAGGTTGGAAACAGACTCTAAGGCGAAAGTTTTCAAGAGGTTGACTGAAATGCTTGTCAGGGATTAAAGCAGGCAGGATTAGTGACGTAAGAAGCTGGACTGTAATATCGTTGTAACAGAAGCCTCAGTTGGCCTCACAAGAAGTTCTGGAGCTGGACTTCCCCTCAGGATTGTCCCAATTTAAGGTAAAAGAACAAGACTTTCAAACCTTGCATCAACCAGTCTTTCAGTACAGGCAGTGCTGGGGAGAGTAAAATAATGGCAGAGATTCTCTTGTGCCAGAGACAATACCTGTGAAGGGACTCAGGGTAGACCAGCAGCAGCTAACACTCCCAACAGCTGGGAAACTTGAGTACCTCGGTTCTGAGAAGCCCTGTGGGCAGCAATCCACAGCACACCTCCAATATGCATAGCAAGTATGAAATGAATCATTTTGTTATGCCCATTTTATGGATGGGACAATTGATATTGGAAAGTTTAAGTAATTTAGATAAGCTATACAGCAAATCAGTAATAAAACCAAGATTGGGGCCCAGATGACTGGCTCCAGAGGATTCAGCACTCTGCATTTCCTCTGAAAGGGAGGGAGAGAGAAGGGCCACAAAACAGGAAAGAAGAGAAGGATTCACAAGATGGTACAAGACCAGGGACTGCAATGGACTCAATGCTGTCCAGTGAAATGCCATCTTAGTCTGTTTGGGCTGCTGTCCCAAAACACCATGGACTGGCTTATAAACAACAGACATTTATTTCTCACAGTTCTGGGGTTGAAGAGCCCAAGATCAAGGTGCCAGCAGATTCAATGTCCAGTGAGGGTCTACTTCCTGGTCATATAAGGTGTCACGTCACTGGATCTTCATGTGGAGGAAGAGGAAAACAGGCTTGCATAGGTCTCTATTGAAGGGACACTAATCCCTTCATGCAGACTCCACCCTCATGACCTATTCACCTCTCAAAAGGCCTCACTTCTTAATAGCATCACCTTCGGGGTTAGGATTTTAACATATGAATTTAGGATTGAGAGGGGGCATAAACATTCAGGCAAATACCCTGGTATAAGGTGAATAAAGATTTTTTTTTTTTTTTTTTTTTGAGATGGAGTTTCGCTGTAGTTACCCAGACTGGAGTTCAATGGCACAATCTCAGCTCACCGCAACCTCCACCTTAAAGATTTTAAGAACACAATTTAATGCTCAATTGGAAGTTGTTGTATGCTGTAATGGAAATGCTTCCTTTGTCTCTTCCACATTTCCCAACTGCACTTAAATCTTCAGGGAAGTCTACTTCTTACCTTAAAAGCAGTGAGGTTTAATGAATATGGAAATTGGAGAAGGGGCTGAATTTTATATCCAGGTCAATGAATACAGAATAGACTTGGCCTACTGAGATAAAAAGATAATCCAGAATTGAACAAATTTAGGAAAAGCATTAGCCTGGGAACAGAAATAACCTTAAGAACATAAGCCTTTTGGGACTTCACAGAAATATTACGGGAAAGGATTTAAATTTCCACAGGGCTGTTCCCAGGAAAATTGAAAACAAGAAAAGTATATCACTAGCATCCCTCTCCCCATTTTGATGCTAGCACACTTGGTCCCTCCCCCTTCATTTTCACCTGGATGCCTACACTATCACGACCACAATCTTGCAAAACTGCCCCACACAAGGCTGTCAACTGAAGGCCACTGCCCCTCATAAGGCTATTTGCATTCGCATAAGGAACTCATAAAAATGAAAAGAATCCCACATGGCCCTAAAGAATGGATTCAAATGACATTCAAAGTAGTTAAAATTATTTTCCTAAGCTCTAATTCAGAGTGTCATAGATACAATGGGAGGTCTGTGGTGAGAGGCAGAGAACTACCTACCTATTTTGATGTCAGCCCTAGGCACAATCATTAAGCCGACAGAGACCCCAGAGCACATCTATATGTTGGAGAGATACACTGCCAATTTGTATCAGTGAGGTGAGGGTCCTGACAGGAAACAGAATTCATCATAGAAGATTCAGATGAAGGTACTTTAGTAAAAGAATTACTTAAAAGTAGAGCTAGGGAACACGGCATTACCTGATGTCAAGACCTGCAATACAGCTAAAGAAATCAAGAGCGTGTGGTTTTGGAGAAAAAGGATGTAAAGGAACCCAGAGACAGAATGGTTGTCTTGGTGCAGTGAACTAGAAGCAGTATTAAAAACTTTAAATCTCAGCCTTTTTTATAGCCAATAAAGAGAGTCTAGCCTTAACAATCTCTTCTTACATTTCATATTTTTTCAAATTTTTAAATCACATTTACAACCCTACTAAATTATTTCTGAAATCAACTTGGCTCTCAGCTGTATCTTTTAGTGCTAAGTAAAAAATTGAAGTGTCATGGCAAGGTACAGTGGCTTTTGCCTGTAATCCCAGCACTTTGGGAGGCCAAGGTGGTGGATCACCTGAGGTCAGGAGTTCAAGACCAGCCTGGCCAACATGGCAAAACCCCATCTCTACTAAAAATACAAATATTAGCCAGCATAGTGGCAGGAACCTATAATCCCAGGTACTCGGGAGGCTGAGGCAGGAGAATTGCTTGAACCTGGGAGGCAAATGTTGTAGTGAACCGAGATCAAGCCATTGCACTCCAGCCTGAATGACAAGAGTGAAACTCCGTCTCAAATAAATAAAGCTTTATTTAAGGTTTAATAGGAAGTTGGTGGCAGAGCCACAAAGAGAAATCATGTTTCTTCATCACAGCCCAGCTTGTCTATATTCCTATTACATGGCCTTTGTACATCCCTTCCAGTTTGGCCTGCAGATATACTTGTTCTTTAAATTTCCCCTGCCTCACTAGCAACGACCTCATCATTAACTAGACTTTAATACTTCATATGTATCCTGCAGGCCTACTTGAAAAAAAAAAGGAGGAAAAAAATGTCCTCAGTCTGATAAAGAATACATATGAAAAATCTGTAAGTAACACCATACATAATGGTATACAACTGAGTATCATCTCCCTAACAGTGAGACAAATCCGAGAGTCTGCCCTCACCACTTTCATTCAACATTGTCATGGAAGTTCTAGCCAGTGTAAAAAAAGAAGGAAAATAAAGTTAAAATAATAATAATAAAGATATACATATTGGGAAGGAAAAAGTAAAATTATCTTTATTTGCAAAAGTCATGATTACATAAAATTTCATCTACAGAAGTTAACTCATTCTATAGAATGAATATGTTTGCAGTCATAGTATACAGATGCCACATATAAAATGCAACTGTATTTCTATATATGCAACTATAAATTAAAAAATAAAAATTTAAAAATACTGTTAACAATAGCACTGAAAAACATGAATTATTAAAGGACAGATACAATATTTGTAAGACATTACACTGAAAACTATAAAACATAACTGACAAAAATTAAAGATGTAAATAAAGATACCATGTTTGTGTATTGAAAGATCAGTATTAAGATATCAAATCTTCCCAAGCTGGTACTTAGAATCAACACAATCTCTATCAAAATCCAGCTGATTTTTAAATGTATACAGAAGTAAAAAAAAAAAAAGACATAATATAGATAACCTTGATAAAAAAGAAGAAGTTGGAGGGAGGGCTTTTACTAGCCAATTTTAAGACTTATTATTAAGCTATAGAAATCTAGAACATGTGCTATTAAAGAAAGAAGTGATATTTTATCAATTGAAAAGAACAGAGATTCAAAAATGACCCCCACATGCACAGCTTCAACAGAGGTACTGAAACAATCCAATGCAGAGAAGGTCTTTTCAAGAAAAGATGCTAGGAAAAAAAAAAAAAAAAAAAAAAAAGGTTATTTATATGGGAAAAAAATAATATTGACCCCATCTCATATTATATACAGATAATACATCAAGATTGATCACAGATAGAAACCTAAAAGTTAAAACTATAAAGTTTCTGAAAGAAAACATTTTAAAAAATAACTTAATGACCTTAGAGTTGGCAATGATTTTTTTTTAAGATAGGATGCAGAAACTTCTAACCTTAAAAGAAGAAACTCATGAATTCAACTACATCAAAATTAACATCTACTTATCCAAAGAAGTAAAAAACACATCAAGCAATACTTCTACTTACTCAGCACCTCTTTCCTATTTCTGTGCCTCTAGCAGGAATGGCAGAGTCATACCCCTTGAAAGCTGCTCCTCCACAAAAGTAGTAAAAACAATGGCAAGAATGGGCAAAATTGTTTTCCTCAGAACTCCTGAGATTATTTTTCAAGATATCCTGCAACAATCTGGGAAGCATTTGGTCATGAAAAATAACTGAACCTCAATAAGAACAGTGATTTTTGTGGCATTTTAAGTGTCCCTATCCCCATCCTTGTCTCCCAGCTCCATAGTAGCACTGAAAACCAAGGGCTCCTTGATCCCAGTAAAAAACAGCAGCCTAGCAGCCTCTAGAAGGGCAAAATACATTTGGACCTTTTCCAAAATACTATTCTCAGACAACTGTCATAATTTGACATGTTTGACATTCTCTGAAAACCCCTATGGAAATAAAAAAGATGTAAAATAGCCAAATAGCCCCCTTCTATGGCTTGTTTTTATTTGACCTGGCTCAGACTCCACTCAGCACTTTCCCCAGTGGCATTTGCTGAAAACAAACAGTCATGAATTTTTAATACCATGGTTGCCTAAGGTGATGATAAAAACTGGGGCAAATAAGAAACTATACAAAATCTTAAAAGGAAAAGCTGGAGTTAAGCTGTACACATACGTTGTTTCAGAAAGCTTCAACATATTCCTAAAAATTTAGAAGACCACGCACAAGTGGAAGACTGTCTGTTTTCACAGTGCTATAGAGAACTACCGGAGACTAGGTAATTTATTTAAAAAAAAAAAGAGGGAGAGATTTAATCGACTCACAGTTCTGCAGGCTTAATATGACTGGGAGACCTCCAGAAACTTAAAATCACCGTGAAAGGGAAAACAAGCGATTACTTCACATAGCGGCAGGAGAGAGAAGGGGGAAGTGCTACACACTTTTAAATCATCAGGTCTCATGAGAACTCACTCACTATCAGAAGAACAGCAAGGGGGATATCCACCCAAATGATCCAATCACTTTCCACCCATTCCCTCCTCCAATGTGACATGAGATTTGGGTGGGGACACAAGTCCAAACCATATATAAGACTGTACACATGCTCAGGAAAAACCTAAGAAGGCCCTAATGTCTCACTTCTGGCTATTAGGGAGGCATTGCACAAATGGGAAGTGAAGGCCAATGCAAAGTTGTCAACCGTTTTACACATGCCTGAGTGTTGAAAACCTGCCCCACTATTCATACAGAGTCACCTGATAAAGTTGGGGACACTTGCTGAACTCAGGTATTTAAGGAGGTATCTGTCCAATAATTAGATCATTAGATGAACACTAAGATAACAAAAAACTTCAGTAGCCAGACACAACACAGAAAATAGACTTCAAAGAATTAATCAACAAACAAGCAGCAAATGACAATATTAAAAATCAGCAACCTAAACAAACACTGGAGAGAAGTGAGAGAAGATCTGATTTCCAGAGTTGTCACATTACATTATTTAAAAGATCCTCTTTTAAACAAAATTTTATGAGATGTGCAAAGAAAGAAGAAAGGATCATCCATACACAGGAAATGAGGCAGTCAATAAAAGTTTTTTTTTTGGAGAAGATCAGACAATTTTTTTTTAATTGCAGGTCAGGTATGATGGCTGGCCAGGCACAGTGACTCACATCTGTAACCCCAGCACTTTGGGAGGCTAAGGCAAGTAGATTACTTGAGGTCAGGTGTTTGTAACCAGCCTGGCCAGCATGTGGAAACCCATCTCTACTAACAGTACAAAAATTAGCCAGGTGTGGTGGCACATACCTGTAGTCCCAGCTACTCAGGAGGCTGAGGCAGGACAATCACCTGAATACAAGAGGTGGAGTCTGTAGTGAGCCAAGATTGCACCACTGCACTCCAGCCTGGGTGACGAGTTAGACTCTGTCTCTAAGTAAATAAATAACATCACCCATATTAAAATTCTTCAAATAATTAAAATAAACCTTTAGGAACTAAAGGATACTATGAGAGAAATGTCTTATTAAATAGAGAGCATCAATATAGAGACAGAAAATATTAAAAAGGAGCCAAATAGAAATTCCAAAATTAAAAATGCCACAACTGAAGTGAAAAATCATTATAGGTGTTTGACAGCCGATTGAAGCTGGTATTTGAAGAAATCAGTGAGCTTGAAGATAGGTGAATTGAAATTTCCAGTTTGAGGACAGGAAAAAAAGGGAATGAAGAAAGCAACAGATTCTCAGAGACCTGTGGCAGACCATCAAGCATACTAGCATATTCATAATGGATATTCCAGAAGACAAAGAGAGACAAAAAAGGGGGCAAAAAGAATATTTAAAGAAATAACAGAAAATTCCCAATCTTGAGGGGGAAGGAAAATATTAATCTACACATTCAACAAGCTCAACAAACTTTAATTAAGATAAACTCAAAGAGCTTCATATTTAGAAACATCATAGTCAAAAGGTCAAAAGTCAAAAAGAATATCTTGAAAGTATCTAGAGGAAAATAATCACGTGCAAGGCATTCTTAATATTAATGGCTGGGTTCTTCAGAAGATACGGAGACCAGAAAGAAGGCAGTGAGATAGCGAGATGACATGTCATATGTGCTGAAAGAAACTAAAAACAGTAATGTCAAAGAATTTTATATACAGCACAACTATCAATCAAAAATGAAGAAAGAAATTCTATGTGGATGCTTCACAAAAGAAAGATCTACAAATATGCCCAATAAGCCCATAACAAAATGCTGAATTTTAGTTATGTGGGTAATGTAAAGTAAATCCACAATGAAATGTGATTTCATTTCACTAAAATAAAAAGACAGAGAACACTAAATGTTGGCAAGAATGTGGAACAACAAGAACTCTCATATGTTGTTGATGGAAGTGTTAAGTGGTAAATCACTTTGACAACTAATAGCTTCTAATAATGTAGTTAAACATAAATATGCAATATGACCCATCAATTTCACTCCTAGATATAAAATGTTATATATAAATATTCATAGCAGTTTTGTTTGTATTAGCAAAGAAAAAAGAAAACTCAACTGTCCATCAATAGGAAAATGGATCAAAAAAAACTGATATATTTATAAAAATAAAATACTACTCAGGAATAAAAAGGAATGGACTACAGATACTTGCATCAACACAAATGAATCTCAAACATTCTTCCGAGAAAAATGGGACACAAAAAGAACATATTATATATGTATTATATAAAAAGTTACAGAACAGGAAAAACTAACCTATTGTAGTAGAAATCAGAACAGTAGTTGCTAAGTGGAGAGGAGGTGGAGATTGGAAAGGCACAAAAGTTAATTCTCTGGGGTGGTGAAAATGTTGATATCTTGATAAAGACATAGGTCATACAATTGTACACATTTCCAAAACTAATAACTTGCATTTAAATATACCTTAGTAAAAATTATAAAAAAGGATAAGACATGTAAATTAATAAACAAAGAATATTTATTGAAATGATAGCTATTATTATTAAACAATGGAGATCAGTATCCATGAATATAACTTGTTTCTAATTTATCTTATATTCAATGTGATCATGAAATTAAATATGGAACATGCAGTAAAGATATAACCCTGAGGGAGGGTCAGAAGCAAAACAATAAAACATTTACAAACACCTTTATTTATGAGCCCACAAAACAATCATTTTGAAATTCATCATGTTCACCTAATTTTTGTTGCATTCCTACTGGGCGCCAAGCATGCTATTCTGTTAAAACTCAGGTCTACGCTAAAATATTTTAATAGTGGAATCACCACCCAGATTAGCAAATATTCAGAAAGATTTATCTTTCTTAAAGAAAAGTATCTATTTTGTATCTACTATATTGCAAGGATCAAGGTTTGTTTATACCATAATTCATCAATGCCCCCTTATAATAAGGGGCCTTTTTACCCCAAGATACAAACTACCAGGGTCTCCCCTTTTCTGTGACTCTTGACATATTTCCTTTTCCTTGTTCTCTTGGTACATTAAAATAGCTACACAGATGAAATATGCAGACCACCAAGGGAAAATGTGAAGCTTGTCCTCTAGTTCCAGGTAAAACAAAATGCGTGGTCTTGTACCACAGTGTTTACCTTGAAGAGGAAATCAAAGACCGGGTGGTATACTCAAGTAGCAAAGCACCCTTATTTTAAATAATTCTCTCCTAAGAACCAGTCCTAGGTTATTGACCTTCCAGAGAGAACTATTTCAATAGTTTAACGAGGATGCTCAACTTCACTGATTATGAATGAGAAAGCTTTATTTGGCAACAACTGTTTCCCCAGTCTTAATATGTAAAATCTGTCCTTCCTGACAGTCTGATTTGATTTCCACTGGTCAATCTTTTTCATTTTGATCTTGTTCATTTCCTTTTCATTTCCGATTCTAAATGCCACCTCTCCTCCCTTAGACCTTCTACTACACAGGGCATTATTTTGTTTTGTTTTGTTTTTTGCCTCTAATTCTCCCAAAATTGTGATGATACTAAAGTACAAGTGGCTTTGATTTGGGAAGTGGAATAATCTGCTTATCATATGTACCTCTATTCACCTGTGCTGATTCCTCTAGCATTTTGGAAGAAGGAAGTAGAAGAAAAAGGCAATGTCTTCAACTGATTGGATAATTTTGGCAGCATCACTTGCCTTGGCTAGCCATAAGGGCAGATTGAGCCTATAATTGTCTTGGATTGATGGTAGCTTTGGTGTGCTCCATTGACCCACACAGCCCTCCCAGCACTGACCATTGATATGGTGTGGATCTGTGTTCACACCCAAATCTCATGTTCAGTTGCAATCCCCAGTGTTGGAGGTGAGGCCTGGTGGGAGGTGACTAGATCATGGGGATGGTTTCTTATGGGTTAGTGCCATCCCTCTTGGAGCTGTCATCATGACAGTGAGTTCTGTGAGAAGTGGCTGTTTAAAAGTGTGTAGCACCTCCCCATCCTCTCTTTCTTCCTCCTGCTCTGGTCATATAAGATGTGCCTGTTTCCCCTTCACCTTCTGCTATGATTGTAAGTTTCCTGAGGCCTCCTCAGAAGCAGAAGACACTATACTTCCTGTAAAGCCTACAGAATGATGAATCAGTTGAACCATTTTTCTTTATAAATTACCCAGTCTCAAGTATTTCTTTATAGCCTTGTGAGAACGAACTAATACAACCATCCTGACCAAGATCTTGTCAAATCCTTCAGTTAATCCCAAGATGGTAGAGTCATGATGCATTCTAATACACAAGGCATTCTTTGGTTTTGTTGTGTTTCTTTGGCTCCAATTCTCCCAAAACTGTGATGATACTAACAAGACTGGACCCCTATCCCTTAAGTTTCAGTTATCCGAGCTCCACAGCAGGTATCGGATCAGTCTTCCAAACTTTGTGGGAACCAGAACTTGAAGTAAACCCCAACTTGTGCCCTATTCTTGCCCGGCAGTACCCCACTAAGATGTTTCTTTACAGTTTCTTCTCTTCTGCCAGATAGCCAGGTGGCCAATCCTGGCTAAGCATATGTCCTATTGGAGGCTGAATTACCTATAGTGCCATCTTTCAGACAACCATAACTGGGATTAATATTCTCTTTGAGCCTCTCCCCCTACTCCTAGTGGCAGATTTAGAATAAAGGAAGCCACTAAACTTTCTTTATTAACATTGTACTCCAAAAAGAGCAACAATCTTCTCTCCCATTCTTCCTTTATATTAATTTACAGGAGTGAAAGCGACAGTTTTGATGGAATAATTTTCTAATCTCAACCCTCCCAGTAGACGTCTGACCTTAACCACTGGCAGCTCTCAAAACTTAGAATGTCGGATACTTAGTTCAGCTTTGGAATCTGGCTGTAATTCTAAGATAACAGGAAACATTTGATCCAATAAATACATTTAGCAAAAAGTAATGGGTTTTAAAATCAGACTTTTAGACATTCAATATTTTTATTCAGTGTCCACTATGTTCTAGGCTCAAAGTAATTGCTGTTTGTATGGAAATAAACAAAACACATATGGTCCCTCTTCTTGAGCTTATGATCTCAGGGGAAAAATAAATAATAAGTAAACAGATGCATGAATTATTGCTAATAGATCTGCTATGAAGTGAATGGTGGAAACAAGTGGTAGGAAATGGAAGTTATGTTGATCAGGAAAGCTTAGTATAATGGGATGACAGAAACAGGATTCAGAGTGATCTTGAGTAGAAGCTGTGAAGATGCAATTAATTAAGAATATTAAAGGTACCTTTTTCCCACAGATGAAGTTTTGAAAAAGGCATCTATTATAACTAAACAGAGAACTCCTGGCATTGAAAAGTGGAAAGTGGACTGGACAGAAAACCAGATCCAGTGCATTAACTTCATGACTCTGGGCAGTTCACCTCACTGCTCCAAACCTTCTTTTCCTCAACTGTAAAAGAGAAGATAACATTTTACAAACTACTGTGTATAATAAAAAAATATTTGTTTCTAAAGCTTCAGTGTACTTGCTATGATAAAATAATGAACATCTACTCTTAAGCCAGAGATGGATTTATTATGCAACTAAGGAAGCTTAAATTTTAGGGCCTCTCGCTTTTATGGGCCCCTGTGAGTACTGGGAGTGACAGAGTTTTGTGTGTAGGGAGAGGAGAAAGGAGTCGGTCAAGAAGCATTTTTATGTAAACACTTCCGGCATATTGTCTAATGCAATCTCAGCAAAAAAAGAAAGACTAAATCTTAAAGACTTCACTCATCTTAGAGACAGCAGGCAAAATGTTCATTTTGAATGCTGGCATTAAGTGATAGAAGGAGAAACATCTTTCCAAGATATCTGACAACACGCTAGCCCTTATATCCCTTCGTTTTCTAGGTTGTCCAACAGATTTCAATCCTAATACTTAGTATAAAGTACTTATGGCTTGATAAATCTCCCTGCATGCCCGAGAAGCAAATCAAATCCTCTCTAAAGAAACCAATTTTCAACCTAGGTCTCAAAGAATTCCAAAAAAGGACCAAGACACAAGAAATCCTCATAAAAATCACAAACACAGGAAATTAAAAAAGAATCAATGAATGCAACCCAGCAAAAGCTCCAGAAAACTGAAATTATCATAAATAGAATATAAAATAATTTGATTAATGCTAAAAAATAAAAGATGGGGTTAAAACTAAAGAACAAAAGACTATAAATAAACAAATACTTTAAAAAGAACAAAAATAAATTTTAATAAGGAAAATTATAATTAAAAGTAATAAATGGGTATATAGCAGACAGAAACAACAGAAAAAATAGTAAATTAAAATGAAGATCTAAATAAACTATTAAAATATTAAGAGACATAGAAAGAGAAAAAAAGGTAAATGTAACATATATTTATTAGAGATTCCAAAGAAGAACAGAGAGAATTGAAGAGAGAATTGGGAAGAGACAATATTTAAACACATATTAGAAAGTCATTAAAACCCCAACAAGAGAAAGCTGTGTTCATGCCATGGAAGACTCAATATTTTGAAGATGTCAATCCTCCCTGAATGATTTATGGATCCATACAATTTCAATCAAAAGTCCCACAGGCTTTTCAGTGAACTTGACAAGCTATTTCTAAAATTTATATGGAAGAGCAAAGAACAAAAGGAGTCAAGACGCCCTATGAAAAAGGTTTGGAAGTAGGGAGAGCATTAGCAGATATCAAGACCTGTTATAATCCACTAACAATTAATACAGTGTGGTATTGAGATGGAAATAAACATATTGCCCAATGAAACAAACAAGAGAACTTGATATATGACAGAACTGGCATTACAGAATAGTGAAGAAAAGATGCGCTTTACAACAAATGTTCCCACAATAATTGCTTATCCTTATAGAAAAAATAAATAAACTTGTATTTATACCTCAAAGCATATCTAAATTTGATCCCAGGTAGATTAAAAATGGAAATGTGCAATGTAAAAGTATGTAAGTTTCAGAAGATAACATAAGAAAGTGTCTTTTTAAAATCGAAGTGAACAGAAGTATTTAATAAATAAATATAACACAAATCCAGAAATCCTAAAAGGAAAATATTTATAAATTCAATTGAATTAAGTAATTCTGTTCATCAAAAACACTATGAAGAGAGTAAAAAGATAAGCCACAAAATAAAAGATGTTTTCTACAACTAATAAATATTAATAAGAAAAAGATAAACACCCCCCAAAAAAATGAACCAAAGACTTGAACAGGTAGTTTACAAAAGGACAAACCAAATGTTAATAGTAAAATAATAAAAACATGCTCAGATTCCTCCGAGAAATGGAAATTCATCCCTGTCCTCCTCCTCCACCTTCTCTTCTTCTTCCCCTCTCATCATTCCTCTACCACTTTAAGCAGACTGACAAAAATTTTAAAGTGTGGCAATATTACCTCTTGGAAAGATATAGAACTTACATACTATAACAAGGAAGACAATATGGTCCATCACTGTGGAAAAAAACTTGGTGTTCCATAGGAATATTGAAGGTGCACATAAACACAGGGATTACACTCCAAGACAGGCACCCTAGATAATCTCTGACATATACACACAAGATGACAGTTAAAATATCACATCAGCACTGTTTATTTAAAAATATATACATAAAACAGCTCAAATGTCAGATGAAAGCAGAACAGATAAATACACTTCAATATATTTGTACAATGAAATAACACTCTTTACAAATGAAAATAAATGAACTGCAGTTCCATAGAACAAAATGGATGAAGCTCAAGAACGCAGTGGTGACTGAAAAGTGTTAATTGCAGACTGCACACAGTAGTATTTCACTTACATAACATTTTAAATACAAACAGAGCTACACTATGTATTCTTGAGAGGTGGCATTGAATAGAAGGGAAGAGCACAGATTCTGCAGTCAGACTGCCTGAACTGGAATTCTGGTTACTACTCTGACTAACCATATAATTGGGCAGTTACTTAATCTCTATATACTTCGATTTCCTCGTGTGTAAAATGGGGATACCTACTGCTGAGGATTGCTTTTGGGTGAAATGAATATATGGCACTTAAGTGTTTGGCACATAGGAATCACTATATGAAAGTTTTATGCTGCTATCATTATTAAAGATACAAATATTTGGTTAAATATTAATAAAAAGCAAGGGAACAGTAAGTAAAATATTTAGACTTATTGGGGATGCTCAGGAATGGATTAAGGAAGATAAGTGACAGACTTCAGAAGTTATTATGATGGTACCCTTTGTTATTAAAATGGCTAGAGAATACTCAGATATTTGTTGGGTTAATATCATTTATAGTGTACAAATATATTTTGTTGTGTCCTACTATACATTCTCTTTTCAATAAAAACATTTAACTGGGCATCATATTTATTCTAATTACACATTTAGAACATTTCATGTTTTCCGTTGTAATTAAAACAAAGTGTGTCATATTAAAAACAAATTCTAGTAATGGTCTCAAGAATGTGCAATAATAAAAATATTTTTAAGCATTATAGAATTAGAAACAGCACAGATATGTAAGCCTTTGCACAGTTAAATTGCTGCTGTCTACTCAAAGTTCTCACCCTAGAAAATACACACTGCATCTCTCTCAATAGCAAATGGTATTTTACTGAGATTCCAGTATCTTGTTCAAAGCACTGAAGATTCCTCCTTTGGAAATGCCTCCTGAACCTGCAGCCATTCTTTGGAAGATTCTGAATGTTAACAGTCCTCATCTTTTGAGGATATATTTCATTTTATGCAGATGGCAACAAGTTATTTGAAACTAAGTTTGATGGATGAGATAGGTGAGTTAGCTGTATGATAACAATAATTGAGTTGATATGTTTCATTAAAGAGTTTCTCCAAGTAACTCTAAAGAATAATAGACTTTCATGGTTAGCAAATAATCAAATCCAAGCTTTCTCACAACTTAGCAACTCGTTATGCCAAGAATCCTGAGAAATGGTCAGCCAGCTTCAGCTTGGAGCACAACACCCTGGAGCACAAATGGTGATAAGCTAATTGCCACAGTTTCTAAATTTATTATCTTTATATTGGTTGATATGGGACCCTCATTCCAGTCTATAGATATCTAAATCTGAGTTCTGTCACCATGTGTATCAGCTGTCTTTCCCAGAGGGGAATAAGAGCAAGTTGATAAGTTGATAAGCATTCATGTATGATTCACCTGTCACTGATAAGAGTAACAACCAGGAGAGGACCAACTGCAGAATCCCTGCAGCTCAAATAGATACCTCACTCCAGCTTGGAATTAATTAATAATATGCACATAGGGTGGAGTGTGATGGGATTTAACCACTTGTGATTTGGCCTAATTTTAGCCTATGTTTCTACCATAACTACAGGAAAATCACAAAACATTATCAGATGCATTGCTGAAATCTAGATACAAATTGTCTATGGAAGTTTCCAAATCAATCACTATAATAATCCTATCCAATAAATGAAATGAGACAAATAATACCTATTTATTTTAAGGACCTCATGCTAGCTCTTTATGACCACTATTTTCTTTTCTAATCCTACATAAAACATCTGTTTAATTACTGTTAGGAGAATTTTGTAGAGGTTGCCATTAACTTATTAAGTTCACCTACCCAATTTTTTAAAAATTCTTATTTCGGAGACAGGTTCTCTTTTTGTCACTCAAGCTGGAGTGCAGTGGTGTGATCATAGCTCACTGCAGCCTCAAACTCCTGGGCTCAAGCAATCCTCCCACCTCAGCATCTCAAGTAGCTAGGACTGCAGGCATACATCACCATGCCTGACTTATCTATTTGTAGATACAAGATCTCCCTATGTTGCCCAGGTTGGTCTCAAACTCCTGGCCTCAACTTACTCTCCCACCTCAGCCTCCCAAAGCACTGAGATTATAAGGCACAAGCCACTGTGCCTGGCCACTTGCCCAATGTTGAATGGGGATATTTTCTTATCACCAATTTTTTAGAAACTCTCCCATTTCTACTATTTCTCAGACATTACTGGCCCATGATCTTATGACCAAATTTATAGGATCTCTTACTATTTATGGTATAATTTACTCAAATGTAGAAAACTGTACTCTTCAAAGAAAGTAGTTTTTTTTAATAGATTCTTTCTGATTTTGGATTCTTTACTATTATCAATATTAATTCCTTTTTCCAGCTTTAAAATTATTCTCCTGAATGGAATTAAAACAATATTGGGCAAAAATCATAACCTCTTTACTAAAATGTTAACATTTCTTTTAAGGATAAAAAAATGTTTAAAACATCCATCACATATCTGCTTTTAAATATGTGTTTTAAACAATTCTGTCTTCTCTAAAACAATTTACATCTTTTATAATGTGAGTGCCCATAATTGCTACTTTTTAATTTTTCTTCTATTTCTTTATACCTATTTTTATATACCTATTTTTAGATGCTTACCCTAAATAGAGGACAACAGCATATTTAGCAGAGAAAGAGGGATAGAGAAGGGGAAAAGGGCAAGAGAAGCAGGGGTAGAGAGAGGGCAGGAAGGTTTGAATTGCCCAAATCCCATGGTAGATCTTGGTTCATCAAACTGGACATTCAGAAGAGAGGGCAGCAACCACGTCACACCCATCACACAAGTTTGACCCTAAATGAGACCATTCCATGTTATCATTTATTTCAGTCCACCTTAGCCTATAGCAATAAGACATCTTACTGGAATTCAATGTTATCTATACAATTACTCCTTGCTTAGAAACAAAGTAACTACCTATTCTCTCCCACATGAAATCTATTATCTTCAATCTAGATGTTGGGTTTCCCTACCCATCACCTCCCTGTGGTCATTCATGCAAGGGTGTCCCTCATGAATCCACATATGTGGTCTTGACATCAGGAAAATAGATGGCTCATTTCCATGCCTTCATAAGTATGAATGCTTCCACCTGAAATGGCTTTGTCATCAGCTTCTAGGTGTTCATATCGTTATCCTCCATCCCTCCTTCCTAATCAGAAAACAAAAGTAAAAATAACTGCTATATAAAGGACTACACTGAATCTTCTCTGTGGTTTCCCATAATATAATCACCCCTCTCCATTTACTGCTCTTTTCTACATCTTGCTTTTTGGTGAAAAGCAGGAAGAGAGGAGCCTAAGTCCAGTGGTCTGATTTTTTAGATTCTGATCTAAATAGTGTGGGCAGGAACTTCGATATTTGGAAGCCTTCCCTGGGTGATTAAAATGTGCAGCCAGGGATAAAGCCACTGTGAGATCAACTCTTCTCAGTCCATTATATAGAGTCCCAGACGAACTTGGAAAACATTCTCTCAATAAGGAGTCATCCCCAGATCTACAAAATTTGAAGCTCTGCAGCCTAGACATTTGTATGATGAAAACCTATGTTCCTGGCAAACCTAGATTGAGAAATGCTGGCCAAAACAATGTGTTGGTCTGATGGTGGAGCAGAAAGTTTTGAGACCCGCTGCCTTCTTTCTCCTATTTTGAAAGTCTCTTAAAGTCCAGGGACATTTTTCCTTTCAACATCATCCAAACCACAAATTGGGTACTAAAGGGTGTCCTGTAGAGTCATTATTAAAGTCCCAGCTTCATTTAGGGTGATATTATGTCATATGCCTAGAAGAATAAGCAAGTGTGGGCACACACAGCAGTGCCCTGTTGCATGGGAAAGAACAAAGAGTGTGCAAAGCGATAGAGAAAAGCATGTATAACTCAGAAATACTCGTGCTCCTTGATGACTAACCATAGAATCATGACAGAAGCCTGGACCTATTATACTAGCAGTATTGTTAGTCTTCTGGGATCACAGAAAGGGAGTGAATTCTGCTTGGAAGAGAGAAGTAGGGAAGGCTTCACAGAGGAGGAGCTCAGCCTGAGAAGAACTTTACCAAATGAAGAATCAGGTTCAAAGTGTGCTGTGAAGTTGGGAAAGCAGAGCAAAGCCCCAGGGCTGTGATGGTGAATGTCTTTCACTAGTTACAAAAAGTCACCCATTGGGGCCAGAATGTATGGAGGATGAAGGAAAGAAACAGGACATGAAGCTGGATTGCTGAGAACAAAAGTCTGAAGCTCTGAACGACCTATGAAGGAGGTCGCAGACAAAAGGCAATCACCAACGCTTTTGTGTAAGAGATTGCATTAACAATCTGGTCTCTGCAAAATCTTTTTTATTCACAACTTTAATAGAAAATTCAATGTTAGTTCTCTGGGAATCATGGAACGTTCTTACAACTGTCTTATTATAATTTTGTGACATCTTCAGACAATCTGAACATTCATGAAAATATTCATTATCAGAATAAAAGCTGCAAGAAAGGCCTTTAAATGACTAAAAATTTTCTAAGAAAAACCTTGCTGACTATTCAAGCTCATGACCAATCCCCACAGGTATCCCCAACTGCTATCAAATTATATCGCCATAACAACCTGTCACTCACTTCTACTTTATACCAGTAACCAGAAGACAGCTGAATCTGGAATAGGTTAACTCAAACATAAAGCCAGAGCTGCCAGTGAAACTCAGCAGGGAGGTAATTAAAAATGAAATCACCATTCTCTTAATGATCTTTAAAAGCAAACAATAATGTAGACTCTTGAACACATGCAGGGTGTGTTGAAAGACTGAAAGATACACCAAGAACAAACATGTCATCACTGAACAAGAAAGGTTCTCTCCTCAAGTCCCGAATTTCATCTCCAATCCCACTTTCCGTGCAAAATACCTTCTGTCCGAATTCCCCAAGATCAGAGTAGGCACCTCCTTAACCTCTTTCTCCTCGTATTTAAACATTTCACAGTACCACAGGTAACCTATTCCTTTGCTCTCCTGTGAAAAACCAACAACAACCAGCTCTACCTCCTGGCCTAAACAAATTTTTCCACTCGTGTTTATTACTCCATTCCTACCTCGCTCTGAGAGAACTTGATATCAACATCCTTTTGCTCACCAGTAACCTTACTCTCTTCTTCCAGACTGGCTTTTCTTACGGAACTCATCCTATTCTACATATGGCACACTTACTTTTCTGACCCTTCTTAATGGATAATAGAAGACAGATTCTCTGTCTTACTTTGGGTCACAAAGCAACCAGCACATAGAAGGTGACCAATAATACTGGTTAATGTGAACAGAACTGCATAAAGAAATGTTGCCCTGCACACAGGAAAATGTCAAAAGAGTGGCTTTCTTCAGCGTACTGGTTCAGAGCTTGTGGGATGTGGGAGGCCCTATTATTCAGTCATGAGAAGAAATGGCGCAGACGTGCCTTTTTTGGCTCTCAAGAAGGAAAAGGAAGAGGAGAAATTGCGTATTTTTTTCTTTGTGACTTAAAAGAAATTAGAACTCTATTTAAAGTGAGTAATTGGCATTTCGCTGCAAGGAACAGTTCTCAGGAAAATGAAAAATGAAATAAAATCTACAAGTAGATAAGCACATTTTAAGTGATATTAACATTTTATAAGATACTATGGAGCTTCTTGCAAGGCATAAACATGAGTCTGTGTGTTCATTTACAACCGAAAGCAGGTACCATACAGTAATGTCTACACTGTATATTTTTATGTGTGTGTGCACATACTCATATAGAAATACTTTTATGTTTAATATTTGTATATTTGAAAATACTAAGTTGAATTGCCAGAAAAATTAATGAAAAGAGGAATATTATGTGGGGTGGGAAGTGAAGCATCGAGAAGAAAACATTAAGTTCTAACAAGGGTTTAGAACAAGGAGCTCATGCTTCACCTTCTCATGAAGGCTTCTTATGTAAAAAGCCCATCCTAATGGCTATTCCTGGGGAGAAAAACATCTCAGCACATTAATTGCACCATTTCCACATACACAGCCTCTGATTGATTTAAACTTCCTCTTATACTCCTTGTTGCAAATTATACAACCCACCCAATGGAAGAGATACCATGAGCCCTATTCTCTTCTACCAGGACAAGAGGAGTGCTGCTTGGAGGCTGCTTTCTCCGAATGTGCCTAGAGTGCCATCTGGCCTAGAACGAGGGGCATTGACTCACCCAAATGGTGCTGCCCACTCATAGCATCTCGAGAGGACTAAAACAAAAACCAGCCAGGTGGGCTGGATGGCTTGTGAACCTCCTGAGGAGAACAGCACTGAGCAATGGGGCATCCACTTTCTGTCGGACAGCATATGGGAGGTTTTTAAAAGCACACCCTAGGCAGTAATATTATTGGTGTGATTGTTATTGTTACTGGACCAGCTCTATGGATGACGAGAATGAAGCCCAGGGAAGTTATGTAACTTGTCCCAAATTGTAAGTAGATAACAATGGGGCTGGGATTTGGACCCAAAGGGTGGCCCCTTGGAGAAGACATGCCTGCCCTGCCAGAGGTGTAACGTGTGTGCCAACAGGGGAGGCTGAGAAAGGAACCACAGCCAGGGAGAAAGAGGCTCTATTACAAAAAAGGGAGGGGCAAAGCCAAAGACTTTTTCCGATTCAGGTCCACTCAAGAGCTTTCTCCTAGGATACGCAAAGCTCCAGCCACACAGCTCCAGGTTCAGTGTCACCACATCAAAAGAACGAAAGACTTGCCGTGGGTGGTCATTCACTGGCACATGTGGAAGAGAAGCCTCTAAAATGTTAACATGAGAAAAGTCACCGTTCGGGGGACTCGTCATCCTTGAGGTGAGCACAGCAGTCATCAGGGTACACTAGCAGCTCTCCCAGTCCTAAGCAACAAAGGAGAAGACTGCCCCCTCTCCAAGGCCCAGGTAACTCCTGAAGGGCAGAATCAGACTATGTGATATAAGATTCAAGGCTGCCTGCCATTAGCAAAACTCTTCCTGTTGGAGGACTTGTGACCAATGTGATCACTGTGAAAAAGGACCAAACTTTTCTGTATGATGGATTTCTGTGTAAAACACACAAGGGGTGTGGTCTTCCACTCCATTGATATTTTGGTCAGCAGAAGGATCTAGGTCTTGGCACATAATATTTAGTGTCTTGGAGAACTAGATTTTCTGTATCCATTATCTCATGCCCTCCTTTAATAGATGACTCTGAAATGTAAACAGGGTATAAAACTGGAATTCATGTTGAATGTGTCTTAAAATGTACCTGTGCTTCTCAGTCTACCTGGCAGTCTCTGCGGTCAAATGTTCTGTGTGAGCTGTATGCTGCCAGAATCCCTTGATGGAATTACAGCCACAAAGGGCAATGAGGAGTGCATCTACTTCAAGTCCCCTCCACAGCAGGAATCTTTGCAGCAGCCAGGAATTAGTTGCAACTGTTTCAACTTTTTTAGGAATATATTTTAAAACCAGATGATTTTCCCAGTGAGCCTTGCTGCATTTGGTCCACAGATCAGAGAATTTAGAAATAATATGTCTCCACGTCCCGTTGGAAGACAAACCTATCACTTTCTAGGCAGAATCATCGAGTTTCCAGTAGAGTTTTTCACCTCCATAGCCCCCCAAGCAGAATGATATTGAGGAAGGGATGCACCAATGAGGTACTCAACGGGATTCATCTGAGGATGGTTGGGAGGGCAGTGTCACTCTTCAGCACCATGCTGCCCAAACGTTATTGCTATCAGAATCGCCTGGGGTGCTTGCTAATCACAAAGATGTATACGTACTATATTTTCAGTACTTTGAGTTACTGGTTTACTAACAATGGGACGGGAGTGGAGACAAATAAATACTCTCTAGATGGAATCTGCCTTGACTTTGTCACTCCTGTTACTCAAGCTTTATTTTTAAGGTTTTCTGCCATCCACGTAATATGCCAATAGTGAATTTTACCATTGCAACTATAAACTAATTCCAATTCTAAATTCACCTAGAATACAAAGAAGTTCTCACAAAAAAAAAAACAAAACAAAACAAAAAAACACCACACCAACCTGGTCCTGAAGCATTTTCATGGCTGCACAGATAAGTGAGGGACAGTGAAGCCTGACCCTTCTCAACAGAGCATGATTACGTACAGGATAAGAATCTAAAGAAGGCTTGAATGGCAAACTTAATCTAATGTTCTGGTCCTGCCTCACTTTATTCTTCTTGCTTATACTGTGCATTCATTTTGCAGAGGGTTCTCACATGCCCTGGTGAACATAGCAAATCCTCAAAGTTACACTAGAGCTGTAATACCTGCCTGCTGGACACCGAGGTCCCCATACTTTGTGAGCAACTAATATTATAACTAGAAGTGCAACCTAAAATTCATCAATTTTAAGGTCTTTCACACTTGAAAAAAATCTTGAGTCCTTATAATAATTTGCCAAGTGGAATTGTTGATAAAATTACTAGATATTTAAAGTTTCTGTGACTGTATTTTTAAATCCAGCTCTTTTCTATTCCCCTAAGTCTTAATCCTGTATGTGTACATTTATCTCTCAGATAAATTAATTATACTTGCATGTTATTACAAACTAGCTTATATTTAAATGTTTTAATATAATTTGTTTATCCTATAATTAATAAGACTCACATATCTTGTCCCTCCCACACGTACTATTTCAAAGTCCCGCATTTATTACCTTCATATTTGATTTGCACCTGGGATCTATTATTATGGTTTAAATGTTTTTATTGTTTCAGAAATGTTTCAATGGAAAGATAGTTATAAATCAGTATCATGCCTGCTTTATTCCTATTTGGTTAATCACTTAACTGTCACTGCATTAGCAAGTCTCCATGATGTATTTTTTAATGTATTATTATTTTAACAGGTAATGCAACTGAATTAAAAAATCAGACAGGACAAAAAAGCTTCTTTACTATTGTTGTCTTCCAATTCACTACCCTAAAGATAGTCCTATTACAAATTTTATGTATCTTTCCAGAACCATGTTATGTGTCTACAAGTGTAAATATGTGTGCGTATGAATAGACTTACATAAAACAAATCATAGGATGCCTTTTTGCATAAGAACATATCTTGGCAACCATTATCAGTCCATAAAGTCTCACATCCTACTTTAACCACTGTATTATATCCCATGGCTTGGACATCCTGTAATTCCGTAATTAATTTATCAGCTGGGCATATTCAGGGAGGCTTCCACATTGTATTCTATGAACAGCAGATCCTGGAGTTGTGCAAAAGCCATACACTAAATTGTTTCTAATCCTACTACACACAAGCCTACTGTGAATGTCTTTGTGAATTACAAGGCCTTGAGTGTGTGTGCTAGTAACTAATCTATCTGTAGAATAAAATCCTAGAAGTGAATTGGTCAATTAATTGGTCCCTATAAATAACCTCCTCTACCTCCCTTCCTAAGTCAGAGACCTGGGAGTCACCCTCAATTTCTGTATATTTCCACTTCTTCACCCCCAGTCACAAGACCTATTGATTTTACCCCAAATCTGTACTACTTCTCCACTTCCTCTACCAATACCCTAGACCAGGTCATCATTAACCCTTTCTTGGACTATTGTGAGACCTTCCTAATGGTCTCCCTGCCCTCCACCTGCTTACTTTCCAGCCCCTTCCTCTCATCCTCTACAGGGTCACCAATGTGACTGCTTAAAAATGTAAATCTGTACACCTAACATTTTTTAAATCATTTTAAAATGATTTTAACATTTTAACATTTTTTAAATCATTTTAAAATGATTTTTTAAAATGATTTTTTAAAATCATTTAATGTTTTCCTTTGCCTAAGATAAGTCCAAACTCAGCACAGCCTACCAGGCCTATACAATCTGGCCATTGCTTAATAACCAGGTTCAGCTCTTACCCTCTTACATGCCCTCTCTATGCTCTGGCCACACTAAACCTGTCATGTCCTTCATGGAACTGGCAATAATCTGGCCCTTGGCACATATGGTTCCATTTGCCCAGAATGCTACCTTCTGCCTAATTCCAGTCCTCCATCAAGCCAGCTAATATGCCGTCCTTAGTCCTCAGCTTAGAGGTATAGCATTGTCAGTGGTCAAGTACACAGGCTCTGAAAAGACTACTGTGTATTAGTTACCTAGCCTGAGATAAGTGAATCTACTTCTCTCTGCCTTATTTTCCCCCTCTGTAAAATGGGACTAATTATATTATCAACCCTATATATTAGTTGTGAGGATAGCTCATAGTAAGTGCTTTGTACCTGATGCTGCTGCTGCTGATGATGATGATGAAGTACCTTCCTCAGGGAGGTTTTCATGGGACCCCTAAACAAGGTTAGGTTCCTTTGCCATAGTAACTCTGCCAGAATAAATGGCTCTAAAGGGTAGCTAAAGATAAACTGGTGATTAACTTACTAATGTGACTTTATTCATTCATTTGGTCATGCACTAATTTACCCAACTCTGTTCCAGGTGCCATGCTAGATCCTTGTGAGAACTGGACAGACTCCCTGCTGTTTCCAAGGATGCCAAAATAAAAAGCCATGTAAATCAAAACCCAGTTCCCTTGGCTATTGACTTTGCTATTCAGTCAGCGAATATTTATGGAGCTAATAGTCATGCCTCATGTGCAGGAAGTCTTCTGGGTGGTAGGCATAAAACAAAAAAGCCCAACAATGCCCCTGCTCGAGACAGCTTACTGCCCAGGAGAGGAGTCAAACAACAAACAAATACACTCTTAATAAAGAGTGAAATCATCACAGCAGTGATGAACAAGACCAAGAGTAGGGCAAGGAATGCTGTTTTTGATAAGGTATCATGACATCCTTTTGATAAGGTATCATGACATCCTTTTGATAAGGTATCATGACATCTTCTAAGAAGATCCCTTCAAGAGGTGTGTGTGAGAGAGAGAGTCAATTGAATATCTGGTAGAAGAACATTCCAGACAAAGGTAACTTGAAATACAAAGTCCCTCAGATTTTTAGTTTGCTCAGGTAACAGCCAGAAAGTGGGTGAGGTTGGGCCTCACCAAGTGAGGGAGAAGGTGACAGGATATAAGGCTGGAGAGGCATCTGGGGCCAGAGGCATTTATAGGCCATGGTGAGGACCTTGGATTTTCTACAGGCTTTAAAAAGAAACCAATGTAAGTTTATCTTAGGATAGGCAACTTATCTCAGGATAGGTAACTAGTAAATGGTGGTCTGTTTCCAGAGTCTGTGCACTAAGCACTCACCATGCCACACCTCTAAACTGAGGACTGAGGATGGAGTATTAGCTGGCTCGATGGAGGATTGAAATTAGGTAATTCCAGCAAATCTCCATATTTGCTGGCATGTGGAGAACATATCTGCATGTCTGTGAAAGGGAAGGAGTATAACCAGAGAAAGCAATTAGCAAGCTACGACAACAGTCCAGAGAGTGATGGCTTGGATTAGAGTGGTAGCTGTGCTGATGGTAAGAAGGGGTAAGATTCGAGGTATATCTTTATCTTGAAAGCAAAGCCACTTGCTAATGGATTACAATTAATGGATTAATGATGAATTATTAGGTAAGAAGAAAATCCAAGTATGACTCAAGGTTCCAGGACAAATGGTGGTACATTTACTGAGATGGGGACATTGAGAGGACCAAGTGTTTGGGGATGTGGAAATCAAGCATTTGGTTTTGAACAAACTGAGTTTAAGATGCCTATAAGACTTCTAAGCAGAGATGTCAAGTAGGAGGTGTGGGAGTTCAGGGGAGGCAAGCACTAGAGATGTACATTTGAACATCTGCAGCATATAAATGGTATATAAAGTTACAGGGGCAGATGAGAGCCAAGTAGGGAGTAGCTGGGAATAGAGAAGAAAATAAGTGCTGTACTCATATTGCACCCGGGGGCTCTCCAAAAAATAGAAGTCGGGAAGGTAAGATCGTTCTAGCAAAAAGACTAAAAACAAGCAGCCAGTGGTGGAGGAGGAAAAGCAGATGAGAAAAGGGCAAAGCTATTTATAGAGAGGCAAGAAGGGGATGAGGTGGGGAGGGTGAGAAGGTTTGAAAAGGATTCCCTGAGGAATTCATCCCAGGTATTCCATGGGTATTATCCCCCTTCTAGTCTTTAATACCACTCCTTCCCAAGCCTGTGATTTCTCTTTCATGCCTACTTCTTAGGCTTCTTTCCCCCTCCATTTTGAGTAGCAAAATTTTCTCAACCTACAGGAGAAGTGATAAATCAGTGGAATCATCTGTTGTTTCAGAAGTCTATGGCCAAAGTCATTTGAAATACATTCTTCTGGGCATATATACACCTGGGACCACCTTGACAAAGGTTCAAAATAACCAGATTGTGCTGGGCACGATGGCTCACACCTGTAATCCCAGCACTTTGGGAGGCCGAGGTGGGCGGATCATGAGGTCAGGAGTTCGAGACCAGCCTGACCAACATGGTAAGCCCCATCTCTACTAAATGAAAAAAACAAAAAATTAGCCAGGCCTGGTGATATGCACCTGTAATCTCAGCTACTTGGGAGGTTGAGGCAGGGGAATCACTTAAACCAGGGAAGTGGAAGTTGCAGTGAGCCGAGATTGCGCCACTGCACTCCAGCCTGGGTTATGGAGCGAGACTCTGTCAAAATAAATAAATAAATAGAGAACCAGATTTTGCCTAGTCCAGTCAACCTTCCCCCAATTCATTACATTTTTATGCATCTAACATTCTTCCTTTTGTTTTCCTTATACCACTGTGTCCCTGAGGTGACCTGAAGACATCACAGGAGCACATTAATGCCTTGGGGCATGCTGGGAATTGTCCTCAGCAGGAAAAAGAGATCCTAACAGAGGCGTTTCTCTTTCAAGTCACTTTTAAAAATGGTAGCTTATATTTCTTAAAAAAAAAAAAAAACTGTTATGATATTTTTCTCATTATAAAATGCAAATAGATTTAATTAACCTCAGAAAACTAAAAGTGGTGGTAAACCCAGTTAACTTTCCATTCTTCCTGTATCTTTGACTCCTGACTTCTGATAATCATCTGTATTTCCCCTTTAAGCACAGGTTTCCATGTAAATTGAATTGAAATAGACCAAATTGGGAAGTTTTAAATTTCTCTCCGAGCCTAGCCCTCTTCTCTTTAAATCTACTGACTGATTTTTATTAGACCCAACCTGATTTCTTTCTTTTTCCTTTTGAATATTTTCAGATACATCAGCTCCTATTTTTATAGCTGTCATATTAGTATGGCACCTAAAATTAGTTACTAAATAGAATACTCAAAGCTCATCAAATGTCAGCTATTTTAACATGCCTTGTCTGGGGACCAAGAGACTCTTTTACACCCCAACTCCTAGCTCCCACTGCCTGCTCTGTATCTCACCTTGAAGATCCTTTATAACTACCATGCACCAAATGGAAATTTTGGTCCTTCTCCCCTCTCAGGCAATGGTCCTTTCCTCACCTCCGTTGCTGGGGGTCTTCTTGGCTGACTTCCTCACTCTCAAACTCCACAATCAATGATCACTAAATGCAGTCAATTCTCTCTCTCCCAAATGTCTTGTAGCTCTCCATTCACCACATTCCTTCTGCCCCACAGGTCAATCTGAGCCATATTCACATAGATTGCTGCAAACACTTCTAATTAATTTCTCCTCTCCTACGCTTTTCCCTTCCAATCAAAGAATAGTTTCTCATGGCAACTATTCTTAGGAAATCAGGTAAGATAATTCCCTAGTTACCAAACACAACTCTGTTAGACCAAAATTATTAACCAAAATATAATGGTACTAGATCATGATGTTTCTTGTTAAAAAGATCTGAGAATTCCCAAGTTTGAGAAAAATGCAGATTCTAATTTAATAAATCACACGTTCTATGATAATGAGCTTTCTTCTGAAACTAACAGTTTTTCCATGGAGTGATCAAGGATTCTCCTATGAAGCACAAACAACCCTGGCTTCATGGAGACATCAGCCAAGAATGAGCTAAGAATTCTTAAAACGTTGTTTCTTAAAAAAAGTATCTTTAAGGTTCAAGGATTTTTAGCTATATTACTATTGATCTCTGCTATTGATTATACAGATTTGTGAAAGATCATGATATATCACTTCTGTTTTAATTTCCTCAAGAGAATCTTATCTTAGCATACTGGTACTTTATGACTTCTTAGTATGAACTTACTACGTTATTACAGGTCTAATGTAAACTCAGATAAAATAGTTCTTATATAGATGTATTTTCTTTATCAAAACATCTATTTGTGTATATTGTATGTTAAGGATGCTGCTGTTTTCAAGATCTGCAAAAGAAAAAAAAAATGTTTTCTCATGAAGAGAAGATTTTTAGCTCCCAAAGTCACTTCCTAATGTTATTTCCATGGAAACAAGTATTTTCCCCTTAACAGAGATGGCATTAATAATCAGGTGTCTAAAGTCACACAAAAGGGAGGAAAGAGGACATAAATTACCAGCCAACCTTTTCTAAGTGAACAGGGAACTTGAAGACTGTGATCCCATCTAGGAGAAAAGCAGATGTTCAGTAAGTAAATATTTCATCTTATTTTCATTTCTAAATATGTAATACGACAACAACAAGAAAGTTATCATCAAAAAGAAAAAGATTTTTGAGCAAAGCCACTCAATTAAGCAACACCCATAGAGCCCCAGCTTAATCCTTTTGCCCTCCTGCAAAGCTTGTCCTTGCCCATAATTTTATCACCATTTTCAAGAACAGAGAACATTCTGTTCAAATGCAAAAGAGAGGATTATTTGGACAAAAACTAATTTTTCTCCCTCCCCTCGGTAGGGCTCTATTTACATAATGACAAGAGCAGATGAAAGAAGTAGGGGAAGAACTCAAATGACTAAAATCAGAATGTTTACAAATTTGTGAACTTCTCAAACTGTACATCAAACATTCAAATGACTACATTTTTTCCTCAAGTTTTTCTCCCAGATGTTCACCATCACATCCAGAGCCTTGAGCCATAGGAATAAAATAATTTGCAACACCATGAGAAAAACTCCATGTAATTTTTCATAGCAGAAGCTTGAAACAGACTATTTTGTTTGTGGTCAGAATTAAGAATCTAAGAAATTTTGCTATGATTAAGCTCTTCTTTATCAACTTCTTTCAAGATCTGCAAGGCACATAATCCACAGGAGCAGAATTAAAAACAAAGAAAGTGGAACCAGCTTAGAGAGGAGCATCACGACTATCTACGATTGTGCAAACAAAATTAAGTGAATAGAAAATTCACAGAAGTTTGGAGTAAGAAACAAAAAAAAAATATATTGAAATGAAAAAATTTTTTAAATTGCCTAGTGAAAAATGGCAAAAGTTATTTTTGAACATGATTTTCTGCAGAATCCCTGGTCAATAAATATGTGTTTAACTTGGTATTTCTTTTAAAATGGTAATTTTGGAGGAAGCTTTAAAAGTAAAATTACAGCAAGTCACAATGTAGTCCAACATAGTGGCAACGTCAAAGTCTGTTCTCACCTAAGGAAAACCGGGTCCTCCTGGCTGAAGGCACAAGAGGCTCAATCAGCCCTCAGCACCATAAGCTTGAAAAACAGACTTTGTCAGCACATTAAAGAATTCTTCTTCCAAAGCTGAGACTGAGGGACAAATCCAGAATGCTGGTTTAAAAAAATCTGTGGAGAAATGATCCACACAGGAACTTAAAGTTTCAGTCTGTATGAGAGGCAAGAGTTTAGCTCAGCACTACTGCATTCTCCTCCTACCTGGGAGTCAAATAAAAGGAGTAGGTGTGGGAAAAGATGAAGAGCTGATACATTGAGGGTAAGGGGTCACATCAGGCTTCCATAGTTGGGACTCTCCAATCCAGTGAGTCCATTTGGTTTCTGCCAGTGGAACCTAACTATCCACAGGCCTCCATTTGCCATTACTCCCTATTGTCTAACCAGTGCTCAAACAGACACCATCAGCTTTCTCCCATGGTTTCCCATGTTCTCATAGCCAATCAACCTCAATGTTCATCAACACATTCTTTCATTAGACACAGTAATATTTTTAATCACATGGAAGTTGAAACTAGCTGGCAGGGGAGCTACTCTACGTCTTCAAGGTCACTTTACACACTTAGCTACTATGATTGATTTTGAACTCTAATTTCAGGAAGAATAATCTCCTTGTCAGGTTAATCTCATGTTCTATATTTTGGAGTTCTTGGATGATAGGCCATCTGCCTGTAGCTCCTTAGGACTAACAATGTCATTTTTCTAGATAGTTCTCATTGTCCAAATTAATTCTGACCCAGAGATGATAAAAACTTAAAACACACAAAAAAGATGGCTGTTTGTAAGGAATTACAATCATTGGGAAAAAAAAAAAAAAAAAAAAGTAACCCAGATAGAGGTACCATACTTTTATTTTGCTAAGTGGGGTATTTAAAAGAAAAAATACTGTTTACTAATATAAAGATATTTTAACCCAAATATAGGAAAAAAGATAATCTCAGGATGAAGTAGTCGTCTTTATAGAAGACTCAGCTTTCTCACTTTTCTTTGCACCATGTGCAACTTCTCTTATTCTGGGATGGAGAAGGCTGGTAGACCAACAACTGGAAAACCATCCTAGATGGCTCTAAGGCTCAGGTATTCTTGTCTCAGACTTCAGGTCAGGATACTGCCCAGAAATAAAGGCATCTGCTTTGTTCCCAAAAGTCTCCTAGCAAAGAGACTCCAAGAATCTTTCTATATTTAAGAAATAAATGTGACATTGTATAAAAACTAGCATAACTCTTTGATTTGTAGAGAAATTTATAAAAAAAGAATACAGACTTTCTCACTAAAATTCCTGTTTCTTCACTTCCAAGTTATGCTTCTGGGAAGAACAGTCTCACTTTTATCCCTCAATCCACTATAATTTGACCTCTGCCTGCTCATGCCACAGAAACCACACTCTGCAAAGCCATGATTAACCTTCTAATGGCCCAAAACAACGGATATGTTTCAGTTCTTAGGAGAGTAATGTCGGTGCCTTCCTCTGTCTTTTTCTTGAAATTTTCTTGATCTTCAAGACATGATTATCTCCTGGGCCTCTATTAACTTTTTCAAACACTCCTCCATCTCCTTAATAGTTCCATGTTTACTGCTAAAATCAGGGATGGAAAAGAGGATTCATCTTGCTCACGGATACTGATCAAATCCAGTAGTTTCTACCAGCACAGTGTTGACAGACGTCTAAAGGAAAGAGTGTTGTGACTGACAATCAGTGTTTCTCATGAGTGTGAAATGAGATATAGAGAAAAATGCAGGCCAAGTTCTTCTCTATGTCTCATTTTAAATATTGGTGCTCCCCCAGAGCTTCCTCCTCCGCCCCTTCTTTTCTCTGGTATGGCATTCATGCCGATAGCTTTAATAGGCCACCTACACACCAACTCCCACGTCTCTAGTTCTAAACCAGAAGTCTCCCTAAGTTGAACTACCTCCTGTCCTGGATATCCCACAACAACCAGATCTCAGTCTGTCTACACCTGCCATCACCTTTCCCAGGACCTGATGCCCTTCTGGGATTTTACATTTTGGTTAATGTTACCACAGTTCACCTCCGAACATGGCCGACTTGGCAATTGTGCCCAATTCCTTCTTTCTCTCATGCCTCATTCTAATCACCTTCCAAGTCTTGTCGTTTTTACAATCAAGGTCCTCTCTTGTCCCTCTCTACAGTACCTTGGTTCAGTTCCTTACCAGTTTATTCCCGGATCTTTGTAACGGTTTTCCAATTGATCTCCAATCCACTCTTCCCAAAATATGAATGTCATTTCTCTGCTTTAAACTCTATCAAGGCCTCTCCCACATTTTTACAACACATTTTATGAGTTTGCTGATGTATCAGTGACATACAATAAACTACACATATTTAAAACACACAGTTTTACATATTCATGCATGAAACCAGCCCAACCATCATGATAATGAATACAACCATCACCCCCCAAAATGCCCTTGTGTCCCTTTGCCATCCTTTCTGTGCAACCCAAAAATCACTCCCCAAGTGGAAATCCTCATTCCAAAGCATTAGAGCTGATTTTGGGCAAGCCACCTGAACTGTCTCCATGTCTCAGCTTCTTCATTAAAGTACATCATAATTTTACCTACCTAATACAAGTATGTTGAGGATAACACAGCCTAAGTTTCAAGATGCTCAGAGAAGCTTCCAATGGCTTACCATTTCACTCAGTTAAAAGGCAAAGCTGGTAAGATGCAAAGGTTCTAAAGATGCAAGCAAAGGCTCTAAAGAATCCCACTCAGGAAGCTGAGGTAGGAAAATTGCTTGAATCTGGGAGGCGGAAGTTGTAGTGAGCCGAGATTGTGCCATTGCACTCCAGCCTGGACAAGAAGAGCGAAACTCCATCTCAAAAACAAAAAATGCTACTATTCCGCCTCCACCACAATGGCCCTCCTTCTATTCCTTTTACTTGTCAAGCAATTCCCTACCCCAGGGACTTTACACCTCACTCTGTTCAAAGTCTTCCCCAAACTTGCTTGGCTTTTCTCCATACTAGTATTACATCTCCGTTCAAATTTCCAGACCTTTCTTAAGCATTGCACATGAAAGATTTACCTTCTTCCAAGCCCTCTTTGTTCACTCTGCTTCTTCTGTGTTTTCCAAAGGGCTTATCATTCTCTAGATTATTGTATTTTTGCCTACAGATGTAGTGTCTCCCTCCACTTAAACATTAGCTTCATGAGAACAAGAATTTTATCTGTTTTGCTTATTGTTGTTTCCCCAGCATGTGGGCACATACTAGGTACTAAATATATTTGTTGAACTAACAGTGCTTGGCACATAGCCTGGATCCAACAAATGGCAGCTTTTATCATTACAGCATCATCATCACCTTCATCATCATCATCTGCCTTAGCACCACCATACCTAGTAAACCTTTCACTCTGAAAGAAACTCTAGAACAAACCCTTTCCTCCTCAAATAAGGCCCACATGTGTATTCTGATAGCAATGACACTATCTTGACTTGCATTTCTCCTCGCATTCTTGCCTTTGCCTGACCTTGATTTCTGGAACTAGTTGTTCCTCATAATGTCTGATTTCTCGGCTTTCTAAATCTGGCCTCGCCATCGAATAAACATAACCACAGGCCTTCTGTTTGAAGCGTGGCCCACTTGACCTTCAGGAACCTGCTGAAAGTAATCCCAGAATTGCCAATTCCCACATAAAGAATGCACACAAGCTCTTTCCTACACCGGGCTTGATCAGGACTTCCCGAGACCAACTGCCCGTGCTCCAGTAGGACCATGTAAATTTAAATGAATTTCTGTATGTTTATGCAGCAATCTTTAGTTCATGATAATTCTGTGTCTCAGCAAAAGTTTCCACCTTCCAATAATACTTTAAAATCCACTAGCTCTTCTTGAGAAAACCTGCAATTCTGTCATCTGTAACATGGATTTATTTGCCTACGTGGCAATAGCTATGTTAATACCATCTACGTAAATATTAGCTAGTAGATCAAATAGTGATCCAGTTTCACAACAGTATATATAATCACTTTTCAACATATACTGCATATACACATTTTGTATGCCTTTCCTACCATGGAAGCGTATAAGTATTCAATGAAAATGTATTAAATTGAGTTTGCCCATGTTGCAGAATCTGTGTGATAGAGCTCTAGTAATACTGGGGTGTTTCCAACCTTGCCTGATTTGCAATGCCTGAGTGCTTTGCATACAACATACTTGCTATAGTAAAATATTCAAATTCAGAGTCTCTTACAAATATGATATGCTGTAAGTATGATCAACAGTTAGTGTCTTATCATGGCCTTTCATGATGATAACTGCTCTAGAACCTGCTAACTGCCCTAAACCATGGACGTCTTTCCACAGTTCGGCACAGCTTAATCATATAGGATTTTTCTGGGTTCTGACAGACACTGGCTGAATGGTGCAGACTGACAATTATCCCAAGCTGTTGCCATGTTTGCTCCAAACCTCCCCATGTGCCACAACTCTGGCTATTTGGAAATCACTCCTCCATACAAGTGGACAGGAAAGGGTCCTTTGGTATCCTTTCTCACTTCCCCCAACCCACCTTTTGTATTGTTGTTCACTTATTATGTAATAGCTGTATCTCCAAGTAGCCTCCCTGCCCCACATAGTCTCCACAACACACACACATGCACACACATGTGCCTCACTACCACTTCTCCGCCCAGCCTGAAACATTCTCAGATCTCACCCATTCTCTAGAAAGAAGCCTCCTCTACTTGCATCCCCCTAACTTCTGAATCACTCATTAGTATAACCTCGGCCCCCAGTGTCCCACTGACAGCTCTCGCTGAGGTCTCTGTTTTGGCGAATCCAATAGGCATTGCTCCATCCTTATCCTAATGATTATCTCCACAACCTTTGGAATTTTTTTTGGTAAAATACATTTAACATAAAATGTATCATTTAAACCATTTTAATTGTTCCATTCTGTGGCAGTAACATTCACATTGTGTGGAAACGTCACCACCACCCACCTCCAGACTTTTTCATCTTCCCCAACTGAAATGCTACAGCCATTAAACAATAGCTCCCCATTTCTTCTCCATTCAGTCCCTGCTAACCACCATTCCACTTTCTGTCTCTATGTATTTGATGACTCTAAGTATCTTATTTAAGTGAAATCATACTGTATTTGTCCTTTTGTGAGTGGCTTATTTCACTTACCATAATGTCCTCAAGGCTCACTCATGTTGTAATGTGGTAGAATCCTCTTACTTTTTAAGGCTGAGTAATATTCCATTGCATGTATGTATGTATGAACCATATTAGGTTTATCTACTCATTCATCAATGAATACTTGGATTACTTCCATCTTTGACTTGGATGTACTACTTTTAGAAAGTTTTATCCTTCTTTCTGTAACTACTGCGTATCAGCTATACATCAAGTACATCAGTGTATAAAACAAAGAACTCTGCTTTCATTGAGCTCACATTCTGATGGAAGAAACAGACAATGAACAATAATTAAGTAAAGCATTAACATGGCAGAAGATGGTAAGTGTTCTGCATAACTCAGAAGTGGAGAAGGGATATTAAGAGTGAAAAAAGAGAGTTGCAATTTTAAGAGGTTGTTGAAGATAGGTCTCATTGAAACAGTGGCCTCTGAGCAATGATTTGTAAGGAGGTAAGGAAGTCGTCACTTGGGTGGTTTCACATGCTACCTACAAAACAATGATTACCCTGCAATCTACTTCTCCATTACAGATGCTGCTGCACATATCCATTTGAATAAGCAATAGTTTCTATCTGAAACAAGACTCTTCATTAACCCCCTAAAATCTCTTTTGACTGAGTTCTAATCTTCATGAATGTGCTGCCACCTACTTAGTCATGCAGGTGTGGCGGGCAGCCTCTCAAAGGCACCTGCAGATTCCTGTCTCCTGGCATTTATGCCATCGTGTAATTCCCTCCCCTAAGTGTAAACTGGACTTTAGGACTCCTTTCTAATAAACAGAAAACAACAGAAGTATTGGTGAGTCCAATTTCAGCATAAAAGATGGATTTCAGGGCCAGCAGCTAGAGTGGGAGCAGAGAGATCAGTGAAGATATGATAAAAATCCAAAGCTCTACAGAGTCACTGTAAGGTCTCTCATTGTGAATTCTTCCTCTATCGCTGCATTAGAAATTGCTCCAAAGCTTAGTGGCTAAAAATAGCATTTATTATCTCAGATTTGTGGGTCAGGAATCTAGGAGTGGTTGGTGACGTCATTTCCAAGATGAAGATTTTAAAAGACTTCAGTTTCTGACGTGTGTGCTCTTCCTCATCTCTTTTAGAGTGCTTCCACTGGAAGAACCAGATGCCCAGCTGCCTTCTTGTGAGATGGCTCTGTAGAGAGGCCCCTGTGACTAGGGTCCTATATCCTCCTTGGAAGTAGATTCTTCTCCCAGGTAAGTTTTGAGATAATGGTAGCCCCAGCCAACAAACTGACTGCTACAAGAGAAACCTTGACCCAGAGACTCCCAGCTCAGCCACTCCTATATTCCTGACCCACAAATCTGTGAGATAATAAATGTTATTTCCAGCCACTAAGCTTTAAGGCAATTTCCAATGCAGCAATAGAGAAGGAATTCACAATGACAGACCTTGCAGTCCTTCTGTAGATTTTTGGAGATCTAGACTTCTACGTCTCATGACCTTCAAAAAGTGCCTGGCACAGAGTGCGTGATGCATAAATATTTGTCAACTGCTCCCTCTCCTTTACATATTACCACTGATCAGGAAGGCCTGTCAATTTGCCCTTCTATATAATTGAAAAAATCTTCTGCCTCCCTATTACCATTACCCTGAGTGGCTCCTTTCTCACTTCACACTTGTACCGTGTTAACATCTCTCCACTGATTTCCTTATTTCCACTCTAGCTACTGGCCCTGGAATCTATGTTTCACACTGCGATTAGATTCATCTGTGCGAAAAACACATCTGTCCCACCTAACACCCTTTAGGGGTGCCCTGTAACCTAAAATAAATTCCAGTCTCCTTGGCATTGCATTTTAGAGCGTCATACCTCTATGTTCAAATTTACCTTTTGCTACCCACTGCCTCACACTTTGTTGTAGTGATATTAACCTATTTTGCTTTTGCTTTACAAACCATCAGTTCACTGCTTCCCTCATTTGTTCATCCTGTGCTTTTGCTGGAACACTCCTTCCACCTTTCTCTATTTGGTTATAGTCAAATCAGGAATCACCCTTCATATTTGGCCAAGTAGCTCTTTTTGTGCTTTCCAGGACCCTGACGATACTAGTGTTCAAACATTTACCACAATATAGTTACATACATGATGCATATTATGAGGCAAATGGTTTTTTTTCTTTTTTTTCATAAAATAAATTAGTTTTTCTTGGTTGCAAGGGTACATCTTAGATTTTGAAATGTCAACTGAGTAGAAAGTCATTTTCTTGGGATTAGGAAGTGCCAGTCTATAAACTTGGTCACGATGAAGAAAACACAGCCAACTGCATAAGGACCCCAAAGCAATTCTGGGAAGAAAGGAAGCAAAACTTCAACTCTTAAGTACTCCAAATTTAAAGTTAAGGACTCCAATTAGGATAGACTACAGTGGACACTTCCAAGGCCCAGCAACAGGAAAGAACAATGATTCTTGAGAAACGAAATTACTAGGAGCAAAAGCTGAGGCTAATGACCATGCTAAATGCCTGCGCTAGCTACCATCCACTATGTCAGTGACACTGGATGCTTTTGTGGACTTCACCTCCCTGCACAGTGAGTGTGCATCAGTGAAGAGTGGCTGAAAATGACAGAATGACCATAGCTTGTGCACTGGACACAGGGCCCCACACACAGATCCCATATGCTGTGCACAAAGCCACTCACCACTGGTGAATACAGTGCTTGTTTAATTTTCCACACTGCTCTTTCCTATCCTTCCCTGCATCCACTCATTGTAACTTCTCCTTAGCCAAGAGAAATTTCAGAGAAGATGTCATTAATTAAGTTCCAATCTCTTCATAAATGTCCAAACAGATTTTGCAACCTGATCATTATGAATGCTGGAAACATCAATAAACCATTTCTAGTATTAAAACAGATTTAGCAGGCAAACTCTATCAAGCTAGGTTGCACGAGGCATCTTATCATAAGGCTAATGTAGGATTTCTAGAGCCAAATAAATCTGAATTTCAGACATGGCTCAACCTCTTACTGTGTGAAAGCAGGCAAATTATTTAGTTCTTCTATGGCTTATTTTGCAAAGGCAAAATGGGATTAATAGAAGACCTTACCTCATCAGGTTGCTGTGAAGAATAAATGAGAGAATGCTAAAGTGCTCAGCAATCAATTAATTTCACTTCTAAAATGGGCAGCTGAAAGAGACAACACTTAAAACCTTTTTATATGGCAAGGTCAAACAACCACCCCACAGACTGCATCCTGTTTGTCCTAAGCAAAATAAACATCTAGGGAAAATACTGGAAGTAACGGGAACTTGAAATTGACCATATGGGATCTTCTGTGGGTTATAAAAATAGCATAATTTAATCAGAGACTCCTAGCTTCCAAGAAGCCTGAGTGAGTATGAAGAAAAAATAGATTTTGTCAATCAAGACCTTGTTGCAGGCCCTCAACATTAGATACAGAATTGTGATTAAATTATCAGTGGTCATACAGATCACAGGAAGAGATAAGCAGTCTATTCATTTTTTTTTTCATATCTACCCTCATATCACTAATGACTGTGGCTTTAAACAGTAATTTTTATTAACTCTTATAAGCCAGATTGAATCAGAAGTTTGAGCAATCTTTGAACTAACTCTTAAAAATCAAGGCTGATGGGTTTCAAAAAATTGGACGGAAAACTACGGAAGCCAAACATGATTGGATGGCATGAAATATGACAGTGTTTTAAAATTGTAAACACTCAAATACTTAGTTCCCTCCATTGGGCCTGTGCACACTCACCAAATGGTATTAGTTTTACTTGAATACATTTAAATATGCCTGGTTTCATTTTACAAAAAAGAAAATACACATTTTCAAAGCAGAGACATAACTATTTGTATTAGAAAAGATCCTTGATTTACAGGAAATAGTCATGGAAGGGGAACTTTAAACAGCAAGTTTCCCTTGAATACAAAGAAACATTCTTTGCAGAAATTGAATCTGCATTCTATATACAATATAAAGGCCTATCTGTTCCATGCATTTAAGAAATTAACAAAAGTAACTAAAATTTTACTGCCGTAAAATATAAGCACAAGTAAAAACCTTTTGATCGTGGAGTTTAGTCCCTTCATTTTACTTAAAAAAAAAAGTTAAGTTTAAGCAGTTGACATGATAGCTCATCTCTGATAGACTTCAGAATGGAACCCAGAACCTCCGACTTGAGCCCAAGGCATTTCCTATCACCCCAACTTACATCTCCTATTTCCCTACATATCATTTGCATACTGTATTTTGAAGTGCTTCTAAACATTAGCTGTCAATTTTTAAGAAGCTAAGAACCAATGCCTCCCATATATTACTATCTTTATGTAAAAGCAAATCAATCTGGAGTTAAGCAAAATGCAGCAAAATAAATACACTAAACCAAAGAAGAGCCCTGGCCTCATGGAACCTAACTGCACACACTCACATCCTTGGGAATCTGAGGCTTCACCACAATGGTATTGAAAGGTAAGTATCACCATACCACTGCTAGGAGAAAAAAAAAATGGGACCATTAATTTATTCAGCACTAACTATTAATAGTCTGCCTGTCACAATTTCTGTGGAGAGCACTGGGGATCACACAAGGGATAAGACAGAAACAGTCCTTACAGTTTAGCAAGACTAATAGCCAAGCTTTAATAAGAGTCTTCATGTTCTAGGCACAGTGCTAAGCAATACTCAAGGATTTTATCATTTAACACATTCAATATGTAACCCTATAAAGTAGGTCCTATGTTTATTACCATTTTGTAGATGTGGAATGAAATACAAAGAAACTGATGGAGTTAGTAGGACCGCATGATGCTGATTAAGTTAATTGGCATCATGTAGACACTAAGTGACAAAAGCAGAATTTGAAAGCAGATCTTAAGGACGGGACCCTTAGCTTCTGTGCTATACTGACTCCAAGCTACTAGGAGAGACACATATTAAATGTATACCTGTAAATAATTATACTTATAATCTAATAATGATGGATTTTACAAAGGAGAACGTTGGACTACCTAAAGAGCATTTATAAGAAGGATCTAGTCACTGCAAGATAGGGCTGTTTTCCCTACCAAAGAATTGTCCACAATGGCATAGTGATATTTACCTTTCAATTTAAAATGCCATATTAATAAAATGCATTTGTAGAATGTGCTAAAACAAAAAAAAAGATGTGTTTATAAACTTTAAGCATTAACCACTGACACCAACCTGACATTGTCCATTCAAATTCCAGCTCCCAGAAAAAATTTCCTCTTGTATTGTTGTGAGCCTAGAAAATATCCTTCAAACTATCTAGCCCTGTCTTACGTGAAGACCTTTTTTAGAAATTCACAGAGAAGATAAGGTATATCCCCCTTTCCTTTTCATATCCAGTTTACCAGATACTCATTGTGAAGTCTGAGAGACTTTCATTGTCTCTTTTCTTTGAAACAACTTTGAAAGTATCCATCATCAGCCAAATCAGCACATGCAGGTCTGGTTTCGTCCTAACTGTTCATGCCCACAACCATAAAAAAGATGACACAGATTCATCCCTCATCCCTCAGGTCTGATTGATTTGTGCCAAATGAGGGCATTTAGTAGACATATGGACACCTCATCTACCTAATGGAAAGCTGACTCCCTCATTCAGTAACGTTTTCTATCCAAATATGTTTTAAGTGAACCAGTGAAACCATACAGAGCTATTTCACAGAGTATGCAGCCTGTGGATTGAAAATGGAGGGATTAGGAGCTGAAATCCAGCCCATGCTCAGCACTCCAAGCCATGTGTCTCAGCATAGATCTGTATCCACCTGAAAGAAGGACATCTCTTCCTTTGCACCAAGCAACCTCAGCTTGCAAAGTCAAGTGCCTAAAGGCCTGTTTTCTCCTATGGCATATTTTTCAACATTCACATCAGGTATCCTATTGTCTAGCCAGCACCACAGAACTATTCAACCTGTGAAATCACATCTCTCTGGGTCTCATTTTCCTCATCTCTAAAATGAAATATGGACAAAATAAATTCTAAGCTTCCCTCCATGTTGAAAACTCTAAATAACAAACAACCTAGGCTTCTCTGGCTCTTTCAGAGTTACAGGGAAATCTCCAAAAGAGGAAAAATAATGGCTAGACCTAGAGACCATAAAGAATTCTTATGGGATCTCACGCAGGGCCTCTCTGGGAAGTCCAGCCATGGCTTACTTGCTAAATTCCCATGGGTCTTCCTTAGATAGCCCTTTTCCAATGGGAAGAACAGAACTTATTTTCCCTGCACAAACATAGTCAGAATGGCCAATGAGAGAGTGACTTAAAGGGGTTTAGCAAATGTAAAAAGTGCAGATACATGTGTCCACTAGATTGTCCCAGCAGCTTTTATCCCCCAGATCTCTGTTTTTCTTATTTGTCAATAGAGCATGTGAGAGTGACCATCCACTTTCTAGTTTATTTTTGCCACTTGCAGAATTGAATTGGCAGTCAAGAAAAGGTTCAACCTCAGGTCTGTCTCTGTTAAGTGAGAACTACTGATGGTTGAATTATTCCCACTGGTGATTTCACTCTACCATGTCTTTGGAGGTTGGTGGGGAAAAAGGTAAAGCATCCAATGGCAAAAAAGAATATCAACCTCACATTGTTGGAATAAAGCTAGTCAACCTACCTCTGTATTTCACAGTATTTAAATCCAGGTATCACTCCTCTTTAAACCCCTATATCAGGATTTGGAAAGAGAATTCTGACAAATTTAAATACAAATTCCATTCACGCAACCTCAAGAGATACATTGCAGAAATCCACATCCTTGGGGATAAGTTTAAAATATCTTGGTTTATTAATTCTGGAGGAAAGATCAGCTTCCTCTGTCTCTCCATTTTGATTTTATTCCCATCCTTCTGGCAAAAAGCGAGACTAAAACAGTACTGCTTGGCATGAATTTAAGATGTCTGGTATGAGGAATTTCTACAAGGAGGACCCCTGAGGTCAGATTCACAAGTCCCTGGGGCCTACAGCCCGACTGCTATGCATCTCCACTTCAGTCCCCTCCAAAGTACATCAGCAATGGTAGGTGTATGGCGTACAGCTATCAAGCTGGCTCTAGGGATTCACCACAATCATGCTTCCCTACTTCAAAACTAAAGAATCAAGAGGCTATCTGCAAGAAATGGAGACTAGAAATTATCCAGACCATCTGAATACTTTTAATCCCCTCCTGGCACAAAAACAATAACAACTAGCACCATGCTTGGCTGTTCAGTATGTTCAAATGTTGCGTGAATATATAACCAAGGAAATACTTCTGGAAAATGACTATGACTTGCTGGTGACATAATGCTCAGCCCATGATTATAATTTAAAATAACCATCCAACATAAACTAAATTCATGAAGAATGAGGCTTTTCTCATGCAAAAGCTGGTCTACACACCAGCACACTGTTTTTAAGGTAGCTATGAGATTGGAAGTAGAATAAGCTTTAGAAGTGACTCTTGGTCCAAATCCTAGTTCTGTCACATGCTAAGTAACCAGGTAAAAGAGTTCACCCCTCTGAGCCTGAATTTCCTCACTGATTAAAAAAGAAGGTGGGAGGGGTATTTTTTTGATTATTTTGAGAACTAGAAAAATAAATTTAAATAGACCAATAGGAGTGCTCATCCTAGAGTGGTGGCACATCACCACTGTTCTTTGCTGTAAGTCATTCAGCTCACCTTTCCTGACTTTCCACCAAACCAGAAACACCAAAAGAAGAAAAGCAATCCAGCAGGTGCTAGGCACAGGCAAAATCATGCTGAAATGTCTTCTTGATTTTAATTAGTAAAAAATAATAGGAGTGCTAAAGTCAAGCGCGCTCTTCTGTACATAAACATCAGAGTCATTATTCATGCCAGCAGTTTTACAGATGCCTCTTCACACAAACCTGACATTTGCAATACTTAGAGAAAATGCAGATGGACAAGTGAAGTGCCGAGGTTTGAAAAGAGGGCATGTGAAAAACATTACCCACACTCAAAGAAGAAAATTAATCCCACAAGGTTCCTTCTGGCTTATCCCAGCTTCTGATTCTGAATATGTCATGTCCCTCTGTACATTGACTTCTTCCTGTTGGGATCACAGGGGTTATGGTTTCAGTGGAAAGATTTCATTGGAATGCATGATGCGGTGCTCTAAGAGCATCTGTGTCTGAACGATAAGATGAAACAAACCACAGGTGCTGAATCTGCACAGAAACCAGCTCGCCAAACATGACCACCTGTACCCAAATGTCTATTTGAATCACTGAGAATGACAGTCCCTCATGGGCACAGAGGTTGAATCTAGTTAAGACAATTCTCTCAACAAATTTGTATGCTCACTCCAACCTCATGAATTTGCAACGGGTAATTTGGAAAAGCATGGTCAATAGTTAACAAGAATATAATCTCTTCTAGCAATGCCGAAAACCATAGGGGCTGCTTCCTAATCATAAAGCTCTGTGTTTGTTGTGTTTTTACATCTATAAATACAATGTATAAACATAATCTTGATTACCTTTTAAAAAAAAAAGTCCTGTCAAAAATGTATATTAGCCTTATGGATAGCTGGAGAAAAGTCGTCAGTGCACAGGAAGTCCATATTGACTGACACTTAGTTTCTCCAAACCAAATGAAAAATCAAATATCTTTTCTTTAATAATGTTCTCCCATAAACAGTTCCTGGGTTGAGTCGGATTTATAGTGTATCTTCTTCCAAACAGGAAAAGAGATAAATTCATACTGTTCTCATATGCCAAAGGCATTTCTTTGGCTCAGAGGTTGTTCCCAAACTGACGACTGCCATCCCTCTTGCCACCCCCCCCCCCCACCCACCTACTGCCATTCCAATTTTGTCAGCTCTGGCAGTGGTTGTTGAGCTGTTACATCCAAAAGAAAAAAAAAGGAAAAAACAGAACTTCGAAATTCTTCCTAGGTAGGGCCCTCTTTGCAATAGGAAAAGCAATAGAGAATTTCAAATTCGCTCTGGGCAGAAACAGAAACTCCTTAATTAAAGAAGTGCCAGTGATTTAGCCTGGGACCCACTGCTATGGCCAGATGTAAGCAAGAATGGCCGTGGAAGCTCCCATCACTCCCACTCACTCCCATAGCCACAAAAGACCTTAACATGCAGACCCGTGTGCACCCATAAGTCATTTCCAAGTCAGAGACAGCTTTGGACCCACATAATGAGATTAATACCCACACTTAAAACACACACTTATGAGAATGAAAACCTAGATGTATAAATAGCCAATATTTATTCAATGTTACAGCAGGAAAGGGACTCAGCTACTGGGGGAAAAAAATAAAGTCAGAAAGGAAAAATTAATTGTGTGAGTGAGTTAACAGGCTTGATCCTAGAAGTAACTACTAAAATTTTACACATAATGGAATTCATTACAAAAGACAACTTATAAAAAGATAAAAATGGAAAAATTGGAAAAATCTAACTCTGTTTTATTACAATCAAATCATCTAATGAAAGGAAGTTCTAGTGGGAGCTGGACTTTAAAATTATAGTGAAGTCACAAGTAGAAAACAAAAAAGAATAGGCGTCACTAATCTTGAATCATATAAAATAGACTTTAAACCAACAAGAGGGCCGGGCCCAGTGGCTCACGCCTGTAATCCCAGTACTTTGGGAGGCCAAGGAGGGTGGATCATGAGGACAAGAGATCGAGACCATCCTGGTCAACATGGTGAAACCCCGTCTCTACTAAAAATACAAAAAATTAGCTAGGCACGGTGGTGCGTGCCTGTAATCCCAGCTACTCAGGAGGCTGAAGCAGACTTGCCTGAACCCAGGAGGCAGAGGTTGCCATGAGCTGAGATCATGCCATTGCACTCCAGCCTGGGTAAACAAGAGCGAAACTCCGTCTCAAAAAAAAAAAAAAAAAAAAAAAAAAAAAAAAAAAAAAACCAACAAGAGTGAAAAAGGACAAAGAAGGACACTACATAAGATAAAGAATTAAATTCAACAAGAAGATTTAAATATCCTAAATATATACATACCCAACATTGGAGGACACATATTTATAAAACAATTACTTTTAGACCTAAGAAAAGACTTTGACAGCCACACAATAATAGTAGGGGACCTCTAACACACTGACAGTATTAGACAGATCACTGAGGTAGAAAACTAGCAAAGAAATTCTGGACTTAAATTGGACACTGAACCAATTGGATCTAATTCACATCTACGAGATACTTCACCCAGGAACCACAGAAAATGCATTATTCTTATCTACACATGGAACGTACTCTAAGAGGTACCACATGCTTGATCAAAAAGCAAGTCTCAATAAATTTAAAAAAAAATAGAAATTATATAAAGCATCTTCTTGAACCACAGTGGGATTAAAAATAGAAATCAATACTAAGAGGAACCTTTAAAACCATAAAAATATATGTAAACAACTTGCCCAAGAATGACTTTTGGATAAACTACAAAAAATTAAGGCAAAAATCAAAGAATTATTTGAAACAAAAACAAAGACACAACATACCAAAACCTCTGGGATGCAGTAAAAGCAGTGTTAAGAGGAAAGTTTATAGTACTAAACATCTACATCAAGAAGATAGGAAAGTCCTAAATTAACAATCTAGCCTTCACACATAAAGGAACTAGAACAATAAGAAAAACTAATTCCAAAGGTAGTAGGAGAAGAGAAATAACTAAAAGCAGAGTAGAACTGAAGGATATCAAGACCCAAAAACCATACAAAGGATCAACAAAATAAGTTGGTTCATTGAAAGGATAAATAAGATTAATGGGTTAACGAGAGAGAGAGAGAGAGAGAGAGAGAGAGAGAGAGAGAGAGAGAGAGAGAGAAGATCCAAATAAGTACAATCAGAATGACAAAGATATCATGACTGATCCCACAGAAATACAAAAGATTCTCAGAGATTACTATGAATATCTCTATGGACGTAGACTAGAAAATCTTGAGAGAATGAATAAATTCCTAAAAACACACAAACTTCCAAGACTGAACCAGGCAGAAACAGAAATCCTGAACAAACCATTAACATGTAAAGAAACTGAATCAGTAATTTAAAAGAATATATCCTCCAAAAAAAGCCAAGACCACATGGATTTACAAACTAATTCTACCAGATGTACAAAAAAAGAGCTGCTACCAATCCTACTGAAACTATTCCAAAATAATTGAGGAAGGTCTCCTCCTAACTTATCTACAAAACCAGTATCATCTTGACACCAAAATCTAGTAAAGATACAACAAGAAAATAAAAATACAGGCCAATATCCGTGACGAACATAGAAGCAAAAATCCTCAATAAAACACTAGTAAACTGAATCCAGCAGCATATCAAAAAGTCAATTCACCATGATAAAGTCAGCTTTAACCCTGGGATGCAAGGATGGTTCAATATATGAAAATTAATGTGTGATTTACCACATAAATAGAATTAAAAACAAAACCATGTGATCATCTTGAATGATGCAGAAAAAGCATTCAATAAAATCCAACATCTATTTATGATATAAACCCTCAACAAACTAGGCATCAAAATATAAAAAACAACGTGAAAATAATAAGAGCCCTATATGACAAACTCACATCCAACATCATGCTGAACCGGCAAAAGTTGGAAGCATTCCCCCCTAATTACTGGAACAGGATAAGGGTACTATGTTCACTACTTGAGTGACAGGATCATTAGAAGCCCAAATCTCAGCATCATGGAATATACCCAGGTAACAAACCTGTACATATGCCCCCTGAATCTAATATGATTTAAAAAAAAAATTGTAGTGAAGCTGTAAAAACACCCATTTGTGGGTTTCTGCCTTATAAAGTGAAGAATGTATTTGTCTTGTTAGATAAAAAAGCTGGCCTTGTGTTACGAAAAGGATTACTTTGATGACCCCTTTGTTTATGTAGATGTAAGTACATCTCTCTTTAAGTTAGTACTGTACATAAAGAGACCTCTCTCTCCTCCTTGCGTTAAATTGCATCCAAAGTAATAAGCCAGTATAAAACCTTCAGACGAACACATTAAATACAGTAGTCCTCCCTTATTCAGACACACTTTCCAAGGTTTTAGTTACTACCCTTGGTCAACCATGGTCCAAAAACATTAAATGGAAAATTTCAGAAATAAGCAGCAAGTTTTTAACTGTATGTCATTATGAGTAGCATGATGAAATGTCACATTATCCCACTCCATTCCACTCAGACCGTGCATCCTCCCTTTGTCCAGGGTATCCACACTGTCTATGCTACCTGCCCCTCAGTCACTCAGTAGTGGGCTCAGTTATCGGCTCAACTGCCACGATATTTCAGTGCTTGTGTTCAAGTAACCTTTGTTTTACTTAATAGTGGCTCCAAAATGCGAGTTATGACAGTGGCAATTCAGATATGTCAAAGAGAAATCACAAAGTGCTTTCTTTCAGTGAATAAATGAGAGTTTCTGATTAAAAACAATACAAAAAAAAATCATATGCTGAGGTTACTAAGATCTACAGTAAGACCAATTTCACTGGTGAAAACATGAAGAAGGAAAAACAAATTTTTTCTAGATTTACTGTTGCACCTCAAACTGCAAAGGTTATGGCCACAGTGTGTGACAAGTGCTTAGTTAAAATGGAAAAGGCATTAAATGTGTGGGTGGAAGACATAAATAGAAATGTGCCACAGTTGACAGCAATCGAGTTTGGTATAATTCCAAGTTTCAGGCATCCAATGGGAGGTTTTGGAATGCATCCCCCTATGGATAAAGGGGAACTACTGTATCTGTTTAATAATGGAAATTGGCTGCACTAACAGAACTGTGTGTGCAGAGGTAAGGTTGTTTCTTGTTTTTGTTTTGAAGGTTCTTTTGGTTTGGTTTGGTTCCCAAAGTTTAAATTAAAATTGACCAATGCTTGACATTCTGGATTGTTCTTGAGATACTGTACTTAAGTTGTCCAGGCATCTGCTTTTGGGCAATGGAGCTGGATGTAGAATATCAAGAGAGAGGTAAAGCCCTATTTTCCCTCGTCAGCTTCTGGAAGAAAAGTCACATGAAAGTGATACAAAGTTGACAAAGCACAATCTGGATAGGCCACTGGTCCCCATGGTGGCATGGTTTGAGCATGAATAATCCAGATTTAGAGTAAAGTGTTGTCAGTTTTGCATTACATATTCAGAGACAGAGCCGCCAAGCCACAGTGTGAAATCTGCCCTGGAGGAAAATGAATTTCCCACTGGCAGTCATCCCAGGATGAAGTAATCCAGAACTGGTTTGGTTTTTTGTTTGTTTGTTTGTTTGTTTGTTTTTATCCTAGAAATAAAGCAAACCATTTGGGCCTAGATGCTCAAGCCTGTTGACATATTCCCTAAGGCAGGAACAAGATGGAGCTAAGAATTAGCAAAAAAGGAGACTCTGACATTTAGGTATAGATCTGAGGTGAGTCCAAACCCATCTGGTATCAGGTGTAAGCTGTTCGTTGGGTTTGGCTTGCTTTATCCTCGAGGCATTAACATGTTCTCATAAACTAAACCTTATAGTGTCCTGAAAATAACTAGGGAGAACACTGGCCACCAATGGGGGACAGATAGGCACAACACAGAAGTCCTCTCAAAACATCAATTAGCCTGGGGCAAGATGAAGGGACTAAAATGGACAAACCTGAAAGACCTCTTTGAAAATACCCAGGACCCTGGGAATTCCTCAAAATCTTTAAAAGGCATAGATTAAAAACTAGCCTTGTGCTATGGAAAGGATTACTTTGATGACCTCTTTGCATTATTCTCATCTACACATGGAACATACTCTAAGAGGTACCACCACCTGCTTGATCATAAAGCAAGTCTCAATAAATTTAAAAAAAAGAAATTATATAAAGCATCTTCTTGAACCACAGTGGGATTAAAAATAGAAATCAATACGAAGAGAAACCTTTAAAACCATAAAAATATATGTAAACAACTTGCACATGAGTAACACCATCGCTGAACTTTCTTTTCCTTTGCTGCAGAAACATTAAAGATCTGTTTCGATGGGATGGCACAAGGAGAAGGCAACCTAAACTCCTATACCACCCACTATCCAGGCTCTACTCAGACTGTGTGAGCAAGAAACATGCTTTTGTTGTGCTAAATTGATTAGATTTCATGCTTTGTTACGGCAACACACTCCAGCTAGCCAATCCTAACAAATGCAAACACATCTACAGACAAGGAAATAAGATTTATAAAGGCAAGACACTTGTTCAAGGTCTCTTGCCCAAGGTCACATAATCTAATACTGTGGAAGAGAAAAGATTCAAATTCAGGCTCTTTTGACTCTAGTATATAAGCTTTTAATCATATATATATATAAATAATCATTTTATCATCATCATCACTGAACATTGGCTATCTGTACCTAAGTGCTAATTCTAAAATACATTTCTGTAAATGAGGAACTAAGGAAAAGGGGGAAGACTGACTTTAAATTCCTTAGTCACCAACTGTTAAAATATAAACAAAACATTTTAAATCATTCCACATATAATACTATTTGTATTGTACTTTCTTCTGCTCCCCCAAAGAACTTTTGATTATAAATACATCTATTGCAGTTAAAAAAAAAAGGGGGGGGGGATGGTTGGAATATAAAACGGAAATGCAGAATATTATTTAAAGATAAGTTATTATTATATAGTATTCATACATATATCTATAGAAAAAAAGGCTTGGAAGGAAATACACAAAATATTCATTAGGTCATCCCACAACTATTTATTGAGTGCCTCCTATTCACCAAAGCACTTTTCGACACAGGCACAGAGCATAAAACAGACAATGTATCTGCCTTCACAGTCCTCTTACAGGCTACAACCATTTGGGCCTAGATGCTCAAATTAATTTCTTGAAAAATTATTTGTTGGAAAAGGGGAAGCCATAGGGAACTTTTATTTTCTTTGGTATAATTTTCTGCTTTCAATTTTTTCAAAGGTATATACTCTTCATATACTATCAGAAATCCATTTTAAATCCACCATTCCCAACTATATCCTATCACACAAATCATGAAGCAGCTCTCTAAAATCCATTAGAAAAAAATTTAGTCAGAATTGAAAATTTAAGTCAGGTAGTCTTAAATTTAACATCTGTTAAGGGATGTTAAATAACATCTGTTAAGGGAAGGAATTTATAACTGGGATTATTCATTTTTGATGATTTACAAGTTACTGGTTTCTTTCAATAAAATTACTAAGAGATAATGATAAAAACTGAGTTGGATGACAAGATAATTTAGTATCATGCCTTGTAGACAATAACAACAACCGGTGATTATATTTTCTGAACCAAATTTTGACATGCAGGTGATGTCTACAGGATTATTTGTAGAGACAACAGAATATACTATTCAGGGAGTGAGTGATCAGCAACTATTTATAAATTTAATTGCTTTTTCCTTCAAGCTCTGGCCATTTTATTTCAATACACTAGTAAAACCAGATTCCTAGATAACTCAGACAGCTCTTCTGTCCGCTGCCTTTCCATGCTCAAAACCCCAAATAGCTGCTGTTTCTGTTTCTTCAACTGAAAAAGGCACAAGAGCAGCACCCTAACACAAGGTGAGGATCAGGAGCCCCCCAACCCTCCCCCTCTTCACTCTTCTCAGCTGCTCCTGGTAGGCATCCCCTTTCATTTCTGTGGACCCTGCTGATTTTTCCCAAGCAAATTCCCCACTCAAACCACTGGTCTCAGGCATCAAAAAGCTTTCACTTCCCATCTTGCTCCCCTAGCTTGTCCACCTGACCCAGCATCTACAACATTCTGGGCTTTTTCTCTCCGTCTTCATTCTCTGACTTCTTTTTGGCTGCCAAAGAAATCCTGGTTGCTTTTACAACCTTAGTTGAATATAATAGTCAATCAGCTTGTAGACAGAGGATTTAAGGGCTAGGGAGAAATAACTGAAATGGAGAAATTTTATGGACTGAATGTTTGAGCTTAAAGGGTTGTTGAAGTTGACTCCAAATTTATCATTTTGCGTATGAGGAATCAGGGTCCCTAAGTTTAATCAAAATTCAGTTCTGATTCCTCATTGGCTCACATGAGTTCTATGAGCGCCAAGACTAGATCTTCTTCTGATCACATCCCTACCTGGAATGGTGCTCAACAAACACTGCTGAGTGAGTGAATCAATATGCAGCAAGTCCTGATTCCAGACATAGCTAGAGGTGGACCTGTCCCTGCTGTGGAAGAGCCTACAGTAGGATCCAGGATCCGGAGCTAGACCTGCTCGGTGGGGTTGGGTAGGAGCAGAAGTGGCTGCGAAGACTGGGAAAGTACAAACAGGCAGAACACACTATCACGGGAGAGCAGAGACCTGCACAGGGACACACAACCAGCATCAGGGATGCCCAGCAAGAGGCAACTGGACAGAAGAACATTTCAGGAGAATCTAAGGCCAAGAAGAAGTGGGGAAACCAGATAAGGAGACAAGCAACAGAATAAAGAACAAAGAGGCTGGGTACAGTGGCTCATGCCTGTAATCCCAACACTTTGGGAGGCCAAGGTGGGTTGATCATGAGGGCAGGAGTTTAAGACCAGCATGGCTAACATGGTGAAACCCCATCTCTACTAAAAATACAAAAATTAGCTGGGCATAGTGGCATGTGCCTGCAGTCCCAGCTACTCAGGAGGCTGAGGCAGGAGAATCACTTGAACCCGAGAGGCGGAGACTGTGGTAAGCCGAGATCGAACCAGACCACTGCACTCCAGCCTGGGGAACAGAGAGAAACTCCGTCTCAAAAGAAGAAAGATATCCTTGTCCTAGAGGATCCAGGGTGAAGGTTCTAACAAGAAAGGACTCAGCTTCAGAGAAATGAGACGCACAGGGCTGTAGACCTGGTGAAAAGGTGGTGCTGAGGCATAGATGCAGGTCTTCCTACTCCAAGTCCAGTGCTTCAACCCAGCAGATTCCAAGTGGCTTCACCATGAAAAATACACTCCTCTACCATGAAGCACACCAAAATGGAAACCCTCAAGGGGAGGATCCTATTTAGACCACTGTTGTATTCAAGTGCCTAGAACAAAGCCTGGTACATAGTAGGTGCTTAATAAATACTTGAAAAAATTAACAAAGAATTACTGATTGGCAGTTAAAAAACGACTCAAGGTTCCTTCCCTCCATTACCTGTGGGCCACTTTCCCAACTGCCCACTACCATCTCCCTTCCTCCAAAAAAAAACTCCTGCTGTGGGTATTCAGGGCAGCAATCAGCATCTGTATAAAGATATTGGGTACTCTAGTAGAATTCTCCAGCCCAGACCCAGACATCACCCATCTAAGCAGTTCAACAAGGCAATAGGGAGAAAATAGAGTCCTGAGTGGGAGAGTCCTGAGTGGCTTTTCCATACTTTAGTCCCACATCTGTGACCTTGGGGACTCAGGAAGATAAAGGAAAGGACTAGCACATTAATGAAGGTCTTTAAGGCAGTGAAAGACTTCATTCTGGGAATTCTAAGATATTCTCCACATCCACAGAGAACTGGGCTGGAAATTTTTTTTAATTACAATGGAATTTAGTAAAGACCAGGAAGTCAGAAGTCCCAGGTTTCAGAGACAATTTTATTCAACCAGATCTCTTGGCCCCAGTCTTTTCAGCTGCAAAATGAGGAGGATATTAGTAGATGATCTGTAAAGGCTACTCCTAGTTCTAGGCTGATTTTGGTTTTAGTCATATTTTTGTTCCTAAGGCTTGAAAGGAAGCATCTTTGTGTCTATTATAACTCTGCGCTCCATGTCTAATAACTTACTAAGGTTCTGCTTCAGTGAACATCTGGAAGCCACACATAAAGATTTCCTTTACTGTTAGAAGCAGCAATCATCACTACGGTTTCTTCATTTCCATTCCGAAGTTTCTACACATAGACTAGGCTACAGAAGTCATTTTTACCTGCTTTCAATCTTATAAAAATGTGTATTTTCTGTAGCCACTATCAGACGTCTGTGTTATTTTAGCAGGTTTCTTCTATTGGGCTGTTAACTCTCTGAGAATTAGATGGTTTTCCATTCACTGAGTATCTCTCACAGCACCTGAGAAGCCACCTTGTACTTGGTGACAAGGTAGCTTACCAACTGACAAACATCCGTTGAATATCTTTTCATATATTTTTATCATATGTTTTTTCTATACATGTTTCAGATGTATCTCTCAAGCTCTTCTGATCGGTTTAGAATCTCCTCGAGTACAGATAATGACTCACTCTTCCATTAAAGACCCTAGCACTTTTGAAAGCATCGCTCTAGTATTTTTGAAAGTATGTAAAGGAAAAGAGTAAATTAAACCACAGGGTAGCAACCTGTATCAAAGGTTTGAAAACTAAACATTTTAAGCTTCGTTGGCTGTGTAATCTGTGTTACAACTACTTACCTGTGCATCTGCAATACAAAAGCACCTATAGACAATAAATAAACAAATGAGCCAGCCTACATTTCAATAAAATTTTGTTTACAAAAACTGGCCTGTACACTGTCATTTTCTAACCCTTGCAATCAATCTCAGGGCCAAAAAGCAAGCATAAGATAATATAATAACATGATCATAACAAAAGAAACAAACCAGATTAGTTTATTAATTGTGTCTAGGCATTATCCAATTATTTAAATGTATTTAATGCAATGTACATAAGGCTGTGTACCTAAATACATAACTACATACAATCACTATGTTTCAGAATCATAAATCCTACTACAGCGTCCTTCAGACTAAAAATTTGGCTATTTCCAAAACTTATCCCCAGAAACCTCTTCTATCCTATTTCAAAAGATTTATCCCTGGATAATAAAAGTTGTGGGAAGAACAAAGAAGAAGAGATAATCAAATAGTAACAGCACAAAATTGTGGGTGCTGAACTCCCTCAGAAATAGCAAAATCAACAATATAAAAAAAAAATCAGATCCCACAATCCCCAAAAAGTATCAATAGATGATATATAAACAAATGAACCAGGCTGCGTTCCAATAAAACTTTATTTACAAAAATTGACCTATACGCTGTCATTGTCTAACCCTTGCAATCTATCTCAGAACCAAAAAGTCAAGCATTATATAAAATAACATGATAACAGAGGTTTAATTAACCTCTGGTTCACAAACGTTAGTCTACAAAGAGGAAAAAGGAAGGACTCACATTTATAAACTTCAGTTTTTTGGTTATAACTTAGAACAAAATGTAGAGAATTCCTCCGCTCACCAGACATTGGAGGACTCCGACAGGGGCATTCTGCCCCTGTTTTGGTTCCTGCAGTTTCTGCAAAAGAGATCCATCCAACCCCTACTTATCCTTCCAGGACAGCCATATCACTCGCAAACATACACGTGTTACTAGCACATAAGAGTGCATGCAAATGTGCATACACTACACACACACACACACACACACACACACACACACACACACACACACAATACTCACTTAAAGTTGGCTATTTTGTACTCAGGATAATCATCTCAACTTCTCCCCCATGAGGTCCCTAAATAATAAACAAAGTTACCCTTGAGTGGTCTGACCACAGGGAAGATGAGAAAGGAAAAGCAAGGTGGCTGTGCCAAAAGATAACAGAGGCTGCAAACTGATCCCAAGAACCTGGAGTCATGTAAATGGCCAGGACACTTCCAGATGCAGACAGTCCCTGGTGCTAGACACTGCCCCGGAAAGTGGATTAGCCTGGCAGACAGTATTAGACTCAGCCGGGATCCCTGGGAGAGTCTGCCAGCAACTGTTGGAGTGCCCACCATGCATTTAGGAACCTGTGAGGGTTCCAAGGCCTTTCAGGGCACAGTCACTCTGTCCCCAAGGAAACAGCACACACACATATCACAGAGGCAGTTTAGCAACTCATTGCCCAAAGAAATGGAACAGAGTGGGAGCAGGAGGAGGGGAGTTGAGCAAACTTAAAAGAGGAAAGGGTTGTAAAGTCTGAGTCGGTTTATATCTGAAGGCAAGGTTGATAGAGGTTTAATTAATTTGCTTTCCACTCTCTTTGACCATAATTCAATCTCTCTTCACATTGAAAATCCAAGGTGGACAGAGGACATAGACAGGAAGGGTGATCTTCAGGCTAGAGACAAGGGAGAAGTCCCCTCTACTGACATGAGCAATTCAATTCCTGGAGCTAAAACAATAACATCAGCATCATCATTAGAGCTGCTTTGAGAGTAAATGCCACCAACTCCTACAGAGCAGCCCGAAATTAATGGCATATAAATAAGAAAAGGACACAAGGGTAGGCAGTCCCACCGAAATGGAGCAATCGATGTTTCTACTACAACATTAAATAAGAGGAGGAGGTGGGTGGAGGGGAAGGAGAAGGAGAAGAAGATATAGTTTCCCAAAAGGGGATCTAAGTTGTCAGTGAGGAGGAGTGAAAGCAAGGTGGTCTAGAATCCAAGAGAGTCATGGGGGGGTTCTATAAGGGAGGTGGGAGGCATTGTGGCTCAGGAGCAGGTGCACTGCTGCTGCCAGGAATAGCCTCCCTGCTGGTTCACAGGCAGTAAGGAATGGGGCACCCGTTGTCATCCCCCAGTGGCTGTTTCACTCCCACCAGAAATGCTCCTACATAGAGAAAGAGCATCAGCTTCTGCCACATCCACCTCATGTCCCCAGGAAGTCCTTGTGTCCTACCCTTCTGTGGCTTAAGAGAATAACAAAAATGACCTCCACTGGAGGGAGATCACATCTTCAGGTCCTGCCCCTTGTCTGTTTCAAATGGGCTTTTCAAACATCGGCAGGCACAGAGAAGAAGGGTAGTTGGAGACTGCAGGGCGATCAGCCCAGGGTTCCCTACCAACCTGTCTGGAATCATTCACCGGCTCAGATGCAGCAAGGGACGTTTGTTTTACTCTTTTCATTGGGAGCTGTCGCCATGCGACCTCTGCCACCCCCTCATCTCTCACCTCAGGGCACCTGCCTCAAATAACTTCCCTTGTGTTGTCATTCACTTTTGGATAATTGATATAGCGTGTCAAGCTGATGCTAAGAAAAGAACAAGGTGGGTAGACGAGTGCCTACTATAAATAGATCCACGACATGACCAGCATTTGCCAACTTTTGAGCAAAGAAAGGCAAAGGCAGGAACGGCAGCGATGGCAGCTTCCCCTGGGTCCTTGGAAGAGCTGGCTTTACAGTGACAGACACAGCCCTGCTGGAGTGGTTTGACTCCCAGCAGAGAGCTTGGAAAATGCCTTTCTCCATTTGGGAGCAAAATTTAAAATATCACACGTGCTGGAACTTTAAGGATTGTTTGACAGATGCACAAAAGCTCAAACAACACATACTTTAAAACATCTGACTTCTTTCTTCTATATTATCTTTTTCTCTGTATCTTTCAGGAACTTTATTTCTTTATTTTGCTCTCAGGGGCATATCTGCTTCTAAGTTTTTATATACATATACTTACACAATTACATATGTAATTGGCACTTACACAGATTATAAATTAGGTATATGTTAGACCCTGAAGCTACGAAGAGGAAGAATAAAATAGGACTCCAAATTCAGGATGCATTTATCAGGAATCCTTTTGTTACAAGCAGCAAAAACCAATTCAATATGGAAAGAAATATAAGTTAAGAAATAATAAAGATATGAGGTCTTTTTCAACATGTCCCATGAAGAATTTCCCACCAAATGAGGGGGCCAATCCATGGCAAAGATTAGATTAAGAGTGCACCTTTCCATACAAGCCTCTGTTTTTTCACATGGCCTCAAGATGGTCGCCTTTAGTTGAAGGGCAAAGGGAGGAGGAGGGAGAAACAGAGAACCAAGACAAGTGAGCTTTTTCAGGCTTAAAAATTGCTTCGATGTCTAGATTGAGATCTTTGCCTTGGTCACTCACATATGGAACAAAGTACAAACAAGTAGACCTGAATGCTCTTAAGCCTCTGAGGGCATTGAATTGCCAAGTAAACCACAAGCCTCATCTGAAAAATCTTGTAACTGCCCATCACTCAAGGTAACCCCAACTTCCCCTAAAGTTCCACCAACAGGAAAGGGGCTGTGAATGTTGTGCAGGCCATGGGAAGCTCACTCTCCCCTATGCCTACTTCAGATAAAGTCAGAGGATAATGGATGAAGAAGAGGCTGAACAGAAACTGTAGGAGGAGAAACAACTGCCTGCAATTATTGTAAAAAAAAAATAAAATAAAATTATATCTCAGGATTGCAGAAATTGACTATATAAACTCTACGTGTCAGCATCGACAAGCCAAAGAGTGAACTACAAAACACTGAAAACTGAAAGAAAAAGACTTGGGTCCCAGTCCAGTTCCTAAATGGGTAACTGAGCAAGTCCTTTAACCTTGCAAAAGGTCAGTCATGGAAGGTTCTTAGGAGAGGTATATTTTGAGCCAGACATTCGCCTAACACGTCAGTTGAACAAAATAAATTCTTCCTTATGCAGTCTTCAACAGTAACAGACAGAAGAATCTGAGCTGAGAATGCAACAGAAGCCCCAGTGTACATATATCACCAATAAACCTGCTTCCTGCAGAGGCTTTAATAACCAAGCAGTTAGGAGATCACTCTCCTGTTTCCAAGCAGTGGATCTCATCAATAATCCAGACAGGAGATAATATGCCAAGACCTGCTGTGCCCTCCTAGCCGAGCGTGACCTCACAGGTTCCCGGTTATCATGCTCCAAGTTCACGCCTAGAAAATGATGGAAATATACCCTTGGCTGCGCAGCCCTTTTCTGATTCATTTGTAAGCGACACTAATAATCCCATGATGCAAACACAGAGGAAAAAAAAAGTCATTCGGGAACCGTCAGAAAGGTTATTTTTGCATGACATGAGGGAATGATTATAATGATTTATTAAAATCTTACAATGTGAGAAAGTAAGATCGGCAAACAAAATCCAATTAAGGAATTCGCCAAATAAAAAGGAATTGAACTCCTCCAGCCTGGGGTTGACAAAGAAGCCATTCAGTAAAGAGCTTTATATGCTAAACTTAGCTAGTAAACCTAGTTATTTTCCATGCAGCGCTGTTCTTAAAGAGCTATTTAACTTCATCCATCTCTACGATCTGAAAAACTAAGTATTTTGACTTGTGGGTTTTAAAAAAAAAATAAGTTCCATTTTAAAATGAACTTGCCTCAGAGACTACATTGTGTAGATTTTAAGAGTTGATTAGTACCACGTTCCTAAGGCTAATTGCCCGACACATTTTTCTTGCCCTTCTGTTCCAAATCCTCTCCTAATTACATGAGGATCACTAATACCTACCCACAATTTAGTTTTCAACTTCTCACCCAGATATATTTATCTGCCTTCTCTCAACCATGTGGGTTTCATATATTTTGGATGTGTTTAGGGGTATATAACTGGTTATATTTTTAAATATTTCCCTTTTGTATTTGTTTCTTCTCTGGAATTTCTCAGTAAACATTCTCTAGGATTTTTTTTTAATCCTCTGCAAAACAAAGCCATGAAAGCTGCCCCTGACTCTTCAAGCCACCACTGCCGCCCTAGGTATCAACCCTATGTTCAGCTCCACTTAATGTTGCCTCCACTTCTTAAACATGGGTCCTCAGGCTTCCCCCACCCAACTTCAAGAACAATCTCCCCCAGAGTCAGCAATACCACCATCCCCATGGCCAGAACCCCTTAGCATTTCTCAGTCCTGCTTGTCAGCCACAGACACTGGTAACCACTTCCTTCTATTTACCACTCTTTCCTAATCTAACTTCTGTGTGTGATTCATTCCCAGTTTTCCTACGCCCTCTCCTTCCCAGGCTTCTTGTCTTCCCATTTCTTAACCGTTTTGGTGGTAGCTCAGATTCTTGTTCAGTCCCTCTTCTTCTCCATGTGATTTCCAGGGAAGTCATCCACTTTCATGCCTCAGCTACTCCCATGTGGTAAGGAGTCCCAACATTCTCTCCCTGTCAGAGAGAGTTCTCCTGACCCACTAGAATAGCTCATATTCAGAGTGTCTAAAACTGTACTCATTATCTGACCCTCAACATCTGTCCCTCCACCTGTACTTTCTATTAGAAAAAAATTGTTGAAGCCAGAACCTGGCAACCAGCTCAGTACTGGTTCAGGAAATCTCTCTTAACCAATAAAATCTCAATGCCAAGTCAGTTCCCCAGGGCACTGGGCACTTGACATCACTGCTGGCCAGATCTATGTGTCCATCATGAATTAGAATGTAGCTGAGAGGAACAAGATGAATATATCCACCTGGCAGAAGTAGATATTTCTTAAAAAGTCGTTTATGGCATATAGCAAAATCAGAGAATCGTACCCACTCTTTCCAACTTTGAGAGAGCAAATTCTCCTCTGCACCCTGGGGAAATCAGTCTTCTTTATGTTTTCTCTTTTCACAGCTACTTATGACAGTTTAGAACAAAGCTCAAGTCCTATATCTCCTGGTTTAACTTTCCTTTGTGCAGAAGAACCTTCTTTTTTCAGTATCTTGGGCTATACAAGCTTATTTGGAAGAAGAGAGATTTGGAAATGGAAATGAATCTACTTTACTACCTCCTCCTCAATCAAAATTAAGAAATCTCAGAAATGATACCTGCAACACCCACACCTATGGAACCAGTGGGGTTCTATGAGCCCCCAAGTGAGCTATGGGGCTCTTACTTCCCTGAGACTCATTCTGAGCCTCAGTTCTTGGCCCAAATGGTGGCTCCAGATCCATTTCTGTAGGCAACGAAGCAGTAGTCTGGTAGAAAAGGAAGGGAGTGGACTCTCCTCTCAAAGCCTTGTTTGTGATACACTTTATATTAAACATATATCTTTGAGGCCGTGTGCAGTGGGTCACGCCTGTAATCCCAGCATTGGAGGATGCCAAGGTAGGTGGATCACTTGAGGTCAAGAGTTCGAGACCAGCCTGGCCAATATGATGAAACCCCATCTCTACTAAAAATACAAAAATTAGCTGGGCATGGTAGTGGGGGCCTATAATCCCAGCTACTTGGGAGGCTGAGGTAGGAGAATCTCTTGAACCCGGGAGATGGAGGTTGTAGTGAGCGAAGACTGCACCACTGCACTCCAGCCTAAGTGACAGAGCAAGACTCTGTCTCAAATAAATAATAATAATATATATATATATATATATCTGACATAGCAGACTGTGAAAAAGTCTGCTATGTCCTTCCCCAACAGTGCTGGTGCTTTTTTGGGCAAGATCACACTGGGTGTGGCTAGACACTCAAACCTAAAGCACCATTTGTTTGTAATCATATCAATTTTTCACTTTTCCCATAAGGGTGCTTTGGGCTTACTCACAATAGAACAAACATATTTACAGATTCTAAAAACATCTAAATTCTGAAATTTGTTACATTTTATTTTAGATTCGGGGGTACATGTGCATGCTTGTTACATGGGTATATTGCATGCTGGTGGGGACTGGGCTTCTAGTATACTCATCACCCAAGCAGTGAACATTGCACCCAACAGGAAGTTTTTCAACTGCCGCCGCCTCCTCCTCCTCCTCCTCCACCAGCTTCTGGGGCCCTCGGTGTCTAATACTTTCACGTTTATATCCATGTATACCCACTGTTTAGCTCCTACTTATAAGTGACAACACGCAATATTTGATTTTCTGTTTCTTAGTTCCCTTAGTTATCTTAGTTCACTTAGATAATGGCCTCCAGCTCCATCCATTTTGCTGCAGAGGACATAATTTCATTCTTTCCTATGGCTGTTCTACATTCTTATTGATAGAGATTCTCAAGCAGCTATAGAAGTGGTTGGCAACAGAACAAGGGTAAAAGATTTCCAAGAAATTTTTAGCTAATTATAGGCCTAGGCTGGGTGAAGAGGTTACAGCAATATGAACTCACTCTCCCTTTCTTTCTCTGTCTCTCTTTCTTTCTGTCCCTCCCTCCCTCACATACATTTTGAGCATCCTCAGAAAAAAAGAAAGCCTTAACACTCTCATGCCTCATTGTCCAGAAGTAAAAAATGTGGTATCCTGAGAAACTAGAAACAAAAAGGCATACTAGTGGTGGCACCTTTGTCACCATAGCATGAGTGAGAAAATAGAGCTAAAGGGAAAAATCTATGTACCCAGAAGACACACAGATAGACTGAGGCCAGGGAATCCTCCTAATCCTCTTCTGTGACTCTAGTCAAGGAGGAGCTACTCCCTCTTTCCTTGAATGACCAGAGCTCACCTCACCTACTAATCTTTCCTACCGGCTCTCTCCTTTCTTTCCCTTTCACTCCCTGTTGGTGACTATGATGATTTCTCTAACAGCCAAGAGCCCTGCGGGAAGAAACGGCATTTTCCAAAACTCTGGGCTTATCCCAGCCAAGTCATTCCACCTCCCTCTCTCCTCCCCAAATACTGAGTGCCTTTGCCAGTAGGCTGTTGTCATGGTTACCCTAATCTTTATCTGCTTTGCTTGCTAAACAAGCTGGCTCCACTCCAGCCCACCTCCTGGTTCTTCCCACCTCTGTGGCCTTCACTACTTCCCTCCCGCCCCATCCTCATCCCTTCCTTCCTTAGGGATAAAAGAAAGCACAGTAATCACTGTTCCTTCCCCGCCTCCAGTCTGCTGGATTTTATCTGGAAGGTTTCTTTTCTGTTCCTGAATGGAAAAGCACCACTCACAACAAAAACAGGCAGTGATTGGAAACGAAGGTTCTATACAGGCTCCAGAAATGGAGGAGAAAAGGGAGTCAGAAGGGGAAAGTCCAATAGGAACCGTCTCAGTTGGCAAAAAGAAGCTGATGGCTAAAGTCATTTGACGGGGCTGCTGAGGTCCACTAATACCACTTCACCCAACAAGCCACCTCTCAGAATAAGACCTTGCATCCTGCTTCAAAGAAATAATCCTTCCCCTCCTCTCACATCTTCACGTTATATCCCTCCTTCCTTCCAGTCCAGAGGGATGACGTTTCCACCTCTAGTCCAGACAATTCCCTTTGGGCTGTTCTGAACTCTGTTATCTCATACCTCCTTAGAGATCTTCACTCAACCAAAATTTCCTCTCTTTACTCTTAAACCAATTTCTCTCTACCTATTCTTTCCTCTCAGCATTGAAACACAATTTCCCATCTTAAAAAAACATCCCTTGTTGGACCCATATTACCCTCTAGTAACCGGCCACTCACCTTTTTGGAAAGCCATCTCCCCTTTCTGTCTGTTTCTTCGTTTTGCTTTCAACCCACTGCACAGTGGTCTGCTCCTGTCCTACGCCAGAGCCAAGGTTACGAAGAAGTTCCTGTTGTTAAATTCTGCGGGCCCTTTGTAGCCTTTCACCACTGTATTTCCTAACAAGTGATTGTGGTGGTTAACACAGAGGACTTTGGCATCCTTTCATTTACGTTCAAATCCTGGCCCTGGCATTTATCAACTGTGTGCCTTTATGCAAGTTATTTCACCTGTCTGCTGCCTCAGTTTCCCCATATTTCCTTGATGTAAATAGCAGGGGCTACCTCACCTGGTTATTGTGATGACTAAATGAGCCAATGCTTGTAAAACAATCACAGCTGTGCTCACTCGTGGACAATACGCAGACATTGTTAATGACTATTTTCTTACCTGAACCCATCAGCAGCTCTCAGCGATCTCTTCCTCTTGATACTCTTCAGCATGTTCTCCTCTTTCTTCTTCTTTCCCTGTGTTTTCTCCCTTGGGCTCCCATTTGAAAGCCCCATTAGCTTTCTTTCCTAGAGTATTCCACGGAATCCTGTTCTGGGCCATCTGTTCTTCTCAATCTAAAACATTCTCCCTAAGCAATCTGGGTTATACTCAAGACTTTAACTACCTTCGTAGATGATAGGACCACAGATTTCTATGTCCCTCCAAACTTCTCTCCTAGGATCTACACCCATAATCTCCCTACTGGATATCTCTATCTCAGTGTCTCACAGGCAGCCTAAACTCAACTTAAAGCAAGATTCTTCCCCCAACAAACGGCACCACGTAGAAGCCCAAGCCTGAAAACTGGTGCCATCAATCACCTCGTCCTCGTCCCTCATCCTCTATGTTCAGGTAGTAATTAAATCCACTTGATTCCACTTCAGTCTCTCTCAAGCCAATCCAAATTGTCTGCTACTATTGATTTTTTAAGGCACTCATTATTTCTGGCCTAGATTATCAAAAGTATTTATCCCTCTCAAATCATTCTGTACATGGTAGCCAGAACAGCCCGCTTTAATGCCAATATGACCATTTTCATTCCAAATATTAAATCTCCAATAGTTCCCCATGGTCTATAACAGTATATCCCAAATTTAGGGATCTTCTTAATAGATTCCTGGGACACACTCTGAAACACCTGAAATCAGATTGGCCAAGAAAGTGGCCTGAGAAAAATTTTAACAGGGGCCAAGTGATTCTAATGATCAGGTAAGTTTGGGAAAGGCTGGCCTCTAAGATAAAAGAGCATGCCCTTTATGTTACAACTGCTCCTTTTTAGAGTATCCCTACAGTCTTTCTCACATTCTATAATCCAGCAGCAGGGAACACTAAAGTGAGAAAAATATGTAACACCTCTCTCTCTTCCAGTTCTCTGCCATTGGTGAGCAAATTGCAAATTGGTTTTCTATGTTGTCTCACACCCAGGTCCTGGTTACCACACCATTATTGTTGATGCCTGAATGTGGAACACCCTTACCCCAGCATAGATCACAGCTAACTCCTTTTTTTCAAAACTGTTCAAATATCACCTTCTCCAGATATCTGTGCTTGGTTCAATAGCTCTCCCCAACCCCTCACACCGCTCAAGCTTTCATGGGACCCATTTCATGTGCGCTTCTGTGGCATCCTGGGCTGAACTCCACGAAAGCATTACAGGATACCAACTGCCTCCTGATCTCCCTGCTAGGGCATGTGCATTTCCTGATCTCAGCACCTAGCCTGCTCCTGACAAATAGGGAATTTAAGACTGTGGAGTGAGTGACAAAGAATGATTCCAGTAGGCTTTAGCTCCATTGCCCAGCCATAAATATCTGTTCAAAACTTTACAGCCTCATCCAAAGTATTCATTTTTCCCTCCCAATTTCATATTACTTAGCATTTTGATTTCCATGTTCTCTTTATTCTCATCTAAGTTACCAGTGAAAAGTGTCAAATCAGGGGCCAAGGTACAGAGTCCACATGAGAATTCTCTCTGGTTAGGTACTAATTCACTCAAGTGCTATAGTAAGGACAGGAAACTTTTCTACTTTTACAGGCCACAAAATGACTACCATCCAATGTCTGCCTGTGAAACTCTGGAGAAGCCATTCAAGCAAGAATGATGCTATCTAACTATCTGACTGTCCTATTATGCAGTTCATATGCACCAGTCTTGTCCAGGAAGCTATGGGTGCGAACTGACGTGCACATCAAATGTCTCAAAGGACCCCAGATATGCCACATCTGCTGTATTTGCTCTATTTAAGGCTTTGTAACTTTAATTTTCCCGAAAAGAAATCATGCTGCTTTGGCTTAACATTCTCAGTGGGCCAGTGTTTGCATTGAGGGATCACTCATCTCCTGTCCAACTACTCCCAAATTGCCTGTTTCATAACCTGTTCAAGAATGTTTAATGGAAATGATGTCAGACTTTCTCATCTACATTGTGTGAAATCCACGGTATTCTCATTTTTAAAAACCTAGAAAATGTTTGCCTATCTCAGCTTTCCAGCTCCTCTCCCATCTAATATCTGTGATTCTCCAAAGATTCTAAATAGTAATTCAATAGCTTCTCTCTGTACCTAGAATGTCATTCATATGGGCTAAAAAGGCTTGACTCATGCAGCTCAGGCTAGTGTTTCTTTACACCTTCCTCATCCAGAGAGAATTTCAGGCCATGCCTGTCTGCTCTGAATCTCCAATAAGGCCTCACCCTCCACATGGAACAATTTTCAGTTTCTTGTAATAACCAGCAAAGCATGCTATAATACTTCTACCCAGTAAGGACAGAGTAGTCTAGGCCTGAAAAACAGACTGTGAAATAAGGGACAGGTTGGCCAGGCGTGGTGGCTCATGTCTGTAATCCCAGCACTTTGGGAGGCTGAGGTAGGTGGATTATAGGTCAGGAGATCGAGACCATCCTAGCCAACATGGTGAAAACCTGTCTCTACTAAAAATACAAAAATAAAAAACCCACTAGCTGGGTGTGATGGCACGCACCTGTAGTCCCAGCTACTTGGGAGGCTGAGATGGGGAAATCCCTTGAACCTGGGAGGCGGAGGTTGCAATGAGCCAAGATTGTGCCACTGCACTACAGTCTGGTGACAGAGCAAGACTCTGTCTCAGAAATAAATAAATAAGGGACAGGTTGTCTACCTGCTTTGGCATTTGTTCAGTGTGCATATTGTCACAACATTTATCTTAAGCCCCTAAAAGTGTCAAATGATGGCTCCTAGGTTGACTTTGATCAGATGTTATCACATATCCAGGCAGAGCCTGCAAATATTTAATAAGTATGCAGTATGTGGATGCTCACCCTAGATGTGAACAGTGTTGCCCCAGAACCGATCACATTCCTTAAAGTGCCACTCCGCTCCTCTGACTCCTTAAGTCCAGGGTGGCCCCCTGGGAAGCCGTGTTTTTAACAAGCTTCCTGAGCACACCAGAATTATTATTCCAGGTGAACAGATTCTGAACCTGTAAGTTAAGTTCATCCTTCAGAAGGAAATTTTACATTGAGAATGGGTCAGAGTTCCTTTTTCTGACCTCTCTTTGCCAAATATACACATCTAAAAGAATTTGCAGAGAGCCAGAATGGTTCCTGTTTAACTTGTTTCACATACTCCCAAATGTAGCATCCCTTGTAGCAGTACTTAATAAGGATCTGAAAGTTTATTTAGTTCATTTCCACCCAAAGCAAAAATGCTGGTCCACAGGGAAGTTCATCCAAGCACTGCTTAGATGCCTGCAAAGGCAGGCCACTCACCACCCTGAAAGGCAGATGTCCTCTACTGACAGTGCTCCTTGGCAGTATGGCATTTCCTCCTGGTTTGTCTAGGGTACCTGCAACAGCCCTAATTTGTACTTTTCACTCTGAATGTCTTGAAAGATATCTTCACTCTGAATGTCTTGAAAGATATCTTCAATGGTTTGAAAGATAATAGGGTGCCCATATTATTTTCCTACAGCCCAGGATAAACTGTAAATGCCTAATCCGGAGCTATGAATATGTTCTCAATCCCATCCCCACCTCCTACCTCTCCAATCTCTTTATCCAGTACTTACTGCTTGCTACCCCCTACCTATGCACAGAGAAACGGTCCCATTCCCCATTTTACCCAAGAGGCTACAGGGGCTTCCATGGTAACTTCCCTAAAGTTTCACAGCTAATAAGGAGAAGACACTTTTCTTTTCCATCCACATATACTCAGTTCCTTCAGTGGTTTCTCCTGAGACATGCTTTCAGACCCTCAGGCACCTGCTAATTGCCCTTCTTGGGGCAAACATGAGGCGCCAGGTATGGTCCAACCAGTGAAGAAGGGTGTTAATTCCTGAGATCAATACATTACCATTCCATTAATGCAGCTTTTTAGTTGCCTCAGTCAGATTTAGTGATTTATATTGAGCTTTTAGTCAAATAAAACTTCAGTGTCTTTCTCTTCCAGAACTACTGCCAGTAGATTTTTTTTCTCCTATCATTATGTATCATTGATTTTTTTAATCCAAACTAAGATTTTACATTTATTCCTTTGAAATGTCATTGTGTTATTTTTAACCCAGTATTCCAGCACATCCACATCAATTTGAGACATATTTTTATCATCGATTACATTGGCCATCCTTTCCTGTTTTGCGTCTGCCACAAATCTGATGAGCACACTTCTTGTGCCCTCTTCCAACTTGCTGGTAAAGTCACTGTCCAGAGCAAGTGCAAGATCTGAGAATTTTTAAATGATTTTACTAATGATATTCCTTGTCCTGTCTGTGACATCATAGTCTTCCAAGGAGCCTTCCTACAGAAAGTGTTCACTTGTCAAGGTTTAGAACCACTGCCACCATCAGCCCTTTGCAATGATATGTCAACATGGGAGTCTTTGTAGAGATGATGCAGCTGAATTTCATATCATTTACTAACCAATTCAGCTAAGTAGCCCTCAGGCCTGGATGGACTCTAAGGACAGGCAGCACACGACACGGAGGCCTCCCGGAAGACTGTAGCCCCAAAGTCACCCAACCTTCCCACTGGCTAAAGAGAGAAAGGAGATACATCTATTGTCAATTTCACCCACAAAGCTTTTTCTATGTTCCTAAGAGAAGTCACATCTATACCTTACACCGGTATCAGATATTTAAATCAGTACGGCAAGTCAGGTTTTCGGGGGAATACCATTGAAAGGAAAAAGCTAAGAGAAGCTGCCTGAACAGGAGATTTCCTAAATGTCAGATCTAGTTCAGCTCTCAGTCTCTTTCATGTACAGATGAAGAGAAGAGGAGAAAAGAGCTAGAACTTATGATCCTGAGAGGAAAGAAAGAAAGGTATACACCAGGAAAGCTCAAACAGAATGAAAAGTGAACCCTCAGGTTATTCTGAGATAAATGTTATGGGATTCTCCAGCCTAATGGGAAAATGAAGCAAATTCTAAGAAACAAGTATTTCCAGTGGTGATATAATCAGACTTCCATTAAGAATGGTTATGTCAACATATGTTCACTCTCCTCCCAAAATTCAACATAATGAAAATAATTAAGTTTTTTAAAAAAGTAAAGTTCCACAAGGACACAGAGAAATGGAGAGGTAGAAAGAAATGTCTTCTAGAAGATGGAAATGAACTGGAGAGTTATTACTCACCTATTAGCACAAAGAAAGCTATAATTCTCAGAGTAAAATCCAGAAAAGGCAAGCCAATTTGCACGGAACTCCTCAGAAAGGCTGAGGAATTGGAGGAGGAATTGGAAGTGTCACGGACTTCCTCCAAGGAAGAGAATCTTTCTTATCCCCTCCTTCCCACTCAGCAAACCCAAGAGAGGAGGAATTTTTTCTTTCTAGAGAAATTGAGAGAGGGATCCTTAGACACTAGGGACTCAAGTAGGGAGGATTTGCAGGGTGGTGAGGGTGGTGGATAGGTAAACATGAGTCTGCAAAGGGAGAATTGAGTGAAAGTCAACACCCACAATGAGATCTTTCTGTTCCCTGCTCCAAACTTGGCTCCCACGACACCTGCAGCAGGTGTGTAGCCTCAGGAACAAGTCTGGGTGGTTCTATTCTGGAGATTCTGGGCAGCCCATGGGAAAAGCTTCCAGATGCTGACATCTGAGGATCATCCAACTGAACAGATCCGTGATCATAGACACTCTGCAGTGGTGGGGGGCCACTACCGGACGAGTCTGGGCCACCCACAGATGTTGTCCTGTCATTCTTCAGAGCCTCATTCACATATGTGACCTGATGGCTGCCGATCTCCTGCCATTGCAGGAAAGTCACCAATATGAAAGACAGGTCAAAGTACTCAATCAGGAAGAAAGAACTGCAAAATAAAGAACATGAAAAAAATAAGAAATAGCTACTGAGATTTTAAAATGTCACAGGGAAAAAAAAAAAACTCTTTGGTAAGATAAAAGATGAAGTTAAAGCAATCTCCCAGAATGTAGGTCAAAGGTAATGAAGAGATAAACGTCAGAAAATCAGAGGATAAATTCAGGACATACAACTTCTAGCTAATAAGGGTTTCAAAAGAAAAGAAGAATGGAGAAGAGAGAAGAGAAAAGAGAAAAGAAGAGAAAAAGATAATAGTATACATGTGGCTCCACTATGAATAGGATTTATAACATCTTCATCATTTTAAAAGTGTAGTGGTTAAAAGAAGACTGGAGTCTGATTTACTTTGGTTTAAAATCTGGCTCTACCAACTACTACCTCCATGACTTTGGAAAATTAGTTAACCCAGGTCTCAATGTGCACATTTGCAAAACGGTAAGAGTAACAGTAACTGCTTTATATGGTTGCTATGAAGATTCGTTAACACATGTCTAAAGCACTTCAACAGTCTTGCACCTAGAGAATACATAATAAAGGTTAGCTATTATTTAAAATATTATATAATATTCCAGTATGGAAGGCCAAGGCAGAAGGATCACTTGAAGCCAGGACTCTAAGACCAGACTGGGCAACATAGCAAGACCCTGTACCTACAAAACAAACAAACGAAAACAAATAATGATGTACATATACAAGGAAGCTACATAAAGAGGAAGTATGCTACATGGACACAAGATGTTAGTCTAAAATGGTACCATCTCATAGAAAGATGATAGTATTAGGTACTGATACTATCCTAGTACCGATAGTATTAGGTACTGACCTAATACTACCATCTTGGGAAAACCGCAATTACTTTTGCACTAACCTAATAGATAATGTCTATGATCGGCAAACCAAGTGATCATAGCATAAACATAGTATTTGGAAACACGGATGTAAATAAATACCAGAAGGAAAAGCTAGAGAAATGGAAAGTTGCTGTGAGGGGAGCAGGACTCAATAGTGGGGAGGAAGTGAGGCATAAATATGAATAATTTATTTTCAGAATCATTTAAAAACATACGTATTTTAAATAGCTTTGTCACACCGAGCTGAAACCCAGAGGGATGACAATAGATGACTCTCAAGAAGCAGCTTCTGCAAAAGCTAAGCTCCAACTCTGAGCAAAGAATATCCTTTCCGGCTGCTTTACAACCAAACAAAAAGTAAGCAAAGGGCACATTTCCAGGGGAAAGGGGGGCAACCTGACTGCACACAGAGGCCCTGCACAGAATCACGCTGTGCCTCATTACATAAGGTGCCCTGTATCTTTGCCCCATTCCGCCCTTCTCTGGCCCCCCTTTCCCCGTATCCTTGCCTTCCTCCTCCAGAGCCAACCTTCCTTGGGCTGCCCCCTTCACACTCAGGGACAAAAGAAATCGCAGCCGCTTGGCTGAATGGCTATCAAAATGTATTCTGGAGTCTTCTGCAGTTGTATTAAATGGTCTATGTGGCAGCTTCATCAGAGAAACAAACTCTTACGGAGGAAGCGTTTCTTTTAGAAGATGAGATGTTGGCACTCTGTATTCTGAGGCACGTTGTAATAGTCATTGTCAGAGGTGCCAGCAGATGAAAATACCAGTCACTATAAGAGATTTCTGAAGAAGTCAGAAAAAAAAAGTCAATTTTGTCTTCTCAAAAAATAGAAAGTGGGTCAGGAAATTCTAAGACAGCATTTATGCATAGGGATTTCACATTCTGATTACGGAGCCCTACTACATGATAATAATCTCTTGCTGCTTCTGTGACATCCAAGGGAGACATGGGAGAAAATGCAAAAGAAGCCAGGCCATGTTAGACCCAGTAGATCAACTCTGACTGCGGCAGATCCAGTGATGGCAGTCAAGGGTAAAGTTCTGTAAGAAGAGTTTGGCCCCAATTGCCCCTGAAAATTTGGAACTAAAGTGAAAGCTATCTGAGTCAAAGAAATGGGTGTCAAGGGAACTGGAAAGAACTGGATTTACCAGCAAGGGATCAAACTAGTACCATTCACTGAGTGACAACAATTAAGAATTAGTTTTATCACCAAAAGCAACTGCAACAAAAGCCAAAATTGACAAATAGTATCTAATTAAACTAACGAGCTCTGTGCAGCAAAAGAAACTAGCATCAGAGTCAACAGGCAACCTACATAATGGGAGAAACTATCTACCCATTTGACAAAGGTCTAATATCCAGAATCTACAAGGGACTTAAACAAATTTACAAGAAAGAAACAACCCATCCAAAAATGGGCAAAGGATATGAACAGACACTTCTCAAAAGAAGACATTTATGCAGCCAACAAACATATGGGGAAAAAAGGTAATCATCACTGATCACCACAAAAATGCAAATCAAAACCACAATGAAATACTCTCTGATGCCAGTCATAATGGCAATTATTAAAAAATCAGGAAATAATAGATGCTGGTAAGGCTATGGAGAAATAGAAACACTATTACACTGTTGGTAGGAGTATAAATTAGTTCAACTGTTGTGGAAGACAGTGTGGTGATTCCTCAAGAATCTAGAACCAGAAATACCATTTGACCCAGTAGTCCTATTACTGGGTATACACCCAAAGGATTATAAATCATTCTACTATAAAGACACATGCAGATGTATGTTTACTGCAGCACTATTTACAATAGCAAAGATTTAGAACCAACCCAAATGCCCACCAGTGATAGACTGGATAAAGGAAATATGGGATGTGTTCACCATGAAATACTATGCAGCCATTAAAAAGAATGAGATCATGTCCTTTGCAGGGACATGGATGAAGCTAGAAGCCATCCCTCTCAGCAAACTAACACAGAAACAGAAAACCAAACACTGCATGTTCTCACTCATACGTGGGAGTTAAACAAGAAGAACACATGGACACAGGGAAGGGAACAACACATACCACGGCTAGTTGGTGGGGGAGAGGCAGGGAAGGGAGGACATTGAGACAAATATCTAATGCATGAGGGGCTTAAAACCTAGATGATGGGTTGATAGGTGCAGCAAACCACCATGGCACATGTATACGTATGTAACAAACTTGCACATTCTGCACATGTATCCCAAAACTTAAAGTAAAATAACATAAAATAAAAATTAGTTTCATAAAAATCAATAAATTATACTCAGTGGATTTTAATAAAATATTGTAGGGCCTTTTTAGCTTATTTAAAATTTCAATATCATATAGTCTTGAAGTGAACCAAGAATATCAGAAAGAGTCACCTACTTTACCTATGGTATATAAGGCAAGCCTGGAATGAGTAAGGAAGGACTGAATCTGTGTGATTATCAGCTTCCATTTGGTATAATTCTCATTCTTATTCCCAATCTGAGTTTATGTTTTATCTTTGCAATTATCTTTTCTTTCTTGTTGAGATGGAGTCTTGCCTCTGTCGCCTAGGCTAGAGTGCAGTGGTACCATCTCATTTCACAGTAACCTCTGCCTCCCAGGTTCAAGCGATTCTCTTGCCTCAGCCTCCTGAGTAGCTGGGATCACAGGTGTGTGCCGCCATGCCCAGCTAATTTTTGTATGTTTTTAGTAGAGACAGGGTTTCTCCATGTCAGCCAGGCTGGTCTCGAACCACTGACCTCAGGTCATCCACCTGCTTCAGCCTCCCAAAGTGCTGGGATTACAGATGTGAGCCACCATGCCTGGCCAACTTCCTTAAATCTCTAACAAAGCATTTACCTACTACTTCCGAAAACAAGAGTCACATTGTGTCATATGTATTCCAGATACTTTTAGTGATGTGGAAATCACAAACCTGTAAGTATGCCAGAAAGCAGTTTTGTACAAATTTAAGTAAATCTCTCTTAAACAAGACAAAGGAATAAACAGATACCAAAAAATATGCATCTTTATCTCAACAATATTTTAATGATACATTTCAATGATATTTTAAAAATCATCGTGACTTGATACAATTGTTGGTACACAAATCGATGCTGCTACAATCTTCATGGAAAGTGTGGCCTCATTAATTACTGCACAATCTGACAGATTCATTCAAATATGTCTAACAGACCTTGGGTGAGTCTGGAAGCTTTGACAGTAAAACCAGAAGGACTCAGCCTGTGAGAGATGCTTGGTTTGTCTACAATTAAAACTGGGAAATACCTTCTAATAAGATGACACTGTTCTTGGGAGTTACAGAATCATTAAAAGGCAGTGGAAATCTCTGGGTGTACGAATCAGCAGCTGTGGGCTTCTGGAAATAATGTCCTGGCACTTTACAAGACCTTGTTCCAATTCATAGCTAAGGCTACTATACACTGCATCCATAAATAAAGTAGCAAAATAAAAATCATGACTGGTTTGTAAGCCTCACTCTTTGCAATGTCCTTCCTCATTCCAGAATCTTCCATGTTGGGAAAATTAAAGTCACAAGAAAATCTCATCTGTTCTTTTTCCACTAAATCCAAAATTATGATACAGAACTCTGCTGAATGAAATACACACATCATAAAGGTAGAATCTTAAAACAAAAGCATGAATAAAATGGAGAGGAAGATATTTAACTCCATGGCCACCTCTCTCTTAGCCAGCATCATGTTATTTAAATATTACCTGCCTTTGGTCTATTCTATCTCCCAAGCTAGACTATGAATTCACATGCAAGAGCTATTCCTGACTCACTCTGGAGCCCTGAGTGACCGGCACAGTGTCTGACACAAGGCACTCAACAGATTTCATTTAAATTAGATTGGTCCTACTTAGGAGAGGTATCAAAAAGTATCAAATATATACATCTGGTTAGAAAAAAGAAGGCCTCAAGATTTGGCTCTCTGCTTGTTATTGGTGTATAGGAATGCTTGTGATTTTTGCACATTGATTTTGTATCCTGAGACTTTGCTGAAGTTGCTTATCTAGAACAGAAAACCAAACACCGCATGTTCTCGCTCTTAAGTGGGCGTTGAACAACAAGAACACATGGACACAGGGAGGGTAACATCATACACAGGGGCCTGTCAGGGGGTGGGGGGCAGGGGAGGAACAGCAGGGGGTGGGGAGATAGGGGAGGGATACCATTAGGAGAAATACCTAATGTAGATGATGGGGTGATGGATGCAGTAAAGCAACATGGCATATGTATAACTATGTAACAAACCTGCATGTTCTGCACATGGACCCCAGAACTTAAAGTATAATTAAAAAAATAAAAAATTAAAAACATCCAAACTTTAAAAAAGAAGAAAGAAAGCCTGCAGAATGGTTTATAATGAACAGCCTAAGCCCCCAGATCTGTTCCCCATCCTGCTCACTAAAAGCAACCACTCTTAACAATGAGAATTTAAGGTTTCATTGCTTGTATTGCTAATTCAAAAAAAAAAAGAAGAAGAAGAAAACGAATGCCAGTTTCAAATTATTCATGTCTTTTTACTTAAATAGATCCAAAATATTTGGAAACACTGTCAGCAGTTATTCCAAGTTGTTGTATTCTACATTCAACAAACATATATTGTTTGCATTAAAAGTAATGGCATTTCTGTTTTTGTACTTTCATCAACACAGACAAGCTTTCTTCCCCACTTAGGATGAAGAAGGTATAAGTCAGTGTGACCCTAGAATTAGTGGGGACAGAGCACATCAGAACTAGACAATGGGGGTGGAGAGAGGAAGGGTGAGTCGGTGTCACAATGGAATAAGCTGCTCTACGAGTTACTGTTGCAGGAAGAGGGTGAATTGCCAGATGCAGGAATCCACTCCCTTTTTTGCTTACTTCTCAGCAAGTGACACTCTGTACAAGAGAGGACCCATGGGCCAATAGCATTATACCACATTTTACTTCTACAAACTATACCAAAGCAACTGCATGCTTCACGAAACAGTCCTCTTATTCTGAACCGGTAAAATCATCTGCAAAATCCCTTAGAATTATTTATAATGGTATGTATTTCATGTTAGCAAACACAAATGCATAAAACAGTACCACATTTATAGCACAGAGGGGTAGGAAAAACTCTGCAAAGACATGACACTTTGGGAAAACCCTCACACCAGTCAGAGTGAATAAATAATGAACTTGCCAACAAGATACTCACAGGCGCTTAGCCAGAGAAACACATTACTGCCTTAGAGTGTCGGCCCTTGAAGAGGTATTCTGGTACCCAGGAAAAGCTGGAGCCCTGAAACCGGTGACCCTGAGAGACCCTCCTCTGAGGATGCTTTAATAGATCCATGGGGGCACATAGGAATTGACAGACAAGATGTTGATCAGGGAGCTGAACTGAATAGGCAGCTGTAAGTCAAGAAAAGACAAGAGCCCAATTGAGAAAAATTCTGTTGGCAGGATTCAAATTTATCTACTACAAGAAGATCATATTCTACATAAAGCAAAGGAGAATCCAAGTTCTAGAAAGAAAAATAAGACAATAATAACAACCAAAATACAAAACAAAAATAAAAAATAGAAACAAACGTTTTCCAAATGAGCAAGGTTTTACAAAGTTAATCTGAATGAACCCTTGTTATAATACTAACCTGTAGACATTATTTTCATTTTACAGATGAGGAGACTGAGGCTTACAGAGACTATAGAGCCTGCTGAGGGCCACAGAAGTAGTAAAGTGATTCAAATCCAAGGCTGCCTGACTCTAAATCCACGTTCCTTCTATTATAACAAGGCGGATGTCTACAAGGTGAGGAAAATCATATGTCTAAATCCATAGACATTATATATGGTAATACTTCTGAGGTTTACAAACAAATAAGCAAGTGTGTGTCAATGAGATGTCACCAAACTTTTTCAGTCACTTAAACTTACTTAACTGGGTCCCTTGTAATATTTCCTGGGTGATTAATTTTGGCCAATGGTTTTAAAATTTTAAAATCTAACAGATTCAAGATTGAATAAAAAAGAACTTACGGTCATAATTACAGCAACATGAAAAGGTACATTAAAAACATTTTCACTGTTGGAAAAGGGGCAATTCATGTTAGCTCCTATTTTCCAAACTGCTTAAAAAAACTAACTTTGAAATAGGTCAAAGAGAGATTTTCTTAGAAGGTTACATGTTTGTGAAAACAGAGGAAACTAAACATTTCCATGCAATTTCCACTATACTAAATCAACTCAGAAGGTTATTTTCCCCGACTGTAAAAAAATTAAAATGTCCACCTTTATGTGAATGAGGATAATAAAGTTGCATCCACTATTCTCCTTGTATTAATGTGTCTGCAACACCCACATTTCCCGTTACACTCCCCCAACACACACACCAAGTAAAAAATAAAATTGAACTCAACCTTCGCCCCAGCCAGGGGTGTTTTTCCTTCCAGCGGTCCCACATTCTGAGTTGCTAGCGGTAGTCAAGCGCTCAAGAAGCCTCCCTTACTGAGTGCCATCTCCTCCAAAAAGACCACCTGATTTGTGGCGAAACACTGCCCGCCAGGTAGAGTAACAGCTACACCCTGCCTTCTGTCCTCCTGTGAGCAGCCCTTCTCTTCTCTTCCTGACCCTCTTGTGCTAAGGTCCTATATGAAAAGGAGGAGGGAAGGGCTTAAAGGAGAATGAGAAGGACAAGCAGGAGTCAAGATTTCTGTGACGTCACAGGACTGTTATGAGTGGCTGCTAACCATTTCTGAAAAGACATGAAAATTCTTCATCTGCCTCAATATCTATAAGCTGCTCTCAAGTCTTTCCATTCAGCAGTTTTTCCAGGCAGGTCTTCTCACACGGCTTTTTTTTCTTTTCTTTTTTATTTTTTTTTAACACACTAAGCTGACTCAGACTCACAGGCAGAAGTTCTGACTCATTTTTCTTTCTTTTTTTTTTTTTAGACTCCTTGAGTCCTGAAAAGGTATGCTCCACAGGGCATCATTAGCTCTTCTCATATAAGTGGGGAAAACCAGTCCAAAGATTAAGTCATGAAGCTATGATCTTTAACTTAGAAAAATGCAAAATATTCTTAGGAGGACCGTAACGAAACAACGATGACAATTAAAAAGTTATTTCAAAATTTGATAGGCAGGCACACATTCCATGCAAGGAAACTGACTTCTCTGGACCACCAGCCTTTCTTCTTCTCCTTCACTTTCTACCAAGGTACCTCTGCCATTCCCCTATCTTGCCTACCTGAGGGTATGTGGCTATATACCTTCATGGTGCCAAATTCTCAAATGAATTTTAGAATTAATGAAGTGCTCACGTGTGTTTGCATCTGTGTGTATATTTTCAGGTGATAATATGTATGTCGGTGCGTGTGCTCACACGATGTGTGTAGTGTTACTGATAAGCGGGCAAACTGTTGATTGGCACATCTACTTTGAACTGGCAATTCCTCATCTCTAAGTCTATCTTACAACAGTATTTACTGAAGCAGACAAAGAGGTAAGAGAATGTTTTAGCAACATTATGTGTAATAGCAAAACAGTAGAAACATTTAAACAGTAGGGAACTTGGTAAATACACTTATATCCATATTATGAATACTATCCTATCATTAGATACAGTAAAGTAGATTTATTATATTCTCACAGGGAGAGATATCAAAAGTATATTCTTAAATAAAAGAAGCAAGTGGCAGTACAATACAATGAGTGAATCCGAGGAATAGATTGATGTGTTTCCCTGTTTCAAATCACAGTTGATACAAGGCCATCACTTAGCTACTGACAGCTGCATCAAAAAAAAAAAGATCATACCCATTAAAAATCAATAAAAGCTTTGAAAATTATTGGAATAGTTTGATGAATGATTTAGCTTCTAACATAGATCACCTGGTAGGCAATTATATAGAGTTTGGCCTGCTTAAAGAATGGAACATATTTTTAAGTGCTAAGTTTTATATTACCATGCAATGGTTAAACATTTTTATCATCATCATACTATGTGTATGTGTTTATTCGTAGATGCTTAGAAAAAATATAGAAGGATACACAACATCATTAGCTCTTCTCATATAAGTGGGGAGGATGGGGGAAGAGGTGTATTGGGGGCAGGTGTACTTAAAGAAGAAACTTTCGGTTTTTATTTTATATGATCTATTTCATAAAACCATGCAATCAACCATCTATGATTGGTACAGGACAATTTAATGGAAGAAGTGGATTATCAGTGTCTTAAAGAATGACAATAGGAGAAAGCCCCTGTGATAAATGACAGATATTTAAGGGGGCAGGTTTACGTGGGAGAGGGTCAAAGCAAAAGTAGAACGGAGAAGAAGCAGCAAAATACAAGAGAAAAGGAGGAGTAATGAGATAATAATCAGTTGTAAGAAAAGGCCTTTTCAAAAGGCTAAATACAAGTTGACGACCTTTGTGATACTAAAATATGAAAGTATGAGTAGCCCACTTCAGTAAAGCCCAGACATTTTCCCCAATTAGTTGGTGCTTTGAACTGACTTTTGAAGGACTAGGAGTCAGCCAGACTACAAAGAACATGGAGGCATTTCAGTCAGGGGCATGGGAAGACTTAAGGGAAGGGTATGTCTAGAGAATGCCAAATGGTTCAATAAAGCCAGAGAGTGCCTAGGATAAGTGAGGAGGAATCTAAAAAAGAAAAGTAAGAAAGCAATGAAGAGTCATTGATGGGCTTTCAACCAGAACATGGTTTGCTCCAGTTGCTTTTTTGAAAGGTTAGTTGGGGGACAATGGGCAGGTGTGTTAGAGGGAGATGAAAGAGAAGGCAAGAAGGAAGTGCTCCGTCTTCTGTTAATAGCAAAACAGCTAGGTCAGAACAATTGTTCCACAGGTACAATTTTTAGATCTGGACAATTAAAAAAAAAAAAAGACTCAAAGTCACTACAAAATGATTATGGTTAGGCAAAATCTGAAGCAGAGATCACCATTAAAAGACAAAGTGCAATAAATAAAATTTGCAAGTTTGTAAATATTTGCCTGTGAGCACTCCCAATTTGCACATAGCTGGGGCTGTGGAAAGCCTCAGTTTCCTTACTTGATCAAGGTATCAGATAACTTAAGGGAAGGCAAAACTGCAGAAAGTTAGGGGGAATATGTTGAATAGGGAGAAGTCATGAAGGCAGTGAGCCCTAAAATCTGCAAATAAATCTTCTCTCTCCCAAATCACTAGCTGAAAAAAAAACTATACATAAAAGTTAATCTTCTAAATTAATAAAATCCCAATCATAACCACAGCAGAGCTTTTGAAAATAAAAATTGACATGTTAATTCTAAAATTTATTTGGAAATGTAAAGAATCCAGAATACTTAATCTTGAAAACAGAAAAATGATGGAGAACTTATTACCACATGACTTGAAATTTACTTTAAACCTACAGCGTGGTACTGCCATAAAGACAGAGAAATAGATTAACAGAACAGAATAGAGAGTCCAGGAATGGTACAAGTCTATTGTCAATTGACTTTTGAAAAAGTCACCAAAGAAATTCAATAAAGCAAAGAGAGTCATTTCGACAAATTATGCTGGAACAGCTAGATGTCCATATGGAAAAAATATGAACCTCAACCTCTATCTTACAGCATAAAAATTAATTCAAGATGAATCACAGATCTAAGTGTGAAAGCTAACATATAAAATTTTTAGAAGAAAACAGAAGATCTTCGTGACTTGCAGACGAGTAAAGATTTCTCAGAAAGACATAGAAAACAGTATCATTTTTAAAAATCAAAAAATTTTGCTTACAAAAATCACCTTAAGAAAATTAATAGGCATGCTTTAGACTGGAAAAAAAAATTACCAACCATGAGTCTGATAAACTATTTGTATTCAGAATTTTTTTAAGTCCTGCAACTACTAATAAACATTTTTAAACAATGAAAAATAGTGAAAAGTAAAACTTGAACAGACTTTGACAAAAGAATTACCCAGTCTGGGCCGGGCGCGGTGGCTCAAGCCTGTAATCCCAGCACTTTGGGAGGCTGAGGTGGGTGGATCACGAGGTCAAGAGATCGAGACCATCCTGATCAACATGGTGAAACCCATCTCTACTAAAAATACAAAAAATTGGCTGGGCATGGTGGCGCATGCCTGTAATCCCAGCTACTCAGGAGGCTGAGGCAGGAGAATTGCCTGAAACCAGGAGGCGGAGGTTGTGATGAGCCAAGATCGCACCATTGCACTCTAGCCAGGGTAACAAGAGCAAAACTCCATCTCAAAAAAAAAAAAAAAAAAAAAAAAAAAGAATTACCCAGTCTGGGTACCATGTTGTAGCTGCACAAAACAGACTAAGACAGTTTATAAGTTTTACTTAAAGTCTATAAATTCATCATTATCATAGAGGGGGAGTGGAAATGCAAAGCTAGGTAATAGCAACATGGGGGTGCATTACACTATTTTGTGTCCTTTGTCTATATTTGAAATTTAGCAGTATAAGTTGTTTTTTAAAATGAAACTTTAGTCATTCAGTGAGAGATGATGAAGGACTGAAGTAAGAAAGTATTAGTAAAGACAGAGGAAATAAAATGAGTCTGACTGCTGTTCAGGAGATGATCTGTGAATGATATGCTGAATCAATGTGAGAGATGAGAAAAAAGATAATTCATGGATTCCAAGTCATTCATAACAGAACTGTATTTCCATGTCACTGGTTTTCATAGCAGTCCTGTATACTTACAAATACTATTTTGAAAGGTGGCCATAAACATCACCAGATTGCTAATGTGGCATGGTTGACAAGAGCTTAAGAATCTGTAGATGACTCCCTGGTTTCCGATTTAAACAACTAAGGGTTTCTAAGTACCATTTATTAACACTAGAGAGAAATTACATAAAGGTATACAGATATTCAGAATGAGGAATGGGATTTAGAGTAATGATGATGTGAATTAAGCTTGTAATACTTTGATCAGAGAACTACAGTAAACTCTCAGATATACAGATTTGCATCTCAGAAAGAGGTCTGGGCTACAAAGACAGATTTGGGAGTCATGAGCATAGAGGAAATCAATCACTGTAAGCAATTTCTGTTAGATGCACAGCTCCTCATCTAAGGGTACCCTGGGAAAGAAAGGGTGTCTAAGGAAGGTGAAAATACAACCTTCATAAAGAAAGCGTGGTTTCACTTTGTCATCCATTCAGTCTATCCCTGGATGCAGCCAATCCTATAACCATGTAACAGAATTCTTTCTGAAACTAGTTGGAAAAGTTTTTTTTTTTTAATGAGGGTAGAAAATGATGCTTGTGTAATGTGATGTTTCAGTGAATATTTTCTTTGCAGCATCAAGAAATAATTTTTTTAAAAGAGCTAGACTATTTGCAAAATTTACCAAAAAAAAGTTATAAAATGTTTATAAAACTAATCATTCCTTAAAAGGATCAATAATTGGGCATTTTTGCAGGGATTGTTCAAGGAAGCTATTGATGTGCCGAGAGTCCACTACCCCTCAACCAAAGAGAGTCAGTGGTTAGTCTTGCTTTCTGCTTCAACTCAAGTCAAGAAAGAGGGCCTTTAAAGAGGCAGACGGAGGGCTTCGCATCTGTCCTCAGCAGTTCATGCAGTTTGGAGACAAGTAGATTTGTATCTGAATCAAATCTGACATCTAGATGTGATAGCATCTAGGCTTGCTGGCTGTTTTGTTGGTGGGTCTAGGAGACATGGTCACACTCCCAGACTTTGCAGAAGCAAAGGATGCTTGATTGTTTCCCATGAACAAGGTGTGGGCTATGCACCAGAGTCAGCCATATCGGCATTGTTTAGGTACTATCCAAAAGGCACAGCAGAAATTAGTTGGAGGTGTGGCCAAGAGCCTAAGGGTCAGGAAAGGTGTAGCCCAGTAGCAATACATTGTTTTTGTCTCAGAGAACTACAAATATGAGACCCTCAGCAACAGGGGAGGGTATTCTTTTTGTGCAAAGAATACACAAAGGAACTCCACAGAGAAGTCAACTTACAAATCTGCTAGATTCAGAAAGCACTGAAACTAGACCAACAATTCATCAGCAGTAAAGTAAGCACTTTACTGTTTCTATTTCCTCCCTCCTCCTCTCTCTCAACCCAACTTAGTGGGGTCTGAGACTGAGGCTAGCCGAGAGAAGGGAAGGGGTGAAGGAATGCTGAGGAGAAAAAGGGAAGCTGTCCACTCTCCTTCCCTGACTGCAGGGCTGGGGTGGGCCCACGCTGGAGGAGGGAAGAAAGTGCAATTCTAAATCAAGTCCAGTGTTTTTGCTATCATGTGATGCTGGATGTTTCAGGTACTGAATTATCTGGTGTTTTAACCTGAATGCTTTTTTTTTTTTTTTTTTTTTTTTAGTTATTGCCTAAGAGTGACTGGAATTGCCAGGAAAGGACATGCCCCTCTGTGCAGGTTTAAAGAATAAATGGAGGGAGAGAGCAAAGCTGTTTGATGATGGCATCCTATGAGCTGAGCATGGTTATCCCAAGTGCTATATTTTAATAATAGCAGTGAATCCTCAATCTGTCAAAATGTCTCTAAATATTTTGGTCACAGCTATCAGTTAAGATAGTGGATAGGAGGCCAGACTAGTTTGCAGCTCCTGCTGGAACAGACAGAGCAGTGTATGGAAACTCGCAACATGAACTTTTGCTCCAAGAACTACTGTAGGAACATACCAGGAAAGCTGAGAGAATCCAAAGACCCCCTTTGAAGGAACTAGATAACCTCTGCAGGCTCTGTGAGACACCAAAAAACTGTGAGTCTGCTTACTTTCTCAATGGGGAGGCTCATGATCTGAGACAGGTTCTCAGCCCTGGTGACCGGCTGCCTGGAAATAGACTCAGTGCTGGTGGTGAGGGCACAATGGGAGTGAGAAGTCATTAGGACTTTAGGCTGCGTGGAAGCTGGGTGAGGCCTGTGACTGCCGGCTTTCCCCCATATCCCTGATAACCTCTATGGCTCAGCAGAGGCAGCCATAATCTCCCTGGGAACATAACTCCATTGGCCTGGGAACCACACCCCAATCTCCCACAGCAGCCACAGTGAACTCTGCCCCAAGGACACACTGAGCTAAGACATGCCTAACCCTGTCCTGACCTGGTGGTATTTCTCTACCTGCACTGGTAGACAAAGACAAAGGTCATAATTTCTTGGGAGCTCTATGTCCCTGTCCACCACCTGAGAAACCTGAATACTAGCCAGGTACCCCTGGGGAAAGTTTGCATCCTCCCTAAAGGCCCACAGCTGATGCACTCTTGAAAGCGTCACCTGCTGGCTGGAGGCCAAAAAACACAAAACCAGCACACTAAACAAAAACACAACCAAGGACTCTCACAGAGTCCACTTCATTTCTCTAACACCTCCACTGGAGCAGGTTCTGGTATCTACAAGTGAAAGACCTGAAGATGGTTCACCTCACAGGACTCATTGCAGACACTCCCCAGTACCAGCCCAGAGCTGTGTAGTTCCATTTGGTAGCCAACAAAACAATCACTACAGTTCAACTCTCAGGAAACCCCATTTCTAGGGAAAAGGGGAGAACATCACATCAAGGGAGCACCTGATGGGACAAAAGAATCTAAACAGCAGCGCTTGAAGCCCAGATCTTCCCTTTGACATAGTCTACCTGAATGAGAAGGAACCAGAAAAACAATTCTGGTAATATGATAAAACAACATCCTTTAACACCCCCAAAATCAGACCAGCTCACCAGCAATGGATCCAAACCAAGACAAAATCTCTGAATTGCCAAAAAAAGAATTCAGAAGGTCAATTATTAAGCTAATCAAGGAGGTACCAGAGAAAGGTGTAGTCAAACTAAAAGAAATCAAAAACATAATACTGGATATGAAAGGAAAATTCTTCAGTGAAATACATGCCATAAATAAGATACATCAAAACTTCTGGAAATCAAGGACACACAGAGAAATGCAAAATGCATTGGAAAGTCTCAGCAACAGAATCAAACAAGCAAAAGAAAGAATTTCAAAGCTTGAAGACAAGGCTTCCAAATTAACCCAAGCTGTCAAAGACAATGAAAAAAGAATTTTAAAAAATGAACAAAGCCTCCAAGAAGTTTGAGACTATGTTAAACAACCAAACCTACGAATAATTGGTGTTCCTGAGGAATAAGAGAAATCTAAAAGTTTGGAAAACATATTTGAGGAAATAACAGAGGAAAACTTTCCAGCTAGAGATCTAGACATTCAAATATATGAAGTTCAAAGAACACCTGGGAAATTCATCATGAAAAGCTCATTACCTAGGCACATAGTCATCAGGTTATCTAAAGTCAAGACAAAGAAAAGAGTCTTAAGAACTATGAGGCAAAAGCATCAGGTAACCTATAAAGGAGAACCTATCAGATTAACAGCAGGTTTCTCAGCAGAAATCCTATAAGCTAGAAGGGATTGGGGTCCTACTTTTAGCCTCCTTAAACAAAATAGTTACCAGCCAAGAATTTTGTATCCAGCAAAACTAAGCTTCATAAATGAAGAAAAGGTACAGACTTTTCCAGACAAACAAATGCTGAGATAATTTGCCACTTCCAAGTCAGCACTACAAGAATTGCTAAAAGGAGCTCTAAATCTTGAAACAAATTCTCAAAATACACCAAAATACAACCTCCTTAAATCATAAATATCACAGGACCTATAAAACAATGACACAATGAAAAAAACACAAGGTATTCAGGCAACAAATAGCATGATGAATAGAAAAGTATTTCACATCTCAATACTAACATTGAATGTAAATGGCCTAACTGCTTCACTTAAAAGATACGGAATGGCAGAATGAATAAGAATTCACCAACCAAGTTTCTAACACATACGGACTCACATAAACTTAAGGTAAAGGGGTGGAAAAAGATATTCCATACAACTGCACACTAAAAGCCAGCAGTAGTAACTATTTCTATTTCAGGCAAAACAAACTATCAAGCGACAGCAGTTAAAGACAAAGAGGGACATTATATAATGATAAAAACACTAGTCCAACAGACAAATAGCACAATTTTAAATACATATGCACCTAACACTGGAAATCCCAAATTTATAAAACAATTACTACTAGTCCTAAGAAATGAGATAGAATGGCAATACAATAGCAGTGGGGGACTTTAATACTCCACTGACAGCACTAGGCAGGTCATTAAGAAAGAAAGTGAACAAAGAAACCATGGATTTAAACTATATTCTACAACAAATGAACTTAACAGATATTTACAGAACATTCTACTCAACAACTGTAGAATATACATTCTATTCATCAGCATATGGAACATTCTCCAAGATAGGCCACAAACAAGTCTCAGTAAATTTAAGAAAATAGAAATTATATCAAGTATTCTGTCAGAACACAGTGGAATGAAACTGGGAATCAACTCCAAAAGAACCCCTCAAAACCATACAAACACATGGAAATTAACTTGCTCCTGAATGCATTAGGTAAACAAATCAAGATTGAAATTTAAAAATTCTTTGAACTGAATAATAGTAACACAACCTATCAAAAACCTCTGGGATACAGCAAAGGCAGTGCTAAGAGGAAAGTTCATAGCATTAAATGCCTGTATCAAAAAGTCTGAAAGAGCGCAAATAGACTATTTAAGGTCACACTTCTCAGAACTGGAGAAACAAGAACAATCCAAACTCAAACCCAGCAGAAGAAAAGAAATAACAAAGATCAGAGCAGAACTAAATGAAATTGAAACCACAACAACAAAAATACAAAATATAAATGAAACAAAAAGCTGGTTCTTTGAAAATATAAATAAAATTGATAGACCTTTAGTGAGATTAACCAAGGAAAGAAGCAAGAAGATCCAAATAAGCTCAATTTGAAACAAAATGGGAGACATTACAACTGATACCATGGAAGTACAAGGCTACTATGAACACCTTTACATGCATAAACTAGAAAACCTAGAGGAGATAAATTTCAGGATAAATTCCTGAAAATATACAACTATCCTAGATTAAACCAGGAAGACGTAGAATCTCTGAACAGACCAATAACAAGCAGCAAGACTGAAATAGTAACTTAAAAATTGCCAACAAGAAAAGTCCAGGACCAGACAAATTCACAGCTGAATTCTATCAGACATTCAAAGAAAACTAGTACCAATCCTATTGACACTATTCCATAAGAGAGAGAGGGAATCCTCCCTAAATCATTTTATGGAGCCAGTATCATCCTAATACCAAAACCAGGGAAGGACATAACAAAAACATAAAACTATAGACCTATACCTTGATCAGCATAGATGTAAAAATTCCCAACAAAATACTAGTGAATCAAATCCAACAACATATCAAAAAGATAATCCACCATGATCGAGTGTGTTTCATACCAGTGTTGCAGGGATGGTTTAACATATATGAGTAAATAAATGTGATACACCACTAACAGAACTGAAAACAAAATCACATGATCATCTCAATAGATGCAGAAAAAGCATTTGACAAAACCCAGCATCTCTTTATGATTAAAATCCTCAGCAAAATCAGCATAGAAGGGACATAACTTCAGGTAATAATAAAAACCATCACCAGGCGCGGTGGCTCAAGCCTGTAATCCCAACACTTTGGGAGGCCGAGGTGGGTGGATCACAAGTTCAAGAGATCTAGACCATCCTAGTAACATGGTGAAACCCCGTCTCTTCTAAAAATACAAAAAATTAGCTGGACATGGTGGTGTGTGCCTGTAATCCCAGCTACTCAGGAGGCTGAGGCAGAAGAATTGCCTGAACCCAGGAGGTGGAGGTAACGGTGAGCCGAGATCACGCCATTGCACTCCAGCCTGGGTAACAAGAGTGAAACTCCATCTCAAAAAAATATATAAATAAATAAAAATCAAAATAAAAACCATCTATGACAAACCCACCACCTACATTATACTGAATAGGGAAAAGTTGAAAGCATTCCCCCTGAGAACTGGAACAAAACAAGAATGTCCTCTTTCACCACTTGTATTAAACACAGTACTAGCAGTTCTAGCTAGAGCAATCAGACAAGAGAAAGAAATAAAGGGCATCCATATCGGCAAAGAGGAAGCCAAACTGTTGTTGTGTGTTGCTGCTGATGATATACTCAGGAAACCCTAAAGACTCATCCAAAAAGCTCTAAGAACTGGTAAATGAATTCAGCAAAGTTTCAGGATACAAAATTTACATACACAAATCAGTAGCTCTGCTACACACCAACAGTGACCAAATTGAGAATCAAATCAAGAACTCTATCCCTTTCCTATTAGCTGCAAAAAAAAAAGAAATACTTAGGAATATACGTAACCAAGGAAGTGAAAGACCTCTACAAGAAAAACTACAAAACACTTCTGAAAGAAATCATAGATGCCACAGCAAATGGAAACACATCCCATGCTCATGGGCGGGTAGAATCAATATTGTAAAAAATGACCATACTGCCAAAAGCAATCTATATATTCAATGCAATTCCCATCAAAATACCACCGTCATTCTTCACAGAACTAGAAAAACAATCCTAAAATTCATATGGAACCATAAAACAGTCTGCATAGCCAAAGCAAGACTCAGCAAAAAGAACAAATCTGGAGGCACACATTACCCAACTCCAGACTATACTGTAAGGCCATAGTTACCAAAACAGCATGGTACTGGTATAAAAATTAGTGCATAGACCAAAGGAACAGAATAGAGAACCAAGAAATAAAGCCAAATACAGCCAAACTGATCTTTGACAAAGCAAAAAAAAAAAAAAAAAAAAAAAAAAAAAAAAAAAAAAAAAACCATAAAGTGGGGAAAGAACACCCTATTCCAAAAATGGTGCTGGGATAATTGGCAAGCCACATGTAGAAGAATGAAATTGGATCCTCATCGCTCACCTTATACAAAAATCAACTCGAGATAGATCAAATACTTAAATCTAAGACCTGAAACCATAAAGATTATAGAAGACACTGGAAAAACCCTTCTAGATACTGGCTTAGGCAAAGACTTCACAACCAAGAACCCAAAAGCAAATGCAACCAAAACCAAGATAAACAGACGGCACTTAATTAAACTAAAAATCTTCTGCACAGCAAAAGAAAAAATTAGCAGAGTTAACAGACAACCCACAGAATAGGAAAAAAATCTTTACAATCTATACATCTGACAAATGACTAATATCCAGAATCTACAAATAACTCAAACAAAACAGCAAGAAAAAAAAACAATCCCATCAATAAATGGGCTAATGACATGAACAGACAATTCTCAAAAAAGACATATGAATGACCAACAAGCATATGAAAAAATGCTCAACATCACTAATTATCAGGGAAGTGCAAATCAAAATCACAATATGATACCACCTTACTCCTGCAAGAATGGCCATAATCAAAAATCAAAAAAAAAAAAGATGTTGGCATGGATGTAGTGAAAAGGGAACACTTTTATACTGTTGGTGGAGATGTAAACTAATACAGCCACTATGGAAAACAGTAGATGTACTTTTAGCTCTTCCTTAAAGATCTACTTCCTTAAAACAGTAGATCTACTTTTAGTTCTTCCTTAAGAACTAAAAGGAAGGATGCAATTCCCATCAAAATACCACCATCATTCCTCACAGAACTAGAAAAAACAATCCTAAGGCATCATATTAGGATTTGATCCAGCAATCGCACTACTAGGTATCTACTCAGAAGAAAAGAATTCATTATATGAAAAAGATACTTACACACACATGTTTAAGAAGCACAATTTGCAATTGCAAAACTATGGAACCAGCCCAAATGCTCATCAATCAATGAGTGGATAAAGAAAATGTGGCACATATATACAGATGGAATACTACTCAGCCATGAAAAGGAATGAAATAATGGCATTTGCAGCAACCTGGATAGAACTGGACACTATTATGCTATGAGGACACAAAAGCATAAGAATGACACATTGGACTTTGGGAACTCGAGGGAAAATGTAAAAGGCAACAATGAATAAAAGATTACACTTTGGATGTAGCATACACTGCTCAAGTGATGGTGCAGTAAAATCTCAGAAATCATCACAAGAACTTATTCATGTAACCAAACACCACCTGTTCCCTAAAAAAACTGTTGAAATAAAAAAATTAAAAATTAAAAAAAATTTTGGTCACATCAATACTTCAGAATCTACTTTTTAGAAACAATTAATATTTTACTAAAAGTGAGATAGCATATTAGGGATACAATAATGTGTAATTTCTCTTCAAGTTCCTGCTCCCCCTTCAAAGCCTTCTCTGATCATGTACAGATCCCTGGCTCCCATCCACACTTCTTGTCAGTTCTGGAGCCATATTTTCAGCTGCCTATTAGACAGTCCAACTTGATAGGGTTCATCTAAAATGCACCATGTCCCAAGGTGAATCTTGTCATTTTTACAAGTCTCCACACTTCTTCCCAATCCCATCTTCCCCCTTCCCTTCCCTTCACTGTCTTCCAATTCTCAAGTGGAACACTCAAGTTGCTCCTCCTTCTGAACTTTTCAATGGTTCCATTGTCCAAATCCAACCTCCCGGACATAACTTCTCTTGATGGCTATGTCTCCAGACTGTTCTTCTACCACTCATCCATATGTTTTCTAAGGTCTCCTGCTCATGGCCAAGGGCTCCTCACCTCCCTATCTCTATTCTCGTTGGTCTAGATTGGTTGAATGCCCTATCTACCCTCACCCAGAAATACACACACACACACACACACACACACCTCCGTCCCCCTGACATATAAACACACATCTAGGCCCTAACCACAAAATGCCTATCTAGTAACCCAAAGGTCACCTCCTTGCCATCTTTTCTATGCTTTGTAGGCTGGGGACTTAAGTGGATTAAGTGCCTCTGTGAAAGCATTTATCAAATTTTATTTCAGCCATCTCTGTGCTTTACTATGTGCCCTTCCCTGTGCTGCCCAACAAAACAAAATATTAATCTTCAACAAAAGCCCTTTTTTCTTTTTTATCTTCTTATGCCAGTATGATTCTTGATACAAAGCAAATTGATCAATAATAGTTGTTTAAATGAATTACCATGAAGTGACTTAATGGCCTCAAAGAATTTATAATGTAAAAGGAGAAATGAGAATAAGGATTCTTATTCATCCATAGTACAGGCCTCAATAAAAGTTTGGGGAATAAATGAATGCATAAGCAAATAAAAGAGCAGACAGAAAACTGGGTATCCCCACAAAAGGAGCTGATAAAGGACTACAGAAATTTAATAGAGAGAGACATGACACTCTTTTTTACTTTTTGTTTCTCATTTTAGTACCCTAAGCTGCAAAGCTTAAAATAAATGAATGCAAAAGATCTGGAAGTGGGAGAGGTTTTTTTTAAGAAAAGAAAATAAAAATAAAAAGACTACCACCCACTCCCCATGCTACCCTCCCACTGGAATGACTATAGTTTTAGCATCTATCATGGGATTGTTGCAGTTTTGAGAACGTTGCCATAGTAACCAACCTCAGCCCTTCCCCTAATATAAGATAAAATTTAGCAAAAGAAATAAATAACAGACTCCCATAGAAACATTATCAAACCTTTCCATATAAATAACATGGGTAATTAAATGTTTCAAAACAGAATATTTAGAGAGCCGTGAAAAACACATTCCACAAAGTATATTTTTAAATGAAGGAGGAAAAAAAAACACAAAACAGCAGCTGGAACACTTGGCTGCCTGCATGGTTTCAAGGAGTCACAATTTCCAAACTTGCCTGGACAAGAACCACAGTCAGAACAGAGAAGCACAACTCTATACTTTGATACATAAGCAACATTCCTATCAGAAACTCTCCATCCTCATTCCAAGGCATTCTTTCAACATATAAGTAAGAGAACCTCCTCTTTGTATTCACCCAAACACAAGGGCCACTTGGAAAATATTATCTGTAGTAGATCCTCATAATACTATTACCTAGGTAATATCATAGTTTTGCTATATTCATGCTCTGTTCTTTTCAAGAATTCTCTAGTTGATATGTTAATCTATAGCAAGGATTGCAAACTTATTTCGTAAAGAACCAGAAAATAAATATTTTAGCCTTTGCAGACCACTTAGTCTCAGTCACAACTACTCCACTCCGTCATTGTAGCATAAAAGTAGCCACAGATAATGCATAAATGAATAAGCATGGCTGTGTTCACAGATTCTATGTATTACGCACACACACACACACAGGAACCACTGTGTATTACACACACATACACATATACACACAGAGGAATGACTATGTATTACACACACACACACACACACATACACAGGAACCACTATGTATTACACACACACACACACACACACAGGAACCACTGTCTTTTGCCCAAGCCCATGACAGTATGCAACATTCAAAGCCAGAGAAAAGGGATCAATGTATTCATCATCCAGAGACTAACTCTGGATATAACTGCAATAAGCTACTGTGAGAAACTGTGAAATTCTTTATTATAGAATTTCAGAAGCCAAATAGAAAGCCATCTGTCAAAGAAGGGTAGGTACAATACTTTCAACCAACTGGCTGCTGCTCTACTTTAAATGGATAAGAATCTCAGATGCCTGGCGTGGAGCCCAATGATGCATTAATCAATAAAGCAAATTATTATCAGTCTGAGACATGGAGCAATTTCAACCAATTTGCAAACTTGGATTATTTTCTGAAATTTCTTTAAGTTCTAAAAGGAGATGTGGATGCAGCTGCTGAAACAGAAAGAGCAGGTCTCAGAAGATGGCCGCATGAATCCCACCTCTTCCTGCCTGACAAAGCACTTAATGACTGTTTTATCACCTGGAAAATGGGTGTAACAGTGGCTGTTGTTAGATTTGGTGAAGATTAAATTTGATAACCTATATAAAGCACTTCCCACAGAATAAGAATTCAATTAATGTTAGTTGTATTCTCCGCAAAGGATTAGGCAACTTTCAGCCCTTGATTTAATTTTCTCTGTTCTCTCAGAGAGGCACCCCTGGGGTCAGTGTTGCTACAGTCCAAGAAACATTTTTTTTGCCTGAAAAACTGCTGTAGAAGGAGCTGCGAGCAAGGCTTAAGTAACTCATTAGCAAGGAGACCAGCCCAAGTGAGCAATGGCATGTGACAAGCACCACACCTCAGTAACTCGCCTCAGAACTCACAAACCTCCTCCCCTCTATCCCTCTTGATTTCTGTGTGTTATGTGTCTACCCCTCCTGTTTTTCTCTCTTTCCTTCTTATCCACTCTATTTCTCCCCCTATATCTTTTCCCTCATCTTCCTCAATTGGCCATAATCTGAAGTAGAAGAATACTTATTTAATGATTTTGCATTCTCTTGCAAGTGACCTAAATTAGGTTACCCCTTCTCAAATGTGCCTGATTAATCATTTTGGTGGGTCTGCAGTCCTAACATAGCAAGATTCTCTACCCCTGCTCAAAATCTTTGTAGCGTATCTTCTCCAAAAGACTCACTGTTATTAAACACTAAAGAAAAGCTTTGTTTCATGACAAAAGGCAAGCCAACTTTAAATAAAAGGACCCAAGGCAATCAGAAGAGCTGAACTTCAGGTTTCTACAGATGTTTCCAAGTAGAGCTACATCTCTTAAAATTTATAAGATCCTGTAAGATTTCTCAAGTATGAAAATCAGCTGCAGCTGTGTATGGAAACGTCTCTATTGTGTTGGAGAGATGCTCTGATAATGAACAGAAAAAAACTTTTAGCTCTTTGGAAAGAGATACTAGCTAATGACTTCAATTCCATTCCCTAACTCATTGTCACATGGTGACAGTGGTGGAAGAAGTTCCTGACATTTGCTTCAGAGAATATTTTGTTTTAGTGGTGGGTGAAGAAATCCTTTCCCCCTCACTTCAATTATGCTGTCAAATTATCATGAAATGTCTAGAGATTAAGGCTTCTGCACACATGTGCAGTTGAATACATTTCAGCCACATAAAATAAAGCAGTTTAGCCACAACTCATTAAGTTGGTTGTATCAAATATCTCACTGGCCATTCAGAAAGGATGAACTACTGGAAAGGACTGAATTATATACAGCTGAGAAAAGAGAGTGCCTTTTTCCGTGAGAACACTGCTCTGAGGCATGAGCCATAGGTCCAGGATACGCCAGTTTAACAATTAACACAAATATTGACTGAGCACCTGCTGTGAAACATAGACAGGGAGAGCTGGTTTCCAGGAACCATGAGTATAGAGATGGAAATCCCTTAGGATGGGCGTGGACAAAGAGAGAAAGAGGATGAGCTAGGGATAAAGTTAGTTTGGAGAACAGAATATGAGAAATCAATAACGACTTTCCCCCAATCCTCCATAGGGGGATTATATGTATAATAGAAATCAACATCAAAATGTGACTTTATAATCAACATATTTCATTCCTACACTGAGGGACATTTTATTTCCCCTTTATACATTCATTAAACATTTATTAAGCATCTATTACAAATAAGCACTGAGTTGGGTGCTGATTTTGAGAAAAAAAAAAACTCGATAGCAACAGGAAGTTCTTTTGTCCAGTTAACAATAGCCTATCACTAACATTTATGAGTGCTTGCCACGTGCCTGGCATTTTTCTAGGCAACTGATATGGTTTGAATGTTCGTTCTTTCCAAATCTCATGTGGTGCCATCCCCTTGGTGATGAATGACTTCTCACTCTATTAGTTCACATGGGAGCTCATTGTTTAAAGGAACTTGGCATCTTCCTCTCTCACCATGTGACATGTCTGGTCTCCCTTTGCTTCTGCTGTGAGTAAAAGCTCCCTGAGGGGCTCACCAGAAGCCTAGCAGGTGCTGGTGCCATGCTTGTATGGCCTGTAGAACCATGAACCAAATAAACCTCTTTCATTATAAATTACCCAGTCTCAGGTATTCTTACAGTAATGCAAAACAGACTAATACAGCAACTTACAAGCATTCACTCATTTAATTCTCACCATTGCCTTATAAGAATGAAATAGTTGTTATTATTGCTATTGCATCAGATAGTTTATCTCTTTTCTCCTTTCTTTTTCCTTTTTAGTGTAAAAGCTAACATGCTTAATTAGATTTCTCTCCTTTATAATACCAGGGACTTTAAGGAGCAACATTCCTCTGTCCTGACATTACCTTAGTCTATGTCTATCTGCTTTCATCCCTAGATAATGAAAAAAAGTCCTAGTTGGTCTCCCTTCCAATCCACCTGGCATTTTGCTGCTTTTTTTTTTTCTTTGAGATTGAGTCTCACTCTGTCACCCAGGCTGGAGTGTGGTGGCACGATCTTGGCTCACTGCAACCTCCACCTCCCAGGTTCAAGTGATTCTCCTGCCTCAGCCTCCCAAGTAGCTGGGATCACAGGCACACACTACCATACTCAGCTAATTTTTGTATTTTTAGTAGAGATGGGGTTTCATCCTGTTGGCCAGGCTGGTCTCGAACTCCTGACCTTACGTGACCCGCCCACCTCAGCTTTCCAAAGTGCTGGGATTACAGTGTGAGCCACTGTGCCCAGCCTGCATTTTAATCACTTACAAACACCATTTTCATATGTGATTCCCCTGCTTAGGAACTTATAACATGTAAAACATTAAAATGGGTTACTAATGTTTACCATATTTTTTCAACTCTTTTTCTCCTTAATGTGATTCCTACAATGTTCTCATTCAAAGATCCACATACCTGGAAGAGCCAAGAAGATTCTGAAGGGCTTTATTTTCCAGAGTTTGAACAAAGTTATTTAACCTGTTAGTAATTTTCTAATAATAATCACAAATTAGCCCCCTCTCATTCCCATTAATCCTACTGAAGATTACTCGACAAATTTAAACACAAACTCCGACCAAGTTTTCAAGGTCACCATCATCTAGCCAGCCATATGCTAATAAATTTGCATCAATTCCCATAATTCTTATATAAACCCTCACCTTGAGTTAAACTAATCTTCCCACTGTTCAGTTTGAAAATAATTCATAGAGCATCTATTCAATGCCAGTCACTGAGGATAAATATATAAGCAAAACATAATGCAGGTCCCCAAAAACGTTAACAGCTTATACTCCTACTGCACATGATAAATAATTCCCACCTCTGTAGGTTGGCTCATTTTCTCTCATCCGTGTGGCATGCATTCACCTTCTCCCCATCCTTTCCTCAAAACCCAACTCAAATAATGCTTTCTAGACCATTCCAGCCTGCACACATTTTCTCCCTCTCTGATATTCTTGAAGCTCACCTATTTATTTTTACCATAAAGAGCTACAAGAAGAACAAGACTGTACAAAGATTGCTGCTCTCTATGACTTTAGAGGCAGATACTTCTGAAATTTAAGTTGATACAAATGAACGTCAAATAGATGAAGCCAGCAAATTGCAGGAATCCTCCCAGGACAACCACAGAAAGATGTAAATATGCTCTAGGCATGTATTTGTCAGACTTTAATGTGTGCATTGATCACCTTGTTGAAATGAAGATTCTAACTTACTAGAGTCTAGAGTGGGACCTGATATTCTACATTTCTAACAACATGTAATGCTGATGCTGTATTTTTTGAGCCATACTTCAAGTAGCAAGTGGACAGCAAGTGTATCTCAAGGGTCCTCAGTCAGTCCCAAAGCTTTACTGCCTCAGTTCTGTTCTGCTGGCTTTATCAGGTTTCTAAGTTAAAAGAGATAGCTATTCAGATTTTATCAGCAGCAACTACCACCACCATCCCCATTTCATGATCTCAGGGCTTAAGATAAAGTGGTCAGAATCAACATTTTCAGAATTCTAAAAATCAACCAAAGGGTTGAAATACAAATGGCTTATTGTAAAGAACAGTGAGCTCTGTTATACTTAAATTTACCCTATTCCTACCTCCCTTGCCCTATCTCTGCAGTACCCTTGAAAACCAGCAACTTGGTTGGGCACGGTGGCTCATGCCTGTAATCCCAGCACTTTGGGAGACCGAGGCAGGTGGATGTCCTGAGGTCAGGAGTTCGAGACCCGTATGACCAACATGGAGAAGCCCTGTCTCTACTAAAACTACAAAAATTAGTTGAGCATGGTGGCGCATGCCTGTAATTCCAGCTACTCTGGAGGCTGAGGTAGGAAAATTGCTTAAACCTGGGAGACAGAGGTTGTGGTGAGCTAAGATTGTACCATTGCACTCCAGCCTGGGCAACAAGAGCAAAGCTCTGTCAGAAAGAAAGAAAAGAAAGGAAAGAAAATAGAAGGAAAAAAGGAAAGAGAAGAAAAGAAGGAAGGAAGAAGGAGGGAAGGGAAGGGGAGGGGAAGGGAGGAAAGGGAGGGGAGGGAAAGGAGGGGAGGGGAGGGGAGGGGAGGGGAGGGGAGGGGAGGGGAGGGGAGGGGAGGGGGGAGGAAGAAAACCAGGAACTTTAAAAACATGGTAGCTGTGAAAACCATTACCTAGTAGCTATTGGAGAGAGAATAGGTTTGGGCCTCCCAAAAAAGGCCCATCCTCTGAGAATTATCACTATTTTACTTGTCTGGAAGCTCCCTGGGAAACTCTCATTCACATGGGATTATCTTTATTTGACCTAAGTCGGCTATTACTTAATGAGGAAATCCCTGTCCCTATGGGCTTTTTCCAAAAGAACACGAATTGTTTAACATCATAGCAGCCTGAGATGGCACTATCATTGGGGCAAATAAGAAGCCGATCAAAAAACTTAAAAATCAAAATATGGGAAATAAGATGTCCACAGGAACTTTGGAAAGTTCTGACACATTCTTGGGAATCTGGAAAGGCATGCATCTGTGCAAGCTGTACATATTCCCAAGAAAGATCTGAGAAAACCCCAGTGTCTCACGTTTGGCTGACAAAGCAGGAAGTAAAAACTAAGGTAGAGTTATCAACTTACCAGAGTATTTAATGCATACTCTAATTCACACATATAGATCCACAAAAAAGTAGTGGGAAACGTATTTTTAAATAAATTTAAGGAAATGTCTGTCTAATTATTAGCTGACCACTAAGCTAACCAAGTAGAGATTTTAGATGCCACACACAACAAAGAATACAGAATTTTAAAAGTCACTAAAAAATGTACAAACAGCATCAACAACAACTACTACTACTAGTAGTAGCACAAAAACAAAAAGTAAGGATATGATTTCTGAGGATGCCCTATTATACTACTTTAAAAGTCCAGTTTTCAACAACAACAAAAAATAAGATACATAATAAAATAGGAAATCATGGTCCATACACATGGTGGAAAATCAGCCAACAGAAACTGCCCCTGAGAAAGCCTAGATATTGAACTTACACCAAGTTTTAAATAAAAAGCTTTAGAGCCAGGTGTGGTGGCTCATGCCTATAATCCCAGCACTTTGAGGGGCTGAAGTGGGTGGGTCACCTGAGGTCAGGAATTCAAGACCAGCCTGGCCAACATGGTGAAACCCCATCTCTACTAAAAGACACAAAAAATTAGCTGAGTGTGGTGGCAGACATCTGTAATCCCAGCTACTCAGGAGGCTGAGGCAGGAGAATCTCTTGAACCTGGGAAGCGGAGGTTGCAGTGAGCCGAGATTATGCCACTGCACTCCAGCCTGGGTGACACAGCGAAACTCCATCTCAAGAAAAAAAAAACACTTTAATTATGTTCAAAGAACTAAAGTACATCTTGCCTAGAGAGTTAAAGGAAAATATGAAAATGATATCTCGCCAAATAGACAGTTTCAATGGAAATAGCAATCATTTTTAAAAGAGCCAAATAAAAATTCTAGAGTTCAAAAGTGCAATAATATAAATGAAAAATTCACTGGAGGAGATCAACAGCACAGCTGTGCAGACAGATGAAAGAATTAACTTGGAGATAGGGCAATTGAGATCATACCGTTTGAGAAACAGAAAAGAATGAAGAAAAATAAACAAAGCCTCAGAGACTTGTGGGAGATGAGCCAGCATACCAACATACATGCAAGGAGATTTCCAGAAGGACAGAAAAGAAAGGAACAGAGAGTGTATTTGAGAAAATAAAGGCTGAAAATTTCCCAAATAATAAAATGTATATTAATCTATACATCTAAGAAGCTCAATGAATTCCAAGTATGATAAACGCAGAAATTCATACCTATATATTTAACATAGCTAAACTGTCAAAAACCAAACCACACGGAATCTTGAGATCAGCAAGAGAAAAATGACATGCAAGCAATTTTCAATAACACTGACAGCTGACTTATCATAAAACATGGAAGCCAGAGTCAGTAGGAATGATATACTTAAAAGGCTAAAAAAAAGAGACTGTCAACAAGAAGACCGAATCTACCAAACTATTCTTCAAATTTTATGAGAAATTAAGACATTCCCAGAAAATCAAACACTGAGAAAACCCATCCTAAGGAGATCTATCCTACGAGAATACTAAAAAGAGTCCTTCTGCTAAAATGAAAGAACACTTTACAGTAACTTGAATATCCATGGGGAAATAAAGACAACAAGAAAAGGTAACCACATAGGTAAATATGACGGACAGTATTAATGAGTTTTATTTGTAACTCTTCTATCAGATTTCAATGAAAATAGCATACACCAATAATTATTAGATCAGGTTGATATAGTTATAAATGTGTAAAGAGGTCATTGGTATGAGAGTAATTACACAAAAGAGGAGGAAGGAAACAGAGTTATATATGAGGAAAGTTTTTGAATACTATTAAAATTAAGTTGATATTAACCTGAACTAGATTGTTATAGGATGTCAAATGTAATCCTCAGAAAAAAAGCACTAATATAGTAACTCAAAAATATATAATTAAATGGAAGAGGTAATTAAAATGATACACTAGGAAATACATATTTAACACAAAAGAAGACAATAATGAAAGAACAGAGAAAAAAATATAAAGAAAGATTTCAAGCAAATAATATATCCTTGTACCTGAAGAAACTAGAAAAGAAGAAAAACTAAACCCAAAGCAAGCAGAAGGAAGAAAATAATAAAACGTAGAGACTAAATAAATGAAATTGAGAGGAGTCAACCAATACAGAAAATCAGCAAAATCAAAAGTCAATTCTTTAAAAACAATAATAGATAAAATTGAAAAATCCTCAGCTAGGCTGACCAAGAAAAAAAGAAGAAAGACTCAAATTATTAAATGAGGTAACATCAGTACTGATCTTATTGAAATAGAAGGGAATACTATAAACAACTATGTGCCCACTAACTAGATAACCTAGATTAAATTTTAAAATTCCTATAAAGACATAAACTACTGAGACTGACTAAAGGAAACAAATAGAAAATTTGAAGAGACCTATAATAAGCAAAGAGATTGAATTAGTAATTTTAAAAGTTCTCACAACAGAAAGCCCAGGCCCAGATGGTTCCCCTGGGAAATTCTACCAACCACTTAAAGAATCAGTACCAATCATTCACAAAGTCTTGTGAGAACTGAAAGAGGAAGGAAAACCATTCAACCTACTCTATGTGGTCAGTATTATCATGATCTTAAAACCAAACAAAGGCATCACAAAAAAGAAAAGAGTAGGCCAATATCTGTTTTTTGTGTGTTGTTTTTTGATAGGATCTCAGTTTGTCACCCAGGCTGGAATGCAGTGGTACAATCATGGCTCACTACAGCCTCAACTTCCTGGGCTCCTGTGATCCTCTCACATCAGCCTCCTGAGTAGGTGGATACAGGTGTGCACCATGATGCCTAGCTAAGTTTTGTATCTTTTGTACAGAGGGTGTTTGATCATGTTGCTCAGGCTGGCCTCGAACTCCTGAGCTCAAGCAATCCACCCACTTCACCCTCCCGGAGTGCTGGGATTACAGGCATGAGCCACTGTGTCCAAATTCTTTTAAATATATCAAAGCAAAAATCCTCAACAAAATATTATCAAACCCAACCCAGAAAGATATAAAAAGGATTATACCCATGATTAAGGAGATTTTACCCTAGGATGCAAGGTTAGTTTAGCACAGTAAAATCAATCAATATAATATACCATATTAATAGACTAAGGGACAAAACATACATGATCATCTTACTAGACATAGAAATAACATTTTTTCTAAAAATGCAGCATCTGTCAATGATTAAAAATCACTAAAGAAAACTAGGACTACAAGGGAACTTCCTCAACCTAATAAAGGACATCTATTTTTTTAAAAAAACTCACTGCCAACATCACTCTCAATAAAAGACTGAATGTTTTCTATCTTAGATAAGGAAAAAAAAAAGATGTCTTCTTTCATCACTTCTATTCAACACTGTGCTGGTATATTCACACAATTGAACAATATCCATCAATTACAAGGAAGGAAGGCCTGATACATGTGATAACATGAATGAACCTTGAAAATATTATGTTAAATCAAAGAAGACAGTCAGTCACAAAAACTCACAATTGCATAATTCCACTTATTTGAAATGTCCAGAATAGGCAAATCCATAGATAGAAAGTAGATTAGTGTTTGTCAGGGACTGTGGGGAAAAGGGAAGTGAATATTAATAGATACAGAGTTTCTTCTGAGGATGATTAAAATATTGCCAAGAGAGTAGTGATGATAGTCCAACTCTGAGAGCACACTACAAAAGTGTACACTTTAAAAGGATGAGGATTTTTCCAAGATGGCATGGTAGGAACAACTCAGGATTGCAGCTCTCAGTGAAGGTGCAGAGGGTGAGTCCTAGCCGCATTTTCAGACGGACCTTTGTTGCCCACAGAACGGGGAAATTCCCAGGTGTAGGAGAGACACGGGAATTTCAGCTTGCGCAGCCGTTTCGGCTGGTGCCACAGTGCAACTGCACCCCACACAAAACTCACTGGTCTGGGTGCCCTGTTAAACCGGCAATCTGAGATTTGGGAGGGCAGATTAACATATCCATCCAATTAAACAGGACTTGGACAGTGAGCCAGACCAGAAGATTCCTAGGAAGCATGATTTGAGCTGGTGCAGTGGGCCGTGGCACAGGAAATCACACAGATCCCGGTGCCCTATCAGCAGGCGACTGAAACACCTGTGAGAGAGTCAACCGTTCAACTTAAAAAAAAAAAAGAGAGAGAGAGAGAGAGAAAGGACTCTGAGGCAGGGAGCCAGGTGATCAGGCTCGGCGGGTCCCACCCCCACAGGGACCAACAAAATGGTGATTCAAAACGCTCGGAGTTGAGAGTTTTACTGCGGGCTCAGCTGAATCCAGAATGGTGCAGCTCAGTGGGGGAGGGGCGTCCGCCACTACGGACGCATACCGCCCCTACTGAGGTACACGCCCATTGCAGAAGCAGCCTGCCATTGCCGAGGCAACCTGCCATAACAGAGAGACTCCGCAAACAGGGCAGAGCCCACCACAGTAGGGCGGACCCCGCAGTAGCAGAGCAGAGCGTCGGCAGGCAAATAGTGACTAGACTGCCTCCTAGCTGGGCAGGACAGTGAAACGGATACTCATAAAGAAAGCCCCAACTCCCTGAGACAGAGCATCTGAGGGAAAAAAAAGGGGGTTTTAAAAGTTCTGCTGCAGCAGACCTAAACACACCCGCCCAACAACCCTGAATGAACAACAGAGCTCACAGCTCAGCACTGGAGCTCCTATAAAGTACAAACCATCTCCTCAAGCAGATCCCTGACCCCTGTATATCCAAAGAGGCACCTCAAAAAAGGACTAATCAGACTGACATTGGGTGGGCATCATTCTGGGACAAAGATAGCAGAAGAAGAAACTGGTGGCATTGCTCACTGTTCTGCAGCTGCTACAGGTGTACCCCAGACAAGCAGGGCCTGGAGTGAACCTCAGCAGTCTTACAGCAGAGGGGCTAGACTGTTAGAAGGAAAACTAAGTAACAGAAATACTTCATCATCAACAATCTGGGTGTCCACTCAGAGACCCAATCAAAAAGTCAGCAACTACTAAGACGACAGGTGGATAAATCCACAAAGATGGGAAGAAACCAGCACAAAAAGGAGGAAAACACCCGAAACCAAAACACCTCACCTCCTACAAAGGACCAAAACTCCTCATCAGCAAGGGAACAAAGCTGGATGGAGAATGAGTGTGACAAAATGACGGAATCAGACTTCAGAAGGTGGATAATGAGAAACTTCAGTGAGCTAAAAGAACATATTCTAAATCAATGCAAAGAAACTAAGAACCTTGAAAAAAGATTTGAAAAATATTCGAGGAAATGATAACAAGAATGGACAACTTAGAGAGGAATATGAATGAATTGAAGGAGCTGGAAAACACAACACGAGAACATCGAGAAGCATGCACAAGTTTCAATGGCCGAATTGACCAAGCAGAAGAAAGAATATCAGAAGTTGAAGATCAACTCAATGAAATAAAATGAGAAACCAAGATTAGAGAAAAAAGCGCAAAAAGGAATGAACAAAATCTCCAAGAAATGTGGGACTATGTGAAGAGACCCAACCTACGTTTGATAGGTGTACCAGAATGTGACGAAGAGAATGAATCCAAGCTGGAAAACACTCTTCAGGATATTATCCAGGAAAATTTCCCCAACCTAGCAAGGCAGGCCAATACTCAACTCCAGGAAATACAGAGAACACCACAAAGATATTCACAAGAAGAGCAACCCCAAGGCACATAATCATCAGATTCACCAGGGTTGAAATGAAGGAGAAAATACTAAGGGCAGCCAGAGAGAAGGGTCGGGTCACCCACCAAGGGAAGCCCATCAGACTCACGGCAGATCTCTCAGCAGAAACTCTACAAGCCAGAAGAGAGTGGGGGCCAATATTCAACATCCTTAAAGAAAAGAACTTTCAACCCAGAATTTCATATCCAGCCAAACTGAGCTTCATAAGTGAAGAAAGAATAAAATCTTTTGCCAACAAGCAAGTACTCAGAGATTCTGTCACCACCAGACCTCCTTTACAAGAGCTCCTGAAAGAGGCACTACACATAGAAAGGAACAACCAGTACCAGCCATTCTAAAAACATACCAAATGCTAAAGACCATCAACAAAATGAATAATCTGCATCAACCAATGGGCAAAACAGTCAGCTAGCATCAAAATGGCAGTATCAAATTCACACATAACAATATTAACCCTAAATGTAAATGGGCTAAATGCACGAATCAAAAAACACAGACTGGAAAATTGGATAAAAAACCAAAACCCATTGGTGTGTTGTATCCAGGAAACCCATCTCACATGCAAGGATACACAAAGGCTCAAAATAAAGGGACGGAGGAAGATTTACCAAGCAAATGAAGAGCAAAAAAATGCAGGAGTTGCAATTCTCGTCTCTGATAAAATAGACTTTAAAGCAATAAAGATCAAAAGTGACAAAGAAGGTCATTACATAATGGTAAAAGGATCGATGCAACAAGAAGAGCTAACGATCCTAAATATATATGGACCCAATACAGGAGCACCCAGATATATAAGGCAAGTTCTTAATGACTTACAAAGAGACTTAGACTCCCACACAATAATTGTGGGAGACTTTAACACTCCACTGTCAATATCAGACAGATCAACCAGACAGAAAATTAACAAGGATATCCAGGGCTTGAACTCAGACCTGGAACAAGCAAACCTGATAGACATTTACAGAACTCTCCACCCCAAAGCCACAGAATATACATTCTTCTCAGCACCACATCACACCTACTCCAAAATTGACCACATAATTGGAAGTAAAGCACTCCTCAGCAAATGCAAAACAACTGAAATCATAACAAACAGTCTCTCAGACCATAGTGCAATCAAGTTAGAACTCAGAATTCAGAAACTAACTCAGAACCGCACAACTTCATGGAAACTGAACAACTGGCTCTTGAATATTGATTGGATAAACAATGACATAAAGGCAGAAATTAAGAAGTTCTTTGAAACCAACGAGAACGAAGACACAACATACCAGAATCTCTGGGACACATTTAAAGCAGTCTGTAGAGGAAAATATATAGCAATAAGTGCCCATATGAGAAGAGTGGAAAGATCCAAAATTGGCACCCTATCATCAAAATTGAAAGAGCTAGAGGAGCAAGATCAAAAAAACTCAAAACCTAGCAGAAGACAAGAAATAACTTAGATCAGAGCAGAACTGAAGGAGATAGAGACACGAAAAACCCTTCAAAAAATCAATAAATCCAAGAGCTGGTTTTTCAAAAAGATCAACAAAATAGACAGACCACTAGCCAGACTGATAAAAAAGAAAAGAGAGAACAACCAAATAGATGCAATAAAAAATGATAAAGGGGATATCACCACAGATTCCACAGAAATTCAAACCATCATCAGAGAATACTACAAACAACTCTATGCACATAAACTAGTAAACCAGAAAGAAATGGATAAATTCCTGGACACCTGTGTCATCCCAAGCCTAAACCAGGAGGAAGCCGAAACTATGAATAGACCAATAACAAGGTCTGAAGTTGAGGCAGCAATTAAGAGCCTACCACACAAAAAAAGCCCAGGTCCAGAAGGGTGCACAGCCGAATTCTACCAGACACACAAAGAGGAGCTAGTACCCTTCCTTCTGAAACTATTCCAAATAATTCAAAAAGATGGAACCCTTCCCAAATCATTTTATGAGACCAACATCATCCTGATACCAAAACCCGGCAGAGATTCAACAAGAAAAGAAAACTTCAGGCCAATATCCATGATGAACATAGATCCAAAAATCTTCAATAAAATACTGGCAAACTGATTGCAACAGCACATAAAAAACTTATCCATCATGATCAAGTAGGATTCATCCTGAAGATGCATGCAAGGCTGGTTCAACATACGCAAGTCTATAAATGTAATTCACCACATAAACAGAAGCAAAAACAAAAACCACATGATTATCTCAATTGACGCAGAGAAGGCATTTGACAAAATTCAACAGCCCTTTATGCCAAGAACCCTCAATAAACTTGGTATTGATGGAACATATCTCAAAGTAATAAAAGCTATTTATGACAAACCAACAGCCAATATCATATTTAATGGGCAAAAACTGGAAGCATTCCCTTTGAAATCCAGCACTAGACAAGGATGACCTCTCTCATCACTCCTATTCAATATAGTACTGGAAGTTCTAGCCAGAGCAATCAGGCAAGAAAAAGAAATAAAGGGTATTCGAATAGGAAAGGTGGAAGCCAAATTGTCTCTATTTGCAGATGACATGATAGTATACCTAGAAGACCCCATCACCTCAGCCCAAAAACTCCTGAAACTGATAAGCAACTTCAGCAAAGTCTCAGGTTATAAAATCAATGTGCAAAAATCACAAACATTCCTATACACCAATAACAGACTTAAAGAGAACCAAATCAAGAACGAACTGCCATTCCCAATTGCTACAAAGAGTATAAAATACCTAGGAATACAACTTACAAGGAACGTAAGGGACCTCTTCAAGAAAAACTATAAACCACTGCTCAACGAAATAAGAGAAGACACAAACAGATGAAGAAACATTCCATGTTCATGGTTAGGAAGAATCAATATCGTGAAAATGGCTATACTGCCCAAAGTAATTTACAGAATCAATGCTATCCCCATCAAGCTACCATTAAATTTCTTCACAGAACTGGAAAAAACCACCATGAACTTCACATGGAACCAAAAGAGAGCCCACATAGCCAAGTCAATTCTAAGCAAAAAGAACACAGTGGGAGACATCACATTACCAGACTTCAAACTATACTACAAGGCTACAGTAATCAAAACAGCATGGTACTGGTACCAAAACAGAGATATAGACCAATGGAACAGAACAGAGGCATCGGAGGCAACACAACACATCTACAACCATATAATCTTCGATAAACCAGACAAAAACAAGCAATGGGGAAAGGATTCCCTGTTTAATAAATGGTGTTGGGAAAACTGGTTAGCCATGTGCAGAAAGCAGAAACTGGACCTCTTCCTGACACCTTACACTAAAATTAACTCCAGATGGATTAAAGACTTAAACATAAGACCTGGCACCATAAAAACCCTAGAAGAAAATCTAGGCAAAACCATTCAGGACATAGGAGTAGGCAAGGACTTCATGAACAAAACGCCAAAAGCATTGGCAACAAAAGCCAAAATAGACAAATGGGATCTAATCAAACTCCACAGCTTCTGCACAGCAAAAGAAACAGTCACTAGAGTGAATTGGCAACCAACAGAATGAGAAAAAATCTTTGTAGTTTACCCATCTGACAAAGGGCTGATATCCAGAATTTACAAAGAACTCAAACAGATTTACAGGAAATAAACAAGCCTATTCAAAAATGGGCAAAGGATATGAACAGACACTTTACAAAAGAAGACATACATGAGGCCAACAAACACATGAAAAAATGCTCATCATCACTGGTCGTTAGAGAGATGCAAATCAAAACCACATTGAGATACCATCTCACGCCAGTTAGAATGGCGATCATTAAAAAATCTGGAGACAGCAGATGCTGGAGAGGATGCGGAGAAATAGGAACACTCTTACACTGTTGGTGGGAGTGTAAATTAGTTCAACCATTGTGGAAGACAGTGTGGCGATTCCTCAAGGACCTAGAAATAGAAATTCCATTTGACCCAGCAATCCCATTACTGGGTATCTATCCAAAGGACTATAAATCGTTCTACTATAAGGACACATGCACACGAATGTTCATTGCAGCACTGTTTACAATAGCAAAGACCTGGAACCAACACAAATGCCCATCGATGATAGACTGGACTGGGAAAATGTGGCACATATACACCATGGAATATTATGCAGCAATCAAAAATGATGAGTTTGTGTCCTTTGTAAGGACATGGATGAATCTGGAGAACATCATTCTCAGCAAACTGGCACAAGAACAGAAAACGAAATACCACATATTCTCACTCATAGGCGGGTGAGAAAAATGAGAACACATGGACACAGGGAGGGGGTTACTACACACTGGAGTCTATTGGGGGGAATAGGGGAGGGACAGCATGGGGGGAGCTGGGGAGGGATAGCCTGGGGAGAAATGCCAAATGTGGGTGAAGGGGAGGAAGGCAGCAAAACACACTGCCATGTGTGTACCTATGCAACTATCTTGCACGTTCTGTACATGTACCCCAAAACCTAAAATGCAATAAAAATTAAAAAAAGAAAAAAAAACTTCAGAAGGCAAAAATAAATAAATAAATAAATAAATAAATAAATAAATAAATGGATGAATTGTATGGTATATAAATTGTATCTCATAATGCTATTATTAATGAAATCAGTCCAACTCTTCATAAGAACATACTGAGTACAGGTATTCTGCCTAGGATTTATTCTTTTAAAAGTAATTATTTTGATATCATGGTTCATCCATTTTGGGCTGGATTGATTAAGAAGTCAATCACATGCTTTCCTAAGGAAAACTGAACAAAATCTGCTTCTGACATAAGCCAGCCAACCTCATCTACCAATCAAAGAAATGCCTGGATGAAAGGATGATCAAATGAGAGATTAGTTACATATCCCATGCAACTTATATATTGTTTGCTCTTCCATTAGGTGCACCTATTTTTAATCTTTGGCCAGCTTTTTAATTCAATGAGATCATGAACCACGTATTTGAATTTTTTGAAACGTTCCTCTATAATGATTAGTTTAATGCTAATTTTAAGTATTGAATGGCATTAGAAATCACCTGATTCAATGTTTCAGTATGGTTCTCTCTAGACAACTGTTAGAAATAAAATAGAAAGAAAATACCAGAGGTAGCAGGGGTAGGAGGCATGTTTGCTTTAGGCCAACAGTCCCAGGACCTTTTAAGGTGAAGGAGAAATCTCAGATACCCAAGAGATGTGGGGATTCCAGGTTCCCCCCTGTAGAATACGACAAGGTTGGAGATGGGGTTGTTGCTCAACAGAATTGGCAAATGCCTACTACCTCCTTAGAACAAACTGGAGTGATACACAGCCAAGTGGGCTCTCACTGGTTACAGGCAAGGAGCGTAATTGGTTTGGATGTTTGTCCCCACCCAAATAACCTGTTGAAATATAATCTCCTGGTTGTGGGTATTTGGGTCATGGGGGCAGATTTCTCATGGCTTGGTGCTGTACTCAGGATAGTGAGTCAGTTCTCATGAGGTCTAATTGTTTAAAAGTGTGTGGGTACCTCCCCTCCAACTCTGTTTTGCTCCCTCTCCTGCCATGTGAGACGCCTGCTCGCTCTCCGATTTCCATCATGATTGAAAGCTTCCTCCTTTCGGGCCTCACCAGAAGCAGATGCCAGTGCTATGCTTTCTGTACAGGTTACAGAACCGTGAGCCCATCAAACCACTTTTCTTATAAATTATCTAGTCTCAGGTTTTCTTTATAGCAATGCAAGAACTGACTAACACAGAGTGAAACGTTTTAATGTTCATTTTTAACAGGTATAAAACTAGACCTAGAAAAGACTAACAAAACAAAGATTCTGCTGAGTGAAATCTTGTTGCTATTGAAATCTATTCCTAGGTTGTGCATTTCGATATTTCATTTTACGACTAACATTTTCTGCCCCTATCCAATGCTCCACCAAATGTCCATGATGCCCAATTACACATCTCCCAGTTGATCCTCAGAAACTATATACTCAGTAAAGTTTGGTAGTTAAATAATCCATCATTCTGTAGAGTAAGAATTTTGTAGAATTTGAAGCAAAGAAGTTGGCCTCACCTTAGATAATATTCTTCTAGAGCTTCATCCCAAAATGAATGCTGTTCAGCAGTGATCTAAGTGCTGATGCTCTTTCTGTAGAACAAGTGTCAGCATTCTGCAATTTTTCATTTTGCAAAGTGTTTTCTTCTACACTGTCTAATAAAATCTTGTACTTCTCTTCCTATCACTCTTATCCACTGATTTATCATTTTTACTTCAGGAGCCTGGAAGACTTTTGATGAGGCATGACTCATGGCTCAGGAAGAGAAGAGAGGGAAGTATCAGCTAATGCTAAGAGGCTGGAAGGTCAAATATTATACTTTCTTGCTCCCTGGAGTTGGAAATGGGATCAGCTTTCCTGAATCTCATGAGCTGTTAGAAAAAGAAACAAAGATCAGGGTCTCAAAAGGAAGGAGCAGGGGGAATGGATTTCATAAAACAACTGTGTCTTTTACATCACTGTAGCTATAAAGTAAAATGCAAAAATAAACAACAAAAGCATTAGCACATTAGATGTAGAACCAGAAAGCTTGGGACCCTCCAGTTTCTGACCATGTGATTTTGAAACATTAAACACTAGGTTTCAGTCCTCAGTTTCACTCTCCACAGAACAAATAATAATTCTGAATGACCTGATAGTGAGTGCCATTATCACCCTCTCTGCCATCCACCAGCAGTCCTATGAATCAGGATCAAGATCAGTCTCTTTTATGATGTACAAGATTCCATATCCTGAATGGGAAAGAAAGGAATGTGTTTATATGCACAGGTTTGTATCCACTGTGGGTAAAAGCAGGGGAGACAGGATTAGTAAATGTTCTAGAAGAAATCAATATGGGTTTGTGGCTGGGAAAAGCATCCTCCAACAGAACTGTAGCCTCCAGCTCTCATTCCATGGCAAAAGCTTCAACTTTAGGATGTGCTTCCATCACTTAGTGGAAAGCTTTACGAAAAAATGTATTTTTGGAAGACAGGTACATGCACATGTTTATAGCAGCAGAATTCACAATTGCAAAAATATAAAATGGGCCTAAATTCCCATAAACCAATGAGTGGATAAAGAAAACATGGTGTAAATACAGCATGGAATACTACTCAGTCACAAAAAGGAATGAAATAATGACATTTGCAGCAACCTGAATGGAGTTGGAAACCATTATTCTAAGTGAAGTCACTCAGGAATGGAAAACAAAATATTGTATGTTCTCTAAGTGGGAGCTAAGCTATGAAAATGCAAAGACATAGGAATGAGCTTTGATATAATGAACATTATATAATGATATAATGAACTTTGGAGACTCAGGAGAAGGGGTGAGAGGAGAAGGAGGAATAAAAGACCACACATTGGGTACAGTGTACACTGCTTGGGTGACTGGTGCACCAAAATCTCTGAAATCACTGCTAAGTATGCCAGAACTTAAAGTATAAAATAAATAAATAAACAAACGTTTGAGATGATGGATATGCTAATTACCCTTATCTGATCACTACACATTGTGCATATCAAACTATGTACCCTATGAATATGTGAAATTATTTGTTAATAAAAAAAATATTGAAAATTTTACAAAATGTAAAACCACCTGTTCCCTATTAAACCATGTTAAACCACCTGTTCCCTATTAAAATAATTGTTAATGTCTTTTTGGAAATAATTCTTTTCCAGATGCAAATTTACTACATCATGTCCACTTGATACTGAGTTTCTTAGTTCTAGCTGCTTTGCACCTGAAATCAGAATAATCTACGTGTGACATTTTGATCATCACTAACTACGTAACCAAATGGGATGTCATAAATAGGGTTATGGCTTTATGAGGACATAAGATTTGCCCATTAATTTTCAGAATGTCTTGACTAATAAAGGGATATTATCCATCATGAGAAAAGTGAAAGATGGTTTGTGAAATACTGAGATTTTCTACAGTAAATTTCTTACCGGTGCCAAATTATAGAATCGCCTTCCTCTCCTATCGGCCTCTCTCCTCCAACTTCCTCCCTTGCTGGGAAGCAGTTCATCTCTGAGTCAGAGCCAGTCTAACTCCTGGCTGTTCCAACTGCACATCTTTTTCTGGCCCTTATTTAATTGAGTTTTATTTAACTAATATCTACTGATGTTCATTAATACAATTCATGAAGCACTATGCCAAATGCTACAAAGACAAAAACATAGATGAGAGAAACTCTCAAGAAAATTATAGTTTAGGAGGTAAAATAAGACAAGCACTAAAAGTAATGACTACAAAGCGAAGTAAAATAATAATCACTATGCAAATATTAACACTACAAAAGGGAATCCGGAGGAAAGGTCAGGCCAGGTCCCTCGCATTAAGGAAAGATCCATAAATGCAACCTAGAGAAATAAGTGAGCAATTAAATGTTTCTACATTTGGAGAGAAGGGGTGGAGGGGTGCAAGCTGAGAGATGAATGCAGGTGAGAAAAAAAAAAAAACAAGAAAATCCAGGACACAGTGAGGAGACCAGATTTGCTGGGTTGTAGAGAAGATGGAGGTAAGCTTGTAAAAGGGGGTTGTTATCACTCTTCAGAGGCCCTACATTCCAAGATGCAGTGTCGACAAATTACAGTCAGTAACAAAGAGCCAGATAAGGTTTTCAAAAAGGAAAGTAATGAGACTGGAACTGCATTTTATGATTCTGACAGCAGGAAGCATGCGAAAAGGATCCTCGTATGAATCCTATCCACTCATTTCACATTTTTTAAGTTATGTATACTATTTATATCACCTGTTTATCTGTATGATATTTTCTTTCTTTTTGATGTTATTCTTCTTCATGTTGTCTGCTCAGATAATCCACCTTTCACGTTTATAGACAGGCATCTTGACTGGTCAAAGCCTTCACATATAATGCCATTTTCAAGTCTCTGGAAAACTTTTCCTAAGCAAAATGATTTCCCCTGCTTACTTAAGAATTTCTCACAAAAAAAATGTAGTCTCACCTGCAGGAGCTTCAATTAAAATACAAATGTTTCTGCAAACGTAACATACTAAGTATGTATCGAATATCCTGGAGAATTTGACAAGCTTTAAATAGACATTGGAACACAGTAAGGATTTGAGGGCTAAATGCATACCCTATTTTGATTGGGCCCAGGTCCTATCCCTAGCACTCACTCACTGTATGATCTTACTTTGTGAGGTAAATAGTCTGGGCATATGTTTTTCATTATTTGAAAAAAATAAGCTAACAAGCATGCCCACTTTGCACAATTATCTTCTCCGAGGCTCGACTGAGGGATCTCCCATGTGAGAGTAAGTGACAATCAGCACACACTGAGTGCATGCTTTGGGAAGCACTCAACAGTCAGTGCTTGGTCCAGTCTATCTTCACATCTCCAGTACCCAGCACGTGCCTGGCACAGAGCAGCTGCTTAATGCCTGAGTTTGACATTGTTAAATAGGAAGCAGTGTGGCACTGATTCTGGACTTCCATCTCTTCCCCACTCTCTCCTGGATATGTGAGCATGGGTAATTATTTAGCCTCTCTGAGCATCAGTTTTCTCTTCAAGAAAATGAAGAAAATTACCACTTCACAGTTATTGTAAAGAGATCCTGTAAGAAAGCACACAGAACGTTCTAGGCATATAAATATACGCTGGTTTTCTCTGCTTGGATAAGATTTAATTATTGGCTCGATGCCCTGTTTCTTCTTTAGAAGAGAAGTCCTTCACTCATTCTATCCTTTTAATAAGTCTCTGACCTCTGTGCCTCCATTTAACATAAATAAAACTAGATCAGCTATTATAAATTATCTGTAAGAACATAGGCAAGCGAATTTTGAAGTCTTTGAAGAAAAATGAAAGGATTCCAATTTTTTTGGTGTTTGTGTACTAAGTGTTTAATATTGATTGTAGCTGACAGAGGACAGAGAGGCACTCCCTTCCAATACCAAGCTTGGGTGGGCACAGGGAAGGAAGGGAAATGGATGTATTTCTTTTTCTGTAAGGAAGCCTGCGTTAAAACCGTGATTCACAGCAGAGCTTTGCCTGTCTACAAAAAGCAATGGGAAATGATGTTTATCCTTTGAGAGTAGAGTAAAATGTCTATCTATTTAGTCTAATCTTACTTTGTAGGCTTATGGAGTTGAATGGATCTTCTCTCTGAATCCTCATCCAGGTCTCCTTTTTTTATGTTCCACTTAAATGACTCATTCATTTTCTGAGTCTGTGTTTTCAGCTGCATTTTCACCAACTCATTTGCAAAGAAAGTAAGTTAAGAGAAACCCCAGAAGCAGCTGGGCTGCTTATTACCTACTTGTTTATACATCCCCGTCATTAAGAACTACAGGTTGACACACATGGATGACTCCACTATTATACTGATGTGTATCGAGTGCTATTTTGCCAAGATGTTTTTAAAAGATAATTTCACTCTGTATGCCTTCTCTCTCGCTTTATTTATGATTTTTCTAACATAATAGGCACTAGTTTGTGTGTATCTCCAAGCAAATTTCTTTGTCTTCCAGCTGTGCTTGAGGGAAGCTAGAGCTGACTCACGTTAGTCTGACATCTCTATTGAGCATGACAGTGCTCTGCTTACCTGCCTGACAATCACCAGTGCTGACTCTGGTGAGGGAGTGAATAGAGAAAGAGTACCTACCATCCCTTATGCTTCCTGCAGGGAGGGTATACTAGGGTCCTGGCCAGAGATGAGCTACCCCTGAATGGTTGAGGTAAAGGACTACTGGCTTGAGAGCTTCCCAGACAAGGATCCAAAGATAAACACCCGTGGTTGGTTTCCCAAGCAGATGTGACAGAGTCATTGTGACAGTACAGTATTGTCTCCACCAGAAACAACGGAAAAAACCATGTTCTTCAAGGCCAAACAAGGGCAGTGCATACGCATGCAACCAGGCAGATGAATATAAAATGCTGCCATATGAAAGCTTCTCCGAGCTCAAAACCAGGGATGATTTACATCTATTCTTGCTCCCATCTCAAGCATTTCTCCTTTGAAGGCTCCTTTCATGACATTAATTCCATTTGTTCTCAGATGGGCATAATCTCCTAGAACAGTATAATTGGAAATACCTTAGAGATCACAAAGGTTCATGCTCTCGTTTTCAAAATAAAGAAACTGAGGTTAAGAAAGGTGAGGGAACTTATTTGGCTTCATACAGGTCAGCCAAGGCTAAGCCAGTGTCAGAACTATGGCCATGAATTGGAGTGGTCTAAACAAAGTGTGAGAAGATAATTTCTCTGATGCTAAATAATACAGGCTGCACTGGAGTCAGATAAGAGCAAGGGGACAGGATATTTTATTTTCTCTTCTCAACCTCATTTACTATGAAACACTTGGGAGCAAAAACAGCTGTTTAACCTCCTTTTTCCAATCACCACACCCACCCTTCTTTAGCATCTGTTTGGTCAGATGAAGGTCCCCACCTGATGGCTTTAGAATGCAGGGGAAATGAAAACAGCCGTGACTCTCACTGATCCTGAGTAAACGCGGAATGACTTGTCACTTGCATTGCATCTAAGTCAGGTGTTGTTATTCCTTACTTTGCAAATGAAGAAACAGAGAGGTTAGTGAGGGAACCAGCCCAAAGTTACATAACAGCTTAAGTGGGGGAAAGGATTCCCTATTTAATAAATGGTGTTGGGAAAACTGGCTAGCCATGTGCAGAAAGCAGAAACTGGACCTCTTCCTGACACCTTACACTAAAATTAACTCCAGATGGATTAAAGACTTAAACATAAGACCTGACACCATAAAAACCCTAGAAGAAAATCTAGGCAAAACCATTCAGGACATAGGAGTAGGCCAGGACTTCATGAACAAAACACCAAAAGCATTGGCAACAAAAGCCAAAATAGACAAATGGGACCTAATCAAACTCCACAGCTTCTGCATGGCAAAACAAACAGTCACTAGAGTGAATCGGCAACCATCAGAATGGGAAAAAAATCTTTGCAGTTTACACATCTGACAAAGGGCTGATATCCAGAATTTACAAAGAACTCAAACAGATTTACAGGAAAAACACAAACAAGCCCATTCAAAAATGGGCAAAGGATATGAACAGACACTTTACAAAAGAAGACATACATGAGGCCAACAAACACATGAAAAAATGCTCATCATCACTGGTCGTTAGAGAGATGCAAATCAAAACCACATTGAGATACCATCTCACACCAGTTAGAATGGCGATCATTAAAAAATCTGGAGAGAGCAGATGCTGGAGAGGATGTGGAGAAATAGGAACACTCTTACACTGTTGGTGGGAGTGTAAATTAGTTCAACCATTGTGGAAGACAGTGTGGCGATTCCTCAAGGACCTAGAAATAGAAATTCCATTTGACCCAGCAACCCCATTACTGGGTATCTATCCAAAGGACTATAAATCATTCTACTATAAGGACACATGCACACGAATGTTCATTGCAGCACTGTTTACAATAGCAAAGAACTGGAACCAACCCAAATGCCCAACGATGATAGACTGGACTGGGAAAATGTGGCACATATATACCATGGATTATTATGCAGCAATCAAAAATGATGAGTTTGTGTCCTTTGTAAGGACATGGATGAATCTGTAGAACATCATTCTCAGCAAACTGACACAAGAACAGAAAAAGAAATACCGCATATACTCACTCATAGGTGGGTGAGAAAAATGAGAACACATGGACACAGAGAGGGGGTCTACTACACACTGGGGTCTATTGGGGGGAATGGGGGAGGGACAGCAGTGGGGGCTGGGGAGGGATAGCCTGGGGATGAATGCCAAGTGTGGGTGAAGGGGAGGAAGGCAGCAAAACACACTGCCATGTGTGTACCTATGCAACTATCTTGCACGTTCTGCACATGTACCCCAAAACCTATAATGCAATAAAAATTTAAAAAAAAAAAAAACAGCTTAAGTGATGGAGTCAGGATTTCAGTGCAGGTCTAGCTGATTCCAGTGTCTATGCTACATGATTGGAAAAAAAAATCAGAAACTGAACCTTTGCTTCTATGCTCAGGACTGACATTAGCAACAGAGCTGGGCATCTCATCTGCCCACCTCCCCACCATGCATGACAGCATCCAGGCCAGTGACCCATTAAGAAGTGGAATAAGAACTGTATAAAATCCATAAAGGACCCTTTTGCCACCCCCATTTCACAACCATCACCACCAACCTAAATGACAGAGGATCAGGGAGAGGGCAAGAAACAAGATGATCCAGGTAACTGCTTCATCCACTATGAGCCCTAGGAATAAGGAGCTGGGCCAGGCACTGCGGCTCATGCCTGTAATCCCAGCACTTTAGGAGGCCAAAGAGGGAGGATCACGAGGTCAAGAGATCAAGACCATCCTGACCAACATGGTGAAACCCCATCTCTACTAAAAATACAAAAATTAGCTGGTCATGGGGCTGCACGCCTGTAGTCCCAGCTACTTGGGATGCTGAGCCAGGAGAATCGCTTGAACCTGGGAGGCTGAGGTTGCAGTGAGCCAAGATTGCACCACTGCACTCAAGCCTGGTGAAAGAGCAAGACTTCATCTAAAAAAAAAAAAAAAAAAAAAAAAGGAATAAGAAGCTGATACAGTATGAGGCACACATTTAAGAACTATGCTAAACTCTCGATCCTGGGTCACTGCAACAGCTTGCCATATATGTCAGTGATTTGTTCTGTGTGATGACTAGACAGTTTATTTTACTTTTGAATCACAAGTCTAAATGTGAAGACCCAAAATATTCTGCGTATGCAGTACTGAAAGAACGTATACTGGTTCCCAAACACTTGTATATTGGTTTTCAAATGTAAGGACTTCTTAATAAACAGCATTTCAAGAACCTTTACCCAAGATCCATGTTATTTTAGGTTTGGATGCCTGGAAAATGTCTAATGACAAAAAGCTACTAGGAATCAGTAACAGTTCCAAATGGATTTTATGTTTCGTCATAATGATATCTAGGTACGTTGGGAACAAAGAATTACTACATGTATGCATGAGCTACATAATTTCTGCAGCTTTAAGGCTACAGTGGAAGTGACTATGTCTTTAAGGACCCTCTATATTATTCCAGCAACTCACGGGAGAGCCCTAAATAGGAGCCCCATGCAAGTCACTGAACATCCCTGAGTCAGCGCTTTTCAAACTTTCATGTGCTCTCAAATCATCTGGGGACCCTGTTAAAATGCAGATTATAATCCACCGGTGTTCCCTGTGCTGCCCTCTCAGAGAAGCTACTGCAGCTACTGATAGGCCAAGGCCATCTCCCATCAGGGAAGTCCTGAAGCTGGAAACTGGAAAATATAATGGGGCCAGCCTGAGATTGTGCATTTCCAGCAGGCTCCCAGGTGCTGCTGCTGTGAATGGACACACTTTGAGGGGCGTGGCCCTAATACTAGGACCAACCTGGACTCAGCCCAGACTCTCACCTGCCTATCTGTCTCCTTGACTATGTCTCCCCAACTCATCAAGTCATACACCCTCTTGCAACCATTTTTCCTGCAGAGCAAACATAGGTATATGTATGACTGTGTCCCCCCAAAAGGCAATTCTCATCTCTTGAGATTCACTGATTCTCCTTTCATTCCCATATCTTACAGACCATACTTTGTTACGAAGCCAATTAAGATCTCTGCTGTGATTGGCTCATTGCTATTTCACAATTGTTTGTGTTGATATTGGTGGGTTTTCACTGTAATCTCCTTGAGAGCAAGGACAAGGTAATAGCTAATCTCCACAGCAACCAGTATATTTCCAGTAAATAAGTCAGGTGTTGTTATTTCCCATTTTGCTGGTTTATAAACCATCTGGAAGAAAAATCTATGCATGTGGAAATTAGTATAATGTAGCATATAAATGAGAGAATTATACAGACTTATTCATCATCAAATATTTATTTCATAAAAATGGTAGGTGCCATTTATCGTGCACTTATTAAGAGCCAGACACCAGGCTAAGTGCCTTGTTTACAGTATTTCATTTAATTGTCACAAGGACCCCAGGAGGGAAAACTCCAAAGCTAAGACTCATCCATCACAGAGGGCTGCCTCATAAAGTGTGCTTCTCATTAAGTGCCTACTATGTACCAAATTCGGTTCAAATCTGGCAGAAGATTACAGAACCAGGCACCCACCTCCCCCACCCACCACTGCCCAGGCAGTAGCAGGCACAAATAATGAGGCTGCAATATAACGAGGATAATAATGTAGGTCAATGCAACATACCACGAGAGGAGACTGACAGTCATCTGGGAATGTCAGGAAAGACCTAAGAACTAACATTTAAATGAAATCTCAAAAAACATGGGAGAGACTCAAGCAGAAAAAGGAAGACAGGCATAAAAAGTGATGAGAATGCACCTGCAAGCCATGAAGTTATCCAACGTCATGGTGAGACGAAGGAGCTCTGGACGCCTGGTGTGACTGGGACCCACATTACAAATGGTGACGTGGTAGGACAGCAGAGTATGGGATAGAGGTTCTTGCTGTGGATGAGGGGATGGCTAAGTAAGGAAGAAGTGGTCTCAGAATCACCGGGGGAGCTTTCTCAAACTGCACATCCCACCCAGGAATGTGTCATGTCTCCCTTCCCCATCATCCAAAAGCTTCCCAGAAACTCTTGAAGAAGAGGATTGGGGAATAGAGATTTCAACAGGCATTCTTGATGATTCAGATACAGCTAACATGGTAAGAACACGGCTCAAGAGGTACAATGAGCTCAGACTTTGGGGCTTTATCCCCTAGGCAGTGGAGGCAGGAGAGCTTTATAAATAGGGAAATGGCAGAATCTGATCTATTTTAAAAAGATACACAGTATGGACTGAAATGAAGAAAAACTGGAGATGGAAACAGGAGGCTGCAGAATAGCAATAATAAAGATAATAATAGCTCATACTTATTGATGTCTTGGGCATGGTTCTAATTTAATAGTGTAATCAACAGATTTGAAAGCCTGATCTGAAGTGATGACAGGAGGAATAGAGAGAAGGAATTGATTCCAGGGAAATCTCTAATTGGGCAGGATACGTGCCTGGTGTTTAAAAGACTGGTATTTTGCCACTGAGTATCAGCCTGCAGCCTTGGGCTGTCCAAACCCTTGTCTCTTTCTCCTTCTCATCACTTAATCATAAAATAGACACTTTAGTTATGTCCCGATATGCATAAGTTTAGAGACAGGGAAACTCTCCAGGGTCAAAAAAGTTTTAGTTTAGTTAAAGCTACAAGCCTGGTGTGGTGGCTCATGCCTACAGTCCTAGCACTCTTGGAGGCCAAGGCAGGCAGTTTGCTTAAGCTCAGTTCAAGACCAGCCTGGGCAACATGGCAAAACCCTGTCTCTACCAAAAAAAAAAAAAAAAAAAATTAACCAGGCATGGTGATGTATGCCTGTGGATCCAGCTTCTTGGGAGGCTGAAGTGAGAGAATCACTTGAGCTCAGGAAGTTGAGGCTGCAGTGAGCCATGATCACACCACTGCACTCCAGCCTGAGCAACAAAGCAAAACCGTGTCGCGAAAAAAAAAATCCTGCATAAGTCTAAAACAAAAAGTGTAAAAATTCTCCAGAGTCAGCAGCAGTTTGACGGCTATGGCCTTGGCCATAAAATGATACAGGAGTAAGACATTCTTCTGCTTTCACAGCCAGGAGCCCCATATATTTCCTGTTTGCTGAGAGCAGGCAGTAGAAGGCTGAGGCTCCCTGTGCTGCTGTCTCAGAGAGGCCACTGCACTTATTGATAGGCCAAAGCTGTCTCTCTTCAGGGCAGCCCTGGAAATAGAAAATAATACGACTTAGGGTTGAATTGAGTAAAAGAATAATTGGCAACAATAAGTTCAGGGAGAATCAAAATACTTCTACAATGTTAATGCTAATTGTTCCCTGCCAATCAATGGATTTTTGTACAAATTCATTCACCACTCACTTATTAAGTGGCTACTCTGTGCCAGGCAAAACAGTAATGGCTGGTAAAAGGAGATACAGAAAAAAAAAATTAAGGAAAAGAAAATGACACTGTGTAAGGTTCTAAGTTTCATTGCCCCAAGACGTCTATTATTGGGGTTTTACATTTTCTCAGGCTGCTAGACAGACTTCACAGTAAAGGCCAAGCAGAAAAACAAGAGACATCAAGGTCACACTTTGACTGCTCACCAAAAGCACATGTCCTTGACTAGGGATCATTGTGTTAGTCGAGATGAAGTAGATTATACTGTAGGAACATAAGACATATCTCACTTCTTAAAATAACAACAGTTTATGTCTATCTAGCACTGCGTGTCTATAAAGATTTGGCTGGGGCTTTCTGGACCCAGGCTGACAATCAAGAAGATGTAGCTGTGGCAGAAGGGAAAGAGATCCTGGAGAAGCTTTTTTTAATTGTTTATTTGTGGCAAATAAACATTACATCCCATAAGTGGCACACATTACTTCCAATCACAACAGATTGTCCAGAACTGGTTAAGCAGCCCCACTCAAATACACAAAGCTGAGAAATACAACCTCCCATGCACCAGAATATTTGATGAAGCATACCAATGACAACCACAGACAGTTGGCAGAGCTGGCTCTAACTCAGCTAACCATAACCCCAAAGGTCAAGCTCATGCATCAGCCTTGATCAGACAAGCTAACATATTTATTGTCAACAGAAAAACTAACATTGTTGCTGAATTCTGATCCTGGGGCAACAGTGTGCTATTGGAGGATGCAGTGATAAAGAAGAGAGATGGTTCTGCAATAACACACGAAAATGGGCTTAAAATGATTAAAAAGTAACACCCCAGAGCTACTCCTTACCCACTGCCGTCAGGAGGCTCTTTAATGATATTACGTAGGAAGAGTTATGGGGTTTTCACAAATGGGAAGATCTAATAAGCTCTATTCTGACCAAGAACTAACAATACAGATTTAATTCTCTCTCTCTCTCTCTCTCTCTCTCTCTCTCTCTCTCTCTCTCTCTCTCTCACACACACACACACACACACACACACACACACACAAATACACACACCCCATACTCACAGCTTGCAAAAGTCAACTTCCCCAAAGAAATTTTCTGACCTCAGGAGAAAACAAACACAAAATACTCTGATAGAATTACTAGCATTTTTCAAAGCCATGAGAAAGAACTGAAATCTGTTACGGAAGTCCTTTGACACTGAGAAACACTAAAATATAGTATAAGGGTTGTGGTGCAGCATCCCCTCCTCGATCAGACTTCTCAAGACAAAGGCATCATGTACACCCAGTTAGGACCAAAACTATTCCCCAAATCACAACGGTTAAAGGTAATTGAGCTCTGATTCCATACTTAAGAAGAACTGCAACCTAATCTCAGAATGAATTGCCCATCCTTTTTCATCTGTGCTAAATACCCAAGTACATAAGATAGAATCTTTAAAACTTCTAATTGCCCCAGACAAAGCTAGGTAGGTAGCAACTCTTGAGGTATATATCTATGCCTGCTTTGTTATATATTTTAGCTTGTTTTCTCTCACAACAACCTGTGAATAGCTGTCATCTTAGTTAACAGATTAAAATTCCGAATTTTGGCTTGCTCAAAGGCCAGCATCTCAGAAGCACTAGGTCCCAGGGAGATGCCCTTCACTTTCATTCCCTCCGGCTTCATGTTTTGAGGAGAACCCATCTATTGTAAAGGAGAAAGTTCATAATGATGATTCATAGTTAGACCTGGGTGTAAACGTAGTTCCAAGCCTTTGAGTTGCAGTTTCCTCAACTATAATAGAGATAAGATTCTCACCATATGGTTTTTATGAGGAATAGATAAGATTACATATTTGGCTTAGGACAGGCCTGATACATAGTAATTGCTCAATAAATGTTGACTATCATCATCATCATCATCTAGGTTCTATATCCTATAAAGCTGGGAGGCATTTAACTGTAGCAAAGCTTACACCCAACCTCTTACGTAGTTTTGTTTTACATATCTCTGAAGTCTTAATGGACAGTAAGGTGCCAGGGCAGGATGACTGATGAAGAAACCTTGCTCTTTCAGGAGCAATTTTCAGGTCATTATGTTGAGACCCTAGCATCATGATTGTAACTAAAATTTGATATCTTAATGAATAAAAGGCATCATTCTAAGCCCTTTCCATGTATTAATTCATTTAATTATAACTCACAATAACCCTATGTGACAGATTATACTAATGTCTCTATTTTACAAAGAAGGAAATTGAGACCAAGAGATTGTAAATCACTCACCTGACTCTACAGACCTAGAAAGTGGTAAATATTTAGACCCAAGAAAGTTGACTTTTAAAGCCTGTGCTCAACCTACTAAGCTATGTTGCCTTTGTGTAATGTTAATTAGGTATACAGTCATATTTGAGGCAATTACAGGATATCTTATATGTGTAAAAGAGAAGACTGCACCTCTCAGGTCATTGCTGCATAATGCACCAAAGCACAGTAAGCATAAGTTGCAAGAACAGCAGAAATGGTCAAGAAGTAACTAAAGCAGAGCCCCAAACAATGACCCTGAGAAAGTATGCCAGGGACACAAGTTGACATGCAATCAGAAGGAAGGGAGTACCTGTTTTAAAGAAAGTAAATAGACAAGGAACAACCCTAAGAGGCAGGGTTCACCCACACAGGAATAGACTTAGGGGGACCAGGTACAGTGCTCACTGGTGATGGTGCTGGTGCTCACAGGTCTCATCAGCACTGCTAAGATGACGTACAGACAGTCACTCCCAGGAGCATCACTTCTCCTGGGTCACATCAGTGAAGAAACTGAAAATCAACTCCTGACTTGGCCTCTGATTTCTTGTCTGGGTTTGGCAAACTGACAGCCTTCTCTGTATGCGTTAGAGATGAACCCAATGCTCACATTCCCAGGTAGATCGAGGCCAGGAGGAAAGAATGAAAGTGACCATGATCATCACTTTGAGTCATGTCACACTGGGCATGGCAGGGCTGTGGATGCACTTTGTGAACTGCCCCCTTGGGTGTTGAGTGTGCTGGTGCTGACTTCACAGCATTTGATATCAAGGATGTCTACCATTCAAAGAGCTTAAAACAGAAAGAAACTGATGTCAACTTTTTCCTCCACCTCAGAGGATTGCTCCCAGTACCTCCAATCTTATCATATTCTCCAGTTCCACACCACTTTGCAAAGATGACTGAAAGTCCTTAGCTATAAATTTCAAATCCTAAAAGAGCTTTTGCCATGAGACAGATGGAAAAATGCATTTTTGGCAAGATTCTAACCCACTCAAATGTAGTGATCTTTCTCCAAATTGAATCTTAGAATTTCAAGCTGCATTTAGTGCTGGCAAAATGCAACTTCCTGGTTCAAGATACCTAATAATGCTAATAGTTATTGAGTGAGATGTGGGCAAATGAGACTAATATATAGACATAATTTGCCTTGAAATAATCTCAGAAGTGAAAGCCCAAGGGAAAATAGGCTCATAATGAGGCAAAATGGATTTTTGCTATACACAAAAATAGTACAGGACATATTGTGAAACCCCAAAGGACAGCTTTACTGCCTCCATCGATCAATGGTTTGTCCTTTCTATTCTCCCTTTCCAGAGGATCTCCAGAGCAGAATGAAGGGATGGATGTGCAAGTACAGGGATGGGTGAAGGTGAGGAGTCGGGGGAGGAAGCCACCAGGAGAGCAGAATGGCCTCACTCACAGGAGCTTTCAAAAAGCCTTTTTTCTAACAGCTGGGCTCTCTGTTGAAGAGTTAAAAACAGCTCCTCTGTGCTGGAATGGAACACCGTCATGTGTTCTTATAAAGTAGGGGAAATGCCAAAAAGGGGTTCAAATTCCATCGTCAGCTTCCCTTCTCTTAGGAGGGGTGCATCTCTCATACTTTTGAGAATGTGACAGCTTCTAGCTTCTCTGAGGCTAATAATGAGCTAAATGACCAACATTTAGTTCATTATTTTTCCCATGCATCTATGTTTTGGGGTGCATTGTTTGAAATCCCTCAGATTTAATTCCCAAGTCCCCTAACCCCCACTCCCCATAGCATTCTCAGACTAATAGCCACAAAGAGCCTGTGTGAATAAACACACAAGATCACCTTGGGTATTATACCTCTTTAACACTGCCCCTTGCTAGATGTACATCTTGGGAAAATAACCTCAGAGACATGAGCTGCTCCATGCAATGTGGCACACACATTGAGGTTTTAAATGAGACTTAGAAACACCCCAAACTCTGTAAGTATTATTAAATGTTATAAGCCCCCATAGAGAACAAGTATAGGGAGAAATATTCCAGAGATAGATAAACCATGTAAGTATATCACGTAAATTTTAAAACATAAAATGGCACACTGGTTTTAGGTCAAAAGGGCATATGAACTGAAAGAAAATACACTCCTTCAGCAGCAATTCCTGACTCTGAATTACTCAAGACATCTCCAGTTTGGACAATGAAAGATTCTGCTTCTCCTTGGCTAACTTAAATCCCGCTGCAAACATGGAAATATCAGTAATTTCCCAAAAGATTCACTCTCTTCTTGCATCCCAGTTAAAAAAAAAAAAAGCACTAAATAATATTAAGCTTTGGTTCATAAAAGTAGAATTATTGGTTTTATTATTACTTTTCTTGGATATTTCTAGAATCTGGATTCCTTCCCCCGAATCTTTTAAAAACTCATCTCCCTCCTTTGTATGTGTTGGAGTAGGTCAGTAAGGATGAACCCAATGTTAAAGCAACTAGAAAGAGACACCATGTGCCACCCAAGAGGAGGGAGGATTCAAAAGCCTTGTCTTCAATATGTGAAGGCAACACGTCTGGTCATTCACAGAAAGTAATCTCATTGGAGTTGCTGGTCCAGCTTATGCACAGGCTTGGTGCTGGTCTAGCCGCTCCCTTTCAGAAATTCGCTAAATGGCTTGCCTAAGAAGTTGGGGGTTGAGTCTCTTTTGAAATAGAAAAAAACAACAGAAGAGTTCGTTGGTCTACAAATTTGTTCTTCTTTTGATGTCAGTAACAGATTTTCTAATGAAATGATACATTTATTGTCCCAATAAAAATTTTCTAATTTACATATTCATCATCATCTATTTATTCATATTGAAAGCCTAGTAGATGTCAGCCATGGATATTCACACTAGGGACACGGATATGAACAAAGATGAAGATCCAGGCCTGTGGAAGTTTACGGGCTTAGGTGACACTCATAATACTAGCTATTAACTAACACCTCTCTTATGTCACTTAGCACATTGTAAATATAAAATACTGTAGTAGAACAGAGAGAGAAAAGATTAATTCTACAAGGGAGAAAAGAGACTTTAGACAGAAGCTTGTGGCAAAAGCAGAACTTGAAATGTGACTCTACTGCTCTATCTATTTTCATTATGGGTACCCTTATATATTATATTAATGGACCTTACATATTAATGTGATATCAGGGTGTATTCCCTGGGTCTCTTCTGAGCATCAACCTGTCCCTAGATAATCAAATATGTTCTCATGACTTCAGTTCCCATTACAAATTCCACACTTCATGCCAGACTGTTCTCTTGAATGAGAGAATCCTTTTCATGTTAGCCTTCACTTTGATGGCTCACAGGTCCCATGAGTGTGATATGACCAACATTTAGTTCATTATTTTTCCCATGCATCTATATTTGGGGTGCATTGTTTGAAACCCCTCAAATCCAATTCCCAAGTCCCTTAACCCCCAACTCCCCTTAGCATTCTCAGACTAACAGCCACAAAGAGCATGTGTGAATAAATACACAGGATCACCTTGAGTATTTTACTGCTTGAACACTGTCCCTTGCTAGATGTACATCATGGGAAAATAACCTCTCTTTCTCAGCTGGTTCATATGTAGAATGAAAATAATCATATATCTATACCCTGGGGTAGTTTTGGGGATTGAGTTAATACATGCAAAATGCTTAGAACAGTCCTAGTATCAATAGTAAAAATGAATGTTAACTACTATTATTATTCAAGCAACTCAGAATCTATGTCCAACCTGCCACATTATTCCACTCAGAACACCCATATATTGAACTTTTCTATGCATTTTCCAGTGTGCCTCACACTATTCTAAGTTCTAGAGATACAGCAGTGAAACAATCAAAGACCTTGTGGTGCTTATCTTTTAAAAGAGGAGAGACAGATGATAAAAATAAACAAATGCAAAATATAACATTAGATGGTATCAAAAGGTATAAAGACAAAAAACACGTTGTAATAGAGAGTGACAGAGGAGAGGCAAATTTTTATATGACAACTGGGGGTGAGTAAGGAAGAGGCTGAAGAAGAAACTTTTGAGTCAAGACCTGAATGATGCAATTCAAATGTAAAAAGATCTGAAGAAGGCAGTTTCAACCTTGGCACTACTGTCATTTTGGGCCAGATGGTTCTTTGTTGTGAGGAGCCATTCTGCGCATTGGAGGATGTTTATCAGCATCCTGACCTCTAACCACTAGATGCCAGTAGCATCCCGGGAGCTGTGACAGAATCTCCCTCACTTAATAGCAACACTAAAATGACAATGTAAGTGATAAACACTGTTATCATCCTGGTCTCACTTCTTGACCCAATTGTTCATGTTTTTTTTCTGGTTTGCCATCTTGCTTTTCATTTCCTATAGAGCCAAGTCATTTCCCATGGCCACACCTGTGCTTATGCTGACCTCTTTACCTTTGTAGAAGATCCTTCCTGCCCCTCTTCAACTAACAATTCCCCTTCATCATTTCATCAATTCAATTCAAAGTGTCATCAATTCAAAGATTCTCATTATCTAATTCATTTGTAGTCAGTGCCTATAACACACAGTAGGTGCTGGACACATACTGGGTGCTTAATAAATATTTGTTGAATGAATTAACTACTTTGCCCTCAGGATTTTACAATTGTTTAGAGGCCACAAGACATATAACTCTCAAATAATACTAAAGGTGATAAGTGACGTACAATAAATAACAACAGTGTTAATTTGAGTTCAGAATCAGGAAAAAATACTCTCCAATGAGTACTTTTCTTCTGTGTATAGAAGAAAGTAAAGACTGTTGCTGTCGAATTGTGACTCACCTTCCCCCAATACAGTCCTATAGCCATAGAGCACAGTCATAATATAATTTCACTAGTGATCAATAAAGCCCTTGCATACTAGATGTGAGGATATTTGGTAGGTCACACTGACCATCACTCGTACCGGAATACCAATCTGCAGCTACCAGTGGATTAAGAATGTAGGGGAGGCAGACTGTAACTGAGTGAGGCCAATGCTAAATGGTAAGGCGATGTCTCCTATGCCTTTCTTACCCTTTCTTGCCCAGTGTTTAATATGTCACATCAGTTTTGTTCCTATTCATGTGTGTCCCAGGTCTCCTCAGCCACAGCAGGGGCTAACGTCAGACACTGTGTACTAGTATGAACCTATCAGTCATCCACAACCAGTGTCCATGCCCACACCTTACCAGTTGCTCCATATTTTGAATACTTTTCTTGGCTTCACCCTTACTTGGCTGCACATTATCAATGACATTGTCTTACAGCATGAGAATCATATAGAAACTGTTTATTCCATTTGGTACAAAGATGAGCTAACTGGGAATATTTTGAGAAGATGGCAGTCTACCAAGCTAAAAACCTTCTAAGACAAAATTGAAGAAAATATACCCAATTCAGAAGCAAACAGGCAACTCAGAGATTTAGAATTGCTCTGAAGTTAGTCCAAACTGTTCATCATGTGATTCCATTCCTCAATAATCCCCTAGGTCGAAAGTTTAACAAGCATAAACTAATACTTGGGTGTCCAGAAATGTGTCATCAACCACACAAGTGAACTCCTCAGATGGCTCAAGTGGAACATTCAGCAAAGCTTTGTGTATCTGTATGTTCATGAAGTAAGCTCCTGTGACACCATGTTTGGTACATTTCCTGTCTCCCATCATTTTTTGCCCGTATTCCCAATTCCCACCAGATTTCTTCTCCATCTATGGATCAAAAACTCAGCAAAAACTCAGCATAAGTGTATTACACACCAATCAATACACAGATAACTTCTATTTCCATGTATGTTGATAGTTCATAAGACAATTAGAAAGAGTATTAAACGTTAAAATAATGTTTTCCCCTCAAATGACCTAAGCAACAGAAAAATCACTATCAAATAAAGCTTCTACAAAAAGCCCTCCCAACCTCACAGAAGTGGAAATTTCCATTTTACAGGTGATGATCCTAAGGATCTTTGACAGATCAAGTGCTTTAGCCTTGGTCAAAAGCATGATCAAAGGCTGAAACAAGAGTTGCATATTTAAACTCCAGCTTCACTGGAAACCTGGTGCTCCACTCCCTGCTTTATGCTACCTCTTAATATAGCTATTGAATACAGCCCACATTTAAACACCTACTCACAGACGTTACACCAGATAACACTCCTCGATGAAGCTGTGTTCCCAGACCCACAGCTTTGTACCCACACAGAAAATCCAAGAACTTTAGACTACGAGGGATCTTAAAAGATCATCTAGCCCAGCCTACTCATTTAGCAAATGATCATGGTTCTCTGCACAGCCCAGTACAACTACCCATCACCAGGAAGGTGAAATCCAAACTCATTGTATGGAAAGCACACTACGCCATCTGACCTAGTCTACTGCCAGCCCCACAGCCTGCCAGTTCATCCTGCACATGCACTCTAGTATCAACAAACAACTCGGCTTTTCTAGAAAACACCATGTTTTTTCAAACCTTCATTACTATTCTTTGTCTACCTATGGAGTCTGTCTTCAACAACTAGTTCAAATGTCACTATCACTGTAGGGCATTTTTTTAAATTGTACTTTAGGTTCTGGGGTACATGTGCAGATCATGCAGGACTGTTGCATATGACATATATGGCAAGGTGGTTTGCTGCCTCCATCCCCCGTCACCTGTATCTGGCATTTCTCCCCAAGTTATCCCTCCCCAACTTCACCATCCCCCACTGTCTCTCCCCTAGCCCCCCGACAACAGACCCAGTGTGTGCTGCTCCCCTCCCTGTGCCCATGTGTTCTCATTGTTCAATACCTATGAGTGAGAATATGCGGTGTCTGATTTTCTGTTCTTGTGTCAGTTTGCTGAGAATGATGGTTTCCAGATTCATCCATGTCCCTGCAAAGGACACAAACTCATTGTTTTTTATGGCTGCATAGTATTCCATGGTGTATATGTGCCACATTTTCCTGTCCAGTCTATCACCGATGGCATTTGGGTTGGTTTCAGGTCTTTGCTATTGTGAACAGTGCCGCGGTGAGCATATGTGTGCATGTGTCCTTATAACTGAACGATTTATAATCCTTTGGGTATATACCCTGACCCTCTCAGAGAGCACTGTTGCCCCTTCCTTCATCATCCCATGACACTCCTTGCATGGCTTTGACACAGTTCATTTCTCATCATGTGTAAGTCTGTTATTCATATGTCCACCTTCTTCCACCAGAAGGTGAATTCTGTGAGGATAAGGACTGCATTGTATTCATTTCGCTTATCCTTACATCTAGGCTAACACTCAATGTGCTCCTTAAAATGTTAGAGAAAATGAGATAAAGAGAAAAAAGATGGAGGGTGCTAAAGTCAGAGAAATTAAGAGATTTGCTAAAGATCACCCAAAGAAATCTCACAGCAGGAGGCCCCAATCAGCACACTTTGTCAGACAGACCAGGAGACATAAAGCCACTTAACTACCTACTGAACATTCCACATCCACCCACTGCCCTCCATTTTCTCTCCATCAGAACATGGTTTCTGATTCATCCCGCTGACAACTCTGCCACAGCTCTGGCAGAGACCCTTGCAGATGAAAATGGCTGTGAGAGCGCTGCACCTTGCAGAAGCATAGAAGCATGGCTGGTGGGGGCACTCAGGTGAACAGTTTAATGAATGAGAGTCTCTTCCATGCAGAACAGGTGGGGCAAATGCTCGGGGGAGATGGATGGGCTCTCTTGTTTCAACAGTTGCTACTGTAACCCCTCTTCCACCACCAAACCCCAACCTAATAACCTTCTAGCACACCAATTCCAAGGACAGTGTCTCTGGGGGCTGTGGGTCTTGCTGGCTGTCTCTCCAATGTCTGGAAAAACCCCATGTCTGATCATGGCCTCTCCTGCTTGCAAGCAAAGCCAGCCAGAAAAACCAGCCAAGAAATTAGCCAGCTGGCAGCAGCTCTGGAGGTGCGGCTGTGTGAGCCCAGACCAGCCTCCCAGCATGGTGCAAGGGCATCCCCCAGCCAGGCATCAGGCCTTGCGAAAGGGTGAGGAGTCTCCAGTTCCTGCCCCTCACCAACCTCTGAAAATGTCAGAGCAACCCACCCCTCCTCCACTGCGGCCCAGCCCTACAGGGAGAGAGCGACTCCTCCCCAGCTGCTGCCAATTTGCACCTCATTAGCAACAGCCTCTCCCCAATGACAGTCCCTCGGAAATTCCAGACTGAGCACCTCCTTGGTGCTAAATGAACTCTGGGTGTTTGAGGAGAATGACATCTGAGCTGCTCAGACGGAGAATGACCAGTCTCAGGGCTTCCCAGAAATCTGAGAGAACACAGGCTACAGAGAAGAGCATTGTTCCTGGAAGAAACCAGCAGCTCCACATCAGGAGTTACTGAAAATCAAAGGGACATTTTGAAAGGAGCTGATGGCTGCAAGGTAGATGGTGAGCTGAATGAATGCAACTTAATTGTGGCAGAATACCACTGGAAGTCACAGCAGGTGCCTCCTATACTTGGAATGCTTGAAAAAATATGTAAAATTACCAATTTGCCCCTGGTCACAGACAGAGAATTGGAAAAGATGAAATACCTATAAAACTCTTAAAGGTCCTTTAGAAGTCAAAGAAACTAAGAACAGTATTGTCTGTTCAAAAATTCTGAAGAAATACATGAATCTGCTAACTTTTCTATTGTTGTAAAGCAAAACAGAATAAGCAACTTCCAGGTCACCATGACGAGTTGGACACATACCTTTAGCCCAGCTCTCTCCAGAAAATCCCAAGACGAAAGTCAGAGAAATAAAAGACATACATCAGAAAAACAAAAGAAAACAGGAGATGACAATAAAAGAGATGACAACATTTTTGGAAGCTGGGGAGTAAGCTGAATGCAGGCAGAGTAGAGAAATCTGGTAAGGAGGAAGAAGCAAACAAAAAGAGGTGGGTTCACCCTACAGTTCCGGAAAAGCTCAGAAACTGGAGGCACCAGGTACTGCTGAAGGTGAGGGTGTGAGGAGGAGCCAAAAAGGAAGAATCCTTTCTAGAGAGTACTTAGACCCCCATTCTGAGCACCTGTGGCTACTCCCATGTACCACACACAGCTATGAGCCTGGAGATGCAGTTTCTAAACAAGCTACACCAGAGAGAACTAGAAAATACAACCGTAGCTGGGTTTGAGTGTGAAACTTCTACTAAAAGCAGAGAGAGCAAATGAAAATCTATCCACTGAACAATAATAATTCAGCCTCAGAGTGGGGAGTGGGGAGCTCACACCTGTAATCCCAGCACTTTGGGAGGCTGAGGCAGGTGGATCACCTGAGGTCAGGAGCTTGAGACCAGCCTGGCCAACATGGCAAAACCCTGTCTGTACTAAAAATTCAAAAATTAGCCAGGCTTGGTGGTGGGTGCCTGTAATCCCAGGTACTCAGGAGGCTGAGGCAGGAGAATCTCTTGAATCTGGGAGCTGAAGTTTGCAGTGAGCCAAGATTGTGCCACTGAACTCTAGCCTAGGGGATAGAGCAAGACTCTGTCTCTAAAATAATAATAAAAATAATAATTCAGCCTCAGAGAAAAGACAGACCTAGAACTCTTAAGGAAACTGGAGGTGAGGAAGCTAAACAGAAAATGCTAAAGTTTAGGGTTTTCTCAATAAAACAAACCAAGACTCCACAGCGAAGTTTAAGTCACAGACATGCACACCGACCTTTCATTCAGCCTTTTGGGGCCGCCTCTCTCTTAAATATTACTGGATCATCAGATATTTGAATAGTCTCCAACGTAAAAAGAAGCTATCAGCATGAAGAGGAGAAAAAGTTTGAAGAAAACAGAGTTAATGTAGGGTAAATACAACATCCAAAAATTATTATTAATCCCCTCAATAAATAAAAGAAGACATTAAAGCTATGAAACAAAAATAAAACATAACAAAAAGGAACCTCAGAAAGCAAGAAAGAGCTCTTAGAAATAAAAAGTATGATCACAAAAAAATTAAAAATCCAGTGAAAGGATGGCAAACAAATGAGGAAATCCCCCAGAAAGCAGAATAAAAGTAAAGGATAACTTTAATAGAAAAAAAAAAAAAATCAGAGGACTAGTTCAGCAGATACATTAGCTATTTAATATAAATTCCAGGAAAAAAGCAACTTGTAAATTGAAGAGGAGAAAAATATTCTCTCCCAACCCCCCCAAAAATACCAAAAAAATTCTTAGCTTTAAAAGTTTTTAGAGCGAAACCATGAATATATGTACATATATAGGGTACATCAGTTTTGAAATTCCTAAACAATATATTCAAAGGGAAAAATGTTAAAAATAAACCAGAGAGAAAGAAAAAGATATAAAGTTATTGAGAATTAGAATGGAATTGGGCTTCTCAGCTGTGACTCTGGAAGCACAGCAGCAAGAGAGAAACGCCTTCGCAATTCTGAGGTCAAATTATTTCCCATCTAGAACTCTGTAACTGAAAAACTCCCAATCAAGTGTAAAGGTAAAATGTATATATATATATTCTCAGACATAAAAGGACTCCAAATAGCTAACTCCCACATGCCCTCCGCAAAGAAGCTACTGCGGGATGTTTCACATCCTGAAGAACTTTTTCAACTTGGTCATCTAAAAATATGAAGAAAGTTCCTGGGAAAAAAACCTCATCTAGGAGGGTGGTATTGTTCTTCTTCTTCTCAAAATGGTTTGTTCCATCAAACAGGGCATAAGTCAGAAAACAGGGTGCAACGCTTAGGAAATCTAGAAGTCAGAGGATCCGCCTGAGAAAAATGGCAGAAGGCTGTCAAGGTATTGGAGAAGAATGGCAGCTATGTAAACACCAGTTCGGACAGGGTAAGATGATGGAAAGAACCAGGAGGGCTGTCTACAAGAAAAACCATGAAACTGACCCATTATTTGATATGATTACATGCAATAAAACATTTATTGTTCTGTTAACAACTTTCTGGAAGAATCATGAGTAAGTCCATATGAAAATAAGTTTTAAAATGAGACCAATAATACAAGAAAGAAAAGGTTTTCATAGCACACTGGGCGACTCGGCTATGGATAAGATTTACAAAGTCACGATAATACAAGCATTTATTAATGATTTAAATAAAATTGTAATACGAACATATTGGAAGGATGGAAGAAGAGGCACATAAAAGTGGGATAAAAAGTGAACTACTAAATCCTCACCTCAGAAGGGACAGTTAAGAAAAATTGCCAAACAGCACTTAGTAGACAGTAGTATGTGATGTATAAATACAAATGCAGAATCCAGAAGAAACAGCTAATATATGATAGCAGCTCTGAAGAAATGGGAGTATGGAAGAGACATTGAAAATGGAACTATTGGGTTTTGTTTAAAGCCCTGCCATTGTTTTTGGGTTTTTTTTTTTAACTTTTAAGTTCAGAGGTACATGTGCAGCTTTGTTACATAGGGCATTTGTTGTACAGACTATTTTCTCACCCAGGTATTAAACCTAGTACCCATTAGTTCTTTTCCTGATCCTCTCCCTCCTTCCCCTCTCCACCCTCCAAAAGGTGTGTTGTTCCCAGTGTGTGTTGTTCCCCTGTAGGTGTCCATGTGCTCTCATCATTAGGTCCCACTTATAAGTGAGAACATGCAGTATTTGGTTTTCTGTTCCTGTGTTAGTTTGCTAAGAATAATGGCCTCCAGCTTCATCCACATGCCTGCAAAGGACATGATCTCATTCCTTTTTATGGCTGCATAGTATTCCATGGTGTATATGTACCACATTTTCTTTATCCAGTCTATCATTTACAGCCATTTAGGTTGATTCCATGTCTTTGCCATTGTAAACAGTGCTTCAGTGAATATATGCATGCATGTGCCTTTATAAAATAATAATTTATATTCCTCTGAGTATATACCTCATAATGGGATTGCTGGGTTGAATGGTATTTCTGTCCATCTGTAGGTCTTTGAGGAACTGCCACACTGTCTTCCACAATAAAGCTCTGTAGTTCTAACTATGAACTATGCCTTAAGTCTTGATTTTACATTACTTTGGTAAATATTATATTTAAAAATGAAACCCAAAAGTTTGCCAATCCTCACCTAACTGCATTTGCACATCTCCAAAACAATCGCTACCATTTATAAACCTATGCTCCAAGCTGGTTTTAAGAAATTTAATTGCCCTGAGAAGTTTGTAGGGTCTTCACATTACTTTGTAGCAGATAGCATACATGTGATGAAGCGTGGTGGTGGCGATAGCAGTATCTTGCATGGCTATAGGGCTATAAAATTTACAATGTGCACACATTATTCCATTCAGCACCAACAGCCATGCTGGGAAATAGGTATCATTAGCCTCATCTTTCAGATGAGGACATGGGCTCAGAGAGAACAAGCCTTATCTGAAGATTCACAAGTGACACAAACAAACACCCATTTACACAGGCATGCACCCTCCAGCACACATGCATGCACACACACTCAGTGGTGGGCAGTAGTATTTTCTAACACGGATGGACAGTGACACATTAACAGACTTGCTTTCTGAATTTGTTCATGTATTTGTCAAGCCAGGGCAGTAAGAAGTAAAGCTTTTTGAATGAAAGCTATCCAAGAAAATTGTGGGACACTCCTTTTTTTCATTTAAAATAAAACTGCCTTTATGAGGCAAGAAAAAAATACGAAGTTTCACATCTTTGAATTTAGTATTGTTGACTAGAATTATGACATCGCCTCATAGTTTCCACTTTATAAACAATTGGATTTAGTTGAAAAATCAAGTTTTTAGCTTCTTAATAACGAATCAGTTTGTAGGTTGTATTTCCAAGTCTAAAAGGCAGGTCATGTGGGCCTGTGGGTCCAAGACTGTTTATCACTCTGGGTGGCCTTAAACCAAGACTCTCTTTCTTCCTTCCTGTTAATTATACTGTGACTCAAAGTTGCTTTCTTTTCTATTTTTCTCTATTTTCCATTTATATGAGAAAAACGATGATTTCTCCAAAATGCAGAGTGTGAGCCAGCTCTCGGGCATTGCAATGCAATGTACATAATGCAGAGACTAAGCCGGCCATCGTCCTAATCCTTCTGGAACAGACCTGAAAGCCAGCAGTCAGAATTGGTCACGCTGACTTTCCTCCACAACGTTGCACTCCATTTACTGAAGATTATGTCTGAAAAGAGTGTGTGGTTTGTGGCTAAAAGCAAATCTTTCTTAGCTGCAAAATTATCTGTCTTTCTATTAACTGGTCCAGCCAATCTCTATTCATGCAGCAGTGTTAGACAGTAACACAGCCCTCTGACAGTGAACAATGTTTAAGCTGCTCGACTACTATTTTTTAATAAATTCAGAACACACATTTCTCCTATTAATTTGTTCAATGATTTCTAGGTATTGGAATCTGGAAAGGAAAAAAAAAAGCCTATCCATTTTTTTTTTTAAAGTCCAATGATGTGATTTGGCAGGGGGGCAGGGAGTTTATCCAAACAGTTTAGAGGGAAGTGCCCAGCGCACAGGCAAGCCAGATGCCTGAGTTTTCTGTGTATTTACCTGTTTCGAACTTAGGACAATGTTATTTTGCTAAAGTATTAATGAATGGCATCAAGTCTAAACACCATTTTTTATATTCCTTTATGTAAAAACAAGTTTCACATTCAAACTCTGTGGACATCTCAAATTCTCCTTACTCAATCTTTCCCAAATCTGGAGACTAGATTTCTAGTCTCAGAGATACTCACCCTACTTCCTACTGTTCCTAAGGCACGAGAAGAGCCTGGTTCTCAGGCACCATGGACCCTGCAGAGAGAACAGGGGTCCCCTTCCCTGTTCATGTGCTAGAGGAGAAAGGAAAGTTCTTGTCCATGCTGGAATGTCTGGAAGCAGGGCAGGACGGAGGTGTCACTTCTACAGAAATGATTTGTGCAATAACAGCAACTCTAGATGCAGGGTGACTAACGACGTCTTCAGAGAGAACAAGGACCTCCCCACAGTTGAGTATGGAGCATCACTTATAGGCTTGAAAACCTCCAGTGGCTCCCTGTTAACTACAAAATCCAAATTCTCCTGATGACATTCAAAGTCCTCCATAATGAGCAATTAACTAACCTCTGCTGCCTTATCTTCTACTCTATCCTATGCTCAACCCAAACTACTTCATCACCATTCACACTGCTGCACAAATATCTCATACATTTCTACCACTGGGTCCTTCCTCATACAATTCCTGCTGCCTAGAACACTTTCCATACTCTCCCTCCTTCTGTCCCCATCTCCTCCTATTGAAATCCTACTTACCCTTTAAAGTCAGTGATCCAAGAAAACTCCCAAACAGAACTAACCTCTCCCATTTTTGTGTTCCTATTTCCCAGATCCAGATACAATCATGTGCATCATGCTATGCTTGCTGCTTTACCTTTGTTCAGCTGCTGATGTCTAAGAAACACAGAATAGATATAACGTCTAGAAAAGTTCATTTATGTGTGGAGTTCTAGGTTAGTGGAACCTGTTAAAGCCCTCCATTTCTTCAAATATTCAAATGATGTACTTTGAGAGTTTTTCAGAAGAGATTAGAAGTAAATGGATTGTGATCTTAAAATCTGTTTCTAGTTTGCCATTTAGAACCCAGAGTATGTTTTCTCCATTGAATCAATGACATGGACAAGTCCTTTAATTCCTCTCTCCACCTTGTTATCTTCTTTTCCTCCTTCAAGGCATATTTAACTGTCAGTTGCTCCAGATTCTCCAGTCTTCACTCACATAAGTGCCCTCTCTCAGGGCTTCCCCCTACTGCTCCCTGACCATCCTGCTATCTTTGTATTTATCACCCTGCAGAATTACAGATCAATGTCTTGCTTCTCTCTCTCACCAAGCCATAAATTCGTGATAACAAAGATACTTACTGCTCTTTTATTTCTAGCACTTAGCATAGTATTTGGCAAATAGTAGGCTATATGGTTATTTTTTATTTCTTTCTCCCATAAGTTATAAGTGACTTGAAACAACTTTAAGGTAAAAATTGTTTATTATTCAATTTTGGATTCCTCACCAAGGACTTGAAATAGTGTTTTACACATATGACAAATGAGAATTCCATATCTATTCTTATAACATAGCTATGTTTTTATCGAAAGGACTGCTCATGCTATAAAACATAGGTGAGAAAACCCCAGTGTTCACCCAGTGATGCTTTTTTCTAAATACCTTTTCCCAGCTTTCAATATCAAGACTTCAAAGAAAGCACTCAGTGCATGGAAGAGCCTCAGAGACCATTGAGATACACGTATTTCATTTCTCATCTTCTAATGCTCCTCTCCTTTTTCATTTCTCATCATCCTCACAAATTTTCTCACTCCCTTCAGCAGAGAATGCATATTACTTGGGTTATTTTTAGAACACCCTTGTGTGCAATATTGGCAGTTCAAAGCATCAGATAGAATCCACACGAACACACACAGATTCTCCTGGGGCTTTTGCTCTGTCCTTGAAGCTCTTTTCACAGCTTCCTAAGGTTCTCCCCTAGGAACCAAGGGAGCCATAGTAAAAGTATAAGTCCATGCATTTACTTCTATGCCTCCCTGGTGAATTTACAATAAATATTTATTGAACATGATGGGAACTGATACTAAGAATAACATAAGAGCATAAGAAACAATTTCTGTGACACAGACACAACCTGAAGCTAAACATCCACGTTCCAAGTTCACACCCTCCGTCCTGAACCATCCTCTTATGCAGATTTTAGGAATTAACCACTGGAAAAGCAATAATACTCTTCCCATAACCTTTTTCTACCTCCAAATGCAGTCACCACTGGTTGAACTACTTTAGATGGCAAAACAGCTAGGCCACCCAAAAGCTATAGAACACATTCTCTTACATCTAATGCTCAATAAAACTAGCAATGCAGAGGAAGATGCAGTTTGCAAAGGAAAGAGAAGACAAACTCCCTGCCTTACTCTTATCCTCAGTCACCACTGAGGAGAGGAACACAGAACAGGCAAGATGATGGGGAACACCAAAGTTGACTCTCCCTCATTTCTTGTCTGTAGTTCTCCCTCCTTCCTAGTTATACCCCGAAAGTACAACGTCTTCACTTGGAAAACCAGACTTCATAATTCAAGAACTTTATCATTCAAGGTTGTCATTCAAGGATGGTTGGTTAGAGGTTTCTGTAATTTTGATAAATTAGTATTTTTACACTAATCCCACAATGCTGTGCTGTTTAACAGAACTTTCCACAATGATGAAAACATCCTATATCTGTGCCATCCAGCATGGCAGCTGCTAGCCACACATGGCCCTTAAGCATTCAATGTGCGATTACTGTGAGAGAGGAACCGGATTTCAAATTTAGTTTACTTAATTAGTTTTGGTAGACCCACGGGGTTAGTGCCTACTGTATTCAATGGCACAGCCTTTGTACATGAAATAGTAAAATACTGTCCTCTGGATAAAATAAGTAGTCTGCTTGACCACCAAATATAGTTTTAGCCAAAGTCCAGATGGATTTCTTTATTGGCTCTGTGTCAACTATTGAAAGAATGTTCACCAAAACCTCTCAAAGAGCTTAAGTCAGTTTTGGAAGACTGGGTCACAGGTGTTTCTCTACTAGCAGCAGGGTCAAAAGGAGGATGATGCAGGCATAAGATGAAAAATAAAGATCGTAGTAAATAGAGCTTAAGAGAGAGCATGTCCCTTCTTATTTAGGAAAAATGAGAGAAAGAGAGTGAAGGAGGAACAGATAGATGGACAGAGAAAAGGATGGATGTGGATCGTTCAAGAAGGGCTTGGCATCTGAAATAAGTAGGAAACAAGCCAAGTAAACATTAAGCCAAACTAAAACGGCCAGTCTTAAGTAAAACGGCTGCAACCTAAGCAAAACTTTGGAAATATTATCAGCAATTTGTTGAACTGGCAGTCTGGATATTCAGTTTTTGGAATGAGTTTCATAGCAATTGGTCTGCACTCATGCTAATCCGTATCCACAGCCAACAGCCACAGCAAGCTAAAGAAGTCCCCAAAGCTATGCTGATGGTATGTAGGTATATCCTGCACCAGGGCACCCAAAGCAGGAGCAGATGGGGACAGAAACCCAGCCTCAGTCCCCTCATCACAGGAGAGGTCCTAGCTGAGGAAGGCAGGAGAACTTTCATAAATTCATTCATCCCAAACTTGAAACCCTTTTCTAATTTGAACAAAGGCACCATATGTGCTAACGGTGACCTTGGTTGAACCACATTTTTAGTTTAGTGCTCCATTTCTATGAAGAAAGCCATGGATAACCCAGTATGCTTGTGAAATTAGAAAGAGCCAGAAAAGTGAAGGTGATTGAAAATCACTTTGCGATAAGGGATAGAATTAAAGTGGAGATGGTCTTGTCTAAAGAAAAAAGAGCTAAAGAGGCATGTGATATTTGACTTCAAATATTTGAAGACCGGTTATACAGGAAAGGAAAGGGTGTTATCCTAAAAAGAAATGCAATGTAATATTAAGCAGGTAAAAAAAAATTAAGAATGAGTTTTGGACTAAACATAGAGACAGCAGAATGTAAAGGGAAAAAAATAGGGGTTTTTAGGTGACTTAGAACTGAGTCTGAATCCAATTAATTGACTCCATCAACTAATAGTTCATTGACTTAAAACAAATTATTTCCCCTCTGTGACTTAAAACAAATTATTTCCCCTCTGTGACTTAAAACAAATTATTTCCCCTCTGTGAGACAGTTTTCTCATCTGTACGATAGTCATAACTAGTCAGAGTTGTTGTGAGAATTAAGTAAGAAAACTAAAAAAAAGGAAGCAACAAAGTGCCTATACATACTAAGTATTCACTAAGTGATATATATTCATTTTTCCTATTTAAAAAAACTCTAACAATTAGAACTGACCAATGATGTAACTATCCCTCTGATTTATTCAAGAGCTCTCTGGCCCTGAAGACATTCACCAGCAGAGGCTGGTGGGCCACTCGCCAATGATATTTTGATAAATTAGACTTTTTTAAACCATCTAGTTAACTTAAACAAAAAGGACACTTATTGGGAAGATGTTGGATAGTTCACAATCATCAGAAAGACTGATGATCAGTATTAGTCTGTTTCCATGCTGCTGATAAAGACATATCCAAGACTGGGAAGAAAAACAGGTTTAATGGATTTACATTTCCAATTTACATTTCTCACAATCATGGCAGAAGACAAGAAGGAACTAGTAACATCTTACATGGATGGCAGCAGGCAAAGAGAGATCCTGTGCGGGGAAACTCCCCCTTATAAAACCAGAAGATGTCATGAGACTTATTCACTATCACAAGAACAGCACAGGAATGACCACCCCCATAATTCAATTACCTCCCATTGGATTTATCCCACAACATGTGGGAATTATAGGAGTACAATTCCAGATGAGACTTGTGTGGGGACACAGAGCCAAACCATATCATTCCACCACTGGCCCCTGTCAAATCTTATGTCCTCACATTTCAAAACTAATTGTGCCTTCCCGACAGTCCCCCCAACTCACTTCAGCATTAACTCAAAAGTCCACAGTCCAAAGTCTCATCTGAGACAAGGCAAGTCCTTTCAGTCTATGGGCCCACAAAATTGAAAGCAAGCTAATTACTTCCTAGGTACAATGGGGATACAGACATTAGGCAAATACAGTCATTACAAATGGGAAAGACTGGCCAAAAGAGGGGGGAAACAGGCCCCATGCAAGCCCAAAATTAAGCAGGGAGTCAAATCTTAAAGCTCCAAAATAATCACCTTTGACTCCATGTCTCACATTCAGGCCATGCTGATGCAAGAGATGGGTTCCCGTGGTCTGGGGTAGATCCACTCTTGTGGCTTTGCAGGGTATGGCCCCCTTCCTGGCTGCTTTCACAGGCTGGCATGAGTGTCTCTGGCTTTTCCAGATGGATGGCGCAAGCTGTTGGTGGATCCACCATTCTGGGGTCTGGAGGATGCTGGCCCTCTTCTCACAGCTCCACTAGGTGGTGCCCCAGTAGGTACTCTGTGTGGGGGCTCCAACATCACATTTCCCTTCTGCACTGCCCTAGCAGAGGTTCTCCATGACGGCCCTACCACTGTAGCAAACTTTTGCCTTGGCATCCAGGCGTCTCCATACATCCTCTGAAATCAAGGTGGAGGTTTCCAAACTTCAACTCTTGACTTCCATGTACCTGCAGGCTCAACACCACATGGAAGTTGCCATGGCTTAAGGCTTGAACCCTCTGAAGCAATGGCTCAAGCTGTACCTCGGTCCCTTTTAGCCATGGCTGAAGTGGCTGGGACACAGGGCACCAAATCCATAGGCTGCACAGAGCAAGGGGCCACAGGCCCAGCCAATGAAACCATTTTTTTCTCCTAGGCTTCTGGTCCTGTAATGGGAGGGGCTGCCATAAAGACCTCTGATGTGCCCTGGAGACATTTTCCCCATTGTCTTGGTGATTAACATTCAGCTCTTCATTACTTATGGAAATTTCTGCAGCCAGCTTAAATTTCTCCTCAGAAAATGGGATTTTCTTTTCCATTAGTTTGTCAGACTGAAAATTTTCTGAACTTTTTGCTCAGCTTCCCTTATAAAACTGAATTAAACTTTAACAGCAACCAAGTTACGTCTTGATTAGTTTGCTACTTAGAAATTTCTTTTACCAGATACCATAAATCACCTCTCTCAAGTTCAAAGTTCCACAAATCTCTAGGGCAAAGGCAAAATGCCACCAGCCTCTTTGCTAAAACATAGCAAGAGTCACCTTAGCTCCAGCTCCCAACAAGTTCCTCATCTCCATCTGAGACCATCTCAGTCTGGATCTTATTGTTCATATCACTATCAACATTTTTGTCAAAGCCATTCAACAAGTTTCTAGGAAGCTCTAAACTTTCCCATAGTTTCCTGACTTCTCTGAGCCCTCCAAACTGTTTCAACCTCTGTCTGATACCCAGTTCCAAAGTTGCTTCCACATTTTCAGGTATCTTTTCAGCAGCATCTTACTCCCAGTACCAAATTACTAAATTAGTCTGTTTATATGCTGCTGATAAAGACATATCCAAGAATGCACAATTTACAGAAGAGGTTTATTAGACTTACAGTTTCACACGGCTGCTGAGGCCTCACAATCATAGCAGAAGGCAAGGAGGAGCAAGTCACGTCTTACATGGATGGCAGCAGACAAAGAGACAGCTTGTGCAGGGAAACTCCCCCTTATAAAACCATCAGATCTCATGAGACTTATTCACTATCATGATAACAGCAGGGAAAAGATGCATCCTCATACTTCAGTTACCTCCCACTGGGTCCATCACACAACACATGGGAATTATGGGAGTACAATTCAAGATGAGATTGGTTGGGGACACAAAGCCAAACCATATCATGATCCATGCTTGGAATAAAGACAGGAATCAAGGCAGCAGGAATTGTCCTACCAGGGCACTACTAGTGGATATGAACAAATTGGCAATTCGTTTGACAATCCTTTAAGAGTTCAAGTCCAAGAGAGCCTGGTTGCCCAAGCTTAAGTCATACACTTGCCCTCAGGTGCTAGCAGGGTGGTGAGAGGAAGCCCCCTACAACAGCTTCCAAAGACCTCATTGGTTACCATGGGAGAGCCAGGCACCTTGATGTACAGCCCCACAAGGTTACATACAACTGGACAAAGGCCATTCCTAAAAGGAAAAAGAGGGTTTGAGGTGCATATAGAAATACAGCACAGAATAATGCTTAAGGGCACTAGATAGGGGGTTCTGGAATTCAAACCCTGGCTCCACCATTTGCCGGTAGTGAGGCCCTGACATATTATTTCATTATCCTGTGCCTGAGTTTCCTTTTCTGTAAAGCTATGAATGGTAAAAGCATCTACCTTATAAAGTTGTGATAAGAATTAACTGAAACCATATATGTAAAACACTTAGCACAGTTCCTGGCAAGTAAGACCTCAATAAATGTAAATGTTATTGTTATTATTAATGTTGAAGGTATATCATCAAGCACCTCCCAGATATGCTTCTTCTGAGAGACACTTAGGATCTTGAACTTCTATGGTTTCATGCCAGGCTGGGAAGTCAAAGTTTTAGTTCTCTCATCCCCAGCCTTTCTTGTCTTGATTTCACCATCTATATAATGGGTTCGTATAACACAAGTGCTGTTTTGCTAAAGCTATTTTGAGTCCTTGTAAAAGTGCATGATGAAACATAAATGAGAGGCATTAATTGCTCGAGAGATGCTAAAAATAGCTACAGTAATGAACCCAGCACCACAGTGGGAATAATCATAAACCATTTCTGAATTTATCCATGGATTACTTCTTCTGAGCCTGACTTTTAGTTCCTGGAAGAGGTACTTTGTTTTAAATGGGAGGGCAACTTACTGGAAGTTAAAGACCAGCTTCCAGGCATCCCAGCTGCTCCTGGAAAGAGTCATTTTCTCTTAAATGTCTTGAGGAGGTGAATGGTGGGGAGCAGTGTTATACAACCCACTCTTGGAAAACAACAAAGTTTGCTCCCTTAACAACTCCCATGAAGCAGTTCTCTGAAGAAAATATATTTGTATAGATAGACATAAGTTTCCCCATAGTGTGGCAAATTTCAACAGAGATAGCAGAAAGGCCCTAAAAGGCAGGGTCAAGGGCTTCTGCACACAGATCAATCCACCCTCAAAATTAATAATGATAGTGCAATCAGAAAAATATAGCACCTGACGGCTTTGTATATTGACATAGCCCCTTTACACACGTGCCCATAGGGACATTAAGTATATGTCCTCCTCTGCACTCAGACCCTTCTCCTGATAAACTGAGCTCCACGAACTTATGCTCATCTTGTACCATATTTTCTTCTATCTTCATTTTGAAGAGCTTTCAGCTGCCAGCAAAAGCTCAATACAATGAAATCTTGGCACCATCCAACACCTTGGCTGCAACAACAAAATTTTGTTCTATATCATATTATTTCAATACCCTTAAAATTCTAAATTACCCAGAGTATTTCATTGAGATGGTATCCATGAGGGTCAAATGTAGCCTCAAAGCATACCTGTTTGTCAGCAGTATGTTCTGGAGACCTCCAAATCCTTCCAACTATAGACAGCCTGAACCTGCTCCCCCATGAACCCATGCAGCACACAGAAGTCTGGTTATTAGGTGATCAGCTATCTTGAATTTTCTCCATATAGTCAACAAATATATTGAGGTGGCTATTTCTTCCCCTAAAACCACTGAGCCACAGGAGCATATGCTTTCTGGAGACCTGAAATGCAATTGCTATAAAAATGAAACACTATTCTTGGAATACCTATGTCATTACTTGAACTGGATCTCCTTTACAATGAAATCGTTGCTGCTTAGCAACTAATGCAAAAGAAGAGCCTGACTTTATCTCTACCTGTTTTTTTAGGTTTTCCCCAGTAAGAGGAGTATGAAACATACACCATCACACTTGCAGTTTTGTGTTTTTACAAGTACAGGAAGAGTAAGGGTGATGTCAATGGGGTCATCTTCATTGTCAGTGCAATATGGATTTAGAACGCCAGCTAGTGATTGATTCCAACTTTGTCCATTGTGATTAACCAGTGAGATTATTCCAAGTAAGCAAAATTAATGAGTGGAAAATGGTGCCATCTTTCCATAGATTCATGTGTGGAAACAGCATCCTGCAGTGAAAAGAGTATGAGACTTCAGATCCGAAAACCAGCTTGAACCTGGCAACGTCCCTTATGGCACATAGCCTTGGGAAAGTCGCTTAGCTACTGTGACTGTTTCCTTAAATGTACAATGGCTATGAAATCAATATGGGGTTACCTAAGATTGTTTTGAGGGTAAAGTTAGATTAATTACATGAAAGGAGTTTATAAATGGTAAGCCGTAAAAGCACCACGTGCATTTTTATTAAGTACCTAAATTTAGTCAGTATAACAGTTTAAGAAATCTCCAGAAATTTGTCTTTAATAAAAAATCCCTTAGACTTTGTTACAAGTAATTCCACACTGGCTCATAGAAAGCTTCTGTTTTAATCTTTAAATAGCTTGGGCATTTATTTTTGAAGTAGAGGTTTATTTTCCTAAGGAATCCTGAAGGTTTTCTTCAAGTGAGCAAGAATGACTCAGGTTTTCAAAATGTTCCCTTGGAACTTTCTAGGTGTCTCTAACTGCACTCATGAACATACTTATGAATTCTGAAGGATGTTGTTATGGAAAAACTCATATTGCAAAGACTTACAGCTCAAACATTTCCACCAGCTAAAGGTAAAAGACCAGACTCGTCTAAAAATATATTTTGTAAAAATCAAACGGGGCTGACTATGCCATTTCAGACATGCAAAGTGCACATAAATTAATCCTAGCTTCTTCACTGGCCCCTAATCCATGGTACCATCACCTCCCATCAGGTTCCACTGCGATAACAACAAATCACAAGGTCTTGTACTGAAGGTAGAATTTAAAAGGAGTAGTATCAGTCTATAATCCCTGCAATCATTTCCTGGCCCCAGGAAACTGGATTTATTTCCTCATCTCGTGCAATGGAAAATTCATATAGTTTTTACAAAAAAAAAAAAAACAAAAAAACACCGTGGAAAGCTCAATCTTGACCTCCCGACAACTGACAGTAGCACATGATTATTCACAGAGCTAAGTTTTATGCTTAGACATAAAAGGAATGTCCATCCACTCAGCCAACCAACCTTCGTCAAGGCATTTCTCTATGTCCTTTGTGAGGTCTGGCTGGGCCCACGAAGATGAAACACATGGGTCTCTCTCCTCAATAGAGATTATTCTAATAAGCCACTAGATTGTGAAAATATGGCTATTTGCACACAGAGGATAATAGGAAAGGATGAAAACAGAACCAGAAAAGCTGCAATAGGGAAGTAATAAGCAATATGCAAATATAGGCAAAGATCTTAACTCTGCCACTTATCTAGCTGTGTGACTTGCAGGCAAGTTGCTTAAACTCTAAGCCTCAATGTTCTTCTCTGTAAAACGGAAATAATAATAGTCCCTACTTAATTGAGGGTTCACTGAAATCCTGAATGTAAATTATTTAGCAGCTCTTGACACAGTGTAAGCATTTGGCAAAATCAGTAACTTATAATCAATATTCATAGGTAGAGAGATAAGATAATAATTGCAGTCAGTATTTGAACACCAAGGAAAGCTTTTTCCTTCTCTGAGCTGCACTTTAAAAAAGCTTGGAAGTGCATGGATTGCCTTTGCTGCTTCTGGGAATGGCCTTCAGAGGCCACTGGGAAGGACAAGAGGAGTGATGTCTGTGGCTTTCCAGGACATTGTGAAAAAAGGCTGGTGTTTGTGTCCTCCCGAAATTCACATGTTGAAATTCTCACCCTCAATGTGATGGTTCTAGGAAGTGGGGCCACTGGGAGTGATTCAGTCACAAAGGTAGAGTGCTCATGAATAGGATGAGTGCCCCTCTAAAAGAGGGGCCTGGGAGTTCTCTCACTCCCTCCAGCCTGTGAGGACATCACGGGAAGAGAACTGTCTGCAGCTCCAAAGAGGACCCTCCCCAGAACCTGACCATGTTGGTGCCCTGATCTGGGACCTCCAACCTCCAGAACAATGAGAAAGTAATATCTGTTGTTTAGCCGCCCAGTCTATGGGACTTTGTTACAGCAGCTCAAGCTGATGACAGCCGTGAAAGCCAAGCAGCCCCAACGTTGTGCACTCTCAGGGAAGCCCATGCTTAGCAGCTTCCTGTCCAACTTGAGATGCTGAGGACAGTGCTTCAATTGCAGAGGAAAAGAAACATGCCACACCTTAGTCTTTGCATTGAGAGGGGGCCAACTTAAAAGGGAGAAACTTTTAAATCAGGCTCTTCCTTCAAAACTCTCTTACAGAAAATGCTTTCCGTCTGAGAGAGATTGTCTCAAACTCTGACACATCCATAGGACAATGATGAGATCTCAGGCCTTTCAGCCTGAGGAATTTTCCCGAAGTTTGTCTCTAAATGATACATGGAACCCTTTCCAACCACTTCCTCATAAGCTTATGTAAAGCTCTTTTTATCTTCCAACAAATTGCTTTCAATGTTTTTTTTTCAAAATAACAAGAATGTATTTTTCCCTACAACTTTGACATCTTTCTCATGTACAAAGGAATGACACATTTTTTAAAATGTACTTTGGTCCTTTCAAGGAGTCTATTTTCTGGCTATTTCCTGAAAGACTACATGATACACAAAAGCAGTCACCTTTTTTAAGGAAAAAAAATAATAATAAATTCACCTCCTCAACATTTACTTCACAGGCTTGAGCAGTTTTATTTGTTCAACAAATATCTAATAACAATCTACATCTTTCAAAATATATTCTGCTGTTTGGCCTGGTTGAAATAACTGATGGAACATCCCAGAAGGCTGTGCCTTCCATTTCTGAAATAATCCAGGATAGGTAGCATCTGCGAAGCTTCTTTCTGTATTGCCAGAGCATGCCAGCCAGCCATTGTCTGTATGTACAAAGCAGACATCATCAAGACAGGCCAGAAGAGAAATAACCTCTGTCCTGGAATCACAGGGGACAACTCTATTTCTAGTTCCTCGGTCTTTATCAGCTTATCTATTCCTGACACTGTGAAGCTCTGAGACCCTTCTCACCCAACCCTCCATGCCTGGCTTCCTGCTCTCAGATGACCTGCTGTTTGGGTTGCTGCTACCTGATTCCTCTGCACACTGACTGTGCCTGTCTTCTCCAACCTCTGCCTTCTGTCTGCTCCAATTTCCAGGGCACTGAGAAGCAGCTTTCTACTCTTTGCATCCCCTAGTAACAATGAACTGTGTTTTTAAAAGTTACAAAAGAAAAAGTACATATTCTATACCTTAAAGAATGCCAAAACCTGTCAATTACATCTCTTAAGACTATGTCTATCTCATTTTCATATTATCTGAATAATTTTATCATCAGCTACTGACATTTGATTAATGTTCTGTATTTTGCAGAATAATACACAAAGCTGTTCCTTAACTGGACTTAAGGATAGATAATATCACTTTGACAAACACACATAAAGCATGTACTTTGTGACGGGTAGCATTATAAGTATCAACTCATTTAAATGTCAAACAATTCTACAGGATGAGTATTACTACCATTACCACTTTGTAGATAGGGAAATGAAGACATGGAGATGTAAGTAATGTGTGCAGGTACACAGCAGGCAGAGGTGAAGCTATGGACCCAGGTGGCAGGGCTCTTCACCACTACTCTCTTCTACCTCTCATGTAATTGAAAGGTAAGAAAAATAAAATTTAATTGTGGTTTAAATATTACTGTTTTGAACGTTCTCCGCAACATCTAACAAAAGCCAGGCTATTAATATTACAGCTTAAACCAGAATTGACTCTTTTATCAGAGCATTATTTATGAGTCTGGAAATCTAAAGGCAAATTTCCATTTCAGCAAAACTCAGGTTGGATGTAAGAATGACAGAAGCCCCTGTTAGAAAGCTGTTGCCTTTAAAAACATGATGTTTGCTTCATTTCAAAGGCTCACAAAACTCAGGGCTGGAAGGAAAAAACATTAACATTCATATGCAAAGATCTTTCTTCCCACCTCTACCCAATCACAGCCCCCTCCTTCAGCTAATATGCACACACCAGATGATTTAATTTTCTCTAAAATAACCCAAGCAGTGCTCATACTGCCTCTCCCTGAACACTAAGGGTGCCAGGACACCCATGAGCCATTCTTCAAGTGCTCTATATGGTACATGAATAAAAAGTAGCTGGTGCTTTCTGAAGATTTGGTTATTAAGTGGGTTAAAGGCAAAGCAAAAACTTAGAATCACTAAGTGGACTAATGCATTCTTTCTAAAATAACATTTTCACCAAAGTCAATCGGATGAGTTGGAAGGAAAGCGTGGGTGAAGTAATATAGAACAGAGGTGGCTGGAGTGACCTCTGGTTGGCTGGACAAAGGTCAGGACTCCAGGAATGCTGGGTAGCCCTTTTTCTGCGTTTTTCAGTTCTAATCACTGAAGGAAAAGTCAACAGAAAATTCTCTGAGGAGAAAATCAATACTGTCCCTTGGAAAGGGATGAGACAGACAGAAAGAGAACTGGAGAGCTAATTAGTGCTACTCAGAAGGCAAATTAAGGCCTTTTCTTTGACAAGCTGCAAATAGCTGGTTAAGTAAGAGTTTCTGCCACCCCTCTCAGCCTCCAACAGCTGGCCAAATGGCTGATGCAGGTACTCATTCAGGAAGCTGTAAACAGAAACGCAGTCCTGGGCTGATGGACAAAGTGTAAGTAAGAAATAGGCAGAGGTTTCTCTAATAGAAAAGAAACTCGCAATTCAGATGAACCAAGAATGAATAACAGTAGTAATTTATTTAAAGATTCCAATTAAATACATTTATTCAATAAATACTTATCCAACACCTACTGAGCAAGAAGAATCAGAGTCAGTGATTCAAATGATCAGGTGTACATTCTGTCCTCAAAGGAGTTAACAACTTAGTTTGGGGAATGGTAATAATTACACAAGTTAATTCTGTGGAGGGCTCTATGCCATGCCCTTTACATAAAGTAACTCATTTAATCTTCCTAACAAACCTGTAAGTTAGGTATTACTATTATCTCATTTTAGAGATAAATTGGCTGAGCCTCAAAGGAGTTACATAACTTCTCCGAGATTAGCAGAAAGATGCTGGTTCAAATCTAGTCTAAGTCCTCAAACAGAAAATGACACTTCAGTCCTAACCCAGCTAATTTAAAGTGCCATATGAGGACAGGGAAGGACAAGTCACCCATCACCCAAAGTGGACCCTTTTGAGCTCACACCAATTGAGGAGTTTGCCTGGTGAACAAGCTGGCAAAGAGTTGTGGAAGCATTATGGGCAAACAGACTTAGCTTGGTGTTTTTATTTCTCCAATTGTCTGCATTGTTTGTTGTGCCTTGAAATAGGTTTCAATCAGTTGCAACAACTAGAAATTAGCCCATTGTTAAAGGCATTTTGAGCAAATTAAATTTTAATGAAAAAGTTTCATGGCTTAGATTTCATTGTACTTCTGACCTTTCCTTCAAAGTTATTCACTGTAAGAAAAGCTCAGATACCATCACTTATTTGCAGTAACTACTGTCCCAAAACTATAGTTATAGGGCCTCAAGAAAAATAATTAGTCTCCACAGGATCGGTGTTACCAATGCATACCCATGGAAGAAAGTAAATGTCACAGCCCAACATGTAGGCAGTAATTCTTCCAGATGCTTCTGGTCTCACAGTGTACTCAATTGCAAGAATACCTTGAGGTTGTACAGGGAACACGTTCTCAGTCCCAGGCCAAAAGAACATAGAGGGTGTAGACAGCCTGGGCTCTCGATGGGAACCCTCATTTCCTCAGATTAGAAAGTCCAGTGTTGGAAAGAGCTCACTCTAATTTAATTTGTCCCCATGAGGCAATGCTGCTGTTTGTTGCCACAGCAGAACTGAACATTAGCAAAGACCTCTCTTCAACTTCCCTATCCCCAGATTCCACAGGACCCAACAGTATCACTATCCCAGGTAAAAAAATCAAGCCTCTAAATGATCACTTAGAGAAGAATAAGTACTCTGAACAGTGGCTGAATTGAAATCTTGCCCAGTGTGTATCCTAACTGAGGGAATCACAGTTAGTACCTAAGTAATTACTGAGAAAGGAATTAAATTAGAACCAAGATTTTAATCTGATCCTAAAGTCCTTAAAAATCTAACAGATGTGCAAAGCACAGATACAAACAAAATAAAATGGATTCACAAAAGAGGACGCTACATACTGATATTTAGGAGAAGAAAAGTTCCCCCATACACTATTGATTACAATGTAAGAAGAACAATGTCCATTTTACCCTACGTGGCTTCCAACTCCTCAAATGTCTTTCTTGTAATGACAACCTTACTTTGCAGGACAAAACACAAAACAGAAATACTACATTCTAATCATCAACCTGTAAAGAATAATAAATATCTTTTTACATGTTTGCCCAAATTAACATGTTTAATACTCTTTGTTCCTATTTCCATCTCTTACCAAAAACTTCCCTTAAGAAAGATTTAGTATTATCAGCCTGGTTTATCAGTAGAGAAACTAAATCACAGTCATCAATATCTCATAAGCAATGGTCTGCCCAGACAAGCAAAATTATACTTCATCACTCATTCTGTACTGCCCAAAGATGTATAGATGGTCCAGCTCTTATCTAAGTTCACCTACATGACCCTGTGTAAATTTTTTCAAAGGCATATAAACCTCTAACATGGGTATCTTCATAATGGGTGCATGCAGTTGGTTTTGTTCTCAGAAGGAAAACCAATATATTTGCAATCATGAATTTATATTCATTTTTATTTCTGAGATGGTAGAAGAGTTCCTTAAAATTATATAGACAAAGGGCCACAATCCAAAAAAAAAGGCATGCAAGAGACAATATATAACGACCTGTAGTGTATTACAGATGAGGGAAAAAAACAGCTTACACTGCACACACACATGTACACACATATGCACGCATGGAGAGAGTTCAAACCTAAAATAAATATTTAGGGAAGCAGCATGATGTGGCCTAAAGAGAAAGTCCTTTACAGTCATCTGTGTTTAAATTCTGTCTCCTGCCCAAGCTCTATGCTTAAGGTTCATTTTCCATAAAATGGAAATAGTCATAATCACATCATAGGACTGCCATGAAGATTAATTAAGACAGATTATACAATAACGCTTAGCCGAGTACCTGTTGCTTAGAAGACAATAAACATCAGCTACCTTCTCCTTCCCCTCCCTTATGTGTTTCTGAAGGCTTTTTTTTTTTTAGTTTTACTGACTTAAATGGGAATTCTTACAGCAGTTTAAAAAAAAAAAGTTCCTACACATTATATAGTCATTTACACATATGTATCTGTTGCAGCATGGTAATTTGCAAAGAAAATAGAAGTAGTAATTTTAAAAGAAAAGTACCAGCTCACTTGCACTGCCTTTTCAAACCTTCAGTTTTACAGTCAACAGAGACTATTTGCTCTAGGGGTGCAGATTCTGAAATAAAGCAAAAAATTCTCATGGGAAAAATGGTTCTCAAAAAAAGCCAACAAAGGAAAGATAATGAGGGGAAATCTAGGAGTATAGAAAGGAGTTTATTTTACTTAACAAAGTAGAAGTCAAGCAATATGAATTATCTGCCTCCAGAAATGGTTATTTAAAGGCTTTTTGTAAAGGGCTCTGGTTCCTAAAAAGACAGGAGTCACTGCATATGCCCACCCACTCCTCATTTATTTTTAAACCCTAGCTTATATGTTCCTTAGCAACAGAAGGAGCAGATGAGACCCCCCTACACACACACATGCACACACACACACACACACACACACACTCCCAAAGCCCCCTTCTTTTTGCCTGTTAAGTTTCTTTCCAAAAATATCCATGTTCTTCAAAAGATACTTTTTTGCCTACCTGCAAATCTCCACTCCTCCACCTCAAATGATCCCCCTTACACAGGCAGCCATGCTCCATATCCTAACTGAGCCCTTTCACTTAGACTCCATTCTTTGAGGCCTTCCTGCCTCCTCTCTATAAGCTCCCACCAGGCCCTGTCCTCAGATGCCCCCAGAAGGGAGATGGTGTGGTCCTCACTGAGGAGCCAACCCTCAGCTCCTGCCAAAGCTGCTTTTATTTGTGCAGACCCTTCACCCATCCCACAGTAAAACAGCCAGCCCAGCTGCAGGAGTCCAGCACGAATGGCCACCATGGCGAGTGGGCAGGCCACTCATCATGACTCCAAAACAAGTTAGTAACAGTGACCAAAATGGAGATACTTTCCTGTTACCCAGGGACAAGCATGCTCCAGGTGGGAGCACCTCTTTTTTCACCATCTTTCCTCTGACTTTGAGACTACCTGGCCTGGTTTGGCTGGGCAGCATTTATGAGTTCAAAGATCAGTTGTTTAGTCTTGTGGGGGTGGAATTAGGGTGGCAATCCCCAGATATTAGTGTGCATAAACATCACCTGAGGAGCCTGTTAAAACTTCCCACCCACAGACAGTTTGATTCTGTAAGTCTGGGGTGGTGAGCACTTTTAACCAGCCACCTGAGGTGACACTGATGCAGGTGGTTCATTGAATTGGAGACTATGAAGCTTTATTTAAAAGGAAATTATGTTTATGAAGTAGAATCCACCTCCATGGATAGAGTGTAAAATGAACGCAATGTTATTATTATTCTATAGAAACATGCTGAGTCTGTGTCCATGTCAATGTTTGTGTGGGTACACACTTACATTTGCATGTGTGAGCATGCATTCAGAAAGCCACAACCCCACACAACATACATTTTGAGGAAGGAGGCTTAGAGACTGACCCCTGCCAAGAGGCAAGCTGAAATAATTTCCCTTGCAAACTCTGGCTTTGTATTCCTACCCAATGAGGACTCTGAAATACCAATGAGCCAGGAGCAGCCCACACTGTGCTTCACGTAATCACCACCCCCTTCCAACTCACAGCTCCTAAATTAGGTTGAATGTAGTCCCTGTTCCCCCAAGGGCCAGACAGGCCATCATAACTAGGAAGTAGAACTGCCTGTGTCCTAGCATACCTCCCTAGAGCTACCCCCCTCCCCACCATCTGACTATTTTTAGAAACGAAAGTATAAAAAGAAAGATCCGTTTGGACCTGATCTGTGCGAGTAACTAAGAGAACAACTCAGGTGGAGAACTCCCCCAGCACACCGACAACAAAATGCATGCAAGGAGCGCAGAAGCAACAACCTCACCAGGAAGGCGTTTCAGTAGTCATTAGAAGTCAACACTCAGACACAGAGCACATGCCCTAGTGACTGTGGCCTCCAGGCCAGGCGATGCCTGTGGGGATCCCAATGATTCACACACCTGTCCCATAAATAAAACACACCCTCCCAAACCCACACACACCTGTATCATCTGCATTTGCTTACATAACAGCACATGGTGTGACAGGCTTAATACTTCACATGGTTTTTGGGAAAGGAACACTAACTCAGAAAGAGTAGGGTTATAAGAATGTTTTCACTGACCCCTTTTCCAGAAACCCTCTTAGCTCCAGCAAATGCACATCTTTGTAAGCCTATGCTTGCATATTACCTTGACCTTTCACATCAACAAGCAGCAGGGTTAGTGTCCACGACTCTTCAAACCTGTCAACATGTTTATTCTTACCTGAGGAAGAGTGGGGGGAGAGAGAGGCCCTAATAAATTCTAGTTTCTCCTTGTTGGATTCTAAAACAATGTGGGGTTATCTTTTATCCTAATTTAGAGGCCACTGATCCCACACTGTCCTTGTCTTACACACACAATCATCCTTAGGTGCAAATATGATACCCACTCTCACCTTTACCCCTAGCTTGCCAGCAGGCTCCCCACACCCTCCTCCAGCCAGGAGAGAGGCAAGGACCACGCAGGCATGGAACCCCCATAGCCAGTGGTGAATCTACATACATAAACCCACTCTTTCTTCGTGGGGGATTTCGAGGCAGGTCCAACTTCCATAAGGATTACTCCTCAGTATAGTGCTGTTCTTTTCTGCCTGTCAGAGTGATCTCAGCTACCAAGTTAGTGCCAAAGGTTCATCCAGTGAAATCTGGAGGGTGTGTGTGGGGAGGTTGAAGATGACAGCTGCTTAGGGGCAACTTTGACGACTTCTCTTCAGAAAACTAAGCATCTCTGAGTCTGTAACCTCTCTCTCTCTCTCTCTCTCTCTCTCTCTCTCTCTCTCTCTCTCACACACACACACACACACACACACACACACACACACACACATACACACACACACACAGTTTCTGTTATTCTGACCTTAGGGACCCAATGGTTCTCTCCTGACACGGGGGAAAGCAGGCGTTGCTTCCCTTCAGCCTGTAATAATGATAGGATGGGGAGAAGACAGACATCCCCGGGAGGAGAGGGGGAAAGGGAGAAGGAGAGGCAGGGAAACAGAGAGGTGCCCAACTCCGCGGAAGCGCCCCTTGCTGGGGGAAGAGTGGGTCTCCAGCCGCGGCGCACCTGTCTGGGCTGCCGGCTCCCCGCGCCTACCTGTACGAGACCTGCTTCCGGAAAGTTAAGTTCCTCAGCTTCTCCTCCAGCGCCTCGTCCTTCTCCTTCTGGCCGGCGGCCGCGGACTCTTCCAGGGCAGCGGCCCCTGCCGCCGCGGCTGCCCCTGCGCCCCGCGGATCCGCGCCGCCCTCGGCGCCCAGGCAGCAGCTCCCGGCGCCGCTTCCGCTACTGCTGCTGCCGCCCGTCGCCCCCTTCTCCTCTCCCGCCGAGGAGCTGGGGTTCATGGCGCCCGCTCCGGCGGCCGCGGAGGGAGCGCAGGCGGCGCCGCTGCAAAGGCCGGGCGAGCTGGCGGCGCTGGCGGCGGCAGCGGCTGCAGGAGCGCGGGCAGGTCCGCACGCCGCTGGCAGGGGCAGCAAATGGCAGCCCCTTCCCGCAGCATCCATCCGCGGCTGCACCGCACCGGGGCATTGTGGGAAACTCCGCTCACTCCCCCGCCCCGGCCAATCAGAGGCCGCCGCTCCCCGCCTCCCGCGCCCTCCCGCGCCGGCCCGCGCCCTCCAGCCCCGCTGGCCTCTTCCTACATCCCGAGCGAAAGCCCGGGCTGAACCTGAACTCTGCCCAGAAGCAACGGGCTGCAGCGGAGGGGGAGAGAGAGGAGAGGCTACGCCCCCGGGCTGGGGACGCCAGGGCAGGGACGGCGAGCATCAGGAAGGAGAGCGTCCGGGGAACTCCGAGGGGAGCGGCCGCGCCCTGGGTCCTGCACCGCGAGGCTGGGACCAGGACCGCCTGGCGCCCACCTGGGTCCTGAGCCCGGCTGCCCTCTCCACCCCCTCCACTCCCCAGCAGAGCTGGGGCCCGCAGCAGCCCCCGCGCGCGGGAAGGTAGCGGGAGCTGCATTTAGGGGAGAGGGAGGTAGCAGGAGCGCCGCCGGTGGGAACGTTGGGGCGAATTCGCCGGCGAGTGCCAAGTCCAAGCGCCGACCTCCAGTCTCGGGGCCGGGGCCCCAGCATCCCCGAAATGCGTCCCCACCCTGCTCCTCGCCCGGTGCCTTCCTTAGGCGCAGCAGACTCTCTCTAAACAGTGCCTAATTCGATTGAATCGGATCGCAGCGCCCTCGGTGAAGCAGAAAGGCGGAGGGAATCCAGGAGGCAGAAGCGAGGACCCGAGCGCCTGGCGCCGCTGTGGTGTTCGGATAAGCAAATGAGGCGGAAGGGGCTGCAAACCACTTGGGACCCCACTGCTGAAACAAATCCAAGCTGCAGAATTTAACTGTCCACTTCAAACCCAGTTTTTGTTTCTAACATTATCGAACACTGTGCGGTTTGAGTGATGTGCTACAAAGTGTTTAAGACAGATTGTTTCTCAAATTAGGGGTTTCCACCCAAGAAATCGCTGCTGTCGGCAAACACAGGAACGATGTATGGGTTAAGACAAGGTGGAGTTCGTAACCCAACTACAAACCTACATGTACTTGGTGGGAAGAGAATCAGACCAGTGAACAGTTTCAGGTTGGCGTGGTGTGCCCACGAACAAGGAATTTAATACTGGAAACAATCTAAATTGCTTGCTTTCCCTTTACTTCCTCATCACTAAAATTAGGAAAATGAACAGAGATATGTCAAGTCTTTTCTAACACCCATATTCTGTAATCCTTCACATATTTACCTTATAATAAGACAAAGATAAATGCATTTTCGTAGTGTAGGGAGGAAAAGTAATAATAAAAATTAAAACTGCTAGCAGTTATGAAGCCCTCCTTTTTATATAGTAAGTGGTGTGGAAGCACTGCCCCCATCCACCTCTACGTTTCCACAGCACCTCTCAAGGGCTTGGACACGTGCAAGTACAAAATGGCAAAGCCAGGAGTCAAGCCAGGCTGCTCAATGGTCTTTGTGCTCCACCCCGGTTTAGTGCACCCCGTCTTCAGAAGGGACAGTTGTGAATTAGGTGCTTCAACAGCAAGATCCATGAATATCTAGCACTTCCCTTAAATCAAGCAAATGTCATCTGAACCCAATTACTGGAACAGCCCCCTCACTACTCCCACTTACTTTCAGCTGTATCTTCCCCAATCCAGTCTGAAGTGTGAGCTCCAAGATGCTTCTGCTTTGTCACGCCTCCACTTAAAAACTTCCGATTATGTCACATTGCCATTAGGGTAAAGTTCAAACAACTCCTTAACTGATTTTGAGGGCTACATTTGTGGGTGGTGGAGCACTGCCCACTGTCCCTTCATACTGTCATGACAGTGAGGTTCTGAACTGTTCTGTGTGCAAACCCCACATGCTCTCTGGTCTCTCCATTCCCATCTTTGCACGTGTGACTCTGCTGTCTCCTCTTCTTTGCTTCTATTTCTAAGATTTGCCAAGCCAACTACTACACCTCTATCAGATTTTAGTTTACATGTCTCTCCTCATGTTTCTCCCCACTAGAAGCCTCCATTGATCATCCCTTTCTAGACTGTGATGGGCGTACCTTCCATAGCTTTCATTGCACCACTGTACTAAACTTGGACCACTACAACTGTCATGTGTCTATTTTTCCCACATGTGTATAAAGGCTATATGTTGTTTACCACTGTATCCTCAGTAATAATAAGCAGGTAACATAATAGCCTAACTGTGCATATCATAGGTCATCATTAAGTGTTTATTGACTGAGAAAAGAAACATACATAGTTATGAACATAATAAAAATATCATTTTTTCAGAACAAACAGTTTGATAATAGATGGTGTTGGTGAGGGGGGATATGAAAACAAATGCTTTCTCAAATTGTTGATGTACTTTAGTAAAATCTCTCTGATGGTAAATTTTACAATATCTATCCATTTTTGAAATACATAACTTAATAAACCAAGAAATTTTACTTCTAAAAATTCATCCTCTGATATACTTGTAGGTATACACAAGGAATTTAACAGTGAAAACAACCTAAATTGTTATTCATCCAAACAATGGCAGTCTCTGGAGCTGTCAAGATAAATAAGGCAAGTTAATATTCATTAGTAGAAAACAATCTCAAATATATAACATCAACAAAAAAATAAAAACAATGCTCAAAGTATTTAGTAGCATGCTGTCATTTATGAAGAAAAGAAGATCTATAGCGATATAATATTTCTGGAAAGATACATAAGAAAATGGCCACAGTGAAGTAGAGTTGAATGGCTCTAGCAGAATCTTGAGGTTTTGCCTGATTCAATAAATACATACCAACAGAGGACAGAATGTCTCCCAGGCTATCAGAAAAGCCAGCTGGACCTGTGAGGTGTGTATTTTATATTTCAATAGCGTATTAATATGTTTTTAAACAGGGGAATATAGGACTTAAAAAGAAACAGTCATTGAACATTAACTTAAGACAGAGAGACAACTGAGAAGCACAAATAATTCCAGCAATAAACAAATTAGTTTTGTTGTGGGGTGGCCTCCTGAGAAGTTACTTAAAATATTAATCATTCTCTTAGACAATTTATTTTCCTTTCTATTTTTCAATGATTGCCAAGTAACCTTGTAATTACTCATCCTCCTTCTTAGTTTCCTTGACACTAAAAAGTGGAATCCTTGAAAATGGGTCAGAAGCATTCTAATCACAAAAAGAAATTGACATTCTGCTTTGAAACTGCATTGCATGTGATTTTGAGTAACGTAAGTACATAACCAAGAAAATGAGCATCTCTGGGTTTATTGAAACATCCAGTGCCTGGACCTCAAAGTCTAATCTCAGTCCTCACATGGGCAATAGTACCATCACTGGACCCAGGGTAATGCCCCATTTGGTGGGCTTCTTAACTCACCTTTCTTTTATTAATTACTGTTCAACCTAAAACAGGTATCATCCTAGGCTTAAATACCAAACTTGAGTCTCATAAATGCTAGACTTGATAAAAGGGCTTCAATGTGAAGATTAAAAGAAAGAAGAAAAAATTTTTAAATCTAGATAAGACTGTAAGACCAGATAATGAGAACATTACATCTAACATTTTTAAATGTATGTGGTGTTCAGGAATTTCAGGAATTTTTCAGAAATAACACAGAATTATGTTTTTTAAAAAGCAAGTGACATATTTAAATATGTATATGCACACATTGAAGACCTCCGTTATGCATAAAACCAGTGAAAGATAATAGAGCTTTTGGAAATGTTGTTGCTGAGGAAAAAAAGAAAAAGAAATTTTCAGAATTAAGCTTCTGTGTATCATGTGGTGCAGAAATGATAGCAGAGCTCCCTTGTCAAAGCCTGCAAGGCCATACTTGATCTCTTCTGTGCCTCCTCCATCCCTGCAGTCCATCACTTTTTCACTCAGCTCTCCTAATATCCCATTTCTCACACATGCAGTATTAGTCCATTTTCACACTGCTATAAAGAACTGCCTGATGCAGGGTAATTTATAAAGGAAAGAGGCTTAACTGACCCATAATTTTGCCTGGCTGGGGAGGCATTAGGAAACATACAATCATGGTGGACAGTGAAGGGAAAACAAGGACCTTTTTCACATGGCTATAGGAGAGAAAAAGCAAAGAGTGAAAGGGGAAGAGCCCCTTATAAAACCATTGGATCTCATGAGAACTCATTCACTATCATGAGAACAGCATGGGGAACCACCCCCATGATCCAATCACTTCCCACCAGGTCCCTCCCTTGACATATGGGGATTACAGTTCAAGACGAGATTTGGGTGGGGACACAGAGCCAAGCTATATCACATGCTAAGCTTATTCCTGCCTACCCATAAAACTCTACCTAAGAGGTTCCCAAACTTTCTCAGTTCACACCACCCTTACTGAATGTCTCAGAAATCACTTTTCCTGGCACTTCTAGGCTGAAATTTATGAAGACAAACCTAACACTTATGCTTATTAGATATTTAGGTGCTAACAATTCAATAAACATTTACTTCTTGACAACATTAGTAGCTATTTGGAAAAAAAAAAGAAACATAAATTGAAAGAAAAAATGTTTGTATTTCATTTGTAAGCAGCCACAATCACTTAGTAATGAGTAATAATAATGAGCATGACACAACTTCTCAAATCTTAGGATCATATTGGACACTACCACCTTCATTTCCTGTTCCATACTGATTTTCAGGTGGTATTGCTCTTTAATACTGCATTAAGTTGCAACCACCAAAACCCAGCTTTGCAAACATAATGATATCACTGAAAGAATGTAGTATAATCTAATGTTGAAACTACCTACTACATTGAGCCAGTAGTATGCATGGTGTCTAACAAATGTCAAGTATCTCTGAGTTTCCCTCAAAATTTTAATATATCCTGCAGTGCCCCTGTGAATGTACTACAGAAACCTGAGCACCACCATGAACCTGAACACAGTTCCTGAACTGTGGCTCTACTTCATATTTTTGCATTGTGTTTGTTTTTGCCTGAGTTCCTTAGAAAACAGATCCTGAGGCAAAGCTTACAAGCTAAGGCTTTATGTGAAGTTGTAATCCCAGGACTCAAGAATGAAGGGAAAAGAGAATCAAGGCTGAAAAGGAGGGGAAAAGTAAATTCAAGGTGGTGAGTTATGAATGACTACAGCATCAGAAAACAACATACCTGCTCTCTTGGTCACCAGAACTTCTTCCAGACAGGACCCAAGGCATTACACCTAGAAACATTTTGACACAGGAGAGAGTGTATATTCTCTGCCAGTCTTCCTGTCTCCTGTTGAAACTGGTTGAAATTTGTCCCTTAAAGAACTAATTAATTCACCCTCACCTCTTGGTTGTGTTGCTGGCTGTTTATGGCAACTGCAAGGGAACCCAAATCCCCTAGTGATTGGAGGTTCCTCCAAACCTCTAAGGATACAGACTGATTGCACCTGAGCACCAACCTATTGAGTCTCCTTCTAACACAATCTCAGTGGAATCCAGTCATTGGGGGAGGTTGAGGTCACTGGCACAGATGGAATATGAGACAGTGGCAATGGCATTGATTCAGCTTGAGTTCTCCATTGAGCAAGCAAAGACACAAGGGTGTGAGAGAATAGATGGAGCCCAGCCATTTATCATTCAGATCTTACTTCTCATGTTATCTCATCAGAGAAGCCCCTTGCTCCCTAAACTGCCTTTCTCAGCCATTGGCTGACATATAACTATGTCTGTGTTAAACTGTGCCTGTGTTAAACCTAGAGTTAACGATTGTCTGACTTAGATCATGCCATATAAAAACATGAAGCTGCAGTAGGAGCTTGCTGAATTAGTATGGAGGAAAATATTTTAAGTTGTATGGATAAGAATTGATTTCAACAAGTAGTCTCTAAGCTAGACTTTACTAAATATAGAAGCCTAATATATGGTTAGGAGGGAGGAGGTTTTTAGATCACCCAGTTCAGCCCCCACTCATGCATGGTGCTCCCACAGCATCTCTTCATGTGATTATTTTTAGGCTTGAACAACTGAAGTTATAGAAGAGTTACTAATTTCTAAGACAACCTAGTCATTTTAAACAGGCTCTCTCATAAAGGGCTTTCCATTTTTTAAATCATTATTTCTCATTCAAACTGCTGATGTACCAAACGCAGACACAAACACACACACATATAATTTACAATGATTCTGTACTTGAGCAGCTGGTGTGCAGGGGGCAAATGGAGGAATTAGCTTGCATTTCCACTAAATTTCCTCTTGCTGTATTCTGACCCTCACTCTCTCATTGCATTCACTGTTTTTCTTGGGTTACTTATCAAGAGCAGGCCTGATCTGCAACGAACTTAACAAAGTCACCAATAAATCTCTGAAGAGAGTAGGGTTGGTATCAGAATGTGCAACACACTCCTAGAAACTTCAATTCATTCTAACAGTCATCTGTTTAATAGGTTGTTGGTAAATGTCTACTTGTAATTGCAATATACTGTTCTAGGTACTAGGAATTCAGTGAGGAAAAACTAAAAACCCTGCTCTTTTGGTGCTGAACATTCCAATGTTTCTGTATAGCTACTAAAATCCATATTAAAACATTCAGCTGGACTCTCAATGAATCTGCATTCCTGTATTTGTGTATAAAGTTTGGTTGGCAGACTATGCCTAATATTCTTTTTATTGGATTTCACTAAGGTATCAGGCAAGAATGCTATCAAGGAAAATGATGCTAATCTAATATGACTTTTTGATTAATCCATTTAGATTTGCAGGGAACATATATTTACTGTTTCAACATATTACAAACACTTTTTGAGCCTCTACTACTATATGAACATTCTGTTAGTGCTAAGGTTTCAAAGATGGGTACAGTGAGATAACTTCCCTGAAAGGGTTTACCATTTAATTGTAATCAATAAAAACCATTTCCTTTCTTCTTCACTTCTTTTTACGTAGAGTAATAAAAGCCAAGTGGCAAATGCCATGACCGTTTAACTTAGAAGCCATTCACATTCCCTTTCTTCACCTTCGTAGAATATAGAGATGTACAAGATGAAATGCTTTCTTTTCCACTGCCCTAAAGTGAAATGTGACTATGTGACCTGGTTCTAAACAAGAAGATCAAAGCCAAAATAATCAAATGGGGCTTCTTCTGGAGATGTGTTTTATTAGTACAGAAAGATAATATGCCCCCTCAGTCCTTTGCCCTTTTCCTTCTTCATGCTTACAGAGGCAGCTCAATGCCTAGAATTATAATAACTATCTTGTAACTATGAAGATGAAAACCATTCACTAAAGATGGAAAAGTCAGAAAAACGTAATAGGCCTTGGTCCTCGATGACATCTTTGAGCAGTTGCCAGCCCAGTACAGTTCACCTACTACTAGACTTTTTATTATGTGAAGAAATTAAACTCTGATCTGTATAAGCCACTGTTGAGTAGATTCATTTTTTTCTTTACTTGCAGCCAAATGCATTCTTATTACATGTTACAAATAAATTCTGAAAAATATTTTATATATTGATTGAAATGTTCATAATAATCTATAAAATGGGACATTTGGACTGTATTGCCCCTAAAAGTATACTTTGGTGGACAATTTCCAAACTTAACTATAAAATTAGCAACATTATTCTTTAATCAAGTAATCTCACTTCTAGAAATACATCTTAAGAAAAAAATCCCAAGTAAAGAAGATTCTGAGTAAAGAAAGATATTTGTTATACCATTGTTTATAATGTCAAATAAAATAAAGTGATCTAACTTGGTCAACAATAGGAAAAACAATTAAGTAAATTTTTCAATGTCCAGTGAAGGAATATTATACAGACCTCCAAAATAATAGTTATGGGTCTAAGTAGAAATAATATAAATTAGAGATGATGTGTTAAATGAAAACACTAGAATATAAAATTAAGTGATACCATCTTTGAAATTATATAAAATATGAAAAAGAAAAGGAACACAAAGCAGGATATTAGTTGACTTTAAAGATAACTCTTAATTTTTAAATTATTTATAGCATTATTATATCATAGTTGTAATTATAAGACATTTTAAATGATAAATATTATTTTATTAAATACTGTATTCTTTTAAAAATATCTTCTCTTGTGCCTCTATCAGGGACAGAGGTTTTACAAACCTATGGTTTAGAACATTGGAAAAATATAAGCAGAACTATAGATTTAAACAAATGACATGAAACATTTTAATTCAGTATAGAGATGCAAAATTGGGAACACTCATAAAGATTAGAGTAGTTCCACTTAAAAATGAACATGAAATGTGAAGTCAAATAAGGTAAAGAAATTTGGTTTTGGTTTTGTTTTCCTTGAGTGTAATGAAGTGAAGTTATTTTAATGACTAAGATTGTCTTTTGCACAAATAAAAATGGCAATAATAAGATGTCAGAGCTGGAAGGGATGTTGGAGATTATCTGTCATCACCTTTCACTCACAAATGAAGAAACAGACCTTGAGAAGTTAAGTGACTCACCAAAAGTCAGTGGAGAATGAGCAATAGAGTTCAGATCTTTTTCAATGTTATTTATCACTCAGAATAAACACTCATTAAATAAGCATTCATTAAGTAGCTAGCTACTCTGTGCTAGCTGTGTTTGGACATTGTGAATATACTGGACACTGTTTGGTATTCTATACAAAGATAAATTGGGGACATCGCCTACTCTTAAAGGATCAGAGTTTTGTGAGGTGAACAACAGGGTAATAATCGTAAGACATACTGACATAAGTACTTGCATTCTACTAAGTTCCAAGTGCCTTGAAGCATAACCCTGAAGGACATAACATTTGGTGTCTGGAAACTCTCAAGAAAGAAATTACTTTTATCTTACCTCTGAAGGCCTGAGTGAAATTTTACCACCCAGAAACAGCACATTGCAAAAGCACAGAAAAATAAAAAAACCTGGGTGTTCTACAGAATGTGGAATACTTTGATATGGCACAAATTTGGAATGAGGGTAGGTGGCAAGAAAGAAGTGGAGGCAGATGAGGCTAGAGAAGGGCAAGTTATAGACACTTGGAGAGATTCTTCTATTTGGGGATTTTGAACTTTGTGGAATAGAAAGATAAAATACATGGATTATTTCTAGTCAGAAAAAAATTATATAATCATATATAAGTTTCAGAAATTTATCAAGGTGTGGAGGACAAAGCTGGCCAGGAAGAAGCAGAAAGACAAGTTATGAGGCTATTGAGGTAGTCTGTGCAAGAGATACTAAGGACCTGATATAAGGCAGTGACAGTGGGCTAGGAAAGGGAATAACTATTTGAAAGATATTGCTGAGGTATAATTTTTTTTAAAGTAATAAATTCATTATCAATAGTGAGGGAAATGGTGATATAAGAGTTGAACTCAACCATCCTGAAGTAGTTTAATCAATAAGTAGCTCTAGAAATTTTAGGCAAATTTAAGTAACACAAAAACCCTAATAAAATATAATTTCTTTCTATTTGTATGTCATAAGGAGATGCTCAAAACTTCCACACTTAGCACATCAAATCTCTTGGTAATCAAATGCAAGTTTTGCAAGGGAGATGTTGAATCAAGAATATATATCATGCTTACCAAAACAGAATCAGGAAGGCATAGAAATATGAATCAGATCTATAACTAGTAATCAGAATGAATTATTAATCAACTCTCAAACAAAGAAAAGCCCAGGACCAGATGGGTTTAACTGGGGAATTCTACTAAACATTTAAAGAAGAATTAACACTAATTATACAACTCTTCCAGAAAATTAGAGTTCCAAACTCATTCTAAGGCCAGCATTAACCATATACCAAAGCCAGAAAAAAAAAAAAAAAAACTTTAAAAAAGACTATAGGCTAATATCCCTGATGAATATTGACACAAAATCCTCAACAAAATGCTAGCAAACAGAATTCAACAGCACATTAAAAAGATTCTACACAATGACTATGTGAGATTTATTTCTGGAATGCAAGGATAGTTCAACCCATGAAAATCAATCAATGTAATATATTACATTAACAAATCAATCTATGTGGTATATCATATTAACAAAATGAAGGGAAAGAAAAACTTGGTCATCTCAATTGATATAAAGAACAACCTGACAAAATTTAACAACCTTGAATAATACAATAAAATAATTTAATAAACTAAGGATAGATGGAAACTACCTTAACATAATAGAAGCCATATATGAAAAATTCACAACTCACATCATACTCAATGGGGAAAGACTGAACGCTCTTCCTCTAATATCAGAAGCAAGATAATGATGCCCACTTTCATCATTTATATTCACCACAGTCCTGGCAGCTCAAGCCAGCATTATTAAGCATGAAAAAATCAGTAAAAGGCTACACACAGAAGTAAAAAGGTAAAATTATCTCTGTCTGCAGACATAATCTTAAGTGTAGAAAGCTTTAAAGATTTCACTATTTTTTTAAAACTGCTAGAACTAATAAATTCAACAAAGTTGCAGGATACAAAATCAACACAAAAAAAATCAGGCATGTTTCTATACACTAGCAATGAACAATCCAAAAAAAAAATTAATAAGAAACCAATTCCATTTATAGTAGCATCAAAAAGAATAAAATACTTAGGAGTAGATTAACCAAGGTGGTAAAAAAAATTGTATACTGAAAACTACAAAACATTGTTGAAGGAAGTTAAAGAAGACACAAATAAATGAAAATATATTTTTTTGTTTATTAATTAAAAGACTAAATATTGTTAAGATGTCAATGCTCCCCAAAGCAATCTACAGATTTACGCAATCCGTATCAAAATATTAATGGCATTTTTTTCGCAGAAATAAAAAATCCATCTTCAGATTCATATGAAATCAGAGGGGACCCTGAATAGACAAAACAATGTCTAAAAAAAGAACAAAGATGGAGGTTTCATATTTTCTGATTTCAAAACTTATTAAAATGCTGTATTAATCAAAACCATGTGGCACTGGCATAAAGACATGCATATAGACCAATGGAATAGAATAAGAGAGTTCAGAAATTAACTCTCATACATAGGGTCAAATGATTTTTGGCAAGAGTATCAATACTGTTCAATGGGTAAAGAGTGTCTCCTCAACAAATGATGCTAGGAAAATTGTACATCCACATGCAAAAGAATGAATTTGGACCTCTATCTTAAACCACATAAAAAAGTCAAAATGGATCAAAGATCTAAACTTTAGGCCTAAAACTATTAAGAAAAAAAAAAAAAAAAACTTACAAGAAAATATAGAGGAAAAGCTTCACGACATTGGGTCTGGCCAAGATTTCCTGGACAAGACACCAAAAACACAGGCAATGAAAGTAAAAGCAGACAAGTTGATACATATCAAAATTCAAAACTTCTGTGCATCGGAAGACACAAGCAACAGAGTAAAAAGGAAAAGTATGGAATTAAAGAGAGTATTTGCAAATCTGATATTTTAGATCTGATAAGGAATTAATATCCAGAATATATTATGAACTCCTACAACTCAACAACAAAACAATAAATAACCTAATTTTAAAATGGGGAAAAAAACTGAATAGACATTTCTCAAAAGTGATATATAAATGGCCAACAAGCATATGAAAAGACATTTGACATTGTTTATCATTAGGGAAATGCAAATCAAAACCAACAACGAGACGAGAAGTCACTCACACACATAGGAGGGAAGGAAAGAAGGAAGGGAGGGGGTGAGGGAGGGAGGGAAACAACAGGAGAAAGAAAGAAAGAAGATCTGATAAACATAAGGAGGAACTAGAACTTCAGTGCACTGTTGGAAATGTAAAATGGTGCAGACATAAGGAAAACAGTGTGGCAGTTTCTACATGATCCAACAATTCCATTGTTGCATATAAATCCAGAAGAACTTAAAACAAGATTTCAAAGAGAGTTGCACACCCATATTCATAGCAGCACTATTCACAATAGCCAAGAGGTAAAACCAACCCAAGTGTCCATTAAGGGATAAGCAAAATGTGATCTATCCATACAATGCAATATTAACCACCCTTCAAAAGGAAGAAAACTCTGATGCAGTCTACAACATGAGTGAATCTTGAAGACATTATGCTAAGTGAAATAAGCCAGTCACAAAAAAGACAAATACTGTGTGATTCCACTTATGTGAGATATCTAGGGTTGTCAAATTATTAGAAATGGAAAGTAGAATGGTGGTTGCCAGGCACCAGGGGAAGGTGAGACAGAGCTGTTATTTAATGAGTACAGAGTTTCTGTTTTGCAAATGAAAAAGTTCTGGAGATTGGTTGCACAGCAATGTACATATACTTAACATACCTGCGTTTCACAATTAGAAATTGTAAAGATGGTAAATTTGATTTATATTGTTAACCACAATAGAATTTTCTAAAAAAAGAATACTTGTAGTGAAAACCCTCTGAAAGAAGGGTAAAAAACCATGTTATGGGAAACAATGAAAATAAGTTTACGCTGAAGCCACAAGATATTGAACTTCATCTGTGACTTTAAGTCTCAGATCATGAGCAAGAAAAATAAATTCTCCTAAGAAGATGGGCCCAAATGACTAAGAGCCAGGTAGGAGCAATTGCAAAACAAGGAAAGAAATAATTTCTTGATGGAGTCATCTACACTGCGATGCCAATCCCTGCACCAGATTTCATTGGAGCTTGCCCTCCCCTCTTCATTAATCAAAGGTAATGCAGAATTACAGGACAGAATTACTTGCCAAAGAGTTTTCCATTTACTGTCCCTGAGATGATGCTGATTGGAGTGAGAAAAGTTCTCTAAGGACAAATCCTCTTGCTCTTAGGACCAGAATTTGCTTGCAGCAACAACAGAGTGCTTAGAGGTGTGCTTTTGGTATTATTATTCTCAGTGGCTCTGGTGAACCCAGTACAGTCAGCAATACTCATCCAGGCCAATTCGCCCTTAAGGAGCCCCACATGAAAACATTTACATTTTCCAGTTTGTTTCAGGGGCGTCAGGTCTTTAACCGGATTGTGGTAACTGAACCTTCCTATTACAACACAGCTTTTGCTGCCCAATGGATTCAAAAGCAGCTCTAGTTACATTTATTTGAACTTCTATTTGATTCATACTTTATACCTCTGGTTCTCAATCTGCATTCACATACCAAACTCTCTAAAAGGAAAAAGAAATTCTTACAGACTCTCATAGATTCATTCAAATTCTTTTAAATGATAATTTTAATCAAGTATGTTTTACAAAAATAGGCCTAAAAGTCACAATAATTATATAATAATAACCAAATAATATTCAAATACAATATGAGTATACAACCCAAACATGCCAAATCCTAGTATTAATGTTGTATGATTGATAGCATTGCTTTTCCTTGAATTGAATCACCACCTTCACCAAGAATATGATCCTGTTTGCTCCAGAGCAGGTTTTTAGATGGGTGCTGTGAGAACGTTCAGCTGTTTGGTCATATTTCTATGCTGCAATTACAGTGGAGCCTCTGCTCACACAGGCTGCCATGAGGCCATTTGGCCTTTGTTAGCACAAAGGCAGTATTTACATAATAATTCCATTCTATCCTTTACTCATTAGCCCACAATCACAAAACAGTACTATTTGGTGATCATTGCTAATGAGGACCCTGAAATCACAGAGCAATTTTTATCAAAGGAATAGTCTAGGTGATATAGAATACATCTCTACTGTATTAATTTTTAGATGACCGTATAAATGAAAATGAAAATTTTAATTTTGAAGAGAAATGGCAGAGGTTCTTGGGATTGGTTGAGGAACACTATGCTGCCCTTACTATTTAATACTTAAATACAGCATTTCATTGTCTTCAATTTGTCTCTGCCAGTTAGAGTGTCAGCTCCTTGAGAGCAAGAAGCCTTATGGTTCTATCGCTTCCCCGACAGCACCCAATAAAGCCCTGCCCAGGATCATAAATTATGAGCAATCAATTGATTACTTGCTTCAGAGGTTGCTGAACTGAATGATTGATTAAGGCTTCCTGAGTGTTAGTGCTTTGGAGTCTGTACCAGTCAGATCACTGGGTTAGAGAAGCTTTCATTATTGTAGATTACAGAAAATGAGTTCAGGCCAAATATGAGCCATTTTGAGACGTGAAGGGAGGTTCTGTTGGCTCACCACAAGTATCGCTCCATTTGCCTGCCACCTGCATTCAGATCATAACCTCTGAGCACTCACACCTCTGCTGGAGCCCTGTGCTAGAAAATGGAGACTGACCATGTGTGGTGATACACGCCTAGAATCCCAGCTGCTGGGGAGGCTGAGGCACAAGAACCGCTTGAACCTGGGAGGCAGAGGTTGCAGTAACCTGAGATCGTGCCATTGCATTCCAGCCTGGGCGACAGAGCGAGACTCCATTTCAAAAATAAATAAATTAAATTAAATTAAATTTTTAAAATTAAAATAAAACAAAGCAAGTACAGAAAAACCTAAACCAAAAGGGCCGTAGTCAACAACCTGTCTCAGAAGGACTTGGTAGTGGAAAGGATGCTGATGAGAATGTGGAGCCCTAGTTGCTCTATCTTTATCACCAAGAACTTGCATGGCTTCAAGCAGGTCATCTAACTTTTCTAACGTTTAGTTCTCTTGTTTATAATATGAAAATTGAAGAAGAGGTTCTCCAAGATTCCTTCTTGCTCCAAGAATCTAATAAATATGAATGAGGTGGGAACTGGAGACTCGAGGCAGACTACCTTACTGTGTGTGTTTTGTTGCCTTAAAGCATCCAGAAAAAGGCCCCTACTACCAAATTGCTCCATTTTTTTTTTCTCCTGAGAAACAAAAGTCTCTCTCTCTGTTCTCCCTCCTTCTCTTATTCCTCCTTTTTCTCTCCAGATTGTGACTACCTTAAAGGAAGAAAGGCAATTGCATCAGGAACACTTTCACAGGGAGTAACCGCAGGACTTCTTAAAGATACCAGTGTGTTCTTTTGCTCTCAGGAATAGATATGGATCCTTTTGATGCTTTTTCATCACGGAAAGTAAATTCACAAGTGTGCTTGCCAATATGAACATTGAACTACTTCCAAATGATCGCTTCATCAGAGCTAATGGATAACTGTAGTCTGATAGTCAAGAGTTCATTGATGTATTTCCTGTTCCATTACTCAGTAAACATTAAATAACAATAACAGAAAAGATACTATTAAAATCACTCTGTCTGAATTCTTTGAAAGGGAGAAAAAGTAGGAAAGAAGAGGAGAGAAAACATTATGCAAAAGTTATAACGCAAAACAAAGGAGATGTATTTGTTCCCCACAACTCTGGAGTCACCAAAATGACTTTGCCTTTTGCTTCGAATCTGTGAATGTAGACTGTTTTGAATGCTACTGTGACATTTAGTCATGTGGAAGCCTCTGACCTCTGTAGGAACATGTAATCATGTGGAATACAGTGGCTTCCATGTGCTGCTCAAATTATTATTACTTTTTTAAAAAATATATGGAGAGATTTAAGATAGTTCAGAGACAAGTAATGAAGATTACTAAAAAAAAAAATTAAAATGGGGAAAAGGAAAGGAATCAGAGATGTTTGTTGAGTTGAAAAAGGAAAAAGCTAATGGCTGACTTAATTACTGCCTTATGGAAATGTCAGTAGATTCGTCATGGGAAAAAGCAAAACAAAATAAACTTTCTGTATCCTCTAATAAATTTTTTAATTCAGAATTTCTGTTGATTCCAGAAACTCTAATTTGTTTTTTAAGCAAACATCTTCTTGTGATCCCCAGTTAATTTTTATTAACATTGTGTTCAGTTCTTCCATTAGCTCTGCTTCCATAGAAAGCACCTAATCTGATTGTTTCACCTGAGTGTCCCTTTTCTAATCTTTCTGCCTATTAATATAGCCTGTGATGTTTCTCTGCCTATGTGTGCCAACCAGCCTGTGATATCCTAAGCACCAGTGCAGTCAGACTGTTGGGCTTCCCAGGCAGATGTGGATAGTCAAGAAGTGAAGGTAAGACGGGTGTCATGGGCCGGGCGCGGTGGCTCACGCCTGTAATCCCAGCACTTTGGGAGGCCGAGGCAGGTGGATCACGAGGTCAAGCGATCGAGACCATCCAGGTCAACATGGTGAAACCCCGTCTCTACTAAAAATACAAAAAATTAGCTGGGCACAGTAGCGTGTGCCTGTAATCCCAGCTACTCAGGAGGCTGAGGCAGGAGAATTGCCTGAACCCAGGAGGCGGAGGTTGCAGTGAGCCAAGATCGCGCCATTGCACTCCAGCCTGGGTAACAAGAACGAAACTCCGTCTCAAAAAAAAAAAAAAAAAAAAAAAAAGACAGAGAAGGGTGTCATTCCGCTCTTCAGTGGACCTGCAGCAAAAAGTCTGGTCAAGAGGGGAGACCTCTAAATATCACTCTGCTGCTAAAAGTTCCTGCCAGATTAAGCACAGACGAGCAGCCTCTCTTCCAGTTGGCAAAGTTCTTCAGCCCCTGCTCTGAAAAGGTCCTTTGGCTCAGCCAATGCACCCAAGCAGATGGTGGTGTTTGTCTTAGAGCCTTAACTAAAAGGCATTCCTCCTTTGCAGCTTTCAATACTAGGATCATTCTTTCTGGTGTGACTATCTGGACTGTCTACCAAGTTTCTAGTCTGGATATCATCTTATACTAACTGCCCACCAAGTCCCAATGTTTGACCACAGTTACTTCAGTGGTCCAGTGGCTCATGCAAAAAGTAGAAAAATTGAGGCCTAAGATCTGTGCTCAACTTATAGTCCCAAATCATTCAAGGCATTAATTGAAACTAACACAAGAAAAAAAAAATCATAATTGGTTTTGAGGAATTCTTGGAACCTCTGGTGAATTCACTGGTTTCTTTCTCATTCTTTGTTCCGCCCACAATTTTACTTACCCATTTTTATTTCCTGCTACTTGTCTTCTGCCACATACTGTCTATTCAACTAACCATTTTTACAAGCCAAAGAAATTTGCTCCTTCCACCTGCCTATTTTTCTGCAGGTGCATACCCATTAAGCTGGATGGGAATGTTTACATGAGTCGAAATGTGAGTGAATGTCTTAACAGAAGCATGTGATAAATACTGATGCCTGAGCCTTCCCATATAACAAATTATTTAGAATATCTTGGAATGGGGCCCAGGCATCAATGTTTTGATAAAAACTTTCTGGATAATTCTAATGGATAGCCAGGTTTGAAAACCTTTTATATGAAAGTTTGTTGGTTTCTTCTGGCCCCAACACTCTGGAGACTAGTCATGAAGTGGTGGTATCTGATTAAAGTATCACTGGGCCTGGCTCAGTGGCTCATGCCTATAATCCCAGCACTTTGGGAGGCCAAAACAGGTGGATCACTTGAGGTCAGGAGTTCAAGATCAGCCTGGCCAACATGCTGAAACCTCACCTCTACAAAAAATACAAAAATTAGCCAAGCATAGTGGTGTGCACCTGTAGTCCTAGCTACTAGGAAGGCTGAGGCAGGAGAATCACTTGAACCCAGGAGGCAGAGGTTACAGTGAGTCAAGATCGTGCCACTACACTCCAGCCTGGGTGACAGAGTGAGACTTCATCTCAAAAAAATAAAAATAAATTTAAAATTGAACAAATAATAAAGTAGCATGGTTCACCCAAGGCCCTTGCAGTATAAATAATGGGTGCTAAAGGAGTTTCCAGAGGGGAGAGATTTCAGTGGTTTGGGTCATTTATTAAAGTTTTGTGGTATTAGTGGGATTATAGAAAGTTTTAAATTATAGGTATATTTCTACTCCATATGGAATTTCTATCTGGGAATCTTACAGACACAATAATAATAACACTTATGTCATGAACACTATGTGCCAATTATTAATATACTACTTATATTCACTCACTCTAAACTCATAATAACCCTATAAAGTAAGTATTATTTTTATTACCACTTTACACATGAAGGAAATGAAGCAGAGAATTGATGAGACTTTCCTAAGATCATAAAGGTTGTACATTGCAAAGTCAGAATTTTGAACTTTAGATGTCTGACTCCAGGATCTGTGCCTTAAAAACTATAGAATAGCAGTATGTCCCTAGGCCAGAACTCCATTGTAGAACACTTAATTTATCTGTGATTCCTTACACTGATCTAAACATTTTCTCTTTTCCGTCTTTATCTATGACTTCTACTCTTGCTTTTGAAGACAAATCGGTTTCTTCTAATGAAGGATGCTTTTATCTAGGATTTTAGAATGTTAGGGCTAGAAAAGGCTTTATAAATCAACCAGTATTGCCTTTGCATTATAGGAGTGCTTCCAATTTAGTAGGTCTCCTTATGATTGTGTCTAATCTGGTGTGACACAGGTTGTATTCTCTGGAATAAGATGCTGAATTTGAGTCTAGGGTACAAACAGTTTATTGAGGATTCAAATCCATGGAAGAAAAGAGAAAGAAGCAAGATTTGGCAGAGAGTCAGACTGAAACAGAGTCCAAACAAACCTTGGCCAATCCAGTAGAGACATCTAAAGTGAATATTTCCTAGCAGAGTTGTTCTGCACTGGAAGAAACTATCAGGGTCTTTTTATCCCCTCATTGCTCAGAAACAGGAAATTAGCTTTTCCAGCGACCTTGAGAAAAGGCCACTTGTGCCTTCTAAAGCAGATCCTGAAGTTAACTGATACCCTATAAGTAGACTGACGATACTCCTTGCAGTTTAATAGATTTAAAGCAATAGCCCCCAGGGAAACAATATGAAAGTTAAGAGATATTACTGATAGAACGAGGTCTGGAATAAGAGAAATCGGAGTTATATAAGTGTTAACAGAAGGAAAGGGAAAGAATCATCTTAGAAAAGATAATGGCAGAGGACTTCCAAAACTGATGAAATATACCAATCCTCAGATTAAGGAAATGCAATGAATCTCAAATTTAATAGGTTAATAAACACATCATTGAGTCCTTTATTAGACAACAAAAGATTATAAGAAAGCCAGAGAAAATGCCATATTAATTTCAGCGTATCAAGAACTAGAAAAACTGACTTTTCAACAGCAAAATCAAAACCCTGAAGACAATGCAATCAAAGCATTGAGTGAGAATACTGACAACTTACAATTGTATACCCAGCAAAACTATCTTTGAAGAATTGGGAAGAATAAAAGACAGTTATAGACAAATTAAGGCTTAGAACAAAACCCTCACTTAGACTTTCTCCTGTATAACACTTAGCAGGTATTTTAAACATTCTTCTGCAGCCTCATGATCTATAAGTAGCTTATTTGCCTGCAAGTTTAACATTTTTTCCTGCTTTATCACCTTTTGAAATCTGTGAGGCAGCCAGCTAGCTAAGAAGACTGACATTTTCCAGACCCTGGGTAATGCAACTATACATTTTATTTTGGCTTTCAGTGTCAAAACAATATTGTCCATTATGATTTTTAAAAAAATCAGTCTTCATCTCATAAATCCACAAATATAGCCACTTTTAAAAATCTTTTTCATAGCTTCATCACTCACTATAGGTGTTATTTTCGCACTTTCCAGAGTGGCCTCACAAACAGATTGGCATTTCCTATACCTTTCTCTGGATGTATCATATTCTTGGTTCATTAGCATTGAACTCATGGCCAGTGGCACTCTTAACTCAGGCCTGAGTAAAGCTTCTCTAAGAGAGGTATTTTCACCATAAGGCACATTGTAGCCATTTTGCATTAGAAACACTAGATAACACTTCAGCACTATGCCTGGGAACCATTAAAAACAGCAAAATCACCAACAAGAGACAAAATTGGAGAAAATGTGGCAACTAAATAAACTATAGAAAAGATACTTGCTTACAATTATAAGAGCTGAAACAAGAAGCCAAGGCATCACCTTGTTCAACCTCAGCTGGGAACATATGTGTCAGGCAACTCAAGTTTTTGCCACTCTGCACATGTTCATGCATTTCCATGACAGCACTGCCTGTATTGAATTTATAGTTATAAATAAGTTTTAATGACTATATAAGATCACATATAAGATATCTGTGAATAATGAGTGTCAACTCTGCAACTAAAATATTGCACAGAAATTGCATGAAAATGGAATAGCTGCTCAGTATGAAAGCATTCTAAGATCCTTAAGCTATTCAGGAGGGGAGGAGATATACTGATTAATTTTAGATGTTTAAGTAGAATATGCATTAAAATGATAAAAATCATTTGTTTCAAAAGAATAAAAAGAGTGGGTTTTACTTTGAATAAAAATGAACCACCAGATGTCATTTTATGCCCACCAAACTGGCAAAAATTAAAATTCAACAACAAACATTGGTGTGCATTTTAGGAAATAGGAACATATATTGCTGGTGGAAGTGCAAATTGATACAACCATTTTGACAGTTTGTCAATATCTAAGAAAGTTCATTATATGCATTTTAAAATGTGGTACCCAGAACAGGATGAAATACACCATATGGGAATCAATTAATTCAATCAATTAAGATAGGGCCACGTTCTTGCTTTCATTGACTTGAAACAGATTCTAACTTTGCTGTAACTTGAGGACAGTCACATTCCAACGTGTCAACACAAACTTCTAGATACATTGTCAAGCCAGAGCTTCCTCAATCTGTTATTGGGAAGGTAAGGTTTTGGACCTACATATAGAGATTCCACACACTCTGCATCTATCTGCGACCACCCACTTGACCCCTGTTTTGGCTGCATGGCTGCTGTAATCAGCATCCAGGAAAGGATAAGGGAGTAAAGCTTGCAGGGAATGTGAGATGTGCCAGGGAGTCCTGCTGGGAGGGCTCCTTTCTGTCATGTTATCATCTCTCCCTTTTACCCCAGGACATGTTCAGCTTCTCATATGTTTTTGATCCCAGCTTGAAAGTTATTTTTTAAAATTTTAACAAAAGTTTTGGCTCTAAATTGTTAGTAACATTTGCTCTTTTAGACATGCAGAGCTGCTTTACTCTTGTTTGGGCAAAACCTCAGACACCTCTAGAGGAATGAAAACAGCATCCAAGCCTACTGCTGGCTTAGTACTGTCCAAGGGAGATGGAGTTTGAGCAGGGAAGACCCAATCACTGCTTGTCCTTTGTGTTCCCCATTGATTACATCAACAAGCCAATGGTAAAAGCAAGTGATGAATCATCTTGAAAATTCTTGGAGGTTCTTTAATGGAGGCAATCAAAATAGAACAGAGTTTCAGTCACCAGAGACAAAAGAGAAAAAAGTGAAGTATGAGACAAAGACAAGAGTAAATAAATTACATGCTGAATGATTAGACTGACTCCCCCTGGCTCCATTGCTAACTGTGATTCCAGAATACCTCATCTTCCCCAATTAGAACATGAAACATTCTCCTTTTGAAAACTAAATGGCCCCAGGTACTCATATACTACCCTTTGAGAACCCTAACAAAAGCTAACTTATCCTACCCCCTTACAGAGAGTTCAGTCCATTCATTAATACTCTTTATTTTTTATTTTTTGAGAACTTTAAGCCTTTTTATTGTGACCATCAGAAAAACATAAATCTTACATCTTGACTGAGAACACTTACACATACACATAGAGGACTGAAATGAAGGCTATACAAATAGTGTTAACCTCTTTTAGATACATTCTGGTATTTCTATTTATTCTGTGTAAATCCAGGCCATCCCATCCCATCCCATTCCATTCCATCTCATTTCATTTTGTTTCTCTTTTTCAAATTGTTGGTCAAAACATACTAAATTGATATCTCAATCTTTTAACCCTCAATTCAAAAAATACTAGGCTAAAAGAAAACAAAAATCCACATTCCCTGACACAAATTTAAGACAACTACTCATTGTGCATAACTAATGTTCTTTGATGCATGTGAATGGATAGCAATATCCATCTATTCAGATCTTTGAGGAAGTCAAAATAAAAAGACCAAAACAAACAAATAAACAAATAGGGAAATAAAATTAAAAGAAAGCAAGAATCAGAAAAGTTTTAATATATTATAATTAATGCACTTAAGTAAAAAATATTGCTTCTAAAATTCAGAACAGAAGGCTAGAAACAGGAAAAACTGCAGAAAGAAAAAAGAGCTTTGAAATTAAAGATAAATGAAACATAAAATTTTAATAAAAAACTGGAAGTTATAGAAGAAATAATAATCTAAAAATCATAGATAGAAAATCAGGAGAAAATATAGGAAATATAAGGGCTTAATCCAGTAATTCTAAAAATAAGGAAAGGAAATCAATGAAATTATTCAAAATGTCCCAGAAAAGACACGAGTCTTCAGAATGAGAGCTCCAATGCAACAAACAAAAGAGACCTCCATAAGGCAGATCATCATTTTGTGATAACACAGAGAAAAAAATAAGAAGAAACGAGAATAAAAATAGCACTGGACTTCTCCATGACAGCATTGGGAGACAGAAGATTATAGGGTAATTCCTTCAAAATTCTGAAGGAAGATTTTCCTTAGCCAAATATACTAGATCCAGCCAAACTATCAACTATGTAAGAAAGAGTCAGATATTATGAGCCTTGCAAGAATCAAGTAATTTACCACCAATGAAGCTTTTTGTAGATAGGTACTGAAGAATGTACTCCAGCTAAACAAGGGAAGTAGAAAAGAGAAGACATGTAATCCAGGACACAGGGACTCCAAGAGAGCAAAACATAAAAGGGTTTTCCACCACCATAGTTAAGGGGAATCTCAGAATAACAGCTGTAAAATCGAACTACAAAGCAAATGAATTAAATAAGGTGGTTAGAGGCCTCTTGGAGGAGTTTCTCTCTCAAAAAGAAAAAAAAAGTTGATAGATTATCTAATTCATTTGATCATCAAGAACATATCATAATAAGCACTATATATGTCAACTCTTCACATAGCTGGTATATATTTAGTATATTATTTATATAATACATATATAAGATAGATGAGTTTTTAAAAAATCATTTCTATGTATTAAAATGAGGCATATACGCACTAAGCAAATGAAAAAATGAGACAACTATTATTCCCAGGAAAGATGTAATTTTATACAAGGGAGGCAACCTAATTCTAATAAAATAATACATTGCTCAGCAGAAAACAACATTTGTGTCGTTATATTAATGTAAATACACGATTGGGAAAATGAGGACAGAGAAGTGTGTGTGCCTTTGTGTGTGTGTGGTCAAATTTTTATGTACCACAATAAGAAGCTAATAGTAAATGTCTAAAATTGATGTATCAGCTGTTGGCAGCATAAACACATTACTTAGAAATATAGAGATCAGTGGGAAAAGAAATTGAAATCGGTTACTTCCAAGCAGTGGGACTTGAGGATGGAAAAGAGAACAATGTACCTCCATTTTTCAACAAGAGCTTTTTAATTCTCTAATATTTTAAGCTATGCACAATATCACCACAATAATGCTTTTCATTTAGCTGTATTACAGGAAAATTTTGTCATTGGTCCCAATAGCATTGTTTCTACCTCTTTATTTTCCCTGATTATTCCATAAATGGCACTCTCTAATGCTGACTATCTCTACAACATCTGTCCTAATTCAACATACATCCCCCAGTCAAGTCTTGTCTCTGGAGTACAGTTGCATGAAATTGTATTGTGCAATAGCACAAATACCATCTAAACTCTATTTTCTGTGTTGTGTTACGATATAAACTATCTTGACCCATGATAAAAAGCTGTATTAACCATTGAAAGATTAAACAATAACTAACCCAAGAAAGAAAACACTGTGGGGACTGAGCATCCCTTTCCTGTCCCAGAGATCTCTAAATACTATGTAGGTTGCTTTACATTTAGAATTTTTCTTTTCAAGGAGGTATTTTCTTTGAACTAGCCCAACACAAAGAAGCTCTCATGTACCCATTAGGAAACTGAACTCACCATCTGTTTTAAAGTGATACTGGGGAGGACATTAGTTGTGAACTGGCAGCCTCAATTCCTAAATTCTTTTCACTTAAGAAACATTAAACATTTTGAAACAGACTTCTCAGAGAACAGTACAACAGCCTCTCTGGCAGCTTTTATGGTATTCCTCAATGGATATTTTTGTCCCTCCATCTAAAAACAACAGCATAGAGGGAGGAGGAGAACACATGGACTCCTCATGGGGCCAGAACTCTTCTTTAAAATTGCCCAACTATCTAGCAACAGCTGTGACCATTGGAAGACAACATCAACTTGTGCAACCTGCTCAGCCCCGTCAAATGATGAGGATCACATGTAATCAGACTCTGAAATGGTGATGTGGACTACTTTGCAGGAAATGACTGAGACAAACCACTTTACTTCTTTCCTCTCTGTAGAGACAGACGCTTTTTGGTGTGTCTCGAATCCGGGGTTACAACTCAATCCTGAGGATGCTAAGAAAAAGAGCAAGGCATTGGCACCTTGCAAAACAGGTTCACTTCATGGATAAGTGAAACTCCATGAAAAGGTCATGGATGACTTGGACAGTGAGTGTTTCCTGCCTGGATGAGGCACGGCTAATGGAAATGGCACAAAGATGGAAGTCAGGACAGATGGTTCCTGATCCACTCTGCACTCGTTCACTGTGTGACCTAGTGTGGAGCAAGTCACATCTCTACGGCCTCTATTCCTCAGCTGAGCAACAGGGACAACAGTGATTGTTCCACCCTCCCCACGGAAGATCATCCAGTCCAGCAGAGAACATGTGGACAAACTTGCTGTAAGGCACAAGGTCCTAGAAAAGTGACATCATTAAGATTGTTTAGTATACTTGTGTGTCTCTTTCCAACATGTTTATAATAATAAAAAAAAGAGACAGCAACCCAAATTCCCAATGTTATACAATAAATAAATTATAATAATCTATATAAAATATAAAGTATTCAGGCAATACCAATGATGCTGTGGATTAATACTGATTCTCATAGAATGACTTTATGACACACTGTTTGGTGGAGAAAAGTCACAAAACCAATAGTTACAAAATGATTTGGTTTTTATAAAAAAACTAAAAATGTAAATACTCATTTATCTCCATATTTGTATTTTTATTGGGAGTCTGGAAATACACACCAAGGTATACATGTGAGTTATCTACGGGTCAGGGAAGTGCATATGCATGTAGTTTATTTAATATAATGTTTGAGATTAATGAAGATTTATCTTTGAGAACAGGAAGACTAGACCAGACCACAAACTTCAATTTTTTTTTTCAGGTAGTGAAAAGACAGGTCTCCGAGTTGCAGATTCCTCCACAGCTCAGAGCCAAGCTACCTTCCTGCTCAGGCCTCCCTGGGTGAAACTGACTGCCCTCCTCGTCTCTTAGTTCCATCACCAACTCAAGATCTTTGCCTTTATTCCCTATCTCAACAATCCCCAAAATTTAGCCACATCTAAACCAGAGGCAGTGAATTCAGGTTTACGTGTCCTTCAGACAGAAGGACCACGTAAGTACCACGAATGAGTGAACCAGCTTGGGTGTGGGAAAATCTGGCCACCAGAAATAACTACGCAATCACAGGGGCCGGTTCAGCTCTTGAAGTGGCTGTGTCTCCCAGTCTTTCAAGAGAAGATGGAAATCTGGAGTTTTATGAAAATCCTTTGAATGATGAGTTCATGTCCTCTGCAGGAACATGGACAAAGCTAGAAACCATCATTCTCAGCAAACTGACACAAGAACAGAAAATCAAACGCCGCATGTTCTCACTCACAAGCGGATGTTGAACAATGAGAAAGCATGGACACAGGGAGGGGAACATCACACACCGGGGCCTGTCATGGGGCAGGAGGCTAGGAGAGGAATGGTATTAGGAGTAATACCTAACGTAGATGATGGGGTGATGGACGCAGCAAACCACCATGGCATGTGTATACCTATATAACAAACCAGCATGTTCTGCACATGTACCCCAGAATTTAAAGTATAATTAAATAAGAAAAACGAAGGCATTTATTAAATACCAAAAAAAATCCTTTGAATGTTGAAAAGTTAACCTATAATTTTTAAATGCCCTACAACCTTGCAGAATGTAGTTCGAAGACTGTGAACTTGGTGTCAGCCCAAGGCTCAACCTCTCATTTGCAGCTGGTCTGTTGGATGGCCTTGAGTAAGTTTCTATTCTTTTTGAATTCCAATTTCCTCAACTGTAAAAGGGGGCATATGTAGCCCCCCCAAATATCTTGGAGGAATTAAATAAGATCATAGATAATTCATGTCAGCCTTGTGCAATGGCTAACGCCTATAATCCCAGTACTTCAGCAGGCCGAGGTGGTAAGATCACTTGAACCCAGGAGTTTGAGATAATTCATGGTAACTTCCTGGTACATGGTAGGCACTCAATAGTGTCTCCTTTTCCAGGCCAGCAAGTTAATGGTATAACTAGTGCAAGAACCCATACACCTCTATCTTCTGAGTCCCACTTGTTTTTTCCCCCCAACTGTACCTATTTCCTTGCCTCTGACTCTCATTGTCAGTTACCAAGTATGACTTAACTTGGAACCTGAGCACAGGACCAGGGTTTTTGACACTGCTTTCTCTTCCCATGAACAGGGCCACACTACTCCCTATAGATCTCACTTTTCCTCTCCAGAACAAAAGTGACAACTAGTGTGCAAAGAGATAATAGATCTGTATTCCCTCAAACTAAATCGCAGCAGGCCCAGCTGTGAAACCTCAGATGCCCATGAGTCTGGGATCAGTCTCTCATTTGATATTTATTTTAAAATGTAGGTTTTACAGTATGATTATTCAGGGATGGTGAGGCCAGCAGATTTTTATGGTATGATTACTCAGGGATGGTGAGGCCACTGAAAAGAAAAGACAGCTTGTTACTCATAGTTCCCAAGAGGGGGGCATGTCACCCAAAGCCACATGGGGAAGCACCAGGGTGGGTCAAGAAGCAGGAGGAACAGAGGGAAAATGTGAGCAAGGGCTTTTATTGTGGTTTACACAGGAAAAAACAGGCGAGGCAGGGTACACATGTTTCAGATTGGCTAGTTTGAATAATTTCAGTAGGCTGTGGGGCTAGACACTGTCTCTAGTTGGCTGGTACCTGGTCCTAGGGAACCTAGGGCAGAAGGAGAGTGGCCCAGAGTACAAGAGGCCACAAAGGAGGTGGCTGGGCTATGGGCTCCAGGCTGGTTGGTTTGTATATGAAAGGCAGACTCCTAAGGTAGGAACAGGTGAGCCCTGGCAGCAGTGGTCTCTCCAGGGTCAGCAAGGCCCTAGATGTCAAAGCATTAGAAATTTAGTCAATGGAAAGGCATGATTAATACAGAACATTCTCAAATCAGCACACACCACTGAAAAGATATCAGCATACTCCAGGGGAAGGAGGGGGCTTCAGAAATAGGCTCCCCACAAAAGAAAGAGTGGGGCATAATCATCAAAGCCTCTGCAGGGAAAGGCTCCCTTGTGTAGAAACAGAATGTCAAGGTGCTCTGCAGAGAACAAGATACAGCAGATTCATGCACCTTCAAAGCCAGAGCAGAGCAGGGTTAGGCATGCTGCTAAGGAAAACAAACAAACAAACAAAACCCATGTTTTGTTTTGTTTTTCCAGGTAAGCACAGTCCCTGCCTTAGTCTCTAACACCCCAAGGCAGCCTTTCTGAGACTAAACAAAGCCCCCACTCTCCCAGTGAAGAAAGCTGTGTTTGGATCCAGACATTGTAATGGAATGAAGATTACTCTGCTTGAATGCATTGACCTTTCTCAACCATTTCATCAGAATTTCTGGAGCATGAATCTGTTAGACATCCTCTGCAACTGTTCATAGGAAGAAGGATCATTCCTTTCTGGTTCAAGTCCAAAGGATCTTTCTGAAGCAACCAGAGATAGGGAAAGCAAAATCAAATCCATAGACAGTTGAAATCTAGTTAGGGAATAGTGAGAGGAGACAATGAAAATAGCAGTCAGGCTGCCTAAGTCTCTAGAGGATACTGTTTTTCTTCCTGTGGCTGCCTGAAAAAAACAATTACATACTCTGTATTCCTCCCGCTAAGGCTTGGATTCCTATGTAACATACCGATTTCTGGTTTGAGGCTCTTCTTTCAGGCCAACTAGATATCCAGGAAATAATGTTTCAGCACATAACACACAAACCCATGCTTGTAAAATAAACAATATGCTTTTCAAAACAGGTTACCAAGATTGTAAAGACTGGGCAACATCTTACTATTTAAGAAAAAATATTTATTTGCAAGAAATGGAAATACAAAAGCAGAACAATTTCCAATTTTTTTCCCCCAAACTAAGTACAAGTGTCCTACAAAGTGTATTTTTTTTTTTTTTGGTATTTACTTAGCTGTGATAAAGAATAAAAAATCATTTTAGAAGACGCAATAGGACAGAAAACAAACTCACAACATATTTAGATTTAAACACTGCTGGTCTACATAACATGTTACAAAAGAGAGCAAAGCCTGTCAGCATAGACATTAAAGCTCACCGTTGATTACAGCCCAGGGTCTGCTCAGCATTGTTTAAAAAGGGTCACTCACAGTTTTGTCAAAGAGTGCTGGCGTTCTCCGTGAACTCATAAAGTGTTTTATCTGAAAAGGTGATTTTCTAAGTAGTGTAAGCCATGGGTACACGGTGCAAAAAGTTCGTGTTCTCCCTCAGCTGGTGAACAAAGGATGAGAGCAGAGAACAGAGCTAAAACCCCTGGTTTTCCTTTCCCCAGATGGAAAGCTTGCAAGCTGGAACTCACAGAAGATTGGAACAAAAAGATAGGAGATGGGCACCTGGGGGACTGCTCCAGCATGAAGTGAAACAGTGAACACTGCACAGCAGGGCCACTGCAGGGGGCAGGTGCTGTAATTCCTGCCCAGAGAACTTAAAAGCTTACAGTGTGCCCACAGGAAGGGATCAGCTCAGTAAGTCCAGAAATTGTTGCATTTCCCATATTACTTAGTTCTTTATTCATCCCATGGTCAAGAATCATTCTTGTTTTCTACAGCTATAAAACTGAAAGACTTAAAACTTTCTTAGCACAGCTCCTAACACCTTAGTAAATGCTCAAGACACATTATTTACCTTCTTTCTAGAAACAAGACTAAATAAAACATTCCTGAATTTTATGTTGTCCAAATAACAAAACAATACCAGTTTTTTCCTGTGTTAAGTGCTGACCCTTTGACCATAAAGGCATGGAACATTAATCTTCAAATGGGCCATGTTCCTTTGCCCTGAGAAATGTTCCACTGGAGGATTTATAATACCTTTAATCCTGGTTGGTTGTTTTTTGGATGTGATTGCACTCCTGCAAAATGGGATTTTCCTAATGGACATAACCCTATTTCTTTTCTCCTGTTGTGCAAATCTGACAGTGGCTCACTTTTAGGAAACCACTTTTGAGCCTTTGGAATAAATTCTTTCACCCGTCCCCACCTCAATCTAATAATAAAAGAATATATACAAAATCTCCCAGGGACAAGGGATTACTCAGTCATCCTGGATTCATATATAAGGCACATTTAAGGCACAAATGAGCATCTAAGTTAAGGGAGGAGTGTGTGTGTGTGTGTGTGTGTGTGTCAGAGAGAGGAGGGAGAGAGGGAGGCATAAGCACCTGGGTCTTTTGAATAACTACTGTTAATATTTCCTCAATTCCTTCTATTCCCCAATATTCCCTAGGGCCTCAGGCAACACTCTTCCTTATGAAACTGAAAAGTCTTAGGAGTAACTGAATGAGTGAGTGAATGAAACATCTGAGACTTGTCTCTGGATCCTTCACAGTCCCCACATCACCACCACCTACTTTCTCCTGTAACTGCCCTCCCAGCGGGGCCTATTCTATCATGTGTTTACAGATAGCCTCAGCTGAAGATGGTCAAATAAAATGACTCTCATGAGGGCACTACCTGCCCATGGCTTAACAGGTCCAGCCAGCCCAGCAAGCAGCAGTGTTGGTGTCTTTAACCCAGATTTCTTAAAGACTGGCTTCAACAGAACCAACTGTAGTGACTTGGGGCAGACGAAGGAGAGGATGAAGGCCTTCTCTTGCATCTCTACCCTCCCTGTGTTGGCAAGGTCAGCATGAACGGGCCATGATTCAATTGGGGGTGGAATGTCTCCATTTCTGGAGTGTGCTCAGATTCACACCTCATATGACATGTGTGCAGAAGAGCTGGCCTGGAGAGGCCTCTGGATTCTGTCTCTATGCTTTTGCTGGGTCTGAAAACATGAGAGGGAGGAGCCATAAAATGCTGGAAAACAATTTTAATGAGACACCTATAAAAAAAAATGCTGGACATTGACTCACTGCCAGAACAAAGAAGAGCCAATTCAACACCCCTACTTTATGGGCACATAAGATTCACAAGCTGAACCGAGAGATTTCAGAACTAAAATAGAAAGCATGGTCATTATGCCGGGGGGGGGGGGGGGGGGGCGGGCAGGGGTTGCGAATAAGTTGAACTAAAAGCTGCTTTCACAATCTACAAATTAGGTCTCCAAATCAAAATCATTTATATTAACCAAAAGGTTATCTAATCTTGCCCATATTGGTGTCAAATCTCATCCCCACTCCCTGCCAAAAAAGAGCAACCTAGTTCGGCTGTCAGATTTTTATATAACACTCTCTTTATGCAAGCTAGACTCCAGAGTCCTCACACTTCACAGAAATTCTTTCTTAAAACTGGCACTGCAGCCTTTCATTTACAATATCCCTTTTTAAGTGTGAAGTCGAGAGCTGTGAAAAGAACCACGCTGGGGGGTCTGGGTAACGCAGGTCTTATCCACTGAAAAATTAGTTCTCCGAATCTCTGCAAGACATTTCCGTCACTAGTGCAATCTAAGAAAGGGAAATGGGAAACCTGTTTACATGATGAAAAATTTAATTAACGGATTTACTCTTTATGGCTTATGGCCCCTCTAACAGACTCGTATTTCTTAAAACTTACATTCAGGAGCCAGAGTCTGCCACTATTTGAAATCTTCAGAGCCAACCACAAGTTAACGACTACTCTAAGAGACCACTTGGTAGGGAAAACAAATCAACTGATAGTCTGGTCTTAATCCCTCAACAGAAAATGTACATCTATGAATTATTTGGAACCAGTCTGGGGCTATACAACTCTTCTGTGCCCTCTTGACCTCATTTTGTCCTCCTAAAGGGACAACTGTTAGTTCCTTTAACTCACTCAAGCAAGGAGTGGAGGACAAAGGTTCATCTAAAAGAGCAGAGATGTTGGTTCTTGGAACCCCCTTAAAAGGGTCATCTGAGCTCTCTGGCTGACGTCCCATGTCTCTACACAGATTCTACTCTGGAAGGATAGCTTCCCAGAGAAAGAGTCCTGCTGTTTGGAGGTCTAGAGTGATGTCAACTAAGGTAAGGGAGAGAAGAAAACCCTCAAAGCACTAAGGACAGGGGCTAAAAGTTTCCTGTATCTTCTCCTTCCTCGTTCAGAAGAGCATGTTTTCTACTCTGACTGTATCTGGGAGCCTTGAAAACCCAATCTGGTTCAGTTACAGCAGAGACATGGGCTGGCTCATTCTCTCTCTCACTTCTGCCCTTAAATTTGAAACCCTTCCTTCCTCATCGCCCAAATGCTACTTGAGTCAATTTTATCTTTTTGCCTTCTTTGGGCCCTATAGGCTGCCTGTGCTTGATAAAGACCTGACAGTTTAAAGGAGGGGGATGGGTGAGTGCAGGCCCATGGTTACCAGACACCAGCCAGGCCCAGCGGGATCTGGGCTGCAGACAGTGGAGCAGAGAGCAGCAGAAGCAGAACCTGCCAGCAGCCCTCCTCCTGCACAGCCCAAACAGTCTCCGCCCTGGCTAATGTGAGGGACAAGAACCACCCAGACCACAGGGCGATCCAGCTTCCATTCACAGTGACAAGATGAACTTGGCTGCTTCCCAGGCTGGAACCCTCTCCGGCACAGTCGAGAGAGGAGAATCACTCACAGGGAGCCCCAAATGGGCCTAGAGAGACAAAGCAGGGACCCGCTTATGAGGTATGATGACAAATGTTAATAACACCAAATCCTGTACCTGATATGGGCTGGAAGCCAGGGTGTGGCCTTAATCCCTCTAAGTACAGGCTCCAGTAACAATGCAGATGACCTGGCGGGGGAGGGGGTGGGGCAAGAGAGACAGCGAGAAGGCAAAACCAAAGGCATTTCAGCTGCTCCTAAAAGTAAAATACAAACTCTATGCATATTTCCTAAACAAAATCTTTCATAAGCTAGGAAAAAACACTTGAGGGTGTTCTTTGTTACACAATAAAAAGGCAATTTCCATTTCTTATTTGTATGAAAAAGGAAAGATTTTTTTTAACTACAGAAGTTACTTTTAATCATAAAAAAAACAACTAAAAGTAGGTTGGGGGTTAGGTTGTATCTCTTTGGGCGAGCTGCAAAGTAGCCAGACCTGACTATAAAAGGTAACAGTGTGGATACACAAATGTCACCTACCCCACCCTGCTTTGCTGAGGCAGGGGACAAGGAGTACAAAGTGGAAGTGTGGAGGAAGGAGGGGCCAGGCAGGTCTGGGAAGACAAGCCAGCAAGCTTGTCTGAAACGCCTGTTGTCAGGGACAGGGCTTCCCTTCTCTGTCATGAAAACAGGATAGAAAAAGCTTGTGGCCAGGGAGCCCCAGGCCTGAGCGAGGCATTTTGTGCCCTCTCTTGCTCTGACCTCATCCTAGAGGCAGACACATACATGATCAAGGGAATTTCTTTTTCAATGGTAATTAGTCCAGTTAAAAAAAAAAAGAAAGGAAATCAAACATTGTCTGGAAAGATAGGGAATCCCAGAACCTAAGGTGCCCTCCTAGCTCTAAAGGCTAGCAGAAAACTGCTGGCTGGAAAGGAGGCATTCATCTCTTCAGTGTGGTTGCTAGCAGGAAGCCTGGATGAGCTAATAAATACTATTTACAAGTGGGGAGGAGAAGCCGGGGAGGCAGAACTACGGATGTGTGGGGAACCAGGTTGTGGGAGGTCCTAAAAGCGACAAGATGGGGCAGGTTCGCCTGGAGTAGAAAAGCCTGATCCCCTCAGGCATTGCACTTGCGGCCTGAGAACATGAAGGGGAGCCCTCGCCTGTCTGTGCTGGTGCAGGAGACGATTCACGAGGGCTCTTGGGGGCAGAGGGGGTGGAGGGCTGCTGTCGTCAGGGGTATTCACACCAGACACCCCAGTGTGAGCAAGGGAGGGCATGGGTCAGTGCTTTGCCAAATACCAACAGGCATCATGGCATTTGTGTGGCTAGAGTCTGGGGTCTCAACTGAACAAGAGCTCTCTCTTCTTCAAAGGGGTGGGGGGGATCATCACACCTCACAGGTGCACATTAGGCAGTATCTTTTTGGCATTATTGGTGGAAACAAGCCTGCTTGTCCCACCTCCAACCCCTAAAATAATTTCCTATGGCAGTAGGAGAAAGGAAGGGAGGGAGGCAGGCTCCCTTCTGCATGGGAGGGGCGTGGACCAGGGGAAGATGCTCTCTCACTGAAGGGGAAGTCCCAAGCTGGCCTCTCATCTGAAGCCACTAATGCTTGCCCATGTCTCCATGAAGATCCGGTGGCAAAGAGGAAAAGCTGATGACAAAGGTGGTTTGGGGATGTGAAAGGAGAGTTAAGGGAAAGGGAGCAGGTGCAGGCAGCCTCTTTAGAAAGTGGTGTTCACTCTTCTGTCGAGTTCTACAACTTTTAGTGTTTCATTCCCCTCCAGTTTGGCGCTGACCCTGTGAAGGCAGTGAAAGGAAAAAAAAGTATTAGTCACCAGCTGTTAGCTACAATTCTCATGCTTTGTAGTGGGACACAATCATTCAGGGATTGCAACTTGGTGAGATGAACTGGGCATGTTACTTGTCCATTTCTCTCCTAGTAGCAATTCTCTGTTTCCAAAGTCCCCCGCGACCAGCCTCTCCACTGGTCCACATTCCTACCTTTATTTCCACCCAAGGCATCCCAACCCTACTGAGGATAAGCCTGGTGCCTTGATATTGATCTGTTATGAGATGCATTATGTTACTGTACTTATTAAAGATGTTTGGCCCTATGCTAAACTCAGGGAAGGAGAAAATAAAATGATAAGAGCTGATCTGTGGTCTAGAAGAGTTAATAATCCAGATAAAGATTTTTAATGAGCTAATCTGAAACAATAAATCTATAACAGAAAATAAATATATTATTAAACTGTGTAACAACCTAGAAAATCTGTAAGCATTCAGAGGAGGGCTAGGAGGCTTTGTTATCTAGGAGACATCACAGAACAAATGGGATTTGAAGGGGGCCTTGAACAGCTTCGCTGAGGAGAGAAACTGTGTCCAGAGCCAAGCAAGCAGGCAGCTGGGCCTTCCATGATCCCAGTGGTGGCTACATTGGGAAGTTTCTCTATAAAGGGAATAATAATGATGTCTTACCACCTGGGGTAGCTAAAAGGATTTGTATGATACTGTTTGTATGATACTGTTTCAGTTTTAAAAAATCTAAAATGCTCCAAAATCTAGAAATATTTGAGCACTGACATGACACTCAAAGGAAATGCTCACCGAAGCATTTTGGATTTTGGGATTAGGGATGCTTAACTGTTATGGATAATGTGAATATTCCAAAATCTGAAATCTGTAACACTTCTGGCCCCAAGCATTTCAGAAAAAGAATACTCAGCCTGCCTTACATCTGTAAAATGCTTAAAATAGTAAGTGCTAGTAAATGTAAAATATGTATGTATAATGTGCACATATAAAAGTACATCATTCTGAATGTTCCCCTGCAGGATTAGGGGATGAAAGCTGAAGAATCTGAAACAAAATCTTTCCCATTTACATTGGGACAGCCTCATTTCTGGGAGCTATGGGAGCAGAGTTCAGCTAAATCATCAACCATACCACAGATAACCAGGAGTGTGCATGCAGACCCAGGGACCTTCCCTACCACAATGACAATACCTTGTAGTCACATAAGCCTTTATGTTTACAAAGGGATTTTTCCCAGAAATTATCTAGGAGAAACAACTCAAGGAGAATTGGAGCTAAATAGAGGCTGTTTTCAATATGGAAATGCACGCCCAGTGCCTCTGAAATAGTGCCCCTCAATATACATCTGTAAGTATAAAACTATAAAATCTATAGTTTTAATGAATGCATGTGTATTTATACATAAATCATAAACATATATTGACATGTAGCATAATATAGATCTACTCCCTCACTGAAGCTACAAAACATGTCTTAAAGCTGCATTTACACAGCAAACACATTGTGGTAACCTGGGCTCTGCATTCACTTGTGTGGGTTGGAAGGGAGGATGGAGACAGTAGACATAGGGGAGCTCAGGCCGGGCTGTTTCCCCATCTCTGTCCAGGGCAGATGTTGGCCAGCAACCGAGTCTCTGCAGCCCTAGGTCCTGGAGATAGGTTCTGAGAGAGCTGAGGGACTGAACTAGGCCTATGGAGAGTCAACCTCACATTCCAGGTTGCTGACTCATAATCCGCCATCAAGCACTGGAGGAGTTGGATCCGTATTTCTGTGACTCACAGGTGCTGCTGCAGCTCCAAGAGCACTGACTTCTCCAGGCTGGTCTCATTCGAGATAATGAAATGGGGAAGATCCACATCCGGCCTGGACTCCAGCCCTGACACCCTGAGCAGGGAGGAACCTCTATCCCAGCCCCCCAACTCGCCAGCTGAGCCAGGGCTGGACGGCTCCTCTGGGGGAGAATGTTCCTCATAGATCAGCAGGTTCCTGGATCTCACTGAGGACAGAGAAGAATAAGGTGTTAGCAAAAGTCAACAGGGGTCCAACACATCCCCTCACTCCAGGTGCTCAGGGCTGGTGGCAGATGACAATTCATGTGTTCTTATTGCCCAGAACTGTGGGTACCAACAGGATTTGGCTTTCTATAAAGAACTTCAGGGCTTTAGAGCTTGTGCATTGAAAAATTGTACCAATTACACAGTGCTGGAAGAACAATAGAAAAGCAAATAAACACAAGGCAAACTACTACCCCCACTGCTTTGAAAATACAAAACTCCCCTCCTTACCACCCATAACCATCTAGGGAAAACGACTTATGGAGAATAGGAGTGGAATACTTGGAGATGTCCAGACCCAGCTAAAAGAAGAAGCATCCCCAGTGAGTAGGTCTTGCAGAGAGATGAAGTACAGGGCATTTCATTTAGAAACTGGAGAGGAGACACAAAGCCAACGCCATAAATCAAAGGACAGAGACAATCTCCTTTGTTTTATAGGACAGTCACACAGCTAGATGGCTCTGTAGCAATTCCATGACATAGAAACTATGCTTCCAATTAAACTTAAGAGAGATAGTCCCTTGGGGGGAAAAATTCCCAAGAGACCACTGAAATTATTTAATTGGAATGCTGGCACTTCTGTCAAACCTGGCATTGATACAGCTGCCTGGTGAAGACCACAGACATTTCAAAATGGCAAAATTGTCCCTATCCCAAATCCAATACAGTAGTCCTCCTTTATCCATGGGGCATATATTTCAAGACCCCCAGTGGATGGCTGAAACCAAATACAGAACTGAACCCTATATATATAATATGGATACCACATATATAAGGGTTATATATGGTGTCCATAGGGTTATATATACCATACATAACCATATATATATATACACATAACCTAAGGATTATATATACCATGTATACCCTTATATACCATATATAACCTTAGATATAACGTATTTAAGGGTATATATATGGTACAGGTTTTATATACCATAAGAGTTCTATATAACCTAAGGGTTATATATACACCACATATATACCCTTATATACCATATATATAGTCATATATATATGTGTGTGTATATATATAATCATATATATGGTATATAAGGGGTACATATATGTGTATATATACCACTTAGGTTATATATAATCATATATATGGCATATGATACCATAAATATAATCATATATATGGTATATAAGGGGTATATATGTATAGGAAAAAGCATATATAGTTTATATATGTGTATATAGCATATGGATTTTATATGCTGTTTCTTATACATATGTACCTATGATAAAGTTTGATTTAGAAATTAGGCCCAGTAAGCAATTAACAAAAACTAATAATAAAATAGAACAATTATAACCATATCTTCTAATGAAAGTTACATGAATGTGTCCTCTCTCAAAATTTCTTAGTGTGGTGAATTCAGCTATTTTCAGATAACTGCAGGTATTTTTACTGACTGCAGGTAATGTTTCTTATTGTAGTGTATTCAGCTATTTTCAGATAACTGCAGGTATTTTCACTGGCTGCAGGTAGCATTTCTTATTGTAGTGTATTCAGCTATTTTAAGGTAACTGAAAGTATGTTCATTGGCTGCAGGTGACTGAAACCTTAGAATGGAAAACCTGGCAGGATGGAGTGGCTCACACCTGTAATCCCAGCACTTCAGGAGCCCAAGGCAAGCAGATCACCTAGGCTAGGAGTTCGAGACCAGCCTTGTCCAACATGGTGAAAGTCCATCTGTACTAAAAATACAAAAGTTAGCCGGGCATGGTGGTGAGTGCCTGTAATCCGAGCTACTCAGGAGGCTAAAGGAGAATCGTTTAAACCTGGGAGTTGGAGGTTGCAGTGAGCCAAGATTGCACCACTGCACTCCAGCCTGGGTGACAGAATGAGACTCCATCTCAAAAAAATACAAAGAAAGAAAGAAAAAAGAAAGAATGCAAAACCTCAGATAAGGGGGACTACTGTACTGCCTAACCCCATGCTCGTTCTTATTGTATGTGTGAATTTGTGTGTGTATTCTTTACTCACCATCCCTTTATTTCTAGATGAGAACCCCATATACTTCTAATCTGACACCTGAGTGCCCAAATCTCTAATTTTGGGGCATAAGGTTTTGTTAAGGCAGGCTGATTCTTTAATTTCACTTTATAAACCCTTACCATGGTCTCATACAATTCCACTCAGTGGAGGCAGAAACACGAAAGCTCTCTTAAAATGTCACAGAAAGTGACATACTCTTCCCCTCATCTACTTCTCTCTCCCTTATCAGAACTCAAAAATCGGATGTCAGCACTGATCAGGGAACCGAGTCTAGAAGAGCAGTTTGCAAACTGTGCTCTTTCAAGCTCTAGAGAATTCTCAGTGATGCTTCAGCCCAGTGGATGAGGGGCCCCAATAGAACCCCCACTTGCCTCTTCAAAGAGAGAAGCTCCACTTTTACCACTTTTGAAACATTGGACTTTCACAGAAGATTCCTTTTGGAAGGCTGAGAAACCCAGCTCTAGAGAATAAAACAAGACCCTGCCCAAGTTGCCGCATGCTGTCTTACCCACGGAGGCTGTGTAGGGCTCTTGCAGGGAATGCTGGCTGGGCAGAGCCATCTTGGTGGCAGAAGGATAGGGCCCGTAGCCCTGGAAGAAGCTGCCGAATGCAACGGCAAAGCACAGCACAACAACCTGTGGGTGGGGAGAGAGAACATGAGGGGCTGCAAACTCCAGGCTCTGGACACCACAGCTTTATACCCTCGGAGAGCCAGGGACACAGACTCTCCTCTTCGGGCCGGTGGACTACACTCACGAGTCACACCCACATCATTGGAGTGCCGCACAGAGGAACAGCCTCAGAGTGGAGTTCCTCCATGTGCTTTCTCCAATTGCACAGCACTTGGCCTTGGCAAGTGGAGGGAGACGGGAGACAGGGGCCAGGCCAGCGTTGGTCACTGTGCTGCCCTTCTGGGAAGCTCACCATGAGGCAGGTGCCAGTCTGCGTGCCAGCTAACTTGCAGGTTCGAGAAACCTTGCCCATCACCAAAGTCTGAAGCTTCTGGAGTTGCTGAAGGAGAGTCCTGCCAATGATAACAACAGCCATGAGGAGAGTCGGACAGAGAAGAGATGCTTCTTGATGTCTCCCTGTGACCCAGGAAGGTCACCGCGCTGTTGGGTCTGCATTTCAGCAGAGCCCCGAGGGAGTTCCCTCTGGAAGAAGATACCAACATCAGTACCTTCTAGCACTGTTGACACAGAGCTCACTGGGGCTCAGAATCAGCCTTCACACACTCAAAGGTCCTGTCCTTGCACTGCCCTGAGTTAGAGGTAACTGCCTCCACATTACCCCTGACAAGCTATAGCTTGTCAGTGATTGAGAACAAAGAAAAAGGAACACTCTGATCAAATGGTGGCAAAAGTCTAAATGTCTGTCTCCCCTAAATTCCTATGCTGAAACCCAGTCCCCTATGTGATGGTATTAGGATGTAGCACCTTTGGGAGATGATTAAGTCATCAATGGAGTACTCATTGAATTGTGCCCTTATAAGGAGCTGAAAAGACTAGAGGACACAAGAAGGTTTCTAGGAGCCAGAAAGCAGACCCTCTCCCGATACTGAATCTCCCAACACTACTGTCTTGGACTTCTCAGACTCCAGAACTGTCAGAAATCAATTTCTGTTGTTTATTAGACGACCTCGTTTATGACATTTTGTTATAGCGGCCTGAACAGACTCAGAAAATGCTGATTAAAAGAAGAACTCATTTAACCAAGAGATGAGAAACATGGACTAAAACATAAAAAGTGACAAAGAGAAGAAAAAGACCAGCAGAGAACAGCAGGAGTGGCCAGAGGTGAGGGCTGTGATTGGAAATGGGAACACGGAGCAATCGGCATTCAGAGGCAGATTGGAAGAGAGAGAGAGGAGGAGAGGAAAAACAAGAATGGCTCTGTGTAGGGAAGACAGGCAAACAGCCACCTTCAGCTCAAGCCTATAGTTTAAAGGCTCACAGCACCTCCAGAGTCAGAAACGAAGCCAACATATGAAAGAACAAAGATTCCTGCTCAACTGGACCCTCACGCCCAGAGCCAGCGATCTTCAAAACCATCCTTTGAAACTGACTCTAGCCTTTCTCCAGGAAAAACACAAGAGAGCAAGAGCAAAAAAAAAAAAAAAAAAAAAAAAAGGAGTTGCTTTATCCCTAAAATTGGACAACTGTGCCTCTCCTTAAAAGGCAAAGTTTGAGGGATAAGAACAGTCTTATACACTCTGCTCTGTGTGACATCAGCACACAGAAAGAGCAGATGGTAAAATTCTTCGCAAATTCTGAACACTGCAAGGCATGGAAAAAGATCCGACAACACACCCTCCTGAGTTAGAGCACCCGGAATGAGCTTCATGTGAGTGGGTAAAGAGTTGAAGCTCCTCCTTACCCCCAAAGCCAGTGCACATGGCAAAGTGGAAAGATTCTATGAGCAGATGCTTTCTCTTGGGTCTCAAGGATTTTCAGAAAATGCATGCTGTGATGTAACAATGCTAGAGAGCCACATAAGTTCATTGGAAGACATCATGAAATCATTTGTTCACAGAACATTCTGGGCTTTCACAGATTACTTGCTTCTTATCACAGTGTACCCCCTGAATAGCGTTCAGGTGCTAGAAGGACAAGCAGATTTTTCCTTGGCTTGCAACTTTGCCCCCAGCTAGTACAAATGAAACAAGTTCTCCCAATTTAAGCAAATTAAGGACACGTTGGCCACAAGAATGGTTTTGCTTTCAGGAGTTTAAATGGCTAGGAGTGGTGGGTGAATTGGAGCAGCCCTCAGCACATGGAGTAGAAGCCTTCTGAACTCAAAACTCCTTTGTGGGTCAGGTACAGTGGCTCACACCTGTAATCCTAGCACTTTGGGAGGCTGAGGCGGGTGGATCATGAGGTCAGGAGTTTGAGACCAGCCTGGCCAACATAGTGAAACCCCATCTCTACAAAAAATTAGCTGGGTGTGATGCGGGGGGGCGGGGGGGGGGGGGCGCCAGTAAATCCCCAGCTACTTGGGAGGCGGAGGCAGGAGAATCGCTTGAACCTGAGAGGCGGAGGTTGCAGCGAGCTGAAATCACGCCATTGCACTCCAGCCCAGGCGACAGTGCAAGACTCCATCTCAAACAAACAGAACACTCCTATGTGATTCCATCTATATGACATTTTCCCCAGGTATAGTTATTTTAATTTAAGCAACACAAAATCATTCATTCCATTAGTTAATATCACTAATTTAAGTTCTATTTAATGTGGAGATCTTTTTTGTACTTAATTGTACATTTTTGTTTGTTTCCGGTTATATATGATTGCATGTAGTTTAGACGTGGTTTGTATTTAAACGTATTCAGGTACCATTTTCTTTTCTTTTACTTTTTTTTGGATATAAAGTCTTGCTCTGTCACGCAGGCTGGAGTGCAGTGGTACAATCATAGCTCACTGCAGCCTCAACCTCCTGGGCTCAAGCAATCCTCCTGCCTCAGCCTCTTGAGTAGCTGAGAACACAAGCCTGAGTCATCATGCCCAGCTAAGTTTTCACTTTATTTTATTTTTTTGTTTTTTGTAGAGACAGGTTCTCTCATTTTGTTGCCCAGTTGGTCTAGAACTTCTGAGCTCAAACGATCCTCTCACCTCTGCCTCCCAAAGTGCTAGAATTACATGCATGAGCCACTGCGCCCAGGACTATTTTCTTTAAAAGCATTAGGTATGCTTACTTAATGCCGAGAAATACTCAACAGCATGATTACTTTAAATTCTACTTAAAGGAAGTTTGCAGCTAAATGGTTCTATGATGTAGCACCTTTCCTTCCTCATCGAACTTTTTCTCTGTTCTCCCAGGACTTCTCCAGAAAACTCCCTTCCTACCCATCCACACAGCTGCCTTTTCCTTCTGCACAGCCACTTCGTGAGTGTGCATTCATTCTCACGCTGAGATTTCACTGGCCATAGCATATATTTGACTGTCCACCACCTATAATGCCAGCCCCAAAGCCCTTGATGGGTTCTCCCTGCTGATATTTCTTGGAAGTCCCAGGGCAAATTTACAGGTAAGCCCAGAAATAAAAGATCACACAGCAGAAACCCTTTCCTCTTACTGCCAACTACTCACCACGGTAGGAGACTGGGTCTCTCCTGTCTGCTAAGCTATGAAAAGCAGCCTCCTGCTCCCTTGGCCTGCTGAAGAGCTACTTCTTGAAGTGATGTAGTTTAGAGCTGGTTTATATTTAAATGTATTCAGGTGCCATTTTCTTTTCCTTTTTAATTCTTTTTTTGGACACAAAGTCTTGCTCTGTCGCACAGGCTAGGATGCAGTGATGCAATCACAGCTCACTGCAGCCTCAACCTCCTGGGCTCCATCAATCCTCTTGCCTCAGCCTCCTGAGTAGCTGGGAATACAGGTGTGAGTCATCATGCCCAGCTAAGGTTTTTAATTTTTTATAGAGACAGAGTCTCTCACTTTGTTGCCCAGCTGGTCTGGAACTTCTAAGCTCAAAGAATTATCTCACCTCTGTACAATTAAGTGCTGGAATTACAGGTATGAGCCACGTTTGCTGGGCACCTCAATTTTCCACTGGCACTCCTGCTGCCTATAAGCTGGTGGCCTCAAGGTGCTGAAGTTTCACTATGCTCTGGGCATGGGTGGGTAACATTTCTCCACCCAGGCTTCAGTCAGATAGTACCTTTCCAGCTGGTACCAAAGCATGTTACTTTTGCTCCAAAGTCTTCAGCTGTTTTGAAAGGGAAATGACCACTTCCATTTTTTTCCCGGTAATCCCTATTGACCCGCAGCCAGCCCATACTTTCTTCCTGCCCATTCCCTACCCTTTGCCTGGTCCTTAGAGCATGAATAGCTTTAAAAATTTCCACACAATACTTGGAATCAGTCCTCCCTTCCCATTTCTGGTTGAGATCTCTGGGCCCGGTGCCCCCTTCCCTAGGATGAATCATCTCCTGGGAGGCTCCCTAGTGCCTCCTGAAAACAGACTCTCAGCAGGCCAGATACACCTCAAGCCCACTGACAGCATATCTTAGGCTCAAACTGGAATCCCACTTTCCCCAGCTGCAGGTGTGAAGTGCTACAGTTTTGAGTGAGCCGAGATTGCACCACTGCACTCCAGCCTGGCACCTGGTGACAGAGCAAGACTCTGTCTCCAAAAAAAAAAAAAAAGTGCTACAGCTTTGGAAGAAGGACCATTTAAGAATGGCTGGAGAAGGCAGGGAAGGCTTTGTTCGTGTTTCCTAACTGCACAGCATTTCGCTTGGCATTCACGGACACATCCTTTCCAAACTCAAGATGATTATATTCTGAATCCACTGCAAATGAAAATGGTTGTTTAATAGTCCCTGATTTCTAACAGTTTATAATCTAACTCTTTAAGATGAGCAAACATGTCGTTTAAAATACATATTTTTAGTTGGAACTGTTGGTGGCAAGTGCAACAGTGACTAATAATGTGCTGTTTGCCGTTGCTCCTCCTACTGGTGCCGGAGAAAGTAAACGGAGCTGATGGTGAAAATGACAACACAAGCAAGGCCTCAGCCATCAGTACACTGAGGCCTTTCACCGGGGGATGTGGATTCGCTCAGTCATCCTCCAAATCCAGACTTCCAGGATCCAATACAATTTGGGAAATCCATGCACGTTCATACAACAGAAACACTTCTTTCATCATAAAAAAAAGAAAATGAACAACGACAGACTATTGAATGCCCGCTACTTGAGTTCCAGGAACTACATACCCTAAAATACTAAGCAATCATCTCAAAGTCACGTAACTAATAAATAGAAGGTCTGAGATGTAAACCAAAACCCATCTGACCCTGTAGCTTCTGTACATTCCAACGTGGCACGGCATGGTGTCCTAATCAATAACCCACTAAAATTAATCATCATAAAGGATATCTTAGTTGTTTTTTCTTAACTCCACTGATGTTAATATTATATTGACACCAGCCCAACTGACAGATATGTTTACCATTAAATAAGAAAATACTAATTTTTTTTTTTTTGAGATGGAGTTTTGCTCTTGTTGCCCAAGCTGGAGTACAATGGCAGGATCTTGGCTCACTGCAACTTCCACCTCCCGGGTGCAAGTGATTCTCCTGCCTCAGTCACCCAAGTAGCTGGGATTACACAGGTATGTGCCACCATGCCCAGACTAATTTCGTATTTTTAGTACAGACAGGGTTTCTCCATGTTGGTCAGGCTAGTCTCAAACTCCTAACCTCAGGTGATCCACTTGCCTCAGCCTCCCAAAGTGCTGGGATTATAGGTGTGAGCCACCATGCCCAGCCAAAATATGAAAATATTACTATTAAAAGAGACTAAGCCACAGACGAAGAGCCACAATAAAACCCATTCCAATAGCAAGGAGATGCATACTGACAAAATTTCAGTAACAATGACACAAATAAAAACATCAGGGCAAATAAATATTGTGTGGCATTTTCTCTGGGTACACCAAAGACAAAATGCAGATAACAGATAAAAGAATCTTCACCTGTTAGCCTTGTTCTCCTCACTAGTAGTAGGAAAATAACACCTACCCTGCCTACCTCACAGGGCTGCTGTGAACGTTCAATTGGTATTATGTGAAAGTTATTTCAAAATTGTAAAATGCTATATGACTACAAAGAATTATTAATGTATTTGTTCCAAGGTTATTAATAAAAATTTGAGCTTGAAAAAAAAAGAATCAAGGGTACTCCTTGCCTAGTTAAAGTGACAGGAAGTCAAGGCTGGGCTTTATTTAGAAAAATGGAAAATATAAAACCTGTCCCTCTGCCAAACACCAAAAAAGCGAATGAGATGGCTTTAGAATTGCTAAGCTGATGCATATATATCAGAACAGGAGGACTGGCTCTAAAGGCAGAGACACCTGAGTTTCAATCAGAGGCGGACCGCTATGTGCCTTTCATCAAGTTAGGTTCCAAGCTTACACAGCTAATCAGATGAATTCCCTTGACCACTTCAGCTAACGGAGTAATGAGAATATCCCGTCCCAGGGTACCTCTGGGTTTCCTGAAGCAAATACATCTTTGAAGACTGCTTGCTGTCTCTTTTCACTGATGACAGATGAGGCCAGCCCCTTTCATGGGAAAGCCTGTGAACTCATAACTGGTATGTTGGTTTGAGATGATGTGGCACTTCCTCTGATGTCACTGAGACAGATGTTACAGCCTGCAGCAGTGGGAGCCTGGATGACAGTCCCCACCCTACTTGCATGAAGGGCTGGGTGGAGAAAAGGCAGCCAGCAGACGAAATGGAAAAGTTATTTTTAAACTACAGCTATACAAAGTCAACCACAGGACAGGTCCAATGGTGCCTTCGAAGCATGGTATAAACTTCCTCTTTATTATTGTATTTTAAATCATCAGTGATCCTGGTTAATTATGGCCTTAATGAATTCTTGGGCTTCCGGGAACAAGATCTTATTTTAGAGAAAGGAATACTCTTAGCAGACGTTTATCTGGGCCAACAGATTTTTCACAACTTGTTAAATTGGAGTGTCCAACACTTGATTGAAAATGTGGATTTTGTCCTGTGGTGAGATGTAAAAATAAACTCAGTGGCTATCCTCATGCAGTTCCTTGCAAAAGAGCAGTCGAAAGCAGCTGCCAGCCTTGCCCAAAATAAACCATCACCCTGTATCTTGGGAGGCACATCAAAGGAAACTGAGCAAAACATTCAGAAGCATCCAAGAGTGGGAGACACAATTTTACAATAACCGGGAAACACATCAACGGTCTCGTGTTTTCTTTGTATTTGGCTTAATTTCGCCTTTTGTGTGTGTTTCCTTATTTATGAAAGAAAGAATGAGAACAGTCATACAGTTATTGAATGTTAGACTTTGAACATTCAGGAACATAGTTTCCCACTGGAGTCAGAAACCAGGACCAGGAAAAAAAAAAAGTGGTGCTTCCCAATTACTTGCTGTGTTGGGAGCTTCAGGTTAGGCCCTCTGTGTAGACATACTTTCATCAAATCTTGTAACAATTCTTAGAAATGGAACTCTCTGGGGTATGGTATGTGCAGGTGCATATATGGGTATGTTCACATATGTGTGTATGTGAACTACTCCTTGGGTAAATCAGCCTCCTTGAGAGATGAAGGAATTTTTTCACAGCCTTAGGGAAGTACCTAGAGCAGTAATTTCCAAATTTAAAATCATAAACCATTAATGGGTTTGTGAAATCAATTGGGTTGTGATTGGTGTATGTTTTTAATGAAATGGAATCAAATAGAATACACGACATTGAGGGCATTGTTTACAGTAAAGAACTATCAATTTCTGAGGTATTCACAGTAGTTAGGTGGATGACATAAACGTACATGTTCATGTGATATGACTGGTGTGCCATTTATACTGCATAAAATGTAAAATAATTGTACAATCAAAAAAGCTTGTCGCTTATCTAGTGCACATGCGTGCACGCGCGCATGCACACACACACAGAGACACACACACACCCAAACCACAAAACTTGGCCAGGCACAGTGGCTTATGCGTGTAATCCCAGCACTTTGGGAGGCTGAGGTGAGCAGATCACTTGAGGTCAGGAGTTCAAGACCAGCCTGGCCAACATGGCAAAACCCTGTCTCTACTAAAATACAAATATTAGCCAGATGTGCTGGCATGTGCCTGTAGTCCCAGCTAGCTGGGAGGCTGAGGCACAAGAATCACTTGAACCTGGAAGGTGGAGGTTGCAGTGAGCCAAGATCACACCACTGCACTCCAGCCTGGGTGACAGAGCGAGATTCCATATCAGAAAAACAAAACTCAAGTGAAGATCTGGTGGCCTCATGATGGAAGAGATGAGCATCCACATCCTTCTAAGACAAAATCCCGCCTGGATCCCTTCCTGGCCTGCCTGAGTCATCTAGAGTTAGTGCCTGGGAGGTTCTGAGGTGAGGAGGGGTGTCCTATAGCTGAAACCTCTACCTCCAAGTCCTGAGGTGGAGGGCAGGGGAGGTGGTGGGATACAGTGTCAATACTTACAAGTTCTACACATTTCATAAGGATATTTAAGGAAAATCATGAACAATCTCAAACACATTTAAACACTAAGTATGTCATACACAAAAGATAACCATATCAGCTCGAACTCCTAAACTGAGTAAATACCTATATGTTTAGGGCCTTTTACTTAAGCTTTGGAGGTTGTTCATGGGGCTGTGGCCTAAACGAACAAAAAAAGCATATGAATTTTCTCCTTCTTCTTCCTAACTGCTAGTCTACAAGAGGCTTCTTTATTTTGCAGAAGCCAGAGGGCATTTCTGAAATGCTGTATTACCTACTGGCCAGGAACAAAACTTGGCCAAGGAACAAAAACGGGCTGTGGAATTCTGAACTTTCCACTAAATTACACTCAAATGCCTTCTAATCTCTCTGGGGAACTTAGTTTACTACCCAATAATGCTTTGAAGTTTGAAACACTTTCGCGTCAAAAGAATGTTCATACTCTTCGCACAACCAGAAGTTAGAGATAATGGAGAAACGAAAAGTGAAATAAACCAAAGTAAAAGGGTCCAGTAGAGTAACGTGGGTCACTTATCAGTCCTCATATAGCTTCTCTGTGTGCAGCTGGGGCTGGGTTCAGCCAGCTATCGTCAGTCTAAGAGAGAAGAGATGAACCCACACACAGAAAACCATCATAGTGTGTAGGGAACAAATACACAAAATGAGTGCAGACACAGCTGTGTGGGTTAAACAAACAGACCAGGGGAGCCAGAATCCAGTCAAAGCCCAGGAGACTCGGCTGGAAAGACCTTTCACAGGAATCATAAAGAGATTTTCAAGAAGAAGAAAAGTAGAGTCAGAGAGGAAGGCTATAGCTACGAGTAAGGTCAAAGAGAAAGATTAAGGAATTCGTAATAACAATAGAGATAGATGTCAGGCAAGCATGTCCCTTACTTCTGGGAGGTCTGGGGAAAGTGTACAGATGAAGCTCACATGGCCAGGCGCAGTGGCTCACACCCGTAACCCTGGCACTTTGGGAGGCTGAGGTGGGCAGATCACGAGGTCAGCAGTTCGAGACCAGCCTGGCCAATACGGTGACACCCTGTCTCTACTAAAGATACAAAAAATTAGCTGGGCATGGTGGCGCACATCTGTAATCTAAGCTACTCGGGAGGCTGAGGCAGGAGAATCGCTTGAACCCAGGAGGTGGAGGTTGCAGTGAGCCCAGATGGCGCCACTGCACTCCAGCCTGGGCGAGACTTTGTCTTAAAAAAAAAAAAAAAAAAAAAAAAACAAAGCCCACATGTCACACATCTTAAGGTTCCTCCTTGTCTTACTCCAAGCCAAGCAACCCAACACCCGCTCCTCCCGGCTCCCTCTAAGGCCAGTTTGAACTAGAATTCTTGGACTTCCCAGGGCTGCTTGCCAAAATGTGGTAGTAGAAGCTGAATTAACCCAGGCCTCAGCCTGATCCACACCATTGGAGAGAGACAGTCTCTTGGGTCTTCTTGTGTTCTACACATTCTGCTGGAGATGCCAAGATGGAAAGGCTCTCACTGCTCTTTTATGATGGGCCACTTCTCAAGGTTGTTATGAAGCTGGGAACCTGGACAGATGAAGTAGTGTCTCTCTCTGGGCAAGAAGCAGGCTTATTGATTGCTTACTATAAAAGCAGTGGATTCTCCAAGCTCAGGGTTCCTTAGCTGTGACATAATCCCCACTGAGAGCAGAGCATCTACCTGGATCTGTCCTGGCACCTGGGGGCAAGGAGAACCGATACATATATGCTGGGGCTCACACTGCCTGCTGAGCAATAAAGTCCTTTGTCTCTGACCCAGGAATTTCATGCCTTCTATAAATAAGCCTAAATTGAATCCCAGACCTGATATATTGTGAAGGATATCATACACACACCAGCCCTGGTTCAAACTCCAGATGCAGCTCTCACAAAGAGCCGTCTCTGTCTACCCCATTGGCTTCAGGGGTGCCTACTGGTCACCAGGTTTGCCCTTCAGAGAACAGATTTGGGGTAGAAGTCCACATAGGCCCTGGAAATGAGCTAATACCTTTGGACAGGGAATTCCGGGATCCCAGGTACCAGGGTAAGTTCTAGAGGACTAGGGTGAGAGCTCCAGATGGACACATCCCCTTGGCCCTGCCAATTACGCATCCCATGGAGGGGAACATGGCTAAGGAGAGCCAGCACAGGGCCCTCTAAAACAGTGGTCCCAAATCAAGGGCCCATGTGTCCGGGTCTAAAGTTGGCTCTTGCTGAGGCAAGTGTCCTTGAAGGATCAAGAGGCACAGCAGCAAGAGAAACCAAAGTAAGAGCCAGTTCAAAAGTTAAGTGACTGAGTTCTCATCCCCATTCTACCTCTAAACGTTGAGCTGAACTTTAACCCCCCGGGCCTCAGTTTCTCCTTCTGTAAAATGAAGTAATGAGCAGTTCAATACAATGATATCTAAGGTGTATTTCAAGTCTAAGCTCCTATGATGCTACAAATCCATGCTCAAGGAGAGAGCCTGTAGCTCACAGCCCCAAAGAAGCCTGAGAACAAAATAAGGAATAAATGGAGCACACTGAGACAAAAACACCTCAAACTCAGGGCCAGGCAGTGTATGCACATTACTCGTGCAGAAGAAAACTCTACCAGTGGGGAAAAAAATAAGATTTCTCAGGGATGAGACCAGGGTGGGGCCGTCCAGAGAGCTTATAGCTTATAGAGGTGCATTCGCCTAGATAAGCTGGAAGAATTCTCCAGCAGCCACACACGGGCACTGCCCAAATGCTGGAAAGTGAAAACCTAATTCTTGATGGAGCACGGGAAGAAGGGCCCCCTGGGAAACCATTTCACTCCCATCTTACACGTTTCCTGAGAGCATGCAATTAGCGGATCACCTCAGCAAAGGAAGTGTGAGGGTGCTTTCACATGACTTCAGCTCTGTTCTGAAAGGCTCCCAGAGAAAAGCTGAAGAAAGATGAAGAGGACTTCCTCATCTTCCCTCCCGGCCCTGTCCTCTTCCACTTTCCATAGCTCAGATAAAAGGTCTTTTCACCTAGAAATCAGTAACAGCCTAGGTGGCTGCTGCTGAGTCCAGTACAAAAACAAACAAACAAACAAAAAAACAGGATTGACTCATAACCTGAGCACAAATTTTCATCTGGATAAATGGGAAAGTCCCCTGTGGGGTATCGTATAGGGGTGGTAAAAAGTAGAGGTATCATTTTCTTTCACTTGGTCAATGACGAAACAGTTACTCCCTTTCTTTGCCATGCCATGCCCTATGAAACAATGGCCCCCAAGGCCTCTGCACCCCCCATGTCTGGTGACCCAGGATCCTGTTCACTTATCAAAATTGTTCTACTTCTGTTGTTTTTTGTGGTTTTGTTTTTGTTTTTGAGACAGAGTCTCACTCTGTCACCAGGCTGGAGTGCAGTGGCGCAATCTCGGCTCACTGCAAACTCTTCCTCCTGCTTCAAGTGATTCTCCTGCCTCAGTCTCCCAAGTAGCTGGGACTACAGGCACACACCATCCTGCCCAGCTAATTTTTGTATTTTTAGTAGAGACGGGGTTTCACCATGTTGGCCAGGACAGGCTCGATCTCTTGACCTCATGATCTGCCCATCTCAGCCTCCCAAAGTGCTGGGATTACAGGCGTGAGCCACCGCGCCCAGCCAAAGTTGTTCTACTCTGTCCAACTGCCTCTGAAGGGTGATAATATGAGAAGCGTCAACAGGAACACACACACACAGGTATGCATTCCTCAGCCCCCCAGCCCTGCACAAACACTGGTCACCTGCACAGGTGATAAGAGTAAAGAGCTTCAAAGTCTTCCCTTGCCCAGCACCCCAATCACCAGCTCCCCATGCTGGCTCTAGAGCAGGGCACTGCCAATGCTCACATCATACTCATTTTGGTTAGTGTAGTGTTCCCTGAGTACCACCGAGGCCTTGGCAGGAGACAGAGAGAAAGGGGGAAGAGCAGTTAGAAGAACCCCAGGTCCATTTCCCCTGTTTCAGTGGCAGCAGCCCTGCTTTTATTTCTTTCCCTCTCAAGCCAAAATACCTTAAAAGCTAGTGGTCTTAAATATTATGACCTTAGGAAGTCCCTGCTACAATGTTCTGTGGGAAGATCACAGATGAATCCATTGCCAGCCATTACTACCATAAACGTGTAGTCCACGAGGAGAGGTAGAAGAAATGGGAGGGGCCACTGGGCTCCTGAGAGTCAAGGGAAGGAGGCCAAGGAGGGAGGAACATCAACGAACTTGCCCTGCTTTGCAAGTAAACTAAGCCAGACAAAGACAAATACTGTATGATATCACTTACATCTAAAAAAAAATTTAATTCAAACTCATAGAAACAAGAGAATAGAAAGGTGGTCACCAGGGGCTGGGAGTGGGGGAATTGGTCAAAGAGAACACACTTTCAGTTATAAAGTAAATACATTCTGAGGATCTACTTACAGCATGGTGACTATAATTAAAATGCCATATGATACACTTGAAATGTGATAAGAAAGTAGCTCTTAAGTATGTGCATCAAAAAGAAAAAGAAAACAAGTAACTATGTGAAGTGATAGATGTGTTAATTAGCCTGATTGTGATAATCATTTCACACACATACAGCAAATCGTTACATTGTATACTGTAAAAATATGCAATTTTGTCAATTATACTTTAATAAAGCTGACAATGAAATACGTAAACAAAAAAAAAGACTTTCCCTGCTTTAACAGGTGGCTAGGCTAGCCCTGGTCACATTCACTAATAGCACCCTGACAAGGGAAGGCTCCGATCCTAATAGCATGAGCTAGATTAGTATTATTATTTGAGATGGAGGCTCGCTCTGTGGCCCAGGCTGGAGGGCAATGGCACGATCTCGGTTCATTGCAACCTCCACCTTTGAGGTTCACGTTATTCTCCTGCCTCAACCTCTTGAGTAGCTGGGATTACAGGCATCTGCCACCATGCCTGGTTCATTTTTTGTATTTTTAGTAGAGACAGGGTTTCACCATGTTGGTCAGGCTGGTCTCGAACTCCTGACCTCAGGTGATCCACCCACCTCGGCCTCCCAAAGGGTGGGAATTACAGGCATAAGCCACTGCCTGGCCGAGGTAGATTATTTTTAATGGTGAGTCAAAGATCTGGTAAAAATGTATGAAAATATGTCCAGTGTGTTTGGTTATGTGGAAACAGTTCTTAACAAGGAAGTATGCACAATAGAAATACATGCACACAAAATATTCCAGAACATAAAGACACCTCTGAATGAAAGGATTCTAGTTTTTGGGTTTTTTTAAATTATTATTATATTATTTTGAGACGGAATTTCACGCTTGTTACCCAGGCTGGAGTGCAATGGCGCGATCTGGGCTCACCGCAACCTCCGCCTCCTGGGTTCAGGCAATTCTCCTGCCTCAGCCTCCTGAGTAGCTGGGATTACAGGCACGTGCCACCATGCCCAGCTAACTTTTTGTACTTTTAGTAGAGACGAGGTTTCACCATGTTGACCAGGATGGTCTCGATCTCTTGACCTCATGATCCACCCGCCTTGGCCTCCCAAAGTGCTGGATTACAGGCTTGAACCATCGCGGCCGGCCTAAAATTATTTTTACAAGGAGCACATGTTATGTGTGTATCTTCCTTAAGTCTGAAACATATGATAAACAAGTAGAACTATATCAAACTAAAAAGCTTCTGCACAACAACAAAAACAATTAACAAAAGGAAAAGGCAGCCCAGGGACTGGGGGAAAATGTGTGCAAACCATATAAACCATGAGGGGTTAATATTCAAAATATATAAGGAACTCATGCAACTCAATTGCAAAATTAAAAAACCCAAGTTTTAAAAATGAACAAAGAACCTGAATAGACACTTCTCTAAAGAAGACATAAAAATGGCCAACTGGTATATGAAAAGGTGCTCACTGCTGCTAGTCATCAGAGAAACGCATATCAAAACCCCACGTGATATCACATCTGTTAGCACAATCATTATAAAAAAGACAAGACGTGACAAGGGTTGGCAAGAGTGCAGAGAAAAGGGAACCCTTTCACACTGTTGGTGGGAATGTAAGTTAATAAACCATTATGAAAAACAGTGTGGAGGTTCCTCAAAACATTAAAAATGGAACTACCATATGACCCAGCAATCCCTCTGCTGGTAGATACCCAAACACAATGAAATCAGCATCTCCTGGAGTTACCTGCGCACCCATGTTCATTAACGATGACGAGTCTTGCTTTAGAAAAATATTCTGCTAATAACTGGAGGAGAAATGACTGAATTCTATAAAGCTACTTTCAAACCTCTAATGTATTGATCTCTCTAGCAATAACTATAAATTGTTGAGAACCAAATAACTGATTTTTATGTTCCTTCTGAGGGAAGCATGTAGTGGAAACTATGAAGACTTCTTACCAAAAACCGAAACCAAACCAAGTAGAGTCTGTAGTGGGCGTAGGACTGTGCTTAATCACACGGCAAGGATGTCATAAGCACACCGAGACCACGGAAGGCTCTACAGGACAACTGACTCGGTCTTTACTAAATAACAAGCAGAGGCATGCAAGAGAACTTACAGACAAAGAGGTATGTAAGGGACACATCAGACAGTTTGAACACATGGACCTTATTTGGATATCTGATTCAGACAAGCAAACAAAAATAAAAATGTGGAAGGATGGAGGGAAAGAGGGAAGGAGGAAGGAAGGGAGGGAGGGAAAGAGAAAGAAAAGAAGGGAAGAGAAAAGAAAAGAAAGAAAAGGAAGGAAGGAGGGAAGGAAAATAAAGAAAAAAGAGAAAAGAGAAAAGGAAAGGAAGGACGGAAGGAAGGAAGGAGGGAAGGAAAAGAAAAGAGAAAAGGAAAAGAAAGGAAAGGAAGGTAAAGGATAAAAAAATAAGCACAGTCTACTAGGAGAGGGGAGGAAAGGGAAGGGGAGACTCTTCCCAGGCAAGGTGGCCCGTAGGTCTTTCTTCCTCACCCACCCCCACTTCGCCCCAACACATCCCTGCTGTGCCTTTGCTGCCCCCATGTGGCCAAGGGACGGCCTGACACAGCCTGTAGAGACGAAACTGAACACAAACTCCAAGGTGGTCTCTGACAGATTGCTCTTCCCTTTTTCACCAGTTCCTGACCAGGATGTGCCCCACCCACCCATGAACATGGGGCTTCTGCGCGAGCAAGTGCCAGGATGGGTGCGGGAACGTCTATCTGCTCAGGATGCTAAAGACAAGGATACAGATGCTGGCTGGAGGAGCAGGATCCAGAGAACCAGAGCCGCCTCAGGCAATCCCCACAGGGGAGTGAAAGTGGAGATTAAAAAAAAAAGAGGAAGCCCCAGGAGGCTAAAGGCCAAAGGCGAGTGGTGAAACCAGCTCCCTGGCCTCACAAGACCAAGGGAATGCCACGCTAGGCTGGTGGCCCTTCCTCCCTTTGGACGATCTGTCTTACAGAGCACTTGCGGTGGACTGCTCCTGGGTGCTACCTGAGCACAGGTTCCCAGAAAAGCAGAGGAAATTTCAGTGGGATCCCCCTGACGGTAGTTTTAGCTTCTGTGTGTATTAGCCGGCTTTTTGAGCAACAAACCATGAAGAATCAGGAAATGGGAATTAAATTCATTTGTTATTATCAAATAACATGCAAAGAGATTTAAACTGATCCCTTAATATTCGCACAATTGTTATTGGGCATTAAGGCTGACCCGTAATCTGATTAAATTTTTGTCTACCCAGTGAGTCCATTTTTCTCTGCTGAATTTGTTGGCTCTCTAACACTTAGGGTGACAGGATTCTCTGACTAAGAAATCATTGTCACAGCACAGGTACGCATCGTGTGAGCACACGAACACATACGTTCTGGATGAAACTCCCCAAAAGCCAGTTTCTTAACCTCACCTTCACCCCTTTCTCTTGTATATGACCCAGGCATAAACCTCCATATACTCCTCCCATATAAAGACTCCAGAGCCAGACTGCCTGGGTTCAAATGCAGCTTCTGCATTTACTGTGTGACTTGGACCTCTGTTACCTCCTCCATATAATGAGAATAATAACAATGCCACCTCATTGGTTTAAATGAGTTCACAGCTATAAAGTGCTTAAAACAGCGCTTGGCACAGCAAGTGCTGGAGGAATTTATCAACTTGGTGCAATTATTATTTTAAACGGGTTTGGAAATGCAATTAATTAATAAACTAATTTTTAAAAACTAATTTAAAAACAATAATTTTCTTTTTTTTAAACTAATAAGTATCATTTGTTACTAAAATTGGATTACAATGAAATAGCCAGTGCCTTCTTTTTTACCTCTAAATTTTGATGTCATTTACAGGAGACTCAGACTTGCTGACCTGATTCTCCTCTAAGCCTCTTTTTTAACTCCCTGGCAATAGTCCTTGTCACAATTAGCTTCTTCTTCAATCCTATATCATTTAGAAGTAAAGAATACGCATGTATGTGTACATGTGTGTGCATATGAGAGTGTGCACCTATGCGTATTGTGGATGTGAATATGAGTGTGTGTGCATATGTGTTTGTGTCTGTGCGCAAGAAGAGCACATGTGTGCGTGTGTGTGCACGTGTGTGTAGCAGGAGTGGGTGGATGGAGTTCGGCCATGCTGAGCATCTCAGCACAACTGCGCTTTCACTGTGACCTCCTCCATTTTTCTGCCATCTCTGGTTCTGGATTCTGTCCCCTTCCTTCCCCACCTTCCATTCACTCCAGTGACACTTACCTGTTAGTATTCTCTAGAACCTCTACCTTCTTCCGAAGTTCCAAGTTCTCAGTTGAACAAGATTCCACTCTATGAAGGAAGGAGGAAGAAGAAAATTATAGCCCCTAGAGCAAACACTAAGCCCAGAGCTGCGGGGAGGTAAGTGGGGATGAGGAAAAGGAGGGGAGGGGGATCTGCTACTCCACGGAGGTGTGGGAAAGAATGGAAAGATGAAGAGACTTAAAAAAAATAGAGGGAGTTGGGGCTGGGTGCAGTGGCTCATGCCTGTAATCCCAGTGCTTTGGGAGGCTGAGGCGGGTAGATCACTTGAGGTCAGGAGTTGGAGACCAACATGGTGAAACCCCATCTCTATTAAAAATGCAAAAATTAGCTGGGTGTGGTGGAATTACCTGGAATCTCAGCTACTCAGGAGGCTGAGAGGCAGGAGAATCAGTTGAACCTGGGAAGCAGAGGTTGCAGTGAGCCGAGATCATGCCACAGCATTCCAGCCTGGGCGACAGAGCAAGACTCCTTCTCAAAAAAAAAAAAGTGCCGGTCTAGGTGGCTCACACCTGTAATCCCAGCATTTTGGGAGGCTGAGGCAGGCAGATCACGAGGTCAGGAGATCGAGACCATCCTAACCAACATGGTGAAACTAAAATACAAAAAATTAGCCAGCCACAGTGGTGTGTGCCTGTAATCCCAACAACTCAGGAGGCTGAGGCAGGAGAATCGCTTGAACCCGGGAAGCCAAGATTGCAGTGAACCGAGATCATGCCACTGCACTCCAGCCTGGGTGACAGAGTGAGATTCCTTCTAAAAAAAAAAAAAGAAAGAAAGAAAGAAAAAAGAGGGAGCTGAGTGACAAGTGCCTAAATAATAATAATGAAAGATGAATAGAGATGGTACAAAATACAAACCCCTTTTAGGGTGTTACAACCTTCTTTCCTGTCACCTCCTCCCTAGTGTGTGCAAGGCCCATCATACTTCTCCCTCTGTTCTACAGTAATCTGGATACTCCCGAATGTAGTCTTACCAGGACTGAGAAGTGAAGAGACAGCAAGAGACGGGGCAAGAGGGAGGACATGAACCCCGGACAAGGAATCCCATACTGGGGCACGCATGCCCAAAAGAGACAGTAAAGAGATTTTCACAGAAACATCTTGACCCTGGATGCCTATAGAAAATGGTGGACAGCATGGGACTACAGTTGTCCCATGGCATTCGGGGGGGGGGGATTAGTTCCAGAACTCCCCGTGGATACCAAAATCTGCAGATGCTCGAGTTCCTGATAGAAAATGGTGTCGTATTTGTATATAACCTTCACATATCCTCCAGTATACGTGCATCATCTCTAGGTTACTTATAAACCAAATCCAGTGTTAATGCTATGTAAATATGTGTTATCTTGTATTTTTAGTTGTATTAACTTTTATTGTAGTAGTGGGTTTTTTTTTTGTTAACTGGGTTGTTTGTTTTGGTTTTGGTTTCTTGAGACAGAGTCTCACTCCATCATCAAGGCTAGAGTGCAGTGGCACCATCACAGCTCACTGCAGCCTCAACCTCCTGGGCTCAAGTGATTCTCCCCTCCCAGCCTCCTGAGTAGCTGAGACCACAGACATGCAACACCAGGCCTGGCTAATTTTTTTTTAATTTTTTTGTAGAGATGGGGTCTGGCTATGTTACCCAGGCTTGTCTTGAACTCCTGAGCTCAAGCAATCCTCTCACCTTGGCCTCCCAAAGCACTGGGATTACAAGAGTGAGCCATCACACCCAGATTATTGAGGTTCTTTTCTGAATCTTTTCAACCCATGGTTGGTTAAATCTGAGGGTACTGAACCCCCAGATATGGAGAACTGAGTATACTTAATGCTGTATTTAAGTATTTAAGTCAGGTGATAGAAGCACTAAACTTTCCATAGTTACTTCTAGAAACAGCCAGGATCCACCAGCCACTCCTTTCCCTAGATCCACATGAAGTTCATTTCTGGGCTTGGGGCCTCATGCCCATCTTAAAAAGATCTGGGTTTGTTTACTGAAAAACTAACTTCTAGGGCTAAGACAAAACTGTCTTTTTCTTAATTCACCTTTTTAAATTCACCTTTTTCTAACAGCCCGCCTGTTATTACAGACTTTTCAAAAGAACAAAGATTGCCTTCAAGTGTTTTTCCAAAAATTCACTCACATAGGACATGAATTAGAGTGGCTGGAAAATAAAGGCTGCCAACCTGACTTCTTTCTTTCTTTCCCTGTGTGCCCTCTCTAGAGTATGAGGAAGTGTGGCCAGAGGGAGCCGAGGAAGTGGCACTGATCCTTTCAGCTAAAGCAGGGCTCCTCCTCCTAGGAGTTCCAGGAACGTGCAGGAATGTTAATACTGGTATTTGTTCGAAAGGAAGTATATGAGGACTCGAGATCCTTGGCTGGAAACGGTGTGATTCAAACGCCTACTAAGATACTTTGATTTCTTTCCTTATTATAGATGTCCCCTCCAAATAACCACTAGGTGGCAGGCAAAATATAGCTGATAAACCACCTGGTTTCCAAGGCAGCCTGAAAGAGGAATTTAACCGCTTCTGCCAACTCCGCATACTCACATTTCTCTGTGCATACTACCCCATAAACACAACAACTTGTCAGCAGGCTTACTTTTTCTCCAGGCTGTCCATGTATTCCTTCTTCTTTCTCCTACTCTCCTGGGCAGAAATCTGAGAGAGAGGGGTGGGAGGAGCAAGATTAATCTCCAGCTCTATAAGTAAGCCAGTTAAGATGGGAGGTGGTTAGCACAGAAGTCACCGAAGCCCTGCTCACTTCTGCAAGCTGCTTGCCATTTGTTTAAGCTGCTGGTTCATCGACTAGTTACCTATTCTGTCCTCCTGGGTTTCCAGCTGCCAAACTCATGCCTATTTTCCTGCAAACTAGGCCCCCAGTAAAATGTACACTGAGTGGCAGGGTGCGGTGGCTCCTGCCTGTAATCCCAACAGTTTGGGAGGCCGAGGTGGGTGGATCACTTGAGGTCAGGAGTTCCAGACCAGCCTGGCCAACATGGTGAAAACCCATCTCCATTAAAAATGCAAAAAAATTAGCCGGGCATGGTGGCGTGTGTCCATGGTCCTAGCTGCTCGGGAGACTGAGGTAGGAGAATCTCTTGAACTTGGGAGGCAGAGGTTGCAGTGGGCCAAAATCACGCCACTGTACTCCAGCCTGGGTAACAGAGTGAGACTGCGTATCAAAAAAAGAAAAAGAAAAAGGAAAAAAAGTGGACACGGAGTGAGGAGCCAGAACAGAACATGTGGCTCACAAAGCATCAGTGTGGTCTCAGATAAATGAGTTGAACTCCTGCACCTCCTGAACTACATCTATAAAATACGAGCGCTTGGGCTTAATTTCTCAACTCGCTGCTGGTTCTGCACATGGATAGAGTGACGCTAAGCTCCTGTCTTCCTTCTCCCTTTGCCCCCTCCCTCCTGATAGGCCTGTGCCTCAGCCATGCCCCTGGTTTTCATTAGCCCTGCTCAGCACTGAGGGGCCTAGGGTTAGGAGATTACTGAGTCCAAATATAGACGAGCAAACTGCAGAAGTTTTGTAATCACAAAACCCTACCAAGAAAAAAAAATTAACCAAGCACTCTCAGTGTATTTGTACTTTATATATATGACACATATATATGCTGTATTATATACAAAGATGTATAAAATACATATACGTAGGTCTACTAGTGGAAACTATTGTATATATCATAAACCCAAAATTTAAAAGGCTGAGATTGCTGGGTGCCATGGCTCACACTTGTAATCTTAGCATTTTGGAAGGCCAAGGCGGGTGGATCATGAGGTCAGGAGATCAAGACCAACCTAGCCAACATAGTGAAACCTTGTCTTTACCAAAAATACAAAAATTAGTCAGGTATTGTGGCGCATGCCTGTAGTTCAGCTACTTGGGAGGCTGAGTCAGGAGAATCACTTAAACTGGGAGGCAGAGGTTGCAATGAGTTGAGATGGTGCCACTGCACTCTAGCCTGGGTGACAGAGCAAGACTCCGTCTCGGGAAAAATAAAAATAAAAATAAAAATAAAAATAAAATAAATAAAAGGCTGGGATTTAAAAAAAAACCTAAATTACATTTTTCCCACAATATAGGTTTATTTTTTTAAATCTCAGCCTTTTATTTATTTATTTAAGTTTTTATAAAGCCATTCTATTATATTTATAAATTAAAATATTTTATATTTATAATTAAAATATTTTCTAATATTTAATTTATAAATTAAATCATATTATAATTTCCCTAAGGGGAATGAATGTATCATCATGGGTACCAATGAGGTAGACATTGATTTGGGAGTCTGCTTGCCTCAGGAGGAATGGGATGGGCTGGAGGAAGAGAGGGGTAAGTGGTGAGGGTGGTCCTCCCAGAGCCTAGAGAAGGGAAGGGCTGGGCCTTGATCTCCATCACAGGATGGTTAGTGCTGGCCATTGGGAAGGCAGGGAAGGGCATGCTGACTCAATTCTGCTTGTGTCTCAGCTCCAGAAGTGCCTACATTTGAAGGGCTCACCTTGTTCTTGATCTTCCTCCGAATCTTCTTCAGGGCTTTCTCCTCTGATTTTGTCAGGGGCAATTTGGTAGGGATGGGATAGCCCTCAGCAATCAGGGTCCTCTTCTCCTCCTCTGTCAGGACCAGAGGGCCTGATCCCTGTAGTTTCTGTGCAGATCAAAAAGCAGAAAAGGGTCAAAAAGAAAGAAAAGAACTGGGACCACTGAAGAATCACCTCCCAATGGGGTAATGAGAATCTGTTACAACGTCTTACAGAAGCCTCCGAGACAAGGATGCCCTGTCTGCTTTGGGTGACAGATGGGTATTTTGAAGGGCATGGGAAGATGGGAAGATACTCCCATGTGAGTGTTATAACCTAGGGATTATAATTCAAGGGAAAGAATAAAGAAGTCTCTACCCATTATTTCCCAGGAAGCACCCCACTCACTAAAACATGAAAAGGAAAAGCAGAGAAGTCATTTCCCCCATCTCCAGAGATTTCCTGGCCTTGGAGTGATGCAGGATTCATTTGCAGCCCTGCTTTGTGGAAGTTTTGTTGTTCTCCTTCTTAAAAATGCAATTTTATAAGGTGCTCTCTACACACCAGGAGTCACTTCCCTCCTCTACTTTTAGAGAGCACCCAGGGACACACCTGCAGGCTCTTTTCACAGAAGCCTCTGGCTTCAGTGGTCTTAGATTGTCCATCAACAATGAAGGCAAGAACAGTATCCCATCTCATGGAACCCGCAGTCGAATGCCATGCTTATAATTAATCAAACAGACTCCCTATTGCATTTTAGCTCCATACTAAATGCCATGGAGGACTCAAAACAAACTCTCTCTCTCAAGTAGCTTGTGATCAAGACTGTGAGACTAAATTGATACCCATGAAAAGATAAGAGTAATTAAATGCTGAACTGTAATCTTAGCTGATATGGTTTGGCTCTGTATCCCCACTCAAATCTCATCTTACAGCTCCCATAATTACCATGTGTTGTGGGAGAGACCCAGTGGGAGATAATTGAACTTAGTGGGGTGGGTCTTTCCCATGATGTTCCTGTGATAGTGAATGGGTCTCATAAGATCTGATGGTTTTAAGAGCCTGCCCTACACAAGCTTTTTGCCTGCTGCCATCCATGTAAGACATGACTTGCTCCTCCTTGCCTTCCACCTTGATTTTGAGGCCTCCCAGCCATGCAGAATTGTAGTCCAAGTAAACCTCTTTCGTTTGTAAATTGCCCAGTCTCGGGTATGTCTTTATTAGCAGTGTGTAAACAGACTAATACATTAGCTAAAAGTGCACTAAAAATCTGAAGTCAGAGAACACTGCTATGAGTTATATGATCAGGAAAGGTTTAGGGCAGGATATGAGATTCTAATTGGGTCTCCTGAAAGAAAGGGGATGATTTACATAAGAGAGAGGAGGGCATTCTAAGCAAAAGGCAGTATTTTGAAAAGTCACTGAAGATGCCACTCTGCCTAGTGTGGGTAAGGAGTTCTTGAAGCAGCAGAGAGTTGGGCACCTGATAATGAGTAAAGGTGTCAGGGCTTGGTGCCAACAGGTAATAGGGAAACACAAGATGGTCTGACATGGGGAAGAGTTCCTCCACAAACATGTAGGATGGACTGATCATCCTATAGTACACACAGGTATATAGGATACAAACTATTCTAGTCATCCAAGGAGTGAAGTCAGGTTCAAGTTGAAAAGGTGAAGAAAGAGTGGAAAGGCGAATTCCCTTGTCCTCAGTAATGGTGAAATATAAGAATGTGGTTACAGATCTAAAACTTTCAGGGACTGAATCAATCCAAATTTTCTAAGTTATGTTAAAGGATGGATGGTTCTTACAGAATTTTTAAACATCTCATTTCATTTAAATGTGCTCATTGTGATACTGTAAATTCAAAAAAGCTGATTATAATTTTTTAAATTTCATAGAAATCAACTCACTCCTAGAACAATAAGAAGTTAATGACCTATTCTTTATTATGGTGTCCTCGTCTATGTGAGGGATGGACGATGGCTCTTGACGTCTGATCTGAGTTTCTGGATTAAGAGCCATGCAATACACAAAAAAGGGCTTAAACCGTTTTTGACCTCTAGGCATCAAAGAATTTAATCTCAGAGTAATTTTAAATTCACCAAAAATTGCTTATTTAAAATATAAAAGGCATTCACTATGACACAGGCCACAAGGACCACCAAATTAATGCAAATATTTATGATAGAATTTTGAGGAGAAAAACCCAAAATTTGTACTCTTCATGTCTACAGTTCTGTAAAATAAACATATGAATAAAAACGGGAAGAGTGCATGTGAAAACCAAGAGAACTGTGGTAGTAAGGTGAGAGGTACAGACAGTTCTTAAAAAGTTTCTTATTGTTCAACACCCACCTACAGACACAGGGAGGGGAGCATCACACACTGGGGTCTGTCGGGGGGAACTAGGGGAGGGACAGCGGTGGGTAGGGAGTTGTGGAGAGACAGCATGGGGAGAAATGCCAGATATAGGTGATGGGAGGAAGGCAGCAAATCACACTGCCATGTGTACCTATGCAACAATCTTGCATGTTCTTCACATGTACCCGAAAACCTAAAATGCAATAAAAAAAATGAAAAACAAAAAGTTTCTTTAGGGTTGACACCACTCTTGACCACATCATGACTTTTGCCATTAAACAGAAACTTCTTGACGAAAGTAAAAAACAAGCAGCCTTGTGTGGTCCTGCTCTGGATAAGGCCCCATTGGAATGAATAGAGGGTTCCCTTTGGTCTGGGAGTGCCCATGCATACTTACATGAGGAGCCGTGAGGAGAGGGGAGCTGGAGAGGGCGGAGGGGGCCCGGGGTGCGGCTCTGGAGGGGCTGTGGGTTTGAGGCAGGCTGAAGGGGTGCAGGCATGGGTTGGGACTCAGGCTGCCTTCCGAGTCGCTGCCGTGACTGCTTGGGGGGGTGGGCGGCAAATGCAGGTGATCCACTGGGGCTGAAAAAAAGGAAGCACATCTCATCCATCCCATAGCCACAAACCAGGCAGGACACAACTGACGTGTGCAAAAGCGAACTAAAGCGCGAGGAGCCTCCATGAGCAGATGGTGCAGAGGGTGGATATGGGAGTCTTCCTTTTGTATGAAAAAGGAGAGAAACAGGATATAGACCCACATTTGCTTGTAATGGCAAAAAGGAACACTGAAAGTATATATATAAGAAACCAATAAAAGTGCAGCCAGTGGTTGGGCGCAGTGGCTCACGCCTGTAATCCCAGCGCTTTGAAAGGCTGAGGCAGGCAGATCACCTGAGGTCAGGAGTGTGTGACCAGAATGACCAACATGGCAAAACCCCATCTCTACCAAAAATACAAAAATTAGCCAGGCATGGTTGCGCATGCTTGTAGTCCCAGCTACTTGGGAGGCTAAGGCAGGAGAATAGCTTAAACCCAGGAGGTGGAGGTTACAGTGAGCAGAGATTGCTCCACTGCACTCCAGCCTGGGTGACAGAGAGAGACTCCATCTCAAAAAATAAAATAAAATAGTGCAACCTGAGACAGGCAGGGAGAAATCAGGGTAGAGTGCAACAGGGTGTTGATAAAACTTTTCACTGTATTATTTTGAGATAGTTTACATAGTTTGATTTCTAAATCATTCTAATGTATTATGTACTTTTTAAAGTTTTTTTTTTTTTATAGCAAAGCCTGGGGACCCATGGGGGTTCCCAGTGGCTGCTTTGAGAAAAGCCGGTTTGTTTCTGGAGCAATGTGCATGGTCAGGCCCACAGGCAAGATGCCAGGAATTCTTCATTCAGAAAACATGAAATCCATCTTCAGACAGGGGAGTGGGCACAGGAAAAATAAGTGGGAGTGCAGTAGGGGGACTCTCTCCTCCAAAGTCTCCCTTGCCCTTCCTTAGGGAGGACAACACCCTCTCTGCCAGGGCCTATGGAGCCTTAGTTGGCATCTATCGGGCATCTCCAGGGCAGCAGAGATGGGATTGTGAAGGAGGAATCCCACCAGGCCTCCTCATGAACAAAAGCACTCTCGGGTCTCACTGCTCTTTTTGAACAGCGCAAATTTCTGTTGTACCAGACACTGCTACTGAGCCAAGGGAGACAATGGCAGGTAAACGCTTCATTCCTGGGGCCCCCAGGACAATGGAGCCCTCTGTAGGGCAGCTCCGTGGTGAGCATGGCTGCAGGCCACTTCACACACCACTGGGTCTGCTCAGCCAGGAAACTAACTGCTGAAGGTCAAAGGAAGCTTCAGCACTTCACCTCCTTGTCCCTTCTTCTGATGGAGACCGCCCAAGGTACTATGGATGGGAAGGGTCCTCCTGAGACACAACTGACCCAAGAAAAATGACCTCACCCATAGCTGCCTGATATGGTTTGGCTATGTCCCTACCCAAAACTCATCTTGAATTGTAGCTCCCAGAATTCCTTTGCGTTGTGAGAGGGACCCAATGGGAGATCACTGAATCATGGGAGTGGTTTCCCCCATACTGTTCTTATAGTGAATAAGCCTCATGAGATCTGATGATTTTACAAGGGGAAACCCCCTTTGCTTGGTACTCATTTTCTCTCTTGCCTGCTGCCTTGTAAAATGTGCCTTTCACCTTCTGCCATGATTGTGAAGCCTCCCCATCCACGTGGAACTGTGAGTCCATTAAACCTCTTTTTCTTTATAAATCGCCCAGTCTTGGGTATGTCTTTATCAGCAGTGTGAAAACGGGCTAATATTGCCCTCAGAGAGGACGAGCAGCACTCAGCAGCTCTCTCCTGCAGGAATACCTGAATAGCCGAGGCCACCATAGGTGATGTCCCCTCAGCCAACCCTGGTCCCCCTGTCCCTGGCATGCTTCTCTTTCTTCTATCTCTTTCTCTCTCATTGTCATTCCCTGTCTCTCTCCCACCCTTTCTTTCTCTTTGTGCCACATACTCCTTTTCTCTTGATGTTTTTTCTTCCCCTTTTTCTCTGCCAGTCTTGCCAAAGAGGTCCCTGGGCTTTTTATTCTCTGTGGGCACTCATAAAGCTAAAGAATATACTAAAATAATCCTAGACATACTATTCCCACTGCTCCTGCCACAGGTGCTTGCAGCCCAAGAAGGAAAGCATGTGCCTTCAATAGGCAGATGCTTGGCTAAGAAGCAGGGTTAGGAGTCCTAAGAGTGTTAATCAAGGTTTCCCTAATGTCATGAATATTACGGCACTTCATGGTTTTTAAAATAAATAAATAAATAAAACAGGAAGCAGATGAACCTAATAGGGGCTCTGTGCTGTTACGTTCCCAAGAACCAGCCCACAGTACCTAGTACCACCCTGTTCCTTTCACTTGGTAGGGGCCGAATTATTCAAATACTGTTCTCCTGTCCAAGCAGAGGGCACCCCACAGAAGACAGAAAGAGAATGACAAGAAAAGCAAGCGAAGCAACTTAAATTTTGTCTTTCCTACCTATTAAGAGCTACAGATCTGGCCAGAGGCGCCTCAGGATCAGATTTCTAAATATCATTTGAAATGCCGCTCTTGGGTTACAGCAAGGTTTGGGGACAACAAGCCACTTTGCCTAGAAACTGATGCGGTCAAGGATATTGAATTTCCTTATCTCTGTTTATCCAGGATAATGAGGAAGGGCTGTCCTTTACTTTATTCTTGAAACATTTCTCCTCCAGTGACCCCGGATTCAGAAGCCACTACGGGATTCATGGTGATGGTGATGACACTTCTGAACCACATCACAGCATAAATTAAAAGAGCAAGATGCCTTTGATAGTCATAACCGGTATTACACAAATGAAAGCAATTACTTTGAAGCAGTATATGAAGCTGAAAGGCACTACTGTCTGTCACTCAGTGAGAAGAAATAGTGTCTCAATATGAATTCTAAGCAGTACTATTAACTTTTAAAATGTAATCCTTTCTTTGTTGATAACAAAGGTTAAAAAAAGGGCCAACCCTGACTACACTGTTATAAATCAAATCCTGAGTTAATTTCTAACAGAATCCTCATATTCATATACTGTAGCACATATACCTTTTTGGTGGCAACTGTATATGCAATTTCTTATTTGTTGACCACAGTAATGAACTGTACTTTGAAATCTGTACTGAAATATGAATGGGACCAGGTGAGGTGGCACATGTCTATAATCCTAGCACTTTTGGAGGCCAAGGTGGGAGGATCACTTGAGCTCAGGAGTTTGAGACCAGCCTGGGCAATGTAGTGAAACCCTAGCTCTACAAAAAATACAAAATTCAGTGGGCATGGTGGTGCATGCCTGTAGTCCCAGCTACTTGGGAGGGTGAGGTGGGAGGATCGCTGAAGCTTATGAGGTTGAAGTGAGCCATGATTGCACTACTACACTCCAGCCTGGGCAACAGAGTGAGATCCTGTTTCAAAAAAAACAATAAGTAAATAAATAAGAAGTATGAATGAAAAGGGAAGTAAAGGCATGAATAAAGGCACAGAAGTGAGAAGAGCAGGATCTATCCAGGAAAATCTGCATAAACAAGGCAGAGAGCTTCAACAGACTTTATGATGCTTGGGAGTCTGCATCCAGGATTCTAAACTATGGGCTTCACAGAAGAACAAAGAGGGAGAAACTCAGAAAGAAACTGATATAGAGAAAGAGAAATGTAGAAGTATGACAACCTTGGCCAGGCGCAGTGGCTTAGGCCTATAATCCCAGCATTTTGGGAGGCCAAGGCAGACAGATTGCCTAAGGCCGGGAGTTCAAGACCAGCCTGGCCAATGTGGCAAAACCCCGTCTCTACTAAAAATACCAAAATTAGCTGGGTGTGATGGCGTGCACCTATAATCCCAGCTACTCGGGAAGCTGAGACATGAGAATTGCTTGAACCCGGGAAGCAGAGGTTGCAGTGAGCCAAGATCGTGCCACTGCACTCCAGCCTGGGCAACAGAGTGAGACCCTGTCTCAAAAAAACAAACCAAAAAAAAAAAAGTCTGACAAGCTCAAGTATGACATTAGTTAATTCTAAATGGATGGATGTCAAGAAGCCCAAAAAGATGCACAATTGTAAGCCATGAACGCGACGAAACACATAGGGGCTGCCTGCAATAGCTGTCATCCAAAGTCAATGCTCACAAGCAATGAATTGGCCACATAATTAATTGTAAATTTACTTCACAAAGAGTTGAAAGGAGAGTTGTTTTAAACAAGCAAGGTGCCTTTGTAGATTGTTGTTTATTTGTGGGGTATCCAGGGTTCACCCCTGGGTAAATAAGGGCTGTGGTTCTCTTGTTTGAGAGTGTTTGTAGCAACAGTCCATAAAAGTTTTTGAAAAAAATCACCCTGGCTAGAAGTAAAACTAGGGTAATTCTTAGCTGGAAATTAATCATGTGCATATATGGGAAAATTATATTTAGCTTTCAAAATTTTTATTTGGAAGCAAAATTTTTAGTTTTTAAGAACAGAGCTGTTTTGTAAAGCCAGCTACACCTGTGATGCAAACTCATCTCAGCTCTCTCGCCTTATTCCCTCTCTCTGTAGACTCAGAGACCATATCCACTACCCAAAGGGACACAGGGAGGGCACACAGACCTTCTTTAGGAGAGAAGTTTAGAAACTGATCCACTTCGTGAGGCTCCAGCTTAATTTTAGGAATAATGGTCTGGCACGAGGAATCAACCTGGAGGAAGAATGTCAAACACAGTTTTTAAAAACAGTCACAGCCTTGAAGACCCACTCAGGAGAGCTATTTGTCACTCTGTCTTCCTCTTGGGACAACCTGAATACTCTGGAGAATAGCTGAGTGCAGCCAGCTCCCCTGACAGGGAGTCTTTTTAGTTCCTAATCTTTTTCTCATGACAAACTTGACATTACAGCTGACAGGACCCTCAGAACTTACCTGAGACCACCCTGGGCAACATACTGAGATACCATCTCCCCAAAAAACACAAAAATTAGCCAGGTGTAATGGCATGCACCTGCAGTCCCAGCTACTTGGGAGGCTGAGGCGGGAGAATCACTTGAGCCCAGGAATTTGAGGCTGCAGCAAGCTATGATCATACCATTGCACTCCAGCCTAGGTAACAGAGTGGGACCCTATCTTAAAAAAAAAAAAAAAAAAAAAAAACGAAAGAAAAGAAACGGATGCTCAGAATTCTAAAGCTGAAAGCCAAATGCTCAATCCCAAGAGTATATCAATATTCTTTTCTATGTTTTCGTGGTAATATAAAGGCATTTTACTACAAAATACTCTGTACATTCTGAAAGAGTCTCAGGCCTCCACCAGCTTGCCCTGGGGTAGGGACTGCGTACCAAGCCACATCCTTTCTCTCCAGGCTTCCTAATGACTGATGACATCTAATCATAAGATGCCTGGTAGGGAAAGGAGAAGAGTTATCTGGCCCACACACAGGGGCAAGGCCATGCCTCTGAGCTTTGCCGGTTACATACTTTATAATAACTCAACCAGGCCAAGTGCGGTGGCTCGTGCCTGTAGTCCCAACACTTTGGGAGGCTGAGGTGGGTGGATCACTTGAGGTCTGGAGTTCAAGACCAGCCTGGCCAACATGGTAAAACCCCATCTCTACTAAAGATACAAAAATTAGCCAGGCCTAGTGGCCACGCCTGTAATCCCAGCTACTCAGGAGGCTGAGGCACAGAATCACTTGAACCCAGGAGGCAGAGGTTGCAGTGAGCCGAGATCATGCCACTGCACTCCAGCCTGGGTGACAGAGTAAGACTCTGTTTGGAAAAAGAATGTAATAAATAAATAAAATAACTCAACTAAAATTCCATGGAACAAGGAGAGCCACATACACCCAGGGAGCCTAACCCAATAAAGAGACCTAAATAGCTATTGAGAAAGGAATCCTAGCACAGCTGCAGAGGCCTCTGTCTACAACCCTTCATCATCTACACAGACGGACTAAGAGGTGAGTATGTAGTGACACTTACGACTCTACTGCTGCTGCGTTACCTTATTCTGAACAGGTAGACACTATATCTGTTTTGTTTTTTTTTTGAGACAGACTCTCGCTCTGTCACCCAGGCGGGAGTGCGGTGGTGTGATCTCGGCTTACTGCAGCCTCCGCCTCCCAAAGTGCTGGGATCACAGGCATGAGCCACCGCGCCCAGCTACAGGTAGACACTAGATCTTGCTCACAAGAAATCTGACTCAGGAATGTTAATGAAGTTTGTTTATAACCTGAGGCTTTGAACTTAAAGAGAGCTAAGACAGGCTTCCAACACTTGCAAGAAGATGTACAAATATGATGCCGGTCCATGGCCAGACACTGGAAATACCCAGAAAGAAGGCAGAGTAGAATTAAATTCTACTTGCGGTAGACATGGAATCTAGTAAGGGAAAATCCTTATTTCTTATGCGTTCCATGGGTAACACAATAATAAGTAATATTATCACTAGTAATATTATTTACATTGTTACAATGTTATTAATATTGTTAATATTTTTCATTTTATTAAATAAATCAATATGTGGGACATTCCTGACTTGAGTAAGAACAACTCAGCATCTCACTAGGCAAGTAAAATATTACACAGGAGCTCACATTCCCAGCGGCCACATTCTCTAAGCCATGGATTGTATCTGCACCTCCATCACTCCCTTTCCATTGCTTAAAAACTCAGTACAATGGAGAATTTTTTTTTTTTACCATAGACATTTTCTGTGTATTTTTATTTTGTGACAGTAATCAAAGAGGGAATGAAATCAGCTTAGCTACTAATTTTTTTTTGAACAACAGCTTTAAAGGAAGCTGGCAACAAATCAACATACCCTTATTAAATGTCTACATACGTATATATACACACACAAAGTCGCATGTCCTTAAATGTACACAGCCACTAACTCCAGAAAGATTAAAAACCTTATTGGAGAATGAGAATCCATGTCTTTTAATCCAACCTGTTTATACAGAAGAAAATTGAGCATACCCCAGTATTCATTTCCAGAGGGGGTTCCTCCTTTTCAAACGGGGTGGAGATGGCTGTGATGGTCAGAGTGACAGATGGAACGAGTCCGGGGGGCGGTTCATCTGTAATGGGCTCTGTCTTGATGGTTGCTGAAGGGAAGTCTGCAGACAGGTACCACTTCTCACTTTCCACCTCATCTGCAGGAAAAAGACAAGCACACATGTGAACTTGTTCAGGGCATCAGGCATAAGCAAAACAAGCAAGCACTGGTCTTTCTCCTCCAAAAATCTCAGTGAAGGATGATTGAGAGCGGAATAAAAGATCGAGAGATATGAACAGCAAAGTAAGAATCCACACTTGAATTTGTTTGCATGTGAGCATGCCTAAAGAAACTCTGGAAGGAATCCATTAAAAGAAAGAAACTTGGCTTCCTGGGAAAAGCAGAAAGACGCCTGGGTTGATGGGGAATAGAATAGAAGGGAGGATTTTGAACGTGCAATGAGCTACTCTTTTTGGTTGTCAAATTGAGTAAATGTGTTATCTATTCAAAAATAAATAAATAAGCACATTTAAAAACATGAAAGGAAAAAACAGCCAGGCACAGTGGCTGGCGCCAATAATCCCAGCACTTCAGGAGGCCACGGTAAGAGGATTACTTGAGCCCAGGAGTTCAGCACAAGCCTGGGCTACAATGCAAGACCCTGTCTCTACAAAAAAAATTTTTTTAATGAGCTAGGTGCAATGGTGAGTGTCTGTGGTCCCAGCTACTTGGGAGGCTGAGGCAGGAGGACTGCTTGAGCCAGGAAGTCGAGGCTTCAGTGAGCTCTGATCACGTAAATGTACTCCGGAGCCTGGGCAACAGAGTGAGACCCTGTCAAGAAAGAAAGAGAGAGAAAAGGAAGGGAGAAGAGAGGAGGTGTGCGGGGGGGAGGATAGAAAAAGGGAGGGAAGGGGAAAGGAGAGGGAGAGAAGGAGTAAACCGGGGGTGGGGGGAGAGAGAGAGAGAGAAAGGGAGAAGCAAGGAAATGGTTGATAACCAAGAGGAGAGAGTGTGAGCATGGTGAGTAGGTCTCTCTCCTTCTCCCCGAAGGAAAGTTATTTGGTTTTTTGATATTTTTTCACTCCTTTTTTGGGGGAGGTTCTCTTCTGTTTTCACTGTGATCCCACCTAGGCCTTAAACCTAACTTAGACTTCCAGAAACTCTGCTCAGCCCTTTGGGAGACTTTGGTTTGTAATAACCATCTGCCCTTTGCTGAAATGTACTAAATACTCTTCGGGAGAAAACAGCGGGGTCTTGTCTTGACTTTCCTGATTATCACCAGGCCGGGGGCTAGATAACAACTGAAAGACAAGACTGAACAGACAGAGTGCCTCTGTCACCTAACCTACATTCTTCTCAGAGTCTAAGTGGTACCCTGTTTTTTTTTTTTTTTTTTTTTCTGAGACAGTCTCACTCTGTCGCCCAAGCTGGAGTGCAGTGGCGCAATCTCGCATCACCGCAACCTTTGCCTCCCAGGTTCAAGTGATTCTCCTACCTCAGCCTCCCGAGCAGCTGGGACTCTAGGCGCACAACACCACACCCGGCTAATTTTTTGTATTTTTTTTAGTAGAGATGAGGTTTAGCCAGGATGGTCTCAATCTCCTGACCTCATGATCTGCCTGCCTTGGTCTCCCAAAGTGCTGGGATTACAGGCATGAGCCACCGCGCCCAGCCGTGGTACCCCGTATTTCTTAACAAATTGCTTTGGAGCTCGCATCTCAGCACTGCCCTTGAAAAGCAGGAGGAGGGAAAGAAAGGAAAATACCAGGGGCGTGGAAACAGCCACAGAACGAGACAAAGCAAGCCAAGGTCCACATTCCTCAGTTGACACCAGTTTTACCAGAAGGAAACTAAAATAAAGCAAAGACATACTCCTTTGCTTTATCAGAATGCTTAAACACACACCACATTTCACATTGTTAGTGACCCGTGACTGTCAGGGGAGCAAGGTCATTCACATTATAAATTTATTTTACATTCAAGAATGTGACTCCAGTTTTCTTAGGAAAAAGCACAATCATTCAGAACCGCTGGGAGGAAGGGAAGGGCAAACACAGAAACTAAGAAGTAAAATCCATGACTATTAAAATTATGTTTCATAAGCAACTTCCTTCAAGCACAAAAGCAGGTTCATATTCAAGGCAAATGATTACCTCCCCCCCAAATCCAATTATCACTAAGGAGTTATACCAGCCCCAATTTATTTCCCGAGGTGAAATAAAGTCGGGATGAGCAGGCCTTCTGTTGGTGGAAGACGTTTTGCTTTTAGAGTGGGGCTGCTGAGTGCTGTGGTGTGACGGGGATTTCCATCCTTCATGGGGTGTGGGCCACATCTTGGTGAAGGGGGAGGGCGAGGGAACAAAGGGCCCTCTGATGGCTGCCAGAGGATGGAGCCCACTCTGTACTGGACTCAGACGGCGTCCCAGCTCAGCCCAGAGAAGAAGCAACTAAACCATGAGCCAAAAGATTCTGTTGCTTCTCCCCAAGGGAATTTAGGACCTAGAAGACACTGTCTGCAGCAAAGAACACCCACTTAGGACAGTCAGGGAAGGGTTGGAGAGACAGAGACAGCATAGATCCCATTTCCTCCATTCAGCAATGACATGGTGATGCTTTTGCTCTTTTTGTTTTTTGTTTTTGAGACAGAGTCTTGCTCTGTTGCCCAGGCTGGAGTGCAGTAGCGTGATCTTGGCTCCCTGCAAACTCTGCCTCCCGGATTCAAGCGATTCTCCAGCCTCAGCCTCCCGAGTAGCTGGAATTACAAGTGGCCGCCACGACACCCAGGTAATTTTTGTATTTTTAGTAGAGACAGGTTTTCACCATGTTGGCCAGGCTGGTCTTGAACTCCTGACCTCAGGTGATCCACCCACCTCAGCATCCCAAAGTGCTGGTATTACAGGCTTGAGCCACCACACCCAGCCTATCATTTCTAGATGAGGAACATGACACCCAGGCCTAGGTCACATGGCAACTTAGAAGCAGAACCCAGATCTCTGCACTCTGGCCAGTAATCTTCCCATTAACAAGAAAACATTACATGTGGATGAAGATTATGCATACATAATGCTCACTATGGCATTGTTTATAATCACAAAACACTGGAAATAACCAAAACATTGAAAAGCAAGAGAAAGGTTAAGTCAATTACGGTGCATCCATATAATGGAATATTTATGCCGACATTAATATTACATGTACAGGGCCTTTTTAATTACAAATGAAAGACTTATAATGAAATATTAGGACAAAAACTCTAGATATAAATTTATATACTATTAAAGAAGAAAGTGATAAAAGAATCAAAAGAAATATGCCAAATTGTAAGCATCTCTGGATAATCATTCAGAACATGCATAACGTTTTCTTCTTTTTCTTTAAATTTTATAGTACTTCTAGATTTCCAATCTTGGAACACTACTGTCTTTGGATGAACACACAGGGACGTGGACTGCACTACGTCATGCCTTAGGCTGGTAATTAATGGATAGAGGCTCTATTTGCCCAAGGGGTCATTTAGAAGCCCTTGACTCAGTGAGAGTCAATGAGTCCCTTATTATGTAAATAACTTGCATTCCTGGCTCCAGGTCTTCCTCCTCCCTCCATCCAAGACTTCTGCTTTAGAATTTTGCAGGGTCCTCCCACCATAGGCTGATCTCCACCCACAGCTTGGCCTGGCTTGATGTGGCCATTGGTATGTGAGCTTTGTGATCCAAGTAGAGTTTTAGAATGTGCTTGCAGGATGGAACTAACGTTGCCATCAGCATGAGAAGAATGAGTTAGGATAATCTACTGATCTCAGGAGAAGGATGACAGCCACACAGAGCAGTCCCCCTTAGAAGACCTTAGCCAAGACCAGCAGACTATCAGCTGACCTTAGAGGCACCAGTGAATCTAGCTGAAAGTAGCAGAACCACTCTGCTGACCCCCACACAGAAACAGACACGTGGACTATGATAGTGACAAATGACTGAGTGACTGAGTTTTGGGGTGGTTTGTTATGCAGCAACATAGCTAGCTGATACACTATAGCTGAATGTCTGAAGAACAAATTAAACCCATTACATTAGAGTATATTACAACAAAATTACTACATTCATTTTCAAAATAATTCTTCTAAACCATCAACTATGGATCATATCAATAAATATTTGTGGATTGGCTGATTAGACCTACTAGTTACATCATAAAATATGAAATGACTTCATATGAAGAAAGTCAGCCAGTAAGTAGTTTGGGGAGAACAGCATTCCAGTGGTAGCTGAAATGAAAGAAAAGAGCTTTCATTCTGAATTATTGGGGGTTGGCTTGTACTCTGTTCCTCAATGGAAATAAATACCAAATCACAGAAAATAAAATGACAAACGTAACCTGTGAAGTAGGTGTTAGCGAAGGACGGAGTAGAGGGGAAAGAGCAGAATATGTATCACAGTTTCTCCATGATCTTATTTTCGTAGTTTTATTTTACTGGCAAAATAGATCAGTAGAACCACTGGCTTAGAACTGGAATTATCCTTGGATGTCTTAGTTATTGGCTAAACTACAAACGTAAGAGTCAGTAGACATTCTACACCCTTTAATTTCTAAAACTTGAAGCTGAGATACCAAGTGGAAAAAATAAAAATGTTCTTTCCGAATTGTGTTTATAGGTGTTTTAAGCGTTGTTTCAGATGAAAAACATGCCTGGTAAGTTTAGCAGGGCACAGTGTGGAGAGTAAGAAAAATCCCCATAAACAGCTTCCTGTCAAAAGGTTAAACTTGACTGGCACATTTTCTCAGCTTCACCACTCAGCTGTCGGCAAGAAAATAAAAACAAGCCACTGATCATGGTGAGAAGCAAGTCCTTTACATCCGAAGACCCAATGGAGCAGCCATGAGCAATGGGGCTAGATGCCAAGTTACCAAATCATCAAGATGGACAAAGAGACTGAAAAAGACATGAACTCAAAGCCAAGATAATAGTAACACCAAAATGCAGATTGTCCATCATTTCCAAATGCGCCACAGACAAACACATTAAATGAATACTGATTCCTAGGAAAGAAAGAAAGAAAAAAAAAAACCTAAATTGGGACTTGGCATTATCTTTATTTTTAATGAAATTTAAAATTCAGGATCCCAATCCACTATGCCAAAGGGAAAAATTAAGCTGAGAGCTGAGTCATTTCCTTTTGTTCCTAAGCACAGTTATAGATCCAAGGTTAAAGATCTCCACAGGCGGGGGTGGAGACTTCGGAGACCGCAGTTGCAGTTCTAAGGACATATGGAATTGGCTATGGATAATTCATATGCTTTCAATCAACGAAGCACCTGTAATGGAATTCCATCTGAGAAGAAAAACAACTTCCTTATATTAGAAGACCATGGACAAAAAATCTTAAGCGTACTACAGAATTTTAGAGAACAAAATGTCTTTTATGATTTTAAAATAAATAATTATGAAAGATGAAATAATCCCATGTCATCGTTGTGTGTTAGCAGCATGCAGTGACTTTTTCAGGGCTATGTTTGAAGTAAACATGAAAGAAAGAGATGATGGAAGTGTTACCATTACTAATCTGTCCTCCAAAGCAGTAAAAGCATTTCTCGATTATGCCTATACAGGAAAAACAAAGATAACAGATGATAATGTGGAAATGTTTTTCCAGTTGTCATCATTTCTTCAAGTTTCCTTCCTATCCAAAGCTTGCAGTGACTTTTTAATAAAAAGTATTAATCTTGTCAAAAAAAAAAAAAAGATCTCCACAGGCAGACACTCTATGTTCACCTTTTTTTTTTTTCTTTAGACAGAGTCTTGCTCTGTCACTGCAGCCTCGATCCCGCCACATCAGCCTCCTAAGTAGCTGGGACTCCCAGGCCTGAGCGATCCTGCCACTCAGGACTACAGGCATGCATCACCACACCCAGCTAATTTTTGTTTTCATTTTTTGTAGAGATAAGGTCTCACTGTGTTGTTGCCCAGGCTTGTCTCAAACTCCTGGGCTCAAGCAATCCTCCTGCCTCAGTCACCCAAAGTGCTGGGATCACAGTCATGAGCACCCAGCTCAACATTCGTCTTATCTTATGATAAGTGTTGATTTACTGAGCACGAGATGAATGCATAACGGACTATTCCCCTAGCTGTTCCTTTTCTCTTGCAACACGTGGATTACCATACCCTCCCTCTTTCTCATTCAGCCACTTTTCTATTTAAATACCAAAGTCCTCAACGTGGAGAAAGGCACAGGCCACAGATTGTTTCTGTGATTCCTTGTTTATCTGCTCTGTGTATGCCTTTAACCTTGGCAAACTCAGTTCCTAAATTGACAGACCTGTGTCAGATACTTTTTGGTTTATAACATATATACAAACACATATATATACACATGTGAACATAGAGAGAATGGTCATTTATTCTTAAAAAGAGAAACCAGATGAGGTACTGCCACTTACATGAGAAAAACACATATACAGTTTGTCCTTGAACAACACAGGTTTGAACCCTGCAGGTCCACTCACAAGCAGATTCTTTCAAACAACCATGAATTGAAAATACAGTATTCAAAGGATGCAAAACCTGAGTACAGCGAGGGCTGACTATACATCCATTTACTATTTATGTAACATATCTAAAGTGAAAAGGAAATTTTATAGATGAAATAAACATGCCTTGTCTAAATCCTTGAGCATTTCATTTGTTTGCCCTTTGAAAATTTTCAAAGGAGTTGGCAAATCTTGACCAAATCTTTTAATGGAAAAATCTCTTAAAGGAAAAATACAATGGCTGGGCTCTGGAAGCTGGGGAAGGGGCAAGAATTCAGTTAAGTGTGTCAGAATCATATTAAACTACAGCCCACTACATGCTGTAAATATTTACTACATCCTTTTTTCTTCAATGAACAAGTTAGGACTCTCATTCATGAATATATAAAGTAACTATAATCGCTAGATTCATGTGAACATGGCTTTCTTATACTAATCTAGCATTGCAATGGCTAAGCAGACAGATAAATCATTATTTTACTTTTTTCAAAAAATAAAAAGGGGAAACATCATTTTTTTAAATCTTTTTGGAAAAAAGTAAATGGTAACACCACAAAATGTGACAAATAGCAAAATAGTGTGTATCACAAACCCAAGCTTTAGATGCAAGAGGTCAACGGTTCCTCTGTCTGTCCCCCCAGTCACTGTCAGGTTCTCTCTGTGGCTGTGCATGGTGAAGGACCCAGTAGATACACACACCTTCCTCTTTTATCTCCAGGTCTAGCCACTCTACGATGATTCAGACCAATGTTCTTGTCATTAGCTCACACTATATGTGAGGAAGACACCGCTATGCACCTCATGTCTGTGAGTTTCAAGTCTCACTTCCATGGAGCATGTCAACATCAAGATCTCTTCCACAATGCAAAGCAAAAACCTAAGCCATCTCTGACTCACCTCTGCCCCATCCTCAGCATATCTGATCTTGTGCTTTTTCTGCTGCAGTTTTCAACAAATCATTTCAAAACCCATTTTTTTCTTTGCCATCATGTTATATACCTTTTCACTTCTCCCCAGATAATTCTATCTGTGCACACCTTCACTGATCTCACACAACAGCCATGAGAAATTATTATGTTTCTTCTAAGCTCCAAAAACGCCTTCCTATGTTTCTCAGTCCCTGCTTCCCATCAGGCAGAGACCAAACCCTAGTCCTTGCCCTCCTCCAGGCTGTCCCATTTACCCCATGTGACTTTGCCCCAGTAGTATCTGCTCACCTTTACCTCACAGAGTACTGTGTTCATTCCCACCTGAGAACACAGCTCCATGAATTTGAGGTATCCATAGTGAACCAGCCTACCCAGCCATCCTTTGCCACTGAGAGCCCTACTAAATTCATCAGGAGGAAGATGATTCTTATCCATGTTCCTGGCCCACCCTCTGTAGACCTGGGACAGCCATAGTTAACAGTCCTTTGTTCCACCATCGACTATATTTGTGGTGCAAAGGTAGTATTAGACCACTTCCATGTTAGCATATTTTATGCTAACTTCTGTCCATAGTCTATATAATCTGTAGCTTTGTTCTTGTATCATTTTACAGGATAGGGCCCATGTCTGGTTCTCGCTGAACAGCCCTCATCCAGCACTACAGAGTTTCTTCTTTAGGAAGGACAACAAAATTAAAGGACAATGCAAATGCCACCTAGCATCCCAATTTAACACAAAGGAACACGACTGAAATATAGTAACTCATAAAGACAACCTCCACGTGGTGAGGTACAAGACTTGGTCATTCAAATATAAGCTTTTATTTTTCAAATTATAAAAGTATCCACAAATATTTTGCTGGGATGCTTCTGCTTATCTCTTTTAACCTCATTACATGTTTTTTTTTTCTTTCTGTCTTTCTTTTTGTTGTTGTTGTTGCTATTTTTACAGAACAGAAAACCCTGCTTAGCATCTGGTTCACAGCCTTAATCACGGGGAGAAACAGCTGAGCTGGCTGTAGGATTTTCTTTTCGTGGTTTTGAAGGCTGCACCTACATTTCTAGGGTTGGCTCCTGTGGTTGCTGGGCCATGTAAAGCTCCTTAGCTCTAGTGTTTCAGAATTCTACATTCAAAGTCCCCCAAAGATAGAAGACTCCTATGGAATCTTAGAACAGTGATTTTTACCTTTTTTTTCTGTCACAAACGCTTCTGAGAACCTAAAAAAAATGCACTAACTCTCACTGGAAAAATGAACAAATGTAGATAACCCAGATTTTTGTACAGTTTTAGGGGTCCACAGTCCACCTGAAGCCTGTGATAGAATGATAGGATAAGAACATCTATGCGTGCCCTTTATAGTCGCCCTGGGGTTCAGGCAGGGGATTGAGGGAGGAAGGGAAAGTTAGGAGGGAAAGAACCAGGAAGGAAGAGGGAAAGCGAGAAGAGTTCTAGTGGGAAAGAGAAGGAAGAGGGGAAGCAGGAGGCAGAGGGAGAAAAAAGGAGAAAAACTCTAACAAGTTAGGAGAGAGTTTCCACTGAACTGTGTGTCATCACTTTTTTCCAGGCTTAGAAGCAATTGCAGAAGAACTGCATTTAATCTAAGTACAACTGGACAAGGACAGCTGAATCACTGGCTTTCCCAGGTATAACGAAATGCTGATTCCCAACCATCACTGGACCCAAGGACTCCTAGTTTTGCTTAGGCTATTATCACCATGCATCAGATAAAGAATATTAAATTTAATGTAAACAGCTATCTGTACATGCTACATATTTTTGTGCTGCCTAAAAGCAACCATCCTCCATCAGGGTGGTTATCTGCTCTAACAGAGCCCTTGGATTTGGGAGGAATATTGGTGGACTGATTTCCAACCCCATCACCACCTTAAGGGCGATGCAAACTGGGGTTCACATGAATAAAATAATTCTGTTCCCAAACATTTGCCTATCCACACAACTCAGAAAAATAACTGAAGCCAACATCCAGACAAAGCTTTGCTGGGCCAGTTCCCCATCCACTCCTCCACACTGCCTCACTCTGATTGCACACATCTAAAATGACTAGTATCCCATGTTTGTTGTAAGTGACATTTACTCAGAGAAGACATTGGTACTTCAACAAAGATGAACTGTGGATCAGAAGCTCTTTGTAAAATACATCTGACCCACTGTACCTGTTCTCAGCAAATTACCAGCACAGCCTGTCACAGCCCAAGAGCTATAATAAAGCCCTAGCTGGGGGAACTGAATGGTGAACGCTTTGGCCTCATTATAAAAGGGCATCTCACACCATTTAGAATGATGATCATTAAAAAGTCTGGAAACAACAGATGCTGGTGAGGATATGGAGAAATAGGAACACTTTTCCACTGTTGGTGGGAGTGTAAATTAGTTCAACCATTGTGGAAGACAGTGTGGCAAATACTCAAGGATCTAGAACCAGGATTACCATTTGACCCAGCAATCCCATTAGTGGGTATATACCCAAAGGATTATAAATCATTTTACTATAAAGATACATGTACATGTATGTTCACTGCAGCACTGTTTACAATAGCAAAGACTTGGAACCAATCCAAATGCTCAACAAAGATAGACTATATAATGAAAATGTGGCACATATACACCATGGAATACTATGCAGCCATAAAAAAGAATGAGTTTATGTCCTTTACAGAGACATGGATGAAGCCGGAAACCATCATTCTCAGCAAAATAACACAGAAACAAAAAAAACCAAACACCACATGTTTTCACTCATAAGTGGGAGGTGAACAATGAGAACACATGGACACAGAGAGGGGAACATCACACACCAGGGCCTTTTAGGGGTTGGGGGAAGGGGAGGGAGAGCATTAGGACAAATACCTAGATGAAGGCTTAACAGGTTTAGCAAACCACCATGGCACATATATACCTATGTAACAAACCTGCACGTTCAGCACATGTATCTCAGAACTTCAAGTAAAATTTTTAAAAAAGGAGGGGGAGCTTCCTGAAAAAGTTGTATTGATTATTTTGCACCATACATCGCTATTAACATAGGTGGTGTCCATGAGTTCCTTTATGTTGTGTTTAAATTGATTACAACTGAAAAAGAAAAGAAGTCATATTGTCATGGAAGAGAAAGGAACCCTGAACTTTTGGTAATCTGCTTATTTATAATCAATTCACACAGGATCTTGCTTTAGATGTCCTCACCCTCTACTCTCCATCTGCTTCCCTCCAAGCCCCTTTAGTGTATCAACGTCATGCAACTCCCTCAAGCCCAACTGAAATTCTGCCTCATTCATGCAACTTTTCCTAGAGGCTTCACTGGGCATGCCCTCTTTCCTTGGAGCTTCTACAACTTTCTCTAGGGACACTACTCACATTCTGCCTCATAATGGACTTGAGTACATGGTACTTTCACTAGACTCTAAGCCACTTATAGTCAGGATCTAAGTTTTACTGTTGTGTCCCACAAGTATCTAGGGTAGGCCTGACACACAGTAGGCATTCAACAAGCATGTGGAATTCTTTGAAGGGGGAAGTTAGTCTACATAGGTTGTCTGGGCCATCTCCCACCTGAATATTCTACGACAGCAAGGCTAGTAAATTCCTGACTCCTCCATAGATGCTAACTGGGTTACTGTAACACAGGTATCACTACATTTCTTATCACCTCTGCTACAGGACCTTTGCACTCACTGTTTCCTCTGCCTAGGGGCCTCTTCCTGAGACATACACCTGGTTCTTTTCCTTTTCTGCTGTCTTTGCTCAAATGTCACCTTTGAGGTAAGGTCTTCCCTGTCCATCCTATTTAAAATTATAACAATCTTCCCTCAACCCCAAATAACACTCTATCCCCCTCTTTCTGATTTATTTTTCTGTGTAACCATGATGGCCAGCTATAAGGCAGGAACTCAATAAATAGCTATAGGATTCCTTTTTAAAGACTCATAAAGCATTTATACGGTATCTACTTTTATTAAGCACTGTGCTTGATCCTATACAAAGCAACTGCTGAAAGCCAAGAGCCATTCTGATCAAATGGCTGCTGTCCAGTGTGTGTGCACAGCCAGAGACGCTGTGGGGCAAGCCATGCATGGGACGGCAGAGCAGGTGTTTTCCACCATGCCATCACCAAAGGTCAGGGTATATGCTCAGTCTTCCACACCTTCTCTCTCAACAACATATTAATTCAATTAATTCAATAACATATATGCTTGTCAGGTACCTTTGAAGTGCCAAGAACAATGCCAGGTGTCAGGGATACACAATTGTACTTGTCCTCAATCAGCTCAAAATACAGATGAAAACTACAAAACAAATGGATGCCTGACATATAAGGACCACAGTAACACAGTAATCTCTATACACATGACAAAAAAAAGTATTATGAAAACATGGTGAAAGGTGACAACTTCCAGATGAAGAGTTACTTATTGGGTGATGCTGAGTTGAGTCTTGAGAGGTAGGTGGGAATTTGACTAGTAGAGGGAAGTTGAGGGTGCAGAGAAGGCAGAGGGCATTTCAAGTGCAGAGAAGAGATGAGAAAAGGCATGCAATAGAAAATCCAAGGCGATAGAAAATCCACAGTGACAGTGGGTGACAGGACACAGGGTGGGGAAGGGAAGCAGGATCAGCCCACAGAGGTCCTCAACAGCCATGCCTATGAGGTCAGCTTCATTCTAGAGAACAATGGGGAACTACTTGAGATTTTGTAATAAGAATCTAATAGTGAACAAAAGTTCATGACTAACTAACAGTTCTTGAAACTTTTTACATCTTCATCCCATATAGCTTCTTGGAGTACGTACTTTATAATTATCCTAACTACTATCTAAAACAAACCATTCCCATTCATTGGTCCTAAGACAGCAGATGCTTCTGGTTTGTGCTAGTTTCTGTCCTCTAAGGGATTATAATCTAAGGTAGATTCAGTGACTCTTACTGACATATAAAGAACAAACTAATGAAAATAGAAGAATCCACAAATAAGTTGAACAGGTAAATATCCACTATTGTATTTCATAATAGAACATGGTCTGATGAATTGAGAAATCCTTTCCAAAGCCTTCTTGACCTCTTGCTGCTGTTGGTTCTAAATAATAATCATTGCAACAGCAACTAAGAATGATATCCTTACCATCCGTCAGGCCCTGGGCTAGAAATTTGAATATATTATCATACTTAATCCTCACAACAAGACATAAAGTAGATGCTATTGTCCTAGTTTTACACATGCGAAAGCTGTGTCTTAGAGAAGTTAAGTCATTTGCCCATAGCCAGTCAGTGGTCAAGCAGAATCTGAAACGAGGTCTATGACTGCAGAGCACATAACCTTAACCACTGCTGTTAGCATGTGTTCAACATTTCATAATCAGTTGTATACTTCTAATCCTCCTTACCCGGAAAGTTCTATGAAAGCAATGTACAATCTTTTTTTCTTTATACAATGGTCTCCCCCATCTGTGCTTTTGCTGTCTACAACTTCATTTACCTGTAGTCCCTAAAATATTAAATGGAAAATTCAAAAAATAAAGAATCCATAAGTTGTAAATTGCATGCTGCCCTCAGTGGCATGATGAAATCTCCTGCTATCCCTTTGTCTAGTGTATCCACACTGTATATACTATCCACCCATTAGTCATCAACGTTGTCTGCTCCTGACATTCAGCCATCAACATCATCATAGATGGATGACCCAGGATTACAGGAAGTTGATGAGCCTCCTTCTGTCATCATCAGATGGTCAGTAATAGCCTAACACTACATCACAATGCCTACATCATTCACCTCACTTTGTCTCAGTACTGAGGCTTTTATCTCTCACATCATCACAAGAGGAAGGGTGACAAGAGTACAATATTTTGAGAGAGAGAGAGAGAGAGAGAGATCACATTCACTTAAGTTTTAATACAGTATATTGTTATAATTGTTCTATTTTGTGATTAGTTACTGTTATTAATCTCTTAGTATGCCTAATTTATAAATGAAACTTTATCACAGCAATGTATGTATATACAGGCAGACCTCATTTTATTGCCCTTTATTTTGTTGTGCTGTGCAAATAGTGCATTTTTTACAAATTGAAGGTTTGTGACAACTCTTAGCTAGGCCTCCTGTACCAAAGTGAGACAAATGGTGAATATAAAGAAAAAGTTCTTGAAGAAAATCAAAAGTGCTATTCCAGTAAATACATGAAAGAAAAGAAAACAAAAAAGCCTGATTTCTGGTATGGAGAAAGTCTGAGTGGTCTAAATAGAAGAGCCAACCAGTCATGAAGGAAATTAAAGTGCTACTCTAGTGAACACACAAATGATAAGAAAGCCAAACAGCCTTACTGCTGATATGGAGAATTTTAGTGGATAGACTATGGATCTGGCCACAACATTCCCTTAAGCCAAAGCCTATTACAGAGCAATGCTCCACCTCTCTTCAAGTCAATCAAGGCTGAGAGGTGACAAAGCTGCAGAGGAAAAATTGAAGCTAGTAGAGGTTAGCTCACGAGGCTTAAGGAAAGAAGCTGCCTCTATAACATAAAAATGCAAGATGAAACCTCAAAAGCACAGGCAATAAAAATGAAAACGGATGAATAAGACTTCCTTAAACTAAAAAGCTTCTGCACAGCAAAATAAATGATTAACAGAGTCAACAGACAACCTGCAAAACAGAAGAGAATATTCACAAATTAGGCATCTGACAAGGAACAAATATTCAGAATTTACAAGAAACTCAAACAACTCAGCAACAATAAGAAAAACAACCCCATTAGAAAGGGCAGAGGACAGAAATACAAGAAAAACAACCCCATTAGAAAGGGCAGAGGACCTTTTTTTAAAGATACACAAATGGCCAAAAAGCGTATAAAAAATGCTCACCATCACTAACCATCAGAGGAATGCAAATTAAAACCACAATAAGATATCATCTTATAGCAGCCAGAATGGCTATTATTCAAAAGACAAGAAATAATGGATGTTGGTGAGGACACTGAAAAAAAAAAAAGTTTATACACTGTTGGTGGGAATGTAAATTAGTACAATCTCTATGGAAATCTGTATAGAGATTTCTCAAAGAACTAAAAATAACCATTTGATTCAGCAATCCCACTACTAGGTATCTACCCAAAGGAAAAGAAACCATTATATCAAAAAGACACTTGTAGTGGTATGTTTACTGTGGCACTATCGACAATAGAGGAGATATGAAACCAACCTAAATGCTTCATCAACAGATGACTGGATAAATAAAATGTGGTATATATACACAATGGAATACTATTAATCCATTAAAAAAATGAAATGATATCTTTTGCAGCAACATAGATGGAACTGGAGACCATTATCTTAAGTGACACAGAAATAAAAATACCATACTTTCTTCCTTACAAGTGGGAGCTACATCATGTGTACACATGGATGTAGAGTGTGGAATGACAGAGCATATCCTCTGCAGATAAATGGGTGTTTCCTTCAGCGCCTTGCATGAACTCAAGAAACACTCAATGAATGAACGGCAACACTATAAGGCACTGAGAATACGGGATAAAGGAGTAGAAACATTTAAAAAACCGTTATTTTACAGACATCACTGTGAGGAGAGGTGTGGCAGTGAGCTTCCACGATGGTCCCCAGTGGCCCTTGCCTCCTGGTATTCATATGCTTGCATAGTCCCTACCACAAAGAATCAGTCCTGCCCTGTGTGATCAACAGAATAGCTTTCAAGGCTGGGTCAGAGCGACATTACAGTGGATCTGCTTTCACTCTTGGGAAAGCCGGTCGCCATGTTGTGGTGACACTCAAGCAGCCCTGCAGAAAGGCCTACCTGGAAAGCAGCCAGTTCACCAGCATTGATTTCCCAGCTATGTCAGCGAGCCACCTTGGAAGTAGATCCGCTAACTCCGGAAAAGTCTTTAGATGATGGCAGCCTAAGCCAACATGTGATTTCAGCCTCATAAAGGACCTGAACCAAAACCACACAGGTGAGCCACCCCTGAAGTGCTTATCCACAGAATCATGAGAAGTAATAAATGAGTATTATTGTGTTAAGTCAGTAATTTTGGGGGAGATTTGTTGCACAGCAATAGATAACTAATACAACAAGTATTGGGAATGAGTTCTATGAAGGAAGTAGAGCTTGGAATTGTGGGAATAATATAGGCAAAGTAGTAAAGAAAGAATGGGGAAAAACCACGAGCAAAGGCAATACAAACATCATAAAGAACCATCCCCACACAGAACCTCAGGATTGGGAGAAATCTTCACAGTCATTTAGTTCAACTGCTCATCTGATGTTAAAGTCCACTCTTAACATAATAAAACTAAGACAAAAATTGCATACATTGATCTAAGCTGAATCCCAGAAAGAGGCTGACTTCCTATATTTCTCCATTTAGTGATAGAAATCACGAATATTTAGTCACAAGAGAGATCATCTGAATCGAGGTCAGTTCTGAAAGTAATTTAAATAAGAAATTGAAGGAAGAGCAGAAGGAGATAGAAGGAGGATACAGTTAGGAAAAATAAGGCCTAGTATTTGACAGATAGTAGGATGGCCAGAGGTAATCCTACTGATGTACAACATCAATCTATTATACATTTCAGAATAGCGAGAAGACAATGATTATGATATTCTTAGCATAAATATAAATGTTTATGGTGATGGATATCCCAATGACCTTGGTTTGATCTTTACACATTATATGAAAGCATCAAATTATCACATGTACCCTGAAAATACATCTATTATGTATCAATATAAAGAAGACGATAAGACCAGGTGCGGTGGCTTATGCCTGTAATTGCAACATTTTGGAAGGCTGGGGCGGTGGATCATCTGAGGTCGGGAGTTCAAGACCAGCCTGGCCAACATGATGAAACCCTGTCTCTATTAAAAATACAAAATTAGCCAGGTCTGTTGGCACATGCCTGTAATCCCAGCTACTTGGGAGGCTGAGGCAGGAGAATCACTTGAACCTGGAAGGCGGAGGTTGCAGTGAGCCAAGATCATGCCATTGCACTCCAGCCTGGGCAACAAAAGCAAAACTCCATCTTAAAAAAAAAAAAAAGAGAGAGAGAGGAGGAAAGGAAGAAGAAACAGAAGCAAAGGAGGAAAAGAAAACAAACAACAAAAACAGAAGGAAAAGGATGCAGTGGATTGGAAGGAGAAACTGGTTAATTAAAATGCTATTCAGTAGACACTATCCTAAGTTCTTTAAACATACCTCATTTTACCTTCACAATAACTCCATATCACTTAATTATTTTAGTCCTGCTTCTTCCCCTGTGATATGGTTTGACTATGTCCCCACCCAAATCTCATCTTCAACTGTAGCTCCCAAAATTTCCACATGATGTGGGAGGGACCCAGTGGGAGATAATTGAATCATGGGGTAGTTTCCCCCACACTGTTCTCCTGGTAGTGAATAAGTCTCACGAGATCTGATGGTTTTACATGGGGTTTCCCTTTTCGCTTGGCTCTCCTTCCCCTGCTGCCATGTAAGACGTGCCTTTCGCCTTCCACTGTGATTGTGAGGCCTCCCCAGCCACGTGGAACTGTGAATCTATTAAACCTCTTTTTCTTTATAAATTACCCAGTTATGGGTATGTCTTTATCAGCAGCATGAAAATGAATTAATACACCCTCCTTCCCAGAAGGCTTCCCCTCATCCTATTCTCCAGATCTGAGGTAGAGAAAGTTGACAAACTACAGAGAAGAAGGATTAAGGCATTATGCACTTAAATTCTCATCGGGGAAAAAAAAAACCTGAGCATATGGTTAAGGCTATAACAAGGTCCATCCAACAAAGAATCCACTAACAGATTGAAGGTATTCCTTTTACAGGATATAAGGCCACATTTCTTGGTCTGCTGGTTAGTGTAGTTCTATTCAAAGGAAGAGTGTATCTGAGATAAAACATTTTAAAACCCAGAACATTCTCTGTCCCAAGATAAGATGTTTTACTGGTCGCAGAGTTGATTCTTTTAGAGACTAGTAACGGATCTAAGAATCCCATTGGAGGAGGGGTTCCTCCACAAAGCTAATGCCTGATTCAGGGAGTTGATACAAGCATTTGCCTTTAACCAAGGGAAAGCATGAGGAGACTTGCTCTGTAGGCATCCACCTTCAGAAGATGCCGCCATATGTGCAGTGGTATAAGGACAAGAGGTGAACACTCGGGTCAAAACCCAAGAAGTTAAGTTTGTGAGCATTCCTCACCATGTCATCCTTCTGTAAAGAAGAAGGCATATGCTAGACTGGGAATAGGAAACATCATTTTTAAAATTTAAAGTACTAGAATAGCTGGTTATCCGTCTAAGAAAACACAGAATATTAAATTTAATGCTTGGCATGGTGGCTCATGCCTGTAATCCCAGCACTTGATGAGGCTAGGGTGGAAAGATCACTTCAACCCAGGAATTTGAAACCAACCTGGGCAACATAGTGAGACCCCAATATCTACAAAAAAATTAAAAATTAGCCAGGTGTGGTGGCATATGCCAATAGTCCCAGCTACTTGGGAGGCTAAGGCTGGAGGATTGCATGAGAGCCTAGGAGGTCAAGGCTACAGTGAGCCGAGATCACACCACTGCACTCTGGTCTGGATGACAGAGTGAGACACTGTCTACAAAAGAGAGAAAGAAACAAGGAAAGGAAGAAAGGAGGAAAGAAAATGAAGGATGGGAGGGAGGGAAAGAAAAGAAAAGAGAGAGAAGGAATGAAGGAAGGAAGGAAAGAAGGAGGGAGGGAGAGAAGAGAGGGAGGGAGGGAAGGAAGAAGGGAGAGAGAGAAAAAGTGGAAAGGAAAAAAGAAAAGAAAGAGAGAAAGGAAGGAAGGAAGGGAAGGAGAGAGGGAGGGAGAAAGGGAGGGAAGGAAAGAAAGAAAGAGAATAAAAGGGAGAGAAGGGAGAAAGGGAGGAAGGAAAGAAAGAGAGAAAGAAAGAAGGAAATAGAAGAGAGGAAGGGAGAAAGGGAGGGAGGGAGGGGAAGAAGGGAGGGAGGGAAAGGAAGGAAAAGAAACAAAAGAAAAGGAGAAAAGGAGAAGGAAAGAAGAGAGAGAGAAAGGGAGGTAGGAATGGGAAGGAAGGAAGGGAGGTAGGGAAGGAGGAAGGAAGAGAAAGAGAAGCAAGGAGAAAGGCAGAGACAGAAAGAGCTGATAAGAATAAAGAAAAGAAAGAGAAAAGATAGAAAAAGGAAGGAAGGAAAGATGAGAGGGAAGGAGGGAGGGAAGGAAGGAATGAATAAAGAGAGAAAGAGAAAGAAGAGAGGGAAGGAGGGAGGGGGAAGAAAGAAGGAAAAAAGAGAGGAAGGAAAGAAGGAAGGAAGCAGGCAGAAACTATACTTAAAAGATGTATAAGCCTTGGAGAGTTTGGAATAAGATACAGCTTTTACCAATTAAGAGCTACAGAGTAACGGTCAAAACACCTTAACATCTCTAAGGCCAGAAAAACTAGATCTTCACAAATACCACACCCATGGCATTGACGATGGGCATGAAAGGGTAACCAACAAGAGAGTCTAGGAACATCCACCGTGATCTGGGGTGGGGGACATGGGGTCAATGGAACATGCTGGAAGTGGGTTGGATGCTTGGATGCCCAAGAAGCTCCTATAGAGAAATGGTCAGAAAAGTTCTTTCTCAGAAAAAAAAAATGCCATGACCCCTTAAAATAATGGACTCACTCTACTGGCAGGAATGACCAGCCACATAGGCTGGCCCATTTTGCAAAAGGCTGCTCTGCTGCTGAAGCCACAGGGTGAAAGAGAGTAATGGCCATCCTTCAGTTACATCAAGTTGCCAGGGGACCTGGGCGGTGTGGAAAGATGGGTCCTGTGCCTCTGCTTTTCCCCACAGCCCCAGCATCAGGCCTTACACACTGTATCTCGCTAACGAGGGTGCCGACATCCTCTTTAATGTAATTCACACCCCACACCCTCGAGCTCAGAACCAAAGGCACTAAGGTCCAGGCTTCCTCCTGCTCTGAGTTTACCGTCATTGAAGCTGTCACTGGTGGTAATGTGGGTGAACGGCGACTGGGCCCGAGCCTCCTCGCACAGGGAGTAGCTGTGCTCAGCCTGGATGAGAGGTGCCGGGGATGTCGGGGAAGGTTCCACCTCCATTGACACACTCTTCTCTGAGAGGAAAGGGTCATTCAGGAGCTGACCCAAGACGTTCTGGGAAAACTCATCCAGAAGTTCTGAGAAGTGCTACAAGAGACAAAGGAGGAAGAACTCAGTTTCTCTTAACCATGATGTGACAGTTACCCTATGCACATATTCTACGGCAAACATCTCATCCACTGCTCGATAGGAAGCTCCTCCCAGACAGTGTCCAGTTATCTTGTGCTGTGTAGAAAACCACCCCAAAGTTTAGCAGCTGAAGGTAACATTAACATTAATGTACTATTTCTCACTCCTCAGTGGGATGGGTTGGGTGGGTGAACTGATTGCATCTGGGGTCCCTGACACAGCACACCAGCGGGAAGGCTGGCTGCGACTGTGCTGGGCTGGGACCCCTGGACACCTGGGCTTCTTTCTCCAAAGGGCAGATCAGGCTGGGCTTCCTCCCATGATGGCAGAAATCTTCCATGAGGGAGAAAAACCAAAGCTGAATGACCCAGACATCACGGACCGTTACACCTTCCACATTCTTTTGGTCAAGGCAAGGGACAAGGCCAGCCCACACCCATGGGGCAGGAAAGCAGACTCCACTGCTTGATGAGAGGAATGGCAGCATCACAATGCAGATGAGTGTGGATGGTGGCAGAGGCATGATTCACTGGGGGTCCTTGCTGTCATGACCTACCACATTTTGTACTGATTGTGTCAGTATTTTTAAATAAGCTCTCCTCTATTTCTAACAGCATGAAGGTATAGTTTATACTAAGGTGCCATGAGCAAAAACACTAGAGGTGGCTTCTCCTTGGCCTGGACTTTGTTCCGCTCTGGGTTAGTCCTGTTTCCTAGTCCAAACAGCTAGGAAATAGGACTAACCCATATAAATTCCCTGGGATTCCCAATCCCCTGTGACACTGCCCCACGCTAAACGCGCTGCAGCCCCATTCACTCTCCCTCCTTGATAGGACTATATTCATGGTATGACCATCTTTAGAGCAGGGTTTCTCAACCTTGGCACTGATAACATTGAATCCATTGTGAAGGGTGGGGGGGGGGCATTGTCTTGTGCATTGTAGGGTATTTAGCAGCATTCCTGGCCTCCATCCACTACAGCACTCCCCCAGTTGTGAAACCAAAATTATTTCTAGACACTGCCCAAATGTCCATAGCTGAAAAAAATCACCCATGGTTTAGAATCACTACTATTGACTATATTAGATATAATAATAATACAAAATAGGGCCAGGTGCTATGGCTCATGCCTGTAATCACAGCACTTTGGGAGGCTGAGGTGGGCAGATCATGAGGTCAGGAGTTTGAGACTAGCCTGGCCAACATAGTGAAACCCCATCTCTACTAAAAATACCAAAAAAATTAGCTGGGTAAGGTGGCAGGTGCCTGTAATTCCAGCTACTTGGGAGGCTGAGGCAGGAGAATCACTTGAACCCAAAAGGCAGAGGTGGCAGTGAGCCGAGATCACACCACTGCACTCCAGCCTGGGCTACAGTGCAAGACTCTGTCTCAAAAAAAAAAAAAAAAAAAGGAAATAAAAATAAAATAAAATGAAAATTTAAAGCCCACTTTGGTACCAGCTATTAGAGACATTTCAGCCTTCTTAGCATTCTCTGAATCACAGACCAATGGGCGTCATCCTTATTAATTAAACTTTAGTGACATTTCTGGCATAGAAAGGAAGTTAAGAAAGCAGATGCAGCAGTAAAAGAATGATTACAAATAATTAGGCTTAGGGTAGGCAATGAAATTTTTGGGATTCACACAAACACCTAAGTCCCACCACCAAACTGAAGTGTCAATGAAAGCGTTATGAAAATGAACACCGGAAGGGAAGGTGGGAGGTGTCCCGGGAACTCTAAGATCAGGCTAGCTGTAGAGCAGGATGCTTCCTCTAGTAAAGGAGAAAAGCAGACAGCAGAGAGGAGGCCCTTGCAGGCTAGGTCCCTAACAAGCTAGAACGGTGAAATCCACTCTCGTCACCAACATGGGATGTGGCATTTCCTCAGGACAGAATGCAGGGAAGCTACAAGACTTGGGCAAGTTCTCATAGGCATGATTGTCTGTGAGAACAAGAGAGGGGGTCCAGGAGAGAGCTCTCTAAGTACAAATACATTTCAAATTGGAAGGTTCAGAATGAGGAGAATTTAAGGCCACATACCAACTGCCTGCATTGCAATTACCAGGGGAATTTGGGTTACTCATTTCATAATGAAATCTTTTAAGCATTCAGAAAGATTATACATACCATGAACAATTATGTAGTCACTCCTTTAAAAAAAAAAACTGGGGCTGGGAGAGGTGGCTCATGCCTGTAATCCAGTACTTTGGGAAGCTGAGGCAAGAGGATCACTTGAGCCCAGGAATTTGAAACCAGCCTGGGCAACATAGTGAGATGCAGTCTCTACAAAAAATAAAAAAATTAGCCAGACATGGTGGTACATGCCTGTAGTCCTAGCTACTTGGGAGGGTGAGGCAGGAAGCTTCCTTGAGCCCAGTAGGTCAAGGCTATAAAGAACCATGATTGCACCACTGCACTCCAGCCCAGGAGATGGAGTGAGAATCTGTCTTTAAATTTAAAAAAAAAATTAGCCAGTGTTGCACGGTGGCTCATGTGTATAATCCTAGCACTTTGGGAGGCCAAGGCAGGCGGACCACTTGAGGTCAGGAGTTCAAGACTGGCCTGGCCAACATGATGAAACCCAATCTCTACTGAAAATACAAAAATTAGTTGGGCGTGATGTTGCATGCCTATAGTCCCAGCTGCTCATGAGGCTGAGGCAGGAGAATTGCTTGAACCTAGAAGGCAGAGGTTGCAGTGAGCCGAGATCATGCCACTGCACTCCAGCCTGGGTGACAGAGTGAAACTCTGTCTCAAAAACAAATAAATAAAATTTTTTAAAAATAAAGAAAAAAATTTAAATAAAAAATTAAAAAATCTTATTTTTACATGTTTGCTGCTACAATCTTACTTTTTTTTTTGCTTTGCCTTGCTTTCTTTTTCTTAAGAAATAAAACATGAAGGACAGTTAAAGCTCCCATCCTTTCCCTTAATCCCTCTCAAAGTCAACCATTAGCCAGACTTAGTGTTTATCATTCCCATCCAGGTCTTTATTCTTTTCCTATATATTCATGTTTCCAATACACACAAGATTCTTTAAAATGTTAAGTAAATGGTACTATATCTCATCTATCCTCTGCAATTTCCTTTCATCAAAAAATTTGTTTTAGATTTATTCATGTTTACACATGTAGCCTTATTTCATTGATTTAAACATCTGAATTCTATTCCATTGTATTCATCCATTTCCTCTGGAGAAACTCTTAATTTTTTTTTTTTTTTTTTTTTTTTTTAGGCAGAGTCTTCCTCTGTTGCCAGGCTGAAGTGCAGTGATCTTGGCTCACTGCAACCTCCACCTCCCAGATTCAAGTGATTCCCCTGCCTCAGCCTCTTGAGTAGCTGGGAGTACAGGTGCACACCACCATGCCTGACTAATTTTTTGTATTTTAGTAGAGACGGGGTTTCACCATGCTGGCCAGGATAGTCTCAATCTCTTGACCTTGTGATCTGCCCACCTTGGGCTCCCAAAGTGCTGGGATTACAGGTGTGAGCCACCATGCTCGGCCACAAATTTTTTTAATTATATGTAATATTGTAATAAATATTCCTTAACATGAAAAGAACTTTTAAAAACACAAAAATTTTGCTTTCAGAATGTGGTTTAAAGGCATAAATAAATAAAAACATACAAACTTGATGATCCACCCTCAGAGATTTTGACTTAGTAGGTTAAAGGCTTCTATATTAAAACTACTACCTATGCCAGGCATGGTGGCTCATGCCTGTAATCCCCACACTTTGGGAGGCAGAGGCAGGCAAATCGCTTGAGCCTAGGAGTTCAAGGCCAGCCTGGGCAACATGGCAAGACCCATCTCTACAAAAAACCAACAACAACAACAAAAACTCACACCACCCGTGCTTCTATGCTCACCTCAGCTTCGCAATCACTGGCTCCATTTCCATTCAGCTCTCCATACGTCACTTTACAGTTAAGTCCCTAGATGCTTACAAAGTTCCTAGAAGTTCAAGTATGTCCAAGGTCAGAGGAAGATTCAAGGATTTTGCAGCTACTGTGTGTTAAACTTCAGATTAGGCACTGGGGCTACAAAATAATAAATAAGAAACTAGAAAATGCCCATGCCCCGCCAGAGTTTACCACTCAGGTCAGTGCTTCTCAAAGTTTTATGTGCCGATAAATTACCTGGGGATTCTAAGCCATTGCTTCTCATTCACAGGTCTAGGCAGGCCCGAGATTCTGCATTTCTAACCAGCTCCCAGGTAATGCTGCAACTCCACAGACCACACTCTAGGCAGCAAGGAGCAGAACAGTGGCAAGGCTAAGATTAGAACCAGACTTCCTGATTATACAACAGCCTAAGTCAGCATCTGATTGCCTAAGTAGCTCCCCAAGGACAGATTTCCGGGTTGCCTAATGGTGACTATGCTGCAACTGTTTGACACAGATCCTTTCAAGACAAAACTAAGGTGACAAAAAAAGAAAGAAAGAACAGAATGTAACATGCAAATGCAAGAGGTAAACCCCCAGTCCTTGCATTTCCAAGCCACAGTTTAGTTCCCGGAACTACAAAGTCAACTCCCGGTCTGCTGTGCTGGCCACTAAAGCTCTGGAATCCCATTCTATCCTGAGGCAAGGCTCTGACTGCCCAGACTTTCCCATGGAAGTCGCCCAGGTTGGCCTCCTCTGCTGACACTCTGTTTTCTTTCTTCTGAGCAGCACTAATGAATGTTTTCATGAACATCCCCTGGATAACCAATAATAAACGTTCTCTAACTCTGCTAACTTTCCCTGAACTCCCCCTACTTTGGATTATGCAGTCATTCTCCTGTTACAAACCATTTAGCCCTAATGACAGGCAGTTTTGAAGCATTCGCAGTTGTTATTAAGTGTATTATCATAACCTCCTCTCTGGAAAAGGATCCTCCTCAGAAGCCTAACAGTGCCTAAACACCCAGCCACACCTAGGAACTCAGCGGTTCAGGGAGATCCCTGTGATTGAAAAGAAACCGGTTCCAACCAGATACTATGACTCAGCCCAGCAAATTAGCTCCAGCTGGGTCTCCTTGGCAGTGGTGGGCTCCAAAAACTCAGCAGACAGGTCAACATTCCATTGCTGGTGCCAGGATCAGGCCAGAGTGGGCCCATCTTTAATGCCAGCCAGCTGGAGAGGGGCCTTATGGTCCTGGAGGCCAAAAACCAGGGAAAGGAGCAACGTGAGCCTCAAAGAGAAAGCCTTTTTGGATCCTGTAAACACTTTAGGAAAGTACTACTCATGTGAACCCAAGGGTTATGGGATTTTAGTTTAATTATTTTAAAGGCAATGGCATAATAACATTTTACTCTTCTAATATCTGAATCAAGCTTTGTGGGTTTACAAAGTAATTTCATAGCGTTTTTCTTACTCAGCGCTCATGACAATCCTGTAAATTGGCTTTTAGTCCACTGTCCAAGATCTCTGTCCCCTACTGAGAGACCTTGAACTAGGGTACTCTTATTTCAAATTGACTGAACTGTTTCCATATTGTTTCTCTAGGAAAGGGGTATTTGAGCCTCACAATCCAATTGTATGGAGAGGTTGTAAGAAGTATAAACCGTGATGGTGATGATCGTGGATGATGATGTTGACAGGATTAGATGCTAGACTTGCCTGATGGACTAAGTGCTTGACATATCAGATTTTCAGAAAATGAGCTGGGTCCTTTCCTAATATGAGGTAAACATGTCACGGTTTACAGATGAGAAAACTGGGGCTGAGGATAATTAGCTATTTTGCTCTGAGATGCACACCTGCTGGAAGGTGAAACTGACATTCCCTCTCAAGTCCAGCCAGTTCCAAATACCAGGCATTTTCTACCACAGCATGCTGCTTCATCTGAGTCAGCCTCTAAAGCTAGATAGATAGGCTCACAGACAGTCATCCACTATGAACACATGGTCCCTCACACTAAACCTGTAGAAACATGCCAAGAGTTTATTAGACGGAGAGACTCCTGGTATCACTTGCTGTGATACCTCAGCAAAAAGGATGAAGATGGTTATTTGGTCTTAATGCATGTTTCTGCCAAAGGGTTCAAGTAACATCACAGCATCTCTGAGTTGGAAGAAATCTCCTAACAGGATCGAACCCCTGCCTCACAACATGAATGTTCTTCACCCAGCTCAGAGAATACACATGCAACTTCCCTTAAAAATTTGTGTCAAGTTTTATATCCCCAATTTGTGTCAGGTTTTATCTCCCCATTATCTAAAGATTCTGCATTAAACATCCTCCAACTATCCCATAAGGTTTTGTCTCTCTTTATTATAAACAACACCTTCATTCCAATCCTAATGGTCACAGTATGGCATAATGGCAATATAGCTTTGGAGTCAGTCTGCCCTAAATTTGAATCCTGGTTGTGCAAGCCTGAGCAAGATATTTCCATCCTCTAAACCTTGGTTTATGAGGTTAATAATAATGCTGGTAAAGTGAGCTTAACAATAGTGCCGGCCTTGTATCGTAAGAATTAAACTCAACAATGCATGTCATGCACCTAACACTCCACTGCACAGAGATCTTTTAAAAAGCTCTTTTAAAAAAACTAACATAATTAAAAACTAAAAAGTTGGCATTTTCTACTTGCACACCAGCTTCTCACATTGTTCTTCCTAGAATATGCTTTCATTTTCATCTTTACCAATTAGGAAACTACGTAAGACAGAACAAATGTAATTCTTTTATAAAGTCATCCCTAGACAGATATACCTTGAAATGATCTTTCATTTCCCTAAACAAGTAAAGCCCTTTAAGTAACTCTTAACTTGACACATTTTTCCTTTTCTTTGATGTTCCCTTCTTTGCCAACTTACTTAAATATCCTATCACAAGGCCTTCCAAACTCTGTTATTCTATAACATCTTAACGAAATAAAAGATAAATCTGAATTAGAGCTATACCTCCCAACAGCTATAAATAAGTGCCACTAAATATTTAAAATGTCCAAATTTACAAATCACATAAGTTAGGAGAAGTTTTTATCCTTCTAAGAATTACTTATTTTATAAAAAATTACCTTGGCTCTGAAGCATTTACACTTTGAGTTTTCAGGTCACTAATGAATTGCCGAAGTAGCTTGCAAGGAAGGAGTGGTTTATGATCTGGGCCACCTGCTGCTAACAACTGCCCTGAGATCCAAGGTCATGAGGGTGAGGAAAGGGGAACAATGTGGGAGGAAAGGAAGGATTCATAATTTTTTTTTTGAGATGGAGTCTCGCTCTGTCTCTTAGGCTGGAGTGCAGTGACGTTATCTCGGCTCATTGTAACCTCTGCCTCCCGGGTTCAAGCAATTCTCCAGCCTTAGCCTCCCAAGCAGCTGGGACTACAGGCATGTGCCATCACACCCAGCTAATTTTTGTATTTTTAGTAGGGACAGAGTTTCACCATGTTGGCCAGGCTGGTCTTGAACTCCTGACCAGCTGGTCATCCACTCGCCTCGGTCTCTCAAAGTGCTGGGATTACAGGGATTCATAATTCCTAAGTTCAAAAAACTGGCTGCATAAAGCTACTAATCTGTCTTCTGTATAGTGTCTCTCCACTGAGGTTCACACATTCAACGAATATAGTGAGAGCATGGGCAGAACAATGAATGACTAAAGGTCAGTCTTACATAGACAGAATTGTCCCTAGGTGCAAAATGAGTTATCCAGAATGTACATGCCCCATCATCCAGAGTACTTGTAGAGCATGTTCTAAAGCATGTTTTGTCATCCCGTAGTCAGCCCAACAGGCCTCTTTTGTGCACAGGCTAACAGAAGAGTGCTGCACTGAACCAGTCAGGGATGTGAGTTCTAGTCCTGGCCTTGCACTTCACTGGTGGTCACTCTGCCTTTTCTAGACTTCCTTTGCCTGTAAATCTGTGTGTGTGTGCATGTGTGAGTGTGTATGTGTACTGTAAATCTGTGTGTGTGCACGTGTGAATGTGTGTGTATGTGTACCGTAAATCTATGTGTGTGCAAGTGTGTGTATGTATGTGTACCGTAAATCTGTGTGTGTGTGCGTGTTTATGAGTGTGCTTGTGTCCTGTAAATCTGTGTGTGCGTGTGTGTACTGTAAATCTCTGTGTGTGTGCGCAGGCATGTGTGTGTGTGTATGTGAACTGGGGGTGGAGGTGGGCTTTAAATCTGATCAGTAGTTTGTCACCTTTTTTTGATGCTTGGATCCCTCTGGAAATCTAATGAAAGCTCCTGCTGAAAATCAGATGCCCTTTTTGGGAATCTAATGACAGTCTTGCCTGAGAAATTCTCACAGCTACATACACACAAATACAGCCTAGAATTTCAGGAGGCTGACCCGCCCCTGTAGTCTGCCTGCAGATGGCAGGGGGATTCCATGGATCCCGGGTTAAACCCTGCCAGCAGAGAGAGTAGTAATAACACAGGGATATTTATAGGTCATTGCTAACAACCTATTCAGCTCTACTACCCTATCATTTTCTAAAATATTGCAGGCAACCTAAAATGGAGCTACAAAGGTTTTTCAACTTGGGAAAAGGAGGATGGAGAACACCCTCTTTCTGCCTCAGGGGTTTGTTTAGATTTGCCCCTGTAACGCCTGCCCAGAGGCAGTGAAGCAGGTGGGCACAGCAGGTAATGGGATTCAGAAAGCAGAACCTGGGCTGGCAGCAAGAGGCCCAAGGCCTGTCTGGGCTCCAGCTGAGCTCCCCAGCATCCAATTTCCAGCCCTGCCCTGTGGGAAACAGGGATGCCTTTGCAAGTGGGTCTCTGGCTGAAAAGATATTTCTCAGGCAGGCAGGAGAAGAAGTCTTTGTACTTAAAAATCGTGGCTAGGAGCCTTGCCTAGCGCACAGAATGCCTTCCAAAGACTGGAGCCATAGAAGTAGGGAGTGTGGCAGGGGCAAGCTGACCCTGTCCATAAATGATTCAGAGGACACACCTCAAATTCACATTAGAAACCAAGGCCTCCCTCCAGCAAAACACAGTTTGACTGTATTGCTCAGGTTGGGAGGAGCTGGCGGGGCTCCTGGCATCCTGTAGGTCACCCTCCTCCTCCCCTTGAAGGGAGAAAAGGGACCTACCTTCAAAGCCAGTGCACCTTAGACCTGAGTGGCTCTCACACAAGTACCCTGCACACAACACACAGAAAAGGGCCAGATGCCAACCGGGAGGAAAAAGGTGACCTTATCAAAGTCCCAAGGAAAAAAATGGCTCACAAGTCAAACCCCATTACAATGAAATTTCAAGAGCACCCAATTCTTTTCTAGGACAAAAATTTAGGCATAGTAAATATTTCTTTAAATTTTAAAAAATGGGGGCTGAGCTTGGGACTCTTTATTACACCAGAGGTTTGGACGTTTGTGGCAGGGATTATTTTGGGGAGGGCTGTTTTGTTCTGAAGTGATATTTGCTTTACTGAAATTTCACTAGTAGTACCAGAAGTTGTGTTTTAAAGAGTCTTATTACTATCTATACATCTATATCTATATATAGATACACACACACACACACACACACATTATAATGGTGGAGACATGTCATTATAATTTGTCCAAATCTATAGGACGTACAACATGAGAGTGAACCTAATGTGAACTATGAACTTTGAATGATAACAATGTGTCAATGTAAAAGTATGGTGATAGATGCTGGTAACGGGGGAGGCTATGAGTGTGTGGGGCAGGGGGCATATGGGAAACCTTTGTACCTTCTGTTCGGTTTTGCTCTGAACCTCAAACTGTTCTCAGAAATGGTTTATGTTTTAAAAGTCATGGCTAATGTATCTATTACATAAAAATGAATTTTTACATATGATATTTGCTTCAAGGGTCATGCACCATACTAATTCCTTTTAAACTACATAATTTTTCATCATTAAAACAAGTAATGATGCACTTTCCCAAATGTACGCCGATCCTGAATAGCCTATCGCAGTTATTAGAATTTGATGTGAAAAAAAAAATCCATTGTTTCATTTTAAGAGCATCTGCCCACAATACAAACAAATCAGTTAATGAGAGGAAGGGAGAAACACCCCATAGGTGGCTCCTGATAGCAAAGGAGAGCTGCAAGATTCAGAATTAGCTAGCACACGAAAATGTAATCCGTCTACCTCTTGGCTTATTTACACACACAGTGGCAAATACCCGCAAAATGCACTTCTTCATTCTTTTTAAACCCAAACTAGCTTCTAGCCTAGTAGGACCTGTCCTTCCATGGCCCAAGAGTCTCCAACAAGTACCAACGGGGAATAAAAATAATGCTAAGAAAATAATAATAGCACCTTTCATGTTCAGTAAAATAATAATAGTATCTTCCATGTTCAGTGCACGGTATTTACGTGACAAAACACCTGTACACCGTGACTGTATCTGATCCTCGCAAGATGGAAAATTATCCTGAAGGTGCAGAAAGTGGAGCAGCATGGAGTAGAGCAGGATCCCTGCGTGCTCTCCCCTTCTCAGGCACGTTCAGCATAGTCCCTACTGTCTCCCAATCACTAACACAGAGAACTCAGATTCCTCATTGTTCCCAAAAAATGCTTTTGGAATTGTAACTTGGGCCTGAGAGAAGGGCAACCTCCTTATGTCAATGGAGGAAATCCTCAGGATCCTTTCAAAGCAGGCAGAGCTGTTCCAGATATATCCCTATCACATGAAGAAGTCCTCTGATTTGCTTCAAGAAACTCAAACCGCCCCGAGTCCTTCTCTTGCCCCTTCTTCATGCCACAACAGATAGCTGGATCTCACCAACAAAGGAAAGGCCACCAAAACCACAACCAAGCCAACCGTTCAAGGCTGAGGCAGTACAGAACGTGCGATTCTGTTCTCTTCAGCCATGGTGTGGAAGCCACGGAGACTAGGATGCTGACAGCAGCTGCCATCTGAACCAACAATTCTTCCCTCTCCCTTTTCTCCACTTCTATCCCCAAGTCTAGACTCTACCTCCACACTCTTGGATGGGAGTGCTGGCGCCCCAGCAGGCTTTTTGCCTGGTCTATTCCACATGCCAAGGCCAAAAAATGTCTGCTTTTAACCCTCCCACACTTAAAAGCCTCCCACATAACTCAATCTAAGTCCAAACTCCCCACGAGAAAGTAGATTGAAATTTCCTACTACCCAGTTAAATTCTCTAGATATTCATTCTTCCTAATTCGTGCTTTATTCCTTGTTGATATTCCTCCTCCTTCTGTCCCTTATCCTTCAGTTTGCAGTTTTCAACCCTTTTACATGCTCGTTATATAAGGAAATTTGGAGAGGGTTTTGGTCAGACTGTTCTAATGAAGTCTCCTGCCCTCTCTGCATCCATAAGCTTCTTCTCTCTGGTTTCTTGGTTCCTTCCACTATCTTTCTTTTTTTTTTTTTTTGAGATGGAGTCTTGCTCTGTCGCCAGGCTGGAGCGCAGCGGTGCAATCTCTGCTCACTGCAACCTCCGCCTCCTGGGTTCAAGCGATTCTTCCACCTCAGCCTCCCAAGTAGCTGAGACTAGAGGCACACACCACCACACCCAGCTAACTTTCTTTTGTATTTTTAGTAGAGACAGTGTTTCACCACGTTCGCCAGGATGGTCTCGATCTCTTAACCTCATGATCCACCCACCTCGGCCTCTCAAAGTGCTGGGATTACATCCTTCCATTATCTTAAACAGAAGGTATCCCCATTCCCTCACCCACAGTATACATGCTCTGCTCTCAACACTTGAGTCTTTACCTCACCAGGAAACACCCAGGCCATTCTCTCATATCCTTCAGTGAAGGCACAAGCTCAGGTATTTACTATTCTTACTCTCTTGCGTCTTACCCTAAAAGAATAAAATCTGGTACTTAGCCATTCAGTCCAGAAAAACTCTGGATTACAGCAGGCTCCAAATCACAGACTGGGTGAAGCTTGAAGAAACACTAGGTATCATCTGGCCTGACCTGGTCACGCAAATTTGAGAAAACTGAGGTCCAAAATGGCACATGAACTCAGAGTTGAGAACTGAAATCGACACTACAGACTCTCTAACAAGAGAAATGGTGACCAGACATAAGGATCACCCAATGGGTGACTGAAAAGATTCCCCAGACTACCCCCACAGAATTCTCTGAACATGCAACAATTCTGCCTCCAAGTCCAGATCCAATGCCAAAGACATCACGTATGAAACACAAAAGAGGCCACGGGGCTTCTGGGAAAAAACAAACAGCTTGCATGCTTCCTAGAAACCTATGCTTTATTTATGAGCCAAATATGTCATAAGCATTACTGAGATAATCTCATCCCTAGAGGGCCACACTGGGGAAAAGAGAAAGTGCCTGAGAGGTACAAAGTAGTATTTGTCTCGTTTAAATGCTTTCAGGCATGACTCTACCAGGAGGTGCCCTTCCATCCCAAGATAAGACCTGTAGGTCAGCAAATGGGAGACCAGGAAGGTTCTGGCTTCCAGCCCCTTTGGCCCCTGCTCCGTGAGACGTCCCATGTATGCTTCACCCCTCTGGAATGATGTGTGTTGAAACATACCTGTGTATCTTAGCCTTTGGAACCCTCGTGTTATGCACCGGACTAGTGAGACAGAAGGCACGTATTCTACATCAGCTCTGTATATCCTGGTAGTAACCTTGGGTCAAATCACTCATGTTCTCTACACCACTGGAACATGAGAAATCCAATCTGCCTTTCAGAACTGTAGTGCAGATAAAAATTAATTCATCGATAGTCTAACCCAGATACAAGATGGTGCTATGGTAACTGAAAACTGGCTAAGAAAACCACGTGCAGGCTATGAGCATGAAAGTGACTTCCTAGACATCCACAGAGTTATTTCTTATCTCCATCGTGGATGGCCAGTTAGCAACAGCAGTTACTGGGAGCGCAGCAGCCATTGGCAGTCTGCTCCTGCATGTTCCTTCCTCTGATGAACCTCAACCAGCTGAGGCAATGAACCCTCTTCTATCTCTAAATGCCAGAATCCAAGAGCTTTAAGGCCTGCTAAGGACAGACTATCTTGGAGCAGAAGGGCCGGGGTTGGCTCTCCAATCACATTTCTAGAAACGAGAGAGGTAAGAAAGGCAAGCTCCATTATTTTAAATGAAGAACCTGAAGTTAAGGTACACTAAACCACTACCCTAAAGAAGCAGAATCTGATGTTTCTCTATTCATTTAGAAGGGTTACTTTCACATAATAAGAACTTAATCAATGTTAACTGTTTTATTGTTGTCTGTATCACATGCCTCGCTAAAACTAGGACAACATTTTTAAGCATTTCTGATTTATCAGTCTATTGACACTATAAAAATGGTGAAGGTCATAAAATACCATTTTTCTTTAGTGAACTCAGTAGATTATAGTTTGCCCATTTGCTTACCAAGGGACTCGTTTTCAGTTCATCAATTCATAACTGATTGATCTTCCTTTTCCCTTTTTGAAAACTAGGCCCATATCTCCAGTCTCAAAGCATCTCTCTCATTCCCTGCAATTTCTCCACAGATCACCAGCAACACTGTGCTCACATCCATATGCTTCTTCAGTGCCCTTTCATCTTAACCAATTATAACTTTTAGGCAAACCTCTCATTCCAACTTTTCTGAAGGAACTGTTTAAAGCTAAACTATACTATCAAGTTAATGCTTGACTTGTTAATATATCAAGTTAATATTCCAACCAGAGGAATATTTTCAGGTTCTCAAATCTTTCTCTGGAAGTGGGGTCCAGGTTCTTCTAAAAGCATCCCTCTAAGTCCTTCCGCCCGCAGGTGGATCTCCTCTGTCATTTAGCCACAGTTCTGTCATTCCTTCTGGAATAGAGAAGAACTATTGTAAATGAATCAGGAAACATCAGACTCTGCTTCTTTGGGGTTGTGGTAGTGGTTTAGTGTACCTTAACTTCAGGTTCTTTATTTAAAACAATGAAGCTTCAGTTCTTCAACTTGGTAGCATTGAAGAATTTCTAAGGAAGGAAAAAAAAACAAAACAAAACAGGAGGCCATAAAATTCTCTTTCTAAGAAAGACCATAAATAGAATCTAGTGATCTCAGCAGGTTATTATGAGAACAAGCAAACAGAGCTATTCTGCGGTCCTGCCGGAAAACACATGCAACCACCATATGTTAAAAGTTATTCCCAAACAGTTTAATTTGGTATTTGTCTCCCAAAAGACGAGGTAGAGCAATGCTTCTGAATATTTTTTCATGATTGAACAATGGTAAATGGCTGCTTATCGGATCATGAATAGGACACATTTGATGTCTAGTCATAAAAGATTATTTTCTGTTACCTGTAAAGCCAATGGTATGAGAAAGTACACAAGGCTTGGATGTAATCATGATGCAATGCCTCATGGGGGTGGGGAGACATTCTAGAAAGAAAGCACAGCTTCAGTAAGAAACAAGAAGTCAAAGGGGTAGTTGCTAGCATAGCAGAAAGAATGCCTTGTTTGGAATCAAAAGGCTTGGGTTTTAGACCTAGCTCTGTCACTACTTGATTCTGTGACTTCAGCCAAGTCACTGAACCTCTCTGGATCTCTTTTCTTAGGAAACAAAATAAGAGGTGGGACCAGGTGGTCGCCCACGCCCCTGCAGCTCTGGCACTCCGAGACCAACTATGATGTAGGTAGCTTCTGCTCCCACTCACACCTAAGGGAATAAAACAGCCTGAAAATAAAGCTTAAGCCTGAGTCAATGTTCCCTGCAACTCCCCCTCTCTGGCCTTTTCTGAGACTGTTGGCAAAGAGTGGGTTCCCTTGAGGATAGCTGAGTTAACAGCTGGGCAGTACGGGATGATTTCCGCCCTTTCAACAGCTGGTCTCTGAGACAAACAACCAGACAGTTTTTATCAGAAAAAATGACTCAACTTGTGGAGGCCAAGCGTAGATGGCAAGCAGGATCAGACTTCAAACTACTGTCCTACTTTCCCCTGAACCAACGCTCTTTCCATAGACAAGTATCTTCTAGCCTCAGTTATGCAGAACCTCCATGAGAAACGGGGGAGGGAAATGGCAGTAGACAATTTCTAGGAAGCCTAGAAAAAAATTCAGGGCCATAGTTTCCTGTTGTCTGCCCCCTGCCTCAGAAAAAACAAACAATTTCTGAAGTGATTAGAGATGCTCAACCAGGCCATGTTGATATTGTCGATGATTCTTCATTGATCAGGATTTTCCTGCAGATTCCAGGGTCCCTGGGTACTCAGTGCTAGTAACATCCCCCTTCCCATTATGATAACAACCAAAAATACTGCCACGTATTTCCAAAAGCCAAAAAAGGAGCTTTCAAAATGTAGACTCGACTGGATCAAGGGAGACTGATAATGTTGATTTAGGTTCTTTCCATGGATCTGTTTTCAACATTTATGCAAAATGTAGCACTGTGTCAAAAACTTCTCTTCACTGTCTCTAACATGGAACTATATTCTCTTCACTGACTAAAGACCCACCAATATCCAAGTGCCCTTTTCCGCATTAATCCTAACACTCTTCACATTTGCAAAAAGTCTGGGTTAGTCTAATAGGTTAAACCTGTAACTCTCGAAGTTTGGGCTTTAAACTGATGCTTGCTTACCTTTGTTTAAACAGATTTTTGCCACCAGCAGCCTATTTAGGAGGGAAAGAAAAACAGCAATGCACAAAGCTGTACACAGAGTCTGTGTGTGAAACGAAGGTGCAGCTGGACCACCTCTCAGCCTCATAATGTCTGCAAATGTGCAGTAAAACTAAGAAACTGTGCCAGTGCTAATATTCCCAGTCTCAACAAAGTGGTTTGTTTATTAGGTCTTCTAGCTCACAAAAGAGGTATTTAAAAACTCTGCATGTAGCCTTGGGAACCGGCCACGGAAAAAGTAAACCTAAAGCAACAGTTTTGCCTTTGCAAGCAGCAAGCACTGAATCAATGAACATTAGACCGTCCGGGTGAAGGCAACAAGATCTCAATGAGGAAGAACAGCTTACTGATCAAACGGAGATGTCCCTGAATCGCAACCCATCAATCTGTGAAATTTAAAACAGCCCACATAAGAGTATTTAAATAAATAAAGGTATATCTAAGTGGCTATGAAAACAAAACTACTGGCCGGGCGTGGTGGCTCACACCTGTAATCCCAGCACTTTGGGAGGCCAAGGCAGGTGGATCATGAGGTCAAGAGATCGAGACCATCCTAGTAACATGGTGAAACCCCGTCTCTACTAAAAATACAAAACTTAGCTGGGCATGGTGGTGCGTGCCTGTAGTCCCAGCTACTCGGAGGCTGAGGCAGGAGAATTGTTTGAACCCAGAAGGTGGAGGTTGCGATGAGCCGAGATCGTGCCATTGCACTCCAGTCTGGGTAACAACAGCGAAACTCCGTCTCAAAAAAAAGAAAAAAGAAAACAAACTGCTATTGTTGAAAACTATCTGTTAACATACAGAAATGTCCACATCATATATCTAAATGAAAAATATATTGTGAAAACTGAATTCCCTAACTTATAATTCTTTATATATTTATATATTTACATACTATATGCATTAACGATATTTTATCTATTTCATAAATTTATAATCAAATTTATAGTTTTAGAATTTATAACTTTTAATTGAAAGTAGAAATTATCTGTAAGTGCTAGATTACAGAAATGTATGGAAAGACATGTAGCGAAATGTTGATGCACTTTTGCATAGGGTTACCAGGTTTTTTTAAATTCTTCTATCTATATTTTTGACAATGAAGACCTCTAGTTTATAATGAAAGGAAACAAGCATTTGTTTTTTCAAAGCAGACACTGTTTAACTGAATTAAGTGAGACCTGGTTTAAATAGCCCTCAGGGAACAAAAACCAGGGAGGACAAGTGACTAGAGATGACATTTTCTGCCCAGAAGATAAATATTCTATGTTTTATTCATGTTAAAAAACAAAAACAAACAAACACATTGACAGGCAAAGGCCTAAAAGACAGACCTCTCTGCAGGACAATAATACCCCAAATCACCGAGCCATTTTCCTCTGACTCTTTAAATGTGACATAGACAGACATCTACTGGACTAGGAGTAAATGGGCCTTTCTCCAACAGGCATGGCTACCTACAGGTAAACGCTCGGGTTTTGTACGAGAACCTCCAACGCTGGAAATGAACTCCTCTTTATTCACCCGCCCCCTCACCAGGGTGGCCTCTGAAATGACTCCCAACAAATTGCCCTATCAAAACACTTTTGTTTTTATAAATCCAAATTTTCATTCTGAACCACTACAATTAAGCTTTTATCTTTAGATTGTATTTGGTGGCCATTTCTGTTCTCTCATGACTTGAGGCCACCAGCCACAAATACTTAAAAGAATATTTTTGATCCTGCTCTCCAAATGCACCCTCCCCCAAATGACAGTCTGTTAAATCCCTCTGCTTTTACGGAAAGAATAAACAGGCATTGGCCGCGCACTCTCTCCTGTCCACTGTAGCAGGCTGAAATTCTAAGATGACCCCCAAGAATCCTGTTCCCTGCTGTAACATGCTCGGTATAACCCCCTTCCCTTGAGTGTGGCCTGTGCAACATGTGATTACCACAGACAGCAGTCCTGTGAATGCCGGGTTACAATGCTGAGGGCAATTCTGTAGATGTCATTAAGGTCCCCCTCATTCAGCTGACTCTAGTTCATCTTAATGGAGATTGTCGTGAGTGGGTCTGACCCAATAAGGTGATCTCCTTGAAAGAAGGTCTAGAAATGAGAAAAATTTCCTCCTTCTGGTCTGGAAGAGGCAAACCACGAGAAGATATACAAAGGCAAAAACCTAAAAACAAAACCCTGAATTCTGTCTACAACCACAAGAGCCTGAAAGAGGACCTCAAGCCTCAAATGAGACTGCAGCTCCAGCTGACACCTGACTGCAGGTTGGTGAGCCCCCGAGCAGAGAACCCAGCTAAGCCACGCAGCCTCCTGACTCACGGAAAAGGTGAGATAATGAATGTGGTGGTTTTAAGCCACTATGTTTGTGGTATTTGTTATGTGTACTGCTATAGATTGAACTGTGTCCCCTCAAAATCCAAATGTTGACGCCCTAACCCCCAAGGTAATGCTACTTAGAGAAGGGGCCTTTGGGTAGGTAACTAGGTTTAGATCAGGTCATAAGGATGGTCCTCATGATGACACTCACGTCATTAAAAGAAGGTACCAGGAAGCTTTCTCTCTGTCTCTGTCTCTCTGTCTCTGTCTCTCTCTTCCCCCACTCTGCCCAGTAACCAGGCAGCAAGAAGGTGGCTGTTTACAAGCCAGGAAGAGAGCCCTCACCAGAAACCAACCATGCTGGCACCCTGATCTCAGACTTTCCAGCCTCCAGAAGCATGAGACATGCATTTCTGTCATGTAAGCCACCCAATTGTGGTATTTTGTTACGGCAGCCACACCCGATCAATACATGTAACAAGAGAAAACTAATACACCCAGTGACTGGCCGCATCTCTGTCCACCCCTCACCTACACCCTCGCTTCTCTGTGTCTACTGTCTGAAGACATTCATGTGGAGGAAACATGAATCTTGAAGACAAACATGAGAGCTGGAGAACTTGTGACACTTTCAGACAGCCTCAAGCTGGGGGTGTGGCCCTGGCCCGTGCCCTCCTGGGCTCCCCCGAGCCTCTCCACACCTGTGTCTCGAACCTGCCACTTGCCCCACTCTGCTCACTCCATTAGGGAAGGAAGTCAGACTAAGATGGTGCCTGTAACTTCGTACCTGGGGTCCCAGATCACAAGGCCAGTTGTCCTGCCCTGGCCTGGTTTGGGTAAATCTCTTTTTTTCCTGATGGTCTAGCCCAGACCAGGTTGAGTTTTTTAAAGAAACTTTTACAGGAAAACTAAGGAGAGGAAGGAAGAGGAATTTTTGAAATGCTCAAAGTAGACACATTTACATAAGACACATTTCTTAACTGAAGACCAGTCATAGCCTGGCTTGGCTGGAATCAGGTGTCAGGTCTGGAATATTCACCTCCACATCCACTTCCTTTCCCTGCCCTGTCTTTAAAGGAGGTTTATAACTGTGCCAGGCTCCCTCCAGCCTGACCTTCATTTGAGTTGGCTCCCTCACTAGCCTGGAGCCTCAGGGCCTGCCATTCTACAGCTACCACACCAGGTCCTCCTGCTCTGTTTCTGGTTCCCTGGATAAACAAGGTACTTCCATATCTGACGTCAACAATCCCTGACCTGGATCTAATATTGAGGACCTCACAGGACAATGCTGGCGCGTGACTCCCTGTCTTCAGGCCTTTTTGCTCTTGTGTCTTACCATTGTTCTCTGACCACCTTGGCTTCAACTCAGCTAAGATATATTCAGAATTCACAATGTATCAGTCAACTCCGCTAAATTCTTCAGATGCAAAGATGCTGTCTTGCAGCTCAAGGTCTACTAGGACTACCTAAAACATGCTCACTAGTTCATTACTGAAGCTGGCATCACATCACGCTGAAACTCAATGCACAATTAAACTGTTTTTCTCAACTAGTGCCTAAGATTCATCTTGCTAGTAGCCAGAGGAAGATTTACAGTAGGGACCAGAACTTACCTGCAGCTTCTCTATCTCCTCCAACTTTCCCACTCTATCCAGTTGAAATAAAACAAATTTATTGGAATTTTGGTATCTCAGTTCCATGTCTCTACTAGATTTCTCACTATCAGACTGTTTACTGACTTGCGTAACCACTGCAAGTTGACAGAAGGAAACAGGATACTGATTCACCTTGGCCAAAGTAAATATTAAAGGTTAAGAGGATCGTCCTGCTATTCAAAAGTATGCTGGCCTCACCACAAGACTTCTCCAGTTTCCATTTTTCTACTGAATCCACAGCATGAGTATTAGTACATGACTGAAGAATAGCCTCATGAAAACAAATTGACCATTCCTACCCAGATACCTGTCATAGACTGCAAGCTCCAGGAAGGTGTATCAGATGTATTTTGTTGTCCTTGTTCTGTGAGCTGCACAACATAATGAACAACTGGCCATTCAAATGAGTTTTAGTGACAATGATGAAAACCAGCAGGATCATCAGTTTTGTGACTGTCTCAGGCTTAAGGATGGCTATATGTTACCAACTGTGGGAAGTAAAAAAGTTCCTCTCCAAAGTTTTTCCTTTCTTGTTTAAGAAAAATTCGTGTTAGAAATAATAGTTTGTTTTAAACACTTTCTTCAAAACTTTCTTGCCTTTTTGCTAGAAGCTCTATCCTATGTAGCTGTCAAACATGCTTACAGGCACACAGTACATTCTATGTCCTTGTACTTTAACCAAGATATCTGTTTTGGACGTGCTCACAGGCATGTCCCAGCTCTCCATTGCCTTCACCTGTTTAGAAAAGTTTCAAGTTAATAAACAATCGGGTTTTAGTTTAGATTGTGAGGCCTGGCTCCAGCCAACAGAGATCAGACACAGCGGTAAGGATGACCCCAAATGCATGAGAAATAAATATGTCTGCTTTCCTTTCTTCATTGTACTCTCATGGCAAGACTGCTAGTGGGAATACCCTTTCTGCATGAAGTAAAAAGAATTGCTTTGCTGAGAGATCCTTTGCCCCAGTACTAATTTTTCTTTGCAGCACCAAAAGAAAAATTCTATACGTAACACCAACTATAGGAGTCATCAGAAATATACAGGACATTCAAACAAGAATGAAAAACAGTTCCAAACATGTTGACATGAAAGTGTCCCTCTACCTAGTCGAGAAGTAAGTCTACACCTCACATCAGGGTGCAGAGACCACTGGTCTCAGGGCAATCTCAAAAGCCAAGTCAGCCCAAAGAAATACCACTTTCTTTTAGGTAAACACCAGCTATCGAAGTGCAAAAGGAAACAGCCACTTGGACCTGGAGTTTGGCACTGAGTCTGCTGACCCATCATCTCTTCCATAGTGAGGCTGAAATTGACCCCTGATGGGCACTCCAGCAGTTGGGATTCACTTGCTAACTTCCTACCAACTTAAAAAAAAAAAGCATGTCAGAAACTGTTGTTGTAAGGTGTAAGCTACATCTCAAAAGATACTTTATAAAGACTCACATGTTCTCATCTAATTGCAAAATTACCAGGAGAAAGGAAATCTTTTTATTTCTCCACTCCAGTAATTCAAACGCTTGGGGAGGCTTTCCATAGATTCAAGATCCTTCTGTGTAAGCCATTTCCTTATATTTCAATCTTCTCATGGAGCAAATGGGCACCAGTGTTGCACTAGTGTCTTCCCACACCCCTTTGACCTGGGTGTTATATTCAGCAACCTTCTTCTATGCTTTATTCAACAGATAACACAGACATAAAGCTTGTCAACATCCCAATCAAGATTAGAAAAAATATCTAAGGGATACTTCATGGAGGTTTACTTAGTGGTTCTCACACCAGAGAAAAATAACATGTTTTGGAAGAATAAAATTAAATAGTGACATCTGCTTAGACACTCAATGGATGCAAAACCCAATCCACACTGGTTATTTGATAATGGTGTTATTGAGAGGGATCATCTCCAGGCCACGTTGCTGGGAAACGAAGGTCACTGTCAAGATGACTCATTGATTTTCTCTAAGGATCTATTGATAAGCTCCATGTCAACAGAAGTACTATCAGAAGTATAATAAGGAAAGTGGCTAAGTATATGACCTTATTAAATCTTCCCAACAAGACACAGGAGTGAAGTCATCATTGTCCCCATTAGACCAATGAGAAAATGCAAGCTCAGAGAGGCTTTACAACTTGCCCAAAGTTGCACAGCTGAGGAAGGGGTAGAACTAGGAAATCAAAATCAGTTTTTCTGTCTGCAAAAGCCACATTCTTTCCACTACACCGTATGCTTCCTGATCTTCAATGGTGAAAATGTGGGTGGTTTTGTCATGCATTTGTGGGTCATATGAGGGGAACTGTGCTCTCCAATGGGATAGCTATTCTCACTAAGCAGGTACTGGTCAAAGAAAGGATCAAGACTCATGCTTCTGATTTATCTGGAAGGCAAAACGTCCAATAGTCATTGCAGATAAGATCAGGTATGATTACCATCAATTCATATTTATGTCTTTTTCTGGGGAAATTGAACCACATCAAAGAAGCTCACAAATGCTAAAGCCCCTCGTAAATTTTAGGTGATATTATCACCATTATTCCATACTAAGACACAAAGAACTGTTTCTCCCCTACCCCATGCTTCTGAACTACTACGCAGTAGTGTTGTTGTTTTTTTTTTCTTTCAGGATTTGGTTTGTTTGGGGTGGTGAGTGAGGAGGTATTATGAAGACTCCACAAACACCAGAGTAAGAGTGTATCTGTGTATGCTTCCAAAGGTGAGCCATCTATGATTCAGTTTCATGGTACAGTCTGAAGAATAATATACTGATCCTCCTTATTCACAGATTCCACAGCTACGAATTTCATCTCATTGATAAAATGCATTTGTGACCTCAAAAATCAATACTTGTGGCACTGTCGTGGTCATTTGAGAATCTGCATAGAGTGGCAAAAAATATGAGTCACTGACACGCATGTGCCCAGCTAAGGTTGAACAAGGGCACGCTCGGCCTTCTTGCTCTAGCTCTCGGGCTGTTATAAAGGGTCCTTTTCATGGTCTATTTAGTGCTGTTTTTCATGTCCCTGTGCTTTTTGTGGGTGACGCTGCTGTCTAAAACACCCCCGAAGCACAGTACTGAAGTGCTAGCTAGTGTCCTAATTACAAGAAGGCTGTGATATGCTTCACAGAAAAAAATTCCATGTGTTACGTAAGCTCTGTTCAGGTGTGGGTGATAGCACTCTTGGCCGTGGTTCAATGTGAATAAACCAACAATATATTAGTACATTAAGTATGGTGTCTTTAAACAGAAGCACACATAAAACAAGGTTATATATTGATTGGTGTTAAAAAAGGTAATCAGATACCTGCAGGAACCTAATCTTCTATTTCCCTTAGCAACCATGGTTTAGTATTTGCTAGTTCAGTGTTCACAGTGACTTAACAGACCATAACCACTGCAAATAACAAGGACTGATTGTACCTATTAAAATGTGTAAGTATGGCATATAAGTTTAAGGAAGTATTGGGGAAATGCCTGTCATACATTCAAAGGGTGATATATTAACTATCTGCAATCATACACATGAAATGGACTGGTAAGAAACATACAAAATAGGCCAGACATGGTGGCTCATGCCTGTAACCCCAGCACTTTGGGGGGTGAGGCAGAAGGACTGCTTGAACCCAGGAGTTCAAGACCAATCTGGGCAACATAGGAAGACTCTGTCCCTACCAAAAAAAAAAATGTTTTAATTAGCTAAGCATGGTGGCACACAGCTGTAATCTCAGCTACTTAGGAGGCAGAGGTTGGAGGATCACTTAAGCCCAGGAGGTGGAGGCTGTAGTGAGTCAGGATCATACCACTGTACTATAACCTATAACCTGGGTGACAGAGTGAGACCTAATCTGGAAAGAAAAGAAAAGAGAAAAGAAAGAAAAAGAAAAAGAAATACACAAAATAGATAACAGGGCTCTTAGGATAGTGAGAAGATAAGTGATTTTTCTTATTTCTCTAACTTCGCTTACGTGTTATTTTCATAGCTTAAAAATAAAATTTCAAATGCAAAATTACTCCATCCATTAATATGTCTGAGAAAAATCCACAAGTTCTTACTGTCAAGTCTATGACTAATACCCTGTTCGGCAGCCCCACAAAAAGGTAATTAAAACCATCTGGAGGCCTAGTGAGCTTCGATTTACATTTCTGGGAAACTCGGAAAAGATCTTCCTAGTATAGACCTGATTTATCATCTAACATTGAAGGTTCCCTTGTGTTTGAGTTCTATTATCTCTTCTACATTCTCAGCTTCCCAACCTCCCCACTGCTGAGAGGATATCCCCACCCAGCCCTCAGGCTCTCAGCCTTTCAACTCAAATGTCACCTTAGAAAAGCACTGTCCATGCCCCCAAGGTAGCCACAGGTCTGATTTATCTGTTCCAGTTTTTACTATCCCGTTTTACTAGTGCCCTGCTTCCCCGCCTTTGCACTAGAAGATATAGGGGCTGTCTGTCTTGCTGAGTGTTTGACAGCCACCCTATCTACCCCACCTCACTCCACCACACCGGGAAGGGCAGCCCAGCACGCAGAAAGTGCTCAGTAAGTCTAAGGATTTCCTGATTCCTCTTTCTCCTTTGACCCCAAATCCAGCCATAATCATTTATTTACCGAAGAGGAGTTTAAGAATATTTCTTTGTTTGTTGTTTTTAGATGGGGTCTTGCTCTGTTGCCCAGGCTGGAGTGCAGTGGCGCAATCTTGGCTCACTAAAACCTCCGCCTCGTGGGTTCCAGTGATTCTCCTGCCTCACCCTCCGAGGTAGCTGGGATTACAGGTGCCTGCCACCACACCTGACTAATTTTCGTATTTTTAGTAGAGATGGGGTTTTACCATGTTGGCCAGGCTGGTCTCAAACTCCTTACTTCAAGTAATCTGCCTGCTTTGGCTTCCCAAAATATTGGGATTAAAGGCATGAGCCACTGTGCCCAGCCAGTTTAAGACTATTTCAATCACATAATAAGACCTTTGAATGTATACTCCTTAATGTCTCTTCACTTCATCCTGATTTATTTCCTGGGAAACGAGAGCTCAGGGTTAGCGAGTTTGTTCCCTCTAAGTCACCGCAGTTGATGTTAAGTGGGATTAGCTCCTGGTGGTGTTTCACTGAAAACCTGCTTATCGCTTAATTGATTAACTGCTACTCCACATAACACATTCCTTCTTTATGACCAAATTACTGCCACAGCCTTCCAACTTCCCTGCATCCACTCCAGTCTAGCTGAGGCCTGGGGAATGGATAAATAAATAACAGTTTCTGGGACCTGCTGCTGGTTTATGTTAATGTTCTTTAAAAAGGGTCAACCATCCCCAACACATGACTCTCCTGAAAAGGAAGCATATGTGGGTTTGCAGAGGAGGGGGGATTTAAATGGCTGACAACCATCTCAGAATGTGACTATTGAGAAATCATTTCATCTCTGTTGGAAGGTCCTTGTTTCACGTGCCTTGTGTTTTAAGGCTGTGAAGGGGCAGACACAGCTCTTTCTAATGCCAAGCCTTCATCAGAAAGCAGCCGTAATATAGAAAAAATGCTTTGCCTAATCCTGTTTTCACGATGGTTTCTAGGCAACCACTTGATGCAAACTAGTTTGTAAACAGCTGACAGCTAGATAACCAAGAGAAAAAGGGGCACTTAGACAGTGAAACAAAGATCTGCAGAAGGCAAAGGCTTCATCACGGGTTTTTCACACATCCCAGTAAGATCACAAGGTCCTATAACCTCTCCAGGAGGAAAAAGCAGCAGGGATGTGTGTGAGCTTAAACCTGGAAGAATAAAAGGCACTCTCCTGATGAGTCATAAGGAAAGAGAAATTCTTCATGTAGTTCTTCATGGAGGAGGCAATATCAAAATCTTGAGAGGCTACCTGTCTGGACGGGTTTCTGTCTGGTATTCTGAAGTTCCACATTCATAAGTATAGTCCTGCCCTTTGACCTTAAGATACAGGTTGTACCTGTCCTGTCTATGCAAGAAGGATAACTGAAATAACAACTGAAATTGTGAGATGACCCACAGCATTTAATGATCACCGGGAACAAACGTGTAGGATCTTAGTGCTTGTTCACGTTTGGCTTGAATTGTGTATTATTTTTCCAGAAAAAGAAAGACTAGTAATCGTAGGGACATAATCCGCAGTTTACAAACACTCCTGCTCTTGCGGGTGTGGACAGCAGATAGCTACCGAGAAGTAGGGGTTGACCCAGGCAGGGGCAGTGGGCTAGAGGTTATCTCAGAGGTGCCTGTTTGCTCTCCGCTCTAACTGCAATGGCCACGGCTTTCTATTTTCAGAGAACTTCCAGCAAAAAGGAAAGAACCACAAAGAACGATCAGGAGCACTGCAGGCAGCATGCACTTAAGCTCTAATAAAGGCAGCTCATGCTCACGTCCGAACTACCCAAGGAGCACTCCTATTTTTTCAAACAAATAACTTTGTGTTGCCAAACTCCCCAGGTCTATTACATGTAAAGTTCATCTGTAACAGCATCCTAAAGAGTTTGCAATGCTCATGGTATTGTCTGGCCATGAGAGAAGTGACAAGAGGAGAAGAAGAAGGCATGGAGACTAGAAAGTAGGAAGACCAGCTCCCCCAGTTGCCTCAGACTTTCTTCATTCTAAAGTTCCACATCCTGGGAAACCTCTCAGTCCCAGACAAACTAGAACAACAGCTCGACTTACAAAGGAACAGAAAGAAGACTACAAACATTGCCTAAGCAAAGGTGAAATTAGTCACTCAAGACTCCCAGTGACTGAGAACCCAGACCCAAGAAACCATGTCCTGTAACTGCCAGAGTCTGGGTTCTTATTTAACATAAAACTCCTAATGTTCCCTAGACAGAGTCACTGGTAGAGACACCATTGTTCCACCAGGTTAACCTACATTTAAAAGTAAATACTGAATGACCATGATGAACCAATCACTCTCCTGACCCTAATTCTCACCAGGCTGGCCTTTTGTAAGTGGTTACAGATACTACTGCTCCATCATTAGAACTGGGAATCCTTGTCCATTTCCATCTTGAATGAGTACAGTAAGAACCCACCCAATAGACGTAGAGAAAGCCCATGTTCACAGACAATTTCTCTAAGTTGCAAAAGCCTGGTGGATTGAAGCTAGTTGCATCCTGGTTTCTTTCCTAAGCACCACAGGATGGGGGAAGGTGAAGAGGCAGTTTTGTGATTAGTTCTTCAGCACTGCCACCTCACTTCTCTCCCCTTCTTCCTCACAAGCCAGACATACACGTCCAGTTCAGAAATACTCATGGAGCCTAGAAATACTGTGAGGTCACTTGGCATTTTCACTTCTAATTTGTGATTACATTTTTGTTCTAACTGGAAAACAGTATGAAACAAACATAACTCAGATGATAACAGGTACCCCTGAAATCTACCACCTAGACTTTTCAAATGTAAGTCTGCGATCCTGGCCTCAAATTTTTGAAAAAGAACTGAAATGTTACCAATAAAACTAAAACCTACCTCATAGAGGCAGATCTGATCACCATCATATCTTTTTTATAAAGACAGAAACTGAAGCTCAGAAAGATTAATATGCCTAGTGTTCCACTATTGGAACAGTAAGCATGTCGGAGTTATTTATATCCTACTTCTCAAGGTCATCTCCAAGGTCTGGTTTTTGGTTTCTTTTTTTTTTGAGACACAGTTTCACTCTTGTTACCCAGGCTAGAGTGCAATGGCGCGATCTCGGCTGACCACAACCTCCGCCTCCTGGGTTCAGGCAATTCTCCTGCCTCAGCCTCCTGAGTAGCTGGGATTACAGGCACATGCCACCATGCCTAGCTAATTTTTTGTATCTTTAGTAGAGACAGGGTTTCACCATGTTGACCAGGATGGTCTCGATCTCTTGACCTCATGATCCACTCGCTTCGGCCTCCCAAAGTGCTGGGATTACAGGCGTGAGTCACTGCGCCTGGCCCAAGGTCTGATTTTTCACTCATGTAAAAATTCAAAACATTGCAACCAAAGGCAGAAATGGGTTAAATAATTTCCCACAGATATGGGGACAGTCATTAGACACATTCAAATCCTAGTCTTCCTTGCTGCAAGTAAAATTTCTCTCGCTGGGTACCTTTCAATCCACTCAAAATCACTCATACTTTAACGTTTAAAACACTAGCTAAGACACCTGATTTCAGGTCTCAGATTTTGCTGCCACTTGTGTTACCAGGAACCAGGTATTTGGTGGCAAGACAGAACCGTCAGTTTGCCTCAGGAATGTAAGACTTTGAATTGCAAAAGACCCAAAGGCCTTCTAATTGTTTATAAACAGTTGTTTCCCACTTAAAAGTAGAACTAAAATTTAAAAGCACTGAGATGAATCAGCTATAATGAGTAAAATACCATTTCAATATAACTGAACATTTTCATTATAGAGCATTTTCAAATAAGTGTTTAGTCAATTTACTTTAGAGAGCATCTCAGGTCAGTGTCTGGTTTAAATTCCAACTACCATTCTTGCCAGAAGAAAATCGTTTCGCAGTGTTAGCAGTGGACAGTAATGCACAGGCTTCTCCCCACTGCAAGTTTCCAGTAAGAGAATTAATTTTGAAGTCAATTTCCTCTAAATCCAACCTGAGCTCTTATTCACAAAAGTTCCTAAGCCCACCTGAGCTCCTTTCAAACTGCCATTGTACTCTCCAGCTTCCATCCTTCAGATCCTGGCTACCCATCGCACATACAGCCATGCCAAATAGTTCTCGAGAAGCCATCGCCCAGATAAGCCATACTGAAACAGCACAAAATAACAACAATAGTTACTTTACTTTAACTTGTTTTCACAATCCAGGTTCTGAATTCTTTGAGTTGGGCAAAGATGTGCGGTTGCTAGCATACAGCACAAGGCCCCACCTAAGAGAGTTAGACCATTCAGACAGGTGAAACAACATTCCCCACAGAGCTAAGTGAATCTGTTCACCTTTTTCTAGAAAAAGAGATCTGTCACTTACAGGAAAGTAGCCAGATCCAATTAGCCCAGTAGTGAAGAGCTGCTTTTAGCACTGAACATCAATTCATTTTGTCAAACAGAGGCCTTTTTAAAAAGTAGTGTGTGTGGATTAAATCCAGTGTCCACCCCCACCCCCCGCCACTGCAGTGTACATTAAAATTCATAAAATGTTTTGTCTTTTATTCTTCTGCCTCTCCACTCCATGCGCTTCCCACTCTAGTCTAGTCAGATGTAACGATGATGTGGAGTTCCCTGAACACACAGCACTCATTACTCCTTCCTGTCTTGAACACAGGTCCCTACAGCCTGGAATTCAACTTCCCTCCCTTCTCCTCCTGGAAAGCTGCTGCTTCCACAATCTAGCCTTTTTCTACTCACCCAGGAAATCATGTCACTAGGCACCCAAAGGCTCATGCATCTCCTTCTCTTAGGACATTTACCACTTAACTTTCTGCCTTTTTGTTTTGTTTTTACCTACTTCTCTCTCTTCAAGGATGTGACTATAGGAATCTACAATTACTAGACATAACAGAAGCCAAGTAAACACTTGAGAAATCCATTAACATTACAACCTCATTGCTTCCCCCACCTTCTATACAGCATCCTGACCATCCACAGGGCTAATTATACAACCCAAGTCCTCTTTCACACTGGAATCTCCATGGGGCGCAGACCATTCACATCAGAAAAAAAAATACAGTAACTGTGACCTCAACAACTAGGCCCAGCCCCTCAACTAGTAAAGTACTCTTGAACTTGAGAAGATGGATAATTTTTTTCATTTTTAGAAAGTGCAGAATATTTTAATAACCCAAATAGTTTCTTCTCCTTCCATTCAATGGACAGGCTTCACAAGTTTTCTTCAAAGAACGAAGCTGTAAAAAAGAAGACTAGGTGTAAAAAGAAGAGTGGTAAATGCAATGACATTTATCTTTTTCCTCTGCCAAGGTATTAATTAATCAACAAGCATAAACACTTCAGATAAGTTCTTACTAATTTTTGCTGTATCATAGGGTGGAAGACTGTTTGGTCCCAAGGGAATAATGGCTACAATACAAGACTTCCTCCCAGAAGGCAGGAACATTGTGTCTGGTTTGTTCTGTCCCAGGCCTGGCCCACTGAAGTCCCAGGGGCTGTTAAAATGAATCAGTCGCTTTCTAGTTTTCCCCTAAATCCAGGTCATCACTGTTCCTAATTTCCATGGTCACCAAAGGAAACAGGCAGCTCCCTGACTCATGCAATTCCCTGGGGTCAGTCCTCAGTGGGAAGAGAGTAGTTTACAGGCCAGAAGGTAATTCAAAGAGTTTGCATTACCCAAGGCACACAAGGCCAAGGCTGTGGGTAACAAATTTGATGGCCCAACACAAGTTAGAACTCAGATAAAATCCATGTGAAAAAAGAATCCCTTAAGTTTGTGAGTCAAAGACAAACCACTGAGATCCTAAATCTACTGTCTTGGGAAAAAGATTGGAATTTATTTTCCCTCAAAATGATCAGAAAATAAATCTTTGGCCAGGCACAGTGGTAATATCTGTAATCTCAACACTGGGAAGCCAGGGGAGGAGGATCGCTTAAGCTCAGGAGTTTAAGACCAGCCTGGGCAATACAGTGAGACTCTGCCTCTTTAGAAAAAAGAAAGAAGAAATCCTTGGCTTCTTCAAACAAGCCAAGCAGCTTGAGATCAACTGATGGATGAAAAAAGTTTTAAAAAACTGTATTTCAAGAACCTACTTATCTGCTTGGCATTTGCTACATACAATGCAATGTTTAAATGTTTCAAGAAATCCAATGAGTTAAGGGAGGCCCTTTTTCCATGTCTCATTTTCTGCATCAAAGACAATGAATAAGGTGCTCTTGAACCAGGGCTGCCTGAGCAGCCTCTAGTGAGGTTACCAGCTGACACTTCCCCATTTTGCCCGGCCACTGATTACACACGGAGGGGTGGATCTGGTCAGGATTAAATCCAAGGAAGGTCCAGCACGATCTGGGTCAATCCTCTGGCACCAACACTTTACAAACTTGTAAAGTCTGCAACATAAGGGATGTAAGAACTTACGTTCTTCTTTTCAGTCTTCAAAATGCCAAGTCATTTTTTAAAAGACTAACATTAAAGCAGAAGTTACTACAGTATGTAAGTATGTCTGTCTCATGTCTGAGAAGGAACCTATTGACTCCAAGGGACCAGAATTGGCTTGTTGATGAGGACTGAGTCCTCACCTAAGGAGGATTGTGAAAACGGCCTCAAGTCTTGGCAGATCCTTCCATGAAGAGGTAATGTCTATTTCTCTGCTCTTTGATTCTGCAATGGCATTGAGTTGCTTTGGCCAATACAATAAAGTGGAAGTATAACCATCCAAGTTTTGAAACGGGACCTCAAGAGTCTCTGGCACTTCCAGTCTCCCTCCTAGAACCTTGATCTGCCATCTGAACAAGCCAGGGCTAGTCTCTGGGTAAGGAGAGACCCCTGAGGTCCAGATCCCCCACCATTCCCTTCCTCTATCACCCCACCTGACCACCACCCATCCCCCAGAAGCAGAACTGGCTGACCAGCACCTGACCAGACTCATGAGTGAACCCAGCTGAGACCAGCAGAAGAACAGTCCATCTGAGCCCAGTCCAAATTGCTGGTTCAAGAACTGCAGGCTAAATGATGGTGGTTTTAAGCCACTAAGCTGTACGGTGATTTGTTATGTCACAAAACCTCCAACACCATTCCCAAAAACGTTTTAGGAGAGAAGAGATGACTGTATGTTGAAATGACATTCAACTTCTTGAAGACAGAGAGACTGATCAATGATTTCTCAAATATTCTAGAAACTAGGGTGAAAAAAAAACTATGATGAGACTCAACGTGTAATAACCAAACTAAATTGTCCTAAGTAAATTGCATTCTTTGCCATCCAGTGAGGAAAGTATGTGCAACATTTAGAAAATTTAAGGTAATTACTGGTTTACCAGTACGACAGAAAGTTGAGTGATAAATACTTATTCACCTCAGTAACTTTAGTAACTTTTTTCACTTTCACTTTCTTCCCTTTATTTCTCAGAGGTCTACTTTCCATGTTCTCATTCCCTAGTTTTTATCATTCTCATTACTTCATATCCACATTGTAGTCCTCTAGCAAAAACAGGAGCAGCAGTATCTTCCACTTATGGAGGCACTTTACTAGGTGCTTTTAACACCTAGTAAAAAGTACATAATTCTCATTATATAGTGAATTATCATAGCTGTCCCATTAGATAAGTAATAATTAGACCCATTTTATGGAGCAGTAAACCAAGGCTCAGAGAGGTTAATTAACTTGCCAAGAACATGTGGTCTGAACGTGCTGGAGCTAGAATTTAAACCACCATCTGTCTGGTTACATAGCTCATGAATTTTCCATTATCTAACACTGCCTCTGAGGAATAAGTGTTGAGCTCATAACATAAACTTTCCATGAGAATGCAAGTTTAAAATACAGTGACTATAAGTAAATGCAAAATAAATACATATGTATATGTTTATACATATACACACGCACATACACATGGAGGTGGAAAGAGAGAAAATAAAAGAGAGAAAGAAGTCATTGTGAAAACTGAAATTCCACAAAAAGAGTACTACTGATTTTGTCCAAGGCCTTAGAGAGAGAATTAGGAATCTATGAGAGTTAGAGTCAGTGGCATATCAGCCTGGAAGTAACTAATAAAAGATATCATTGATCAGTTACCTCTCGCTCTAAGGCATACACACGTAAAGACATCCACAGGGAACCATCTGAAATTCAATTAATTAATTGTGCATATTGTGGACAATTTTGCCATAATACAACCAGTACAAAAGCATGTGTTTTATTTCATTTAAATTAACAAATAAACATAATCTTATTTATCAATTAAACTCAAAACTGAATTATCTCCTTTTTTTTTTTTTTTTTTTAGATGGAGTTTCACTCTTGTTGCCCAGGCTGGAGTGTAATGGTGTGATCTCGACTCACTGCAACCTCTGCCTCTGGGGTTCAGGCTATTCTCCTGCCTCAGCCTCCCAAGTAGCTGGGATTACAGGCACCCGCCACCACACCCAGCTAATTTTTTGCATTTTTAATAGACTCAGGGATTCACTCTGTTGGCCAGGCTGGTCTTGAACTCCTGACCTCAGGCCATCTACCTGCTTTGGCCTCCCAAGAATTATTTCTTTTACTTACAAAGAAATGTGGGCTTAAAAAGCCAACTTATTATTTTAGGAAGAAGCTTAAATTGTTAAACGTTCATATTCTGCATTATATTTACTGCTACCTCCAAATTATAAAACTGGGGTGGGGGAGATGAGAGCATTAAAATTTTTCATTTGTCCCCAATTTTCTCAATTTAAATGAATTAGCTAGCGTCTCTGCAGTCAGGCCAGCATATAATTAAGTGGCAGTTTGGAGGAAGTCTCTGAATTGAAATTGGGGAAGGAGCATCCTGGGGGCCCTCCCCCTGCACAGCCAAAGCACAGGCTGAGTCAGGGTCTCTCTGCTGGAGTCAGCAGTTGCTCCCCACACCCAAGTGACCCAAACCTGGAGGTATCCCAGGCTTTCCCCTTCTTCGCCCTCTCACGCAGAGCTCCCTTTCTCCCTCCTTTGCCATCACAGCACACACAGAATGCATCTTCTGAGAATCTAGCCTCTAGGCCTCAGCAATTCCTGTCATTTTGTTTTGGGCATCCCTCCCCTGCTGCATCTCCTGCTCTCCGCTCCCCATTTCTATGTCAGACAGTCCTCCATCTTTCTCTCAGGTACCTGTGGTCCCCAGGGAACAAAAGCTTTCCTTTTCCCACCCAGGGGCATACCTCACAAGCCTCTAATCATCACCTTGGTCACTCAGCCCTAAGCTCTGTCCCTGGCAATTCTTCCATTCATCCTTTGCTGCTTCCTGAAAGACCTCTACCCTACCCCATGCCTCTCCTCCATGATCTCATGACCCATGCCTTCCTCATGCCCACTTCTCAGGCTCTCCGTGGCAGGCCCCCTAACCTTTCTGAACCCCAGGAACTTCTAGGAAGTTCTTCTAGGAACTCACACTGCTCCCCTGTGTCTCCATGAACCCAGCCTCCACTTCCCCTCCTAGCATGCCACGCCCCTCCACACGCCTGCTCTGCTCTTCCCCATCTGTGACCCCACCAAAGTGAGGACCAATGTCACAAAACACTTGTTATCCAAGGGGGGAAAACTGAGTGAATGTTCACATTGAAACGAACCCTGGTGGTTTTTAAGTTCAAACCCAGGGACACTAAATTCATGAAGCAGCACAGACAACTGCTTGGGTGACTTGAAATCTAAAGCTGCCATACACTGAACTAAAAGCTGTTTCTTTGTACCTTTCACTAGATGGCTGTGGCTCTGACTTTGGAACTGTTCGCTTTAGGCAATGGAACGCTGTCATCAAGAAGGATCCTGGGTGTTTATTCCCAGATCTTGTCCCTCCTCTACTTAAATCCTGAATCTCATCAGGATGAACAGTGGGTTTCCAGGCCCCCTCTCTCTGCCCTCTCACCTTCAGCTTCTTCCTGCACCATCCTCCTTCCCCTTCCCTGAGCTCTCTCTGTTGCAGGCACACTTTGCCTTCTGGGCTCTCCCAGGCTCTAGCACACACCCTGGGGAACCACTTTTCCCACCCACCTGGGTTGACTGCACCTTCACTGCCCTCGGGCTCAAATACCAAAATATCAGGCAGGCTTCTCCATCACCCTGTGTAAGCCAGCCACAGCCCCATCCCCACCAGCATTCTCTTACCACATCGTGGTTTATTGTTCTCTATAACATGAATCACCCCCTAAGAAATTACATATATGAGGCCAGGCACGGTGGCTCACGCCTGTAATCCCAGCACTTTGGGAAGCCAAGGCAGGCGATCACAAGGTCAGGAGTTCAAAACCAGCCTGGCCAACATGGTGAAATCTCACCTCTACTAAAAATACAAAAATGAGCATATGGTGGCGTGTTCCTATAATCCCAGCTACTCGGGAGGCAAGGCAGAAGAACTGTTTAAACCAGGACCTGGGAGGTGGAGGTTGTGGTGAGCTGAAATCACGCCACTGCACTCTAGCCTGAGCTACAGAGCAAGACTCCATCTCAAAAAAGAAAAGAAAAAGAAGAAAGAAATTACACGTTTGTTTTCTGTCTCCTGTACTACACATGAGCTCCATGGGGGCTGAACGTTTGTCTACTTGATTCACTGCTACAACAGCACCCAGAACACAGTATCTGGCACAAAGTGGGTACAATGCTCTGTATATACATCAATAAATGAATTCCTACTCCCTTCCATCCTCACACTCATCCTCCAGCACACACAAACCTCTTTGCTTTCTCATTGCATTCACTGGCCTACATTTCCAACTTTCCTAAACAGCTGATTTTGGATACTGATCTGACATCTGACATCCCAGCAGTCCTGTCAGCTTTGGGTCCCTTGGGTCTTCATAAAGATGTCTCCTTTCTTCCTCATCTCACTCACACCAGCCCTCCTCCTTCACATCCCTTCCGGATCCCAAGACTGCAACCCCCCTGCCCCCGGCCGAAAGTCTGGATAAGGGTTATGGTCTATGTCATCCTCAGATTTGCTGATAAGAAGGCTGAGCAAACAGAGCACGTTTAAAGATCCCCATCTCCAGAGGCTCTAAGCCAGAATTTACATGCTCCTCAGGACCTCTTAGGGAAGCCCTGTTCCCACTTAGTCAGCACTGCTTTCTTCCTGTTCACAAAGGATCTGTGTAATAACCAGCTCTACCAGTTTTCCAGGTATTAATGTCAAGCTTTTCCCTCTTCAAAAACCAGTGCAGTACTCACTTCTTTCTAGTTTTCAGGCACCTCATACTTGACTTTGTCAGTCCTTAAACCGATTTCTAATTCATGCCACTTTATTTTAACCTAAGGCGAACATCAGTCTCTCTATCTTCTGGATACATTATTCTAAATTCTGAGCTTCACAGAAATTTCTCTAGTCACTCTCTCGTATCATTATCCACCCCTCCCAATAGATTAAATTTAAATTTTTTTTCTAACTTCCTCCTTCAGGAACTGTGTTTATGTTAGAGTCTCTGGTCATGGAGCTTACCTAATTTTCCCCCAGGAGCTTTTGAAATCTTGAAATCCTCCTCCCTAAATTGCCGATGCAGGGATAATTATGTTCAGGCATTACTTGATTTGTTTTTATAACCTTTAAAATAGTTATTATCCTTTTTAGTTTGGGGGTGTGTGTGTGTGTGTGTGTTTTTACAAGAAACAACTTATTTTGCTCAATGTTAGGACAGTATTTGACATATCTGTTGAGGAAACAAAGAAAAAACAGAAATGAACAAATGATGACAATACCAAAGAATGTATCGCAATCTGTTTTCAGCAGAAATAAATTCCCAGAAGATCTAAAAAGCCCCCTTTATCCCCTAAAAAATGGCCATGTTAAAGAAACCCTCCCTTAACACACCAGCACGTCTCTGGCTCCCCAAACACTTGTCACTACCAATTCATCATGTGTTTTGACAGGGGAATGTCTTCCTCACGTGTTTAGCCTCTTGAGCACTCAGAATCTATACTAAAGCAGCCAAGGCTACTGACCTGTCAAATACGAAAATGTTAAGCCATCCAGAAAGAGCAGATCATTCAGGTAAAAGCTTTCTTTGTGTCCCCTGTACTCTCACAAAGATGGGAGGAGACAGCGTGATATGGAAGGTAATCGGATATTGAACAATCTGGACAAATAAACTGCCTTCAAATTCTACAATTCTTTTCAAATTATAGAGTCATGATCCAGTAGTGACATGGTCTGTCTGTTTCCCCACCCAAATCTCTTCTTGAATTATAGCTCCCATAATTCCCACATGTGGTGGAAGGGACCTGGTGGGAAATAATTAAATCATGGGGGTGGTTTCCCCCATACTGCTCTCATGGTAGCGAGTAAGTCTCATGAGATCTGATGGTTTCATAAGGGAAACCTCTTTCACTTGGCTCTCAATTCTCTCTTGTCTGCCACCATATAAGACGTACCTTTCACCTCCCGCCACGATTGTGAGGCCTCCCCAACCACGTGGAACTGTGAGTCCATGAAACCTCTTTTTCTTTATAAACTACCCAGTCTCAGGTATGTCTTTATCAGAGCGTGAGAACAGACTAATACAAGTAGTGAGTAAAATCTAGTTCTACTGCAGAGATTATCCAACAGCGGAAACAAAATAGATAAAGAAACTGTCCGTAAGATAACATTCTAAATGTAGCTATCTCTAAAGCCAGAGTTGGATCAAGGGACAGGACAGTGTTCAAACTGTTGCCAACTCCAGTAATCACTCCTTCCTCAGATTACTTGCAATTTTCCTGTAAATAGAAATTTAGTCTGCCTCCTTCTGTCATTCAAACATGCAGTATCAACACACATGTGCACAAATATATTTACACTCGTTGAGGGGAAAAAAAGCCAAAAACACAGAAACATGAACTTTTGCTAGTTTAAGCATTCCATTTATTCCCTTAGGATAATTAAATAAAATAAATGACAAAAGCCACGTGCTTGTGAGGCTTTGCAATCTACATCTGAAATATCAGAATACTGTTAATATTACAGTGTTAAGAGAACCCACAGATGATTAGGGCAATGCTATTGGTTCTTCTGGAATATTTCATTAAGTTATCTTACAAAGAACCCTGGTCTCAGGAAGCACTGATTAGAGTCTCAGAGAAGTGACACAACCTGTGTTATAAGCAAGGAGACAGAAAGCCCTGGATTCTCCAGCTAAACACTGCAAATATCTGCAAAGTTCTCTCTTGTATGGTAAAGTGAATTGACGAGGGTAATCTCCACTCAAAATTCCATTCCACTTAAAACTATGGGATTCTATGCCTGAGGAGGAGCAAAACAAAGTGCTATGATTTATGCAAAAATGAGCAATTGGGAGAAAACCTCACTGAATCCAGCCACCTCACCCAGGTCAGGAATTCTTAAACCTCAGGGTGTATCACAATCACCTGGAGAGTTTATTAAAACACTAGAGTTTCTAATTCAATAGGTCTGCAGTGGGACCCAAGAACATGTCTTTCTAACAAGTTCTCGTATGCTCTGCTGGTCCATAAAGCACACTCTGAAAAACACTGGTCTCCAAGGAAGGAATCTGATGTTCACTGATGGCATCAGGGACTTAGGGAGCAGAAGTTGGGAGGGTCATCAACACAAGGAGCCAAAGAAGATACAGATCACAGATAGGAGGTGCAAATGTGAACATCATGAAATTCTTCCGGAAAGTTGAAAAATTAGGGCTAGTTGCATATTCTTAAATTAAATCCTCGTATGTCTTACTGCATAATTTGTAAAATAAATTATACATTACTTGCTTACGTACTTTTAAAATTTATGTCCTAATAAGTTTGGATGGTAATGTGATACATTTTCAGAAAGCAGGTTAAAAAAAAGCAAATTCAGTCAACAAAGGAAACTGTTCATACATTGGTGGTCCAGTGGCTCAGGGAGAAGGAGGAGCTCTATCCTTGATATGGAATTGGAATATTTAAGAAGTGTATGTTGATCCTAGCCACGGCTCAGATAGAAGGAAAGCTCAGAATAAGTTAATCTTTTGGACAAAAGAAGAAGACTACCTCACTTTTGACTACAGACAGTTCAATTTGGAGATTTTACAGAGAACAAGAAATAACATATTTTGCCTCATTTTCATGCCTCTCAAATAAAAATAATAAGAAGAAAACTATAAAAAAATTGTAGGTAGGAAGGGCCTATGCCATATAAGAGTTCATCAAAGCTCCCCTTTATAGGTTTACTGACAAGCTGCTAGAACTGTGCTTCTGAATCCTGTCTCTGTCTCCATCTAATACATAGCACAGCATGCTCCTCAAAGTAACACTCTCATTATGTATGGATTCTCAAGTGTCTGGGAACAAGGGCATGGAAGGAGGGTGTCTCCCCCAAAAATGCATATATTGAATACCTAACCCCCAAAGTGATAGTATTTGGAGATGGGGCCTCTGGGAGATTTACATGAGGTAATGAGGTGAGGTCCCCATGATGGGATTAGTGCCCTTATAACAGCCTAGAGAGCTCTCTCTTTCTCTCCCTCTCTTCTCTCTCTTTTTCTCTCTCCCTTCCTCTTCCTCCTCTTCCTTTTTTGCCCTGTATGTACACAGAAAGAAGGCAGCTGTCTGCAAGTCAGGAAGTGGGCACTCATAAGAGCTCAACTATGCTGGCATGCTGATCTCAGACTTTCAGCCTCCAGAGCTATAAGAAATAAATGTCTGCTGTTTAAGCCACCCAGTCTATTGTTAAGGCAGCCTGAGCAGACTAAGGCAAAAGGAGAGTGAATCTTGACCAGGCCAGCAGTTTGGACTCTGAGCTCATAATCAGGGCATCGTTACCTACGTGGAGACAATTTACCTAACTTTGGGCCAAGGAATCAGGAAGAAAAGAGCCTCTGGAATGTTATCACGGTCACCACACCACTAGCATTTGGGTTAATGCTAACCCAAAACAAAGAGATACTCCAGATGACTCAGCAGCAAGTGCCCTTGCTATTGATTTGAATGATTGGACAGTTTGGTTCCGGCTCTTCCATTCTCTCCCAGACACCAAGCTCCATGCCTTTGAAGTGGAGTGTTCCTGTGGCCCCTGCTCCTGATCCCTGGAACCTGACTCACAGGTTTCCCTCCCAGGAAGAGGAGGCCTTCCCTGGCCTGCATTCCTAAGGTCCTTCTACCCCCTGGCAGCTCAGCCTCATGTTGACCACCTACATGAACTTCTAACCATCAACTACCTGGGCTCCCCTCACCATGACGCCCAACCCACTTGCTGCGACACCATGTAACTACCTAACAGCTACTGTTGACTGAGCACCATTGTGTGCCAGGATCTGTGCTTTAACACACATTATCCCTAATCCTCAACGCAATGCTGAAAGGTAGATAACACCCCTCCCATCTATGGCTGAATCACACAAGACTCAGAGAGTTAAACAACTTCCCCAAGATTACACAGCCAGTCAGTAAAAGCTTGCTATTTTCACCTGTGTGTCAGACTTCAAAGTCTGTTTTCTTTCCAATACAACACAGTGCAGTTTCTACCCCATCCTGGCACACCCCGCCCCTTCCTTGTCCTCCACAGCTGATGCTGCCCTGGATTGGAGGTGGCCACCCTTATATCCTCTTAGCCTCACATTGTTTCAAGCCAGCTGAGCCTCTTCCAATAGGGTCCACAGCTGGATCAGTCCCCAGTACACCACCAGCTCAGGCCCATCACCAAATCTCTGTCCCAACTCATAAATGAGGATGAATCCAGTTTGGTGGCTCCCACCTGCAACCCCATAGATTTCTCCAATTATAACACCTAAGAACAAGTCTTGTGTGTGTTCTAGGGGGTCAGAGAAAAGGAGGAAGAAAGGTGAGAATGGGCAAAAGAAATGAAAAAGTAAAAAGAGAAAGGAAGGAGAATAGGGTCAAGAAAAAAGGTGGAGCAGAGGGGAGGGAAGGAATGAAGATGTGGTGCCCCGTAAAACAGCATGTGTCAAGTAAGGACACTGTGGGGCTGCTTAGTCAGGAGGGGAGAGAGCTCAAATCTGGGCTCTAGCAAGATGCCTGGCCTCCTAGTTAAGCCAAAGAAAACTGTTCCTAGTCTGAGAAGAGAATGTGCATGATGAGATCAAGATTACAAATTACAAAGCAAAGTTTGCTTTTTGATAAATTGGATCAAAAAACAAGGTGGCTATAAAGGACATTTTGGGGACAACTGGGGCAATTTGAACACTAATGCCTTAGATAATAGCAGTGTATTAATGTAAAATTCTTTTGAGCATTATGATTTTCGTTGAGGTTTTTTTAGCAGAATGTCTTTTTTCTTCAAAGGTATCTGCTAAAGTATTTAGAGATGAAATGTCGTAACGTCTCAACTAACTTTCAAGGGTCATCAAACACACACACACACACACACACACACACACACACACAACCAGACACAAATGCAGACAGACAGAAAAATAAGTTAATATCGTAAAATATTAGCAATTGATGGATTTAGTTAAAGGATCTATGTCTCTGCTGCATTATTTCTACAACTTTTCTCAGGTTTGAACTTTTTCAAAATAAAAAAGAAAAGAAATTACAAAGTAGCCACTACCTAAGAAGCAAATGTTTCCCTTGGACCCAGGCTATTTTAATTTGCACATAAGTTCTTCCTAGTGATCTTGAAAGCACTGTTACGAGGGGTTAGAAGATCATCCAGCTCTGGAGTCAGCTGCCTACACTGGAATACGATCTAAAGGGCAAGCTTCTTAACCTCTTCAAGATTAAGAAGTCTCAGTCTCCTCAACTGTAAAATGGTGCCCAAAATGGTACCTAATACCATTTTTATGGGTTGATTATGAGAGTTAAATATAGTAATTCACAGAAGTTATTATTATTGATATGAGAAAAGACAGAATGTAGAACAGTATCTCTCACTTAAATTGCCCAAATAGAACTCCAAAGAAGAAGCTGATCATTTTGTTTTAGAACTTTCTTTTTCTTTCTTCCTCTTACATAAAACAGGGAGAAGCAATTTCAGAAAGAGGGCGTGTGACAAAAATCAGACATTGGAATCAACCCAGATATCATGTGTTTTAACAAGAGAACGGGGTGCTGTTTCTCTACCAAACAAAGTTTCTTATAAACTGTTTCTTAACTTTACATTCAGGGTGAATCACTTGCAATGAAAAAACAGCAACTGTAAGAAAGAAAAATGGGTCTTCTTCAGTAAGCAGGACAGTTCACAGAAGGGGGTGGGCAGAGTAGGGAGGGTCCAGGTGGGAAACCCAATCTTCAAAACATATTCCTTCTTTTGGCAGGAAAAGCTCAGGTCAAGGAACTGGAGAGCTGGCTTCTTCCTTCCCCACAGTAACTGCCTTGATGACTGGGAGTGTGGCCCAGACAGAGCACATTCCATAGGGCTGGACAGCGGGCGTGGGGCCAGCAACCGTTAAACACACTTTTGTATCCTTCAGCAAAAAGAATGTCGGGAACCAACAGCATGTGCCTTGTTCTAAGAACAGATTTCTCCTCCAGCGACTTCTCCAGCTTACAGAAGAACTGTTAATGCAGTGTACACCTACCTAGGCTATGGTTACTTTATAGCTGGGTGCCTCAGTGTGAGATACTTAGGAATATGCATATTTTTAAAATGCTTGGAGAATGGCATGCTTCCAACATCAGTATGAAACTAGTCCCTAAATTAAGTTAGCACACATATTAAGAGATGCACACAAACTTTAAAAAAAAGCAAAATCAAGTCTACACAGAGCTTAAGAGTGCCTACTTATTTCCAGAGTCAGAATTATGTTTAAAAAAAAATGGATCCGGGAGACATACAAGTTGTTATGAAGGACACTAAGGATGCTGCATACACTCACACACTGCAGAACTTGCTCTTTTCGCGGCCATGCTGTGATGTGTGAGTACACACAAAACACCAGTGCTGGCCAGGCACAGTGGCTCACATCTGTAATCCCAGCACTTTGGCAGGCCGAAGTGGGTAGATCAAGAGGTCAAGAAATCGGTACCATCCTAGTCAACATGGTGAAACGCTGTTTCTAATAAAAATACAAAAATTAACTGGGGGTGGTGGTACACACCTGTAGTCCTAGCTATTCAGGAGGCTGAGGCAGGAGAATCACTTGAACCCAAGGCAGTGGTTGCTGTGAGCCCAGATCCTGCCACTGTACTCCAGCCTGGCAAAAGAGGGAGACTGTATCTCAAAAAAACAAAGAAACAAAAAACCACCAGTCCTTACTCTGTGCAACCCTAACCCCCTGGATCTCTTTCCCCGTTGTAAACCACCATATCATATACTCTTACCTTAATCATTAACTTCTCTGGATGGTCAAAAAAAAGCCATGGACTGTTTCTAATGTATATTCTGGCTCTTTCCCTTTTTCTAAAACTATTAATTAAATATTCAGCCAGCCGATTTAAAAGAGGGAACAATGGGAAACAACATAAACTTTAAATAACTGGATATCACTTCAGAACCTACAAAACATACACTCAATGAATAATACACAGCCAGAAAAAGTGCTGGATAGGCAGCTCTGTATATGGAGTAGCCATTCGTTCATTTATTTACTTTCTTAAAAGAAAAAGTAATGGCTAAGTATTAAAACAGGAAAATGTCCATTATTCAATACAAAGGAGCATGAAACAATATTACATGATTTCGATTGATTGCTGTGTAAAAGAAGTATTCATTGAAAAATACCTGAACTCTAACACAAGAGAAATTAACAGCAGTTTGGGGAGTGCATAATGAGCTTTTGAGAGATGTCTTGCTGGGCACAGTAGCTCATGCCTATAATCCCAGTACTTTGGAAGGCCTGTAATCCCAGCACTTTAGAAGGCTGAGGCAGCCAGATCACCGGGTCAGGAGTTCAAGACCAGCCTGGCCAATATGGTAAAACCCTGTTTCTACTAAAAACACAAAAATCAGCCAGGTATGGTGGTATGCATCTATAATCCCAGCTACTCGGGAGGCTAAGGCAGGAAAATTGCTTGAACCCAGGGGGCAGAGGTTGCAGTGAGCCAAGATTAAGCCACTGTACTCCAGCCTGGGCAACAAAGCAAGACGCCATCTCAAAACAAACAAACAAACAAACAAAAACAAAACAGAGATGTCTTTTTTGCCTGTTTTTTAGTTTCTTTAATGAGGTAATACGCTTTTTGTAATGAATAATACAAATAACAGTATTTTTTTCTTGATAGGAAAAAGGAAGCTAGGTATGGTGGTTCACACCTGTAATACCCGCTACTTAGGAGGCCTAGGTGGGAGGATAGCTTGAGGCCAGGAGTTTGAGACCAGCCTGAGCAACACAGTGAGATCTCTGTCTCTAAATATATATGTATAAGTATAAAGAAAAGGAAAACAATAAACCAAGGATAAAGGTTGATTTCCTATTTTAAATTCCACAGTCATCTAAGAGAACTAAACTCTAAGGCATCTGTAACATTCATGAATAAATACATTGTGGATCAACCCAGGGAGCATTTTCACATCAGCAGGCACCCAGATGGACACCCTGGTAACAAAGTCCTCTTATTTGAGGCAATGTCCCCAAGTCCCATTATAGGAAAGAAGCTTCAGGGCCTCTATGAAAATATTTACACATGAGAGAACACAGACACACACACCCCAAATCCACATGAGAAAATTGAAGAAATAGCATCTCATAAAAAACTAAAATGAGGCCAGGAGCCTGTAATCCCAGCACTTTGGGAGGCTGAGGCAGATAGATCATGAGGTCAAGAGATTGAGACCATCCTGGCCAACATGATGAAACCCCATCTCTACTAAAAATACAAAATAAGCTGAGTGTGGTGATGTGCACCTGCATTCCCAGCTACTCAGGAGGCTAAGGCAGGAGAATCACTTGAACCTAGGAGGCGGAGGTTGCAGTGAGCCGAATCGCACCATTGCACTCCATCTTGGCGACAGAGCCAGGCTCCATCTCAAAAAAAAAAAAAAAACCCCAAAAAACTAAAATGATGTGCAGAAAGCAGAAACTGAACCCCTTCCTGACACCTCACACTAAAATTAACTCCAGATGGATTAAAGACTTAAACATAAGACCTAACACCATAAAAAACCTAGAAGAAAATCTAGGCTAAACCATTCAGGACATAGGTGTAGGCAAGAACTTCATGACCAAAACACCAAAAGCACTGGCAACAAAAGCCAAAATAGACAAGTGGGACCTAATTAAACTCCAGAGCTTCTGCACAGCAAAAGAAACAACCATTAGAATGAATCGGCAACCAACAGAATGGGAAAACATTTTTGCAGTTTACCTATCTGACAAAGGGCTGATATCCAGAATCTACAAAGAACTAAAACAGATTTACAAGAAAAAAACAAACAAGCCCATTCAGAAGTGGGCGAAGGATATGAACAGATGCTTTTCAAAAGAAGACATACATGAGGCCAACAAACATATGAAAAAATGCTCATCATCACTGGTCATTAGAGAAATGCAAATCAAAACTACATTGAGATACTATCTCACGCCAGTTAGAATGGCGATCATTAAAGAATTTGGAGATAGCAAATGCTGGAGAGAATATGGAGAAATAGGAACACTTTTAAACTGTTGGTGGGAGTGTAAATTAGTTTAACCATTGTGAAAGACTGTGTGGCAATTCCTCAAGGACCTAGAAATATAAATTCCATTTGATCCAGCAAACCCATTACTGGGTATATATTCAAAGGATTATAAATCATTCTATTATAGGACACATGCAAACGAATGTTCACTGCAGCACTGTTTATAATAGCAAAGACTCGGAACCAACCCAAATGCCCATCGATGATAGACTGAACAAGGAAAATCTGACACATATACACCATGGAATACTATGCAGCCATAAAAAATGATGAGTTTGTGTCCTTTGTAGGGACATGGATGAACCTGGAAACCATCATTCTCAGCAAACCGACACAAGAACAGAAAATCAGACACTGCATATTCTCACTCATAGGCAGGTACTGAACAATGAGAACACATGGACAGGGAGGAGAGCATCACACACTGAGGTCTGTGCGGGGGAGCTAGGGGAGGGACGCAGTGGGTAGGCAGGTTGGGGAGGGATAACATGGGGAGAAATGCCAGATATAGGTGATGATGGAGAGGAAGGCAGCAAACAATATTGCCATGTATGTACCTATACAACAATCCTCATGTTCTTCACATGTACCCCAAAACCTAAAATGCAATTTTATATATATATGTATATATACGTATATATACGTGTGTGTGTGTGTGTGTGTATATATATATGGTTGGAATTCTTTGACTAATGATAGAGATCCCTATTCCAACTTGTTTGCCTTGTGCGGAAGACTTGGGTCCAAAGGGTAATCTGCACACTCATGGTGAAGGTGTGCTAAAGTTGATGAACTTTAACTAAATAGGTTTAGTACTACACAAAGGAACACAGAGTTTCCCTGACAATGGTCCACCATGCCTATTCTCTTTGAACACAGTGAGCGGTACATGACCCTTGGGAGCTAGAGGAAAGCTCACCTAAAGTAAGTTGGAGTCCACTTGCTCCTTGGTGGAAGCAAGCAGCAAAAGATAACAGGAGATGTCCTAAAGCTAAGGACTTTAGATCAGACTAGTTAGTACGCCCAGAGACTTAATATGATGGATCTGAGACACTAATGCCTAATGCCAAGAGGCAAAAAAGTGAAACTGGCAAGAGGGACCTTAGCCACAGCTTTACAACTCAGTCTTCAAATCCTCTTCTTACAAACCTCCTGGTATTGTTTAATCAATTATCCAGGTAGGGCTTCTGATAAATGGCTCCCCCATTCATATTCACAGTTAAATTCTCCAACAGTTAACTATGCACGTTTTCACAGATTTCCAACAATGTGAACACATTTTATGAGCTGGCATTGCACGTTCTGGGGAATTTCCAACCCAATAACTGCTCATCATTGTCTCTGCTGAAGTGAATCTGGAACCAGCCAAGACTGAGAAATGATGGCAGAGAGAACCTATTAGAGGCAGAAAGACCCATATTATAAAATTAGACACAAAGAAAACAATGCCAAGCATGTGCTCTTAAAAAAAAAAAAGTCAACCTCCTTGTGTGAAAAGAAAATGAACAAAAATGCTTGTCCTACCTACCCCATTGGTTTCATTCATTGGACAAATATTACCGAGAGCTGGGTACTGAGGTACAATGGTGATGAAAAGCAAACAGACCCTTGCTCTGCCGGAACTTACACTAATGGGAGAGAAGGGGCCAAACAATCAAAATAATGAATCAAAAAGATGAAACACTGTAACCCTTCTGAAATAAAGGAACACGGATCCCTAAAAGCAGGCAGAGTTTCCTTAAGGCTTGAGCGCAATCTGAAGGCTAAACACCAGGCAAAGGGAAAAGGATTACACGAGTGTTCCAGCCAGGACCAACTGGCATGTACAAAGGCACCATGGCAGGAAGAAAGGTACTTTAAAGATCTTAGAAAGGGAAGGGGACCCAGGGATGGAGCATGGATTTCCAGGGAAGAGCTATAAGGGCCAAAACATGGAAGGAGCTGTAGGCCTTATTAGGCAACTGGATAATCAGATCTTAGAGAGAAATCCAGGCTAAAGATATCAATTATGGGCCCATCATGATAGAGATGGCAACTGGGGTATTGCCCAAGAAAAAGTTACAGAATGAGAAGAGATGACATTTCAGCATCAAGCCTTGAAATACTCAGACCTTTTAGAAGGTTTCATGAATCGAAAAAGATATGAATGTGTCTTATAAACTGTATATGCACGTGTTTTATAAACTGTATATAAACTCTCATATGGATGTGTTTTATAAACTGTAAAGCATTATAAAAATATTAATTACTATAAAAGATGAAAGCACATGGAAATTAGTATTTCCCTGACATTAAAAGCTACAGATCAAGCTTAACAAGGCCATCAGTTGTATAGAACTCAGGAGTTTAATCCATATCGAAGCTCCAAAAGTCCAGGAGAACAGATTGAATGAGCCCAAGAGGCTCTCAGAGGGGGGCTTAGGGTTACTCATAACCAGCGGCTACTTCTTCTTGTGGAACCCACAAATAAGTCCCACACTTTGGCCTCTGCAGTAAGTTGGCTGCATGCAGCTCCCAGGCGGGCTGACACACAGTGCAACCTCACATCTGCAGGACTCTGGCCCGTTCTCTCTTTTTTAAAGGGCCTTTGTTCTTTGTTCCCCAGCCTCACAGGCAAGACAGAGAGCCTTTGCTTCTGAACTTCTTAAAAGCATTAGAAAGAGGCTTCTTTCTGCACTCTTCGGGGAGGACCAGGACCCCTGACTCCATGGGAAGTAAAACACAAGTAGCATGACACGTACTTCTTGACGCTCTCTGCATCTTCCAGTACCTCAACATCCAATTTTAAAACAGCAGGAAAGATTCAGTGAGAGCTCAAAACTAAATTTAAAAATTAGAAAAGAAGTAAATTAATTAATTAAATAGCAGGAAAGAGAGAAACAATCAAGCTTTGCACAAAACAGCTCTTATTTTTCTTTCAGGAAAACTGTTTTAAACTATATTCATTCGCTGGAATTCAAAGTAGTTTTGCCTTTAAAAGGGTGACCTTAGAATCATTCCATCCAGCTGCATAAATCCAATGCGATTCAACTCAGGCCACTGGGAAAGACACTGAGTGGGAGGCTGAGCCAGATGACCCTCAGTGTTTCTCTGGTCCAAGAGTCTGATCCCGTAAGTAAGAACCAGATGTTCCTCAGACATCAACTCCAATTAAGGAATCAGCATCTTCCAAAAACATCTCTTTTCTCTTTGCTAATAATGTGACCCAATGGCACTGAGAACTCTGCTTAACCAAGTATTGGGTTCAACATGAATATTTTATCAGCCAGGAGTCTTCTCTTACCTACTTTCTTGGTTGGGCCTCTTTGGGGTCCCTTTCATAAATATATGGCCACCTGCCACCAGGCATGCGCCAAAATCTGCTTACTTGACACCCTAATACAGTCTCTCTCCACTTATCTCCACACTCAAGCCTTGAGTGGCATTAGCCCCAGATTTCCTGCCCTGAGCACTTGCTATTTTATGCTTTCATCCAGTGATCTTCGGACCTGGCTGCATACTACAATCATCTGGAGAGGTGGTTATGTTTGTTTTTTCCCCAGCACTCTAATTTAAAATATGCAAATAAGAGCGAAGTTGAAAGAATTTTATAATGAATACCATATGCCCACCACCTAAATCATACCATTAATAATATTTCACTGTTTCTGCTTACCACAAACCTACCTGTTGATATATTCATCCATCACACCACTTTATTTTTTATGCATTACAGAGTAAGCTGCAGACCTTGGTATAAATATGAATCCGATCTGGAGACTATTTTAAAAAAATCTCATGCCCCATCTCCAGAAATTTTGATGTAGTCACTTTCGAGTGGGGCTCAGGCATTAGAATTTTTTTAAAAATCTCCCCAACTAATTCAAATCTGCAGCCAAAGGGATAGGGGAGAACACCTCTGCCTCCCAGGAGCCCTGCCCAGAGAGAGTGGAAGGGGCGCGGGGGTGGAGCCTGAGAACTCCACATACTGCATATGGGCTACACCCCGGCAACCTGCCGGCCGTCTTCTTACACGTACACACCCACACACACAACTGACCAAAAACAACAAAGCAATGGCCAAGGAATGGGGTAGGAGGTGGAAAGAGAAAATTCCCTTTATTCCTTTAGAACTGAGGCTGCAGAAGGGGAAATTCAGATCTAAAGACCGACACTCCCTTCCCCTGCACCTCCCACCATCCTTCCCAGGTTCCTGCCCCCTTATTCTGCCTCCCAAACGCAGTGGAAGACTACATGAAAATAGGATTACAGGGCTTCTCAAAATCCAGCAAAAGGAAGAAAGTAGGATTAGCAATAAACTCTGCCTAGATTTTTTTAGTCCAGACAGTCCAAAACCAAAGCACCGAGGTGGCAGAAGCTACCATACCAGTAAGCAGCATCCCCACTTCTGTCCTCTGAGAGGCCAGAGCACACGAGCGAAATGGTTATGCAACAATGCAACGATATAAAATAAGACTGTGGGGACAGATCATACTTACAGGGGTTCGGAAAAAAGGAATGACAAATAGTGACTTGGGAAAAAATCTTGGTATAACCACTGGGCATCTAACAACATCATTAGTAGCCATTTCCAAAAGACCTGGAAAACAAATTTCATTTTGAAGGCAATAAATGATAAAATGATAGATAGATAGATAGACAGACAGACAGATAATCATATGTAACAACAAATCTTGTTTTGTTTAAAAAGGCTAGGCACAGTGGCTCACATCTACAATCCCTGCACTTTGGGAAGCTGAGGTGAGTGGATCACTTGAGGTCAAGAGTTCAAGGCCAGCCCAGTCAACATGATGAAACCCTGACTATACTAAAAATATGAAAATTAGTTGGATGTGGTGGTGCACACCTGCAGTCCCAGCTACTTAGAAAGACTGCGGCATGAGAATCACTTGAACCTGGGAGGAGTTCGAGGCCAGCCCGATCAACAAGTAGTAGTCCTAGCTACTTGGGAGGCTGAGGCAGGAGAATCGCTTGAACCTGGGAGGTGGAGATTTCAGGGAGCCAAGATTGTGCCACTGCACTCCAGCCTGGGCAACACAGTGAGACTCTGTCTCAAAAGAAAAAAAAAATGTAGAAACAGTTTCCAACAATGCCTTACAATTCAAACTTAATGATGCCTTACAATTAGCCTTTTCTGAAGAGATTCCTCATAAATAATCTTAGTCATCATATCAACTTTGTGAAATCAATAGGTAGTATCACTTCACCTTACAAATGAAGCAGATGAGACCAAGATAAAAAAAACAAATCAGAGACCACGGAGCACAAGGAACCCCAAAATGCAGCTGTCCTGACTTCCGGCCAATTCTTTTCTAATCTCAAAGCATTTTAAGAAAACTTGAAGTCAAGGCCATATAGAATAATCACTCCTAAAATTGACTTTATTACAGAAAAGATAAGCTTGAAAAGCAGGAAAAAGAAAATAGAATGTCCTGATGTTATTTCTGAATCTAATTCCAGAGGCATTTCAGAGGGTTGCAGGAATAGCTGTCTGTTTATGAAACAAAAAAAATACAGCACACGCCTACACCTACGTCATCTCAGCGCAGTTTACATGGGTGAGAGTAGCTGTTAAATGTCTGTGAATTTTTGTGAGAGTCCACAATTGATCTCTGAGTGGCCTATAAGACACCTACTTTTTGTTTTTTGTGGGTTTTTTTTTCCTGCATTTGTGGGGAGAATATAGGGGCAACTTTTTAAAAGCAAGAGATTTGGCCAGAAATGTGTGTGTGTGTGTGTGTGTGTGTGTGTGTGTGTGTGTGTGTGTGTGTGTACACAGAGAGATCTCTACAAAGAAAGATATATTATTTATATAATACTTATATAATAATTAAAGATTAAATATACACATATGTTTTGGATAAACATTTTTGGATATGTTTTGGATACATGTTTATGGATAAAACAGAAATACAGCACAATTACTTCAGATCATTTTTCATATCGTACACACAAACTGATGAACATAATCTGAAAGAAACCCGTAGACAGCAATGAAATGCATAGCGCTTTTTCTTCCCTCACTCAAAAAAAAATGTTTAAGCACACAAACTTATCATCTCATCACATACTCTCTTGTGACAAATGATTCAGACATAAATAGCGGGTGCAAAGAAACTACATGTAACATATGAATAACCTTTGTTAATGAAACCACAGAAGCAGCCATCATGATTAAGATACATTCAGTTACCGATAATTAGTTGCGCCCTAAAGGGCATTATCAAAAGAGGAATCACGCTGCAGAGAAAAGTGATACATACATAAACAATGAGAAAATAAACTGCAAGATTAATGCATGCAAGTTTAATACTCTCTATACAGAGATTATTTCTATATATATCTCTATATACAGAGATAACTATATATCTCTCAAGAAATTATATCTCTATATATGTATATATATCAAACAAGAGATTTTAAACACATACAAAATCCATGTTTCTAACAACTTTTGAAGCCAGATCATCTGAAAACACTGGGTCGAAACTCCTGTATGGTAAGGGTTTGCTAAAGCTGAGCGGCAGCTGCTTCCTTTAAGCAGGTCCTGAACTTTCCTCTCCCCTCCACCCCTCCCGCTCCCTATGATGTCCCTGACCAGCTTCACTCCTTAACCTGCCTGACTCCTGAGCTCGAATCAACAGAGATGGCCGATGGTTCTGGAAGGTGCCAGTGGTCAGCCTGGTACACTGTAAAGGTTAAGAAGTCATGTCATACTGTTTTTAAGTAATGGTGAGTGGGGAAAGAACGTACGATGCTGGTCAGACAGTGACACAGGGGTCAAGAAGCTGAGTGATTCAGAGTGCTGTCATACCCCGGGTGATGAGGAATGAGAGGAAGGGGGGCTTTCCTGGCTAGGGCAGTAAGTGACGCAGCTGAGGCAGGCAGCTGGGTCCCCACTAAGTCTGTGTTCTCACGACTCCTAGCCCACTGTAGCACTGAGCACAGAGTGCTGCTCAGGAAACACCTGTGGAAGACAGCCGTGGACGAAAACCTCAAGGAGAAATACATTTTCCCAACTGCCAGCAAGGGTCTAGAGAGTGGCCCCATGCCTGGAGGGATGGAGCAAAGGTCTGATGGCATCTCAGAGGTAACCTCAGAACTTGGAAGCTGTGGGACAAAACTCAGGACTCACAATGAGAGCAGTCAATGATGCTACTCTGGGAAAAAGAAATTTCGAAATAGTTGGATCTTGAGTGCAAAATGTAATTGACCATGTCTGCCTGGGTTGCCCTATTGACAGAGGAACTAGCGTCTGAGCTCAGTAGGGGAAAGATCTGTGTGGAAAAACAAGCATGTTCAGGACACACGGGGAGGGAAGAACACCAGGGCTTTGTGCCTGTCATCTCTGTTCTAACTGATCCCAGCTCCCACGTGTTGCACTCAATTTCTTTCCTGAAACTTTTCCTTTTAGCCTGATTTTCCTGGTCCTATCCTCCTTCGGGGTCAGGATGGCAGGCTCTGCCAGGCTGACCAGGTAAAGCACAGGAAGGGCAGGTCATCCGGCCAAGACATCAAAAGGCTCAGGCTGCAGCCAGTCCTACCAGCCCTAATTTAAAAATAAAAACACCTTTGGGAGGCCAAGGCGGGTGGATCACGAGGTCAAGAGATCGAAACCATCCTGGTCAACATGGTGAAACCCCATCTCTACTAAAAATACAAAAAATTAGCTGGGCATGGTGGCACGTGCCTGTAATCCCAGCTACTCAGGAGGCTGAGGCAGGAGAATTGCCTGAACCCAGGAGGCGGAGGTTGCGGTGAGCCGAGATCGCGCCATTGCATTCCAGCCTGGGTAACAAGAGTGAAACTCCGTCTCAAAAAAATAAATAATAATAATAATAAAAATAAATACTAATAAAAAAAATAAAAACGCTGCCTGGCTCTTTCAATCCCTTGCCCTGAGACATGCTAGGACTTCTGAGTGGGCAGGTATAAAAGGAATCAGTCAGAAATGGAAAGAGCAGGGAGCCTAACTCAGATGTAGAATGGACCCCCAAGAAGGGATCCTGGGGGGCATGTCAGTTTCTTGGGCTCCATCTAGCTTGATCTGGCATTAGTACTTGGTGGGTACAGATAGTAGGTGAGTCCAATCAGCCTCATGGGAGGGGCAGCAGAATATTCTAGCCAGCAGTTCTCAAATTTAACATGCACATGAATCATCTGGGGATCTTCAGATTACAATTCAGAAAGTCTGGAGTAGGGCCTGAGATTCTGAATTTGTGACAAACTCCCAGGAGATGAATGTTGCCAGACCACGGACCAAGCTTTGAGTAGTCGTGCTCCCAGTCAGTGGTTCTCAACCTTGGTTTCATTTTGGAAGCACTAGGAAAGCTTTTAAAATTCCTGATGCCCAGTCCTCATCCCAGAACCAATTAAATCAGAATCTCTTGGACTGGGACCCAGGCATCAAAATTGTTGAAGCTCCCAGGTTAAGTGTGATGCACAGCCAAAACTCATTGCTCTCGATGCGGGGATAGGCAGAGCAGCAGCTTCACGGTTCCGGTGGGTTCACCTGGTCTGCAGCAGCTCAAGGGAGCGGTCAGCCAGGCTGAGTTGTGGAGGTAACTACAGGCTCAATTAAAAAGGCTCCAAACTGGTAGAGGGGCAACCCCAGGTCTGGACAAACGCAACCAGAGAAAGGGTGAGGGAAGACTTGCTGGAGCCCAGGGCTTATCCCAAGCATGACAGACACCTGTAAATAGCAGACCCACTTTTGAGACATAGTGTCACTCTGTCACCCAGGCTGGAGTACAGTGGTGCGATCTCAGCTCACTGCAACCCCCACCTCTAGGGTTCAAGTGATCTTCCCAAGTAGCTGGGATTACAGGTGCCCACCACCACACCCAGCTAATTTTCAGACCTACTTTCGAACTTCTCCAACCAGTGGCCCAGGCTCCTAAAATACATGTCATGCCATTTCTCCGTATAGGCTCCAAAGTTGCTAGATCTATAGGCTGAAGGTCCTCAGGATTTCAACCAAGAGGGAGAGGGCAGGAAGGGGAAACTGGGAAACCATTTTCCACTGGACACCCACAAAATTCCTCATTAATCTCTAAGAGTGACCAGCTCCTCTCTTCGCCACTCCTGCTCTTTATTTATGCACTGGCCCCTGTTCCTCCTCAATGTGACCCTCCTTTGTCGTCTGCTACTCCATACATTTAGAAAGTGAATTCTGCACTTTCCAAATGCCAGACAGAAATCCCCTCCAAAGACCCTTAACGATGCACACCACTAATGTGACACCCTCCAGAATGCCACCCCATCTGCTGAGGACCCTGAGTCCTTGCAATAAGGCAGGAGAACCTAAGAAGAGATCTCAAGCCCTGAGTTCAGGTCCTCACACCTGCCAGGGCTGAGCAAAACTCTAGGAACAGTGGCAGAGTCAAAGCCCAGAAGAGGTGGGGAAGGCCTGCGTGAATGAGAGAAAGAAGAGAGCAAAGGAGCCAAAAAGGGAAAGAGAAGGACAGAAAGGAGAGGAGGAAAAGGGAGCCCCAGTGGAGAATGGGAAGGTGAGGCGTTGGCAAAGGCCTTCAGCATCCTATGGGGACGGGTCAGGGTAGCAGTAGCCTCGACTGAGGATAAACCCAGATTCTATGCAGGCCTGTGCTTTTAAAATGCATTCATGTGTACCAAGTTTCAAAAAAAACTGAAGTGACTTAGAAAACATATCAAATGAGGTCAAATAAAATTCAACATGGGTGTAGAGAAGGATTAGTGATGTGGGAGGACCAGGAAGTAGAAAATGAGAAAAAAAAAGTATGGGGCCAGACAACAGTCCAGACCCCACAGAAATTAACCAGGAAAAAAGTCACCGACCAAAAATGTATACCCAAGAGTCCCAGCCCTGCTCTTGAGATCAGTTACCCAGCAGGCAATGGTTTAGCTCAAGGAGGGATGAATGAATGTGGGGGCCAGAGCCCTCCATTTAGAGGCAGAAAAGCCAGCTTCTGCTCATCTGCTTTGAGTCAGAATCTTGAGAATACTCTGAAATGTCTTCAATATGCACAATGGTTTTTTTTGGTTTATGATGTAAGACAGCCACTTGTTTCATGTATGCTCCAAAAATAGTTTGCCCCAAAAATAAAAAGCAAAAGAAGACAACAAAGGTTAGGTTTCGGGTACAGAAGCATGGGGCAGCTTTTGGGGAAGAGCTCTCTCTCTTTAATTCTTGGGCAGTGAGCTCACCTGCCAGCAGTGAGGGTCTAATTAGTGCCCAGCAGCAGGAGGGAGCAGAGCTTCTCTGGAAGGCACCGGGGGATGGGGCTGTACCATAAGGTGGGGGGTCCTGGCCCCCACACACGGGATGCTGGTGGTGGACACCACTGTGCACAGACCTGTTCCCTCTCGGCCTCTACTTTACAGGTTCAGTCTCTGGGACAGTAGCCTTTACCCTTGTTAGGTCACACATATCTTTTAAAAATGTGATGAAACATGCATACATACAACACCCTGAAGAGCATTTCCAGACGTTCCCAGACCCTCTTCAGGTCATGAACCCAACTTAAGAACCTTCAGTCTGCAGGTTTTCAACTCTCACATGTTTCTTCCAGTAGAAAACACGCTGCTCTGGTCACCACCATGCATCCTTGGGAGCCTTATGAAACTCTAGTGAACCCCTAGGGCTACGGGTTGAATTGTGTCCCCTGCTGATATGATTTGGCTAGTTAGGGCTCTCTTCCTGGCTTGCAGATGGCCACCTTCTCACTATGTCCTCCTGTGATAGAAAGAAGATCTCCTTTCACCCTTTGTCCTACATCCTCTTCTGATGAAGTTACTAATCCCATCAAGAGGGCACCATCCTTTTGGCCCATTTAACCCTCAGACCTAGTCTCCAGATAATGTCACATTGGCGGATAATACTCCCTCTGCACCCATCAAGGAGTCCCTAAGTGCTGTTGACTCAGGCTGTTCTAAAGGAAACACACCAGGCTTCAGGCAGGTGTTAAATTGCTCCAACCAGGCAAAGCTGCTGACTCTCAATTAGTATTTTTACACACCTTTGTGAGCCACCAACCAAATCTCATCTTGAATTGTAAGCTCTCACAATTTCCACCTGTCATGGGAGGGACCCAGTGGGAAGTCACTGAATCCTGGGGGTGGGTCTTTCCTGTATTGTTCTCATGACAGTGAATAAATCTCATGAGATCTGATTTTTATCAAGAGGAGTTGCCTTGCACAAGCTCTCTCTTGCCTGCTGCCACGTAAGATATGCCTTTCACCTTTCACTAAGATTGTGAGGCCTCCCCTGCCATGCAGAACTATAAGTCAATCAAACCTCTTTCCTTTATAAAATACCCAGTCCTGAGTATGTCTTTATTAGCAACGTGAGAACGGATTAATACACATGCAAATTCACATACTGAAGCCATAACTCCCAAAGTTATCTGGAGACTGGGTCTGAGGGTTAAATGGGCAGAAACGATGGTGCCCTTATGATGGGATTAGTAACTTCATCAGAAGAGGACATAGGACAAAGGAAGAAAGAAGATGCTTTCTCTACCACAGGAGGACATAATGAGAAGGTGGCCATCTGCAAGCCAGGAAGACAGCCCTAACCAGGAACCAGCACCTTGATCCTGGACTTCCCAGTCTCCCCAACTATAAGAAATCAAGGCCTGCTATGTAAGTCACCCATCTTTAGTATTTTGTTATAGCAGCCTGAGCAGACTAATACACCCAGATACTCTCAATGCCAAAATACAGTCTACCTGGTCCCATGTGTGCCGTAAGAGCCTCTGAAACACTAGTCCCCTCATTTCTGTCTCCTCCACCAACCACATGGACCTATGACAAGGCAGAGAATGCCTTCCAGAGCACTATCTAGCACACAGGCCCGGGACTGAGGAGACTGGCTGGGCCCTCGAAGAAAGAATCTTAAACAGGAGAGGCGAGGGCAGAAATGCAATATTAGAGCTACCAGGCAGTCCTAGAGATGGGGAAGGGAAGAGGAGATGGGGAAGGGAAGAGAGGATGGAGGTCGAAACTTCAGAGGAAATGCTGGTACAGAGCGAGTGTTCTTTTAGACACGTTCCAGTAAGTCTGGCTAACTTAACAAGCCCTCTGCACCCATCAGGGAGTCCATAATTGCTGTTGACTAAGGCTGTTCTTCTAAAGAAAACACACCAGGCTTCAGGCAGGTGTTGTTAAATTGCTCCAACCAGGCGACTCTCAATTAGTGTATTTATGCACCATTGTGAGCCACAAAATAACAGACCTTTACAAATCCCTGGTCAAAGCCAGCTCCTCCAAGCCACCTTCCTGGTCTTGCTTCTTAGTTTGCTATGGGCTTTCTTCATTGTTTGCTCCGTCTCTCCCCTGCCGTTGTTCTGTCCACCCTGCTAGACCTTCACTCCTCAGGGGCAGGGACTGAGTCTTCTATGGCTTTTGCAATCATTCCAGAAGGCTGGATTCCAGGTTCTGCACTGGGGCGGCCCAGTCATTATTGTTGGCTGGCTGCTTTTCCTGAGAAAGCACAATCAGGCCTTTTGATTCCCATACGCACACTGCCCACTCCCTGCCACTCTGCTCTCCAGTGAAGGAGCTACTCGGCCCACTCACATTCCAGGCACAGTGTGAGGATCAGGGATGAGCAGCCACGCCCAGAAGTGCCAAAAAGTGCCACTGAGGTTTGTGGTACACAGGCCCTGCATGCTGAGCAGAAGTAGAAGGAAATAAAGTAGTTCCCTTATCTGTGAGATGAAGGCATTGTTCTCAGCCATCTCACAGGTCCTGACTAGACCTTAGATTCTATAAATTTGAGAAAACATTATTTCGGGATGTGGTGGACACTGCTGCTTGACTGCTCAATATCCATCCTGCCCATCCTCCTTACTATCAGACACCAGTTTTGTTCAGTGTGGCAAGGTATTAAGCTAACATACTCACACCTTCCTGCCCTCTTTTGCAGCTAGGGATGGCCAGTGAAACCTAAGGGGAATCCTGCTGGAGGCCTCAGAGAAAGCCTTGGCTTATCCTAATATACATACTACCTAATATACGAACTTCCTGCTTTTCCCTGCCAGCTTCTCCCGTTAGGCTGATGTTAGGCTGAAGTCATCCTGTAGTCATGAGGACAAAGGTCCATCTGGGCCCCGTTGGCTCTGATCAAGCCCTACACTAGCCCTGGAGGGCCTGGCTCAGAACTGCTCAGTCCACAAGACAGATGGGCCCTTACATGTTTAAATTACCAAATGTTCAAGCCACGTGACAGATAAGCTGTCATCTTCATACTTTTGTTCTTGTTATTTTGTTGCTGCTGCTGCTTTTTGTTTTGTTTTTCTAAAAGCAAACTTGGCTCAAGTAATAGTTCCTCAAAAAAGCTCTGGGGAAAAAAAAATCTACTTACCAGGATTTTTTTTTTCTTTGAGACAGAGTCTTGCTCTGTTGCCCAGGCTGGAGCACAGTGGCGCAATCTCAGCTCACTGCAACCTCTGCCTCCCAGGTTCAAGTGCTTCTCCTGCCTCAGCCTCACATGTAGCTGGGATTACAGGCATGCGCCACGATGCCAGGCTAATTTTGTATTTTTTTAGTAGAGACAGGGTTTCTCCATCTTGGCCAGGCTGGTCTTGAACTCCCGACCGCAGGTGATCTGTCCACCTTGGCCTCCCAAAGTACTGGGACTACAGGCGTGAGACACCGCACCCGGCCCAGGATATTTTTCTTTTAGTTGGCAAATACCAAAGAACAAACTTCTCCATGAAAGGCGTCTGTGTTTCATGAAAGATCAAAGGTCTCAAAAAGTCTCCCAAATTGCAAACTCTTTTACAATAATGTAGCCCAATAGACAAGAATCATCAGGTAGCTCATTAAAGCTTGTTGGCCTCAATAGCTAAGATTTTCTTTCTTTCTCATTCAACTCCATTATCAGCAATGAGTACTGCGGGGAGGTGGGGGTTTTGTTTTCTTTTGCTTTTGCTTAAAATAAAAATGTGTAACTGAACTTCCAAGAGAGATTGAGATTTGGGCACAGGTTTTTGACAGCTCTCTCTTCAAAGACCTACTGAAATTGCCAAAGCGATAAGACATATGGAAAGGGAGAAGGGAGCCCGTTCACATACCAGAATCTCCATGGAAACTGTTTGATAAAATGCTGGTTGGTCCAGATAAAAGGAAGGCACCGGAGAGCAGCCTAGAACCTGATTCACAAGAAAGCAGGACTCAGAGAGGTTCTCTCATATGTATATCAATCAACTGCTTGGGAACAGCCAAAGCTAAATGCAGTTCAGGCCATGGGTCGGAGTGGGTATGTGGCTTAAATGCCTTGCTGCGATGTTAGCAGTGGCACAAAAAAGCAGGAATAAGATTTTCTTTTTCCAAAAGTGCTCTGCCAGGAAGACCCAGATCTGAGTACAGACAGCCCTTCAGCTCGTCCCTGGCAAAGCAGGACGCAGCCCCCCAGGGCTGCTCAATGTCATCCTGCTGTCCCTTACTTTCCTGCTGTTAATGGACCCCTAAACGGGTCACAATCAGCCCAAGAAAAATTATTTTCATTAGGAAAAAATCAGTAGCCTCAATGTCCGGGGATGGAGAAAGTTTTAGGTAATGGCAGAGATGTGGAATAAGCCATCCCCTTCTGGTCTTCCCTCTTGTACTGTAAAGAATGCTAACACCTGCTGCCAACCCCCGCCCCCCTCAAAATTGCCAAAGAATTTCAGTTCCTCAGAAGCAGGTGCCTGAAAATTCGAAGTGTTAATTCAGTCATGCAAATCAATACCGGGCCTGAAACCTATGAGGATTCAGGTAAGAACTGAGGAGTCTTTCACATCTTTTTCCCCTAAATACCTTTTCACATTTAGGCCACAATTCAAAGCCCTTATTCTATTTACCTATTTTCTCCAGGAGTTCGGAATGCAGCAAAGATTTTCTTCCTAGGACTCTCTGAAATTACTGGAGCCAAAAAAGTGGAGGAAAGGGACCTCATATCACCCATCTAGTGGTCACATACCGGACACAGTGACATTTGATTTATGTCATGTCATTTATCTTCCTCCACCAGGGCCTTGTGAAGCAGTCTCAGAAAGGTGCTTACAGTAGGGAGAGCCAGAACCAGACTATAAGCCCAGATTCATTCATTTTTTTTCATCCACTCATTCACCAAACATTTTACTGGACACCTACCATGAGTCCAGCATTGTTCTGTTACCTGGGGATAAACAGTAGCAGATAAAACAAAGTCTCTGCTTTCATGGTGTTTCCATTTGGTTAGAGGAGATAGTGGACAAGCACACTTATCAGTGCTTCCCAACAGGTATGCCAGGGAGTGCCCCAGCTCCCTGGGACTGGGAAGGAGGGCAAGTTGGCAGCGGAGGCTAGAGCAACGCACCCCTCAGATGGATTCCATCCACTGTGATTAGCCTCATCCGTTACTTCAACACACAGCACCGTGCAGATACCGTCATTTTCCATGAGTGCCATGTCAACAGGACTCAGGGGCACTAAATAAATCCTTTGCCAGTGGTGATAAGGGCTATGAAGTTGTGCTGACTCCAAAATCCCTGCTCCTCCCACTCACTGCCTTTGTACTGCCTTTTCCAGCGGCTGAGCAATCTGCAGACAAGAGGCCGTTCAGAACCCCACCACTGAAACGGGGAGGGTACAAACGAGAAGCTGAAGCTTCCTTGTGCTCAATCTGCCCAGCCATCCCACCTTCATTTCAGTGTCCTCCTGGAAGTCTGTATTTCAGTCAAAAGGGAATTCTGGGTTTCAACGTGCCTCATGTTCCTCAGCTTGTAAACGCGGCTAAAAAACCAAATGGTTTTTTGGCAGCTACATTTCTGCCTCTCTCTGACCACACAAGAAAATGCACTGGTAAAGACTGCCAGGGTCACTGGGTGCCTTAGTTAGAACATGATGCCCCTGGCCCAAGGGCGATGCAGATATCGTCCTCGCTGGCGTGCAGCTGTTTGCCTGCAGCTGGTTTAGGCCTTGGCCTCCTCAGCCCCCCATGCCCTGCTCTCCCAGCAGCTCCAACATGGGTCATGGGCTACAGGAGAGCCTGGAGAGACAGCTTGCAAACCCAGAGCAGAACCAGAAAAACAGCCCCTGGCAGTGCCTCAGAAATGAATACCATTCCGGGGTAGGAAGTTAAAAGTCAAAATGATGAACCTCAGAGTCGGGTTCTTTGAATACAAAAAATATATACTATTTCTTCACTAGATCCCATCTCTTTCCCAAGGATAACATCTCCTGCCTAAGTCGTCTACAAATGGCAAGAGGTGCGGAAATGCCACAGCACATTTTAACTGTTTCATGGTTCTGTACTGAAATCTATAGGTCCGCGCCTAGTTGTGTGAATAAGTTTTCAGCAGCGAAAAACAAAATACAGGATACAGTCTTTGGTGTTTAAGGTTTTGGGGGTTCAATGTGGCTTCTTGCTGGACTACAAAAGGAGGCTTATCTGTGACTAATCTTAAAAAATTAAGTTAAAAATCAAAAGCTGCCACAGGTGACCCCAGCTTATAAATCCGTATGCCAAAAGTCTGTAATAGCAAGATGTTGATGGGCGCACAGATTTCGTGTGTTGAGGGAACAAGAGGTATACGGGAACTTTCTGTATTTCTGCTCAATTTTGCTGTGAACATAAGACTGCTCTGAAATGCTTTCTGCTTCTGGAGAGACAGGATCTGGCTCTGTTGTCCCGGGTGGTTCAGTGGCACAATCATGGCTCACTGCAGCCTCAACCTCCTGGGCTCAGGCAATCCTCCCACCTCAGCCTCCAACAAGTAGCTGGGACTATAGGCGTAGGCCACCACACCTTTCTCCATCTTTCTTTTTAAAGTTTTTAACATAGGGGGTTCAAAGACATTTTCTTATTGACATAATGTGATAAAAAGCCATCTGCTGCCCAGTCAGGCCTCAGAAACCCACTTAATTCACCACACAGCTGAACTGTGGAGTGAATTCTAAATTCTGTTTCCTTCCAAGAGCCTACTCTGCTCTGGGCTGTGAAGGGTGGCCCTTTCCTCCCTATGCAGTCCGGAGGCAGAATTCTTCCTGCCCACCCACCTGTCTTCAGTCCTCACACGCCAACCTCCGGCCCAGCTGAAGGGCTTCCTCCTCCCATCCCTGTTCCTCATGTCCCTGGGAGGCCCGAGGGCCATGACAGGAACAGAGATACAGTGAAGTAGAGATCAAGGGCAGAATCCAGAATCCAGCCACGGCACATGGGAGGCACAGGACGGGAGCAGGGATGTGTCCCACCAGAGCACCTTTGTGGGTCCCGAGAGGTGGCATCGCTAGCAGTTGCTCATTTTCTTGGAAGCTATAATTATTTACTTAATGTTCCTTCTACAGACTCAATTCTGATCACAGAGCCATTTGTCTTCACCTGTCCTTATTATGTCATACAAAAATGGAACCAATGAGGGCTTGTTTCTATGTTTCTACCATTTGAACATTGTTGATGCTTCTGCAATCAAACTCATTTTTGGCATTCGGGGGATCCACCTGATACTTCCTTGGTGGGAGAGTCAGAAGAAATAAAGAGAGAAGAACACTCAAACCTTGGAGTCACGTGGTGAATCCTGACACTCTTGAACAGGTATACCGAATATAAAGGCTATCCTTTTCCAAAGCCCCAGAACTGAGAACTGCAAATGACACGTTCACAAAAGAGACACATGTACAAACTCCTCCCTGCCGATGGGAAGACATCCAGAGATAGATGGACTGACCTGGAGAGAAGAATGAAAAAAGAACCCTCAGAGGCCAGGCTCTCCCAACAGTTTGAGAGGTGGAGGTGGCAGGACGGCTTGAGCTCAGGAGTTCAAGATCAGCTTGGGCAACACAGCAAGAAAGCAAGAGAGAGAAGGGAGGGAGGAAGAGTGAAAGGGACAGGGAGAGGGAGAGGGAGAGGGAGAGGAAGGGAGGGAGTGGGAGGGAAGGGAGGAAGGGAGAAAGAGAAAGGGAGACAGGGAGGGAGGGTAGGAGAGAGGAAGGGAGGAAGAGGGAGGGAGGGAGGAAGGGAGGAAGGAGGGGGAGGGAGGGAAGGAGGGAGGAAGGGAGACAGAGGGAGTGAGTGGGAGGGAGGAATGAAGGAAGAGAACGGGAGGAGGGAGGGAAGGAGGGAGAAAAAGAAAGGGAGGGAGGAAGGGAAGGAGGGAAGAAGGGAGGAAGAGGGAGGGAGGGAGGGAGGGAAGGAAGAAGGGAAGGAAGGAGGGAGGAAGGGAGGGATAGGGAGGGAAGGAGGGAGGAAGGGAGGGATAGGCAGGGAGGGGGGAGAGAGAGGGAGGAAGGGAGGGAGAGAGAGAGAAAGGGAGGGAGGGAGGGAGGGAGGGAGAGAGGAGGGACAGGGAGAGTGGGAGGGAGAGGGATTGAGAAAGGGAGAGAGGGGGAGGGAGGGAAGAAGAAGGAAGGAAGGAAAAGAAAAAGAGAAAGAAAGGACCCTCATAAAACTACACAGGCACCAATGAACCAGTGATGGTCTCCAATGCCAATTTTGAGGACTGATATTAATTTTGTTCTAAAAATAAAAAATAAAAAGAGACAGTGCTGTGTTCTGTAGCTTGTCCATTGACTCCGAGTGTCTGGGCTTCTGCAGTTTGTGCTTTCTCCTGGAAACCTGGTCTCTCCTTCCCAGCAGAATGCCGCATCCTATGCACACAGGTCTGCTACGGTGAAGGCCTGTGGCTGCGGAGACACAGGTACCACCCTGAGCTAACATGCTAGTAAGTCCTCGGGGGACGCAGCGGCCAGCTGAATGGCACACTCAACCCGTATTTATACTGACCGCTCTGTAGCGACTCTCCTGTCTTTTGGAGCTTATGATGAAATTTTCCTGGCTTTTCTCCACTTTTTTTTTGACAATTCTTTCTGGATTCTATCTATAGGCTCTTCTCCCTGGCCAGCCCCTTCTGCTGCCCCCAGGGTTCCATATTCAGCCCTTCGCTCACATTCCTCCCTCTCACTCTAACCTTTCTGGACTATCTTACATGGATTATTGGCTTCACTAATACCTCACCAGAATCCTAACACCCAAATCTACTGCAGTCCAGACCTTTCTCCAGAACCCCAGACCCAAGTTTCCAAATGCCTTTTAGGTGTCACTCCTGTGAATGTTCTGCAAATACATCAGAATTACTGTGCCTGAGAGTGAGCTCATGGTCTTCCCTGAGAAACTCACCCCCCACCAACCACGAAATATTCCCATTCTAGGTCAATGGCAACACCGTCCACTCGGCCTGCCAAGCCAGAAAACAAGAAGTCTCCCATACCCGTCATGCCCCATAATCACATCTCCAATCTAGCCTCCCCGATCCTCTCTTGCATTCATCCACTTGTCTCTGTTGGGTTCAGGCCCTCATGGCATCTTGTCTTACTTCATGGATGAAACATCCAGCCAGAAGATCAACTTTCCACCATCAATTCTACCACCAGTTATCCTTTCTAGAATACATTTCTGCTCCTGTCTGGCCTCTCTTGCTAAAAGCCTCACACCTTACAGAAGAATGTCCAAGTCATTTGCCAAGCACGCAAACCTTTCATGATCTTGGGGTATCTCCCAAGACTCCTCACAGAGCACCCTACTCTCAAACTACAGAAAATCACTTCCCAGAATCAGTCATGACTTGTTAACACATTCCTACTCTGAACCTGCCGTTCCCACTGCCTGGTGAACTCCTATTTATACTTCAACGCCCATTGCAAATATCACTTGCTCCTCCATGAAGTGTTCCCCAGCTCTTGACCCCCTTCAGATTTGTCATTCCATCCTCTTTGCTACAAAAATACTTTGAACACAGCTCTCATGCAAAACATGTATCAGGCATTTAATGACTTGTAATGTCATGACATGTTTACACATCTTCCTTGCCAATCTACTAGGAAAGCCACAGGTCAAGAATGCATATTGCTGCCTAGAACATGCACATGCTCAGATAAGCAACTCATTAAGTCCCTCGAATTGGAGGAAGGACCAGCTATGTGTGACGCTTCCCCAGGATGCACGCAGACAGGACGTGAGGGGAAGGAAGGAGTTAATGGCTGAACCTTTAAAACTTTACGACTGGTAACCTTGGATTTAAATTTCTGTCTAACACAATTGGCCACTGAGAAAGCATTTTCATCACAAATCCTATTTCCTCCAAGTTTTCTAAAAACATCACCCTATCAGTTTGAATCCTGCAGGCTCTTTCTCAGCCAAAAGGAATTTCCCTTTAAACAAAAACTATTCAGACATTTGCAAGATATGAAATGTGAAAAACCAGGATTTTCCACTCACACATCTAGGAAACTGTTTGTAGATTATTTTCCCCAGACTCCTTTTATTTGCCAAGGAGTCTGAAGAGATTTATGTTTTCTAATGCTAAAAAAATGTTTCCTACCTCTGTGCCTCTCTGTTTTTCCATTTTTTATTTTGTCTCGGTTTCACTTAAACAAGGTTTTGGGGTTTTTTTTTTTTTTGAGATGGAGTTTCACTCTTCTTGCTCAGGCTACAGTAGAATGGCACGATCTCCACTCACCACAACCTCTGCCTCCCAGGTTCAAGTGATTCTCCTGCCTCAGCCTCCAGAGTAGCTGGGACTACAGGCATGTGCCACCACACCCAGATAATTTTGTAGTTTTAGTAGAGACAGGGTTTCTCCATGTTGGTCAGGCTGGTCTCGAACTCCCGACCTCAGGATCCACCTGCCTCGGCCTCCCAAAGTGCTGGGATTATAGGCATGAGCCACTGCACCTGGCCAAACAAGGTTTTAAGTCAGTAAACAGAGACTACAAAATGCAAAACTGCACCTGCCAATTGAATTGCCCAAATGAAATATGCAATCGTTGAATGCTGCTGTTGCTGCTGTTATTGCTGTTGTTGTTTTAAATAGCTTATTTTTTAAAGATGGGAGATCTTCAATGCTAGGAGTGTAACACATGTAATACCATTGAGATTCTGAAATCATGTAATAAAAATGTAGAATTTACAGTTGGACAAACTGATTTCTAAAGATGTGAAGTAAATTGTACTGTGATGAATTCATACAATAAAAAAGCATGGCTGAGCGCAGTGGCTCACGCCTGTAATCCCAGTATTTTGGGAGGCCAAGGTGGGTGGATCACTTGAGGCTAGGAGTTTGAGACCAGCCTGGCCAACATGGCAAAACCCTGTCTCTACTGAAAATACAAAAAAAAATAGCCAAACATGGTGGTAGGTGCCTGCAATTCCAGCTACTTGGGAGGCTGAGGCACGAGAATCACTGGAATCCAGGAGGTGGAAGTTGCAGTGAGCCGAGATCACGCCACTGCACTCCAGGCTGGCGACAGAGTAGGACTCTGTCCAAAAAAAAAAAAAAAAGAAGAAGAAGAAAAAGGCTTTATCCTCCAAAGAAAAACTCTTTTCCAAGAACTACCATTGATAATTCTAACAAGAATCAGGGATTAAAATATGAGTATTCAAAATAACCCATAATAATTCTTAAAAAAAAAAAAACAAAGCTCTTGATAATATCAGTAAAGTTCAAATAAACAGATGAGACCTACACCAGAATAGAGCAACTCAAAAGCAGGCAATTCAACCTAAGGCAACTGTAGCTGAGCCCCAGAGCAGCCGTACACACAAGAGGAAAACATGGGACGAGATCTGGGAAGTTATGTCTCACTTTTGCACTGGCCTTCCACACAGTTGAGAAAACTGGACCTACCCCCACAGGATGCCACAGAGGGTTTCCCAAGCCAAAGTACAAGCAAAAGTCTAGGCAAAACACAGCCTGCCTCTAACGAGTGACATTGACTTTAGAAGCAGCTGAATCCCAGGAATGACCCATGAGCTCCTCCTGGCTTTACACTGCAAGACAGCTGAATCACTAAACATTCTCTGAGATAAATGGGTGCAACGATAAGAGGGATCAATGTCCCAGCTCTTCTTTGAAACATATCAAGAAACGCATCATGAAAATTCAAGGGCTACCCAGTCAGAGCTGTTCTGCCGCTCAGGTGGACCTAGCAGGCTTGAGTCAAACTCCAAAGATCTGCTTTTCATCCAAAGACAAATAACAAGTATAAAAAGCTGAGAACCAGCTGCACTGAAGTTGATAGCAGAGCCCAGGGGAACGTACAGAGAGAAGGAAGGCTGAGTACCAAACACTCACGTTTAACAGGTGGTAAGGAAGCCAGAGAAGGAGGAAGAACTAAGCTTGCCAGATTACTGATTACGAAGTAAATTGCACTGTGGAATTCACATGGAAACCAAAGCAAAAACAAGTTATGAGACAATCCTGTGGTCAGTGTTGCCCAATATTCCCATGAGGCCCAGCAGGTGAGGACAGAGAAAAGACTATTGGATTTAGCAGCTAGGGAGAGGGTGAGCAGTAGGAGCCAGGGGACAGAAGGTACAGGGTAGAGACTGAGGATATGGAGGCCATAGCTGGTGACCACGCGCTTGAGAAAACCTGGCAGTAAACAAGAGAAAAGAAATGAGTAAGAGGGAGCATCTGGCAAACATGTGTTCAAGGCAGAGGCCTGTGTTTATAGCGGAAGGTAGGAGCGGGAGAGGGGAGGAATTAAAGATGCATGAGAGAGAATAATGACAGGCTCTCTCCACTTCCTGAATGATGTCAGACTCCTAAGGTCGGGACACCTCGTCCTCAATGAGAAGACATTTGACTTAGGGACAGGCTGGAAAAGTACTTCCATTATGGGTCAGGCAGTGCATGCAAAGAAACTGAAATCCAAAGAGGTAAAATAATGTATCCACGGTCACCTGAGAGCCTGTGGCCCTCAACACCAAAGTGGCCTGGCTTGAGAGCCCACCCTTTCTACCACGCTGCCTTCAATTCTACTCCCACAGGAAATCAGGACTGTCACTCAATCACCCGACGCCCATCTTGTTCTCTAAGCAAAACAAGAAAAGATATCAACACTGAATTACCCAAGTCACTATTATACTGAATTTTCACATTTGCAAAAGCATTTACAAGAATCCAGAGTTTGTTTATTTGTTTATTTGTTTGTTTGTTCATTCATTTATTTATTTATTTTGAGACAGGGTCTCTCTCTGTTGCCCAGTCCAGAGTGCAGTGGTGCGATCACAGCTGACTGTAGACTCAACCTCCTGGGCTCAAGCGATCCTCCTGCCTCAGCCTCCGAAAGTGCTGGGATTATAAGCATGAGCCATCACACCCTGCCCAGAGTTTTAAAAATATATAAAAAGAGGCAAAGGCCACCCAGCTTATCCATTTTCCAGGACTGTGTCACTCTACTTAACTATGCATCAAGCACTTAGGATTCTCTGGACATCCTACACTTGACTAAACTCTATGAGGGTATAGAAAAGACATATCTCACATCCTCAAGGAACTTGTGCTGAGCAAATCTCTCTACTGCTCCATGTCTCACATTCTCCATAGATAAAATGGCCCATCCTCTTCATGCGCCTCATGAATAACCTATACGATTTGATTCAGGGAAAAATCAAGATTCCTTAAAACTTCATTTGGAAGGTCCCCAGAGCATCTACTAAGCAGGGAAAAGCAGAAATAGGCTCAAGGTTGATCCAAAGACAGTGGTACTCATCATTTCCTTTCCATCCTGATTCCACAGCGGCAGAAAATACAGCCAGCACTCCCTCATTCCTACGATCACTCTTTTGGACAATTCAGATGTGCTCTGCAACCACAGGCCTCAACCCTACCAAATTCCCTGCTGATGCTTAAGGTTATTTGCCCCAAGAAAGTCAACAAACAGGGTAGAGCCATGTCAGGATAAGGCCAGCAGTTTAAGCTGCAGACAGGCACACGTGGCCTCATCATTATTTGAACAGCCATATGCAACTGAAAAAATATCTTCTTTGAAAAATGGCATTTAGCTTTCCACCTGCTGTTGATCTCAAACAGAACAAATCATTCTAGTCCTGAATGGTGAGCATGATAACAGGCTCAGCTAGCTACCTCTAGCCTGGTAGTCCACCCTGATGACAAAAGTCAAGATAATACAGTTAATTCTACATCTCCTAGTGAGTGAGTCAAGACATAGCCGTAATCGCCCCCTGGCTCCCACCTCTCCCTGAATAGCCTTTACCTGCACTTTCACGAGGCTATTTCTACATCTATAGTCTTCCTTCACCGGGCACTGGTAGCACAGCTAAATAATGTTCTTAGAACCTTGCTGGGCCAGATATGATAGCTCATGCCTGTAATCCTAGCACTTTGGGAGGCCGAGGAAGAGGATCCCTTGAGCCCAGGAGTTCGAGACCAGCCTAGGCAACATAAGGAGACCTTGTCTCTATTTAAAAACAAAAAACAAAAGAACTTTGCAAGTGGCACAGTACTTGGGTTTGCTGTTTCGCACCCAGGGCAAATTATATAATTTTTTTTTTTTTTTTGCGGGAGATGAAGTCTCGTCATTCTGTCGCCAGGCTGGACTGCAGTAGCACAATCTCTGCTCAGTGCAACCTCCACCTCCCAGGTTCAAGCGATTCCCCTGCCTCAGCCTCCCGAGTAGCTGGGACTACAGGCACATGCCACTATGCCCAGCTAATTTTTTTGTATTTTTAGTAGAGATGGGGTTTCACCACGTTGGCCAGGATGGTCTCGATCTCTTGATCTCATGATCTGCCCACCTCAGCCTCCCAAAGTCTTGGGATTACAGGCGTGAACCACCACACCCGGCCAAATTACTGTGAATTTTAAATTTTCTAGTTGCTTGCCCATGTTCATGAGAAAAGAAACACACCTTCTGACTAAGGAAAGAACTGTTAACTCAGACTATTTTACTGATGATCTCAATGATCGTGCTGGTTGAGTCTCCACTATCTCTTCCATCCCCAGATAATTAATCTAAGCTCACAGTATAACTCCCATTCTCCTTTCCAGTCACTGGCTTAGGAATGATCATGCGGCCCAGTCCTTACTAAGAAAAGTTCCTTCCATTCTAAAAAAAGACACAACAAAGAGACAACTGCTCCTCTTCCTCTGGATGTTATCATTCTGAATGTAACACCTGTAACTCGTATGTCCATCACACATCCAACCTGAGGATCAAAGCTGCACATGGACAGAACCAAGGTCCACGGGGACACTGAGGAACTGCCGAATCAGCCAAACAAGGGGCTCACTTCTAAACCTCCTGCAACGTGAGATAATTTACTTACTGTATGAGCCAATCTGAATCAGTTTTCAGTTACTTGTAGCTGCAAGCACTGTAATTAATTCAATTATTAATCTAGATGCTATGCCTTATAACTCCTGCAAAAGCAATGTCACATCACAGATTCCTGTTTGCTTTGAACACTGTAACTCAGGGATCTTTCGAGAAGGAGGGCAAACACAAAACTCTGTACTGCCCTGTCATCTTTTAAGATTGTGCCTATGTCTACTGCTTCCCAGCCTTTGTTACTGTCATGAGAACAATTTCAGAGACAATAAAATAATGGGTCAAAGATTTTTTTTCCAAGCCAATGGAAATCCTTTAGATCATAGACAAATCAGCAACATACAAACATGGTTGCCTTATGAATAAGAGCCACATTACAAAATTAAGGAGGGGCAGTGAGAGTTCCTCTTCCAATCCCCAAATATTCCCCACTGCTACCTGGCTATCACCCAAAGTTCTCCAGGTAGAGATTCATCCTTTTGATCTGAAGTAATTACTGTTAACTACAGTTGCCCATTTAGGACTAACATGCTAGATCTTATTAATACTTAGGTTTCTAGTATTCACTTATCAAATCTTTCCTGACAGCAAAATTTGAAGAAAGGAAATTGGAAAGAGAACATTACAGTGAACACTTGAGGTCTGAGAAAGGAGGGGAACACAAAAGGGGTGAGAATGCCGAACGGTACCACGGGGGTCTGGAAAAATGATACTTACTTCCCAATTCTGTCTCCCGTTAGAACTCACTAGATCTATTCAGCTTGTGGAGGTATGAGACCATAAGTAATGCCATTCTCAGCCAGTGAGGACCCGGGTTCCCCTTCAGAACCTGGCCTGGGGCCAACCCTAGGAGTTGACTCCAAAGTGGAACATCAAACCGAAAGCTTCAGTGTCGCATTGAAATCGTATCACTCTCTGATTCAGGCAGGAGGAAGAGGAAACCACACAGCCTGTGAGATCAGCCAACTCCTTTTCAGCACTCAGTAAGGCCTGGAAGCCAGATGGCCTTTCCATCTGGACATCAGGCAGGTCGAGCATTTCCCCAACTCCCTACCCACCACTATCTGGGACCAGTCATTTCACTTGAAGAACCGACTAAATATAAAACTGTAGCAGCATAACCACCAAATGATTTTACAAATAACTTGGCTTTATAGGAATTTTGCATTTAAAAGAACTTCTGTTGTTACTTTCTCAAAGACTTAGTTTTTATTATATACTTTTTTAAAAGGATATAACCATGGCAAAAATTGCAAAAACTGTTTTATTTTCCAGATAGCTAAACTGAGATAGAAAAGAGAACATTATCAAGATTCTGAGGCTTATCACAGGCAAACCCCCTGCCAATGAGCCTAGAGCCCCCTTCCACAGTGCCTTCCCGCTTCCCCTATTCTTCATCCGAGGCCCCCACTGACCCTGAGTGGTGCTGAGTTTCTCTACAGCACTGAAGCTCCCTTTTTCCCCAAGAACACTTGATTGAAAATGACCTCTACTCCAGTTTTACATGGTGCCTACAAGTTGTACTTCTTCCATTTTCTAGAAACACCCAGGAGGTAAAAATCTGAGTGGTACCAAAGGGTATAGTGTGTAGACATGCTTCCCTTCATCTCTTGACTTCCACTCCCCCAAATTCCCTTCCCAAAAGTTATCCATTTCTTGAGCACCCTTCCAGATATAATTTGTACATATATAAAATACATTTGAAAATTCTGAGCACCGTGGCTCACACCTGCAATCCCAGCACTTTGGGAGGCCAAGGCAGGAGGATCCCTTAAACCCAGGAATTCAAAACCAGCCTGGGCAACAGAGTGAAATCCCATTTCTACCAAAAAAAAAAAAAAAATTAGCCAGGCATGGTGGCACACACTGACAGTCTCAGCTACTCTGGAGGCTGAGGTGGGAGAATCATTTGAGCTTGGAAGGTTAAGCCTACAGTGAGCCATGATTGTGCAACTGCACTCTAGTCTGGTTGACAGAACAAGATCCATCTCAAAAATAAAATAAAATAAAAAATAAATTACAAAAGCACAGATAATCCCCAGAAAGTAATTTTCAGAGAATCTTACAGGAATACAACACGAATAGCAGAAATGTCCAACATACAGGCAGGTTTGGTGAAAGAGGCAAGGTTTCTTCTCACAGTGGTAGCAAACCCTGAGGGGTATTCTCCTCATTTTTAGATCTGCCATCTTTCTGAACCACTTTTAGCCTGTATCCCATCTTGAAGCAAGAGCTTTCCAAAAATCAGTACTCGCTAAATTAAAATAACATTTCATCAACTGTATGGAAGGAAGCTCAGAGCTTTAACGATTCGTGATCTAATGATCAATCGGTCTTTGCCCTATTCCTGTGCTTCATTATTTCTTAGACTTTGAACCTGTCTCCTCTAAGCCTTTGTCCTTCTGGACCAAGACGTCTTTGGAACCAACCAAATAAAAAAAAAAAAAACACTGCTCCTGATGGCTAACAGAAGGCTCCTGAGAAACAGTATAATCTCAGCCTTGGGCAACCTGAACATTCTAAATTGTTTAAATCAAGTATGTGACAGGTTGGCTAAAACACAGCATTAGCAATCATGCATGCAGTAACCAAACTTCCTAGTGAGCAACAAAAGTGATCTCACTAGGAAGGCTTGGTAGCTGCCACTATCAGCCTCATTTAAACATTAGCTGCTTTCAGGCTCAGCAGTTCCTATATTCCAATCATTCTCTCCCAATCCCTTTAAGTCAGGATTCTTCATTCAGACAGCCTGATGGGCAAGTACTTGGGCTTTGGAGGCAGGCAGACACGGCTTGGAATCTTGGTTCTATCACTAAATAACTATGGGAACTAAGCCAAGTTGCTTAAATTCATTAAGCCTCATTTTTCTTATATGTAAAATAAAAGTAATAAAAACGGCTCATTTTGCTGGGTCGTTTACAAGGATTAAATGGTATAATTTTTGTAAAGCACTAAACACAATGTCTTTCAGCAGGACCAGCTATGTAACTTGTGCAACCCAATGCAAAATGAAAATGTAAGATCCCCTGTTCAAAAAGAATTCGGATTTTCAGGATGGTGACAGCAATATAAAATCAAGAGTGGAGTCCTGTGGCACTGCATGAGTGGCAGGCCATGGGTCGGCCCTGACTCTCCGATGACAAACACTCAATAGATGGTAGCTGTCATCACCTCTTACCATCCTCCCAATGCATATTTGTACCTCACCCTCCCCTAAGGCGCTCTTCAACTTGGAAAGTTTAACTAAATCATTCCAAAAACAGGCACTGGTGTCTCAGAAGTATCTGGAGTTTAGGCCGGGTGCAGTGGCTCACGCCTGTAATCTCAGCACTTTGGGAGGCCGAGGCGGGGAGATCACAAGGTCAGGAGTTCAAGACCAGCCTGACAACATGGTGAAACCCTGTCTCTACTAAAAATATTAAAAAAAAAAAATTAGCTGGGTGTGATGGCACACGCCTGTAATCCCAGCTACTCAGGAGGCTGAGGCAGGAGAATCACTTGAATCCAGGAGGCAGAGGTTGTGGTGAGCCGAGATCACGCCACTGCACTCCAGCCTGGGCAAAAAAGCAAGACTCCCCCTCAAAAAAAAAAAAAGTATCTGAAGTTTATAAGACAAATAACTCACCAAAATGGATAGCCTAAAACAGAAGATGATATTAACGCAGGCTCATGAAAATGCACACCTACCTCAGACCTTCGCTCTGGTTTTCCATCCTGCTAAGCTAAGACTCTTCCCTCCTTCCAATCTTTGTTCAGATCCATTTTCTATGGGAAGCTTGCTCTGATCATTCAGTTCAATCCCATATTTTGCTCTTCTTCCACCGTGTATTCTCTATCCCCCTCACCTCGTTCTACTTATACATTTTCCATAGCACATATTTCATCCAACATAATCACTTCTTCATTACGTTTAGTGTTCATGTTCCCCTACACACACACACACACACACACACACACACACACACACACACACACGAGAATATAAGCTTCTAGAGGTCAGGGATTTTTGTCTGCTTTTGTTCACTCATGTTCCCAAGTGCTTTATATATTCAACAAATATTAATGAAAAGAACAAATATCTCTGACTGAATGCATAATCAGGCCATCCTTTTTCCACATAAAGATTCAGCTGGAGTCAGGTTGCCACATTACGGATGAAAGGCAGTAATAACCAGCTCTGCCCCTGGATATCCAACAGAGTTCAGGAAACAGATGGGAAAGTTATCTCTCTCCCCACCTCTACCAAACGTCCCTTAGTTTGGGAGAAATCTAACCCAATCATCTGTGCTGCTAAACCGACACCTCTTTCAACAGTAATTCATATGCACACTTTGTTGCACTGACTTGCAGCAACGATAAGTAGCATTTTATAGGAATGTGCTGTACAGAACAGACATGTATCTAAGCAGAGTATATAATAAGCATTTTTAAAGAATAGAACTAAAAGAAAAATAATCACACATTCCTGTTTTATCACAATGACGGAAAAACTGGGGTGTTAATATCAAAGGAAATGTAAAGTCTCTAATCCCTGAAACTGTGCATAAAGATGTTAGTTAGAGCCAGTCCAAGCAGTTATTCCTGGAGTGAATGCCACTGTCACTGGTAGCATCTCTCACCCTTCCCTGTGAACTCACAAATGCCAGCTACGGGGCCAAATAACAGCAAGGTGGAGGCCTATGTGTAATTCATCCAGCTGAAAGCCAGCTGCTGGATGAGACACTGCCACAGCAAAAGACGGATACTTTAAGAACAAAAGAGAAGGGCTGCCCCTCTGCATATGGATGACATGTAGCCTGTCAGTAGAAACCCCTGGAGCACCCAACCATCAAAAGATATTTAAGGGCCAACATACTCCAAGTTCTTTACCGAGGACAGGAAGCACATCTGGGACCCCAACCACCATGCTGCCCACATGGTGTCCTCAGGACAGGCTCAGCAAGCAAAGCCCAGAAAAGCACACTGAACATCTGGCTTTTGCCCCAGCATGAACTATACCACTCCCTCTCAGCCCCGCACTCTGCATTTTTTTTTTAACAAGCCACTGTCAGCCACCACAAATACTTTGGTGGGAATAAGCAGGGAGGTCCTCATTCCTTGTCCCAAAATAACGTCAGCCAGAGGCAAAGGCCAAAGAGGTGGAGCCTGCAGGCCATTTTGCAAAAGTTTCAAATATCCTGGTACTGACCCCATTAAAAAAAACCGTGAAGGGGAAGCAGCCAAGCCTCTAGTGGTTTTCTCATTAGTGTCCCCCCTCACCCCTGCCTCCACCCCCCTTACAAACGTCTGCATGGACAAGAAACAAACAACAGAGGGTGCATCAAGTCCTATGATCAGTGTTGGCTACAGGAAACAAAATTTCCTCTTGCAAACTTAATACCAAAACGTTAAAATTAAAAACTTTAACAGGAATGTGTGAGCTCTGAGACAGCTTAATCCCCAAAGAGATCTTTAAGGCATTAGTGTAAGGCTGAACAAGCAACTGGTGAGCTGCCCCACCTTCCCCAGGGTCTTTCTTAAATGTGCAACTGTCTCAGATTTTCCATATTCCTCTGCTGGTTTTTCCTCTGAAGAGAGAGGAAGCAGATTTCTTGGCCGTACAGTTTAAGAAGGCAAATAAAGCCGCCTTTCTCCTTAGAGGAGCCCTTTCAACACACACACACACACACACACACACACACACACACGTGTACTTTTAAAAATATAAATATGAAAGAGAGGAAGGGAGTGAGGGAGAAAGAATACTAGACAGATGGAAAAGAAATGCTAGTTAATCTTGTCCAGTTTTTTAAAATCTCAAAAAAAAAAAAAATTCAACAGCAAACTAGGCAGAGGCATGTTATTCTCAAAACACACACTCCTTCTCTGGCATTACAGTATTGTTAGCAACAGCAAATGATATTACAGATAGCAAAAAGCCTCAGCTCAAGGAAAAAGCAGGAATTGTTAAAGGACTACAAAGTGGCATTACTCTTACGAAAAGTGCAAAGGGGCCAGCAGCTGCCCACCTTCATCTGCTCAGACAGTCAAGTACACCTCGCCCAGGACCTCGATTCTGGCCATGCCCTGCCCCAAACCCTGCCTTCCCAGGTCCCAGGACTCCAGCTGCTCCTCGAGTGACACCACTTCCCCGCTTTGAAAGCCCTCCTGCCCCGCCCGCCAGGTCCTCACCGTGTGGTACATGAGGGCCTCGCCGTCCCCGGGCTCTGACAACTCGCTCAGCTTGCGGTCCCACTGGAGCACGCCCTGCTCCCCGCTCTCCAGCACCTCCATGGCGGTGCGGGCCGCGCTGGCCGGGGATGCTGAGCCCAGGAGGGGACGCGCAGAGCTGCCTCGGACCGCGAGGTTCCTCTCTCTCCGCGTGTGCGTGTGTGCGCACGCGTGTGTGTAGTTTTGCACTTGGAAGGCAAACGTCTGCTCCTCTGCCGGAGAGAGAATGGCCAAACGCTCCCGTCCGGTGTCTTCGGAGATCTGAGAATCCTTAGGAGATCTGAGAATCCAAAGGCTACAGGGGCTAAAGCGGGATGTGCATCCAAAATGAAGACAGGAGATCCGCTCTCATCCCAGGAAAATCCCTTCGCCGCAAGCCCACTTCCCGCTACCGATCCAGACACAAACTTTGAGACTCCCTAGGGCTCCTAGGCTCTGCTCCAGGACAGCTGCGGCCTGACCAATCAGATATCTGCCTAGCCCAATAGACCCAATCAGAAGTCTTGCTCTTGGCTCTGTCCCGCCCTTCAAAGCCAGAGGCCGCGGGAAGTCTCCGCCCATGCCTTAGTATGCAGCCGGGGAGTGTCTGTGACGTCACCGAGAAGCTCCTCCTGCCTGAGCGCGGCCCGCGGACGGCAGTCGCTTACTGCGGACCAATAGAGGGCCTGAGTCCGGAAGTGATGGACTGGAAGATTGACCAATGAGAAAGGGGCGTCTAAAAGGTACAGCCAATGAAATAGCGACAAGAATACATTTTTGTAAAAGAAGGCGGGTGAGCTCAGTCCTCTTGCTGAGAATCCGCAGAAATTAGCCAGCGAGCCGACAGGGGGCGCGAGAGTTGCTGCGCGGTGGACTTAAACATTTTCAAAGACCTTAGTTCATTTCAATCTCTTGGATTTTTTTTTTTTTTTTTTTCAGACGGAGTTTCGCTCTTGTTACCCAGGCTGGAGTGCAATGGCGCAATCTCGGCTCACCGCAACCTCTGCCTCCTGGGTTCAGGCAATTCTCCTGCCTCAGCCTCCTGAGTAGCTGGGATTACAGGCACGCGCCACCATGCCCAGCTAATTTTTTGTATCTTTAGTAGAGACGGGGTTTCACCATGTCGACCAGGATGGTCTTGATATCTTGACCTCGTGATCCACCCGCCTCGGCCTCCCAAAGTGCTGGGATTACAGGCTTGAGCCACCGCGCCCGGCCGGATTTTTTTTTAAATGAATTACATATTATACAAAAATACAGATATTCCTCATGCACATAAATTTATATTAGTGCAGCTCTAGCAAATTGTCATTGTTCTTCACATTTTTCGCCCATTTTCTGTTGAGTCTTTCTATTCTTTATGGACTTCACTTACTGTATTTTTTCTTTCATCCGCTCGATAAGCACCAATGGCATGCTCTTCCAGGTCCCAGAGAAATGGGCCCAGTCCTTGAATTCATAGAGCTTTTTTCTCAGAGGAGTCAGGCAATAAACAAAGAAACATTTAAATTCAGAAAGTGGAAATTGCTATAAAGAAAAATAAAATCCAGATAACAGGATGGGGCAAGATCAATGCTATTTTACATGCTGGTCAGGGAACTTCCTCCTAAAGGAAATAAGATTTCGCGAGAAGCTGGTGTTCTGTTGACTGCCGGGGAGGCCAGAGTGGCTGCAGCAGAGGTGCCTGGCAGGGAGGGGTAGAAGAGGCCCGAGAGGCGAGCCCGGGGCCAGGGCACCAGGCAAGCCTCCTAGATTAGCGAAGACATGGCTTGTTCTAAAGGAATTCCCCCAACACTGTGATTCTTCTTCCTCCTTTTTGATTCCTCAAAAAAACCACACACACACGCACGCACGCACGCACGCACACAGCCCTTAACTCTAGAAGTTTCTTAGACAATGGCACATTCAGGTTTTAGGTATTGTGCCGTCTCCTTGGCAAGTATTTTTTGGTGGGTGGGGACAAATGTCTTTGAACTCCATGTTGTCTTTAAAGCAGCAGTTTATCATACAAACTATTCCATTTGTCTGGTCCTATCTCCTGGGTTTTTTTTTTTTTTTTTTTTTTTTTTTGAGACGGTGTCTTACTCTGTTGCCAGGCTGGAGTGCAGTGGCGCAATCTCGGCTCACTGCAACCTCCTCCTGGGTTCAAGCGATTCTTCTGCCTCAGCCTCCCGAGTAGCTGGAACGGCAGGGGCGTGCCACCATGCCTGGCTAATTTTTGTATTTTTAGTAGAGACGGGGTTTCACCATGGCCAGGATGGTCTTGATCTCTTGACCTCGTGATTGGCCTGCCTCGGCCTCCCAAAGTGCTTGGATTACAGGCGTGAGCCACAGCGCCCGGCCAATCTCCTTTTGAGTTTTGTTTTGTTTTGGGGGTTTTGTTTTGTTTTGTTTTGTTTTGTTTTGAGACACAGTCTGGCTCTGTCACCAGGCTGGAATGCAGTGGCACAATCTCTGTTCACTGCAGCCTCCACCTCCTGGGCTCAAGTAGTTCTCCCGCCTCAGCCTCCTGAGTAGCCTAGACCACAGACATGCACCACCACACCCGGCTAATTTTTTAATTATTTGTAGAGACAAGATCTCACTTTGTTGCCCATGCTGGCCTCAAACTCCTGGGCTCAAGTGATCTTCTCCCCTGAGTCTCCCAAAGTGCTGAGATTTAAGGCATGAGCCACCATGCCCAGCTTTTGAGATTATTTTAATGCTTACATAGAAGCTCTAGTTTATGGGGCACACCTTCTTTATATAATAGTTTTCTCATTTTTCTCTTGGGTTCTTGGTTTTTCTTTTCCAGCCTGCTATTCCCTTCGCCACATTCTTTCCATAGATGGCTCTTTCCATTTTTAAAAACCTTTCCTATTTTTTTAACCTAGCACTCAAGGTAAAATGGTATTATATCCACATAAACCCATCATAAATTGAAAATATCGTAAGTCAAAAATGCATCTAATATACCTAACTATCAAACATCATAGCTTAGCCTAGCCTATGCTAAATGTGCTCAGAACTCTAACATTAGCCTACAGTTGGACAAAATCATCTGGTAACACAGGACTAGTTATTTACTGTCATGATTGTGTGACTGTCTGGGAGCTATGGCTCCCTTGCACCAGGGGAGAGTATCATATCACATATTGCTAGCCTGGGAAAAGATCAAAATTTGAAACTCAAAAGTCAGCTTATACTGAATGCATATCTCTTTCACACCATCACAAAGTCAGAAAATCCTAAGTCGTAAGTCAGGAACCATCTGTACATTCTCCTTAATGTAGGAATACAAATATTGATCTGTGAGGCATTTCTGCTTTTGACAAAGTCTAATCCTGCGTATGCCCCATATAGTAGGCAGTTTCCCAGATGGCATCCAATGATGCCATTTCTTGGTGCTCACACTCTTCTGTAATTCCTCCTCTTGAGTCTGGGCCAGACCTAAGGACTTCCTTCTAACAGAAAGAATATGGCCAAAGCAAGACGATGTCAGAAAGATTATGGCTCCTGACTTGCTTGTTTCCTCTTCCTCTCTTGTTTGCCTGCTCTAAGAGAAGCCAGCTGCCATGCTGTGAACTGCAATGTGAAAAGGCCAGTGCAGCAAGGAGGTGTCCAGCCAACAGCCAGTGAGGATCTGAGGCCTCAGTCCAACAGCCCATGAGCAACTGAATTCTGCTAGTAACCATGGAAGTGAACACAGAAGTGGATCCTTCCCCAGGCGAGCCTTCAGATGTCCACAGACCCAGCCAAGACTTTGACTGCAGCCCTGTGAGAGCCCCTATGCCAGAGGACCCAGCTAAGCCACACTCAGCTTCCTGACCTGTCAGGTAATAAATGTATGTTGCTTTAAGCCACTAGGCTTTTCCTTTGTAAAATATGTGTTATGATCATTGGCACCCTAAATGATTTGGTTAAACTAATCTGCACTCTAATAGTAACATCACAATCCCTCATGGTGAGTCTCTCCAGCCTCCTTTGTTTTATGTATCCTTCTCTGCTAAATGCACACACAACTTCTTACCAGCCTGTCTTTCTGTCTTACATTTTAAATACTAAATTCTTTCCCTTTTCTTCTCCATCTTAGAACTTAGCAATGTAGTTGACTCTCCTTCCAGCTTCACTGGCATCCTGGTTCTCCTGTCTGTTATTAATAGATTCATGACACTTGCATGAGTGGAAGTCATACGTTCCCCAAATGAAAGTCAGATACATTAGCCAACAAGACATTTTTCTGATATTATTTTCTACCTTTCCATGTGTCAATCTATTTACAAATTTGTTCTATGTGCTTTCTATACCTTCATCTCCATTATTAAGATAAATTGTATCAAGAATTGGGCACTTGACAGATCCCCCACATCATAAAAATAGAATCCATTTTCCAAGTTCCCATGGCCCCATTCATCAGCATGCTTTTTATTTGACTGCTCAATAAAAATTAATCTATTGAATTTTCCTTTTTCATGTCCTGTACTTTTTCAGTTTATCCACAGTGATAACTGTTAAGTACCTGCTAAATTTCGGACACCATTGTGTAAACATCTTTCCAGATTTAAAACTCTCTTAAAAAAAGAAATGAGGCCAGGCATGGTGTCTCATTCCCTATAATCACAGCACTTTGGGAGATTGAGGTGGGAGAACTGTTTGAGGCCAGGAGTTTGAGACCAGCCTGGATAATATAGCAATCTGTCTCTACAAAAAATTTTATTATTATTTTTTTTATTTTTGGTCTCAGTGTAATTGTGTATAAATACTGCCTGCTGGTCTCTCCTTATTGGTAGATGCTGACTAACATTACAAGGTAATAATTGGTTATACTGTATTAGGAGAATAACAGTTTATAACAATATTACTTGCAATAAACTTTATACTTTCTTTTCCTATTCAGTGAAGCAATTGTTTGGCTTTATGGCTACACAGACAGTTTTTCTTTCATGGCTAAGTTTATTTTGTCATAAGGCAATCAGGTGGCACAAAAATATTGACAACTACAGGAAACCAACATCTAGCAAAGAAATTTGAAGATCATGTTCACCCTGAATAAACAAGTGCCTTTAAAAAAATTCTTCCAACTTTTTTTTTTTTTTTTTTTTTTTTTTTGAGACGGAGTTTCGTTACCCAGGCTGGAGTGCAATGGCGCGATCTCGGCTCACCGCAACCTCCGCCTCCTGGGATCAGGCAATTCTCCTGCCTCAGCCTCCCGAGTAGCTGGGATTACAGGCACGCACCACCATGCCCAGCTAATTTTTTGTATCTTTAGTAGAGACGGGGTTTCACCATGTTGACCAGGATGGTCTCGATATCTTGACCTCGTGATCCACCCGCCTCGGCCTCCCAAAGTGCTGGGATTACAGGCTTGAGCCACCGCGACCGGCCAATTCTTCCAACTTTTAACTTCAAACAGAAAAGTTGAAGAAGAGGTACTGTAAAGACACATGTGCTCTTTATTTAGATTCACAAATTAACATTTTCTGAGATTGGCTTTGTGTGTCTCTATGTCTCTTTTCCTCTTCACATACACACTCATTTTCTCTCTCTTACACACATGTACATATACATGCACACACTCACATTTTGTGGAGCTCTGAACTGCTTGAAAGCAAACTGCAGACATCAAGATTATATAAAAATACTTAAGGGAGTTTTTCCAAAATTAGCACATTCTTTTATATTACTACAATAACAATCACAAGACATTGGCTACTGATAATTAATATTATGTAATATACAGTCTAAATTTTAAATAAAAATTTAAATTAAAATTTTTTTAATTTTTAAAAAATTTTAAAAATTAACTGGGCATGATGACACACGTTTGTAGTCCCAGCTACTTGGGAGGCTGAGGCGGGAGGATGGCTTGAACCCAGGAGGTCAAGGCTGCAGCAAACTGTGATGATCCCACTGCACTCCAGCCTGGGAAAGTTTGCCTAGGCCAACGTGAAAACGCTGTGCAAAGGCATCTCTGGTGCCACATCGTGACACCCACGCATGACACGAGCTGTGAAGACTGGGTCTCCTCAAGTGAAACTGTCGGCCAAAGAATGCGTGTGGAATAGACAGCAGTTGGCTTATCAAGGTCTTCCTCACTGAATGGTGAGGATTAGGTGAAGGGGACATGAAGGAATACTCCATTGGTTTCCCAAGCTGCTATAACAAAGTACTACAGCCTGTGAGGCTCCCAACGACAGCAATGACGCTCCAAGGTGTATACCGCCCTCTAGTGGTCTCTGCCTCCTCTCTTTCCTTTGTACCTGTCCATTCAGGAGCTCATCTCAGCCCTTTCCCAACCAACACACTGAGTTCTCACAGCACAGCCCGCTTGCCATCCTTACTGAAACCATTTGGGATTACTCAGTCAGATTTGCATTCTTCAGACCATCTCATTCCTCTTGTGCAGTTTTTTTTTTTAAATCATATAACAAACCGTGGAACCCTGCCCATTTCATCTCTAACGTTGTTTTAATAAGTTGTGCAGATGTATCTATTTTGCTCCTCAGCGCTCTTGACTATCTTCCCTCTGTTGAGAATTTTCTTTTTATTTTAACGTGTTCCATCACTCTATTCCAGTTTGGAATGGGAGTAAACTTTTACCACCCTCTGGCCTTCCTTTGTTTAAGTCTTTCTGTTCTAACAGTGTTTAGTATAATAGAAATTTCCCAGCTATGTGGAATTTATTTAATTTCTATTTCTTATTTATTTATCCATTTTTAGACAGGGTCTCGCTCTGTTGCCCAGGCCGGAGTGGTGTGACCATGCTTCACTGCAGCCTTAACCTCCCAGGCTCCTGTGAACCTCCCACCTCAGCCTCCTGAGTAGCTGGGACTGCAGGTGTACCCCACCATAACCGGCTAATTTTTAATTTTGTATAGAGATGGGCTTTCTGCTTTATTGCCCAGGCTGGTCTCGAACACCTGGGCTCAAGCTATCCTCCCATCTCAGCTTCCCAAAGTGCTGGGATTACAGGCGTGAGCCATTGCACCTGGCCTCTTTAGTGCATATAAAGCAAAGAGGAGAGAAGATATCTGCGAGAATCTAGTATCTTCCTAGGAAAACCAGGATATCAGGATGGGCCTCAGGAATGTGAAATAAGCTGGGCACAGTGGCGCGTGCCTGTAGTCCCAGCTACTCTGGAGGCTGAGGTGGGAGGATCGCTTGAGCCCAGGAGTTCTGGGCTATAGTGCGCTATGCCGATCACGTGTCTGCACTAAGTTCGGCATCAATATAGTGACCTCCCAGAAGCAGGGAACCACCAGGTTGCCTAAGGAGGGGTGAACCAGCCCAGGTCAGAAACGGAGCAGGTCAAAAGTCCTGTGCTGATCAGTAGTGGGATCGAGCCTATGAATAGCCACTGCACTCCAGCCTGGGCAACATAGTGAGACCCCGTTCTCTTTAAAAAAAATAAATTTAAAAATTTAAAAATAAAAAAAAGTGAAATAAATTGGTAATGAGAACTCTGAGCACCGGGATAAAGAGTCAAGCAGAAGGAGGGGAGAAGGAGAGCTGCTGTCCCTCTCTGAGAAGTCCACCCGGGGTAGAAAATGAGCTGGAAAGGGGACGGCACAAGTGCCTTGGCTTCAATTGGCTGCAGATTGCTTATGGATAGAGAATACTCCCTAACAGAGGTCCTGAATGGAACCATTCTGCCTGAAGCCAAGGAAACATGTCTCTCTTCCTCGAGGTTTTGGAGAGGGGTGGGGAGGATTCTGAAAACCTAGAAAGCAGGCTACCCTTGGAAACAGATCTCTTCCCATCTTGGCAAATTCAGAAATGGCCAAAGTCCCCAGGACAACAGGAAGAACTACAGGTATGAACAGCCAGAGGCACATGGCATTGGTCCTTCTCCACCTCTGCTGACCTCAGGATATCTTGAACTCCACCCTCTCCACACCTCGGCTCCACTCATGCTGAATTTATACTCATACTAACTTGCCACTGTGTAGTCTGCTAATACACTACAGCTTCTTTAAAGATTGCAGAAAATTTGAAAATAAAACTGTATTATATTAAACCCCTATCAAACAACTTAGATGAAATAAAGCTTCAGATGGACTAAGGATATTGGTGTAAAATAAAACAAAGCTATTGTGGGAAGTAGAAAAGTTCCTTTTTAAAGTTTCCTTTCTTGTTAAAGAATAAGTGTGCTAATAACTTTGTTAAGCCCTGTCCTATGTAGCTGTTAGACATGCTGTGCTTACAGGCACGTAGTACGTTCTATGTCCTTGTACTTTAGCCAAGATATCTGTGCTAGATGTGCCCACAGGCATGTTCTAGCTCTCCATTGCTTTTACCTGTTTAGAAAAGTTTTGTTAGCCAATCGGTTTTAGTTCAGATTGTGAGCCAGACTGGAGGTCTGGCTTCAGCCAACGGAGATCAGACACAGCAGTAAGGATGACCCCAAATGCATAAGGGCTAAATTTGTCTGTTTTCCTTTGTTTTTTGGCAAGATGCCTAGTGAGAGTAACCTTCCAGCAGCCAGGAAGTAAAAATGGCATTACTGAAAGATTCGTCTTGGCGCTAATTTTTCTTTGTGGCACCGAGCATCTATTTCCAACAGGTATCCAAAGAAACTAGAGATAAAATACTTCTATAATTTTGGTGTGACCAAGGTCTAGGCATAATATAAAAGGCAGACAATATATAGTAAAAAAAAAAAAAAAAAGCTTTAATTTATACATAGGTATATATGTCTATGTGTCTATGCATGCCCACACATAGCTATACAGAGATATACATCTAACGTATAATTAAATAAATGAGATTAAAATGTTATACATGTTGCTGTTAGCACGAGTCATTTTGCAGTGAAGGGTTTTTTTCATTGTTTATCCCCTCATGACCATCCCATCCCAAGTACACGGTGGTAACAGCCTGGTATGTACCTTCCCATACTTCCTTTATGCTCATATAATCATATACAAACACATGGAGAGAGAAGAAAGTTTGGTCATTGTTTTATTATGCAGGCTTCTCTGCAGTTTGCTCTTACCTCTTAATAAGAGATCTTGAAAATCCCCCCAGTCCTCCAGTGTGGGGTAATTCATTCTTGTTAACAGCTGACTGGAAAAGGATGAAGCACTTTTCATTCCCTGTTGATAAACAGGTTTTACTTCTAGAAACATCAATTGTATGCCCTTAGATCATACGCTTTGCACGTCTGAATTTCCCGGCAGGTGACCTCTCCCAGTGATGGAAGATCAGGCTTGGGGTGTGGAATTTGACAGCCTAAGGGCACACCCAGTGCCCAAGAAGTGGGGCTCGGAGGGCAGGAGAGGAACAGAGAAAGGGGTCGGGCGCGAAATGGTGTGGAGGGCCTGCGGGAGGGTTAGAGAGGCCACAGGGATAGACAGGCTCAAGGATTGACACTGCCATGCCACAATTTTTCCTCCCGCCCCTTTAGGGCGCTCCCCGTAGGACATTGTTGGCACCGTGTCACAAGAGAGGTTGGTGGAGGCAAGAAGGTCCTTAAAGGAGGACGGAGGACACAGCCAGAAACGAAACAGCCCTTTAGGCGAACTAGAAAGGAAGGAAACTTCAATTTCAGCTGTTTGGTCACTTCTCCAACACTGCCACCAAGTGGCTCTAGGGGAGCAATGCAACTAGCAAACCCAAAGATTGCAAGAGCTGGGCAGTCATAAAATAAAACCACCATGCCTGGCTGATTTTTTAATTTTTAATAGAGACAGAATCTCATTATATTGCCCAAGTTGGTTTCGAGCTCCTGGGCTCAAATGAACCTCCTGTCTCGGACTCCCAAAGTGCTGGGATTACAGGTGTGAGCCGCCACTCCTGGCCCCAGTAGTGGTAAAATAAAACCACATCTCACATTCCATCTTATTTTGCAACCCTCAGGTGGAGAGAGAGAACATTTCCATCACCCCCAAAGAGCTCACTCATGCTGTGTGCCAGTCTTCAGAGGTCGCTGCCTTTCTGGCTCCCATAGATCAGATTTGCCTGGTCTTGAGCATGATGCAAACAGAATCTTGCTGCTCATATTCCCTCTTGTCTGACTCACGTGTCTGTAAGATGGGTACATGTGGCTGTACAGCCTATTCTAGCTATTTGCAGTAGATCTGTTCTATAAAATCACTACAGATGCTAAATTAACAAATACTGAACCATTGCTCATAGGAAAAATAGGGGTTAGGTTCCTGGGAGACTCTGCTCAAGACACTGTGATCAACCAATCAGCACATATAAAGAAACAAATGTATCAATCTATGGTTAACTAGGATCAACTGATAAATATGCGGAATCAAAATAAAAGCAAATAAGCTGGTTTTAAGTGTGTTTCTGTTTAAAGACACCTTGTTAAATATATACTGGTGATTCATTAATGTTGAACTCATGGCCAACAGCACTATAACTAACTCATGACTGAACAAAGCAGCACAAAAATGAATTTAATGTTATTTTGAGCACTAAATTGACCACAAAAATGACACTTGTTTTACAGTATGACAGCCAGAACAAGAAGGCAGAACTTGGTCTTGTTTGACCTCACTGGGATAACTCAAATTTTGGGTACAGTGGGGGCATACCAGGAGATTCCAATTTTTCAGTATTCTGTGCAGGTCCAAAATATGGACCATAAGAACACCATGAGTCTAATTTTAGAGTTACAAATAAATACTAGCAAATAGGTACATTTTCAAATACAGAATCCATAAATAAAGATCATCTGTGTCTGTGCTTTGGTCTGCGGTGTTTGTTGTTGTTATTGTTATTGTTGAGACAGGATCTCACTGTGTCACCGAGACCGGATCGTGGCTACAGGATTCATGGCTCACTGCGGCCTTGACCTCCCCAGCTCAAGCAGTCCTCCCACTTCAGCCTCCCGAGTAGGTGGGACTACAGGTGCATACCACTGTGCCAGTTTTTCTGAAGGGCAATGAGCTCTATAAAGTCAATCTCAATTCCCCAAAGCAATCTTCTCATATCTGAAAATACGCCATTCCAGTCAAAGCCTTGGTAAAATACCCAGTGTCTCCACTTGGGTCTTGTTACAAAACAAAAACAAAAACAGATTCTTATTGAACCTATGCAAATAACCGTACCACCATAAATTAAGAATACTCAAATAGTTTCCAAATCCTGGAGAAATCAGGTAAAGAAAAATTTTACCCACAAGTATACTCAATTGTTAAAAGCTATAAATAACTCAAAAAAGTTTTCAGCTGGATGCAGTGACTCATGCCTGTAATCCCAGTACTTTGGGAGGTTGAGCGGGGAGAGTAGCTTGAGTCTAGGAGTTCAAGACCAGCCAGGGAAACATAGAGAGACCTCATCTCTACAAATAATAAAACAAAAAATTAGCTCAGTGTGGTGGTGCATACCTGTAGTCCAGCTACTCAGGAGGCTGAGGTGGACGGATTGCTTGAACCTGGGCAGTTGAGGTTTCTGTGATCTGAGATCATGTCTTTGCACTCCAGCCTGGGCAACAGGGCAAGAACCCACCCCTCAAAAAAGGGAAAAGAAAAAAGTTTTCTGACTCTGAAAAATAAAATAAATAAGTATCAGTAATGTTTCAAACAAAAAAAGACATAAAAAATTATTTCACTTACATATTAGTTCAGTCCCATATAATTAACCTTTGTTCTATCCAAGATTGGGCCAGCAGTCCTCATAGACATATCAGCTCTTCCATGAAAGACCTGGCAATATTCTCTCTAGTTAAATGACACAGCCTCCAAACTTACCAGAAACCTGCATTCAAGAGCACCCACCAGAGTCCTTTCCATGAACTTCCCTAAAGAAGTAACTTTTAAACTGTAGCTGATCATAAACTACTTTTTGAGAAGAATCAAAGTAAAACAATTATCATCCATGGATGATAAAAGTCTTAGGACAGGCCAGGTGCAGTGGCTCATACCTGTAATTGCAGGTTAGAAGGCTGAGCAGGTGAATCACTTGAGTCTAGGAGCTCAAGACAAGCCTGGACAACATGGGGAGACCCTATCTGTACAAAAAATAATTAGCTGGGTGTGGCGGCATGAGCCTGTAATCCCAACTCCCTGGGGGAGGGCTCAGGTGGAAGGGTCACTTGAGCTTGGGAAGCAGAGGTTGCTCAGGGAGCCAAGATCATGAGATCATGCCACTGCACTTCAGCCTGGGTGCCATACTAAGACTCCTATCTCAAAAAAAGAAAAAAAAAAAAAGCTTTTAGGACAGTCATGGTTAAAAATACAATTGACAAGAAAATTTGGTTACTTCTGTGACATACAATTTACATCAGAATCATAATTATTACTGATTATATCATATATACTAAGACATATCAGAATTACAGGAATCTCATGTGATTTTGGAACACATATTAATATTTAACTCAAACAAAGTTAAATAAACATTTTATATTTGACATTGCTTCCTTTATAATTTTAACACACCAAATAAAGCAAATAAGTTCAAAATCTCTTTTGGACTTCAGGAGACCTAATATCTAAAAAAGTTAATGAGGTCAAAAAAGACTAAATTTCAAACTTGAAATTTTGATTTTGGGAAGTTTCTCATACATCAAAAGTTTAAAACACTTGATATCACAAAATAGAATCACAGGTTATTCATTTAGCCAAAAGTCATAACAAATATTTTCAAAAAGAAAACAAAAATCTTTACTCTTTGATAGGAGACTCAGTTTCCCAAACAGTAAGACCTAATAAATACAGCACACAGCCAACTGAATGTGTCTCTTTTTCTCTCTTTTTTCTACAGTTTGCTCAAAAAGTAAACAAAAATATTTTACTTTCTCTTAATTATTACATGAAAATCTTGCTTAAAAGAGAAAACCAAATTTTGCCTTTGCATAGTGTATTATTAACACTGAAGTTAATTGTTTAAATAAAATCTTATAAACAAATCCATTCAATCTCACTTTGACCATAAGGTAAGGTGTCTATAAATCTTTTAGAATTTTCTATAAAGAACAGATAGTGCTCTAAGAAAATCCTTTTATTCCAGCACAGGGGTTTTGACTCTGACCCTGCATCAGTGTGCTCTTGATTTTTTACATTTAACTTGCAGAAAAACTAAATGACACCCTTTAAATTGCAGCCAACTTGATTACACAAAAGATTCCTTTCATAAGATCAATTCACCACAAATCATACTTAAAGCTTCAGTTTCATCCTGTCATTTTCTCTTAGGACAAAAATTTACTTTCCCAATTTTCTATGTCCATTTCATTTTATCCATCATTTTTCCTTCAATTTAAAACAACTTAACAACCTCTAAGCAAGGAAAAATCACTTTCCCTTAACATTTTTCTGACCTTTACCGAAAACACATCCCACTTTCCTTATATACTTTACAGATAGAATTTTTCTCTTGTATCTAGTGGTTTTAATTACATATATTAATTCCAATGTTAACTCTTCATAATTTTTAAGCAAAAAACCTAGGAGGTAAGCAACTTAAGTTATGTGTCAGATGTGTAGCCCAGGACAAAAGGAGAGAGCTGCAGATAGCGCAGGACCCTTCCCACCAAGGCGAGGAGGTATAGTTGGGCCAGAGAGTCATCCACACGTTCCCAGGACTTACCATGCCATTTTTTAGAACCTAGAATCTAAAGGTTCTACGACAGACAAAACAAGTGTCAAAACTATTCCAGAAGCAGTTTTCTACCTTAAAACATCTAGCAAAGGCAATATCTGACCTACCTAATTCAGACAAAATGTCTACCTTAAATCCTAAGACATTTCCATGTTATTTCACCAATAATTATAGAATTATCTTTATTTACTAAAGATTATTAAGGTCATGTGAACTAAAAGACAGTTGAGTTAAAGTTTCTGTTTTTCTGATAAAATATTTGATTTAAGCCCTTCCGTTTTTTCTTTTAGGGGAATTAATTGGAGCTCTATTACATATTTTGGTAGTGAACCATCATATACATGACACAGATACACAAAAGAAGCAGATCTTATAGGTTTATACAAGTCTCATTAGCCAGTTTTTAAATAGGTGTTTTTTCCCATACACTCTTCCAATTGCCTATTTTATTGCCCTAGGCAATTATTAACTAGGTAACACTATATTTGTCTTAAAAAGGGACCACTCTTAGGTGAAACAAGATAGAAAATGTATAATTTAAAAGCACAGAGCTAAGACATTAGTCCTAAATATTGTACCATCATTTGTTCAAACCAAGGGAAAAATGGTATAAGTTCAGTTAAGACGGCCGGGAAAAGCTTCATTGCTTGCTTACTTGCTTTCTCTTCCTCTCTGTCTCTCTTTCTCTTTCTTTATGTAATAGTCTGTTTGACACTGCTGTAAAGAAATAGCTGAGACTAGGTAATTCATAAAGGAAAGAAGTTTAATCGGCTCACAGTTCTGCAGGGCTGGCAGGCCTCAGGAGACTTACAATTATGGTGGAAAGGGAAGCAGGCATGTCCCACATGGCAGCAGGTGAGAGGGACAGAAAAAAGGAAGAACTTCCAAACACTTATAAAACCATCAGTTCTCATGAGAACTCACTCTCTAAAACCCAGTCTCCCAAAGGGCTGCACATGCCCACCCACCCCCCTTTTTTTTTTCTTTGAGACAGGGTCTCCCTCTGTTGCCTAGGCTGAGTGAAGTGCTGAAATCATAGCTCATTGCAGCCTCAACTACCCAGGCTCAGGTGATCCTCCCACCTCAGCCTCCCAAGTAGCTGGGACCACAGGCATGCACCACCATATGTGGCTTGTTTTTTTGTATTTTTTTGTATTTTATCATGCTATCCAGGCTGGTCTCGAACTCCTGGGCTCAAACAAGCCACACATCAGCCTCCCAAAATGCTGAGATTACAGGTGTGAGCCATTATCCCTGGCCCTTTATTAAGAATTGGGATTAATGTTAATAGTATACTAATGCAAAGATAAAATTTGGTTTTCTCTTTTGAACAAGATTTTCATGTAAATTACTAAAAGATAATGAAAGGTTTTTTGTTTTGTTTTGTTTTTTGCCCTTTAAATAAACAACCAAAAAAAAAAAAAAAAAAGGAAGGGAGAGGGAGAAAAGTCAGATTTGGGTTGGCCTCATGCTGTTTTTACTGGGTCTTGTGTGGAAAGTTGAGTTTACCCTTTATTAACAAGTAAAATTTTTGCTTTTTAAAAATTTCTGAGCTGCCACCACAGCTACTGCAGCCTCTGGGAGCCTAGAAAAGGGGAATGAGAATAGTAAATGACTCAGTCCTCCCATGTCAGTGGTGGTGGTTGTGGCCAGGGAGGCATGATGGCCAGGTGGGGGCGCTGCTGCTGCGAGGAGCAGGCAATGGTGGGTGGTGCCTTGGGCATCAGGGTGGGGCGGCACATGAATAAAAAGAATCACCAAAATCAGGAAAAGTGGAAAAAGTTTAAAAGAAGGACAAGACACAGTAGGATCAGAGCAAATTTCCATCCGGAAAAATAGCCTTGTTGCTGTCCCATTTACAGTATCTGCTAAAATAAAGGTATCAACCTCTCAGCCCATAGTGAAGAAAGACAAACAGCAAAATCCTTCAAGGTTTAGCACAAGCAATAATATAGAACTTCAAACACTACCATCTTTAAACAATGTTCCTCCTGCTGATCAAGAGACACTCTTCTTCTGGCAGTTACATCAGTGTTGTGTCCTCTTTGACTTTCTTTCTGATCCACAGAATGACCTAAAGTGGAAGGAAGTACAATGGGCTAATTTAAATGAAATGGTAGAATTTATCACCCGTCATCAGAATGGGACCACAGAGCCTGTTTACCCAGAAGTAGTCCATATGTTTGAAGTTAACATATTTCAAACTTTACCACCTTCATTCTATCTTCCAGGAGCAGAATTTGACCCAGAGGAAAACAAACCAATTTAGAAGACACCTGGCCTCATTTAGAGTTTGTTTATGAATTTCTCTAAAGATTTTTAGAGTGTCCAGATTTCCAACCTAAGACAGCAAATAAATATGTTGATCAGAAGTTTGTATTGCAGCTTTTAGAGTGGTTTGACAGTGAAAATCCTCAGGAAAGAGGTTTTTTGTTTGTTTTGTTTTTGTTTGTTTTGAGACAGAGTTTTGCTCTCTTGCCCAGGCTGGACTGCAGTGGCACAATTATGGGTCACTGACTGCAACCTCTGCTTCCCAGGTTCAAGCAGTTCTCCCATCTCAGCCACCCAAGTAGCTGGGATTACAGGTGTGTCCACCATACCTGTCTAATTTTTATATTTTTTATACAGACGGGGTTTTGCCATGTTGCTCAGGCTGGTCTTGAACACTTGGCCTCGAGTGATCTGCCCACCTCACTCTCCCAAAATACTGAGATTACAGGTGTAAGCCACATGCCTGGCCTGGGAGAGAGTTTTCCTAAAACCAGCCTTTACAGAATCTGTGGGAAATTCTTAGGCTTGAGAGCTTACATCAGAAAACAGATAAATAATATATTTAATGAGTTTATTTATGAAACAGAGCATCACAATGGCATACCAGAGTTACTAGATATATTGGGAAGCACAATTAATGGATTTGTTTTACCAGTAAAAAAAGAGCACAAGATTTTCTTATTCAAGGTGCTGTACCTTTGCACAAAGTGAAATCTCTTGAGTGTCTATCATCCCCAGCTGGTATATTGTATAGTACAGTTTTAGAAAGGGATAAACCACCTCACTAAACCAGTGGTGATGGCACTTCTCAAATATGGGCCAAAGCCTTACAGCCCAAAAGAAGTAATGTTCTTAAACAAATTAGAAGAAATTTTAGATGTAATTGAACTACCAGAATTGGGAAGATCATGGAGCCACTCTTCTAGCAGTTAGCCAAATATGTCTCCAGCTCACACTTCCAGGTGGCAGAGCAAGCACTTTATTACTGGAATAATGAATACATTATGAGCTTCATCAGTAACAATGCAGCAAAGATTCTGCTCATCATGTTTCCATCCTTGTACTGCAATTCAAAGACCCATTGGAACAAGACAATACATGACTTGATATCCAACACCCTGAAGCTCTTCATGGAGATGAACCAAAAGCTGTTTGATGATTGTACATAACAGTTCAAAGCAGAAAAACTGAAAGAGAAGCTAAAAATGAAAAACAACAGGAAGAAGCATTGGTGAAAAGAGAAGATCTAACCAAAGCCAATCAGCAGGTACTAAAAAAGATTGTAACTTGAAAATGTCCAGGGTGTTTCTTGAATATTTTTTGTAAGATAGGAATATTTCTTCACCGTGAGAAAGAGGGATATCATTTTGGCCAAATAAACAACTTATAGTGACCTGGGATTCTATTTTGTAATAGCAAGTGTTTAAACCTTTCATATTTGACAAACTTTTCGAAGTCAAATTCTAAATGAAGCTTTTTCTTTAACCTGGCTTACCCTTTTAGATATTAGGTACCCTAAAGTCCAAAAGAGACATATTTGGCTTATCTGGCATACTAAAACCATACAAGAAACATTACCAAATATAAAATGGTATTTAAACTTTCTTTGGGTTATATTCATATAAATATATTATTAGCATGTGTTTCAAAATTATATAACAGTCCCATAATTCTGATATGTCCAATAATTGTGATATGTGTATATATTATCAGTAATAATTATAATTTTACATTAAATTGTTTTGTGCCATATGATGATCAGACTTTAACCATAGCTGTTCTGAGACTTTAGCCCCTCCTCTGGCCTGGGCAGCAGCTTCCCCGGACCCTGCCATGAACAGCACCCTTGCCCCAGTACTCTTCAGGCCCTGGTGGCCTGGTGCTCACTTTGCAGGCCTGAGTGGCAGTGAGTTGAGCTATTTTTTAGACTGGGAGAGAGAGTTGGCAATCCCCAGAGGAAAGGGAGCCTCAAACCCCTCTGTATCCAGTTGCCAATAGTAATTTAACTCTGATTCTTTTCAAAGGAAGTTTTATAATCAGCTATAGGACTCTGACAGGTGCCCTTGAATCTAATAAAGTTTCTAATAACTTTGAAAATTGTGATATTAGGATGGGGAAAAAAACTTCCAAGACTCCCATAAAAAGCTAATGTGTTCATAAATACCAAGCAGAACAGGAGTTAATTACATAGATTGAACTAATGGAAGACCAAAATAGTCTTTTTATGACTTTTTGTTGGAAACATTGCTAATTCTTTTGTTTTACAGAGTCCAGAAAACCTTTAGTCTTTTGTACTGTTTGCAGCTTTTAACAATTAGGTAAATTACACTCTTGCAAGCAAAATTTAGAGTGTATTTCTTTCTCTCTACCTGGTTTCCTCAGAATTTAAAAACTATTCATAAGTATACTTAATTTGTGGCAGTATAGTTATTTGTGCAAGTTCAGTAAAAATCTTTTTGCTTTTGTAATAGGACACTACCATTGGAGACCCTGGTTATTTTACCAAGGCCTTGACTAGAATGGCATACTTTCAGGTATAAACAGACTGCTTTAAGGAATCAAAGTTGACTTACAGAGCCAATAAAAGCTCCTTGGTAAAACTGGCCTCTTACCTTGTCTACATAGTCCTTGTATAAAGTTCATGACTTGTGGTAAGTAAAGAATATCACCTTCTGACAGGTCCAAGAGTGCCAAATTATCTTGGGGCCTTAGGAGAGGAATTCCTCCAACTCATACAGGTATTTGCAGGTACAGATAAATCTATAGCTGGGCTCAAGCCTTTAAAAACTGAATCTGAGATTTCTTATGGAATAAAGGAATTAAACACTATCAGCAAAGCCAATTTTAGAAAGAGTCTATGTGGCAAGTAATTATTCTTGCTATATTTTATGCAAATATTCAAGCCAAACATAAGACTGAAATTTATTATGCAAATAAATTGGTTTTGGTATGATCTGTCTTTAGTAAAAATAACTAGAGAGAAAAAAAATCACATTTTAGAAAAAAACTATAGTACACTTGTTGTTAGAGTCTAGTCTTGTTCACTGTTTTTGAGTTTTTTATTTTCTGCAATTTGGACTGAATCCTGAATTCCTTTCAAGCTATAGGTCCCAAATTATTGCTTTCAAAATTTTCAGACTTGGAATCAATGAATTTACTACTATGCTATTCCTTGTAATACAGATGAGAAAGACATGTCAGACTACCACAGTCTTCCTCCTCTGTAACTAAAGATGCTTTGAGTCTAACATCTGAATAAATTGTGCTCAGTGTTAACCTTTGTTTTTCTTCTGTCTCCATAGAAATGCCTCTTATTAAAAATCCGTTTGCCTTCATCACATGGAGAGGCCAAGGGCATCTGCAATGTCACCTACTGGATGAAACGCAGCCATTTAACCAAACTGATCCATTCTCAAGGACTAGACAGTGCTTATGACTATGTTCATGAGTATTCATAGCTCTTCCTGTAAGCTGTTAAATACATAGTTAGCCATCCTGTCATCATATCCAGTTATGATGGCAGTGGGCAACCTATATGATAATTAAGACTGACTGCTGTGTATATATTCCAGTAAATTTGGGAAATGTCTCAGCCCTGCAAGATACATACCAACAAATCAAAGCTATGTCTGACTCCACATTGTTACTAGACCAATGATTATTGTCCTGATTCAGGTCAGTATCATCCTGGTGGCAAAAGCTGGCAGTAACATTGGCCCTGACTTCAAGGATAGGCATATTCTTCTGTTGCGGAGTTTACTTGTGCTGCCCCCTCCACATGTAAATGCAAGACTGGCTTTCCCCAGAGACTTTCCAGACCTTGCACCATAATGTTCCCACAAATATCATCTGTGAAGTCCAGGTATTCGTGAATATTTCCAAATCTAAACAGATCAATTCCATACCAACACCCAATAACGACACCATCTTTCAGCAAGAAGTAGCTGGAATAAAAACAGTACCCCAATTCCACAGAGATGGAAGGGAACTTGGTAGTGGGGAATTGTAACCAAATATTCCCATTTTCCTAAGAAATAGGTAAAATTTTTTTCTCTCTCTCTTCTTTTCTTTTTCCTCCTTTCCCCACTTTTATCTTAGTCCTTTAGAAATGCAAATTTCTAAATCTTAATAGCCTTTTACCTCGCCTTCACCGGACATTCCCTACAGGGCAAGTTCACCTAACTATGTGCTTAGGAGCTCCAGGAAGGAAATCTCACCCACCAGGAGATTGTCTGGAGAGATAACAGTCAATTTACAACCCAAAGTATGCCTGCTCATGGAGACATCAGCAGTCATCAGCTTGATCACCTGGTAGATGCGGCACTAAGCTAACATGCCAAGCCCTTACCTGCTTACTTCCCGCCACCCAATGTGCCATTAATGCTAAGCCCCCTCTAAAAGTGCTTGCTTTCTGCTCCAAAAGAAAAGTGGTAGCCTTAGGCAGGAAGCCTATAACTTCTTCCTCTACGCTAGCTTCGGAATAAAAAATTGCTTTCTTTGTACCAGACCTCATTCTTATTAAACTGTTGGCAGGGAGCAGCTGAACCTGCATTTTGGTTTTAAGACTACAAGGCATGCCACCATGTCCAGCTAATTTTTTTTTTTTTTTTTCTGAGACGGAGTTTCGCTCTTGTTACCCAGGCTGGAGTGCAATGGCGTGATCTCAGCTCACTGCAACCTCCGGCTCCTGGGTTCAGGCAATTCTCCTCCCTCAGCCTCCTGAGTAGCTGGGATTACAGGCACGCGCCACCATGCCCAGCTAATTTTTTTGTATTTTTAATAGAGACGGGGTTTCACCATGTTGACCAGGATGGTCTCGATCTCTTGACCTCGTGATCCAAATGGTTTTGCAGAGGTGGGGTCTCACTATGTTGCCCAGGGTGGTCTCAAACACCTGGCTTCACACGATTCTCCCACCTTGACCTCCCAAAGTGCTGGGATTACAGATGTAAGCCACTGGGCTCTGCCTCTATTTTGGCTTTTTATCTTAACTTACTCCCCATGCAGATAGCTGGCTTTCAGGTAGAGCCCTTTAAGAAAAGGGCCAGGAAAGCATGCAGCTTCCTATTTAAATATGCGACAAGTAGGCAGACCTGGAAGGCAGAACACGGGATGCCCCAAAATCAAGCACCTCATGTTGCATTGAATTCTGGGTCCCCAAAAAGAGGGAAATACCATGGAATGTGACAGTGCAACGCTTTTACAACACACTTCACTGCAGGGACATTCCCTTAAGATTGGTGGGCAACTCAATCAGCCTGCTCTGTGATCAGCTCATCCCACATAGGAGTCATATCCCTTATTGGGATGTGGGGGTATTTACACAGCTTTTAGATACACCAAAAGCACCTTTTTTTCCCTTCAAATGTGCCACAAAATAAGTAGCACCTTGTAGTAACAACCATTCACTGTGAGCAACTACCGTTAGCCATCTCTAAGAGTGTATCTCCTACTTCACCTGTATTACATACACCAGGGTTATTTTGCACAATGCAAAGTGATTTCTGGTACCACAAAAAGCCAAAAAGATCAGGCAATGCAATACAGAAAAAACAGTTTTAGATCTGAGAGGACTATGTCCATTTATGACCTGGATTACCTGAGGAAGAAAAGCAGCTTCTCCCAGAAAGGAGTCTGTGGCACCTTTTTCTTTTCTCTTAAGGGTTCTCAGCCTGTTAGAATTTACAATGTATGAAGAATAGGGTTAAATGAAAGTAACTTGAAGAACAATTTTTAAGAAAGGAAGTGAACATAGAAACCAAATACATGGGCTCTTTAAAAAGATTTCAGTCATCTGAAAAAAAAATTCCCAAAAATAGAATTTTAAAAAGGGAAGAAAAGTATAAGGCCTTTAAACACACACACAAACACACACACACACACACACACACACGTGCATGCACACATGTATGTATATGTGTATATATATATATATAGAGAGAGAGAGAGAGAGAGAAACACTTGAATATCAGCTTTTAATTAAGTTCATTTTTAGCCACAGAGCTCTTTAAAAAAGAAAAAATCTTTCAAGTCTCTTGTTACCAGATTTTAGCCTGGACAACAGCTGATAATTTTGGCTTTTGAGTTTCTTTACCAAAGGTATCTTTCTAAGGGTCTCAGTCAAGATTATGACTTAATCATAGTTGAATGAGTTGTCTCCAAAGAGGAAGCAAACAATTTTTGCAAGATCCAGAATCACCCTAGAGATACCTCAGAGAAAGGAAAATGCAGAAGAAAACAATCAGAAACTGTCTGTGGAAGGAAAAGGGATGAATAAAGTCACACAAATATCAAACCAGGAAGGACTCATTCCCTGGCTGAGCATTGAACCCAGGCTGCCTTAGTCAAAGGAGGGTACCTTAGCTACTAGACTACAGCATGGGATGCTGTGTTCACTGGTATTTGCATTGCTATAAAAAATACCGGAGGCTGAGTAATTTATAAAGAAGTTTGATTGGCTTTTGGCTGTGCAGGCTTTAAAGGAAGCATGGTGCTAGCATCTGCTTCTGGTGAGGCCTCAGGAAACTTACAATGATGATAGAAGGTGATAGGGAGCCAGCATGTCACATGGCAAGATTGAATGAGCAAGAGAGAGACAGAGAGAGAGAGAAGAGCAGTCCCAGACTCTTTTAACAACCAGATCTTGTGGGAACTAAGAACTCACTTATCCCCAAGGGAATGGTGCTAAAGGATTCATGAGGGATCTGCTCCCATAATCTAATCATCCCCACCAGGTCCCACCTCCAACATGGAGAATCACATTCAACATGAGATTCGGAGAGGACAAACATCCAGACCATATCAGGTAGTCTCCAGTGATCTTCCCAGAGGAATCTAGAGCAGGCAGTTCTGAGCTTGCAAAAGATTTTAACTTTTACGTCAAAACTGTTTTCATTCTTTTAATTTTATCAAGAGAATTTCTAAGGCTAGCCATGACACTAGTATATGTCATTTTAAAAATTTTGATTTTCCCATTAATTATTTAGAATGAGAAATGTATAAAATGTTTTTTATTTTCAGTGGTGTACTTGGTTCCAATAGCAACTCAATGCAAAAGGCTCTTGAAAGCCCAGGTGGTAGTTTTCCAGGTTTTTTCCACATTAAGCAAGAGATATTCCTGGAGAGGGCATAGAGGAGGCAATCCCCAGGATCATCAAAAACTTACTCTTGGAAATAGACTTAAAGTAACGAAAGACAATGTGAAAGGAGAATAAAAACTTGGGGCCCTAATTCATTATGCCAAAAGAAAAAAATTGTAAGAAGTTGCCTTGCCTTTTGTTCCTAAGCAGATAGCTGCAGATAAAAGGTTAATCATATCCACAGGTAGCTACTCTATGTTCACTTTATCTTATGTAAAGTGCTGATTTACTGAGTATGAGATAAATACATAATTGTATACATAAATTCCCCTATCTTCTCCTTTTCTCTTGCAGCACATGGATTACCCTACCCACCTCTTTCCCCTCTAGTCCACTTTTTTTTTTTTTTTTTTTTGAGACGGAGTTTCGCTCTTGTTACCCAGGGGCAGGAGTGCAATGGCACGATCTCGGCTCACCGCAACCTCTGCCTCCTGGGTTCAGGCAATTTTCCTGCCTCAGCCTCCTGAGTAGCTGGGATTACAGGCATATGCCACCATGCCCAGCTAATTTTTTGTATTTTTAGTAGAGATGGGGTTTCACCATGTTGGCCAGGATGATCTCGATCTCTTGACCCCATGATCTACCTGCCTCGGCCTCCCAAAGTGCTGGGATTACAGGGGTGAGCCACTGCGCCCAGCCTAGTCCACTTTTTCCCTTCAAAAACTGAAGCCCTCAAAATCACCTTCAAGAAAGGCATAGACCACAGACTGTTTCTGTGACTCCATGTTTATTTCTTCCATGCATGTCCTTAACCTTGGCAAAATAAACTTCTAAATTGATTGAGACCTGTCTCAGATACTTCTTGGTTTACACAACAGAAGCCCCATAAAGATGGGACCTTTTAGGACAAAACTCCCCTAAGAGCTTGACACACTTGAGCTGAAGAATGTGCTGCTTAAAATATTCCATGTCTTGGACTTCCAATCCTTTCAGTCTGGCCACCTGATATGAACCCAAAAATTCATGCCCTCCTCCTGGGTACAGTGGTTCATGCCTGTAATCCCAGCACTTTGGGAGGCAGAGGCAGGATCCAATCACCTTCCACCAGACCCCACTTCTAACATTGAGCCCAGGAGTTCGAGACCAGCCTGGGCAACATAAGGAGATACCATCTCTACAAAAAAATTTTTAAAAATTAGCCAGGCATGATGACACATGCCCGAAGTCCAAACTACTTGGGAAGCTGAGATGGATCACTTGAGCCCATGAGGTCAAAGCTGTAGTGAGTCATAATCACGCCATTGCACTCCAGCCTGGATGACCAAATGTAATAGGACTAAAACTTATGGTTCTATTGTGATTTTGTCTTTAATAAAATTGGGGAATTGGAGAGAATAAAAATATCTTTCAAAATAAACTATATCATACCTTTTATTAGATTCTAGTATTACTAAATATTTTTCATTTTTATTATTTTCTACAATTTGAACTGAATTCTAAAATTTTTCCTGGCTACAAGTCTCTAAAATAATGTTTTCAATTTTCTTCTTCTTTCTTTTCCTTTATTTATTTATTTTTTTTTGAGACAGAGTTTCGCTGTTGTTACCCAGACTGGAGTGCAATGGCACTCCGCCTCCTGAGTTCAAGCAATTCTCCTGCTTCAGCCTCCCGAGTAGCTGGGACTACAGGCGCGCACCACCATGCCCAGCTAATTTTTGTATTTTTAGTAGAGACGGGGTTTCACCTTGTTGACCAGGATGGTCTCGATCTCTTGACCTCGTGATCCACCCGCCTCGGCCTCCCAACATGCTGGGATTATAGGCATGAGCCACTGCACCCAGCTTCTTTTCCTTCTTTCCCCCATTTTTCCTGATTTGAAATCACTGAGAATTAAGCTGTGATTTTCTTAAAGCCCTGAGAACTGGAACTAGACAACTTAAACTTTAGAAGAAAATAACAGCAACCTATTTATATACATAAGCTACATTCATACCCGCCCACTGATGTACACTTCCGAGTGACACAGCAGGTATCGGTTTCTCAGGACTGTGCTCCTTTGTTTGTTGTTTTCTTCTCACTTCCTCCCCCTATTTTTATTTCACAGGACAGGAGACTTCACGACCTGACAAAAGTTAGCTTTCCTAACAACATGAGACCCAGTCATCCAGGAATAAATCATCCTAGTCATGAGATGTCATGCAAAACCTAAGACCAGAGACTCAATTTCTTCTAAAATGCTTTCTCCAAAAGATTTTAAAAAGAAAAGTGGGAAGAAATGTTAAAGAAAAACAAAAACCCATACTCATTTTGCCAGAAGAAAAAGAAATTGAAAGCTGAGTCATGCAAAAAACAAATTTTCCTTTTGTTCCTAAGCAGATAGCCACAGATAAAAAGTTAAATATCGGCTGGGCATGGTGGTTCATGCCTGTAATCCCAGCACTTTGGGAGGCCAAGGCGAGTGGATCACTTGAGGTCAGGAGTTCAAGACCAGCCTGGCCAATATGGTGAAACCCCATCTCTACTAAAAATACAAAACTTAGCCAGGCCTGGTGGCAAGCACCTGTAATTCCAGTTACTTGGGAGGCTGAGGCAGGAGAATCACTTGAACCTGGGAAGCAAAGGTTGCAGTGAGCCAAGATTGAGCCATTGCACTCCAGCCTGGGTGTGGCAGGGAAAGTGGCTCAAAAAACAAAGTTAAATGTCTTCACAGCTAAGGACTCTACGGTCACCTTATCTTATAATGAGCATGAAACAAAAACATAATTGCTGATTCTCCTACCTACTCCTTTTCTCTTGCAACATGTGGATTCAGTAATGTGACCACACCCTCCCTCTTTTCCCTCCAGCCTGCTTTTCTCCTTTAAATATTGAAGCCCTCGAAACTATCTTTGGAGAAAGGCACAGGCCTTCCTCCTGGGCATGCATCCTTAACCTTGGCAAAATGCACTTCTAATTGATTGAGACTTGTCTCAGATATTTTTTTGGTTTGCAGATTGATATGGTTTGGCTGTGCCCCACCCAAATCTCATTTTGAATTGTAGCTCCCGTCATCCCCATGTGTCATGGGAGGGATGAGGCAGGAGGTAACTGAATTATGGGGGAGGTTCTTCCCGTGCTGTTCTCATGACGGTGAATAAGTCTCACAAGATCTAATGGTTTTATAAAGGGCAGTCCTCCTGCACATGCTCTCCTGCATGCTGCTATGTAAAATGTGGCTTTTGCTCCTCCTTTGCCTTCTGCCATGATTATGAGGCCTCCCCAGCCATGTGGAACTGTGAGTTCATTAAACCTCTTTTTCTTTATAAATTACCCAGTCTCAGGTATGTCTTTATTAGCAGCATGAAAACAGACTAATACACAGATCTGGCTAAAAAATTTTCCGTATGATGTGAGGAAGAACTCAAAGTTGATTTTTTTTATACAGATATCCAATTGCTCTACTACTGAAAGACTTCCCTTTCCCTACTAAGTGGCATTGCTGTTTTGATGGTGAATTTTGTATATTAGCTTGGCTAGGCCATAGTACTCAGATATTTGGTCAAATGTGTCTGGATGTTGCTGATTATGAAGGTATTTTTAGATGAAGTTAACATTTAAATCAGTAGACTTTGAGTAAAGCAGATTATCCTCCAAAACAATCAGATGGTAAAGATTCCACTAAGAAAGCTGACCAAAAATTGCCTGGGGCAATGTTGAAGTGAGTTAATCAAAATAAAGACTGACCAAAGGGTTTGGATTCCTTGGCTCAATCTCCTGCTGGGACCCCAAAGCCTTTTTCACAAGAGACAGTAAAATGATCTGGGGGTGAAGTTCCAGAATCAGAACATCAAAATGTAAGGGTTGATAGGATTATGACATCTAGAAAGTTTAAAGAGGCTTTATAAAAAATACTCATATCTCTTTCACCTCAATGTTATATAAAAATTGATATATTTCTGACCAGGAAATGTTTCCTTTACCTAGTACTATAAAAAGGAAGGCATGTAAATCCACCCTTCAAGCCATATTAAATGAACATGCTGAATGAGAACCAAGTAAGACTACCAAGACTGTAGAGTGGAGGGTAGAAGCTGGGTTGATGGTAACAACAAATTCTCTGCTCCATAGCCCTTTGTGGAGTGTGTATCAGGGCTTATGGCAAAAGCCTATGAGCAATTCCCAATGTCAACTGTTGGAACTTTAGAGAATTTCCAACTGAAAATCATGGCTGCCTTATTATTGGATGTTAGCTGAAGCTGCCCCGTGACCGAAGGATGTAAAATGATCTTGACACCTGAAATACCCATGCTGTCTTTGCTGATGTCAGAGAAACAATCTAATGGAGATATCAGTGTCCGAAAGAGTTCCATGATGAAATGAAGATGGTTTATAGAGGAGCATGCTACCTAAGAGTGCACGGAAGAGATACTCATGAGCAGGGAGCCTGTTTTTCCCCTAGGACTAACTCCAAAACTCTGTGAGGAGCTGCTGGATGATGATGATGATGATGATTGCTTGGGATGGAATCTTGCGCTGTCACCCAGGCCAGAGTGCAGTGATGCAATCTTCTGCTCACTGCAACTTCTGCCTCCCAGGTTCAAGCGATTCTCTAGCCTCAGCCTCCCAGGTAGGAGCTGCTGGATTCTATAATGCCTGATAAACAGCTCTCAACTGAATGACCGTGTACTTGGTTTGTGAATGACAGTTCCAAGGTGAATGGATAACATCTTGTTTGGAAGACTGCTTTGCAGATTGTAAAGTATACTTTTGTGTGAAAATTTATGTTTGTCTCTACCTGAGTTCTGTACAATTTGGAAACTATTTATGACTATTACTATCCTATGGCAATATAGAATATTTGCATCACTTCAGTCAGAATCTGTTTTCTCTTGGAACAAGACACTATTGCAGACACTGTTTTTGTAGCAAGGCTTTGAATGGAATGGCATATTTTCAAGTATGACCAAACTGCTTTGAGGAATTGGGGTTGACTTTATAGAGCTGATTTAAAAGTCCCTTATCGCCAGCAAGTAGGAGCAACCTATCCCTGTCAGTCAACAGAACTCACTCCCCTGTCCTACAGAGACCGCTGCCGCTGATGTTGAGAATAATAAAGCTCTGTGTTTTTTTCTAAAAAAAAAAAAAAGTCCCTTGGAATACTGGTCTGAAACCTAGTCTAAGTAATTCTCTTGAAAGTCCTCTAAGATTTTTTAATGATCTTACCAGACAACAGATGCTGGAGAGGATGTGGAGAAATAGGAACACTCTTACACTGTTGGTGGGAGTGTAAATTAGTTCAACCATTGTGGAAGACAGTGTGGCCATTCCTCAGGGACCTAGAAATAGAAATTCCATTTGACCCAGCAATCCCATTACTGGGTATATATCCAAAGGACTATAAATCGTTCTACTATAAGGACACATGCACACGAATGTTCACTGCAGCAATGTTTACAATAGCAAAGACCTGGAACCAACCCAAATGCCCATCGATGATAGACTGGACTGGGAAAATGTGGCACATATACACCATGGAATATTATGCAGCAATCAAAAATGATGAGTTTGTGTCCTTTGTAAGGACATGGATGAACCTGGAGAACATCATTCTCAGCAAACTGACACAAGAACAGAAAAGGAAATACCGCATATTCTCACTCATAGGTGGGTGAGAAAAATGAGAACACATGGACACAGGGAGGGGGTCTACTACACACTGGGGTCTATTGGGGGGAATGGGGGAGGGACAGCAGGTGGGGGAGCTGGGGAGGGATAGCCTGGGGAGAAATGCCAAGTGTGGGTGAAGGGGAGGAAGGCAACAAAACACACTGCCATGTGTGTACCTATGCAACTATCTTGCACATTCTGCACATGTACCCCAAAACCTAAAATGCAATAAAAATTTAAAAAAAAAAAAAGTCCTCTAAGATTTCCAGTTTATCTACTGCTCCTTGTGTGAGAGCAGGTATTTTCCATAAATCTTGCCCTTAGTTCCAGCAACCTTGATGTTACCATATCATACTTCAGTTGTCCTACACATCCCTTCTGAATCATGCATACTTGTTTCCTATGGTGTATAAGCCCTAGGGGACAATGGCATAGAAATCCACCATCTTGACTTGCTGCTGCCTGAGACATAGACGGCTTCTGTTCATAATTTCCTATTAAATGTGTCTTCCAAAGAAACTGGATTTGTCAGCCTCTTTCTTTGGCTTCTAGGCTTCCTTAGACTTTGGGGACAGGTTTGCACAGATCTGTTCATCATTTAAAATTTATCCTTAAGTGTATTACCTTTCTCACCTTATTGTAAATGATATTTCTTTCTTTTTTCCTATTATATTTATAATTGCAGACTAGTTATTTATTTATTCCTTTAGATTTTCTATGTACACAGTCATATCATTGGCAAATATGACAGTTTTGTTTCTTTGTTTCAAGTTTTTGAAAATCTTCTCTAGGAAATGAATATTTGTGGCCTCTCAAAGTTCCTATGTTAAAACCATAAACCCCAATGTGATAATATTTGAAGATGGAGCCTTTGAGAGGTAATTTGGACATGGGGGCAGAGTCCTAATGATGGAATTAGCACCGTTATAAGAAGAGACATGGATATATAGTCATCTAATCACTTCCCCTAAAGCCCCATCTAAATACCATCACACTGGGGCTAAAGCTTCAACATGTGAATTTTGGGGGGATACAAACATTCGGTTCACAGTAGTTACATTTACTTGTTTTGGGTTGTTGTTGCTGTTTTGAGGATAGAGTAATTTTGGATTTTATACTGGCCTTTGTTAATATTAAGCTGTGCAGACTCTGATCCTGTGTTTATTTTTTGTGATATGTTGATTTTTAAAAAATATTTTAACCAGTAATCATTGCAGTTAGGCTCAGACCATAAACAATTTGGAAAATATTACCCCCTCTATCATAAAACATTTGTGCAAGATTAGTTTTTTTCCCTACAAATACTTGAAAGGCTTTGTTAGTGAAGCTATCTGGGCTTGGAGTATATTTTATAAGACGGTTTTCATTATGGAGTCAATCACATTAAAAAATACAGGACCCTTTAGATTTTCGGTTACATCTTGTTTTAGTTTTGAAACAAAGGTCTCTAGGTCTAAGTATAATATTCACTAAATATTATTAGTCCATTCACATTTATTATAGTTGCTATATTGGGCTTAAGTCATCTTCTTGATACTTATTTCTCTATTTGTTCTCTGCTCTTTGTCTTTTTCTGCTTCCTTTTAGGTTGAGTATTACTTAGTGTTCATTGAATCTCTTTTATTGGCTTTGTAGCTGTTATATCTGATCATTCTTACTGCAATATTTATTTCAGCATATGCCTGGATTTATTTCTCTTCCTTCTTGAGTACTTACTTCAAGACTGTTTCAAAGTGAGTCTTTATATAGCAAATCCTCGAAGGCCTTGACTGAGGATATGACTGAGAATATCTTTATGGTGTTCTCATATGTAAATGACAGTTTGGCTAGTTTACTGAAAAGGATGTAACTAAGTACCACAAACTGGATGCCTTCAAACAAGGAACATTTAACTCACAGTTGTGGAGAGTGGTCTTAATTGAAGTTGTCAGCAAAGCCATACTTCCTCTGAGACTGAGTAGAATCTTTCCATGTCTCTTTCTGGCTTCTGGGAGAGCCACCAATCCTTGTTATTCCTTAGCTTGCAGCAGTCTCACTCCAAGCTCTTCCTCTGTCATCACTGGTCTTTTTCCCCAGGTATCTTTCTCTGTGTCTTCTCCTCTTCTTATAAGGACACAAATCATATTGGATTAATGGCCCATTACATCTGCAATGGCCACATTTCCAAATAGGTCACATTCTGAGGTTCTGGGGTTAGGACATCAACATATATTTTTTAGGGAGGAACACAATTCAGTCTATAAGAGCTAGATATCAATTTAAATTCAAAATCACATTCCTTTATTTCTATTCAATGAAATCTGCCTTTTTGCCTGTCCCAATTTCCCTTTTTACCACTTGTCTGGCAAATGGATCATTTTAAAATGTCTTGTTTAATATTCTTTGTAGAGATGGGCCAGCCTGGTCTTGAACCTTGGCCCCAAGTGATCCACCCGCCTCAGCTTCCCAAAGTGCTGGGATTACAGGCATGAGCCACCACACTGGGCCACCTTTTGAATTTATTGAGACTTGTTTTATGGCTCAGAATATGCTCTATCTTGGTAAATGTTCCATGTATATTTAAGAATATTTTGTATTCTGTTATTGTTGGGTGGAGTGTTCTATAAATATCAATTAGGTCCTGTTGGCTGATAGGACTGTTCAAGTCTACTAGATCTTTGCTGATTTCCTGTCTAAGTGGTCGACCAAATATTGAGATTGATCTAACTATAACTGTGGCTTTATCAATTTATCTTTATTGGCTATCAGTTTTTATTTCATGCATTTTGACGCACTATTATTAGTTACATAAATAGTAAACTTGTTACATGCTTTTGATGAATTGTACTTTTTATTTATAATTATCATCGTCCTTAGAATTTGTGTGCTTCTTAAATATGCAGATTTATAGTTTATATTAACTCTGGAAAGTTTTGGACATTATTTTCTTCAAATATTTATTCTGTCCCATCCTGTCTCCCATTCATCAAGGAATCCAATTATCCATATATTAGGCTGCTTGATTGTATGGGTTTTTGTTATTGTTGCTGTTGAAATAGAGGTTTTCACAACCACTGTGACATTCACCTTAATTAATTTATCTATTGGTCATTGCAAAGTGGTGATATCATAATTCTTACATTTATCAGTTGAATTCTTCAGAAAATAAAACAATGTTTCCCCAGTCACTGATGTTCTTTGCAGTTTTAAAATTCTTTTTTCTGTTTTATTTTTAATAATTTCTGTTGCTATGGATTCAAGTCTACTTTTTCTTCTGTGATGTCTAATCTGCTGTTAATCCCATCTGGTGAATCTCTCATCTCAGACATTATAGTTTTCATCTCTAAAAACCGGATTTGGGTCATTGGTATATCTCCTATACCTCTAGGTAAAACTAACACAACACTGTAAAGAAAATATAAATTTTAAAACTATTTGAAACAGGTAAGATATTGGATAAATTAATTAATTTAGATTAATACTATGATCTCATGGATCTAGAAATGTTTTATTTATGTAACAAAAGTTTAAATTTTTTTAGAAAATGCATCTTTTGCCTTCTCTTTCTTTTTCTTCCTCACTGAAATTGTCTTCTTATGCCTTTCCTTTATTCTTGTTAATAACATGATGTTTACGTTTCTGTACTCAAATTTATGCTCACTTATCTAGATACAGCATAAAAGCCTGTGTGCACGTGCACACACACACACACACACACAGAGAGAGAGAGAGAGAGAGAGAGAGAGAGAGAGAGAGAGAGAGAGAGAGAGAGAGAGAGAGAGAGAGATGGGTTTTCTTCTCTTTGTAAAATGTAACAGTATTATATAAATTGGTCTGGTTTTATCATCCTCACTTAATACCACAGGAAAATCCTTCCAGGTAATCTGGTAAAGTTTTACTTTATCTACATTAGTGACTGTATAATATCCCATATACTAAAATGTATCCAACTATTCTGACATTTATGGACATTCTCTTATTACCAGGTTTTTAAAAAAAGTATGTGGGTTTTTGTTACTGCTGCTGCTGCTGTTTATTACATATAATATCCACTATATTTCTGTGTGTGTGTGTGTGTGTGTGTGTATCTTGGTAAATATACATTTCCACAGTTTTTCCTTGGAATATATTCACCGGAGAGGAGTGTTTTCCAATGAGTATTTGCATTTTTAATTTTCATAGATCTTACCAACTTATTTTCCAAAATGCTGTATTTTTATTCAATGTTTGAACTTCTGCTTCTGGCCAACATAGAATACTGGGGACTATTGGTAACATTCTCCCTGGAAGAATCTGACAAACCAGATAATATATATAAAAACGTTTTTTAAGACACTGAATGTTAAACAATGAAAGACAGTGATCACAGAGAGAATAGCATGTAATCCTGTATTTCTCTTTTAAATAAAAACTGATTTTTAAAAATATTAGAATTATATCAGTTTTCTTGTGTGTTGACCTGAATTAAAAATTTTTTTGTGTAGATATTTTTATTTCCAGGTATGTTTTTCTCATTTCAGTGATATTCTAGCAGAGTACAAATCTTGTTGCCCAATTATTTGAAAATAGAGGTTTTCAAAATCACTATGACATTCACCTTAATTTATCTATTGGTCATTGTAAAATAGTGATAATGTAATTCTTACATTCATCAGTTGCATTCTTCAGAAAATAAGTCTTTCCTCACCAAGTGTAAATAAACTGTTGTTGCAAAACTCAGGGTGAACATTTAATCATTCATATTGAACTCTCAGTTTTTGGAATGAGAGTAGATATAATAATTACCTGCAATGGTAGTCTGTGAAGTGCTTTTTTCTTTTGTCTTTCTGTTCTTCATTTAAAAAAATTGTATGGGCTGGGCATGGTGGTATGCATCTGCAGACCTAACTACTCAAGAGGCTGAGGCAGGAGGATCACTTGAGCCTAGGAGTTCAAAGCTACAGTGAGCTATGATCACACCACTGCACTCCAGCCCGGGCAACAAAGGAGAACCTGTCTATAAATAAAGAAACAATAATTCTAGACTCATGATTTTTTATTTATTCAAAGTTTTAAAATCACTAGTTTAAAAATAATTAAATTGTCCCAACTTGGACTACTGAGAGCTCCAGCAAACAGACTTCTGTGTCCTTTTGATGTCACTTCAGTAGTCTTTGAACACTTTCTTCCCTTTGGCACATCCAGAAAAGCAAGTTCACCCTGTCCTTTCTCTGTCCCAGTCCATATCCAGTCATACCTCTAAAGAGCCCTAATTTTCTGAAATGGAGAAAGGTATTAAGACACTTAGATCTGAGCTCTAGGAGGGCTCACTACTAAGATAGCATTACTTTTAGGTGGCTTCAGTGTGAATAATAAATGAAAATCTTTTAAACTCGAGTTTATATTGATATATCCAACTCAAATTTAACATGACATGGCATGATTTTATATTTATAGCTCTTTGACACTTTAAATCTTGATGCCTAATACTTTATTTATTTATTTACTTATATGCTTTATCTTACAACAAAAATAAACTATTTTTAAAATTCTGCCCTGATGATTGTAGGTTGAGAAAAAAAGTTTCAAAATTACAGCACCAATATCACTATAGGCAGTCACCAGCACACCAGGCTAATTGTTTTACTTTTCATAAAGATAAGGTCTTGCTATGTTACCCAGCATGGCCTCAAGCAATCCTCCCACCTCAGCCTCCCAAACCATTTAGTTCTAATAGCTTTGGAAAAAAAAAATTGTACTATTTGTTCTTTTCTAGATTCTTTTTTTAAAAAAACTCGATATTGCATACCCTCATGAGATTTGTGCATGTTGCTCTGGGAAGCTAGTGTTTACTCATTTTCATTGAGGTGTACTATTCCATTGTGTAAATATACTACAAGTCACTTATCTGCCTCTGTCATCCAGGCTGGAGTTCAGTGTCATGATCATAACACACTGTAAACTCAAACTTCTGGTCTCAAGCAATCCTCCCTCCTCAGTCTCCCAAGGAGCTGGGTTACAGGTATGTACCAACACACCAGCTAATTATTTTTTGTACAGATAGGGGTCTCCCTATGTTGCCCAGGCTGGTCTTGAACTTCTGACATCAAACAATCTTCCTGTCATCGAGCCTGCCTGGCATTCACTTATCTAAACATGGAATTGCTAAGCTGAAACAAATGTCATGTTCCACTACAGTAAAAATTATGGAAAGACTTCCAGTTTCTGGACCAGCATGTAAAGAGCTTAAAAGTCATCATTCCCACTCATACAACAAGAAAAAAGCTGAGCAAGCTGAAAGCCAGTAACTCTTCTTAAATCCATCAGACAACTGAGGTAAGTAAGCAAATCACTGTCCCAAAACCTGGAGAGAAAGAGGCAGGTACAAAGAATCACAATGTAACACAAAATTATCTGGAAGAATCAGTATCGGGGTAGGAAAACTTTAACTGTAACTAATAGACTTCTGGAGACTCAGTGTGGAAAAGTTTGAAAGTTAAAGGCTCCAGAGACTGCCCAGTCTTAGGTGAGGAACCCAAGCAACAAAGTTCTCACAGTGAAAATAGCATAAAAGTCCTCCTGTGCTTCTGAAAGGGAGAGGGTATAAAAGTTGTCAGAATCAAAACAGAGGCTGAGTGCAGTGGCTCAGCCCTGTAATCCCAGCATTTGGAGAGGCTGAGGCAGATGGATCGATCACTTGAGGTCAGGAGTTCAAGAGCAGCCTGGCCAACATGGTGAAACCCCTATCTCTACTAAAAATACAAAAATCAGCTGGGCATGGTGTTGCATGCCTGTAATCCCAGCTCTTGGGAGGTTGAGGCAAGATAATCTCTTGAACCTTGGAGGTGGAGGTTGCACTGAGAGGAGATGGTGCCACTGAACTCCAGCTTGAGTGACAGAGTGAGACTCCATCGCAAACAAAAAAACATCAACCAAAAAACCATGACAAACAGAGCACTGAGGAAGGCCATGAAGGGAAGTGTTTTCATGTATAAATAGCTGATGACAAAAACTATCACAAAAGACCCTGCAGAAACCCTACTCTTGAACAAAGGTAATTGCGCCCTGCACAAAATAATACTTCTGTAAGGACAGCTGCCCGTTCAATATTGACCTGATGCCACACTTGTTATTGATCTTTGTAGCCAAAAGTAACTATCTTGAAATAATTATGTAATCTTCCTCAATTTTTCTTTAAAAAAATTCTCTCTTCTTGAGGAGTTAGCCAACTTGCTCTTCATAGACAGTAAAGAAAAGGTCCCCGGAGAACCTTGGACACATCCCACAACTGCTTTCACCATATGTTTTGTGCAGATAAGGGAACTTGCAAAGGGTACTTGCCTAAACATGCCTGCAGGGGAAAATTCCATCCTGTAAAATGTGTGCATAAGGGAAATAAATCAACATACAGTGGCTCAGACTAAGGGCTCACATGCGCACTGGAAGGATGGGATGGAGCTGCCAGGAATTCACGCCATATACAAATAAGGCACCCAGCCCCATCAGCTTTTCTATAATGCCCTTGTATTCAACTGTGAAAGGGGCAACCAACAACCTGCTTTCAAAACCCCTCTTTTTGCTGAGAGGTTTCTTTTTGCTTAATAAATTCTATTCTGCTCACTCTTCAGTGTCCACACACCTAATCTTCCTGGTCATGAGACAAGAACTACGACATAGCTGAGTTAAGGGGCAGAAAGACCACAACATTCTCTTACCTCCTTGAATATGCACATCGTTTACTATGGTGTGCATATTCCTATTGCAATGTCCTATTTCTGAATAAATATCATTTTCGTTTACAGAATATCTCTCTGTAATTTAGGTTCACATGAAGAAAAGTAGTCATTCTGAAATATGCCTAAAGCATTCTGTTGTTAACAGAACATGACTTAAAAAAAAAAAAAGCAACCATTTACCCAAAGCATAAATGTCTAGGGTTTTATTGGAACCTAACTGATCTAGGGGAAGGGAAACACCCAACTCCAGTGCCCTCAGGCCTTCCTGCCTCACCCAAGCAGAAGAAGGAAGTGAGCAGCACTTGTGAAGATCAAAGCCAAGGACACAGACTCACTAAAAGACTGAGACCTATATATAATGGTAGAACTATAGAAAACTTCCCCTCTCCTTACATCTTACCACCTCATCATAGGGCTCCTGGATAAGAACACAGGAAAACAACTGACAGGATATCACATCTCAGACCTCATTTAATAGGAAATAGGGAATCCAAAAGACAACAGAGGAGACAGAAGTAAGAATACCAGAGAAATTATAGCCTCAGATACCTATGCTATAGCAAGTAGTAAATAAAATCTAACCCCTAGCCACACAAAAAACACACTTTGAAGAAACAGAGAACTAGACTCAGATATGTCAGAGATAAGGGAATGATCAAACTGGAACTCTAAAACAATTACGATTAATATGCTAAGGGTGCTAATGGGAAAATGCAAAACCAGATTGGTAATGTCAACAGATGGACAATGTAAGCAGCAATGAAAACTCTAAAAAACAATCAAAGAAAATGTTGGAAATGAAAAATACCGTAACAGAAATGAAGAATGCCTTTGATGAGTTCATTAACAGACTGAACAGGGCCAAAGAAAGAATCAGTGAGCTTGAAGAAATGTCAATAGAAACTTCCAAAACTAAAATGCAAAGAAAAAAATAATGAAGGCCGGGCGTGGTGGCTCATGCCTATAATCCCAGCACTTTGGGAGGCCAAGGTGGGCGGATCACGAGGTCAAGAGATCGAGACCATTCTGGTCAACAAGGTGAAACCCTGTCTCTACTAAAAATAGAAAAATTAGCTGGGCATGATGGTGCATGCCTGTAGTCCCAGCTACTCTGGAGGCTGAGGCAGGAGAATTGCTTGAACCCAGAAGGCGGAGGTTGCAGTGAGCCAAGATCGTGCCATTGCACTCCAGTCTGGGTAACAACAGCGAAACTCCGTCTCAAAAAAAAGAAAAAAATAATGAAAAGAGGGAGAGAAAACAGAATATCCAAGAACTGTGGTACAATTACAAAAATAGTAACATATATGTAATAAGAATACCAGAAAAAGAAGAAAGAAAGAACAGAAGAAATAGTTAAAGCAGTAAGGACTGAAAAATTCCCCAAATTAATGATAGACATCAAATCACAAATTAATGATAGACATCAAATCACAGATCCAGGAAGCTGAGAGAAGAGCAAGTGGATAAATAACAAAACACGATACCTAGACATAGTATGTTCAAATTTCAAAATATCAAAGACAACCAGAAAATCTTGAAAAAAGCTAGGGTAAGGGGCAGAAAATTTATCTGTAGAGAAGCAGGGATGAGATTTACTTTGGACTTCTCTTCATAAATCATGTAAATCAGAAAAGAATGAAGTGAAATATTTAAAGTATTGAAAGAAAAAAAATCCATCAACCTAAAAATCCTTTCTTTTTTAAGGCAGTCTCACTCTGTCACCCAGGCTGGAGTGCAGTAGCACGATCTCAGCTCACTGCAACCTCTGCCTCCCGGGTTCAAGCAATTCTCCTGCCTCAGCCTCCCAAGTAGCTGGGATTACAGGTGTGTGCCACCATGCCTGACTTATTTTTTGCAGTTTTAGTAAAGATATGGTTTCACTGGGTTAGCCAGGATGGTCTCAATCTCCTTACCCCATGATCCACCTGCTTCAACCTCCCAAAGTACTGGGATTACAGGTGTGTGCCACTGCACCCGGCCCCTAAAAGTTCTTATCCAGTAAAATTATCCTTCAAAAATAAAGACTTTCAGAGACAAATAAAAATAAAAATTGAAGAAATTTATTACCAGTAGACTTGCTTTCCCAGAAATGTTAAAATAAATTCTTCAGAAATAATAATACATGATAGAGGAGTCAATTCTTCAAGAAGACATAATTTCTAATGTGTGTGCACCTAGCAACAAATCATCAAAATATACAAGACAAAAACTGATAAATATACAAGGCAAAAACTGCAAAGAGAAACAGATGAATCCGCTATTACATGTGAATACTTCCATGCCCTTTGGAGTAATTAATGGATCCTGCAGGCCGAAAATCAGTAAGGACATAGTGGGGCTGAACAGCACCACCAAACAACAGGATCTAATTGACATCTATAGAATATGTCATCTAGCAACAGAGGAATCCATATTCTCCTCAAGTTCACACAAAACATTCACTATGATAGACCACATTCTGGGCCATAACACAAACCTTAACAATTAGAAATTATACAACATATCCTCTCAGCTTACAATGGAATTAAACCAGAAATCAAATTAGGAAGATAGCTGGGAAATCCCCCAAGACCCCCAAAATACTTCAGTTTAAACACTTTTAAATAAACATAGGTTAAAAAAGTCTCTCTAGAGAAATTTAAAAATATTTTGAAATAAATTAAAATGAAAATACAGCTTATCAAAATGTGTAGGATAGAGTGAAAGCAATATTTTGACAGGAATGTATAGCATAGCATTGAATGTGTACACTAGAAAAGAAGGAAGATTTCTGGTCTTAAAATGGCAGCACAGAAGCAAGCTGGCTTCAGTGCCCTCCTACAGAAAATCAAAAACTATAGAGACAGCAGTGAGATTTTTACCAGCAACTATTCAGAGCTCAAATATGAGGATGAGAGAGATACCAGATCCACAAAAAAAGTAAAAAATTCCAAGCTAATCATAGGAGAATCAGACTTGTCCTGATGCCTCATCTCCTTTTCTTCCCAGCAACCTGCATGTGAAAAATCTTTCCTCAGCTGACAGTTTCTACACTAGACAAAGTGAAATTGAGGTGGTCAACTAGCTTTCTCACTACAAGTTACCAATATCAGAAATTAAAGAGGGGCCATCACTACTAATTCCATGGACATAAAAAAAAAAGAATGCAATGAATAATCTATGTCCATCAATTGGAAAACCTAAATAAAATAGACCAGTTCCTTGAATGGCACAACCTACATCCTGCCAGTCAGCCATGCCTACACAACCACCTGTGTCCCAACCACTACTGCTGTGGTGAGCAGCTGCAGTGCCATCTTCTCATTATCCTGGCTGCATATGACTGTCTTCAGGAAACTGGGATTTGAGCCTTAGGGAGGCTTTTACACTGTTGGTGGGAGAGCAAATTTTCAACCATTGTGGAAGACAGTCTGGCAATTCCTCAAGGATCTAGAACTAGAAATACCATTTGACCCAGCAATCCCATTACTAGGTGTATATACAAAACTGGCTAGCCGTATGCAGGAAGCTGAAACTGGGTCCCTTCCTTACAACTTAAACAAAAATTAACTCAAGGTGGATTAAAGATTTAAAACTAAGACCCACAACCATAAAAACCCTAGAAGAAAACCTAGGCAATACCATTCAAGACATAGGCATGGGCAAAGACTTCATAACTAAAACACCAAAAGCAATGGCAACAAAAGCCAAAATTGACACATGGGATCTAATATAACTAAACAGCTTCTGCACAGCAAAAGAAACTATCACCAGAGTGAACAGGCAACCTACAGAATGGCAGAAAATTTTTCCAATCTATCCATCTAACAAAGAGCTAATACCCAGAATCTAAGAACTTAAACACATCTATAAGAAAAAAGCAAAAAAACCCATCAAAAAGTGGATAAAATATATGAACAGACACTTCTCCAAAAGAAGACATCTATGCAGCCAACAAACATGAAAAAAAGCTCATCACTGCTGGTTGTCAGAGAAATGCAAATCAAAACCACAGTGAGATGACATCTCACGCCAGGTAGAATGGTGATCACTAAAAAGTTAGGAAACAACAGATGCTGGAGAGGATGTGGAGAATCAGGGAGGCTTTTACACTGTTGGTGAGAGAGCAAATTTTCAATCATTGTGGAAGACACTGCGGCAATTTCTTAAGGATCTAGAACTAGAAATACCATTTGACCCAGGAATCCCATTACTAGGTGTATACCCAAAGGATTATAAATCATTCAACTATAAAGACACATGCACATGCATGTTTATTGCGGCACTATTCACAATAGCAAAGACTTGGAACCAACACAAATGCCCATCAGTGATAGACTGGACAATGAAAATGTGGCACATATACACCATGGAATACCACATAGCCATAAGAAAGGATGAGTTCATATCCTTTGCAGGGACATGGATGAAACTGGAAGCCATCATTCTCAGCAAAATAACACAAGAACAGAAAATGAAACACTGCATGTCACTCATAAGTGGGAGTTGAACTATGAGAACACACGAACACAGGGAGGGGAACATCACACCCCGGGGCCTGTCCAGGGGTGGAGAGTCAGGAGAGGGATACCATCAGGAGAAATACCTAATGCAGATGACAGGTTGATGGGTGCAGCAAACCACCATGGCACGTGTGTAACAATGTAACAAACCGGCACATTCTGCACATACACCCCAGAACTTAAAGTACAATAAAAAAAAAAACTGGATCTGAACATAGACTTTACACCTTTTATAAAAATTAACCCAAAATGGATCACAGACCTACAAATGTAAAACACAAAATTATAAAACTTCTAGATTATAAAATAAGAGAAATTCTAGGTGACTTTGGGTTTTGCAGTGAATTTTTTTTTTTTTAAATATGGAACGCTTCACGAATTTGCGTGTCATCCTTGCGTGGGGGCCATGCTAGTCTTCTCTGTATCGTTCCAATTTTAGTATATGTGCTGCTGAAGCAAGCACCGCAGTGAGCTTTTTTATACAATACCAAAAGCATGGCCCATGAAAGGAAAAAAAATAATAAATAGAACTTCAGTAAAATTTTAAACTTCTGCTTCAAGAAAGATACTAAGAGACGGAAAAGACAAACCATAAACTGGCAGAAAATATTTGTAAAACATCTGATAAAGGACTTGTATTTAAAATATATGAAGAACTCTTAAACTAAATAAGAACACAGCCCAATTTTAAAATGGGCAAAATATCTGAACAGATACCTCAGCAAAAAAAGATACACAGGTGGTAAATGATCATGTGAAAAGATGCTCAACATCATATGTCATTAAAGAATTTCAAATTAAAACATTAAGATAGCACTACATACCTACTAAAATCACTAATGCATGTGATATAATGATGTTATAAAATCTGATTATTTTTGTCTGATCCCTAAACTAACTGTATCTCAGAAAAATCAAAGGCAGAGGATTAATTCAATCCTATTTTGTAAGGATACTAGCAATCCTTCTGTACACCAAAAATGAAGAGATTGCTACATATCAAAAGTCTGTGGAGGCTGGGCTAGGTGGCTCATGCCCGTACTCCCAGTACTTTGGAAGGCCAAGGTGGGTAGATTGCTTGAGGTCAGGAGTTCAACACCAGCCTGACCATCATGGTGAAACCCCCATCTCTACTAAATATATATTATATAAATTAGGCAGATGTGGTGGCACATGCTTGTAATCCCAGATACTTGTGAGGCTGAGGCATGAAAATCACTTGAACCCCAGAGGTGAAGTTTGCAGTGAGCCAATATTGTACTACTGTACTCCATCTAGGCAACAGAGTGAGACTGTCTCCAAAAGAAAAAAAAGAGAAGTCCATGGGTAATCAGTACAGTGATAATGTGATATTGGTGAAAACAACAGGCAAATAGTTCAATAAAACAGCATGCACAACCCAAAAATAGGCCCACAAATATAGTCAAATGATCTTTGTTGAAGGAGCAAGCCAGTCTGGGCAACAAAAGTGAGATCTCATCTTTAAATAAATAAATAAATGGAATTCTAATTTATGTATGTTTTGTGCCTGTCTTTCTCACTCAGCCCAATGATTTTGAGATTCCTCCATGCTGTTGCACATATAAGTAGTTTATATTCCTTCTTACTCCCCTTGTTTGTATATGCCACAGTTTGTTTCTCTATTCACCTGTTAATGGACTTTTGTGTTACTTCCAGTTTGTAACTCACAAAGAGATCTGTTATGAACATCAATGTACAAGTATCTGCATGGACATACGCTTTGGTGAGCAGGTGGTTCACAGAGAAAAACTACAAATAATCAAACACAAGTTTTAAAAGACAAAATTTGAAACACAATCTTATTTATTAATTTATTTAGAGACAGGGTCTTATGGGGATAGCCCCTGCGAGAGGCTAACAATTTGGCCTCCGCCATTAGGTGAGCTTGATTCCTTACACATCTTCCCTGGCTGGAGGCTGTCGAGCTATGAGAAAGAGGAAATTGAGAATGATTAAGCAGGACACTATTTTCAGCTTTCTTGGCCAATGAGATAATGGCTAGGTGAATGCCGAGTGGTCTTACAAGGCACTGTGTCCCCCTTTTGCTGGCTCCTGATCTAAACCTGTTTTATGACTTTGTTTACCAGGCATTGTTTCAGCCTTGCGACCTCCCCTGAGGTCCTTGTCTCTTGCAGATGCTTGATTTACTACTGAGCTTGTGTCTTCTAGTTAAAGATTGTTATCCAAGTTACTGATTGTTCTGACAATATTGATAATCAGCATCACCTATTTCCCCCTTGATCTTTTAAATCAGTATTTGTTCCCTTTGACAGTTTCTCAAAATCATCCCTCAGGAATTTTCTGTTAACGATCTGCATTGAGGTAATGATGTTAAAGAGAAAACTATATAATGGAACCTACTGCACAAATAAAGTCGCTGTTTGGGCACTGCCTAATCAGTCCTCCAGACCCCATCTCTCTCTGTCTCCTTTCTTCCAGGTTTGGGACCCTCTCACTGGACGAGACTCCCGGGCTTGTGTTCAGTTCACAACAGGGTCTCACTCTGTTGCCCAGGGTGAGGGCACTGGCAGCATCACAACTCACTGCAGCCTCAACCTACCAGGCTCAAGCAATTCTCCCAACTCAGCCTCCCAAATAGCTGAAACTACAGGTGCACATCACTACACTTGGCTAATTTTTTTTTATCTTTTGAAGAGACAGAGCTTTACCATGTTGCCCAGGCTGATCTTGAGCTCCTGGGTAGTCTCCCAAAAGTGCTGGGATTATGGCATGAGCCACCATGCTCGACCCTGTGTTAATTTTCTAAATTTTTTCTAATGTGGCTTTTTCATATGTTGTATGTGATTCACTTCCTTTTCATCTTGCCTTGTTTTCCTTTCAGGATCTTTATATGGGGCTTGAGTGTAATTCTTTTCTGTTGTTCATCTTTACATGTGTATTCCTGTACTGTTAATCAGAGAAGTATTTTTCTATTTAGAATTTCTGTAATGGATGGAAATAAGCCAGAATAGCTACCTTAACTCCACTGCTAGAGGCTCTTCCTCTATTGTTACCACCAAAAATGTGGCCTCCCCATAAAGCCGTTTCCACAATTTTGAGATCTGCTTCCTCTGGACTCATTCCACCAGCAGCTGAAACTTTTTTTTCTCTCACTCTCCCTTTCTGCTCCTAAGTGTTCTCTAATTTTCTGCTCTGCTCTAGGCAGCCTTTCCCATAAAATATGTTTCTGTGCAATTTAAATGAGTTTTTCTTGGACATTTCTGAGTTCCTTGAATGAGGCTGCCTCAGGACTTGCTGATCTCCTACAGTCCCTTAGAGAGTTACTCATGGACTTTTGGTGCTCATCCACATATTGGATCCTCTTTCCAACGCACTGATACTTTCATTCACATCTGCTGTCCTAGGATTCTACTCAGACACATTTATTCTCTTTGATGACTCAAGAGTTTGGGGTCGGGGAGGGGCTAGGCACAGTGGCTCATGCATGCAATCCCAGCACATGGAGGCAGGCAGATCACATGAGGCCAAGGAGTTTGAGACCAGCCTGTGGGGGTTCAGTCAGGATGGTGAGAAACTGTAAAATTTTAATAGTCACAAACCTTCTTGGAAGGCTGGAAGGGTTTTGCAAAAGCCTTGGGATGGAGGTTATGGCTGAAGGCAGCCTAATCCCCTTTCCTTGTGCAAATAACATAGAGCAGATACAAAGGGAGTTTACCTGAATCACTGTTTATTCATGTGGTCCTAAAACTAACCTTTAATCTACCATGAGCTGATGGCTCTCTTGGGACTGAGACCAGGTTTATCACCTGCAAATGGTGTTTGCCTTAGGCCTTGAAACTAGGCTTTTAATCATTATCCACAAGTGTGCTGACTCAGAGCCTCTGTTGTTAAATCTATACTGAATAAATGCCCGGAGGGCCAGCTGGTCCGGGCGGTGGCTGCCAGCTCTTTACAGCACCCTCAAGTGTCTGTGAGTGGCCATGGATATCCCTAACCTGCTCTTTCACTGTATTCTGTCTCTGAGTGAATTTGTTTATCCGTTACTAGGTCAGGATTGAACCCCAACACAGCCTGGTCAACATGATGAAACCTCCTCTCTATAAAAAAATAAAATACAAAAATTAGCTGGGCGTCATGGCGCACACCTGTAATCCCAGCTATTCAGGAGGTTGTGGCAGTAGAATCACTTGAACCCAGGAGGTGGAGGTTACAGTGAGCCAAGGTCACACCATTGCACTCTAGCCCGGACACCAGAGTGAGAGTCCATTTAAAGTAAAAATAAAAGAGTTTGGGGGGAATTTCTGTGTTCCAGGATTCTCTGAACATCAGAATTCCTCTGTCACTTCCATCCACTACTTCTACATAGATTTACATAGACTTTAAATCTAAGGGAGTTATAGAGGATCCTGCTTTTTTGAGGCCATTTAGCCCAACCCATTGGTGTTCTGGGTTTCACAGAGGTTTCTTTTCTCCCAGTTGTATTGAAGATGTCTTTTTTCTTCTGCCCTCCTAGTTACCCTCTCTCTTATGTGAGGGCCTTTGGGGAAATTCAGAAACTCCTCTGTCATCATAATCTTGCTGTTTCTAGAGGTCTTTTATAAAATCTTAAGAAAAGTGGCTAAGGGAGACCTTCCAACGTCCAGAGACCTGAGTTACAAAATGAGTCATCACCTGGATTGCATTGCTGACAACAAATTTATCCTCACCCTGAAAGTTTGGTACATTATTTAAGGACATGGCTACTCTCCACAATTATCCTGTTACTGGGGTTCAGAAGCCAGTAACCTAAAACATGGGTCTTTGACATGCTGAACTGGAGAAGCCTCAAGATCTCTCCGATCTGCCCCCTACCCACTGTGGCCCCCGCTCTCTATCCCAAAAACTTTGAGATCCAGACCCACCACTTTTTCTTCCCCTCTTCATAAAACCAATAAGGTAACTACCTGAATAGACCCTTTCATAGGATAATGTACAAGTTAATCTCTGCTCCCTGATCCATTCATTCTCCCTAGTAATTTTGTCAATAGAATTCCTCCTCTTCTCTGCCCTCCCATAACTTGTTTGCCAGGATGATATATAAGCTTCTGCATCCCATTAGGGGATGGAAAATCACTCTGTGATTCTTCCCATTACATGTATTAAATACATTTGTATGCCTTTTCTCCTGTGAATATGCATATTGTCAGTGATTTTTTTTTTTTCAGGAAACCTTCAGAGAGCCAAGGGAAAGTTACATTTTGGCTCCTCTACTCTGTCAAACTATAATTTTCAAAGCATTGAAAATATGACTGATCAAAGAGGCCAGGCCCAGTGACTCATGCCTGCAGTTCCAGTACTTTGAGAGGTCAAGGCAGGAGGATCTCTTTAGCCCAGGAGTTTGAGATCTGGACAACATAACAAAACCCCATCCCTACAAACACACACACACACACACACACACACACACACACACACACACACACACACACACACGTTAGCCAGATATGATGGTGTGCACCTGTAGTCCCAGCTACTCAGGAGGTTGAGAAGGGAGCCTAGGAGGTCAAGGCTGCAGTGAGCCATGATTGTGCCACTGCACTCCAGCCTGGGCAACAGAGCAAGACCCTGTCTCCAAAAGCATATATATAATATGAAAAGATGCCAAAGGCTTATTTAACTCATTAATAAGGAGTGAAGATAAGAGATGGTGAAGCCAGTTCCAAGAGGATTCTAGTAGCAAGGGTTTAAGAAATCCATCAGGAATGGCATTTCAGAAATTTATAAATAAAAATTTCTGGGTTGTATGTGAAACTGATTACTGCACCACAGGGTAATACAATATAATTTGGGGGTTATCTTTGCTGCCAGACAAAATCTACAAGTTAACATGTAAATTCAAAAAGAAGATTTTTTATCAACTAGTAAAGGGTACTAAAGAATTAAATAATCCTGGGCCAGACACAGTGGCTCACTCCTATAATCCTAGCAAATGGGAGACTGAGGCAGGAGGATTGTTCAAGCCCAGGAGTTCAAGACCACCACCCTGGGCAACAAAGCAAGACCCTTTAAAAATTTAGGCAGAGGCCGGGCGTGGTGGCTCATGCCTGTAATCCCAGCATTTTGGGAGGCCAAGGTGGGCGAATCACAAGGTCAAGAGATCAAAACCATTTGGCCAACATGGTGAAATCATGTCTCTACTAAAAAATACAAAAATTAGCTGGGTGTGGTGGCATGTGCCTATAGTCCCAGCTACTAGGGAGGCTGAGGTAGGAGAATTGCTTGAACCCAGGAGGCAGAGACTGCAGTGAGCTGGGATTGCACCCCTGTACTTCAACCTGGCGTCTGGTGACAGAGCAAGACTCTGTCCCCAAAAAAAAAAAAAATTTAGTTGGCATGATGGTGTGTGCCTGTGGTCACAGCTACTCAGCAGGCTGAGGCAGAGGGATCACTTGAGCCCAGGAGTCCAAGGCTGTAGTGAGCTATAATTGCACCACTTCACTCTAGCTTGGGTGAAAGAGTGAGAAACCCCAACTCTAAAAAAAAAAAAACAAAGAATAAAACTATAATCCTCAAAGGAGCTTATTTAGCAAAACATATGACATGTTGTACTATTTATTTGATTTCCAAGTTTTAGATTATTTGTCTTAACAATGCCTGGTGAAATTATCAGTCTGCATTATCAGAGTTTAGCTGCATGAACATCACTCTTTTCACGCCTGTCATCTCAGCACTTTGGGAGGCTGAGGTGGGTGGATCATGAGGTCAGGAGATAGAGACCATCCTGACCAATATGATGAAACCCCATCTCGACTAAAAATACAAAAAAACTAGCTGGGTGTGGTGGCATGTGCCTGTAATCCCAGCTACTTGGGAGGCTGAGGCAGGAGAATAGCTTGAACTCAGAAGGCGGAGATTTCAGGGAACTAAGATCACAACACTGCACTCTAGCCTGGTGACAGAGCAAGACTCCATCTAAAAAAAAAAAAGAAAGAAAGAAAGAAAAAGAAAATAACTTTTTCAACCAAGTAGAATTACCTTCTGCCCTTACTATGTCTGGGAATAATCCTGAAAGAAATTATTGCATATAGGTAACATTATATATAATGCAAAAATATTTTCAATCTTTTAAACTTTTTATACTTTTCTGTTGTCTACTAAAGAGTTCCCAATTTCTTTTTTTTCCCCAGCTCTATTGAGGTTTAGTCAACAAATAAGGTTGTATATATTTAATGTGTACAATGTGATTTTTCATATATGTATGCAATCGAGCTAGTGAATATATTCATCATCTCGTAGTTACTTTTTTTGAAAATTTACTCTCAACAAACTTCAAGCATACATATGGTATTATTAACTGTAGTCACCATGCTATACATTAGGTCTCCAGAACCTATTTATGCTGCATAACTGAAACTTTGTACATTTTAACCAATACTTCCCCTTTTTCCCCACACTTGAGCTTCTGGCAATCACCACTCTATCTACTGTCTGCTTCTATGATTTTCGCATTTTTATGTTCCACATATAAGTGGGATCATACAATATTTGTCTTGTGTCTGACCTATCTCAAGGTTGAAATGAAGGAAAAAATGTCATGGGCAGCCAGAGAGAAAGGTCAGGTTACCCACATAGGGAAGCCCATCAGACTAATAGCGGATCTCTTGGGAAAAACCCTAGGAGCCAGAAGAGAGTGGGGGCCGATATTCAACATTCTTAAAGAAAAGAATTTTCAACACAGAATTTCACATCCAGCCAAGCTAAACTTCATAAGCAAAGGAGAAATAAAATCCTTTACAGACAAGCAAATGCTGAGAGATTTTGTCACCACCAAGCCTGCCTGAACAAGAACTCCTGAAGGAAGCAGTCAACATGGACAGGAACCAGTATCAGCCACTGCAAAATTATACCAAATTGTAAAGACCATCGACTCTATGAAGAAACTGCATCAACTAAGGGGCAAAATAGCTAGCAACATAATGACAGGATCAAATTCACACATAACAATATTAACCTTCAATGTAAATGGACTAAATACTCCAATTAAAAGAAACAAACTGGCAAATTGGATAAAGAGGCAAGACCCATCAGTGTGCTGTATTCAGGTGAACCGTCTTACATGCAAAAACATACATAGGCTCAAAATAAAGGAATGGAGGAAGACTTACCAAGCAAATAGAAAGAAAAAAAAGCAGGGGTTACACTCCTAGTCTCTAATAAAACAGACTTTAAACCAACAAAGATCAAAAGAGACAAAGAAGGCATTACATAATGGTAAAGGGATCAATACAACAAGAACAGCTAATGATCCTAATATATAGGTACCCAAAACAGGAGCACCCAGATTTATAAAGCACATTCTTAGAGATCTGCAAAGAGACTTAGAATCCCACACATTAATAGTGGGAGATTTTAACACCCCACTGTCAATATTAGACAGATAAACGAGACAGAAAATCAACAAGAATATCCAGGACTGGAACTCAACTCTGGACCAAAGAGACTTAATAGACATCTACAGAACTCTCCACCCCAAATCAAAAGAATACACATTCTTCTCAGCACCACATTGTACTTATTCTAAAATTGATCACATAATTGGAAGAAAAACACTCTTCAGTAAGTGCAAAAGAATGGAAATTATAACAAAACAGTATCTCAGACAACAACATAATCAAATTAGAAAACAGGATTAAGACACTCAATCAAAACCGCATAACTACATGGAAACGGAGCAACCTGCTCCCGAGTGACTACTGGGTAAATAAAGAAATAAAGATGTTCTTTAAAATGAACAATGAGAACAAAGACACAATGTACCAGAATCTCTGCAACACATTTAAAGCAACGTGTAGAGAAAAATTTATAGCACCAAATGCCACAAGAGAAAGCAGGAAAGATCTAAAATCAACAGCCCAACTTCACAATTAAAAGAACTAGAGAAGCAAGAGCAAACAAAAAAGCTAGCAGAAGACAAGAAATTACTAAGATCAAAGCAGAATGAAAGGAGATAGAGACAAAGAAAACCCTTCCAGCAGCTAATTTTTTGAAAAGATCAACAAAATAGACAGCTAGCCAGACTAATAAAGAAGAAAAGAGAAGAATCAAAAAGACACAATAAAAAATGATAAAGGGGATATCACCACTGTTCCCACAGGAATACAAACTACCATCAGAGAATACTATAAACACCTCTCTGCAAATAAACTAGAAAATCTAGAAGAAATGGATAAATTTCTGGACACATACACCCTCCCAAGACTGAACGGGGAAGAAGTCAAATCCCTGAATAGACTAACAACAAGTTCTGAAATTGAGGCAATAATTGATAGCCTATCAACCAAAAAAAGCCCAGGACCAGACAGATTCACAGCCAAATTCCACCAATGACAAAAAGGAGCCAGTACCATTCTTCTGAAGCTATTCCAAACAACAGAAAAAGAGGGACTCTTCCCTAACTCATTTTATGAGGCCAGCAGCATGCTGATGCCAAAACCTGGCAGAGACACAACAACAACAACAAAAGAAAATTTCAGGCCAATATCCCCAATGAACACTGATGCAAAAGTCCTCAATATAATACTGACAAACTGAATCCAGCAGCACATCAAAAAGCTTATCCACCATGATCAATTTGGCTTCATCCCTGGGGTGCAAGGCTAGTTCAACATTCACAAATCAATCAACATAAACCATCACATAAACAGAACCAATGACAAAAAACACATGATTATCTCAATACATGCAGAGAAGGTCTTCAACAAAATTCAACAGCCTTTTATGCGAAAAATTCTCTAATAAACAACTAGGTACTGATGGAATGTATCTCAAAATAATAAGAACTATTTATGACCAACTCACAGCCAATATCAGACTGAATGGGTAAAAACTGGAAACATTCCAATTGAAAACCTGCATAAGACAAGGATGCCCTCTCTCACCACTCCTATTCAACATAGTATTGGAAGTTCTGGCCAGGGCAATCAGGCAAGAGAAAGAAATAAAAGGTATTCAATTAGGAAGAGAGGAAGTGAAATTGCCTCTTTTTGCAGATGACATGATTATATATTTAGAAAACCCCACATCTCAGCCCAAAATCTCCTTAAGCTGATAAGCAACTTCAGCAATGTCTCAGGATACAAAATCAATGTGCAAAAATCACAAGCATTCCTATACACTAACAGACAGAGAGCCAAATCATGAGTGAACTCTCATTCACAATTGCTACAAAAGGAATAAAATACCAAGAAATACAACTTACAAGGGATATAGAAGACCTCTTCAAGAAGAACTACAAACCACTGCTCAACGAAATAAGACAGGATACAAGTGGAAAAACATTCCATGCTAATGGATAGGAAGAATCAATATTGTGAAAATGGCCATACTGCAAAGTAATGTATAGATTCAATGATATCCCCTTCAAGCTACCACTGACTTTCTTCACAGAGTTGGAAAAAACTACTTTAAAGTTCATGTGGAGCCAAAAAAGAGCCTGCATAGGCAAGACAATCCTAAGCAAAAAGAACAAAGCTGGAAGCATTATGCTACCTGACTTCAAACTATACTACAAGACTACAGTAATAAAAACAGCATGGTACTGGTACCAAAACAGATATATAGACTAATGGAACAGAGACCTCAGAAATAACACCACATATCTACAACCATCTGATCTTTGAGAAACTTGACAAAAGCAAGCAATGGGGAAAGGACTCCCTATTTAATAAATGGTGTTGGGAAAACTAGCTAGCCATATGCAGAAAGCTGAAACTGAATCCTTTTCTTACACCTTCTATAAAAATTAACTCAAAATGGATTAAAGACCTAAACCTAAGACTTGGAACCTTAAAAACCTAAGCAATACCATTCAGGACGCAGGCATGGGTGAAGACTTCATGACCAAAACACCAAAAGCAATGGTAACAAAAGCCAAAATTAACACATGGGATCTAATTAAATTTATGAGCTTTGGGCACAGCAAAAAAAAGAAAAAAGAAAAGAAAAGAAATAAAGAAGGAAGGAAAGAAAGAAACACCTATCATCAGAGTGAGTAGGTAACCTAGAGCATGGGAGAAACTTTTGGCAATCTATCCATCTGACAAAGGGCTAATACCCAGAATCTACAAAGAACTTAAACAAACTTGCAAGAAAAAAACAAACCACCCCATCAAAAAGTGGGTAAAATATGTGAACAGACACTTCTCAAAAGAAGACATTTATGTGGGCAACAAACATATGAAAAAAAGCTCATCATCACTGGTCATTAGAGAAATGCAAAGCAAAATCACATTGAGATAACATCTCACACCAGTTAGAATGGTGATGATTAAAAAGTCAGGAAACAACAGATTCTGGAGATGATGTGGAGAAAGAGAAACGCGTTTACACTGTTGATGGGAGTGTAAATTAGTTCAACCATTGTGGAAGGCAGTATGGTGATTTCTCAAGGAACTGGAATCAGAAATGCCATTTGACCCAGCAATTCCATTACTGGGTATCTACCCAAATGATTATAAACCATTCTAGTATAAAGACACATGCACACATATGTTTATCATGGCACTGTTCACAATACCAAAGACTTGAAACCAACACAAATGCCCATCAAAGATAGACTGAATAAAGAAAATGTAGCACATATACACCATGGAATACTATGCAGCCATAAAAAAGGATGAGTTCATGTCCTTTGCACAGACATGGATGAAGCTGGAAGCCATCATTCTCAGCAAAGTAACACAAAACAGAAAACCAAACACCGCATGTTCTCACTCATAAGAGGGAGCTAAACAATGAGAACACATGGACACAGGGAGGGGAACTTCATACACCGGGGCCTCTCAGCAAGTGATAGGTTAGGGGAGGGATATCATTAGGAAAAATACCTAATGTAAATGACGGGTTGATAGGTGCAGCAAACCACCATGGCACGTGTATACCTATGTAACAAACCTGCACATTCTGCACATGTAACCCACAACTTAGAGTATAATTAAAAAAAAAAAAAAATTAGAAGGGAATAAAGAGAGAGAAAAACAAGACCACTCTATAGTCAGGCTTGAGCCGACATAAAATCGAAGAAGTACACTGCTTTTCTGCCCTTTCTCCCCTCCCACCTGTGCCACCCCCTCAGGCTCCTGCTAAACCAGCACCACTGGCTCCTTTCAGCTTCCATCATGCTTGTCTAATCCGGATGTCATCAGTCACCAAGAGATGCTCTCTGGTATTTATATCTCCTGAAAGATCACCAACAGGCTATGCCTGCAGGGAGAGGGAAGATGGATAGGACAGAGGGTAACATTCATGATGACTGTTCATTGGTGGAAATGCTCCATTGATAGCCCTGAGGCTCTAGGTACCAAAAGCATAGTAATCACTGGTGTTGCCACTTGCAGGAAACCAGCGTCACAAAAGAAGTCATAAAAATTACATCAAAGGTGCATGAAATTAACGCCTGTAATTTGAGCACTTTCGGGGGCTGAGGCGGGTGGATCACCTGAGGTCAAGAGTTTGAGACCAGCCTGGCCAACATGGTGAAACCCCATCTCTACTAAAAATACAAAAATTAGTCAGGTATGGTGTTGCACATCTGTAATCCCAGCTACTGGAGAGTCTGAGGCAGGAGAATCACTTGAACTTGGGAGGCGGAGGTTACAGTGTGCCAAGATCATGCCACTGCACTTGAGTCTGGGCAACAAAGTGAGACTCTAGCTCAAGAAAAAAAAAAAAAAGAAACCAAAGATAATTAATCAAAGGCAAACTTGAACAGAGACCAGAAAAAGTAAAACTCTTATGGCAGGGGTTACAGAACAAATCAAACATATCCTTGCTAATTTCAAAAACTACCAGGTCTCTATTGGTGACACATGATTCCAGATGGCATGGTTGCTCTATTGGATTACCCTGAGGTCGGTGTGAACCCCCCCCATATATGATTTTCTTTAGGGGTGGTTTAGAAATGGAAAAATGTTAACTAATTTGGCAATTACTTTGGATCTATCACCTGTCATCATAACTGGCTGCTGCTTGTCATCCACACAAATTAAGACAAATGGAACTGAAGTCATCTCGAGCTTTTCATTTATTTTGATTTATTTGAAGTAGAGGCATTGTTTTTAAGAAAACGACATGTTATGTAGGTTGTCTAAAAACAGAATGCCTTTAAACTCATTTGATAAAATACCTCTTAGTTTAATACATATTAACACTAAAACTAAATCCATCTTGTAGCCGTTTCTTTCCAAAGACAACTGGCTGTAGGCCACTATGAGAAAGCATAATACTGTCATCAGATAACTTTACAGTAGAAACTCCTTCTGGGGCCAGAATATAAAAAACAAGAATTATTCTTTTATTTATTGTAGAGACAGGGGTCTCCCTATGTTGCCCAGGCTGGTCTTGAACTCTTGAACTCAAGCAATCCTCCTGCTTTGGCTTCCCAAAGTGTTGGAATTACAGGCATGAGCCACCATGCCTGGCCTAAAAAACAAGAATCAAAAGTTTTAATTCTGAGTTGCAGTAAAGAGAAAGACTGCTCATCGCAGTGCCAGCATGGGAAGTGGAGCCTTACCCATTTTATTTCCTAAAATGAAAGTCGTAACTCTGAAAGATATTGCCAAGAGAATAAAGAGAGATAATTCAGTTGGGGAAAAAAAATAAAACTAAGGCACGATGCAACGACACACAGCCACAACGAAAACATACCCCACACCTGGTAAAAATGAGTGGCTGCTGCTTCTCCACCGACAGTTTTAACCCCTTTCCACTCCGTTTGTTTCATAGATAAAATTATGATACGCAATTAGTGGATTGTCCCCACTTTCTGACAGTGCTCAATCCTGATCAAACCTCTGATTCTGGAACTCTCAAAAATATCCTTAGGCCAGGCGTGGTGGCTCATGTCTGTAATCCCAGCACTTTGGGAGGCCGAGGCAGGAAGACTGCTTGAGTCCGGGAGTTTGAGACCAGCCGGGCAACATAGTGTGACCTCATCTCCATAAAAAAGACCTCAAATATTAGCCAGGCCTGGTGGCATGTGCCTGCAGTACCAGCTCTTTAGGAGGTTGAGGTGGGAGGATCATCCAAACTCAGGCAAGTCAAGGCAGCAGTGAGCCACGATTATACCACTGCACTCCAGCTTGGGTGACAAAGTGAGACCCTGTCTCAAATTTTTAAAAAAATATCAAATAAAAATAACCTTAACATAAAGGCTAAATTCTACAAGGAGCATCTTTTCCCTCCCTCTTGCCAAGACACTCCCTATTTCCCCGGCCCTATTTCCCCGGCGTGTGGTCTCCCTCTCTGCAGCAATAAACATAATCTTAACTACAAGACCTATTTATGGTACTCTTTGATTGTGTGTGAGTGTTAACAGATGTGGAGGACCTTATCAAGATAAACCTGAGACTCTCTCTGCTGCAAACAGATCTTTAACCCAGTAAGAATGTACATGCATTATCTGAGATCCTTTCTGTCTTCATCTGCTAGTCCCCCCTCCACCCGCCCAACACTGCAATGTATATGTTGAGTCGAATCTGAATCTGAACTCAGATTATTTGATTGAAGCCATTCAGTGTAAGATTTACCTTGTGTTCCTAGGAATAACATCTTCAGAACTTTTTGGGATGTCTGATCATAAGTTTATTTTCTTTGATATAAAGATGTCCAGTCTTCTAAAACTTGCTTTTGTTTTTCTGGGTGATTGTCCAATATCTTGAATCTCATTTTTCTATAGCAAGAAATGTCTATGGAGAGAGGATGAGCATAGGCCCAGTGAGTCCATCCTACAGGTGTTACAGGGCTGAGGAGTTCCAAGGGTCTCATTAGACTAGTGCCTTGGGTCTCTTTTCCGAAACTCTTCAAGGATTGTTTCCTCCATCTTGTCTTTGTGTCTCTGAAAATGTCTTTATTTTGTTTTATTTCCCCAGAGGCTTCACTGGTGATGACTTGTCTTTGGCCAGGTTTGGGAGACATGTCCTTCATAAACACCGTTCTAATCAGCTCAGAAGAATTCTGGCTCTAAAATTCTGCCTCCTTCAGACCAAATACCTACCTTTCTTCATGCTAGCTTGCTTCGGAGTCAATTCATGCAACTATCATTCCTTCATTTTCGTCTCTTTTCTTTTTTTTTCGAACAAGGGTAACATGGGTTTTTATCTATCTATTTTAAGTGATAAATAAAAATGGTATTATTTATAGTGTACCGCATGAACATGCACCTCTCCTTCTAACTGGCACAATTTCACAGAGACAATCCAGGATTATAGTGGCCACTTTTAGAAATCTTTGGTATAAATAAGATTGTTCATTTGAGATGCTCCTTTAGGAAAACAAAACACAAGTTTAATTGGCCAATGTTCTGCTTGCTTTCTTTCTTTTTTGCTCCCGACCCCACCTGGTCTGCTTTCTTAAGATGAGGAGGCTTCCAAGTGCAATTTGCCCTTTAAAACTGCCTCTCTAAAAAATCCTTTGAGTCCATTGGAAAGTTTGAGAACTTAAAGCAGGTTCACGTATGTCTCCATCTGATTTCTATTCCTCTCATTCCTGTTGCTATCTTTACTTTCTTTCTCCCGATTTCCAATGGTGTGTGCATTTTAAACCTTGATCATATTCATATCCCTATGCCATACATTAACAAAAAACTTCTCAAACCCCCGGATGGACAGAAAAATGTATATTGAAAAATGCAGACCTGTCATGACCACTAGCAATTATATTTTCATAAGACCAGAAGATACAAAAAAGTTGATGAAAATAATTAGCATAACCCTAAGAAGGATTTACAAATTAACAAAATTTTTAAGGAAAATTTAATACTTTTTTTTCAGCAAAGAGACTGTCAATATTTTAAACAAAGAGGTTATGGGAAAATTAACGGTCCTATCCTAAACTAAAAGAAAAAGCAAACACATTAAACTTGTGTTGTCTTTTACGATTTCATCTTGCGAAAGGCTTGGAGTTCAAAAGAAATAATAAGAAAGATTTAGGGTGGGCACAGTGGCTCATGCCTGTAATTCCAGCACTTTGGGGGTTGAGGTGGGCAGATCACCTGAGGTCGGGAGTTTGAGACCAGCCTGACCAACATGGTGAAACCCCATCTCTACTAAAAATACAGAATTAGCCAGGCATGGAGGCAGTCATCTATAATCCCAGCTACTCAAGAGGCTGAGGCAAGAGAATTGCTTGAACCTGGGAGGCAAAGGTTGTGGTGAACCAAGATCATGCCATTGCACTCCAGCCTGGGCAACAAGAGCAAAACTCCATCACCCACCCCCACCCCCCGGTCAAAAAAGAGAGATTTAAGCTAATGTCATTGGTTAGGGTTACAAGATTTAAAAAGTTGACTGCACAGAGCTTTTGGCATAATCTAAAGAGTTTTTCAACTTTAGTTATTAATGCAGAAGTTTAAATTTTTTTAAAGGTTTATGTAATATTCTTGATTAAAAAGGTAAATCTCAGATTGAGTCAATATTAACTCCAACAAACTAGAGTTAATATTGGTTTAGAGACAAGTAATATTGATTGAGAGGTGACACTGTCTTTCCCAGATTTTGTCATATGAGAATTTTGTTAGCACAATATTTTAATTTGTGCAAGACTGAAGTTAAGTTTCTCAAGATTAACATTTTCTAAACTCCTTTTGTTGGTCAAGTAAATGTCAGATAACAAAAATATAAAATTGTATTCAATTAATTGAATTGGTAATAGCAGATGTCTTTTTAAAGGGTTTAATACTATGAAATTTTTTTACTGCTACAAATGATAAAGGCTTAATGTCCTGGCTAAAATTATAATATCCAGATCCTTCATTAGCGTTGAGACCTTAAATAAAAATTTAGCTCATTAATAAGTTATCACTGAATGCTCAGAAAGTATATGAAGAAGAAAAAATACAGAAATTTAGTCACTAAACATAGTTTTAATTTGCCATTACTTCTTAAAATGGCTAAAAGTTTGTATAAATGCTTTTAGAATTAGAATAATGTTATATATTTATTTTTCCCACTTTCTATTTGAGTTAATAATCTAACATGTGTATTCGCTGAAAAAAAGATAAGACAATTCATGTTCTTTAATTTTCTTTTTTTGTTTGTTTTGTTTCTTGGTTTCTTTTTTTTTTTATTGTATTTTAGGTTTAGGGGTACATGTGAAGAAAATGCAGAATTGTTGCATAGGTACACACGTGGCAGTGTGATTTGCTGCCTTCCTCCCCTTCACCTATATCTGGCATTTCTCCCCATGCTCTCTCCCCAACTCCCCACTCCCTGCTGTCCCTCCCCTATTTCCCCCCAACAGACCCCAGTGTGTGATGCTCCCCTCCCTGTGTCCATGTGTTTTCATTGTTCAACATCCACCTATGAGTGAGAACATGTGGTGTTTGATTTTCTGTTCTTGTGTCAGTTTGCTGAGGATGATGTTTTCCAGGTTCTTCCATGACCCTACAAAGGACACGAACTCATCGTTTTTGATGGCTGCATTATATTCCCTGGTGTATATGTGCCACGTTTTCCCTGTCCAGTCTATCATCGATGGGCATTTGGGTTGGTTCCAGATTTTCGCTATTGTAAACTGTACTGCAGTGAACATTCGTGTGCATGTGTCCTTATAGTAGAACAATTTATAATCCTTTGGATATATACCCAGTAATGGGATGGATGGGTCAAATGGAATTTCTATTTCTAGGTCCTTGAGGAATCGCCACACTGTCTTCCACAATGGTTGAACTAATATACACTCCCAACAACAGTGTAAAAGTGTTCCTATTTCTCCACATCCTCTCCAGCATCTGCTGTCTCCAGATTTTTTAATGATCGCCATTCTAACTGGCGTGAGATGGTATCTTATTGTGGTTTTGATTTGCATCTCTCTAATGACCAGTGATGATGAGCATTTTTTCATATGTTTGTTGGCCTCATGTATGTCTTCTTTTGTAAAGTGTCTGTTCATATCCTTTGCCCACTTTTGAATGGGCTTGTTTGTCTTTTTTCTTGTAAATCTGTTTGAGTTCTTTGTAAATTCTGGATATCGGCCCTTTGTCAGATGGGTAGATTGCAAAAATTTTTTCCCATTCTGTTGGTTGCTGATTCACTCTAATGACTATTTCTTTTGCCGTGCAGAAGCTGTGGAGTTTGATTAGGTCCCATTTGTCTATTTTGGCTTTTGTTGTCAATGCTTTTAGTGTTTTAGTCATGAAGTCCTTGCCTACGCCTATGTCCTGAATAGTTTTGCCTAGATTTTCTTCTAAGGTTTTTATGGTGTTAGGTCTTATGTTTAAGTCTTTAATCCATCAGGAGTTAATTTTAGTGTAAGGTTTCAGGAAGGGGTCCAGTTTCTGCTTTCTCCACATGGGTAGCCAGTTTTTCCAACGCCATTTATTAAACAGGGAATCCTTTCCCCTTGCTTGTTTTTGTCAGGTTTGTCAAAGATCAGATGGTTGAAGATATATTGTGTTGCCCCTGAGGCCCCTGTTCTGTTCCATTGGTCTATATCTCTGTTTTGGTACCAGTACCATGCTGTTTTGATTACAGTAGCCTTATAGTATAGTTTGAAGTCTGGTAGTGTGATATCTCCTGTTTTGTTCTTTTTGCTTAGAATTGACTTGGCTATGCGGGCCCTCTTTTGGTTCCATATGAAGTTTAAGGTGGTTTTTTCCAGTTCTGTGAAGAAGGTCATTGGTAGCTTAAAGGGGATAGCATTGATTCTGTAAATTACTTTGGGCAGTATAGCCATTTTTATGATATTGATTCTTCCTAACCATGAACATGGAATGTTTCTCTATCTGTTTGTGTCCTCTCTTATTTTGTTGAGCAGTGGTTTGTAGTTCTCCTTGAAGAGGTCCTTCACGTTCCTTGTTGGTTGTATTCTCTTTGTAGCAATTGTGAATGGCAGTTCATTCTTGATTTGGCTCTCTTTAAGTCTGTTATTGGTGTATAGGAATGCTTGTGATTTTTGCACATTGATTTTGTATCCTGAGACTTTGCTGAAGTTGCTTATCAGTTTCAGGAAATTTTGGGCTGAGACAATGGGGTCTTGTAGATATACAATCATGTCGTCTGCAAATAGAGACAATTTGGCTTCCTCCTTTCCTATTTGAATAACTTTATTTCTTTTTCTTGCCTGATTGCTCTGGCTAGAACTTCCAGTACTGTATTGAATAGGAGTGGTGAGAGAGGGCATCCTTGTCCAGTGCCAGATTTCAAAGGGAATGCTTCCAGTGTTTGCCCATTCAGTATGATATTGGCTGTGGGTTTGTCGTAAATAGCTTTTATTATTTCGAGATACGTTCTGCCAATACCTAGTTTATTGATGGTTTTTAGCATAAAGGGCTATTTAATTTTGTCAAAGGTCTTCTCTGCATCGATTGAGATAATCATGTGGTTTTTGTTTTTGGTTCCGTTTATGTGGTGAATTACGTTTATAGACTTGCGTATGTTGAACCAGCCTTGCATCCCCGGGATGAATCCTACTTGATCATGGTGGATAAGCTTTTTGATGTGCTGTTGCAATCAGTTTGCCAGTATTTTAATGATTTTTGTATCTATGTTCATCATGGATATTGGCCTGAAGTCTTCTTTTCTTGTTGAGTCTCTGCCGGGTTTTGGTATCAGAATGATGTTGGTCTCATAAAATGATTTGGGAAGGATTCCCTCTTTCTGGATTATTTGGAATAATTTCAGAGGGAATGGTACCAGCTCCTCTTTTTATATCTGGTAGAATTCCACTGTGAACCCATCTGGACCTGGGCTTTTTTTGGATGGTAGTTTAATTTTCTTTTGTATCTGAATACAATAGAATTATTTTTGTTAAATATGGTAATTAATGTAAATGGTACACAGTAGATACAAAAATATGTAAAACATAAATATATAGATGGGACAAAAATGATTTCTCTATTCAGAAAAATGTTGCAAAAGATTAAAATGATAAATTCAATATAATAAACATTTTATTTAATATATTTATAAAATTATATTTTAAGACTAAAGTTAAAACCTTTACATTTATCATCTATTTGTATATTTATGTATCTCTCTCAGTCTAAATTCTTACACATAAAGCAGTATTAGTAAATGATTCACTACAATTTGTTACGTGAATAGTGAACCAAAAGGAGAAAATTATAATTTGTGTTGTTTTTCTGTAAAATGACTCAGTTATTTTTTGTCACAGATGTACCTTTTTGGCATTATAATATTCTGTTAGCTGTCATTCCTTTGGGAATGCTTTTAAACCATTTTACCAACAACAACAACAACAACAAAATCTCACAGTAAAATCATTAAAAGTTTCTACTAATTATTTTTTCCTGTTATGGTGTGCTTTCAAATATTGCCTGGACAGAACAAACATTTGGATAACTATTGCTTGCCTCTAGAGACTATCTCATGTTTTATATCTCTTGTCTGAAAACTCTTCATTTTGCATTCCCCAGATGTAGGCCCCAAATTAAGAAAAACAAGAGAATATGAACAATGGAGTTAATTTACAGCTGGACTGGAGAAATTCTTTGTCTCTAGGTCTCCTGGATGACATTTTGATGCTTGAACAAGTTAAGGACAGTTTTATGATAGGCTGGTTAAAGCGTAAAGCTCTTCCTGGTGGTCCCGAACTCCCAAGGTCAGTTTCTTTACTGATGATGTGCAACTGGTCAAACCAGCTGAGGTAGCTAGGCTTGATTATGTGACCCAGGAGAGAAAAATTCCTGTTGGGAAGCTCAGTTTGAGTTCTAGACGTCATTCAACCTGGAAGCCTGGTGTGCTGTGTGTAAATACAGATGCCGAGAAGCTTTCCATGGGATGCCATCCCTCTGACCCCTAATGCTTGCCTGAACTCTTCTGCTGCACTCTGTCTTTCATCTGTAAATCACGGTACTGCACGACCATACTCTGGAGTCCCGTGAGTACCCACAGATGTCTCAACTTGGAAAAGCATTTCGGTTAAGATGTCTCTTTATGACTAAACTATCATTAAATTTCTCGAAGGGTTCACTAGGTATCGCAACGACATATTTTAAAAATAACTGAAAATAATTAGATTTGTCATTTTCCAAATGTTCGCTAATTTGAAACTGTTGTGCAAAATTTAAGATGAAAGGGGGGTAGCTTGATAAATCAGTGAAAGTTCATCTTTCCCGATTAACTACGTATAAGTAAAATACACTAACACAAATTTGTAGCCATCTATTTTGTACTTTTCAGGTTAAAAGAAATATACCTATGTTTAAATAACTGCCAAAATAACTATTTACAGATTTTTTTCCCCAAGATGTAAATACTCCTGTCAATTGGAAACAATTACAATGCACTTTATGGGATAAATTAAATGCCTTGGAGACAGATTATTGTATCATTGTTTGTCCCTCCTTCACATATAACTATCTACAGCTGTTGTGCCTTGAACCCAACAACTATCTTTCCCTACTCAAGCAAGAAAAAAATGCCTTGATTATTTAACTTGTGTTAGGAAATTATCAGTGCCTCATACAGACCTTTGTATGTTAACTTTGTATGGCATGGGTTAACTTCTATTGATCTTATTTGGAGATAAGGACAAATACTTATCTCCAGAACTGACTAGAGAATGACATCTTCTCTTCCAAATACTAGGGACTCTATTAACTAAACATGTATTAATTAAAGGTAAACAATGTTATATAACCATGGATCTGTGAGTTGTTTTCAGGGTGGCATGTACCAGCCTGTCAGCAATATTTAATATTAATAATTGGATTTATAATTACCACCTGGTTTTGGTGGAGCTGAAGGACTAGGTCTGGTTACATATTGAAATATGTCTAATGCATCTAGTTCGCTCTAAGAGACACCCACCTTGAGCAGGCTTTGGGCTTTCTGATACCAAGGTGCTCACACACGTTACTGGTGTTTCATTACCTGAAGACAAAGCATATTCAGAACAACCAAGTGGTGTGAAAGTACGGAATTCTGCGCCTGAGATCTCTGGGCACTCCCAATGCATTTTTTTCTCCTGCTATCTCCATATTTGTTGCCTATAATAAAATATAAATTGAGTCCTGTGGATCCCTTCAGGAATCAAACCCTTGCTGAAAATAATTAATGTACCTTTGGATGACCCTAATTGAATTTTGTTCATTAGTAGTTCATACTTAAACATAAAAGCTGGAGATTGTCAGGTAAGCTATGCTATTACTGATTCAAATCCATGCTTGGCATGTTAGCCTTTCTCAAAAGTCAGTTCACTTCAGATAACTGAGTTAACTGACCGCAACTGGATCTGCCAGTTAGCATAAAATGGAAGAGCAAGTATTGGTCCAATCAATATTTCCCAGTAAGCTTTGTTCATTCTTTGCTTATTTTTTAGGATGGATTGAGACTTTTTCTTGCCAGATCATCATTAAAGAAGTTTGAATGCTTTGTCTTTTACTTAAAAACCTCATTGTTCTTATACTCAATCTTCAGGAAAATGTAGAAAAAATAAAGGATTACTAAAACTAAAAATTGTCAAAGTGTTTAAGAGATGCTGGAACTTACATAAAAGTTCCTAATATATTCCATTTGTCTTAGTGACATAGGCTCTTCCTGTTAAGAGTTAATAAAAGACCATACCATGCATTGCAGAATTCTGATCTGATCCTAGTCTTTGCCCCATTGCAAGTTGACATAACTAAATACTACATCTTATTGTTAAACAGATACAAGCTGCCTTTTCAAAGTAACCACTAACACAACCTTTCAGCTTGAAACCTGGAGATTTCATCTTCTGGAAGAGAAAGCAAAGAAAGAATTGCCTTAAACTTTGACTAACAGGACTGTATCAGGTACTGTGATTAACTAACAGTGTGATGAAACTCTAAGATAGTAAACTGTGTGTGCATTCATAGTTTCAGTTAAAAAGACATACATCCTTTTTCCTAGATCAGGGGACTTCCATTTCACTGGTTGACCTCGAGCTACCCGTGAAATTTTTGAACTCTACCATAAGTAGACAATCCCCTAAAGTAACAGTTGATTCGAAACTCTCCATTACCCTCCATTGAAGCTAATGATTGTGTAAACTAGATAGCTTTTCCTAAAATCTCTAGAACAAGATTACCTTTAAGATAATTTAACATCCTTTTTCTTTGGATTTCTTTTACTACAGATCTTGCCTAATAGCATATGTTAAAGCTCTCCAGTGACTGGGTCAAGCGTTCTCGGTATGTTCTCCTATATTTTATTTATTTATTTATTTTTAACTTCTAAGCCTCCATGGTCTTTTTTGTGGCATTTCAAGAGGAAGAAAACATTCTTATACATTTTCCTCAGACTTTAGTTATTGCTGTCAATCTGATTGGTGGATCAGTGTCCACTTGACCCTGCTGGGGAAAACATATGTCATAGATGTTTCTTTAAATATTATTAAGATAAATGTTCTTACACAGATTTCTTCTAGTACCGAAATGTCTCTTACATTATGAGTCCCAACCTTCAACCTTGTAAAAATTGGACTTTACCTCCAAGTTATAAAACACTTATTAGATCATTAACTAAACCCAAGAACTCAGCTCTCTGAAATGGTCAATTGCTCTCTTCAGAGTCACTGTATCCTGCAGGAATGATTTAACTTCACTCAGAAAATGTGTTCACCATTAGGGCCCAATGGTTAGTTCTCTCTTTTTAAGACAAGTAATATTTGTACTCTCCTTTGAGTCCATGCCCTACCAAAATACTATTTCTTATGTGTACACTACCACTGGAAACCCATCAAATCAGTTTAAATTTATTACACAGGGTCTGAATGGATAATAACATATTTCCTCTTGATTCCCTCTGGGCTAACCAAGAGGGAGTCTGTGCCAGAACAAACATACCTTGGTGCAAATACTTATGTACAAGAATAGATCCAGCTGGATTTTTTAATGCATTTTTGATATCTGGGTTTGGTTATCTAGTCCACTGGATGAACAGTCTTTTACCAAAGTCATAATAATTTGTTTTCCAGCAAGTGCCTGTATCACAGTTGGTCAATGCATCCTGTCTAGATTCTTAAGTGTCTCTGTGTAACCACTTTTACCTCACATGATACAACCACTTATTCTATACTATTTGGTTGGTGCAAAAGTAATTGTGGTTTTTCCCATTTGAAAATAATGGCAAAAAACACAATTACTTTTGCATCAACCTTAGAAGGCCCAGAAGGAACTGACACTTGTCTAAAGGCAATATTTCCCAGATAATCTAATCAGTAGGAGCCTAACAATGTGATAGACTTGAACATCCAAGATTATTGTCCCATGGTCTGACTTTGTCTGTCCTGATATCTATCAGCAGTGACCTAATTTCTGCCACTAGGCTATGGTGTTCCTTCCCTGCCAAACATAAATAATTTCAGAGAATATCAATATCACATGAGGACTCTTCATGACCATGATGGAATGAGAAAAAATTAAGTGTACTCTGTAATTATACCTGAGCAGAGATACTATGCAACCACAAGAATAACCACATAACCCATCTTCAGCCAACATGAGTGAGTTACTTTTTCTCCAATAACAATGCTAGCTATGCTCTATTTATTCAATCTTCCAGATAAAAACTATTAAGATATCCAATTACTGTATTGGCCTCATGTTAAGAGGGCACACATAGACACAGAAAATATACCTGTGTCTTGGAAGCTTTCCCCAAATCACCTAAAATAAGCCCAATTTCTTTTTTCTTCCTTTTTTTTCTTTTTTTCTTTTTTGAGATAGAACCTTGCTCTGTCGCCAGGCTGGAGTACAGTGGCGTGATCTCGGCTCACTGCACCCTCCTCCTCCTGCTGGGTTCAAGCGATTCTCCTGCTTCAGCCTCCTGAGTAGCTGGGACTACAGGCATGTGCCACGACGCCCAGCTAACTTTTGTATTTTTAGTAGAGACAGAGTTTCACCATGTTGGTCAGGATGGTCTCGATTTCTTGACCTCGTAATCCGTCACCTTGGCCTCCCAAAGTGCTGGGATTATAGCGAGAGCCACCATACCCAGACAAGATAAGCCCAATTTCTACAGTGAGCTCTTCTTATCTCTTTCTTACTAAAACTCCATGCTTCCCTGTAGAGGGCAGTCTTCCTTGCTGCAGGAAGTTTGTAAAACTAACATCATTGGTTACATGTATTTTTCTAATGGTCCGGGACTGGTGGCTTTAACAAGTGATTGACTAAATGGGGCTGAAGGGTCATCTAAAGTGTCTGACTCAGGATATACTCTAGACATTTTTATTATCCTTTTTATTAATGGTGATAGTTAATAATACTAATAGTAATAAATAATACTAATAATTTCATAAAATTTATTATTGATAATAGCTTTCCAGTAAACAGGTCAAATCAATTTTCATCTCTGATACAGTAACAAGCAAAAATTTTTCTACCATCAGATCTACAGAGATAAGAGTATCTACTTAATATTGTGAGCATATTATATATGAAGGTTTCAATTTATTTTCATTTAAATATGACTAGTTTGGATTAGTCGTTTTTGCAATCCCTTTAAATATGTTGTCATTAATCAATGTACCTACTCTGTTATCATTTTATTGGAGGGAGGGAGTAGAGTGTAGTGACTAAAATCATGGGCTCTGGAGTCAGACCACCTGACAGTTACTAAGCAATTTTTGACAAATCACTATTTTGGACCTCAAGACCCTTCCTATAAAGCAGGAATGATAATATTACCGACTGCATTCCTTTCTAAGGGCTGCCACAACAAATTATCCAAAACTGGGTAGCTTAAAACAAACAAGGAAACATTATATCTAGCACATTTCTGGATGCTAGAAGTTTGAAATGAAGATATCAGCAAGGCCACGCTTCCTCTGAAGTTTCTAAGGAAGAATGCTTCTTTGCCTCTTTCGTTCTTCTAGTGGTTGCCAGCAATCATTGGCATTCTTTGGCTTGTAGATGCATTACTTCAATCTCTGTCTCTGTTATCACATGACATTCTTCCCTAAACCTCTGGATCTCTGTTTTCGCATCTTACAAGAACACCAGTAATTGGATTTGTGCTCACTGAAAACCAATATTAACTTATCAAATTATATCTGCAAAGATCCTATTTCCAAATAAGGTCACATTCTGAGGTTTCAGATAGACCTGAGTTTGGGGGGACACTAAATGACCCAGTATATTTACTGCATAAGATTGTTATAAAAATTAAAGAAGCCATGTAAAGTGCACAGTAAATACCAAAAAATAATCTTATTATTTATAGCAATATAATTTTCATGGATTTATAGCCAAAAAGAAAGTATAATTCACAAGCAATTTCTTTGTTAACAATGAAAATAGGAGTTGTTTTGGGTCAATTTACTTTGAAAGTATCAATATATAAATAACTTGAAACATTTCTGATGAGAAAAGCAATGCAATATTTAAATTCCTATCAGTTTAGCAAGGATGTATAATACACTAAAAATTAAGAAACGTGAGGGTTCTAGTTCCAAATAAGATGGAGTAAACATACTACACCCTGAGTCACCTACTGAATACAGCTCCAAAGCCTGACTTCTACAACAAGAACATTAACATTCTATGCCATTTAAACAGGACCCAGGGAGATGGGGGCTGTAGTGAGCTGTGAATTCAGTACTGCACTCCAGCCTGGAAAATAGAGCAAGACTCTGTCTCAAAAACAAACAACAAACAAACAAACAAAACCAGAACCCAGGATCTCATAACCTAACATTCAAAAAGTTCTCAATAACTGGCCAGGCGTCATGGCTCATGCCTGCAATCCCAGCATTTGGGAGGCTGAGGTTGGTGGATCATGAGATCAGGAGTTCAAGACAGCCTGACCAATATGGTGAAACCCTGTCTCTACTAAAAATACAAAACAAAAAAAACTGGCAGGGCGTTGTGGCGCTTGCTTGTAATCCCAGCTACTCCGGAGGCTGAGGCAGGAGAATCACTTGAACCCAGGAAGCGGAGGTTGCAGTGAGCCAAGATTGTGCCACTGCACTCCAGCCTGCGTGATGACAGAAAAAAAAGTTCTCAATAACCAAAAGACACACACACAAAAGTTATCAATAATGAAAGGACACCAAAGCCAAGAGGTCATAGATGTTGTACATACTTATATGGTGAAAACTTTAAAGTAACTATTACAAAAGTTCCTCAGTAAACAATCAAGAACACTCCAAAAGTAGAAAGTTTAAGGAAAGAAATAAAACATAATATATAAGAATCAAATGGAAATTTCAGAAGTGAAAAACATAATATCTGACATTTAAAACTCACTGGAGTGGAAAGATGACTAAGCCGCAGAGATTTGTGGGACTCCATCATTCTTGCCAGCATATACATAATAGAATTACAAGAGAGGAGAGAAAAAAAAAATCTATTTTTGAAGAAATAATGGCCAAGAAACTTTGCAAATTAGGTGTAAATCATGACTCTACATATCTAAGAAGCTCAGTGAACTTCAAGAAGGACACAACCAGAGATCCACAGAAAGACACATTACTATCAAATTGTCAAAACCGGAAGACAAAATCTATGTAACAATAATAACATAAAGGAGTAGGTTGATGGAGTTTTTAAAGGATCAAAATTTTTGAATACTATTAAAACTGGGTTTGAACTTGATTGTTACAAAGTTAAGATGCTAATCGTAATACCCAGTGTAACCTCAGTGTTATAGACTGAATATTGTTCCCCTAGATTTCATAGGTTGAAACTTTAATTCTTAGTGTTATGGTATCTTGAGATGGGGCCTTTGAGAGGTAATTAAGTTTAGATCAGGTCATGAAGATGGGGTCCTCATGATGGGTTTGGTGTCCTTTTTGAAAAGAAACCAGAGAGCTTGCTTCCTCTCTTTCTCCTCTTCCCTACCTCTTCAACCTCCCCGACCAACACACTGTGAGAGTACAGCAAAGCCACCATCCACAAGCCAGGAAGAGCGCTCTTACCAGAAACTGAATTGGCTGACGCCTTGATCTGGGACTTCTCAGACTCTAGAACTGTGAGAAATAAATGGCTATTGTTTAACCCACCAGTCTATCATATTTGATTATAGCAGCTGAAACTAAGACATCCAGAAAAAAAATTTAAATATACAAAATAATACAGTACAAATGTTAAGCATACAAACTAATTCTAAAATGTGTATAGAAAGTAAAAAGAAAAGAATAGCTAAAATACTTTTTGGCAAGAAAAATAAAGTCTGAAAATTATACTATGTGACTTTAAGGTTTATGATAAAGCTACAAAAATCATGACAGTATGGTATCAATGAAAGAAGAGACAAATAAATCAGTGAAACCTATTTCTATGCAGAGTTCACAGAAATAAAACAACAATAAAAAAATGAAACAAAATAGAAAGTCCAAAAACAGACCTACCAAAATATGGTCTTTTATTTTTAACAGTGGTGCAAAAGAAATTCAGTGAAGAAAGCACAGATTTTTCAACAGATGTAACTGAAACAATAAGTCAGCCTTATTCAAAACAAAACAACTAAATCTCTTCAATTGTACAAAAATTGACTCAAAATGAATCATGGGTCTAAACAGAAAATATGAAAATATATAACTTTCAGAAAAAATGTAGAATTTAATTTTCATGACCTTGGGTTAGATACTCAAAGTACAATACAAAGAAAATGACAAACTGAACATTATCAAAATTAAAATCTTTTGTTTATGAAAGACAAAATTAAGAGAATGAAAAGACAAGCTGAAGACCGAGAAAAAATATTTGCAAACCACATATCTAGTAAAAAAAAAATACACATCAAGAATTTACTAAGCAATCTAAAAATTCAACACTAAGATAATCCAATTTTTAAAATGAGCAGATTTAAATAGGCACTTCACCAAGAGTGATGTGCAACTAAGCATAAGAAAAGGTGTGCCAGGCATAGTGACTCAGGCCTGTAATCCCAGCAGTTTGGGAGGCTGAGGTGGGAAGAGGATTGCTTGACCCCAGGAGTTCGAGAGCAGCCTGAGCAACATGGTAAGACGCCTGTCTCTACAAAAAAAATTTTTAAAAACAGCCATGCATGATGGCACTCGCTGGTAGTACCAGCTGCTCAGGTGGGTAAAGCAGGAAAAATCACTTGAGCCCAGGCAGTGGAGGCTGCAGTGAGCTCTATATCATGCCACTGTAACTGTTTTGGGGATGGAACAAAACCCTTTCTCTCTAAAAAACAAAAAAAAAAAGGAAAAAAGAAAATGTGTTCAACATCATTAGACACATGGGAAATGCAAATTAAAATAACAATGAGATAACACAAGAAATGTATTAGAAGGCTAGTATTTTTTTTTTTTTTTTTTTTTTTTTTTTTTTTTTTTTTTTTTTTTTTTTTTTGAGACGGAGTTTCGCTCCTGTTGCCCAGGCTGGAGTGCAATGGCGCGATCTCGGCTCACCGCAACCTCCGCCTCCTGGGTTCAGGCAATTCTCCTCCCTCAGCCTCCCGAGTAGCTGGGATTACAGGCACGCGCCACCATGCCCAGCTAAGTTTTTGTATTTTTAGTAGAGACGGGGTTTCACCATGTTGACCAGGATGGTCTCGATCTCTTGACCTCGTGATCCACCCGCCTCGGCCTCCCAAAGTGCTGGGATTACAGGCTTGAGCCACCGCGCCCGGCCGAAGGCTAGTATTTTTTAATACTAAGCGCTGTCAGGATGCAGAACAACTGCAATTCACATGCATTGCCACTGGGGATGCAAAATGACAGTCATTCTAAATGGCCATTTGGTGGTTTCTTACAAAGCAAAACATACATTTACCACATTACCTTATAATCTCACTCCTGGGTATTTACCAATGGATTTCAAAGGCATTATGCTGAGTGAAAGAAGCCAATCTCAAGAAATTTTAAATTGTATGATTCGATTTTTATGATAATTTCAAAAAATAAAACTAAGGTGATGAAAACCAGTGATTTCTATGGATTAAAGGTTAGGGGAGGGTGTGATAGGATAGAGTTCTTTGGGTTTATAGCACTTTTCAGTATCCCAAATGTGGTGGTTACAAGAATATATATGTTAAATGTATAGAACTAAACAGCAAAAAATCAGTAATAATAAAAATAATAAACACATGCTAATCAACATTTTAGCACACAAAGGTGCACAGTAAGCATTTGTTGGGTCAATTAAAAAATGATATTGGAGGCCGCCACTACTGCCATGTTCCACACTGCCACAGCCTAGTTTAAATTACTGTCTGCTGTTCATGTGAATACTGCACATGTTATAAACATGCTATGTGTTCATGTGTACATAAGCAAGAATGACTCTTGGAGGGAGGGCAAGTCACTTATAGACAAATTTTGTTGCTGAAACACCAGGAGTTCAAACACCTGCTGCTCCCTACACAGAATGCCAATCGCTGAGTCAACAAAGATTGCCAGAGAAGAAGGCTTTAATCTAGTCCTGCAGCCAAGGAGAATAGGACGTCAGTCTCAAATCTGTCTCCCTGTCTGACCAAAACTGGTCTGTTTACATAGCTGAGAAGGTGGGAAAACAGAAATTAGGAAGGTTTAAGGAAGCAATCCTGATGAATGAGGCATTTGGTGTCTCATTATCTGGATGTAGTGATCTAGTGAGTTTCAATCCCTTGCCTGAGGGTCAGTTTCCTGAGGAAAAAACTCAGTTAAGACAAATGTAAGTTTCAAGTTTTAAGACAGAGGGCCGATGTCTATGTTTATTCAAAAATCCACAAACATAAGACAATTTCGCCAGTTTCAACTTCAGGACATTTTAACCATTGTGGACTCAGTGACCTGTGAAGTATACAGGCCAGGGAAACGTCCTCTTTGCCTTCTGAAGTTTCACTGAAAAATCAACTCACACAATTTTATTTAAAAATATGTATACATAGGGAGAACCACAGAATGGTTACCCACCCACAACAGGGTTTAGAAACTTATTTACTGGCAAATAAGGTTATGGAAAAGGGGGAAAGAGGAATTCTGTTGAGGGGATCCCTAGGGAGAATGAATGGATCAGGAAGCAGAGATTACCTTGTACGTTACCTTGTGAAAGGGTTTGTTCAGAAGGGGTTACATTCTTGGTCTTACAAGGAAAGGAAAAAAAGACAGCTGTTCCTTTTGGGGGGTCTGGATCTTAGGGATATAAAGAAACTTCACTTTGGGAGAGGTTGTAGGGAGCAAAGGTTAGAGATATCTTGAGGCTTTCCAGCTCAGTTTGTCAAAGTGCCATATTTTGGGGTATCAGTTTCTGAGTCCCAACACATTCTTGGTCTTCTTTTTAGGTAATGGATCATGAGATAACAGGGAGGGGAAAAAGAACAATTGTCCTCTTTGGTGGGTCCCTCCTATCTTTATGCAGACAGGGGGGTCTTTTCCAGAGCTTGTTGATCTCTAAGGGTCTTTGATTGAAAATCTTTATCATACTAGGGAGCCATATGTTGGGGTGGAATTTCCTGCACTCCTTCAACCCCCAAATCCAAATTTAGAAATAGTTTCTAATTATTTTAAGGCAATGTCTTTTATTTCTTTTGGCCACTGTGATTGATTTTGTGATGGATCCATGAACCAAGAAAGGTAATCAAAGCTGACAAGGTCCAATTTCAGAACTACTGTTTAAGCTATTGAGAAAGTAAAATCTCTGTTTTGTTGTTTGAGCTTGAAACCATGTCACTCCAAGGACAGTCAGTAAATACCTTTCACTAATAAGGGGACTGAGAGAGACAGTTTCCTGAGAGAGCAAGAAGGCAGACAGAACAAGAAGTGAGAGATTGGTCCTGGCCATATTATTGTTTCTCTAGTCCTGTTTAACTGGTGATAAGCTTAACTCATGAGACAGATCCTAGATCCTTTCCCAGTCCTGCTGCATTCAAATCTCCAGGGAAGTCCTAGAAATGTCTAGTCTTCCCTGAAGCTAGCCATAATGCCAGAATTTGAGGAATATGAACCAATAAATTTCCATTATAGTTTAAGATAATTTAAGGTAAGTCTGTGTATTAGTCCATTCTCATACTACTAATAAAGACAAACAAGTCTGGATAATTTATAAAGAAAAAGAGGTTTAATTGACTGACAGTTCCACATGACTGGGGAGGTCTCACAATCGTGGCAGAAGACAAAGGAGGAACAAAGGCACATCTTACATGGCAGCAGGCAAGAAAGCATGCACAACGGAACTGTCCTTTAAAAAATCATCAGATCTCATGTGACTTATTCACTATCATGAGAACAGCACAGGAAAAACACACCCCCATGATTCAATTACCTCCCAGTGAGTCTCTCATGACATATGGGGATTATGGGAACTACAATTCAAGATGAGATTTGGATGGGAACACAGCCAACCCATTATCAGTTAGTTATTTGCCAACAAACACATCCTAACTGATAGAGCCCGGATAGATTTGTTTCTTTTTGTTTTTTCAATCTTTTGTTGCAAAGAAGTAAGCATAAGCTCGCAATGCATTATGTTTTACAAGCCTCTGATGAAGTTCAAAGGACAAACATGCTCAGGATTTCCAGGACAAACTGGAAAAACAACAGGTTGAGAAATAGATCTGTTAATATCCTTTCCCTCTGCTCCTCCCTCTGGCCTTCCTTTTGTTGACTGAATAAGCCCTAGGACACCTCTTTGAAAAGACTCTGCAGTGTTCAAAATCACTCCTACAGATTCTCTCTTCACAATGGATCTCAGTGCTGCAAGTCACCGAATACCTCTAAGTGATGGAAACAGCATTCCCATAATTGGACTTGGTACCTACTCAGAACCTAAATCAGTAAGCTTACCTTTTCTCTCTTTGCTTGTTTGTTTCTTTTAACATTTGCCTATAGCATAATCTGCAATTTATTTTAAGCAGATCTCACTGACTTATTTTTTGTAGAAATGTAAGCAACCTCAATTTGTAATAATGAAAGGACTACTATTTACTGAATGGGTATTGAGCCAAAGGTTAAACTAAATCAATTCATGATTAAAAATTAGTTTGGATTTGAGAATGATAACTTTCTGCTTCCTTTACTGAAATTTAGCTAAATGCTGATTACAAAAGTGAACTGAGCCACATGAAATTTGTGTGTTTATGACTTGTGGTTTTTTTATGTTATGTAATTTTTAGTCTAACAAACATCTAGTGAAGACTTGCCATGCACTAAGCACTAGATGATAGAAATGTCATATATAAAGAAAACAGTGTCTCTGTTATCTAGGATTAAAAATCAAATAGAGGGGGTAGATTCTTTACAACCAATTGTAGAACAATAAAGGTGACTATCAATTCTATTCTAAAACTCTCTGTAAACAGTCTCTGAAAGCATATGTATTAGTCCATTCTCATGCTGCTATTAGAGACATGCCCTAGAGACTGGGTAATTTATAAAGGAAAGAGGTTTAGTTGTCTCACAGTTCATCATGGCTGGGGATACCTCAGGAAACTTATAATCATGGCAGAAGGGGAAGAAAACGCATTCTTCTTTACATGGCAGCAGCAAGGAGAAGTACTGAGCCAAAGTGGAAAAGCCCCTTATAAAACCATCAGGTCTCATGAGAATTCACTCACTATCATGAGAACAGCATGGAGGTAACTGCCCCCAGGATTCAATTACCTCCTAGCAGGTCCCTCCTACAACATGTGAGGATTATGGGAAATACAATTCAAGATGAGATTTGGGTAGAGACACATCCAAACCATATCATTCTGTCCTGGCCCATCCCAAAACTCATGTACTCACATTTCAAAACACAATCATGCCCTTCTAACAGTCCCCCAAAGTCTTAGCTCATTTTTGCATTAACCCAAAAGTCTAAGTCCAAAGCCTCATCTGAGACAAGGGAAGTCCTTTCTGCCTATGAGCCTATAAAATCAAAAGCAAGTTACTTCCTAGATACAATGAGAGTACAGGCATTGGGTAAATACATGCATTCAAAATGTGAGAAACTGGCCAAAACGAAAATGCTACAGACTCCATGCAACTCTGAAATCCAGCAGGGCAGTCAAATCTTAAAGCTCTGAAATGATCTTTTACTCCATGTCTCACATCCAGGGCAGGCTGATGCAAGAGGTGGGCTCCTACAGCCTTGGGCAGCTCCATTTCTGTGGCTTTGTAGGGTATTACCCCACTTCCAGCTGCTTTCACAAGCTGATGTTGAGTGCCTATGGCTTTTCTAGATGTACTGTGTAAGCTATTGGTGGATCTATCATTCTGGACTCTGGAGGATAGTAGCCGTCTTCTCACAACTTCACTAGGAAGTGCCTCAGTGGGAACTCTGTGTGGGGCCTCTGACCCACCCCACATCTCCCTTCCACACTGCCCTAGCAGAGACTCTCCATGAGGGCTCCACCCCTGCAGAAAACATCTGCCTGGACATCGAGGTGCTTCAATACATCCTCTGAAATCTAGGCAGAGGTTCCCAAACCTCAATTTTTAACTTCTGTGCAGCACAGGCTCAATACCATGTGCAAGCTGCCAAGGCTTAGTGGTTGCACCTTCTGAAACCACAGACTGAGCTGTATCGTGGCCCCTTTTAGCAACAGCTGAAGCAGCTGGGATGCAGGGCACCATGTCCTGAGGCTGCACACAGCAAGGGATGCCCTGGGATGGGCCTACAAAACCATTTTTTTCTCCTAGGCCTCCCAGCCTATAATGAAAGGGGTTGACACAAAGGTCTCTGACATGCCCTGGAGACATTTTCTCCCTTGTCTTGGTGATTAAAATTCAGCTTGTTGTTACTTATGCAAATTTTGGTAGCAGGCTTAAATTTCTCCACAAAAAATGAACTTTTCTTTTATATTGCATGGTCAGGCTGCAAAGTTTCCAAACATTTATGCTCTGTTTCCTCTCAAACACTTTGCTGCTTAGAAATTTCTTCTACCAGACACCCTAAATCATCTCTGTCAAGTTCAAAGTTCCACAGATCTCTAGGGCAGGGGAAAACTGTGGTCAGTCTCTTTGCTAAAACAAGAGTCACCTCTGCTCTAGTTCCCAAGAAGTTTCTCATCTCCAACTAAGACTACCTTAGCCTGGACTTTATTGCCCATATCACTGACAGCATTTTGGTCAAAGCCATTCAACAAGTCTCTAGGGTATTCCAAACTTTCCCACATTTTCGTATATTCTTCAGGGTCCTCCAAACTGTTCCAACTTCTGTCTGTCACTCAGTTCCAAAGTTCCTTCCACATTTTCAGGTGTCTTTATAGCAGTGCCCCACTCCTGGTACCAATTTACTGTATTAGTCTGTTCTCATGCTGCTAATAAAGACATCCCCTAGACTGGGTAATTTATATAGAAAAAAAGTTTAATTGACTCACAGCGCAGTGTGCCTGGGGATGCCTCAGGAAACTTACAATTATGGCAGAAGGGGAAGCAAATCGTCCTTCCTCACATGGTGGCAGCAAGAAGTACTGACCAAGAGCAGAAAAGGCCCTTATAAAATCATCAAATGTCATGAGAACTCACTCATTATCATAAGAACAGCATAGAAGTAACCTCCCCCATGATTCAATTACCTCCCACTGGGTCCCTCCCACAACCTGTGGGGATAATAGGAACTACAATTCAGGGTGAGATTTGGATGGGAACATACTCAAACCATGTCAGCATAGAAATGGAAATAATAAAATTTGACGATGAGGATTGAAATAGGTTTTCTTTAAAACATAGTAAAGTTTCAGCTTATGAACTGCAGTTCAACATTTAATGCTGATTACCAGAATAAACAGTGGAAAGTGTAGATATGCTACTGAAATTTGAGTGGTCATGTACGATAAACTCTTTGAAGCTGAGCATGAATGTATCAGACAGAGAAGCACAGCTAACAGGACATTTTGGCAAGAAGTATAGAGACTTTTTAGTTAGAGAAGGGTATATGACATGTCCAGGTAAAGCTAAGCCCATAGTGTCCGGCACATGGAATTCATGGTGATGGCAGCTGAATCTGAAAATGCAAATTAAGACAGGGATTACCAAGGACCTTGAACACCATACTAAGGAGTTGGAACTTTTATTATTGTTATTATTATTATTATTTGAGTCAGGGTCTCAATCTGTCATCCAGGCTGGAGTGCAATAATGCAATCTTGGCTCACTGCAACCTCTGCCTCCCAGACTTAAGCAGTCATCCTGCCTCAACCTCCTAAGTAGCTGGGACCACAGGCATGTGTCACCATGCCCAGCTAATTTTTGAATTTTTTGTAGAGAGGGAGTTTCATCATATTGATGAAACTGGCTGGTCTTGAACTCCTGGGTTCAAGTGATCCACCTGCCTCAGCCTTTCAAAGTGCTGGTATTACACTTTGAGACATCAAATGAGACATCATCTAAAGTTTAGAAGCAAAGATTGAGCATCACTGGATCTGTGTTTTTGAGAGATAAAACTCAGGTTGTAGCATGAGAATGGAAAGCAGATGAGGAGAAACAAACTACCCACAGTAAGAGTAGTTAACACTTGGTCACAATCCCACATTCCACTTTAATTGCCCACCTCCCTCGATTTTGGTAATGCAATTGAAATTTACTGTTGAAAAAATTATATGTGTTTGATCTTTGGCCCCTTTCTCTTCTTTCTTTGTATATTGTCTCTTTATGATCTCATTCATAATCTTGGCTCCAAACACATATATGCAGAGATTCCAAAACTATATTCTCTATTGTTTCTTATATTTCCCCCATGTAAGTCCCTTACAGGAGATAACTATTGTTCAAAGATGAAAGAAACAATGAACAAATCTAATTATGGGGCACAAGCTATGGAGAAGGCACAGCCAAGGAAGTTAGATTGGGGAATATTCCTTCCTGAGTCGTTCTGGTTGAGACTGCTGTCATTGTAGCACGTTTTCAGAATCTGAATGAGCTATGGGGCAAAGGAGAAGTGAAGTCCAAGCTCTTAGTACCCAGGAGAAGCCTAAAACACCCACTACATTTTGCCCCTGAGCAGAGGGAGGTGGGGGTACAGGGCTCAGCACCCCTTTCTCAGGAATGTGTCATCCTTTAAACATTCCTTTTATTTGATTTATTTTATTTTTATTTTTTGTACAGGCAGGTTTTTGCCATGTTTCCCAGGCTGGTCTCAAATTTTTAGGCTCAAGCAATACACCTGCGTCAGCCTCTCAAAGTGCTGGGATTACAGGCATGAGCCATGATGCCTGGCCCTAAACATCCCTTACTTTCTCCCCAGTTCCCCTGTAATTCCCCTCTTCTGATCACCCAGGGAACTTTTTTTCACCTGGGGAAGGCAAAGCCTTGCTCTTATACCAAGTAATTTTTTCAGATCTGGTTTAAGCTGGGGACAGGGTGAAGGTCTCAAGCTCTACATAAGGGGACCAGGGGCAGGCAGAAAGCATAAATAAGTGGTTTCCGAGAGTTAAGTCTGTTTCTTCATTTTGTTTTACTTTTCCATTCTGATACTAGACATGAGTACAAGCAATGTTTTACTTTCCTCTTTATTTCTACAAGAAAAAAGAAAAAACAGAGACAACGCTCAAGAGACTATTATTGAGGACACAGGGTGGCAACTTGTCCTCCACTACAACCAATCATAAATAAGAACCAGTTGTTGCCCAGTCTTCTAACACTTTTCAGAGAATGCTGTAATTACTAATTTGTTAGCAACAGCAACTCATTCAGATTTTGGATGACATCTGGATGGCATGCTGTCTTGTCCAACTTGTGTCCAATCACAAATGTGCCAATTACATCCTACAATGGACTTCCCAAACTTCTGTCATAGTGGATCTTATATAACCCAGCTTATAATGGGCAGCTTTGGTCACATGGTCTCATCATGTCCCATGGTAAATACACTATCTCTACAGGGCTCAGTAGCAATGTCATCAACGATGATGGCATGACTTGCTCCAGAACCCAACAGGTTTACATCGTAATTCTCCAACTGGAGCTTACCATAAACTCCATGCCACATGTAAACAATAGGGCCTGCTGGGTCACATGGCCCAAGTGGCAGGTATGCTTGTGGGAAAGTCTGGACCCTCTCCTGAGCCCTTTCCCATTCTGGACCTACTGAAACCTGGTGTATTCATGTCACTCAGTAAATGGGTAGGAACAGTACTGCAAGTGTGGAATATGCAGCCTCGGGAGCCTGAGGCAAATGCTGAGGGATTTTCTCACCAGCAGTCCTGTGTTACAAGAACTACTGAAGGAAGCATTAAACATGGAAAGAAACAAGCAGTACCAGCCACTGCAAAATGATACCAAATTGTAAAGACCATTGACTCTATGAAGAACCTGCATCAACTAATGAGCAAATTAACCAGCTAGCATAATAATGACAGGATCAAATTCACACAAAAAAATATTAACCTTAAATATAAACAGGATAAATGCCCAAATTAAAAGACACAGACTGGCAAACTGGATAGAGGCAAGACCCATCAGTATGCTATATTCAGGGAACCATCTCCTGTGCAAAGACACACATAGGCTCAAAATAAAGCCATGGAGGAAGATTTACCATGTAAATGGAAGGAAAAAAACGTAGGGGTTGCAACCCTAGTCTCTGATAAAACAGACTTCAAACCAACAAAGATCAAAAGAGACAAAGAAAGGCATTACATAATGATAAAGGAATCACTGCAGTAAGAAGAGCTAACTCTTCTAAATATATACGCATCCAATACAGGAGCACCCAGATTTATAAAGCAAATGTTTAGAGATCTGTGAAGTTATTTAGACTCCCACACAGTAATAGTGGGAGACTTTAACACCCCACTCTCAATATTCCACAGACAAATGAGACAGAAAATCAACAAGAATATCCAGGACTTGAACTCAGCTGTGGACCAAGCAGACTTAATAGACATCTATAGAACTCTCCACCCCAAATCAGCAGAATATACGTTCTTCTCAGCACCATGTCACACTTATTCTAAAATTGACCACATAATTGGAAGAAAAACACTCTTCAGTAAATGCAAATGAATGGAAATAATAACGAACAGTCTCTCAGATCACAGTGCAATCAAATTAGAACTCTGGATTAAGAAACTCAATCAAAACTACACAACTACATGGAAACTGAACAACCTCATCCTGAATGACTACTGGGTAAATTAATGAAATGAAGGCAGAAATAAAGATGTTCTTTGAAACCAGTAAGAACAAAGACACAATGTACCAGAATCTCTGGGACACATTTCAAGTAGTGTCTAGGGGGAAATTTATAGCACTACTTGCCCACAAGAGAAGGCAAGAAAGATCTAAAATCGACACCCTAACAACACAATTAAAAGAACTAGAGAAGCAAGAGCAAACAATTTCAAAAGCTAGCAGAAGACAAGAAATAACTAAGATCAGAGTAGAATGGAAGGAGATAGAGACACGAAAAACTCTTCAAAAAATCAATTACTCCAGGAGCTGGTTTTTTGAAAAGATCAACAAAATAGAGAGCTAGCCAGACTAATAAAGAAGAAAAGAGAGAATAATTAAATAGACACAATAAAAAATGATAAAGGGAATATCACCACCGATTCCACAGAAATAGAAATTACCATCAGAGAATACTATAAACACCTCAATGCAAATAAACTAGAAACTCTAGAAGAAATGGATAAATTCCTGGACAGATGCACCCTCCCAAGACTGAGCCAGAAAGAAGTCAAATCCCTGAATTGACCAATAACAAGTTCTGAAATTGAGGCAATCATTAATTAATAGCCTACCAACAAAAAAAAGTCCAGGACCAGATGGGTTCACAGCGAGTTCTACCAGAGGTACAAAAAGGAGCTGGTACCTTTCCTTCCGAGAAATGATTCCAAACAATAGAAAAAGAGGGAATCCTCCCTAACTCATTTTATGAGGCCAGCATCATACATGAAGTAGACATTCCAGAAATACCGTGGCAGATGGTCAAGAGAGGGGTCAGAAAGCCTTCCAATAATCCATTCTTTTTCTTTTTGTAAATTCATAATAGAGACAAGATCTCACTGTGTATGTGGAACTCACTTTTTCCAGATTTCAAGAGTTATGCTGGCTGTGTGTTAGCACTGTTTCCTGAGGTGTTAAGTCACATATCAGAGGATGGTGTTTTCATAGCAATAAACTCTCCTTTATCCACCTTCCTCTTGATGCTGTACCCCAAGATCCACTCCCACACATACTCTCCACCTCCATTGCACATGGTGTCTAGGAATGGAGTTCCTTCAGTGTATCACCCTCTTTCTTCCTTTTTTCCAGCCAGGAAATCTCATAAGGGATAATATCCAAAATATAAAAGGAATTCCTACCTTTTGTATTTAGAAGGATATATTCTAATGTGACTCCATGACTCTGAAATTAATCTCCCTACCAAGTGCTATTCACTGGAAACCCCCTTTTGAAAGAACTGACTATTGGCCTGGTGACTGGGAGGCAACATGCAGGTAGATCCTGCCTGGAACACTTTCAAGGTAGCAGCTTCTACATCGTTTTCAAAGGACACAGGGAATGCTGGACATTAACACAGAGGAGTAGTACTGGATCATTTCTTCCAGTTTGCTTGCCATGCTCTCATTTGTTCTTGCCACATCCAATATGCTACTGATACATTCATTTGATTTCAAATGTCTGACCAGATTTTTTGTTTGTTTGTTTATAGAATTGCTGTCTGGTTCTTTCCTAAATCTTCTAGGGCACTCTTCATAGTTTCCAGTCCTCTATAGAGACTTTCAAGTTTACCTCTTGGTTTTTAATTTTCTTTCTTGTAATCTAGAAATGGGGGTCTTGTTCTGTCACCCAGGCTGGAATGCAGTGGTACAATCATAGCACACTGGAGATCTGAACTCCTGGGCTTAAGCAATCCTCCTGCCTCAGGTGTACATCGCCATGTCTGGATAATTTTTTATTTTTTGTGTTTATTTTATCTTATTTTTTTTGTAAGACAGGATCTTACTATGTTGCCCAGGCCAGTCTCAAACTTAGAGCATCAAGCAATTCTCCTGCATCAGCTTCCCAATGTGCTGAGATTATAGGCATGAGCCACCATGCCCAGCCTCAAGTTTCTTTCTTTAATCAAAACAAGCACAGTTATTTTAATTTTTGACTAATAACTCCCATTTTATTGTGGTATTAATCTGTGGCTGAATTATTTCACTTAGTATAATGTCCTCCAGGTTCATCCATGTTATTGTTGTATATTCAAGAATTTCCTGCTTTTTTGAGGCAGGAATATTCTGGAATAAAATAATATTACATTGTTTATATGCCACATTTTCTTTCTTTCTTTTTTTTTTTTTTTTTTTTTTTTGAGACGGAGTTTTGCTGTTCTTAGCCAGACTGGAGTGCAATGGCACAATCTCGGCTTACTGCAACCTCCGCCTCCTGGGTTCAAGCAATTCTCCTGCCTCAGCCTCCTGAGTAGCTGGGACTGCAGGTGCGCACCACCATGCCCAGCTAATTTTTGTATTTTTAGTAGAGATGGGATTTAACCTTGTTGACCAGGATGGTCTAGATCTCTTGACCTCGTGATCCACCCACCTCGGCCTCCCAAAGTGCTGGGATTACAGGCTGGAGCCACCGGGCACATTTTCTTTACCTGCTCATCTGTCAGTGAACATTTACGTTGTTTCCATATCTTACTTAATGTGAATAATGCTACATTATATGGAAGTGCAAATATTTCTTCAAGATAGTGATTTTATTTTTATTTTTTGGATATATATCTAGAAGTAGGATTGCTGGATCATATGGTAGTTCTATTTTTATTTTTTTCTTGACCAACATGGTCTAATATATTTTTAATTTTTTTAGAATCCTCCATACTGTTTTCTATAGTAGCTGCACAATTTTACACTTCCACCAACAGTATAAAGAGTTTTAATTTCTCTACATCCTCACCAATAATTGTCACCTTTCAGTTTTTTTATAATAATCATCCTAATGGGTGTGAGGTGTTATTTCATTGTAGTTTTGATTTGCATTTCCCAGATGGCTAGTGATGTTGAGAATCTTTGCATATACCTATTGGCCATTTGTATGTCTTCTTTGGAAAAATGTCTCCTCAAGTCCTTTACCAACTTTTTAATCAGTTAGTTTTTTTTTTGGGGGGGGTGATTTTTTTTGTTTTTGTTTTCTGTTTGTTTTTGTTTGTTTGCTATTGAGTTGTAGAAGTTCCTTTTAATTCTATTTTGGATATTAGCCCCTTATGAGATATGTGCTTTGTAAATATTTTCTCCTATTCTCTAGGTTGCTTTTTCAATCTGTTGAGTGTTTCCTTTTCTGTGCAGAGGCTATTTAGCTTGATACAGTCCTAACAACCTATTTTTGCTTTTCTTTCTTGTGCTTTCAGTGTCATATCCAAGATATGATAGCCTACCCCAATGTCATGATGCTTTTTCCCTTATGTTTTTTTCTATAAGGGAAAAAAAACTTCTATAAGACCAGAAGTTTTATAGTTTCTGGTCTTAAAAATCTTTGCTCCATTTTGAGTTGACTTTTTGTGTATGGTGTAAGATACAGGTCCAATTTCATTCTAATGATAGTTCCAATATTAGGATCTATAATTCTGTTTAGGCTGTCAATTATTTCTTCCTGTCTTCCTTCATGGAACTTTGTTTTCTGGGGTATCTAAATTCTTCAACTGTGTGCAGGTTAATACTACTTCAAAAAAAGTATATATGAGCATGCACCAAGGGTGAAAAACAAATATTTTCCTTCAGAGAGCATGTGTGTGTGTTTGCTCCAGGTTCCCTGGAGGCACTGCTACTCAGTGACCGCATTAAACTGGTCATCAGACTCTGGCTACATAGGTTATGAATTCTCCCCAGGACTGGAGGTGGTCACAGCCTTTTAGGGAATGTTTTTACTTTCCTTTTTCATCTCCTGAACCTCTCACTTCTGCATTCAGACTTTCCCATAAAATTTAGTTTGATTTAATAAATGCCTGCTGTCTTTTCAGTGCTTTTATGGTAATTCTTTTAAAAGTTTTAATGTAGCTTTTTTTTCTGTTTTTTTGAGACAGGGTCTTGCTCAGTCACCCAGGCTGAAGTGCAGTGGCTTGATTACAAATCCCTGCAACCTCTGCCTTCCAGGCTCAAGTGAGCCACCAGACAGGGCTAATTTTGTATTTTTTATAGAGACGGGGTTTCACCCGTAGGCTGGTCTTGAACTCCTGACCTGAGGTGATTGCCCACCGTGGCCTCCCAAAGTGCTGGGATTACAGGTGTGAGCCACCACGCCCCACCATACATTATCCTAAATGTTCTTCTCTATACTTCATTTTTTGTGTTAATTTTTGAAAATATAAGTTTCTACTTTAATATGCATTTGTCTGGGGCTCCCTTCATTGTGTACTTTAGCTCTTCATTTAAATGATCGGTTCCAGCCCATAAAATCTCAGTGATATTTCTGAGATTCTATTTACCATCTAGTATTAAACTTCATATATTAATAATATGTAGAGGGAGGCCAAGGCAGGAGGATTACTTGAGCCCAGGAGTTTGAAACCAGCATGGGCAACATGGCAAAACCCCATCTCTACAAAAAAGTTAGCTGGGCATGGTGGCATACACCTGTAGTCCCACCTACTCAGGAGGCTAAGGTGGAAGAATCACTTGAGCACAGGAGGCTGAGGCTTCAGTGAGCTGTAATCGTGCTATTGCACTTCAGCCTGGATGACAGAGACCCAGAAGAAAGAAGAAGAAGAAAGAGGAAGAAGAGGAAGAAGAAGAAGGAGAAGGAGGAGGAGGAGGAAAGAAGAAAGAAGACGAAGGAGGAAGAGGAGGAGAAGAAATGTAGATACTTGAGAATGAAAGCAATATGTTTATTTTCTTCTTTGTAAATTTCTAGACACCACGCCTCACCTCCCCTTCCCACTGTACTTTAGTTGTCACACTTGTCATTCATAACATCTCATTTCACAGGTTTTTTCTGGCCTTTTGACTCAATTACTGTCCAAGTACTATTAATCATGTTGTTAATTAATTGATGAAATATCACTAACATTCCTGGAATGTATGTTTCCTTTTCCCAGCTATTTGATATTTGTGACTATGAATCTTATAATATCATCTATGTAGCTAGTTTGTTCATTTTTCATATCCTCTTATCTTCTCTATAGCGATGACTTTCAACTGAAGCAGGAGGAAAAAATACAATATATGTTCCCAAGGCTTTCTATTTCCTGCCCAGGACTATAAAGTCACTAGAAATACATTTCAGACTTCTTCTCTCACTCAGCCTACACCAAATCAATAGCTGTGGACCAGAGTTCACCTGTCTGATGTGATTTGTCCAGCATTTGGTTAGAACACTGAAGAAAGCACAAGTAGTTACCAATATTTGTTGAGTAAGATTGGAACAATTACCCTTCAATATGACATCAGTACAAATCAGAAAACAGAATTAACCCTCTCACACACACCCTCTCTAAAAGATGCTTCAAAAATTACATTTAATGAGACTAGATGTTTGTCTTCAGGGAAATCTCATTGCTGTTTCCTATTAAGAAAAAAATGTAACTAAAATGAAAACGCATTCATATTATTTAAATGCCATCATAACTGAAGCATGGTGATTTATGTGAAATCTGGAAAATGGTGTTGCTGAGAGACTGGGTAACTGATAAATCACTGAGAATACCTGAGATGGGGTAACTGATAAAGAACAGGAGTGTATTCTCTTACAGTTCTGGAGGCTGTGAAGTCCAAGATCAAGACGCCAGCATGTTAGGGCCCAGTCTCTCTGCTTCCAAGGCTATATCTTGAATGCTGCATTCTCTGGAGGGGAGAAACACCATTACTCACATGACAGAAGAGGGAGAACCCACTCTCACAGGCCCTTTTTATGGTGGCATTAATCCTAAACACATCCCATTAGGCCCCGCCTCCCAACACTGTTTGTTACATTGAAGATTAAGTTTCAACATGGGTTTTGGAGAGGACAAAAATAATCAAACTACAGCAAATGAAAAACCAATGTTCAGGGGATAGGATATACTCATTCTTATGTTTAATGTGGGTTAATAAAATGAACAAAGATGTAGCTACCAAATTTTATTAAAATATATCCTAGGGGCCCAAAGTGGCTCCAGCCGGATGTCGTGGCACTTGCGAAGGCGAGGCCAAGAGTTCAAGACCAACCAACCTCAGCAACCTTACAAGCTCTCAATGATTGGCAAAAAAAGAAAAAATATATATATATATATATCCTAAAACATAAAATGTTCCTCAACAATATTTTTTCTTCAGTTTCATTGAGATATAACTGACATGTAATAAACTGCCCATATTTAAACTATACAATTTGATGAGTCTGACATACAGACATCTGTGACACCATCACTACAATCCAAATAATGAACAATCAATCAACTGTATAGGCTTTCTCATGCCACTTTGTAATCCCTCCTCCCACACATACTTCCCCTGGCTCCTGACCCCAGTCAATCAGTGATCTGCATCTGTCATCATAGACTATAATTCCACTTATATAAAATGCTACAAGAGAAAAACTAAGGCATTAATACTTTTTGGCCTGGCTTCTTTCACTCAGCATAATTATTCTGAGACTCATTCATACTATGTGTTGTCATCAATACTTCACTTCTTTTTTTCTTTTTTCTTTTTTTTTTTTTTGAGACAGGTCTATCTCTGTTGCTCAGGCTGGAATGCAGTGGCATGATCATGGCTCACTGCAGCCTTGAAATCCAGGCTCAAGCAATCCCCTGACCTTACCCTCCTGAGTAGCTGGGACTACAGGCACATGCCACCATACCTAGCTAATTACTTTGCTTTTCTTGGACACATGGGGTCTCCTATGTTGTCCAGCCTGATCTCAAACTCCTGGCCTCAAGCAATCCTTCTGCCTCAGCCTCCCAAAGTCCTGGAATTACAGGTGTGAGCCACTGCACCAGGCCCACGCCATTCCTTTATATTACTGAGGAGTACTCCATTCTGTGCATACATCTCAACTTGTTTACCCAATCTTTTGATTTATAATTTAGCCTTCTTCAATCAGCTTATGCTTTTTTATAAAAAGGCTTCCACGAATTCTCCTGTCACAAGAACTATTGATCAAATCACATTTTTGACACCACAAAGCTGAAGGCACACCTGGGACAAATGGAGGGAGAGGAGGCTCCTGGGAGGTCAGTTTCTCCTGTTGCTAAACACCATCTTCCAAACACAACAGCCAGGAATTGAGAATATTTCATTTCAGCTGTAAAGGAATGTATGTGCAAAATGTCCTGATTAATGATGATTAAAGGAAAGACCATTTCTCTTTTCCCCAAACCCAACCTCTTTGTCACTTCAGACCCCTAAGGGAGCCTGTGCAATATCAGTGAAGATTGCTATCGACTTAGGGTACCGACACTTTGATGGGGCCTATGTCTACAAAAACGAACACGAAGTTGGGGAGGCCATCAGGGAGAAGATAGCAGAAGGAAAGGTGCAGAGGGAAGACATCTTCTACTGTGGAAAGGTGAGATCTTGTCTTCAGTCTCCACTGGGGACTGTGAGGAGGTTTCAGGTATTCATTTTATTTATTATTCATCTTCCGTGTGTGTGTGTGTGTGTGTGTGTGTGTGTGTGTGTGTGTAATTGTACTCGTGAGTATGCAGTACTCAATAATAACAGTTTGAGTGTGTTTGTTTAAAAGATAAGTGTTGATTATTTGGGGGATTTCCAAGATGGCGTGGTAGGAACAACTCAGAATTGCAGCTCTCAGTGAAGGCACAGAGGGTGAGTCCTAGCCGCATTTTCATATGGATCTTTGTTGCCCACAGAATGGGGAAATTTCCAGGTGTAGGAGGGACAGGGGACACCAGCGCAGCCCTTTCAGCTTGGGCGGCCGTCGGCCGGCGACGCAGCGCAGCGGCACCCCGCGTGAAACACACTGGTCTAGGTGCCCTGTTAAACTGGCAATCTGAGATTTGGGAGGGCAGATTAACATATCTGTCTGATTAAATGGGACTTGGACAGTGAGCCAGACCAGGAGATTCCCGGGAAGTGTCATTTGAGCCGGTGCAGAGGGTCGCTGCATGGGAAATCACACAGATCCCGGAGCCCCATCAGCAGGCGACTGAAACACCTGTGAGAGAGTTAACCATTCAACTTAAAAAAAAAGAGAGAGAGAGAAAGGGCTCAGAGGCAGGGAGCCAGGTGATCAGGCTTGGCGGGTCCCACCCCCACAGGGACAAATGAAACAGCGATTCAAAACGCTCGGGGTTGAGAGTTTCACTGCATGCTCACCTGAATCCAGGACAGTGCAGCTCAGTGGGGAAGGGGCATCCACCACTACCGACGCATTCCACCCCTACTGAGGTACACTCCCTTGCTGAAGCAGCCTGCTGTTGCCAAGGCAACCTGCCATAACAGAGAGACTCTGCCAACAGGGCAGAGCCCCGCAGCAACAGGGCGGACCCCGCGGTAGCAGGGCGGAGCCTCAGCAGTAAATAGTGACTAGACTGCCTCCTAGCTGGGCAGGACAGTGCAATGGATACTCATAAAGAAAGCCCTAACTCCCCGAGACAGAGCATCTGAGGGGAAAAAAATGGGGTTTTATAAGTTCTGCTGCTGCAGACCTAAACGCAACTGCCTAACAGCCCTGAATGAACAATGGAGCTCACAGCTCAGCACTGGAGCTCCTATAAAGTACAGACCATCTCTTCAAGCAGCTCCCTGACTCCTGTATATCCAAAGAGGAGCCTCAAAAAAGGACTAATCAGACTGACATTGGGCGGGCATCAATCTGGGACAAAGATAGCAGCAGAAGAAACTGGTAGCATCCCTCACTGTTCCACAGCTGCTGCAGGTGTACCCCAGACAAGCAGGGCCTGGAGTGGACCTCAGCAGTCTTACAGCAGAGGGCTAGACTGTTAGAAGGAAAACTAAGTAACAGAAATACTTCATCATCAACAATCTGGGCGTCCACTCAGAGACCCAATCGAAAAGTCAGCAACTACTCAGACGACAGGTGGATAAATCCACAAAGATGGGAAGAAACCAGCGCAAAAAGGAGGAAAACACCCAAAACCAAAACACCTCGCCTCATACAAAGGACCAAAACTCCTCACCAGCAAGGGATCAAAGCTAGATGGAGAATGAGTGTGACGAAATTACGGAATCAGACTTCAGAAGGTGGATAATGAGAAACTTCCGTGAGCTAAAAGAACATGTTCTAAATCAATGCAAAGAAACTAAGAACCTTGAAAAAAGATTTGAAAAAGATTCGAGGAAATGATAACAAGAATGGACAACTTAGAGAGGAATACGAATGAATTGAAGGAGCTGAAAAACACAACACGAGAACTTCAAGAAGCATGCACAAGTTTCAACAGCCAAATTGACCAAGCAGAAGAAAGAATATCAGAAGTCAAAGATCAACTCAATGAAATAAAATGAGAAACCAAGATTAGAGAAAAAAGTGCAAAAAGGAATGAACAAAATCTCCAATAAATGTGGCACTATGTGAAGAGACCTAACCTACATTTGATAGGTGTACCAGAATGTGACGAAGAGAATGAATCAAAGCTGGAAAATACTCTTCAGGATATTATCCACGAAAATTTCCCCAACCTAGCAAGGCAGGCCAATACTCAAGTCCAGGAAATCCAGAGAACACCACAAAGATATTCCGCAAGAAGAGCAACCCCAAGGCACATAGTTGTCAGATTCACCAGGGTTGAAATGAAGGAGAAAATACTAAGGGCAGCCAGAGAGAAAGGTCAGGTCACCCACAAAGGGAAGCCCTTCAGACTCACAGCAGATCTCTCAGCAGAAACTCTACAAGTCAGAAGAGAGTGAGGGCCAATATTCAACATCCTTAAAGAAAAAGACTTTCAACCCAGAATTTCATATCCAGCCAAACTGAGCTTCATAAGTGAAGGAAGAATAAAATCTTTTGCCAACAAGCAAGTGCTCAGAGATTTTGTCACCACCAGGCCTGCTTTACAAGAGCTCCTGAAAGAGGCACTACACATAGAAAGGAACAATCAGTACCAGCCATTCTAAAAACATACCAAATGCTAAAGAGCATTAACAAAATGAAGAATCTGCATCAACTAATGGGCAAAACAGCCAGTCAGCATCAAAATGGCAGTATCAAATTCACACATAACAATATTAATCCTAAATGTAAATGGGCTAAATGCACCAATCAAAAGACACAGACTGGCAAATTGCATACAAAGCCAAAACCCATCAGTGTGCTGTATCCAGGAAACCCATCTCACATGCAAGGATACACAAAGGCTCAAAATAAAGGGATGGAGGAAGATTTATCAAGCAAATGGAGAGCAAAAAAAAGCAGGAGTTGCAATTCTCGTCTCTGATAAAATAGACTTTAAAGCAACAAAGGTCAAAAGAGACAAAGAAGGTCATTACATAATAGCAAAAGGATCAATACAACAAGAAGAGCTAACGATCCTAAATATATATGGACCCAATACAGGAGCACCCAGATATATAAGGCAAGTTCTTAATGACTTACAAAGAGACTTAGACTCCCACACAATAATACTGGGAGACTTTAACACTCCACTGTCAATATTAGACAGATCAACCAGACAGAAAATTAACAAGGATATCCAGGGCTTGAACTCAGACCTGGAACAAGCAAACCTGATAGACATTTACAGAACTCTCCACCCCAAATCCACAGAATGTACATTCTTCTCAGAACCACATTACACCTACTCCAAAATTGACCACATAATTGGAAATAAAGCAATCCTCAGCAAATGCAAAACAACTGAAATCATAACAAACAGTCTCTCAGACCATAGTGCAATCACGTTAGAACTCAGAATTCAGAAATTAACTCAGAAACGCACAGCTTCATGGAAACTGAACAACTGGCTCTTGAATGTTGATTGGACAAACAATGAAATGAAGGCAGAAATAAAGAAGTTCTTTGAAACCAATGAGAATGAAGACACAACATACCAGAATCTCTGGGACACATTTAAAGCGGTCTCCAGAGGAAAATATATAGCAATAAGTGCCCACATGAGAAGAGTGGAGAGATCCAAAATTGACACCCTATCGTCAAAATTGAAAGAGCTAGAGGAGCAAGATCAAAAAAACTCAAAACCTAGCAGAAGACAAGAAATAACTAAGACCAGAGCAGAACTGAAGGAGACAGAGACACAAAAAACCCTTCAAAAAATCAATAAATCCAAGAGCTGGTTTTTCGAAAAGATCAACAAAATAGACAGACCACTAGCCAGACTGATAGAAAAGACAGAACAACCAAATAGATGCAATAAAAAATGATAAAGGGGAAATCACCACAGATTCCACAGAAATTCAAACCATCATCAGAGAATACTACAAACAACTCTATGCACATAAACTAGTAAACCTGGAAGAAATGGATAAATTCCTGGACACCTGTGTCCTCCCAAGCCTAAACCAGGAGGAAGCCCAAACTATGAATAGACCAATAACAAGGTCTGAAGTTGAGGCAGCAATTAAGAGCTTACCACACAAAAAAAGCCCAGGTCCAGATGGGTTCACAGCCGAATTCTACCAGACACACAAAGAGGAGCTGGTACCATTCCTTCTGAAACTATTCCAAATAATCCAAAAAGAGGGAATCCTTCCCAAATCATTTTATGAGACCAACATCATCCTGATACCAAAACCCAGCAGAGATTCAACAAGAAAAGAAAACTTCAGGCCAATATCCATGATGAATATAGATGCAAAAATCTTCAATAAAATACTGGCAAACCGATTGCAACAGCACATTAAAAAACGTATTCATCATGATCAGGTAGGATTAATCCCGGGGATGCAAGGCTGGTTCAACATACGCAAGTCTATAAATGTAATTCATCACATAAACAGAACCAAAAACAAAAACCACACGATTATCTCAATTGACGCAGAGAAGTCATTTGACAAAATTCAACAGCCCTTTATGCTAAAAACCCTCAATAAACTCAGTATTGACGGAATGTATCTCAAAGTAATGAAAGCTATTTATGACAAACCAACAGCCAATACCATACTGAATGGGCAAAAACTGGAAGCATTCCCTTTGAAATCCAGCACTAGACAAGGATGCCCTCTCTCACTACTCCTATTCAATATAGTACTGGGCATTCTAGCCAGAGCAATCAGGCAAGAAAAAGAAATAAAGGGTATTTGAATAGGAAAGATGGAAGCCAAATTGTCTCTATTTGCAGACGACATGATAGTATACCTAGAAGACCCCATCACCTCAGCCCAAAAACTCCTGAAACTGATAAGCAACTTCAGCAAAGTCTCAGGATATAAAATCAATGTGCAAAAATCACAAGCATTCCTATACACCAATAACAGACTTAAAGAGAACCAAATCAAGAACGAACTGCCATTCACAATTGCTACAAAGAGAATAAAATACCTAGGAATACAACTTACAAGGAACGTAAGGGACTTCTTCAAGGAAAACTACAAACCACTGCTTAACGAAATAAGAGAGGACACAAACAGATGGAGATACATCCCATGTTCATGGTTAGGAACAATCAATATTATGAAAATGGCTATACTGCCCAAAGTAATTTACAGAATCAATGCTATCCCCATCAAGCTACCATTGAATTTCTTCACAGAACTGGAAAAAACCACCATGAACTTCATATGGAACCAAAAGAGAGCCCACATAGCCAAGTCAATTCTAAGCAAAAAGAACACAGCAGGAGGCATCACACTACCAGACTTCAAACTATACTACAAGGCTACAGTAATCAAAACAGCATGGTACTGGTACCAAAACAGAGATATAGACCAATGGAACAGAACAGAGGCATCGGAGGCAACACAGCATATCTACAACCATACAATCTTTGACAAACCTGACAAAAACAAGCAATGGGGAAAGGATTTCCTGTTTAATAAATGGTGTTGGGAAAACTGGTTAGCATGTGCAGAAAGCAGAAACTGGACCCCTTCCTGACACCTTACACTAAAATTAACTCCAGATGGATTAAAGACGTAAACATAAGACCTGGCACCATAAAAACCCTAGAAGAAAATCTAGGCAAAACCATTCAGGACATAGGAGTAGGCAAGGACTTCATGACCAAAACACCAAAAGCATTGGCAACAAAAGCCAAAATAGACAAATGGGACCTAATCAAACTCCACAGCTTTTGCATGGCAAAAGAAACAGTCATTAAAGTGAATCGGCAACCAACAGAATAGGAAAAAAATCTTTGCAATTTACCCATCTGACAAAGGACTGATATCCAGAATTTACAAAGAACTCAAACAGATTTACAAGAAAAAAAAAAAAAAAAAAAAACAAGCCCATTCAAAAATGGGCAAAGGATATGAACAGACACTTTTCAAAAGAAGACATACATGAGGCCAACAAACATATGAAAAAATGCTCATCATCACTGGTCATTAGAGAGATGCAAATCAAAACCACCTTGAGATACCATCTCACGCCAGTTAGAATGGCGATCATTAAAAAATCTGGAGACAACAGATGCTGGAGAGGATGCGGAGAAATAGGAACACTCTTACACTGCTGGTGGGAGTGTAAATTAGTTCAACCATTGTGGAAGACAGTGTGGCCATTCCTCAAGGACCTAGAAATAGAAATTCCATTTGACCCAGCAATCCCGTTACTGGGTATATATCCAAAGGACTATATATCGTTCTACTATAAGGACACATGCACACAAATGTTCATTGCAGCACTGTTTACAATAGCAAAGACCTGGAACCAACCCAAATGCCCATCGATGATGGACTGGACTGGGAAAATGTGGCACATATACACCATGGAATATTATGCAGCAATCAAAAATGATGAGTTTGTGTCCTTTGTAAGGACATGGATGAATCTAGAAAACCTCATTCTCAGCAAACTGACACAAGAACAGAAAATGAAATACCACATATTCTCACTCATAGGCGGGTGAGGAAAAATGAGAACACATGGACACAGGGAAGGGGGTACTACACACTGGGGTCTATTGGGGGGAATAGGGGAGGGACAGCGTGGGAGGGGAACTGGGGAAGGATAGCCTGGGGAGAAATGCCAAATGTGGGTGAAGGGGAGGAAGGCAACAAAACACACTGCCATGTGTGTACCTATGCAACTATCTTGCACGTTCTGCACATGTACCCCCAAAACCTAAAATGCAATAAAAATAAATAAAAATTAATTTTAAAAAAAGATAAGTGTTAAAATGACACCAAAATCGTGCAAAATAGGATTTTCAACATTCTTGTATTATATTAACAAATTATTCATTAGTTTGGGAGAAGTAAGCAGAGTAGCATTTCGGGAAGAGAAGGAGGGTTTTAAAAAAGTATTTGGCTGGGTACAGTGTCTCACGCCTGTAATCCCAGCCCTTTGGGAGTGTGAGGTGGGTGTTTTGCTTGAGCTCAAGAGTTCAAGACCAACCTGGGTAACATGGCAAAACCCTGTCGCTACAAAAAATACAAGTTAGCCAGGCACAGTAGCTTGCACCTGTAGTCCCAGCTACTTGGGAGGCTGAGGCAGGAGGATGGCATGAGCCAGGGAGGTCGAGGCTGCAATGAGTCATGTTCACATCACTGCACTCCAGCTTGGGTGACAGAGTAAGACCCATCTCGAAAAAAGAAAAACAAAAGTATTTGAGCAAATGTAATTAACTCAGGAATGATACTCATTTTTGGAACCAATAGATATTGTTTAATAAAAGCAAACAAACATAAATCAAAAAAACAAGCTCTTAAGGTTGCCAATCCAAGAGCTACATGACTCATATTACAGAGTCATTTTTCACTATGATAAAGTTAGCATGCAAGAAAAAGGTGGTCAAAACAAGCTTTAAATTGTCCTTTAATTCTTTAAATTGTCCAAAAAGTACAGTTGTGAAGAGAAAGCAATATTCACACATATATAATGTCAATATGGGCTGTATCTAATAAAGCACACTTGGGAAAAATACTAGTGTTTACTATTTTATTTATTTATTTATTTTGTAAGACAGCGTCTCACTCTGTTACCCAGGCTGGAGTGCAGTGGCATGATGGCACGATCTTGGCTCACTACAACCTCCACCTGCTGGGTTCAAGAGATTCTCCTGCTTCAGCCTCAGGAGTAGCTGGGGCTACAGGCATGCACCACCAAGACTTTCTAATTTTTGTATTTTTAGTAGAGACAAGGGTTTCACTATCTTGGCCAAGCTGCTCTTGAACTCCTGACCTCGTGATCCGCCCATCTTGGCCTCCCAAAGTGCTGGGATTACAGGTGTGAGCCATCACACCCAGCCTAGTGTTTACTTAAGTAAACAGAGTGTGTGCAACTGAGTTCATGTAATGTGCAGCTGCTATTGCCTTATCAGGATTGTTTTCACTGCAGCTCAGCAGCAGCTGAGGGGCAATATGGGGGCGATTAAGTGCACAGACTGGCGTAAGACTGCCCAGGGCAGAAGCCCAGATCTGTCACTATTGGCTGAGTTGCCTAGCATTTCAGGACCTCAGTTTTTCTCTCTGTAAAATGGGGATAATAATGTCAACTATTTTATAGAGTTGTTACGAGTTCACATTTACAAAGCACTCATATAGAACCTGGCACAAAGCTAATACTATGTGTGTTGTTGAATAAAATAAATTAAAATATTTTCAGAAATGAAAAAAAAGAGTAAATTAAAATAGCAAACAGAATTTCCACTTACATAGGATTGCAACTGTAACAGCAAAGGGACCCACCATGTAACACATTTTTCCATTATTGTCTTCATGTTAAATTTTCTCTGTGTTTTTAAGTCAAGAAAAAAATCATTGTCCAACAGAGGAAAAAAATCAGATTTTACCAATTTTGCTCACCCTGTCTTGTGACCAAAAAACAGTATGATTCAGGCTGGGTGCAGTGGCTCACGTCTGTAATCTCAACACTTTGGAAGGCAGAGGCAGGAGGATCACTTGAGGTCAGAGGTTTGTGACCAGCCTGGTTAACGTGGTGAAACCCCATCTCTACTAAAAATACAAAAATCAGCCAGGCATAGTGCCAGGTGCCTGTAGTCCCAGTCACTTGGGAGGCTGAGACAGGAGAATCACTTGAACCCAGGAGGCGGAGGTTGCAGTGAGCCGAGATCAAGCCACTGTGCTCCAGCCTGGGTGACAGAGCAAAACTCTGTCTCAAAAAAAGAAAAGAAAAGGAGAAGAGGAGAGGAGAGGAGGAGAGGGGAAGGAAGGGGAGGGGAGGGGAGGGGAGGGGAGGTAATGGGAGGGGAGAGGAGAAGGGAGGGAGGAAAGGATTTTAAACTTTTATCCCCCAAAAAATTTGTAAGCAAAACGGATATTCCAAAAGACATGCTAATTCGTCCTGTGGGTATGAGCAACCTTGGCACCATATGCCTCAGATCCCTAAGGGTACACAAGCTCCAGTAGGATCAACCAAGCCTTGATCCTTCATGAAAGAGTCATTTCTTAGAAATTGCTCTGAGGTCTAAGTAGGGCCAAACATGAACAAAAGAGCGGTGAAAGCAAATCTAAATCTATGCACCACTTTAAAATGTCACCAGCCTTCCACACCACCTGTCACAATGTGAAGGACCCAGTGAAGCCACACACATAACCATATTCCTTGCTCATTTGAAACACATCTTTTATCAGAGTGGCATGACAATAAAGAATCCGGCTAGGTCAGCACATCTAGAACGTTGTGTAACCCTAGTTAGACAATGAGGAATAATGCAAGCATTAAGGGTCAGTTAGGAAATTCACCTGGAAATGGGGAAGACTGCCATCAAATTAGGTACTGTGTGGTCAAGAGGATCTGTGAGTCTCTTGTATTATATTTGAATAAAATTATGTCTGGGGATGTGAGGGTGATCTGGCTGCAACATCTGTCACCCCATTGATCACCAGGGCTAATTCAGCTGATCTGGCTGTCCAGGCAATTGAACCTCTTGAAGCTGCACTCTCAGTGGAAGAGGATGACTTTCCCTGATGGAGGAGGAGGGTTTTTAGGTCAAGGGTGTATGAGTAGCTGCACTCTTTGGCTAGAACCTCCAAACAAGCTCTCAAGCTAGGCTCTGAGTGTCAAGAGTTTTATCAGCTCATCCTACACTCAGATGACACTGCATCATAAACATATTTTTGTGAAATGAAATATGTACATAATATGTTTATGAGCGGCCGGGCGCAGTGGCTGATGCCTGGAATCCCAGCGCTTTGGGAGGCCGAGTGGGTGGATCGCTTGAGCCTAAGGGTACAGCCTGGGCAACATAGTGAGATCCCTATCTCAAAAAAAATGTGTACAAGTGCTTTACAAAGAAAAATTTTTACAAGATTGTAAAAATCATGTGGACATTAGTTCATTATCCTTCTTTGATTCTTATAGCTGTGGGCTACAAATCATGTCCCAGAGATGGTCCGCCCAACCCTGGAGAGGACACTCAGGGTCCTCCAGCTAGATTACGTGGATCTTTACATCATTGAATTACCCATGGCCTTTAAGGTGAGTTCAGATGCCTAAAGGTTAGGTCTTGGCACCCTGACAACCATGAGCCAACAGCTATGTGCATGAAGCTAGCTTATGACTTAGCACCACAGAGTATCATGGGGTTTTGTTACCACAGATCAGAGTACTGCCCTAGCCTGACCAATGCCTGAGAAGATTGTGTTAACAGACTCAGGCTTGGTTTCCAAGTTTCTTGATTTTTAAAATTCCATGCAATTTCTATTATACCATGTTTATACAACTATAGTTTAAGCTCTCTGCATCAAACCAACATGTAGTCCCCTGTAGCCCGGCATCGAGACACACACCCTTCTTCCCACTCACACAGTCACCATCTCAGCCCTTATCCTCACTTTGCTAATGTTGACTCTTGTTCAAATGTCAGATTTCCAACCTAAGTCTTAAAAATTTGGAAAGACCCAGTGTACATGTGAGAAATGCATCATTAGGCAACTCTGTTGTTCTGCAAACATCATATAGAGTGTCCTTACACAACCCTAGGTGGTAAGGTTTCATTTACCGTGGTAGATGGTACTACTTTTGTAATAACATGAATAAAACACAAGCACATTGGGCCCAGATGGTGTAGCCTATTACAGACTTAGGCTAGATAGCCCAGCTGGCTGCCCCAAGCTATAAACCTGCACAGCACGTTACTATTCTGAATACCACAGGCAATTGTTACACGGTGGGAAATATTTGTGTATATAAACATATCTAAACACAGAAAAGGTACAGTAAAAATATGCCATAAAAGATATGACACACCTATGCCTGGAACTTACCATGAATGGACCTTGTAGGATTAGAAATTAGGTGAATCAGGGAGTGAGTGGTGAGTGAATGTGAAGGCCTAGGTCATTACTGTACACTACTGGAGACTTCATAAACACTGCACACTTAGGGTACACTAAATTAATCAAAGCATACCTTTCCTTCAATAATATATTAACATTAGCTTACTGTAACTTTTTGCCTTATAAATATTTTAATTTTTTAACTTTTTGATTCTTTGTAATCATTCTTAGTAATAACACTAATAATTACATTTTTAATAACATGAATAAAACAAGCACACTGTACTGCTGTATAAAAATGTTCTTTCTATTCTTATTGTATAAGCTCCTGTCTATTAAACTTTTTTTAACTTTTTTGTTAAAAACTAAGACACAACCACACACATGAGTCTAGGCCTACACAGGCTCAGGATCATCAATATCACCGTCTTCCAGGTCCACATCTTGTCCCACTGGAGGTTCTTCTGGGGCAGTAACAGCATGGAGCTGCCGTTGCCTCTGACAACAATGTCTTCTTCTGGAATCCTTCCTGAAAGACCTGCCTGGGGCTGTTTTACAGTTAACATTTTTTAAAGTAGAAGGAATAACACTGTAAAATTATGATAAAGTATAGAAAAGCAAATGTATAAGTTGGATACATAGTAAAAACAGAAGTTGTTTACTATCAAGTATTATATACTGTACATGAGTATGTGTGCTCTACTTTTATGTACCTGGCAGCACAGTAGGTTTACTCACACTAGCAACACCACAAATATGATGGCTGTGATGTCAGTAGGTGATAGGAATGTTAAACTATATTAGAATCTTACGGGCCCCCATCATACACGCAGTCCACCATTGACCAAAATGTCATTAGGCAGTGCATGACTGTATTTAAAGTGAGAAGATAAAATTTACTTTTCTGTGACCAATAACATTTACATCCTTTTGGAGAAGACAGATAATTTCTATTCTTATTTTTGATGGGATCAAGGGCACAGAAGGTAAAACTTCAACAGTGAGAAATGACACAATATAGCGACATTACCTCCCAATTGAACCTATAGTTGGGAAATCAATATTTGAAGCTAACGTATGACATGCTTTTGGTGTTTGTTTGTTTGTTTGTGGCAGGGTCAGCCAGGAGCAGTGGCTCACACCTGTAGTCCTAGTACTTTGGGATGCCGAGGCTGGGAGATCCCTTGATCCCAGGAGTTTGAGACAAGCCTGGGCAACAATGGCAAAACCCATCTCTATAAAAAATACAAAAAAAATTAGCCAATGGCATGTGCCTGTGGTCTCAGCTACTTGGGAGACTAAGGCGGGAGGATCGCTTGAACTGGGGAGGTGGAAGGTGCAATGAGCCAAGATTGTGCCACTGCTCTAGCCTGGGTGACAGAAAAAGACCCTGTCTCAAAAAAAAAAAAAAAAAGAAAGAAAGAAAGAAAAAAGAAAAGAGAGAGAGAGAGATCGAGGGATCATGCCACCTCACTCCAGCCTGGGCAGCAGAGTGAGACCTTGTTTCAAAACCAAACAAACAGAAAACTACAACAGAAAAAGAATGCTATGATCCAGAAACAGTTCCTTTAAAAGGAAAAAAATAAGAATGCCTGACCCTGGGTGATAGATAATAAACAGAAATGTATTGGCGGAGAGTTCTGGAGGCTGGAGAGTCCAAGACCAAAGTGCCAGCACCTCACAAGGGCCTTCTTGCTACGTCATCCCATGATGGAAAGAGAAAGAGCAAAGAGCACAAGAGAGCACCCCTCGTCACCTGAGCCCTTTTGACAATGCCGTGAATCCATGACCTAACAACTCCCATTAAGCCCCATCTCCCGACGCAGTTGCACTGAGGATTCAGTTTCCAACACATGAATTCTGGGGGACACATTGAAACCACACCAATTCCCAACAAGAAAATTTCTATTACCAAAGTCAACAAAGACTTTCATACTGCCAAATTCAATAGACATTTTGTCCTCCTATTACTTCATCTTTCAATACAGTTGACTACCACCTCCTTCCATAAACATTTTCTTCTCATGGGGCTCGTGATATCTCATGACCCTCTCATGATCTGTGGCAGCTTCTTCTCTGCCAGCCTCCAAATGTTGTTACGCCCAGTCCTCTGCCCTCAATATTATTGTCTTACTAGCTACACACTCTCTATAGGTGACTTAATCCAATCATGTGGATTTAAGACCATTTTACATGCAAATGTCACCCAAATTTTGTCTGTAACTATGACCTCTCTCTGATCTCCTGAATTCTTTGTTCAGTTGCCTCCTTCAATATCCATTTGAATGTCTAATGGCCATTTCAGAGTCAAAATATCCAAAATGAGGGGCCGGGTGCAGTGGCTCATGTCTGTAATCCCAGCATTTTGGGAGGCCAAGGTGGGCACATCATGAGATCAGAATTTCAAGACTGGCGTGACCAACATGGTAAAACCCCATCTCTGAAAGTACAAAAAAATTAACTGGGCATGGTGGTGCATGCCTGTAATCCTAGCTACTCTGGAGGCTGAGGCGGGAGAATCACTCGAACCTGGGAGGCAGAGGTTGCAGTGAGCTGAGATTGTGCCACTGCACTCCAGCCTGGGTGACAGAGTGAGATTCCATCTCAAAAGAAAAAAAAATCCAAAATGATGTTCCAGATTCCTAGCCCCAACCTCAGGAAATGGTTACCACTGCCCACCCAAGGGGTCTAGGAATCATCTTTGATTCCTTCATATCTCTCACTCCCACCACGCCGCCTCATTTCCAAGTCAACATGAAGGCGTGCTGGTTCCACTTCTCGTCCATGTGCTAATCTGTTCCCTTCTTTTCCTCTCTACTGCAGCTGCCCCAGTCCAGGGCACCATCAGTTGCAATAGCACCTTAGGTTGAGTTCCTCAGAAGCAAACCCTGAGATGAAGAGACTGTATGCAAGAGTGATTTGGTTTGAAGTATAACCAGGGAAACTGATAAGGGAGTGGGGAAATGTGGCTGAAAAATAAGAGGTTAAGCAGTTGGGTGGTAGAAAGCAGAATCCTACAGAGAGCAACTTGGGCTGAATGTCATAGAAAGCTCTGGAGACAAAGTTGTTCACATCTCAGAATTACACAGTCAAGAGGCAAAGAAACAAATATTGATACTTGCAACTTTAGCTCAAAGGCTGCCCCTTTGAGGTGTTGGGAGCAGGGTGTAAATTCCTGGGGACATCTAATTGAGTAGGTACATAAGTCCCAGCAGCCTGAGCTCTGTCCTCTAACAGATGCAGATGTCAGCTGTACAGAGTGAGAGCACAGTGCTCACAGAACAGGTACGGGTAGCCCAGGGGACATGGGCAGGTGTCTCAATCCAGTTGGACCGCTACAACAAAATACTTTAGATTGGGTGATTTTGAAACAATAGACACTTATTGCTCACAATTATAAAGGCTGGGAAGTCCCAATTCTATCATTTCAATCCCAGATATAAATAAAATGAATTACGTTTATTCTTTTTTTTTCAGCCAGGAGATGAAGTATACCCTAGAGATGAGAATGGCAAATGGTTATATCACAAGTCAAATCTGTGCGCCACTTGGGAAGTAAGTTCAAATGCGCTTCTTATTTTAAAAGATTACACTTTAAAAACCGTGATCTGACTATTCCTGTCAGATTTATGGAGAGAGATGCACCCTTTACTTCTAATGAAAAGTAACAGAACAGGCATTTCTAATCCTAAGTAGAGGTATATGAAATCTCCACTTCTGGGTACTAAATAGTTCTTACTTTTGTTTTGCTGGAATGCCAAAGAAAAGAGAGAGAGGTGTGGAAGGAAAAACAGTGTAAATGAAATATGTTCTAATATAAAAGTAATTAAAATATATGAATGAGATAAACTCACAAATTAAAAAGTAAATCTTAAGTTGTTAATATGATGTCTAAAAGAAATAAACTTAAAGTGATACATAAAAAACTGAAAAACTGGCCAGTTGCAGTGGCTCACACCTGTAATCCCAGCACTTTGGGAAGCCAAGGCAAGCCAATCACCTGAGGTCAGGAGTTCAAGACCAGCCTGGCCAACATGGTGAAACTCCATCTCCACTAAAAATACAAAAATTTGCCAGGCGTGATTGGCCATGCCTATAATCCTGGCTTCTCAGGAGGCTCAGGCAGGATAATTGCTTGAACCTGGGAGGGAGAAGTTACAGTGCATCGAGATTATGCCACTGCACTGCAGCCTGAGCAACAGAGCAAGATGATTCTGTCTCAAAAAGTAAAAATAAATAAAAACTGAAAAACAATTTTTTTTTTATTTCTGGGCAACCTGTTGGCTCTTTTCCCAGGATCACAAGAGTAGACAACTATAGGAATAACAAATAAACTCTTATGGATTCACGGCGGGGAGGGATATTTTGAACTTATTTTCTTAGAGGTGGTGTGGCAGCTCTGACCTAGAGCAGAAGGCAACTCTAGGAAGAAGCAGGAAGAAGATAATACAGGAGAGAAATGGTTGTTGGTCTTTTTGCATTTCCTTCAGCCCTGCCATAGCCTGAGAACAAATATTGCCGCACAGGCGGCAACTCAGGACTCATTCAGGTGCTTTTAGGTATCAAAGGAGAGCAGCCTTGAAATACAGCACTTGTGAAAAGCTGAAGAAAAATCTTAAGTTACCAACTAACCTCTGGCAGTTTTTTTTTCCCACCGATCTTTTTCCAAACTCCAAATGCTTGGAAATTACACTCTGGAAAATACCTCTTTCTATACACTTGCCTCTAAGGTGACAGCTGAAGATCTGAGCTGTGGACTTATTTAGAGGAGTGAGGAGGAATGATTTGTTTTGCAGTGCCCCAGGCTCTGTCCAAAAGAACACATAGTCACTCCTGACCTCATTGGAGCCAATCAGGTTTGGACATTTTGAAAATTCTCCTCTAAGAGACTGCCTAACAGGACAGTCAGTATCCCCAGGAAAACAAATGATTTCACTGCCCCAAGTAACAAGGCGTTTGTTTCACAAGAAGACAAATACATCTCAATTATTGATTCCAACATAAACAGAACAGAGAACCAGGTACTTCTAAATTAACCAGTTAATATATTAGAGAACATAAGAAAAGATATTAGCAATATGAAACTTGAACAAACAACATTTTTAAAACAAACAAAAATAATAATTAAAAAAATTAAAATACAATGCAATAGGTTGGGATAAATAGAAGAAAATGGTCAAATTGAGATATCAGAACGAGAAAATCGCCCAATATGAAGAAGGAAAGAACAAGAAACTTTTTTAGATATGAAGGAAAAGCTAAGAAATTCAAAGAATAAAATTAGAGTTTTCCAATATACACAACTGGAGTCTAAGGAAAAAGAAGAAAAAGGAAAAGGAAACAAGAAGCTGGGCACAGTGGCTCGTGCCTGTAATCCCAATGCTGTGGGAGACCGACGCAGGAGGATCACTCGAGCCCGCGAGTTCAAGACCGGCCTGGGGAACTCAGTTAAGACCCCCATCTCTACAAAAAAGAAAAGAGGTAACAGTTGAAGATACACACACACACACACACACACGCACACAAGCACACACACACACATCTTAAAGGGATCATGGGGCACAAAAGAGGAAAAATGAGGAATATCATGGGTGAGGTGGCGTACACCTGTAATCCCAGCTATTTGGAATTCTGAGGTGGGAGGACCACTTGAGGCCAACAGTTCAAAGCCACAGTGCTATAGTCATGCCTGTGAATGGCCACTGAACTCTAGCCTGGGCAACATAGCGGGATTTCATCTCAAAAAAAAAAATCTAACATAAAGAAAATGTTAAAACTTTGAGAGCATAACAGATGAGCCAATAAAGGAGACAAAATGGAATAATAAAAATAATCCAAGACAAAGCAGAAAAAAAAGAGAGGCAATAAATAGATGAGAAAAATAGCAAACAAAGGGCAAGATGGGAGCTTGAAACTCACTAATATCAATTATCACAGTATATATAAATGGTCTAAGCACCCCAATTAAAAGGCAAAGATTGGGCTGGGCGCGGTGGCTCAAGCCTGTAATCCCAGCACTTTGGGAGGCCGAGGCGGGTGGATCACAAGGTCAAGAGATCGAGACCATCCTGGTCAACATGGTGAAACTCTGTCTCTATTAAAAATACAAAAAAATTAGTTGGGCATGGTGGCATGTGCCTGTAATCCCAGCTACTCAGGAGGCTGAAGCAGGAGAATTGCCTGAACCCAGGAAGCGGAGGTTGCGGTGAGCCGAGATCGTGCCATTGCGCTCCAGCCTGGGTAACAACAGCGAAACTCCGTCTCAAAAAAGAAAAAAAAAAAGGCACAGACTGTTAGAATGGATAGAAACCAAATCCCATTATACAGTATAAACAAGAAATCCATCTTAAATAAAAAGTCACCAACAGGTTAAAAGCAAAAACCTTTTCAAAAAGCAAAAGGGTAGAAAAAGCTATATTAAGCTAACACTAGTAAAAAATAAAGCTGGAGTTGCTATTTTAATATCAACAAATACTTCAGAGTAATGAGGATTACCAGGGATAAAGAAGATTATTATATAATGATAAAGGAGTCAATCATAAACATCTATGCCCCTAATGAGAGCTTCAAAATACATGAAGCATGAACTAAGATAATTGGACAGAGAAAGAGAATAATCCACATTTATAGTCAGAGATTCTGTTAAAAGGATATCATATTTAAATGATAAATATATAGAAAGAGCTATAGGATAGGAGATTTAAACGTTGTGAAACTTCTTGATGTAATGAACATGTATAGAACACTTCCCCCAAAATATAAGAGTGTTATTTTTAAAGTGCACATGAAACATTTAACAACATAGGCCATTTTTTGAGACATAACATAAATCTAAGTAAGTCCTCAAGTATTTTAATTATGCAAGATATGCTGTCTGATCAAACAGGAGGCACAGATGTAAATAACCCATAAGACCTAAAGAAATTAAAATCTTTATCTAGATGTAATGTATATATTAGCAACACACGACTGAAAATTATTTTTAAAAACAATACTAAACTTTAAATATTCAGAGATAAATCTAAAAAAAAATGTGCAAGAGCTATACAGTAAAAACTACAACGAATTAATGAAATAAATCAAAGATGAACCAAAATTCAATGGAGAGATATACCATGTCCCTTGATCAGAATACTCAAGATGTTAATTCTCCCCAAATTCATCTTTAGATTCAATATAATCCCAGTCAAAATCTCAACAGAAACGGAAAAGCTAATTCCAAAATGTATATGGCACCCGGTGCAATGGCTTAAGCCTGTAATCCCAGCACTTTGGGAGGCCAAGGCAGGTGGATCACATGAGGCTAGGAGACCAGCCTCAGAAACATGGCAAAACCCTGTCTCCACTAAAAATACAAAACTTAGCCAGGCATGGTGGTGCCCATCTCTAATCCCAGCTACTCGGGAGGCTGAGGCATAAGAATCACTTGAACCTAAGAGGCGGAGGTTGCAGCGAGCTGAGATCCTACCACTGCACTCCAGCCTGGGCAACAGAGTGAGATTCTGTCTCAAAAATAAATAAATAAATAAAATAATATTTATATGGAAGTACAAATTAACCTATAATAGCCGCAACTTTTTGAAAAAGAGCAATAGCTGAGCAGTGGCTCATACCTGTAGTCCCAGCACTTTGAGAGGCTGAGGAAGGAGGATCACTTGAGCCTAGGAGTTTGAGACCAGCATGGGGAACAGTGAGATCTTGTCTCTACAAAAACATAAAACAATTAGCCGGGCATGAGGGTGGCATGTGCCTATGGTCCCAGCTATTCAGGAGGCTGAGGTAGGAGGATCACTTGATCTGGTAGGTTGAGGTTGCTGTGAGCTATACCACTGCAGTTGAGCATCAGTGACAGAGCAAGACTCCATCTCAAAAACAAAAAGCAATAAATTTGGAGAACTTACACCAATTTCTTTCTTTCTTTTTTTTTTTTTTGAGACTGAGTTTCATTCTTCTTGCCCAGGCTAGAGTGCAATGGCACCATCTTGGCTCACTGCAACCTCCACCTCCCAGGTTCAAGTGATTCTCCTACCTCAGCCTCCCAAGTAGATAGGATTACAGGTACGCGCCATCATGCCGGGTTAATTTTTTTGTATTATTAGTAGAGATGGAATTTCACCATGTTGGTCAAGCTGGTCTTGAACTCCTAACCTCAGGTGATCTGCCCACCTCAGCCTCCAAAAGTGCTAGGATTACAGGTGTGAGCCACAGTGCCCAGCCAATTTATACTAATTTCAAGAATTATTATACAACTACTGAAATCATGACAGTGCCATATTAGCATAAAGAGGAACATATAGATCAATAAAATATAATAGAACATGTTAAAATAGACCCATACACATATACGGTCAGTTGATTTTCAGCAGAAATGCCAAGGTAATTTATTGGGGGAGGGATAATCTTGTACTAAAACTGGCTCATACCAGCTTGCAAGAACCTGTTTGCAGACCTCCTCCTCACTCCACATTCAGTGATACCGGGTTGTTAGCTTGAGTGCAGCCTGGTGTGAATACTTACATCACAGACACTGACACATGCTACAAACTGGGAAACATTTTTCTCCCTGCATAGCTGGTTGTTAAACATTTATCAGTATTCCACTGCAGGTGTTCATGATCTTGATTGTGATGATTTTACTGGGTATGCATACATTAAAATTCCTCAAAATGTACACTTCAAAAACGTGTAGTTTGTTGTACATCAATTATAACTCACCAAACTATAAGGAAAAAATGGTGCATGATAAAAAGTTCCACGTCTACACATGCTCAGAAATTTTGCCACATAAAGACACACACTGGAAATCGTTAGGTCTGATTTATGTACTAAGTAAAAGGAACGAAAATCTAACAGATGCTCTAAAAAAATGTATAAAGTGAAAGTGATCAAAGTATGCATTATCTATAACAATAAGATCAAATAATAAAAGGAAAATGAACTCAATACACTACAATTAAAGCTTATATATATATATACTATTAGCATCACAGATGTTGAGTGTAGATCAAAGAATGCGTAAACATGCTAAGTTACTGTCTTTATTAGAGAACTTCTTAAAAGTAATAAAGACTTAAAAAGAAACAGAATAAGTGGGATAAACTGAAATAAATCAAGATGGTAGAAACGTCCAAATATATGTATGGTTGCGATAAATGTAGATAAACTAAATTTACCCAGACAGAGATTGACAATTTAAAAGGAGACACCTAAGCATAAAGACATGTGAAAGTTAAAACTTTACAGAAAAATAGTCAAATACCAGAAAAAGTTGGTATTACTATATCAATATCATATGACAGGCTTAAAAATTAAAAGTATTATTAGGGATAGAAAGGGTTGTACTTAAGGATGAAAGATTGAATTTACCAAAAAGATATACTAATTTTAAGCATATTATGTACCAAACATCTTCAAAATATAGAGAACAAAAAATTGACAGACTATAGGAGGACATCGGCAAAGCATGGTGGCTCATGCCTGTAATCCTAGAACTTCGGGAGGCCAAGGTGGGAGGATCGCTTGAGGCCAGGAGTTCGAAATCAACCTGGGCAACATAGTGAAACCCCTCATCTCTAAAAAAAAATTTTAAAACACAATTTAGGCAGTGTGTTTGCACATGCTTGTAACCCAGCTACTCAAGACGCTGAGAAGGGAGGATCTCTTAAGCCCAGAAGTCAGGACTGCAGTGAGCCAAGATCCCACCACAGCACTTCTGCCTGGCTGACAGAGAAAGATACTGTTTCCAAAAAAAAAAAAAAAAAAACCACATACACGCACAGGAGAACATTGATAAATCACCAATATAGTAGGAGACTTTCACATATTCCTTTCAGTTTTTGACATATTCTGTTAATTTTGACATATTAATTTCAGTTCCTGAGAAGCCCAGAAGAGTTAGACCTAATTTTATAGACAACATGTATGTATGTATATTTACATACATATATGCATGAGAGAAAGAGAGGAGGGACAGACAGCATTACATCCAAAAATGGGAGAATATTTCTATTTCACATATACCAGAATGTTTATAACAATTGCTGGCTGGGCGCGGTGGCTCATGCCTGTAATCCCAGAACTTTGGGAGGCTGAGGCAGATGGGTCACCTGAGGTCAGGAGTTTGAGACCAGCCTGGCCAACATGGTGAAACTCCATCTCTACTAAAATTTCAAAATTAGCTGAGCGTGGTGGCAGGTGCCTGTAATCCCAGCTACTTGTGAGGCTGAGGCAGGAAAGTTACTTGAACCCAGGAGGCAGAGGTTGCATTGAGCTGAGATCACAACACTGCATTTTAGACTGGGCAATGAGAGTGAAACTCTATCACACACACACACGTGTGTGTGCACCCAGGTACTATGGCATAAAGAATAAAAAAATTTCAAGAAATAGAATCATTTTTTAAAAATGTTTTTGATTGAGACAGAGTCTCACTCTGTTGCTCAGGCTGGAGTTCAGTGACACAGTTATAACTTACCGCAGTCTCAATTTCCCCAGCTCAAGTGGATCCTCCCACTTCAGCCTCCTAAGTAGCTGGGACTACAGGCATGCGCCACCATGCCAGGTTAATTCTTGATTTTTAATAGAGACTGGGTTTCACTATGCCTCAGCCTGCCAAAGTGCTGGGATTACAGGTGTGAGCCATCGCACCCCACCTGAGATCACTAATGTGCTGGTAAATACCTTGAGAAAATACAAGATACGGGATACAAATATTTTCCAAACTCACTCATAGAATTATTGCCTTTTCCCACCTTCCCTCTTTTACTTTTTTCGCAGGATGTTTGTTAACATACCCAGGAACTTTCCTTTTTAAAGAATTCACCGTCACCCTTCTAAACATTCATTCTTGCTTCTTGTGAGGCTTGTTTCTTGACCTATCGACATTTACTCTCCAGGCCATGGAAGCTTGCAAAGACGCTGGCTTGGTGAAATCCCTAGGAGTGTCCAATTTTAACCGCAGGCAACTGGAGCTCATCCTGAACAAGCCAGGACTCAAATACAAGCCAGTCAGCAACCAGGTACAGCCTAATAGCTTCCACTGGGGTGTGGGGAGTGGGGGCAGGATTTACTAACACCAAGAAGCCGGGAGTCTGGAAGGCTCATGATTGCTCCACCTAAATCTCATCATGGGACCCTGTGCAAGTCTTTAGCCTTCTTTCTATTGGTGTCACTTAATAAACAGACTTGGAAGTTCAAACCCAGGCAAAAGTAACCAAAAATGTTTTTGAAGAGGCAATAAGGGAGATAAGAGTTAGCAGATTTTAAGATAGAGCATAGAGTCTTTAAAGTAACGTAAGAGTAGTGCAAGAACCAACATATGAATAAGTGGGAAATAACAAGTAACTTAGAAAGAGGCTCAAGTATAATAAAAAGCTTAATACAGAAGAAAGTAGCACAAGCTAATGGCAAAGGGATACCTTTTCCAGTAAATATTGTGAGAAAAATGGCTAACTATGTAGAAACAATCCTAGATCTTTGCCTCATAACTCCAAGGTTAATATATTTCTGATCAGGAGCTTAAGAAGAAAGAGAAAATTATTTGTACATTCTACAAAAGAATTTTAGGTTTCTGAAGCTGCAAATGGAAGATAGAAGAAGATAGAAAAGGAAGTCATAAAAAATCGTAAAGAAAACTTCGACGAATTTAATAGTACAAAAATGCTAAACTAAAAATACTAGGAACAGTTAAAGAACACACAAAAATAGATAACTACATTTTGTAACATAACAAAAGAGCCTCGTGTTCTTGTGAGTTAAGAGTCTAGGTCAGGCACAGTGGTTCATGCCTGTAATCCTAGGACTTTGGGAGGCTGAGGCAGGTGATCATGATGTTGGGAGTTCAAGATCAGCCTGACCAACATGGTGAAACCCTGTCTCTACTAAAAATACAAAAATTAGCCAGGCATGGTGGTGTGCACCTGTAATCCCAGCTACTAAGGAGGCTGAGGCAGGAGAATCACTTGAACCCAAAAGATGGAGGTTGCAGTCAGCCAAGGTCACACCACTGGGCAACAAAGCGAGACTCTGTCAAAAAAAAAAAAGTAATAAAAAAATCAATGAGAAAAAACACTAAGGCTCAACAAAAAAAGGAGTAAAAGAAATGAACAGAAATTCACAAAAGACAAATTGCAATACTGGTAAACATGAAAAATGTTAAACTCACTATTAATTAGAGAAAGTTAAATTCAAGTGTGATTTTCTACTGCACATCAAATTAGCAAAGTTTTTTGTCTTATTAATATTTTTAAATATAATGCCTTCATGTAGGCAAGTGATGAAATGCTAGTGAGTGCAAATTGGTTCGGCCTTACTAAAAACCAATTTGGCAGTACATATCAAGGCCCTTAAAAAATGTTCAGTCTTCAATTTCTAGTAATCTACCCTAATAAAAATATCAGAATCCTCGGATAGACGATGTATGTTTACTACAGCATTGTTTATAATGGAAAAACAATGGGAACGACATAATACAAAAAATTAAAGGAATTATTAAATAAGTTGTAAGACATTCATATTATGTGAAGTCTTAACAAAAGATGTTCTTGAATCCATTTTAAGGAAGCAAAATGAACAAGATATTAAAGGACAGACTAGGACCCAAATGTACACAGTAGGAAGGAGATTCTATTAATAAAATGGATTTTACTGAAGAGTAGTTTTTTAACTATAAAATTGCATTCGATAACATGGCCCTGATTTTGTGCTCTGCTCTCCAATGCAACTACATAGGTTGAGTGCCATCCATATTTCACCCAGCCAAAACTCCTGAAATTTTGCCAACAACATGACATCATCATTATTGCATATAGCCCTTTGGGGACCAGTAGGAATCCATTCTGGTAAGTAAAGCTTCAGGAAATATTTCCTTTGGCGTAAAGTGTGAGGCTTGCGGGAATTACTGTACTTGATTGGAATGCCTTTCGGTTTGCCTCTGCAACCTCCTCCAGTCACTATCTGTATGTATGAATTATGTATTCAAAGTAAGCTTTTCATACTTTCCTCACTGAGATGTAAGATCAATTACATTATAGGTATGAAATTGCCTATCAGTACCTGATATATAGGACTGGTCAGTAATGTGAGTTAAATTATTATTTGACACAGGAGCTTCTATGGCCATGTGTTGCGAATTTTGAATTTTTTAATCTCTGTATTCAGTAGTGATACTTCTCCTATGATGTGTTCCATAAACTTAAGTAAAAACTTTTCTGCTCTGAGATGATTCCAAAAGTTGTGTCTCTATTTCTTCTACTTCAGTCTTCCTGCCTTTCCCTATAGGCCAGCTCTCTCTGTAAGACTCATCAAAAAATCTTATTTATCCTCTGAAGGAGGCAGCTCCATAAACTTGCCTCTTTTGATCTTCCCATGCTAAGAATAACTCTCCATTCAGTGCATACTCTGCACTCAAAGAAACTGGTTACAGGGGACCTGCAATGTCATGGTAGGTGACTGGGTGAATGGGAACACAGAGGAGGAGGGTGGTTGATTGAACGTTGGTTCTCATTGAGCAAACTAATTATGATTCATGTTTTGATATTTTTAAGGGTGGATGTTTCTATTCCTCCTTTGTTAAAGGATACACTTCTAAACTCATTGGGGAAAAAGTACAATAAGACAGCAGCTCAAATTGTTTTGCGTTTTAACATCCAACGAGGGGTGGTTGTCATTCCTAAAAGCTTCAATCCTGAAAGGATCAAAGAAAATTTTCAGGTAAGAGAATTTTTTTTGGAAATGTGAAAAGATGGGCATGTTTGCTATGTTTGCTTTTATAGAATATTATGTTCAGCTTAACAGGACATTTGTAATGCTCTCATATTTTATTTTATACCAGCTTTTTGACCTGTGCAGCCCATATCTAGGTTTAACTTTCACTGAATTTCAGACGACTGCTGGTACTTCAGAGACTGCTTTGCTGCTCGTACACTATCCAGCTCCCTCATATTTTCTTTTTCCTTATCTATTTTTTATTTCTTTTTAATAAATTTTTTTTGTAGCTATGTTGCCCAGGCTGGTCTGGAAATCCTGGCTTCAAGTGATCCTTCAACCTTGACCTCCCAAAGTTTTGGGAAGATAGGGGTGAGCCACTGTACCCAGCCTCTCCCCTTATCTGTTAGCACTTGGCACTGTCTACTCACTTCTCTACCCACACAACAGAATTGGGAGTGACTAAAATTTGGAATTTATAATAGTCAACTTTCCACCTTCTTAGTGGCTCTGGTAAAAATTGAGGACAAATTTGAAAGTTATTGAAGAGGACCATTTAGACTTTATGTATGCTAAGTGCCTTTATTTCCCTTTATAAGTAATCTATGACCTACATTGTAATTTCCAGATGAAGAAAGAACTAGACAAAGGGGAATTCATTTATTCTGCTACTACCAAAGACTAAATGGCTAGGTAAATACACCCATAGAAAAGTACCATATAAAATTAATTACCCATTAGTTAATAATTTATATTTCAAAAGTAAATTGTTTAGCCTTACTCATAATTAAAGATAAATAAAAAATAAGATACTAGCTGTCCCTTCATATCAGAAGATAATCAAAATACTTGATAATATTTGGGGAAATAGTATATGAAAATATACTATTGTTAGAAACATTAATTGGTATGAAATTTGGAAGAGTAAGGTATCATTATTTCACATTCATCAAAATTCAAATGTACATATTACATGATTGATTCATATGTGGAATCTAAAAAAGTTAATGACACGAAAGTAGAGAGTAGAATAGTGGTTACCGCAGGCTGAGGTGATTGAAAAATACAAAACATTAGCCGGGCGTGGTGGCACGTGCCTGTGGTCCCAGCTACTTGGGAGGCTGAGACAGGAGAATCCCTTGAATCCCAGAGGTGGAGGTTGCAGTGAGCTGAGATTACTCCACCGCACTCCAGCCTGGGCGACAGAGGGAGACTCCATCTCAAAAATAAAAAGAAAGAAAAGAAAAAAGGAATAAATGTCAAGAGATCTATTATACAACAAGGTGTCTATAGTTGACGATGATATAGTGTATTCTTGAAAAATATAAAGAGAGTTCATGTTATGTACTCTTCCCACAAAAATGATAACTATATGAGGTAATGCAGTTGTTAATTAGCTAGATTTAACCACTCCACAATTTATAGATATGTCAAAACATCACATTTTATAGGATAAAAACATACAATGTTATCTGTCAAATAAATTCAAATACACATATCCATTGACTCAGCAATCTTATCCTATAGATGTATTAGCACATATATACATATATCCACATACACACACACAGATGTTTATTATAGAATTATTTTTATAATTTTTTAAAAACTCAAAACTATCTTCAACTGGATTTTATAAAACAAGCTATGACATATTAGTACATTGAAATATTATATAGCCATTTAGAAATATAAGTACTGGCATAGGAAGGTATCCATAATATTACACAATTACATCTTCAGAGCTTTTTTGCTACATGATAGAATGCAGCTCAAACTTTAGCAAAGAAAAAAAGATAATTTATTGGTTCACATAACCAGAAAGTCCGTGGGTAGATCGGAAATGGCTAAACACAGGTACTCAAATGATTTACAAAGATATTTAGTTCATTCTCTCTCTCTCCCCCTCCCTCCCCCACTCCCTTTCTCCTTTCTCTCCACCCACGTGGTGGCATAGACAATTCCTAACAGCTCCAGGATAATCAATTACTCATATTCAGTGAAGAGTGAAGGTGATCAGAAACAAAGGCTTCTCTCAGAGTCTCTACCAATCCCTGATTAGCTCTTTGTGTGGGTCATCCTCATATTACCCACTGGGCCACTGAGTAGGATACCCTGACTGGCCCCCTGGGCTACATCCCTACTCCAGGGCTGAAGGAGGTAACAGAAAGCTCCACTGGAAGAGGGAAGGAAAGTTCATTAAAAAAAAAAAAAGGAGAAAAAGATGCTGAACACTTACATCAACTCCTGACAATGCTTTAACATTTGCCAAAATGCCTCATGCTAAAAAGTGACTGACACCCTTTTCCACAATCTTAAAAGAGAAAGAGATCAACTGCATGACTAATGTGTAGGTTCACTGAAGATTAAAACAAGTGTTAATGTACTTTTCGGGGACTGAACATTTTGCGGTTCAAAAATTATGAGAGAGTGTTACACGTGACCTTTGCAATGGAAGGCATTTGAACTTTATGGCATGTAGCCAATCACGATTTTGTACCAGAGAAAATGCCACTCTCCTTGAAATTTTCATTGTAACTAATTCTGCTATATTCCATATGTTTCCATAGCCTTGATAATAACAGAATGGATCTCAGAGGTTACATATTCCAAGAAAATATAAAAGGGACATAGATTTAGAAGGAAAATGAGAATGAAAATCACGGCCAATTCTCACTGTTTTGGGAATAGATTTACTCAATAACCATGAATTTTGCTGGGTATGAAACCAAGAAGCAACAAAATTAAAATTATGCTCTCTTAGAATGAAGGCAAAATAAACTGTTAAAAATATTTTAAAAGAATGGCAAAGAGTAATAAAACATAAAGAATAAAGGGAAAAATATTTTGATGATAAAAGAAGAACAAAAAATATATATATGTAACAAAAAGTTAAGACTGGGCACAGTGGTTCACGCCTGTAATCCCAGCACTTTGGGAGGCTGAGACAGGAGGATTGCTTGAGGCCAGGAGTTTGAGGCCAGCCTGAAAACAAAGTAAGATCCAATTGCTTTAAAATTAAAAAAAAAAAAAAAGAAGTTAAGGTAAACCATAAGTTTAGGCTGGGCACAGTGGCTTAGGCCTGTAATCCCAGCACTTTGGGAGGCCGAGGTAGGTGGATCACCTGAGGTCTGGAGTTTGAGATCAGCCTGGCCAACATGGCAAAACCCCATCTCTACTAAAAATACAAAAATTAGCCAGGAATGGTGGTGGGTGCCTGTGATCCCAGCTACTCAGGAGGCTGAGGCAGGAGAATTGCTTGAACATGGGAGGCAGAGGTTGCAGGGAGCCAAGATTACGCCATTGCACTCCAGCCTGGATGACAAGAGCAAAAACTCTGTCTCAAAACAAACAAACAAAAACCATGAGTTTAAAAACTAGATAAAATTAATGGTAGAAATGAAGAAAACTAATATGGAGCCAGAATATTTTAAAAGTTAAAATTTAAAATGTATATATGAAATTATACCAGGTGCAGTCCAGCTTTGCTGCCATCATCCATTGTCCTCCATTCTTTGAAGATGTTATCTCTGGACTGACTTTCACTTTCTCTAACACTCTTCTTCTCATAATTCTTTGTGAATTTAACATCTACACCAGTCATTCTCTGCCCTTACCTGACAGCTCTTTGACTTCCTCTCCCATAAGAATCTTGTCCTATATATTTCAACCACTCATTCCCATGGCTATCCCTTGGAAATTGCAATGACAAATGCCTAACAAATCCTCCAAAGCCTCAATTTCAAACATCTTCCTCTCTTTCCTACACTAGCAATTGTTCCTCTCTACTGTGTAACTCCCACCAGCATGCACATAGGTAGTAACCTCCTATCTTAAAAATAAATTCCAATCTAGACTCACTTTCCTCTCTATTATCCACTTCTCTCTTTCTGTTTCAAACATCTTGAAAGAGAAGTTGTTCCTGATGCTTCCCATTCCCTTCCCCCACTACCTCATGAACCCTTTCAAACCAAACTCTCACCCTGACCGTCCAATGGAACAGCCCTTGTCAAAGTCACCTCCACATTGCTAGATCCAGTAATTCTCAGTCCTTGTCCCACTCGATCTTTCAACCGCATCTGATACATTGACATTCTCTCGTTCTTCAGACATTTACTGAAACGGAAAACTGTAGGAGAAGCAGTTTGAGAGGGACCCTCAGGAGCTCAGTTTTGTAATAGGAGATCCTTATTCACTTAGGGTAATTTGTGCCATGGGAGAAAAAAAAAAAAAAAAAAAGACCACTGAAAATCAATCCACATAAAACAAGAAAAAAATTACATAGAAATAATGCACAGAGGATGAATTTGGAAGCTTATATTAAGATTGAAAGCAAAGTTTATGAAAGTAAGTTTACTTTTATTCTCAACACAATGTAGGTTACAATTGCATGTTTACTAACTCAGAAGAAACAGTGAATCCATGTTGATTTTTAAAAATATGCTTCACAAAATTCCATGACAACACAATAGGACATCCTCTATTTCACAAAAGATTTGCAGAACGTTCAGAAAGAGAACAATTCTTACAAAAATTTCGGAGGGCTTCACCTGAAGGAGATTTTAAATTCTTTAATTTTTTTTCAAGTCACACTCTTGATATGTCTACCAAAGTAGATTGTAACTGTGCAGGATTCTTTTTTTAAAAAGATCATATCTATAATTAGAACAAATTCTATTTTTCTAAGATCATTTTCCAAGATCATTTTCATTGATTTAATGAAATCCTGCATCTTTGCAAGATTTGCAACCTCACTTTGCCATTAGGATACACTATATATTTACTGGATAAGAGGCTGACCCACCAAGACTTAAAGGACAGGACTAGCATTTAGCAAAAAGGAAGCCTGGGTGAGGATTCATTTTATAGGCAATTCATTCATTTTTATATTGAGCAAATTTTTGAATCCTTATGTAAACTCATAAATGCCAATACTTAGATAATAAATCATTTTTAAAAGTGGTTCTCTGAAAAGAGTACTTGGAAAGAATCCATGGAGGGATAATTAAGTAAATTGTATTTCCCATATACAATGAATACCATGGCTAAATGAACAAAGTCAGGTTTCATATTGTGATAGAACCATCACTGAGGTCACTAAGATATTATGTGAATAAGGGAAAGTTGTAGAATCATAAAGATATGGTCCAATGACTGCATTTTCCTCTTGATGTGTGTAGCATTTGGGAGGAATATCTGGGAAGGGAAATAAGACTGGGGTGATGAGTGACAAGACTTTCATTATTTATTCCATGTAGGTCTATGGTACTTCTACAGGGCTTCATTTCTTTGCAAAGACCATATATTTATGTACCACTTATATAATTAAAATCTATTAGTCATTAAATATATTAAAATAAAAGTTAAAGGATAGAAAGATAAAATAATAAAGAGAACATAGGTTATATACAGATAACCCAAATGTTAAAAATAAAGGAAGTGAAAATAAAATATATAAATGATAATAAAAGACAATTATAAACCAGAATATTAATAAAGTATGAAAGCTAAGAAAAATAAAACAATGAAAATTAGAATAAAAAGGTAGAAGAGACATCGAAATGATGAGAGAAATCATTTCAACATAGCAAATTAAAAGTTAAAAACAAAACAAATTAAAAGGTTTTTTTAAAAGCAAATTAGGCTGGGTGCAGTGGCTCATGCCTAAAATTGAAGCACTTTTATAGAAGCCAAGGTGGGAGGATCACTTGAGCTCAGGAGTTTGAGACCAGCCTGGGCAACATGGTAAAACCCCATCTCTAGAAAAAATACAAAAATTAGCTGGGCATGGTGGCAGGTGCCCAGCTACTTGGGAATCTGAGGCACAAGAACAGCTTAAACCCTGGAGGTGGCGGTTTCAGTGAGCCAAGATGGTACCACTACACTCCAGCCTGGGTGACAGAATGAGACCCTGTCTTAAAAAAAAAAAAAAAAAGCATATTTAGAGACAGAATTTTCGAAGTGTAAGATAGTAGTTTAGAATCAAAAGCATCTCGTACAGAAATAAGAATTCTTCACATTGGAGATTTTAGGAGATTTCATTAACATTTGTGGTTTCAGAACATTTGGAATTTCTTGTAAGATGTCCCCAGAAAGATGGTCTTGAAGACAAAGAGCAGAACAGAGTATCCAGCATCACATCAGTGAGCAGCCCCCCAACACCAGCCTGACTCCTCGTAGACATTTGCAGAGATAGTCATGAATCTTTGAAAGGCTCCCACTGGTGGCCCCACTTTCTGATCCCAAGCTTGACCTCCAAAAATGTTCTATTATTTCCATGATTTCAGATCTTTGACTTCTCTCTCACTGAAGAAGAAATGAAGGATATTGAAGCCTTGAATAAAAATGTTCGCTTTGTGCAATTGCTCATGTAAGTCTGCAGATCATTAATGGGGTACTGGCCAGTAGTATTGAATAGTCATGTGTCAAGCAACAAGACTCATATAAACTCTGACCTATGTCCATAGCACCAAGGCAAAGCATGGTGGGCCACATGTTCTGAATGTTAACAGGCCTGGGGGAAATAAGTCCACTATAGGACCTTCCACAACTCTACACTCTCACCGAAAAGAAGAGTCCTGGCATGTGTGGCATTCTATGACTTAGGTTAAGGCATGCAGGCTAAAGAACCTGAGGAGAATTAATTCACTACATGCATATGCTAAAACAACAGCAGCACAAATATTGAAACTTATTTATTTATTTATTTATTCCTAAACTTATTTATTTATTTTGTGTATCATCAAAGTGATACACAAATTAGAGCAAAGTTATTTTTAAAAATTTTGGAAAAAGAGGCATGATGATGTTGTAAAAAGAGGACCAGGTTGAAAACCAAGAACTGGCCAGGCACAGTGGCTCATGCCTGTAATCCCAGCACTTTGGGAGGCTGAGGCAGGTGGATCACGAGGTCAGGAGTTCGAGACCAGCCTGGCCAACATGGTGAAACCCAGTCTCTAATAAAAATACAAAAATTATCTGGGTGTGGCAGCACACACCTGTAGTCCCAGCTACTCAGGAGGCTAAGGCAGAAGAATTGCATGAACCCGGGAGGCAGAGGTTGCAGTCAACTGAGATCGCACCACTGCACTCCAGCCTGGGTGACAGAGCAAGATTTCATCTCAAAAAAAAAGAAAGAGAGAGAGAGACAGAAAGAGAGAAAGAGAGAGAGAGGAAGAAGGAAAGAGAAAGAAAGAAAGAAAAAGAAAGAAAGAAAGAAGGAAGGAAGGAAGGAAGGAAGGAAGGAAGGAAGGAAGGAAGGAAGGAAGGAAGGAAGGAAGGAAGGAAGGAAAGAAAGAAAGAAAGAAAGAAAGAAAGAAAACCAAGAACCTAGTTTTAGACAAACACTTTCTTGCCTATAAAGATTTTTGTTTTGGCCGGGCACGGTGGCTCAAGCCTGTAATCCCAGCACTTTGGGAGGCCGAGGCGGGTGGATCACGCGGTCAAGAGATCGAGACCATGCTGGTCAACATGGTGAAACCCCGTCTCTACTAAAAATACAAAAAATTAGCTGGGCATGGTGGCACGTGCCTGTAATCCCAGCTACTAAGGAGGCTGAGGCAGGAGAATTGCCTGAACCCAGGAGGTGGAGACTGCGGTGAGCCGAGATCGCGCCATTGCACTCCAGCCTGGCTAACGAGAGTGAAACTCTGTCTCAAAAAAAAAAAAAAGATTTTTGTTTCTAGATCTACCTATTAGCTCTATTCCCACAAGCAAAATTCCATATACTCCTTTAAAATGTCAGGTTCAGCTAACCAACTGAAGTAGCTCTTTATTCTCTAACTATTACAGGCCCTTTAAAAGAGAATATAGTTTCTATATGTGTGTGTGCAGGTCTACACACACATACATATATATACTCACATACACACACATATACATTTCTTTCTTCTTAATCATTCTCTATTAATCTTTCCAGTTCTCCAAATCACCTGAATAGTCATCTTTATCTTGAATCTTTAAGTGAGCATTCAGAAAATCCTAAGATGATTCATACAGTTTGGACACTTACTTTATTAATCCCACTGTTTTTCATCAAAAAGTATACTGACTGGACTATTATTGAATTTCCGAATTAATAAAACAGCTTCCTAGTAGAAAATTCCCAGGGGAGGAAATTGACATCAAAAGGCACCACCCAGCCTCAAGAACGAAAGAGTAACAAAAGATAAATACAAACACATAAATAACATTTTCCCAGAACTAACAATCATAGGTTAATTAATAACTCTTAAAGATAAATGATGTCTATTGAATCAACAGTATATGGTTAAGAAGAGAAGCCAGGTGCAGTGTCTCATACCTGTAATACCAGCACTCTGCGAGGCTAAGAGAGGAGAATCACTTGAGGCCAGAAGTTCAACACCAGCCTGGACAACATAGCAAGACCCCATCTCTGTAAAAAATTTTAAAATAAGCCATTATGGTGCCACACACCTGTAGTCCTAGCTACTCAGGAGGCTGAGGTGAGAGGGTCGCTTGAGCCCAAGACATTGAGTGAGCTATGACCATACTTCAGCCTGTAAACAGAGTGAGGCCCTGTCTCTCAAAAAAACAAACAAACAAACAAACAAAAACATATAATCAATCCACCCATGTACTAATTGTTTTACAGACAGTTGGTGACATTATTCAGTTTGACATTTGACATATTTAAAAGGAATTCTAGCAACACAGGGGAAAAAAATAACTCTTACCAGGAAATAGCTAGAAAAATCAGCAGGGTAAAACAAAAATTAGGCCCCATTAATCGCAAATACTGTATCATTTATTAAGGATACTTGGCCATGATTTTTATCAGCTTTTGTCCAGTTGGTTTTTTACATTTGAGAACCTTAATATTTTCCATTTTCATTTACAGTGCATGCAGAAAACTAAACTAGGAACACACACGTTCCAGACATTTTACAGACCATTTTACCACAGTTATTTAAGAGCTAAATTCACTGCCATCATCATTATCATCATCATCATCATCAAGGAAACTTATTTTGCTACTCATCACGTTTCTAGATCTCAAACTTTCAACACGCAGTGGGGTCTAGTGAGAGGGGCAAGTAAAAATGCTAATGAGGCTGGATGTGGTGGCCCACACCTGTAGTCCTAGCACTTTGGGAGGCCATGGCAGGGGGACTGCTTCAGCCCAGGAGTTCAGACCAGCCTGGGCAACCATGGTGGCACATATCCATAGTCCCAGCTACTTGGAGGCTGAGGCAGGAGGATTGCTTGAGCCCAGCAGTTTGAGGCTGCAGTGAGCTATGATCATGCTACTGCACTCCAGCCTGAGTGACAGAGCAAGACCCCATCTGTTTAAAAAAAAAATGCTGATCAGCAGAGGGTGACACTGATAATAAGAGTTTTGAAGAAAAATGCCTATGTAGTACATTTGAAGAAACAGGCAGCCAGCATCAAGGAGCGGAAAGGGGGAGAGAGAAGGGAAGAGGCATGCGCGCATGACACGCCTAAGACATGATTCACCTCTGGGGATTCTGTTCTGTTGATGCGGTGGCTGCCAACCTTCCCTCAACACACACACATCCAGGGGGCTGTCCAGAGCTTCAGGAAAAGGTGCTGGCTAGAGGGAAAACAACAGAGGAGAGTAGGTAAGAAACAGCAGAGGAATGAATAGGAGAGGGGGAGTGGTCAGCGACATTCTCAAAGTTTGCTAGTGACATATACAGCAGTGCAATTTTGGAATGAACTTTTTTTCTGTGGGGGAATTGTTTTGGCAGGTGGAGCGATCATCCTGAATACCCATTTCATGAGGAATACTGACTGCAGGGAGTTCCTGAACAAATTTTTCGCTCCCATGAGTGCCAAGACTGTGAAATAGGTAGTCCCCTGGATATGAAAATGAAAGGGGTTTTACCATCCTGAGGTGAAATAATGATGGAAATGTGTTTAACGTTTGGGTGGCATCAGTGACTTTGAACTAGTCACATTGAAGTAAAATATTAAAATCTGTTGAAATAACTCTTAGGAAATTGTCAACTAATTTGTTTTTAGATCAATATCTTCTAGGTTCCAGACAGAAAAAATTAGACTTCAGAAAAGACATCAAAGGCAACGTATGAGAACACGTAACTCATAAATCTGGGTAGTTCTATTGGTAATCTGAGTTCTTTAAGAGTTAACAGAACAACAAGGTACGTGTGTCAGTGTGCTGGCAGTGCACTTGAGGCTTTGGATCATTGGTTATAAAACAGACAAAGCCAAGATAAGATCCGCACATGCATTATTAACAAGGAAGTGATTTGCTCCACCTTGCGTAGAGAGGTCTACCTGGAGAAAAGTCTTCAAACAGAGCTAAACTCCACAGTGGCCAACAAAGCCATCATGACGTTGTTTGTTTCCAGCCAATGTATGTTTGTTTAGCTTTTATTCAGCTTGAAGAATGGAAACTTAACTGGATGTCTCTTGCATCCTTAAAGCCTGAGCGTCAACATGGCTGGCGATGCATACTTACACATCTTACGATCAATCTTACCTACGTTGATTATAAAACCACTATTATGTGAAAAGGCTTGAAACAACCAACAGACACAAATAAAACCCTGCCTTGTAAAATAGTTCTCAGATGTCTATTTTAAAAGAGGGATTTAAAAAGGAAACGTTGGGAAATATATTGAAAGAAGGTGCTTCATACGATTGTTGTACTTAAGACTTTAACAGTATTACTGGGATAGCTTCTATAACTTTTGAGAAAGTAGCAAGTTCAAAAGAACACTGGTAATTTTACTGTATGTCCAGTTTAAAGAGTGAATTAGAGTACGAGAATTCAGCAACAGAGATATATCTATTTTCAATTCAACTACAGAAATATATTTTAATCATTCACATTAGGTCACTATCATAGGATGAGACAGTTCTTCAAAAATTATGTTTTTCCAAGATCAGTTGCTTATAGATAAGGTTCAATGACATCAAGACATGCATTTCTGAGAAATTATCACTTTTAAAAATTTGATCTATACTGATTGTTTTCACTGATTCCGACATTATTATTTACAACACTGCCCTCTGGAAAATATTTTGTTCACAAGAAATAATAAAGTGTAATTATTTGTTGCATCATATGAATCTCCATTCTCAGATTTCTAAGTTGGGGGAGGGGAAGAATCATCTGAAGCCAATTAAATTAAAAGGCTGATTTAATTCCTGCTGTACATTTGGCACTGGGAAGAGAGGAAAGAAAAGGGGGTGCCACTAGGCATGGTGGCTCATGCCTGTAATCCCAGCAATTTGAGAGGCCAAGGCAGGTGGATCACGTGAGCCCAGAACTAGCCTAGGCAACATGGCAAATCCCATCTCTACCAAAAAAATACAAAAATTAGCCAGGAGTGGTGACACACACCTGTAGTCCCAGCTACTCAGGAGGCTGATGTGGGAGGATCACTTGAGTTGGAGAGGCAGAGGTTGCAGTGAGCCAAGACTGTGCCACTGCACTCGAGCCTAGGTAAGAGAGTGAGATTCTATCTCAAGGAAGAAAGGAAGGAAGGAAGGGAAGGAAGGAGGGAGGGAGGGAGGAAGGGAGGGACAGGGGAAAGAAAGAAAAAGAGAGAGAGAGCAAGAAAAGAGAGAAAGAAAGAGGAAAGAAGGAAGGAGAGAGAAAGAGAAAGAATGAAAAGGAAGGAAGGGAGGGAGGGAGGAGGAAGGGGAAAGAAAGAGAGAGAAAGCCAGAAAGAAAGAGGAAGCAAAAAGGAGGGAGGGAGGGAAAGAAGGAAAAGGAAGGAATGGAGGGAGGGAAGAAGAGAGGGATGGAGGGAGGGAGGGATGGGAAAGAAAAAAGAAAGCAAAAAAGAAAGAGGAAGGAAGGAGGGAAGGAAAGAAGGAAAAGGAAAGAATGAAGGAAGGAGGGAGGGAAAGAAGGGAGAAAAGGAATGGAGGGAGGAGGGAAGGGAGGGAGGAAGGGAGGGGGGAGACAGAAAAAAAGAAAGAAAAAGCAAGAAAGAGAAAAGATAGAGAGAGAGAAAGAAAGAAGAAAAGGGGATACCATTATAGAAGAACAGGACCTTGAGTCCTGGTCTCTGCTGTCAAAGCCCTTCAAAATACTTTAAGGGGATTAGTGTAGAGATGAAAATGGAAACAACTCCTACCGAAGCATTGTTAAAACACAGGCATTGGTAAAAAGTCCCATCTTTTGTCAGCACAAAGGTATTTCTAAAAACTGGAAGAGAGCAGGCCTCTCAGTCATAACAGAGATTGAGGGAAAAGATCTGGAGACAGAAAGTAGGAAGCTCAGGGAAGAAGTCTGATGGAAGTTTCTACATGTTCCTTCTCTCTCACTGTCACCCCCTCAAGCTTCCTATCTGTTATGGGTTGAACTGTGTCCTCTCAAAATTCGTATGTTAAAGCCCAGCCCCCATTACATCAGAATGGGATCCTATATAAAAATAGGGCCAGGTGTGGTGGCTCATGCCTGTAATCTCAGCTATTTGGGAGGCTAAGGTGGAAGAATTGCTTGAGGCCAGGAGTTCGAGATCACCCTCGTCAATAGAGTGAGACCTCATCTCTACAAAAATTTTAAAATTAGCTGGATATGGTTGTGCACACATGGAGTCTCAGCTAGTTGGGTGGCTGAGGCAGGAGGACTGCTTGAGCCCAGGAGTTTGAGGCTGCAATGAGCTATGATCACGACACTGCACTCTAGGTTGGGTGACAAAGCAAGACCTCATCTCTTAAAAATAAATAAAATAGCATCGTTGCATATCTAATTAATTAAGATGAGATGGGGCAGGGTGGAGTAGGATGAACCCTAAACCAATAAGACTGTGTCCTCATGAAAAAGGGAAATTTGGACACAGAAAACACATGGGATGAACGCCAGATGAAGATGGAAACAGGTAAGAGTGGTGCTTCTACAAGGTAAGAAATGCCAAAGGTTGCCAACCACAGGAAACTAGGCAAAAGGCATGCAACAGATTTCCCCTCAGCCCAGAAGGAATCAACGTTGCCAATACCTCGATCTCAGACTTCTAGCCTTCAGGACTGTGAAACACTACAGTTCTGTTCTTTAAGCTACCCAGTTTGTGGAACTTAGTTATATCAGTTTACAAACGAATACACCATGCCTCAGGAAGGATTTCCTGTCGCTCTAGCTAACATCGGCTGTAAAAATGTCCTGACCAAGTCAATCCTTTGCTGAGCCTAAGTATTGACAACCAATAATCTTGACCTTTTGGGGACTTTGGCAACCCCAAAGAGGTATTTGTTAACCCAAATCAATTTTTCTTATCAGTGGCCTCTGATCAGCTATGTAGAAAGATCCATCAATAGTGATGCAACCTGCCTGAAAAAAGAGGGGAGACCTATGGCATGTCATGCACCCTTTGAAACATACCGGTCCACAGAAGAACCCGGCTGGAGTGGCAAGGACATCCTGCCCCAGTGCACGGAATGTTTCTGGATCTGCAGCATTTCTTGATATTTTTGTAGTTAATGAGCATAATGACTGGGTGTTCATGTGCATGTGTGAGACGTGCCACCCTCAAACCTTGTTACGACATCAGCACGTCACCCGTATGACATGAAAAAAACATGTTCCAAATCCCTGACAATTCTCCAGGAGGGCCTCCTTCAGGCACTGTCGTCCCATCCACAGTGAATGATACAGCACCAGGAGAGGACATTGGAGTGGCATAGGCAATGATCCCGTGTCTTCAGCCTTCAACATGTTGAGGTGTGTGCATTCCAAGGCCACAGTCACAGAGATTGACAAAGTTGAACAAACTCGTATTTCCAAGACTTGGTATTTCTCAGAACTCTCAAAATTTCAGGCTTCTGCTGATAACTTCAATGTCTGCTTCTTGAATCAGAATCCTCCCTGAATCTGAATGGTAGCCTTAATGTGTCTGACTCCACACATGAAGTCTCCAAATTCTCACTTTAGCTTCTTCCACTCTAGTCTCTGCCTCCCATTCATGAGAAACAGGATTAGAGGGTAATGCCCAGCCAATAGGCTTACTGTCTCACCTAAGGGGCATTTTGGTAAAAGGCTTTTACTGGTGGGTCACATCTCTTCTGGCAGGTCTTATCTCCCTTGGCATCCCTGTTTGGATTCTTCAGGATCCCAGCTGGAGCTCAGGCTGCCCTCCCTGGATGTACTAACTACCTAGCTTGGGGCAAGATTCTCCTTTTTGCCAGGGCACATGCTTGCCTGATTTAGCTCAAAGCAGATCAGACTTTCTTAATCAGGCCATATTGTCTCCACTCTGTGCCTTCTGCACTCCAAGCTTGAACCAAAACTTGGTTCCCTTATGAAGGATTTCACTGAAGGCCACAGGAAGCATCCAGCATAATCTTCCAACCCACCAAAGCCTGAGCCTTGGCAGGCACATGGTCCAAGTTTCAAAACGTAAGTTACACTTTAAGTGAATCTGGTGAATGCGCTGGAGTTCTGGTCTGGTGGGGAGTGCTGGGGGTGCTGGGGAGAAAAGGAAGGGGCGGGGATGTGGGAGGAAGCCCTCCTATCTGTCTTTTATTAATAGTTGCTTATCTTCCTTTTACTCTCTGGTTTCTCATCACTCCAGCCAGCAGAGACCAGCCCAGGATGAAGCCTGGGCAGTAGCCTGGGAGGAACTGGGCTTTGGGACCACAGGGGCCCAGGTGTGCCAGGGAAGCGCAGAGGTCCTAGCGTGTGAGCAGGAAGCCCAAGCGACAGCTCCAGTGGACCCTGGCGGGGGCAAGGGCACAGCATGAGCGGCTGCATATGTGAACAAGGTATGCGGCGGGGCACAGTGGTTGCAGAGCCGGGGCACAGTGGTTGCAGAGCCTGAGCACACCAAAGAATGCATTGGACTTCAAGGGTCAAAGTGCAAGAGGGCAGCTTTTGATTTTGGGGGCAGTGAACGAGGACTTGATAGGCCGAAAGGAAGTGTCTAAACAGCAAGCTGCTTACCGCAATCTCCATCAGAATTTGTGGGGTGGATAGTGGTCTGGGGTTTGTGTGCTGCACACAGTACCCTCATCACCACACAAAGGAAGCTGTGGATCTGGGGTCAGAATGAGAAACAGCAGCTGGGACCCGGCAACACCAAGAGAATGGAGGCCCCCAGACTCACTGAGGATCTCTACTAGGAAGTGAGTGTGTAGGCAGCCTGTGGGCGGAACCTCACCTTGGCCTTGATGGAAACAGGCTCTGCGTTTGCATTTGGGGAGAACAAAATGGGGCAGCTGAGCCTCCGCAGCCACACAGAAGCATCCCCAGCCCCGAACAGATCATGGACAATGGGCAATTACCAGAATGGCCAGTAGAAATGAATTCAGTATAATGAGCGGCAAAGAAAACCTACTCGATATGCTCAGCTTGGACCCAGGCACAGTGAATAGTGTAAGGCTGCAAGCTGGTGCCGGTGCCCTGGAGAGTAGTCCACTTTCACTGAGAATGAAAGATGGGCAGATGCTGCCTGTACCAAAGGTGGTTGTGTGTTGAGAGAAGCAGCAATGGAGGAAGGGTTTACAGTGTGCCTACATAAACTGGTTATATGTATAAAAACATCATGAACAATAAACTGTAGAAGGCCTCTCTATGCCTCATGTTCCAGTGCAGGGTGACCTAGGCTCTGTTACCATAAACATTGTGTTCAAGGACATAAAACCACTTCGTAGCACTAAGACACAACCAGACTCGTAGGAACCTCGTAAGGCCCGTGTTCCACCAGCTACTCACAAACTGCCACTGTTATCAGTCTTTAGAATGACACACCAGTTCTGGCTCACTGATTCAGTTCCGGCTCACTGATTCACTCCACCATCATGTCACCCTCTCCCCACCATCACTCTACCCCTACCCTATAGATCAAAGTGACAGTAACCAATAAATACTGTGAGAGATCAGAGCTCAGGGCCTTGACTGCCTCCAGTAATAAGTGATGGCCCTCAGTCCCACTTTCACTCTTAATCTGTCTTTTCCTCAATCCTTTGTCACCACTGAACTCGGGGTACCCACAGGTGATGTGGGGACTGGTTCCCTACAGTTGTGAAACCAGGAGAGCAGGACGGGGACCCCTCCCCATTTTCCTTACACACTGTGCTGACCAAAGCTACATCCAACCTTGCAACCACACAACCACAAATGTTTCCTTTCACAAAAACAGGCTAATCAAATCTGAGACGGAGTACTCTGAGCACAAGCATCTCAGCTAACAGCGGGGACTTTGCAAAAGATGCTCCCCAATGCATTTTCCCAATACTGTCCTAGCCTGTCCTAACCTGGTCTTTCTCCATTTCAGTAGTAAAAATCACACCCCTGGTGGAGATTTAAGATGCTAATGAGACATGCATCACATGAAGAAGCGTGGCCAGAGACTGCATAGGTGCAACTGCCAGACCACCCCAAACATGAATAATGTCACATGGAGGAGCTCCAAAGCAAATGAAACCCCAAACTAACCTGCTGTCAGGGAGCTAGCTGCAGGTCTTTTCCCATTGCTACCTCCCCTTCTGCTTAAGCTGAAAGCTCCAATAAACTGCCTTGCTCAAGCCCATCTCACATTCTTAGTCTATTTCTATTGACTAAGGGTCAAGAACCCACCAGCCAGTAACAGTTGTGAAAGATGTGGCCTGTGATGCTAACCACACATTGATTCTGGACTTCGAGTCATGAGTCTTCTCCTGGGGTTTTGGTGACTATGGTTGGCTGGGCCACTCAGAGCAGAAGGATGAGATGGTCCCCGCTTGGTAAAGTTGGAGTTTGACTTCCTTGGGTGTGAGGCATCCCAGATCCATATTGGTTACACCTGATCTTTGCTGTCTGTGAAACTGGTGTCTCATTTTCTGGGGAGCCCAATATCTCCCATGAATCCACCATGTACCTGAAAGCAGTGCAGAACCTCTGTGGCTGGAAAATCCGGAGCCTGGCTTATGGGAAGAGCAATAGCGTTGTGGCCGCCGATGAGGGCACCATCAGCTGGGTGCCATCATCAACCTTTAGGTAATTGGGCTACAGGGGCCATGAGCCCAAGTCTTCCACTGCAGCCCAAGAGGTGAAGACTTTGGATGGCATCTTTTCAAAGCAGGTCGCCATAGGCTACTCCTTGGTGATAGCGAGCGATGAAAGTGAAACCAAGAAAGAGAAGATCAAAAAACTTCTAGACTACAACCCCTGAACCCTTTGATGCTCCTGAGGAATCCTGCAACTCTACACATCTCCCAGAAGCTGTCATTTCCCTGTACACTGAAAGGTAAAGTCAAACAAGGAATTTAAAAAGGAAAAGTTGGTCAAACATGCATTTTCATTAGACTCCCTGAGGTTCCATTTTTATAAGAGAACCAATGTTAATTATCCTTTTCTGTATACTTTTTAAAATCTGTTTCTTTTCTCTCTTCATGTTTAATTAAAATATTTGCACATATTTGGAAAAATATGAATTGAACCTCATATTTAAAAAATATGAGTCATTGGCCAGGCGCAGTGGCTCACACCTGTAAGCCCAGCACTTTGGGAGGCAAAGGTGGGCAGATCACAGCATCCAGAGATCAAGACCATCTGGGCCAACATGGTGAAACTCTGTCTCTACTAAAAGTACAAAATTAGCTGGGTGTGGTAGTGCTCCCTGTAGTATCAGCTACTTGGGAGGCTGAGATAGGAAAATTGCTTGAACCTGGGAGGCAGAGATTACAGTGAGCCAAGATCGTGCCACTTCACTCTAGCCTGGCTATAGAGTAAAACTGTGTCTCATAAATAAATTAATTAATTAAATTAAAAAATGAAAAATATGAGTTGTTATAAAACAGTGGTGGAGACATCCAGACTCCCAATGAAGACTGTGTCTCCCACTATCCTTCACCCAAATTAACTCAGTCAATTCTAACTTTCAGGAGTATTCACTTGTTATGCCCCACTTTCATAGGGCTATATTTTCATCAGGATGTTATTAGTTCCTAGTAATAGAAATGCAATTCAGACTAGTTTAAGCAGAAATGGTGAATTCAATTGGTCACAGAACTGGAAACAAAGAAGTGCAAGGGTAAAGTGGCTTTAAGCAGCTAGAACTAGGGCTCAAACAGTGTGTTTACAACTTGTGACTGGTCCCCACCCCCACGTGGACTAGCTGTCTCCAGACAGCAGGCAGGATAGCTCTCAGCAACACTGGGCTCTCCTTCAACCAGACTAGGAACCCAGAAGAGAGTGAGAGTCTTTGGTAATAGCTCTGTCAAGGAAGTAATCCAGGGTAGAACTCTGATTGGCTAGCATGCATCATGCTGGAACCAATCATGATGGCCTGGGGCAGTCTGAATGAAGGGGCTTGAGACATAAACTCATCCCTGTGCAGAGAAGAAGAAAGAGAAGGAGGAGGGAGACTGCAGGAGGGGGAAGGAAAGGCGAGAGGGTAGGAGCGGTAGAACTAGAGGAAGACTGAGGGAGAAGGAATCATAAGGAACTACAATCCTGCCTGAATCACCAGAAATAGGTTGCCCCAAGAAGCAGAAAAAATAAGAGATGTCTGCAACAAAGACTTTCAGGATATAGAGACAAATTAAATTTAAAAGCTATTGGAATCCGCAAAACACATTAAGTAAGCCCTGAGTAAGATGTGACTATGATCTGAGTCACACATGGTTACAACTTCGGTTCTCAGGTAGATTCACTCACTCTCCTATTTTTCTTGTTCTGCACAATTACTAGAGAGAATCAGACTACACCACATATAAATGCCTCCTGCATTCTTCATTAATGACCCTGGTTATAGATTCACTTCCCCTTTGTCACCTCAGTTTGCTTAGACCAGATGACAGAAAACGCATGACTATTACACCCTCTGTAAAAACTGCTAAATGCCCCTTCCCAAAAGAGAACACTGTCTATAACCAATCAAATTGCTGTAACTAGGCACCAAACCTGTATAAATAGTGTTGTAATCCCACTAAAATCTCGGTCTCCGCCTATATAAATGAAATCTTAACTTCTCTGCTTCAGAATGCTGTCTCCATTCCTTTGGAGTTGGTGTTTATGGCTGGTCCATCCTCACTCTTTGAGCTTGAATAAACTCTCTTTAAATTTGACTCTGAACCTTTTGATCATTTTAGGTTGACAGGAGTTTTGGAGTACTAGGTTTTAGCTTCCTGCTTCCCTCATTTCAGATTCCCACAAAAATGATAGAGTAGAAATCTCTATCAGTGCTGAAAATCAAGAAGGTTGCTGCCTATCGGTGTAAATGAGAAGAAACTGTCAAAGTATAACATTTTTAAATCACACTTTGGGAGCTCAAGGCAGGCGGATCACAAGGTCAGGAGTTCGAGACCAGCCTGACCAACATGGTGAAACCCTATTTCTACTAAAAATACCAAAAATTAGCCAGGCATGGTAGTGCATGTCTATAATCCCAGACACTTGGAAGGCTGAGGCAGAAGAATTGCTTCAACCTGAGAGGTGGAGGTTGTAGTGCGCCGAGATCACTCCACTGTACTACAGCCTGGGCAACAGAGCGAGACTCTGTCAAAAAAAAAAAAGATTCTTACATAAACACAAAATGAGTACATAACAGTGACTTAATTATCTTATTAATGATGGAAACAGAAAAATGGTAAAAAGAACCACCAAGAGAATTGGAGAAAGTGAAGTATTTTCAGCAGCTGAAAGAAAGGATGCTTGGATCAAATTGCTCATTTAGATCCAAACTAGTTTAGCCTTCTGAAAGGCAATACAACCATATAACTTTCGAGTTAACCTTTTCTACCAGATTTAATAATTTACATCTCTGCAATAAAAGATCCATTTGCATTGTTATTGGACGAAAGTCATTTTCATCACTATCAGGTTCCTATTAGTTAACAACTACCCTTACAAAATTGCAAATAATCCTATTAAATGATTAATTCAGCTGATCTGGGATATTCAAACCCTGCTCCCTCCAAAGAAAGGTCTAGCTATTAACCACCTATTGGCAGATAACCTCTAAGGCCTTGGAATGTCATTCCTGAGAAGAATGTCTTGGCTTATCTGGGGCTTTGGGCCACACTAGACAGTTTATGCTAACAATGTGATTTATTAAGAGGGGCGGGGAGGGAGATGGTTACATGATGTCAGTTTGATTTCAAAGGGCTGGAGACTGAATAAGGTCAGCTATGTGGGTGCTCCAAGCCTATATGACTGACCTCCTATAAAAACCCTGGACTCCCACACTAATAGCAGGAGACTTTGACACCACATTGTTAATATTCGACGGATCAATGAGATAGAAAATTAACAGAGACATTTATGATTTGAACTCAGACCTGGAACAAGTAAACTCAGTGAATATTTATAGAATTCTTCACCCCAGGTCCACAGAACATACATTTTTTTTTTTAGTATCACATTACACCTATTTTGAAAGTGACCACACAAATGGAAGCAAATCACTCTTCAGTGCTTGCACAGCATTTCACAGATTTAAACGAAATATTGGCTGGCTGTTTGTTTGTTATTTTCTTTCCTTATTCCTTCCTGTCTCCGCTGTTAAGCACAATCATCAGCATAAAAGAGGTTTTTAATACCTATTTCTAGATTGCATTCCAGCCTGGGCAATAGAGCAAGACTCTTGTTCTCTCTCCCCCTTTTCTCTTTCTCTTTCTTTCTTTCTTTAAAAAAAAAAAAAAACCCTGGAGCTCAAAGTTTAGATGAGTTTCCCTGGTTGACAATACTGCTTATATGTTGTCACACACCACTGCTGGAAGAAGTAAACACTATCCGTACAACTCCACTGAGAGAGAACAAGTGGACGTTTTGCCTGGTCTCTCTCTTGGACTCTTCCATATTCTCCTTTTACCTTGGATAACAAATTATACTCTTTTTTCTATAATAAACCATAACCATGAGTAGAACGGCTTTTCTGAGATCTGTGGTTCCTACTAGCAAATTACTGAACCAGAGGGTGGTCTTAGGAACCCTACACCACAAATAATTAACAGCAAATTCAAAAAAGTTACAAAGTTTCCCCAGGGAAATCAATCCTAGAGGAAACCTGCTAGACACTGCCCACAACAACACTGAAAGTCGACACTCATTTTTTAATCCACTTTCACATGTTAGATAATTTTTCTTAATGTGTCTTAGGGAAAATACAAAGTTTTATGCTTTCATGAGTTGTGGCAGGGATACAATAATTCCTTTAATGTCATGATAGGCCCTTATCTACTCTACAAATTTGTGGTAACAAAGTATATTGAAATCTGCATGAATCACCCTGATGCCCACAGAAAATAGATGACTGTGCAAACTGACCAATACTGAATACACATCCCTTGATAAAGAATTTTGCCTTCATAGTAAACTATTTGTAATGTATTTATGTTGTTATAACATATGTATACATGAGTGTATATATAAATACATACACTCACAGTAAAGTACATGAAGTACACTAATCTGAAGTGTACATCTCAGTGATTTTTTTTACATATATACACACCTGTATTATTCCTTTTTGCATTGCTATAAAGAAATACCTGAGATGGGGTAATTTATAAAGAAAAGAGGTAATTGGCTCACAGTTCCACAGGCTGTACAGGAAGCATGATGCTGGCCATCTGCTCAGCTTCTGGGGAGGCCTCAGGAAACTTACAATAGTGGGAGGTGAAGGAAAAGCAGGCTTATCTTACATGGCCAGAACAAGAGCAAGAGAGTGCAGTGGGGGTTGGGAGGTGCCACACACTTTTAAACTACCAGATTTTGTGAGAACTCTATCAGTAGAACAGCACCAAGGAGATGATGCTAAATCATTCATGAAGGATCCACCCTCACCATTCAATCACTTCCCACTGCGCCCCGCCTCCAACACTGGAGATTACCATTTGACATGAGATTTGGGTGGAGACACAGATACAAACAGTATCATTCTGCCCCTGCCCCCCACCCACTCCAGCCAAATCTCATGTCCTTCTCAGATATCAAAATACAATCATGCCTTCCCAACAGTCCTCCAAAGTCTTAACGCATTCCAGCATTAACTCAAAAGTTCACAGTCTCACCTGAGACAAAGCAAGTCCCTTCCACCTATGAGCCTGTGAAATAAAAAACAAGTTAGTCACTCCCAGTATAGGCATTGGGTAAATACTCCTGTTCCATAAGGGAGAAACTGGCCAAAATAAAGGAACCACAGGCCCCATGCAAGTCTAAAACCCAGGAGGGCAGTCATTAAATCTTAAAGCTCCAAAATAATCTCCTTTGACTCCATGTCCCACATCCAGGATATACTGGTGGAAGGAGTTGGCTCCCAAAGCCTTGTGTAGCTCCACCCCTGTGGCTTTGCAGGGTTCATCCATTTCAGCTGTTCTCAAGGGCTGGTGTTGAGTGCCTGAAGCTTTTCCAGGCTCAGGGTGCAAGCTGTCAGTAGCTCTACTATTCAGAGGTCTGGAGAACAGTGGCCCTTTTCGCACAGCTCCACTAAGCAATGCCTTAGTGGGGACTCTCTGGGGACTCCAAACCCACATTTCCCCTCTGCACTGCTCTAGTAGAGGTTCTCCATGAGGGCTATGCCTCTGCAGCAGGCTTCTTGGGATATCAAGGCTTTTCTATACATCCTCTGAAATCTAGGCAGAAGCTCCCAAGACTCAACTCTTATATTCTGTGCCCCTGAAGGCCTAACACCACATGGAAGCTGCCAAAGCTTACAACTCGAACCCTCTGAAGCAGAGGCCCAAGCTGTTCTTGGGCCCCTTTGAGCCATGGCTGGAGCTGGAGTGACTGGGATGGAGGGAGCAGAGTCCCAAAGTTGTATAGGGTAATGGGGCCCTGAGCCTGGCCCACAAAACCATTGAGTCCTGCTGTACCTCTCAGCCTGTGATAGAAGGGGCTGCCAAGAAGGTCTCTTGAAATGCCTTCAAGGCCTTTTTCATTGTCTTGGCTGTTAGTGCTTGGCTCCTCTTTATTTATGCAAACCTCTGCAGCCTGCCTGAATTCCTCCCCTGAAAAATGGGTTTTTCTTTTCTGCCACATGACCAGTCTGCAGATTTTCCAAACTTTTTGCTGTGCTTTTCTTTTAAATATAAGTTCCAGTTTCAGATAATTTCTTTGCTCATGCATATAAGCGTAGGTGGTTAGAAGCAGCCAAACCACATCTTGAATGCTTTGCTGCTTAGAAATTTCTTCCACCAGTACCCTAAATCATCACTCTCAAGTTCGAAGTTCCACAGATCCCTAGAGCAGGGGCACATTGCACCCAGACTCTTTGCTAAAGCTTAGCAAAAGAGACCTTTACCCCAGTTCCCAATATGTCCTTCACTTCCATCTGAGACCTCCTCAGCCTGGACTTCATTGTTCATATCACTATCAGCCTTTTGGTCACAACAATTTAACAAGTCTCTAGGAAGTGCCACATGTTCCCTCATCTTCCGGTCTTCTGAGCCCTCCACACTCTTCCAACCTCTGCCTATTACCCAGTTCCAAAGTCACTTCCACATTTTGGGGTATCTTTATAGCAATGCCCTACTCTTCAGTACCAGTGTTCTGTATTAGTCCATTCCTGCATTGTTATTAAGAACTACGTGAGACTGGTAATTTATAAAGAAAAGAGGTTTCATTGGCTCATGGTTCCAGAAGCTGTACAGGAAACATGATGCTGGCTATCTGCTCAGCTTCTGGGGATCCCTAAGGAGACTTACAGTCATGGCAAAACACAAAGGAGAAGCAGGCTCATTTTATATAGCCAAAGCAGGAATAAGAGAGGGCAGGAGAGAGGTGCCACAGAGTTCTGTTGTTTGTTTGTTTGTTTGAGATGGAGTCTTGCTCTGTTCCCAGACTGGAGTGCAGTGGCTGGATCTCGGCTCACTGCAACCTCTGCCTCCTGGGTTCAAGTGAGTCTTTTGCCTCAGCTTCCTGAGTAGCTGAGACTACAGGTGCGCACCACCACGCCCAGCTAATTTTTGTATTTTTTAGTAGAGACAGGGTTTCACCATGTTGGCCAGGATGGTCTCAATCGCCTGACCTTGTGATCTGCCTGCATTGGCCTCCCAAAGTCCTGGGATTACAGACATGAGCCACCGCACCTGGCCCACACTTTTAAACAAAAGATTTCATGAGAATTCTATCACTAGAACAACACCAAGGGGATGGTACTAAACCATTCATGAAGGATCCATCCCTTCATGATCCAATCACCTCCTACCAGGCCTCCCATTTAACACTGGGAATTGCAATTAGACATGAGATTTGGGTGGAGACACAGATCCAAACCATACCAACACCCATGCCACTGACACCCAGATCCACAGATGAAATATTTCCCACACTCCAGGAGGCTCTCACCTCCTTCTCAATTCATATCCTCCTTCCAGAGAAACCAGCATTATGATTTCTCTTTTTGCAGCATTTACTAACTTTTGTAGCAAAGAAATTTCAGCTTTGTTTAGTTCCCAGTGATTGCAAAGTTACGCATCCTGAAGATTATTGGAAAATGACATTGCAAAGTTACACATCCTGAAGATTATTGGAAAATGACATGAAGACTAGACTCAGTTATTTGTAGGCTTCTTGGTCATGCTTTTATACAAATAATGTATTTTTGTTTTCTTGTTATAATATATATCAGAAGAAAAGGGCCAGACATGATGTTCATGCCTGTAATTCCAACACTTTGGGCAGCTGAGGCAGGAGAACCACTTGAGGCCAGGAGTTCAAGACCAGCAAAACATTGTAAGATCCCCAACCTGCACAAAAGAAGAGGATTCTGAGACTTTGAATGTTTTGTTTCTTTGTTGCCTTTTGTCTAAAAACTTATTTACTATAGATTTGACACAAACTTTTTAATTACTATGTTTATTAAATAATAAATTAAGACCAGAAATTATAGAAATACAATCCCCTGGGTACAGTTATGTAATCTTTTTATTTAATCTACCCTTGATTTCATCACTAAATGTGGCTATATTTCAAATAATTTTTGAATTATTTTCTTTTTTTTTTCCTTCAGTTGTTCTTATTGGAGATTTTCTGTCTCAGAAATCTCTGACCAGCATTACTCACATGTGGCTTAGAATCCATACGTGGCTTTTTTCCTATATATTTTTTAAGCTTTCTTCAGGTATAATTGACATATAAAAATTATATATATTCAAGGTATATAATGTGATATATTGATATACCTATACACTGTGAAATGACTTGCACGATTAAGCTAATTAACATATCCATCATCTCACAGTTATCTTTTCCTTTGATTTTTTTCGTGTATGTTGTAAGAATACATAGAATCTATCCTAGCAAATTCTGAGTGTAAAATACAGTATTACTAACCATAGTCACCACACCATACATTAGGTCTCCAGAACTTACTCATCTTCTAACTGCAAGATTGTATCCTTTGACCAACATCGCCTCATTTCCACCCTGCACCCCAAACTTGTTACTACCCTTCTATTCTTTGTTTCTATGGATTAAACTATTTTAGATTTCATATCTAAGTATTCATCTTCTTGTATCTGATATTTCAATTAGCAGAATATCCTCCAGATTTATCTATGTTGTTGCAAAAGGTAGGATTTCTGTCTTTGTTAAGGCTGAATGATAGTTCGTTGCGTGTGTGTGTGTGTGTGTGTGTGTATACTTGATATATATCTCAAGTGTAAATATATATTTGGTCTCTGTCCCTGGTTCCTGGCACACAGCTGCTAAAATCCTTGGAATCTTCAAACTGATATGTCTTTTTGTATGCTAATGGAGGGCTGATCGCTGAGTACTTCAAGTTGCCAGGGGTGCCAACCATGTGATTGAAGGGTTGGAACTTTCAGCCCCACCCCCACCTCTAGGGAGGGGAGAGGGGTTGAAGGTTGATTTGGTCATCAAAGGACAATCATACCTACTCAATGAAGTCTCCATTAAAAATCTAAAGGTGGCTGGGTGAGGTGATTCATGCCTGTAATCCTAGCACTTTGAGAGGCCAAGGCAGGCAGATCACTTAAGGTCAGGGTTAAGACCAGTCTGACCAACATGGTAGAACCCTGTCTCTACTAAAAATACAAAAATTAGCCAGGCATTGTGGTGCACACCTGTGGTCCCAGCTACTCAGGAGGCTAAGGAAGGAGAATTACTTGAACCCAGGCGGCAGAGGTTGTAGTGAGTTGAGATCACACTGCTGTGCTCCAGCCTGGGCAACAGAGAAGAGACTCTATCCGAAAAAAAAAAAAAAAAAAAAAAAAAAACCCTAAAGAGACAGGGTTTGGAGAGCTTCCTGGTTGGCAAACACATTTACATACTGGAAGGATAGTGTGTCCCAACTCCATAGTGTTAGGGACAAGAAAACCCCCTCCACGCAGGCTGACCCCTTCTCCCCGATTCTCTGCAGCTGCATTCCTAAACCCCTACCTAGGTGCCATATCAAGGCTGCCAGAGGTGCTACAGTTAAGCAAAGCCTGATTGCAGCCCTCCAGGCAGCTCAAGGGAGGACAGGGAAAACATATGTTGGTTATCAATACTTGTAAATTTCTGTTTGACACATATCTGTAAAAAAAAACCTCCTGGTTTTTAAAAAGACTGCCGCCACAAAAGTCACAGGATGATGTACTGTAGGTCTGTTACAAGTTAACAAACTACCGCTGTGCCTGTTACCAGTGGATAGATTACCTCAGTCTAAAACCCCCTTATGCCCCTCTTACCCCATATAAACCCCTCGTTTTGTAAGCTCTGGGCTGCCTACTCTGATTGTTATGGAGCAGCCCGGCAGGTGAATAAAACTTGCTTGCCTGACTTTGGGTCTATTCTCCTTTCTCTCAGCTACCCTTACACGTAGGGATGAAAGCTCTTAGGCTCAGGACCCTTCCAGACACCACCCCATGTGTCTCTTCATCTGGCGGTTCATTTGTATTCTTTAAAATATCCTTTGTAATAAATAGGTGGATGTAAGTAAAATATTTCCCTGAGTTTTGTGAGCCACTCTAGCAAATTAATAGAATTCAAGGAGGGGAGTCTCGAGAACCCCAATTTAGAGCTGATCAGTCAGAAGCACAGGTCACAATTTGAGGCTTACCACTAGCATCCGAAATAGGGGCAGTCTCAAGGGACTGAATCCTAACCTGTAGGATCTGACTTTATCTCTAGGTAGGTGGTGTCGAAATTGAGTGAAGTTGTAAGGCACCCAGTTGGGGTCTGCTGGAGAATGGCTTGAAGTGTGAGGAAGAGCCCCCTGCACATTTTGCATTAGAAGTGTTGTGCTGAGTGGTATGTGAGATTAGGAAAAACATTTTGGTGTTTCCATCTCCAATAGTGGACATCCTTGTCCTGTTCCCAGTCTTAGAGAAAAGGTCTTCAGCTTTTCACCGTTGAGTATGATGTTAGTTGTTGCCTGTATTGTGCTGAGGTACTTTCCTTTTATACCTAATTTGTTCAGAGTTTTAATCATTAAAGGATGCTGAATTTTGTCAAATGCTTTTTATGCATCTATTGAGATGAGATGATTTTTGTCCTTCACTTTGTTAATATAATGTATAACATTTATTGATTTGCATATGTTGAGCCATCCTTGCATCCCAGGCATAAGTCCAACTTGATCATGGTGAATGGACCTTTCAATGTGTAATTGCATTTGATTTGCAAGTCTGTTGTTGGGGAGTTTTGCATCTATTTTCATCAAGAATATCAGTCTGTAAATTTTTTTTGTGTGTGTGGTGTTCTTGCCTGGCTTTCATGTCAAGATAATGCTGTCCTCACAAATTCAGTTGAAAAGTATTCCTTCCTCTTTAATTTTTTGAGGAGTTTGAGAAGGCTTAGTACTAAAGCTTCTTTAAATGTTGGTAGAATTCAACAGTGAAGCCATCAGGTCTTAGGTTTTGGGTTTTTTTTAATTTTTTGTTGTTGTTTTTGATGGCAGAGTTTTATTAGTGATTTAACTTTCTATTTTCTTTTCTTTTTTTTTGAGACAGAGTTTCACTCTTTCGCCCAGGTTGGAGTGCAGTGGAGCAATCTCAGCTCACTGCAACCTCCACCTTCTGCTTTCAACCAATTCTTCTGCCTCAGCCTCCCAAGTAGCTGGGATTACAGGCATGTGCCATCACACCTGGCTAATTTTTGTATTTTTAGTAGAGATAGGGTTTCACCATGTTGGCCAGACTGGTCTTGAACTCCTGACCTCGTGATCTGCCCACCTCAGCTTCCCAAAGTGCTAGGATTGCAGGTGCAAGCTACCACGCTGGCTTATTAGTGATTTAATATTTACTCTCCTTACTGATCTGTCCAAATTTTCTATTTCTTCATGATTCAGTCTTGTTAGGTTGTATATTTCTAGGAATTTATCTGTTTTTTCTAGGTTATCCAATTTGTTGGTATAGAAATATTCATAGAAGTCTCCTATGATCCTTTGTATTTCTTCCTTTTTTTTTTTTTTTTTTTTTTTGAGACAGAGTCTCATTCTGTCACCCAGGTTGGAGCACAGTGGCATAATCTCAGTTCACCGCACCCTCCACCTCTTGGGTTCAAATTATTCTCATGCCTCAGCCTCCTGAGTAGCAGGGACAACAGGCACACACCACTACGCCCAGATAATTTTTGTATTATTAGCAGAGATGGGGTTTCACCATGTTGGCCAGGCTGATCTAGAACTCCTCCTGACCTTAAGTGATCCACCCACCTTGGCCTGGGCCACTGTGCCCAGGCAATCCTTTGTATTTCTGTGTTATCCCCTCTAATGACTCCTCTTTGGTTTCTACTTTTATTTGAGTCATCTCTTTTTTGTTCTTAGTCCAGCTAAAGGTTTGTTAATGTTGTTTATTTCTTCAAAAAACTAATTCTTAGTTTTGTTGATCTTTTCTATACTTTTCCTAGTCTCTTTTTTTCTGCTCTGATCCGTATTATTTCATTTCTTCTCCTAACATTGGGCTTAGTTCGTTCTTCTTTTATGAGTTCCTTAAGGAATAATGTTAGATTACTTGTCTGAGATCCTTCTTCCTTTTTAATGTAGGTATTTATTCCTATAAACCTCCTTCTTGAAACTCTTTTTACTGCATTCCATACATTTCGTCATGTAGGGTTTCCATTTGTGTCTCAAGGTATTTTTTAATTTCACCTTCAATTTCTTGTTTGACCCATCGGTTGTTTAGGAGCATGATGTTTAATTTCCATATATTTGTGAGTCTCCCGTTTTCCTCCTGTTATTTATTTCTAGTTTCATACCATTGTTGTTGGAAAAGATAGTTGACATATCCTTTTTAATTTTTATATAATATACAAAATATACATAGATACATATATTAGATTTTTATAATAAATATATAAAAATATACATAAATAGAGTCTTGCTGTGTTGACAAGGCTGGTCTCAAACTCCAGGTCTCAAGCAATCCTCCCATCTCAGCCCCCCAAAGTGCTAGAATTACAGGCAGGAGCCACCAATCCTGACTACATTGTTTCAATTTTTGAAATTTGTTAAGACTCGTTTTGTGGCCTAATACACGAACTTAGAGAATGCTTTACATGTGCTCCAGAAGAACACGTATCCTGCTGCTGTTGGATAGAATGTTCTGTATATGTCTGTTAGGTCCATTTAGTCTAAAGTATAGTTCAAGTCCAATGTTTCCTTATTGATTTTCTGTCCGGAAGATCTATCCATTGTTGAAAGTGCAATGTTGAAGTCTCCTACTATTATTGTATTGCTGTCTATTTCTCCCTTCAGATCTATTAATATTTTCTTTATGTGTTTATGTGCTCCAATGGTAGGTAAACAAAAGCGTGTATGTGCGTGTGTGTGTATTATATATTGTTCCATATTATGTATTGTTCTATCACCTTGACGAATTGACCTCTTTATCACTATATAATGGCACTCTATGTCTCTTTTCACAGTTTTTGACTTAAAGTCTATTTGTCTGACCTAAGTATGGCTCTTCCTCCTCTCTTTCGGTTTCCTTTTGCATGGGATATCTTTCTACATCTCTTCACTTTCAGTTCATGTTTGTTCTTGAAGCTGAAGTGAGCCTTTTGTAAGCAGCACATAATTGAATCTTTTTTCTATCCTTTCAGCCATTCCATGTCTTTTGATCAGTGAGTTTAATTTATTTAATGTAGAGTAATTATTCAAAGTAAGGACTATTTCCATTTTGTTCATTGTTTTCTGGCTGTTTGGTAGATCCTTTGTTTCTTTCTTCCTCTCTTGCTGTCTTTCTTTGCAATTTGATGATTTTCTGTAATGGTATCGCCTTATTCTGTTTTTATTGCTGTGAAGGAATACCTGAGGCACAGTAGTTTATAAAGAAAAAAGGTTTCTTTGACTCACAATTCTAATGTTTGGAAAAGTTCAAGATTGGGCATCTGGTGAGGGCTTCCACTTATGGTAGGAGGTGAGAGGGAGCTGGAATATGCAGAGATCACACGGCAAGAGATGAAACCAGAAGGGGAGGTGCCAGGCTCTGTTTAACAATTACCTGTCATGGGAACTAACAGAATGAGAACACAGTCACCCCCAATGGAGGGCATTAACTTATTCATGAGAGATCCACCCCATAATCCAAACATCTCACATTACGCCCCACCCTCCAACACTGAAAATCAAATTTCAACATTAGTCTAAATATCACATGTTCTCACTTATAAGTGGGAGCTAAGCTATGGGCACGCAAAGACATACAGAATGGTATAATGGGCACTAGAGTCTCAGAAGGGAAGAGGGTGGGAGGGAGCTGAGGGATCAAAAACTACCTATTGGGTACAATGTACATTACCCAGGTGACAGATGCACGAAAATCCTAGACTTCACCACTATCCAATTCATCCATGTAACCAAAAATACTTGTGCCCCTAAAGTTATTGAAATTTAAAAGTTCGACATGAGGTTTAATGTAGACAAACCATGTTTGAACTATAACTAGATATGCTTTTATTCCCTTCTCTTTATCTTTTATGTGACAATGATAGGTCTTTTCTTTTTCTTTTTTTGAGTCGGAGTCTCATTCTATCACCAGGCTGGAGTGCAGTGGCACAATCTTGGCTCACTGCAACCTCCACCTCCCGAGTTCAAGTAATTTTCCTGCCTCAGCCTCCCGACTAGCTGGGACTACAGGCACGCACCACCGTGCCCAGCTAATTTTTGTATTTTTGGTATTTTTTTACATTTTGTACTTTAGGCCACCATGTTGGCCAGGATGGTCTCATTCTCTTGACCTTGTGATCTGCCTGCCTCAGCCTCCCAAAGTGCTGGGATTACGGGCGTGAGCCACCATGCCTGGCTGGTCTTTTCTTTGTGATTACCATGAGACTTACATATAGTTAAAACATGCTATTTTAAGCTTATAGCAATTTAATTTTGATCCTTTCCTCAACATTATATAAATATATATTTTTAATTATGACATTTGAAGAAACTTTAATTATGACATTTGAATATTATATCTATTAGATATGCTATCACACCCTGGTAATTTTTGTATTAGTAGAGATGGGGTTTTACCATGTTGCCCAGGCTGGTCTCGAACTCCTGGTCTCAAGCGATCTGCCTGCCTTGACCTCCCAATGTGCTGGAATTATAGGTGTGAACCACCACATCTGACCACATTCTGTATTTTTGATATCACCATTTGCATACTTGTCTATGCTAAGAACTGACTGAGATGGTTTGAGATAAGCCTAGATAGGTAAATTGGACATGACAGAAATTTACTTTCGTTTTTCCTAGAAGGATATAGAAAGTCACTGAAGCAATTTAGAAAAGAGAATAATACTAGAACAGGCAATACAACATCTCAAACTCATTCTGAGTTCTAACTCTAAGGAATACATTTTGCACAGGTTTATATATATTAAATGCATTTTTCTTGGTGCAAAATCATCATAAGTACATACTAACAGAGCTTTCTTCTATTGCATAAACATCTGCCTTTTACAATAAACAAGGGATGTATTAAAATCAGAGACAGAAGATGCATTTCTTCAATTTGTGTAATCTGTGTCTAGATATCAAGACACTAATAATCAACCTTAATCACTCTAATAAATTTAAGATATGGAACACAGAGGTGCAGATACACACACAATCTGCAACATTTTTCATCTTCTCAATTAAAATAATCCATACAAAGTTTTATTTATTTATTTATTTTAGAGAAGGGGTCTCACCGTATCATCCAGGCTGGAGTGCAGTGGCACGATTATAGCTCACTGCAGCCCTGAACTCCTGGGCTTAAGCAATCCTCCTACCTCAGCCTCCCAAATAGCAGGACTTAACATATGCACCATAATATCTGGCTAATCTTTTAAATTTTTGGTAGAGATAGGGTCTCACTCTGTTGACCAGGGTGGTCTGAAACTCCTGGCCTCAAGCTTTCCTCCTGTTCTGGCCTCTCAAAGTGCTGAGATTACAGGCCTGAGCCGCCATACCCAGAATGTACCTATTTATCCACTTAAAAAATCCACATTATGTATGGTCATGTTTTACAGGGCATTTTTTGTCATATTACACAATAGGAAAGGCAAGTAATATACCAATTTTTCACTTGTAAATATTGAGATTCTGAGTTTCTTTCAGCAACACTTACTTAAACAGAGTAGAAATATACTTGGTTGTAGAATGCTTGAACAAATGAAAAATAAATACATATGTTTAACTGTAATTTTTTTTGGGAAGGGAGAAAGGAAGAAAGGAAGAGGGAGGAAAGGAAGGAAGAAAGGAAGGAAGAAAAAGTGTAATTTTTAAAATTTATTTTTAATTGACAAAAATTGTATATATTTATGGTACATGACATGTTGTTTTGATACTTTTTTTTTGAGACAGGGTCTGGTTCTGTCACCCAGTCTGGAGTGCAGTGGCACGACCTCGGCTCACCTCAACCTGTGCCTCCTGAACTTAAGCCATCCGCCTACCTCAGCCTCCTGAGTAGCTGGGACTACTGGCACCTACCACCAAACCCGGTTAATTTTTGTAGAGACAGGATTTTGCCACATTGCCCAGACTGGTCTCAAACTCCTGAGCTTAAGCAATCTGCCCACCCTGGCCTCCCAAACTGTTGGGATTACAGGCATGAACCACTGCACCTGACCTTGATACATCTTTTTATATTGTGAAGCCATTAACAAAGTATTATATAGTTTTGTTTTGTTTATTTTTTGTTGTTTTAGAGACAGGGTCTTGCTGTCATTCAGGCTAGACTGCAGTGGCTCAATCATAGCTCACTGTAACCTTGAACTACTGGCCTCCAGAGATCCTCCTTCCTCAGCCTCCCAAAGCTCTGGGATCACAGGTGTGAACCACCACGCTCAGCATTGTAGTTATTTTTAATGGTTTTTCTTTTAACCTTTGTGTTGAAGATATAAGTGATAGACAAGTGATATGAGTATTTATGCTTTCGTTCCTTTTCCTACTAATCAAGTAGTGGTATATCAAGCAAGTTTCGCTTTTTTTTCCCGGATTTTACTTAGAGCAAATTTCCCAAACGAAAAAAAAAAGTATTGATTTTTTTCTACTGTTTTTTTTTTGTTTCTTTTCTGTCTTCTTTTACTGATATCTTTTGTCTGGTTTTCTTAGTTTGTCAATAAGTTTCTAACTTCTTAGGTTGAATACCTATTGCATTCACTTTTTGTTCTTCTTGTTTAGTAATATAAACATTGAATGCAATAAATGTTTCTCTGAGCACTGTTCTGGTTAAAACCTCATAAATGTAATGTTTTCAATTTTATTATTTTCTAGATATTCTGAAATGTTATTTTGGTTTCTTCTTTGATTAGCAGCTTATGGGAATTCTTATTTATTTTAATTTCTGATGTAGAGCTTTATCTTCTGTCTTGTATATTTTACTTTTAATCATGCTGAGCTCAGATAATATCATCAATCAATGTTTTTAATATTTCATAGATTATGACAAGATTATTCTATTTAAAAGTACTGAGTTGGATGTAATGGACATATAGTCATGTGTTATAGATTTTTATCATCTAATATGGGAAAAGCTGTTTTGAGTGAGTGGCTTCATTCCTTCACCACAGTGGTTCTTTTTTTGTTTGTTTTTGTTTTTGAGATGCAGTCTTGCTCTGTCACCCAGGCTGGAGTGCAGTGGCACGATCTCAGCTCACTGCAACCTCCACCTCCCTGATTCAAGTGAGTCTCCTGCCTTACCCTCCCGAGTAGCTGGGATTACAGGCATGCACCACCATGGCCAACTAATTTTTGTATTTTTAGTAGAGACAGGGTTTCACTATGTTGGCCAGGCTGGTCTCAAACTCCTGACCTGAGGTGATCTGCCTGCCTCAGCCTCCTAATGTGCTGGGATTACAGGTGTGAGCCACCTCACCTGGCCAGATTCTTAACGGTGGTTAACTTTGTTCCACCCTCCCTCAGGGGTCATTTGGCAATGTCTACAGGTATTTTTGGTTGTCACAACTGGGATGGGGCACACAGAGGTGGCATTAGCCTCTAGCAGGTAGAGGAGAGGGATATTGTTAAACAATCTACAGTGCACAGGATAACTCCCCACAGCAAAGAATTATCTGGCCTCAAATGTCAATAGAACTGGGGTTGAGGAAGCCTGTTAACACAAGAGTCTTTCTTGACAGGTACTGGTTCCTAAAGGGTACTGGTTCCTAATGCCATGCTTTCAGCTCATTGCATATAAGCTAAAAACTAATCAATTTAGGTTCATTTCTATAATGCTTAAATAGCCCATCCATTATAATTCACCTATTTGTATGCATTTTATGTGTTCTCAGATCATTATACTGATAACAGATTTCATGCTTTCAGTGTTTGCATTTGGAGCACATGGACAAATGAGTCCTAATGAAAATGAGTTCATGCAGGAAACAGAAATTACAAATTATAAATTATGTCTTCAGTATAAGCCAAGAGAAAATTGCTCTGATAAATAACAGACTGCTATTACGATGGAAGCAATAAGGGATTAGATTAAGCTGGTCATCCACTTTCCTTCCTGTTCCCAATTTTTTTAAATAACTATGCAGCAAGCCAATTTAAAAGGCCAAATTCATAAGACCAAAAGACCTTTAGAATAAAGAAAGCCTACAGTTGGTGAACTCAAAACCCTCAAAAACAGGAGGCACAAGAGATTGGATGGACAACAAAATAGGACTAACCTGCAATCAATCCAAAGCACTTGCAGTCAACAGCTTCTGCAAAGACAAGGGCAATTTTAGACATGTTCCAACCTTGGAGACAATTAAAAATTCAAAAGCAGAAGCTTTTAGTGCATCAGCAGATAATTCGTTAAATATACACTTCAAAAAGTTACACCAATGATCTCACATTCCATCAACACCATTCCTTGCTATCCACACAGAGTTCTAAGGGTCTGCTAATAGCCACATTTGTTCTTCCAGTTGGAAATCAATTCTTTCTAATCAAAGTGAATACTGTACCTGAAAAGGGCAGGTAACACAGGTGTTGAGACTAGAGAGAGAAGCAAAACACTGCCTGGGGTAACTTCAAAGAACCACACAAGCAGGGTGCAGTGGCTTACACTGATAATCCCAGTGCTTTGGAAGGCCCAGGTGGGAGGATCACTTGAGCAGAGGAGTTTGAGGCTGCAGGGAGCTATGATCATGCCACTGCACTCCAGTCTGGGTGACAGAGTGAGACTCTGTCTCCAGTAAATAAATAAATAAGAATCACGCAAAAGGCAGGAAGAAAAAAAGAAAAGAGTGAAGCAGATTCTGGCATTTATTTCCAGGATAAAGCTGGGGATGGGGGAGAGATGCAACAGTGGAAAGAGGAAACAGGAAGACGTATCAGTATTAAAGGGACCTCCTGGGTTACGTAAGGTCAGATGCATTATGATAATGTTATTTATAAATATTACCTCCTAACATCTCCCTGAGGAAGGCAAAGAAGCCAATGACGTGAACAGCCCAACAATTGTCCTAGAAACCCTAAAACCAGTTATCTCCTCTTCCTAAGTCCACCTACCTTCTGGGCAAGGAGGGTTTGAAAGGAAATGTGAAACACCAGAGTCAACTGTGGAAAGCTGAGAACAATTGCAGCACATAAATTACACCAGTCAGCCGAAAGGAAGATCACAACAGAGTTTTGCCTAAAATGGCCTTGGGCAACCAAGAGTCCAAGAGGCGGAACCAGAAAATAACAAGGCTCCAAATACACTGATCATGACTAGTGCATTGGCTCACACCTGTAATCCCAGCACTCTGGGAGGTCAAGGCCGGTGGATCACCTGAGGTCACGAGTTCGAGACCAGGCTGGCCAACATGATAAAACCGTGTCTCTACTAAAAATACAAAAATTAGCTGGATGTGGTGGTGCACACCCGTAATCCTAGCTACTTAGGAGGCTGAGGCAAGAGAATTTCTTGAACCTGGGAGGCAGAGGTTGCAGTGAGCCGAGATCACACCACTGCACTCCAGCCTGGGCAACACAGCAAGACTCCATCTCAAAAAACAAAAACAAAAACAAAATACACGGATCACAACCAAATTCTAGGAGCATTCTTCCCAGATGTGTGGCATGAAAGGAAGACCCTTATGCACAGGTGTCATTGGTCAAAGCTTTACCTGATAATAGCACCATCAATTTCCACCTCTATTTCTAGGCTCTGAACTGGAGACTGGTGTTAGAAACCTTTGCAATGCCTCACACATATACCCTTTGGAGTAAGTTCCTGAAGACTGACTTTTACTATGTAATGTAAAAGAGCAGCTCCTTGTTGGCTCATGGTGACATTGCATATATCCATAGATCATATAAGCCAAGCTTGAACTGCAGCTAATCTGAGTGTCTGCCAAACACCCTGCATCCTTCTGAACCTTGAGCACATGGGAGGCTTTTGAGGAGCTGCTTGGAGCCATTCACACTCACTTTCCTATTTGCCAAGGAGGCTGTAATGAGGCAATTTCTCATCTCCTCCCAGTTTCTCGTGAGGTTTGAGTCTTTGTTACCTAACGGGGTAACAGCTGCGGAGCTGTAACATGGCTAAGCAGTAGCATAGCAGTAGCTCCCCAGCAACAGAGCATGTCATTATTCACGATGCAATCATCTGGGCCGTTTTCTTATAGTGTTGCCCTACACAAGGGAGTAAACACAAGAGACTGTCTTATTATAAAAGACAAGGAAACCGGAAAAGAGAAAGAGAGATTATGAAGCTATATTTAGGAAGAAATAATAAAACTACTTCGATTTTAACAATGATTCCCCCAAGGGTCCTAGTGGTGCATAATTATGTCTTTCTTGTTTTCTTTCCCCCCGCCACCTTTTTTTGAGATAGAGTCTTGCTCTGTCTTCCAGACTGGAGTGCAGTGGTGCGATCTCAGCTTACTGCAATCTCAGCTCACTACAATCCTGCCTCCCAGATTCAAGCCATTCTCCTGCCTCAGCCTCCCGTAGCTGGGATTACAGGTGCCCACCACCATGCCCAGGTAATTTTTGTATTTTTTGTAGAGATGGGGTTTCAACATGTTGGCCAAGCTAGTCTTGAACTCAGTTGATCTGCCTGCCTCAGCCTCCCAAAGTGCTGTGATTACAGGCATGAGCCACCACACCAACCATCTTTGTTTCCTTAATTCAACAGTGGAGAACCTTTTTGGCACAAGGGACTGGTTTCTTAGAAGACAGTGTTTCCATGGATAGGGATGAAGCGGGGTCTGATGGAGGGGGCGCATGGAGGATGGTTTCAGGATGATTCAAGCACATTACATTTATTGTGCACTTTATTTCTATTAGTATTACATTGTAATATATAATGAAATAATTACACAACTCACCATAATGTAGACTCAGTGGGAGCCCTGAGCTTCTGTTCCTGCAACTAGACAGTTTCATTTGGAGGTGATGAGAGACAGTGACAGATCCTTAGGCATTAGATTCTCATAAGGAGCATGCAAGGGAGATCTTGAATGTGCAGTTCACAACAGGGTTCGTGCTCCTAGGAGAATCTAAAGCTACCGCTGATCTGACAAGAGGCAGAGTTCAGGCAGGAGTGGGAGCGATAGGGAACAGCTGTAAACACAGGAGCTTCACTCCTACTCTGCAGCCCAGTTCCTAACCAATACTTGTGTGTGCTCCAGGATTGGGGATCCCTACTTTTTTTTTTTTTTTTTTTTTGAGGCAGAGTCTCACTCTGTCTCCAGGCTGCAGTGAAGTGGTGCGATCTTGGCTCACTACAACCTCCACCTCCCAGGTTCAAGCAATTCTCCTGCCTCAGCCTCCCGAGTAGCTGGGATTACAGGTGCATGCCACCATGCCCAGCTAATTTTTGTATTTTTAGAGGGCTTTGTATTTTTAGAGACAGGGCTTTACCATATTGATCAGGATGGTCTCCATCTCTTGACCTGGTGATCCACCCACCTCAGCCTCCCAAAGTGCTGGGGTTACACGTGTCAGCCACCACCCAGCCAGAGACACCTGCTTTAACTGATCAATATTCTTCATAGATCCTGACACCTCTGCTTCCACATTAGTCTCTGCTTCATTTCCATTGCAATTCCAGCTTACACAAGAATTGGTAAAAATTTCCATTTTATAGTATTTTAAGCAAACATATATACCTTATCTACCTCTAGGAAAATTAATAAACCAGATTGTAAGATTTTTAAAAATTTCATGAAGTGCTTATTCCAATTATCCAATAGACATGATATTAATATGTCAAATGTTAATATAAATATGAAGAGGAACTTAAAGATTTCTAGAGCTTTTTCTTTCTTTTTGTGCTTTAAAGGTATTATCTCTAAAAAAAAATCTTGCTAAGATTGTGCTAACCCTGTGTTAGCCTGACAGACTCCATCTTGCTGAGAGCCAGACAGACTCCATCTTAACCTCCGTCTCACCCCTCCTGCCATTTCTCCCTTGAGTGCATACCTGGGTCATGCTACTGTGCTGGGTCATGCTGTGCTTAGAATTATAGAGGCATATAACCATTGTAACCATATCCTGCTTGGCAAGCCCACTTGCTCTTGTGAATCCCCCCTTGATTGACTGTATGGCAAATACCGAATACCCCACTTGGTAACCAGCAATCGTGGGAACCGCTTGTGTATACCCTCCTTAGTAATCAACAATCATGGGAACCTCCTGCCTCCTAGTTACCAGCCTCCTTATCTAACTTGCTTGTTCTGCTTCTGTAATTTCTGCTTCAGTTAGGCTCCGCCACCCCTCTCTGAAGCAAGATATAAAAAGGAATCAAACCCCTTCTTTGGGGCCGAGAGATTTTTGAGCGTGAGCTGACTCTCAGTCACCAGCAATAAAGGACTCCTGATTCAATTTCAGTGCATGGTGCTTTCCTTACAACTCGCTCAGTTACAACAAAAGTGGTAACAGAAAAAAAAAATGTTTTTAAAAAGTTTAGCAGAGGCTGGGCGTGGTGGCTCATGCCTGTAATCCTAACACTTTGGGAGGCTGAGTGGGGCGGATCGCCTGAGGTCAGGAGTTTGAGACCAGCCTAACATGGAAAAACCCTGTCTCTACTAAAAATACAAAATTAGCCAGGTGTGGGTGGCACATACCTATAATCCCAGCTACTTGGGATGCTGAGGCAGGAAAGTCACTTGAACCCAGGAGTCAGAGGTAAGCCAAGATCCTACCATTACACTCCAACCGGGGCAACAAGAGAAAAACTCCATCTAAAAAAAAAAAGTTTAGTTATGAACTTACTTGGTTAATAGGAAGTGTGGTAACAGCAAAAATTTTTTAAAGAGATGGGTTTTCACTGTGTTTCCCAGACTGGCCTCAAGCAATTCTCCTGCCTCAGCCTCCCAAAATGCTGGGATTTATAGGCATGAACCATTGCAACTAACCCAAAATTGTCTTTAGGCCAGGTGCAGTGGCTCACGCCTGTAATCCTAGCACTTTGGGAGGCCAAGGTGGGTGGATCACTTGAGGTCAGGAGTTCAAGACCAGCCTGGCCATCATGGTGAAACCCCATCTTTATAAATAAATAAATAAATAAATTTTTAAAAATTGTCTTTAAACAACTTAAAAATTATAATAACTAATAGATACTTATAATGGGAAAAGTTTTATATAATAATCCTAATAGAGAAGATTCCTTGACTAAATTAAACTGGCTTAACACTTTTGGCTTAGAAATAGCTGTCTTTTCTCAGATTTTACCAGTATAAAATTATTTACCATAATTTCTTATTTTAACAAGTCTGAGCTTATTTTCTAATAGAAAGGCTAATTTGAGTTTTATGAATTTCCTTTACTCATCAATTTCTTTTTGATGATTTTACTCATCAAATAAGCTATTTCAGATGATATTATAAAATATTAAAATTATGTATCAAACTAAATTAAATTATAATACATAATTCTTTATAAAAGGGATTATTACAAGGCTTTAAATCATGCAGATTTAATGTGCCAGCATAGATTGAAATTTCCAAGTCCTCAGTTTTAAGACCTTAAGCAGATATTAAATTGAGTTAATTGTGAATTATCTTCATATACCTGAAATTTGTTTTTCAGACAGAGTCTCAAGGTTGCCCAGGCTGGAGTGCAGTGGCATGATCTCAGCTCACTGTAACCTCTGCCTTCTGGGTTCAAGCAATTCTTCTGCCTCAGCCTCCAGAATAGATGGGACTATAGGCCTGCACCACCACACCCAGATAGTTTTTATATTTTAGTAGAGAAGGGGTTTTTACCATGTTGGCCAGGCTAGTCTTGAACTCCTGGCCTCAAGTGATCCATCCACCCTGGCCTCCCAAAGTGCTGGGATTATAGGCGTGAGCCACTGCACCCTGCCCCTGGAAAATTTTTATGCAAGATAAAGATATAAAACATTGGTCACTAAACATCATTTTAGTTTATCCTTCTCTCATATTTTTACTGAAATTACAGAATGGGCCAGGTGCAGCGTCTAATACTTCGCAGGGCTCTTGAGAGGACTGAGTGAGATGATGCATGTAAGCACTCAATATGTATCTGCTGTTGGCATTTTCTTGTTTCTTTTAGACACTGTCACTCTGTCACCCAGGCTGGAGTGCAGTGGCACTGTCTTGGTTCACTGCAACCTCCACTTTTCAGGTTCAAGCGATGCTTCTGCCTCAGCCTTCCAAGTAGCGGGGACTACAGGTGTGTGCCATTATGCCCGGCTAATTTTTGTATTTTTAGTAGAGATAGGGTTTTGCCATGTTGGTCAGGATGGTCTCAAAACTCCTGTTCTCAAGAGATTCTCCCACCTCCGTCTCTGAAAGTGCTGGGATTACAGGCATGAGTTACCACTCCTAGCCTTAATAATTATTTTAAAAAATATTCTGGCCAAACTGAAACAATCCCTTGCCAAAGACTAACAGGCTGGTAGAAAAACATACAGAGGTTGTTTTCCTGTCTAGAAATATCTTCAATCATCAATAACAATGAAAGCTCATTTTACCAGCAATTTTTTTTTAAATGTATGCAAAGTACTCACATTAATTTGAAACATTTTGTCCGCATCATCCTAAAAGCTCTAAGAAAAAGGCAAGCTAATGATATTTTAAAGTCAGTACTGCCCAGCCTCTAAAGGAGCTTACTTCTCCTTGCCTTAAAGTTTTACCACTAGCCTGAATGATAAGGGGATCTTTACCCCAAAAATCTCTATAAACCCTCTCTATATGAAATTGTTACTAAAATTCCCTGAGGATTTGGCTTGAGACTTGTACTGACAGATTCTGTCTTGTACATTTCTGACCTCATTGAGTATCATATTATTTAACTCATGTATACTTAATGATGTATGAGAAGACTTCAATCTGGATGAACCTTGAAGACGTTACGGTAAGAGAAATAAACCAGTCCCAAAAAGGCAAACGCTAAAGGATTCTACTGATTGGACGTTCCTAGGACAGTCAAATTCATAGAAACAAGAAGTAGAATGCTGGTTGCCAAGGACTGGAGGAAAGAAGGAATGAGAGTTATGTTCAGTGGGTATGGAGTTTCAATTGGGGAAGATGAAAAAGTTCTAGAAATGAATGATGATATGGTTGCAAACAATGTGAATGTACTTAATGCCACCGAATAGACGCTGAAAAATGGCTAAAACAATACATTTTGGCTGGGCACAGTGGCTCACGCCTATAATCCCAGCACTTTGAGAGGCCAAGGCAGGTGGATCATGAGGTCAAGAGATCGAGACCATCCCGGTCAACATGGTGAAACCCTGTTGATACTAAAAATGCAAAAATTAGTTGGGTGTGGTGGTGCCTGCCTATAGTCCCAGCCACTTGGGAGGCTGAGGCAGGAGGATCACTTGAACCTGGGAAGTGGAGGTTGCAGTGAGCCGGGATTACACCACCGTACTCTACCCTGGTGACAGAGCAAGACTCCAGCTCAAAAATAAATAAATAAATAAATTTCATGTTACATCTATTTTATAAGAAGAAGAGAAGGAGAAGGAAGAGGAAGGCCAGGAGGAGGAAGAGGAGAAGAACTTAAGATTCTACAACTTTGTGTCTACCAAGAGGATAGTGTGAAAGACAAATTAATTTAAAAAAATTATTTAACTTTGACTTACAAACTTGCTGGAAATCTGACCCTGGAACCCACTTAAAAGCCCCAGGAACAGACCACAGCCAACCTCCTGTGAATTCACAACCTCCTGTGAATTCTGTGATTTAAGATCCTGTGACTCAAGATGACATCCAATGTAGACAAAGTCCTGCCAAGGTCTTTGAATCAAGATTTATGATCAGGATAAGGGTTTTACATTTGAACTCAGGTCTCACTATTCATTGCTCTTATTTTTACATTTTGCCTTTCATGCTAATCCTTCTGACATCTGAACCACTATCCATTCCCAACTGTTGAATTTGTTTTCTAGACTTTTGAAGTATTTAAAATAAAGCCTGATGTCAAGGTTATCAAAAGGGAGCTAAGATGCTGGAATACACTGGTTTCTAACAAAGATTCTACTCTGGTGAGATGTTTCAAAACCAGAATGTATGACCCATAATTTACCTCTGATCAACCAAATAACAGTTAAAATACTCTGTTAAGATACACACGTGCACATGCACAAAGCAGCTTATAGAACTAAACTTGGGGAAACGACTCTCTTTGGTAAGCCTTAAGTTTCCAATGTTTCTCACAATATTTGCTTCCTCCTCCATTGCCTAAAACACAGGTGCTAACATGCTGCTACACACAACCATTTTGTTATCCTAAATTGATAATTGATAAAACTGTGTCAGGACTGTGTCAAGAAGAGGCTAGGCCAGTCGCAGTGGCTCACATCTGTAATGTCAGCATTTTGGCCAAAGCAGAAGGATCACCTGAGGTCAGGAGTTTGAGACCAGCCTGGCCAACATGGCAAAACCTGGTCTCTACTAAGAATACAAAAATTAGCCGGCATGGTGGCATGCGCCTGTAGTCCCAGTTACTTGGGAGGCTGAGGCAGGAGAATCGCTTGAACCTGGGAGATGGAGGTTGTAGTATGTTGAGATCGTGCCACTGCCTGGGACATAAAGTGAGACTCTGCCTCAAAAAAAAAAAAAAAGAGAGACTGACCCCTCATTGCCAAACCTGTTCCACTTGGAGCTTCTTTGACCAAAATGAAGGAGTTGAGATATTCCTATGAAGAAAGTGGCACAGCCCTGGCCCAGCTAAGGGTGAGGTGCCCACAGAAGGATCTGACTGATGTTACACTAGAGACCGCATGGCATGCACACCACGAGGAAAATTCCCAAAGCCATCTGGAGAAGCCACAAACCAATGAAATCCTGACTAGAGGTCAGCCTTCTCAAGGACAGAATGTCCAGGCTGACCCCTTTATTAGCTGCCAACTTGCTTTCCAAATGGAGAAGCAGAAGTGTACTGTAATAAGATGTTTAACACTGAATGTGAAGGTGCTTGATGATAGCCTGTTTTAAGTTAAATATGCACAAGGGAAACTCCAGAGCAATCTTTAGTGCAGTGGCGTGATCACAACTCACTGCAGCCTTGACCTCTGAACTCAAACAATCCTCTCACCTCATCTCCTGAGTAGCTGGGACTACAGGCGCATTCCATCACATCCAGTTAATTTTTTTTTTTTTTTTTTTTGTAGACATGAGGTCTCACTATGTATCCCAGGCTGGTTTCAAACTCCTGGGCTCAAGCCATCCTCCTGCTTTGGCCTTCCAAAGAGCTAAGATTATCGGAGTGAGCCATTGTACCTAGCATGGTCATTTGTTTCAAAACAGAAGTATAGCTAATAAGTCAACAGTGGAGACACATGGGATCACAAAAATATTTATTTAACCCAGAAGTAATCCCACCTGTAATCCCAGCTCTTTTGGGAAGCTGAGGCAGGAGGATCACTTGAGGCCAGGAGCTCAAGATGAGCCTGGGAAATATAGTGAGAACTCATCTCAAAAAAAAATTTTTTTTAAAAGAGCTGTGTGTGCTGGCACATGCCTGTAGTCCCAGTGACTCAGGAGGCTGAGGTGGGAGGATCCCCTGAGACCAAGAGTTCAAGGCTGCAGTGAGATATGATTGTACCAGTACCCTCCAGCCTGGGTAACAGGTGAGACACTGTCTCTAAAAATAATATTAAAATGCCAAAAATACCAAAATAAAAATAATGTGACATAAACTAAGGCATATGATTAACTCAGCTCTCTGTACATGAAGTCCAACTAAGAAATATATATACATAATGGAATATTATCTCGTCAGATCTGTCAGAGGTTTTCTTTAGACATTCTGACTTTTCTATGCTATTCTAAAATTATATATATCACATCTATTTTTTTCTGATTAGTTATAATTGTTTGGCTTTTTGTTTTTAAATTTAGACCCTTAATTCATCTGAAAATATTTTTACATCTGCTGTGCAATACAGTCATAAGTTTATATTTTTTAAATGGAAATCCAGTTGTCCCGATGCATTTTTTTTTTTTTTTTTTTTTTTGAGACAGAGTTTCGCTCTTGTTACCCAGGCAATGGCACGATCTTGGCTCACCGCAACCTCCGCCTCCTGGGTTCAAGCAATTCTCCTGCCTCAGCCTCCTGAGTAGCTGGGACTACAGCCACGTGCCACCATGCCCCCCTAATTTTTGTATTTTTAGTAGAGACAGGGTTTCACCATGTTGACCAGGATGGTCTCGATCTTTTGACCGCGTGATCCACCGGCCTTGGCCTCCCAAAGTGCTGGGATTATAGGTGTGAGCCACCGTGCCCAGCCTCAGTTTTTTTTTTTTTCTTTTGAGAGAGAGTTTCACTCTTGTTGCCCAAGCTGGAGTGCGGTGGTACCATCTCAACTCATTGCAACCTCCGCTTCCCAGGTTCAAGTGATTCTCCTGCCTCAGCCTTCCAAGTAGCTGGGATTACAGGTGTGCATCACCATATCCAGATAATTTTTGTATTTTTAGTAGAGACGGGGTTTTGCCATGTTGGCCAGGCTGGTCTCAGACTCCTGACCTCAGGCGATTCACCCACCTTGCTCTCCCAAAGTGCTGGGATTACAGGGATGAGCCACCGTGCCCGACCCCAATACCATTTTTACTCAAGGGCCATCCTTTCTTCACTGATTGTAAAGGCCTGTTTGTCATACATTTCCACTCCTGTTTGTACATGGGTCTATTTCTGGGTTCTTTTGATTCCTCTGATATATTTGACATGTTCCTCTACCAAAAATGCTAATTAGTGTTGCTTTAAAATACAGTTTAGTATCTGTTAGGTCCTCCCTCACTATTATTCTTTTTCAAAACTTTGTTGGTATAATTACCACTTTGTTTTCCCTTCAGATGAAAATGGAAACTTTTCAAGATCCCCTCCCAAATGCTGCATGGGGATTCTCTTTGGAATTGCATAAAATGTATACATTATTTTGAGAAACGTTAACTGCTTTATTACAGTCAGTCTTTCCATCTAGAAACATGGTGTGTATCTGTGTTCAGCTCTTGTTTTATGTCCTTCAGCAAAACTGCAAATTTTCTTCATGTAAGTGTTCTGACTTTCTTGCTTAATTTAGCCTTGGGTAATTTATAGATTTGTTGCTGCTGTAAATTTTTTAAAATTTCTATTTCTAACGAGGATGCTGTTGTAAAGAAAAGCTATTGATCTTTTTCTATTCACCATGTAGCTACAGCTCATTCTAAACTGCCTTTTTATATATAATAGTTTGTTTTAATCTGAGTATCTTGAATTTTTAATTATTAGATGGTGATAGGTGATTGGTCACTGTTTTCCTTCCAGAGTTGGAAATAGACCCATGTGCAAATGGTAGAGAAATCTATGATATTTTTGGTAGAGTCTGGGTTTTGCCGTGTTGGCTGGGCTGGTCTCAAGCTCCTGACCTCAGGTGGTCGCCCACCTTGGCCTCCCAAAAAAGAAAAAAGAAGAAAAAAAAAAGAGAGAAATGTATGAAAATTGGGGCATTTACAGTCAGTGAGGAAAGAATGGCCACTTTAATGGAAATGGCATTGAGACAACTGGATCTCCATTTTTAAAAATATATAAAGTAGGCCAGGCGTGGTGGCTCCCACCTGTAATCCCACTTTGGGAGGCCAAGGCAGGTGGATCCCCTGAGGTCAGAAGTTTGAGACCAGCCTCAGTAACACGGTGAAACCCCGTCTCTGTTAAAAATACAAAAAGTTAGCCGGGCATGGTGGTGTGTGCCTGTAATCCCAGGTCCTTGGGAGGCTGAGGCAGGAGAGTCACTTGAACTTGGAAGGCAAAGATTGCAGTGAGCTGAGATCATGCCACTGCACTCCAGCCTAGGCAATAGAGCGAGACGGTGTCTCAAAATAAAATAAAATAAAAAATAAAGTTATGACTATATTGTACAGCAGATACAAAAATACTTTCAGACGAATTAAAGGTCTAAATTTAAAAACAAAAGGCCAAATAATTAAAGCTAACCAAGGAAATGTCTGCCCCTGGCCAGCCACATAGCCTTTGCTGTGAAGTCAGCCCATGTTTGCTCATCCTGCCTGTCTGTCTTCACAGACCCCTAACTCCATGGCTGTGTGCCACCCTCCAGAAGAATACCTTGAAGACGATAAGCAGGACAGAGCATAGGTTTCCACATCTCTTACCTGAATCACTATTTTTAGAAAAGATAAATTCAACAGGCCAGGCGCGGTGAGCCGAGATCACACCATTGCACTCCAGCCTGGGTAACAAGAGCGAAACTCCATCTCAAACAAAAAAGAAAAGCTCAACGTTTGTACGTAAGATAACATCTGACAGTATTAATGATTAATGATAATCTGACAGCATAATCATTAATAATACCAGATGTATTATTGCACCCAAACTTTGATGAGATGTTGCTCTAATATAACTTCTGAGCACATTTGACCACTTGTGAACGCATACAGAACCTCTATCACTTGACATATAAGCTGCAGATTAAAATATGGCTTTGACAGTCTAACAGAAACTCTGAAAGACTCTCCCAGGTTGCAATGCTCAGCAACTCTGAATAAAACAATAACTTTAATTCTTCAAAAGTCTGATTTTTCTTTAGTTGACAAGTGTAGTAGGGGAAAAAAGGAAATTTAGATTCAAACTATTTTTATTTTATTTTACACACACACACACACACACACACACACACACACGCACACACACACAGTGAGCAGAATGTTTACAGTGTTGTTTAAAAATTGGAAAAATGTTAAAAATTTACTTTACTAGGCCTGGAGCAGTGGCTCACGCCTGTAATCCCAGCACTTTGGGAGGCTGAGACGGGCAGATCACAAGGTCAGGAGTTCAAGACCAGCCTAGCCAGCATGGTGAAACCTCATCTCTAAAAAAAAAAAAAAATTGACTTTACTGATGTATAAGGTCAAAGTTATATCCAGAAGCAAATATAAACAAATATAAACACAATGAAAGGAGGTATTCAGGAAAAAAATTACATATATAAAATTAAAGCAGATTCTATGGGACGGGCGCAACACAGGAGCTTAAAGTTTGATAAGAAAAAGGCCAATAGGGCCGGGAGCAGTGGCTCACGCCTGTAATCCCAGCACTTTGGGAGGCCAAGGCGGGTGGATCACGAGGTCAAGAGATCAAGACCATCCTGGTCAACATGGTGAAACCTCGTCTCTACTAAAAATACAAAAAATCAGCTGGGCATGGTGGCACATGCCTGTAATCCCAGCTACTCAGGAGGCTGAGGCAGGAGAATTGCCTGAACCCAGGAGGTGGAGATTGCGGTGAGCCGAGATCGCAATTACACTCTAGCCTGGGTAACAAGAGCAAAACTCCGTCTCAAAAAAAAGAAAAGAAAAAGGCTAATAATTTTAAATTGACTAGGTACAGTGGCTCATGCTTGTAACCCCAGCACTTTGGGAGGTTAAGAAAGGGGGATCTCTTGAGGTCAACAGTTTGAGACCAGCTCTAACAACATAGTGAGATCCCACCTCTACACAGACACACACACACACACACACACACACACACACAAATTTTTTAAATTGTATTATGTTAAATAAGATAAATGTACATAAATTTATACCAGTAAACAATATTAACTACAGGCTATCATCCCTTTGCATGGTAGTGTGAGACTGCAAAAACACTGTGCAAACTAAAGCCATGCAAAATAGTCACAATAATCAACGGGGAAAGTCACAATTGTCTGTGATGCTTAAATTGTTGTCAAAACATTAAAACGTTCTTACTCTTGATTATAAATGTATAGTGAAATGGGAAAAAAGTACAACTAATATTTATTTAGCATACTATAAAATTTTAGAAACATTGAAAATTAAACTGTTTTATTTCTTTGTAAAAAACGTATCAAAATAGTCTGAAAGGTTTTTGCCTTTTTCTCATATAATTTATGGCTTGTCATACTCTTTGCTAAGTTGGAACCAGATACCAACATTTTACCCTTTGTGCTTTCAATGTCATAAAATATCTCTGAGAGTTCCTTTAATGCGAAGTTTTCTGCTGCTGTCACTTCCTCTGGAACATCTTCATCCTTTTTCTAACAAATATTTTTTCTCATTTATGTCAATAAAGTCACCTTCACCAAATGCCTCTGACTGCCTATGTAGTGTCTCTTGAATTCAACAGTCTGTCAACAGTTTTATCTATAACTCCATGTATGTTGGACTCAAATTTCACTTCTAGCATTATCATTCATGTTTTTTTTTCTGCATTCATCTTTATTGACTAAGTCCCTATTTCAACTATTCAATTCTGTGGAATGTCGGTGGGTTCATCACCCAGAGACAAAGAAGAAACACAACTACATGCTTTGCTGCCTGTGTGTGAATGGAAGAACAGCTGCACAGTGAACACAACCCACGTGTCCCTATATGGATAAATGGATAAACAAAATACAGTACAGTCATACAATAAAATATTAATTAGCCATAACAAGGAATGAAGTTGGGTACACACTGCAATATAGATGAACCTTGAAAACATTACGCTAAGACACTAGTCAAAAAGACTACACATTGGACGATTCCATTAACATGAAATATTTAGAATAGGCAAACCAATAAAGACAGAAAGTAGGGCCGGGCGTGGTGGCTCAAGCCTATAATCCCAGCACTTTGGGAGGCCAAGGCGGGTGGATCACGAGGTCAAGAGATCGAGACCATCCTGGTCAACATGGTGAAACCCCGTCTCTCCTAAAAATACAAAAATTAGCTGGGCATGGTGGCACATGCCTGTAGTCCCAGCTACTCGGGAGGCTGAGGCAGGAGAATTGCTTGAACCCATAAGGCGGAAGTTGTGGTGAGCCAAGATCATGCCATTGCACTCCAGTCTGGGTAACAAGAGTGAAACTCCATCTCAAAAAAAAAAAAAAAAAAAAAAGACAGAAAGTAGATTCGTGGTAGCCTAGTGTAGAGAGATTCAGGGAAATGGGGAGTGACTGCTAATTTGTATGAGATTTATTTGGGAAGTGATTAAAATGTTCTAAATGTATAACATAATGGTCACACAACATGCAACTAAAAATCATTGAATTGTACACTTTAAATGGGTGAATTGTAAAGCATATGAATTATATCTTGATGAAGTTGGCATTTAAAATATCTTATTACCCATTTAGTTTAAATGTTCATGGGAGAGAGGGCAGATAACACCATAGGACACTCTTCGATGCTCAAGAAAAAAAGAGATTAATTATGACAAATCATCTCAGTGAAACAAATTATCTGATTACAATTAGAAATTATAACTATAAAGATTAAGGCCTGGCACAGTGGTTCACGATTGTAATCCCAGGACTTTGGGAAATTGAGGTGAGTAGAGCACTTGAGACCAGGAGTTGGAGACCAGCCTGGCCAACATGGCAAAACCCTGTCTCTACTAAAACTTTGCCAGGTGTGGTAGTGCGCCACTGTATTCCCAGCTACTCAGGAGGCTGGGGTGCGAGGCTTGTTTGAGCCCAGGAGGTGGAGGCTGCAATGAACTGAGATTGTGCCACTGCACCCCAGCCTGGGCAACAGAGTTAGACCCTACCTCAAAAAAAAAAAACTATAAAGATTAAAACATGGAAAAGATGCATATAGTATAATGTTAAGTAGAAAAAGTTGAGTTCAGCACTGTACATGCACCACAAATTCTAAGGTATTCCCTGGAATGCAGTTTAATATTGTCACGTTTGCTCTGTCATCACAGGGCCTGCAGTTCCTAAATACAGTGGGCACTCACTGTTTCTTTCTCATCTCCCCAAATGAAATGATTTGAAACCATGCTATAAAGAGTTATCCTACATGTATTGAAATTCCACTGGACATTGGTTATACATACCTATAAACACACACACACACACACACACACACACACACACACACACACAGCCATTCTATTTAAAAGCTGTAAATACAAATTTTTATATCAGGGTCTCTGGTTATTTTCAGGCTATAAACACTCCATCTTAAACAGGATGGTATTCAGAGCTTGGGTGGATTCTGGAAGCAACCTATGCCAGAATGCAGCTGGCACCTATGCAGACCAGTCCAGTAGGCAGAAAGAGAAAACAAAATTTTCCTTGCTGGAACAAACTTAAGAAAAAAAAGAAAGAAAAAGAATTTGGAGTCGTTTACCCAGGCCGACTTGGATTTGAATCTGTTCTAAAGTTCATCAACCATGTGACATTTTGCGCTACTTAATTTACCTCTGGGTCTCTGAGCTTCAGCTTTCCCCCTGGTAAAATGAAAATCTTATCTACCTCAAAGAGTTTCTGTAAAAACTAAGAAAATTAGAGCAAAGCAGCTAGCACAGTACCACCTTCAGAGTAGAGGCTCAATAAATGGTAGAGATGGGAGAAGAGGAACAGCTGTGGTTCAGGTAGTAGGTATAATAATATTTTTTGGGCCGGGCGCGGTGGCTCAAGCCTGTAATCCCAGCACTTTGGGAGGCTGAGGCGGGTGGATCACGAGGTCAAGAGATCCAGACCATCCTGGTCAACATGGTGAAATCCTGTCTCTACTAAAAATACAAAAATTAGCCGGGCATGGTGGCGCCCGTAGTCCCAGCTACTCAGGAGGCTGAGGCAGGAGAATCGCCTGAACCCAGGAAGCGGAGGTTGCGGTGAGCCGAGATCGCGCCATTGCACTCCAGCCTGGGTAACAAGAGCGAAACTCCGTCTCAAAAAAAAAAAAAAAAAAAAAATAGTATTTTTTGGTAATGATTAACTCACCCGTGATTTTTGATAATCACGGGTGAGTTAATCATTAAAGAGCCGAAGGCCAAATGTCAAGTGGTTAGGTCAGGAGAACAAAACTAGAAGAGTATTCAAGAGATCACCAAGCAAACAAAACAAACATAAAGTCAAACAAAGGAGGTCAGGGTCCTCTGATGCACCGGAATGAAGATACAGAAAAAAATAGTTAAGTGTGCAAGAAGCAAAGCAGGGCTTTCTCCAGGAGAACGAGGCTGCACCTGAAGCTGCTTCCACCAGCACACATGATTTCTCTTGCCAATCAGTATCCTCATCTCAAGGCTTAAAGGGATCCTGGCCTATCCCAGGATTTTGTTCTTGTAGAACTAAGTTTCTTTATCTATGCCAGCCATTCTATCTCCTGCATATTCTGTGAATTCTGTATGTCTGTATTGGCAGCTAATGGTATTCCCACCTGGACAGAGGGAGACCAGACATTCCCTGCACGGATTTGTCTACTGAGACTGGGTCAATTATCTTCAAAAAGGTACTCGAGGCCAGTTACGGCAGCTCATGTACTTTGGGAGGGCTGGACAGGAGGATGCCTTGAGCACAGGACTTTGAGGCCACCCTGGGTAACATAGCGAGAACTTATCTCAACAAAAGATAAAAATAAAAAAGTTATTTGACTAGGTCCCTGACATTATCAAGTCTAGTGATTTTCAGACTTTATAGCAACAGAACCCATTTTGAAAGAAAAGAAATTGTATTTGGGACCCCAATAAGAAAAAAAACCCTATTCTCAATTGACATAATGCATATTATAAATTCAAATTTATAATATTTACAATTTATCACAAAGTGTGTTAATTAGAATAATGAGGCTGTTTTGAAGAACCCCCAAATTAAAAATGACACCGAATGTTATAGCAATCTCTAGAGCAAATTTATTTATTTATGTTATGTATTTTGTTTATTTTTTTGAGACAGAGTTTCACTCTTGTCGCCCAGGCTGGAGTGCTATGGTGTGACCTCAGCTCGCTGCAACCTCTGCCTCTCAGGTTCAAGTGATTTTCCTGCCTCAGCCTCCAGAGTAGCTGGGATTACAGGCACCTGCCACCACATCTGGCTAGGTTTTATATTATTAGTAGAGATGGGATTTCACCATGTTGGCCCATCTGGTCTTGAACACCTGACCTCAGGTGATCGACTCACCTTGGCCTCTCAAAGTGCTGGGATTATGGGCAGGCGTGAGCCTCTGCACCTGGCCAATTAATTTTTTTTAACTTTTTATTTATTTATTTATTTATTTTGAGACAGAGTCTTGCTCTGTCACCCAGGCTGGAGTATAGTGACATGATCTTGGTTCACTGCAGCCTTGACTTCCTGGGCTCAAGTGATCCTCTTACCTCAGGCCCCAAGTAGCTGGGACTACAAGTGCATGCCACCATGCCCAGCTAATTTTTTCTTTCTTTCTTTTTTTAATTGCACAGGACTAAAGGTCCTGACAATATTCAGGAACAGTTGTAAAGAGTAAAAGCTATTCTTTTTCTTATTTTTAAAACCATTTGAATTAGCCAGGCGCAGTGGCAAGTGCCTTTAATCCCAGTACTCAGGAGGCTAAGGCAGGTGAATTGCTTGAATCTGGGAGTTGGAGTTTGCAGTGAGCCGAGATCACGCCACTGCGCTCCAGCCTGGGTGACAGACAAGACACTGTCTCAAAAAAAATAATAATAATAATTTAAAAAAACATTTATTACATTGATAATTATTTCCTCAGCAGTGTTAAAAATGACATCAAAATAACATATTTTGCAAGCTCAGATTATTAATATAAAGTCAGCTATCAGCTTTTTAATAGCTGTAGAAATTGGAGAAAAGGATAACATGACATGTTTATCTTAAAGTTGAATTGCCAGCAATATTCAACCCTAGTTGATATTTTTATCATAAATATAAAAATAAAACATGAAGTTTGCAAAACATACAATAGGGCCAAAATTCTTATATCACATTATCGTAACATAGTATATTGTATATTTAGTCACTACTGTGTAATGACTACCCAATCACTGTGAACATTCTCAAGAAGTCTCAAATGGGTGTCCAATCTCTGCCTTATTATTATAAATTCAGAACAGATTTCTTTCCGTTTAGCCATTTTATAGAATGTCACATATATACAGATTTAAATATATATAAATTTATATATTATTTATATATAAGCAAAAAATGTGAACACAATTCAACATTAAAATAAGTTCATACCACTGTTATTTGCCATATGGCACTTTTAGAAGGAGATAAATGTTCTAACGATGATAGATGCCTGATAATTGACATACCATGTTCCGCAATCATCGTACCCAGCACTTTGAGTTTGTTGCTATTGCAATATTGTATGACCTATCAGATTTGCATAAGAAATTTGTCCTGAAAAGAGAACAAAAGATTTATCTTTGAAAATAAATATCCATATAGCAGTGTTTCCATGGGAAAATTGGAATGATTCTTTTAAAAGTGATTCTCTTTCCTTTCTCGAAACGAACCTCTACCTTAAGTCATGAAGGTCTAAGCCCCCAAATCTTCTATGGATGAATAAAGCAATGCAAACATTGCTGTACATTCAAGGCCAGTAGTGATTCGGAACTGTGGCCATAGCTCTATCTCCAATCTAGGACACCCGGACCTGCTTTTTCAGGCTGAGAACACCAGGTGGCATATGGTGGCTGAATCAGAGCCTTGGTAACCATGGCAACCAGCTACCCTTCCAGCTCTGCAGCTGCCATCTTTTATCCAAAGCAGTGTTCTGTGCACACTGGGGGTTTTGCTTTGAAATGGTGGTGCTGTGTGCTTTTCATTTTTCATTCAGTCAGGGTTCCTACTTCTGGAAGGGGAATTCAGGTGCCAGAGATAGATAAATACTTCAGGTCAGTTGCATTCATTTTCTTTTCTGTGCATTATTTATTGTGTCTACATAAAGTCGTCTGCAAATGATACTTGAGAGGGCCACACCTTTCACAGCAGGCTTTCTCTAGGGAGGCTAGACTTCACTGAAGGGAAATGAATGATGGAGTGAATGAGTCCTTCCCTGACCAAGGTTAAGAAGAAACATGAGTGCCCAGCTCAGTGCTTGAATTGGTTGTAGGTACAATGACCCTAAGATCTGCCTGTACCCTAAGGGATGTCTGCTAGAAATAGCACTGATCTATAGACAGAAGACCGACCCACTGGGAGGATGTCATCGACATAAATAGTACCTTCTCACAAAATTTGTTTTGTGTCTGCCATGCAATAATAAACCAAATATTTATAAATTGGAAACTAGCCATTTCCATTTTCATCAGTCAAAAATGATGAGATTTTCTAAGTTAATTGTCAGGCATTGCCCCGGTATTTGGCATTATATCACTCACCCAGCTGCCAAAAGCCATTTTCTTTGCTACTAGGAAGAAAGCTAAAATGAGTAATGTTATCCAAACTTCCCTAAATTCCAAAAAGGCTTGGGACTTGAAGTGGGACTCATTTATAAACACGTCTATTTAAGCCTGGTGTTTTTTCTCGCTGTTATGGGGACTATATCATAAATGTCCATTCTTTCGATGAAAGGTTCTTCTCATAGGATGATAATTCTGTTAAAAACTCATTACATTATGTCACATGAAAAATGAAAAATTCACATTGTGTATGTAATATGATAACAACAAAGGATAAAAGAGAAGAACTTCTGCTTGGAAAATGAAAAGAAATACAATGAATATTAACAACTGTGAGGCTTTAAATGGATTTTTTTTTCCTCTTTCCACATTTATGGGCTTTCTACTATTTTTTTTTTTTTTTTTTTTTTGAGATGGAGTCTCACTCTGTCACTCAGGTTGCAGTGCAGGGGCATGATTTCAGCTCACCGCAACCTCCGCCTCTTGGGTTCAAGCATTTCTCCTGCCTCAGCCTCCCAAGCAGCTGGGACTACAGGCACACACCACCAATCCCAGCTAATTTTTAGTAGAGATGGGGTTTCACCATATTGGCCAAGCTGATCTCAAACTCCTGTCCTCGTGATCCACCGGCCTCAGCCTCCCAAAGTGCTGGGATTACAGGCATGAGCCACCACACCCAGCCACTTTCTACTTCTTAATCAGAACTTATTACTATGTCATAAACTTATGAAAACATTCAAATATTGCATTTTAGAATGTTTGGAATTTCCTATAGCAATTTCATTGTTTTTCACTTATCATATTACAAATGTAAAACTTTTAACATTCTATTTGAAAGAATCATTTGAAATCATGAACTTCTCAAAGTATTTTAATTCATTTAAATTGTTAAATAAGTTGCAATATGCTTGCTCTAATAGGAAGAAAATTTTTCAAAATCTGTATATAAGAAACTATTATTAAAACAATTTTTATCTGGCATTCTCTGTGAATTAAAGTATTATTTAAGGGTATCAGAAAGGGAGTATTACATTTAACTTCAAGTCAAACCCAGCTTCCGGTGATTTTATAAAAATATCTATTGACACAAGGGATTTTAAATCTATATCTACATATAGATATAGATACAGATAGATATATATTCATTGAGAAAGCTGCTTATAATTTAAGAAAATTAGTCATGGAGTTTTCACACATTTACTGGTTTTATACTACCACATGTCTTCCTCCCGCCTCTCTTTTCCATCTTTAGCTTAAAAAGGGAAAAGAAGAGGAGGAGGAGGAGGAAGTGGAGAAGGAGGAGGAGGAGGGGGAGGAGGAGGAGAAAAGGATTTGAGGAAATTTAATCAATTCCAGCACAGGAGACTCAGGTAACCCATGCAAGCTAATCCTTTGGGATCACTTTATAAATGATTGTCCATTGTTGATTGACAAGAGCTTGCATCACTGACTGATAAAGGATGGAGGAGGGTCACTGATGAAAGCACCCAGCTCAGTCTCCTCCAGGGCAGTTCCACCGTGGTGACCCCAGCATTCAATACGACACTCAGCATAGTGAATTTCTAAATTTCTGTTCATATTAAGAACTATGTTCAAGAAACATACTTAATAATATGAAAACATGTTCAAATTACGTCATTATGTGTGAGAAAAATTATGATATTGAGATAGATGACAGTCAAACCCTCAATGAGGTTCTCAATGATTAAGAACCATCGTCTCTATCACCATTTAATTAGCTCAAGTATAAGTATTTTCTTATTTTTTCTTACACATTGCAAGTATTTTCTGCCAAATTGTTGTTTGTGTGTGTTGGAGGGTGGGATGGCAGGGGGGCTGTAGAAATGGGGTCTCACTGTGTTGCCGAGGCTGGTCATGAGCTCCGGGACTCAAGAGATACTCTTGCCTCAGCCTCTCAAAGCACTGGGATTACAGGTGCGAGCCACTGTACGCAGCGAAACTGTAGCATTTTAACAACATTTTGTTTGTTTGTTTGTTTGTTTTTTGAGACGGAGTTTCGCTCTTGTTACCCAGGCTGGAGTGCAATGGCGCGATCTCGGCTCACCGCAACCTCCGCCTCCTGGGTTCAGGCAATTTTCCTGCCTCAGCCTCCTGAGTAGCTGGGATTACAGGCACATGCCACCATGCCCAGCTAATTTTTTGTATTTTTAGTAGAGATGGAGTTTCACCATGTTGACCAGGATGATCTTGATCTCTTGACCTCGTGATCCACCCGCCTGGGCCCTCCGAAAGTGCTGGGATTACAGGTGTGAGCCACTGCGCCCGGCTGTTTGTTTTCTTTTTAACAACATTTTTAATGGCATGTTTTGTCATTGCTCAGTATTTTGCTTTATCTAATTAAGTCTAATTTATCTAATTTTTTAAACTCTGGGTTAAAAACTCAGGACATGCTATCCCAAAATGTGAAACCTTTGCATTTGCAAAGACAACAGAAGCAGGAAGGCATTCTCACTAACTCCCCTGCAATGCCCTACTCCCCTGAAACAGATGGTAAAACCTAGGAAGGATTTCCTGACTGTCCCCTCAAGCAGATCTTATGACTTCCATGTGAGAGGTGCCCTCCGTATACCCAGAAAATAGGAACATCCTCACTTCTGAAGACACTGGGAAAAGAGAAGTTTGGACGAACAGGGCTTGCTAAGTTCTCTATCATCCTGTTAGAGTCTCACTAATGCACCACAATGTAGCAGTCTCTCGTTTGAGGTATCACCCTGAGTTCTTTGTCTCACAACCATAACAATTAAGGAGTATGTTCACCAAGGGTGAGGTCGGAGGGGAAGTTTAATAAGCAAAAGAAGATCATCCTGGCCAACATGGTGAAACCTCGTCTCTACTAAAAATACAAAAATTAGCTGAGCTTGGTGGTGTGTGCCTATAATCCCAGCTACTTGGGAGGCTAAGGCATGAGAATCACTTGAGCCTGGGAGGCAGAGGTTGCAGTGAACTGAGATTGCACCACTATACTCCAGCCTGGGTGACAGAGCGAGATTCTGTCTCAAAATAATAATAATAATAAGCAAAAGAAGAAAGCTCTTACCACAGAGAGGGGGCCCAAAACAGGGTTACCATTTTTACAGTTGAATGCAAAGGCTTTTATAAGAAACCAATTAGGGCTGGGCATCTCATTTGCATGAGATTTGAATTTCCGGTAGCTCCACCCCATCCTCCTAATGTGCACAGGAGCCCTTAGCTTGAGTTTCTCCATATTGCTTTGTTCCCCTTTACTGCACATGTGTCAGGGACAGAATTTTCCACTGTGGGCATGTCTGGTCAAGTCAGCTGTGTAGCCTTTCTTGGTCTGTGGGGCCATAGGCATGTCTTAGGCAATACCCCTGTGCAAATTCCCTTATCTGTGCCTGCAGCTTGGTTTTTCAGGGTGTTCTTCTGTTTGAAAGAATTCAACCGAGGACCCACCCAAACTACCCACCTGACCAGTTTCCTCCTTCCTCCTCTCTCAAGTACATCTTTCTCCCTTTGTTCAATCATATTTCTTCATCAAACCTAGCATAAAGAATACACAAATTTATTCATTGGGGGAGGTCTTCATTTCCTTATGAAGACTTCCATGCCACATATAACGTAGAGTAAATAAATATGTATGATTTTCTCTTGGGAATCTGTTTTTTCTTATAGGGGCCTCAGCCATGAACCTAGAGATTAGTGAGCAAAAGCTATTTTTTGCCTGTCGTGGTGGCTCACACCTGTAATCCCAGTACTTTGGGATGCCAAGGCAGGCAGATCCTCTGAGGTCTGGAGTTTGAGACCAGCCTGGTTAACATGGCAAAAGCCCGTCTCTACTAAAAATATAAAAATTAACCAGGCGTGGTGACGGGTGCCTGTAATCCCAGCTATTCAGGAGGCTGAAGTGGGAGAATCACTTGAACCTGGGAGCGGAGGTTGCAGTGAGCAGAGATCTTGCCATCACGCTCCAGCCCAGGAAACAAGAATGAAACCCCATCTCAAAGAAAAAAAAAGGCAAGGTTTTTTTTTTCTCAAGTGATTCTTGCTTGTGATGACTTTCTTATCCTCAATACTAAGATATTATCTGTTTCTTATATGATTTTTATGGTGTCTATATCTATTTATTTAATCTATCCAGAATGTACTTTTGTATATCCTGAAAGGTAAACTTAATTTTGCAAAAAGAAAAAAGCTACTTGCTACTTTTACTATCATTATATAATCATTATTATTTTGTTATTCTTTTTTCTTTCTTTCTGGTTTTTTCTTTTCTTTCTTTCTTTCTTTCTTTTTTTTTTTTTTTTTTTTTTGAGACAGGGTATCACTCTGTTGCCCAGGCTAGAGTGTAGTGGTGCAATCTGGGCTCACTACAATCTCTGCCTCCCAGGTTCAAGTGATCCTCCCACCTCAGCTTCCCAAGTAGCTGGGACTACAGGCCTGTGCCACCATAATTATTATTTTATTAGACCCTCTCTGGATCTTATTCCTTCTCTTAAAACTCTGCCAAATTCTCTGTATCAGGTTTATATATATTTAAATCCTAGCTGGTGCAAAGAAGGAATAATTTCAAAGAGAAGAAATAATTTTTGATACACATGCAAATAATATACATATGCATCTAGCTACCTGCATGCATTTGTGGGCCAAAAGCCATGAGTCATATAAAGAAGTAGCTGCGGCTGGGCTCGATGGCTCATCTCTAATCCTAGAACTTTGGGAGGCCGAGGCGGGTAGATCACCTGAGGTCTAGAATTTCAAGCCTGGAGAGGTAATTCAAAGTGAATAGACAGGCTAGCTGGACTTTTACACCTCATTTATGCAAAGGCAAGAGTATCCATAAAACATTTTTATGCAATCCACATAAATTGAATTTATTTTACCAGTAAAAAATCATTGCTAACATCCCTTATGCTAATTAACAAAGCCCCTGGGATTGATATGAGATAAAGATGACTGGAACCATAATCTAGTCCTTCTGGAATGTGGCTTCTGAATTGAGAATTTCTTTTCTTTTTTTTTCTTCTTTTTCTTTTTGAGATGGAGTCTCACTCTGTTGCTGAGGCTGGAGTGTAGTGGCGCAATCCCGACTCACTACAACTTCCACCTCCCAGGTTCAAGTGATTCTCCTGCCTCAGCCTCCCAAGCAGCTGAAATTACAGGCATGCACCAAAATGCCCAGCTAATTTTTTTGAATTTTTAGTAGAGATGGGGTTTCGTCATGTTGGCCAGGTTGGTCAAGTGATCCACCTGCCTCAGCCTCCCAAAGTGCTGGGATTACAGGCATGAGTCACCACACCCCTAACCTACCATCCCTGGAGTATGTTTTTCCTGAGAAAGTTCAGAAATATCACCCCAAAATATGCAGCATTGGTATGCTGATGACTTCAAACAGAAGTCATTTGGGAAATGGCAAATGCACAGAGGGACTTTTCCTGAATTTCCCTTATCTGATTAAGTGCAGATTCTCCAGAAGGAAGTCAATTGTCATGAAAATGCTTCCTGGGGACTTTTATCTATCAGTGAAGATTAACACACAGCAGAAGTCAAACCTAGAAGAAGCTGGAGGTTAGCACCTCCAACAGAAAGAATATAACCTGTTCTTTTAAAGTCCAATTCCTATTTTTCATAATTTACTCTCCCTAGGTTGCCTACATACTCCCCTTCCCTCTCTCCTATGAAGGGGATATAAAAGCTTTTAGGCCTTATTGAGTTATTGGGCATTTCTTATCTTCCATTTGATGCCCTTCTGCATGTTAATAACATGTATATATATTTTTTCTCCTGTTAATCTGTCTATTGCCAGCTTATTTCACCAGATTTTCAGCCTCAAATCTTCAGAAGGGGAGACAACTTCCTTCACTCATATTTCCCAATTATGTAACCCTCTGATCGGTTCTTCCTGCCTGCTGCACACACAAAATCAACTCACTGAGACCATGCCATTGCAGTAAAGAAAGAGTTTGATTGACATAAGGCCGGCCATACCACCCAGGAGACTGTTAGCACTCAACTCAATCTCCCCAAAGGCTCAAAGGTTAGGGGTTGTTCCAAGATCTTTTGATGAGCAGAGGCCTAGGGTAGGGGCATACTTGGGTCGGAGATGAAATCACAGGAAGTCAAAGCTGCCCTTTTGTGCTGAGTCAGTGCCTGGGTGGGGACCACAGGACTGGTTAGCAGGCCCAGGTGGGGCCATCCATTGTTAGAAATGCAAAAACCTGAAAAGACATCTCAGAAGGCCAGTCTTAGGTTCTGTAACAGTGATGTTATCTGCACGAGTAATTGGGGAAGTTGCAAATCTTATGACCTCCAGAATAATGGCTGAATTATTTAGAATTCAAGCCCTTCTCATCCTCCTAACTTGGTGACCTTTTATTAGTTTTACAAGAAGTGTTTAGCTTTTGGGAAGGGTTATTATCATTTAAACTATAAACTAGGCCGGGTGGATCACAAGGTCAAGAAATCGAGACCATCCTGGTCAACATGGCGAAACCCCGTCTCTACTAAAAATAGAAAAATTAGCCGGGCGCGGTGGCTCACACCTGTAATCCCAGCACTTTGGGAGGCCGAGGCGGGTGGATCACGAGGTCGAGAGATCGAGACCATCCTGGCCAACATAGTGAAACCCCATCTCTACTAAATACAAAAAAATTTAGCCGGGCATGGTGGCACATGCCTGTAATCCCAGCTACTCGGGAGGCTGAGACAGGAGAATCGTTTGAACCCAGGAGGCAGAGGTTGCGGTGAGCCGAGAATGCGCCATTGCACTCCAGCCTAGGTAACAAGAGCGAAACTCAGTCTCAAAAAAAAAAAAAAAAAAATACAAAAATTAGCTGGGCATGGTGGTGTGTGCCTGTAATCCCAGCTACTCAGGAGGCTGAGGCAGGAGAATTGCCTGAACCTAGGAGGCAAAGGTTGTGGTGAGCTGAGATCGCGCCATTGCACTCCAGCCTGGGTAACAAGAGGGAAACTCTGTCTCAAAAAAAAAAAAAAAAACTATAAACTAAATTTCTCCCAAAGTTATCTTGGCCAAAGCCCATGAATGATTAAAGACAGCCAGCCTGTGAGGCTAGAAGCAGGATAGAGTCTACCATGTCCAATTTATCTGTCATACTTTTGCAAAGCTAGTTTCAGTCAGGGCTCTTCAAATGCCTAACTATTCCTAGGTAAAGAATAAAAGTAAATAGAACATGTCATACCACACTATCCACGCTGAAGCATTTTAAGTAAATGTAAAGATAATTTAATGACAGATGCCTTCATGTTCCTCATGGTGATTTCTCTGGGATATTGCTTTGTATTTCCCTGTCTGATTTGTGGCAACATTCATACTTTTGTGATTATAAAAGGCAAGACTCACTACTTGACTTTAAGAGGAACATTTGAGGCCAGGCACGGTGGCTCACACCTGAAATCCCATCACTTTGGGAGGCTGAGGTGGTTGGATCACCTGAGATGGGGAGTTCAAGACCAACCCGGCCAACATTGTGAAACCCCATCTCCACTAAAAATACAATAGTTAGCCAGGTGTGATGGTGCATGACTGAAATCCCAGCTACTCTGGAGGCTGAGGAAGGAGAATCGCTTGAATCTGGGAAGTGGAGGTCGCAGTGAGCCAAGATCGCGCCACTGCACTCCAGCCTGGGTGACAGAGTCAGATTCCGTCTCAAAAAAAAAAAGGGCCTGGGGATTGCTAGGGGAGCCCAAATCCACTTTTGTCTTAACATCGGTCATTATGAATAACAAACATCCTCTTCTCCACAGTCTGTGATTCCTATGGGGAGGCTGGATGCTGGGAAAACTGCCTCTCTCAGTCTGGCTTATTTTTTGGCTTATCAGAATCTTCTCAAGGAAAGGCCTCTCCTGTTCTTTTTCCTAGGAGGGAAAATTACTAGTCATCTTCCCAAATGTAGCACTCTTAGATTGCATTCCCATAAGGATTTCTCTCTAGCTTCTGTATTTTCTCACCCTGTTGACCTTAATCAGTAACAAAGGCTTTTATATTACTTACTACAGCATTGCCCCTGACCTCAAGTTTAGAAACTCCTTAGCTCCCTTGCCTCTGGGCAGGTCGGCCTATTGCATTGCACAAAAGAAGAAGAAAGAAAGAGTAGAGAAAGGAATGTCTAGCCCTAAGCTTTCTTTTGCATCTGTATGCTTGGTGGCCTCCGAATCCCCCGAAGCAGTCAAAGGTAAATAAACCTTTGGTCTATTCTTCCTTTGTTCTCAGAACTGAGACTTTACTCCAGAGGAGATTTTCCTCTCAGATTAGACTTGGAGAGGTCTTTTTTTCTCCTTTGCTTAGATGATTTGAACTGATAATTTGCATCTACAAAGGGAACTAAGAAATATTGAATGACTGACACTCCCACCGAAGACTCGGTGGAGGGGCTCCATTCTGTAATCTCTGCTCTACTCCAGGGAACCTCCAAAATAAATGGAAACCCAAAAGCAACATTTTCAGGGCCAAGTTTATTTTAATATTGTCTCCAGATAGCTCTGTCTGTAATCAAACAGGTTTTAAGTCACCGGCCTTAAAACTAGCACTCCTCTCCTCCAGATTAAAAAAAAAATTAGATAGTGTTAAGAAAAATAAGTAAGACATAGGATTTTTAAAAATTAACTCCCTATTGCAAACAAAAGGACAATGTAGTAAAGGCTCAAGCCAAAATCTCACCCCACTCCACCCCCAACACAGTTTCTCCATAAAGCATAGAATATTTTTGTAACAAAATATATATACAGTTTATTCTCAGTGAGGTAAAAGAAAATTACTTTTCTTTGTTAAAGCAGAATAGACTTTCCTAAGAGAAATAATATGACAAAACTCACTGCAACTGAAATAAAACACATAAAATGAAGAGATGACAAAGATGAAAGGAAAGCCAAGCATTGCCAAGGAAATCAGAACAAATGGAACAGAAGCAAAATCAAAGTTATGAGACACCCCCCCCCCCACCCAAAAAAATCCTATCAAAAGAAAACAGATAATGGATTGTGAAAGATCACCATACTGTGGGGGAGGAGGCGTGAACAAAGAACAGTGCTCACACATACCTTGGGAATAGTTTTAAATTCCAAACACAAAGGCAGCCGGGACCCTGCAGATGTGAATAAGCCAGCGGCTTTCTACTGAAGAATTTATGAGGTTCTCTTAGCCCCTTCATCTAGCACCTAATAACAGTGCCACCTTTGCCTGAAAACCACTCTGCCTCCCTCAAGCACAGCTATCGAACACATTATAAAAGGAGAGCTTCAGGCTTCAGGAAACACCAGATAATGACAGAATTCTGTGGCAATCAGAAAGTATTAGCTTTGATTTCATCAGGCTGACAATACCGATAGACATGTAAGTTACAGTTGTATTCAATAAGAAGCTTGATGAAATTCAAAATCCCGGGCTGGCCATTCTCTTTCTCAGTGCAATTGAGAGTTGGCCAGAGGACATTTGCCTTCTGGTGATAATCATGTCTTTAAAAAAGAAAGAATGGAAGACAAAAATGTTTCCAACTGAATATATATGTTTGCCTCTGCTCCTCTAGAAATTTCACTAAGAATAATAGTAAAGTAGTATGAGTCATAAGCCCAAAAGGGCAAAGAGAATAGGAATGTGGAGGACAAAAGGTGTCAACCCAAAGTTGGGAGCTGGAATGAAGAGGAAAGATTGGCAACTGGCGCGTCAGGCCAGAGAGCATTGTTAAAATCATTTAATAGGAGGCAATTAGAAAGGGTGGCTCTGAAGTTCTGGGTTTCTTCATAAGCAAAGCAAAACCTAACTCAAATATAACTGTTTGTATGTTTGTCTGTCTGTTTCCGTTTTTGTTTGTTTGTTTAATTAGAGTCTCACTATGCTGCCCAAGTTGGTCTTGAACTCCTGGACTCAAGTGATTCTCCACATTCAGCCTCCCAAGTTGCTGGGATACTGGCATAAGCCACTGCACTGGGCTCTCTTTTATAAGTGACTACCTTAAAGGAAAATGAAACTGAAGCTTAACCACTCTGAAACTGCCAACTAACCTCGAACTGGAATGATGCAAATAAGGCTACTGCTCCACTTTCACCTTGCAAATATTTTCCTTCCCTAGTTCCACATTTACCTTATACAGACCTTTCACTCCTGCACCTTCTGTCTGGCGCTATGGTCTAGAGCTGTCCAACTCATGCACTGCCGTTTGTTCAGATAAACTCTCTAAAATTTTAATGTGACAACCAGGTGCAATGGCTCATGCCTGTAATCCCAGCACTTCGGAGGCAAAAGCAGCGGATCACCTGAAGTCAGGAGTTCGAGACCAGCCTGGTCAACATGGTGAAACCTTGTCTCTACTAAAAATACAAAAATTAGCCAGCTGTGGTGACGCACACCTGTAATCCCAGCTATGCAGGAGGTCAGGGCATGAGAATCACTTGAACCAGGGAGGTTGCTGTGAGCTGAGATGGCACCACTGCACTCCAGCCTGGGTGACAGAGTGAGACTCTATTTCAAATAAAATAAAATTTTAACGTGCCACAGTTGATCTTTTAACAGTTCTGAAATCACAGTGCCTAAAAGGAGTCCAGGTGGATACATGGAAGCGAGAGGGAGTTAACGGCAGAGGATTCACAATGCCGAAGCTCAGAAATTCTGAAGGCCCCAGGACTCCCCATAGGTGAGGTGCAGGTGGGTCGAAAAACAGGAGGATTGCTAAAGTCCATTTGTAAAGCAGTGGCAGGAAGCAAGAAGGCCAGAGCCAGAACAGTGCTGACTCCTGTGTGCAGAGCTGGTCTGCATGGGAGGTACTGCACAGCCATGGCTCAGAGCCACCTGGCAGAAAGTGACTCAGAGATGGAAGGAGCCCCCAATTCCTATTCTGAGTCACCTGAAGATGGCAGAATTTGGAAAGCCACCCTTAGACCTCTGCTGAGCTTGAGTTCTGCCTAGGGTGACCCCAAAAGGAAGTCAATAGGAAGATATTATGACCAGAAAAATGCAAGCCTGCCAGATTTTCATTCTGATATTGTGATATTAGGTTTCAGCCTATGGTTCCTGGCTCATAACTCCCATAGCCCTTGTTCCAGTAAACAGAATCTTGCTCTCTGACCTTCTCCTGACCTCCTTGCAGAACTCTCACGTGACTATGGGTCATAAGACCCTCATTTCAGAAGGGGTTCTGCCCTGTACCCTGGAGGAGGGAATGCTGCCCAGAGAGGCCAAGAACAATCTGGACAGACAGGCCTCGCTGGGCTGGGATCATACCCTTTTACCCAGTCACATCTCTACATGGCTGTCAATCATGCCTATCCAAGGAAGTCTTCATAGAAGGCCCAAGAGGACTGGGTTTGGAGAACCTCCAGACACCTGAACACATGGAGCTTCCTGGAGGGTGACATTCCCAGGGAGGCCTGAAAGCTCTGCACCCCTTCTCACATGTCTTGCCCTATGAATCTCTCCATCTGTACCCTTTGTAAGAACCTCCATAATACAATATTACCTGTAAATGTTTCCCTGAGCCCCGTAAACTGCTATAGCAAATTAACTGAAACCAAAGAGGGGCTGTAGAAACCCCAACTCGAAGTTGATTGGTCAGAGGTTCTGGAGGCCTGAACTTGCAACTGGGGTCTGAAGAAAGTCAGGGTGGGGGCACACAGTCCTGTGGACTGAGCCCTCATTATGTGGGATCTGAAGCCATCTCCAGGAAGATAGCACCAAAAGTGAACTGGATTAAAAGACACTCAGCTGGTGTCTGTTTCTTAGGGTATGGGGGAAAACCCACACACATTTGGTCGCAGAAGTCTTTGCTGTTGTGGTGGTGGAGGTGGTATGAGGAAAAATGATTTGAGTTTTTTCAAACAAATATGTAAAGAGTTCGGAAGTCATCACTCCCATCCTTACAATAAGAAAAGATGCTGTACAGACTGAAATTCAGCAATTCTTTTCAGAACCATCAGAGAACTTAGGTCACAGAGCAAACTCCCACATCAAAAGCTGGAGAGACAGGTGAATTACAGCTTACTAGGAGCAGAAGCTGACAGAGATGAAGCCTGTGGGAACATTTAAACTGTAACTAAGTGCTGGAGGTTGAGTGTGGACCAACCTGCTAGTTAAAAACTATTATGGGCTAAGTCCCAGGCTCCCACTCCACCCTGCCGCCAACTGACACTTTCATGAGTTTTCCTCCAGAAGTCCCATTAGGTTCTTACAATGAAGATCACAGAAAAATCCCCTCATGCATAGGGCAGGTGGAGAGACATAACCACTTTGAAATAAGCCCAGAAACTTCTGTTCTCCATAACAAAAGCCTTCTCTCAAAAGCAACTACTTTGTTAAAGTTTCATCTGATCTTGTGGAAGGACAGTTAGACAATTAAGCCACTTTTAGCTTCCTAGCTCATAAAAAGGGAGGGAAAAAAGCTAAAACTCTTCTGAAAAGTCACAAGCCAGTGACAAAGAGAGGAAGAGAGAGAGAAACGGAAAGAAAGAGAGAGAGAAAGAAAGAAAAAGAAAGAGAAACAAAGAAGAAAGAGAAAGAAAGGGAAAGAAAGAAACAAAGAAGAAAGAAAGAGAAAGAAAGAAACTAACTGAATCATGATTATAGGATGCTTCTTTTCCATAATAGCTTACCACCACGTCGATAGGGTTCCAGTATAGTGACAGCAGATTATAATAGAGAGATAAAAGACACAAGCTCTATTTAAGAAGGAGTTTCTAGGGAAGTCCAAAGACAACAGGAAAGACAAAAACCAAGAACACTAGAGGAAACTGAAGTCTCTGATACTTATAACTACAGCAAACAGTAAACAGAGCCTCGCCAGATAAACAAAAAGCCTCAAACTAAAGGCCCATTTACCTCAGCTCCTATTACCCAATACATTATGTTCAGCATTCAAAGCAGGCAAAAAGGCAAGAAAGTTTACAGTTTGAATAGGCAAAGCAAGCATTAAAACCAGACAGAGGTACAGCAGAGATTTGGAAATTCTCAGGTAGATATTTAAAATAATTATGATTAATATGCTAAGGGCTCTAAAGGAAAAAGTGAACTACATACAAAAACAATAACTTGTTGATCACAACCAGTTACAGATTTCTTTGTTCCTTCTCCACTCCTGTTGCTTTATTTAACCAGCCTTTAAAAACTTTTTTAAAAAACAAATGGGTGAGAAGAAAAGAAAGGAGGCAGGGTGTGATGGCTCACACCTGTAATCCTAGCACTTTGGCGGCCGAGGCAGGAGGATCACTTGATGTCAGGAGTTTGAGACCAGCCTGAGCCGTAGAGTGAGACTGTCTCTACAAACAATAAACAAAAATTTTTCAAGTAAAAAAGACAAAAAGAAGGAAGAAAAGGATGGGAGAAGGAGAAAGGAAGGAAAAAGAGAGACAGAAGGGGAGAAAGAAAATTCAAGGCCTGGCAAGGTGGCTCATACCTGTAATTCTAACACTTTGGGAGACTGAGGCAGGTGGATGGCTTGAGCTCAGGTGCTAGAAACCACCCTGGGAAATATGGTGAAGCCCAGTCTCAACCAAAAATTTTAAAAATAATAATAATTAGCCAGGCATAGTGGTGAATGCCTATAATCACAGCTACCTGGGGGAGGCTGAGGCAGGAGAATCACTTCAACTTGGGAAATCAAGGCTATAGTGACCTGAGATGGTGCTACTACACTCCAGCCTGGGTGACAAGGTGAGACCTGTCTCAATAAATAAATAAGAAATTCAATTTGGGAAAAATAAGCAAACACAGATGGGTAAAGTAAGCAGAAAGATGAAAACCCTAAGGAAGAATCAAAAGGAAATGTTAGGAATAAAAAAAATTATAATCTTTTTGTAATTCCTAAGCAAGGTGATGGATTGGACTTTCACATGTATCTTTGAGATGTGACTCCTTCAAACCTTGTTGTGAAGTCAGCACATTACCTGGCAGAAATAAAAAGGAAAAAATAAATTTAAAACATTGTAACAAACATGAAGAATGCCTTGGATGGGTTCATTATTGAACTGGACACAGCCAAAGAATCAACGAGGTTGAAGACATGGATACACACTTCCAAAACTGAAATGCAAATAGTAAAATAAATAAATAAAACCCCAAATATTCAAGAACTGTGGAACAATTACAAAAGGTGTAAGATGCAAAATGGGAATATTTGAAGAAGAGAAAGAAACAAAATATATACAAAGATCTTTTTCTTTCTTTCTTTCTTTCTTTTTTGAGACAGGATCTAACTGTTACCCAGGCTGGAGATCAGTGGCAAGATTATGGCTCACTGCAGCCTCTACCTCCCAGGCTTCAGTGATCTTCCCACCTCAGCCCCAAGTAGCTGGACAGGCGTGTGCCACCACGCCTTGCCAATCTATGTATTTTTTGTAGAGATAGGGTTTTCCCACTTGTCTAGGCTAGTCTCAAACTCCTGGACTCAAGCAATATGCCTGCCGCAGCCTTCCAGAGTGCCAGGATGACAGGCATGAGCCGCCATGCCTAGTCTAAAAGAAATATTTAAAGTACTAATGGCTGAAAAGTTTCTGGAATTAATGATAGACACCAAGCCACAGAGAACACCAAGCAAGATAAATAGCAAAAATCTGTACCTGCAGGAAGCAAGACAACTAAAAACCTTGCAAAAAGCCAAAGGAAAAGAATTCCTTACCTCTATACAGAGGCACAAGGATAAAGATTATGTTAGATGTTTTTTAAGAAACCACACAAGCAAGGCCTGGGCATGGGGGCACCTGCCTGTAGTCACATCTACTCCGGAGGTTGAGGCTGGAGGATTGCTTGGATGGCTTAAGTCCAAGAGTTCCAGGCTGTAGGGAGCTACGACTGCATCACTGTGCTACCGGGTTGCGGGACACGGGGGAGGCTCAGCTCCCCAGTGGGAGGTGCCCCAGTGTGCTCAGGTCCTTTGAGAAGGGCAGCATGTCTGCCGGGGGCTCTTGGCCAGCAAGAGGGTCCCAACCTGGATAGGGGGGTGCGCAGAAGATAAAAGATGACAGACAGATGGGGTCTGGAGGGTTGAGAAGCTGTGCTTCACCAACAACTTTATTGCACTCAGGGTCTGGTTATATACGTTAGTAGAGTTGCTTACATAAAGCACAAAAGTTATTTCCATGAGATAAAGCGGAACACAAAGTTTTACCATAAAATCACAAGTCTCCTTACATCAGATAAGTACTTAAGTCACAAGGTAAGTAAGTTACGCCCAGTTGTAAATACTTAACAATTGTAAATACTTAAGTCACAAGGCAAGTAAGTTGTATCAGTTGTAAATACTTAACAATTGTAAATACTTAAGTTATTATTTTACAACTATTGTAGCAAGGATCCAAAAATGAACCCAATGAAGCAATAAACCATAAGGAACCGAAAGTGGACACAATGCCTCCCATGTCCTCACATCCATAAAGTAATGTCTGTTAATTATTTTGAACAGCATAGTCCCTCTCTCGGTTCCTGCTTTCCCTTAGCTCAACTTCCCCAACTTCCCCGACTTCCCCCAACCGGGGATCTGTGTCCGGGCTCAAGCTCGCAGTATGGCGAGGCCCATTTCGTAGAGGCCTCACACGGGAGCATTCCCCACAGTCCTTGGGCTCTCCTCCACCCAAGAATGGGTAGGAGGCCCAGGTGCTGTGATATTGTTCAAGTAAATATCGGACCCCAGGAGCTTTTGCAGAAAAGTGATTAGGCAGAGAGAGAAAGAGAAGCAGGGAGAGAGAGAGTCAGCTCCCACGCTGTGGGAGGGGATCCCAGAGAGGGAAATCCACACAGGTGAAGGGCAGGGGGTCTTTTAACCTGGGAGTTATTCCCTCCCCAACCAAGTTCTTGTCCGATGAGAGGATTTCCTTCAAACTTCCGCCGGAATGACTGATCATTGACTCTGACATCTGATTGGTTGTTTGGCCCACAGTCCTCCCATAGCTTTTCGCGGGCTTTTCTAAACAAAGGAAGCTCACCTGGGCAGTCTATCTTTTCTGAAGCAAAGACGTCTAAGCTCCCCGATGGAGACGGGAAATAAGGCAGAGGGGGCATGTCACTGGGAAGTTCTTGCCTTTGAAATCATGCCCCTTGTGGACCCAGGAAGAGAAGTTAACACATTCCCTCAAGTGCACTCCAGCCTGGGCAACAGAGTGAGACCTTGTTTCCAAATGGGAAGGGAAAGGAAAGGAAGGGAAGGGAAGGGCAGGGCAGGGCAGGGGAGGGGAGGAGGGGGGAGGGGGGAGAGGGGAGGGGGGAGGAGAGGGGGAAGGGGGAGGGGGGAGGGGAGGGGGAAGGGGGAGCGGAGGGGGAGGGGGGAGGGGAGGGAGGGGGAGAGAAGGGGGAGGGGGAGGGGAGGGGGGAGGGGAGGGGGGAGGGGAGGGGAGGGGAGGGGAGGGGAGGGGAGGGGAGGGGAGGGGGAGACCACATGGCCAGGCACAGTGGCTCATACCTGTAATCCCAGAACTTTCGGAGGCCAAGGAGGGAAGATCACTTGAGGTCAAGAGTTTGAGACAAGCCTGGTCAACATGGTGAAACCCTGTCTCTACTAAAAACACAAAAATTAGCTGGGTGTGGTGGCATACCCCTATAATCCTAGCTACTCAAAGGAGAATCACTTGAACCTGGGAGGCAAAAGTTGCAGTGAGCTGAGATCATGCCACTGCACTCCATCCTAGGTGACAGAGTGAGACTCTGTCTCAAAAGGAAAAAAAAAGAAAAGAAACCACAAAAGCAAGAAGAGAGTGGAGTGAAATATTTAAAGTGTTGATACAACTATAATTTGTCCATTTATAATCTGAAAAATATGGCTGGGAACAGTGTCTCCCGCCTGTAATTCCAGCATTTTTGGAGACCAAGGTGGGTGTATCACCTGAAGTCAGGAGTTCAAGACTATCCTGACCAATATGGTGAAACTTCGTCTCTACTAAAAATATAAAAATTAGCCGGGAGTGGTACGTGCCTGTAGTCCCAGCTACTTGGGACACTGAGACAGAAGAATCGATTGAACCCAGGAGACAGAGGTTGCAGTGAGCCAAGATCACACCACTGTACTTCAGCCTGGACAACAGAGCAAGACTCTGTCTCAAAAAAAAAAGTGTGTGTGTGTGCGTGTGTGTGTGTGTGTGTGTGTATAATATATATTATACATTATATATAATTATATATATAATAATATATATTATACATTATATATAATTATATTATATATATAATAATATATATTATACACACACACACACACACACACGTATATATATAAATTTTAAAATAAATAAATAAAATGGTGAAAGAACAAAACCAATAACCTAAAATTCTGTATCCAGTAACATTATCCTTCAAAAATGAAAGAGAGACCGGGAGTGGTACGTGCCTGTAGTCCCAGCTACTTGGGACACTGAGACAGAAGAATCGATTGAACCCAGGAGACAGAGGTTGCAGTGAGCCAAGATCACACCACTGTACTTCAGCCTGGACAACAGAGCAAGACTCTGTCTCAAAAAAAAAAAGTGTGTGTGTGTGCGTGTGTGTGTGTGTGTGTGTGTATAATATATATTATACATTATATATAATTATATTATATATATAATAATATATATTATACACACACACACACACACACGTATATATATAAATTTTAAAATAAATAAATAAAATGGTGAAAGAACAAAACCAATAACCTAAAATTCTGTATCCAGTAACATTATCCTTCAAAAATGAAAGAGAGACCGGGTGCAATGGCTCACACCTGTAATCCCAACACTTTGGGAGGGCAAGGCAGGTGGATCACCTGAGGTCAGCAGTTTGGGATCAGCCTGACCAACATTCTCTTTAGTAGAGAAATCCCATCTCCACTAAAAATACAAAGTCAGCCAGGCTTGGTGGTGCATGCATATAATCCCAGTTACTCAGGAGGCTGAGGCAGGAGAATCAGTTGAACCCAGGAGGCGGAGGTTGCAGTGAGCTGAGATTGAGCCACTGTACTCCAGCCAGGGCAACAGGTGAGACTCCATCTCAAAAAAAAAAAAAAAAAAGAAACAAATACTTTCTCAGTTAAGCAATAACATAATTTGATGTTTGTAGATCTATCTTATACAAAATATTTTTTAAAAGTTCTTCAGAGACAAGAGAGATGATTTAGGTCAGAAACTCAGGTTTACATAAAGAATGGAAAAGCCATCAGAGAAGGAATAAATGAAAGATAAAACGTTTTAGTTTTTATACTCTTATCATCTAGTAATTGTTGTTCAAAATAATAATAGCAATAATTTGATTCTAGCGTGTGGATAAGTGAAATGAGTGGCAGCAATGTTTTAAGGGAAGGAAGAAAGGAACTAGGAATACTTTGTTATAATGCATCTGCACTACCTGTGAAGTACCATTAGTATTAATTAACAGTGGACTTACATTAGTTGTAAACTGATAGTGTAAATTTTAGGACAACCACTGAAAAAAATATAAAAGTGTAATACTATGCCATGAGAAAAGAGAAAATGGAATCATATAACATACTCCGTTAAAACCAAGCAGGTAGTAAAAGAGGGGACGATAAAGAAGAAGTCAAAGTGCCACAGGCATAAAACAGTTATAAATACGGTAGATAGTAACCCAATTATTTCAATAGTCATTTGAAATGTGAATGGTCTAAATATACCAATGAGAAGAAAGAAAGACAGAGTAGATCAAGAAACAAGACCCAAATACATGTTGGGTGCAAGAAACTCACTTTAAAAATACAGACATAGCCAGGTGCAGCGGCTCACACCTGTAATCCCAGCAGTTTGGGAGGCCGATGTAGGTGGATCACGAAGTCAGGAGATGGTCCCAATGTGGGTGGATCACAAAGTCAGGAGATGGAGACCACCCTGGCTAATACGGTGAAACCCGGTCTCTACCAAAAAAAATTAGTTGGACGTGGTGGCATGTGCCTGTAGTCCCAGCTACTTGGGAGGCTGACGCAGGAGAATTGCTTGAACCTAGGAAGTGGAGGTTGCAGTGAGCTGAGATCGCGCCATTGCACTCTACACTGGGTGACACAGTGAGACTTTTGAGACTCTGTCTCAAAAAAAGAAAAAAAAAAAAACATAATAATCCTCAATGTGTATGCACCAAGCAACAGAATCAAAATCCTTGAAGCAAAATCTGATAGCACTGCAAGAAGAAATAGACAAATCCACCACTATTATCAATGGAGACTTCAATACCTCCTTATCAGTAACTGACAAATGTAGAAAATCAGTAAAGGTATACCTGAAGTGAACAGCACCATCAATCAACTGAATCTAATTAACATGTATGAAATAACATCATCCAACAGCAACAGAAAACTCTTTTTCTCAAGCTCACTTGAAATATTCATAAATACAGATCACACTCTGGGCTAAAAAACAGACCTCAACAAACTTAAAACGCTAGAAGTCACACAGAGTATGTTCTGAGACCACATTGGAATTAAACTAGAAATCAATAATGGAAAGATAAAGCTAGTTTATGGTGATTTGCACCTGTAGTACCAGCTATTCTGGAGGCTGAGGTGGGAGTATTGCTCAAGCCCAAGCATTCAAGCCCAGCCTGGGCAATATAGCAAGACTCCATCTCTAAAAATATAATAATAACAGTAAGGTAGCTGGAAAATCCAGAAATATTTGGATATTAAGCCACACACTTCTAAATAACAAATGAGTCAAAGGAAAAGTCTTAAGAGAAATTTAAATATATTTTGAATCCAATGACAATGAAACAGTATTCAATGTTCTCCAATCCTAAGTTAGGACACTACTCAGCCCCTACCCTTGAAGAAGACTGGAAATTAGCTCTCTGAAGATCTTGCTTTGAACCCTGAACTCTGACAGCAGGCATAGTTGAGGATGTTATCTGAATACGGGAACTAAGTAATATTTCACATACCACACATTTGGTACCATCTCTCAGCCTCCTTCTCCTATTTGTCTTTCGGAATAATAGTAACCAGGAATATACCCCTGCAGAGAACAGAACATGGCCCCACAAGGATGTCCACATCCTAATCCACAGGACCTGTGAATGTATGTTACGTTACATGATAAGGTGAAATTAAGGTTGCTAATAAACCCCAGATGATCTGGGTGAATGCAATGTACCCACAAAGATCCTAATAAGTGACAGAGGGAGGGAAGGAATATCAGGATATGAAAAGACCCCACTGGCAATAGCTGTCTTTGAAGATGGAAGGGGACCACAGCCATGAAATGTGGAGCAACCTTTAGAGGCTGGAAAAGACAAGAAAACAGATGCTCCCTAGAGCCTGCAGGGAGGAACACAGACCTGAATCCCCTTAATTTTAGCCAAGTGAGACTTGTGTCCAACCTCTGACCTCTAGGAATGTAGGATAATAATTTCTACTATGTTAAGCCACACACTTATGGTTATTTTTTATAGTAGCAATAGAGAACTGATACAGCCGCCCATCCAGAAAGTGTAGGCTTCCTCACCTTCAACACTGACCAGTCCATGGGAAATTCATATAGTCCAATATTGGCACCTTGAGTCTCCTGAAAAATAGCCAGTAGCCCTCCCTGATCATCCTATAGTGAAGTTCCCCCCCTTTTTTCTCTTCCAAGATGGGGTTTCACCATGATGGCCAGGCTGGTCTTTTTTTTTTTTTTTTAAAGGAGTTTCACTCTTGTTTCCCACACTGGAGTGCAATGGTATGATTTCGGCTCACTACAACCTCCACCTTCTGGGTTCAAGCAATTCTCCTCCTGCCTCAGCCTCCCGAGTAGCTGGGATTACAGGCATGTGCCACAATGCCTGGCTAATTTTGTATTTTTAGTAGAGACAGGGTTTCTCCATGTTGGTCGGGCTGGTCTGGAACTCCCAACCTCAGGTGATCCTCCCGCCTCAGCCTCCCAAAGTGCTGGGATTACAGGTGTAAGCCACCACACCTGGCGAAGTCCCCTTTTTAAAAACTACACTCATCCACACAGTATCTAAATCTGAAATATAAATGAACAGCTAAGGATACGCTGACACTTGGAAATAGCTTTTGACATCAAAAGGATCCCAACAAGCACAAAGAAGAAATTGAATGGAAATAGAGACAATGCAAATGAAAAATTACTTTAAAAACATAATTGAGGGTAAGTATAGTGGCTCATGCATGTTATCCCAACTAATCAGCAGGCTGAGATGGGAGGATGGCTTGAGTCTGAGAGTTTGAAGCTGTAGCAAGTTATCATCATGTCACTGCACTCCAACCTTGACAACAGAGTAAGATTCATCTTTAAAAAACAAGACTTAAATAAAAAATAAAAACCATAATTGATATCCTCAAAGAGATAAAAGAAGATATTGAATCTATGAAATGGGATGCTGCGGTAACCCAAAGGATGAGATTATCAAATCAAACTCATAAAAATCAGAGATCTTAGCCAGTATCAAAATGTATTAATTGGGCCAGATGTGGTGGCTCATACCTGTTATCCCAGGACTTTAGGAGACCCAGGCAGGAGGATCACTTGAGCCCAGGAGTTCAAGACCAGTCTGAGCAATATAGTGAAATTCCGTCCCTACAAAAAACAGAAATGAGTTAGCCAGGTGTGACAGTATGTGCCTATTGTTCCAGCTACTCAGAGGGTTGAGGTGGGAGGGTCACTTGAGCCAGGGAGGCCACGCCTGAAATGGGCCGTGTTTGCAACATGCACTCAATCCTGGGCAACAGATCTAGACTCTGTCTCAAAATAAACAAACCAAAAAAAAAAAAGACCTAATTATTCAAAGAATACAGATGATCATAACATGTAGGCAAAACCTGGAAAAGTCTGAAATGGTCACTGCGGATCCCCACTCCCTTCTTGGCACTTTATACCATTCTCTAGTCCAGGGTTCAGATGTAAGGTTGTAAGTAGCATATATAAGGCATCCATTACACAAATAGTTATTTTATTGACAAAAATCTTCTGTTTATACTCTGACAATTACATAGCCAACACTGACATCTTCAAGTGGGCCATGGCTCTGTGTATGCATGGATTCCAGATTTGAACACCAGGAGCAACCTGGCCAGACCACGTACATCCCGGTAAAAGCGTTCCAGAAATGAGACCTCCTTCTGCTTGTAGATGTTATCCCAGTAGCTAGTTTGCAAGAAGATGTAACTTGGTCTTTTCTTGTTTTTTTCCTGGCATTTGCAGGTCAGGTAGAGTAAGTTACAAACCAGCTACTAACCCTTTTCTTCCCAGTTGGTATAAAAAGAAAGATTCAGAAAGCTCTTAGAAATCAAAAATATGATAGTGGAAGTAAATATTTCAATGGAAAGGGTAAAACGTAATGTTATGGAAATACTCCATAAGATAGAGCAAAACGCAAAGAGATGAATACAGAACAACATCCGCCTCCCAGGTTCAAGCAATTCTCCTGCCACACCCTCCTGAACAGCTGGAATTACAGGTGTACACCACCACACCCGGCTAATTTTGTATTTTTAGTAGAGACAGGGTTTCTCCGTGTTGGTCAGGCTCGAACTCTTGACCTCAGTTGATCCACCTGCCTCGCCCTCCCAAAGTGCTGGGATTACAGGCACGAGCCACCACACCCGGCTTTGTATAGTTTTTAAAAAGATAAAAAATCTGTTTCCATCCATGTCTCCATCCATCCTGACAACAATCTTCCACACACATATCGTTTACTATTTTCTTTTTGTGTTCCTTAATGTAACAAATAATTTGATATACCCCTGATGTTATATGTGTATATCTCTAGGATAAATTCTCATCAGTAGGAGTTTCAGGTCACAGAATAAATACATTTGTAATTTGGGGGGGTATTGCCAAATTGCCCGACATAGAGATTCTATTATAACATGTGCAATCACACCAGCAATGTATGAAAGAGCCTGTTTCTCTGCAGCTTTGCCAAGAATGCATTGTAAAGCTTTTAGATTTTGCTAATCTGAGAAGTGAAAATGGTAAATTCAGTTTAATTTGCATTCATCTAATTATGAATTGGATTTAACATCTTTTCATAAATGTTTTAACATTTGTATATCTTTTTTGTGAAATGTCTTTTCAAGTCCTCCACTCTTATCAGGTCACTTTTTCTCACCAATGTGTGTGTGTGTGTGTGTGTGTGTGTGTGTGTGTGTGTGAATGTATTGAGAAAAGAGCTATACTTCTGACAATGAGTTTGGAAACTAAATAATATTATTGGGAATAGAGAAAGAAGACAAAGGTATTGTGGTTACAAGAGCCAAAACCTCTTTTTCCACAATAGGGGGATGATAAGAAATACTATCTAAAATTGAAGTCAAGAAATAGCATTAGAGAAACTCAGTGGCTCACACCTGTAATCCCAGCACTTTAGGAGACTGAGATGAAAGGATCACTTGGGGCCAGAAGTTCAAACCTAGCCTGGGCAATGTAGTGAGATTCCATCTCTACAAAAAAAATTTAAAATTTAAATTATCTGAGTGGTGGCACATGCTTGTAGTCCCAGCTACTTGGGAGGCTGAGACAAGAAGATCACTTGAACTTGGGAGTTTAAGGCTGCAGTGAGCCATGATCATGCCACTGCACTCCAGCATGGGCAAAGAGTGAGATCTCATCTCAAATATATATACATATATTTTAAATTAATGTTTGCATATTCTGTTTTCTCAGATACAAGATTCTCTTCCTCTGTTTGCTGACAGTTACTGAGAAAAAAGATTTCCTTGCTATCAAAAAACCTCAGAACCCTAATCTAAGTGTTTTCTTCCTATAGTATTGCAAAATGCAAATCAGTAAAGAAGTGAATCTGAGAGATCCAGGTGTAAACACAGCATGCTTCTTTCATAGTTTTGAGTCACTTCATTCAACCCATTCCATGGATATTTTTCAATTTGCACTTCTAGTCCTCTGTATTCATTTCCTAGAGCTAGTACCACAAACTAGGTAGCCTAAAACAACAAAAACTCATTGTCTTACAGTTCTGGAAACTACAAGTTTTAAATTAAAGTGTCAGCAAGCCATGCTCTCCCTGAAGCCTCTACACTAGGATCCTTCCATCCTTCCATCTTCCCTCACCTCTATCTAGCTTTTGATAGTTTATTGTTTGCCTACTTTGTTGTAGTTGCCATTTGGAGGCAGAATCAGGCTCTGTCACTCAGGCTGGAGTGCAATAGCACAATCATGGCTCACTGCAGCCGCATCCTGGGCTCAAGCGATCCTCCTACTTCAGCCTCCCAAGTAGCTAGGACTACAGGTGTGTGTCGCCACATCCAGTTAATGTATTTTAATTTTTTATAGGGACAGTGTCTCCCTGTGTTGTCCCGGCTGTTCTCCAACTCCTGGCCTCAAGCTATCCACTCACCTTGCCCTCCTAAAGTGCTGGGATTACAGGCATGAAACACTGTGCCCAGCCTGGGTGGTTCCTTGTTTGTTGTTTCTTGAGTTGTAGACACATCACCACAAGCCTCCATCATCACATAATGTTTTCTCCGTGTCTAAATTTCCTCCTTTTTTTTTTATTGATACAGAGTCTTGCTCTTGTCGCCCTGGATGGAGTGCAATGGCACGATCCCTGCTCACTGCAACTTCCACCTCCCGGGTGCAGTGATTCTCCTTCTTCAGCCTCCCGAGTAGCTGGACTTACAGGCACCCATCACCATACCTGGCTAATTTTTTGCATTTTTAGTAAAGACAGGGTTTTACCATGTTGTACAGGCTGCTCTTGAACTGCTGACCTCATGATCCACCTGCCTCAGTCTTCCCAAGTGCTGGGATTACAGGTGTGAGCCACCGCACCTGACCTATTTCCTTCTTTTTATAAAACACCAGTCATTGGATTAGAGTCCACCTTCCTCCAGTACAACCTCACTTTGTCTTGATCACATTGCAAAGATCTTATTTCCAAATAAGATCACATTCATAAGTACCAGAGGTTAGGACTGCAGCACATCTTTTTGGGAAACATTCAGCTCACACATACCTTCCCAGCTAATCATTTTGTTTATTCTAACATATTTTTTCTTCTCTCTTCCACTGGACTTCACCTTTGCCTTTCTTCTGTGAAGCCAAAGTAAGCTTTTCTAAGTAATACAACTGTTTCAGGGCATATTCTGAATATGCCCCAACCCAGATCCACCTGTCCCAGGAAAACTGTATACCTGTTATCCTATTCTAGTTTCTTCAAGTGGGAAACCCCTCAATTAATGTTGCCTATTAAATTTGATATCCAGGCTGGGAACGGTGGCTCGCGTCTGTAATCCCAGCACTTTGGGAGGCCGCGGTGGGTGGATCACCTGAGGTCAGGAGTTTGAGACTAGCCTGACTAATATGGTAAAACCCCGTCTCTACTAAAAATACAAAAATTAGCCAGGTATGGTGGTGTGTACCTGTAGTCCCAGCTACTTGGGAGCTGAGACAGGATAACTGAACCCGAGAGGTGGAGGTTGCAGTGAGCCAAGGTCACACAGCTGCACTCCAGCCTTGGCGACAGAGCGAGACTCAGTCTCAAAAAAGTAATTAATTAATTTATTTTAAAAATTTGATATCCAAATGATATAACGATCTCAGCACAAAAATGAACAGGAGAAATAATGGTGTGTTTGAAAGAGCACAGGGTTTGAAATCGGAAAACCGGAGTCGCAATTCCAGTGTCAATACTTAAAACAGAACCAATCTAGTTCTTCTAAATGCTAGTACAATATTCATCACTGTAAGGCTAAAGGCTCCACCTGTGACCCAAATTCAACTCCCACACCAAGAGTGGTCCTAGATTGCACCAAAAGGTGCATCTAAATTGCAATGGAAACGCCCAAGGAGAAGGAAAAGAAGGGAACCAGAGGAAGAGAATAAAGAGGAGGAAAGGAAGAGCGAAAGGAGGAGGAGGAAGAGGAGAGAGACAGGAGGAAACTGCAAAATAAAACTTCCAGAAAACCTCTTTTAACAATTTTTGAGCAGATACACAGAAAAAAAAAAAATCCCAAAAGGAAAGTGTCTCTTCGAGCTTCCCTAAAGATGAATGGAAAGAAGTCACTGGCAGTTACAGGGTGTATTTCATGCTATTTTGGTTAGGGAGTGAGTCATACATGCTGGGTAGTGAATTTCCCAGGCTTTCAAATTTAAATAGGAGTCGATAGTGCAAGGCATTCATTTTAGCGTGGAGTGTTTTCTCCTGCTGGTCATAAAAGGAATCCATTGTGTTATGATTTGGTCATGCTTGACCCACCTCAGGAATGTTTTCAGAGTGACAGAATATTTATTTCTCAGAGATGTCTCCAAGGTTCAAGGAAGTCTGATCAGCATACTTACAAAGGCCTTGTGATCCTAATAGGGTCTAAGACAAGTCCTCCCCTTCTTTTGTGGGCAGGCTGTTATCGTTAATCCAGCTGCGCTCAGTAATGACGCCCACTTTTTCATGCTACACATGGAATAAGAGAGTAATTAACAGAGCCTGATCGCACCAAAAGAAAATCCTGCTTTTTAAAAAAATCTTGCTTCAGAATAATTTAATTGTGCTTCACATGTTTTGAACAACAATTTTAGATTGGAATTTAACTTACTACTAGTAATAACATGCCATTTTTTTCTCCATCTGTCATAATTACTCAATAAATACACAGACTTCAGAAACTGCATCTAAAATTATTCATGCAAGTGGTGTAGTTTCTGATCAAACCATGGCAGGCGGTGAGTGCTGCCATCAATCTTTGTTTTTTCTTTTCGAGACAGTGTCTTGCTCTGTCACCCAGGCTGGAGTGTAGTGGCGCAATCTCGGCTCACTGCAACCTCCGCCTCCCAGGTTCAAGTGATTCTCCTACCTCAGCCTCCCCAGGAACTGGGATTACAGGCTCGCACCACCACACCCAGCTAATTTTTTTGTATTTTCAGTAGAGATGGGGTTTCATCATGTTGGCCAGGCTGGTCCCAACTCCTGACCTCAGGTGATTCACCTGCCTCATCCTCCCAAAGTGCTGGGATTACAGGGGTGAGCCATCACACCCAACCTTTCTTTTCTAAAATAAAAAAAATTCCCCTTCAATCCCCCCACTGACAATACAGATGAGTCACAGGACTTGGATTAAGGTGTATACGGGACAGGTTAATTCAGCCTCCTCTTTCTATTTGGTTGGGGTAAGAACACATCCTGTACTGAGCACCAGGAGGCTGACACCACAAATCTTTGAGACAAAACTTACGAGACTGTAACTTCTGAAATAGCAAATCCAGGCCCAAACTGGCACTGAGCTAAGGACCTAGCGCCTACCAGTTCCTGTTTGAATTTGTTACTCATACTTGACAGGTGATTATTTCTCCTCAGATTTTTTTACTTAAAGGGACATTGGGTGAGAGACTGGGGATAGGAAAAAGGGCAATTAGGTTATTGCTTAGCAGTTGTTACTGAATGAGATTAACTGTGGCTTCTTTCCATTCAAATATCAAATTACAAAAATGAAAATCTTTCTTGAAACTCATAAAACTTACTTTAAGGAATATTTAAGTTTAACAACATCAACTCGTTTTTTGTTTTTATGTTGCCGTTGTCATTGTTTTTGTGACAGGGCAGCACTCTGTTGCACGGCTCACTCGAACTTCCACCTCCAGGGCTCAAGCCATCCTACCACCTCAGCCTCCTGAGTAGCTGGGATTACAGGCACTTGCCACCACACCTGGTAATGTTTGTATTTTTAGTAGAGACGGAGTTTCACCATGTTGGCCAGGCTGGTCTCAAACTCCTGGCCTCAAGTGATCCACCCACCTTGGCTTCCCGAAGTGCTAGAATTATAGGCATGAGCCACCGCGCCCGCTACTGTAGCAGGATGTGCCACAGACAAAACCTCTCAGACACCAGGTTTGTGAAGGAAGTGGCTTTTTATTTGGCCAGGAGTCTCAGCAGACTCGCGTCTCAAGAACTGAGCTCCCTGACTAGAAAAGCCTGGCCTCTGTGAAAGGCTCACAATCTTAGAGGCTACATGTGACAGGGTTGTGATCGATGAGGTAGGCGAGGAGTATGTGACTTAGGTGGGGGTCTAATCATGATTAAGCAAGAACAATGCCTTCCAGGGAAGATTCCTCCATACCATGCCTCTGATCTATAGACAGGATAGGAACTAGGGTCGGGGGTTTCATCTTTAACCTCCAGGTCCAGCTAGTGGCACCGGTTTTGTCTCCTCCACTGACCTTGTGCCTTCTATTTTCAAATTTTACTTCTTTTGAAATGCAATGTAGAAGGCTCAGGGGAAGTGGTCTTAGAAGCTTAATAGGAAAGGGTCCCCTTCCTCACCCCGCCCTCTGAACTTATAACATTAGTGAGAGTTCTCACTCTCTTTCTCATTTTCATTTTCCTGATCTTCTAAAGAAACTGATTGATGATGATTCATATAATATACTTGTGATGTGGTTCTCTGTTTACAGCAGTGACGCATCCTCTGATCATCTGAAGGCACGGGGAGGAAACAAGGGAGTAACAAGCAAACACCTATTATTATTACAATACTTACGATGAGAGTCTTGAATCCTCCCAAGGATGAGAACCAACCTCCAGACAAGGACTCAGGGTTAAATCTGTTCCATATCTGCACAGGCACATGTGCCAGTTTGGTCTCGTCTTACGGTATCCTCCACTGCTTGACCCTGGTCGTCTACGTGTAGGCAGCAGTTGGTTAGATTGAATTTTCCACAGACTCCTTCAGCTGCCAGCAAATAGTCTAAGGCCAACTGGTTTTGATAAATTGCATTTCTCATTTGAGTTTCTTTTCAGGCCAAAATGGACAGAGCTTTGCCGGTTTCATTAGTGAGTATTTCCAAAACAGCCTGCAATCCAATGATCCGATTGAGCCTGTAAATAGGAGTCCGGTGTCCCCATGAGCCATCCTCCGCCCATGTGGCCAGCCCATAATACTCAATAATTCTCTCCGGTGTCCACTTCTCATCTTTCCATTCGCCTATCTTTAGACTTATTTTCTCCAGGCGGAGTAGACCAAATATCCTACAGCTCACCTGTCTTAACAGGTAATAAGAAAAAAGAAGGCTTAATGGTGCCTATGACACAGCTGCCTGTCCATCTTTCAGGCAGTGGTACATATGCTCTATGTCCACATATCCAGTACAACCCAGCCCGGGCCGTCCAGTCTCTCCGATACCCAGGATGGTTCCAAGCATCCTGTAATTATGGGAATTTTAGGAGGGGTTTTCCTCTGTGTAGTTTGAGCCCAACCAGGTTGCAGTGTCCACTGTTCCATTGTACAGTCGCTGCCCTAGGCAGCCGAGCTTTCCTACCGCAACAGTGAAGTCTTTTCCTTCTCTGTTCAAACAGTATTGTCCAATAATCAGATCCTTTAAAACCCAGAAACTGTTGGTTTGAATTCTTTGAACTGAGGTCAGGTCAGGGACAGGGTCAGAGGGTACTAACTCACGGGCTTCCCATGGCCACCGATGACCCATGGTAATTCCCCCACATACATAGCAAAAAGTGACATTAAGGGAATGGGCTACATTTTCAGCAAGTTGGAGGAACAAGTTCTTTGTCTTCTTCGGAAGTTCCGGCACTGGCTTATTTAATATATCATAGAAGGGCTGGTACACTGGCTGGGATGAGTGTTTTTGGATTTTTCCCTGAATCTGGATACCGACTCTGGGATCAAGTCCTTTCCCATCAATTGCTAACATTACACTCTACCCTTTTTCCCATCTGGAGTCTTGGAGGTTTGTGATTATTAATTCTACTGGGTTACAATGTCCTGAGACGCAGGGGACATTACCCCATGGAATGGTGTCCCTTCCTTTTACAAGGCAAACAGGATCATTTTTATCTTTTCAAGTGGCCCAGATAAGGCATGATCAATAAGTGCATTCGCTGCCCCAGTAGGTTCTCTGGCAGATGTACTTACGCTCTTTTGTGTAACTTCGTTCCCATCCGAGGAAACCACAGCCCCCTCAACTGGAATGATAGGCACTGATGGCCGCACAGGCATCAAACATTAGGGTGACCTGTTTTGGGCTTCCCTTCTCCTCTGTTTTAGCTATTAGTAGGGCTGTTCCATCGCCCTGTTAGAAGTTTAATTTCGAATGTCATATGCATGGGGGCTTTGATGGATTGTAGCAGACGTCAGGCTGTTCTTCCCCTGGATTACACACCTTATACTGAGAACCATTATGTAAATAGGTTCCCTTCTGTGTCCCTGTACATTCATAGTAACTGTAGAATGAAACAATGGCAGGAACTTTACGTCCTACCTCAGTAACCTGGTGCACACACTGAGAGCGTTCTTCAAAATCAGTTAATGCCCCTACTGTACAAGTCCAAATACTAAGAAGAATAAGTCCCACGATGAACTTCCTCATGCTTCGGCCGTGCGTGGACCAGTCAGCTTCCGGGATGTGGCTGGAGCAGAGCTTGTTGTCCTTCTCAAGGTGATTGTTTTCCGGGTCTGGTCTGGCTTCCCAAGTTTCAGCTGCTGCTGGTTTGATGCGGCTCTGGTGGATCCGGGCTGAGACTCCACTACCTTTACGGCTGTGGGAGTGGTCAGGATCATGGTCTGGGGTCCTTTTCACCGTGGCTTCAGAGGGACTGCATTCCAGTCCTTTATTCACACGCAGTCACCTGGTGAGGAAGGGTGAACTGGGGAGAAGAAGCTCACAGGGCATCTCTCATTTACCCGGGTTGAAATATCCAGAGTGATTTTCCCTAGAGCTTGTAACTGTCGTCCTAGCTCAGTCTCTGCCCATTCCTGAGGCGTTCCCGGGAGTGCGCACAGTATGGGAGGGGCCTATGATATAAGACTTCACAGGGGGAATATCCTGTCTTCTGAGAGGGAGTGCATCTAATTCTGAATAACACCCAGGGAAGTGCCTGCACCCACTTAAACCGTGTTTCCTGACACATTTTCCCTAAGGTATTCTTAATGATCCAGTTCATCCACTCCCCGTTTCTGGAACTCTGTGGTCAACAGGCAGCGTGCAGCTTCCAAGTGATACCCAATTGATACCCAATGCTGTTGCCGTTTTCCAGACCAAATCAGCCACAAATGCTGGTGCGTTGTCTGAGCCAATGTGCAATGGCAGTCCAGACCTGGGGATGAGATCTCAAAGAAGCACACAGCTTACTTCATGGGTCTTTTCAGTCCTAGCCGGGAAGGCCTCAACCCACCCAGAGTATGTGCACACCATGACCAACAAATACTTATGTCCTCCACACTTGGGCATTTCAGTGAAATCTTCCTGGAGATGTTCAAACGGAGCTGCTCCATAAGCTGAATGCCAGGGGGATAGTTGGACCTTGCCTCACATTGTGCTACCAACATGTAATGCATCGCTGTGCCACAGTTTTGGTCAGGGCCAATAAATGTGAGATGTAAAAATACCAGCCTAACAACTTCTTAAGTGACTCTTGGCCTAAATGAGTTGTTTCATATATGGCCTGTACAGCCACAACCCCTAAGAGCTGTGGCTACTCTTCCGTCTGGGAGCCAGATCCATCCCTCTTTACTATTTGCCCCACTTCTGCTTGGAGAGTCCTTTCCTCGTTAGAATAAGTGGGCACCAAGTCAGGTATCTGGGAATTAGAGGGGCTGTAACTGCTGTTCAGTAGGGAGTAGATGCTGCCTTAAGAGCTGGTGTATCAGCTTGGGAAGTTTTCAGGAGGTATGGGCCCGCTGATGTCCTTGGCAGTGAACAAGTGCCACCCTTCAGGGCTTCCAAACTGCTTCTCACAACTGCAAGATTTCATGCCGGCGCCTTATTTCTTTTCCCCCTGAATTTAGCAGTCCTTTTTCTTTGTACAGCACTCCATGTAGATGAAGAGTTACAAACGCATACCAGGAATCAGTATAAATGTTCACAGCCTTGCCTTCACTCATTCTATGGCTCAGGTCAGAGCAAAAAGTTCAGCCTTCTGAGCCGAAGTACCTTAAGCCAGTGGCATGGTCCTGACTACAGTGTCCTGAGTTACCACTGCATAGCCTGCACACCTTTCCCCTCGTGCATTAACAAAACTGCTTCCATCCACATACAACTCCCAGTCTACTACCGTCATGGTTGATCCCGAAGATCTGGCCTGCTGGAATAAACTGAGTCCAATACTTCAACACAGTTGTGTTCAACTGGGCCCTCTGACACCGAGAGCAAAGTGGTGGGGTTTAAGGTGTTGAAGACCTCAATGGTGATGTGGGGATTTTCACATAGCAGGCTCTGGTATTTGGTTAACCTAGCAATTGTCAACCAATGATGTCCTTTGGTATTCATTAGAGTCACTACTGTATGGGGTGCATTGTTAAGTTTTGCCCCAGAATTAGCTTATCAGACTTTTGTGCTAGCAGAGCAGTTGCTGCCAGGGCCCTTAAGCATGGGGGCCATCCCTTGGAAACTCTGTCCAGCTGCTTGGAGAGATAAGCTACAGGCCTGGGCCAAGGTCCCAGTTTGTGTTAGAACTCCAACTGCCATTTTTTCTCTTCCTGACACATACAACGTGAAGGGCTTTGTTAAATCAGGTAACCCCAAAGCCGGGGCTGACATAAGTTTCTCTTTCAATTCCTGAAAGGCCTGCTGCTGCTGCTGAGATCCCCATTCAAAGGGTTCCCCGTCTCCCCCCTTCGTAACTTCATAGAGGGGTTCGGCCAGTACCATGAAGTTTGGAATCCACAATCTACAGAAACACACAGCTCCCAGGAACTCCTTCACCTGCCTTCTAGTCTCGAGTTCTGGCAGGTTGCAAATGACTTGTTTCCTCTCTGCTCCTATGCTGCACTCTTCCTGCTGGATGGATGGTGAACCCCAGATATCGCACTTGCTGTCAGCAAATCTGGGCTTTTCTTTTAGACACTTTATACCCACAGTCCTCCAGGTTCTGGAGTAAGGCATCTCTTCCTTTTGCACACCCAACTGCTGTGGGGTGTCCCAACAAAAGGTCATCAGCATATTGGAGCAACACCCAGCCTAAGTCCTTAGCAGGAAGCTTCTGGAAGTCACGGGCTAGTGCCTTCCCAAAGATGGTGGGAGAGTTCTTGAACCCCTGGGGTAGCTGGGTTCAGGTGTACTGAGTGGTTACACCTGTTTCCGGATTTTCCCATTGAAAAGCAAATAGTTTCTGACTCTCCGAGGCCAGCCTGATGCTAAAGAAAGCATCTTTTAAGTCCAAGCAGGTGAACCAACTATCCTCTGCTGGCAATAATTCCATCAACGTGTATGGATTGGGTACAGTTGGGTGCAAAGTTGCTGTAGCCTGATTAACCAGGCACAAGTCCTGCACTGGCCTGTAGTCACTGGTCCCTGGTTTAGGAACAGGCAAGAGGGGGGTGTTCCATGGATACTGGCAAGTAACTATAATTCCATAGTCCCTTAAGCATTTTAGGTGGACCTGAATGCCTTCTAGGGCTTCTTAGGGAACTGGATATTGCTTTTGCCCAACCAACTGAGCCCCAGGTTTTACCTCAATGAGCACAGGGGCCTGGTTGACTGCAGGTCTGGTGGATTGTTCTCTGCCCAGAGCTTAGGCCATTGTTTTGCTAAGGCAGGTCCTATCTCCCAATCTGGTTTGGTTAAGAAGAACTTCCACTCTTCTTCATGAGTAACTCTGAGGGCCATTATGACTCCAGTTTTAGGCAATGCCAGCCATAAAGTGGCACTCTCACTAAAAGTGATGGTTGCCGGTAGCTTACTGAGCAGATGCCTTCCTAGCAGGGGCAAAGAGAAATCAGGCATGTATAAGAACTGGTTTTTTACCTCATGCCCCTCCACCTCACAAGTCCACAGCAAATATAAATACTGTTTCCCTGACACCCCAGAAGCTCCAACAATATTGGTTGTTTCCTTTGATAGGGGAGATACAGGGGTGGTTACCACCAAATATTCAGCACCTGTGTTGATGAGGAAGTCAGTGTCCTTGCCCCCCACTGTCACCCTGACTATGGGCTCTTTGGGGGCAATTGAGCCCAGTCTCCTTCAGTCCAGTGGCCTTTCCACTAGATTGAACAGAGTGCCTTCACTTTTGTCTGAAGCCTTGGGCTTACCCCTGTTTTTCTGTCAACTGGGGGCACTTGTCCTTCCAGTGTCCCACTTCCTTACAGTAAGCACACTGATTATACTGCAGGCACAGGCAATTAAACTGGGTAGCCTTCCAGGAGCCCCCTTTCCCCTGCCCTTTTGGGGGCACTCCTCTAATAGTGGCAGCTATCAAGTCGACACTTTGTTGAGCTTGATGCTCATTTTCTCTACAACTCTATCTATGGCTTACCACATCTCTGTTCACAAACACCTGGTTAGCTATTTCCAATAACTGTAAAGTATTCATGTCCACAAATCCTGCCTGCTTCTGTAGCTTTCTCCTAATGTCTTCTGCATACTGACTGACTAATATCATATTCACCATGTGTTGGTTTTGGGGGCTCTTAGGATCGAAAGGCATACACATGAGATAGGCTTTGCACAGCCTCTCACAGAACTGTGCCGGGCTTTCCTCTTTCTCTTGAATAACCTCAGAGACTTTATTGATGTTTGTAGCTTTCTGGGTTCCCTTCCTCAATTCTTCCAGTAAGGCCTCTCTGTACCAGATTAGCCTTTGCATGCCCTCTGGGGTGTCTGGATCCCACTGGGGGTCAGTCCCCAGTAGCGGGGCCCTGACATACTCTTGGGGGTTCTGATAATCTGCTGGAACATACTCCTCCAACCATTTGGAAGCAGCTTGAAGTATTGTCTGCCTTTCATCAGCGTTTGAAAGATACATAAGCAGCTGGTGGCAGTCAGACCAAGTGGGGTTATGAGTCTGGACAATAGTTTGCAGTAGGTCAATGAGAACTTGTGGCTTCTTGGTATAAGATGGGGTGTTATTTTTCCAGTTGATAAGATCAGCTGATGTGAATGGCAGGTACATGAAAACACATCTTTCCACCATGTGGCCATCCTCATCCACTCCCGTATACCTCTGCTCTCTTAAAGGCCTCTCTACCCTTGTCTTGGGTTGCAGATGGGCTGCTAGAGGGGGAGTTCCTCCCAGGAGGCAGGCAGCTATGGGAGGAGTCCCTCCACATTCTTTCTTGTCTACCCTGGGTGGTTTAGGGGTATGCAATTCTAGTGGGGGTGCTGAGGTTTCAGGCCCAGGGGCAAGGACTCCTTCCTCCTGATATGGGGGAGGTATAATCGGTAAAGGCTCTTCTGCCATTGGATCTGCCAGAACCTTAGGAGTCTGCATCCCTCAGTGGGTGGAATGGGGTTTTTCACTGGCTGCCTGCCCCTTTGCCATTAGTAGAGTTGCTGCCTGTCCTCTTAGCCACTGTGGAGGGTTTAGAACTAGCTGCAGCCATGAGTCTATATACGGAAATTGATCAGGGTGTCCTGGCTTGCACGTAACCTTATGCCATATATTGGAGACAAGAGACCTGTCTAGGCTTCCCTTTGAGAGTTGATCCATCCCAAACGCTGGCCAGTCTACCTCACATAAGGTCCTCAGCTTTCCTGGTGTCATAGTCACTCCATAATCCCCACTAAATCCCTTCTTGAAATTTTTCAGTATGGTCCCCAGAGCAGTAGGTTTGCTATGAGTGTGACCCATGTTTTTTGCACAGAAAACAGTACTCACAGGCAGTAAAGAGAGTCTCACTCCACCCTCAGTTTCTCCCACCCTGCACAGCGCAACACAGTATCTTTCACTTTTGCTTCAGGTTGATAGGACAGTCTCCCTCTCGGGAGTGTTTCAGGTGCCACTTGGCATTGGAGAGTTCATTACTCCCCCCCACAATATATAGATTGAGAGGACACCTCCTTTTAGCCACATACAGATTGCTCCTAATCCCAGCTGGCCTCACAATTCACTCAGAACTTTCAGTCCCCTCTAACGGACCTGCTGCTCCCACATTTCACAGCTGGTGAGTCCAACTGGACCCCTCCAATCACTCACACAGTCATACACCTCCCACCACCCAAACTGAAACCAAAAGCAAGACTTCCAAGGTTAGTTACAGAGAGAGAGAGAGCCAAGTTCAGGAGTGCCAAATTCAGCACACATGGGTGATCAGGCCACACATAGGTGATCAGGCCACGCTTCCACCTAAAGAAGCTGGGTGTTTCCCAGGACCGGTCCTAGCGTGTCTCTGTCATCCAAACTGTCGATGCCAGTTCCTTCCCAGTGTTCAGCCCCTGCATGGATCCGCCACAGGGGCCTGCCTTGCCCTCCTCTGGCAAAGCGTTCACCGGGGCGAATGCTTATCCAGGAGTGCTCTCAGGACCCGCATTGCCCAAGTGGCCTGGGGTCCCCCTGCTGGGGTGCTCCACACGGCAAGGCAAACTGCCTAAGAGGTTGTCTCAGTTGTCCACCAACTGCAATTGTCTCCTGGTCAGGGAACCAAGAAATGTAGCAGGACACGCTGCAGACAAAACCTCTTGGACACCAGGTTTGTGAAGGAAGTGGCTTTTTATTTGGCCAGGAGTCTCGGCAGACTTGCATCTCAAGAACCAAGCTCCCCGACTAGAAAATCCTGGCCTCTGTGAAAGGCTCACAATCTTAGAGGCTACATGTGAGAGGGTCATGATCGATGAGGTAAGTGAGGGGTACTTGACTTAGGTGGGGGTCTAATCGTGATTAAGCAAGAACAATGCCTTCCAGGGAAGATTCCTCCATACCATGCCTCTGATCTATAGACAGGATAGGAACTAGGGTCGGGGTTTGATCTGTAACCTCCAGGTCCAGCTAGTGGCACTGGTTCTGTCTCCTCTACTGACCTTGTGCCTTCTATTTTCAAATTTTACTTCTCCTTTTGAAATGCAATGTAGAAGGCTCAGGGGAAGTGGTCTTAGAAGCTTAAGAGGAAGGGATCTCCTTCCTCACCACAAGAAATTTTTTAGACCAGAAATCTAGTTAAATTACAAGGCAAATGACCTAAAGAGAAACTTATGCAGGGTCCGTTCCTTTGAAGGAAATGTCACCCCATCAAAAGGCAGATTGCTCCACATTGATGAGACAAGTCTCAATCAGTTTTGGAGACTGAATTGCCAAAGTTAAGGACGTGCCTGGGAGACAGGTCTATGCCTCTCTTCAAATTTTGAGGGCTCCAAATTTAAAGAGGAAAGAATGGGATATTAAGGAGCACAGAATTTTTGTATAAACAAAATATGGCAGAGGAAAAATGTGGGGGATCTGCATTTTACCTAAGAGAATGAAACAACCTTTGCAAAATTTTGACTGAGACAGTGAAAGAGATAGAACTTAACTGACCCCATCTTGCTTCTAACCTCCAAGCTGTACTTGTTCTTTCCTGAGTGTAGGCTGAATTAACTTTGTGAAAAACTTAGTTCATAGTTTATAGTTTAAACAAAGACCATAACAGCCCTTTCCCAAAGCAGACCTCCTTCTTAGCTGGGGGCCAGACTGCCTCTATAGGACTAACATTAGCCATAAGATTAGAAATTACGGTTTAGGAGTCATACAGCTGGAGGCCACAGATTCTGACCCTCCTAAACTGCTCCTAAGATCATCACTTGAGATATTTTGCAGGCCCTGCACTTGATGGATCAGCTGGCACCACCCAGATCAATAAACTGGCTCATCTGATTGTGTGGCCCCCACTCAGGAACTGACTCAACATAAGAAGGCAGCTCTGACTCCCTATCATTTCATCCCAACCAATCAGCACTCCTGGCTCACTGGCTTCCTCCCCACCCACCAAGTTATCCTTAAAAACTCTGCTCCCCGAATGCATGAGGAGACTGATTTGAGTAATAATAAAACTCTGGTCTCCTGCACAGTCGGCTCTGCATAAATTACTCTTTCTCTATTGCAATTCCCCTGTGTTGATGAATTGGTTCTGTCTAGGCAATGGACAAGGCGAACTCCTTGGGTGGTTACAGTAATACAGACAGAATGCAGTAGAGGAACAATCAGAGACACATGTGTGTCTGACAGGCCAGGGTGACTGCACCTGTGAAGATAAGCTATCAATTTGTATTGCCATGGTGAAGTTTTAACAGCTCACCAGGAATTTTCTTGTGGACAAAATACGGGGAGGTGTATTGTAACCTTTCTTCTTACAGCAATCTTACTTACGAACCAAATGGGACAAGCAGGTTTACGTGACCCAGTTCCCAGCTTTGCTTTTCCCTTTGGTTAAATGAGTTTGGGGGTCCCAAAATGTAATTCCTTTTACAATATCCACCAACCAAACAAGGCTGACAAGGATTGTTGTTGGCATTGTTTCATTGTTTCCTGTTTGTTTGTTTCAGAGACAAGGTTTTATTCTCTTGCCCAGGCTGGAGTGCAGTAGTTCAAAGTTGGTTCACTGCAGCCTCGAACTCCGAGGCTCAAGATTTCCTCCAGCCTCAGTCTCTTAAGTAGCTGGGACTACAGGCACACAGCAAGATGCCCAGCTAATTAAAAAAAAAAAATTAGGTTCTCACTGTGTTGCCCAGACTGGTCTTGAACTACTGGGCTCCAGTGATCCTTTCACCTGTGCCTCCCCAGGTGCTGGGATTAAGGGCCTTAGCCACCATACATGGCTGATACGGTTTTGTTAAACAGTGATTACAAAATAACTCATTGGAATATAAAGTTAAAAGTGAAATGAAGGCTGGGTGTAGTGGCTCACACCTGTAATCCCGGCACTTTCAGAGGCCAAAGCGGTTGGATCATGAGGTCAGGAGATAGAGACCATCCTGGCCAACACAGTGAAACCCCGTCTCCACAAAAATACTAAAAATTAGCTGGGTGTGGTGGCACTCACCTGTAGTCCCAGCTACTAGGGAGGCTAAGGCAAGGGAATCACTTGAACCCGGGAGGCAGACAGTTGCAGTGAGCCCAGATCACGCCGCTGTACTCCAGCATAGTGACAGAGCAAGACTCCATCTCAAAAAAAAAAAAAAAAAAGTGAAGTGTGACATTGTTGCAAACGGATTTATAACATTGGGGAAAATCCACACTGAGATGATGGATCACTCAATAAGGCTGATTTACTTCCTGCAGAAAGGGTGCAACTCGCCGACAGTCTTGGCATAAGAGCACACCTGAGCAAAGGAGATAGGGACATTTAATAACTTTCATAACCTGACACAATCACCCTACTGCTGTGTCCAGTTTCCATTGCCCAGAACGGAACCTCACATTCTATGCATGACCTGATTGGCTAAAAACTTGGAAATTTTCTAAAGACGTAAATGCAGAGATGAACAAAGGAAAAGAGGAGGTAACTTGAGGAATGGTTAGAGAAGCAATAATATTTTCAAATAAGGAAGGGGAATAAGCTTTGACCTAAGACTTGCCTGGGCTTGTCCAGGGATGCCAGGGCAAATATCTAGGTTAAAGTGTAAGAACTAAGAACGTGGAATGTACTTATTTCTTTATTATGACCAATAGCTACTTTAAGAGTATTAGCAAAAGCTTTAAAGTAAACTAACCTTTGACGAAACTATTATATATTTGTAATGAACTAAGAGGAAAACTTTGAAGAGGAACCTTTTATTTATTCTCATTTCCTACAGATACCATAAATGGAAAATGCGGGATGCTGAGTGTATTGTTCTATTAAGGGTCAGTGTTTTTCCCAAACATGGCCAACATCTTGCATTTAACTCAAAAGAAAAGGGGAATGGGGAGGAGGTGCCATGCCTGCCTACATACACCAGTTTCCTTATGTATATTTAAAGAATGCAGAATGCGACAAGGAAAGACTAAAGACAATTAGTCTGGAGCAGTCAGAACGTAAAAGGAATGGAAAGGGCAGGTAGGAAATACTGAATTTGCTAAGTGAGAGTGTGTAGTCTAAGGGAGGAGTTCTGGAGTGGAGGAGAGGTGCTCCTTCTAGTAGGCACCTCCTGCCTGCTGCCAGGACACAGTTTCTCTCCATCTGTCATTCCCAACTGTACAGATGTGTCCTATAAATGGATGGCACCCACCAAGCCTCCCCATTGACAAATTGTATATTCTCAGCACGTGTTAGCTAGTTTACTTTGTGGTGTATGGTCTTGTTTGTTTGCTTGCTTGTTTGTTTTAAGAGAGATTGGGGCCTGGCTATGTTGCCCAAGGTGGAGTGCAGTGGCTATTCACAGACGTGATCATGACGCACTGCAGCTGCAAACTCCTGAGCTCACACCATCCTTCTGTGCTGCTTAATCTTCCACTGCACCACGGAATTGTCCTGTGCTGCCACCTTCAAATTAATAGGATCACAATTCTCCTTGCCAGGGCTTTTCCTGGGGCTGCATAAGCACCAGTCTCCTCAGCTGTCGATTCACAAAGGAAAGATCATCTCCATACCCAGGGAGCACACAGCTACACCAGGATAAGCATTTTAAAATTCTAACATGCAAGGCCAGGCACAGTAGCTCACACCTGTAATTCCAGCACTTTGGGAGGCTGAGGCAGGCTGATCACTTGAGGTCAGGAGTTCAAGACCAGCCTGGTTAACATGGTGAAACCCCATCTCTACTAAAAATACAAAAATTAGCCAGGCATGGTGGTGGGCACCTGTAGTCCCAGCTACTTGGGAGGCTGAAGCAGGAGAACTGCTCGAACCCAGGAGGTGGAGGCTGCAACTGAGCTGAGATCGTGCCACTGCACTCCAGCCTGTACAACAGAGTGAGACTCCTTCTAAAAATAATAATAATAATAATAATAATGTTCAAAAGAACTAATTAAGATACCTTTAGAATAAGGTTGAAGGAGATAGAAATTGCTACTAGTTACCTTATCTCAATCTTAGAATATTTAAATGGGAAGGGGACTTAAGAGATGAAGAAACTGGCCAGGCACAGTGGCTCGCGCCTGTAATCCCCACCCTTCGGGAAGCCAAGGCAGGCATATCACCTGAGGTCGAGAGTTTGAGATCAGCCTGACCAACATGGAGAAATGCTGGCTCTACTGAAAATACAAAATTAGCTGGGTGTGGTGGTGCATGCCTGTAATCCAAGCTACTTGGAAGGTTGGGGCAGAAAAATTGCTTGAACCTGGGAGGCAAGAGATTGCAGTGAGCTGAGATCATGCCATTGCACTCCAAATGGGGCAACAAGAGCGAAACTCTATCTCAAATAAAAAAGAGAGGAAGAGGCCAGGCGTGGTGGCTCAAGCCTGTAATCCCAGCACTTTGGGAGGCCGAGGCGGGTGGATCATGAGGTCAAGAGATCAAGACCATCCTGGTCAACATGGTGAAACCCCGTCTCTACTAAAGATACAAAAAATTAGCTGGGCATGGTGGTGCGCGCCTGTAGTCCCAGCTACTCGGGAGGCTGAGGCAGGAGAATTGCCTGAACCCAGGAGGCGGAGGTTGCCGTGAGCCGAGATCATGCCATTGCACTCCAGCCTGGGTAACAAGAGCGAAACTCCGTCTCAAAAAAAAAAAAAAAAAAAAAGAGAGGAAGAAACTGAAGTCCAGGGACACACCAGGGTCACCCTGGGTGAGCACCCACGTCTCCAACCTACTTATTCACTACTCTCCATGACCCTTCCTTCTTTCTCGTATCAACTGTTACAAATCTTCTTCTATCTTCATAGTTTTAAAAGAAGAAAATTCAATTTTTTCCATTTGTCTAATTTTGTGTCGAAAGCCCACCAAAATCATGCTAAGCTCTTCACATTTAACTATTAGAGTGAAAAATAAATATGTAAATAGCAGAGACCCATGCAGTGACCCAGGGACGTATTCTCTGAGAAAATTATGTGTATCAGTACCAGGATATTTACACAGGAACTGTTTTACTAGGTGTCAGGTGGTACCACAGGATAAAATATGACACTGAGGGTGGCCAAGGTCAAAAAGCAGGTAAGAGCTATCCAGGGAAGAGACCAGAGCATGATTCAAGGTCACTGAGAGCAGACAACATGCACAGCATGGTCAAGTATCTATTTACAGCAAGAAGAGTGAGAACACAAGATCCAGTCTCAAGACCGGGCGTGGTGGTTCATGCCTGCAATCCCAGCGCTTTGGAAGGCTAAGGCAGGCAGATCACCTGAGGTCAGGAGTTCAAGATCAGCCTGGCCAACATGGTGAAACCCCGCCTCTACTAAAAATACAAAAAAATTAGCTGGGCCTGGTGGCAGGCACCTGTAATTCCAGCTAGTCAGGAGGGTGTGGCAGGAGAATCGCTTGAACCTGGGAGGCAGAGATTGTAGTGAGCCAAGATCACGCCATTGCACTCCAACCTGGCAGACAAGAGTGAAACTCCATTTCAAAAAAAAAAAAAAAAAAGATCCAGTCCCTGGCAAGACATCAGTCCCCACAACTAGCAGATCCGCAGACCCACTTCATATCCAATCCAGGCAGCATGGCCACATACAGCCCTTTTTTAAGCTGGGGGCATGCCTGACACAGGTATGGCTAAGCAGTTTGGTTTGTTTATTTGTTTGTTTGTTTTGGTGATGGATTTTTGCTCTTGTCACCCAGGCTAGAGTGCAATGGAGCCATCTCGGCTCACTGCAACCTCCACCTCCCAGGTGAAAGCAATTCTCCTACCTCAGCCTCCTGAGTAGCTGGGATTACAGGCCCCACCACCATGCCTGACTCATTTTTGCATTTTTAGTAGACACAGGATTTCACTATATTGGCCAGGCTGATCTCCAACTCCTGACCTCAGGTGATCCACCCACCTCTGCCTCCCAAAGTGCTGGGATTACAGGCATGAGCCACTGCACCCAACCCGTTAAGCAGTTTGGAGAAAGGTTTACTTGTGCTCAGTACAGAAGAAACAGGGCCAGTCTGGTGTGCTTTGAGCTCTTGCACGCAATGCGCTTAGTGAGCTGGTCAGCACTGCCTGCACCAAGCACAGGGTTTTTGGGAACACTGGCTGCCTTTGGACCTTTCTCTCACAGAAACATTTGACATCATACACGTATCCTGATGCTCTTATATATTCAACATTGTTTGCAGTAGGCCATGCAAGAAAACATTGGAATCGATAAATTGTGATGTTCATACCATGAAATACACACAGCAATAAAAGTAAACAGACTAGAGATATGTGTGAGAAAATAGATGAATCTTAAAATTAATATCATGCAAAAACGCAAGACACAAAAGTATGCACACTAATGTCATTTATAGGAAGTTCAAAAATAAGCAAAACTTACAAGATACTAAGATTTCTAGGGGGTTAAAAAAAGAAAAAAATAAGCAAACCTCAACTATTGTTTAGGAAAACGTGTAATTGGCAAAATGCTAGAGAATGGCAATTGATCAAAAGAAGTGACCAACATTCATAAAAAGCAGAATAGTGATTGCCTCCATGGGAAAAGGAGGGGTTTCATTCAGATGTTGTTTTGAAACACAGGGATATTCTGAAATTTCCTGTCTTGACCTGGCTGATAATTAGATGTGTTAAAAATATTTATTGTATCGAATGTTTACTGTGGAGGTTATGAGAATGCACCGCCCAGCCCTCCTATTACAAGGAGTATTACTTGACCAAAGACTTGGCTGCATTCAAACCCCACTGCAGCACTGGGGCAAGGCCAACCCTCTCCTCCTAACAGTGGGGTTGGTCCTCAGGCTGCTGCACTCATGACTGAAATTATGAGGCAGACCAGGGCAGAACAGATCCTGGGAGATACAGGAGGCTTGCAACCACCCACTTTAGCTGAGGGGCTCCCCAACAGCTTTGCTAAACCTTTTCTGGACTTCAGGTCAATCTAGGACAAATCTACCCAACTTTCTCTCTCCCTTCCACTCTGGGTCAGACTTGCAGGGGGACAATGGCTCTTCCAGCCATTCCCCAAAGCCTCTCTGATTACCTCTCTATTTCCTTTTCCAAAGGTATTTCTCTTAATAAAATCCTTGCACGTTTAATCCCATCTTGGCCCCTGCTTCTCCAAGGACTCCAAGCTGGCAAAATTATATTTTATTCCCTTTTATATATACATATCCATTCCTCAGTGTTAAAAAATGTTTAAAATGATTGTGCTGGCTGGACGCGGTGGCTCACGCCTATAACCTCAGCTCTTCGAGAGGTCGAGGTGGGGGATCACAAGGTCAAGAGTTCGAGACTAGCCTGGCCAAAATGGTAAAACCCTGTCTCTACTAAAAATACAAAAGTTAGCTGGGCATGGTGGTAGGTGTCTGTAATCACAGTTACTCAGGAGGCTGAGGCAGGAGAATTGCTGGAATCCGGGAGGGAGAGGTTGCAGTGAGCCGATATAGCACCACTGCATTCCAGCCTGGGAGAAATAGCAAGATTCTGTCTTGAAGAAAAAAAAAAAACAGTCATGCCAATCTGTGTAGCAAAAAAGTGAGGGGGAGACACAATCTGGTGGTGTGTCTATGGGGGTATATCTATGATGGTGCTGCTGAAATGCCCCTGTGATGGTTAATATTGTGTCAACTTGATTGAAGGATGCAAAGTACTGTTCCTGGGTGTGTCTGTGAGGGTGTTGCCAAAGGAGATTAGCATCTGAGTTGGTTGTCTGGGAGAGGCAGACCCACCCTCAATCTGGGTGGGCACCATCTAATCAGCTGCCAGTGTGACTAGAATAAAAGCAGGCAGAAGAACCTGGAAAGACTAGACTGGCTTAGTCTTCCATCCTACATCTTTCTCCTGGACTGGATGCTTTCTGCCCTCAAACATCAGACTCCAGCTTCTTCAGCTTTGAGACTCAGACTGGCTTCCTTGCTCCTCTGCAATCTGAGAAGGAGCTCACTGGGGCCAGTCTGGTGTGCTTTGAACTCTTGCATGCAATGCACTTAGTGAGCTGGTCCCCAGGACCAGGCTCTCCCATCACCCACTGACAACACTAGCAGGCAGCTTGGCACTCGGGAGTGACCCTGAACACAGGAGCCCTTAGATCTAGAGTGTGGCCAGGATGTGAGGAGGAGCAAGCCCATTCAAGCTGCTTTTACAGGAGCTAAAAGACATCTGGCCGTTGTCAGGGAAATCCCTGCCATATCGGTAGGAAAGGGAGAAAAAAAAAGAAAAAGAGAGAGAAAGAAAATAAAAGAAAAGGAAAGAAAGAAAGAAAGAAAAGAGGGAAGGAAGGAAGGAAAGAAAGAGGGGAGGGAAGGGAGGGAAGGAAGGAAATCCCTGCCATAAACCTCTACTAGCAACTCTGAAGAAAGAAAGAGAGAGAGAGAGAGAGAGAGAGAGAGAGAGAGAGAAAGGAAGAAAGAGAAAGAGAGAGAGAGAAGGAAGGAAGGAAAGAAACAGGGGAGGGAAGGGAGGGGAGGAAGGAAAGGAAGGAAATCCCTGCCATAAACCTCTACTAGCAGCTCTGAAGAAAGAGAGAGAGAGAAAGAAGAAAGAAAGAAAGAAAGAAAGAAAGAAAGAAAGAAAGAAAGAAAGAAAGAAAGAAAGAAAGAAAAGAAGGAAAGAAAGAAAGAAAGGGAAAGAAAGTCCCTGCCATAAACCTCTCCTAGAAGTTCTGAAGATGGACAGATGGAAGGAAGGAAGGAGGGAGGGAGGGAGGGAGGGAGGGAGGGAGGGAAGAAAAGGAAGAAAGAAAGAAAAAAAAAAGAAAGGAAGGAAGAAATCCCTGCCATAAACCTCTCCTACAGCTCTGAAGACGGACTCCAGATTTCCTGGTTGCACTAACCCTTAACCTCAGTCCCCAGCATTTTCCAGGAGTTTGTTACGTCACAACCCTGCATCCTCAGAGACTGTGTTTCAGTGTCCCAGCCAAGTTTGCCACTGCTTAATTTGCCTTATACAAAGAGCTCTATTCTGGATAACCTATTGACCCAGGGCTACTGGAAAATTTATTTAAAAAGCTGGTTTGCCCTTGGGGAAAACTGCATAGGCCTGATAGCTGAAAAACTGCATTATACCTGGTAATTGGAAAACAAATCATTTGGAAGTGATGATTTAAATTATACCGTGAAGGAAATAAAATATTAGGCATAATGAGAATAGTTGATTATAAAAGAATATTTCTTTGATCTTTGATGGATTGCTGTTCATAACACAGGACAGCAGAAAGATACAAATGTTAAAATTATTTGGATTATTACAGAATATATTTTTAATATATATGTGTATATATATATATTAAGCCCCCATTCAGCATCTGGTACAGCATCTGCTACTAATTAGTAAAGGAGACTTAAACCTTTCAATTCCCATTAAATAGCCCATTGACCTTCATTAATTGGAGAGTCCTTTTGACATAGTTTGAAGTTCTAGGCACGCGCCCTTTCTTGTCTACAGAACTATAACTAGTTTGCTTCTTTTCCCAAAATAGAAAGAGGAGCCAGCTTTTGGGAACCTGAGATGACGAAAACTTTTTTTTTTTTTTTTTTGAGACGGAGTTTCGCTCTTGTTACCCAGGCTAGAGTGCAATGGCGCGATCTCAACTCACCGCAACCTCCGCCTCCTGGGTTCAGGCAATTCTCCTGCCTCAGCCTCCTGAGTAGCTGGGATTACAGGCACGCGCCACCATGCCCAGCTAATTTTTTATATTTTTAGTAGAGATGGGGTTTCACCATGTTGACCAGGATGGTCTCAATCTCTTGACCTCGTGATCCACCCGCCTCAGCCTCCCAAAGTGCTGGGATTACAGGCGTGAGCCACCGCGCCCGCCAAACTTTTTTTTAAGACTAAGTTTCATTCTTATCGCCCAGGCTGGAGTGCAGTGGAGCGATCGTGGCTCACTGCAACCTCCACCTCCCAGGTTCAATCGATTCTCCTGCTTCAGTCTCCCAAGTAGCTGGAATTACAGGCATGTATCACCACACCTGGCTAATTTTTATAGATAGAGATGGGGTTTCACTATGTTGATCAGGCTGGATGGTCTTGAACCCCTGACCTCAGGTGATCCACCTGCCTTGGACTCCCAAAGTGCTAGGATTACAAAAGTGAGCCACCGTGCCCAGCCAACCAAAACCTTTGGTAGTTCATGTAGGCAAGAGTGTGCTGTGTATCTTTGTGAACTAACACTTACCACACGACTGATAAAGGCCAAGGATTTAGGACTAAAGGATATGTGAAAATAAGTAATTCGGAATCTAAGCCGTTGGAGCTCTAAATTATTTTCAGCCTAAAAGAAAGTGACCTAAAAAAGAAAACTATAGACCAATATCTCTGGATGAACATAGATGAAAATTTCTCAACAATATCCTAGCAAACCAGTTCCAACAGCACATCAAACAGCACACGTCATGACCAAGGATGAGATACAAGGATGGTTCAATATATGCAAATCAATAAATGGAATACATCACATAAACAGAATTACAGACAAAAACCATATAATCATCTTAATAGATGTGAAAAAGGCATTTGATGAAACCTTTGTGATAAAAACCCTCAACAAACTAAGCGTAAAAGGAATATACATACCTCAAACTAATAAAAGCTGTGTATGATAAACCCACAGCCAACATCATACAGAACGGGGAAAGGCTGAAAGCATTCCCCCAACAAACTGGAATAAAACAAGAATGCCCACTTTCATCACCACTATTCAATGAAGTACTGGAAGTCCAAGCCAGAGCAACTGAAACAGAGAAAGTCAAAGAATCTCTGTTTGATGATGGCATAATCTTACATCTGAAAAAAACCTAAAGGTTCCACCAAAAAACTCCCACATTTGATAAATGAATTCAGTAAATTTGCAGTATACAAAATTAATATATAAATATTAGGAGTGTGTCTATATACCAATTAGCAATATAGCTGAAAGTGAAATCAAGAAGACATCCTACTTGCAATAGCTATAATATTAAAGAAAAATAAGCCAGGCATGGTGTCTCATGCTTGTAATCCCAGCACACTGGAAGGCCAAGGCGAGTGGATGACCTGAAGTTCGGAGTTCGAGACCAGCCTGACCAACATGGAGAAATCCTGTCTCTGCTAAAAATACAAAATTAGATGGGTATGGTGGTGCATGCCTGTAATCCCAGCTACTGGGCAGGCTGAGGCAGGAGAATCACTTGAACCCAGAAGGGGGAGGTTGTGGTGAGCCAAGATCGCATCATTGCACTCCATCCTGGGCAATAAGAGTGAAACTCTGTCTCCAAAAATAAAAATAAAATACCTGGGACTATATCTAACCAAGGAAGTAAAGGATCTCTACAAGAAAAACTACAAAACACTGATGAAAAAAATTAGGGATACTACAAATTAGGGATATGAAAAAATATATATCAGTTCATGGACTGGAAGAACTAATATTACTAAAATGACCACACCACCCAAAGCAATCTCCAGATTCAATGCTATCCCCATCAAAATACCAACGTTATTTTTCACAGAACTATAAAAAGATTCTAAAATTAATGCAGAACCAAAAAAGAGCCCAAATAACCAAAGTAATTTCAAGCAAAAAGATTGAAGCTGGAGATATCACATTACCTGACTTCAAATTACACTACAAATCTATAGTAAGTAAAAACAGCATGATACTGGTATAAAATTAGACAAAAAGTCTAATGAAACAGGATAGAGAACCCAGAAATGAAGCCACATATTACAGCCAACTGATCTTTTACAAAGTCAACAAGAACATACATTGGGAAAGGGACACCTTTTTCAATAAATGCTCCTGGGAAAACTGGAATACCATATGCAGAAGAATGAATCTGGACCCCTGTCTCTCATCATATATAAATTTCAACTCAAGATAGATTAAAAACTTACACGTCTTTTCACATAGTCCCATATTTCTTGAAGACTTTGCTCATTTCTTTTTTTTTTTTTAATCCTTTTTTATCCTTTATGTGAAAAGACCTAATTTACGTTTGATAGGTGTAACTGAATGTGACAGAGAGAATGAATCCAAGCTGGAAAATACTCTTCAGGATATTATTCAGGAAAACTTTCCCAATCTAGCAAAGCAGGACAATATTCAACTCCTGGTAATACAGAGAACACCACAAGGATATTCCTCAAGAAGAGCAACCCCAAGGCACATAATCATCAGATTCACCAGGGTTGAAACGAAGGAGAAAATACTAAGGGCAGCCAGAGAGAAAGGTCAGGTTACCCACAAAGGGAAGCCTATTAGACTTAACAGCAGATCTCTCAGCAGAAAGCCTACAAGCCAGAAGAGAGTGGGGGCCAATATTCAACATCCTTAAAGAACACTTTCACCCAGAATTTCATATCCTGCCAAACTAAGCTTCACAATTGAAGGAAAAATAAAATCTTTTATGAACAAGCAAGTACTCAAAGATTTTATTACCACCAGGCCTGCTTTGCAAGAGCTTCTGAAAGAAGCATTATACATAGAAAGGAACAACCAGTATTAACCTTTCTAAAAATATACCAAAAAGTAAAGAGCATCAACATAAAGAAGAATTTATATCAACGAATGGATAAAATAGCCAGTTAACATCAAATGGCAGTAACCCTAAATTTAAGTCGACTAAATCCCCCAATCAAAAGATACAGCCAAAACCTAACGGTATGCTGCATCCAGACCCATTTCACATCCAAAGATACACAAAGATTCAAAACAAAGGGATGGAGAAAGACTTACCAACCAAATGGAGAGCAAAAATAAATAAATAAGTAAAAAGCAGGAGTTGCAATTCTTGCATCTGATAAAATAGATTTCAAAGCAACAAAGATATAGTGGTAAAAGGATCAATGCAACAATAAGAGCTAACGATCCTAACACCCAGATACATAAGGCCCATAAAGAGATTTAGACTCAACGAGGCAGAAAATTGATGAGGACAACCAGGACTTGAACTCAGATCCAGAACAAGTAAACTTAATAAATATTTATAGAGCTCTCCATTTTAAATACACAAAATATACATTCTCCATTTTAAATACACAAAATATTGATTGGTCATTATTAATACCCATTTTTAGAATAAAGCAATATTCCCGTTCTCTCTCCCTCTTTTTCTTCCTCTTTCTTCCTCTCCTTCACCCCTTTTTTTTCTTTCTTTTCCTCTTAAAAAAAAAAACTTACACGTCTTATCTAAGACCAAAAAAAAAAAAAAAAGACTTACATGTAAGATCTGTGGCTTTAAAAATACTGGAAGAAAACCTTTGGTGCGAAATTTGTTCTACAGACTCAGTAAATAAATAAATAAATAAATAAACAAAATTTAAAAAATAAAGAGAAAACTCTTCTGGACATTGGTCTAGGCAAAGAATTTATGACTAAGACCTCAAAAGCACAGGCAACAAAAACAAAAATAGACTAGTTGGACTTAATTAAGCTAAAAGCATCTGCACAGCAAAAGAAATAATTAATAGAGTGAACGGACAACCTGCAGAATGGGAGAAAATATTTGCAAATTATGCATCTGACAGGGGACTGATATCCAGAAAATATATACAAGAAACTCAAACAACTCAACAACAACAACGACAAAATACCATTAAAAAGGGGGCAAGTGCCAGTCCATTGTCCTGTATGAAGAACCTGACCTTGTTCATACCACAGGGGCATCTGGCACAAGGCATGTTCTCATTAATAGTCTGCTTTGGAAGTCTTGATTTTGGGAGAGATTCATGTTTGGGTCTTACCAATATTTTCACTTAAGACAGGGGTCAGCAAACTGTGGCCCGTAGACTGAATCCTGCCCACTAACTAATAACATATGGTCTGTACCTGGTTTTTACATTTATTTTATTTTATTTTATTTTTATTTTATTTTTTGTTTAGACAGAGTCTTTCTCTGTTACCCAGGCTGGAGTGAAGTGACATGATCATAGCTCACTGCAGCTTCAATCTCCTGGGCTCAAGCAAACTTCCTGCCTCAGCCCTGAGTAGCTGGAACTACAGATATGTGCCGCCATGCCTGGCTGAATTTTTTTTTTTTTTTTTTTTTAGCAGAAGAGAGGTCTCACCATGTTGCCCGGGCTGGTCTCAAACTCCTGAGTTTAAGCAATACTCCTGGCTCACTCAACCTCCCAAAGTGTTGGGATTGTAAGCATATGCCATCACACCTGGTCTGATTTTCACATTTTTTAATGGTTGAAGACAAGTTTTAAAAATATTTTATTATGTGAAAATCAGGCTGGGCACAGTGGCTCATGCCTGTAATCCCAGAACTTTGGAAGGAAGAGTCAGGCAGATCACATGAGGTCAGGAGTTCAAGACCCACCTGGTCAACATGGTGAAACTCCCTCTCTACTAAAAATACAAAAAAAATTAGCCAGGTGTGGTGGTGCACACCTGTGGTCCCAGCTATTCAGGAGGCTGAGGCAGGAGAATAGCCTGAACCTGGCAGAGAGAGGTTGCAGTGAGCCAAGATCATGCCATTGTACTCCAGTCTAGGCGACAAAGCAAGACTCCATCTCAAAAAATGTATATGTGTGTGTGTGTGTGTTTGTGTGTGTATACACACACACAGTGAAAATCATGAAAATTCCGATTTAATTGTAGTGAATAAACCTTTATTGAAGCAGTCATACCTGCCTGTTTTGAAAAAAATAATGGTGGGCAAAGGACATGAGTAGACATCTTTCTTTCTTACTTTCTTTCTTTCTTTCTTTTTCTTTCATTTTTGCTCTTGTCACCCAGGCTGGAGTGCAATGGTGCAATCTCAGCTCACTGAAATCTCCACCTCTCAGGTTCAATCGATTCTCTAGCCTCAACCTCCTAAGTAGTTGGGATTACAGGTGCGCACCACCACACCAGGCAAACTTTTTGTATTTTTAGTAGAGATGGGATTTCACCACATTAGCCAGGCTGGACCCAAACTCCTGACCTCAGGTGATCTGCCCACGTTGGTCTCTCAAAGTGCTGGGATTACAGGTGTGAGCCACCATGCCTGGTCCAACATTTTTGAAAAGAAGACATAAAAGTGGCCAACAGTTATATGAAAAAAATGCTCAACATCACTAATTATCAGTAAAACACAAAATAAAACCACAATGTAATATCATCTGAGCCAGGCATGGTGGCTCACACCTATAATCCCAGCACTTTGGGAGACCAAGGCAGTACGATAACCTGAACCCAGGAGTTTGAGACCAGCCTGGACAACACAGGGAGAAGTCACCTGTATAAAAAAAAAAAATACAAGGCCGGGCACAGTGGCTCACGCCTGTAATCCCAGCACTTTGGGAGGCCGGGGCGGGTGGATCACAAGGTCAAGAGATCAAGACCATCCTGGTCAACATGGTGAAACCCTGTCTCTACTAAAAATACAAAAAATTAGCTGGGCATGGTGGTGTGTGCCTGTAATCCCAGCTACTCAGGAGGCTGAGGCAGAAGAATTGCCTGAACCCCGGAGGCAGAGGTTGCGGTGAGCCGAGATCGTGCCATTGCACTCCAGCCTGGGTAACAAGAGCGAAACTCCGTCTCAAAAAAAAAAAATACAAACATTAGCCAGGCATGATGGTGCACACCCATAGTCCCAAGCTACTCAGGCTGGGATCACCTGAGCCCAGAAGCCAAGGCTGCAGTGAGCCATGACTGAGCCACTGCACTCGAGCCTGGGCAACAGGGTAAGACCCTGTCTCAAAACCAAAGCAATAAATAAATAAATAAATATTTTATCTTAGAACAGCTAATATTTAAAAGTAAAAAAATAAAATAATAAAATAAAATAACAAATTGGCAAGGATGTGGGGAAAAGGGAAGCCTTACTCAATGTTGATAGGAATGTAAATTAGCACACACTCTATGGAAAATAGTTTGGAGATTTCTCAAAGAAGTAAAAATAGAACTACAATTCAATCCAGCAATCTCACTACTGTATATCCACCGAAAGAAAGTCAATATATCAAAAAGAGACCTACACGTGTATGTTTATCACAGCACTATTTACAACAGCAGAAATGTGGAATCAACCTAACTGTTCATCCATGGATGATTCAATAGAGAAAATGTGGCATATATGCACATATTCAGCCAAAATAAAGTACGAAATTATGTCTTTTGGAATAATTTGGATGGAATTAGAGGTCAATATCTTAGGTAAAGGCCAGGTGCAGTGGCTCACACCTGTAATCCCAGCATTTTGGGAGACCAAGGTGGGTGGATCACCTGAGGTAAGGAGTTCAAGACCAGCCTGGCCAACACGGTTAATCCCTATCTCTACTAAAACTACAAAACAGTGGGGTGTGGTGGCATGGACCTGTTATCTCAGCTACTCAAGGGGCTGAGGCAGGAGAACTGCTTGAACCCATGGGCAGAAGTTGCAGTGAGCCGAGATCATGCCATTGCACTCCAGCCTGGGTGACAGAGTGAGACTCTGTTTAAAAAAAAAAAAAAAAAACAAAAAAAACCTTAGGTAAAACAACGTAGACACACAAAGACAAATATCCCATGTTTTCATAAGTGGGAACTTTAAAAAAACATGTACACACATGAAGGTAGAGAGTGGAATGACAGAACATGAAGACTTAGAAGGATAAGGAGATAAGGGGGTACACGAAGAGAACTAACTTAAAAGGCACAGTGTACGTCATTCGGGTGATAGATACCCTAAAAGCCCTCACTTTAGCACTGTGTAATCTATGCGTATAACAAAATTACCCTGTACCTTATAAATTTATACAAGTAGAAAAATAAAAGAAAATAAATTAATGTGATGATTGTGTGACATGGTAATTGCCTCATAAACTGCATACCTCGACCATACCTCGGCTTTCCATTGAAACTGCTCTCTGTAACCCTAACGTGACAGGCAAGCAGTCCAAACCCACGCCATCTTGGCCCCTGCGACTTGTAATAAGTAACTAAGGTCTGTAATTTCCAGCCTACCCAGACAATGTGTAAACTAACGCTTATCTTGACTTCTGTGAACCACTTAAGTGACAATCAGAATGTCCAAAGTCCCCTCATCCTCACCTCCGCCCAGGAGGTGGTTCACAGAATGTCCAAAGTCCCCTGGCCCTCGGAATGTCCAAGGCTCCTCGCCCTCACCCCCGCCCAGGAGGTGGTTTACGGGCATAAAAGGTCTTAACACCCTCCTTTCGGGCAGTGGGTTAGAGTGGCAAGTCCTCCGTGGCCGCTGGGAATAAAGACCCAGTAATTTGGCCTAGTCTTTGTCTCAGTGGTGATTTCCCGCTCGCTGAGTTACAACAATTGCACCTGAGTCATGTGAAAGACAACTGTAACCTAGGTTGCTATAAACTTTGTTTCTCTCTTTATAGATTAGCCTTTTTCCTTGCCTATCTTGTTTTTGTGAAATGCTGCAAATGATGAAAGAGCCCCAAGGAAGACCCCTTCCCTCTTCACTGGTGATCTTCACTATAGATGAACATTCCTCTTACCTTTCTCCCACAAAGACTCATGGCTACCACACTGTCTTAAGACAGAATGATAAATACATTCTTTTTAATTGGAAAGGAAATATAAACTAGCTATAAAGAAAAGAAAACAAGTCTTATGGAAAAGAAAACAAAACTGCAACAAATTACATCGTTGTAACTCATTAACCAGTCTTTTATAGAAAATGTTATCATCCTGCTGAAGTCTTTGTTATCTTCCAGTGTAAGTAAGAACTTAGATTTTAGCTTAGGAACGCTGATCCCCTTTCTCTAGAGTCTTTGTCTCTCAGGTGGCTATTCTCAGATTTTTTGCTTGAATAAACTCTTTAAACTGGATTCTGGTCCTTTTGATTATTTTGGGTTGACAGAAACAAGCAAGAAAAAAATATATACGTGTTTGAATGTCCACTTGCCTTAAGCAGATTATTATCTTATGATGACTTGGCTTGCACAGCAAAGACAACATGAAAAAGAAGCACATCTCAGTTCTTCTCTCTGGAGGGAATCCAAGAACATCTAGACCAGAGATTTTAGATGGCTGGTCTCCCACGGAAAACTGACTTTTTCCATTTTCAGTATAACTCTAAGACCAGCTGTTCAGATTGTGAACCACAAGGGCTTTACATTTAAAAGGATACCGTTATTACTTTTTGTTTATTTATTTACTTATTTTTGAGAAAGCATTTTCCTCTGCCCAATCATAGCTCACTTAAGCAGCATCAAGCTCCTGGGCTCAAGTGATCCTGCTGCCTTGGCATCCCAGAGTGCTAGGATTACAGGCACGAGTCACTGTGTCCAACCCATGAACATCTTTGTAATTTTCTATTTTTGTGAGTATTTTTATTTATAATTTTATTGGCTCTAAAAATTGATGCTATGACAGTTTTTGGCAGATGGCAGCAAAATGTCTCTTGCTAATAAAATCTGCATATTACCATTTTCTGAAAAATGAAAGTAAATGGTTTATCTGACTGGTTTAATATGTGAAATTCTGTTTCAATTTAAACTGGAGGAATAAGCACAATACCAGAAAGATCTTGAGGATCCAAAAGCATCTGAAACAAACCTGTCCTTCTATAGAAGGAGATGCTTTGCAACTAAAATACTGTTTGGGGAGCATCATAACGTTTGAAGAAAACTTTTTTATTGGTCTTAGGGCACTTGGCATTTCATAGAGTAGTTCATATTATCAGCTACTTATTTGTTATATTGGAAAAGTATTTTTTATTATCTCTGAGTCCTTTGATTATAACATGTGAAGGAAATCAAAATATTTTTACTCCAAAATATATTCCTTTGACATGTTTTGAAGTGACCCTGCAAGGCTGTCTCTTCTGGAAGAAATTTGCATATGTCCATCTGTAGAGAATCTGCATTAATACAGCCAGCCCTCATCTGGCTCCAGGAAAGATTAACTGCAAGTAAAAGGTCTGAAAAGGAACATTTACCATCTATTCTCTCTAAGAGCTCCTGCCTATGAGGTTTCATCTACATAACAAGACCACGTTTGTTAACCAGCCGTCTTCCTTCCCCTCCAATCACCCCATCCCTGTAATCTGCCTTGCCACTAAAACCCGATTTACCACTCACTATAACTTATAATTATTATTTTATTTGCCATACTCCAAACCCACATTCTTTTTGTAACCTCAAGATGTTATACAAGATTCTGCACCTCACTGATGGGTTGGGTCTTCATTCTGAAGGCTCACATTTATACACTTTAAATACATTTGATTGCCTTTTCTCCTGCTAACCAATCTGCCTCATTTCAGTAATTTTTCAGCAAACCTTTGGGAGGCCAAGGCCCTTGGCTCCCACATATGATTCACTACATAATAAAATCTTTATTTACTATAAAATATTTACCACTAAAAATTTACAAAGCAGTACTGCATAGAGATTGCTAAATAATTATCGACTTTTAAAAACAGCAATTTTTTTATTATGGAAATTTCATCAGTATAAAAATCACTGCTATTAAGATTTAGAGTAACATGCATACTATTTTTCATTTATTTTTAGTTTTCAATTTTTTTATCTTTAAATGATATCAGACTTATTATAAAGTTGCAAAAATGGTATAAAAAATTTCCGTAGACTATACACTTCACTTAATCTTCCCTAATGTTAACTTTTTTTTTTTTTTGTAGAGGTGGGGGTCTTACTATATCGCCCAGGCTGGTCTCAAACTCCTGGGCTCAAGCAGTCCTCCCACCTCAGCCTCCCAAACTGCTAGGATTTCAGGTGTGAGCCACTACACCCAGCCTTAACATCTTACATAACCATTATACAATGATCAAAAACAGCAAACTAACACTGATACCAATATTATTAACTAATCTCAAAGCCTTACCCAAATGTTACGATCTGTTCGACTGATGTTCTTTTTCTGACCCAGAATCCAATCCAGTGTTCTGTGTTGCATTTAATTTTCATGTATCCTTAGTCTCTCTCAATCTAGGACAGTTTGGGTTTTGGGTTTTTTTATTTTTCTTTTATTCTCTGACTTTGACAATTTTGAAGAGCATTAGCTGGTTATTTTGTGGAATGTTATTTAACCACCCAACAGTTTCACCTTGCCTACTGCTTAGACGGAGTCGCTTATCAAGACAGAGGAATCAAAATAGAGAAAGAGTCATTCATGTAGAATCGGCTGTGAGGGAGACTGGAGTTTTATTATTACTCAAATCAGTCTCCCCAAGCATTCGGAGATCAGAGTTTCTAAGGATAATTTGGTGGGTGGGGGGCAGCCAGTGAGTCAGGAGTGCCGATTGGTTGGGTTGGAGATGAAATCATAGGGGGTGGAAGCTGTCTTGCACTGAGTCATTTCCTGGGTAGGGGTCACAAGATCAGATGAGCCAGTTTATCAATCTGGGTGATGCCAGCTGATCCAGTAAGTACAGGGTCTGCGAAATATCTCAAGCACATTAGGCTTTACAATAAGGATGTTATCTTCAGGAGCAATTTGGCTCAGAATCTTGTAGCTTCCAGCTGCATGACTCCCAAACCATAATTTCTAATCTTTTGGCTAATTTATTAGTCCTACAAAGGCAGTCTAGTCCTCAAGCAAGAAGGGGACTACCTTGGGAAAGGGCTGTTACCATCTTTCTTCAGAACTATAAACTGTAAACTAGGTTCCTCCCTAAGTTAGTTTAGCCTATACCCAGAAATGAACAAGGACAGCTTGGAGGTTAGAAGCAAGATGGAGTCGGCTGGGTCAGATCTCTTACTGTCTCAGCTATAATTTTGCAGTGGCAGTTTCGGTGCCACAATTTGGGCTCATGGCATAATATAAAATATATATATATATATATATATATATATATATATATATATATATATATATATATATATATTTTGTCCACAGTTCCTAGCACAGAGCTCCTAAAACTCTTAGAATTTGCTGAGTGAGAAGAATGTCTTTGTTATACTAATGAGGTTACTCCTAACCCTAGGTAGCTTCTGAATAGCGGCCAGTTGCCAGAAAAACTAATCATGTGAGAAGAAGATTCAAAGTTTCAGCCCTATTCTGTAACCTCTAGGGAAGCAGAGGGGCTGGAGATTTAGTCCAATCACCAATGGCCGATGATCTAAACCACCATGCTTACATAATAAAGCCCTTTGATAAAAGCCCTTAAACAACAAGGCCCCGGGAGCTTCCAAGGCACATTGCTGTGCTGAGAGGGTGGTACACCTGGCGAGGATGTGGAAACTCTGAGCTCATACTGCACTAACACCTTGTTCTAGGCATTTCTTCCGTCTGGCCATTCCTGCATTGTAACCTTTAGAAGACCGTAATTGTATGTATAGCACTTTACTGAATTCTGTGATTCATTTTAGAGAATTGTCAAACCTCAGAGGAGGCAGATCAGGAGAACTCCCAATTATGTGTGTATTAGTCCATTTTTACACTGTGATTAAAAAAAAATACCCAATACTGGGTAATTCATAAAAGAAAGAGGTTTAGTTAACATAGTTCCACATAGCTAGGGAGGCCTCAGGAAACTTAAAATTGAAGCAGGAAATTTCCCTGACTTCTTCATGGGCAGGAACTGGAGCACATGGGCACTGGATCTAGCTGACTGCTTTGGCGCCAGCAGGGGCAAACTCCACTCATTTGGACCCACTGTACTTCATACGAGGCCTCGATACATGGGGATTACAATTCAAGATGAGATTTGGGTGGGGACACAGAGCCAAACAATATCAATGTGGTTGGCAGAAATGTAGGTGTCTTGAGAACACCTGAAAATTGTAGCTGGTGTCTGAAGTGAGGCAGTCTGAGTCTCTTAACCTGTAGAGTCTGTGCTAACTCCAGGTAGTTGCCATCAAGGTTGAATTAAATTATAGGACAACCAGCTGATGTTAGAGAATTAGCATTGGAAAATGACAGACAGGGTTAATTGAGGTCTCCTTATGAGAAATTCAGATGATACATTTTTGGTAAAAATACCACAGAATTGATTCTGTGCCCTTCTCAGCACATCATATCTGGAGACATGTGATGTTGATAGGTTATGTTACTGGTATGTTAACTTTGGGCACTTGGCTAAGGTGATGTTGGCCAGGTTTCTCCACTGTAAAGTTGTCTTTCCCAAACCTATTATTTTTTAATGTTTCAGATTCTAAGATAAAATATGAAGCTATTATGTAGCTTCTTCCTGATGTCAAAAAGAATTTTTTTCTAACTACCAGTGTAAGAAAACAGAAAATGGGCTGGGTATGATGGCTTATACCAGTAATCTCAGCATTTGGGGAGACTTAGGTGGGACGATTGCTTGAGCCCAGGAGTTTGAGAGCAGCCTGGGCAATAAAATGAGATCCTGTTTCTATTAAATAAAAAATATACACATATACATTTTACTAGATATATAATAAAGTATTTATTATATTTCATTATACATAATATATAAAGTATATACAATTTATATATGTCTAAAGAAAAAACAACAACAACAAAAGAAAACAGTAAATGACAGAAATATATCTGGATAATTGAACATATTTTGGAGGAAATAGATTAAATGCAGGGAGGGAAAAAGGAAGAGTTATTCGTTTGAGTGCAACATAGCACTGATGTGTCACTACTTGGACAGAATATGAATTTACTTTTCATCTCCATGTCCATCATAACTGATGAATTTCTAGAAAAACCAGAAGAGAAAAAAACCCAGACTCCATTAAGCCCAATATGCTTTCTGTGGATCCTAGTACACATTCATATAATTTGAATATTTAAAGGAAACTCTAGTTGGTAATTATCTACTGGAAGCTACAGGTAATATGCTTTTGAAAACATTACACAGAAATTCTTCCAGGTCACAAAAAATATTACTAATCTTTTATACTTCAAAATAGTGTGTATTCTGTCTCTATGTGAAAATCTTTGGGAATAGAAAAAAAAGTCAACCAAAGATTGGAAGTAAAATAAATATTGGCAGTATTTATCGAATGCCCTTAATAAATCTGAATAAAATTAAACAGATATCAACAACAGTGTTAAGCATTTAACATTGAAATGTGATTTTAAAATATAGTTACACCTCATTGGTGAAAAACGGAAAAATATTTTTAAAATAAAATAATTATATTTATAGCTATAAATATTAATGCTACAAAACATAAACTATATGAAAATAAGATAAAATACGAATGCACTATTGTGAAGGACAGAATGTAGATGATTCATTTTTGGTGGCACAACGTTAGCATACAGAAGACCATTTAAGAATTATATGAACATGATAAGAAAAAATTTTAGTCATTTGGCAGAAACCACAGCAAATCTTTTCTTTTTTTTTTGAGATTGAGTCTCACTCTGTCACTCAGGCTGGAATGCGGTGGCACAATCTCGGCTCACTGCAACCTCCGCCTCTTGGGTTCAAGCGATTCTCCTGCCTCAGCCTCCTGAGTAGCTGGGATTACAGTCACCCACCACCATGCCCAGCTAATTTTTGTATTTGTAGTAGAGACAGGGTTTCACCATGTTGGTCAGGCTGGTCTCAAACTCGTGACCTCGTGATCCGCCCACCTCGGCCTCCCAAAGTGCTGGGATTACAGGCGTGAGCCATCACGCCCGGCAACCACAGCAAATTTTAATGTAAACTACAGAATATTTTTTAGACTACAAAACTTAACATCAAATCACGTATCACTTGAATAAGACAAGAAGTTCTATATATTACTAAGCCATTTTAGATACATATAGCCCTTGATACGAGCTATTTAGAATGAAAAATAATTATTACCAGATTTCTGAATGTCAAAAAGGTAAATGTATCTATGGGTGAAAATCTTGTGGCAGTTTGTTCCAGGAATGACATGACTAGAAAATAACTATATGTGTTTTTAATAAGATTGACTGTTGATCTCTCTGCAGGAACTGCCAGAATAACCTGTTAGTCAGGCAAAGACAGTGTATTAGACCTATGGTGGCAAGGGAAGGCAGCATCTTAGCAACACCTCCGCAGTGTCTTGGCAGGGGAAAGTTTTGGGGTCTGGTGATGCAAGGCAGGTTCTTTAAGGCAGGGACTGGTGGGGATTGGGAAAGAAAGTTTGTGACATAATAGTTCAGGACTGGAGGACACAGCAAGTCTTTAAACAAGTCTGAAAAAATGAAACTATTGTCTTAAAAAGACTAGCTATTTGTCCAGGTGAGCACATAGCATTCTTGATAAGACATGTTGTTGGCACAAGGCAACTGTTTGCCTTGATAAATTGGTTTGCAGAAATTTCTTGAAGCAAATGATGAAGTTAGTTACTTATTTGTCTGCAGTCTTATTTTCTGGGGCTATAATTTGCTGGGGGGAAAAAAACAGTTGAGGTATATTTGCAGAGATCGTATCAATTTCTCAGTAGAATGCTTATAAAAACTGAATCTAGATAAAATAATTTAGATAGCCAGGAATATAACAATCCTAAAAATACACATGAAAAACATAAGGGATAGAACAACAAATCCCTTGGCCAGGCATGGTGACTCACGCCTGTAATCCCAACACTTTGGGAGGCTGAGGCAGGCAGATCACTTGAGGCCAGGAGTTCGAGATGACCAGCCTCGCCAACATGGTGAAACCCTGTCTCTACTAAATATACAAAAATTAGCAGGGCTTAGTGGCAAGTACCCGTAGCTCCAGCTACTAGGGAGCCTGAGGCAGGAGAATCACTTGAACCTGAGAGGTGGGAACTGCAGTGAGCCTAGATAACAGAGTGAGACTCTGTCTCAGAGAAGAAAAAAAAAAAACAGCAACAAATTCCTGAAAAAATGTATATAGCACAGTCTATGTTCTTTGTTTTGCACATTCTTTAAACTTTACAGAAAACATGCAACAACAGCACTGGCACCAGAGTTGGAGATCCTTGAAAATAATTTTAGAAGAGAAAAATTTAAAGCCATTTTTGAAAAAAATTGATAAAGTTCAGTTAAAGCTATTATGACACTCAAAACTCAAAGGAGCCTACGAGCTTCGGGAACCACGGCTTAGGAGCAGACATGGCCAAGTCCAAGAACCACACCACACACAACCAGTCCCGAAAATGGCACAGAAATGGTATCAAGAAACTCCGATTACAAAGATACAAATCTCTTAAGGGGGTGGACCCCAAGTTCCTGAGGAACATCCGCTTTGCCAAGAGGCACAACAAGAAGGGCCTAAAGAAGATGCAGGCCAGCCGAGCGCAGTGGCTCACGCCTATAATCCCAGCACTTTGGGAGGCCGAGGCGGGTGGATCACGAGGTCAAGAGATCGAGACTATCCTGGTCAACATGGTGAAACCCCGTCTCTACTAAAAATACAAAAATTAGCTGGGCATGGTGGTGCACGCCTGTAGTCCCAGCTACTAGGGAGGCTGAGGCAGGAGAATTGCCTGAACCCAGGAGGTGGAGGTTGCGGTGAGCCGGGATCGCGCCATTGCACTCCAGCCTGGGTAACAAGAGCGAAACTCTGTCTCAAAAAAAAAAAAAAAAAAGAAAAGGAAGATGCAGGCCAACAATGCCAAGGCCATGCGTGCACGTGCCGAGTCCATCAAGGCCCTCCGTAAAGCCCAAGGAGGTTAAGCCCAAGATCCAAAGGGTGTCAGCTGCAAGCATAATCGACTTGCCTACATTGCCCACCCCAAGCTTGGGAAGCCTGCTCGTGCACGCATTGCCAAAGGGTTCAGGCTCTGCCAGCCAAAGGTCAAGGCTGAGGCCAAGGATCAAACCAAGGCCCAGGCTGCAGCTCCAGCTACAGTTCCGGCTCAGGCTCGCAAAGGTGCCCAGGCCCCTACAAAGGCTTCAGAGTAGATATCTCTCTTCAGAGTAGATATCTCTGTCTGCCAGCGTGAGGACAGAAGGACTGGTGCGACCCCCACCGGGGCTGCCATATGCAAGGGGCTGGGGCCTCCTGTGCTATTTGTACAAATAAACCTGAGGCAGAAAAAAAAAAAAAAAAAAAAAAAAAAAAACCCTCAAAGTAAGAATGCAATACTCAGACATTATTGTGATTTTAATTGGTATATTTTTTCTTCAACACAAGCCAAAGTTACAATTTTGAAAATGACCAGTTTTAAATATATTTGCTCAGTACCAATTTGGTATAACAGCTTCAGTAAAATTGATGTTAGGTGCAAAATGATTTAGGAGCAAAACTTCAATGTACATAATACACTTAAAAGCATAAAAGGAATTAATAAATTTTATGAAGACACAGCAATAATGCTTAGGAAAAATACATTGATACTAAAGAAATTACAAAGTCTCTCGGCACTGACAACTCACTGATACAGGCAAGACTAAAAAAAGACCAAGATGTTTCCATTCAAACTCAATTTTCTTTTTTCTATATTAGATACAACAATATCATCTTTAAAGGAAAGTTTTTTGTTTTTGTTTTTGTTTTTTGAGACAGAGTCTCACTCTGTCACCAGGCTGGTGTGCAGGCGTGATCTCAGTTCACTGCAACCTCCGACTCCCTGGTTTAAGCAATTCTCCTGCCTCAGCCTCCAGAGTAGCTGGTATTACAGGCACACATCACCACACCCAGCTAATTTTTGTATTTTTAGTAGAGATGGGGTTTCACCATGTTAACCAGGATGGTCTCAATCTCCTGACCGTGTGATCTGCCAGCCTCAGCCTACCAAAGTGCTGGGATTACAGTCATGAACCACCGTGCCCAGCCAGAAAGTTTTAAAATGCTGAAGGAATATCACAGTCTTTCTGTGTTCTAGATGACAAACGTAAAGAATTCCGAGGAATGTAAACTATTACAACTATGTAATTATTGAAACTGGTGAACACAGTAAGAAAAATGACACTGACAAGACTTCAATGTATATAAAACTAAAAATTGTAGTTGATTTCTAAAATCAACACTTCTATTTCTCTAGTTGAGGTATTGTAATATGCTTGCTACAATAATTTACTGTACAAATGCCCTATAACTTTGGTAGCTTTTAGCATAAAGTTAACTTTATAGCAGTAATTGCCAATGGAAAATTTTATAGCTTCACCAAACTAAAGTTTATTAAAGGTATATGATGGCATAGGGGAAACTGTGTGTTTCCTTTTTTTTTTTTTTTTTTCCTAAAGACAGGGTTTCACCGTCTTGGCCAGGCTGGTCTTGAACTCCTGACCTGGTGATCACCCACCTCGGCCTCCCAAAGTGCTGGGATTACAGGCATGAGCCACCACGCCTGGCCAAAACTGCATGTTTCTTTAGAAAATAAGACATGAGCAAGTAGGCTTGAAACTTGTTACCAGTTAAGGGTGTCCGGGTTCTTGGCATTTTGAACAAATAATTGGACAAAATGCACCAACAAAGCTAGTAAAGAATGAAGTGACAGGCTGGGCGTGGTGGCTCAGGCCTGTAATCCCAGCACTTTGGGAGGCCGAGGTGGGCAGATACCTGAGGTCAGGAGGTTGAGACCAGCCTGACCAACATGGAGAAACTCTGTCTCTACTAAAGATACAACATTAGCTAGGCATGGTACCTCATGCCTGTAATCCCAGCTACTCGGGAGGCTGGGGCAGGAAAATCACTGGAACCCGGGAGGCAGAGGTTGTGGTGAGCCGAGATTGTGCCATTGCACCCAGCCTGGGCAACAAGAGCGAAACTCCATCTCAATTAAATTTAAAAAAATAAATAAATAAATAAAGCAACAAAAGCACAGATGTATTGAAATGACAGTATACTCCACAGGGTGGGAGCAGGCCTGAGCAACGGGCTCAAGGGCCCAGTTACAGAATTCTCTGGTTTTTTTTTAGAGATGGGGTTTCACCATGTTGGCCAAGCTGGTCTTGAACTCCTTGGCCTCAAGTGATCCACCCACCTCAGCCTCCCAAAGTGCTGGGATTACAGGCGTGAGCCACCGTGCCTGGCTGTCTCTGGGGTTTAAATATGCTCTCGAGGTTTCTATTGGTTACTTGGTGTACACCCTATGTAAACGAACGGGATGAAGTGAGGCCACAAAGTTATTTCCTTGGTGTATACCTTATGCAAATGAAGAGGATGTTTCCTGTCACAGCTGAAGTAGAGTTACAAAGTTATTTACTTGGTCTTAAAAGTTAGGGTATTTCTGTTTGATTTAGTTCTAGGAATCCCTTAGGTTCCCTGCCTCCAGACCCTATTCTCCTGCCTCATTTCCCCTATGAGAGATATGATCCCCTTAAACCTTATGGGAGTCAGAGGGACCGAAGGTCTTTCTTCTGCAACTGCTTCATGCTGGCTTGGGGTGTGGTCCCTACCTACTGGGGATCATGGAACTCTCACCCTGTTCTGTCCGGTGGAGGCAGGGTAGCTTCTTGATGGCCAGGGAGGTGGGGTGTGTCTTCACCTGGAACTGACTGGGACCCTTGTTGCATGAACATTTGAAGCTTGATGGTCTCTAGGTGAGAGAAAATGAATCTGGTAAAAAGAGTTAATGGGAACTTCAAGGGATGGTTATCTGTGCTGTCAGGACTGTTTGTTCTAGAGATTTGCAAGAGAAAAACAAAACCCAGTCTGTTTTAGGATGTATGTGTTTCCTTAAAGTCTTAACACGAGTGACTCCATTTTGATTTGGTTTGGTTTGCTGGAGCCTAGCACATGAGCTCAGTCCAAAGCAATGGCCTCCCATAGTTTGTTTTTAAAAATTCCTCCTTTTTGGTCAGGTTCTCACTTAGGTGAGAGTGTGGCCAAAATGTAGGGCCTTAGTGCCACTCTCAGTTACCATCATTTTGGGTTTCCAGTCTCAGCACATCATTCACAGGTTATGATGTCCTTGTGGTGGCACATTTTTTTTCTTTAAGATGGAGTCTTACTCTGTTGCCAAGGCTGGATTGCAGTGGCATGATCTTGGTTCACTGCAACCTTTGCCTCCCGGAGTCAAGCAATTCTCCAGCCTCAGCCTCCTAAGTAGCTGGGATTACAGGCACCTTGGTGGCACATTTCTTTCAGTTCTTGTCATCATTCCAGTTAAAGAGAGACCACTTGACATTCTAGAGATGGCTGCATGCAAACATTTAAAACTTTGAGAGAAGTCAGCATGCCAGGGAGGCTATTATGATGACCATCAGGAGGAAAATACCAAGAGTTTAGAGTATGCGCCTTACCCAGGGTTCCCATAAGCCAAACCACATAAAATCAAATAGATCAAAGAATGAGCTAAACCGTCTACTCACTTAAATAAGCAATCTCTTCATTAATCCTCTACCACTGAATCCCTGTAATCTTCATTTGATGTAATTCTCCATAGGTCACAGTGCCAGCAGCTGCACAGATACTTCTCTGTTCAGCTAATTCTATCATAACTTTCACAAGAGAATTTGAAGTCTTGAAAGTCTGTTGTATAACTGTAGCCTTTACAGTAGAATGCACTATAGAGTCTATCATGAGGTATACACTTCTAATCACTGCCTTTACTCCAAACCATGAAAAAAGGACCTAACAAATGATGCCCTTCAAGAAGAGTGAAGGCCTCCTGGCAATGTTCTCTTTAACCCATGATGTGGATGAAGAGGAGTAAACCAATGTTCCATTTCTGACTGATTATGAAGTAACATATGTACCATTAAAGTTTCTCACCTGCATTGGGCCTTCATCTTTTTTTTTTTTTTTTCTTTTTTAGATGGAGTCTCACTCTGTCACCCAGGCTGGAGTGCATAGGTGCAATCTTGGCTCACTGTCACCTCTGCCTCCTGGGCTCAAGTGATTCTTCTGCCTCAGCCTCCCAAGTGGTTGGGATAACAGATACACAGCCACCATGCCCAGGTAATTTTGTATTTTTAGTAGAGACAGGGTTTTGCAATGTTGGCCAGGCTGGTCTTAAACTCCTGATCTCAGGTGATCTGCCTGCCTAGGCCTCCCAAAGTGTGGGGATTGCAGGCATGAGCCACCATGCCTAACCCAGGCCTTCATCTTTTATCTACCAAAGTATAAAGTTATCCATGTATAAGTCTGGCTGTACAATCCCTCACAAATAAAAGAATACCCTATAAGTGCTTACAACAGACCCCTTTTCCACTTCTATTGTTCATAGAGTCATAACCAAGGAACAAATATTCCAAGATAAGACTCTCATGAGAGTAGAGAAGCTTTGATCCATAATGTTGGGAAAAGCTGTTCACATCAAGAATGCCATCTTCTGGGGAGAAGTTTCCCTGGTTAGCTTTACCTTAAGGGTTCCAATGGGTATATAGTTCCAAGAGTGTGGAGGGATCCTTTTCAACTGTGAGATTATGAATTCAAAGTTCAAGGTCGCGAAGTTTTGCTGTAGCGTGGATGTCAAGGACAGTCTTTCTCTGATGTTCTCAGAAGATCCAGTCTTCTGGTTCTAGGCTGTGAAGGGGTTGATTGTCCTCACTCAGTGAATCATAAAAAGCTTCCTTTATCTGGTGAAAATACACTGTAGCATAATAGTCAACTATGATAACATCAGCGCTCTTGCAAGGGAAAGCTTTTATACAACCGGAAAACAGGCACTGAAGATGACAGTTGAAATGTTTAAATGACCCATCAGGTAGCTAAATGTACCTAAAGCTTTTATTGTCTTCCCAGGAATATGGATTTGACAAACCAAACACTGGTTTTAAACTACTTTAGCAATTTGTAAGTCAGCACACAGATATTTATTTAATTTGGATCATTTTATCCTTTCCATGATGAGTCACAGAATGCACAACCTTTAACAACAAAAGCTTTAAAGACTCAGGAAAGATAAGGCAGCTGTCCCAGTTCTCCATGAGTCCATACTTAACATTGGACTTATGACCTCTTGAACACCAGTCATTTCTCCAATTTAGGTGCATAGCACTGATAACAAATGGGTTATCGCAGGTAATTTGACTTACAGCATGGAGTTCAAATGACTTTAAATAATGATAGTTAAAAACACTATTGACAAGGAGATTTGAGTATTTATGTGGTCTACAGTAACAACATAATAATTCAAATTGATAGAATATACTCAGAATATACTAAAACTTTAAGAATCCCATAAAAATAATTTAGTCAACTGATAAGGAAAAAACTTCTTTCTAGAAAAACAAGATCCGAGAAGAGAAAAAAACATAAAGGCCTTTTAAATACACCTATAGTTAGATATCTACTTTTAATTAAGCTGACTTAACCATATAGTACTCTCTAAAAAACAAAAAACAAACAAACAAAACTCTTTAAAATCTCATATTACCCAAGTTTAGCCATGCCATGTGGCTAATATTTCTGTTTTTTTGAACATTACCAAATGTAACCTCCCAGATTCTCAGAGAAAGAAAAATTCAAGATAGTTCACAGAGGGGAAGAGAACCAACAAATGGTAAAGGTCACACAGATATCAAACCAGAAATGAATCATTTCCCAAAGCAGGATGGAACCCAGGCTGCCATTGTAAAATGGTGAAACCTCAGCTGCTGAGCCACAGCATTGGGCAGGTCACATTGTCCCTCCCAGAAGGAGTCTAGAGTAGCTAATTTTGAGCTTGTAAAGGCTTCCAACTACTTAAGACAATTTTTAGAGCTAACTATAACACGAACCCCAAAATTCCTGTTCTGGTTGGCAGAGACTAAGAGAAAGTACTGCCCTGTGGTTACAGGGTCAAGCTCTAGAGACATGAAACAAGATGGAGCCCTCGTCCAGTTGTTTTGTTTGTTTCAGGGACCTTCAGTAAAGTTTGCTACTGACCAACCTACTGGGTTGTCATGAGCAGTGAGCTTATGGGGTCCTAAACCATGTTCTATCCTAAGGTACTCCATGATAGTACAACAGAAAAAGAGAAATTTATGGCACAAAATACCCCAGATTTGCTGCAGCTGATGACTAGCCTCAAAATTTCTTTTCACATTAACCCAAATTTTACAAAGGAGATAAACAGTAATTTTTACCACTCTTCAAATGGTTTGTACAGAGAGACAGAGGCCAGAAGTCCAACTGGTAAGTAGTTCTTACCATTTTGCCACCATGTCATGTTTCTGTTCTCCTTCCCTGAGCAGCCCTAGCAAACCTACTCAACTGTATGCAAAAAAAAAAAAAAAAAAAAACAAAAAACATTGCCATGAATTAAGAACATTCACAAATAGTTTACAAATTTTGGAGAAATTAGGCAGACAGAGAGAAAAATGACTCAAACTCTATTTACAAAAGTATACTCAATACACTTAAAGTATCAGGGAGCCTAATATCCAAAAACTTAGTTTAAGGTTAAAAGGTTGTGTGCTCCATCAATTCCTGTGGGCCTGACAAAGGTAGTCTAGGAATTCCAGATTAATGGAATAAATGATGACTTGCTAGAAATGCATAGGAAACAAAATAACTATTCACAGAACCAAACAAAAGCTATCCACCAAAAACTAAAAAAATATATATATATGGTTTTATATATATTCATACACAAGCAAAGCCCAGAGGAAAATAAACAGCAAATGAAGAAAAATTAGAAGCATAAACAAATAAACAGAAAACTAACCCTACATTTTTCCTTCCCAATCTACCCTGGAGGCTTCATTGTTACCCAGGGACTCCAAAAATCCACATAAGAAATGTTGTATTCCTGATACATAATTTAATATCCTTAAGTCCACCAATATCACCATGCATCCTGTTCAATCAAGAAATTCACTGTAGGCCAGGCATGGTGGCTCATGCCTGTAATTCTAGCACTTTGGGAAGTCAAGATGGGTGGATCACCTGAGGTCAGGAGTTTCAGACCAGCCTGGTCAACATGCTAAAACCCCATTTCTACTAATAATACAAAAATTAGCTGGGTGTGGTGGTGCATGCCTGTAATCTCAGCTATTCAGGATCAGGAGAATCACTTGAACCCTGGAGGTGGAGGTTGCAGTGAGCCAAGATCACACCATTGCATTCCAGCCTGGGTGACAAGAGTGAAACTCTGTCTCAAAATATTAAATAAATGAATATGAAATTCACTCTAAGCACATGACTGGTAAGTACTCCAGTGCCCACTCTATCCATGCAAAACAGTAAACACAGTGTGAAGCAATGTAAGCATGTATGTGAAATTTGGCTCCTCACTCAATCAGCTTCATGTTTAACTATATTTAAAAAAGAATTGCCAAACTACCGATGCATTTCTTTACAATATTTATTTTACTTTAATTAAGACTAAGAGCTGCTGCCGGGCGCGGTGGTTCACACCTGTAATCCCAGCACTTTGGGAGGCCAAGGCGGGTGGATCACGAGGTCAAGGGATCGAGACCATCCTGGTCAACATGGTGAAACCCCGTCCCTACTAAAAATACAAAAAATTAGCTTAGCATGGTGGCAGGTGCCTGTAATACCAGCTACTCAGGAGGCTGAGGCAGGAGAATTGCCTGAACCCAGGAGGCAGAGGTTGTGGTGAGCCGAGATCGCGCCATTGCATTCCAGCCTGGGTAACAAGAGTGAAACTCTGTCTCAAAAAAAAAAAAAAAAAACTAAGAGCTTTTACTATGAACGTGTTAATTAGCCAAGTGTCTCCAATTCTCTATCCAGTTTAAAAGAACATTTTATTATCTAAGCCTTTTCTGCATTTTTCTTCCCTACTTACTGATGCCTTACTACATTGTTTCATAAATAACCTTTTCAAATCTGTAACTGAAACTAACTTTTAGATAACTTCTAAATTAGACAAAATTATTCTTTTTCTCACTAATAACACAACCCTTTCTGGCACATTTTGTGTACAGAATTATGTGCTAACTAGAATTCTTACTCAATTCTTTCATTTTTAGCAGTTTAAATTAAATTACTTCTGCAAATTGAGATATTAGACACTATCATTTAAAGTTAGTCATTTCCTTGTTAACCATGTTCTTAATAGCCAGTGAACATCAGGTCCTCACTTAAACCCAAGTAAGACCCTCCAAGTTAAATACAGAGATATTTTTGCCAATAACTAAGAAAATTTAGCTAACAGCATTAGTCTTGCTCGGCAAAAATATATATATATATGATTTTGTTTTGGTTGGGTTTATACTTTAATAACCTTCTATGCTAAATGCTGACACCTCAAAATATCTAGCAGAGACATATATAAAATCCAGACAAAATGTATGCTGGCAATTCCAAAGGCATTCCCATTTTTATTTTACCAATAATTTTAAAACCACTTTGTTTAGTAAAGTTATACTTAAGTCACAAGAACTTGAAAATTGCTTAGGCTTATTTACTTAATTTATGAGCATTCTTTTAATTATAAGCCAATTGGTAGGCACAACATATAATAAGTGTACATACAAATAAACACATCTAGACATGGATACATACACGCAAATGAAGGTCCAATAGCTTTTACTTTGGAACTGTAGCCTTCAGATAGCAATACAAACTCACCAGTTTTGCTTTGTTTGCTCCAATAGATAATCCAGTGAAGACTATGAACCAAAATTTCTGGTAAAGCAGATTCCATGGCAGGTTGATTTTTAAAGGCCAAACCTCTCCAGACTCCAAAAAACACTGAAGCCAAACAGCACCAAAGGAGCACGTCACATATGAACCAGGCCTGACCCTGCTTAGAACAGTAGCACAAACGCCTGGATACAGGCAACTCCATCCCACTTTCCCATTCAACAGCAAACTCCAGAATTCCAAACAATACTGGGGCCAAACAGTATTGCAAAAGGATATCAAATCCTAATTTCCCATGATTGTATCAAAACACACACACACACACACACACACACACACACACACACACACACACACACAAATCACCAGAACACAGTCCAACTGATGCAATAACATACAAGCCCCAAGAGTGTCCAACCTGTCCAGTGTCATCTGTGAGAGAAGATTCTAAAGAAGGCTTGGTACTAGAACTCAGAACCTCTACCAAGGCCATCCCCTTTGAAGAGGTTGAGGTCTGGAGTTGGATCCCCTGCATCGTCCCCCTTTGGTATTCAGTCTTAGAGTGTCAGACATCTCTGACCTTAGATGGTCATCGGTGCCACTTTGTATGTCTTCCCTCCAGAGGCAATGGACTACTATGAGCTTTTCTTTGGTTTCTGGGTGTCGTCCCTGACTTTAACATCTTTATAATTTTACAAGGCTATGCTTTCCCATGCTTCCCTTTCCACTAGAGTGATAACCATGAACTGTGATAAGGTTTGGCTGGGTCTCCACCAAAATCTCATCTTGAATTCCCATGTGTTGTGAGAGGAACCCAGTGGGAGGTAATTGAATCATGGGATCAATTATGTCTTGTACTGTTCTCGTGATAGTGAATAAGACTCATGACATCTGATGGTTTTAAAAAAGAGGAGATCTCCTGCACAAGCTCTTTTTGCCTGCTGCCATCCACATAAGAAGTGACTTGCTCCTCTTTGCCTTCCACTATGATTGTGAGGCCTCCCCAGTCACATGGAAGTGTAAGTCCATTAAACCCTTTTTTCTGTATAAATTACCCAGTATTAAATACGTCTTTATCAGCAGCATGAAAATGAACTGATACAATAAATTGATTCCAGTAGAGTGGGGTATTGCTGAAAAGATACCCAAAAATGTTGAAGCAACTCTGGAACTGGGTAATAGGCAGGGGCTGGAATTGTTTGGAGTGCTTAGAAAAACACAGGAAAATGTGGGAGAGGTTGGAACTTTCTAGAGACTTGTTGAATGGCTTTGACAAAAATGCTACTAGTGATATGGACAGTAAGGTTCAGGTTGAGGTAGTCTAAGATGGAGATGAGGAAATTGTTGGGACCCGAAACAAAGGAGACTCTTGTTTTATGCTTTAGCAAAGAGACTGGCAGCATTTTGCCCTTTCTCTAGAGATTTGTAGAACTTTGAACTTGAGATAGATGATTTAGGGTGTCTAGCAGAAGAAATTTACAGGCAGCAAAGCATTCATGATGTGACCTGGGTGCTGTTAAAAGCATTCAGTTTTATAAAGAAAGCAGATCGTAAAGTTTGGAAAATTAGTAGCCTGACAATGCAATAGAAAAGAAAATCCCATTTTCTGAGGAGAAATTCAAGCCAACTGCAGAAACTTGCATCAGTAACCAGAAGCTAGATGTTAATCCTGAAGACAATGAAGAAAATGTCTCCAGGGCATGTCAGAGATCTTCACAGAAGAATTTCCCATCACAGGCCAGGAAGCCTAGGATAAAAATGTGGTTTTGTGGGCCAGGGTCAGGGTCCCTGTACTGTGTGCAATCTAGGGAATTGGTGTCCCATGTCCCAGCTGCTGCAGCCATGGCTAAAAGATGCCAACACAGAGCTCTGGCCATGACTTCAAAGGGTGGAAGCCTCAATCCTTTGCAGTTTCCATGTGGTGTTGAGCCTGCATGTACACAGAAGTCAAAATTTGGGGTTTGGGAGCCTTCACCTAGATTTCAGAAGATGTATGAAAATACCTGCATGTCCAGGCAGAAGTTTGCTACAGCGGTGAGGTTTTCATGGAGAACCTCTACTAGGGCGCTGCAGAAGGGAAATGTGGTATTGGAGTCCCCACACAGAGTCCCTACTGGGGCACTGCCTAGTGGAGCTGTGAGAAGAGGGCCACCATTCTCCAGACCCCAGAATGGTAGATTCACCAACAGCTTGCACCATATCATGTGCCTGGAAAAGCTGCAGACACTCATTGCCAGCCCATGAAAGTAGCCAGGAAGGAGGCTGTACCCTGCAAAGCCATGGGTGGAGCTGCCCAAGACCATGGGGACCCACCTCTTACATCAGTGTGACTTGAATGTGAGACATGGAGGCAAAAGACATCATCTTGGAGCTTTAAGGTTTGACAGCCCCACTGGATTTCACACTTGCATGGGGCCTGTAGCCCCTTTGTTTTGGCCAATTTCTCCCATTTGGAGTGGCTGTATTTACCAAATGCCTGTACTCCACTGTATCTAGGAAGTAACTAACCTGCTTTTGATTTTATAGGCTCATAGGTGGAAAGGACTTGCCTTGTCTCTGATGAGACTTTGGACTGTGGACTTTTGAGTTAATGCTGAAATAAGTTAAGACTTTGGCGGACTGTTGCGAAGGCATGAATGGTTTTGAAATGTGAGAATGTGAGACTTGGGAGGGCCAGAGGTAGAAGGATATGGGTTGGCTGTGTCCCTGCCCAAATCACATCTTGAATTCCCAAGTGTTACGGGAGGGACCCAGTGGGAGGTAACTTAATCATGGGGCCAAGTCTTTCCCATACTGTTCTTGTGATAGTAAATATGTCTCGCAAGATCTGATGGTTTTAAAAAGAGAAGTTCCCCTGCACAAGCTCTCTCTCTTTGCCTGCTGCCATCCATGTACGACGTGACTTGCTCCTCCTTGCCTTCCACCATGATTGTGAGGCCTCCCCAGCCATGTGGAACTGTGAGGCCTTTAAATCCTTTTTCCTGTATAAATTACCCAGTCTTGGGTATGTCTTTATCAGTAACATGAAAATGAACTGTTACAAAATGTAATAATAGAAACTGCAGGCTGGGTAGGTTTCTTTTGTCCTTAGCCAGATGAGTAGGGGAAGGGAAGATTTTGTCATAAGAAAGGAAGGTATAAGTTGCCCGAAAGGCATGTGAGTTCACCCGAGAGGAAAAGGGATTGCAACCAGAAAAGACAGAAAAGAATTCTTCCCCTTTCCAGGCAGGGAAACTATCCCATTCACTCCTTGCCTTCAGGCAAGACCAGAGAGTGGCCCGGGCCAGGAACCTGCCATTACCTTCATGTTTAGGCACTGCCAGAGTTGAAAGGGTCCAGAGTTGAAAAGGAAAAGAGAGAGAGAGAGATTCCCTGTGTGGAGCAGAAATAAAAAAGAGAAACCAAATTTTGGGCTTAACTTCTGACTGGCTTGCCAAAATATGATATTTGTTGAGGTGTCCAAGTTCTTGGTATTTTAAACAAAGAACTGGACAAAATGCACAAACAAAGCAACGAAAGAAGGAAGCAACAAAAGCAAAAATTTTTTGAAACAGAAGCACACTCCACAGGGTGGGAGTAGCCCCAGCAAGCAGCTAGCCCAGTTACAGGATTCTCTGGGGTTTAAATACCCTTTAGAGGTTTCCCATTGATTACTTGGTGTATGTCCTTTGTAAATGAAGAGGCTAAAGTGAAGTTACAAAGTTATTTACTTGGTATACACACTATGCAAATAAAGAGGATGAAATGAGGTTACAACATTATTTATTTGGTGTACATCTTACACAAATGAAAAAAATGTTTCCTGTCATAGCTGAAGTAGAGTTACAAAATTCTTTAAATTGGGGTTTTTCTGTTTCATTTAGTTCTAGGAAGCCCTTAGGTTTATGCTTCCAGATCTTATTCTCCTACCTCAAAACTATCCTAAGAATATCTTGTCTCTGAAAGTAAGATGTATATAACTATCTTATAACACATTATTAACTCCCAATGATTTCTTGATTATTCTAGTTAGTTCTTAGTGTGATTAAATATTTGTACTTCCTGTTTATTTAATCATTCAATTTGTAGAATTTACATAGAATTCTTCATCCTTGCTATAATTTGCATTAAGAAATAAATATAGTCAGGCATAGTGGCTCATGCTTGTAATTCTACCATTTTGGGAGGCCAAGGCAGGAGAATCTCTTGAGCCCAGGAGTTCAAGACAAGCCTTGGTGACATAGGAAGACCTTGTCTCTATTTAAAAGAGAATAAAACATGCCTGTAATCCCAGCACTTTGGGAAGCTGAGGCAGGTGGATCATGAGGTCAAGAGATCGAGACCATCCTGGTCAACATGGTGAAACCCCGTCTCTACTAAAAATACAAAAAATTAGCCAGGCATGGTGGCGCGTGCCTGTAATCCCAGCTACTCAGGAGGCTGAGGCAGGAGAATTGCCTGAACCCAGGAGGCGGAGGTTGCAGTGAGCCAAGATCGCGCCATTGCACTCCAGCCTGGGTAACAAGAGCAAAACTCTGTCTAAAAAAATAAATAAATAAAAAATTTAAAAAATATAAGTGTAAAGAGAATAAAGAAAGAAAGAAATATTACAATGTCTTCTAAAATTTTGCTTGAGGAAAAGAAATCTAATTATACTTAAGAAAGGGACACCTTTTTCCTAAATCTCACAAACGCTGGCTATGGGTGCCAAGGCATAGTTCTCAAAATATTCAAAACATAATTCTAATACAAATAGTGAGTTCATGTCAAATATTTATTAAACTCATTAATAAGGAACCCAGAAGGATGAAAAGCCCAATTCAAAAGAGAGTTTAAGAAACTCAATTTTTATGATAAATGGAGAGGGGACAGTAATGCTGAAATAAAGCTGTTAAATTAGATAGAGTTATACAATAATTACAACCTCACAGGGGCCAGGTACCATTTACTCCTATAATCCCAGCACTTTGGGAGACTAGGGTGGGAGGATTGAGAGAGGAGAGAGGAAGGAACTGGTTAGGCAGCTAGTTCAGACAGGCCCCCAGTAGAAGCCCTTCCAACAAAGGACCAACATGGAAGAAATGAAGCTACAAGCACAAATAAGGAGCAACGTCCTTATTTGCACCTTTATCTCTTGTGCAACCAATGAGCTCCAGGTATACACCATGGGCTTCAATAAGCACATCTCATCCTTTTTGGGCATATTCAGAACTGGCATTAGGGGGCTTGCCTAAGAGAGGCCTGCAGCTGTATAGATTAAAAGTTACACTGAGGCCGGGCATGGTGGCTCACACCTGTAATCCCAGTACTTTGGGAGGCTGAGGTGGGTGGATCACGAGGTCAAAAGATCGAGACCATCCTGGCCAATGTGATGAAACCCCATCTCTACTAAAAATACAAAAAATTAGCCAGACATGGTGGCATATGCTTGTAATCCCAGCTGCTTGGGAGGCTGAGGCAGGAGAATTGCTTGAACCCAGGAGGCAGAGGTTGTAGTGAGCCGAGAATGCACTGCTGCAACCCAGCCTGGGCAACAAGAGCAAAACTCCATCTGAAAAAAAGAAAAAAGTTACACTGAATCAGGCATATCTGCCTTGGAAAATTCCATCTCCTGACACATGTGCAGTAAGGGAAATGACACAAAATGGAGTAACTCAGGCTAACAACTCACATGCTTACTAGAGGGATGGGGTGGAGCTGTCAGAAATTTGAGCTTTATGCAAATAAGGAACCAGTTTTTTGCACTGTTTGCAAATGAAGCACCCCACCCCACTGGCTTGTTTATAAAAGCCTTTGTATTCAACTGTGAAACAGAAACACTCTCACGCCCCTGCTCCACAGTGGAGAGCTTGTCTCTTTCACTTATTTTGCTCCAACCTCACCCTTGGTGTCCACACTCCTTAATCCTCTTGGTTGTGAGACAAAGAACTCAGATAACATCCCAGACAAAAAGACTTCCAGAGACCCTAGACTGCTTCAGATTCACTTGAGGCCAGGGGTTCAAGAGCAGCCTGGCAGCACAGTGATCTCATCTCTGCAAAAATTTAAAGGATTAGCTGGGTATAGTGGTATGCACCTGAGGTGAGAGGATTGCTTGAGCCTAGAAGTTTGAGGCTGCCATGAGATATGATAGAACCATTGTACTCCAGCCTAGGTGACAAAGACCCAGTCTCTAAAATTTTAAAAAATAATAATCCTACAGGAATAATAAGATCATAACCTTCTTGCTTGAGGTCAGGAGTTTGAAACCAGCCTGGACAACACAGTGAGACCTTGTCTCAAAAAAATAAAAATAAAAAAATGAAGCAGGAGGATTGCTTGAGCCTGGGAGGTCATGGCTGCAATGAGCCATGATCATGCCACTGCACTCCCACCTAGGTCCCAGAGCCAAATGCTGCCTCAATTTAAAAAATTATTTTTAAGACTATACTTTCAGGGATCATTTCAATAGTTTGTTACTAGAGACGTTTCTCTGAACGTGTAGAGTACCGAGCCAAGTCAACTCTAAGCAAAAAGAATAGAGCTGGAAGCATCACGCTACCTGACTTCAAACTATACTACAAGGCTGCAGTAATCAAAACAGCATGGTACTGGTACCAAAACAAAGATATAGACCAATGGAACAGAACAGAGGCCTTGGAGGCAATGCCACACATCTAAAACCATCTGATCTTTGACAAAGCTGAGAAAAACAAGCAATGGGGAAAGGATTCCCTGTTTAATAAATGGTGGGAAAACTGGCTAGCCGTGTTCAGAAAACAGAAACTGGACCCTTTCCCGACACTTTACACAAAAATTAACTCCAGATGGATTAAAGACTTAAACATAAGGCCTAACACTATAAAAACCCTAGAAGAAAACCTAGGCAAAACCATTCAGGACATAGGCATAGGCAAGGACTTCATGACTAAAACACCAAAAGCATTGACAACAAAAGCCAAAATAGACAAATGGGATTGAATTAAACTCCAGAGCTTCTGCAAAGCAAAAGAAACAATCATTAGAGTGAACTGGCAACCAACAGAATGGGAAAAAATTTTTGCAATCTACCCATCTGACAAAGTGCTAATATCCAGAATCTACAAAGAACTAAAACAGATTTACAAGAAAAAAAACAAACAAAACCATTCAAAAGTGGGCGAAGGACATGAATGGACACTTTTCAAAAGAATACATTTATGAGGCCAACAAACATATGAAAAAATGCTCATTTTCACTGGTCATTAGAAAAATGCAAATCAAAACCACATTGAGATACCATCTCATGCCAGTTAGAATGATGATCATTAAAAAATCTGGAGACAACAGATGCTGGAAAGAATGTGGAGAAATAGTAACACTTTTACACTGTTGGTGGGAGTGGAAATTAGTTCAACCATTGTGGAAGGCAATATGGCGATTCCTCAAAGATTTAGAAATAGAAATTCCATTTGATCCAGCAATCTCATTACTGGGTATATATCCAAAGAATTACAAATCGTTTTCTTATAAAGACACATGCACACGTATGTTCATTGCGGCACTGTTTACAATAGCAAAGACTTGGAACCAACCCAAATGCCCATTGATGATAGACTGAACAAGGAAAATAAGGCACATATACACCATGGAATACTATGCAGCCATAAAAAACAGTAAGTTTGTGTCCTTTGTAGGGACACGGATGAATCTGGAAACCATCATTCTCAGCAAACTGACACAAGAACAGAAAATCAAACACCACATGTTCTCACTCATAGGCGGGTGTTGAACAATGAGAACACATGGACACAGGGAGGGGGCATCACACACTAGGGTCTGTTCGGGGGGATTAGGGGAGGGACAGCAGTGGGTAGGGAATTGGGGAGGGATAACATGGGGAGAAATGCCAGATATAGGTGACGGGGATAGAGGCAACAAACCACATTGCCATGTAACAATCCTGCATGTTCTGCACATGTACCCTAGAACCTAATGTGCAATAAAATATACAAAAAAAAGGAGAAAAATTTTAAAAATCATTAAAAAAAATCATAACCTTGTGATTTACCTTTCTACTAAACAAAAAAAGAAAGTCCTTGCATCAGATCAACTTTATAGAATTACAAAGTCTCTGGGTTCTAATGAATTATGCCAACAAACTTAAATTTCCTGAGTCAGATGATCCTTGGGTGGGCTTGTTAGAAATGCTCTTAGCATGCCATTAATCACCTTTTGCCTTATGTCCAAGTTTTCGATAATGTTCCTTAACATGGGGTAGTGGTAGCCCCACATATTCACAGCAAAGCAGGACTCAGTACTCGATTGCACAAAAAACAAAGTGAAATAAAACCAATTCAAACTCATAAGGCCTACAAGAGTGAAGTAGATTTAACTAAAGTCTTTACAGTCAGATAGAAGGGAGTTACACTGTATCTCTCACAGCAAAACAGATCCTTCACTTATCCTACTTGTTGTCTTAGCTAGGTTTCTTCTCCCTTGGCCCTCCCCAATCTTTCTCTACATATTCTATTTTTTTTCCTAGTGCAAAGATATATAGCTTCTTCAAGCTTGTATCCTCACACCTGGTACGCCTCAACCCAAAGCAATAAATGGACATTTTACACATGAAGATCCAAAATGAGTGATCGATTTCAAATCAGTTCTTTTCGTTCTTCTTCTTATCACCACTGGTCAGAAGTGAGCCATTTTGCCTCAAGAAAAAAATATATATATGGTTAAGATAAACAGGCTTGTTTGTTTCCAATCATTATTTTATGAGCACTGACACTGCTCCATGTTTTCATATCTGTTATAGCATTTACTATAAAGTAGTCAGCTATTACTATCACCATGTAACAAATTAAGTAACTGAGCTCAGAGAGGCTGCCATCTGACCAGACATAATAAAAAGCAAGGCTGGGGTCGAGGCTTAGGGCTTCAAATTCCTAATCTGGAGTTGATTTCTTATAGCTAAGATCAGAGGTTATAACCCTCTGGCTCTGTTAGTAAATCTATGAATTGGTACTCAATCTAAAATCCTACTTAGAAATGATGAGCTCTTATTCTCCTCCTCCAGGATTTCTCATTCTAAGCACTATTGACATTTTTCTTTTTTGCAGGAGGCTCTTCTGTGCAGTGTAGGATGTTCAGCAGCATCTTGTGCAACTTAGAATCCATTAACTTGATGCCAGTAGCAACCACACACACCTTTTCCCACCCCAATCATAGCAAGATCAGCCCCAGCTGAGAACTACTGTTTCATTCTGTGCTGAATTCCGGTGGAATTCCCATGCTCTGTGTGTTTCCTTCAGTCTGTGAGAACACATGGAGTGTAGACCCTGAAAATCTCCTGCCTGTGCCCTCTGTTTGGTCCCCCTGGACTTCCTGTAGGCCCCTCGCCTGCAGTAACCAACATCCTCACTGTGAACCTTTATCTGTCCTCGGAGGGTGTCCAAAACCTACTCACATCAGCTTGATTCTGTATGCTAGCTCGTCCAGGCAGCCCAAGTCTGTGACTATTCAAGACCAGGAGCTAAAATTGAATTGGCTGCCCAAGAATGATTTACTGGAGGCTTCTGGAAATGTCTCCCACAACTGGATTAACTGTTTTGATTAATATGACCCATCAGTTTGTTAGGAAGGAAGGGAATAGTCATTTAATTTATTTATTTGGTTAATTTATTCAACTGAATAATTTATTTAGATGCATTCATTTATTTATTTAACTGATACTGTGACTGAGATGACTTGCTTTTTTGACTAAATTGAAGAGTTAAAATGATCAGATTAGTTGTGCATTGAGACTCAGGCTGAATGCAGCTACTATCTCAGTGCAAATGATTTCATATCCTTTATTCCCCAGAGAATGTAGCTCGGTTAATAAATAATCACAATTTTTATTTAGAGGTTGTTTCTAACTATTCTTTTTTCATTTTGTTGCAAAAAATAAATGATTTTTTTTCCTGAAATTTCAAAAACTCGTTTAAAAATAGTGTTTAGGGACCCTTGAGCTGATATGAGTGACTGTAGCTTTTAGGCAAGAGAGAGTCATGCCCTCGCGCATGCACAGAACTACAATAAATGTGTGTCATTGTACATCCATGGTGGATTTCCTGTGTGATGGAGGGCAGAACAAGAGGAGACAAACCAGAGGGTTCTCTTCACACTGGATTTCTTAGGAAGCTCGTAAAAAGGATTTACTGTATTTTGATTAATCCATCCTTCATCCACCTTGAGTGTCTCCATGGCAACCGGGTATTTGTTTCCCAAAGATGAGCTTTCAGACTATGGAAGGTTCATTCAGCTCCATACAAAACCCCCTGTATTCCTGAGAACCACATCTTTGAAATTCAGCGTGCGTAGACAACCACTCCCAAACCCTTGTCTGTGTTACTGATGCCAGCACTACTATCATTTTTATCAATGACATGATCAATTTTTGAAGCATTTTCTCAGAGCTAACACAGACATCTGTTTTGCCTCTAATCCTCAATAACATTAAGTATTTTAAGCTTAGCCTAAAGGAAGCAACCTAAGTAGTCATTAAGGGAGTGAAAAAAAAAAGAAAAAAGACACCTTGTCAAATGTTGGTTAGAGTATTTCAGGGCATATGTCTGTAGTATGCACCAATTGGATGCTCTTGTAAATAAAAATAACTTATCAAAAATTAATGATCTGGCTGGGCGCAGTGGCTCATGCCTGAAATCCCAGTACTCTAGGAGGCTGAGGCAGGCAGATCACTTGAGGTCAGGAGTTCAAGACCAGCCTGACCAACATGGTAAAACCCCATCTCTCCCAAAAGTACAAAAAAAAATTAGCCAGGCCTGGTGGCGCACACCTGTAATCCCAGCTACATAATAGGCTGAGGAAGGGAGAATCGCTTGAACCTGGGAGGTGTAGGTTGCAGTGAGCCAAGATCACACCACTGCACTCCAGCCTGGGAGACAGAGCAAGAGTCTGAGAAGAGAGACAGAGAGACAGAGAAAGAGAGAAAGAGAAAGAAAGAAAGAAAGAGAGAGAGAGAGAGAGAAAGAAAGAAAGAAAGAAAGAAAGAAAGAAAGAAAGAAAGAAAGAAAGAAAGAAAGAAAGAAAGAAAGAAAGAAAGAAAGAGAGAGGATTCCTTTCTTAGCCAGACATGGTGGCATGCACCCATAGTCCCAGCTACTCAGGAGGCTGAGGTGGAGGACTGTTTGCGCCTGGGAGATGGAGATTGCAGTGAGCTGAGATGGCACCACTGCACTCCAGCCTGGGTGACAGAGTGAGACCCTGTCTCAAAACAAACAAAAAAATTCAGTGTGTACTAGCATGCAAAGGACACACATTTCATAGATGAGGTTGCATGACTTGCCCATCATCTCACATGAGTTAGAAACCTGGCTGAAATGAGAGCATGGAGATCCAAACTCTTAGCACACAGCTTTGCAGATGCCACACAACAGGCTTCCATCCTTGGCTCCCAGGCCAGCCTCAACAATGCTGCAATGATGGACTCTGTATGAGTCCTCCTATCTCTGAGAAGAATTCATTCCTTTCTGCCCCTCCCTAACTCTCTGCTCTTCAATATGGAAAGATGGCATTGATGGATGGATGGATGGATGGATGGATGGATGGATGGATGGATGCATGATGGATGGATGCATGGATGCATGGATAGATGGATGAATGAATGGATGGATAGATGGATGAATGAATGGATGGATGGAAAAAGCTGTGGAAAATAATATCAGGTGCTTTCTGTTTGTTATAACCACATATCACCAAAAGGTATTATCTGGGGGCAAGAATTACAGAATTCTTCTGTATTCTTTTCTTTTCATGACCAAAAATTACATTTATAATCAGCAAAAACAACAAAAAGATTTCCATTTTGAGAAAAGCAAAAACAAAAAAAAGCAGTCTCCAAAATCCAAAATAGACACCAAAATAAATCTATTTCTGATGTAAGAAAACAAAACACAAAACCAAAAACATCCGACCATTTATGCAACTATGATGCAGCAAGCAGGGTTTGCACAATTTATCTCATCTTTTGTTTGAAAAAAATCACCAAGTAGATTGCAATATCTTTATTAATGATTAAAGTAATAAAACCAGGTTCTTTTACTCATATTATGGAACTAATCCTTTCAATGTTTTTCCCTAAAAGTAATATTGAATTAGTCTAGACACATAGTTTAGGAATCATAACTTGAATTATTGGAATTCATTTGGGAAGCCCAGCCTCACTTAAAATTGCTGCTGTCTGCAATGTAATAAACGTGATCGATGGCCTTCTGCAGCTATGCGGTTTAGCTGCTCCTTCATTGTTGAGGGAGAGGCCCCTTTGTGTGTATACACGTGCGTATTTCTTGAATGCTATGCAACTGTTTCCAACAGGAAATGGTTTTGAGCCTCTTGCTCACAGTTATCTAAGAATATTCTGTTATTTTCCAATTATCATAGAACAATTCAGATTATCTGTAAGAAAAAAAAGTTACTCCTAAAACAGTAAAAATAAATGCACAGGGAGCTCTCATTAGTTCTGTTTCTCTTGATTCTTTGTCATTTTGAACTAGAAGGAAAAACTGCTTTCTACTGGTACCTAGAACTTTCACAAGATCATCAAATTAAGCAAAGTAACACCAGAAAAATTTTGTTTTTTTTAATTTGGTGGTATTTAATTGCCACTTGCTGCAAATCATGACTGTAGAAGAAATTACAGCAAAATATCAAAGTTCTAACAGGCCTGAAAACACTTTGTTAAATACTTTTATTAGAAATCTGTGTCTCTTATTTAGAAAAATAAAAAATCAATGATAAGCTTAAATTTTACAAATAGTAGTGAAGGAATTACTGTCAGAATCTCTCTCCATTTCGGGTGATTTCTAGATCACAGTTCAGAAACCAGATTCAGGCTGAATGACCTCTTTCTGGACAGGGAGCATGATCAACTACAACACTGAACTACAAGCTTGTGTTCATTTCCACCAGACAGAATATTATCAACTAAGGTTTTGCTTTTGTTTTTGTTTGTTTGCTTGAGACGCGTCTCGCTGTGTTGCCCAGGCTAGAGTGTAGTGGCACAATCTCGGCTCACTGCAACCTCTGTTTCCCAGGTTCAAACGATTCTCCTGCCTGACCCTCCTGAGTAGCTGGGATTACAGGTGCCCACCACCACACCCAGCTATCTTTTGTATTTTTAATAAAGATGGGTTTCACCATGTTGGCCAGGCTGATTTCAAACTCCTGACCTCAAGTGATTAACCTGCCTCAGCCTCCCAAAGTTCTGGGATTACAGGCGAGAGCTACTGCGTCCCGCTCTTCTCACACACTTTTAAAAAATTATCTCTGGAACAAACTATTTACTCATATTTTTAAAGTTTTCATTTTAGAAAAACATATCATCAATGTCCTCCAAGTAAAATGCTTTTAGGGAAAACTTTTGAATGTTTTACTGCAGACTACTCAACAAATTGCAATTTTGGATAGGAGACCAAATGGATTTCTGTTTTATCTAAGTATTAATTTAAAAAATCATTCAAAAGCTTGGCTCTCTAAAACTATGTATCTGTGCATCATATATGTGGTTTATGGCATCAAAGTTGCAGTTCAGTAGATTTCTAAAAGACTTTTTTTTTTCCTTTTTATTGCATTTTAAGTTTTGGGGTAGACGTGCAGGACATACAAGATAGTTGCCTAGGTACACACATGGTAGTGTGATTTGCTGTCTTCCTCCCCTTCACCCACATCAGGCATTTCTCCCCTGCTACCCCTCCCCAGCTCCCCCCCACCCGCTGTCCCTCCCCTATTCCCCCCAATAGACCCCAGTGTGTAGTGCTCCCCTCCCTGTGTCCATGTGTTCTCACTGTTCATCACCCACCTATGAGTGAGAACATGCGGTATTTCATTTTCTGTTCTTGTGTCAGTTTGATGAGAATGATGTTCTCCAGATTCATCCATGTCCCTACAAAGGACATGAACTCATCATTTTTGATTGCTGCATAATATTCCATGGTGTATATGTACCACATTTTCCCAGTCCAGTCTATCATCGATGGGCATTTGGGTTGGTTCCAGGTCTTTGCTATTGTAAACAGTGCTGCAATGAACATTTGTGTGCATGTGTCCTTATAGTAGAATGATTTATAGTCCTTTGGATATATACCCAGTAATGGGATTGCTGGGTCAAATGGAATTTCTATTTCATTAGTCTCAATGTTGTTTGTTAGAAATAAGTGTTTAGATACACTTTCATAGAAAGTAAATACAGATTTTAGTCAGTGCCTTCTCCAACTATCTCCAGTATTTCTTTTTTTCTTTCTTTCTTTCTTTCTTTTTATGAGACAGGGTCTCACTCTGTCACTCAGCCTGGAGTACAGAAGCACCATCATAGCTCACTGTAGCCTCAACCTCTTAGGTTCAAGCAATTCTCCTGCCTCAGCCTCCCGAGTAGCTGGGACCACAGGCACGCACCACCATACTTGACTAGTTTTTTTTAATTTTAGGTAGAGATGGGGTCTTGCTATGTTTCCCAGGAGATCTCAAATTCCTGGGCTCAAGCAATCTGCCCACCTCGGCTGGCCTCCCAAAGTGCTGGGGTTACAGATGTGAGCCACTACACTCAGCCACTATCTGCAGTATTTCTGAACCTCCTCCCTGCTCTCCTTTTTACTTCCATTGGACTTAGCACTTCAATTCATACTTGTAGAAATAAATTGACACATCTCTTGCAATCGATCACAACACACCAATGTTTAGAGATAAAGCAGAGAATTTAAGCAATACACTCTGCTACCATGCGAGATCTTTAACTCCTAAATCAAATCACCTTCTTCACTTACTAAATTTAGGAATACAGGTTAAATATCCCTTATCTGAAATTCTTAGGACCAGAACTGTTCCAAATTTCAGACTTTTTCAGATTTTGGAATATTTGCATATACACAATGAGCTATCTTAGCACTGGGATCCAAGTCTAAACACGAAATGTATTTATGTCGCCTATACCTTATGCACATACCCTGAAGGCAATGTGATACAATATTTTAAATACTTTTGTGCATAAAACAAAGATGGTGTACATTGAACCATGAGAAAGCAAAGGCGTCACCATGTCGGCCACCCATGTGGACGATCTGTGTTTTTTGGCATCGCCATTCCTAATGCTGATTTATATACTGCCATTTTCTCCCACTTATTCGTATGTAAGTACTCAACAGGAAAAAAAATATGGCATATGATTAATACAGTACAAAAGTGATGTGTTCAGGGGAACTAAGTAGCACAGTAGCATCCCCAGAAAGTCTGTCTCAGCCGCTAAACTGCAACAACAGCCAACGGCAGGTATTGTCTCTACCTACAATGTTGTGCTTTGGTTAAAGGGTTATGGTGCACTGTATTTCAATTTTTAGGTGAGAAAACATCCAAAGCAGTTGAGGGACCAGGAAGTGGGTCCTCTAGAGATGAGGAGGCATTCTGCTGGGTGGCTTTTAAAAATGTTTCCTCCAGAGTCATCTGTCTCAGTAACCACAGTTTTTGTCTTAGAAGTCTCTGGGGCCAGACGGGGTGGCTCACGCCAGTAATCCCAGCACTTTGGGAGGCCGAGGCAGGTGGATCACGAGGTCAAGAGATTGAGACCATCCTGGTCAACACGGTGAAATCCCATCTCTACTAAAAATACAAAAAATTAGCTGGGCATAGTGGCGCATGCCTGTAATCCCAGTTACTTGGGAGGCTGAGGCAGGAGAATTGCCTGAACCCAGGAGGCGGAGGTTGCGGTGAGCCGAAATCACACCATTGCACTCCTGCTTGGGTAACAAGAGAGAAACTCCGTCTCAAAAAAAAAAAAGAAGTGTCTCTTTGATTTTACGTGAATGCCCACTGTTCTAGTCCTGCATTGTCACCACGTTGTCTACAGGCCCTTTTCCTGCAGTTTGTTTTTCTTATTTTAGATAAAGTTTTGCTCTTGTTGCTCAGGCTGAAGTGCAGTGGCGTGATCTCGGCTCATTGCAACCTCCGCCTCCCAGGTTCAAGAGATTCTCCTGCCTCAGCCTCCCAAGTAGCTGAGATTACAGGCATGTGCCACCATGCCTGGCTAATTTTGTATTTTTAGTAGAGATGGGGTTTCTCCATGTTGGTCAGGCTGGTCTTGAACTCCCAACCTCAAGTGATCTGCCTGCCTCGGCCTCCCAAAGTGCTGTGATTACAGGCATGAGCCACCATGCCCGGCTTCAGTGTAACTTTTAATCTATACAGGTGTGGTGGCTCACGCCTGTAATCCTAGAACTTTGGGAGGCTGAGACAGGCGGATCACTTGAGGTCAGGAGTTCCAGACCAGCTGGCCAATATGGTGAAACCCCGTCTCTACTAAAATATAAAACGTAGTTGGGCTTGGTGGTGGATGCCTATAATACCAGCTACATGGGAGGCTGAGACAGGAGAATCGCTTGAGCCCAGGAGGTAGAGGTTGCAGTGAGCCAAGATCACACCACTGTACTCCAGCCTTGGCATTAGAGTGAGACTCCATCTCAAAAAAAGAAAAAGAAAACCTTCCAGGGCCAGGCATACTGGCTCACACTTGTAAACCCAGCATTTTGGGAGGCCAAAGCAGGCAAATTGCCTGAGTCCAGGAATTCGAGACCAGTCTGGGCAAAATGGTAAAACCCCATCTCTACCAAAAATACAAAAGAATTAGCCATGTGTGGTAACACATGCCTGCAGTCCCAGATACTTGGGAGGCTGAAGTGAGAAGATCACTTGAGCCTGGGAGGCAGAGGCTATAGTAAGCCGAGATTGCACCACTGCACTCCAGCCTGAGTAACAGAGTGAGACCTCATCAAAAAAAAAGAAGAAAGAGAGACAGAGAGAGAGAGAAAGAAAGAAGGAAAACCTTTCAGACTTATGCTTCTGTTCACTACTGCTAGCATGCTATTAAAGAAAGTGTTTTTATATTTATTCTCCAGTAATCTGAGGATGTGCTGGTCACATGGCTGAATTAATAAAGTGGCATTTTTGAAGAAAGTATATGACAAAGACATTATTTTTGATAAGAATTTCAGCGGGAGGATGAGCAGAGCATTGGTCAAGGAATAACACACCACACCTTGCAGTTGCTGTCCAGCCCAGCTTCTCTCCAGTGAGCTTAAGCCACTGGTACAGAATGTTTACAAAATCAACCAGAAAAGATGTTCTTGGTGATCCATGCCTTTTTTGTTTGTTTGTTTGAGACAGAGTCTCACTTTCACGCAGGCTGGAGTGCAGTGGCACAATCTTTGCTCACTGCAACCTCCGCCTCCCGTGTTCAGGTGATTCTTCTGCCTCAGCCTCCCAAGTAGCTGGGACTACAGGCATGTGCGACCACACCCAGCTAATTTTTTTGTATTTTCTGTAGAGACAGGGTTTTGCCATATTGGCCAGGCTGATCTCAAACTCCTGACCTCATGATCCACCTGCCTTGGCCTCCCAAAGTGCCAGGATTATAGATGTGAGCCATCATACCCTACCGATCCATGCTTTTTTTTTTTTTTTTTTTGGCATAATAATGGACTGGTAAGAAATTCAGTTCTCTGAAACCATGAGGACACAAGCTTTTCCCTTCACAGCAAGTTTACATGTAGGCCTGCCTGCTGCATTAGTACCTCCCAGAAGTTATTCCATCCTTGGCATTTTTAATTCCTGCAGGGCTGTTTCAGCAGTTATAGCCAATGTCTTTCTGGGGCAAGCATACCAAAATAGTGATAGTTCATCAGCCTTAGGGACTTGTTCTGCTATCAGATTTTCCTCACTGACAACCTTGGCAAACTCGTCAATGATTTCTCTGCTGATTCATGATCACCAGATACTTTATCGCCACAAATCTTTAAAAATTTAATGCTGTGCTTTTTCTTAAATTTCTGCATCCAGCCTGTTGAATATTCTCAGTTTCCTTCAATTTTAAGTTTACGGTGATAGGTCTTTGCTTATTTCATGATCAGCTCACCATTAAGTGGCATGTGTTCACTGTGACACTGATGGATCCATTCTTTTAAAACATGATGGCGATCTTCATTTTTAGCTTCAGGCAGTATTTTTCTTGGAATTATTAAATTCCATTCATCCCTTTCAGCACACAACTTCAACATGTTACCCTTATGTTTCTTCGGGTCTTTTTACAAATTTAAATTATTTTTTCCTCTTTTTCCCTTGTTGAAACAGGGTCTCCCTCCATCACCCAGGCTGTAGTGCAGTGGCATGATCTCAGCTCATTGCAACCTCTGCCTCCCAGGTTCAGCAATCCTCCTGCCTCAGTCTCCACCAGTAGTTGGGATCACAGGCATGCGCCACCACATCCAGCTAATTTTTGTAATTTTTAATAGAGTCAGGGTTTCACTATGTTGGCCAGGTAGGTCTCGAACACCTGGCCTCAAGTGATCCGCCAGCTTCAGCTTCCCAAAGTGCTGGGATGACAGGGGTAAGCCATTGTGTCCAGCTGTTCACGTCTTATATGGTGGACATTACAACACCACACTCTTCTGTACGATATCTCACACTTACACCACTGTCCAGTTTCTCCAACAGCTTGACTTTCTGTGTTACAGACAAACATACGTGCTTACTCTTTTTCTTATCACTATTATCCAGAGCAGTATCTGCAGGCCTTTTTGACATTTTCAAGAATATCTTTACACAACAGAGCAGAGAATAAGCACAAAAACACAGTGAGTAATGCATATAGGTATTGGCCCCATGTGGGGCATCATGGCAAACCTGCCATTGGTGCATTCAGCCTGTATTGTGTGCCATTTTGTTACAGTTTGTCAGTGTGCCTGAGTGGAGGAATCTGGGCGTGCATGGGAAAGATATATTGCAGCTGAAGGGGATTGAGAGAGTCTTTATTCCATTACATATAGTGAATAAACTGTATGCTGTGTACCTGTGTTTTGACTGCAACCCACCATATAAAACCAGCTGTGGGATTTTCCACTTGTGTGTCATGTCAGTGGTCAAAAAGTTTCAGAGGGTGGGTGCGGTGGCTCATGCCTATAACTCCAGAACTTTGGGAAGCCAAAGTAGGAGGATTGCTTGAGTCCAGGAGTTAGAAACCACCCTGGGTAAAGTGGTGAGACCTTGTCTTTACAAAATAATTTTTTTTATTTAGCCTAGTAGGGCTGGGTGCAGTGGCTCACACCTGTAATCCCAGCACTTTGGGAGGCTGAGGTGGGCAGATCACTTGAGGTCAGGAGTTCCAGACCAGCCTGGCCAACATGGTGAAACGCTATCTCTACTAAAAATACAAAAATTAGCCAGATGTGGTGGCGTGCACCTATAATCCCAGCTACTCAGGAGGCTGAGGCAGGAGAATTACGTGAACCTGGGAGGTGGAGGATGCAGTGAGCCGAGATCATGCCACTGTCCTCCAGCCTAGGTGACAGAGCAAGACTTCATCTTAAAAAATAATAATAATAATTTGCCTGGTGTACTGGTGCATACCTGTGGTCCCAGCTCCTGGGAGGCTCAAGCAGGAGGACCACTTGAGTGCAGGAGTTCAAGATTGCAGTGAGCTATGATGGTGCCACTGCACTCCAGCCTAGGCAACAGAGCAAGATCCTGTCTCCAAACAAACAAACAAAAAAAAAACCAAAAAACAAAAAAACATTTTAGATGTGGGAGCATTTTGGATTTTGGACTTTCAGATTAGAAATGCTCACTGTATAAATAAATATTTGCAAAGAAAAACTGAACTGCACAGGAGCCTTATCAAGTTTTTATCTTAAACACAGTCCCAAACCCTGGAAACATGGGATCGTTAATTTGGAAGAAACCTCAGAGACTATTTCATATATGGTAATGCCGAGGTAGACTGAAGCTGAGGAACTTCCACAATATTGCCGCGATCGTTAGTAATGATTTAGGCCTTCTATATCGTCATTCCGTCTTACTCTTTGCTCTTCCACAGGAGGAAGAGAAAAGAAAGGCAGTGCACGACCTTCCTCATTTAACACCACAGTCAGATGTTGTTATCCTGATTGACAAGATGAGGAAACCAAGACCCTGACAAGTAATATAGTCAGTTCAAGGTCACTCAGCTACTAAGGGAAAACATGGAATTTAAAACTCAAATTCTAACCTGAGTGGATACTATGAGCAGCCTTTGTCCAAGTTCAGACAACGATGAAAAGAGAATATCTTACTGGCAATTTAGAAGGGTACATTGAGGAAACTTCATGTCATATAGCATGTTAAGCAATAACTTAAAAAAATTATTTTGTGGATATCTTTTCTAATTCCCCCCCAAAAAAATGTGTTACTTTCAGATGTACCTGGTTTTTCTTTATAATGTTACAAGGGAAATAAACGTAATCAACATAAAAGGTAAGGTTTCTGTGAAAAGGTTCTCCTGCCCGTCATCGAGACTGCACATGGGCTGGGTGCAGTGGCTCACACCCGTAATCCCAGCATTTTGGGATTACCAGCATGAGCCACAGGTGGATCACTTAAGGTCAGGAGTTCCAGACCAGCCTGGCCAACATGGTAAAACCCTTTCTCTACTAAAAATACGAAAATTAGCCAGGTATGCTGGCACTCACCTGCAATCCCAGCTACTCGGGAGGCTGAGGCATAAGAGAATTACTTGAACCTGGGAGGCAGAGATTGCAGTGAGCTGAGATCGTGACACTGCACTCAGCTAGGGTAAGACTCTGTCCCAAGGAAAAAAAAAAAGACTGCATATGGAGAAATGCTGCATACGCTTTACTAAAAATAAATTCTGAGCTGGACACTGGACACAGTGTAATCACACCTATAATCCCATTTACAGGTTGTTGGTGTGCTTGTGTAGGAGAATTTGGGCATGTACTGAAAAAATATATTGCAGCCGAAGGGGGCTTGGAAGGAATTTTTTCCCTTAGGGAAACTGAATAAACTGTGTGGTACATATCTATGTTTTGACTACAATATCTAGCGATGTTTGTTTGAGACCAGACTGGGCAACGTAGTAAGATTCTATCTCTAAAAAAATAATTTATTTCGTTTTTTATAGGGTCTCACTCCGTCACCAAGCTGGAGTGCAGTGGCACAATCATAGCTCACTGCAGCCTCAAATTCCTGGGCTCAAGTGATCCTCTCACCTCAGCTTCCTAAGTAGCTAGTACTACAGGTTCATGCCACCACACCCAGATAATTTTTATTTTTTCAGTAGAGATGGAGTCTCACTATGTTGGCCAGGCTGGTCTTAAACACCTGGGCTCAAGCAATCCTACTGTCTTAGCATCTCAAATTGTCAGGATATTAGGTATGAGCCACTGTGCCCAGAATAAAAAAAAAAAAAAAATTTTAATAAGCTTGGTGTAGTGGCTCACACCTGCAGTCTTAGCTACATGGGAGGAAGGCTGAGGTGGGAGAATGAAGAATTGAGCCTAGGAGTTTGAGGCAGAAGTGAGCTAGGGTCATGCCACTGTATTCCAGCCTGGGGGACAGAGAGAGATCCCTTCTCTTAAAAAAAAAAAAAAAATACACATACACACACACACACACACACACACACACACATATATATATATATATATATATATATATATATATATATAAAATAATCCCTTTTGTTTTAGGAGACAGGATCTCACTATATTGCCCAGGCTGGTCTCAAACTCCTGAGCTCAAGCATTTCTCCCACCTCAGCCTCCTGAGTAGCTGGGATTACAAACTAAAACATTTTGGAGACTGGACAAGGTGGCTTCTGCCTGTAATTCCAGCCCTTTGGGAGGTGAAGGCAGGTGGATCACTTGAGCCCAGGAGCTGGAGAACAGCCTGGGCAACAACATGGAGAAATCCTGTCTCTACAAAAACATAAAATTTAGCCAGGCATGGTGGCACATGCCTGTGGTCCCAGCTACTTGGGAGGCTGAGGTGGGAGGATTGCTTGGGCCTGACAGGTTGAGGCTGCAGTGAGCCAAGGTCACACCACTGCACTCCTGCCTCGGTGACCCTGTCTCAAATAAATAGATTTATAAATTTTTTGGAGATTATAAAAAACATACGGCCAAACAACAATAAAAACAAGGCTAAGATGGCAAAAACAGAGTGAACTTCAAGTCTAAGCAGCAATTAAAGGTTGAAACCAAAATGATTCAGAGTTCCTGGCACTGAATGTGAACCTCAAAGCTGGCAGCTCAAGTGCTGAAGCCTACTCAGAAAGAAGAATGCAGCACATGCCCTGTGCAGAGAGCTGGACCAGAGCCACATACACAATGCTGCTGTCTCCAAAACGACAATTTAGAAAACATTACCCAATAAAGTTTGGCAGGAGCACTGGCTCACACCTGTAATCCCAGGACTTGGGGAGGCCAACAGGGAGGATCACTTGAGGTCAGGAGTTCAAGACCAGCTTGGCCAACATGGCAAAACCCTATCTCTCCTGAAAATACAAAAATTAGCCAGGCATGGTGGTACAGGCCTGTAATCCCAGCTGCTTAGGAGGCTGAGGCATAAGAATACCTTGAACCCATGAGGCAGAAGTTGCAATGAGCCCAGATATTACCAGTGCACTCCAACCTGGGCAACAGAGTGAGAATTTGTCTCAAAAAAAAACAAATAAACAAACCAAACAAACCCAATAAAGTTGATAGAAGAATGTGAAGAAGAATATCATTGACCTGAGATGAGAAATAATTTCATAAACACAATTCAAAAGTACAAGCCATAAAGCAAATTATTGATGAACAGAATTATAGTCAGATCAAGGATTTCTATTCAATGAAAGATACCAGTGGAAAAGTTAAGAATAGAGAATATGCAAAGGTATTTGTGATGTCTCTGAGAAGGAAATGGTTAAGCAGTAAGTCTTCTGTCTCTTCTATTAACGGAAGAAGAGTGGATTACAGCAAAATAAGCAAGCCAGACCCAATCTCCTCGTGAAAATGCTAATGGCATGCCTCCTAGCTAATGGTATTTGCTAACAGGGGAGTCTTTATCTATGGAATGCTTTTAATAGGAGGAACCTGGTTATTTTTGATTGCTTATGGTAAACAAACCAGAAATCTATGGATTTATGGGCATGGCTCACTGGAAAACATTGTGTGATGGTTGCAAACATCTGAGTGTAAATAGGAGATATGTCATGACCTAGATGAATAAATACTGATTTATGGTATTTCTTAGCTTCATCACTTGGTTAAGTGGGTGTTTGCCAAGTTTCTCCACTATAGAGTTACTATTTTTTTCTTGAAATTGATAAGTATCTTATAAAGAGATACTTTGAGACTGTACATATCCTACTTGACATCAAATTTTCACTCATTAAATATGGCATTCATTAATGATTGTTCCCTAAAATGATTGTTCTCTAAAACGATTATTCTGCGGTGGTTGCTCAATGTTGATTTTCTTTTTTGAGACGGAGTTTCACTCTAGTTACCCAGGCTGGAGTGCAATGGCGCGATCTCAGCTCACTGCAACCTCTGCCTCCTGGGTTCAGGCAATTCTCCTGCCTCAGCCTCCTGAGTAGCTGAGATTACAGGCACGTACCACCATGCCCAGCTAATTTTTTGTATTTTTAGTAGAGATGGGGTTTCACCATGTTGACCAGGATGGTCTTGATCTCTTGACCTCGTGATCCACCTGCCTCGGACTCCCAAAGTGCTGGAATTACAGGCGTGAGCCACCGCACCCGGCCCCAATGTTGATTTTTTAATTGACTCGTGTTCTACATGCATTCATTGATATTTTTATGTGATGAAGACCTTTCCCTTTTCCCCCATTTATTTATGTGTGTAAGTATTTATTTATTTATATCAGCAAGAACTCATAGATTTTTTTCTTTATTTCCAAGTACACAGTATGTCCCTCATTTAACCAATAAAAATGAAAATGAAAATGAAAAAAAGATTTTTATGTTATTCTTTGGGTTATATTAGGTTGGTGCAAGAGCTATTGTGGTTTCTGCCATTAAAAGTAATTACTTTTTGGCTGGGTACAGTGGCTCACGCCTGTAATCCCAGCACTTTGGGAGGCCAAGGCAGGCAGATCACCTGAGGTCGGGAGTTCAAGACTAGCCTGATCAACATGGAGAAACCCTGTCTCTACTAAAAATACAAAATTAGCCAGGTGTAGTGGCAAATGCCTGTAATCCCAGCTGCTCGGGAGGCTGAGGCAGGAGACTCGCTTGAACCCGGGAGGTGGACTCGGCCACTGCACTCCAGCCTGGGTGACAGAGCGAGAGTCCATCTCAAACACACACACACACACACACACACACACACACACACACACACACACAGGCTTTAGAACAGGAAAGGAAAGGAAAGTTAACTTGGAAGAGACTCAAGTGGGCACCAGAAGGTCAAGTGCTGTGTTTAACCTTGAACCTAGGACTTCATAGGCTGGCCTCTTTCCCATGATTCTTTCTTCCATTAGGGTGGGCTGCCCGCATGGGCAGTGCCCTCCTAACCCTTGGAAGGTGAACATGTGCAGTGGGTTTAGGAAGTTGGATGCATTCCCATCTGAGGCTTTCCTCCCTCTTCCACTGGTGTGCCCAGAACCACATATGCCACCATTTTGCCTCTGAATGCGCATCCCCGAGAAATTGCTTCTCCCCAGCGTCTGCAACAGGTAGGGACCATCATTGCCTGATGGTATTGACCATCAGAAAATGGCCCCTCCCTTGCGCCAGCTCCCAATTTATCACTTTTAAAGAGGCAATGTGATCATTGCCGGACCTTCACCCAAAGTTCCTAGTGGATGGGGGAGAGTCCTCTCTTGCCTGGCTCATGCCTACCTGTATCACTTTCGAGGGAGGTAGGTCAGAGAACTATGACCTAGAAACCTTTCTAGGATTCATGGCTTGCTTTAAGGAAGAGGAATTCTAATTTTTACGACCTGCCTTGAGAGAGAAAAGAGAGTCAAAGAATAGAGCATGGGAGATGCCAGGCATAGTGGCTCAAGCCTGTAATCCCAACATTTTGGGAGGCTGAGGCAGGTGAATCATTTGAGGTCAGGAGATCGAGACCAGCCTGGCCAACATGGTGAAACCCCATCTCTACTAAAATCACAAAAATTAGCCTAATGCGGTGGCATACACCTGTAATCCCAGCTATTTGGGAGGCTGAGGCACGAAAATTGCTTGAACCCAGGAGGTGGAGGCTGCAGTGAGCCGAGATCACACGACTGCACTGTGGCCTGGAAGACAGAGCAAGACCCTGTCTCAAGAAGGAAAGAAGGAAAGGAAGGAAAGGAAGGAAAGGAAGGGAAGGAAGGGAAGGAAGGGAAGGGATGGAGGGAGGGAGGGAGGGAGGGAAGGAGGGAGGGATGGAGGGACAGAGGGAGGGAGGGAGGAAGAGAGAGGGAAAGAGGGAAAGAGGGAAGGAGGGAAGGAAGGAAGGAGGAAGGAAGGAAGGAAGGAAGGAAGGAAGGAAGGAAGGAAGGAAGGAAGGAAGGAAGGAAGGAAGGAAGGAAGGAGAGAGGAGGATGGGAGAAGGTCAGAGAGGCCTTGCTTCACATACCCTTCTAGCGCCCTTCAGGCCAAGAACTCAGCAGCCAAGTCACCATACTTTGGTGTCCCATGGTCTGAGCCCTGAGAAAGACCTCTGTGGTCTTTACTCAGATTCACCTATTGTTAATCTTTTACTCTATTTGTTTTTACTATGTTCTGTGTGTGTGTATAAAATTTTTCCTAAATCACTTGAGTGCAAGTTAAGCACAGCATGATTCTTTCCCCATAACTTCTTCTGTGTGTTTGTCCTAAACATAGAAATATTCTCTTATAATGCTACTATATGGTTATCAGCTTTATATATTTACATTGAAACTTTCTAATCTACTGTGCATATTACGATTTTGTCCAACACAACATCTAGTCTAGGGGTAGGGTATTGAATTTAGTTGTTGTTTATATTTATCCTATTACAAAATACTTTTTTTTTTTTTTTTTGAGACTGAGTTTTGCTATTGTTACCCAGACTGGAGTGCAATGGCACGATCTCGGCTCACCACAACCTCCACCTTCTGGGTTCAAGCAATTCTCCTGCCTCAGCCTCCTGAGTAGCTGGGATTACAGGCGTGCACCACCATGCCCAGCTAATTTTTGTATTTTTAGTAGAGACGGGGTTTCACCTTGTTGACCAGGATGGTCTCGATCTCTTGACCTCATGATCCACCTTGGCCTCCCAAAGTGCTGGGATTATAGGTGTGAGCCACCGCACCCAGCCCAAAAGACTTTTTTAAATTGTCCAAATTTGACCATAATGTGGTGTAATTCAACCTCCAAGAAACAACGGTTAATTGCATACATATTTTGAAACAGAACCAACGCAATGCATACGCCACGGTTTTAAAAGAAAATCAAAGTGAAAGCTAGAAATGCTTTTTATAGAAATCCAAAAACAACCGAAACCATTACATTTAAAATTCCCTGGAATATACCAAATGTAAAACTTTGAGAAAATTTTATAGCCTTAAATAATTTGATGATACAACAAATAAAAATAAATTACAATTTCAACTCAAGATAATACAAAATAGTAACAATAGGCTGGGCATGGTGGCTCCCACCTGCAATCCCAACACTTTGGGAGGTCAAGGCAGGTGAATCACGACGTCAGGAGATCAAGACCATCCTGGCTAACATGATGAAACCTCGTCTGTACTAAAAATACAAAAAAGTTAGCTGGGCATGGTGGCGCACGCCTGTAGTCCCAGTTACTCAGGAGGCTTAGGCAGGAGAATTGCCTGAACCCAGGGAGTGGAGATTGCAGTGAGCCGAGATTGCCCCACGGCACTGCAGCCTGGGTGACCGTGCGAGACTCCATCTCCAAAAAAAAAAAGTAACAATAAACAAACCAAAATAGAAAGGAACAAAAGAATAAAAGTAAGCAAGAAAATAGGCTGGGCGTGGTGGCTTATACCTGTAATCCCAGCACTTTGGGAGGCCAAGGTAAAGGAATGCTTGAGTCTAGGAGTTTGGGACCAGCCTAAGTAACATGTTGAAATCCTATCTCTACCAAAAAAAAAAAAAAAAAAAGAAAGAAAGAAAGAAAAGAAAAAGGAAAAAATAAGTAAAAATAAAAATAATTTTTAAAAGATAAGAAAATTAATGAAATAGATAATAACAGAGAACTAATACAACAAAAAGCAAGTACATTTGAAAAGACAAATATAACATTAGAAAATTTGAGCAAAAATAAAGCATAAACAAATAATTGACTAAAATTATCTTTTTTACAAGTATGTTGGAAAGTAAAAGAACATAACATAGGGCTGGGCATGGTGGCTCATGCCTGTAATTCCAGCACTTTGGGAGATGGAGGCAGGTGGATCACTTCAGGTCAGGAGTTTGAGACCAGCCTGGCCAACATGGTGAAACCCCATCTCTACGAAAAATACAAAAAAATTAGTCGAGCATGGTGACAGGCACCTGTAATCCCAGCTACTTGGAAGGCTGAGGCAGGAAACTCAATTGAACCCAGGAAGTGGAGGTTACAGTGAGCCAAGATCACACCATTGCACTCAAGCCTGGGCAATAAGAGCAAAACTTCATCTCGGGGGAGAAAAATGGGAACACAATATGGGAACACAGTTCTTTAAAAGAAAAATTTTAGCAAATAAATTTTCAACCTTAGATAAAATGGACATTCGTTATCCATAAGCTATTGGGGTATAGGTGGTATTTGTTCAAGTTCTTTAGTGGTGATTCATGAGATTTTGGTGCACTCGCCACCAAGCAGTATACACCACACCATATTTGTAGTCTTTTATTCTTTGCCCCAGCCCCTCTCTTCCTCCAAGTCCCCAAAGTCCATTGTATAATACTTTTGCCTTTGTGTCCTCATAGCTTAGCTACCACATATCTTTTTAAAAATTTGCCAAATTTGATTTTTATGAAAAGCTGATTGAATGAATAAACACTAAAGAAATGTAAAAGATAGTCAAATATTCCCTTTCTTGCTTCAAAGGACACATTTTCAAGATGTTAAAATAGAGGTATCATCAAGGCTTCAGGAAATGCATAATTTCTATTTCATATAAAATATTTCAGAGATGAAAACAGACTAATACATAAAAAAAAATTTCAGAGAATAAAAAGAAAAGTCACCAAATTCAATCTACCTTGATGTCAAATAGAAGAAAAACAATGTAACGATACTTATGAACATACAACTAAAATGCTAAATATTATAAATAACAAATCAGATTTGTTAGTATAGTTGATTCTCATTATCGGCAGATTCTGTATCTGTGAGTTTGCCTACCTGCTAAATGTTTTTGCAACCCCAAAATCAATATCACAACACTTCCAAGGTCATTTACAGACATGTACAGAATTGCAAAACCTTTGAGTTACCCAACTCACACATTCCTAGCTCAAGGCAAAAGAGGTGACACTCTGCTTTCTTGTTTCAGCTCCTATTCAGTAAACAAGTGTCCTTTTGGCAGCCTATTTAGTGCCATATTTTTCACAATTTTGTGCTTATTGTTGATAATTTACTGTTTGAAATGGTTCCCAAGTTTAGGACTGAAGTGCTGTGTGCTGCTTCTAAGCACAAAAAGGCTGTCGTGTGACCTATAGAGAAAACACGTGCATTAGGTCAGCTTTGTAAAGGCATGCAGTATATAGCGGTACTGGCCATGAGCTGCATGCTAATGAATCAACAATATAAAATAAGGTGACTTTATTTATTTATTTTTTGAGACAGAGCCTCACTCTGTCGCCTAGGCTGGAGTGCAGTGGTGCAATCTCAACTCAGTGCAACCCCCACCTCCCAAGTTCAAGTGATTCTCAAGCCTCTGCCTCCCAAGTAGCTGAGACCACAGGCACGCACCAACATGTCCTGCTAACTTTTGTATTTTCAGTACAGACAGTCTTTCACCATGTTGGCCAGGATGGTCTCAGTCTCCTGACCTCAAATGATCTGCCTGACTTGGCATCCCAAAGTGCTGGGATTACAGGCTTGAGCCACCATGCCTGGTCAAAATAAGGTGTCTTTAGACAGAAAAACAAATAAAACAAGGTTATGTTTTAATTGGTTGACTAAAATGTTGTGCCCAGAGGCTTTCAGGAACCTAACTGTGTACTTCCTCTGGGAGCAATAGTTCAGTATTTGCTGATTCAATATTTAAAGCAACATAACTATTATGAATAATGAGAATTGACTATATGTATAGTACAAATGCGTGTGAGTGCATACAGAATATATCATAATCAAGTAAAGTTTCTCTCATGAATGCAAGGATAGTCAACATATAACTTTCAACATAATTACCATGTTTAACATAGATGCCCGATAGGTTCTCCCTGCTTCCTGAACAATCAAAATCAATTCACTGAGACTGTGACATTACAGTAAAGAAAGAGTTTAATTAACTTGAGACTGGCCATGTGGGAGATGGAGATATTACTTAATTCCCTGAAATCTTAGAGGCTAGGAGTTTTATGGGCAATTGATAGGCAGGAGGACTGGCTGCTGATTGGTTGGAGATGAAATCGTAAGAGTGTGAAAACTATCCTTCTGTGCTCAATCAGCCTCTGGGTGGGGCCACAGAGCCAGCTGAGTCAGGAATCAGGAGTCTGGGTATGGTATGTCAGTGGCCAGAATGCAAGACTTAAAAAAAAAAGAAATCTCAAAAGACCAATCTTAAATTTCATAATAGTAATGTTATATACAGGAGCAGTTGAGAAAGCCACAAATCTTGTGACCTCTCACCACAGGGGTTACAGAAGCTATTTTTCAATTTTAGCAGTGTTCAGACCTCTCCCAGAATCCCAATTTCATGGTCTTTCATTAGTCTTACAAAATCAGTTTTCTATTCTTGAGCAAGGAGGGGTTTAGTTTTAGGGAGGGACTATTATCATCCTTGCTTTCAAGATAAGCCATAGGACAGGCACTCTTGCTTTTAAGTTAAGCCATAGGCCTTGGCCTCCCAGCACTTTGGGAGGCCAAGGAGGGCAGATGACTTGAGGTCAGGAGTTCAAGACTAGTCTGGACAACATGGCGAAACCCATCTCTACTAAAAATACAAAAAATTAGTCAGGCGTGGTGGTACATGCCTGTAGTCCCTACTACTCGGTAGGGTGACACAGTAGAATTGCTTGAACTCAGGAGGTGGAGGTTGCAGTGAGCTGAGATTGCACCACTGCACTCCAGCCTGGGTGACAGAGCAAGACTCTGTCTCCAAAGAAAAGAAAAAAAAAAGTGAAACCACAAATTAAATTTATCTCATGGTTAGCTTGGTCCATATCAAGGAATGAGCAATGACAATCAACCTGTGAGGCTAGAAGGAAGATGGAGTCTTCCATGCTAGAGTTCTATCACTGTCATAATCTTTGCAAAGGCAGTTTCATTAACAGATTTTAGAAAGAGAAAATCAATATAGTCTTCTCAAAAGATTGAGGTAAAAGCACTCAGTAAAACTCAATATTCACTTATGATGAATGCTCTCAGTCAAGTAAGAATAAAAGACATCTTTAAACTCATCAATGGTTTGAAAAAATTATAAAAATAAAATTTCATTACTAAATAATAAAAAAGATAATATCCAAATTTATGATGGAACCATATAAATGAAGACAGTACAATATAGGAACCAATAAACACACTCAACCACATATGATACTTTACTGTGCTAGAGAGATGTCAACACGGACCACTCGAAAAATAATGGACAAGTCAATAAATGGTGCTGAGTCAACTGGATTACCATATGAGAACCATAACAATAAAAAGCATATTTCCATTTTGCATGATGGGGAGAAGAAAATACCAGGAGGATTACAAACTTAATTGCAGAAATAATTATTTAAAACTTCAAAGAAAATATAGTATTTTATATATATATATATATATATATATATATATTTTTTTTTTTTTTTTTTTTTTTTTTTTTTTTTTTTTGAGACGGAGTTTTGCTCTTGTTACCCAGGCTGGAGTGCAATGGCACGATCTCGGCTCACTGCAGCCTCCGCCTCCTGGGTTCAGGCAATTCTCCTGCCTCAGCCTCCTGAGTAGCTGGGATTACAGGCACGCGCCACCATGCCCAGCTAATTTTTTGTATTTTTAGTAGAGACAGGGTTTTACCATGTTGACCAGGATGGTCTCAATCTCTTGACCTCATGATCCACCTGCCTCGGTCTCCCAAAGTGCTGGGATTACAGGCTTGAGCCACCGTATAGTATAATATTTTTAAAGCTTTGGAGTAATGAAGAATTTAACAACAAAACTAATTTTTTAAAAGGAGAAATTATAAAGATAAAATGTATAAATTTTGGTATGTCAAGATGAACGTTTTCAAACAAAATCCATGCCATAATTATTGTTAAAAGAGAAACCAAAATGACTAGTATTCAGAATATAAAAACAGGCCAGTCATGGTGGCTCATGCCACACCTGCAATCCCAGCACTTTGGAAGGCCAAAGCAGGAGGGTCACTTGAGTTCAGACATTCAAGATCAGTCTAGAAAACAAAGTGATACCCCATTCTTATTTAAAATATATATATATATATACACACACACACACACACACACATACACACACACGTATTTTTATATACACATGTACATAAATATAACACATGTACATATGTATATTTTTATATAAAATATATATGTATATATAAAATAATTAAAAATAGTCCAGGCACAGGGACTCACACTTATAATCCCAGCACTTTGGGAAGTCAAGGTGGGAGAACTGCTTGAGCCTAGGAGTTTGAGACCAGGCTAGGCAACATGGTGAGACTCCACCTTTACAAAATAAATTGATTTTTAAAAAGCTTTAATCTGCCTAAGTTTATCTTATAGCTGTTCAAATTAGCATACCCTGTGGCCCAAAATTTTCACTTTTGTGGTGTTTATATACAAGAATACAAGGAAACATGTAATATATATGCTGAATTGTTTGTCACAAGAAAAGAAAATTTTTTCAAACAACTCTTACCAGTTGAGAGGTGGATAAATAAATTTTGGCATATTTACAAAGTAGAATACTATGTGGGTGACAGTTTCAGTGAAGAAATCTATCTATATGTATCGATAGATCTGAAAATGACAATGCTGTGCAATGTATGAAAATTGCAGAACCATAGCCATAGAATGATACCATCTATGTAATTTAAAGTGTATACATGTATAAAAAGATGGGTTGAATCCATATCAGATTTTTTTTTAAATATTTTATTGCACTTTAGGTTCTGGGGTGTATGTGCAAAACATGTAGGATTGTTGCCTAGGTACATACATGGTGATATGGTTTGCTGCCTCCATCCCGCCATCACCTGTATCTGGCCTTTCTTCCTGTTATCCCTCCCCAACCTCCCTACCCGCCACTGTTCCTCCCCTATTCCCCTGCAACAGACCCCAGTGTGTGATGCTCCCCCTCTGTGTCCATGTGTTCTCATTGTTCAACACCCACCTACGAGTGAGAACATGTGGTGTTTGTTTTTCTGTTCTTGTGTCAGTTTGCTGAGAATGATGGTTTCCAGATTCATCCATGTCCCTGCAAAGGTCATGAACTGATCGTTTTTTATGGCTGCATAGTACTCCATGGTGTATATGTGCCACATTTTCCTTATCCAGCCTATCATTGCCCACATCAGATTTGTAATGGAGTGATGTGGGAGAGAATAAAGTAGAATTCAACTTTATATGTAATTTCCCATTTTTATTATTAAATCTTTTGGAAAAAAGCATCAAAACAGCATTGGTTAATTCTGATTGGTAAATACAAAGATATTTTTTCTATTTTCTATGTAAAGATATTTGTTTTATATTTTGTATCTCTGTAATCTTCTTTGAGGAAAAAAAATAGAAGAATGAAAACCAGTCAGGCACAGTGGCTCCTGCCTATAATCCCAGCACTTTGAGAGGCCACAGTAGAAGGATCACTTGGGGTTAGGAATTCAATGTAGTGAGATTCCCATCTCTACAAAAATAATCTTTTTTTTTTTTTTTTTTGAGACAGAGTTTCACTCTTGTTACCCAGGCTAGAGTGCAATGGCGCCATCTCGGCTCACTGCAACCTCCGCCTCCTGGGTTCAGGCAATTCTCCTGCCTCAGCCTCCTGAGTAGTTGGGATTACAGGCACGTGCCACCATGCCCAGCTAATTTTTTGTATTTTTAGTAGAGATGGGGTTTCACCATGTTGACCAGGATGGTCTCGATCTCTTGACCTGATGATCCACCTGCCTCGGCCTCCCAAAGTGCTGGAATTACAGGCGTGAGCCACCGCGCCTGGCCCCCCAAATAATCCTAATTTAAATTTAAAAACAAAAATGAAAACTAAAGTCACAAATTTTTTTTTTTTTTTTTTTGAGACAGGGTCTTACTCTGTCACCCAGGCTGGAGTGCAGTGGTGCAATCTTGGCTCACTACAATCTCCTCCTCCCAGGCTCCCAAGTGGCCTCCTCAGCCTCCTGAATAACCCAGACTACAGGTGTGTGCCACCACGTCCAGCTATGAAGTCTTAATTCTTGAAATTAGACATAATCAAACTGCATCATCATCAACTGCAAATCCCTTAAAGGGATCCAGAAGTTTCCTTTATAACATGATTTTTCTTTTTTTAGATGGAGTCTGGCTCTATCACCAAGGTTGGAGTCCAGTGGCATGATCTCAGCTCACTGAACCTCCACCTCCAAGGTTCAAGAGATTCTCCTGCCTCAGGCTCCCAAGTAACTGGGATTACAAGCGTGCATCACCAGGCTTAGCTAATTTTTGTATTTTTTTAGTAGAGAGGAGATTTCACCATGTTGGCCAGCCTAGTCTCAAATTCCTGACCTCAAGTGATCTGTCTGCTTCGGCTTCCCAAAGTACTGGGATTACAGGCGTGAGCCACCGAACCTGGCCTGTAATGTGATTTTTCTTTTTTAATGACATACCACATGATAAAATATAAGATATCACTCAAAAACACTTTGATAAAGCCATTAGTGACATAAAAAATGCTAACCATCACTAATATTTTGTGAAATAAGACATCAAAAATTCGTATTTAGTACACGCATAAAATAAAAGTATATGAATGCAATTGGAAAGAAACATAATTCAGCCAACAGTTATTTTTCTCATCTCCGGGTGATTCTCAAATGTAAATTATTTTCTTTTACTTTATGTTTTTCAGTTTTTCTAACTTGAAGATACTTTGAAGATAACTTAAAGATACTTCTTACCTTTAAAGATTTTTTTTTTTTAAAGTTTTCAAGATAAAGATATTTTTATAAACAAGTTTGTCTCCTGTTAGAAGAGGATTAAAGGAAAATAAAGAAAACAACAACAACAACAAAAACAAAAAGTGAAAAAATGTTTGTTTCTTTTTTTCTGTTTTTATTACTAGTTTTTTTCTGTCATCTATAAATGATTTAAGAATTTTAATCGGGGGGCCCAAAGTGGCTCCGGCCGGATGTCGTGGCGCTTGCGAAGGCGAGGCCAAGAGTTCAAGGCTAACCAACCTCAGCAACCTTACAAGCTCTCATTGATTGGCAAAAAAAAAAAAAAGAAAAAAAGAATTTTAATCAATTCCAAAGTAAAATTTTAGACCAGTTCTTACTGTGATTTGGGAACATTTAAAGCATTGAAATTAGGAAATCACTCCAGAGTGAACGGAAGGATATATCAGCCACTGCAAATGTCTGTCTAATTTTGGGAACTTGATGCAGTTTACTGAGTTGTAGGGAGAGCCAAAGCCTTGCCATAATCCTGCCATTCACTGGCTGTGAGTAACGGCCATCTGCTGGGGACTGGGGAGGACCCAGCTCAGTCAGTTTGGCTGCCTTGGTTTGCATGATAAAGGAAGGTCACAGAAAGTCAATAGGATTCAGAGCAACTCTCCAGGTGGTAGAAATGATCTGCAGGCAACCAGCAGAAATGGCTTACACTCTAGGACTGCGGCTCTGTCAAGAATCCTCTTTGGACATCGCACTTCTCCAAAACGATGTAACAGAATAAAATAAAAGGGAAATTCAAAATCTGCATCTCTTTAGATGGGCTTAGGCTTTTTGTGTATTGTGTTTGCTTTTCTTCATTATGGTATGGAGAAGAGGGGTGAAAGAAATATATAGAATGTGTTTTATTTTCAGACCTCAGGTGCAAAGAGTTTATCAGATTCCTCAATTAATAGCCTATTATCACTGTAGACCAATGAATAGCTGTCTTTTCTTCTGTTTAATTATAAAAATATTTCCTCCTTTAGACTCAAACTCAACTCCCACTCCTTTCCTCCTTCCCATTCTAATGTGCTGACAAATGTTCCCAAAGATACATATGTTTTAAGAATGAATAGTGAATGAAGTCCTCTTAATTTTTTTTTTGAGATGGATTTTTTTTTTTTTTTTTGCTCTCATAGCCCAGGCTCGAGTGCAGTGGTGTGATCTTGGCTCACTGCAAACTCCGTCTTCCAAGTACAAGCAATTCTCCTGCCTCAGCCTCCCAAGTAGCTGGGACTACAGGCACACACCACCACACCCAGCTAATTTTTGTATTTTTAGTAGAGATAGGGTTTCACCATGTCAGCCAGCCTGGTCTCAAACTCCTGACCTCAGGTGATTCACCTATCTCAGCCTCCCAAAGTGCTGGGATTACAGGCATGAGACACCGTGCCTGGCCAGTCCTCTTAACTTTCCTACATGTTGTCTATTACAATTTCCTGATAATTTTTATAAATTCAAGATATTCTGCTACTTGGATAAGGTCAACTACCCATAGAAAAGTCTGTCCAAACAACAGTCAGCATTAGCAAGACACCTAGAAAAGCTCTGCTTGCTCAAAAATATGCTGCCAGTGGAATGGTCAATCAGACAAGATTCATTCAGTAATTCAACACATCAGTAATTCATTCAGCAAATATTTACTGAGTTCTTATGTTGTGTAGCCATGACTGGGCCTAGCAATTGATAACAAATCTTGGTTGCAGTTCAGGCTCTGCCACTTATCAGCTGCATGAATTTGTGAAATCACTGAAATTCCTGATATCTAGAGCCTACTCAATTATAAAGGGAGAAAAATCAAACCCTCCCTACCACCTTAGAAAGATTGTTTTGGGGATAAAATTTACTGAGTATAGAGGAAATCACATTGAATCACACCATAAAACCTTGGTTTATTATTTTGATGATGTTGCTAAAAGAGAGAAAGAGCAGATAGGAGGGGAAACTGAATGAGAACTGGAAGGAGTCACTGAGGAACCTTGGCCGTGGCTACACTGGCCAGGTGTGGCCAAGCTGATGAAATCTGACAACGGAACACTGAGAAATAAAATACACTGTTACACTGATTTATCTCTAAATGGGTAGTAGACCAAACATTTATTCCCCATATTTAAAAAAGGAAAAAGGAAAATAAAAAGTCTCATCACAACCTTGAAAGCATGATCACAATCTCAGTCTCGACTGTTGATAGAAAAACTGTGATTGAAAAGTGAAATGAGACTAGAGGACAGTGAACAAAATTAGCAGGCAGTTCCAAATTTTCTCCCAGCTTGGAGATATTGTATCCCCAGTTTTGGAAGGCAGGAGTAGGCTATCTCATGAGTAATGTCATCTGTTTGCCCAGATCCAGGGTCAGAATTCTTGTTACTATAGTTAGTGTAAGCAAACACCCACAGGAGTGGGAGAAATTGTGGAGTGGGGTTGGGAGCTGTAGTAAAGCTCCTATAGAAAGAACACACCATAAATGTGTGAGCTAAAAACAATTAGTTTCTCTAAAGGAAGGGAAAAAAAATGAATAGGGATTTTAAGCATTTACTCCCTCTCATTAAAAAAAAACAGTAAAAAATGAAAATAAAATATATTGTTGCACTGATTTATCTCTAAATGGGTAGTAGACCAAACATTTATTCCCCGAATTAAAAAAAAAAAATGAAAATGAAAATAAAAAGGCTCATCACAACCTTGAAAGCATTATGCTGACTGAAATAAGCCAGACACCAAAGGACAAACATTATATGATTCCACTAAAGTGAAATATCTAGATAGGCAAATACATAGAGATAGAAAATACACGAGAGACTGGGGATAGGAGCCCATTGCTTAATGGGTACAGGGTCTGTTTGGAGTGATGAAAGAATTCTGGAAGTGGATAGTGGTGATGGTTGCCCAACATTGTGAATGGATTTTAGCACAACGAAATTGTACATAAAAGGGTTAAAAGGCAGAACTTAGGTTATACATGCTTTATCACTCTTCTTTAAATGTGGGGGAAAGGTGCAGATTTATCTTTTCTAAATGGATAATAGACAAAACATGAGATCATAAGGGTGTTTGGAATCCCAGAATGATAAAGGGTGGTCTCTTTAAAGCATGTGGGTACTGAGCTGACACAGTCTGCAGGACTGACTATCTGTCTCTAGTTCAGGGACATTTCTGTCTGAAGCAGCACCAGGAGACTGTGATAAACTTGAGGGAGCCTTGTCTTACAGATCTTTTATCTTCCTAATAACAGAATTGAATCTGGTAACCAGGAGACATTTAATAAGCACCTCCTGAGTGGATTATCTAGAAACAAAGCTGTCTCGTGCATTTATTCCAAAATAGTCATTGAGTGCCTCTAAATGGCCAGGAACTGGACTAGGTACTTGGATGCCCAGGCAAATAAAGAAAACCAAAATATTTCATCCCAAAATTTATTTTCTTGACATGTTTCAAGACGGTTGTTCAGAAGGGCTAGAAATGCAAAAATCGCTGAAAAGCTGCCTTTTGTGAGGGAGATTTGCATCTGTAGAGAATCAACATTGATGCAGCCAGCTTTCTCTGCTGGCCCTCCCTTGTCTAGATCTAGGAAAGATTAACAGAAAGTCTGATGTCTTCAAGTCTGAAAGAAATATTTACCATCCATTAACTATGAGGGTGGCTAGCTGCACAGTTTCATCTGTGTAACAAGAGGAACTCTGCTAGCCGGGCCTCTTCTTCTGTACCTCTCATAACCTGTTTTGCCATGACTTAAGCCCCTATTCTTTCTGTAACCTCAAAATGGTATAAAACCGTCAACCATCTTTCCTTTCTTTGAGATCTTATATTTTATTTCACAAGATAATCCTGCCTCTTAGTCTCATGAGAATCATTTACAATGAGCCTCAAAGAGAATGATTTATAAGTTAATTTACATCTTTCTAGTCCATTCATTCTCCCTTAAAATCATGTACTGCCCCTGAAAAGAACTGCATATACTCCCATCTCCTCCTTCCCCCTGGAAAAAGGGTACATAGGCTTCTGCACCCCACTAGGGGGTTGGGGTAATCACTCTGCGGTTCTGCCCCCACGTGCATTAATAAATTTGTATGCCTTTTCTTCCATTAATCTGCCTTTTGTCAGTTGATTTTTCAGTGACCCTTCAGAGGGCTGAGAAAAGAAAAAACAGAGTGGTCTGAGCTATGTAAGGTATGCAGGCCGGGGGAGACATGCGTATAGGCCTTCAGTCATGCCCCTTTCCCTCCCACTGAATTGCCTGGGGGCAATTATTTAAAGTCATTTTTGTTCCTGACTTGCTGTCTCACCCATTATCTTCACGTTTCTGGAATTTGTGATACAAAGAACAACGTATAGCCATTCAATAGCTTGTTATTTTTATGTAAATTCTGGGTAAACAACTCAGCAATTGACTCTTCTTTCCCTTTAAAAATTCACTTGTAACTGCTGCTAATCAGTGTGTGTAATCAGAGCAATTTGAATCTATGGCTCCAGGTTGCAATCCTCAGGGTTGGCCCAAATAAACTCATATTAATCTTGCCTCCACTTCTTTTTTTTTTTTTTTTCACTCAACAGGGCCAAGGGAAAATTTCCCCTTGGAATTACATCAACTAAACTCTGACTGCCCTCAAAGAACCTATAGTCTACAGTGAGAAAGAGGTGCTACTAAACAGTGGGACAAAGGCTGGTGCAGGGGGACTGAGAGGCTTCAGGAGAAGGATTAGTCAGGTAGAGGAGAATGCCTCCAGGTGAGGTACTGGGTCTATGCAGAGGCAGGAAAGGGAAGTAACAAGAGACTGAAGGTAGAACATGAAGAAGAGAAAGAGGTAAAGATAGAGCAAGTGAACTTCATCAAAAGAGCAATGGAAAGCTATTAAAGAGCTTCAATTTGTTATAGGCCTCCAGGTTCAATAGTCCATTGTGTGGCAACAGACCAATATACCAAAACAGCAGGAGTTTCAACAGAGAAAGAAATGGGAAGAACCTCAAATCTGCCTCCCTGGAGAGTTTTGGTTGAATTTTCAACAGAGTTTTGGTGGGAAGAAGGATAAGGAGCTATGATCACTGATTGGTTAGCAGGTGAGGGGTGAAATAACAATGTAGAAACTGCATTCTGTGCTGAGTGAATTCCTCGAAAGTGTTTTCAGTCTGGCAGGCATCCTCAGAATACAGGATCTAGAAAACATCTCAAATTTTAAAACTTGAGTTTTCTTAACATTAAAGATGTTATCTATAGAAACAAGGGAAGTTAGGACCTCGTGACAGGGGCTATGTAACTTTTAAGCATTAAGCAACTGTAAGGAAGTGGGCTAAAGGGCTAGCTGGTTAATGCTTGGCTACGCTTCTATTCAAGCTTATAATTTTGTTCAAACAAAGCAATTTTGTTTTATTAATTTTATGAGGATGGTTTCAAATTCAAGGAGTAGACTGAGCATATTTGCACTTCAATAATACAAAATATTAGTTAAATGTGCCAGATGTTACCAAAGGAATTTCACTCAACTTTTACTAAGAAAGAAATAAAAGAAAGAATAATTTTTCTATTCTCTTTGATTTTTTTCCCAACAAGCGTATAAAATTTTTACAATCAGTAAAGCTATTTCATTAAGAAAAAATAGAAGAGAAAAAAAAGAAAAGGAGGCCTGGGTGCAATGACTCACATCTATAACACCAGCACTTAGGGAGTTCAAAGCCGGAGGATTGCTTGAGCCTAGGAGCTCAAGATCACCTTGGGCAACATAGTGAGATCCCCATCTCTCTATAAATTTTTGAAAATTATCCAGACACGAGGCTGAGGTGGGAGGATTGCTTGAGCCCAGAAGGTCAAGGCTGCAGTGAGCCATGGTTATGCCACTCCACTCTAGCCAGGGTGGCAGAGCAAGAATCTGTCTCCAAAAAACAAACAAACAAAGAGGAAGAGGAAGCAAAAATAAGAAAGACGACTCTAGTCAGTGTGAAAATAGATTTAGAAAGCCTTTTAAAACAAACGTGTATCAGATCATGTTATTCTCCTGCTGAAAAATCCTTCAATGACTTTCCAACATAATCGTTCTGAAATCCCAGCTCCTGGATGGGCCTTCCTATCCATGGACCTCCTTAATACTGCTCTCCTTTTGCCTCACTGAACTCCAGCCATACTCCAAATATTGGCCTGGATCACTTCTTCACTGTGTTCAGGTCTTTGATCAACTGTCACCGTGGCGGCTTTTCTAACCTCTATTCCCTGGTATTCTCTGTCCTCCTCAATCTGCTTTATTTTGCTTATAGCACTAGCACGCCACTTGATAGTATATTAACTATTTGTTTACTGTCTTTCTCTCCATCAAAATGTAAGCCCCAGGAAGATTTGTTTTGTTCACAGCTCTGTCTTCCAGTGCACAGACAGTCCCTAGCCCAGAAAATGTGCTCAGAAAATACTTGTTAAATGAATAAAGGAGAAGAGAAGATAGAGTTATGGATAATATGGGTTTTTACCTTTGATGCCTGTTTTCATTCTTAAGCCTAAGAAAAAGTTTTAGACTAGAAAAGCAGAAAATTGTTGAATTCTGGTTTGAGTGCTTTGAGTTTCAGTTACTTGAAGGTTTTGGGAGAATAAAACAGACCTGCCAACGAAGACCCCTCTGTGCCAATATCAAAGAGACAGAGGCCAGGCACAGTGGCTCATACCTATAATCCCAGCACTTTGGGAGGTGGAGTTGGGAGAATCACTTGAAGCCAGGAGTTCAAGATTAGCCTGGGCAACATAGTGAGACCTGAACTGTCTATTATGAACTGGGTGCTTTCTGACCCATCTAGCCATAAAGTGAGTCATGCACAGTAGCATTCCATCATCAAATGGAAACAGTATATATGTGATTAGTCTTGAGCAGGTCCTAAAGGCACAAATAAGTTACATAAGGAAGTGGTTCAAATGCCCATGGTCTCCACTCCTGCCACCCTGCCTTCTCTCCCCCAGCCTGCACCAATGGCCTCATGGAGAGTTCCTTATAATCAGTTGACAGAGGAAAAGAAGGCTAGGGCCTGGTTCACAGATGGTTGTGTATGATATGCAGGCACCACCCAAAAGCAGACAGCTGCAGCACTACAGCCCCTTTCTAGGATATCTCTGAAGGACAACAATGAAGGGAAATCTTCTCAGTGGGCATAACTTTGAGCAGTGCACCTGGTTGTGCACTTTGCATAGAAGGATGAACGGACAGATGTGCGATTAGATACTAATTCATGGCTGTAGCCAATGGTTTGACTGGATGGTCAGAACTTAGAAGAAGCATGATTGGAAAATTGGTGACAAAGAAATTTAGGGAAGAGGCATGTGGACGGACCTCTCTGAGTGGTCAAAAACTGTGAAGATACTTGTATTCCATGTGAGTCCTCACCAAAGGGTGACTTCAGCGGAGGAGGATTTTAATAATCAAGTGGATAGGATGACTACTGAGTGCCCAATTTGCCAGCAGCAGAGACCAACACTGAACCCTCAATATGGCACCATTCCTAGTGGTAACCAGCCAGCTACCTGGTGGCAGGTTGATTATATTGGACCTCTATCATCAAGAACAGAGGTCTGTCCTCACTGGAATAGACACTCCGGATATAGGTTTGCCTATCCTGCATGCAATGTTTCTGCCAAGGCTACCATCCATGGACTCACATCTTTATCTACCATCATGGTATTCCACACAGCATTGCCTCTAATCAAGGCACTCACTTTACGGCTAAAAAAGTGCAGCAGTGGGCTCATGCTCATGGAATTCCCTGGTCTTACCATGTTCCCCATCATCCTGAGGCAGTTGGATTTATAGAAAGGCAGAATATCCTTTTGAAGTCACAACAATGCCAACTAAGTGACCATACTTTTCATATCTGGGGCAAAGTTCTCCAGAAGGCCATGTATGCTCTGAATCAGCATCCAATACATGGTAGGGTTTCTCCCATAGCCAGGATTCATGGGTCCAGGAATCAAGAAGTGGAAGTGGTCCACTCACCATCACCCCTAATGATCCACTAGCAAAATTTTTGCTTCCTATTCCCACGACATTACATTCTGCTAGCCTAGGCATCCAGAGGGAGGAATGCTGCCACCAAGAGACACCACAAAGATTCCAATGAACTGGAAGTTAAGATTCCAACTCAAACAGTTTGGGCTCCTCCTATCTTTAAGTCAACAGGCTAAAAAGGAAGTTACAGTGTTGGTTGGAGTGATTGACCTAAACTGTCAAGAAGAAATCAGTCTACTACTCCACACTGGAGGTAAGGAAGGGTATGCATAGAATACAAGAACTCCATTAGGGCATCTCTTTTTTCTTTTTTTTTTCTTTTTTTTTTGAGATGGAGTTTCACTCTTGTTACCTAGTGCAATGGCGCGATCTCGGCTCACCACAACCTCCGCCTCCTGGGTTCAAGCAATTCTCCTGCCTCAGCCGCCTGAGTAGCTGGGATTACAGGCACGTGCCACCATGCCCAGCTAATTTTTTGTATCTTTAGTAGAGACGGGGTTTCACCATGTTGACCAGGATGGTCTCAATCTCTTGACCTTGTGATCCACCCGCCTTGGCCTCCCAAAGTGTTGGGATTACAGGCGTGAGCCACCGTCCCCGGCTAGGGCATCTCTTAATATTACCATGCCCTGTGATTAAGGTCAATGGGAAACTACAATAGCCCAATCCAGGCAGGACTACAAATGACCCAGACCCTTCAGGAATGAAGGTTTGGGTCACTCCACCAGGGAAAATAAACACACACACAACCTGCTGAGGTGTTTGCTGAAGACAAAGGGAATACAGCATGGGTAATAAAGAAGGGAGTCATCAATACCAGCTATGACCACATGACGAGTTGCAGAAAAGGGGACTCTAATTGTCATGAGTATTTCCTCCTTGCTTTGTTCAAAACATGGTTGTGCATATATACATATACTTGTACTAAGAAAATATCTTCATTTTATTTCCTTTTTCTTTTATCACGTGACACAAGATTTATTGACTGCATATCAGTGTTTAAGTATTGTTAAGTCTACGTAATAGCATTTGGGTTGGGGATTGGTGCATTTCTGGTTATATGAAGGACAGTTGTATTATGTTAGATGTAATTATGACCTTATTGTTGTCTTTATTTGAAGATTATATACGATCTCAGGAGACGTGTAAGGTTCACACTGACAAAGGGTGGACTTGTAATAGTTAATACTGAGTGTCAACTCACTTGGATTGAAGGATGCAAAGTATTGATCCTGGGCATGTCTGTGAGGGTGTTGCCAAAGGAGATTAACATTTGAGTCAGTGGGCTGGGAAAGGCAGACCCACCCTCAGTCTGGGTGAGTACCGTCTAATCAGTTGCCAGTGCAGCTAGAATATAAAGCAGGCAGAAAAATGTGAAAAGACTAGACTGGTTTAGCCTCCAAGACTCCATCTTTCTCTCATGCTGGATGCTTTCTGCCCTCAAACACTGGATTCAAGTTATTCAGCTTTGGGACTCGGACTGGCTTCCTTGCTTTTCAGCTTGCAAATGGCCTATTGTGGGACCTTGTGACCACGTGAGTTAATACTCCTTAATAAACTCCCCTTTATATATATTAGTTCTATCCCTCTAGACAATCCTAAGACAGACCCTGTGTCTTATCTTCTTGACACATGCCTTATAATTATCTCCTCTCTTGTCTCCTGAGGGATTTCTTAATTAATTTCAGAGGTAGATGTTTATGGTTCCAAGGATAAAAGCCAAATGGGGTCTCATATTGGGTTTTCAAGGAGACACACTAAGGAAAGGAGGATCAAATGGCAACTATTTCCCTCCTCAAAGAAAATTTCAACATCTTATCCTTACAAAGCATAAATATGCCCAATAAGATGTTGGATAATGTGGGAGTGGAATCCTGGAGATAAAGTCGAAATTTATCAGTATTGTATGCTATGCAAATGTTAGAAACACACTGGCAGAATTTCCTTCATCTAAATGGAAGCAGTCTGGGGCTACTGGAGCAATCTCATGCTTGACACTACCCAGAATTCTTTGTCTCATGAGCAAGAAAATGAAGGAGCAGGTACACCAAAGGTGAGGTTGGAGCGAAAGTTTAACAAGCAAAAACGAAAAGAGCTCTTCTCAACAGAGAGGGGACCAAGAGGTTTGTTATTTTACAGTTGAATGTAAAGGCTGTTATAAACAAGTTAATTGGGGCCAGGCATGGTGGCTCACACCTGTAATCCCAGCACTTTGGGAGGCTGAGGTGGGCGGATCATGAGGTCAAGAGATCAAGACCATCCTGGCCAACATGGTGAAACCCCGTCTCTACTAAAAAATACAAAAATTAGCTGGGCGTGGTGGTGCGTGCCTGTAGTCCCAGCTACTCGGGAGGCTGACGCAGGAGAATTGCTTGAACCCAGGAAGTGGAGATTGCAGTGAGCCGAGATTGCACCACTGCACTCCAGCCTGGCGCCTGGCAACAGAGCAAGACTCTGTCTCAAAAAAAATAACAATAAAGATAAAAAATTGAAATTAAAAAATTTTTAAAAATAAGCTAATTGAGCAGGGTGTGTCATCTGCATAGGATATGAAAAACTGGTTGGGGTTGGGTGTCTTGTTTGGATAAGGCATGAATTCTTCTTAGTTCCACCCTGTCCTTCTAGTGTGCACATGGGTCCTTAGCCTGAGTTATTCCATATTCTTTCATTTCCCTTACTGTGCACATTCAGGAGATGGAATTTTCCACTGCAGACATGTCTGGTTCTGTGTAACTTTTTTTATCTATACAGCTGCAGGCCTGTCTTAGGAAAGCCCCCTTATGTGAGTTCCCTTATCTGAGCATGCCCCAAAAGGAAAAGAATGTGCTCACTGAAGCCCACTGTGTATAGCTGGAGCTCACTGGTCGCATAAGAGATAAAGATGCTGGACTTTGCTTCCTCATCTGCACTTGCGGCTTGATTTCTTCCAGGTTGTTCTTTTGATAGAAGGACTCCTACCAGGGGACTTGTCCTAACGATTTGCCTAACCAGTTCCTTCCTCTGTCTTCCCTCAAAATGACCATGTTTAATGTGACTCAAAAGTCACCAAAAAACTCTTTCATTATGCTTCCTCCTGCTTGAGTTTGCAAGATGATGAAACTGCCTTTGCAAAAATGATAACTGAGATAATGATTACAGTGAGAGAGCTGACCTAACTGACTCCATCTTGCCCCTAGCCTCCAAGCTGTCCCTGTCCATTCTTGGGCATAGGCCAAACTAAGTTTGGGAAGAACTTAGTTTATGGTTTAGCTTTGAAACAAAAATTATAACAGCCATTTCCCAAAACAAACCCCCTTCTGTCTGGGGACTAGACCGCCTTCACAGGACTAACAAGTTAGCCACAAGATAAGAAATTATGATTAAGGAGTCATGCAGCTGGAGGCTACAAGATTCTAAACCTCCCCAAATTGCCCCTGGGGATAACATCACTAGTGTGAAACCTAAGATCAGTGCTTGAGATATTTTACAGACCCTGCCCTTGATGGATCAGCTGGCACCAGCCAGATAGATAAACCCACTCAGCTGGTCTTGTAGCCACCCGCCAGGAACTGACTCAGCACAAGAGGACAGCTTCAACTCCTAAGATTTCATCTCCCACCTCAGGTTCTGACTAATCAGACCCTCAGATTCCCTGCCCGCTACCCACTCATCAAGTTATCATTAAAAACTCCTGTCCCCAAATTCTCAGGGAGATTGATTTGAGTAATAATTAAAACTTCGGTCACCCACACAGCCAGCTCTTTCACCATCGTAATTCACCTGTCTTGATAAATTGGCTCTGCCCAGGAAGCAGGCAAGGTGAACCCGTTGGGTGGTTACAATTACACTTCAGGTTGTTCTGTAGGTTTGTTTGTTTAAGTATGAAAAACATTGCTTTTTTGTTTTTTTTCAGAATCTTTGAGTCCATCTGGAAGAAGAAAGGAGAGAAGACTGTTTTCTGGGATGGAAAGGAAGCCTTGCTTTCTCTTTGGGTGGATTACAGGAATTGGTTGAATTCTCCCTGCCCTGGAGCAAAGTAAATCTGTTTTTTATGGTAAAAATTTAGGCTCTTCCTGAGGGACACTATGAGAGAAAATTACGGAAGGGAGCTTTTATTTTGAGAATAAAAAGTAAACAACACACCACAAGGTGTAAAGTTGGTAAGAGGGTAGAAGGGAGTAGATGAAGCCCGAGGGGAAAAGAAATGGGCAAACGGGAACTGGTCAAGAGAAAGAACACTCTACAGGACCTTGAAATGAACGAATAAAATGTATGACACCTTTTTGCCCCTAAAATATCTACTTACTAATCCCTAGAAACTCGGAGTGTCACTTTATAGTGCAAAGGGATGTTGCCAATCCACTGAGTTAAAGATCCTGAGTTAGGAAGATGATCCTGAATTACCAGTGTGGGCCCAATGGAATCATAGCTTTCCTTCCAGGAGGGAAGCAGAACGTGGATGTAAACAGAAAAGGAGAATGCCTTACCTTGCCCATCTTCTACATGTTCGCCTGTAACTTGACAACATCATAAAGCAACTGACTCTAAATCAACTTGAGTTATGTTTCCAGAGCTTGAGGACCCTTTGAAACTGCTCTTCCAAAATTACGACACTGAGCGAAATCAGACATGGCTGACTCCACTGTGCTTCTAGCCTCATAGGCTGGCTGTCTTTGCTCATTCCTGGGTGTGGGTCAAGCTAACTTTTGGAGAAATTTAGTTTATAGTTTAAATAATAATAGCCCTTAAAAAAAAACTAAACTGTTCTCATAAAACTAATTAAAGGCTACCAAGTTAGGAGGATGAGAGGGGCTTGAATTCTTTTATTTATTTATTTATTTATTTTTGAGACGGAGTTCCACTCTTGTCACCCAGGCTGGAGTACAATGGTGCGATCTCGGCTCACTGCTACCCCCACCTCCCAGGTTCAAGTGATTCTCCTGCCTCAATCTCCCAAGTAGATGGGATTACAGACACCTGCCAACACACCTGGCTAATTTTTGTATTTTTAGTAAAGACAGTGTTTCATCAGATTGGCCAGGCTGGTCTCAAACTCCTGGCCTCAGGTGATCCACCCACCTCGGCCTTCCAAAGTGCTGGAATTACAAGTTTGAGACACTGTGCCCAGCCAGGATTTTGTATTTCTGACAGTGGATGGTCCCACCTGGACCCACCAGCCAGTCCTGTGGCCCCCACCCAGGAATTGACTTAACATAAAAGGACAGCTTTGATTATCTGTGATTTCATCTCTGACCCAACCAATCAGTATACCCCTGTCTCTAGCCCCCGATCACCAAAGGATTTTTGAAAAACCCTAACCTCCCAGCTACTGGGGAGACTGACTTGAGTAATAAGTCTTTTCTTTTTTTTTTTTGAGACAGGGTCTTATAACAAGGTTTTTTGTGGTGTTGGTGAGGCACAACTCCCCCGAGAGAATGCTGTGGGTTCTTGGTCTCCAATCTCTTAAGAATAAGAGAAGGGACCACTGCAGGTACACTGTATGCTAGTAAAAGTAAATATCGGACCCAAGAAGTGTTGCAGAAAGGTGATTTTATTTAGGTAGAGAAAAGAAAAGAAAAGGAGAAGAAGAGAAAGACTTTCATGAAGAGTGTGGAAGGGGATTTCAGAGGGGAAATCCAAGAGGGAAAAGAGAGCTCCCACTACGTGGGAGGGGATTCCAGAGAGCTGGAAATCCAGTGTGGGTGAAGGAGCAGGGGAATTTATCCTGGGAGAAATTCCCATCATCCCAAGTTCCCCTGGCCAATGAAAGGAGTTCCTTTAAACTTCCACTGGGGTGATTGACTCTTAGTTTCTTCCCATGCCCACAAAATTCAAACATAAACCGTTAAATCCCCTGGATGGAGAGAGATGGGAGGGGGCATGGCGCTTAGAAGTTCTTGTGCTTAAAACTATGCCCCCTCTGGACCCAGAAAGAGAACACATTCCCTCAGTCTGATGCCCAGGCAGAAGTGCAGTCACATTGTCTTGGCTCGCTACAGCCTCTGCCTCCCAGGCTCAAGCAATCCTCCTACCTTAGCCTCCTGAGTAGATGGGACTACAGGTGTGTATTGTGGCACCTGGCTAATTTTTATATTTTTAGTAGAAAAAGGGTTTCACCATGTTTCCCAGGCTGGTCTCGATCTCCTGGGCTCAAGCAATCTTCCTGCCAAGCCTCCCAAAGTGCTGCAATTACAGTCATGAGTCACTGTACCCAGCCTTGAGTAATAACTCCATTTCCCACGTAGTGTGGCTGGCTTAGCATCAATTAAACTCTTAACTGTGATGATCTCAGTTAGTTGACTTTCTTTGTGCAGTGGGCAGAAAAAAACCTGCTGGACAATTACACCTTCAGTAGGTTTATTGGACATGAAAACGACATGCCAACAGCTCTCTATCTGATTTCCAAGTTTTAGACAATTTTTCTCTAAATATTAGAGAAGCATTGCAATCAGGTAAGCCACATGCTTTGTCGTTGTTTTTGTTTTTTATTTTTTTTGAGATGGAGTCTCGCTCTGTTGCCCAGGCTGGAGTGCAATGGCACGATCTTGACTCACTGCAGCCTCTGCCTCCCAGGGTCAAGTGATTCTCCCACCTCAGCCTCCCAAGTAGCTAGGATTACTGGCACCACCATCATGCCAGGCTAATTTTTTCTATTTTTGTAGAGATGGGGTTTCATCATGTTGGCCAGGCTGGTCTTGAACTCCTGACCCTAGGTGATCTGCACACCTTGGGCTCCAAAAGTGCTGGGATTACAGGCATGAGTCACAGCACCCAGCCATAAGCCAAATGTTGATTGCACCACTGCAATCTAGACTGGGCAATAAAGTTGGACTCCTGACTCATTAAAAAACATTTCTTTTTTTTTTTTTTTTTTTTTTGAGATTGAGTTTTGCTCTTGTTACCCAGACTGGGGTGCAATAGCATGATCTCAGCTCACCGCAACCTCCGCCTTCTGGGTTCAAGCAATTCTCCTGCCTCAGCCTCCTGAGTAGCTGGGACTACAGGCGTGCACCACTATACCCAGCTAATTTTTTGTATTTTTAGTAGAGACAGGGTTTCACCTTGTTGACCAGGATGGTCTCTATCTCTTGACCTCGGGATCCACCCGCCTTGGCCTCCCAAAGTGCTGGGATTATAGGTGTGAGCCACCATGCCCGGCCTAAAAAACAATTCTTTTAGTAAAAAAAAAATAGAAAACCACATGTTAACAAAATGTTTTCTTTAAACAGTCTGCCTCCTAAAAGATTTCAGCAGAAGCATGTGTAGTGGGAATGCTTGGTAAGAAAGAATACTTTTTTTTCTGGCTAGAGAATGGTATTTTAAAGTTTAGATTTTACTAAATGAGAAAGAAAGCCATTGGAGAGTTTGAGCAAGGCAGTGAGATCATCTGAGTATGTTTTAAAAGGACCTCTCTGGCTTTGTGTGAAGATGAGACTCTGGGAGCAAGAGGGAAAGCTGTCAGATCTGTAGTCCTGGCAGGAAGCTGATAGCACACCCAGGGCAGGAGTGGAGAAGAGATGAGAATTATTGGAACTTCACCTACTTCAACAGTGGAGACAAATAGATCTGCTGATGTATTTGCTGTAATTAAGCAAAGGTAAGGCAAATGTCTCCACTTTGTTTTTTTGATGGAGATGTTAAATAATGAAGGCTGGGACAGGCGCGGTGGCTCAGGCCTGTAATCCTAGCACTTTGGGAGGCCGAGGTGGGTTGATCACCTGAGGTCAGGAGTTCAAAACTAGCCTGGCCATCATGGTGAAACCTCATCTTTAAAAATAGTAATAAAAATAATGATAATAATTATAAAAATTTACAAAAATTATAAAATATTAGGCCGGGCATGGTGGCTCAAGCCTGTAATCCCAGCACTTTGGGAGACCAAGGCGGGTGGATCACGAGGTCAACAGATTGAGACCATCCTGGTTGGCATGGTGAAACCCCGTCTCTACTAAAAATACAAAAAATTAGCTGGGCATGGTGGCACGTGCCTGTAATCCCAGCTACTCAGGAGGCTGAGGCAGGAGAATTGCCTGAACCCAGGAGGCGGAGGTTGTGGTGAGCCAAGATCACGCCATTGCACTCCAGCCTGGGTAATAAGAGTGAAACTCTGTCTCAAAAAAAAAATTATAAAATATAATAATAATAATAATAATAATGAAGGCTGTTTCCTTGGAATGTGTGTATCTCTGAGGCTCGGAGAAAAAGAGGACCAAGATATCAATGGAAGTATAACCAGCAGGCATAGCACAGGCTGGGGGCTAAGAAACTGTCCAGCCATAGGCTACAATCTACATTAGGCTTAGCCAACAAACTTCTTAATTTCCTACTTTGCTGCTAACTTGTGGTTGCTGAATAGTCCTTTATTTCATTTGCTGGTTCTCAGTTCTTTTTTTTTTTTTTTTTGAGATGGAGTCTCATCCTGTCTCCCAGACTGGAGTGCAATGGTAAGATCTCAGCTCACTGCAACCTCCACCTCCTGGGTTGAAGCAATTCTCCTGCCTCAGCCTCCTGAGTAGCTGGGTGGTAGAGACAAATAAATACTTGTTCCTCAGTGCTGAAAAGAAGAACTAGTGCTCCAATGAAGATTTTTCTCAGCAAGACAATTTACTTCTTTAGAAGGGTGCATCTCATGGATGGAGCAATGGTGAGAGCACACCTGAACAGGGGAGGAAAGGGGTTCTCATCCCTAAGGCAGGTAGCCCCTACTGCTGTGTATTCCCCTATTGGCTAGGGTTGGACCATACAGTCTAAGCTAATTCCAATTGCCTATTTTAAAGGCAGCAGGGATAGAGTGGTGAAGAGAGCAGTTTGGCAGGAAAGACAGTTACAGAACAGGTAACTAAAGGTGACTCAGGTCAGAGGAGGTGACCAGGATGAGTCAGGATGGAGCAGGTGACCAGGGCTAACTCAGGTCACAGCAGGTGACCAGGGAAACAGATGTGAACTACTGATTAGAACTGGTGGGAAAGTTGTTTACTGAAACTAGAGGCAAGGGGGCAAAGAGAATCAGGAAGTTAAACTTTAAAATGGAGAACAAAGAATAAGAGAGCTGAACATACTGATTCTTTCAAGATAAACTTGGAGCTCACTATATTTTACACTGGGATTACAGGCATGTGCCACCACGCCTGGCTACTTTTTTGTATCTTTAGTACAGACAGGGTTTCACCATGTTGGCCAGGCTTGTCTTGAACTTCTGACCTCCCAATTCACCTGGCTTGGCCTCTCAAACTGCAGGGATTACAGGTGTGATTCACCACACCTGGCGGGTTCTCAGTTCTCATAGACCTTCTCATCCTCACTCTCCACATTGCCTATCCAGGCAATAATCACGTAACAGACAAGTCTCAGTATTCACACACTTGTGTAATTGTAATCCTCTCCTACATAAATTAGGACTGACCTATAAAAAGATATTGTCTATACAAAGAGAGACCTATATAAGGATAATGATAGAATGACTGATATAAGAATACAAGGAATGCATCTTTAAAGACTAAGTCAGAAAAGATACTTTGGCTTCTGGCTTGCTGTTTCCTGGATCACTTGCTCTGGGGGTACCAGAAGACATGCCTGTGATGTACGTAGGCAGCCTTATGATGAGTTCTATGTGCACATGGTAAGGAGCTGAAGCCTTCTGCAGGTAGCCAGCATCAACTCACCAAGCACATGAGTGAGCCTCCCTGGAGGCAGATTCTTCAGCCCCAGTCAAGCCTTCAGATGACTGTACTTCAGCCAAATCTAGACCGTCACATCACAAGAGATCCTGAGCCTGTAGCACCTACCTAAGCCACTCCCAAATTTCTGATTCACAGAAACTGTGAGAGATAACAAATGTTTATCGTTGTTGCATGTTGCAGCAACAGATAGTCAATACACCACTTATTCCCTTTGCTACCTCTGCTTTCTTCAGAGTCAAGGTAGAGGGGAAAGAATTAGAGAAGATAGAACTAAGAACTTACTTAATCAGTGCCATTATAATCCTGTTGGTGGTGTGGCCCAAATACCGGCTCTCTCACTGAGATGCAGGTTACAAGTTCTTTGAGAGGTTATTTTTCTTTTCTTTTCTTTTTCTTTTTTTTTGAGACAGTCTTGATCTGTCACCCAGGCTGGAGTGCACTGGCATGATCCTGGCTCACTGCAACCTCCTCCTCCTCCTCCTCGGTTCAAGCAATTTTCATGCCTCAGCCTCCCAAGTCGCTGGGACTACAGGTGCATGCCACCACATCCAGCTAATTTTTGTATTTTTTTTTTTTAGTAAAGACTGGGTTTCACCAAGTTGGCCAGGCTGGTCTCAAACTCCTGGCCTCAAATGATCCACTCATCTCCATCTCCCAAAGTGCTGGGATTACAGGCATGAGCCATTGTGCCCAGCCTCATTGAAAGGTTCTTGCTTGAACTCTGACATGGGCAATGCATTGTCTAGCTGTACCCTTGTAATGCCTTTCCCCAAACCCTAGCAACTGCCTCTGATGGTGTGACTCACAGTCTCCTATTTCTGAGGTCCTCTCACCCTAGCAGGCTCCCCTCTGGGATAGTCTACATATAAGATTACCAAAATCCAGACATCATTCCCCATCCAATTAACTAACAGGAAACACATGTAAGCTTGCAGTAAAAGATGGTGGATATATAGGCTGCAAGCCCCTCTATTACCTTCTGTCTTTCAGAGGAAAAGGAGGCACCAATTTCTAGGCTCATGGATACTCCTAGATTTCAAGCACACATACCAAACTTTTCCAAGAACCCTTTCACCATGCTATACTCCAGTGACTTCTCCAGGATGGTTCCATGAGTTTTTGCAGTTCATTATACAACCAGCAGGGGAGAGAAATGTGTATTTCTTTTGTTTTTGGAAGCACCTCTTATGTTTCTAAATAATCTTGTTGAAGCCCTCTTCTGGTGTGATGTGGGGAAAGAAATTCCCAGAAGCTGGCTCACGCCTGTAATCCCAACATTTTGGGAGGCCAAGGTGGGCGGATCACCTGAGATAAGGAGTTCAAGCCCAGCCTGACCATCGTGGAGAAATCCCATCTCTACTAAAAATTTTCAAAAAAATTTGTCGGGCATAGTGGCACATGCTTGTAATCCCAGCTACTTGGGAGGCTGAGGAAGGAGAATTGCTTAAACCTGGGAGGCAGAGGTCTTAGTGAGCCAAGACCGTACCATTGCACTCCAGCCTGGGTGACAAGAGCAAAACTCCATCTCAAAAAGAAAAATGTGAATTCACATTCCAACCAGTGCCCAAGAATATATTAAGAGTATTGGAGAAGGACAATTGTCACAGAACAACCGGCCTTCTGAAGGCAAACGAGACTCCAGCTCTAAGTTCTGCTCCTGCAGACTGCCCACAGAGATAGCCCCTGGGGGGTTCTGGTTTTTTTGTTTGGTTGGTTTTTTGTTTGTTTTTTGTTTTTCGTTTTTTTGAGACAGAGTCTCACTCTGTCACCCAGGCTGGAGTGCAGTGCCATGATCTCAGCTCACAGTAACTTCCACCTCCCAAGTTCAAGTAATTCTCCTGCCTCAGCCTCCCAAATAGCTAAGATTATAGGTGCCCGCCACCATGCCCAGATAATTTTTGTATTTTTGGCAGAGACAGGGTTTAACCACGTTGACCAGACTGGTCTTGAACTCCTGACCTCAGGTGATCCACCCATCTCAGCCTCCCAAAGTGCTGGGATTAGAGGCGTGAGCCACTGTGTCCAGCCAGCCACATCCCATCTCCAAATCTTAATTCTGTTCTCTAATTTTAAGGAGCCTTGTGATTACATTGATCCTACCCTCATAAGCCAGGATAATTGCTGTATCTCAAGACCTTTATCCTTAATAGCATCTGCAAAGCACCTTTGCCATGTAAAGTAACATGGCCACCAGTTCTAAGGATTAAGATATGGTCATCTGTTGGTGTTGGCAGAGGGGTTATTATTATGCCCACCACAGTAATTTTCCCAAAATATTTGGTTTAATATTACCTATATTTGTACTTTACATAAATAGAAACACTCTGTATCTTTTTATATCTTACTTCTTTTGCTCAGCATTAAGCTTATAAGATGCACCTATGTTACCTGTGGCTATAGTTCATTTTTATTGTATGAATAGACAATTAATAGACACTTGCATTATTCAAGTTTGGGGACTATTATGAACTCTACTGTTACAAACATTGTCATTCAAGTATAATGGTACACATATGCACAGATTTCTCCAAGATATATATGCAAGGCTGAAATTGCTAAGTCCAAATATATGTGTGTCTTCAACTTTACTTGGTAATACAAAATGGTTTTCCAAAATGGTTATTCAGATTTCTACTCCCATAAATAGTGTATGAAAAGTCTCATTGCTCCACATTCTCACCGAACATATCATTGCCACTTTTTTTTTTTTTTGAAACGGAGATTCATTCTTATCACCCAGGCTGGAGTGCAATGGTGCCATCTTGGCTCACTGAAACCTCTGCCTCCCAGGTTCAAAAGATTCTCCTGCCTCAGCCTCCCAAGTAGGTGGTATTACAGCATGTACCACCATGTCTGGCTAATTTTTGTATTTTTAGTAGAGATTGAGTTTTACCATATTAGCCAGGCTGGTCTCAACTCCTGACCTCAGGTGATCTGCCCGCCTCAGCCTCCCAAAGTGCTGAAATTACAGGCGTGAGCCACTTCGCCTGGCCCAGATTTTTAAGTTTTGTCAATCTAGTAGGTACACAATGATGTCTTCTTGTGATTTAAATTTGCATTTTCCTGATTAGTAGTAAGTCTGTGTTTTCATATGTTTATTGGTCATTTGCATTTCTTCTTTGTGAAGGGACTGTTCAAATATTTAGCCCATTTTTTATCTGGTTTGTCTTTTCCCTGTCAATTTGTAAAAAGCCATTAAATCATCTAGATATAATTCCTTTGTCAGTTATATGTCTTCAAATATTTTCTGTAATTTTGTGTCCCTTTTTTTCTGTCTTTATAATGTGATTGATGAACAGAAATTGTTCATTTAAAGGTAGCTTATCAATTTTATTGTTTATGGTTAGTGTTTCTTTATAAGAGCATTTTCCCAATACAGTCATGAAGATTTACTTCTTACAATTTATTTTTCTTTTTAATTTTGGTATCGAGAAGCTATCCTCTTCCTCATCCTCCTCCTCTTCCTCCTCCTCCCCCTCCTCCTTCTTCTTTTTCTTTCCTTCTTCTTTTTAACAGGGTCTTACTCTGTCGCTCAGGCTGGAGTGCAGTGGTGTGATCTCAGCTCACTGCAACCTCTGCCTCCTGGGTTCAAATAAGTCTTGTGTCTCAGCCACCCAAATGTTGGGATTACAGGAGCATGCCACCACACCTGGCTGATTTTTGTACTTTTTATAGAAATGGGGTTTTGTCATGTTGCCCCCCACCTTGGCCTTCCAAAGTGCTGGGATTATAGGCATGAACCACCATGCCTGGCCAAGATTTACTCTTATATTGCCTTCTAAAAGCTTTCCACTTTTATCTGTCATATTTGGGTTCATAATCAACCTAGAATTAAATTTCAGTGTGTTGCCATATAGGGCCTTTTTATTTAAGAAAAAAATATCTAATTGATCCAGCAGTAATTGATCCAGCAATGTTTATTAAACAGACCTATTGTGCTGGGCAGCTTTGTCGTAAACCAAGTGCCCATATATGCAGGAGTTTGTTTCTGGGTATCCTAGTCAAAGAAAAAACAAGCCGGGCGTGGTGGCTCAAGCCTGTAATCCCAGCACTTTGGGAGGCCAAGATGGGTGGATCACGAGGTCAGGAGTTCAAGACCAGCCTGGCCAACATGGTGAAACCTCATCTCTTTTTTAAAAAATAAAAAAATAAAGAGAAAACAAAAAAAGAAATTTGACCTAAACTTCACAAATTATACAAAAGTTCACTCAGTATGGATCATCATGTAAATTTAAAATGTAAGACTAAAAACCTTTTATGAGAAAACATAGGAGAAAAATCTTTGGACCCTAAGACAAAGAGATTTTAGACTAACACCAAAATCATGATAAAAAATAAAAAGATAAATTGTACTGTATTAGTCCATTCTTGCATTGCTATAACGAACTACCTGAGACCGGGTAATTTATAAAGAAAAGAGTTTTAATTGGCTCACAGTTCCACAGGCTGTACAGGTAGTATGGCTGGGAAGGCCTCAAGAAACTTTCAATCTTGGTGGAAGTCGAAGGGGAAGTAGGCACAGCTTACATGGTGAGAGCAGGAAACAGAAAGGAGGGGGAGATGCTACACACATTTAAACAACCAGATCTCACGAGAACTCACTTACTATCACGAGAACAACACAGGAGAAGTCTGCCCCTATGATCCAGTCACTTCCTACCAGGCTCCTTGTCCAAAACTGGGGATTATAATTTGGCATGAGATGTGGGTAGGGACACAAATCCAAGCCTCTCATGGAACTTCTCAAAAATAAAAACTTTCACTCTGCAAAAGATTCTGTTAAGATGATGGAAAGACTGAGGATAGACTGGAAGAAAATTTTTGCAAATCATGTAATCAACAAAGGACTAACATCATTAACATATAAAGAACCATCACAAATTTTTTTTTTTTTTTTTTTTTTGAGACAGAGTTTCACTCTTGTTACCCAGGCTGGAGTGTAGTGGCGCCATCTCGGCTCACCGCAACCTCCGCCTCCTGGGTTCAGGCAATTCTCCTGCCTCAGCCTCCTGAGTAGCTGGGATTACAGGCACCCGCCACCATGCCCAGATAATTTTTTGTATTTTTAGTAGAGACGGGGTTTCACCATGTTGACCAGGATGGTCTGGATCTCTTGACCTCGTGATCCACCCGCCTTGGCCTCCCAAAGTGCTGGGATTACAGGTGTGAGCCACCGCACCTGGCCCAGAACTATGAAAATTTAACAGGAAAAAGCAAAGACAAAAATCTAAAATGGGCAAAGACATGAACAAATATTTCACTTGAGACTGTACAGATAGGCCAGGCACGCTGGCTCACGCCTGTAATCCCAGCACTTTGGGAGGCTGAGGCAGATAGATCACAAAGTCAGGAGTTTGAGACCAGCCTGGTCAATATGGTAAAACCTTGTCTCTACTAAAAATACAAAAATTAGCTGGGTATGGTGACATGCACCTGTAATCCTAGCTACTCAAGAGGCTGAGGCAGAGAATTGCTTAAACCGGGGAGGTGGAGGTTGCAGTGAGCCGAGATCACACCACTGCATTCCAGCCTGGGTGACAGAGTGAGATTCCATCTCAAAAAAAAAGAGACTATACAGATATCAATCAATCCATGAAAAGACGTTCAACATCATTAGTCATTAGAGAATTATAAACTAAAATCCCAGTAAGAATCACTACTCACCTATCAGAATGGCTAAAATTAAAAAAATAGTGATAATAACAAATGTTGACAAGGATGCAGTAAAGTTGGATTCATTCAAACATTGCGGGTGAGAACACAGAATGATACCACTACTCTGGAAAAAGTATGGATTTTGCTTTTAAAACTAAATATACCATTACCATACGACCCAGTAACTGCTATCTGGGTATTTATCCCAGAGAAATAAAAGCTTATGTTCACACTGAATTCTCCACACAACTATTCACAGCAGATTTATTTGGAAGAGTAAAAAACTAGAAGCAGGCCGGGCACGGTGGCTCACGCCTGTAATCCCAGCACTTTGGGAGGCTGAGGCAGGTGGATCACAAGGTCAAGAGATCAAGACCATCCTAGTCAATGAGGTGAAACCCCATCTCTACTAAAAATACAAAAAAATTAGCTGGGCATGGTGGTGCACGCCTGTAATCCCAGCACTTTGGGAGGCTGAGGCAGGTGGATCACAAGGTCAAGAGATCAAGACCATCCTAGTCAATGAGGTGAAACCCCATCTCTACTAAAAATACAAAAAAATTAGCTGGGCATGGTGGTGCACACCTGTAATCCCAGCTACTCGGGAGGCTGAAGCAGGAGAATTGCTTGAACCCAGAAGGCAGAGGTTGTGGTGAGCCAAGATTGCGCCATTGCACTCCAGTCTGGGTAACAACGGCAAAACTCCGTCTCAAAAAAAAAAAAGCTAGAAGCAAATAGAATGTCCTACAATTGGTGAATGGTTAAACAACTGTGATACTCCCATACTGTGGAATATTATTCAGAATAAAAAGCAACAAACCATTGATATACACAACTTAGATGAATCTTAACATTATGCAGAGTGAAGAAAACCAAATCCAAAAGGTAGTATACTTTATGTTTCCATCGATATATAACATTCTTTTTTATTTTGTGGTTTTTTTGTTTTGTTTTGTTTTGGTTTTTTGAGACAGGCTCTCACTTAGTTGCCCAGGCTGGAGTGTGGTAGCACGATCATGACTCATTGCAGCCTGGACCCTCTGGGCTCAAGCAATCCTCCCACCTCCTGAGTGGCTGGGACCATAGGCACATGTCACAATGCCCAGCTAACATTTTTTAATTTTTGTAAAGACAGGGTTTCCCTATGTTGCCCAGGCTAATTTCAAACTCCTAGACTCAAAATATCCTCCACCTCAGCCTCTCAAAGTGCTGACAGTACAGGTGTGAGCCACCGTGCTCAGCCTATATAATATTCTCTTTCTTTTTTTGAGACAGAGTCTCACTTTGTTGCCAGTCTTGTGGTTGCTCCTTTGAAAGTAGCATATACATTTTCTCTTGCTTCTTTAAAGATTTTTTTCTTTGTCTTTTGTTCTACAATTTATTATGACTAGGTTATCAGTTTATTGCCTTGTATGTATTAACCAATTTTGTATCTTATGTAGCAATCTTATTCTAACAGTCCTTCCAAAATGCCTGTAAGCACCCAGTTCCACAAAGTATTCTTTTATCCAAGTTTGCCTTCTTACTGGTTCTCTCATTAATAAGTTAACTTATCTTTGCCATGTGTTCATTCTATATTTGTATGAGAGTCATGTTTTAACTTTTAAAAATTGTACTTTGACAAGTACTTATAAGGTATTGATATGGTTTGGCTGTGTCCCCACCCAAATCTCATCTTTAATTCCCATGTGTCATGGGAGGGACCAGTGGGATGTAATTGAAACATTGGAGCAAATCTTTCTCATGCTGTTCTCATGATAGTGAATAAGTCTCATGAGATCTGACAGTTTTATAAAGAGGAGTTTCCCTGCACAAGCTCTCACTCTTTGCCTGCTGCCATCCACGTAAGACATGACCTGCTCCTCCTTGCCTTCTGCCATGATTGTGAGGCCTCCCCAGCCATGTGGAACTGTAAGTCTATTAAACCCTTTTTCCTGTATAAATTACCCAGTCTTGGGTATGTCTTTATCAGCAGCATGAAAACACACCAGTACAGGTATGTACCAAGCATTGAACTAAGTTCTGGGGCTATAAGAATGAAAAAGAAAGAGCACAGTTCCCGGTGCTCAAGAATTTATGGTATGACCTTATTATTCCCATTATGCTCCAGCATTTACCTTCTTCTCCAGGATCAACTCTTCCTCATCTAGAAAGTGTCCAGAGAATATCCTTAACTACACCAAACTATTGGCAATTTTTGCTGACATTGTTCTCTCCTACACATGTGTCTTCCTGAAAGAAATGTTAAAGTATCTATCTACAATACATAGGCGGACTAAGCATTTTGAGCATGTTTATTTTTCTTTTCTTTTCTTTTTTTTTTTTTTTTTGAGATGGGGTTTCACTCTTGTTACCCAGGCTGGAGTGCAATGGTGTGATCTCACTCACTGCAACCTCTGCCTCCTGGGTTCAAGCAATTCTCCTGCCTTAGCCTCCTGAGTAGCTGGGATTACAGGCATGCACCACCATGCCCTGCTAATTTTTTGTATTTTTAGTAGAGATGGGGTTTCACCATGTTGACCAGGATGGTCTCGATCTCTTGACCTTGTGATCCACCCGCCTTGGCCTCCCAAAGTGCTGGGATTATAGGAGTGAGCCACCACGCCTGGCACAAGCATGTTTATTTTTCAAGTATAATGCATTTCATTTTACAAACTTGGCTGGACACAGTGACTCCACTATAATCCCAGCACTTTGGGAGGCCAGTGGGCAGCGGGAGGTTATTGGTGGGGAGGATAGCTTGAGGCCAAAGTTTGAGACCTGCCTGGGCAACATAGTGAAATCCCATCTTTACAAAAATTATATGTAGCTATAGACTAACATGGGAGAATCATTTGAGCCCATGGGGTCAAGGCTGCACTGGGCTGTGATCATGCCACTGTACTCCAGCCTGGGTAACAGAGAAAGACCTAATCTAAAAAAATAACAATAAATTTTAAAACTAAATAAATAAATAATTAAAAAAGAGAGACTTCAGATAACTAATTTATATTTTCTACCCTGTGAGGACACAGCAAAAAGGTGCTCTATGAATCAGAAAGCAAACCCTCACCAGACCCTACCTCTGCCAGTGCCTTGATCTTGAACTTCCTAGTCTCCAGAACTGTGAGAAATCAATTTCTATTGTTGTTAAGCTATGCAGTTTATGCTGTTTGTTTAGAGCAGACCAAATGAACTAAAGCAATTTGTTGTTAACATGAATATGTTTTAGTAACTGTATGACCTTTCAGAATGGTAGAGGCATCTGATATTTATGTTCAAGAACTATGGACACAATTACTTCTAAAAAGATTCATTTTTAGAATTTTGTGAATATTTGTGAATATCTTAATTGGCCATGGATATTATGAATATCTTCATTGCCTGTGGTATAGTTGTAAGGTCGATAGCCTCGCTGAGAGCCAGATGGACAACACCCACCCCTCTCCACATCTAATAACAGCATTATCAGTCTGGACACATTACTCAGCATCTGGCTTCTCCATTTGGGCTCCCCTCGCCCACTTCTGCATTCTGCTTCCAGATCTATATTCAGCACTAGACTATGCACTCTCAGCACTAAACTATGTATTTGAACCCGCCAGAATTTTTTAAAAAATCCCACCAAGCCTTACCCAATGGCAGCTTGCCCCATACGTCCTTAGCCAGCCCATCCCAATAAGTCCCATCTCCCTACCTACAGCAGCACGCCCCATTCGGGCCCTGGCTCTCTACAACTAATGAAATTGCCTATGCTTTGTTTTCCCAATATCCAATCAATCGTCTCTGACCCCTATAAAACCCCCTGCCCTGAGAAGTTAAGTGCGACTTCTCTGGCCCCATCCAGGACCATAGAACCTCGCCCGGGAGCTGAATAAATTGGATTTTCATTTTCATATACTGGCCTAAGTTTCCTCATTTCGACTTGGTGATATATCTTACAATAGTCTCTCACTTACAGCCATTATAGACTTAAGTACTTACGAAATATTTAAGCAAGCCCAGGTGTATATATGCTTTACTTCAACAGTGATTCCACTGTTCTCCATTCAGATATTGTACTTTACTCTAAAATATTAACTCAAGTCTTGTTAGCAACAGGTAGTGTCTGTTTCTCACCTGAGAATTGCCTGAAGGCATCGGATAAGCCACAGACCACAAAAAAAAAGGCCAGCACAGTGGCTCATGCCTGTAATCCCAGCACTTTGGGAGGCAGAGGCAGGCGGATCATGAGGTCAAGAGATCGAGACCATCCTTGCCATGATGTAACCCCGTCTCTACTAAAAATACAAAAATTAGCCAGGTGTGGTGGCATGCGCCCGTAGTCCCAGCTGCTCGGGAGGCTGAGGCGGAAGAATCGCTTGAACCCAGGAGGCAGAGGTTGCAGTGAGCCGACATTGCACCACTGCACTCCAGCCTGGCGACAGAGCAAGACTCCGTCTCAAAAAAAAATAGCTTCAGAGCCTTATGGGAAAGACTTAACCGCTAATAAGGGATAGATATAATTGTCAATTAAACTGACATTAATGTCATTAACATCATGAGGATTTCCAGGACTATTATAGTCTAGAAGCAGATGACTTATAAAAGTATATTACTAATTTAAGATTAGCAGAACAAGAAGCTGAAAGAAGAAAAATGATAAAAATCAAATTGCGAGGCCAAGCCTGATGGCTCACGCCTATTAACCCAGCATTTTGGGAGGCCAAGGCAGGAAGACTGCAACTGCTTGAGTTCAGGAGTTCAAGATCAGCCTGGGCAAAATGAGACTCCCATCTCAACAAAAATAATGAAATTACTAATAAATTTCAGTGGACTAGGGAATGGAGAATGTTGACTGGCCAGGAATGAAATCACAGGGGTGTGGGAAAAGGTTCTTACACACTGAGTCTGCCTCAGTGGGGCCACAGGATCTGTTGAGTCATGAGTCAGAAGTTCAGGTGGGGTCAGTCTGAAAGGTCTCTCAAAAAACCAATCTTAGGTTCTATAATAGTGATGTTACCTAGAGGAGTAATTGGGTAGGTCACAAATCTTGTGACCTCTGGCCACAAGACTCCTGAGCAGTAAGGGAGTATAGAAAGTACACCCACATTTTAACAGAATTGGTAACCATCCAACAGGTTCACCTTGCCTGCTGCCTAGACAAAGCTGATTTGGCAAGACATGGGAATTGCAATAGAGAAAAAATAATTCACACAGAGCCAGCTGTATGGGAGACAGGAGTTTTATTATTATTAGTCAAATCAGTCTCCCCAAGCATTTGGGGATCAGAGTTTTAAAAATAATTTGGTTGGGGGGGGGGCAGTGAGTCAGGAGTCCTAATTGGTTGGGTCAGAGATGAAATCATAGGGAATGGAAGCTGTCCTCTGGCACTGTCAGTTCCTGGGTGGCGGCCACAAGATCAGATGAGCCACTTTATCAGTCTGGGTAGTACCAGCTGATCCATCAAGTGCAGGGGGCTGCAAAATATCTCAAGCATTGATCTTAGGTTTTACAATAGTGATATTATCCCAGGAGCAATTTGGGGAGGCTCTGTAGCCTCCAGCTGCCTGACTCCTAAACCATCATTTCTTATCTTTCGGTTAATTTGTTAGTCCTACAAAAAGCATTCTAGTCCCCAGGCAAGAAGGGGATTTGTTTTGGGAAAGGGCTGCTGCTGTCTTTGTTTTAAACTATAAACTACAAACTAAATTCCTCCCAACATTATTTTGGCCTACGGCCAGGAATGAACAAGGACAGCTTGGAGGTTAGATGGAGTTGGTTGTCTTACTGTCTCAGTTAAAATTTCGCAACAGCAGTTTCAAACTCAGCCCTCTCTCATAATTCTAACCTTGTGGACTTTCATTAGTTTTGCAAAGGTGGTTTAGTTTGGGGAAGGACTTCATCCTTGCTTTAAGGTTAAACTATGCACTAAATATCTCCCGAAGTCACCTTGGTCTATGTCCAGGAATGACCAAGGATAGCTTGGAGGTTACAAGCAAGATAGTGTCAACTGTGTCAGATTTCTCTTACTGTCATAATTTTGCAAAAGTGATTTCAATATTACTTTTCATGTTTTATTTTCCTTCTTTTGTTGACACAGGGTCTTGCTCTGCTGCCTAGGCGGGTGTGCAGTGGCACAATCACAGCTCACTACAGCCTGGACCTCCAAAGCTCAAGTGATCCTCCCACCTCAGCCCCCAAAGTAGCTGGGACTACAGGCACACACCATCATGCTTAGCTAATTTTTAGATTTTTTTCATAGAGATGAAATCTCACTATGTTGCCCAGGCTGATTTCAAACTCTTGGGCTTAAGCAATCTTCCCACCTTGGCCTCCCAATGTGCTGGGATTACAGGAATGAACCACTATGCCAAGCTTAATCTTTTATTTTCTGGTAAGCATACAATAGAGTCTTTTTTTATTTCTCCTTCCTCTATCCCTGTCCCTCTAGGCTTTAACTAAACAAAATGAAAAACAAAAACAAAACAAAAAAAAAAACCTCTCTTTTAAAATGTATGACTAAGGGACTCTAACATAAATCTCTGAATATTGGGTTAATTATTATTATTATTGTTATTGAAACAGTGTCTTGCTCTGTTGCCCAGGCTAGAGTATAGTGGTGTGATCTCGGCTCACTGCAACCTCCACCCCCCAGGTTCAAGCAATTCTCTTGCCTCAGCCACCCAAGTACCTGGGATCACAGGCACATGCCACCATGCCCAGCTAATTTTTGTATTTTTGAGACAGACAGGATTTCACCACATTGGCCAAGCTGGTCTCAAACTCCTGACCTCAGGTGATCCACCTGCCTCGGCCTCCCAAAGTGCTGGGATTACAGGCATGATCCACTGCACCCACCTAAATTTGTATTTTTCCTAGATAGCTATTTTGTCCCAGCTGCTCTCTCAAGATTCATAAAAGGAAAAACATTGTATATTTCATATTATGGAAATTTAAGAAGAGATCAAATTCAGAGAATAATCTCCACATGTGTACTCTTTCAGAATCCAGGCATGCAAATATTTTCCTGTTCTCCATCATCATGAGGGAAAGTACCCTAAACGAAGTCTTGCTTTGGAAAACTGAATACAATGAGACATTTACTTATTCATTCATTCATTCAATAATGGAGCAGTTTCTTTACAAATGCTGCAAACAAAGTCAGTGTTCTGATTTTTATGTCTTATGGCTTTACTTTTGTTTACTATTCAGCTCATGTTTTGCTATGTAAATAAAACCCGCTAAATGGAATAGAACATATACAATGTAAAAGTTCATAAAAAGCTGCTACTAAAATAGAATAAGCACAGGATTTTGTGTGGAAACCTTACTGAAAGTAGAAAACTGATTAAAAGGAACAATTCCAATGTATATATGAACACTGATAGTAAACAGGATTGTGGATAGTACGTATTACATAAATCAAACCTATACTTAATTTCTACTGTGACATGGTAAAAGCCCCATAAACTGCATACCTCTACCATACCTCGGCTTTCCGTTGAAACTGCTCTGTGTAACCCTAATGTGACAGGCAAGCAGTCCAAACCCAGGCCATCTTGGCCCCTGTGACTTGTAATAAGTAACTAAGGTCTGTAATTTCCACCCTACCCAGACAATGTGTAAACTAACGCTTATCTTGACTTCTGTGAACCACTTAAGTGACAATCAGAATGTCCAAAGCCCCTCACCCCTGCCCAGGAAGTGGTTCACGGAATGTCCAAAGTCCACTGGTCCTCAAGCCCCTCGCCCTCACCCCCACCCAGGAGGTGGTTTATGGGCATAAAAGGTCTTGACACCCTCCTTTCAGGGCTGCGGGTTAGAGTGGCAAGTCCTCCGTGGCCACCAGCAATAAAGACCCTGTAAGTTGGTCTAGTCTTTGTCTCAGTGGTGATTTTGTGCTTGCTGGGTTACATTACTATATGTAAGAAATGCAAAAACTATTAACTAATCACATTCGTATTCTGATTTTGCCACAAAATACAATGGGACAGACACTTTCTTGACTTAGATATTTAAAGATTGTCTTAGGCAAATACCGAGTTTCGGACAGAACTTTTTTTGTATGATGCAATTTACAATTTTATTCAGGGAATAAATTATTATTATTACTTTGGATAGCCTCTTGCTTTTTCACTCAGGCTGCAGTGCAGTGGTGTGATCACGGCTCACTGCAGCTTCAACCTCCTGGGCTCGAACAATCTTCTCCCTCACGCTTCTAAGCAGCTGAGACTACAGGTGTATGCCACAATGTCCAGCTAATTTCTTTTTTATTTTTTATACAGACAAGATCTCATTACGTTGCCTAGGCGGGTCTCAAAGTCCTGCAGTCAAGCAATCCACCCAGCTCTGCCTCCCAAAGGGCTGAGATTGCAGAGATGAGCCACTACACCTGGCAGAAATTACTTTGATTAATAAATTGATAAGGCTATTTTCAGGTAAATTTTAATGAACTGAAAAGAACTGTTCTCAAAATTATCTATCTACCTTACACTCTTTTCTATTTCTTCTTTTTTTTTTTTTTTTCATTTTTAGACAGGGTCTTGCTGTGTCACCCAGGCTAGAGTGCAGTGGCATGATCATACTTCACTGCAGCCTCAAACTCCTGGGCTGAAACCATCCTCCCACCTCAGCCTCCCAAGTAGCTAGGATGGCTATTCTCTAAACGTTTTTCGTAGAGATGGGTCTCACTATGTTGCCCAGGCTGGTCTCGAACTCCTGGCGTCAAGCAATCCTCTCATGTCAGCCTCCCAAACTGCTGGGATTACACTACACCCAGCTGACATTCTTTTCTTAAGTATATAACCACCTATTCCCCTTCTCTGATTTCCTCTATCAAGAGAAAGCCTTCTTCATTTGTACAAGTTTAAAATACTGTTTTGACACATGATTAGAACAAATTATCTGAAAAGATGTTTCCTGTTTATACAACCTGAAAATTTTATTCACATGTTAGTAGTTTATAAGTCAAATTTCAAATTGGAACTGTTTGACCTTTTCTTTATCTTTTGAAGTTTACAACTAATCAAATTCATCTTTTGCCTGAATTAAAGCTATCCCCATTCATTTTGACCTCATACTATCCTTGGTAACAATCAATATTATAGAAAGAAATTCTGTTCACATATATTGGTGCAATTACTTATATACAAACTTCTTCCCATATTTCCAAAGTCTGATTATGTCTAATTCCAGTTTTTTCACACCAGTATATTTATGTAGTTTTGCTAATATACTGTGTATTTTCCAACAAGACTTTGTACATGATGAATGTACCTCAAAAATAATTTCTACCTAAGTAGAAGGTAAGCACGTAGAACAATTCTTTTTATTTTTTTTTAAACTACTAACTGAAATAACTAGAATTATTACAAATCTGGTCCTTCAAAGAAGTCTTTATGTGAACAAGTAATACATTTAAATCTGTGATTGTAACAGTAAACAAAATGAGACTCAACAACCCTGATATTGCAGATACAACCTCGGTAAACAGGAGTAAATTATATCTGTCATTTAGATTCTTTGTGATGTAAATGAGGAAATGATCTATTTTAGTCAGTCCATTAGCACCCAAATCCATTAGATTAGAAGAACTGCAAATCCCTTTACTATCATAGTTATTCTCCATGCTTGCCTAGATATCTCTGCAAATGCTGCACAGAGAATTAAGTATGGTGTTTCTGTTGTACCTACCCAGTACAGAGCAGAACAAAACTTTCCACTCAACAGAGATCTTGTACCTTAATTGCTGCAGATTGTCTCAGGGGAGCAATAAATATCTGGGTCAGTGGCATGGGGGTAAAAGAATTTACCAAGCCAGTTGTAAATAAAGAAAGGCAGATTTATTAAAGAAAGTATGAAAATACATTGCAAGGTTGCAATGCACAGACCAGCCAGAAAGGAGCTGACTGCAAGGAAATAAAAGTTTGCTGAGGATTTTATAAAATAGTGCTTATGCTGAAGAGTGTTGCCTGCAGTACTGATAATGGTGAGGTTGCAGTGAGCTAACTTTTCGCAGGTGTCGGGTGATAGCTGGGCACAGGAAGGTTGTGAATTGTCAGTGCAGGAGGGGTATGTGTCCTGGACTATGAAGAAAGGCAGATTTATAACTTACCTGCTTTCTCTTTTTGCTTTACTGTGGTCCTGCCAACCTGAATCCTTTTCCCTAATTAGGAGGACCCCAGACAAAGAACACTTCACAGATGGTTAACGATCACATCACACTCCTGGGGCATTCTGAACTCAAAGTCTTTTCTGTTCTATTCTTTTTGCTTGTTTGTTTTTTGAGACTGAGTCTCCGAGTCTCTCTCTGTCACCCAGGCTGGAGTGCAGTGGCACAATCTCAGCTCACTGCAACCTCTACCTCCCAGGATCAAGCTATCCTCACGCCTTGGCCTCCCACGTAGCTGAGATTACAGGTGCACACCACCATGCCCAGCTAATTTTTGTGTTTTTAGTAGAGAAAGGTTTCTCCATGTTGCCCAGGCTGGTTTCAAACTCCTGGGCTCAAGCAGTCCACCCACCTTGGCCTCCCAAAGTGTTGGGATTACAGACATGAGCCCCGTGCCTGGCCCTATTCTATTCTACTGCTGCTAAACCATATCTCTCAAAATCCATAATTGTGCAGTTAATGTTTTTATATCTAAAAGAGGCTTTTGTACATTTATCAGTTTTAAATGTTATCTTTTTATATTCAGCCTAATTATTTTAATATGAGAATATTTTTTTCTTTTTAACATCTCTTTCTTGAATTAATGAGAATATATTTTTAAGCCACTTTATTGAGGTAAGACTGACATACCAAAAGCTATACATATTTGACATATACAACGTGGAGATATGTGTGAATCCATGAATCCATCACAACAGTCTATGCCATGAACGTATTCATCATCTCCAGGAGTTTTCCTCTGCTGTCTTTACAACTCTGAGGTTTAAAGTATACCTTGGAGATATTATTAGCTTAGTTCCAGATCACTACAAAAAAGAAAATAGCTCAATCAAATAAGTCACATGAATTCTTTAGCTTCTTAATGTGTATAAAAGTTATGTTTACACTATACTGAAGTATATTAAGTGTGTAATAGCATTATGTCTAAAAAAATGTGCATACTTTAATTTTGCTTTTTTTTTGAGACAGGTTCTTATTCTATGGCTCAGGCTGGAGTGCAATGGCACAATCTCAGTTCACTGAAACCTCTGCTTCTCGGGCTCATGTGATCTTACAGGCTCATCACCACGCCTGGCTAATTTTTGGTATTTTTTGTAGAGATAGGGTTTCGCCATGTTGCCCAGACTGGTCTAGAACTCCTGGGCTCAACGCTTGATTTTGGCTCACTGCAGCTGAGCAATCCTCCTCCCTCAGCGTCCTGAATAGCTGGGATTACAAGTGCACATCACCATGCCTGGCTAATTTTTGTATTTTTTGTAGACACAGGGTTTTATCATGTTACCAGGCTGGCTTTGAACTCCTGAGCTCAAGCAATCCATCCTCCTTAGCCTCCCAAAGTACTGGGATTATAGGCATGAGCCACCATGCCCAACCTAAAAATGCTTCATTACTGAAGAATACTATCATCTAAACCTTCAGCCAGTCTTACCCTTTTCATTGGTGGAGGGTCTTGCCTTGATGTTGATGGCTGCTGACTGATCAGGCTGGTGGTTGCCGAAGGTTGCGGCGGCTGTGGCAATTCCTTAAAATAAGACAACAATGAAGTTTGCAGCATCAGTTGACTTCCTTTCATGAAAGACTTCTATGTAGCAGGCAGTGACATTTTATCCACAGTAGAACTTCCTTCAAACTTGGAGGCATTCCTCTCAGATCCTGCTACTGCTTTATCAACTAGGTTGATGTAATATTCTAAATCCTTTGTTGTCATTTCAACAATGTTCACAGCATCTTCACCAAGAGGAGATTCCATCTCAAGACACTACTTTTTTTGCTTATCCATAAGAAGCAGTTGCTCCTCCTTTCCAGTTTCATCATCAGACTGCAGCAATTTAGTCACATCCTCAGGCTCCACTTCGAATTTAGTTCTCCTGCTATTTCCCCCTCATCTACGCTGACTTACTCCACTGAAGTCTTGAACCTCCCAGAGTCATCTGTGAGGACTGACATCAACTTGTTCCTATTACTATTGATATTCTGAATCTCCTCCCATGAATCACAAGTGTTATTTATGCCATCTAGAATGGTGAATTCTTTCCAGAAGGTTTTCAACTGACTTTGCGCAGATTCATCAGAAGAATCACTATCTGTGACATCTACAGCCTGATATAACTACTTCTTAAATAGTAAGACTTAAAAGCCTCATAATAGGCCAAGCACATGGTTCACACCTGTAATACCAGCACTTTGGGAGTCTGAGATGGGCAGATTACTTGAGGTCAGGAGTTTGAGACCAGCCTGGCCAACACTGTAAAATCCTGTCTCTACTAAAAGTACAAAAATTAGCCAGGTGTGGTGGTGCATGCCTCTAATCCTAGCTACTCAGGAGGCTGAGGCAGGAGAATTGCTTGAACCCAGGAGGCAAAGTTGCAGTGAGTCAAGATCACACCACTGAACTCCAGCCTGGGCAACAGAGTGAGATTCCATCTCAAAAAAAAAAAGCCTCAAAATAACTCCTCGATCTTTGGGTTACAGAATGAATGTTGTGTTGTAGACATAAAAACATAAATCTTGTACATCTCCGTCAGAACTCTTGGGTGACCAAGTACATTGTCAATGAGCAGTAAGATTTTTAAAGCCAGCTTTTTTTCTGAGCGGTAGGTCTCAACTGTGGGCTTAAATAGTCAGCAAACCATAATGTAAACAGGTGTGCAGTCATCCAGGCTTTGTTGTTCCATGTATAGAGCACAGGCAGAGTAGATTTAGCGTAATTCTTAAGGGCCACAGGATTTTCAGAATGGTCAATGAGCACTGACTTCAACTTAAAGTCACCAGCTATATTAGCTCCTAGCAAGAGAGCAAGCTCTCCTTTTGAAGCCAAGCATTGCCTCTCTAGCTATGAAAAAGTCCTAGATGGCCTCTTCTTCCAATAGGACGCTGTGCTATCTATCTGCCTTGAAAGTCAGCTGTTTAGTGTAGCCACCTTCATCAGTTATCTTAGCTAGATCTTTTGGAAAACCTGCTGCAGCATCCACATCAGCACCTGCTGCTTCGCCTTGCACTTTTATTTTGTAGAGATTGGCTTCTTTCCTTAAACTTCATAAACCAAACTTGCTAGCTTCAAACTTTTCCCCGCAGCTTCTTCATCTCTCTCAACCTTCATAGGATTGAAGAGGGCTACGGCCTTCTTCTGGATTAGATTTTGGCTTAAGGGAACATTGTGGCTGGTTTGATCTTCTTTCCAGACCACTCAGACTTTCTCCACATCAGCAATAAGGCTGCTTTGCTTCTGGTCTCACTATATTGCTTAGGCTGGTCTTGAACTCCTGAGCTCAAGTGATCCTCCTGGCCCAGCCTCCCAAAGTGATGGGATTATAGGAATGAGCCACCAAGCCCACCTAGCAGTATTTGTCCTGTGTCTGGCTTATTTTATTTAGCATAGTGCCCTACAGGTTCATACTTGTCCCAGATGCAGGATTTTTTTCTTAAGGCTGAATAACAATCCATTGTCTTTATATACCACATTTTCTTTATCTATTCATTTGTCCATAGATATTTTAAGTTATTTAAATGTTTTTGCTACTATAAATAATGCTGCAACAAACATGGGACTGCTGATATCTCTTCAAGATACTGATTTTGTTTATTTTGGATACATTCCCAGAAGTGGGATTGCTGAACCATCTCTTAGTTCTATTTTTAATTTTTTGAGAGACTTCCTGTTTTCTATATTGGCCGCATGAATTTACATTCCCACCAGCAGTGTACAAGGTTCCCTTTTCTCCACCTCCTTGGCTACACCCGTGGTATGATTTGGCTTTGTCCCCACCCAAATCTCATCTTGAATTGTAGTTCCCATAATCCTTGTGCGTCACAGGGGGACCAGGTGGAGATCACTGAATCATGGGAGCAGTTCCCCCATACTGTTCTCTTGATAGTGAGTGAGTTCTCATGAGATCTGATGGTTTTATAAGGGGCTTCTCCCTTTGCTCGGGTCTCCTTCTCTCTCCTGCCGGCCTGTAAAGAGGTGCCTTCCAGTGTGACTATAAGTTTCCAGGGGCCTCGCCAGCCATGCTGAACTGTGAGTCAATTAAACCTCTTTCCTTTTTAAATTACCCGGTCTGGGGTATTTCTTCATACAACTTGTTGTCTTGGTTTCTGTTTTCGTTTTGTTTTGTTCTTTATAATAACCATTCAAACAGGTGTGAGATAACATATCATTGTGATTTTGATTTGCATATCACTGATAAATAGTGATGTTGAGTACATTTTCTTACACCTGCTGCCCACTTTATATGTCTTCTTTGGAGAAATGTCTCTTTAGATCCTTTGCCCATTTAAATCAGTTTATGGATCGGGCGTGGTGGCTCATGCCTGTAATCCCAGCACATTGGGAGGCTGAGGCAGGCAGATCACTTGAGGTCAGGAGTTCAAGACCAGCTTGGCTAATCTGGTGAAACTGCTAAAAATACAAAACCTAGCCAGGCATGGTGGTGTGCACCTGTAATCCCAGCTACTCAGCAGGCTGAGGCAGGAGAATCACTTGAACCTGGGAGGCAGCGGTTGCAGTAAGCCAAGATCACACCACTGCACTGCAGTCTGGGCAAGAGTGAGACTCCATCTAAAAAACTAATAATAATTTAAAAATCAGGTTATGGCTGGATGTGGTAGTTCACATCTGTAATCCCAGCACTTTGGGAGGTCAAGGCTGGTGGATCACTTAAGCCCAGGAGTTCAAGACCAGCCTGGGCAACATGGCAAAACTCCGTCTCTAACAAAAAAATACAAAAATTAGCTGGACAAGGTAGCATGTGCCTATAGTCCCAGCTACTCAGGGGGCTGACGTTGGAGGATAGCTTGAGACCAGAAGACAGAGGTTGCAGTGAGTTATGATGGCTGGCAGCACTGCACTTTAGCCTGGGTCACAGAGTGAGACCCCATCTCAATAACTCCCTACCTACCTACCTACATATATACATACATACACAAAATCAGTTTGTTTCCTTGCTATTAAGTTCTAGGAGTTGTTTCTATATTGTGGTCAACAAACTGTTTATGAGGCTGGGCATGTGGCTCATACCTGTAATCCCAGCACTTTGGGAGGCTGAGGCAGGTAGATCACCTGAGGTCAGGAGATCGAGACCAGCCAGGCCAACATGGTGAAGCCCCCATCTCTACTAAAAATAACAAAAATTAGATGTGCGTGGTGGTGGGAGCCTGTGATCACAGCTACTCAGGAGGCTAAGGCAGGAGAATTGCTTGAATCTGGGAGACAGAGGTTACAGTGAGCTGAGTTCACGCCATTGCACTCCAGCCTGAGCAATGAGAGCGAAACTCTGTCTCAAAAAATATAAATAAATAACCCTTTATCAGATAAGTGGTTGGTTTTCTTTTCATTATCTTGATTCTTTCTTTCATTGTGGGGAAGTCTTTTTAATTTGCTGTAATCCCATTTGTCTAATTTTTCTTTTGTTACCTGTGTTTTGGTTGTTACATCTAATTTATGATGGCCAAGGTCAATGTCAAGAAGATTTTTTCCTACGTTTCTTCTAGGAATTTTATGGTGTCAAGTCTTACATTTAAGTCTTTTTTTTTTTTTTTAATGAGCAAGGTTTCACTCTGTGGTCCAGGCTACAGTGCAGTGGCTTGATCATGGCTCATTGCAACTTAACCTGCTGAGTTCAAGCGATCCTCCCACCTCAGTCTCACAAGTAGTTAGGTCTATAGCCACATGCCACCTTGTCCAGCTAATTTTTATATTTTGTGCAGAGAAAGGGTTTCGCCATGTTGCCAAGACCGGTCTCAAACTCCTAGGCTCAAGCAATTTACCTGCCTTGGCCTCTCAAAGTGCTGAGATTACAGGCATGAGCCACCTGGCCTGTTTAAGTTTTTAATCCTAATTTGTGTATATGGTATAAAATAAGGATCCATTTTCATTCTTTTGCATGTGGATATACAGTTTCCCAGCACCATTTATAGGGAGACTATCCTTTCCCCATTTTGTATTCTTGGCACCTTTATCTAAGATCGATTGACCATATTTGTATGAGTTTACTTTTGGACTATCTATGCTACTCTGTTGGTCTATACATTTGTTTTTATGCCAGTATCATACTTTTGATTACTGTAACTTTGTAGAGTGTGTGTGTGTGTGTGTGTGTGTGTGAGAGAGAGAGAGAGAGAGAGAGAGAGAGAGAGTAGAGAGAGGAGCAAGCTCAAAAATGCTTTGGCTATTTGGGGTCCTTTGTGGTTCTATATGAATTTTAGCATTTTGTCTAGTTCTGTGAAAAATGCCATTGAGACATTGATAGAAATTAAATTGGTAAATCACTTTAGGTAGCACGGATATTTTAACAATATTTATTCTTCCAATCGAAATATACATATGCACACACACGTGTGTGTGTGTGTGTGTGTGTGTGTGTGTGTGTGTATTTGGCTATTGTCCTAGATTAATTAATTTTAGAGATGAGGTCTTTCTCTGTTGGCTAGGCTAGAGTGCAGTTGTGTAATTATAGCTCACTATATCTTCACCTTCCTTGGCTCAAGTGATCCTCCTGCCTCAGACTCCTGAGTAGCTGGGATGACAGGCATAAGCCACTGTACCCAGCCTCCAGATTTAAGAAAAATATTAAGTCAGGTTGGTGCAAAAGTAATTGCAATTTTTGCCATTAAAAAATGGCATCACTTCTTGGCTATTTGGCTAAGACCAAGTGTAAAAGTAATGGCAACAATTTAATAACTCACATAATTAAAAGTAATGGCAAAAACCATGATTACTTTTGCACCAGCCAAATAGCACAACAGATTCATACAGCTCCACATGGTGTTTTAGAATTCATCCCAATTACAGGCTGAGTGACCTGGAGTTGAGCACACTACCCAAAACTCAAAAGCTTCAGCATTTCCTTAGTGTCAGCATCTACTTCAATGACTTCCTGATCCAGGACTGAGACCTCAGGAACCTAAATACATCTCTCCTCCCCCTCCTCCTGCAGCTTGATGGAGATACCTGTGAATCTGGGCCTCTGAATCTGCTTCATCATATATGTGACATAGCCTGCTATCTTGCTGCAGGGCTTCTTGCTGGGAGTAATAGCGATCTTCTTGCACACATACTTGCTCATGTAGAAGTCATTGCCCAGGTAGTACTCCTCAATGATGACCCAGGCCGCCTTCTTCAGGATTTTAGTGCAAATGTGGCCCCTATTGGCAGGTACTTGATAAAAGAGTGTAATATATTTTGAAATCACAAAGTATCAGCTGGAGTGGCTCATACCTATGATCCCAGCACTTGGGGAGGCTGAAGCGGGAGGATAGCTTGAGCCTAGGAGTTTGAGACCAGCCTGTGCAACATGGCAAAATCCTGTCTCTACAAAAAAATACAAAAATTAGCCCAGCATAGTGGCATGTGCCTAAAGTCCCACCTACTCAGGAGGCTGAGGTAGGAGGATCACTTGAGGACAGGAGACTGAGGCTGCAGTGAGAGCCACTGCTTTCCAGCCTGGGTGATAAGAGTGAGACCCTGTCCTAAAAAGAAAAAAAGTTTATTCTTAAAGTATTTTGCTTTTTGACGTTATTATAAATGGGATTCTCTTAATTTTCTTTTTGCATAATTCATTGTAATGGATAGCAGTGCAACTGATTTCAACATACTGAACTTGTATCCTGTAACTTTGTTGCATTTTTTTCTTAGTTCTAACAGTTTTTTGTTGAAGTCTATAGGGTTTTCTACATGAAAGATTATGTCACCTGCAAACAGATAATTTAACTTATTTCTTTCTGATTTGAATGATTTATTTATGTATTTATTTGCCTAACTGCTCTATCTAGGACTTCGAGTATCATGTTGAATAGAAGTTGTGATAATGGGCATCTGTGCCTTATTCCAAATCTTAGAGGAAATGCTTTTTCACCACTGAGTACAATGTTAGCTATGGACTTATCTATTGTGGTTTGTATTACATTAAGTTCCTTCTGTGTCTAATTTGTTGAGAAGTTTTTTTGGTCATGAGAGTTATTGAATTTTTTCAAGTGCTTTTTCTGCATTTGCTCAGATGATTACGTGCTGTTTCTTCTTTGTCCTGTTAATGTGGCATATCACATTGATTGATTTGTGTATATTGAACCATCCTTGCTTCCCAGCAATAAATCCTATTTGATCATGGTGTATAATCTTATTGTCAATCTTCTGCTTACTGACAATCTTATTTGTTAGTGGTCTGTTTAGGCTATTTCTTCTTAATCCATTCTTCGTAGAATGTTTCCATTTATTCTAGGTCATCCAATTTGTTGGCATATAATTGGCCTTTGTAGTTCCTTATGATTCTTTTTATTTAGAAAAATCTATATTCTGAAAAATTGGGTGGAATAGTCTACATGTCTCTTAGGTCCATTTGGTCTTTATGCTATGTAAGTCTGCTGTCCCTGTATTGATTTTCTTTCTTCTTTTCTTTTTTTTTTCTTTTTTGAGATGGAGCTTTGCTCTTGTTGCCCAGGCTGGAGTGCAATGGCATAATCTTGTCTCACTACAACCTCTGCCTCCAGGGTTCAAGCAATTCTCCTGCCTCAGCCTCCTGAGTAGCTGGGATTACAGGCATGTGCCACCATGCCCGGCCAATTTTATACTTTTAGTAGAGACAGGATTTCTCCATGTTGGCCAGTCTGGTCTCAAACTCCTGACCTCAGGTGATCCACCCACCTTGGCCTCTCAGAGTGCTGGGATTACAGGTGCGAGCCACTGTCCTGGTCTCTGTATTGATTTTCTACCTGGATGATCTGTCTATTGTTGTAAGTAGGATATTTGTGTCTCCTGCAATTACTGTATTGCTATTTTCCCTTAAGATCTATCAATTTTTGCTTTAAATATTTAGATGGTTTGCTGTTGGGTGCATGTGTATTTATAATTATTTCTTTCTACGGAATTAACCCTTTTATAATTAAATAATGACTTTCTTTATCACTTGTGACAGTCATTTTACTTAGAGTCTATTTTGTATGATGTAAGCACAGCCACCTCCGCTCTCTTTCAGTTACTGTTGTCGTGGAATACCTTTTCTCATCCCTCACTTTTATCCTTGGGTGTCCTTAAATCTAAAGTGAAGAACATGTTTTCTGTTTTGTAGCTTTCTTGTCTTTATCCTTGTATGTCCTTAAATCTAAAGTGAGGCTCTTGTAGACAGCATATAGTTGGATTATACTTTCTATTCTACTCAGCCACTCTATCTCTTTTCATAGGTTAAATTTTTTTTTTTTTTTTTTTTGAGGTGGTGTTTTGCTCTTGTTTTCCAGGTTGGAGTGCAATGGTGCAATCTCAGCTCACTGCAACCTCCACCTCTCAGGATCAAGCAATTGTCCTGCCTCAGTCTCCCAAGTAACTGGGATTACAGGTGTATGCCACCATACCCAGCTAATTTTTTTGTATTTAGTAGAGATGTAGTTTCACCATGTTGGTCAGGCTGCTCTGGAACTCCTGACCTCAATCACCTCAACCTCCCAAAGTGCTGGGATTACAGGCATGAGCCACTCCACCCAACTCTCACTGGTTAATCTGTCTACATTTAAGTAATTATTGATAGTTGAGGACTTACTGTTGCTATTTTGTTGTTTTCTATCTTGCAGTTCTCTTATAGTAATATACTTTGATTCTTTCTATCTTTTTTGTATCTACTACAGCGGTGTGTGTGTGTGTGTGTGTGGGGGGGGGTTATCATGAGGCTTACCTAAAACTTCTTATGATTATACCAGTCTGGCATATTCTACATTTGTCCATTCTTTACCCTTATCAGTGAAATTTATTTTGTATATGTTCATGTTACTTTTGTGAAGGTATCCACATCTATCGATGGTTGTTAAATTACTGTTTCAATAGGAGCATGAGGGCCAGAAACTCTTATTCTGTCATCTTGCTTATGTCATTCTAAAAATAATATTTAAAATATTTTTAAAATTTATTTATTTATGAGACAGGGGCTGACTCTATCAACCAGGCTGAAGTTCAGTGGCATAATCACAGCTCACTGAAGCCTTGACCTCCTGAGCTCAAGAGAACCTCCTTCCTTAGACTACCAAGTAGCCAGGACTACAGGCATATACCACCATGCCTAGCTAATTTTTTTTTTTAATACAGACAAGATCTTGCTATGTTGTCCATACTGGTCTAGAACTCCTGGGCTCAAGAAACCCTTTCCCCTTGGCCTCCCAAAGTGTTGAGATTCCATGTGTGAGCCACTAAGTACATATTTTAAATTCTAACTTTGGGAATCAACATATTCATCTTCTGTTTCAGTTTGGTGTCATTCAAATAGTTGATAATCTCATCATTATTTTTGTATGCAACAATCTACTTTAAAAAGGAAATCCCAATTACAAGGACTGGGAAGGACCTCATTTCATCCTAATAAAACTTCTTGACCAGGTGTGGTGGCTCACACCTGTATCCCCGCACTTTGGGAGGTCAAGGTGGGTGGATCATGAGGTCAGGAGTTCAAGACCAGCCTAGCCAACACAGTGAAACCCCGTCTCTACCAAAACTACAAAAATTAGCTGGGTGTGGTGGTGCATGCCTTTAGTCCCAGCTACTCAGGAGGATGAGGCAGAAGAATCACTTGAACCAAGGAGTTAGAGGTTGCAGTAAGCTGAGATTGCACCACTGCATTCTAGCTTAGGTAACAGTGTGAGACTTTGCCCCCCCTCCCAAAAAAACAACTCTAGGTTTATATCCACTAATCAATAAGTTCTTAGTATTGCTAATCAACCAATTTCTATTCTGCTTAAGTCTATCAGCATTCAAATAGTACTACTCTAAGCATCCACAAGGAAAAGTGGAATGTCTTGTTGTAATCAAGGTAAAGTCCATAAATAAATTCTTCCTCATTTCTCTACGACCATATCAGTAACCTGGTCAATGTAAAATATTTGATTAGGATGATATATTTTTAAGCATTTTATGTGTGGTCCAAATGAACAACTTTTTTTGTTTGATAACTTCTTTAATAAGTAGTTGGACAATCTTGTTGGGGTTGACTGAAATATGCGGCTTAGTAATATGCAATGCACAGAATACCTCCTCTTGTTTATGACATTTAAACATTCTCTCGTCTTAGGTGTTCTTTCCCATTTCATTTACAACTTTTCTAAGAGATCAAAATATAATTTATCTGAGTCACTTTAGATTATTAAGATTTTCTCATACAATCTCTTTACCGAGCTTCGTTTTCCCATTTCTCTTACAAGTTATTCTGCCTTTTAAAATCAATAAATATTCTTTGCAGAAAACAGAAATTGAATTCACATTTCTTTCTATCTACCAACTTTGTCATTAATCTCTTGTGTCATCAACCAATAAAACTAAAAAGTAGATTGACTTCTACCTTCATAGTGAAGTTTTTTTTTTTTTTATCTAGCATTTAGCAAAGCTTCAGAGATGTTTAGGCTTTAAACTTTCTAAGGAGAAATGATTTGATTTCTCAGGCAACATACAGTAGCCATGTACTACTGGTCTTCATGGTAGAATCAGTAACAGATCTGAAACAAATCATAATAGACTGAAAGTGAGAAGAGATGTGAAGGTTGAAAACAGGTTCTGCCAGTAGGAGATACTGACAGGAGACTGGAGGGCAGAAACCGGGAGGGAGGGAGAAGCTGGAGTATTTCCCCTGTGTTCCCTCTTCATCCTACAGTGACTCTGGCAGTGAATTTACTTCCTCTGTCTCCAAAATGGCTGCTAAGGCTTCAGTTTCCGCAGGATGACCCCAGTCCCTAGTGTAAAAGAAAAATTATACACTGGACATTTGTAAACATGCTAATACATCCAAAGCACAGTGGCTCTTGCCTATAATTCCAGCACTTTGGGAGGCTGAGGCAGGAGGATCCCTTGAACGCAAGAGTTCAACAGCAGCCCTGGTAGCATAGCAAGACTTTGTCTCTACAAAAATTAAAAAAATAATAATAATAATGGGAGCTGTGGCTCATGCCTGTAATCCCAGCACTTTGGGAGGCCAAGATGGGTGGATCACAAGGTCAGAAGTTCAAGACCAGCCTGACCAACATGGTGAAACCCCATATCTACTGAAAATATAAAAATTAGCCCGGCTTGGTGGTATGTACCTGTAATCCCAGCTACTCAGGAGGCTGAGGCAGGAGAACTACTTGAACCCAGGAGGCAGAGGTTGCAGTGAGCCAAGATTGTACTACTGCACTCCAGCCTGGGCAACAGAGTGAAACACGTCTCAAAAATAAATAAATAAATTAATTAATTAAAATTAAAATTAGAAAAATTAGCCAGGCATGGTGGCAGGTGACTGTTGTCTCAGCTGCTCAGGAGGCTGAGATGGGGGAATCACTTTAGCCTGGGAGGTTGAGGCTGCAGTGAGCTGACACCACACCACTGCATTCCAGCCTGGGCGACAGACTGAGACCCTGTCTCAATAAATAAATAAATATTTGTAAATGATAAGATAGATTTTATTCAAGCTACTGCAGTAGGGAAGAGAGATCTCAGTAAACAGCAGAACTCGGTTCTGAATACAGCAAAGACAGCTGGGAATTTCTAGCCAACTAGATGAGTAGAGGCCACTAAATGGAAAATTAGCCATCAAGAGTAGGGAATCCTGTTGAACCAGTTGAACAGGATTTTTACTTAAAGCAGACCAAATATGTAGATCCTGAAAGTGAGGGATGAGGAATTTCATCAGATATCAAAGGGGAAAGGATTCTTGCAAAACTGCCTTAACAAGATGCTTGAAAAACTGGGCTCTGTAGGCCAAGTACATGGGATGCCAAGCTTGAGGCCTAGTTAAGAGGATAGTTTCAGTAATACTGCCCTTGTTCCTCCAGCACTGGAGTTGTTTATGCTGTTGGTAATTGCTTCATGCTGTTGATAACCTCTGAGTTGCATCAGCAGCCTTTGTTTGGTTTCTCAACTCTTTCGTCATTTGTGTAGTCAATTGCCTGCACTGAATTCATTCTATTGTTTTGCCATTGTTATACTTGTTCATGAAGTATAAAATACATATAGAAGAATACAACATCTTAAGTCTACTGGCCTGGCACGGTGGCTCACACCTGTAATCCCAGCACTTGGGAGGCCAAAGAGAAGGATCACCTGAGGACAGGCATTCACGACCAGCCTGGCCAACAGGATGAAACCCGTCTCTACTAAAAATACAAAAATTAGCCAGGCATAGTGGTGGGCACCCGTAATCCCAGCTCCTCGGGAGGCTGAGGCTGGAGAATCACTTGAACCCAGGAGGCGAAGGATGCAGTGAGCCAAGATTGTGCCACTGCATTCCAGCCTGGGTGACAGAGCAAAACTCTGTCTGAAAAACAAAAACAACAAACAAAAATCTTAAGTCTACAGCTTAATAGGTTTTCACAAAGTGAAAACATGCCCATGCCCATGTAATTACCACATAGATTAAGAACCACAACATTCAGTCAGAAGTTCAGAAGCCAGCTGGGTACAATGGCACATGCCTATAATCCCCGCTACTTCAGAGGCTGAGGTGAAAGAATCACTGAAGCCCAGGAATTCAAGGTCACTGTAAATTGATCATGCCTATGAATAGCCACAGCACTACAGCCTGGGCAACATACTGAGATTAATATACCAGAAATTCCTGGCTTATCTCTTCCACTCCCAACTCTGCTAAGGCTATCCTTCTAAGGTTTTTAAATTACTTCACCTATGTTTATATTTTAGAAAAATACATGTACTTTTTAATGTCTGACTTAAAATTTATTATTGTATGTTTTTGTAGTTTCCTCATTCTAATTGCTGTATATAGTGCACCATTATATGAACCCACCATTTATGCATTCTATGAATCATAACTATTTGAATAGTTTCCAGGTTGAAGTTTGAACAGTGCTGCTATACACATTCTGTACATTCCATTTGATGAACATAGTATACCTTTCTCTGGGTGTACATATCTAGAAGTGTAACTGCATAGATCTGCATATATGCAAGTTAGTATATACTGCCAGTTTTAACAAAAGGCTTTACCAAATTACACTCCCATCAGCAGTGATAAGAATTACAATTGCGGCCAGGTGCAGTGACTCATGCTTATCATCCTAGCACTTTGGGAGGCTTAGGTGGGCAGATCACTTGAGCCTGGCACATTATTAGAATTTCATTCAGTCATGAATAGGTGCAGTGGCTCATGCCTGTAATCCCTGCACTTCGGGATGCCAAGGTGGGAGGATCACTTGAGCCCAGGAGTTCAAGACCAGCCTGGGCAACACAGCAAGATCCTGTCTATGAAAAATAAAAAATAGCCAGGTTTGGTGGCACACATCTGTGATCCCAGCCACTCAAGAGGCTGAGGTGAGAAGATTGCTTAAGCCTGAGAGACTGAAGCTGCAGTGAGCCATGATCCGGCACACTCCAGCCTGGGCAACAGAACAAGACCCTGTTTCAAAAATATATAAATACAGCTGAGTGCAGTGGCTCACACCTGTAATCCCCGCACTTTGGGAGGCAGAAACAGGTGGATCACCTGAGGACAGGTGACCAGCCTGGCCAACATGGCAAAACCCCATCTCTATTAAAAATACAAAAATTAGCCAGGTGTGATGGCATGTACCTATAGTCCCAGCTACTCAGAAGCTGAGGCAGGAAAACTGGAACTTTGGGGGCGGAAGTTGCAGTGAGCTGAGATTGCGCCACTGCACTCCAGCCTGGGTGACGGAGTGAGACTCCATCTCAAAAATATATACATATTACAAAAGATGCAAATGAAGAGATGCATAGGGCAAGGTACAGGGGAAGGGTTCAGAGTTCACTTGCCCTACCCAGGAGTGCCATCCACCAGGAACCACCATGTGATCAGTTGTTCAGAAGCTCCCTGAACCCTGCCCTTTTGGGTTTTTATGAAAGCTTCATTATGTAGGCATGATTGATTAAACCATTGGCCATTAGTAATCGACTTAATTTTCTGCCCCCTTCCCTCCCCAGAGTAGGGGGATGGGGTGAAGGTTCCAATGCTCTAATCCTGCCTTAGTGTTTTTGGTAACCAGCCCTCATCCTGAAGCTACCTAGGAATTGCCAGGATTACTCGACTCATTAGCATACAAAAGACATTTATCACAGATTCCAAGGATTTTAGGAGTTGCAGGACAGGAAATGGGTATGTAGACCAAATGTATATTTCACAATGTCACAGTCTACCCCCAGTATTCAAACATAGATCCCTTGCAGCACAAGGATATACAACCCAAAAGACACTGGAACATTATCAGAATCTCTTTCAGTCATGAATAGTTACTGCAGGCCAGATGCGGTAGTTCACGCCTGTAATTCCAGCACTTTGGGATGCCAAGGTGGGAGGATCACTTGAGCCCAGGAGTTCAAGACCAGCCTGGGCAACATAGCAAGGCCTCATGTTTACTAAAAATTTAAAAATTAGCCAGGTGTGGTGGTGTGCACCTACAGTCCTAGCTACTTGGGAGGCTGAAGTGGGAGGACTGCTTGAGACTGAGAGTTTGAAGTTGCCATGAGCTATGATCTCACCACTGCACCCCAGCCTGAGTGACAGAGTAAGACCCTGTCTTGAAAAAAGAAGTCCAGTTTGTCATCATATTGTATGAATACATCTCCTCAGCAAGGCCTGGTGTGAGGTCACTGAGGTTTGCAGGTTTCCACTGATTTTGTCAAGTCCCAAAAGCAGGAGTGGTTGCAGCAAACATATAGCTTCCCCCTTTCCAGCATCTAGTATAACTGAGCTAAGAGACAATGTCACGTCTTACTCTGAGCCTCTTTCAAGGTATAAACGTGATACTGCATCTCCCTCGATTCTTAAACCATTTATTCATTTATTTACCCTCAGTTCCTATTGTTTCTTCTTTCCATTAATACCCAAACGTTTTCACATTTGGAAGCTGACGTTACAATCGATACCAGTTGCTGTGCTGAAAAGACCTCCCACTCAGTCGATTTCCATTCATATAGGGTAAGATGCAGAACTAGCGGGCTGCTGTTAGCACCATTCGATATAGCTGCATTAACTGTATGAAAATTTTTTCTCATTCTTGTCACCCAGGCAGGAGTGCAATGGCATAATCTCAACTCCCTGCAATCTCTGCCTCCTGGGTACAAGTGATTCTCCTGCCTCAGTCTCTCAAGTAGCTGACATTACAGGTGTGTGCCACCATGCCTGGCTAATTTTTGTATTTTTTGTACAGACAGGGTTTCACCATGTTGGCCAGGCTGGTCTCGAACTCCGGGCCTCAGGTGATCCCCCTCCTCCACCTCAGCCTCCCAAATGCGCTGGGATTACAGGTGTGCGCCACCATGTCTGGCCCTAGACAACCAATGTTTTCTTTTTTTATTAACCACTAGACCCTCAGGGAGACAACCAATGTTTGTTATTGTTGTTTTAATAGAGAAAAGGAATTTATTTCCTACAGTTTGGGGGACTGAGAAGTCCAAGTTCTAGGGGCTACATCTGGCGAGAGCCTTCATGCTGGTGGAGATTCTCTGCAGAGTTCTAAGGTGATGCAGGGCATCACGTGGCAGGGGTGCCGAGTATGCTAATGTGTTCACATCTCTCTTCCTCTTCTTTTTTTTTGACGGAGTCTCACTCTGTCATCCATGTCGGAGTGCAGTAGTGCAATCTCACTGCAACCTCTGCCTCTCGGATTCAAGCTATCCTCCTATCTCAGCCTCCTAAGTAGCTGGGACTACAGGTATATACCACCACGCCCAGCTAATTTTTTGTATTTGTTTGTAGAGACGAGGTTTTGCCATGTTGTCAGGCTGGTTTTGAACTCCTGGGCTCAAGCAATCTGCCCACCTCAGCCTCCTAAAATGGTGAGATTACAGGGGTGAACCACGGTGCCCAGACACTTTTTTATTTAACTTTTAAGTTCAGGGGTACATGTGCAAGTTTGTTATATAGGTAAACTTGTGTCATATGGGTTTGTTGTACAGATTATTTCAAAACCCAGGCATTAAGCCTAGTACCCATTAGTTATTTTTCTTGATTCTCTTTCTCTTTCCACCCTCCACCCTCTGATAGGCTTCAGTGCATGTTGACAACCAATTCGTTAATTGCCAATTTGACTTCTCTATCAAACCACTGCTCTGAGGAGGATATCTCTGCCCTTTCCTGGGCATTATGTACAATATGTTCTTTGATCTGAAGAAATGATTTTTGGTCATTCAAATCCAGATAATATCTTTGGTTCTGTGTTTTGATTGTGATTATTATTTATTTATTTTATTATGATGATGATTATAAAACATATCTACTCACTTCATGAACTCAGGTGTCCACCTCAAGGAAGCCCACAGAGATACGTGCTGTCAGTTCTAGTCACCTTCTAAACCTGGAACCATTAGCTCTTCTAATGGTCGTCGATGGGTCCTGCTTAAATGCACTCCTCAAATTTTCATAGGACCATGACCCATATGGGCATTCTTTTAGTAGACCAGGTTTCCACTGCTCTCCTGACTGTGTGGCCCAGCCACTGGCCAATGCCCATGAGCCAACAAGCCCAAACACAGGAGAGTTACCACTGTTCTGTGTTTCAGCATGCAATTCAGCCCATCAAGCTGGTCTGTTTTTACCTTCTTCAATCAGAGTGGCTTCCTTCCAAATAGGATGTTGCTTATTGACTTTGAAACTGCTGCTGGGCATGGTGGCTCATGCCTGTAATCACAGCATTTTGGGAAGCCGAGGTGGGCAGATCACCTGAGGTTGGGAAATCAAGACCAGCCTGACCAACAGGGAGAAACCCTGTCTCTACTAAAATTATAAAATTAGCTGGGCGTGGTGGCACATGTCTGTAATCCCAGCTACTCTGGAGGCTGAGGCAGGAGAGTTGCTTGAACCTTGGAGTTGGAGGCTATGGTGAGCTGAGATTGTACCATTACATTCCAACCTGGACAACAAGAGTGAAACTCTGTCAGAAAGAAAGAAAGAAGAGAGAGAGAGAAACTGCCATCCATAAGCCAAGCAGCTCTGTCTCAGTTGGTTAAGAGCTGCTTATAGGGCACTGTAGAATCCAGCAGCTCCTCATCCAGTCCCACAGTTCCAGAGTTAGTCCTAGGGGAAAGAATCTCCCTAATCAGAAGTATTTCTTACTTGCACTCACCAGATAACACGATCTTATATAAAACACTTGTTTTTATTATGGAGGCCTTCTGGACACTGTCATCCCATTAGAGGGTTTCTCTGACATCCTAGACATTATAGCTATTTCAGGTTTCAAGGTCAAATTATGTTCTTCAGTGGCAGGGGTAGCTCCAATTAATGTCCCATAACAAGGTAATAAGGGCACACCAGTAGAAATTCTCTAGTCCAAAGTCCCAGTAATTATTGGAAGGCACTCAGGATTTTTCTGTAAGACCCAGTAAATGTTCCACACAGGATACCAAATGAAGAATTTGCCCAATCGGCACTACAGCTTCTGTTCTGCATTGTGCAGGCCTGAGCATTCTTACTGGTTCCCATTAGTGTTACAGTCTCACCAGTGCACCACAATGTAGCAGTCTCTCATTGTTTGAGGTATCACCTGAAGTTCTTTGTCTCACAACCATGAAAATTAAGGAGCATGGACATAAAGGGTGAAGTTGGAGCAAAAGTTTAATAAGCAAAAGAAACCTCTCCACTGAGGAAAAAGGGCCCAAAAGAGGTCTGCCATTTTTACAATTGAATGCAAATGCTTTTATTAAAAAAATGAGGGCTGGGCGTCTTATTTGCATAAGCTGCAAATTTCTGGTAGCTCCACCCCATCTCGTAATGTGCACATGAGCCCTTAGCTTGAGTTACTCCATATTGCTTTGTTCCCCTTTACTGCACATGTGTATGGGGACAGAATTTTCCATTGTGGGCATGTCTGGGCAAGTCAACTATGTAGCCTTTCTTATCTGTGCAACTGTGGGCATGTCTTAGGCAAGACCCTTGTGCAAGTTCCCTTATCTGTGCCTGCAGCTTGGTTTTTCAGGCTGTTCTTTTGTTTGAAAGAATTCAAGCTAGGACTCACCCTAACTGGCTGCCTGACCAGTTTCTTCCTTTCTCCTCTCTCATTACTATATCCTATTAATATTGCCTCAAGGGCAGATTTACATGCCTTCCGTCTTACAGTACTAAGTACAAGAAACACTTCCCAGTTAGATACAAAGTCCATCCCCATAATAGAATCAGGTAAAAGAAATGCATCCACTTCATATGAAGAAACTTCAAATATAACAACTCCCCCATGAACTTTTATCTTAAATCCATTAACCCTTACTTTTCTCACTGTAGCCCCCACTGGATGTTATCAATAGGTTTTGGCTTTAAGATACTAGGTAAAGGAACGTTCCCCTAGACATAATTTAAAAACAAAATCCTATCAACACTTTCATTCTTACATTCTAATCTCTGTCCCTGGACCATTTTATCCTCTCTCATGCAAAAGACTTTGTGTCTCCTTGAGCCCTTTTATCAATCTCTATCTTAATTCATTTCCCTATCTATTGCTCTAAGCAATATCGGATCAGAGTTCTCATTGTAATCTCTGCCTTCAGACCCCAAATTTCTCCAAATTGAGGTAAATACAATAAACCTATTTGGAACCCATTAATATTAATATTGTGGTTATTTAAAAAGACAGACAAGGGGAGGGGATCCTGTATTGGGAACTCTCAGATGCCCATCTGGCCACTCCCCATACAGGGACGCAGGTGCCTCTTGACACAGACAGGTCAGTATAAACCCCCAACTCAGATCAAAACTAGCCCAAAGCAGTGGAACTAGCCTGATGCTGTTGTTAGGCCATATGAGGTCACCATGGAACCGCAGGTTGGGGCCCACTCAGACTTCATAGCTTTCACTGTGGAGCCACAAACTGGATCCTTAGACACAAGCCTTTAAGGTCCCCACTCACTCACACATGCACTCAGAGGTTATTACAGTCTTTTTGCACTTTGTAAACAGTTTGAACCCTGAAGAACTTTTTGGCTTCTTTGTAAATGTTTTATATTAGACAGAACCCAGGGACCCTGTCCTCCAGCATGCTGGAGTGGTGAAAGAGTCCAGAGGGTGTCCTTGTCAGGGCTGAACCCCTCTAGATCAGAAAGAAATACAGAACCAGGGACCCTGAATACCCAGAGTCCAGAAGCAGACAGAACCAGAACTCTAGACCCCCAGAGTTCAAAGAACCAGGACCAGGGACTCTGGGGCACCCAGAGTCCAAAAACTAGAACCAGGGACTCTTCCAGAGTCCAAAACCAGAACCAGAACTCTTCCAGAGTCCAAAACCCAAAACCAGGACCAGGGACTCTGGGGCACCCAGAGCCCAAGGTCACAGGAATCACCATAGTCAATTCCGGCATCCTGGTAATTGGATGATCCCTGTAACTTCCAGGAATAACCAGGTCAGGCCTGACTTACCTTCTCTGCAGAGCAGGACTGAGGACTCAGAAGAAAAATTTTGATAGAGCGTGCCAGGAGTTGATCCGCTCTCCTTCCGAAAGGGGTGGCCTACAGGGCCCTGGAACGTCTCAGGTGGCACCTCCCCTATAATCTGCCTCCCGATGTGGTGGGGGCCAGATTGAGTTCGGTCCGCACACAGTGGCGAATATCTCGCTGGGGCTACAAATGTAATAACCAAGTGAGTTAGAAGGAATGCGCCACACACCAAGTTCCAAATTAAGAGTCCTTTTATTAGTCAGTGACTGAGAGACAGCTAGTGCTCAAAGTTATCTTGGCCCCAAGGAAGAGGCTTATCTTTTACACATTGATTTAGGTAGGGGAGGGGTCCTAACTGAAGCTGAATTTTACAGAAGTAGAAAAGCAGGTTAGAGGAAGGGGCTGTGGGCAGAGGTGGTTGCCATACAATTACCAAGAAGGGGGATGATCAGGCTCCTTCTACACAATGATCAAAAGGAAACTTTTTCTTACAATAGCCGGGGGTGGGGGCTTGGGGGGTATACCAAGCAGGATGCAGTTACAATGGTTCCAAGTGTTAAGAACAATAAGCTTCAATGCTTCTATGTGTGGCATGACCCAGTTATGCACCCAAAGGGGCTGTGGTAGGGAGGGGAAAGCCAGGTTGGAGTTTACAGCTAAGATGGAGTCAGTGATGCTAGCCCAGGATAGGTTATTACAGTATTAAGACCTTTGTTTTGACCCAGTCTTCTAAGTACCCAGGGAGTTCACATTGTGTGCTGCCTAAACAGAGCTGATTTGTCAAGACAGGGGAATTACAATAGAGAAAGAGTAATTCACACAGAACTGGCTGTATGAGATCCCAGCATTTTATTATTACTCAGGACCCACCCTAACTGCCTGCCTGCCTGTTTTTTTGTGTTTTTTTTTCCTTTCTCCTCTCTCATTAGTATGTCCTATTAATATCGCTTGAAGGGCAGATTTACATGCCTTCTGTCTTACAATACTAAGTACGAGAAACACTTCCCAGTTAGATACAATGTCTGTCCCAATAATACAATCAGGTAAAAGAGGCGCATCAAGTTTTCAAATATAATAACTCCCCTATGAACTTTATCGCCATTCTTGTACTGCAACAATCAACACAGAAGACTTCTATAGCCAAATATATGGGTTTTTTTCCCATACTAGCGAGCAATCAGTTCTGCAGTAGATACCAGTTGCGTGTCCTTCTATTCAATTCAATTATGACACTATCTACCTGGAGATAGAGTGAGTGCTCAGTCCCAAAGACCACCCTCCTACTTCCAATGCCAACTGTAAGCATGGGTAGTAAACTGAGCTTCTCATTCTCTGGCTATAAATGGGGCTTCACATGCTACTCTCTTGGGGCTCCATCAATTTTCTAGAGTGGCTCACAGAACTCAAGGAAATATTTATTTACATTTCTAAGTTTATTACAAAGGATATTGACAAGGATACAGATGAAGAAGTGCATAGGGCAGAGTAGAGGGGAAGAGGCTTCGAGCTTCCATGTCATCCTGGGTTATACCACACTCCAGGAACCTCCAGATGTGCAGCTATCTGGAAGCTCCCAGAAATTGAGATTTTTTTTTCTTTGAGACATAGTCTCGTTCTGTAACCCAGGATGGAGTACAATGGCAAAATCTAAGCTCACTACAATCTCTGCTTCCCATGTGCAAACAATTCTCCACTCTCAGCCTCCCCAGTAGCTGGGACTACAAGGTTGCTCCACCACACCTAGCTAATGTTTGTATTTTTTAGTAGAAATGGAGTTTCACCACGTTGGCCAGGCTGGTCTCAAACTCCTGATCTCAAGTGATCCACCCACCTCAGCCTCCTAAAGTTCTTCGATTACAGGCGTGAACCACTGCGCCCAGCCAGAAATCGAGATTTTTGATGGAAACTAAAGGTCACATTTCAAGATAAAGGAATAAAATAAAAGGATCTTAATCTCCATCTTTTTTACAACATGTTAGAAAAACTGACAATAAGTTCTATAAAATAAGATAATGTCTTCAATAAAAAATCAGTGTGAGATTTTGGTGCCCCTGAAGGTAACTTGTATGTAAAAAAAGATTATTTCAGGGGTCACTTTTGTTTTATAATTCAGTATTAATTTTTACAAAGTTAAAAATTCAAAAACTTTGTTCTTTCTTAGATATAAATTAAATTTGTAAATCCTGTGCTATTTATAAATTCAAAAATTAAACAATTAAGGATTTTTATGCAATTAATATTGTAATAATCTTAACTATCTTCATAGCATCAATATACTACAATTTGTTAAGTATTTCAATTTTTTAACTAATAAAAACAAGGTTTCCCAAGCACTTCTATAATTTATAAATTTAAAGTGTTGGCCAGGCCAGTGGCTCATGCCCAAAATCCCAGTATTTTGGGAGGCTGAAGTAGGGGGGATCAAGAGGTCAGGAGTTCCAGACCAGCCTAGCCAACATGGAGAAACCCCATCTCTACTAAAAACACAAAAATTAGCCAGGCATGTTGGTAGAGCATGTAATCCCAACTACTCGGGAGACTGAGGTAGGAGAATCACTTGAACCTGGGAGATACAGGTTGTAGTGAGCTGAGATCGTGCCATTGCACTCTAGCCTGGGCAACAAGAATAAAACTCCATCTCAAAAAAAAAAAAAAAAGAAAAGAAAAAATCGAATGTGTTACATTGTTACATGTGTAGAATGTGAATTTTAAATTACATTAAATATAATAAGCAGAAAAGTTACTCGATTACATTCTTTTTTTTTTTTTTTTTTTGAGATGGAGTTTTGCTCTTGTTGCCCAGGCTGGAGTGCAATGGCGCAATCTCGGCTCACCGCAACCTCCACCTCCTGGGTTCAAGCAATTCTCCTGCCTCAGCCTCCTGAGTAGCTGGGACTACAGACGCGCACCACCATGCCCAGCTAATTTTTGTATTTTTAGTAGAGACGGGGTTTTACCTTGTTGAACAGGATGGTCTTGATCTTTTGACCTCGTGATCCACCCGCCTCGGCCTCCCAAAGTGCTGGGATTATAGGCATGAGCCACCGCGCCCGGCCTACTCAATTACATTCTAAAAAAAAAAAAAAATAGAGACAGGCTGGTCTCGAAACTCCTGGGTTTACTATGTATCCCAAGCTGATCTTGAACCGCGGGTCAAGGATTCCTCCCACCTCGGCCTCCCAAAGTGCTGGGATTACAGGCATGAGCCACTGCTGCTGGCCTCAATTACACATTTTAAATTGTAATTCCAAGGCTGTGTCGAAATAAATAAAACTTAAAAGTTGTTGGAACTCAAAATGCTTTAAGTCTTGAAAGATATGGAACTGTGATGAGTTGAATAGCCTGTATTTGCAACTTCTGTTTCTCAGATTATATATTAACTCTCTCATTGTTCTTGTTCTGTAAATGAGTGGGAGAGACAAGAGACCAGACCTATTCTCCTAATCACTGACCTTTTTTTATAGATTAACTTCCTCCTTTTTTGTTCTGAGTTTTCTTAACTCAGACCAGATGGCACAAAAGACCCCATGACCATTACATCTTCAGTGTGGAACGTTAAATATACTTTTCCTGAAAGAAAAATACCACCTCAACCAATGAGATCATTGTAACTATGCATTAAACCTTATATAGAAAGATGTTGAAATTCTGTTACACTTCCCTTGTCTATATACACAACCCCAGACATCTACGCTTCCAAACACATACTTCCATTCTTTGGAATCTGTACTTCCCAGGTGGCTATCCCTTAAGCTTTTCGCTTGAATAAATTCTACATTTAATCACATTTTCTGAATGTTATTTAATATGGACAGATAATATGACCAATTACCTTCTAAAATGCCAAACAAACATGCATAGGTTATTTCTAAACTTGAAGCCAAAATATTAATTGTATTGGTTTGACTTACTTGCTCTTCTCTGTATTTAATTCTAAGTGGTCATGGGATTAAGTCAGCACACACTAATAAAACACATTCCGTGTTACCTTCTTGGTTGGCTAAGAATGTATATCAATCATAGATTTAATTGAACATTAGATGCAGAGTTGCAAAGACCAGGGCAAATTTTTGCACAATCTAGAATGCCGTCTTGAGTCCTTTGCTATGGTCTCTGAGTCAATAGTCTTAAATGCATGTCATTTAAATGGGGTAGTGTCACAGCTCAGTGTTGTGAAACGTTTTTCTTAGCTCAGCTAACATCCAGGTCCTTATCACATGGCTATGAAAAATTAGGCTTGCAGATGATTCTAAGGGTGAGAATAATGGGATTTATCGGAAAAAACCCTCTCTTACCATTCCTATTCAACATAGTATTGGAAGTTCTAGCCAGAGCAATCAGAGAAGAGAAAAAAATAAAGCACATTCAAGTAGGAAGAGAGGAAGTCGAATTGTCCGTGTTTGCAGATGACATCATTCTATATTTAGAAAACCCCATCGTCTCAGCCCCAAAACTCCTTAAGCTGATAAGCAACTTCAGCAAAGTCTCAGGATACAAAATCAATGTGCAAAATTCACAAGCACGTGTATACACCAACGGTAGACAAGCAGAGAGCCAAATCATGAATAAACTTCCATTCACAATTGCTACAAAGAGAATAAAATACCTAGGAATACAGATATCAAGGGATGTGAAGGACTTCTCCAAGGAGAAATACAAACCACTGCTCAAGGAAATAAGAGAGGACACAAACAAATGGAAAATCTTTCCAGCCTCGTGGATAGAAAGAATCAATATCTTGAAAATGGCCATACTGCCCAAAGTAATTTATAGATTCAATGCCATTCTCATTAAACTACCATTGACATTCTTCACAGAATTAGAAAAACTACTTTAAATTTCATATGAAACCAAAAAAAGAGCACATATTGCCAAGACAATCCTAAGCAAAAAGAACAAAGCTGGAGACATCATCTACCTGACTTCAAACTATACTACAAATCTACAGTAACCAAAACAGCATGGTACAGGTACCAAAACAGACATATAGACCAATGAACAAAATAGAGACCTCAGAAATAAAACCACACATCTACAAACATCTGATCTTCAACACACCTGACAAAAACAAGTAGTGAGGGAAACATCCCCTATTTAATAAATGGTGCTGGGAAACTGGCTAGCCATATGCAGAAAACTGAAACTGGACCCCTTCCTTATACCTTATATGAAGATTAACTCAAGATGGATTAAAACTTAAAAGTAAAACCTAATACCATAAAAACCCTAAAAGAAAACCTAGGCAATACCATTCAGGACATAGGCATGGACAAAGCCTTCATGCCTATGTCCTTCCTGAAAATGCCAAAAGCAAATGTAACAAAAGCCAAAAATTGACAAATGGGATCTAACTAAGCTAAAGAGCTTCTGCGCAGCAAAAGAAACTATCATTCGGGTGAACAGACAACCCACAGAATGGCAGAAAATGTTTGCAATCTGCCCATCTGGCAAAGATCTAATATCTAGTATCTACAAGGAACTTAAACAAATTTACAAGAAAAAAACAAACAATCCCATCAAAAAGCAGGCAAAGGATATGAACAGACATTTCTCAAAAGAAGACATTTATGCAGCCAACAAACATGAAAAAAAGCTCAGCATCACTGGCCATTAGAGAAATGCAAAGCAAAACTGCAATGAGATACCATCTCATGCCAGTCAGAATGGCAAAAGTCAAGAAACAATAGATGCTGGTGAGGCTGTGGAGAAATAGAAACACTTTTACACTGTTGGTGGGAATATAAATTAGTTCGACTGTTGTGAAAAACAGTGTGGTGATTCCTCAAGGATCTAGAACCAGAAATACCGTTTGACCCAGCAATCCCATTACTGAGTATATATCCGAAGGAATATAAATCATTCTACTATAAAGACACATGCACATGTATGTTTATTGCAGCACTATTTGCAATAGCAAAGATGTGGAACCAACCCACATGCCCATCAATGATAGACTGGATAAAGAAAATGTGGCACATACATACCATGGAATACTGTGGAGCTGTAAAAGGGAATGAGATCCTTCTTTGCAGGGACATGGATGAAGCTAGAAGCCATCATCCTCAGCAAATTAACACAGGAACAGAAAACAAAACACTGGCTGGGCGAGGTGGCTCACACCTATAATCCCAGCACTTTGGGAGGCTGAGGCGGGTGGATCACAAGGTCAAGAGATCGAGACCATCCTGGTCAACGAGGTGAAACCCCATCTCTACTAAAAATACAAAAATTAGCTGGGCATGGTGGTGCGCGCCTGTAGTCCCAGCTACTCAGGAGGCTGAGGCAGGAGAATTGCTTGAACCCAGGAGGTGGAGGTTGCAGTGAGCCGAGATCGTGCAATTGCACTCCGGTCTGGGTAACAACAGCGAAACTCGGTCTCAAAAAAAAAAAAAAAAGAAAAAAACACTGCCTGTTCTCACTCATAAGTGGTAGTTGAACAACAAGAACGTATGGATGCAGGGAGGGAAACATCACACACCAGGACCTGTCAGTGGGTAGAAGGCAAGGGGAGGGAGAGCATTAGAACAAATACCTAATGCATTCGGGGCTTAAAACCTAGATGACAGGTTGATAGGTGCAGCAAACCACCATGGCACACATATACCTATGTAACAAACCTGCACGTTCTGCACTTGTATCTCAGAACTTAAAGTTAAAAAATAAAAAAATGTGGAGAGCGGGGGAACAGGGACTTTCTGCAATGCCAGAGTTCCTGCTAGTGTAGGCTTCTCACCTCAAAGATTGAATTCCAGCTTCCACCGAGGAGGGGCCAGGCTCCTCCCTGCTGCAAACATGGTGCAAACTCCTGTGGCTCCACCCCACTGCGTATTTCTCTCAGTGCACGCTCCTCCCAGTGCGCAGGTCAGTTGGAGGCTCTGCCAGGGAGCCCTTCCTATCTGGCTCTCTCACCAGGAACCAACTTCACCTATTTACATTACCTAAAGACCAGCTCAGGCTGGGTGTGATGGCTCACACCTGTAATCCCAGCACTTTGGGAGGCCAAGGCAGGCACATCACTTGAGATCAGGGGTTCAAGACCAGCCTGGCCAAAATAGTGAAACACCGTCTCTACTGAAAATACAAACATTAGCCAGCTGTGGTGGCACGTGCCTGTAATCCCAGCTACTCAGGAGGCTTGGGCACAAGAATCACTTGAACCCAGGAGGCGGAGTTTGGAGTGAGCCGAGATTGTGCCGCTATACTCCAGGCTGGGTGACAGAGCAGGACTCCATATCAAAAAAGAAAGATATTTGCTTGATAATATCTATTAACTTAATTCTTCAATCCACAAACATATTTTAAGTTATTATCATCTACCAATTAGAAAAAACCAGAACTAAAATGCAATGGCAGTTTAAAATACACCAAGCTCTATGCCAAGAAACTTCTACTTAATCCCAGTTTTATAGATACACACTTTAAAAGATTAATAGAGTGACAGAGAGAGAACTTATAAGCAGGTGAACTTATAAGTGACAGAGAACTATTAAGCAGGTGGATCCAGTGCTAACTAATGCCTGAGAATTAGCCGCTGTTACTCTGCCAGGCCCTGCAGAAACTCTGCCGTCTTCCTGAGTGGGGGAGTGACCACACTCAACCTTACAGATGCAACTGTTGGAGAGAAGAAAGGCAGAGGCTCATTCCTGCTGCAAACTCTTCACTGACTCTTTCTGGCCTGCACAGTCATTGGCCTGGACACGAAGCTCTTCCCCTGGGCATGAGTGAGCTCTTGGCAAGAGGTGTATGTAGGCCAGACTGCATCAGCTGTTGCAGAAAACCCAGAAGTCATTTGTTCCATTGCTCATTCTGTAGTGGAGATTTTAACTCATGTCTGAGGAAACTCGGGTGTCATGTGTCAGCGATGCAGCCATGGACAGCCTTGGCACATGCATGGGATAGCTTTATGTAAATAAAGTCATGCACTGAAACGACTGCATATACAACAGCAGTTCCATGAGATTATACTATATATATCATATTATATATATATAGTATAATATATATATAGTGTATATATATATAGTATAATATATATATATATAGTATAATATATATATATATATATAGTGTGTGTGTGTATATATATATATATTTGGCAACTCTGTAATACATATTTACTTCTCTACATTTTACCTTCTCTGTGTTTAGATACGTTTAGATACACAAATATTTAACCACTGTATTATAATTGCCACAGTATTCAGTAGAGTAACCTGCTGTACAGGTTTGTAGCCTAGGACCAATAGCCCATACCACACAGCCAAGGTGAATAGTAGGTGCTACCATCTAGGTTTGTATATGGGAACTCTATGATGTTTGCACAGCCACAGCCACAAAATCACCTGAGGACACGTATCCCCGACATTAGGCCACCCTTGACTGTACTTTCCTCACATATTCTTTTCTTTTTTTTCAAGGAGTTTCACTCTAGTTGCCCAGGCTGGAATACGACGGCATGATCTTGGCTCACTGCAATCTCTGTCTCCCAGGTTCAAGTGATTCTCCTGCCTCAGCCTCCCAAGTAGCTGGGGTTACAGGCACCCGCCACCAGGCCTGGCTACTTTTTTGTATTTTTAGCAGAGATGGGGTTTTGCCATGTTGGCCAGGCTGATCTCGAACACCTGACCTCGGGTGATCCACCCACCTTGGCTTCCCAAAGTGCTGGGATTACAGGCATGAGCCACCACACCTGGGCCTGACATATTCTTAATAGGTAACAGGCAGTGTCAGATGAGCTACAAGGGTGGTTTCCTTCTATGGCCACTAGAAATACTGTCAACCCTTCACAACTTGCATTGTTTCCTACTGGGCTACACTTGAAAACAATTTTCAGGAGAAGAGGAAGAGACATGAAAAAGACATTGTTCCTGCCCTCAAGAAGCTCCTGTTCTAATGCAGTGGGTGAGAGCTGAGATGGACAGCCCATACGAGGTGGTATGTTATGATGGAGGTATAATCAGAGGACTGTGAGAAAACAGAATAGGTTCTATTAATTGCAAATAGATAGGAGGAGATGACCATTATGAAGGAATGATTATGCAAGAGGTTATAATTGAATAAGATTTGAAAAGCTGTCAGGATTTCCCCAGGAGAGTAGGGGAGGTAGTTTTCCTGGAATTTAATACTGTATGAGCAAATACACAGGCTCCATGAGAAGGCAAAGACTTCCATTCAAGAGTATGAGCCCCAAATTTGTAAACTTTAAAATTCGGATCTACTCACAAACAGCAAACCTGCAAGCTGCACTCATCTGCCCCATACACTTCCATCACTTCCTTTCTTATTGGATAGAGACATAATAAAAGATTAACTGCAAGAAAACTAAGCATCTCCAGATTTAGTAAGAGGTGCAATATTACGGCTCTAATATTCGAAATCCCACTATAGGAACAGTAAAGATGCAGATGGTCAGAATCTAGTTCTATGTGACTTTTATCAAGAAAAGTGGGCCACTAGGCAGCCTGATTAATGCTTAAGTATGGCTATACTTCTGTCTAGAACATAGCATGCAATTCTTGTCAACCGTGTGGAGGCAGGTTCAATAAGTTGTCTAATTTATTGTAAGTCATGAACTTAACAACCTTTCTAAGATTCACTACTTATTAATGGTCCAATATCTTCTCTTCTTTTTGCTATTAATACCTGCGGTGAAGAGAGTGGGTGGAGATGATAGCAGTGGTGGACTAGATGGTTGCCAAAACTTACTGTTATCCTTGTACACATAGGCTGCTCTTCCCAGCAAGAGATGGGGTTGATTTCCCTACGTATAAATCTGGACTGGCTTATTGACTTGCATTGGCTAACAGAATGTGACGAAAGTGACACTCTTCCAGTTCCAGGCCTGGCCCTTACAAGGCCTAGCAGATTCGGATTTTGCTTTTTTTGGAATCCAGTTGCCGTGCTATAAAGAAGCCCCAGCTATCCTTCTGAAGAGAAAGAGTCATTTGGAAATACTTACAGAATGAGAAATCATCACAAGTCAGAGGCCACTTGGAAAAAAATTTGAGGGGCTGAAACCCACATTTGTTTCCAAGGTCCTAGACATGTAAGACAGACCTTCCTGAATGTTCTGGCTCAGCCCAGATGCTCGCTGAATGCAGCCATAAGAGTAACCCCAACCAAAACCATGTGACCCAGAACTATCCAATGAACTTGAAAAATTGCAAAACATAATCAATTATTGCTGTCTTACGCTTTAGGTGATTTGTTACACAGCAAATAATAATGATAGAAATAACTATTCCAGCCGGGCATGGTGGCTCACGCCTGTAATCCAAGCACTTTGGAGGCCAAGGTGGGCAGATCACCTGAGGTGGGGAGTTCAAGACCAGCCTGACCAACATGGCGAAACCCTGTCTTTAAAAAATAAAATTAAATAAATAAAAAAAAGAAGTAACTATTCCAGAGGGAAAGAAAACTTCTTTGAATAAACCTTTTTTATATCTGTATTAGGTTGTTCAGTGTTGCTGTTAAGGAATACCTGAGGCTGGGTGATTGATAAAGAAAAGAAATTTATTGGGTTCCTGGTTCTGCAGGCTATAGAAGAAGCATGGCACTGATGTCTGCATCTGGCGAGGGCCTCCGACTCCTTCCCCTCATGACAAAAGGCAAAGGGGAACAGAGATCACCTGGTGAGAGAGGAAGCAAGGAGGGGAGGTGCCTGGCTCTTTTTTAACAACCAGCTCTCATGGGAATTAATGGAGGGAGCACTCACTCACTACCTTGGGAAAAGCACCAAGCTGCTCATGAGGAATCCACCCTCATGACCCAGTCACTTCCCATTAGGCCCTACCTCCAACATCGGGATCAAATTTCACACAAGGCTTGGAGGGGTCAAATATTTAAACCATAACAATACAGTTTTGACATCTGGAATGCCTAAACATTTTAAGATTCCCAAATCAAATTAAACCGAGAAGACAAAAAAATAAAGTCCCTAAAACTAAAAACAAACTAAAGTAAATAATCCTGACAGTGAAATTGCTAAAAAAGAAAAAAGAAAAAGAAAAAGAATTTTAAGAAATCTTAAAACTCAGTTCTTAGGCCACATCACATATCCATAGTGCGATTTAAGATCAAAAGGATTGCACAAAGCCAGGATGGTGGCTCATGCCTATAATCCCAGTAATTTTGGAGGCCAGGGCAGGAGGATTGCTCAAGCCCAAGAGTTCAAGATCAGCCTGGGTTGGCCAGGCACGGTGGCTCACGCCTGTAGTCCTAGCACTTTGGGAAGCTGAGGTGGGTGGATCACCTGAGGTCAGGAGTTCAAGACCAGCCTGGCCATCATGGTGAAACCCCATCTTTAAAAAAAAAAAAAAAAAAAAAAAAAGACCAGCCTGGGCAACATAGTGAGACTTAGTCTCTACAAAAAAAATTAAAAATTAGCCAAGCATGGCGGCATGCACCTGTAGTCCCAGCTGCTTGGGAGGCTATGGAAGGAAGATCACCTGAGCCCAGGAGGTTGAGGTTGCAGAGAGCTATGATTATTATGCTACTACACTCCAGCCTGGGTGACAGAGCAAGCAAGATATTGTCCCAAAAAGAAGAGGAATTGCAAAGAAATTTTATTCAGTAGTTTTATTGCCAATATTTGTATTGTTAATCTGAAACAACTTTACATATATTGTAGGATAAGCGAAATGTTAACTTTATTTGGTAATAGGATTTTTAATGTAAGAGGGAAGAAATCTATATATAAGTCAAAACCAAAGAAAAATAAAAGTACTAAAATGTACATTTTAATTACCACTATTATGAATTTATGTTTTTAAAAAAAAATCCTGATTTGGTACTGATTCCATCTGATGTCAGAGACATATCGTTGATCCAAAAAGTAAGGAAGCCTTCAAAGACAAATGAGATGACATCGAAAGGTCATAAAAAAACAAATGAAGAGAGCTATCTCTGGTCAAAGTTGAAACAATTTTTGCATGAATCTTGTTAACCTAAAGAAAGAAACTGAGGCAAAATTAAGTAGAGTTAATTTGGGTCAAGGTTAAGAGCTACTGCCCAGGAGTTCCAGAACAGTCGCCTTGAATATATGCTCCAAGTGGGTTTCCACCTCCTGGGTTTAAGCATTTCTCCTGCCTCAGCCTCCTGAGTAGCTGGGATTACAGGCATACCCCAAAACACCCAGTTAATGTATTTTTAGTAGAAACGGGGTTTCTCCATGTTAGTCAGGTTGGTCTCGAACTCCTGCCTTGTGCTCCCAAAGTGCATTACAGGCATGAGCCACTGCACTTGGCCCCAAGTGAGTTTTTAAAGAATACAAAGAAGTCAGGAGGAAATTTCTAAGTTCACCAAGAATTTTCATTGGTTTATTGCAATAACATAAGCTCTTGACTGGCTGTGCATTTTCCTTGTATCATAAATTCCAGAATAATGGGTGAAGGTCACATTGTGCAACTTGTAATAACGTTTCAGGTAGTTTATCAGCTATCCAGAAACTACAGGGAAAGAAAGAAGAAACAAAATACCTGTAAACAATTGCCCGGGGCATGGGTGCTGGTAATGTGACTGCAGTCTCATGCTCCTGTCTGTCTGGGCCTGATAAGTTCTGCATACCTCACATTCCCCACTGCTGTGAGCCACTTTGCTTTCTCACTCGAATTGATGGAAATATAGAGAGCATGTGAAAAATCTGTAGGTCGATCAACATACTCAAAACAGAGAGAGCCAAAGTGCAGATTCAACCAAAACAGATCAAATCAAAACAAAACAAACACATAAAAACTTTATTTGGCATCACTGGAGATGGCCATGACATCAACTCTTTATTATACAAACTAAATAAGCTTAGTAATGAAGGGAAACTTAATAAGCATTTTGCATTTTTCTTACCTTCTTTTTTTTGAGATGGAGTCTCGCGCTCTGTCACCAGGCTGGAGTACAGTGGCGCAACCTCCACCTCCCGGGCTCACGTGATCCTCCTGAGTAGCTGGGACTACAGGCACGTGCCACCTGGACTACACCCAGATAATTTTTGTATTTTTAGTAGAGACAGGGTTTCACCATGTTGGCCAGGATGGTTTTGGTCTCTTTGACCTCATGATTCACCCACCTCGGTCTCCCAAAGTGCTGGGATTACAGGTGTGAGCCACCACACCCAGCCTTTTCTTACATTTTTATTTAGATTTGATTTTCAGAATACCCAAAGAGCGCCAGATAATGAAGAAATTAACTCAGAAGGGTTCATCATCAATGCTGGTAAATTTAATGAAAGGATAATTCCATAGATCCACAATATTGCCCCAATAATTATTTGCCGGTTTCAAGGAAAAGACAACTCCCAATGGAGGAATTGAGCTGTTTCCACGTTAATCCAGTGATTGACTTTAGCACATGGAGAATGCTACCACCTGACATTAGGTGCCCCCTAATACGATACAGCATGAAGTATATGTGAAGTATTCTCACCAAATGTATTTCACATGAAACTATCAAGTCTCTACAACTTTCAGATCTAGCTACATGTCAGAGTAAAAAGTTAAATGATACCATGAGGAAGAAATGGAATAAATCTAGAAGATGGGATAGTCTACAAGACAACTGATCAAGTCTATTTAACAAATGACTATAATGAAGGAGAGTGGGGGAAATAGGGGATAGAAGTAAGGAGAACTGTTCTCCTTTAAAGGAAATTTAAGAGACATAGCCAAATGAAATACGTGATCCCTGATTTGTCCTGGTTTTCAAAACACTAAATGGCATCATTCTGATAACTGGGATATGAGAAGTGGGAAAGTTCTTCAACGTTTATCTTAGACTACGTTATAAGGAGTTACAGTCTTTTGCTCTATGGCCATTATCCACCATTAGCATAAACATATGCCATGTATATATTATCTAAATCAGCTACCCTGACTCACTCCAGAGGTGTCTCAACAGAGCCGGGCAAGCTCCAAACCCTGGTGCATGCCATTCCTTATTTGGAAACCCTCCCGACCTTCTCCTGACTAGCTTCCTCTTCTTTTTTCTCTTCTTCCTTGTCTTCTTTCCCCCTTATCTATTCAGGAAATTTTCAAGTTTTTAGCCAATCAGGTCAAGCACAGAATGTGAGGTCCTGTTTCCGCCAATGGAAACTAGTCACAGCAGTAGGGCAATTGCGTCAGGTTATGAAAGTTATAAATGTCCCTGTCTCCTTTGCTCAGGTGTGCTTTCATGGCAAGACTGCCGGCAAGTTGCACCCTTTCTGCAGGAAGTAAACTAGCCTTGCTGACTGATCCATTGTCTCAGTGTGGATTTTTCCCGTTATAAAGCCATTTTCAACATGGGAAAATGTAACTATTGACTAGCTTTTACATTATATTTTTAAAGTTATTATTATTATTATTTTGAGATGGAGTTTTGCTGTTGTTACCCAGACTGGAGTGCAATGGCACGATCTCGGCTCACTGCAACTTCCACCTCCTGGGTTCAAGCAATTCTCCTGCCTCAGCCTCCCCAGTAGCTGGGATCACAGGTGCACACCGCCATACCCAGCTAATTTTTGTATTTTTAGTAGAGACGGGGTTTCACCTTGTTGACCAGGATGGTCTCGATCTCTTGACCTCATGATCCACCCGCCTCAGCCTCCCAAAGTGCTGGGATTATAGGGGTGACCCACCGTGCCCAGCCTTAAGTTATTATTTTTAAGTGTAACAATGTTACTGTGGTTAAGTAGGAAATGTTCTTTATTAAAAAGATGCCTTGTGAAACACATAGGGGTGAAATAATACAATGTTTCTATTTTTCTGTAAAATTCTTCAAACAAGTAAACAAATATGGCAAAAAAAAAATTTTTTTTTTTTGCTCTGTCACAAGGCTGGAGAGCAGTGGCACAATCATGTCATGGCTCACTGCAGCCTGGACCTCCCAGGCTCAAGTGATCCTCCTGCCTCAGCCTCCCAAGGAACTGTGACCACAGGCACACACCACCATGCCCAGTTAATTTTTATTTATTTTTGTAGAGATGGGGTCTTACTATGTTACCCAGCTTGGTTACTCAGACTCTGGGCTCAAGTGACCCTCCTGCCTCAGCCTCCCAAAGTATTGGGATTGCAGGTATAATCCATCACACCTGGTCAAATTAACAATTCTTAAATCTGCGATGGGCATGTAAGTGTTTATTATAGATGGCAAACTAATTTTAAAGTATGTGTGTCATATTATTTGGTAGAACTAAAGCTTTTATTTATTTATTTTTGAGTTGGAGTCTTGCTGTGTTGCCCAGGCTGGAGTGGAGTGGCATGATCTCAGCTCACTGTGACCTTTGCCTCACGGGTTGAAGTGATTCTCCTGCCTCAGCCTCTTCAGTAGCTAGGATTACTGGCCTCCACCACCAAGCCTGGCTAATTTTTGTATTTTAGCAAAGATAGGGTCTCACCATCTTGGCCAGGCTGGTCTTGAATCCTGAACCTCAGGTGATCCACCCACCTCAGCTTCCCAAAGTGCTGGGATTGCAGGTATGATGCCCAGCCATCATTTTTGACTACTATTTTTTTTTAATTTGCCCTAAATTTATTAACAGCCTGTGGGGTTAAAAAAAAAAAAATCTCAAAGTGTACAATTTTCAATATTATAGACTTATTTTAAGCCTAGTTTCCATTCCTTCAAGTTTAACAAAATAAGGTGCCTCTAGGTTAGTAACAGGGAAGTTAATAGTCACTGATCACTATTAGGCTTTTTAGGTGTGATTATTAGTAACTGAGTAAGTGAAACCCTTTAATAAGTAGATTGATTTTTTTGCAAGTCAGATAATGTCCAATGATTTGCTTAACAAAATTGGAGGACTTAAATGAATTGCCAGCTGATAACTCATTATAAGCAATTTTCAACAAAGATAACTGTGTGGTTTTTGGAAAGTAACTTAGAAAGCATTCAAGTAATTCATGGACATTGATGTCAGCCCAACTTTTTCATAGAACTGAAGCTTGAGATATTTACATTTGTTTCATTTGTGTTCCTTTCTCAGGAAACCAACCATCAGCCCTCCCAGATAGGATCAAGGAACTGAAACTTTCCAGATCACTGCATTCAGACAATGAGGCACACCTGCTGCCTGTTGACCAATACCTCTTCCTTATCCCTCCATCCCTAATTCCTGTTTTCCCACATGCAGTTACATTCCTTATTTTATAATTTTATTTATTTATTTACTTGCTTATTTATTTTTTGAGATGGAATTTCACTCTGTTGCCCAGGCTGAAGTACAGTGGTACAATCTTGGCTCACTGTAACCTCTGCCTCCTGGGTTCAACTGATTCTCCTGCCTCAGCCTCTGAAGTAGCTGGGATTACAGGCATGTGCCACCATGCCTGGCTAATTTTTGTATTTTTAATAGAGGCAGAGTTTTCCCATGCAGGCCAGGCTGGTCTCAAACTCCTGAACTCAAACTCAGGTGATCTGCCAGCCTCAGTCTCCTAAAGTGTCAGGATTACAGGTGTGAGCCATGCCCGACCATAGTTTTTTTTTTTTTTGTAGTAGAGACAGGGTCTATGTCGCCCAGATTGGTCTCAAATTCCTGGTGTCAAGCCTCGTGTACACTCCTGGTGTACAGTATGTAGTACATACTGACTGTACTACAGGAATAATTCCATGGCTACTTCCTGTTGCCATTGTGGTAAGTTCATGTATTGTGATGATCTACTTAAAACACTGTAGGATGCTAATCATCTCTGTATGAGCAGTTTCTCTCTCCAGCAAATTGTGTATCACAGTTAAAAAAATGATCTCTTGAAGTTCTTGTGTATTTTCATCTTGTTTAGTGCAATGTCATAAACCCTGAATAATACCATGGGACCCATACAAAGTGCCACTGGTAATGCTGGAAGTGATCCTAAAAAGCAGAAGAGTCATGACATTATAAGAAAAAGTTAAATTGCCTGATAAGTACCATAGATTGAGGTCCACAACTGTGGTTGCAACCGTTTCAAGATAAATGAATACAGCATAAGGACAATTGTAAAAAAGGAAAAGAAATTCATAAAGCCATTGCTGAAGCTATGCCAGCAGATGCAAAAAAATCTGGTACTTTTTTGAAATACCTTTTTGTTTCATATTGAAAATGCAGCTTTTATGTGTGTGCAAGATTGCTACAAGGCAGGTATAGTTATGGAATTTAATATGATTTAAGAAAAAGCAAAGTCATTATAAAACAACTTAAAGCAAAAGGAAGGTAAAGGATCTAACACTGGAAAATTTAATGCCAGCAAAGGATGGTTTGATCATTTTAGAGAGAGGTTTGGCTCTAAAATGTCAAGATAACAGGAGAAGCAGATTATGCTAACCAAGAAGCAGCAGACAAGTTCTCAGCTACCTTTAAGAAAATTACTGAGGAGAAAGGATATCTGCCTGAACAGTTTTTTTTGTTTTTGAGACAAGGTCTCTTTCTGTTGACAAGGCTAGAGTGTAGTGGTGTGATCACAGCTTACTGCAACCTCAAATTCCTGAGCTCAAGCAATCCTCCCACCTCAGCCTCCTCAGTAGCAAGACCACACATGCATAACACCATGCCCAACTAATTATTTTATTTTATTTTATTTTTATTATTATTGGTAGCAACAGGGTCTTGCTTTGTAGCCCAGGCTGATCTTGAACTCCTGGTTCAAGCAGTCCTTCCTCCTCACCTTCCCAAACTTCTGGAATTTCAGGCATGAACCATTCTACCCAGCCCTGAACAGATTTTTTTTTTAAATAGACAGAGTCTTACTCTGTTACCCAGGCTAGAGTAGAGTGGCACGATCTGAGCTCATTCCAACCTCCACCTCCTGGATTCAAGCAATTCTCATGTCTTAGCCTCCCAAGTAGCTGGACTACAGACGTGCACCGCCACACTTGGCTAATTTTTGTATTTTGTAAAGATGGAGTTTTTGCATTTTTGTATTTTGTAGAGATGAGGTTTCTCCATGTTGGCAGGGCTGGTCTTGAACTTCTGACCTTAAGTGATCCACCTTCCTCGGCCTCCCAAACTGCTGGGATTACAGGCATGAGCCACTGCACCCGGTCTCCAAACACTTTTTATATTTTTTAAAGTATTACATGTAAGTAGTTAAAAAAATTCATTCAGCACTAAAAGGCTTCCATCACAAATAGGCATTACCCCACTTCCTTCCTTCTCTCATCCCTTTCCCCAGAACAAGCCATTCTCAGGTCAACTGATTTTTCTTCAAATACTTATATTCATATTTCAAAATAAAGTACCCGTAACCTCTTGAGTCATCTATTTTAAACAATATCTATAACTTCATATTATGGTAAATAAAGATGTTGCTCACTTCTAATTATTCTTTTCCTCCCCCAAGTTAACTTTTTATAATTTTGACGCCCATTTCATTTTTTCCTTATTGTGACTGTGACTGTGTAAATATTGTTCCCTGTGAGTTAGGGATATATTAATATTATATTTTGTGTTATTTACTATTTTATCTGGAGTTAATCTGCTATAGTTTTTTGAATATATAAGTCTTCCTATAATTTCCAATAGTTCTGTGACATACTTCCAATATATTTCCCCCATGGTTAAACATATCAGAAAGTTTATCAGTTCTTTTTTTATAAGGTGTACCTCAAATCTAGAAGGATATGCTTCATAGCTACCATGTTAAGATTTCCCTTTCTCAAGTATATTTTTAAATTTTTTTTTTTTTAAATGCTAGTCACAGTGGCGCATGCCTGTAATCCCAGCATTTTGGGAGGCCAAGGCAGGTGGATCACCTGAGGTCAGGAGTTTCAGATCAGACTGGCCAACATGGCAAAACCCCATCTCAACTAAAAATACAAAAATTAGCCTGGCATAGTGGCAGGCATCTGTAATCCCAGCTACTCAGGTGGCTGAGGCAGGAGAATCACTTGAACCCAGGAGGCAGAGGTTGCAATGAGCCAAGATCACAACACTGCACTCCAGCATGGACAACAGAGTGAGACTCTACCTTTAAAAAAAAAAAAAACCCCTATGTGCCTTTTCTGCACTGAATCTCTTGTTTCTTACAGCCTGTATCTTTTTCATTGATGGTCCTTTGGAGCATCTTTCAGCATTTGCCTTAAAACATTTGCATGAGTGAAACCTTTTTTCCCTAATCTTTCTATTTTGAAAATGTTTTTATTCTGTCTTCGCACTTCACTGATAGTCTGGAGGGGATATAGAATTCTAAGTTGAAAATAATTTTCACTCAAAATTTTGCAAGCCTTCTATTATCTTCAAGCTTCCACTAGTGTTGTTGACAAAACTGAGGACATTCTAATTCCCGTTTCTTTGTAACTGACTTGTTTATTCTCTCCGGAGATTGTTTCTTATTCCCCTCATTGTTTGGGGTAAATCTCTAGATGAACAATTTTGAATAAAGTAGGATGTATGCTGTTCCTATCTTCTCTAGCCAGTTTCTCTTGGCCTCCAGCCTGGGGACTTATGCCAGAGGTCTGAGGACAGCTGTTCCCGTAAAATCTCTGTACAACAATAGAGTGCAGGGAACACCCATCAGCCTCTGCAACTCTGGATGGCATAAGTTGAAACAAGCCAACATTCTCCCTGTTCCAGTCATCTTTGCTGTGTAACAAACCACCCAGAACTTAGTGGCATAAGGAAATATCTTTTTATTATGTTCATGACTTTGTAGATCAGTAATTCAAGCAGATCAAGTGGGAATAGCTGACCACTGTTCCAGATGACTGGGACCTCAGGTGGCTTAAGTAGCCAGGGAGAACTGAAATGGGGTCATATGTCTAGGGCTCCAGTTTTTTATTTGTTTTTGTTTTGCGACAGAGTCTTGCTCTGTCACCCAGGCTAGAGTAGAATGTCATGGTCTCAGCTCATTGCAACCTCCACCTCCCAAGTTCAAGTGATTCTCCTGCCTCAGCCTCCTCAGTAGCTGGGACTACAGGCACACACCACCATACCCAGCTAATTTTTGTATTTTTAGTAGACACTGGGTTTCACCATGTTGGCCAGGCTAGTCTTGAACTCCTGACCTCAGGTGATCCACCGGCCTTAGCCTCCCAAAGTGCTAGGATTACAGGCATGAGCCACCACGTCCAGCCAAGGGCTCCAGTTTTGACTGTTAACTGGTTTCTCGATTCTTTTCCACACAATGTCTGCTAAAGCTGAATGACCAGGATGGCTCCTTTGCTCTTATCTCTGGTTAACATGCTGGTGTGGATAGAACAGTAAGGGCATAGAAGGAGCTCTCACTCCCTGCAGCCTCTCCACATGGCTGACTTGGGCTTCCTCACAACATGGTGGTCACAGGTAAGACAGACTTCGGCAGTAGCTGGCTTACCCCAAAGCAAGTATTTCAAGATGCCCAGTGAGACGGGCAAACTTATAATCTAAACTTATAATAAGTCCTAGAATGTCACTTCTGCTACATTTTATTGATTAAGTAAGTCACTAGAGCCAGCCAGATTCAAGGGGTGGGGGACTTAGACTCTACCTCTCAATGAGAGGAAAAGCAAATAATTTATGACCATCTCTAACTGACGATGCTCCCATTCAGCACTGTGAGCATGTTGAAATGTAGAACATAACTTCTACCTGAACAACGAGCCAGAAAAGTATATATTTTGGCTTGAGAAGCATTAGCAGGGAATGTCACAGCAGCAGCCAGAGCAAGGAGACAACAAATGAAGACCACCATATTAGAATTGAGAGAATGTGCCTCTGAGGACATGCTGGAGAAAACAGAAGCTGGGAGGATTGTGTTCCCAAATACATACTAGGCATGCCCTAGAGCACTCCTGAACGGTGGGAGAGAATTTGGAAATTATTCTCAATCATCAGCAAATAAGATGGGACTCAGAGAAAACAATACTCTTTTATTATTGTAATGTGATGTCATTTCACACACACGCGCACACACACACACACACACACAGAGAGAGATGGCCAAAGGAATCATCTATTATAACAATAAGTCTTTTAAGTCCAAACAACATGATTAAACCTTGTCTCTACAAAAAATACAAAACTTGGCCAGGCATGATGGCATGTGCCTGTAATCCCAGCTACTTGGGAGACTTAAGTGGGAGGATTGCTTGAGCCCAGGAAGTTGAGGCTGCAATGAGTCAAAATTATGCAGCTTAGGTGACAGAGAGAGACCCTGTCTCAAAAAAAAGTAATTATATATGTGTGAGTGTGTGTGTGTGTGTGTGTGTGTGTGTCTCAAAAAAAATGTACGTATATATGTATGTGCATCTCATAAATATATATATATATATATTTATATGTATATATTTTAAAGACTTCTACAGTGACTACGTAGCTTTACCAGAGAATAATGTTCCCATCATGAACCATTTCGTCCCTCCATGAGGAACATAAAATTGATGGGTCCCATACTTTGCAATCCATGGATACTAAATAGAGTAGTGAAATAAAAAATTGATGTCTATTTTAACAACATTTATGGGCTGGAGGAGGAATATGTCAATAGCTGTTGCTAATGCAATAAATAGCTCAGAATATAGCAACTGCAGCCATGTAGCTCAATGGCATAAAATAGAGTGAGCCAAAGGAAAAATTCAGAAAAACAATAAATATACACAGACTGCAAGTGCACAAGGCCAACAAGAATTCATTACCACCACTACTCCAAGATAAATCTTTAAACATCTTCCTCACTGGGTAGAAAGTGTTCTTTTTTTCCTCAACATCCTACCCCATGAGAGCTATCTATTGTCTGCTACCCCGTCCCTTCCACCCCTTCTCCCTCGGAGAAAACTACCTTGGATGAACTAAACTCTTTCATGATTGTCTCATCTTCCTCTCTCAATTTCATCCCCAAAGAACATTTCAGAAGCTGCTGATGTCCCGCAGGCTGTCCTATTCTGATCCCTGTTCAACCATGTTGATACCCCCAAGCAGCAAATGACAGTGAACTACATCATGTGACATTAAATTTTTCCAGATTATATTTTTCAGAAATATAGCAGGGGGAGGGGCACTTCTAAATGAAAAGAACTCAACCTCATGAGACATAAACATTTCTGACTTAAGGGAGCTAGATTTTTAGAGCACTAATTTACTCACTTCGTTTTTTTCTTTTCTTTTTCGAGATGGAGTCTCGCTCTGTTGCACAGGCTGGAGTGCAGTGGTGCGATCTGTGCTCACTGCAACCTCCGCCTGTTGGGTTTAAGCAGTTCTGTGCCTCAGCCTCCTGAGTAGCTGGGATTACAAGAACGTGCCACCATGTCTGGCTAATTTTTGTATTTTTAGTAGAGACGGGGTTTCACCATCTTGACCAGGCTGGTCTTGAACTCCTAACTTTGTGATCCACCCATCTTGGCCTCCCAAAGTGCTGGGATTACAGGCGTGAGCCACTGCACCCAGCTAATTTACTCACTTCTAAAGTTTTCTGTGTGTGTGTATGTGACAGGGTCTTGTTCTGTCACCCAGACTGGAGTGCAATGGCATGATCACAGCTCACAGCAGCCTCAGCCCCCCAGATAGTTGGAACTTGAGGTGAACACCACCATGGCCAGCTAATTATTATTTTTTTTTTTTGTAGATACAGGATCTTTCTATATTGCCCAGGCTGGTCTCAAATTTCTGGACTCAAGCAATCCTACCATCTCAGCCTCCCATAGTGCTGGGATTACAGGCATGAGCCACCATGGCTTGTTTCTAAAACTTTTATTCTTTTATTTTCCAACTTCGTGGAGAAAAAACAATGTTAGAAGAAAGCAAGAACAAAACATGTTTAACTCTCTTAATTCAGGGAAAATGTTAAAAAATGTTTCCTTGCTTAATCATTAAGACCTAATTCTCTCCGTTCTTATTTGGTTTGTTTGTAAAAGATGTGATATGTCTTATTAAATAAATATTTCTTGTCAAGCTGTGCACTGATTTTTAAGACATTTTTTCTTCATTTTTAAGTGTTCTAAACTCTGATGACTAATATTTCTGGAGATCTCAAGCCTTACATGAGCAATAATGTTACCAAGTCTCTATTCTATTTTTTTTTTCTTTGATATGGAGTCCCGCTGTCCCAGGCTGGAGCGCAATGGCGCAATCTCGGCTCCCTGCAACCTCCACCTCCCAGGTTCAAGCGATTCTCCTACCTCAGCCTCCTGAGAAGCTGGTATTACAGGCATCGGCCACCATGTCCTGTTAATTTTTGTATTTTTAGTAAGGACGGGTTGTCACCATGTTGGTCAGGCTGGTCTTGAACTCCTGACCTTGTGATCCACCTGCCTCAACCTCCCAAAGTGCTGGGATTACAGGCATGAGCCACCATGCCAAGCCTAAATCTCTATTCTGAATAATTTTAGGAGAAATACTGCTTATCCAAGGGCCATTCTTCTAGAGACATATGTGCTAAATTGTATTCTGAAGAACGCTGCTAAGTGTGACTTGAAAAACGAGTTTGTGAAACGCTAAATAAACAGAGTAAGCAGGTATATTTACTTTAGGACTTCTCAAAACTTTGATATGGGATGTTAAAGAAGATTAATGAATCTTCAAATGTGAAGTGTTTCATGCAACTTTTCCAAAATGTATGAACTTTTATTACAAGCAGCATAAATTGTTACATACTTAATATTGTTCTGAGTACCTATTGAGAAATGCTAAGTTAGAAATAGCTGAATTCACCTGCTATGGTGGTTCATGCCTGTAATCCCAGCACTTTGGGAGGCTGAGGTGGGTGGATCACCTGAGGTCATAGTTTGAGACCAGACTGGCCAACATGGTGAAACACCATCTCTACTAAAAATATAAAAATTAGTTGGACATGGTGGTGTAGTCCCCGCTACTCAGAAGGCTGGGGCAGGAGAATCGCTTGAACGTGAGAGGCAGAGGTTGCAGTGAGCCAAGACTGTGTCACTGCACACCAGCCTGGGTGACAGAGTGAGACTCCGTTTCCAAAAATCCATCAAAATGAAAAAATCTCTGGCCACATTTATCCTTACACGTAACCCACTAGAACTTACTAATTTTGTCGAGTGATTTCTTTAGAACAAATGTACACACATTTTATGTTTTCTAAGTAGAGGTTGGTGTGCAGATTACCTGAAGGCTAATCTTTTCTTACTCTCCTAATTTAAATGAATACCTGAGGTCTTCACAAAAAAATGATTATGTAAGCTTCATCCCTACTTTAATTTTAGACACAAAGCAGACTGAGATGGCAAAAGGGGCTCTCTAAATTTATAAATAACTTTTTGGTCCCTAAAGAACTTCAGATCTTTGTTTCAGCAAACTCTGAGGAGAATTTTCCCCTATACTTCCTATTAGCATAGCAAAGTATTGCCAGGCCACTCCTAACGATTTCATGTTAAGCAAATACAATGTCAACCTTCCAGCTCTTAGTTTTACTAAGAAATATCCAGAAGCAATGAATGAACAGGGTAAGGAAGGAGAGGAGTTCAGGTGTGGTGACTCACACTTGTAATCCCAGCACTTTGGGAAGCCAAGGTGGGTGGAATGTTTGACCCCAGGAGTTTGAGATCAGCCTGGGCAACATGGTGAAACTCTATCTCCATTAAAAAATAAAAAAAAATAAAATAAAAAAAAGGAGGAAGGAAGGAGAAGGAAGACAGAGGAAGAAAAAAAGCATGGCAGATTGTTTGCAAAATACCTCAGACTCTCAAGTAGCTGGGATTACAGGTGCGTGCCACCACACGAAGCTGATTTTTGTTGTTGTTGTTGTTGTTTGTATTTTTAATAGAGACAGGGTTTCACCGTGTTGGCCAGGCTGGTCTTGAACTCCTGACCTCAGGTGATCCACCCTCCTCAGCCTCCCAAAGTGCTGGGATTACAGGTGTGAGCCACTGAGCCTGGCCCCTGCCTTCACTTTTGTGTGCGGCCAACCCTAGACCATGGCCCCAGCTGAGCTGCCAGCTGACCTTAAAGAGCTGCCAGGCCAGTCCGGACCAGAAAACCTCCTAGCCAAACTCACAGAGTCCTGACAAATAACAAATATTTCTTATTTTAAGCCACTAAGTTTTTGGATGATTTGTTATGCAGCAAAAGCTAATGGATACAAACAATCTAAAAAGATTAGGAAAACAGCAGGTCAGATGAAACACAGCAAGAGCAACTCAACAATAATTCATTTTTAAAATTTTACATAGGCAAATGACATAAATGAGCTATTAACAAAAAAAGAACTTAACTGTGAGTTTCTTTCTTTTCTTTTTTTTTTGTTGTTGTTGTTGTTTGTTTTGAGACAGAGTTTCGCTCTCGTTGCCCAGGCTGGAGTGCAATGGCGCAATCTCAGCTCACCGCAACCTCCGCCTCCTGGTTTCAAGCAATTCTCTTGCCTCAACTTCCCAAGTAGCTGGGATTATAGGCATGCACCACCATATCCAGCTAATCTTGTATTTTTAGTAGACATGGAATTTTTCCGTGTTGGTTAGGATCGTCTCAAACTCCTGACTTCAGATGATCCACCTGCCTTCGCCTCCCAAAGTGTGGGGCTTATAGGCATTAGCCACCGTGCCAGGCCTTAACTGTGAGTTTCTTAAGAGAAAAAAAAATCATATATAATAACATGGGAAAGAGATATTTACGAAGTAGTATATTCAATATAACCTCAATTATCTATAAAGAAAATTGTCCATATTTCCTGAGAAATAACTGACTGGAAAAATACAGAGCCAAGAGTTGACAATAGCTTATGTGTAGGTGGAGTTAAGAGTATTGCAATAGAAAATTATTTGAGGAAATGTATTCATTCTCTGAAGGCCTCAAAGTTTCTACCTTCAATACTCAACGGTGACTCTATCTTTGAGTCAGAAATACTGTGCAGAGACTGTTTAGGCATACGGATTGTTATGTGTGAAAGAGTAAAAAACTGTGTCAGTCAAAACATAGAGATGATATACGGTACAAATTCAGCTCTGTAACAGACAACACTAAAATGATTAGAGAAAAACACACTTGCCAAAAAATATAAGCCTGAGTCTAGGACTGAAAATGTGCCAAAAGAGAACATGTGTATAGTGCCAAGTGAAATCTATCCGTCAAGTGTACCCCCCGTCCAGGGAATGGCTCAGATGGATTGGAGATGGAGAAAGACAGGACGGACCTCCATCAACATGAACATCCAGCAGCTGCAATGGATAGTCTAGGCTTTCATTCATTGCAGTACACGTAAATCACGCTCAATTAAGGAGATTAAAAACAAAATCCTAAAGCATCCCACTTTCTGATTCTGATCAAATGGAACTGCTTCACAGACTGATTTCCCTGGGGATTCTTATGGAATCCTCTTCTGAAGCCAGGAGTGGTGGCTCAGGCCTGTAATCCCAGCACTTAGGGAGGCCGAGGCAGTTGGATAACCTGAAGGCAGGAGTTCAAGACCAGCCTGGCTAACATGATGAAAACCCATCTCGACTATAAATACAAATGATTAGCTGGGCACAGTAGCTCACACCTGTAATCCAAATTACTCGGGAGGCAGAGGCAGGAAAATGACCTGAACCTGAGGGGTGGAGGTTGCAGTGAGCTGAGATCGTGCCACTGCACTCCAGCCAGGCGAGATTCTTCCAGCTATACTTATCTGCTATGAAATCATCCACAAGGAAACTTTGAGAAACAAAATAAAATTCAACTAGGCTTGCAGCACAATCAGCAGTAATCATTCAGCCAGCTTGTCCTTTGGCCCACTTCCTTATGTTGCTGCTTACTACCCCAGGATAATATAGACCTTGTCACAAGACTCTGTTCCTTTTCTGTTCTATAGATAAAATCTAAGACATTGTGAAGTAAGCTTTCCATTTGAGTTTCTCTTTTAGGTTCTGCTCACTGATAAAACCACTGATGCCAGCTGTTCTGCAGGGCCCAGCAAGGAGGTGACTCACAGAAGACTGCAGTTTCTACCTAGTAATCTCATCCTTCTTTCCTGACCAATCAACAACCCCAATTTTCCAGCCCTTCGTCTTCCATGATCCCCTTAAAAACCTTTCCCAGAACTCCTTGGAGAGATGGATTTGAGGCTTGAGGATTCCACCTTTCTCCTCATTCAGTGGCCTTGATTATTAAACTCCTTCTCTGCTGCAAATCCCCCTGTCTCAGTGTATTGGTCTATTGCTACATACAAGCAAAGAAATCTGCCAATCCTATAAGACTTAGGAGTCTCCAAAAGTCTCTTAGACTCAGCTCTGGGATTTTACCTGGGTGGAGGTGGGTCTCTTTATCTCCCTCATTGATATTCTTTGAATAATTAAAAGTGGGAGAGGGTGTGAATTTAAAAATCTTTGAAAACAACCTTATCTTTGCATGATGTGTTTCTCTAAATAGACTTATGGGGTAAATACTGTCTGTTATCTTTTTTTTTTTTTTTTTGAAATGTAGTTTCACTCTTGTCACCCATGCTAGAGTACAATGGCACCATCTCAGCTTATCACAAGCTCTGCCTCCTGGGTTCAAGTGATTCTCCTGCCTCAACCCCCCAAGTAGCTGGGATTACAAACATGCACCACATGTCCAGCTAATTTTTGTATTTTTAGTAGAGACAGGGTTTCTCCATGTTAGTTAGGCTGGTCTCAAACTCCCAACCTCAGGTGATCTGCCTGTCTCAGCCTCCCAAGGTGCTGGGATTACAGGCGTGAGCCACTGCACCTGGCTTATTTAGATTCTTAGAGTTTTTGAAATTCAAACTCAACTCTACTAATTTTATCTTCTTTTTTAATGGTAGTATTTTTTTAAATTTTTTTGAGACAGAGTCTTGCTCTGTCACCAGGCTGGAGTGCAGTAGCACAATCTCAGCTCACTGCAACCTCTGCCTCCTGGGTTCAAGTGATTCTTCCGCCTCAGCCTCCCAAGTAGCTGGGACCACAGGTGTGTGCCATCACACCCAGCTAATTTTTATATTTTTAGTAGAGACGGGTTTTCACCATGTTGGCCAGCATGGTCTCAATCTCTTGACCTCATGATCCACCCACCTCGGCCTCCCAAAGTGCTGGGATTACAGGCGTGAGCCACTGTGCCTGGATTATTTTTATTTATTTATTTATTTTTGAGACAGTCTCACTCTGTCACCCAGGCTGGAGTACAGTGGCTGATCTTGGCTCACTGCCACCTCTGCCTCCTGGGTTCAAGAGATTCTTCTGTCTCAGCCTCCTAAGTAGCTGGGACTACAGGTGTGACAATATCATCCAGCTAATTTTTGTATGTTTAGTAGAGATGGGGTTTCACCAAGATGGTCAGGTGGTCTTGAACTCCTGGCCTCAAGTGATCCACCTGCTTCAGCTTCCCAAAGTGCTAGGATTAATGGCATGAGCCACTGCACCTGGCCATCTTCTTTTTTAAAATTTAATCTCTATATGAGTATTTTCAAAGAGAGAAAAATTAATGTTTAATTTTCATGTCTTATTAACTATTTATTTTTTAGTGGCATTTTTTTAAATGGCAAATACACAAATCCCAAGTGGCTGGTATCCCTGGGTTTTTTTTGTCATTGTTGTTTGTGTTTTGTTTTTTTGTCATTCACCACGAACAGTCATATGAAGTTCCTGGGCTTAAATATTAGATCTAATAATGAAGATAATTTGGCAGTCAGAGTTGCCCAAAGCATGAATTCAATAGGAATGGTCTTGAAGGCACAGATTTCTATCAGTGTATAGATGGCCTATTTCTCTGTTTCTCCCAGCTTTATAGGCCTGGACAAATGCCTAAAATTTTGTAAACTCCCACAAATAAAAGACAGAGCCTAATATTTCAATAGCAAATGGAAGGACAAAGAAGTATTTCTATTTATGGCTATGAAAGACTATATATAACATATTAAATCTGCATGCTAGCAAAGTAGATGATTGTGGCCAGCTGCATTCCCCAAAGATGGTCACAACGTTATCTCCCATCCTTTGTACTCATCTGTAATGTGGCCTTCACACTCTTCCTATGATGAAATGGGGTCTACTTTCCTCCCCTTTAGTCCATGCTGACTTGTGACTCATTCCCTTTCAAGGCTAGATCAGACAAGGCATTGTAGCTTCCACCCTGCTCCCTAGAATACTTGCCCTTGAAATCTGTAACTTCCAGATAAGCAGTGCAACTACCCTGAGGCCCAGACTAGCCCAACCTATCCTTCTTAATGATATTTCAAAGGAATGGCTCCCAGGTCCTTGAGAAAGACATTACATGCACAGTTGAAGAAAATAGATATACACCTCACCTGGCGTGGTAGTTCACACCTGTAATACCAGAACTTTGGGAGGCCAAGGTGGGTGGATCATGAGGTCAGGAGTTCGAGAACAGCCCAGCCAAGATGGTGAAACCTCGTCTCTCTAAAAATACAAAAATTAGCTGGGCATGGTGGAGGGTGCCTATAATCCCAGCTACTCAGGAGGCTGAGGCAGAAGAACTGCTTGAACCTGGGAGGCAAAGGTTATGGTGAGCTGAGATCGCACTACTACACTCTGTCCTGGGCAACAGAGCAGGACTATGTAAAAAAAAAAAAAAAAAAAGATATCCACCTTAAAAGGACAGAGAAAGGATTTACAATTGCAAGATTTCAAAAGTAAATGCTCCAAGACAAAGGAGGTCAGGGGGTCTATCATCAGGTTTTAGCTGCAACAAATAGTAAATTCTTTTAGCAACCTTAGGTTTTTACAGGCAGAAATGTAAGGGGGACTAAGTCATCCCAGGAGCAAGGTGTTTGGGTACTAGAAGGTCTACTGGAGATTAGTTAAGTCTCTTAGTGATGGAGATTGAATTGAGTGCTTCTCTTATGGAGACTTTTTCACAGCTCTATTTTGTTTTATTTTGGTTTAGTTTATGAGGCAGCATCTTGCTTTGTCACTCAGGCTGGACTGCAGTGGCATAATCATTGCTCACTGCAGCCTCCATCTAGGCCTAAGCAATCCTCTCATCTCAGCCTCCCAAGTAGCTAGGACTACAGGCATGTACCACTATGCCTGGCTAATTTTTATTTTTGATTTTATTTTTAGTAGAGATCGGGTCTTGCTATGTTTCCCAGAAACTCCTGAGCTCAAGCAATCCTCCCACCTCGGCCTCCCAAAGTCCTAAGATTGTAGGTATCAGCCAAGTTTGGCAGTTCTCTATTGTTACACAGCAAAAAATAACCAAGAACAAACTTTTTACCTAAAAATGAAGCGCTGCTGTATCCAAAACCTAAAACAGGTATCATTAGTTTTTTGCTTTTTTTTTTTCCCCCTTTGAGACAGGGTCACCCTGGCTGGAGTACAGTGGTAAGATCATAGCTAACTGTAACCTCCACCTCCCAGTCTCAACAACGCTCCCACCTCAGCTTCCAAGTAGTTGGGATTACAGGCACTTGCCACCATGCCCAGCTAATTTCTTGCATTTTTTGTAGAGATGGGATCTCACTATGTTGCCCAGGCTAGACTTAGCCTTAAGACTAGGCATCAGGAAGAAGCTAGAAGGACCTTGAGGAGGAGGTTAGAGAACCCTGAAAGAGCCTGGAAGAGCCTGTTGGAGAGGGTTGATAGCATCAAATGAGGAAAAAGTTATTGAAAGACAAAGGCGTCCAGGTGGCGTGGTGGCTCACATCTGTAATCCCAGCACTTTGGGAGGCTGAGGTGGACAGACCACGTGGAGTCAGGAGTTCAAGAGCAGCCTGGCCAACATGGTGAAAAGCTTCTCTAATAAAAATTTTAAAATTATCTGGGTGTGGTAATGCACACTTGTAGTCCTAGCTACCTGGAGGGCTGAGGTGGAAGAATTGCTTGAATCTGGGAGCCAGAGGAGGTTGCAGTGAGCCGAGATTGTGCTACTGCACTGCAGTCTGGGAGATAGAGCAAGGCTATCTCAAAAAAAAAAAGAAACAAAGAAAGATGAAGGCAAGAACGATGCAGTAGTAGCAGCAAGTTTAGCACACTCTTGCCTACAACGACATGGAAAATAGAAAACCTGCCTAATCTACTCAGTGATCCAGTTTAGGAGATTTCCAGGCAGAATACTGAAAACACTGTGTGCCTTCCATTGGCTGCCTGTAAGATACAGATAAAAAGAGATGAGCTTTAAAGGGCACTTGTCAGATTTTAAAGAAACTGAGAGGAAATATAAAGGATATAAGACTTGCCGATTTCAGAATAATAATGTCTTACTCTCAGATTTTCAAGATAGCAGAAAATCCTCAAAATATACCATTGCTCAATTGCTTCAATTGAGAATATATAATAAGACCTTTGAATAGAACGTTTCTTTTTTAAGCAGGGTCTCACTCTGTCACCAAGACTGAAGTGCAGTGGTGTGATCACAGCTCACTGAAGCCTTGACCTCCTGGACTTGAGCAGTCTTCCCACCTCAGCCTTCCAGGGAGCTGGGACAACAGGTGTGCACCACCACACCCAGCTAGAATGTTATTTTTGTTTTTATTTATTTACTTTTAATTTTTTTGAGACAGAATCTCACTCTGTTGCCCAGGCTGGAGGCCAGTGGCACGATCTTAGCTCACTACAATCTCTGCCTCCTGGGTTCAAGCAATTCTCCTGCCTCAGCCTCCCAAGTAGCTGGGACTACCGGCATGTGTCACTACGTCTAGCTAATTTTTTGTATTTTTTTCTTTTTTTAATTTTAATTTAATTTAATTTTATTTATTTACTTTTAGATGGAGTTTCGCTCTTGTTACCCAGACTGGAGTGCAATGGCGCGATCTCAGCTCACCGCAACCTCCGCCTCCTGGGTTCAAGCAATTCTCCTGCCTCAACCTCCCGAGTAGCTGGGACTACAGGTGCACACCACCATGCCCAGCTAATTTTTGTATTTTTACTAGAGACGGGGTTTCACCTCGTTGACCAGGATGGTCTCGATCTCTTGACCTCATGATCCACCCGCCTCGGCCTCCCAAAGTGCTGGGATTATAGGTGTGAGCCCCCGCACCCAGCCTTTATTATTATTTTTTTTAGAGATGGGGTTTCACCATGTTGGCCAGGATGGTCTTGAACTCCTGACCTCAGCTGATCTGCCCACTTCAGCCTCCCAAAGTGCTGGGATTACAGGTGTGAGCCACCACACCTGGCCCAATTTTTTTGTATTTTTTAGTAGAGACAGGGTTTCACCATGTTGACCAGGATGGTCTCCATCTCCTGACCTCATGATCCTCCCACCTTGGCCTCCCAAAGTGTTGGGATTATAGGCATGAGCCACCATACCTGGCCATTTGAAACAATTTCTATACACTGGCATCAGGCTCCACACATTGCAAATGTCACAGCTCAACGACCCCACGGACTTCCAGTGCTGCACCCCATAGCACACATTCCTGTTGTGATACAAGCTCTGCTCCTGTGTATGTGCAGGAAGAAAGCCAGATGAGTTACCACAGTGGCTAGAACTACTAGAATTCATTTCTACTATCATATAAGGTGGTGAACAGTGACTATGGAACTATGTTGTGTCCATTTTAATTGTTACATTAACCAGATTCTTTGGGGTTTAAGAAAGATTTCATGATGACCCATTAGGCAAGGAGCAATTCTCAAATTCCCAGTTTATTGAGGGAGTCACACACACACATACACACAGAGTCGAGCATGTGTTCACTGTACTCTTATTATAACGTGTGTTTTTTGTTTTGTTTTGTGTTTTGTTTTGAGATGGAGTTTCACTTTTGTTGCCCAAGCTGAAATGCAATGGCACGATCTCAGCTCACTGCAACCTCTCCCAGGTTCAAGGGATTCTTGTGCCTCATCCTCCCAAGTAGCTGGGATTACAAGCATGTGCCACCACACCTGGCTAATTTTTGTATTTTTAGTAGACATGGAGGTTCACCATGTTGGCCAGGCTAGTCTCGAACTCTTGACCTCAGGCAATCCACCCACCTCGGCCTCTCTAACTGCTGGGATTACAGGGATGAGACACCATGCCAGGCCCACAATACACATACTCTATAAAAAGCAGTAGTTAAGGAATAACAAACCATAATGGAGGCCTGGGAGACCAGACAACTGACTGAAGTTTATTTCAGGTACGAGCTGATAGGGAGCAAAGCTGTTCCTCTCAGAGCAGTAGTTCTGGACAACAGCTGCTAAAATCAGGAGGAAGCTTTCAGAATTCCCGGGGAGGAGATTCCAGAAGCTTCTGGACATTGTCAGTCCCTTACACTTTTATGATTCTCTGCAGAGGTGCTCAGTCACAATCTCAGCCACTGGGTCCTCAGTGCCACTGCGTCCTCAGTGCCACCGGGCCGCAGCAGGTGCTATTGTCTCACCATAGTCTATGAGGTTGCGGTGAGCCAAGATCGTGCCATTGCACTCCAGCATTTTGGGAGGCTGAGGCAGGAGGATTGCTTGAGACTAGGAGTTTAAGACCAGCCTAGGCACCAAAGTAAGACCCCATCTGTACAAAACAAATCAAAGTAGCCAGGCACAGTGGCTCATGCCTGTAATCCCAGCACTTTGGGAGGCCAAGGTAGATGGATCACCTGAGGTCAGGAGTTTGAGACCAGCCTGGCCAACATGGTGAAACCCTGTCTCTACTAAAAATACAAAAATTAGCTGGGCATGGTGGCAGGTGCCTGTAATCCCAGCTACTCAGGAGGCTGAGACAGGAGAATCACTTGAACCCAGGAAGTGGAGGTTGCAGTGAGCTGAGATAGCACCATTGCACTCCAGTCTGGGCAACAAGAGTGAAATTCCATCTTAAAAAATAATAATCATCATCAAAATAATAGCTAGGCACAGAGGCGTGCACCTATAATTTCAGCTAATGGGAAGGCTGAGACAGGAGGATGGCTTGAACCCAGCAGTTTGAGGCTACACTGAGCTGAGCCATGATTACACCACTGCATTCATGGCAATAGAGTGTGATCCCATCTCAAAGAAAAAATAAAGAAAGGGCCGGGCGCGGTGGCTCACGCCTATAATCCCAGCACTTTGGGAGGCTGAGGTGGGTGGATCACGAGGTCAAGAGATCGAGACCATCCTGGTCAACATGATGAAACCCCATCTCTACTAAAAATATAAAAATTAGTTGGGCATGGTGGTGAGCACCTGTAGTCCCAGCTACTCGGGAGGCTGAGGCAGGAGAATTGCTTGAACCCAGGAGGTGGAGGTTGTGGTGAGCCGAGATCGTGCCATTGCACTCCAGTCTGGGTAACAACAGCGAAACTTCGTCTCAAAAAAAAAAAAGAAAAAAGAAAGAAAGAAAAGCAATTTTACTGTGGTATTAATGCCACCTAATATGAGTAACTCCATTTTGAGACATTAGGATCACAAATCATTATTATTTATTAAACTGACTACAAAACATGTAAATATATTCCATTAAACCTGTCCTAAATGTAGCCCCAATTTATCTTCCCTCTTGCCTGATTTCAAAAATGCCTATAGCAACTCCAGTGCTACCACCATGAGAAGTTGCAGTGAAAAGAGAAAATGGTCCTAACATAATGCTATAAAATTCTACTTTTGCAATTTTTACAAAAATGCAAGACATTACTAGGACTCCTTGGAGGAATGTGGATAGGTCCTATGCAAGTGAAGATCTATAAAGTTTAAAGTAAACCCATCTGTGTGTGTGTGTGTGTGTGTGTGTGTGTGTGTGTCTTTTCTTTTATAATTTGAAGGGTTTTGTTATATTTTAACAACTTCAGTTATGATATGAATATCATTAAACTCACCCGTCTAAAGAACACAAGAGTTTTTAATACATCTACAAAGCTGTACAACCATCCACCATCTATATTTAGAACATAGAATTCGAGTAATTCTTGTGCCTCAGTTTCCCAACTAGCTGGAATTACAGGCATGTACCACCATGCCCAGCTAATTTTTGTATTTTTAGTAGAGCCTGGTTTTTGCCATGTTGGCCACACTGGTCTCAAATTCCTGACCTCAAGTGATCTGCCTGCCTTGGCCTCCCAAAGAGCTGGGTTTACAGGTATGAGCCAATGTCCCAGCCTGATGCTGAGCATTTTTATGTACTTTCTTGCCATTTCTATTTCTTCTTTGGTGAAGTATTTAAATCTTGCACTCGCTTTTTTGTTGTTGTTTTTTGAGACAGAGTCTCGCTCTGTCTCCCAGGCTGGAGTGCAGTGGCATGATCACAGCTCACTCCGGCCTCCACCTCCCAGGCTCAATCAACTCTCCTGGCTCAGCATCCCAAGTAGCTGAGGCTATGGCATGTGCCACCATGCTCAGCTAATTTTTCTGGTTTTGTGGAGATGGAGTCTCACTATGTTACTTTGGCTGGTCTTGAACTCCTAGACTTAAGCCATTCTCCTGCCTCAGCCTCCCAAAGTGCTGGTATTATAGGTGTGAGCCACTGCTCCCAGGCTGCTCATTTTGGAGTTGGATTGTTTTATTACTAGTTTATTTTTAGTGCTCACTTTGTAGTTGGATTATTTTATCATTCATTTATTATTAGTTTTGTTATTAGTTTATTAGCTGGTGGATCACTTGAGGTCAGGAGTTCAAGATTAGCCTAATAATAAACATTGAACATTTTTTATATAGTCTACATATAAATCTTTTATCAGAAATGTGGTTTCTTCCAGCCAGTGACTTATTCTTTCATCTTTTTTAACAATGACTTTCAAAGACCTAAAAAGAATTTGTTTTTAATGAAGTTCAATTTATTATTTTTTTCTTTTAAGGTTGTGTTTTTGGATTCTAAGAAATCTTTGCCTAACCCAAGGTCATGAGGTTTTTCTCCTATTTTTTTTCTTAGAAATTATGGGTTGAGGCCGGGCATAGTGGTTCACACCTATAATCACAGCACTTTGGGAGGCTGAAGCTGGTGGATCACTTGAGGTCAGGAGTTTGAGACCAGCCTGGCTGACATGGTAAAGTTCCATTTCTGCCGGGCGCAGTGGCTCAAGCCTGTAATCCCAGCACTTTGGGAGGCCGAGGCGGGTGGATCACGAGGTCAAGATATCAAGACCATCCTGGTCGACATGGTGAAACCCCGTCTCTACTAAAAGATACAAAAAATTAGCTGGGCATGGTGGCGCATGCCTGTAATCCCAGCTACTCAGGAGGCCGAGGCAGGAGAATTGCCTGAACCCAGGAGGCGGAGGTTGCGGTGAGCTGAGACTGCGCCATTGCACTCCAGCCTGGGTAACAAGAGCGAAACTCCGTCTCAAAAAAAAAAAAAATTCCATTTCTACTAAAAATACAAAAATTAGCCAGGCGTGGTGGCATGTGCCTGTAATCCCAGCTACTTGGGAGGCTGAGGCAGGAGAATCACTTGAACCCCAAGACAGAGGTTGTAGTGAGCCGAGATCGCACCACTGTACTCCAACCTGGACAACAAAGTGAGATTCATCTCAAAACAAAAAAGAAAGAATTATGGGTTGAGTTCTTGGTTTTGCATATTGTTTCAACACTATTTGTTGAAAAGACTATTATTCCTCCATTAAATTGCCTTACTTAATGGATTCTTTATTCTGTTCCATCGATCTCTTTTGCTGATACCACATTGTCTTGATTACAGGACATTTACAGTAAGTCTTAAAATCAAGTAGTATGAGTCCACCAACGTTGTCTTTCTTTGCAAAATTTTTTTGGCTATTCTAGTCCATTTGCTTTTTTGAAATCATCTAAATTATTACAGTGAAAGAGATCTGATTGCCATCTTGCCATTCATCTTCAAGCTGTTCTTGTTCATTCCTGGGCATAAGCCAAGCTAACTGTATGAGAAATTTGTTTAGCATTTAAACTTGCAATGTAGATGATAACAGCACTTTCACAAAACAAACTCCTTTCTTGCCTGGGGGCCAGACCACCTTTGAAAGACAAATTAGCCACATGATCAGAAATTATGGTTTACAAGTCATGCACGCAGAGGCCACAAGATACCTAACCTCTTCAATTGCTCCTATGGATAACATCACTATTATAAAAGCTCAGATTGGTGTTCAAGATATTTTTCTTCCTCTTTTTTTTTTTTTTTTTTTTTTTTGGAGACAGGGTCTTACACTGTCACCCAGGCTGAAGTACAGTGGTGCAATCATGGCTTACTGCAACCTTTAACTACTGACCTTAAGTGATCCTCCTGCCTCAGCCTCCCAAAGAGCTGGGATTACAGGAATGAGCCACTGCACCTGGCCTGAAATATTTTTAGACCCTGTCTTATGATGGACCAGCTGATGCCACCCAGACCAGTAATCTGGTGTAACCAGTGCTGCCATCCCACCCAGGAACAAAAGAGAGCAAGAAGAACCCACTTCAACCCCCTATGATTTCATCTCAAATCCAACCAATCAGCACTCCCCATTCCCTGGCCACCTGCCCACTAAATTATTATTTTTTTAATCCCCAGTCTCCAAATTTTCAGAAAGGCTAATTTGAATAATAAAACTCTGGTTTCCCTTTTAACTAGCTCTGAATTCATTAAACTCTTTTTCTATTGCAATCTCTATGAATTGGCTTTATGAATTGGTCCTGTCTCTATGAATTGGCTTTATCTGGGCAGCAGACAAGGAGAACTCATGAGGTAGTTATGCTTTCATATACATTTCAGAATCAATTTGTGAGATTTTATCAAAAACCTCTGCTGAGATTTTGATGAGGATTTGTCCATGGATAAATTTGGGAGAAACTGACATCTTTTTTTTTTTTTTGAGACAGAATCTCACTCTGTCGTCCAGGCTTAGAGTACAGTGGCACAATCTTGGCTCACTGCAATATCCTCTTCCCAGGTTCAAGCAATTCTCATGCCTTGGCCTTCTGCGTAGCTGAGATTACAGGCATGTACCTCGATGCCTAGCTAATTTTTGTATTTTTAGCCAAGACAGCAGAGACAGGGTTTTGCCACGTTGGCCAGGCTGTTCTCAAACTCCAGATCTCAAGAAATCTGCCCGCCTTGGCCTCTTAAAGTGCTGGGATAAGAAGTGTGAGCTACTGTGCCAAGCCCCTCATAGCTTTTTTAATAGACTGTAAGTTTTTCTATGTTGACAATTATGTCATGTACAAATAATGACAGTTTTCTTTCTTTTGCAAATATATGCTTCTATCAGGTGATTGCACTGGCTAAGATCTTCAGTACAATGTTGACTAGAAGTGATGAAAGCTAACATCATTTTCCCTGATTTTTTTTTTTTTTTTTTTTTTTGAGACAGAGTCTCACTCTGTCACCCAGGCTGGAGTGCAATGGCATGCTCTCAGCTCACCGCAACCTCTGCCTCCCAGGTTCAAGCAATTCTCCTGCCTCAGCCTCCCAAGTAGCTGGGATTACAGGTGCACGCCACCACGCCTAGCTACATTTTCCCTGATCTTAACAGGAAAATACTTAGTCTTTCATTTTTAAGTCTGATATTTTCTGAGGTGTTTCACAGATGTCCTTTATGAAGTTGGGGAAATTCTCCACTATTCTTAGTTTGCTGAGAATGGATATTCAATTTTATCAAATGCTCTTTCTGTGTCTATTGTAATGGTCATATAGTTTTTCTTTTCTTTATTTTATTTTTATTTTTTTGAGACAGAGTCTTGTTCTGTCACCCAGGCTGGAGTGCAATGGTGCGATCTTGGCTCACTATGACCTCTGCTTCTCAGGTTCAAGCGAATCTCCCACTTCAGCCTCCTGAGTCGCTGGAATTACAGGCACTGACCATCATGTCCTGCTGATTTTTGTATTTTTGTAGAGATCGGGTTTCACTAGGTTGACCAGGCTGGTCTTGAACTCTTGATGTCAGGTGATCCACCTGCCTTGGCCTCCCAAAGTGCTAGGATTACAGGTGTGAGCCACTGCACCCAACCTTCTTTTTCTATTTTGAGACAGGGTCTCACTCACTCTGTTGCCCAGGCCAGAGTTGCCGTGGCATAAACACAGCTCACTGCAGCCTCGACCTCTGCAGCTCAGGTGATCCTCCCACCTCATCCTCCTGAATAGCTGGAACCACTGGTATTCATCACCATGCTTGGCTGATTTTTGTATTTTTTGTGCAGATGGGGTTTTGCCATGTTGCCTAACCTGGTCTCGAACTCCTCGCCACCCACCTTGGCCTCCCAAAGTGCCGGGATTAAAGGCATGAGCCTCTACGCTTGCTCTCATGTAATTTCTCTTTAGTCTGTCAATACCATGGATTATGTTGTTTGATTTTCAAATACTAAATCAATCCCACATTCCTTATATAAACTCCACGTTTTCAATTAGCCTTCTGCTGAATCCAATGTACTAATATGTTAAAGATTTATATTCATGAAAGATATTGGCCTATGGAGTTTGTTTGCTCAAAAGTTGGTAACAGACATTATGACAGGTCACCCTTAAATGTATGGGCATTGCCCTCCACACAGCAGCAGAAGCCAGCCCAGGCCTAACATTTCCCAACCTCCTTTCCTCCCACACCACAGAGGCTCCCAACAGAGATCAGATGGGAAACCCACTGATACTTGGAAGAACTAAGAAACATTCTTGGTCCTTTGGTCCCCAGCATCTCCCGTTCCCACCTAGCAGCCCCAGTAGGCCCACCAGGTGTTTTCACCACCACAGATGGCACCAGCAAAGATTGAGGAGAGCCCTGCCAGCACTGGGCAAGCTTATAATTGTGCTATCCTCCCTGTAGTACTGACGTCTCCCATGCCCACCTAGCAACACCAGGACCTGAGAAGTATATTCTGCCTAAGCAGGTGCCCCAGAAACCCCAGGGGAACCAAGCAGACCAGAATAGCACTATGAGAGCTCTGTAAATTGTCCTGGAGCCCACAGCCCAAAAACATGAGCTAAGACTCACACATTAAACCTATACAGGTAATCACCTGCTAAAACAGAAGATTTAAGTAGATTCAGTCTCCTAGCATAATATCAGATATGTTTAGGATACAACAGAGGATCATTTATTTTATCAAGAACCAGGAACATCACAAATTGAAATGAGAAAAGACTATCAACAGCCAGTAGTGAGATGAATCAGACATAGAAACTATCTGAAAAGGGTTTTAAACCATCATTTAAAAAATGCTCTTTCAAGTAATTACAGATTTTCTTGGAAGAAATGAAAAAATAGAAAATTTCAGCCAAGAAATGTAAGTTTAGATCATTAACATTATAAAACTGAAAAATATAACAACCAAAACAAAAACTCACTGAATGGGCTCAATCGTTGAGTGGAAATGACAGAGAATAGAATCAAAAACTTGAATACAGACCAACAAAATTTATTTGACCTGAACAACACAGACTTTTTTAAAGTCTAGGGGTAAAGGAAAAAGAACAGATCCTAGAGAACTTTTGGGACAATAACAAAAGTTCTTAGATTATTGTCATTGAAGTCCTAGAAGAGAAAGAGTGGGGAACTGAAACAGTGTGTTGCCACAACGTTGTTACGTATTTTCGTGTCTCTCTGATGCTGTAATAGTCACTGCACCTTTGTCTTTAGTTTTCATAGGTTTAATATGATATGTCTTGGTTTGGATTTCTTTTACTGAGGATTTGCTCAGCTTCTTCAATCTGTAGCTTATGTCTTTTGCTAAATTTGGGAAGTGTTCAGCCACAAGGCTGGGTGCGGTGGCTCACACCTGTAATCCCAGCATTTTAAGAGACCAAGCAAGGTGGGCAGATCACTTGAGGACAGGGGTTTGAGACCAGCCTGGCCAACATGGTGAAACCCCGTTTCTACTAAAAATACAAAAATTAGTTGGGTGTGGTGGCAGGCACCTGTAATCCCAGCTACTCGATAGGCTGAAACACGAGAATTGCTTGAACCCAGGAGGCAGAGAGACTGCAGTGAACCAAGATTGCACCACTGCATTCCAGCCTGGGCAACAGAACAAGACTATATCTCAAAAAAAAAAAGGTGTCAACAGCGTGTATAAATAGAGAAAAGAAAAATTACTCAACATATGGCTTGGAGACAATGTCTTTCCACTTGGAATAGCAAAATTTGGTCTCTACCTCACTCGCCTGTTAATTGGTATATACAGATTTTTTGTTATTAAAATGTTCTAATAAATTCTCCACTCTCTTTGGGCATGAAAGTCACTTGAACCAGAAGTTTAAGATCAGCCTGGTCAACATAGCCAGCCCGCGACTCTACAAAAAATAAAAACATTAGCTGGGCATGGCAGCACACACCTGTAGTTCCAGCTAATTGGGAGACTGAGATGGGAGGATCACTTGAGCCATGGAGGTCAAGGCTTCAGTAAACCATGACTGTACCATTGCACTTCAGCCTGGGCAAAGTTTATCATAGTGCTAATTATAATTTTAGATCATTTTTAAAGCCTAATTGTCCATCAATAGGAAATCAATAGAACTATTGTTCATTCTAAAACTAAATACTTGACTAGCCATTTTTTTTTTTTTTTTAAGATGGGGTTTCACCATGATGGCCATGCTGGTCTTGAACTTCTGACCTCAGGTGATCCACCCACCTCGGCCTCCCAAAGTGCTAGGATTACAGGCGTGAGCCACCGCGCCCGGCCAACCAGCCATTTTTAAAACAAGGATACATACCTGTATTAGTGATATGAACAAAGCTCTATGTTGTATTGTTAGGTTAAAACGCAGGATATAATAATATATCACTCCAGTATATACAAATAAGCATTTTTATATGTACATATATGTCCTATAGCTAGAAAAATATGACAATCAAGATTAAATATATAATATATTCTAGCAAAAAAAAAAATTAAACCTCAACCCAATCAAACCTTTAGATCTAACTTTCAGTTCTACCAGAAATTTAAGGGCAAAAGGAGCATGATAAATGATATCATCTAAATTCAGAGTGTAGAAAATTCAATAACTAAATGGAATTGTTATAAAAGGGATGAAAGATCTGGGTTTTTTTATTAAAAGAAATTTGTGAGATAAATCAACCAAATGCAGTATACAAACCTGTTTGGATTGTGATTCAAAAATTGGAACACAGGCTGTGTGCAGTGGCTCATGCCTGTAATCCCAATACTTTGGAAGGCTGGGGTGGGTGAATCATCTGAGGTCAGGGGTTTGTAACCAGGCTGATTAACATAGAGAAATCCCATCTCTAATAAAATGCAAAATTAGCTGGGTATAGTGGTGCATGCCTGTAGTCCCAGCTACTTGGGAGACTGAGGCAGGAGAATTGCTTGAATCCAGAAGGCAGAGGTTGCAGCGAGCTGAGATCATGCTATTACACTCCAGCCTAAGCAAGAAGAATGAAACTTCATCTCCAAAACAAACAAAAACATTGGAACACAGGCTGGGTATTAGAGGATATTAAGGAATTAACACTTTTTTTTAGTCAGATGTGATGATTTTTTAATTTTATTTATTTTTAAAAATATTAAAAATTTCTTTCTTTTTACCTTTTTTTTTTTTAATTTGGGGTTTCACCATGATGGCCAGGCTGGTCTTGAACTCCTGACCTCAGGTCATCCACCCACCTCAGCCTCCCAAAGTGCTAGGATTACAGGCGTGAGCCACTGCACCTGGCCTGATGATTTTTTTTTACTGTCCTTATCCACTGGAGTACATACAGAAGAATTTATAGGTGAAAGGCTGCAATTTAATATAAAATAAGCAAATAAAGAAAGTACAGGAGTGTGTTGGTTCATTTTCTTTCTTTGTCTTTTTTTTGAGATGGAGTTTCGCTCTTGTTACCCAGGCTGAAGTGCAATGGCACAATCTCGGCTCACCGCAACCTCCGCCTCCTGGGTTCAGGCAATTCTCCTGCCTCAGCCTCCCGAGTAGCTGGGATTACAGGCACACGCCACCATGCCCAGCTAATTTTTTTGCATTTTTAGTAGAGACGGGGTTTCACCTTGTTGACCAGGATGGTCTCGATCTCTTAACCTCATGATCCACCCGCCTCGGCCTCCCAAAGTGCTGGGATTACATGCATGAGCCACCGTGCCCGGCCATGGTTCATTTTCATGCTGGTGATAAAGACATACCTGATACTGGGCAATTTACAAATGAGAAAGGCTTATTGGAGTTACAGTTCCACGTGGCTGAAGAGGCCTCACACTCATGGCAGAAGGTAAAAGGCACATCTCATATGGCAGCAGACAAGAGAAGAGAGTTTATGCAGGGAAACTCCTGTTTTTTTAAAACCATCAAATCTGGTGAGACTTATTCACTATCACAAGAACAGCATAGGAAAGACCCGCCCCCCAAATTCAATTACATTCTACCAGGTCCCTCCCATGACACATGGGAATTGAGGGAATTACAATACAAGTTTATATTTGGGTGGGGACACACCCAAACCATATTAAGAATTATACATCAAAAAAAGATTTTTAAAAATTGATACTTTTTATAAATAGATGATGGCTACATAGTTGTGTGCTGTGTTATTCCCTCCACTTTAAAATATACTTAAGATTTCTATAAGAAGAAGCTTTATTAAAGATATAAATAATTGGAAAAAATCCAGCAGCATATTTACAAGAATCTCTATGTGCTGAGATTGGGAATGATCTACTTCTTTAATTTTTGTGTGGCTGAATTAATCAGATGATCCTTTTTTTTGAGACAGAGTTTCGCTCTTTTTACCCAAACTGGAGTGCAATGGTGTGATCTCGGCTCACCGCAACCTCCGCCTCCTGAGTTCAGTCAATTCTCCTGCCTCAGCCTCCTGAGTAGCTGGGATTACAGGCATGTACCACCATGCCCAGCTAATTTTTGTAATTTTAGTAGGGATGAGGTTTCACCATGTTGGCCAGGCTGGTTTCGAACTCCAGACCCCAGGTAAGTCGAAACTGGCCTCAGCCTCCTGAAGTGCTGGGATTACATGTGTGAGCCACGGCACCAGGCCTGCCAGATGATTCTTTAATTAAAATATTTGTAGAGCTTTCAGCTTTTGGCTCAGAGGAGGCCAAGGTGCAACATCTTCGGTCGTCCCGAATCCGGGTGCATCCAACAAGAGAGAGAGCCACCTCCACCAAGCTGCCGAAGAAACAGAAAAAAAGAAATTTGTATTAAAAAATGTAAAGTTGAATTTTCTCTTTAAATCGAATTTTCTGACCCAATCTTTTATCAGTCCACTATGCTGGCTCGCTCACTCCCACACCAACTATATTTTTACCTTACTAATCTCCATTCTTCAAACCCTACTATCTCATACATCCCCGCTGTGGTCACTTTCCTCTCAATCCAGATAACATGTAATATTTGGTGCATCAATTGCTCATGCAGGATATCAGCAACTTTGTTCTTCTGTCCCATCCAACTGGCAAAACCCCAACCACTGGATCAACCAGACTAGCTGCTTTCTCAATACCAAAACCGCTGAACATTCACTTTCTGGATTTATGGTGTCTAACCTCAAGTGGGCTCAGAAAATATACTAGGAAGTTCTCTATGCAGGTCTCCTTCCCATTTTTCACAGTGACTTTTACACACAGGTTCATCTGCAGAGAGCAAGCCAACAGAGAAAATTGCTCCAGTTACTGCCCCTAACTTGTAATCCTAATCTGCAAATTTTAGTTCATTTTGTGCTGCTACAACAAAATACCTGAGACTGGGTAATTTATAAAGAATAGAGCCGGGCAGTGGCTCATGTCTGTAATCCCAGCACTTTGGAAGGCCGAGGCAGGCGAATCACGAAGTCAGGAGTTAGAGACCAGCCTGGCCAATATGGTGAAACCCCATCTGTACTAAAAAAAAAAAAAGAAAATACAAAAATTAGCCAGTCGTGGTGCATGCCTGTAGTCCCAACTACTCAGGAGGCTGAGGGAGGAGAATTGCTTGGAGCTGGGAGGCAGAGATTGCAGTTAGCCAAGATGGCGCCACTGCACTCCAGCCTGGGTGAGAGAGCAAGACTCCCATCTAAAAATTTTAAAAAATAATAAAAAAATAAAAGTAAATAAAGAATAGAAAGTTATTGTCTTACAGTTCTGGAGACAGGGAAGTTCAAGGTCGAGGCACCAGCAAGTTTGCTATCTGGCAAGGGCTGCTCTCTGCTTCCAACATGGTGTCATGTTGTTCCATCCAGAGGAGGGAAGTGCCGTGTCCTCACAAGGCAGAAGGCAGAAGCGCTAAAGAGCGAGAAGCTGCCTGAAGCTGCATTTATAAGGGCATTAATTCCATTCATGAGGCAGGGATGGCTTTAAGGCCTAATCACCTCTTAAAAGCCCCATTTCTGGTGGAGCACAATGGCTCACACCTGTAATGTTAACATTTTGAGAGGCTGAGGCAAGTGGATCACCTGTTGAAGACCAGCCTGGCCAACATGGATAAACCCTGTCTCCACTAAAAGTCCATAATTAGCCAGGCATGGTGGCTCACACCTGTAATCCTAGCACTTTGGGAGGCCAAGGTGGGTGGATCACCTGAAGTCAGGAGTTCAAGACCAGTCTGGCCATTAGGGTGAAACCCCATCTTTTTTAAAAAAAAATTATAAAACAAAGAAAGAATGTCAGTATTAGGGAGGCTGAGGCAGTGGATTACTTGAGGTCAGGAGTTGAAGACCAGGCTGGCCAACATGGTGAAACCCCATCTCTACTACTAAAAATACAAAAATTAGCCAGGAGTTGGTGGCAGATGCCTGTAATCCCAGCTACTCTAGAGATTAGGCAGAAGAATCTCTGGAACCCAGGAGGTGGAGGTTACAGCAAGCTGAGATCGTACCACTGTACTCTAGCCTAGGAGATACAGAGAGACCTGTCTTAAAAAAAAAAAAAAGAAAAGAAAGGTGTTCCCAGTCTCTGTGGTAAAGACCACCATGAACCGTTTCTACCACAAAATTGCAGGGGAAATCAACCCTAAACCATGTGTTCCTTAGAGAATGAAGCTCATTCTGGGACACTCATATAGGAAGAAACAATCTGGCATCATTTTCTTTTGTAGTCTTATGCTTAAACTCTACTAGTACTTAAAGCATCTGTTCACTTTTTATTTTATTTGTATACATTTTTCGCCTTTTTGTTTTGGTTTGGTTTTTGTTTCTGAGATAAAGTCTCATTCTGTCGTCCAAGCAGGAGTACAGTGGCAAGATCTCAGTTCACTGCGGCCTGATCTCCTGGGATCAAGAGATCCTCCCACTTAAGCCTCCCAAGTATCCAGTACTACAGGCATGTACCACCATACCCAGCTAATTTTTATTTTTTTGTAGAGATGAGGTCTTAGTATGTTGCCCAGGAGGCTGTTCTTGAACTCTTGAGTTTTACCGATATTCCCGCCTCAGCCTCCCAAAGTAGTAGGATTACAGTGATGAGTCACTTCACCTGGTCTTTTTTTTTTTTTTTTTTTTAGAGATGAAGTATCTCTCTGTTGCCCAGTGTGGTCTCAAACTCCTGACCTCAAGCAATCCTCCTGCCTTGGCCTCCCAAACTACTAGGATTACAGGTGCTAGCCACCTTGTCTGGTCTGAATTCTTTAGAGATATAGTTCATTTTAATTTTTACTAGGAGGTCAGACACAGTGGCTCATGCCTGTAATCCCAGCACTTTGGGAGACCAAGGCAGATGGTTCACTTGAAGTCAGGAGTTCAAGACCAGCCTGGCCAATAGGATGAAACCCTCTCTCTACTAAAAATACAAAAATTAGCTGGGTGTGGTGGTGCATACCTGCAATCACAGCTACTCAGGAGGTGAAGCAGGAGAATTGCTTGAACCCAGGAGGTAAAGTTTGCAGTGAACCGAGATCAAACCACCGCACTCCAGCCTGGGTGACAGAGCAAGACTGTCTCAAAAAATAATAATACTAAAATAAATTTTACTAGAGGGAAGCTAATACAATTATGGGCAAGTTTAATCTGTTGGACAAAGATTCTGGATTCAGCGCCACATATTCCTGTCACATCACGGAACTGCTCCTCTTTGGAGCCCTGTGGCAAAATCCAAATGTTATGTTTCATAATAAATCTTTTTAAAATAAAATTTATAAAAACAAGGAAGACTAGCCGAGGGGGTGGGTGGCTCACGCCTGTAATCCCAGCACTTTGGGAGGCCGAGGCAGGTGGATCACGAGGTCAAGAGATCAAGACCATCCTGGTCAACATGGCGAAACCCCGTCTCTACTAAAAATACAAAAATTAGCTGGGCATGGTGGCACGTGCCTGTAGTCCAAGCTACTCAGGAGGCTTAGGCAGGAGAATTCCCTGAACCCAGGAGGTGGAAGTTGCGGTGAGCCGAGATCACGCCATTGCACTCCAGCCTGGATAACAAGAGGGAAACTCCATCTCAAAAAACAAAATAAACAAAAGAAAAAAAAGAAAGAAAGAAAGACTACTCTATAAAGATAGAAGTTTAGGATAGTGTAATAACAAGATACAGCTTCCCATAATTCATTCAGATAGTAAAATTTGTTAATAATAATTTTAAAGAAAAACTACAGAAATGGGAAACAGTGATCAAAGTGGTCATGTATTTTAGACCAGTATTCATTTATAATATTTTTAGTAATAATGAATACCATAATATATTTTAGTAATAACAAAAATACCATCATCGTAAGATATTCTTTCTCTCTTCCCACCTTTCATGAACTAATTATGGAAACAAGCTGTGAGAGCTCCATATCCACCACTTCCATTTTCTTTAATTTTCTTGTTTTTGTCTACGGTGTGACTATATTTGGCATTTAGATTCTCACATGACATCACATAACAAAATCAATTCCAGATGGAATAAAAACGAATGTATAGAATGTATTATAAAGAATAGTAATTTAGGCCAGGTGTGGTGGCTCACACCTGTAATCCCAACACTCTGGGAGGCTGAGGTGATGGGATCTCTTGAGCTCAGGAGTTTGAGACCAGCCTGGACAACATGGTGAAACCCCGTCTCTACCGAAAACACAAAAAATTAGCTGGGCATAGTGGCATGTGCCTGTAATCCCAGCTACTTGGGAGGCTGAGTTGGGAGGATCGCTTGAGCCTGAGAGGCAGAGGTTGCAGTGAGACAAGATTGCACCGCTGCACTCCAGCCTGGGTGAGAGAGTGAGACCCTGTCTGAAAAAAAGAACAGTAATTTAAAAGGCTCAGTTCTGATGTGTGAATAAACAAACAGCATAGTGGAACAAAATTAAAACTATAGAAGGAGATCCAAATGTATGTGGGAAGTTAGTAGAGGATAAATGCAATATACAAAAACAGTAGGGAAAAAATCGATTAGTGATCAGTGGTGCTGGGAGGCTGGGAAGCCATCTGGAAAGAAATGAAGTTGGCTCCCTTCCTTATTCCTTTTGCCAAAATAAACATCACATAGACTTTTAAATGTAAAAATAGTTGACAAAAACATAAATTAATTATGGTATGTGTCTAAATAAGATACAAATCCCAGAAACTATAAAGAAAAAAATTCAGCCAGTCATGGTGGTTCACAACTGTAATCCCAGCACTTTGGAAGGCCAAGGCGGGTGGATCACTTGAGGTCAGGAGTTTGAGAACAGCCTGGCCAACATGACAAAACCCTATCTCTACTAAAAATACAAAAATTAGCCAGGCATGGTGGTGGACACCTGTAATCCCAGCTATTTGGGAGACTGAGACAAGAGAATCACTTGAGCCCAAGAGGTGGAGGTTGCAGTGAGCAGAGATCACACCATTGCATACTCCAGGCTGGGTGACAGAGAAAGATACCATCTCAAAAATAATAATAATAATAATAAGACACATAGGCAGAGTACTAATTTTCCTGAAATACAGAGATTCTTGGCCGGGCATTGTGGCTTATGCCTGTAATCTCAGCACTTTGGGAGGCCGAGGCAGGCGGATCACCTGAGGTCAGGAGTTCAAGACCAGCCTGGCCAACATGGGGAAACCCTGTCTTAAAAAAAGAAAGAAAGAAAGAAAGAAATACAGAGATTCTTAGTAAACAATTGCCTTGACTCAGCAATTCCAATTCTGAAAATTTAACCACTGATATTTCTGCCTGTGTACACTGACGTATTTACAAAACTGTTCATTGCAGCATTATATGAAGCATAGTAGACTAGAGGCGTCGCTGTTTATCATCCTGAGCTATTCAGTAGAAAATTGTACAGCTATTTTTTTAAATGGGCTACATATACACATACTAATCTAAAAAGGTATCACAGATACACCAGTAAGTAAAACAGAAAAAGAGCAGAAGCAAGTTTGAAACGGGTTATAATTGCTTAAAGCCTATCTGTGTGGGTATGAATTGAAAATTTTGAAAGAACAGACTCATTAGTATGTCTGGAGATCTGGGTTGGGAAGTACAATTTGACTTTTTTTCATAAGCCTATAATATATGTGCATGGATTTCTGTTCAACTAAAACAAAATTTATATACAAAAAAATATGAATACTTGCTAAATTTCTAAAGGGGAAGAATTCTAAGAGTAAAGGCAACAAAAACAACTAGGAGGGAAAAAATTTGTCAATTTGACGACATAAAATTAAAACACCTAGGCCAGGTTCGGTGGCTCACACCTATCATGCCAACACTTTGGGAGGCCAAGACAGGAGGATCACTTGAACCCAAGAGTGAGTTCAAGACCAGCCTGAGCAGCATAGAAAGACCCCATCTCTACAATTTTTTTTTTTTTTAAGACAGGGTTTCACCATGTTGGCCAGGCTGGTCTTGAACTCCTGACCTCAGGTGATCTGCCTGCTTCGGCCTCCCAAAGTGCTGAGATTACAGGCATGAGCCACCATGCCCAGCCTACATTTTTTTTTTTTTAATTAGCTGCACATGGTGGTGTGCACTGATAGTCTCAGCTACTCAGGAGGCTAAGATGGGAGGATGATTTGAGCCCAGGAGACTGATGTTACAGTGAGCTATAATCACACCACTGCACTCCAGCTTGGGCAGCAGAGTGAGACCCTGTCACAATAAATAAACAAACAAACAACAAATAAATAAAAAATGTGGCTGGGCATGGCGATTTATGCCTGTAATCCCAGGACTTTTCGAGGCCATAGGGATGGATTGCTTGATCTCAAGAGTTGGAGATGAGCCTGGGCAACATGCCAAAGCCCTGTTTCTACAGAAAAATACAAAAATTAGCTGGGCATGGTGGCACTTGACTGTAGTCCCAGCTTCTCAGGAGGCTGAGGCTGGGGGATGGCTGGAGCCTGGGAGGCAGAGGTTGCAGTGAGCCGAGATAGTACCACTGCACTGCAACCTGGATGACAGAGCCAGATCTTGTCTCAAAAACAAAACAAAACAAAAAAGGAAGTTAAAACATCTGACCGACAATCCAAGATGGCTGATCGCTAACAGCTCGGGATTGTGGCTCCCAGTGAAAGCTCAGAAAACTTGAGGACGCCACATTTTCAGAGGAATTTTCGTCGCCCACAAACCAGAAGATTTCCAGTGGAGGAGCCCCGCGGGTTGCCAGCGCGACTTCTGTGGCCGGCGCAGCGGTTTTGCCGTCACCTCGGCGTGGCAGCTCTTTGTGCACAGTAAATGGGACTGGTTCCCCTACTGACTGGTGTTTGGAGCTCCAGGAAGGCAGAGTCGCTTGTTGCGGACTCAAGAAGGAAGCCAGACCGGAGATTCCCAGGCAGAAGAGCACCATCAATCTTACCGCTGCTGTTTTGGCCGGCGCAGTGGGTTGCTCGGATTCCAGCACTGGGAATCAATAAATTGGACACCCTCTCAGGAACTTAATCAGAAAGGCGCTAACTGTAAAGACAACAGATGGATAAAATCACAATAAAGGGAAAAAAACAGCCTAAAAAGGCCGAGAATACCGAAAATCAGAACCCCTCTTCCTCTACAGGGGATTGCAATTCCTCATCAGCAACGGAACAAGCCCTAATGGAAGAGGACTGTGTTTCAATGTCTGAAGTAGGCTTCAGAAGGTGGATGATAAAAAATTTTGGGGAGTTGAAAGAACTTGTTCTAACCCAATGTAAAGAAACTAAGAACTTTGAAAAAAGGTTTGACAAAATGTTAAAAAGAATGGACAACATAGAGAGGAATATAAATGAACTAATGGAGTTGAAAAATACAACACGAGAACTTAGTAAAAAATGCACAAGTTTGAATAGCCGAATTGACCAAGCAGAAGAAAGGATATCAGAGGTCGAAGACCAACTTAATGAAATGGAACAAGAAGACAAGAATAGAGAAAAAAGGATAAAAAGGAATGAGCAAAGTCTCCAAGAATTATGGGACTATATGAAAAGACCTAATCTACGTTTGATAGGTGTACCCAAATGTGATGGAGAGAATGAATCCCAGCTGGAAAATACTCTTCAGGATATTATCCAGGAGAATTTTCCCAATCTAGCAAAGCAGGACACTATTCAACCTCAGGTAATACAGAGAACACCACAAAGATATTCCTTAAGAAGAGCAACCCCAAGGCACATAATCGTTAGATTCACCAGGGTTGAAACGAAGGAGAAAATAGTAAGGGCAGCCAGAGAGAAAGGTCAGGTTACCCACAAAGGGAAGCCTATCAGACTTACAGCAGATCTCTCAGCAGAAACCCTACAAGCCAGCAGAGTGGGGGCCGATATTTAACATCCTTAAAGAACAGAACTTTCAGCCCAGAATTTCATATCCTGCCAAACTAAGCTTCACAATTGAAGGAAAAATACAATCTTTTATGAACAAGCAAGTACTCAGAGATTGTATTACCACCAGGCCTGCTTTACAAAAATTTCTGAAAGAAGCATTACACACAGAAAGGAACAACCAGTATTAGCCTTTCTAAAAATATACCAAAAAGTAAAGAGCATCAACATAAAGAAGAATTTACATCAACGAATGGATAAAATAGCCAGTTAACATCAAATGGCAGTAATCCTAAATTTAAATCGACTAAATCCCCCAATCAAAAGATACAGCCAAAACCTAACGGTATACTACATCCAGACCCATTTTATATTCAAAGATACACAAAGACTAAAAACAAAGGGTTGGAGAAAGATCTACCAACCAAATGGAGAACAAAAATAAATAAATCAACAAAAAGGAGTTGCAATTCATGCATTTGATAAAACAGATTTCAAAGCAACAAAGATAGAGTGGTATAAGGATCAATGCATCCTAACACCCAGATACATAAGACCCATAAAGAGATTTAGACTTAACGAGACAGAAAATTAATAAGAATATCCAGAATTTGAACTCAGATTTGGAACAAGTAAACTTAATAAGTACTTGTAGAGCTCTCCACTTTAGACACATAAAATATACATTTTCCACTTTAAATACACAATATAATGATCAGCCATTATTAATACCTATTTATAGAATAAAGCAATATTCCTGTTCTCTCTCCCTCTTCTTCTTCCTCTCTTTTCCTCTAAAAAAAAAAAAAAAAAGAAGTTAAAACATCTAAGCTAGCACAGTGACACAGGCCTACAGACTCAGCTACTTGGGAGGCTGAGGCAGGAGGATCACTTAGCCCAGGAGTTCAAGGCTGTAGTGTGTGATAAACGCACCTATGAATAGCCACCGTACTCTAGGCTGGGCAACAAACAAAAAAAAACTACTGGAGCCTTAAAAGAAATGTTGATGTATAGTAAGGCTAGTCCTTACAGAGGTTGAGGTGGGTGGATTACCTGAGGTCAAGAGTTCAAGACCAGCCTGGCCAACATGGTGAAACTCCGTCTCTACTAAAAATACTAAATTAGCCAGGCATGGTGGCACATGCCTGCAATCCCAGCTACTCAGGAGGCTGTGGCAGGAGAATCACTTGAACCCGGGAGGCAAACATTGCAATGAGCTGAGATCGCGCCATGGCACTCCAGGCTGGGCAACAAGACCAAAGCTCTGTCCAAAAACAGAGGGTGGGGGGAGAGAGAGAAAGAGAGAAAGTCATGTTGCTGATGCTGGTCTCAAACTCTTGGGCTCAAGCAATCCTCCTGGGATTACAGGTATGAGCCACAGCACCTGGCCTACTGTTCTCCATTTATTATTTATTTATTTATTTTTGAGATGGAGTTTTGCTCTGTCACCCAGGCTGGAGTGCAATGGCATGATCTTGGCTCACTGTAACCTTCACCTCCCAAGTTCAAGCAATTCTCCTGCCTCAGCCTCCCAGGTAGCTGGGATTATAGGCAACTGCTACCACACCCAGCTAATTCTGTGTTTTCAGTTTCACCATGTTGGTCAGGCTGGTCTCAAACTCCTGACCTCAAGTGACCTGCCCACCTCAGCCTCCCAAAGTGCTGGGATTACAGGAGTGAGCCACCATGCCTAGCCTGTTCTCAATATTATTTAGCAGAGAGAAGGGTATATGCTTTGCTTTACAATTATTTAGTTCTGGGACAAGAAGTATGTTTGGTACCAGAGTTGTTTAACTTGGGGCAAAGAAAATAGTACTGTTTAATAAAGTGACAGGGAGAAACGTGGATTTCAATTCTCACATCAAAAGCCTCAAATGTTTCTTTCTTTTTAAAAAAGAATATGTTTTTGTAATTTATTTTTATAGAGAAATAAAAAGAAAAAATAATTATAAAAATAAAATATCCCTTAAATATCACTCATATTGTACAGTAGGATAAAGTTTACATACCCTTAGCCCAGGTTTTATCTAAATCACTTAGTTACCTAACGTGAGATAATGGACCTTCTTTTGGGATTTCATACCAATGATGTAATCCATGAGTTGAATTTTTTCAAATGAATAGAGAGTAATATTCTCCATATTCAAAATATTTATTACAATATTGCATTGTATACTTTCTAGTATTTCTAGCCAGCCAGAGGGATGATATTCAACATATTTTAATAAGCAGCAGTGCATATGAACAAGCAGTGCTTTGAACAAGCAGAATGTAAATGGGCTGAAACAAAACCAGTTTTAATACACTACCATACACCAGAAATATGTCAACCTGGCCAGGTGCAGTGGCTCACGCCTGTAATCCTAGCACTTTGGGAGGCCGAGGTGGGTGGATCACCTGAGGTCAGGAGTTCAAGACCAGCCTGGCCATCATGGTGAAACCCCATCTTTAAAAAAAAAAAAAAAAGAAGAAGGAAAAATGTCAACCCAACTATTGCACAAGCAGACATCAAATCTATAAATCAATGAGAAAGAAGACCTCACCACCCACTATAGAATTGTAGTGAGTATAATGCAACAAAAATTTATTTCTCACTAATACTACACTTCTTTTTTTTCTATTTTATTTATTTTTTTGAGACAGAATTTTTCTCTGACATCCAAGCTGGAGTGCAGTGGTGCAATCTCAGTTCACTGCAATCTCTGCCTCCCAAGTTCAAGATATTCTCCTGTCTCAGCCTCCAAGTAGCTGGGACTACAGATGTGCACCACCACACCCAGCTAATTTTTGTATTTTCAGTAGAGACAGGGTTTCACCATGTTGGCCAAGCTGGTCTCAAACTCCTAACCTCAGAGTATCTGCCTGCCTTGGCCTCCCAAAGTGCTGGGATTACAGGCATGAGCCACCACACTCAGCCACTAGTGCTACACTTCTACTAAGAGTTTATGGGGCTCTGCTGTGTCGCTCAGAACCCACACTGGCAGAGAAGCCATTACCTGGAATAATGCCAATCACCGTGCAAAAATGAGACAAAGCCCTTAAGGTTCTCACATTAGCAATTACAGATCACTTCTGCTCACAACTCATTTTTCAGAACTAATAGCTAGACCCAACACAGTCACAAGGGGCCAGCAAGCACAATATTATATGCCTGAGAGGGGTTAACAAAACATGTACTTAATGGCAGTAGTGACTACCAAAGGATACTTATCATTGTCTGATGAGTTCTTCCTGCCTGCTGCACAGACAAAACCAATTCATTGGTACAATGTGGTATTAAAGTAAAGAAAATGTAATTAACACAAGGCCAGCCAAACAGTAGGATGAGAGTTTTATTATTACTCTTATCAGCCTCCTGGAGAATTCAGAGGCTAGGGTTTTTATGCATAATTTGGAAGCCAGAGGGTTAGTGAATGGGTGCTGCTGATAGGCTGGGGATGAAATTATACAGCTGTGGAAGAAGTCCTTGTGAGCTCATCCATCATGGGTCTAAGTGGGCTTAGTCAGTGGCCAGAATGCAAAAGTCTCAGAAACAGTTCAAAAACCAATCTTAGGCTCTCCAATCCTGATGTTATCTACAGGAGCAATTGGGCAAGTCACAAATCTTGTGACTTCTAGCCCCATGACTACTGAGCTAGTAAAAGAGTATAGAAATTATGCTTATCTGGTCAGAATTCAGGCCCCTCTCATAATCCTAATCTTGTGGCTTTCATTAGTTTTACAAAGGCAGTTTGATTTTGGGAAGAGCCATTAAAGCAAAGATGTTTGCTTTAAGGTTAAACTATAAACTAAATTCCTCCCAAAGTTAGCTTGGCCTATACCCAAAAATGATCAAAGACAGCTTGGAGGTCAGAAGCAAAATGGAGTCAACCAGGTCAGATGCCTTGCTGTGATAATTTTGCAAAGGCAGTTTCAGCATTACTGCCAATCCTTTAGGCTAGAAAAGGGAGTTAGAGAATTCAGTGTCTTATCTGTATAGTTTTATTGATCTGCTTCTCCTTATATGGGGGTGGGGGTCCAGGGAGGAAAGGTAGTAATGATTGACTTTGCTATTAGAATTTTTAAATAAAAAGAACAAATCTGAATCTCAAAGAGGGTTGAGGAACAAGTGCAGTCAATTTTGGATAATGGTTTAATATTTAGTTTAAAAATACTATTGAAAAATCCTCATGACTCTCGTGTACTTCCATGAATTCTAAATTGTTTTTCGTACTATTTTATAAAATGAATCAATTAATGCAGTGCTTGGCAAGAGAATAGAATCAATATTTGGTCAAGAATTCCTTCTCAACAAAGAGTGCAAGGAAGGCAAATCAGGCACAGAAAAGCGTTATTTAATATCAATAAGTCAGTCCAGGCATACTGGCTCATTTGCCTGTACCCCAAGCACGTTAAGAGGCCAAGTTGCATAGACCACTTGAGGTTGGAGTTCAAGATCAGCCTGACCAACATGGTAAAATCCTGTCTCCACTAAAAATACAAAAATTAGCCAGGCATGGTGGCCCAAGCCTATAGTCCCAGCTATTCTGGGACTGAGGATGAGGCAGGAGAATTGCTCGAACCCAGGAGCTGCAAGTTGCTGAGCTGCAATCACGCCACTGCACTCCAGCCTGGGCAACAGAGCAAGACTAAGTTCCCAAAAACCAAACCAAAACATAACAAATGAATCGATTTAGTCAATGAATGGAACAGAACTAATATTCACACTGGACTGGTTAAAATAGAAGACCCTGAAGAAAATAAAGGCAAGAGGAAGTTAGATCGAATGAGACTGGCCCACAGGGAGCACTACCAGAGAGTGCCTTCCTTTCTTGTGTATCATGTTTTATTCTAGGCTCCTTTCACCTCCTCCTGGGATTATCACAAAATATTTCTAGTCACTGCATTTGCCTTCAATCTGCTTATTTAAATGTCTTCTAATAGTATTAGGGCAATGTATTCCTCAAATGTCACTTTCTTTTTTTTTTTTATTATTTTTTAAAGACGAGGTTTCACCATGTTGGTCAGGCTGATCTTGAACTCCCGACCTCAGGTGATCTGCCCGCCTTGGCCAGCAGGCGTGAGCCACCACACCTGGCCAAATGTCACTTTCATTATATGAATCTACAATTATAATCTGTGTTCATCACTTCAGTCTTTTGAAGGCCCTATGCATTTAGCATCATACTATTATTTACTTGGAATTTTCCAAGTTAGTTAAGGCAATTATGAGGGATAATATTCACAAATGTTTTCTAAAAGTAGAAATAGGCTGGATACCGTGGCTCATGTCTTTAACCCCAGCATTTTGGGAGGCAAAGGCAGAAGGATCCACTGAGGCCATGAGTTCAATACCAGCCTGGGCAGTATAGCACCAGGCACAGTGGCTCCTGCCTATATTCCCAGTACTTTGGAAGGCTGGAGCAGGTGGATCACTTGAAGTCAGGAGTTCAAGACCAGCCTGATCAATGTGGTAAAACCCGTTTCCACTAAAAATACAAAAATAATTAGCCAGGCATGGTGATGCATGCCTGTAATCCCAGCTACTCAGGGAGGCTGAGGCAGGAGAATCACTTGAACCCAGGAGGCAGACATTGCAGTGAGCCAAGATTGCGCCACTGCACTCCAGCCTGGGCAACAAGAGCAAGACTCTGTCTCAAAACAAAGAAACAAACAAAAATTAGCCAGGCATGGTGGCACACTCCCGTAGTCCTAGCTATGCAGGTGGCTGAGGTGGGAGTATTGGGAGTATTGGTTGAGCCCGGGAGTTTGAGGCAACAGTTAGCTATGATTGTACCACTGTACTCTAGCCTGGGCAGCAAAATGAGAACCTGTCTCTGAAAAAAAAATTTTTTTCAGACGGAGTCTCTCTGTTTCCCAGGCTAAAGTGCAGTGGTGTGATTTTGGCTCATTACAACCTCCACCTCCTGGGTTCCAGTGATTCTCCTGCCTCAGCCTCCTGAGCAACTGGGATTATAGGCACACAGCCCCATGCCTGACTAATTTTTGCATTTTTAATAGAGATGGGATTTCACCATGTTGGCCACACTAGTCTCAAACACTTGACCTCAGGTGACCCGCCTGCCTTGGCCTCCCAGAGTGGTAGAATTACAGGTGTGAGCCAACCCGCTCAGCCCCTGCCCACCAATTTTTTTTAATCAGCCAGGCTGAGCACTATGCCTCAGTCCTGTAATCCCAGAACTTTGGGAGGCCAAGGCAGGAGGATTGCTTGAGATTAAGACCAGCCCAGACAATATAGGGAGACCCTGTTTCTACAAATTTTTTTTTTTTGAAATGGAGTCTAGCTCTGTTGCCCAGGCTGGAGTGCAGTGGCACAATCTCTGCTCACTGCAACCTCCACCTCCCAGGTTCAAGCAATTCTCCCTCAGCCTCCCAAGTAGCTGGGATGACGGGCACCCACCACCACACCCAGCTAATTTTTGTATTTTTAGTAGAAACGGGGTTTCACTGTGTTGGCCAGGCTGGTCTTGAACTCTTGACCTTGTGTTAACCATGTGTATCATTTCTGTGTTGGGCACATTCAATAGCCATATTCTAGCTATTTGAAACTATATGACACATTATTGTTAACTGTGTAGCAACAAAAACTAAGTATAGTTTCAAATAGCTTCAAAAATCTAACGATAACATCTTTTAGCGTTCCGCCCATAGCCCTTCCACCACGGTTGCCATTGGAAGGCAGCGTGGCTCTTCACTACCCTATGGCCGTGGGCCTCAACAGGGCCACAAGGTAACCAAGAACGCGAGCAAGCCCAGCTGAGCAAACACACCAAGTTCGTGCAGGACATGACCCGGGAGGGTGAGGTTTCGCCCTGCACGAGCAGCGTGCCATGGAGTTACTGAAGGTCTCCAAGGGCAAATGGGCCCTCAAGTTCATCAAGAAAAGGGTGTGGAGGAGCTGAGCAATGCCCTGGCTGCCATGTGGAAAGCTGCTGCCAAGAAAGACTGAGCTCCCTCTCCCTGAAATAAAGAACAGCTTGGCCCACCGCCCCCCCAAAAAAAGATAACATCTTTTATTTATTTATCTAGAGACGGGATCTTGCTTTGTCGCTCAGGCTGGAGTTCAGTGGCATGATCTCAGCTCACTGCAACCTCTGCCTTCCAGGTTCAAGTGATTTCCCTGCCTCAGCCTCCTGACGTTGTTAATTACAGTCGTTCTATAGTGATTTAGAACATGATCTACACTTTTTTCGTTTTTTTAGAGACAGGTTCTCACTTTGCTGTCCAGGCTGGAGTGCAGTGGTGCAATCATAGCTCGCTGTTGCCTCAACCTCCTGGGCTCAAGCAATCCTCCCACCTCAGCCCCCCTGCATAGCTAGGATGACAGAAGTGTGCCACCATTCCTGGCTTTTTTTTTTTTTTTTTAGAGAGAGAGTCTTGCTCTGTCACCCAGGCTGGACTGCAGTGATGTGATCTTGGCTCACTGCAACATCCACCTCCCAGGTTCAAGTGGTTTCCCTGCCTCAGCTTCCAGACATTATTGTTAATTATAGTCATTCTGTAGTGATTTAGAACACAATCCAGACTTTTTTTGTTTTTTTAAGAGACAGATTCTCACTTTGCTGTCCAGGCTGGAGTGCAGTGGTGCAATCATAGCTCACTGTTGCCCCAACCTCCCCGGATCAAGCAATCCTCCCACTTCAGCCCCCTGCATAGGATTACAGGAGTGTACCAGCATCCCTGGCTAATTTTTTTTTCCTTTTTTTTCAGACAGAGTCTTGCTCTGTCACCCAGGCTGGACTGCAGTGGTGTGATCTCAGCTCACTGCAACCTCCACCTCCAGGGTTCAAGCGATTCTCCTGCCTCAGCCTCTTGAGTAGCTGGGATTACAGGCATGTGCCACCACGCCCAGCTAATTTTTGTATTTTTAGTAGAGATGGGGTTTCTCCATGTTGGTTTCACCAGTAAATGAACTGGACAGGCAAGAAGGTAATAGTAGCTTAAAGCAATAGCCAAGGAAGTTCACGTCACAAAATGTTTGATTCTCTGTGAAATCTAAAGATAACATCTTAACATTTGTCACTGAGTTGTTTCACCTGGTGAAACCCTAGTCTCAAACTCCCGACCTCGTGATCTGCCCACTTCGGCCTCCCAAAGTGCTGGGATTACAGGCATGAGCCACCGCTCCAGCCCAAGATAACATCTTGACATTTGTCATTGAATTATTTTTCAGAAACCCAGACTCCCATCAAGTAGAAAATGCTTTCTGCTGGCACATAGACCTCAGATAAGGGGGAACTGAGGACCGAACTCTGACAGTCATTCTTCATTCTGAACTTCTTCCTGAGGGACCTGGAGGAAGTCAAACCCACAGGCCACATCTGAGATTCTTTTCTGTGGACCCCAAGCCTTTAGACAAAGCTTCCCTTCCTTCCCTCCTTCCTTAACCAGTTGCAAATCGAACAATCTTAACTATGTATTATATAGTTTCAAATAGCTCTAAGGAGGCTATTGAATGTTCCCAACACAGAAATGATACATGTTTGAGATGATGGATATGCTAATTACCCCGAGCTGGTCACTACACATTATACATATCCAAACATCACTAGGTACTCCATGAATATGTACAATTATTGCCAATTGTTTTAAATGGGGGGGATAGGAAATAATGGCTATCATCAACAAGACAAAAGATAACAAGCGTTGAAGAGGATGTGGAGAAAAGGGAACTCTTACACACTGTTGGTGGGAATGTAAATTAGTATAGCCATTATGGAAATCGGTATGGAAGCTCTTCCAAAAATTAAAAATAAAACTACCATATGATCTAGCAATCCCTCTATTGGGTATATATCCAAAGGAAATGAAATCAGGATGTTGAAGAGAGACCTGTGCTCTCCCGTTCGTTGCAGCATAGTTCACAGCAGCCAAGACAAGTAATCAACCTAAGTTTCCAGCAGCAGACAAATGGATAAAGAAAATGTGGTATGTATACATGATGGAGTACAATTCAGCTATAATAAGGAATGCAATCCTGTCATCTTAGATGACATGGATGAACCTGGAGAGCTTATGTTAAGTGAAATAAGCCAGGCACAGAAAGATAAATACCATATGATCTCACTCACATGTGAAATCTAAAAAGTCGTTCTCACAGAAGTAGAGAATACAGCAGTGTTTGCCAAGGACTAGGGAAGGGAGGCGCTGGGGAGAGGCAGAATGAGATGAAGCAGGGACTCTTCTTAGGGGCCTGTTGGACACCCCCAAATATGGAAATAAAGGAAAATCTTGAGTTCCTTCAAGGGAAACTCCAGACACCCAGCCAGCCTTGAGAAGTAAATGAACTGGACAAGCAAGAAGGTAATAGTAGTTTAAAGCAAGAACCAAACAAGTTCAAGTAACAAAATGTTTGATTCCCTGTAAAATCTAAAGATAACATCTTAACATTTGTCAGTGAGTTGTTTTTCAGAAACCCAGACCCCCACCAAATAGAAAATGCTGTCCGATGGCACATAGACCTCAGAGAAGAGGGAACTGAGGACTGAACTCTAATAGCCACTCTTTGTTTTGACCTTTTGAACTTCTTTCTGAGGGACCTGGAGGAAGTCAAACCCACAGGCCACATCTAAAATTATTTTCTGTGGACCCCAAGCCTTTGGACAAAGCTTCCCTTCCTTCCTCAACCAGTTGCAAATTGAACAATCGTTGACTCTACCGATGACCTATAAGTATCCCCCCTCCACCCCTGCAGTATGGTTTAGGTCTGTGTCCCCAACCAAATCTCATGTCAAATTGTAACACCCGTAATCCTAGCACTTTGGGAGGCCGAGGCAGGCGGATCACAAGGTGAGGAGCTCGAGACCAGCCTGGCCAAGGTAGTGAAAAATACAAAATGGTTTTTTTTTGTTTTTTTGTTTTTTTGTTTTTTTCTGGCGTGAGTGGCAGCACCTGGCACAGTCTCTCTAATTTCTTTATTTTTTTATTTCTTTATTTTTTTATTTCTTTTATAAATTTAGAAGAGGAAAAAGGAGATTTTTTTTTTGGAAAAGAGAGGAAGAAAAAAAAGGGAAAGAGAACAGGAATATTGCTTTGAATGGGTATTAATAATGGCCGATCATTATTTTGTGTATTTAAAGTGGAGAATGTATATTTTATTTATCTAAAGTGGAGAGCTCTACAAGTGCTTATTAAGGTTACTTGTTACTGATCTGAGTTCAGATTCTAGATATCCTTATTAATTTTCTGTTTCGTTGAGTCTGAATCTCTTTATGGGTCTTATGTATCTGGGTGTTAGGATGTATTGATCCTTATACCACTCTATCTTTGTTGGTTTGAAATCTGTTTTATCAAATGCATGGATTGCAACTCCTTTTTATTTATTTGTTTGTTTTTGTTCTCTATTTGGTTGGTAAATCTTTCTCCAACCCTTTGTTTTTAGTCTTTGTGTATCTTTGGATATAAAATGGGTATGGATATAGTATACTGTTAGGTTTTGGCTGTATCTTTTAATTAGAAAATTTAGTCGATTTCAATTTAAGATTACCGCCATTTGATGTTAACTGGCTATTTTATCCATTTGTTGATGTAAATTCTTCTTTATGTTGATGCTCTTTACTTTTTGGTATATTTTTAGAAAGGCTAATACTGGTTGTTCCTTTCTGTGTGTAATGCTTCTTTCAGAAGTTTTTGTAAAGCAGGCCTGGTGGTAATAAAATCTCTGAGTACTTGCTTGTTCATAAAAGATTTTATTTTTCTTTCAATTGTGAAGCTTAGTTTGGCAGGATATGAAATTCTGGGCTGAAAGTTCTGTTCTTTAAGGATGTTAAATATCGGCCCCCACTCTCCTGGCTTGTAGGGTTTCTGCTGAGAGATCTGCTGTAAGTCTAATAGGCTTCCCTTTGTGGGTAACCTGGCCTTTCTCTCTGGCTGCCCTTAGTATTTTCTCCTTTGTTTCAACCCTGGTGAATCTAATGATTATGTGCCTTGGGGTTGCTCTTCTTAAGGAATATCTTTGTGGTGTTCTCTGTATTACCTGAGGTTGAATGGTATCCTGCTTTGCTAAATTGGGAAAATTCTCCTGGATAATATCCTGAAGAGTATTTTCCAGCTGGGATTCATTCTCTCCATCACATTCGGGTACACCTATCAAACGTAGATTAGGTCTTTTCACATAGTCCCATAATTCTTGGAGACTTTGCTCATTCCTTTTTATCCTTTTTTCTCTATTCTTGTCTTCTCGTTCCATTTCATTAAGTCGGTCTTCGACCTCTGATATCCTTTCTTCTGCTTGATCAATTCGGCTATTCAAACTTGTGCATATTTCACCAAGTTCTCGTGTTGTATTTTTCAACTCCATTAGTTCATTTATATTCCTCTCTATATTGTCCATTCTTTTTAACATTTCGTCAAACCTTTTTTCAAAGTTCTTAGTTTCTTTACATTGGGTTAGAACAATTTGTTTCAATTCCCAGAAGTTTTTTACCATCCACCTTCTAAAGCCTCCTTCAGATACTGGAACACAGTCCTCTTCCGTTAGGGCTTGTTCCGTTGCTGATGAGGAATTACTATCCCCTATAGAAGGAGAGGGGTTCTGACTTTCGGTTTTCTCGGCCTTTTTAGGCTGTTTTTTTCCCTTTATTGTGAATTTATCCATCTGATGTCTTTACAATTAGCGCCTTTCTGATTAAGTTCCTGAGAGGATGTCCAATTTATTGATTCCCAGTGCTGGAATCCGAGCAACCCAGTGCGCCGGCCAAAATTAATAAAATGTTTTAATTTTATTATTTAGTCTCTACTAAAAATACAAAAATTAGCTGGGTGTAGTAGCACACGCCTGTAGTCCCAGCTACTTGGGAGGCTGAGGCAGGAGAATCACCTGAACCCAAGAGGTGGAGGTTGCAGTGAGCCAAGACCATGCCATTACACTCCAGCCTGAGTGACAGAGAGACTCCTTCGGGATAGATGGGATCTGGTGGGAGGGGATGGGATCATGGGGGCAGATTTCCCCTTTAGTGCTGTTCTTATTATCAGGCCTCCAGGAGCAAGCCCGGAACCCAGAAAGTCTAGAGTCCTGCCTGCCTCGACAGATCCCCGTGGCTCACCCCACCCTGACATTTTAACTGTTATTATGATAATGTAAATACTCCTCACCCCACCCTGCCATCTTAAATGCTCTTACTCCTCACCCCACCCGCCACTGTAACTGAACTTATGGTAATGTGTATTCCTTGCCCCTACCCCCACCACTTTAACTGATCTTACTTTGTAACACCCCTGCCCTCTCTCCCAGAAATTTGCCCCAGTCTATAAAACCAACTCCTATCCCACCGCCCTTCGCTAACACCCTTTTTGGCCTTAGCTCACCTGCACCCAGGTGAATAAACAGCCATGTTGCTCACACAAAGCCTTTTTGGAGGGGGTCTCTTCATTCAAAGCGAGTGTTTTAACACTTAATGATAGTGACTGAGTTATCATGAGATCTGGGTGTTTAAAAGTATGCAGCACCTCCTCCACCCACTTCCTCCAGCTCTGGCCATGTGAAGACATGCTGCCTGCTTCCCCTTTACCTTTGCAATGATTCTAAGTTTCCTGAGGCCTCCCCAGCCATGCTGCCTGTGCAGCCTGCAGAACTGTGAGCCAATGAAACCTCTTTTCTTCATAAATTAACCCAGGTCCTTTTTTTTTTTTTTTTTTGAGACAGACTTTCAATCTTGTTACCCAAGCTGGAGTGCAATGGCACAATCTCAGCTCACCGCAACCTCCACCTCCTGGGTTCAAGCAACAGGAGTAGCTGGGAATACAGGTGCGTGCCACCATGCCCAGCTAATTTTTGTATTTTTAGTAGAGACGGAATTTCACCATGTTGACCAGGTTGGTCTTGATCTCTTGACCTCGTGATCCACCCGCCTCGGCCTCCCAAAGTGCTGGGATTATAGGCATGAGCCACCACGCCTGGCCAACCCTGGTACTTCTTTATAGCAGAGCAACAGCAGACTAATACACCCGCCTTTAGTCTATCCTACCACTTTAGGCCAAACCAAAGTATAACTTCCATGCATTGATTTCTAATTTTGCCTATAACTTCTGCTTTCCTGAACTATACTCCATCATCAAAAACCCTTTCGTATACACCCAGCACAGTGGCTCATCCCTGTAATCCCAGCCCTTTGGTAGGCTGAGGCAAGTGGATCACCTGAGGTCAGGAGTTCCGGATCAGACCAACCTCACCAATATGGCGAAATCCTGTCTCTACTAAAAATTAAAAAATTAGCTGGGCATGGTGCCATGTGCTTGTAATCCTAACTAATTGGGAGGCTGAGGCAGAAGAATCGCTTGAACCTGGGAGGCAGAGGTTGCAGTAAGCCAAGATTCTGTCACTACACTCCAGGCTGGATGACAGAGTGAGACTCTGTCTCAAACAAAACTCTTGGGGGTTTTGTAAGCCTTTGGGGAGGCCAGGCCTTAAACCTGACCCGCCTAATTCTGTTTGTTTGGTGCCCTGCAAATAAATGCCCTCCCTTCTCCCACTGCAAAACCTCAGTGTGGATGTTTGGCCTTAGCGCACCCAGCAAGCAGACCCCAATTCGGTTCAGTAACACAAAGAGAATGGGCAACAGTAGGAAGTTGTAATCAGGAAGAAAAGGTTATGGTGTCCTGCACAGTATTGTGACTATACTTACCAGTAATGTATTGCATATTTCAAAATAGCTGGAAGAGAAAATTTTGAATGTTCTCACTACAAAGAAATGCTAATATGTAATGTGAGAGATATGCTTAATTACTGTGATGTGATCATTATGCAATGCATGTGTCTGTGAGTGTATATATATATATATATGAAACAAAACATCATATTGTACTACACAGATATGTACAGTTATTATATGTAAATTAAAAATGTTTTAAATAAAATGGAAATATAAAATATATCCACAGTTATATTATTTCTATAGAAACAATTCTTTTTCTTCTCCTTTTTTTTTTTTTTTTTTTTTTTTTTTGAGACAGGGTCTGACTGTCACCCAGAATGGAATGCAGTGGTGTAATCATAGCTCACTGACGCGACTTCCCAGGCTCAAACAATCCTCCCACATCAGTCTCTCAAGTAGCTGGGACCACAGGTGCCCACCACCACACCTGGCTATTTTTTTTTTTCTTATAGAGATGGGGTTTCACCATGTTGCCCAGGCTGGTTTTGAACTCCTGAGCTCAAGCAATCCACCCACCTAAGCCTCCCGAAGTGCTGGGATTACAGGTGTGAGCCACCATGCCCAGCCATGAACAATTCTTGAACAAGGCACTTAATCTCTCAAAACTTAAATTTTCTTTTTTTTTTTGAGACAGAGTTTCACTCTTGTTACCCAGGCTGGAGTGCAATGGCGCGATCTCGGCTCACCGCAACCTCTGCCTCCTGGGTTCTGGCAATTTTCCTGCCTCGGCCTCCTGAGTACTGGGATTACAGGCACACGCCACCATGCCCAGCTAATTTTTTGTATTTTTAGTAGAGACGGGGTTTCACCATGTTGACCAGGATGGTCTCAATCTCCTGACCTTGTGATCCACACGCCTTGGCCTCCCAAAGTGCTGGAAAAACTTAAATTTTTTTTTAAAAAATTAAATATCTTTTATTTTTATTTTTTTTCCACCAAAAAAAATAAATTTCTTATTTCTTTAGAGACATGGTCTTCCGATGTTGCCTAAGCTGGTATGAAACTCGTGGGCTTAAGTGCTCCTCCCACCTCAGCCTAACAAAATGCTGGGATTACAGGCATGGGCCACTGTGCCTGGCCAAAACTTTAATTTTTAAAAATCTGGTTCAAGTCCCAGAAGAGTTGCTAAAAAATCAAACGAAGGCCGGGCGCGGTGGCTCAAGCCTGTAATCCCAGCACTTTGGGAGGCCGAGGCGGGTGGATCATGAGGTCAAGAGATCGAGACCATCCTGATCAACATGGTGAAACCCCGTCTCTACTAAAAATACAAAAATTAGCTGGGCATGGTGACGCGTGCCTGTAATCCCAGCTACTCGGGAGGCTGAGGCAGGAGAATTGCCTGAACCCAGGAGGCGGAGGTTGCGGTGAGCCGAGATCGCGCCATTGCACTCCAGCCTGGGTAACAAGAGCGAAACTTCGTCTCAAAATAAATAAATAAATAAATAAATAAAAATAAATAAAAAAATCAAACGAACAAAACTCTATAAAAGGTAAGCAAAAAAATTTTTTCCTGAGAATTAAATTCATAAAAAGCATTTAGTAAAGTGCCAGGTATACAGTAAGTGCCCCACAAAAGTTTATTTATTTATGAAAAAATTGATAATCCTCTCTACAAAAAATAAATTTAATTAGCCAGGCGTGGAGGCACATGCCTATGGTGCTAGCTACTTGGGAGGCTGAAGTGGGAGAATCGCTTGAACTCAGGAGGTTGAGGCTGCAGTGAGCCATGATCTCACCACTGCACTCCAGCCTGGGCAACAGAGTAAGACCCTGTCTCAAAAAAAATTAATTACCAGGCTGAGCACAGTGGCTCACGTCCGCAATCCTAGCACTTTGGGAGTCTGAGGCAGGTGGATCACAAGGTCAGGAGTTTGAGATCAGCCAGGCCAATATGGTGAAATCCCATCTTTACTAAAACTACAAAAAATTAGCCAGGCATGGTGGCAGGTGCCTGTAATCCTAGCTGCTTGGGAGACTGAGGCAGGAGAATCTCTTGAACAGGGAGGTGGATGTTTCAGTAAGCTGAGATTGTGTCACTGCACTCCAGCCTGGGCAACAGAGCAAGACTCCCTCTAAAAAAAAAAAAAAATTAATTGGGGCTGGGCGCGGTGGCTCACACCTGTAATCCCAGCACTTTGGGAGGCCGAGGCGGGTGGATCACGAGGTCAAGAGATCGAGACCATCCTGGTCAACATGGTGAAACCCCGTCTCTACTAAAAATAGAAAAAATTAGCTGGGCATGGTGGCACGTGCCTGTAATCCCAGCTACTCAGGAGGCTGAGGGAAGAGAATTGCCTGAACCCAGGAGGCGGAGGTTGCAGTGAGCCGAGATCGCTCCATTGCACTCCAGCCTGGGTAACAAGAGCGAAACTCCGTCTCAAAAAAAAAAAAAATTAATTAAAAAAATAATAACCGACTAACATCTGCATAAATATTTAAATAATTTGAGAATAAAACTTAAGAAAAAATAAATCTCAAATAATTTCCTTAACTCTTAAACTGCCTAATCTAATGACATTGTAAGGCCAAGGAAAAATCTGATTTTGCTCCCGATTCTTATTCCCATTAAATGAGGTCTGTCTGCAAATGAAGGTGAAAGTTCCTCTTGAACTGCACATTCCAACAGTTGAATGTGAATGTCAAGTTGAATCTTATACGTGATTGTGCTTCACCTCAGGGGGTTCCCTTCCAATCAATGTTCTGCCCATTTTCCTTCCTTTTGCACTTAAACACTTTTTAGCACCATATAGCTTCCTGGCTCCAAATTAAACTCTTAAATCGCCGTTTAAAAACTGCTGTTTCTTAGAGCCAAGCAAAAGGCGAGTATATTACAAAAGGAAAAGATCACAGCTATTCCCAGCCTAGGTCTACAACCTATGATTGTCTGCTTTCAATCCTGAAAAGGTTGTCCTGGCAACCGGCTTTACTAACTTGCTCTATTTCTCTCTCCTAAAGCCTTTGAAGTGAGCCCCTCCTCCTTCCCAGCCTTTGAAGTGATTCTGAATAGAATACTAAAGATTACCTATTAACTGGCCTAGCAGATTTTGATCACCCCAGAAAAACCTGAGGCACTTTCTTGAGCCACAGTCACAGCGCAAGCACAACCTGCTAGTGTAATTATTAATAACTAATCAACCAAATAGTATTTCTTGAACATTTCATCTAACCTGGGTACTTTGATGGGTTCTACAAAGATAAGAGAGAAATGCAATCTCTGGCCTCCCAGGTAATAGCCGCAGCCACACATGGCTGTCAAGCCTTTCAGATGTGACTGGTCCAAAGTGAGATGTACCATAATGAAAAACATGCATTGGAGCCAGGTGCAGTGGGATCTGTCCAAGCTACGGGAGTCTGAGGCAGGAGGATTGATTGAGTTCAAGAGCTGGAGATCAGCCTGGGCGACACAGTGGACCCCATGTCTGCAAAAAAAAAAAAAAAAAAAAAAAAAAATTAATTTAGAAAAGAAACGTAGCTGGGCATGGTGGTACATGGCTATAGTTCCACCTACTCAGGAGGTTAAGGCAGAATATTGCTTGAGCCCAGGAGTTTGAGGCTGCAGTGAGCTATGATCATGCCACTGCATTCCAGCCTGGGTAAAAGTGAGACCCTATCAGTGGGGTATTGTGGCTCACACCTGTAAGCCTAGCACTTTCGGAGGCCAAGGTTGGTGGATCATTTGAGATCAGGAATTTGAGACCAGCCTAGCCAGCATGGAGTCACCCTGTCTCTACTAAAAATACAAAAATAAGCCAGGTGTGGTGGTACGCATGTAGTCCCAGCTAATTGGGAAGCTGAGGCAGGAGAATCACCACTTGATTGTAATGAGCCAAGATTTCACCACTGCACTCCAACCCAGGCAACAGGGCAAGACTCCGTCTCCAAAAAAAAAAAAAAAAAAAAAAAAAAGATATGTATCTCAATACTATTTATAATACATAACTAAAACGTTCCACAGGAGTGGAATTAGTTATTCTGCTCTGTAGTTATTTAGACTAAGTTGGATGAAGAAGTGCAGTGATTACTCCCAGTCTTTCATGCCTTATAATGAGGAATTCATGTGTTGTTTGTTTTTCATTCTTCTCACTGTTGATTAAATCATGTCATGAAGTTGTTGTGTGTCTAGTTGGGTTTTTGCTACTTGCTTATTTAGGAAAGTTTCCGGGGGATGTGTCTTGAGAGTTGGCACATATGGGAAAGGCTTTCTGTTGCTTTTACATATAAACTGAGCAGGAAAGAGAATTCCGTTTTGAAAATATTTTCATGTCTTCAAACATTGCTTGAGAAATCTCAGTGCAATCTGATGGATTTCTCTGTTAGGTGACTTCTGCCTGCCTGTATGTGGATTTTTTTTCTTTTTCTTTCAGTAAGTTTAATTGAGACAGAAAACAAACAAAGAGCTAAAGAAAAAATTTCCCAAGGTTGGTGTCAAACAGAATTTTCACTCCCTGATAAGCTCCTTCTAGGAAGAAATTAGCATTTCTGATAAAATGTTTAATTCTAAAAAACAAAATAATGGAATTAAAGACATCTGAGAATCTAGGTAGTCATCCAATCAGTTGCCAGTGAATACAGGTGTATTTTATTTTTGAGACAGTCTCACTCTGTCACCCACACTGCAGTGCAGTGGCTCAATCTCAGCTTACTGCATCCTCTGCCTCCCAGGTTCAAGCAATTCTGCCTCCACCTCTCAAGTAACTGGGATTACAGGTGGCACCATGACTGGCTAATTTTTATATTTTCAGTAGAGACGGGGTTTCACTATGTTGGCCAGGCTGGTCCTGAACTCCTGGCCTCAAGTGATCTGCCTGCCTCAGCCTCCCAAAGTGCTGAGATTGCAGGTATGAGCCTCCTCACCCGGCCTGAATACAGGTATTCTAGTAATCTTAAACTAGGCATGTTTATTTAATATCTAATCCAAGTATTAGATTATTGATTAACTATTATCTTTTTCTTTTCTAGAGTTAGATGGCTGTAAAAAAAATTGCCAAAAGCGGCTGGGTGCAGTGGCTTATGCCTGTAATCCCAGCACTTTGTGGATCACCTGAAGCCAGGAGTTCAAGACCAGCCTGGCCAACATGGTGAAACCCCGTATCTATTAAAAATACAAAAAAATAGCCAGGAGTGTTGGTGGGTGCCTGTAATACCAGCTACTTTGGAGGCTGAGGCAGGAGAATTGCTTGAACACGGAAGGTGGAGGCTGCAGTGAGCCAAGATTATGTCATTGCATTCCAGCTTGGGCAACAGTGTGAAACTCCATCTCAACAACAAAGAAACAAACAAAACAAAAAACAAAACAAAGACAAAAGCAATCCTAAACAAAACCAAAAATTAAAGGTGAAAAATACAAAACAAATTGTGTTGAAATTTTTTCTTAATCTGAAGTAACAAGTTAATAGATCCAAAAGCTTATAATTTGGAGGAAAAACAAAGCTTTAATACCTAAATTTCTCCAAAGTTAATGAAAATAGAACTTGCCAGAAAGGAGTATACAGCAAGAGTCCCAAATGTGCTCTACATCCAAAAACCGCGGTGCTAGGAATCTATGCTAAGAAAATAATCAACAGTATTAAAAAGATTGATGTATAAAATATCACCTCAGCCAGGCACGGTGGCTCACACCTGTAATTCCAGCAGGTTGGGAGGCCGAGGCAGGTGGATCACTTGAAGTCAGGGGTTTGAGACCAGCATGACCAATACAGCAACCCCATCTCTGCTAAAAAAAATATATAAAAATTAGCTGGGTGTAGTGATGCACCCCTGTAATCCCGGCTATTTGGGAGACTGAAGCAAAAGAATTGCTTGAGCCCAGGAGACAGGTTGCAGTGAGCTGAGATCACACCACTGTACTCCAGCCTGGGCAACAGGGCAAGACTCCATCTCAAAAAAAAGAAAAAAAAGATACACATTTCAATACTATTTATAATACGTAATGAAAATGTGGAGACAACTAAAGTGTTCCACAGGAGTAGAATTAATTTATTTACCTCATGAAATATATATTTTTTCCAGAAGGAGTTTTGCTCTTGTCACCCAGGCTGGAGTAGTGTAGTGGTGCGATCTCAGCTCGTTGCAACCTCCACCTCCTGGCTTCAAGGGATTCTCCTGCCTCAGCCTCCCAAGTACCTGAGATTACAGGCACTCACCACCACAACCAGCTAACTTTTTTGTATTTTTACCAGAGATGGGGTTTTTACCATGTTGGCCAGGCTGGTCTCGAACTCCTGACCTCAGGTTATCTGCCCACCTCAGCCTCCCAAATTGCTGGGATTACAGGCATGAGCCACTGCACCCAGCCTCCCATGAATTTTTTTTAAGTATCTATTGAGTGTGGGGAATATTGAGTATGGAGATAATCAGGTAATTTCTGGTAAATGCATGTATCAGCATATAATGTAGCCATAGAAGCTGATTTACCAGTTTACCAACATATATTTAAAATGAATCAGTTTCATTCCCTAAAAATTCTACTTTAAGAAATATACCTTAGGCAGGGCACGGTGGCTTATGCCTGTAATTTCAGCACTTTGGGAGGCCGAGGAGGGGGATCATGAAGTCAGGAGTTCGAGACCAGCCTGGCCAACATGGTAAAACCCTGTTTCTACTAAAAATACAAAAATTAGCTGGTCGTGGTGGCCCACGCCTGTAGTCCCAGCTACTCAGGAGGCCAAGGCAAGAAAATAGCTTGAACCCAGGACACAGAGGTTTCAGTGAACCAATATTGCTCCACTGCACTCCAGCCTGGGTGACAGAGCGAGACTCCATCTAAAAGAAAGAGGCAGGGCGCGGTGGCTCACACCTCTAATCCCAGCACTTTGGGAGGCCAAGGTGGGTGGATCACAAGGTCAAGAGATGGGAGACCATCCTGGTCAACATGGTGAAACCCCGTCTCTACTAAAAATAGAAAAAATTAGCTGGGCATGGTGGTGCACGCCTGTAGTCCCAGCTACTCAGGAGGCTGAGGCGGGAGAATTGCATGAACCCAGGAAGTGGAGGTTGCGGTGAGCCGAGATCATGACATTGCACTCCAGCCTGGGTAACAAGAGCGAAACTCGAAATAAATAAATAAATAAATAAATAAATAAAGAGAGAGAGAGAGAGAGAGAAAGAAAGAGAAAAAGAAAGGAAGGAAGAAAAAGGAAAAGTTAATCCACAGATTGGGAGAATATATTTGTAAACCACATATCTGATAAGGACTTCATATACAGACTACATAAAAGAAATTTTATGATTCAATAATAAAAAGACAATCCAATTTAAAAATGGGCAAAGGATCTAAAAGACATTTTTCTAAGGAAATGGCCAATAAACACATAAAAAGATATTTAATACCATTAGCCATCAGGAAACTGCAAATCAAAACCACAGTGAGATGCTACTTCACACCCACTAGGAAAGATGGCCTATAATAAAAAGGACAAATAGTAGCAAGTGTTGGAGAGGATATGAAGAATTTCCCATTGCTGGTGGGATGTGTTTTGGAAAATAGTCTGGCAATTCCTCAAAACCATAAACATAAACTTACCATAGGACCACACAATTCTACTGTTAAGTAGAGACCCAAGATAACTAAGAATGTATATCCACACAAAACCTGTATACAAATGTTCATAGCAGCAATGTTAATGACAGCAGAAAATGAAACAGCCTAAATGTGCATCACCTGGTGAACAGATAAGTGAAATGTGGTCTATCCATATAATCAAAAATTATTTGACAACAAAAAGTAATAAAGTACTACCAATATGTACTACATGGATGAACCTTGAAAACATCAAATGCTAAGTAAAAGAAACCACCCAAAGTTCAACCCTCCTTCCCCAGAATTCAAACCATATTGTATATTTTTGAAACTGCACCTTGAGCCGGGTATGGTGGCTCACGCCTGTAATCCAAGCACTTTGGAGGCCAAGGTGGGCAGATCACTTGAGGTTGAGAGTTCAAGACCAGCCTGACCAACACGGTGAAAACCCGTCTTTAAAAAAAGAAGCCAGTCACGTAAGATTGCATATTGTAAGATTCCAACTATATGAAATGTCCAGAATAGGCAAATCTACAGGGACAAAAAATAAATTAGTGACAGTCTTGGGGTGGTGGGACTGGAGGCAAATGGAATGACTGCTGAAGTGTGTGGGGTTTCTTTTGGGTTTGATAAAAATTTTCTAAACTTATAGTGTTGGTTGCACAACTCTGTAAATACAGTAAAAACTTTTGAATTGTATATTTTAAATGGGTAAATTGTATGGTATGTGAATTTCATCTGACTAAAGCTGTTAAAATGTAATCAAGGCATTTCTAACAATGAGTGAAAACCAATTGCCACTCTGTTCTTCAGCAATCATCCAAAACAGTGTCTTAGTCCATTTGTGCTGTAATAACAAAATACCTGAGCCTGGGTAATTTAGAAAGAACATAAATTTATTCCTTACAGTGTCAGAGGCTGGGAAGTCAAAGATCAGGGTGCTGGCAAGTTCAGTGTCTGGCGATGGCCCAGTCTCTGTTTCCAAGATGGAACCTTAAATGCTGTGTCCTCGCATGGCAGAAAGGAGGGTGAGTCAAAGGCCTACGTTGTTACCTCTAGTCCTTTTTAAAGGTTGTTAAGGCCACAAGCGGTGGCTCATGCCTGTAATCTCAGCACTTTTGGAGGCCAAGGTGGGCGGATCATGAGGTCAGAAGATTGAAACCATCCTGGCTAACATGGTGAAACCCCATCTCTATTAAAAATACAAAAAAATTAGCCAGGCATGGTGGTGTGTGCCTTTAGACCCAGCTACTCGGGAGGCTGAGACAGGAGAATCACTTGAACCCAGGAGGTGGAGGTTGTAATGAGCTCACAGCACTGCACTCCAGCCTGGGTGACAAAGCAAGACTCCATCTCAAAAAACAAATAAATAAATAAAAATAATAACTGTTGTTAATCTCACTCATGAAGACTCAAGAACAGCCTGGAAAACATAATGAAACCCCATCTCTACAAAACTTAAACAAACAAAAAAAAATTAGCCAGGCATGATGGTGTGTGCCTGTAGTCCTAACTACTCAGGAGGCTGAGGTGAGATGATCATTTGAAACCAGCAGTCCGGGGGATGATTCAAGATGGCGCTGTAGGAGCAGCTCAGGATTGCAGCTACCAGTGAAAGTACAGAGGGTGAGTGGATGCCGCATTTCCAGATGGATCTTTATTACCCACAGACCAGGAGATTCCCAGGTGGAGGAGCCCCACGGGTGGCCAGCACGGCTGTTTTGGCTGGTGCGGCTGTTTCAGCCGGTGCTGCAGTGCAGCGGCTCTCCGTACAAAATACACTGGTCTGGTTACCCTGTTAAATTGGCAACTGGAGATCTGTGAAGGCAGATTAGCCCATTCATCTGATTAAATGGGATTGAAACATAAAGCCTGGCCAGGAGATTCCCAGGCAGACATTGTTTCAGCCTGCACAGTGGGTCGCCACACAGGAAATCACACAGATCCCAGCACTCTTTCAGCAGGCGACTGGAACACCTGGGAAAGAGTCAACTGTTCAACTTAAAAAAAAAAAAAGGGCTCTGAGGCAGGGAGCCAGGTGATCAGGCTTGGCAAGTCCCACGCCCACAAAAACAAACAAACAAAAAACAGCAATTGGAAACCCGGCTCGGGGTTGAGAGTTTCACGGCAAGCACAGCTAAAACTGGGACGGCCCAGCTCTGTGGGGGAGGGGCGTCCGCCATTACCGAGGCATTCCACCCCTACGGAGGTAGCTTGCCATTGCTGATGCAGCCTGCCGTTGCCGAGGCAACCTGCCGTTGCTGAGGCAACCCGCCATAACAAAGAGAGTCTGCCATTACAGAGGCAGACCAACATTGCTGAGGCAGTTCTAGCCACACCCATACAAACAGGACTGCAGGGAAATACACATGGCAGCAGGGTGGAGCCAGCAGCAGGGCAGAACCCACAAAGCCTCTGCAAAGCTTCAGCAAAGCCTCTGCAGGCAGTGACTAGGCTGCCTCCTTGCTGGGCAGGACATCCCTGAAAAAAAAAAGGCAGCAACGTAATGGATACTCATAATTAAAGCCCTAACTCCCCGGGACAGAGCACCTGGGGAAAAGGGGGGCTTTATGAGTTCAGCTGCAGCAGACTTAAACATACCTACCTAGCAGCTCTGAATGAACAACGGAGCTCACAGCTCAGCACTTGAGCTCCTATAAAGAACAGACTATCTCCTCAAGCAGCCCCCTGATCCCTGTATATCCAAAGAGTCACCTCACAAAAGACTGATCAGACTGACATTTGGAGGGCATCATTCTGGGACAAAGATAGCAGAAGAAGAAACTGGTAGCAACACTTACTGTTCTGCAGCTGCTGCAGGTGACCCCCAGGCAAGCAGGGCCTGGAGTGGACCTCAGCAGTCCTAAAGCAGAGGGGCCAGACTGTTAGAAGAAAAACTAAGAAACAGAAATACCTTCATCATCAACAATCTGGACATCCACTCAGAGACCCAATCTGAAAATCAGCAACTACACAGACGACAGGTGGATAAATTCACAAAGATGGGAAGAAACCAGCGCAAAAAGGAGGAAAACACCCGAAACCAGAACACCTCACCTCCTACAAGGGATCACAACTCCTTACCAGCAAGGGAACAAAGCTGGATGGAGAATGAGTGTGACGAAATTACGGAATCAGACTTTAGAAGGTGGGTAATGAGAAACTTCTGTGAGCTAAAAGAACATGTTCTAATTCAATGCAAACAAACTAAGAACCTTGAAAAAAGATTTGATGAAATGATAATAAGAATGGACAACTTAGAGAGGAATATGAGTGAATTGATGGAGCTGAAAAACACAACACGAGAACTTTGCGAAGCATGCACAAGTTTCAACAGCCGAATTGACCAAGCAGAAAAAAGGATATCAGAGGTCAAAGATCAACTCAATGAAATAAAATGAGAAGGCAAGATTAGAGAAAAAAGCACAAAAAGGAATAAACAAAGTCTCCAAGAAATGTGGGACTATGTGAAGAGACCTAATCTATGTTTGATAGGTGTACCTGAATGTGACGAAGAGAATGAATCCAAGCTGGAAAATACTCTTCAGGATATTATCCAGGAAAACTTCCCCAACCTAGCAAGGCAGGCCAATATTCAAGTCTGGGAAATACAGAGAACACCACAAAGATATTCCACAAGAAGAGCAACCCCAAGGCACATAATCGTCAGATTCACCAGGGTGGAAATGAAAGAGAAAATACTAAGGGCAGCCAGAGAGAAAGGTCGGGTTACCCAAAAGGGAAGCCCATCAGACTCACAGCAGATCTCTCGGTAGAAACCCTACAAGCCAGAAGAGAGTGGGGGCCAATATTCAACATCCTTAAAGAAAAAAACTTCCAACCCAGAATTTCATATCCAGCCAAACTAAGCTTCATAAGTGAAGGAAAAATAAAATCCTTCATGAACAAGCAAGTACTCAGAGATTTTGTCACCAGCAGGCCTGCTTTACAAGAGCTCCTGAAAGAGGCACTACACATAGAAAGGAACAACCAGTACCAGCCACTCCAAAAACACACCAAATGCTAAAGAGCATCAACAAAATGAAGAATCTGCATCAACTAACAAGCAAAACAGCCAGCTAGAATCAAAATGGCAGTATCAAATTTACACATAACAATACTAACCCTAAATGTAAATGGGCTAAATGCCCCAATCAAAAGACACAGGCTGGCAAATTGGATAAAAAACCAAAACACATTGGTGTGCTGTATCCAGGAAACCCATCTCACATGCAAGGATACAGTAAGGCTCAAAATAAAGGGACGAAGGAAGATTTACCAAGCAAATGGAGAGCAAAAAAAAAAAAAAAAAGCAGGAGTTGCAATTCTCATCTCTGATAAAATAGACTTTAAAGCAACAAAGATCAAAAGAGACAAAGAAGAACATTACATAATGGTAAAAGGATTGATACAACAAGAAGAGCTAACAATCCTAAATATATACGGACCCAATATGGGAGCACCCAGATATATAAGGCAAGTTCTTAACGACTTACAAAGAGACTTAGACTCCCACACAATAATAGTGGGAGACTTTAACACTCCACTGTCAATATTAGACAGATCGACCAGACAGAAAATTAACAAGGATATCCAGGACTTGAACTCAGACCTGGAACAAGCAAACCTGATAGACATTTACAGAACTCTCCACCCCAAATCCACAGAATGTACCTTCTTCTCAGCACCACATCACACCTACTCCAAAATTGACCGCATAATTGGAAGTACATCACTCCTCAGCAAATGCAAAACAACTGAAATCATAACAAACAGTCTCTCAAACCACAGTGCAATCAAGTTAGAACTCAGAATTCAGAAACTAACTCAGAACCACACAGCTTCATGGAAACTGAACAACTGGCTCTTGAATGTTGATTGGATAAACAATGAAATGAAGGCAGAAATAAAGAAGTTCTTCAAAACCAACGAGAACGAAGACACAACATACCAGAATCTCTGGGACACATTATAAGCAGTCTCTAGAGGAAAATATATAGCAATAAGTGCCCACATGAGAAGAGTGGAGAGATCCAAAATTGACACCCTATCGTCAAAATTGAAAGAGCTAGAGGAGCAAGATCAAAAAAACTCAAAACCTAGCAGAATACAAGAAATAACTAAGATCAGAGCAGAATTGAAAGAGATAGAGACACAAAAAACCCTTCAAAAAAATCAATAAATCCAAGAGCTGGTTTTTTGAAAAGATCAACAAAATAGACCACTAGCCAGATTAATAAAAAAGAAAAGAGAGAATAACCAAATAGATGCAATAAAAAACGATAAAGGGGAAATCACCACAGATTCCACAGAAATTCAAACCATCATCAGAGAATATTACAAACAACTCTATGCACATAAACTAGTAAACCTGGAAGAAATGGATAAATTCCTGGACATTTGTGTCCTCCCAAGCCTAAACCAGGAAGAATTTGAAACTATGAATAGACCAATAACAAGGTCTGAAGTTGAGGCAGCAACTAAGAGCCTGCCACACAAAAAAAGCCCAAGTCCAGATGGGTTCACAGCCGAATTCTATCAGACGCACAAAGAGGAACTGTTACCATTCCTTCTGAAACTATTCCAAATAATCCAAAAAGAGGGAATTCTTCCAAAATCACTTTATGAGACCAACATCATCCTGATACCAAAACCCGGCAGAGTCTCAACCAGAAAAGAAAACTTCAGACCAATAGCCATGATGAACATAGATGCAAAACTCTTCAATAAAATACTGGCAAGCCGATTGCAACAGTACATCAAAAAGCTTATCCACCACAATGAAGGAGGTGTCATCCCGGGGATGCAAGGCTGGTTCAACATACACAAGTCTATAAATGTAATTCACCACATAAACAGAACCAAAAACAAAAACCACATGATTATCTCAATTGACACAGAGAGGGCTTTGACAAAATTCAACAGCCCTTTATGCTAAAAACCCTCAATAAACTCGGTATTGACAGAACGTATCTCAAAATAATAAAAGCTATTTACGACAAACCCACAGCCAATATCATACTGAATGGGCAAAAACTGGAAGCATTCCCTTTGAAATCTGGCACTAGACAAGGATGCCCTCTCTCACCACTCCTATTCAATATAGTACTGGAAGTTCTAGCCAGAGCAATCAGGCAAGAAAAAGAAATAAAGAGTATTCAAATAGGAAAGGAGGAAGCCAAATTGTCTCTATTTGCAGACGACATGACAGTATATCCAGAAGTCCCCATCATCTCAGCCCAAAAACTCCTGAAACTGATAAGCAACTTCAGCAAAGTCTCAGCATACAAAATCAATGTGCAAAAATCACAAGAATTCCTATACACCAATAACAGACTTAAAGACAGCCAAATCAAGAACAAACTGCCATTCACAGTTGCTACAAATAGAATAAAATACCTAGGAATACAACTAACAAGGAACGTAAAGGACCTCTTCAAGGAGAACTACAAACCACTGCCCAACGAAATAAGAGAGGACACAAACAGATGGAGAAACATTCCATGTTCATGGTTAGGAAGAATAAATATCGTGAAAATGGCCATGCTGTCCAAAGTAATTTACAGATTCAATGCTATCCCCATCAAGCTACCAATGACCTTCTTCACAGAACTGGAAAAAACAACCTTAAACTTCATATGGAACCAAAAGAGAGCACGCATAGCCAAGTCAATCCTAAGCAAAAAGAACACAGCAGGAGGCATCACACTACTGGACTTCAAACTATACTACAAGGCTACAGTAATCAAAACAGCATGGTACTGGTACCAAAACAGAGATATAGCACAATGGAACAGAACAGAGGCATCAGAGGCAACACAACATATCTACAACCATACCATCTTGGATAAACCTGACAAAAACAAGCAATGGAGAAAGGATTCCCTGTTTAATAAATGGTGTTGGGAAAACTGGCTAGCTATGTGCAGAAAGCAGAAACTGGACCCCTTCCTGACACCTTACACTAAAATTAACTCCAGATGGATTAAAGACTTGAACATAAGACCTGGCACCATAAAAACCCTAGAAGAAAATCTAGGCAAAACCATTCAGGACATAGGAGTAGGCAAGGACTTCATGAACAAAACACCAAAAGCATTGGCAACAAAAGCCAAAATAGACAAATGGGACCTAATCAAACTCCACAGCTTCTGCACAGCAAAAGAAACAGTCACTAGAGTGAATCAGCAACCAACAGAATGGGAAAAAAATGTTTGCAGTTTACCCATCTGACAAAGGGCTGATATCCGGAATTTACAAAGAACTAAAACAGATTTACAAGAAAAAAAAAACAAACAAGCCCATTCAAAAATGGGCAAAGTATATGAACAGTCACTTTACCAAGGAAGACATACATGAAGCCAACAAACATATGAAAAAATGTTCATCATCACTGGTCATCACAGAAATGCAAATCAAAACTACATTGAGATACCATCTCAGGCCAGTTAGAATGGCGATCATTAAAATATCTGGAGACAGCAGATGCTGGAGAGGATGTGGAGAAATAGGAACACTTTTACACTGCTGGTGGGAGTGTAAATTAGTTCCACCATTGTGGAAGACAGTGTGGTGATTCCTCAAGGACCTAGAAATAGAAATTCCATTTGACCCAGCAATCCCATTACTGGGTATATATCCAAAGGACTATAAATCGTTCTACTATAAGGACACATGCACACGAATGTTCACTGCAGCACTGTTTGCCATAGCAAAGACCTGGAATCGACCCAAATGCCCATCGATGATAGACTGGACTGGGAAAATGTGGCACATATATGGAATATTATGCATCAATCAAAAACGATGAGTTCGTGTCCTTTGTAGGGACATGGATGAATCTGAAGAACATCATTCTCAGCAAACTGACACAAGAACAGAAAATGAAATACCATATGTTCTCACTCATAGGCAGGTGATGAACAATGAGAACACATGGACACAGGGAGGGGAGCAGTACACACTGGGGTCTATTGGGGGGAATAGGGGAGGGACAGCGGGGGGGGGAGTTGGGGAGGGATAGCATGGGGAGAAATGCCAGATATGGGTGAAGGGGAGGAAGGCAGCAAATCACACTGCCACGTGTGTACCTATGCAACTATCTTGCATGTTCTACACATGTACCCCAAAACCTAAAATGCAATTAAAAAAAAAAAAGAAAAGAAAACAGCAGTCCGAGGCTGCAATGAGCTATGATCACACTACTGCACTCCAGCCTGGGTGACTTAATCCCCCCTCCAAAAGGCATTATCTCTTAATGTTATCACATTGGAGATTAAGTTTCAATACGTGATTTTTGTTTTTTTGACCAGGATGGAGTTCAATAGCATGATTATATCTCATTGCACCCTCTAGCTCCTGAGCTCAAGCGATCCTCCTGCCTCAGCCTCTCAAGTAGCTGAGACTACAGGCACATGCAACCACACCCAGCTAATTTTAATTTTTTTGTGTGAGATGGGGTCTCTCCGTGTTACCTAAGCTGCTCTTGAACTCTTGGCTTCAATAGATCCTCCCTTGGCCGCCCAAAGTGCTGGTATTACAGGTGTGAGCCACTGCTCCCGGCCCACATGAATTTTGCAGGACACATTACAAACCATAGTAAACAAGGGCTTGGCAAATTGACAAATTTTATGCATTTTTCGATATCAAAAATACAAACTCGTTGGAGCCTTAGTAGCCTTCTCTATTCCATGCTTTACTACCTATTAATCAAACTTGGCATTCAAGACATATTGTTTCGCCGTGCCAGCTACACATTCTTAAATATACTAAAAAATAAAAAACGGTGCTCTCTTTGGCAGCGCATATACTAAAACTGGAACGATACGGAGAAGATTAGCATGGCCCCTGAGCAAGGATGACATGCAAATTTGTGAAGCGTTCCATTTTTTTGTTTGTTTGTTTGTTTGTTTGTTTTGTTTTGTTTTGTTTTTGAGACAGAGTTTCACTGTTGTTATCCAGACTGGAGTGCAATGGCAGGATCTCGGCTCACCGCAACCTCCGCCTTCTGGGTTCAAGCCATTCTCCAGCCTCAGCCTCCCGAGTATCTGGGACTACAGGCGTGCACCACCATGCCCAGCTAATTTTTGTATTTTTAGTAGAGACGGGGTTTCACCTTGTTGACCAGGATGGTCTCGATCTCTTGACCTCGTGATCCACCCGCCTCGGCCTCCCAAAGTGCTGGGATTATAGGTGTGAGCCACTGTGCCCAGCCTCAAGATGGGACTTTTATCCAGAACTTTCCTAACTTTTGAGCAGCATGTATTTGTTTACAATCAGTAAAAAACATTATCTTTAAAATTACAAAAAAATTACTATCTAACTGGGGAGCAGTGTGGTAGTAGTGATTAGCCAATATTCATAATGTTTTATCCCTTGGGTTCTGGGGGCCTAAAATAAGAAAAAATTATCTAATGAATATTTTAAACTCTTAAATAAAATTATTATAAAATTTCAAAATTTTATAATAGGAGATAGAAGAATTTGTCATCACTTTCTGGGAAACAGTATTCTCTATCTGTGAAATACACAGAGCAATCTTTTTTTTTTTTCTTTCTTTCAGACAGGGTCTCACTCTGTCACCCACACTGGAGTGCAGTGGCATGATCGTAGCTCACTGCAGCCTCGGACTCCTGGGTTCAAGTGATCCTCCCACCTCAGCCTCCTGAGCAGCAAGGACTACAGGCACAGGCCACCATGCCTGGCTAAATTTTTAAACCTTTTCTGTGGAGACAGGGTTTCACTATGTTGCCCAGGCTGCTCTAGAGCTCTTGGTCTAAGCAGTCTTCCTGCCTCGGCCTCCCAAATCGCTGGGATTTTAGGCATATAATCTCCTTTCTCAACAGATCAATCTTCTTTCTCAACATTGTTCTAACAACTCTTGAACCTAGCCATCAGGGTAGGCAATATCGGGCTGAAGCAATCAGAATATGCCACATGCCACTCTGGCATAAGGAGTATTAATTTGTGCTAAAAGCAATTGAGAATTAACGAATTCAGGAAGAGTTGTTTGTTCTCCCCCATCTGCCTAAAAGCACGCCATAAATTTTTTTTTCTTTTTTTGAGACGGAGTTTTGCTCTTGTTACCCAGGCTGGAGTGCAATGGCTCGATCTCGGCTCACCGCAACCTCCGCCTCCTGGGTTCAAGCAATTCTCCTGCCTCAGCCTCCTGAGTAGCTGGGACTACAGGCATGTGCCACCATGCCCAGCTAATTTTTGTATTTTCAGTAGAGACAGGGTTTCACCATGTTCACCCAGATGGTCTTGATCTCCTGACCTCGTGATTCACCCGCCTTGGCCTCCCAAAGTGCTGGGATTGTAGGCCTGAGCCACCGTACCTGACCTTTTTTTTTTTCTCACCTGGGTGCAGGTGGGCTAAGGCCAAAAAGGGCATGAGCCTAAATTTTTCTTTAATGAAGGTGTCACACACACACACCCACACACACACACACACACACACACACAGACTAATTCCCCCTAACCCTTCAACCAGACCAGGGAGAGAAGAGCCACTCTTATCCTCAAGATGCGGAGTTGACACCAAGATGAGTTTGCATAATCAGGTCTTACTAAAGTAGGCCTTATCTTCCATTCGTTCCCCCATGTGTTTCCTAGTCTTCTCGCCGCAAATGATCATCCTTTAAGCCGAAGCCTAAACTTTCTTTCCACTGTTAAAGGGTATATGAGTCCCTGAGTCTAATCTCTTCTTTGAGTTTCACTTCTTTTCTCTGAACTCGTGTACACATAAATACAGACTGTGTTTTCTCCGGTTAATCTGTCTTTTGTTAGCTTAATTCACCTGCCCTCAGCTACAGAAATTAAGAAGATAGAGGTTTGGGAGGCCGAGGCGGGTGGATCACAAGGTCAAGAGATGGAGACCATCCTGGTCAACATGGTGTAACCCCGTCTCTACTAAAAATACAAAAATTAGCTGGGCATGGTGGTGCGTGCCTGTAATCCCAGCTACTCAGGAGGCTGAGACAAGAGAATTGCCTGAACCCAGGAGGTGGAGGTTGCTGTGAGCCGAGATCGCACCTTTGCACTCCAGCCTGGGTAACAAGAGCGAAACTCCGTCTCAAGAAAAAAAAAAGAAGAAGATAGAGGCAACACATTTTTCTCCCTTACATTCTTGATTTTTAAACATTTTTAAATAATCTTCTTTACATAAAAATGTTTTCGGATCTAAACATTTATTAATATTGTTTTTATTGCTTTTGTTTGCCAAGTATTAGGTAAAATTTATTAGGTTTTTATGTATTCCTTTTCTCCCTCAACTGGAATCCCAGCTTGAAGGAAAGACTATGTCATAATATAATGAGTGCTCAAATTCCCCTAAAATAGACTTTTTGAGGAAAGGGGAAAATAGTCCTTTACATAGTGAAGGTAATCAATAAGCAGTTTTTAGATCTCTCTATTACAAAACATTTTTTGGCAATCAAGAAGCAGGCATTGTTTTTTGTTGTGGTGGTGGTTTTTTTTTTAGATTAAGTTTCGCTCTTGTTGCCCAGGCTGGAATGCAATGGCATGATCTCAGCACACTGCAACCTCTCCCTCTCGGGTTCAAGCAATTCTCCTGCCTCGGCCTCTGGAGTACCTGGGACTACAGGCATGTGCCATCATGTCCAGATAATTTTCTTTTTTTTTTTAGTAGCGATAGGGCTTCTCCATGTTGGTCAGGCTGGTCTCGAACTCCCAGTTTCAGGTGATCCACCCACCTCAGCCTCCCAAAGTGCTGGGATTACAGGCATGAGCCACTGCGCCCAGCCTAAAAGCATGCATTGTTGGTTGCTTTACAAAAAGGTCTCCAACAACTACTTTGTGCTTAGCTACTAATTTATAGCTCATTTTGGGGCCGGGCGCAGTGGCTCACGCCTGTAATCCCAGCACTTTGGGAGGCCGAGGCGGGTGGATCACAAGGTCAAGAGATCGAGACCATCCTGGTCAACATGGTGAAACCCCGTCTCTACTAAAAATACAAAAAATTAGCTGGGCATGGTGGCACGTGCCTGTAATCCCAGCTACTCAGGAGGCTGAGGCAGGAGAATTGCTTGAATCCGGGAGGCGGAGGTTACGGTGAGCCGAGATCACGCCATTGCACTCCAGCCTGGGTAATAAAAGCGAAACTCCGTCTAAAAAAAAAAAAAATTTATAGCTCATTTTATTCCATGCCATATCACCATGTTTACAAATCATCCTTTGGTTTTTTATAGCCTATTTTACAGTTACCTTTAAAATTTTGGTCTTTTAAAGTATCCTATATTCTAAAAACAAAAATGACTTATGTATGAGTTACAAATGTGTTTTAATTCATGAAAAGTCTTTCTTGCATCTTATCTTTCCATATCATATTTACTCAAGCTTGGATTTTAATAGATTCTTATGATTTCTTTCTTTAGCAGAATTTTGCAGCTATTAAAATTAAAAAGCAAACTTTCATTTTGAAATTAAACATTGATCTTATGGAATGTATTTAATAGTAATCAAATGTCTATAAGCAAATGTTCTCATAATTAAAGTCTGCTCTTCTAAATCTTAACTGTTCTTGGGCAATCTCCACCACTGATGAAAAAGATTACATTTCATTCTGTCTTCACATTCCTTTATAATTGGATGAGTTAAAGGGTACATACATGTGAGGTAGTCCTACATTCTCTATCACTAGACTGAGTTGAAAGACTCTTTCATGTTTCATGTAAATATCAGAACCAAATAAGATGGAACTTTTTTTTAATCACCTCCTTTGTTGTTTCTTTCCTTCCTTTCCTCACCCCCACCAGTCTATCCCCAGCCGTCTCTTCTTTCAAACTATCATCAGATCAAGCGTCAATCATATAACTTTCCTGCATACAAGATCTTAATGGTTCATCCATTGCCTGAATAAAGCCTAACATCAATACTAAAAAGGAGACATGGTGACGAAGAGAGTATTGACTATTGTCTGGCTTGTCTGGGTGACATTTGCCTTGTTGAAGTCACCATTTTTGTGGTAGGTCTTCATTTGAATTATGTTTGTCAATTTGCTAAACACACAGGCTCTCACTAAAGTAACAGAAGACTGACATGTAAACAATACTGCTATGGTCTGAATATTTGTGTCCCCCAAAATTCATGTGTTGGAACCCAACCTTCAAGGTGATGTTATTAAAAGGAAGGGCTTTTTAAGAGTGATTGTCAGGAGGGCAGAGCCCTCATGAATAGAATTAATGCCCTTATATAAAAGAGGCCTCAGGAAGCTCAGTCCTTTCTACCATGTGAGGGTGCCACCATGATAAAAACAAACATCCATGAGAAAGCTGGCCTTCATCACACACAGAACCTGCCAGTGCCTTGATCTTGGACTTCCCAGACTCTAGAACTGTGAGAAATAAATTTCATTGCTTATAACCCACCCGGTTTTAAGGTATTTTGTTACACCAGCCTGAACAGACTAAGACAAACACCAATATATTTAGCTACAATAAGAAATTTGGCCAGGCACGGTGGCTCATGCTAGAAATACCAGCACTTTGGGTGGTCAAGGGGAGACGACCCTTTGAGCCCAGTTTGAGGAGACCAGCCTGGGCAGCATGGGGAAGGGAAGGGGAAGGGAAAGGGGAAGGGGAAAGAGAAAAGGAAGGGGAAGGAGAAAAGGAAGGGGAAGGGGAAGGAGAAAGGGAAGGGGAAGGAGAAAGGGAAGGGGAAGGGAAACGGGAAAGAGAAAAGGAAGGGGAAGGGCAAGAGGAAGGAGAAAGAGAAGGGAAAGGGGTAGGGGAAGGGAAGGGGAAGGGGAAGGAGAAAGGGAAGGGGAAGGGGTAGGGGAAGGAAAGGAGAAAGGGAAGGGAAAGGGGTAGGGGAAGGGAAGGGGAAGGAGAAAGGGAACGGGAAGGGGAAGGAGAAAGGGAAGGGGAAGGGGAAGGGCAAGGGGAAGGAGAAAGGGAATGGGAAGGGATAGGGGAAGAGAAGCGGAAGGGGAAGGAGAAAGGGAAGGAGAAAGGGAAGGGGAAGGGGAAAGAGAAAAGGAAGGGAGAGGGAAAGGGCAAGGGGAAGGAGAAAGGGAAGGGGAAGGGGTAGGGGAAGGGGAAAGGGAAAGGGAAGGTGTAGGGAAAGAGAAGGGGAAGGGGAAGGAGAAGGGGAAGGAGAAAGGGAAGGGGAAGGGGAAAGAGAAAAGGAAGGGGAAGGGCAAGAGGAAGGAGAAAGGGAAGGGAAAGGGGTAAGGGAAGGGAAGGGGAAGGGGAAGGAGAAGGGGAAGGGAAAGGGGAAGGAGAAAGGGAAGGAGAAGGGGAAGGGAATTAACTGGCAAAATAACTAGCTATTCTGACCACCTCAATTCTGAATTCTTTTTTTTTTTTTTTGAAACACAGTCTCACTCTGTCACCCAGGCTGGAGAGCAACCTCCTGAGTAGCGGGGATTACAGGTGGGATTACCCGCCACCACTCCCAGTTAATTTTTGTAGTTTTAGTAGAGCCAGGGTTTCTCCGTGTTGGCCAGGCTGTTCTCAAACTCCTGACATCAGGTGATCCACCCTCCTTGGCCTCCCAAAGTGCTGGGATTACAGGTGTGCGCCACCATGCCCAGTCCAATTCTGAATCCTTAGAAATGTGTGAAAAGCTAGATTATAACTGAAATTATGTGTGCTTAAAATCAGGGCAAGTGATGTGTTTTAAGTACAGGATGGCATTAGGCTTGATACTTCAGCAACAGATTTATACAGCATGTTGAGTCTTTAAACAGAGTATCCAAAATATTCTTTAAAAAAAAATGTTTATGGCTGGGCGCGGTGGCTCATGCCTGTAATCCCAGCACTTTGGGAGGCCGAGGTGGGTGGATCATGAGGTCAATAAATCGAGACCATCCTAGTCAACATGGTGAAACCCCGTCTCTACTAAAATACAAAAAAAAAATTAGCTGGGCATGGTGGCGTGTGCCTGTAATCCCAGCTACTCAGGAGGCTGAGGCAGGAGAATTGCCTGAACCCAGGAGGCGGAGGTTGCGGTGAGCCGAGATGGCGCCATTGCACTCCAGCCTGGGTAACAAGAGCAAAGCTCCATCTCAAAAAAAAAAAAATGTTTATTTGAGACAGAATTTCACCCTGTCACCCAGGCAGGAGTACAGTGGCACAATCACAGATCACTGTAGCCTCCACCTCCTGGGCTCAAGCAATCCTCCCACTTCAGCCTTTCGTGGTGCTGGAACTACAGTCTTACACCACCAGCCTTTTGTATTTTTTGTGGAGACAGAGTTTTGCCATGTTGCCCAGGCTGGTCTCAAATACCTGAGCTCAAGAAATTCTCCTGCCCTCGCCTTCCAACATGCTGGGATTTCAGGTGCGAGCCACCATGCCAAGCCTTTGTTTAAAAATTATTAAGAATTTTGGAGGGGAGTAGGGGGTTAGGAAAAAAAAAAGAATTTTGACATTGACAGCAGAGCTCAGGGCCCTGGGTGACTGGTAACACACTCGTAAAGCCAGCCTAAATATAAAATAATCCTCTAGTTCAAACTAACCCACCATATAAACCCAGCTTGCACTGTCTTTCTATAAATAAAGTTTTATTGGAATGCAATCATGCTCAATTGGTTTCATCTATGGCTGTTTTTGTTCTACAAGAGGAGAGTTTTCCATACTTGCAACAGAGATTGTAAGGCCCACAAAGGCTAAACTATTTGCTATCTGGCCCTTTATAAAAGTTTGTTGCCACCTGCTGTAATGTATAATCTGTCAATTCTTGCCCCATACTTGCTATTGTAAATGAGCACTCAGCCATCTACAACGTGCTCCACTCTTCTCCTTGGAAACCATGTATAGTCCCCCTGGAGTCTGCAGCTACAAATCAGAAAAATTTGGATACTGCTGACCTGCTCACAGACTGAAATGTCAAGAATTTCTGTGGCACTGTAGGACAGCAATAACTGAATTCTCATGGGGAACCCTGCAAAACTACATGATCTCTACTACCCAAATCTCTTATATACCTGAGGTTTCTCACTATGGCTACTGCAAAACAACATACAGCCGTCAACTCCCAGTCAGCAACTTGCTGGAGTCTTACCTTCCCTTCATAAAGGATAGAGCTCAAGAATTGCTCTTGTTTGACTGGCTATGAATAAAATCTCAACCGGGCACGGTGACTCACACCTGTAACCCCAGCACTTTGGGAGGCCAAAGTGGTCATGAGTTCGAGACCAACCTGACCACAATGGAGAAACCCTATCTCTACTAAAAATACAATTTTTTTTTTTTTTTTTTTTTGAGACGGAGTTTCGCTCTTGTTACCCAGGCTGGAGTGCAATGGTGCGATCTCGGCTCACCGCAACCTCCACCTCCTGGGTTCAGGCAATTCTCCTGCCTCAGCCTCCTGAGTAGCTGGGATTACAGGCACGTGCCACCGTGCCCAGCTAAGTTTTTTTGTATTTTTAGTAGAGACGGGGTTTCACCATGTTGACCAGGATCGTCTCGATCTCTTGACCTCGTGATCCACCCTCCTCGGCCTCCCAAAGTGCTGGGATTACAGGCTTGAGCCACTGCGCCCGGCCTAAAAATACAAAATTAACCTAGCTGTTCGGAAGGCTGAGGCAGAAGAATCACTTGAACTTGGTAGGCAGAGGTTGTAGTGAGCCGAGATCACGCATTATGCTCCAGCCTGAGCAACAAAAGTGAAACTCCATCTCAAAAAATAAATAAATGAATAATAAAAAAATAAAATCTCTAAAACCCTCTAGCTCTATGTCTGGCGCTTCCACCTCCCACCTAAATTTCCCTAAACCAGGTGCCCATGTGCTATGGTTTGAATGTCTGTCCCCTGCAAAACTCATGTTGAAATGTAATTACCATTGCGACAATATCAAGGTGGGACCTTTTATTTTATTTTAATCTTTATTTTTTGTAGACATAGGATCTCACTCTGTCACCTGGGCTGGAGTGCAGTAGCACAATCGTGGTTCACTGCAGCCTCAACATAGGCTCAAGAGATCCTCCTACCTCAGCCTCCTGAAGAAGTGGGACCTTTTAGAAGTGATTAAGCCATGAGGGTTCTGCCTTCCTGAATGGATTAATGCCATTATCTCAAGAGAGGGCTTGTTATGGCAGGAATGGGCTCATTATAATAGGGCACGTTGGGTCCCCATTCTTTCCCTCTTGCCCTCTTTCCTCTGCCATATGATGACGTAGCAAGAAGACCCTCACCAGATGCCCACCCCTTGATATCGAACTTTCCAGCCTCCCAAACTATAAGCCAATAAATTTCTGTTTATTATAAGTTACCATGTCTCAGATATTCTGTTATCACAGCACAAAACATTTTGTAACCTTAATACCTGGGCTAGGTCCTATTAGGACTTTAAGGATCTAAGAGTTTACCCTGAAGACTAACTATCTAGTCAGCCTGCTAGTTTCATGGATGCTGATAGAAGACATGAGACATCTGGGTCAGAAATAAAGGACAGTTTATTACTCACAACAATAGCAATAGCCAAAGTAGCAGCATTCAGCACCAGTTCCCCACGCCTCAGTTTCCACAGGGTGACACAAGGGCTAGTTGATGTCCACTCAGGCAGTGAGTTCTGCTGCAGGAAAAGCAGCTTGAGCTTGGAAAAAGAATCCTGTTATAATGGGCTATAGCACACTTGCCCATAGCCCTGGAAGGCAAGATTATTTTACTTGTTCTTTTGCTGTGAAGAGAGACCCAATCTCTAACCTTCAAGACAGTTTGCTATATAAATGTCCTCTAAAGATAGATGGGAACAAAGGGCAGTCAGTGCCCTGGTTGCAAAGTGTGCAGAAATGCAAGAAATTATTGGAGAATTGTCTCTCCACAGCCTGCATTTGGACTTGGCCCTTTATGGGGACTCTTCCCTCCCACTCCTGTAGCTATAAGCGAGCCCCGTTTTTCCTATGAGCAAGTTGGATTTTTGCTAATGACTTCTCTTGGGTTTGATTCCTTCTTTTCTAGTTTGTAGATTTATACCTGCCACTTTAAAGAAATACACCCTACCCACCGTAGAAATACACCCTACTCAAACCAACATATAACTAAGTGGTCTCTCATGTTTTGTGACTTTTCTTTTTTTTTTTTAGATGGAGTTTCGCTCTTGTTACCCAGGCTGGAGTGCAATGGCGCAATCTCGGCTCACCGCAACCTCTGGCTCCTGGGTTCAGGCAGTTCTCCTGCCTCAGCCTCCTGAGTAGCTGGGATTACAGGCACATGCCACCATGCCCAGCTAATTTTTTGTATTTTTAGTAGAGATGGGGGGTTTCACCATGTTGACCAGGATGGTCTCGATCTCTTGACCTTGTGATCCACCCACCTCGGCCTCCCAAAGTGCTGGGATTACAGGACTTGAGCCACCGCACCCGGCTTTGTGATTCTTCAAGTAGAATTTTATAAATTGTTTATAGCCATACAATTTAAGTATCACAACATGTTTAACGCACTTAGCCGTTTCCTCCTCCCAACCATTCATTATGTTCTTCCCAAATTCGGAAAGTTGTGTGTGTGTATAACGCTACACATATATGATAGACATATATGATATTAAACTCAACAGCCATCACACGTAAATGTTAGAGATTATTACTGGAATCACGTTTAGGATGCACCATGTAAGGAGTCTATTGTGCCACTGAGAGACTAAACATGAGTGGATAAAATGGAAAAGGAAGATAATCAGGAACTTACTCCAAACAAAAACATCATCCAGAGGAAACAGGATAAGCCTGTCCAGACACTGGAAACTATAATGAGGAAGGAAAAGCGATTCTCAGAACAGATGGGCGGAAACCGAGCAACTAACAGAGGTGGAGCCATGTTTATTTGAGAAAGTGTATTCTGAGATTTGGGGGCTGAACAGAATCTGTACTTATTCCCCACAGCTCCTGGATCTATAATGAACTTATATACAGATACTTAACTGGCATGCATGAGCTTCTGTAAATGATCAAACTATTTCTAAAACCTATAATTCTCTGTCAGTTGTAACCTCCTGTCTTTTGAAAAATATATGTATGTTTTTATTTGAATGGATGCTAACTTGATTAATTCATTTTCTAAATATTTCAATTTCTAGAGAACTGTGAGTATTTATGGAGATGATTGAAAAGGATATTAATTGGTTCTATCCTTCTGGGAAAAATGAAAAAAAAAAAGAAAAGAAAAGGATATTAAAACCAGGTCTATCCCAGACAATATAGGATAGATGGTTACGGGGCATTACAAAAGAGAACTGGTAAGCCTACAATCCAGCATCTTTTTGTCTGCTGTATTTTCTGAAAGCTTGCAGGGTAAGGCATCTGTTATTGTTTCATCTCTTCTGATACAACTAAATTCCTTCAAACACATACAATTAAAAAATAATCCACTCTCGAGTAAATTGTATGTCTATGTGAATAAAAATGCAACCCCTTCTATATGAGTTTTATGTGTCCCAGCTGTCCATGAGATTATTATGTGCCATATATTACTACTCTGTATTCTGCATTCCTTTGTAGCTACAAATGAAAAGATTTAGGCATTTAAAAAATTTCTTATTGAAGTAAAGCCCTCACTAATTATGCATCAGCAATAAAGACTTTGTAATTGTTCAATATTTTGAAGCATTTATGCACATAAACTAATCCTCATTTTAATAGTTTATTCATCTAACTGCTTTCATAAAGATAGAGTACCTCTTTTTTTCATACTCTAAACGTCAAATGCAATCTTTTCAAAACAACTAGAATCATTGATTTTGAGAGCTGAAATATATTTCATTTTCTCAAGGTAAATAAAAAAACTGAGTCTCAGGGATTGCCTAAGAATCATATTCCCACAAGATCTGCCCAGCTAGAAGTACACTGAAACCACTTTTGAAACCCTTAAGAATCCATGCTTTTTCTATAACATGCAGATTTTTCTCTTTGCAACTCTCGTAGGGAATTGATTCTGAATTTATTCAGTTTAGTAGTGCTCAGAGAGATGTTTCTATATCTCTTATAACATGACCAGTGTGCATTTCTTTTTTTGATTCTTTAGTTATCTACAATTTTATTCGGTATTACTATTCCAGATGAATATTTTAAATCCTTAATTTATTCTTGTAATAAAAGGTAGGCTTTTCTTTGGGGGCAAGTCCGTTTTTCAAGCTAAACTAAGGAAAGCTGAAACTCCAAACTGAACATAAATTAAAATTAAAATTTAACCATGTTGTGATGCCAACAAACTGATGGTTCTTAAAGTCTTCACAGAGGCTGGCAGGAAAACTTCACAAGGAATGAATTTTATTACTTCTGACTACGATGTCCCTACCTAGGGTGCTTCTGTAATGTTTGTGAAACTGAAATACTTAGAAATGTCCACCTGGCCACACTTTACCTTATTTTCTCTCTCTCTCTCTTTTTTTTTTTTTTTTGAGATGGAGTTTTGCTCTTGTCTCTTCTTGCCCAGGCTGGGGTGCAGTGGCTCACTGCAACCTCTGCCTCAAAGGCTCGAATGATTCTCTTGCCTCAGCCTCCCAAGTAGCTTGGATCACAGGCACCCACCACCAGCCTGGCTAATTTTGTATTTTTGGTAGAGACAGGTTTTACCATGTTGGTCAAACTGGTCTCAAACTCCCGACCTCAAGTGATCTACCCACCTTGGCCTCCCAAAGAGCTGAAATTATAGGCATAAGCCACAGTGTCCAGATTATTTTATCTTATTTTCATCTTGTGCTATCCTACCCTGTGTTAGCCTGACAGACTCCATCTTGCTGAGAGCCAGACAGATTCCATCTTAACCTCTGCCTCACCCCTCCCGCCATTTCTCCCTTGAGTGCATATCTGGGTCATGCTATTGTGCTGAGTCATGCTGTGCTTAGAACTATAGAGGCATATAACCATTGTAACCATATCCTGCTTGGCAAGCCCACTTGCTATTGTGAATATCCCCTTGATTGATTGCTTATTCTTTTCTTTTCTTTCTTTTTTTTTTTTTTTTTTTTTTTTTTTGAGACGGAGTTTTTCACTCTTGTTACCCAGGCTGGAGTGCAATGGTGCGATCTCGGCTCACCACAACCTCCACCTCCTGGGATCAGGCAATTCTCCTGCCTCAGCCTCCCGAGTAGCTGGGATTACAGGCACGTGCCACCATGCCCAGCTAATTTTTGTATCTTTAGTAGAGACGGGGTTTCACCATGTTGACCAAAATGGCTTCGATCTTTTGACCCCGTGATCTACCCACCTCGGCCTCCCAAAGTCCTGGGATTACAGGCTTGAGCCACCGCGCTCAGCCTGCTTATTCTTTTCAAATACTCAATAACTCATTTGGAGGTCTCCTGAGTTCTAATTCTGCCATTGTTTCAGCTTCAAACTCACCAGTATCCCGGGCCAGGCACGGTGGCTCAAGCCTGTAATCCCAGCACTTTGGGAGGCCGAGGCAGGTGGATCACGAGGTCAAGAGATTGAGACCATCCTGGTCAACATGGTGAAACCCCGTCTCTACTAAAAAAAAAAAAAAAAAAAAAAAATTAGCTGGGCACGGTGGCGCGTGCCTGTAATCCCAGCTACTCAGGAGGCTGAGGTAGGAGAATTGCCTGAACCCAGGAGGCGGAGGTTGTGGTGAGCCAAGATGGCACCATTGCACTCCAGCCTGGGTAACAAGAGCAAAACTCCGTCTCAAAAAAAACAAAAACAAAAAAACTCACGAATATCTCGAAGTGAATCTTGTCAGAATTACTGCACTGAAATTTGGAAGAGAATCTGGTTGCACTGATCATAGAGAAGTGATTTTTAATTTCCTGCTGAAGTGATCCCTTTCTTGATCATCTTTCTTGGCCGTTTCTTTTGTCAATCGGCCCATTGTAATCTGACATATTACTGTGTTTCTCATCTATTATGCTTCCCTCTAGAGGTCCAGCTTCAGAGTGCTGACCTAACTGATATTGTCACTCTTCTAATAAGTTTGTTTGCTTGTTTGTTTATTGGAGACAGAGTCTCACTCTGTTATGCAGGCTGGAATGCAATGGTGCCATCTTGGCTCACTGAAACCTCTGCTCCTGGGTTCGAGTGATTCTCATGCCTCAGCCTCCTGAGTAGCTGGAATTACAGGCGTGCACCACATACCTAGCTAATTTTTTGTATTTTTAGCAGCAACAAGGTTTTGCCATGTTGGCCTGGCTGGTCTCAAACTCCCAGCCTCAAGTGATCCACCTGTCTCGGCCTCCCAAAGTGCAAGGATTACAGGCATGAGCCACTGCACTTGGCCCAATTTTTTTCTAAATGAATCTAAAGCTCTCATTAGTTGGATGTGGTGGCACATGCCTGTAGTCCCTGCTACTAGGGAGACTGAGGCAGGATAATTGCTTGAACCTGAGAGGCAAAGGTTGCAGTGAGTCGAGATTGCACCACTGTACTTCCGCCTGGCGACAGCAAGAATCCATCTTAAAAAAAAAAAGGAATTGAAAGCTCTTTTACTATTGTTTTTTATGTTAATGGTATTAGTCTTAGCAAGTTAGAGCTCACTGAGAAAGCCAACTCACAACCCACATGTCATCCCATGTGCTACTTAATGAATTTGGTGTCACCAAATTAACTGGCACATTAACTTCCCTCTGGGTTACATTCTGCTTGTGACTTTCATTACACCTATCATCATCCTGACTACAGGGCTTACCTGATTCCAAGTTAACTCTCTAGAGCAAGAATGCACAAAAGCCTTTTTCTGGTTTCCCTCAGATGGAATTAAGACCAAAAAAAAAAATTTTTTTTAAGAGACGGGGTTTCTCCATGTTGGTCAGGCTGGTCTCGAACTCCTGACCTTAGGTGATCCACCCACCTCAGCCTCCCAAGGTGTTGGGATTACAGGCATGAGCCAACATGCCAGGCCAAAACAGACCAAAAACTTTTAAAATGCTTAATTGAATGATGAAACAGAAATGCACATACAATACAATACAAGACTTACCTGTGGTCTGGCTCACAAAGAAGAGATACCACACCTTGCAAGGCAGGGTTTCATATTCCTTTTATATCCAGTCTGAGAAATTTCCTTCCCCTCTAAGTGAATAGTATTAAGTGGTCTTAAAATAGCCTCTCATATACAAAGTGAATTTGCCCATGGTAATCCTCCAATACTGTGCTATTCTAATATAATAATCATGTACCAGAATGACCCACAAAGGGTAAGAGGAAGGAACAAAGAGTTTTTCCTTCACTGTGCACATCTTGAGTCAAAAGAACAACAGGGTAAGACAGCGTCTAATACACAATGCACAGAGACCTTAGTTTCTGTGGGGTTGAAATGACTGACATTTCTACCACATAGTAAGGAAACAAGGGTTGCGGAGAAGCAGCTGGTGCAGAGGAAACAGAACACAGCTGAGCATTACATATTCTGGATTCTACTAATGGTTCTTCCAATTTTCAACTAGAGCTTTTTGTTCTTCAAAAAGTGAACTTTCCTGAATCTCAGTTTCCTTACCTAAAGAGTAAGCATACTTTCGAATCTGAGTCACCGCACCAAAAAGAAAAGGAAGTATACTAATATTTACACTACTCATCTCTCAACGTTGTTCAAATAATTGTTAGGGCAACAATTTATTCTAAGCAGAGTCAAAATTTACTTCAATCTTGCTCAAGGGAATTTGAAGAAAGTTCATAGACTTCTTTCATAGACACTTTTTCTGATATGCGTGGGTAGCTAGTTTACATTTTTAGGCTAAGTACAAGGAAAACTATCGGGGTACAGGTTATTGGGCTCCTCATGTGCAAGTTACTCTACAAAACTGTGTGTGAAGATCTAAGAACTCATGAAGAACCCTATTATAAGATATTTTATTGTGGTTCCGTTTTATACAAAATTAGAAAGGTAGTATAATTGAAAGTGCCCAGGCAATCACAGTGGCTCATGCCTGTAATCCTAGCACTTCGAGAGGTTGAGGTGGGCAGATCACAAGGTCAGGAGTTCAAGACCAGCCTGGCCAACATGGTGAAACCCCATGTCTACTAAAAATATAAAAAATTAGCTGGGCATGGTGACATGTGCCTGTAGTCCCAGCTACTCAGGAGGCCGAGGCAGGAGAATTACTTGAATCCGGGAGGTGGAGGTTGAAGTGAGCTAAGATCGTGCCACTATACTCCAACCTGGGTGATGGAGCAAGACTTAGTCTCAAAAACAAAACAAAACAAAACTTATACAGTTTTCCCATAGAACCAAAGCTTGAGAAACTTACACTTGTCTTAACTGAGTTCTTTTCTCAGGAAACTGACTGTCAGGCTTCTCAGAGAGGATCAAGGAACTGAAATTTTCCAGATTGCCACACCAAGACAATGAGACACACCTACTACCTGTTAGACAACTCCTCTTCCTCACCCCTTCCCAATTCCTATTTTCCTTCCCCACTATATAAATCTCTAACTTTAGTTGGTTAGTAGGTGGATTTGAGGCTTCTCCCCCATTTCTAGACTGATGTCACCCAAGATAAAGCCTTTCTCCCTGTCAATACTTGTTGTCTCAGGGGTTGGCTTTCTGTGAGGTGAACGACCAGACCTATGTGAAACCCCTGACATTCAGTAACAGATGTTCTCTACCGGTCACCTTGCTTCAAAGGTTATCAACACACAACCAATACTATGAATGTAAGCTCTTATCTATTCCACCTCCCCAAATGGATTCTTTTAAACCAAATTCCAAATTTCACCTACAGATCATGTAGGAGATTAGAACATGCCACCTCCAAATAGCCTAGTCTGGCATAAAGATTATTTTGAGCCAGTGGCAATTGAGGAAGAACAAACATAGCAAGAGCTCTCTTCCATCCCATGTGCCTGAAAACAGATCATAAAATCCTCCTGTGAAGGGCACCCCACTACCCACCCACTCCCCATAACAGGAAGGGAATAAGTACCTTAACATGTGAGACAAGAAGTCACCAAGAAAGGGCCCACACAAACCTCACTACCTTTACCTACCATTTGTTTACCCATGTAATTGCCTTCCTATAATGCGCCACCCCTTGAAGTGCAAAGACCGTTTCCTTTGATTTGTCACTTCTCTTCAAATGTGTTCTTTTTTGCCTCAATGGTATAAAAGCCTCAAGCTTGGTTATTTCTTCAGAGGTTTTCTCTTCCCTCTGTGAAGCACTTCCCACCCCCACCATGGAAAACTTTTAACATCAAATCCATTTGTGTGACTTTTCTCCTGTTGATCTTTCTGATGTAAGTTTATTTTGAAAATCAAGCCAGAGACCTAAAAAGAGAGAGGAAAATTTTCCTTCCCAATAGATACTTGAGTTTGTTCTTCTAAGATGTTCTTTCCCTCTCTCTATTTAACATAATGAAAAAACACTAGCAGACAAACATGGTGGTTCACATCTATAATCCCAGTACTTTGGGAGGCCAAGGTGGGAGGATCTTTTGAGCCCAAGAGTTCAAGACTAGCCTGGGCAATACACTGAGACCATATTGCTACACCAAAAAAAAAAAAATGATATATATATATAAATGGACACACACATGTATACATATATGAGATTAATAATACTTCCTTAATATCATTAAATATCCAGCCAGTGTTAAAAGCTTCTCTACCATTTCATAAATGTTTCATTTTTACAATTTTTTTTCCAATCAGCACCCAAACAAGATTTTCCCAATGCATTTGTTTGATATGTTTCTTGTTTTTTTGCGACAGAGTCTCACTCTGTCACCAGGCTAGAGTGTAGTGGCACGATCTCAGCTCATTGCAGCCTCCCCCTCCTGGGTTCAAGTGATTCTCCTGCCTTAGCCTTCTAAGTAGCTGGGACTACAGGCACACACCACAATGCTTAGCAAATTCTTGTATTTTTTTTTTTTTTTTTGGAGACAGAGTTTTGCTCTTGTTACCCAGGCTGGAGTGCAATGGCACAACCTCGGCTCACCGCAACCTCCGCCTCCTGGGTTCAGGCAATTCTCCTGCCTCAGCCTCCTGAGTAGCTGGGATTACAGGCGCGCACCACCATGCCCAGCTAATTTTTGTATTTTTAGTAGAGTTAGGGTTTCACCATGTTGACCAGGATGGTCTCGATCTCTTGACCTCATGATCCACCCTCCTCGACCTCCCAAAGTGCTGGGATTACAGGCGTGAGCCACCGTGCCCGGCCCCAAATTCTTGTATTTTTAGTAGAGATGGGGTTTCACCATGTTGGCCAGGATAGTCTCGGTCTCTTGACCTCATGATCCACCCCTCTCTCGGAGAGAGAGAGAGAGAGAGAGAGAGAGAGAGAGAGAAATGCCTGTTCATCCAACTCCTGAGATCTTATCAGAAAGCTGCTGGTCAATAGCTTCAGGTGCTTTCTATCTATTGGGAGCCTGTCTTTCCCTGGCACCAGCTGTAACCAATTATTATCTTAGCTAGCTGCTTTAACAACCGCCTGACCATCCCCTGAAGTTTGCACAACATTCCTGGGAGAGTGGGGCCCTCTCCACCCTGCTCATGTCTCCCTAGCTGTCTACTCTAACAAAAGAATGGGAAAAGCACTGGTTTTTCCTATGTCAGAATAAAAATCTATCTGAAAATTATTTGAAACATTTTCTTAGAAATGCTGGATACTTCACAGAAATAGGTTTAATTACATCATATAAGAAAAGCTCAAGGCCAGGTGTGGTGGCTCATGCCTGTAATCCCAGCACTTCGGGAGGCTGAGGCAGTTGGATCACCTGAAGTCAGAAGTTTGAGACCAGCTTGGCCAACATGGTGAAACCCCGTCTCTACTAAAAAAAAAACACAAAACTTATCCTGGCATGGTGGTGCGTGCCTACAGTCCCAGATACTCGGGAGGCTGAGGCAGGAGAATCACTTGAACCTGGGAGGCAGAGGTTGTAGTGATCCAAGATTGCACCACAGCACTCCAGCCTGGGTGACAGAGTGAGACTTGTCTCCAAAAGAAAAGCTCACACTTGTAACCTCAGCACTTTGGGAGGCCAAAATGGGCAAATCACTTGAGCCCAGGAGTTGGAGACCAGACTGGGCAATGTGGGAAGACCTCCTCTTTATAAAAATAAATAAATAAATAAGCAAGAGTTCTGCTCTAAACCCCAAACGTCAGACAATGTTACTTCTCAGGGAGTAAGCTATCTTACAAATTAATTAAAGAGCTATAAAACATTTATACGTATTATAATTAGGAATTGTCCGAAAGTGCCGGGCGCGGTGGCTCAAGCCTGTAATCCCAGCATTTTGGGAGGCCGAGGCGGGTGGATCATGAGGTCAAGAAATCGAGACCATCCTGGTCGACATGGTGAAACCCCATCTCTACTAAAAATACAAAAAATTAGCTGGGCATGATGGCGTGTGCCTGTAATCCCGGCTACTCAGGAGGCTGAGGCAGGAGAATTGCCTGAACCCAAGAGGCAGAGGTTGCAGTAAGCCGAGATTACACCATTGCACTCCAGCCTGGGTAACAAGAGCAAAAACTCTGTCTCCAAAAAAAAAAAAAGGAATTGTTTGAAAGTAAGGAGTGAGAAGCAAGATAGAACTAATGAACACATTTTGGGGATGAGACACAGAATCCATTTTATCACCCAGCATTTGGACTAAAGCTTTGGCTCCCCACTTCCTTCCTTTTTATTGATTTATTGATTTATTTAAAAATACTTCAGGGTTTTTTGTTTTGTTTTGTTTTGAGATGGAGTTTTGCTCTTGTTGCCCAGGCTGGAGTACAATGGTATGATTTCAGCTCACTGCAACCTCTGCCTCCTGGGTTCAAGTGATTCTCCTGCCTCAGCCTCCCAAGTATCTAGGATTACAGGCACCTTCCACCACACCTGGCTAATTCTGTATTTTTAGTAGAGATGGGGTTTCTCCATGTTGGTCAGGCTGGTCTCAAACTCCGGACCTCAGATGTTCTGCCTGCCTTGGCCTCCCAAAGCGCTGGGATCACAGACATGAGCCGCCATGCCCATCCAGTACTTCAGTATTTAAGAGCAGTTTTAGATTCACAGCAAAATTGGTGAAAGTTTCAGAGTATATACTTTCCATATACTCCCTACGCCAACACATAGCTTCCCTGCATAGCAACATCCCACACCATCATGGTGCATTTGTTGAACTTACATTGAAACATCATTATTACTCAAAGTTTGTAGTTTACATTACAGCTCATTCTTGGTTGCTTTGACTTTTTATTTATTAAAATATTTTGCTTGATTTAAAAAAAAAAGCTGTTTATTGGAAAAGCAGAAAAATTCATAGAAGAAAACAAAATCATCTGTATCTCACTCAGGGAAAATCCACAGAAACATTTTATATACATACCTAGAGATGCATACACCTCTAGGTCTTTCTTTCCATCCTTGCTTCCTTCCTTACTTCCCTCCTTAGTTCTTCTTCTTTTTTTTTTTTTTTTTTTTTTTTGAGACAGAGTTTCACTCTTGTTACCCAGGCTGGAGTGCAATGGCACAATCTTGACTCACCACAACCTCCGCCTCCTGGGATCAGGCAATTCTCCTGCCTCAGCCTCCTGAGTAGCTGGGATTACAGGCATGCACCACCATACCCAATTAATTTTTGTATTTTTAGTAGAGACAGGGTTTCACCATGTTGATCAGGATGGTCTCGATCTCTTGACCTCGTGATTCACCCGCCTTAGCCTCCCAAAGTGCTGGAATTATAGGCTTGAGCCAACGCGCCCGGCCTAGTTCTTCTTCTTCTTCTTTTCATAAGTTAGTTCTTCCCCTATTTATCTGGGACCTATCCTATATTGTCCTATGTTATGTCCTATATATTCTATATTGTGTTCCAACAGGAGAGTTCTTAAAGACTATATAGCATTTCAATATATAGATATAACTATTTATTTAAGCAAACTCTCAGTACTGGCTTATAGGTTGTTTCTAGCTTTTTGGCTACTGTGACTATCACTGTAATTTTTTAAAAACCCTCTATACATGCTATTATTTATATTTGTGCATACTTCTTCCCCAAAACAAAATCCTTACAGTAGAATTTTGGGTCAAATATCTAAAGTAATTAAGAGTTTTGCTACACCTTTCAAAATAAACTGACTTGTACTCCCACTTGTGCACTAATACTTTTATAATATTATGCTTTTATAAAAAATAATAGGAGGGCCAGGCACTCATGGCTCACACCTGTGATCCCAACATTTTGGGAGGCCAAGGTGAGCAGATCACTTGAGACCCATAGTTCGAGACTAATCTAGCCAACATGGTGAGATTCTGTCTTTACAAAAATGCAACAATTAGCCAGGCATGTGGTGCACACCTGTAATCCCAGCTACTCGGGAGGCTGAAGCAAGAGAATCTCTTGAACCCAGAAGGCAGAGGTTTCAGTGAGCCTAGACTGAACCACTGCACTCCAGCCTGAGCAACAGATCAAGACTCTATCTCAAATAAAACAAAATAAAATGTAATAGGAGGCAGTAACTACCAGTCATGCAGCTAATGGCTTCTAGAGGGGCTAAGTGGATATCACTTTCCATTTCCAAGGAATGGGTGTTCACCAGTGGAAGGGACAAACTGGATTCATTCATTGTATAATGTAGAAAAATATACATACCTGATGCTGTAAAAACTTCTGAAATCAACGATTCCAGTAGAAAGCAAGGCTTCAAATTGCATATTTTACTATCAAATCTCATCTGGAATGATTCAACTCAAATATTTATGAGCAATGAATAATGAATGGAGTGTAATAACTAGTTATTTCTCTCGATGATTGATACTTATATGAAAGAAGAAAAATATGTTCAAGAGGTAAAGTGCGATTGGACCTCATATCTCAATATGAATTTTGCCCCTTATGGAATATGTTGTGGGAAATCATGGTTTTAAAATAACTTCAGGGAGGAAGGGATAAGAAAAAATACTTACTGGGTACAATGTTTAGTGCCCAGGTGATGAAATAACCTGTACACCAAACCCCTATGACATGAATTTACCTATATAACAGACTGCCTGAAAGTACCTCTGAACCTGAGCAATAAATAAACAAACAAACAAACTTATCTTTTTACTTTGAGGGAGAAGCAGTATCGGGGAAGGAGTTTGAAGTGATAAAAACATTTATTTTATTTTAATAAAACAGAGTCTTGGCTGGGTGCAGTGGCTCATGCCTGTAATCCTAGAAATTTGGGAGGCTGAGGCGGGTGGATCATGAGGTCAGGAGTTCAAGACCAGCCTGACAAGATGGTGAAACTCTGTTTCTACTAAAAATACAAAAATTAGGGCTGGGTGCATTGGCTCACACCTGTAATCCCAGCACTTTGGGAGGCCGAGGAGGGTAGATCACAAGGTCAAGAGATTGAGACCATCCTGGTTAACATGGTGAAACCCCATCTCAACTAAAAATACAAAAAATTAGCTGGGCATGGTGGCGTGTGCCTGTAATCTCAGCTACTCAGGAGGCTGAAGCAGGAGAATTGTCTGAACCCAGGAGGCAGAGGTTGCGGTGAGCTGAGATGGCGCCATTGCACTCCAGCCTGGGTAACAAGAGCAAAACTCTGCCCCCTCCCCCCAAAAAAAATACAAAAATTAGCCGGGCATGGTGGCAGGCACCTGTAATCCTAGCTACTTGGGAGGCTGAGGCAGGAGAATTGCTTGAACCTAGGGGGCAGAGTTTGCAGTGAGCAGAGATTGTACCACAGCACTCCAGCATGGGTGAAAGGGTGAGACTCCATCTGAAAAAATTAAAATTAAAATTAAAAAACAGAGTCTTGCCATGTTACCCAGTCTGGTCTTGAACTCCTGGGCTCAAGTCATCCTCCTGCCTCAGCCTCCCAAAGTGCTGGGATTATAGGCCTGAGCAACTGTGCCTAGCCAATGAAAATATTTTTGAAAAGATTTTCAAAGATAGGTGATTATGCAAAGTATAGCAACTACCAACATGTAGCCATTGAGCTCATACCATGTTCACGGCCCTGTGAGAGGCTGGTGGGTGTAGTAAACTCAGGAGACTCACACGGTCACCCTAGCAGTCTATTGAGGAGACCATCGATCACAATACAATGTAAGTTAGACTGGAGTTCTGAAAAGGAGAACTCCAATACTTTTGGAAAGTCAAGTTAGGAGAGGGGGCGAGACTACTTAAGAAGCATCTTACAACTTTGATATGTTTTGACTGTGCCCTCACCCAATTATCATCTTGAATGGTAGTTCCCATAATCCCCACATGTTTTGGGGGGCACCAGGTGGAGATAATTGAATCAAGGGGGCAGTTTCCCCCATCCTGTTCTCCTGATAGTGAGTTCTCATGAGATCTGATATCTTTATAAAGGGCTTCCTCCTTCAATGGGCACTCACTCATCCTTCTCCCTGATGCTATGTGAAGAAGGGCATTTGCTTCCCCTTCCAACGTGATTGTAAGTTTCCTGAGGCCTCCCATCCATGCTGCACTGTGAGTCAAATAAACCTCTTTCCTTTAAAAATTACCCAGTCTCAGGTATGTCTTTATTAGCAGTGGGAGAACGCACAAATACAAACTTCTACTACATCTAGTTATTAAAGTCTGTAACAGGCAATGCTTTACTCTGACTACAACATTAAAAATATGGCAGTTGGGCACAGTGGTTCATGCCTGTAATCCCAACACTGGGAGGCTGAGGCAGGAGGATTGCTTGGAATTAGGAGCTCAAGACCAGACTGGGAAGCACAGTGAGACCTTGCATGTACATTTCTACAAAACATAAACAAAATTAGCCTGATGTGGTGATCCATGCTTGTAGTCTCAGCTCCTTTGGAGACTGAGTGGAAGGATTGCTTGAGCCTGAGAGGTCCATGCTGTAGTGAGCTGTGATCACACCACTGCACTCCAGCCTGAGCAACAGAGTGAGACGCTGTCTCAAATATATATATATATACAGAGAGAGAGAGAGAGAGAGAGAGAGAGAGAGAGAGAGAGAGAGAGAGAGAGAGAGAGGTAGCAGAGAAGCAGAGTGCAGTGCAATGGCATGATCTCGGCTCACCGCAACCTCTGCCTCCTGGGTTCAAGCAATTCTCCTGCCTCAGCCTCCCAAGTAGCTGGGACTACAGGCGCACATCACCATGCCCAGCTAATTTTTGTATTTTTAGTAAAGATGGGGTTTCACCTTGTTGACCAGAATGGTCTCGATCTATTGACCTCGTGATCCACCTGCTTGTGCCTCCCAAAGTGCTGGGATTATAGGCGTGAGCCACCACTCCCTGCCTGAATTCTTTCAAACAAAAGAACAGCCTGAAAAATCAAGCTGCAGGCACAGATAGTCGGGTGGCGGGGGTGGGGGGTGGGGGGGTGCCTAAGACATGCTCACAGTCACACATATAAGAAAGGTTACACAGCTGACTTGCCCAGACATGCCTGCAATGGAAAATTCTGTCCACTGACACATTCACAGTAAGGGGAACAAAGCAATATGGAGTAACTAAAGCTACGGGCCCGCATGTGCATTAGGACAATGGAATGGAGCTACCAGAAATTAGTATCTTATGCAAATGAGATGCCCTGCCCTCATCAGTTTCTTTTTTTTTTTTTTTTTTTTTTGAGATGGAGTTTCGCTCTTGTTACCCAGGCTGGAGTGCAATGGCGCAATCTCGGCTCACGGCAACCTCTGCCTCCTTGGTTCAGGCAGTTCTTCTGCCTCAGCCTCCTGAGTAGCTGGGACTACAGGCGTGGGCCACCGTGCCCAGCTAATTTTTTTGTATTTTTAGTAGAGACGGGGTTTCACCATGTTGACCAGGATGGTCTCGATCTCTTGACCTCGTGATCCACCCACCTCGGCCTCCCAAAGTGCTGGGATTATAGGCGTGAGCCACCGCGCCTGGCATCAGTTTCTTATAAAAGCCTTTGCACTCAACTGTAAAAACGACAGTCTTCCTTTGGGCTCCCTCTCCACTGCAGAGAGGCTTCTCCTTTTGCTTGTTAAACTTTTGCTCCAACCCTACCCTTTGTGTCCATGCTCCTTAATTCTCGTGCTTGTGAGACAAAGAAGTCCACGTGATACCTCACAAGGAGAGACTGCTACATTGTGGCGCATTGGCAAGACTGTAACCGTATGTATTTCTACTCCTCTTTAGCCTGTCTCTTTGCTGTATAAATGTAACTGTTTATATATATTTGAGGGGAGGGGTCTCCATATGTTGCTCAGACTTGTATCAAGCTCCTGGGATCAAGCAATCCTCTTGCTTCAGTCTTCCAAGTAGCCAGGCTTACAGGTGCACAGCACATTGCACTCCAGTCTGGGTAACAACAGCGAGACTCTCCCTCAAAAAAAAAAAATTTCAGCTGAGGAGCCCCCTAACTGCCTGCCTGACTGGTTTCTTCCTTTCTCTTCTCTCAATATAATTATAAAGCTATGCACTGGTGTTATCTTTTTAAAAATCATTTGAATAATACCGAAAAATGTTCAGGATTGGTAATGATTTTTCCTCATTATTCTGAAGGCTTTTCCCCATTGTCTCTAGCTTTCTGTGCGGCTGTTGAGAAGTTTCATTCCATTCTGATTCTTAGTTCTATATCTATGACCTGGTTTCTTTGTTTTTCCTTCCTTTAGAAGCTTTTAGAATTGCCCAACCATGTTGGCTTGTGCATGTAACCTTGGTACTTAGGGAGGAGAAGACAAGAGGAGTGCTTCAGCCCTGGAGTTTGAGGTTGCAGTGAGCTATGATCGTGCCACTGTACTCCAGCCTGGGTGACAGAGTAAGACCCTAAGTCACGGCACCAAAGAAAATAAAAACTTAAAAAATAAATAAAAAGATCCTGCCTATCCTGTCTCTTAAAAACAAGCAAACAAAAACCAGGCATGGTGTCGCACATCTGTGGTCCCAGCTACTTGGAAGGCTGAGGTGGGAGGATGGCTTGAGTCCAGGAAGTGGAGGTTGAAGTGAGCTGATCACTGCTGGGATCACACCCTTGGGCAATAGAGTGAGACCCTGCATCAAAAAAAGGAGAAGAGGAAGAGGAGGAGGAAGAAGGAAGAAGGAAGAAGGAGAAGGAGAAGGAAGAAGGAGAAGGAGAAGGAGAAGGAGAAGAAGAAGGAGGAGGAGGAGGAGGAAGAGGGAGAAGAAGAAGAGGAGAAGAAGAAGAGGGAGAAGAAGAAGAGGGAGAAGCAACAGCTGCTGCTTTTAGGATACTTTTTTTTTTTTTTTTTTTTGAGACAGAGTTTCACTCTTGTTACCCAGGCTGGAGTGCAATGGAGCGATCTCGGCTCACCGCAACCTCCACCTCCTGGGTTCAAGCAATTCTCCTGCCTCAGCCACCTGAGTAGCTGGGATTACAGGCACACGCCACCATGCCCAGCTAATTTTCTGTATTTTTAGTAGAGTCAGGGTTTCACCATGTTGACCAGGATGGTCTCGATCTCTTGACCTCGTGATCCACCCGCCTTGGCCTCCCAAAGTGCTAGGATTACAGGCTTGAGCCACAGCGCCTGGCCTTAGAATACTTCTTATTCCACAGGTTCTAAACAGCTCCTCCTTCTCTCTTACTGCTTAGTCCCAACTGCAGATGTGCACATTTCCTTCCTTTCCCAATGTTGGTAGCTAAGACTTAGCTGAAACACTTTCTTTTTCCGTCTTCCTTTTCTTTTTTTAAGAGACAGGTTCTCCTCTGTCCCTCAGGCTGGAGTGAAGTAGCAGGATCACAGCTCACACTGCAGCTTCCACCTCCCAGGCTCAGGCGATCCTCCTTCCTCAGCCTCCTAAAGTGCTAGGATTAGAGGTGAGCCACAGCACTGGGCCTCACTAAAACATTTAATAAGACTTAATAAATGCTTGATGATTTCAGGATAAAATTTTAAGACATCAGACTTAATTTTTTGGTTTTTATTATTCTTAACCCACAGCAACTATTTGACTTACCTTTTACCATAATGGCCAAAATGCTCCTTTTCTAACTCCTTTTTTAAAAAAGAAATTAAAATAATGACTTTTCACTCAAAAATATACTAATTAAATATCCTATGAGAATATTTTGACCTCATGGATTCAAAGTCCCACTCACCGATTACCTTGGCATGGCAGTTTCTAGTGAGAGAATATCATGTGCAGTGCATTCAAATTGTATGCTATGTTTGACTTTTGAGTATGTTTCTATGCATTAAGTGATAGAGATTCTTCAAGCTATTTTAAGATGTTACTGTGTTTAGCCTTCATTTGTCCTAAAGGGGTTTTTGTGTGTGTTACAGTTTTGTTTTAAAAACAGTTCAAGTGCAAAATAGCTATGAATCTCCAAAAGGTACGAGTATTGGTGGAAAAAAAAAATGGTCCAGAAAGAAGAAAACTAACCATTGAACTAAGATGGATGCAACAAAGAAAATGAAAAGAGAATAAGAATGGGCATATTGAATGTTTTTAAGGAAGAGCTCACTGTATTGTGTATGACAGTTTTTGGAAATTATGAGAGGTTAAAGAAAAATTCTGGGCCCAGCACAGAAGCTTACAATGAGCCTGTAATCCCAGCATTTTGGGAAGCCAAAGTGACAAGACTGTCTGATCCCAAAAGTTGGAGAACAGCCTGGGCAACATGGTGAAACCCCATCTCTACAAATAATAATAGTAATAATACGAAAATTAGCTGGGTGTAGTGGTACATGCCTGTGGTCCCAGCTACTCAAGTGGGAGGGTCGCCTATGGCAGGGGAGTTCAAGGCTACGGTGAGACAATTCACACCATTGTACCCCAAGCTGGGTGACAGAGTGAGATGGTATCTCAAAAAAAAAAGGAGAGAGAAAAGGAAGGAGGAAGGAAAAAGGAAACGGGAGGGGAGAAAAGGGGAGGGTTCTGAATTGATTATATGTTGTGGGAAATTGATCATATCCACAAAAGAGCTCCCTCTAGTTTCAATCTGAACAAAGAGGAAATTATTACCAAGTTCACTTGACTTTAATCTTTGTTGTTGTTGTTGTTGTTGTTATCAAAGTCTGGGATATTCACTCTTGTTTTTTTGTTTTTTGTTTTTTTTTTTTTTTTTTTGCTTTTTTTTTTTCTGAGGCGGAGTTTCGCTGTTGTTACCCAGACTGGAGTGCAATGGCACGATCTTGGCTCACCGAAACCTCCGCCTTCTGGGTTCAAGCAATTCTCCTGCCTCAGCCTCCTGAGTAGCTGGGACTACAGGCGCACACTACCATGCCCAGCTAATTTTTGAATTTTTAGTAGAGATGGGGTTTCACCTTGTTGGCCAGGATGGTCTCGATCTCTTGACCTCGTGATCCGCCCGCCTCGGCCTCCCAAAGTGCTGGGGTTATAGGCGTGAACCACCACGCCCGGCCTTATTCACTCCTGTTAAATGATGTGCTGTCAATGATCCAGTCTACGTCATATAGTATGATCAGTGCGAGGCAGGAAAATAGGATCTGGAGGCAGGAAATATAAGGCTGATTCACACTTCAGCCATGACAGTCTCCATAGAGCATATGCTGAGTAAATGACTTGTCATTCTCTTCATTACATAGGGCAAACTCCAAGTACAAGGTATTTAAACTCCAAAAATTCTGTAACAGGGTCCTTGAGCCCCATGCTTGGGCCCGCTCCCACAATGTGGAGTGTACTTTCTTTTCTTCTTCTTTTTTTTTGAGACAGAGTCCTGTTCTGTCACCTAGGCTGGAGTGCAATGGCACGACCTCTGCTCACTGCAAACTCCAACTCCTAGGTTCAAGCAATTCTCTTGCCTCAGCCTCCTGAGTAGCTTGGATTACAGGCGACTGCCACAATGCCCGGCTAATTTTTTTTTTTTTTTCATTTTTAATAGAGACAGGGTTTCACCCTGTTGGCCAGGCTGGTCTTGAACTGCTGACCTCAGGTGATCCACCCACTTGGCCTCCCAAAGTGCTGAGATTGTAGACATGAGCCACTGTGCCCAGCCCTGGAATGTACTTTCATATTCAGCAAATCCCTTCATTCCTTCCTTGCTTCATTCGTGCTTTTTGTTCAATTCTCTGCTCCAGACTCCAAGAACCTGGACACCCTCCACTGGTGACAAGTGTAGTGCTTTGGGCAGCTTTTTCTCCAGCATGAAGGGATGACCAGGTCTGAATATCATTTCACCAATGTTTAGTGTGACTGATTTGCTGTGAGTAACCACAGAATAAATGATTTCATTACAGACAAGGCCCAAGAGTAAGCAGAAGCAATTTCAGGGCTAGGTGCGGTGGCTCACGCCTGTAACCCCAGCACTTTGGGAGGCCAAGGCAGGAAGATTACCTGAAGTTACGAGTTCAAGACCAGCCTGGCCAACGTGGCAAAACCCCATCTTTACTAAAAATACAAAAATTAACCAGGTGTGGTGGTGGTTGCTTGTAATCTCAGCTACTTGGGAGGCTTGAGGCAGGAGAATCACTTGAATCCGGGAAATGCAGGTTGCAGTGAGCTGAGATCACGCCACTGTACTCCAGCCTGGGAGACAAAGTGAGACTCCATTGCAAAAAAAAAAAAAAAAAAAAAAAAATTCAATTAAGGAAAAGTAGTAATTACGTGGGGCAGACTCTAGGAAACAAATGTTTCCCTACATGAGAGTCTCAAGGGAAGAATATTAAGATACACAATTCTACCTGCATTCAGACAAATGTTATAGAACCCTGAAGAGCACTTCGGTCTTTACACCACAGCTTCACTTTAGAAAGTGTCTTCACTTCGCATTTGCATAATTAAAGCAAAATGCAAATGTGAGAATGGGTTCTTAGAACTCTGAGACGGTTGATCTTCATGTAAATCAAGGCTTTCCCTCTAGGAGGCCAAGAATTGTTTGCATATTTTAAATGACAATTGTTTTCTGTTTCAGTGTCTGTGACCCATGGAGCCCACCCTCTACACATCAAAACCAACTCTTTTTCTCTCCTTAATACCAAGCCAAGGTTTGGGATTGCATCCTTGGCACTAGAATACAAAGAGAAATCAACACAAATGCTATCCCTGGGAAGCCCATACTTGCACTGGGGAGACAGATACAATTGTATATACAATTAACTATAATAAAAATAATTCAAAATAGAACTACAACCTAATTCTATAGGTCCTCATAGGTAGAATTTATGGTGATGACCCAGACTAGTGATATAAAGATCATCATGAGTTAAATTTTTTTTTTTTTTTTTACTTTTTGAGATGGAGTCTCACTCTGTTACCCAGGCTGGAGTGCAATGGCACAGGCTTGGCTCACTGCAGTCTCCACCTCCAGAGTTCAAACGATTCTCCTGCCTCAGCCTCCCAAGTAGCTGGGATTACAGGCACCCACCACCACACCCAGCTAATTTTTGTATTTTAGTAGAGACAGGGTTTCACTATGTTGACCAGGCTGGTCTTGAACTCCTGAGCTTGTGATTTGCCCGCGTCGGCTTCCCAAAGTGCTGGCATTTCAGGCATGAACCACCAGGCATACAGCCATGAGTTAATTTTTTTTAGCAGCCATGCCACCTGCCATGACTGCTTTCTCAATAGTACACACATATTCAGTGAACAGGGTATGCCTGTATACACTTGGAATTTTGCTTTAAGTCCATGTATTTCTTTTTCTTTTTTATTTTTTTGAGACGGAGTTTCATTGTTGTTACCCAGACTGGAGTGCAATGGCACGATCTCGGCTCACTGCAACCTCCGCCTCCTGGGTTCAGGCAATTCTCCTGCCTCAACCTCCCGAGTAGCTGAGACTACAGGCGTGCACTACCATGCCCAGCTAATTTTTGTATTTTTAGTAGAGATGGGGTTTCACCTTGTTGACCAGGATGGTCTTGATCTCTTGACCTTGTGATCCACTCACCTCAGCCTCCCAAAGTGCTGAGATTATGGGTGTGAGCCACCGCGCCCGGCTAAGTCCATGTATTTCTATTCAAAAATTTATAATTTCATTTTTAAAAAAATCACAATTAGGTTTTTTTTTTATATAACTTGATAAATTGGTTGCAAAGTATATTTGGAATAGTAAACATTCAAGAATGTTTAATGAACGTAGGTGATACCACTGGTCATCTATATGAAAGCAAGAATTAACTTGGTTTTCCTTCCGTTCCCTGCCTCTAGAAATAATAGAATGTCCATGTCACAGAGTTGTCACTATCTTACATGGTTGTGCAAAATAATAAAGTATATTTATGTGTAAAAAATATGGATGGATCTTCAGACCATAAAGTAAAAAGAGTAAGTCACAGAAAAAATATATACAGCACAATCGTGTGTGTATGTGTGTGTGTGTGTGTGTGTGTGTGTGTGTGTGTGTTGAGGTTGAGGAAGACAAATCCCAAGCCGCAAGTGCACGTGTGTATATGAATACATATGCAGAGCAAAACAACCTGGAGGCATGTACAACAACTGTTTCCATGGTTACCACGAGTCGGAGAATAAGAGCTGGGTAGAGCTGTGGGAGCCATTATTCTTTTTGTTTGTTTGTTTGTTTTTCTGAGACAAAGTTTCTCTCTCGTTGCCCCACCTGCAGTGCAATGGCACAATCTCGGCTCACTGCAACCTTCGCCTCCCAGGTTCAAGCAATTCTCCTGCCTCAGCCTCCTGAGTAGCTGCGATTACAGGCATGCGTCACCATGCCCAGCTAATTTTTGTGTTTTTTTAGTAGAGACAGGATTTCCCCATGTTGGTCAGGCTGGTCTTGAACTCCTGAACTTGTGATCTGCCCACTTGGCCTACCAAAGTGTTAGGATTACAGACATGAGCCATTGGGCCTGGCTCCAGCTAATTTTTGTATTTTTAGTAGAAACAGGGTTTGATCATGATAGCCAGGCTGGTCTCAAACTCCTGACCTCAGGTGATCCACCCACCTTGGCTTCCCAAAGAGCTGGGATTATAGGTGTGAGCCACCACGCCCGGCCGGGAGCCATTATTCTTTATTCCAAGCTTTCATAGTGGCTTAATTTAAAAATAAATAGTACTATCAAACAGACATGAAAAGTATTATATAAATTGTAAATCACTAAATAAATTATGTGGTTATTTAATAAATCAATCTGTTCGATTGTCTTTCTTTTTTTTTTGAAATGGAAATTCACTCTTGTTGCCCAGGCTGGAGTGTAGTGGTGCGATCTCAGCTCTCTGCACCTCCCAGGTTCAACGAATTCTCCTGCCTCAACCTCCAAAGTAATTGAAATAACAGTCATACACCACCATGCCCAGCTAATTTTTGTATTTTTAGTGGGTTTTACCATGTTGGTCAGGCTGGTCTCGAACTCCTGACCTCAGGTCATCCACCCGCCTTGGCCTCCCAAAGTGCTGGGATTACAGGTGCTAGCCACTGGGCCCGGCCAGAATTTTTTTTTTTTTTTTTAATTTAAAAATGTTTTTCCGGCCGGGCGTGGTGGCTCACGCCTGTAATCCTAGCTCTTTGGGAGGCCAAGGTGGGTGGATCACCTGAGTTCAGGAGTTCAAGATCAGCCTGGCCATCATTGTGAAACCCCATCTTAAAAAAAAAGGTTTTCCTTTCTTCTTTCTGAAAGTCTTGGCTTTCCAGGGTAAAAAATGTTTTTTTTAAAGATGCAGGTTTTGCTATGTTGCCTAGACTGGTCGAAGACTCCTGGGCTCAAGGGATCCTCCCACATCAGCAAACAGGTACCTGCCTCTCAACTCGTGTTTTGGGAAATTTTTCTACCTCCCGGTCTTGGACTGGGGCAGTGGTTCTCAAAATGTGGTCTGAGAAACCCTAAAGGTCCCTGGTGCAATTTCAGGAGGTCTGTGAAGTCAAAACTATTTTTGAAATAATACTGATATGTTATCTGTGTTTTCCTCCCATTCTTTCATGAGTTTACAGGAGATTTTCCAGGAGAGAAAGAGGGCCATGGAGTTAATGAGATAGATGGGGCTAGGGGAAGTAGCAAGACTTTTCACTGTCTAGCTTTCTTCTTGTATTTTAATCTTTAAACCATAAGAATGTATTACCTATTAAAATACAGACATTAGAAGATCTTACAGGTGAATCCTTGTATAATCTCTGGATATAGGAGGTGTTTTGGTTGCTTTGAATGATGGAGAAGTGGAGCTGTGGCTCCACCCAGGGCCATGTTATATGACAGAGAAATAAACTTGCTGTTATTGGAGCCACTGAAATTGTCATATCAGCCTAACTGATCACTAAACTAATATAGGCTTCGATGTTATCTCCTCCTCCTCCTCCTCGTCCTCCTCTTCCTCTTCGAGAGAAAGAGAGAGAGTCTCACTCTGTGGCCCACGTTGGTGTGAGATAGTGCAATCTTGGCTCACTGCAACCTCCAACTCCCAAGTTCAAGTGATTCTTGTGCCTCAGCCTCACGAGTAACTGGGACTACAGGTGTGTGCCACCATACCTGGCTAATTTTGGTATTTTTAGTAGAGACAGGGTTTCTCCATGCTGGCCAGGCTGGTCTTGAACTCCTGGCCTCAGGTGATCCACCTGTCTTGGCCTCCCAAAGTGCTGGATTACAGGCATGAGCCACTGCACCAACCAAATGTCTCTTGATACAGCTCCCTGCCCGCCCCCCACCAATTATGTTATTATAGAAAAATAAACAAGCATTCAAATAGATTTTATAGTTGTCAAATAGATGTCCATATGTATTATTGGGTGCCTTCATCTACCTGAGGTGCAATAACAAAGTACCATAGATTGGGTGGCTTTAAACAACTGAAATTTATTTCTCATTGTTCTGAAAGCTGGAAACTTCCAGGTTCTAGCTGATTCCATTCCTGGGGAAGACACTGTTTCTGGCTTGCAGACAGCTGTCTTCTCCCTAGGTTCTTACATGGCTATTTATTTATTTATTTATTTGGTGTGTGCCTGTGGAAGACAGACCATAGCTCTCGTTCTCTTCTTTCTTTTTTTGAAACGGAGTTTCGCTCTTGTTACCCAGGCTGGAGTGCAATGGCGCGATCTTGGCTCACCGCAACCTCCAACTCCTGGGTTCAGGCAATTCTCCCGCCTCAGCCTCCTGAGTAGCTGGGACTACAGGTGCGCACCACCATGCCCAGCTAATTTTTGTATTTTTAGTAGAGACGGGGTTTCACCATGTTGACCAGGATGGTCTCGATCTCTTGACCTCGTGATCCACCTGCTTGTGCCTCCCAAAGTGCTGGGATTATAGGCATGAGCCACCGCGCCTGGCCCCCTCGTTCTCTTCTTATGAGGACATCAATTCTACTGGATTAGGTCTTGTGATAAAATAAATATATATTTGATCTGTGTCCCAGTTTCTGACACAGAGCCCCTAAACTTGTAATTTCCTGAGTGATAAGGGTGCTTGGAGTATCTTTTGTTCTAATATTTGGTCTTTGACCCTGGTTGCAGACAGAAGAACTTCTAAAACTCTGGGAATTTCCTCAGGGATGGGGTGAGAGCAGTGCCTTTTGTTATTCATAATAAGCACCTTTTATCCATAGAGGATTTGTGGGAATGAAGTGACTCTTGCGGGATGGAATCTGGTTACCAGAAAGACCAACACTTGGCTGGGTACAGGGGCTCATGCCTGTAGTCCCAGCACTTTGGGAGGCTGAGGCGGGTGGATCATGAGGTCAGGAGTTCAAGACCAGCCTTGGCCAAGATAGTGAAACTCCATCTTTACTAAAATAAAAAATTAGCCAGGCGTGGTGGTGGACGCTTGTAATCCCAACTACTTGGGAGGCTGAGGCAGAGAATTGCTTGAACCCAGAAGGCAGAGGTTGCAGTGAGCTGAGATTGCACTCCAACCTTGGCAACAGAGCGAGACTCTGTCTCAGAAAAAAAAAACAGACTGACATTTGACTGGGATGACTGGAACTTTCAGCCCCACCCCCCAGCCTCTGAGAAGGGGAGGAGGCTGGAGATTGACCTAATCACTATTAACAATTTAATCAGTTATGCCTATGAAGTGAAGCCTGCATAAAAACCCTAAACTATGGAGTTTGGAGGGCTTCCAGGTTGATGAGCACATGGAGGTTGGGGGAAAGTGGTGCCCCCAGAAGGGCATACAAACTCTCTGCACCTCCTCCCCACCCCTGTCCCTTACCCTATACAGTGCATCTCTCCATTTGGCTGTTCCTGAGTTTCATTCTTTATAATTAACCAATACACATAAGTAAAGTACATTCCTGAGTTCTGTGAAATGTTCTAGCAAATTATTAAACCTGAGTAAGGGGTTGTGAGAGCCCCCGATTTGTAACCAAGTTGGCTGGAGGCACTAGGGGCCAGGGACTTGCAATTGGCATCTAAAGTGGGAGGCAGGCTGGGTGCAATGGCCTCTTATCCCAATTCTTTGGGAGGCTGAAGCAGGAGGATGGCTTGATGCCAGGAGTTCAAGACCAGTCTAGGAAACAGTGAGAGCCTATCTTACTAAAAATAAAGTGGGGGCTTTCTTTTCAGACTGAACCTTTAGCCTGTAGATTCTGATGTCAACTCTGGATAGTTAATGCCAGAACTGAATTGAGTCTTTGGATATCTAGTTGGTGTTTGCAGAAAACTGGAGAATTCCTTGGTGTGGAAAACCCATACATCTGGTAGCAAAAGTGTTCTGAATATAGAAAAAAAAGTGGTTTCTTTTTACAGCCCCACTCTGATGACCTCATTTAACGTTATTCCTAAAGACCCAAATACAGTTGCATTGGGAGTTAGGGCTTCTATATATAAATTTGGTGGTGGTGGGTGGGGAAGTGGTCACAATTCAGTCCAAACCTTTTGGTTGAAAGCTTACTAAAATTATTTGTATTATAATTTCAAGGATGTATTGCAGGTATATATGTATAGAGTATATTTACATAGATTCTAAAAAGATGCTCCCTTGGCTGGGCGAGGTGGCTCATGGCCAGCACTTTGGGAGGCCGAGGCAGACAGATCACCTGAGGTCAGGAGTTCTAGACCAGCCTGGCCAACATGGCAAAAAAAAAACACATCTACTAAAAAAAATTACAAAAATTAGCTGGCAGGGTGCGGTGGCTTATGCCTGTAATCCCAGCACTTTGGGAGGCCGAGGCAGACAGATCACAGGGTCAGGAGTTTGAGACCAGCCTGGCCAACATTGCAAAATCCCATCTCTACTAACAACAGAAAAAATTAGCCAGGCATGGTGGTGGGCACCTAGGTTCCCAACTACTCGGAAGGCTGAAGCAGCACCTCACCCAGCCTCAAAAATGATTTTCTTAAGCTTCCCTGGAAGTTCTAGAATTTCCACCCACCAGCATTTTTTGAGGGGTGGGATGAGAAATCTCACTAGCATCTAATGCTCTTATTCTCCTTGCTGATGTCCTTCTCTTCCAGTCCAGACGGTTTTGATCTCCTCCCTCACAGGTGGTGGTAGTGGTGCAGTTAAGGAACAGCATGTCATCCAATTAGGCGGAAGCATAGGATGGATATGGGAAAGCAGAGACATCAGGCAGGAAGATCAGATGGTAATAAAATTGTGGAGAGTTTTGGATGCAGTGGAGAGTCACAGAAAATTATGGGACAAGAGAGGAACATAGGTTGAGAGCTATAATTAAGGAAGAATAATCTATTGGTAGTGTGGATCTCTCTGAAATATATTTGAACACGCTTGTAGGGCAACAATATCCAAATAAAGAAATTATATGATTAAAAAAATAGGCTGGGCGTTGTGGCTCACACCTATAATCCCAGCACTTTGGGAGGCCGAAGGGGGTGGATCACGAGGTCAAGAGATCGAGACCATCCTGGTCAACAAGGTGAAACCCCGTCTCCACTAAAAATACAAAAAATTAGCTGGACATGGTGGCATGTGCCTGTAATACCAGCTACTCAGGAGGCTGAGGCAGGAGAATTGCTTGAACCCAGGAGGCGGAGGTTGCCGTGAGCCGAGATTGTGCCATTGCACTCCAGTCTGGATAACAACAGCGAAACTCCATCTCAAAAAACAAACAAACAAACAAACAAAAAACAAATAATAGGCCGGAAGTGGTGGCTCATGCCTGTAATCCAAGCACTTTGGAGGCCAAGGTGGGCAGATCACCTGAGGTCGGGAGTTCAAGACCAGCCTGACCAACATGGTGAAACCCCATCTTTACTAAAACAAAAAACAAAACAAAAAACAAATAATAAATTCATTTTCTGGACTTGAAGTCCCATATGCGTGAACAAAGTACAAGGTACAATTGTTTTACTCATGTGAAATTAGAAGGCTAAAACGATGGAAGATAATTTTCTGTAAATCCATGATGATTTGAAAAACTTCAACCTAGTGGGTTTGATCGAATTACATGGAATTGTTTCAAAATGAGTGTATTAAATTTTACCTCTTAGTTTTCCTTCTCTATTATCACCATCTGAAGAATAAGAGGGACTTACCTTTAGTAGGCTTGAATCCTGTATACCACCTAAGTAATGAATTTTTAGCATATTAAGGGAGTTGATTTTGAATACAAAATTTCCATTCCTAGCATGTGAAGATTTTAAAGGTGCAGTTTCTTTTTTCTTTTTTATTTATTTTTTATTTTTTATTTTTTTTGAGATGGAGTTTCGATGTTGTTACGCAGACTGGAGTGCAATGGCACAATCTTGGCTCACCACAACTTCTGCCTTCTGGGTTCAAGCAATTCTCCTGCCTCAGCCTCCTGAGTAGCTGGGACTACAGGGGCGCACCACCATGTCCAGCTAATTTTTGTATTTTTTTAGTAGAGACAGGGTTTCACCTTGTTGACCAGGATGGTCTCGATCTCTTGACCTCATGATCCACCCGCCTCGGCCTCTCAAAGTGCTGGGATTATAGGCGTGAGCCACCGAGCCCGGCGATTTTTTTTTTTTTTTTTTTTTTTTTTTTTTTTTTTTTAATAAAGACGGGGTTTTATGGCCGGGCGCGGTGGCTCAAGCCTGTAATCCCAGCACTTTGGGAGGCCGAGACGGGTGGATCACGAGGTCAAGAGATCGAGACCATCCTGGTCAACATGGTGAAACCCCGTAAAAAATTAGCTGGGCATGGTGGCGCGTGCCTGTAATCCCAGCTATTCAGGAGGCTGAGGCAGGAGAATTGCCTGAACCCAGGAGGTGGAGGTTGCGGTGAGCTGAGATCGAGCCATTGCACTCCAGCCTGGGTAACAAGAGCGAAACTCCGTCTCAAAATAAATAAATAAATAAAAATAAAGACGGGGTTTCACCATGTTGGTGAGGCTGGCCTTGAACTCCCGACCTCAGGTGATCCGCCGACCTTGGCCTTCAAAGTGCTTGGATTACAGGCGTGAGCCACTGCGCCCGGCTCAAGGTGCAGTTTCAAAAATATACAAAACGGTTTGAATTCTGGGGAAGGAAGGTTGAACTTTGGGGTGGTTTTTAGGGGATAACAGTTGAGTCTGAATTTTGAAGGAACTAAAACAAAGGGAACAGAGTGTGCAAAGCAGAGTGGCCTTAACATTGCTGCAGCACGAAGCATGAAAGTAGCGGCGACTTCAGCTTGGGAGGCATATACCACGGAATCCTGGAGGGATTTGTGAATGGGTGAAGACATGTGGGATAGACTTCTGTTTCTGGACCCACCTAGGTCAGAATCACTTGAGATGCTGTCAAAATTGAATAACCGAATACCGAGGTGGCCCAAGCACCTGCTTTTCATTAAGCTTCTCAAGTGATTCTTATGCAAACTAGGTTTAAGAGCTACTTCTGTGCAAACAAACAAAAAAAAAACCCAAAAATCAAACTTAAACTAGAACCAATGTGAGGGGTGGGGAAAGAGCCGTTGAAGGCATATGATTAAGTAAAAGAACCTCTCACTTGAGGCCTACGGAGACTGTGTTGAAGAGAAGGAAAGTTAGGTTCCCTAGACCTCCCCCATTGCCATCCTACAGTCTCCAGAAAAATTGTGATTTTAGCAAAGCCTTTTATGACCCATCCCATCCTCCTCTAAAGTCCAGTACCACTTCATTCGTATTGAGAAAAGATATTTATACGCACTTCTTAAAGTTAGTGTGTACAAAAGCTTATTTTTTCCACTCCGTTTCTATTCTTCAAGTTCCTTAAAAGCTGCGCCATTTTTTGAGTGAAAAATTGCTTAACTTCTGATGTCATTGTAGAGAGGTAAGGGAGAAAATAAGAATCTTGAAGTTATTTATTATTTGGGCATAAGTATTGAGGTTTATTTTTACTTAATGATGCTATATTTATGCAATAAAAGCATTTCCCAATCTTTATTAATTCCTGGGAAAAGGAACCACTTTTGTTCACCTAAAAAGCAAATCACTGGCTTTAAAAATTAATTTCACCTTTTTCATTGGGGAAACAGTTTAAAAATTTCCAACTTGCACGAGAACTTTCCCCCTTGTTCTTAATGCTCATTCATTCTAAAGATGAGTAAAACTAGGTTGCAAAATCCATGCTGCCTCTAGACTACCTCTTGCACACAGTATTTTAAAAAATTCTTCCCTTTTTTGCTCTTCGGTACCTCCACTCCTTCCTCCTGTGACCCTCCCACCATATTTACTCCTCCTACAAGACCCGGTCTCCAGTATTAAAACCAGTTTTCCAAGCAGTTATTTAATTAACGGCATGGAGTAGACAAGTGGGGTCCCACCCCGTAGGAGGAGCTAACACCGAGGACCGAATCAGGCGTCTGGTCGTTAACAAATGAACCCTTAATCTTTTCAGAGGAGGAAACACACACAAAGGCCCAATCAGAGGCCGCGGTTCCAGGAGTCCGGAGAGGGCGGGGCTGGGCAAGCACCTCCCACTTCCCAACCTCCCGCCTGCTCCGGCAGGCCCCGCCCTCTCGCCAGGCACAGCCGCTATTGGGCGGCGCGCTCCTCGCCGAAGACTCAGTTGCTGAGAGAGGGAGGCGGGGGCGGGGCCTGAGGTGGGCCGGAGGATGAAGAGAAAGGCGGGGAGGCGAGGGCGGGCTGGGCGGATTCGACGAGCGCCGCGGCGGTTGGCGAAGCGGACGGGGTGCAGCCTCCCCGGTGCGAGGAACGGTCTCCGCTGACAGATCCCCTTCTTCCGGCCGCGCCACTCGGGAGGCGGATCCCCGGGGCCTGAGGAGGCTTCCCCCGCCCGCTTTGCTCTCCCTCCTTCGCAGGCGCTGCCGCGGGTCCACCGAGCGGCCTCTGAGGAGCCCCCTCAGGAGGAGGAGGAGGTCGTCGGGGGCGGCGGGCGGAGACCGCGCTCTCGCTTCCCCGGCGGCGGCGGGGGCAGGACAATGGAGGTGGCGGTGGAGAAGGCGGCGGCAGCGGCGGCGGCGGCCTCAGCGGCGGCCTCTGGGGGGCCCTCAGCCGCGCCGAGCGGGGAGAACGAGGCCGAGAGTCGGCAGGGCCCGGACTCGGAGCGCGGCGGCGAGGCGGCCCGGCTCAACCTGTTGGACACTTGCGCCGTGTGCCACCAGAACATCCAGAGCCGGGCACCCAAGCTGCTGCCCTGCCTGCACTCTTTCTGCCAGCGCTGCCTGCCCGCGCCCCAGCGGTATCTCATGCTGCCCGCGCCCATGCTGGGCTCGGCGGAGACCCCGCCGCCCGTTCCTGCCCCGGGCTCGCCGGTCAGCGGCTCGTCGCCGTTCGCCACCCAAGGTGAGAACCGGCCGCGGCCGCCGGGGAGCCTGGGGAAGGGGCTGGGAGGGGGCGGGCGCCCTTGTGCGGCGCGACCCGCTGTCACGTCGCCGCCGCCCGGGGAGCGCGGCGGGGGAGGGGCGAGCAGGAGGGTCTGTGCTGGCGACGGTGACATGGAGGGCCCGCGCTCTGCGGCGTGCCGCGCTCGGCCAACAACTTCCCCGGGCCCTGTGGACTTGGTTGCGCCGCCGCCGCCGCGGCTGCTCCGCGTTCTCTGGAGCCGAGCGGCCGGTGCCGCCCGCACTTTCGCAGACCTCTTTCCGAGTCTCCTGCAGCCGGAATCTCGGGTTCTTTGCCGGCTGCAGCCAGTTAACTGCCACCCGCCAGCTGCCTCCGCTAAGCTTTGTCCAGGTCCATATGATCCTGATCATCATCTCTGTATCCACGTTATTTGAGCTGGAGAGGGGGAAGGGAGGGATGAAGATGAAGTGATGGTGACTTTCTTTGATGATTGCAGATAGGATGTCATTTATTTGTCTTGCATGTTTGGGGCTCTACCTTAATGACTTTCCAGTTCTCTCCTCTCTCCTCTGCTGGGGACAAAGGAACCAAGAGACGTTGTTTTGTTGTCTCTTTCAAAGGTTTTATTTTGAGACAGTAAAGAGAAATAGTACAAAGTGATTTGGAGTGCAAGGTTTTCTGGTATTTTATAGACAAAGCTGGAAATTACTGTTCTCTTTGTGATGTTTTTTGCTGTAAAATGAGATTTTGACAGGTAGTTCTCATTGCTAACGTTAACAGGTTTGAAACATTTAAAGTAAGTTTAAGTAAGTACAGTTTCGGGTAGAACCACTTGCAGGTTTTTAAATTTTATTATTGCAATGTTTGAGCACCTGCTTTTAAAAAATAGTGTAACTGGAAAAACATTTTACTTTACAGAGGGAATCATTGATTTAGTTTGAAATAAAATGCTAATTAAGTAATTACACTAGATCAAGGGGTGTATGAAATGGATACTTTAGATTGTAGTCTGCGACTCGTTTATTTAACTGTATGTTACCAGCAGTATCCACTTATAGGAGACAATTTTCCATAGGTCTCCGTTTCTTCACTCTTGGCAGGGAGATACTGACTGCCCTTTGTTTCTATTTTTTCATGGATATTCTCTAAAGAGCAGCCTTGTAAGATACAGTGTCTTCCACCAGAGCAAACGGCAGGGTAATGCCTCCCCCTGGAGCAAAAGGGTAGGCATGCTTACTGCCCATTTTAAAAGATTAGGGTTCCCTAAGTTTACGGTTCCTCTCCTGTAGAGAAGGAACTGCCTGGGTAGATGTCAACTGGCTCTCTTAACTTTGCCCAATAGGAACCTGGAGTTTTGAGAACTAGTGCAAAAATCTTGATGTTTTGGCTTATGCTGTTCCTGTGAGTTTAAAAAACTGCCCTTTGTCTCAGACCCTTGAGTGTCTTCTGTCACCATCCATGAAACAGGTAAGGTTATTTTTTGGCTTGCAAATTGGACATATTCTCAGATCGTTCACACTGTTTTGCTCTGAAGAGGTCCATGACTGGAAAGTTTGTACAGGTGAAAACTTAAATCTTAATTCTTACTTCTTAGACATATTTTAAGATTTCCTTTTTTTTTTTTTTGAGACAATCTTGCTTTGTCACCCAGGCTGGAGTACAGTGGTGCACGTGATCTCAGCTCACTACAACCACCCCATCTGGGTTCAAACTATTCTTGTCTCTCAGCTGGGCGCCACCACACCCAGCTAATTTGTGTATTTTTAGTAGAGAAGGAGTTTTGCCATTTTGGCCAGGTTGGTGTCGAACTCCTGACCTCAGGTGATCTGCCTGCCTCGGCCTCCCAAAGTGTTGTGATTACAAGAGTGAGTCACCCTGCCTGGCCTCTTCTATTTATATTTTAAATGGTTAAACAGGCTAGTAGCCAATTAAGGCTGAACTGTGCATGATTGTAGAATTTTGATGTATTGTTTGCATCATGGCCATGACATGTGGACTTGAATTAATGAGAACATGGGTCATAAAGTTCTCATTCTAAATTCTGAGACAGGTTTGGGATTCCATATTTCTCAAAATGTTCTATGTAATTACAATCTGAGTTTGTTTTTTTTTTTATCTTTATGCTGTATTGTAAGCAAGAGTTAAAAGAAAACATTCAAATTGGAAGATGTTTTTGTTTTTACACTAAAGAAAAAGGTTTTAACAAATTATACTTAAAAATACACCTCTAAAAGGATTAGTAAATTAAAATGCTGAGTCTTAGTGATGAGTATTTTCTCCCTTTCTCCTTGCTTTAATACTTACTTGTTTTAATATAGCTGAAGCAAAAGTTTAGACATTTCTTAATGAAGTAACAGGTTCATTTGATCAAATAGTTCTTCATTTTCCTAATAAATTTGTGAGTACAAGCATCATGAGTCAAGTAATATTTATTTATTTATATACTTATTTATTTTTTGAGACGGAGTTTCGCTCTTATTACCCAGGCTGGAGTGCAATGGCACAATCTCGGCTCACCGCAACCTCCGTCTCCTGGGTTCAAGCAATTCTCCTACCTCAGCCTCCCAAGTAGCTGGGACTACAGGCTGCGCCACCATGCCCAGCTAAGTTTTTTATATTTTTAGTAGAGACAAGGTTTCACCGTGTTGACCAGGATGGTCTCGATCTCTTGACCTCGTGATCCACCCACCTCGGCCTCCCAAAGTGCTGGGATTACAGGTGTGAGCCACTGCACCCGGCCAAGTAATATTTATTACACAAGGGTAAGCAGGTAGTTGGAATGGAGAACTGTGAGCCTTGGGGTAAAATGATAGGAAATGGTGGGGAGTGCAAGCAGGAGGCAGACTCTGCTTAGCTATAGCAGTTTGCCATGTGGGTGCAGGGCAAGTATTGAATAATTTTTTATTTAATGCAAAGTCTGAATCTGGATTTTTGAACAAAGATTTTCTAGTGTTAGACATTGTCAAGTAATTAAAAATGTGTGAATATTTATAGACATAAATATGTATGCACACAATTACTTTATGGGCCCATGGTATAGGCCAAACAATAGGTTTATTGAGGCCAAATATATTATAGTTCATACACTTTGTAGATTTCAAAAACTGGAGATTTTCAAACGTTAACATTACTAGAATCACCTAAAAAGAATTTAGATTTTGGCTGGGCACAGTGGCTCACACCTGTAATCCCAGCACTTTGGGAGGCCACGGCAGGCAGATCACAAGGTCAGGAGTTGGAGACCAGCCTGACCAACATGGTAAAACCCCATTCTACTGAAAATACAAAAATTAGCCACGTGCGGTGATGCACGCCTGTAATCCCAGCTACTTGGGAGGCCGAGGCAGGAGAATCGCTTGAAACCTGGGAGGTGGAGGTTGCAGTGAGCCAAGATCGTGCCACTGGACTCCAGCCTGGGCGATAGAGTGAGACTCCATCTCAAAAAAAAAAAAGTTAGATTTTTAGGTTTCTCCCTTCTGAAATGCTGATTCTACCTAATCTGGCATAGTTTCAGAATTCTAAAGTATAATATGGTTATACTCCAGAGTTGTTTCTTTAATGCAAGCAGTATTCTAAAACAGTTTCAGATCTAGTTTCCCTTTCTATAAAATACTTTTTCATGCTCTTTGTTATCCTAAATTAATTGCATTAGAAACAAATCCTTCCTAATACATTTTTCTTACAAAAGTAAACAATGTTTGAACTGTTTTAAAGGAAAAATAAAATGAAGCAAATAAAAGCAGAAAGTTATAATTTATAAATGCTCAGTCAAAATATCACTAGCCACCAAGTCCCTATTGAGAACATTTGTTTAAAACCTTGATTTAACTGTCCTTTTTTGTCAGCCCACATGTTGGATGAGATGAGGGTAAATGACCACAGGCTAAAGTTGGATGACTTCTTCAGTCTTGACTGTCATTTTCTTAGTATGCAGTTGTATCTAAGAAAGGGGCAAAACTTCAGGAAATTGATTTTCTTTTATGTACATTAAGAAAACAGACTGAGCCGGGCGCGGTGGCTCAAGCCTGTAATCCCAGCACTTTGGGAGGCCGAGGCGGGTGGATCACGAGGTCAAGAGATCGAGACCATCCTGGTCAATATGGTGAAACCCCGTCTCTACTAAAAATACAAAAATTAGCTGGGCACGGTGGCGTGTGCCTGTAATCCCGGCTACTCGGGAGGCTGAGGCAGGAGAATTGCCTGAACCCAGGAGGCGGAGGTTGCGGTGAGCCGAGATCGCGCCATTGCACTCCAGCCTGGGTAACAGCAGCGAAACTCCGTCTCAAAAAAAAAAAAAAAAAGAAAACAGACTGATCTTAGAGAAATGATAGGACATTGTGTAGTATTTTGTGTTGTTAATGTACTGTTCAGCTCACGAGTAGCAAACTCTGAGAGTTTGAGAGCATTTTTTCTCTCCATACCTAAAAGACAATATTGAAGAGCTATTTTTAACATACTGAGAACATAGTTTTGAAAGGTATCAAATTATTTGGCTAGAGAGGGTAAAATATAAGGCTAAATCCCCTGGCCGGGCGTGATGGCTCACGCCTATAATAATCCAAGCCTTTCGAGGCCAAGGCGGGTGGATCACCTGAGGTCAGGAGTTCAAGCTTGACCAACATGGTGAAACCCCGTCTTTTTTTAAAAAAAAAAAAAAAAAAAAAAAATACTAAATCCCTTTTCCAAGATTTCTTTACTAACTGGCGGTATACAAGATGTGTAACTATTCTGGACTAATTTCTTGGCAAAAAGTATAAATCATTTCATGAGTGCAAGCTTTGTTGGCAAAGGATTAATATTTAAGAATGATCTGGCCAGGCGTGGTGGCTCACACTTGTAATCCCAGCTCTTTGGGAGACCAAGGCAAATGGATCACGAAGTCGGGAGTTTGAGACCAGCCTGACCAACATGGTAAAACTCAATCTCTACTAAAAAATGAAAAAATTAGCTGGATGCAGTGGCCGGTGCCTGTCATCCCAGGTACTCAGGAGGCTGAGGCAGGAGAATCACTTGAATCTGGGAGGTTGAGGTTACAGTGAGCTGAGATTGCGCCACTGTGCTCCAACCTGGGCGACGGTGAGACTATGTCTCAAAAAAAAAAAAAAAAGAATGATCTATGTAATCTGTCGGTTCTGTACATAGTTTATTCACCTGTTGGTAGAAATCAATTTTTTTTTTAGTTTGGGGCTATTATGAATAAACTTAGAAGTATTTGTAGAAAAGCCTTAATGTGGATACACTGTCATTTGCCTGAGTAAATACTTGGAATTTCTTGTTATTATGATAAATGTATGTTTACAGTGGTGTACTGCTTTATACTCCCTCTAGCAGTTCCCTCCAAAGTTGGTTCACACTCTCCCCAATTTAGGTATTGTCAGTCTTTTAAACTTCTTTTGTTGTTTGAGTTAGTGTCATTCTGTTGCCCGGGCTGGAGTGCAATGGTGCCATCTTGGCTCACTGCAACCTCAGGCTCCCAGGTTCACGCGATTCTCTTGCCTCAGCCTACAACAATTTTTTTTGCCTACCCTGGGTTTATTAAGATTTTTTTCACTTTTTAATCCAGCGTTTTTATAGTTTTAGCTTTAAAATATAAACCCATAATCTGTTTTGTGAGTTATTTTTTTGTGTGAGGTTGAGGTTCATGTTTTTTTTAAACTATATGTTAAAGCACCATTTATTGAAGAGAGTAATTTTTCATTATGTTATTTTGGCATTTGTATGACTTGTATATACAAATGCCAAAATAATACATAATTTTATACAAAAATCAACCATCTGTGTGTATGGTCTGTTCTTTATTGATTTGTCCATTCAGCTAATACATAATGTTTTTTGATTACAGTACTCTTAGCAAATTTTGAATATGACAGTTTGTTCTTTTTTTCAAAATGATTTTCATTCTCCGAAGTCATTTGCATTTCTTTATACATTTTAGAATCGGCTTTTCAGTTTCTACACAAAAGTCTGTCATGGTTTTGATTGGAATTGCATTGAATCTAGATATCAATTGGGTAAGGAGAAAATGTTTTTAACTATTGATTCTTCCAGTTGGTGAATGTGTTTTATCTCTTATTTAGATAATTTAAATTCTCAGCATGGTTTTATGGTTTTCATTTTAGCAGTCTTGTATGATTTTTGTTTAGATAGTATAAATACTAAATATTTTATAATGTTAAATGATTGTGTGTGTGTGTGTGTGTGTGTGTGCATGCGCGCGCATGCGCGTATTTTATATATATATATGTGTGTGTGTGTGTTTTTTTTCTTTTTTTGAGACAGAGTCTTGCTCTGTCACCAGCCTGGAGTGCATTGGTGTGATCTCTGCTCACTGCAATCTCTGCCTCCCACGTTCAAGCGATTCCTCTGCCTCAGCCTCCCAAGTAGCTGGGACTACAGGTGCACACCACCATGCCCAGCTATTTTTTTTTTTTTTTTTGTATTTTAGTAGACACGGGATTTCTGCTTGTTTGCCAGGGTGGTCTCCATCTCCTGAGCTTGTGATCCACCCACCTTGGCCTCCTAAAGTGTTGGGAATATAGGCGTGAGCCACTGCACCTGGATGATATTTTAAAAATTTTCATTTTAAATTGTTGGTAGTATATTGAAATATGATTATTGGCTGCATCTCATTATCTTGATATATTCAATCATTAAATATAGTAGGTTTTTGTTTTGATGATTACTTTGGATTTTCTAGGTAGTTTACAGGGAGATAGTTTTACTTCTTTCTTTCTGTTCTTCATAATTTATGTCTTCTTATTGCATTAGCAAGGACTCCAATACAATATTGACTAGAAATTTCAGTGTTAAATGAGAGAGGATTTCCTTGCTTTATTCCTGATCTTAGGAGGAAAACAATTGTTCACCGTTAATATGTTAGCTGTTTTTTTCTGTTATCCAAATGAAGAAGTTCTCTTCTGTTTTTAATATGCTGAGAATTTTTATTAAGAATTGGATGATGAATTTTGCCAAGTACTTTTCCTGTGTCTGTTGAAATGGTGGTGCAATTTGTCTCCTTGTTTTGTTGTGTATGAATTACATTGGTTTTTAGATGTTACACCAATCTTGCATTCTTGAGATATACCTCACTTGCTTTTGCTATACGTATTTTGAAGCTTTGATAAATTGCCTGTCCTTTTTTAAGGTGAAATGTTCTTTGTTTCCTATAATGGTTCGTTATGATTTACTTTGTTATTTTTTTTTCCACTAGAAAAAAACACAGAGCTTTTTTATTCTCAACATCAGTGGCAGTGGTCTCTGTAGGACAGGGCAGTGAGTTCTGTTGACTGACAGGGATAGGTGGCTCCTACTTGCCGGCGATAAGTGGATTCCGCAGGACCACGATGACTGAGTCCCCATGCAGGAACATCTTGGAGATGTAGCGGTCTTTGTTGACTGGCTTGGACTTCTTCTTGCCCTTGCCGCTCTTGGGTACCTCAGTCCACATCTCCTTCACGTTCTCCAGCACCATGTTGCAGTGCCTATCAAAGGCCTTCACGCGGCCCAGGAGTTTCTTATTGTTGCGGCAGTTGATGAGCACTTGGGTGTTGTTCTTGACGGACTGAGTGAGCACAGAGAGTGGACCCGTGTTAAATTCTTCCTCCTCTCGCTTCTGCAGCTCCTCCGGGGTCATCTCACTCTTGGGCTTGTTGAGGAGGCTCATGTTGGTCGCTAAGCTCTCAGTTCACTCCGGTTTCCCTACTTTGTTATTAATGGCATTTTTTTTTATCTGTTCGAATGGTATATTTTTCCCATGCATTAACTTCTAACTTTTTAAAGTGTCTTTTGTATTAGCATATAGTTGTCTTGGTTTTTTATCCCAGCTTTTAATTTTTTTTTTTTTAAATCCATTTGTATTTTACGTAATTGCTGGTATGTCAGGGTTATAAGACGGATATCTTTTTGTTTTCTTTTTGTTTCTGCTTGGCCTCCAGTATTTTTGCTCTTCTCTCAATCCCTTAGCAGCTACTCTCTGGTAAACTTCTCATGGACTTGTTCTGCACATTTGTAGTAGCCTTCAGCCAAGGACTTGACAAAACCCTTACATAGACTACTGGCACCCTTTCTCTGTTCAGCTCCCTTCTCCCAAGTGCTTTGCCCTATATATTCCATCTGGTTCACAATCCCCGAATCTGTCCGGCTCCCTTGCTGTGTTCTGCGTTGGCTGTAGCTCCACTGAACCATGATCACACAATAGTCCTCAGTTAGAGAATCAAGATTTAGGGGGCTCACCTGAGCTTCTCTTTCCTCAGGGATCACAGTATTGCCTTTTCTCTTTCCTCAGGGATTACAGCATTGCCTTTTGTCCATTGTCTGAAAAGTTGTCTCATATATTTGTCCTGGTTATGTACAGTAATTAATGGCAGGAAAGCTTGTCTTAGTACTACTCTATCCTGCTGGAAAATTGACGTGTGAAGAATGCTTTTTAATTTCATTGTACCTTTTTAATATACCCAAATGTGGGTAATTTGTAAACTTTCATTCTTAGATCTCTAGGTTTCTCTTTTTAATTTTTTTTTTTTTTTTGAGACGGGGTTTCACCATGTTGGCCAGGATGGTCTCCATCTCTTGGCCTCATGATCTGCCTGCCTCGGCCTCCCAAAGTGCTGGGATTACAGGCATGAGCCACCACGCCCAGCCCTCTTTTTAATTTTTCTTCGAGAAGTTTAACTATCACCTAGATGCACAAGTTTCTCAAATTTCTTTCTGTAATGTAACCTTGACCTCTTTCTCAATTTTTTTTTTTTTTTTTTGAAACTGTGTCTTATGCAGTGGGGATCTTGGCTCACCACAACCTCCACCTACCAGGTTCAAGCAATTCTCTTGCCTTAGCTAATCCCTGAGTAGCTGAGGTTACAGGCACATGCTACCACACCCTGCTAATTTTTTTGTATTTTTAGTAGAAACAGGGTTTTATCCTGTTGGCCAGGTTGGTCTCGAGCTGCTGACCTCAGTTGATCACTCACCTCTGCCTTCCAAACTGCAGGGATTACAGGTGTGAGCTGCCATGCCCAGTCCCCTTTCTCAATTTTACTCCAGCATTTTGAACACATGCTTAAACCAGTAGTCTCCAAAATAGAATGACTGAATGCCATTATATTTTATTCTACAATGCCGTTATAATTTATTCACTATTTCTGGTGAATGATGTTATGTGCTATGTGATGTTAAGGAATTTTAATACGGGACAGTGGTCATGTGGGAAAGGTCTAGATAGTTGTTTCATGGGGGAAATGTACCATATTATGTGGTAAAATATCCACTAACACGAAGGAAGACATTAGAACTTCTTTTCAGAAATTGAGCTTTAAAGTACTTGATATGTAGTTTGTCACAGTCACATGAATAAGTATGTTAAGTGGTTACATTTCACATATGCTGTATGGAGTATCCTGAGAGAAGGAATTAAGGCTGCCTCAAGCCCAAATGGTATTTGTGTGAGTTGGAGAAAAGAGTCCTCTTGACATATATGGGACCAAAGGTTGTGTGCCTTAGGAACTGGAACGTGGACCCACATTTGCCTGTAAGTCCCCATTTCTCCACAAGTCAGGCAGTCCCTTGTTAACTACACAGCTGCCTTAGAGACGATGGGATTTCCATACTGCAGATTTTGTTGTTTCTTTTTCCCTCATACAAGTTATAACATAATTTTTATTTTATTTTGAGACGAAGTCTCGCTCTGTTACCAGGCTGTAGTGCAGTGGCGCAATCTCGACTCACTGCAACCTCCATCTCCTGCATTCAAGCAGGTGAGACACCGTGCCCAGCCTGCTGAGGCAGGAGAATCGCTTGAACCTGGGAGGCAGAGGTTGAAGTGAGCTGAGACCATGCCACTGCACTCCAGCCTGGGTGACAGAATGAGAACCCCTCTCAAAAAAACAACAAACGACAACAAAAATAGAAGATTGTGGTAGGCCATTACCAGGCCTCTGGCATAAAACCCTTAATCTGATTTCCTAGGGAAGTCCCAAATGGAGGCTGCTCACAAAAGCCCCTTAATTTCAGCAGTTTGGGAAGTCCTGAAGTTGTAGGATATAGGACATATGTATAATAAGCATAGAAAGTGATCCTCAGTTTCAATTAACAACATAGAGACGGTTCCATTTAGGTGTGTAACTTCACCAGTGTTGAGTAGATGGATGTATACCTGTCATTCTTGGGATTTGAATATGCAATTAGCTGACAAAGAGATGAGCTGGCAAGGAGATCCCTGTGCTATAGAAAGCTGTAGCTGTTATTGTCTCATTTTGTGTTTCATTTTATCAGGTGTGTGGATTTGATGGAGCTTTAATTTTTCACCAGCTTTAAATTATTTGAATCTTTGAAGTCTTATTTTCAGTTATGATAAGAATAGTATTCCTTTGCAAGTACGATAGCATTAAAGTGGCAGTGCTGGCACTTTATATGCTCTTACCAGTTTTATTGTAAAGTTAACAACTGATTATCTAACCACATCTAACAAGAAGTTGGGCTGAAAGTTCAAAATTAACTAGAATACTCTTTGAAATTGACTGATATCTCCATTGCAAATGATGGACATGCTTTAACTGTATACTTAAAGCATTAGTTGACAGTAGTGTGAAGCTATCTTGATTAGCGAGACATTTAAAAATATTTACTTCATCTTGGTTTTATTCCTCATATGTTTTATGCATATATGATTTGTCATTATGTATAGGATATACTAGTACTATGGGATATGTACAGTACATATTCAAATATTTTTGTCTAAAATGAAAAACTATTATCTGAATTGCCTGATTATTTTTGCTTTTGAACTAGTCTTTTTTTTTTTAATTGCATTTTAGGTTTTGGGGTACATGTGCAGAACATGCAAGATAGTTGCATAGGTACACACGAGGCAGTGTGATTTGCTACCTTCCTCCCCTTCACCCACATCTGGCATTTCTCCCCATGATATCCCTCCCCAACTCCCCCCGCCAGCTGTCCCTCCCCTATTCCCCCCAATAGACCCCAGTGTGTACTGCTCCCCTCCCTGTGTCCATGTGTTCTCATTGTTCATCACCCGTCTATGAGTGAGAACACGCGGTATTTCATTTTCTCTTCTTGTGTCAGTTTGCTGAGAATGATATTCTCCAAATTCATCCATGTCCCTACAAAGGACACGAACTCATCGTTTTTGATTGCTGTATAATATTCCATGGTGTATATGTGCCACATTTTCCCAGTCCAGTCTATCATCGATCGGCATTTGGGTTGGTTCCAGGTCTTTGCTATTGTAAACATTGCTGCAGTGAACATTTGTGTGCATGTGTCCTTATAGTAGAACGATTTATAGTCCTTTGGATATATACCCAGTAATGGGATTGCTGGGTCAAATGGAATTTCTATTTCTAGGTCCTTGAGGAATCGCCACACTGTCTTCCACAATGGTTGAACTAATTTACACTCTCACCAGCAGTGTAAAAGTGTTCCTATTTCTCCACATCCTCTCCAGCATCTGCTGTCTCCAGATTTTTTAATGATCGCCATTCTAACTGGCCTGAGATGGTATCTCAATGTAGTTTTGATTTGCATTTCTCTGATTACCAGGGATGATGAGCATTTTTTCATATGTTTGTTGGCCTCATGTATGTCTTCTTTTGTAAAGTGACTCTTCATATCCTTTGCCCATTTTTGAATGGGCTTGTTTGTGTTTTTCTTGTAAATCTGTTTTAGTTCTTTGTAAATTCTGGATATCAGCCATTTGTCAGGTGGGTAAACTGCAAACATTTTTTTCCCATTCTGTTGGTTGCCGATTCACTCTAATGACTGTTTCTTTTGCTGTGCAGAAGCTGTGGAGTTTGATTAGGTCCCATTTGTCTATTTTGCCTTTTGTTGCCAATGCTTTTGGTGTTTTGGTCATGAAGTCCTTGCCTACTCCTATGTCCTGAATGGTTTTGCCTAGATTTTCTTCTAGGGTTTTTATGGTGCCAGGTCTTACGTTCAAGTCTTTAATCCATCTGGAGTTAATTTTAGTGTAAGGTGTCAGGAAGGGGTCCAGTTTCTGCTTTCTGCACATGGCTAGCCAGTTTTCCCAACACCATTTATTAAACAGGGAATCCTTTCCCCATTGCTTATTTTTGTCAGGTTTATCCAAGATTGTATGGTTGTAGATATGTTGTGTTGCCTCTGATGCCTCTGTTCTGTTCCATTGTGCTATATCTCTGTTTTGGTACCAGTACCATGCTGTTTTGATTACTGTAGCCTTGTAGTATAGTTTGAAGTCCAGCAGTGTGATGCCTCCTGCTGTTTTCTTTTTGCTTAGAATTGATTTGGCTATGCAGGCTCTCTTTTGGTTCCATATGAAGTTTAAGGTTGTTTTTTCCAGTTCTGTGAAGAAGGTCATTGGTAGCTTGATGGGGATAGCGTTGAATCTATAAATTACTTTGGACAGCATGGCCATTTTCATGATATTGATTCTTCCTAACCATGAACATGGAACGTTTCTCCATCTGTTTGTGTCCTCTCTTATTTCGTTGAGCAGTGGTTTGTAGTTCTCCTTGAAGAGGTCCTTTACGTTCCTTGTGAGTTGTATTCCTAGGTATTTTATTCTCTTTGTAGCAATTGTGAATGGCAGTTTGTTCTTGATTTGGCTGTCTTTAAGTCTGTTATTGGTGTATAGAAATGCTTGTGATTTTTGCACATTGACTTTATACCTGAGACTTTGCTGAAGTTGCTTATCAGTTTCAGGAGTTTTTGGGCTGAGACGATGGGGTCTTCTAGATACACTATCATGTCGTCTGCAAATAGAGACAATTTGGCTTCCTCCTTTCCTATTTGAATACCCTTTATTTCTTTTTCTTGCCTAATTGCTCTGGCTAGAACTGCCAGTACTGTATTGAATAGGAGTGGTGAGAGAGGGCATCCTTGTCTAGTGCCAGATTTCAAAGGGAATGCTTCCAGTTTTTGCCCATTCAGTATGATATTGGCTGTGGGTTTGTCGTAAATGGCTTTCATTATTTTGAGACACGTTCCGTCAATACCGAGTTTATTGAGGGTTTTTAGCATAAAGGGCTGTTGAATTTTGTCAAAGGCCTTCTCTGTCTCAATTGAGATAATCATGTAGTTTTTGTTTTTGGTTCCGTTTATGTGGTGAATTATGTTTATAGACTTGCATATGTTGAACCAGCCTTGCCTTCCCGGGATGAATCCTACTTGATCATGGTGGATAAGCTTTTTGATGTGCTGTTGCGATCAGCTTGCCAATATTTTATTGAAGATTTTTGCGTCTATGTTCATCATGAATATTGGCCTGAAGTTTTCTTTTCTTGTTGAGACTCTGCCGGGTTTTGGTATCAGGATGATGTTGGTCTCATAAAGTGATTTGGGAAGGATTCCCTCTTTTTGGATTATTTGGAATAGTTTCAGAAGGAATGGTAATAGTTCCTCTTTGTGTGTCTGGCATTCGACTGTGAACCCATCTGGACCTGGGCTTTTTTTGTGCAGTAGGCTCTTAATTGCTGCCTCAACTTCAGATCTTGTTATTGGTCTATTCATAGTTTTGACTTCTTCCTGGTTTAGGCTTGGGAGGACACAGGTGTCCAGGAATTTATCCATTTCTTCCAGGTTTACTGGTTTATGTGCATGGAGTTGTTCGTAATACTCTCTGATGATGGTTTGAATTTCTGTGGAATCTGTGGTGATTTCCCCTTTATCGTTTTTTATTGCATCTATTTGGTTATTCTCTCTTTTCTTTTTTATCAGTCTGGCTAGTGCTCTATTTTGTTGATCTTTTCAAAAAACCAACTCTTGGATTTATTGATTTTTTTTGAAGGGTTTTTCATGTCTCTGTCTCCTTCAGTTCTGCTCTCAGTTTAGTTATTTCTTGTCTTCTGCTAGGTTTTGAGTTTTTTTGATCTTGCTCCTCTAGCTCTTTCAATTTTGACGATAGGGTGTTAATTTTGGATCTCTCCTCTCTTCTCATGTGGGCACTTATTACTATATATTTTCCTCTAGAGATTGCTTTAAATGTGTCACAGAGATTCTGTATGTTGTGTCTTTATTCTCGTTGGTTTTGAAGAACCTCTTTATTTCTGCCTTCATTTCATTGTTTATCCAATCAACATTCAAGAGCCAGTTGTTCAGTTTCCATGAAGCTATGCGGTTCTGAGTTAGTTTCTGAATTCTGAGTTCTAACTTGATTGCACTGTGGTCTGAGAGACTGTTTGTTATGATTTCAGTTGTTTTGCATTTGCTGAGGAGTGATGTACTTCCAATTATGTGGTCAATTTTGGAGTAGGTGTGATGTGGTGCTGAGAAGAACGTACATTCTGTGGATTTGGGGTGGAGAGTTCTGTAAATGTCTTATCAGGTTTGCTTGTTCCAGGTCTGAGTTCAAGTCCTGGATATCCTTGTTAATTTTCTGTCTGGTCGATCTGTCTAACATTGACAGTGGAGTGTTAAAGTCTCCCACTATTATTGTGTGGGAGTCTAAGTCTCTTTGTAAGTCGTTAAGAACTTGCCTTGTATATCTGGGTGCTCCCGTATTGGGTCCGTATATATTTAGGATCGTTAGCTCTTCTTGTTGTATCAATCCTTTTACCATTATGTAATGTTCTTCTTTGTCTCTTTTGATCTTTGTTGCTTTAAAGTCTATTTTATCAGAGATGAGAATTGCAACTCCTGCTTTTTTTTTTTTTTTTTTGCTCTCCATTTGCTTGGTAAATCTTCCTCCATCCCTTTATTTTGAGCCTTTCTGTATCCTTGCATGTGAGATGGGTTTCCTGGATACAGTCCCAATGGGTTTTGGCTTTTTATCCAATTTGCCAGTCTGTGTCTTTTGATTGGTGCATTTAGCCCATTTACATTTAGGGTTAATATTGTTATGTGTGAATTTGATAGTGTCATTTTGATTCTAGCTGGCTGTTTTGCCCATTAGTTGATGCAGATTCTTCATTTTGTTGATGCTTTTTAGCATTTGGTATGTTTTTGGAGTGGCTGGTACTGGTTGTTCCTTTCTATGTGTAGTGCCTCTTTCAGGAGGTCTTGTAAAGCAGGCCTGGTGGTGACAAAGTCTCTGAGTACTTGCTTGTTTGCAAAGGATTTTATTTTTCCTTCACTTATGAAGCTTAGTTTGACTGGATATGAAATTCTGGGTTGAAAGTTTTTTTCTTTAAGTATGTTGAATATTGGCCCCCACTCTCTTCTGACTTGTAGGGTTTCTGCTGAGAGATCTGCTGTGAGTCTGATGGGCTTCCCTTTGTGGGTAACCCGACCTTTCTCTCTGGCTGCCCGTAGCATTTTCTCCTTCATTTCAAACTGGTGAATCTGACGATTATGTGCCTTGGGGTTGCTCTTCTTGGGGAATATCTTTATGGTGTTCTCTGTATTTCCTGGGTTTAAATATTGGCCTGCCTTGCTAGGTTGGGTGAACCAGTCTTTCGAAAACCTTTTTTTTTTTTGAGACAGAGTTTTGCTCTTTTTACCCAGACTGGTGTGCAGTGGTGCGATCTTGGCTCACTGCAAACTCCGCCTCCTGGGTTCAAGCAGTTCTCCTGCCTCAACCTCCCGAGTAGCTGGGACTACAGGCACGCGCCACCATGCCCAGCTAATTTTTTGTATTTTTAGTAGAGACGGGGTTTCACCTTGTTGACCAGGATGGTCTCGATCTCTTGACCTTGTGATCCACCCGCCTCGGCCTCCCAAAGTGCTGGGATTATAGGCATGAGCCACTGTGCCCGGCCAAATGCCCTATCCTCTTATATTATTAAACAACCTTATTTCTCTAAGGACTTTCTTCTGATTTTTTTCTAGTACAAATAATCTATAGGTTGTCATCTCATAATACATTTTTATTTTGTATTTATTTATTTATTTTGAGACAGAGTCTCACAGTGTCGTCCAGGCTGGAATGCAGTGGTACAGTTTTGGCTCACTGCAACCTCTGCCTCCTGGGTTTAAGTGATTCTTGTGCCTCAGCTTCCCCAACAGCTGGAATTGCAGGTGCACACCACAGACTCAGGTAATTTTTGTATTTTTAGTAGAGATGGGGTTTCATCATGCTGGCCAGGCTGGTCTTGAACTCCTGACCTCAGGTGATCCCCTTACCTTGGCTTCCCAAAGTGCTGGGATTACAGGTGTCAGCCACCACACTCGGCCTAGTATAATAAATTTAAAAGAAATATGTCTTCTATAGGAGTTAGGAATCCTGACTACCAGAAGATATTTTATTTTGATTATGGGTGAAGAGTCTCCTGGCATCTCTTAGCAACAGCAGCAGTGTTTTACAGGGTGATGCTCCTTCTGCAAGGTCAAGTAAGAGAAGACTGAAAAGAAAAAAAAAAACCAACCATGGAAAAACGTATAGGTTGTGAGATAGTGGAAGCCAGATTAGGTTAAATAATGAGAGGGAGATGAAGAGACACAGTTGGAAAGTTTAGACAACTCTGAAGTGGGGAAGAAGGGGTAAGGCAGTACTTAAGGGGAGAAAACAATATGAAGTTGAGGAAGATTTCTTATTTTCTTTTTTTATAAATCAGAGAGACTTAAGCACTTTATTTTTATTTATTTATTTATTTATTTATTTTTGAGAAGGAGTTTCACTGTTGTTTCCCAGGCTGGAGTGCAATGGCGCAATCTCGGCTCACCGCAACCTCCGCCTTCTGGGTTCAAGCAATTCTGCTTCAGCCTCCTGAGTAGCTGGGACTACAGGCGCGCACCACCATGCCCAGCTAATTTTTGAGTTTTTAGTAGAGATGGGGTTTCACCTTGTTGACCAGGATGGTCTCGATCTCTTGACCTCGTGATCCACCCGCCTCAAAGTGCTGGGATTATAGGCGTGAGCCACCGCGCCCGGCTTGCCTTAAGCACTTTAAATGGACATAGAAAGGATCCACGAGAACTATTGAATATAATAACAAAAATTTGTACATGTGTGAGGCTTCTGAGAAGGCAGGCATTGATCTAAGGCGTGGGTAGAGAGTGGTGACTTTGGATGGGAGACATACTTTCATACTTTCTTTTTTTTTTTTTTTTTTTTTTTTTTTGAGACGGAGTTTTGCTCTTGTTACCCAGGCTGGAGTGCAATGCCGTGATCTCGGATCACCGCAACCTTCGCCTTCTGCATTCAGGCAATTCTCCTGCCTCAGCCTCCCGAGTAACTGGGATCACAGGCACACGCCACCATGCCCAGCTAATTTTTTGTATTTTTAGTAGAGACGGTGTTTCACCATATTGACCAGGATGATCTTGATCTGTTAACCTTGTGATCCACCCCCCTTGGCCTCCCAAAGTGCTGGGATTACAGGCTTGAGCCACCGTGCCCGGCCGGAGACATACTTTGTTGTAAAGAGGAGAGAAGGTAAGAATAGGTGTTAAATATAGCTTTGTGTGTCTTCAAAATGTTTGGAATTTCTCTATTCTGAGCCCTGTGCTGATTTCTCCCTTAAATAGAAAGTGAGGTCATCTACTGAGAGTTGAGAGGGTAACAGGAGTCGAACAAGGTTGAGAAGGGAGTTTTGAAGTTGACCAATAAAATGTAGCATTAGTGCAGGGTGTGTTAAGACTTGTTTGCTGCTAGATACCATGAATTAACAGTGATACCTGTTTGTCTTACAGTGCTATCTAGCATCTTTTTGAAGCAGGGTATTTTAGGGCAGTGCTACTCAAGTCATGGTCCATGAACTGAAACAAGGGTCTGAAACAAGATTAGGAGCTTGCAACAGAATGTTAACCAGTGTGCTGTTTCCTTCATCCAGCTGAACTAAATGTCAGCTGAACTAAATGATTTTGATTCGTTTACATTCTGACACAAGCTTTAAAAAATTTTTTTACAGAGATGGGGCCTCACTTTGCTATTCCGGTTGAACTCTTAGACTAAAGCAGTCCTTCTGCCTTGGCCTCCCATTCGATCCCTTGCAATGGTTAATAATTCCTTATGTTGACTGAGTGCAGTGGCTCACGCCTGTAATCCCAACACTTTGGGAGGCTGAGGTGGGCAGATCACCTGAGGACAGGAGTTAGAGACCAGACTGGCCAATGTGGTGAAATCCTATCTCTACAAAAAATACAAAACTTAGCCAGGTGTGGTGGCACACACCTGTCGTCCCCACTACTCAGGAGTCTGAGATAGGAGAGTCACTTGAACCCAGGAGGCAGAGGCTCCAATGAGCTGAGATCGCGCCACTGCACTCCAGCCTGCCTGGGCAATAGAGTGAGACTCTGTCTCAAAAAAAAAAAAAAAAATGATAATAATAACTCCTTATGTTAAACTTTATTTCAAATTAATACGTGATTTCTCTCTACTGTATCCAGACTGATGCATCATTTTGGGCAAAAGTCATTTGTCTTTTGCAGTGCTTTACATTTTAGGAAACACATTGTTATTCTGTCCCCTTGTTAGTGTTGGCTTTGATCACTTGTTTAAGGTGGTGACACTGCCGGATTTCTCCAGTCTAAAGATATCTCCTCCCCTCCTTTTCAAATTAACAAATATCCTTTTAGGAGATACTTTGGAGTGTGCGTGAATATTTGGTTCCCAAAAAACTTAGGTTGACATCCACTGATTCTTGCCTTTATCAGTTATTACTGTGATAGTACAAAATGATGTTTCTGTCACTCTGTGCTTACTAGTTGATAGTCTGTTACATGGATAACCATTTCTTTTTCCATTTATCTATTGTGGGCTTATGAAATATTTTAGTATGTTATAGCCATTTCTTCTTTTGATAGTCAAATTGCCCTATTTTGGACAATAGAAACCTCTAGAAGTTGACGGTCATGGCTCACTAGTGATCCTCCCACTTGAGCCTCTCAAGTAGCTGGGACCACAGGCACGTACCACCAAACCCGGCTACTTTTAATTTTTATTGTGGAGACAGGGTCTTCCTACGTTTCTCAGTCTGGTCTCAAACTCCTGAGCTCAAGCGATCCTCCTTCCTTAGCCTCCCAAAGTGCTAGGATTACAGGCATGAACCACCGCACCCAATTGAGCGCTTTCTTATTTCCTGGCAAAACAAGAATTTCTAGATTTATCTTGTGCTTTTTTCTATGCCAGCTCTCTAAGGAGACCCATTTCCTTATTTTGGTGAAATCCAGTTTACCTTTTATGGATTATTCTTTTGTGCCATATTTAAGAAATACTTCTTTAACACAGGTATTTTCTCCTGTTTTCTTCTTGGAAGTACCATAGTTTTGAGGTTTATGTTTAGATCTATGATCCATTTTGAGTTAATGTTGGCATGTGGTATGAGATATGGATCCAAGTTCATTTTATATATGGATATGCAGTTTTTCTAGCAACATTGAAAGGACTGTCCTTTCTCCTGCATTGTCTTTGTCAAAAATCAGTTGTCCATGCACGTCTGTGTTTATTTCTGGACTCTGTTCTGTTCCATTGGTCTTTTTGTGTATCTTTACACTAATATCATGCTGTTGAGTCTGTATTCAAGCCAAGAGATCTTATGTCATCAGGAAAAGAGTTCTGCAGAGAATCCTGTTTCTAACTGTAGAACTAAATTTAATGACAGAGAAAGGGGTGACAAAGTAGTATGTACTTGTTACATGCCCTAACAATGTAGGATAATAAGTTATTCAGGAGCATAAGGAATATAATTTATGTGAATACTTCCTGAGGAAGCTGTTAGAGAATTAAGTTTCACACAACCAAGAAATGGTTTAATAGGCTCATTGATTGATTGCCTTATAAAACTTAACCAGGGCATCAAGGGGTATTATTACTTTAAATAAATGCTATGTGATATGGTGTGGGGATGGTTAGGGAGGAAGGATGGAACTAATTTCTATGTTGCTCATACTAGGGAATAAAAAGACAGTGTCTAACAAAGAGAGGACTTAAGGAAGGATATTATATAAAGCTAACCATTCAGGCAAAAGCCCAAACCTTTCTAGATAACAAAAGAAGGGAGGGGGAGGGAGGAGGTGGAGAGGTGCAGAAAGGAGAGCTAAAGAAACAAATGCAATAAAATAACTTATATATTCTCAGTGACAGAATTGAGACCACATAGAGATCTTAGTAAATAATAGGCTTAACTGGCCTATTAAAAGAAAAAAAATAGTTTTAGGTTAACATAGCAAAATCCAACTCTGTGGTTTTGCTTCGTTGCTGTTGTTTTGAGACTGAGTCTTAATCTGTCACCTGGGCTAGAGTGCAGTGTTGTGATCTCACTGCGACCTACAGGGTTCAGGCGATTCTCCTGCCTCAGCCTCCCAAGCAGCTGGGACTACAGGCACAATGCACCATACCCAGCTAATTTTTGGTATAATTGGTAGAGATGATGTTTTGCCATGTTGGCCAGGTTGGTCTTGAACTCTTGATGTCAAGTGGTCCACCCGCCTCAGCATCCTAAAGTGCTGTGATTACAGGCGTGAGCCACTGCACCCAGCCCAAATCTGTGTTTTATGTAACAGATACATCTGCAAAACCAAAAAACTCAAAGATTAAGAGGTTGGGCAAAGATATGCCAGACAAATATAATAAAAAGGAGCTATTATAGTTATTTTACACAAGGTAAAAGGCCAGAAATCATTAAGGAGGTAAGGACACATTATAATGCTATAAGCTGCAGTCCATAATGAAGATATGTTATATTGAGTACATGGATATTTATGACAGCTTTCATAAAAATGAAAAATTTCAGATGAGTTGTTGAGAATTAGGAACATATAAATAATAAAAGACCTAAAATCCATCTCAGTTCAAGGTAGATCAAGTGAACAAAAACTTTTAGGCTTCTGAGGACCTAAATAACAGAATTGAAAGGTAGATCTTAGGGTTATCTATTGCGTGTAAGAGATTATAAATTTTTGTAAATGCACATGGGATGCTCATGAAAAATGATGTTGAGGTACAAAGAAAACTCTTTAAACTTTCCCCCAAAATAGGTACAGCATTGTACTTTGGCATTATACTTTTTGAGTGAAACTGGGGAAAGGAAGATAATCCTATATTGCTGGTGGAAATGAAGGATGCAAACTGGAAGGGAATTTGGCAATATCTAGCAAAATGCAAATGCATTTCCTCATTGACCTGGCAACCTGCACTTCTAGAAATATATCTCAGAGATACAGATGCAAAAGAATAAAGTGAAGTGTGCACAAGGTTATTTGTAGCACTGTTGATAGTAATGAAAGATTGATATGACCAGCAGTAAATGACTGGTGGAATAAACTATGGTATATATTACTTTGCAGATGTAAAAAAGGAATGAAAAAGATATATACGTACTGCTGTGGAGTGAATTCCATGATGTATTGTTAAGTAGAAATGAGGTGAAGAAGAACGTGTATTATCTGCTACTGTGTGTGTATGTTTCTTAGCTCTATCCACTAAAAGGATCTAAAGCAACAGTATTTCTGTGACAATAAGAAGGAGAAAGAGAAAATAGTGCTTATATTTATAAATAAACAATAGAGTCTGGGCATGGTGGCTCTCACCTAGAATCCCACACCTTGGGAGGCGGAGGCAGGAGAATCGCTTGAACCCAGAAGGCAGAGGTTGCAGTGAGCAGAGATCAGGCTGTTGCACTCCAGCCTGGGAGACAGAGAGAGACTCCATCTCAAACAAACAGTGGAAGAATAAATAACTAAAAATGGCTGCTAGTGGGGGAAGAAAAAATTGGGAAGGAATTAGAGAAGAAAATTAGACCTGTAAATATAATCAGTTCACAGTATTGATGTTGGAACTATGTAAATATTTTATGTAACTAAGCAAATAAAAACATATGTAACTCCCCTGCTTCCCCAGCAAACAAAAACAAATGAACATTGTTCTGTATCAACCGGATAGTTTTACCTACATAGTAAAGGATTTTTGAAACTGGTTTTTCAATCACAATATTGATTGTGCATACCTAGTATGCTATATTGTAAGCACAAAAAAAGCTTATATTGCATTCAGTGGTGTGTTCGTAATGGTTATGTTGGTATTTTGAAACTATTCAGATTTCATGTGACCTAAAACAAATAGATACTTGTGGCAATATCATTAGGCATAGGAATTCCCAGGATAATGATGAAGGAAAGTTCCAGGATGGCAGCTTGCAGCAGGCTTGAAAAGGTTTGAAGCTGGAAGGACTTCAGATTTCGGAGGAGGATACATCTGAGGGCACAAATGTAAAACTCTTTGATTAGCTGATATATTTGAACATATTGAAAAGGATTTGCAGTTCTGTTGGAAAGTGATAAATACTTAAAAACTAAGCAGATTTTTTAAATGTAGGCAACTGTTAAATTCGAGAATGAAATTGCTTGAGAAAGGAAATAGTGTACTGTGCTCTGCAGCTCAGTTGTGAATATTATTAAATGTTCATAATATATAAATATATTTCATTTATCAAATTTCCAACTAAATTTATAAATTTTTTGGAAAACTAAGACATAAATGTCAGGAGGACAAGGAGGGAAAGAGATTTTTGCATGGGGGCTTACCTACATTTTTCACTGTAAGGCCGGACATGTAATTCTTGTTTTATAAATCTTGGAATGTTATAATTTAAAAAGATAATGTTATATTTAAAAGTTCATGTATTAGTTTAAAGTAAACTGAGTATATTTATTAATATTATAGGCCAGGGTAAATTATTTTAGTCTGGGCATGGTAGTCCATGCCTGTAATCCCAGCACTCTGGGAGGCCAAGACAGGAGGATCACTTGAGGCTAGGAGTTCAAGACATAGTAAAAACCCTGTCTTTTTATTTTTATTTTATATTTTTTTGAGGCAGGGTCTTGCTCTGTCCAGGCTATAGAGTGCAGTAGTACAAACACATGTCACTTCAGCCTTTATATCCTGGGCTCAAGTAATCCTGCCTCTTGAGTAGCTGGGACTACAGGTGCATGCCACCACACCCAGATAGCTTTTGTTTGTTTTGGAACTCATGGCATGAATGGGCAGTATCAGTTGAGCAAGCAGCTCAGTGCTCCACAGAAGGGGCAGGAGTGGGAAACTTGGATAAGGTGTTCTTGGCATCAAGACAATGGGGAAAGTACCTAGTTAGAGGCTAGTTGGCAGTTTCTGATTCATAAAGTCACAAGAGGTTAGCTGTTGGTTTCTGAACAAGTTTGGTATCTTTTTGCTTAAGTAGGAACCCAAGGTGCTATGGCTCTCTCAGCATAGTGGCCTCTCAATTAATAATGATGATGATGATTTTGAGCTGGAGTCTTGTTCTGTCGCCAGGCTGGTGTGCAGTGGCGCAATCTTAGCTCACTGCAACCTCCGCCTCCTGGGTTCAAGTGGTTCTCCTGCCTTAGCCTCTGGAGCAGCTGGGACTACAGGCATGTACCACCATGCCCAGCTAATTTTTATATTTTTAGTAGAGATGGGGTTTCACTGTGTTGACCAGGATGGTCCTTATTTCTTGACCTCATGATCTGCCCACCTCAGCTTCCCAAAGTGCTGAGATTATAGATGTGAGCCACTCTCCAGCTGCCAATTAATTAATTATTTTAATAGAGATTAAAAAGACTAAAAGTTAAGGCTCCATCCTTGACTTTAAAAAAAAAAAAAAACTAACCTTCCCTTAATAAATTATGTTATTTCTCTGTTCTACATCTCAGAGCTCTGTTGTCTTCTTTTTGTCTTCTTAGTTCAAGCCGTCTTTATTTCCTAAGGTCATTTCAGCTGCTTCCTAATTGTTCCTCCTGTCTCTGAGGATGCCTTCTCATTTTTGTTGAGGAGGTCTCTCCACCATGAACTGAAAACTCAGGATACTTAAGCATTTAAAAAAGTGTGAGGGGCCGGGCACGGTGGCTCAAGCCTGTAATCCCAGCACTTTGGGAGGCCGAGGCGGGTGGATCACGAGGTCAACAGATCAAGACCATCCTGGTCAACATGGTGAAACCCCGTCTCTACTAAACCTACAAAAAATTAGCTGGGCATGGTGGCGCGTGCCTATAATCCCAGCTACTGGGGAGGCTGAGGCAGGAGAATTGCCTGAACCCAGGAGGCGGAGGTTGCGGTGAGCCGAGATCGCGCCATTGCACTCCAGCCTGGGTAACAAGAGCTAAACTCTGTCTTAAAAAAAAAAAAAAAAAAAGTGTGAGGGAAACACATGTACAATTAACACATTAAGTGAATAATCATGTAACCACCACTTAGGTCAAGAAACACACATTGCCATTACCCCCAGAAGTTTCTGGTCTGCTATATATATATATATATATTTTTTAATTTTTATTGCATTATAGGTTTTGGGGTACATGTGCAGAACGTGCAAGATAGTTGCATAGGTACACACATGGCAGTGTGTTTTGCTGCCTTCCTCCCCTTCACCCACACTTGGTTTTCATCCCCAGGCTATCCCTCCCAGCACCCCCTGCTGTCCCTCCCCCATTTCCCCCAACAGTCTGCTATATTTTTATCTTTTTCCTTCTCCCTTAGAAGGTAACCATTTGCCCAACGTGTGTGTGTGCGTGTGTGTGTGTGTGCGCGTGCGCGTGCGCGCGCGTCTCAGGGTCTTGCTCTGTCACCTAGGTTAGAGTGTAGTGCTGTAATCATGGCTCACTGCAGCTTTTACTTCCTGGGTTCAAGTGCTCCTCCAGCCATACCCTCCTGGGACTATAGGCATGTGCCACCATGCCTGAATATTCAAGTTTAAAACAATTTTTTTTGTAGTGACAAGGTCTTCCTGTGTTTCCCAGGCTGGTCTTGAACCCCTGAACTCGAGTAGTCCTACCACCTTAGTCTCCCAGTGCTGGGATTACAGGTGTGAGGTACTGCACTTGGCCTGCTCCACTTTTATGTTAACAGTTCCTTCATTTACTTTATGGCAAATGCTTTAACTTAGCTTTGTCTGTTTCGGGACCTTGTTTGAAAGGAATGGTGCTGGTATATTTTATTTCTTCCTGTCTTCATTTAACGTTGAAGGGGTCATCCATGTTGTTGCATATAGCTATAGTTTATTCATTTTGAATGCTGTAAATACATTGTGCAAATATACCACAGTTTTTCCATTCCGTTGTTGCTGTGTATTGGAAATGTTGCTTGTTTTTGGCTTTTTTTTTTTTTTTAAAGCAATGAAGCTATTGACATTCTTGTTAATATATCCTTCTATTCATGTATGTGTGTCCTGAGGTTTTGGTGTTTTTTAAATTTTATTTTTATTAATACACTATAAAGCAGAATTCCTGATCGTAAGAGAAGGTAAACGTTCAAGTTAACTTTTACCATCTCTCATATACCCACCAGCAGTTCATTTATGTTCCTGTTGACTGAGATGTAGATGTTCACTAACATTTTGTATTATCAGTCTTGTGGGTGTTTCCTGTTAACTTATTGGGATCTCAGAAGCTTTTCCTAAGTTTTGAAGCTATTGACATTCTTGTTAATATATCCGTCCTGTGGTATTGTTAGGTTAAGCAATTTTCATATTAATCATTTGGATTTCAGCTATTGTGAAGTACTTGTTCGAGTCTCTCCTATTTTGTCTTTTGGTTGGGTTAAACTTTTTTTTCTTTTTCATGTTTTAAAAAGTTATGTTTTTAATGAGACTTGGTCTTGCTATGTTGTCCAGGCTGGTCTCCAAACTCCTGGGCTCAAGCAATCCTTCTGCCTCAGCCTCCCAAATAGCTGGGATGACAAGTATGCACCACCATGTCTGGCTATTTTAATTTTAACAGAAGTTATTTTATATTCTCGCTATTCTTCCATTTCATTTGCCTTTTTTATAGGGTCCTTTTTAATTTTAGGAATCTTGTGATAAGCACTTTTGTTTGTTTTGAGACGGAGTTTCGCTGTTGTTACCCAGACTGGAGTGCAGTGGCACGATCTCGGCTCACCGCAACCTCCACCTTCTGGGTTCAAGCAATTCTCCTGCCTCAGCCTCCCTGGTAGCTGGGACTACAGGCATGCACCACTATGCCCAGCTAATTTTTGTATTTTTAGTAGAGACGGGGTTTCACCTTGTTGACCAGGATGGTCTTGATCTCTTGATCTCGTGATCCACCCGACTTGGCCTCCCAAAGTGCTGGGATTATAGGTGTGAGCCACCGTGCGCGGCCAGCACTCTTGTTTTAAGACCCTACAGCACTGGGTGCTATAGCTCACATCTGTAACCCCAGTACTTGAGGAGGCTGAGGTGGGAGTATTGCTTGGGCCCAGGAGTTTGAGACCAGCCTGGGCAACATAGGGAGAACTTGTCTCAACAACAACAACAACAACAAAACAGCCAGGCCTGGTGGCACAAGCCTGTGATCCCAATACTTGGGAGGCTAATGTGGAAAGATTGCTTGGACCCAGGAGGTTGGGGCTGAAGTGAGCCTTGATCTTAGCACTCCAGCCTGAGTAATGGAGCAAGACCCTGCCTCCAAAAAAGAAAAGGAAAAAAAAAAGAAAATATTTTCTTTTAATAGCTCTATAGTTTGCCCTTCACATTTGGATTTTTGTTTCATCTGCAGTTGATTTTTATATATATATGGCGAGTTTGCAGTCCAGTTTCACAGCATTTCCCAGTGCTCTACACCACTGTGCTTATAAATTATTTATGCATGAGTCTGTTTCTTTCTTAGCAGTCTGATTTCTCTTTCTCAGGCAGTTTTGATCTATTAATCAATTTGTTACTACCTGCACCAGTACCACACTTTTTTTTCCTTTTAGAGAAAGGGTCTTGCTATGTTGCCCAATTTGGTCTTGTACTCCTGACCTCAAGCAGTCCCCCAGCCTCAGTCTTGGGATTACAGGCATGAGCCACTGCCTGGCCCACATTCTCTTTACAATAGTTTTTGATAACTGGTAAAGCAAATCCTTATGTTTTCCCTTCCCACTACATGTAATTATTCTTCAGAAGTTTCTAATTATTTTTTTTGGTATTTGAATTATTACATAAGAATTCACCGATCGGATTTCACAGAAAACGTGATAGGATATTAATTGGGATTATGAAAAATTGATAAATCAATGTGGGGAAAATATCTCTTTATTTTGCTTTTTTTTTCCTTCAAGTCTGATGGGTAGCTTGCTGGCATCCTAACAAAGTTTGAGGGAGACACATAGCACACATGTGCCTGAAAACCTGATCATCATGCTTATGAACTACAAAGGGATCTTATTATGCTTTCTTTAGCAATTTGTTAAGTATAATTATTCCCATTAGGATTTTCCATGTCTTCTCTTAAGGTTTTTCTAGGTACTTTATAGGTTACGATGCTACCATAAATGGTAATCTACTTCATTCTACCTTTTTGTTCCTGGTAAAATAAATACAAATGTGTGGGGTTTTTTTCCTTTTTTATTATTTTTTGTAGAGATAGTTTCTCACTATGTTGCCCAGGTGGGTCTTGAACTCCTGGACTCAAGTGATCCTCTCATTTTGGCCTCCCAAAGTGCTGAGAGCTTTTGGCCACTATTTCTGGCCCAAATATATTTTGTTTCTTTTTTTTTTTTGAGACAGAGTTTTGCTCTTGTTACCCAGGCTGGAGTGCAATGGTGTGATCTCGGCTCACTGCAACCTCCGCCTTCTGGGTTCAGGCAGTTCTCCTGCTTCAGCCTCCTGAGTAGCTGGGATTACAGGCACACGCCACCATGCCCAGCTAATTTTTTTTTGTATTTTTAGTAGAGATGGTGTTTCACCATGTTGACCAGGATGGTCTCGATCTCTTGATCTCGTGATCCACCCGCCTCGGCCTCCCAAAGTGCTGGGATTACAGGCTTGAGCCACCACGCCCGGCCTTATTTTGTTTAATTTGTTTTTGTTTTTGTTTTTGTTTTTTGAGCCACAGTCTTGCTCTGTCATCCAGGCTGGAATGCAGTGTCACAATCACAGCTCAGTGCAGGCTCAACTTCCCTGGGCTCAAGTGATCTTCTCACCTCAGCCTCTCAAGTAGCTGAGACTACAGGCATGCACCACCATGTTCAGCTAATTTTTGCACATTGTTGTAGAGGTGAGGTCTCACTCTGTTGCCCAGGACGGTCTGAAATCCCTACACTCCTCTGGCCTTGGCCTCCCAGAGTGCTGGGATTCTAGGCATTAGTCACTGGGCCTGGCCCCAAATGTGTCTTAAATTTTTTTTTTCAATAACTTTTTGTTGAATCTTTCTAGTTCTAGTAATTTCTCTGAAGCTTTGTTTGGCTTCTCTTAAATGTAATCATGTCGTCTGTGAATAATGACAATGTTTATTTTATTATTTTCAATTGTTATGCCTTTTCTTTTTCTTGCTTTATCATGCTGGCTAAACTCTCCATTGCTGAATAAAAGTCAAGCCAGTGGATATTTTTATCTTATTTCTGATCTCAGAAAGGAAGCTTCAACATTACGCCATTAAATGGGAAGTTTGCCATAGGATTTTATACAGATATTTTATAAGCGTATAGATATTCCCATTGGTGAGGGAGGGATTCCTGCCCTAGGGTTATGAGGTTGGCCCAATACATAACATCTGAGACTGGACAGAGGAAATTGACAACCGTTTGTTAGTCACATAGACTTATATAGCCCTGGGGAAGACAATACGTTGACAGGCAAGGCCATGTGATGGTTGCACTTGGGACAGAGTAAACATGGACTGTGGAAGGTAGTCTTATATAGTATCATAAAAGTGGGATGCCCCTGGTTCCCACAGGAGGATGTGATTGGCTTGTGTGAATAATTCTGTAGACTGGCAAGGAACTGAAGCTCAATATTTAAGCATAAGCAGAAATTGTGCCTGGTCACTTTAATAAAGTATTTGGTTAAGGGACCTTATGTATGGAAGTAGAATGGGGAGAACTTGTGATTAGGCTATTTAAGGTACTCCCAATTTTACCAGAACCAATGCAGTACATAATATTGAACCTCAGTTCTAGGCCATATACTCCCCCCATTTATTTCCTGGTATTTACAGAGGGTGTGTGTCTGTCTGTGTGCGTGTGTGTCTATGTGTCTATCTTTTCGATCATGAATAGGTTTTTTTTTTTTTTTTTTAAGACAATTTTGCTCTTGTTGCCCAGGCTGGAGTGTAAGGGCATGATCTCAGCTCACTGCAACCTCCACCTCCCTGCTTCAAGTGATTCTCCTGCCTCAGCCTCCTGAGTTGCTAGGATTACAGGCATGTGCCACCATGCCCAGCTAATTTTTGTATTTTTAGTAGAGATGGGGTTTCCCTATGTTGGTCAGACTGGTCTGGCATTCCACCTACCTCAGCCTCCCAAAGTGCTGGATTACACTTTCGGAGGCTGAGCCACCATGCCTACCCTTAGATTTTTTTTTTAATATACTTTTTCTTGTTTATCTAGTGAAAGCATAATTCCTTTAATCTGTTAGGTGTTGAGTTCTAAGAATTGATTTTCTAATAGTAAAATAACCTTACTTTCCTAGGCAGAAGTCTACTTAGTGATGGTATACTTTTCACATGCTGTAGGATGTGGCTTGCTAATACTCTGTTTATTGCTTTTGTGTTTATGAATTACCTTGGCCTGTGGTTTCTCTTTGTAATACTGCCCTTGTGAGTTTTCTTGTAGAGTTAGACGAACTTCATAAAATGGATTACAGAGTGCTACTTATTTCCCTGAAGGAATTTGTGTAATATTGGAATTAAAGTGTATTTCTTGAATATATGTTACCAGTCACGGACTGGGCTTTTCTTTGTGGGAAGATTTAAACTCTGGATTCAATTTTCTTAAAGTTTTATCTATAGGACTCTTCCACTTGAGAGACTATGGTAGACAGTTTCTTTTTTTCTAGGAATCTGTACATTTTATATACATTTTCAATTTTATTTATATAGGTAGTTGATAATAACCTCTTGGAAATTGTCTGTGTCATCTAAAGTTATGGAATTTTCTTTTTCATTCCTGGTGCTGATTTTATAGCTTCTCTATTTCTCTTTCCTCAATATGGATTTTTGATTTTATTGGTTTCTTTGAAACAAATACATTAAGAATTCTATTTTATTTTATTAATTTTATTCTATTTGAGCATATTTTATTATGCCTTATCAATGTTCTGAATACTTTATTGTGGTAAAATATACATAACATAAAATTTGATGCTTTAATCATTCAAATATATAATTCTGTGGCATTAAGTACATTCATTGTGTTCTGTAACCTTCACTACTATTTCCAGAATTTTTTCATCATCCTGAGCAGAACTTCTTTACCCATTAAGCAAGAACTACTCCCTATTGCCCCTTCCTCCTAGCCCCTAGTAACCCCTTTCCTACTTTCACAGATAGAACATTTTATTTGCCACAATTTGAAAACAGATTATTGGACTGGTGGTTCATATCCATCAGGTCATTGAACTTTAGCACTGATCGCATCCCCAGTGGCTTTCCCAGAACTACTACCTTCACCATGAAGCTCCATGAATTTTCCCAGTTCAAATCTGGGCTTCTTCCGCATTTTTACTTTTCTATTAAAGCCATCATGGAGAGGACAGATTGGCAAGCCTCTTCTATGTCTTTTCCAATGCTATCCAGAATCAATGTATTGACCACTTCTTTCAGGTGATTTGTCTGCCCCTCTCAGGTCATGATTTCCAGCATCTTCCTCTGGATTTGGCAGACCTGTTGGTGCTGAGCATAAGAGATCTTCTGTATCTGATTGTTGGTTTTTTAGTAAAACCAACACAGAACAGATGAAGCAAATAACCATCGGTAGTAGTCTTGATGTCGACATGAGCTTCAATCATGGTCTGCCATTTTTTGACCATGGAACACATTTTGTCAAGGGGTAAGACCCATGCCATGAAAGTTAGGCAGTTTTTGCCCTGAACATCTTCGGTAATCAGCTTAAATTTTCTAAATGCAATTTTATCATTCTTCAAGTCAACAAGACTCACTTCAAACACGTGACCCTTGAGATGATCAGATGCAATTTTTGTTTCTTGGGTTCTGGTGACTAGTGTCTTTCCAATATTTCTTAGATTGGACATAGCAGAAGCTTTCATATCATATCAATCTTTCTAAGAAAATGGATCAACCACCTTCTTGGCTCCCTTTGCTGCCTTTTGTAAGGTGCTTGTTCTTGACAACCACTGTTGTGCTGCTCCTCTTTCCTTCTGTCCTTGTGAATTTGCCTATTCTAGAACCTCATGCAAATAGAATTATACAATATTTTTTTTTCTGGTCTGACTTATTTCCTTTAGCATAATATTTTCAAGTTTTATCCATAGTATAGTGTTGGAAACAAGTGTTCAGTGCCTCAAAACAAATAGCACTCAAACATAAATTTTCTCAGCAAGGCAAATTTCTTTCTTTTTTTTTTTTTTTTTTTGAGATGGAGTTTCGCTCTTGTTACCCAGGCTGGAGTGCAATGGCGCGATCTCGGCTCACCGCAACCTCTGCCTCCTGGTTTCAGGCAATTCTCCTGCCTCAGCCTCCTGAGTAGCTGGGATTACAGGCACGTGCCACCGTGCCCAGCTAATTTTTTGTATCTTTAGTAGAGACGGGGTTTCACCATGTTGACCAGGATGGTCTCGATCTCTTGACCTCGTGATCCACCCGCCTCGGCCTCCCAAAGTGCTGGGATTACAGGCTTGAGCCACCGCGCCCGGCCTATTTATTTCTACAGAAGAGTGTGTCTGGTGAATGGAGCAATGGCGAGAGCATACTGGACAAGGGAGGGGAAGAGGGTCCTATCCCTGATGCGTAGCTAGTCCCTACTGCTGTATCTTTCCCCTGTTGGCTAGGGTTGGACACCACAGCCTTAGTTAATTCTGATAGGCTATTTTAAAGAGAGTCAGGTACGTTATGATCCAGAGAGGCTGGTGAGTAGTTTTGGTAGGAAGGATGGTTACAGAGCAGGTGACGAAGGATGACTAAGGACAAAGCAGGTGATAGAGGTTAGGAGGGGGTTGTTTACTGAAACCAGGGGCAAGGAGAAGTAAGTAAAGAACAAGGAAATTAAACCTTAAAATGGAGAACAAAGAATAGGGAAGCTGAACATACCGACATTGGTTCTTTGAAGAGGAATTTACTGTATCCCACAGTAGCATATATCAGACTTCACTTCTTATGGGTATATAATACTCCATTGTAAGGGTACAGCATATTTTATTTACACATTGATCTTTTAATGAATATTTATGTTGTCCACTCTTTAGCTATTATGAGTAATACTGCTATGAACGTTGGTGTACAAGTGTCTGTTAGTCCCTGTTTTCAGTTATTTTGGGGTGTATAGGTGTAGAATGGCTGTTAGCTTTTTGGTGAACTGCCAAACAGTTTACCACAACAGCTCTGCCATTTTGCATTCCATCAGCAATACACAAGAGTTCTAATTACATCACATCCTGGACAATATTTATTTTTCCTTTTATTTATTTAATTTTTTCGATGAAAGCCATTGCTAGTGGGTATGAAGTGATAATCTCATTGTGGTTTTGATTTGCATTTCCCAAATGATGTTGAAAATCATTTAATGTGCTTGTTGGTTTGGTTTTATTTTTTTAATCTTCTTTGGAGAAATGTTGGATAGACACAGTGGCTTGACACTTACAATCTCAATTCTTTGGGAGTTTGAGGTGGCAGGATCACTTGAGCCCAGGAGTTTGAGACCAGACTGAGCCACACAGGGAGACTCTGTCTCTACAAAAATAAAATTTAAAAAAATTTAGGCAGGCATGGTGGTACATGCCTGTAGTCCCAGCTACTCAGGAGGCTGAGGCAGGGGGAACTCTTGAGCCCAGGAGTTGGGGGGCTAAAGTGAGAGATGATTGATTGTACCCCTGCCCTCCAACAGGATGAAACCTGTCTCAAAAAAAAAAAAGAATAGAAATGTCTATTGAAGTTCTTTACCTGTTTTTGAATTTTTGTTAAGTTGTAAAAGTATGTATTCTGGATACTAAGGTGTTTTATAAGAGACAAGATTTGCAAATATTTTCTCCCTTTCTGTGCGTTGTCTTTTTACCCTCTTGATAGTTTTGATTTTGGTTAAGAGGGCATCCTGCAAAGTAGCAGAGTAGGAATCTCTACAGGTTAATTCTTACATTGAAACAACCAGTAAACTGGAAAAAATGACCAGAATCAACTTGTGGAGCTAGGGGAGTGCTTGATGACGGGAGAGGCTGCTCTCGGGAAAGTCGCAAATGGACTGTACTAACCATCAATAAGCAAAAATAAGCCGCCCCTTAGAAGTTGGAAAATTACTGACTTTATCCTGCTTGGAGCTTATTGAGCATCTTAACATGTATGGATTCATGTTCTTCATCAAATTTGGTAACTTTTTAGGTATTAATTATTCCGCTTTTTTTTTTTTGCCTCTTCTAGGACTTGTTTGATGGTGTTCCACAGGTGCCTTAGGTTCTGTTCATTTTTTCTTTATTTTTTCATTTTAATCTTCAGACTGGATAATTTCAATTGTTTTATCTTCATGTTTGCTGATTGTTCTATCTGCTCAAATCTGCCTTTGCACTGCTGTATGATTTCTTTCATTTTAGCTCTTGGGCTTTTCAGCTTCTTTTTGGTTCTTTTCTATAATGTATGTCTCTTTACTGACATTCCCAGTTTGTTCATACACTCTTCTGATGTCCTTTAACTCTTTGTGCATAGTTTCTTTTATTTCATTGAGCATATTTGAGACAGTTAACTTAACATCCTTGACTAGTAGTTTGACTGTCTGAGCTGTCCCAGGGATAGTTTACTGTCAAATTATTTTTTTCTGTTAGCCAGCCAGTCAGTTTGAGTATTACAATGTGATGGTAACTCAAAAACATATTGTCCTTCTACTCAGGGATTTATTTTGTTGTTTATTGAGGTCTAAAGTTGTCTATTTGTATAGTGACTTTTCCAAATGATTTTTGCAAAGTCTGTGTTCGTTATTATGTGGGTTATTGAAATTTCTGTCCCATTAACTCTGTATCTGCTTTCAGCCTCTCAGATAATTTTAAATGTCTAGATTCTTAAAAACTAGTGTGTATTCCTTTTAAATGTTCTGATAGATGTCACCAGAGAAGCCACCATAAGCCTAAGGGGATCAGATATAGCCAACCATCTCTGCTGATCCTCAGGGAACTGCCATACCAATTAAATCACACCCCAGAATTTTAGAGCACAAAGTCCTTACTGTTCACTATAGCAACAGTGAGCCACTCTAGGAATGCTGTCCCTGTGTTGCAGCAGGACTATGGAAGGAGTCATGGTAGCTGGTTCATTCATACCGCTCTCTTACCAAAGATAGTCACCTTGATGATACCAATAATTTTATCACAGCTGTCTAAAATATGTCTTATTTCCCAATAGTCTAATACAAGTCCATCTTCCATTTTTTTCCCCTTTTTCCAGAAATGCCCTTTATATCTGTTTATTACTGTTATTATTTTTTAAATAGGGACAGGGTCTCCCTATGTTGCCCAGGCTGGTCTTGAACACCTGGCCTCAAGTGACCCTCCCGCTTTGGCCTCCCAAAATGTTAGGATTACAGGCATGAGCCACTATACCTGGCCATGTTTCTCTTAATCTGGAATTACTTCTATGATTAATATGAGTGGTGGCTCATACCTGTGATCCTAGCACTTTGGGAGATTGAGGCAGGAGGAACACTTAATGGCAAGAGTTGAAAACTAACCTGGGCAACATAGCAAGACCCCATCTGTATTTTAAAAAGGAAAATAAAATGAAACAACAAAAAGATGTTAAACCTTATGATATGGAGTATATCAGCTATAAGGCAAAAAATCCAAATGTTTGTTAAAATACTCTATTTGAGACTTTGAGAAACTGGATATTGTTACACATTTCCAACGAGAGTGCATTTGGTGGTTTCTAACAAAATTGCAGATCCTTTTATCCTTTGACCCACAAACCCACTTCTAAGAATCTATTTTAAGGGTACATCTGCCACTAGTAAAGTGATATGTAGACAGAGTTATTCATTGAGTCATCACTGTACTAGCAAAAGATGGGAAATAAGTTGTGAAAAAGGACTGGTTGAGATGCATACAATGTGGGGGAAAAAAGAATGCAGGTAGATCTGTGTTCACTGTTAAGGAGTGATCACCAGGATGTATTGTTAAGTAGAAAACAAAAACAAGCTGCAGTACAGTGTTTTTTTGGAAAAAGAACTTCTAGGAAAAGAAAAAGGAAAAAGATACTGGATGGATACTAGAAAACACGGCTTAATAAAAATGATTATTTATAGGGCAGGTCAAGTAGGGCAAATGGAATTGAGTGATGTAGATGGAAGATAGGGTGGGGCTGGGGAGGGATAACATTAGGAGAAATAACTAATGTAGATGACGGGTTAATGGGTTTAAGCAAACCACCGTGGCACATGTATACTTATGTAACAAACCTGCATGTTCTGCACGTGTATCTCAGAACTTAAAGTATAATAATGAAATTAAAAATAAAATGAATAATAGTGTCCTGTGAGAAATCCAATTATGTTATAATTTATATTATTTGATAAATACAGTGAAAGTATCATAAAAAGACTCACACTCTTTTGACTATAATGAAAAAAGATGGAAGAGAGATTTGCTATACTTTTTTTTTTAGATGGAGTCTTGCTCTGTTGCCTAGGCTGGAGTGCAGTGGCACGATCTTGGCTCACTGCAACCTCTGCTTCCCTGGTTCAAGCAGTTCTCCTGCCTCAGCCTCCCGAGTAGCTGGGACTACGGGCACCTACCACCACACCCAGCTAATTTTTTGTGTTTTTAGTAGAGACAGGGTTTCACCATGTTAGCTAGGATGGCCTCGATCTCCTGACCCGTGATCCACCTGCCTCGGCCTCCCGAAGTGTTGGTATTACGGGCTTGAGCCACTGCACCCAGCCTGCTATACTTTTTAATACAGTTTTTGACTTTTGAACCCACGTAAATGTTTTATATATTCAAAAACAATTTTATATCAAAGCAAAAAGTAAACTCTAAAAGTAGTGAACCTACAAACTGGCAACGCAGCAGCATATATTGGCATTTTATTATTGATTCTGACAGTCGGTTTCAACTAATACATCTTAATCTTTAACAGTATTTCTGGATTTAGGATTCTGGTTAGGCAATTTTTTGCACTTGGAAGACAGCCTACTACTGTCTTCTGAACGTTTTAGCTGACGAGAAGTAGGATAACAGCCCTACTTTTGTCTTTTTTTCATGATAATTCATCCTTTTTTCTTTGTATTTAAGACTTATCTTTGTCTTTGATTTCTGCAGTTTTAGGATGGTGTATTTATTTTCTTCATTTAAAAAAAATAGGGATGGAGTCTTACTCTGTTTTCCAGGCTGGTCTCAAACTCCTGGCCTCAAGTAATCCTCTTGCTTCATCCTCCCAAAATGTTGAGATTACAGACATGAGACACCATGTCCAGTCTAGTGTGATACATTTGGATGTTAGTTTCTTTTTATTCTACTTGGGAGTCACTGGACTTGGGAAACTTAATAGAATCTGTTACCTCATTTCAACAAAATTCTTGCCCATTTTATTTTGTCTCAGTTCATCCTTTTGAGACTCTGATTAAATAATTGTTATACAATCTATGTATATGTCTATTTCTGGGCTCTGTTCTTTTCCACTGTTTATATATATTTGTCTCCTCTCGAATACCACCCTATTTGATTACAGTAGCTCTGCCCATAGTATCTTGAAATCAAATAGCATAAGTCCTCCAAATTTGCTATTTTTTCCATTGTTATTGCAATTCTCTGTCTTTTGCATTTTCATTAAATTTTAGGATCAGTGTGTCAGTTTCTACAATCACATCACCTGTGAATATAATTTTACTTCTTCCTTTCCAATCTGGATTTATTTTCTTTATTGTGCCTTTTTGCACTCACTAAAACAGTTCTAAATAGAAGTGGTAAGAATGGACATCCTTGGCCGGGCGCGGTGGCTCAAGCCTGTAATCCCAGCACTTTGGGAGGCTGAGGCGGGTGGATCACAAGGTCAAGAGATCGAGACCATCCTGGTCAACATGGTGAAACCCCATCTCTACTAAAAATACAAAAAATTAGCTGGGCATGGTGGTGTATGCCTGTAATCCCAGCTACCCTGGAGGCTGAGGCTGGAGAATTGCCTGAACCCAGGAGGCGGAGGTTGCGGTGAGCTGAGATCGCGTCATTGCACTCCAGCCTGGGTAACGAGAGCGAAACTCTGTCTCAAAAAAAAAAAAAAGAATGGACATCCTTGCCTTCTCCCCAGTCACAGCAGAAAGCATTCTGTATTTCATCATTAAATACATATCAGCTGTAGGTTTTTCAGAGATTTTCTTTATCAGGTTGAGGAAGTTTCCATCTGTTCTTAGGTTGCTGAAAATTTGTTATGGATAGGTGAACCTTTCAGATTTTTTTTTCGTTTTTCTTTTCTTGAGACAGAGTTTCACTCTTGTTGTTCAGGCTGCATGGAGTGCAATGTCGTGATCTAGCCTCTGCACGATCTAGCCTCACTGCAACCTCTGCCTCCTGGGTTCAAGCGATTCTCCTGTCTCATCCTCCTGAGTATCTGGGACTACAGGCATGTGCCACCATGCCCGGCTAAATTTGTATTTTTAGTAAAGATGGGCTTTCTCCCTGTCAGGCTGGTCTCGAACTCCTGACCTTAGGTGATCACCCACCTTCGCCTCCCAAAGTGCTGGGATTACAGACGTGAGCCACTGAGCCCGGTTCCTTTTTCTTTTTTAATTGTATTTTCTTTTAGTAGAGATGAGATCATGCTATGTTGCCCAGGCTGGTCTTGAACTCCTGGCCTCTAGTCATTTTCCTACCTCAGCCTTGCAAAGCACTGGATTACAGACATGAGTCACTCTGCCCATCCAAAATTTTCAGATTTTTTTTTCCAGATATACTGAGATGACCAAATATGGCTTTTCTCCCTTATTTTGTTAACATAGTGAATTATTTGAATGCTCAACCAACCTTGTATTTCTGGAATAAACTCTACTTAATCATGATGTATATATATTTTTATGTATTTCTCTGTTTGATTTTCTGATATTAATGATTTTTTGTTAATTTTTGTTTATGAGAGATTGGTCTATAATTTTCTTTCCTTGTAATGGCTATCCGATTTTAGTATCAGGGTAATACTGGCCTCAGAAAATAAGGTTGAGATTATATATTTTCTGAAACAGTTTGTTTAGGGATGGTATTAATCTTCTTTAAATGTTAAATAGAATTCACCAGTGGAACCCTTTTAATCTAGAGTTTTCTTTGTGGGAAAGGTTTCTGTTTGTTTGGTGTTTGCTTTGGATTTTTTGTAGAGAAGGGGTTTCGCCATGTTCCCCAGGGTGGTCTTGAAATCTTGGGCTCCAGCAATCCTCCCACCTCGGCCTCCCAAAGTGCTGGTATTACAGGTATGAGCTACCGAACCTGGCCCATAAGAAGGTTTTCAGTTACAAATTCAATTTTTTTTTTTTTTTTTGAGCTGGGTCTTGCACTATCGCCCAGGCTGGAATGCAGTGGTGCAGTCTCTGCTTACTGCAACTTCCACCTCCCAGGTTCAAGCGATTCTTCTGCCTCAGCCTCCCGAGTAGCTGGGATTACAGGCACCCACCACCACGCCCAGCTATTTTGTATTAAGTAGAGACTGGGTTTCACCACATGCGTCAGGCTGTCCAGGCTGGTCTTGAACTTCTGAGCTCAAGTGATCTGCCCGCCCCAGCCTTCCAAAGTGCTGGGACTATAGGCTTGAGCCACTGTGCCTGGGCTTATATAGTTTTTAAAATTTTTATTTTCACTTATTTATTTTTTGAGATAGCCTTTTACACTGTCACCCAGGCCAGGTTGCAGTGGTGCAATCTCAGCTCACTGCAACCTCCACCTCCCGGGCTCAAGACATCTTCCCACCTCAGCCTCTTAATCCTGTCATTAAACTAACTTGAGTAGCTGGGACCACAGTCACACGCCACCATGCCAAGCTAAATTTTGTTTTTTTAAATATTTTTTAATTTTTTGAGACAGAGTCTCACTCTGTCGCCCAGGCTGGAGTGCAGTGGTGTAATCTTGGCTCACTGCAACCTGTCCCTCCCGGATTCAAGGGATCCTCCTGCCTCAACCTCCTGAGTAGCTGGGATTACAGGTGCCCACCATCACAAGTTGATTTTTTTATTTTTAGTAGAGTTGGGGCTTCACCATGTTGAACAGGCTGGTCTCGAACTCTTGAGCTCAAGCAGTCCTCCCACCTCGGCCTCCCAAAGTGCTGGGGTTACAGGTGTGGTCACTGTGCCTGGCCCCTTGTATGGGTTTAGTTATAAATTTATACACATTTTGTTTTCCTGTATATGTTCTATCTTGGTGAATATCCCATGCATACTTAAAGAATGTGCTTTCTCTGTCATTTTTTCTTTTTTGAGATGGAGTTTTGTTCAGGCTGGAGTGCAGTGGTGTGATCTTGTGCAACCTCTGCTTCCTGAGTTAAAGCGCTTCTCCTGCCTCAGCCTTCCAAGTAGCTGGGATAACAAGCATGTGCCACCATGCCTGGCTAATTTGTATTTTTAGTAGAGATGGGGTTTCACCATGTTGGCCAGGCTGGTCTTCAGCTCCTGACCTCAGATGATCCACCTGCCTCAGCCTCCCAAAGTGCTGGGATTACAGGCTTAAGCCACTACACCTGGCCTGCTCACATAGTTTTTTTAAGTGTCATTTGGATCAGGTTTTGTTCAGGTCTTCTTCATGCTTACTGATTTTCTGTCTGCTGCTCTATTGATTTCTGAGTGGGTAGAGTTGAAATAAACAAATGTAATGTAGATTTGTCTTTTTGTTTGTTTTTTTTTAGCTGTATCAATTTCTACATGATTTTTTCAGAAGCTCTGTTAATTAGATCCATATGCATTTAGGATTATGGCTTGATGAGTTAACCCCTTTATCATTACTCAATGTTCTTACTTTATCTCTTGTAATAGTCCTTGTTCTGAAGTGTGCTTTGTCTGAGAGTATTAAGTCCTTCTGGTTTCATATTATGAAGGATGTTCACTATGTACTGGTTACCATTTTAGCCCACTATATCTTGGGCTGCATTTTTAATACTTGCCTGAGTACAGTGAGTCAAAATATTCATAACCCCAACAAGTTACGTGAAGCCCAGTCTTATTACCCACAGATAGGCAGCAAGGGACAGGAGAAGCCTAGCATTCATTGCAAATCAGTCCCTCAAGCTTGGGAAAGGTGCTCAGAATGGGTGGTCTCTTGTCTGTGGCCCATAGCTGAGGGCCCAGGAAAGAAGGTTTTATGTCCTAGGGGTACCATGATTCATCGGTCCAAAGCATTGAAGGACATCCTGTTTGAGGGTGGAGGAAATGACAGGAACAGAAACTGAGGCTCTTCTAACCAGCTCCTCCTTGTCTCAGGATGCTTCATTCTCAGCATGTTATACAGTTACACAAAGGTGTGGGGTGGGGCAGGGAACTGGCTTTATTCAAGGCTACCTGGAGAACTGCCCTGTACATATGCTTATTGTTTGAATGTGTATCTGTTAGCATCCTGTTTTTTTTTCTTCCCTTAACCTCTATATATTTGAAGTAGATTTCTTGTAGATAGCACTTATTCTTTTTTATTGTTGTTATTTATGTATGTAAGACTCAGTATCATCAGTGGTATTAACAGGACCATGGACGGCACTATTTTGCATTATATATATCCTCTCCCTTGTCTGCTGTAGATGTCGGAATAAAGTTGCTTTGCTGGTGGTGATCCATCTCATGACCCTGTCATTACTCACTTGTGTTGATCTACAGTGTGTAATAAGAGACTTTAAGTCCACATACGTCTCTTGTGGAGCTAGGCAATCAAAGAAGTGCCAGCCATTTCCTAGCCCACAATGTCGAAACATAAGCCCTGCATTATGCTTAGGTTTAGAAACTAAAACTTCACAGAAAGGAGATAACAAATCATATTCACATCTCAAAACCCAAAAGCTTGAAATATTTCATTTGTAGAAAAAAGGAATAAGAGGCCAGTTGTGGTGGGTTATGCCTATAATTCCAGCAGTCTGGGAGGCCGAGACAGGCGGATTGCTTGAGTCCAGGAATTTGAGACTATCCTGAACAACATAGTGAACTCCTGACTCTACTAAAAATGCAAAAAATTAAGTATATGGTGGCACAGGCCTATAGTCCGAGCTACACAGGTGGCTGAGGTAGGAGAATGACCTGATGCTGAGAGGTTGAGGCTGCAATGAGCCAAGATCATGCCACTGTACTCCAGCCTGGGCAACCACAGTGAGACCCTGTCTTAAAAAAAAAAAAAGCCGGTGGGGAGCTGGGAATAAGGCCAGGCACCATGGCTTATGCCTGTAATCCCAGCACTTTAGGAAGCTGAGGCAGGAGGATCCTTTGAGACCAGCCTGGGCAATATAGTGAGACCCTGTCTGTTCACAAAAAAATAAAATTATGCAGGCATGGTGGTGTATGTCTGTAGTCTCAGCTACTCAGTAGGCTGAGGCGGGAGGATTGCATGAGCCCGGGAGGTTGAAACTGTACTGAGCCAAGATCATGCTATTACACTCTAGCCTCGGTGACAGAGCAAGACTGTCTCAAAAAAAAAATAAAGAATAAAATCAGAATCTAGTAGGTTCATTTTAAGTCCGCTTACTTTTGTAAGTGTATAATTTATGGGCTATTGTGTCAGTCATGTTTTTGTTTTTGTTTTGAGGCAGGGTCTCACCTATTGCCCAGGCTGGAGAGTGCAGTGGTGCAGTCTTGTCTCACTGATGCCTCAACTTCCCAGACTTAGGTGGTTCTTCCACCTCAAGCCTCCTGAGTAGCTGAGACTACAGGTTGGTTCATGCCACCACACCTGACTACTTTTTAAATTTTTTGTAGAGACAGGGTTTTGCCATGTTGCCCAGGCTAGTCTCAAACTCCTGAACTGAAGCAATTCACCTGCCTTGACCTCCCAAAGTGCTGGGACTACAGACATGAACCACTACACCTGCCCCAGTCAGTCATGTTTTTTGACTACAGTTATCTAAACATGTTTCATGATTTCAGCAAATGCAGTCAATTAGATTTAGATGGGTAATGAGCATTAAACCTAAACAGCTCTTTAAAATGCAAAAAATATGACACTGGAAGCATTAGTTGCTCCAACTTAATTAATATACAGGTAGTTTCATTGTTCAGCTTGTTTTCTGCACATATTCTTATCTGTTTGTATTGACAAAGAGAAGCAATTTATAGAAACTATACTGCCTCATTTGTTTTAATATTTCTCTTTGAAGTTGATTCTCTGTCTGCCTTTGTGATTTCATATTTTTTCTTATAAAAAGGAGAGTTGGGCCGGGCGTGGTGGCTCACACCTGTAATCCAAGCACTTTGGAGGCCAAAGCAGGCGGATCACCTGAGGTCAGGGGTTCAAGACCAGCCTGACCAACATAGTGAAACCCCATCTTAAAAAAAAAAAGGGGGGGGCCCAAAGTGGCTCCGGCCAGATGTTGTGGCGCTTGCGAAGGCGAGGCCAAGAGTTCAAGGCCAACCAACCTCAGCAACCTTACAAGCTCTCATTGATTGGCAAAAAAAAAAAAAAGGAAAATTGATTTATGTTTCCTGAGTATTCTACTCTTGCCAGGATAGTGTCACTTCCTTCATCCAGACATTGAGATACCATCGTCCATTGGTCTCTTAGTGTCATTAGGCAATTTTGTTGTCTAAATGTCATAGGGTGTACTTACACAAGCCTTTGCGGTATAGCCTACTATACATCAAGTGAATATGTACAGCCTGTTGCTCCTAGGGTACAAATGTGTACAGCATGTTACTTTACTGAATCCTGTACTATTCATCTGTAACACAATGGTATGTGTATATCTAATATATCTAAAACCTAGAAAAATACAGTATAAAAAATTACTTTAGAAAAGGAGTACACCTGTATAGAGAGCACCTATCATGAGTGGTGCTTGCAGGACTGGAAGTTGCTCTGGGTGAGTCAGGTAGTGAGTGATGAGTGCATATGAAGGGGGCCTAGAACAACATTACTATATACTTTTATATGACTGACAGCTCAGTAGGCTTGTTTATACCAGTATCCCCTAAACACGAGTAATACATTGCACCTCAATATTCTCTATATTACCACAGCTTTCACTAGGTGATAGGAATTTTTCAGCTCCATTATAATTTTTTTTTTTTTGAGACAGTCTCTGTTGTCCATGCTGGAGTGCAGTGGCGTGATCTTGGCTCATTGCAGTTGCCGCCTCCTGGGTTCAAGCAGTTCTCCTGCTTCAGCCTCCTGAGTAGCTGGGAGGCTGAAGCAGGAGAACTTCATGCCCAGCCTTAAGCTCCATTATAATTTTATGGTAGCACTGACATAAATGCGATCCATTGTTAGTTAAAAACTGTTATAGAACGGCCAGCTGCAGTGGCTCACACCTGTAATCCTAGCACTTTGGGAAGGTGAGGCGGACAGATCACAAAGTCAGGAGATTGAGAGCATCCTGGTTAACATGGTGAAACCCTGTGTTCGCTAAAAATTCAAAAAATTAGCCAGGCTTGGTGGCATGTACCTATAGTCCCAGCTGTTTGGGAGGCTGAGGCAGGAGAATCGTTTGAATCTGAGGAGGCAGAGTTTGCAGTGAGCCAAGATCACGCCACTGTACTCCAGCCTGGGTGACAGAGCGAAACTTTATCTCAAAAGAAAAAAAAACAAATACAAAAAATGTTATGCAGCTTGTGATTGTATTTACTGTGTAATACGTAGTGCTTTGTTTTTCTATTACTGAAAAAAGATACACCTGAGGCTTAGGAATGAAGTTCTGGTAGAGATGTAAATTTGAGATTTACTAACATTTGGTCTCAATTGTTCCTTATTAGGTAGAGGTACATCCGTGACTCAGAATTTATTTGTAGCCTTAGAGATCATACTTGGAGAGAATCAATGTAGATGAGATTGTGCTGGTCCTCAACTACCTGATTTAGAAAGAGCCAGCTATTGTCATCTGATTTTAGTTGGAGAGTACAGGGCTTACTGCCTAGGTTAACCAGGTACCATCTTAGGTTAGACCTGTTCTGTACATTTACTGATGTAATCCTTACAACAGTAGTGCCTCAGAGTTGTTCTAATGAAAGTGGAATATTGAGCACAATAACTGGAACACAACAAGTTCTCAATAGGATAACCATCATCATGATTACCATGTATTACTGTTTCACAGAAGACAAAACAGAGGCTCAGAAAGATTGTTTAGGAGTTCCAGAGCAATCAGTGAGAAGGGCTAATCTAGGTCTTGTGCAGCTTTAAAGTCCATGCTGTATCTCCATTTAAATACTTACTATGTAGAGTGTGCACATGACATGGCATTAGTGGTTGTGAGACCATGGACCAGTCATAGCACTCAGTTTTCTCATCTGTAAAATAGGGGTAACACTTAAAGCACTAGAATTAGGTTGTGAGAATTACTAGACCTCAGGCTCTCTTTTTACCCTAGAAGGTAGCCAGTGGGTCTTAGACTGGGCCTGAGGCCTCATTTATACCACCCGTGTCCACCTCCTCTTAGGCCTTAGAAACTGGTTCAGGAAAAATAGGTTTTGAGGGTATTAATAGTATTGGAGAGGAGCTGCTTCCTCTTTTCTCCTTTCTCAACATAGCCACTGTCAGAGTTTTGTGTTAATCATTCCCTAGCTTTTCTTTATAGTTTTTTGTTTGGTTGGTTGGAGATGGAGTTTTGCTTTGTCTCCCAACTGGAGTGCAGTGGCGCAATCTCGGCTCACTGCAACCTCTACCTCCCGGGTTCAAGTGATTCTCCTACCTCAGCCTCCCGGGTAGCTGGGACTACAGGCACCCACCATCACACCTGGCTAATTTTTTTGTGTGTGTATTTTTAGTAGAGGGGGGTTTCACCATGTTAGCCAGGATGATCTTGATCTGCTGACCTCGTGATTCACCCACCTTAGCCTCCCAAAGTGTTGGGATTACAGGTGTAAGCCACTGTGCCCGGCCCTTCTTTATAGTTTTATCAGCTATGTGCACTTTCTTACACAATATTTAATTTAGATTTTACCATTTTTGAACTTTAATGGATATAGTATGTATTCTGAAATTTACATTTATTTAACATTTTAGAGGATTCAGTCACATTGATATGTATAGTTTAATGCGTTCATTTCTTTACTGTGTAGTATTTCATTATTTGAATATGCCATAATATTTTGTTTCTAATGTTAAAGGAATTGTGGATCACAGCGTAGGTGGCTGGTTATGATGGTTCATGCCTATAATCCCATCCATTTGGGAGGCCATGGTGGGAGGATCACTTAAGGCCCGGAGTTTGAAACCAGCCTGGGCAACATAGTGAAACATTGTCTCTAAAATTAAAAATTATATATATACACGTATATACACATATATACATATATATACGTATATACACATATATATATACACATACGTATATGCACATATATATACGTATATATATATACACATACATATATATATATTATTATTATTTTTTAATTAGCTGAACTTGGTGGCATGTACATGTAGTCCCAGCCATACTCAGAAGGCTGAGGTAAGAGGATCCCTTGAGCCCAGGATTTCACGGCTGCAGTGAGTCATGATTATTCCACTATACTCCAGCCTGAGTGACAGAGTGAGAATTTGCCTCTAAAAAAATAAAAAATAAAAGGGTTTTTCCTTTATTCATTCAATAGATAACTGTTGAGCACTGTATGTGCCAAGTACTAAAGAGATATTATCCCTGACCTCATGGAGTTTGCCTTCTGTTTGAGACAAGCAGTGAACATAAATAAATGAAATAGAAGGATGGTAAATGCCAGAAAGAAAAGAATTAGAATAGGATATGGGGAATCAGGTTTGTAGGAAGGTGCATGTTGTGTGTAGACTTCATCAAAGGTGATATTTGGAAACAAACTTAAGGAGGTTATGCCCCATTTTAAAATACTGCCTAACCAAAGGAAATGGATATCCATGGCCATTAAGCATATAGTGATACATGATTAAAGTAAAAAATGTCTACCCTTCTTAGAGAATTATTTTTTAGTTATACACATTTTCTATAAGGATATAGCCTAGATGCTGTTCTCTACTGATTTGTGTAAAGAAGCCAAAAGTGTGCTCAGATTTGGAGGAATAGAAATTACACAAATTTTACAGGTAAGAAAGTACTATTAGGTTAGCATTTATTCAGATTTAAATTCCTTTAGGTCAAATTCATAATTATACACCAATGGAATTTGTTCCTGTCAGACATGATGGGATGTATTAACCTGTAGTTTTCTAAGATACTTTTTGTAGAGTACAGTAGTACACAGTACATGGAGTCTGGGGTTAGTCGGTTATAGGTTCAGATCTCAGTGTCACTAATGTATGACCTTGGTCACACACACACACACACCCAGGCTGGAGTACAGTGGTGCGAAGTCCGCTCACTGCAGCCTCCACCTCCACCTCCCAGGTTCAAGCGATTCTCCTGCCTCAGCTTCCTGAGTGGCTGGGATTGCAGGTGCCTTCCATCATGCCTGGCTAATTTCTGTATTTTTTTTTTTTTTTTTTTTTGAGACGGAGTTTCGCTCTTGTTACCCAGGCTGGAGTGCAATGGCGTGATCTCAGCTCACGGCAACCTCCGCTTCCTGGGTTCAGGCAATTCTCCTGCCTCAGCCTGCTGAAGAGCTGTGATTACAGGCACGCGCCACCATGCCCAGCTAATTTTTTGTATTTTTAGTAGAGACGGGGTTTCACCATGTTGACCAGGATGGTCTCGATCTCTTGATCTCGTGATCCACCCGCCCTGGCCTCCCAAAGTGCCGGGATTACAGGTGTGAGCCACCGCGCCCAGCAATTTTTGTATTTTTAGTAGAGACAAAGTTTTCACCATGTTGCTCAGGCTGATCTCGAACTCCTGATCTCAGGTGATCGTCCACCTTGCCCTGTCAGAGTACTGGGATTACAGGCATGAGCCACTGCGCCCAGCTGAAAATTTTTCCCCTTTTCTCTTTTTCTTTTTCCCCTCTCCTGATAACTCACAGAACATTAACTTTTTTTCTTAAAATAATTATACGTTCATGGGAAGTTGCAGAGAAGGCCCATGGATCCAGTTGTACCAATGATTATGGTTTACATTACTGTAGTACAATATCAGAACCAGGAAATTGACATTGGTTCATCAGTGTGTATAGTTCTGTGCTACTTAATTACATGTGTAGATTTGTATAACTACCATCACAGTGAAGATACAGAACTGATTCATTACTACAAAAAGTTCTCCTGGCAGGGCATGGTGGGTTACGCCTGTAATCCCAGAACTTTGGGAGGCTGAGGCAGGAGGGTCATTTGAGGCCAGGAGTTTGTGACCAACCTGGTCAACATAGCAAGACCCCATTTCTAAAAAAAAAAAAAAAAAAATTAGCCAGGTATGTTGGTGCGTGCCTGTATTCCCAGTACTTTGAACCCAAGAGTTGGAGACAGCAGTGAGCTAAGATCACATTACTGCATTCTAGCCTGGATGACAGAGCGAGACCCTGTCTCAAAAAAAAAAAATTCTCCTTCATGCTGCCCCTTTATAGTCACACCCACCCTCATCCTCAACCCCTGGTTTCAGAGAACCATTAATCTGTTTTCTGTCTCTATAATCTTGTCATCTTGAGAATGATACATAAATGAAATCATTCATAGTGACCTTTTGAAATCGGCTTTTTTCCACTCAGAATGATGCCCTTAAGATCCACCCAGTTTGTTGTATGTGTCAATGGTTCCTTTTTATTGCTAGCTAGTATTCTGTGATATGGATATATACCAAGTGTATTTAACCTTTTTTCTTTTCAAGGCAGGATCTCGCTCTGTCTCCCATGCTGGAGTGCAGTGGTGCAATCACATCTCACTACAGCCTCAGGCGCCCTGGGCTCGGATGATTGTCCCACCTCAGCATCTGTGTTAGTTGGAATTACAGGTGCATGCTACCACAGCTTCCTAAGCTTTTAAAAAAAATTTGTAGAGATGGGGGTCTCACTGTGTTGCCCCAGGGTGGCCTTGTACTCGGGCTTAAGCAGTCCTCCTGCTTTGACCCCCCAAAACTCCAGGATTACAGGTATAAGCCACTGTGCCTGGCCAATGATTAATGTATTTGAGAAGATTTTGGCTCTTCTTGGCACTTATGAATAAAGCTGCCACATATGTTTAATTTTTTGTATGGACTTAAGTTTATTTTCTGGGATGCTTAGAAGTGAGATTGCCAAGTCATATGACAAACATGTTTGATTTTTAAGGAAACTGTCAAACTGTCCCAGAGTGGCTGTACCATTTTATATTCCTTACTGTGAATGTGTGTATGTCTTCATCTATGAAATAACTTTTATGTCTGTTGCCCATTTTCAATTGTTTTTTGCTATTGCATTTTGAGAGTTCTTTGTGTATTATAGTTATGAATCCTTTCTCAGATGTGTGGTTTGCAAATATTTTTCTCTCAGTCTTTTTATCCTTTCACAGTCTTTCTCCAGAGCAAAAATTTTAAAATTTGTGAAGTCATATTCATTGAGATTTTTCTTTTATGGATTGCTTTTGGTATCATGTCTAAGAATTCCTCACTAAGTCCTAAGTCCTTAAGATAATCTCCTAATGTGTTATTCTAAAAGTTTTATAGTTTTATGTTTTACATTAAAATTTTCCTCTTCGTTTTGAATTAATTTTTATTTAAAATACGAAGTTTAGGTTAAGAGTCCTTTTTTTTTTGCCTTTGTATATCTGGATATCTAGTTGTTCCAGCACAATTTGTTGAAAAGTCTGTTTTTATTCCATTAAATTGCTTCTATACCTTAAACAAAAATCTGTTTGGCTTTCTTGTGTATTTCTGGGTTCTGTTTTTTTTTACCCCCCACTCATCTGTGTGACAGTTCTTCACCCATTACCACTGTCTCAGTGATTTTATCTCTAGAAATTATAAAATTGAGCATAGAGATTCTAATCAGTTCTTTTTCAAAATTGATTTAGCCATTCTAGTTCCTTTGCCTTGCCATGTAAAATCTTTGAATCATCTTTTTTGAGACAGAGTTTTGCTATTGTTGCTCAGGCTGGAGTGCAATTGCATGAACCTCCTAAGTTCAGGCAATTTTCCTGCCTCAGCCTCCCTAGTAGCTGGAATTATAGGTGTCTGCCACCATGCCCAGCTAATTTTTGTATTTTTAGTAGAGATGGGGTTTCGCCATGTTGGTCAGGCTGGTCTCCAAACTCATGACCTCTGGTGATCCACCTGCCTTGGCTTCCCAAAGTGCTGGGATTACAGGCATCATCCACCGTGCCCAGCCATAATCTGGTCTGTATCTGTAAAAAAAATCTTGCTGGGATTTTGATAGGAATACATTAGCCTATAGGTCGATTTGTAGAGAATTGACAGCTTTACTATCTTGAGTCTATGAACACATTATATCTCTTTAGGAATTTAAGTCTTCTTCAGTTTATCTTACCAGCATTTTGTATTTGTTAGCATAAATATGCTATTGTGTTTCTGTCAATCAGTTGACTCTACTTATGGGTCTTTCAGGTTCTCTATTCTGTTTTATTCAACTAGGTGTCTGTCCCTTGGGGGTCTCACTGTAACACATGTTCCTGATTACTGTAGCTTATATAATAAGCTTATCGTATAAATAAAGCTTATTTAATAAGTCTGTAAATTGAGTAGCGTGATTCCTCCACTGTATTCTTTTTTTACAATAGTGATTTAGCTGTTACACTGCATTCGCATTTCTACATAAATATTAAAATAATCTTACATCCACAAAAACATGTTGCTGGGACTATATTAGGAGCTTTTTTAAATCTATAGATCACATTAAGGAGAATTGGCATGTTTACTGCATGAGTATCCTAATCCACATTTCTTTGGTTATTTAGAACTTCTCTGATTTCTTTCATCAGCATTTTATAGTTTTCAGTATACAAATCTTCTGCCTGTTCTGTTAGGTATACTCCTATTTCATTTTGCTTAGAACCATTTGATTTCCGTATAGTTATAGGGCTATTCAGATTATCCCGTTAATACTGGGTAAGTCGGTAGTTTCTGCTTTTTAAGGAATTGGTCAGCTCCCATCAATTTGATTTCATACCCAAGTTGTCAAGTTTGTACGTGCATGTTCTTAAGTATCTCTTATTCTTTTTAATCTCTGCACGGTTGGTGGTATCATGAAATGAAAAAATGGTGTCCCCTTTTTCAATCCTCATTTTGGCAAGTTGTGTCTTCTTTTTCTTTGTCAGTCTTTCAGGGAGGTTTGTTAATTTTATGACCTTTTCAAATAACCAGCTTTTTGTTTCATGACTTCTCTCTATTTTTAAGCTGTCAATTTCATTGACTTCTGCACTTAGAATTTTCTACCTCCATTGACACCAGGAGGAGAGAGCTTCCTCCTTACTGGTGAATGAGGGTACAAGTTTAGGCTCCTATCAGGTCTTTATTGACTACCTCCCTGACCGGGAAGGACATGAATGCCTATTCACTGCTTCCTATGTATTCTCCACTGACACTCTGGGGAGTGGGCCCTGGCTTCTCTGACACCACTGAACAGTGGGTAGTTGGGACACCTAGTTTCAGCTAGGCCTTCTACTGGGCCTTTGCTGGTTAAAAAGAGGGGTATTTTTTTTCTGTAAAATTTTGGTGGAAGTAGAACCCTTATTTTCTAAAATCTTTCTGCCCCTTTCCTGTTTCTTTGGGTAGAGAGAGCAAGCCTTTGTGGGTTTTTTTTTTGTTTACCCCTCTTGGTGTTTCTGGGTTACTGGCTTTATGAGCACCCATTTTGGAATATGTGAGACAAAAAGAACACCCAGTAAACTAACCACTATGTGTATTCTTGGGTCCTGAATTGGTAGTCTCTACCTTTCACAGTTGTCTTGTTTTATATAGAATGTCTGGAGTCCTTAGCTGTGTGTAGCTGAAGGCATAATGAAAATTAGATTTACTTCATCTTTCCCTTTCTGAAATGCATTTTAACATCTTTCCAGATTTCAAGTATTAATTCTTTGCCAGTACCGTGTGTTTAGATAGCTCTTCCAACTTGGGGCTTGTCTTCTCACTTTGTTCATGGTAATATTTTCATCAGTTGTAGTTCTGTAACAAAGAACTGTAACAAAGTTCTGTAACAAAGATGAATATATTTATCTTTTCCTTATAGCTCTTGCTTTTTTTTCTTGCTTAAAAATTTATTCCAATAAATTTGTTCTCCAAGGTCACAAATACATTCTCTCACATTTTCTTGTGAAAGTTTTTTTTTTTTAAGACAAAATATTGCTCTATCGCCCAGGCTGTAATGCAGTGGTGCAGTCTCTGCTCACTGCAACCTCCACCTCCTGGGTTCAAGCGATTCTCCTGCCTCAGCCTCCTGAGTAGCTGGGATTACAGTTGTGCACCACCACACCCAGCTAATTTTTGTATTTTTAGTAGAGATGGGGTTTTACAATGTTGATCAGACTGGTCTCGAACTCCTGACCTTGTGATCCGCCTGTCTGACCTCGTAATCCGCCTGTCTGGGCCTCCCAAAGTGCTGAGATTACAGGCATGAGCCACCATGCCTGGCCTTTGAAAGTTTTATAGTTGTTAATCTATTCAAAATAGTGATTTTTTTGAATCAGATAAAGTAGGGATCTAATTTCATTTCCCACCCCACAATAGTTGTTCCAGCAATATGAAAAGTTCATCCCTTTTCCCACTGATTTCTAGTGAGACATCTGATATATATATAAAGTGTACATTTATGTAAGCCTTACAAATATCACACCATTTTAGTTGTTACAGCTTTAGAGTAGGTTTTGTTATTTGGTAGGCATGTCCCCACAGCTTGTCAAAATTCTATTGAAATCTCTGTTGGGATTGTTATAGAGCTGCATTGCATCTATAGATACGTTTGTGGGAGCATTGTCATCTTTACCATCATGGACATGCTTTCTTCGTGATTTAGATATTTTTAAATGTTTTTAAATATAGCTGAATATATTTCTGCACGACGACCTTCACAGTCTTTTGAAATTTATTTCTAAGTACTTAATATATTTTTGTTGCTTTTGTAAAACTTTTTTAATTAAATTTTTATTTGTTGTTTCTATATACAAATGGAATTGGCCTTTGGATTACTTTGTATTTGTTCTTATGCATTTCATTAAAAAAATAGATCTGGGAACCTTATTGCAGTCTTCCTTAGTATAAATTATACAGCATCAAGTTTATATTAGAGTTTTAACTCATTTGGTTTTTTTTTTTTTTTATTGTTTACCAAGCACCATGAAAGACTATTCTTTTTTGTTCAAAGGAATGCATTTGATAAAAGGAAATGGTATTTCATAATGTCTGTGAAGATTTCAAACAAAAGGAACATGTCTCTTTTCTGCTTCCAGAAATCCTAATTTTGTAAGTCTAGAGAAAACCTTAGCTCCTTGTTTTATTTTGTTTCTTTTTTTTTTGGAGGCAGAGTCTCGCTCTGTAGCCCAAGCTAGAGTGCATTGGTGTGATCTCTGCTCACTGCAACCTCTGCTTCCCGGGTCCTGGTTCAAGCAATTCTCCTGCCTCAACCTCCCGAGTAGCTGAAATCACAGGTGCGCACCACCATGCCCGGCTAACTTTTGTATTTTTAGTAGAGATGGGGTTTCACCAGCCAGGCTGGTCTTGAACTCCTGATCTTGTGATCCACCCGCCTCAGCCTCCCAAAGTGCTGGGATTACGGGCATGAGTCACCGCACCTGACCACCTTCTTGTTCTTTTAAAAATCTCCCATGTGGTTCTGTACATTTCTGTTTGAAAACCACTGCTAGAGAGGTTGCTAAATAGTAAAAGCATTTAGCCCATGGTGATGTGGGGGAAGGGAGTCATTTCATTTAAAATTTTGAAGAATTTATGCATCATTTAATATTTCATGTGTGATGTATAGATAAAATTAGTATATTTACATAAACAATTGTCTTTTATTAAGTGACAGCAGGTATGAGTTTAAAAAGAATGGACATTGAAAAAGAACAGATACAGTTTGAATGAGATATATTGGCTGAGTACTTAGTATATTTGCATTAAAATTTAGGATATAATTTTGTCTTTCCCAGTTGGAGTCATTCGATGCCCAGTTTGCAGCCAAGAATGTGCAGAAAGACACATCATAGATAACTTTTTTGTGAAGGACACTACTGAGGTTCCCAGCAGTACAGTAGAAAAGTCAAATCAGGTAAGTGTATTACATCTTGAACCTTTTGCCAACTTTTTAAAAATTGAGATTGGGTCTTGCTTTGTCACCCAGGCTGGAGTGCAGCTGTGTGACCTCTGCTTCCTGGGTTTAAGTGATTCTCTCATCTCAGCCTCGTGAGTAGCTGGGATTACAGGCATGCACCACCACACCCAGCTAATTTTTGTATTTTTACTAGAGATGGGATTTCACCATGTTGGCCAGGCTGGTCTTGAACTCCTGACCTCGAGTGATCCACCTGCCTTGGCCTCCCAAAGTGCTGGGATTACAGTTGTGAGCCACCACGCCTGGCCTCTTTTGTCAACTATTGATGGGGTAACAAAAGGCTGGAGGTCTCTAAAGTAAAAGGAATCAAACATTAGATAATCTATAAAATTATGTAATATTTTAAAAGGTACATAAAGAATAATGAATAATTCACCTTAAGAAATAAAACAGTGGCAGTGCAGAAGCTCTTGATTGCATTACCCACATTCCAATCTCCTCCAGAGAAACCATTGTTTTATATTTAATATTATTTCATTTCTTTGAACTTTTACTAGGTATTGACAATTAGATTTTTACTTAAAGCTCAGCTCTCACTTTTTTTCTGTTTTAATGATAAGCTCTATAATGATACATATGAAAGACACCATGTCTTTGATCAGTAAGGTTTTTACATTTTTAGGAAAGCCTTCTTTTCTACATGGTATTACTTTGAAAGCTTCATTTGTATTTTGGGGTTTGTTGTTGTTGTTTGTTGTTTGTTGTTGTTGAGACAGGGTCTCACTCTCTTGCCCAGTCTGAAGTGCAGTGATGTAGTCATAGCTCACTACAGTCTTCAACTCCTGGGTTCCAGTGATTCTCACACTTTAGCCTCCTGAGTCACTGGAACTACAGGCTCATGCTGCCATGCCCAGCTAACTAATGCCTCATTTGGTAGCGTCGTCCAAGGTGTTGGATTTAGAAGATCCAGTGGTGTATTTCTTTTCTTTTCTTTTTTTTTTTTTTTTTTTTGAGACGGAGTTTCACTCTTGTTACCCAGGCTGGAATGCAATGACACGATCTCGGCTCACCACAACCTCCACTTCCTGGGTTCAGGCAATTCTCCTGCCTCAGCCTCCTGAGTAACTGGGATTACAGGCACGTGCTACCATGCCCAGCTAATTTTTTGTATTTTTAGTAGAGACAGGGTTTCACCATGTTGACCAGGATTGGTCTCGATCTCTTGACCTCGTGATCCACCCGCCTCGGCCTCCCAAAGTGCTGGGATTACAGGCGTGAGCCACCGTGCCCATCCATGTGTTTTTCTTTTCTTTCTGACTTCTATAACCCATATATAGAACATTTCTGTTGGCTTCATAGATCTAGATGTCAGATCTATCATGCATAATCTATAGTGCTCCAGTGGGGATTAGCCATGTTGAGATTAATTCTACAGCTTGTGCTAAGTATAGTTGTATTAGTCTGCTTTTGGATCATGATTCATTGATGATTCCTCTAGGCAGTTCCCTTAATTTGGAATGGAAGATCTGGGAAAGAACTAAATTTGGTTAGGAAAAAGTGATTATTAGCTATGTTTATCAGGACTCTTTAGTAATCACATGGTTAATTTCTGTACTTTTTGTTGAATTTTCAGTTTCCTGTTCGTTGGGAGAACTGCATGAATTTAAGGTTCACTTTGAATGAACATAGCCACTACTGACTGAAATACATGTTTTTTGTAGTTTGGAAAGTATCCACAATTCTTCCTGATTTGAACCTTATCAAAGGCCAAAACAGCTAGCTGCAGGAGATAAACTTTCTAATTGTGTAATTGTGAAACCACCTTTAAAGAAAGAAACATAATTATTTATGTGGGCTACGGTGTTGAGCACTTAAGTCCTCTGAAAGTTCTCTTTTGAATACAAATGATTTTGTTTCTGTCTTCCGTCACTTTGCTTTACATGTGATTGTAGCTATACTATTCATTAGATTCATAGTATGTGCATGCTTAATCCAGAAAACTCAAAACTATAGTAGCATTAGCAATCCTCAAATATAAAGTAGCATAAATAAATGTCAACCAGATAGAATATTTATATGACATGAAATGATAACAAGACATGAGGGTTAAAGGGATTCTAATCCAAAGGACAAGTTTAAGAGGCTGCTTTATACCTCCAGATGATCAATTAGTTGTCAGTACATTTATGTTTATTTCGTCTGCTTCTGTCACAGAAACATAGTAGGAAGAAGTTAAACTAGAGATGGAGTCCAATATACATACTATATGTTGATACTGGGCATGCATGGATTGGGGTATGAAATGTGGTATGAGAATAGGGTGCTGCTAGAGGCATTTGGTGAGGATGGAGACTGGAGAGGTTATATGGAGGATAAATTGGAACCAGGCAGTACTTGGCAAGAGGTAGTGAGAGCTGAATTAGCATGGTAACAATAAGGAAAGGAAGTTACCACCCACTGAGAATTTGATAATCCTGACCGGGTGTGGAAGCTGAGAGATGTTTTACTGCCTGGATGGTGCCTTTCACGGAGATCATGATAAAGAGGGTGGGAGGTAGGTCGAGGTAATAAATCGGTTTTGGATGTGACTGAGTTTGCATTGCCTATGAGATTGTAAACTAGAGGTGTCATCCATGGTTAGAGTGGAGCTCTGAAGAGAGTTCATAGCTAGAGATTTTGAAAAGTTTTAAAACTTCTATCTTTGTTATAGATAATTTCAGGCATTACCAAAGAAACAATTAACATAACAAACTCCCAAGACCCATCGCTTAGATCATAGTCATCAACTCTTGTTTTGTGCATACCCTGATACTACATCCACAGTCACTAGTTTGCATTGATGTTAATTCTAGCCATTACTATAATTTCATCTCTAACTTTTTTTTTTTTTTTTTTTTTTTGAGATGGGAGTTTTGCTCTTGTTGCCCAGGCTGGAGTGCAATGGCGAGGTCTTGGGCTCACTGCAACCTCTGCGTCCTGGGTTCAAGTGATTGATTCTCTTGCCTCGGCCTCCTAAGTAGCTGGGGTTACAGGCTCCCACCACCACACCTGGCTAGTTTTTGTATTTTTAGTAGAGACAGGGTTTCACCATGTTGCCCAAACTGGTCACCAACTCCTGACCTCAGGTGATCTACCCACCTCAGCCTCCCAAAGTGCTGGGATTACAGGTATGAGCCACCGTGCCCAGCCATATCTGCAAATATTTTGGTATGTACTTCAATAAAATATTTTTTTCTGTAAAGATAACCACCATATCAATTTCCTATATAAAAAATAAAAGAACCAGCCTGGGCAACATGGTGAAACCGTGTCTGAATGAATGAATGGATGGATGAATAAACAAGAAAGAAAAGCAAGCATATAGGCGTGGTGGTGTGCACCTGTAGTCTCAGCTAGTTAGGAGGCGAGGTTGGAGGATCACCTGTGCTCAAAGAGATGGAGGCTGTAATGAGCCGTAATCATGCCACTGCACTCCAGCCTGGGTGACAGAGTGAGAGCCTATCTCCAAAAAAAAATAAAAAATGTAATGGTTAGTGATCTTTTAATATTACCAAATATCTAAGCAGTAATCAAATGGTTCTAATTATTATAGGTTTTTTTTAAACAATGGTTTGTTTCTATAAGGATCTAACAAGGCCTACACAGTACATTTGGTTGATTTGTCTCAAACCTATCTTTTAATTAATCTCAAGTTACCCCTTTGCTTCTCTTGCTTTTCTTTTCTTCCTTTTTAACATTTTTGTTGCATAAACTGGGTTGCATGTTCCATAGAGTTAGCTTTATTCTGAATTTTGCTAATAATTTCCATAAAGTCATATAACATGCTGATTCTGTAGTTTGTGAAATTTTGAATAAAAATACAGTGGCTTGTTTAGATTCTGGTTCCGTTAGAGGAAAAGGGTAAGAATACCTTGATCGGTATGTCCACATCAGGAGGCATATGGTGTCTGGGTTTGTCTTTCTTTTTTCTGATGTTAATGGCCATTGATGACCACTGCTGAGATCCCATATGTTTCATTAGGGTTTTGAAAAATAGTGTCATTTTAATTCTATTATTCTTCTTTATTTCTTAACTGGAATAGAAAGCAAAAGCTTCCTTCATCAATCTTTTGATTACTCTGAACTATAGTTCATCCAGGAAAGGTAAGTTCAATTTTGATTCCTTCTCTCTAGTTGCCAATTTTTAGAGCAGTGAGTTAATTTCTTAGCATTTTTCAGAAGGTGACTAATTGGGGATGGTGGCGGGGGGGAGAGAGAGATTTGTGTGTGTGTGTGTGTGTGTGTCTGTGTCCCTCTGTTTGAGTCTGCAGTAGCCATTACAATTTCCCTTGCTTTTTTTTCTGACATTTTTTATTCTAGACCTTGAAGCAGCCATTTCTTCTAGGTGCTTTGATTCCTTTTTGTGGGAAATGATGTTTGGAGACCACAGTATGGTATGATGGGTGCTCATCATCACTGAGTTGGTCACCTACCTAGGCCTTCAGGGCCTAACGGACTTTATTTCTAAAAGAAAATATAAGTATATATTGATATTTTAAAGTCAAATTTAGAATCATAGAGTTTTGCTTTTTTGATTTTATATTTGTATCTCTTTTATACTAGAAATATTGGTTCTTTGTTTTTTTTTTCCCCACTCTGTCACGCAGGCTGGAGTGTAGTGGCTTGATCTCAGCTCACTGTAACTTCAGCCTCCCTAGTAGTTGGAATTACAGGTGGCCACCTCCATGCCTGGCTAATTTTTGTATTTTTAATACCAGCGGGTTTTTACCATGTTAGCCAGGCTGGTTTCAAACTTCCTAACCGCAAATTATCTGCCCTCCTCAGCCTCCCAAAGTGGTGGGATTACAGGTGTGAGCCACTGTGCCCAGGCGAAATGTTGGTTATTAATTGCACTTATGTAATTTATTTTCTCTATGAAAAAAAGTTTATATTTATGTATATATGTAATATGGCCAGGCACGGTGGCTCATGCCTGTTATCCCAGCACTTTGGGAGGCCGAGGTGGGCGGGTCACTTGAGATGAGGAGTTCCTAACCAGCCTGGCCAATATGGTGAAACCCTGTCTCTATTAAAAATGCAAAAATTAGCCAGGCATGGTGGTGCACACCTGTGGTGTCATCCGCTCTGGGGCTGAGTGAGGAGAATAATGTGAACCTAGGAGGTGGAGGTTGCAGTAAGCCGAGATTGTGCCACCGCACTCCAGTCTGGACAACAGAGTGAGATTCCATCTCAAAAAAAAAAGCGTACACACACACACGTTTGTGTGTGTATATATGTACATACACACATCTGTGTATATATACATATGTATATGCATATACATATATATGTATGTGATATATAGTACATGCATAATATTTATTACATGTATAATATATAATCTGGGTCAATCAAGAATCTTTTTTTTTTAGATTATAAAAACTTCCTCTTTAATCAAGGTTTATAGCATCAACAGATTTCTTGAATAAAATGGAAAGTTTCCAGTACAATGAAACAAATCCACAAGTCACCATACATACAACACCTGGCAGAAAAAAACAAAAACAAGTTTATACAATCCCTGTAACAGCCATGGTCTTAATCTCAGATGCTTCCTCCATCTGCCAAGTGTGTTCTGGATACACAGCACACTGTGGCTTCTGGGGTCACACTCAGCTGAGGCTGTGGGTCCACAGAGCACTCATCGGGCTGGGCTATGGTGGTGGTGGCTCTACTCAAGAAGCAAAGCAGTTACCAGCACATTCACACAGTGTATTGAACATCTTTTAAATATCAAAGTGAGAAACAAGACGGCAACACAATAATGTCATCAGAAAGATGTTAGGAAGTAAGGACAGCTGTGTAAAGCTTGAGGCTGAAAAGTGGCTTGCCAGCTTCATTTCTTCAGCTTCTTGGGTAGTGGGTGCCGGAACAGTAAGATGTGAGGTTCTAGTTCATGGATCATATAATGGACCCAACTCTGACTCTGTTGAATGCCAAGATTCCTCCATTCAGATTCAGATATCAAATGGGTTTTAGGGACCAGCTTGGCTATGTCATTGGGCAGCATGACATGCCAATACTCAAACTCCTCGTCGTCATATTTGTCCGTTTGTTTGTGCGACATGATCGCTTTGTCTGCTAGCCTTCAGCCCCCAAGAATCATTTTAATTCTTAATAATTATAAGGCTGGGCACAGTGGCTCATGCTTGTAATCCCAACACTTTGGGAGGCTGAGGCGGGCAGATCACAAGGTCAGGAGTTCAAGACCAGCCTGGCCGATATGGTGAAAGCCCTTCTCTACTAAAAATACAAAATTACCTGGTCGTAGTGGCACATGCCTGTAATCCCAGCTACTTGGGAGGCTGAGGAAGGAGAAATGCTTGAACGCGGCAGGTGGAGGTTGCAATGAGCTAAGATCGTGCCACTGCACTCCAGTCTGGACAACAGAGGGGGACTCCATCTCAATAAAATAAGGAATTGTAAACTAGATACAAGGTTTTCTGAAAATACACAAATAAATTCTTAAAAGTATCACAGAGGTAGCAACTTTGAGAAGCACCTGAAGGAACAAATGCAAAAGGCTGGAATTATTAAAAGGTAAAAAGCTCAGGAAAGGGCCTCATGGAACTTAAAGCTCAGGAAGTGCAACTTGGCTGGTGATGGGGTCTATGTGTTTGGCTTGGGACTCAGACTTCTGACAAGCAGAAGTATTGGTGCTGGCATTTCTGAAGTGGATTATAGTAAAGCTGGTTCTACAAATACTGGAAAAACTGCAAACTAGCTAGCTCATTGTAGGAAGGAACTCCTGCAGCTGGAATGAAGCAGCATTAATTGGAGTGATGCTCACAGAAATTGCATGCAGATAGGAAGAAAAGAGGAAGCTAACTATGAGAATCAACTGCCTTCTTCTGGCATTGCATTCTCCCTGCAACACTATCCATTGTTAGATAAAAATGTGAAACCAGCGTGTAAAGCATAAATGTGGCTTGCAGAATAAGAGTTCATAGTATAATCGTGTTGGAGCTGAAAAAAGAAGTTGTAGACTGTTTGTATCAAAACAGATAGCAAAAAAGACAGCAGTTATTAAATTAAAAATTTTTTTTTGGAGAGACGGAGTCAACCCAGCTGGAGTGCAGTGGCACAGTCTTGGCTTACTGCAACCTACACCTCCAGGATTCAAGCAATTCTCCTGCCTCAGCCTCTTGAGTAGCTGGGACTATAGGCACATGCCACCACCCTGAGCTAATTTTTTGTATTTTAGTAGAGATGGGGTTTCACTGTGTTGCCTGGGCTGGTCTTGAACTCCTGAGTTTAGGCAATTCACCTGCCTTGGCTTCCCAAAGTGCTAGGATTACAGGGGTGGGCGACTATGCCCAGCCAATCAAATCATGTTTTAAAGTTTGCCTGAAATAAATAAATCTTCTCTGTGTGGTTAAGCCACCCTCTTGATTAAGGCAGGTTCATTTATTAAATTTTGCCTTTGTCATTTATGAATTTAAATTTTTAAAATTTTATGTAACTATATATAAAACATTCATGTTGTTTGAAAATCGATAAACTTCATCCCTGTTTTGTCTATCCATCTACCTTATTTCTTTCCAACCTTATAGGTAACTATTTAAATGTCCTTTATGGTTTATCCTTCCTTTTTAAATATTATGTTAATATACAATTTAAAAACAAGTCATCCCACTCCATCCCATCCGTATTAGTCTGTTTTTGCATTGCTATAAAGAAATACCTGAGACTGGATAATTTATAAAGAAAGCACGATGCTGGCATCTGCTCAGCTTCTGGGGAGGCCTCAGGAAACTTAGAATCATGGTAGAAGGTGAAGAGGGGCAGCAGGTTTATGTTACATGTGGCCAGAGCAGGAGCAAAAAGAGAGGGTCAGAGGTGCCACACACTTTTTTCTTTTTATTTTCTTTCTTTTTTTTTTTAGATGGGGTTTTGCTCTTAATCATCAAAGCTGGAGTGCAATGGCGCGATCTCAGCTCACTGCAACCTCCACCTACTGAGTTCAAGCAATTCTCCTACCTCAGCTTCCTGAGTAGCTGGGATTACAAGCATGCCCCACCACATCCAGCTAATTTTTTTTTTTTTTTTTTAGTAGAAACAGGGTTTTACCATGTTAGCCAGGCTGGTCTTGAACTCCTGACCTCAGGTGATCCACCCACCTTGGCCTCCCAAAGTGCTGGGATTACAGGCATGGGCCACTGCATCTGGCTGTGCCACATAGTTTTAAATGAACACATCTCATGTGAACTCATTATCATGAGAACAGCACCAAGGGGGAAATCCACCTGCATGATTCAGTCACCTCCCATCAGGTCCTGCCTCTAACATTGGGGATTGCAGTTCTACTGAAATTTGGTCAGGGACACAGATCCAAACCATATTGTTCCACCCTGGCTCCTCCCAAATCTAATGTCCTTCTCACATTTCAAAACTCAATCATGCCTTCCCAAAAGTTCCTCAGAGTCTTAACCACTTTAGCATGAACTCAAAAGTCCAAAGTCTCACATTTGAGATGAGAAGGACAAGGCAAGTCCCTTCTGCTTATGACCCTGTAAAGTCAAAAACGTGTTAGTTACTTCCAAAATACAGTGTGGGTACAGACATTGGGTAATACTCCCATTCCAAAATGGAGAAATTGGCCAAAAGAAAGGGGCTGTGGGCCTTGCGCAAGTCCAAAACCCAGCAGCAGTCATTAAACCTTAAGGCTCCAAAATAATCTCCTTTGACTTTACATCTCTCATCCAGGACCCGCTGGTACAAGGGGTGGGCTCCCAGAGCCTTGGGCAGCTATACCTACTCCTGTGGCTTTGCAGGTTCAGCCCCTGCAGCTGCTCTCATGAGCTTCTCTCATGGGTGCCTGTGACTTTTACAGGCTGAAGGTGCAAGCTGCTGGCGGATCTACCGTTCTGGGGTCTGGAGGACAGTGGCACACTCCTCAGAGCTCCATTTGGGAGGGCCCCAGTGGGGACTCTGTGTGGGTACTCCAGCCTCACATTTCTCCTCTGCATTGCCCAAGTAGATGTTCTTCGTGAAGTCTGCCCCTGCAGCAGGCTTCTGCTTGGACATCCATGCAGGCTTTCCCATAAATCCTCTGAAATCTAGGCAGGGGCTCCCAAGTGTCAACTCTTGCGTTCTGTGTACCTGCAGACTTAACAGCATGTGGAAGCTGCCAAGGCTTATGCCTTGCATCCTGTGAAGCAGCGGTGTGAGCTGTATCTGGGCCTCTTTGAGCCATGGCTGGAGCTAGAGAGGCTGGGACACAGCGGGCAGTGTCCTGAGCCAGGGCTGGCCTGGCCCACAAAACCATTCAATCCTCTTAGGCCTCTGGGCCTGTAACAGAAGTGGCTGCTCAGAATGTCTCTGAAATGCCTTCAAGTCCTTCCCCTATCCTCAATTTCTGCAGCCTGCTTGAATTCCTCCCCTAAAAAATGGGCTTTTCTTTTCTACCACATGACCAGGCTGCAAATTTTCCAAACTTTTATGCTCTGTTTCCCTTTGAAATATTTAAGTTCCAACTTTAGGTCATTTCTTTGCTCATGCACGTGAGCATAGCTTGTTAGAAGCAGCTAGATGACATCTTGAACACTTTGCTGCTTAGAAATTTAATCCACCAGATACTCTGAATCATCTGTCAAATTCAGTGTTCCACAGATCCCTAGAGCAGGGGCACAGTCCAGCCAAGCTCTTTGCCAAGGTAAAACAAAAGTGACCTTTGCTCCATTTCCCAACAAGTTTATTTCCATCTGAGACTCCTCAGCCTGGACTTCATTGTCCAAATTAAGTATTTTGGTCACAACAATTTACCAAATCTCTAGGAAGTTCCAAAATTTCCCTCACCTTCCTGCCTTCGTTTGTGCCCTCCAAACCATTTGAAATTCTGCCAACTACCCAGTTCCAGAGCTGCTTCCACATTTTCAGGTATCTGTGTGTTTTTTTTTTTTTTTGGAGATGGAGTGTTGCTCTGTCACCCAGACTGGAGTGCAATGGCACAGTCTCGGCTCACTGCAGCTTCCACCTCCCAGCTTCAGGCTATTCTCCTGCCTCAGCCTCCAGAGGAACTGGGATTATAGGCACGCACCACTATGCCCAGCTAATTTTTGTATTTTTAGTAGAGACGAGGTTTCACCATGTTGGTCAGGCTGGTCTTGAACTCCTGACCTCATGATCCTCCTGCCTTGGCCTCCCAAAGTGCTGGGATTACAGGGATGAGCCACTATGGTTGGCCTTTTAGGTATCTTTATAGCTGTACCCCATTCCTTGGTACCAATTTTCTGTATTAGTCCAGTCTCACATTGCTATAAAGAAATATCTGAGACTGGGTAACTTATAAAGAAAAGAGGTTTAGGCCAGGTGCAGTGACTCACACTTGTAATCCCAGCACTTTAGGAAACCGAGGTGGTTGGATCACGATGTTAGGAGTTTGAGATCAGCCTGACCAACATGGAGAAATTTCATCTCTACTAAAAATAAAAAAATTAGCCAGGCATATGGCAGGCACCTGTAATCCCACCTACTCAGGAGGCTGAGGCAGGAAAATCACTTAAACCCAGGAGGCAGAGGTTGTGGTGAGCCACGATCGTGCACTGCACTCCAGTTTGGGCAACAGAGCGAGATTCCATCTCAAAAAAAAAAAAAAAGGTTTAATTGGCTCATGATTCTGCAGGCTGTACAGGAAACATGATGCTGGCATCTGCTCAGCTTACTATCATGGCAGTAGGTGAAGAGGAAGCAGGCTCATCCACATGGCAGGAGCAGGAGCAAAAGAGAATGGGGAGGCACTACACATTTGACCAGGTCTCAGGAGAATTCACTATCACGAGAAGAGCACCAAGGAGGAAATCCACCCCCATGATCCACCCATCTCCCAGCAAGTTCTAACTCCAACATTGGGGATTACAATTCAGCAATTTGGGCAGGCACACAGATCCAAACCATATCACCATCTTTCTTGAATAAGCAGTAGCATATCACACACACACACTCTCTCTCTCTCTCTCTCTCTCTCTCTCTTTCTCTCTTTCTCTCTTTCTCTCTTCCTGTTTTGTTTTACTTTGTACTAGCAATCTCTCCTAAGTGGTATAAATAGAAAGTACTTATTTCTTTTTATAGCTTACGATGGAGATTAAATTTTAGATTACATCCTTTTAGAGATACTATGTGAGGCTAAGGAAGTAGATGAGATTTGTTCCTATAATCTAATGCAAACTACAGAATCAGAGGATGAAGGGTGGGATCCACAGGGAAAATCAGGGAGATAGGAGGATTGGCAGGTAGTAAGGAATTCACATGGCTTCTAGGTAGCAGGAGTCAGTGGTATAGAGTGATTTTAGAATGATTCAAGATGATAAGTGCAGAGAAAAGGTAGATTTTGGTTTATGAACATAATCAGGTATTTGGAATTCGGCTTGTGTCAACCACTGAAGTGGAAGTTTACTGTCAAGCCTCTTCTCATCTCCATATACCACTTCCAGCAACCCTCGCCAAAGCCACTGAAAAATCCTCCTAACTTGTCATTATACAGAGAAACACTTGCTCCTTTTCTAATTTGTTCTCCACATTGCAGCCATTGTGACATAAAAATGGAAATCTGGCCGTGTCATTTTCTTAAAAGCTTTTAATAGATGTCTTTGGACAAAGACCAAAATTGCCTTGTGACTGCTTGATCTGGCCCCTGACCATCTTGTCCTGGCTTTTCTTGCCCGTCTTCTTGATTGCACCACTTCAGTCACATTGCCTTCTTTCAGTTCTTTGAACCTTCTTGCTCTTCTTGCCTGGGACTTTTGTACATGCTGTTGTCTTTTCCTAGAAGTAAAAGCCTTCACTGGGTAATCCCTCCTCATGCTTTCCCCAGCCTTCCAGCCCCTCTAAAATGAGATTCATTCTTCATTATATGCTCATATTAATTTCCATATATTTCCTTTATAGTGCTTGTCAGTTTGTAGTTCTATATTGATCAGTTTGCAGTTATATGTTGATATATTTATTCTAATAATGTGCATCTGCCTCACATTTAATCTTCACAACTACTCAGTAATGTCTGTACTATTAAAGTAGTAATAATAATCATCACAGCTACTCAGTAATATCCTCATATTAAAGATGAGTACTCTATGTAACCTGCCCAAGACCACTGAGCTCTAGCAAGTGAGGGAACTATGATTTGAACCTGCACTATCTACAAGACTGTAGTTATCATAAAGGCCTGGACCATGTTTGCTTTTCCTGACTGTTTATTCTCACACCTAGCATAACGTTTGGGAAATAAACACCTAGCTAAAATATTTGGGATACTGAATTAAGGAGAAAATGTACTTATATTCTTATCTCTTCATGGTATTTTAATTTCATGTGTGTAATGTAACACACAGTGTCAGTTTAAAATTTCCAAACCCTGTCAGGAAATAACTGATTTAGCCCATATAGTTGGTGTATCATGTATGTAAAGCTGGTGATAGGACCAGCTTTTCATTTTGTTAAAAATTCACATGCCATGGTTCTTTTCTTGTCAGGTGTGCACAAGCTGTGAGGACAACGCAGAAGCTAATGGCTTTTGTGTAGAGTGTGTTGAATGGCTCTGCAAGACATGTATCAGAGCTCATCAGAGGGTAAAGTTCACAAAAGACCACACTGTCAGACAGAAAGAAGAAGTATCTCCAGGTAATAAATGAGTTCTTTTTATTTTTTTTCTTCTGTCTTTCCCCTTGTCTTTTCTTCCTTCCTGTATTGACTTGTTTTGAAAAATTTGTTAAGTATTAAATGTACTCTTGATTAAGAGAGGCTTATATTATAATTGAAATTTAAGTGCTTACAAATGTTGGAAAGTGTGAATAGATGTAGAACCCTGTTTTACATTCATACTGCCTGTCTTTCTGCTTCTATAAATGTCTTCATTTGGTGTGAATATAGAACAAATGGAGAAAAAATTTGCTTTTTCTTATTTTTCTTCTCTCTAAGGTAACAACAAGGGGTGGGCTCAAATATTTTATAACTCTTTTTCCTTTTGACATTCTTGTAGTAAACCTGCTTTTTGAAATTTGTCTGATACATGGATAGCCAGAGAGGCTTTTTTATGTAATCATTATTTTTTGTTTTATTGTTTTGTTTTCAATGCTGTTCAGTAATACATTTTTTTAGTTTGGTAAAATACATGCAACATAAAATTTGTCATTGTAACTTTTTAAGTGTATAATTCAGTGGCATTTATTACATTTACACATTGTGCAACCATCATTACTATTTTCAAAACTTTTTTGTCAACCCAGTCAGCATCTTTTTTTGTACCCTTTAATAACTCCAATTTTCTTCCCCTAGCTCCTGGTAAATTCTACCCTATTTTCTTTTTTTTAAATGGAGTCTTACTCTGTCACCTAGGCTGGCTGTAGTGTAGTGGCACAATCTCAGCTCACTACAACCTCTGCACATGGGTTTATGCAATTCTCCTGCCTGTAGCTGGGATTACAGGCATGCACCACCACATCTGGCTAAGTTTTGTATTTTTAGTAGACACGGTGTTTTACCATGTTGGCCAGACTGATCTCGAACTCCTGACTTCAAGTGATCTGCCAGCCTTGGCCTTCTAAAATGCTGGGATTACAAGCATATGGCACTGCGCTCAGTCTTTATTTTCTGTCTCTATAAATTTGCTTGTTCTAGGTATTTCACCCAAGTGGAATCATACCGTATGATGTCCTTTGATACCTAACTTATTTTACTTAGCATAATATTTTAAGAATTTACTCATGTAATAGCCTGTATCAAAATGTAGCAAAACTTTTTTTTCTTTGCTTGTGTGAGACTAGTGAAAGATTTGGTGTAATCCCAGCACTTTGGGAAGCTAAAGTTGGATGATTGCTTCAGCCCAGGAGTTCTAGACCAGCCTTGGCAACATGGTGAAACCTTATCTACAAAAAATCAGAAAATTCACTGGGCATGGTAGTACATGCTTGTAATCTCAACAACCTGGGAGGTGAGATGGTAGAAGGATTGCTTGAGCCAGGGAGCTTGAGGCTGCAAGGAGCTGTGATCATTGTCATTGCACTCCACCTGCGTGACAGTGTGAGACCCTGTCTCAAAAAAAAAAAAAAAAAAGAAAAGAAAAAAAGATTGAACCATCTTTGCATTTCTGGAATTAATTCTATTTCATCTTGATGTGTTGTGCTTTGAATATTCTTATAATATATTGCCAGTTTTCTCTATCTGGTTATTTTTATTTTCGTTCTTAATTCTACATGTTTACATATTTCTGTCTTCAAAAGTAGCTCTTGAATTTGTCTGTTTTATATTTTTTAGTTCATTAATTTCATCTGTAATTCCTCTCAGGTTACCTTAGGTTTGAGTTTTTCTGTTTTTTTTTTTGTTTTTTTTTTGGTGAGACAGACTCATTTCAAGACTGAGGCCAGAGTGCAGTGGTGCAGTCTCGGCTCACTGCAACTTCGACTTTCTGTATTCAAGCGATTCTCCTGCTTTGGCCTCCCAAGTGTCTGGGATTACATGCTTGTGCCCACCATGCCTGGCTAATTTTTGTATTTTTAGTAGAGACGGGGTTTCACCATGTTGGCCAGGTTGGTCTCGAACTCCTAACCTCAAGTGATCCAACCGTCTCAGGCTCCCAAAGTGCCGAGCCACCACGCCTGGTATAGGCCAGCATACTGCTGGCCAAACAAAACCTACTGGCAGTCTGCATATAGATCAGTTTTGTCAGTTTTGGCACTATTGACATTTTGAGCTAGATAATTCTTTATTGTTGGGGATTGATCTGTGCATTATAAAAAGAAATGCAAATGGCTGATCACTGTTGATTCATCTCAGTGATTAAAGAAATGCATTCTAAGATAGTAAAGTATGTACTTTACTGTCTTGCATTTATTAAATTGTCAAAGATGAAAATTTGGAGAGTTCCCCCCGTTAATATGGTTAATAGCCACTCTACACTGGTTGGAGTACAGATTGGCACAATTATTTATTATTTTTCTATATGAATTACCCTTTGACTTAACAGTTCTACTACTAGGAATTTACCTTATAGAAACATTTAAATGATTTATAATTTTCATGTTTATTTCAGCACTATTTGCAATATTGAAAAATGAATAACTTATAAATATCCTTTGTAAGTGGTATAGTGGTATAACTGTTTTATGAAATACTATATAGTTAATAAGAATGAGGTGGATATATTTACCAATACAGAAAGGTATCTAAGGTAGAGTTAAGTGAGAAAAAAATCTCGACAATATATGTGCTACCATTTATTGTTTTATAAAATGCAGCACTATACTATATGTACTTCCATCTTTAGAAAAACCAGAGTAATATATACCATGTTATTAATAGTAATTATCTCTGGAGGTAGGATTATTTCTGAAATGTTTGTATTTTGCCTTTAATTATTAGTAAGATAACTGAGGTTTACTATTTAATTATATTTATTCATATTCTGATTTTTCCACTTAACATTATGATGTAAACATTTTCCAGTTTTATCCCCACGCTAGAAAACTAGAGTGTAATAATGAAAACATTATTTCTGTATTGATGGGTATCCTCTATTAGGATTTTTACAAAAGTGGGTTAATAATTTATTTGACTACTACTTTTAGACATTTGTATTATATTTTCTTTCTTCCTCCCTCTCTTTCCATCTCTTTCTCTGCCTCTCTGTCTCTATCTGTGAGGTCATGCAGTGTTCCTAGACTAGACTCAAAAAACGCTTGGGCTCAAGTAAGCGATTCTCTCAACCCAGCTTCCTGACTAGCTGAGACTACAGGCGTAGGCCACTGTGCCCGGCTTGATTTTCCTCATTGCATTTTCAAAAATTCTCCTCTCATATTTGGAATAGAAGACGTCCTGGTGGTTCATACTCACCAGGGCTGTCTTCTTCAGACTTTTTAATGCAGTAAAACATATTTTTAACTACACTTAGTTCCTTCATTTACTTCTGAATTAATTTTAATTTCTACTTGAAAAATGAAAAGGTTAATTTTTCTGAAATGCTGACACAATATGTGATATCTTAATATCTGTAATTCTTAGTGAAAGTTGCAGCATAGTATAGGTGAAGCTGTAGTGTTTATATCAATAGATGTGAATTCAAATGGGCAATCTAATAATTATTTACTATTCAATTATGTTAATTTTCTTCTCTTTTTTCTCCCATTGTTTCTGCAGAGGCAGTTGGTGTCACCAGCCAGCGACCAGTGTTTTGTCCTTTTCATAAAAAGGAGCAGTTGAAGCTGTACTGTGAGACATGTGACAAACTGACATGTCGAGACTGTCAGTTATTAGAACATAAAGAGCATAGGTACCAGCATCTTTGGTTATATAGATTTGTGTATAGATGCATATAGAGCTTTAGAGGACTAACGGACTGCTGCCACCCTTGTCAAATGGCAGTCTGCAAATAGAAGTTTGTTTGGCCAGCAGTATGCTGGCCTATACCAGGGTTTGTCAATTTTGACACTACTGACATTTTGGGCTAGATAATTATTGTTGGGGACTGATCTGTGTATTATATGGTGGTTAGCATGCTTGACCTCTACCAACTAGATGCCAGTAGTAACCCTCTAACCCTCCCCAGTTGTGACAATTAAAATATAGCTCCAGACATTGGCAATGGCCTTAGGAGAAAAATCATCCTAATTTGAGGACACTGGCCGACACACTGTTTGAAAATATATAGAACTGGTTGCCAGCATTGCAAAATGAGGAGATTTTACATTTTTAAAATATCTAGATTTCTGGATTTTCTAGCCCTGAGTCTGTATACTTTCATGTCAACATTTGAGACATGCCTTTTCCAGTTCCTTATAGTTCCTAGCAAAGCTTACTTTTATTTATTTTTTTAATTAATTTCTTTTCTCTTTTTAGAGATGGGGTTTCACCATGTTACCCAGGCTGGTCTTGAACTCCTGATGTCAGGTGATCCACCCTCCTTGGCCTCCCAAAGTGCTGGGATTACAGGCATGAGCCATCGTGCCCAGCAAATGTTCTGATCTTTGTTTTATTTTATATTTTATTTTATTTTATTTTTTGAGACACAGTCTCGCTCTGTCACCCAGGCTGGAGTGCAGTGGCACGATCTCAGCTCATTGCAACCTCTGCCTCCAGGGTTCAAGTGATTCTCCTGTCTTAGCCTCCCAAGTAGCTGGGATTACAGTCACCCGCCACACCATGCCTGGCTAATTTTTTGTATTTTAGTAGGGATGGGGTTTTACCATGTTACCCAGGCTGGTCTTAAACTCGTGACGTCAAGTGATCCTCCCACGTTGGCCTCCTAAGGTGCTGGGATTACAGGCGTGAGCCACCGTGCCCGCATAAAGCTTACTTTTAAATCTGATCTCAATAGACATTCAGGTCAGCAACAGGTAATTTAGATGGTAAGATTCAGATTGATACAAATATATTGCTTATGATGATCTAGGCTCCTGATAATGGCAAACTAGATAATTTCGACCAACAGTGAGAATGACTAGAAAACTTGGACAAAATACAGAAATTGTCTATATGAAATGCTAGAACTAATAAAATAGTAAAGCAGTATTGGACAGTATTGGGTTGGAGTGGGGCCAAAGAATGATAGGAGCTTTTTTCTCCCCTTGAGGTATTTCTAGAGATTGAGGAGAACTCTTATTAGCCTCACAGGACTGAGAAATCATAGCTTAGACTGTAAGGATCATGCATGGTGAATGCTGCTTCTTGTCTTGAGTTGGGACCCTAAAAGTCTACACTATTACAGTAAAGGTAATTAGCTAGTAAGTAGTTCCTCACAGGGACTAAAGCTCCACACCTAAAATTGGATTAAAGTGAAATCATATCTGGTTTCTCAAGTTTCCTGGTAGAATCAAATGTAAATCCCTACCAGAAAGACAAAGAAAACATCCTAGGCCTCTAACTTATTCGGTAATGAAGTTTGCAAAAGCGATATTCACAGAATTAGAAATAATCAGGTTTGTTAGGAGATTAGATGATGTGAACATGGTGAGACCCATCTCCACAGAAAATTAAATTAGTCAGGCACAGTGGTGTGTGCTTGTATTCCTACCTACTTGGGAGACTTAGGCGGGAGGATTGCTTGAGCCCAGGAGTTCAAGGCTGCAGTGATAGCACCACTGCATTCTAGTCCAGGTGACAGAATGAGATCCTGTGTCTTAAAGAAGAAAGAAAAACAAAAAACCCTGAAAATTACAGTAACTAAAATTAACTCAGTAGAAGGGCTTAAGAACAGATTTGGCTTAGCATGAAATGAGAATTAATGAGCTAGAAGAAAATTAAGAAAATACCCATAAAGTAGCATGATAAACAAGAGGAGGATGAAAAGTAGAAGAGACATGGATGTAATTATAGTCCAAGAAGAATGGAAAATACAGAAAAGGGGAAGGAAGCAGTAGTTGAAGACGGAATATAATAGCTAAGAACTTTCAGAAGCTGATGAAAGACATTAAGCCCATATTTAAGAAGTTGCACAGTCCCCTACCAGGATAATTAAGAAAGTAATATTTTTGAAGTACAAAAATAAAGTAACTTTCAAATCTAAAATTCTGTACCCAGTAAGCATATGTATATTTTTTGAGATGTAGTCTCACTCGTTGCCCAGGCTGGAGTGCAATGGTGTGATCTCGGCTTGCTGCAGCCTCCGCCTCTCGGATTCAAGTGATTCTCCTGCCTCAGCCTCCTGAGCAGCTGGGATTACACGCGTGCGCCACCATGCTTGGCTAATTTTTATATTTTTAGTAAAGATGGGATTTCACCATGTTGGCCAGGCTGGTCTCAAATTCCTGAACTCAGGTGATCCGCCCACCTTGGCCTCCCAAAGTGCTGGGATTACAGGCATGAGCTACCACTCCTGGCCCGCATATTCTTTATTTTTTTTATTTTTTTGGGGGGGATGGAGTATTGCTGTTGTTACCCATACTGGAGTGCAATGGCACGATCTCGGCTCACCGCAACCTCCGCCTTCTGGGTTCAAGCAATTCTCCTGCCTCAGCCTCCCGAGTAGCTGGGACTACAGGCACGCGCCACCATGCCCAGCTAATTTTTGTATTTTTAGTAGAGACGGGGTTTCACCTTGTTGACCAGGATGGTCTCAATCTTTTGACCTCGTGATCCACCCGCCTCAGCCTCCCAAAGTGCTGGGATTATAGGCGTGCACCCGCCTATAGGCTGCACCTGGCCCCACATATTCTTTAAATATGAAGGTAGATAAAAACACTTCAGACAAAATAAACTGGGAAAGCATATCCCTGGTAAAGTCTCACTTAAAGTACCTTTTAGCAGGAGAAAAACAGATAAAGAAATACGGAGCAATTAAAATAATAGGTATGAGTAAATCCAAATGAATGTTGACTTAGGAAACAACAATATCTTGTTGGCGTGCTATGTGTATACGTATACCACATAGCAGCAAATACGCTAAAAGGGTATGGAATTTATGTTCTAAGGTCCATGCATGGGAGAGCATGAAAAGTATAGATATTAAATGATGACATGTAAAAATTTGTTTTTGTAATGTCTAGAGTGGTCACTAAAAGAATAGTAAATATATACAATTACCAAGGTGTGGGCAGTTGTGGGAATGTGGAATAATCAGTATAAACAAAGGCCAAAAAGTGAGAAAAAGAAACAACAGATGGAATGTAATGAGGCCTTGGTAAGTTGATACATCTACAAATATACCATAATTATACTAAATGTAAACAGACAAAATATTCCAAATTATAAGACAGGTTTTGGATTGGATAAGAAGGAAAACACAAAAATGTGCTATTTTCTTTTTGTGAGATATATCTAAAAACTCAATATATAAAAGAGTTAATGGGAAGAGACACGCCATGTAAATACTAACCAAAAGGCAAGATTGAATAGTATACAAAATCCATTACTTGGGGCAAAGAGGGAAACTTTGTAAGGATGAGAAGGCTCTCTTCATCTTAAAAGATATGCATTGTAAATTTATACAGATTATAAATTTACCAAAAAAAAAAAAAAAAAAAAAGAACTTCAAACTAATAGAAAACTCCATAGGCATAGTGGACTTGCCGCTTTATGCAATAATTGAAGCCAAGCAGTGTGGCAGGCACCTGTAAGTGCTAGCTACCTAGCTACTCAGGAAACTGAGGTGGAAGTAAGACTTACCTGTAATAAATGAAGAACAAAACAAGCAGACTAAAAAAATCAGTAAAGATAGAGAAATAAGGGCTGGGCGTGGTGGCTCACGCCTGTAATCCCAGCTACTCAGGAGGCTGAGGTAGGAGAATGGCCTGAACCTGGGAGGCGAAGGTTGCAGTGAGCCAAGATCACATCATTGCACTCCAGCATGGGTGGCAAAGAGCGAAACTCCGTCTCAAAAAAAAAAAAAAGATTGAATAACATAGCATAGTGTTTTATGGACATTATGGAACACTGTACCCCAAAATACACATTCTTTACAAGCATACAGTAAAATAGTTTTAACTGACCATATGCTAAAGTCTTAAATTTGAAAAGATTGAAAGATACCGTATATTTGGAAATGAAACTTGTGATAACTAAGTGTACTGATGCACAATCCTGGAATTATATCCTAGATTAAAGAACAAAGTTATTTAGAAGACATTATTTCGACAAATGATACAATTAAAAAACATGGTCTATAGGTTAAAGTATTGTAAAAAGATTACAGATTTAAATTTAACTTTGAAATTATTTAAAAATAATCAGTTAAATACATCTAAATAATCAAGAAGAAATTTCAAGAGATAGTAGAAAACATTTGATATGAATAATAGTGAAGATATCAATCAAGCCTTGAGGTTTTTCTTTTTAATAACTAAAGCTGTATTTGGAAGACAAGTTATATTATTAAATGCATTTGTATTATGTAAAGGATAAAGTCAATTCACTAAACATTTATTGCAGTTTAGGAAAAGTAGCAAATTAAACCCAAAGCAAGTGGGTTTTAAAAGAAACATAAAAGGCCAGGCGTGGTAGCTCATGCCAGTAATCCCAGCACTTTGGGAGGCCGAGGTGGGTGGATCACGAGGTCAAGAGATCGAGACCATTCTGGCCATGATGAAACCCTGTCTCTACTAAAAATACAAAAATTAGCCGGGTGTGGTGGCATGCGCCTGTAGACCCAATTACTCGGAAGGCTGAGGCGGAAGAATCGCTTGAACCCACGGGGTAGAGGTTGCAGTGAGCCGAGATTGCGCCACTGCACTCCAGCCTGGTGACAGAGCAAGACTCTGTCTCAAAAAAAAAAAAAAAAAAAAAAAGAAACATAATAAAGACAAGAGTAGAAATAGTCAAAGCCAAAAGGACTAGAAAAATCAACAATTCTCTGTATGAGTGATTGAGAGAGTAGGCCCAAATAACCACTGCCAGGAGTAGGAAGGTGGCATTACTCCATATTTTAAATGCATTTTCAAAGATAAAAAGGGTATCTCTAAATAATAAGAAAATGTGTACATGATATGGGAAAACTCTTAGAAAATGCAGCTTTTACCAAAACTTAAGCAAAATAAAGTAGAAAATCAGAATAGTCTTTTAATGTTCATTCATAATTTAAAACCTTATCACAAAGAAAATTACACATACAGGCCAGGTGCAGTGGCTGTAATCCCAGCACATTGGGAGGCCAAGGTGGACGTGAGGTTGGGAGTTTGAGACCAGCCTGACCAACAAGGAGAAACTATTTGTACTAACAATACAAAAGTAGACGGGCTGCTGGCACATCCCTGTAATCCCAGCTACTCTGGAGGCTGAGGCAGGAGAATCACTTGAACCTGGGAGGTGAAGGTTGCAGTAAGCTGAGATTGCATCATTGCACTCCAGCCTGGGCAACAAGAGCAAAACTCCGTCTCAAAAAAAAAATGGGGGGCGGGGGGTGGAATTACACATACAAATGACACTGATGAATGTACCACATAGTTAAGGTAACAGTAGTCCCTTTCTTATACAGACTTGTCCAGAGAATGGCAAAAAACTGAATTTATTCCAACTTGTTATATGAAGCCAGCATAACCTTTACACCAGAAACTGACAATGAATAGAAGTGGAAAATTACAGATCAGTCTTATCCTTGAAATGAATGTAAAAATTCCAAGAAGCAGAAAATAAGAAAACAGATGATTTGAGAGGAGGGGAAGACTTGCCTTAAATCTCTTAGTATTGTCATTTTGGGACAGTTGTTATCAAACCAATTTGGCCTCATTTTAGGGATACAAAATTCATTTAACATGTCAAAATCATTGATACTAAAATCTTTCATATCATGTTAAAAGAATAAAGGAAAAAGTATATGATTATCTCAATAGAAGTGGTAGAAACATTCCATAAAAATGAAATATACATTCAAGATATAACATCTTAGCAAACTATGAATAAAAGGGAATTTCCGAAACCTGATAAAGATTATTTGTGGAAAGTAGAAAACATACTTAATATTGGAATATTGAAAGTCTTTGCATTGAGATTAGGAACAACATAAGGGTGACCATTTCATGTAACCTTATATCAAATAAGTGTAGTAAAGAAAAAGTTTACTAAGATAAAAAAAACTTGTTGCTTATAAAAGCAGTTGAAATGTTGTTATTAACAGATGTGATTATATACAAAGAAAATGCCAATATAATTATTAACTGAGTATCCCCTTTTTCTAATTCTGGCAACCTTACTTAATTAGATGTAAACATTTAAAATCACATGTAAAATATGTTAATTTAGAAATACTCTATTTTGTGCATTTTATGGAAAAATTTAAATAAAATTTTACGTATCTTCTGTATCATTGCCTGTCTATCTTCCTAGAGCTTCTCTTCAATTATCAAATATAGTCTGGCAAAGTAAATCATCTTTCCTCACTTTGAAATTATAAACTTTTTTAAGTGCTATATCTTATTATACTATTGCTTAAAGTTTTATCTCAAGGCATAACATCAGGAATTTTGCCCTTCACTCCCTGTATTTATCCTGATTTATCTTTGTGTCCCCCAGAACATAACTACCTATTATTTAAAAGCGGTCTTTTAAAACGTTTATTTACAGCAGGCTTACATAATTAAGAAATTATAAATAGTTAATAAATCTGATTATATATCATTGACTGTTTTTTTGCCAATTCCACCAAGTGAAAGTGAACTCTGTAAGCTTATAAAACTGAAATGTTGGATGCATGTGGTTCTCAAACTTCAAAATATTTACATGTCCATAATTTTTCTTGAGGGATAATTTAAGAGGTAGGGAAAACTTGCCTTATTAGGGATACATTTGGTGTTTTAAAAGATTATTACATTAATTCTTTTTAATCCTATTATATTTTTATCAGTCATTTATTCTTGGACTTTTCCTCATTTTATATTTTTGTGTGAAATAATTTGCTTATTTCTTCAGATATCAATTTATAGAAGAAGCTTTTCAGAATCAGAAAGTGATCATAGATACACTAATCACCAAACTGATGGAAAAAACAAAATACATAAAATTCACAGGAAATCAGATCCAAAACAGGTAATTTTATCATATTATGTAATCATTTTAATATAACTTATTATTCACTTTTAGAACAGACCATTTTCCTTAACTCACAGTTAAGTAGTAAATTTTCAGATGACTGCAATAATACATTCATAAGACCTTCCCAGAAACTTGGTTGGAAAGCATTCTTTTCTGCTGTAAAATTTCAAAACTAATATGATAATAAACTACACTTAGGATTATAATAGCTCATTTATTTAGTAGGTATTGATAACTTACTATCACTTATTTTCCAATGTTGAAGAAATCCCAAGATTTAAATGCAAAATGGACCATTTTTTGCCAGTAATGTAAATATTCTAACACTTGAATGAACCCTTAATTGTTATTTTAAGGTTTGCTAAAATTTGAGATGCCTTCCTTATGCTGTGATTTTTTTTTTTTTTTTTTTTTTAACTGCAAAGTGGTCAAAATTTTAAGACACCAGGAGACAGGGATTGTTAAACTGTTCACACACCTTTTATTCCTTGTCTGATAAAATGCTTAAACAATTCATTGTTATGCCTTTTGTCCTGGTAAGGAAATCATCACCTGTCCGAAGTTTCATATCTTAGAAATCAATGATTAGGGAGAAAACCACTAACCTCCTTGGAGTAGGGACAGGTGGAGACGTCTAAATCCCATTTAGGGCACATACTGATACTTAATTTACACACCTATGAAATCCCATGACCTACTGTTTTACACACAAAAGTAATGTCACTGCCTAAATAAGTCAAGGAATGTTTATTAGAATGTGCTGGAGCAAAAGACCTCACAGAAAATTTAAATGTTCCTTGTATAAATTGTGTCAGCCTTTAAGGAAATCATCATAATCTGTTACTGTCATTTTCGAACATAGCTGGGGGTGGAACATTTGGGAATTTTTTAAAGGTAATTAATTCCCTGTATTACTTGATTTCCTTAAAAGAGATTTTTAAACATAATAATAATAATTATTGTTATTTGAGATGGAGTTTCACTCTTGTTGCTCAGGCTAGAGTGCAATGGCATGATCTTGGCTCACCGCACCCTCCACCTCCCAGGTTCAAGCAATTCTCCTGCCTCAGCCTCACAAGTAACTGGAATTACAGGCATGTGCCACCAGGCCCAGCTAATTTTGTATATTTAGTAGAGATGGGGTTTCTCCATGTTGGTCAGGCTGGTCTTAAACTCCTGATCTCAGGTGATCCATCCACCTCAGCCTCCCAAAGTGCTGTGATTGCAGGCGTGAGCCACTGCACCCGGCTTTTAAACATAGTTTTTACCATTTCTTGATGCCCCAGCATCATTATTACATCTATTTATTATTGTGTTATGTGTCTTTTAGTTTTTCTCATTCTTCCTTATCAGCTCTCATTTGTTTTTACCCCACTCCCCCCTTTTTTTTTTATTGAGACAGAGTCTCTCTCTGTCACCCAGGCTGTAGTGCAGTGATGCAATGTTGGCTCATTACAACCTCTGCCTCCTGGGTTCAAGCAATTAATCTTCCTTAGCCTCCTGGGTAGCTGGGATTACAGGTGCCCACCACCATGCCCAGCTATTTTTTGTATTTTTAGTAGAGATGGGGTTTCACAATGTTGGCGAGGCTGGTCTCTAACTACTGACCTCAGGTGATACTCCACCTCAGCCTCCCAAAGCCCTGGGATTACAGATGTGAGCCACTATTGCCAGGCCCTGTTTTTACTTTTCTCTTTGACACAACTATAGTTAATGAAATACTATTTCCTTTATTTACCATATTCTAATTAGAATAGTGTATTTTCCCAAGTAGAATAATTTGTGGGTTTAACATTTTTTGATTTTGAGTATTGGAAATTTGTAATGAATATTTATCAAATGAATGGAGATAAATATAGGCATTTCTACCACTTAGTGGCAAAAGGTAGCAATTGTATAATAATTTTAAATTAAAGATCTGCCCTTAATGAAATTTATCCCCTTGACCTTTTCTTACTGTTTCACTGAGTATATGGTTTGAGTTATGGTCAAAGTTTGCTTTTTTTTCTTTTTTGGATGTCCATTTCTTCCACTCTCATTTTTTGGAAAAGCTCTTTTATTTCTCTGTTGAATTGTTTTTCAACACCTTTATAGACCATATATGTGTGGGATTATTAATCTGCTCCATTGTGTTTTTCTCTTTGCCAGTACTCCACTTTCATGATCTTGATCATTGTAGCTTTTTATAGTAACTCTTAAAATCAGATAATCTTCTTCAGATTTGCTCTTTTATCTTTTATTTTTGTAAAGTGATTTGTGCTTTTCTTCTTCTACAAAATAATAACATTGTGTAGAACAATTTTGATTTCTGAATTGAGGCAAAAATCAAAGAATCTTTGTTAAGTGCAAATTGCTTATATATCTGTATAGTCTATCTGATTATAAAAGGATTACATTTTATGCGTTTGCCTCCATGGCACTGTTTTTCCCTTATTCATCCTATTCTACCATCATGAATATTTAAATGAGTTTTTTGAAATTGATTTCTTCACGGGCTCATCTGGTTCCCTGGATCCTGTAGTAACATTGATATCAAACAGTTGTCTTTTCCAGCAGGAAATAAACTCTCTGCCATTTTGGTCTTAAGTTTTGGAGGTTAACTATGGGAGAAGCTTACAGAAGAAATGAAGCTTTTAATTTAATCTCACAAAGTTTGGTGGATGCTCTGTTATTTTCAATAAGATATTCTGGTGTGGACCGTATGTTTTTCATTCTGTAAGAAAAGTATGTAGTTGATGAAACATAGTTATTTGGCTGCTAATCTTGTAAAGAATGGGTTTAAGTAGCAAACTATTTTTGTCTTTTTCTATTTAGGTATATGAATACTGTAGCAGTTAAGATTACTAAGAAAAGAGTATCACATATACACTTTTCTAGCTTTTGGTTGCAGTTAATATAGTAGAACTTGTTTAGAATCATGGTTTATAAATCCGTTTTAGTATACCTCCACACCTCCCCCCCCCCCCATCCTTTTAGGTAGAGCATTGATTTTCCTGGGTATCACCATAATTTTTCCAAATCATACTTTCTTAAAATGTACTCATTCTTTCTTCTAACTCTATATATTTTTTTAAGATTTAAGGTTCAAGACTTAATTTTAAGATTGAGTGGTGGTATCTTTTAGAAGAATTATATTTCTGCTGTCTCATCTTCAAGACAGTCAGCTTAAACTGAAGGACCTAAATAGCAGAGCTTCTAACCTAAGGGCTGAAAACATTTTGATCTAATTTAGACATTAAAACATCAATTTTAAATAATATACAAAAAAATCTGCCTTATGTTTTTCCCCCTTTTAATTTTCAGAATTATTGAAGTAAATCAAAATCAAAAGCAGGTGGAACAGGATATTAAAGTTGCTATATTTACATTGATGGTAGAAATAAATAAAAAAGGAAAAGCTCTACTGCATCAGTTAGAGGTAAGTGATTGCCCATGGGATAGTATCTTATATTGATTCAACATAGTATTTCCTTGGATAACATTGAAAGGTCAAATTGTGCCCCCCCCCCCCCGCCAAAATAAAAAACAAAACACAAACAAAAAAAATAGAATTTCCTAACATACTGTGAATTAGAAATCATAGTGCTTTTTATATAATTATTTCATTTGTGATTTAATAATTTTTTTGCCCATTCCCAAATTTTCCTTTGCTGGGTTTTATATTGTAGCTGACAGTTTATAGCTTAGTAATATGCTATAAATGTCTGACGACTGATAGCACAAATTGTAATGCCTTGCTTATAGGAGGATCTCTGAATATTAAAAAGATCATTGCATCACCAAAGGGATTTAGTGGAACAAAATTTTCTAGACAGATATACTGTTAGATTTGGTTCCAAATATATATATTTAACCCTGTGAGAAGTTAGGTAAAAGAATATGGCTTGCCCTGCTGTCAACATTTTATAATTCTAATTGCGAAAGCAGCATTTAGAGAGACATGCTCAAGGCACTTAGATGTTTCTCACTGCAGGTAAAAAAAAAATTACTACCTTCCTCAGCTTTTTAAAACTCACAAAGGTCAAGATCCAAAGTTGGTGTTTGACTTTATATAACATGAGGTTCTAACACCTACATGGTACATTAATGTGTAGTATTAATTGTGTGATCTTTAGGTATTCCTTTAGCATGTTGACATAGAAAGAAAGAATATTGATACAGTAAAGCATTTAAAATAAAAAAGAATCCTGATGCTTGAAGATTTGGGGAAAAATAAGACTTCTAGAAATAATATAGGTTATCCTCTTTATGTCATAGTTGACCAAATTTTAAGGTTTCTGTCAGAAAGTTCTATCCCTTCTGGGAAAGCGTGATCATTCCTGTGTATTATCATCAGCTGTACTGGAAACAAAGACTAATATAATTCTCTGTTGTTTTGGAAACGTAGTTCTTTAGTGAGGAAGTATTCTGGGCACGAAGAATCAGACCCCATTTATAGTGACTATTTGTTCAGTATCTGTATCTTTAAAAAAAATAATAATTCAAGTAGAATTTGAGTTTCCAAAACTGTTTAAAATCAAATATCACTTTGATTTGCTTTCCCAGAGATTAGTACTGCATACATTACGATTTCTGTGTTTTCAAACTTGACAGTACCTCAGAATCACTTGAAGAGCTTTACAAAGAAGATTACCAGACTCATGAATCTGTAAGAATGAACCTGGTTCATTCAGGTTCATTTTTAAAATTAAAAAAAAAATTTTTTTTGAGACAGGGTCTCACTCTTTTCCAGGTGGAAGTGCCATAGCATGAATCACAGCTCACTGTGGCCTACACCTCCTGGGCTCAAGTGATCCTCTCATCTCAGTCTCTCTAGTAAATAGGAGTACAAATACATGCCACCATGCCTTGCTATTTTTTTTTTTTATTTTAAGAGATGCGGTTTTGACACGTTGGCTAAGGCTAGTCTTGAACTCCTGGGCTCAGGCAGTCTGTCTGCCTCTGCCTCCCAAAGTACTGAGATTACAGGTGTGAGCTACCCCACCTCACCTTTTTTTTTTTTTTTTTTTTTGAGACAGTGTCTTACTTTGTTGTCCAAGCTTGAATGCAGTAGTGATGTATTCACTGCAGCCTTTACCTCCCTGGTTCAAGTAATCTTCCCACCTCAGCCTCCTGAGTAGCTATGCAACCACACTTAACTAATTTTTTATTTTTATAGAGATGAAGTCTCATTCTAGTGAATTTTCTTATTTTACTTTTTAGAGACAAGGTCTCAGTCTTGTCACCCAGGCTCAAGTGCAGTGGTATGGCCTTGGCCCACTGCAACCTCAAACTCCCAGGAAGCTGGGATTACAAGCAATCCTCGTGACAGAGCCTCCTGAGAAGCTGGGACTACAAGGCACGTGCCGCGGCTCCTGGCTAATTTTTTTTTTTTTTTTTTTTTTAAGAGATGTGGTCTTGCTGTGTTGCCCAAGCTGGTTGGAGTCCCTTTTAAAGGCAAATAAACATAACCCCTTTTATCTGTTAAGACTCCTAAGAAATAGAAATTAGCATAAAAGACAAAAAAACCAGGGCTTCTAATTCTTAATTCTTGAACTTCTCAAAAGTAAACGGAATTTCCATTCCTACTAGAATGTTTCCAGAGAAACACTTAATAAATTTTTACAGAGGTCAAAAATAGTCTAATAGGCAAATTACTGTCTCTAACTTAAATTAGATATGGCAGAGCCATTGGCCGTGGTCAGTACTTCAGACAACTGCAATTTCCCTCTTAATTCAGTGTAGTTCATGTGTATTTTCCAAATCTGGAACTGACTAGGGTCATAATCTGGGTCCACTTTTTATTGAGAATATGTAAGTCCATGTAGTAGTATAGTAATTTTACTTTAAAACTTCTCTAATTTGTCTGAGATAATAGAAAGTCCTGTGCCCCCCTCCCTTTTTCTTGCTAGGTCTAGGATGATAAGGCTTTTGGATAGGAACCTTTAAAATAACCCAAGTTCGGTGTTCTCTACTTTTGATTATCCTGTCTTCTGTAAGGAAAGTACATACATAACTCTCCTTAGCGAAATCTATATTCTTTAATGTAGCTTTTCTTAGAGTGCACTGGCACAGTCATTCAGTTCATCTGTTGGCTCCCATGTTAATTCTCAATAGACAGAAATAATATGCTTTTTAAAAAAATTACCACATACAGAGGATAAGTGTTATCTACAACACACCGTGACTGTGTTTTGCACAAACTACTTGCAATTGCAACTATTAAGTAGAGTCTCTAAAAGGTGAAATTTTATGATTGATTAAATTATATGATCGAGTTACTTTACTAGTTTGCTGGACAGTACATCTTTCTTATTTGTGAGTATTGAATTTCATAGGCATTTATTGTATTATAGCTAATCCATCTTTTTTGTGTATTGTAAGATGCTTGAACAGACTTAACTCCCAGAATATGTAAAACGTGATCCAGGGCCTTCAGGAGTGAGGGGTCACATTTGTGGTGCAGCTTTTGCTATAGTGAAAGTGATCCTTTGTAACAAGGAAAACACTAAGAGTATTTTTAGTTGCAGTAAATTTAGTACTTAGAGATTGTAGTTATTCTAATTTGTTTACCTGGAAATGACCATTAAAGTGTATGTTATATGCTGATACTAATTTTGAAATTATTGTTTTCAGAGCCTTGCAAAGGACCATCGCATGAAACTTATGCAACAACAACAGGAAGTGGCTGGACTTTCTAAACAATTGGAGCATGTCATGCATTTTTCTAAATGGGCAGTTTCCAGTGGCAGTAGTACAGCATTACTTTATAGCAAACGACTGGTAAGATAAAAGTATGCTATTTAATATACTGTAAAAATGCACAGTAAAACAGTGGAGCCATTGGAATGCTTAAAATTTATTCTGCTTATGCATAAATGCTTTTTACCTGTTACTAATATTTATCAAAATATTTTGGATTAAAAAAATATTTTTACCTGGCATAATTCAGTTTTAATCTTATGAATTTCTTTTTTGTTTTTTTCAACTATTCACGTCTTTACAGCAACTGAACTTAATACCAAATATAAGAATGATAGTGAAATTTTCTGATTACCTATGGTGTGCCAGGTCCTAATTGTAAGCATTTCCCATATAATGTTTAAACTTTTATCTCATTCTTATGAGATACACCTATTTACCCCCCCATTCTACAAATGATGAAACTAAGGCATGTGATATATAACATGCCTAACATCATACAGTAAGAGGAATAGCCAGGGTTTATATGATCTCAGACATGACCTGAGCCTGTGTTCTTGTCGGCGCTACATGGCAATCTGTCCTGCTGGATATTTTTGCAACAGAAAAATAGCTCTGTGATTTGGTGAACCATTTGACATTGGTCTAGAATCTTGCTACTTAGTGTATGATTACCACATCCACATCACTTGAGGATTCTGATCAGAAGGGCTGTGATGGGGCTTGTGAATTTCTAACACACCACTGGGGTTGTGGTTGCTGAAGGTTGGGATAGTTGTGGCAGTATCTTAAAATAAGATGACAATGAAGTTTGCATTGACTGACTGTTTTCTAATAAAAGATTTCTCCATAGCATACAATGATAATTTGATAGCATTTTACCTACAAAGATCTTCTTTCAGAATTGGAGTCAGTCCTCTCAAAGCCTGTAGCTGCTGTATCACCTAAGTTTATGGAATATTCTAAATTCTTTATTGTCATCTCAACAATGATCACAGCATTTTCACCAGGAGTAATTTCTATCTCAAGAAACCACTTTTTTGTGCTCATCCATAAGAAGCAACTGTTCATCCATTCAAGTTTGATCATAAGATTGCAGCAATTCAGTCAAATCTTCAGGCTCTACTTCTAATTGCAGTTCTCTTGTTGTTTCTACCACATCTGTAGTTCCTTCTCCACTGAAGTCTTGAATTACTCCAGGTCATCCCTAAAGGTTGGAATCAACTTATTCCTAACTCCTGTTAATGTTGATATTTTTATCTTCTCTCATGAATCATTAAGGTTCTTAAAGGCAACTAGAATAATGAATCCTTTCTAGAAGTTTTTTACTTTACTTAGCCCAGATCCATCAGAGGAATCACGATGTATGGCGGCTATTAAAGTAGCCTTATGTTTTCTGGGGTTTTTTCTTTTTCTTTTTTTGAGATGCAGTCTCACTCTGTTGCTTAGGTTGGAGTTCAGTGGCATGATCTCAGCTCACTGCAACCTCTAGCTCCCAGGTTCAAGCAATTCTCCTGCCTCAGCCTCCCAATAGCAGGGACTACAGGCATGTGCCACTATGCCCAGCTAAGTTTTCTGTTTTTTGTTGAGACAGGTTGCGATGTTTTCCAGACTGGTCTTGAACTGCTGATCTCAAGTGATCCACCTGCCTCAGCCTCCCAAAATGCTGAGATTACAGCATGAGCCACTGCATCCAGCCACGTAATATATTTATTAAATAAGAGTTGAGGGAGAGAGATCCAAGATGGCTGATCGCTAACAGCTCGGGATTGTAGCTCCCAGTGAAAGCTCGAAAAACGTGAGGACGCCACATTTTCAGAGGAATTTTCGTCGCCCATGGACCAGAGGATTTCCAGTGGAGGAGCCCCGCGGGTCGCCAGCGCGACTTCTGTGGCCGGTGCAGCAGTTTTGCCGTCGCCTCGGCGCGGCAGCTCTTCGTGCACAGTGAGCGGGACTGGTTCCCCTACTGACTGGTGTTTGGAGCTCTGCGAAGGCAGAGCCGCTTGTTGCAGACTCAAGAAGGAAGCCAGACCGGAGATTCCCAGGCAGAAGAGCACCATCAGTCTTACCGCTGCTGTTTTGGCCGGCACAGTGGGTTGCTCGGATTCCAGCACTGGGAATCAATAAATTGGACATCCTCTCAGGAACTTAATCAGAAAGGCGCTAATTGTAAAGATATCAGATGGATAAAATCACAATAAAGGGAAAAAAACAGCCTAAAAAGGCCGAGAAAACTGAAAGTCAGAACCCCTCTCCCTCTACAGGGGATAGTAATTCCTCATCAGCAACGGAACAAGCCCTAATGGAAGAGGACTGTGTTCCAGTATCTGAAGGAGGTTTTAGAAGGTGGATGGTAAAAAACCTCTGGGAATTGAAACAAATTGTTCTAAACCAATGCAAAGAAACTAAGAACTTTGAAAAAAGGTTAGACGAAATGTTAAAAAGAATCGACAATATAGAAAGGAATATAAATGAACTAATGGAGTTGAAAAATACAACACGAGAACTTAGTGAAATATGCACAAGTTTGAATAGCCGAATTGATCAAGCAGAAGAAAGGATATCAGAGGTCGAAGACCGACTTAATGAAATGGAACGAGAAGACAAGAATAGAGAAAAAAGGATAAAAAGGAATGAGCAAAGTCTCCAAGAATTATGGGACTATGTGAAAAGACCTAATCTACGTTTGATAGGTGTACCTGAATGTGATGGAGAGAATGAATCCCAGCTGGAAAATATTCTTCAGGATATTATCCAGGAGAATTTTCCCAATCTAGCAAAGCAGGATACCATTCAACCTCAGGTAATACAGAGAACACCACAAAGATATTCCTTAAGAAGAGCAACCCCAAGACACATAATCATTAGATTCACCAGGGTTGAAACAAAGGAGAAAATACTAAGGGCAGCCAGAGAGAAAGGTCAGGTTACCCACAAAGGGAAGCCTCTTAGACTTACAGCAGATCTCTCAGTAGAAACCCTACAAGCCAGAAGAGAATGGGGGCCGATATTTAACATCCTCAAAGAACAGAAATTTCAGCCCAGAATTTCATATCCTGCCAAACTAAGCTTCACAATTGAAGGAAAAATAAAATCTTTTATGAACAAGCAAGTACTCAGAGATTTTATTACCACCAGGCCTGCTTTACAAAAACTTCTGAAAGAAGCATTACACACAGAAAGGAACAACCAGTATTAGCCTTTTTAAAAATATACTAAAAAGTAAAGAACATCAACAGAAAGAAGAATTTACATCAACAAATGGATAAAATAGCCAGCTAACATCAAATGGCAGTAATCTTAAATTGAAATCGACTAAATTTTCTAATTAAAAGATACAGCCAAAATCTAACGGTATACTATATCCAGACCTATTTCATATCCAAAGATATACATAGACTAAAAACAAAGGGTTGGAGAAAGATTTACCAATCAAATAGAGAAAAAAACAAATAAATAAACAAAAAGGAGTTGCAATTCATGCGTTTGATAAAACAGATTTCAAACCAAAAAAGATAGAGTGGTATAAGGATCAATGCATCCTAACACCTAGATACATAAGACCCATAAAGAGATTCAGACTCAACGAAACAGAAAATTAATAAGGATATCCAGAATCTGAACTCAGATCAGTAACAAGTAAACTTAATAAGCAAACTCTCCACTTTAGATAAATAAAATATACATTCTCCATTTTAAATACATAAAATAATGATCGGCCATTATTAATAGCCATTTATAGAATAAAGCAATATTTCTGTTCTCTCTCCCTCTTTTTCTTCCTCTCTTTTCCTTTCAAAAAAAAAAAAAAGACCCTCTATATCCTCTCTTTCTCTCAGCTCCTGTAAAGAAAAAAAAAAAAAAAAAATTAGCCGGGCATGGTAGCCCATGCCTGTAATCTCAGCTACGTGGGAGGCTGAGGTGGAAAAAAAAAAAAAAAAGAGTTGAGGACGTGCACCTATAATACCAACACTGAGAAGCTGAGTGTATGTTATAAGATGCTTGAACAGACTTAACTCCCAGATTATGTAAAACCTGATCCAGGGCCTTCACGGGTGGGAGAATCACTTGAGGCTTGGAGTTCAAGACCACCCTGGGCCACAGGGTAAAACCCTGTTGCTACCAAAAGAAAAAAATAAAGACATGAGAATCAGAATAACTTCTTGATTCATGGGCTGCAGAATGAATGTTGTGTTAGTGGGCATGAAAATAACCTTAATCTCCTTATATATTTCTATGAGAGCTCTTGGGTGACCAGTTATATTTGTCAGTGAGCAGTAATATTTTAAAATCCTTTATTGTCTGAGCAGTGGGTCTCAAAAGTGGGCTTAAAGTATTTACCAAAATATACTGTAAGTAGACATGCTGTCATCCAGGCTTTGTTTTCACTTATAGAACACAAAAGTAGAGTAGATTTAGCATAATTCTTAAGGGCCCTAGGATATTTGGAATGGTCAATGAGCATTGGCTTCAACTTCAGGTCACCAGGTGCATTAGTCCCTAATAAGAGTCAGTCTGTCCTTTGAGGATTTGAAGTCATGTATTGTCTTCTCTCTGAAATTTCTAGATGGCATCATCTTCCAATAGAAGTCTGAGCAATCTACAATGAAAATGTGTTGTTTAGCGTGCCACCATCATCAATAATCTTAGCTAGGTCTTATGATTAACTTACTGCAGCTTCTACATCAGCACTTGGTGCCTCACCTTGTACTTTTATATTGTGGAGACTGCAGAATGGATGGTTTCTTTCCATAAATCTCATGGACCAACCTCTGCCACCTTAAAACTTTCTTTTGCAGCTTTCTAACCTCTTGCAGCCTTTATTGAATTAAAGAGTTTTAGGACCTGTCTCTGAATTAGATCTTGGGTTAACGGAATGTCATAACTGGTTTTATCCTCTATCAAGACCATGTAACTTTCTTCCTGTCAGCAGTAAGACTGCTTGGCATTCTCATCATTCATGTGTTCACTGGAGTAACACTTTGGATTTAGTTCAAGAATTTTTCCTTTACATTTGCAACTTGGCTAACTGGTGCAAGAGGCCTAGCTTTTAGTCTGTCTCACCTTGAAACATGCTTTCCTCAGTAAGTTTACTCATTTCTTAAGTTTTGATTAGTGAGAGTCATGCAACTCTCTTTCACTTGAACACTTAGCAACTATCGTAGGGTTATTAATTGGCCTAGTTTCAGTATTATCAGGCCTCAAGGAGGCCTGAGGAGAGGAAGAAAGAATATCTAAATTGGAGCAATCAGGATACACTATTTATCAATTATGTTTGCTCTTACATGGTCGTGGTTTGTGGTGTCCCCAGTCACAGTATTAACATCAAAGACCACAGATCACCATAACAGATCATTGTTAAGAATTACCAAAATGTGACAGAGACACAAAGTGAGTGTGTGCTGTTGGAAAAATGGTGCTGATTTTCTCAACATGGTGTTGTCACAAACCTTAAATTTGTAAAATTCATAGTAAAATTCATTTATGAAACACAGTAAAGCAAAGCTCAGTAAAACAAGGTATGCTGTATTGTTACCTCCAAATCAAGTTTTCTGTCACCTATTCCAAAAAATGGAAGTCCAGAAATTTTCTATACAATGTTAAAATAAGGAGATGTGATTCTGGATAAACATTATAAAATAACTTCAAATATTGAATGACATCAGAGTTCTATGACTGTTCTTAATCATGAATTGCATTTAATTCTTAGGATTTGTTTTCCTTTCACAATTATCAGTGATACAGTCTCCATCCAGAGTCTTATTTTTTCATTAGTCTTAATGAAAACATCTGTATACTATATACCTTCTGTTGTCTGTTACCTACATTTTTCTGAAAGTCGAATAGAAAAGGGATAGAGGGAATAGAGAATTGTATTTTTCAACTTAACCCATCATGAATATTCTTATGTGTATGTTATACAGATTATTCACACAATCAGATGACCATTCTGTCAATCTCCTTTATCAATTTAAAAATGTTTGTTTTTTTTTTTCATTCTGTGCTGATTTTGTTTGATTGTATTATGGAAAAAATAAAAATTGGAGATGGGATAAATTAATTTACACAATGATTTGTTGAAATAGGAATGAAAGAGATAGTCATCTATATGATACATAGAAATAGGAACAATGAATCATATAGTACCAGTATTAACCATATTCTTGGTTAACTAAACTTTAAAAATTCTGTGGAACCCAAGTGAGCATTGATGCATTTCTGTAGCAGCTGTAGATAATAAAGTAATTTGCCTGTAATGCATGCAGAGCTGAGGCTCGTGATTATTTTTAAACATTTAGAAGGATTTTCTAATTTCAGAAAAAGTGAAAATCATTATTTTGTATAATTTTGTTCTCCAGATTTCTGCTTTATAAATACAGCCTTGTTTACTCAGGTTATCCTTTAAATGATGGATTTTATATGCTTTAAAAAAATAAAATGAAATGCCTTCAGGCCTGAAACCCCAAGCTTGGCTTGCTATTTTTAAAAATTTATTTATATTTTATTATATATTTGAAGTGTACAACATGATATCCATCACCCTATATAGTTACCTTGTATCTGTGTGTATGGTAAGAACACCTAAAATCTATAACAAATTTTTGATATGCATTACAATATTATTATTATGGAAGTTTTTGTTGTTGTTCTTTCGTTTTTGTTTTTTTCCCCAGACAGGGTCTCTGTCTGTCACACAGGCTAGAGTGCATTGGCATGATTGTAGCTCACTGCAGTCTCAAACTCCTAGGCTCAAGCAAGCCTTTTGCCTTGGTCCCCCAGGTAGATGGGACTACACATGCATTTCCACCATGCCTAGAATTTTTTTTTTTTTTTTTTTTTTTTTTTTTTTTTTGGTAAAGACAAGGTCTTGCTCTTGTCACCCCACTTGATCTGGAACTCCAGGTATGAGCCACCACATCTGGCTGGCCTTACAAGGTTATTAACTATAGTTCTTACACTGTACATTACATCTCAATGTTTATTTATTCTACCTACCTGCAAATGTGTACCCTTTGACTTACTTCTCTACATTTCCTACCCACCTAGCCCCTGGTAACCCCCATTCCACTTTGTCTTCAACTTCTAAAAATGATCCATGTATAAGAGAAATTATATAGTATTTTTGTTTCTGGGTCTGGCTTATTTGACTTATAGTGAGCTCAAGTTTCTATTACCACAAATAGCAGGATTTCTTTTCTTTTTTAAGGTTGAATAATATTCTGTTGTATATATCTAACACAATTTATCCATGGATACAGGTTGTTTTCTATCTTGGCTATTGTGAATAATGCTGCAATGACATGGGAGTGCAGATATCTCTATAAGATCCTATTTCATTTCCTTTAGTAATACCCAGCAGAGAGTTTGCTGGACCTACAGTAGTCCTATTTTTAATTATTTGAAGAACCTCCATACTGTTATTCATAGTGGTTGTACCAATCTGCATTTCCACCTAAAGTGTACAAAGGGTTCTCTTTTTTCCACACCCTGCCCAACACTTGTCTTGTTTTTTGATATTAGCTGGATCCTAACAGGTATGAGATGATAGCTCACTGTGGTTTTGATTTGCATCTTCTTATTGATTAGTGATGTGGAGCACCTTTTTATATGCCTATTGGACATTTTTATATGTCTTCTTTAGAAAAATAGAAATTCAAAGTCTTTGCCCATTTTTAAATTATGTTTATTTGGGTTTTTGCTATTGAGTTGCATGAGTTTCTTACATAAGTTGAGCATCCCAACTGAAATCTGAAATTCTCCAAAATTCAAAACTTTTTGAGCACCATCATGATACCACAAGTGGGAAATTATACACATAAGAATTGAACACAACTTGGATTCATGCACAAAATCGTTAGAAATACTGTATAAAATTGCTTTCAGGCTACGTATATTGGGTATATGAAACATAAATAAACTTCATGTTTAGACTTGGTCCCTATCCTCAAGATAGCTAATTATCAATATACATAATACATAAAATGTGTGTGTGTGTGTGTGTGTGTGTGTGTGTGTGTGTGTATCTATATATTAACATAAAAACTATCAAGAATCTTACTGACTTGACTTCTTTTCCTGGCATGGAGGCATCAGCATGGTGACTGTGAGGTCATTGGATATTGGAGAGGGTTGGGGAATCACAGCAGGCATGAAGCTAATAGCCACAGATGTGAAGTAGGAGGGAGGAATACAGAGGTGTTCAGAAGAATTAGCCAGTGTCATTTGGATCTTGGTTACATTGAGTAAATAAGTAAATGGATTGAATAAGTAAATAAATATATTGAAGGTAATGGCAGCCAAGTTTCCAGAGAAGCTATTTAGAAAGAAGTTAGGCTAGGAAGGGCCCAAAGATGTGTTGGATTGGAATTAAGAGTACAAGTATGAACTTAGAGTTTTATTTTTATTCTTGGACTCAGATCTAGAAATAGTTACAGATGTATATGTATCCATCTATATGTACATATGTATTCATTGTTGGTGTGCTGCATCCCAATAGCACTGAGCCCACTTCTTCCAGATCTTGGTTTCAAAATACCAGGGAAAGAGGGGAAAAGTAAAAGGTGTGCCCAGAACGTAATGTTATACCAGAAAACTACTGAAATGCTCAGATGATAATGGGGACATGTCAAAGGAAACAGGATTCAGTGTAAAAGGGCTCCCACTGGGAAAACCAAAAACAAATTTGAGGATCGAAATAAGTCACTATAATAAATTATAACACACTGAATTAAATAAGAATACCTGAGTTTATAATAATATAAATCAGTAAACAGTAGGTTATTTGGGGGAGAAGTTGATAACAAAACAAAAAGTTATGTATGGTTGTAGAAAGAGTAATGGGTATAAACAGGAGCACATTTGGTTACTATCATAGAGGTAATTTGGGAGGACTAGTCAGTGGCTGCAAATATGCTGGGTAGAGGATTGATGGGAAACAGAGTATTAGTAAAATCTTAGAATACCTGTTCAACCTTAAGGTTAAGAAATTGAGTAGCAGGATTACAGATCAAGACTAATATCACCAGTGGTAGGACAAGTTGACATCCTATGTTTCCTGGCACATCATCATTTGTGTGGCATTCTTGACAAGAATACTGTAAATAAGTCTGATCAGGAGGAAATATCACCCAGGTTAAAGGTCATCCTACAAAATGTAAGGCATAAAATCTTCAAAACACATCAGGGACATGAACAAAAGAGAAAGTCTGAGCAATTGAAAAATGAGGCAGCTAAGCAACTTGTATTCCTTGATAGCATCATGGAAAAGACTGCTGAAACTGTTGGCATTTAGATGAAGTATTTAAACTGGATGGCTGTGTTGCAACAATTGGTTTATGAATTTGGAATTCGGGATTTAGTTATATTTGTTTTAGGATATCCATACTATAGTATTTAGGGGAGACAGGACCTCATGCCTGTAGCTTGCTCTCCAAAGTTTTGGAAAAATACTAATAATGTGTGTAGGAGCAGCTAGCTGGGTGAGCACTGCAGCAAATGTGGTTATAAGTTAACACTTGGGGAATTTGGGTGAAAGAAATGTAGGCTTGGCCCCTCCCCTCCCCTCTTTTTTGAAAAGGAGTTTCGCTCTTGTTGCCCAGGCTGGAGTGCAGTGGCGCCATCTTGGCTCACCACAACCTCTACCTTCTGGGTTCAAGTGATTCTCCTGCCTCAACCTCCCATGTAGCTGAGATGACAGGCATGTGCCATCACGCCCCACTAATGTTGTATTTTTAGTAGAGACAGGGTTTCACCATGTTGGCCAGGCTGGTCTCAAACTCCTGACCTTGTGATCCACTCACCTTGGTTTCCCAAAGGGTTGGGATTACAGGCATGAGTCATCCCGCCCAGCCTATACATATGTTTTAAACATGGAGCCAATGGTATTTGCTGACAGGTTTAATACAGGGTGTGATAAAAAGGAACCAAGGACTTCTGAGTTGTAGGAAAAAAATAGTATTGCCAGTAATTGAGATGGGGAGGATTATAGGAAGAGTACACCTGAGGATAAAAAGTGCAGTCGTGTTGCTTGATGACAGGGATGTATTCTGAGAAATAGTGATTTTTGGCATTGTGTGTCATCATAGGATGTACTTAACACAAACCTAGATGGTATACCCTATTGCTCCTAGGCTACCAATCTGTACAGCATATTACTGTACTGAATACTCTAGGCAGTTGTAACATAATGGTGTTTGTGTATCTAAACATAGAAAAGGTACAGTCAAAATACAATACAAAGGATTAAAAAATGTTATACCATTGAGGTTGCAGTGAGCTGAGCTGAGATCGTACCACTCCACTCCACCCCACCCTGGATGACAGAGTGAGTGAGACTCAAAAAAAAAAAAAAAAAACAGTACACCTGTAGGGCATTTACCATGAATGGAGCTTGCAGGACTGGAAGTTGCTCTGGTGAGCAAGTGAGTGGAGTGGTGAGTGATTGTGAAGGCGTAGGACGGTACTTTACACTACTGGGTACTTTATAAGTACCATACATTTAGACTACATTAAATTTATTTGAAAATATTTTTTCTTCAATAATAACTTCAGCTTACTTAAAGCTTAGTTTAACTTTATAAACTTTAATTTTTTTAATGCTTTGACTCTTTCGTCAAAGAGTCAAGCTACTGTTATTTTAAGCTAATAACACTTAGCTTAAAACACAAACACATTGTACACATACTTTCCTTATATCTTTGTATTTATTTACTTTAAAACTTTTTGTTAAAAATCAAGAAACAGGGGCCCAAAGTGGCTCCGGCCGGATGTCGTGGCGCTTGCGAAGGCGAGGCCAAGAGTTCAAGGCCAACCAACCTCAGCAACCTTACAAGCTCTCATTGATTGGCAAAAAAAAAAAAAAAAAAAAAAAAAATCAAGACACAAATACACACATTAGCCTAGGCCTACCTAAGGTTAGTGTTATTAATACCACTGTCTTACACCTCCACATCTTGTCTTACTGCAAAGTCTTCAAGGGCATAAACATGCATTCAGTTCTCATCTCCTACTATAATAATCCTTTTTCTGAGACTATCTCTTGAAAGACTTGGCTGAGGCAGTCACTTTTTTTAGTAAGTAGTAGGAGTACACTCTAAAATAATGAGTAAAAGAGTAGTATAGTAAATATATAAACCAGTAACATAGTCGTTTATTATCATTATGTGAGTGGCAGCACAGTAGGTTTGTTTACACCTACTATCATCATAAACACAAGTAATGCCTGATGCTGTGATGTTACAACAGCTCCAACATCATTAGGTAATGGGAATTTTTTAGCTTCATTTTAATTTATGGGACTACTGTTGTACATGTGGTACATTGTTGACTGAAACACTGCTATGTGGTACGTGACTACATATGGATGTAGGGGAAGAGTGGTCAAAAAACTGAGCCCTGCACATTCCAGCATATAGCAGTGTGGGAGAGAAGAAAACACCCACAGTGGAGTCTGAGATTGTGCATTGCCAACAAGCAGAGGAATCCCTGCCCTTACTGGAGCGTTTAAAAACAGTGGCACTGGAATCTAGATCTATTCTCAGTGGCTCCAAAGGGTAGCAGCTAGTGAAACAAGGGAAAACCATGGGATTATAGTGTGCTGGAAGCCAAATGAAAAAAATGTTTCTATCAAGGCAGAGTGACCACCTGTGTGAAAAACTGCTACAAGCCTAAACATAATGGTCTCAGGAAAGAATGGGTAGGGAAGGATCGGAGACAGTAGACCTAGATGAGACTTGTAGAGTTTTGCTTTAAAAGAAATGGGGTAGTTGATGGTAGGAGAAAAGGAGTCAAGAGTTTTGTATTTCCCTGCAAAAACTTAAAGCATATTTATATGTTGATGGGTGTGATCCAGTAAAATGGGAAAATTGGTGATACAGAAAAGGGATGAAAATTACTGGATAGGCAAGACAGAGTGGGCTCTACTGCACAAGTGGAAGGCTGGCTTTAACTAGAAACATGGACATTGCATCATTCATTGTAAAAGGAGGGGATACTGACTGAAAAGTGGCGGAAGTTTGTGGAAGATCTTTGATTATTGCTGATTTTCAGTGTAATGCTAAGCAAAGTACATCAGCGAAGATTAAGAATAGGGGAGGAAATACTGGAGCTTAGAAAAGAGAAAAGAAATTAGGACATAGTTACTTAGGAAAGTTAGTGAAGTGAATGGACTAGAGAAATGTCATATGATAGCTAGTCAGCCTTAATGGTCTAGCTGAAATAAGTGGTCAAGTGTTTGAAGTGAGATCAGTTCAGTGATACTCAGGCAGAAGGTGGGATTTAACCAGGGTATGTTGTTTTATCTAGGGGAAACGTTGAGGAGAGTGAAGTGAGCATATATAATTGAGTGAGTTGACAAGATATATATGTAGGAAATTATTATTGGAATTGAAGCTGGATAATGAGGAACTGATGAGATATATATGCAAGGAAATTATTGCTGGAATTGAAGCTGGATAATGAGGAACTGAGGGACAGAGGGAAGGGTAAAGTGAGATGAAAGGATGGATAGGTTTGTAGGATTATTGGTATTTGGGCACTAGAGGAAGTGAAAGAAGAATCATTTGGGTTGGATATTGAAATCATCCAAAATTGGAACAGGACTTATATTGGAGATGGTGATAGTGAACCAAGAACTAAAATCTTCAAGAACTGAGGGAGAATGACTAGATCCTCACTGATGATTAAGATATGTTAACAATTTTTATTTTACAAATATTTAAGTCAGTGCTTCTACAAAGTTTTATTAATAATTCAAAAAATTGACTTTAACCTGTCACTTCAAAATAGGTTTAATAGTACAGCTGAGTTACGCCTCAAAACTTTTTAACCTGCTTTGGACCTATATATGATTGTTTATTGTGTATAGATGTACATATCAGAGACTGCTTTTAGGTATTTACTGGGCACTTAATAAATTATTTTCCTAATATTTGGTTGTCTCTCCTTTTTCTTCTAGATTACATACCGGTTGCGGCACCTCCTTCGTGCAAGATGTGATGCGTCCCCAGTGACCAACAACACCATCCAGTTTCACTGTGATCCTAGTTTCTGGGCTCAGAATATTATCAACTTAGGTAGGCCATTATATACATTTCTCAAAGTGCCCTTTGTTTGTAGAACTCTCAATGATTATGACATATTACTGAAAATATGGTCTCTTAGGCTGGGCACAGTGGCTCACATCTGTAATCCCAGTACTTTGGGATCACTCAAAGATCACCTGAACCCAGGAGTTCAAGATCAGCCTGGGCAACACAGGGAGAGCCCATTTCCACATAAGATACCTAAGTTAGCCACGGGTAGTGGCACATGCTTGTAGTCCCAGCTACTTAGAAGGCTGTCACTGGAGGATTAAAGAAAATGTATTTTCTCACATTCAAAATGCTTCAATTATTTTGTTTTAAAAAGGCATGCTGTTTTTGATAGTATTGTAATGTATATGGTGACACAAACACAATATAAACACACATACATGGACAGATAAGAAAACATTCTATAACATTGAATTACAGGGTCACTAGACTTAGGGATTTAGGTGTCCTGTCCTGTTACCTCAACCCTCCTCCCCCCTCCCCCCGACAAATCTGGTTTGTTCTGTTAGCTCTAAATTTATCAGAATGAGTTAACTTGACTTGTCATTGATAAAGGGTTTTTGATATCTAGAGAGTTTTATTTTAAACTACTTTATTTTTATTGGCTTATCTTTAGAACCATTCAGTAGGAACCTAATGGTTCAATCCTTTATCTTGCTTAGGGAAGACTTTTAATTTTAATTTTCTTCTTTTCCCTGATCAGGTAATAGTTATGTAAATATCTTACTATCTGAAGTATTACACACATACTGACAAGTACCCAAATCTTAAACAGTTAAGTACTGCATAATGATGTCTCAATCAGTTAACTGCATCTATGACTTATAAATACTGAGGGTTTTTTACTATATCTTTTTATGTTTAGATACACAGATACTTACAATTGTGTTACAATACAATTGCCTACAGTATTGTCTAGATAATTCAGTATAGTTATGTGCTGTACAGGTTTGTAGCCTAGATTCTACCTAGCAATAAGCTATGCCATATAACCTAGGTGTGTAGTAGGTTATACAGTATACTTTTACATAAGTAAACTGCTGTTTGTCTAAACACAAAATTGCCTAAGAAACAGAGAAGAGTGGTAGGGAATAATATTGATCTAGATGAATATTTTGTTACTGTCTTGAGTGACTTTGGATAAGTTTTAAAGTCTCTCTAAACCTGAGATGCCTTATGTGTAAAAGAGAATGTTATTGTTTCTTTTAAATATATACATATGCCTACCTGTCATAGTGAATTACACACAGTAAACATTTAATGAATAACTATTTTTAGAATTCAATTTGCTTAGTAAATCATAAACATTTGAGTCTCTACTGTTGAAATCAAGCTTGGATCTGACTTTTCAAAGGCACCATTAAACTCTTAAAACTAGTTTTTAAGCCAGTCAACATATTCTGTATCAAAAAGTTAACATAATATGTATGCATTGTAAAGGTATAGGAAACTTGAGAGATCACAACTTGTTAATAATAAAGACTTAGAAATACTTTATGGGATTGTTTTTAGAGCCAGTCTCAGATTTACTTGTTTTGATATATGACAGCAGTTCTCAAAGTATAGTCTGGTACTCTTCCAGGGGACCACAAAGGCCACCCTTTTCCAACTGCATGTCTGAATGAGTGTTGTGCCAGACCTCTGGCACATGTTCGGTAGGGATAGTGCCATGTTTGAGAGGCCCAAGAAGAGACCTCGAGCCAGTGAACAAGGTATAGGGTTTATTGAGGGTTTATTATATACAGGACTGTTCAGTGACAGTGGTCTGGATGGGAGAACCACCAGCAAGTAGTTTAAATAGCATTTAGCACCCTTTCCCTAGCAACCTCCATGTGGCAACCTTCATTTAACACAAAATAAAAGGCCTCCATCCCTTATATGGCCTGGATTCCGCAGGCTGGGCTGGGAGTTCAGATATTCTTCATTGATAAAGAATGAATCTCCGCATTGGCCAATCCTGGGTTCCTTAGCTCGGAACTCCAAATACACATTCTTCTTAGGCCGCAAAGGGTCACTCTCAAGGTACTTAAGTTACTGTTGTCAGGTGCTGTCTGCCATACAGTGAGACTGAAATTTTTTTCATATATTTTAACGTAACAATATATTATGATAGTGCAGAAACAGATAATGAGATTTCAGCTATTAAGCCAGACATTCAGAGAGATTTTTTAAAATATCAAACAATGCCACTGTTTACCAAATTTTTTATAATAGAGTTTTATAAAAACATGTTATGGTTTTATTATTTTTAAATGAATTAGTAATTTTAAAAATTATTTTTTTTCTAATATTATTAATTTTGGTGATTAGAACTTAAATGAACAAAAGCTGTTTGGGGATATATATTTCAGAGTGTAAAAGGGCTCATGAGACCAGATAATTCCTTGACAATTCTGCAAAAATGGCCTTACAAAATGTGATATTTCACCACCTATCTGAAAAACTTTTTCCCTTAACCTTTTCTTTTTAATCAGGTTCTTTAGTAATCGAGGATAAAGAGAGCCAGCCACAAATGCCTAAGCAGAATCCTGTCGTGGAACAGAATTCACAGCCACCAAGTGGTTTATCATCAAACCAGTTATCCAAGTTCCCAACACAGATCAGCCTAGCTCAATTACGGCTCCAGCATATGCAGCAACAGGTAATGGCTCAGAGGCAACAGGTGCAACGGAGGCCAGCACCTGTGGGTTTACCAAACCCTAGAATGCAGGGGCCCATCCAGCAACCTTCCATCTCTCATCAGGTAAATTTGGAAGCAGGCCTGTCCTCACTTAGATAATTATAGTATAATTGTGTTGAGCAGCTCAAAATAACAAAGACATTTTCCATCATCTAAATATCTGCATTTATAAAAAATTTATCACAATAAGGATCCCTGACTTAATGCCTAGTTTTTATCCCTACTTAAAAAGGATTTAATGATTTAGCTGATAAATCTATTTTCATCTACCTACCCTTCATTGTCTTCAAATTAAAGCAGAGGATAAATGTTTATATTCCTAAATAACCCAGGCCCTGTGATTGATGGGAAAAGCTGTGTACCTGTAATTCCTATATTAGTGCTTCAGAATGATGACTACATTAAGAAACTGTCCTCTGTGAGGATGCAGTGTTTAGAAAACCACATTGCATCTTAGAAACTAGGGCAGAGTGAAATAGAAAAGGGCAAAAGTGTGGTTAATTATAATCTACCTTTTTCAAACTTTATTTATGAGCAAATATACTATTTACCATTTTTATTTTTACTACAGTCTTTTTTTGTAGTGGAGAGAGGGGCAGAGTCTGACTCTGTCACTCAGGCAGGAGTGCAGTGGCACGATCTGAGCTCACTACAACTTCTACCTCCCAGGTTGAAGCAATTCTCATGCCTTAGCCTCCTGAGTAGCTGGGATTACAGGTGTGCACCACCATGCCCGGCTAATTTTTATATTTGTAGTATGTTGGTCAGGCTGGTCTCAAACTCCTGACCTTAAGTGACTCGCCCGTCTCAGCCTCCCAAAGTGCTGGGATTACAAGGATGAACCACTGTGCCTGGCCTCAGTCCAGTTTTTGAAGATAAAATGTATATATATATTTTTTGTTTGTTTGTTTTTAAAAGACAGGGTTTCATCATGTTGGCCAGGCTGGTCTTGAACTCCTGACCTCAGGTGATCTGCCCGACTTGGCCTCCAAAAGTGCTGAGATTACAGGCATGAGCCACTGCACCCTGCCCTTTTTTTGTTTTGTTTTGTTTTGTTTTGTTTTGTTTTGTTAGTTTAACTCTCCTATCAGGTTACATGTGGGCAGACTTAGATTTAATACAAGTTTAGTAAGGAATGTAAAGTCTAATTTATATAATTTGTCTGTTGTTTTCAGTTACATCATTTATTTATATACTCTTTTTTTTTTTCTTTTGAGGTGGAGTTTTGCTCTTGCTGCCCAGGCTGGAGTGCAGTGATGCCATCTCGGCTCACCACAGCCTCTGCCTCCCAGGTTCAAGTGATTCTCCTGCCTCAGCCTCCTGAGTAGCTGGGATTACAGGCATGTGCCACACCCAGCTAATTTTGTATTTTTCGTAGACGGGTTTTCTCCACATTGGTCAGGCTGGTCTTGAACTCCCAACCTCAGGTGATCTGCCCGCCTCAGCCTCCCAAAGTGCTGGGATTACAGGCATGAGCCATTATGCCCGGCTATGTATATTCTTTTTCTGCAAAGAATTTGAAGTGATTTACAGTACAAATTGAGCAGAGTTTACTGAAAGAGTCAAAGTATGCAGACATAGGCTAAGAATTCTCATACTGAAAAAGACAACTCAGCTCAGAACTTCCTGCCAACCAAAGCAAAAAGGAAACAAGAATAAAATAGATATTGCTATCTAATAAAAGGAAAACATACCAATTAATTAGGGAGAGAAAGTTTTAATAGTATTTTGCTAGCACTAAGAGGAATACTTAACATGGTTCTTTATGAAAAAGCAATTAAATGGCATAATGCAATTTTTTTGGTAGAAATTAAAAAAAATAGAAATGGTCTTTCTTTATATGGGACTCATACTTTAATCCTCAGTAAAAGTTGTGGGCATTTGTAGATCCAGAATGTGTTGCGTGGTATATGTAAAGGTCTGAGGTAATGTATTTGAGGTTTATAATAGTTTGACTAATAATCCTAATAATTTGACTAAGAAGATATGTAAAATCCAAGGGAATATTAGCATGGCTGTTTAAAAAACAGCCAGATTCTTAAAAAAATTAAGTAGCAAGCAATGTAAAAGATCTTTGAGTGTTCCATGGGAAGATAATTTTATACTTTATATACTAGGAGTATACCTAGCAGAGTAGAAATTTTGTTAAGAAAATTGAAGGCAGAATGACATATTTTAGATAGACTGCAAAGATGCCTAAAATTTTTCTGAAGCTGGATAATGGAAACGAGAAAATATTAGAATGCCCAGTGCTAAGCATTTGCACATATTAATATTTACCTTCTAAATATTTAGTAGTTTATTGACAAAAGGAATGAATCCATCATTTGAGTTCATTGCCTTTTCACTAAGAAGTCAAGAACCGGCTGGTCACAGTGGCTCATGCCTATAATCCCAGGACTTTGGGAGACTTGAGGTTGAGGATCACTTGGCTCCAGGAGTTCGAGACCAGCCTAGGCAACGTAGGGAGACCCTCCTCACCCCCATCTCAAAAAAAATTAGCTAGGTGAGGTGGTGGCACATGCTTGCAGTTCCATCTGTCTTGTGGGACTGAGATAGGAGGGATTGCTTGAGCCTGGCAGGTCAAGGCTGCAGTGAATCATGATACCGCCCCTGCACTCCAGCCCAGTGAGAGAGCAAAATGCTCTCTCAAAAAAATTAACCGAGGCAGTTAGTAGACATTATGTGAAAATAGTTATATAAACAGTGACAAAAGGAAGTGACTTGAGCCTTTAGCCTGATTTTCTCAGAAATTTTCTTTTGATCTTATTTCCGTCTCTACAATTTAGTGCTATAATCTGTATAGCCTCTATTATATAACCTAATTTTCACACTTAGAACAAAGTACTCTTCGCATACTGCAGTTCTTACATCACATACTGTTCTTTTTCTGTCAGTTTTTGAAAATTTCCTGCAGTTTCTTTCACATTCTCATCACTTCTTTTTTGAGATGGAGTCTCTCTCTGACACCCAGTCTGGAGTGTAGTGGTGCAGTCTTGGCTCACTGCAACCTCTGCCTCCTGGGTTTCAAGCGATTCTCCTGCCTCAGCCTCCTGAGTAGCTAAGACTACAGGTGTACACCACTATGCCCAGCCAGATTTTTTTGTATTTTTAGCGGAGACAGAGTTTCACCATGTTGGCCAGGCTGGTCTCTATCTGCTGACCTCGTGATCTGCCCACCTCGGCATCCCAAAGTTTTGGGGTTGTGCCTCCACAGAGCTGACCTTTTTTTTTTTTTTTTTTTTGAGATTGAGTCTTGCACTATCACCTGGGCTGGAGTGCAGTGGTGCAATCTTGGCTCACTGCAACCTCTGCCTCTCAGGTTCAAGCGATTCTCCTCAGCCTCCTGAGTAGCTGAGATTACAGATGCCTGCCACCATGCCTAATTTTTTTTTTTTGTTTTGTATTTTTAGTTAGTAGAGATGGGGTTTCACTATATTGGCCAGGCTAGTCTGAAACGCCTGATCTTGTGAGCCACTGCCCCAGCCTCTCATCACTCATTATTATCTATTCTCTGCCAAATGCTCATTCATACATCTTCACTATTTGGTGTCCCTCTTCTCTAAATTTGTATATTGCCCTGCCCTCCTAGAGTTTGAGTTTTCTACCAGCTTATTTGTAAGTACATATGGAAAAATACCTGTCTAGGCATAGCCATACAGCAGGTGTGTCTGTGTAACTATAGCATATGCAATTTATACTCTGCATCTGCCCATATATACAGGTAAACTGAAAAGAACTGTTTCTAAAAATCACTTACATGACAGTTCTCTATTCTTCCTCTGAAGATTAACCATGTCATCTGCATGGTTAAAAAAGTTGGGTGCTAATAAAAGTAGAATAGTGGTATAACTAAGTGAGGCAAACTCAATAGACGTACATTTCTGTTTATTTGGCTCTATAGAGTATATTCCATTAAACTCCAATGGATCTAAATTTGTGATAGAACACTGTCACATATATAATATATTTTATTATTTCTTTAGGTTTTTAACTGTTTCCTAATTTTATTTTTTAAGTTGCTTCCCCTGTCACAGGATTCTTAGACATTAATGCAACCATAACAGTTTAGGAGAGTGGGGGGAAAATCACCTTACATCTTACCAGACCATAAGCATCTTGATGGCATAGTTGACATCTTACATACCATAGCACATTGCACTGGCATTAAGTGACATTTCTTGGTTGTCAGTATGTAAACATTAGTCTGGATGAAGGTGGTAAAAGACTTCTATGATTACCTTTATTCTCCCTTAAGGACCATTTTGGGTTAAGAAAATATTTTTTTCTACTCTTTACCTACAGAATTGCACTTGTTTAAAATCGGCATCTAAATCTGTTTTTCACTGGGTCTGTAATTGCTGGCTACTGTTGAAAGTTAATGAAAAGTAAACTCAGTGCAAACTAATTTTTAAGAGAGAAGCAGTTGACCCAGGAGAGGATAGTAAATTCCAAAAATGGGAGGAAGAACAATAATAATAAAGCAGATTGGACTATATTTTATAGCTGCCTGCCTTTGCAGTGTCAAATTTTCAGGGGTTGCTGCTTCAACCTTAAAGGTTACCTGTTTATTTGTCCCCCTGTGAATGTAGGGGGAAATAGGCTTCTCTTTGAGAAGTTGTGATCATATAGTTAAGATATGCTAAAAAGAATATTTATTTTGCAATACATTTCTAACTGTAGAAAGAATCAGTCAAAAGGAGACTGGCATATAAGGCTACCTTTTTCTACTAGGACTGATCTCAATTTCCAGAGCTAGTATTTATGAGCCCACAGAGTAGGCTTGCCTTTCTAGCCCTTGCCTTGTTTGTGATTCCTTCACCCAGCCTTCTGTAATCAACCAGAGTTGTTCTTAAAGAGTGTTTTTGAAGATATGTTTTCTGGCCATGCGTGGTGGCTCATGCCTGTAATCCCAATGTGAGGGGGATTGGGAGGTCGAGATGGGCGATCACTTGAGGTCAGTAGTTCAAGACCCCGTCTCTACCAAAAGTGCAAAAATTAGCCAGGCATAGTGGGCATGTCTATAATTCCAGCTACTTGGGAGACAGAGGCAGGAGAATCGCTTAACTGAGGAGGTGGAGGTTTCAGTAAGCCAAGATGGGAGCATGACTCTGTCTCAAAAAAAAAAAAAACAACAGAAAAAAAACCCAGAAAATGTGTTTCTTCTAAGGAGACTCATCCTCTTAAATTGTTGATTACTCAGTATCTTAACATGTTTTGGTAATGATATGGCAGACTAGATTTTTTTTAAGAGAGATGGGGTTTCACTGTGTTAGCCAGGATGGTCTCAAACTCCTGACCTCATTATCCGCCCACCTTGGCTTTCCAAAGTGCCTGGATTACAGGCATGATCCACCACACGCGGCCACAGACTAGATTTTTATTAAAGCCTGGGTGTGATGCCTGATATTATTAGCTATGTGACTTTTTTCAAATTATCTATGTTTTCTGTTAGTTTCCTAATTTGCAAAGCAAAGGTAATTATACCTACTTCATAAGGCTCAATGACATAATAATATGTGAAATGCCTGGCAGGCTCAATAAGATCTAAAGCTTATTAAGTTTCATTAACATCAACTATTTTCATTATTAACAATTTGTTCATTTTTGAGTGGACCTGTTGAGCCAGACTACTTGTTCAGATCCCAGCTTCATGCCTTACTGTCTGTTAATCTTGGACAAGTGACTAAATTTTCTGTGCTTTATTATAGTTTTCTTATCTACAAAATAGAAATAACCTGTGCTTCAAATATTGGCGTTATGATTAAATTAGTGGATACATGTGAGGCACTTAAAGCAGTAGCTGGCACTTAACAACTTCTCAGTAAATGTTAGCAGTTATAATTCTGCCATCACTTTTTTTTTTGGAGGTTTCAAGAGTGTAGTTCTTTGTGAAAGATAATCATGAAGGACTTAGAAGGATACCAAAGTTATATTTTACCTACTTCCCAACATGGCCTAGGTCCAATTCTGGTACAGCCTACTTACAAACTCTAGGTGGCAATCCCTCTCCCAAGGTTCTTTCCTAATGAGATTATTTTTAAAAAGTTGTTTACACAAATTCTGAAAGTCTGCCCATCCCCTACTCCTCATTCCCTTGTAATCTTGGTAATTGATTGATCTGTGGCAGAGTTCTGTGTTTCTGTAAAAGTTTTATAAGATAGAGATTTATCATTTGTTTTTCAGAAGATTGTTACTAAATCAGTTTAATTTGTTTTTTTTCTAGCAACCCCCTCCACGTTTGATAAACTTTCAGAATCACAGCCCCAAACCCAATGGACCAGTTCTTCCTCCTCATCCTCAACAACTAAGATATCCACCAAACCAGAATATACCACGACAAGCAATAAAGCCCAACCCTCTACAAATGGCTTTCTTGGCTCAACAAGCCATAAAACAGGTATATATCTACTTCCTTTTCTCAATTGCTTATTCTGCTGCTTTTTACTTTCAAATCACATTGAATTTATAGATTAAGCAACAGGTTATAAAGAGCCAAGAGCAAGCTTTCATTTTCATATGTTAAATAAATGTGAATTGCAAAGTTTGATGCTTCATCAATAAGAGAAATCAAACCACTTATGTAGAAGTGATGGTCCAATATAAACAATGAGCCATAGGCATTAATTATGTATGGATAACTTTTAGGTGACTATATTAAATTTCCTAAGATAAAAGTGTTCTAACAAATATAAGTTATATTCTACAAAATAGAACAATAAATGAATCTTTGAAGTATCTCAAGATTTCTTGAAAACAAACTTAGTTATGGCATAATTTCAAGAGGCAGTACATAAATATCTGATAAAGTTTAATATTTAGGATGGAGTGCCTGAGGTTAGGAGTTCAAGACTAGTCTGGCCAACATGGTGAAACCCTGTCTCTACTTAAAATACAAAAACAAAAATTAGCTGGGCATGGTGGCTCACACCTGCAATCCCAGCTACTCAGGAGGCTGAGGCATGGGAATTGCTTGAACTAGGGAGGCGGAGATTGCAGTGAGCTGAGATTGTGCCATTGCACTCCAGCCTGGTGACAGTGAAAATTCATCTCCAAAAAAAAAGAAATTAATATATATTAACATACTACAGCTTATTATTTATATTCTTTTTTTTGTTCGTTTGAAACAGAGTTTTGCTCTGTCACTTAGGCTAGAGTACAGTGGCATGATCTCAGCTCACTGCAACCTCCACCTCTCAGGTTCAAGCGATTTTCCTGCCTCAGCCTCCAGAGTAGCTGGGATTACAGGCACCCAATACAACGCCTGGCTAATTTTTCTTTCTTTTTTCTTTTTCTTTTTTTGAGATGGAGTTTCGCTTTTGTTACCCAGGCTGGAGTGCAATGGCACAATCTTGGCTCACTGCAACCTCCGTCTCCTGGGTTCAGGCAGTTCTCCTGCCTCAGCCTCCTGAGTAGCTGGGATTACAGGCACGCACCACCATGCCCAGCTAATTTTTTGTATTTTTAGTAGAGACAGGGTTTCACCACGTTGACCAGGATGGTCTCGATCTCTTGACCTTGTGATCCACCCGCCTCAGCCTCCCAAAGGGCTGGGATTACAGGCGTGAGCCACAGCGCCCGGCCTAATTTTTCTGTTTTTAGTAGACATGGGGTTTCACTATGTTGGCCAGATTGGTCTCAAATTCCTGGCCTCAAGTGATCTGCCTGCCTCAGCCTCCCAAAGTGCTGGGATTACAGGCGTAAGCCACCGTACCCAGCCATATTATTTATATTCTTAATGTCTTCAGGTAAAAATATTTTCTGTGTTTTACATTATCTTAAAGTAAAAGTTATCACAGTGTTTGTCTTCTAAAAAGCTCCTGTGACAATCTCCCGTCCAGCTGATTGTAGATTGATTTTGGGTTTTTCCTGCAAGACCAAAATAAAGATGATGCAGTTTTCATAATTCTGTAACATTCATTTTAATAAAATCATTTAAATATTTTATTATAAAAGTATGCATACTTGGTGTCTATACATAAGTTTGTATAATCAATTGTCTTTGCTGTATCATCACTAAATTTTCTTAATATTTTAATTATTTTAAATAAAATTCATACTTAATTCATCATGAGAAGGAAATTAAAAAGGACCCAAGCTTTACTTTGGCCTTAAATTCTACTTATTTTCCTAATAATTTTGTGACTTTTCATATTTCACTTGCCTCAGCTATGAAATGAGTATCTTGCCAGAGTTATGTTGAGAATTTATTCTTAAGTATGTACAGGCACCTAACACATATTCCAAACTCAAGCATTTACTTTATCTCTTCCCTATTTATTGTATTTTAATGAGTAGATACTCTAAACATGGTTTTTAAAATGGTTGTTGACCAAAAATGTAAACATGAATGAATAAGTAAGTGAACAAGCCAGGAAAGAATCTAGTGGAAAATTGGTTTTAAGTGGCAAATGAGTTTAACAAATTAGAATGCACTCATACAGTGGAATACTTTTCAGATATTACGAAAATCAATAATCTAGATATGATTTTCTGAGTATATTATGTGAGGAAAAACATGTAGAATTTTTGTGAGGTATTATCTTGTTTGTGTGTATTTTCCTCCAGTCTCATCATGTACATAGAAAACAAACCTGAAAAAATCCACCAACTGATTGTTCTTGGTAGAGAAGGAGGAAGCGGGGGGCATGGGGTGGGGAATTTGAGGAAGGAGTAGGTGGTAAAGAGGACATTCATAGGCAACTTCATTTGTTTCTGTATGTAGTTTTTAAAATTGAATATATAAATTAGTTTTTTAAAAATTAAAATGTTTCAGACACTGTCTCTCTATATAGCGCTGTTCGTTTATGAATGACCATGTTTGGAAAATACAGCATCTTGCAGTACTGCTTAGTTACTTTCCTTCTCCCAGCATGAAAATGTTCAAACATAACAAAAATTATAAGAATTATATAGGAAACGTTTGTTCTAATTTTGTTCTACTTGCCTTATTGCATATTTATTCCTTTGTCTATTCATCAAGTCCTCCTATTTTTCTTTTTTTTTTTTTGGTTTTATTTTATTTATTTATTTATTCATTTATTTTCATTTTTTTGAGATGGAGTCTTGCTCTCTGTAGCCCAGGCTGGAGTACACTGGTGTGATCTTGGCTCACTGCAACCTCTGCCTCTTGGGTTCCAGTGATTCTCCTGCCACAGCCTCCTTAGTAGCTGGGATTACAGATGCCCACCACCACAACTGACTAATTTTGTATTTTTAGTAGAGATGGAGTTCACCATGTTGGCCAGGCTGGTCTTGAACTCCTGACCTCAAGTGACCTGCCCACCTCAGCCTCCCAAAGTGCTGGGATTATAGGTGCGAGCCACCACACCTGGCCCGTCGTATTTTTCAATAGGTTTTGAAGTAAATTGCAGACAGCAGCATGCGTCACCTTTATATACTTCAGCATGCCGATCATCATCTTAGTTAATATGTTTATCTCAGCATGACTGAGAGTACTTTCCTCAGATATTTATCGAGGTCTAATTATGTTCATATATGAGAAAGAGAAATATAAAATCCTGAAAGCACTGGTCTGTGGCTTATTATTTTCAAGTGTTTCAGATAAGGATAGAAGAAATGTATGTTTTCAACCCTCCGTCTTTACCTTGTAGTTGCTCTGTATATATTTACTTTTTTTTTTCCAGTATGTATAAACCTGTCAAGATTGTGTACTGTGATTTTCTGGTATATACTACATGTTGTCTTCCAGTAAAAATCAGTGCTTTTTACTGTTTTTTGTTTGGTTTTTTGTTTCTGTTTTTACAGGATTAATGAAAATTATACATACTTATGCAGTCTCCCTGTCCCATTCTCCTTCCATGTAAATTACAGTTGCACTCTTCTACTTCATTTTGTATGTGTGTGATTAGATAGACGTTGTATTTTTATAAGCTTGTTGATAGCCTTTTTTCTTCCCTTCTTGTTTCTGTAGTGGCAGATCAGCAGTGGACAGGGTGCCCCATCAACTACCAACAGCACATCCTCTACTCCTTCCAGCCCCACGATTACTAGTGCAGCAGGATACGATGGAAAGGCTTTTGGTTCACCTATGATCGATTTAAGCTCACCAGTGGGAGGTTCCTATAATCTTCCCTCTCTTCCAGATGTAAGTAGACACAAAATTTATACTAATCTCTATTGAAAATTGTTGGCCGGGTGCAGTGGCTCACTCCTATAATCCCAGCACTTTGCGTGAGGCCAAGGCAGACAAATAACTGGAGGTCAGGAGTTTGAAACCAGGCTGGCCAACATGGCAAAACTCCATCTCTACCAAAAAATACAAAAATTAACCAAGCATGGTGGCACATGCCTGTAATCCCAGCTATATGGGAGGCTGAGGCAGGAGAATCACTTGAACTTGGGAGGCAGAGGCTGTGGTGAGCTGAGATCATGCCACTGCACTCCAGCCTGACCACCAGAGTGAGACCCTGTCTCAAGAAAGAAAGAAAATTGTCAGTGTCAGTGAATTTGGATGTAGTAGAGGGCATGAATATGTTAGATTATAGGTTGTTTTTACAAGTTAATTCTAATCCTTTAGAATATTACAACAGTAGTAAAAATAAAAAGATTATGAACATTGGACACATAACCTAATGTCTTTCAAGGCACCAGAGTTAAAGGTGTTTGTAAATTAAAGATTATGATGATAGATCATGGAATCTAAGCTGGGAAAGAAGAAAAGAAAGGACATGGAAAGATACTCTGGAAAGTTGAATGGCTGGACATTAGAAGAGATGAAGACAAGTTTAGTAATAGAAATCCTGTTAGATCATAGTGACAAGTGCAAAATTACCTCTGGTTTATATTATATGTAAATTAAATTCACTCTCCAAACTCTTTGTCAGTATGACTTTTTATTTATTATTATATTTTTAAATGATTTTTATTTTTAATAGAGATGGGGGCTTCCTATGTTAACCCAGGCTGGTGTTGATCTCCTGGGCTGAAGCGATCCTCTCCTGCCTTGGCCTCCTAAATTGCTAGGATTAGAGGCATGAGCCACTACACCCAGCCAGTATGACTTTTCCACAGGCAGAAATTACTACATTCTGTAGACAGATCTCCATGTATAAGTTGATTCTGTGTTTGGTCCTTTTTTAATCTAAGGTTAGATAACCCACTGTCGTGCACATATACATACACAACCTAACACATTAAGAAGCTTTTAGGAAATATCTTGTATTCTTTACTTGGATCGAATTACCTATTAGATTGTGAAAAGAACTTTATTTTCATTATTTAATTTGCTTTTCAAATTAGATCAATTAATATTTCCTAATAGTTGCATTGTTAATCTTAACAGAATCATTCCATTTTTAAAATAGTTTTGTATACTTTAAATGAGTATTATATGTGTATTTTTTCATGCATGGGTGCTACATAGGAAAACTTATATCTAATCCCCATAGTTTTATTTGGCTTTTAGGATTATTCCACAATGTAAACAACTTCCCTTGTATTAAGTTCTCACAAATTTAGTTATTCTAGTACATTTTGTACTCTGAGAAATACTGGCCATGTATTGCAAAAGAATATTTAAACAAAAATGACCCTGTGTATTAACCATCTGCCCTGATTTCCCCTGCCGCCATGAAAGAGAACCCACAGAAAGTAAAATTGTCCTTCTGCTTTTTCCTCTGCAGTCCTCATAGAGGTGAACCTTTTTATTACCTGAAATTCCTCATTTGGATTACAGAATAAACTGAAATGAGTGACCATTTTCTGATTTCTCCCAAAGATGTTTCATAACTAGTACCATTCTAGGTGCATAAGCAAGAAATTAATTCATTATATACAAACTATGTTAAAGAATTGAACTGGATTTTAAGCACAAAAACATTGGTGGGAAATTTGGTCTTCGTAGGCATGAAATAATTTTAGTGTCTAAAGTGTTAAACTCTTATTAGGGATTTCTAAGTATTTTAGCATGGCAATGAATTAGGAAAAGCAGCGTTATTTGTATTCCTATTACATTAAAGCAAGAATCTTTTCTTTTTTTGAGATGGAGTCTCACTCCCATCGTGCAGGCTGGAATGCAGTGGTGCCATCTCGGCTCACTGCAACTTCCACCTCCCGGCTTGAAGCAATTCTCCTTCCACAGCCTCTCAAGTAGCTGGGATTACAGGTGTGTGCCACCACACCCAGCTAATTTTTATATTTTTAGTAGAGACAAGATTTTGCCTTGTTGACCGGGCTGGTTTCAAACTCCTGACCTCAGGTGATCCACGTGCCTCAGCCTCCCAAAGTGCTAGGATTACAGGTGTGAGCCACCGCGCCCAGTGTAAAGCAAGAATCTGTAGGTTTCACCTTTTCTCCTACAAAACAACAGTAATGTATTTAATGATACATTACTGTTGAGGATAGTGCTGTAGATACATGGACTTCATCTGTCTAGCACATACCTGGAGCAGAGCATCAGTTTGTGTAAGTATCTCTTTCAGACGGTCCACTAAGTCCTATCTGTGTGAGGCTAGATTCAAAACCGTACACCACATAGATTGAATGCTGTTTAGGGAGACATTAAAGAGATTTGCAAGAAATGTGAAATTGTGATAGTCTTCTCACCAAATTTGTGTTTTTCATATAGCAATCTTTTGTTATTTTTAAATGAAGAATTTTTTTTTTCAATTTTTAAGAATGTGAATGACCTGATACTCCTTTCTTTTGGCTCTTGTTTTTGAAATAGTGTCCTCAATATTTTACTAAGGTGAAATACTAAGATAGTGAAAACCTTTATTGAGCATTGTTTATGGGGAAAATGTTTGTTAGAACTTCTCAAATGTGGTATTTATTTTTTGTTGTTTCATAATAATTAAGTTACTGACATTTTCTTATAAATTTAAAAGTAGCTTTTAACTTGCAAAGTCAGAATGCCTGAAATAATTTCTTTTCTTGTAAGATTGACTGTTCAAGTACTATTATGCTGGACAGTATCGTGAGAAAAGATACTAATATAGATCATGGCCAGCCAAGACCACCCTCAAACAGAACGGTCCAGTCACCAAATTCATCAGTGCCATCTCCAGGCCTAGCAGGTAAAGTGGGTTTCTTTTGATTTTTGTGAAAGATTTTCTAGTTATCACTTTACTTGGAGTAAAAAAATCACCCCTCTTCTCCTCCTTTTTTGTTTGATGCTTAATCTGAGTTTTTCCACTATTTAATATTAGTATGCTTTCAAAGTAAACAAAGGTTAAATTTGTTTATCTTTTCATTCTTTCTTTCAAGTCACAGTCTCGCTCTGTTACCCAGGCTTGAGTGCAGTGGTGTGATCATGTCACTGCAGACTCACTCCCACCTCAGCCTCCTGAGTAACTGGGACTCTTTACAGGTGTGCTGCTCTACCACACGTGGCTGTTTTGTTTTTTTGGTAGAGACAGTCTGGAACTTCTGGCCTTAAGTGATCCTTCTGCCTTGGCCTCCCAGAGCTTTGGGATTAGGCTTGAGCCATCACACCAGGCCTTCTTTACTTTTTCAATTTCAACAGAACTTCCAGTTATTATAGTACTTCCAGGGGGGAAATCAGTATTATATTCTCTCTTACTGATAAGTTGCCTGTGATGGGGTCTTTTTTAAGATGTAATTTGCCTAGGATCAAAATTTATTAGTGACAATAAGTAGAGTTATCACTCTTTTGTTTGGTGTTTAATTTCGTTTGTGAATCTTAACATACCTACTCATTTTCTCTGAGAGGAAAACTATAATATTACTTCTGAGGACTTAGGTACCTTAAACCAAAATATGAAAAGAGGAGAATTTCTAAAGTCACTCACCAGTCACATGAACACAATTTAAATGGGGATATCTATTTTAAACAAACTTAGGACAATATGACAGATAAACTGTTTATCATATGACAAGTTTATACAAATAAGGAACATTTGTGGTATTGCCAAAGGACATGATGAGTAAGTAGGTAATTCCCTAAAGAGGAAATACATATAGCCAATATAGCAGATGAGACAAAAAGTCATTCTTACTATTGATCATAAGAAAAATCCAAACAAGATATAATTTCTAAGTTACTGAATTAGTTAAGATTTAAATAATAAAAGTAGTCACTGAAAATGTAAAAAGAGGTACTCTCATACACAGGTGGGATGCGTATGACTTGTCAAAACATTTCTGGAAACCATCATAGCAGTGTTACTAAGATTTACATTTACCCAGTATTGGACTGTGAGCCAGACTGGGCGAAGTACCTTATATGTGTATTACCTAGTAGGATATTTGCTTTAAGGGTCTTAGAAAAGTATGTACCCTTGAATACAGTAATTCCATTTTAATACTTCAATTTTAAGGAAATAATTAGAAACTGGATAGGCAGAACATATTTATTCATACTTATATTATTACTATTTACTAAAGCATTATTATTCCAGTTTCCATTTCCCAGTACTATAATCAAGGCAGGCAGCTTCCAAATAATGGACAAATTACTTTTTGAAAGGAATCTTAAAATTAGTCAACACAGTTGCTATTCAACTATTTGAGAGTTTTGCAAATGTCATGTTTTTTCTGATTGGCTCCTGGTTTCAGCAAACCTAATTGAAACCTAATTGGGTTGGTATGTGAACTGCATCTCAACCCCTCCCCCTTATGTTCCCAGGATGAGCCTAGTACTAATAAAGCTTCGTTGTTTTCCTTTTTTTTTTTTTTTAAAAAAAAAGGGCATTATTTGCAGTAGTTAAAATTTTGAAGCAATGACCTAAATATAAGAGAATGATAAATTAGAATGTGCTCACTTTGAATAGCTATTAATTAGCTATTCAAACAGTGCTTATATAGAGTTTTTAATGGCATGCTCGTGGTATACTGTTTAGTGAAAACAAGCATACAGAACCATATAAAAGATATAAAGGCTGGGCGCGGTGGCTCACACCTGTAATCCCAGCACTTTGGGAGGCCGAGGTGGGTGAATCACGAGGTCAAGAGATTGAGACCATCCTGGTCAACATGGTGAAACCCCATCTCTACTAAAAATACAAAAAATTAGCTGGGAATGGTGGCGCGTGCCTGTAATCCCAGCTACTCAGGAGGCTGAGGCAGGAGAATTGCCTGAACCCAGGAGACGGAGGTTGCGGTGAGCCGAGATCGCGCCATTGCACTCCAGCCTGGGTAACAAGAGCGAAACTCCGTCTCAAAAATAATAAATGAATGAATGAATGAATGAATGAATGAATGAAAGATATAAAAGTATGTTAAAACTGGAAAGATGGAGCCCAAAGTGGCTCCGGCCGGATGTCGTGGCGCTTGCGAAGGCGAGGCCAAGAGTTCAAGGCCAACCAACCTCAGCAACCTTACAAGCTCTCATTGATTGGCAAAAAAAAAAAAAAAAAAAAACTGGAAAGATATATATGAACCTTACCAGTGTTTATATATGGATGCAGAAGTTATGGGCTGCTTGAATGTTACATCTTTATAAAAAGTTTTCAGCTATTCTAAAATGAAGCATGTATTCTTGTATTATCAGAAGATTATAAATAGTCATTGTTCTGATTGATTTTGAGGCAAGGTCTCACTCTGTCACCCAGGGTGTAGCAGTCATGGCTCACTGCAGCCTCAAACTCGGGCTCTAGTGATCCTCCTGCCTTACCATTCCCAGTAAACTGCTTTTAATTAGATTTTCCTTGTGCTACTATCGGCATGTGCTACCAGGCCTGGCTAAATTTATTTTATTTTAGTTTTTTTTGTAGAGACAGGTCTTTGTTGTCCAGGCATTTTGTTTTATTTTTAAATGAAGTTTTCCAGAGTTTACAAACGAAATGGAATTTCTTTCTCTTCATTTTATCAACTATATCCTGTTCTTCATCAGACCCTGTAGAACTTTTGTCACTTTGAATTTTTTTTTCTACTTCCCACTTGTATTGCATTCCTACTGCTACCGTTTAGTTTGGGCCTTCATCAATTCAAATCAAAATTATTTGCAGCAGGTTTTGTTTTCTTCTTTCTTGACTGCTTTTAATTAGATTTTCCTTGTTCTAGTCTACAGTACCACCAGAGCATGGCTTCTTTATTATCATTTTTAGGGCAGTAGTCCAGAATCCCTCTTTTGATTATCACCTCAAGTCTGAACCCATTGATCTGACTTTCTGTGTCTTCCATTAGTTGGTCTCATTTTTGTTTACATGGTTTTCTTTTTTGAACTCCTTTTTCTATCAACCTGTACCACCTTCTGTTGTCTTCTGTAGCTTTCACTGGCACTGGGGTCTCACTAAGATCTTACCCTGTTACTCTAACACAGAAAGACTTGGCAGTGTTTGGAGACATTTTTGATTGTTGCACCCCAAGCTGGGAAGTATAGAGAGATGCCACTGGTATCTAATAATTGGTGGAGGCCAGGAATGTTACCAAGCATCCTATAATGCACAGACATTCCTCCACAACAAGGAATTATCTGGCCCAAAAGTCAGTAGCACAGAGGTTGAAAAACCCTGCCAGTATAACAGGCTGTAACAGACTACTGAAAATTCAGCAATTACTGTTTCATAGAATTTCATTATGGTTCCTAGTTTCAATATAGTGCCAAGTTAACACATTCAATAGGACTTCAGTGCATAATTATTCATTTGTTTTATGTCTGATTTCCCCCTCCTCAGGACCTGTTACTATGACTAGTGTACATCCCCCAATACGTTCACCTAGTGCCTCCAGCGTTGGAAGCCGAGGAAGGTAAACTGACTAAACCATATTTTCTAGTACATAAAATCTCTAACTAGATTTCTCTTTCCAGTGTTCAGCATGTTTTGATACTCAATATATTTTGAACAATTTCTTCTATTTTTAATTAAAATTTTAATAACTGTTATATTTTAATTTAATTAGTTAAGAAATTAAAGTACAAATTTACCTTTGAACATAGAAGAATATTTGTTGAAAATAAGAAATGTCTGATATTCACATAATAGCAAGGAAAACATAAAAATGAATAGGTATAACACAGTACATTATATGGAAACACAAACTTAGTTTGATCTCTAATGATGAAAAATTGATTCTACTTTAAAATAAAATGTACAGTTATTGAAATTCTATTTTAAGCAACTGCTCTCCCTTCCCTGCATTATGCCTGAAAATTCCTCCTAGCTAGTAAACCCAATTCTTACATTCTTAATCATGTGGCAGAATTGTTTCAGGGAGAAAAGTTTGCCTTTAATCCCATGAGAACATAGTGAATATCTGTAAAAGGTTTTTGTCCTACTACCTTCTTTAAAAAGCATTGTTTAAATAAATGATTATTTCATTGTCTTTAGACACTGACAAAACGTTAATATGAGCCTAGAGTTTACTTTGTTACTGACTAGAGAAGGAAATGAGAAAGCCTAAACTCAAATGCCAGTTCTAAGATACTAAATTTGGTTGCCTCATTGTAAAGCCTCAGTTTTTTAAAAAATTTAGGTTTATTGAAATATCTTTCCAGATGTTTAACTATTTAGATAGGTAATATATAAAACATTTTTATCATAAGTGAAACTCACAGCAGTTACATTTAGTTATGTAGCATTAGTTGCTGATGTAATTATTGTTGTGAAAATACAGTATTATTTTAGAAAGTTGTTGTTATACCTTTTTATGAGGTATTTAGCTTCACATTCTTAGATGTTTTTTTCTTCTCTCTCATACTTATAGCTCTGGCTCTTCCAGCAAACCAGCAGGAGCTGATTCTACACACAAAGTCCCAGTGGTAATGTTGGAGCCAATTCGAATAAAACAAGAAAACAGTGGACCACCTGAAAATTATGATTTCCCTGTTGTTATAGTGAAGCAAGAATCAGATGAAGAATCCAGGCCTCAAAATGTAATTATATGAAGGCTTGCAATACTATTCCTATGTATGGTGGGCAGGGTGAGAGAAACTTTTAAATAGCTTTTAGGAGGGTTTTTTTTTGTTGTAATGTTATATTAATCTCAGTAAATTAAAAAGCAAAGATGGAAAAACAAAGGTTTTTAAAAATCTGAGGCTCAAATATGGAACCTGGAAAGTTGAAAATGAGATATTCTCTAACCAGAGTTTTATACCCAAATTATTAATCAGACATGAAAATACGTTTTATTCAATTTCTTAAAATAATTCTTCTGTACTCATTCTCACGAAGATAATTGATAATATGAATCATCAAAAATAGAGTAAAACAAGAAAGAGGAAGACATAAGATCCCCAAAATGGAATCTGACACAGAAGAAAAGGGCAGCCCCCAGTACAGCAGCAGCAGCTTGTGCAGCACAGGCTATAGCAGGAAGACATAGGGCTCAAAGGGATGTATCTAAAGGGAGAAGAATACTTCAGCAGTATTGAGACTCTCCTATTGCAGATTGTGAGAATGACATAGAAACATGTACCTAGAAAAACAAGCAACTGAAAAAATATGGTAATTACTGAGTCTTAGTAAAAACAAGAAGTTTACCAAAAAAAAAAAGTCATAGTACATTTTTGGGGTCTGCAGTGAACAATATTTACATAGTCATAATGATACAAACAAACACTGAAGTACAAATGTAACTAAAACTGACACAATCAGGATATAACCTGAGTATGCATTTAACCAAAAATTGTGATTTTTCAGAATACTTAACCAGTACAGACAAATATTGGTCAGTTGGAATAGATACTGGCAATAAAGTTATACTGGCACCTACCAACTAAAAAAATCAATGCTTAATAAAAATGATGTTAAAAAGATGGGGTGAATGGTGGTGTTGGCTTTGGGTATGTATAAATGGAAGGAGAACAGGGTTGGAGAATCAGGATGTAAAAACCTAATCTCTTGATCTTCTAATAAGGATTTTAGATGTATTGCAATTTTTAACAATAATTTTATTTAGAAATTTGGAGGTAAATGGCAGAAGAAAAAGCTAGATTTGAAAATAATACTTCAAAGGAATGAGTTCTTTAACTATATCTACATTTATTACTTTGAAATTTTTGAAAACATATTTGAAGGAGATAATTTTTGTTACTGATTTGAAATTCTTGCCAACCTGAGCTCCAACAGAAAAGTTAGATTCATCTTATAATTTTTCTATCTTAGGTTTAATTTGAATGAACAGTTCCAGTGAAGTATATTTATAGGTCATGTGGTTGATTTTCCACCCTACCCACCCATTTTCTAATTTCTGTAGCCATCAGCAGACTCAAAGATTTTTTTTATATTTTGATATTTTTTAGTAGAGGTCCATGTCTTCTGTACCAGTTAGCAGTAAACATATACTATTCTCATTAAGATTCTTTTGAAGCAGCCAGGTGCTCATTACAGAGTGGTTTATAATTCAGAATTGCAGTAGTGATAAAAAATTTTTTTTAATCTACTGCAGGCCAATTATCCAAGAAGCATACTCACCTCCCTGCTCTTAAATAGCAGTCAGAGCTCTACTTCTGAGGAGACTGTGCTAAGATCAGATGCCCCTGATAGTACAGGAGATCAACCTGGACTTCAGCAGGAGAATTCCTCGAATGGAAAGTCTGAGTGGCTAGATCCTTCCCAGAAGTCACCCCTTCACGTTGGAGAGACAAGGAAAGAGGATGACCCAAATGAGGACTGGTGTGCAGTTTGTCAAAATGGAGGGGAACTCCTGTGCTGTGAAAAGTGCCCCAAAGTATTCCATCTTTCTTGTCATGTGCCCACGTTGACAAATTTTCCAAGGTAAGATAGTACTTCCTTCCCACATTGTTTTACTATAAACTTTTGAAGGTTATTTTAACAAAAAGCCTCTGTAAAAACTTAAATTCCACTTGGCACAAATGTATATTCCAAAATCCAAATGAATAGTCTAGGGTTTCCTATACCCTACCACTTATTCCTTGTGCTTCTCTCCAAAAACTAATCATTCAGCCTGAGCAACATAGGGAGACCCTGTCTCTACAAATAACTTAAAAAATTAGCCAGGTGTGGTAGTGCATGCCTATAGTCCCAGCTGCTCAGGAGGCTGAGGTGGGAGGATTGGTTGAGGCTGCAGTGAGCTGTGATTGCACCATTGCACTCCAGATTGGGCAATAGAGCAAGACCCTCTCCCTAGTCAATATAAGAAAAGAAAAACAGGCCCTTTAAATTATCACAGGGGGTCACCATAAGGAATAATGTCTTTATGCATAACAGCTACCACAGTTTATTACATCTTTTTGCCAGGCATTAAAATATCATTTATAAGTAATTCAAGTAAATTCTCAAACCCTGTGGGATGATGATGATCATCAGCATTACCAAGATGGTTAAGAGCCATTGGGTTGATCTCTCAGTTCTTTGAAGGCTGTACTTTTGAAAATTTAATTCTATAAACTTAGAGTAACAAGAACAGTACAAAGAGCTTTGCTGATTCCTGAATCCTTTGGGGGGATAAATTCAATTATGCCCTAGATATGTGAGCCCTAGATTAATGTGTTAATTTATTTAGGCGTTTTTTTCCATATCTATATCTCATGCCTTCTTAACTAGATTTTGATATTAACTTTTAGGGCCTTGCATTATATTTCTGCTGTTTCCTTTCAGCCCAGTGCAGTACACCTAGTAGGTCTGTGGTAAATGCTCAGTGAATAAAATTCATGCCGAATAAACAACTCTGTATCATAGATATAATGGAGGAGGTGGGAAAGGGAAATAGTGAAGAGAGGAAATGATGCATTAGGAATTCAAAAGTACATTGTCCCCCAACAGTGGAGAGTGGATTTGCACTTTCTGCCGAGACTTATCTAAACCAGAAGTTGAATATGATTGTGATGCTCCCAGTCACAACTCAGAAAAAAGGAAAACTGAAGGCCTTGTTAAATTAACACCTATAGATAAAAGGGTAAGTCTTTGAGCATTTCCAACCTAAAGTGCTGACAATTTTTTTGGTAAGATGCATTATTGTAGTGTAGTGCAGTATTTTACTGTGGTGCCTTTCATCAAAGAGGTGTATTATCTATCCAATCAGATTTTATACTGATCCTCTTATTTAGGTGTATTTTTTTTCACAAAGGTACAGCAATCTTAAAGACAAACTTTCCTTAAATTAAAAAAAAAATTATAGAATTATGCATGTATTTTATAGAAGCTTACTATACCTGAAGAAGATGGAATATGTACCTTGACTTTTAAATTCAATCTACCTTAAGTAAATTTCTATTTTGTTTTATTTCTACCATAGATAGGTTTTTTCCTCAGAATTGCCACCAAGGTGCTGGGTTTTTTCTTCACTCTTCCTGGAAATAATTTTTTTTTTTAACTGAATGGGACTAGGTTTATGCATCAAAGCCAACTGATATATTTAACTGTAAATAATATTTACAGCTACCCAGTCAACACTTTGTTACCAAAGAAACTCCTTTGCTAAATTATTAAGTAGAATAATAGTATGGAAGTTGTTGTGCAAGAGGGCACATACCCATTCACTGCCAGTACTACTCAGTGTTTACTGGGATAAATTCATAAGCAGGGAAGTATGAATAGCAGAGCACATGGCTGGACCTTCTACATGCAAGAGGTGCCTTAAGTCTAGATGCACATTGAGAAGGCTCCACCTCCGGTTCTCCTAAGAGACATAGGTTCTTCCTTTATTGACTATTAGTAATTTATAATAGACTGGGCCAATAAGTATAAATTTATTAGAGAACTTCAAATGGGTTTATAGTGATACTGTCTTAGTACATTTAATTATAGGGACTGTCAAATATCACGTACACCCTAAATTGTCAAGTAGTACAGTTCAGTTAATGACTGGGAAGGAGAAGAAAACTCCAAGAATCAATTTTGTATTCCTCAGATTTTTTTAGTCTGACACCACTTTGGGACCTCTGAGATTATTTAAAATAATCTGTGAATTGTTTTATAATTATCTCAATTTTTATTTTTGCTTAGAAGTGTGAGCGCCTACTTTTATTTCTTTACTGCCATGAAATGAGCCTGGCTTTTCAAGACCCTGTTCCTCTAACTGTAAGTATTAATGTCAATTTGTGCATGTTTACACAGTGGAATGCTTTCTCTGGAATTTTGTTACGTGAATCTAGTTTAAATGCCATTTTTCAGTACTTTTTAATATCTCAATCTTAAAGCTTATTAATACATAGTGCATGCTTTGATCCTAAATAGGTACACTTTAGTAAGTAGCCCAAAACTTGTGTTCCTTTCTCAGAAATTCTTTCTTATTTTACTTACTATTCTCTGGGATGTTTGGGATGATTTATGTTAATTGTATCTCAGGAGTTTTAGGCATGTTTCCAAAGTTGTTAGAAAAATAACTTTGTTTGAAATAAAGACATCATCTCTCCCAGCAAAATTTTCTGTATTTTTATTTATAGGTCCAGACTTCAAGTAAATAAGTAGACTTTAAAAATACAAAAAAGTTGAGGAAGGGTGTGTATATGTGAGTGCACACACTATTGACTTCAAACTTGCATCATAATGAAAGTTTGATGTGACTTTAACACAAATTTTAGAGTACTGGAAAGGGCCTGGTAGCTCCCCATCCCCCCCCAAAAAAAAACTATAATGCCTGAAATTCTTTTTAATAAATTTGTCCTACAGATTGGTAAATTTCAAAAATTAATCCCAAGTTAGATGAAGAAAACCAGCTTAGTAAATAAATTCAGCTGATAAATAGCTTCTTTCTTAAGAACAGGTTTTGAGAACTGGCTATAGGAAATAAATACTTTCGGGGAGAAGGATCTTTTGTACCCAAGAGAGGCTTGTAACAACAGTACCAACTTGAAAATGTAACCTTGAATTGTGCTTTTTATTATCCTGGCTTACATTTATGTTACTAATATCAATAGCAAGTAGCCCCCTTTTTCTTAATAAATATCATCTCATTTAATCTCTATAAAATATTGTGCATTTGGTAGGATTATCCCTATTTGGAATATGAAGAAACTAAGGTTCAGCGAGGTTAAGTAACTTACCAGGATCATAATACTGAGCAGCAGAGCTGGGGATTAAACCCAGATCCAAAGTCCTTCCTCTTTACCACTTACTATGTATAGTACATGCAGCAAAAACATGTCAGGTTCTACTAGAAATGATACTCTTTCTAGTAATTGCTTTTTATTTAATAATGAACAAGGAAAACCTAGATGATTTAAGAGGAATATGTGAAGACAAGTTTAGTCATTAAAATAATTGGGGCTTGGCACAGTGGCTTATGCCTGTAATCCCAGCACTTTGGGAGGCCAAGGCAGGTTGCTTGAACCCAGGAGTTTGAGACCTACCTGGGCAACATGGCACAACTGTCTCTACAAGAAAAAAATTAGCCTGGTATGTTAGTGTATGCCTGTAACCCCAGCTACATGGGAGGCTGAGGTGAAAGGTTGCTTGAGCCCAGAAGGCAAAGTTTGCAGTGAGCTGAGATTGTGCCACTGTACTCCAGCCTGGGTGACAGAGAGAGACCCTGTCTCAAATATAATTGGTTAAACCTTTTGGGAAAAAGTCACATGAACCTTTACCATTGTGTGGAAGGTGCAGTGCACACTTGTAAACACTGTTAAATGTGTTTCTTTACTAATGACAAATAGCACAGAGAAGAGCAGTGAGAACATTCCAAATAAGTACATCTTATAGAATGTATTTAGGACAATGTAGAATTCAGCTATTTTATTATAGCATCTCATTTTTTTTTTTTTTTGAAAGGTGCCTGATTATTACAAAATAATTAAAAATCCGATGGATTTGTCAACCATCAAGAAGAGACTACAAGATGATTATTCCATGTACTCAAAACCTGAAGATTTTGTAGCTGATTTTAGATTGATCTTTCAAAACTGTGCTGAATTCAATGAGGTGAGGTTGGGGGAGGGGAGGGGATGGAATGGGATGGGGCAGGAAGGAATAGCAGTGTGAAAATCATTTTACACTAAACACCTTGTCAACATACAAGGATACCAAGAGGTCTGTGTTAAATAAATTTCTAATTTTCAGGTCAGGGAATGCAGGAGAGAATTCAGATGACTTTGCCAACATTTATATTCAAAGGTTTATTAGATGGTGATTGAAATGCAAATCACAGCCTATAACTGAAAGACAAAATATTTTTCTCTGACCTAGAAACATTTATCATTCCAACCTTTATTTTTTATTTACTTTTTTTTTTTGAGACGGAGTTTCACTCTTGTTACCCAGGCTGGAGTGCAATGGTGCAATCTCGGCTCACTGCAACCTCCGCCTCCTGGGTTCAGGCAATTCTCCTGCCTCAGCCTCCTGAGTAGCTGGGATTACAGGCACGCGCCACCATGCCCAGCTAATTTTTTGTATTTTTAGTAGAGACGGGGTTTCACCATGTTGACCAGGATAGTCTCTCGATCTCTTGACCTCGTGATCCACCAGCCTCCCAAAGTGCTGGGATTAAAGGCGCGAGCCACCGCACCTGGCCTATTATTTTTTATGTTGATCTTGAAATACTAAGGATGTGGTCCAAATAGCTGTAATTTAAAACTTTCTCATCTGTCAGTTCACCTAAACATCTGTCAGACAGAACACTTTTGCTGGTGGTTTGTTCTGTTTGTTACTCATTCTAAGTACTACATATGTCATTTAGTTTGTTCTAGAAATACCTGGTTCATGATCCTATGGTTATGGCATCTTAACTGACCTATCTTTGGCAATATAGTCCTACCATTACCACCTTCTTTTAGAATAAGCCAGATAAGTTAGTCTTTTATTTACTTTTCTTCATCTTTTTTCCACACTTCTGAATCTTTTATCTTAGCTCACCTTCTGTAGACTTTGTCTAGTCCTAAACTATTTCAATGACTATGCATTTCAAATGAGCTATACTTTTCAAAACAGCTCATTAATATGTACAATCTCAGAAGTCAAAAGTGTGATTTATTCCTTGTTTTACTCATATTTTTATTTTTACCTAACAGCCTGATTCAGAAGTAGCTAATGCTGGTATAAAACTTGAAAATTATTTTGAAGAACTTCTAAAGAACCTCTATCCAGAAAAGAGATTCCCTAAACCAGAATTCAGGAATGAATCAGAAGATAATAAATACAGTGATGATTCAGATGATGACTTTGTACAGCCCCGAAAGAAACGCCTCAAAAGCATTGAAGAACGCCAGTTGCTTAAATAATATGCAGCACCACTGGCATGTGCTGGTTTTTAGATTTTTCTCTTTTCAATAAACATTTGTCAGTAATTTAACATCACTACAAAGCTCTGATCTCTGTTTTGGCCATTTACTAGACTTTGATTTCCTTAATAACCCATTTTTGTTAACCTCTTATCACTAAGAAAGAAAATAAAGAAGGATGAATGGAAGTACAAACATAGAGGGAAGGCAGAAAGGATGGAAGAAGGAAGCATTGAATACGAAGACATTCTTCCCACTTCTTGGATTTTTAAACTGCAATCTGGAGTGATGGCTACTGTAGAAAGGAAATAGACTTTGTATGAACTCCTAAGTTGAAAAGTATATGTGGTTTGGATGTGTGCGCTAATTCAGTTTTAGAAATTAATACCACTACCCGTGAAGTACATGGCCTGACCATATAGGTTAGGCGCATAGTATACTGAAGAACAGTACTCCACAAACATGGGTGGTAACAAGAGTTCTATCCCAGGAGGCCAACCGGTGCAACAGAAGGGTAGATTAGATGCTATTAAGAAGGCACCTAATAGTACATTATGATGTAAGAGGGCAACTGTATTAAAGAAAAATCAGGAAAACAAACGTTTGATGTTTTTGTTTTTGTCTATAGAGATATTGGTATAGCAGGTTTTCAAGGCCATTTTTCATACATTTCTAGATCTAGATTTTTCACCTTCTTCCACTGAGGGAAGTATACATGTTTGGTTTTGCTGTGTGTCTATGTGTGGTTTAACTATACAGGTGATCCTTTTACAACAGCCTCCTTGTTCGCAGTATAGCTTTTAGTGGAACTACCCAAAATATAAATACAGCAGTGTGCACTGTATTTGATGTGAGGTTTCTTCATCATATACCCTACTGGGCATTAAATATAAGTTCCTCTAAAAGGGACTCGTTTTTGTGGTTTTCATCTGTCTATAATTTGGAATGAAAATGCATTGTGGGATTTTGGGAACAGGCAGTTGGGGGAAATAGTGAATTTTTTTTTTTTTCCTGAAGCATCTATCAGTCAATCATGTTTTTCTTTCAAGAGTCAGAACATCACATTTAGTCTTTGATCTGACTTAATTCTGATTTTCCTGATAGACCTGTATTCTGAGGACAAGCATATTCTTTTTTTTTTTTTTTTTTTTTTTGAGACGGAGTTTCGCTCTTGTTACCCAGGCTGGAGTGCAATGGCGCGATCTCGGCTCACCGCAACCTCCGCCTCCTGGGTTCAGGCAATTCTCCTGCCTCAGCCTCCCGAGTAGCTGGGATTACAGGCACGCGCCACCATGCCCAGCTCATTTTTGTATTTTTAGTAGAGACAGGGTTTCACCTTGTTGACCAGGATGGTCTTGATCTCTTGACCTCGTGATCCACCCGCCTCGGCCTCCCAAAGTGCTGGGATTACAGGCTTGAGCCACTGCGCCCGGCCGGACAAGCATATTCTTAATGGGCCAGACCTAGCCAGTTCAACTGATAAAAATTTATTCCTTTTACTTGTTCACTGTTTTTTAGGATCAGATGAAATGTGAAAGAAACCAGATTAAGATAGAAAATTGCTGTGCCATACATTAATCCATCATTTGACAAAACACCAATTTTTAGTTCACCAAAGTTAATATTCCTTTATAAAACATGAACTGGAGTAAATTTGTCTCCTTAGCATGATAGAATAAAAAGAGCTGACTTGAAAGAAGGCTGTTATTTGCATTATCTCACCCTGTATAAATTCAGCATAGACGACTTGGTTTTATCTACATGGCTTTACTTAAAGTGGAAAGTATTCTGTGGCTAATTCATTGGGTTTTCAGGTATTGCTAAAGATCAAATACAAAAAGAAAATAACTTGTTAGCAATAGCTTCCCATTTTTTACATATAGGTCTTAATCATAATATGTCGATTATATATTGTTAAAAAGTTCTAATCACTTTTCCAGATGTGTGTTACATGGTAATGTTTGTCACTGTTTTAGAGAGGCATTTGACATTTGTTCTCCAAAGAGTGTTGGAATGGATTTTGGTAACTGTGCATATACCTTTTGTCTTTCTTTGCTCTAGTATTTTATTTTTAGCACAGCAGCTGTGGAGCTTTTGCTAATAAGTTACTGGTATCTTAGAATACTGTTTGTCTGACAGTTTGTTCTTCCATACTTGTCTCCTGAGTTAAAACAACAATGCAGATAAATTTTTTTGAGAATCATCACAAAGGGAGTTAGAACTTGTGAGAGTAAAACTATAATGTCCTAATGAACCCCAAACTGTCACTATTAAATTCAGTGCCATATTTACCTTTTAAAACAGTATTTGTTTCTCCCTAACAATCTTTGGCTGAATAAAAGGCAGAACCATCTTTGGTCATACATAATTATATTAAAAGTAAAGGTTCTGGGGCCAGATGCAGTGGCTCACACCTTTAATTCCACCAGCACTTTGGGAGGCCAAGGTGGGTGGATCACAAGGTCAGGAGTCGAGACCAGCCTGGCCAACATGGTGAAATACCGTTTCTACTACAAATATAAAAATTAGCCAGGCATGGTGACGCCTACCTGTAATCCCAGCTACACAGAAGGCTGAAGCAGGAGAATCACTTGAACCCGGAGGCGGAGGTTGCAGTGTGCCAAGATCTCACCATCATACTCCAGCCTGAGTGACAGAGACTCGGTCTCAAAAAAAAAAAAAAAAAAAAAAAGTGAAGGTCTTGGGTTTCTCTCTATAAATAGCCCTTGCGTAATGGTCTTTAGATTACTATCCGTTGACTTTATTACAAGTACCTGTGTGCCCAGGTGGATCTTATCCTTAAATTCTATTTGAATAGAAGTAAACCATCAAATGAGCCTAACTATAACCCACGCTCATTTATCAAGCACTCCCCCAAAAGTTCAGTGTGATTTAGGTAAACCTGACCTGAACTTGTACACTCTAGTGTGTATCTTTGACCATAAACTCTGGGAGATTTTCCTCTGGATTTGAGACCAGGAGCCCAGTGGGCCCCTATTGCTGAATGTTACCACACGTTTGGCTAGGGCTTATGGATGAGCAGACCACGTGGGAGCTAGGATTTACTCAGTTCCACCTCACTGATAGCTTTTCTAGGTGCCAAGCAACTGACTTTCCTACAAGAAGGAAACCCAGGTATTCAACCAGTAACATATAAGGCCATGGCAAAATGAACAGATGTAGACCATATTGAATACAGACATTTTAGATCAGTAACTGGCATTTCAATCTTTTTTTCTTTTGAATTAACATGCCCTGCTTGTCTTTTCTGAATGGAAGGGTAGGAAAGTGGAAGGTACTAAAAAGGAAAATGTGGCCAGGCATGGTGGCTCACGCCTGTAATCCAAGCACTTTGGAGGTCAAGGTGGGCGGATCACTTGAAGTCGGGAGTTCAAGACCAGCCTGACCAACATGGTGAAACCCTGTCTTTTTTGTTTTAAAAAAAAAAAAAAAGGAAAGGAAAATGTCCTCTCATCGTGGTAGTTTTACTTTCTTTTCTAGGCTAAAGAACTGGCTTTACTACTACATTTTACTACCACACAGTAGTACAGATATAGTAGAACTTGGTTAGTAATGCTTTCAAAAAGGTTACCTCCATAGTCAAAAGGGTGAGTATACAGCTGATTGCTCCATTTATGAAACCGCATTTCAATATCCTATGCTGTTACTGTGCTTAGACGCATGCATTTGAGTTCCAAAGAGAGACAGTGAAAACGGGAACTCCTTTTGCTGAGCTCTGATCCAAATTCATGTGAATCCCAAAAGTCAGTTGCTGCATAAGAACAAAAGGGTTTAGGTTTAAATTGAAGATCTAATCATTTTATGGTTTATATGTATTCGTTATGAGAGAAATTGAGTGATCTGATTGGCCATTAAAATTACCATGCCAGGCACAGTAGCTCACATCTGTAATCTCAGCACTTTGGGAGGCCGAGGCAGATGGACCACCTGAGGTCAGGAGTTCAAGACCAGCCTGGCCAACATGGTGAAAATCCGTCTAAACTAAAAATATGAAAAAAATAGCTGGATGTGGTGGCGGGCACCTGTAATCCCAGCTACTTCGGGAGGCTGAGGCAGGAGAATTGCTTGAACCCGGAAGGCAGAGGTTGCAAATGAGCCAAGATGGCACCATTGCACTCCAGCCTGGGCGACAAGGGCAAAACTCTCAAAACAGTATATGGTGACCATGAGTTCAGCCATTTCATTTCTTATTGAAATTGAGCTCCTCCTTTTAAATAACCATGTACAGATTTTAAAAAGTATTTTATAGCCCTACATATATTAATAGTGTCTTTTTATAAACGTTATTGCATATTCATCTTGGATGTGAATTTACTGTCATAATGCACATACTGGTGTCATGTTTCTGAGTGATAATAATGCTAGCCAATCAGATCACAGATTTTTCTCCATGAAGGTTTTACTTATTGTGAAGGACATCTGAAGCAGTAGTCTTTTTGTTTTTAATTTTGGGGGGCAGATTGGTGCTTTGGTTTTAATAAAAATTAACTTTGATGGATTTTTACTGTGACTATTTTACCACAAGGATTTTTTAAAGGAAAAATTACTGAATGTTACTTCTGCAGAGTTCTAACTACTTGAGTCTCCATTACTACCTCCATCGTTCCTCCAGCTGTGACATGGATACAAACAGGGGCAAGCTACCAGTCCATAAATAGCTGCAACAGGAAAACAGTTTTTAAAATTGTAACAGATGTATTTCACCAGCCTTAAAAGATTTTAAAAAAAAAAAAACGTCTGACAGAAAGGAAAGCCAGTGGCAAATATCTTGGATTATTCTGCCTCACAACAGCCACTCCCAGAGTAGGAGAATCAAAGATGCCATGAGAACTTGTACGTCTGGAACTCATTTGGAGAAGTGAGAAAGATACGGAATGGGGACTTTAGGAAGTCATTTAAAAACGTTAGCTATGTTAAGTCCACTTATAAAGTTTGAAAGGTTTTGATTCTCGTAATTTCTGAGAATTACTGGAGTCACTCTGTCACCATGTGCCAGGCTGGAGTGCATGGTGCGATCGCGGCTCACTGCAACCTCTGCCTCCCAGGTTCAAGCAATTCTCCTGCCTCAGCCTCCTGAGTAGCTAGGACTACAGACGTGCACCACCACACCCAGCTTATTTTTTAAATTTTTAGTAGAGACAGATTTCTCTACGTTGGCCAGGATGGTCTTGATCTCTTGACCTGGTGATCTGCCCACCTCAGCCTCCCAAAGTGCTGGGAGTACTATTTTTTAAGTTTACTACTGGATGTTTTAACAGATCTTGTATGGGGCCAACCTATTTGCTTCCTTAATTTTCAATTAGAATACTTAAGTCCTAATTTGAGTCCTAAAAAATCTTTCCTTGTTAGTTGCAAGTTAAACATTCAATAAAATTATTTTCCCATGTTTTCACATGTGGTATGGAAGAAAGGCTGTTTTAACACATTCCCTGCAAGATACTTGGGAATGTGGATTCTTTGCCTATGTACTAATGCTTTTAACCCCAAGACAACTGAGACAGAAAATTAAGTCAGGAATCTTTCCATTGCAAATGACTGAAGCCCCATTGCCATTTCTTTGGGGTAGAGGGTAGAATACACAGATCAACCCTAGTTAAGCACTCCTCGCCTTTGAAATGAAAATGTACTGACCTGAGAAGTGGCATTTCCCTAAAGAAAAATCAGGTTGCTCTCTTTCTTTTTCCAGACAGGGTTTCTTCTGTCATCCAGGCAGGAGTCCAGTGGCACCATCACTGCTCATTGCAGCCTGTCTCCTGGGTTCAAGCAGTCCTCTTGCCTCAGCCTCCCAAAGTGCTGGAATTACAGGCATGAGCCACTGCACTCAACCCAAGGTGTTCTTAGCAAGAAAGAACAACAAAGTAGGCCACCAAGTGCCAGATTTTGACAGTGATGCTGGTTAGCTGACTGGTCCTATTAGGGATTCACTAATAAGAATGTATGTTAAGAAAACCCCAAGTACAAGCTGAGGGTGGTGGCTCATGCCTGTAATCCCAGCACTTTGGGAGGCCAAGGCAGGTGGATCACAAGGTCAGGGTTTTGAGACTAATCTGGCCAACATAGTAAAACCTCATCTCTACTAAAAATACAAAAAATTAGCCGGCTGTGGCGGTAATCCCAGCTACTCGGGAGGCTGAAGCAGAAGAGTCGCATGAACCCAGGAGGTGGACACTGCAGTAAGCCGAGATAGTGCCATTGCACTCCAGCCTGGCCAACGGTACAAGACTCCATCTCAAAAAAAAAGAAAACCCAAAGTACAAAAAGTCCAAAATATTTTGGCATTCATATTATACAAGTAGTTTTTGCCATTATAGACTGTGCTTTAAGAGACTCTACAACAAGGCTGAACAGCAATTAAGAGGGAAAACATAAATGCATAGACCTTAGTTGCTTTCATTCTACAGCACACATAACCTTAAGAGTACAGTGTGCACAAGTGTGACGCCTTGCATGGAGTGGTTTCAAAACAAACAGCATGTATGTAGAGGCATACCAGAGATTGCAGCTTCAGTTCCAGACCACTGCAATAAAGTGAATATCAAAAATGGTCACAAATAGTTTGGTTCCCGAGTGCTTTAGAAGTTATGTTTATACTACAGCCTGTTAAGTGTACAATAGCATTATATCTAAAAAATGTATGTACCTTAACTTTCACCAAATAGCTTCTCACATATCTTACTTTTGAAGTAATTCATTACTGAAAAGTGTGAATGATCATCTAAGTCTTCAGCGGGTCAATCTTTTGCTGATGGAGAGTCTAGCCTCAATATTGATGGCGGCTGACTGTTCAGAGTAGCAGTTGCTGAAGGCTGGGTGGCTGTGGCAATTTCTTAATGAAGTTTGCTGCATCAATTGACTCTTACTTTCATGAAAGATTTATCTGTAGCACATGATGCTGTTTGATAGCATTTGACCTACAGTAGAACAAATGTCTTTCAGAATTAAGAGTCCGTCTTCTCAAACTGCTACTGCTTTATCAACTAAGTTCACATACTATTCTAAATCCTTTGTTGTAATTTCAACAATGGTCACAGCAATTTCACCAGGATTAGACTCTACTTCAAGAAACCACTTTCTTTACTCACCCACAAGAAGCAAATCCTCATCTGTTCAAGTTTGAGATTACAGCAATTCAGTCACATCTTCAGGCTCCACTTCTAGTTCTCTTGGTGTTTCCATCATATCTGTAGTACCTTTCTTCACAGAAGTCTTTCTCATTCCTGAGTTATTCTGACTGCTAACCATGTATCACAAATGTTCTTAATGGCATCTACAATGGTTAATTTTTTCCAGAAGGTTTTCTATTTACTTTGCCCAGATTCATCAGAGGAATCACTATCAGTGGCAGCTATAGCTTTATGAAATGTATTTCTTAATAAGACTTGAAAGTCAAAATTACTTCTTGATCTATGGTCTGCATAAAATGGCTATTTTGTTAACAAACATTAAATTATTGAGATGATAGGTGACTAGGTACATTGTCAGTGAGCAGTAACGTTTCAGATGAAGTCCTTTTTTTTTCAGTGGTAGGTCTCAACAATGGGCTTAAAAAATTAACCATCCCATAATCAGATAATTCTGTCATCTAAGTATTGCTCCATTTATAAAGTAAAAGAGTAGATTTAGTGAAATACTTAAGAGCCCTAGAATTTTCACAACAGTCAATGAGTGTTGGCTTCACCTATTGCATTAATCCCTAAGAAGAGAGCCTATTCTTTGAAGCCAGGAATTGACTTGTAACTATAAAGTCCTAGTTGGCTTCTTCCAAACGAAATCTGTTTCATCTACATGAAAATCTGTTGTTTAGTATAACTACCATCAGTGATTTTAGCTAAATCTGAATAAGTTGCTGCTGTGTCTCCATTAGTTACTTGCTGCTACCTTGCACTTGCCTTCATAGAGAGGTAGGGTCCTGTTCTATATTAGGTTTTGGCTTAAGGGAATGTTGTAGATAGTTTGATCTATCCAGACCAAACTTTCTCCACACTAGCAATAAGGCTGTTGGGCTTTCTTCTTATTTGTGTGTTTACTAAAGTAGTCCCCTTCAAGAACTTTGTGCATTCACGACTTAGCTGTTTGGCATAAGAGGCCTAGCTTTGAGCCTGTCTTAGCTTTCAACATGGCTTCCTCACTAAGCTTAATCATTTCTAGCTTTTGATTTAAAATGGAAAATGTGCAAGTCTTCCTTTCACTTGAACATTTACAGGCTATTGTAGGGTTATTTAGCCTAATTTCAATATTACTGAATATCAGGGTATAGGAAGGGCTAAGGAAAAGGAGAGAGAAGGGGGAACATCCAGTAGGCAATGCAGTCAGAACACACATGTAGTGATTAAGTTTGCCTTCTTACATGAGTGTGGTTAGTGGCACTCCCAAAACACAATAATAGCATCAAAGATCACCAATCACCATAACAGATTACCAAAATATGACAAAGTGAGTATGTGCTGTTTGTAACAGTGCAGTGTATAGAAGCACAATAAAATATGGCATGCCTGTAATTACATGATGTAGGAAAGCTTGCTGCATTCATTAATCTCTATCACAAGATTCAAAGATTCCCCATATATAAAAAAAATAAAATTAGAGGTTGGGAATGTAAGGGGGGAAATAGTTTATTCCCTGCTTCTTGGTGATTATGTGTAATACTCATTCTAATTAAAGCATTATATGAATAGGCAATTTTTATCAAACTATGGAGGATATAAGTTACATAGGCTAATTTTAATTTGAAGTTGGTGGCTATTCTAATTGTTTTGAAAGATTTAATGATGGGAAGTCGGTGGGGAAAAAAAAAAAGACTTGATATTATCCCAGGTTCTTGCCTTAGCTACAAAACTTCAGTCCACGTTTAGCTACAGACCTCATGGGAGAATATCAAATATAAGTTTGTAATTTAGCATTTATTCATATAAAGGTTTACAGACTTGATTTCAAGGAAAAAAAGCCATCTTCTCCCCACCATCTCCTCACACCCCTTTCAAAGCTTAAATTATATTTTATAAAAGTACTTTATATATTCTCTCTCAAGGAAGAGGTCAATATCCAGTTACCCACCCCACTCCCATAAATGCCTTATTTAAAAAAGAAAAAGAAAAATCATAATCACTTTATTACCGAGTCGCATACAGAAGTAAAACCAAGTTTTAAGTAATGTACCACAGTTCTGAAGATGGAAGTCATTTTTCTCGTCTGGTAGATGTAGCTTTGCAGGTCTTCATTTAATTTGCTGGAAGAAAGTTATTTAATAGATCAGTAATGGACTTTTTAAAAATAGACTTAACACACACACACCACACACCCCACACACATATATTTTTTAGTAGATACAGGGTTTCACCATATTGCCCACACTGGTCTTGAACTCCTGACCTCAGGTGATTCACGTGCCTCATCCTCCCAAAGTGCTGGGATTACAGACATGAGCCACTGCACCTAGCCAATATTCTCTTTCTAGATGGTGTTTTCGGATCTTTAGTTTACCAGACTCGTCGAATCGCAGTTTCGTAGGGTAGCTGTAACAGAATCAACACCACTTGAAAACTATTGGTCAGGCTGGCTCATTCATATTATTAGGGTGCTGTGTTTGTGTGTTGTTGGAAGTTCACATTTTTTGCCATGTCCTTACAAACACTTCTAGAAGATGTATTGGTGTCAGGTGGTTTCATGTGGTAACCACTGCAACACTGAAGTAGGGGTGGGGGTACGGGTGTGTGTGTTTTAAGATTTGCTCAAAGACATGTAGCCAGTTAGTGGCAGTCAACAGGGATACAAGCCCAGACAACTGTATTGAACCTACTTGTTTGCTCAAAAAGCTGGCAACAATCTTGCAGAATCATTTCACCATAGTGCTAAAACCAAGTCCCAGTCAACAGAAGACAAAAGTCTTCTAGGTGGATATGACTTGAATAGGAGATTCTCAGACGCCTTAGATGGTGAGTCAGGTTTCTTTTTATATGTATCATTTGCAAAATTAAGTGATGCTAAATTCCTGTTCCCTTAGTGTTACAGTCTGGTTTAAATGCCAGCCCCACTACGATACTAGTGTGCTCCTTTATACAAGTTACTTGACTTGTGCCTTAGTTTTCTCATTTGTATAAAGGATCTGATCATCTTTAAAAAGAAACATATCAATTATCTAAGACTCTGGCTTTAAGCATTCAATGAATGAATCACCTGAGTAAGGAACTTAATGCCCTAAATTCACAATTATATAGTAGATCATCTAATCTGATTTAAATGCATTGTTACCTTAAAGATAAACTAGCCTTAAAGACAGACAAACTAGGCCGGATTCAGTGGCCTACATCTGTAACCCCAGCAGTTTGGGAGGCCAAGATAGGTGGATCACTTGAGGTCAGAAGTTCGAGACCAGCTTGGCCAACATGGTGTCAATACTAAAAATCCAAATATTAGCCAGACGTGGTGGTATAGCTAAGACTACAAAGATTTCTCCTACTAGGTTAATAGTTGGAGGTGAGGCAAGGTAATAAGCTACTTAATCCCAGCTACTCGGCAGGCTGAGGCAGGAGAATCACTTGAACCCAGGAGGCAGAGGTTGCAGTGAGCTGAGGTTGTGCCACTGCACTCCAGCCTGGGCCATGGAGTTAGACTGTCACAACAAAGGAAAAAAGACTAAGCCTTGAATACTCAATAGTGCCTTCCTTGTGTCTACTCAGAGAAACAAAACATATCGGTACCAAAACAAGTAGGAATGCATATAAGGTTTACTGTGAGTAGGACATGGCAGACAGGACAAGTCACATTCAGCCACAGAAGCATCATGACTCTATGGCCTCAGGGAGAGATGGCAGCTCAGGGTCAACTAAACTATGTGACTAGTCGTCTAACCCAACCATTCTCCCCCTTCCCCATAAGCACACACACATGCCCTTGTATGCCAGCTACAAGTTTTTTGTTGAAGGCAGGAAAACGTCAGACCCACCACCTGTACTTGGATGTGACCATCCTTCACTGAATCCAACCATAAGCGTAGGGGTAGGAGAGGCCCTCTCTTCAACCTTGAGCCTGGAAGCATGCCTTATACTTTTGAGGGGTTTTTCTTTTTAATGTTCTTTGCAAAATAGAGTGAGCATTCAGTGCTGCTCTTAGTATTGGATGGTGACTGGTGCAGCACTGGAGCTTCTGACTCAGTTCTTCCCACAGGGACCAGAGGTAAATGAAGCTGGGCCAACACTGAAACCACGTGGTCCCAAGGGCAACACAAACAGCTGTTGCAGCTCTGCCAGCCACTTTCAGCTCTGCAGCAAGGCTTACATACAGAGAGAAAAGTGGGAAGGGGCCAGGCGCAGTGGCTCATGCCTGTAATCCAAGCACTTTGGGAGGCCGAGGCGGGTGGATCACGAGGTCAAGAGATCGAGATCATCCTGGCCAACATGGTGAAACCCCGTATCTACTAAAAATACAAAAATTAGCTAGGCATGGTGGCACGCACCTGTGGTCCCAGCTGCTCGGAAGGCTGAGGCAGAAGAATCACTTGAACCCAGGAGGTGGAAGTTGCAGTGAGCCAAGATTGTGCCACTGCACTCCAGCCTGGTGACAGAATAAGACTCGGTCTCAAAAAAAAAAAAAAAAAGAAAAGAAAAGAAAAGTGGGAAGGGTAGAATCCTGAGGCCTCAACAACTGTCATTAAAAAAAGAAGTTATTGCTGGGCACAGTGGCTCACGCCTGTAATCCCAGCACTTTGGGAGGCCGAGGTGGGTGGATCCCAAGGTCAGGAGTTCCAGACCAGCCTGGCCAACATGGTGAAACCCCATCTCTACTAAACTACAAAAAAATCAGCTGGGCATAGTGGTGCATGCCTGTAGTCCCAGCTACTTGGAGGCTGAGGCAGGGGAATTACTTGAACCCAGGAGGCGGAGGTTGCAGTGAGCCGAGATCGAGCCACTGCACTCTAGCCTGGTGACAGAGCGAGACTTCGTCTCAAAAAACAAACAAAAATTCTTGTTATTCAAACTACAACTTTACAGAAAGAAATTTGATATGAATTGTTAATTATTTTAACTAAAATGATGCTCAAAGCTATGTGTGGAGAAAACTGCAGACTCAAGTTTTTCTATAGAAAGCTGCTAAACATACACAGTGTTTAACACAAACATGGATATCATGTCTGCTAAAAAGAAGGATGCCCATATACCACATTCATTTCCTCTGGACAAAAGCGGTAGTCGGAAGGAATTCAGAGTTCCCTGCATCACTCACCTGTAAGGCCCGTCCTTTGGTCTCAATGGGGAGAGTAAATGCAGAAATGGCACATATAACACATACAGATGAGAAAAGACACAGGGCCCCCAATATTGATGCAGTCATAAGAACCTGCAAGTTACAAGAGAATTACTCAATTTGTTGTGCTCCAGTCACTTTGAAACTCTTCTTTATGTGAAAAGGAAAATACAGATTCACTTCACTAAGATGGTCCTTTGCAGCCATTCTGCAGGTTGTACCTTCCTGATAAATTGATTTATCTGAGCCAATCTGGTGTAGTCATTTTGTGTGATTAGTTCAAGAGCAGGGACTTGGTGGGGCATGGTGGCTCACGCCTGTAATCCCAGCACTTTGGGAGGCCAAGGCGGGTGGATCCCAAGGTCAGGAGTTCCAGACCAGCCTGACCAACATGGAGAAACCCCATCTCTACTAATAATACAAAATTGGCTGGGTGTAGTGGCACATGCCTATAATCCCAGCTGCTTGGGAGGCTGAGGCAGGAGAATTGCTTGAACCCGGGAGGCGGAGGTTGTGGTGAACTGAGATGGCGCCATTGCACTCCAGCCTGGGGAACAAAAGCGAAACTCCATCTCAAAAAAAAAAAAAAAAAAGAAAAGGAATAAAAGAGCAGGGACTGCATTAATACCCACTGGCCAGGTAAGACCTCTCTTGGCACCTGCCTGTCAGGCATCTCCAGAGCCAGGTTTTGGTATCTGGAGAAGAAGGGGGATGTGCCCATTTTCCCAACCCCTCTCTCATACCAATTCAGCTTGCTTAACTTCTAACTCTCACATCATGCTGTATCCTCTCTCTGCCAAATATCCCTTTCCCTTTAGTCCAGACAGCATAAAACAGGCAAAAGTTCTTTTTGGAAGAGATGTTATGTCAGCATCTCTGAAAGAATCAACTCCAGTTATGGAGTTGGGTGACAAACGTTGTGCGACACCAAAACTCTCTGGTGTCCATTTTTCCACAATAAGTGGTTTCTGTCCATCTGTGTACATTCTTTGGCCTGGACCTTTCCACTCAGATACTGACTAATTCAGACACTCCGTCTCATTCTTCAGTTTCTCTTGGTCTGTGTTCTTGATAGTTCTCCACTAATCTCATGACAATAGAGTATGAAGAGGTTAACCAACAGCAAAGCTCTCTAGAATCACAGAATAACGTATTATAATTAAGAAAGGCCTAGAAACCATCTGGCTTAATAGTTTCTTCCCTTTACAGGTTAGTCTAGACTAAGTGACTAGTCTCAGTAACTACTTGTCTAAAACCAGATACAGATCCCAACACACAGCCTAGTGTTACCACCACCACTTAGATTCCCTTATGATACACAATTTGGGAGCCTACCTCCTGTGTTTCCAAGGCTGCTGGCTTCCAAAACACTAAATAATTCCACTCACCATGCAAACAGAACCCACAATATTAACCTCACTCATCATTTTGCAATTGACCTAGCACGTGATAGGTACTATGCTGATTTTCACTCCCAAAATAATTACAATTTTCCCCAAACAGGAGTTTGTACACCGTGTGTGTGTGTGTGTGTGTGTGTGTGTGTGTGTGTGTGTGTGTGTGTCTCTTTACTGCCGGAAGTCTGGGAAGCAAGCTTAGAAAAGGGATAGAAAGCAAAAGGCCAGGCAGTCTGAACTCAGACCAGATCATGCCATAATCAGGCATGTGTCTAGATTCTGTCATTATTGCTACTTCTATTACTGGACACCAAAATTCTTGCCACCACAGCATGAATCCTAAACTATCCCTACTTTACATCCTTTACACCACATTTAAAGTCCTGGGTGGTGTGAGACAATGATGGGCTGAGTTTAGGTCACATAACTGTGCTCCATCAGCCAGGGTCAGGGAGAGTAACTGCCTAGGCTTTCTGGCCTCCCTGAAGCTTCATAACAAGACTCAACAATCCAGTAGATGTTACTGATATTTTTTCCGATAAATTCTATCTAAGTTTACTAAAGTCAGTTTCTGTTGTTTATAAGCAAGAACTCTGAGTAATACCTGATTATAAGATTATAAAAATCATCTTGGAATTTTGTTAAAATGCAGATTTTCAGAGACCACTCCAGATTTACTGTATTAAAAGGAAAGACATCTGTTGTCAATTTCTTCTTCTAGAAAGCAGCCCAGACAAGGGATAGAGACATTACATAATGACAGAAAGGTCAGTCCGCCAAGAAGCTACACTAAAGGTTATACATCAAACAAAAGAGCTTCCAAATACGTTCAGCAAAACCGTTAGAAATAAAAGGAAAAAGACATCCACAAATAGTTGGAGGCTTTAATACTACCTCAACAATTGATAGAACTATTCGACAGCAAATCAGCATAGAACTTTATGACACCACCAAGCAAGGAGACCTAACTGACATTTGTAGGACAGTCCACCCAATAGCAGCAAAATACATCTTCTGTTCACGTGCCCACTTAACATTCACCAAGATAAGCCATATCCAGGGCCATAAAATGAACCTCAACAGATTTAAAATAATTGAAATCATCGTGTGTGTTCTTGTCCCAAAAGGATGTCCAGCTAAGAACAGCTAACAGCAAAATCTCCAAACACTTCTTTGGTGAATGGATTACATAGAAGTCTCAAGAAAAACTAAAAATACATGGAATGGAATGAAAACACAACATATTAAATTTACAAGACACAGGTAATAGGAACAAAAATAGAATACTTGGGAATAAACTTTACAAGAAATGTATAAGAAATTGTAACTCTACTAAGCACATAAAAATCTATTTCAGTTCTTAGGAAAATATAATCTTGTAAAATTATAATCTTCTCCAAAACAATCTGTAATTCTAATAGAAATTAACATCCCAGCAGGATCTTGAGAAAAAACTAAATCTAAGGTTAACTTGGTCGGGCAGAGTAGCTCACAACTGCAGTCCCAGATACTTGGGAGGTTAAGGCAGGAGGATCACTTAAGGTCAGGAGTTAGAGGCCGCAGTGTTCTATAATTAACCTGAGAATAGCTACTATTATTGTACTCCAACCCAAGCAACATAGCAAGAAAAACTAATAAGAGATATAAAATGTCAGAAGACAAATTACAACAACATTTTAAAGTAAACTGGATTCTTTATGTAGTAAAGCTAACTAGAAAGAATTAATATGTAAGAAAAATTAGGCAACTTCTGAAAACATGTGGGGGTGGAGGGAGTCAGAGAGGTTACTGGTCTTGGAGGAACTGACACTGTAATCATTAGCAGTGTAGTGTTGGTGCTGGAAAAAAAAGAACAGTAAAGCAATGAGTCACAAAATAGATCCAAATCTATGGACATTTGGTTTATTCTAACAGGGACATATTTAATCATTAGAGGGAGATGGACAAGGATGACTGATGGCCTCGGAATAACTAGCTGGGCACTGTGTGGCTTCTTAGAGCTAGATCCGGGCCAGGCATGGTGACTCAAGCCTATAATCCCAGCACTTTGGGAGGCTGAGGCAGGCAGATCACAAGATCAGGAGTTTGAGACCAGCCTGACCAACATGGTGAAACCCCGTCTCTACTAAAAATACAAAAATTAGCTGGGTGTGGTGGCAGGTATCTGTAATCCCAGCTACTCGGGAGGCTGAGGCAGGAGAATTGCCTGAACCCAGGAGGCGGAGGTTGCAGTGAGCCGAGATCGTGCCATTGCACTCCAGCCTGGGTGACAGTGTGAGACTCCAACTCAAAAAAAAAAAAAAAAAAAAAAAGAGAGCGCGAGCGAGCACACTAGATCCTTACTTCAGACCTTATGCATAAATTATGAAAAAAAATCAATGTAATGTGTTAGATGAAACACTGAAAGCCTCTGAACTTTCAATGTTTTATAAATATTTGCAGAAACAGGAGTGAACAAGTGATGAAGGCCATTTAAACATGACCAAAACCAAAGACCATCAGTGAAAATAATTGGTAAATTGACTGCATACAAATTTAAAATTTTGTTTGCCAAAAAAATTGATAGTAAAACCAAAATAGAAACAATATAAAAACATCTGTAGTACGACAATACATGGTGGCTAATAGCCTGTAGAAAAATTGCAAATCACATAAATAAAAAAAATTAAAATAGGAAAAGATAGTAAATGAAAGCTGCTCAACTTTATTAATAATGAACAAAGTGCAAATTAAGAGAAGATATAATTTATTGCTCACCAGATTGAAAAAAGGTTTAAAAACCTGCTATTCCTGGCTGGGTGCAGTGGTTCACACCTGTAACTGTTGAAACTGGGAGGCTGAGGTTGGAGGAGCCCTAGCCAGAGCCCAGGAGTTCAAGACCAGCCTGGGCAACACAGGGAGACCCTGTCTCTACAAATAATAGAAAAAATTAGGCACAGAGGCACATGCCTGTAGTCCCAGCTACTCAGAAGGCTGAGGTGGAAGGATCGCCGGAGCCCAGGAGTTTGAGGCTGCAATGAGCCATGATTGTGCGGTTGCACTCCAGCCTGGCTGATAGAGTGAGACACTGTCTCAAAAGAAAAGGCTGCTATCCCTTTTGGTGATGATGGAAAGAAATGGGTACTTGCTTAACAATGTGTTTGTAGACCTGAATAGACATTTCTCCAAAGAAGGCATACAAATGGCCAAGAGGTATACAAAAATGTGCTCAACCTCACTGATCATCAGGAAAATGAAAATCAAAACCACAGAGATAGATCACCTCATGTGTGGTGAGGTATCACGTGTTTATCAAAATGATGAGATATGTTTTGTCGAGAATGTAGAGAAAGGAAACCCACTGTCAGTGGGAATGTAGATTGGTGAAGCCACTATGGAACATACTATGATATTCCTAAAGAAATTAAAAATAGTACTACCAGATGAATCAGCAATCCCTCTGCTGGATATATACCCTAAGAAAAGAAAATTGCCGCCTTGTGAAGATATCTGCACTCCCTCTGCAAATGCTCATTGGAGCATTATTCACATTAGCCAAAATATGGAAACAACCAAAGTGTCCACCAAACGGTGAATAAACTGTGATATATACAGACAATGAAAGACTAGGTGGCCTTAAAACAGAAGGAAATGCCATTTGCAACAACATGAATGAACCTAGAGGACATTATGCTAAAATGATAATAAGCCAGGCACAAAAAGACAAATACTGCATGATCTCTCTTATATATCTAAAAAAGAAAAAAAAAATCAGATACACTGAATAAAATGATTACCAGGAGTAGGGGGAAATGGGAAGATGTAGGGAAGAAACAAAGAATGTATTTATAATAGATTTTTATAATGAGAAGTGAATACATTTTTAAAAATATAAAACAGAATTTGATAAGATTGGTCATCTACTTTTAAATATACACTCTTTGGACCTAGAAATAATTCAATAGACTTTTTCCACAGAATTCTGCTTTTCCCTCCAACATGCTCCTGTGTCACCGCCTTACTTCCCACATGTCTCTGTCCTATTGTAGAAACTCTCTCTAACCACATCACTAGCTCCTTCCCATTTTACGTTTTCATAGCGTTAATCATATCTGACATATTACTTGACTGTTCATCCCTTGTCTGTTCTCCACTGATAGGTAACTTCCAAGAATCTGAGACCTTGACTACTTTAGAGTGTCCAGAACATTAAAAGGCTCAATAACTGTTTGTTAAATGATTAAAATAGTTGCACATAAGCTGGGCATGGTAGTGCATGCTTAGTTTCAGCTACTTGAACGCCGAGGCAGGAGGATCACTTGAGCCCAAAGTTTGAGGCTATAGTGAGCCATGATCACTCCTCTGAATAGCCTTGGCAGCCTGGGCAACAAAGTAAGATGCTGTATCTTAAAAAAAAAAAAAATAGTTGCATGTGGACAAAGGTGTATTATGCATAATGTTCAGTTTCCCATTGCTTGTAAATAGCAGAAAAAAAAAACAGAAACAATGTATTTATTGACAAGGTGATGGCCAATTATGATGCATCCATGCCACAGAAATCTATGCACCTACTTAAAAGAATGAGGGTAATCTACATGTACTGACATAAGATTAGTGAGAAAAGGCAACTGCAATACATATATGTAGATGTGTGTGCCTATACACAGACATATCTACATACTCACACAGATGTAGCTATATACTGTAAAGAGATGCCTGATTCCATCTGACGTTTGCTCATGGCCTTTAAGCCTCACCCCTCCCCCGCTTCCTTTTGTGTTCCACATCTGGACAAGCTTATGAGAAAGCCTGAGTGCTCCTTCCTTAGGTGCCAGCAGGAGATTTAAACCACAAAAGCCCCTGCCCTTGCATAGGGGCCCTCACCACGGTTCTACCGCTAACCACAGTAAATGCTCAGGCCAGTCACCTTCCCTTGCTCTCTTGGGGTATTTCTAACCTGCTTGAGAGGTCTATCCTACTCTTCCAGCACCTCCAGTTTGTAACAAGGTAAGAAACCGTATTATACCCTCTTGGTGTGTATGTGTGTGGCAGCATCAGTTTCAACACCTGGACCAAACTTTGAAAAGGATGCTATCCATCTGCCTCTGCAGGTCACCATAACATAGATCCAGAGATATATCTAGATAGATCTACAGATACTCATGGAGGTAAATATATCTACAGATACATATGCATCTACATATAATTCATGTAACACAAACACGTTACACAAGCATCTATATATCATACATATAACATGTATATAAAACACCTATCTATATAAACATCCACATCCACATATATACAAATATGACTGGAACACACAGACACGCCCAGAGGGACAAAATATATGTACACAAAAGCATCTGGAAGAATATACCCAGAACTACGAACAGCGATTATGTCTGGTAATGAATTACAGGTAACTTTCCCTTTCTTATAACTTACAGGTCACATTTGACAGTTTAGAAATAAGCAGGCTTCCAAATTAATCCATTTTGGGGAGGTCTTCTGATCTCATGGTGACATTCTGTCTCCAAGTCAAGTATCTCACGGTAAACTTTTCATGTTGATGTGCTGATTAATGTAAAACCTGCTGACACTGAATAGGGTGCAGCTTTATTTAACGATTAGTCAAAGCAGGCCAGGTGTGGTGGCTCACGCCTATAATCCCAGAACTTTGGGAAGCCAAGGCAGGTGGATCAATTCAGACCAGGAGTTCAAGACCAGCTTGGCCAACACGGTGAAGCCCCTTCTTTACTAACAATAAAAAATTTGCTGGGCATGGCAGCACGCACCTGTGGTCTCGGCTACTCAGGAGGCTGAGGCACAAGAATTGCTTGAACCCAGGAGGTGGAGGATGCAGTGAGCCAAGAGTGCACCACTGCACTTCAGCCTTGGCGACGGAGTGAGACTGTCCAAAAAAAATGATTAGCTAAAGCATGAAATCTGACTGTCTTGCACATAGACAGACCTTTGTAACCTTTGTTATAATCTGCAGCTAATGATCGTAACCTCTAGATTATAACCTCCAATGAAAAGAGAACAACTCTGACACAAAAGACTTCTTTCTTTTAAACTTTCCTATAAAAACTTTTCTCCTTGTGACAGATTCCAGCTTTGCGGTCATCACATTTGGCTTTCAATAAACCTTTACAAAATTATTTCTATCTCAAAAACCTTAATTTCTTTATTCTTTTTTTTCTTTGAGACAGGGTCTCACTCTGTTGCCCAGGCTGAGTGCAGTCATATAGTCACGACTCACTGCAGCCTCGACCTCCTGGGCTCAAGCGATCCTCTCACCTCAGCCTCTCAAGTAGCTAGGACTACAGGCATGCGCCACCATGCCCAGCTAATTTTTTATTTGTTGTAGATATGGGGTCCCACTATGTTGCTCAGGCTGGTCTCTAATTCCTAGGATAAAGAAATCCTCCCACCTCGACCTCCTGAAGCACTGGGAGTACAGGCGTGAGCCACCATGCCTGGTCAACAGCCTTAATTTTGATGATATTCAGTTACATACTTCTATGTCTGAAGCTTTGTAACAAGCATAGTTTTATACTAAGAAAAAAATGTAAATGATTATAAACTTTGTTAATATATAATACGTTAATATACAGATCTGGGTGCAGTGGCTCATGCCTGTAATCCCAGCACTTTGGGAAGCTGAGGTGGGAGGATCACCTGACGTCAGAAGTTCGAGACCAGCCTGGCTAACATGGCGAAACCCCATCTCTACTAAAAATACAAAAACAGTTAGCCAGGCATGGTGGTGGGATCCTGTAATCCCAGAGCTACTTGGGAGGCTGAGGCAGGAGGATTACTTGAACCCAGGAGGCAGAGGTTGCAGTGAGCCTAGATCATGACATTATACTCCAGCCTGGGTGATGGAGCAAAACTTCATCTCAAAAACAAAAGAAAAAAATATATTAATATAAAAGAAATAATGAAAACAATGAACTACTCTTCCAATTCAAGAAATTAAAGTTAATAAACCTAAGAAGTTAGTGCAACAGCATAAAAACAAAAGGCTAAATGAATACGAAAAATAGAAATAACTGAGGTTGATAAATTAATGCACGAAGTATTTTATTTTAGGAAAAAAATAAACCTAGTTAGAAATAAAGTAGAAAATCATGGCATTAAGGATGTGAAAGAAGGTTGGGTGTAGTGACACAGGCCTGTAATCCTGGCACTTTGGGAGACTGAGATGGGAGGATCACCTGAGCCCAGGAGTTCAAGACCAGCCTGGACAAAACAAAAAAAATAGGGCAGGCACAGTGGCTCACACCTGTAATCTCTAATCTCAACACTTTGGGAGGCTGAGGCGGCCAGATCACAAGATCAGGAGATCGAGACCATCCTGGCCAACATGGTGAAACTTTGTCTCTACTAAAACACAAAAAATTAGCCAGGCATAGTGGTGGGCACCTGTAATCCCAGCTACTCAGGAGGCTAAGGCAGGAGAATCGCTTGAACCCAGGAGGCAGAGGTTAGAGTGAGCTGGGGTCCCACCACTGTACTCCAGCCTGGGCAACAGAGCAAGACTCTGTATCAAAAAAATAATAATAAATTCTACGGCGGACTTGCCTTAACTGTCTGCTTAACTGTTTTCTTATTTGTTTTTTCCCATTCTCCTCTCTGAATACAAGAAGTGATATGAAGGAAAAGCACAAAGTGTCAGGAGCTCACAGCAGGAAGGCCAGACTTGGGTCGGGAGAGAGACTTCAGTTTAATTTCAAACATGCTGGATTTAAGATGCTTTTGAGACATCCACGTGAAAATGCTGGGCAGGTAATCAGGTAGACGAATCTGAAGTATGGAAGCAAGGCCTTGTCTAGAGCTGGAAGTGTGGGACTCATGAGTAAATCACTGGTAACTGCAGTCATAAAGGACGACATCCTCTCAATCGAGAGTAAAATAAACGGTAAGGGTCTCATATTGAGCAATAAGAAAGCCACAACAAAAGATAGAGGAAGATGAGTCACAAAGAGATGGGGAAGCAGCAGCCACAGAGGTCGGAGGAAACCCACGAGTGCAAGTGATGGAAGCCACCAGAAGAGAACACAGGATGCCAGAGGGAGGGCACGGCAGTCCTTAACTCAGGTGAAAGGTCAGCTGAGAGGAGGGATTAAAACAACCTTTGAACCTTGAGACACGGAGGTCCCTCGAGACCTTACCAAGAATAATTTCGGTGAGGAGAGATGGATGCATCCAGCTTGGAGGAGGAGAAGGAGTGAGTGAAGAGGGAAGGGAACCCTTTAAAGGAGTTTAGCTGGAAAGAGGAGAAAAGCGATTGTGAACAAGGTTGAGTTTGCAGCTTGAAAGCTGTGGAATCTGAAGCACATTAAATGCTGATTGGAAGCATTCAGCATGAAAGGATAGATAGAAATCACAGAAGGCCTACAATTATAAACCTGAAAAGCTCGAGAGACTCAAATGAGAAAGCATGAGGAATGCATTCAGTAAGCTGGCTGTTTAAAAATCAATAAAAAAAATCAATAGCCTTCTAAATACAGATAGCTATTTGGAATGTTCAAATAGAAGTTATAATGAAAGAAAATAATCCATACCCAATGACAGCAAAATGCCACGAGATGCCTAGAAATAAACATAAGACACGCAGGATCCATCTGAAGAAAACATTAAAATCCCAGCAAGGGCCGTGGGAGGAAAATTGAATAAACGGCGAGAGAAACCTTAAGAAGAAAGAGTCAGTTTTTCCTCAGTTAGCCCATACATTTCACACGTTAACAAAATGTTAATAGGATTTGGGCAGAATGTTACTAAGTGATTCTGAAAAAGAGCAATGGAGTGGGTTAACAGCCAGTTTTTAAAATGTGCTATAAATCTCACTAGAGTAATAAAGAGAACATGGCAGTGACAAAAGCAGACAGATCAATGAACTAAAACAGTGAGCTCGAAATAGACCAATTGTGGGAACGTAAGCAGACAATTCTAACCTATGAGAAAAAATGGATTTTTAATACATCATGTTGGGACAACCAGCTTGCCATGGGGGACACTGCACAGCTGTTTCTGGCATTGGACCTCACGCCTCAATAGATGCCAATGGCCTGGAAGAGGGCGCAGCAGGGATTTCTCGGTCAGAATCTGGGATGCGTTCACTGTGTGAAATCTGAGTAAGTTGACCACTTATGATGTAGGCACTTCTATGTGCATGTTATACTTCAATCAAAAGGGTACACTCCCCTCTTGCCCTCTCAAAAAAGTAAACGCCATAGAAGGCCTAGAAGAAAAGAGGTGTATATTTTTATAATCCTAATGGCAGACTCCAGAAATACAGAGGGAAACACTAATACATTTGACTGCCTATGAACCCTGCACAGAAAAAGAACATGAACAAGAATGAAAGACAAATGAGGCCGGGCATGGTGGCTCACGCCTGTAATCCCAGCACTTTGGGAGGCCAAGGCAGGTGGATCACGAGGTCAAGAGATGGAGACCATCCTGGTCAACATGGTGAAACCCCGTCTCTACTAAAAATACAAAAAAAAAGGCCGGGTGCAGTGGCTCAAGCCTGTCATCCCAGCACTTTGGGAGGCCGAGGCAGGAGAATTGCTTGAACCCAGGAGGCAGAAGTTGCAGTGAGCCAAGATCGCACCACTGCACTCCAGCCTGGCGACAGAGAAAGACTCCATCTCAAAAAAAAAAAAAAAAAAAAGACAAATAAAAAATGCAACATAATCACCAAATGCGGAATATTTGTAATATATCAGAAAAATTGCTAAAAATCCTTTATATACACATACCGACACACATATACATACACATTTATGAGAGACTCTTACCAATCCATGTTTTAAATACTGAATTGAAAAATGGGCAAGTACCTGATGGGCAAGCTAAAAAAAGATAAATTACCCAATTATAATATGAATAAGAACATTCAGTACCATTCCTAATAAAAGAAACACTAATTACAACCATAAAGAGGTATCATTTATTGCCAATGAGACTGGCAAAGATGAAAGACTAACATCTGTGGCAGATATGTGAAGCAGCAAGGCTCTCAGGCATTGGTACAAATTCCCCCAAGAGGACTTGAGCACAACGTACCCAAATGGAAGCAAGCAGACGCCTTCACCCACCAATCCAGCTTCCCGGGATTCCCCCAAGGAGATAACTGCACAATTGGATGAAAACATAAGCACAGCTGGGCACAGGGGCTCACGCCTGTAATCCTGGCACTTTGGGAGCCAAAGTGGGAGGATTGCTTGAGCCCAGGAGTTCAAGCCCAGCCTCCAACCTGGGCAACATGGCAAGACTCCATCTCTAAAAAAAAAAAAAAAAAATTTGCTGGGTGTGGTAATGAGCACTCAGGAGGCTGAGATAGGAGGATGATCACATGAGCCCAGGAAGTTGAGGTGGCAATAAACTGTGATGGCACTACTGCCTGCCAGCCTGGGTAACAGAGTGAGAACATGCCTCAAAACAAAACAACAAAATGAATCAAAGTAAGTACAAGGAGGCTCATTACTGTTTTTTGTTTTTTTGAGACGGAGTCTTGCTCTGCTGCCAAGGCTGGAGTGCAGTGGCACCATCTCAGCTCACTGCAACCTCCACCTCCCAGGTTCAAGCAATTCTTCTGCTTCGGCCTCTGGAGTAGCTGGGACTACAGGCACCTGCCACCACACTTGGGTAATTTTTGCTTGTTCAGTAGAGACGGGGTTTTGCCATTTTGGCCAGGCGGGTCTCAAACTCCTGACCTCAAGTGATCCACCCACCTCAGCCTCCTAAAACACTGGGATTACAGATGTAAGCACCATGTTGTTTATATTAAAAATATTCTGAAATAGTCGAGATGTTCAATAATACAGAACTAAGTAACTGAAAAGTAACTTTTGGGATATACATACAATGAAATATTTTCAGCTTAATGTTTGTGTTTTCTATTTACGGACATAAAAAATGTCTGCAACGTAAGAACAAAAGATCCAGAGCCGGGCGCAGTGGCTCACGCCTGTAATCCCAGCACTTTGGGAGTCCAAAATGGGTAGATCACTTGAGGTTTAGGAGTTCAAGACCAGCCTCCCCAACATGGCAAAACCTTGTCTCTACTAAAAATACAAAAATTAGCCAGGCGTGGTGGTGTATGCCTATAATCCCAGCTACTCCAGGGGTGGAGACATGAGAATTGCTTGAACCCAGGAGGCAGAGGTTGCAGTGAGCAAAGATTGTGCCATCACACTCCAGCCTAGGCGAGAGAGCAAGACTCTGTCTCAATAAACCACTGATCCCCCAAAAGAAACATAAAAAACCCAAACCAATCCTCACCCCTTTAACTAAGCGCTCTGTTTATCTTTGACAATGAACAGTATCTCAGTAAGTTCACTGCTCATTGGAAATAACTTATGAAAAGATTAAATGGATGTGTTTTGATTCCCATTAACTTGTGAAGTACTTTGCTGTCTTATGTGCTGATTTTTTCCTATGCTTCAAGAGAACATTCGGCATTTAAATAGGACAAAAAGGTCATTGTTCAGCTGTGACCATTAAATTAGGGTTTGTGACCCTCAAAAGGTAAGACTTTCTCTTTCATCCTTATCCAAGACAGACTTCTTTTCTGTGCAGAAACTTTTTTTTTTTTTTTTTTTTTTTTTGAGACAGAGTTTCGCTCTGTCGCCCAGGCTGGAGTACAGTGGTGTCATCTTGGCTCACTGCAACCTCCGACTCCCCGGTTCTAAGGGATTCTCCTAGCTCAGCCTCCTGAGTAACTAGGATTACAGGCGCATGTCACCACACCTGGCTAATTTTGTATTTTTAGTAGGGACTGGGTTTCACCATCTTGGCCAGGCTGGTCTCGAACTCCTGACCTCAAGTGATCTACCAGTCTCTGCCTCCCAAGGTGCTGGGATTATAGGCATGAGCCACCACACCTGGACAGAAATTTACATTTTTTACGCAGTCAAGTTTCCCATCTTTTCCTGTATCTTTATAGTATGCTAGGAAAGGGTTTTCCAGAATTCTGAAATATTTCCTCTCACAGCAGTAGTACATGGCAATGTGAAATGAGAATTGTCTTATAAGCTTGCTCTACCCTTTCGCTCCTCCAATTTATTCCCTGCAAACAATCAGAGTGAGCTTTTTATTATTATTTTCTTTGAGACAGAGTCTTACTTTGTCACCCAGGCTAGAGTACAGTGGCAAAATCCTGGCTCACCGCAACCTCCATCTCCAGGGTTCAAGCAGTTCTCCTGCCTCAGCCTCCAAGTAGCTTGGAACTACAGATGCATGCCACCATGCCTGGCTAAGTTTTGTGTTTTTAGTAGAGATGGGGCTTCACCATATTGGCCAGGCTGGTCTCAAATTCCTGACCTCAGGCAATCCACCCGCCTCGGCCTCCCAAAGTGCTGGGATTACAGGCATGAGCCACCGTGCCTGGCGAGAGTGATTGATCTTCTTAAAAAAACAAAACTGATATCATCCTCACCTGCTTAAAACCCTAATTTTTCCCCCACTCTCCTAAGATAAAAATCTAAAGTCCTCAATATGCCGGCAGGCACACTCTGTCCCTTCACTTCTCCCCATTTGGCTCCCCATGGCTATTCCTGCAACACATTGATGTGGCCCTCAAACCAGAGGTCATTCTACTTGAAATGCTGTTTCTCTTTACACAGCTGCCAACTTCTCATACTTCGGATCTCCACTCCAATGTCACCTTCCCAGAGAGGACGGCCTAAAATGTCTGTCATCCCTTTTACTCATTGCCATGTTACCTCCAAAGCACTAATCACAATCTGGAGTTATTTTAATTTAACTGCATATTGATAAAGTACTCAACTTGAATATAAGTCTCTTGAGGGCAGGAAACTTGTGTGATATGCAGTCAAAATGTTCAACAACAGGTTCTCAAAAAACCCACAGCCCTGATGTACATCATTTGTCAATTTCCACAGTGTACTCACTACCACCATGTCTAATTTCAAACAATGTGACATTAACCAGCTGCGGATTTTCCAGAAAATTTAACAATCGGCTTTCAAGAGCCAGTCCAGGCCAGCTCCAGCACACCACTGGCATCTCATCTGGCTTATTGATTACTGCAAATAAATAGAACTAGGAAAATGGCAGGCACAGAGGATGAGTTCCATAAACGTGTCGAACATTCAGTTCGGATAAAATAATTCTTGATTCTATTCTAACAAATAGGCCACAGCTAATTGAGTCTCTTAGTGCTGTAGCTGCAAACTCCGTAAGAAGTCCTCTAAAACTTGTAGAGAATTACTCCAGAAAGAACTTGTTCAATGGTCATCAAAACAGGACCCTGAATTAAGGAACTTTCCTTCCTCCTAACGGAGTCTCCATTTGTCTACTTTGCTTTCTTCTGAAACCTGAAAGGCTGAATGATTTCAGTTAGAAAAAGCAGAGAAGACAAGTAAATATATCAAGGGAGTTTGTAGGAGGCTAGGAAAAAAAGCTGGTTCAGCTGAATTTTGTCAGCATTTGAACTTTTTTTCTTTTTTTGAGACAGAGTCTCGCTCTGTTGCCCAGGCTGGAGTGCAATGGCGTGATCTCAGCTCACTGCAATCTCTGCCTTCTGGGTTCAAACGATTTTCCCGCCTCAGCCTCTTGAGTAGCTGGGATTTGCAGGCATGTGCAACCACACCTGGCTAATTTTTATATTTTTAGTAGAGATGGGGACTCACCATATTGGCCAGGCTGGTCTCAAACTCCTGACCTCCAGTGATCCACCTGTCTTAGCCTCTCCAGGTGCTGAGATTACAGGTGTGAGCCACCACGTCCGGCCAGCATTTGAACTTTGAAGGTGTGGTGAGGTTGAAGGGACGAGACTGGAGATTGGGGATAACAGCTATGCAACTGATGACAACAGAAGTGAGTCAGGCAAAGTGGCTGCTTAAAAGTTTTGCTCCAGTCACAAATGGGCTTTTCCAGTGACATCTCATTGAGGAGATTTTATAGAGACTTTACATGCTTTTCAAAGCTTCTTTTGGATGCTACACCATCTCCTTTGATTAGACACTATGTGAAGTATGGCCACAAGGGAGAGGTCTTCGTTGCATTACCCAAATCACAGCCACACACAGTGGGGCTGTAAGGGTCTGTGCTGCGAACCTAGGGTGAACTCCAAAGCCATGGATATGCGGAAAGGACTTTAACTGTCCATTCACATATCACTGAACCAAGGGATGCTTGGTGTTAAGGACTGGATGCTTCTGTCCCTCCAAAATTCATAGGTGGAATCTTCAATATCACTTGTGGATGTGGAGCCTTTGGGGGTAATTAGGTCATGAGGGTGCAGCACTCATGAATGGAAGCAGTGCCCTTAAAAAAGAGATCACAAGACCGGGTGCAGTGGCTCACGCCTGGAATCCCAGCACTTTGGGAGGCCATGGAGGGTAGATCATGAGTTCAGGAGTTCAAGAACAGCCTGGCCAACATGGTGAAACCCCATCTCTACTAAAAGTACAAAAATTAGCCAGGCATGGTGGTGGGCACCTGTAGTCCCAGCTACTCAGGAGGCTGAGGCAGAAGAACTGCTTGAATCCAGGAGGCGGAGGTTGCAGTGAGCCGAGATTGTGCCACTGCACTCCAGCCTGGGTGACAGAGTAAGACTTTGGAGAAAAAGAAACAAAAAAGATGACAGATGTACCACCCAGTTTGAGAAAGGAATTTTTTTTAAATAAAAATAAAAGAGCAGAGAAAACTCTTTCCCCTCTTTCTGGATGGGAGGACATGACAAGAGGGCAGCTGTCTGCAAGCTGAGAAGAGAGCCCTCACTAGAACCCAAAGATACCAGTGCCTGATCTTGAACCTCAAGCCTCCAGAATGATGAGAAAGATGTTTCTGTTTTTCTGAGCCACCCAGTCTGTGGTACATGTTATAGCAGCCTGAACTAAGACTCCTGGCTTGGGCTACAGTGACCGATCTCTTGAAGCTGCTCAGAATGAGTGGGGAGACAGCCCCTGACCTGCTGGCAGAGGCCCTGCACTAGTCCCTTCTGTATTTTAGTGAGTCTTTAATACTTTCATTGCAAAATTTTCCTTTATTATTTCCTTGGACTACATACTCATGACTACTATTATTTTTTACTATCATTAGTTTCTAACAACTAAGTGTCTTAAAATGTGTTCTTATTTAAAGTACTTGGGTGGGTGGATTATAACTAATTAATTCATTAGTTTATTTAGCTTGCTCTGTTTCCCAGGTTAGAGTGCAGTGGTGCAAACACAGGTCACTGCAGCCTTGAACTCCCAGGCTGAACCAATTCTCATGCCTCAGCCCCGCAAGTAGCTGGGACTAAAGGTGCATGCCATTATGCCTCGAAGAAACATTCCTTTATTTATTTATTTATTTTTTAGACAGAGTCTTGCTCTGTAGCCCAGGCTGGAGTGCAGTGCACAATCTTGGTTCAGCAATCTCAGTGCAACCTCCGCCTCCTGGGTTCAAGTGATTCTCATCCCTCAGCCTCTGGAGTAGCTGGGATTACAGGCATCCACCACCATGCCTGGCCTAATTTTTGTATTTTTAGTAGAGACAGGGTTTTACTATGTTGGCCAGGCTGGTCTCAAACTCCTGACCTCATGTAATCTGCGCATCTCAGCCTCCCAAAGTGCTGGGATTACAGGTGTGTGTTACTGTGCTCAGCAGAAAACATTCATTTTAAAAGAGACCTTTGTATTAAACATATAGTCATTAGAATGTGTAAACATTCTAATGTAAGCACTTAGTTTAACTGGTTTAACAGCTTGTTTTAGGGCAAAAAAAAAGAAGGGGGAGGAAGAAGAAGGAAAAAGAAAAAGTGGAAGAACAAGGGGAAGAATTAAGTGAAAGGAAGAACCAATCTCAATCCTCCCTGTCGACGGCAGCGCCTCGCAGAGGGTGGCCCACCGTCAGCTGCATCAGATTTGCTGGGGATGCTTAAAAATATAAGTAACTGAGGCCAAGCTCAGTGGCTCACACCTGTAATCCCAGCACTTTGAAAGGCCAAGGAAGGAGGATCTTGAGCTCAGAAGTTTGAGACCAGCCTGGGCAAAGAGTGAGACCTCGTCTCTATTAAAAATCAAAAAAATTAGCCAGGCATGGTGGCACATGCCTGTAGTCCCAGCTATTTGTGGGGCTGATGTGGAAGGATTGCTTAAGCCCAGGAAGTGGAGGCTGTAGTGAGCCCTGATCTTGTCACTGTACTCCAGCCTGGGTGACCTTATCTTTTTTTTTTTTTTTGACAGAGTCTCACTCTGTTGCCAGGCTGGAGTGCAGTGGTGCTATCTCAGCTCACTGCAACCTCCATCTCCTGGGTTCAAGCAATTCTCCTGTCTCAGCCTCAGCTACTCAGCTACTCAGTCCTGAGTAGCTAGGACTACAGGCACCCACCACCACGCTCGGCTATTTTTTGTATTTTCAGTAGAGAGGGGGTTCAACCATGTTGGCCAGGATGGTCTCAATCTCTTGACCTCGTGATCCACCCACCTCGGACTCCCAAAGTGCTGGGATTACAGGCATGAGCCACTGTGCCCAGCTGAGACCTTATCTTTTCTTTTTTTTTTTTTTTTTTTTTTTGAGAGGGAGTTTCACTCTTGTTACCCAGGCTGGAGTGCAATGGAGCGATCTCGGCTCACCACAACCTCCGCCTCCTGGGTTCAGGCAATTCTGCTCCCTCAGCCTCCTGAGTAGCTGGGACTACAGGCACGCGCCACCATGTCCAGCTAATTTTTTTATATTTTTAGTAGACGGGGTTTTATCATGTTGACCAGGATGGTCTCGAGCTCTTGACCTTGTGATCCACCCGCCTCAGCCTCCCAAAGTGCTGGGATTACAGGCGTGAGCCACCACGCCCAGCCGACCTTATCTTTAAGGAAAAAAAAAAAAAGGAAGTAGGTAACTGATCCCCAATCTACAAAATGGGGGATCCAAGAATCTTTTTGTTATTGAAGATCCAAGATGGCTGATTAGACACAACTCCAGGGCACAACACCCAGCGAGAGAGATGCAGAAATCCAGAGATCTCCTAGCTCCAACTGAGGTACCAGGTGCATTTCAACAGGTCTGGTCCGATGGTGAGCAAAGCCCACTCAGGGCAGACCAAGGCGGGGAGGGGTGCTGCTTCACCCAGAAAGTGCAACTGACCAGCAAGTTGGAGGCTCCCCCTCTTGCACTCCAGTCCAGATATAGTGCTTCCCCTAAAGCCTCAGCAATACACAGAACAGGGGATCTTTGCCAGTCAAGCACTGGGAATTACAAGCGTGGAGTTAAATAAGAGCCTGCAGACTGAGCTATCACCCCCACCCCTCAACCAGAGAGAGAGGAAGCTGAAAGGGGGAGACAGCAGGCCGGGCTGGGTACAGCTGGGCGGGTCCCTACCCTCCCCACAAATCCCAGAGGGTTGAAGCTCTGACTCTAGTGGGTTGCGCAGCCAGTGCCACAGTCTGAGATTAACCCTGAATGATCCAGCCCAGGGGAGGAAGGGCACAACCCACCACTAGAGGGGTGCGACTGGGCTACATGTTTTAACAAAAAACACAGGAAGCCTACATAGCAACGGGATGGTCTTCTTGACAGCCCAGTAGCAGCCTACAGGTCAGAGGAAGAGGGGGCCTAATCTCCCAGTATAAATAAAAAAGACACAGGAAGCTTCCCTAGTAACCTGAAGGAGTCCTTAGAAACCCAGTAGCACCTCCACAGGCAGACAGGCGACCTCATCAAGCAGCTCCCTGACACCACAGCCAGGTAAATCCACAAAGATGGGGAAAAACCAGCGCAAAAAAGATGAAACCATCAAAGACCAGAAAACCTCTTCTCCTTCAAGGGATCACAACTCCTCAACAACACAGCATCACAACTCCTCAACAACACAGCATCACAACTCCTCAACAACACAGGATCACAACTTGACCGAGGAGTGCGATGAATTGACAGAAACAGGCTTCAGTAGGTGGATAATAACAAACTTTTCTGAGCTAAAGGAACGCATTCTAACTCAATGCAATGAAACCAAAAACCTTGAAAAAAGGTTAGACGAAATGCTAACTAGAATAACCAGCTTAGAGAAGAACATAAATGACTTGATGGGAGTTGAAGAACACAGCATGAGAACTTCATGAAGCAAACACAAGTTTTAATAGCAAAATCAATGAAGCAGAAGAAAGGATATCAGAGATTGAAGATCAACTCAATGAAATAAAAAGAGAAGGCAAGACAAGAGAAAAAAAAACAATGAAAAGAAATGAACAAAGCCTCCAAGAAATATGGGATTATATGAAAAGACCTAATCTACGCTTGATTGGTGTACCTGAATATGATGGGGAGAATGAATCCAAGCTGGAAAACACACTCCAGGATATTATCCAGGAAAACTTCCCAAGCCTAGCAAGGCAGTCCAAATTTCAAATTCAAGAAATACAGAGAACTCCACAAAGATATTCCTCAAGAAGAACCACCCCAAGGTACATAATCGTCAGATTCACCAGAGTTGAAATGAAGGAAAAAATGCTAAGGGCAGCCAGAGAGAAAGGTCAGATCACCCACAAAGAGAAGCCCATCAGACTCACAGCAGCTCTCTCGGCAGAAATCCTACAAGCCAGAAGAGAGTGGGGGTCAACATTCAACATCCTTAAAGAAAAGAACTTTCAACCCAGAATCTCATATCCAGCCAAACTAAGCTTCGTAAGTGAAGGAGAAATAAAATCCTTTAAGGACAAGCAATTATTGAGAGATTTTGTCACCACCATACCTGCCCTACAAGAGCTCCTGAAAGAAACACTAAGCATGGAAAGGAACAAGTACCAGTCACTGCAAAAGCAAACCAGTGGCAAAGACCAAAAATGCAATGAAGAAAATGAGGCAACTAATGGGAAAGAAAACCAGTCAGTAACAAAATGGCAGAATAAAATCCACACATAACAATATTAACATTGAATGTAAATGGCCTAAATGCCCCAATCAAAAGACACAGACTGGCAAACTGGATAAAAAGTCAAGAGCCATTGGTGTGCTATATTCAGGAGACCCATCTCACATGCAAAGACTCATACAGACTCAAAATAAAGGATGGAAGAAGATGTACCAAGCAAAGGGAGAACAAAAAAAAAGCAGGAGTTGCAATCCTAGTCACTGATAAAACGGACTTCAAACCAACAAAGATCAAGAGAGACAAAGAAGGACACTACATGATGGTAAAAGGATCAATCCAACAGAAGGAGCTAAGTATCCTAAATACATATGCCCCCAACAAAGGAGCACCCAGATACATAAAGCAAGTTCTTAATGACCTGAAATGAGATTTAGACTCCCACACAATAATAGTGGGAGATTTCAACACTCCACTGCCAATATTAGACAGATCGAGACAGAAAATTAACAAGGATATCCAGGACTTGAATGCAGAGCTGGACCAAGTGGGCCTAATAGACATATACAGAATGCTCCACCCACAAATCCACAGAATATATATTTTTCTCAGCACCACATTGCACTTACTCTAAAATTGACCACATCATTGGAAGCAAATCACTCCTTAGCAAATGCAAAAGAACAGAAATCATAACAAATAGTCTATCAGACCACAGTGCAATCATACTAGAACTCAGGATCAAGAAACATCCTCAAACTTGCACAATCACTTGGAAACTGAACAACTTGCTTCTGAGTGTCAACTGGATAAACAATGAAATGAAGGCAGAAATAAAGATGTTCTTCAAAACCAACCAGAATGAAGACACAACTTACCAGAATCTCTGGGACACCTTTAAAGCAGAGTCAAGAGGGAAATTCATAGCAATAAATGCCCACCAGGGAAGAGAGGAAAGATCTAAATCAATATCCTATCATCAAAATTGAAAGAGCTAGAGAAGCAAGATCAAAAAAACTCAAAAGCTAGCAGAAGACAAGAAATAACTAAGATCAGAGCCAAACTGAAGCAGATAGAGACACAAAAAAACCCTTCAAAAAAAAAAAAATCACCAAATCCAGGAGCTGGTTTTTTGAAAAGATAAACAAAATAGACCACTAGCCAGATTAATAAAAAAGAAAAGGGAGAAAAATCAAATAGATGCAATAAAAAAGGATAAAGGGGATATCACCACTGATTCCACAGAAATACAAACTACCATCAGAGATTGCTACAAACAGCTCTACCCACATAAACCAGTAAACCAGGAAGAAATGGATAAATTCCAAGACACTTGTATTCTACCAAGACTAAACCAGGAGGAAGTTGAAACCCTGAATAGACCAATAACAAGGGCTGAAGTAGAGGCAGCAATCAATAGCCTACCAACCAAAAAAAGTCCAGGTCCATAAGGGTTCACAGCTGAATTTTACTAGACGTACAAAGAGGGGCTGGTTCCATTCCTTCTGAAACTGTATCAAACAATACCAAAGGAGAGAATCCTCCCTAACTCATTTTATGAGACCAACATCATCCTGATACCAAACCAGGCAGAGACTCAGCTAAAAAAGAAAACTTCAGGCCAATAACCATGATGAACATTGACACAAAAATCTTCAATAAAATACTGGCAAACAGATTGCAACAGCACATCAAGAAGCTTATCCATCATGACCAAGTAGGCTTCATCCCAGGGAGCCAAGGCTGGTTCAACATACACAAATCCATAAATGTAATCCATCACATAAACGGAACCAAAGACAAAAACCACATGATTATCTCAATAGAGGCAGAGAAGGCCTTCGATAAAATTCAATAGCCCTTCATGCTAAAAACTCTCAGTAAACTAGGTATTGACAGAACATATCATAAAATGATAAAAGCTACATACAACAAACCTAAAGCCAATATCATACTGAATGGGCAAAAGCTGGAAGAATTCCCTTTGAAATCTTGCACTAGACAAGGATGCCCTCTCTCACCACTCCTATTCAATATGGTATTGGAAGTTCTAGTCAGAGCAATCAGGCAAGAAAAAGAAATAAAGGGTATTCAATTAGGAAAGGAGGAAGTCAAATTGTGTCTATTTGCAGATGACATGATTGTATATCTAGAAGACCCCATTGTCTCAGCCCAAAAGCTTCTCAAACTGGTAAGTAACTTCAGCAAACTCTCAGGATACAAAATCAGCATGCAGAAATCACAAGCATTCTTATACACAAATAATAGACAAACAGCCAGATCAAGAGTGAACTCCCATTAACAATTGCTACAAAGAGAATAAAATACCTAGGAATACAAATAACAAAGGATGTAAAGGACCTCTTCAAGGAGAACTACAAACGACTGCTCAATGAAATAAGAGAGGACACAAGCAGATGGAGAAACATTCCATGCTCATGGTTAGGAAGAATCAATATTGTGAAAATGTCTATACTGCCCAAAGTAATCTATAGATTTGATGCTATCCCCATCAAGCTACCAATAACCTTCTTCACAAAACTGGAAAAAACCACTTTAAACTTCATATGGAATCATAAAAGACCCCATATAGCCAAGACAATCCTAAGCAAAAAGAACAAAGTTGGGGAGATCACACTGTCAGACTTTAAACTATACTATAAGGCTACAGTAATCAAAACTGCATGGTACAGGTACCAAAACAGAGACATAGACCAATGGAACAGAACGGAGACCCCAGAAGAAACACCACACATCTACAACCATCTGAGCTTTGGCAAACCCAGCAAAAACAATGGGGAAAGGACTCCATGTTTAATGGTGTTGGGAAAACTGGCTAGCAATGTGCAGAAAGCAGAAACTGGACCCCTACCTGTCACCTTACACTAAAATTAACTCTAGATGAATCAAAGATTTAAATGTAAAACCTAACACCATAAAAATACTAAAAGAAAATGTAGGCAAAACCATCCAGGACATAGGCATAGGCAAGGACTTCATGACTAAAACACCAAACACAATGGCAATAAAAGCCAAGATAGACAAATGGGATCTAATTAAACTCCAGAGCATCTATCTGTACAGCAAAAGAAACCATGATTAGAGTAAATCAGCAACCAACAGAAAGGGAAAAAATTTTTGCAATCTACCCATCTGACAAAGGGCTAATAGCCAGGATCTACAAAGAACTAAAACAGATATACAAGAAAAAATCAAACAACCCCATTCAAAAGTGTGTGAAGGATATCAACAGACACTTTTTAAAAGAGGACATATATGAGGCAAACAAACATGAAAAAACGCTCATCATCACTGGTCATTAGAGAAATGCAAATCAAAACCACATTGAGATACCATCTCACGCCAGTTAGAATGGCGATCATTAAAAAATCTGGAGACAGCAGATGCTGGAGAGGATGTGGTGAAATAGGAACACTTTTACACTGTTGGTGGGAGTGTAAATTAGTTCAACCATTGTGGAAGACAGTGTGGCAATTTCCCACAGATCTAGAAATAGAAATTCCATTTGACCCAGCAATCCCATTACTGGGTATATACCCAAAGAACTATAAATCATTCTACTATAAAGACACACGCACATATATGTTCATTGCAGCCTTGTGTACAATAGCAAAGACCTGGAACCAACCCAAATGCCCATCAATGATAGACTGGACAAAGAAAATGTGGTACATATACACCATGGAATATTATGCAGCCATAAAAAACGATGAGTTTTTGTCCTTTGTAGGGACTTGGATGAATCTGGAAACCATCACTCTCAGCAAACTGACACAAGAACAGAAAATCAAACACTGCATGTTCTCACTCATAGGTGGGTGTTGAACAATGAGAACACATGGACTCAGGGAGAGGAGCATCACACACTGGGGACAGTTTGGGGGCTTGGAGAGAGACAGCAGGGGATGGGGAGGGATAACATGGGGAGAAACGCCAGATATAGTATGCACCCAAAGTAAAATAAATAAATTTTTTTTTTTTAAAGCATCTTTCTGTTATCAAGTTACCCAAATAATTCTGAGAAGCACTAAAGTTTGAGAACTATCTTTAAGGGAAGTCTGACTAATCAGCTCATGACAGTCACACCAACCCCCGCTTTCTACTTGAAGCAGCTCACCCAATCCTAAACCGAGGCAAGTATCCTCGGAGCTAGCACAAAGCTTCCCAGATTCGAAAGCTCCCCAATCCAAACCTGCTGAAGAATGAAGAGCATCTCGATTCCACCGTGATTGCTATCTTTAAGGGAAGTCTGACTAATCAGACTAATCCTGAGACAGGAGAATTGCTTGAACCCAGAAAGCAGAAGTTGCAGTGAGCCAAGATCATGCCACTGCACTCTCTCCTGGGCGACAGAGCAAGACTCCATCTCAAAAAAAGAAGGAAAGCAAAGAAGAGAAAAGAGAAAAAGAAAAGAGGGTAGCAGAGAAAGAGAACTAAGAATCAATTACAAAGAGGTGAGAATCCAGCCCGGCTACAGGATGCGGAGCAGAGCAGGGCCTGGTGGGCCCAGGAGACCTGGTTCCAGCTGGGTTCTTTCCTAATCCACAAACCTACCAACAGCAGTGTAGCCTCTGGGATAAATACCCACAAATGCCCAGGGAAAACGTTCCAGGTAGCCGAGAGCTCAATTCCTAATGAAAGCTTGAAAAATGAACTATGTCTCAGTCCAGCCATCCAGAAATAGGCTTAATATTTCACTCCAGGCAGGGTGCAGCAGCTCACGCCTGTAATCCCAGCACTTTGGAAGGACAAGGCAGGAGGATGGCTTAAACCCAGGAGTTAGAGACCAGCCTAAGAGACATAGTGAGACTCCACCTGGGGGCACTGAGGCTGCGGGGAGCCATGATTGTGCCACTACACCCCAGCCTGGGCAACCGAGCGAGACCCTGTCTCTGGAAAAAAACAATGACAACTTTTTTTCATCACTAGGTTCTTCTCTGAAAATGATGAAATAAGTACACAGAAATTTTGAAAAGTAAAAGCAACAGACACAAGCCATCCCCGTTTTTCTTTAAGACAGGTGGGGATTAGCTTGGTTTCTCAGATGTTTAAAAAAAAAAAAAAAAGATGAAGCAAAAAAGACTAGTGGGGAAAACATTCCCAAGAAAGTTTAAAAAAAAAATCGTGGTAGCAAAATCCCTGTGTGAAATTGTAGGAAATACATATTCAAGGCTACTCAGCCCAACCCAACTCATGTTCTCTGCAATTTCACCTCCCCTAGCTGCATTTACACATAAAGCTGACTATGAAACACAGCTGTTAGCTCAAGCATGGACAACTGCCCAGACCTGGGCCAATGGGGGTCTCTATCTCGGGATTCAGAGAGAACTAATCAGTGTCTTCCAAGGCCAGAGCAAAGGGTATGAGTTTGGGATTCCTGGAGTGCCATGTGCACTGGCACCCACAGCACCCTGGTTCTCAGGGAGGGGGAAAGCTTGCACGCTCGGGTGGAAATGGGCACCAGACAGAGGAAGAGGGGCCCTGTGAGCCTCTACTCCTGGATCAGGCCCTCCCCAGGCTCAGCCTCATTCCTGCCTTATTTTGCTATAGCCAGGTCACGTGGATTTGTTTCTCTTTTTTTTCTTTTTTGAGATGGAGTCTTGATCTGTCACCTGCCTGGAGTGCAATGGCATGATCTCGGCTCATGGCAACCTCTTCCTCCTGGGTTCAAGTGATTCTCCCGCCTCAGCCTCCTGAGTAGCTGGGATTATAGGTGCACGCCACCACACCTGGCTAATTTTTGTATTTTTAGTAGAGACAGGGTTTTGCCATGTTGGCCAGGCTGGTCTCGAACTCCTAACCTCAGGTGATCTGCCCACCTCCGCCTCCCAAAGTGCTGAGATTACAGGCATGAGACACCATGCCCAGCCCGGATTTCTTTTTTTGCAGCAAAAAAAAAAAAAAAAAAAAAAGACTGACTAATTCAAAATGGCAAGCTCCATAGACCTCTGAGGAACCATGACCCTGAGGGTCGCCATAGCTGCCTCTGTTGTTTCTCCCAAACAAGCCTCCATCCACGGCTCCAAGTCACCTCTGGATTTTATCCCAGCCTAAGCCTGGCTCACCTGTGCCCAGCGCCACCTCCCTGCACCTCCGTTGAACCTGCCTGCACGCTCGGGCTCTGCTTTTCAGTTGCCACCTGAACAATGGACCAGACAACAATTCTAACTCAGGGTTGGAGCCCCTGTCATTCAGCTGCCCAAGCTTCTCGTGTTGTCCATTGTTTTCTATCTTCCCCCAGTAATACCCAGTTTAAAACCGAACAAACTCTGAATGCAATGCAGTGCATACTACTGACGGAAGCCTGGAAGACTGGTAGCAGTCACGTGGCTTCTCTACCTGAATCCACCAAACAGCGGGGAAACAGCACCTCCACAAAACTCACAAAGTCAATAGAAATCCTTGGTTACACCTTTCATCTGAAGGACCCTGGGGTTCCTCTTTCCCCACCTCTCTCAGACTCACTCTCCCTACAGAGTCCTTGGCCGTACCTGGGATATAAATGGCGCCACCATTGCACCAATGCGACACAGGGAGCCGCTGGTTCCCATCCCCAAAGCACGCATCGTGGTGGGGTAGACCTGCAGGGAGAGGCATAGAAAGCACCAGTCAGTTTCTGTCTGTCTGTCCGTCCGTCCTTCCCCGAGCCCTCCTCTTCCCCTCCCTCCCCACGTCAGGCTTTGGAATACACAGAATGCCAAACACAGTTACAGAACATAAAACAGAAGGTATTCACTTTCTCACGCACACAACTTTAAATTTTGGGGATAATATCAGAAAAAATAAACACTTCAAAATTATCCCTTAAATGAGCAAATTCCAAGGCCGGGCGAGGTGGTTCACGCCTGTAATCCCAGCACTTTGGGAGGCCAAGGCGGCACATCATCTGAGGTCGGTAGTTTGAGACCAGCCTGCCCAACATGAAAGAAACCTGTCTGTACTAAACATACAAAATTGGCCAGGCACGGGCGTGCATGCCTGTAATCCCAGCCACTTGGGAGGCTGAGGCAGGAGAATCGCTTGAACCCGGGAGGTGGAGGTTGCAGTGAGCTGAGATCATTGCGCTCCAGCCGGGGCAGCAAGAGTGAAACTTACTCTCAAAAAACAAAATAAAATAAAAAATAAAAATGAGCAAATTCCAAAAATGTGTTTCACTGAATATTCCAAATATAATTTTAGAAAGACTTCAGAACTATAAATATACAAAAGTGATTCACCTGAAAGGAAAGAAAATACTCCCCACAGATCTAATGAAGTCTTCGAACACAGCTAAGAGAACTGACTAGAAGGCTCAGCACTCGCCACACCATTTCCTGTGTTCTTATTTTTATTTATTTTCTTTTTTTAATTAGAGATGGGGTCTTGTCATGTTGGCCAGGCTGGTCTGGAGTGTCTGGCCTCAAACCTCCTACCTCAACCACCCAAAGTGCTGGGATTAGAGGCATGAGCCACCACATCTGGCCCCTGTGTTTTTGTTAAATTCCCTAGCCTCTTTGCTGTTGCAGAATCTTATAGCAGATTCTACTTTCTTTCTTTTTAACATTTTTATTTATTTATTTAGAGATGGAGTCTCACTCTGTCACCCAGGCTGGAGTACAATGGTGTGATTGATCTTGGCTCACTGCAACATCCACCTTCTGGGTTCAAGTGATTCACCTGCCTCAGCCTCCCAAGTAGCTGGGATTATAGGTGTGCACCACCACGCCCAGCTAATTTGTGTATTTTTTGTGGGGGGGCGGGTGTCTCACCATGTTGGCCAGTTTGGTCTCGAACTCCTGACCTCAGGTAATCCACCCTCCTTGGCCTCCCAAAGGGCTGGGATTACAGGTGTGAACCACCACACCCAGCCCTTTTTAACATTTTATTACATTTTTATTTTTATTTTTATTTTTATAGAGACGAGGTCTCACTATGTTGACCAGGCTAGTATCAAACTTCCAAGCTCAAGCAAACTTCCTGCCTCAGCCTCCCAAAGTGATGGGATTACAGGCAAGAGCTACCACACCCAGCCATATTCTACTTTCTTGCTGCAACTTTTCTATTTTTATAGTAAAACCTAATAATTCTTCATTCTTAATTGGTTCTTCATTGATTCAGAATTCTTAAAGGAACCAGAAGTTTAATAAGTCAGCAAGTATTATTGAATACATAGAATTCTACGAAGAATACTTTCTAGGAAAGAACTGTTTCTCAAAATGTTGGAACATTTTCTTAGTGCTATAAAATACTGATAAAACACTTTTATCAACTCCCTAAGGCAAAGCATGTAGCATCCTTTAGTTGGCCACATCTTTGCCACCATCTGTCAAATGCAAAAAGCAAGATGCTTTCCCGCCTCACAGGACACAGCTATATTTACAGGAGAAGGCCTGGGGGTGGAATATCTTTATGGGAAGCTTTATTATTTTCTGAAAAATGAGGTTGCTATGACTAAAATAATGAATTCACGTGACGGTTTCTTTGGTATAATACTGATAAAGTCCTTTGTTCACTTTCTGAGTCATCTGGAAGACAGAATAACAGAAAACTATCATTTTTAGTTACATATCTGATTTTTTTTTTTAATCAATATAGGCCGGGCGCAGTGGCTCATGCCTGTAATCCCAGCACTAAGGGAGGCCTAGGCGGGTGGATCACAAGGTCAGGAGATCGAGACCATCCTGGTCAACATGGTCAAACCCCGTCACTACTAAACATACTAGTATTAGCTGGGCACGGTGCTAGTTAATTGGGAGGCTGAGGCAGAAGAATCACTTGAACCGGGACGTGGAGGTTGCAGTGAGCCAAGGTCGTGCCACTGCACTCCAGCCAGGGTGACAGAGCAAGACTCCATTTCAAAAACACAAAAAAGAAAACAATATAAAAAATAAAATACTTAGAAGTGACCCTCAAAACGAGCAAATTCCCAAAATAAATGTTTAAGGGTACATTCCAAATGCAATTCTAGAAGTATGCCATTTACACATAGGCTTTTTGGTTCATAAAATTACAAAATAACTTTAAACTTTAGATTTGTTTTATTATGCAATTTTTTTAACTACACAAAATTATTTAAAGTCAGTAATTTTTTTGTTTTTTTGAGACAGTCTCTCTGTCACCAGGCTGGATGCAGTGGTACAAATTCAACTCACTGCAACGTTAGCCTCCCAGGTTCAAGCAATTCTCCTGCCTCAGCCTCTCAAGTAGCTGGGATTACAGGCGCCCACCACCATGCCCAGCTAACTTTTTGTATTTTTAGCAGAGATGGATTTTCATCATGTTGGCCAGGCTGGTCTCAAACTCCTGACCTCAAGTGATCTGCCTGTCTCGGCCTCCCAAAGTGCTGGGATTACAGGCATGAGCCACCACACCCAGTCAATTAATTTTTATTCAAGGAATTTCATACTGTAATTCCTTCCAAGGTTCATCAAGGTCACCTTAGTTCCCCTACAGAGCAGGAATAAAATTTATCATCAAATGAATTATCTTCTAGTCAGCCCTTCTTAATAAACTGATGTTTAGGCTGGGCGCAGTTGCTCACGCCTGTAATCCCAGCACTTAGGGAGGCCAGGGTGGGTGGATCACGAGGTAAAGAGATCGAGACCATCCTGGTCAACATGGTGAAACACCATCTCTACTTAAAATACAAAAATTATCTGGGCATGGTGGTGCATGCCTGTAGTCCTAGCTACTTGGGAGGCTGAGGCAGGAGAATTGCTTGAACCCAGAAGGCGGAGGTTGCGGTGAGCCGAGATCATGCCATTGCACTCCAGTCTGGGTAACAACAGCGAAACTCCGTCTCAAAAAAAAAAAAAAAAAAAAGTTGGAGCCAGGCGCAGTGGCTCAAGCCTGTAATCCCAGCACTTTGGGAGGCCGAGGCGGGTGGATCATGAGGTCGAGAGATTGAGACCATCCTGGTCAACATGGTGAAACCCCGTCTCTACTAAAAATACAAAAAATTAGCTGGACATGGTGGCGCGTGCCTGTAATCCCAGCTACTCAGGAGGCTGAGGCAGGAGAATTGCCTGAACCCAGGAGGCGGAGGTTGCGGTGAGCCGAGATCGCGCCATTGCACTCCTGCCTGGGTAACAAGAGCGAAACTCCGTCTCAAAAAAAAGAAAAAAAACTGATGTTTAATCCAGTTGTCCTCATGGCCCATAATTCTTTTGACTTCTTTCATCTCCTTTTAATATGGATATAGTGATGAAGACTTCAAAATTCACCAAGAATCATTGGGATCTAACTTCTTCAACCAACTTACTTTAGGGTCATTTTTGGAGTAGGTAGATCTGCCTCTTTCTCTGTTTGATGCCCTCTGTAAACATGAGTGAGTTCAAGTCCTATTCATCCCTAAGCTATCACAGTCAAGCACAGTACGGACCCATGGAATAAGTCAGCACCTTTAACCCCAGATATCATGTGCTCAAGATAAAAGCCATTAAAACAAAAAGTCATCCTGATATATCAAGTCAACATCAAACTGGAATACAAAATTGATATAGCTGAGATTTTCCTCATACCTTATGCTTTTAAATTCTCTATTCTACAGTCCTAAAATCAATTTTTTTTCCCCTCACTCTGTCGCCAGGCTGGAGTGCAGTGGTATGATCTGCACTCCTGGGTTCAAATAATTCTCCTGCCTCAGTCTCCCAAGTAGCTGGGTAAGGGGAAATTCATATCAAATAAACTTCTGGTGTCTTTTTAACAGACTCTTTAGAAAATCATCAAAAGTCAACAGAAACCAGGGATGCATTACCTTTGGATGGGCACCCGAAGGGGCTCACCTTACACACCCTGTTGGAAGCTATTCCTCAGTCTTCCAAGTAGCTATTTTGTTTGTATTTTAGTAGAGACGGGGTTTCACCATGTTGGCCAGGACGGTCTTGAACTCCTGACCTTGTGATCAGCCTGCCTTGGCCTCCCAGAGTGCTGGGATTACAGGCATAAGTCATGATGCTGGGCCTTTTTTTTTTTTTTTTTTTTTTAATTTAGAGACAGGGTCTTTGCTGCCCAGGCTGGAGTACAGTAGCACCATCAGAACTCACTGCAGCCTCCAACTCCTGGGCTCAAGCAATCCTCCTGCCTCAGCCTCCCTTTCCTAAGTAGTTACAACTACAGGTGCATGCACCTATCTCTGGCTTATTTTTAACTTTTGTGGAGATGGGGTCTTGCTTTCTTGACCATGCTGGTCTTGAACTCCTGGCTTCCAGTGATTCTCCCATCTCAGCCTCCCACAAGTTAGGGATTGCAGGCATGAGCCACTGCGCCTAGACTGGAATCACCCTTGATGGTTATCAATACTCCGATCACGTTTAAGTGTCTCAGGCATCACAGTACCCTTTCTTATTTGTAGCAAAACTTATACTGAACAATGGGTTCTGGATTGGAAAAGAGGATTTATTTTTTGCACCTGTCTATAAGTCAACTTTAGATTTTGTTAATGGAACTAAATAAAGTATTATGTATAATTCAAATATCACATCATTTTCTATTTTTATCTCTGTGTGGGGAAAAAAGTACTTTTCTCTGCGGGTTTAATGGTTTCTGACATCCTGAATCTTCCATCACAATAGACTTCCCCATTTCCTGCCATGAACACGAGGGCAGCTTTATCAGCATCTAAAGCACTATTTCCTGTAGCTCAATGAATGACAAAACTAGTGAAAATACTGTTAAGTTCCCTATTCAAATACTCTTTCATTTCTAAGAATATTAGTTCTTTAAAGTGGGAGGTTTATGAGGAAATACTCCAGCTACCTCAGGCAGTACCTTGCATGAAGATGTACTAATTCAATAAATTAACTAAGAATAAATCAAGATTATATTCAAGTTTAAGCTACATGCAGCAAATAACAGATGGAGGGAAAGGGATCTTCCAAAAGAGTAACAGTGAAAAATGTATTCTAATTTCAAAAAGAGAGAAAAGAAATTCGACATTTGACAGCTACCTATTCTAAGCCTAGTGTGCTAAGCCTACTGCGAGGGCAATGAGGTGTTCTTTACATGCATGCTTTTTAAAGAAAGGAGGAAGATGCTATCTTCCAGAGACTGGCTTTCCGTAGACTGAATGGGTAAGGGGAAATTCACATCAAATAAACTTCTGGTGTCTTTTTAACAGACTGTCTTTAGAAAATCATCAAAAGTCAACAGAAACCAGGGATGCATTACCTTTGGATGGACACCTGAAGGGGCTCACCTTACACACCCTGTTGGAAGCTAGCCCTGCATGGAAACTCACCTCAGCTGTGTAAATGTAGATGGTGTTGAAGTTTGCAGCCACCAGAGCCCTCAGCACGAAGAGGAAGCCAATCAGGCCGGCACTAGAAAAGAGGAAGCGGAGAGAAATTATAAAAGGCAGCATGGAGAACCACCTCCCGTGGCCCAGCTCCAAGGGCTCTGTGGATGCAAAGACACACCCACAGATAACTCAGAACCCGAGTAGGGTTGGCCTGATTGCAGGGTCCTTAAGCAAACCTCCTTCCAATCTTACTCCCCACCATCCTCTCCATTTCCCCACAGCTGCCAATCACCCTGGCCCCTCACATTGGCACATCTGCTGGGCGCGGTGGCTCATACCTGTAATCCCTGCACTTTGGGAAGCCAAGGCGGACAGATTGCTCGAGGCCAGGAGTTCAAGACCAGCCTAGGCAACATAGTAAAACTGTCTCTGTCTCTCTTGCTGTTTTTTGTTTTGTTTTTGAGATAGAGTCTGGCTCTGTCATCCAGCCTGGGATGCAGTGGCACAATCATAGCTCACTGCAGCCTCAGCCTCCCAGGCTCAAGTGATCCTCCCACCTCAGCCTCCTGGGTAGCGGGGACTATAGGCACACACAACCAGACTTGGCTCATTTTTGTATTTTTTGTAGAGATGAAGTTTTGCCATGTTGTCCAAGCTGATCTCGGACTCCTGAGCTCAAGTGATCCACCTACCTCAGCCTCCCCAAGTGCCGGGATTATTCGTATGAGCCACCAAACTTTTTTTTAATTGGCCCAGCATGGTGGTGTGTGCCTGCAGTCCTCGCTATTCAAGAGGCTGAGGCAGAAAGATGGCTTGAGCCCACGAGTTGGAGGCTGCAGTGAGTTGAGACCACATCACTGCACTCTAACCTCGGTGACAAAGTGAGAGACCCTGTCTTAAAGCGGGGGAAAAAGAGCACACCCACTGCCACCATCTCCTGGAAAATAGTACAGACAACGTGTAGAATAAATGATACATATCAGAGCTCAGGCCAGTCCAAGACTGCAAATTAAGAGTGAAATGAGCAGAAGGCGCAAGTAAGCACGTTGTCTGTATTACAAAACTTTCCTGGCATTGGTTCAAATAATGTGATAAACAACCAGAGTCCCAATTCTCCAGGAAGCATTACCTAACGATCCTCAACATTTTGGTGGGTAAAGTGAGCACAACATCATTGGCACCCATAATCCTGTGATAGCTGGAGGAAAATGGGGTCCGTAAGAAGAGGGAAGGGGAGTAGCAGGGACCAGGCAAGACCATTCTAGTTGAACAGGCAGCCCATTCTCTACTCTCCCGGGTGAAAGGGACTTGTCCCTGAAACTACTGAACACCATGGATTAGGAGACTCTATTTAGAAACCACTGCACAAAACTTGAAGCAACCAAATAGCAAATACCTTGACGTGCAAATGTTGAGGAGAAGGAAGAATAAAGCCGTGCATCCCATGGTAATGGAAAGGCTCAGCCGTCTTCCCAGGAAATTGATGCCCAGGATATTTAAAGGATTCACTAGAAAGCAAACAGTAAAGACAATTTCTGGGACCTGGGAAGGCAAGTGGCATATTGCAACACTGGCACGGACTCATCCTTGACATTTCAGAAAGAAGCAACTTCATCCAAACCTCACGAGTATTCCAGCCAAAATCCAGTCACTTGATCATCAATTTCAAGACTCTTTTAATATACTTTACCCACGTGGGTCCAGGAATAAGTGCTGGTGCCCAGGATACTGATTATATCGTGCAGGTCTATTGTAGATTGCCAGCTTGCTAGGCCAGCATTTTAAAATGTTTTATATGTTTTCATCAAATTGAAGGTGCCATTGATTTTTTTCATCAGCTCAATTTAACATGCAGTCATTGATTTTTAAGTACCATCATCTTATGTCTACTAAAATAGAAATAATGCTGTCAATTGCAATCCAACAAGCCATTGTAAGCCACATTCCCATTCCAGAGATGTTAAAATGTGAGGAGGCGAAAACACCTCAGGACTGATAGAATACAGCACTTCAAAGCTCCAGACTTCTCTCGCCAACACCAATCCAAACTGGAGATTTTTCAGTGCCATTTGGTGACTTGTTCAGTTGTTAGGCAGGACCCATGTTACAGGGTCATACTTCTCCCCACTGAGACTCAACTGCACGTAGGCTACCCTACATGCAGAGGGACACTTACGAGCAATTTCACCGACAGTGCTGATGATCATGGTCCGATAGTCAGAGGGTGCAAACATATGGCAGTGGCAAGGGCTCTGGCTCTCCTCTGAGTCCCCTTGAGTCATGACCACCTCAGAGTCTGACTTTGAACCACAGACCAGGTCCCGCTCCAGCAGCTCCGCACTGGCCAAGATAACCCCGTAGTAGGCAAAGGAGATTCCAAGCCTAGAAGTGAGAAAAGAACGTCACTAGCAAACGCTGACACCAGACCTGAAGGATAAGCGGGGAGGGAATACCAAGTGAAAGGCACAGAATGTAGAAATGCAAAGGGAGGAAGCCAGGCTGCCACACAGAACATTCGTGGAAGTGCCTCTTATACATCATACAGATGTACACATGCCTGTTGGGTGTCAACCTAGGAGCGGAATTGCTGGGCCATAGGATACACATGCTTCCAGCTGTAATAGATACCTTCAGTCTCCCAAAGCGACTGTACTAATTTGAACTCCAGTCAGTTATGTATGAAAGTTCCAGTTACTTTACATCCTTCTCAACCCTTGGTATTATCAGTCTTTCATTTTAGCCATTCTTGTGGACTGGTGGATTTGTAGTGGTATCTGGTTGGGTTTTAATTTGTATTTCCCTGGGGACTTTAAGGTTAAGCATGTTTTGATGTGTTTCTCTGGTATACATTTTCGGTGAAGTGCCTGTTCAAGACTCTTGCCTATTTCTAAACTGGGCTGTTGGCCGGACATGGTGGTTCATGCCTGTCATTCCAGAACTTTGGGAGGCTGAGGCAGGAAGACTGCTTGAGGCCAGGAGTTTGAGACCAGTCTGGGCAACAAAGCAAGACCCATCTCTACAAATGCAAAATAAAATAAAATAAATTTTAAAACTGTAATAATTTTTTAAAACTAAAAAAACTTTTAAAAATAAACTGGTTGTCTATTTTTTCTTGTTGAAAAAATTATAATATATGTGTGTATATATATATTTGTGCGTGTGTATATGCTTTGTTGGAAATATACATGGCAAATTTTTTCTCCCAATGGGTAAGCTTATCTTTCAGGCTCTTCAGGATCTGTTTTTTTTTGTTGTTTTTTTTTTAAGCAGAGTCTCATTTTGTTGCCCAGGCTTGAGGGCTGGAGTGCAGTGTCATGATCTCAGCTCACTGTAACTTACACCTCCCGGGTTCAAGCAATTCTTCTGCCTCAGCCTCCCGAGTAGCTGGGATTAGAGGCATCCACCACCATGCCAGGCTAATTTTTTAATATTTTTAGTAGAGACAGGGTTTGCCATGTTGGCCAGGCTGGTCTCAAACTCCTGACCTCAGGTGATCTTCCCACCTCGGCCTCCCAAAGTGCTGGGATTACAGGCATGAGCCATCGCACCCAGCCTTCTTGATGATATCTTATGACACAGTTCCTAAGTTCCTAATTTAAAGTATCAAAACTCATCTATCTTTTCTGTTATAGTCAGCATGTTTTAGTCCTATTTAGAAGATCTTTGCAGGCCAGGCGTAGTGGCTTATGCCTCTAATCCCAGCACTTTGGGAGGCTGAGGTGGGCGGATCACCTGAGGTCAGGAGTTTGAGACCAGCCTGACCAACATGGAGAAACCTCATCTCTACTAAAAAATACAAAATTAGCCAGGTGTGGTGGCTCATGCCTGTAGTTCCAGCTACTCGGGTGGCTGAAGCAGTAGAATTGCTTGAACCCAGGAGGCGGAGGTTGCAGTGAGCCGAGACCACGCCATTGCACTCCAGGCTGGGCAATATGAGCAAAACTCGGTCTCAAAAAAAAAAAAGAAAATTTGCTTACTCAAAATCATGCTGTAGAGAAATGAATCACAGAGGGTACCATGAGTCTATGCCATTGAACTTGATTGGTGACTTCAAAGGACCAGTTTCTGTCCTGTGGTAAGGAAAACCACCAGGCTGCAAAAGTTAGGAAGTGAGCTCATATGCTCAAAAGAGAAATTTAAAAACTGGTTGAAGACAATCAGAGATTTTTCCTCTATCTGCCTATGTATCTATTTGTGGATTTATTTAGCAGTAGTGGTATTTGTAGAAAGACAAGACATTGCTGGATGTGATATTTGGAGTTGGTCATGTTTTTCTCCCCAGTGGTACTCAGATAGATTTACTTAAATAGGCTTCCTCCCAATGCCTCTATTTAAAACTAGTTTTAAAATCATTACACTCTTACCATATGACCCAGATCTGTAATGTGGTCCGTAAATATTTAGCATCCAATAGGTCTGCAAACCTTCCTCTTTTTTCCTGGGGTAATGAAAAGAGGGAGACAGAATATACTCAGAAGGTTAAGGATGAACGAAGGTGTTTTCACTGTTTTAGATCATAGAAGATGAGAATCATACTGGAGCACGGTGGTGTGGGATACCCACTCAGCTCCTATGAATACAGCTGACACAAACCCAGAGATCGTTGTTTTTAACACATTTGTCACAGTCAATCTGTCTTTCAGCTTTTTCTTATTATTGGCAAGCACCAAAACTCACTGAACTTGAGATGCTAACCTTTTACTCTTACTCTGCTCCCCAGCACCGGCGCAGAGGTGGGGAGGGTAGGAGGGAACATGAAAGTAACTATGAAACTGACAGGAGATTCATCTAAAATTAACATTAAAACAAAAACTCTTGTATTAAAAAAAAGTATGGCTGGGCGTGGTGGCTCAAGCCTGTAATCCCAGCACTTTGGGAGGCCAAGGCGGGTAGATCACAAGGTCAAGAGATCGAGACCATCCTGGCCAACATGGTGAAACCCCATCTCTACTAAAAATACAAAAATTAACTGGGCGTGGTGGCATGTGCCTGTAATCCCAGCTACTCGGGAGGCTGAGGCAGGAGAATTGCTTGAACCCGGGAGGTGGAGGTTGCAGTGAGCCGAGATCATGCCACTGCACTCCAGCCTAGCGCCAGGCAACAGAGTGAGACTCTGCCTCAAAAAAAAAAAAAAAAAAAAAAGTATGAGCTGGGCATGGTGGCTTACATCTGTAATCCCAGCACTTTGGGATGCTGAGGCATGTGGATCACCTGAGGCTGGGAGTTTGAGACTAGCCTGACCAACATGGAGAAACTGTCTCTACTAAAAATACAAAATTAGTTGGGTGTGGTGGTGCACGCCTGTAATCCCAGCTATTCAGGAGACTGAAGCAGGAGAATCACTTGAACCTGGAAGACAGAGGTTGCAGTGAGCCGAGATCGCGCCATTGCACTCCAGCCTGGGCCACAAGAACGAAACTTCATTTCCAGAAAAAAAAAAAAAAAAAGAGAATGAGACTTGTTAGGAAAACAATGGCATTAAGTTGAAAGAGGAGAGAATGCCTAATTTCTGTCCCTAAGAGGTGTAGTTAGCAGAAGTTCCTGCCCATAGCACTTATTCAGTACCTTTGGATAAACAGTCACATGACGGTGCAGGAATGGACTTTTACGTAAAGCTAAGAATGCTTCAGATGAGGGCACGCCGTTGAAACCCAGCAGCTCCTTTCTCAGAAACAGACCTGGGGTTACAGGCTCTTTCTAGAGACCCTGGCAGGGTGGTCCTGGATGTCCTGGATTTTGTTGTCACAGAAAGTTAGAGTTTGAAGGGTACTTAGAGGCCTCTTGCTCCAATGGTTAATTTTTCATTTTTGTGGGGCACACAGGAGGTATGTCTATTTATGGGGCACGGGAGAGGTTTCGATACATCTCATGAAATAAGCGCATCATGGAAAATGGGTACCCATCCCCTCAAGCGTTTATCCTTCAAGCTACAAACAATCCAATTATACTCTAAGTTATTCTAAAGTGTACAATTATTATTAACTATAGTCACTGTTTTACTATCAACTAGTATTATTCTATTTTTGTGGGGGGGGTACTCATTAACCAGCCCCACAACCCACCCCATTCTTCCACGACTCTTCCCAATCTAACCAAGACCCACCACACGTTCCTGCCCCTAGTCTCAGCTGACGTCTTCTCAGGCCTATAGTGCCTTTTTTTTTTTTTTTTTTTTTTTTGGAGACAGTGTCTTGCTCTGTCACCCAGGCTGGAATACAATGGCACGATCTTGGCTCACTGCAAACTTCACCTCTCAGGTTCAAGTGATTCTGCTGTCTTAGCCACCAGAGCAGCTGGGATTACAAGCATGCACCACCTCAACCGGCTAATTTTTGTAAATTTTAGGAGAGACCAGGTTTCACCACGTTGCCCAGGCTGGTCTTGAACTCGTGACTTCAGCTGGTCCACCCGCCTTGGCCTCCCAAAATGCTGGGATCACAGGCATGAGCCATCACTCCCAGCAGGCTCTCCCTCCTTCGAATGCTCAATTTATGTCCTATTTATCCCCCGAAGTGGCTCAAACTGCCATGGCTCAGTCCCTTCTGCTCTGATCACACACACACCCCCCCACACATCCCTCTGTACCACTCACCCGATTCGAAGCCTCTGGGCTCTGTTGTGTTATTGATTCCTTCATATGTGTGATGTTCATTTCATTACCCAGATTGTAAGACTGTAACCAGACTGAAGGCAGGGTCCACTGCCCGTAGCTCTGGGCCTTGCTCAAAAGATGACTATGGATGGCCAGGCTCCGTGGCTTATGCCTGGAATGCCAGCACTTTGGGAGGCTGAGGCGGGTGGATCACCTGTGGTCAGGGGTTCGAGACCAGCCTGGCCAACATGGCGAAACTCCTTCTCTACTAAAAATACAAAACATTTATCCAGGCATGGTGTCACACACCCATAATCCCAGCTGCTTGGGAGGCTGAGGCAGGAGAATCGCTTGAACCTGGGAGGTAGACACTGCAGTGTACAGATATCACGCCACTGCACTCCAGCCTGGGTGACAAGGGCAAGACTGTGTCTTAAAAAAACAATGAGATGACTGTGGAGGATATCACTTAATGGGCATGACAGATGGAAGCCACAAGCTGAAGGCTAGAGAAGAAAAGCGGGGAGGCGGCGGAAGAGGGGACAGGAGGAGGGAGGAGGGAAGTTGAAGACAGGGGATGGAGACGGTGGAGGGAGAGGCAAGGTAGGAGAGGAAAAGCAAAGGAAGTAGGATGAGGAGGGAGGAGGCAGGAATGGAATGGGAGGCTGGAGAATGTACAGGGAGGATGGGGGATGGGGGATCATGGAGGGAGGGTGAAGGAAGGAAGGAAGAGGAGGAGGAAAGAGGAGAGAGAGCTCATTTCTGACCTCAGTGCTCCTCAGTCCTGGAGTTGGAACTACGGCAATCCAATTCACAAAGCACATGCCAAAAATAGTTGTCCTCAGCTATCTTAGAATCCTACAGCTATGCGTGGTTTTGAGTTAATTATCTCTGCTAAGACTTGTTCTTTTTGCAACTATTTTGTTTACACTATTGACAATCACAGTTTTACAGCTACCTAAAGATTATGTGCTCATCCCTCTAACCGTAATATTTCCTTCTTTTAATCATAGTTGCCTAGCAACCAGTTCATCCTCCCACCCTGCTTTGCGCAGTAAGATGTGATTGTCAGTATTTCAGTAGAAGGCAGAAGTGAGCTGATGCTGTAATAGTAGCTTTCTGAACTCCAAACTCATGAGAGTGTATTTCCAACATTTAGAAAATAAACTAGAATAATGGAATCATTCTGCATCCTTTGGAAGGAAGTTTGGGTTTCTTGTTTGATACAGTTTGCATATTTTTCCCCTCCAAGTCTCATGATAAAATGTGATCCCCATTGTGGGTGGTGGATCCTTATGGGAGGTGTTCAGGTCATGGGGGTGGATCCCTCATGAAGGAATTGGTGTCCTCCCTGCAGTAATGAGTGACTTCTCACTCTACCAGTTCATGTGACAGCTGGTTTAAAAGAGCCTGGCACCTCTCTTGCTCCCTCTCTTGCCATGTGACAGGCCTGCTCCCTGTTCACTTTCTGTCATGAATAGAAGCTTCCTGAGGCCTCACCAGAAGCCAAGCAGATGCTGGTGCCATGCTTGTACAGTCTGCAGAACCATGAGCCCAAACAAACCTCTTTTAACAGTCACCGAGTCTCAGGTATTCCTTTATAATAATGCAAAATGAACAGACACATTGCTCCACAATTATAACAGGTTTTGAGATACATATAATAATGGGGGAGCTGAGTACAGTGGCTTGCACCTGTAATCCCAGCACTTTGGGAGGCCGAGGTGGGCAGATCACAAGGTCAAGAGTTCGAGATCATCCTGGCCAACATGGTGAAACCCTGTCTCTACTAAAGATATAAAAATTAGCTGAGTGTTGTGGTGTGTGCCTGTAGTCCCAGCTACTTGGGAGGCTGAGACAGGAGAATCTCTTGAACCCAGGAGGAGGAGGTTGCAGTGAGCCGATATTGCACCACTGCACTCCAGCCTGGTGACAGAGTGAGCCATGTCTCAAAAAAAAATAGTAGTAATAAAAAATAATGGGGGAAATACTCCACAGAAGAAAGTGAGAATACCTTACCAAAATACAATGATGATTATGGGGAAGGTTTGGCATACAGAATGCTCATAATATTTGCATTACTAGGGCACACAAGCCACCTCACACTTAAAATGCAGGCCAGGTGGCAGTGGGATTCAAGGCCTTTGTCATCAGTGATGTCCTCAGCAACCAATCAGGAACACCCAGGGAAGCCCATCTCTTGCCTGTGTGTAGGACACTTGGACATCACTTGTCCTGCAGCAGCTATAGAATCCTGATATTGCAAAGATTCAGGGTGTGGGCAGTGAGGGACTATGTTAACTTCTCTTCCTGGGTCCACAAGGGGCGTGATTTCAAAGGCAAGAACTTCCCAGAGCCGTGCCTCCATCCACCTTCCCAGCCGGAAACCTAGAGTTCTTCTTCTAACTTTCCCACGCACAGGCTAGGTAAAATTTCAAGCGTGGCTTCTTTGTTTAAAAAAAGACAGCCAAAAGCTCCAAGGGAGGCGGCTTTGATTGTGGGCCAGGCAACAAATCCAATATCAGAGTCGAAGATCAACTCCAGAGAAAGTTTGGAAAAGCTCCTCTCACTGGAGGAGAACTTAAAAGGGGCAGGAGTAACTCCAGGGTTAAATTCCCCCTACTCCCTTACCTATACCAATTTCCCTCTCAGGAATCCCCTCTCACGGCAGCATGGGAGCCTTCTCTCGATAGATAGATAGATAGATAGATAGATAGATAGATAGATAGATAGATAGATGTGTGTGTATACACATATGTGTATATATATACATATGTATATATGTATATATAGAGAGATGTGTGTGTGTGTGTATATGAATGAAAAACTGCACCAGGCACGGTGGCACACGCCTGCAGTTCCAGCTATTCTGGAGGCTGAGGTGGGAGGATTGCCTGAGCCCAGGAGTTCAAGGTCAGCCTGGGAAACATGTCAAAACCCTGTCTCGACAAAAAATTGTACAAAATTAGCCAGGCATCGTGGCACACACCTGTAGTTCTAGCTACTCAGGAGGCTGAGGAGGAAGGATCACTTGAGCCCAGGAGGTTTAGGCTTGCAGTGAGCCAAGATCGCACCACTGCACTGCAGTCTGGGTGACAGAGCAAGATCCTGTCCCAGAAATTTTGAAAAAGGTTAATACAGTAAATTTTTGGTTATGTGTATTTTGCCACAATAAAAAGAAAGACTGGAAAGGGGAAAACAAAATTGGTTAGAGGAAGAAAATGAGGAGTTCTGTTTTATTTTACTTTTTCTTAGATGGGGGTGGGATCTTGCCATATTGCCCAGGCTGGTCTTGAACTCCTGGCCTCAAGCAACCTACCTGCTTCAGCCTCCCAAAAGAAATGGGATTACAGGCACAAACCACCACACTCAGCCAGGAGTTTTGTTTTAAACTTGATCATCAATTTGAGATTTATATGCCTGTCAATTCCAAGAATAAATTTCCTAGAGAGAGAGAAAGGTGGGGAGCTGGGATGCAGGCAGGAGCCAGGAATGAACAGGAATGGTGAAGTCCTGCAGTTAGCTTAGATAGTACGCATGCCCACATGTACCCAATACTCACGTTAAAGATACTTCTTGAGCCGGGCATGGTGGCTCATGCCTGTAATCCTAACTCTTTGGGAGGCTAAGGCAAGAGGATCACCTGAGATTGGGAGTTCAAGACCAGCCTGACCAACATGGAAAAACCCTGTCTCTATTAAAAATTAGTGGATGTGGTGGCACACGCTGTAATCCCAGCTACTTGGTAGGTTGAGGCAGGAGAATTGCTTGAACCCGGGAGGCAGTTGCGGTGAGCCAAGATCGCACCATTGCACTCCAGCCTGGGCAACAAGAGTGAAACTCCATTTTCAAAAAAAACGAAAGAGAGAAAAGGAAAAAAAGATGCTTCTTGCTGTTCTCCAAAGAAATGGCTTCTTCAACCAATTCACAAGGAATTCTATCAGAATGGGTGCCATCGAACATCAAGAAATTGGTATTTGCTGTTGTTAGAGGGTTATAAAACTAAAAATGTTTCAGGGAACAAGTACAAAAACAAGTAAGCCACACAACACAGAATAAAATGAATGAATCTGATAGATAAACAGTGTTTAAAATTCCATTTACAAAATAATTTTTAAAACAAAGTGGAAAAGAATACATTTCACAAGAAATGTGCAGTACTGACATAAGCAGCTATAAAATGTTGCTGAGAAAAATAATAAACGGGGAAATATGCTTGAAGCAGGACAAGAATACTCAGTATTATAAAGATACTGATTCTCTCTACATTATTAGCCCATAATGTCAACAAAAACTCAAACTCTCATAGGATTTTTAAAAAATACTGTTTCATTGTATCGCCCAGGCTGGAATGCAGTGGTAAAATCTCACTTCACTGCAACCTCCACCTCCTGGGTTCAAGTGATTCTCCTGCCTCAGCCTCCCAAGTAGCTGGGATGACAGGCATCCACCACCAAGCCCAGCTAATTTTTGTATCTTTAGTAGAGACAGGGTTTCACCATGTTGGCGAGGCTGCTCTCGAACTCTTGACCTCAGGTGATCTACCCACCTCAGCCTCCTAAACTACTGGGATTACAGGCGTGAGCCACAGTGCCTGGTCGGATTTTTTTTTTTTTTTTTTTTTTTGAGAGGAAGCTGTGAGTAGATCTTAATAAAGTGACTCCAAAATTTTTCTAGAAAAATAAGCCTGAAAAAAATAGTTTGGAAAACTCTGAAAAGGATGTTTGGTCAGGGGAACTTACCGTATCAGAAACGAAAAGTACATTATAAAATACTGTAATTAAAATGGTGCCATATCATACCATTAACGGACCTGTCCTTTTCTCAACAACTTGAAATGCTCTCTTTATCCTATAATAAATCCCCATACATACTTGAATCTACAAATTTATCATTAGAACAGATTGTTCAAAATAGATCCAACTAGATAATGGATAGATTATTCAAAAAAATATACATCACAGCCTGGGTGTGGTGGCTCCTGCCTGTAATCTCAGCACTTTGGCAAGCCAAGGTGAGTGTATCACTTGAGGCCAGGAGCCGAAATCCTGCCACTGCACTCTAGCCTGGGTGACAGAGTGAGACTGTCTCAAATACACACACACACACACCAGAGCAACTGGTTAGTCATGTGGATATGACAAAGCTAAATCTGTACCATGTTTCTTGTACCCAATTAAACCCACAAAGATCTAACATTTAAATATTAAGAATAAAACCAAATTGGCCAGATGCAGTGGCTCACGCCTGTAATCCCAGAGACTAAGGTGGGTGGATCACTTGAGGACAGGAGTTCGAGACCAGCCTGGCCAGCATGGTGAAACCCTGTCTCTACTAAAAGTACAAAAATTAGCTGGGCATGGTGGTGCACGCCTGCAGTCCCAGCTACTCGGGAGGATGAGGCAGGAGAATCGCCTGAACCCAGGAGGCAGAGGTTGCAGTGAGCCAAGATTGTGCCACTGCACTCCAGCCTGGCCGCTGGTGACAGAGAGAAAAGAAAAGAGAAAAGAAAAAAAGAAGGAAAGAAGGAAGGAAGGAAGGAAAGAGAGAAAGAGAAAAAGAGAGGGGGGAGAGGAAGGAAGGAAGGAAAGGGAAGGGAAGGAAGGAGAGAGAGAAAGGAAGGAAGGAGAGAGAGAGAGAGAGAGAGAGAGAGAGAGAGAGAAAGAAAGAAAGAAAGAAAGAAAGAAAGAAAGAAAGAAAGAAAGAAAGAAAGAAAGAAAGAAAGAAAGAAAGAAAGAAAGAAAGAAAGAAAGAAAGAGAAAATTAATGTGGGAACAGAAAGCCAAATGCCCTATATTCTCACTTTTAAGTGGGAGCTCAACATTGGGTACTCATGGACACAAAGAGGACAGCGACAGACACTGGGGACTCCTAGGGCAGGGAGGGAAGGGGCAAGGGCTGAAAAACTAAGTACTGGGTACTATACCCACTGCCTGGATGATGGGATCAATCACAGCCCAAACCTCAGCAGCATGCAACAGACCCACGTAACAAGCCTGCACACATATCCCCTGAATCTAAAATAAGCATGGCGGGGTGCAGTGGTTCACACCTGTAATCCCATCACGTTGGGAGGCCAAGGAGGGAGGATCAATTGCTTGACCCCAGGGGTTCAAGATTGGCCTGGGCAACAAAGCAAGACCCCATCTTTACAAGAAATTTAAAAGTTAGAACACACTTGTGGTCCTAGCTACTCTGGAGGCTGAGGTGGGAGGACTGAGCCTGGGAGGTCAAGGCTACGCTGAGCTCGGACTGCACCACTGCACTCCAGCCTGGGTGACAGAGTGAGACCCCATCACAAAAAAATAAATAAAAGTTGAAATTTTTTTAAAAAAAGAAAACTTAAGTTCAGTTTAAACAAACAACAACAAAAAAGGTCCAAATCCATATAAGGAAATACTTCAAGTAATAAGACTAACCCATGAACAAAAATCAATCATATGCTAGAATGCAATGAAAAGACAGCCTTGGCTGGGTGTGGTGGCTCACACCTGTAATCTTAGCACTTTGGGAGGCTGAGGCAGGTGGCTCACTTGAGGTCAGGAGTTCAGGACCAGCCTGGCCAACACAGCAAAATCCTATCTCTACTAGAAACCCAAATATTAGCCAAGCATGGTGGCAGGTGCCTGTAAATTGTGGAAGGCTGGAGGGAGGGGGACCCTTGCTCTCTAGCCCTGACCTAGAGGCGGGGCAATGGCGGGGAAAGATGTGAGGCTACCTCCATTTTCACTGTGAGCCATGGGACCCTAGTGAGTTACCTGTATTTTTCTTTTTTTTCTTTTTGAGACGGAGTTTCACCCTTGTTGCCCAGGCTGGAGGGCAGGAGTGCAATCTCAGCTCACCACAATTTCCGCTTCTCAGGTGCCTGTCATAATCCCAGCTACTCAGGAGGCTGAGGCAGGAGAATCGCTTGAACCCGGGAGACAGAGGTTACAGTGAGGTGAGATTACGCCACTGTACTTCCAGCCTGATGACAGAGCAAGACTCCATCTCAAAAAAATAAAAATTAAAAAAAAAAGGATGTAGCAAAATTAGGTTCCTTGTGCAATGTTGGCAGGAATGTAAAATGGTTCAGCTGCTCTGGAAAACAGTGTAATGACCCCTCACAAAAATTAAACACAGAATTATTACAGGATCCAGCAATTCCACATCTGGGTATGTATCCAAAAGAATTGAAAGTGAGGCCGGGTGCAGTGGCTCACGCCTGTAATCCCTGCACTTTGAGAGGTCGAGGCACATCGATCATGAGGTCAGTAGTTCGAGACCATTCTGGCTAACAGGGTGAAACCCCGTCTCTCCTAAAAATACAACAAGTAGCCAAGCGCAGTGGCAGGTATCTGTAGTCTCAGCTACTCTGGAGACTGAGGCAGGAGAATTGCTTGAAGCTGGGAGATGGAGGTTGCAGTGAGCTGAGATTGCATCACTGCTGGGGTGACAGAGCGAGATTCTGCCTCAAAAAAAAAAAAAAGAATTGAAAGTGAGGCCTTGAAGAGCTATTCAGTCACGCATGTTCATAGCAACATCAGCCATAATAGCTGAACCAAAGTATTCATCAACAAACGCAAAATATGCTTTGTTCATACAACGAGGTATTATTCAGCCTTGACAAGGAAGAAAATTCTGACCTGTGCCACATGGATGAACCGTAAGGACGTTGCGCTAAATGAAATGAACCAGTCACAAAAAGACAAACACTGTGATTCTACATATGAAAGATCTCGAGTAGTCAATTTTATAGAGACAAAAAATAGGATGGTGGTTTTAAAGGGTGTGGGAAGGTGAACAGAAAGTTTTTGTTTAATGGGTACAGAATTTCAGCTTTGTAAGACAAACGTTCTGGAAAGGGATGGAGGTTATGGTTTCGTAACAATATAATATCACTGAACTATACATTTAAAAACAGTTAAGATAGCACATTTTATGTCATGTATATTTTACCACAAGTTAGACACACCTGTAATCCCAGCATTTTGGGAGGCTGAGGCGGGAGGATCATGAGGTCAAGAGATCGAGACTATCATGGCCAATATGGTGAAACCCTGTCTCTACTAAAAATACAAAAAATCAGCTGGGTGTGGTGGTGTGTGCCTGTAGTCCCAGCTACCTGGGAGGCTGAGGCAGGAGAATCGCTTGAACCCAGGAGGCGGAGGTTGCGGTGAGCCGAGATCATCACGCCACTGCACTCCGGCTTGGGCGACAGAGTGAGACTCCGTCTCCAAAAACAACAACAACAACAAAAATGTAAAAGGAACTGTCTGCTCAACAATGTGTCACTATCTTCCAACCCCTCCAAACAGGTATCAGGTCAAACTACTGTAGAGACAAATTTTACTAAATGTTCAAGGAGATTAACACCAATCTTACAGAAACTGTTTCAGAGATAGGAAAAAGTCATGTAATGAGGTTTGTAACATTCATAACAGCCAGGCGTGGTGGCTCACGCCTGTAATCCAAGCACTTTGGAGGCCAAGGCGGGCGGATCACCTGAGGTCGGGAGTTCAAGACCAGCCTGACCAACATGGTAAAACCCTGTCTTTTAAAAAAAAAAAGAGTAAAAAATTTAAAAAAAAAAAAAGGAATATAGACATCGAAATTTTCAAAACAAAAAAAAGCAAAAGGCTGAGGCAGGAAAATTGCTTGAACCCAGGAGGCAGAGGGTGCTGTGAGCTGAGATCGTGCCATTGCACTCCAGTCTGGGTAACAACAGCAAAACTCCATCTCAAAAAAAAAAAAAAAAAAAAAAAAAAAAATTCATAACAAAATAAAACCAGGCCAGTACAAAAAAGAAAACAACCTTCCATCTACTGACAAAGATGCCAAATGATGTGAACAGCTCTGCAAGGTGGGTGTTGTTGTTTCCATTTTATTGATAAGAAAAGCAAAGCTAGGGCCAGGCGCAGTGGCTCATGCCTATAATCCCGACACTTTGGGAGGCCGAGGCAGATGGATCACCTGAGGTCGAGCGTTTGAGACCAGCCTGACCAACATGGAGAAATCCATCTCTACTAAAAATACAAAATCAGCCAGGCATGGTGGTGCATGCTTGAGATCCCAGCTACTCGGGAGGCAGAGGCAGGAGAAATCACTTGAACCCAGGAGGCAGAAATTGCGGTGAGCTGAGATTGAGCTACTGCACTCCAGCCTGGGCAACAAGGACGAAACTCCATTTCAAAAAGAAAAAAAGAAAAGAAAAATAGAGGTAACTCACTAGGGTCCCATGGCTCACAGTGAAAATGCAGGTAGCCTCACATCTTTCCCGCCATTGCCCTGCCTCTAGGACAGGACTAAAGAGCAAGAGTCCCCCTCCCTCCAGCCTTCCACAACTGAGGGGATTTCGCAGTGGCCACTGGTGATGGGAGAAGCACTCACCAGGACAGGTTCCACCAGCTTCCCCTCCGGCATGACCGCGCGGTTCATCTTGGCGATGTGCTCCAGAGTGGCCAGGGCAGCCGGAGTGTTCCCAGTGGAGACATTGAACCGGGCGGATTCAGGAATAAACTGGGTGGAGATTACCAAGAACATCAGAGTGGCCCCTGCTTTAGAACCCAGGGGTACAGCTGTTATCGCTCTGTACCCGATACAGTCCTAGTTTCCCAAGATAGGAAAAATATGTAACCAGCTTAAAGGCATGCAATGTAGCAGGAATTCCGTTGGATTCAATGTTGACTTGGAACAAAAAGGGTCACATTCTTCTGATCTTAGTGCCTGCCAGGATGATGGCAGGCTGATACTCAGCTTTGCACCAGTAGGGCCTACACTAGCTGTTAACATAATGATCTTCTCACTTTCGGTTGGTAAACAGCCACTGCCCCAGGCGCCCCTCCCCAGGAACCCCAGCACCTCCCCACCACACAACAACCAAAAAGTGACGGGGCAGGGGGCGCCAGCACCCACACCATGGAGCAATCAGTTCTGATTGTCAAGGCCCTCAACCCACTGAGTGCTGAATATTTTGAACATCACACACAGAAAACAGTATGGGCTGCCACTGAAGCATCAGCTTTGACCACTCCCCATCTCTCCCACCTCATGCAATCAAGACTGTTGGCCCTTCCTCAGAAAAGCTCCTCCACAGCAGCCCCTGACCCCGCATTCCCATGGCCAGTGAGCAGTTCGGGTCCTGTTCTCAGTTATTGACACTCTTGATTTTCCAGCCTTTTTCCTCTTGCCTCATGCCCAGCCTCCACAGCAATATGCCAGCTTCCCAGCACACAACCCCTTCCACAGTCAGAAATCCCTTCCTTCAACATTTTGAGACTGAGTCTCACTCTGCTGCCAAGCTGGAGTGCAGTGGCACCATCTTGGCTCACTGAAACCTCTGCCTCCTGGGTTCAAGCAATTTTCCTGCCTCAGCTTCCCAAGTAGCTGGCATTACAGGCTTGTGCCACATGCCCAGCTATTTTTTTTATTTTTAGTAAAGACGAGGTTTCACCATGTTGGCCAGGATGGTCTCAATCTCTTGACCTTGTGATCTTCCTCCCTTGACCTCCCAAAGTGCTAGGATTACAGGCGTGAGCCATCACCGTGCACTGCCAAAGCTTTTAATTTTTTTTTTTTAACAGTCCAGAGATCTTTTTATTTTTTGCACTTAATATGCCATGAATTCATAGGGAGTAGGTTCCAGCAGCTTAGACTCCCCGCCATGGTTCTCATAAATGTGCCTCTCTGGGTGGAGCAGGGCTGGGGCTTCAGTCAAACTGAGGTACCCCTTCCCTTTGGCTTGTTTTTCTTGTCATTTTCTGCATGAGTTTCAGGAAGCTATCTTGGCTTAGAGTGCTTAGTGTGCTCAATACACACATGAACTCCCTTGGCACGAATCCTGCCCATAATTTGTTTATGACAAAGCCAACAGCACACTGTGTAATATCACAGACTCTTCCAGTTCCACCATGGTGACACCTGTGGGGCATTCCTTTTGAACCACGCCCACTCCCTTCATAGCCACGATATCATCTTTCTTATAGATTCATAGGTAAGTGGCCACAGGAACAACCCCTTGTTGTCTGACAGGCCTGAAGACCTCTCTTCTTTCCCTTTGTGTTGGTCATTTTGGTGAATTACTGGAAAATGGCAGTTCTGGTCAAAAAGAAGCCCTTTTCCATTGGGTTGTTTTTGTTTTTTGTTTTTTGTTTTTTTTTTGAGACAGAGTCTCACTCTGTCACCCAGGCTGGAATGCAATGACACGGTCTTGGCTAACTGCAACCTCTGCCTCCCAGGTTCAAGTGATTCTCCTGCCTCAGCCTCCCAAGTAGCTGGGACTACAGGTGCCCGCCACCACACCCAGCTAATTTTTGTATTTTTAGTAGAGACAGGGTTTCACTACATTGGCCAGGCTGGTCACGAACTCCTGACCTCGTGATGTGCTCGCCTCACATTGGCCATGTTGATCTTAAACCCCTGACCTCATGATCTGCCCACCTCAGCCTCCCAAAGTGCTGGGATTATAGGCATGAGCCACTTCACCTGGCCTGGTTTATTTAATTTATTATTACTATTACTATTATTATTATTATTGAGAGACAGGGTGTTGCTCTATCGCCAGGCTGGAAGGCAGTGACTCAATCATAGTTGACTGCAGCCTTGACCTCCCAGGCCCAAGCAACCCTCCCATCTCAGACTCCTAAGTAGCTGGGACCACAAGCACAGACCACAACACCTGGCTGGTTTTTTTTTTTTTTTTTTTTTTTGAGATGGAGTCTCACTCTGTCACCCAGGCTGAATTGCATTGGCATGATCTCGGCTCACTGCAACCCTCGCCTCCTGGGTTTCGAGTAATTCTCTGCCTTAGCCTCCCAAATAGCTGGGATTACAGGTACCTACTACCATACTCGGCTAATTTTTTTTTATATTTTTAGTAGAGATGGAGTTTCACCATCTTGGCCAGGCTGGTCTTGAACTCCTGACCTTGTCATCCACCTGCCTTGGCCTCCTAAAGTTCTGGGATTAGAGGTGTGAGCCACCGTACCCGGCCTAAATTTTTTTATTTTTAGTAGAGATGCCATGTTGCCCAGGCTGGTCTTGAACTCTGGGCTCAAGTGATCTTCCTGCCTCAGTTTTCCAAAGTGCTGGGATTACAGACATGAGCTACCACGTCTGGCTGGCAGAAAGTCTTAGACTACACCAACAGAGGCAGACAATCTGCTCATAGGAAGCAACTGGCTTCCTAAGCTAACTGGTCCCTGAGCACCTGGGGGCCTGTGTGTGATTCTTAGCAATAGTGCATTGCATGGGCCTGGCACAGTGGCTCATATCTGTAATCCTAGCACTTTGGGAGGCTGAGGCTGGCGGATCACTTGAGGCCAGGAGTTCGGAGTTCGAGATCAGTTTGGCCAACATGGCGAAATCTCATCTCTAAAAATACAAAAATCAGCCAGGCATGGTGGTGCATGTCTATAACCCCAGCTAATCAGGAGGCTGAGGCAGAAGAATCACCTGGACCTGGGAGGTGAAGGCTGTAGTGAGCCAAGATCACGCCACTGCACTCCAGCCTGGGCAACAGAGTGATACTCTGTCTCGAGAGAAAAAAAAAAAAAAAAGATATTTGAGGGCATGAAAGCCACTGGACCAGCAGGAGGGGAGGACAGGAAGGAGCCACGAGGGCTTCCCCACCTTGAAGGCCATGATAAGGATGATGCCTGGGATGGAGGCGACACGGATGAGCCAGCGCCACCCGATGGTGGGGATGATCACAGAGGCCAGGCCAATGATGAGCAGGGAGCCCGCGAGCCAGAACACCTGGGGAGAGAGAAGTCCAAGATTAAAATTCTTTGTTTGGGGAAAAATGACAATGGAAAAAAAAAGGAAAAAAAAATTTTTTTTTTAAGAGATTAAAATTCCTTCTGCCCAATGTGCTTTACATTTCTTCTTTTGAGAGCCACCTCGTCCAGCATTTTGTCATTGTTTGTTTCTGAGACAGGGTCTCACTCTCTCACCCATGCTAGAGTGCAGTGGTGCATAGCACACTGCAGCCTCAACGTCCCGTGCACAAGCGACCCTCCACCTTAGCTCCCCATGTAGCTGGGACTATAAAGCACGCACCATCACCCCAGCTCATTTTTTTTTATTTTTTGTGGAGACAGGGTTTCATCATGTTTCCTAGGCTGGTCTCAAACTCCTGAGCTCAAACAATCTGCCTGCCTCAACCTCCCAAAGTGCTAGAACTATAGGCGTGAGCCACAGCACCCGACCTTGCCCTTATTAAAGGGTGAGATGAGAGAGTCTTTGAGAACCACATAACTCGGGTTCTACTCCCATCACTACCTCAAATGACCTGGGTCAACTAGACAACTCACTTCACTTCTCTATGGCTCAGTTTTTGTCTGTAAGTGGGAGACTAAGCTGGGGAGAGAGTCAACAATACCACTAAACTTTTTTTTTTTTTTTTTTTGGAGACAGGGTCTTGCCCTATCACCCAGGCTGGAGTGCAATGGCACGATCTCGGCTCACTGCAACCTCCACCTCCCAAGCTCAAGTGATCCTCCCACCTCATCCTCCCAAGTAGCTGGGATTACAGGCAGGTGCTACCATGTCAGGCTAATTCTTGTATTTTCGTAAAGACAGGGTTTTGCTATGTTGCCCAGGCTGGTCTCAAACTCTTGGGCTCAAACAATCCGCCACAGTCGGCCTTCCAAAGTGTTGGGACTGTAGGTGTGAGTCAATGCACCCAGCATGTATCACTATTAAAAAAAAGAAAAAAAACAGGCCAGGCACAGTGGCTCATGCCTGTAATGCCAGCACTTTGGGAGGCTGAGATGGGTGGATCACAAGGTCAGGAGTTCGAAACCAGCCTGGCCAAGGTGGTGAAACCCTGTCTCTACTAAAAATACAAAAATTAACTGGGCATGCTGGCATACGCCGTAATTCCAGCTACTCGGGAGGCTGAGGCAGAAGAATCACTTGCACCCAGGAGGCGGAGGTAGCAATGAGCCAAGATCGTGCCACTGAAATCCAGCCTGAGTGACAGAGCAGACTCTGTCTCAAAACAAAACAAAACTGAGACCCCATGACATCTCGTTGACTTCTTTTTTGGCTAGATAATACATTGGGTCATAACTCAAAAGGCACGTAGGAGACGACTGAAAATATCCCCTTTTTCTCCAAGTTCTCTGCCATCCAGTTTCTATTCTCAGAAGGAACCAACATTACATTTCTTCTGTATCCTTCCTAAGCTGTTCTAAGCAAGCTAATAGGAAATTTTTTGTTTTTCTTTTATCACAGATGGTACCATGCTATACGTACTGTTCCATGTTCTGTTTCTTTTGTTTGTTTAGACAGAGTCTCACTTTATCTTGGCTCCCTGCAACCTCCACCCTCCAAACTCAAGCGTAATCCCTCCTGCCTCAGCTTAAGAATCCCTCCGGCCTCTGCCTACTGAGTAGCTGGGATTCTAGGCGCATGCTAGCATGCCCAGCTAACTTTTTTATTTTTAGTAGAGAAGGGGTTTAACCATGTTAGCCAGGCTGGTCTCGAACTCCGGACCTCAAGTGATCTGCCCACCTTGGCTTTTTAAAGTGCTGCAATTACAGGTGTGAGCCACACGCTTTGCTTTTTATCCTTAAAAATATATCTCAGGCAAGGCACGGTGGCTCACACCTATAATCCCAGCACTTTGGGAAGCCCAGGCAGGAGGATCACTTGAGACTAGAAATTCAAGACCAGCCTGGGCAATACAGCAAGACCATATCTAAAAAATTTTTTTAATTAGGCAGGTGTAGTGCCATGCACCTGTAGTCCCAGCTACTCAGGAGGCTGAGAAAGAGGGATCACTTGAGCCTGGGAAGTTGAGGCTGCTGTGAGCTGTGATCACACCACTGCACTCAAACCTGGGCGACAGAGTGAGACTGTGGGTCAAAAAAATAAGAAAAAAAATACATTTTATATATATATATATATATATTAGAGATTATTTTAGATCAGGAAATAACATGGAGAACACCATGGCCAGGCCCCACCAGTCAGATTAAAACAACTCTAGGCCTTAGCTCGAGCATTATTTCACCATCTGAAATTGGGGAGTAAACAGTAGCTCCATTCACCTCACAGAGATGGAGAGAAGATACAGAAGACTCCTTGGGGAAATTGTGGGGTGACTTTCTTTTTTGGAGACAGGGTCTCACTCTGTCACCCAGGCTGGAGTGCAGTGAGGCGATCTCGGCTCACTGCAACCTCCACCTCCTGGGTTCAAGCAATTTTCAAGCCTCGGCCTCCCAAGTAGTTGGGATTACAGGCACACACCATCACACTCAGCTAATTTTTTTGTATTTTTAGTCGAGACAGGGTTTCACCATGTTGGCTAGGCTGGTCTCCAGCTCCTAACCTCAAATGATCCGCCCTCCTTGGCCTCCCAAAGTGCTGGGATTATAGGCATGAGCCCCTGCACTTGACCTGGGGTGATATTTCATCACTAAAGAACTCTATTACCAACAAAAACAAGATTTCAGAAAGCGATAAGGGCTGGAAAGAAAACAAAAATGTGATAGAGTGGGATGTGAGTTACTGGAAAACACTGCTGGAGAGGCAGTGAGTAACAGGTGAGTAACAAGACCACGGCAGTAGACCAGGTCAGCGATTGTAATGGATTTTAGTAGTAAATGGTGGAAAAAAAGTGTTTTAAGACAGGGTTACACTATGTTGGTCAGGCTGGTCTTGAACTCCCAACCTCAGGTGATCTGCCCGCCTTGGCCTCCAAAGTGCTTGGATTATAGGCGTGAGCCACCATGCCTGGCCAAAGTCTTATTTTTAATTGACACATTTTTGACACATTAATTGTATAAAAAATTTTTAACAGATGGATTAATATGTTTTGGAGATAAAGGTGATAGGTCGGGTGCAGTGGCTCATGCCTGTAATCCCAACACTTTGGGAGGCTGAGGCGGGTGGATTATGAGGTCACGAGTTCAAGACCAGCCTGGCCAATATGGTGAAACCCCATCTCTACTGAAAATACAAAAATTTAGCTGGGCGTGGTGGCACGTGCCTGTAGTCCCAGCTACTTGGGAGGCTGAGGCAAAAGAATCACTTGAAACCAGGAAGCAGGTCCAATAATAGGGGGTGAGTTAATAGGGCTGGTGATTAGGGATGATGGACAGGGAGGGTCCGGGATGCCTCCTGAGTTTATGTCCAAGATCACTGAGGAGGAAGTGTTGGCTCTTAACTGAGATTGGAAACAGAGATAAGAGGCTTAAGGGGAAGAAGAGGAGATTAGGTCTGAGTATCTTGTACTGAGGGGCCTGCATTCAAGTGACTATCATGTTATTGGCTGCCTGGGCCTAAAGGCTAAGGAGGTGCTCTGGGTTGTAGACAGAGATTTTGGAGCCAGTGTGGTGGCTCATGCCTATCATCCCAACACTTCGGGAGGCTGAGGTGGGAGGATCACTTGAAGCCAGGAGTTTGAGACTAGCCTGGGAAACAAAGCAAGACCCCATCTTCATGAAAAGAAATTTAAAATTTGCTAGGTACCATGACATGCATGTGTAGTCCCAGCTACTCGGGAGGCTGAGGCAGAAGGATCACTTGAGTCCAGGAGGCTGCAGGGAGCTGTGATTGTAATAACCTAGCTGTGTTAGCCTAACTGACTCCATCTCAGCAGTAAGCTCCAGCCTAGCCTCTCCCTCTCTGCCATAGCACCCACACATGCATAGCTGGTCACGCTGCACTTAGAAGCTTTGAACTGCTGAGAGTGGTTCACACTGTTCCCAGCACCTATAACCACTGTGACCACTTCCTGCTTGGCAAGTCTACCTGCTATTGTGAATACCTTCCTTGGTGATTGTGTGGAAAGCTCCCCCTGCTACCCACCTTGATGACTGTATGAAAATACCCTTAGCAACCAACAACCCTGGCAACCTCCTGCCCCTGGTTACCAGCTTCCTTATCTAACTTGCTTGTTCTGCTTCTGTAAGTTCCACTTCAGCTAGGCTCCCCCTCCCCTACCTAAATCAAGGCATAAAAGATAATCAAGCCCCTTCCTCGGGGCCGAGAGAATTTTGAGTGTTAGCTGCCTCTCGGTCACCGGCTAATAAATAAAGGACTCCTAATTTGGAACTCAGAGCGTGGCGCATTCCTTCTGACTTGCTTGCATACAACACGATCACACCAATACACTCCAGCCTATATATATATATATATATATATAGTGTGTATATACATACATACATACTTTTATGTATTTTATACATATGTTTTATACATATACATATATATTTTTGAGTCTCACTCTGTCACCCAGGCTGGAGTGCAGTGGCACAATCTTGGCTCACTGCAGTCTCCACCTCCCAGGTTCAGGCGATTCTACTGCCTCAGCCTCCCGAGTAGCTGGGATTATGGGCGCCTACCACCAGGCCCAGCTAATTTTTGTATTTTTAGTAGAAAAGACAGGGGTTTCTCCATGTGGGCCAGGGTGGTCTCCAACTCCTGACCTTAGGTGATCCACCTGCCTTGGCTTCCCAAAAGGCTGGGGTTACAGGCAGGAGCTGGCCCAGTACTGGAGCATATTAGATGACCTAGGAGACATGGAAAATAAGACCAGCAAGGAAGAGACATAACCAGAAAGTATGGCAAGGTAGGAGGCTCAGGTGGAAGAGAAAATGCCCATCGGAGAGCCTGAGTGGGAGCACACTCAGTAACGTCGCAGGCAGAAGAGAAAATGTCCTTAGGAGAGCCCAAGTGGGAGCATGCTCAGTAACACTGCGTGCAAGACCCAAGCACTGAGTATTAGAAGTGTGTGTCTTCAGTTTTTGTGTTTTGTGACTCAGGGTTTCACTCTGTTGCACAGGCTGGCATACAGTGGCACAATCATGGCTCACTGCAGCCTCAGTCCCTCAGTCGCCTGAGCTTAAGTGATCCTCCCACCTCCGCCTCCTGAGTAGCTGGTACAACAGGCACACGCCACTACACCCAGCTAATTTTTGTATTTTTTTTTTTTTCTTTTGTAGAGACCGTTTCACATTGTTGCCCAGGCTGGTCTCAAAGTCCCAGGTTCAAGTGACCTGCCTGCCTTGGCTTCCCAAAGTGTTGGGATTACAGGCATGAGCCACCACACCTGGCTTGTGCCTCTATCTTGACAAAGGTTAGAAGAGAGCTGCAGGGATTGAAAAGAATCACTATCTAGTACTTGTTAGATTTTTTTTTTTTTTGAGACAAAGTCTTGCTCTCATTGCCCAGGAGAGAGTACAACGGCGCAATCTCGGCTCACTGCAACCTCCACCTCCTGGGTTCAAGCGCTTCTCCTGCGTCAGCCTTTCAAGTAGCTGGGATTACAGGTGCCCACCACCACACCTGGCTAATTTTTGTATTTTTAGTAGAGATGGGGTTTCACCATGTTGGCCAGGCTGGTCTCAAACTCCTAATCTTGTGACCCACCCACCTTGGCCTCCCAAAGTGCTGGGATCACAGGCATGAGCCATGGCCCCGGGCCTCTTAGATTCTTTAAAAACATTTTTTGTCAGGCTGGGCATGGTGGCTCACGCCTGTAATCCCAGCACTTTGGGAGGCCAAGGTGGGTGGATAACTTGAGGTCAGGAATTTGAGACCAGCCTGGTCAACATTAGTAGAGACAGGTGAAACCCTGTCTCTACTAAAAATATAAAAAATTACCTGGGCATGGCTGCTCATGCTTGTAGTCCCAGCCACTCTGGAGGCTAAGACAGGAGAATCACTTGAATCCAGGAGGCAGAGATTGCAGTGAGCCAAGATCATGCCACTTCACTCCAGCCTGGATGACAGGGGGAGATTTCATCTCAAAAAAAAAAAAAAAAAAAAATGTCACCAGGCATGGTGGCTTATGCCTGTAATCCTAGCACTTTGGGAGGCCAAGGTGAGTGGATCACCTGAGGTCAGGAGGTCAAGACCACCCTAGCCATCATGGTGAAACCCCATCTTTTAAAAAAAAAAAAAATTGTCACCTATGTTTACTAACAAAATAAATTTGAAAGTATTTTCCTACTGCTTTATTTATTGCCAAATATATAAGGCTTCAGTGGGAAGGGTCATCTTTTTCTGGTTCCTCTGAAAAATCAGGGCTTTACGTGGAGATGGGACAGGGCACCTAGACTGACCTGTCTTTTGGATTCAAAACCTCCAGTCAATGGCCAGGAGGGGCCTGAGGAGGAATTGGGAACACCTAAAGAGGCAATTTTGGCCCATCCTCTCAGGTATGAAACCAATTCTGGACTTTCAACCACCAGGTTCCTTGGAAGGGAGGCAGCACAGCCTAAAGGGTAGCAGCCGGGACCCGCCACTGAAGGCTGAGTGGGGAAGAAAGTTCATCCTGGATGCATTCCCAGGCTTCTGTCACTCCAGTCAGACCAGTCATTGGACTCTTGGGTTGCTGCATTCTAAATGCTGTTGTTGGGTGATGATAATCCTGGATTCAGAAAATCTTAGACTTGGACCTATGGCTTCAAGCATTCCCAGGGCTCTTTGGTTTGTACCAAATAACAGTGTATCAACTGAAGAACCACCAACCAGCCAAAAACAAACAGGCACAGGCTCACCTCCTTTTAATTGTGCTTTGCTTGAGCGCACTTTGCAAATATTACAATTTTTTTTTTTTTTTTTTTTGAGACGGAGTCTCGCTCTGTCTCCCAGGCTGGAGTGCAGTGGCGCGATGTCAGCTCACTGCAACCTCCACCTCCCGGATTTAAGCGATTCTTTTGCCTCAGCCTCCTGAGCAGCTGGGGCTACAAGCACTTGCCACCACACTAGGCTAATTTTTGTATTTTTAGCAGACAAGGGTTTTTACCATATTGGCCGAATTAGTCTCAAACAACTGATCTCAAGTGATCTTCCCACCTCAGCCTCCCAACATGCTGGGATTACATGTAAGAGCCACTGTATCTGGCCTGATTTCTTAATTTTTGTAGACATGGGGTCTCACTGTGTTGTCTGGGCTGGTCTCAAACTCCTGGCCTCAAGCAATCCTCCCACCTCAGCCTCCAAAGTGCTGGATTACAGGTGTGAGCTGCCACACCCAGCCACATCTCTTATTTAAATCTAAAGCTGCCGGGCGCAGTGGCTCAAGCCTGTAATCCCAGCACTTTGGGAGGCCGAGGCGGGTGGATCATGAGGTCAAGAGATCGAGACCATCCTGGTCAACATGGTGAAACCCCGTCTCTACTAAAAATAAAAAATTAGCTGGGCATGGTGGCGCGTGCCTGTAATCCCAGCTACTCAGGAGGCTTAGGCAGGAGAATTGCCTGAACCCAGGAGGCGGAGGTTGCGGTGAGCCGAGATTGCTCCATTGCACTCCAGCCTGGGTAACAAGAGCGAAACTCCATCTCAAAAATAAAAATAAAATATAAATCTAAAGCTAGAAATGATTAAGCTTCATCAGGAAGGCATGTCAAAAGCTGAGGTAAGCCAAAAGCTAGGCCTCATGCACAAATAGGAAAGGTGTGAATGCCAAGGAAAAGATCTTGAAGGAAATGAATTCTAGTGAGCAAAAGTGATAAGAAAGTGGCCCGGGCACGGTGACTCACACCTGTAATCCCAGCACTTTGGGAGGCTGAGGTGGGTGAACGATTTGAGGTCAGGAGTTCAAGAGCAGCCGGACCAACATGGTGAAACCCCATCTCTACTAAAAATACAAATAAATTAGCCAGGTGTGGTGGCGCATGCCTGTAATCCCAGCTACTAGGGAGGCTGAGGCAGGAGAATCACTTGATCTCGGGAGCCAGAGGTTGCAGTGAGCTTAGACCATACCACTGCACTCTAGCCTGGGCAACAGAGACAGACTGTCTCAAAAAAAAAAAAAAAAAAAAAAAAAAAAAAAAAAAAAGTGCAAGGTGAAACAGCAGGTGCTGATGGAGAAGCTGCAGCAAGTTACCCAGGAGATCTAGTTAAGATCACCAGTGCAGGGCTACACTCAACAATAGATTTTCAGTGTAGATGAAACAGTCTTCCATTGGAAGATGCCCTGCAGGACTTCCACAGCTACAGAGGAAAAAGACCAATGCCCTATTTCACAGCTTCAAAGGACAGGCTGACCTCTTATTAGGGGTTAATGCTCCTGGTGACTTCAAGTTGAAGCCAATGATCATTGACCATTCTGAAAATCCTAGGGCCCTTAACAATTATGCTCAATCTTGGGGCCGGGCCTGGTGGTTCTCATGTGTAATCCCAGCACTTTGGGAGGCTGAGGCAGGCAGATCACTTGAGGTCAGGAGTTCAAGACCAGCCTGGCCAACAGGGCAAAACCTCATCTCTACTAAAGAAAAAATGCAGGACTGTGTGTGGTGGCTCATGTCTGTAATCCCAGCACTTTGGGAGGCCAAGGTGGTCGGATCACGAGGTCAGGAATTTGAAACTAGACTGGCCAACATGGTGAAACCCCATGTCTACTAGAAATACAAAAATTAGCTGGGCATGGTGGTGCACACCTGTAATCCCAGCTACTCAGGAGGCTGAGGCAGGAGAATCACTTGAACCCAGGAGGCGGAGGTTGCAATGAGTCGAGATCACACCATTGCACTCCAGCCTGGGCAACAGAGCAAGACTGCATCTCAAAGAAAAAGAAAAAAATACAAAAATTATCTGGGTGTGGTGGTCAATTTCTATAATCTCAGCCACTTGAGAGGCTGAGGGATAAAAATCTCTTGAACCCAGGAGGTGGAGGTTGCAGTGAGCCAAGATCATGTCTCTGCATGCCAGCCTGGGTAACAGAGCAAGACTTTCCCTCAAAAACAAATAATAAATAAATAAGAATTATGCTAAATCTTGCACACAAACACAGAGACAGAAGAAATAAGAGCCGGTGTTTCAGTAGAGTGACTATAGTTAATATTAACTGACTGCACATTTCAAAATAACTTGAAGAGAACAATTCATAGGTTCCTAGTATATAGAATAGATAAATAAGATGATATCCCAATTACCTTAACTTGATTACATGAATGTATCAAATTATCACACATATACCCAAAATATGTACATCTATGTATCACTAAAATAAAATTTTTAAATGATGCTAATCTACTCTGTGCTCTAGAAATGGAACACCAAACCTGGATGACAGCATGTCTGTTTACAGCATGGTTTACTGAGTATTTTAAGCCCACTGTTGAGACCTACCTCAGAAAAAAAGATTTTTCAGGCCGGGCGCGGTGGCTCAAGCCTGTAATCCCAGCACTTTGGGAGGCCAAGGCGGGTGGATCACAAGGTCAAGATATCGAGACCATCCTGGTCAACATGGTGAAACCCCATCTCTACTAAAAATACAAAAAATTAGCTGGGCATGGTGGCACGTGCCTGTAATCCCAGCTACTCAGGAGGCTGAGGCAGGAGAATTGCCTGAACCCAGGAGGCAGAGGTTGCAGTGAGCCGAGATCGCGCCATTGCACTCCAGCCTGGGTAACGAGCGAAACTCCGTCTCAAAAAAAAAAAAAACAAAAAAAAAAAAGATTTTTCAAAATACTACTGTTCACCAGGTGAGAAGGCTCACATCTGTCACCCCAACACTTAAGGAAGCTGAGGCAGGAAAATAACCAAGAGTTTCAGACCAGCAAGGTCAACACATGAGACCACATCTACCTACCTACCTACCTACCTACCTTTTTAAGAAATCCGATTTTTTTTTTTTTTTTTAAAGAAATCAGAATGTGCTGGCCACAGTGGATCACACCTGTAATCCCAGCACTTTAGGAGGCTGAGATGGGCAGACTGCTTGTGCTCAGGAGTTCGAGACCAGCCTAGGCAACATGGCAAAACCCCATCTTTACAAAAAATACAAGAATTACCTGGCTTGGTGGTGTGCACCTTTAATCCCTGTTACTCACGTGGCTGAGGTGGGAGGATCATTTGAGCATGGTAGGCAGAGGTTGCAGTGAGCCAAGATTGCTCCACTGAACTCCAGCCTGGGTGACAGAGCAAGAATCTGTTTCAAACAAAAAAGAAAAAGAAAGAAAAGAAAAAAATCAGACCCCGCCGAGCACAGTGGCTCATGCCTGTAATCCCAGCACTTTGGGAAGCCAAGGCGGGTGGATCACCTGAGGTCAAGAGTTCAAGACCAGCATGGCCAACATGGTAAAACCTCATCTCTACTACAAATACAAAAAATTAGCTGGGCGTGGTGGCAGGTGCCTGTAATCCCAGCTACCCAGGAGACAGACAGGAGAATTGCTTGAACCTGGGAGATGGAGATTGCAGTGAGGCAAGATCACACCACTGCACTCCAGCCTGGGCAACAAAAGTGAAACTGGGTCTCAAAAGAATAATAATAAACAGAGCCTCACTTTTATCCTCTAAGGTGATACAAGCTACACACACACACACACACACACACACACAATACAGTAATATATATGCATATAAATGTATATGTACTACGCATATATTACACTAGTATATTTACATAATATACATATATGTATATGCAATATATTAGTGTAATATGTATTTTGGATATATTACAAAACATGTATATTTGTAATATATATTTTGTATATATTATAAAATATGTATATATTACACTAATATATTGCATATACATAATTTATATATGTATGCAAATATACAACTTACATATATGTATGTGCAATATATTAGTGTAATTATACATATATTTTTATATAGTGTAATATATACATATATTACTGTAACATCATATATACCATATAGAATATATACTGTATAGAATTAATATTTATGGATAAGCCACAAAAGTGATTTCTTGAGATGAAATCTCCTTGTGAAGAGGCTATGAACATTGTTGAAATGACAACAAAGAATTTAGAACACTCCTAAACTTAGTTGATAAGGCATAACACAGTTTGGGATGATTGACTTCAATTTTGAAAGAGGTTCTCTACTGAAGGTTGAATGCTATCAGACAGCACCGCAGCCTACAGAGAAATCTTTTGGGAAAAGAAGTCCATTGATGTGGCAAACTTCATTGTCTTTTCTTTTTTTTTTTTTTAAAGACTGAGTCTCACTCTGTCACCCAGGCTGGAGTACAATGGCATGGTCTCAACTCACTGCAACCTCCGCCTCCAGGGTTCAAGCGATTCTCCTGCCTCAGCCTCCCAAGTAGCTGGGATTACAGGCACCTGCCACCATGCCTGGCTAATTTTTTGCATTTTTAGGAAAGACAAGGGTTCACTGTGTTGGCCAGGCTAGTCTCAAACATGATCCGCCTGCGTTTGCCTCCCAAATTGCTGGGATTACAGCCAAGAGTCACCGCGCTCGGCCCATTGTTATCTGTTTTTAAGGAACTGCCACAACCACCGCAATCTTCAGCAACCACCCCTGCTGAGCCAGCAGCTGTCAACACTGAGGCAAGACCTTCCACCAGCAAAAAGATTATGACTCTCTAAAGGCGCAGCGATCATTAGACTTTATCAGCAATCAAGTATTTTAAAATTAAGGTATACATTGCTTTATAGACATGATGCTATTGCACACTTACCAGACTTCAGGATAGTGTAACATTTACACGCACTGGGAAACCAAAGTTTGTGTGACTCACTTTATTCTGACACTTGCTGAATTGCAGCGATCTGGGACCAAACCAGCAATATTTCCAAGGTATGCCTGCATGTACATCACATCCCATAGGACGCAGAAGGCTAGGTAGAACTCCTATTTTGTCTTACCTGAGACAAGGGTAACATATAGCCTCGGTACTTGGTGGGCAAAAATTCAGTCTTTATGATTAACCTAAACAGGAAGCAGGAAAAAGCACAATTTTGTTTTAAAAACTAAATAATCTTTGTAAAAATAATCAGTTGTTCTTGTCACAGGGATCAAGAATTCAAGGGCATAGAAGTTGATGATATATCAGAACATAATTGTGACAGCTCATGTCCACGTAAGAGAACAGTAAGAAGTAAACTGACATCTTACTCCCAGTATTTCAAACTTTGTATTACTTAAGAAATGTAAGCCTTGGCCAGAGGTGGTGGCTTATGCCTGTAATCCCAGCACTTTGGGAGGCCAAGGCAGGTAGATCACCTGAGGTCAGGAGTTTGAGACCAGCCTGGCCAACATGGTGAAACCCTGTCACTACTAAAAACACAAAAATTAGCTGGACATGGTGGCATGTGCCTGTAATCCCAGCTACCTAGGATGCTGAGGCAGGAGAATCGCTTGAACCCAGGAGGCAGAGGCTACAGTGAGCCAAGATTGCACCATTGCACTCCAACCTGGGTGACAGAGCAAGACTCCATCTCAAAAAAAAAGAAAAGAAAATATAAGCCTTATCTGTTCTGCCAAGAGAAGCATTGGCAAAATGTTTCCCCAAGCCTAATTCTCTTTTCTTATTTATTTCTTTTAGAGACAAAGTGTGGCTGTCTCCCAGGCTGGAGTCCAGTGGTTTGATCGCAGCTCACTGCAGCCTCAAACTGGGCTCAAAAGATCCTCTCACCTCAGCCTGCCAAGTAGCTGGGATTTTAGGTGCTCACCACCACACCCAACTAATTTTTTAATTTTTTGCAGAGATGGGATCTTGCTACATTGCCAATCCTGACCTCAAGCAACTGTTGCACCTCACCTTCCCAAAGGGCTGGGATTATGGGGGTGAGCCACTGCACTCAGCCCGATTCCCTTTTCTAAAACATATTGGGAAATTAAAACTACACCCAAGAGAAGGTAAATAGTTCTCTCAAGTAATGAGGACAGTCAAGGCACAAGTTTCTTTTTTTTTTTTTTTTGAGATGGAGTTTCACTCTTGTTGCTCAGGCTGGAGTGCAATGGCACAATCTCGGCTCATTGCAACCACCGCCTCCCAATTCAAGAGATTCTCCTGCCTTAGCCACCCGAGCAGCTGGGATTACAGGCATCTGCCACCACACCCAGCTCATTTTTGTATTTTTAGTAGAGACAGAGTTTCACCATGTTGGTTGGGCTGGTCTCGAACTTCTGACCTCATAATCCACCTGCCTCGGCCTCCCAAAGTGCTGGGATTACAGAGGTGAGCCACCACGCCCAGCACATGTTTCTAATTAAGTACATATTTTCTTTGTGACTAGAAGAATAGAAAGGTATTCCCTCAGTTTTCTAATTGCTCTTCTCTGTTGCTGTTATTAGCCAGAATTTGGGAGTTTTATCTTATTTTTTGAGCTGTTTCCTGGGGAATGTTTTAAATTTTTACTTAACTTTTACTCCTTTAGGGCTCCAAAGCTTACTGTATGCCCCAGGGAAGAACAATTTTTTTCTAACACATGAAGGCAGTAATTAGGTGCTTTGACATTTCCTAATATATCCTAAGAATAACCTGCTCCAAGGCACTCAGAAGAGAATCGCCCCGAGTGGCCCTGTCAATTCAAGGGGCGGGGAGTTCCCACAACTGAGGGTTCCTCTCCGTTGTAGACCATATAGGGTAGCTTCTGACATTGCCAGGGAATTTGTAAGCTGCCGTGGCACCAGTGGGAGTGTCTTTTGGCATGCTAATACATTATAACTAGGATATAATGGGCAGTGAAGACAACCAGAGCTCGCCGTGGTCACGATCTTGGTTTTAGTGGGTTCAGGCAGCTTCTTTACCACGTCTTGTTTTATCATCGGGGTCTCCTTGACCTGTATCTTGTGAAACCAGTCCTGCAGGTCTCCCATCTCTTCCTGTGACTACGAATGCCCAGCAGGTCTCAGCCTCAGTTTACCCAGCCCTATTCAAGATGGAGTCACTCTAGATGGATAGCGTCTGATGTATGTCCCCCCTCCCTTTTACAAGAGATGTCTTAAATCACAGGGTGATACTACTTAAAAGTGGTTACTCCAAAATGTTCCAGGGGCTTATGACCAAACCAAATTCTTCCAAGGAATTCAATAAATTATGTTTGGACTGACTTAAATTTTCTCTTTTTTTAGACATGGGGTCTCACTATGTTGCTCATGCTGGTCTTAAACTCCTGGGCTCAAGGGATCTGCCTCGGTCTCCCAAAGTGCTCAGATTACAGGTGTGAGCCACCGCGCACAGCCTGGGTTGACCTTTTTGTTACGTAACATATGGCACTTTTTGTTAGTATTTAGTGTAACAAAATCTTATACATCTAAAAAAACAGCGAATAGCCTTATGAACAAAAAAGTTAACACGTGTTTGACCCAGCACTCTGCTAGCCTCACCATCAAGCATCATTTTAAGCAGAAAACGTCTCCTACCGGAGCATTAAATAAGCAGCTATCACAAAAAAAAAACAAAAAAAGCTCAGACTGAATTTGCACAGTGACGTCTATAAATCTGTAACTTATGAATGCTGTAAACCAAAAATAAAATTTGAACCCTCCCACCCTGCTTCACCTCCCAACAACCACCATCTGAATGGATTTCCTCTTCAGCCAGGGCACTCTAAAATTTAACCTGGAAGACTGGTTCAGGCCATGACAGGAAGTGGGGTCGGTCATGCCTCATAATACATGCGCCATCCCCCACCCCAGCATTAACATCAATGCAGACCTTAAGTCTGGTAAATTACAGCCTATTTCCTCTGAAGCTGGCTACCTGGAGCTTCATCTGCATGATAAAACCTTGGTTGTGGAAACCAGAATGTGTTAACCTGGACATTCTTTTCTACTGATAATAACTCTTTCAACCAATGCCAATCAGAATATGTTTAGATCAGCTGGGTGCAGCGACTCATGCCTGTAATCCCAGCACTTTGGGAGGCTGAGGCAGGGGGATCATCTAAGGTCAAGAGTTTGAGACTAGCTTAGCCAACATATAGAAACCCCATCTCTACTAAAATTACAAAAATTAGCTGGGCATGGTGGCACATGCCTGTAATCCCAGCTACTTGGGAGGCTGAGGCAGGAGAATCACTTGAACCTGGGAATCAGAAGATGCAGCAAGCTGAGATTGCGCCATTGTACTCCAGCCTGGGCAACAGAGCAAGACTCTATCTCAAAAAAAAAAAAGAAAAGAAAAGAATATATTTACATCTACCTATGATCTGGAAGCCAACCACCCTTTGAGTTGTCCTGCCCTTCCAGAGGTAATCAATGTAAATCTTTTTTTTTTTTTTTTTTTTTTGAGACGGAGTTTCCCTGTTGTTACCCAGGCTGGAGTGCAACAGCGCGATCCCAGCTCAACAACCTCCACCTCCTGGGTTCAAGCAATTCTCTTGCCTCAGCCTCCCGAGTAGCTGGGACTACAGGCGCGCACCATCATGCCCAGCTAATTTTTTGTACTTTTAGTAGAGAAGGGGTTTCACCATGTTGACCAGGATGGTCTCGATCTCTTGACCTCGTGATCCACCCGCCTCAGCCTCCCAAAATGCTGGGATTACAGGCGTGAGCCACCGCGCCCAGCCTAATCAATGTAAATCTTACATGTATTTTTTAAATTGCACTTTAGGTTCTGGGGTACAGTGCAGATCATGCAGGATTGTTGCATAGGCACACACATGGAAATGTGGTTTGCTGCCTGCATCCCGTCACCTACATCTGGCATTTCTCCCCATGTTATCCCTCCCCAACCTCCCCACCCCCTCGCTGTCCCTCCCTTGACTCCATAATCTTACACATGTTAATTGATGTATTACGTCCCCCTAAAACGTGTAAAAGCAAGCTGTACCCCTACCACCTTGGGCACACGTCGTCAGGACCTCTTGAGGCTATCACGGGCACGTCCTTAACGTTGGCAAAATAAGCTTTCTAAATGGACCAAAACCTGTCTCGGGTATACTGGGTTCACAATGTTTTTGGTCTATTAAGTGCAGGGTTCGGGTAAGGGCCCACAGAGGTAGGTGTTTGTCTCAGGGTCCTCTGGGTAACATATTTACCCTTGTGAATGGCCGGACACGCCACAGCCCACCATCGTCCGCAGGAAGACAAACCAGATGTACGAAGGAGCAAACGAGGTCAGCAAGGAGAAATAGGCTCCCCACAGAAACGAGATGAGCAGAATCTGAAGCAACAACAGAACACTGATGACGGGGACCCGCCTCCATGCGGGGAGGGAAGAAGCCCTAACTTCTGAAGGCGATTTTCTGTTTACCTCCTGACAGTGGCTTCTCCGAGGGGCTCATCTATAGCAAGCCCACTGGTCTCTCTCAATCATCCACCAATACAATCCATGCCATTCTAGTGTCTGAAAGCCCAGACCTTCCAAGTTCAGACCATTCTTTAAAACTACCCTGCTGTGCCCAACTTTATGGATGGCAGGTCCCTGAACTTGGGTATCAGAAGGCAAAAACTTGTCCTCCCTCGTCACAGGGCTGTTGGGGACACAATGAGGCAGTACATTGGGAGGAATACCAGGAGCACATGTAAGGTATTTGCTTCTTCCTTAATTATAACGATTATGTAAGTTCATAGTTAACAATACAGAAAAGCCAGGCACGGTGGCTCACGCCTGTAATCCCAGCACTTTGGGAGGCCAAGGCAGGTGGATCACAAGGTCAAGAGATCAAGACCATCCTGGTTAACATGGTGAAACCCCGTCTCTACTAAAAATGCAAAAAATTAGCTGGGCATGGTGGCGCGTGCCTGTAATTCCGGCTACTCAGGAAGCTGAGGCAGGAGAATTGCCTGAACCCAGGAGGCAGAGATTGCGGTGAGCCAAGATTGCGCCATTGCACTCCAGCCTGGGTAATGAGAGCAAAACTGTCTCAAAAAAAAAAAAAAAAAAACAACCCAGAAGAAAGAAAAACAATTACCACCATTGATTGTCCAACCCAGAGAAAATACTCAACACCATTTTATCTTCTGTTTGTAAAACAATGTGTTAATGGCTGCACATATTCCAATGGAAAGATGTACTTTCACACATGCAAAACATAAGACCTTTCTCTACTGTTGAAGTTAAAGTTGTTTCAGAACTTCTCAATATTAAAATAAGCTGTGATGGTATCTGTGCTTAAGTCATTATGCCCTCTGACATCTTTAGCAAGCTAGATTTCTGAAAGACAAATGATCAGGTTAGCAGAATATTTTCAAGGTTCCTGATTCATGCTGCCAAACTCATGGTCAGAAAAACTATATCAATAGCATTAATTATATATGATGATATAATAACACCAATAGATATGATGAGGGTGTCTACATACTTGCAAAGCATGAAAATGTCCATTTCCATGGTGCAGGATTCTTTAAGAAACATTTTTCCTTACAGATTTGAAAGGAAAAATTATATCCTGCGGTGTATTTCATTTTTGGTAAATCCTGTGTTGCATGTTTTTTTCAAGGTTGCTTGACATTTGCATTTCTTTTACAAAATGACTTTTTGTGCTTTTTGAGATACTTGTGTTTTCACATTTACAAGAATCTACGATAGTTATTTCATGTCATAGATTAAAACATACAGCCAATTCTATTCATGTTTTCCTTTGCGTTCCCTCCATTTGTGTTTATGCTTAGAGAGAATTTCACCAGAAATCAAGCTGGAAAAGACAGAGCTGGGTTTGTCGTTAGGAGACATAAGTGATGTCTTGATGTCTAATCTTAGCAGGTACGTGATTTTGAGCAAGGACCTGGTTCCAAAGCTATACCAACGTGAGCAAAATGTGTAGCTGCTATGTTCGTACCTGCAAATGTCCACATTCTAATATGGTTTAATTCTGTACATCCATCAACTTGAGAAAGAAAAGCGGCTCAGAGCAGTCTGAGGAATGAGAAGTATGCAGAATTTATCAGATCCAGAGACACTGCAGCAGTGAGATGTCAGTCACATTCCTGCACCCATGCCCTGAGTAACTGTCTAAAGGCTTTTTGTTTTTCCTCCCTTCTCTGTAGTTTCCAGATTAGCTGATAAATTACCTAAAATGTTACCAAAAGTTGCTCAACGTGACTCTCATCCATTATCTCTGCGTGTTTAGATTTTGTGATAAAAAGAACAATGAGGGGTAGGGTAAGATAGATTATGTTATTTTAATGAACCAGTGTAAATTATTAGTTAACTTATGAAGTACCCCCAGATTCTTTTCTCCCCTCCTTCAAAAAACTCCCTTGTAACTGCTGCTAATCTGAGCATATATCCAGGGCAACTGGACCATATGACTTCTGGGCTGCAATCCTCAACCTTGGTCCAAATGAACTCCCTACTTATGTTAATTTTGCCTCTGTTTCTTACTTTAGGTCAATGTTTCCGGCATAGCTGGCAGCGTTCAGAGCAACATCAGACCCTTACCCCACAATCCCCCAGAGTCTCCTCATGGACTTGCTACACAAACCCACTGTGTTCCCCTAACTCCAGAGATTTCACTGGGCACGAAAGGGTGAGTCTATCTGCACCCAGACCTCCTTTAAGTTGAGGGCTAGGGTTTGGGGACTTCTTGTTAAACTTCCTCATTTAAGATCAAGGGCTTCCATTTCTGTCCCTAGACAGGAAATTCAGGCAAATGGTCCCGCAGAGAACTCCTGCTTTCTCCACCTCTGCCTCGTGGCAGCAGGTTCGGCTTATGGTCTTGGCCATCCAGCACTAGTGGTTTTACTTTCTCTTGTTCTAAAATTACATCACGTGCTTTAAAACTTGCATCTGTTTCCTACTGATTGTAACTTGGACTTGTCTTTTCATTTGTGACCAATTCCTGCTAGTTTCAAACAGATGGGTGCATAAGGGTGAGTTCTCTTGCCCCAAAGTTAAGGGATACTGGCTCCCTCTGGACCCAGCTAGTGCTCTGGGGTGCTAGAGACTTTTTGGACATTTGTTCATGACATGCAGGTGTCTCCCTGAAAGAACACCTTCTTCCGAGCTTGCAGCTGCAGCAGTGGACTCATCAGTTAAACAAAAACCAGAGGAAAAAACCTCCCAAGAAAAACAGGGCTGCTGTGAAGGGCAAAAGGGGCCTTTTCCATTTCCCCTTATTAACTCTTAGACGTGAATGTGTGGATAGAGAGAACAGACGTGTTCCCCCACCGATATGAGAGCCACTGTCCTTAACCCACAGTAACCTGGACATGGTGGGGGCATCTAACCAACCCCTGACTACTTCAAGCCTCAACCTTCAGGAGTTCAAATAGTGCCACTTAGTGGCCTTCATTCCTCTAGTGCTTCTTGGTAGAGATTTCTAGGAACTCTAATACCTGCATTTCCTTTTACTCCACACCTGGAATGCAGAGAAAGTTGTGCCCACAGGTACCCTGAAAAAAATGAGATGTCCAGAAGATAAGCCTGGGATGTTCCATCAGGGAGGAAAATATCCACATTTTCTATCTTGTGTAATGGGAGGGAAATGCCTACTAAAGAGAAATAGCGATAAGGCTGCCCCCAAAAGAATGCACCAAAGAAAATTCCAAATGAGACCGCGAGGCCTGACTTACCTTCCAGCGGCCGTATCTGTCAGCCAGGAGGCCGAAGAGGATACTGAAGACCATGTAGCCGAAAAACACCATCTGCGGGTGGGAATGAGAATAAACGGTTCTCCAAGTCGTTTTTAGAAGATGTTACTTCACCCCACTAGCCATTTGCACTAGAGGTAGGCTAGAAATACGTGAGGAATGGGAGTTAATTTAAAGAACAGGGTTTCACAAAGCGCTTTCTTGCTCCTGACACACTTCACGTTCAGGATTTTAAAGGCAGGAGTTCATGCTCCCTGTTGGCGGATCCCACTCGATCACCTAACGAGGGAGACACCCCCCTCCCCCGCAGGTGGAAATAAGGTCCTCGGAGCTGCTGTCCTCCTGCTGCTAGAGGGCAGCTTCGGCTCCATTCAGATGTGTACTTGTGAATTTCCACGGTAATTTTTAGAGGTCTTCATTCATGGTCTGCCTTATTCAACACACAAATTGGGACGACTAGAAGCAGTCTCCCCTTATGTTATGACAAACATTTCTTTAAACACCAAATCCAATCACTCATTTAAAAAACTCTTCAGAACAAATATAAGTCCTAAGGTAAACCTACTTCTTTTCCTTGCTCGTTCTCACAATGGCCTGTCCTCCCCTGGTAAAATTCAAGGACCTGGGATTTGACACCAGGGTGTTATTTATTATAATTCGGCATGAGCTGTTAGCCGCTGCCTGTGCCTCTGGGCTCCTTATTTTCCTGCCTTCAAGCAGTTCAGGCTTCACTGCAGCCCTGACTGACGGCCTCCAGGGCAATCAAAGGAATGTCGTTAGCTCGCATTTCTGGGGAAAACAAACCAAACCAGAAACAGCTCTATTTCCCTTTAGCTGTCTCGTTGTTTTTTTGTTTTGTTTTGTTTTGTTTTCCTGCTTCCCTCACTCTTCAGAGGGAAGACTCAAATGCCTTTCTCCCACATGGAACCATGAAAAATTCATCAAATGTATTACTGCACGACAAAAACTGCGACGGGGCCCCATGCACTACACTTTCTACGGCAGAAACGTCAGTAGCCCCGTTTGACAGACTGTGCAGACAGAAACCTGTAAGCTTGTGGGGGCTCCGGTTCTCCCTCTCCCCTGTTCCCTCTTCCCTCTCTCCACCCCGCAAGCCTCAGTGGCACCCCTTCTGGTGCGCCCTCTCCCGCCCGCCCCTGCCCCTCACCCCACTGCGCCCTTCTGCGCTATCCCCCACTTTCCACCCAGAAGACGTCCTTCTCCGCTGACGTGCCCCACCTAGCGCGCACATAACCCTCGAGCGCCCCAATCCTCCATTCCGCACGACACTGAAAGCCCCCATCGGGCGCGCGCCTAACCCTCAAGCGTCCCTGACCCCCCATCGGGTGCGCGCCTAACCCTTGGGCGCCCCCGATCCTCCATTCCGCAGGACCCTGACCCCCTCCCCACACTGGGTGTGAGCCTAACCCTCGGGCGCCCCTGATCCTCCATTCCGCACGACCCTGACCCCAACAGAGGCCTACCTAACCCTCCAGCGCCCGGAATCCTTCACCCCTGACCCTCCACGGGACACCCGCCTAATCCTCCAGCACCTCTGATCCTCTATCCGGAGCGTGCCTAACCCTCTGGCACCCCTAATTCTTCAACAAACACATCTCTGACCCTCTATCGGGTGCGCGCCTAACCCTCCAGCACCCTGTGTCCTCCATTCGGGCGCGCCCCTGACCCTCCACCGGACACAGGCCTAATCCTCCAGCACCCCTGATCCTCTATCGAGCGCTCCCCTAACTCTCCATCGGGCGCATCCTTGACCCTGCACTGGGTGCACGCCTAATCCTCCAGCATCCCCAATCCTCCATCAGGCGCACCCTAACCGCCTAACACCCCTGATCCTCCATCGGACATGCACATGCCCCTGATCCTCTCTTGTGCGCTTCTCCCCTCCCCCACATGCTGCTCCGGCTTCCCCCCAACTCTTCCTCCTATGCCCCCCTCCCCCACACCTCCCCCGCTCGACCCTTCCCCTTCAACCCTCCCGCATTCGACCTTCCCCCTGCTCACATCCTGCGTGCTCGACACTTACCCCCACCCTTTCCCCTCAACCCCGCGCTCGACCACTCCCCCCATGCCCCAGCGCTCGACCCCTACTTCCCACACCCCCTCTCGACCCCCACTTCCCACCCATCCCCCCCAACCACCCACCTATTCCCCTCCCTCGGCCACGCTCAACCCCTACTCCCTCCCCCAGCACTCCCGCCACATCCCGAGGGTCAGCTTTTTTCTGCAGGTGCCTGTCTTTAATACGAAACATGACTCTTCTGTTTCTGATTTAAGCACCACATGAGGTGATTTTCAGCATTAACTCTGACTCACAAAACACAAGAGCCGTCATAGCCTCACAATCCTTCAGTTTCCTCAATTAACAACTGCTCAGAAAACGGGGTTGCGGAGCCCGGGAGACGGTGACAAAGTTGCTCATTAGCCTGGCCCTTCCGTTAGAACTGTTCCCAGTAAGCTCAGGAACAGGGCCAGAGTCAGGCGGGCTAAGCCCAGACAGGAGGATAGTAGGAGCCCAGAGCAGGAAACAGCCTCGCCTCGGGCGAGTTCAGTTGCTTAGAGAGAGGTCTTCGGAGCTGTGATGGCATAAGGAGGGAGACTGCGGACCTGCCAGAAGGACCCTCTGTTGGTACCGTTAGGAAACAACACAAATGCAGCCAATGAAACGTGAGCCATAAATATCGCATTTACGTGTGTATCATGTACTAAAAAAAACTGTATCATGTAATTTTATACTGACAGGTCAAATGCCACACCTGGATCTCCAACATTCTCAAGGAACTAAGATGTGCATATATACAAACCAACCCGGGTGCAGATCAGTTAGAATTAAATACAAGGTTAGCCGGGCGCGGTGGCTCTCACCTGAAATCCCAGTACTTTCGGAGGCTGAGACAGGCAGATCACCTGAGGTCACCAGCCTGACCAACATGGTGAAACCCGGTCTCTACTAACAATACAAAAAAATTAGCTGGGCATGGTGGCGCGTGCCTGTAATCCCAGCTACTCAGGAGGCTGAGGCAGGAGAATTGCCTGAACCCAGGAGGCGGAGGTTGCGATGAGCCGAGATCGTGCCATTGCTCTCCAGCCTGGGTAGCAAGATCGAAACTCCGTCTCAAAAAAAAAAAAAAATACAAAATTAGCCGGTCGTGGTGGCACGTGCCTGTAATCCCAGCAACTTGGAAGGCTGAGGCAGGAGAACTGCTTGAACCCAGGAGGTGGAGGTTGCGGTGAGCCAAGATCATGCTATTACACTCCAGTCTGGGCAACAAGAGTGCAACACCATCTCCAGAAAACAATATAAAGTTATAGAGTCAGCCTAAAGATGCAAGGATTGGCATCTTTAGATACATGGCTTTAGTGAAAGCCATGAGAACCAAAATGGAGTCAGTTAGGCCACCCTACTGACCAAAATGGGATCCCACCAAAATGGGATCATAGGCAACAGAGGAGAGGCTAGGACAAAAACTGCACCAAGGACTCTGAAAACCACAGCCTTGCAACAAGACCACTGATCCCTTGAGCCCAGGAATTCAAGGCCAGCCTGGGCAAAAAAAAAAAAGACTGCTTCGGCAAGGACAATATCCAGCCCGTTCAACCTTGAACTGATGCCACTGTTGTTACTGATCCTTGTAGCCAAGGACAAGTATTTCAAAATAACTTATATAGACTTCCTGATTTTGCCTTTAAAAATCTCTTGCCTTTCCTTGCCTTCTTGGGTACACCTACGGCCAGGCCATGGTTCACCACGGTACAGGAATTCCCAAATTGTAATCCCTATCATTCCTTTGCAGATAAACTCATTTCTCTGGAATAACTGCTATTTTAGGTTGACACTTTCTAAACTGTAATCATATTTTATAAGTAGGAGAAAATGGAAACCAATCGAGTCACTTTATTACGAGTCTAAGGAAACACCTTGTTTTATTTCTAAAATTTTTCTGTATGATCTGAAACACCAAAATAAACACCCCTTTAGCAACTAAGATGGGCCTCAAGGTTAAGTAAAGGAACGTTATCTACAGGTCAAGGGTTCAGGGCCTGGCAGGCATGGCAGATTTCTGAATTCTTTTCTGAGATACCAAGCTGATTTACCACCCAGACCACTAGAGTCCTGATTGGCCAGAGGACCGGCCTTACAGACATTTTTCCTGATAAGCCACTGCAGACCACAGGCCAGTTTCAGCAGCTTATACAGGCAGTGCACAAATGGTTTTTGTGTTCTATAGTTCACCTTTTGATATAAAGAGCCAAATTCCACCTTGTTTTAATGCTAAAACCCTGCCCCAAAGTGAACAAGTGACGTATGTTGCATACACGCTTACCTAGTCTGCAGGTAGGCTCACCTTGCAAATATGTATAGCTTTGCCCCCAAACCTGCCGAATACCGATGAAGAAGGGAATAGCCTTGTGAAACATAAAACCCAACCTGTCCTCCTCCTCTTCCGAGAGAGAGCACCTGCAGTGCACACTGGAGACTGTCTCTTCCATGCTTACAAATCACTATGCCAATAAAGCTGTCCTTTCTATTATTTAGCCATCCTGCTGGTTTTCTGGACAAGTATTAGAGCTTTAAAAACACAAAAAGGAACACCAGGGCACCAAAATTAATAACAGGAGGGGTTTTTTGGTTTTTTTATTTTGAGACAGAGTTTCACTCTTTTTGCCCAGGCTGGAGTGCAATGGCATGATCTCAGCTCACAGTAACCTCTGCCTCTCATGTTCAAGCGGTTCTCCTGCCTCAGCCTCCCAAGTAGCTGGCATTATAGGCACGTGCCACCACACCCAGCTAATTTTTTTTGTATTTTTAGTAGAGATGGGGTTTCTCCATGTTGGTCAGGCTGGTCTCGAACCCCCGACCTCAGGTGATCCGCCTGCCTCGGCCTCCCAAAGTGCTGGGATTATAGGCGTGAGCAACCACACCTGGCCACAGAAGTTTAATAAATAATGCAAGAGGTCAACTTCAGTTCCCTATAATAACAGAAGTTTTGACGAGGGAAATGGAGCTAAGATAAATATAATGGGAAAATGAAGATGGACGTGGTGGCTCACGCCTATAATCTCAGTATTTTGTCAGGCAGGCTGATCCTGAGGTCAAGAGATCAAGACCATCCTGGTCAACATGGTGAAAACCCATCTCTACTAAAAATACAAAAATTAGGTGTGGTGGTGACCACCTGTAGTCCCAGCTACTCAGGAGGCTAAGACAGGAGAATCACTTGAACCTGGGAGGCAGAGGCTGCAGTGAGCTGAGATTGTGCCACTATACTCCAGCCTGGTGACCGAGTGAGACTCCATCTCAAAAATAAAATAAAAATAATGGAAAAAATAAAACATCTTGGGACTTCCAAACTCATTATACCAAAGAGGAGGTTAAACCTGAAGATAGTCACATAACACTGGCCATCCTTTTCCCCGGTGAATAGCTGTTGCTTTACAATCTTATGTCAAAGCATTATCCATCGGCCAGCCCCTCACCCCACAGAAAATTCTTTGCTTGCCTTGAAACCTTCAAGATTCATAACCTCCTACAAAACAAGGACATGTCTATTTTAACTTAGGTTTTCAATCTAAGTCTAGCTTCTACAACTAACATCTATCTGTTAGATTTCACGCTGATAATGTTGGTGGCAAGCTCATCTTCCCAGGTGCAGAAGATGAGATCATTCTTCCACCTACCCTGAGATGTCTGCATAATTGATACTTTCCTTACTTCCCTTTTCTTCCAATGTTCACCTCATCTTATATAAATGTAGATTTACTGGGCACTAATTAAAATCTCACAAAAATGTAACCATTTGTCTCATTGGCTGGCTACCCACCGCTTCCTACATACTCTCTGTCCTTTAAAGAAGAATATAGGCCAGGCACAATGGCTCAGGCCTATAATTCCAGCACTTTAGGAGGCCGAGGCAGGTGGATCACCCGAGGTCAGGAGTTCGAGACCAGCCTAGCCGACATGGTGAAACCTCATCTCTACCAAAGCTATAAAAATTAGTTGGGCATGGTGGCGGGCGCCTGTACTTCCAGCTACTCAGGAGGCTGAGGCATGAGAATCGCTTGAACCCAGGAAGTGGAGGTTGAAGTGAGCTGAGATCACACCACTGCACTCCAGCCTGGGCCACAAGAACGAACCTCTGTCTCAAAATATATATATATATATAAATATATAAATCTTGAGTCACCCAGAAACCTCTGCTTCAAGCCACAGATGTTTCTGTAACTGGTGTTCTTAAAACCACCACTGCAAAATTGTAACCGAGTCAGGGAAAGCGATCTGAGCTGCTGGACTGTCACGTTCTTCCCAGTCATGCCCTCAAGCTCTGGCTCAATAAACCTCAGATAAATGAGATTTTTCCCTCAGTGTCTAATTTAGGTTAATAAAAATAAGGGTAGATTTTTAGATGTGCTGCTATGTTTGGGCATACAACTGGAATCCAAACTTCCTAGCCTCCAAAACACAGAAAAACACATTTGGGCAATGCCATCCATTATCTGAGAGAACCAGTTCCTCCAGTGAGGGGGAATTTTCCCTGGTACCCCCTAAAGATTAAAATTCACAGGTAAGATTTAAGGCAGGGAGTGACAGGGAATCCCTTACCCTGCCACCTTCGGGGGCTACTCCTTTCCGCACAGCCTTGTAAGTTTAGGGGGCAGGAGGAATTCTTCTGGAATTCTGCACCACCAGTTTCAGACTTTTACTATCTTACAGAATCTGTCCTCAAGGCCTCTGCCACCTGACTGCTCTCCTCCACCCACCATGGTCTACTTACCTCCCGGACACTCCCTTCCATGAGGATCTGAGCACCTGAGCTCCTCGTTCTATTAAGTTGTTGGGGCTCAGAAAGCGATACAACAATGACTGGTACTTTGATGTGCAGAGAGGATAGAGGCAGCTGCACAGAATCAACGCCCTCTAACCTTGTCTCGCTCCTTCGCCCTAACGCACAGCGAAGGACTCTCTTGGCAATTTCTTTATCTGGTCAAGGAAGCTTTGTTCCAAAAGGAATGCAGCTGGGCCAGGGGCAGTGACTCAGTTTATAATTCCAACACTTTGAGAGGCCTAGGCAGGAGGATCCCTTGAGGCCAGGAGTTAGAGACCAGCCTCTTCAAATTAGCCAGGTGTGGTGACCCACGTCCCAGCTACTCAGGAGGCTGAGGATTATTTATTTTATTTTAGTTTTATTATTTTTTGAGATGGAGTTTCTCTCTTGTCGCCCAGGCTGGAGTGCATGGCACTATCTCAGCTCACCTCAACCTCTGCCTCCTGGGTTCTAGCGATTCTCCTGCCTCAGCCTCCTGAGCAGTTGGGATTACAGGCATGCGCCACCACACCCTGCTAATTTTTATATTTTTAGTAGAGACAGGATTTCTCCATGTTGGTAAGGTGGGTCTCAAACTCCCCATCTCAGGTGATCCACCTACCTCAGCCTCCCATAGTGCTGGGATTACAGGTATAAGCCACTATGCCTGGCAGGTGAGAGGATTCTTTAAACCCAGGAGTTCAAAGCTGTGATGAGCTGTGATCGCGTCATGGCATTCTAACCTGGGCAACAGAGGGAGACTCTGTTTCCAAAAACAAACAGAAAAGCAATTGTCCTAAACCCACTCCCTAGGGATCATGTCAAATTACCAAGAAAGATCAGCTACCAAAAAAGAGAAGGGGCTGGAGGTTATTACCTTGCCCCAGACTTTCCACCTGGTCATCTGAGGGCAGCTCCCAGAGACCACTCGGGGGATTCATCTGCATAACAACCTTTGTTCCTCTGCAACTCCACCCCTTACCTCCCTGGTCCATCCATTCTCCATAATGACTTATTGCCCCTCTAAAGAATCTCTACCCACCATCCTCCTCCCCTGTGAAAAAGGCTATATATGTTCCTGTGTCGCACTGTGTTATTGGTGATCACTCTTGTGATTCCTCCCTGCTATGCTCATCAAAATAAAATTTTGTATGCCTTGTTCCCATGAATCTACCTTCTGTCCATTGATTTTTTAATGAACCTTTGAAAGGTGAAGAGAAGTCTTCCCTTGGCACCTACAAAGTCCTGTCTTCATTAAAACCAGCTTCAATACTCAAATAAATCAACCTTTCTCTCCTCACCTGCTGGTTGCAAATCTTTGCAAAAATTCCAACAGTGAGCAATTATGACAGTGAACGAGATCTGACCTAAACAAATCATTTTAGCCTTTAACTTCCAAACTGTCCTTGGTCATTCCTGGGCATGGGCCAAGCTAACTTTGGAAGAAATTATAGTTTAGATGATAATAGCTCTCCCCAAAACTAAAACATCTTTATAGAAGTAATGAAAGGCCACCAGGTTAGGATTATGAGAGGGGCCTGAATTCTGTTAAGATGGAGGCTTAGTTAAAAGATTACCAGCGCCTTTACAACCTTCATTCTGAAAGTCACAAGATTTGCAACTTCCCCAATTACTCCTGTAAAATATCACTACAATATCACTATTGTAGAACCTAAGACTGGCCTCTTGAGACATCTTTTCAGACTTTTGCGTTTTTAATGACAGGATGACTCCACCCGGACCCATGACTTCCTGACTCAACTGGTCCTGTGTCCCCCTCCCCAAAAGCAGACTCAGCATACAAGATCCATTTTCTTTTTTTTTTTTTTTTTTGAGATGGAGTTTTGCACTTGTTACCCAGGCTGGAGTGCAATGGCGCGATCTCAGCTCACCACAACCTCTGCCTCCTGGGTTCAGGCAATTCTCCTGCCTCAGCCTCCTGAGTACTGGGATTACAGGCACGCACCACCATGCCCAGCTAATTTTTTGTATTTTTAGTAGAGATGGGGTTTCACCATGTTGACCAGGATGGCCGGGCGCGGTTGCTCAAGCCTATAATCCTAGCACTTTGGGAGGCCGAGGCGGGTGGATCACAAGGACAAGATCCATTTTCTACACTGCTATGATTGCATTCCCAACCAATCGGCAATAGCCATTCCCTAGCCTCCTGCCCACCAAACTATCTTTAAAAGACCCTTGCCTCCAAATTTTCAGGAAGGCTGACATAAGTAGTAATAAAACTCTGGCCTCTGGCTTAGCCAGCTCTATGTGTATTAAACACTTTATTGCAAGTTCCCCGGCTTGATAAGTTGTCTCTATCTGGGCACTGGGAAAGACGAACCCTACTGCAGTTATACCCTCACTGGCCTCCTGCAGCTTCATCTCCTTGGAGTTCTTAGAAAACTGACTGCATCCTTCCTTAAAGCCTTCCAATGGCTTCCTGAGGGAATGTATTCTCTTACCGGGTCCACAGGGGAGCATAGTTTCTAGGGCAAGAACTTCCCTGTGCCATATTTTCTCCCCCTCCCATCTGTCTCCATCCAGGTGATTTAACAGTTTGTTTAAATTTAGCGGGCGTGGGAAGAAACTAACAATCATTCCAGCAGAAGTTCTAAGGAACTCCTTTCATTGGCCACGGGTCTGAGAGAAAGTGGGCGTTCCTCCCAGGTTAAAAGTCCTCTTCTTCCACACCCCTTCAGACTCCATGTTTGGATTCCCTTCCACGAACACTCTCATGGAAGCCGTTTTTCTCTATCCTGGATTTTCCCTCTGGAGTCTGTCTTCCCCTCCTAAACTCCATCTCTCTCTGTTCCCTTCCACTCAATGTGGAAGCTGCTTTCCTCTCCTGGATTCCATCTTTCTGGATTCTCTAACTCCCTGTGAGAGTTAGCTGTTCCTTTCTCTCTCCTTCTCCTGTTTCCCTCTAAATAAATCACTTTCTACAAACACTTTTGATTCTAGCATTTACCGCACACTGCGCTGTGGTCCCCTCTCTCATTCTTGAGAGGGCAGGAGACCAAGAAACTGGAGAAACGTCCTCTCAGGGGAGCTGAGGGCACCCTGAAACCCCTGTACCCCAATATTACATTCCCACCCTCCAGTGGGGCTTCCAACATGTTTACACATCAGGAGCCTCTTTTAATATTAAAAATAAAGATTTTGCAAAACTGATAGGTGTACTTTCATACCCATCTAATCAGAAATATATAATGACTATAAAGTCAGTAATGCTATTATATTGATTTTCGTTACAAAAAATGGTCATCTGAAAAACTGTCATATGTATTTGTATCACATTTTTGTTTGCTTTCAGATGGAGTTTTGCTCTTGTTGCCCAGGCTAGAGTGCAATGGTACGATCTCGGCTCACCACAACCTCTGCCTCTTCCAGGGTTCAATCTATTCTCCTGCCTTAGCCTCCCGAGTAGCTGGAACTACAGGCATGTGCCACCATGTCTGGCTAATTTTATACTTTTAGTAGAGATGGGGCTTCTCCATGTTGGTCAGGCTGGTCTTGAACTTCCAACCTCAAGTGATCCGCCCACATTGGCCTCCCAAAGTGCTGGGATTACAGCTGTGGGCCACTGCTCCTGACCTTGTGTCACATATTTTGGATGGAAGGCTTATATGTGTTTGGCCCAATGTTGGGGAGCAGTGGCTATAGAATGGAATTTACGCTCAGCAGGTGGGGTGTTTCTGGGCCCTGCTCAGCTCTGCAGGTTCACCTCCCAGCACTGCCTCTGACTATTGAGACAATGTGATACTACTTGTAGTCTTCCCAACACTCACGCATACAGTGTCCACTGGCACTTAACTGGTACTTAATAAATGCTTTCTGAAAGAATGATACAGATCTTCAATTCCATTTTTCCTTTTTTTTTTTTGAGACAGAGTCTGGCTCTGTTGCCCAGGCTGGAATGCAGTGGCATGATCTTGGCTCATCACCACCTCTGCCTCCTGGGTTCAAGCAATTCTCCTGCCTCAGCCTCCCAAGTAGCTTAGGACTACAGGTGCATGCCACCATGACTTTTTTTTTTATATATTTTTAGTAGAGACGGGGTTTCACCCTGTTAGCCAGGATGATCTAGATCGCCTGATCTTGTGATCTGCCCAGCTCAGCCTCCCAAAGTGCTGGGATTACAGGTATGAGCCACCCACCGTGCCCGGCCTTCAATTCCATTTTCTAGCAAAACCCGATGTGCAACTTACAAGACTGCTGTTTTTTCTTTTTTCAGATGAGTTTCACTCATCACCCAGGCTGGAGTCCAACGACATGATCTCGCCTCACTGCAACCTCCTTCTCCCAGGTGCAAGCAATTCTCCTGTCTCAGTCTCCCAAGTGGCAGGGATTACAGGTGCCCACCACCATGCCCAGCTAATTTTTGCATTTTTAATAGAGATGGGATTTCATCAAGTTGGTCAGGCTGGTCTCAAACTCCTGACCTCAGGTGATCCGCCGGCCTCAGCCTCCCAAAATGCTGGGATTACAGGCATGAGCCACCATACCAAGCCCATAAGGCTATTCTTTTTTTCTCTTTTTTTTGAGACAGAGTCTCACTCTGTCGCCCAGGCTGGAGTGCAATGGCACAATGTCGGCTCACCACAACCTCTGCCTCCTGGGTTCAAGCAATTCTCCTGCCTCAGCCTCCCAAGTATCTGGGACTACAGGCACGTGCCACCATGCCCAGCTAATTTTTTGTAATTTTAGTAGAGACGGGGTTTCACCATCTTAGCCAAGATGGTCTTGATCTCCTAATCTTGTGATCCGTCTGCCTTGGCCTCCCAAAGTGCTGGGATTACAAGCTTACAAGCATAAGCCACCACGCCTGGCCTGTAAGGCTACTCTTCATGGTCTTTGAGGAAAGTTGAAGGAGTAACAAGTTGAAGGAGTGATCCAATTTAACCTGTGAGTAACCCATGACTTAGGGATCACTTTCTGATTTGCATCTCTCATCTGGATAGTAAGCAGTTCAAGATTACACATGCTAGAAAAAGAAAACAAGGCGAGGAAGACATTGAATGAGGGGTTCAGCCTGCAAACCCTTGAGTTTTGGAAGCCAACATACCAAGGGGTGAGATACCCTTTGGCTCTCAGCCTTGCAGGATGGAGGAAAGGGAGCCCAGGCCCTCAAGAACCCAAAAGCACAGGAGGCGGGTACTTACCGTGGTTACTAATGCCACCTGCCAGTTCTCCAGTTGCCACTCACAGCGGATGACAGGAGACACAACAGCTATCAACATGATCTCCATGGCCTCAACCACCTTAAAGAGGAGGGACACAATGCCATGTCTAAGTGCCGACTTGTCATCACTTCATCCCAGGCCTGCCTGTCCGTCATCCTACCTAGTCCTATCCCCTTCGGCCCTCCCCACTTAGGGAGCACCTATCGTGTACCCACACAGCACTGCTAGTTGGATAAGGAACTATAGAACTTCAGCTATCATGGATGTGGCCTTTACGGTTTGAACAATTTGAGAGTTCCCAAAAATGTGTGACATGTATTCACTGATGATTTTGCTGAGCAATGCATTTGCATGGTAGCCCTATGAGGGAGCTGTGTGAAGGCTCCACTGCTAAGGGGTGAAAGCAGCTAACGGGCAGCAGCAGCATCTGACTTTGTTTTGTACTCGTGATCCTGACGGTTGCAGGGCATGTATCTTACAAATGGACTTTTGAGGCCGGGCATGGCGACCCACGCCTGTAATCCAAGCACTTTGGAGGCCAAGGCAGGCAGATCACCTGAGGTTGGGAGTTCAAGACCAGCATGACCAACATGGTGAAACCCCATCTTTAAAAAAAATAATAGGATTTTTGAGAAAGTCTCTGATCTCAAGAAGCTGGGACAGTAAGATTCATGAAAGCTAGAAAATAAAGCAATGCGCACAAAATAGTATGAGTTCATCAGCAGGAAAATGTCTTAAAAAAAAAAAAAAAAAAGACAGGACCTCACTATGTTGCCCAGGCTGGTTTCAAACTCCTAGGCTCAGGTGATCCTTCCACTTTGGCCTCCCAGTGTGCTGGGATTACAGGTATAAGCCACTGAGCTCAGCCTATGAAAATGTCTATTTAGCAAACAGTGTAGCATGTGCTACTAAATCTTTCTTTCAATACAAAGTTAGAGGATCATCCTCTATCCATATCTTGCAATCTGCTATAGGATAGGTTTGTCTCTCAAAGGACGGAGATGCTAGAAAATAATTGAAGGAATAATTAGAAACAGATGATGAAAGTTAGGTACAGGATCACGAATGACAACGGAGCTTTTGTGCCTGGTGGAAGGGAAGAACACTGACACCAGTGACAGGAACAAGGTTATCAGGAGGAAGAAAAGGAAATTAAAGGAGAAAATGAATTTGTTTGGGACACGTTTTGTTGATAACATTGATAGGATATCTGTATGGGTTATTATAATAATGTTTATACTTATATAACTTGGGGATCTGGGATGAAAAAGGGGGAATTATGTCAGCTCTAGTGTATGGGACTTTGAAGTACACATATTAGAGTGATTGTCTCTCCACAGAGCGTTACAGTCGTGTCCAGAGTTCAGATGGCCAGCCGGCAAGTTTCAGTTCAAAAAGTATGGGAAGTAAGAGAACCTAATTATCTCAGAAGAGGCTGGCCTGGTGGCTCCTGTCTGTAATCTTAGCATTTTGGAAGGCTGAGGTGGGCTGATCACTTGAGGCCAGGAGTTCAAGACCAGCCTAGCTAACATGGTGAAAGCCCATCGCTACTAAAAAATACAAAAATTAGAAGGGCGTGGTGACGAACACCTACTCGGGAGGGTGACAGTCACTTGCACCTAGGAGGCGGAGGTTGCAGTGAGCTGAGCTTGCACCACTGCACTCCAGCCTGGGTGACAGAGCAAGACCCTGTATAAAAATACTAATAATCTCAGAAGAATGTTTGATTTAGTAAACTCATCTTCCTTCAGTAATACAGAACAGCTGGATCCATATTAATCAGGATGCAACTCCTCTAAAGTGTTCTAGAAGGAAATAAACTAAATACGGAGTTTAGTTTATCTGCCCCATTCTGCTATAGTAGCCTTAGGGGAAAGGGACCAGGCAGGGAGCCAGGGTAGAGTGCAGAGGAGCTTCACTCTTTACCTCAGAGAAGGTCTTAAAGACAACCAAGACTGGCCAGGCGAGGTGGTTCATGCCTGTAATCCCAGCACTTTGGGAGGCTGAGGCAGACAGACCCCTTGGAGTCAGGAGTTCAAGACCAGCTTGGCCAACATGGCGAAAACCTGTCTCTACTAAAAATACGAAATAAATTAGCCGGTTGTGGTGGCACACACCCGTAATCCCAGCTACAGGAGGGAGGAAGGAGAATCGCTTAAGCCTGGGAGGTGGAGGTTGCAGTGAGCTGAGATCACACTACTGCACTCCAGCCTGGGCAACACAGCTAGACCCCATCTTAAGAAAAAGAAAAAAGGAAAAGAAATAGACTGTTGCCTGAGAATGCAATACTTCTGAAAGATGCATCAAATTCACATGGCTACCTCCAGATCACACGACCACCACCCCCCACCACCACCTTTTTTCTGTTTTTTTGAGACAGAGTCTTGCTCTGTCACCCAGGCTGGAGTATAGTGGCACAATCTCGGCTCCCTGCAACCTCACCTCCCAGGTTCAAGCAATTCTCCAATCTCTGCCTCCCAAGAAGCTGGGATTACAAGCACGTGCCACCACACCTGGCTGATTTTATTTATTTATTTATTTATTTATTTGTATTTTTAGTAAAGATGAGGTTTCCCCATGTTGGTCAAATGGTCTCAAACTCCTAACAGATAACTCCTGTTATCTGCCTGCCTCGGCCTCCCAAAGTGCTGGGATTACAGGCGTGAACCACCACGCCAGGCCGACACAACCCTTTCTTGTAAACTTTACCTGCTTCGGAAGGATCAGAGCTCTCTAGCATTTTCTCACTTATCTCCCTCCTTTGCATTTTTACCCTCCAGTCCAACACCATTGTTGGGCTGACCCCCTACCTTTGATTTTCCATTCTATCTGATTGTCATTATGTATCTGGGCTAGAAATTTTGTTTTGTTCCTGCTGTTCCACCCCCAGATGGAGTCTTGTTCTGTCACCCAGGCTGGAGAGCAGTGGCATGATCTCGGCTCACTGCAACCTCTGCCTCCCAGGTTCAAGCAATTCTCCTGCCTCAGCCTCCCAAGTAGCTGGGATTACAGGTGCGCGCCACCACCTGGCTGAATTTTGTATTTTTAGGAGAACAGGGGTTTCGCCATGTTGGCCAGGCTGGTCTCCAACTCCTGACCTCAGGTGATCTGCCCACCTTGGCCTCCCAAAGTGCTGGGATTACAGGCATGAGCCACCATGCCTGGTTCTTAACATTTTCTCACCTTATCTCCCAAAGGAGGAAGCGGGAGTAGTGGCGTGGGCTCTCAGACATCACCACTGCTGTGAAAACCTCTGGGTAAAGCTGTCGTTCTTCTTTCCTCAAAATTGCATATGCGTATGTCTTAGTCCTTTTGTGCTGCTATCACAAAATGCCTGAGACTGGGCAATTTACAAGGAATCTAAATTTATTTTCTCACAGTTCTGCAGGCTGGGAGCCGAGATCAAAGCGTCAGCAGGTTCCGCTGCCCGGAGAGGGATGCTCCCTCCGCAGCGGAGGAATGACTGAGGTCACGGAAAAGAAACGCAACGAAGCTGACACTGCTGCTGCGCGAAGCCTCTTTTAAAGGGCCTTAATCCCATTCACGAGGGAGGAGTCCACGTGGTCTCATCACCTCTTAAAGGCCCCACCTCTTAACAATCTCATTGATATCACCTGGGTTTTGGAAGGAACACATTCAAACCCTAGCGGTAAATAACAAACCTTCGTCAGTGCCTCTGAAAGGATCTGAAAATATGTAATTACAGCAGGTGTCTCTGGTGATTCTTCGACACAAAATGTTTGCGAGCCATGTGTTCGATTTTACATAAAATACCAGTTTTCTCCTTTCTTCCCAGTACCTCCATTTATATCGTTTTTAAAAATGAGTATTGAATTCGCAAAACATAGATACAAATGCTCACTTGCTTATAACTGAACACCTGCCAAAGGTGAATGAAGGTGATTTTTGGATGACCCACCTGTTGGGGTTCCTGCTTTTTCTCATCTCTACCCGCCCTTCTTCCCACACCCCCGGACTGGAGAGGTCAGCAGAAGAGAGACTCTGTGTTCAACCTTGTTAGCTTTGAAGGCTCACGTCATCTCTGAGGACAGATCTGATTGTTTTGATCCTGCTCAAATTTCTGTCTAAGGGGCCTGGGGAGTCATGCCCTACAACCCACACACTCTCATCAGATGGGTTTTATTAACCCTAAATATTGTGACTTACTTTCTGATCTGACTCTGGCATAACATTATGTGAAAAAGAAATAAGTCAAATATTTTACCCCGAGATGTATTTCTTTGCCATATTTTGAAATGGCCCTGCAAAGCTGTTCTTTGTGGGGGAAAATTTGCATCTGTAAAGAATCTTTATTAACATAGCTAGATCATTTTCTTCCAGGCCCTCACAATCCTGAAGAGATTAACTAAAAGTCTTGCACCTTTAAAAAGTCTGAATAGGAAATAATTGCCATCTATTGTCCCTAAGGGCAGCCACTATAAGACTTCAAAAGAATCTTGGTCTCCACAATATTTATTTTATTATAATTTTTTTGAGACGCAGTCTCACTCTGTTATTCAGGCTGGAGTGCAGTGGTGCAATCTCAGCTCACTGCAACCTCCGCCTCCTAGGTTCAAGCGATTCTCCTGCTTCAGCCTCCTGAGTAGCTGGGATTAGAGGCACCCGCCACCATGCCCAGCTAATTTTTGTATTTTTTAGTAAACACAGGGTTTCAGCTAGGTGCAGTGGCTCACGCCTGTAATCCCAGCACTTTGAGAGGCCAAGATGGGTGGATCACGACATCAGGAGTTCCAGACCAGCCTGGCCAACCTAGTGAAACCCCAACTCTACTAAAAATACAAAAAAAAGAAAAAAAATTAGCTGGGCGTGGTGGCCGGCACCTGTAATCCCAGCTGCTTGGGAGGCTGGGGCAGGAGAATTGCTTAAATGCAGGAGACAGAGGTTGCAGTGAGCCGAGATCATGCCATTGCCCTCCATCCTGGGTGACAAGAGTGGGACTCAGTCTAAAACAAAATGGGGTTTTATCATGATGGCCAGGCTGGTCTCACACTCCTGACCTTAGGTGATCCACCCACCTCGGCCTCCCAAAGTGCTGGGATTACAGGCATGAGCCACCACGTGCAGCCACAATCTTTTATCTTAACCTGAACATTTCCTTTCTATCGATCCCAGGTCTTTAGACAAACTCAACCAATTGTCAACCAGAAAATATTTAAATTTACCTATAGCCTGGAAGCTTCCCTCTTCCCACTCAACTCTGTTTTGAATTTGAATTGTCCTGCCTTTCTGGATCAAACCAATGCATTTCTTAAATGTATTTGATTGACGTCTCCTGCCTCCCTAAACTGCGCCCATCCACCGTGGGCACATGTTCTCAGGACCTCTTAAGGGCTGTGTCACAGGCCATGATCACTCATATTTGGCTCAGAACAAATCTCTTCAACTATTTTACAGAGTTTGACTCTTTTTGTCCACATCTTCAGGGAGCACTCACCCCAGTGCTGCCCATGATCAGAAAGAGAGCAATGTGGAAACGTCCGAAGCCGATGGTCTCCACTGCGTCTTCCACGGTGAACATCTTTGGCTCTAACAACGAAAGGCAAGTGGAAGAAATAGCTTCTGCAGGGAAGGGAATGCATTGCGACTATTGCTTAGCTTCAGAAAGCCAACCCATTATTATTATTATTATTATTTCGAGATTGAGTCTTGCTCTGTCACCCAGGCTGAAGTGCAGTGGTGCGATCTCGGCTCACTGCAACCTCTGCTTCCCAGGTTCAAGCAATTCTCTGCCTCAGCCTCCTGAGTAGTTGGGCACCCGCCACCACGCCTGGCTAATTTTTGTATTTTTAGTAGAGACAGGGTTTCACCATCTTGGCCAGACTGATCTTGAACTCCTGACAGGTGACCCACCTGCCTCAGCCTCCCAAAGTGCTGGGATTACAGGTGTGAGCCACCGCACCAAGCCACCAACCCATTATTATAAAAAGTTAATACGAGGGGCCAGTGGGAAGAAGTGAAGCAGCAGGTTGAGCTGGAGATGTCTATGATAATCTCACCTTTAATCTGTGTCTCTGCGGTCCCCAGGCTCAAATTCCGAAGGCTGAGGATCGTGACGGGCTCTCTTGGTTTGGTTGCCATCTTCTCAATAGCTCAAGTTCCCCAAACAGCTTACCTGGTGGAAGTAAGGGAGGGAAGAAGGAAAGAAATGTAATGGTTATTGGCTACTTAGTATATGCCAGGCACACTACACACACACGATTTCCTGAAGCTCTCACAAAAATCAAATGAGGTATATATTTTTAATCCTCTTTCACACCTGGCTTCTAGAACCAAGCAACTCATTGCTTTTTTTCCCTGCTACTTTGTATTAATTGATTGATTGATTGAGATGGAGTGTTGCTCTATCACCCAGGCTGGAGTGCAGTGGTTGCAATCTCGGCTCACTACAACCTCTACCTCCTGGGTTCAACTGATTCTCGTGCCTCAGCCTCTCAAGTAGCTGGGATTGCAGGCACGTGTCACCATGCCCCACTAATTTTCTTATTTTTTTTGTAGAGATGGAGTTTCACCATGTTCTCCAGGCTGGTCTTGAACTTCTGACCTCAGTTGATCTGCCCACCTCAGCCTCCAAAAGTGCTGGGATTACAGGCAGGAGACAGCACACCCAGCCTTCCTATGACTTTTTAGGTATGTGGCTTTGAGAAATTTGCCCTTCGCACACCTCAGTTTTCTCGAATGAGTTTCCTAAAGTGGGGATGATCTAATAATGGCACCCAACTTTCAAGGCTGTTATGATTATTAAATGGGTTAGTTCACAGAAAGCACGTACCCCATACCGGGCATGAACTGATGTGCTTGATAAATGGAAGCTGTAACTATGGTTACCGTATATGAGGGATGCATTTGTCACTAATCATTGTCCTGAGCACTCTCACATACATGAATTATCCCCTCTTATCTTCACAGAAGATCTGTGAGGTATTATCATTTATCACTGTGTGACATGTAAGGAACCTGAAAAGGGGAGAGACTAAATTGCTAAATTAGATAATCAAGCTAAATTAAAAGGCCAAATTAGACAATCAGGACTCTGAGGCCAGTAGCTAATGCTGAGTCTGGGGCCAGAGCAGGTCGTGGCAATTTAACCAACAGCATCCTCTGAGTGGGAGGGACATGGCTTTGCTACAGGAAAGCAATCGCAATAGCAGCGCTTTCCACTCTCGCAGATCCTGTGCTTCCAGCGTGCTTTTGTGCATGCCATTGTCATTTAATTCTGACAGAAACCCATGAAGTGCTTTTTTAATTTTATTTAATTTTGGAGACAGAGTCTTGCTCTGTCATCCAGGCTGGAGTGCAGTGGCGCAGTCTCTGCCTCCTGGGTTCAAGTGATTCTCCTGCCTCAGCCTCCTGAGTATCTGGGACAATAGGCACTTGCCACCAAGCCCGGCTAAGTTTTTGTATTTTTAGTAGAGATGGGGTTTCACCGTGTTAGCCAAGATGGTCTTAATCTCCTGAACTTGTGATCCGCCAGCCTCAGCCTCTCAAGTGCTGGGATTACGGGTGTGAGCCACCACACCTGGCTCCTTCTCTTTCCCTCATCTTTTCGCATTTAACCCTAAAAAGGATTCTTAACTCTAAAAGCCAAAAGAAAACTAAGACAAGGAAAGATGGGTATCAAGTCAGCAGCTTAACCACACAGACTTTTTTTAAATGACTTTAAGACATGATAATTTAATTACACATTCCTCGTGGGATAAACAGAAATCCTAAACTATCCTTCCTAATGATGTTGTTAGTAATATTGGTATCATTATTTGTGTATTAGTACATATTTAGAATAAAGTAATTATGTTAATACTGTTAGGAACCCAGATTTTCATCATTGAGGAAAACAAATATAAAATCAAATTTGCTATGTAAAAAATTTATAATCCTAATATTTTTTTTTTTGAGACAGAGTCTTGCTCTGTTGCCCAGGCTGGAGTACAGTGGTGCAATCTTGGCTCACTGCAATCGCCATCTCCCAGGTTCAAGTGATTCCCCTGCCTCAGCCTCCCACAGAGCTGAGACTACAGGAAGGCACAACCATGCCCGGCCTCAATCTCCTGACTTCGTGATCCACCCGCCTTGGCCTCCCAAAGTGCTGGGATTACAGGCGTGAGCCACCGTGCCCAGCCTATAATCCTAATTTTGAACTGGAAATAGAGATATGATATTATCGTATAACATATGTATTATACATATATAATAAATAAATATAAGCAAAGCCAGGCACCTTAGGTAAATGGCTGATTCTGGCTCGGGGACAGGAAATGTACAAACTGAGCCTGGGGCATCTTGTTGTAGCCTACATAGTATGGGCAATATCAAAGACCTGTGGGGTTGCAATGAAAGGTTACAAAATTAAAATTAAGGGCCGGCTGTGGTAGCTCATCCCTGTAATACCAGCACTTTGGGAGGCCGAGAGAGGAGGATCACTTGAGGCCAGGACTTTGAGACCAGTCTGGACAACACAGTGAAACCCCATCTCTACTAGAATACAAAAATTAGCCAGGTGTGGTGGTGCGCACCTGTAGTCCCAGCTACTCGGGAGGCTGAGGCACAAGAATTGCTTGAACCCAGGAGGCAGAGGTTGCAGTGAGCCAAGATCGGGCCACTGCACTCCAATCTGGGTGACAGAATGAGACTCTGTCTCAAAAAATTAAATAAAATTGAAAAGGCTCCCACTGGCCAAAGATGGGACAATGTGAACATCAAAATGGCAAATGACTGCAAAGAATTGATACACATTAAAGCTGTTGAAATCCATTTGTTTACTGTAATACTAAAATGAAAACCTCACTGATCACCTCTGGAGAATGGTAAGAAATAAACCCATTCTAGAAAACTAGCAAATATCTTTACTTTTGTGTACAGATTGTACATCAGGGTAGCCAGTTGATGAAAGAAAATTATTTGTGAATAATAAAGCTAATATACACAGACAAAAGGATGGAATTCAGGTGGGGTGTGGTGGCTCATGCCTGTAATCCCAGCACTTTGGGAGCTAATATACACAGACAAAAGGATGGAATTCAGGTGGGGTGTGGTGGCTCATGCCTGTAATCCCAGCACTTTGTGAGGCCGAGGCGGGTGGATCACGAGGTCAAGAGATCAAGACCATCCTGGTCAACATGGTGAAACCCCGTCTCTACTAAAAATACAAAAAATTAGCTGGGCACAGTGGCGCATGCCTGTAATCCCAGCTACTCAGGAGGCTGAGGCAGGAGAATTGCCTGAACCCAGGAGGCAGAGGTTGCAGTGAGCCGAGATCGTGCCATTGCACTCCAGCCTGGGTAACAAGAGTGAAACTCCATCTCAAAAAAAAAAAAAGGATGGAATTCAATTATCACTGTTTTATACCTTCTAAAAAATAATGGATCCAGGCAACAATCATCAGTGGCTGATAAACTATTAGGTGAAAGGCTGATGGCGAACTTTGCTAGGAGAGGGATACAGCTGATAACACCTGAACCCACTGAAAAATTGTAATGCCATGGAAATAGAGACAGGAAGATTGCATTGGCTCCTAATGAGATGCAACAGGAAGACATATACAACATCACCTGTGATAAAGAGAAGTTGAGGACAGAAGTGGTGGCACAAACCCGTAGTCCCAGTTACTCAGAAGGCTGAGGTGGGAGAATTGCTTGAACCCGGGAGGTGGAGGTTGCAATGAACTGAGATTGCACCACTGCACTCCAGCCTGGGTGACAGAGTGAGACTCTGTCTCAAAAAAAAAAAGGAATTGAACCTGAATCAAATCAAGACTCTAGCTCTAGCTAGCACTTTACATGGGAAATGAAGAAACGTGTTGAATAACACAATGTGGATGCAACAAGAAAAATGCAGAACGTGGGAAGCAGTGTGAGATAAATGACCCTGGTTTCTTCATTACGTACATGGCAAGGAGAAAAGAGGAAAGGGGAACCTGTAGACTAAAATCAAAGAGACGCAGCAAACCAAAAGTGGATTGTTTGGATGTTCATTTAAACAAATCAACGATTAAAAAATTTTAAATAAAACGACAGTGTGTGGCTGGGTACAGTGGCTCATGTCTGTAATCCCAGCACTCTGGAAAGCCAAGGCTGGCAGATCACAAGGGCAGGAGTTCCTAACCATCCTGGCCAATGTGGTGAAACCCCATCTCTACTGAAAATACAAAAATTAGCTGGGCATGGTGGCACATGCCCGTAATCCCAACTATGCGGGAGGCTGAGGCAGGAGAATCACTTGAACCCAGGAGGCGAAGGTTGCAGTGAGCCAAGATCGTGCCACTGCACTCCAGCCTGGGTGACAGAGTAGGACTGTCTCAGCGGGGGTCGGGGGAGAGGGCTGGCAAAGAAACTCCTAGCTGGACGAGGTGGCTTACGCCTGTAATCCCAACACATTGGGAAGCTGAGGAGGGCAGATCATCTGAGGTCAGGAGTTCAAGACCAGCCTAGCCAACATGGTGAAACCCTATCTCTATTAAAAATACAAAAACTAGCAGGACATGATGGTGGGTGCCTATAATCCCTGCTACTCAAAGGCTGAGATGGGAGAATTGTGTCACTGCACTGCAGCCTGGGCAACAAAGCAAGGCTCCATCCCCAAAAAAAAAAAAAAAAAAAAAAAAAAACAACTCCTGAAACTTGAGCAAAAACCCAAAAACCTCAAATGATGGGCAAAGGACCTGAGTAGACAGTTTTCCAGTGAAGACATCCATATGGCTGATAGCCAGTACAAGTGGCCAGTGAAAAGGTGTGGGATATCACCAATCCTCAGAAAAATGCAGATGAAAACCACAGTTAGACATTACCTTGTACTCGTTAGGATGGTGATTATCAAAAGAACAAGAGAGTTAACAAGTGTCATGGGAATGTGGAGAAAAAGGAACCCTTGTACACTGTTGGTGGGAATGTAAATTGGGGCAGCCACTATGGAAAGCAGTATTGAACTATCCTCAAAAAATTAAAATGGAACCACCAGTATGATCCAACAGCCCCACTTCTGGATGTATCCAAATGGAATTGAAATCCATCATCTAGAAGAAATATCTGCACTCACGTTCAATGTAGCATTATTCACAATACTCAGACTTTAAAGCAACCCAAATGTCTGTTAACAGATGTGTGGGAAAAGGAAATTGGGTACCTGCATATGATGAAATTTTTTTGAGATAGAGTTTCTCTCTGGTTGCCCAGGCTGGAGTGCAGTGGTGTGATCTCGGCTCACCACAACCTCTGCCTCCCAGGTTCAAATGATCCTCCTGCCTCAGCCTCCTGAGTAGCTGGGATTACAGGCATGTGCCACCCTGCCCAGATGGGGTTCCTCCACGTTGGTCAGGCTGGTCTCAAACTCCTGACCTCAGGTGATCCGCCCACCTCGGCCTCCCAAAGCGTTGGGATTACAGGTGTAATCCCAATTCCACGCCTGGCCACAATGGAACATTATTCAGCTTTTAAAAAGAGGGAGTTTCTGGCCGGACGCGGTGGCTCACATCTGTAATCCCAGCACTTTGGGAGGTTGAGGCAGCTGGATCACAAGGTCAAGAGTTTGAGACCAGCCTGGCCAATATGGTGAAACTCTGTCTTTGCCAAAAATACAAAAAATTAGCTGGGCATGGTGGTGGGCACCTATAGTCCCAGCTACTTGGGAGGCTGAGGCAGGAGAATCACTTGAACCCAGAAGGCAGAGGTTGCAGTGAACTGAGATTGTGCCACTGCACTCCAGCCGGAGTGACAGAGTGAGACTCCATCTCAAAAAAAAAAAGAGGGAGATCCTGCCATCTGCAACACCGTAGGTGAACCTGGAGGATGTGATACAGTTAAAGAAGCCGGGCACGGAGGAATGAATACTATCATTTACATGATGAATCTAAACTAGCCAAAGTCACAGAAGCAGAGGTTGGAATGGTGGATGCCATTGCGAGGCGCTGAGAGGAAGGGGAAATAGGGAGGAATCAGTCAAAGACACAGAACGTTTGCTATACGAGACGAATGTGTCCTGGAGATCTTCCTATAGCGTCGCGCTTATAGTTAACAACATGGTATTGTGCACCTAAACTTTTATCAGGAAGGTAGATCTTCTGATAAGTGTCCTTATCACAAAAATAATAATGGCCAGGTTCAGTGAGGCTGAGGCAGGGGAATCACTTGAACCTGGGAGGCAGAGGTTGCAGTGAGCTGAGATCTCGCCACTGCCCTCCAGCTTGGGCAACAGAGCAAGACTCTGTCTCAAAAATAATAATAATAAATAAAAAGGCTAGAGGAAACTTTTGGAGATAATAGGTTTATGGCATAGATCGTGGTGATGGTTTCACAGTGATACCTGCAAACTCATCAAGTTGTATATATTAAGTATGTACCAGCTTTTATGTCATTGGTGTCTCAATAAAGTGGTTAGAATAAAAAACAAAACTCAAGCCAAGGTGTCCTCTTGCCAGAACATAAAAATAGCCAGAGAACAGCTGTGTAGTAGCACATCAAGGTCATTAACGTTTGCCAAGTGTTGGCTCTGTAGCTCCCATGGAGGATTTCAGAGGAGGATCAGACATACATGTTCCTGCCCTAATGAGATTTTTGTTTTTGTTTTTTTCTGGAGACAGAGTTTCACTCTGTTGCCAAGGCTGGAGTGCAATGGCGTGATCTCAGCTCACCACAACCTCTGCCTCCCAGGTTCAAGTGATTCTCCTGCCTCAGCCTCCCTGCCTCAGCACCCACCACCATGCCCAGCTAATGTTTGTATTTTTAGTAGAGACAGGGTTTCTCCATGTTGGTCAGGCTGGTCTGAACTGAACTCCCGACCTCAGGTGATCCGCCTGCCTTGGCCTCCCAAAGTGTTGGGATGACAGGCATGCACCACAGATGCCCGGCTAATTTTTTATTTTTAATAGAAACGGGGTTTCTTCATGTTGGTCAGGCTGGTCTTGAACTTCTGACCTCAGGTGATCCACCTGCCTCGGCCTCCTAAAGTGCTGGGATTACAGGTATGAGCCTAGCAGTTTTTAATCTAGCTGGGGACACAAAAGATAGACACAACAGACAATTATACTGCAGTGTATATATTCTTTGTTTTCTTAAATACTGTCACAGAGACATAAATATTCCCAGATGGGGAAGAGATCAATAATGCTCAAAGATAATCCATGAAATCCTCTCTCTCAATGGAGACCGTAAAAAGCATGAAAAGTTGTTATTTACACATAGTGGAAAATGCAAAATAATTGGTCTCTCAGTCCATCTGGGAGCCTGAAAGTTATAAGGAATATAAGAACAGACAATTCTAAAGCTACTGCTCCCTTTTTAGACATTGTTGGAACACTCTTTTGAGGGGTATTCCTTATTTGGAAGCCTTTTTTTTTTTTTTTTTTTGAGATGGAGTTTCACTCTTATTGCCCAGGCTGGAGTGCAATGGTGTAATCTTGGCTCACTGCAACTTCTGCCTCCTGGGTTCAAGCAACTTTCCTGCCTTCCGAGTCGCTGGGATTACAGGCATGCGCCACCACACCTGGCTAATTTTGTATTTTTAGTAGAGACAGGGTTTCTCCATGTTGGTCTGGCTGGTCTCCAACTCATGACCTCAGGTGATCCATTTGCCTCGGCCTCCTGAAGTGCTGGGATTACAGGTGTGAGCCACCGTGCCCAGCCTTCTTTCCTTTTTAAAAACTTTTTAACAGCACTTAAAAGTTTATTTGTTTGTTTTTGAGACAGGGTCTCACTCTGTCACCGAGATCTGGCACAATCTTGGCTCACTGAAACTTTTGCCTCCAGGGTTCAAACAATTCTCCTGCCTCAGCCTCCTGAGTATCTTGGATTACAAGCACCCACCACCATGCCCAGCTAATTTTTATATTTTTAGTAGAGACAGAGTTTCACCATGTTGATCAGGCTGATCTCAAACTCCTGACTCAGGTGATCCACCAACCTCAGCCTCCCAAAGTGCTGGGATTACAGGCATGAGCCACTGCACCTGCCTTGACATTTTTCTTTAATTTTAATTTAATTTTTTATTTTTTGAGGCAGGGTCTTACCCTGTTGCCAAGGCTAGAGTGCTACCACACCTGGCCAAAAAATAAACAAACAAAAAATTGGACTTAATAAAAATTTAAAACTTTTGTGTACCAAAAGACACTATCAAGAAAGTGGAGAAAAAAAAACCACACAGAATGGAAGAGTGTTTGCAAATCATATACCTGATAAGAGTGTAGTAACCAGAACATACAAGAAACTCTTACAGCTCAACAATAAAAAGACAACCTAATTATTTAAATGGGCAATGATTTTAATAGAGGCATCTACAAAGAAGATATGCAAATGGCCAATAAGCACATGAAAAGAGACTCAACATCATTGGTCATTAGGGAAATGCAAATCAAAACCACAAGATATCACTTCCTACTCTAGGATGCCTAAAAAATTTTTTTTGAGACAGTTTCGCTCTTGTTGCCCAAGTTGGAGTGCAGTGGCTTGTTCCTGGCTCACTGCAACCTCCGCATCCCAGGTTCAAGGGATTCTCCTGCCTCAGCCTCCCAAGTAGCTGGAGTTACAGGCATGCACCACCACACCCAGCTAATTTTATACTTTTATTAGAGATGGAGGTTTCACCATGTTGGTCAGGCTGGTCTCGAACTCCTGACCTCAGTCAATCCACCTGCGTTGGCCTCCCAAAGTGCTGGGATTACAGGCATAAGCCACCACGTCTGGCCGGATCCCTAAAATTAAAAATGTGGGCAGTATGGTTCTCATACTTTAGAATTTTTTTTTTTTTAAGGCAGTAGCAAGTGTTAGTGAAGATGTGGGGACATTAGAACCCTGTGCGTTGTCGGTGGGAATTTAAAATCATGCAACCCCTGTAGAAAACAGTTTGTCAGTTTCTCAAAAGGTAAACATAGAGTTACCATATGTCCTGAGCCTCTCCTAGGTATAACCTCAGGAGAATTGAGATCATAATCTGATGAGTTGAATTTTGTACCCTTCAAAATGTATATGTAGAAGACCTAACCCCTAGGACCTCAGAATGTGGCCTGATTTGGAATTAGGATCATTGCCGATGTAATTTGTTAAGCTGAAGTCAGCTCTTCTTTCCCTAAGCAGCCCGAGATAATCTGTGCAAATGGTTCACTATTCACTCGACCCGGAGAACCCCATAAAATCATGCAAAGCAAGAGGTTCAAATCACGGTGTTCACTTTAAGAACACTCATGACACTTCCCAGGCCATCAAGGGTATGCAGATACGAAAAGCCACGAAGTATCTGAAAGATGTCACTTTACAGAAACAGTGCGTACCCTTCCGTCATTACAATGGCGGAGTTGGCAGGTGTGCCTGGGCCAAGCAGTGGGTCTGGACACAAGGTTGGTGGCCCAAAAAGAGTGCTGAATTTTTTCTGCACATGCTTAAAAACGTAGAGAGCAATGCAGAACTTAAGGATTTAGATGTAGACTCTCTGGTCATTGAGCAGATCCAAGTGAACAGAGCGCCTAAGACGCACCGCCATACCTGCACAGCTCACAGTCCAATTAACCCACACGTGAGCGCTCTCCCTGCCACACTGAGATGATCCTTACTGAAAAGGAACACATTGTTCCTAAACCAGAAGAGGAGGTACCCAGAAGGAAAAGATACCCCAGAAGAAACTGAAGAAACAAAAACTTATGGCACAAGAGTAAATTCAGCATTAAAATAAATGCAATTAAAAGTTAAAAAAAAAAAGATGAAATCATACTGGAGTGGAGTGGGAGTCTCATTCATTGTAACTGATGTCCTCATAAAACGGGGGACATTTGGACAGAGACAGCACACAGGGAGAATGGCCTGGGAACATGAAGGCAGAGATGGGGTGATGCATCCACAAGCCAAGGAACCCCAAGGGGTGCCAGCAACCACCAGCAGCTAGGGAAGAGGCATGGATCAGATTCTCCCTCCCAGCCTCAGAAAGAACCCACCCTGCCAACACCTTGGTCTCAGACATCTAGTCTCCAGAATTGTGAAATGATCAATTTCCCTTGTTTAAGCCGCTCAGAGTATGGTACTTTGTGATGGCAGCTCCAGGGAACTAATACACGTGTCCCTGTAAACACTCACATAAATAGTCAAAGAGCCATCATTTATCATAGCCAAAAGTGAGAATGGTCCAAATGTCCATCATCTGACAAATGGATAAATGAGATGTGGTCCATCCATACAATGGAATATCATTCAGCAATAAGAAGGAATAGAGATCTGATACCTGCTACAACATGAATGAATCTCAAAAGCATGCTAAGCAAAAGAAGTCAGACACAAAGACCATATATTGTATGATTCCATTTATATGAAATATCCATTTATATGAATATTCGCAGAGATAGAAATAGATGAGTCGTTACTAGGTGCTGGGGTAGAAGGAGAATAGGGAGTGACTGATAATAGGTGTGGGGTTTCTTTGGCAGGTGATGAAAATGGAATTATACAGTGGTGATGGTTGCACAACCTTGTGAACATACTAAAGATCACTGAATTGTACCCTTTTCTTTTTTCTGTTTTTTTCTTTTTTCTTTTTTTTTTAATGGGACAGAGTCTCGCTCTGTTGACCAGGCTGGAGTGCAGTGGCACAATCTCAGCTCACTGCAACCTCTGCCTCCCAAGTTCAAATGATCCTCCTGCCTCAGCCTCCCAAGTAGCTGGGACTACAGACGTGTACCACCATGCCCAACTAATATTGTTGTATTTTTAGTAGAGACAGCGTTTCACCATGTGGGTCAGGCTAGTCTCGAACTGCTAACCTCAAAAGATCTGCCTGCCTTGGCCTCCCGAAGTGCTGGTCTTAACAGGCATGAGCCACTGCACCCAACCTGAATTGTACCCTTGAAAATGGTGACTCTGATATATGTGGATTATGTCAATTATATGTTTATTCCTTTTTTAAGAACAGAAAAATTAAATAGTAATGCAAGTCACAGCAGCAGACTTAAAAACCAAAAGGAATCTGGCTATTTATAGTATCTGGGAATAAAACGATTCAGTTTGATGGGAAAATAATATTTTTAAATCCCAGTGAGTTCATTTTAAGTTCAGTTACAAGTAAAATGCTTAACAATGAGTTCAGTCTTCAGTCAACATTAAATCTCTTCTATCAGTCATGTTTTATGATGTCTCATAACAATCTAAACATATTTTACAATTTTAACAATCTTAAAGCTTACATTTTAGAGGGGCAATAAAACAATTTCCATCAAGTCTCATTTTTCTATATAGAACAGCAAGAAACCTGGAAATCTTCCACTTACTACCGACCAGAACAAGTTTGCATTTATTTTTATTTTATTTTTGAGACAGAGTCTCGCTCTACCAGCCAGCTGGAGTGCAATGGTGTGATTTCGGCTCACTACAACCTCTACCTCCCAGGTTCCAGCGATTCTCCTGTCTCAGCCTCCCGAGTAGCTGGGATTACAGAAGTGCACCACCACACCTGGCTAATTTTTGTATTTTTAGTAGAGACAGGGTTTTATCATATTGGCTAGGTTGGTCTTTAACTCCTAACCTCAGGTGATTCACCCACTTCAGCCTCCCTGAGATTATAGGTGTGAACCACCACACTTAGCCCTTTTAAAAAAATTTTTCAAAAATAGAGACAGGGGTCTCACTATGTTGCCCAGGCTGGTCTTGACTTTCCGAGATCAAGCAATCCTTCCATCTCAGCCTTCCAAAGTGCTTATAGGCATGAGCCACTAAACCAGGCCCAGAACAAATTTTTATGTGGTATAAGCATGCGTTTTAAACTACTTTGGTGGCTCCATGGCTCATAAACATCCTATATATTTCCTTTCTCTTAACAATAAAGAGAGGTGATTTATCACATAGAGCCTGACCAAAGTTGTTAACAGTCCAAAATATTTGCTTCACAGTTGCTCTTGAATTAAGCCTGATCTTGTAAAGGCAGATTCACATTTGTTATTTCATTTTCACTTTTATTTTATTTATTTATTGTTTGTTTGTCTATTTGTTTCGCAACAGCATCTCACTCTGTCACCCAGGCTGGAGTGCAGTGATGTGATCTCGGCTCACTGCAACCTCCGCCTCTTAGGTTCAGGTGATTCTCCTGCCTCAGCCTACCGAGTAGCTGGGACTATAGGCACGCACCACCACACCTGGCTAATTTTTGTATTTTTAGTAGAGATGGGGTTTCATCATGTTGGCCAGGCTGGTCTTGAACTCCTGACCTGGTGATCTGCCCATCTCAGTCTCCCAAAATGCTGGGATTACAGGCATGAGCTGTCACACCCAGCCAAGTCTCACCATGTTGACCAGGCTGGTCTTAAACTCCTGGGCTCAGGCGATCTTCCTGCCTCAGTCTCCCAAAGTGCTGGGACTTAGAGATGTGAGCCAGCATGCCCAGCCACGGCCTGTGTTTTTGTACCACATGCCCCACCTGCTTTCCATCACTGGCCATGACCTATTGGGCCAGGGATAGGCACTTGACCTGGAGAAGATCAAACGATTGACTGGTCAGAAGTCCACAGGGTAGCCTCGCACAACAGGCTCTCTCTGATGGTGGTGATGGGTGTACAATATTATGAATGTGCTACATGCCACTGCATTGTTCACTTTAAAATTGTAACAGGCTGGGCGTGGTGGTGCATGCCTGTGATCTCAGAACTTTGGGATGCCAAGGTGGAAGAATTGCTTGAGGTCAGGAGTTTGAGACCAGCCTGGGTAACAGAGCGAGACCCCATCTCTATAATAGTAATAATAATAAACAATAAAAAATTGTTACAATGGTAAATTTGAAGTTATGTGTATTTTACCATAATTTTTAAAAATTAAAAGAACAAGACAAAAATTGCCAAAAAAAATACAGGTACCCAGTAAATGTTGTAGCAGATATAAAGCATAAATTATATGACAAAACTATTAAGATTTTAATAGCCAGTCTGGGCAATATAGTGAGACCTAGTCTCTACAGAAAAGTTCTTTATTAAGTTAGCCCTGTGTGGTGGCCCATGTCTGTGGCCCAGTTCCTTGTACGGCTGAGGTGGGAGAATCAAATGAGCCTGACAGGTGGGGGCTGCGGTGAACCGTGATCATGCCACCCACTGCACTCCAGCCTGGGCAACAGAGGCAGATCCTATCTTAAAAAAAAAAGAAGTAGAAGATGAAGAGAAGAACAAGAGGAAGGAGAAGGAAGGAAGGGAGGGAGGGAGGAAGGGAGGGAGAGAAGGAAGAAAGTCAGTAGTCATGGTAAGGTCGAGATGAAACTCACTCCATTTCCTTTGACTGCATTTCCTCATCTGGAAATAAAAATTCTACCTGCTGGTGGGAGAAATTGCTACTGCCCACCCGACATCAGGGCTTCCCTTGTACTTCGCTGGTGGTAGTGGCCATTGAGATGCAGGGAAGGTTGTCGGGGCTTCAGGAAAATCCCTCTTCCACCCCTCGCCTCTTCCTCACACCCCCTCACTAGACTAGAGGCTGGGTGGTGGCCCTCCCACTGGCATATCAGGTCATAATGCAAATGGAAAGATGGAAACTTAGGACTAAATCTGGCCAGCTTAAGACAGAAACAGCCTGGAAACTGACGACCAGGAGATCTCCCTGCAGCCTTGGACTGCTCACCTCCAGACACCATGAGTGAAGGAAGGAAATACACCTCTTAGGTCTAAGCCACTGTGATTTCTGGTCTCTGTTATTTGCAGTTTTGTGCAATTCTCAACTGATAAACTTTCTCTTAAGTGTATGATGACAATGAAACATGTTTTATAAACATGTTTATAAAATGTGTCAATGTGCCGTTGCATCAAAAGTCCTTAAGTTAGTATTATCTCATCTCTGAGCAAAGCAATCAAACACTTTTTACAACTTCGCCATAATCACAAATCATTTATTCAGGGAATGTTTTAAAATATCTACAGGCCGGGTGCCGTGGCTCACACCTGTAATCCCAGCACTTGGGAGGCCCAGGAGGGGGATCACCTGAGGTCAGGAGTTTGAGACCAGCCTGGCCAACATGGTGAAGCCCCTTCACCTTGTTGTAAAAATACAAGAAATTAGCTGGGTGTGACGTCACGCGCCTGTAGTCCCAGCTACTCAGGAGGCTGAGGCAGGAGAATCACTTGAACCTGGGAGATGAAGGTTGCAGTGAGCTGAGATTGCACCATTGCACTCTAGCCTGGGTGACAAGAGCAAAACTCTATCTCAAAAAATAAAACACATAATAAAGTATCTACAGGGTTACCAAATATATGTATATTTGTATATTTGGTAACCCTGTAGATACTTTATCTCCCAAAGGCACTTATTGCTAATGTTCTGCTAATATTAGAAGACACTGGGATCAAATGAAAAATTACCCAAAAGTGGGAGAAAAAGTCACTTGTTTTCTAAACTAGGTTGATTTTATTTCCCGGGTGAACTTGAGTGGTGTTGGGAAACAGTGATCTCCGTGTGCCAATTTCCTACAGGAAAATAAGACCTCAAAACCTCTCCAAAGTCACTTGATCTTACTTATGAGAGGCACAACAAAATGGATACTTTTCGCTCCAAATTCTCCTGTGTTCTACATTACAAAATCAATATATTTTGGAGGAAGAAGATTTCAAACTTCAGTTCTCCCAAAGGCACCGTTGGCGCAGGGGGTGGGGTGAGGGTGAAGAAAAGGGCTGGCGATGAGGTGTGGCTCACTCAGAGTAGGCCTGGCCCTTGCCCCGCCATGGAACAGCGTTCAGTGCCTGTCAGTTGTGACACCAGTCATCCCAGTGCACAGCCCTTGAAGATGGTCAAGGCCGGGTGGATTCCCAAGGTCAGGGGAATTTGCCAAGAGAGGAAAGAAACAAACGTGTAAGTTTACCTGCAACAAAGGAAGTCCTCATTCCCGCCCCATTACGATAGGATATATTTCCTTTTGTTATTTGTTCTTGTTTTTTTGAGACAGAGTTTCGCTCTTGTTGCCTGGTTTGGAGTGCACTGGTGTGATGTTGGCTCACCACAACCTCTGCCTCCCGGGTTCAAGCGATTCTCCTGCCTCAGCCTCCAGAATAGCTGGGATTACAGGCATGCACCACCATGCCTGGCTAATTTTGTATTTTTAGTAGAGACGGGGTTTCTCCATGTTGGTCAGGCTGGTCTGGAACTCCCAACCTCAGGTGATCTGCCCACCTCAGCCTCCCAAAGTGCTGGATTATAGGCGCGAGCCACCATGCCCTGCCAAGATATATTTTCAACAGGATTCCTTTGGTAAAGCATGTTGCGGGGCTCCTGACCTCAATCAGGATTGTAGCATTCACATCTGTACCTTGTAAGGGGCTTACTCTCCAAGTCATTAAAAAGACACTCAAACACAAACTCGAAGTTAGTTAGCATATGTACGAAATGTATTTTCTTAGTAGTTTCTAGAGTTTCAGCCAAAAACTTCATAAAGAAGAGAACAAAGACTTTGAGAGATGGAGATGAGGAACATTAGTGAGAGACAGAGCTTGCAATTTCTTTTTTGAGACAGAGTTTCACTCTTATTGCCCAGGCTGAAGTACAGTGGCGCGATCTCGGCTCACCACAACCTCCACCCCCCAGATTCAACCAATTCTTCTGCCTCAGCCTCCCGAGTAGCTGGGATCACAGGTGTGCGCCACCACGCCCAGCTAATTTTGTATTTTTAGTAGAGATGGGGTTTCTCCATGTTGGTCAGGCTGGTCTCAAACTCCTGACCTCAAGTGATCTGCCAGCCTCGGCCTCCTAAAGTGCTGGGATTACGGGTGTGAGCCACCGCGCCCGGCCAAGCTTCAGATTTTAACTCAGAAATAGAACACTGGAAAGGCTGAGTTGACATCCTCTGTTCTTTGGTACCCTATGTCATTCTAAATCCCTTCTAACCCAGTAAGAGGATGGATGGATGGATGGATGGATGGATGGATGGATGAATGGATGGATGGACAGACGAGCAGAAGGATGGATGGATGGATGGCAGATGGATGATCAGTTAGACCAACTCAAGAAAATAGGGAATAAGATGGAAAAGAATGCTTTGCATCCCTCACCATCAGTTCCTAAAAAGCTACAAGGGGAAAGTAATCCATGACCTACCTTCACAAAACCTGGCAAGAAACTGATAAGTTGGGAATTTACCCTGAAACTCAAGGCTCAGATGGAGTTCAAGCTTCATCAAAACAAATTCTAAAGGACTGGTTGACATTTTATTCTATTGTATTTTGTTATACTGATTTTTTTAAAGTTCAAATAGTTGGGCCACAGTAGATCTTTTTTAAACTGAATTTTGTGCGTGGTGTGTGATGTAATTTGTTTTGCAATATCAAATGAAATTTTCATGCTCTATTTGCCTTCAGCCACAAACTAACATTCAGCTCCCACCCCCACCCCCACAGCAGCAGGAAAAGTCAGCCCAGATCTGCGTTGCTGTAAGTTTCTCACCTCTGTATGCTCCTTGGACGGCCTTCCAATTGCAGGCTCTTTTGTTCCCCTCACCGTGGGTAAGTCTTAGGTGGAAGCTGGAGCACTGATGGCTTCTGGGAGTATCCAGACTTGCAATCCCAAGACACCCGGCCCCCTGCTCTTATCCTCTCCTTTGAGGTCACGTCTCAGATCCGGATTCTTTAAGGGCCAACTTTGCATTCTGGGCAAGTGAATGACAACTAGGGCACACCCTCTTCTCAACAGCCTGCACCTGATCCCCTTTTAAAGGGGAAATTACACTTCTCGTTAAGACTGAAAGAGGCGGCCGAACCTTGGAGGAAATTACTATGTTGTTCTCAGGACAGCTGGAGAAATTTCTGAAAGAGTAGGTATAGGTAAGGGGCAGAGGGAAGCTTTGCTCTTGCAAACATTTGCTCACAGCCATTGTTTAGAATTAAGGGGCAGGTTCACACCCGTCCTGTCAGCCACAGCCTGCAGGGTAGCAGGCGTGCTGTAGCCCCTGGTATAGGCCATGCTGCCCTCCTCCCTAGAGCTGCCTGTGCTGTACATGTAGCCGTCTTTGCTATGCCAGGAGTCACTGAGGGCCAGGCGTGAGCCGGTCTTGGGTCAACTCCGTGGGCCTCAATGTCCCTGCTTCTGTTCATTATTCCCATGCAGACATCAATGTGCCTGACTTCCCTGATTACCATCACACTGAGATTTTTGATGGGACAACATCTTCAAAAGAGGGTGGCAAGGCTAGGAAAGGGTTCTCCTGTTTGGTAACTGCAACAGCTGCTATGGGTGTCACATCTGCTGCCAAGAATGTCATCTCCCAGCTTGTTTCCAGCATCAATGCTTCTGCTGATGAGTTGGCCATGTCGAAAATTAAAATCAAGTTATCTGATATTCCAGAAGACAAGAACGTGGCTTTCAAATGGAGAGGCAAACCCATGTGTGTATGCCATAGAACTGAAAAGGAAATTGACTGAGAAGCTGCAGTTGAAGAGTCCCAGTTGAGGGCTCACAGCATGATTTCAGGGCCAGGAGCAGTGGCTCACACCTGTAATCCCATCAATTTGGGAGGCCGAGGTGGGTGGATCACTTGAGGTCAGGAGTTCGAGACCAGCCTAGCCAACATGGCGAAACACCATCTCTACTAAAAATACAAAATTAGCTGGACATGGTGGCATTCACTCATAATCCCACCCAGTCAGGAGTCTGAGGCAGGAGAATCGCTTGAACCTGGGAGGCGGAGGTTGCAGTGAACCAAGGTTGCACCATTGCACTCCAGCCTGGGAGACAGAGCAAGACTCCATCTCAGAAAATAAAAAAATGAATTAATTAAAAAAAGAAGTAAAGGATGAGTGCAATGCTTATCAGGATAACCTGTTTGGGTTTCTTTACTCGGCCTTTGCATTCATCCTCTTATGCACCCACAGCGAAAGAAGGTTTTGCTGGTGATTATTGCCCTTGCTGTGGGTCACACAGATGCGTCTGGCAGGATCTGGAAGGGACCTGCACCTCTTGACCTTGAACCTCCCTCATATGAGTTCACCAGTGATGAAACAGTCATTGTGGGTTAGAGACTGCAACTCAAGTCAAAGGCTTCTTTCAGTCTTTGTGTCACCATAAAGGAGTTATTTGAGAGCAAGCCTTCTGAACTTCAGTTGCTTGATTTGAAATATTTAAGAATTGATAATAATGTATTTGCAGACATTACCATGAAGTAAATTGAATTTAATGTTGAATACTTTCAAGCGTTCACTTCATAAAACTGTTAAACATTGTTACGCTGTCATACACTTTAAAGGTGCAATTCTTTTAGGTAATTCTAATTTTACTTTAAAAATATTTATTTATTTATTTTGAGAAGGAATCTCGCTCTGTCTCCCAAGCTGGAGTGCAGTGGCATGATCTTGGCTCACTGCAACCTCTGTCTCCCAGGTTCAAGGGATTCCCCAGCCTCAGCCTCCTGAGTAGCTGGAATTACAGGCATGTACCACTATGCACAGCTAACTTTTATAATTTTAGTAGAGAAGGGGTTTCACCATGTGGGCCAGGCTGGTCCCCAAATCCTGGCATCAAGTGATTAACCCGCCTCAGCCTCCCAAAGTGCTGGGATTACAAGCATGAGCCACCGTGCCTGGCCTAATTCTAATTTAAAACTACAGGGTCGTATAAAAAAAGAAAATAATTAAGGGTCAAAGGCTGGTGATCCATTTAAGCACAGTGTTCTTGTTAGGTAGTTGTTGAGAAGGACAGTAGTGAGCTGAGAGCCTGAAAATTGTCCAGTGACCATGGCAGTGTGGGATTGGAGGATTTCTTATGCCATCAGCTGCATCCTGTCTTATTCTGTTCTTCCAGTTCAACCACCACTGACAGTATCTCCTCACACCCAGGGCTTTACAACCACCTTTTCTATAATCCAGAGAGGCGGAGATCATTATTTCCATTGGGAAAGAGGGGATCAACTCCTTTTCTTTCGAGGGCACCCATGATAAAGCCTCAAAGTTGGAACTCAAACATGTACACCGTCTGACCTTAGCTATCATTCTGTTGCTCAATATCATTAAGTTACTATTTACTGAGCATCTAACATGTGCCTTCCACTGTGCTGGACAAGTCATGCCACTGGCATGGAAGGTGACATGGAAGCTTCCTTTTAGGTTTGAGCGATGCCGCTTCCATGAGCACCAGACAGCTCTACTGCACACAGGGCACGTGGGCACTTCAAAAACCGGGTCTCATCCAAAGCATAATTTTGAATTTAATCAGTTCTTTTGGAACTTTATGAACAGTGAAAATTTAGAACTGGCTGGGCGCGGTGGCTCACACCTGTAATCCCAGCACTTTGGGAGGCCGAGGTAGGTGAATCACTTGAGGACAGGATTTCAAGACACAAGCCTGGCCAACATGGTGAAACCCCATCTCTACTAAAAGTACAAAAATTAGCCATGCATGGTGGTGGTTGCCTGTAATCCCAGCTACTCAGGAGGCTGAGGCTGGAGAATTGCTTGGACCCCAGAGGCGGAGGTTGCAGTGAGCTGAGATCGCACCACTGCACTCCAGCCTGGCCCGGAGACAGAGTGAAGCCCTGTCTCAAAAAAAAAAAAAAAAAAAAAAGGAAAATTTAAAATTAAATACTATTAAGTACTTTGTAAATTGTAAAAACACTACTAAAAAAGATAATTATACTTTTTATCAATAAAGTATAGTTATTGATTAAAGTATATTGATAAAAAGTATGATAAAGTTTTGCCATAAAGTTACCATAAAGATAATAATCTACGTGGATAAAGCCTATTCAGACAAATCAGTCACTGAGGACAGGTGCTCACACCTGTAACCCAAGCACTTTGAGAGGCTGAGGTGGGAGGGTTGCTTGAGCCCAGGAATTCAAGACCAGCCTGAGCAACATAGTGAGACCCCCCTACCCACAGCACCTCTACAAAAAACTAAAAAATATTAGCTGGGCAGGGTGTACGCACCTTTCGTCCTAGTTACTCAGGAGGCTGAGATGGGAGGAACATTTGAGCCCCGGAGGTTGAGGCTGCAGTGAGCTGTGATCACACCACTGCACTCCAGCCTGGGCAAGAGTGAGATCCTACCTTTCTCTCTATATATTATATATATATATATATATCTTATTTTGTATATCATATATATATCCCATCGGGCTCTTAGGAGTTTGCTAGTGCCAGTCCTTAAGATATGACTAATGACTTTGGGGCCCACAGAGCCAGACTAACAGGCCAGACCACCGGGTGCTCTCCCTCCTAGCACACCAATTTCCAAACTTGCCTCCCAGTCTCTTTCTCCAGCATAATGTGCATGGACAGTAAACAAATGATATCATGTTACCACACTTCATTTCACAGGATTTAGCAATCCAGAAAGACACGGGGGAGGCCCTCCCTCGCACACAGAGAACATGATCTGTTCTTCCTCAGTCCAAATTCATGAGAAAGTTTCTAAGCTTGTAATACTTAGCCCTCAACAAGGGGAAAAGGTGTTTGAGAAAGGAAAGGAGGAAACGGAATTCACGTGATCCTTCTCTGGGATTAGTGTGTGTAGCTCTATTGTTCAGCTTTGGCCTATAATTGTTGATACTAAATGGTATGGAATAATTTTTTCTTTTTTTCTTTTTTTTTTTTGAGACATAGTCTCACTGTCACCCAGGCTAGAGTGAAGTGGTGCGATCTCAGCTCTCTGCAACCTCCGCCCCCGGGGTTCAAGCTATTCTCCTGCCTCAGCCTCTGGAGTAGCTGGGATTACAGGCCCTTGCTGTCATGCCCAGCTAATTTTTGTATTTTTAGTAGAGACAGGGTTTCACCATGTTGGCCAGGCTGGTCTCGAACTCCTGACCTTGGATGATCCACCTGCCTTGGCCTCCCAAAGTGCCGAGCTTAGAGGCGTCAGCCACTGCGCCTGGCCGAATAAAGATATCTTAAGGAAAAAGTGAATGACTTAAACGTTTATTTTCTCAAATATAATATGTAAAATATTGCAAGAAGACATCTGTTTACTATTCTCCCCTCATTTCTCAATTACTTTATTATTTGAGAATACCCCACACGAAGACAAAATAACTTGCCAAAGTCATTCCTCTCTGACATGATTAAGTCATATCCAGTCCACAGGGTGATATCCAAATAATACACAGCTTCATGCTTCAGGTGAGCCAAGAACAATCTTTCCATTGAACGCCATGCACGGGCTGATATCAAAGACAAGACTGAACTTTCATTGGCACAGAGACTGCTGCGGGAGGTGTGGCCTCAGCCTACTCCTCAGCTGTGCCATCCAGGATGTGTTTAAAGGAGAATGGAGAGAACTTGTAACCATCCCCGACATAGAACTTGTTCTGGAACTCGACCCTGTTGTCGAGGGGAGGGCGTGGGGCGAGAAAAAGGAGATTGAAACACATCATTCAGAGGCTGGAAGGCGGAGGGAAGGAGGAAGCAGAGCACTTGTAAAATCAAGCACAAGGTCAGAAGGGTCGGCCACGGAAGGCACCCAGGCTGATGGCTGCCATGAGAATCCTGAGGACTTTTTTTTTCTTCTTTTTGAGACAGAGTCTTGCTCCATCACCCAGGCCAGAGTGTAGCGGTGTGATCCTGGCTCACTGCCACCTCCGCCTCCCAGGTTCAAGAAATTCTCCTGCCTCAACCTCTCAAGTAGCTGGGACTATAGGCACATGCCACCATGCCTAGCTAATCTATATATATCTATATCTATATCTATATAGATAGATATAGATATATATATAATATATATAGATAGATATAGAAATATAAATATAAAAATATCTATATCTATAGATAGATATAGATAGATATCTAATATATATATATAGATAGATATAGATATAGATACAGATATAAATATAGATATAGATATAGATATATACTTTTTTTGAGATGGAGTTTCTCTCTTGTCGTCCAGGCTAGAGTGCGATGGTGCGATCTTGGCTCACCTCAACCTCTGCTTCCCAGGTTCAAGTGAGTCTCCTGCCTCAGCCTCCCGAGTAGCTGAGATTACAGGCTCCTGCCATCACACCCAGCTAATTTTCGTACTTTTAGTAGAGACAGTGTTTTGCCATGTTGGCCAGGCTGGTCTCAAACTCCTGACCTCAGGTGATTCAGCCGCCTTGGCCTCCCAAAGTGCTGGGATTATAGGCATGAGCCACCGTGCCCAGCCTAATTTTTATATTTTAGTAGAGACAGGGTTTCATCATGTTGGCCAGGCTGGTCTCAAACTCCTGACCTCAAGTGATCCACCCACTTTAGCCTCCCCTTAGCCTCCCCAAATGCAGGGATCAAAGGCGTGAGCCACTGAGCCCAGGCCATGAATCTGAGGATTTTTTAAGCCCTTCTCTCAACTGTCTCTGATCACCTTCCCCTTCCCCTCCCCCTCAATGCCTCAGGCCTCTCTGCTTGTGGGCTCAGAGCCGCAGCAAAACAACTCTTTCCTTGTGCGATGGCTTCCCCACTGCCATCACAAGCCAAGATGCCCTCACTGTTCAGCACTACCTAATGCCATTTTCCATTTCCATCTAATTCTAAACTGTGAGACTCACAAAGACCCTGAACCTGTATTTTTTGTAGTTTACATAACGTAGTATCATTTATGTTTTATTAAGTTATGGAGTTCGGTTCATCTCCTCAATGACATGGAGGAAAATGATGACATCACAGAGGCAGGGGAAGCTGTGATTCTCCTCACTCAGGACAGGAAGTGTAAAGGCTTCCTTATGAACAGTGGCCATAGAGCGAGGAAGAAAACATTAGGGCAAACTGGATACCGTCTGTGCAGCTGAAGGGCATGTACCACACACTCCGAATTCTTGGTTGAAATGTAACTTGGAAGACAACAGAGGTCTGAACACATTTCCATATTCATCAACCTAGTCACGACGGGTGATTGTCACTGCATACATCTGTCTGTGTCCAGGGCTTCCTGTGAGCGTCTCTCTCTTGGTGGTACCCTCCTTCTCTTTCCACTTTTGAGACTTTCATACCTTGTTGGTATAACTCCTGCACCCAGCAACAAGAGCCAAACATCCCAGATTTACCAGGCACAGTGGCTCACACCTGTAATCCCAGCACTTTGGGAGGCTGAGGCAGGTGAATCACTGGAGGCCAGGAGTTCGAGACCAGCCTGGCCAACATGGGGAAATCCCGTCTCTGCTAAAAATACAAAACTTAGCTGGGCATGGTGTTGGATGCCTGTAATCCCAGCTACTCAGGAGGCTGAGGCAGGAGAATCACTTGAACCTGGTAGGTGGAGGTTGTAGTGAGCCAAGATCGCACCACTGCACTCCAGCCTGTGCAACAGAGTGAGACCCTGTCTCAAAAAAAAAAAAAAAAAAAAAAGCCAAACATCCCAGATTTGCTAAGCGTGCCTTCTTTGAGCCTACCTCAGATGTCACCTTACCAATACTTGGAAGTGTCACTTCGTTAAAGCCAATTATAATAACAAATGAACACTGATCATCTGAAAGGGAAGGAGTAAATGAAAACTAACATTTAGTGTCGATATGAGTGTCTGAATGAGTGTGTGTGTGTGTGTGTGTGTGTGTACACACATATACACACACATGTATTACATCATTTAATATTATGCCAACAGATGACTAAACTAAGGCTCCAAAGAGGTATGAAAGCTGCTGATGTCACACACAGGTCAAGATTTGAACCCAGTCGGCTGGCCCCATAGCCCATCCCCTTTCCCAACACCAGATCGAGCTTCCACGGGACAACCATCCTTACCAGTGCAGTCGCAGGGCATGCAGAAAAGCAGAGAGGCCCTCCATGATCAGAAGGATGGCTACTGTCAGGACAGCAAATACGGCAAAAATAATGAAAACCCCGACGATGCCTCCCCAGCCTCGCACGTGAAGGCCGTTGTTCATCACCATGGTCCAGAGCACTTCAGACAGTTCTGTGAGGCGAGAGGAACCACTGTGGTTATCTTGCAAATGCAGATTGTTATTTATTTTTTCATCTTTTTAATTAAAAATATTTATATATATATATATATTTTTTTTAAATAGAGACAGGGTCTCACTATGTTGTCCAGGATGGTCTTCAACTCCTGGCCTCAAGCAATCCTCCTGTTTCAGCCTCCCAAAGTGCTGGGAAATCAGGCAGGAGCCACCACGTCCAGCCCAGATTATTATTATTATTATTATTTGAACAGGTTCTCACTGTATCACCCAGGCTGGAATGCAGTAGTACAATTATGGCTCATTGCAGCCTTGACTTCATGGGCTCCAGTGATCCTCCCACCTTAGCCTCCTAAGTAGCTGGGACCACAAAAATGTATGCCACCACTCTTAGTCAATTTTTTTTTTTTTTTTTTTCTGAGACAGAGTTTTGTTCTTATCGCCCAGGCTGGAGTACAATGGCATGATCTTGGCTCACTGCAACCTCTGCCTCCCAGGTTTAAGTGATTCTCCCACCTCAGCCTCCTGAGTAGCTGGGATTACAGGCACCCACCACCATGGCTGGCTAACATTTGTATTTTTAGTAGAGACGGGGTTTCACCACGTTGGCCAGGCTGGTCTCAAACTCCTGATCATAGGTGATCCACCTACCTCAGCCTCCCAAAGTACTGGGATTACAGGCATGAGCCAACGCGACTGGCCTTGTTAATTTTTTTTAATAGAGAAGGGGTCTTCCTATGTTAGCCAGGCAGGTGTTGAGTCTTAACTCCTGGACTCAAGTGTTCCTCCCATCTCAGCTGAAATTACAGACACGAGCCACCACATCCAGCTATAAGTGCAGATTATTTTTACATTATAATCCTAAATCTGTACATCCTATGATTCAACAATTCCACTCCAAGGTGGAGAAGTTGGGCACGTGTGCCCTAGGGCATTGCACGAGATTGTTTCCAGAAACTTTGTTCCCAAGGGTGGAATTTTCATCAAGAGGAAACCAGACAAATATGTGGAGGCATATTTTTTACCAAGGAAAGCAAGCAAACTATAGCTACTGGTGGCAAAATAAACAAATCCCAGTAACACAATTCATATGCAAAAAAGCAAACCATACAATTCGTTAAAGATTGAATGTCTCTCTCCACAATTTGTATGTTGAAGGCCTAACCCCCAAAATGATGGTACTTGGAGATGGAGCTTTTGGGAGGTGATTTGGGTTAGGTGAGGTCCGAGGGTGAGGCCCTCATATTGGAATTAGTGCCCTTATAAGAAGAGACACCAGGCAGCTTCCCCTCCATTTCTCTCTGTCTCTGTTCTCCTCTCTCCACCATGTGAGGACACAGGCAGAAGGCCGCCATCTGCAAGCCAGGAAGAGGGTCATCACCAGAACCCAACCTTTCTGGCTCCCTGATCTGGGGGTTGCAGCCTCCACAACGGTGAGAAAAGAACTGTCCACTGCTAAGTCACCCAGCCCAGGGTGTTTTATTGTGGCAGCCTGAGCTAAGACGTAATTCTATTCACATAAATTCAAACAGATGCAAAACTACACTAAATTGCTAAGGGATAAAAGCACGTTAAAATGCACAAAATTTGTTATTATAAAAGTCAAGAGTGTGGTCAACACCATGTGAAGATACAGGGAGAAAAAGAAATCCTCCTGACTCAGCCTCCCAAGTAGCTGGAACCATAGGACTACACCCATATAATTTTTTTTTTTTTAAACGGAGTCTCACTTTGTAATAACCTACCCTGGGCTAGCATCACTGACTCCATCTTAGCTGTAAATTCCAACCTGGCTTCCCCCTCCCTACCACAGTCCCCTTAGGTGCATAACTGGATCATGCTGCATTTAGAAGCATTGAAGCGTACTGTTCTTAACACTTGTCACCATTGTAACCGCATCCTGCCTGGCATACCCGCCTCCCCGCCCCGCTATTGTAAAAAAAGTTTCCCTTTGATCACTGTGTAGAAGGAACCTAATCGCCCCCCTTCTTGGACCACCTGTGCCCGCAGCCCCTTCCTCTAACCTGCTTTTCTGCTTCTGTAAAATTCCGCTTCAGCTAGGTACTCCCCTCCCCTACCTAAATCAAAGTATAAAAGATAATCAGGCCCCCTCCTCGGGGCCAAGAGAATTTTGAGCGTTAGCTGTCTCTTGGTTGCTGGCTAATTAATAAAGGATTGTTAATTTGGAACTCAGAGTGTGGTGTGTTCCTTCTAACTCGCTCAGTTACAACAGCTTTGTCGCCAGGCTGGAGTGCAGTGGCGCGATTTCAGCTCACTGCAACCTCTGCCTTCTAGGTTCAAGTGATTCTCCTGCCTCAGCCTCCCACGTAGCTGGGACTACATGCTATCACTCCGAGCTTGGCCAGGCTGGTCCCAAACTCCTGACCTCGTAATCTGCCCACCTCAGACTCAAGTGCTGGGATTACAGGTGTGAGCCACCGCATTCCGCATTCTTCTACATTACCTCTTTAAGCAACTATGTTAGTATGGAGTGGAAGCCACTTCCAGCAGGGACTTCTGGAATGACCCAATGGGTGAACGAGGCCTGGCAGCCATGAACCATATGGGTTTTCAGGAATGAAATGACCCCCTCAGTGTGCATGGGCTGGACAGAGGACACCCCGACACACAGTGCCAAACTCTGGCCCAGGGACCAAGAATACGAAAACTGCTTCTCCTGTCTTATGTAGACTCAGCCCTATTATGACTCAAGTCCTCCAGCTATTGCAGGCCTTGGAGCTGAAGACCAACATCACCACCACTGACTGCACGAAGTGCTGAGATCCACTTTAAGGAACAAAGTGGGGGAAGGTCCTGGGATAACCACTTCACATGAATGCACAACACTGAACCAGAGTCAAGACGTGCTTGTGGGTTTCTGTGCTACAGGCACTTGCAGGGCTGAGTGTGTGGGTCTGAGCATTCATGTGCACATGAAAGTGTGTGTGTGTGTGTGTGTGTGTGTGTGTGTGTGTGAGTTTGTGTGAGGAAACGAACACAGCCTGAGCTGTGAAGGTCACACAAATGCTGAGCACTAGGATCTGAAAAATCAGACCTACTTTGTTGTTGTTGTTGTTGTTGTTGTTGTTGTCTGAGGTGGAGTCTCGCTCTGTTGCCCAGGCTGGAGTGCAGTGGTGCGATCTCAGCTCTTCACAATTTCTACCTCCCGGGTTCAAGCAATTATCCTGCCTCAGCCTCCCAAGCAGCTGGGATTACAGGCATGCGCCACCACACCGGCTAATTTGTTTGTATTTTTAGTAGAGACAGGGTTTCTCCATGTTGGTCAGGCTGATCTCGAACTCCTGACCTCAGGTGATCCAGCTGCCTTGGCTTCCCAAAGTGCTGGGATTACAGGCATGAGCCACCACGCCCAGCTGTTGGGGCTCAGATCTTTATCAAAATTATATTTCCAATGCCTGAAATCCCAGCAGTTTGGGAGGCTGAGGTAAGAGGATTCCTTGAGGCCAGGAGTGTGAGATTAACCTGGGAGCATAGTGAGACCTTGTCTCTTTTAGATAGACAAACAGACAGATGATTGATTGATTGATTACATGGATGATAGACATATAGATCATAGATGATAGATAGATAGATGATAGATGATACACAGATAGATGATAGATATATAGATGATAGATGATAGATAAATAGATTGACAGACTGATAGATTGATTGATAGATACATACATAGATAGATAGATAAATTGCATTTCTGAGCCTGGCCCAACTGACCCTGGACTGCTGTGAATTCACAAAGGTGGTGAGTACTTTCTGATGGCCAGCTCAGCGGGCAGCCAACTGACTCCCAGCCATGCTCCTAATCAAAGCAGGCCTTCTCTTACAGGTCAGCACCTTGCAAGATGGCATGGTAGCCCGAAAAACAGGTTTCCCCATCCCCAAAGATGTCCACATCCTAATCCCAATAACCTGTCAAAACGTTCTATTACATGGCAACAGTGGCCTTGCAGATAAGATTAAGCTAAGAGTCCTGAGAGTGGGCGTCATCCTGGATTATCTGGACACTCCCAAGGTCATCACTAGAGTCTTTGTAAGAGGAAGGCAGGAGAGTCAGAGTCAGAGAAAAAGGAGATTTGATGCTGGAAGCAGAGACTGAAGTGATGCAAAGAGGAGCCACAAGCCGCAGCGTGTAGGCAGCCTCCAGAAGCCGGAAAGGCCAGGAAACGAATTCTCCCTGCAGCCTTCAGCAGGAACACGGCTGCCCACGCCCTGATTTTAGGACTCTGGCTTCAAAAACTGGAAGACAACAAATTTGTGTTGTTGGTTTTCTGTTTTTTGTTTTTTTGCTCTGTCACCCAGGCTGGAGTGCAGTGGCACAATTTTTGCTCACTGCAACCTCCGCCTCCCAGGTTCAAGCAATTCTCCTGCCTCAGTTTCCCGAGAAGCAGGGGTTACAGGTACCCGCCACCATGCCTAGCTAATTTTTGTATTTTCAGTAGAGACAGGGTTTCACCATGTTGGCCAGGCTGGTCTGGAACTCCTGGGCTCAAGCGATTCACCTTAACTCTGTCTCCCAAAGTTCTAGGATCACAGGTGTGAGCCACAGCATCCGGCCAATTTAAAACCTGTGTTGTTTTAAGCCACGAGGGTTGGTGGCAATCTTTTGCAGCAGCAGTAGGGGAATATTAACACAGAGAGTGACCACCCCAGCAACGTGCAGCCAGACCCACAGAAAAGGCACCTCTGCCTGGGAAAGAAGAGCCATTTCTTCTGGCAAACATCTGCAAACAACTCGAGAAGGCTCCTTTACCTCCAAATACATTGCACCTATTTCCCGGGGTGTGGGGGAGAGCTACTGCCCCCTGTTGGGCAGCTCACTCACGTGCATGAGCCAGGCTGAGGGCCCAGAGCCGCAGGTAGGAGGCTGTGTTTGAGATGCAGCCCAGGCAGTACTCAATGGTGTGGATGGCCTGGTGGACAAAGACGTCTCCAAAGTTGAACTGAAAGACAGAATTGTTAACTTTACTTCATTGAGAACTTTCTTTTTTGTTGTTGTTTTCCCTTTTTTTGAGATAGAGTCTCACTCTGTCGCCCAGGCTGGAGTGCAGTGGCATGATCTCAACTCACTGCAACCTCCGCCTCCCGGGTTCAAGTGATTCTCCTGCCTCAGCCTCCCTGGTAGCTGGGACTACAGGCACGTGCCACCATGCCAGGCTTTTTTTTTTTTTTTTTGGTATTTATAGTAGAGATGGGGTTTCACCATGTTAGCAAGGATGGTCTTGATCTCCTGACCTCATGATCTGCCCACCTTGGCCTCCCAAAGTGCTGGGATTATAGGCATGAGCCACCATGCCCGGCCCTTCATTGAGAACTTTCTATACAAAAGTTATTAGAAATAATGCGAAGATGAATAAGACATGGGCTTTGCTATCCAGACACTTTCAGCCTAAGGGAAAAGAAACAGTAACAGACTTGGAGAAACAAAATTATCAGCATGAAGTCGGGTATGTTACGTGTGCATTAACGTCCCCCAGCAATAGCTGAAAAGAAGCTCAAAGATGCCAGCTGGGTGGTAAGGGGAGATGAGGTTCGTGCTGTGCCAGGAAGGCTGGGTAGGGATGTGATCTTGAAGGAGAAGAAATTGTTCCTGAGGAGGAAAAGGATCCCTGGTTGGGAAAAAGCAGGTGGCTGGGAATATCACCAAGTCAAGTTGGAAAGGAAACAATTTGGCGGGGACTGGGAGCTTGGTTAGGTGAGGAATAGAAGACAGTGCTCCTGTGTGGAAGTTTCTAGAAATGCAAACTAGGGGTCAAGTGGAAGAAACAACCTGGATGCAATGAGGAGCCACAGAGGCAGACCTGACAGCATCATGGATTAGAGAAGGGACAACCTCAAAGAAAAAAAAAGGACACTTCGGTGATGAGCTCGATAATACAGGAAAGAGGCGAATAACACAGAACGAAGACAGCCATGGAGCCTTCTCCCCTCATGCTCTCTGATGTGACAGTTTTTTGGGGGGGGGGCGCAGGGTCTTGCTCTGTCACCCAGGCTGGAGGGCAGTAGCATGCTCATGGCTCACTGCAGCCTTTACCTCCCAGGCTCACTCAGCCTTTACCTCGCACCTGAGCCTCCCGAGTAGCTGGGACCACTTGGTGTGCATTACCACACCCAGCTAATTTTTGTATTTTTGTAGAGATGGGATTTCACCATGTTGCCCAGGCTTGTCTGGAACTCCTGGCCTCCAGCAATCTGCCTGCCTCGGCCTCCCAAAGTGCTGGGATTGCAGGCATGAACCACCATGCCTAGCCATGGGGGACAATTTGACTAGTGCTGTACCTGCCCTCAAGTTGCTCACAACCTAGTCAGGAGAACATATAGCAGAGCTCCCATGCCACACTCTGGGAAGCACAATGACCAGGGCACGCGGTGGTATTGTGGGAACACAGAGAAGGCCCCTTACCCACTCAGGGCCAGGGCAGCCAGGGCTTTGAGGCTCCTAAGCCTGAGTAGCTGGAAGAATGGCATTGACAGGGGAGGTGAGCAGTTGGGTCTCCCACATCCTGAGTTTCAGATGGCAGTGGGCCTCATCAGTAGATGCTCAGCACATGGGAGTACAGGTGGAACTACGGGGGCTCAGAAGGAAAGTCCAGACTGGAAATGGACTCCCGAGACCACATCTGCAGGAGGACAGAGGAGATCAACAGGGGAAAGTTCAAAGAAAGAGGGGCTCCCAGCCTTGGGAAACGTCTTCATTCAGAGATAAAGAAACAAGGCTGGGTGCGGTGGCTCACGCCTGTAATCGCAGCACTTTGGGAGGCTGAGGCAGGTGGATCACTTGAGGTCAGGAGTTCGAGACCAGCCTGGCCAATATGCTGAAAGCCCACCTCTACTAAAAATACAAAAATTAGCCGGGCATGGTGGCACATGCCTGTAGTCCCAGCTACTTGGGAGACTGAGGCAGGAGAATCACTTAAACCTGGGAGGCGGAGGTTGCAGTGAGCTGAGATCGTGCCACTGCAATCCGGCCTGTTGTCAGAGTGAGACTCTGTCTCAAACAAAAAAAAAAAGAGAGAGCAAGAGATAACAAAACAAGAAACTAATGAGGAAAAGAAAAGATCGAAGAAAAAGCAGCCGGGCGTGGTAGCTCATGGTTCATGCCTGTAATCCCAGCACTTTGGGAGGCTGAGGCAGGCAGATCACCTGAGGTCAGGAGTTCAAGACCAGCTTGACCAACATATAGAGAAACCCCATCTCTACTAAAAATACAAAAAAATTAGCCAGGCCTAGTGGTGCAACTGTAATCCCAGCTACTTGGGAGGCTGAGGCAGGAGAATCGCTTGAACCTGGGAGGTGGAGGTTGCAGTGAGCTGATATGGTGCCATTGCACTCTAGCCTGGGCAACAAGAGTGAAACTCCATGTCAAATAAAAAAGATCAAAGAAGCTGGAGCAGTCACACTGCAGTCAAGGATGTCTGCAGAGGGAGACATCCAGTAGGTAAGGAAGGAATGGGGGTGCAGTCACTGATGTCAGAGGTTATGGGGACAAGACAAAAATGAGAACCTCAATTCAGCAATGAAAGCAGCTGTGAGGAACTGAAGGGATATGGATGGGCAGAGATGGACGGAGTAGGCAGAGTCAAGGTCAAGAAGAACTGTGTAAGAAAGAATTAATCTTGGCCAGATGTGGTGGCTCATGTCTGTAATCCCAGCACTTGGGGAGGCCAAGGCAGGAAGATCACTTGAGCCCAGGAGTTCAGAACCAACGTGGGCAACAAACTGAGACCCCATCTCTACCAAAAATTAAAAACATTAGCCAGGTGTGGTGGCATGCACCTGCAGTCCCAGCTACTCGAGAGGCTGAGGCAGGAGGATCGCTTGGGCTCAAGAGGTCAAGGCCACTGTGAGCCATGATTGTGCCACTGCATTCCAGCCTCAGCAACAAAGCAAGACCCTGTCTCAAAATAGTAATAACAATAATAATAATTAATCTTCCTGAACAGGACTGGCTTTGTCTTGCCTCCTGGGAGGTAACCTTTAAACCACTGGCATTTCCCACATGAAAGGCTCTTTGTTATTCATGCTGGGCCCCATGACCACACCTGATCATTTATGCCAACGCAGTGACTCAAGCTGGGCACCTCATAGTTGAAGTGGGGTCTGGCCCCACCAGACCACACACAGCTATCAAAAGAAAACTTTTTAAAATAAGTAATCAACACCACAAATGGAGCCATTTACAGCATCTCTGACCCTCATGGGAACTCAGTCCCCACTCCCGAATTAGAGCAGAGCTCCAGTTTAAAGCCTCCAGCCTGGGATTCATAACTGTGTCTGACTTCAGTCAACACATGGGACAGACAGCTGCCTTCATCTCGGAGGATGTGGCACAGGCTCTGGAGGGGCAGTGGCTGTCCTTGTACAGGCAGGGGCAGGGAGGGATGAGGGAACAAAACCATTTATGAATTCACACAAGAGGCAGGTAATGTTATAGAGATCACAGGGGGCCAGGCACAGTGGCTCACGCCTGTAATCCCAGCACTTTGGGAGGCTGAGGCAGGCAGATCACCTGAGGTCAGGAGTTCAAGACCAGCCTGGCCAACATGGTGAAACCCCATCTCTACTAAAAACAAAAATTAGCCGGGTTTGGTGGCAGGTGCCTGTAATCTCAGCTATTCGGGAGGCTGAAGCAGGAGAATCGCTTGAGCCCGGGAGGTCGAGGTTGCAGTGAGCAGAGATTGGCTCACTCTAGCATGGGTGACAGAGCGAGACTCGGTTAAAAAAAAGAGATCATAGGGGCATGGTGCTGAGTCAAGGAGGCCTCGGTGACATGCAGGACCTTCTATGTCACTAGATCTGAGGCTGATATTCACCCCACACTTATAGATGTAGCAGTACTTGGACTAAAATATTGAAATGTGCCCAGATTGGCTGATAAATCGCTGTTCTGATCCTCTTAGACCAACTATTAGATTCCCTTCCCTGAGACCTTCCCAGCCTTTCAGGACTCAGCAGTGACAGGGCAGCTGCCCGGGAGGACCCTCCATACCCACCCAGCTCTACTGCCTGTGTCTATTCTAGAATGTGTATAAACGGGGGTCTTCCTCTGGGGCTCTCGTCCCAGATACCTCCTCCTCCTCATGGTTGTCCTGAGTCCTGTGGGCATCTGCAGAAGTCCTCTGGTTAGAACCGCTGGAAGGGCTGAAGCTGTCATCTTCAACGTTCTCAGTGCCATCTTCTTGGATCCTGGACGCCTGCAACTGACAACAAGCAGGGAAATGAGGAATGCGCTCAACTCACCCTGAGAATTCTAACAATCCTACACAAATAAAGGGTCTCTCCTCAAATCCTACCTATGTATCAGACACGGTTCTAAACACTACACTAGCTCATTAAGCCCTCACAACAACCATTTTATGTAAGCACGATTATCACCCTATTTTACAGAGAGGTAAGCTGCAGCACAGAAAGGTTAAGCAATGTGCCCAGTCAGGCACGGTGGCTCGCACCTCTAATTCCAGCACTTTGGGAGGCCGAGGCAGGCAGATCAGTTGAGGTCAGGAGTGCAAGACCAGGGTGGCAAACATGGTGAAACCGTGTCTCTACTAAAAATACAAAAATCAGGCCGGGTGCAGTGGCGCCTGTAATCCTAGCACCTTGGGAGGCCAAGGTGGGTGGATCACCTGAGGTCAGAAGTTTGAGACCAGCCTGGCCAACAGAGTGAAACCCTGTCTCTACTAAAAATACAAAAATCAGCTGGGTGTGGTGGTGTGTGCCTGTACTCCCAGCTACCTGGGAGGCTGAGGCAGGAGAATCGCTAGAACCCAGGAGGTAGAGGCTGCAGTGAGCCAAGATCACACCACTGCACTCCAATCTGGGTGACAGAGTGAGACTCCATCTAATAGTAATAATAATTAATTAATTAATTAATTAAAGGCCAGGTGTAGCGGTGAGTGCCTATAATCCCAGTGCTGTGGGAGGCCAAGGTGAGAGGATCACCTGGGGCCAAAAGTTCAAGACCAGCCTGGGTAACGTAGAGAGATCCCATCTCTATAAAAATGCAAAAAATAAGTCAGGCGTGGTGGTGCATGCCTGTAATCCCAGCTACTCGGGAGGCTGAGGCAGGAGAATGGCTTGAACCTGGGAGGTGGAGGTTGCAGTGAGCTGAGATCACACCACTGCTCTCCAGCCTGGGGAATAGAGTGATACTCTGTTCTCAAAAAAATTTAAAAAAAAGGAAAATAAATGTACCCAAGGTCACACAGCTGGCAAGGCTGGTGAGTGGCAGAACCATGATTCAAACCCAGCTGCCTGACTCTAGGGCATGCGCCTTTTCTCCACAATGCTGCAGAATGTGCCAGATTATGTAGCCTTGACAATAAAGCAATGCAAATACAAAAGTGCCTTTCCATTGTCAGAAGAAATATACACAGTCATAAATCATCAGTCATACCTTCCATGTAACTTGTGAAATTAACTATAAAAATAGCTTAGGAAAAAATTCGAGGAAAAACGAAATCTAGGCATAGTCACAATTCAACTTGGCCTGGTTTTACCCCTAAATTTGAATGGTATATTTCTTTCAAGTCACCATGAAACTTAATGTTCCATGTCCAGAGCTTTTCTAGAATGATTTCATGGGAGGGATATTGCAAATTAGACATCAACATATCTATCCCCTTCTTTCCTTTTTTTTTTTTTCTGAGAAGGAGTTTTACTCCTTCGCCCAGGCTGGAGTGAAGTGGTGCGATCTCAGCTCACTGCAACCTCCATCCCTCTGAGTTCAAGCGATTTTCCAGCCTCAGCCTTCCTGAGTAGCTGAGATTATAGGCATATGCCCAGCTAATTATTGTAGTTTTAGTAGAGACGGGGTTTCGCTATGTTGGCCAGGCTGACACTGAACTCCTGACCTCAGGTGATCCACCTGCCTGGGCCTCCCAAAGTGCTGGGATTACAGGTGTGAGCCTCTGCGCCCAGCCAGGACCCTCCTTTCTTCAGCAGGTCTGCGTTCAACACTTGCAGGCCTCTGGGCAAGGGCAAAGATGGTAGTTCACCAGCCACGTGTTGAAATATTTAAAAGTTACACATCAAGCCAACAAATTCCTAGATAAATTATGTTCTATGCTTGAGCCCAGGAGTTCAAGATCAGCCTGGGCAACAAAGGGAGATCCCATCTCTAAAAAAAAATGTAGGCTAGCTTGGGGATGCCACTGTCCTAGCTACATAGGAGGCGAGGGCAGGAAGATCTCTTGAGCCTGGGAGGCTGAGGCTGAAGTGAGCCATGTTTGCACCACTGCACTCCAACCTGGGCAACCAAGCAAGACTCTGCCTCAAAAAAAAAAGTGTACAGTGGGAGAGGGACAGTTCTCACCCTCTAGCTTATAAAATAAATTCTTGTAAAAACTGGGAAGTCTGTATTCAAATTCAGAATTTACGCCATGTCATGGCAGCATGGGAGCTGGCCCTGGACCAGGGATCCTTCTTTTCACCTCTGGTTTCATCCTATATCATGAGGACCTTGTATGTGTACACAGACACCCCCACCCAAAATGTCTACATTCCACCCACATTCCCCACAGACAGCTGTCCCCTGGCTACCTAGGGACTCGTGGTGCTCATGCCAGAGACTGAGGAACAAGGCCTCTGTAGGACCCAGAAGTTGGCTTAGGTCCATCTAGACAGGAGTTCAGCGTGCCAGGTGCCAAGAGCCGGCTTCTAGGTAAGTCTTTCCCCAAGGCCTTGTGATTCTTTATCCCACAGGGGAATGTGGCTCAAGTTAACATTTTATTCGTTATCTGGAAATCCTATTTTCTCTCTCCTTCTACTTAAAGAAGAAAATATCAAAGGAAAAATATATTATGGTTTTTCCATTTCCATCCCTAAACTCTAACCCTTTCTGCTCATTATGCTTGAATTAGTTAAAATGAACATGAATAATTATGTAAAAGTGTGATTGATATTGGACTTGTTTTGTTTTGTTTTGTTTTTGAGATGGACTTACGCTTTTTCACCCAGGCTGGAGTGCAGTGGCACGATCTTGGCTTACTGCAACCTCCGCCTCCAGGGTTCAAGCGATTCTCCTGCTTCAGCCTCCCAGGTAGTTGGGATTACAGGCGCACGCCACCACGCCCAGCTAATTTTTGTGTTTTTAGTAGAGACAGGGTTTCACTTTGTTGGCCAGGCTGGTCCCAAACTCTTGACCTCAGGAGATCCACCACGTGAGGACCTCCCAAAGTGCTGGAATTCCAGGCGTGAGCCCCCTTGCCTGGCCGATATCGGACTTGAGAATCCTAGTGACTATCTTCCTTCCAGGTAAGATACACTTGCAGTCCTCCCACTAAAATCTCAAGGCTTAAGCTGGGTGCCGTATGAAGTAAAACATATAGCAATCAGTATAAATAAGCAACTGGCAACTTTCTAAAAACACATGTGGCTGGGCACAAGGGTTCGCACTTATAGTCCCAGCACTTTGGGAGGCAAAGGCAGAAGGATCACTTGATCTCAGGAGTTAAAGACCAGCCTGGGCAACATAGCAAGACCTCATCTCTACCGAAAAAAATTTTAAAATAGCCAGGTGTGGTGGTGCGGGCCTGCAGTCCCAGCTACTCAGGAGGCTGAGGTGGGAGGGTTGCTTGAGCCCAGGAGATGAGTCAGCTATGATCGCACCACTGCACCCCAGTCTGGGCAACAGAGCAAGACCCTATCTAAAAATACATACATAAAATTTTAAAAAATTAAAACTTTGGCCAGGCACAGTGGCTCACACCTGTAATCCCAGCACTTTGGGAGGCCAAGGCAGGCGGATCATGAGTTTAAGAGTTCGAGACCAGCCTGACCAACATGGAGGCTGAGGCAGGAGAATCGCTTGAACCTGGGAGGTGGAGGTTGTAGTGAGCCGAGATTGCGCCACTGCACTCCAGCCTGGCAACAGAGAGAAACTCCATCTAAAAAAAAAAAATTAAAACCTATGTTCCAAAAGGTATATACAAGGATGTTTATAATATCACTATGTGTAATTTCTAACACTGCAACATTGGATGAGAGAAGACAGATCCCAAAGAAGACATTTGGATGATTTCATTCACACAAAGTTCAAGAACAGACAAGATGAACCAACAGTACCAGAGGTCAGGACCATGTCTGCTCTTGGGGTAAGAGTGACAGGAAGAAGGCACAAAGGGACTTTTTATTTATTTAATTTTTTTTGAGATGCAGTTTCATTCCTATCGCCCAGGCTGGAGTGCAATGGCAGTGATCGCAGCTCACTGCAACCTCCACCTCTCAGGTTCAAGCGATTCTCCTGCCTCAGCCTCCCAAGTAGTTGGGGTTACAGGCACCCACCACCACGCCCAGCTAATTTTTGTATTTTTAGTAGAGACAGGGTTTCATCATGTTGGCCAGGATGGTTTCAAACTCCTGACCTCAGGCGGTCCACCCGCCTTAGCCTCCCAAAGTGTTGGGATTACAGGCGTGAGCCACTGCGCCTGGTCGGGACCTTCAGGTTCTAAGGATGACCTGTTTCTCGATTTGAGTGCTGGTGACGTGAACATGTTCACATTGTGATACTTCATGGATTGCTGCCTTGTTATTCATGCACTTCTCTGTATGTTATTTATTTCAATAACATTTACCATAACAAATGCACGTGTCAACATGGAAATTTTAAATAGAAACACAATTATTTCACTGTGAACTGAGACGTGGGAATATGAGGGGACCTGGGTTCACAGCAGCAAGACGGAAGGCGAAACAGAATGTGGGGTGCCCAGTGGCTGGCCACAAGGGCTCTTGGAAGGAAATGTGTACTCATTGGCTGCCCACAGGGCATGCCACCAGGGCCATGCCACAGCGGCCCTCTAGTGGAGAGGTTCCCAGGACACATTCTGCAGGTTCACATTCTGCAGAACCTAGGGTTATAGGAAAGGCTAATTAATAGACAGGACCCCTGCTCATATCACCTAAAGTCCATCAGAACAAACTGTTTATCTCTATGTATTAGGTCTGTAAGATTTCACAAAGGAGAGGTGGAGAGGGGCAAATAACGCCATTATAGAACCATCTGTTGAATGGAGATGTTTCTAACATGAAAAAGAAACACCATGACCCTAAGCAGCACCCTGAGGAAACAGTCAACAGTTGTGCATCCCTAGGGCAAGGAGACAGGAGCTTCAGTTACCAGTCAGTTTCAGAACTATCATCCATGAAAGCAGACTAGGAAAACCCTCTCTCTCCCTCCTTCCCTCTGCTTAAGTCATCTGGCGGGGCTAAGGAGAAATCTACCTCTTTGAGATCAGTAACTGTTTAAAGAGCTTGTGTGGTGCAGAGCAAGACAAACTATTATTTTACAGTCCTGGGACTCAGGACAGGCTTCAGCAACCCAGCTCTTGGCTTATGGACAGATTTAGATCCTAGAAAAAAAAAATTATAGTCACTTGAGGCCATGAGTTCGAGAGTAGCCGGGCAGCATAGTGAGATCCCATCTCTCCAAAAAGCAATGCTGAGGCAGGGTGGCATGCCCGTAGGCCCAGTTACTTGGGAGGCTGAGGCAGGAGGATGGCTTGATCCCAGTTGTCAGAGGCTATAGTGAGCTATGATTGTGCCTGTGAATAGCCACTGCACTCTGGCCTCAGAGACAGATAGAATTTGTCTCCAGAAAAACAAACAAACAAACAAAAAAACTTGCATCTACTTCTCCCAACAGGTATTTGTCACCCTCTTTGAAACAGCTGATCACCTGTCTGGACAATCATCCACCTCAACAGCCCTCAACCACCTTGATCTTTCACCAGTTAGCCAAACAATAACCAAGTCTTCCTCGCTTTGTCTTCCCCTTTATGAAAATCTCATATAGATCATGTTTCAGCTAAGCTTTGCAACTAGTTCAGACTGGCAAGAAACAAGGAGACAGTGGAAGGAGAGGCAGGTGACAGAGAAACAGGGCGTCACATAGGGACAAACTTCCTCAACTCAAGTCTCGTCATGTCTAAGTCCCTGACTCTGCCGCCCTCCAGGTCAATATCCAACAAAGATCTTAGAAAAACAGAACTGAATCTGAACACATCTACAACCGTTTAAAACATACATGGTCTCAGCACATTCCACTTAACCGTTTGTACTAACAGAGGAAAGCAGAGAACGACCATCTCAAATCGTCTGTGTGTTGTAGCTAGAGGCTGATGTCCTCTGGAAGGTTAATCTTCCTAAATCCTATTTGGTTCAGCATGATGTTAAACTCTGCTTCACTCCCTGAGTACATCTGAGGCTCAGGGGCAGTTTAGACAAAAAGAGAAAGTGTGCTCTATCTGGTACTTGCAACAGGAAAAAAATTACAAATAAACAAGAACTGACCTAATTCAATTTGTTTACTCTTCTAATTCTCCAACACAGTCTGTAACAATAAAGCCTCATAACCTTAGAATATTAATGAAAAACAACTTTTAATATTTGTTTTATAAGTAAAACTATAATAAAATATTATTTATGACTAATAAAACCACCACATTCAGATCCTTATAAATCATTAACTACCACCAGACTCAGCACACATACACCCTGAGCAAAGTCTTCAAGACATAAGATATATAATTTTTTTTTGAGATGGAGTTTCGCCTTTTTGCCCAGGCTGGAGTGAAGTGGTGCAATCTTGGCTCACTGAAACCTCTGCCACTGCCGCCCCCGCTCCCAGGGTTCAAGTGATTCTCCTGCCTCAGCTTTGTGATTAGCTGGGACTACAGGTGTGCGCCACCATACCTCACTGATTTTTGTATTTTTAGTAGAGACAAGGTTTCACCATGTAGGCCAGGCTGGTCTTGAACTCCTGACCACAGGTGATCCACCTGCGTCAGCCTCTCAAAGGGCTAGGATTATAGGTGTGGGCCATCGTGCACGGCTAAGACATAAAGTTTAAACATGCTTGCCCTTAATAGAGCATCTTGCTGGAAATAAGAGGACCCAGTGGGAAAAGTCTAGCTCCATAGAAGGAAACATGCCAGGCAGATCAGTTCCTCAACGCCATTCTTTGGCTCTGGCAGCCCAGCATTCTCTCTAAACCCCAGATTTTTCTTTCCAGAAACCACATTCCTATGCAAAGTTGGGTGAACTTTAACAAACAGCCCTTACCTGGGATTTCCGAAGACTGGCTCTAAGAATGAACGGCTTAATCAGAAGCATCCACGGCACAGAGATCAAAGCCATAACCACGAAGAAACTTTGGACTTCTTGCTGCAAGACCAAAATGGTGCGATCCCATCATTTTCACATGACAGAACAGCATGTCGTACACGAAAAGTGACCTCACTACCAGTCACTTCACTAGCACTTGATTTTGAGAGATCTAAAACACTTCAATGAATCCATTAGCCTTCGTATCTGGCACACTCCCCTTGCAGATAGAGAAATATCGGTCCAGTGTGTCCAAAGCTCGACAGAGGGTGGATGCTGGAAACTCACTCTCTGTATTCCTTATCTCTGAGTAGCTGCTGTACCATATGTAACCAGTCTTTTGAACAAGAAGTACATGGAATAAGGGCAGCCCGTGTCTTCAAGTCTGTTCTGTGGGGTTCTTTTGCACCTGGGTCTGGATGAAAACTATGGCAGGCCTCATGACTTCACCAGTCACTCAGTGGTACTCAAAAGTCCTTGGGTCGCTTTAAGTCACAAACATTATTCAACTGGTAATTTTTTTTCTTTTTTCAAACAGAGTCTCACTCTATCGCCCAGGCCAGAGTGCAGTGGTGCAATCTTGGCTCATGGCAACCTCCGCCTCCTGGGTTCAAGTGATTCTCCTGCCTCAGCCTACCGAGTAGCTGGGATTACAGGCGCCTGGCACCATATCCAGCTAATTTTTGTATTTTTAGTAGAGACGGGATTTCACTGTGTTGGCCAGGCTGGTCTTGAACTCCTGACCTCGTGATCCACCCACCTCGGCCTCCCAAAGTACTGGGATTACAATCGTGAGCCACCAAGCCCAGCCTCAATCGGTAATTTTCTATTTTGAGTCCTAGACAATTATCTGAGCTCTCTCGCTCCTATTCTTAAAAAAAAAATGAAGTTCCTTACAATTGATACCTGACTTTCATCCCTTCAATGTGGGCGAGTTACCCAACAGGCTCAGGGATACCCGCTTTGAACTCACTCTCGGTCTCTCTCACCTTCCCTTTGGAGAGAGGCATCTGCAGTGTTCAGGCCTCTGCTGAGAGCCTGGAAGAGTCCCTGTTATCTTCCTGCTCCAGATCGCCTTTCACATCCTCATGCCCCTGCCTCCTTTTTCATACACACCCCACTGACCAGTTTAGAGGAGTGACTCACAGCCGCTATGGGCAAAAGAACCAGGAGGCTCAGAAGGCTCAGTCAGAGTGGCTGAGAAGGACTGAGAGCAGGGCGCTCGAAGGAAATAGAAAAACGTTTCTTGAGCCTTCGCATTCCTCCAAGCATTCTGACCAAGGTGGCAGTAAATGCTAGGGGATGAAATTATCCCAATTGTAACACAATTTACCCTGATAATAGTGGGAGCACTATTTGTTCCATCTTCCCCCTCACTCCACTTTCAAATGTCCAAAAGAGGAAGGGAGACCATGGGAACCCAGGCTGAACTTGCCTGTCCTAGTACCTGCATGCGATGCTGTCTCGTGGCCCTTTGTCCATTTTTACACAACGGGATTGCCCCCCGATGATGTACCATGCAATGGTGTGTGTGTGTGTGTGTGTGTGTGTGTGTGAGAAGCTATCCTCTGATATTCAAAGACAGGCAGGACAATGTTGGAAAGGGACTTTTCTTTTTCTTTTGAGATGGAGTTTTGCTCTTGTTGCCCAGGCTAGAGTACAGTAGTGAAATCTCAGCTCTCCAGAACATCCACCTCCAGAGTTCAAGTGATTCTCCTGCCTCAGCCTCCTGAGTAGTTGGGATTACAGGCATGCACCACCATGCCTGGCTAATTTTGTATTTTTAGTAGAGACTGGGTTTCTCCATGTTGGCCAAGCTGGTCTCAAACTCCTGACCTCAGGTGATCCACCTGCCTCAGCTTCCCAAAGTACCAGGCTTATAGGCAGGATCCACCTCTCCCAGCCTGGGAAGGGACTTTGTTAACTTGTATTGTCTCTTCCAGCTGCATAACTCCAACATGAGGTTATGAAAACTTCAAACTGTGTCAAGATTATTAATCTTTATACTAGAGTGTGGGGAAACCAGCCAACTCCACATAATGCTTTTGAGGAGAAAAAGCCTGGAAAAGCCATGTACTCCCTGTGCAACGCTCAGCGCACATTCCAGACTAAGCAAGGACTTCAGTCTCAATGAAAGCGGTTAGTACACGGACTATTTTGGTGAATCTGAGTTCTCTGCCATAAAATAGAAGAATTATTTGGGAAATCCAAACAAACATTCATTTAGATCCAGCACTGAGTAGATGAACCTTCAAAATGCATTCAGTTCATGCCAACATGCTGGGTATGGCTCACGGTTACCGTCTATGGAGAACAAAATGGTGCCCAACGGTCATCGGTCATGTGCCTGTTTCTTCTGATTATTCCTTTTTTTTTTTTTTTGAGACCAGTCTTGCTCTGTCACTCAGGCTGGAGTGCAATGGCGTCATCTTGGCTCACGGCATCCTCTGCCTCCCGGGTTCAAGTGATTCTCCTGCCTCAGCCTACCAAGTAGCTAGGATTACAGGTGCATGTCACCACGCCCAGCTATTTTTTTTGTATTTTTAGTAAAAATGGGGTTTCACCATGTTGGTCAGGCTGGTCTTGAACTTCTGACCTCGTGTTCCACCCACCTCAGCCTCCCAAAGTGCTCAGACTACAGGCATGAGCCACCTCACCTGGCCTCTGATTCTTATCTAAACTCATTCCTTATGAAAACCCAATTTCAAGGCATTTTTTCTTCTTATTATTGACGCTTGGTTAGGGAAAGAGAACACAACTAGGAATCAAACCCATGAGAAGGGGCGTGGCCATAGAAGCATGACATTAAATGGGACATCCAAGGCGCAATCACCGGCAGACAACCTTCACACTGAAGGGTAGCTGGCTTTGTGGAACAAGCCATAGGGCTCCTCTAAAGGAATCAGGACCTATCTAAATGGGTCTTTTTTAGTGAAAAATCTACCTTCAGATAATATGATCAGGTTAATCACTGGGAGAGGCCCAGGGGAAAAAGCTACTGTTATTTATGTTATCAAAGAATTACACACTGAGTTATTTTTCTATCCTGCTCCAATAGGATTTTTATACCTTTTAAAAATAAAATATTGGCTGGGAGTGGTGGCTTACACCTATAATCCCACCACTTTGGGAGGCCGAGGTGGGCGGATTACCTGTGGTCAAGAGTTCAACACCAGCTGGCCAACATGATGAAACTATATCTCTACCAAAAATGCGAAAATTATCTGGGCCTGGTGGTGTGTGCCTGTAATCCCAGGTGCCTGGGAGGCTGAAGCAGGAGAATCGCTTGAACCTGAGAGGCGGAGGTTGCAGTGAGCCAACATCATGCCACTGCACTCCAGCCTGGGTGACAAAGTGAGATAAATAATAAATAAATGAACAAAATATTAACTTGCTAACAAGGCTAAAAGAAATGGAAGAAATCCGAGTCGCAATAAGGTGCAGCATTGGGATGAACTGTCTCTGGAAGAGGAGCAAAAAATAAAAAACCAGCTCCCACCAGCTTTGGAAACTCACAGAAGAGCAACAGTTTGATTCGTAGTTTTCCAGAAACGATCTATCCATGTGAATACAGGGTTTTCTCTTCTTGATTCTGTTTCAATTATTATTCTTGTTAATTTAGCTAGAGTTCACTCTTTGAATAAAAGATTATTAAGTATTAAGGTGCCATATAGAACATTTTATAGTTGCAAGCCCATCAGTGTGAAGTTTTTTTTTTCTTTCTTCACAGCCCATGTACAAGACAATCTTCAACTTCTCTGCAATAATCCCTCTCATGTATTACCCCAACAAGAACTGCTGGAGCCACACCATAGTCCGCAGCGCTTGTGCTTTCATTGAATAAGACCCTCTTGAAATGTAAAGGATGTAACACTCTTCACTGAATGCCAAGATGACTCAGTTTTACAAATAAGTACTCTTTGCAACACTCAAGAGCAGGAGAGAGGCCAGGTGCAGCGGCTCATGCCTGTAGTCCCAGCACTTTGGGAGGCCAAGGCAGGTGGATCACTTGAGGTCAAGAGTTGCAGACCAGCCTGGCCAACATGGTGAGACCCTTTCTCTATTAAAAATTAGCTAAGCATGGTGGCACACACCTGTCATCCCAGCTACTCAGGAAGCTGAGGCAGGAGAATCGCTTGAATCCAGGAGGCAGAGGTTGCAGTGAGCTGAGACGGTGCTACTGTACTCCAGCTTGGGTGAGAGCAAGATTTCGTCTCAAAAAAAAAAGAGTAGGAGAGAAATTTTACATAATCAAGTAAATAAAAGAAGACTTAAAAAATCAGGAATACCTGATATTTGTAGAGAGGTGCATTAGAAGAGTCACTGTAGTTAAACAGAAACATGTTAATGAAGTGGATGAGGATGCTGGGGGCATGCTGAGACACATGGACGTCAAAGCGGCACCATTTGAAAACGATCATGAAAACCAGGTATCCAAACAGACACAGGATAAAAATCATCTCAGGGATAAACTGCAGAATGATGTTGAGAGTTCTTCTGAAGTATCTGGGGGTGGAAAACACACATATGCACAAGATAGAATATCAAGGGAACATTAGGACTTCATTATTCTCTCAAAGCACAAAATGCTTTTTTTTTTTTTTTTTTTGCAATGGAGCCCCACATCCCCCAGCAAACAGCAATCCTGAATTGATGCACAGAAAAGAATACAAAAAAGGAAATACTCTGCTTTTGCACCAAAGAGTCAGAGAGAACTACATTCTAGAAGTAACATCTAAAGCAAAGGTCATGCCCACACAGACAGGGTGGTGATCTGACCACAGCTTCGCATGCAGACCTAGCTCACAGTTGCACATTTAAAGGCGAGAGGATAGAGAGTGGGGACTTGGAAGCTTTTTCCTAAGAATGCTCTAAGATAGGACTCGGCAAACTGTGGCCCGCAAGCCTATTGAGCCTAACACCTGATTCTGTACAGCCTGGAAGTTAAGAATGGTTTTTATGTTCTTAAATTGCTGAGGTGAAAAAACTCAAAAGAAGTCAGGCATGGTGGCTCCAGCCTGTAATCCCAGCACTTGGGGAGGCTGAGGCAGGTGGATCACGAGGTCAGGAGTTCAAGACCAGCCCAGCCAACTTGGTGAAACCCCATCTATACTAAAAATACAAAAAAATTAGCCAGCCATGGTGGCGTGCACCTGCAATCCCAGCCACTCAGGAGGCAGGCAAACTGAGGCACACTGAAGCAGGCAAACTGCTTGGACCCGGGAAGTGGAGGTTGCAGTGAACTGGGATCGTGCCACTGCACTCCAGCCTGGGTGACGGAGTGAGACTCCATCTCAAAAAAAAAAAAAAAAAAAAAAAATTTTGTAATACATGAAAATTACATAAACGTCACATTTCAGTGTTCACAAATTAAATGTTCTTGGTGCACAGTCACGTTCACTTGTGTACGTATTGCCTATGGCTGCACTCCTACTGAGACACCAGAGCTGAGCGCAAACGGTCCCCAACTTACCACAGTTCAACTTACGATTTACAATGATACCCATACAACCATTCTGTTTTTCAATTTCAGTGAAGCATTCAGTCAATTACATGAGATGTTCAACTATTATAAAACAGGCTTTGTGTTTGTTGATTTCGCCCAGCAGTGTGTTCATTTAAGTGTTCTGGTAACATTTTAAGGTAGTCTAGGCTAAGCTATAATGTTTGGTAGATAAGTGTATTAAACGCATTTTCGGGTCAGGTGCGGTGGCTCACGTCTATAATCCTAGCAGTCTGGGAGGCTGAGGCGGGTGGATCACTTGAAGTCAGGAGTTCAAGACCAGCCTGGCCAGTATGATGAAACTCCATCTCTACTAAAAACACAAAAATTTGCCGGGCGTGGTGGCACACACCCGAAGTCCCAGCTACTTGGGAGACTGAGGCAGGAGAATCACTTGAGCCCAGGAAGCAGAGGTTGCAGTGAGCCAAGATTGCACCATTGCACTCTAGCCTGGGAGACAAGAGCGAGACTCCATCTCAAAAAAAAAAGAAAGAAAGAAATTGATGTTGAACTCACCCCCTCCTTCTGCTGTGAGAACTGACAAAGATGACAGGTGCAGAGCCTTGGGGGGCCCATGATGGACATGTGTCATGGTCTTAAGCTACTGAAATTTGGGGGCTGTTTGTTACACACAATAGCCTAATCCATTCTTAGTATGTATTTCTGTTCTGTAAAAATAATCATCTCAGAGACATTAAGCAATGACTGACTCTATGATCACGCAGCTACTAAGACTTAAACTTCTGATTCCAAACACTTCATCATTTCTGTGGCACCATGGTGTCCCCTCACTGCTCACCTCCATAGAGGTGGGATCTCAGCAGCACCTACAAGTCAACAGCCATGTTCATAAAAGGCACATGTGAAAGGCACATTTGAAGCTGTTTGCAAATATTTATACCGTTAGCATAAATAAGCTTAAGATGTTTTCCAATGATGGATCTTGATAGAAGGAAAGGAACAGACCTGGCAACATCAACAGCGAAAGACGTGAGAGAAAGGCTGCTGCCAGCAGGAAGAAATGTTACTGAGTGGAAGGCAGGACCTGAGGGCATCATGGCCAAAATTCACAGATATTCCTCTTGGCCCATTTGATGGGATCTGAACTTGGAGACAGCACCAATCAAGGCCTTTCAGGTTGGGGAGAACATAAGATGCTGTGGGATTTCCAGTCTTTTTTTTTTTTTTTTTTTTTTTGAGATGGATTCTCACTCTGTCGCCCAGGCTAGAGTGCAATGGTGTGATCTCAACTCACTACAACCTCTGCCTCCCAAGTTCAAGCGATTCTCCTGCCTCAGCCTCCCAAGTAGCTGGGACTACAGGTGCCTGCCACCATCCCTGCTAAATGTTGTATTTTTAGTACAGACTGGGTTTCATCATGTTGGCCAGGATGGTCTCGATCTCTTGTCCTCCTGATCCACCCGCCTCGGCCTCCCGAAGTGCTGGAATTACAGGCATGAGCCACTGTACCTGGCCTTTTTTTTTTTTTGAGACGGAGTCTTACCCCGTCAACCAGGCTGGAGTGCAGTGGTGCAATCTCAGCTCACTGCAATCTCTGCCTCCCAGGTTCAAGCAATTCTCCTGCCTCAGCCTCCAGAGTAGCTGGGATTATAGGCGCCCACCACCACATCTGGCTAATTTTTGTACTTTTAGTAGAGATGAGGTTTCACCATGTTGGCCAGGCTGTTCTTGAACTTCTGACCTCAGGCGATCCACCCGTCAGCTTCCCAAAGTGCTGGGATTACAGGCATGAGCCACTGTGCCCAGCCTCCAGTGTTTTTTTGAACCCTCAAATATTTCTTAGGCCAGAGGAGCACTTACCTTGGAGAGACTCTGCTCAGGAGAAACGGAAGTGCTGCCATTTCCGGCCAACCAGCTTGTCTTGGCTCAAGCCAAGATGCACAGGAAAGTGCCCCTTACAGGTAGAAAACTTACACAGAGAGATGCAGGTCCCAAGCCAGTGGTTCTGTCACCATTCATCATCAGTGTGATCAGACAGAACAGGCAGAGAGTGAATCAGGAAACTTACATGTGATTGAAAAGGCTGAGGATGACACCGAAAACCATCTGGACGATTCCCAGGACCACTGACATCTTCATTTTATAGGAGTTCAAAAACGTGAGTTTGTTTGATGCCAAGTTCCAAATCTGGATGGGAAATAAGACAAAAAAAAAAAAAAAAAAAACCCACATGGGAGAGTCTTAGAAGTTCGACTGGAGTTGAGGCCACAGCACAACTGTCCCTGAGCAAATCGCTCTGGGGAGCTGCCCTTGCATGTTTCGGTCCCACTCAATATATGCATTTTTGGTCTCCAAAAAGGAAAAAAGGATGAAGCCCTTTATAAATGCAACTTTAATGACAAAAATAACAGGATCCTTAGTGTTATTACCAAATTGCTAGAGGAAAATAGGAGAAAACCCCTATGTGAAAAGATAATTTGGGAGGCCAAGGCAGATGGATCAGTTGAAGTCAGGAGTTCGAGACCAGGCTGATCAACAGGGCGAAACCCCGTCTCTACTAAAAACACAAAAATTAGCTGGACATGGTGGCATATGCCTGTAATCCCAACTACTCAGGAGGCTGAGGCAGGAGAATCACTTGAACCTGGAAGGCGGAGAGTGCAGTGAGCCGAGATCACTCCACTGCATTCTAGCCTAAGTGACAGAGCAAGACTTGGGTTCAAAAAAGGAAAGATAATCTATACCATAATGCAAACATCTCAAACTTGCCTCAGTTTCCTTCATCATGGCCTAGAGATCACTGGCCCATGGATGTATCCAATCCTTTTAAATAATGCCACCTCTTACTCTGAAAGTCTATAGTGCTTCACATTACAAAGCATTCCCCAGGCCCTTCTCAAGAAGCCACTCCTGTGACCAATCTTTGTAATCACAATGGGTCAGATGCAGTTCCTGCCTTCTACACAGCCCCTGTTTGAAACAGCACCGCCAGGTGGGGATCATGTCCTGCCCCCAAACAATACTGATAATACTGACATGAGAAGAAAGCACACTGGGTGGTCGTGCAGGGGGCAGGTGGGTGGAGGGGGGTGGTTGGGATCTCATGCTGGCTAATGACCAGAGTCGCTAATATTCCTCTTCCCCATTTAAATCTCAGCAGCCCCATGGTCTCCACTCTTACTCCGTGGAAATGGTTCCAAGTCCTTGCTCCTTCCCCTGTCCCACCTGAACTTGAGGTACATCCCAGACTGTCTTCAGGCTTCCTCTGGGACATGTCAAAGATGACAAAGGTACAATGTCTTTTTCACCTTTGCTCCTAAATGACTTCCTCCTCCAAACTTCTTTGCTTCTGTTAAGGGGCCAACATCCAATCAGACACAACCTCAAACACAATCATCTTGCTCCCTCCATCACACACACATACGTGCTCACACGGTCAGGCGCTAATTTGCACTGATTGATTCTTCCTTTGCAATGTCCTGAGCTAGGCTGGAGGGGCACCCACTGAGGAGGCAGAGAGGGCAGGTCTGCTAGGACGCTTTAGACCCAGCCAAATCTGACACATTAAAAATGTTGGCCAGGGGCAGCGGCTCACGGTTGTAATCCCACCACTTTGGGACGCTAAGACGGCAAGATCACTTGACATCAGGAGTTTAAGACCAGCCTGGTTACAAACTGAGACCCTGTCTCTACAAAAACTTTTTTTTTTTTTTTTTGGAGACAGAGTCTTGCTCTGTCACCCAGGCTGAAGTGCAGTGGCACGATCTCAGCTCACTGCAACCTCCACCTCCCAGGGTCAAGCGATTCTCCTGCCTCAGCCTCCTGAGTAGCTGGGACTACAGGCATGCACCACCACGCCAGGCTCCTTTTTGTATTTTTAGTAGAGATGGGGTTTCACCATATCGGCCAGACTGGTCTCAAACTCCTGACCTCGCAGCCTCAGCCTCTCAAAGTGCTGGGATTATGGGCATGAGCCAATGCGCTCAGCCTCTACAGAAACTTTTTTTAAAAATTAGCCCAGTAAGGAGTGGCATGTGCCTGTAGTCCCAGCTGCTTGGGAGGCTGAAGCAGGAAGACTGAGCCTAGGAGGTCGAAGCTGCAGTGAGCCATGATCATGCCACTGTATTACAGCCTGGCCAACAGAGCAAGACCCTATCTCTAAATAAATAGATAAAAATGAAATTTTAAAATGTTAATAGTTAAGTACCAAGCACATACTAAGCAATTTAAATATGTGTATCTCATTTAATTCCACTGAAAACTCTATGAGATACAGGTATTGTCATTTTACAGACAAGGTAATTTATTATAACCTCAGGACGATACTTACATACCTAGGAAGAAATAACGTAAGAGTAACTAAAATTCAAGGAGCATTTACCACATTTGTGCATCAGACTCTGCTCTGGAGGGTTTATGTGTAAAAATAATTTCTTTTGCTGAGCAGTCCCAGGAGTTAGTGCTACAATGTATTTATTATTTTGAGATGGAGTTTCGCTCTTGTCACCCAGGCTGGAGTGCAATGGCACAATCTCGGCTCACTACAACATCTGCCTCCCAGGTTCAAGTGATTCTCCTGCCTCAGCCTCCGAGTAGCTGGGATTACAGGTACCTGACACCACGTCTGGCTAATTTTGTATTTTTAGTAGAGACAGGGTTTCACCCCATTGGCCAGGCTGGTCTTGAACTCCTAACCGCAGGTGATCCACCTGCCTCAGCCTCCCAAAGTGCTAGGATTACAGGTGTGAGCCACCCCACCTGGCCTAGGGCTGTCATTATATGCATTTTACAGGTGAGGAAACAAACATAGAGATGTTAACATGCTCAAACTCACAAAGAAAGTAAATAGGAAAGCAAAGATTTAACACAGGCAGCCTGATTCCTGTGTGAAGAGCTCAGACTCTTAACCATTTTATTATGTTCATTTGTCGTAAAATTTGCAAAAACTCCTGAGGCCAGCTATGATGAAGGCCAAATATTTTGTGATTAGATTCAGATAGATGCCAAATGCAGTCAGTAAATGCACTGTAGAAATTTGTGTTATGTAAAAGATACGCCCTTATTAATGTATATATGACACAAGTACTAATATAGGCACAGACATTGATATGGTTTGGCTGTGTCCACCCAAATCTCATCTTGAATTGTAGCTCCCAAAATTCCCATGTGTTGTGGGAGGGACCGATGGGAGATAATTGAATCATAGGGGTGGTTTCCCCTATACTGTTCTTGTAGGAGTGAATAAATCTCACGAGAATCAATGATTTTATAAGGGGAAACCCCTTTCACTTGGTTCTCATTTTCTCCCTTGCCTGCCGCCATGTAAGATGTGCCTTTCACCTTCGCCATGATTATGTGGCCTCCCTACACAATCTTTTTCTTTATAAATTACTTAGTGTTGGGGATGTCTTTATCACCAGCATGAAAATGGACTAAGACAGACATGTTCTGTTAAAGTGGTTATCTCTGAGGAATAGGACTACAGGAACCAGAGAAGTAGGAAAGGAAAGGCAACTCCTGCTTTTCTTTTCTTTTTTTGAGACAGAGACTCTCTGTGTCACCCAGGCTGAAGGGCAGTGGTGCGATCTCAGCTTACTGCAACCTCTGCCTCCCAGATTCAAGTACTTCCTCAGCCTCCTGTGTAGCTGAGATCACAGGCATATGCCACCATGCCTGGCTAATTTTTGTATTTTCACTTTCTTTTTTTGAGATGGGCTCTCACTCTGATTGCCCATGCTGGAGTACAGTGGCGTGATCTCGGCTCACTGCAACCTCCACCTCCTGGGTTAAAGCAATTCTCCTGCCTCAGCCTCCCAAGTAGCTGGGACTACTGGCATGTGCCACTGTGCCCAGCTAATTTCTGTATTTTTAGTGGAGGCAAGGTTTCACCAGGTTGGTCAGCCTGGTCTTGAACTCCTGACCTCAAGTGATCCATCTGCCTTGGCCTCCCAAAGTGCTTGGATTACAGGTGTGAGCCATCACATCAGGCCAACTCCAGCTTTTCGTTATATAATATTTTATGTTATATAGATTTTTTTATCATATATATGTATTATTTTAGGATAGAAAGACCAGAGTTTTTCAAAATTCTAAATGTTACTAGGAACAAATTTCATTATTTTCAATATCTCACATTCTCTTTCACCCTGATGTATTTTCTTTCTTTTCTAACTTGTGGGCAGATGACAAAATTGCATGCCAAGCAGAAACTCAGGATCACTCAGCTCTGCGACATAAAATACTGTGGTCCCATGCTGCCTGAGGAGCAGAAATGGACAGGCAGGATTTGCTGATGAATTAACTGTGGGCCACGGAGGGGAGAGACAAGACTATTGGAGCAATGAGATTCCAGACAAAGGAAGATCAACCAGACCCCAAGATCATCCCCTCTAGATTCCTTCTCCACCTGCTTCCTAAACCTGAAATGCCTCTGACCACAACAAAGTCTTGCGGGCCACAAAAGTAATTCAAATTAATTTTTTAACACTTTCCAGCTTACAAACCAGCCTTCAAGGACTTTACCACTTTTGATAAAACTTAGAATGCAAGTGTGCCTGGATGGCAAGTATAAACAAATCTCTGGCAAAGTTTCTGTTTTCATCAAGGCGGGGAGGCAGGAGACAGCAGGATGACCCAGGAAGACTTAAGAGGAGGTGATCTGTAAGACAAGAGACACTGGAGAACCAATTCTAGGGCTAGTACTATTTACTCCCAACTGTCAGCAACACAAAGTGAGGTCTCAGGTTCTCTCGTACAAAGAAGAGAGCTTAGAAGAAACATTTACGGACATTTGCCAAGTTCAGTTTTAGTTCAGCTCATTCTCATTTGGAGCATAAGGCCGCCACCTGGTGGCAGCATGCACTGGGCCAATAGAAATAAATGGCTTTACATGAATGGGCATGTGTTATGTCTCCTCAAAATCCCTTTACATCTACAGGCTTTGAGGAAGTATCATTTTGCTTAGCTCGAATCTAGTTGACTGAGATATATATAACAAACAAACAAAATAAAGCAAATACCCCTAAAAAGTGTCAATTCTATGCAGTAAAACAAAAGGCCAGGCGCAGTGGCTCATGCCTGTAATCCCAGCACTTTGGGAGGTGGATCACAAGATCAGGAGTTCGAGACCAGCCTGGCCAACATAGTAAATCCCCATCTCTACTAAAAATACAAAAAATTAGCCAGGTATGGTGGTGGGTACCTGTAGTCCCAGCTACTTGGGAGGCTGAGGCAGGAGAATTTCTGGAACCCGGGAGGCAGAGGCTGCAGTGAGCTGAGATCATGCCATTGCACTCCAGCCTGGGCGACAGTATGAGACTTTGTCTCAAAAATAAAACAAACATAAAAGCAAATCTATACCTTTTTTTGAAAAAAGGGAAATGTTTCCTACTGCAAGAAAATATCAAGCAGGGAACTTGAACTTGATTAGGATGCTAAAAAGCTTATCTAATATGCATACTTCCCAGGCAATCAAGTGCCTTTTAAAGAAGCAATTATTAACCACCAGGGATGTAATTGATGGAGAAAGAGGCAGATGTTTGGGGAACTGCATGGAAAATGGGGCTGGGTAGAGGGTGCAGATAGAATATTTATTTGAATCTGGCTCTGTGTGTCACAAAAACCTCAGCAAAAGTAATTTTATCTCAACACAAGTTTGTTGATTTGACAGGCTTTGCCGGCCTTCTCTTCTCTATCCAGAGGTCTTTTCCACAAAACAGTTGACACTAAATAAATATTTAACCCAAGACGACATTATTACCGGATCAATCCCAAATGGGTATGGATTTCCAGAATACACTCCTGGTATGGCTGGGTCCAGCTGCAGATACGGATTTTCCTCCATTACATGAGTACTTTAGAGAGAGGGAGGGAGAAAAACAAACAATGAGCAACCAGAGGCAGAAAAAAATGCTAAGAACCACCAGTCATGGACTTGCCCATCGAAGCCCCACTTCTGATGCAACTCATCAATTTGGTTGATTCAGTATCTTCTATGCATCAAGTATTGTCCTAAGCACTGAGGAGACAGAAATTGCCATCTGGCCCCTAAGGAGTTTACAGCCTGAGTTTCCAAAGAGATCTCAGCCTGATGTGCTATAGTAAAGAAAATCAGCCGGGCGCGGTGGCTCAAGCCTGTAATCCCAGCACTTTGGGAGGCTGAGGCGGGTGGATCACAAGGTCAAGAGATCGAGACCATCTTGGTCAACATGGTGAAACCCCGTCTCTACTAAAGATACAAAAAATTAGCTGGGCATGGTGGCACATGCCTTTCATTCCAGCCACTTGGGAGGCTGAGGCAGGAGGATTGCTTGAGCCCGGGAGGTCAAGGCTGCAATGAGCCAAGATCGCACCACTGCACTCCAGCCTGGGCAACAGAGTGAGACTCTGTTGAAAGGAAAAAAAGACGGGGAAGGGGGAGAAGGGAGAGGAGGGAAATGCGAAAGAGAAAGGGAAGGAAAAGGAAGGGAAATCAGGACTCATACACCATCAGAAATAAGGTAGAAGGCAGGATTTCTGGGAGCATGAAGGAAAGAAACCCCAGCCCACGGACATGCGTACGAAGTCTCCCCTGGGAACATGGGGGCTGTTTCTGAAGGATAGATTGGTGTTTTACATATACACCTCAACTGCTATGAAACTTACCTCTAAAAATGTAGCCCACAGACTGTCTTTAAATCTGTATCCCTTTTCACCCAGAAGCATGCATGTGAATGGGAAGAAATTTCCTTTTTTTTTTTTTTTTTTCCGAGACGGAGTTTCGCTCTTGTTGCTCAGGCTCACTGCAACCTCCGCCCCATGCCCCCCACCTCACATCCCAGGTTCAAGCAATTCTCCTGCCTCAGCCTACTGAGCAGCTGGGATTACAGGCATGCACCACCACACCTGGCTAATTTTTGTGTTTTTAATAGAGATGTGGTTCACCATGTTGGTGGTCAGGCTGGTCTTGAACTCCTGATCTCAAGTAATCCACCCACCCCAGCCTCCCAAAGTGCTGGGATTACAGGTGTAAGCCACTGCGCCCGGCCCAGAAATTTCTCTCTACCTTTGCAAGCCTTAAGAGGATGAGAATATTGAGTTAATTTTTTTTTTTAATAACCTGCATCTGTGGAAGGGCCCAAGGAATGAGCATTTGAAATGATGAAGAACAGGCCTGGCGTGGTGGCTCACACCTGTAATCCCAGCACTTTGGGAGGCTGAGGTGAGTGGATCACTTGAGGTCAGGAGTTCAAGACCAGCCTGGCAAACATGACAAAACCCCGTCTCTACTAAAAATACAAAAATTAGCTGGGTACAGTGGCACATGCCTGTGATCCCAACTACTCGGGAGGCTGTGGCAGGAGAATCACTTGAAACCAGGAGGTAGAGGTTGCAGTGAGCCGAGATCAAACCACTGCCCTCCAGCCTGGGTGCCCGAGTGAGACTCCATCTCCAAAAAATAAAATAAATAAAATAGAATTTAAAATAGAATGAAATGATGAAGAACAGACAGTGGACAGTCTTGCCAGGCTGCCTAGAAATACAGTCCGTCAGCTGGGCGCAGTGGCTCACGCCTGTAATCGCAGCACTTTGGGAGGTAGATGAGGGCGGATCTCTTCAGAGCAAAACTCTGTCTCAAAAAAAAAAAAAAAGAAAAAAGAAAAAAAGAAATACATTCCCTCCCTTCTGCAGCGAGGCACTGGGGCCTTAGGTAGCAGCTGAGGGAATCGGGAAGCCTGGCCCTACTGTCCTGGCCTTCCATATACAGTGGCAGCAGCTGACTGTGACTCACTCTCCCAGTCACAACCCCCATCCTAATGGCATGTGTCAGTGCAGAAGGCTGGACTTCCAGAGCAGAGAAATGTTTGTGTATTCAGAAAGAAAAAAGTCACCCCAGACAGGAGGGAACTGGCCTGGCACCCATGGCTAAGCCATCGTGTCTCCTGCTGAACATTAACAGCTTCACAGAACACCACGGTCGGACAGGGCCACCTGGTGATTCCGACAGAGCAAGAAAAAACAAGATCATTCCACAATCACACCCGAATACAGGCAGAAAGAAGGACACGGTCCAAATCACAAAAATGACCCAGCATCCCCGCATCCTAACACGGGCCAAATGCTCTAAGCCCTTTCTAACACCCTCCTAACAGAGATGGTTTTCCCAGTGGTGCACCTTCTCCCTTGTTGAGTCAATATGCCCAACTCTGGTGACTGCAGGAATGTTTTTGGTGGCCTTTCAACCATCAAGGAAGCAGGCTCAAAACCCAGGTTGCAGCTGGTGACCAGAATCAGCTCACTGTGTACTTCAGCTGTCATTTTCTTCTGCCACACTGATAATGAGGTTCTTCCTTATACTACTGACCCTTCACATGTGCCTGAGCATTGCTCCAATTCAAGACCAAAGAGTCCTGAATCGGGGAAGAAGTCATTTGCAGGTGCAGAAGAGAAAAACATTCATAGCAGCCAGGCACGGTGGTTCACGCCTGTAATCCCAGCACTTTGGGAGGCCGAGGCAGGTGGATCACTCGAGGTCGGGAGTTTGAGACCAGCCTGACCAACATGGAAAAACCCTGTCTCTACTAAAAATACAAAATTGGCTGGGTGTGGTGGTACATGCCTGTAATCCTAGCTACTTGAGAGGCTGAGGCAGGAGAATTGTTTGAACCCGGGAGGCGAAGGTTGCAATGAGCCAAGATCGTGTCATTGCACTCCAGCCTGGGCGACAGAGCAAAACTCTGTCTAAAAAAACATAAACAAAACAAAAGAACAACATTCATACCCATGTCTGCAGAATGATAACAGGACAGTTAACTTGGGCCTTTCACAGTCACACTCCAGGGGAAATGGAATTTCATGTTGGTAGTCTGGTGAAATTATGCAGATTTAACATATTTCAAAACTCATCTCAGCCAGGCGCAGTAGCTCACACCTGTAATTCGAACACTTTGGGATGCCAAGGTGGGTGGATCACCTGAGGCCAGGAGTTCAAGACCAGCCTGGCCAACATGGTGAAACCCTGTCTCTACTAAAAATACAAAAATTAGTTGGGTGTGGTGGCACACACCTGTAATCCCAGCTAGTTGGCAGGATGAGACAGGAGAACTGCGAGAACCCAGGAGGCTGAGGTTGCAGTGAGCCAAGATTGCACCACTGCACTCCAGCCTGGGCCACAGAACGGACTCCATCTCAAAACAAAAAATAAAACTCATCTCTATACTTATGACTTTAAATCTAAAGAGCAGAACTAAGTGTAAGAATGTATGTGTTTGTTTATTTGAGACAGGGTCTTGCTGTATGGCCCAGGCTGGAGTATAGTGGCGCCATCACAGCTCACTGCACCCTCAGCCTCCCAGGCTCAAATGATCTGCCTGCCTCAGCCTCCCGAGTAGCTGGAAACACAGGCATGTGCCACTGAGCCAAGCTAATTTTTTTTTTTCATTTTATATAGAGAAACAGGGCCTCCCTATATTGCCCAGGCTGGTCTTGAACTCCTGGGCTCAAGCAATCCTCCCACTTTGGCCTCCCAAAGTTCTGGGATTACAGGTGTCAGTCACTGTGCTCGACCTAATTTGTTTTTACATTTATGGAAGTTTTGTTTTGTTCTTTTGAGCATCTCTTTAGAATACTAATTGCAAAGCAAAAAAAAAGAAAAAATCAAAAACACACAGATATAGCTGTCTGTATGTCATTCTGGAAAACGTTTTATTCTTTATTTTTCTGTGTTTATTTAAGGTGGGGAATCCCCTCTCTACTTCAGGGAACTTAGGCCTGGCAGAGAAATGAGAAGGGACTGAATTAGAATCTCCATGCCCCACAATGAAGATTGCTACAGTCTCTTGGAGGCTCTCTGTGTCAACATCAAGACCCCCAGGAAAGCTCTGTCAAAAGAACACTAGGATTGGGCCGGGCACAGTGGCTGACACCTGCAATCCCAGCCCTTTGGGAGGTCAAGGCGGGTGGATCACAAGGTCAGGAGATCTGGCCAACACAGTAAAACCCGGTCTCTACTAAATATACAAAAATTAGCCAGATGTAGTGGCATGCACCTGTAGCCTCAGGTACTCAGGAGGCTGAGGCAGGAGAATTGCTTGACCCTGGAAGGCAGAGGTTGCAGTGAGCCAAGATCACGCCACCATGCTCCAGCCTGGGCAACAGAGCAAGACTCCGTCTCAAAAAAAAAAAAAAAAAAAAAAAACAACCACCCAGGATTGAATCTTTTCTAACTGAAAAACTCTTGGATGAAATTGATTGTTCATTCTGTCTCCCATTTATGACGTTCACGACAGATTTTAGTGAGCAAATAAAACCCGTAACATTCCTTCCTTGGGAGAGGAAGAACGGGAAAAGAGACTGTCAACAGTCTACCCAGCTCAGCCTTCTCTTTTGCTCATCTTTTCTCATCTGTTGAAATCGAAGTTCCAGAATGAGGCAGGAAAATCTTAAGCTGACCCAAAGAAGCTGGGCAGAGACACATGTTAGGAAATATCACCAATGACATGTAGGTTTCACAAATTAGCCCTCACGTTACTATGGGACTCTCGGGTATGTGACGCCCATAGCCTAAGATTCCCGCCAAAATCACAAGGCCGTTGCAATTTCTATTTGTTCACTTCACAGTCCCCTATCCTCCAGAGTCCCCTGTTCTCCCCAAGTCATTAAACTGACCTACCTCTCAAACTCTAAAATCTTCCTCCCTCCCCATACAAGTTTCCATTCCTGAAAGTTTGTACATTCTAAGACTGCATGTCTGCTGAACTGTATAAAATCACTGTGGAATGCACAGGGGAAGTGTGGACCACGGGGACCTAGAGAGCTTCCAGGCCTCTCTATCCTACAGTCCCCAACCCCCACTCTGCCAGCCACAGGACAAATATAGGGAGATGGCATTGCAAAACCAACCCTTTCCTCATTTGCATTTTTTTTGTTGTTTTTGAGACAGAGTCTTGCTCTGTGGCCCAGGCTGAAGTGCAATGGCGATCTTGGCTCACTGCAAACTCCACCTCCCGGGTTCAAGTGATTCTCATGCCTCAGCCTCCCGAGTAGCTGGGATTATAGGCACGCACCATCATGCCTGGCTAATTTTTGTACTTTTAGTGAAGATGGGTTTCACCATGATGGCCAGGCTGGTCTCAAACTCCTGACCTCAAGTGATCCAACTGCCTCGATCCCCAAAGTGCTGTGATTACAGGCGTGAGCCACCGCACCTGGCCTATTTGCTGAATTTTCAAGCGCACCTCTGAGTTGAGCTAGGGGTAGACTCTCCCTACCATGAAAACAGCCACTGAGACCACCTGGCTGGCCAGCGAGTGCACCATCTCCGTCCATCAACTCACTTCCAGGTGGCATTTCTGAACATGGGTTGGACACTCCAAGAAGAGCCGAAGATGTTCAGGGACTTGGAGAAGCAGTCATTGTAGATCAAGCCCGTGTAGATGGAGAAGATGCCCATCAGGAGAATCAGATAGCGCCCGTGGAAGAAGGTGTTCCAAATCTGGCCTCAGAGAGACAGAGAGGATGACTGTCAGTGGGCTCCGAACCAGACCCCGGAGGGAAGCATGCCACAGGATGTCTCCAGCTTCAGCGGCACAGGCACCCTTAGGGCGGGCCACGTGACACAGCAAACATCAATCATCCAGATAGGAAGAACACAGCATCCCAGTTTTTGGAACATAGAGGTGCACCAAAAAGTCCTAGACTGGCATTTGTTATCACGGAAATAAAAACCATATAGGCAAAAATTTGCCAGGTGTGGTGGTGCACGCCTGTAATCTCAGCTACTCAGGAGGCTGAGGCAGAAGAATCACTTGAATCTGGGAGGTAGAGGCTGCAGTGAACCGAGATCGTACCACTGCACCCCAGCCTGGGTGACAGAGCAAGACTTTGTCTCAAAAAAAAAAAAAAAAAAAAAAAAAGGCCAGGCATAGAGGCTCAAAACATTTGCCTGCCTCGGCCTCCCAATGTCCAAAGTATTGGCTCAATCCCAATACTTTGGACATTGGGAGGCCGAGGCAGGCAGATCACCTGAGGTTAGGAGTTTGAGACCAGCCTGGCCAACATGGTGAAATCCCATTTCTACTAAAAATTAGCCAGATATGGTGGTGTGCACATTAGTTCCAGTTACTTGGAAGACTGAGGCAGAAGAATCACTTGAACCCGGGAGGCAGAGGTGTTGCAGTGAGCTGAGATTGCCCCACTGCCTGGTTGACAGAGCGAGACTCCATCTCAAAAAAATAAAAACATATAAGCCTCAGCTCCTTCCATTGCGCCTGCATCAGAAAATAAACTAAGTGCAAGCATGGCCTCATCTGCTTCGGAAGGGACCTGAAAGTGGGTGGCTTTGTCTCAGGTGCTTCCAGGAGACAAGCACTGAACTGGCCTCTCATGGCTGGTACATTTACGATGAGTCAGATCTATACTCATTTTGTGTTGTCACTGTAAAGTTGAGTCCCTGTCTGTCTATGTCTGCTGAGAAGCATAAAGTGCTTTCTCATAATACTGAATGATGTGTGTCAATCATTCCAAGCAGTGCTGAAGGGTAACTCTGAAACTCAAAATGTCTACCATAGAAAACTACATCTGTTAAGCTTGGCATGGAAACCTATATTGGTCACAAGTGGATTCTGCCCACTAACCTCAACATCGCTAACCTAGCTGTAATTAACTCGACCTGTAACCAAACATTGCAGATATTCTTTTTTTTTTTTTTTTTTTTTTTTGAGACAGAATCTTGCTCTGTCACCCAGGCTAGAGTGCAGTGGCATGATCTCAGCTCACTGCAACCTCCACCTCCTGGGTTCAAGCGATTCTCCAGCCTCAGCCTCCGGAGTAGCAGAAACTACAGGTGCCCGCCACCATGCCTGGCTAATTTTTGTATTTTTAGTAGAGATGGGATTTCACTATGTTGGTAAGGTTGGTCTCAGACTCCTGATCTCAGGTGATCCACCCACCTTAGTCTCCCAAAGTGCTGGGATTACAGGCATGAGTCACAGCACCCAGCCTGCAGATATTGTTAAAATCAGAGCACAGCTACAGCATGTTTCCCCTTTTTAAAATGTATTGCCATGAACTTAAACTGATTAACTTTCTTTTTTTTTTTTAATTGTTATTTATTTATTTATTTATTTATTTATTTTTGTTTTTTGTTTTTTTAGAGAGAGGACAGTTAGGAGGTGTTAATTTGAAAAAAAATAAATTTAGAAGAGGAAAAAGGAAAAGAGAGGAAGGAAAAAAATAAAGTGAGAGAGAACAGGAATATTGCTTTTAATGGGTATTAATAATGGCTGATCATTATTTTGTGTATTTAAAGTGGAGAATGTATATTTTATTTATCTAAAGTGTAGAGTTCTACAAGTGCTTATTAAGGTTACTTGTTACTGATCTGAGTTCAGATTCTGAATATCCTTATTAATTTTCTGTTTCGTTAATTCTGAATCTCTTTATGGGTCTTATGTATCTGGGTGTTAGGATCCTTATACCACTCTACCTTTGTTGGTTTGAATTCTATTTTATCAAATGCATGGATTACAACTCCTTTATTTATTTGTTTTTGTTCTCTATTTGGTTGGTAAATCTTTCTCCAACCCTTTGTTTTTAGTCTTTGTGTATCTCTGGATATAAAATGGGTCTGGATATAGTATACCGTTAGGTTTTGGCTGTATCTTTTAATTAGAAAATTTAGTCAATTTCAATTTAAGATTACCACCATTTGATGTTAACTGGCTATTTTATCCATTTGTTGATGTAAATTCTTCTTTATATTGATGCTCTTCACTTTTTGGTATATTTTTAGAAAGGCCAATACTGGTTGTTCCCTTCTGTGTGTAATGCTTCTTTCAGAAGTTTTTGCAAAGCAGGCCTGGTGGTAATAAAATCTCTGAGTACTTGCCTGTTCATAAAAGATTTTATTTTTCCTTCAATTGTGAAGCTTAGTTTGGCAGGATATGAAATTCTGGGCTGAAAGTTGTGTTCTTTAAGGATGTTAAATATCGGCCCCCACTCTCTTCTGGCTTGCAGCGTTTCTACTGAGAGATCAGCTGTAAGTCTAATAGGCTTCCCTTTGTGGGTAACCTGACCTTTCTCTCTGGCTGCCCTTAGTATTTTCTCCTTTGTTTCAACCCTGGTGAATCTAATGATTATGTGTCTTGGGGTTGCTCTTCTTAAGGAATATCTTTGTGGTGTTCTCTGTATTACCTGAGGTTGAATGGTATCCTGCTTTGCTAGGTTGGGAAAATTCTCCTGGATAATATCCTGAAGAGTATTTTCCAGCTGGGATTCATTCTCTCCATCACATTCAGGTACACCTATCAAACGTAAATTAGGTCTTTTCACATAGTCCCATAATTCTTGGAGACTTTGCTCATTTCTTTTTATCCTTTTTTCTCTATTCTTGTCTTCTCGTTCCATTTCATTAAGTTGGTCTTCGACCTCTGATATCCTTTCTTCTGCTTGATCCATTCGGCTATTCAAACTTGTGCATATTTCACTAAGTTCTCGTGTTGTATTTTTCAACTCCATTAGTTCATTTATATTCCTTTCTATATTGTCCATTCTTTGTAACATTTCGTCTAATCTTTTTTCAAAGTTCTTAGTTTCTTTACACTGGGTTAGAACAAGTTGTTTCAATTCCCAGAAGTTTTTTGCCATCCACCTTCTAAAACCTCCTTCAGATACTGGAACACAGTCCTCTTCCATTAGGGCTTGTTCCGTTGCTGATGAGGAATTACTATCCCCTGTAGAGGGAGAGGGGTTCTGACTTTCGGTTTTCTCGGCCTTTTTAGGCTGTTTTTTTCCCTTTATTGTGAATTTATCCATCTATTGTCTTTACAATTAGCGCCTTTCTGATTAAGTTCCTGAGAGGATGTCCAATTTATTGATTCCCAGTGCTGGAATCCGAGCAACCCACTGCGCCGGCCAAAACAGCAGCGGTAAGACTGATGGTGCTCTTCTGCCTGGGAATCTCCGGTCTGGCTTCCTTCTTGAGTCCGCAACAAGTGGCTCTGCCTTCCCGGAGCTCCAAACACCAGTCAGTAGGGGAACCAGTCCCGCTCACTGTGCACGAAGAGCTGCCGCGCCGAGGTGACGACAAAACCTCTGCGCCGGCCACAGAAGTCGCGCTGGCGACCCGCAGGGCTCCTCCACCGGAAATCTTCTGGTTCGTGAGCGACGAAAATTCCTCTGAAAATGTGGCGTCCTCACGTTTTCCGAGCTTTCACTGGGAGCTACAATCCCGAGCTGTTAGTCATCAGCCATCTTGGATCTCTCTCTGGGATTAACTTTCATTAACTGTTGAACTTTCTTTTTTGAGATGGAGTCTCGCTCTGTCACCCAGGCTGGACTGCAATGGCAAGATCTCAGCTCACTGCAACCTCCACCTTTTGGATTCAAGAGATTCTCCTGCCTCCACCTCCTGAGTAGCTGGGGACTACCGGTACCTACCATTATGTCTGGCTAATTTTTGTATTTTTAATAGAGATGGGGTTTCACCATGTTGGCCAGGTTGGTCTCAAACTCATGATCTCAAATGCCCCACCCACTGTGGCCTCCCAAAGTGCTCGGATTACAGGCATAAGCTACTGCGCCCACCCAGCTAATAAACTGTGAACCAGTGTACCCTCTTGAGTTGTCCCAGCCTTCACAGCACTCTGTGAAGGGAACTTGCGGAAGGCGGAGAAAATTGAAGGTAAGAGTGGGGAAATGACAGGCAGGTTTCTCAGTGTTCAAAAGAAACCTGGTCCCAGGCTGCTCTGCCAGGAACAAGTACGCATGATATTTTAAGTAAAAACAATACAAATACTGTGCACTACTTGATGCCAGTTTTTGAAAACTTGGTGTATAAGCACAAAAAAAATGGAAAGATATCAAAAAACATTCACTGTGATTTTTCTCTACGTCACTAGATGGTTGCATTTTTCTAATTTTTACAATGATTATGAATTGCTGGGTTTTTTGTTTGTTTGTTTGTTTTTTGAGACGAAGTCTTGCTCTGTCACCCGGGCTGGAGAGCAACGGCACGATCTCGGCTCACTGCAACCTCTGCCTCCCGTGTTCAAGTGATTCTCCTGCCTCAGCCTCCTGAGTAGCTAGGATTACAGGCATGGGCCACCACGTCCACCTAATTTTTTTGTGTGTTTTTTAGTAGAGACGGGTTTCACCATGTTGGTCAGACTGGTCTTGAACTCCTGACCTCGTGAACTGCCTCCCCACCCCACCCCAGCCTTCCAAAGTACTGGGATTACAGGTGTGAGCCACCACGCTTGGCTATATTGCTTTTATAATCAGAGAAAAATATCAGGGTTACAAAACATACATAATGAAAAAGAAAAATTGATGCGTTATCAAGTCATGACCAAAAACCCAAAAATGCTGAAAGGAACAGCACCAAATCATCCAAAGGAATTACCTTTGGCCAGAAGTTTTAAGTTAATTTTGGCTCTTTTTTACTTTCCTTCTTTCCCTTGTTTTTCATAAAAATGTGTTATTTCTACGGTGAAAACCACGTACAGATTTTCCTATTCTGAAAATGAATGGGGCAAAACAGTCAATGGATACTCACTCACCTCATTGTCTGTCTTCTGGGAGAGCAAGCGTCTCTCGTTCAGAATCATCCAAAGCGCAGCCAGGAGCATCACAGTTCCGTGACCACAGTCTCCAAACATCACAGCAAACAGGAAGGGGAAAGTGATAATGGTGTAGGGGGCTGTGGAGGGGAGACGCACACACCTGAGGCCCCAGCAAGGTTCCCTGCCCAGCTGCACGATCTGCACGCTGGTTTCCTTGAGACTTTCTGCTTGTCTTTTCTCACCCTCCTGACCCTGTCACCTGCTTAGCTGCCATATAAATGAGCACATCTGTTTCTAAGCATTCTTTTTTTGTTTGTTTGGTTGGTTTTTTTTTTTTAGATAAAGTTTCGCTGTTGTTACCCAAACTGGACTGCAATGGCACGATCTCGGCTCACCGCAACCTCGCCTTCTGGGTTCAAGCAATTCTCCTGCTTCAGCCTCCTGAGTAGCTGGGACTACAGGCACGCACCACCATGCCCAGCTAATTTTTGTATTTTTAGTAGAGACGGGGTTTCACCTTGTTGACCAGGATGGTCTCGATCTCTTGACTTCGTGATCCACCCGCCTCAGCCTCCCAAAGTACTGGGATTATAGGCGTGAGCCACCACGCCCGGCCAGCATTCTTTTTTTAAATTTTTTTTTTTAGACAGGGTCTCACTCTGTCACCCAGGCTGGAGTGCAGTGGCACAATCATGGCTCACTACAACCTCCACCTCCTGGACTCAAAGTAATCCTCCTACCTCAGCCTCTTGAGCAGCTGGAACTACAAGTGTGTGCCAGCATGCCTACCTAATTTTTAAAATTTTTTGTAGAGATGATGTCTCACTATATTACCCAGGCTGGTCTTGAACTCCCGGTTGCAAGCAATCCTCCCACCTCGGCCTCCCAGAATGTTGGGATTACAGGCATGAGCCACTGTGCCCAGTCCATGAGTCGGTAATCTTAGTCCCCACTCTACAGATGTGCTGAGGCATAGAGAGGCTAAGTGACTTGTCAAAAATCACAAAGTCTTGCCAGGCACAGTGGCTCACGCCTGTAATCCCAGCACTTTGGAAGGCCGAGGCAGGTGGATCACCTGAGGTCAGGAGTTCGAGGCCAGCCTGGCTGACGTGGAAAAACCCCATCTCTACTAAAAATACAAAAAAAATAGCCAGGCGTGATGGCACATGCCTGTAATCCCAGCTACTCGGGAGGCTGAGGCAAGAGAATCGCTTGAACCTGGGAAGCTGAGGTTGCAGTGAGCCAAGATCATGCCATTGCACTCCAACTCGAGCAACAGAGCGAAACTCGGTCTCAAAAAAAAAAAATTACAAAGTCAAAAAAACCTGTCAAGTTTGACGGACTTAAGATCTGTTTTCTCTTTGTAGGTGTTTTTTATACTCTTCTCCATGCCCATCTTTTGCCTGTTTCTCCACCATTCACATGCACCACACACCAACAGCAGTTTGCTCGCAGGGAGCCTCAACCCAGGAGGCTCCTGCATTACAGGTCACCAATTAGACTGGGTCTCAGGCTGGAGAAGAACAGTGCCATGCACTGCTTGGATAAAGGGTATCTAGTCCACCCTTTTGTTTTATTTTATCTATTTTTTGAGACAGGATCTCACTCTGTTGCCCAGGCTGGAGTACAGTGGCATGATCTCGGCTCACTGCAACCTCCACCTCCTGGGTTCAAGTGATTCTCTTGCCTCATCCTCCTGAATAGCTGGGATTACAGGTGCCTGCCACTGTGCCCTGCTAATTTTTGTATGTTTAGTAGAAACAGGGTTTTGCCATGTTGGTCAGGCTGGTCTCGAACTCCTGAAAAATGATCCACTGCCTCGGTCTCCCAGAGTGCTGGGATTACAGATGTGAGCCACTATGCCCAGCCCACCCCTTTATTTTATTAACCAAGTTTGCAAGATCCCACAGCTTAGGACACCAAGAATCGAGTCTTCTAAGTTCTGTGTGCTTGTGTCTTTCTCACACAATAGCTACAACAGTGAAGGTGCCAAGAAAAGGCCCTCATTGAATTGGTAAAGGAAACAGTCACTGACTTCAGCAGCCTGATGAGGTTGTAGTTTAAGGGCGAACAGGTAAAGACAAAGAACAACTCTTTCACCAATCATCATTTATAGACAATGCCCCAGGGTATTAGGAAACCGAGCAGGATTTAGGAATCCTTTCACTTGCCACTACTATCCTACTTCTTCCTCCAATTCCCACAGCTACGAACCTAGCCCCAAGCCTCACAGTTTTAACAAGTTGACCTCCTCAGTCACTCAGGGGTACATCTTACCCAGTTTCCACTTTCAAGCTGCCCAGCTGTGCAATTTACCAGATCTTTACCTGGATTTATCTCCCGGTAGCTGCCAACACCATATGCATCCACGATGTTCTGGAAGCCCGCTGTGAATTTATTGGTCCTGTTAAATGTGGGTGGGGCTGTTTTAGATTGCACTGTGGTCATGATGGGGGCCATGGAAGAGCCACTCAGTTCCTGCAAAAAAAAAAAAAAAAAAGGCAAACACGTAAAGAGAAGAGTCTTGGGCTGGGTGTCACACACACAAGGTCACAGTCCCAGCTCCTGCCGTCTCTCACTGAGTAAACTTGGGGCAATCCCTGGATCTCTCTGAGACTCACGACCTCATCTGTAGAGTTAATACCTTCCCAATACTTATCCAATCCACCTCACAGGAGGGCTGTCAAGAGAATAGTCTCTGGAGTCTCTGACGATCTCCCCTTTCCGGCTCCTGTAAATGCGAATGTTATGACTCGTGGCCCTCTATGCTTCCCCTCTCCCTGCTTTCTCAATTCATCCCCCTCTTCCAAATGGCCTTGACCCTTCCCCATTTTTTTCCTAAGTGCCTGCTCAGACTTTCAAACTCCAACGCGTCACCAACACCACAAAATCCAGAAGCCTAATCCTGCATCCATCAACTTGCCCCAAAGCCAGGTCCCTTCCTGGGTAAGAACAGCACCATGTTCTTCTCCTCCTTCAGCAGAGCCTCCATTCTCCCATATCCCTAAAACTTTAGAATCACGGATGTGTCCGTTCTCTGGTTTCAGTCAGTCGATCACCCACCAAGGCTTGCTAATCCTCCCTTCAGAATCCTCCCTCCAACTCCCACAGCTATTACCCTAGCTCCAAGCCTCAGCCTCTCCCACAGCCTCTCCTGTCTCAGTTTATCTAACATCCAGATTGCTTAAGCGCTCTTTTAATAAAACAAAGAAAAAAGAACTATTTTACTCATGTTACACTTCTGGTTTAAAATCTTCAAAGGTTGCCTATCCCGTAAAGAATGAAACAAAACTCTTTAGTCTTCTGATCAGGACTACTTAGCAATATTGCCTTAATCCCCCATTCCCGCCTTCAGCCCTCCCAACAAGTCCCCGTGGAAACTGGCCATGTCTACACTACACACCTCTCTTCTCCACTCACTCAAGTCTTTTTTTTTTTTTTTCTGAGACAGGGTCTCACTCTGTTGCCCAGGCTGGAGTGCAGTGGCACAATCATAGCTGACTACAGCCTTGACCTCCTGGGCTCAAACAATCCTCCTGCCTCAGCCTCCTGAATAGCAGGGACTACAGACATGCATCGTTATGTTACACAGGCTGGTCTTGAACTCCTGGGCTCAAATGATCCTCCCACCTCAGCTTCCGAGAGTGCTGGGATTACAGGGTGAGCCACTGCATCTGTTCTACTTACTTGAGTCTTTTTGTTTTCTGGGGATTTTTTTTTGAGACAAAGTTTCGCTCTTGTTGGCCAGGCTGGAATGCAATGGGGTGATTTTGGCTCACCACAACCTCCGCCTCCCAGGTTCAAGCGATTCTCCTGCCTCAGCCTCCAGGGTATCTGGGATTACAGGCATGTGCCACCACGCCTGGCTAATTTTGTATTTTTAGTAGAGATGGGGTTTCTCCACGTTAGTCAGGCTGGTCTCAAACTCCCGACCTCAGGTGATCTGCCCGCCTCAGCCTCCCAAAGTGCTGGGATTACAGGCATGTGCCAGTGCACCCCGCCTCCACTTACTCGAATCTTAACAATTCCTAGTGCTCCCTGTCCAGGAACCATACAGCCACCGCACACCCAGTAGCACTTGCCATCTGCATACCCAGTGGGACCTGACCCCAGCTGGACGATTGCTCACCATCCCAGCTTCAATCCTCCGCTGCCTTCAGGAGGCCCCGCTCCACCCCACCTCCTTCCACATGCTCCCTGACCAGCCTTCCACCATTGCGTGCATGCACCCCTTCCTCAGGAATGCAACCCTGCCCTACTCAGCTTGGTTGAATTTGTTTTTTAAGTGCCCCATTTAGGTGGATTTTGGACCACAATGTGGGAACATGGAAGAGTATGAAGAATGGTTTCTGTATTCAAATCCTGCCTCCTGGCTATAGGACTGTGGTCAGGTTAATTCTACATTCTGTGCCTGAATTTCTTTATCTGTACAAAGGAGATAAAGTTCCCACCTTCTAATCCATTCCTATGGCAAGGCCTTTACCTTCAGACCCCTCTGCCTGAAAACCCTTCCTCCTGCCCCCAATTTTCCCGTGGCATCAATGCCACCTACTCAGAAGGTGCCACTTTAGATACCATGAGATCCCCTGCCTTCACCAGATACGTCACCTAGCAGGGCAGGCTTCTCACCCAGCTAGTTCCCTGTCTGCTGAACCAGCTGCATACCACCCAGTCCTCAATCTATCAGTTGCACTCCTGCCACCCTGCGAAATGATTCAAACAAGCTCATCACATCCTCCTGCAGGAACCAAAGATCACCTCACTCTCTCACTACAGAGCTGCCTCTGCCAGTTCACCCGGCTCCCAAGTGCCATTCCCAAGGGCACCCTGTGTGGCCCTGCATGGCGTGCGGTGTCCTTCTCCCCTGGGCTCTGAGTATGAGTGACTAAACACAGTAATCCCAACTACTCAGTAGGCTAAGGCAGGAGAATCACTTGAACCCGGGAGGTGGAGGTTACAGTGAGCCGAGACTGTGCCACTGCACTCCAGCCTGGGCGACACAGTGAGATTCTGTCTCAAAAAAAAAAAAAAAAGCTCAATATATACTCACAAAAGTTCAAAAAATGGTGAACAACTGTCAAACACTGAGAAAACAAGGGAATTTCTTTTTTTTGAGATGGAGTCTTGCTCTGTCACCCAGGCTGGTGTGCAGTGGCAGGACCTCGGCTCACTGCAACCTCCACCTCCTGGGTTCAAGCGATTCTCCTGTCTCAGCCTCCTGAGTAGCTGAGATTACAGGCACGCACCACCACAGCTGGCTAATTTTTCATATTGTTAGTAGAGATGGGATTTCACCATGCTGACCAGGATGGTCTCTATCTCCTGACCTTGTGATCTGCTTCTTTTATGTCCTCAAGTTGGGTTGAGAACTGAAGACACAATGATGAAGAAATCAATCCTACACCAAGTCACTTGTGAAGTTCACGTGACCCATGATGCCGACACCCTCTGAGAGCCCAGCAGAGGGAATGACTCATCGAACCCTCCCGGCTTCACCTGCCACGCACCATGCCTTGCTCCAGCGCCCTCTTGATACGTGTGGCATCTGCCACTGGGAACCAGATCTCCGCGATGACACACTGCTGGGTGACATCGATGTTGCACATGTTTAGGATGTGGTAGACGGCCTTCATCTTCTGCACCTTGATGAGCCAGGAGTGCCAGTTGGCGGCCGCTTCCTGCAGCAGGCACTGGCGGTGAGACTCTGTTTGTGTTATGACCTATACGGAAAAACAACGGACACAGGGAACATTCCTAGAGCTGTTCACAGCAGGCTCCTTTGACCTGTGGCTCTCACCTGACCTTTAACTCTCCTGAGCACCTTTATCTCCCCTACCAGAGGCTCAAACCCTTAGGCAGAGATTGTATCTTCCTTCTCCTCTAAATTCATCATAGTCCTATTGTTATGGGTTGAATTGTCAAAATAAAGGTAGGTGGAAGTCCTAAACTCTGATACCTGCGAATATGACCTTTTTGGAAAGAGGGTCTTTGCAGATGGAATCAGGCTAAGATGAGGTCATACTGGATTCAATGGGCCCTAATCCCATATGACCACTGTCCTGATAAGAACACCGGGAAGAATAGCATGTGACAACCGAGGCAGAGATGGAAGGAGGCGCCTGCAAGCCAAGGAATGCTGAGGATGGCCTGTAGCACCAGAGCTGGGAGAGGCAAGGAGGGAGCTCCCTTCATGTCTTTGGAGGGGGCATGGCCCTGCTGACACCTTGATTTCAGACCTCTGGCCTCCAGGACCCCAAGAGAATAAATCCCTATTGTCTTAAGCCACCCAGCTTGCAGTAATTTCTTTTTTTTTTTTTTTTGAGACAGAGTTTCGCTCTTGTTACCCAGGCCGGAGTGCAATGGCGCGATCTCAGCTCACCGCAACCTCCACCACCTGGGTTCAGGCAATTCTCTTGCCTCAGCCTCCTGAGTAGCTGGGATTACAGGCACGCACCTCCTTGCCCAGCTAATTTTTTGTATTTTTTAGTAGAGACGGGGTTTCACCATGTTAACCAGGATGGTCTCAATCTCTTGACCTCGTGATCCACCAGCCTCGGCCGCCCAAAGTGCTGGGATTACAGGCGTGAGCCACCGCAGCCAGCCTGCTTGCAGTAATTTCTTACAGCAACCCTAAGAGATTACTACCTCTACCACATCCCTTTATATACATAATCCCTCCAATAAATGACAAGTGAATGAATGAAGGAAGGAAGGAATGGATAATTTGGCCCACACAGAATTTATTTAATGGAAATTGTTTTTATGTTTTGATGATATAACAAACAGGGTAATCTGTTTAAGTATACGTGCCTCTGTAAGAGACACACTGCAAGAGACACGTTGTGGCTCTAAGATTAATGAGAGCCATGAGGCCCACTGAAGCATCTCACAAGCCCAGTACTACCTGTCACTTAGCAGTATAATGCCACCTGGCCTGGGGATTTCCAGGAGATAAGACCACCTCAGCACAGATGTGACTTTCAGAAGCCAAATGCCTCAGCATCAGATAGTGTCTAAGATTCATCATTGGCAGAGACTGAACCAAAGGAGAGAAGCTGTCCCTGCAGAAGCCACTCAGCTGGGATCACCTGAACCCACCGACACAGCAGCGACGAAGTCATACTAAATCTAAGCATACGTTAAGCAGAATTTCCTTTCCATTCTCCTCACGAAGTTTTCATAAAATCAAGCATGGAGTATTGGGGGAAAAGGATTTCAAGGATAATGGCTTCAGGGGAAACAGTCTTCTTGACAAGTGACAAAGAAGGAATAGAGAGGACTGAAAAATTAAACACAGATTTTTCTGTTTCTGTTTCTTACCCTCCGTGCTAGCCTAAGAGTTTTGAAAGATACACACACCTAGTTTCTTAACATACTTGTCGAGCATCTAAAACTGTATTGACTTCTACCATAGCCACATGCAGCCACTAAATTTTATTTCTTTTTATGTTATTTCATTTTGAGATGGAGTCTTGCTTTGTTGCACAGGCTGGAGTGCAGTGGCGCAAGTGGCTCACTGCAACCTTTGTCTCTCGGGTTCAGGCAATTCTCCTGCCTCAGCCTCCCGAGTAGCTGGGACTAGACTACAGGTGTCTGCCACCATGTCTGGCTAATGTTTTTATTTTTAGTAGAGATGGGGTTTCACCATGTTGGCCAGGCTGGTCTTGAACTCCTGACCTCAAGTGATCCACCCACCTCAGCCTCCCAAAGTGCTGGGATTATAGGCATGAGCCACCACACCCAGCCCTAAAATGTAAATTGAATTAAAATTAAATAAAAATAAAAACTCAATGACTTAGCAGCACTAGCCATGTTTCAAGGGCTCAGTAGCCACATGTGGCTCATGACTGCAACGTTGGACAGCACAGGCCACGTGACCCTTTCGTCACAACCGAAAGTTCTATTGCACTCTAGCACTGATGAGAACTTTCCAGCTGAAGAAGCCCCAGCTTTTTTCAGTGATCACTTTCAAAGCTGCTGTGATTGAAGAGAGCGTTCTGATCATAAATGTGTTGAGTGTCACCCTGGATGGTGATAGACTTTACAAAGGAATTGAGTTTGGGATAAATGAACATTCACACGGTGAAACTAGACTGTTTTTACAGAATTAATCAGTCAGCTTAAACAGTGGGGCAATTCAGTGGGAAAAGAATCAGTCAAACTGGTTGTTCAACTTAATTGGCTGGGTAGTTGTACCATAGATTTGGTCTAGGCCGAGGCTGGAAATAAAGGGTGGCTTTTATCAGATCGGAGTGGTCACCTGAAGGCTGACTAGGGCTGTGGTCAACTCTGAGCCTGGGCAAAACATTCTTAACCTGTACCATCATCCCCTCTAGCTCATCTAACAGTTTCCCAGTTGTGAAACCTTCAACAGCCACAGCCAGAAGGCATAGCCAGCATTCCAGCCGAACGCCCAGTGAGAGCCGGAGGGTGCAGGGCTTGTATGGAAACAGCAGAGGTGGCAGCCCCCTTTGGACCAGGAGCCTGAACCCTTCACTCACGGTGATTAAATCTTCCAGCCTCACATTGACGCTCTCCAACATCTCTCTGCGCTCCACGGCAGGCTCCGGGCAAGGGTAGACTGTGGCTCGAAACCTGTGTTTAATATATTCCAATGAACACAGGTGGGTTCTCGCTACAGAGCATTCTGTACCCCCTCTTCTGCTAAGACATCATTTGCTGACTTTGGTTAGAGGGCCAGCCTATCCTAGAATAACTGTATCTTTGGGCACTGGAAAAGGAGTCCCAGTCTTAAGTGTTTCCGGTACATCACTTGTGCTGTGAATTGAGGCTGCAGTTCTGTTACATGAATGAGCTTCATTCAAACCATAAGATCTGCGAGTTGTCAGGTAAATAAGACTGCAGGCTGGACTTGCCTCTTCCTTTTAGAATCTATTAACGTATTAATATCCTCTGTGCTGAGTCACTTCTGCTTCTATGGAGCTACACGTAACATTATTCTATAAAATCAGAAGCAACTTAGCCACGCAGTTGGCTTACTCTTCAGCAGCTGAGGAAGAGTCTAAGATGGAATAAACCGAAAGGGGGACCGTGTCCACTTGTAGTTACTCTCACATTTTGCGTATTCAAGTTCTCCCTATTCATATTCTCGCAACTATTATAAGTCAGCTGGGGCTGACTTTTATGTGAGAAAGTTACTGACCTCTAGAAGCCACAGACATGGGCGTTTGCCATTGCACATCTTTTTACCCAGCCCAAATCCCTGAAGAAAGAGCCATTCACTCCCGCTTACCCATCACAGATCTTCTTGATTTTCTGCCTGAGCTGCTCTCCTTGATAAAATATGATGAATATGTTCTTCTGAATTTCTTCTTTCTGGAAAATCAGAATAAGTTAAAAAAAAAAAAAAAAAGAAGAAGGGGGTTTCTTTCTGGTTAAAACATAATAGAGAGAAATGTAACGTCTTATTTTTAGGCTTATAAAACTCATAAATTTAAAATTGGGAAACCGTAACTTTCTCCAGTTCATCTAAGTTCATGGCTCACAGTTGAGAGCAAGGCGGTCCAGAACTTCACAGAGGCTGATGCAGCCTTTAGGTGAGAGGCTCCCTGTTCCCGATGCTGGTTGGACCACAGCCAGACCTCATATTCAGCTCTAAGCCCCACACTTAAGAGATGTGAAAATAAACCAGAAAACATTCAGAAGAGAATATTGCAAGGCTTGAAGTGAAGCTGGCTGGCTGATACACTGGCTCACCAGAGTTAATTAACACACAACACTGACATTTTGGGGATGAGTGGGTGTTTGATATTTAACAACGGTAAAGCCAAGCCCACGTTTTGACTCATACATACAATTGCTCAGATTTTTTTGACTCACAGTTGCTTGTGTGTCATAAGACTGCTGCTTGCATCGCACCTGTCAAGTCCAAGTTGGACAATTCACAAGAGAGGAAGATGTGTTCCACAAGCACACATGCAAAGGTTTAACTCTTACTGTAAGCAGAGAAATATGAACCGAAGCAATGCATTCTTTCACTCTTATTTAGTTTGAGGAGGTAAAGGTAAAATTACAAAACCCAGGCCAGGTGCAGTAGCTCACACCTGTAATCCCAGCATTTTGGGAGGCTGAGGTAGATGGATTGCTTGAGCCCAGGAGTTCAAGACCAGCCTGGGAAACATGGTAAAACCCATCTCTGCAAAAAATACAAAAAGTAGCTGAGTGTGGTGGTGCACACCTGTGGTCCCAGCTACCATGGAGGCTGAGGTGGGAGGATTGCTTGAGCCCAGAAAGTTAAGGCTGCAGTGAGCATATCACTATACTCCAGCTTGGGTGACAGAGTGAGATCCTATCTCAAAAAAACAAAAATAAAACCCATTGCTGGAAAAGTTGTGACAAATCCAATAGACTCATCACATACTACTCAAGGTAGTAGAATCAGAAAAGTCACTGAAAGGCCATTTGTCAGGAGCCATCGGGTGTCATTAAAATGCACACACCCTTTAAGCCAGCAATCCTATTTTCCTTTTATTTGTTTATTATGGAAGTAATTCAAAAGCAAATAAAAATCCACATGCATAAAGATGCTCATAATGGTGTCTACATTCTGGAGAAAATTAGAAATAAGGTTAATATCCAAAAATACATGGTTAATATCACAGCAACTCAGTGGAAACGTGAGGCATCCCTTAAAATACTTAAGTCCCTTAAAAATGAATCCTCTCTTTAACAGTTGCCTACGGGAGCAGGTAGGGCTGTTTCAGGATTTTCAGAGCTGCTGTATTACATCATTTCCAAAAGGTATGTTTCTTTCTTTCTTCTTTCTTTCTTTCTCTATCTTTCTCTTTCTCTCTTTCTCTCTTTCTTTCTGACGGAGTTTCACTCTTATTGCCCAGGCTAGAGTGCAGTGGCGTGAACTTGGCTCACTGTAACCTCTGCCTCTTGGGTTCAAGTGATTCTCCTGTCTCAGCCTCCCAAGTAGCTGGGATTACAGGCATGAGCCACCATGCCTGGTTAATTTTGTATTTTTAGTAGAGACAGGGTTTCACCATGTTGGTCAGGCTGGTCTTGAACTCCCAACCTCCGGTAATCCGCCCACCTCAGCATCCCAAAGTGCTGGGATTACAGGCGTGAGCCACCAAATACAGACCCAAAAGGTTTCTTTGCCCATGGTCCTTCTCTGAATCTCTTGGGTTTTCTTTCCTTCTGATCCACCAGAATCAGGAATCCGTTCTAATCTCATGATTTCCATTTGGTGACCTTCAGCATCCATGCGCATCTTTTTCTAGATGCCTATGCTTTCTCTCCCACCATGACTGTTACATGTCAGAACAGGATTATGAAAAGTGATGATTCAACGTCAAATTTAAAAAATAATCTTTGCAAGACACGCATAGTAATATGGGGAGGGATCTCATATTAGGTAAAACAAAGAGGGAAAAAAAATTTCCATGTATACTACAATCATATAAAATTATACCTATCTATGGCCACGGAGAAAAATAGTACAAGAGCCAAAATTAAAAAAAAGACATTAAATTGATGATGGGGTTTCTCGTTTTTTTCACAATCATTTTTATTTTAAATTTCATTTATTTTAAAGTTGTTTTCCATCAAAATGAGTTTTGTTGTTTTTCATTAATTTTTTTTTAGGCCAGGTGTTGTGGCTCACGCCTGTAATCCCAGCACTTTGGGAGGCCGAAGCAGGTGGATCATGAGGTCAGGAGTTCAAGACCAGCCTGGCCAATATAGTGAAACCCCATCTTTACTAAAAATACAAAAATTAGCTGGGTGCAGTGGCACAAGCCTGTACTCCCAGCTACTTGGGAGGCTGAGGCAGGAGAATTGCTTGAACTTGGGAGGCAGAGGTTGCAATGAGCCAAGATCACGCCACTGCACTGCAGGCTGAGCAACAAAGCAAGACTGTCTCAAAAAATTTTTTTTAATTTTTTTAGCCTTTAATCTGAAAAAGATTATAGACACTCAGAAATAAGCCTAGTTTCTTGGGATTAAAGAGTAAGTGGATTAAATACGAACTGGAAGGTGAGACAGCAATACCCAGAATTCACAGCAACAACTGTATGGCACTCAAGGACAAGCCCCTTGAAGCCTTGTTGCTTGAAGTGTGGAATCTATTGGCAAATATATCATCAGTGTTCTCTCAGAGTTGCAAGAACTGCGGAGTCTCAGGCCCCACACAGACCCACTCAATCAGAATTTGCTTTTTTTTTTTTTGAGGCAGTCTCACTCTGTTGCTCAGGCTAGAGTGCAGCGGTGCGATCTCGGCTCACTGCAACCTACGTGTCTCGATTCAAGCGATTCTCCTGCCTCAGCCTCCCAAGTAGCTGGGACTACAGGTGTGCACCACCACACCCAGCTAACTTTTGTATTTTTAGTAGAGACAGGGTTTCACCGTGTTGGCCAGGATGGTCTTGAACTCCTGACCTCAGGTGATCCACCCACCTCAGCCTCCCAAAGTGCTGGGATTACAGGCACAAGTCATTGCACCTGGCCTTTTTTTTTTTGAGAGAGGGTCTCACTCTGTTGGCTAGGCTGGAGTGTACTGGCGTGATCATCACTCACTACAGCCTTGACCTCCTGGGCTCTAGCTGTCCTCCCACCTCAGCCTCCTAAGTAGCTGGGACTACAGGTGTGTGCCACCACACTCGGTTAACTTTTTACATTTTTTTGTAGAGATGGTGTCTTGCTATGTTGCCCAGGCTGGTCTCAACCCCCTGACCTCAAATGATCCTCCTGCCTCGGCCTCCCAAAGTGCTGGGTTTACAGGCAGGAGCCACCATGCCTAACCTGGAATTTTTGCATGTTAACAAGATCCCCAGGTGACCTCTATGCTGGCATGCACATTGAAGCTTGAGAAGCTGACCTCAATCAGTTCTCAGATCTTTAAGACATAGCTGCCATCTGGGATAGCACTAGCATAACTAAGATCTAGAGAAAAGTATAGTTATGTCTCCGGGAAGAATGAACCAATTATAAGGCATTGACAAGAATCAGTCATTGAAACTGACATTTCAAATACCATATATATACATATATATATTTGAGATGGAGCCTCACTCCCATCGCGCAGGCTGGAGTGCAATGGCGCAATGTCGGCTCACTGCAATCTCCACCTCCCAGATTCAAGCGGTTCTCTTGCCTCAGCCTCCTGAGTAGTTGGGATTACAGGTGTGCACCACCACGCCTGGCTAATTTTTGTATTTTTAGTAGAGATGGGGTTTCACCATGTTGGCCAGGCTGGTCTCAAACTCCTGACCTCAGGTGATCCACCCACCTTGGTCTCCCAAAGTGCTACAATTACAGGTGTGAACCACTGTGCCCAGCTAAAATATATATTTTTAAAAAGGAACAAAATAAAAGGAAAGAAAAGAAAGGAGAAAGAAAGAAAATAGATATTAGTCTCATCAAACTAAAGACTCCATGTTTTGGGAGAACGAAGTGTTTCTAGTGAGGGCTACAGAAGCCTCAGAGAAAGTTCTCACAGCCCAAAGTTCCTACCGTGACAGGATCCTCCAGAGGGATGTCCATCTCACTGAACTTCAAGAAGATGTTTCCTCGGCAAACTCGCCACAGCAACCGCTCAAAGGAAGCCATCCTCTCCCTGTTGATCACACCGGCTATGAACCTAGGCAGCCAGAAGGGAAGGCATTCCTGAGATACAGGGATTGGGGTGCAGAGAGAAGGCCCTGCAGGATGTGAAGACAGACCATGAAAGGAAGGGCCATTCAGTCTGTGAGCAGAGGGCCCCCAACACAGTTCTACCCACAGGGCTCCCACGGCCACCCTGCATCCAGCCCCGACTTGCCCCACGTCCCTTTGACCTTTTGTTTTCTTTGATGTCTTGAAATTTCCTTAATCATTCCAATACTATGTCTTCACTAATTGCAGCTAAGAATATGATAGACCAGCCGGGCATGGTTGCTCACACCTGTCATCCCAGCACTTTGGGAGGCCATGGTGGGCAGATCACCCAAGATCAGGAGTTTGAAACCAGCCTGGCCAACATGGTGAAACACTGTCTCTACTAAAAATACAAAATTAGCCAGGCATGGTGGTGAGACCCTATAATCCCAGCTACTCAGGAGGCTGAGGCAGGACAATTGCTTGAACCCGTGAGGTGGAGACTGCAGTGAGCCAAGATTGTGCCATGGCACTCCAGCTTGGGCAAAAGAACGAAACTCCGTCTCGGGAGAAAAAGAATATGATAGACCATTCATGGCTAATGGTAACAAACATTCAACAGTGGTCTCTATGCATTTTTCCAAAAATATTTTAATACTAAGAGGGAAACATGCACTGATGTCTAGATATCTGTTTTTCCCGTTATCCAGTTATATAGCTAACTGCTGGCCCAAACTGCTCATGTTAGCCAGTGACTTTTACCAGCTTATTACCTTAAATGTACGTTGCTCCTGCTTTACCTTCTGATCAAATATTTTCAATAAACATTTTTATTTTTAATTCAAATTTAATTGCCTAGTGCCTCAAATATCAGGCCCTCAAATATCTATTGAATAAATATCATAAATCCCAAACTCACAACTTTCAGAAATGCTTTCAAATGCATCAATTTCACTTAGACACTGAACAAAATTCCACCATTTTGAATCACATCATTTTCATGGCTATCACACATCATATTACTGCTTCTTGGAAATAACTGGACTGTATAACTATCCCAATTCTTTTTTTTTTAATTATTAAAAAAAAAAATTGTAGACACAGAGTCTTGCTATTTTGTCCAGGCTGGTCTCAAACTCCTGACCTCAAGTGATCCTCCTGCCTCAGCTTCCCAAAGTGCTGGGATTACAGGCATGAGCCACCACATCTGGCCTCCATTTCCAGTTACATTTAAAAATGTATCCCAGGCAACACAGTGAGGCCTCATCTCTACTAAACATTTTTTTAAAAGTAGCCTGGCATCGTGGTGAGTGCCTGTGGTCCAGCTACTCGTGAGGCTGAGACAGGAAGATCACTTGAGCCTGGGATGTCAAGGCTGCAGTGGGCTATGATGGCATCTCCACACTCCAGCCTGGGCAACAGAGCAAGACTCCATGTCAAAAATAAAATAAAATAAAAATTCAAACTCCAAATGCATTTTATTATCAAAGTAATATTTTATTTTATTTTCTTGAGCTGGAGTCTCACTCTATCACCCAGGTTGGAGTGCAGTGGCACAATCTTGGCTCACTGCGACCTCTGCCTTCTGGGTTCAAGCAATTCTCCTGCCTCAGGAGAATTGAGTAACTGGGATTACAAGCGCATGTGACCATGCCCGGCTAATTTTGTATTTTTAGTAGAGATGGGGTTTCACCATGTTAGCCAGGTTGGTCTCAAACTTCTGACCTCAATCGATCCACCCACCTCAGCCTCCTAATATGCTGGGATTACAGGTAAAAGCCACCACATGGCTCCCAAAATAGTATTTTAAAGAGAAAGGAAAAACTTATGTCCCCATAGCCTTGTTCCAACACCAGGGAAGAGTTGTGGTAACCATCTCAACAATGGGCCCCACAGCTTCCCATGTGGGAACAGTATAAACATTTCAGTCTTAAGGTTCAAGAAGGCTAGCAACACCACTAACAAGAAACTAACACCATTTCCGACTCCACCCACCTAGTAAGTTACATGTGGGTCTATTTCTCAGCAAAGGCTTTGCATCCATGGGAAACAGTACCCATTCCAGCGGCTATTTGTTCCCCCATTCATTCACTCACTCACTCACTCAGAAATCACACCCCAGGACCAGGGACCCATCTACACAGACGAGTTACACTAACCCCAACTTTCCAGTCATATATGCAGGCACCGCTTTCAACTCCAGGAGGCCGGAAGTGTCCTCAGTAAAGAAATCATCAGCTAAATTGGTTTCCGTCTGAAAGTCAAAGCTCTAGGATTGTCATTTAAATATATTTAGGGAGACTCAAAAGGCACCCACACCTCAAGATTTCATCTGGTTTTAGTGAAACATTCATTTTCCACAAAAAGTTAACGGAAGTCAGCAAACAGAGTGCTCCCGGCCTGATCAAAAAGATCCCTGATCTCGTCCTACCAAAACCCTAAAACTTCTCAAACCAACTGCTGGGCTTGGTTCTGACTTCCCTTTCTGCCTGAGCCATTTTAAGCACATACATCTTACTGAGCACCATTATATTTTTGCCTTCAATTCAACCAGCACTACAATTATTCCACCCAAAGTACTCTCCCGCCCTTACCAATAGCCCAGCCATGGAACAGAAACAGAGCGATTTACTCAGATCCCAGGCCAGCCAGTTTCCAAAATGGAAATCTGAGGTTCTGAGGAACAGCCCCTTTAGCAAATCATCCCCGCATGACCACCTCAAAGAAGTCCTGGGTTTTCTTCAGGAGGTATTTCAGTTCCGTCAGTTCTAGGAAGCTTTTCTTCAAAGCCTGCTGGTTCTGGTTGGCTTCCTGTAACTCTCCTTCCAGTTTTTCTAGAACAGTCTGTGCCGGAAGGAAAAAGAAGGTAAGCCAGCAGAAAATACTATGACATTCCTAGCATACATTACCCAGATGACTTAAAAAAAAATCAAAGGAATCAGCACATAACATGATTGTAGACCCTAACACACACACACACACACACACACACACACACACACACACACGTGCACGTGCGCGCTTTCTTAGGAATTCCATCACCATATGAGAGGATTAGGAAGTACTTGGAGGAGTGGATGGCCACTTCATGGAGAAGTCAAGACATTTTGGCAAATCATGCCTCTCCTCATTTAAAACACTAGGCCAGGCCGGGCACGGTGGCTCACATCTGTAATCTCAGCACTTTGGGAGGCTGAGGTGTACAGATCATTTGAGGTCAGAAGTCAAGACCAGCCTGGCCAACGTGATGAAACCCCATCTCTACTAAACATAGAAAAATCAGCCAGGCATGGTGGCATGCGCTTGTAGTCCCAGCTACTCGGGAGGCTGAGGCAGGAGAACTGCTTGAACGCGGGAGGCAGAGGCTGCAGTGAGCTGAGACTGTACCACTGCACTCTAGCCTGGGCAAAAGAGCAAGACTTCATCTCAAATAATAATAATAATAAATATAAATATAAAAATAACTTCAGAAACATAAACCAATATGGAGTCTTAAAATAGAAACTGAGGAGCCGGGCGTGGTGGTTCAGCCTGCAATCCAAGCACTTTGGGAGGCTGAGGCAAATGGATCACTTGAGGTTAGGAGTTCAAGACCAGCCTGGCCAACATGCTAAAACCCTGTCTCTTAAAAATACAGAAATTAGCCAGGCGGTGATGCATGCCTATAGTCCCAGCTACTCAGGGAGCTGAGGCAGGGGAATTGCTTGAATCTGGGAGGCAAAGGTTACAGTAAGTAGAGATTGTGCCACTGCACTCCAGTCTAGGCAACAAAGCTTTTTTTGAGACTCTGTCTCAAAAATAAAAAATAAAAATAAAAATAAAAATATATATATATAGGCCAGGCACAGTGGCTCACGCCTGTAATCCCAGCACTTTGGGAGGCCGAGGCGGGTGGATCACGAGGTCAAGAGATCGAGACTATCCTGGTCAATATGGTGAAACCCTGTCTCTACTAAAAATACAAAAATTAGCTGGGCAGGGTGGGTGGTGCGTACCTATAGTCCCAGCTACTCAGGAGGCTGAGGGAGGAGAATTGCCTGAACCCAGGAGGCGGAGGTTGCAGTGAGCCGAGATCATGCCATTGCACTCCAGCCTGGGTAACAAGAGCGAAACTCCGTCTCAAAAATAAAATATATATATATATATATATATATATATATATATATATATATATATATATAACAGATATGAAATGATAAAGTAGCAAGTTGCAGAAGAATAAAATATATAGTTTCATTTAGAGAACATTTTTTAATGTGTAAAGCTACACCATGTTATTGAGAAAAATAAATGTGTAATAAAACTACAAAGAAATAAAGAAAAATACAAAAAATAGGATAATGATGATCTCGAAGGGAAGAGGGGAAAGGAGATGAAGGAGGGTGAGGAAGGGCGCCAGGTTTTCATGAGTGTCCCTGTGGGTACTGTTATCTTAAACAGGGCAACAGATACATGATATTCGCTGATCCTTACTTCTTACACCTTACAGGTATAAAAAGAATAAAAATTCTACTAATGTCTTTGGGAGGCTGAGGTGGGTGGATCACGAGGTCAGGAATTCGAGACCAGCCTGACCAACATGGTGAAACCCCGTCTCTACTAAATATACAAAAATTAGCCGAACGTACTGGTATACACCTATAATCCCAGTCACTCGGGAGGGTAAAGCAGGAGAATCGCTTGAACCTGGGAGGTGGAGGTTGCAGTGAGCCAAGACCATGCCACTGCACTCCAGCCCGGGTGACAAAGCAAGACTCCATCTCCAAAAAAAAAAAAATTCTGCTAATTCAATGTAATGTTTAATAGAAACAATAACAAATCCACACTGAAACACACAGGAGTGAAACTGTAGAACTGTTGTACCCACACTCTGAGATTGAATTATGAGTCCTTTATTATGCCAGTGACCAAGAGGTGGCTAACGCCCAAAATTCTCTTGGCCCCTAAGAAAAAGTTAGGTGGTTTTTTATACCCTAGTTTTGAAGCGGGGGGGATCTTAGCTGAAGCAAATTTTTCACAAAAGCAGAGTAAGCAAAATAGTTAAAAGATAAACTGGTACACGAGACAGTGCCAGGTGCGAGGGGTAAACCTGTCATGAAAGACACAGAACTTATAGATAATGGGGGCTCTGGGCGCTCGACAGCACGTGCATTCCCAGGCTCTGCTGGTACCACTTAACTCGGCATCCTGTCAACAAATGCATTCCTGGAGGTGCCCAGTGCCAGCCTGCCACAGCTACATACTACAGTTACATACTTAATGGGGGAAAAATAACTAAAATGAAGAAGCTAAGATGGAGTCTGTCCAGCTCCAGGAGCTAACATAAAGCCTGAACAGCTTTTAGTCTGAGAAAGAGAGAGTTTTCGCTGGCAAAAAGCAGGTTATCACAGAACAAAGACAAAACCTTAAAGGGAAAAAAAGGACATACTTCTACAAAGGGGTGATCATTGAATCAGCATCAAATATTATGAGAAAAATTGAGTGACTGTGTGTCTTGAGGTGTCAAGCATAACTGTCATCTGTAGCTTGCACACCAAGGGGTAGTGGGGAAGGGCTGGCAGGTATTTCAGAAAGACAGGAAAGGGAAGGGAAGTAAGAAACAAAAGGAATGATAGCCCCAAAAGCCAGTGACTCAGCAATCACAATAAATGGAAATGGAGTAAGGTCACCTCTCAAAGAGATCATCGCGCTAGATAGGTTTTAGTCCATCTAAGACACCTAAGAGACACTGTTAACAGAGTTTTTTGTTTTTTTTTTTTTCAGACAAAGTCTCCGTCACCCAGGCTAGAGTGCCGTGGTGCAATCTTGGCTCACTGCAACCTCTGCATCCCAGGTTCAAGTGATTCTCCTGCCTCAGCCTCCCAAGTAGCTGGGATTACAGGTGTGCATCACCAGGCCCAGCTAATTTTTTTGTATTTTTAGTAGAAATGAAGTTTCACCATGTTGGTGAATTTCAAGGCCAGGCTGGTCTTGAAATCCTGACCTCAAGTGACCCACTGGCCTCAGCCTCCCAAAGTGCTGGGATTACAGGCATGAGCCACCACGCCTGGCATAAAGAGATTTTTTTAATAACAATAAAAAATGATACTCTTGTAAATGTTAGCTCCCCCTGAAATGCTTAGGATTAGACAAAATTGAATTACTATGGAAAATTTCAAACACACACTAGCAGAGCAAATCGCATCCACCCATCATCCCGCTTCAGTTACACTCCATTCCCTCCCCTCACAGAGCCAGCCATTATCCTGAATTTTGAACACTGGATATAATGACACAAAGTTGGGGGGGAAAGTAAATCTCCATTTCCTAATAATTTCCTCTCTCCACTTAATGATACCCAAAAATAATGCTGTCATTACCATACACAATGGATATGTAATCATATAAAAATATACCTGCATGAGAATAACACCTGAAAACAAGGAAAAGTCAGAGCAGTTTCTGCTGGGATGGCACAGTTTTTCCTTTCTCCTGAATTAGTATTTCCTCTAGGACTGTTATAAAAGGCTCTTTAGAAACTGACAAGGCAGGGACCCAGAGCCATTGGTGTACTCTTGCCAAAGGATTCGACTGTCTAGCAATGCTGGGGGAACACGGAGCTAACTGCAGGATTAGTCATATCAATCAACCCACAAATCCATCGCAGTGAACAATGAATGGTAAAAAGATATTACTCTCCTAATTTTATGCTGGTGTGTTTTGTTTTTGTTTTGAGACAAGATCTCACTCTGTTGCCCAGGCTGGGTGCAGTGGTGTTAACACAGCTTACTGCAACCTCAACCTTCTGTTAGTCAATATCCTGCCTCAGCCTCTCAAGTAGCTAGGACCACAGGTATACACAACCACATCCAGCTAATGTTTTAAAATTTTTTGTAGAGACAGAGTCTCACTATGCTGGGCAGACTGGTCTCAAACTCCTGAGCTCAAGCAGTCCTACCGTCTTGGCCTTCCCAAATCTTGGGATAACAGGCATGAGCCACCATGCCCAGCCCTGGTGCTGTTTTAATTTCATTTTTACAGCAAACCACATTCAGAAGAATAACACTAAGGAAAGACTTGTGCACACATCTGATTGCCCCTTATCCAACTATTCCTACAAATGTGTAGAGCTTTAACACCTTAAAATACCATGCTAGATTTTGTTTTCTTTTTTGAGACACAGTCCCACTCTGTCACCCAGGCTGGAGTACAGTGGGGTGATCTCAGTTCGCTGCAACTTCCACTTTCTGGGTTCAAACGATTCTCCTGCCTCAGCCACCCAAGTAGCTTGGATTACAGGCATGAGCTACTACACCTGGCTAATTTTTTTTTTTTTTTTTTGTATTTTCAGTAGAGATAGGGTTTCACCATATTGGTCAGGCTGGTCTTGAAACTCTCGAACTCAAGCAATATACCTGCCTCGGCTTCCCAAAGTGCTGGGATTACAGGCATGAGCCACTGAGCCTGGCCTATTATACTAGATATTTTTAAAATCTAAGATACACCTTTACCAAAGAGATAAAAAATAAACAATAGCCAGGTGAGGTGGTTCACACCTGTAATCCCAGCACTTTGGGAGGCCGAGGTGGGCAGATCACCTGAGGTTAGAAGTTACCAGCCTGGCCAACAGGGCAAAATCCCATCTCTACTAAGCATACAAAAACATTAGCTGGGCATGGTGGTGCGTGCCTGTAATCCCAGTTACTCAGGAGGCTGAGACAGGAGAATTACTTGAACCCCGAGGGGCGGAGGTTGCAGTGAGCCGAGATTGCGCCACTGCGCTCCAGCCTAGGTGACAGAGCAGGACTCCATCTCAAAAAAAAAAAAAAAGATAAACAATAAAGACCAAAACAATGAATTCCACAAAAAAGTAAAAAATAAAAAGGGCCATTCAATCAAATTTTACTCCCCCCACCCAAAAAAGCTTATTATTCAGTCAAAACGGAATCTTTTAAACTCAAAGTGGCGAAACCTGAAAATGCGTGCCTTGGCATAGTTGAAATCAGCCAGAACTAAACCCAGTTGGATGAATTACTTTTTTAAGGTACTATAGCCAACTCAATTTGAAAACAAAAGCACTTGTTACCTGTTTAACAAAATCAAGACAGGCTCTATGCTCATCAAGTTTCAGTGTAGTATCAGAGAAGAATATCCACAATTATTTGTAAAGGCGATTAAAATATTCCTCCCTTTTCCAACTACTTGTCTGTGTAAGGCTGGATTACCTTCCTCTACTTCAATAAAAACATATCACCAACAGATTTAAAGTAGAAGCAGGTGTCAGAAACCAGTGCCTATTAGCCAAGCACTTAAAAAATTCACAACAACGCTACCCTTCTCAGGAAAGTGTTTTTGTCTTGGAAAAGAGTCATTTTTCATTTAAAACATGTTAGCATGTAATGAGATCTTATTGTTATTTTCAATTGAATTAATACACAAATATTTTACATACTTTTCCATTTTAATTTGTAATACAGTAAAAATCAATAAATAGGCCAGGCACGGTGGCTCATGTCTGTAATCCCAGCACTTTGGGAGGCTGAGGCAGTAGGATCACCTGAGGTCAGGAGTTCAAGACCAGCCTGGACAACATGGTGAAACCCTATCTCTACTAAAAATACAAAAATTACTGGGTATGGTGGCATGTGTCCGCAATCCCAGCTGCTTGGGAGGCTAAGGCAGGAGAATCACTTCAGCCCGGGAGGCAGAGGTTGCAGTAAGCTGAGATCACGCCACTGCACTCCAGCCTGGGCAACAGAGCAAGACTCCATCTCAGAAGAAATATGACAAGGTCCAAAATATTGTCTAGAAGATGGCAATCTAATATTTTGATGTATCACAATTTATACTACTGATGGCTTTAAATTTTTTAAGAATTTGAAGTTATCTTCAAAGAAAAAAAAATCCCAGCCAGGGAAAAGGCTCAGCTCAGTGAAGCCTTGCCTACCTGCCCATACCCTGAATGAGCTGTTCCACTGCTAAGGATAAAATAGCTTAGCCTCCCAGGGTCCTCCATGGTCTGGCTCTGCCTACCTCTTTACTTCCTCTCCCAGCCCTGCCCCTCATTCCTGTCCCCACCATCTGCTCTACAAGCCCTTGGAGGGCATGGTCATGTTTATTTCTAAGGTACCTCGCACATGGCAGGTATTCAGTGTTTTTTGTTTGTTTTTTAGGCAGAGTCTCTCTCTGTCACCCAGGCTGGAATGCAGTGGCGCGATTTCAGCTCACTGCAACCTCTGCCTCCTTGATTCAAGTGATTTTTGTGCCTCAGCCTCCCAAGTAGCTGGGATTACAGGCACCTGCCACCATGCCCGGCTAATTTTTGTACATTTAGTAGAGACGGGATTTCACCATGTTGGCCAGGCAGGTCTGGAACTCCTGACCTCGTGATCTGCCCGCCTCAGCCTCCTAAAGTGGTGAGATTACAGAAGTGAGCCACCATGCCCAGCCAGTATTCAGTGTTTTATAAAAGACAGAGGGGAAGGAAATAGAGAAGGAAAGGAAAGAGGGAGAGTCCCACCAGCTGAAATGTCCTTGAAAATGTCCGTCTTCTCCCAGTTGACCTACAGAAGCCAGTCAGAGGAGCGGCCTCCATCTAGAATCGGTCCAACTCATCAGCTGCTTCCCCAGACAGAGAATGAGAAAATATCCATTATGCCCATACTCAGCCCAATCAGCAGGACCCTGCAGACGACTCCACTGCCTGTGAATCATAAGCCCACAAAAGCAATCACTCCTCAAAGTGGGCGAAGCTTCCCTCAGGATATGCTGAGAAAGGAAAACAGCTCTCTCCAGACCTAAAAACTACACACTGGGATTTTCCTGGGGCTGTAACCCTGAGAAGGGGATGGTCGTGCAAGCCTGCCGCCTCCGTGCCTTCAGCAACCAGGCACGGGACCTGCAAGCGGCTCTCAGAGCTTTCGAGGAGACAGGCTTCATGACTGTCCTTAGCTTGGGAGGTCAGCAAAGTGCAGAAGAACTTACCTCCAGGGTAATCATTTCCCGTGGGAGTGGGGTCAGTGGGCATTTCTCAGGCAACTGAACTGCAATCTCATTTTGCATCTCATCTTCCAGAAAACCTGAGGAATGAAACCCACCAGAAACCGCAAGGTGACTGTGTCTCCTCATGACTAAGAAACGAGGTCAAGCAAGATGTGTGCCTTTCGCTCACCTCAGCTGCCTGAATTGTCCGAGGAGCTGCCACAGCTCCTGGATCCCACCCCCAACCTCCCCCATTCCCTCTAGGTGGGCCTCCAGGACCACCTCAAAAAGTATTGCAAATAGGGACACATTTGTTAATGTGCAAACTCTTGACCCCCTTGCCAGTTCACATTTGAACAGTAAGTAAAAAAAAAAAAAAAAAAAAATTGGCTTACGGAGGATTCTCTCCAGTGATTCACACCTTCTGACTTCATTCACAAATTTCCTTTGAAAGCTGTTCACACTCATATTTAACTAGGGGAGAAAAATCACAAGACACATTAGGAGCAACAGCTGCCAATATGTTCCTTTTGGTTTGTTTTTTGTTTTTTTTTTTTGTTGTTTTCTTTTGAGAATTTCACACTTGTCACCCAGGCTGGAGTGCAGTAGTGTGATCTCAGCTCACAGCAGCTTCCACCTCCTGGGTTCAAGCGATTCTTCTCCCAAATAGCTGAGATTACATGCACCCACCACCACGCCTGGCTAATTTTCATATTTTTAGTAGAGATGGGGTTTCACCATGTTGGCCAGGCTGGTCTCGAGCTACTGACCTCAGGTGATCCGCCCACCTCAGCCTCCCAAAGTGCTGGGATTACAGGCATGAGCCACCGCACCCAGCCCCCTTTTGGTTTTTATCTTTTTAACGCTAGAGAAATTGCTGGAATTATCTTAGGAATACATACTTCCATGCACAAGACAGGTGAGTTACAGGCAAAACACACCTTGGTGTTTTTACATTCAATTGCCCAAATGCTTTGACTTTCACCCTACCGTTTCTAAAAGAAGCAAGGCCCTGGCCAGGTGCAGTGGCTCATGCCTGTAATCCCAACAACTTTGGGAGGTCAAGGCTGGTGGATCGCTTGAGCCCAGGAGTTCGAGACCAACCTGGGCAACATAGCGAGTCCCTGTCTCTATAAAAAATTACAAAATTAACCCAGCATGGTTGCACGCACTTGTAGTCCCAGCTACTCAGGGGGCTGAGGCAGGAGGATGGCTTGAGCCTGGGAGATCGAGGCTGCAATGAGCTATGATTTCGCCACTGCACTCTAGCCTGGGAGACAGAGCAAGATGCTGTCTCAAAAAAAAAAAAAAAAATTGGACTTAATGAAAATTTAAAATTTTTGTGCATCCAAGGACACTATCAAGAAAGTGAAAAAATTCCACAGCATGGGAGAAAGTCATATATCTGTCATTTTCAAATCATGTATCTTTCAAATCATATATCTGTCAAAGGAAGGAGGGAGGGAGGGAGGGAGGGAGGGAGGGAGGGAGGAAGGAAGGGAAGGAAGGGAAGGAAGGGAAGGAAGGGAAGGAAGGGAAGGAAGGGAAGGAAGGGAAGGAAGGGAAGGAAGGGAAGGAAGGGAAGGAAGGGAAGGAAGGGAAGGAAGGGAAGGAAGGGAAGGAAGGGAAGGAAGGGAAGGAAGGGAAGGAAGGGAAGGAAGGGAAGGAAGGGAAGGAAGGGAAGGAAGGGAAGGAAGGGAAGGAAGGGAAGGAAGGGAAGGAAGGGAAGGAAGGGAAGGAAGGACCTCCCTCATCTAAGTTTACCTTATTTCTCTGGCTTGGCTATCTAAATGAGCCTGAAAATCCTCAGTGGGGTCATGAAAATGACCAGGCCTTGAAGACTACACAGCTCCATGTAACGTATCACAGTCATCAACAAAACTTCAACTCTCAGCTCAGCTGAATAAACGTTATTGAGGACCTGCCTCATATGAGGTCCTACGTGAAGAATAAAATATGATTCTTCCCTGCAGGAGCTTCGCTCTGACCTTGATCTTAGTGAAGAAGTAAAGACAGACTGATTTTCTAAATTAGACTAAGAGCTTGGTGAGGATCTAAACTGTCCCTGAGAAATGATACTCCAATCTCATAATCAAGACACCCCAACCCTAGAATATCACTCTGGACCTCAACCCTGGGTATTACAACCAACTTTGGACTCCAGAATGCTTTGTCTCCCACCTGTTGAGTCAGGAAAATAGTTTTTATGGTTAGAACGAGGTTTGGTAATCTACATACTCATTGGCTATATTCAATGTTTGAAAATGCTGGCCGGGCACGGTGGCTCAAGCCTGTAATCCCAGCACTTTGGGAGGCCGAGGCGGGTGGATCACGAGGTCAAAAGATCAAGACCATCCTGGTCAACATGGTGAAACCCCGTCTCTACTAAAATACAAAAAGTTAGCTGGGCATGGTAGCGCGTGCCTGTAATCCCAGCTACTCAGGAGGCTGAGGCAGGAGAATTGCCTGAACCCAGGAGGCGGAGGTTGCGGTGAGCCGAGATCGCATCATTGCACTCCAGCCTGGGTAACAAGAGCGAAACTCCGTCTCAAAAAAAAAAAAAAAAGAAAATGCTACACAAGAAAAAAGAATTCAATGACGTCTGGCACGTAGGGATTGCCTTAGAGCTCCAAGACATTCCTATAGAGGAGACAGGCATGGAGGGAGGAGTAACACATTTTTTTTTTTTTTTTTTTTGAGACAGAGTTTCGTTCTTGTTACTCAGGCTGGAGTACAATGGCTCGATCTCGGCTCACCACAACCTCCGCCTTCTGGGTTCAGGCAATGCTCCTGCCTCAGCCTCCCGAGTAGCTGGGATTACAGGCATGCACCACCATGCCCAGCTAAGTTTTTGTATTTTTTTAGTAGAGACGGGGTCACATTTTTTAATGATTTGCCTGGTCGTGACAAATCCCAGCAAGAAGCACTAGAACTACAGAATTTCATCAATTTCAGCTCACGGCTCCTCTCCCTACAAAATGGCCTCTGTTCACCACAAAGAAGTGTTGTGCAAGAGTTATCTATTCCCGCCCCTGCCTTCCTCTTATCTCCAAAGAACTCGGTACCTACATCTTTGAACTGAACCAATCCCAGCTCTCCGAGCTCAGCCACACAGCAATATGCAGCTTCCACCTGGAGAAACAGTTGTGACAAACACATCTCCTCGCTTCGAAACACAGACGACATCTTGGCCCAGCCTCGGTCTATAGGAGAAAAAGATATTAACATTTAAGGTAATAAATGTGTGAAAACCTGAGGATAAATTTTTTTTTAGACGGAATTTCGCTCTTGTTGCCCAGCTGGAGTGCAATGGCTCAATCTCCGCTCACCGCAAACTCTGCCTCCCAGATTCTCCTGCCTCAGCCTCCTGAGTAGCTGGGATTACAGGCATGCACCACCACGCCCGGCTAATTTTGCATTTTTAGTAGAGACGGGGTTTCTCCATGTTGGTCAGGCTGGTTTAGAACTCTTGACCTCAAGTGATCCTCTCACCTCAGCCTCCCAAAGTGCTGAGATTACAGGCATGAGCCACCACACCCAGCCTGGATGAAATGTTTAATTTAAGATAAAGTAAAATCTAACTGGGAAAATAAATGCATTAGCAATCACTCCTAATTTGGGGAGACTTTTTTTTTTTTTTTTTGAGACAGGGTCTCACTTTGTTGCCCAGGGCTGAAGTGCAGTGGTGCAGTTTTGGCTCACTGCAGCCTCAACCTCCCACCCATCTCAGCCTCCTGAATAGCTGGGACTATAGGTACATACCAGCATGCCTGGCTATCCTGATTCTAAAAATAGAAACAAAAACAAGATAGCACTTTATGCCCTCCATCAGACTGGCAAAATATTATACTTTATTTTTGAAACGGAGTCTTGCTCTGTCACCCAGGCTGGAGTGCAGTGGCTCAAACACAACTCACTACAGCCTCAACCTCCTAGGCTCAAGAGATTCTCCTACCTCAGCCTCCTATGTAGCTGGGACTAAAGGCGTGCAAGACCACATCTGGCTACTTTTTAAATGGTTTTTGTTGAGATGGAATCTTGCTGTGTTGCCCAGGCTGGTATTGAACTCCTGGACTCAAGTCGTCCTCCTACCCTGGTCTCCCAAAATGCTGGGATTACAGGCATGAGCCACTGCACGTGGCTGGCAAAATATTTTGAAATATGACTAAAGACTCGAGTTGTAGAGAGAATGAGAAAACAGCCCCTTTCATACACTAGAATGTCACTCTGGAACTCGGTCCTGGGTATCCAACCAACTCTGGATTCCAGAATACTTTGTCCTCAATTTGCCTAGACAGGAAAAATAGTTTTTGTCATCAGAACAAGGCAATCCATATGCCCATTGGGTATATGCAACGTTAAAGTGTAAATTCATTGTAGCTTTTTCAGAGAACAATTTATCAGTCTATCAAATCTTATATGCCTCATACCCACAAATCAAGATTTCCACTGCTATTTATCCAGATAGACCTGGATATGCAGGGAGAGACAGATGAACGAGGAGGTTTCTTATAACATCATATGTAATAATTATAATAAATGGATGTAACCTAGATATCCATCAATAGCAGAATGATTAAATAGAGCCCTGCGCAGTCAGCAGGAATAAATCTGTATGTTCTATATATGGAAGAAGGACACCCACGGGTGGGTGGGGAGGGGAATGCTGTGAGTTAGGTTAGCCAAAACTGACCTGCGAGATATAGTTCCACATAGTCTTAAGTGCGTATTGACACTGCTAATTAAAAAGAAAAAAAACTAAGACTTGCGCTCCTGAAAGGGGAATCTCAAACATATAGACTGAAATAGATTAAAACATCCACCATGCTCTAACAGATGGCACATTCAGAGTTTAACTGGGAAACTGGGAGACGATCTCCAAGCCAGTGCCACCAGCCTGCACACAGCATACACAGCCAGGAAACCCAGCCCCGGTGCGTCAGAGGCCTCCTGACAGCAATCAATGCATTCCAAACCCTGGGGTGTAGCAGTTTCTCACTCCTGAACATTTCTCCATTCCTTAATAGACCATCAAAGTCTTACTGCCCGTTGGACTGCCTCTAGAGTCACTTGGGTGACAGGCGGCAGGGAAGGGCACCTCCCAGGGATTGGAAGGAAGTGAAGCTCTTCCCAATGGCTCAATTGAAGGCCATATGAGAGCCAAGGGCAGGAGGAGGGTACAGAAGCTATTCCCAAAGATCCTGACGGGCTTCCTGCTGCCAAACCACACTGTTTCCCCCCAAGTCAACCTTCTGGAAGAACTTCCACACCTCCAGAGTAGATTTAATTTGATCATGTACAGAGTATCTCCTGGGCCGATCCATTGTCCCAGTTTTCCACAGAACCAACTCTAACGTCCTCAAGCTGGTCAGCCAAAGGCTGCAGGACCTGGCCTCCTCTGTGTTCTCCTCCAGCTTTGGCCTCTCCAGGGACCCCACATTTCTCCCCAGCTCCCACCCCCTTCAGGACCTTTGCCCAGGCTCTCCCTGGGTTTGGAACCTCAACCTCGTCCTCTCCACCGTCCATTCCATGCCCCGCATGACCCTGTCACTCCTCCAGTCTCCATGTAAGGATCTTCTTCCTCCACAAGCCTTCCCTGGCACCCCCAGCACCCCCAAGGAGCTGAGCCCCCTCCTACATGCTCCCAGAAGAGCAGTCATTTGCAATCGCTTGTTTAACTCCCTGGATTCTCCACACACAAACCAGTGAAGTCCATGAGGCTAGAAGCATGCCCTGTTTCCACTCCCACACCGGTCTAGGTCAACAGGACCGCAAACTGGGCGCTCCAGAAGCATTTTCCCATGTGTGGACCAGAGGATAAACAACATCCCTCAAGAAGTGCATGGTTTGGCCCCATATTTGTACCCTTTGACTTCAAGATGAATTTAAAGCTTTCCTACTGCCCTGTCTAGTAACTACAGCCAAGCGAACATAGACCAGAGACCCCAGGCATTCGCTTCATGCAGATCAAAAGCACAGCATCAACACCCTTCTTACCCCAGCTTCCTCTAGGCCAGTCCTGGGTGGGGGTCTGGGGTAGACAGTGGTTTCCCCGACCTGATGTACGGAGCAGGGAGCCACAAGCCTGGCGGCCCTACGGGCTTGCCAGCAGTCCTGGGCGGAGCTGCAGCCGGTGAATCCACAGGTGGCCTCCCCGCAGCACCCCTCCCGGCTCCTTCTCCTCCCAGGCTCCCAAAGAGCCAGGAGGCGGCTCTGTTGTATCAACACCGACCTGTTGTGGGTGAGGACAAACCTGCCCCACCGGCCAGCCCGCTCGGCCCCGCCCCCCTGTGCCCTCTGCCATGACCTTAAGTCCTCAGCAGGAAGCATTCATTTGTTTTCTAATGAAAGTAACTTGCCCCTCAGGAAGCTGAGGGTTGAGGACAAGATTCCTGGAGGCTTTAGAAGGACCCCAGCAAACCAAAACATCCCTTTAACTTGTAAAAACAAAATAACGTTTAAAAATAGTTTTGGGGGCCAGGGCCTCGGTGGCTTACGTGGGTAATTCCAGCACTTTGGGAGGCTGAGGCGGGCGGATCATTTGAGGTCGGTTGTTTGAGACTAACCTGGCCAACATGGTGAAATCCTGTCTCTGCTACAAATACAAAAATTAGCTGGGTGCAGTGGCGGGTGACTGTAATCTCAGCTACTCAGGAGGTTGAGGCAAGAGAATCGCTTGAACCCAGGAGGCGGAGGTTGCAGTGAGCCTAGATCACTGCACTCCGGCTCAGTCTCAAAAATGAAAACAATACAAAATGAAAAAATAAAAATAGCTTTGGAAAATAGAAAAATCACACCATCCTATCAACAACTATTGACCATTCTACTTTCAAAGAAAAACAGAAGACACCTTATGAAATGCCCAATGGCTAAAATTCAGCTTCCGCTGTGGCCCACCTGAAAAGAGAGAGAAGCAAATGTGATATTGCCCTTTTCCTTTGGAGGGGGTCTTGTCTTTTCCTACGATTTGACAGAGGGTGGGCAGGGCAGAACAAGCCAATTAGATGGTCTCTCTTGCCCAGGGGTGGGGCGGCTGCAACAGCCACCTGCATCTTTTTGAATGAGTTTTGCTTCTCCAGATCGATGTCACAGATCCCCTGCACGGATTCTCCCCTGCGCTCCCCCCACCAGGGGGGCCTAAGAAGGTACCCCAGAATGAGTGAGGGGCGTGCTTTTTGGTTTTTTTAACTTTTTAGTATGAAAGCATTAAAACACCTGCAAAAGTACAGAAAATAGTACAGGGAACCCCCAGGTCCACCTCACTCAGCCGCAGCAGTCAATGAATGCTCTATCATCCACACGCAGCCCACTTCCCCTACCCACCTCTGATTATTTGGAAGCAAATCCCACACATATTATTTCTTTCAAAAATATTTCAGCATGTATCTCTAAAAGATAAGGATCCTTTAATACACACACACACACATAAAAAATACCAGTCACTCCTAAAATTCAATAATTCTTAAATTTGCCTTAATATCAAATATCCCATCAGGATTCCAATTTCCTAGATAGTCTGAGCTTTGCATTTTTTTTAAGAGACAGGGTCTTGCTCTGTTGTCCAGGCTGGAGTGCAGTGACGCAAACACCGCTCACTGCAGCCTCAACCTCCTGGGCTCAAGCAATCCTCCCACCTCAGCCTCCTGAGTGGCTAGGACTACAGGTGTGCATCACTATGCTTGACTAATTTTTTTATTTTTATTTTTATAAAATATTACAACATAAAGACAGGGGATCACTATGTTGCCCAGACTGGTCTCCAACTCCTGGCCTTAGTAATCCTCCCACCCCCAACTCCCAAAGTGCTGGGATTACAGGTGTGAAATCTTGCCTGGCCAAGATCTGCATTTTTAATACGCTCCTCAGCTGATACTTGTGCATGATCATATTAGAACCATTGTTTAGAGAACACAGAGTGAGAAATCAAACTTCAGCTTGGGAAGCAGCTGGGTGTAGGCGGTTTGGCAAAATCAGCTAAGGAGACACAGCAATTGTGAACGTGGGCACTGGAGCCCCAGGCCTCTGAGGGAGCAGGTGTTCTGAACTGAGGCCCCAGAGGAAGGGAGCTGCTTGGGTTTCTTGAGAGGCAGACCTGCCCCCACCCATCCAGCCAGGGCAGATCCGCCCAAGAATCCAGACTCACCTGGATGGCGTTCCAAAGGCTGAACTCAAGATTTGCAAAGGAGAGCAGGAAGATAAGAACTGAAAACTGCAAAAAGGCATTATCAGTGTTCACCCTCCCTCTCCCTTCATATGAGCTCCAGAGGCACTAGGAGCCCGGGCCTCAATTCAGGCCTCCCTCCCCTCTCCACATCCCCCGCCCACCCTCATCCTGCTCTTCCCCAAGGCGGTCATTTGCGGTGTCCCCCAGCCAGTGGGTGGGGCAGTAGTTTTTAAACGTCTGGGTGCTCAGAAACCATCCAGGAACAGAAGGGAAAAAGAGTACATCCTAATGGTTAAGAGCAGAGGCTCCTGCCCGACAGCCAGAGTCAGGATCCCAGCTCTGCCATTTACCATGCATGACCTTGGGATTTAACCCAAGGGCCTCAGTGACCTTATCTGAAAAATAGAAGAGGCTTACTTAGAAAGTGGAAATATAGTGGGATGTGGTGGCTGACGCCTCTTAATACCAGTGGTTTGGGAACCCGAGGCCTGCGGATCACTTTGAGGCCAGGAGTTCGAGACCAGCCTGGCGAACATGGTAAAACCCCCCACCCCTTTCTCTACTAATAATATAAAATTAGCCAGGCGTGGTGGTACACACCTGTAGTCCCAGCTACTCGGGAGGCTGAGGCGTGAGAATCGCTTGAACCCAGGAGGTGGAAGTCGCTGTGAGCCGAGATCGCACCACAGTACTCCAGCCTGGGAGACACAGTGAGACTCTATCTCAAAAAAAACAAAAAAGAAGTATGTGCCTGGGATGTCAGACTAGGAGGCTGAGGCCACACCACGTCTGCAAGACATGTGAAGTCTACTGGGCCAATTAGAAATTTGGCTTTTATTCTAATAGCATTGGGAAGCCCTTGGAAAATTTTACACAAGAAATGGCATCACCTTGTTCACATTTTTAAATACATTACTTTGGGCCAGGTGCAGGGTGGCTTACACCTGTAATCCCAGCACACTGGGAGACCGAGTTGGGCAGATCATGAGACCATCCTGGCCAACATGGTGAAACCCCAACTCTACTAAAAATATAAAAATGAGCTGGGCGTGGTGGTGCGTGCCTGCAGTCCAAGCTACTCGGGAAGCTGAGATAAGCGAATCACTTGAAGCCAGGAGGCAGAGGTTGCAGTGAGCCAAGATTGCACCATTATACTCTAGCCTGGGGACAGAGCGAGACTCTGTCCCAAAAAAAAAAAAAAAAAATTACTTTGGCTTCTGCATCTGGAAAAATGGAGTAGAAATACTTTTTTTTCCCAGTCAGTAAAAATAAAAACCCTGTAGAGTATATGCACAGCGAACATAAGCAGACTGTGAAAGATGGACAGAAGATAAACCCTCTAGGAATCTCAAGATGCAAGGAACAACACAGAGGTTGAGTTCTCTGGGTTTTCTTGTTACTTCCTACAGATTGAGCCGAGGTGGGCAGATTACCTGAGGTCAGGAGTTCAAGACAAGCCTGGCCAACATGGTGAAACACCATCTCTATTAAAAATACAAAAAGAGTTAGCAGGGCATGGTGGTGAGTGCCTGTAATCCCAGCTACGCAGGAGGCTGAGGCAGGTAAATCACTTGAACCGGGAGGCAAAGTTTGCAGTGAACTGAGATCACGCCACTGCGCTCCAGCTTAGGTGACAAAGCGAGACTCCGTCTCAAAAAAAAAGACATACATGAATTTTGTGTTGAGACTTGGGTCCCATCCCCACGACATCTCACATCTCATTACATATATATGCAAATATTCCAAAATCTGAAAAAAATCTAAAACACTTTTGGTCTAAGCATTTCAGATACGGGATAGATAATCAACCTATATATTCCAGACTCAGTGCGGCAGAAGCCAATAACATGTGCAGCAGAAAAGTTCCAAAGAAAGCCTGCTCACTCTAGCAAAAGGACCAGGAAAGGCGCAGCCTACCAAGAAAGAAAACTTTCAGAGAATCACCACTTGAATCCAGCTAAATGCCACCCCATTGCCAGCAAAGCCCAAGTGGGGAGCCTGGCCTTCCAGGCTGAGTGGGGAGCTGAACCTCAGCCCCACTCTGTGGTAACAAGGCTCCCTTGTTCACCCCTGTTGGGGGTGTCAGAAGAAACCTAATCAGAACTGTTACCCCACCCATTGATAATAAGCTCCCCTCCCCATCACTGGTGGTAAACATCACATTCGGAGCAGTAACGAGGCATCGCTGCTCCTCTAGCCCAGGTGGTATCAGTAGAGATCTGGTGAATAGAATAAAGTGGGAGAAACACTCTACCAACTTCAAGGCTTATTGTAAGCACCAGTAATCAATACTGTAGTATTGGGCCAGGCGCAATGGGTGGCGCCTGTAATCCCAGCATTTTGGGAGGCCAAAACAGGCCAATTGCTTGAGCCCAGGAATTTGACACCAGGCTGGGCAACTCAGGGAGACCAACCCCTCTACAAATAATAATAATAAAGATATTAGCCAGGTTTGTGGTACGTGCCCGTGATTCCAGCTACTTGGGAGGCCAACCTGGGAGGAGTACCTGAGCCTGGGGAGGTCGAGGCTGAAGTGGCCCACGATCACACCACTGCACTCAGCCAGGGTGACAAGGTGAGACTCTGTCTAAAAAAAAACAAAAACTAAGGTGAGCTCAGGGAGGACAGAAACCTCCCGTGGAGCAGAAGGGCAAAAGCTCGCCTGATCTTGATTTTCAGTACGAATACAAACCATGAAAGCAGGGCCTCACTATCCTTCTGACCTTTTGGGTTTTAAGCAAGAGGTGTCAGAAATTTTATCTTTTTTCTTTTAAATTAAAAATAATAATATTTTTAAAAAAAGATTGTGGTATTGGTGGAAGGACAGACACATAGATGGAATATTTTCTTTATTCAGTCTACCAGTTCAAATGCTAATCTATTTGAGAAATACCCTCACTGGCACACCCAGAAACAATGTTTTACCAGCTATGTGGGCATCACTTAGCTCACTCAAGCTGACCATAGAAATAACCATTCCAAGTCCAGCCTTGTCAACTTGGCACCTATACACAACTCTTTTTTTTTTTTTTTTTTTTTTGAGATGGAGTCTCGCTCTGTGACCAGGCTGGAGTGCAGTGGCACGATCTCAGCTCACTGCAAACTCCACCTCCAGGGTTCAAGTGATTCTCCTGCATTGGCCTCTGAGTAGCTGGGATTACAGAAACGCATCATCACACCTGGCTAATTTTTTTGTATTTTTAGTAGAGACAGGTTTCACTGTGTTAGTCAGGATGGTCTTGATCTCCTGACCTCATGATCCGCCTGATCCCAAAGTGCTGGGATTACAGGCGTGAGCCACCGCACCCGGCCCTACCCAACTCTTAAACCACATTTAATATCCAAATAAAGACGGATAGGGTTATAATTCCACCCAATATGATATGACTAAAACTGCACTTAATCTCTTCCCCAGAAGAGGTGGTAAACTCCTTGAGTAGTGTTTATTCTTCTCCTGTACCCCATAATTTCATTACTACGATGTAAAATTAACAATACTTAAATACTGATATGAAATCAATACACCTTATGTTTCATGATAAGGGGAAAAGAGGGAAAAGAAAACAGATATTTGCTTAATATGCACAGATGTGTTCATAAAAAATAAGGGAAAAGGCCAGGCACGGTGGCTCACGCCTGTAATCCCAGCACTTTGGGAGGCCAAGGTGGATCACCTGAGGTCAAGAGTTTGAGACTAGTCTGGCCAACATGGTGAAGCCCTGTCTCTAAAATAAAAAAATATATAATAATAAGGGAAAAGATTCTGATTGACGATGATAGTCTTTGTTTCTGGAACTGGCGATGTGGTTGTATCCAGTTTTTATAACCACCTATACTAAAGAATACCCATTCAATATTCCCTTTACCTTCAACAAGCACCTCAGTTGGTCATGGTTCTTTTTGGAGACAGAGTCTCACTCTGTTGCCCAGGCTAAAGTGCAATGGCATGATCTCAGCTCACTGCAACCTCCCCCTGAGTAGCTGGGATTACAAGCACCTGCCACCATGCCTGGCTAATTTTTTTGTATTTTTAGTACAGACAGGGTTTCACCATGTTGGTCAGGCTGGTCTCAAACTCCTGACCTCATGATCCACCTGCCTCAGCCTCCCAAAGTACTGGGATTACAGGTGTGAGCCACTGTGGCCGGCCCTGGTCACGGTTCTTTACCGGGTGGAGTGACCCGAACTTTCATTCCTGAAGAGTGTGGGCCATTTGTAGTCCTGCCTGGCTGGTGTTGTTGCAGTTTCCCATTGACCTTAATTAAAGAGTAGGGTCACACTAAGAGATGCAGTAAGACAACAGTCCCCAACCTTTTTGGCGTCAGGGACCTATTCTGCGGAAGACAATTTTTCCACAGATGGCTGGTGGAGGATGGTTTTGGGATGAAACTGTTCCATCTCAGATCACCAGGCATCAGATTCGTAAGCAACACACAACCTAGATTCCTCTCATGCACAGTTGACAATAGGGTTCACGCTCCTATGAGGATCTAATGCCGCTGCTGATCTAACAGGAGGTGGAGGCTCAGGTGGTAATGCTCACTCACCTCTGCTACGTGGCCCAGTTCCTAACAGGCCATGGATTGGTACCAGTCTATGGACCCCCAGTACCATAGCTGACCAATCACCACAGGGAATAGTGCCATCTTGAGGGCTCAGTGTTGGTCTCTGCTGCTGGCAGACTAGGCACCCAGCAGGGGCCATAGCCAGGTTGGCCTTGGTGAGTGGAAGTCCATGTTGCTGAGCCCATGAGCACCTCCATCCCTACCACCATGGCCACTTGGTTCATGAGCCCATTGGGCAATGTCAGGGATGGCTGGGGAAAGAGAGTTTCAGACCAGCCTGGGCAACATAGTGAGACCTCATCTCTATGAAAGTCAGGGCATGGTGGTACATACCTATGGTTCCAGGTACTTGGAAGCTGAGGTAAGAGGATCACTTGATCCCAGGAGGTCAAGACTGCGATGAGCTGAGATCACGTCACTGCACTCCAGTGTGGTGTGACTGGACTTTGTCTCAAAAAGAAAAAATAAAAATAAGAATAAAAAGATTTCACTGAGAAGGCCCATAAATGTTTGTCTAATTTATTCCTCTGAATCCAAATGTCATATCGATAAGTCTATGACAGTTGTTATTCTTGCTCACTAGGTCCAACCAGTATATTGTCATCGGTGTAATAGAACACTATGATATTTTATGAACCAGAGAGATGATCAAGATCCTTGCAAACTAAATGATGGCACAAGGCTAGAGAATTGATGTTCCCCTGAAGTAGCACAGTGAAGGTATATTGCTGGCCTTGCCAGCTAAAAGCACCCTGCTTCTGCTGGTCCTATGGACAGGTATGGAGAAAAAGGGATTTGTGATACAAAATCTAAACTAATTCCAAGAAGCCTTTTTTGTTGTTGATTCTTTCAAATTTTCTTTCTTTTTTTTTTTTTTTTTGAGACAAGTCTCGCTTTTGTCCCCCAGGCTGGAGTGCAGTGGTGTGATCTTGGCTCACTGCAGCCTTCGCCTCCCAGGTTCAGGTGGTTCTCTGCCTCAGCCTCCTGAGTAGCTGGGATTACAGGCACTGGCCACCACACCCAGCAATTTTTTTTTGTATTTTTAGTAGAGACGAGGTTTCGCCATCTTGGCTAGGCTAGTCTTGAACTCTTGACCTTGTGATCCACCCACCTCAGCCTCCCAAAGAGCTGTGGTTACAGGCATCAGCCACTGCGCCCAGTCTCCTTCAGATTTTCTATATAGGCAATGAAGTCATCTGTGAATAAAATTTTATGTCTTCCTTCCTAATCAGCATGGTTTTCATTCCCTTTTCTTATGGCATTAGTTAGGACTCCAGTATAACGTGAAATGGAGTGTTGAGGAAGAATGTTCTTGCCTTGTTCTTCAGCAACTATTTTTAAGAAATTTTCTCTCTCTCTTTCTCTCTTTTTTTTTTTTTGTAGAGTTGGGATCTCACAGTGTTGTCTCAAACTCCTGGCCTCAAGCAATTCTCCCACCTTGGCCTTCCAAAGTGCTGGGATTACAGGTGTGAGCCACTAAGCCTGGACTCCAATAATTTTTAATAGTGTCAGGCCGGGCGCAGTGGCTCACACCTGTAATCCCAGTACTTTGGGAGGCTGAGACAGGCGGATCACAAGGTCAGAGGTTCGAGACCAGCCTGACCAACATGGTGAAACCCTATCTCTAAAAAAAAAAAACAAAAAAAAAAACAGTATAAAGAGGACCTGAAACCAAAACACTGAACAAACACTAGCCTGAGGAGCAGAATGGGTTATGAGTTTCATAGGACTGTGGTAGCAGAGTGCCGTAAACCAGGTGGCTTACCCAACAGAAATGTATCGCTCAGCCCTGAAAGTTGGAAGTCTGAAATCAAGATGGCAGGCAGGGTTGGTTCCCTCTGAGGGGTGTGAGGAAGAACCTTCCATGTCTCTTGCCTGGCTGCTGCTGGTTGCTGGCAATCTTTGGCATTCCTTGGCTTGTGGAAGCATCGCTCCAAACTATGCCTTCACCTTCACATGAGTGTATCTGTGTCCAGATCCCTTTTTATAAGGACACCAGTCATATTGGCTCAGAGGCCCACCCAACTCTGGTATAATCTCATCTTAACTAATTACCTCCACCAAGACCCTGTTTCCAAAGATGGCCACGTTCTCAGTTCCTGAGGGTTAGACCTTCGACACAGGAATGGACCGGGGTGGCACACTTCAGCCCATAGCTAGGGAGAGGCAAAGGAGGTCCAAGCCTGAATACAGAGAAATTCCTGAATACAGAGGATTTCAAGGCTGCTCAGAGGAGATGTGGGCAATAGAAAAGTCCCTTTTTAAAGTTTATTTTCTTGTTAAAGAATAAATTATAAGTGTGCTAATAACTCTTTGTCAAGCCCTATCCTGTGTAGTTGTTAGACATGCCATGTTTACAGGCACATAGTAGATTCTATGTCCTTGTACTTTAACCAAGATACGTGTGCCGGACGTGCTCACAGGCATGTCCCAGCTCTCCACTGCTTTTACCTGTTTAGAAAAGTTTTAAGTTATTAGCCAATCGGGTTTTAGTTCAGATTGTGAGGTCTGGCTCCAGTCAATGAAGACCAGACACAGCAGTAAGAACCACTCCAAATGTGTAAGGTATAAATTTGTGTATTTTTCTTTGTTCATTGTACTCTTGTGGCATGATGGCTAGCAAGGGTACCCTTCCTGCAGTTCAGGAAGCAAAAATTAGTTTGCTGAAAGATCCTTTGTCTCAGTGCTAATTTTTCTTTGCGGCACCAACCATCTATTTCCAACAGGAGACAAGCAAGAAACACAGGGAGGAGGATGATCAGAAGAGTGAGAACTCAAAAGAAGAAAATGTCTCAAGAATCATGGAGTCTTCATGAAGGGGAGAGCTGAGAAGGATCTGGAGGTTACTGGGGACCCTGTGGATCCACTTCAATGGAGTGAAATGGGCAGGATTCAAAGTAGGAACTGGGGATCAAAGTCAGTGGTGGGCGAAGAAAAGATGGGCACAGAAATTGACCAGGCATGGTGGCTCACACCTGTAATCCCAGCACTTTAGGAGGCCAAAGCGAGAGGCTCACTTGAGGTCCGAACTTCAAAACCAGCCTGGCCAATATAGTGAAACCCCACCTCTACTAAAAATACAAAAATTAGCCAGGCGTGGTGGTGCACTCCTGTAATCCCAGCTACTCAGAAGGCTGAGGCAGTAGAATTGCTTGAACGCAAGAGGCAGAGGCTGCAGTGAGCCGAGATCACGCCACTGTACTCCAGCCTGGGTGACAGAATAAGTCTGTCAAAAATAAATCAATAAAAAGATGGGCACAGAAATCAACTACAACTTTCTTTCAAAAACACCAACTGTGAAGAGAAAGGAGGGAGCAGGGCAGCAGCTGAAGACAAAATGAAGCATCAGGAGAGGGTTTTATTTTATTTTTTTTTTCAAGAGAAGAGACAGTTGATAACTTCCCCTCCCCAAATTCTGTGAGTTCTAGTTGGGAAATACATCTAGAAAATGGGAACCATGGCTGGGTACGGTGGCTCACCCTATAACCCCAGCACTATGGGAGACTGAGGTGGGAGTATTGCTTGAGGCCAGGAGATCAAGACCAGTCTGGGCAACACGGCAAGACCCTGTCTCTATTAAAAATTTTTTAAATTTAAAATGTAAACAATGGGGCCAGGTACATGGCTCATGTCTGTAATTCCATCACTCTAGGAGGCTGAAGCAGGAGGATTGCTTGAGCCCAGGAGTTTGAGACCAGCCTGAGCAGCAGAGTAAGAGCCCCTCTCTACAAAAAAATTTAAAAATTAGCTGGGCATAGTGGTGCACACCTGAAGCCCAGCTCTCAGGAGGCTGAGGCAGGAGAACCACTTGAGCTCGAGAGTGCAAGGCTGCAGCGAGCCATGATTGTGCCACCGCACTTCAGCCAAGGTGACAGAGTGAGACCTTGTCTCAAAAAACTAAGTTTTTTAATGGGAACGCCTACTTTTTCTGACTCACGATGTACATTTGAGACAACCTCTTTGAACCATGACATCTTTGACATTTTACTAGAAGTTTCCTGTCTGAGCTCAATTTTTCTCTGTGTAACATTTCATAGCATTGCTGATTCATGGAAAATTGAAACAGGCCAAGCATTAGCAAACACAGTCCGATTTGTCCAAAACCAGAGGCAACTTTCTTTTGTTTTTGAGATAGAGTCTTGCTCTTGTCACCCAGGCTGGAGTGCAATGGCACAATCTCAGCTCACCGCAACCTCCCGGGTTCAAGCAATTCTCCTGCCTCAGCCTCCCGAGTAGCTGCAATCACAGGCCTGCACCACCATGCCTGGGTAATTTTGTACTTTTAGTAGAGATGGGGTTTCACTATGTTGCCCAGGCTGGTCTTGAACCCCCGACCTCAGGTGATTCACCTGCCTCGGCCTCCCAAAATGCTGGGATTACAGGAGTGAGCCACTTTGCTTGACCCAGAGTAAACTTTCTAAGCTCCTTATGTGAACCTCAAGAGTAAAGGAAGAAGGAAAGGAGGAAAGAAGAAACAAACATAGCTCTGGCCCCCCAAAAGGATGTCCATTGGCAGGTGGGATACAGATGATTTAGTTCCATACACTCTTGCAGAAAAGCAAGGCACAGTGAGGATAAGTGACTGGCCCAAAGCCACATAATACAGTCATATTTCTCTAATTGTGTCATTGAAAGTCATCCTCCTATGAATCCTTAAATAGAATATTTGTATATACTCTCAAAGTCAACTCAATCAATACTTTGAAGGAAAATAATATTTCAATTCAGCATCAGGTCTTGAGAGAAACAACTTTCTTAGGACAGAAGTGATCCTCTATATTATCCAAATGAACACTGCTTTGGACATTTGGTGTTTCATGCCACTGTTACCATTCTTTAGACAAGGCTGGGGCACACTGTCAGTTCCAAATGCTTTACACTTGGCCTCAAAGGTCCCTGGCAAGGCACTTTCATGCCCTGAGGACTTTCTACAAAATGGCTTTTGAGGGTGAAGAGATGAGCGTTCCACTTACGTTCCTTTAGACACAGGGCTTCCTGTGTTCTAATCCTTGTAACCAGGATTAGGAAGATATTGTGCACAATCACGTGTTCAGCTGTACAAGATCAATTTACAAGAGGATGACAAAGGATAAATAGAGAGCCAGCTAAAATATTTGCAAGAAATTTAATCCAAAAATAATAATCTAGCTGGAAAAGTGACAATCTGACTTTTCTAAAAACAGCATCTAATTTTTCGGAACTGAATTATCACCAGATCGCCTTCATTCATATAATTGATTTTATCACCCACTCAAGTTGAATACTTTTTTTTTTGAGACAGAGTCTCGCTCTGTCACCCAGGCTGTAGTGCAGTGGCGTGATCTCAACTGACTGCAACCTCCACCTCCTGGGTTCAGTCAAGCGATTCTCCTGCTTCAGCCTCCGGAGTAACTGGGACTACAGGTGTGTGCCACCACATCCAGCTAATTTTTTATATTTTTAGTAGAGACGGGGTTTCACCATGTTGGCCAGGCTGGTCTCGAACTCCTGACCTCAAGCAATTTACCTGCCTCGGCCTCCCAGAGTGCTGGGATTACAGGTATGAGCCACTGAGCGTAGCCGAGCTGAATACTTCTTCATCTTTGGCCAGGCACTGACTCCACCACCCACCATCCATTACAATATGCACTCAGACAAAGGGCTTGAGACAGAAAAGAATGATTTGAGGTTGCTAAAAAAAGAAGGCATGACATTCAACTTCCTCCATTGTATGCGCGCACGCGTGCGCACACACACACCTGCAATTGAATGCAATTCATTGATAGTAAGGTCCAAGAGTTCGTGAATCAGCACACTGAGATCAAATCTATGATGTTGGAACCAGGATCATCCGAGCCATGCACATTTCCACTTCCTCCCAGCCATGACCTTTTCCAAAAAGGTGTCTCAGTGCTCACTGCTGCCATCCAACGTCAGTGGGGCCCTCCCTGCTATTCAACCCTTTCTGTCCTCTAGATCACATCCTAGGACACAGAGCCCTCCCAGTGGCTCTCAGACAGCTCTGTTCTCCTCCACCCTCTACTCCCCACTCCCCTCAGCGCACAACCACCTCATTCCTTAGAAGATCCTCCTCCACCACGGAGCCCTCCAGCTTCCCTCTTCTCCACCTCAGCTTACCTTGGCTGTGTCTCTTTCTCTTCTCTTCAGAGCAAAGCTTCTTTACATTCCTTTCACTCCTGTCTTCACCTGCCAGGCACCGAGGAAATGGAAATGAGATTTAGTAAAATGAAGTCTTATCATAGAGAGAATAGAACAGGCTGGGCTCGATGGCTCATGCCTGTAATCCCAATACTGTGGGAGGCCAAGGTGGGAGGATTGCTTAAGACCAGGAGTCTGAAACCACCCTGGGCAACACAGCAAGACTCTGTCTCTACAAGAAACAAACTTAGCTGGGCTCATGGCGTGCACCAAGGTCCCAGCTACTCAGGAGGCTGAGGTGGGAGGATCATTTGAGCTGGGGAGGTCGAGGCTGCAGTGAATGAAGATTACACCACTGCTCTCCAGCTTGGGTGACAGAGTGAGACCTTGTCTCAGGAAAAAAAAAAAAAAAGAAAGAAAGATAACAGAACGCCCCGAAGTTTATCATGGATGGATTTTTTACCTATAGCCTAAGGTTTAGAGAGCAAGAGAGAAGAGAGAGAGAGAGATGAAGTCTCACTATGTTGCCCAGGCTGGTCTCAAACTCCTGGGTTCAAGCACCCTTCCCACCTCGGCCTCCCAAAGTGTGGGGATTACAGGCATGAGCCACCATATCCAGCCCTCAATTAAGTTTTTCACTTGAGAGCACCTCCCCAGTTATTTGCATTTTCTATAATAATATTTACACTCAATTACACAAGTAAGTTTCATACTGTGATTTCCACTTTTTTTCCACTTTCTAAAAAAGAAAAAAAAGAATGTAAATGTAGCAGCTTGTTTCTCTTCTTTCTTCACTTAATATCCTGCGTTGACTATAGAGTCATAGAAATCTACCACTGGAAGAAACTTAGGGATCATCTCATTCAGTCTCCTCACTTTAGAGATGAGAAGTCAGAAAACTCCAGGGAGCAGATGCAATTTGCTTGAGGTCCCTCAGCTAATTGGTGGCAGAGCCAGACACAGAACCCAGGGCTCTGCATTTTAGGGTCTTTTCATGCCATTGCTATAGCTTTTCAGTTGTTTCTCACAGTACTTAACAGCCTGTGTGTTAGGAACTATACATAGCAATCCCCTTCTGGGCAGCATGTATCCCATCTGCAGAGTCCTGTGGGCCCCAGAGAAAAGTCATCTCACAAAGGATGGAAGGCATAATTCCCCAGATTTTCCCCTTTGTGTTCCCCTCCTAGAAGGTTACATCAACGCCAAGGTTACATGACTTCTCCAAGGTCACGCTGGGCATGGTGGTGCATACCTGTAGCCCCAGCTACTCAGGAGGCTGAGGTGAGAGGATCACTTAAGCCCAGGAGTTTGAGGCCATAATAAACTGTGATTGCACCTGTGAATAGCCACTGTACTCCAACCTGGGCAACAGAGCAAGACCCTGTCTCTAAATAAATAAATAAACAAAATGAAACATATGGACAAAGCATTTTCAAAAAAAGAAAAAAGAGGTCAGGCACCGTGACTCACACCTGTAATCCCAGCATTTCCAGAGGCCAAGACGGGAGGATTGCTTGAGCCCAGGAGTTCAAGACTAGCCTGGGCAACAGAGCAAGACATTGTCTCTACTAAAAATAAAAAAATTAGCTGGGTGTGGTGGTGCATGTCTGTAGTCCCAGCTACTCAGGGGGCTGAGGCAGGAGGATGGTTTGAGCCCCAGGAGGTGGAGGCTTCAGTGAGCTGTGATTGCGCCACTACACTCCAGCCTGGCAGATAGAGTGAGATTCTGTCTAATAAAAAGGAAAAAGAAAAAAATAGAAAGACAATGAAAGAAAGTTTTAGAAGAGGCCAAGAAACACAGTGGGAGAGAGGTCTTTGGATGCTGGGAAGACGGGGCCAAACTTGACTATCTGGTTCCTTTCAGTTTCATGTGAACAAAACTGGAAAAGAAAAATTGGCGGAATGTCTGTCACAAACCTGCAGCTTATTTCCAAAAACCTTAGCTTAAAGTTACTCTTTAAGAACACACATCTCTGTTTATTAAACAAAAGATGAATCTAACCACAGGCTCAGCTTGTAGTGCCAACAGAAATATTTCACACAAATGATAAGACTAATTGTAGGGAACCAGAAATTGCCAATCATAGAGTTGAGAGCGGAAAAGACCTCCCTTCCAATTGTGTATTAACTTCACCTTAAAATGCCCTTACCTGTTTGATGCCAGTAACTCACAATGTTACTGTCTTAAAAATTAGTGAGAAACTGGTCACTTGAGGCATTTAAGCAGAAGTTGAACTAACAACCTTAAGAAGCAGGACAGGTCAAAGGCAGCTGTACAGAACTCTGTAACATCCTACTTTCTTTACAGGAAGGTGATATGGTTTGGCTGTATCCCCACCCAAATCTCATCTTGAATCGTAACTTTCATAATTCCCACTTGTCATGGGAGGGACCCAGTGAGAGGTAATGGAATCATGGCGGTGGGTCTTTCCCGTGCTGTTCTCCTGGTAGGATATGAGTCTCAGAGACCTGATGGTTTTATAAATGGGAGTTTTGCAGCACAAGCTCTCTTGCCTGCTTTTGCTTCTTCTTTGCCTTTGCCATGATCATTCGGCCTCCCCAGCCATGTGGAACTGTGAGTTCATTAAACTTGTTTCCTTTACAAATTACCCAGTCTCGAGTATGTCTTTATGCATACCTGGGGCTACAGGTATGCACCACCATGCCCTGGGTGACAGAGCAAGCCTGAGAACAGATTAATACAGAGGGCATCCTTCCGAGGTTAAAGATTGGCCCGGATGGTCTCTGAGGTCATTTTCCAACACTGAGATTGTAACTGCAACTCTTATCTTATATCCTATGTCTTCTTTCTAGTCTTCTTTGTGTCCTGACCATTCCTGGATATGTCTGTACATTCCATTGTGACCATGAGAACTCCAAGAGCAGAGGCTGTGATAGGCAGTAATCTGTACCGTGTGAAACTTAAAACGTAAGGTTTTCTTTTTTTGGTCTTTTTTTTGAGACAGTCTCACTCCATTGCCCAGGCTGGAGTGCGGTGACACAATCTCGGCTCACTGCAACCTCCGCCTCCTGGGTTCAAGTGATTCTTCTGCCTCAGCCTCCTGAGTAACTGGGATTCCAGGCACACACCACCACACACAGCTAATCTTTGTATTTTTAGTAGAGATGGGGTTTCACTATTGGGCAGGCTGGTCTTGAATTCCTGACCTCAAGTGAGACACCCGCCTTGGCCTCCCAAAGTGCTAGGATTATAAGGGTGAGCCACTGTGCCTGGCTAGCTTCTTTTTTTTTTTTTTTTTTTTTAATGGAAAAGAAGATTCCCTGATGTTGAAAATTTTTCCCAGGTAATGAGACAGATACATAAAATGTGGTCTATCTGTTTCATTGTCACTATATTGCTTTCCTGTGAAATACTTGTTAAAAATGTATTAACCTAGGCCACGCACAGTGGCTCACGCCTGTAATCCCAGCACTTTGGGAGGCTGAGGCAGGTGGATCACCTGAAGTCAGGAGTTCGAGATCAGCCTGACCAACATGTTGAAAACCCATCTCTACAAAAATACAAAAATTAGCCGGATATGATGGTGGGTGATTGTAAACCCAGCTACTCAGGAGGCTGAGGCACCAGAATCACTTGAACCTGGGAGGCAGATGTTGCAGTGAGCCAAGTTCACATCACTGCACTCCAGCCTGGGTGACAGAGCAAGACTCTGTCTCAAAAAAAAAAAAAAAGAGAAGAATTAACTTGATTTCATTTCTTGATCATAAGAACAATATACATATTCATTATTTAAAAATGAAAATACAAAAACGTATTTAAAAGAAAATTGAAACCACCCAAAATTGTACATCCTAGATATGACCACTACTGACATTTTAAGAGGATTCATTCCAAACATTTTTCATTGTATATGTGAATATATTACAAAACTGGAATTATTTTGATATGTAGATTTATATCCTGATTTTTCTGTTTTGTATAATATGGCAAATGTTTTCTCAAATAATTAAATGTTACCCAAGAATTTTTTGTTGTTGTTGTTGCTGTTGTTTTTCTGAGATGGAGTCTTGCTCTGCAACCCAGGCTGGAGAGCAGAGGCATGATCTTGGCTCACTGCAACCTCTGCCTCTTGGGTTCAAGCGATTCTCCTGCCTCAGCCTCCTGAGTAGCTGGAATTACAGGCACACACCACCAGTCCTGGTTAGTTTTTGTATTTTTAGCAGAGATGGGATTTTGCCATCTTGGCCAGGCTAGTCTCGAACTCCTGACCTCAGGTGATGAGCCCATCTTGGCCTTCCAAAGTGATGGGATTACAGGCGTGACACCATACCCGGCCCCAAAAACTGTTTTAATAGTTACTCTTTATTTTATATAAGCTGCTTCCAAGCTTTCACTTTTACAAACAATGTAATATTGAGATGGAGAACCTTGGATATGCATTTTGTGCTTATTTCTGGCTATCTCCTTGGGGATAAAATTTCTAAAGGGCTACATGATAGAAGGAAAGGTACCCAAAATAAACTGACACAAATCATCTCCATTCCTGACACTGGAATGACATGATAGTAGATTTCTGTTGCTCCCAAGCACTTGATTAAAGCAACAAAAACAAAAATCATGTCTACAGGAAGAAAGCATTTTCCTAGGTCTCAAGTTATTTCTATAAACAATTGTGTATAATTGCCATTTTGCACACAATAAAAAAATAACCAGGTATGCAAAGAAACATGACCACATGATTGAAAACAAAATAAATAATAGACAATGGAAATGAACTCATAGGAGAAAACTGGAAAGACTGAGGCTATCAGACACAGATTTTAAAGGAATTCTATCCCCTCTACTGATGAAGATGAAAAACAGGACTGAATAGCCTGGCAGAGAAAAAATATAAAAAAGAACACAATGGAAATTCTGGAACTAAAACTAAGATAATCAAAATTAAGAACCCAGTGGGTAGTTATAAAAGGGGATTAGACGCCTATGAAAAGAGATTTAATAAAAGATAGGGCAGAAGACAATATCCAGAATAAAGCACAGGAAAACAAAAAGATAAAGAATAAAGAAGGGGCTGGGCGCAGTGGCTCATGCCTGTAATCTCAGCACTTTGGGAGGCTGAGATGGGCAGATCACCTGAAGTCAGGAGTTCAAGACCAGCCTGGCCAACATAGTGAAACCCCATCTCTACTAAAAATACAAAAAATTAGCTGGGTGTGGTGGCAAGCATCTGTAATCCCAGCTACTCGGGAGGCTGCAGGAGAAGAATCGCTTGAACCCAGGAGCTGGGGGTTGCAGTGAGCCAAGATTGCACCACTGCACTCCAGCCTGGGCAAGAAGAGTAAAACTCTGTTTCAAAAAAGAAAAAATAAAAAAGAAGGTAAGAGAATTAGAGAATATAGTAGAAAGAGCAAACCTATGTGTAATCAGTCACAAAAAGAGAGAAGAGAATGGGTTCACAAGTAGTATTTGACAGCTGAGATGTTTTCAAAACTTATGAATAACATCAAGCTCCATATCCAATTGCCTACAAAGCCAAACAGGACAAGAAAAGGAATCTATACCTGGGCACATCAGAGGAAACTGCCAAAAACCAAAGGCAAAGAAAATTTAAAAACAACCGAAGAGATAAAAGAGACAAGTTATCTGCAAGGGAGCCCCTGTGAGGTAGACAGAAACAATGGTAGTCAAAAGAAATGAAAGGTTCCCTTTAAAGCACTGAAAGAAAATATCTGCCAACTTTAAATTTTGTACCCAATGAAGGTATTTTCCAAGAATGAATGAAGAATAAAAATACATACAGACAAACAAAAACAGTGTGTTGATCATTCCAATGAGGGAATCCTAAATGGTATTCTTCAAGGAGAAGGAAAATGATTGCAGATGGAAGATCAGACATGCAGAAATATATCAAGAACAATAAACTGATAAATATGTAAATAAATTTAATACATTTCACTCATATTCACTTGGAAAATAATAATAATGACTTATTGGGTTAAAACATATGCAAATAACTAACATACATGACTATGATGGTATAAGAATCAGGAATAGATAAACAGAGTTAACGTTCTGAGGACTTCATATTATCTGTGAAGAGGGTAAGAGAGTCAATTAATATTAGACTCTGCTATGTTAAGAATGCACTTGTGAGAACGTATATTCAGAGTAACTTGGATCTATGCTCCTGGGTTCCAGAATAAAATAATCTTTACAAACAACAAAAAAGGAATGCACATTGTAATCTCTACAAAATGGAATAACAAAAAAGCTCCAAACAAAAGTAGTGAGGAAAAAGAAACGTAAGCTGGACTGGAAGAGTACAGCGCATTTGGTAAGATGATAGATTCGTTTGTTTAAGTTTTAGAGAAAGGTTCACCCCATCATGGCTCCCTGCCAACTTGGGCTCAAGCAATACTCCCAGCTGAGCCTCCTGAGTAGCCGGGACCACAGGCTTGCATCACCACAGTCAGCTCGTTTTTTTCTTTGTTGTTTTGTTTTGTTTTGTTTTTTGTAGCAACAGCATTTCTCTATGTTCCCCAGGCTGATCTCACACTCCTGGGCTCAAGAAATCCTCCCACCTTGACCTCCCAAAGAGTTGGAATGACAGGTATAAGTCACTGGCCCAGTCAGTAGAAGGACATATTTAAACCTAATCACATCAGTAGATATATCAAATGTAAATAGATTAAGTGGCCAAATTGAAGATGAAAATTGTCAGACTGGATTTTTAAAAAAATTTCAGCACTGTATTTTCTTAGGAGGTACGTATCTGAAACATAGCACGGGGTTTTAGAAAAGTTGAAGGTAATATGATGGCAAAATGATTTAGCTTGCAAACAAAACAAAAGAAGCCTGTAGTAGCTCTGGCAATATCAGACAAAGTAAAGTTTATGGCAAAAAAGCATTACTAGAGATAAAGAACGTTCTGGGCAGGTGGATCATGCCTATAATCCCAGCACTTTGGGAGAGCGAGAAAGGGTGCATCACCTGAGGTCAGGAGTTCAAGACCACCCTGACCAACATGGTGAAACCTCTGTCTCTACTAAAAATACAAAAATTAGCCAGGCGTGGTGGCACATGCCTGTAATCCCAGCTATTTGGGAGGCTGAGGTGGGAGAATCGCTTGAACCTGGGAGGCAGAGGTTGCAGTGAGCCGAGATCACGCCATTGCACTCCAGCCTGGTGACAGAGTGAGACTCCATCTCAAAATAAAGAGATGAGGGATATTACAAAATGATTTTTTTAAAGGTTCAATTTGCCGGGAAGGTGTCAAAATTCTGTATTTGTTTGTACCTCAATTACAGCCTCAAATATTTAATGCAAAAGCTGACAAAACTACAGGGAAGAAAGAAACCCACAATCACTTCAGTATTCAACAGAATAATCAGACCACATTTTTAAAAGACAGGAAAAAGTGTAGACGTTCTGAACCACACCATTAGTACCCTTGATCTAATGGAGTTGCCTAGAACACTGAGCCCACAACTGCATGACACATTCAAGAACGACAAAAATTGGTCCTATGGTGTCTTTTAAAGAATATCAAAAAATAGAAATCATCCAAGTATATTCGCAGATCACAATTAAGCTAAAAATCAATAACAAAAAGATAGGAGAAAATCTCCGTATGTTTGGAAATTAAGAAATATACTTCAGAGAAGATGGAAGGGATAGGATACAGGACCCGGGTGGAAGGTTGCTTTCGCCAAGAGGAAGGACCCCCTTTCGTTAACCTCTGAGTGTTGGGCCATAGTTGTACCTCCTCCCAGTGCAATTTTGAAGAAGCTGAATTAATAATCCTGGGAAGTGTCCAGAAATGATTCCAAGTGGTGGACTCCAGGCCTTCCTTGCTGACTCCGTTACTTTCATCAACTCTATGGCAGGATCTTAACAGCTGTACTTCTCACATTTTCCTAAAAGGGAACTTTTCCTTCTCGCCAAGTTACAGACCCATCATGGAGGGGCAAGGAGTGAGGTTAACTCCTCCATAAACTAAGTGCAGCTCAGGTCCACGTGTAGATGTTTCGGTGCCACAAGCACCCAGAGCCTGATATTATTTTGCAGAAATGAATCCTGACAGAGCCAGGAGCAAGAAGAGCCATCAACCCCATCTGTACAAGGGAGCTGCGGCTTGGCAGGCACAGGCACAGTTAGGGCCACAATTCTCCTCTGAATGGATTTTGGGTTAACTGGAGATGAAAGACCCAAGTTCAAGGCCAGAGGTCTTTTTCCGAGATGGACAGGTGGCAAAGGGGCCTATCAGAATCACAAGAGAAGCTTCTTTACAGTATAATATTCTTCCCATAGGCAGGGGCCATTCCAGCCCACAGACTGCAGGTTTTCCATCTTTTAACACTGGAAACTCTCTGCCCACTTCTTTTCTCTTTCACATGAAATCTTATCAGGGATAACAGGTGAAACAGGAACCAATGGGAGCCCTGGAATCCTGCTCTCCAACCACCGCCATGGCGCCTGGCCACAGACATTTCAGCCTAAACTTTTCAAAGAGTATGTGTAACCAAATACCATCTCAACCATTAAAAACAAAAAAAGGCTTGAGAAAGTCTAGCTTTGAGGAAGGCAACTTCCTGGTACACCGTCCAAAGTAAACCTGATGCAAAGTGTATGAGTGGGGAAACGCTAAAAACAGCGAATACTGGTGACACTCAGAAAGTAAAAAGTGGCCACACACACAGCCCTTTCTTTGGGGTTGATAGTTATCAGCAGCCAGTCCAGCCCCTCAAATTTGTTTTGTTTTGCTTTGTTTTTGAGATGAAGTCTCGCTCTGTTGCCCAGGCTAGAGTGCAGTGTCGCAATCATGGTTCACTGCAACCTCCACCTCCCAGGTTCAAGTGATTCTCCTGCCTCGGCCTCCCAAGTAGCTGGGATGACAGGCACGAGCCACCACACCTGGCTAATATTTTTGTATTTCTTTTTAGTAGAGACAGGTTTTCACCATGTTGACCAGGCTGATCTCGAACTCCTGACCTCAAGTGATCCGCCTGCCTCAGCTTCCCAAAGTTCTGGGATAACAAGCATGAGCCACCACGCCAGCCTCAGCCTATCCTACTTTGGAATAACAAAGTTCTTCCACCTGTAGATAGGAGACTGTTTGTCCTAGAAACAGATCATCTAAAACAGTCACATAACATCACATAACAGTGAAATAGGGAGGGAGGGACAACACATTACCCCCTCCTCCACATTCACTGCTTCCCAGAAAAGCTTCCCTGATAGGACTTGATAGGACCATCTCAGCTCAGGCTGTGGATGCTGTTCAATCCACCATACAGCAACCCCAGACAGGCCATTTTACCTATCTGTATGCCCCAGGTTCCGGTCCCATAGGAGGGACAGGCTCTGCTCGTGTCAAACACATCAAAACGCACCCAACAACCCACATGACATCGTTTCTGTAAAAACATTTCAAATGAACGATATAACTGCTTTTGAAACAATTATTCATTTTGCCCAGTTTTTTGTTGTTCAAAGTTTTGTTTGTTTGGGGACAGGGTCTCCCTCTGTCACCTAGGCTGGAGTGCAGTGGTGCCATCTTAGCACACTGCAGCCTCGACCTCCTGGGCTCAAGTGATCCTCCCACCTCAGCCTCCTGAGTAGCTGAGACTACAAGTGCATGCTACCACACCCAGCTGAACTTTTAGGTTCTTTGTTTTTTGGTGTTTGTGTTTGTTTGTTTGTTTGTTTTGTAGACACAGGGTCTTACAATGTTGCCCAGGCTGGTCTTGAACTCCCTGGCTCAAGTGATCCTCCCACCTCGGCCTCCCACAATGCTGGGATGACAGCCATGTGCCAATATGCCTGGTCTGTTGTTCAAATTTTGGATCCCAGAACATTTTCTCAGGTCTCAAACATTTTGAGATCCTTGAAAATCTTGGAGATTCCATGTACTGCTGTTATCCCCAGTACCCATTGGATAAATCAGCCCTGCCCTGTGAATCTCCCCGCAGAGTTTACTTGTGAGGAAAACATCAAGGACAGCGTTTGTTCTATTAAGCAGTGTCCTCTCTGTGGGGACCTTGAGTTCCTTGAGCACAAGGGCTGTGTGATCTTTCTCACCCCCAGGTCCCCACACCAAGAACCTGGCATGCAGCCGCTACTTGGCAACTGTTTAATGTTCAACTAGTGGTAATGTCTAAACTGGACCTGTATGCTCTGCCTGAAACCTTCCTAAAACACTTTGGCCCCACCCCCAAATCCAGGAACGCAAGCCACCACTATTTTATATCTTTGAGCAAATTAGAAAAAACATACCTCCCCTGGGCTGTCATACTCCAATAGAAAATCCTTCCTTGGGGCGTCGTCAAGCCTTCCATGTCTTTCCACAGAGCTGGAGTCTACCCCTCACCCTTACCAGACCCATACATGTGCAGAAACACATCCACACGTGGCAGGCTGTGTGCACTCAGACAGTTCCCTCACCTTTGTGCTATTCCTTTGACTTGAAAAGCCCATCAACTCTAATCTGCACATACAAATTTCAACACCCAGTCCGAACGTCACTTTCTCTGGGAATCCTTCCCCTTCACCTCTCAGGCAGATTTCACAGCTTCCGCCTTTTTATTCCCACTGCGGTGGAAGGCACCCCTATTTGAATCTTGCCAGACTGCATCAGATTTCTTTCTTCCAGGTTTGGCCCCTGCTGAACTGTGCTCTCAAGGGACTGCATCTTGGTCATCTCGGCCTCCAATGCCCAGGATGAGACTTTTTTTTTTTTTTTTGAGATGGAGTTTCACTCTTGTTGCCCAAGCTGGAGTGCAATGACACGATCTTGGTTCACTGCAACCTCGATCTCCCACATTCAAGTGATTTTTCTGCCTCAGCCTCCTGAGTAGCTGGGATTACAGGTGTATACCACCACACCTGGCTAATGTTTTTTGTATTTTTAGTAGAAATGGGGTTTCACATGTTGGCCAGGCTGGTCTTGAACTCTTGACATCATGATCTGCCCGCCTCAGCCTCTCAAAGAGGCGTGAGCCACCGCACCTGGCCAAGACCTTGCATGTACATGGTGGGTATTCAATAAATGTTTTAGACTGAATGCAGAGCTCTAGTCAAGTTACTACTCAGCTCAAAATCTCTACAGAACCTTCCCTTTTGATTCCTGACTTTGTTTCAAACTTCTCTACCAGGCACTCAGCCCACAGCTCTCCTCCACTCGCCTCCCCACCTCACCCTCCTTGGCTCACCTGAGCTTCTGGGTGCTGTGGTCACAGCGGACCTCTGACCCCTCCTTACCTCTGGCCCTTTGTTCATCTGTCCCTCTGCCTACAATGCCATCTTCCCCTCTCCCCCTGTCAAAATTCTAGCCATCCTTCAAGGCCCCAGTCAAATGCTATTTTCTTTCCTTTTTTTTGTGGACACAGATGTTGCCCAGGCTGGAGTGCAGTGGCATGATCTCGGCTTACTGCAATCTCTGTCTTCTGGGTTCCAGCAATTTGAGTAGCTGGGACTACAGGCATGCACCACGCCTGGCTAATTTTTGTATTTTTATTAGAGACGGGGTTTCACCATGTTGGCCAGGCTGGTCTCGAACTCCTGACTTCATGTGATCTGCCCAACTCAGCCTCCCAAAGTGCTGGGATAATAGGCGTGAGCCACCATGCCCAACCTCAAATTCCACTTTCCTCTTGAAGTGTCCCATCAGCAGATGCGGCCTCCACTGTTGAAACCCACAGTGCTTTATCATTCCCAAGCCATTCCTCAAACGCTGCTCTGAGGTTGAATCATTCATGTCTGTAATGAAAGCACTTGGAGAGCTGGCATCTCCCGACTTTAGCAGAGTGCAGTCAATGCCCACAGTGGCTGCTCAGTGAATATTGGACCAAATGGAATCAGGCATCCAAGCTACACCTGCAAATGGGAGCGGCAGCCAACTCATCCCCAGGAACCAGCATGGCACGATATCTCTCGTCCTATTCTGTTTTCTCAATAAGGACAAAATCTGTGCCCAGGGGAGAAGGGCATAGCTTGCCCCTCCCTTCCCTCCTCAGCCAACAGTTTGACTTCCCTTCTAGAGAGGTGAGAGAAGGTGTGACAGGCCAAGTTTCCTTTGCTCCACCCCATCGCGTTTTCCCCAAACACCCAGCACAAGTTCACCTCTGGCAGAGCTGCTTTCCAGCTCCTGCAGGTCGGAGTTGGCTCACCTGCACCCGGGACTCCGCACACCTCCGCGGGACCGGCTCACCTGCACCCGGCGCTCGGCACCGCCTCCAGCATGCAGCTCCTCACCGCTGCCACCAGGGCCGCCCTGGTCCTCGGCCTGGCCTTAGCCTCCTTCCCCTCGGCTTGCTCGGCAGGTAGCGTTGTGAGCTTTATTCGTGGCCAGCTGGGAAGGGGGAGGGAAGGAGGGAAGAGAGGTGGGAGGGAAGGAAGGGGCGTGGGAGGATTCCTTGGCCAGGGTTGGTCTCGTACACAGGAAGGAGGAAACAGAACTTTCTCATCTGGAGGATTAGGCAGAGGGTGGGAGGTGAGCCTAGGGGAGCGGGGAGGCGGGGGTAGGTCTTAGGTTTGCCTAAGACAGAGATCAGATACTTAATTCCTCAGCTGGGGCAGGAGCAGCCACCTCCGTTGGCCTTGGCCACAAAGAAAGGGAAAAGTTTTTTGCTGTAGTGTCACCTATCAGGAAACCAAAATGACATCTCTTGGCCCGCTGTGTCCCAAAGGCTCCTTCTCAGCCTTCCCCAGGCTGCTGTGCTTTGCAGTCCTCCCTGTGCACATTTTTTTTTATGTGGAGACAGATGCTGCCCAGGCTGGAGTGCAGTGGCATGATCTCGGCTTACTGCAACCTCTGTTTTCCGGGTGCCAGCGATTTGAGTAGCTGGGACTACAGGCATGCACCACACCTGGCTAATTTTTGTATTATTAGAGACGGGGTTTCACCATGTTGGCCAGGCTGGTCTCGAACTCCTGACTTCATGTGATCTACCCACCTCAGCCTCCCAAAGTGCTGGGATAATAGGCATGAGCCACCATGCCCAACCTCAAATTCCACTTTCCTCTTGAAGCGTCCCATCAGCAGATGCGGCCTCCACTGTTGAAACCCACAGTGCTTTATCATTCCCAAGCCATTCCTCAAATGCTGCTCTGAGGTTGAATCATGCGTGTTTGTAATGAAAGCACTTGGAGAGCAGGCATCTCCCGACTTTAGCAGAGTGCAGTCAATGCCCACAGTGGCTGCTCAGTGAATACTGGACCAAATAGGATAAGGCATCCAAGCTACACCCACAGATGGGAGCGGCAGCCAGCTCATCCCCAGGAACCAGCATGGCACAGATATCTCTTGTCCTCTTCTTTTCTCTCAATAAGGACAAAATCTGTGCTCAGGGGAAAAGGGCATAGCTTGCCCCTCCCTTCCCTCCTCAGCCAACAGTGACTTTCACAAAACCTGACCACCACAGGGCTACCATTCACCGTTTCCCACCCTCCTGCCTCCCCGGGGTGCTGGCAATGCTGGGTTATCTCCCCATTTTCCTACAGAGGCCGGAAGGCTGATCTGTCCCCGGCTCTGTCCTTCCCAGCCAGGCTCTGCAGCTCATGGTAGAGGGACCTTAGTTATCATCTCATGCTCCTGGCATTGATCTTGTCCTCAGCTACCTCAGAACACTGCAACACCCTCTATGCCCTGCAAGACTCCCCTTCTCAAAACCAACCCTGCCCTGCAAAGTCCTGTATCTGCCCCTGTCATCCTCAGACTCTTCTGTCACCACTGCCAGGGGTGTTGGCGTGGACGTTCAAGACGTGCACTCTTGAGCCACTGAGCCTGAACCCAACCCCAGTGTCCGTGACTCAGTCGCTATGCGACCTCCAGCAGATTACCTCTCTGTGCCCAGTTTCCTCCTTTATCTCGTGGGGACAATCACAGTGCTTGTTCACAGGGCTGTTGTCAACAGGAATTGACATAATTGCAGGTAAAGAACCTAGAAATAGCTCAGAGAACACACATAGTGAATGTCAGCAACTGTGGTGAACACCGTTTTATTTTCCAACTTCACCCCAAATAAGAGCGCTGAGTTTCTTTCCACTTACCCTGACAGTGCCTCGCTTAAGACAGGAGCTCAAAAACAAAAGCCAAGTTTAACTGCACTGAATTGGGCCTTCCCAGCAGCTTTTCCTGTTCCAAGTAGGGCCAGTCCCTGCCTCACTTCTGGCTCTGTTTATAAGGGAGGAGGGTGATGTCTAAATTCTTAGGAACTTTAACCAGGGCTATTTCCTTTGAATCACAGAAAACTGCTGATCTTGAACAATTTTGACCTATAACAACGGCAATTTCATGACCTTGACCTAATCCTAGCATTCGGTTAACTGGGGTTTTTTCCCACTCCCTTTGGAAGAGGACACCTCCGTTCTAGGTGTAGAGGTGAGATAAAAGTCAGGACCAAGGAAGTTATTTGAGTCAGAAGGAAAATTAGAATGGCGAGGAATCAGTTTCTCCAAAACAAATAAAGACCAGGCTGGAAGCCATTTAGCTGTAAATAATTTACAGTAACAGATTGCATCGAGGCCATGACTATACTTTAAGCAGGACATTGGAGTGGCTTGGGGGTTGGGTGGCATAAAATTAGTCTCATCAGCAATTTCATGGCTTCAGCTAAACTGCAGGTTTCTTAACTCGTCCTGCTGTGTGACAACAAGCACCTTTGAAGGACATACTGACTCACAGTCAGGGGAGCCTTGAGACTTTCCACACCCACCACCTTTTTCTTTTCTTTTTGCATTCCCAAAGAAGCAGACTGAACAGCAAGATAATTTCTAGGAAGGTTCGTCCCATCCATCTCTTGGTTCCCATCTACCTGGATCAGCATTAGCACTGACTAATAATAGAACTTCCCTTGAGGGTGAAAATGTCTCATGTCTGAGTTGTGCCATCAGTCTGGTAGCCACTGGTCACACGCACTGATGGAACCCTTGGCATGTGTCTAATGTAACCAAGAAGCTGAGTTTTTTGCTGAATTTAATTTTAATAACTTTGAATAACCACAAGTGGCGAGTGGCTGCTGTATTGAATAGTATGGATTTAGAGGTCATTCCTCTCCTAATTGTAGTTATGGACGGGAACCTGGATGCCTTAACTCCAACCCAGTCCCACACCGCAAGCCAACAGGACTTTAAGAATTCATGCTAAAGTCCTTTTTATCTTTCCACTCCTTGCTCATGAATCAATCTATGTGCTGCATATTCTGGCAATCTCTGGGCTTGCGTGTATGATGTTTATTTTATTTTATTTTTTTGACAGCCATCATTCTGGAGGGTGGAGGTCCAAGATCAAAGTGTTGGAGGGTTTGATTTCTCCTGACGCCTCCCTCCTTGGGTTGCAGATAGATACCTTCTCAATGTGTCCTCACACGGACTTTTCTCTGTGCATGTGCGATGCTGATGTCTCTTCCACTTTTTTTTTTTTTTGAGACAGAGTTTTGCTCATGTCCCCCAGGCTGGAGTGCAATGATGCAATCTCAGCTCACTGCAACCTCTGCCTCCCGGGTTCAAGTGATTCTCCTGCCTCAGCCTCTCAAGTAGCTGGAATACAGGCATGCACCACCACACCCAGCTAATTTTTATATTTTTAGTAGAGATGGGGTTTCACCACATTGGCCAGGCTGTTCTTGAACTCCTGACCTCAGGTGACCTGCTCACCTCAGCCTCCCAAAATACTGGGATTACAGGCGTGAGCCACCGAACCTGGCCTCTTTCACTTCTTATAAGGACACCTGCCATATTGGATTAGGGCCCACCCATAGGACCTCACTTAAGCTTAACTACCTCTTTGAAGGTCCCATCTCCAAATACAATCACATCATGGGTTAGAACTTCAACATATGAATCTGGAGAGAGGGGAACATAATTCAGCCCATAACAGGGAGTTAGCTTTGTTGCATAAAGCCTCAATATGCCCACGCTGGAGCTTTTATAATACTTTCATAATGCTCACTACTGATTTCCAAAAAAGATTTCAAAATCTATGCCTAGGAATGGCTTTTGCTAGTGCCTGAGACTATCTCCTGTCTTTTCTTCCAGAAGCGAGTGGCAGCAACAGCTCAGCCTCGACTGCCCACCGCCCAGACCTGGGGACCCTGGAACAGTGCCTCAGTAAGCTTCTCCTGCTGTCCACTCTTACCCTAGAACTGGCCCTCGGCCTGGGAGGGAAACAAAGACCTCCCCACTTTCTGTTGATTGATGCCAAGTGGCCAAGGGCCTGCCTGGCCTTCCCGTGCACCAGTGTGGATTGTCCCAGAACTATTTGCAGAGCAGGTCTAATAAGTTTTCCTGGCTCTGATCCCCATCTGGTGCATGATCTCTGGCACAGATGGCTTTAATGACCCATCCCAGGTCCGCAGCTAGCAACGACCTAGGTTCAAATGCTTGAAGAAGTTTCGAGGTGGAAGGCCATAAAAAAATCATCGAGTCCAACTTCTACCCAATGCAAGGGCTTGGTTTTGGTAACCTTGGCGTGCATATTTCTTCTTCTTTTGTGCATCTTCTTCCTCTTCATGTACTTCTAGCCACAGGGAGCGCAGTAATTCATAGACCAACCACTATTATGCATGTCTAGCTAATAGAAAGTTTTGCTGCTGGACACGGTGGCTCACGCCTGTAATCCCAGCACTTTGGGAAGCCAAAGCAGGTGGATCATCTCGGGTCAAGAGTTTGAGACCAGCCTGCCCAATATGGTGAAACCCCATCTCTACTAAAAATACCAAAGAATTAGCTGGGTGTGGTGGCATGTGCCTGTAGCACCAGCTACCAGGGAGGCTGAGACAGGAGAATTGCTTGAACCTGGGAGGCGGAGGTTGTGGTGAGCTGAGATCACACCACTGCCCTCCAGCCAGGCGACAGAGTGAGACTCCATCTCAAAAAAAAAAAAAAAAAAGAGGCCAGGTGCGGTGGTTCATGCCTCTAATCCCAGCACTTTGGGAGGCCAAGAAGGGTGGATCATGAGGTCGAGATCGAGACCATCCTGGCCAACGGGTGAAACCCCGTCTCTACTAAATTAGCTGGGCATGGTGGCACGTGCCTGTAGTCCCACCTACTCAGGAGGCTGAGGCAGGAGAATTGCTTGAACCCAGAGTGAAACTCTGTCTCAAAAAAAAAAAAAGTTTTGCTTTATTTTGTCTGGTTCCCTTTATCCTGCTTTCATTGGATGAAGGAATGCATTAACTTCTGGGCACTTAAAAGGGTAGGCAGGGCATGGTGGCTCACGCCTGTAATCCCGGCACTTTGGGAGGCCGAGGCGGGTGGATCACTTGAGGTCAGGAGTTCAAGACCAGCCTGGCCAACACGGTGAAACCCCATCTCTACTAAAAATACAAAAAATTAGCCAGGCGTAGGGGGCTGCTGCCTGCAATCTCAGCTACTCGGGAGGCTGAGGCAGGAGAATCGCCTGAACCCAGGAGGCAGAGGTTGCAGTGAGCTGAGATCATGCCATTATACTCCAGCCTGGGTGACAGAGTGAGACTCTGTCTCAAAAAGAAAAAAAAAAAGGAAGGGTGATAGGGAATAACACAGAGATTAAGAGTATGGCTTTGGAGTCTTGCAGACTTGGGTTTGAGTTCTCCTTCTGCATCTTGTGACTTCAGCCAAGTTACAGCCTTAGTTTCTTCATATGAAACGAGAATAAAAATCGCACCTGTTGCTTTGTGAGGAAGGCATGAGCTAACGCGTAAAAGCACTCAGCACAGTGAACGGCAGGTAGGAGGCCCTCAGCAGTGTCTGCTACCCTGTCGATTGCTCTGCGAATATTCCCGGTAGAGAAGCCTGGGCGGGGCCGGCGGGGCCTGCAGTCATCCTCGCTCTCCCTTCCCCACCAGACGCGGACTTCTGCCCACAGGCAGCCCGGTGCTGCCGCGCGGGGGTGGACGAGTACGGCTGGATCGCGGCGGCAGTTGGCTGGAGCCTCTGGTTCCTCACTCTCATCCTGCTCTGTGTGGACAAACTGATGAAGCTGACTCCGGATGAGCCCAAGGACTTGCAAGCGTGAGACCCAGGCTCGGTGCACAAAACGGTGATCGCCACCAATCTGGGGCTAATGGGGGAGGGGAGTAGGGCTAACATCGTTTCTACTATTTAAAAGTCATTCTCACCTTTAAGCTTCAGTTACTTTTACAAGGGAAAGAAGAAAGAGTAGGAGAACCACATAAGGCAAGCCGATGCTGCCCTTGCACCTTGCTCCCAAGGGTCTCTGGGGCTTCTGTGCCCAGATGGCTCCTGTCTTAAGATCGTCCCTCTGGAAATTGCCCTGTTTTAGCCTTTCTTCTAGGTGCCAAGGGAGGTGCACAAGAAACATAAGACTTAGCCTCAGCATCAACATGTTCAGAAACACACACATAACCTTCTCACCAAAACCGGGTCATCGGCTTCTGTCCCTGGCTTGAGTCCAGGGCTTAACTGTCATTTCAGAATGTGAGAACTGGTCAGTTACAGTGGCTCACGCCTGTAATTCCAACACTTTGGGAGGCTGAGGCGGGCAGCTCACTCAAGGTCAGGAGTTTGAGACCAATTTGGCCAACATGGTGAAACCCCGTCTCTACTAATAATACAAAAATTTGGCCGGGCGCGGTGGCTCAAGCCTGTAATCCCAGCACTTTGGGAGGCCGAGGCGGGTGGATCACGAGGTCAAGAGATCGAGACCATCCTGGTCAACATGGTGAAACCCCGTCTCTACTAAAAATACAAAAAATTAGCTGGGCACGGTGGCACGTGCCTGTAATCCCAGCTACTCAGGAGGCTGAGGCAGGAGAATTGCTGGAACCCAGGAGGCGGAGGTTGCGGTGAGCCGAGATCGCGCCATTGCACTCCAGCGTGGGTAACAAGAGCGGAACTCGGTCTCAAGAAAAGAAAACAAAAATTAGCCAGGCTTGGTGGTGCATACCTGTAATCCCAGCTACTTGGGAGGCTGAGGTGGGAGAATCGCTTGAACCTGGGAGGTGGAGGTTGCAGTGAGTGGAGATCGGACAGAGCGAGACTCGGTATCAAAAAAATAAATAAAAGGCCGGGCGCGGTGGCTCACGCCTGTAATCCCAGCACTTTGGGAGGCCGAGACGGGTGGATCACGAGGTCAAGAGATCGAGACCATCCTGGTCAACATGGTGAAACCCCGTCTCTACTAAAAATACAAAAAATTAGCTGGGATCGGTGGCGCGTGCCTATAATCCCAGCTACTCAGGAGGCTGAGGCAGGAGAATTGCCTGAACCCAGGAGGCAGAGGTTGTGGTGAGCCGAGATCGCGCCATTGCACTCCAGCCTGGGTAACAAGAGCGAAACTGTCTCAAAAAATAAATAAATAAATAAATAAATAAATAAATAAATAAAAGAATGTGAGGATCGGTCAGGCATGGTGGTTCATTCCTGTAATCCCAGCACTTTGGGAGACTGAGACAGGAGGATCACTTTAGCCCAGGAATTTGAGACCAGCCTGGGCAAGATGGTGAGACTTTGTCTCTATTAAAAATTTTTAAAAGTTAAAAATAAAAATGTGAGAATCCCCTTGACACTCCCACCATCTTCACCCCCACCTCAGGTCCTTCTCCAGCTCTCCTTCTGGCTTGCTCCCGCCTTCCACGGCTCTCCTGCCCACCCATCCTCCCCGCCAGCGCTCTAGTTCTGGCCTTCACCGCCTTTCCCTAGACCACATCAGGGGTATTGCATTCTGTCCTCATGGCCTTGAGGTTCCTCCTCCCCAGTTCACCATTTCCCATGGGCAGCTACCAGGATAGGCGCCATCACCATCTGCTGACAACAGTCAGTAGCTCCTAAGGACTAAAACTTCTTGGCCCGGGATTCAGGTCTTTGTAGGACTCCAACTGTCTTTCAGCACATCTGGGAATAAGGACTCTTGACTGGCCCACTCCTCATTCTGGTGTCTTCAGCTTCTCTGTTGTCACTTTCTTTGCTGGGATGGCTGCCTCCCAACGCCACCTCGAGAATCAAGGACATTCCTCCAAGCCCAGCTCAAAAGCTTGATCTGCCTGGAGCCTTCCCGGTCATCCTTGGGTGACCTGGAGCTGGTGCTCTTAGAGCACTTTTGCTCTGCCCTGACATGTGAATGGGCCTCTCCGTAGTTAACCCTTCTTCACACCTCTGGGGCATAGTACACTATTCAAGTTTGTCCAACGAGTGAATGGGAGAATGAATGAATGAACAAGAGTCTTTGCTCTAGATGACTTAAGATCCCCTTCTGCATTAGGAGCCTCCATTTTTCTCCAGATGGTTGAAATAACCAGCCTCTGAAGGAGCCAATGGTTTGGTCACTGCTCTCTCAGCAAATTATAGTCATTGTCACTTAGCATGGAGAGTGGACATTGCACATCACCGTGAACTCTTGCAGAGGAGAGGAAGGCAGGTTTCTCAGAAGAAAGGATAAAATGACTCATTATGAAGCAACTTCTGCCCTCTGTGAGAAAACATGTATTTAGATCAGATAAACTCTAAATAGTCAAAATACAAAAAAGAAAAATGAAAGGCCTCTGAAACAGAAACAATCTCTCGAAGAGGCAAATGACTCAGAACTGCTCAATTGCTCTTTCAGAAAATCTAAGTAAATTTCCCTGACAACAGGAACTGAAGAGATTGCCTGGTTCATCTTGTAGTCTTAAAAAAAAAAGATAATTTCTGAATCTTGGATGTTGAATCAGTACACTGGGATGAATTTCTTGCTCCAAAGTGTTAAATGATCACGTATATAGAGGTGTCTGAGCCTGGGCAACATAGTGAGACACTGTCTCTACAAAAAAATAAAAACATTAGCTGGGCGTGGTGGTGCACACTGATAGTCCCAGCTACTCAGGAGGCTGAGGCAGGCGGGTCACTTGAGCTAGGGAGTTGGGTGCAGTGAGCCACATTTGTGCCACTGCACTCCCACCCGGGTGACACAGTGAGACCCCGTCTGAAAGAAACAAAAATGTCTGCATAATACCTGGTGCATTTTGTGCATATACCATATGAGTATATGTTCCATGTTTTTAGAAACTCAAAGGAAGAATTTCCACAATATGTGATGGTTTATTTCCCAAGAGATGAAAAGATTCCTTAAGGAGCATGCTTTAACACCTGCAAACATTTAAAAACTATAACAGTGTGTGACATAGTGGTGAGAGTTATCTTTTTGAAAAGGGAAATTAAGATTTATTTCTGGTCAATGGGAACAGAAATAAGTCACTTTATCTCACTGGGCACCAATTTTATAAGTGAAAAATAGAAGAACTGCACCAAATTAGCAGTTTCAAGCTGAGTTGCAAAAGTTCATGGGGCCCTTTCAGTCACTTCATAGAATCGGGATGGGCATGGAGCCCACTGTTCTTCCAACCCGAAGCGGCTTGGCTCTTGTGACATACATTAAACCTTGTGGTAGGTTTTTTTTTTCTGCTTTATTAAGTGAAGGGTCAGGGCACCAGTTGGTATCTGAGATGCTCACCAGTCTGGGGAACCCCGTAGATTCTTAGACTACCTTGAAGTGAAGTATATGCAGTCTCTGCCATCTCACATTAAAATGTAGGCATTTTGTCAATTGCTTTTCTTTCATCTGCACAGGAGGAAGGGTAGAATGAACCAATACAGCCACTCTTTTCCTTGAGACAGTAAAGAAAAATGGTTATAGAGTCTGATGCTTCTACTTCCAGATGCTACCTCTCAGATTTAGCCTCAACAGGAAATGTCTTGATTATTGCAGACCAGATCTTTATCTGTCAATAAGTTAAAAAAGATAATCTGGGCTGGATATGGTGGCTCACGCCTGTAATTCCAGCACTTTGGGAGGCCAACACGGGAGGATTGCTTGAGCTCAAGAATTTGAGACCAGCCTGGGCAACATGGCGAAACCCCATCTTTACAGAAAATACAAAAAAAAATTATCTGAGCCTGATGGCACATGCCTGTAGTCACAGCTACTTGGGAGGCTGAGGTGGGAGGATCATTTAAGCCCAGGAGGTTGAGCCTGCAGTGAGCTACGATCTCACCACTGTACACCTGCCTGGATGACAGTGAGATCTTGTCTCAAAAAGAAAAAATAAAGAATAAAAAATGAAGAAAATTTGAGAGGAAAAGCAGGCATCAACCTCCGGGGATCTCATAAAACTTTCTAACTTAAAGCAACAAGACTTGCCTAACGGTAGATGAACTTTTCATTTTAAAACTTTGCCTTTAGCAGTGGACGCTGTCCTCAACACAACTACGGTTTATGTAACACAGAGTCGATATGATTCGGGGCATGTCTGTATCAAAATGTCATATGTAGAAATAAAGTATTAAATATTAAGGTGTGGCATAATTATCTGTCTTTAAAAATCACCATTTAGTAGCTAGGTGCAGTGGCTCACGCCTGTAATCCCAGCACTTTGGGAGGCCGAGGCGGATGGATCACCTGAGGTCAGGAGTTCGAGACCAGCCTGGCCAACACGGCGAAACCCCATCTCTACTAAAAATACAAAAATTTAGCCAGATGTGGTGGTAGATGCCTGTAATCCCATCTACCTGGAAGGCTGAGACAGAAGAATCACTTGAACCTGGGAGGCAGAGGTTGCATGAGCCAAGATCAGGCCACTGCATGCACTCCAGCCTGGGCAAGAGAGCAAGACTCTGTCTCAAAAAAAATTAAATAAAATAAAAATCATCATTTAAAAATGGATTATTTTATATGCATGACACCTAAGACACACAAAACAAATATGGAATTTTTTATTAACAAATGTTTCAGCATGCAAGGTTAATCAGCTGGACCCAGTGGTACACATCTGTGGTCTCAGCTACTGTGGAAACTGAGGAGGGAGGATGGCTTGGGGCCAGCGATTAATTGCTTTGAGGGTGCAGCGCCCAATGAACGTGCCTGTGAATAGCCACTGCACTCCAGCCTGGGCAACATAGCAAGACATTGTCTCTAAAACAAATGAAGCAAAACAGAAAAGCATTAATCAAAAACAAGTCTCAGGATAGCTTAGGCTTCATCTTAGTCAGTTTGGACTGCTATAACAAATTATCCTAGACTGGGTGGCTTCTAAACCACCGACATCTATTTCTCATGGTTCTGGAGGCTGAAAGTCTGAAACCAGGGTGCCAGCCTGGTTGGTTTCTGAGGAGGGTCCACTTCTTGGTTCATGGACAGCCGGCTTCTCATTGCATCCTCACATGGTGGAAAGAGGGAAAAGGAGTTCTCTGGAGCCCCTTCTATAGGGCACTAATCCCAGTTGTGAGGGCTCCACCCTAATCACTTCCTAAAGGCCCCACCTCCAAATACCACCACCTTGGGCACTAGGATTTAACATGAATTTTAGGGGGACATAAATATTCAGTCTATGGGAGGCCTCGTTTCCACAAAAATACACAGAAGCATGTTTTGAAACTTGGGGAAATATTAGTCTAGATGCTTTTGATGAAGAAACTGCTCTGTCTGAACTCCAGCATCTGTTTTGAAGTCATGTATCTATGGGGAATCTTCCTCGCCATGTGGTAGGAGTCCCTGTAAACACCCTCAGCCTGGCATCTGCTTCCAGCCTTACCTGGCTCCAGCCCCTCCTCCTCCCTTCTTTGAGAGTCATCTAATAATAAATAAGCAATCAAATAACACCCCTCCAAAATCCTTCTGTGGCTCTGCACAGCTGACGGAATAGGATTTTGACTCAGGTTCAGCCAAAAGAGCTGTGTAATTGGATCTCCAGACATTTCTCAGCTTTACCTCTTGCATATCCTTCATGCAAACCAGGTTGGAAAATATTTCCATTCCCTAAACACTGTATCCTCCTGGCCTTCATTTTTGCTGTTCATATGGCCTGGACCCTGTGCACCCTTCCCCAGAGGCAGATCAGCTATGAACCTACAGAAGGTTAAACTTCGGGCCCCCTTACTTGAATGAGCCCCTCCGAGGCCCTCAGTCTAATACTGTATTCCTAATTGTGCATTTTTTTAAGACAATCTCTCCTTAATTGTCTACATTTAAGGTCCCCTGAACCTGGGCCGGCCCTTGCTTCCCCTTCTCCTCCGAGGCCCCTACTCCTAGATGGTTTACTGCGATTGCTCTTCCAAGTCAATTTGCCTCCTCTCTGGATAGACACACACACACACACTCTCTCTCTCTCTCTCTCTCTCTCTCTCTCTCTCTCTCTCTCTCTCTCTCTCTCTCTCAGCATAAATGATTTCATCCACCCTCTTCCCCTCACATTTAAAGACCTGACCAAACACTAATACAGCCTCTAACAGTTCCTGGCCGCATCCCTAGGATGAGCAGGAGGTGGAGACCCTGCCTGGGAGATGCAGCTGGAGGTGAGTGATGCCAGGCCAGGTTCCAGGCACATCATGTGCATGGCACAAAGGTGCTGTGCCCATCCAAACAGAGCTAACCTATGTGAGAGTTGGTGGGGGGGGCAGGGTGGGAAATCCAGGACTCTCTCATCCAAGCCCCCTCCCAGTAAACCCCTCACACAAACCCACACCCCACATGCACACATACACATACACCCCAGCGCTTTGTCTTGGCCATGCTCTGGGGATCCCTGAGCTCACTTCCCTTCCCTGCCCACAACCTATTGCCAATTCCACCCCTGCCTGAGTCAGGACGGCAGCAGGGAATGCAATGCCAAGTATGTGAGGGGTGGGTATACTTGGCTTCAGGATGCACGGGAGTGTAAAACTCAAGCACGAAAGGCAACCATGCTGCTGCCCGCCGGGATCCGGAAAGCCCTCCGACAGAAGCCCATGTTGTTCATAACACACTCAGTTTCCTTAAGGAAGAGGCACCCTTTAAAATGTGCATAGCAGTTCCTAAGGGCTGCTAAAACCTAAGGAAAAAGGAAACTGAACATAAGATCCAACACTAGCTAGGCGTGGTGGCTCACGTCTATAATCCCAGCACTTTGGAAGGTCGAGGCAGGTGAATCACCTGAGGTCAGGAGTTCCAGACCAGCCTGGCCAAAATGGTGAAACCCCGTCTCTACTAAAAATACAAAAAATTAGCCAAGCGTGGTGATGCACCTCTGTAATCCCAGCTACTCAGGAGACTGAGGCAGGAGAATTGCTTGAACCCAGGAGGTGGAGGTTGCAGTAAGCTGGGATCATGCCAGTGCACTACAGCCTGGGTGACAGAGCGAGACTGTGTCTCAAAAAAAAAAAAAAAAAAAAGGTCTAACACTTGGCTTCCATTACATGCTTAACTGGTACAAAGCACACTTGCTACATATGCATATGTGTTGTTCAAACTGTGATAAAAACAAAGACTCAAGTTTTAAAAAGTTGATTCCAAACCATAATCAATCTCAGGGCCAGACTGATCAAGAGCCATTGATGAAGGAGCCTAGTGCGGATGACAATCCCATCCCACAGGCTGCAAATGTGGAGTTTCAGTTTCCCATCCTGAGTGCAACTGATATGAAATTGCACTTCGTGTGTACATAGCAGCACATTTCTCTTTCCTACTAACACAGATAGGACCCAAGTGCAATTCTCACATTTCTTTCATGACATGTTCATTTCCATCAAGAAAAAATAAGGACCAAAATGGTCATTTAAAAACAAGCAAATTTCTCTCTCTTCATTGGTTGAGCAAGTGGCTTCTTTCCTAAATTTGTATTATTATAAACCAAATATGAAGCACAGAGAATAATTAAATTATCAAGCCATGAAAAGACATGGAGAGCCAGGCTCAGTGGCTCACATGTGTAATCCCAGCACTTTGGGAAGCCAAGGTGGGAAGACAGCTTCAACCCAGGAGTTCAAGACGCCCCCATCTCTACAAAAAAAGGAAAAATCAGCCAGGCGTGGTGGTACATGCCCACAGTCCCAGCTACTCAGGAGGCTGAGGCAGGAGGATCTCTTGAGCCTGGGAGGTTGAGGCTGCAGTGAGCTGTGTTTGTACCCCTGCACTCTAGCATGAGTAATAGAGACTCAGTCTCAAAAAAAAAAAGACATGGAGGATATTTATTTGCATATTACTGAGTGAACAAAAGTCAATCTGCAAAGCCTCCATACTGAATGATTCCAACTCTAAGACATCCTGGAAAAGGCAAAACTATGGAGGCAGTAAACATCAGTGGCTACCAGGGGTTTGTGGGAAGGGAGGGATGAATAAGCAGAGCACAGAGAATTTCTAGGGCAGCAGAACTACTCGGATATGATAATGCTGGGTACATGTCCTACATTTGTCCAAACCCACATGTACAGCACCAAGAGTGAACTCTAAGGCAAACTCTGGACTGTGGATGATACTGATGTGGCAATGCAGGCTCATCAGCTGCAACAAATGTACCAGGCTGCTGGGGGTGTGGATAGTGAGGAGCTGTGCACTGGCAACAGGGGATAGATGAGAACTCTGTACTTTCTGCTCAGTTCTGCTGTGAACCTAAAACTGCCCTAAATATAAAGTCTATTTAAAAAAAAAAACTGTTAAAAGCATCTCAAAGTCTTCGTACCCACTCTAGAAAAGGGTAATATTTATGCATCAAATCCCTTAAATTTAAAACAACAACCAATAACAAAACATACTGGTAGAAGGATAACTTCTGTATCTTACATACTAAGGGCAAACTTTAACACCTAAATTCATTTATCAAGTCCCTTCGTAGAATCACAATCAATTAGAAGTGGCTCATTTACTCTTAAGAAAACTATTCTCATCTATTCTGGAAAAAGATAAGACATGCAGCCAAAATGTATGACATCCCAGCCGCAGCCTCCCAAAGTGCGTGAGTCACTGCGTCTGGCCTCATTTCACTCTTCAATCTCTTATTCCCATCCCCCTCTCATTCTCCTAGGGCTGCTTCCCATAGGCCCAGCTCTTCTTCACATGAAGTTTTATTCATCTAACCCCAGCTTTCTGATGTCTGGGAAGACACTCTAGTTTATCATTCCTCTTAATTCCTGTCACTCTGTCACCACTGGTCTCTGCAAGGTCCCCTCATTTCACTTTTTTTTTTTTTTGAGATGGAGACTCCCTCTGTCGCCTAGGCTGAGACCAGTGCAGTGGCATGATCTCTGCTCACTGCAACCTCTGCCTCCCAGGTTCAAGGGATTCTCCTGCCTCGGCCTCTCAAGTAGCTGGGATTACAGGCACCTGCCACCACAGCTGGCTAATTTTTGTATTTTTAGTAGAGACAGGTTTTCACCATGTTGGCCAGGCTGATCTCAAACTCCTGAACTCAAGCAATCCACCCACCTTGGCCTCCCAAAGTGTTGGAATGACAGGCATGAGCCACCGTGCCCGGCCTCATTTCACTCTTCAATCTCTTATTCCCACCCCCTCTCTCATTCTTCTATTTCCCCAAGGCAACCTATGAACCCCTGTATGTGTCTTGTGAAATGTGCAGAGTTATAATAAGTTCAGGTGTTTGCATTTACATTGGCACTCACGCCGCTTCTTAGTGTTTTCACTGAGTAATAATATTTCCAAGATCTCCTTAGGCTGCTCTGTGCCTATGGTCAAGAGCTTCTAGTGGCTGCAGAGGATTCTATCATGTGAGCTCACCACAGTTCATTTCTCTGTTCTCTGGTAGACCAACTCCTCAGCTGCCTCCAATCCTCACTTCATGTCACACTGGGATGAAAATCCTCACCTGTTCATTCATGGGCCGGTGATTGGATTTTCCTGGAAAATATTGCCAGATGCAGTATCACTAAGTCACAGCAGAAACAGCTTAATTAAACTCAGTACTACGGGATGACACACTTCTCAAACTGACATAAGGATCTTTCATTCAGTGGACCCAGAAATGGAAATTGACTTTTCATTGTTTCTTTCTATCTTGCTATTTCATGATAGACATCAATCATGTTTATGCCTTACCTAAGAATAATATGCACGGTATTCCCATGGTTAGATATGAAATGCAATTTATTGAATCCAATTTTATTTTGAATCTAAAGACAACATTGCTATCAATTTACATCATAGTTAGCATAGTACTTTTAACACTTTTTTTTTTTTTTGAGATGGAGTCTTCCTCTGTTGCCCAGGCTGGAGTGTAGTGGCACAATCTCAGCTCACTGAAACCTCTGCCTCCTGGGTTCAAGTGATTCTCCTGCTTCAGCCTCCCAAGTAGCTGGGATTACAGGCACTGGCCACCACGCCAGCTGGCTGGCTTATTTATTTATTTACAGTAGAGACCGTGTTTTGCCATGTTGGCCACGCTGATCTCAAACTCCTGATCTCAGGTTATTTGCCCACCTCAGCCTCCCAAAGTGCTGGGATTACAGGCGTGAGCCACCGTGCCCAGCCTAACATGGTTTTTAAGAAGAGAGTTATGAATAACATTCTAGGGAGTGTGCATTTTAGCTGACACTCCCTATGGCTCATATGGTTTCCTTGGGGAAATAGCCATAGACATTTTATTATGTCCTCCCTCTTACCATATACCTGTGGGTAGATTTTTTACCTTTATACCTGAGGCCGGGTTATTAAAATTAAATATAAATTTTCAGCCTCAGGCTGGCATCATGCCAGATTTGGGGAGATAACAAAGGAAGAAAATGTGTTCAAGATGGCAACCCTGTTGTTGATGTTTTTGGAACTCTGTATGAAACCACAGTGTGTTTTTCCCAGAAATGAACTAAAATGCAGATACTATCTCTCCATTCTAAAAGTCTGTCTAGCAGTGAGAACAAACAACACAACCAGGTTAGGAGGGTAGAAGACAGCTGTGTCACACACCAAGCTGGAGAGAAAAACCTCTCACATTGTGCCCTAGAAGGCCTCCCCTAGACTGTACGTGCCAGATAGGCAGGAGTTTTAATAATTTTAAAATGACTTTTTTTTTTCTTTTTGAGACAGAGTCTTGCTCTGTCATCCAGGCTGGAGTGCAATGGCATGATCTTGACTCACCGCAACCTCCTCTGCCTCCCGGGTTCCGGCGATTCTCCTGCCCCAGCCTCCTGAGTAGCTAGAATTACAGGTGCATACCACCACACCCAGCTAATTTTTTGTATTGTTTTTAGTAGGGACAGGGTTTCATCATGTTGGCCAGGCTGGTCTCGAACTCCTGACCTCAGGTGATCTACTCACCTCAGCCTCCCGAAGTGCTGGGATTACAGGTGTGAGCCACCATGCCCAGATCTTTAAAATGACTTAACAGTTAAAAATAGTTTTCATAGACTTGATACATCACTGCAAGAGCTAAATTTTCCCGGAGACAAATAAAACCTCCCATAGTCTCCCAGCATCTCCAGTCTGCTTCCAGGGATGGCAGCTTTCCAATCAAATCTCTGGATGAAGACCACATGAAAGACAGCCAAATCACAGGAGCAAACAAACCTCTCACCTCCCAACTTCCTGAGGGCAAGGGCAGGTGACTCCCTTTGAAAAGCCCTGGGGTGGGGACGTAGGTGAGGGGGTGCTGGCCAGGGGTCATCTGCATAAGACCTGCATAATGGGAGGAATTTGCATGTAAGGCAAATTAGACCTTAATGATTATCTAAGGGTGATGACATTTTAATTTTTTTACCCAGAGATGTTCAGCTGAACATTTCATGTTGGCCACATAATTTATTTTTTACTTGTATCTATGGCTTTCCATGAAACCCAAGGAGATAATAGGAGTTGGTCAAAGTCACATCAGGTTAAGCACCTCAGCATGGATATTTTTTAAAGTAGCTGATCCTCTCCAGGCTAGAAATTCTCTGCTTTAAACCCTCATCTGCAAGACTGCTTTAGATACTGGGACAATATAGTGAGTCACAGAATCTGAGTTGAAAGTAACATTAGAAGTCAAGTAAGTTCCATCTTCTCTTCTCTCTCTGTGTGTCTCTCTCTCTGACTCTCTTTCTCTTGCTCTCTCTCTCTCTCACACACACACACACAAACACACACACACACACACACACACACACCCATTTAGCCACACCTCAAGAAAGATGGTCTGTCTCTATTTGGTAACCAGTGAACGATAGTCAACACATTATAAAGGAGTCTCTTAAAATCCTATATACTGAAAATGTGCACATCTTATGACCTAATTTTAACAATTTGCCTAATAGAAAAATAATTCAAAGGAAAAAAAAAAGCTAAAAGCTAGGGAGATAATCTGGAAAAATAATAGTTGTTTCTAATAATTTGCTATTCTAGATAATGCAATATATTGGGAAAAGAAATTAAATATCAAATAATAAGGTAATGGCAAAAATAGTATTACTTGGGATATTATACAGCTACAAATGACAACTATGAAAGCTCATTAGAATTTTTTAATTGGCCAAATTATAAAATGCTAAAAAGTATATACATGTGGTCCTAAGGCTGGTGAAGGTACAATTAGATGTATTGTCAAACATGAACATTAGGGATATACATTTTTTTTAGGGAAATAAGTTTAACCAGGATTTCGGAAATATAATTGATATTTTGGAATAAAATCCTTTCAATCTATTCAGGCCATCTGCTTCAGTAATTTACCTCCAGGAATTTATTTTAAAGAAATAATATGACACTGGCCAGGCACCATGGCTCATGCCTGTAATCCCAGCACTTTGGGAGGCCAAGGCCTGTGGATCACCTAAGGTCAGGAGTTTGAGACCAGCCTGACCAACATGGAGAAACTCCATCTCTACTGAAAATACAAAATTAGCTGGGCATGGTGGTGCATGCCTGCAATCCCAGCTACTTGGGAGGCTGATGCAGGAGAATTGCTTAAACCCAGGAGGTGGAGGTTGTGGTGAGCCGAGACTGCACCATTTTGCACTCCAGCCTGGGCAACAAGAGGGCAACTCTATCTAAAAAAAAAAAAAAAGAAAGAAATAATATGAGACCTAGACAATTTATACAGAGATACAGAGATAGCACACCATTATTTATAATAGCAAAACATTAAAAACAACCATATGTTTAACATTAGGGGAACAATTATGGTAGATCTATCCAAAGAAATGTTATGCAGAAAAAATTATATAAATCTATATCTCTAGGAACACATAAGCACGCCTCATTCTACTGTACTTTGCTTCAATGTGCTTCATAGATATTGTAGTTTTCTACAAATTGAAGATTTCCAGACTTTTTTTTACAAATTGAAGGTTTGTGGCAACCCTGTAGAGCACATTGGTGCCATTTCTTCAACAGCACATGCTCCTGGGTCTCTGTGCCACATCTTGGTAATCTTGCAACATTTCCAACTTTTTCATTATTATTGTATCTGTCATGGTGATCTATTATGAGTGATCTTTGATATTACTACTGTAATCATTTGTAACCACAAACCTCACCCATATAAGACAATGAACTGAATCAATAAACGTTGTGTGTGTTCTCACTGCTCCACTAACTGGCCATTCCCCCATCTCTCTCCGTCTTTTAGGGCCTCCCTGTTCCTGAGACACAGCAATATTCAAATTAGGCCAGTTAACAGCCCTACAATGGCCTCTAAGTGCTCACGTGAAAGGAAGAGTCCTGTGTCCTTCATTCTACATCAAAAGCTCGAAATGATTAATCTTGGTGAGGAAGACATGTCACAAGCTGAGACAGGCCCAAAGTTGGGCCTCTTGTGCCAAATAGATGGCTAAGTTATGAATGTAAAGAAAAAGTTCTTGAACGAGATGAAAATACTGCCTCAGTGCACACACGAAGGATGAGAAAGTGGAACAGCCTATTGCTCATATGGAGAAAGTCTGAGTGGTCTGAATAGAAGATCAATCTGGCCACAACATTCCCTTCAGCCAAAGCCCAATCCAGAGCAAGGCTCTAACTCTCTTCAATGCTATGAAGGCTGAGAGAGGTGAGGAAGCTGAAGAAGAAAGGGTTGAAGCTAGCAGAGGTTGGTTCATGAGGTTTAAGGAAAGAAACTGTCTCTATAACATAAAAGTGCATAAAAGTAAAGCAGCAAGTGCTGATTTAGACGCTGCAGCAAGTTAACCATAAGCTCTAATTAAGAAAACGGATGAAGATGAAATCTGTAAAGAACAGATTTTCAGTATAGCTAAACAACCTTCCACTGAAGAAGATGCCATCTGGTACTTTCATAGCAAGAGAGGAGAAAGAGAAGTCAATGCCTGGCTTCAAAGCTTCAAAGGACAGGCTGACTCTCGTTAGGGGAGAATGCAGCTGGTGAGTTCAAGTTGAAGCCAGTGCTCATTGAGTATTCTGAAAATCCTGTGGCCCTTAAGAATTACGCTAAATCTGCTCTGCCTGTGCTCTATAAATGGAACAACAAAGTCTGGATGACAGCACATCTGTTATAGCATGGTTTAAAGAATATTTTAAGCCCACTGTTGAGACCTACTGCTCAAGAAAAAAGATCACTTTTAAAGTATTAACTGTTCATAGACAGTGCACTAGTCACGCAAGAGCTCTGATTGAGATGTACAAAGAGATTAATGTTGTTTTCATATGTAACACAATATCCATTCTGTAGCCCAGGAATCAAGGAGTCATTTTGACTTTCAAGTCTTATTAAGAAATACATTTCAGGCCAGACACAGTGATTCATTCCTGTAATACCAACACTTTGGGAAGCTGAGGCAGTTGGATTGCTTGAGCTTAAAAGTTCGAGACCAGCCTGGGCAACACGGGAAAACCCTGTCTCTACACAAATTCCAAAAAAATTAGCTGGGTGTGGTTGCATGCTCCTGTAGTTCCAGCTGCTGGGAAGGCTGAGGTGGGAGGATTGCTTGAGCCTGGGAGGTGGAGGTTGCAGTAAGTACCAATCACACCAGCTTGGGTGACAGAATGAGACCCTGTCTCAAAAAAAAACAAAAAACAAAACAAAAAAAAAACCATTTCATAAGGCTATACCTGCTATAGATAGTGATTCCCCAGATGGATCTGGGCAAAGTCAATTGAAACCCTTCCGGAAATGATTCCCCACTCCAGTTGCCATTAAGAACATTCACAATTCATGGGAGGAGGTCACAATATCAACATTAATAGGGGTTTGGAAGAATTGATTCCAATCCTCACGGATGAGGAGTTCAGGACTTCGGTAGAGGAAGTCACTGCAGATGGGGTGGAATTAGCAAGAACATGAGCAGTGGAGTTCACAGATGTGACTGAATTGCTACAACCTCATGGTCAAACCTGAACAGTTGAGGAGTCCTTATGAATGAATAAAGACAGTGGATTTTATTGAGATGGAATCTAGTCCTGATGAAGATGCTGTGAACATCGTTGAAATGACAACAAAGGATGTAGAAGATGTAGAATATCCCATAAGCCTGGTTAATAAAGCATTTGGCAGAGTTTGGGAGGACTGACTCCAATTTTGGAGGAAGTTCTACTGTGGGTCAAATGCTATCAAAGAGCATCATATGCCACAGAGAAACCTTCCATCAAGAAAGAAGCCATTTGTGGGAAGTAGAAACTTTCATTTCTAAAGTTTCCTTTCTTGTTAGAGAATAAGTATGTTAATAACTTGGTTAAGCCCTGTCCTATAGAGCTGTTAGACATGCCATGCTTAAAGGTAAGTAGTACATTCTATGTCCTTGTACTTTAGCCAATATATCTGTGCTGGATGTGCCCACAGGCATGTCCCAGCTCTCCATTGCTTTTAACTGTTTAGAAAAGTTTTAAGTTGTTTTAGTTTAGATTGTGAGGTCTGGCTCCAGCCAAGAGATCAGACAGCAGTAAGGACAACCCCAAATGCGTAAGGGATAAATTCGTGTGTGTCCCTTTATTCATTGTACTCTCATGGCAAGATGGCTAGTGACAGTACCCTTCCTGCAGGCCAGGAAGTAAAAATTGCGTTGCTGAAAGATCCTTTGTCTCAGTACTAATTTTTCTTTGCAGCACCAAGCATCTATTTCCAACACCACTGACGTGGCAAAGTTTATCTTAAGAAATTGTGCATTTTAAGAAGTCGTGCATTTTAAGAAATTGTCACAGCCACCCCGACCTTCATCAACCACCACCCTGATCAGTCAGCAGCCATCAACAGGGAGGCAAGACGCTCCACTGGCAAAAAGATTATGACTTGCTGAAGGCTCAGAGAATTGTTAGCATTTTCAACAACAAAGTATTTTTAAATTACAGCATGTACACTTTAAAAAAAAAAAAAACCTTAGTACTGCATACCTAATAAGCTACAGCATAGTGTACATATAGCTTCCGTATACAGTGTAAAATCACAAAGTTCATGATTTGCTTTACTGCAGTGGTCTGGAACTGAATCTGCAGTATCTCCAATGTATATCTGGACTAATGCATATTTTCAAGATACTGATGGAACAAGAAACAACTTCCAGGCACTCAGAAACAACTTCCCGAGTTTTCCAAATACGTTCTGTGTTTTACACTTCTGTAATGCTACACTTTGGCACAAGTACAACAAATAATAGTTCAGCTACACAAATGTGGTTTAACTAGGTTTGTGGCTATAATTTTTCAAGTCTTTAGCAGTAGAGAAATCAAACTTACCCACCTCCATTTATTCCGGGATGGGTGTGGCAAGGAAAGTGCTACAGTTCTGTAGAGGAAGCAAGTTACTTAATAGGGCATCATCCAATGAGAATTTTTCATTAATTACCTAACTCAGAAGCTGAACAAAAGGAGCTCTGTTCTTGTTGTTCTTTTCTTTATACTTTAAGCTCTACTTGGCAGCTGCAAAGAGGAAGAGGAGAGAGAGAGAGACAAGAAATGCCAATTATGGCTCAAATCCATATTTATTTATTTGAGACGGAGTTTCACTCTTGTTGCCCAGGCTGGAGTGAATTGGCACAATCACTTTGTACACTTTTTCAAAAAAACAGAATAGTACTGCATTCTGCACTACTGTACTCACTGCAACCTCTGCCTCCCAGGTTCAAGCCATTCTCCTGCCTCAGCCTCCCAAGTAGCTGGGATTACAGGCATGTGCCACCACACCCGGCTAATTTTGTATTTTTAGTAGAGACAGGGTTTCTCCATATTGCTCAGGCTGGTCTTGAACTCCCAACCTCAAGTGATCCACCTACCTCAGCCTCCCAAAGTGCTGGGATTACAGGCATGAGCCACCACGCCCAGCCATATTCATTTAAACTCAGGGTTCAGGGTGTGAGTGTGGGACCAGCCTGCCCTTTCTTGTAAGTCTTAGCTGTTTCTAGAAACTCCTTGCTCTTCTATCGTTTGCATTTCCATTTATAGCATATAAAATCTTGTAGGGTAATAAGTTCTACCAGTTAGTTTCCACTATTTTTGTTGTTTTCCATCTAAAGTTAGGTTAAAACATAATATAAAGTTAATTAAAACTGTTATAATTATTTCTTCAGCTATATGTAAAATATTAAAATATCTGACCATTGTGTGTATTGTGTTTTTTAAAGATTTCTTTTCTGGCCGGGTGCAGTGTGACTCACGCCTGCAATCCCAACACTTTGGGAGGCTGAGGTGGGTGGACTGTTTGAGACTAGGAGTTCGAGACCAGCCCACCAACATGGTGAAACCCCATCTCTACTAAAAATACAAAAATTAGCTGGGAGTGGTGGTGGGCACCTGTAATCCCAGTTACTTGGGAGGCTGAGGCAGAAGAATTGCTCGAACCCGGGAGGCAGAGGTGGCAGTGAGCTGAGATAGACACCAGCCCACCAACATGGTGAAACCCTGTCTCTACTAAAAATACAAAAATTAGCCAAGCATGGTGGTGTACACCTGTAGTCCCATCTATTTGGGAGGCTGAGGCACGAGAATAGCTTGAACCTGGGAGGCAGAGGTTGCAGTGAGCTGAGATTGCATCACTGCACTTTAGCCTGGGGAACAGGGCAAGACTCTGTCTCAAAAAAAAAAAGTCCTTTTCTTCTGAGAACTTATTTTTGGTTTTGGCAAATTTGCTTAGACCTTTATGTAATATCCTGTTCTTTGTTCTTTTTAACCCCTTTAAACATCTAACATTATTTATCTCTTTCATACTGGCCTATTTTCTTGAATTTTTAGATTTAAATTATCCTTTTGGTTGATCCCATGAGCTCTCCTTCTTGAAGGCTTATTTTCTGCCAAGACTTGCAATTGTTAACTGTGGTTTCAAAGTTAGCAGCTTGCGCTGAGAAGTGCTGCAGTCACTGGGTTGTGGATGCACAGGCCAGGATTATATTAGCCTCTGCAGAAGGTCTGTGGGCTTTCATCTGTGCCAGATTCCTGTTTATATAAATATATATAATAATTGGTGATTTTTTTTTTTTTTTGAGATGGAGTCTTGCTCTGTCACCCAGGCTGGAGTGCAGTGGCGTGATGCAACCTCCGCCTCCTGGGTTCAAGTGATTCTCCTGCCTCAGCCTCCTGAGTAGCTGGGATTACAGGCATGTGCCACCACGCCCGGCTAATTTTTGTAATTTTAGTAGAGAGGGGATTTCACCAAGTTGGCCAGGTTGGTCTTGAACTCCTGACCTTGTAATCCACCCACCTCAGCCTCCCAAAGTGCTGGAATTAGAGGCATAAACCACCATGCCCGGCTCATGTTTATAATTTTAAATACTTTTAGATTTAGAAAAAAAGATGCAAAAGTGATTTAGAGGGTTTCAGGATACCTTTTACATAGCTTCCTCTAACATTAAAATCTCAATAACCATAATAAAGTTAGCAAAACCAATGCATTAATCTTTGCACAATACTGTTAACTATAGACTTTATTTGGGTTTCATGTTTCCCCACTAATGTTCTCTTTTGTAACTGCTGTCATTACAAGATCCTATCCAGGATTCTGCATCATTTAGTTGTTATATTCCACTGTGTTTTGAGTTCCTTTCCTTTTCTGAGTTCCGTTTTTGGGTTTTGTTTTGTTTTGAGACAGAGTTGTACTCTGTCGCCCAGGCTGCAGTGCAGTGGCACGATCTTGGCTCCCTGCAACCTCTGCCTCCTGGGTTCAAATAATTCTCTTGCCTCAGCCTCCCAAGTAGCTGGGATTAAAGGTGCCCACCACCACGCACAGCTAATTTCTTTTTTTTGTACTTTTATTAGAGATGGGGTTTCACCATGTTGGCCAAGCTGGTCTCAAACGATCCACTCACCTCGGCCTCCCAGAGTGCTGGAATGACAGGTGTGAATCACGATGCCCATCACCATTTCTAAGTTTCAAGAGATTCTTGTTGTCCTGGGTTTTGTAAACAGCTCCAGGTTTACCCTATTACCTTTCAAGTCTGTGTGGACTTTGGTCGTCTCCTCTTTCTAAATTGTATGCTACTAATCTTTTAATTCTAAGCTGAATCTGCTCTTAGGGGATCCATCCATTTGCTAAGGGAGTAGCAATCAAATTAAACGGAGTAGAAAGGCAAACAAGAGTGAAAACAAGTCTGCAAATTCCACACACCGAATAGAGTACCTTCAACTGAATTCTGTGGATAATGAAAGTGAGGCAGGAAAATGGGGTCTGGAGATACAGAACGTAAGGCCGAGTCACACTTCAGCTAGCACAGGACAGATCTTCTCCACAGGGTATAGGCCGAGTAAATGACCAAGTGACTTTACTTAATCCTCTTCATTTACAAAGGGCGTACACCAAGTAACCAATGGAAACCCCCAGAGAGTGTTTAAATCCCCACAAATTCTGTAATGGGGCCCTTGAGCCCCTATGCTCAGGCCCGCTTCCACACTGTGGGGTGAATTTTCATTTTTTACATATTTCTTCATTCTTTCCTTGCTTTGTGAGTTTTGTCCAATTCTTTGTTCAAGATGCCAAGAACCTGGACACCCTCCACCAGTAACAAAAGTACTAGATGTTCTCACCAGAGACACAAAATTAGAGAACGGAAAGATCATCTCATCCAATGTCTCACATTTTACAAACAAGAAAACGATCATGTTGCAAAGGAAATCAACAGAAAATATCACTTTGACACCAATTCATAGCATTTATTGACATTTCCATTTAAAATGCTAGGAAAGCTGTATAAACTGTAAACATGGAAACCAAATACTTGCATAAATTATTTCAAAAACTCTACAGCACATTAGAAAACAGTGCAGCTATTGAAGGATAGAAACATAACCGACAAATAGAAGGGCGGGGTCGATTATTAAACCGTATACCCATACTGAGATTTAAGTGCCTGTTTGAGACCAGCAAACTATGATTGTCAAGTTTAAGTTGCAATATTGACGCCACAGGTGGCCTCAATTTGCTCTGCACATTTTCGTGCATGAACGCTCATAGTCTAGGAATGAGTGTGCAAGAAGAGCCAGAAAAACATGGACCTTGACAAAGGAGGGGGAGAGAAGTCGGCACGCCAGGGCAGCTCTGCCGAGCAACCTTTCCTGTTCACGCTAGCGCAGGCTCCATGCGTCCCAGAGATGCTCTGGAGGAGGGCAAAGTTGCGGGTGTTTCTACTCCCCTTCTCTGAAACAAGTCCTCTGATACTTAGAGCAACTAAATGAGTAAGTGGAGCCTCAATTCCTCTAGTACCTCCCTCTTCTCTCCCCACATTTGCAGGAGGCACAGTACACGGTATGTGACTTGAACTTGGCTCTGTACTGTTCCCAACTTGTCACTTAGGGAGTCAAGTTATGAATATTTGAAATCTGGCAAGTACTAGAAAGACTATTCCTGATGCTTCAAGTAGCCCAGAAAGGTTCTGTGTATTCAGGGACTGCAAGAGACTCAAATCACTCAAAATTTCACCTCTGTCCCTTTTACCTATTCACTCTTTTTTTTTTTTTTTTTTTTTTTTTTTTCAGAGATGGGACATCACCCTGTAGCCCAGTCAGGGGTGCAGTGACATGATCATAGCTCACTGCAGCCTCCAACTCCTTGGCTCAAGCAATCCTCCGGTCTTAACCTTTTGAATAGCTGGGACTACCGGCACATGCCACCACGCCCAGCTAATTTTTAAATTTTTTTGTAGAGATGGGGTCTCACTATATTGCCCAAGCTGGTTTCAAACTCCTGGCCTCAAGCGATCCTCCTGTCTCAGCCTCCCAAAGTGTCAAGATTAGAGGCGTGGGCCACCAGGCCCAGACTACTCACTGTTTTTTTAGAAATGTGAAGTGACCCCTGAAAGACCTGGAGGAAGAAGGAAAAGTAAGGATCCTGGATAATTCTCTACCCTGTGGGAAGCCGTTTTAACCATAGTGCATTAAGACATTCATTGCTTGTCACTTTCTCACTGGCTCCGAACTTTATTTCATGTTTCCAAAGGCATTTAATATTCCTTTCCTAAATTTCAATGCTGCTGTTTTAAGATAAATTATCAAGTCTACTGTCACACACACAAGCATGAACTTAGCAACGTACCATGATGTTGCAATTTTCAAGTCATCTTCATAGTGAAGAAAGTAGTCCTTGTTTCAACACTGACAATCACCTCCAAGAATATCAAAAGAAACCTGAAGTGCACACACTCCTTGTTCATTAGGTAACAAGCGTTAAGTCTATTACATTTTATGTTACAGCCGCTGCTCATAGAAACCCTGTTAGAAGGTGTTAACATGTTAAATGTAAAAGTGAAGTTCAACTGACTATGCCATAGAAATGTGTTTTGTGTTCACATGCTGTCTGCTGGTGCAGAAGTGAACTTTCTCCTGCTCCCGGCCAGGGCAAATGTGGATAAGCAGGCTCTGGGACTGGTGTTGGAGCCTTGCTCCGGAGGTAGAAATGACAACAGTGAAAACTCCACTAAAGTTAGCGTGGGAGTTAAGACTGAAGTCCCCCTACCCCTGTGCCCAGCTTTCCTTCCCAACGGCAAATTCATTCATGTCTGAGAATCTAGTATGAAAGGGGTAAGAGAGGTTTATGTAATGATTAATTTGTGAATTACCACCAATGCACTGCAAATCAGTGTCCAAATGACTGGTTTGGTCTCTGGAGCACTTACTGTGCAAACCCAAGAACAGTGACCTCGTCCGTGGGAAATGAGAGACTCCTACGGCACAGAACTGCTGGTTTTAGCCCAAAGCCTTTCGTGCCTACCTTTACCTGTGCTTTGCCTCACAGGCTGCATGCCAGGAAATATCTGGCTGGCAGACACCCACAGCTTAAAAGCCACCCAAATTAAAAACACTATGAAATTAATAAAATTTGGAGAAAACCTGTAGGTAGCTGTAAAGAAGCTGAATATATATACTGATAGCTCACTAAGTTCCACAAAGGATTTGGGATGGCCAAACACTGCTGAGACCGGCTCGAAACGACCTCAGTGTCATTCTCATCATTTCCGTCCTCTTCCCTTGTCCCCACCCCCACACTGGGGCACTTCCTCTGTAGACCTTCACAGCCCTGGTCATTTCCTTGCTGTATGACTGCAAAAGCATCCTCCCAGCACCTCTTCCTTCTCTTCTAAAACTACCTCAATAGTGCAGTTGGGGATTCTGTCCCCATACTAAGGTGGTTCGTTTTCACTGGCAGCTTCACCACATGCCTATAGCCTTTCCCAGGCCCAGGCTCAGCTCTTCCTTCCATACCATTTGCCTGGGTAGCTGCCCTACCTTCAAAGTCACTTCTGAAGCTGACGGCTCCCCAGACCCTGCATTTCCAAACATGCAACTTCCGCAACTTCTGGGTACCTAATGCCTTTGTGTCTTTTTTTCTTTTTGAGACAGACTCTTGCTCTGTCACCCAGGCTGGAGTGCAGTGGTACAATCTCAGCTCACTGCAATCTCTGTCCCCCAGGTTTAGCGAGTCTCATGCCTCAGCTGGGACTACAGTCATGTGCCACCACACCCAGATAATTTTTTGGAGAGACAGGGTTTTACCATGTTGGCCAGGCTGGTTTCAAACTCCTGATCTCAAGTGATCCACCTGCTGCGGCCTCCCTAAGTGCTGGGATTACAGGAATGAGCCACCACGCCTGACCTCTTTGAATGAATCTTATTGATGCTATTTATCTGTATCTTCCATCTTTTATACCCACTCGTACTATCTTAGATTATAAAATCTCAGAAGGCAAGGCTCATGTCTGCTGGCTTATTAGGGGCCAGAGATGCCAGAAAGTCGGGAGCAGAAAGATGCTTAATAATTGCCATTTGAAAATTAGTGAAGGGAGTGAATTTAAAGCAAAATGGGAGTGACGAAGATGAGTCACACGGAACTTTCAGATTTGCTCATCACCCACGTGTGAAGCCAGTCACTGCAGTAGCGTAGCGTATCACAGTGCTCATCCTAGGGCATCCACATCGATAGCACATTACATTTCCACGGTGCTTTACGCTCCCTCCTCACAGAACATTTGCACACATGATTGCATTTGATTCTCACATCTGGGGAGCCTGGAAGGTGGCGGGGGAGGCCTGTTCTTGTTTAGCTGATGGGGAGAATGAAGTTCAGAGAAGGAATCTGACACGGTCAGTGAGTGACAAAGTAGACTCTGGGAAAAAAAATCATGTCTCCAAACATTCTGACTCAAATGTACAGTTTGTGTTACCACTAGAACTTTTTAAAATAGGAAAAAGGAATAGACACAAAATTCAACTGTTCATTGTAGAGCGCTTCCAGAAATGGACTCCAAAGCCACACACCATCCACACGAGGACCTTCTTTTCACGGATCACGTTAACTGAGTGTCTGAGGACGCCCGGGGGAGTGGTGCTGCCCACACGGCTAGTTTGTTCTGAGTTTGGTGATTGGTGACACTGTCGTGGCAGGCCTTGAGACGAAGCAAGCGCAAACCACGTGTGCTTTATGACCACCAACAGAATGCCGGTGATCGGGGCACCCGGCGCCTGCTCACACGGCCCCGTAACCACCCGCTGCTTATTACACCTCATCTTTGGTCTGGACATCCGTTTAAAGGTGTATTGTTTCTAAGAATAAAAATACAGTTTAAATCCCTTTATGGTAGTTTGAAAGGCATCGAAATTGCTGTTACAGTCAGCCCACTTTGAAACAGAGCCCTCTTTCTGCAACGCTCAAAGGAGGTCACCATGTTTAATATACTCTATGTGCAAACCTTATGGCACCAAACAGAACTGGGAGAGAAGGAGCCATTTATCCCATTTGCTGTCACATGATTTGAATTCATTATACGGTGTCCAGAATAAAATTCTGCTTGGATATCTGAAGTTCTTAATAAAATATTCAGCAAACCTGGTACTTCTGAGTGACATGCACAGAGAATCCTTCAGTTTGGGGAGAGTCTAGTATTAAACCAAGACCATGATGTCAAGCCCAGAAGGGGGCCTTCTCTCCAATAATCCTTGGAGCCTCTGAGGATCGCCTGACAAGATGCCGCCCGTCCTTTATCATCCCTGAGAGACTTACTCTCCTGCACCCCTTCTGTTTCAGAGGTGTCCAGATGAAAACTGTCTCCACCATAACTCCCCAGAACCAACTTTCCTCATATTGTAAGACTCTAAACCTGTACGACAGGCCTGAAACACAGTTTTGAAATCCAGTGATTCCATTTTGGAAACCTGTTTTAGCTGTTTGAGGGATCTCAAAACTTGGCACAGATACCCAGGTTTTGACTAGTCAGAGCCCCAAATTCTAGCCCCTCACCTGTTCTTCAATTAAAAGTACAGTCATGCACACATAAGGATGTTTCGGTCAATGACGGTCTGCATATTGATGGTAGTCCCATAAGATTATAAAACTATTTTTACCATACCTTTTCTATGTTTAGATATGTTTAGATACACAAATACCACTGTGATCAGCACAGTAACATGCTGTACAGGTTTGGAGCCTAAGAGTAAAGACCGTCACACAGCCTAGGCGTGTAGTAGGCTAGACCATGTAGGTTGTGTAAGTACATTCTAGAACGTTGGCACAGCAATAAAACAGCCTGATTACACATTTCCCAGGATGCATCCCCATCATTAAGCGATGCATGACTGTATTCGTTGATCTAATGAAAACAGGTTCATAGTGAAAACTCTCTTAGCTAAGCCTGCTTTTCTTCTGAGTTTCACTCAGGTACGAGAAAACAGAATGACCCTTGTCACTGTTTTCATTACCATGATTTGTAACGTGGGGAAATGTTTACATCAGGAGTAAATCTTCATCAAGATGATCCCCTCTTAGGCCCAAAGAGCGTAAGACAATTTTAATAGCCACTCGACAGAATAATAGCACAATAAAATCAGAAATGAGAAGCAACTCTCTCCTTTCCCTTGAAGTCTCAAAGCTCTTTTACATTGCTTGATTTGTTACAGAGAGGCTGAGCTGAACTCAATTTCATTTCCAGGTTTTGAACACAGGGCATGTGACTGGTAGAGATGTATGCATAACAATTTGGTGGTCCTGGGAATTATTACATAACTTTTGCTTACAGATTTCTCATTCAAACATAATTTGTGAACAAATCAACAGCAAAGTGGAAGAAAGGATCAGTGAGGACCTCTCAAAAGCCTCATTTTATAGGATTGGGCTTAGCGATCAGTGCTGAACAGGGATGTGGCCAGGAGTTACATGTGCCCAATTAAGAAACAGCAAAAGTAATTAAGAACGGAGATCTAATCTTCAATCTGTATTTGGGATAGCCAAATAAATATCCAGCTTTTTGCCCTGCTTTGGGAGGGATTTCTTTTTCTCTAGGACAAAATGAAACCTTTAACTTATTCTTCCACTGAAAAAGCCAAAGTTCCGTTTCAGACATGAAGGGGAAGGGCCCTTGGAACTGTAGCACCAGAAGGAGGAGGAAGAATGCAGGTGATGGCTTCGCGTGGAGTCATCAGGCTCTACAACCTATCATTTGGTTTCTCACTAGTAGCTTTTTAAAATTCCCAAACAGTCTTAGTATTCTTGTTGTTAATGTTACTATTAAAATAAGTTCCTATGGAGTAAAAGAGAAAAATCAGGCTGTTCATAAAATGTCTTCAAACCTCTTCTCAGAAAACAAAGCAGCAGGTTCATCGTACACGTACCAGTCTCCATCCCATGGAAACGCTTGGTTCCTTTCATCCCTATGCCGTCTATACATTTTAATCACTGCCTTTAAAAAAGAGACCAATGCAGTCCTTTTGTTAGCTTAGCTTTGTGTTTTGTTTTTGTGAAGTGCTGCTGGCTTGTGGCCAAAGTACATACATTTCAACCGAACCCAAGTGGTCACACAATTAATTGCCAGCCCAGTGAAAGGCTCACGAGCTGTCACATGACTTATGGCATGTTGTAAATCGCAACTTGTTCCCTCCGCGGGCAGGCTGCCCGGGAGGCGCTCCTTCCTCTTACAAACACCCACTCAGCTGATTTCCTTTCGGTCTTGCTTCCACGGGAAGCAGATACTTGGCAAATCTGCGAGGCGGGCTGATCAGCTGTGGAAATTCTGCACGGTGCTCTGTTTCTGGGACAGCCGGAGGAGCTCCTCGCGGATCGCTTTGATGAGAGAGGCTGAGGAGTGGCCGGGCTGCAGGTCTTCCGTGGAGCTGGTGGGGTAACTCAGCCCAGGGCCCTGCAGCCCCCGGTGGGGGAGGTTCCCGGGAGGAGCTGAGGGCTCCCTGCCTGAAGTCCTTGGCACCTGAAATAGCGGTGAAGAAGAATACTCTTGATGCCCGAGCATGTGTGTCTGAAAAACACGGCAAACGTTACTGTACTTCCTACAGAAGGAAAAGCGGGAATGTCAAGTGCAAACTGGCTTTGGGAAGGTTCCCAGGACTGCCCACATTCATCCACGAACTCAGCCCTCCAACAGGGCCCCGTGTGGAGGTGAGGGGTAAAGACAACAGGGGGCTGGGGAGAACAGGGACGGGGGAGGCTGGAGTATCCCAGGAGGTGAAAGGCTGCATGATATCTGATTGCTGAAGGAGGTAAGTGGATCCACGCAAGACAGACAACGGGGACAGCTGCCTCTGCCCTGGACTGGAACCCACAAAACCACCATCTTCCGCTTTATCTAGCTGGTGTGTGTGTGTGTGTGTGTGTGTGTGTGTGTGTGTGTGTGTGTGTGTGTGTGTGTGTGTGTGTCTACTGGGGGCTCTGCAGAGTCTTTTCTTTAAAAAGTTATCTGCACTAAAGCATAAAATAGTGTTGCTGATATTTGCAGCATACAGATTAATTTGGCAGTAGTTTCGCAAGAATTATTACACTTTTCAGAATGTTTTTCATGGTTTATTTTTTCTCAGTGGAAAAAAAATGTCTCTTTGCATTTATATGTAAGAGTACTTAAATCTGTGTACTAAAAATCATATGCTGGGGCCAAGTTATTCATGAGCCAAAGACGGCATTCCAGCTCCAGGTTCTTTCTACGTTCCACTTCTACGAACAGTGACCAAGTGGTGCTCCAAAGTGGATGTGACAGGAAAATCTTAACACCCCATGCCAGGCACGGTGGCTCACGCCTGTAACTCCAATCCTTTGGGAGGTCAAGGAGAGAGGACTGCCTTGAGGCCAGGTGTTCGAGACCAGCCTGGCCAACATAGTGAGACCCTGTCTCCATTTTTTTTTTTAAAAGCAAAACACCAAAGCCAACCCCAAATACCTCATGAAGCTAAGCTGGGCAACATGAAGACAAAAAAAGAGCAATGGCAGCAAACTTAAAGCTGAGACTGTAACAACAGTGTTACCTGAGACTGTAACAATAGTGTCCTTTTATCGAGCAAGAGCATCCAGCTATGAAAGGAATTTAGTGTGTCTGTTGGGAAGGTACAGAAATGCAACAAACACTGTAGCATAACGATGAGGATAAAACAAAAAGTAATATTCTGGTTTTCATTTTCAACTTCATTAACTTATTCCCCCAGGATGTACCGTTCTTGAGAAAAGCAAATGAAAGCACTTGTAGGAATCACCGGTGCTCACACTGAGTGAGCGAACGGAAGTCTCAAAAAGAAAGCCTGTGTCTTAAAATGTCCCCAACTGTGTGCTTATTACAAAATTACCTACTCATGCTCACAATACAAATGACGTTAATAAACCCACAATGAATCACAAATGCTGTGGAAGAGCAGGAATTTCTATAAGGCGATCCCACCAAACGTGAACTCCAGAGTTTAGTCAACTATAGATTCAAATTTACTACTGAAAGCTTGAACTCTGCCTCAAGAAAAATTGTATACTTCCCAAAAGCAAGATGCTAAAACCGTAAACAGAAACATAAGCAACTGGGAAACGTGAGAGAGATTTAAAGTTTTTTTGACGTCGGTTTTAAAAAGGGACCCGCAAAGCAGAAGCTGCTAAATTGAGGGATTACATTTACATTTGTTTTTCTTTGAGACAGTCTCACTCTGTCACTCAGGCTAGAGTGCTGCGGTGCGATCTTGGCTCATTACAACCTCCGCCTTCTGGGTTCAAGTGATTCTCCTGCCTCAGCCTCCCAAGTAGCTGAGACCACAGGCGCCCGCCACCATGCCCAGCTAATTTTTGTATTTTTGGTAGAGACCTGGTTTCACTATGTTGGTCAGGCTGGTCTCGAACTCCTGACCTCATGATCTGCCCACCTCAGCCTCCCAAAGTGCTGGGATTACAGGCGTGAGCCACCGTGCCCGGCCTATATCTAAATTTTAATTGATGACTCAAACAGGAGATACTCACGGCCTCTCTTCGCCCCGCTTCATCTTCCCCATAGGAAGGCCAGCCTGGCGCTCCATACTGGCTGCCTCTGCTTGATGGGATTTCTACTGGCTGAGCTCCCATTCTGCTGGCAATTCCCACCTGCGTCAGGTGCTGGATCTGGGAGCCTGGAAGAACAAACACGGTGGAGTGGCCTGGTCAACATTTTAGGAGAGTGTGGCTGCCGAGGAAGACACTGTCAGCTCTGACCACTGCACTCCTTCAGGACTAGGGGTCACGACTTGGTACCAGTTCTAGCTCCAGAAATCTCACCTCAACTGCCAAACTGTCGGCATTTCCTGAGGGTCCGGCAGGTAGGGAAATGCACCACGAAGCAACATGGACCAAGCGATCAGAATAAACAAGTGAAAGAAGAAAATCCCATTGCAAAAAGTCTGAAACAGAATTCTTGACTCCCCGACATTCACCCCTGCCTAAGCCTGTCCCCGTTTCACCATCCCCATTTCCACACAGGACTATGCAGTCCTACTTGCTCAGATCTAAAAATCCCTATGCCCAATTCCTCTTTCCTCGGGCTTCCTACCAGCCCATCAGAAAGCCTGCTGGCTCCTCTCCTGAAGTGCTGCATGAGGGTGACCCCTCCTCCCTGTGAACACAGCAACAGCCCAGGGGAACCCCCATCCCAGCCCTGATACAACTGTTTCCCCACGGGTTCCCCATGCCTAGGCAGGGTGTATTCCCCCAAAAACACCCTGTCAGAAGCCACTCTCAGCTCTGACCAGTGCACTCCTTAAGGGCAAGGGATCACGACTCAGTACCAGTTGTAACTCCAGAAATGGTATTTCCTAAGAGAAACAGACCATGAGCTTCTTGGTTCCCGGACTCTGCTTTCCTTTGAATTCAGAGGCTGACAGTGCTTGCCCTTATTTTCGTGCTAGACATCAGGACTGGGGATAAATGGTACAACAGAAGGTTCTTCCATTCATCTCTGTAGAGGTTACCAATAAGGAGCAGCTCATCGATTAAGAAAGGAGTGAAAGGTTTGGTGTCATCGTGAAGCTGAAGCCTGGCTCTTTCTTGCTTGTGGCTTTGAGAGTCACAAGGACCTGGATATACAATATGCTTATTTTTTTCCTTAAAAGGCAGGATATATATGTATTTAAATTCAGCATTTTAAAGTATATTTTCATTATAACTCATATTGTATCTGCAATGTAGCCACAATATAATTAGAACCAGCCCCCCAGTTTCATCGGTGCAGTGAGCTGGTGACAGAGCCAGAGGACTCTGTAGAGCTAATTACTCTACGGCACTCATACGCTCAGACATCTGCAGCCTCCTGTGGCTATGGAAGCCAGGTAATAACCAATATTTTTCTCCCTCATCAACTTGTGGCATATGGAAATACACCTCTACTGCAAATTAAGGGAGAAAAAAAGTGATCCTTAAGTACTGTGAAATAGAATACTTATTTCCGGCTGGACACGGTAGCTCGTGCCTGTAATCTGAGCACTCTGGGAGGCTGAGACAGGTGGATCAACTGAGGTCAGAAGTTTGAGACCAGTCTGGCCAACCTGGTAAAACCCTGTCTCTACTAAAAATACAAAAAATTAGCCTGGCCTGGTGGTGGGCACCTGTAATCCCAGCTACTCAGGAGACTAAGGCAGGAGAATTGCTTGAACCTGGGAGGCAGAGGTTGCGGTGAGCCGAGATTATGCTACTGCACTCCAGCTTGGGCCACAGAGTGAGACTCCATCTCCAAAAAAAAAAAAAAATTCCAAATCTGCTATCATCAAACTCACCTGTGATGCTCCAACTGGAGCTACAACGGCTCCAAGTGCCCAAAGCTAAGGGAGGTACCTCCTCCATCTTTAAGTCTATCCTGACTCCAGTTACCTAATTAACAACCTCAATTATCTCAATTCTTTAAGAGACGGGGTCTCACTATGTTGGCCAGGCTGGTCTTGAACTCTTCCTAGCCTCAAGAGATCCTCCCATTTTGGCCACCCACCATGATGGGATTACAGCTGTGAGCTACAATACCTGACCAACAACCTCCAATAACCAATGACGTTAAAAAAAAAAAAAAGAACTCCTTAATGGTTTTATTTGGATATCTAATGATAATTAAAGTCAGGAAAAGCTGTCATGGCTCTGGGCAGAGCAATGCCCTCTACTGGAGCACCAGGTCAGTTATTGAAAAACCCGAACGGTATTAAAATGATCAGGACTACTAGCACTCCTTGCCCAACGGGCGTTGTTTGAGTGAATCTTGCAAAATGCCGTTAGAGCAGCACAGTGTTGCCCCATTTCCAAAGGCTCAAGCAACTGCACAGGGAGAAAAGCACACCTCCTGCGTAAAGCCACTACAGTAGCAGAAATCGTCATTTGGTAGGATTTTTGTATCCTGTGTTGTTCACGTAACAATACAGCACGGGCTTCCCCTGTAAGTCAGCACTGAGCCCAGCAGGCCGGGGTTTGCATTCCAGCTCAGCCACCGACAAGCCCTGCGGCCCTGAGCGACTGGCTACGGCTACCGCTGAGCCTTGATTCCTCACTTCTCCAGCAGGGATAAAACATCTACCTCAGCCGGGCACGGTGGCTCACCCTGTAATCCCAGCACTTTGAGAGGTCAAGGCAGGCGGATCACCTGTTCACAATCAGCCTGGTCAACATGGTGAAACTCTGCCTCAACTAAAAATACAAAAATGTGCCGGGTGTGGTGGCAGACACCTGTAATCCCAGCTACTCAGGAGGCTGAGGCAGAAGAATCGCTTGAACCCAGGAGGCGGAGGTTGCAGTGAGCCGAGATGGTGCCACTTCACTCCAGCCTGGGTGACAGAGCAAAAACTCCCTCTCAAAAAAAAAAGAAAGAAAGAAAGAAAGAAAAGAAAAGAAAAAGAAAAAAATCTACCTCAGAGGGTTATTTCAAGGATTAAAAAGAGATAAAACAGATCAAGCATCAAATGCATAGGAGGCCACAGGTGAATCTCAAACTCCCTTTTCTGGCTTTTTATGACCTCTTCATTTTAAGTAGCTGCACAACTTCCTCAGGGATGGCCTTCCTACTAGGTATATCTAGGGAAGCTAACAATATTTTGCAATTATGCAAATAATGCTGTGATAAATATCTTGACACATGTCGATCCCCCCCCCCCCCGCCCCCAGTATTTTGGATTTTAGGAGAGTGAGCCTGGACTTCCAAAACTGGAATTACCAAATCAAAGGTTTGGTAAGTCCTACTGCCAGACTGCTTTCCAAAGTTTAATAATTTACACTACCATTGAGAATAACAGTGACGACAGTCATGGCAGCTGATTCATTGAAAGTTTATGCTATGCCAGGCACTATTTCGAGCATTTGTGTCATCTTCTTTTATCAGCCAAACCACCGAGGTGAGCACGAATATCCCTAGCACAGATGAAGAAACTGGATGCTAATTTTACCACACACATTATTATAAAAACAATTTCATGATTGAAATGGTGTGTTATGGTATTAATTTGCATTTTTTAAATAATTTTAAAACTGGACCTTTTTCCTTTTCCCACTGACCTTTCCAGGTGGGCCCACTTAATTTCTATGAGGTATCTTCTACAATAAAAATACTTCTTGATCGTGAGGTGCTATAAATTTCTCCTAAGTACTATTTTCTTTTTTTGAAAATAATTGGCAATTTTCAGACATACATGTTTCATAAAGTTCTATAGTTAAAAAGGTAATCCTTCTAATAGATCTTAAACATTTTCCATAAATTTTTACATAATTTCATCTAATAGAAATTTAAAAATAATTTCCTTTTGAATGTTTGATATGTGTAATTTCTATATTCTTTCAGATTTAAAAAAAAAATTTTTAATTTTTTTTAGAGATGGGGTCTCATTATGTTGCCCAGGCTGGAGTGCAGTGGTTATTCACAGGTGCAATCCCGCTACTGATCAGCATGGGAGTTTTGACCTGCTCCGTTTCCGACGTGGGCCAGTTCACTGCAACCTGGTGGTCCTCTGCTCCCGGGAGGTCACCATATGGATGCCAAACTAGGTGCGGACACCGATCAGCATAGCGCACTACAGCCCAGAACTCCTGGGCTCAAGCAATCCTCCCACCTCAGCCTCTCGAGTACCTGGGACTACAGGCACGTGCCACCACACCCAGCTCTTTCAGATTTTAAATTAAAAATTAATACATCTGAATTTTTCTTAGTATATATGCCATGTAGGGAGGTTCAAAGATCTAGCAATTAACAGGAAAATCAAGACTCACTGCAGAGCAAAGCACCTATAAAGTTCAGGAAATCCTATAGGATTCCAGGAGACATGATTTGTTTTGCAGACTAATAGACAATGCAAGATAAAAGAATTTCCTAGAAAAATCATAATGAAAAAAATCAACCAATTATTGCAAATTTCGAATTGGCTTAAATTACTTGCTTTTGTTTGGTTTTGAGAGAGAGTTTTGCTCTGTCACCCAGACTTTAAGAGTTGTTCGTCACAAGCTGAAAGACGCACCTTCGTTAAAACTAACTCTTGTTTTCATGCCATCCAAAGTGCTCAGAGCGAGATCTTTCATTTACAGTAAGGATTTGGAAGCATTTTTCCTGGAGGAGCGTGCCGTGAATTTCACAAGAAGGGGCTGGTTCCGGAGCCAATCGGCAGACAGCAGCTTTGGGAGCTCAACCTCTCTCTCCCTTCCCACCACCATCTCGGTCAGGATCCGAGCGGAAACATCCCTGAAAAACGGCAGAGGCCCCTGCACGCTGGACACTGACACTCTGAGAAGCCCAAAATCAAGTTTCTTTCAATTTAGTCAAAAAGTAAATGTCCCATAGCTCAGAAATGCAAGCTAAACAGCCATATATACCTGTGGTGCCCCCGACAGGCCGAGGCCGGGCCACCGACGGCATCTCCTCTGAGTAGATCCCTCGGGCAGCAAACGGGGCTTCCGTGGACGCCTGTGACTGCTGGGGGTCAGGAGGCACCAGCTCTGAAGACTGCAGCAAACCAGGGCTAAAACCTGGTCTGAAGGCAAAGCAAACAGGCACATCATGACTCCACTGCACCCGGGCCCTGGTATTTCATGAGGTCCACCCCCAACTCTACAGAAAGGTAACACTTATTTGTCTACCTGCTTAACCATTTCTTCTCCTGGAAGGGGAAGAGATGTCTGCACTAAGAACAGTGCCTGCAATACAGCTGATACTGACAAACCCAGGGCCTGCTTGTCTCCAGCATCTGTCTAGTGCTGTGCTTCCTACCCCGGCTACATGTTGGCATCACCTGGGGAGCCTGAAAGAAATCACCACGCTCACACTGCATCCCAGATGAGTTCAAACAGAAGCACTAAAGGTGAGACCAACATGGCGGTAATTTTTAAGACTACACATGATCCTGATGTCCATCAAGGTTGAAAACCAGTGTCCTAAAGCAGCAATCTCAAACTTTTATTTCCAGACCTCTTTTGACTCATAAAAGTTATTGAGGATTCCCAAGAGCTCTTGTTTATGTGGACTGTACTGATATTTACCAGATTAGAAATTAAAATGAAAAAAATGTAAATACTTACTTTTCAAATTTATTTACAAATAACAATTAAACATATATTAACACAACTTTTTATAAAATTAACTATATTTATCAATCCCCCCTCCAAAAAAAGTAGTGAGAAGAGTAGCACTATATTGTTCAAATTTCCTTAATAGAAGGATCCTCATATAGTTTGTATCCTGTCAGTTGCTGGATGTTAGGAAGAAAATCTGGCTTCACAGAATACACAGTTGGAAAAGGAAGGAGTATTTCTAATAGCCTTTTCGGATAATACTTTAAAAAAAATATTTCAGCTGGGCGTAGTGGCTCATGCCTGTAATCCCAGCACTTTGGGAGGCTGAGGTGGGCAGATCCTGAGGTCAGGAGTTTGAGACCAGCCTAGCCAACATGGTGAAACCCCGTCTCTACTAAAAATACAAAAATTAGCTGGGCATGGTGGTGCATGCCTGTAATCCCAGCTACTCAGGAGGCTGAGGCAGGAGAATCACTTGAACCCAGGAGGTGGAGGTTGCGGTGGGCCGAGATCATGCCACTGCACTCCAGCCTGGGCAACGGAGTGAGACTGTGTCTCAAAAAAAAAATAAAAAATTCAGACATTATTCTTGACCACACCAAAATTCAACAAGTGGCAGTTCTTCAGGGGTCAGTTGTGATGTGGAATCTGAAATGATATTGGTGAACTTTCCACACTCTGTTACACTAAAACCCAAAGCTCCCTCTTGCACTTTGAATGGATCTCTAACCCATGCCTGATCTTATGATGTCTGTCATTTGAAACACAGTTCACTGAGTTATGCAAACTTTCTCAATATTGTTACCTCTTATTTTGCAGCATTGAAAAATCACCTTCACTAATCTCATAATCGAACTCAGCCAGAAAAGTCTTTAAGTACTAGGAAGTTGTCACGTTCACAGTGGCAGGCAGACAACTTTCCAAAATTCAAATTTTCACTTGAAAGCTCATTTTATCATTAACAACAAAGACTGGCAGTTGTTCTCCTTGAAGTGACAGGCTCACTTCATTCATTTTCAAGACAGTGCCTGCCAAAACCACGTCTTCCAGCTGTTTGTTCAGGTAAAAAACATAAAAGCAGTTGGTTCAGTTCAGTCTTAACTCAAAGAATGGGAGCAAGGGCTTTTCCTTCAAAATTCTATATTCCACAGAAATGCTTTCTATGTATTTCCTCTTTTGTCCCACAGCCTATTAAAGACTTAAGAGTCTAGGTTTAATAAGATTTATGATTTTGATTATGTCACCAAGGTCATGCTAACATGAAACTGGCATTTTTAAAAGTGTGATGACAGAACAGTGAAGAATACGATGACTACTCATACAATTTGGTGGCACTGCCTGGATGCACACTAAAGACTAGCAGTTTTGGCTGGACACTGTGGCTCACACCTGTAGTCAAGGCAGGCAGATCACCTAAGGTCAGGAGTTCGAGACCAGCCTGGCCAACATGGCAAAAACCTGTCTCTACGAAAAATACAAAAATTAGCTTGGGCGTGGTGGCACACGGAAGTAATCTCAGATACTCAGGAGGTGAGGCATAAGAATTGCTTGAACCTGGGAGACAGAAGTTGCAGTGAGCCAAGATCATGCTACTGCACTCCAGCCTGGGCAACAGAGCGAGACTCTTTCTCAGAAAAAAAAGGGGGGGGTGAAGATTAGCAGTTTCACCCACTATTGTTTACATTTCGGTACAAATGTCAGTACAATGGAAAAAGGAAAGTAACATCTTACTAATATGAAAACTGTCTTGATCTCACAGACTCCCCCAGCCCCTGAAAAGGTCACAATCACCCTCCAGGAGTCTCAGAACCCCAACCTGAGGACCACTCTATAGTTCTTTGCAAATGATGCTGAACTATATGATGATTTCACCAATCTGGTCAGAATGTAGACTGACCTGCACTTATTGACCAATGTGATTTCTGGCGTGTATCTCATAAACTGAAACCCAGGTTACCTGTGTCACTCTTTTTAAATAACTGCTGCTGTTTTAGATTGGCCTCAGAGAGGGATGTGTGACACCCCTGACTTTATAGATCTAAGAGCTTCCCATGAGGCATGCTCCTCCTTCAGGACCTGTAAACTGGAGTCCACACCTCACCTAACCACAATCTCTGGACCGTCTACCCACAAACTAGCTCTTCCCATTCACTTAATTCCTCCTTCTTTCCCCCCACCTCTTGCCTACCTTTCCATCTCTTTATTCTCAACGTGGTTAAAATTGGTTTGCAATCCAACACTCTAAAATCCTTTAAAGCGGGTGATTATACGATTCATCATCCACATCACAACACTTTTGAGGGTGAAAGCTATTAATAATGGGACTAACCTGGGTAACTGGACCCATTTATATAGTCATGGTCCCCATCTCTAACTTCTGCCCTGCATCACCTGACCTCACCTCGCCAGTTTCACCTTTGCTACTTTTGGACCACAGAGCTGTGTGGTAGGGGAGGAAGCCTGGAGAAAAGCAAAGCAAACCACTCTGAAAATGACGATGGATTTTTTTAAAAAACAGAAAAATAAGTAGGAGGCAGATAACATTCCTTCTTCTGTGTGACTACTGGTCACCGAAGGGATGATTGGGTTTGATTTCTGAGATTCACTCTGTTTTACTGCAATGCCAGCTTTGTAATAAACCAATGCCCACACATAGATGGTCAGCTGGTCTATTTCCCTTGCCTCACCGCAAAGCTGTACCATCTTAATCACTTGACAGTAATGTACAACATTTAGAATGGTCCAACACCTTCTTCTTCTCTCTCAAGGTGTCTGCCTGGGCTATTCTTGGCCCTTTGCATTTCCAGAGAAATTTTAGAATCTGTCAGTTTCCACATACTAAAAAGAAATCACTAAGATTTTGAATGGGATTGCATGAATCTACAAATCATAGGAGGAGAAATAACATTTTTAAAATATTGAGTTGCCCAATCTGTGAACATCTTTCTTTAGAGGGCTTAAAAGTCTTTTCTGTTTGTTACTTATATAAAACAGATTTTTGTAGACTGATTTTATATCCAGTTATTTTGCAATTTAGTTGGCTTGCTATTTAGCAATTTTGCTAAATTCCCTAAATTGTAACAATTTGTGAGTTGACATTTTAGGATTTGCTCCTACAGAATCACATAATCTGTGAATAATAACAGTATTACTCCTTTCTTTGAATTCTTTACTCTTTTCATGTCTTTCTTGCCTTATTACAGGGTAATTTGAATAGAAGTCATGTGAGCAGGAAAATTTGACTTGTTCCTGCTCTCAGAGAGAAGGTTTTTTAACAGTTCACCATTGAGTAATATTTGTCAAGCTATCTTTTATCAGAATAGACAAGTTCACTTCTATTCTTTGTTTGCTAAGATTTTTACCATGATTGCATGTTGAATTTTACCACCGGCTGCATCTATTGAAATGACAAGTTTTTCCTCCTTTATTCTCCTTAAAGTAATAACTTATGCTGCTTGGTTGTTGTTGTTTTTTTTTTTTTTTCTTTTTGAGACGGAGTTTCGCTCTTGTTACCCAGGATGGAGTGCAATGGCGCGATCTCGGCTCACCGCAACCTCCGCCTCCTGGGTTCAGGCAATTCTCCTGCCTCAGCCTCCTGAGTAGCTGGGATTACAGGCACGCGCCACCGTGCCCAGCTAATTTTTTGTATCATTAGTAGAGACGGGGTTTCACCACGTTGACCTGGATGGTCTCGATCTCTTGACCTCGTGATCCACCCGCCTCGGCCTCCCAAAGTGCTGGGATTACAGGCTTGAGCCACCGCGCCCGGCCTGGTCCTCAATTTCTTTCCTGCAATGTCCCTGTCCTTTTTGCCCTTGTCCCTGGTATCAAGGAGATACTGGTTTCATAAAATGAATTGGGAAGTGTTCTTTTTCTATTTTGTGGAAGAGTTTATACAATACTGGTACCTCTTCCTCCTTCAGTGTTTAGTAGAATTCACTGTTGAAGCCCGCTGGACCTGGAGTTTTGTTTGTGGGAAGAACTGTAATCATAATTTCCACTTTAAACATTGTTAGGGGACTATTCAAGTTTTCTCTTTCTAGAAATTTTTCCATTCCAAGAAAAAAAAAATTTGAGACAGGGTCTCAATATGTTGCCCCGGGTAGTTTCAAACTCCTGAACTTAAGTGATTCTCTCATCTCAGCCTCCAGAGTAGCTGAGATTACAAGCATGCACCACTGCATACAGCCCCAAATTTATTCAGAAAAATGGGTTTATAAAATCTCCTTTTTAATGTCTGTAAGATCTGGATTAATGCATCCTTTTAATTTCTCTTATTGATAATTTGTTGCACAGATTATTTGATCAAGCTTGTGAGAGTCTATCAACTTTGTTAGTTCTTTTTTTTTTTTTTTGAGACGGAGTTTCGCTCTTGTTACCCAGGCTGGAATACAATGGTGCGATCTCGGCTCACCGCAACCTCTGCCTCCTGGGTTCAGGCAATTCTCCTGCCTCAGCCTCCGGAGTAGCGGGGATTACAGGCACGTGCCACCATGCCCAGCTAATTTTTTATATTTTTAGTAGAGACGGGGTTTCACCATGTTGACCAGGATGGTCTCGATCTGTTGACCTTGTGATCCACCCGCCTCGGCCTCCCAAAGTGCTGGGATTACAGGCTTGAGCCACCATGCCCAGCCAATTTTATTAGTTTTTAAAGAACTAACTTTTGGCTTTATTAATCCTCTCTTAATGTGGTATTTATTTTCTATTTCATTACTTTATATTATTAGTAGTAGTATTTCTTTACTTCTATTTCCTTTACATTTAATTGGATCTTTTTTTATATCTTAAGGTGGATGCTTAGAACCCTGATTGTCAGCCATTTTTCTTTCCAGTATATGCATTTAAGACAACAAATTTCCCCCAAACACTGCTACAGCTGCATCTCACAACTTTTGATACATTGTATTTTCATTATTATTCATTTTAGAATGTTTCAATTTCCATTTTGATTTCTTCAGTGTATCGTAGGTTATTTGGAAGAGTACTAATTAATTTGCAAACAGAAATTTTTCTTTTTTTAACTTTCATTTTAGGTTCGGGGTATACGTACAGGTACATTATAAAGGTAAACTCACGCCACAGAGGTTTGTTGTACAGATTATTTCATCACCTAGGTACTAAGCCTAGTACCCAACAGTTATTCTTTCTGCTCCTTTCCGTCTTCCCACCCTCCACCCTAAAGTAGGCCCCAATGTCTGTTGTTCCCCTCTTTGTGTCCATGAGTTCTCATCATTTAGCTCACACTTATAAGTGAGAACATGCAGTATTTGTTTTTCTGTTCCTGCATTAGTTTGCTAAGAATAACGGCATTTGGCTCCATCCATGTTCCTGCAAAGAACACAATTTTCTTCTTTTTTTATCGCTGCATAGTATTCCATTGTGTATGCATACCACTTTTTTTTTTATCCAATCTGTCACTCATGGGCATTTAGGTTGATTCCATGTCTCTGCTATTGTGAATACTGCTTCCAGGAACATTTGCATGGATGTTTCTTTACAGGTGAACAATTTATATTCTTTTGTGTAAATACCCATTAATGCAATTGTTGGGTCAAAAGGTAGTTGTTGTTGTTTTTTTAAACATCAATTACATTACATTTATTTAAATATACTAATCAAAACACATCTTATGAAGCATCTTTCCTGTGACAATCTGGTCTGTGCCGGATCCACTCTGTGCTGCTCTTTTCTGACACCAGCTGGTAGTTCTGTTTTTGGGTCTTTAAGGAATCGCTACACCGCTTTCCACAATGGTCAAACTAATTTGCACTCTCACCAACAGTATACAAGCATTCCCTCTGCTCCACAACCTTACCAGCATCTGTTATTTTTGACCTGTTAATAATAGACATTCTGACCTGTTATGAGGGGGTATCTCATTGTAATTTTGATTTGCATTTCTCAATAACCAGGGATAGTGAGCTTTTTTTCATATGCTGTGGGCCGCATATACGTCTCCTTTTGAAAAGTGTCTGTTTGTGCCCTTTGCCCACTTTTTAATGAAGTCGCTTGTTCTTTTTCTTGTAAATTTAAGTTCCTTATAGATGCTGGGTATTAGACCTTGGTCAGATGCATAATTTGCAAATATTTTCTCCCATTCCATAGGACAGACAATCTACAGAATGGGAGAAAATATTTGCAAACTAGACCTTTGCTGTGCAGAAGCTTTTAAGTTTAGTGAGATCCCATATGTCAATTTTTGCTTTTGCTGTGATTGCTTTTGGCATCTTCATCATGAAATCTTTACTCATTCCTATGAACAGAATGCTACTGCCTAGGTTGTCTTTCAAGGTTTTTATAGTGTAGGGTTTTATCTTTTATGATTTGTTTCTAACTTAATTCTACTAGGATTAGTAAATACACTCTGAGTGATTTCACTTCTTGAAATTTGTTAAGATTTGTTATGGTCCAGCATATGGTAAATTTTTAAAATATGTTTTAAAGGAAGATGTATTTTACAGTTGAGTCCAGGGTTCTATATACGTCAATTAGGTCAAATTGATTAATCACATTGTTCCAATCTTCTATATCCTTTCTGAATCTTTATATTTTCTGATGTGCCGCTCATAAGTCAAATGTATTTTTTAAAAATCAAATCTAATAACCTTTGTCCTTTAATTGAAATCTCTAGCTATTAACATTTAATGTAATTAATTATATATCTGAATTTAGACATCTACCATTTTAAATTATCTTTCTGCATATCCTGCAAATTCTAAGTTCTTTCTTCTTTTGGATTCTTTATTTTATTCTTCCTTATTATTTTATATTTAAGCATTCTTTTAGTGAGCCTAGACCTATACTAGAATCCTTCACTTAGAACAGTCTAACATAAAGTAGTACTCTTACATCTTCCTGGACAATGGACCTTAGCTCCGTATCAAGCCTGAGTGTAATTATTTTAAAATCTGTGTCTGATGACTCCACTGACTGGATCCCCTGTAGTTCTGCTTCTATTGTCTATTTCTTTTAATTAAAAAAAAACTATTTTCTTTTCTTCTCATATGCCTGGAGGTGGGTGTGGGTGTGTGTGTGGAAGGTGGGGTGCTACTATAGCAATAATGTAAGGCCCAGAGTGATGTTATCTTCTTCTAAAAGGGATGTTCATTTGTTTCTGCCAGGGAGCAACCCCAATCAACTTTCAAATACTCCCTGCAGGGACTAATCTACTTAGGACTCACCGTTACTCCTAGAGTGTAACCCCTAAAGGTCCTAACTCAAACCTCTGGATGTTTACCAGCATTTCCCCTCGTGCTCCCAGCCCCGGGAGTCTGTCAAAGGCTTTGCCTGGCTTCCCAGCTGCCTCTTCTGGAATCTGCAGGTGGCCCAAGAAGCAGGGCTCATGCCTCTGGGTTTCCTGGATCTTGGTCCTACACCACTTCACTGCCCTGTTAACTTTTTTTTTCTTTAAATAATCAAACAGAATTTATTGGTTGTCTCTGAGTGTCTCTGGTCTGGCTTTGGTAGGACTGTCTGGGTTCCTCTGCTTTGTTTGTTTTGCTCCTCTTTGCTTATTAAAGAGGCTTTAAGGCCCTTTTCTGCTTCTCCAGCTTTTGAGTCTCCTGGAAAACCTTCTCAAAGACATCATAGTTGGTGTTACAGAGGTTTTTGAGCATCTTTTTCCTCTTGTCAATGCTCATCAGCAAATAGCGTTGGTGCGCTTTGTCCTTTCAATGTGTCTGCAGGTGTTCTTCATAACTGCGGATCTTTATGGTCAAGGCAACAATTCGAGCCTCCAGGGATCTGGTGTCCTCAGGGTTTGCAGAAAAATCTTCTTCAACTGTTCTCGCATGACTTCTAGCTTCTCCTTTGTGTTGGCCATTTCCAAAAACAAGAGTCTTCTCACTACATCGTCAACCTTCTCAATTCCAGAGACATTCTGGTAGTCTTTGAGCAGCACAGAAGGAGGTGGGTCATCATCTCCCCCGGGCTGGGCTGGTTTCTGGATGACCGACCTGCACACAGCCTGGAGGGGGAGACTTCAAGGTTGCAGGCCCCACTGGCTGGAAGGAAACCTGGCGCTCCCACTGCCCAGCAGCCCGGGGACTGGGACCTGGGTAACTGCCTGGGTCTGAATCAAACTCAGCGCCCTCCACGCAGCCCTCAGCATGGTGACCTCTAATCCCCGCGGGGTGTGCGCTGAGGCTGCCATTCCCTTTGCGGCACAGACTGGGTTACATGGGCACCGCCATGCTGGCCCAAGCTCGACCAAAATCCTCTCTGGGGTTTTTAATGTTAATATCTTGTTCAGCTTTTTCAGTTGTCCTCTGCAGGAGGGTTGGTCCAAATGACCTAGTCTGTCATTACTGGAAGCAGAACTTAAATTCCAACTTTTTTTCCTTCCTCTTCTGGTTAGATCAAGAGAATATACACCTCAGAGTTTTACACCTGCTCATATTAGCTAAAATCAGTGAATTTATAAAATTTTTAAAAACAGCCTATGTGAAAAAGTGATAATACATTTTGTTTTGAAAATGTACCTTGACAACGGACCCGCTGGGGGAGTCATTCCATAGTCTTCATATCTCTGCAAGACATTTAAAAGAACATGAAGATTAATATTCAATACTTATTATAAAGTGACAACAGCAAACATAACTTCAGCTTTACAGGATCAACTTTCAAAAGAATTATTTTCTCATTAAAACTTAGCATGTTACCGGGCACTCTGCCACCAAGTGATGCTACGGGTTTCAGTTCAGGGACCTGTGCTACCAGACTTTAGAAAAGACACAACGAATTTCTAGATCTTTCCTTCTTTTTTATATTACAACTACAAATACAAATAACTGGCAGGCTTTCTGTGTCTGCTCTTCCCTACAGATCCATCTGTACCTTCTGCTGCAAACCTGTACCTTCTGCTAAAAGGCAGGCATGAGAAGCCACATTTAGCACAGTGACTCCAACCACATAAGCCACAAAGATCAGCAGACCCAGTGGGTGCCCAGCACCTATTCAAATACCTCAAGCAACTAAAGTTTCAATGCTGTCTCATGGTGTAGAATGCTGCAAAACAATCAAACCAGAAACTAGGGAGGCTGTAAAAGACGAAGGCAGCACCTTCTGTTTCTGACTCATTTTCTGGTCCCCAGGAGACTCAGCTATATTTTCTGCCTGTAAGTTCCATAAGGTGCCCCCTGTATTTTTCATTCAACTCACTTTACTTGAGCTAATGTGAACTAGCCAAGTGTTCTTTGACTAAAACAATATGCCACATGATGTAAAGAAATATACATCTAAGAAATCTGTTGTATTCCTCGTGAAATCAACATATCCTAACCCTAAAACATGTGGGACTCTTATTTCAATATTTCTTTTCAGTAACTTGAATTGTTATTTTTGGAATCAGGTACTTCAGCAGAACAGTAACTATGGGCAGAGTCTGTCCACCTGCAGTCAGTTGGAACCAATGGTTTGTCTGAGATGAATAAGTCAGCCTTGCTTCTGAAGTTGCGACGACATTTTTCTTTTTCCAAGCTGTCATTTACAGAATGAGTATTTTGTGTTAATCACTGTATGAGAATTAACACAGCCCACAACATCACTAACAAAGTACTTACTGCCTCTGTTTTATGGATGAAACCAACTCACAAAGAAATTAGGTGATTTCCTCCTGCAGTCTTTTGGACTCCAAAGACCATGCTTTTCACCAATCCCCCAGCACTGCCCACCTTCAACAGATTGAAGTGCTGGGGCAGTGCTGGGGGATTGGTGAAAAGCATGGTCTTTGGAGTCCCAAAACCAGACACTCTCCTGTGAACAAATACCTATTTTGTGAGGAAAAAAGTAGAGGCTTTGGAGTCAGACACACTGGCTTAACATCCCTGGGCCTATTCCTTTATGCCAAGAGAATACAATGATCTCCACATTCATAGAGTTCTGAGGGGATTATTAAATACAAAACTGTGGTCAGATGACTTCACCTTCTGACCCTCTCTGCTTCCATCCCCTTGGCTGTCATGTGGAACCTTGTGGAGTTCTTCAACTGAGGCAAAACAAGGGAAAGGGGGTGATGGAAGAAGGGAGGAAGAGAAGGAAAAGAAGCTTCCAGTCTTTTTCCAAATAATTAAAGGGAGATCTGAGACTCCATAGAGATTATTCACGAGATGACAGTGCCTCCAACTAATGTCCTGGTGTGGATGGATTTGGGAGGAAGAATCAGCAGAGCTCTGGCATGTTTAAATGGCCCTAGCTTTCCATACCTTTCCTTCACACCGCCTGGTCTATCATTTCAACTGCTCCCTCTCACCTGCACATCACATGTGCCTGACAAAGCCCTGGTCTTCATCAATCCCAATGCATATACTTGGGTATTGAATGTTCATCAATGAAACTCCACAACTTTAATTACAGCCACTACAATTTCATGATAGTCAATCTCAACCAGCCTCAAGGCTAAGAAATAATTCCTATGTCCCTCATCTGTGCTGTCTCATTCTCCGTAACAGGTCTTTCAAATCTCTACTCTCCCTTAAACCTCTGGCCCTGCCACATTTCTCCTCTCATTCTCAATGGATGATTCTGCCTTCTCTGCTGTGAGGATTAAAGTCCTGAGGAACCTGGCTGGTTCCTCAACCTCCTGCCAGCCAGCTACAAGCTGATTTTACCTCTACCCAACCTTTCCCTCCTCCTTCCCATTACATTAGAAGAAGAATATCCCCTCATTTCTAAAGAAAGCTCCTCCACTGGTATTCCAGATTCATCTCTTCCCCTTTGTGAACTGTCAAACTCTTCTTCTGCACTGGCTCAGTACCATCAGCCATTAAACATGTTGAAGACCTGCTGATTCCTCCTCTTGGATTTATCAACTGCACTGCACTAGCACAAGTCACCAACTCTCTCACCAAAAGTATTACAACAGTTTTCTACTGGTCTCTCTGCTTCTGACAACCATTCTTCACTCTACAATGGGACTAACTCTTTCAAAAAGGCATGCGTAATTATGTCTCCACCTGCTCAAAACCCTTTCCTGTGCAGCCATCACCCTCAGGATGAGGTGTAGGCTCCATAACCACCAGGTTCTTGTTTTCCTCTCCTGCCTCATGTCTCAACCACTTTTAGTGCCCGCTCTGTACTACTCAGCCAGAACTCACTTCACTGCTTAGAACATACTGCAATGGTTAATTTTATGTATCAACTTGACTGTGCCACAGACGCCCCAGATGTCTGGTTAAACATTATTTCTGGGTGTGTCTGGAGGGTGTTTCATGAAGAGATTAATTGAATTGGTGGACAGCAAGGCAGCCCTCAGCAATATGGGTGGGCATGTTCCAATCTGTTGAAGGCCTGAATAGAAGAAAAAGATGGAGGAAGATTGGATTTGGGCTTCCTCTGCCTGATTGCCTGAGCTAAGACATCAGTCTTCTCCCATTCTTGAAGCCCCTTTTTCTCAAGCTTTCAGATTCAGACTAGAATCCACCCCTCAGGACTTCAGACTACACCACTGGCTTCCATGGGTTTGCAGTTTGCAGAGAGCAGATCATGGGATTCTCAGCCTCCCTACTTACATGAGCTGACTCCTCATAATAAGTACATTTCTCTCTCCCCGCCTCGCTCTCCACACACACACACACACACACACACACACACACACACGGGGGCACACATGCACACCTAGTTCTATTTCTCTGGAGAACCCTATTTTAAATAGTAGACCCTACATGTGAATGGATAAACAAATGTGGTATATCCATAAATTGAATACTATTTTATGCTGCTATTTTCTTTGGGTCTATTTTAAATAAATCTATACAAGTCTCTATATGAAAATATGCTTTTGTTTCTCCTGGGTAAATACTTAGGAATAGAATGCTGGTTCATATGGTAGGATATATGTTTAATTTTTTAAAGAGACTGCCAAACTGTTTTTCAAAGTGACTGTGCTATTTTACATCTCCACCACAGTTCATAAGACTTCCAGTTGTTCACATTCTCACCAACCTAACTGTAGATTTCTACAGGCAATTTTATCAGTTTTTACTTAATGTATTTTGAAGCTCTATTACTATGTATATAAACACGTAAAACTTTATGTTTTCCAGATGAACTGACTGCTTTATTATGAAATGATCTTCTTAATCTTTAATAGTATTCTTTACTATGAGATCTACTTTGGCTAATATTAACAGAGCCACTCCAGCTTTCTATGATTAGTGTTAGTATGGCATATCTTTCTCCAGACTTTTCTCCACACTTTTCCTTTTTACCTATTTGTATCTTTGCATTTAATGACAATTTCTTGTAGGAAGCATATACTCAAATCTTCCTTTTTATCCAAATGGACAAGCTCTGCCCTTTAATAGGGATGTTTAGACTATTTATATTTAGTGTGATTATGGAGAGGGCTGGATTGAAATCAACCATATTGGTATCTGTTTATAACTTTTCCTATCTGTGCTTGATTGCTTTCACTTCCTTTTCTGCCTTGTTTTGTGCTTTTAAAAAACGATTTCATTTTTGACTCCTTTGTTGGCTTATTCATGGTTTCTAGTATGCGTTTTTCACTTATCACAGTCTACCAATAAGCACTATTATTCTGCTTCATTAGAACAACACAACATTAAAATACCAAACTTCCATTTCTCCTTTCTTGGCCTTTTGTGCTGCTCTTTCATATATTTACTTCTATATATTTATTACCCCCCACAATATAGGCTTATTACTTTCATTTTAAATAGTCAATCCTTTTTAAAGTTTTAAATAATGAAGAGAGGGGGTTTTAAAAAATAATTCCCCACACACATATTGACATTTCCACTGTTTTTCATATACTTCTGTAGATTCAGGTCTTCATATGGTATCATGGTACTTCTGCCTTAAAGATTTCTTGTAACATTTCTTATAATGCATGTCAGCTGGTGATGCATTATTTCAGCTTCTATATGTCTGAAAACGCTTTTATTTCATCTTAGTTTTTGAAAGATATTTTTGATAGATACAGAATTCTAGGTTAATCATTTGGTCCTTCAGTTCTTTGAAGATTTGTTTCACTGTCTTCTGGACAATGAGATTTTTCTGTCATCCTTATCTTTGTTCCACTGCATATAACGTGTTCTTGTTCTCTGGCTGCTTTTAAGATCTTTTTGATTCGTTTGAAGCAATTTAGACTATGGCATTTTTTGGTACACTTTTCTTCCTGTTTCTTGCACACAGTGTTCACCAATCAATGGATCTGTGGATTTTCAGTTTCCACCATATTTGGAAAATTTTGGGCCATTATATCTTTTTAAAAACAATTCTACTCCAGATGGATTAAAGACTTAAACATAAGACCTGACACCATAAAAACCCTAGAAGAAAATCTAGGCAAAACCATTCAGGACATAGGAGTAGGCAAGGACTTCATGACCAAAACACCAAAAGCATTGGCAACAAAAGCCAAAATAGACAAATGGGACCTAATCAAACTCCACAGCTTCTGCACGGCAAAAGAAACAGTCACTAGAGTGAATCAGCAACCATCAGAATGGGAAAAAAATCTTTGCAGTTTACGCATCTGACAAAGGGCTGATATCCAGAATTTACAAAGAACTCAAACAGATTTACAGGAAAAAAACAAACAAGCCCATTCAAAAATGGGCAAAGGATATGAACAGACACTTTACAAAAGAAGACATACATGAGGCCAACAAACACATGAAAAAATGCTCATCATCACTGGTCATTAGAGAGATGCAAATCAAAACCACATTGAGATACCATCTCACGCCAGTTAGAATGGCGATCATTAAAAAATCTGGAGACAGCAGATGCTGGAGAGGATGTGGAGAAATAGGAACACTCTTACACTGTTGGTGGGAGTGTAAATTAGTTCAACCATTGTGGAAGACAGTGTGGCGATTCCTCAAGGACCTAGAAATAGAAATTCCATTTGACCCAGCAATCCCATTACTGGGTATCTATCCAAAGGACTATAAATCGTTCTACTATAAGGACACATGCACACGAATGTTCATCGCAGCACTGTTTACAATAGCAAAGACCTGGAACCAACCCAAATGCCCAACGATGATAGACTGGACTGGGAAAATGTGGCACATATACACCATGGAATATTATGCAGCAATCAAAAATGATGAGTTTGTGTCCTTTGTAAGGACATGGATGAATCTGGAGAACATCATTCTCAGCAAACTGACACAAGAACAGAAAAAGAAATACCGCATATACTCACTCATAGGTGGGTGAGAAAAATGAGAACACATGGACACAGAGAGGGTGTCTACTACACACTGGGGTCTATTGGGGGAAATGGGGGAGGGACAGCGGGGGGACTGGGGAGGGATAGCCTGGGGATGAATGCCAAGTGTGGGTGAAGGGGAGGAAGGCAGCAAAACACACTGCCATGTGTGTACCTATGCAACTATCTTGCATGTTCTGTACATGTACCCCAAAACCTATAATGCAATAAAAATTTTAAAAAAAGAATCTCTAACATACAAAGAGAAAAAAAAAACAATTCTATTGGGTATGTTTGAGGTTTATAACATAATAGTACTGGCTACATACAGATAGATAGTAAAATGGTTACTTACAGTGAAGCAAATTAACATATTTATCATCTCACATACATTTTTGGGATAAAAGTAGCTAAAATCTACTTATTTAACAAAATCTCCAATATAATCCAGTTTTATTAACTACAGTCCTCATTTGGTACTTTAGATCTCTACACTTGTTTAGCCTACACATCCCCTATTTTGTATCCTTTGATCTCCATCTCCCTTCCTTTCCCCTCCCACCTCTAGTACTTTTTTTTTTTTTTAAGATTTTACATGTAAGTGAGATCATGCAATGTTTTTCTTTCTGTTTCTGCCTTATTTCACTTAGCATAATGTCTTCCAGATCCATCCATGCTGTAGCAAATAGCAGGATCTCCTTTTTAAAGGATAAATAATATTCCATTGTATATATACACAACATTTTCTTTATCCATTCATCCATCAATGGATGCTTTGGTTATTTTCATATCTTGGCTACTGTGAATAGTGCTGTAATGAACATGGGAATGCAGATATCATTAAAAGATGGTGATTTTACCTTCTTTGGGTACATACCAGGAGCAGGGATTGCTGGGTCATACGGTAGTTCTATTTTTAATTTCTTTAGGAACCTCTACACTATTTTCCGTAATGGCTATACCAATCTACATTGCCATTAACAGGGTACAAGGGTTCCCTTTTCTCCACACCCTCGCTAACATTTATTATTTCTTAACTTTTTTGATAATACTCATTCTAACAAATGTGAGACAGTATCTCCTAAAGGGTTTTGTTTTGTTTTGAGATAGAGTCTTGCTCTGTCACCCAGGCTGGAGTGCAATGGCATGATCTTGGCTCACTGCAACTTCTGCTTCCTGGGTTCAAATGATTCTTGTGCCTCAACCACCTCAACAGCTGGATTACCAGCATGCACCACCATGCCCAGCTAATTTTTGTATATTTAATAGAGACGGGGTGTCACCATATTAGCCAGACTGGTCTTGAACTCTTGAGCTCAAGCAATCTGCCTGTCTCAGCCTCCCAAAGTGTCGGGATTACTTACAGGTGTGAGCCACTGCGCCCAGCCTCACAGAGGTTTTAATTTGTATTTCCCTGATGACTAGTGATGTTGAACACTGTTTCATATACCTGTTTGCCATTTTCATGTCTTCTTTGGAAAAATGTCTGTTCAAATCCGTTGCCCATTTTTAAATTGGATTGTTTATTTTTTCACTACTGAGTTGTAAGAATTTTTTGAAATAAATTTTTGATACTAAGTCCTTATCAGATACATGGTATATGAATATTCTTTTCCATTCCATAGGTTGCCTTTTTCACTGAAACATTTTCAATGTTTTCCTTTGCTGTGCAGAGCTTTTTCGTTTTGATGCAGTACCATGTATTTATTTTTGCTTTTATAACCTGAGCTTTTGGTGTGAGATCCAAAAAATCATTGTCAAGGTCAAAGAGCTTTTCCCCCATGTTCTCTTCTAGGGGTTTTATAATTTGGTTCTTACACATAGGTCTTTTATTCATTTTGAGTTGATTTTTGTGTACAGGAGTCCAACTTTATTCTTTTGCGTGTGGAAATCTAGTTTTCCCTTCATCATTTACGGAAAAGACTGTCCTTTCCCCATTGTGTACTCTTGGTGCTCTTGTCAAAAATTAGTTGACTATATATGTGTGGATTTATTTGTGGGCTCTCTGTTCTGTTCCACTGGTCTATGTTTCCGTTTTTATGCCACTACCATGCTGTTTTTCTTACTATAGCCCACCAATTTTTTTCTTCTGCAATATGCAATCTACCTTCGATCCCATCCAGTATATTTTTTCATCTCAGAGACTGTAGTTTTTATCTCTAAGCTTGATTTTTGTCCTTTAATATTTTCAATGCTTCTAGTTAATGTGTACACTCTTTCCTCCAGCTTCTTTAATCTTTGGAACTCCATTATAAGAATTCTTTTAATATCCTACTAGTCCTTTTTCTTTCTTTCTTTTTTTTTTTTTTTTTTTTTGAGACAGGGTCTCACTCTGTCACCCAGGCTGGAGTGCAGTGGTGCAATCATGGCTCACTGTAGCCTCAGCCTCCCAGGGTCAAGTGATCCTCCCACCCTAGCCTCCTAAGTAGTGCTCAGCTGATTTTTATATTTTTTGGTAGCAACAGAGAGTCACTGTGTTGCCCAGGTTAGTCCTGGGCCCAAATAATCCTCCTGCCTCAGCCTCCCAAGGTGCCAGGATTACAGGTGTGGGCCACTGCATACCGCTTGTCTACTAATTCTATCATCTGTATCACTTTCCTGCTTCTCCGTTTGTCTGTTTAGTCAGATTTGATGCAGACATTATTAATTTTACCTTACTGACTGCTGCATATTTTTGTGTTTCTATAAATATTCTTGAGTTTGCTTGGGTTTAGATGTCATAATTTTGTGGTTTGTTAGGTGGAACCAGAGCAGCTTTAAGGCAAAATGCTTCCGAGTACTCTAACTGATGTTGCATGAATCATGCAATTTCCACCGACTGCTGGGAAAGAAACTGTATTCACCTGCTCAGGCTGCCATAACAAAATACCTTAGAACTGGTGGATTAAAACAACAGAAACTTATTTTCTGGTAGTTGTGGAGACTGGAATGTCTTACATCAATGTCTGGCCGTGTTCAGTTTCAGGTGAGGCCTTTCTTCCTGGCTTTCAGACAGTTGCCTTCTCTGTGTCCTAACCTGGTTGGACAGAGAGCTCTGGAGTCTCTTCCTCATCTTCTAAGGGCAGCCATTCTATTGAATGGGGACTCCACCACTACAGCCTCATTTACTCTTAATCACCTCCCTAAAGGCCCTTATCTCCAACGCAGTCACGTGGGGGGTTACAGCTTCAACTTGTGATTTTGGGGAGGACACAGTTCAACCCATAGCAACAGCTTATTCCCAGGCCTGTGTGAATTTTGAGGATTGTTTTTTCTGATCTTTTTGGGGGGCTCTTTTGGGTAGTTTCTGTGTACCCATAAACCAATCAGTACTCGAAGATTCTCTGCAGATGCCTACAATCCTGTCTGGGCATCTCTCTCCTTTCCTGTACTCTCTCTTGTGAACTGCAGCTGCCTTTTCCTCCCCAGACTTCCAAACTCCATTTCTTCAACTCAGGGAGACCACGGGGCTCTGCCTGGGGTGCTAGCCCCTGCACCATGACTACAAACTCCAGACATAAGCTGGAGCAACTGGAGGGCTCAATTCACTTCTCACTGATACCTGTCCCTTCTTGCCTAATGTCTAATGTCATGTCACCCAGATACTCCTTTCAGTGTTTTTGTTTTCCTTTTTTTTTTGAGACAGAGTCTCACTCTTTTGCCCAGGCTAGAGTGCAGTGATGTGATCTCGGCTCACTGCAACCTCCACCTCCTGGGTTCAAGCAATTCTCTGCCTCAGCCTCCCAAGTAGCTGGGATTACAGGTATGCACCATCTTGCCCAGCTAATTTTTTGTATTTTAGTAGAGATGCGGTTTTACCATCTTGGCCTGGCTGATTTTGAACTCCTGACCTTGTGATTCACCTGCCTTGGCCTCCCAAAGTGCTGGGATTACAGGCGTGAGCCACTGTGCCCAGCCCTCCTTCCTGTGTTTTCACATTTCAGGAAGGAAGGTAAACGCAGGCTGTGTTCCTCCCTCTTGTCCAAAAGAAGCCTGTCCCATACACTTTAATTTCTGTGCCTCTGCTATACTTCCCACCACCTGCAACATTCTTCAACTGACAACCACTAATTATCCTTGAGACTTCCATAGGGATGCTATTTTGTCCAGAAAAGTGCTTCGCAAAAGACCCCAAGGCTCTGCGAGATGCCCCTCCCACATGACCACCTCCTGCCAAGGCACCTTCCACGCTGTACTGGAATTACAGTCTCGATTGTCCACAGAGCCTCCAGTGGAATGCAAGAACCGGAGGACAGGGGCCTGTACTGGGCACTACTCTAACTCCAGCACCCAAGCAGAGGACCTGCAATCCAGCCAGTGCTTTGTAAATATATTTGAAGGGATAAGCAAATGAGAAAAGTTTAAAGTGACCAGATGGCGATGGTATCCACGTTTATTTTATCACCGAGGTTTGCTCTGTACCACAAATTTCCTGAATTATAAACTAGTGGTAATTTTGAAGATATCTGTTGGAACGAGTTATATTTAAAACTTAAAAACAAGAATGATTCGATTGACTGGTATTTCCACCCCACCCCACATGACAGCAGTTACCCATACTGTAGGCTCCATGCCACTTATGCCCTGAAGGAAACACGCTATTGCTAAAGGCCTACTTCGAAAATTCAAACCCATTTCAGAGGTAAAAAATATTTTACCATATGATTATTGCCACTCAATTTCACCATCACGAGGTGGACCAGTATAAACACTCCCTGTCTAATAAATTCATACTGTGACCTATTAGCTTCTCTTCAGTGTCAAATCTTAGTCCAATAATTTCAACCGAAATTAGTAAAAAATAATGTTAGCTTTATTTCCTTGAGTTTTACTTCTTCGCTGTCTCTCAGGAAGGTAAATTTTAAAGGACTGTCTAAGAAAAACATAAATGATAACCAAGGCAGATGAAATGCTGAAATGTCAACCCCTAAGATGGGAAGCTGACATTTGAAGGTGGCTGTCACTGCCCACATGGGGACTGGCTGCCTACAGTCCCAGAACCTCAGGGGTCTCTCCATTACCAGGTGGCTGTGCAAGAAGCTGAACGATCTGGATACATTCTAAACTGCAACTTTTCTGGAGACATCAACAAGGATGCATTCGACAGTTACCCAACCTCCATTCCATGACACTGTGAGGAACACAGAAAAAAGCTTCCATAAAATCCCCCTCCATTCCTAGGCAAAGCAAAAGTCCTCCCGCCTTGGGCTCCTACATTGCTGGGGTTACAGGCATGAGCCTGTAAACCTGCATAAAAGGATAGTTGCAACATTAAGAATTAATTTAGTAGAAGATCAAAACTAAGACCCATCATCCGTGTTTTAATTCTTATCAAATGCAGCCACAGTTTTGTGTGGAGCTTCAAAGTGAGGCAGTCAGGCAACAAAGCTTTAACATCTTGTCCACCAGAAAATTCTAGGCCAGTACTTACACTGCAGGGATTGTTGGTCGTCTGGACTGGGCTGTAGAAGGACCCCCACTGGGTGGCTCGCCTTTCTTCCCGGGAAGGGGTGCTGTTCACGGGCAGGCCGGGTGGGACTCCTGGGCCCACACCCGCAGCATTAGCAGGCTGGCTGCTGGGGGCCACGAGGGCAAAGGCGTCATCCAGGAGGGAGTGCATGGTCTGGCGTGCCTCCTCGATGGATGGCTGGGGCGGTATGTACTGGGAGGCTGGGAAGGGAAGGGCTGGATACCTCCCCAGTTCCACCGAGGATGGCGTCAGCACATCAGCTGGGAGGTCGGGATCCGACTACAGTGGGAAATGTCAAAGGAAGAATCACACATGAGTTTTTATGTCAACCCTAAACAGTTTTCCTGACACTGAGGAAAAGTTCTATCCTAAGAATTTTAAAAAATGACAGTTGAGGCTGCGTACAGTGGCTCACACCTTGAATCCCAAGACTTTGGGAGGCTGAGGTGGAGGAGCATTTGAGGCCAGGAGTTTGAGGCCAGCCTGGGCAACATAGTGAGACCCCAGCTCTGAAAAAAAGAAAGAAATTAGCCAGGTGTGGTCATGTGCACCTGTAGTCCCAGTTACTTGGGAGACTGAAGTGAAAGGATAGCTTGAGCCCAGGAATCTGAGGTTGCAGTGAGCTATGATCACATCACTGTACTCCAGCCTGGATGACAGAGTGAAACCCTATCTCAAAAAAATTTTAAAAATTACATCTGAGGAATGTGCATTACATTTCATGGGAAGGAATGGGGAAGCTTGAATCAGAAAAAAACTGGCAACATTCAACAATCAGTTTTTCAATAACACTCTATTTACAAAGCATTTCAGTGCTTTGTAGTGAACACTTTTACTGAAGGCTCCTAAACAGCCAAACAATGTATTTCAAAGTGTATATACTAAAAAAAACTAGTAAACTTTCCATAGATAGAAGCCAAAAAGTAAAGCAGTCTACTGACTATTAGAAAATAGCCTTACATACCCTTAAAAGATCAAAACTTTTAAAATTATGCATATTAAAACTAGGTATGTGGGCTGGGTACAGTGGCTTACACCTGTAATCCCAGCAACATGGGAGACCAAGGCAGGAGGATCAATTCCAGGGAGGCCACAAATTTGAAACTAACCTAGGCGACATAGCAAAACCCCCATCTTTACAAAAAATTGCTTAAAAGTTAGCTGAGGGTGGTGGTGAGCAGTCCCAGCTACTCACGAGGCTGAGGCAGAAGAATCTCCTGAGCCTAGGAGGTGGAGGTTGCAGTGAGCTGTGATTGCCCCATTGCACCCCAGCTTGGGTGACAGAGAGACCTAGACTCTTAAAAAAAAACAAACCCATATATTGTGTAAGCAATTACAATATTTTATGAAAACTATTCAGAACCATTTGTCTTTAAAATGAAGGTATCTCTGGATCACATGAATCATTAAGAAAGGTTTCAATTATGTTCTCTATCTACTGTTTAAAAGGTAGAAATATAAGTAACAATAAAGATTTTTTAAAATCTCATTTCGCGGCCGGGCGCAGTGGCTCATGCCTGTAATCCCAGCACTTTGGGAAGCCAAGGTGGACGGATCATGAGGTCAAGAGATCAAGACCATCCTGGCCAACATAGTGAAACCCCATCTCTATTAAAAATACAAAAATTAGCTGGGTGTGGTGGCATGCACCCATAGTCTCTGCTCCTTGGGAGGCTGAGGCAGAATAATTGCTTGAACCCAGGAGGTAGAGGTTGCAGCAAGCAGAGATTGCACCACTGCACTCCAGCCTGGCAACACAGTGAGACTCTGTCTCAAAACAAAAAAAGAAAAGAAAAGAAAATCTCAGTTCTCAATACCGTTATGAACAAAACATGGTCATCATCTACACTGGGCAAATTATAAGAGATAAAGTTAGGAACCAACGGAAGGAGAATCCTTTCTGGTCTTACAGGCTCCATAAGCCCAAACAGCAAGGTGACTGCAGCAGACACAGTGAAGAGAGAAGAGGTTCTGCTTTCCTCACGAGGGGCTGGGGACCCCACCCACCGTGAGGAAAGGTGGGCGGCTTCTAACTAGAACGCTCCACTTGCTACGTGCCTGCAGTTTAGCCCAGCGAGTTGGACCATCGTACTCAATGGGCCAAGGAAGACATTCCCTTACCGCCTGGATCAGTCTGTCTATTACAAAGATAAACTACTCCACAGACATATCCTTAACCTTAGCCCCCTGTTGGAAAATGCTTCCTAACAGGTGATCAGTTATTATTCCTGCCAGCGTGAAGGCCAGGAGGTTCTTAACTCCAAACCGAGACTGAACCAAACTCGTAAAACCACGGTCAGCCCACAGACAGGTTTTACTTGGCCCGCATACTCTTCATTGATAACCATTATTTTAAACATCTGGAAATTTCATATTAACACTCAGACTTCTGGGATCTCTTGGTGGAGTCTGAGGCTCCGGCATGACCAGGCCCTCACTCCATACAGGAACCACCAGCTTCCATGAAGCAGCTACTGCCCTCGGGTGGGGTATGTGCTCTGCTCTTCTCTCCAAGGCAGTCTCCACCAGCAGCCTCCCTCTCATGCACATGACACGCTTGGGCTTATGAGTCCATTTCCCCCAAATGGCAATATCCCAGTAGAGGTTCTACAAAGTGAGACTTGTCCTTGAGGAATTCTAAGTGAGAATCTAGGGACCCAAGGTGTCCTCTGGTTGATGATGTCACCTTGGAAGTAACCTGTGCTCCTTTCTTATGGGGGATAAAGGTCCACAGTCAGGCCCTTCTCCAATTCTTGATTTTCTTGAGGAGCAGATGAGGAACCCTGGTCAGCAATGTACCATCAACCTACAGCTCACAGTGGAAAGAAGGGAGGGCAGGGCGTGTCTGGAGGAACAGCCTACTGATAAATAAGAGGGTTTCTCCAGAGACAGAAGCGAAGTTCCTGGCGGTGATTCTAGTGGCTGCCTGTGGGGCTCTACTGCAGCATGGTGACCAAAAAACTGCAGGCGAAACTGAAATTCCACTGTGGGAAAGGATCTCAGATGCTTGAGGAGAGTCCCCAGCGGCTACAACCACCACCAATCTCATTCTTGGCAGTCAGAATTTCAGAGAAGGCTATACACTTCTATACAAGAGAGACCACCTGCAGATGGGAAGGATGGTTCCCTTGGATTCCCATTGGGCCCCATGAATCCTGCCAGAAGGCCGGGAGCACCTGCGCCAGGACGATTCCGCTTCCTGTCCTTCCTCTTCCTGTTTTCTCCTCATTTTGCAGGCAAGACTGTCAGAATTTACAGGCCAAGAAGAGGTTTTACTCAATTTTCTATATTCTAACATCTATATTTAGAATATAGATGTTTCACATAGAGATGTGTTCAGATACAGTTTATCTATAATTCTTCAGAAAGAAATTTGCATGTTTTTACTGTTAATCATCAAAGTTACATATTTTGGTGCCAATTTTGCAGTCCTTTGTGGGTGTTGTAGTAGAGTGATCACACAGCCTGGTTGCCCAGGACCAACTCAGCTTATGCCTGTTGTCCGACTAGGATGTAGTACACCCCCTTACACTTTCAAAAGTGTCTGGATTGGATGATAAATTACATCAAACTTTTTCTGTAAAGGACCAGACAGTAAATATTTAGGTTTTATGAGTCATACAGTCTGTCGCAACTACTCACCTCTGCCTTGCAGCAAAAACAGTCATTGATATCAAGCTAACAAATGGGTGTGGTGGTTGCAATAAAACTTTATTTAGGCCAGGCTTGGTTGGCTCATGTCTATAATCCCAGAAATTTGGGAGGCCAAGGCAGGAGGATCACTGTGCCCAGGAGTTTGAGACCAGCCTGTGCAACCTGGCGAAACTCCAGATCTACTAAAAATATAAAAATCAGCCATGCAAGGTGGCATGTGCCTGTAATCACAGCTACTTGGGAGGCTTAGGTGGGAGGATGACCTGAGCTTGGGGAGATCAAGGCTGCAGTGAGCTGTGATTGCGTCACTGCACTCCAGCCCGGGCAACAGAGCTGAAGTGTCTAAAAAAAAAAAAAAAAAATTACTTACAAAAAAAGGCAGCTGGCTGGATTTCCAGCGAGGCCTGAATTATAATGGTAACCCTCATTACAAGGAACCAAGGAATATTTCTCTTGGCCTTAGGAGAACAGAGCCCTCAAGGAGAAAGTATTTTTGAAGGGAAAGTGGAAAATTCGATGTAATTCAAAAACACATAGCACTTCCCTAGTATAGGCTTGAAGATTAAAAAAAAAAAAAAAAAAAAAAGCCTGTACATGTACCACTGATTCTCTAATAAAAGTTGGTGTGGGCGGGGGGGGGGGGGGTGCTGAAAGATAAACTACCTAAGAAAAGATGATTTCTGAGAAAGGCATTATCTTTGAAAGTAAGTGTTTCAGAATTCAAAATCTGAGGAAGATTTTTATTTTGAGGAAATCTTTGAAAGGAGGAGTCGCTAAAGGCAAGCAGCCTCTGGGGTGGTGTTTTCCAGGAAAAGCTGCTCTGCACAAACAGGAGGAGGAACCTGCACTCTCTGCTAAGGAAAAAAGGAAGAAAAAGATGGTGCAGCCACCGTGAAAGAAGGAAGGAAAAAAGGAAGATGGTGCAGCCACCGTGAAAGAAGCTTGATCTAGAGTCACTGAGGTAGGCAAATGAAGACAGGTTCCTCCCCACAGAAAACTCAGCATTTAAAAAATCAAAGGGAGGGGCTGAGAAGGCTCCCCACAGATCCTTTGAGAGAGGAGCCCAGGTTGGCTAGGGAAGTGAAGGGGAAGACGGGAGGCTGCTCCTTCTATCTGTTAGTTCCACACCCCACCAAGCCTCCACTTGGCACAGACGAAAACTCCGGGTGACAACCCTGGGAAGCCCATCCCAGGTCAAGCCAAACCCCACAGATGCCCAAATGCCCCCAGAACCCAACACAGCACAAGAGCACCACCTACTGTAAGAGCAGCCAAGCACTACTACATCTAGAAAGTAACAGGAACTACTCAATTCATTCTGAGGAAGAAAGTAATTTAATTTATAGAGGGCCCAACTCTCTGGAATCGCACCAATCCTCGTAAGTAGATCAAGAAGGTCATTCTTCAGGAGCCTAGAAATACCCTAAGTTCTTAAGGAAAAGTCTGGTTCTTTCAGATGATCATAATTCAGCTGTATTTAGGCCCCATCTCAGTACAGTGTTTGGCACATTTGTGTGATTATATTTAGCATCTTTAAGTGCTTGTCAGTTGTATAATTTAGGAGAAAAATACAAACCTCAACTAAGACATGGCTGCTCGCATAAGCTCTATCTAAAGTGATAGAGGGATTCATGTCCATCGTGAATCCCTTCTGGAAGGGTGTGCTTTTTGCTAACATGTCTCTAAACAAGGCTGGCCCTGTGAGTGCCTCCAGCAGGAGAAAGGGGCCTGCTGCAGCAGGGCAAGGCTCTCCTGGCACGGAGTTCAGGACGCCCTATGTTTCCCAGTGCTGCCTAGGTTAGCTGTACCTGGCTCGTCCTCTCTGTCTCGGGGTGTCTTTGTGTCTGTATTTCTCATGGGCATTAAGTGAGGCTGGTTCTCTCTCCCCTACGCAGTGCAGTCTGTGTGTATGCATCTTATGCTATCAATATTTGCCTTTAACACTTGAAGCAAATTTGTCTGGACCCCTGTTAATTTAGAAAAAAAAAATCCCTTATTTATTAATTTATTTAGAGCCAGGGTCTTGCTCTGTCACCCAGGCTGGAGTGCAGTGGTGCAAAAATCTCACTGCAGCCTCAACCTCCTGGGCTGAAGCAATTCTCCCACCTCAGCCTCCCAAGTAGCTGGGATTACAGGCATGCACTACCACGCCTGGCTAATTATTGTAGTTTTTGGAGAGATGGGGTTTTGCTATATTGCCCAGGCTGGTCTCCAATTCCTGGGCTCAAGTGATCCACCTACCTTGGCCTCTCAAAGTGCTGGCGTTACAGGTGTGAGCCACCATTCATTATTTCTTAATTTCCATTAACCTCTTTCTCCCATAAAAGTAAAACATATATAAGCAAATACACTATCTCATTAGCACTCCAAGACAGTACAGGGAAATAAAACTGTAAATATCCCTTCTCCCATTAGTAAACCCAGCTGGGCTAGCTCAGTCAGTACAGCATGAGACTCTTGATCTCAAGGTCATGCCCTCACATCTGTAATCCTAGCACTGTGGGAGGCCAAGACAGGAGGATCACTTGAGGCCAGGAGTTTGAGACCAGCCTGGGCAAACATGCTGAGACCCCAGCTCTACAAAAAAAAAAAAAAAAAAAATTTAAATTAGCTGGGTATGGTGGTGCATGCCTGTGGTCCTAGCTCTCAGGAAACTGAAGTGGGAGAATCATTTGAGCCCAGGAGGTTGAGGCTGCAGTGAGCCTTGATCACACCACTGCACTCCAGCCTGGGCAACAGAATAAGACCCTGTCTCACAAAAAAATAAAAATAAAAAACAACAACAAAACAAAATAACCCCCTGACTAGGGAAAAGGAAAAAAACCTTGAGGATATTTCTCTCTCTCTCTCTCTCTCTGTTTTCCAGTTAACCTTGAACATGTCCCACTGTGAAGTCTGAGAGAGCAGGGCTTACATATAAAGAGGAAAAACACAGAGTGTGTTTCCAGAGGTGGCACTCGGCGGCACCCTGGTTGACGGGACTCAAGTCTCCCCTTAGAAGGGGTAACCACCCCACCTACTTCATGACCTAGAGGGCCCTGGCGCATCAGCTGTCAGGCGTGGACACCACACAGGGCGGCAGCCAGCGCTGCTTCTCCTCCCTCTTTGGCGCATCTTCTAGGAGCCGCCCTGCCCTGCCCCACCCTGCTCCACCCTGCCCCACCCTGCCCCACCCTGCTCCACCCTGCCCCACCCTGCTCCACCCTGCCCCGGTTTCAGAAGCCGGAGTCAGCGGCACGCACTGGGCATCCGATGTAGGCCGAGTTGTGGACACCGGGGGGCCTCCGGTAGGTGCCATCGCTGTCCGTGGTGATGAGCCTGTCCTTCTCAGCATCGGCAGGACAGCCGTTGACCTGGTGTTTCCGGCGAGGCTTGGGAGAACGTTTTATCCGTGAGCTGCCAAGAAAGAGAAATTATCTTAGTAGGAAATAACCCTTTTTGCCACTGGTTTATCAACTAAACACTAAGGACCCTGAGTACGCAGCGTGCACTGGCCACTGGAGTCAATATCCTCTAGGATATAAACGGCACCTAAGACACAGCCTCTGCTCTAAGGAAGCTCAGCGCCTACCCAAACAGGCCTATTAACCCATGGGGAGCAACACAGAATGATACGAAGCCCTCTATAATCATGACATCATTTAGCTGTACAGACGTTCAGAAAAGGAGAGGTCAGTGGGACTCTTAGCCCCATGGGTTGGAATGGGGTCTTAGAGAGTTAACAGGACCTGCAGCCAGGGAGGGATGTGGGAAGCGAGTGTCAGAGGCAGAAACTGAAGGCAGATGAATGCTCAGGGACTACCAGGCGGTCTCCTGGGTGGCGGTTCTGTCCGTGTGGCTGACCCGTGGAAAAGAGCTGGAGTGGAGGAGCAGGGCCAGCCTGCGACAGGGACACAGGTCCCACCTGGCAGGCAACAAGAGCCACCCCGGGTTTCGAGCAGAGAACGACATATATGGGCGCTGTGTTTAAGGAAAATGCATCTATGTCGGGGTGGGAGTCTGGGAGGCCGGGGAGGGCGAGACCCCAGACCCTGCAGGCAGCTGTGAGTAAACCAACGCAGATCTGCTGCGCACCAGCCTGGGTGGCTCCTGGAGATGAAAACAGTGGAGGTGACAAGAGTGGGAGGTGAGGGAGAGCCAAGGACGCCACAGAAGGAGCCGGGGTGGGAAGGAAAGGGTGAGTGCAGTTTTAGATAGGCTCAAGTGGAAGAAACAGATGAAATCCTGAGGCAGGCGGAGGGGCAGAGGTGAGAATAAAGCCGACGCCTCCCACGCCAAGGTGACCCTCAGCCAGGGGATGCCTTCCAAGCGGCCTCCACATCCTTCAGTGCAGGGACCCCTTCAACTGTTCTCAGTGACCTCCACGTGAACGCCGATGGGGTCCGTCTGCCACAGGCCCTGCAGCAGCAGAGGGGCTCCTGTCCTGCTCCTGTACCACCGAAGCATGCACCCTTCCCAGCCGCCCAGCCCACCTCTTTCTGGGCTCTATGAACACGGAGGGCACGCTGGCTGTGGGGTCCAAGATCTTGTCGATCTGCATCTGCGCCCTGCGGTACACCCGGTGCCGCTCCTTGGTGTCGCCCGAGGACAGGTCGTCCACCACCGGGAACTCGTAGTGGCCGCGGCGCTTGGCGCGCAGGCGGATCTTGTTGCGGTGGTGCTCGATCTCAGACTTGTGGCGCAGCGCGGTCTGAATCTGAGGAAGGGGGACAGGAGAGAACGACAGCCACGGAAGTCCTGGGAGGCTTCTAGGACACACACTTCACAAAGCCTTTTATTTATTTATTTTTATTTATTTATTTATTTTTTTTTTTGAGACAGAGTCTCACTCTGCCGCCCAAGCTAGAGTCAGTGGCATGATCTCAGCTCACTGCAACCTCCACCTCCAGGGTTCAAGTGATTCTCCTGTATCAGCCTCCAGAGTAGCTGGGATTACAGGCGCTTGCCACCATGCCCGGCTCATTTTTTGTATTTTTTAGTAGAGACGGGTTTTCACCATGTTGGCCAGGCTGGTCTTGAACTTCTGACCTCAAGTGATCCGCCTGCCTTGACCTCCCAAAGTGCTGGGATTACAAGCATGAGCTACCGCGCCTGCCAGCAAAGCCTTTTAGGAAAGCCTTCCTGCTTTGCTCATCTCGCCCACCCTTAATTTGCTGTGTGTAGATTCCACAGTCACCCAGAGGGTGACAGGCACAGCCCAGACAAGACCAGAGACCCAGCCGTCCCACGAGCTTTATCCCCAAGCACTGAGTGGTGCACTGGAGTCTTGTCCCCATTCCCGAAAGCAGGGGGAAAAAAAAATCACTGGAACCTTGGAAATCTGCTGGTGACAACTTTGAAGACACATCTGATAGCTAGATATAATATGCCCTGAGACAAGAATATTTTCCTCCTTTAGATATTTTTAAATAAGACTGAAATATAGAAGGAAGATAATTACCTAGTGTCACTGAAACAAGTTCCCTGACATGAGACCCTCCTGCCCCCCACCAGAGTGTCATCCCCGAAGACGGAGACCTGAACTGGGTCTTAGCATGAGGAGGATCAGAAGCTGAAGTGGCTCTTTCTGAGGAGGGCAGCCCCTGGTCGGCCATGCTAACACTTTTCTGCACGTCTGCCAATGCGCCCCACAGTTCCATGCACAGTATCTGATCTCCAACAAGCATGAGGTTTTATATTAAGAGTCCTTGTTAACAGCTTATGCCTTTAATAACCAGTTGATACTGTAACTTGCACTCATTTTCAAACATTGACCAAATCAGAGTGTCAGAGTGAGTTGTTTTTTTTTGTTGTTTTTTTTTTTTTAGACAGAGTCTTACTCTGTCACCCAGGCTGGAATGCAGTGGCATGATCCTGGCTCACTGCAATCTCCCCATCCAGGGTTCAAGTGATTCTCCTGCCTCAGCCTCCCGAGTAGCTGGGATTACAGGCATATGCCACCAAGCCAGGCTAATTTTGTATTTTTAGTAGAAAAGGGGTTTTACTATGTTGGATAGGCTAGGCTCGAACTCCCCACCTCAGATGATCCACCTGCCTTGGCCTCCAAAAATGCAAGGATTACAGGCGTGAGCCACTGTGCCCAGGTGAGTTTTTTAATTAACAGACCTTTTAATAAAAGTAAATACCTCTTTGTTGATTTTATTGGTTTCTGCCACTCGGTCAGCTGGGGAAGGGCGCTGCACAGGTGGTGCCGGGATCGGCTGCATGGCAATAAGCTGGATCTTACTGGGGACCCGCCGGCTAGCCTCCGGGGGGCGGGCGATCCTGTCCACGTGCTCGAAGATGGAGGCTGATGAGTGCTGCTCGTTTCCTGAACTAGGCAGTGGTGGTCCTGGAACAGAAGGAAAAGCAAAACATATACACAAAGTCATCTAAAGAAATAGCAAATAATCAGAATTGTGAATTATTCTTTAAAGAATCCTTAGATGGGGCCATGACCAAAAATACATCCCCACTCCAATTTCACTCTCTGAGCTTAAATCGTCTGGGCTATATACTGTATCCTCTAGCTTCATTAAAAATTACAAGTGACCTGAGAAGAGATATGAGGAAATCACTATGATACTGTGTCAAAAGCTACACTGTTTTGTCTAACTGTGGTTCAAAATCTTCAGCCAGAAAGAATACAGGACAGGAGCCTGACATTGCTCAGTTGTCAATAAGCCATTCACAAAACTTTTAGAAAATACGTTTATACATTATGGTAGCAAGACTTATTCTGAACGCTTGCTACCATCAGGGAGGGAGCTTGCTGGAGTGATACGCATTTAGTTGCCAAGGCAACGTCGTACTACAGAGAAAACGAAAGACAAGAACATGCAGGCATGTACCGGTTAACAACGACTTTTCAGTTCTGACGTGGAAAGAAACGAAGAAAGAAAACGAAGTTGAAGACACATGAAAAGCAAAAGCTGTTGCTTGCAGGGAATTAGTTCCTACTTGTTTATTTTTAAAATTTATTATTTATTGGTCTTTCCCTGTAGCCGCAGCTCCGGGTCTCGTCTTCACTTCTCTGTGTCCTGTTCTCCTAGACGCCTAGCTTGTGTGGTCCTGTGACCTGCAGGTATTGGAGATCCACAGCTAAGATGCCAGGATCCTCTGGAAGCCTAGAAATGGAACTGTTGACATTTAGGGATATGGCCATAGAATTCTCTCTGGAGGAGTGGCAGTGCCTGGACACTGCACAGCAGAATTTATATAGGAATGTGATGTTAGAAAACTACAGAAACCTGGCCTTCCTGGGCAGACAAGCAACCTCATCAAGCAGCTCCCTGACACCACAGCCAGGTAAATCCACAACTATGGAAAAAAAAAAAAAAAAAAAAACAGCACAAAAAGATGAAACCATCAAAGACCAGAATACCTCTTCATCAAGGGATCACAACTTCTCAACAACACAGGATCACAACTCCTCAACAACACAGGATCACAACTTGACCGAGGAGTGTGACGAATTGACAGAAATAGGCTTCAGAAGGTGGCTAATAACAAATATTTCTGAGCTAAAGGAACATGTTCTAACTCAATGCAAATAAACCAAAAACCTTGAAAAAAAATTAGACAAAATGCTAATTGGAATAACCAGCTTAGAGAATAACATATACAACTTGATGGAGCTGAAAAACACAGCACAAGAACTACGTGAAGCAAACTCAAGATTTAATAGCCAGATCGATCAAGGAGAAGAAAGGATATCAGAGATTGAAGATCAACTCAATGAAATGAAAAGAGAAGGCAAGACAAGAGAAAAAAGAGTGAAAAGAAATGAACAAAGCCTCCAAGAAATATGGGATTATGTGAAAAGACCTAATCTATGCTTGATCAGTGTACCTGAATATGATGGGGAGAATGAATCCAAGCTGGAAAACATGTTCCAGGATATTATCCAGGAGAACTTAGCAAGCCTAGCAAGGCAGTCCAAATTTCAAATTCAAGAAATACAGAGAACTCCACAAAGATATTCCTCAAGAAGAGCAACCCCAAGGCATATAATCATCAGATTCACCAGGGTTGAAATGAAGGAAAAAATGCTAAGGGCAGCCAGAGAGAAAGGCCAGGTCACCCACAGAGGGAAGCCAATCAGACTCACAGCAGATCTTTCTGCAGAAACCCTACAAGCCAGAAGGGAGTGGGAGCCAATATTCAATATCCTTAAAGAAAAGAACTTTCAACCCAGAATCTCATATCCAGCCAAACTAAGCTTTGTAAGTGAAGGAGAAATAAAATCCTTTACGGACAAGCAATTATTGAGAAATTTTGTCACCACCAGACCTGCCCTACGAGAGCTCCTGAAAGAAACACTAAGCATGGAAAGGAACAAGTACTAGTCACTGCAAAAGCAAACCAGTGGCAAAGACCAAAAATACAATGAAAAAAATGAGGCAACTAATGTGAAAGAAAATCAGCCAGTAACAAAATGGCAGAATCAAATCCACACATAACAATATTAACATTGAATGTAAATGGGCTAAACGCCCCAATCAAAAGACACAGACTGGCAAACTGGATAAAAAGTCAGAACCCATCGGTGTGCTATATTCAGGAAACCCATCTCACATACAAAGACACATACAGACTCAAAATAAAGGGATGGAAGAAGATTTACCAAGCAAATGGAGAACAAAAAAAAAGCAGGAGTTGCAATTCTCATCTCTGATAAAATGGACTTCAAACCAACAAAGATCAAAAGAGACAAAGAAGGACACTACATAATGGTAAAAGGATCAATCCAACAGGAAGAGCTAAGTATCCTAAATACATATGCCCCCAACACAGGAGCACCCAGATACATAAAGCAAGTTCTTAATGACCTAAAACGAGATTTAGACTCCCACACAATAATAGTGGGAGACTTCAACACTCCACTGTCATAATTAGATCAATGAGACAGAAAATTAACAAGGATATCCAGGACTTGAATGCAGAGCTGGACCAAGTGGACCTAATACACATATACAGAATGCTCCACCCCAAATCCACAGAATAAACATTTTTCTCAGCACCACATTGCACATACTCTAAAATTGACCACATCATTGGAAGCAAATCATTCCTCAGCAAATGCAAAAGAACAGAAATCATAACAAACAGTCTATCAGACCACAGCGCAGTCAGACTAGAACTCAGGATCAAGAAACACACACAAACCCACACAACCACTCAGAAACTGAACAACCTGTTTCTGAGTGTTGACTGGAAACTCTGTCTCAAAAGAAAAGAAATACTAGACTTCCATAGAATCAACCCAAATGCCCATCAATGACAGACTGGACAAAGTAAATGTGGTACATATACACCATGGAATACTATACAGCCATAAAAAAGAGTTTGTGTCCTTTGTAGGGACTTGGGTGAATCTGGAAACCATCATTCTCAGCAAACTAACACAAGAACAGAAAGCCAAACACCATATGTTCTCACTCTAGGTGGGTGTTTAACAACAAGAACACGTGGACTCAGGGAGAGGAACATCACACACTGGGGGCAGTTGAGGGGGGTAGGAAGAAACAGTGGGGGGTGGGGGGTGGGGGGTGGGGAGGGATAACATGGGGAGAAATGCCAGATACAGTATGCACCTAAAGTAAATAAATTAATTTAAAAATTAAAAAATATATATTATTTATTTATTTATTTTTGAGATGGAGTCTCACTCTTTTTCCCAGGCTGAAGTGCAGTGGCATGATCTCTGCTCACTGCAACCTCCACCTCCCAAGTTTGAGCAATTCTCCAGCCTCAGCCTCCCGAGTAGCTGGGATTACAGGTGTGTGCCACCACACAAGGCTAATTTTTGTATTAATACTTTTAGTAGAGACAGAGTTTCACCATATTGGCCAGGCTGGTCTCAAATTCTTGATCTCAAGTGATCCACCTGCCTCAGCCTCCCAAAGTGCTGGGATTATAGGCAGGAGCCAACACACCCAGCACTAGTTCCTATTTTAAAAACAGGTGAAGAGTATATGTAAAAATGGTTACACAGCAAATTTTAGGCTATATTTAACTGTAATAATTTTCTTAAAAACTAATCAGACCTATGGAAAAAAAGAAAGTTAAATGCACAAAAAAAGACAAAAAAGAGACACTTAAAAATATTAACAGAGACTGAACCTTCACATGATGAGATATTTTTCCCAATGTCTTTTATTTTTGATAATAAGGATTTTCTGTATTATTATTTTTATAGTAGAGATAACCCAAATAGATTTTAATTTTGAAAAGAGAAAGAGGAAAATAAACAGCGGCTGAGTAGAAAGAGCTAGTCAGTCACACTTAGGAAGATCAGCTGGCCGGGCACAGTGGCTCATGCCTGTAATCCCAGCACTTTGAGAGGCCAAGGCAGGATTGCTTGAGCCCAGGAGTTTGAGACCAGCCTAAGCAATACAGTAAGACCTTGTGTCTACCTTTTTTTTTTAATTAGCTGGCTGTGGTGGCTCATGCCTGTAGTCCTAGCTACTCAGAAGGCCACAGTGGGAGGATCCCTTGAGTCCAGGAGGTAGAGGTTGCAGTGAGCTGAGATCACGTCTCTGTGCTCCAGCCTGGGTGACAGAGTGAGACCCTGTCCCCCTGCCCCGCCAAAAAAAAGATCAATTTGTGCCCTTCCTCTAATCAGCCACAGTCACTTCTGGATGCTACTTTCAAATAAATGGCTAGGAGGCTGACAGAGGGAATGAGTGCATGCAGAAACTGCCTCTAAACAAAAGCCTGACATCTGAAACTTCAAAGCATAAGTGAAAAATACAAAGGTCTCTGCTCAGTGTAGAAAACAGATGAGAGCAAAGCAGTAAGAAGCAGTCACTGATATTTCATATAAGGAAAGCGCGGCAATGGTAAGTACGCCTGCATTTTCTCTCAATTTGAATCATATTCATTATCCCAAGCAATTAGAAGTTATTTGACTCTGAATGAATGACATCTCTCTTAGCAAGAGGGCACCACTGTCTGGATTCCAGCTATGCTCAAGCTTTCTTTCCTGGCCCCACACCTAGAACCTGACTATCTGTGCAGTGGGAGCACAGCCGGGCACCACCATTCATCGGTGGCAGCTACTCAAGTTGCAGGCATAATGCCTAAAAGAAGATCATTAGCTTTGCCAGACAGGCTAGCCCTGCTAACCCAGACTACAGAGTAACAGCAAATGTCACAGAGCGTAGCCCATTAAGCTACTGATAACTAGAGGTGGGATCACTTTCCTCCAGGGTGGCAGAGACCTCTGGGTTGCGGGGAGACAAGGGTGACAGGCATAAAAACAAAAAAGGCCCCTCTCCACTGTGCTGTCAGCCCTGCTTGGGTACCACTGGAGCGGCAGCCTGACACTGGACTCCTGTCCACAGCCCAGCCACCCCCTCCCCACTGTAGTCACGGTCCTTGCTTTATCCTGGCTTAGTTGTTCACAGACTGCAATCAGAGAAGGAGGGGATGCACAGAACTCAGATGCACTCTACAGAGCTGAGTGGCTAAGCCAAGGAGAGGAAATCAGAGGTGCAGAAAATCTTCCAGCTTCCATACTGCCTGAAGCCCAGCCCTTCAGCATGGCTGAAAAGAGGGGCTTTTAATTTTTTAACATATACATATAATATATATGTCACACATATATAATTATATTATATATATTATAATTGTATATTTTGGTTTGTAGAACTATATATAATGTAAATATGTATTATATAAATATGTAACATATATAATTAGTAATATATAACTATTATATTCATAATTATATACTATATTTATATATCATATTAATGTTATAATTATATAATACATATTGTTTTCTATGCATTGCACAATGTTTCTAAAAAAGCTGCTTGTATAATAATGAGTAGTACAAAGTACAGTGGACACACAGAGATTAATGCTGTTTGAATTCTGCCTTAAGGCAAGTAAGAACTTGGGATTAAAACTCCTTTCTCTTCAATTATTTTTTAAGAGTAATGATATAAATTTTACTATATAGTCAAGATACCTATTGCACCTCGTGGTAACTATAATTAATAACAATATACTGTATACTTGAAAACAGCTAAGAGAGTGGATTTTAAGTGCTATCACAAAAAATAAGCATGCGAGGTAATGCATATCGTAAATAGCTTGATTTCGCCCTTCCATAATGCTGCCTGCATTCCATAATGCATATGTATGCATTTGATAATGCATACATATATCAAAACATCACCATTTAGCCATAAAAAAGAATGAAATCCTGCCATTTGCAGCAATATGGACGAGCCTGGATGACATTAATAAGCCAGGCACAGGAGGATAAACAGCGCACTGTTCTCGCTCATATGTGGAAGCTAGAAAGTGGATCTAGAGTGGAGAGTAGACTCATGGTTACCTGAGGCTGGGAAGGGAAGGGGAGGGACAAAGACAAAGGTTGGTTAACAGATACAAAAACACAACTAGAGGCTGGACATGGTGGCTCTCGCCTGTACTCCCAGCACTTGGGGAGGCTGAGGTGGAAGGATCACTTGAGCCCAGGAGTTCTAGTCCAGCCTGGGTAACATAGCAAAACCCCATCTCTACAAAAAGTTATCTGGCATGGTGGTGTGCACAATAGTAGGTGGTGTAGACCCAGCTACTCGGGAGGCTGAGGAAGGAGGATCACCTGAGCCTGGGAAGTCAAGGCTGTGTGAGCCATGACTGCACCACCGCATCCCAGCCTGGGCAACAAAGTGAGACTGTCTCAAAAAAATAAAAATAAAAGTGTACAGCTAGAGAGGAAGAATATGGGTTTAGCACCTGCAGGCACCATAAGGTGACTCTACTAATTTATTGTATATTTTCAATTAGCTTGAAGAGCAGATTTTGAATGTTTCCAAGGTAATGATAACTTTGTATGGCGTGACAGATACGCTAATTACCCTGATTTGATCATCACACAGTATATTCATACATGGAAATATCACAGTGTTACCCATAAATATTTGCAAGTATTATGCATCAACTAAAAATAAAAGCAAAAGCACATCATGTTGTACGTTATAAATATATATGATTTTTTAACATCAGTTAAAATATAAATAAAAACCTTAAAAAGAAAGAAAAAGGCTGGGCATGGTGGCTCATGCCTGTAATCCCAGCACTTTGGGAGGCTAGGGTAAAAGGACTGCTTGAGCCCAAGAGTTCAAATCCAGCCTGCGCAACATGGCAAGACTTCATCTCTACAAAAAGTAAATAAAAAATTAGCTGGGCGTCGTATGTTCCTGTAGTCCCAACTGCTCAGGAGGCTGAGGTGAGAGGACTGCTTGAGCCCAAGAGGTCAAGGCTGCAGTGAGCTGTGATTGTGCCACTGCAGTCCAGACAGGGTAAGCAAAAAAATAAAAATAAAAAATATGTAATCATATACAGGATTGTATAGAATAGGATAATGCCAACAAAGCAAAATTAAAGAGAAAAGTTCAGTCTGAATTACTGAAATGTCAAAGCAAGAGAGCATTTTTAAAGAAATACTATTTCATTATCTACAAGGAAATATAGTCAAACCACATTCTTCCCCTCCCCCCCGGCCCCGAGACAGGGTCTCACTCTGTCACCCAGACTGGAGTACAGCGATGCAATCACAGCTCACTGCAGCCTCGACCTCTCAGGCTCAAGTGATCCTCCCACCTCAGCCTCTTCAGTAGCTGGGACCACAGGCACACACCACCATGCCTGGCTAATTCTTTCTATTTCTTGTAGAGGCAGAGTCTCGCTATGTTGCCCAGGCTGGAAAAATCGCATCTTTACCAATGTGTGCAACCCACGTTACTATCCTGTGAGACAGCAATCACATTCGTCTCATCTTCACTGTGTCGCCAGCACCTGAAACAGCAGAGGCGTCTAGGAAGCATTTGCTAAGTGGATGACTCAATGACTACAGTCATCTCCACTATGTTCATGACATTTTACCTTGAAAAGGTCTCTGGGAATCTGCCTTCATGAAAAGATGAGAATTATATTTTATGAACCCAATCGTTTTACATATGGGAACTCCCAAATTGCTTGAAAAACTTAAATGTTATATGAACTCAATCTCATTTAAACTATTTGGCAAACTCCTTTAATTTTTAAAAAATATGAAATGCTTCCCAAATCTGCATGTCATCCTTGCGCAGGGGTCATGTTAACGTTCTGTGTTGCGTTTCAATTTTATTATATATGCTAGTTAAGTGAGCACTGCAAACTCCTTAGCATGTGCAAAAGTCAATGGCCGCTTAGTTTGCATGTGAAATGCTAGAATTTGGAACTTGTGGAATGCAAATGAATGAAGTTTTAACTACTTAAAAATCCCACACTTGTACACATACAATCTAAGGAGAGCATAAAAGAATGCTGAGTATTTTGCAATCCTTACCTATTTGGTATATTCCTGATGATAAAGAGGAGAGAGAGAAAAACTACAATTATGCACAGACACAGCAATGGCAGCACACTCCTAACTCATCCCTCCCTTCCCATCTTCACTAAGGGTCACCAGTGGTTAGGATGTGAGTTATTCTAGAGCTGCAATAACTGTGAACACAGTGACATTTGAGTAAGTAATCTCTTAAGGGTCCATGGATGGCCATGAGGGTATGTGTCATGCATGGTCTAGCCACCTTCCAAAAAACAGTCAGCTGGCAAAGGAATCAAGCACAACCTCCAATTTATCAAAACTGAAAGGAGTCTTCTCTCAGCTTCCACTGCAAGGTGGGTCCTTAATACGCCACATGACCTGGGACAGTTGTCAAAAGCCTTGCCAAGAAGCCTGACAGCCGACAGCTGTGCCACCCGCAGAAGTGAGAGGGAACGCTGATCCCAGGGCAACATAGAAGAGGGCTCCAGAATAGTCCCAAGCGCCTCCCTGCCCAACGCCTCCATTAATTTTTACTTCATTATGGCTTGCAACAAAAGAAAGATTTTTATGTGAATTATAAAATAGGCTGGACGCGGTGGCTCATGCCTGTAATCCCGGCACTTTGGGAGGCCGAGGCAGGCGATCACATGAGGCCAGGAGTTCAAGACCAGCCTGGCCAACATAGAGAAACCCTGTCTCTACTAAAAATAAAAAAATTAGCCAGGAATGGTGGCGTATGTCTACAATCCCAGCTACTTGGGAGGTTGAGTCAGGAGAATCACTTGAGCCTGCAAGGCAGAGGCTGCAGTGAGCCAAGGTCGTGACACTGACCTACAGCCCAGGCGACAGAGAAAGACTCTCAAAAAGCAAAGGTTTGTCAAAATTAAAAAAATAAAGTAACAAAGCTAGGACAAAAACTAAGAATATTTTAAAATAGGAGATTTAAGATTCTATGCAAGCAATAAAATACTTATACGGCAGCATTAAAGCTATCTTACAGCACCTTTCAAGAAGTAAACTAAGTTTTCAAAGTATATTGATATTTATAGTGAGAAAACTACCTTTCTACAACACGAAAATAATGTACCTATTCTGGTATCTCTTCAAATTATAACAGCAGCATCTGAGCTTCTAATATTCACAAAATCATCTAATTCATCTCCTTCACATTCAACTCTGGGCCCCAGAGCTGTAATGCTGGCTACCTGGATTCTGAAGCTATGTCAAGAATGGTGTTTGATTTTTGTTGTTCTTATAGACTATACTGGTTGTAATACCATCAGAAGGAATTAAACGCAGGCACTGAAAGAAAGGTTTGCTCAGATAAGCAATGAACAGAACTTGATAAAATCCAGAGCTCTTTTTTTCCCCCAAATATTTCTTTCCCAAAACTAGATTCTAACCCTGTCTATCTGAAACAGCATCTGTTACCATGGTGCTAAACAATTTTTAAGGTTTTGAAAAACTAGATCCAAAGAAAAACCTCTTCCCTTTTTCTAAGGGGACGTCCTTAAGATTACAAAAGAACCAAGTGGAAGGAGCTGGAAGAACTACAAGGACCAACAAGTGCAGTCCCACCGGAGCCTCGAAGGCTGAGCGACCCAGGGAGAGGAGAGGCCCCTGGGCTTCTGTCCAGAGTCTGTTCATTTCTAAATACAGTTCACACTGTGCTGCATGTCCATACACAGAAATTTATGATTAAAAACTGTAAGTATAAAAATTCCTATTAAAAATAATATCCTGGCTGGGCGTGGTGGCTCATGCCTATAATCCCAGCACTTTCGGAGGCTGAGGCAGATGGATCGCTTGAGTTCAGGAGTTCAGGACTAGCGTAAGCAACATGTGAAACCCTGTCTCTACAAAAAATGTACAAAAATTAGCTGGATGTGGTGGCCTCATGCCTGTCATCCCAGCTACTGGGGAGACTGAGGTGGGAGGATCACCCGAGCCTGGGAGGTCGAGGCTGCAGTAAGCTGGGACTGCACCACTGCACTACAGCCTCAGTGATAGAGTAAGACCCTGTCTCAAAAAAATAATAGTAATAATAAATTCTGAGGCCTCCCAATTATCTTTGTATTACTGAAATGCAATCCTTAAATAAAAATAAACCTCCAGCAAATACAACAGCTGCAGTAGCACATCTAATTAACACAATTTATTACACTAAAAACAAGCTACCATGCTATCATTCCAAAAAAAAATGCTCCCAAGTCTAAAGACCTGTAGGTCTCGTTTTCTGACAGGGCATCAGTCTTCACAGAACAGGACGGAAGCTCATCTCATACCGGGCCAACGAAGCTATCTGGGACCCCACACACAAACATGCTAAACCATCTGCTCACACTAACCCCCTGCTGGAAGAAAGATGTAGGGACAGGACTAAACATAAGGGACTTGGACCAATGATAAACAAACAGCTTCCTGACAGTGACAGCTGTGAATCCTTGAATTGGCTCCTATGAAAGCTACTCAATCCTGGGGGTGGTTTTTGAGACTCTGGTTTCAGTGCACTTCCTCCTTGACCTCTGGACAGGAAAATCGTGAGGACTGTAAACCAGAGTGAAATGAGGCTATTCACCTTAACATGTACCCCCAGTGAATCCCAAGCCCCAAAGCAGACACCAATACCACATTAGATGGTGGCAACAGGTGCTGAGCAACCCTGGGAATAATGAACGCCCCATTTCACAGATATATTTTAAGGCTTTGGCATTTGAAGTAGGGTAAGGCCTCAGCCTTCGGACTCTCATAGGGACTATTTTTAACAGGAAGAACCAGAAGAGTCACAGACCGCTCTGTGGGGCTCTGTGGGACCCGCCGTCGTTGATGGCTCCCGGAGTCTTATCTCCTGCGTCCCTCTCACTGGACTCTTCGCTGACCGTAGAGTCAGCATCTGAGGGAGAAACTCTGCAGACACAAAACGAATTGCAAACATTAGAAACAAGAAAGAATGAAAAAGAAAAAGTCACATTAATTTGAGTGTGGAAGTCGGACTTCCAGGCAAAACCAGCAGAAATGAAACAGTCGAAATTATTCCACAGCACGGTGCCTTCAAGGATGACATTAACAACACATAGTCACCTCCTGAAGACAGATTAATGCAGCTTACTAAATGGATCAGCGGGCTGCATTTCAACAAGTGCCAGACAGCAGGAAGGTCCCACAGCCACCAGGGCTCAAGGCCCAGCCACTGGCCCTGTCATTTCTGGACCAGCAGTCTGGGTTTAGCATGAGTTGGATCAACGAGGACTTGGGGTTTGGAATAACTAGATCTGGAGACTCCCCAGGAAGCTGGCGTAGCCCTGCAGTCACCCCAAATAACTCTGGATCCTCGGGACGTGCTTATACTGAGATTTGATTCTATATATAAAAAGCAAGGGTATCGTGGCACCCAGCTTGCACCAGGGAAAAATCCTTCATCAGTTAGCTCCCTGATTCCTTAGGCTCCCTGGCTTCAATGACAATGTGAAATACCAAGATATGCTGGTGCCCCAATGCTAAAACATCGTATTAACCATGCAGACCACTGAGCCACCATGACTAAATGTCAATGACAAGATGGCCAGGCAAGGGAAAAAAAAAAAAAAGAATTTGCAAAATTTTACTTGCATATTAAATAATCTTCAATGATTCCATTTATTCTTAGCCAGCAAAATCATTAAGCAAAGAGCATCTCTCTACATAACTCGTTTTCTTTTGTAAAGATCATGTTCTGACATCTTTTAGATTCTTAAAACTAGGCCAGAACCCCCAGGGTAGGTTTTCTGATAAGACAGAAATCATGACATCGTTTCAAATGTTGGTATGATCACACTTTTTTTGCTCTTAGCAGGAAATCAGGATTTAGAGTTCCAAAGCTCAAAGAAAGGCTGACAACAGGAGGCTTCAGTAGCCAAAGCTTGTGATCAAAAGTCAACTGAACACACCTGATTCTGAACTGTGTCTTCTTTCACAGAGCTACAGCCCTTCTCACAGGGTCAGAGGGTGACGAGGGGCTTCCAGGTAGTTTGGAAAATTAATGAGCAATTCTCTATGTGCTATACTTTAAGAGGAGGAAGGGAAATGAATTGGGAATGGGGAGCGGGGCAGGGAGGTGGTGGTGAAGAGTCCTGTGTGATATCCTAACAAAGGTGACACACATGAGCAGCCAGAGGAAAACAAAGAAAACACAGGAGGACGTGATGAAGGTCACCTGCAGACAAAGCAATGCAGTCACAGCAGCTGCTGGCGTCCCAGGCATGGACACAGAGGCTCACGCAGGCTGAGCGTGTACTGGGTGCCGTGCACTCCTTATATGTTATTGCTGATATTATCTCCATGGGGCCTAGCATGCTCCCCTTGGGATATATACACGTGAGCTCGTCAATCCCTAATCAAGTCTGACAGGGGCCGCCAAACTATCATGAGATAGTGATTCATGATCTTCAACCGTGTGGGGAAAGAAATCACACAGCCTTCTCTGGCAGCCCGTGAGAGTGGCTTGGAAACATTCTTGGGCTCATGTGTGACTTTAGGCAAGTCATCGGTCTCACAGGCTGCAGAGGCAGGGCTGGACTCACCATCAGCCCTTGTGACATCGGAAACTGACAGCCTGATAACAGAAGCATGCCTGCAACTGAGAACAATACAGAAAGCCCAGTAATAACCTTCCTCTGTGATGGACGTTCTTGGACAGGATCTTTGACTTGGGGCTTGGCACGTCTCCATTTTCCGAGGGCGTGGTGTGGTCCTTTACAGGTCCTGGCAGTGGCGCAGGCTCATGAATAATCAATATGTCGTCTTTATTGTGTTGACCCAGATGCTGCTTAGCAAAATCGAAACCCTTCACACTAGGGATCTGCAGCTGAAACACACACACACAAACAAGATTGTTAACCCTGAATCCAAAGCTCATGAGAGGAACACAACTTCTGACCCAAGACTGTGCTGGCAATTCCACCACTCCAATCCAACAAGCATCACTGAAACATGGGACTGCATGCCAGGTTCTGTTTATACCCAGAGTTTGAGGAGATGACAGACACTTGTGAAAGATTAAACAAGAGTACAAGGATTAAACAGCTAGAGCCTAAGACAACACCTGACCCGCTGTCACAGCAGCACACCACGTGCCATGTGGCAGGAGCAAGATATTCTTTATAGGGTCATGGGGACCAGAGCCAGGCCTTGAGGACAGACAGGACTTGGAAGCAGAAAGAGGAGGCTAGAAAGAGCATATCCTAGATCATATCAGGAACCAGAGAACACTGAGGCCGGGAAAGAAATCACACAGGCTATGCTAGATGGGTCAGAGTGCGGGAGCATGCGAAAGAAGTCCAGCCTGTGTACGGATGACTCCAAAAATGCCAGCTTCCAGAGCTGGCCCTCTGGAAAATCAGAAAACCACTAAACATTTCTAAACAGGCAGATTTCTCAAATCCAAGCACACCGGACACCAAAGAAGCAGGAAGACAGCCCGGCCATGGCATGTGCATAAAATCACGAAGACATGAGCCCCAAATCTTAGCAGTGAACATGGGAAGGAATGAACAGCTCTAGGGATCAGGCAGAAAGACCTAGAAGCCAGACAGACATAAGAGGCAGAGGAAGAGAAAGCAGCTGATGAGGATGTACATTTTTGGGCAGGGCATCATGAAGCATGGAAGTGACACCAAGGGAAAGAGGCGAGTCATACAGTAATGATGGCTCAAGACAAAATGACAGGCTTTATTTCAAACACGCTTAATTTGAGGCCCCAAAGGATGTCAGCCTGGTGTAGCTGGAGATGGGGGACCATGGCCTGGGGGAATGTGTAGGCTCAGATGTGACTTCAAGAACCACCCACATAAAGGTGACAGTAAGGGAGTTAAGTTTTTCAACATAAATACAGATTCTGTGGATAAAGTGTGGGAGAGTATCTAATAGTTTGGGGCTAAGAAGAGAAAAAGAAAGCAAGGAAGAAAATAGAATGTGATTTCAGAGAAACGGAAGAATCTGGAAAGTTCCATGTAATAGAAGCCAAGGGAACAAAGAATTTCTAGAAAGAAGTGGTCAAGGGAAGTAATGGGGCACGAAACTGAAGGAGAAAGGGCTCTTCAAAAACATCCCCACTCAAACTGCTGGACGCAGGGTTCCTCTCCAGGGATACGTGGAATCACCCCACATCAAACCCATGACAGACCCCTAAGCCTGCAACTAGGGATGCCAGGCCTTAGATTCTACAGCTGTGGTAAGATACTATGTCATCAAAAATGCTATTTGTTGGCCAGGCACGGTGACTCCCGCCTGTAATCCCAGCAGTTTGGGAGGCCGAGTTGGGTGGATCACTTGAGGTCAGGAGTTCAAGACCAGCCTGGCCAACATGGTGAAACCTCGACTCTACTAAGAAAAATACAAAAATTAGCCGGACATGGTGGTGCACACCTGTAATCCCAGCTACTCGGGAGGCTGAGTAAAGAGAATCACTTGAACCTGGGAGTCAGAGGTCGCAGAGAGCCGAGATCGCACCACTGTACTCCAGCCTGGGCGAAAGAGTGAGACTCCATCTCAAAAAAAAAATGCTATTTGTTACTGTCCACATTTCTTTCTTTTCTTTTTGAAGACAGACTCTGGCTCTATCGCCCAGGTTGGAGTGCAGTGGTAAGATCTTGGCTCACTGCAACCTCTGCCTCCTGGGTTCAAGTGATGCTCCTGCCTCAGCTTCCTGAGTAGCCAGGATTACAGGCGCATGCCACCACACCCCGGTAATTTTTTGGTGTTTTTAATAGAGCTGGGGTCTCACTATGTTGCCCAAGCTGGTCTCCAACTCCTGGTTTCCAGTAATCCACACACCTCAGTCACCCAAAGTGCTGGGATTACAGGCGTGAGCCACTGTGCCCTTGGAAAGGCTCTCCAAGGTACACAGAAATGTAGACAATAACAGTATTTCTGATGACATGGGAAGTGCCAGGGTATTAACAGTTGTCTCAACTGAAGCTTGCAAAGCAGAGGAAAACCAACTGCACGGAACAGCCATCCCAAGGGGCCTCCTGCATGGAATGCCAAAAGCAAACCAAAGCCCTCCCCACTGGCCAGGATATTCCACATCCACATGGTGATACTCTGAAACCCTTACCTGGTCTTCAACCCTGTTTCCCAGGGTATACCCCCTAAAATATACAGAGTCTCCAGAGGGTGTCTTTTTGTGGGCTAGTGAGTTGACTGATGGCCAGCAGCCCCAAGGTATCACCAGTTATCACAAAGGATATGTTAACAGAAAAAACACACTCTGTAAAATATCTTTTTTTTTTTTTTTGAGATGGAGTTTTGCTCGTTACCCAGGCTGGAGTGTAATGGCGCGATCTCACCTCACCGCAACCTCCGCCTCCTGGGTTCAGAAAATTCTTCTGCCTCAGCCTCCTGGGTAGCTGGGACTACAGGCACGTGCCACCATGCCCAGCTAATTTTTTGTATTTTCAGTAGAGACGGGTTTCACCATGTTGACCAGGATGGTCTCGATCTCTTGACCTCGTGATCCACCTGCCTCGGCCTCCCAAAGTGTTGGGATTACAGGCTTAAGCCACCGCGCCCGGCCTTTAAGAGGTTTATTCTGAGCCAGCATGAGTAACCTTGGCTCTGAGAAAGCACAAACCCAAGAAGCTGTGAGTCAGTGGCCCCGAGGGGGTCAGATTATGGTTTGGTTTGATGCTGTTGCCATCGAAGTCTGGCTGGGGATGGCAGGATGGGGGCTGGTCACAACAGAGCCCCAGGCAGGATGCAAGACTCAGGGCTTTCAGCCCCAACCCCCAACCTTCAGGGAGGGGAGTTGGGCTGAAGGTTAAGTTGATCACCAATGGTCAATGGTTTAACCAAACAGGCCTATGTACAGCAGCCTCCAGAAAAACCCAAAGGGCAGGGTCCAGGAGCTTCTGGAAGGTTGAACACTGTGGAGGTTCCTGGAGGGTGGCACCCCTAGGGAAGGCACGGAAGCTCGGCACCCCCACCTCGCCCTATGCATCTCATCTGTGCCCTTCGTAATATCTGTAAACTAAGAATAAAACCCTAAGCTCCCAGCCTACTGAACAGGCCCCTTCTTGGCCAAAGGGACTTCAGAGAAAGCTGAAGGACTGAGTTTTTGGCAGTAGCAGGAAGGGAGGTGGGACAGGCGCCATCACAGCCCCTCTCTTTTAGAGTTTAGGCAAAACTGACCAGCATTATTATTAAAATGGAGATTATAAGACTGACAGAACAGACTCTTTGTGGTACTAAGATACCAAATTATAAACGAGACCTAAAGCTATGCACAGCAAGGGTCAAGTCACATCCGACAAACAATAAAATCTGGTTAAACTGTTTCATTTCTAGTTAGCCCAGTATATTGCGGCTTACTTTTTAACCTGACACTGGTATAGCATCACACGGCAGACAGCACATCCCTTATCTTAAGCATTCCTTTGAACTGACTTTCAGTCTTTAGACAAAACTAATTCTCTCAACCAATTGCCAACTAAAGAATCCCTAAGACATACCCATGACTGGTAAGCCCCTCAGTTCAAGATATCCCACCATTTTAAAGGCCAAGCTTCTATGTATTGGGTATTTCTTTTCCTGTAACTCCTGTCTCCTTAAAATGTATACGTGGAATCCTGATAAGTGACAACGCAGAGGGGGTCCCAGATAGGGGAGAATAATTGTTCTGAGAAATGGCTCGTCACAGACAACCTGCTGACATGATATCCTGCTCCCAAATACCTCGTTCTGTACATAGCCCCAGCAGCAAGACCGAATAAAGCTTCCCTCCTGCCCCCATCTCTTGGCCGACAGCCCCTTCTCTGCTGTGCAGGCCACTGCACCCTTGCAACATTACCTTCACACTTTCGCTAATAAAATTGCCCTCCCCGATGCCTTTTTTTTGGAGACGGAGTCTCACTCTGTCACCCAGGCTGGACTGTAGTGGCATGATCTTGGGTCACTACAACCTCTGCCTCCTGGGTTCAAGTGATTCTCCTGCCTCAGCCTCAAGAGTAGCTGGGACTACAGGCACATGCTACCACACCCAGTTAATTTTTTATTTTTAGTAGAGACGGAGTTTCATCATGTTGACCAGGCTGGTCTCGAACTCCTGACCTCAGGTGATCCGCGCACCTCGGCCTCCCAAAGCGCTGGGATTATAGGCGCAAGCCACCGTGCCCAGTCAAATCTGCCTTTCTTTACCTACAACTGTCTTGGTAAATTCCTATACTGCCCACAATGACAGGCCCAGGCAGACACAATGGCAACAGAATCAACCCAAACTGTAATCTGACCCCCTCGCGGACATTTACTCACAGCTTCTTGGGTTTGTGCTTTCTCAGGCCATGATCACTCATACTGGCTCAGAATAAACCTCTTTAAGATATTTTACAGAGTGTGGTTTTTCTGTTAACATATCCTTTGTGATCAACTGGTAAACATAAGTGTTTCCTTAAGTCCTGTGAGCTGCTCTAGCAAATTAATCAACCCCCAAAAGGGATGGTGGGAACCCCAACTTGAAGCCAGTTGGTCAGAAGTTCCAGAGACCTATGCTTGTGACCAGTGTGGATGGAGGAGGACAGGCTTGGGGACTGAGCCCTCCACGTGTCAGATCTGAGGCTACCTCCCAGTGGACAGCGTCAGAACTGAATTCAAGGACGCCCAGCTGTTCGCCGGGGCTTGGTGTGTGAGGAAAGCCCTCCACAAATTTGGCCACAGAAGTCTTCTGTGATGACTGTTGTGTGGTGTGAAAGCAGAGGAGAAACAGGGTTTGAGTTTTTCCAAGCACACATACACCCCTTCAGAGTCCCGTTGGTCAAAACGCAAAGCCCAACAGATGTACGGAATGATTTTAGACAATGGATTACACAAAGGTTGTGCTGTATTTGAGCTTATTTTGTACACAAATGAGTGACAACAACAGTGGCTTAGGTTTGTGACCTAAGGTCTTTTTTTTTTAATTTGATGCGGCCTCGCTCTGTCACCCAGGCTGGAGTGCAGTAGCACAGTCTCAGCTCACTGCAGCCTCAATCTCCCAGGCCCAAGCAATCCTCCCACCTGAGCCTCCCAAGTAGCTGGGACCACAGATGTGTGCCATCACATCTGGCTAATTTTTTAAAAAACGTTGTAGACACAGGGTCTTGCTACATTGCCCAGCTGGTCTTGGACTCCAGGGATCAAGTGATCCTCCTGATTCAGCCTCCCAAAGCGCTGGGATTACAGATGTGATTTTTCACGCTAAAATTCTCAGATCGATGAAAGGAATGTCATCTGCAATAATGATTTCTGCCAGCAGAGGGGGACAAAACTTACAGTAAATACAGTTTACAAAAATGAAACAAAAAGTGAACACTGACTCCCTCTGTTTTCTAATTAATGAGCTCCTGTTACAGGAGGCCACTCCACCACTTCAGCAGTACATGAGCATACAGCCCCTCAGCCCAAGAACAGTATTTTGCGAATGACAAACCCAAAACTGCTGCTCCAATGCATGTCCCATTTATATAGTATTTAAATGAATGTATTTATTTATTTATTTATTTTTTTGAGAGGGAGTCTCAGTGTGTTGCCCAGGCTGTAATGCAATAGTACGATGTCAGCTCACTGCAACCTCCACCTCCTGGGTTCAAGCGATTCTCCTGCCTCAGCCTCCTGAGTAGCTGGGACCACAGGAGTGCACTACCGTGTCCAGCTAACTTTCAAATATATATTTTTATTATACATAGGGTTTCACCATGTTGACCAGGCTGGTCTCAAACTCCTGACCTCAGGTGATCTGACTGCTTCAGCCTCCCAAAGTGCTGGGATTACAGGTGTGAGCCACTGCACTCAGCCTATTTATTATTAAATTTTTATATAAATTAAATTTATTAAGCATTTGTATAAATTATTAAATATTTAAATTAAATAATTTATTATTAAGCATTGACATAAAATACATCATTAGATATTTATTTAAATACATGTATTAAACATTCTGTACATGTACCCCAGAACTTAAAGTATAATTTTTAAAAATTAAAAAATAAATAATTTTTTAAAAGTATTTAAATAAAATATGTTTACTTACTCATCTGTGATCCATGGACTAGCATCCTGAGTTTCAACAGGTCTACCCAAATCCCAGGGCGCACTCACACTTTTCTAGAAGTAGGCAGCCCTTTTACAGGGATGATTCCAGATGTACACCTCTGTACAAGCCCCTACCTACCAGTGATTTTCCTGAGAGCTGTCAAGCAAGAGCCTGTGATCCCGGCAGCATGCTGGCTCCCCTCCCCCATCCCCTCCCGAAGTCCTTCCACTTTACAGAAGAGAGGCCCGCCTGTCATCCATGCAGCAGATTTCTGCAGTGCTCTGCCTAGAGATGCAGAAACCTCGGGAACATCAAATAAATCACAATTCAAAATGCAAGTCTTGGTAGATCAAGAGACAATCAACTTGTGGTATGGCTTGCTTTCTCTCTTAAAGAAATGAGAGAGAAATATAGCCAAGAAATAGGACAATTCGTTCCATGTTGGGAAGATGTGAACTTAGATATTCTGTAGAGGAGGCAGAGGTGAAAGCAGCGGCAGTGAGGCTTTTATTTCACAGCTTCCCCTCTGCCATCTCCAGCCATCGAAGAACACTTCACTCCCGAAGAAAAATCCCGTGAGATCAGAGAAGAGGATGGCAGTGAGAAATCCCTGGGGCACCGTCTCATCTCATCGGGGGATAAACTCACGACAGGGCTCTGTGCTTTATCTCTCTATATGACAACTGTGCAGCAGTGTGTGGGAAACCCGAGGTGCCACGAAGCACGTGCTTTCTGCGAGCTCACCATCCTCAGGAACGAAAGCCTGGCAAGCACCCTTGTTCACGGGGACTCAGGTGGGGTCTTAACAACATGTTTTGTATCAAAAGGAAGGAGGAGTGAAAAGGTCCATGTTTACTTCTGAAAGATCAAAACTGTAACGTCAAAGGAAAAAACAGGGGAGCGCTGAGTTAGTACTGTACACCTTCCTGCACATTTCCTCAGGCTTGCAGGATATTTCCATTAACTTCTTTCAAATGATTGCTGGATACTGCCCGTCTGTGTCCAGGTCGCTTGAATGCCAGTCTCTTGTTCACTGGTCCATGACCCCTCTCTCTGCTGGTTTCTTTGTTGTCCCTGTGTACTTATTAGATTTGAATTAACTACACAGCAACACGTTTGGATTCAACCATAATGTACTTAACAGCAATCACCTATGTGTCTTTTCTAAACCCCACTTACTAGTCAAATACTTTTTCCTTTTGTTGTAAATTTCCACAAAGAGTCAACTGCTCTCTTAAAAGCAAATCATTGATGAATGCATGGGTGGATGAAAAATTAGGCAGGCTAAGAGGTAACACCCCTACACATGAAAAAACCACTTCTGTGTGATTAAGACAATTCCTTTCTCAGACTTTGACATGCAATCCTAATTTATGAAATATATAATTATAAATATTATTTTCATCTTGAAAGGAAATACTAATCCATTCATATAATCTCAAATGTCCATCTGTCAAGGCTGTTTCAGATGGCTGAGAAAATTGAAATTTGATGCCACTTATTCACAGCTGATGATAAAAATCCTAGCAGGAGCAATTTCCAATTTTATGGGGTTGCTTTTACCCCAGCAGCACCTCATTTAACTACATACAAGGTGCCTCCAAGTGAAAGAAAACAGATCTAATACACAGTCACTTGATGGTCACCTCCATCATTTAGTAAATCTTGCTGAAATCCTTTTTTGGTATACTTCCCAGTAAGAAAGTGAAGGCCTCTAATGACCAGGCAACTGTTCTGTTTTGTTTTTAACAAGTTAGGTTTTGCTTTCCCAAAACCGGAGGAGGAGCTACAGACGGCCTCCCTGAAGCATGGGTCTCCGAAGTGAGTAACGCAAAAATGCGAACAGTATTGCCTCTACAGGGCGGTCTTCACAGCCCAGGCCTAGGCATCTAAATGTCTTTCCTCACACACTCTCAGGGCCTGTGTAGTAAAAAACATGCTAGTATCCACGAAAATGCTTCATAAATGCCAACGTACCGTATAAATGATGCTGACGGCATTATCATTACTGTTGACTGATGAAACATCAAGCAGTTAATATACAACTAAGCATTCTAAGGCATCAGATCTAGTTGTAAATAAGAATTTGGATACAATATTTCGTTAAGTCAGCAACACGATGTGACTCAGGGTCCCTCAAGAAATATCTGATGGGCCAATGAATTTCAAAACGGTCAACCGAAGTACCAAACTTACTGGTTTTTATGGGGAACCAAGAGAAGGGCAAGTGTCATAAATGAAATATACAAGCCCCGTTGGCTTATGGTTGATTCTGACCAACATCTTTGAATATATCCATTAGATCCTTGCACTTCTCACAAGCAGAGTGAGCCATCACCTTCTATACCACTAGAAATGTGGCGACCAATCTGTGCTTATGATGCACAGAACAAAAGCATCTACACGCAAAAGGGAAAACCTAGAGGAACACTGCCCCTCCTCCCTTCTTTTGTCTCACTCCTATTTGCCAGATCCCTTTTACTAGATTTTCTACTTTTAAAATAGAATCTAGAGTTCGGTCTGGCTGGTGTATGATGTGTCCAGCTCCCTCCCTCACTCAGCATAGGTTAAATCAGTATTTTCTAAAAGAAGAGTCAAGATTAATTAGAGTATTCAATATTCATATTAGGACCGAGTTATTTCTGAAGAAGGATGGCTCTTTTGTTCTTTCTTTCTTTCATATATCACAGAGGGAAGAGGCCACAGAATCTGTGCCCCTCTGGAATACATCGCCAACAAGCCAAGGAGACTGGCTGGTGGGCATGTCAGCCAAGGAAGAAGAGAGAGATGCCCAGTGACTGTAAATATGTCGGCCATGAATGCAATACAGCCCAGGTGGCACCGGATGCAGTGAAGCCCCCAGCATTCTGGTTAGCCTGAGCCCCTGGGAAGGAGCAGTTAAGATGACAATAGAAACAGAGCAAATCCCAAAAGTGTCCGAATAAAAATGTGCCATCATGTAGCCACTGCCATTGTAAGCATGTATTACCTGATTGATGTCATTTGTGAAAAGTCACCACAGCCGCCATGCTGTTTCCATTTAGAAGGTGAAGACGAGGCAGAGTTATTGCCATCTGTTGGTCTTCAGGGCAGCCCTCCCCCGGGGACTCCTGTAACCCTGTGGTCCGGGAGTTTGGGAGAGCAGTGCTCCCAGATTCTCCCACCCATAGGCGGCACGGTGGGTGGGCTGTGGTTGGCCCAAGGCCACCTACACATTAGGTGTGATGGGGACCTTTGCAGAGAATCAAACAGCAACCGCAAGAGTGAGCTGACCTTGGCTGAGATGGAACAAAATGCTCACAGAGCCTCTCTTCAACACACTGTCCACACTGCCTCCTGAAGGGATCGTTCCAAATGTAAATGTGTTCAAGCTGCTCTCCCTGCTGAAAACCTTTCAATGGCTGCCCACTGCCTACAGTGTCATTTGCAATCCCTTCTATGTCCTGAGAACCCCCCAGGGCCTGGCTCTCTGCCATCTGAGTTTTGGCTGTACCCTTTTTTTTATGACCTTTGCTCCAGCTTCCTGAGCTACCCACTGCTCCCCTGCTGGGCCCACCTTCATCTCTACCATGAAGCTTCAGCCCTGGCATCTCCTCCTGGAAGAAGGTGGAGGTACCCCACAACTGCGAGTGGCCTGCACCCCTTCTCTGTGTTCTCCAGACATCCTTATACTCCTGGATGTCTGCTTCTGGATGGCTTGTCCTTCTCCCTTACTAAAGCCCTGGAAGGCAGAGATCGCGTGCTATTTGTGTTGGTAACTGAGCCGGATCTGGCCTGGCTCAGAGCAAATGCTCAGTGTTTGGTGAGTCACACCCAGTGTCGGAGGCAGCTCCAGCCGGTTGCTCAAAGTGCTGCCCTTTAGAAGCAACCAAGGGCAGTCAGGAGCTCGGCTCTGACACCAATAACGAGGTGTAGACTATCTCCCATCAGAAGGAACAGGTTTCCATGAGGCCAGTGGCATCCAGCCAATGCCATTCATGATGAAGAAGATCCAAGCTGGAGTTTTTCAGGCAATAGCAACAAATGACAACTTTAGTCTATTTAGTCTACAGATAGAGAATACCGATAAAAGAAAGCTACGTGGGTTTTCTTTATTATTGAAAATAAGCAAAGGCCGTGCTTCAAAACAAGACAGAATGGCCTCTCCCTCCTATCATATTTCAAAATTAATCTACTCCCAGACAATCTGAAGAGGTTTCTTTCTCATTACAAGGGGGAGGGGGTGTAGATTTTAGGTTAGCAATTTATTGCTTCCAGATGTTTGCAGCTCTGGGATTTGCTGAAGGATTTCAGAGAGGAGCAGGGAGGCGCATCAGAAGGTGGGGTGAGCAGAATGGATACAGAAACAACAGCCACATGAGCAGGAGAAAGAGCTCTTTAAGTCACAGGAGAGGGTGGCATCTCTGCAAATTACCCTGAGGACGAGGCTAGAGGCCCTTCACTATGGCCACATGGCCTTAAAAGAAACATGTATGAAGTAAAGCCATTTGTTTTAAAACTAAATGGAGAGCATCATTATAAACGCATGACAAAATCTATAGGGCAGGTTCCCGTGCCAAGCAAAACAAGCCTGAGCTTCTGCAACACTGGCAAGGCGTTGCCCTCTTAACAGTATCAGAAGAGAGTTCATCTTTTGGGGAATCCTCCCTGCAGGGCCTTTTCTGTAAATGTGTTGTCAGAATGCATGTGCAGATCTTTACAGCCCTGGAAGAAAAAGCAACTCTAAGCGCTCGAAGTTCCATCTGAAACTCTGTTTGACTCACAGCAGTATCTAGGACCTGAAAATGCTTAGAAAGTAAAAGTAAGAGAAGGAGAAAGCTTGGGGAATATTCTGTTTTGAACCCAAGAGATGCCGTCCTCTGATAGTTTCCTGAAGTAACAGATAATAGATGGACTTCCAAGGCAGTGCTGACGTTAGAAAATGTGGCCCATAAAAGACCTAAATACATAACCGTCTATGCGGCTTAACTCTCTGTAACAACACTCTTCACCAGAACAAAAACATTTCCAAGCCTATTGTTGGTCTTTTTTACTATGAAATTCACACTGTGAATCATTTAGTATACCAAGCACCTTTTCTTCCAGGTTTCCCATGCCATTCACCTGCGTCCCAAGAACAACAAAAAACCTAGCGAACTATGTAAATAAGAAATGAAAATAGGTAACAAGCATAATATTAATGTATCAAATGTTTTTAATGTATTTGACAGCTGTAAACTTGCAATTTAATCACGATTTTGCATTTTTTGGCTAATTCATATGAAAAAAATATTCTTTTACAAAAATAAAATAAATTTTAAAGTAATGCATTTTTTGTTTCATTCAACAGGTCTAGGTTTGTAAATACAGAATTTTTCATACCAAGACAACCAAAATAAAGTTTAACAATAAATAAGGCAATATTTTAATCTTTGTTTATTTACTTTTATTTATTTATTTTTTTAGACAGAGTCTCGCTCTGTCACCCAGGCTGGAGTGCAGTGGCGTGATCTTGGCTCACTGCAACCTCCACCTCCCCATTTCAAGCAACTCTTCTGCCTCAGCCTCCCAAGTAGCTGGGACTACAGGCGCACACCATCACACCTGGCTAATTTTTGTATTTTTAGTAGACACAGGGTTCCACCATATTGGCCTGGCTGGTCTCAAACTCCTGACCTTGTGATCTGCCCACCCTGACCTCCCAAAGTGCTGGCATTACAGGTGTGAGCCACTGTGCCCGGCCTATTCTTTTTTTTTTTTTTGCCATTTGCTTTTTTATCAAGCTTTGAAAGCGGAATGAGTTCTCCAAATCTGGGAGACCCACAAAGGGTTCATTTAATCCAGCAGACTGTTAATAACAGTGGACTGACTACCACGTTCCACTCCCTTGGTAAACAGGCTGACTGATACTTACGCTGTGCTAGTAAGTTCCCCTCTAGGCCTCTGGCATGTTTTTGCCCATACCAGGTAAGCTAGATGTTGACCAAAAGTCAATTTCTTTGCTCTGAAACCTGATGTGACCCTCAAATACTATGGAAACTGCTGAAACATATGTGGGAAAAGAAAATTGCTGTTTCTATAAAAACTAAGTTGAATGCTTTGGAAAGACATAGGAAAGACGGGCTACTTAAAAAGAATCTGCTGTCAAATTAGGTGTAGGTGAATCAACTCAAAAGTCTGCAAAGTTAGGAGACAGGAAGTGGGGGAAGGTATTAAAAAAATCTAGAGAACTTTGCATTCAGGTAGCTTTGCTCTTCTCTAAAGAAACCCAAACTGGAACCTGAAACTGATACGTTATGGGTGTTGTCTATTACAAGAAAGACCATACATGATTCCTCCCAGTAAACCGACACTCAAAACAAAGCAAAACAAGACTTGGGAAATGCTGAAGGATTGGCAAATAAATGTCCATTCATATATTTTAAGTTAAAATGTTCAAGGTATGTACTGTTTGGTTTTTAAGGATCGAGGTGGATAAGTGGGCTTCCAAATACGATGAACAGAAAATAAAGCAGCTGACCTGTGGAGTGGCATATGAAATAAACAGATCTGAGAAAGTCTCCCTTGGCTCCTGTTCTCTGAAAATATCCAGGGGTAAAATAAATCAGAATTCAGCCTGGCACAGTGGCTCACGCCCATAATCCCAGCACTTTGGGAGGGCAAGAAGCACTTTGGGAGGGCAAGAACTCTGAGGCCAGAAGTTCGAGACCAGCCTGGCCAACATGGCGAAGCCCCATCTCTACTAAAAATACAAAAATTAGCCAGGTGTGGTGGCACGCACCTGTAATGGCAGCAATTCGGTGGCTATGGGAGGAGAACTGCTTGAACCTGGGAGGCAGAGGTTGCAGTGAGCCGAGCTCGTGCCACGGCACTCCAGCCTGGGTGACAGAGCCAGACTCTGTCTCAAAACAACAAAATGAAATAAAAATCACAGAACCCAGAGCACATATCATGGATAAGCTTGTACACAGCGTCACGTTCTTGGACTATATTTACTCACCCAGAAGAAAGTTTCAGGAAGCAGAAACAAGGCAAAGCGATGCCACCATTAAAGCCAGAAGATTTCACTAATAGCCTTCTTCCCCATCTTTCAGTGTCAAGAACCTAAACTCATCCTATCCCTGCCCCGCAAAACAGCTTATGGGAACACTGGCGGAAGAGGCTGCCCCTTACCTTCTGACGCTGCTGAATGTTGGCCACGGTGTCAGGCTGAAAGTCCAGCTTGTCTGTGCGGCAGAGTTTCCAGTAGAGGATGACAACAATCACCATCACCACCAGCACCGGGATGACCACACCAACAATGACCCACAGGTTGTTGCTCTGGGATTCCGGAGATGGCCTCTTCACTCTGTCCACAGCTGCGGGCAAGGAAGAAAGGCCTTTCAATAACTCCTTCTTCACTCATTTACTAGATTGCATGTCTCTTCTATGAGAAACTCAGAAGTCCCCGGCATTTCAGCTCCAGATAACTGGTTCCAGGTTTTAATCTGATGACAGGAAGTGTGACCAACAGAGAAACACAATATACAAGGTTACAGCTAGAATACATCAGGGATCACAGTGATACATGTGATATATCCAAAGGTACGTGGCTGAATTAACACCACCGCTAGGTTAATTCCTGGTCTCCTGACTTCCAGTTTTTCTACCAGCTCACCCCTAACTTTTCACTGCAGGACATTTCCATGCCAAAACTGGTTCTGTACAACTCTGTACAAAGGCAGTTCCCTTCAAAAGTGGAGAGAAAAACAGCTACATCTCCAGAACACAGTCCTGACCGCTGCATCAAGTACAGCAGGACTGACACCTCCCAGATCGCATAAAGCACATGCATCTCCACTCGGAGTTTATGGAAGAAAGCCCTGCACCTCCTTCTCCCTCCCCTCACTACAAGTTTCTCGTGTTTATGAATGTTTATTAAGTGCGCTGGACACAGTTGGAAAGTTGCACTCAACAATGAACAAATGAAGTCCCTCAAGGTGCTTAGGTCCTAGTGGGGGAAAGGAAAATGATCAAATAGATGAATCATGAATAATTGCCTATCGTACTAGCGCCATACACAAAGCAAAACAGTGAGGAGATATGACACGGGAACCAGCGTAGCAACTGGTCGTTTCCCCTTCAGCAATGAAAAATGACAGAGATGCTGATGTTCATAGCGGCGTTATTCACAATAGCCTAAAACATGAAAACAACCCAAATATCCATCCATAGATGAATGAATGAACAAAATGTGGTACAGCCATACAACGGAATATCATCCAGCTTTAAAAGGGAAGGAAAATCTATACTTTCTGCTACACAGAGGAGTCTTGAAAACATCATGATAATGGAACAAGCCAGACATGAAAGGACAAACGATGTATGATTCTACCTATATGAGGTAGCTAGAAAAAATTCATAGAAAGTTTCTGCTTGGAATGATGGAAAAGTTCTGGAAATGAATAGTGGTGATGGTCACACAGCGTTGTGAATGTACTGAATGCCACTGAAGTACACACTTATAAGTGCTAAATTGGTACATTTAATAATGTATATTTGACCACAATAAAAAAAGAAAGGGCTGCAGTTTGTGGCTCACACCTGTAATCCCGCACTTTGGAAGGCTGAGGCAGGTGGATCATGAGGTCAGGAGTTCAAGACGACCAGCCTGGTCAATATGGTGAAACCCAGTCTCTACTAAAAATACAAAAATTAGCTAGGTGTGGTGGCACGTGCCTGTAATCCTAGCTGCTCAGGAGAGACTGAGGCAGGAGAATCACTTGAACCCAAGAGGCAGAGGTTGTAGGGAGCTGAGATCGTGCCGCTACATCCCATCCTGGGTGATGGAGTGAGACTCCGTATCAAAAAAAAAAAAAAAAAAAAAAAAAGAAGGAAGATGATTCTTTATGTTTTCTGAAATTAGTTAAGCTTCAATGTGTTAATTTGGAAACTAAATCCTAGTAAGTGTCCCATAGGCACTGCTCTCATTGCCCCACCTGTCTCTCTCCCTAAACCTCTGAAACATGACTCTTTATCAAAATGGCATTATTTAAGGTACCAGTTGTCAACTTTACAGGAAGCAAATCTTACTCATTTTGGATTCGCCACTCCCCACCCTGCTGCCACCACCACCCCACCCCGCCTCCACTCCTCCTCTTCCATGGCCTAGGATAGTAGCACTTCAACTCCTCAGCCACCCCAATGTCCTTCACTAGCTCTTTGTTTTGCACAGGACTCCTTATTGCTCATTTAAAATGCTTCTTGTCGTACAAATGGATCCTCCGTGATGTGCTACACTTCTACGCTCATTCATCCAGTCTTGCCGTCAACTCTTGTCTCTTCAAAAACATCTTAGTTGTCACGGGCAGGGACTAAGTCTTATGATGTAATAACAAAAAAGGTTCTTGGTGCTGGTTCAACTTTGGGTTTAGAAACCTGAGGGAGTAACAAGGGAGGGTGCAGGCATTCTAAATCAAACGCATCAGGAAAAAAGGCACAAATTAGAGCAGAGGCTGCATGGGATGTGGTAGAAAGCGACAAACTGTGAAAAACTTGTATTTTTTCACCTGGGCTGAATATAGTTTATATATGTAGCTCATTATGCATAAAAGCAACTGTCAATACAGAATTAGGGATAGAATCAAACTGAGAAGCTGAGACAACTGGATACTCTTCTTAGTTCTTTTGGGAGGGTGGCTGTTTGCTTTTTCTTTTTGGGATAGGGTCTCAGTCTGTCACCAAGGCTAGAGTGTGGTGGTATAATCAAGCTCACTTGCAGCCTTGACCTCCTGGGCTCAGGTGATCCTCCTGCCTCAGCCTCCCAAGCAGCTGGGACCACAGGCATGCCCCACCATGCCCAGCTTGTGTATTATTATTATTTGTAGATATGGGGTCTTGCTATGTTTCCTAGGCTGGTCTCGAACTCCTGGGCTCAAGTGATCCTCCTGCCTCCGTACCCCAAAGTACTGAGATTTCAGGCGTGAGGCATTGTACCTGCCCTCTTTTTATTCTAATGTAGGAAAACCCTGATGAGTCAGAATGTGATCAAACTGGGCCCTAAAACCAGGGTCACGGGGCTGCCTTTGGGCTTTCCCTGTTGTTGGCTGAAGTTTCCTTCAATTGCCAGCCCTGAGATCCCATGATCTTTACCCATGTGGTTTTCAGTACAAAACTGAGGAAAAGAGGTGCAAGATCAGATCTGAAAGGTGCGCATATCCTATTGCAATGAACTATTTAATGTCAAGTACTTGGCTGGAATAGGACACATCTACAATCAGGAATAGCATATATGAAGAAACGTAGGAAGTGCTTTTGTTATTTTTTGCTCACTGCTTTGGAGAAGAACACATCAATATGTGATCATATCCCAAATACACAAACACAAACGCCAATGATTATTTGCTTATCCTCTCCCATCACCTTCCATAAAACAGAGAAATTATGCCCATCAGCTCTCATCTTGGTTGGGCTCCAGGGACAAGTACAGATTTCACAAAAACCTTCCACTACCAAGGATAATTTTAAAGCGTTCTTTTAAAAAAAAAAAAAAAAAAAAAAAAAAACTGCCTTTATCTCCTACATGTTCTCCATAGAGAGTTTTTCTGTATTCTTTGATGCTGGATTCCCTCTAAATGTTTACTTCTCCTTTTATTGCTGGGAGCAAGTTTCACCAAGCTCTTACCAAGACTGCTTGCAGAATCATAAAGGAAAACCACTGACATTGAAAGAGGAGTCTGGGCCAGGCACAGTGGCTCATGCCTATAATCCCAACAGCTGGGGAGGTCAAGGTGGGAGGATCGCTTGAGCCCAGGGGTTCAAAACCAGCCTGGGCAACATGGCAAGACCCTGTCTCTACATATGATAAGAAAAAAATAGCCAGGTGTGGTGATGGTGACTGTGGTCCTAGCTACTCAGGAGGCTGAGGCAGGAGGATTACCTGAGCTGAGGTGGTTGAGGCTGCAGTGAGCCATGATCGTACCACTGCACTACAGGCTGGGTGACAGAGCAAGACCTTTTCTCAAAAAAAAAAAAAAAAGAGGGATCTGATTCATACCCTAAAGGTATATTTAGAAAAATACACTATTCCATGTGCCTCCTTTTACTTCACTTTTAAATATTCAAAATCTGTGTGGTGGAAAGTACTGAAAGCAGCCAGGGCCAGGCAGGCAGGAGTGAAATCTTCCAACAATAATAAAGAAACATCAGAACACCTCTGTCTACACTGCAGAGTGGGGTGAGGATAGGTGGGAGAGAAACAGGACTGAAGAGGGGAAGGATCAAGGACTTCTTTGTGTTAAAAGACCCTGAAGGAAGCCAGTAAATCCAGGGTGTACCTCTCCGCTTCCTGCATGACTCACTGTCCCTGCCAATGTTCAAAATATGACACAGAAGATTCTGGAATAAATACAGAGCAAACACATTACTTTGCCTAAGACAAAAATTTATAATAATAAAAAAAGAAGTAATAGAGGAATGAGGGACAGATATTAAAGCTGATGTAAGGAAGTATAAATCACTGTAACACCCCACACGTAAAGCACTAGGTAGAAAAAACAGCAGTGTAGGCTAAACCTACAAGCAACTGAAATCCAAATAAAGAAGGTCTTGGTGAATGAACTTTAACAACTGGCACTTCACCATCAGGGTTTACACACATCAGAATGCTTCACATTGAGAGCTCACTGTCAGGACAAGCCTGGCTTTAGAGCCCAGCACTGGCCAGGCAACAGCACCTCAGGCACTTACGCTGGGCGATGGCACCTTGAATTCGGTAACCCAAGATAATGGCTGCTCTCTGGAGGTCCATCTTGTTAATCAGGTCCGAAGACCTCACTGCACTGAGTCTTTCTCCATCTTGATCCTCCACAAAGTAGATGAGCTGTACAGGATTGTCATCTCCCTCCAGCCTCGACACATTTACCACCTGAAAGATAACAGAAACCATTCACATTGCAGGAGCTTGTGTTTCTAAATGTCCTCTCTCAGGTCACTGAATCCTGACTATGTCACTCAGGATTTATTCCAATTCTCATAATAAGCTCTGTAAGGCATCTGGGGGCCCAGAATCACCACGGTGCTCTCTGTTGTTGGGAAGAGGGACAGTGGAGAGTTCCTCTGTGTGGAGTAGCAGGTTGCTTGATCTCACTCTACGTCTTCTCTGGGGCAAAGGGGCAGGGAGGATGCACAGAATCAGGCTGGTGAGCCCAGGTGGTCTAGAATTGTCACCACAATCTCTGACGTGCTGATCACATCATAAGAGAGCACCATCCTCCCAACATTAACCATGGGATTAGGTACTTCTCTCATTCTCTGAGACTATTAATGGTTCTGCCCAATCCTTTTTTTTTTTTTTTTTTTCTTTTTACAGGAGGAAGGAGGGTTTATTCGGCCGGGAGCAAGGTGGCATAGTTGCCTAACCACCAAGCTCCCCTAACAAAGGAAGGTTCCGTCTTTCTTGAGTCTACAGATATTTGCTCCTCATTCTTCTAGGGTAGGGCTTCTCAACCTCAGCTCTACTGACAATCCCTTGATGTGGGGAGCACTGTAGATGGTTAGTGGCATCCGTGCCCTCAACCCACCAGTGCCCCCACCCCACACCACCCAAGGTACAACCCAAACATCTCCAGACACTGCCAGATGCACCCTGGAGAAAATCACCCCCACCACTACTGGTCTACGGACAATAAACCTCATAAATTCATAATCTTGTGGGTCAAATAATACTTTGATTCACCCCAAAACTTCTCTCTCTCTGGTGTTAAAAGGCAGTCTTTTTATCCCCTTATTTCAAAATCTAACACACTTGACCTATAACACCTTTTCATTTCGCTCTATTTCTCTTAATAATATGCAACAATTTTATTGCCCCTTTAGACTCTAGGAAAACTCCCGACTTCTATCCTAAGAAATGGATCAGCGATGGCTCCAAGCTCCTTATTTTACACATGCCATTTAAATCTTTGGTCTCTACATTTGCAATTGGCAAAACGCAGCTGCTACTTCTCTGTCCACAAGTGTGCATGTGTGACGTCACCCTATGCTCTGGAAAGAGCTGTTGGACTCCTCCTTCACCATGGGAAACTTCTGGCAGATGAACAGTTTTGTGATTTCACTGTGAACTCCTTCTTCCAAATCATGTCTAAAGATCCTTAACAGCACACATCCAAACTCTCTTCCCTCAACAACCTCTTCTTTGTGCTTCATCCTGAGAAGGGCAGGACTCATTGTCCTGCCCTCTGGCTGCTGCTTCAAAGCCAGACAGGAGACTGGCTACTCCCTCCCTGACAATGGCATTGTGGTGATTAACTTTTCTTTTTTTAATTTTTATTTATTTATTTTAAGAGACAGGGTCTCGCTATGTTGCCCAGGCTGGAGTGCAGTGGCTATTCACAGGCGCGATCCCACTACTGATCAGCACGGGAGTTTTGACCTGCTCCATTTCCGACCTGGGCTGGTTCACCCCTCCTTAGGCAACCTGGTGGTCCCCGGCTCCTGGGAGGTCACCATATTGATGCCAAACTTAGTGTGGACACCCGATTGGCATAGCACTACAGCCCAGAATTCCTGGGCTCAAGCAATCCTCCCACCTCAGCCTCCCGAGTAGGTGGGACCACAGGCACGAGCCACCACACCCAGCGTGATTAACTTTTTATTAGCTTTTAGAATGAAATGCTATCAAAGGGCTACTGAAAAGGAAGTAGATTACATCCACCTGTCTCTCTACCCATGTACCTACTTATTGCATTTTACAAGTTCTAGGCCAGGCACAGTGGCTCACACCTATAATCCTAGCACTTTGGGAAGCCGAGGTGGGCGGGTTGCATGAAGTCAGGAGTTCAAGACCAGCCTGACTAACACGGTGAAACCCTGACTCTACTAAAATACAAAAAATTAGCTGGGCATTCTGGTGCATGCCTGTCATCCCAGCTACTCTGGAGGCTGAGGCAGGAGAATCGCTTGAACCCAGGAGATGGAGATTGCAGTGAGCTGAGATCACACCACTGTACTCCAGCTTGGATGGCAGAGCAAGACTGGCAAAAAAAAAAAAAGTTCTAATAAATTTTAAATGTATGGTTTCTTCTTGTAGAAATCACAATCCCCACAAACCCAGTGATGGCCACCTTGATGAAAGGTTCTACAAGTTTGCCTACTGCTACAGTTTGGATGTTTGACCCCCTCTAACGCTCCATGTTGAAATGTGATCCCTGGTGTTGGTGGAGGGGTCTGATGGGAGGTATCTGAGTCAGGGAGGCAGGTCCCTCATGAATGGCTTGGTGCTGACCTCGAGGTAATGAGTTCTTGCTCTGCTAGTTCCTGAGAGAGCTGGTGTTGAAAACAGCCTAGCACCTCCCTCCCCTCTCTCTCTTGCTTTCTCTCTTGCCATGTGATTTCTACACTGGCTTCCCTTCGCCTTCCAGCAAGAGGGGAAGCTGCCCAAGGCCCTCACTGTGTCGCTGGCAGCATGCTTTTTGTACAGCCTGAAGAACCGTGAGCCAAATAAACCCTTTTCTTTACAGACTCAGCCTCAGGTATTCCTTTATGACATCAATGGACTAAGACATCCAGGCGGAAAGTAAGCCAGGAAAATCAAATCGCAGCGTTCTCTCTAGACCTATCAGATTCCTATCTGGAACCCTCATAACCATGGTATTATGGAGTCATCATCACTTTGGCTACCATTTTCTGCTTTATTTTTAAATTTATCTTCTGAGCAAAATCACATCGCTCTAGAAATTACAGAGCCAATTGGAGAAATGTTGAAAAACACATGCAAAAAAAGATAGAAAGAATAAAAATGAAAATCACCTAAAATTCAACCAGCCAAAGAAAACCATTGTAAACACTTTAGCATTTTCTTTCTATACTTTTTTCTCCATGAATTCTATATTAACATCTGGATTACACGGCATAAATACTTTTGTAACCTCTCTTCACTTGAGCTTTCTTGTTGTTTTTTTTGTTTGTTTGTTTTTTGAGACAGAATCCCACTCTGTCCCCGAGGCTGGAGTGCACTGGTGTGCTCCTAGCTCAGTGGAACCTCTGCCTCCTGGGTTCAAGTGATTCTCATGCCCCAGCCTCCTGAGTAGCTGGGATTACAGGCAAAGGCCACCATGCCCCTATCATTTTTATATATTTAGTAGAGATCAGGTTTCACCTTGTTGGCCAGGCTTGTCTCAAACTCCTGGCCTCAAGTGATCCACCCACCTCAGCCTCCCAAAGTGCTGGGATTACAGGTGTGAGCCACTGCACCCAGCCTACTTGAACATTTTTCTTTATCACTCACTAATTTTTTCTAAATGGCTGCATAAAATTCCAACACAGAAAGATTTACTATAATTGTATTTACCCATTTCCCAGTTGCTGGATATCTAGGTTGTTTCAACATTTTCACTTTTACAAATTAAGTTTTGATGGACAGCCATGTACCATGTACACAAATACTTGTCTACATCTTCTTGTTTCATCACTCTAAGTGGGAAGAGAAGCAGAGCACGGCTTATAAGCAATCTACCAGATGGCACATTCGCCTGGATAGCTTGGTTAACTTTCCCAAACCTGCATGCCTACTTAGGGAGCTGTACGTCAAATTTAGCACTGTATTATATCCTTTTATGGTATCCTATAACAGTTTTCTGTGTATAAGTGAACTCACACCTAAGGCCTTAGGTCTATGAAGCCAGGAATTGTTGAATGAGGCAAAGCTTTTATATTTCATTCTAATTTGTGTTCTTTTTTTATACTTATTAAATAATTACTCCCAGTTATGATTAGTTTTTAAATTTCTCTGTAACTTACTGCATCTGGCAAAGGAACTATTTTAGAAACCTAAGAACTACATTTCTGGGAGCGGGGCAAAGAAACTATTTAGAAACCTAAGAACTATATTTCTGGGAGGGGGTAATGATGAGAGGACACACTTGGTAAAAGGACTAGAGGACAATGATGCAGTCTGAGGCAACACATCCACGCCCCCACCCAGCCACCCACAGCCAATGTCATTTGCGTCTTTTTCTCTAATGCCTCTAACCCACCCACCTCCCCACCCTGCCTGCCAGCCCACACCCCCTGCTTCAGAGTTCTACCCGGGTTTCCTGTTTCTGAAATGCCATAGCTCTAAATATCCCATTTTCGTAGCTCAATAAGTCAGCAATTGGTAAAGAAAAAAATCCACATAATTCATATGGAGATGGAAATTAATGACAGCCCCAGCCTCCAACTTTCTGTGAGTATGAGCATTTCTAAATGGGTCACGTTTCAATTCAAACAAATCTGTCTTTGGTACCTGTCTGCCAGTTTATCAAGTAAAGAAGATTTAGGGTAATATGATACAACCAGGTGTCTCTGGTGGTGGGCACCTGTAGTCCCAGCTACTCAGGAGGCTGAGGCAGAAGAATCGCTCGCACCCAGGAGGTGGAGGTTGTAGTGAGCTGAGACTGTGCCACTGCACTCCAGCCTGAGCGACAGAGCGAGACTCTGTCTCAAGAAAAAAGAGAGAAAGAAAGCAAGCTCAAGTGAAAAGAGGCTACAAAAAGATGTATGTAGTATCATCCAAATGTTAATACAGAATTCACGAGGAAAAAATAATGGAAGGAAATATGCTAAAATGTTTACAGTGATTTTCTTTGGTTGACTGAATTTTAGGTGATTTTCGTTTTATTCTTTACACATCTTTTACATGTCTTTTTCAAAATTTCTCTAATTGGCTATGTAATTTCTAAAGAGATGTGATATTGCTCAGAAAATAAATTGAAAATCTTAACCAAAGTGATGACTCTATAATACCATGGAAACAGGGAAAATGAAGTGCTCAAGCAGAGGGTGGCATATTTCCCTCTATCTGATCGACGGTCTCTTCCAGTTGAATGATATATCACTACGGTGCTGTCAATAATGTGGACCATTCTATCAAACAGGCTACACTTTTGTTAATTAAAAACTACTATTTGATAAACGAGGTCCTATGATAGTATGGTCCCAGTCAGATAATCCTGCTCTGCTCCCCAAGGTCTATTGTTATCCTACTACTTACTAAGGCCTTGGTAAATATTTGTCTAGATGCTAGTTGAACTGAAATGCTGCCAGATTCACCTGCTACCCAATATTGAAATCAGAATTTTCTCATGGCACTTCTTATTGGCATAAAAATACAGGGTTTCTGATGGTGTGTGCACTCACACAAGCTCTCCCTCTCCTTCTCTCCTTCCCCTCGTCCTTTGACGTGGAGTACCTGCACCACACTGTTCCCCGCAGCTACTGTGGCCCTTCTCCACATCCGGCGTCTGGTGGAAACCTCACTGAGCAGCTGGGCCAGCTTGCGTTCCATCTCTGCTTGAAACACTTCATTCTGGAGCTGCTTCTCCACGACACCCAGGAGAACTACATTTAAAAGAAAACACATGCGGCACCGAAAACAAGTCAGCAGTAAAAAAAACAGGGTGTGTGTGTGTGTGCGTATGTGTTTGAAATTAACGCAAGATTGCCACAAAATGCCAATCCCTAGACAGGAGACATTAAAAGGAGACACAGTGATCAGGAATGAGCAGAGTCCAGGAAATGCAGCCCATCCATCTTATCTAAGCTCCAAGCTCTCAGTGTTACCCAGACTGGCAGCCAGAAGTCCCAGGAATTCAGCAGTGCAGGAGCTCTGGCACGAAGGATGCCTACACAAGATCAAACATTTTGTCTGCACTTATCTCCACACTTCTGAAATTGGTGTGAGTTCATTATCTTGCCCTGAGACTTGGACTCACAAACTAACTTGAAAAAAGGAAGCCTGCCCATCTTTAGTTATCTACTTCAGACAAGATTATCTCAACAGACAATCGCTTGCCAGCATGGTCTGGGAGGAATGAACATGTGTTTTTCAACTAGAACTGGTTTAAGTTCTTTGAAATACAACCATGAGCAAGATACTTAATTACTATGGAAATTATCTGAAAAAGACCGCTGAAGGTACCATGCAAAGAAGTGGGGCCTTGACATGGGATGCTATGTGTTCAGCAAAGAGAACTTGCAAGGTACAGGAACTCCGTGAATGGTGACTATCACTACTCCACATGCTGTCTCGTGCCCAGCTAGTTCCTGTGCTGCATGCACGCTGGGCAGCTAAACATAACTACTGTTCAGACTTTTGTGCACTACATTAGAAAGCCTTTAACTGCAATGCCATATCTCTAAATATCTGACCCATTCCCCTAAGATAAAAAAAGTAAAAAGCTTCCTAGGTGCCAAGCCACCCTACTTGTCCTTATTAAACTAAACAACACTTTTAGAAAAAAAAGAGAGAGAGAGAGAGATCCTTGCTTCTGAACCTCACCCTGTTTTGGGTCAGAAGATTGTCAGTTCCTGTTAGATTCTGCCCCGAACTTGATGTATGAATTTTAAAGAAAGTCAGTCCTTTTTGTTCTATAACTCAGTGGGATACATTCCCACAGCCAAATTTGAATCCCTTTCTCATTCATTCTTTGCCAAGAATTTAAGGTACATTCTGCCCTAAATTTAAGAAACAGGAAAGGCAGCATCATTTTCAATACGCCTGCATAGACTGTGTATCCTTACAGTGCCCAAAACATTACGTAAGTTAAACATACCTGTTCTGACCCAAGAGGACTTCAGCAACTGAGATAAGTTGAGCTGTGGATACTGGAAGGCTACAAAAGAGAAAGAATTAGGGAAGGAGAAAAAAAATCTGTAAGAAAAAAAACCCAGGTTTACAACAAAGTCACAACACATTGTCTTTACTATTTAGCTCTAAATACAAAAAAACAAAATGTCAGATTAGTGTGAGGACATAGACTGGAGCAATTTCTGAACACATTTGTCTCAAGAACAAAGAGAGAGAGAAAGAAATGAAGGGCTGGCTCCAGCCACATCATAGGACACTGCTGCATAGAGAGGTCACCTGCAAGATCTCCTTTGAATGTCACTGTTACACAGCCAAGCATGTTCACACTGTGTACCCCAGGGCCTGGCTTTCCCAGCCATGTCTCAGGGTAAAGTGACCACATGGGTTGACTTGCCCCAGGCCAGTTAGTGGGCTCCGCTGTCAGGCAGACTCATTGCAGGCATATATGCACCATGGACACTGAAAGCTGCTCTCGGTAAATAACAGCTTTCTCTCTGTCTACTTTCATATAGAATAACTTGTAAAGTTCTTCTTTTTAATTAACAATATGCTGAAATACATTACAAATCATTAGCCATTTGGTTGTTTCATTTTGAAAAAGAATTTGAATTTTTTTAGTCTGACTTCAACTCTGGAATCTACTATATTTTTTTAAAATAAGTATCTCCCCTTCCCCACCCCCCCCACCCTCCCACCCCGCCTCGGCCGCCTGCCTCCATTTGCATTGTGAACCTACTTGCTTTGGCCAAGAAGAAAGGTTTCATGTTTTCACTTTTTTTTTTAATTTACATAGTAAAAGTCACTCTTTTCAGCATACGGTTTTACAGACTTTGATAAACGTATATATAGTCACATAATCATCACCACAATGAAGATACAGAACAGTGTCATTGCCCCCAAAACACTGCCTTCTGCAGAACAGTTCCATCACCCCCAAAACACTGCCTTCTGCCATCTATTTGTAATGGAACTTTCCTGCTGCCCTTCAGCGCTGACAACCACAAATCCATTCTCGCTCCCTACAGTTAGGCCTTTTCTAGGACTCGTGTACTTTTGTTTATTCTCCAAGTAATAAAGCCAGGCACAGTGGGTAAGCAGGGCTCTGCAGACCCACCTGGCTTGAATCCAGTTTTATTAGATTTATATTCTGGCACTCAGTCAGATATTTCACTTGAAAAAAACTTGTCCAGGTGGAAATACTCTGTATGATACTAAAATGGAGAATCCATGCCATTTGCATGTCATTACACATTCATGATGCCCAGAGTGAACCCTAATGTCAACTATGGGCTCTGGGTGATGAGGATGCGTCAATGCAGGCTGGTCCCCGTAACAAACGGATCACTGGGCTGCGGGATGCTGATAACGGCAGAGGTGATGAATGTGCGGAAGCAGGAGGTATATGGGAAATCACTCAATCTTCTGATCATATTTGCTGTGAATCCAAAACTTCACTGAAAAGATCAAGTCTTATACTATTATTCTAAGTGAAGTAACTCAGGAACAGAAAACCAAATATGGTATGTTCTCACCGATATGTGGGAGCTAAGCTATTAGGATGCAAAGGCATAAGAATGATACACTGGATTTTGGGGACTTGTGGGGGACAGTGGAAGGGGGGCAAGGGATAAAACACCATAAATATGTTGCCGTGTATACTGCTCAGGTGGTGGGCGCCCAGGATCTCAAAAAAAATCACCAGTGAAGAACTTACTCATGCAACCAAATACCACTGGTACCCCAACACCTGAAGAAAAAATAAAATGATGTTTTAAAAATCAAGTCTTTTAAAAACTAAAAAAATTTTCTGAAGAGGTCTACCAACAAAAATGCCTGCCACATGACCTCCCCAGCGTGTCCAAGGGGGCCGTACTCACGCTCTGCAATCTGCAACACTGGGTATCCCAGATAGAAACTGAACTCCACCACACTCAAGTTCCTCAGCAGCTCGCTCACTTCCGACCCATTCAAGAATCCCTGTGCGCTTCTAACTGCAAAGGTGATGTTCACCGGGCCCCGCCGAGGAGTCACCCTTGAGGAACTGACGGTGATATTCAAGATCTGAAAGAATGAAGCCAGAATAAGCTTCAAAAATAAAACATCCTGCTGAGGGTTTAACCCTGAGCTCTCTCTCATAGGTCCTCTAATTTTTTAAAAGGAGGTAAAGGATTTAAAGGAAAAATAACTGGCTTTCTAACCTGGTTCCCTTTTGTTAAGAGTTTAAATGCTCAGTTTACTGAAAATGTTTCTTATATTAAGTAATGAACTGAGCACATGTACAGCCCCTCCTATCCCAAATCCCACTGAAATAACAATAAGCTGAACGAAGGGGAATAAATCCACACCTGCACTGAGAATGGAAGAAAACCAGTGATTCTGTCAAACCTCTGGGGGAGGGAAAAAGGATGGGTCTGGACTGATATAAACCAGAAGGGAGGGAACCAGGATCCAACACATACACAAGCATGGGCTGCAGCAGACCCGAGGGCCACGCTCCCCAAGAGGACCAGGAGGGGCTCCGTGGTGGAGTTCAGCAGGCACAAGACCAAGAGCAGACTCCACAGTGGTAATCAGTGTAATTAAACAAGGCTGTGCCAAAGAGCTGAGTCCACTGCCTTCCTCCTCAGTCCTTCCTAACTGTCACACCCAGGCCAACACAGAGGTGCTAGCAGCAGCCAGGCCCTCACCCAGAACAGGCCAAAGAACCGCTCCTAGGGAAAACACACCCCTGCCTAAGAGAACAATGGCAGGTCTGGGCCCTAAGCAAGAAGGTGGGCAGAGACTAAGACAACTCCCACGCACACCACAGACAAGGAAAGAAAATGAATGAAAACACAGCTGGCTCTGCCCTGAGACACACACTAAAGTGCCCAGTCCCCCAGGAAGAGCCTCTATCTTGACGCTGGAAGGAGCGGGGGTTCCCTATCTGCTTGCCTCTGACCACACACTGCACCCAGAGAGAAGCCCACCCTGACATGTTCTGCCCTAGACCCAGTGCTTCAATAAATTTTCCCACCAGGAGATGGAGCTGACATAGAAAGATATCCCACAACTCAAGGGGAGAGCCGTGCCAGCTACTAAAATGAACAACTTGGTTCTTCACTCCTAACAACAAACCAGCGGTCTCCAGATTTACAGAAACAGCACAAAAGCAAAGCACGGATATCAACACACAGAGCAAGGACTGCAGAGAAAACAGGAATGACTTAGGGAACAGGAGACGCATTTTAACAATTTTAATTAATGTCCCCTGAGACTTTCAAGGCAATACTGCATCATCACAGGAAAGCTGACGATGGAAACGGAGCAAAGAACAATGAACAAGAAGCTAAAAAATTCAATGGACAGATTGCATAACATAACGGACACAGCTAAGGACTAAATTAACAACTTGGAAGACAAAATGTAGTAACTCTGTAGAAACAGAGAATAAAAAGAGATGGAAAATATGAGGAAAAAATAAGAAATAGGGAAAGTGGATCCAGGAGCACCAACATCTATTTTGACAACCATTTTGGAAAAAGAGAGGAAAGAATGTAGCGGAAAGAATCAAAGAAATATAAAAACATTAGCAGTTTCCACGCAATACGTACAACGCCTGTTCTTAGTAGCTGTATGTAAACAACAGTATGGGTAGGCTTTCCCCCACTGGATATTTAGGGTGATACCATTCCTTTCTAGGTAATTCCTGAATTTCCTGAATATGGTCACTCTCTTCAGCTCACCATATCTGAGTTCCCCAGGTATCAGCTACTCTGCAACCTTCAAAGCTGCTCATCCCATGTACGCTATGCTGACCCTACGCCACAGGAAGAGATCCATCCCAACCCATGTAAACTGGGTTTCCGCCACTGGAGGGAATAAGAGTTAAGTGCATTGTAAATTAAACGATGTGGAACAATTTCCCCTTTAAAGGCTAAAGCCTTCTGATCTGCGTTCAGTGATGTTCTCACCTGCACCGTGAGGTTATACGTTCCCTGGTGGTGCTTTCTCACTTCAAAGAGAGCTGTCATTAGGCCTTTCTCGATGCGCTGGGTGAAGTTGCAGAAGCCGGTATCCACACTCGGAGGCACAAACTGAAGTACTGAAAAGAAAAACAAGCCAAGTCCCACCAATGAGGTATTTGCTCTTCTGAAGTATTAAGAAATCGAGAGAGAGAAACATAGTATCTAAATCAACTAATTCATATGCAGCATGGGATTCAGTACTGTGATGTACCATTTCTACTTATGATTGCATGGAAATGTAAAAAGCAACTTTGCAGTAAATGAAGACATGCAATGTGAAGGTGACTGGTATCATTTTAAAATGAAAAATATCTAAGATAAGAATGTGAGCACCAAAAGACACAAGGGATAGAAACATTTCAAATGTATATAAATTCACTGTAGATTAATTCTTAAGTATTTATGGGTGAAATTACATGACACCTGGCATTGCTTTAAAACACTCTAGTGTCCACAAAAACGTTCATGGGGGGTAGATGAAACAAAATTGGTGATGCTGATCATTTTTTTAAGCTTAATGGTGGGTATATGTAGGCTTAGTATGTTATTCTCTTTACTTTTGTAAATGTTTGAATATGTCTACAGTGAAAAGTTAAATACATTTAGAAATTACTGTTAACTGCCAGGCGTGGTGGCTCATGCCTGTAATCCCAGCACTTTGGGAGGCTGAGGCGGGCAGATCATTTGAGATCAGGAGTTCGAAACCAGTCTGGCCAAAATGATGAAATCCCATCTCTACTAAAAATACAAAAATTAGCCAGGCATGGTGGTAGGCACCTTAATCTCGGCTACTCAAGAGGCTCAGGCAGGAGAATTGCTTGAGCGCGAGGGCGGAGGTTGCAGTGAGCAGAGATCGCACCATTGCACTCCAGCCTGAGCAACAGAGCAAGACTCTGTCTCCCCCAAAAAAGAAATTACTGTTAACTTCATATACATGTTTAAAGTCTTTCTCTTTTAGAGGCTATAGAGGCTGAAATATGTGTGGGTGAGCTGATACAATGCCTGAGACTTACTTCCAGATAGTGCAAGAGGAGGGGAAGCAGACGGTAGATGGGGGTGTGGCTACAACAAGACTGGCTAGGAACAGAAAAATGATTGAAGACACACAATGAGTACATGGTGGTCTGTTAAACTATCCTACGTACTTTTGTATATGCTTGAAATTTCCCATAATTATAAACACTTTTTAAAAGTTAAATAATAAGGTCGGGTGTGGTAGCTCACACTCATAATCCCAGCACTTTGGGAGGCCAAGGCAGGAGGATCGCTTGAGCCCAGGAATTTAAGACAAGCCTGGGCAACTTAGGGAGACGCTGTCTCTACAAAACATAACTTATTTTAAATTTTTTGTTTGTTTGTTTTTAAGATGGGGGTCTCACTCTGTTGCCCAAGCTTGAGTACAGTGGCATAATCTTGTCTCACTGCAGTCTCCACCTCCTGGGTTCAAGTGATTCTCCTGCCTCAGCTACCCAAGTAGCTGGAATTACAGGCATATGCCACCATGCCCGGCTAATTTTTGTCTTTTTAGTAGAGATGAGGCTTTGCCATGCTGCCCAGACTCATCTCAGACTCCTGACCTCAAGTGATCCGACCACCTCAGCCTCTCAAAGTGCTCAGATTACAGGCATCAGCCATCGCACCTGGTCTAAATTTTTTTATTTTTTGTAAAGACAAAGTTTCATTATGTTTCCCAGGCTGGTCTCAAACTCATGAGCTCAAGCTATCTGTCTGCCTCAGCCTCCCAAAGTGGTGGTACTACAGGTGTGAGCCAGCACACCTGGTCTAAAAAAATAATTTTCAAAAAAATTAGCCAGGCATGGTGATGTACACTTTTAGTCCTAACTACTCAGAAGGCTGAAACAGGAGGATTGTTTGAGCTCAGGGGTTTGAGGCTTCAGTGAGCTATGATCACACCACTGCATTCCAGCCTGGGTGACACAGTGAGATCTTGTCTCTAAAAATCATCATCATCATCATCAATTCTATAAACGATTGCCAATATTTTTAAAATACAGAAAAATAAAACGAAATTCTTTTTACAAATCAAAACAACTCTGTTGAGTGGTCTCACCTGTTTGAACTTGGAACCTGGACTCTGGCACAAGGAAAGAAGGTTTCACAGACAAGATTAAAGGAGTCTGGTCACGCACAAGCTTACTGTTTATAAGCACATTTATGACCGATATTGCCGTGTAAACGAAAGGACCGGATGTTACCAGGAAAGTGAAGTCAGTAAATAGTTCATAAACCTAGGGAAGTAAGAAATACAAAGACAATTCAAACTTAAAGGAAGCTGTGTTAGAAAAATTTTAAATTATAAATAAACGAAAAAACTGGTAGTTTCAAATGAAGGAGCAGCGCATCACAGATCATCAAAATTTCATTTTAGTTACTGCTTTTACTCTCTGTCAATCTTAGCAAAAACAGCACAAAATTATGAGAGCAGCAAGAAGGAAGAGTCAGTAACAAGAACTGAATAATGAGTTACAGGGCATTCAAGGTGTTTGTTGTGTTTAAAACACATAGAAAGGGGTACTTACTCTACTGAGCAGCACTGTCCAAAATAAATATACAAGGAGCCACTCATGTAATTAAAAAATTTCTAGTGGCCACATTAAAAGACATAAGAACAAGCGAAATGAACTTTAAATGCATTTTACTTAATATATCTAAAATATCATTTCAACATGAAGTCAATACAAACATTATTAATGAGATATTCTACATTCCTTTTTTCACTGCATTTTTGAAGTCTGTCATCTATCTGTCTGTCTGTCTGTCTGTATTCTCCCTCCATAGCTCATCTCGGTTCAGACAAGCCCCATTTCACTGCTGCATCGCCACACATGGGCTGCGGTTCCGGTTCCGGATGACTCTGCTCTAGATGGACCATGGCTTTCTGGGATCACTGAGGAAAAGTGGTACCAGCATGGGATCCAGTCTAAAAGATTTAGATCTCCATATCTATCCCTCCAAATGTCCTGAAAGATGCACCTGTACTCACTCTAACATCTAATATAAACACGAATCCAAGTCCTTTCATGTAAATCAAGGAAAGTAAAATCAGGTAGATGATTTTATTGCTGCCTCTGGTCTGAGAGCCCTTTGTTTCAACTCTGCCAACACACCCCATGAAGGACTAACCCTGACCTTATGCGGGGTCAGGAAAAGCCTTCCCAATGTAGTGACAGTGGAGTGGAGATCCAGATGATGAGCAGGAGTTACCCAGGAGACAGGAGGGAAGACAGAAAAGAGAATGATTCCATGGCCATAATCACATGCCTCTAACCTGGGGCTCTCACATCAGCCCCGGTCCCATCAGACATCATACTCCTGAGCCTCTGGGACTCACCTTCAGTTCCACTGCACGGTTGAAGTGAATCCTCAGTACTTCTTTAATTGCTGTAATGATGTACTCCTGCACAGCTCTTCTGGCCAGCACTACAAATTAAAGCCAACCACCAAATGCATTTTAATGTCATTATGAATCACACCTCTGGACCCCAGCACTGTGCCAAAATGCGTTAGCAGCTCCAAGGTCTTTTTGTAAAACAAAGGTCAGGCCAAGACAGAACGGGGGTTAAGGATCTAGTTGCTGCTAACTACCTGGAGAAGAACGGCAGTGGGGACTTCGAAGACACGAGGTCAACTCTGCATAGCATCAGCTCAACACACTAAGAAAACCCTCTTTGCCCCAGACAGGTTAGATCAGGAATCAGCAGCAATGACCCAGCCAGGGGACAAGGGGCTTCTAGTTCTCATTTTCACCTGGACAAATCCCAGGCTGCCTCTTGGTTCTGTCCCTGACAACAAAACAGGAGGCTTTAAAAGCTCTCAGAAGTAACATTTTAAACTGCCTTAAGATGTTACTCAACAAAACCAGATGACAACCTTCCTCTGTAAAATGAGGTCTCCTACCCTAATGTTTCAAGGCAAAACGTGAAGAGTTTTTACCACTAATAATAAGCGAAAAAAGATTTCCACAATTCCCACATATTAAAATTTTATGTAGAAAATATTTCTGATAACCAAAGTCTACCTCTATTTAACTTTCTTCACATTTCTAAAGTTTCATTTAAAAATCTGTACTAATAAGCCTGTCTCAGTGTTTAGTAAGCTTGTTCTTCTTTTCCCTATTTTTTCTCTCCTCTTCCATCAACTTCCCACAATGCAGAATTACAATACACTTGCTACTGTAATTGCTTTCCATTTCCTGATTTTAATTTTTAAAACTGGAGACGGAATCACTCTGCATTCTTTAAAAAACAAATATTTAAGTTACATTTGACTGTTTTTTTCCTATGAATCGGTGATCTGAATTTTTTTAAAGGTGGGTGGGGGCTTCTTTATTAGTTCATGAGGCCATCAGAACAAATCCACAGCCCCTAACCACCTTGCTGAGTCATACCAGCAGCCAGTTCTGCATGGCCCACATAGGCTCCAAGTAAGGGGGCTGGACTATGCCATAGATTTGAAAGGGAAAGATAAAATGAGTAGGAAGGAAAGGGGGAAGAGTGGAAAGAAGGAAAAATGCCTTATTTAAAGAAGGAAATGAAGATGGTGGGAGAAATGAGGGAAGAGGGAGACAGGAAGGAGAGAACAGAAAAGGAGGAGGGAGGAAGAGGAGGGGGGAGGGAAGGAGGGAGAGAAGGAAGGGAGGAAGGAAGGAAGGGAGGAGGGGAGGGGAGGGGAGGGGAGGGGGAGGAACTCAAGAGCTAAACTTGGGGGAAATAGAGGCAGAATGAGAAATCAGTGACAGAAAACCCCTAAAGAGGAAAGCAGGAAGAATATATTGTAAGCAGCCCCACATAGCTAAAGACATCATCAGTCCAAATGTCACTCTGCAAAGTCCCTACAGCCACCACTATGACCTCCACCTTCTCTGGGGAATCTGAGAAAGATATAAAACTGCAACATTAGGATATGAGGACACGAGTCTTTGGCAAAAGGGATCATCAGCAAACAACTCTCTTACAGATCTTTTCCCAAATGTCTAGATTTCCCAGAGCTAAGAGAAGAGAGGCGAGAGAGACTTCCAGAGGCAGGGCAGGGTCAGAAGGCCCTGGGTGGAGGCACGGCTTACGCCTCCCAGGGCGCGTGCAGGCAAGTGCTTCCACCGCCATCATGGACCCCCAGCACCCAGAGCGGCTCTGCTTTACCATCACAGAGTGCACACAAAGAATCCTTTCAGGGGTACCTGGAGTCACCTCAGCCCCCTCACCACACTCTCTCACTAACAGATAACTAAGAAAAGGACAGCAAGGTCCAATCTAAATGAAGATGAGAAATGAGCCGTTATTTCCTCCGGGTCAAAGGTATCACCTGGAGCAAATGATGGCACTTATCTTTGCTAAACACAATTTAATAGAATGGACACTTGCCCGCAACTCTGAACATTTACATAAACTGTTCAAGTGTACTTACAATGGCTGAATTTTATTCCAAAAAGCTGTTAAAAATACATGGATACCTAATAAAGTCACCAAATGTCATTAAGTGTAAACCGCATATGAAAGTTAAATCCAACTATGAGGACTCCTAAAGAAGCTTTCAATAACTCTCTTAATAAGCTGCTTACAACTGACCACTTTGTACCTACTTTATAATAATTTTGTAAAAAGAAAGAAAAGTATCATGAGCATGAGAAATGCTTTTCCCTCCTCCCTGGACTGCTCTCATCTTGAGAGTCAAGTTCATGATTTTGTTCCAGCTACGTTTCCTAGCATAATTACCTGCTCCTCCCGTCACAGCGCCTCATCTCCAGCCATGACGACGGTCTCCTTCCCCAGAAGGCACTGTCTACATCCTCAAATGACAACATTCTATTCTTCCTTTTGTGGGAATCTCCAGTTTCACATTCCTCCGAACCCGTCCCTAATCATCCCAAATAGCCACTCTCGGAAACTCCACAGTAACCACCGTTACTCTGTGGCTCGGTATCGTCTTCCTGGGCCCTGAGTTGCTCAAAGGAGGGCTTGTATTTTACCCATCTGTATATCCCTAAAAGCTTCCAGAAACACCGCACACATACTAAGTGCTCAATCATCCCTTGTCACATGGAATAATGAATGTTTCCCTTTGGGGTGTAGGGAGCAAAGGCTGTCCCAGCCTCTTTCCCCAAAGCCATTCCCCCAGTACAGTGTTGATCACTGACACGTACCTGCCATCAGGATCCTCACTCCCACCTGCTTGCTCAGAGGGACATGGCACTGTGACAGTGAGCAAAGGCTCCCAGCCCCCTACCCCAACCACAGGAGGAAAAAGACCCACCGTTCTCCTCCTCTTCCCCCTCCACATTCTCTGCTCCTCTCCTTCCTGGTCCACGCCACCCCACTCCTCTACCCCTTCTGCCATTTTTGTCCCCTTTTCCATTTCTGTCCTCCACTCCTACCAAAATCGAGCAAGCTGTGTTTCAGACACAGTCATGGCCCTCAAGACCACACACACCTGTCATCTCTTGTGAGGAGAAATGCGGAGACCCTGACCAAGCAGGCCACCATCGCGGGACGTTACCCTTGAAATAAGTCTACCTGTCAGGCATGTCCTTAGGGGGATGCCAGCTTCATGCCACTGCAGCCATGCCACTGCAAGGGAAGCTGCTGGCCAGTCTGCTAGCAACCCAGGCTGCTGGGGGAGGGAACCACAGGCTGAAACTGGAATCGGAGGACATTTAGTTACTCTACTTTTCTTTTTTTTTTTTTTTTTTTTTTTTTTTTGAGATGGAGTTTCACTCTTGTTGCTCAGGCTAGAGTGCAATGGCACAATCTCAGCTCAGCGCAACCTCTGCCTCCCGGGTTCTAGCGATTCTCCTGCCTCAGTCTCCTGAGTAGCTGGGATTACAGGTATGCGCCACCACGCCTGGCTAATTTTTTTGTATTTTTAGTAGAGATGGGGTTTCTGCATGTTGGTCAGGCTGGCCGCGAACTCCTGACCTCAGGTGATCCACCTGCCTTGGCCTCCCAAAGTGCTGGGATGATAGGCGTGAGCCACCATGCACGGCCTCTACTTTTCTTTCCTCAGGACCAAAGTACCATTTACAGGGACTTATGAGAGCAAAGTGCAGTCTGCTTTCAAAGAAAAGTAAGAAGAGTAAATGAGTCAGAAACTGTAAGGGTTACCTTATGTAGTTGCCCAACTCATGGTTTGAACTTAAAAAAAAAAAACTGTTTTGCTTAAACTATGTCATCTACACACCTACTGGGTTATGGCAGGAGAAAGATCCTACCAAGAACTTCCAAGGCTTTAGTTCTTGGATTTGTTCTAATATTTGTTCTCCTTGTGACTGCTAATAGGCATCATCCCGTGTGTGCCTCTGATGTGGTAGGCAGGGGTGGAGTGTGCTGCAGGCACTAATGCATTTATATCTGAACATCAGCCCTACAAAGCAGGTTTAACTAAGCTCCTTGTTTAATGGGTGAGGTAGCAGACAATTACAGAGGCTCAATAACTGTCCCAAGAACTCGCAGGAGGTAAGCGGAGGAGTGCTACCCGGGAGTTATCTGAGCCCAGCGCCTCTGCTCTTAACCACAAGCTCCAGAGGCACTGCATACAAGCTCCTTAGAAAGATGGCCCACCCCAGAGAGGCGGCAGGAAGCTGGGCCTTACCAGTTGTGATCAGGTAGGCATCGGGGACTGTGATATCACAAACGTATGGCGGCTTGGCGGTGGCCAGTGTTGGCGTGTCAACTGTTGCTTCGAGAGTGAAGGGGGTCACGGGACGCAGGGACGGCAGGGGAGGAGCAGCACTGCTCTCTGGGAGGCTCTGACTTAGGGTGTCGCTCATCAGGGTGGAGTCGAGGGGACCAGCAGTGGCAGCACCGGTGCTGGCTGGGCTCACTTCCGTGGAGCTGTTCAGTGGCACCTCTGTGGGTGTGAGCAATGGGTCCACGGCAGTCAGCTCTGTGGGCAGAGGGAAGGGGGTTGCTTCAGAAACAAATGAGGACCCTGCTGGCGGGTGCATGTCAGTGATCAACACCGTGCCAGTGGGAATGGCTTTGGAGAAAGAGGCTAGGACAGACACATGACCGTCTGTAGCACTGATTTGATCATCAGGAGGTGTCACAGTTGAGAACAAAGAAAACGCAGGTAAAATGGGCGTTGTGTGGACAGTGGTCAATGGTGAAGTTGAGTGAATCCCAGCAGTCAAGATGTCAAAAGACCCAGAGCTGGGGGGCACCAGTGTGGTGACTGCGGATTCACACAAAGAGAGTGAAGACTCAAGATAGGAGGTAGTTTCAGTGAAAGCTGAGGTAAAATGAGCTTCTGAATCTGTCAGTGAAACCATTGACGCTTCAACAGAAACCAGAGAATCAGAGGGGAAGCTTGACCGTGGCGACGCTTCAGAGAGACTAGGTAGGAAAGTGACGGTGTTTAAAGGCAGCTCAGAACTTGGCTGCAGCTGCAAAAACTCAAGATCTGTGGAGCTGGGAAGAGACAGCCAAGATGACTGCAGATCACGCGAGTGGAACAATCTAAATGTCTCAATCAAGGTAGAAAAAGGCTGAGACGTGAAGGGGGACAGGTCACTCGGCATCAGAGACAGAGACGCTTCTGCAGGTGAAGAGATGGAGCCGCTGAGTTCCAGCGGGGGCGTTGAGAAAAAGCTGGATGCGAAATCCAAAGCACCTCCGGGTTTATAATTGGAAAAACTGGAAGAACCTTGGTCAGAGAAAAGTGAAGACTCCACTGAAGGAACCACGCTATAAGGCGTAACAACACTCGGGTCTCTGACGGCAGGCGATGGTGTGTTTTTGTTCACTATGGCCGAGAGAGATGAGTCAAGGAGAATGCTGGTGATGACCGAGAAGAATGCAGCGGTCACGCTGGATGGTGTCACCTGCGTTTCTGCAACAGACAAGGAGCCAGCAGCGGAATGGAGTGACGCCAGCACAGAGAGGTGGCCATGCGCAGGGGGAGCCTGTGTGGTTGTAACGCTGCTCACATCTACCTCGGTGGAAACACCAACACTCATCTCTGAGATTTCCATGGATCTGGAAGAAAGTGGGACCACAGGTCTAGAGGGGAAAAGCGTATTAAACACTGGAGGATCTTCCTCAAATTCAGAGAAGTCTGCTATGACGCTACTCATTAGAGAGATGCTGCTTTCTTCCAGCACGGTCATGGTCAGGGTCTCTGCACCATCCCCTGATCCCACATCTTTCTCCACGAGGCTCGTGGCCAGAACGTGCTGAGGTGAAGCCACAGTGCAGGCTGCGCACCAAGTGTATGGTCTGAATGAAGACACCAGGCTCAGGAGGGGAGTGCTGTCCACGGGACTGGAGAGAGCTGAATGGCTGAGCAATTCTGATGTCTTGCTGGAGTCACTACGGAGAAAGGGCTTAGATGAAACATCGATTGGTGGAGCAGAAAAGGACACAAATGCAAGAGAGGTTGAAAGCCACGCAGAATGTGTCCTGCCAAATGCAAGGGCAGTGTGCGACGCAGTCACAGTAGAGTATGTTCTTGGAGAGGTGGTTTCTTCTCGACTTTGACTCAACACCGTGGTCACATCAGGGTATCTGTCTGTACTTGTGGCCCAAACCTCCTCTGGAGGCTGTGAGACCTCCCCCAAGGAGGGAAACGGTCTAGTAACGCCATCGCCTAACGGCTGCGGCATTAAAGACCGGGAGCTTAAAAAAAGGGGGGTTTCCACACCCTCTGTTAGGGAAGCCACCATCTCTGGCAGAGTCCTGCCTGATAAATGACTGTAAGCATCAGTGGTATAAAGCACCAAATTCCTGCCAGGAGTTGGAACAATGCCCTCAGAGGTGCGAAAAGCTGACCGAAAGGCGTGGAAATGACTGGCGGACTCAGCATATGCTGCTGGTTGTCTCGTTGTGTTCTGCCAGCCTGATGTCACTTCTTCATCTTGTAAAGAAACCATGGGTAACGACGGAGTGAGCATGGGTTCCAGTGCTCCCCCGGGCAGCCCCGGTGGGCTGACAGTGATATACTGTATTGGAGAAACCATCCGTGGAGTGGCCCAGTGAGTATCTGGCAGAAAGTTATCCATCTCATCGTCATCGACGGCCACCTCATTACTCGTCACTGACACGTAAGTTGCCACAAAGATGCTGTGAGCTGCTGTACTTTCGGTCTGTTTTCCTTGGTTAAAAAAGGCTGTATCAAAAGTAGTGGCAGATGGCGGGGCTGTGACATGGAAAGGACTGCTGTGCTGGGACTCTGGCGCAGTTTCTGTTAAGGCCACTTGTGCAGCGCTGTGCCCAGTGCTTTTCTTCAGCACGAGCTCCACGGAGTATAAGGAAAGGTTGTGCTGTTCCGGAGAGAGCTCATCTATCGAGAAAATCAGAGCTGGGTTAGCGCAATGCATTGGAAGCCACGTGGCTAACATTTTGTTTCAGGCATGAGAATTTACTCATCCAACAAACATCCATTCACCATAAATATCCATGAATCACGATCAGAAGTTAAACAGCTAGTTGGAAACCAGAAATTGACAGAATTACCATCAGGACAATATCTGCAAATATTCCTAAACCTGGCCACTGTTTTCAACCTAAGCTGTGTGTGTTTGGAGGACCGGGGGGAGGGTGGTTACACATTTATATAGTTTTTCCCACAGAACCATGGGATACCAGAAACAGAGGAGGCTGTTTAGTCCATTTTCTCTCATTTATGACATGAGGAAAGAGAGATTTCCCAAAGGTAAATAAATCAATTTCAAGACCACCCAGACAGAGTGGAGCTGGAATCTGAATATAAGGCTGCCTTGACTCCAGAGCCTGCATGTTTTCTCTTCCATGATAGAAGCTGGCTTCTAAGAGAAATGAACACAGCAACTCATTACATCAGTCACTACCCAAGTAAGAGAACTCCCCCGTCCCCCAGCTGTGCTCCCCAACACAATGGCTGAGGCTTCCACCTGAAGGCCCCAGGCTTCCTGCAGGCTCAGCTTCCATCATTTCCTGCCCCTCTCTCAGGCCTCCCCAGCTATGCTCTGGAACCTGCAGTTCCCCAAACCCAAACACCCTGTGGCCTCCATGGCTGTGCACATTCTCACCGCCACCTGGAATGTGCTTCCCTCATTCTCTACCTGGATGGCTCCTACTAGCCCTTCAGATGCAGCAGATAGGAGCTTCATGCTCGATGCTCTAAAGCGGGGTTGGCGCCTCGCCCTAGACTTCTCCCTGTCCTTATCGTGCCCACCGAAATGAACTGTCTGCTCACTAGATTCTGGGCTTCCTAAGGACAGGCCCTGTTTACCTGCCTCCCCAGTGCCCAGATCAGTAAATGATCTATATTAGGAGCTCAATCGATAACAGTTCGATAAATGAATGGAATCCAAGGATACCAAGCTCTGACAAGTGCCAACATTATCCCAACATCTGTTCAAACGTGTTTATTCCTTAACCTTGTGACAGCTCACATTATCATTTAGTAACCTTAGGCCTCTCCACCTGTAATTCAGATACAATGTAGCCTAGAGAAACAGGACAAGTGACAGCCCAGCCATTGATGAAAGCCCAGGGCCCAGGGACTGTCCTCGGCAGCCCAGGCCGGGGGACTGAGCAACTATCACAATCCATAATAACACCTGGTTTCTCTAATCCCAGCAGTCTATCAGAACATCTCTGTCTGAAATGGTATAAGGATAGTCTTGAGTTCACTATTTTTTTTTTTAAGTAAGTCATTTCTATTCTATTTCTAGCAATATAGCGGACTAGAGATCTTAAAACTCTCTACTTCGGAACATTGAAGATTACTTAAGAAATGTTTGAAAACCATCTTCTAAGTGACTGGATGGCCTGCAAGACAGTAAGGAGAAAGTGCTGAGTGCAGGAATAAAAGAGGAGCTGTATTAGGGCAGAGACTGGGGACCCAAGGCAGGTACTGGACCAGTTGTCCTGCTGTTTAGGCCACAGGGGACCAAGGGACAAGCATTAGCCTAGACAAGGTAAGAACCCAATTGAAGACCATTTTCCAAAAGTGGAGGCAGGAAGTGTCATAATCTCAGAGAAAGAGTGAGTTAGGAGGAAATGGTCCACTTTTCAGAAGACGGCAAAAGCAGCTACTGGCTTCCAATACAGCCCGACTTGAGAGCACCCTGGACTGACTTTCCCTTTTCCCTGCTGGACTCTCCTCAGTCTCTCGCTTCTGTTCCTCAGGATCATGGTCTAGAATAAAATATGCACATAAATCCATGTCTCAGGCTTTGCTTTCTGGGGGTTAAATCCAGGTTAAGACACTGCTATGACTTGTATTATGTGCTCCCAATATTCCTACATTGAAATCCCAGCCCCCAGGACCTCACAATATGACCATATTCGGCAACAGGGTCAGTGTAGATGTAATCAGCCTGGATGAGGTCATACTGAAGTAGGGTGGATCCCTCATCTAATATACTGATGACCTCATAAAAGGTGGAAATTTGGGCTGAGCTCGGCGGCTCATGCCTGTAATCTCAACACTTTGGGAGACCAAGGCAGGTGGATCATGAGGTTAGGAGTTCGAGACCAGCCTTGCCAACATGGCGAAACCCCATCTCTACTAAAAATACAAAAATTAGCCAGGTATGGTGGCACATGCCTGTCATCCCAGCTACTTGGGAGGCTGAGGCAGGAGAATCGCTTGAACCTGGGAGGCAGAAGGTTCAGTAAGCTGAGATCACGCCACTGCACTCCAGCCTGGGAGACAGAGTGAGACTTCGGCTCAAATAAAAGTGGAAATTTGGATACAGACATACACAGAGGTAGAACACCATGTGAAGATGAAGGCAGATATCATGATGATGCATCTACAAGTCAAAGAACATCAAAGATTGACAGCAAATCACCAGCAGCTAGGGGAAGGCCCTGCAGCAGATTCTCCCTCACAGGCTTCAGAAGGAACCCACACCTTGAACTTGGACTTCTAGCCTCCAGAATGGTGAGACAATAACTTTCTGCTGTTTAAGACAAACAAAGGAAAAATATACGTCTGAACTTTGACTTTGTATAGCTATGGCACGAAACATCGTCCCTGTATTACTTCTATGGTCCTGACAACTGTATGCTTGAGTCAAAATTTAAAGTGGACCAGGTCTCCAGCACCTGTCAGAAACTAACATACATCATGCCCAGAAGAACACACTCACAGCCTGGTTTCAAAGTATTCCTGCAGCTAGAGCTGCAGAGCACAGAATTAGAAATTATAAAATACATAAGAAAGCAGAGTACCATGAACAAAAGTCAAGAGAAATCCCATGAAAAAAGTATTTTTTAAAAAGGCCAACTAAATTGAATCAGATCTATAAAGACTTTAGATACTGGAATTATGAGATCCATTTTTTAAAGTTCTATTGAATTTATTTATAATATTAAAGAGAAGACTGAAAACATGAGTAATGAGCAAGAGACTATAAAAGTTGGCCAGAAATATTTTTAACACATTTAGAAATAAAAATTTTATAATTAACAAATTTTAAACTCAATATACATGTAAAACAGCAATTTAGACACAGCTGAAGCAAGAATTAGTGATCTGGGGGATAGGTCTGAAGAAATTACTCAGAAAAGGGCACAGGGAAACAAAGAAATGTAAAATATTAAAAAAATAAGTTAAGAGACATGAAGACAGAATAAGACAATCCAACATACATTTCCTCAAAGTTTTAAGAAAAAAAATAAAAGGGAATAGGGTAGACATAATATTCAAAGGCACGGTGCTAAGAATTTACCAAAATTAATAAGGGACATGAACCATTCAATTCAGAAAGACCAAAAAAATCCCAAGGAGAGTGAATTAAAAAAAAAAAACCCATATCTATACACATAATGATACCATAGATTAAAGACAAAGAGAAATTGTCAAAGCAGTCAGAGAAAAAGGAAACAGCAACTAAACTAGCAAAAGTAACTGCCTCACAGAATTAGCCAGATGACAATGAAACAAAATCCTCAAGGGCTGAGACAAACTATCTCACATCTTAGAGGTGAATAACCAGGAAAACTCTCTATCAAGACATTTTCAGCTTAACAGTGGTTAAACAAACAGAAGACCCACAGTAAAGAGCTTCTAAATAAGGATACCCTTCAAGAAGAAAGGTTATTATCTCGGCAAGAAGATCTGAGAATAGAGAATAAATGATAAACATATGGCCAGATGTGGTGTATCACACCTGTAATCCCAGCACTTTGGGAGGCTGAGGCGGGTGGATCACCTGAGTCAGGAGTTCGAGATCAGCCTGGCCAACACGGTGAAACTCCATCTCTACTAAAAATAAAAAATTAGCTGGGTGTGGTGGCACGCACCTGTAGTCCCAGCTACTTGGGAGGCTGAGGCAGGAGAATTGCTTGAGCTGGAAGGCAGAGGTTGCAGTGAGCCAAGATCGCACCATTGCACTCCAGCCTGGGCAACAGAGCGAGACTGTGTCTCAAAAAAAAAAAAAAAAGGATAAACAGATGGTTAAATCTAAACAAATATTGATGGTATAAATGAACAGTAATACTGCTATGTCATTTGTGAGTTTACAAAAGACATTATATGGAATTAAAATAGTTGTGCATAGAAGCTATAAGAGGGACAGCCAGAGATATTATCGACTCACTAGCAGAGCCATAGGTCAAGAGTTAAGACAAAATTCTGTAAATAGATTTTTGTTTCTATATACCAAAATCTGCAAATAATATTTAGTGCCCTAGATAAAATATTTCTAGCTGGTTCTCCTAGCATCTGAAAGTCACCAACTTAAACCATATATAAAATGCTTAAAGGGTCATATTTCTTTCTCCATCATATGAACTTTTAAAATGATTAAACAATATAAGAAGGATTTTTTCATCAATATTTTAAGTTGCTATTTCATAGCAATACTATAAGGCATTTGTTGTCTTCCACGCACCCCAGCTCTAGGATTCCTTGCCTAAGCGCTTGTATCACTTACCTGTCACATCCTGAGCACAGGTGGAAGAAAACATGATACTTATTATGACCACAGTAAAATGGCAGCTGTTCTTTTCTACAGCAAAGGCTTACAAGTTATAAACGTAAGAAGTAATAACATCACAGTTCTGTCAAATTGGGTGCCGCAGAATTCTGACGTTTTCCTAAGGATGAACCATTTTATGCGTCTGTTTTAAAACTGCTATGTTATTGTTTGTTTTGAAATATTAGATCTGAACAAGGAGCAAGTTCTCTTTTAAAACACATCACAAACGCATTTGGAAGTGAACTGGAAGACTGCAAGAGACAAAATAACAAAGAAAAGCAATGTTTAGTGGCTAATTTATGAACCTGGGTATCTCATGCAAGCTAGAATTAAATCAACTCTGCCTTCCAAGGACAGCAAACGGGGAAGGCAAAGTGGCCATGGGGACAAAAAAATTCTCCTGACTAGAAAATGATGGGGACAAAAACTTCGTATTAAGAAATGGAAGGCGTGCCAAGCTGGGATGCATTTTTTCCTTCTTTCTCTCTGCCAAGCCCCAGGAGGGACAAAGCAGCTGCAGTGCCAAGGGGAATCACTTCTGCAGTTAACTCAGGAGGAAGCTAGAAAACCCAGGCGAGTCTCTCACAGCATAAAAGGCATCAGGGACTCTAATTTCAAGCCCAGGAGATCAATTTTCAAGCTCTAAAGCGTAGGTTCACAAAAGAGGGAAAGCGTCTCTCTTGGATGACAGAGAAAGGAAAATGGGTTGGGGAGAGATGGGTGCTTCTCAGACTGTGACGCCCGCCTGCATGACGCCAGACCCTGGATTCCTGCACTGCTCCCAGCTAACACGTCCCTGCCACCCACTCCAAGTAGCCAGCATTGAGGCCTTTTCTCCATTTAGGCAGCAAATCCTTGTTCACTGGGACCCTACCATGCACCTGCACCTGGTCCTGGCCAGGTTCTGACCATGCTGGACGTCACAGCAGGGAACCATGCAGCACTCTCACTGCCAGGTCACACCAATTCCGCGATGACACATTAGTGAGGAAGAGGTCCAGCTGTCTCCAAAACTTGTCTGTTTCAGACAAGTTACAAGCAAGACCAAGTAATGCCCTTATATATTTTTTTTAAGTCATGTTTTTCTATCTGGAAATCTTCCTGAACTATTAGTAGTTAATCATGGAATCATGTATTTTTCTAGATTAATGGATCCTTTAGGACCTAGGTCAATCCCTCACGGTGCAAATAAGGCTCAAAATAGCACCCAGAAGAGCCAGCAAAGAAAGAGGCAGGTTCCTGCATTCCTAGCAGCTGAGGGCTCTTCATACCACACCGAGTTTTGTCAAATCAGGCCACCAAATTAAAGTTGCTGGTGAGGAAATTTAGTTGAAAAACATGCTACAGCCAGGCACGGTGGCTCACGCGTGTAATCCCAGCACCTTGGGAGGCCGAGGCGGGAGGATCACCTGAGATTGGGAGTTCGAGACCAGCCTGACCAACATGGAGAAACACCATCTACTAAAAATACAAAATGAACCAGGCATGGTGGCACATGCCAGTAATCCCAGCTACTTGGGAGGCTGAGGCAGAAGAACTGCTTGAACCCGGGAGGTGAAGGTGCAGTGAGCCGAGATGGTACACTGACTGCACTCCAGCCTGCGCAACAAGAGCAAAAATCTGTCTCAAAAAAACAAAAACAAACAAAAAAAGAAAACATGCTAAATGGCCAGGTGCTAGTAGCTCACCCCTATAATCCAAGTACTTTGGGAGGCCGAGGCGGGCAAATGACTTGAGTCCCGGAGCTGGCCAGCCTGGGCAACATGGTGCAACCCTGTCTCTACAAAAAATCAAAAATTAGCCAAGCATGGGGGTGAGCACCTGTGGTTCTAGCTACTTGAGAGGCTGAGGTGGGAGGATTGCTTGAGCCCAGGAGGTGGAGGCTGCAGTGAGCTGAGACTGTGCCACTGCAGTCCAGCCTGGGGAACAAAGCCAGACACTGTCTCAAAAAAATAAAAAATAAAAAACCTAAACTATGTTAGAGTACAACTGAGTTGAAAGCACTTGCTACATTCTGTTACTAAAACTTAGGGGCAGGCACATGCTTTGGACTCCGAGGCCCCGCAGTCCACCTGGGGACAGCTCACAGCTGCAGGCACAGATGCTGGGAAAACACCACCTCCCCTGAGGGCTGGCCTGGGGGGCCCAAGGGACAGCAGTGTCAAGCGTCCCTAAAGAGCTTTCATCCAGACAGAAACATTATTTTTGCTTCTTTGCTAAATTGTGGAGTTTCTAAAACACGATGAGTCATCTCAACTTTCTGTGGATGTGAAATCTAAAAAACAAGGGCTCCTGGCCCCCAGGATTTCTAAGAGTTTATGAACAAAAGCAGTTGATCATTAAACCACCCCCCTCCAATTTCACAAATCTCCAGCAAATTTTTCTCTTTTTTTTTTTTTTTTTTTTGAGACAGGTTTTGTTGTGTAACCCAGGCTGGAGTACAGTGGTGCAACCTCTGCTCACTGCAACCTCTGCCTCTTGGGTTCAAGCGATTCCTGCCTCAGCCTCCTAAGTAGCTGGGATTACAGGCATCCACCACCACACTCAGCTAATTTTTGTATTTTTAGTAGAGATAGGGTTTCAGCATGTTGGCCAGGCTGGTCTTGAACTCCTGACCTCAAGTGATCCACCCAACTCAGCCTCCCATAATGCCAGGATTATAGGCGTGAGCCACCACGCCCAGCCTAAAGGCATTCTTGACATATAAATATACCTTTGAGATTTGCAGATTTGGTCCTAGACCAACTTAATAAAGAGAATATCACAATAAAGCAAGTCAAACAGATTTTTTGGCTTCCCAGTGCATATAAAAATTACGTTTATACTATACTGTAGTCTATTAAGTACACAATAGCATTATGTCTAAAATATATATATACATATATATGTATATATACACACATACTTTAACTAAAAATACTTCATTGCTAAAAATGCTAACAATTATCTGCTTTTTTTCCTTTCCAGCCCTGGCCCCAGACCCTACAGCTGCTGGGATGTTGATGCCTATGAAGAACTGGATTGCCATTTATGAACTTCTTTTTAAAGAGGGGAGCCATGGTGGCCAAGAAGGACGTCCACATGCCTAAGCACCCACAGCTGGCAGACAAGAATGTGCCCAACCTTCATGTCATGAAGGTCATGCAGTCTCTGACGTCCTGAGGGTACGTGAAGGAACCGTTTGCCTGGAAACATTTCTACTGGTACCTTACCAATGAGGGTATCCAGTATCTCTGTGATGACCTTCATCTGCCCCCGGACATTGTGCCTGCCACTCAGTCCAGAGACTGGCAGGCCTCGGCCCAAAGGTCTGAAGGGTGAACGACCTGCAAGACTCACAAGAGGGTAAGCCAACAGAGATCCCTGCAGACGGACTGCTGGTGCCGACAAGAAAGCCGAGGCTGGGGCTGGGTCAGCAACCCAATTCCAATTTGGAGGTGGATTTGGTTGTGGACCTCAGTAAAATTGGAGAAGATTGTTTTGCATTGAATAAACTTACAGCCAAAAACGCTTTTAAAAAATGCTAACAATTACCTAAGCCTTCAGTGAGTTGCAATCTTTTTGTTGGTGGAGTATTCTGTCTCAGTGTTTATGGCTGCTGGCTGATGAGGGTGGGGGCTGATGAAGGTGAGGGTGGCTATATCTTAAGACAATGAAGTTTGCCTCATCAACTGATGCTTCCTTTCATGAAACACTCCTCTGTAGCCTGTGATGCTGTTTGGTAGCATTAGACCCACAGCAGAACTTCCTTCGAAACTGGAGTCAATCCTCTCCAACCCTGCCAAGTGCTTTATCAGCTAGGCTTATGGGATAGTCTACATCCTTTGTTGTCATTTTAATGATGTTTACAGCATCTTTACCAGGACTAGATTCCATCTCAAGAACCCACTTTCTTTGCTCATCCATAAGAAGTGACTCATCTGTTTACACTGGACCATGAGGGCAGCAATTCAGTCGCATCTTCAGGTTCTAATTCAGGTTCTCCACTCAATCTGCAGCCACTTCCTCCAGCGAAGTCTCGAATTCTTGAAAGTCATCCATGAGGTTTCAAATCAACTTCTTCCAAAATTCTGTTCACGTTGATATTGTGGCCTTCTCTCATATATCACCAATATTCTTAATGACATCTAGAATGGTAAACCGTTTCCAGAATGTTTTTGATGTGCTTTTCTCAGACCCATGAGAGGAATCACTACCTATGGCAGCTAGAGCCTTATGAAATATGTTTCTTTTGTTGTTGTTGTTTTCAAAGACAGTGTCTTGCTCTGTTAGCCAAGCTGGAGTACAGTAGTACAATCATAGCTCACTGCAGCCTTGAAATCCTGGGCTCAAGCAATTCCCCACAGCTCAGCCTCCCAAACAGCTAGAAATATAGGCATATGCCATGACACCCAGCTAATTTATTTAATCTTTCTTTTGTAGAGACAGGGTCTCACTATGTTGCCCAGGCTAGTCTCAAACTCCTAGCCTCAAGCAATCCTCCTGCCTCGGCCTCCCAAAGTGAGCCACCGCATCCAGCCAGGAAATGTATTTCTTACATAGTAAGACTTGAAAGTCAAGTCTTACTTACACCATCCCCAGGTGATTCATGTGCCCATTAAAGTTTAAGAAGCATTAGCCTGAGATTCATTTTAGAGAAATTCACATGGTGATATTAAGTATGCAAATGGATATCCAAGCCTGAGATAAACCTGCAAATGTGAAGAGGAGAAGCCAGGGAGACCGGGGAAAACCAGGAACGGGAGGTGACAAGAACACAGAGAATCGGTGAGTATTCGGGAAAGGTCGCCATGCTGAATAACCCTGAAAGATCAAGCACATGCAGGCTGGAGAGGCCCTCCAGGTATGCACGTGTCTCACGGTGGCAGAAGCCAGGCTGACTAGCGAAGGGTGGCTGAGGAAACGGGATCCACACAGACAACTTGACAAGCAGTTTTGCTGCATGAGGCAGGGAAGAGAGCAGACACCTGGAAGATCTGGGGAAGTCGCTTGGTTCTGAGATGAGAGAGAAGAATCACTGAGGAGCTGGTTAAAGATGTAAGTTTCTAAAAAGGCAAAGCAGCTTATGCAAAATGCTTCCTCTCATCATGAGGAAACATCAGATGGGCCCAGTACCAGGGATGTTCTATAAAATACTCAACTTTCAAAAATGCCAAGGTCATAAAAGGCAAGAAAAGACTGAGGAACTGTCATAGGCTCGAGCAGACTCAGGAGCCATGTCAACTAAATGTGATGTGCGAGTCTGGACTGGGCTCCAGAACAAAAGTGGAAGAACTGGCAGAACCCTGTAAAGTCTGTAGTTTCGTGGCTGCCACTGAACCAATGCTAACTTCATAACTCCACTATGATCATGTAAGATATTATTATTAGGGGAAGCTGAATGAGGGAATATGGGAACTCTGTGTATTAATCTTGCAAATTTATGTTTAAAATTCTTGCAAAATAGGCCAACACGGTGGTAGTGGCTCATGCCTACAATCCCAACACTTTGGGAGGCGAGGACAGGTAGATCACCTGAGGTGAGGAGTTCAAGACCAGGCTGGCCAATATGGCAAAACCCCATCTCTACTGAAAATACAAAAATTAGCCAGGCATGATTGCACACACCTGTAATCCCAGCTACTCGGGAGGCTGAGGCAGGAGAATCGCTTGAACCCGGGAGGCAGAGGTTGCAGTAAGTCAAGATCGCACCACTGTACTCCAGCATGGGCAATAGAGTAAGACTCCATCTCAAAAATAATAATAATAAAATTAATAAAATAAAATAAAATTCTTGCAAAATAAAAACAAAAAAACCTCAGGTTCTCATTCATCAGGCGGGGCATGGGACTCAGAAAGCAATGTACAGGTTTTTGTTATTGTGGTTGTTCTTATTGGTGTTTTGGAACCTATGAGTGGAACAAAGGTTGACTCAAATGACATCAAAAGGGTGAGAGCACTACCGATGGAGCAATGCAGATGACAGGACGGCACTGAAGATACAAGGACCGGCGAGGAGTCCACGGGGCTGAGAAGGAAGGAAGGAAGGGAGGGAGGGAGGGAGAGAAGGAGGGAGGGAGGGAAGGAGCGAACCCAGAGAAGAAGTGGCCTTTGATCCTCCACAAGACACAGTGTCCCTGAAAATTACTACCATGGAGGACAGATTGAGAGAGTGCAGAGACCAGGAAACTTTACAGATTTACTTGTGAGTGTTTGTGGGAATTGTGGTTAAAGGGCTCCTCTGGATATAGTATTTCCTATTTAAAAAAATTTAAAAGTCTAGGACATCCACTGAAAATAAGGAGTGGTTGAGGGATGGGGCAGAACACACCAGGCGAGAGGAGAATTCATGAAAGGCCTGGAGGGGCAGGGGAGAGGGAGCCGTACACAGAAATGAGATGGAATGGCCGGGCTCTGCCTAAAACTAGAAGACAGGTTTCCTATGTCCATGGGAGGAAAAACTGTTGTTTCCAGATCAGTGTTTCAGGCTGTAGTTGGATATGGGGACTTAATCTTGCAACACAGAAAATACCAGCCTGGGAGTGAATGAAAAGTAACTGACTGCAGCTCACCCCCCACTATTTTAAGTTCACAAATATTCTTAAACTTCATTTTGAAGTCCTCCTTTGACATCCTTTGTTTCTTGACTTTTATTAGGTCACAGACAACATTAAAATATTTGAATTGCCATATGTCACATCTTTGATTCCTGACTCAAATAAGAGGCACCATGATGTAATAGAGAGTGCTGGAGATGAGAGCTTGCAGGCCTCGGGCCTCAGCCCAGCCCCCTGGAAGAGCCATTTCACATTCCCGGATCTCCATTCCCTCATCTGCTAACAAGATAGGCAGTCCCTGAAAATTACTACCTGAAAAATGGGTGTTGACATCTGACTTCCCAAGTGGAAGGGAAACAGGACCCTGTGCATATGCTATGAGGTTTTCTCTAACCCTCAAACCATAAGGGGTTCCCCAGAAAGAGAAAGGGGAGCCCCAAAATGATAAATGGACATGATACCAGCAGTGGGCAGCTTCAGTTTTAGGTGGAAAAATACCAGCTCATAAAAAGCACAGCTCTTCAGCACTGGCAAAACACAATCCCTCCCATCCAGTGAAGGATAATGGGGCCAAAGTCTCCAGAGCATTCCATAGAGAACAAAACTGGGCGCGTTCTATCTCCAACTTGCTCAGTTCCCCCGGAGAAATCCCTTATAATTAGTCACCCCTTCCATTTCCTTCTCTAAAGATGGGACACACATAACAATTAGTGACCTCACCCAAACATTAAGAGAACTCATGTGTAACTTCAGAAAACAATGACTGTGACCAAACAATACTGAAATATAGATACTGCAAGACTTTTTAAAAATTCAACTATTCTACCTAAAACACCAGTTTAGGCTTCAGGTTGGGGTTTAGGGTTCATTTCTGTGCATGACATTTGAGGAGCTAAGGATATTAAAATGTTGGTTTAATTGAAGGCAAGGTACACAGTATTTATTACAATATGTTGTTTTGCTTTATTCTTTCCTAAATAAAATGCGATCCTCTTTCACCAACCTAGAAAGCAAGATCATCAGCACTTCAGTAACCAAAACAAACTCAACTAAATAACTCAATTCGCTAAGAACAAAGGCAAAAAAAATTCTGTCAACCATCTGTTTCTAAAATAATTTAATTTAAAACACAGTCCTGTAACAACAGGGAAAAGGACACCATCAGCTTCCAGATAATCTACTGTCTCCTATTACACTCAGAGCAGGGGTGGCACACGACATCCCATGACTAAGCATGAGCAGGCACCTTCCCTCCTCCCAACAGCAGGAGCCAGCAGCAATGAACATCCGCACCAATGCCCAAGCAGCCAGGAGACACCACCGCCTCCCTGGGGGGTATTAATTCCAACAAACAGTAAACAGCTTATGCTGCAGGCTCAATGCCTTAATTCGGCTCTAAATTATGCTTTTATTTTATATCAAGGGATCAGGAGGCTTAAGGGAGAGAAGGGTCACACCAGCTGGAAGCAGCAGCAAGGACAAAGGCACCATGTCTGGACAAAGTGGGATGTGTCTGTAGTGGCTGCATTTGTTTGGAGAGAATAATACTAGAAAAGTTGGCCCAAGGGTGTGAGAATGTTGGCAGACAATAGGGCGAAATCTAATATTTTGAGCACAGCAGCTTTTTGAGCAAAGTTATCCTGCAGGAAAATCAATCTGGGAGAGCAGAAAGAAGCGTAAAATAGTGCTCCATCATACACACAGATATGCACAGTTGATGGGGCAAGGAGTGTGATCAGGACAGTGAAGGGAACAGAAAGGAAGTTCCCAGTCAGAGAGACTGCACTAAGGTAGGATAGATGATAAAATTCAGCAGCCAATGGGATGGATGGGGAAGACAACGAAAAGTCACAGGTGATTCCAAGTCACAGTTCCAACTGCCCACTAGGCAATTCCACTTGAGTATTCAACAGGCTCCTAAAAAACTCTGACCCTCCCCCATATGCCACTTAATAACTCGTGCCCACAGCCAGGTCCTGCTAGCACTCTTGACCCTCACACGCCTTCCTCCCCACCGCCACCAATTAACTTGGGCCTTACGAAGACCTGCTCAGAATCCCACCTTGCACAGCTTCTGTGGGAGACAGGCTTCCCACGACACTGGAGCGCTGCAGGCAGAGGTGTCCTGAGACCACAGACATCACCTGCTTCCTCACTCCAAGTTTGGTTCAGAAACCAGGAGAGGCCATGGCATCCACAAATATCCTGTTAAATGGCTTCTATAGTGCTTCTTGGGTGGTGTCATAAGCCCTATAAACAAAGGGTGGCAGCACTTCCAGCATGACAAGTTCCCACCTTGTCCAAACAGTGTCACTAGAGATGTGTGACCCCCTCCACCCCCCACACACACCCACCCCAAACGCTGGGGCTGTGGGCCAAGGGAAGGTGTGCTGAGAAACCCTGTCCTGTCACTGCTCTGGCCCTGATCAGAGGTATGTGTTCCTGGCCATGGTAATCAAACAGGCTATGGTCTCTCTCTGCCAGCCATAACCCACCCTAAGCTCTGCAGTCTCCTCTAGCCTATTCCAATCCATCTCAAGTTTTCTAACATGCAGAGCTGATCAATCCATTCTGTATATATGAAGTTCATCTAAAAGAAAAGAAACAATCGAACTAAGTCATTTATTCTTAAAATCCTCCAGTGGCTCTTAAAAGCCTTCAGAAATCCAAAGTCCTCAGCTGATACACAAAAGAGCCTTCAGCTCCCCATTCCTGCCTGTCCCACTAGTATTCCCCTCCCCCACAAGCAGCCCATGCCCCAGCCATTCGACGCACGCTCTGACTCTGACGACCACACTTTTGCAAAGACTGTTCCCTTTACTGATACTGGCCTCTCCTCCTTCCCCTAACTCCTGTCATACCCCAGAACCTCCTTTTCCATCTCCCCCAGAACTCTGCATGTGCTTTTCTCGTGACACTGAAGTTGTATTCTTGGTTTCCTCATTACTCACTTGTCCCCCTCACCCCACCCCAGATCATGAGCTACTTGAAGGAAGAGGCTGTGTCTCATCAGTGTGCCTCCCATGTCCAACCCAAAGACTAACATGTTCATTCATTCATTCAAAGTCCAACAAATACTACCAGCCATGTGAGCTAAGTGCAGGATATGAAGTGTTAGCCAAGATGGAAAGGTCCCCTGCTCACAACTTTATGGTTGAGAAAAGGAGGCAGACAATAATGATGAACTAAGAAGACTGGTAAGGAAATAAGCAAGGTGCTGTGATGGAGAATGACAGACAAGGAAGGTCAGGAAAGGATGAGGAACCAAGAGAGAAAGAGACAGGAAGGCTGCTGCAGGCAGAGGGGGTGGTGAGTGCAGCAGCCTGAAGTGGGAAGGAGATTGACAGATGTGCAAACAGCTGGTATGAATGGTGCAGGTCACCAAGGGGAACCCGTCGTTTGAAGCTCAAATGGAAGGTGAGATGCCAACTCGGGGTGGATGGAAATCTGACTCTAGGGTTTGAAGAGAAATCTGGGCCAATGATACAGATTGGTGATTATCTGTAGAAAGATGATCATGGGGTTAAATGATACCATCAAGGGAGGTGGGGGGAGTTTGACTTCCAAGCCCTTCAGGAACACGTTCATTTAAGGGTGCTCTGCCGCAGTCAGGAGGGGCCAACTTTAGCAATCATACTGCTATAGTCTGAATATTTGTGTCACCCTAAAATTCATATGTTGAAACCTAACCCTGAGGTGTTGGTATTAAGACATAGGACCTGTCAGGCGCAGGGGTTCACACCTATAATCCCAGCACTTTGGGAGGCCGAGGTGGGCAGATCACCTGAGGTCAAGATTTCGAGATCAGCCTGACCAACATGGAGAAACCCTGTCTCTACTAAAAATACAAAATTAGCTGGGCATGGTGGCAGGTGCCTGTAATCCCAGCTACTGAGAAGGTTGAGGCAGGAAAATCACTTGAACCCGGGAGGCGGAGGTTGCGGTAAGCCAAGATCTCACCATTGCACTCCAGCCTGGGCAACGAGAGTAAAACTCTGTCTCAAAAAAGAAAAAAAGAAGAGGTAGAGGCCTTTGGGAGGTGATGAAAAGGATTATTAGTGTTCTTATTAAAGAGGCCCGAGAGAGTTTGTTTGCCGCTTCTGCCATATGAGGACACACAGGAGGCGCTGTCTATGAGAAACAAGCCCTCATCAGAAACCAAGCCTGCTATGTATGATCTTGATCTTGGACTTCTCAGCGTCCAGAACTGTGAGTGATAAATTTCTATTGTCTATGAATGGCCCAGTCCAAGGTATTTTGTTATAGCAGCCCAAACAGACTAAGAGACATACCACATTGAGTGCCGGTTACATAGACTTCTGTAATCCAATTCAGTCAAGCACACATATTATTCATTCTCACCCTTCCTTAATTTATTTCCATTCACTGGCAATCTTTCCCAAATCCCCCGTTCTGCCTGCTTATTGGTATGAAGAGCCTACTGATTAGCAATTATCCATAGCATTAACTCTCTAAGTGTCTATAGTTATGACTTCTCCTGGTTTATTTGAGGGCTCTGTGGGATTCCATGATAAGGAATGACATGAAGTTAATGTAAATACGAATTTGATGAGAAACTAACCAGATCGAATCTATAGATAAGCCAGAAGGCAATTTTCTAAAGCTGCAGTCCCTTCCACGTAGAGTTCCATGCTTGTTTTTGCTATTACAATAAAATGTTTAAACGCTGCCAAACAACCCAATTTTGGCATTTTAAACTTTTTATTATAGGCCGGGTACAGTGACTCATGCCTGTAATCCCAGCACTTTGGGAGACCAAGATGGGCGGATCACCTGAGGACAAGAGTTTGAGACCAGCCTGGCCAACATGGCAAAACCCCGTGTCTACTAAAAATTAGCTGGGTATGGTGCCACGCACCTGTAATTCCAGCTATTCCAGAGGCTAAGGCAGGAGAATAGTTTGAACCCGGGAGGCAGAGGCTGCAGTGAGCTGAGATCTCAGCCACTGTACTCCAGCGTGGGTGACAGAGTGAGACCCTCTCTCAAAAAAAATAATTAAACTTTTTATTATAAAATTTTCAGACATACACAAAAGTTAAAAGACTAGAACCCATTACTCAGCTTCAACCCGAAAAACTTTATTTTTAAAACACAAACACAGCACATCCTAGACATCATTCATTTCTATAAATACTTTAGCATCTCAGATAAGGATTTTTCAAAAATCACAACCACAATATAATTATCACACCCAACAAAATTCAAAATAATTCCTAATATCATCTAATTATGCATTTCAAACTTGGTTTTCAAACTTGGTTTTCCTTGGTGGCCTTTGGGAGGTGAATAAGTCATGAGGACCCCACCCTCATGAATAGCATTCCTGTCCTTATAAAAAGGGCCAGAGAGAGCTTGTTATTGCACAAAAAATATTTTTGCGTAACAGTACAATGCTTTCTTCTAACCAGAATCCAAACAAGGTACATACATTGCTTTGGTTCATGTGTCTCTTAGGTCTCTTTAACTTTATAACAGTTTTCTCCTCTTTTCTTCTCCCTTCTTTAAGCTCTCACTATTTACTTGTTAAAGAGAGGTCATTTGTCCCTGTAGACAGTCTACATTCTGTATTTGGCTGACTATATTCTCATGGTGTCATGTAATATGTTCTTCCCCCAAATTTCTGATAAACTGGTAGTTAGATCAAGAGGCTTCATTAGGTCCAGAATCAATGTTTTTGGCAAGAATACTCTCTAGGGGGTCCTCTGTAATTCCACTGTATCACAGCAGGAGGTGCCTGATTTCTCAATGTCCTATTCTGAGTGATACTAAAATTTGGCAAGGGCTTAAGAGGTGACAGCCCTCTCCATCCATTACAAGGCTCCTCATCAACTCTTCACATAATGACTAAGCAGTCACTGATCAACATTGACTCCATCCCTTATATCATTAGGGAGGTTGGGTTTTTTAAGCCTGCATTAATAAAAGATGTTCTAGCCTGGCATAGTGGCTCATGCTTATAATCCCATCACTCTGGCAGGCCCAAGCAGGAGGATTGCTTGAAGCCTGTGGTTTGAGACCAGCCTAGGCAACATAGTGAGACCACATTTCTATAAAAAAAAAAATTTTCTTTAAAAAAATGATTTAAAAAGATATTCCAACACTGGAATTATAGAAAGAATAGTAATTTGGAGTCTGGAACAATAATTTTATTTGTGTTTTGTAAGAACATTTAATAAGTCATCTGATGAGGAATTCAATACAAAGATGCTGATTTCTGTACTGTTCTTTAAAAATATTACACACACATCACTGACCCTGTGAATGTATTAAAGTCCCCCTCCCCCACCAAAGGTCACAGTTCCATAAAGATAGTAAGTAAAGAATAAGGCAGATCTTGGAAATTATGACACTTATAAAGGAGGGAAGGAGGAAATAGCAATGTCAGAATGTCTCCAAGGCAGTGCATTTATTACAGCACCTTTCCAAAGAACAGATTAAAGAAGTACTGAAATAACCTAAAGACACGATAGTTAAACAGTTTCAAATTCCTCTTCTTCCTAGAGTTTCTACAAAACAGCAAAAAAGAATCTGAATCCTTTTCTCCCCATCCCCTACTCAGAGAAGTGTTAATAAACAGTAAAATACCTACGTAGACAGAAGACTCCTCCTCCCTTCAAAAACAGAGGCCAGTTAATGCCTTCCACATAATCACTTAATGACCCTGAGAAATCCTCTATTAATAGCCAAGCTGCACAGGTACCTACACTTCCCCCTGGGTTAGAGAATTTCCACTCAAGAGAGCAATTAGCATTCTGCTGAACTGAACTACCCAGCCTGCTGCAGGAAGGTAGGGAAGGGAAGCAGGAGATAACCTTCAGGGACCAGTAAGATAAGGGAGCCTAAACTCTTCTCGAGGAAATAAGGAAATGTTAAACATATTGCAATGAATCTCACTGAACTGTAAGCTTAAAGGTGATTCAAATGGTAAATTTTGCGTTATGTATATTTGACCACATTAAAAGTCACAATGCTCAATTTTTATAGGCTCGTGTGGCCAACAGCCATCCTCTGCCAGATACTATGCTCCACTATCCTTCTCACTTCATTGGTGAAGAATCCGAGGCTCCAAAAGATTAAGTAGCTTGTTCAAGTCCCACAACTGGTAAGTGACGGACCCAAGATTCAAACCCGGATCCATCTGCTGCCAAACCCCCTTGCTCTGGGCACAGCACTACACTGCGTCTCTGAAGAGGTGTACTGAGAGTTTCCAAAAGAAGTTTCCAGAATATCATTCTTGAACAGTTCTATACAAAAATTTTCCTAATAGAAGGCAAACAAGAATTCTATTAAAAACTGCTTCCCAATTTGAAAACTCTACTCACTGCATCTCAACACAGGCCCATCAACTTCAGGAGGTTTAAACAACACGTAAAAGAGCAATACAGTGAAAACAGTATCTCAGATGCTAAAGCCAGAGAGGTATGAGGCTAGCTCCTGCCATCAGCTCTGCACAATCGCAGGAGGATGCTGCCACAGGAAAACCTGGAACCTGGTTCTGGTGGCTGAGGCTAACGAGGAGACCCAAAGAGCAGAGGTATGAAAAGCTGGGAACTGTCCCAGCCACCAGCTTTGTCAGGCACTGCACTGGTGAAACAGCGCTCCCTTACCTGCAAAAGTAAGTTGGAGGTTGGAACAAAAGCAACAAAACTCAAGTAAGAAACACAATGGACCAAAGACCTGCCTGCTGCCCCCAGCAACCTACTAAGGGCCGCCTGGGCCTCAAACAATGGATGAGCAACCAATGTATATCCCTGCAGACAGAGACGGTCTGTCCTCCTCCAGAGGAAGCTAAGGCAGCTTGCTAGACCCACAAGGAAGAAGAAGGGAAATAATCACGGATCTCCTCGCTTGTGACCACAGTGGCAATGATGACTCCAGAGTGCTTGCTTTGTGCCCAGATGCTTCACGAGTTCCCCTCGAGTCCCACAAAGCCCAATGGTGAAGCCACTGTTCTCATCTCCACTTTACAGCAGGGCAGGTGGCACAGAGAGGTCGGGTTTATCCAAATCCCTACCAGAGAACCTGGACTAGAGCCCTGGACTGTCTGCCCCTGGCGCCTGCAGTCTCAGTCACTGCACATGAAACTCATACCTGTGGAGGAAAACACCACCCAAATGAATAACTTTTCAAAAATTATTTCCTTTATTCTTTTCTGTTTTTTTTTTTTTTCTTGAGATGGAGTCTTGCTCTGCCACCCAGGTTGAAGTGCAGTGGCATGATCTCGGCTCACTGCAACCTCCGCCTCCTGGGTTCAAGCAATTCTCCTGCCTCAGCCTTCTGAGTAGCTGGGATTACACACACCTGCCACCACACCCAGCTAATTAAGTAGAGAGAGGGTTTCGCCATGTTGCTCAGGCTGTTCTCAAACTCCTGACCTTGTGATCTGCCCGCCTCGGCCTCCCAAAGTGCTAGGATTATAGGCGTAAGCCACTGTGCTGCAACCCCCCCCCCCCCGGCTTTTTTTAATAATTGACAAATAAGTTGTGTGTTTATTGTGTGCAACATGTTTTGAAGTATATATACATTGTGGCATAGCTAAATCCAGCTAGCTAACAAAGGCATTACCTCATATACGTTAGTTTTTGAGATAAGAACACTTACATCTACTCTCTTAGCATTTTATTTTAATAGAGATAGGGTCTTGCTATGTTGCCCAGGCTTGAACCTCCCCAGGCTCAAGCAATCCTCCCACCTCACCCTCCCAAAGTGCTGGGATTATAGGTGGGAGCCTCTGAGCAGGACTCTCTTAGCATTTTTATTTATTTATTTATTTATTTATTTATTTATTTATTTATTTATTTGAGATGGAGTCTCACTCTGTCACCCAGGCTGGAGTGCAATGGCACGATCTCAGCTCACTGCAACCTCCACCTCCCAGGTTCAAGCGATTCTCCTGTCTCAGCCTCCTGAGTAGCTGGGATTACAGGTGCATGCCACTGTGCCCAGCTAATTTTTGTATTTTTAGTAGAGACAGGGTTTCAACATCTTGGCCAAGCTGGTCTCGAACTCCTGACCTCATGATCCACCTGCCTCGGCCTCCCAAAGTGCTGGGATTACAGGCATGAGCCACCATGCCCAGCCCTCTTTTAGGATTTTTAAAGATTACCATATATTGGTATTAACTGGTAACTATCATCACTACATTGTACAATAGATCTCTTGAACTGACTGTAGTAATCAGTATATTGTACAATAGATCTCTCGAACTGACTGCTTCTAAGTGAAATTTTGTATCTTTTAACCAATGTCTCTCCAGCCACCCCAGCCCCCACACCACCTCAGCATCTGAGTAACTTGTCACTCAAAAGCTATATAATCGCCAAGAATACACAGAAGGATGCTTAATGTTATTTGTCATCAAAGAAATGAAAATCAAAAGCACAATAAAATACCAATTCATACCCATGGGATGGCTGTATTTTTTAAAGTGAAAAATAAGTGTTGGTGAAAATATAAAGAAACTGGAACCCTTATACACAGCTGGTGCTTCCACTGTCGAAAAAGAGTTTGGCGGGGATTTGGTCTCTCAACAAGTTAAACATAGAATTATCACACGACCCACTAATTCCACTCCTAGCTATATGCCCAAAAAACAACACTGGAAGCAAGCATTCAAACCAAAATTTCTACTTGAATGCAGCATTGTTCACAAAAGCCAACAGATGATATCAACCCAAATGTCCACCAACTGATCAATGAATGAACAAAAGGTGATACATCCATAAAATGCAATGCTATTCAACCACAAAAAGGAATGGAAGACGAATGCGTATTTCAACACAGATGAACCTCGAAAACATTATGCTAACTGAAAGCAGCCAGAAGCATACACACACACACAAACACATACTGTATGATTCCATTTACATGAAATATCCAGAAAAGGTAAACCCACAGATACAGAAAGCAGGCTGTGGCTGCCAGGGGCGAGGAGGGTGCAATGGAACTAGACCAGGGTCTATTGTACCCTGTCCAGCCAGTCTTGTGGCTGCACAAAACTGTGGATGTACTTACTGTCACTGAATTGAATACTTTGAAATGGCTAAAATGGCAAATTTTGGCCCGGTGCAGTGGCTCATGGCTATAATCCCAGCTCTTTGGGAGACCAAGGCAGGTGGATCATGAAGTCAGGAGATAGAGACCATCCTGGCCAACCAACATGGTGAAACCCCGTCTCTACTAAAAATACAAAAATTAGCTGGGTGTGGTGGCGCGCGCCTGTAATCCCAGCCACTCGGGAGGCTGAGGCACTAGCATCTCTTGAACCTGGGAAGCAGAAATTGCAGTAAGTCAAGATCAAGCCACTGCACTCTAGCCTGGCAACAAAGCAAGACTTCATCTCAAAAAAAAAAAAAAGAGGTAAATTTTATGTTATGCATATTGTATTAAAAAATATTTTAAGGCAGCCAGTTGAAGGCATCCAAATGCAAAAACCTCCTCGGTCCAGTTAGATACCCTTATCCCAGTTTAACTTGGGTAAGCTATTGTTTTTTTAAAGTTCACTTATTTTCTACCAGGATAGTGTCTCTCAAAGAGGAGTCTTGCTCTCAGAATCACCTGGGGATCTTTTTAAAATATGCATCTCCAGGCCTTTTCCCAGACTCTCTGAGGGGATGGGGCCCAGGAATGCACATTTTTTTTTTTTTTTTTTTTTTTGAGACGGAGTTTCGCTCTTGTTACCCAGGCTGGAGTGCAATGGCGTGATCTCGGCTCGCCACAACCTCCGCCTCCTGGGTTCAGGCAATTCTCCTGCCTCAGCCTCCTGAGTAGCTGGGATTACAGGCACGCGCCACCATGCCCAGCTAATTTTTTGTATTTTCAGTAGAGACAGGGTTTCACCATGTTGACCAGGATGGTCTCGATCTCTTGACCTCGTGATCCACCAGCCTCGGCCTCCCAAAGTGCTGAGATTACAGGCTTGAGCCACCGCGCCCGGCCGGAATGCACATTTTTACATTCATGCCAGGTGACTTAGCAGTAGCCCCTGTCTAAGACATCTCATCCCCAGCTTTCCAGGTAGTTCTCAGAGCTACTTGAAGGTGTTAATCATCTCCTTATTAACGCTCCACTCCAGCCAAGCTGACAGCTGCTGTCTAAGTACTACCTCTGGGCTGTTCGCATCTGCTGTGTTCAGGTCTCAGCTGCACTGTGCAAACCAAGGTGGTTAGTGGGTCAAGGGCAGCTTCTGCCCTCACCTGGAAGCTCTGTATCATTTCTGGTCCACACAGGTGACTATTTGCTTTTGAGCTGAGACTTTCTGGCTCTCTGTGCTCCCATTTTGTCTATCAATTTTATGTATTTAAAGCATGAAGTCACTTGTGCCATACTGCCCAAGACTGTGACTTCTGACCACCTCTACTTTAAAACCAGAATGCTAATATGTTTTCTTACAGGCATATTAAAATCATCCTTTAATACAGACCACTTTAAAATTAGGTTATAAAAGATATATTTTTTTTCATATGATGTGGGATTTTAAAAAATATATCCACAAAGCCTGGACATAGTGGCTCATGCCTGTAATCCCAGTGCTTTGGAGGCTGAGGCAGGAGGATGGCTTGAGCCCTGGAATTCAAGGCTGCAATGGGCCATGATTGTGCCACTGCACTCCAGCCTGGCTGACAGGGCGAGACTGCATATCAAAAAAATAGAATGTCCACAATCGAGGTCAACAGGAAGCTTGGAAAACAGTATGTTTAAGGGGGTTCTCTTGGAATACTGTGAAGCCATAAAAAAGGATGAGTTCATATCCTTTGCAGGGACATGGATAAAGCTGGAAACCATCATTCTCAGCAAACTGACACAAGAACAAAAAACCAAACACCACATGTTCTCACTCGTAAGTGGGTGCTGAACGATGAGAACACATGGACACAGGGAGGGGAACATCACACACTGGGGCCTGTTAGGGGGGTGGTGGGCTAGGGGAGAGATAGCAGGGGATGGGGAGATTGGGGAGGGATAGCATTAGGAGAAATACCTAATGTAGATGATGGGGTGATGGAAGCAGCAAACCTGCATGCTCTGCACATGTACCCCAGAACTTAAAGTATAATAATAAAAGAAAAAAAAAGAGGGTTCTCTCAACTGAGCTTACAAATTCCCGTTTCCCTTCTCTCCTCCCCTCCGCCTTCCCTGTCCCTAAGCTCTCTCCACCCTTTGCCTGCCTCTCCCCAGTCCCATGTTCTTACTGCTTCTCATCTGCTCTCTTTTCTCTTTAACCTGTTTAACATATCATAATAATCTGAAGTCACATAGTGTATTACATTCATTGTGACATTTACTGAGTGAGGCTTTTTATTCTCTGCTTTTAAACAGAGAATATGGTTATAGTTTTCTCTTTAAAACATTGTTTTCTGTTTGTATGTAAGCCTTAGTTGATTTCTGCAGAGGAATCTGTGGTCTTTAAGAGAAAAAGACTCTTGATTACTGACCCTATTTAGACAAGAAACACAGGCCATCTTCAGTGAAAATTTAAACCACTCTACTGTCATGGCACAATTACTCTTTCTTTTGCTTGGCCATAGGGAGAAGAGGAAAAGTCTCTCTCAGGCTAAAGATATTCTAAAACAGAACTTTTAAAAAAAAAAAGGCCTGGCCAGACACAGTGGCTCAAGCCTGTAATCCCAGAACTTTGGGAGACCAAGGCAGGTGGATCATTTGAGTCCAGGAGTTCGAGACCAGCCTGAGCAACATGGCAAAACCCTGTCTCTACCAAAAATACAAAAAGTAGCCAGGCGAGGTGGCATGCACCTGTAGTCCAAGCTACTCAGGAGGCTGAGGTGGGAGGATTGCTTGAACCCAGGAGGCAGAGATTGCAGTGAGCCGAGATCACACCACTGGACTTCGGCCTGGGTGACAGAGCGAGACCCTGCCTAAAAAAAAAAAAAAAAAATAGGCCTAACAGCAGTTCTATATTGAGGCATCTAGAGGCCCCCAGTTCTTTGGAATCCCTGACTCCACCCCCTCTCCCCCAGCTATGCCTCTCCCCCAACTACGATGACAGCAAATGCTCAAAGGCATTGCCCAGTGCCTCTGCAGGTGACACTGCCCAGCTGAGAACCTCTGGGGCTCACTGCAGCTTTACTGCGTGGCCTTCGGAGAGAGGCTGATGGGAGCAGGTAAACAACCCCTGGTCTCCCAGCAGCCCCCACTGCCAACAGGTGCAGGAAAAGCCACAGTAGAGCATCCACTGGGATTGTATTTACCTACATGTTCCCACCAAGCAGGATAGTAAGTCAACTCTCAACTCTCGCTCCCTTCCATTTTAAGTCCATTAGTATAGAAACACCATTCATGCAGTTGAGTAGCTGAGTTTCTTGGGTAATTTGCAGCCCCATGTTGACCAGCTGACCCAAGATTGAAATGTTAATAAAATAAGCTACCATGGAAAACCAGTGAACTTCTTAGCATCTATGATGGCTTCTAGGTACTGAATGCCTACTATATGCCAAATTCTGGACGAAGCACCTTCTGTCAGTACATCACTTAACTTCCCCATACCCACTTTACAAATGAGGCTGAAAAATCCCAAAAGGCTGAATGTTAGTGAGATGTGGAGCTAGGGTTTGCATGCACCTGACCCCACCGAACAGCCAGCCGGGGGTGGTCTCACACTGCCTGGGTCCACACCCCATTAATAAAAAAATTCCCAAGTACACCTCCACATATATACTTTGTTTTAAAATTATATGCACAGATTTCTGTCTTCATATGAGGAATCTTACAAAACATACACTATACCAAGTTTTAAAAGAATGAAGGAAACATAAAATAAATAACCTCATAATATACTTGCTAACACCTGAAGGCAAAACCAAACTTTTCTGAGATTCTTTGATAATAACTATAGACGTAAACTACACTTCCAGTCATTTTCATGCATCTGAATCTCAATATTCAGGGGCCAACTTTTTTGGGTTTTTTTGAGACAGCATCTCACTCTATTGCCCAGGCTGCAGTACAGTGGCACCATCTCGGCTCACTGAAAGCTCTGTCTCCTGGGCTCAAGCAATCCTCCCACCTCAGCCTTCTGAGTTGCTGGGACTATAGGCATGAACCACGAAGCCAGGCTAATTTTTGTATTCTTTGTAGAGACAGGCTTTCGCCATGTTGCCCAGGCTGGTCTCAAACTCCTAGATCAAGCGATCCACCTGCCTCGGCCTCCCAAAGTACTGGATTACAGGCATGAGCCACCACACCTGGCCTCAGGAACCAGCTTCTTATCACATCTGATTAGATAATCTCATGGGAGGAACTGTGTCCCCCAAAAAAGATATGTTGAAATCCTAACCCCCACTATGTCAGAATGTGACCTTACTTGGAAATTGGGCCTTCAAAGAGGCAATCAAGGTAAACTGAGGTCACTGGGGTGGGCTGTAATCCAACATGACCAGGGTCCTCATGAAAAGGGGGGAATTCAGACACAGAGACAGACATACATGGAGGGAAGATGGTGTGAACACATAGGACGAAGACAGCCATGCGGCTGGCGTGATGCAGCTACAGGCCAGGGAGTGCCCAGGCCTGCCAGGCAAACAGAAGAGGCAGGAAAGAATCCTCCCTGGAGCCATCAGAGGGAGCACAGCCCCGCTGACTTTGATTTGGACTTCTGGGCTCCAAAACTGTGAGAGTCAACCTCTGTCATTTAAGCCGCCAGTGTGTAGGACCTTGTTACACGGCCCTTGCAAACCAATAGGTACTGTCACTGTTCTTATGGGGTAATGAGGTAGACCTCTCTCTATAGCCAAGCAAAAGAAAGAGTAATTGTACCATGAGAGTCCAGTGGTTTATGGGGTTTATACTGTTTTTATGGGGTAATGAGGTCGACAAGGAGCTTATGCTAAGAGTAAGAGCTCTGTCATTTCTCACCTGCTTGTGTTTGTACTGTTAAAACCATCCCCAATCTACAACTCTCCATCCCTCAAAAAAATTGCTTTGAACCATTTGTCTACTAAGGGAAATTTTGTTTATATAAAACCTGGAATTATTTCTATAATTTGAAAATTCACTTGACAGAGCAGTCATCACCTTCATCTACCCCAAGTCACTGAAAGATAAAAAAAGTGACAAATTCAGCGCCAAGCGAGGTGGCTCATGCCTGTAATCCCAGCACTTTGGGAGGCTGAGGTGGGCGGATCACCTGAGGTTGGCAGTTTGAGACCAGTCTGACCAACATGGAGAAGCCGCATCGCTAACAAAAATACAAAATTAGCTAGGCGTGGTGGTACATGCCTCTAATCCCAGCTAGTCAGGAAGCTGAGGCAGGAGAATCGCTTGAACCCAGGAGGCGAAGGCTGCAGTGAGCCAAGATCGCACCATTGCACTCCAGGCTAGGCAACAAGAATGAAACCCCATCTCAAAAAAAAAATGACCATCAACCCCTCCATGGCATGGGGTTTGTGTCCCCTCAGGACGCTTTACTCTCCATATGTGACACAAAACATTCTGTCATACAGACCAAGTGATAATGTCAGGATTGACCCACATATTAGGTATTAGTAAAATTTAAATTTTATTTTTAAATACAAAATCAGTATTTTTAAAAAAGTAAATGGAAGTTCTAATGTTTTTTTCCCATGCCCTACCATGGAGACCAAAAGCCTATTCTGCTGTCTCTCAGCATGCAGCTGGTGAAGAGACGGGGTTCCAGTGCCACCCTGGAGGACTCTAGTAAACCTAAACCTAAACCTAAACCAGTATTCAAGTGCCAACCAACTGGATGAATAAAGGTCCAGTCTGGCTCAAGCTTAAAAGGAGAGTACCAGGAAATGTTTGCAAGGTTAAAAAGTTCCTAAAGTCACCAAACAGTTGTGTGGCCTCGTGTGAGTGCAGACCCCAGGAGCGCTGAGGACCTATGACAGAACCCAAGACTGCCCATGATGCACCAGGCTCTTGGAGACCCACAGGTGGGTCACACACTCTAACATATCTGAGCCAACCCCAGCGGGGGCCAGGGGCAGTTCACACAACGTCATGAGAGCAGTGAACACACCTGACTTTAAGACTGTGCCAAGCCCCACAGTCTTCCTAATCGGTGCCAAAGTTTCAAGAAGATGGCTGAGGCCACCTTATTTCAAGATCTGCACAGGAACAAGTTACCCCAGCAACATAAGCTAACACTTGGTGGTCTCCATTGTGTTAAAATGTGTGTATGGGCTGGGTGCGGTGGCTCACGCCTAATACCAGCACTTTGGGCGGCCGAGGAGGCAGATCACAAGGTCAGGAGATTGAGACCAGGCTGGCGAGCACGGTGAAACCCCATTTCTACTAAAAATACAGAAAAAACAAAATTAGCCGGATGTGGTGGTGTGTGCCTGTAGACCCAGCTACTCAGGAGTCTGAGGCAGAAGAATCACTTGAAACTGGGAGGCGGAGGTTGCAGTGAGCTGAGGTGGTGCCACTGCACTCCAGCCTGGGTGACAGAGTGAAGCTCTGTCTCAGAAAAAAAATGTGTGTATGGCTTGATTGCATGTGCTGATTTAATATTTCAGCTGGGGGTGACAGTGACTGGAGGGGGCATGAGAGTTCTGAAGGGCAGGCCATGTTCTGTTTCTTGATCTTGGTGTTGTTATACACCCATCCAATTTGTGAAAATTCATTGTATATTTATGAATACTCATATATTAATACATTTGATCTTTTACTATAATTGTAAAAAATTTCCGAATATACATAAATTTTCAAAAACTAAATATCAAATTTGCAAACACGCGTCTAACAGACTCCCCCTAACAAAATGTGAAAGCCACTCAGCTAAGCCGCTCAGAAAAGGAAAAGCCTGCCTCGAATTTCCCCTCCAGCCTTCCTAGTCTTTCAAGAAAGGAGGAACTGGGAGCCTTCATTTAATCCTGCGGTGAGATGAATTCCTGAAGAGCTGTGTGGAAACGCACCTCTGGAATACAAATTCTATTAAGGTAGCTTAGGGGACCCTTGTCATTTAAAGACTATTTGGTACAAGGATAATCACTTCAGATTTATGTTCCACACTCAGGGCAACCCTCACATGAGTTCGGTTTGCTAAAAAAAGGGACGCATCTTCCATGCTGCTCCGAGGCACCACTGACAGCAAAGGCGGCCGAGGCCCAACCCTGCACGTATGTCTTGGCATGGCAGTAGGTGGTGGGGCGGCGGGGGGCGGGGTTCCACCTCACTGTGGCTCCAGGACTCCGGACCTCCCCTGGAGCTGAAACCTCACACTTTCATCAGACACTCTCTCTACCCTGCTGAGGTTATCAGCATCATGTCACATGAGGTCCCCGACCACCTCACCCTCACCTTGGCCCAGCTGTCATCAGTTACCTCCCTACCTACTCCTTAACCCCAAGGTCAGGCCTGCCCACCCCCTCTCCCTCCTATGTACCCTCCCTTCCATTTTTTTTCTTCTTTTGAGACAGAGTCTCACTCTGTCACCCAGGCTGGAGTGCAGTGGTGTGATCTCAGCTCACCGCAACCTCCACCTCCAGGGGTCAAGCAATTCTCCTGCCTCAGCCTCCCAAAGTGCTGGGATTACAGATGTGAGCCACCGCACCCAGCCACACCCTCCCTCTGGAGGAAGCTGAATCCCAGACAGGGCATCACATGATGCAGGGTTCACAGACGCTTCCCTCCACCCTGGTCTTTGCTTCTCCCACTTCTGAAGAGGGAGGAGAGTCTTCTCCCTCACCATCAAACATCAGTGGTCCTCTCTCCCTAGCAGTTTCTCCTTGACCCTGCTGCCACCCCACCCCTATTTCCTTTCCTTCCCTTCCCTGGGCGTTTCTTTGAGCACACAGTTCCCATCCCCTCCCCACAAGTTTTCTCTGAACGGTCTGCACACACAGGCTGACCCCAGCACTGCCTATGTCTCTATCTACAGTTCAGTGAGCTGCTCCCTGATCGTGCTGGCTTAGCCTACAAACCCACTTCTCAGATGATGACATCTGCCTTCCCCACAAAACTACTGATTTAAAATGAGCACAGATTTGTATAAAGTACCCCAAAACTTAACAAGTCACTCCTCTAAGATCATTCAGGGACAATCTGAGTTCATAAAAATGCTCATGTGGCAAATACTCCTGAACCAACAGAGAAATTCTATACATCATAATGAGCAAAGTATACAAGAAAAGAACATAATATAGATGTCGAAGCCACAGCTAGGAATTTAAAAGCACTTCATAAGCGACCATTGAAGAGTTGCTTTTATAAATATTATAGAACACAACCGCATGGTTTTAATCAAACACTCTGGCTCCAGTGCACAACTAAAGAAATACTAAAAGAATCCGCTCTGGAATCGGACAAAGTGGATTGGAAGCTCCACGAATGCTGGGTTAACCAATCCTGTCCTCGGTGATTCCATCTATAAAATGAGGAAAGAACACACAGGGTGGTTACGGGGACTGCGCAGGTGAATGCAGGGAAGCCACTAACTCTGGCTGCAGGTCAAAGCCCCCGGCACTGTACCCATGCCTGGATCCCACACCCAGAGATTCTGACTCAAGGTGGCCGAGAATGGTCTGGGACTTTAAAACTTCCCAGGTGATTATAATCTGCACAAGGTCAAGAGCCACTGGACTGACACCTGGCAAGCTTTCAAAAATAATGCCAGCCGTTCGTGCAATTATTAACATGGCCTGGAAAATAAGAATCCAGGATTCTGGATCTAAACAAGACAAGGCACATCAAAGAAATCAGGCTAAGGCAAGTGAGCAGCATTCTAATAATCAGGACCCCTAAGGGGAAATGGGGTTGAGAGCACAGACACACAAACAAACATGTTTTCTCGTTTCAGTTATTCTCAGCCAGTAAAAATCAGGAAAAATGTAGTTCCCAGGAATAAACTGAGGACTCCACATATCAAATGGCGATCATAAAGGTCACTCAACACTGTGCAGTAGGAGCCGTGAAGGGCTGATGTGAATTCCCAGGGCCTGAAGTTCTAACCAGCTGCTAATACAAGGATCGCCTAATGGGGCCTCTTTAACGGAATATGCATACCCGAGTATAAAAATGTATTTTTCATGCATTGAAACTTGCACTTGGCATTGGAGACACTAGCTCTGGTTCTGATCGCTTCTGTTACTTTGTGGTCATCTTGAGATTTTCAGATCCTGAGGAGCTGTTCTATCTAGAAGGTTCTAGAAGACCTTCAAAACTAGCATCACCACCACCCCTAATGAGTGGAAACCCTTGGTAAGTAACATCTAATAAGGAGAAAGCCTGGCAAGGAGAAGCCTGGGGCGAATAAAGAACAAGTGAGTCTAGACTGAATATTCAGAATATTCTCCTATCACCACGTGATAGATTCATCTGTGAGGACAAATGAGTCAGCTCTCTTTTACGATGAGAAGTGATCAAATTTTGTTGCTTCAAAATCTGTTCTGAATCACTCTTGTTTTATTTTATTTTTTTTTAAGAGACGGGGGTCTCCTATGTTTCCCATGCTGGAGTGCAGTGGCTATTCACAAGCGCGATCCCACTACTGATCAGCATGGTTTTGGCATGCGCCATTTCCGACCTGGACCAGTTCACCCCTCCTTAGGCAACCTGGTGGTTCCCCGCTCCTGGGAGACCACCATATTGATGCCGAACTTAGTGCGGACATCCGATTGGCATAGCACACTGCAGCCCAGAACTCCTGGGCTCAAGCCATCCTCCCACCTCAGCCTCCCCAGTAGCTGAGACTACAGTCACGTGCCACCGCGCCCGGTGAATAACTCTTGTTTTAAAATCAGCTGTAGCCAGATGTGGTAGCTCATACCTGTAATGCCAGCACTTTTCCAGGCCGGTGGATCATCTGAGCCCAGAAGTTCGAGACCAGCCTGGCCAACTAAAAAATACAAAAATTAGCAGGACATGGTGGCACACAACTGTAGTCCCAGCAACTCAAGAGGCTGAGGCACAAGAATCGCTTGAACCCAGGAGGTGGAGGCTGCAGTGAACTGAAATCACATCACTGCGCTTCAGCCTGGGTGACAGAGCAAGATTCTGTCTCAAAAAAAAAAAAAAAAAAGGTAAATAAGTAAGTAAGTGCAGCTTCATCCCTACTTTTCTTTTCAAGCACAGTAATAATAGGAAAAAGCAATGATAAAAATAAGCAATTCTAAAAAGATATTTTTCTAAGAAGGGTCACTCCTCCTATATAAAACACTGCTAAAACACACACACAAAAAAAAAACTTAAAAATCTATAGCGTAAAAACAAAATATGAAAGAAAACAGGTTAAATAAAATAAGGCAAGCTTCCTGAAGAAAGAACATATACTACAAGTAAATGTGCTGAATTCAAAAGGGAAAGTTATATGATCCACCTTCCCAAGCAGACATTCAACAAGAATTTAACTGAATTTTTTTTTTTAGACAGTCTCGCTGTGTTGCCCCGGCTGGAGTGTGCAGTGGCACAATCTCGGCTCACTGCAACCTCCGCCTCCCGGATTCAAACGATTCTTCCGCCTCAGCCTCCCGAGTAGCTGGGACTGGGACTACAGTCGAGTGACATCACAACCGGCTAAGAAATTTTTCAGTAATAAAATGTTAAGGCCTTTTCTTGCATTGTTTATAAATTTTCTCATCTATCATCCATATAATATAAATATATACACAATAAAGAAAACAAACACTTATTTCATATCTATTGTGATTCATCCATTCTAAGACCTTTCCTTTCACATTTTAAGGTATCTGAAATCAGAGTGAATCTACAGTCGTTGGTGCTTACGGTTTAAATGGCAGCAGTTTTTCTTCATGATCTTTCTCAGAGGAACAGAAAATAAATGGTGCATCACACTATTGATGGCATCTTAGTTTCAATGAAATATTATGTTCAGTAATCAACAGCTCAATTTTACTATGTGCAAAATGCTGGCAAGGGTCTAGTAAGCTATTTAGGGAAAAGGGATATATGCACAAAAAATAGATTAATAATAAAAATTAGCTCCTAACAACAGCAAATAAATATACAGTGACAGACAGAAATTGCTAAAAGAATGTGAAGTAGAGTGCATTCATGCAATTTAATTCTATTGGTAAAAATAAGGGCTAAACTTTGCTCTGAACATGGCCAGAATTTAGAAAACTGGGGAACCTGGGCAGGAGCTCCCTTTGGAGAAAAGAGCACGAGTAAGATGTTAAACAAAGAACAGGCCTCATGGGGCACAGCTAAATCGTAGTGTGGGCCACTCCTGTAGGGACACAATGAAGATTGGGTGGGTACTGGGGTTAGACTACAGAAGACCTGAACTGCCAAACTAAGCAGTCTGGATTTTATCAAACAAGCTGGCATCCTTAACAGCTGCCCCCTGCCAAAGCGCAGGCTCTGATAGCCTGGGAGAACTCCTCCGGCTCCTGCTCTCTGGCCAAAAATGGTCTGGTTCTTCCCCCTTGTCTGTCAGGTAATTCCTCTGCCTCCACGGCACCACCCACGCCCCAACAATGCCACAGGCAGTTTTCCACTTGGGTCCCCACTCTGGATGTTGTCTCTGACCACCCTGCAGGCTTATGGAAGCCTCGGCCACTCCTGGAGCAGCACCTGGCTCATGCAGAGCAACTGAAGCTTCAAGAGAAGGGTGCTTGGCAAGAACTGCAGGAAGATTCCCGCACTGCAGAAGAAACTGAGTGATCTCAGACGAGGTGGGGAGGACCAAAGCAAAGCCAGGGAAAGAAAAGCTGTGGATGTGAAGGGCGTCTGCAAGGGGGACCCTGGGGCTAAGGATAAGGGGGACAGGGAGATGGGAACATCTGGGGGTATGCAAGCCACACCACCCAAGAGGCTGCTGGCACCGCAGACCACGGAAGGCCTCAGATTAAGTCCCACCCCTCACAGCCCTCCTCTGAAGCACCCTGGACTGGCTCTGCCACGTCTTCATTCCAACACTGATCAGTGGCCTACTATGTGCCAGAGACACCACTAGATTTCCAGGAAACGGAGAGGAGTCAAACACTGTCCCTGATCCCCACTGTCCACCGTCTGGTATTAAAAACAGAAGTGAAAAACAAATCACTGTAATTCACAACAGCCAAAAGGCAGAAGCAACCCACCAACTGTCTCCTAGCTGATGAATAAACAGACTGGTACCTACACACGACGGAATATCACTCAGCCTCAAAAAGGAAGGAAATTCTGACACACACTACAACATGGGTGAAGCTTGAGGTCATTATGGTAAGGCGCAAAAAGAAATACTAGATGATTCCATTTATAGGAGGTACCTAAAGGAGTCAAATTCATAGAGACAGAAAGTAGGAGGGTGGTTGCCAGGGGACGCGGGGAGGGGAAATGAGCAGTTGCTCGATGGGTGCAGAGGTTCTGTTCTGCAGGATGAAAAGTGTTGTGGAGATGGATGTCGGTGGTGATGGCACAGCAGAGGGAAAGGTTATAATGGCATGAAATTGTTTACAATACAGTGAAAACTGCAAGATGCAAACTGTATAGATAGCATGATCCCATTTTATGAAAAAAGTAAAGTCTCATATACATATTTTAAAACACTAGGAAGACGCATATCAAACTGTTTATGTAATAGTTATTGTTAGGTAGCAGAAATAAAGATGATTATTTTCTACTAAGTATATTTCTGTACTTTCCAAAGTACCTATAAATGAGGACATGTGTAATTACAGACAAACTTTTTTTATCCCAACAGAGAGAGAATCAACATGCATGGAACTCAGGCACTGACAGCTCTGAGGGCTTTTTGTTTTTTGGTGTTTTTTTTTTTTTTTTGAGACGGAGTCTTGCTCTGTCGCCCAGGCTGGAGTGCAGTGGTGTGATCTTGGCTCATTGCAACCTCCGCCTCCCGTGTTCAAGCAATTCTCCTGCCTCAGCCTCCCAAGTAGGTGGGACTACAGGTGTGCATCACCATGCTGAGCTAATTTTTGTATTTTTAGTAGAGATGGGTTTTCACTATGTTGGCCAGGCTGGTCTTGAACTCCTAGTGATCCACCCACCTTGGCCTCCCAAAGTCAGCACTGGGTTTAAAATGACAGCTAATCACCCACAGGGATTTAGTTCATGAAACAGGTCTGGGATGAATATGTAGTTCCAGGTTCAACTACATGAAGGCCACTCCTGAAGCCAAGAGAGTGGTTATGATGTTCAAGAAAGGAGAGAAGGTGTGAAAAGGCATTCTGAGTCAGGATTCAAGAGGAGAAAGCAGCTAACAGGCAGAGAAAGATAAAAAGAAGCCCAGCTTTATGAAGCAACTCACAAGTCCGGGGAGAAGCCACGGTAGTGAATTCACCAAGTGATAGGATTTGGCTGTGCGCCGCCCAAATCTCATCTTGAATTGTAGCTCCCGTAATTCCCACGTGTTGTGGGAGGGAGCTGGTGGGAGATAATTGAATCATGGGGGCAGTTTCCCCCATACTGTTCTCGTGGTAGTGAATAAGTCTCGCGAGATCTGATGGCTTCATAAGGGGAAACCCTTTCACTTGGCTCTCATTCTCTCTTGTCTGCCACCATGTAAGACATGCCATTCACCTTCCGCCGTGATTGTGAGGCCTCCCCAGCCACATGGAACTATGAGGCCATTAAACCTCTTTTCCTTCATAAATTACCCAGTCTCAGGTACGTCTTTATCAGCAGTGTGAAAACAGACTAAAACACCAAGTCACTATTAATTCTAGTCCATTCAATCATTCATACAATCATTTACCTATTTAATTGTTCACTCATAGAAGCATTCCTTCCTACAGCCGCCCACTTAACAATTTAACAAACACTTATTGAGGGCCTAATCTGTGCCAGGCCCAGTGCTAAGTAGGGGGCTTTAAGAGTGAGTTATCCATGATCTCTGTCCTCGAAAAGCTAGTCAGGAACAATTACAGTGGTCAGAGTTACAACAGGGACGCACAGGGACAATGAGCATCTAAGTCATTCTGGGATTTCTGCAAGTCTTCCAGAGGGAGGTACAGAATTAAGCAAATGAGGAAGACAAAGTGCATTCCACGCCGAAAGAACAGCATGCGCAAAAGCATAGGGGCATACAACAGTTCAACGCAGTTCTCCATGTGGGGAATGACCATACTGCCAGAGCAATATGGTAGGAGGAGAGGCAGGAGACGAGGCAGGAGAGGGGAGAAGACGCTCTTCCAGTAACACAGGCAGATCAAGAAAAACGAGGACTGAACAAACCAGAGACACTGCCACGTGAGGCACCACATGGTCCTAATCAAGTGAACTTAGTGAACACACTGGTAAGGAACTGAGCCGAGAGCCCAGCAATAAGGGCACAAGCAGAAACCCAAAGTCAAATCCTAAATCTTGGCCAACTACTTTTTTTTTGTTTGAGACTGAGTCTCATTCTGCCGCCCAGGCTGGAGTGCAGTGGTGCCATCTCAGCTCACTGCAACCTCCACCTCCCGCGTTCAAGTGATTCTCCTGCCTCAGCCTCCCAAGTAGCTGGGACTACAGGTGTGTGTCACGATGCTCGGCTAATTTTTGTATTTTTAGTAGAGACGGGCCATGTTAGCGAGGCTTGACTCAAACTCCTGACCTGAGGTGATCCACCTGCGTCAGCCTCCCAAAGTGCTGAGATTACAGGCATGAGCCACCACCCAGCCAACTTTCCTAAAAACATGTACCTATGGACCCAACTGGTGTCCCAGGGTCACTTGCTGCCGCCTCCTTATCTTCACTGCCCCTTATTCTCTCTCCTGTGTCCACTTCTACTCAGCCTTCCTTCCCCTCCAGACAACCATGCATTTCACAATGGTACACACCCATTGTGTCAGTGTGTCTGTATTTATGCGTGCGTTTCCTTGCACATGCTTCTCTGCATATACTGCTATTAGCCCATACACTTGGACTCATGAATCTGCGTTTTGTATTTTGCTGTGACAACGTCTGTGAATACACATTTGTCTTTCCTTGTCTTTTCATAGCTGTCATCCTCTGGATGCATGCACATTTATGATTATGCATGTGCCTGTGTGCATATGCCGAGCACGAGTGGGCATGTGACCCACATGTGTGAGCCACAGGAGGGGACATCTGCAGGTTCAGCCTGCCTGGCGCCCACCCACCAAACACAAATCTTGCCTTGAGGAACACTCCTTCCACGGTGGCCATGGCACCAGATCTAGGTACCACCATCACTCAGAATGTTCATTCTCTCCTGACCAAGTGATGGGCAAGTATCCCATGCCCCATGCTCTCTCCCCAAAATTTGAATCTCAATCAGAATGATTAAAAGGCTAAAATTCATCCTGTTGGCTGTGCCCTGAAGGAAGTGTCTTCAACTCCTGCAGCCTAGATCCCCAAGCTGCAGGCCCTGAGGCATCTTGTCAGGGCCACAGAAGTGGAAACTGACTTATATATGAATATTCATATAACTTCCCAGCTGTAAAATTCTGACTCAGGAGCTTAACACTGTCACATAGGTCCCATGATGACAGCCTTGCTGGGACTGTCATTGGTTTAGTTTATTAGTATCCCACCATCTCACATCAGCTATTCTTCCTCCCTGGTATAGACAGGACTGGTTTTTGCCGAGAATTCCCTAAGAGTGGACAGCAGATACTTCCTCGGGTCACTCAGCAACAACCCAAGATGATCCAAACAAACCAGTAAGATTCAGAAGCTGTTCCTGTCCAGGTAGGTACCAATTACACAATCAGAGATATACAGACTTGTTTTTGCACTATGACCAAAGGTTTTTTTTTTTTTTTTTTTTGAGATAGAGTCTTGCTCTGTCACCCAGGTTGGAGTTCAGTGGCACAATCTCAGCTCACTGAAAGCTCTGCCTCCCAGATTCAAGTGATTCTCCTACCTCAGCCTCCCAAGTAGCTGGGATTACAGGTGCCCACCACCTCACCTGGCTAATTTTTTATATTTTTAGTAGAGACGGGGTTTTACCACGTTGGCCAAGCTGGTCTCAAACTCCTAACTTCAAGTGATTCTGCCTGCCTTGGCCTCCCAAAGTGCTGGGACAAAGGTTCTCATACATCATTTTTTAACCAAATGACCTTAATATAATTCTAAAACTCTGGTGTTTATTAATCAATTCCCTCTTGGCAATCAGCTAAACATCAAGACTTAAATAGCACCACAAATCATGACCATATGCAACTAGAAAAGTCCCATTTATCTGCACATTCATGCATTCATCTCTCATGCAGTACCTTGCGTTGGACATTGCAGAATAAAAAGGTGACACTCATGGGGCTCCCACCAATAGAAAAAGGGAGTGGGGGATTGCAGCAAAGAGGCCCAACCTGCACAGGACAAAGGGTCTTTATGTTTACTTCCCATAAAAAACCTGCAATTAACCTAACCCACATTTGACCAATGGAGAAAATGTCATCTTTGTTACCATCATTTTTAACCCTGACTGTTGGTTATCAATTATTTCAGCAGGAAATATGTCAGGAACATTTCATCATAATTCGAATTTATATAAATTTACATTAAGTTAGAAAGGCTACTTTTTTCTGGATGAGAAGATCTGTTAACAAATCTCTTTATAAATTTATGTAGATGTTACTGGCAAAGAGGTGTAACTTGATCAACTGCTAAGAGTTGACCTGCTGGGTCAAAAGGTGCAAACCTAACTTCCTCTGTGATGATCAGAGAGCAACTGCGCCTCTTACTCAGATCCGACCCCTCGTTAAACAGTTCTCTCAAGGACTAACAATTTTCAATTCCAAATGTCACATTCGTGTGAGATCAGGTCCGTTCTCAGGACTGGAGGGCAAAAGATGAGACTGGTCCCTTAACACAAGCAAGCTCTGAAATGTGTCAAAACAATACTCCAAGATGGGGCAAATCAAACAGGAATTTGAGTGACCGCCCAGCTCCAACTGGTGAAAGGCTGACTGGGCCACTGAGGTCCAGGAGAAACAGAATTTGTGCCCTGCAGCTCTGTGACAGAGTATACATTATAAATACTGTGTCAAAAAATATACACTAGGCTGGGCACGGTGGCTTACACCTGTTATCTCAGCACTTTGGGAGGCTGAGGCAGGAGGATCACTTGAGACCTGGAGTTCGAGACCAGCATGGGCAACACAATGAGCTCTCATCTCTAAACAAATAAATTTTATTTTATTTTATTTATTTATTTCAAGATGGTGTCTCACTCTATCATCCTGGCTGGAGTGCAATGGTGCGATTTCCACTCGCTGCAACCTCCACTTCCCAGGTTCAAGTGATTAGCCAGGCGTGGTGGCAGGCACCTGTAATCCCAGCTACTCAGGAGGCTGAGGCAGGATTCTCCCACCTCGGCCTCCTGAGTAGCTGGAACTACAGGTGCCTGCCACCATGCCTGGCTAATTTTTTTGTATTTTTAGTAGAGACAGGGTTTCACCATGTTGGCCAGGCTGGTCTTGAACTCCTGACCTCAGGTGATCCACCTGCCTCAGCCTCCCAAAGTGCTGGAATTACAGGCATGAGCCATTGCATCCAGCCACAAAAATATAAAAAAAACTTTAAATACATGTTAAAATGTTTCCAACACCAACTAAGGGCTGAACCTCCCAGACACTCCCAGCTGGAGCCCAGGCTGCCATGGCAGGCACCTCACAGACGTGTATCTGCAGCTGCTGGTAGCAAAGCTGCTCTTTCCATATTGCAAGTGCTTTTCTCAAGAAATGCTTTCTAAGGCCCTGCAGGACTAGAAACATGTGGTGATGTCTTCTGGATTGTCATCAATGATAAGAATGCTGGGAAATTCCAAGAGCGCTGCAAACTCCACACAAAACAGGCCACGGAAAGGGGTGAATGGGACACTAAATGCGTCTTTCCCCCATGCCCTCATAACGTCTCCCTGTGCAGTTCTGACAGATGGGTCCCCTGCAGGCCATTGGACAGCACAGCCCAAGGAGCAGAAGCCAACTGTCCCTCACTTGGATCTGGGTAACGGTCAATGCCCACATCCTCTGGCCCACCAAAGAGTGGGGTCTCTTCTGGGGACATACCGGGTGGCTGAAATCCCAGTCTAAGCTGCTCCTATTGTCCTAGGAGCAGTCTCAAGACTTGAAGTTTGACACTTGGAAGGCACCCAATTAAAGGTCAAAGAACATAGGTGGGCTCCATGCCAGGAGATCCTCGCGTTCTTCTTTTGAAGTCTATGGTGGAAATGCTGCATTCTGAAAGCAACTGGGGGAAGTGTTGTGAGACCAAGGCAAACACAGCAGCTGGGGCAGAAAATAGATCTGTTAGGCTCCTACCATGGGCTGAGAGAGCCACTTTGGGGTCAGCCCCATGATGCTCTTTCCCTACCCTCCCACGAGGCTGTCAGGCTGTCACCCCCCACAGGGAGGGTGCTACTGCACACAAAAGGTCCTCATCTCCCCCAGGCCAGGACCACTCAACAATCCTTTCACAGCCTCCTGCTCTATTCCTTCTTCTGTGACCCACAGATACTATAATTATAAACTACTCTTCTCATAGAACCTGACCTGCTCCTGCCCCATCTCACTTAAATGATGACTATGCCACCAACAAGAAGAAAAATGTGGCCAGGCACGAGAGGCTCATTCCTGTAGTCCCAGCACTCTGTCACCTAGGCCAGAGTGCAATGCCGGAGTGCGGTGGCGTGATCAACTTGATTCACGGGGTTCAAGGCTGCAGTGAGAGATGATCACACCACTGCCCTCCAGCATTGCACTCTGGCCTAGGTGATAGAGACTCTGTCTCTTTAAAAAAAAAAAAAAAGAAAGAAAGGAAGAAATAAAGAAAGAAAAAAGCTATCAGACATCAACTCCCTCAATAGCATCATCCTCCCACCCCCTTACATGCATGCATCCAAACCTGTAGCCATCACTCCCTCCTTCCCACCTGTCTCAGTGGAAGAGGCGCCATTCTCCCTATGCAAGGATGCACCGGAGTGTGAATCTCTCCCCTGTCAGTTACCAGCTATGTGACCTATTCATCTCCTCGTATATTTCCTCATCTGTAAAATGGGATTCATAATTGTCCTGGATAGGGTTGTTATCAGGATTAAATGGCTTAATACAATTAATACATATCAACTGCCTAGAAGAATGCCTGACATATGTAAGTGCACATTAAATTTTAGTTAACTATTGTCTGTTACTATCACTTATCCTTGTCTTCTCTGAGAACGTTCCCAAGTAATTGTATCTTTTCTCTCCATTACCTTCAACCATTTTGTGCATCTGGCAGCTAATCTCCAAAGACAACCACCATCAATGTCTACGCTACTTGACCCATCAGTGGGTAGCCCTATTTCCTCTTGCCCCTGTGGGCTAGCCTTGTGATTTTCTCTGACCAGCACAATGCAGCAGAGACAACTGTTGAGCCCAGGATCTTCAAAGGATCCCTAGCTCTAGCTCCTGCTTCATTCCCCTTAGAAGCCAACCACCCCTAGGCCGGGCGCAGTGGCTCATGCCTATAATCCCAGCACTTTGGGAGGCCGAGGCGGGTGGATCACAAGGTCAAGAGATTGAGACCATCTTAGTCAACAAGGTGAAACCCCGTCCCTACTAAAAATACAAAAATTAGCTGAGCATGGTGGTGCGTGCCTGTAGTCCCAGATACTCGGGAGGCTGAGGCAGGAGAATTGCTTGAACCCAGAGGTGGAGGTTGCGGTGAGCCAAGTTTGTGCCATTGCACTCCAGTCTGGGTAACAACAGCAGCAAAATTCCATCTAAAAAAAAAAAAGGAAGCCAGCTGCCCCATACAAAGTCCTACTATAAGGAAGTCCAAGCTGGCCACCTGGGAAGAGAGAGGGAGGGCATGTGGAGGAACGCCAAGATACGTGGTGGTGGTGAAACAGCCTCGGCCTTCCAGCCCAGCCCTGGAGCCAGCCGAACGCAGCCAAGTGAGTGACCCCAGTGGAGTTTCATGAAGCAGGAGAATTATCCATCCGAGACCAGTCCAAATTCCTAATCCGCAGAATCATGAGAAATAATAAACCATTACTGTTTTAAACCATACTTTTTCGGGGTGATTTGTTACGCAGCAATAGATAACCGAAACGATGTTCCCCTTCAGCATCATGCCTGTAATCCCAGCACTTTGGGAGGCCAAGGAGGGCAATCGCCTGAGCTCAGAAGTTCATGACCAGCTGGGCAACACGGTGAAACCTCGTCTCTACTAAAACAATCCAAAAAATTAGCCGGACATGGCAGCATGAACCAGTAGTCCCAACCCAGCTACTCGGGAGGCTGAGGCAAGAGAATTGCTTGAACCCAAGAGACAGAGGTTGCAATGAGCCAAGATCACACCATTGCACTCCAGCCTAGGTGACATAATGAGACTCCATATCAATAAAAAAAATAAAAGAATGTACCTTCTCACATCCATCTTCAAACATCACCCACAGTTCTGTGGTCCTACATCCACAAGTTACTGTCCTCTTTGCATCACCACTGCAGTCCTCTGCAATAGCACTTCACATGCCACTGGATAGTCACTTATGTGCAGAACTACTTCCCCTCATAAGACAGAGTTGCTAGAGGGCCAAGACTGACTGCCGCATTTTTCTTAATATCCCAACATCCAGCACGGTGCTCAGCACATGGCAGTGAGTGCTCCAACAATGTTGGCTGACTCATGCAGACATGCCAGCCTGGAACCACCACACAACTGGTCTACCCGCAGACGTGGCAAAGTTTCATGAATTTCATCTATACTATACTTCCTTATAGTAGGACTTATATGGGGCATCTGGCTTCTAAGAGGAATGAAGCAGGAGCTAGCGGTCCTCTTAAGATCCTGGGCTCAAAAGTTGTCTCTGCTGCATTCTGCTGGTCAGAGAAAATCACAAGGCTAGTGCACGAGGGGCAGGAGGAAACAGGCCTGCCCACTGATGAAACTCCATTGCCACCTTGGCAAACCCAAGACAAAGATGGAAGAACGAAAAACAGGATCCAGGCAAGCACGCTTCCCAGAACCAGACAAGATGCAAAAGGTGCAGGAGAGAGACGAAGGGAAAGATATGCCTGGGGCGTCAGAAGTCGCAAGCGGAAAGCCACTGAGATTCGAGGGGTGCTTCCCCAGCCCTGCTAGTTTATCTGGACTGGTAGGGTATACATTTTGCAAGTATCGCTCCTTTTCCTCTCAGGGGAACTGAACACAATTGGAAGAGGGAGTAGAGGAACCTGAAGGCTGTCAATGAGTAAAGTCTATATAAACTCCAATGAACAAAACAGAACAGTTGCGGGTCCAGGATTTCATTGAGAAGGTTAAACTTTATACCAGATCTAGGCAAGAACGCAAGGCATTAACACACTGCGTTTTATGAAGAACCAAAAAGGCTCAAGGGGCATATAAAGCAAATGAAGTAGGACAGCCGGCTGTACCAGTTAGCTTTTGAACAAGGTACTTATTTTAAGGCATTGACTTCCTCCCACCAAAATTTCAAAGTAAATGAGAAATTGATTTTAAACCAGTGGTATACCCAAACTTAATTAACAGAGAAGATGTATGCCACCACACACTCTGTTGTCAGAAACAACCAACAGAAAAACAGCATTGTCAAAACAAAACAAAAATGGTATCAAAACCACAAGGAAGTGATCCAGGATGTGATGAGAGGAAATGCGGTAAGAAAATGCCGCGTGGTATTAAGAAAAATATTATTCTCACTGCTGGAGAAAATGGAACATGGCTCATGACTGAATTTTAACTTTTTGAGGGCTTTTTATTGTCAAAATGTTTAATCTGCTGAAATAAAGTAAAATTCACTGCCACATAACACTGCAGCTTTTGAAAGCCTGCTTCGTTCATTTCTCTTAACCTACGTTTGGTGAGCATCTTCTATGGGCTAGGCCAGGGTGACCAGGTGACTAGACCATGGTGTGACTTCACAGTCAGGGCTTCTGACAGGGACAGGGAGTTGGCCAGGGGCCACAGGTAGCTCTGGTTGTGTCTCTGATCACAGAGCTCATTCTGCCTGCAAGCAAAGCCTGTGAGTGGGCACTTCAATGAGAGATCATAGAGTCATTCCCTAACCCAGATCCAGAACAGAGGAGACTGTGGGTGGGGGTATACATTTCACCCCCAGGGGAGGAAAAACTCTTGCTAGCTCTGTGACCTTGAACCAGTCAGTTAACTTCTCTAAGCTTTATTTTCCTCATCTGTAAAATGGGGATCCTTACAGTACCTACCTCACACAATTGCTGCATAAACAAGAGACACTGTGTCTTCTCACACGATGTCTGTCACACAGCACACACTCTATAATTGTTGGGTATTATTATTCCCAGCTCAGCCCTGAGATTTCTGCAGGAGAGGACCAGAGAAAGAAGTGCAAAGAGGACCTCATTCAAAGGCCCAAATGCCAATGAACGATCAGAGAAATGTACCTTTAATGGAGATACTTTTTATCTATGAGTTGGGCAAAGACAATAAAGAATTGTAACAGCCTATATTACAGAGGGGAGAAGCAAGCTGGCACTCTGACGGATTGCTAGAGAGAATGTGGACTGCTTCAGCCTTTCTAGAGAGCAATTTGGCAATAGGCATCAAAATTAATATGTGCATACTGCCTAGTCCAGCAAGTCTATTTCTGGGAATTTATCTTAAGGAAGTCATTAGAAAAGTATATAAAGATGTATACACAATGATGCTCGTAGCAGTGTTTTCTATTTATTTATTTTTTTTATTTTTTATTTTTTATTTTTTTTGAGACAGGGTCTTGCTCTGTTACCCAGGCTGGAGTGCAGTGGTGCAATCTTGGTTCACCTGCAGCCTCAACCTCCTGGGCTCAAGCAATCCTCCCTCTTCAACCTCCTGAGTAGATGCACTACAGGTCCATGCACTACAGGTGCATGCTACCATGCCTGACTACTTTTTGTATTTTTTGTAGAGATGGCATTTTGCCATGCTGCCCAGGCTGCCAGGCTGGTCTTGAACTCCTGGGCTGAAGCAATCCACCCACCTCAGCCTCCCACAGTACTGGGATTATAGGCGTGAGCCACAACGCCTGGCAATGCTTTCTTATAACATCAAAAGTTAAAGACAATACAATTACCCACCAACAGAGAACCAGATAAATGAAGTGTGGAACGACCACAGCATCGAATAAAATCATGGTGTGGATCTGTATTTCCTGACAACTAAAGATTCCGTGATAAAGTGTGAAGCAAAAAAAGCAAGCTGCCAAACAACATGTAGAATATACCACTGCTTTCTGTGTATGTGCTTGCACATGTGAAACAGGTCTGAAAGGAGAGACACTGAAGTGTCATAGCCGTTGTCTGGTAGGATTTGGGTGATTTTTGCTTTCTAATATACACCTTCTTTGTACCACCTGACCTTATTCAATGTGCCAGAAGTTTTACATTGTAAGTCTCATCACATCACCCTCTGAGCAAAACCCTCTATGATCCTCCACCCCTAGGACCCACTTCCCTTCACCCCTGAGTGCCTGCAGCCTTCAGCCTCGACCCCCTGCTTCGGGTGCACAGGCCTCCTCTGCCTCCCCCAACCCCATGCACACTCCTGCCTCGAGGCCTCTGCACTGGCCACATCGTTTGCTGGGAACACTGTTCCCCCATGCTTGTCTTGCCCCCTTGCCACCTTCAAATGTTAGTTTACATGTCACTGCTACAGGTTGTGTGCCCCCAAAATTCACATGTCGAAGTCCTAACCCCAGAACTCCCGGATGTGACCTTATGTGGAAACAGGGCCCCTCTCCAATGTGACGGTCCTTATGAAAAGAGGAAAGCTGCACACACACACGCAGAGGGAACACCATATGAAGACTGGAGTCACATGGCCACGAGCCAGGAACCACCTGTTTTCCTCAGGGTTCTCTAGAGGGACAGAACTAATCGGATAGCTACATATATAAACAGCAGTTTATTAAGGAATATTAAACTCACACAATCACAAGGTCCCACAATAGGCCAACTACAAGCTGAGGAGCAAGGAAGCCAGTCTGAGTCCCAAAGCTGAAGAACTTGAAGTTTGATGTTCAAGGGCAGGAAGCATCCAGCATGGGAGAAAGACGTAGGCTGGGAGGCTAGGTCAGTCAAGTCTCTTCACGTTCTTCTGCTTGCTTTTTATCTTAGGCTTTCTGGCAGCTGATTAGATGGTGCTCACCCAGATTGAGGGTGGGTCTGCCTTTCCCAGCCCACTGACTCAAATGTTAATCTCCTTTGGCAACATCCTCACAGACAGGCCTAGGATCAATACTTTGCATCCTTCAATCTAATCAAGTTGACACTCAGTATTAACCACCGCACCACCAGAAGCTGGGAAAGAGGCCTGGAATAGACCCTTTTCTAGCATCTTTGGAGAAAGTACAGGGCTGCTGATACCTTGATCTTGGACTCCAGAACTATGAGACAATAACCTTCTGTTGTGTAAGCCACTTAGCATGTGATACGTTGTTGTGGCAGCCTGAGCAAATGAATCCAGCCCCATTTTCAACACGGCTCCCTAAACACCCAGATTAAAACTGCAACTCATCAGTCCAAGCTGTTTATCTGCTGCATTTACACATGGCACCCACTGCAGAGTAACACATCATGTAATTAACTTTGTCCACTGATTTATCCCAAGGGCCCAGCACGGTGCCTGCACAGAGCAGCCACTCAAAGATTTGTGGAATACATGGACAAACGCCACGGAACTATACAAAGTCAGCCCTGGTGCGGTCTACAGTCCAGTGGAGGAAGGCAGAATTCACAGACAAATATGCAGAAGACAACAGTAACTGTCACAGAGAAAAAAAAAGCAGCAGGAGCAGAGGAATTACGGAGGTGGTTGCTAATTTTTTACATTGGGGTTGGGGAAGGCCTCGCTGACAACAGGAGATTTGAGCAGAGACCTGAAGGAAGAGCAATAAACTGTGTCAATCATTTCTGAGATGAGAAAGTTCCAGGCAGAGGGAATAGCAAGGACAAATGACTGCAATGAATGCATATCGTTTTTATAATCAGGCAAAAGCCAATAAAGAGATTGTATTCTCAAAAGGCATTAAGATAGTTAAAAGCCCAATTCCAGGGGCTAGGAAAAACCATCTAATTTTTCAAATTCCTAAGACTCTCTTCAGGCCCAGGTTGAAAACTCTAACCCCTTCCTAGAGCTACCTTCCCCAGCCCAGTCCCCCAGCCCATCCTCTACCAAACAGCTGTCCAGGAGAAAAAGCACTCAACAGCGCAAGGATGGTGAGGTGAGGTGAAGCAACTCAAAGGTGGAGAATCTCAGAGATTTTTGCTGCTGCTACAAAGCCAAGGGCAAGAATCCTCACCACTGGCCTGGCCACGAGTGGCTGACTTGCCTCCCTACTCCCATCCAGATCTGGCCTGAACAAATGCCCCTCCATCCCAGCCTGTCACCTGCAAGCACCTGTCAGGTGCTCCTGCTCTGCAACAAGACCACTGTGGCTACCAGCTCTGACTAATGTCCACTCCTACTTCCCTACTAGCTAGCTCCCACTCCACCAGGCATGGATGAAGCTGGAAGCCATTATACTCAGCAAACTAATGCAAGAACAAAAATCAAACATCCCATGTTCTCATAAGTGGGAGCTAAACAATGAGATGACATGGACAGAGGGAAGGGAACAACACATCCCGGAGCCTGTGGTGGGGTGGGGTGGGAGGAGGGCGGGTATTAGGAAAAATAGCTAATGCCTGCTCGGTTTAGATGATGGGTTGATAGGTGCAGCAAACCACCATGGTACATGCCTACCTATGTAACCTGCACGTCCTGCATATGTATTCCAGAAGTAAAAACAAAAATTTTTAAAAAACTGTGGTTAAAAATATAACATAAAATTTACCATCTTTGTATTAATGTTAAACAGAAATTTTTATTTAAAGGCAATTCATTGTAGCAGTGGTATATAAATATTTTTAAAGAGGAAACAAACTAGAGGTCAGCTGGTCAACAGGGTTTGATTTTTCAATCTATCTAGTACAGCCAAAGTATAAAAAGCTAAAAACCTTGTGCTCCAATAATATTTCCTTCTTGGTTTCAGCTTTCTATTTTAGTTTCCATGTTTTTAAAAAGATTGAGATATAACATATATTCAGAAAAGTGCACAGATCTTAAGTGCACCATTCAATGAATGTTGACATATGCTACACCCTTGTAACCATCTCCATGATCAAGATATGGACCACTTTCTGTATCCCAAATGATTGTGCTTTATTCCAGCCAATAACACCTCCTTCCCACCTCTAAAAGCAATCACCATTGGACTTCTACCACTGTATATTAGTTTTGCCCATTTTTGAACTTCCTATAAATGGAATGGTGCAGCATATATTCTCTATTTCTGGCGTCTTTTGCTCAGTGTTATATTTATGAGATTCACCTTTGCAGTTGTGACACATTTGTTCTTTCAACTTCTCATTGCTGCATAGTATTTCATAATATGGATTTAGTACAATTTATTTGTTCATTCTACCACTGAGGACATTTAGATTGTTTATAGCTTTTGGTTATATACTAAGCATTCTTGTAAATTATTTTGTGGACTTACGCAATAATTTGGTGGATATATACCCCAAAGGGACATGGTTGAGTCACAGATTACGAATATATTTAGCTTTAATAGAACTGTCTTTTTAGAGTTTCTCTCTGAACTAGAAGCCAGACAAGTTCATGCATTACATTTGAATAACATGTCTCTTTAAGTTTTTTTTACATATATACTTTAAGTTCTGGGGTACATGTGCAGAACGTGCAGGTTTGTTACATAGGTATACATGTGCCATGGTGGATTGCTACATCCATCTTCCATCATCTACATTAGGTATTTCTCCTAATGCTATCCCTCCCCTAACCCCCACCCCCCAGCATCCTTTTATTTTAGGTTTGGGGGTACAAGTGAAGGTTTATTACACAGGTAAACAGGTGTCACAGGTGTACATACTGTTTATCACCCAGGTATTAAGCCCAGTACCCAATAGTGATCTTTTCTGCTCCTCTCCCTCCTCCCACCCATCCACCTCAAGGAGACTCCAGTATCTGTTGATTCTGTATTCATAAGTTCTTACCATTTAGCTCCCCCAAATTTACCATCTTAACCATTTCTAAGTGGACAGTTCCACAATGTTGAGTATATTCACATTGTGGTGCAACTGACAGCCTGAACTCTTTTCATCTTGCAAAGCGGAAACTCCGTCCCCACTAAACAATAACTTCCCATTCGCCCCCTCCCAGGCCCTTGCCATCTTTCTACTTCCTGTCTGCATGGCTTTGACTACTCTAGGGACCTCACAGAAGTGGAATCCTCCAGTATTTGTCTTTTTGTGACTGGCTCATCTCACTTGGCATAACATCTTCCAGGTTCATCCATGTTGTAGCACGTGTCAGAATTTCCTTCCTTTTCAAGGCTGAATAATATTCTACGGTATGGCTAGACCACATTTTTAAAAATTTATTTATTTTCAATTTTGTGGGTATATAGTTCATATATATATATTTATGAGTTATATGAGTTTGTTTGTTTTTTTTTTGAGATGGAGTCTCACGCTGTCATCCAGGCTGGAGTGCAGTGATGCAATCTCAGCTCGCTGCAATCTCTGCCTCCCAGGATCAAGTGATTCTCCTGCCTCAGCCTCCCAAGTAGCTGAGATTACAGGCCTGCACCACCACACCTGGCTAATTTTTGTATTTTAAGTAGAGACGGGGTTTCACTGTGTTGGTCAGGCTTGTCTCTAACTCCTGACCTCAGGTGATCTGACCACCTTGGCCTCCCAAAGGGCTAAGATTACAGGCATGAGCCACTGTGCCCAGCCCATGAGTTGCTTTGATACAGGCATGCAATGCATAATAATTATATCAGGGTAAATGGCGCATCCACTACCCCAAGCATTTATCCTTTGTGTTACAAACACTCCAATCATACTGGCTGTTTTTAAATGTGCGACTAAATTATTTTTTACTAGAGTCGCCCTGTTTTGCTAGCAAATACTAGATCTTATTCATTGTTAAATTTCTTTTCTTTTTTAAAAATTTCTCTTCCTATATAAACTCAACGTATTCATTCTTTCTATTTTTTTTTTTTTTTTTTTTTTTTGCCAATCATTGAGAGCTTGTAAGGTTGCTGAGGTTGGTTGGCCTTGAACTCTTGGCCTCGCCTTCGCAAGCGCCACGACATCCGGCCGGAGCCACTTTGGGCCCCCATTCTTTCTATTTTTTATACCTATTAACCATCCCCACATCCCCCCAGACCACAGTTTCTTTATTCATTCATCTGTCCACGGACATGTGGGTTGCTTCCGCCTCAGCTTCAACATCCCTTTGCTTCAACTGTCTCCAAGTGCTTTTGTCATTCCTGGTAGTCAGGCACCCTACCACCTGCTGAGACCAGCTCAGGGAACTCAGGACTGGACCAAAGGCTGGCAACCATGCTGGGGCAGGTGGGGGGAGTTCCTCTGAGCAGCATAGCCAACTAGGCACCAGCTCAGCTCTGAACCCACTACTGCTCCTACCCTCCATTTTCCCTGATGACTTGAGATCTGGCCTGCATTTTTATGAGCTATGGACTCTCCTCCACTAATCAGATAACCAAAAATCTTTGAAATAAACCAAACTTCAATGAGAAACTGCACCATACTGAGCCTCTCAAGCCTTGGTGCGCATACAAATCACCTGGAGATGCTTTCAAAAGATCAACGCAGCAGGTCCGAGGTGGGGTCTGACATTCTGCATTTCTGACAAGCTCCCAGGCGACACTGATGCTGCTGATCTGGAGACCACACTTGGAGCAGCAAAGACCTGGAAGCCTCCCACCTGCTCATACCTGTCTTCTGGGCTTTGCCCAAGTTCCCCTGGAAGCTGGCTCCGTAAGAGCATCTGTTTTGTATGTTTGGGGCTTTCTCCTTTGAAAGCTCCCCAGTGGGATTTACCCAGGGTTTAAAGGCAGCTCTCCAGACTATCTGGCTCCACAATTAATCCTAGCACCCAAAACAGTAAGTGATGAAGGGTTCCTTCCTCAGGCCCAAACAAGAGAACAAAGAAGAAAGAAACGACAAGGAGCGTTTCCGAGTGACTCCAAAGGACTGGGAACCACCAGGAAACCACCAGGCAGGACCGAGGAGCCTTCCCAGCTGCCCTGCCCTCCACACAACACCCCAGGACCGCTGCGGCCTGCCTTTCATATCTTCCAACAAGGCTCTGGGCCACCCAGGTTGCTAGAGGGACAAGCAGAGCATCCGCCTGGACTGTGACCAAGACTGGCCTTCCAACTTCAACTGGGCCCTTGCCACTGCCTGGCAACTCTTTCCCTCCTCCCTCCTCACTCTCCTCTGGAAGCCAGTTGTGTTTTCTCAAGCTCCCAATCCCCCCACGCTGCTGTCCTCTCTCCAGATCTGCTCGCCTCCCACCCTCCACGAATAGTCCCTCACTCCCCCATGCGTCTCTGTCCCAGACGAGCCACCTGTTTCTCCTTCTGTTTTCCTCCTCTCTCAAATGAACCCTCCACTCTTGCCCCAGATCCCAGCCCTTCCAAGCCCCCAGGAGACTTCGCTCCTACCCTCTCTGCCTCCCTTTCCAACCCCACCCCAGATCGGCTTCTCCCTAGCCTTCACCTACACAGATGGTCTCTACCTTACCACTCCCTCTTCCTACCTTATTTCACTCCTGCGCACACACAGCACCCTTAATGCTGCAGAAGCTGCAGAAGCTGCAGAAGCTGGCCCTCCGAGGGGCTGGGTCGTACCCAGTCAGCGGCCCTCTGCCACAACAAAACCCACCCCCTAGCACTGAGACCATCTCGCAGCTGGACCTCAACCTCAAGAGGGCAAAACTCAGCCTCCAAATCACATTACTTCACTTCTCTTGCTGGAAAGATCTTGGCCCCTTTCAGTACCAATATGTGGAATATTCTGCACCTACCATGCCCATTTTCCCACATCCCAGACTCCCACTCCGCCCTGTACACTTGCTATCTGAGCACACAGGCTTCGACTCAAACGTGGAGTATAATGAAAACCATGGAAGCCACTGCAGACAGTCAAGCAAGGAGGAAGTGACGTGACCTATTCCTAGCAGGTCCTTCTGGCTGAAGGTGGAGGATGAACTTCAGGGAGCGAGAGTAGAGTAGATGCCACAACAGTCACCTGGAGAAAAGAGGCTGGGAGCTTGAATGAGGGCAGTGACTGCTGTGACGGCACAATGGATAGATTCAGGAGGTACTTCTCCCCTCTCACACGCAGTCCTCTGGGAGATTTCCTTCACTCACTGAGGAGCCGGTGCCCGGCCCACCTCCTTTCTTCTTCACTCCTGGCAAGTTCAACATCCACAGAAGTTATTCACCCCAAAGCCTTCCTCCATGCTCCAATGCAACAACTCATTCCCACTGCTACATCTGACCCTGGTCATCACCCAAGACCAAAACCAGAGATGATCCACTTCTGAGACTTGGCACAATGACACGCCAACACCTCCCGCCTCTCCCACCTCTCTCCCAACATCTGCCCTGGGAGCTCAGCTGCACCCCCCTCCTCCCAGTCCCTTTCCCAATGCTCCATCCGTGGTTCCCTCCCTTCCTCATCCAGACCAGACCCCACACTATCTCATCCAGACCACCTCTTGCCAGCTCCTTCAGTCCCCTTTGTTTCTTCACACCTGCCCTGTGATTCCCCAGCCCTGGCTCAGGCCAATGGCTCACCTTTCCCAGACACACTGGAATGTCCAGTACTAGAGGACACAAATCACTTGGCGGGGTCCCTGGCAATATCTCCCACTACCTTAGACCTCACTCCCAGCCTCCACCAGTCCCTCTGATGCCTTCTGCCAATATTACTTCTTCCCAGCTCTTCTTAGGGTGGTCCTCACTGCCCACATGAACTTCCTCATTTTTGGTGAATTAGCCATCAGTTCCTCCGACCACTTTCTTAAGTTTTCGAACACTGTTTTTCGGTTTCCTTTCTGAGACAGAGTCTTGCTCTGTCGCCGAGGCTGGAGTGCCGTGGCACAATCAGCTCACTGCAGCCTCTGCCTCCCAGGTTCAAGCGATTCTCATGCCTCAGCCTCCCAAGTAGCTAGGATTACAGGTGCGCACCACCACACCTGGCTAATTTTTACATTTTTAGTAGAGGCAGGGTTTCACCATGTTGGCCAGGCTGGTCTCAAACTCCTGACCTCAAGTAATCTGCCTGCCTCAGCCTCCCAAAGTGCTGAAATTACAGGCGTGAGCCACCATGCCTGGTCCAACCACTGTATTTTTATTTACTGACTCTTTCTCGAAGTCTACAAACACAATCAAGTCTGTAACATGTTTTTAAAACTTCCACCAACTCCCCCTGCCCCTCACCACCATAAAGTGATAGGGAGTTCTCAAACCTCACCATGCCTAAGAATAACCTAAAGAGCCTGTGGAACATTTCAAAAATACAAATCCTCAGGCATCACCTGTTTCAGTAGCTCTAGCGTGACCATGAGTTCGGGTTTTTACCAGGTATCCCAGGGGATTCTGATCAGTTGGCCCTCAGCCCATCCTTCAAGAAAGAGTTTGGTATAGCAGCGTCTGACATGACGGATCACTTACCTAGATGAAAACTCTCTCCTGCCTCCCAGCTCCCACAACACTCCTTTGTCATGATGATCAGTTTCCTTTGTGTGTTCCTCTTTCTCTTTCCCTCTCCTTAATGCCAGTTTCCAGGGTTTCTGTCCTTGGCCGCCTTCTCTCCTAACTCTCCATGCTCCCCGCTCATTCATGTCTTCCACATCTATGACTTCAACCATCATCGAGTACAACATTTAATCCACCTTTTTTTTTTTTTTTTTTGAGGCTGTCGCCCAGGCTGGTGGGTAGTGGCACAATCCCAACTCACTGCAGCCTCAACCTGCTGGGCTCCAGCAATCCTCCTGCCTCAGCCTCCCAAGTAGCTGAGACTACAGGTACATGCCACCATCCCCAGCTAATTTTTGTATTTTTTGTAGAGACAAGGTCTCATTATGTTGCCTGGGCTGGTCTTGAACTCCTGAACTCAAGCAATCCTCCTGCCTTGGGCTTCCAAAGTGCTAGGATTACAGGTGTGAGCCACTGTGCCCAGCCTAACTTTTTTTTTTTTAAGTACTGGATCTGGGATAAATTTTAAAAATAAATGAATGTACAGGTGATAGTCAACACAGTTAACAGCAGTGGAGCACAGGCACTCACAGTCACAGTCGGAAAGGGAGCTATTCTAATTTCATGGGCAAAGAATCTGAACAGACATTTCTCAAAAGAGGCACATAAATGGTCAACAGGTAAAGAAAAATTGCTCAGCATCCCTAATCATTAGGGAAATGCAAATTAAAACCACAATGAGATAGCACCTTACATCTGCCAGAATGGTCTTCAGCCAAAAAACTAAAGCAGAGTCCTCGAGGTGCTGCCGTGCTGAGCATTAACCCTTCAGTCGCCAGATCTCGGTGAGGTGGAGTGAAGCAGTGGTCCTTGGGAGAAGAGTCCTGAAAGAGGGCAGGGAGGCCCAGGGTATTTGGGGGTGGGGAGGAAGGGTTATTCAGTACAGCAGCTATTTACCAACTGCTATGATAGTATCTCAGTGGTTTGGTTTTGTGTTTTGAGACAGTCTCACTCTGTCACCCAGGCTGGAGTGCAGTGGCACGATCTCAGCTAACTGCAACCTCTGCCTCCCAGGTTCAAACCTCAGCCTCCCAAGTAGCTTGGATTACAGGCACTCACCACCATGTCGAGCTCTTTTTTTGTATTTTTAGTAGAGACAAGGTTTCACCATGTTGGCCAGGCTGGTCTCAAACTCCTGGCCTCAAGTGATCTACCTGCCTCAGCCTCCCAAAGTGCTAAGATTACAGGCATGAGCCACTTTGCCCAGCCTGTATCTTAGTGTTTGTTTTTTATTTGTTTGAGACAGAGATTCGCTCTTGCTGCCCAGGCTGGAGTGTAGTGGCACCATCTTGGTTCACCACAATCTCTGCCTCCTGGGTTCAAGTGATTCACCTGCCTCAGCCTCCTGAGTAGCTGGGACTACAGACATGAGCCACCATGCCCTGCTAATTTTGTATTTTTAATAGAGACAGGGTTTCTCCATGTTGGTCAGGCTGGTCTCAAACTCCCGACCTCAGGTGATCTGCCTGCCTTGGCCTCCCAAAATGCTGGGATTACAGGCGTGGGCCACTGCACCTGACCTTATTTTAATGTTTTAACAACCAGTCAAATGCTCACAATGAATGAAAACAGCAGGTCTAGGGTACCATTCTAATCCAGTTGCCTGGTCAAATGAAATACAGCTCTTGCACACCATTCACACAGACTCAGTCCCAAAAGCGAGTGTCTCTCAAGGTCTCTGGAGATTTGGAGAGTTCCAGAGTTAGTCCAGGCTGACAGCCTTCAATGTTCCAACAGTACCTATTCCCAGCAGGCTGGAACAGGAGGCACTTTAGCTCTTGGCCCAGTGCTTCCCAAACTTCAATTGTGTGTGCAAAATGGCTAGGGAGATCTTGTTAGATGCAGATTCTGATTCAGAAGGTCCAGGGTGGGCCCTGAGAGTCTGCATTTTCTAACAAGCTACCAGCAGTGATGATGCTGAGCATGGGGACCACAAGATGAGATTTTCACTAATGAGAAGGAATTGCCTGAAGCTATCAAAGGAGATGGAAAAAGAAAGAGACAAAGGGAAAGAATGAGAGAAAGCAAAGTATGTGTCCTGATTGTGTGGATGCAAGAGGGAAGAATAAAGGGAGTTTTTGTTTTTGTTTTTGTTTTTTTGAGACAGAGTTTTACTCTTGTTACCCAGGCTGAAGTGCAATGGCGCGATCACGGCTCACCGCAACCTCCGCCTCATGGGTTCAGGCAATTCTCCTGCCTCAGCCTCCTGAGTAGCTGGGATTACAGGCACACGCCACCACGCCCAGCTAATTTTTGGTATTTTTAGTAGAGACGGGGTTTCACCATGTTGACCAGGATGGTCTCAATCTCTTGACCTCGTGATCCACCCGCCTCAGCCTCCCAAAGTGCTGGGATTACAGGCTTGAGCCACTGCGCCCGGCATGAAAAAAGGGAGTTTTTAAACAGAAGAGCCATCTGCAACAGTGAGAGTAAGCTGTCTTCAGCAGGTCATTGGCCTAGAACATCTACTAGGCAAAGAGAAATGACACTCACAACAACCCAACAGAAAAGGGGCAGATACTGCTTATAAGTGCATTCCAAGACATCCAAGATATTGACTTGATATGTAGGAGCTACAGGGAGAAATAAGCTACAATCTCATTAACCCTTTCGTACACTGAGGAGGAAACCCAGAATAAGGTAATTTGTCTGTAGTCACAAAGCTATGGGCAGAAAGGCACACACCCAGGTTTTCTGACTCACCTTTCAACAAATCCTGCTGCCTAAGAACAAGAAAAAGAAATCACAGCATTGTGAGCTCCAGATGAAAGGTGGGTGGTCACAACTTGAAAACAAATTACATCAGTTAGAAGAGTGTCTTCCTATCTGGGAAAATCAACCTCGTGTCATTATAATGACGGGAATTAGCTGCCTCTGTCATTCAGGGAACTGACAGAAAAACCTGTGGCTCCCAGGTCCCTAGTGGCTTTTAACAAGTCCCTGGCTGGGTTCTGTTTTCAGGATTAAGTGTGGCACTTCCTGACAGGGACTGCAGCAGCTGTTCCCAAATGGGCAGGAGTGAGCACTGAAAATACAGTCCTCTGCACCCTTTCACTCCCGACCCAAACAAAACCAAGCAAAAACATGTACCAAAAAAATGGTTTCAACATTTTATTTTTCTTACTTTTTTGAGACAGGGTCTCTCTCTGTCACCCAGGCTGGAGTGCAGTGGCGTAATCTCAGCTCACTGCAACCTCTGCCTCCCAGGTTCAAGTGATTCTCCTGCCTCAGCCTCCCTGAGTAGCTGGAATTACAAATGCCCACAACCACACCCAGCTAATTTTTGTACTTTAAGTAGAGAGAGTTTCACCATGTTGGCCAGGCTGACATGGTGAAATTCATGTCAGGTGATCCATGCACCTCAGCCTCCCAAAGTGTTGGAATACAGGTGTGAGCCACCGCACCTGGCTTCAACATTATTATTTAAAATCAACTGTTCTAACAGTGAAAAGACAATTTCAATATATTAAATGGTATACAGTAGTCCCCCTCATCCAAGGTCTCAGATACCAGAGGTCAACTGTGGTCTGAAAATATTCTGCAACATTTTGAGGTATTTTGACATAGAGCATATTCAGGTTTTGTTAATACAGACTGTTAGAACTGTTCTATTTTGTTATTATTGTTGTTAATCTCTTACTGTGCCTCATTTTTAAATTAAATTTTATTGCAGGCAGGTACATTTAGGAAAAAACCATGGTATATACGGGGTTCAATACCACCCAAAGTTTCAGGCACCCACTGAGGGTCCTGGACCACATCCCCTGCAGATAAGGAAGGACTACTACATCTTCAAAATATTGTTGATTTTCAGTTACTGGGTTTACAGTATCTGGATCAGTGGTTCCAATGCTCAGTGCCTAAAAAATGAGCTGTAAACTGGTTAAATGAAGATTTTAGGCATTGCCTCCAAAGAGTCTACTTTAGAGGTTAAGGGTGAGCCTTAGGCATCTAAATTCTTAACAAGCACCCCACATCCTCAAATGATGTTGATGCAGGAGGCCTAGGAGCTGCACTCTCGAAACATTTAAATATTTGTTTATAATATACTAAACCACTCCCAAAGCATAAATATTCACCTAGAAATGGCCGATAATAAAATAGTGCATTAAGATAAAAATGTAACACCAAAAAAAAAAAGTAACACACCATAAGCACGAATGCAATAAAAAATTGTTAAAAGAACAAATGGCAGATCTTGCTAATCAAAATACCCAAACAGTTTCCGAATTATGTAAAATTTAAAAGAAATTCCTCTGGAAGGAAGAAAACACAACAAATAGAAAAACGATTGCTACCTTTATGATACTTAAAGATTTAAATACCTATCTATGCCACAACAGGTAAATGAATAGAGTACAGAGAAAATTCACAGAACACAAACACAAAATAAAAAATATTCAAGTCTAAAGCAGTCAACGGTGCAGGTTAAAACAATGTATTACAAATTTATTTGACAAGGGCTTTGAAAGTAACATTCAATGCCAGTGACAAAGGGAAATAATACTCAGTGCAAGGGATAATGGGAGGCCCCTGCATAAACCTCAAGGGCTTATGTCAGCATTATAACTTTCAAACTTCATTCAACAATCACATACTGAGTACCTACTAGGTGCCCAGCATTTTGAACAAACATGCAGAAATCCAGCCTGGTGGGTCTTACATTTTAAACACACTCTAATACCCCTTCCACAAATGTATACTCAAGAAAACCCACACACACACAGAAAGAAACATATATAAGGCCTTTTCTATCAACTATTCTTCAGCATTACTTATAGCAGCCCAAAAAATGGAAATAAAAGAATGAATCATTAGGATAGAAAGTTGTTTCCAAGTAAGATTTAATGAATGGAAAAATGCTTAAGGTAAATGTAGAGTGAAAACGGTAGTAAACACAATTGTGCTGTAATTCAATTTTTTTTTACTGTTAACAAAAAAAGAACAAAACTATTTAGTGTTATCTAGAGGCTGTGAGATTATGGGTGACTGGTTTCTGTATCTTTCAGTAACTTCCAAATCCTCTACAAAGCAATCTATTTCATAATAACTATTATTTTTTTAAAAAACTTACCTCTGAATAAGGTGAAGAAATGGGGCGTGATTCTTTGTTTTTATACTGCGGATGGCTAATCACTTAAGAGCAATGCATTCAAAAGTAAGTCCAAGGTATGATGAGTTGTTTCCACAACAGTAAATAGTCAAGACCAAACTCTTAAATTTTTTTTTAAAGCACATTCAAAATGCTGAATGAAATAGAAATAGACAAAAAATCAATACAACATAGAGATTTAACCAAAGACTGTTAAGGGGACCACCTGGAAAGTGAGCTTTATTGAACAAAAGTTAACGAGAAAAAAGAAGCCGGCTGAAGAAGGAAATAGCTTTCAGACAGCCACGGAAGGGCATGCTGCCTCACACAGAAGTCCAAAACAGGGCTAAGCCATGCCATTTTCTGACTAGCACAGCTTATTCCTTAGAGAGAGAACCAACTACCATGACAGTGTTCGGCAAAGCCTCCCTAACTTCCAAATCTCCTGGTGAAAATACCAGACTCAGGACTGGGAGCACACGTGTCCCAGAGGCACACAGAAGAGTTGTGGCCCAAGCAACTGTAATGCACCCTCATCCCGGGATCAACAGCACCGCCCAGGAGCCTACACACAGCCTAGCTACATCAGGAAGCCACCCTCCACCAAGATCGTTCCTCACAGTCTTCAAGAAGCAGATGGGGCCACCTTCAGCAGGTCATCCATGAGGAACCCTGACTTCCTGCCCAGGAATGGTCTGGGCAAGGGTTTGTATTTCCTTCACTGCTCTGTTTCCAACTGGATCCTGGAGCACAAGGCCATGCTCTCCACTTCTTAGTTCCTAGTCTACGAGCCTGGCAGCAGCTGAAGTCAATATACAAATTAGTGAAAGGATGAAGTCTCTGTTTCCATGATGTCAGCTCTAGAATGGAAATATAATTAATTTCATGGCTCCAGGTTGAATATTTGTATTGGGGATAGAGGAGAAACAGGAAAGGACTTCTAAAGAAGAGAAAGTTAGGGATGGGCAGTACAAACAGCTCCACTATTTATTTTAAAGCTACCAGAAGCATTTATATTCTCCTCCACCTCTGCAGTACCCCCAGAGGGCCACACTCATGGGGAAGCCATCAGGCACAGAAGGGAAGCATGTCATAGAGTCTAAAGCCAAACCAACCTAAACTCAATGCCTCAGTTTCCTCATCTGTAAAATGGGGATAACTATGCCTGACTCACAACGTGATTGGCATAGTTATATAAAATTCAACACCTGGCACACGGAAAGCATTCAGGAGGTGGAAACCATGTATCTGCTGTGTCCTGTGACAGATAAATCCACGAGTATCAGATGGGCTCTCTTTGTTGACTAAAGCCAAGCAACCCTTCACGATGATCTCATCTCCTCTGGACACACAGGACTACTTAGTGTTATCTAGAGGCTGTGAGATTATGGGTGAGCAGGACTGCGACGGGAGTTGCCAGGTTAGAGGAAGGTGTTTGCACTAGCTGTATACTGCCTAAAAGAGACTCATCTGTCACCCGCAACCCGGTTCCATCCAGCTATGCGGAACCTCTGCGGAGACTTCAGGTGTGGATATGTGGATTTGTCTATGGGCCAAGACATATGGGGGGGCGGGGCGGGGGGGGGGACGTGATGACGGTGACCTTGAGCAAGGTGCTTCACTGCCTTAGTTTCCTCTTTGGTAAGCAGAGTGGCCCCGTTCCATGATCCCTGAAGTCCTCCCTGTGCTTCTATTGAACTATCCCCTCTATGGCACTGGTTATAATTCTCACAGGTCCAAGGAACACCTTCAAATGGGTTCCAATTCCTGCCAGGCACTGAGCAGCCCTTTGGCCCTGCTCCCACGAGAAGGGAGGATCGGAGCAGGCTTTCTGGCTGTTTTTTGTTCTGTGTGCAGCAGCTCTCCACCCCGAGCTGCTCCTTCCACCTCTCCTTTTCCGCCACAAAGTGGTCAAGTGCCCGTGCTGGGACAATCGCTGGCCTGCAGTGTCAGCTCAGAGATGATTTCCAGACTATCCTGGGTACGGGCTCAGGGTAGACAAACACGTTGGAGAAGCAATAGGAATTCAATCATTTCTTCCACAACAAAACCCTTATGCTTCTTCATAAATCATGCCTCTTCGTTCCACACTGAAGAACAGTCACTAAAATGTATCTGTGTTGAAAACAGCCCTTACTCCTTTCATGCCCTGACACTTAAGAATCAAAATATTTTCACACTCCATTGTACTGATAATGCCTTGCAGAAGTAATACCAATCGCTATTTCCCTGGAAAGATCCGTGCCCAGGGCGCTTTCCAAGAGGTTTTCTTTGAATGTTCTTTGTGTCCTGCTACACTGGGGGCCACGGCCGGCCTGCCCGCATCTGGGGGACGCTGGGCTAGTCCCAGTAATGCAATACTGTGTTAAAGCACCCCATCGCCCCGACAATAAAGTATCTCAAAACATTCGATATGCCACATCATATACAGCCTTGCACAAAACAGCAGTCCGTTGCCTGCATTCTGCAGGAAAAAACAGGCATATTTCTAAGACGAAGCCATCAGACCCGCTTCGGGCTCCACGGACAAGAGAACAGCTTTGCAGACCCCTCAGCAAGACCGGCAAGAAGCCGCTCGCTTGCTCCTTTTAATTATTTATTTCCCCCGTGCCTTTATTTGCTGGGCCCCAAGAAGAATGGCAAAGCATCTTCCAGAAAGAACAGCGAGGGAGCTGGAGAATAAAAGAGGATGGGCGGGGAAAGCCGGGGTTTTGAAAACAGCAGCGATAAAGGCAGGCGGGGTCGCGGCCGCGTCCCGAGGGTCTCGGCGGGGCTTACCTGGGGCGCATGAGGCCGGCCGGGCCAGCAGCAGCAGCCAGAGGCCGGGGAGCAGCAGCCCCGGGCGGCGGCGGCAGCGGGCGGAAGGCCCTCGGCCGCTCGGCCCCGGGGCCAGCGCGACCCCGGCGCGGGGCTTCCCCTCCATGGCCGCGCCTCGGCGTCGGCGCCGCGCCCCCGGCATTCCCGGCCGGCGCCCCAGCCCGGCCTCGCGGCTCCGCAGCTCTGGGGTCCAGGCGGGGTGGCCGCTGCGGCTACGGCTGGGACGGGGCGCCGCGCACCGGCGCGGAGGGAGGCCGGCGAGGCGGGGGCGGGCCGGGCCGGAACCGCGGACAGGGGCGCCAGCCGCACGCCCGCCTCGCCGCTCCGCCCCCTTCGGAGCCTCGGAGCCGCGGGCCCGGGCGCGGGGCGGCGAGCACCACCTCCCGGCCGGCCGGGCGCCTGCTGCTGCCTGACTGCTGGGCGGCCGGGGCGGCGGGCGCGGGGCTCTGCGCGGCAGAGGAGGCGAGGGCGGCGAGGGCGGCGGGGCCCAGCCCTCCTCCAGGACCCGCCTGCTGGAGGGGGCGCGAGGGGCGCGGGAGCCTGGGCCGGGCGGTGCAGCCCCGACCCGCACCCACCCCTGAGTCCCGCCGCCCGAGTGCCCCCGCGCGTTTCCCGGGGCACTCGGAGCGGGGAAGGCCGGCAAGCCCGGGGAGGGGGCCTCTCGCCGCCCTCGCTCCTCCTCTCCCGCCGACTCCGTGCGGGCAGCAGGTGTGCGGGGCGCTGCGCTCTCAGGACGGCCTTAGGCTGCTGAGGAAACAAAGCCGGGCAAGTCGGAATCCCGCGCGAGAGCCCAGCGCGCAGGGCAGAGGCGAGCAGAGCGCACGCAGCTCTCCCCCGCCTTCCCGCCTTCGGAAGGTGCGGCCACCTCTGCGGGTCCTCGGGAAGCGACCCCGGGCTCAGGGCCTGGGAGGCCCGCGGGACCCCGCGCTTAGCAGGCCTTGAGCAGACGGCTGCCAAAGCGAATAGGTGGGCGTGGAGCTGGGGAGACTCCCGCCCGCACCGCCAGGCTGTTTCAGGGAAAGTAGCACTCCTGGGCTGTTTCAGGGAAAGTACCTCTCCTTGTGGGTGTAGAGGATGCCCAGAGAGCATTTGAAGGTTGGAGTCCTGGGGGAAGGAGGAACGGGAAGAAGAGAGTTGATATTTGTTAAGCACCTACTGTGTGTCAGGCAAGTTACTCTGAAGACGCCCTGTGGCTTCAGCTTCAGGGTCTAGGGAGGAGGAATTGGGGCTTTTGAATCGTTGCATCTGCAGGCATTCTTGCACCAAGCAGATATTAGTGATGTGTATGTGGGGCACTATCTTATTGTAAAAAAAAAAACGATGGCAGAGAGTGGAAAATGTGAGTCATCCGACACTGACCGAGGGATCCTGGTGGCTATTCAGTCGGGTTCCCCTGCCAGGCCCAGCCCTTGAAGGGGCTGCCCAGCCTTGCAGCTCCAACCCATCTGGGCGGCTTGCCGTTGGCAAATAGTTCTTCCTAAGCATAGGATGGGGGCATTCTTCTGTAAGTACCCACCTGGTCCTTACAGGTAGATACTTGAAACCTGAAGCCTGGTAGTTTCAAGGAAAATGAGAATAAAGATTAACAGCTTTTGTTGATGTCCCTGGGGTTTTTTTACACGTTGTTATGACCTCCCCATCACGCAGCCCCTCTGTTTATTACAGCAACTACTCCTGTATCCCAAAGAGGGTTCTACCTCTCTTAGGGTAAGTACCTAAGAGAGACTGCCGGGATATGCCTGGTCCCAGGACACCATGGCCATAGATCTGGTACCTCTTATTCACACATTTCTCTTTATTCTCTGAACTCTCTGGATAAAAGCACATTTGACCACAAACCACCGCCTTTGTGCAACTCTTGAATGGTCTTGTCCTGTTGTGTTTTACCTTTTATGAATTTATGCTTTGCACACACATCCCCCACCCCACCCCCAATAAATGCATACGAAGTCGGAATCTGGTGCTGTCCTGCTTAGGATTTCCCATGGCCCTTGTAAGCCCTCAGTAAACACTTGTTGATTTGAGCCAGAGCATGCATTCCACCAGTGAAGAGGTTCGGTCTTCAGATTTGGCCTCAGCCTCCTGCAAGCTGCCATCTACATTAGACCCCTCTTGGAATCAGAGAAAGGAGGCTGCGTCGCCAGCGCAGTGACTCACGTCTGTAATCCCAGCACTTTGGGAGGCCAAGGCAGGTGGATCACCTGAGGTTAGAAGTTCAAGACCAGCCTGGCCAACATGGCGAACCCTGTCTCTACTAAAATTACAAAAAAATTGGCCGGGCGCGATGGCTCACACCTATAATCCCAGCACTTTGGAAGGCCAAGGCAGGTGGATCACGAGGTCAAGAGATCGAGACCATCCTGGTCAACAAGGTAAAACCCCATCTCTACTAAAAATACAAAACTTAGCTGGGCATGGTGGTGCACGCCTGTAGTCCCAGCTACTCAGAAGGCTGAGGCAGGAGAATCGCTTGAACCCAGAAGGCGGAGGTCGCGGTGAGCCGAGATCATGCCATTGCACTCCAGTCTGGGTAACAACAGCGAGACTCAGTCTCAAAAAAAAAAAAAAATTTAGCCGGGTGTGGTGGCACACACCTGTAATCCCAGCTACTTGGGAGACCGAGACAGAAGGATCACTTGAACCCAGAAGGCAGAGTACCATTGCACTCCAGCCTCGGCGACAGAGCGAGACTTCATCTCAAAACAAAATAAAGGAGGCTTCTTCTCGATTCTCTGACATCAGTTGGAAGTAAAAATAAAAATTGGAACTTTGAGATAATAGGAATGACTCATGGGCACCACCTCTCTAAGAAAAGTGAGGTCCCTAGGGTACCTTAGTCTCCAAACTCTGAAGGCATAAAACAAAACTTTATTTCTGTTAGGATTTAAGACATTCTGCCTCCGTGTCTGGGAAACCATCTCCCAGACTCCCAGTCCAGCTGGTAGGTGTGTGCCTCTGCAGACCCAGAGGGGAGGAGTGGTCCTTGGAGGTAGGGGAGTGTATGCACATGTGTGTGTCTGTGCAAGATTTTAAAGTCGATTTTAAAGATTATCTCATCCAGTTCTCACAGATAAGGAAACAAGCCGGAGAAGTTCATTTATTTCCATCAGGCTCAACTCCAACTGGAATTGTCTCTCCAGTTACCCACACACCCTCCAGAGGAGGGGGGAAATTAGCCTGGGTCCTCAAAAGGCTTACAGTCTGGTTTGGAGACCAGAAGAGGTAGGCTCAGAACTATCCTTAGACCTAGGCAAAGCGGGCCCTGACTTTAGAGGGCCCCACTCTGGGCCTCCTCCAACTTCACCTCTCTCCACAGGACAGAGTCTGGGAAATCCAGGAAGCACCCTTTGCAGCAACCCATCTTCCCATGCTCAGGTGCACAGGACTCCAGCCTCCTGCCCATTTCACCCAAGCTCACCTTCAGGCCTATATGGCCTCTTCCTCAAGTCCATTCTCCAAAGGCTGCATCAAGAGTGTGTCTGGTCCCAAGGGGTAGTTGTTTACTGGGGAAGGGCAGGACTTACACAGGAGGGGTATCTACAGATGTGCACATGGGCCAGGTGCAGTGGCTCATGTGCATAATCCCAGCACTTTGGGAGGCTAAGGCGGATGGATCACAATGTCAGGAGTTCAAGACCAACTTGACCAACATGGTGAAACCCATCTCTACTAAAAATACAACAATTAGCCAGATGTGGTGGTGCACACCTGTAATCCCAGCTACTCAGGAGGCTGAGGCAGGAGAATCGCTTAAACCTGGGAAGTGGAGGTTGCAGTGAGCTGAGATCACACCACTGCACTCCAGCCTGGGTGACAGAGCAAGACTCTGTCCCCCCCCACCAAAAAAAGTGCACATGAAGCCTATAGGAATGAAACAGAGGACCAAGGGTAGGAAGAGAGGATCGAGTGATAGAGCACACCTCATGTTCACATGGCAACCTGGCTGTGCGATGTTCTGCTCACAACTGCAGGAAGTCTGCGAATCCTGCCTGTGAACCAGCCTAACCGTTCTGAAGGCATGTATTTGTTAAGGTAGAACAGACTTATTTCACAGTTTGCTTGCTTGGCATGTAACTTGCTGATGGAAATATCAATCAGCATGCCAAATGTAAAATGGGCTGGGTGAGCCACTACACACACTCTTGCCCTGGGCCCCTCCATTCTTAGGGGTGGGTCTGGATAAGGATGGGATGGAGAGACTGAAGTTCAAGGATGGCTGCACGTCAGTAGAGGGTAGTGTGAGAGCCCTGGAATAGGGATCAGGACAGCTGAGTTCTGTGCTCCGCTCTGTCATACAAAAGCTTATGACCTTGAACAAAATGCTTCACCCTACTCTCAAACCTCAAATATTTTTTTAAACATTTTTATTGCATTTTAGGTTTTGGGGTACATGTGAAGAACATGCAAGATTGTTGCATAGGTACACATGGCAGTGTGATTTGCTGCCTTCCTCCCCATCACCTGTATCTGGCATTTCTCCCCATGCTCTCTCTCCCCAACTCCCCACCACCCGCTGTCCCTCCCCTATTTCCCCCCAACAGACCCCAGTGTGTGATGCTTCCCTCCCTGTGTCCATGTGTTCTCATTGTTCAACACCCACCTATGAGTGAGAACATGTGGTGTCGAACCTCAAATATTCTTATCTGGTGATGGGCTTCACATGCCTACCTTGCTTAGCTGTGGGTTGTTAAGAGAATTATACAAAATAAGATGAATGTTTACAAAAGTCATTCATTAAATTCAACGGATATTTTTATGAGCATGAACCATATGCCAGGCACTAGAGGTATAATAGTGAGCAAAACAAGACTAGGTACAGTGGCTCACACCTGTAATCCCAGCACTTTGGGAGGCCAAGGAAGGCAGATCACAAGGTCAGGAAATCGAGACCATCCTGGCCAACATGGTGAAACCCCGTCTCTACTAAAATTAATTAGCTGGGCGTGGTGGCATGTGCCTGTAGTCCCAGCTATTCGGGAGGCTGAGGCAGGAGACTTGCTTGAACCCAGGAGGCAGAGGTTGCAGTGAGCCGAGATAGTGCCACTGCACTCCAGCCTGGCAACAGAGCGAGACTCCACCTTAAAATAAATAAATAGATAAGGTGAACAAAACAAAGGCCCTGCCTCATGGAACTCATGTTCTAGTGAGAGGATTCAGGCAATAAATAAGGGAGCATTTCACTGATGACAGGAATTTGGAGAATAAGAAAGGGAGAAAGGCGTGAGGGAAGGGTCAATGTTACCAAAAACCGTGTTAAATACAATAGTCAGGAATGATCACCCTCCTAAGGTGACACTGGGCATGGGGATAGCTGGGGAAGAGGGTGTCAGGCAGAGGGAACAACTGTGCAAAGTAGAGAAGTAGCCACAATAAACATTCAAAAAGTATTTACTAAGTCCCTGCTAAGTAAGCGCCCCATAGAGTCGTGTGCTAAATGATCAGTAAGATTAGTTAGGCCAGGCACAGTGGCTCACATCTGTAATTCCAGCACTTTGGGAGGCTGAGGCAGGTGGGTTGCTTGAGCCTAGGAGTTTGAGACCAGCCTGGGTGACATGGTGAGACTTCTATCTCTACAAAAAAATCTAATCATTAGTTGGGCATGATGGTGTGCACCTGTAGTCCCAGCTACTCAGGAGGCTGAGGTGGGAGGATCAACTGAGCCTGAGGAGGTCAAGGCTGAAGTGAGCTGTGATCATGCCAGTGCACTTCAGCCTGGGCGACAGAGATAGACCCTGTGTCAAAAAAAAAAAAAAGGAAAGAGAAAGAAAGAAAGAAGAAAGATTAATTATCTAGTTATTTCAATTAGTTTACAGTCTTATAGGGAAAAAACAAATTTTAAAACTATATATTACAAAGCAAAACATGACAAATGTCAAAAGGAAGTTTAAAAAAATGTTCAAAAGGGCCGGGCGCGGAGGCTCACGCCTGTAATTCCAGCACTTTGGGAGGCCGAGGCGGGTGGATCACGAGGTCAAGAGATCGAGACCATCCCGGTCAACGTGGTGAAACCCTGTCTCTATTAAAAAAATACAAAAAATTAGCTGGGCATGGTGCTGCGTGCCTGTAATCCCAGCTACTTAGGAGGCTGAGGCAGGAGAATTGCCTGACCCCAGGAGGCAGAGGTTGCTGTGAGCCGAGATCATGCCATTGCACTCCAGCCTGGGTAACAAGAGCGAAACTCTGTCTCAAAAAAAAAAAAAAAAAGTTCAAAAAGGAGAAATCATATTTGGCACAAGAGATCAAGCAAAGCTTCAGTGTAGAGTTGCATCGAATCTGGGCCTTAGGGGGCCCCTAAAAATGTGTAGGACTTGGACAGGTGAAGAGAACAGGACAGGTGTTCCAGGAGGAGGGACAAACAGTAAAAGACATAAAGGCAGGAATGCATGAAACTATACAGCTGATGGCCAGATCAGCTGCAGCAGTGGTTCACAATGCTGACTGCAAATTAAAATCACCTGGACACCACAAACAAAACACCCCCAGGTCACACCTCAGACCAATTAAATCCAAATCTCTGCAGACAAGCCTTGGACAGTCTGGTCTTTTAAAAGCTCCCCGGGATTCTGATGTGCAGATTAGAGTAAGAATCACTGAGCTAGAACTCTAAGTCAGCCTTTCTAATCACTTACTAAAAGAGAGACGCAGCAGAGAAGAGAGAAAAGGGAAGCTGGCATAGAACCAGGAGAGCTTAAAGATCCAGCTGAAGGGTTTGGACTTCATTTTGTAGGTGATGGTGGATCATTAGAGATTGGTTGCAATAGTATCAAAACTAAGCACGAGAAGGATGACTCTAAGATGATTTGGAGAGAGAAAAAACTAAAAATGCGGAGACCAACTAGAACGAAATTTTTATTTTGTTGTTTTTGAGACAGAGTCTCACTCTATTGCCAGGCTGGAGTGCAGTGGTGCGATCTCAGCTCATTGCAACCTCTGCCTCCTGGGTTCAAGGGATTCTCCTGCCTCAGCCTCCTGAGTAGCTGAGACTACAGGCATGCACCACCATGCCCAGCTAATTTTTTTGTATTTTTAGTAAAGATGAAGTTTCGCCATGTTGGCCAGGCTGGTCTCCATCTCTTGACCTCGTGATCTACCCACCTTGGCCTCCCAAAGTGCTGGGACTGCAGGCTGGAGCCACCACACCCAGCCAGAACAAGATCTTAATGCGGCATGCATGAAGTATCAAGGATTAAAACATTTTTCACCATCAAATAGACAAAGTTTTTAAAATTTTGATTATATTCATTTGTGCAAGAGTATAGTTAAATAGGTACTCTTCAATTCTGGTATAGCCATGTTGGAGGATAATTTGACCTTATCTGTCAAAATGTAAAATCAGCTCACTTCCTTTTCCTTTTTTTTTTTTTTTTTTTTAAGTCAAGTTTAATTCAGCCAGGCAAACAGTCAGATAATTCAATCAGATAAAATTCATCTTTTCTGGCCAGGCTCTTGCCTGTAATCCCAGCACTTTGGAAAACCAAGGCAGGTGGATCACGAGGTCAGGAGTTCAAGACCAGCCTGGCCAGCATGGTGAAACCCTGTGTCTACTAAAAATAGAAAAATTAGCTGGGCCTGGTGGCAGGAGCCATAATCCTAGGTACTTGGGAGGCTGAGGCAGGAGAATAGCTTACACCCAGGAGGTGGAGGTTGCTGTGAGCTGAGGTCATGCCATTGCACTCCAGCCCAAGCGACAGAGCAAGACTCGGTCTCAAAACAAACAAACAAAAAAATCACCTTTTTTTCAGGTTTTTAGAATAATCTTTATTTTTTAAAAGTTAATATGTACCAGCCTGGGCAACAAGAGCAAAAACTCTGTCTCAAAAAAACAAAAAATAAAAGTTAATATGTACAATTTAGAAAACTGAAAAACACAAGAAGCAAAGAACAAAGTCTTCCACAATCATAAGCAGTTTACTGTTTGATGAAAATTCAGCTTTTGAAAGTGTTCAGTGAGTTTCAACAACTCTATGAAATCCTGTAACTATCACCACATTCAAGGTATAGAGCATTTCCACTGCCCTTAAAGATCCCTTCTGTCATTTTACAGTCTGTCCCCTACCCTCCCCCTGGCAGCCACTGATCTGATTTCGGTTTCTACACCTTTGCCTTTTGATATAAATGGAATTATACAGTATGTAGCATTTGTATCTGGTTTCCTTTACTTAGCATAATGTCTTAGATTCATCCAAGTTGTTGCATGTGTCAGTAACTTGTTCCTTTCTATTGCTTAGTAGTATTCCATTGAATGGATATGCCACAATTTGTCCAGTCACCAATTGATGAACATTTGGATTGTTTCTAGGTGTTTGGTCATTATGAATAATGCTGCTAAAAACATTTGTTTGCAGGTGTTTTGTGTGAATATATGTTTTCATTTCTCTTGGGTAAATACCTAGGAGCAGATCTGCTAAGTCGTGTGATAAATATAAATTTAACGGGGTGGTGTGATGAAGGTAAATTTAAACCACCAAACTGTCTTCCAAGATGGGATGTATTTTAGATCCCCACCAGCCGTGTATGAAAGTTCTAGTTGTTCCATACCCTTGTTAGCACTTGCTTTTGTTAGCCTTTTTCATCTGAACCAGTCTGGCAAGTGTCTAGTGACAGCTCATTGTGCACTTAATATTCCTTGTGCTCATGACTGATGATACTGAACACTCTCCACATGTTTATTTGCCATCAATATGTCTTCTTTGGTGACATGTCTATTCAAATCTTTTGTTCTTTTTACAATTGGATTGTATTCGTGTTACCAAATTGTATCTTTATATATTCTAAATACAAATATTTTATCCAATGTGTGTTTTACAGATGTTTTCTCCTAATCCATAACTTGCTTTGCAATCTCTTATTGATATATTTCAAAGAGCAGAATTTTTAACTTTGGTGAAATACACTTTATTATTTTTTTCTTTTTTGGTTCATGTTTTTGTGTCCTAAAAAATATTTGCCTAGCTCAAGGTCACAAATATTTCTCCCATGTTTCTATCTGGAAACTTAATGTTTTAGCCCTTATGTTTCCGTCTATAATCCATCCAAGTCAACTTTTATATATTTTGTGAGATTGAAAGATTGAAGTTAATTTTGTGTGTGTGATGTCTAGTTGTTATAGCACCGTTTGTTGCAGACTATCCTTTTGCCATTGAATTGACTTTATACTTTCTCAAAATTAATTGCCTATGTATGTGTGGATTTATTTATGGACTTTGTATCCTCTTCCATGGAAGACTCACATATTACATGGTGATGGGGGAATAAGATACTGTATAGTATAATCCCACTAATAAAAGAAGTGTGATTATGATTATAAATCCACTTTTTAAAAAAAAGTATGAGTGTAAACAGTCATTTCTACTGGGAAAGGAAATCAAGTTTGGAGAGGAGTTGGGGAATGAATTTATGAAGAGAAAAATTCACTTTTTGCTCCACATAATCATACACCTGATTACAGTATTACATGTGATTAATACACATCATATCATCTGAACTTTTTTCTTTCTTTTTTTCATTTATTTAACTCCACTCCTGTGACAGATTAGATATCGTTTGAATTTTTGACACCAGCATATACTGGTATTTCAAAATTTTTCTAAAGAAAAACTTTGTGGTTTCGAATGGAAATTAGAAAATGGATGAGGCACATTCTGGATGCTAAATCAGTCGGTGAGATATGAGGAGAGGAAAGAATGAAAGATGATTCAGAGGTTTTGGACCATCTGTGAAAGGATAGGAAAAAAAGGAACTCAGCTGGAAAGCCTGGGTGACAAGCAAAGATGGAGGGTTGGGTCCTGAGTGTGCTGCTGTGAGATGCTGGACCAGTACCAGGGAGCTGTGCTGACACCAGCGATGGCAAAGGTGAGCCAAGGGCTTGGGAGATGTGACCACGGATATGGAATCATTCGCATGGCATCATTAGCTAAAGATGTGAGAGTAAATGACTGCCTAGAAAGAGAGGGGAGAAGGCGAGAAAAGAGGGCCAAGGAGAGCCCTGGAGAAACACCTCCATTTTGGAAAGGCTGGAGAGGAGTCCATGAGAAAGGCAGAGAAAGATCTAGAGAGGGCCAGGTGCAGTGACTCATGCTGAGGTGGGTGGATCACCTGAGGTCAGGAGTTCGAGACCAGTGTGACCAACATGGAGAAACCCCATCTCTACTAAAAATGCAAAATTAGCCAGGTGCGTTGACACATGCCTGTAATCCCAGCTACTCAGGAGGCTGAGGCAGAAGGATCACTTGAACCCTGTAGCAGAGGTTGCAGTGAGCCAAGATTGTGCCATTGCACTCCAGCCTGGGCAAGAAGAGCGAAACTCTGTCAAAAAAAAAAAAAAAATCTAGAGAGAAAGCAGAGAAGCACAATGGAAATGTGATGTCACCAATAGCCTGGGAAAGAAGTTTCAAAGTAAAGGGGACAGTCAGTGTCAAGGACAACAGGACTGAGAAGACCTCTTTGGACTTGGAGATGAATTGTTAAAAAGAGACTGTCAGGCCAGGTGGGGTGGCTCATGCCTATAATCCCAGCACTCTGGGAGCCCGAGGCAGGCGGATCATCTGAGGTCGGGAGTTTGAGACCAGTCTGACCAACATGGAGAAACCCTGTCTCTACAAAAAAAAAAAAAAGACTGTCCTTCTGTGCCTGGTTCATTTTATTTCACATAATTTCTTCCAGGTTCATCCATGTTATCTCAAATGACAAGCTTTCCTTCCTTTTTAAAGCTGAATGTATTCCATTGTGTCTATATACATCACATTCTCTTTATCCATTCATTCCATGATGGACATATAAGTTGATTTCATATCTTGGCTTTTATGAATAAGCTGCAGTGAACATGAGGGTGCAGATACCTCTTCAACTGCTTTCATTTCCTCTGAATATATACCCAGTAGTGGGACTGCTGGATCATAAGATAGTTTTACTTTTAATTTTTTGAGGACCCTCCATACCATGTTGAAGTGAGGAGAGGAGAGGCAAATAACAAGGGGTAAAAGTATGAGTGGGTTGGGAAGTAGTGGAGGCCACAGAGGATGTCAGGTAACAGGGTTGAGATATTTTTAGGATAGATAAGACTAAACATCTTTGTACATTGAAGAGGTGTCTGAAGACAATGAGAGAATAAGATGCAAGAGAGGGATCATTGATAGCGCAAATTCTCAGAGCTAAGAGCAGATGGAATCAACAGCAACAGGTCATTCTTTTGAATTGGCAGCTTTAGCTGGGCACAGTGGCTCACTTCTGTAAACCCGGCACTTCAGGAGGCTGAGGCAGGTGGATCATGAGGTCAGGAGATTGAGACCATCCTGGCCAACATGGTGAAACCTCATCTCTACTAAAAATACAAAAATTAGCCAGGTGTGGTGGCACGCACCTGTAGTCCCAGCTACTTGGGGGACTGAGGCAGGAGAATCGCTTGATTCTTATTTGTTATAGCCATCATAACCCTACTCAACCTGTACTTTTATATACACCTAATTTATTATTACACACGCTTGAACCCGGGAGGCGGAAGTAGCAGTGAGCTGAGATCGTGCCACTGCACTCCAGCCTGGCAACAGAGTGAGACTCCATCTCAAAAAAAAAAAAAAGAGAGAGATACAGCTTCAGCAGCCCAATGTCCAGTATCTTCTGATGTCCAGTATCAGGAGAGTGGCTTGATGGCTAGATAAAATCACAGTACAGTAACAAGTGGGAATGTTATACTTCCGTGAAAAAACATAGGAAGTGTTTGGGTTATGTTGACTGGAGGAAAAAAACAATACAAAATGGTTTATGAGCTGATATAAAATGATATGCATGACTGAGAGGGAACCGTGCAGTACCGAAAATTGTTGTATTAAGATAATGAGATTATGGGTGTTCATTCTCTCCTTTGATGAAGATGTTATGTTTGTCTTTTCAATAGAAAATGTTTACAAGAACGAACAGTCTTCTTCCAAAGGAAGAGAGAAAGAACAGATTAATCAAGATAAAGGTCTTAAGTGGTCTCTAAAGTGATTTCTTCTCTTCAACATCAATGTCTCAATGTCAGATGGCAGGATTTGGACTGAAATACAAAAATCCTACAGAGGAAAAGATTACACGAGCTGGGTCTCGAACATTGAGAACAATGGGTAGTATTCGTTAAAGGAAGGAAAAAGAAGAGAAATAGAGAATGTATTATAGAGGAAAGCAAAAGGCAAGAAGGTAGAAATGGACAGAACGTCACCCCGGACAGGCTTGCCTAACTAGAGGAAAAGCTATTTTGAGGAATTTGAAGATAAAAGAGCAAATAAGTAGGAGAAGGTCAGATTTAGACCTGCCATGAGTTAGACCATGCCAAAGACTGCCATGATCTCAACTAAATAACTACCTCAGTCTACCTAAATCACTAGGGAAGACTTTCTGCCTATCAGAAGGGAAGCTCGTGGAGACAGACACATACTGAGTGCCTATGACGATGGGTAAAATATGTAAACCAGGATCCTCAGTTGGATGGATTGCCTGGAGATGTCTACTCCTCCTGTACAATTTGGTAGCAATAACGGCAAATGAGAGTGTTCTTGAGGCAGATCCCACGCATTGCCTCCCTGTCTACTGCAGTTTTTCTCACCTCCTGTGCCTCTAAGCCCCCGCCCCTAAGACACAAGCTGCTGCAGATCAACTGGCTCAATCCTCTGCCCACATTCTCCATGGTCATTTCCTGCTATAGCCCCAAACCCACGGGTAGCTCTCCCGAAGCATGCCAAAAATCCACGTTAGAATCACGGCAGCAGTTGGTGACAGCTATTTTTAGAGTCACCCTCATTCTCTGGCATTCCACTAACTCCAACTCACATATGACTGTGTTCTAAAACTCATCAACTCTGGCTCAAACTCAGAATGAGGAGAATGATAATAGTCCAGGTCTGCTCCTTTCTCTTCCATCTTGTCATGAGTTTCCATCAATTACACGAACAAAGCCAAACCCACATCAACCATACATCTGTCCCAACTTCTCTGCTTCTCTAGAACACCCTTTTCTCACCCAAATCCCCAGAGGCACAGTCCTCCCAGTATAGAGACATCTGCTCTCGGGCCTCCTATAATAGTCGGCATCGCTTCTGCAGGAGGCTTTCCCTGATCTCCTCATGGTGCCCCTGACACCTGTCACTGCGTTTACCACATGGAATTAAAATTGGCCGCATGGAATTAAATCTTCATTGTCTGCTCCCCACTAGATTGTAAGGTCTTCAAGGGCAGGGACCTTGTCATTTTCATCTCTTCAGTCCCCAGTGCCTATTGCAATGCTTGGCAGGTCATAGGGTTCCATTAATGCTTGTGGAATGAATACATGGAATTACAAGAACTAAGCTCCAAGCTGGTCTCTTACCCCTCATCCTACCAATCCCTGCTCCCTGAGGTAGTGAATTAATCTAAGTGGGGACCCTGAGTTTGCCCATAGTTCTTTGCTAGCAACGCCAGGAGGGAAGAACTGTGGCGTCTATGTACCCATCCCTGCACTGACACAGTAACATCTCAAACTTCCAAGGATGCCAAGAAATGCCAGATTCCTTTTCTACATGCTATGAAACCAACCAGAGATTTATGAGAAATATTAAGGCTGCCTCAGACATGACATTTGCTTGGCCTTGTGCAGAGTTCAGTATGCTTTGGTAATTGGCACCAGCAAATACTTATTAAATTTAGTGAACTAAGCCTCTCCACAGAAATAGAGGAAGAACATCTCTGCCCTTTAGGAAATGACAATCTCCAAACAATAAAGTGTGTTTATCAAAATTGAATTGTATAGGCTCTTGGATAAAAATTGTGAGAAGCTGAATGATAAAATTATCTGCCCACAAGCAACCGTGTGTGGAAGTCATCCACTATTTTAAAGAGAAAATTAAGAAACTTCTAGACTGACACTGCCCAGAACTTTCTGAGATGGGGGAACTCTTCTATAGCCCTGTGCTCTCCAGTGAAGTAGCCACTGGCCACAAATGGCTATCAAGCACTTGCATTCTGGCTGGTGCCACTAAGGAACTGAATTTTTAATGTCATTTAATTTTAATTTAAATATCCACATGTGGGTAGTGGTTACCATATTGGACAGCATAACTCTAGACCATGAGAAAAAGTGTGGTGGCTGTTGTGTGGAAAACTAACAGAAACTGCCAACATATCAACATGCTTCAGATCTGATCACAGTTGCTACACTTGTTTCATGATAGGCACTGATCTCTATAGCAAACACAACTCTCTAGACCAGACCTGTGAAATGGGAATAACACAAATAATAATAACTACCTCCTACCCTCCTCAGCTCAACCAGCACTGTGTCCTGGTACACTTCTGAGAATCAACTTGAAATTCACAGTTTAGGTTTGCTGGGCAGTCTTTGCCTGACATGTGGGCTAAAATCAAGTTCAGCCACCATCACCTGTGACCACGGCAGATGTCTGAGAAAGTCCCCAAAATAAAAGACATCTGCAGATAAAATATCCCCAATGAAAATGAACATTTCATAAATATAAAAACAAACTTCCAAAGCTCCCCTCTCACCTATCAAATAAAACACGCTGCTAAGCGTGCCTGGCAAAGGTTTGCAGACTCCTTCAGGGAAGCCCAGGCTGTGGCGCTGTCCTTCCAGGCACTGCCCTGGCTGTCCCTGTGTCCCTTCCCTTTCACCCACCCTGCAGGCCCTGTGTCCTTCTCTCTTCACCCACCCTGCACCTGATGCATTCCTCCTCACCCCAGTCTGCCCCATCTATCCCGCTCTATCCAAATAAGTAATTTCTGTTGGTCTCTTCTTTCTTCGAGCTTACTAGAATTTAATTTTTTGAACCCAGAGAGCAGAGGTTGCAGTGAGCCAAGACCTGGGTAAGAGTGAGATCCTGTCACCAAAAAATAAATAAACAAAAAGTACACAATGTCTTAGTAGTGCCTATGTTCTTCTGATGCTCACTATTCACTCTGTTGACATGATGTAATACATTCAAAGTTTTCTTTTTGATCTGCTGGTCTTGTATTTGGAGATCGGTAACTTCTACGGAGTCATGGGGTTGAAAACACTGGGTTTAGATGAAGACAGACCTGACTTTGAATATAGTTTTACCATTTATTAACCATGTAACTTTAGGCATAGGTTTTCTTCTAAGCTTTGATTTCCTCACCTTAAAATGGAAATGTTGATACCTTCTTCATAGGGTTGTATGAAAATAAGTTAGATAATCAGGTAAGTTACCCACTGCGGTAATTGGCCTCTAGTTAAATATACAATGATTATTATTGCCAAGTCTTTGCTGAAATTTTATTTAAGAATTTTGCAACTGTGCATAAATGAAATGGGCTTCTAATAGAAGTTTTAAGAAATCTTCCTTATCAGCATTAATAATAGCACCTATTTAACTCAGAATTAATTTGGGATCATGCCATCTCTCTCGTATTTCTAAAAATAACATTTTTTTTTTATTATACATTGTAGAAAAAGCAGAATATACAGAGAGGCAAAATTATGAATATTAAAATGATCCATAATCTTACCACCTCCAAAGAAGTATCATTAACATTAGATTCGTCCAGACATTTTTAATGTAAAAACTCACACACACACACACACACACACACAAAATGATAGAAAACTGTGATCAGAGTGTACATAAAATTTTGTTTCATTCAACAATATATTATGAACATCTCTTCATCTTAATAAATATTACTTCCAAAACTTAAATTGTAATGGTGGCACATATCCCCAGATATGAACCTAATGGAAGTTGTTTTGCAAATTCCCAAGTGTTAGACTTTAGGTGGTTTCCAATATTTTACCATTATAAGCAATGCCGTGGCAAACATTGTGCTGGATCTTTTGAATAGCTTTCGGTCCATCCTCTACCCGTCTCTACCATGTTGTTTGGTTCGGGAGACTGACCTTTACATCACTGGGCTTCCTTGCCCTCTGGACTCCAGTAGGTTTGGCAAAGGGGAGGCACCAGCAAGAAATCCGAGGATAGGACAAAAGGGAGATCAGGATATTTCTGCCCCAAGCTTGCTCCCCAAAGGGCTACTGATTAGCTGAACTAGATGCCACCACACCTGGCTGGAGGTTCTCTCCTACTGTTACCTCCCTCCCTGGGTTCCTGAATAGCTCTCTCCCCTGCACCTTCATGCTTAGGGTGGAAAGGTGTTCCTCCCTTTCCTAGCCCCCGAGTACTTTTGCTGATTTCCCTTAACCCTGCCCACGCCTTTATAAATAGTCCTTCATTAAATTCACTTCATGTTTCCAGCTTAAGTATACCATCTGTTTCTTGCTGGAAAATAGAAACAACTGTATAAGTAAATTTCTCTACCTTTTTTTGCTGTTAGCATATAATACATTTCAGCAGTTGGAATTATTTGATCACACAGCATGTGTATTTTTAAAACCTTTTCTGATATAGCCAACCTGTTTTCCACCATTCCTTCCTCCAGCAGTGTATGGCAGCCCCAGACATCAGGCCTTGTCCAAACTAGGTATTAATAATTTTATTTTCATCTTTTTCTATGTTCATAAACATTTCTATAATATGAGGATCATCTCATCTCTGACAGTGTGTGTAGGAGGGAAGACTGTTAATTATCAGTCTATTTTTTTGTGTGTTTCTTACATAACTTTCTCAGTGTTTTCCTCTGCTATGAGCTATTACAAATTGACATGCTAGCCCATACTTGGCCTCTAAGAATTCATTAAAATTGGCCAGGCATGGTGGCTCTTGCCTGTAATCTCGGCACTTTGGGAGGCTGAAGCAGGAGGATCACTTGATCTCAAGAGTTTGAGACCAGCCTGAGCAACATAGCAAGACCTCGTCTCTACTAAGTATCATAAAAAGATGAGATGGGGCCAGGCACGGTGGCTCACACCTGTAATCCCAGCACTTTGGGAGGCCGAGGCAGGCAGATCACAAGGTTAAGAGATCAAGACCATCCTGGCCAACATGGTGAAACCCCATCTCTACAAAAAATACAAAAATCAGCTGGGCATGGTGGTGCATGCCTGTAGTCCCAGCTACTTGGGAAGCTGAGGCAGGAGAATCACTTGAACCTGGGAGGCAGAGGTTGCAGTGAGCCGGGATCATGCCACTGGGCACTCCAGCCTGGCAATCGTGTGAGACTCCATTTCAAAAAAATAAAATAAAATAAAAATAAAACACAGAACTATATTTGATTCCACATTCAATATGCATGTAATTGCTAATGGAGAAATTAATATCCTGCCTCTCACATGTTACATGGAAAACTACTTATGTAAATATTGAAGAGTCATATGAATTGTTTCTTAGTGAAAAATGTTCCCCAGATACCATGTGCGCTTGCAGTGAATACTATTGAATTTGTGATTACCTCTGGAACTACTGATTCAAACACCGAAAGAATAAAGGAAAATGGACACTGGAAACTACTGGAGAAAGAGATTTCATTCGGCAAGAATCTACTGCATCCGTGCTATCTGAAAGGCATGACTTGATGAGTTAATTTGCCTTTGCTTACCTACACATTTCCACCATGGAAATCCTCTGCAAAGTCCAAAACCGTGTCTGCTTCCAATGCTGGCCGTGGTATAACCCACAGAGCTACAGAGTATTCAGAAGCAGTCACGTTTGGTTTTGAGGACACAGGATTAGCAGAGTGGAGAGGCATTTCCCTGAGGCTTGAATGGTATAAATCCTGACAGTGAAGGCCCTCTAAAGCAGAGACGCAGGGCAGGGGCCCTTTTTCCCCCAAGTCTAAGGGCAGTATTAATCTAACTCATCTCTGTTCTGATAATTAAATGAAATAATATATCTAAAGGACTTCACACAGTACTTGCCTCACAGTTAAGCTATAATAGATAAAAGCTATTATACTTGTCACTATTTCTTATCATTGATGATTATTAGCTTGAAGTATCTTAAAGATACTTAGTTCAGTCCCTCTGGCTTTTATTTGGATTCCAAGGTCCAAAATAATTCTATTTGGTATTCTTTAAATGTTACCAACCCCTCTTAGTTGCATAAAGTATTCTTTATTATTATCAAAGTTCAAAAATTAAAAATATGTATTCAGGTTTCCCTTTTTATGGTTTTTTGTTTTTGTTTTCTCTGAGACTGGCCCTATCGCCCAGGCTGGAGTAGAGTGGTATGATCTTAGCTCACTGCAATCTCTGCCCCTCGGGTTCAAGCAATTCTTGTGCCCCATCCCCCCAAGTAGCTGGGATTACAGGCATGCACCACCATGCACAACTAATTTTTGTACTTTTAGTAGATACAGGGTTTCACCATGTTGGCCAGGCTGCTCTCGAACTTCTGACCTCAAGTGATCCACTCACCTCAGCCTCCCAAAGTGCTAGAATTACAGGCGTGAGCCTGCACCCAGGCAGGTTCCTTTTCTTAAATAACATTTGACATGATCCTGGGTACACCTTTGAATTTCAGGCTCAGCTGATTTTTTTCTGTTTCCAATTCTGGGAAATGGTCTTCTATTACAATCCTGAGTAAGCTGCTGGCCTATTACTTGCTTTTAATGTACATTTTTAGGCATTTCTGTGCCCTGTTGCCTACATCAATAATTTGGCTAGTAATATCATCGTCCTTTTACTCAATCTTCTGCATCTTGAATGTTTTTTCAATTAAGTCTTTGGCATTGCTGCCTGGCTACACTGTAGATCTGACAGCATAGTTTTGGACTTCCATTAAGCATTAAACAAGTATTATCTTAATCCTTATAGCACTTGTAGCTACATTGAAATAGTTTTCTTCCTAATCTGTTTTTTTCTCTAATACTTTCAGAGAGTAGATATTGCATTGTCTCTCTACTTCACATGATATTCTTGGGCAAATACCTTCTTTTATATAAACGATAACACATGACATCTCTGCTCTGTCTTGGACCATTTACTTCCTATGTCTTCTGAGAACAGGTAGCCTTAATCCAGTTTTATGGATGACAAAATGCCTCCCAGAGTTTTGTTTTGTTTTTTCATCTCTGTTCTGATAATTTGTTTCATCTCTGTTTTTTAGACAGTCTCTTACTCTGTCACCCAGGCTGGAGTGCAGTGGTGCTATTGCTGCTCACTGCAACCTCCACCTCCCGGGTTCAAGCGATTCTCCTGCCTCAGCCTCCCAAGTAGCTGGGACTATAGGCATGCACCACCTTGCCTGGCTAATTTTTGTATTTTTAGTAGAGACAGGGTTTCATCGTGTTGGCCAGGCCAGTTTCAAACTCTAGACCTCAGGTGATCTGCCCACCTTGACCTCCCAAAGTGCTGGGATTATAGGCATGAGCCACCATGCCCGGCTGAATTCTTGATCCATCAAAAGTTAAGAATAAATTGAAGGCAGAACCAGGACCCAAACTCAGATTCCCAGTCCAGTGGTCATTACATAAATGACCCCCTAGGTTTCTGGGTAGGTGAAAGTATCACACATGCACTGCGCCAGAGAAGTTAGTTTTCTTTAGTCTTTACTAAGTTTGTCCTAACCAGAGGGAAAGGGAGAGGGAAAATACACACGAACCACAGAAAGGCTTTGTAAAGGACTCTCATGGCTCTTTCAAATTTTGATTTGATTAGTTGAATTCTAAAGATCTTCAATCCACATCTATCTGAAAAGGAAGAATTTGGTAATTTACCTCTACACACACTGTACAAAAGTAGTCATTTGTCTAAGTTCTCACCTCCTAGAATTGTTATTATTATTTAGAGATGGGGTCTTGCTCTGTCACCCAGGCTGAAGTGCAGTGGCTGCTCACAGGCACAATCACAGCTCACTGCAGCCTTGAACTCCTGTGTCCAGTTGGTCCTCCCACCTTGGCCTCCTAAGTTGCTGGGATTGCAGGTGCTTACCACCACATCCAGCTAATTTTTTTTTATTTTTTTAGACAGGGGTCTCATCATGTTGCCCAAGATGATCTTCAACTCCTTGTCTCAAGCAATCCTCCCACCTCGGCCTCCCAAGTAGCTGAGATTACAGACATGAAATACTACATCTGGCTCTAAGATTTATTTTTTGGGGGGAGGTCCAGCTACTTATTTCAGGGAGAGGGCAGGGGAGGGGGCTTACTCTTTCTTGGCAGCAGCTTTCTTCACGGCAGCCAGGATGTTGCTCAGCTCCTCCCCACCCTTTTCTTGATGAACTTGAGGGTCCATTTGTCCTTGGAGACCTTCAGTAACTCCATGGCGTGCCGCTTGTATAGGGTGATGCCACACACCTCCCGGCTCATGTCCCACACAAACTTGGTGTGTTTGGTCAGACGGCCGCGGCAGTGACTGTGGCTGGGCTTGCTCGCACTCTTGGTTACCTTGTGGCCCTTGTTGAGGCCCACGGCCACAGGGTAGCAAAGAGCCATGGCTGCTGCTCTCCAATGGCGACTGTGGTGGAAGCTTACTCTTATAGTTACTTTATTAACTCACGTGGAATGATTTACAGGATAAATTGTTAAGTGAAAAGAAAGTATGGCCAGACATGCCGGCCCATGCCTTTACATAATCTCAATGCGTTAGAGGCCAAGGCGGGAGGATCGCTTGAGCCCAGGAGTTTGAGACCAGCCTGGGCACCATGGTGAAATCCTGTCTCTATTTTTAAAAATAAAAATAAATAGCTGGGCGCGGTGGCTCACGCCTATAATCCCAGCACTTTGGGAGGCTGAGGCGGGTGGATCACGAGGTCAAGAGATCGAGACCATCCTGGTCAACAAGGTGAAACCCCATCTCTACTAAATACAAAAATTAGCTAGGCACAGTGGTGCGTGCCTGTAATCCCAGCTACTCGGGAGGCTGAGGCAGGAGAATTGCTTGAACCCAGGAGGCGGAGGTTGCGGTGAGCCAAGATCGTGCCATTGCACTCCAGCCTGGGTAACAACAGCGAAACTCCGTCTCAAAAAATAAATAAATAAATAAAAATAAATAAAAAGGAAAAAGAAAAAAAAACGGAAACAAGTAAATCCCAGCACTTTGGGTAGCCAAGGCAGGCAGACTGCTTGAGTCCAGGAGTTATAGACCAGTCTGGACAACATGATGAAACTTCATCTCTACAAGAAATACAAAAATTAGCCAGGCGTGCTGGCATGTACCTGTGGTCCCAGCTACTCGGGAGGCTGAGATGGGAGGACAACTTGAGTCTAGGAGGTCAAGGCTGCAATGAGCCATAATCGCATCCCTGTACTCCAGCCTGGCTGACAGAAACAAAAAAATACCATTCTCTACAAAAACACGGGGGTGGAGGGGGGTAAGTTAGGGGACAGTATTTTGTTGTTTTTAAGAAAAAATTCATTCCAGGACTGGTGAGCCTGAAACATCTCATGTCAAAAAGTAAGGACATGCTCAAAGAATGATGGGGAGCTATCAGGATGCAGGAGCTAGCTTGAAGAGACTCCTACTGGACAAACAAAAGAAAATCTATGCATCGAAAAAACAGTGATAGCATCAGAGGCATGTGAACCAGAGAAACTCCATCTTGAATAGGAGCTGGGTAAAATGAGAGTGAGACCTACAGGCTGCATCCTCAGACCATTAAGGCATTCCCATAGGAGGTCGGCACAAAATACAGGTCATAAAGACTCTATTGATAAAACAGTGTGTAATAAGGAAACCAACCAAAACCCAGCAAAACCAAGATGGCAACAGGAGTGACCTCTGGTCGTCCTCACTGCTGCACTCCCACCAGCACCGTGACAGTTTAAGAATGCCACGCCAATGTCAGGAAGTTACCCTACATGGTCTAAAAAAAGGGGATGCATGAATAATCCACCCCTTGTTTAGCATGTAATCAAGAAATAACCATAAAAATGAGCAACCAGCAGCCCTCAGAGCTGCTCTGTCTATGGATTAGCCATTCTTTTGTTCCTTTACTTTCTTAGTAAACTTGTTTCACTTTATGGACTTAACCTAAATTTTTCTTTGTGTGAGATCTAAGAACCCCCTCTGGGAATCTGGATCAGGACCCCTTTCCTGTAACATCGTTCTGGCGACCACGAAAGGACTATAGTACAGAAACCCCTGATCCAAAAGCTAACTTCGGGTAAGTGTTGGGGTCCTGTGCCATCTTTCTGGTGACCACGGAAGCGACTGTAGTGTGGAACCCCCCAGCCCAATGGCTAACTTTGGGTAAGTGGTGGGGTCTGGTAACACATTTCTGGTGAACCCTGAGGGGACGATACTGAGGATAACTCCCTGACCTGAAAGAAATAGACTGCAACACTGACTGGACAACTTTGGATAAGTGATGGGGTACTTGGATAAAGGATGAGATTGGGTTAGAGGCACTACTTAGGGGAGTTAGAGTGTCTCCTAAGACAGAGAGGGTTAAAGGCTCCTCTCAATAAAAGGCAAGGATGCTATAATCCCAGCACTTTGGGAGGCCAAGGCAGGTGGATCACGAGGCCAAGAGATCGAGACCATCCTGGTCAACATAGTGAAACCCTGTCTCTACTAAAAATACAAAAAATTAGCTGGGCATGGTGGCACACGCCTGTAGTCCCAGTTACTTGGGAGGCTGAGGCAGGAGAATTGCTTGAACCCAGGAAGTGGAGGTTGCGGTGAGCCGAGATTGCACCATTGCACTCCAGCCTGGGTAACTAGAGCAAAACTCCATCTCAAAAAAAAAAGGCAAGGATGCTTGACTGACCTTAGGTTAGAGGCCCAACTTAGGAGGATTAGAGTCCCTTCTAAGATTTAGGGGGTTATAAACCCCTCTCAGTAAAGTCCCTCTCAGTAGGTAAAGTCCCTTTTGGCTAAGAATGGGTTTGGCACTACTGGATGTTAACTGCTATTCTCCTTGGATTAATCTGTCTTGTTCCCTTTGCAAATGGCTGTGGGTGAGAGGATTAGGCATGTACAGGATCGTGGGACATGGGGAGCTTTTTCCTGCCTAAGAGCGGAAATTTGAGAGCTGGCAGGACTGCTGGAAAAGATCCCTCACTGCCTATGAGCAGCCGCCTGAACTTTTCAGTGTCACTGCAATGGATGGGTCTTTCTCTGGCTTCTTTGAGTGCCTAGCCTTTCCCACCCTGCCTCAGGCAATGCTTCTCTCTCTCTCTCTCTCTCTCTCTCTCTCTCTCTCTCTCTCCCTTTCTCTGTGTGTGTGCACACTGGTTGATTAAATGGTTAAAAAAATAAAAATAAATATACTGTTTATCCCCTCTGTAAAGTTTTGATTGGTGAAAACAAAAAGGATTTATAAGGCTAGTCGTAAGCCATAGCGAACATGTTGTGTGTCTTTCCTGTATTGTTCTGTTATAAAGAGGGGTAACTTAGGATAGAACACTGGCTTAGGACAGCTATAAGCCCTGTTTTCAAGATGGCCCAGCAAACTGGTCAGTTACAAACTTTGCTGCAGGTCCCTGAAAAAAAACTGGATGAGATTTCCTTCTTGTCTTGTACATCCTTGGGAACTTGACCTTGGAACCATTTGGCCATGCTTTCTCTTTTCATAATGGTGGCCCAGGCTTAGGGTTCAATTCCCAGCTTACGGAATGATCCTTTATCTTCTGTCTGTCTGTGTATTTATATATGTGGTCTGTGTAACATAAAAGAGCTTTAATTAACTGGTTTAATAATAATAAGAGCTTAAATCAAATGTTTTATCAGAAAACTAAAAAGCATAATGCCTTTTAGTTCATGCGACTTAAGTAATCTTTGGGAAATAAAGACAATTTTAAAGATTATTGGTAAAATTAAAATATCTTCAAAATGTAAACATTTAGTCTAAATTATCCAGGTCAGATATTAAGTTTGCTAAATGCTTTTAAGGTCATAAACTGGTTCTTTAACTTTTGAGCTTTAGATTCTAGATAAGGCCTAGGACATGTAGAGTTTGCCATGCCCCCTAGCTATGCTGGCGTCAGCCCTTATCTGCACTTCTGCCTGGTGTGTCCTAGGTTAGGCTCCACAGGGAGTGCACAATTAAAATTCCTACTTACCAAGGTCTGTTACCAAAAGTAAAAGTCACTAAGGCTAAACATTACAACATGTAATTGAGACTACTGAAGAAACAGTTTTATGTGCAAGATGCGTAAAGAAAGTGAAATGTGTTTTTGGTAAAAGATTATAAGAAGTCATGGGAATGTGGATTTTTTTCTTGCCTAGATTAAAAGGGTTAAAGGATTGTTTTAAGTTAGGAAAAATCTAAAGGCTTAAACAAGTTGTGAAAAGTTTACGAAAAATTAATCTTGTAAAAGAAATTATGTGTGTGAAGATATTGGCTAAAGTTAAAGGGGTATCACTCAGTTTTTCATAAATTGAACATTGGAATAAAAGCACAATAGGCTTTTCATAGTGCAAAAACCTGTTTATGATCTGCTCTTCAATAAAAATTTATAAAGTGTTATAAAAGGTTTATGAAAATCTTACCTTGGAACCATTATCATCAAACTGATATTGTAAAAATTTGTAAAAGGTTATAAAAGGTTTATTAAAATCTTGCCTTGGAACCATTATCATCAAACTGATTAAGATTGCATACATTTGTCTATAAGGTTTCACTAAGAATTGAGTTTGACATCAACGGTGCACTAATGCAACAGTGACATTTGGCTTCTTTGGTATAAAAAATATACAGGAAGCATTATCAAATATGAAATTGTGTTTGGCTTTCTTTGGGCTATATTTGCATAAATGTATTATTAGTATATATTCCAAAATTATAGGAAACTCCTATAATTCTGATATGACTTACTGTATGTTGTCAATAAGTATAATTGTTACAAAAAATCATTGTATGATTGTATGACAGAGGTAACAAAATTTCTTCATCAATTGTGTTTTTGAATATGGCTGTCCTAAAACATGTTGTCATCCACAAACAATTGTCGTCTTGTTTTAATCCTCTTTAGAAGGTGGTTTATAATTGGCTATTGGACTCTAACAGGTTTTCTTGAATGCAGGCTTAATAACTTTGGAAATTGTGACATTAGAATAGAGGAAACAATTTTCAGAACTCTCATAGAGAGCTAAAATGTTCATGAATATCAAGCAAGCAGGAGTTAACTAAACTAACTAAACCAATAAAAAAAACTGAAGTAATCTTTTTAACATTGCTTAAAACATTGCTGATCCTTTGCTTTGCTTTTCAGAGTCAAGGAAACTTTTCTTTTGAGATATTTACAGCGTTTAGCAATTGAGTAAAGCATACTCCTATGAACAAAATTTGGAGCATATTTATTTCTCTCTACCTAATTTCTCCAGAATTTAGAAACTATTTGTGAGTATACTTAACTTATGGCAATAGTTATTTTCATAAGTGCAGTAAGAATCTGTTTTCTTTTGTAACAGGACACAATTGGAATAATTGATACAAGGCTTTGACTGAAATGGTGTGCTTCCCTTTAAGAAATTAAACTTGACTTACAGAGCCAATAAAAGCCCCTTGGGGAACTGGCCTCATACCTTGCCTACACAGTCCCTGTACAGGGCTTCTACAGGGACTGTGGTAAGTAAAGAATGTCACTTCCTCACAGGTCCAGGAGCCCCATGTTATCTTGGGACCTCAAAAGGAGAATTTACTCAACTCATAGGTATTTGAGGGTACACACCCATGGATGAACTCAGCTTTTAAAAAGCCTTATCTGAGATTCCTTCTATATAACAGAGTTCCATCAAAGCCAATTTAAAAAGAGCTTATGTGAAAAATACTCTTGCTATACTTTATACACATCAGGCCAAGTATAATAAAACAAATCAGTCTTGCCATAATTTGTCTTTAGTAAAAATGGGAAACTGGAGAGAGAAAAGTCATGTTTCAAGAACTATGGTATACTTGTTATTGAATTCTAGTCTCATCCATTGTTTTAAGTTTGTTTCTGCAATTTAGGCTAACCTTGCTTATTCCTGTGAACCAACCAGTTATCTCTGGCTGCTAAGAAGAAACAAGAAGGATGGGTAAAGTAAAAATCTGAATCAATATTCTAATTCTGGACACATATTGGAATTAGCTAGCAATCCTATATCAGCTTGGTTCTAATAGTTGCCCAGTTCATGGAAAGCCTTCTAATTTAATTTACTTGGGATTATTTTACTTAACTCTTGGGGAATATTTTGCCATTGTACTCTTTGTGTAGGAATGCAGGACAAGCTTACTGAATGTTTTCTTAAACTGAACTCTTATTAATCTTCCAGATATCACCTCCTGTCAGAACTCAAAAGTTATAAATGGCTCTCACCATACTGATCCTTTCTGACTGAGCTCCTCTCTACCTGAAATACAAGAGACCATAATAGTTAGGCAGAAATGTCATCATCCCTATTCAGTCTGAAGAATTTAAGAAGATGGATCTCCATCCCTCTGCAATTCTTAGGATTAAAAGTTCTCTTACAAAATGGAGGGGGAAATGTCAGATGTGTGTGAACCAGAGCAATTCCATCTTGAATAGAAACTGGGTAAAATGGGGCTGAGACCTACCGGGCTGCATTCTCAGCCCAGTAGGTCTGGGTCGCCCATTTTTATGGTTATTTCTTGATTACATGCTAAACAAGGGGTAGATTATCCATGCTTTCCCTTTTTAGACTATATAGGGTAACCTTCTGATGTTGCCATGGCAACCAGCAATCCTCAGGACAGCTCTGTCTATGGAGTAGCCATTCTTTTGTTCCTTTACTTTTTTTTTGAGACAGAGTCTCACTCTGTCACCCAGTGCAATGGTACAATCTCTGTTCATTGCAACCTCTGCCTCCCAGGTTCAAGCAATTCTCTTGCTTCGGCCTCCTGAGAAGCTGGAATTACAGGCATGTGCCACCATGCCCAGCTAATTTTTTTGTATTTTTAGTAGAGACGGGGTTTCAACATCTTGACCAGGCTGGTCTCGAACTCCTGACCTCATGATCCACCCGCCTCAGCCTCCCAAAGTGCTGGGACTACAGGCGTGAGCCACCATGCCCGGCACTACTTTCTTGATAAATTTGCTTTCAATTTACTCTATGGACTCACTCTGAATTTTTTCTTGCATGAGATCCAGAACCCTCTCAAGGGGTCTGGATCAGAACCCCTTTCCTGTACAAAAGTAAAGGATTATAACCATTGAATAAGGAATTCATGAGTCTACACTGATATTAAATAAAAAGGGAAAATTATTCTCTTATAGTAGAAAGCCAACCAATAAAAGTAGAATAAATTATGGAACTGACAAATTACCATTTGGTAATCAACATGATAATAACTGATTCTGGTGGGAATCATCAATAGATGCTAAAACTAATGGGTGACACAATTTGAAAAGTTAACAGAATTTTTACATTGTCTTAAGATAAAGTATTGCACCAGAAGAGACTTTTTAACATGTACTTGAACTATCTGCTTCTCTGAAAAAGGAATATGGAAACCTCTAGAAGGGTCTATGGACTGGGTTAGATGGATAATGATACTAACATAATCTTATCTTGGGACTAGGTACTTGGCATAGGGCAGACAGGCAAAGAAATGAAATTGGAGCCTGTTGAGAGTGACTGAACCTTAGATCTCACTGGCAATAAGGGAATGGCAGAAAAAGAGAGTAGTGAAGAAAGCAGGCACTGAAGTTAGATTGCTGTGTTCAAAGCCCATCTCTATCACACATAAAGTAAGTGACTTTGTATATACTGTAAACAACAACAAAAAAGTTTAAAGCCCCCCACCCACCCAACTGACTGAATGATGAATCCCTTCTATCACCCAAGGGGATTCCAAAGTAAACCTGAAAAACTAGTTCATGCCATGATGGTAAATAAGGGGGTGTGGTGGCTCAGTATACCCTCCTCCCTTTGGAACTCAGGCACAGCTGACCAGCATTAACATTAAAACAGAGATCTTAAGGCTGACAAAACAGACTCTGTAGCAATAAGATACCAAATTCCAGCCTGACTCTATCATAATCATATGACAGACAGCCAGCAGGCCCTGAAATTATTTTCTCTCTCTCTCTCTCTCCCCCCCCCCCCCCACACACACACACACACACACATATATATATATATATATATATATATATGTTTTGGTTTGGTTTGGTTTGGTTTGGTTTGGTTTTTGAGATGGAGTCTCTCTTTGCTGCCCAGCATGGAGTATAGTGGTGTAATCTCAGCTCACTGCAACCTCCACCTCCCAGGTTCAAGCAATTCTTTTGACTCAGCCTCCCCATTAGCTAGGATTACGGGTGTGTGCTACCACGCCTGGCTAATTTTTGTATTTTTAGGAGAGACGGGATTTCACCATGTTGGCCAGGCTGGTCTTGAACTCCTAACTTCAAGTGATCCATCCACTTTGGCCTCCCAAAGCACTGGGATTACAGGCATGAGCCACCATACCCAAACTTCAAAATATATTTCTTTTGACTTATTTTGAAGTGGCTTTGCAAGGCTGTCTTTTATAGGGAAAATTTAAATTCTGTAGAGACTCCCCTTCTCTCTCCAGGCCTTTTCTGACACTGAAGAGATAAGCTGAGAGTCTAGCCCTTTTTAAAGATCTGAATCAAACATTTGCCATCTATTTATTGCTGTTTAAAGATCTCAATATGAAACATTTGCCTATCTGTAAGGGTGGCCACCTCTGAGATTTTAACTACATAATAAGAACTTGTTCTCCATAGTTCCTTATCTTAACCTGGACAACCCTTTCTACTGATTCCAGTATTTTAAATAATAACTCTTTCAACCAATTGCCAATCAGGGCCAAATCTTACAGGCTTACGTCTATAATCTCAGCAGTTTGAGAGGCCAAGGCAAGAGGATCCACTTGAATCCAGGAGTTCGAGACAATCCTGGGCAACATAGTGAGATCTCATCTCTACCTAAAAAAAAGAAAAATCAGCCAGGCATAGTGGCACATATCTGTAGTCCCAGCTACTCCAGTGGAGGAGGTAGGAGGATTGCTTGAGCCCAGGAGTTAGAGGTTGCAGTGAGCTACGATTGCACCACTGCACTCCAGCCTGGGAAACAGGGCAAGACCCTAAACCCCCACCAAAAACATTGCCAATCTGAAAATCTTTAGAACCACCTATGACCCAGAAGCCCCTCCCCACCCCTTTGGGTTGTACCACCTTTCCAAAACAAATCAATGTACACCTTATGCACATTGGTTGATGTCTGTCTGTAACTGCTTTCCTCCTAAAAATGTATAAAATTAAGCTGAAACACAACCACCTTGGGCACATGTTCTCAGGACCTCCAGGAACTGTGTCACGAGCCATGATCCTCACATTTGGCTCAGAATCAATCTCTTCAAGTATTTTACAGAGTTAGGCTTTTTGTCAACAGTATCCTGTGCCTCAGTGTTCACTGAGTTCTCAAAGGGGCTGAGAACTGGTATACCTTCTCTTCCCCAGCATTCTGTTTGTCAAAGAAGTCACATGGCCTGCCCAGATTCAACGAATAAGGAGAGAGATTCCATCTTTTGATTGGAGGAGCTGCAAAGTCACATTGCAAAGGATGTGGATATAGGGAGAGGTATTGAGCCATTTTTGCAACCAATCTGCTATTATCATAGGTGTCTCATACAAAAGGATGGCCAGGCAGCAAATCCACAGCCAAGTGACCACCAGCATATCACCTGTTATGGGATTTGGGCAGATAGCTAATGTTAAGCCCTGCCCAGGAAGGACTGAGGTATTTAAAACATTGTATTAACAAAGTGTTTTATTAGTTTCGGTGCCCAGGTGCAGTGGCTCACACCCATAATCCCAACACTTTGGGAGGCCAAAGCAGGTGGATCCCCTGAGGTCAGATTTCAATACCAGCCTGGCCCACATGGTGAAATCCCATCTCTACTAAAAATACAAGGTAGTTGGCCGTGGTGGTAGGCACCGGTAATCCTAGCTACTTGGGAGGCTGGGGCATGAGAATCACTTGAACTCGGGAGGCAGAGGTTGCAGTGAGCCGAAATTGTGTGCTTGCACTACTCCAACAAGAGCTAAACCCCATCTCAAAAAAAAAAAAAAAGAAAGTTTGTGTACCTGAAGTTTTATCATTGACACTAGAGAAGGACTGTCCCTCTCAGGGTTATTGGATTCCTAGTGATAAAAAATGATTTCCTCAAAGGCACCTTTCATCAGACTAACCAATCCAGAGCCCCCAGCTCCTTCCAGCCACATTATTGGGCTCTTATACTGTAGGACACTATTCCCCTGCCCTAATCATCTCAAAGCAAGGGACAGACAGCTTGGGGCAGATGCTACATCGCAGAGCCAACAGTTATTATTCAAACTAGTGAGGACTAAGGTCTGATTTTTTGTATCTTGTCCAAATTCCTATCTAAGGGGTCTGGGGAGTCATGCCCTACAAACCATAAATTCTCATCAGATGTGTTTTATTTAACCTGTATTAGCCCATTTTCACGCAGCCGATAAAGACATATTGAAGACAGAAAGAAAAAGAGGTTTAATTGAACTTACAGTTCCACATGGCTGGGGAGGCCTCAGAATCATGGCAGAGGCAAAAGGCACTTCTTATATGGCAGCAGCAAGAGAAAAATGAGGAGGAAGCAAAAGCGGAAACTCCTGATAAACCCATCAGATCTCGTGAGACTTATTCAGTATCATGAGAATAGCAAGGGAAAGACTGGCCCCATGATCCAATTACCTCCCCCTGGGTCCCTCCCACAGCACATGGGAATTCTGGGAGATACAATTCAAGTTGAGATTTGAGTGAGGACACAGCCAAACCATTATCAGATGGGTTTTATTTAACCATATATATCATGACTTACTTTCCAACCTGATTCTGGCATAACATTAAGAGACAAGGAAGAAAATACAAGTATTTTACCCCAAAACATGTTTCTTTGTCGTATCTTGAAATGGCCCTGCAAAGCTGTCCTTTGTGGGGGGAAATTTGCATCTGTAAAGAATCTTTATTAACATAACTAGATCTTTTTCTTCCAGGCCATCCTAATCCCGAAGAGATTAACTAAAAGTCTAGCACCTTTTAAAGGTCTGAATAGAAAACACCTGTCATCTATTGTCTTAAGGGCAGCCACTATAAGACTTCGAAGGGGCAGGGCAAAGTGGCTCATTCCTGTAATCCCAGCACTCTGGGAGGCTGAGGCAGGCAGATCACCTGAGGGCTGGAGTTCACAGACCAGCCTGGCCAGCATGGCAAAACACCGTCTCTACTAAAAAAAATTCAAAAATTAGCCAGGCCTGGTGGCAGGCGCTTGTCATCCCAACTACTTAGGAGGCTGAGGCAGGAGAACTGCTTGAACCTGGGGGGTGGAGGTTGCGGTGAGCCAAGATTGCACCATTGCACTCCACCCTGGGGGACAAGAGCGAAACTCTGTCTTAAAAAAAAAAAAAAAAAAAAAAACCAACTTCAAAGGAACTCTGGTCTTCACATCTTTTATCTTAACCTGAACAATTTCCTTTCTATCAATCCCAGGTCATTAGAAAAACTCAACCAATTGGGGCAAACAGAAAATGTTAAAATTTACCTACAGCCTGGAAGCTGGAAACCCACTGCATCTGCCCCCCCAACCCCCACTTTGAGTTGTCCTGCCTTTCTGGACCAATCCAACGTATTTCTTAAATGTATTTCATTGATGTCTCATGCCTCCCTAAAATATATAAAACCAAGCTGTACCCTGACCACCTTGGGCACATGTTCTCAGGACCTCCTGAGGGCTGTGTCACTGGCCATGGTCATTCATACTTGGCTCAGAATAAATCTCTTCAGATATTTTACAGAGTTTGACTCCAGCCAATCCTAAAGCTGCCTCACCCGCTTACCCTGACTCACCCATTCCTTCTCTCTCTCTATGTCTCTCTCCTGCCCGTGACTTGGTGTTCTCTTATGTGGCCCTGCACAGCATGGCTTGCCCCCTCCTCTTGGGAGCTGTAATAAACTATCTTTTCCATGGCAATTCTCCTCATCTTTTGGCCTCACCAACTATGAATAAAAACAAAACCTACATCTATATTTTTAAAACAAATACTGTTTGACTTGTATGGAGGAAATGTTATAGGGCTGGATAGGTCTTCAGAGGGGCAAGCCAATGAGTAGACTTCAGTTGTGGGTAACTCAAAGAGGCTATCTTTTTTTTTTTTTTTTTTTTTTTTAAGATGGAGTCTCGCTCTGTCTCCAGGCTGGAGTGCAATGGCACGATCTCAACTCACTGCAACCTCCACCTCCCAGGTTCAAGCGATGCTCCTGCCTCAGCCTCCTGAGTAGCTAAGACTACAGGCACCCACCACCACACCCGGCTAATTTTTGTATTTTTAGTGGAGACGGGGTTTCACATGTTGGCTGGGATGGTCTCGATCTCTTGACCTCGTGATCTGCCAAGGCTGTCACTTCTGATAGAATAAGGGCTGAACACAAAAGGCAAACAGGGTCACTAAGGAAAAAGGAGTTTGAGCCACCGGCAGACTCAAGACTGACACGAGAAACCACTGACAGGACTAAACCAGTAGCCACTAGTTTGAATAAAAGTCATCCAAAGCCAAAAATCAGGAATGATGCTAAGGCTGCAGAAGCAGAGCACTGTACAGCTTCAGGAACAGTGACATGGATTTCCATGTGGAGTAATTTAATTTATTCTGGTGAGTTGCTTCCTTCTCCCTTGAGACTTAAAATTGGGTATGGCTATCAGCAACTTGTACTATGATATCAAAAGCTGTCAGACTTAGAGCGGTCTGGCCCACATGGACTGAAGCAAAAAGTATGAGAAGGGGGTTGGCAGGTGAGCAAAACTGGGGACAGATATTTTTAGCATATTAGTGGAATCAAGATAATCCAGAGGGGCGAGAGGGCAGAAGTGAAGCAGCATATATATGCATCTGTAGTTCCAACTCCCAAAATAGATAATGTAGGTTAGGACTGCTCCCATTACCGAAAAATTCATAACATAGTTCCACCAATGATGAGTATCTTCAAGGCACTTATGTATTTATTTATAGATCACACAGAAAATTAAAATGGATATGTTCAATACACACTAATCCCAAAGATCAGATACAAATAAAAATAGAATGTTTCCGAATAGGGGAAAACTGGAGTTTGATTGTCTTAACACCAACGTATACAGTTATTTTATGATGTAGAGTTATCATTAAGAAGGTGCAGAGGAGATTCTGAACAAGCTCTGGCTGCTACATGGGTAAAATACTCAGATGTCTGTAAGACAAATAATCTCTCTTTGTTTTTTCCTCACTTGTAGCAGAAGTATTGGTAGCAAATATAAGCCTTTCATCTGTCAAAAATACAGATTTTTTAGGGCAAACAAACTTCTGCCTTGGCCGGGCGCGGTGGCTCACGCCTATAATCCCAGCACTGTGGTTGGAATCAACCCCTCAGGGAGGCTGACCTCGCCCATGGAGCTGGAACAACTACTTCATCCAAGTTGATAGGAGAGGCAGCAGCAAACATTTTCAATGGAAGAAGTGCCAGGTTTTGTTATTTACAAACTCCAGTGTGGAGCAGTGGGAGATGGACAAACCTACTCTCTTACGTGGAGAACATGTAGCAGCGGCAGTTCACCTGTAAAATTCAGCTAAGATTTTCCTTCTTGCCGTAGAACGGTGGGCAGGACCAGGTGGACCGGCACCACAGTCAGTTACGCGATGGTTAGGAAGTCCTTGGAAGTGCTATCCCTCCCCTAGTCCCCCAACCCCCCCAACAGGCCCTAGTGTATGATGTTGCCCTCCCTGTGTCCACGTGTTCTCACTGTTCAACTCCCACTTATGAGTGAGAACATGCGGTGTTTGGGTTTCTGTTCTTGTGTTACTTTGCTGACAATGATGGCTTCCAGCTTCATCCATGTCGTTGTTATCCTCATATGAATAAACAATATCCATTTCCACAGGAGACAGAGGGCATCTTTCCTGAGATGGGGCCACTGGAAAATAGATCAGCCATGACAATGGACCCTTAGAATGGGATCATCCCCAGCATGACATTGGAGGCATTGATTTCAACAAGGTAAGGCCAAGTTGGATTGAAGAATACCAGGAATAGGGCATAATTTGTCTGTTTATGTTTTGAGGATCTTTTATTTTGAGTGTTTTTCTCTGCTAAAAATAATGCATGCTCATTGCAGAAAATCTAGAAGGTTCAGAAGGGTGTGAAGAAACACTCCACCAGGCACAGTGGCTCACGCCTGTAACCCTAGCACTTTGGGAGGCTGAGGTGGGTGGATCATCTGAGGCCAGGAGTTCAAGACTAGCCTGACCAACATGGAGGAACCCCGCCTCTACTAAAAACACAAAATTAGCTGGGGGTTGGTTGTGGCGCATGCCTGTAATTCCAGCTACTCGCGAGGCTGAGGCAGGAGAATTGCTTGAACCCAGGAGGCAGAGGTTGTGGTGAGCTGAGATTGTGCCATTGCACTCCAGCCTGGGCAACAAGAGCGAAATTGCGTGTATGATGTTGGTATGCCAAAGCAATGAAAAGGCATAGGCGTTTGTCATTCTAAACCCTCGTGTGTTGAACAAGTTCACCTCCTCTGAAGCGGAGCCCATCTCCCACTGCAGAAGCTGGAAATTCCAGTACTTTCTCATCCTCCCGCGAAGCTGGGGCAGTGACAAGATATAGATTCTACCCCTCAATGCTGTACCCCACAATGCTGTACTCCAAACTCTCTCACTTTGAATCAGAAGCTGGTAACCCAGAGAAACAAAGACTGTACAGAATCGTTTGGACACTGGGTGGCAGCAGTTCAGCTTTCAGGATGCAACATCCCTGTTGCTGGCAATGCCGCCTACAGCATCCCGTTTGGTGTCTTTTTGGTTTTTTTGAGATGGGGTCTGGCTCTGTAGCCCAGGCTGGAGTGCAGTGTCGTGATCTCGGCTCACTGCAACCTCTGCCTCCCAGGTCCCAGTTAAAGCAATTCTCCTACTTCATCCTCCCAAGTAGCTGCGATTACAGGCACAAGCCACCATGCCCAGATAATTTTTGTATTTTTTAGTAGAGACAGGAATCTCACCATGTTGGCCAGTCTGATCTTGAACTCCTGACCTTGTGATCCACCCGCCTCAGCCTCCCAAAGTGCTGGGATTACAGGTGAGAGCCACCGCGCCGCGCCTCGCCCCCCCACCCCATGTCTTAATGGACCCACTTCTTAAGCACAACTTGGTTCCAGCAGCAGCCTCCAAGCTTTCCTCTACAGCTCTTCAGAGTCTGTGAGCTACCCAATATTCTTTTTTTTTTTTTTTTGCTACCCAATATTCTTTTAACGAATTCCTTGACTTGCTTAAACCAGAATTGTTTTCTACAGCCTGCAACTACAAGAATTGACTGAGGAAGTACGTAATTGGTATGTTTAGTCCTATTTCTGTTACTTTGTTTTGGATGCTCTGTTTTGTTGTTGTTTGCTTATTCTGTCTTTTATAAAAATCTGATTTGATTTTTTTGTAATCAGGTAGGCAGCGGCACCCTGTTTTTAATTATCCTTAAGGTCATCAAGTGCATTCTTACACATATATTTCTAGTTATCAGAGCCAAATGAACATTTAAAAAATTCTCTGGCCAGGCGCAGTGGCTCACGCCTGTAATCCCAGCACTTTGGGAGGCTGAGGCAGACGGATCACTTGAGGTCAGGAGTTCAAGACCAGCCTGGCCAACATGTAAAAACCCCATCTATACTAAAATACGAAAATTAGCCGGGTGTGGTGGCACATGCCTGTAACCCCAGTTACCAGGGAAACCGAGGCACAAGAATCTTGAACCCAGGAGATGGAGGTTGCAGTGAGCCAAGATTGCGCCACTGCACTCCAGCCTGAATGACAGGGTGTCTCCAAAAAAAAAAAAAAAAGCTTTTCCTTTTCTAATACACAACACACAAACACACCACTTCTCAGGCTTTGCTAATTTCAATCAGAGATTATAAATGCTTGCCACAATGCATCAGCTCACCTCTTCAACTCTGCTTCAAAGGAAGTCTGCATTACTGGGGAAATGAGGCAGCACAAAGAATGCCTCAGCTGTATCTCACACTGTTCCAGGAACCCCCCTCCATCCTGGGTATATGGGGATAGTTGGGCACCCTGGCCTAAGCCATACCCCAGTCTAAAGGATTGTCGGCTCTGCCCCTTACCCACACTCTTTCTAAATTAGGAGCTCAGTGCTGGTCTCGGTCCCTCTGGCCAGAAACCAGAACTCTGTGGTGTCTTGGTTGACCTCTGTTGTCAACACATTGGTGATGTTTGCTAATTTTTGGTTGAGACAATGAAAGTAAACCATCAGAAATTCTACAGCATCCTTAAAGGGAACTCTGCCTCCCCAAGGCAGCACAAGAAAGGCCACCTGCCTGAGCTTCCTCCTTGGTGACTGCATTATGTTGAAAATATTCACTGCCCCTTCCTGAGGGCGTGTTACTGTCCTTGTCCATCACCATTAAGTTTGGTCATGTACCCTGCAGTGTCCTTCCATGTAGGATTATTCATCCCCACCCTGTCAAAGACAGGGTAGCCGTAATACTTGCTTTGGCCAATGCAATGAGAATAGACTTGAAAAGCCAGCTTGTGGTCTTCCCCTGCCAGGACATCAGCACTGATGCAGGTGGGGAATGTTCAGTCAACCTGGGTCTCAAGTGAAAATGATATGGAACAAACCTGAAGTTGACCATGATCAACATAAGTAAGAAATAAATCGTTGTTGTTGTAAACCATGAGACTTGGGAGTTGCTCATTGCTGCAAATAACCTAACCTACCTTGGTCTGTAATTACATTCTGTGTGGTGAGTCCTGATTGTCCCTCTATCTTTGACTTAGAAAGTCCTAGACACTCAGCAGACTCTCTTTGGAGTCTTAAAGTGGAGAAGAGGGGGAGAATGGCAGGCCATACAGTCAGAGGAGCTGTGATAGGAACTCTCCTCTAGTCTCCATTACCCAGACAAGCAATAGAACAATCCACTCATGTTTTCTGGTTTGATTTTATGAATATGAACCTGTAGAAAAGTATGAGCCAAAGGAAGGTTGTATCTGAGGCTTTCCCGAGTTTATCTTGAAAGCAGATAGAGTCAACTCAAATTAGCAGGCATTCCTTCATTAAACTGAGAGCTTGCTATATAAGCCAGACGAGGCAGTATCTCTTCTGAGTAAACTGAAGATGTATCTAGGAGATATGTATCTGAGAGTGAGCACCTATGAGGCATCATGAGAATAAAATATTACCTTTAGAAGATAAATGTGTGATCAGTTCACCAACAAAAGTGATAATGCAAATGTAAATCCAAAAGGAAATCTCAGTAAAGAAAAAACATCAGAAAATGTACATAATTTAATCATGTTGTTATATAATAAACATTAAAATATAGCACTGAGTTGTATAAGTCAAAATCAATACAAATGTATTTTTCTAAATATCTGTCAAGAAGAACCCTTTAGGAAACAAAATATATTCTGCGCCTTTCCTGGAATGTGCTTTCTAACACAAGCTATTGAGTGTACTGAGATAGGCGATTCCTATGCTGACAATTAGTGTAATCTGGTACAGCTATTCTGGAAGACAGTTTTGAAACTCTTTTTGAGTCTTTATGCTATTCATATCTTCTGGCACAGTATAATCGCATCTAAAAATCTGTTCCAAAAAATAATCAGAAATTGGCCAAGCACGGTGGCACACGCCTGTAATCCCAGCACTTTGGGAGGCTGAGGTGGGCAGATCACTTGAGGTCAGGAGTTTGAGACCAGCCTGACTAACATGGTGAAACCCTGTCTCTACTAAATACAAAAAACTAGCCAGGTGTGGTGGCGCATGCCTGTAATCTCAGCTACTTGGGAGGCTGAGGCCGAAGAATCACTTGAACCTGGGAGGCAGAGGTTGCAGGGAGCTGAGATCGCACCATTGCACTCCAGCCTGGGCAACAACAGCAAAATGCCATCTCAAAAAAAAAAAATCAGAAATTCAGACAAAGATTTATGTACTATAATAAAATGTTATGACAAATATCCAATAATAGAACTATTATTAAATAATACTTTTAAAATATAATGAACCCATTGCATGTAATTGTAAATGCTTTCAATTACATAGGGAAATGCTTACAAAATAGTATCAATCCCAAATGGTGTTAAACTGTATGTATAGCACACCTTCAATATTTAAGGACACATGCATAAAAAAGATTGAAAAAAGGCTGGGCCTGGTGGCTCACACCTGCAGCCCCAGGACTTTGGGAAGCCGGGACTCCACCTGGAAGGCAGGTGGATTGCTTGAGTTCGGGAGTTGCAGACCAGTCTGGGCAACATGACAAAACCCTGTCTCCACAAGACAATACAAAAAACTTAGCGGAGCATGGTGGCACATGCATGTAGTCCCAGCTACTCAGGAAGCTGAAGTGGGAGGATCACTTGAGCCTGGGAGGCAGAGGCTGCAGTGAGCTCTGATTGCACCACTGCACTCCAGCCTGGGTAACAGGGAGAAACCATGTCTTAAGAAAAAAAAAATACTGTACAGCATTAAGAACGATTATACAGTGGCATTAAGAGGTAATTATTATATCCTCCTTCACATATTCCTGGACTCTCCAAATTTTCCGCAATGATATATTATTATATTTTCAAAAAAATAATTTTAGAAAAATATTTCTAAATAAGAGTAATTCCAAAATACAATACATTATTTTTTAAATAAAAATGGCATTACAAATCAAATTACAAAAACTCCAGACAGTACTTAGAATAAGATTTATACTCTGACCATATGCCAGTAAAAATAAAAAGGAAATTACTACATACACACATAAAAGATAAATGAATTTTATTTGTGAATGTATAGATGTATAGCAAATAGGAAAGATAATACATTAAATATCATATACTATAACCAGGTAGAGCTTTATCTCAGCAATTTAAGGATGTATTGATATTACAAAAATGCTTAATATAATCATATTAGGCAATTTAAGTAATAAAAATATGATTGTACCAATTCCTTTTATCAAGCTTTTAGCTTCCAACAAACAAAAATAGAAGATGTTATTTCTGTTATCCTAACAAGGAACATTTGTTTAAAACCAACAATTAACTTCATATGTAATGAAGAAATATAAAAAAAGTATTACAATTTTATGAAACACAAAAACAAAATAGAAATACCTATGATTTTATATTTAGAAATAGCAAACAGACCATCTAAAACTGTTAGAACAAAGACAATTACCACAAGTTACATATTTTAAAAGTTAATAGCTTTCTAACAATAGATTCCCATGCTGATAGCAACTCATATATAAAACAGCCAAGAACCAATTTAATAAGGCATATATAAAACCTAGAAAAAAAGAATAACCAAGCGTAATGAAAAAAATCAAGAAACATGACAATAATGGACATTAAATCCCTTGATGGAAAGAATTACTATCATAAATATAAGTCTTAGAGTTAACTTTAGATGCAGACAAGTCAAATTGAAGCACTAAAAAGATGTTGACCTTATATAACACATTCCTTGGGGGGGGGAAATATTTTCTAATATTGGAAAAAATATGGCTAGGCATAGTGATTCATGCCTGTAATCTCAGCGCTTTCAGAAGCCAAGGCAGGAGGATTGCTGGAGCTTAGGAGTTCAAGACCAGCCTAGGCAACATAGTGAGACCTCATCTCTACTAAAAACCTAAAAATATTTGCTGAGTGTGGCAGCATGCACCTATAGTCCCAGCTACTAGGGAAACTGAGGCAAGAGAATGGCTTGAGCCCGGGAGATCTGGGCTGCAGGGAGCTATAATTGTGCCACTACACTCCAGTCTGGGCAACAGAGCAAGACTTTGCCTCAAAAAAGAAAGTAGGGGAAGGAGGAAAAACAATGAAGACCAATATGATAGTGATTCACATGGATTCAAATACAAAGTATAATCCATTATATGGCAAAAAATATGTCTTCACTAACTAGTGTTACAATTACCAAGAATAAATAATGTTTCTGCTCACATTAGGGAGTAAAAACACACGGCATTGCAACATAAAGTAAGTGCTATGCTTGGCCTGTGAGAATGCTACAAGAGCCACCTCTCTTGGAGTCAAGAAGGGCCAACCTGGCATTTTGAAGAATCCAATTTTGCCAGGTTGTGAGGTAGGAAGAAGGAATGGCACTTATAAAAGAGGGAACAGCAGGCTGGGTACAGTGGCTCACGCCTGTAATCCCAGCACTTTGGGAGGCCGAAGTGGACAGATCACTTCAGGTAAGGAATTCGAGACCAGCCTGGCCAACACGGTGAAACTCCATCTCTATTAAAAATACAAAAATTAGCTAGGTGTCCTGGCACACGCCTATAATCTCAGCTACCAGGGAGGCTGAGGCAGGAGAATCACCTGAGCCCAGGAACGGAGGTTGCAGCAAGCCGAGATCATGCCACTGCACTCCAGCCTGGGTGACAGAGTAAGACTCTGTCAAAAAAAAAAAAAAGGAACATCGTTTACAAAGAATCACAAGACAAAACAGCACATTCCAGAAATTCCAAGTAGATCAACTACATACAATGTTGGTCAGCATTTTAAAAACTCGACTAAAGTCAATATTCAAAAATCAGAAAATTTCTCATAACAATCTGAATTTCCGGCTTCGTTTAAAAACACTGGGAAATATGACAAAGTGGGTCCACATTCCCACATGGAGGGGGGCAGATGCCCCTTTTAGATGAGACAGTTTGCCACAGCACTTCTCCCTTCCCCCATTTCTCTTGCATCCAGTCCACTTCATCCATTTAACTCACCTTTCTAGTCCCTGCAGGCATGTGAGTTTATGACTACCACCCTACATGCTGAGGACCAAGGAAAGTTTCAGCAGGAAAAAAGCAGTATGCTTAGTTTGCTTTCAAAACATCCGGCAGCCAGATGGAAGGCAGGAAAAGTAGAGTGTAAGGAGACCAGTGAAATCCACAAAGCCTATTCTATTAAACACTGAAATAGGGCTACCATCACTGCAGTGGGAACAGGGCACCTTTTTCCAAAACTCCCATAACACATAACTTGAAAACTACTGAGGTATGCATCTGTGGAATATACGCAGGGAGGTGATGAGGGTTTGAAACCAGGCCGTGTATAAGGGGTGGAAAGGAAGGGGCAGGGAAGGATAAATATTTGAGAGGCTTTTAAGGGGGAGAAACTCCAACACTGGGTTACCAGTTTGACATAGGGAACAAAAAGAAAGAAAAGTACAGGACAATTTACAGCTTTTGCCTATGTCATTAGGTAGATAGTGGTGACATTCAAAAATAAGAAAATAAAAGGAGGAACAAGACTAGCGGAAAATTTGTAATTCAATTTAGACTATGTTGAATTTATAGTCTATAGACATGCAACTTTACATAAAAAACCCCAAAAAATCACCAACGAAAACTCTTCTCCAACTGTAACGCAGTAACAGCTGAATCATGAGATGAAAATTAGAGAAAGACAGGCATGATTACATAAAACATTTTACAGAACGAATACAACAAAACTAAGATTAAAGTAGACTATCATAGAATTGAGTAAAATACTGCAACGAAGATTACAGAGGACCAATAACTTCACATATAAAAGCATAATAAGATATAAAAACAGAACATAAACATGTAAAAAGCCACCAACTCTCAATGTAAAGGAAATGTATTTATCCCCTACAGTTTCCATTAAGGATTTAAGATAGCTTACTACAAAAATATACAAAGTAAAATATTAAGTGTAAATCGTTGTAATAATTAAATGTAAAAATACATTTTTAAAAATTATCACCAAGAGAAATCTGGACTAGAGAAAAAACAAAATATGTAGAATGTAAGGGCTTTCAGAAATATTGTTGACAATGAAAATAAAAAGGTCAACACAAGTTCATGACTCTTACTATCCATTAGGAGAAAATACAGCAATTTCTCACTTGAAAAAGGACATTTTTGCTTTTCCCCCAACTGAAAGCATTTTATGACAAAAACTTCTCTAATTTAGCTTTATGAAAACTTATTACATTGTCTCTGTTTCTCAAATGTTATGTTACTGCAGGACAGCTGAATTAAAAAAAAAAAACGATACTTTACACAATGACATTTGGGAATAACTACAATAAACAGAATAAATTTAATTTCATAAAGCTGCTTCCTGTGGTACCCCCTGATGAAAATAAACCACAGAATATTGAAATGTAACTCGATGAACCCAGCTGGGTAGGTGGAGGGCAGGGAGGAAGGGAGAAAGGGGAAAGTGATCATGAAAGTGGGGAGGTATACAGACTTCTGATGGTCCATCCTGATCCACAGAAAGAAGGGATATGATTTAAAGGAACGGATGAACTACACATCCTTCAAGCTGTAGCAACTGGGCTTTGGTAAAAGTTCAGTAAGAGATGAAGAGTGGACAGAGTGAGGTAGAAGTCTCTGGAGAGAATACAAAGGTTACATACTCTGTGGTGCTGGCTGAGGATGGACCTACAGAAATTGAGTATCATCCAAGCACAGTACTGCTGACATCCTTTTAGGAAAACTTCGGAGCTTCATTAAAGGCTGCCCCACATCGGTGTAAAGGAGGGCCCCATTAATAAAAGCCAAATATAAAATGACAAAATAAGGACAATCAGAAAGCAGGCACCAGAAAACCATTCACTCATACAAATAGTGTAAAAATACAAATGACAGCATCCTTTAGCACTATAAGCTAAGCAAAAGTAAAAAAAGAGCTTGAAAAATTCAATATTCTGCAGATTTTAAGACAAGAGTTATATTCAAAATTTGTCAGAGGCTGGGTGCAGTGGTTCATGCCAGTAATCCTAGCACTCTGGGAGGCTGAGGCAGGCAGATCGCTTGAGCCCAGGAATTCAAGACTAGCCTGGGCAACGTGGCAAAATCCCCTCTCTACAAGAAAAATACAAAAAATTAGCCAGTCGTGGTGGTGCATACCTGTAGTCCCAGCTACTCAGGAGGCTGAGGTGGGAGGATCACCTGAGCCCAGGAAGTCAAGGCTGCAGTGAGCCGAAATCACGTCACTGCACTCCAGCCTGGGCAACAAAGCAAGACCAACTAAAAAAAAAATGGTTAGAAAAAGGAAAGTAGTTAAACTATGACATATTAATGTATCTGTGCAAAAACATTATGTATGATGTGAACAAATATAGAAAGATAATTATGAAGCCATATTAAGTAAAAAAAAAAAAAAATGTGTGCAAAGTACTCTATGATTGCCACAATATAAAATGAGAAAAATGGTGGATCACGGAAGTCAGCAGAGCTCCACCCACCCGGCCTGAGGAAAGCACTAGGCACCGCAGGCAAAGGCTGCTGTCTTCAACACTCGCCCTGGACTGGCCCAACTGCACTCAATTTTAGCCTCTCTTTGCCTGCTCAATGCCCAACCCCATCCCCAACCACCCATGCCCAACTGTATCCTTCCAAAAGGACATTTTCTCCTTTTCCATCTTCTTTACTTCTCACAACACACGGTGAGGTAGATATTATTATGACCATTACCAATCAACGATGAATGGAATGAATGGTTACAAGTTAAAGCTAAACAGAAGCCTTGTTTTCTGATCTTCCAAGCAGGACAAGCTTCTTCTTAGTTCACTGACCTCCTTTAAGGTTTACCTGGGCAGGGCTTCTTGGCCGATTGAGCAGGGACAGAAGTCAGAGGACCAGCTTCTGCAGCTCCAGCTGTGTGCACTCCTTGCTTCTCAAGGCCTTGTGAACGCTCGGTAGAAGATGATGAATTACCTACGAAGAGGAAAGGGATAAGTTTTCCTAAGATACCCGCCAAGTTTCATTTTATGTTGGGAGCAACAACCCAGCTAACCAGGCATCAGGCAAGACTCCCAACCCCTGGATTTGGAGAGTTCATGTCTTCTGGATTTTAAAAAAGTGTGTGTGGGCCGGGCGCGCTGGGAGATGGAGGTTGTAGTGAGCTGAGATCATGCCACTGCATTCCAGCCTGGCAACCAGGCGAGACTCCATCTCAAAAAAAAAAAACTAACAAAGCAAAAAATTTTATTTATGAAAAGAAAGCCATCCTACATTAATCTTACTTTTCTAGTCCATCTCCTTCCCCTTTTTCCTAACGATGCTGTTAAAACTCTTCTACCTACTTCCTGACCTCCAACTTACCAACAAGCTACTATTCAAGTGGCTGGCAGTCACAGTGCTAATCCCAGCACTTTGGGAGGCCGAGGCGGGTGGATCACGAGGTCAAGAGATCGAGACCATCCTGGTCAACATGGTGAAACCCCGTCTCTACTAAAAATACAAAAAATTAGCTGGGCACGGTGACACGTGCCTGTAATCCCAGCTACTCAGGAGGCTGAGGCAGGAGAATTGCCTGAACCCAGGAGGCGGAGGTTGCGTTGAGCCAAGATTGCGCCATGGCACTCCAGCCTGGGTAACAAGAGCGAAACTCCGTCAAAAAAAAAAAAAAAAAAAGATAAACTCCATCCCTTCCCTCCTTTGGTTAGGGTCACTATTCTATACAATAAAATGTGGACTGTTATAAACTTTCCCAAGACTAAAGCTGAAATTAACATAGGAACTGCTTCACTGCCAGCCTCACTTTCACGTTACTGTTCTTACTTCTTTACAGTGAAGCATCCCAAAACTCTATCGTTGATAGTTCTCCTTCCTCTTTGGATATTCCTACCTGTATTTTCAAGCATCTTGTGCAGCTTCATATGCTTGTAGGTGGATATTATCTGAAAATTCACAACACTTGGAATATTCAATCCTTGGTCCTGCAGCAGCTTCAAGGATGCGGCATGGATAAGCTGATGGGACCGTTTGCAGGTCTGAAGTTTACACTCTCCCTTGACAAAGGATTTGCACACATGAAACTTGTTGCATTTATCCTTGAGGTTGCAGTAGCCATAAAGGGCTTCCCCTTTGTTGTAGAGCAAACAGACCTGGTAGAGAAATGAGGCAACATCTGAAAGATTAGTTTTCTTTTTTGTTGTTGCTGTTGGGGGTTTGGGGGAGATGGAGCCTCACTCTGACGCCCAGGCTGGAGTGGCATAATCTTGGCTCACTGCATCCTCCAGCTCCTGGGTTCAGGCGATTCTCCTGCCTCAGCCTCTTGAGTAGCTGGGACTACAGGTGTTCACCACCACACACAGCTAATTTTTGTATTTTTAGCAGAGATGAGGTTTTGCAATGTTGGCCAGGCTGGTCTTGAACTCCTGACTTCAGACGACCCGCCCACCTCAGCCTCCCAGAGTGCTGGGAATTACAGGTGTAAGCCACCACACCCGGCCAATATTAGTTTTCACTCTATCTTTTAAGCCAATAGACCATAGCTTCTCTAGCTAAAGTGAAGACTAAATGACATCTTCTGATCACCAGTGGCTGTTAAAATCTTTGGGGGAAAGCCTTATGACAGTTTGGTAGTGCTAACCACACTCCAGGTGCTGTAGGCGCTGGCTGCTCATGACTCACAGCCGCCCCTCTCTTACCTTGCACTCTCAACTAACCTGCCCCCTGCCTCCAAAGCCTGTAGCCAATGAATGACTTAGATGGAGCTAAAAAAAAAAAAATGCTGGAGTGCCTCAAAGCCAGAATCAGTGTGATGTTAATTCCACAGTGCCCCATGAATCAAGTTAAGGCCAGACCTTACTTGCTTGTAGCTTTTCCTTCCTTAGATCCTGCTTCTCTCACTCCCATACTCAGTTTTCCTGAAAAGCTGGCCCCCCCAAAAAAATCACATGGACCTGGGTCCCCATCTCAGGCTCTGCTTCCAGGGAAACCAATTTCAAGGGGTGGCACAAAGATATAATTTATGATCCAGACAAGGGCTTTTTTGGGTGCAAGGAAGCACTATTAATAATCACAATGGGACAACTAATATAAACTGGATCTATCCCAGACCAACCAAGACCACACTGATGGGGAACTTCATAATGATGGATTATGATGGCTGTTGACCCTGAAACCACACATCAGTCTTAACCTCACATACAAAGATGACATTATATTGACATTATATGCCTCCTGATGTGACACAACAGGAAATAGAACTGTCCAGGTTTTACCATGAAAGTCTGACATCTCGGAAACCCCTCAGTCCCAGGCAAATGGGATGGTGAGTCAAAAAATTTTTGGTATAAAATAAATCCTGGCTGAGCACGATGGCTCACACCTGTAATTCCAGCACTTTGGGAGGCCAAGGCAGGAGGATCACCTGAGGTCAGGAGTTCAAGAGCAGCCTGGCCAACATGGTGAAACGCCGTTTCTACTAAAAATACAAAAATTAGCCGGGAGTGGTGGTGCACACCTGTAATTGCCTCCACTGGGGAGGCTGAAGCAGAAGAATCACTTGAACTCCAGAGGTGAGGGTTGCAGTGAGCCAAGACTGCACCACTGCACTCTAGCCTGGGCAATACAGCGAGACTCCATCTTAAAAATAAAATAAATAAATCTCTCTCTCTCTCTCTCTCTCTCTCTCTCTCTCTCTCTATATATATATATATATATATATATATATATATATATATATATATAAAATAAATCCTAAATCGAATCAAAATTGAGGGATACAGGAACATGTTAAATAGTACTACAGGAATGTAATCAGTCAAATCTAAAATGCGGGAAATCCTACACGACACAGATGACCTGGTTTCAAATGAAACAGCATCCTATTTATAATTGTGATGCCAACTTTCTAAAATAAATTCATAACTTTAATGCAAATTCTACCCCTCTCAAAGAATTCCTGTAAAATAGTTTTAGGAATTTAAGTGATTCTATTTTCTTGTTGTTGTTGTTGTTTAGCTATGCATAACAATAAGTGATTCTAAAGCTTATCTGGAAAAGGAAACATGAATTGATGAAACAAACAAAATTAGCCAGGCGCAATGGCTCATGACTATAATCCTAGCCCTTTGGGAGACCAAGGATGGCAAACTGCTTGAGTCCAGGAGTTCGAAACCAACTTAGGCAACACAGCAAAACCCTGTCTCCACAAAAAATATTTTTAAAGTAGGCCAGGCTTGGTGGCTCACAGCTATAATCCTAACACTTTGGGAGGCCAAGCCAGGCGGATTGCCTGAGCTCCGGAGTTTGAGATGAGGGCAACATGCGCAAACATAGGCAACATGGCAAAACCCCATCTCTACTAAAAATACAACAAATTAGCTGGTCATGGTGGCACATGCCTTCAGTCCCAGCTACTCAGGAGGCCGAGAATTGCTTGAACCTGGGAGGCGGAGGTTGCAGTGAGCTGAGATCACACCACTACACTCTAGTCTGGGCAACAGAGCAAGACTCTATCTACAAAAAAAAAAAAAAAAGTAGCTGGGGGCCAGGCACAGTGGCTCACACCTCTTACCCCACTACTTTGGAAGGCTGAGGTGGGCAGATCACCTGAGGTCAGGAGTTCAAGACCAGCCTGGCCAAAATCCCATCTCTACTCAAAATACAAAAATTAGCTGGGTATGGTAGCAAGCACCTGCAATTCCAGCGACTTGGGAGGCTGAGTCAGGAGAATCACTTGAACCAGGGAGGGAGGCGGAGGTTGCAGTGAGCCAAGATCACGCCACTGCACTTCAGCCTAGGCAACAGAGCAAGATTCTGTCTCAAACAAAACAAAACAAAACAAAAGTAGCCGTGTGTGGTGGTGCACACCTGTAGTCCCAGCTACTCGAGAGGCTGAAGCACAAGGACTGCTTGAGTCCAGGAGGTCGAGGTTGCAGTGAGCTATGACCAGCCTGGGCAACATGGCAAAACCCTGTCTCTGCACGCCAGCCTGGACGACTGAGCGAGACTACGTCTTCAAAGAGTTAATACATAAACCTTAAAAATGAAATATAAACTAATTAGTATGATAGTGGTTCAAGAATGTATTAGAGATCACGGAAAATTGATCCTAGACCTACTTGAAACATTAGAACTACCTATTCCTTACAGATTTGTTAGAATTCAGGAGAATGGGCAGATGTAGGTCATGGGGAACAAAGTTTCAATTAGGACAAACTTCTGGAAATCTACTGTACAGCATGATGACTGTAGTTAACAATAACCTACTGTATACCTGAAAATTGCCGTCCTTACCACACCAAAAAATAATAGCTATGCAATGATATGCTAATTAGCTAAATCGTTGCAATCAATTCACAATGTAAATATAATAAAACATCACATTGGCCGGGCGCCGTGGCTCAAACCTGTAATCCCAGCACTCTGGGAGGCCAATGCGGGTGGATCACGAGGTCAAGAGATCGAGACCATCCTGGTCAACATGGTGAAATCCCGTCTCTACTAAAAATACAAAATATTAGCTGGGCATGGTGGCGCGTGCCTGTAATCCCAGCTCCTCAGGAGGCTGAGGCAGAATTGCCTGAACCCAGGAGGCAGAGGTGGCGGTGGGCCGAGATTGCACCATTGCACTCCAGCCTGGGTAACAAGAGCGAAACTTGTCTTAAAAAAAAAAAAAAAAAAATCACACTGTACACCATAAATATAAAATGTTTACCAGCTATACTTCAACAAGGAAAATATCTGATAGAATTCAACTATAAAGCTATAAGCCTTGCCAGGCACAGTGGTTTGTGCTTGTAATCCCAACACTTTGGGAGGCCAAGGCAGGGTGCTCAGTTCAGATTGGGCGTTTAAGACCAGCCTGGCCAACACGGCAAAACGCCGTCTCTACCAAAAAGTACAAAAATTAGCTGGGCATAGTGGTACATGCCTGTAGTCCCAGCTACTGAGAAGGCTGAGGTGGGAGAATCACTTGAACCCGAGAGGCAGATGCTACAGTGAGCTGAAGTACTCCAGCCTGTGTGACAGAGTGAGACCCTGTCTCAAAAAATAAATAAATAAACCTATATAAGCCTGATGTTTCCTTGTGCAAGCCTTTTAACTAATGCTTTGGGTTTGTTTAATGCATTTATTTTAAAATTTTTTACGAGACTATTTTGGCTTTCCATTGCTTCTTGAATTCATTTTGATGAGCTCCATTTTTCTAGAAATTTGTCCATTAATGCACCAGCATGAAACTTTACATATTTGTCTACTGCCTTTTTTTATTGAGTGGTAAAAGCAATCATCAGGAAATTCATACAAATGTGAGGCACCATTCTTGCCTCATGCACTGTGTTTTTCCATGGTCCCTGCTGTCCACACAGTCACCTTTTGTACCACATGTCACCTACTTCCAGTCCCAGGTGATGAGGACAGGTGGGGGAGGGGAGGGGAGGCTCCTGTTGTATGTTCTGCCAACCCATCAGCTGCTCACAAAACACTGAAGGAGTCTAACATGAAAAGGTAAGGCTGGGCCCAGGATATACCCCAAAAAAGGGCACACCAAAAAAAGATTCGATAGATTTGACACACATCATGCATGTCAGGAGGAAACCTGATTCCAAAGAACACCTCCAGGACTGCCTTCTGGTACACATTCTGCTGCCTTGAGGGCAGCCTCTGCCACCTGCACCAAAGGCTCCAGCTCCTCCCTCTAGCCCTGTGGCTTTCTTCCCTTCTAGACTCTGAAATGCCTTAGAGTTAAAATCAGGCCACAATCATGAACTGTCCTCTGTTTTCTCAACGTCTTCCCTTTTTCCCACTCCTATTCTGGCAAAGTGGAGGTGTCTATAATAGCATCATTGTGCTAGATTAGAAAACCTTGTGTTTAATTGGTGGTCTTCACTGATGTTCCAAATCGCTCTTGGGATTTGTACTATTTTGTTTTTAAAACTTCTTTCTGGATGGCTAAACCGACACATACTATTTTGCCACGACAGCAATTATAGTGGGTACCTTTAATGCATTTGAAAGGAAATCGTGTTGCTTCAAAGCAATTAAAATATCTAAAGCCAAAAGAAAATGGAGAAAGTACTTGTAACAAATGTGACCTGAGGGTGACTCTTTGGTGACTCACCTCTGGTAAAAGACAGGGGTCATTCTGCAAAAGCAGGATCCGAAGCTGGGCTTCATTGAGGCCAAAAAGTCCATGGTTTTTCAGGACCTGCATGTTGACAGGTGTGTGGATATCATGGGAAAGGGTACAGGTAGACCTAGGAGAACAGAGACCTCGGTCAGATGCCCAGGTGAAGAAGGACCAGTCTGTCAAATTCCTTGCCTTGAGCAGCTTTCAATTTATTTAATACATGTGAAGTTGAGCAACTGTCATAAAACCATGGAGAGTATGGCCTAATAAGCACTGACGGAAAGAAAATAAGAAAGTTGGGTTGAAGCAACTCTTCTCCCAAGGTCACGTGATTTTTCAGTCGGGATGCTCTGAAGCCAAGGGTACCCCTCTCCCGTGTCCCACCTCACCCGCTCTGTAGGCCACTGCACTTGGCCTTCTCCCCAGCGACAGGTGCCCACCTCCACAGTCCACCAACGTGAAAAAGAAAGCGTCCCTCTCTCCAGCACCACTTTGGGGTGGGGGGGGAGGGGTACAACCAAGGAAAATTCAGGGATGTGAAGCAGAGTCTGGAGTCAGGAGGTGGCCGGGAACCCCAGCTCTGGCAGTCAGGAACCGCACGGCCTCACCCAAGCCATCCAGCCCTGCATCCTGGGTGAGGCAGGCTCTGCGCTGTTAAACCTAGAGGACGCAGACCCGCTTCTGCAAAAGTGTGTGGATACCAGGGAACGGGCGATTTCCGGTTAAAGATCTCATGGGATCCTCGGATGCCCCCCGTCCCCCACCTCCCGCCAAAGATCACCGGAGTAAGCGAACTCTAAAGTCAGTCAGGATTTAACCCGGCTGCGTCACGCAGAATCCGGGGGCCGGGGCCGCAACTTTTCTGGCGGGGGCGGCTGAAAGGTCTCCACTGAGAAGACCTTCGCGCCTTTCCGCCCCGCGGATGGGAGCGCAGGGGAGGCCGCCAGGGGAAGGGCCTGCGGGAGGGGGTGGTCCACTCCCGTGCCCCTGGCCCCGGCCCAGCTCGGGACGAAGCCCCCTTCTAGTCGCTGCTGCTTCCGGTCGGAAGGCCAGGCCCGCGGCCTGCGCCCACAGTCCCCGCCCGCCCACCCGGGCCGCCGCTGCCGCCTTCTCACCAGCAGTCTCGGTTGGGGCACTTGCCCAGCATGTGCCGGCGGCAGAAGTGCAGCTGGTCGCAGGCCTGGCACTCGCCGCGCTGGTAGCGCGCGCAGAGGCGCACGGAGGACACGGCCACAACCCTCCAGGCGGAGGCGCCGCCGCCACCGCCCACCGCGCCGGCCGCCGCCTCGGCCTCCGGGTCCCCGAGACCCTCCTGCGTCTCCACCTCCTGCAGCAGGAAGCGCTCGGGCCCGGCGCGCTGCAGCACGTCCTGGAGCCTGGCCTCCGACAGCTCCACGTGGCCGCGCAGGTCCCGCAGGAACATGCGGCCGCCGTGGGCGCACAGCACCTTGGTGAGGAAGGAGCACACCGTGGGCTCCGCCATGGTCGCTGGCGCGGACCCGTGCGCGCGGCGCCGAAGCAGGCTCCTCCCAGTCACGTCCACGATTTCCAGCGAACATCCCGGGGGTGGGCCTGGGCCTGGCGAGGGGTGGGCCTGCGGGAGGCCGTGCAAGGGGCGGCCCCGGCGAGTGGAAGTACGGTACTGCGCCTGCGGATCACCTGGACGCGGACTCAGGCGGGGACAGCGTTGATAGAGCGTCTGCTCTGCCCGGGCACTGTTCAGGGCTGGGCCTGGCCTTGAGGGGCTTGTACAGTGGGAGTCACAAAGGCCTCGCCAACAAGTAAGACAACTAGTAGTGGTAGGGAGGCCTGCGGAGAAGGCAAAATGGGTAAAAGGTGGTAGGAGGTGAGTGGCCGGGCTGCTTCAAGGGAGGTGGCCACTAGCCACATGTGGCTGCTGAGCACTTCTGGGATTTTTGTTGTTGTTGTATTTCATGTTATTTTTTGTTTTGTTTTCGGAGACAAGGTCTCGCTTTATCGCCCAGGCTGGAGTGCAGTGGCGCTATCGAAGTTCGCTGTAGCCTGTAACTCGTAGGCTCGAGCCATCCTCCCACCTCAGCCTCCCGAGTAGCTGGGACTGATTTTTTGTTTGTTTTGTTTTGCAGAAACAGGGTCTCCCCATGTTGCCCAGGCTGGTCTTGAACTCCTCAAGCGATCCACCTGCCTCCGCCTCTCAGAGCACTGGAATTACAGGCGTGAGCCACCCCAAGGGGCCTTGCTAAGCTCTTTTGGAAGGTGGCTAGTCTGGATTGAGATGTGATATAAGTGTGAAATACACTAGATTTTGAAGGCTGAGAATGAAAAAAAGAATGTAAAATATCTCATTAACTTTATATAAATCACAGGTTAAACCGACAATATTTTGGATATATTTGGTTAAATAAAATGTTACGACAACTTCATGTGTTTCTTCTACTTTCCTAATGCAGCTATGAGGAAATTTTAAATTACAAATGTAGATTACCTTATTTTTGTGGAGCAGCACCAGTCTAGACCTGCCTTAAGCAGCCACGTGTTTTGTCCAACACCTTGCTTGTTTATTGAACATTGATTGAGCCAACTACTAACCCAGCGACAGTACAAAGATGAATCAGAGAATTCAGCCAGCCTAGCTGCTATTTTACAAGGTGCTTGTGAGGATTAAATGCATTAATGTCATGTAATGTAAAGAAGCTGGAGAGGAAGACAATTGGCCAGATGCCAGAAAACTTTCTCTATCATGCTGTGAAATTTGGACTTATATCCTGAGAACTTTGGGAAATCACTAAAGGATTTTCATCTGGCAAGTGTGGTTGTCTCCTGAATGACATACTCAAGGTGACACACTCAAGGTGTGTCATTCAGCTGTGAGCTTTAATGTCTTCTCTTCCACAAAACCTTTGCTGAACTCTCAAATCTAAAGTAGCTCCCCAGTCTGCTGACGCTTTTCTTCTGTATTGTTTATTTACATATATAGCTGTAGAATTCAGGCTCATGAAAGCAGAAACCTTGTTTTGTTCATTGCTGCATCCCCACCACCTAAAATAGTGCCTGGCCACGTTGTAGGACAGGTGTTTTAGAAAGACACCTGGCAGCAATGAGAAGAATGGATTTCTATAAAAGCAAGACAAGGTGAGAAAAAACAGAAATAAACAGGATTTGGGGGACTACTACCCCAATGTTGTTTATGTTGAGTTTGCAGTGGACACCCCAAGGAAAGATGCTCAACAGGCAGGTGTATTCTGTGTACAGGGCTAGACCTTGAGGAACCTGAGAAGGGAAGGGGTGTAGATTTGCAAGGCATCAGAACATTAAGAACTGAAGCTGTTAGAGTTGATAAGATCACTTGGCAAAAATGAAGAGTGAAAAAGCAGAGGTGCGGGGAAAGAACCTTGGTGAATATCCACATTAAATAAGCAGGTGGAGGAAGAGAAAAATAGGCAGTATGTCCCCTTGGCACTTAACATCTGTTCCTGAACGCTCTGCCTAAGCTCTTTGTTGGAAATGGATGCTCAGTGCCACAAAGAAAAATTAGCACTGAGACAAAGGATCTTTCAGCAATGCAATTTTTACTTCCTGGACTGCAGGAAGGGTCTCAGTAGCCGTCTTGCCACGAGAGTACAAAGAAAAAAGGGAATACACACAAATTTATGCCTCATTCCTTATGCATTTGGGGTTGTCCTTACTGCTGTATCTGATCTCCATTGGCTGGAGCCAGACCTCACAATCTAAACTAAAACACGATTGGCTGACAACTTAAAACTTTTCTAAACAGGTAAAAGCAATAGAGAGCTGGGACATAACCTGTGAGCACATCCAGCACAGATATCTTGGTTAAAGTACAAGGACATAGAATGTCTACATGCCTGTAAGCACGGCATGTATAACAGCTACATAGGACAGGGCTTAACAAAGAGTTATTAGCACAGTTATGATTTAACAAGAAAGGAAACTTTAAAAAGGAACTTTTCTACTTCCCACACTCTTTTTCCAACAGAAGGAGCAAGCAGCTGGCAGGAAAGGCAGGCTGGAATTACTGAGGAGCCAACGCCTCCAGGAAGAGCCCTCAACCAGGGATGTTGGGGAATTGGTGGTCTGAGGATGCACTCTGACCCCTAAAGTTGGTATGAGGATTATTTGAAACTAAAGACATTGAAGATTCAATAGAGGCAAAAAGAAGCCTTCTTGAAGCTACTTTTATTTCAATACAAGCAGAAGCTTCTGGGAGTGAGGCTGCCATTCACCTCCTCTCCAGGAGTTTACGGGCATGAAATAGAAGACCACATGCACCTGCATAAACAAACATGATCACAAACTTCCTTTTCTCCTGTTTGTTCCCCTAGAAACCCCTTTGTTCTTCCCATAGGAGCCTTTTGGCCCCCTCTCTCATCTATTAATTTAGGCATATAAATCATCATCACTTCTTTTGTGCACTCCCATTTACATATATATTTTTTCTCTTGTCAGTTAAGTTTGCAGCCTCTCAGAACTGAACTGAAGAGGGTGCAGGGCCTTTCGGCCAGAACCGCCATCTTCCAGTAATTCGCCAAAATGACGAACACAAAGGTAAAGAGGAGAGGCACTCGATACATGTTCTCTGGGCCTTTTAGAAAACATGGAGTTGTTCCTTTGGCCACGTATATGCGAATCTCTAAGAAAGGTGATATTGTGGACATCAAGGGAATGGGTACTGTTCACAAAGGAATGCCCCACAGGTGTTATCATGGCAAAACTGGAAGAGGCTACAATGTTCCCCAGCAAGCTGTTGGCATTGTTGTAAACAAACAAGTTAAGGGCAAAATTCTTGCCAAGAGAATTAATGTGTGTATTGAGCACATCAAGAACTCTATAGCTTCCTGAAACGTGTGAAGGAAAATGATCAGAAAAAGAAGGAAGTCAAAGAGAAAGGTACCCGGGTTCAACTGAAGCGCCAGCCTGCTCCACCCAGAGAAGCACACTGTGTGAGAGCCAATGGGAAGGAGCATGAGCTGCCGGAACCTCTTCCCTATGGACTCATGGCATAATAGGTGTTAAAAAAAATAAAAGACCTCTGACTGTTAAAAAAAAAAAGAGGTTGCAGGAAAGTTGTTCCTCCCCAGTAATGGGTCAAACAACCCAACTCATTATTCCTCGTGTGGAACCACTTGGAGTTGTACATTCCATGGTCACCGGGGCTTCCTCAGTGGAACTGAGCCCCAGTTGTCCACAGCCACACCTCTTCATCAGCACTCCCTATATAGTCTTTCTTCCTCTCCCTGTCCCACCTCCCCATTCCCCTGCCAGTGTTTCTTAGGGTCACCTCCCAAGTAAAGTGCTTGCATTCAATCCTTGTCTGATTGCTCCTGAGGGAACATAGCCTAACATATAAACTGATAAGAAGAGGCCAGAGGAAAACAAGAGTCATTCATGGACACATAGAGGAGAGTTTCAGGGAGGAGGTGATCAGCGTGGATCTAGAGCATCTAAAGATAAGTTTGTAAGCTTTGTTTTATTTTGTCTTTTTAAGTTTAAGGCAAGACAAAGAATGGGTGGTGGAGAGTCACTTGAGGAGACCAAAAGGCTTGACGAATCTGACTTGAAGTGGGGAGAAGGCTGACAGGTAGGACCGGTGGGGAGGGCCTTGCCAAGGCCACAGATTGGTAGTGACATTGATCCAAACGATGCTGCAATTCTCATAAAAGCTCTCTGGGCCTGGCGCGGTGGCTCACACCTGTAATCTCAGCACTTTGGGAGGCCAAGGCAAGTGGATCATGAGGTCGGGTGATCAAGACCATCCTGGCTAACACAGTGAAACCCCATCTCTACCAAAAATGCAAAAATTGGCTGGGTGTGGTGGCACGCACCTGTCCCAGCTACTCGGGAGGCTGAGGCAGAAGAATTGCTTGAACCCCAGAAGCGGAGGCTGCAGTGAGCCGAGATCACGCCATGCACTCCAGCCTGGTGATAGAACAAGACTCTGTCTCACAACGACAACAAAAAACCTCTCAAGGTGTAAGAACAGAATTTAATTGAGCCACTCTAGGTTTTGCCAGTGGATGAGACTTAAAGGTCCAAGGTTCTGGGTGATTGAAAGTATGAATTGAAAGAGTGGTCGGGGGCCAGGTGCAGTAGTTCACACCTGTAATCCCACCACTTTGGGAGGCCGAGGCAGGTGGATCACCTGAGGTCCAGGGTTCAAGACCAGCCTTGGTAACATGGTGAAACCCTGTCTCTACCCAAAATTACAAAAATTAGCCAGGCATGGTGGCACATATCTATAGTCCCAGCAACTCAGGAGGCTGAGGTGGGAGAATCGCTTGAACCTGGGAGGCAGAAGCTGCAGTGAGCTGACATTATGCTACTGTACTCCAGCCTGGGAGACAGAGTGAGACCCTATCTCAAAAAAAAGAAAAACAAGAAGGAAGGGAGGGAGGAAGGAAGGAGAAGAGGAAAGGAGGGAGGGAAGAAGGAAGGAAGAGAGAGAGAGGGAGGGAAGAAGGAAGAAAGGAAAAAAGGAAAGAGAGTGATCGGGGCTGAACAATGGGTCGGCGGCTAGGTAAGGGAGGAGTGAAGACAGCAAGGGGCTGTATGTGAGCAGAGAAAGACGATGTACAGAACATAGTAGAGAGAGTGAGCTAAAAAGCAGGCTGGGGTCAGAGGTAGAATATAGAGGTTTGGGATTTCAGAAAGATCAGTTCTAGGCCAGACGCAGTGGCTCATGCCTGTAATCCCAGCACTTTGGGAGGTCAAGGCAAGAGGATCAACTTCAAATGAGGTCAGGAGTTTGAGACCAGCCTGGCCAACATGTTGAAACCGCATCTCTACTAAAAAATTAGCTGGATATGGTGTCGGGTGCCTGTAATTCCAGCTGCTCAGGAGGCTGAGACAGGAGAATTGCTTGAACCCGGGCAGCAGAACAGGAAAATCGCTTGAACCCGGAGGCTGCAGTCCAGCCTGGGTGACAGGGTGAGACTCCATCTCAAAAAAAAAAAAAAAAAGATCAGTTCTAGAGTAATTCTGACTGATGGATGTTGATTCTCTGAATAGTGAAGACAGGCGTTAATGACATCTAAGGCTGGGGTGTTGCGTGGGTTGACCACAGTGAACACTGAAGGAAACGGGAGGATTTTGAGTGGAGAGGAAGACTCTGAGTCACAGTGTGGAGAAGACTCCAGGAGTAAATGCAGGAGTTAATGACGGAAGGGTGGGGAGGTGAGAGGGAAGAGGTAGAGACTGTTCCATATGCACTTAACCTGCAAGCTCTGAACTTCCGGGTTTAGAATCTTGGTTCTGTTACTCAGTAGCTGTGACACCATGCACAGGTTGACTCCTCAGCAGAGGTATAGATCCTGGAGTCAGAGCGTGTGACACCTGAAGTCTGGGAATAAATAAGACCATTCATGGGGAAGTGCATAGAGGGGTAAAAAGGAAAGATCCAAAGCAGACTGTTTATTGAAGAATGTGGTGTTTTCAGGGAGAAGAGGGTGACATCAGATGCCAGGCAGGTTCACAGGGGAATGGAAAAGAGAAACAGGAGGTTGAGATTGGAGGTAGTATTTTCAGATTGGAGCTTTTAAGACTTAAGCACATCCTGGTAAGTTTTGATGTCTCCTCCCACTCTGATTCTGAAGCTGATTATGATCACTTAGGCACACATCTGTAGCATGAGATCAAATAAAGGCAGTAGAACTAATTCACTCCGGGGACATGCATTGATATCACTGTTATAAGTCATCCACTCTGGTCTTAACGTTTCTAAATGAAACCTGCCTGTTATCCCCTGCTCTCTTTCCAAGACACGTCCCAGAACACGGCCCAGTGGCCCAGCCACACGACACTTAGCACTCAACCAAGTATTGCCTTTAATGGCAGTTCTCTTTGCAGTAGGAAGTGCTTGCTATTTAGCTTCTTTTTTCCTTTTTTCTTGAGACAGTCTCGCTTTGTCACCCAGGCTGGGGTGCAGTGGCACTTTCTTGACTCATTGCAATCTCTACCTCCCAGGTTCAAGTGATGATTCTCCTGCCTCAACCTCCTGAGTAGCTGGGATTACACGTGCCCTCCTGGGGTCAAGTGATTCTCCTGCCTCAACCTCCTGAGTAGCTGGGATTACAGGTGCTGGCCTCCAACCCCAGCTAATTTTTGTATTTTTAGTAGAGACAGCGTTTCACCATGTTGGCTAGGCTGGTCTCGAACTCCTGACCTCAGGTGATCCACCCACCTCAGCCTCCCAAAGTGCTGGGATTACCGGCGGCGTGAGCCACCGCCCCTGGCCATAACTTCATTTCTACCAAATGCTGAACTGAGGAGTCCACCAAAAACTAGATAATGGAAGGTTTTCTTGGGAGCATTCTGACAAAGTAAATAAACACATAAAAAAATTTAAAACTCCAAGATCTGCTCATGCTTGGTTTGATAGCATTTTTGTGTGTTTAAATCCGGGTGGTTTGACAGCAATGCCTTTGCCACGCCTTGCTTTAATTTATATTGAGGTCTAAGTCAAATGTCACTTTATCAAATCTCTGTTGCCATAGAACTTGCTCTTCTTATCTATTTCCCTCACTCTCTCCCTTGCTTCCTTGTCACTGAAAGCTTTGTGATTAAAAAAGATAATGAGGCTGGGCGTGGTGGTTCAGGCCTGTAATCCCAGCACTTTGGGAGGCTGAGCCAGGCAGATCACATGAGGTCAGAAGTTTAAGACCAGCCTGGCCAACATGGTGAAACCCTGTCTCTCCTAAAAACACAGAAATTAACCAGAAGTAATGGCTTGTGCCTGTAATCCCAGCTACTTGAGAGGCTGAGGCAGGGGCATTGCTTGAACCCAGGAGGTGGAGATTGCAGTGAGCTGAGATTGTGCCACTGCACTCCTTCCTGGGCAACAGAGTGAGACTGTCTCAAAAATAAAAATAAAAAATAATAAGTAAATAAATAGTAGAGAAGGGCTTTTGAAGGAGGAATGGCTGATAGGGTAATTCTGCTGATCACCATTTATATTTTTAACTTTTGTGCCTCAGCCTGGCCCTGTTCACACCCCTGAAACCAAAGGAAGAAAGGTGTGTTAGCAGCTTTTAGCCCTTCCCTAAGCCCCCAGACAAAAGATGTGGGACCATCACCACCACCATGCCTTGCCCAGGCAACTTGCTTATTGAGCCCTGGAATGATGAAGCTGGAAGGGGCAAAACACATCACCTCTCCTCCATTGAATAACTGGAATCATCAAAAAGTTGATTATCTTTTTGGAGATACCTAGAAATAGATCAAATAAAGGCAGTAGACCAAATTAATTACTTATTTTTATTAGATAGTTCAAATTAAGCTTGAAGAACCAGAAGCAATACAACTCAACTTTTAAAATATAAATAGTTGAGCTTAATTTATTCAACAAAATTTATCCAGTATATCAGTGTACAAAGCACCCTGCTTGGCTGGGCATTAGGCATAGCACAGCAAACAAGACTGACCCAGCCCTCAGGGGCTTACATTCTAATGCAGAAAGCAGATAATTTCAGTTTGGATACATAATACAAATTAACAAAGCAAGGCGCAAAGTATTTTAAAAATAAGGAGTTTGGAAGGCAAGGATCTGACCTATTCTATAGAAGGACTCTTCAGGGAAGTAACAGCTGGGACGATCTAAGGATGCCAGATATTGACTAGGTCAGTGGTTCTCACTGTGGTCAATGGGTTGTTGGTGGTTTCACAATAATTGAGGACTACTACCGGCACTGAGTGGGTGCAGCCAGGGCTGACAGACGTCCTGCAGTGTGTGGGGTATGTCACACAACGAGGAATTATTCTGTACCCTGTACGACTGTCTAATGTCCTTCTGGACATGTATGTAGGACCCACAGCTTGTCTCAGAGAGTAACTCGTTTGTTTTCTCTGAGACAACCTGTAATTTGTCTTGTCCTATTATCCTTAAATAAGGTAATTTCGCTTTTTTCCCCATATACAGGTTATGTATATGGTCTGTTTTGACTTACCCTAACACTGGTTTTCATTCTACTGTCCCCCATACCTCTAGTTTCATTTTCCTGTACTTGTTTACAGGAAATAGCCTCTAATGGCTCTTAAATCCAAACCTACTCATTATAATGAAGAAACATCTGTTTCATACAGCATAGTCATGCCTGAGCATTTAAAATTCATCTTCTTTTCATTCCAAATTTCTTTCTATTTCTCCTTTATAAGAGAGTTAGGGCATTAAATTGATTTTTTAAGAAATTCATGTGTGTAAGTGGATTTTATTATCTATGAGTCATTTCAGAACAGGAAAGAAGATGTTACAAAATATCTGCTCTGAAAAGGGTGAACGGATCCGATGGGGTTCGTGGTTGTCACCATGACTGGGCGTGGGGGTGGGGCGCTACTAGCATTTAGTTTGTGAGAGCCAAGTACGAAGAACATCTTGCAATACATTGGACAGTTCCTCACAATAAGAAATTATTCTGCACCCTATACGAATTTTGAATGTCTCAACAGACATTCATGTATGATCTATAGCTCGTCTGTAAGAATATATCCTCATTTTCTCCACGTCGACAATCTGTACATTTTCTTGCATAGTATCTTTATTTCAATTAAGGTTAATTCGTTCTTTCTCTTATCATATACAAACAAGTATGGTCATATGCAAAGAAGTTATTGTATCCCTAGTTTTTATTGTAATGTCCACTCGTATCTCTTCATTTGCATTTTTCCACAGATGGTCTGATCTCCTACCTTCTAAGTTCAAACTGATGGATTATAAATAGTTGTAAGCATCTGACTGCTTCATTAGGTCTTCAATTATAGTTGTTCCCAAGTTAGGTACCCTTTATTTCCTTTTTATGTCAATATTAGTTTTACTTAATTCCTAATTTATTTCTAAAATTGTGTGTATATTACCTAAATTGGAGCATATTACCTCTGAATTAGATTTTGAGGATAATAGAGGAGATGCATGTGTATTTGTCAAAAAAAAAAAGGCAGAAGTGCTCAATGAGAACCACTGAACTAGCTGAAAATGTGAACCACAAAACTGAAAGCAAGCCAGAGTGGCTTGTGCAGAACTAAATCACAGAGGGGAGGGGAGGGAGAGATCACGTGGGGCTATGATAGTGGTTTAGAGCTTTATCCTGAAGACTTGATCGGATTTGTGCTTTGAATATGCATTACTAAGTACATTTTTAAAAAGAAAAGCCTCTTGCTGTGAAGAAAACACATCAAACAATTTAGAAGGGAACAGAGATAGGTAAGAGGTAAAACTAGACTTAGAAACTGCTTAGACATTTAGGGAGAGCAAGGAGTCAAAGAAGACTTCTGGATTTCTGCTTGAGCCAATCGGTAGATGGTGATACTGTTCACTTACATACAGAATTCGGGAGAGAAACAGATTCATGTGAGGGAGGAGGATGGAGAGTTCCACTTTGGACATGTTGAATCAAAGATGCCTGTGAAATATCCAGCTAGTGGTGTCTAATGGGCTGTTGCAAAGAGTTGGACATACTGCACCCCTACAATATGGGGGTCAAGTTCAGAAAATGAACACTCCAAAATGAAAGCTACCATGAAAAAACATGAGTGAATGAGAATAAGCATTTGTGGTCCCCCTCCCACAAAATTACTCTAAAAAAAAATCTCTATACTTTTTACTGGTGGAGTCGTTTAAGACAAAGAGTTGTGGAGATCTCTGTGATGATCCAAAATCTGACTAATATAAAATCAACTCTGATGCTAACTAAATCTGACTTGAACACGTCTGCTAGAAGAAATTATAACAGGAAACTTTGATGACTGGTAAGGAATGTTGAAAAGAGAAAATTGGAAGGAAAACCCTGGTTCATAAGAAGGAAGGAAATATTGGTCCAAGCACTCCACCTGCTCTAAATAAAAACCAATGGTACTACAATTCCACCTAATCCATTATATTTAGAAAAAGAAGCTCCTGGTAGGCGCAGGGCCTCTTTGGGATACTGTTCTTTGTTCTGATTCTGTGCTCACCAGGAAACAAATTTCGTCACCGTAGGGGCTGGCCCTTTGGTAGGAATGGCCCCGCTCGTTTGCCAAGACTACAATAGCACTCGCATTTATCAGTCATACTTGTGTGAAGCTGGTTATTGTAATTCATTGTTCTCAAAATACTTATCACATTAATTAGAACATAAATGTCTACTTTGCCATCATTATACAAAGAGCTCAAATGGGCAATTAACTCCAGTTGGTTACTTCTCTCTGAGCCATACATGGCAGCTCTTATTACCACATTCCAGAGATAGTCAACCTGCATGGAGTGTGTCCCCTAAGTAAATGTAGCAATAAAGAAATGGGTGCTCCAAATCAGTTTCATCAGAATGATAAGGTACAGTACGGCAGCTATGTCTGCCATAGCATTTCCATTTTCCTTTTTTCCTAGCATGTCCTTAAGCATTTTCTCCCCAGCTTTTCACAATCTTTCTTCTAAGGCTGTAATCTCTTATATCCTATTTCAATAGGCATGATTAGATTTCTCCCAAATTTCCCAAATTCATTTTCTTTCAATACAGCCAAAACAAAACCATGGCATACGGTAAACTAAAAGAGTAGACAGGAGAGAAAGGTTGCTGCAATTACAGAAAATTTTCAAATCAGCTTTGCCAGTTACATGTGAGACAAGGTAAACTTTCCAACACACCAGAATCATCAGAAGGGCTTTAAAAAATACAACTGCCTGGCTGGCATTCACACCCAGAAATGATTTAATTGGCATGGGGTGCAACCTGAGCATCAGAATTTGTTTAAAACTTTCCAGATGATTCAAATGTGTAGCAAAGTTTGGGGACCACTGATCAAAGACATTAAAATATAAAACTTTACTTTCTGGGGCAATTTATTCTGCAAGGGAACAGAATAGTTATGGCATCCTTCTGACGCTGTATTCATCGGTTCTAACTAATCACGCAGGCTTTGTCTGTTTCAGTATATTCAATCACATATTGTGGGTAAACCTGATCTTTGTGAAAGATGACAAAAACGGAGGGATTCAACCTAGTATCCACACAGCTGTTGAACAGGGGAGGGGGGCTCGTGTACGTCGTATTTCCTTCAGTAAAATTTCCAACCAGGACTCGGGCTACAAACATAACGATGTTTTTGGCCTCATACGGGCAATTTTTGTGGGAATAGATGGCATCTTTTGCAAAGTAACTTCCTAGAAGGAATCAGAAAGAAAGGTTAAGAGTGATGATAAAAGAAGGTATATTGTTTATAAGATTAGTTATACACGATCAAATGGGCTTGTACTAAGCATATATCAATAATACCTTACTGATACTTATCAACTTTCCTTTGCGCTTGAAAACATGTTTATGGGTGTGGTGGCTCACACCTGTAATCCCAGCACTTTGGGAGGCTGAGGTGGGTGGATCATGAGGTCAGGAGTTTGAAACCAGCCTGTCCAAGATGGTGAAACCCTATCTCTACTAAAAAATAAAAAGAAAATTAGCCAGGAGCTGAAACGCAGCAAGAAACTGGAGAGCTTCTTGAGTCGAAAGAGGCGACGAAATGCGGGAAAGGACAGGAGACATCTCCCTTTGAGCAAAGAATAATAAGGAACTATTGGGACTACACCTGTAGTCCCAACTATTCGGGAGGCTGAGGCAGAAGAATCGCCTGAACCCAGGAGGTAGAGGCTGCGGTGAGCCAAGATCACGCCACTGTACTCCAGCCTGGGTGACCAAGTGAGATTCCGTCTCAAAAAAAAAAAAAAATATTTATTAGGCAGGCAAACTTAAATACAGTATATAACCCTATAGACATGACTGAGGAATGTAGCTCTGCTACAGTGCAGAGCTTAGTGTGAACCATTGGGTGCAATGACCAAATGACGATGACACCGTGGACCAATTCACGCAATTCACCCAGGGTGAGCTGAATGAACAGAGTTGGAATTGATGAGTCAGTCAATGCTTCGTTCTCAACTCTAAAACAACCTCAGATAATGATTGCTGCTTCCATACACAGCAGACCAACAATTTCCTGCCAAGTTAAAATTTTTATCATTGTCAAGTGCTACTCTGGGTGGGTGCAATGGCTCATGTCTGTAATCCCAGCATTATGGGAGGCTGAGGTGGGTGGACCTGTTGAGCCCAGGAATTCTAGACCAGCCTGGGCAACATGGGGAGACTCCATCTCTACAAAAAATTTAAAACTTAGCCAGGCATGGTGGCATGCGCTTGTAGTCCCAGCTACTCAGGAAACTGAGGCAGATTGATTGAGCCCAATAAATTGAGGCTGCAGTAAGCTAGGATTGCACCACTGCACTCCCGCCTGGATGACAGAGTGAAACCCTGCATAAAAAAAATACTAATAATATTTTTTTTAAGAAAGCTACTCTGCTATTTTAAAGAGAACGAGGAGATATTGCAAACTCTGATTTCCATGCAAGAATCAATAAGTAAAATGAATTTACTTGTGGTAACAAATGTTTAATGTATTTTCCTTTTACTTTTTGTTATTTTTATCATTTTATAGTTAGATGTTTGAATTCCAGAAACACTGCTTATCCTGAATAGGTTGGACACTAGATATTCTGGGCAAATGATGTTCCACTATTAAAGTAAAATATGAAAGTCCACCGATACTGACTGACCACGCCAGTCCCACCCCCCTTCCCAAAACAGTTAATGGCTTGGTGAGAATTCTTTCACACCTATTTCTATGCCTTCACATACATATGTGTACATATAGTATATGGCATGCTCTTGTAGTCTGATATAGTTTTATGGTGGTTTATTTGTTCATAAATAGTATCATAATATATGATCTGTTCTACAACTTTTTTTTTCCATTTTAGTCCTAGAAATCTTGCTGTCAGTACATCTAACCCCCCCCCCCACTCCCCGAAGCAGGGTCTCTGTCACCCAGGCTTGAGTGCAGTGGTTCGATCTTGGCTCATGGCAGCCTTGGACCTCCTGGGATCATTTTTAATTTGCATAATTTGCAATTCCCCAATGATTAGTGATGTTGACCATTTTTTCAGGAACTCATTGGCCATTTGTATTTCTTCTTTTGAGAAATGTCTCTTCAAGTCTTTTGCCCATTTTTGAAACTCCTACTTTCATGTATTTTATGCTAAATTTATTCCTGTGCCGTAAGTTTTTGCTTCTTCAGTTTCTTCTGGGATATCTTTCTCTTCTGGGTACCTCCTCTTCTGGATTAGGAACACTGTGTTCTTTTTCAGTGAAGACTGTCTCTGCGTGGCAGGGGGAGCTCACGCATGAGTTAATCCAACCACAAGCTCTGTGAGTCTGGTGGCACGTCTTGGGTGCTTTGTTCACCTGAATATGCTCAATGACCAGAGAATCTACAGCTCAACCCTTAAGTTCAGCATTACACTATGCATTTTTAAGTGTGTACAGCAAAAATTCAACTCTTTGTGTCACCAACCGTGTGCCCAGCCCTTCTGTACGGCCTAGACACTCCTACCAACTCCACCCTCGTAACGTTGGAACGGTACACATTGTTTCCATACAGTGACAGCTTTCAGACACTTGCTGGCTTTTCATATATGCATATCCTTGATGGCCTGGGCAGTTTCATGGGTATTCTTAAAGTAAGCATGAAGATTTGAACTTCTTTATTTGCATGATTTTGTGTAGATTTCTGGGTCAAGTGAATAGCAAACCATCTCCACAGATCACCTCAGGCCACTTATGGGAACAGCTTGCTCATTTTTAAATCAGGTTATTTGTTTATTTGTTGAATTGTTTGAGTTCCTTATATATTTTGGATATCAACTCTTTTTTTTTTTTTGGAGACAGAGTTTCGCTCTTGTTACCCAGGCTGGAGTGCAATGGCGCGATCTCGGCTCACCGCAACCTCCGCCTCCTGGGTTCAGGCAATTCTCCTGCCTCAGTCTCCTGAGTAGCTGGGATTACAGGCACGCACCACCATGCCCAGCTAATTTTTTGTATATTTAGTAGAGACGGGGTTTCACCATGTTGACCAGGATGGTCTTGATATCTTGACCTCGTGATCCACCCGCCTCGGCCTCCCAAAGTGCTGGGATCACAGGCTTGAGCCACCGCACCCGGCCTATTTTGGATATTAACTCTTTATCAGATGAAGGCAAATATTTTCTCCCACTCTGTGGGTTTGTCTGTTCACTTTGTTTATTGTTTCCATTGTTGTGGAGAAACATTTTAGTTTTCTCCCACTCTGTGGGTTTTTACTCTGCTGCCCAGGCTGAAGTGGGAGAAAATATTTTCTCCCACTCTGTGGGTCTGTCTGTTCACTTTGTTCATTGTTTCCTTTTTTGTGGAGAAGCGTTTTAGTTTGACGCAATCTCATTTGTCCATTTTTGTTTTTGTTGCCAAGCATCAGTTGTTTTTATATCACACTTATATAATCTGGAATCTATATTTTCTTTTTTTAAATTCCCTTTATTGTGTTAAGAAAGTTAATTTCTACTCCTACATTTCTGAGTGCTTTCTTTTTTTCTTTTTTGAGACAGAGTCTTGCTCTATCACTGCGGCTGGAGCGCAGTGACAGGATCTCAGCTCACTGTAGCCTCCCGTCTCAGGTTCAAGCAATTCTCATGCCTCAGCCTCCCGAGTAGCTGGGACTATAGGCATGTGCCAACACACTTGGCTAATTTTTGTAATTTTAATAGAGACAGGGCTTCTCCATGCTGGCTAGGATGGTCTTAAATTCCTGGCCTCAAGCAATCTACCCACCTTGGCCTCCCAAAGTACTGGGATTACAGGCGTGAGCTACCGTGCCCAGCCTATATTTTCTTAAATGATCCAACCCGAAGACTCAACCTTGCAGCCCACTCTCCTAAGACCTGGACTCTGTCTTGTTGCACATATCCCTCTTAGGGAATAGATCCCTTGAACTACAATATCCTTTTCATCCTTTCTCCTCCACCACCTGGGTCAAAGCCACCCTCATTTCTGGTCTGGACTCTTTTTTCTTTTTTTGAGACAGAGTCTTACTCTGTTGCCCAGGCTGGAGTGCAGTGGTGCGATCTCAGCTCACTGTAACCTCTGCTCCTGGGTTCAAGCAATTCTCCTGCCTCAGACTCCCACGTAGCTGGGATTACCGGCAGCAGCCCCCACACCTGGCTAATTTTTTATATTTTTAGTAGAGACGGGGTTTCACCATGTTGGCCAGGCTCGTCTTGAACTCCTGACCTCAAGTGATCTACCTGCCTCAGCCTTCCAAAGGGCGGGATTACAGGTGTGAGCCACCATGCCCAGCCTGGACCTGTTCTTTTCCTCTATAGCAGTCTGACATCTGCAATAATTTAATTTTTTTTTTTTGAAACAAAGTCTTGTTCTATCGCTTAGGCTGGAGTGGAGTGGCACAATCAGGGCTCACTGCAGCCTCAAACCTCTGGGCTCAAGCAATCCTCCCCATTGAGCCTCCTGAGTAGCTGGGACTACAGGCATGTGCCACCATGCCCAGGTAATTTAATTACAAAAAAAAATTGTTTGTAATTAAAACAAAAAATTAGACAGGGTCTCACTATGTTGCCTAAGCTGGTCTCCAACTCCTAGGCTCAAGTGAACCTCCCACCTCAGCCTCTCAAAGTACTGGAATTACAGGTATAAGCCGCCATGCCTGGCCATAATCATTTAATTAATTACGTAAGATAATTATGCAAAATGATTTCTATGGGGCCATGTCTAACTTGTTCACCACTGTGTACCCAGCATCTAGTGTACAGAAGACACTAAAAAATATTTGCTGACTGACTTCTTGACTTTTGGGGCAGGAATTGAATTTAATCCTAGTTGTATGAGTTGAACTCACTTTGAATCTGTGATAACCTATTACTTATTTCCTGAAGATGAGTAATTTTTAGGTTTGTTTGGTTGTAAAAGTTGCATGCATGCAGGAGTGGTGGCTCACGCCTGGAATCCCAGAACTTTGGGAGGCGAGGTAGGAGGATTGCTTGAGCTCAGGAGATGAGACCAGCTTTGGCAACATGGTGAAACCCTGTTTGTACAAAAATACACACACACACAAAAAAAAATTAGCTGGACGTGGTGGCACACACCTGCTGTCCCAGCTATTTGGGGGACTGAGGTGGGAGGATCACTTGAGCCCAGGAGGTGGAAGCTGCAGTGAGCTGAGATTGTCACCCAGCCTGGGTGACAAAGTGAGACACTGTCTCAAAAAAAAAAAAAATTGCAGGCAAGAGTTTAGGAGTAAAAAGAAAGAGCTATAACGATTTTGTGTGGGGGGCAGACCTATGATACCACAGGTCCAGGTAACCCAGTGTGGCCTGAGATGGGGAGAATCCTCTTCTCCTCGTCTTTAATTAAAACCACTGTGTGACAACTAAAGCTTCAAATAGCTTCGGAGGCACGGCCATGTGTTCAGGAAGAGCACGGCCAGAAGTGAGTAGTGATGGTAGACAACAAGGCCAACAGATGGAGTAATTGACGAGCGCGTACAAGGACCTTGGTCACTCCCAGAAAGAAAGCAGAAGGCAGGCATGAGACTAAGTTCCAGCACTCATGCTCCAAGTCGATGGAGCCAATCTCATTTGGGCATTTGAGATTACTGCGAGCTTATTTTCTCTCCATGACCACTAAAGCCTGGACACTCTGGTTAATACAAAATAATTACATATACCTCCTCATAGAAGCGCATATAAAGCCCAAGTTATAACTCTACCAGTTACACTTTTCTATCCCGGCACAAACCTTTTCCATATGTGGTTGCGTGAGTTTCATGTAGGGTCCAGTCAAAATTATTCGCACAGATAGATTCCACATAGGCACGTTTTGTCGCATAAAATAGGAGGTTTTCTTCTACCTTCATCTGCAACTTCTTCCTAATGTAAGAAATGTGAGAGTTTAATACCGAGACATCCCCTTCTCACTCCAGTTCATAACATGAATCCCAGCTAAAGTCTAATCATCTGAAAATTTCGTCCCATCGGCTTTCACAATGGAGCTACTAACTTTAAGGCAGAAGCTGTACAATAATAAACTTATGAAAACTTTTAAAAGACAGACACATGAAATCAGTAAGGCTGAAAGAGAGAAGCCGGAGTTGATACAATGAAAAAAACAACTAGAGCCTGAAGAAACTGTTGACTACTGAAATAAATCAGTGAATATAAATCTTAAAGGATGGATATTAACTAATCCTTTCCAGTTTTATGTAAAGAAACATAATAACGTAGCCACCAACCGTGTAAAACAATCCAGGAGCTCTGGGTTCTGGATCTTCTTTATCTTTTCAATCTTGAAATTTTTCATGGAAGCTTTAAAATACTCACTTACTTTGACATATTCCGGATGAAAGTGATTGATCTCTGACATCTAAAAGAATTTAAAAATATATAAATGGAAAATAGGAAACATTTAAAGCATGTTACACCCACATATGTGGCCCCCTAGCCCATGAAGTATCGTTACCAGGGTTCTAATAGCAGGTAGGATGAGCTGGCTGAGGGTTCCCACATCTGGCAACTCATTGCTGTAATGAACCGGAGAGGAAGCAGGCCTGTCTGTCCAGGCCAACTTAAAGCTATCAAAGCACTATCCCTAAGGGAAAAGGGAAGTCCCCTGCAGTCTGATTTAGTCAGTAACCTCTTCCCAATATGATGTCCAGGCAGTCCAAACAGACCAGCCTGCACAAAAGTTGAAGCCAGCAAGGGGAGGCTTAGCTATCCCTTAGGAAAAGTCATGCTCCAACTAGGATAGGTAACAAAGTGAGGCAGTTTGACGCCCATAGAAACTTGTTAATTGTAACTAACAGACAAGTCACTTTCACTCTGTAAGTTCTAGTTTTCTCCTCTGTAAGACAGAGATGTCAATATCCATCTCACATGGTTGTTGTGAGGATCTGGCCAAATGAGACTGTGTGGCTGAACTCTGGGAACAATGAGGCACCTAGAGCAGTTAGGTGATCTGTGGGAAAGAAAACCATTCGATGTCTGCCTTTCAACCTTCATCTAAGAGTTTTGCAGGAGCAATTCATTCATCCAAACACATACACTTGTAGCAAAGTACTTTTTCTAACATTTAACGGAATCACACACCAAATACGTAAAAACCAAGTACCTTATATTTTTTTGAGGATAGGAAGCAAAGGTCCTGCTGAGGAAGAAAGGTGGCAGTTAAAGGCACTGACGAGGTCTGTGCTGGCTGATGGCTACAAATAAAGAGAAAGAATTCACTTAACTCTCTGCTCCACAGGCCCAAGCTACCTTTTCTCTTAACTTCCAGCCACTCGGCCAAGGATACTTAGAGAAATACATAATATTTCTTTCTGTATTTTTCTTTGCACTACATCCTCACATATACCTGCTATAGATGTACCAGTAATCACATCTTTTAAAAAAATGCTGCAACCATTCATAATCGATAAATAAAATGCTATTTTCCTGTTGATTTAAAATGTAAAAGCATTGATTCTTTTTTATATTTCGGCTCAACATTAAAAGGTCCTAATGTGTTAGCATTAAGCAAATGTGTCTTACAGCTTCTTTGTCAAAAGATAAACAATTAAGTACATTAGGAATTTAGAGGAAAGTATTCTGCCTTTCCAGTATGAACTGTATTTCAGAGTAACTATATCTGAGAAACAATTCCTTTTTTTATCTATTCCCTAGAACCTAAAGTTATCAGAAAAATTTTTCTTTATAGACCAATCACACTAATAGTTGCGAAAGACTTGATAGAATCAGAAAACCCCTATTTGGCAATACCTAATGACATCATGGTTAGCTACTAAAACCATTAAGTGAAAGACCAGATGAATAGTACAGTAGAATGATTGGACTGGAATGACTTGAACCTACTCTGTGATCTCCATCACTAAAAACAGGACAATCAGACACTATATCTCTTCATAAGATGGGATGGGATCACTGGTACAAAGCCATCAATTGTGTAGTATTCTTGATTCAAAAAAAAAAAAAAAAAAAATGGAACCTAAATCTAATCAGTTCTCTAAATCTTTTTTTTTTTTTTTTTTAAAGATGGGGTTTCACCATGTTGGTGAGGCTGGTCTTGAACTCCTGACCTCAGGTGATCCGCCCGCGTTGGCCTCCAAAGTGCGTGGATTACAGGCGTGAGCCACCGCGTCCAGCCATCAGTTCTCTAAATCTAATGATCAATTTATGGAAATTACACACCAAATGACCCCATGAGGAAACAATTTGCTAATTTGTTTTGAGACAGAGTTTTGCTCTGTCATCCAGGCTGAAATATAGTGGTGTGTTCATGGCTCACTATATCCTCAACCTCCTGGGCCCAAGTGATCCTCCCACCTCAGCCTCCTAAAGTGCTAGGATTATAAGCAGAAGACAGCATGCCAGGTTGATTTCCCACATTTTGAATTTGGAAAACTCTATAGGTCAAACCACCTGGTTGTTGTTTTTATTGTTTGTTTTTTTAAGACAGAGTCTCTCTCTGTTGCCCAGGCTGGAGTACAGTGGTACAAACACAGGTCAACTTCCTGGTCTCAAGCAATCCTCCCGCCTTAGCCTCTTTAGTATCTGGGACCACAAGTGTGTACCACCACACCTAACTTTTTAAAAAGTTTTCGTAGAGATGGGGTCTCACCATGTTGCCCAGGCTGGTCTTACACTCCTGAGCTTAAGCAATCCTCCTGCCTCAGCCTTCAAAAGTGCTGGGATTACAGGTATGAGCCACCACACCTGGCCTATCTAGTTTCTTAAAAAATGCAACTGCATGAAAAAAGTGGAGGACGGGAAACTGTAGGAGACTAAAAGAGGTTTATGACACAAATCAACCAAATGCAATGTACAGACCCTGCTTAGATACTGATTGCAATATATCAACTCTAAATAGTTATTGTTTAAGACAATGGGAAAATATAAAACATGAACTGGATATTAGATGATATTAAGGAATTATCGTTAACTTTGTTACCTAGGTTAATGATATTGTATAATGTTTTCAAAACCTCTTACCCGTTAGGAACACATCTAATATACAGAGAGAGGAAAATGATAACATATATTGGATTTACATTAAAATATTTCAGCAAAAGAAAAAAAATTAGGCCAGGTATGGTGGCTCATGCCTGTAATCCCAGCACTTTGGAAAGCCAAGACAGGAGGATTGCTTGAGCTCTGGAGTTCAAGACCAGCCTGGGCAACATAGTGGGACTCCCCCTCAATCTCTATAAAATGTTTTGTTTTTGTTTTTGAGACAGAGTCTGGCTCTGTCACCCAGGCTGGAGTGCAGTGGTATGATCTCGTCTCATGGCAACCTCCGCCTCCTGGGTTCAAGCAATTCTCCTGCCTCAGCCTCCCAAGTAACTGGGACTACAGGCGCCTACAACCATGCCTGGCTAATTTTTGTATTTTTAGTAGAGATGAGTTGCAACATATTGGTGAAGCTGGTCTTGAACTCCCAACTTTGTGATCCGCCCACCTCTGCCTCTCAAAGTGCTGGGATTACAGGTGTGTGCCACCACACCCAGCCATTAAAAAAAATTTTTTTTTAAATTATCCAGATGTAGTGGTGCAGAGCTATAGTCCCAGCTACTTGGGAAGCTAAGGCAGAAGGATCACTGAGTCCAGGTGGTTGAGGCTGCAGTGAGCCACGACTGCATCACTGCACTCTAACCTGCATGCAGAGTGAGACTTTTTCTCAAAAAAATGTTTAGAGGTGATGGTGGTAACAAGATGGTAAAATATTGCTGGGCGAGGTGGCTCATGAGGTCAAGAGATCGAGACCATCCTGGCCAACATGATGAAACCCTGTCTCTACTAAAAGTAAAAATTAAAAAAAAAAAAGAAAATTAGCCAGGCATGGTGGCCCTTGCCTGTAGTCCCAGCTACTTAGGAGGCTGAGGCAGGAGAATCACTTGAACCTGGGAGGCAGAGGTTGCAGTGAGCCGAGATCGCACCACTGCACTCCAGCCTAGGGGACAGAGTGAGACTCCATCTAAAAAAAAAAAAAAAAGATGGTAAAATATTGACAGTGTTTAAATTGGATGATAATTACATAGAGATTTATTAACAATTTCCTGTGCTTTATATTTGAAAATTTCCACGTACAAAACAATTATATTTTAAAAAATAAACGCTTGAAGAAAAAAACTCTCTCAAGACTTCCTTGTATAAAAAGAAGACGCCTTAGAATGAGAAAGACTGGCCCCAATTGATCTCTATTTTAAGCTCAGGTTTCCATTCTGGATTTGTATAACACAGGATAGATTGAATGAATATGTTGTAAGATGCCCATGAATAGTGACTGTGCTATAGTTCATTTCTATATCCCACTGCAGTTCAGGATAGTACCCCAGCCTTTATTCCATCCCACACCAAGTGTGTCTCCTCGGGCTACTGAGAGAGCAGCATTAAAGTAGGTTCTCTGCATGACCCCGCTCCCCCTGCCCACTAACATGTTTCCCCCAATTTATTTTATTTTTTTACTCATGTGGCTATTTATTATCACTATGTGCCATGCATTATACAAAATATTCTAAGACAGCCTGGGCAACATGGCAAAACCGTGTCTCTATTTTAAAAAAATATGAAAATTAGCCAGGTGTGGTGGTGTGCATCCACAGTCCTAGTTGCTCAGGTGGCTGCAGTGGGAGGATCACCTGAGCCCAGGAAGTTGAGGTTGCAGTGAGCTGTGATCGTGCCATTGCACCCCAGCAACCAAAAAAAAAAAAACACCACCAAAATATTTCAAGAGCTCTGAGGAGCTGATAATTGGGGCTGGTGGGGAGAGAGGGGGAAGGGAGGAGGAGGGAAGGTTGTGCTCATGCTCGAGATGACATTTACACGAATAACTGTATTACAAGGTAGAAGTGGGTAACAACTATAATGGAATCTCCAGTGTTCCTGGAGGGCACAGGAGAATTGGAGGAGAGTCACAAGGAATGTCAGAATGGGAAAGTGCCATTCCAGCTAAATCATGAGGCATGCTGGATCCATGTGAATGATGGGAAGAGTATTCCTGGAGAGGGGAAGAGCAAATGGAAAAGCATGAAGCAACTGACATATGGAAGCCATTGAGACTGACAATGGCTAACTACAGGAGCTTTCTGAAAATGCCACAAACCAATTTTTTCCCCTAGAAATATATGTGCACAGAAAGAACCATCCAGTTTGGAGTCAAGGTCTCTACACTTTCCGTAGTTCCTGCTGTCCAGAAGGGCCATAAAGTGTGGTCTCACTAGTTGAGACTAACTGGGAGCATCTGAATTGTTAAAAAATTACTGGACCTTGTTTAAAAAAAAAATAGACAATTTTGTTGCTTTAAGGCAATATTGTTCAAACGCACTTTTGTGAAGATATCCTGCCAGAACCATTCTAATGAATGAAAAGCAGCTCTGATGATCTCATTCATCAGCTGAATGTGAACAGCCCCTCCCTGTCCTCCTACTCTGCCTTTTTCCCCCTCCTAACACTTGTCAGGAACTGACATAGTTACTGCCTCATCCACCAGAATATAAGCTCTGTGAGGGCATGGGCTTTACTCCTGTCTCCCCTAAACCCTGAAATATTCTTCTTACTTTATTAATCTAGTAATAACGTAAGGGGAAGGGGCCAGGTGCAGTGGCTGACGCATTATCCCAACACTTTGGGAGGTCAAGGTGGGCATATCACCTGAGGTCAAGGGTTCGAGATCAGCCTGGTCCTCATGGTAAAACCCCATCTCTACTAAAAATACAAAAATTAGCTGGGCATAGTAGCATGCATCTATAGTCCCAGCTACTTGGGAGGCTGAGGCATGAGAATCACTTCAACTGGGAGGCAGAGGTTGCAGTGAGCCAAGACTGAGCCAAGACTGCACTCCAACCTGGGCAACAGAGTGAGACTCTGTCTTAAATAAATAAATAAATAACTGAAAGGGACTTTAGATAGCTACACCAATCAGATTCTAATTCTTGGGAGATCAACTTGAGAAATTCAGAGAAAATTAGGCAGTTAGTGGCAGAAGATAAGGCTGAAGGGATATGCAGGTTGGGATTATGAATTAGAATTAAGTCAACTTAATTAAATATATAGTTACTAAGTCTTTTTTTTGTTTGTTTGTTACTAAGTCTTTTTTAATAGCAGGGGAATAAAAATAATAATAACCAGAGCAGTTAGCATTTACTGAACACCTGATGAGTGTTTGGAATATGTTACCCAAGCAACCGTGAGGAAGGTATTATGATTAAGCCCATTTTATAGATGAGGATATACAGAGTCATTCATTTGTCCAAATCCACACGGCTCATAGGTGGCAGGGTGGAATCTGAACTTAGGTGAGCTAGATCCAGAGTCCAGGCTGTTAACCTGGTACCCAAAAAGGATCTTTGACTCTAGGCTGCTCCAGTTCTAAAGCAGAATTGGAAGCAGCTTCCCTTCCTGAGGCCCTGATATAGTTCAGTTTCCATTCTTAGATTCTTGCAAGTTGTTTTCCATATGACCTCAAAGTTATTTATCTTTTTAGTAAGTTCCCTTTTTCATCAAATAGCTTGAATTCTTACAACCAAAAGAACCTAGTTAGAACACCTTGATTTTATACTTGCTTTGAAGCCTGGTTTATATTCTCACAAATCACCCAGAAAAAAAAAAAATCCACCTCCAAAAATGTTCATGAACAATGCAGAGTTTACAGAGCAATTCACAAGGAGAGTTACAAGGAAGCCTCCACAGCATCTCCTTTAAAATCCCTTCCATCAGCTTTATCTTTCGGAAGCCCTTGCTCTAACAGCTACCCCACCCCTTTTTCCTATCTTTCTCCGCCTCTCATTCTCTGTAAATCGTGTAGCAAAACTAAAGAAGACACACAAAAGAATCCACAGCAAAGCCAGGCACGGTGGCTCATGTCTGCAATCCCAGCACTTTGGAAGGCTGAGGTAGGAGATCACTTGAGCTTGGGAGTTGGAGACCAGACTAGGCGACAAAGTGAGACACCATTTATTAAAAAAAAGAGAATCCACAGCAAAACAAAAACCCAGTGCATGTGATAATTCCTCAGGTGCACTGCATCAATCCAGCTTTTCACAGCAGGAGAAGCTAAAGCCCAGAGTATTTAAGAGACTTGCTCAGACTCCCCTGTAAGTTTTTTCGGATCTAGTATCCTTTTTAATCACACCATGCTGCTTAACAAGCATCTTACTCATGGATAATGCAAATGAAACTGCAGAGTAATGCAAGCTGGAACTTTTCAGGAAAATAGGCTCCAGATTCACGAGTGACTCCATGAGCCCAGGACAAGCATCTCAAACATCCATCAGCAAACAGCTGCTTCAGAACACTTACTCTGGTCTTCTTTTCATCTGCTCCACATCCCACGGAGACACAAATTTTGGTCTTCTGATTACATCCTTTTGAGTTTTGGAAGCTACGTTTGTCTGAACCATCCCTTTGGACAGAAAACCATAAAAGCAGTGAGAATCAAGATCAGTCCTAGAAAATGACTTGTTATTTTGCAGAGGCTATTTACACAGCAAACATTCAAGACTCACCTGTATGCATAGGAATAGAGAAAATCCTTTGAGATGAGAATTGCTCACAGTAAAAGACTTATATCCTTCACTGCCATTAATAGAAGGCTCAGAAAGCAAAGGAGTAAATTAATATTCACGAACTAATCTAATCTTTAAATCCAAGTTGGATGGTAAAGGAGGAGAGCTGGGGGAGCCAAATAAAAAGACACCACTCTTGCAAGCTTCCCTGCACCAGATTATCAGTGATTATGGGCTGGAATCTAGTAGCTGTCTTCAACGGTTTTTTTCTTTTTTTTTGAGATGGAGTTTCGCTCTTGTCACCCAGGCTGGAGTGCAATGGCGCGATCTCGGCCCACCGCAACCTCCGCCTCCTGGGTTCAGGCAATTCTCCTGCCTCAGCCTCCTGAGTAGCTGGGATTACAGGCACGTGCCACCATGCCCAGCTAATTTTTTGTATTTTTAGTAGAGACAGGGTTTCACCATGTTGACCAGGATGGTCTTGACCTCTTGACCTCATGATCCACCCGCCTCGGCCTCCCAAAGTGCTGGGATTACAGGCTTGAGCCACCGCGCCTGGCCAAGGGTTTTTTCCTACATCAGGTAAGAAATACCGTTTTCAATTCATGTTGTAAACCTCGGTCCAAACTGCAATCAGAGTGATCCCTTTCAAAAGTAAATCATAATCCATTGTTAGTGAGAGTGTAAAATGGAACCACCATGTCAGAAAATAGTTTGGTGGTTTCTTATAGAGTTAAACGTGCACTCCTCCTAGATGATTTAGCAATACCATGCCTGGGTATTTACCCAAGAGAAATGAAAACCTATATCCACACGAAGGCAAGCAGATGAATGTTCACAGCCACATTATTATGATAACCAAAAAGCGGAAATAACCTAAAAGTCCATCAGCTGGTAAAAGAATAAACTATGGAATTGCCTTTCAATGGATGTGACTCAGTAATGAAAGGGGGAGAACAAGGTGGATGAATCTAAAAAACATTATTCAGAGTGAAAGAAGTCAGCCACATGCAACGTGCCTACCGCAAGCATTGATTAATATGAAATTCTAGAACAGGTCAAACTAAGTTATAGGGACAGAAAGCAATCAGCAACAGTCTGTGAGAAGAATACAGCAGGTGTGTGGTATGTGGCTGGGGAGACTGATGGCAGAGATAGGAAGGAACTTTTGGGATTGATGGAAATGTTCTATATCCTGCTTAGGATGGCGGTTACATGCATTTGTCAATACTCATCCGACTGCACACTTAAAATACAAAACAAACATAAACCACAAAAAAAGCAAATCGGATCATGCCACAGCACTGCTCAAGTCTTCCCAAGGCTTCTGTCTAATAAAAGGGCCAAGTTTCTATCTCTGCTCTCATCTCTTACAGACCATTTACCTGTTCTGCGAAACTTCAAGCTGGTCTGTACCTTCCAGCCCTGGCCTTTGTTCTTCCTTCTCCTGGAGCGCCCTTCTTCCCCCAGGCAGAGGCTGCTCTATAAACGTAAGTGCTGTCCCACTGACTCCTCCATTCTCTGGTTGCTTCCTGGCACTGTTCATTTTGTCAGTAACTGTTACTGCTTTCTGAAATGGCCTGACTTGTTTACCCGATCACTGCCTCTCACCACCTTCTTGAATATAGGCTGGAAGAGCAACCTCATCACTGTATCCCAGCCCCTACAGCAGTGGCCAGTACACAGCTGGCACTCAGATACTAGCTTAATGCATGACAGAATACACTTGCAATCTAGTTAAGAAATAGAAAAAGCCATGGCCAGGTGCGGTGGCTCACACCTGTAATCCCAGCATTTTGGGAGGCCAAGGCGGGCAGATCATCTGAGGTCAGGGGTTTGAGACCAGCCTGACCAACATGGAGAAATTCCATCTCTACTAAAAATACAAAATTAGTCATGCGTGGTGGTGCGTGCCTGTAATCCCAGCTACTTGGGAGGCTAAGGCAGGAGAATCTCTTGAACCTGGGAGGTGGGAGTTGCATGAGCCGAAAGAAAAGAAAAGAAAGAGAGACAGAAAGAAAAGAAAAGAAAGGAAAGGAAAGAGGGAGGGGGGAAGAAAAGGAAGGGAAGGAAAGAAGGAAGGGAGGGAGGGAAAAGCCATCCGGAACACTACAAACTGCTCTGAACTGGTTTCTATGAACCAAACAAACAGAAGCAGCTGGACAAATTGCTCTAGACCAGGAACAAAGCCTATTGGCTCTCATCTCTGCACCACCCTTTTAAACTGTAAAAACAATATAATATCACCTAAGAATTTCTTTAGAATTTGTCAATTTTTTTTGTTTTTTATATATATATTTGTTTATTTTTATTTTACAAAGATGGGGTTTCACCATGAAGGCCAGGCTGGTCTTGAACTCCCAACCTCAGGTGATCCACCCACCTCGGCCTCCAAAAGTGCTAGGAATACAGGCATGAGCCACCGAACCTGGCAGAATTTAAGTCATTTTTAATTCTACCACCCAATAGAAGAGATTTTAATTTGTCGCTATTATTTTCCAGTCTTGGCCCCCATGCATGCATTGCCACAATTATCATGCACATTGATTTTTTTAAAAAAAAAACTTTTCTATTTTAAATATAAACAGAAAAATGCAGAAACGTAAATTTGGGGTTCTGGCTGAGCACTGTGGCTCATGCCTGTAATCCCAGCATTTTGGGAGGTTGAGGTGGGAAGATCGCTTGAGCTCAGGAGTTCAAGATCAGCCTGGGCAACATAGTAAGATCCACGTCTCCACAAAAAATTTAAAAATTAGCTGGGCATGGTGGCATACACCTGTAGTCCCAGTTAGTTGGGAGGCAGAGGTGAGAGGATCTCTTGAGCTGGGGAGGTTGAGGCTGCAGTGAGCCATAATGGTGCCTGAGTGACAGAGTGGGACCCTGTCTCAAAAAAAAAAAAAAAAGCCAGGTGCTATGGCTCATGCTTGTAATCCCAGCACTTTGGGAAGCCGATGAAGGCAGATCACGAGGTCATGAGTTCCAGACAAGCCCGGCCAACATAATGAAACCCCGCCTCTACTATTAGCCAGACATGGTGGCTGGTGCCTGTAATCCCAGCTACTTGGGTGGCTGAGGCAAGGAGAATCGCTTCAACCTGGGAACCTGGGAGGCGGAGGTTGTGGTGAGCCGAGATTGTGCCATTGTGCTCTAGCCCCAGTCGACAGTGGGAGACTCCATCTCAAAAAAAAAAAAAAAAAAGCGTGTTCTGCCTTTTTCATTGAACAATATCAAATTTTACGTTTCCTATCTAGTTTTCATAACCAAAATCTTTAACAAGTGCCAAATATGCCACTCAAATTTAGTACCCTGATTTATGTCGTCACTGCTGTACTGGTGCACAGACCGGTCCACTTTGAGTACTGTGGGCACTGGTGTTTGTCTACCATTCTGTTGGTCACACCATGCTGGTTAACAAGCACCTTACTTTATGCCTATAGCTTTCTTTCCCCTTCTTCTAGTGAATTATTTCCTAAGAAAAGTTCCTGAGGGAATGAAAAGACAAGCATATTAGCAAATGTTAATGGCACTGGTACTGCCAGGCTGTTTTCCCAAATACTTGGTATAATGGTCCTTGTAAAAGCTACATCACCTAATGCACATTAAGTGATACATGACCCAACTGCAGGTACCATCTGGGAATTCAGGGACCTTAGAAAGGCTCCTTTACCTCTTCTAAAGCACCTACAAGTCCCTGATCATGTGCAGGCAGTGTCCTAGGGTGTGCCCGATGGATGGGACAGTACCTTCGGAAGGAGGGCAGTTCCTGCCCTGATACCTAACTAAACACAGCAGGTAGACTGGCGGCAGCTTACCAGAAGACCTTTCTACAGTAGCTCCAATAAACATGGTAGAAGGCAAAGTGCTTTAATCAATGTGATGATGAAGCCACTGACCTGGATGATAAAGCCTAAAAGAAACAGCAAGTTTCTAAAACTCTGAAGGTGCCCAAAAGCCCGAGGTCTTTACCATAGTCACCAGCACCTGAAATTATGCCTCTGCCTGGGCAGCTGCCCACCCAGAATCAGAAACAGCATGGCAGCGCTAGAAGCATGCCCAAGACGACTTCTTGAGCCCCTGATTTTGCAGTTGAGAGAAGTGGGCCTACATAGGCCAGGTGCCCCTCCCAGGGTGGCAGAGCAAGCGTTTGTCAGAGCCAGAGCTCTTGAACACAGGTCTTCTGATGGCCACTGGCTTGCACTCTACCACCTTGCTAAATCTTGACCTTGACCTTGGCAATACATACCCACTCTGCTCCCACTCCCATGTACACTGCAGGTGGCTTTCCATGACACACAACACTGCCAAACACAGAATTTTACCTTGGAAACTCAGCTCATAGTTCCGTGAGCCCGCCTGAAATGGCACAACTCCCCTCGGACAGGATTGATAGAAAGCCTCCAGGTATGAAGAGTCGATGCTTGAACTTTTCTGATTGTCTTTCTAAATTGAAAAAAAATAAAAGGTAAAGAGTTCAGAAGTTTTTAGGAAATCTCTACTGTTACAGGATTTCATTTGAGAAATGGGATGTGAACAGGAGTGCAGTCTGCTTCCCAAACCAGATTGTAAGAACGTCCAACACAGGGCTATGTCACAAACTTCTATGGTCTTCTCTATTACGGTACCTAAGAGACAGCAGTCTATCCCGCAGAAACTGACTGCACGCTTGGGGGATGCCAGAAAACTGTAGCTTTTTGCAATATCCTTTACAACCTTCTATAAAATACAAGCCAAATATACAGAGCAACTTGCATCCCCCCTTTTGTGATGCCACATCAGCATCTGTCATCTAACAGAATCTCACAGCAACTTTTGCATGAAATAGAACATCACGGGCTAGTCCAGCCTGTCATGAAGTGAAGAAAGATCGTCTGCTCCTCGGCCAAACTCCACTAGGAGCGGTGTTCAAATATAAATAACCTCTCCTCTGCCCTGAACCAGAGTAAGTAAACGAAACTGGCAAAGTCTTCTGCTAGTCAACTGCACTGAAAATGCACTTGGATTTGCCACTGACTGGAGCGGTAATGAAAGGGATGAGGCATCACCCCAGAATGTAAACCTATAATCTCAAAGCATATGATAAAGCATGCAAATATCAGAATGGACAGGTACAAGGGAAATGAGTTGATTTTAGCAAGGGTGCAGGGTGGCCGACCAGGACAAACTAGATGTGTGCTCCTAGAGGAGGGGTTCTCAGTATTTAATGGTGAAGAGACACTTGTTTCCTGTGATCGAGAACAAAGGATTTAATGACAGCAAAATTTTACAGGCAGCCATGGTGGGGAGCGGCTCACGGTTCCTTCTTTATTACGACATTCCAGACTCCGGCTTTCAGCTAGACCCATGCCCCTTACCCTTCCCTAATGGAAATGCCTGCTGAATGTAAGGGGAGGGCAACAGAATGAAAGTGTCCAAGAAAAAGGTCCTGGACAGAGAAAGGCCTGAGCTGGGTTTCTTTATCCGGAGTGGAGCATGGTTAGAGCAGAAAACAGTGTTCAAATATTTGCACACAGGGCAAAGTGGAAATCAACTTGAATGTGTTTCAGGAGGTAGAACCAGTACAAAGGGAGGAAGGGACAAGGACGCCGACTTTAGCAGAATGTTCTAACCGACAGCAGCCAACAACTAAGTCCTATCATGAAGACGCTTGTTGCCATAGCTTTGTGGATAGTGTTTATCAGGACGATTATAGAAGAGATCGCTGCCATGACTTGATGATGCCTGGTAAACCGTATGCCTTCCTCTGGCCCAAGTGGGCAAAACCCCTCTGGCACAATGCTGGACGGGTGGAACAGCTCTGGTACCTTGGTATCCCCTGGTTTGACCACTAGCTGAATCACTTCCCAATTTCCCATCCCTACAGCTGAAGTCCTGTATCCATCCACTGCCTGCTCAGCTCTGTAGAACCCACCCTGTTCCTGGCTTAAAAGGCCAGAGACTTTCGAACTTTGACACACATGTGAATGCCCTAGGGATCGAGTGCAGATATGATTCCAGGAGAGTGGGGGATGATTTAGATTCTATACTTCAGCCAGCTCCTGCGTGATGCTGAGGCTGATGCTTCTGGTTTGTGGACCTTGCTTTGACTAGGAAAGCTCTGGGGCTCTAAGGACCAGTGCTGTTGACTAGAACATTCTGTGGTGATAAAAATGTTCTCTGTGCTGTCCTATATGATATGTATGTGGAAGAGGCAAAATTTCTTTTCTTTCTTTCTTTCGTTCTTCCTCTCTTTTTCTCTTTTTTTCACACAGTCTCCCTCTTTCTTTCTTTCTCTTACAGTGTCTCCTTTCTCTCTCTCTCTCAGGGTCTCCTTTTCTTTTTTCTTTTCTTTTTGACAGGGTATCCCTCTGTTGCCCAGGCTGCAGTGCAGTGGCACGATCTCGCCTCATTGCAACCTCCACCTACAGGGTTCAAGGTATTCTCCGACTTCAGCCTCCTGAATAGCTGGAATTATAGGCATACGTCACCACAGCCCAGCTAATTTTTGTATTTTTAGTAGAGACGGGGGTTTCACTATATTGATCAGGCTAGTCTCAAACTCCTGACCTCAGGTGATCCACCTGCCTCAGTCTTTCAAAGTGCTGGGATTACAGGCATGAGCTACTGCGCCCGGCTGGGAAAGCAAAATTTCACCTCCACCCATTTACAGTGTTTTGGGGGGACTTGAGCATTAAATCGACTTAAGACCACAATAGGAATGACAAGCAATGGAGACTCAGAAGGATAGGGCATGTTGGGATGGGAGTAGATTACTTAATGGGTGCAATGTATATTATTCAGGTGATGGATACCCTAAAAGCCCTGACTTTACTACTAGGTAATCTATGCCTGTAATAAAATTACATTTGTACTCCACAAATTTATATACAAAAAGACAGGCCAACAGAATAGCATCACATTTCTTTAATACAAGTTTTATGTGGCACAGAAGCCTTCCTAAGAAGTGAAGACTAAAGCTGCAGTTAGAGATTAACCCTTGTACTGAATTAGACAAAGAGTCATAAATTATAAAAATGGGATGAGGCAAAGAGACTTGGGCTAGGGAAGTTAACTGAGTGGAGAAGCGTCCAGGAGGATAAAGACTTGTCTAATGGGATTTGTTTACACAGTCCTTGATGATAAGAAGGCTACTTTCATTCTGGTATAGGGAGGACATCTTTCTTTTTTTTGAGATAGTGAGTCTCACTCTGTCACCCAAACTGGAGTGTAGTGGTGCAATCTTAGCTCACTGCAACCTCCGTCTCCTGGGTTCAAACAATTCTCCTGCCTCAGCCTCCCGAGTAGCTGGGATTACAGGCACCCACCACCATGCCAGGCTAATTTTTGTATTTTTTTAGTAGAGATGGGGTTTTGCCATGTTGGCCAGGCTGGTCTCGAACTCCTGACCTCAAGTGATCCGCCCACCTCAACCTCCCAAAGTGCTGGGATTACAGGCATGAACCACTGTACCTGGCCCCTTCCAGTACTTTTAATATTCAAATTAATAAATGGGAATTTCATCTCCAGCTTTTAAGTAACAAAAAGTCAGAACAATTGTCTTGCACCTCCTGTTTTTCAAGTGCTTTTAACTCAAAATAGTCAATATGCCAGAGTGGCAAATTTTTAACTCCTTCAGTAGCCAAGCTATATATACATGGCTACAGAGCACTGAAAATGTGACTACAGTGACCATGGAAGTGGTTTCTTAATTTTTTACGTGTTTAAAGTTTAAAATGAAATTGCCATATGTGGTAAGTGATTGTCACACTGGACAGCACAGAGCCACTAACTCAGCGTCTGAGCATCGGCACAGCCGGAACAGCTCCACTCTGTCCTCTAGCCTTGCCCCCACACTGCACGTGTCATGTTCATGAAGCCTGATAGGTGGCGCAGTCCTCAATGTAACATTTCCCCTTGGGTTAGTCCACATCAGAGATGAATCTCAGGCACTGTTTGCTGTATAGGCTGGTTAATTCAAGCCTCGCTATGGGAAGACTAAAAGGACAGTGGGAGCATACCCATGCCATGGGTATGTTAAGGTCAAGAGGTCACATGACTGACTGCTGGTCGAGAAGCAACTCTCAAAGTCCCTCTCTTGTACCTGTGTGCTGTCTGGGTCAATTACCACGCGTTTCTATTATAAAGGTATCTTAAGCTATTCTTGTAAGGATCCGTCTTTTCTGTGGTATGTGAAAGTCAAATCTGTGCTGAGCTGGCCCCAGGTTCTTTGGCAATCCTAAGCTACAGTTGTCCCATACTCTTAAGTGACAGGTAGTGACAGCCTTGCAAGTTGTCTCATTAGACCTTTTAGCTACTATTAATTTAACAGCCATAATGTATCCTAGAGTATAGTACTGGACTCCAGGTCTGAATAAATGAATGAATCATACAGCCGTCAATTACTTATTCCCCATAAGACTTGAATTTATGTCTCAGTTGCAGTAAACAGGTCTTAGCATTTTTTTTTTTTTTAGACGGAGTTTCGCTCTTGTTACCCAGGCTGGAGTGCAATGGCGCGATCTTGGCTCACTGCAACCTCCGCTTCCTGGGTTCGAGCAATTCTCCTGCCTCAGCCTCCCGAGTAGCTGGGACTACAGGCATGCGCCACCATGCCCAGCTCATTTTTGTATTTTTAGTAGAGACGGGGTTTACCATGTGGACCAGGATGGTCTCGATCTCTTAACCTTATGATCTACCCGCCTCGGCCTCCCAAAGTGCTGGGATTATAGGCGTGAGCCACCGCGCCCAGCCTTTAACTTTTGTCCTGTGTGTGTCAATGATTGCCTCGACCTTGGCTTTCTAGAGCTGTGGCTTGTCTTTGCTCTGAGAGGGTCTCTCAGGCCATAGCCTCCTGCTATTCCTCAACACCAGCTTACACAGCTGCTAAGCTTAGCTACTTTGCTGGTAAACATCTTCGAGGACCTGAATCTACATACCCTACCTGATGCACATCCATTAACGGTCAGGCTTTGCCTTCGGTCAGTCCTGCTATCACTGCCCTACACCATTGCTGCCCAAATGCCCAGCTATTCAATCAACACTTCTCCTAATACCACACCCTCTCCCTGTCCACCATCTATGTAGGTACGAGTCCTGGTTAAGCATATCAATTTCCATAAAAGCGTATCTATTTTACCTCCCAGAGAGCTCATCATCAAAGCATTTGTACCTACTCTGCTGGCAAAAGTTTCTACACCTCAAGTTCCTATTAGAGAGACGCCAACCCAGAACTCTAAATTGCCGGACTTATTCAAAATTCAGTTACAAGAAATAAAAGCTGTGGGGCACTGTCTGAAAGCACACAGTCCACTCTTTTCTCTAAATATTCTAGCCTGTACACTGGCTCAAGTCAGGTTACCAAACAGTTGCAAACTTGGACCATAATGCATTGACCCATGAAAGAAACCAGGGTCTTAATATGTGGGGTTCTACTATGTGCTCCTAATATGTGGGGTTTGAATCTGCTGGAAACATCATTTTAATTTTATTTGGACTGACCACAAGGAAAATAGTAAACCCAGGGTCTGATTTTTCCTTTTTTTTTTTAACTAGAGCGAACTCAATTTATATAATGATGGGTCTTATTAGTATAAGACAGTAAGAGTTCATTCACATCTTCAGTGAACATCCAACAAACACATGTCACATTTAATGAATACAACAGTCATGTGTTTGCAGACTGAATGTTACATTCTAAAAACTCTACAGTTTTCATGGGAATCCAGAATACAAAAATTAAAATAAATAAATAAACAGCTAACACAGACTGAATGTCCCAGAGAGAACTCTGTATTTAAAAAGCTCAGGAAGGGCTGGGCGTGGTGGCTCACATCTGTAATTCCAGCACTCTGGGAGGTCAAGGCAGGGGGATCACCTGAGGTCACGAGTTCAAGACCAGCCTCACCAACATGGTGAAACCCCATCTCTATTAAAAGTACAAAAAATTAGCCAGGCATGGTGGCAGGCACCTGTAATCCCAGCTACTCGGGAGGCTGAGGCAGGAGAATCACTTGAACCCAGGAGGCGGAGGTTTCAGTGAGCCAAGATTGCACCATTGCACTCCAGCCTAGGCAACAAAAGTCAAATTCTGTCTCAGGGAAAAAAAAAAAGCTCAGGAAGTTTCTTGATGTTTTATTAGGGAACATGATTGAACTTGTATAAATTTAAATACAATCTCTTCCCCTGATAGCTCTTTCTGGTTCCTGGAAACTTTTTTTTTTTTTGAGTATTGCTCTGTAGCCCAGGCTGGAGTGCAGCGACACAATCTTGGCTCACTGCAACCCCTAGCTCCTGGTTTCAAGCAGTTCTCCTGCCTCAGCCTCTCAAGTGGCTGGGATTACAGGTGCACACTACCATGCCTGGCTAATTTGTTGTTGTTGTTATATATATATATATTTTTTTTTTTTTTTTTTTTTTTTTTTTGAGATGGAGTCTTGCTCTTTTGCCAGGCTGGAGTGCAGTGGCACAATCTCGGCTCACTGCAACCTCCGTCTCCCGGATTCAAATGATTCCCCTGCCTCAGCCTCCTGAGTAGCTAGGACTACAGGTGTACACCACCACACCCAGATAATTTTTTATATTTTTTAGTAGAGATGGGGTTTCACCATGGCCAGGATGGTCTCGATATCCTGACCTCATGATCTCTCCGCCTTGGCCTCCCAAAGTGCTAGAATTACAGGTGTGAGCCACTGCACCCGGCCTTGCTGTATTTTTAATAGAGATGAGGTTTCACCATGTTGGCCAGGATGGTCTTGAATTCCTGACCTCAGCTGATCTACCCACCTTGGCCTCCCAAAGTTCTGGAATTACAGGCATGAGCCACCACACCCAGCCTCCTGGAACCTTGATGTCACTAGAATGCAAATGTTTGCCAACCCTCCTTCTTTATATCTTACTGAAAATGTCCAAATATTTGACATAAAAACCATCGAGACCTATAGCTTATTTTTATTTTAACCAAGGCTAATTAATTTGGGTTTATAATTTTATTTCCATGGGTACCAACAGAATCGCTTAACTGATCTCATCCTTGGCTTGAGCATAAAAAGAATCTGTGCCAAGTTTAACATCATAGGCGCTTTCACACATGTGAGTTTCAGCAGAACTCTTCCACAGAGATGCTACATGGGCCACCACAGGAGAGAGGACAGCAACAAGGAGGGGACCAGGAGAAGGCCCTGAGTCTGCAGCCTATTCCACCGGGGCAGCCCTGCTCTACTCTAGTTGGCTTGTTTAGGGTCTTGGAAAGATGGTATGATAAAATGAATCTACTGCTAAGACAGTTTGGAAACCACCATGCTGCTGAATTCACAGTAGGGCTGTCGAGGACCTCACCACAGCACACAGGGTCCCTGCTATGTGGCCCACTCTAGGAGGTGTTTTTCCCAGGCCTCATTAACATAAAAAAGCCACGCCTCTCCCAAGAATTTTGTTTGCTTTGGCAGTTAGGCAGCTCAGAGCCAAACATATAGCCCACTGACCTGTAACTATCAGTTCAGTGCAAAAGTAATCACTGTTTTTGCCATTAAAAGTAATTACTATAGGACGAAAAGTAATTTTGCACCAACCTAAATATGTAGAACCTTATGCTGCCATTTCTGTGTCCCTGCATTATTCTCTCTTTTCTTTCTTTCCTTTTATTTTTTTGAGACAGAATCTCGCTCTGTCTCCCAGGCTGGAGTGCGATGGCGTGATCTCGGCTCAGTGCAACCTCTGCCTCCAGGTTCAAGTGATTCTCCTGACTCAGCCTCCTGAGTAGCTGGGATTACAGGCGCCCGCCACCTAGCTTGGCTAATTTTTTGTATTTTTAGGAAAAATGGGGTTTCCCCGTGTTGGCCAGGCTGGTCTCGAACTCCTACCTCAGGTGATCCACCCCCACAGCCCCTGCATTATCTTCGGCTTCATTTGAATCTCTTGCTTTCATTTTCTGTTTCTCATCACTCTGATTTCATTACCTACTTTAAGGTCTGTTTCTCTCACTCTTTAATCCTGTGAGTTGAAGGGAGGAAGGGACACTGAGACAGAGGGATAGAAGCTCTGCTTATCTAAGCTTCCATCCCTATTTCTATGCTCCCACTATGGGTCGGCCTAGAATCTTCTAGTTCCAGTCTTTTAAGTCCATCTAAGGCCAGACTCTGATCGAATACTAGTGACTATCTGTACCAGATGTGGTTTCATTGCTTGAGTGAATGAACACATCCCCTGGTATAATTAACCATGCCATCATTCATATGGTCATTTAAGTTCTCACCCTCTTTTCCAGCTCAAAGCAGTAGTCTCTCTACATTTATGTGTTTATACATAGAAAGCTATGTCCTCCTCTGATGGTGAGAAATGGCGGGTGTACAGCTGACATGTCTCAAGGAGTTCCTTAAAAATAATTAATCTGGCCGGGAACGGTGGCTCACGCCTGTAATCCCAGCACTTTGGAAGGCCAAGGCGGGTGGGTCACGAGGTCAAGAGATCGAGACCATCCTGGTCAACATGGTGAAACCCCGTCTCTACTAAAAATACAAAAAAATTATCTGGGCATGGTGGCACGTGCCTGTAATCCCAGCTACTCAGGAGACTGAGGCAGGAGGATTGCCTGAACCCAGGAGGCGGAGGTTACGGTGAGGCGAGATCGCACCATTGCACTCCAGCCTGGGTAACAAGAGTGAAACTCCGTCTCAAAAAATAAAAATAAAAAAATAAATAATAATAATAATTTATGGCAGGGCACAGTGGCTCACGCCTCTAATCTCAACACTTTGGGAGGCCAAGGTGGGTAGATCACCTGAGGTAAGGAGTTCAAGACCAGCCTGTCTAACATGGTGAAACCCCACATCTACTAGAAATACAAAAATTAGCTGGGCATGGTGGTGCATGCCTGTAATCCCAGCTACTCAAGAGGCTGAGGCAGGAGAATTGCCTGAACCCAGGAGGCAGAGGTTGTGGTGAGGCGAGATCGCGACATTGCACTCCAGCCTGGGTGACAAGAGCAAAACTCCATCTCAAAAAAGATAATAAAAATGAATATATGCTTTAATATATGATTATAATTGGAGTGCATGCTTGCTGAAAAAAACTGAATATGGCTGTGTACAAAGTAAAAATATACCACTTCCTGTAACCACACTTCATGGGTAAACACGTAGCCTTCAAACCTTTTATCTATGGTGTTCTTTTTTTTATTTCATTTTATTTATTTATTTTGGTGACAGTCTCGCTCTGTTTCCCAGGCTGAAGTATAGAGTGCAATCTCAGCTCACTGCAACCTCCACCTCCCAGGTTCGAGAGAGTCTCCTGCCTCAGCCTCCCGAGTAGCTGGGATTACAGGCACATGCCACCACGCCCAGCTGATTTTTGTATTTTTAGTAAAGATGGAGTTTCGCCACGTTGGCCAGGCTAGTCTCAAACTCCTGACCTCAGGTGATCTGCCCACCTCAGCCTCCCAAAGTGCTGGGATTACAGGCATGAGCCACCACACCCAGCCAATAGTGTTCTTTTTAAGTTGGCAACTTTAAACAAGGGCCTTCCCCACAAGGAGGAACAGTGCTCACCTCTTCTCCATACTGAATCCATGTGCCAGATTCATTCTTCCAGTACCATATCCATTTGGTGGTGAAAACAGGATTGGCTGGCTTCATGACAGAAGAAGGAGTGGAGAGGCGTTGGATGGGATTGGAACCACAAGTCATTTCCCGAAAATTGATTGTATAGCTTCCTATAGAACAGCTGAGAGAGAAAAGTATTAAGTTAACATAATGTTTCACTGACCTCTGTTTTCTACAATCTCGTCTTCCCTAATGAGAGTGCAGAATTAAACTTTTTTTTTTTTGAGATGGAGTTTCGCTCTTGTTACCCTGGCTGGAGTGCAATGGTGCGATCTTGCCTCACCGCAACCTCCGCCTCCTAGGTTCAGGCAATTCTCCTGCCTCAGCCTCCCGAGTAGCTGGGATTACAGGTGCGCACCACCATGCCCAGCTAATTTTTGTATTTTTAGTAGAGACGGGGGTTTCATCATGTTGACCAGGACGGTCTCGATCGCTTGACCTCGTGATCCACCCGCCTCGGCCTCCCAAAGTGCTGGGATTACAGGCGTGAGCCACCGCGCCCGGCCCCAGAATTAAACTTTTAGAGCTAAAATATATCTTCGAGTTTTCTTTCTGTAGCTCCAGGTCCTACACATAAAAGAAAAACGGAAACGCAGAGAGGAAAGTGACTTGTCTGCACCACATATTTAAGGGCATCACAAAGCATATTCTTCCCTTAGAAAATATCCCAAAATAAACCCGTGCCCACAAAACTCCTGATTGGCTCGATGTTAGAAAGTAAGTTAGAAACTCACATTTGATTAATTTCTTCAAATATTTATATTATTTAAATCATTATCAAAATCTGGAGACCTTTGCAGAAAATTGGCAAGGTTAAAGTTATTTTCATAATAACATTAAACATTATTTGCATCTTTCACTTTCATTCTCTCATGAATACATGAAGAAATTTTCCAGAGGCTACACAATGTATGATTTCACAGCAGATTGAATACAGAAGCAGATATGAGAATCTAGTTATTGTCTATTATGCCAGACATTAAAGAAATTTGCAAAAATATAAAACCCTTCTCAATAAATTATTTTAGAAAACAGTTACTTTATAATTATCCATATAAATATTATATATACATATATAAGCAAATGCAGTTATATACCTGGGTATGTATATTAAATGGATATACATGAATATGTATATAGATAAATAAAGTTATATAAAATATGTTAACATACATCAAGCTTATTATTTCCTTTTTTTTTTTTTTGAGCCAGAGTTTTGCTCTTGTTGCCCAGGCTGGTGCAATCTTGGCTCACCGCAACCACCACCTCCCAGGTTCAAGCGATTCCCCTGCCTCAGCCTCCTGAGTAACTGGAATTTTGTATTTTTAGTAGAGATGGGGTTTCTTCGTTAGTTAAGCTGGTCTCAAACTCCCGACCTGAGGTGATCTGCCTGCCTCGACTGCCCAAAGTTCTGGGATTGCAGCTGTGACCCACTGTGCTCTGCCTCTTATTTTTAAGTGAATCAAATATATAATTATTCTCAGTTTTAATTTTTAATATGGTAAATATTGATAGCTATATTCCACATAAGCAGAAATTCTTTGGGATCCTCAATACATTTTTTTCTTGAGACTGAGACCCAGGCTAGCGAGCAGTGGCACTCCCAGGTTCAAGCAATTCCCTACCTCAGTCTCCTGAGCTGAGATTATAGGCACACGTCACCATGCCCAGCTAATTTTTGTATTTTTAGTAGAGACGGGGTTTCATCATCTTGGCCAGGCTGGTCTTGAATCCCTGACCTCGTGATCCACCTGCCTTGGCCTCCCAAAGTGCTGGGATTACAAGCGTGAGCCACGGCGCCTGGCCAGGGATCCTCAATACATTTTAAGTGTTGAGGAGTCCTCTGACCAAAAAGTTTGAGAATTTCTGCTCTTAGAAAGACCTCTTAGATCAGTGGTTCTCAATCAGGAATGATTTTGACCTCAGAGGAAATTTTACATCTGAAGACATTCTGGGTTATCACAACCAGAGGGGCTGGTGGAGGGGTGGTGCTTCCTGGCACCTATGGATGGAGGCTAGGAATAGTGCTAAACAGCCCTGACAGCAAATAACTATCTGGCCCTAAACATCAGTAGTGCTGAGATTGAGAAAACCAGCTCTAAACTTGCCTGGGGGAGGAAATATAGATCTAGCAACAAGAAAGTGGTTGATGTCACCCTCTAGTGGTAAAAATGCAGCAACACAGAATCTCCACCCCCAAATCACTAAATTCTCATATGATGAAAAGTAATGTTAACTTTTCCCGCTCAAGAATTTCCTTGTAAAACTGGGATGTTTCTTATACCCCCGCACACCACAGATAAATATGTCATATAGGTATCACTTATTTCAGCTCTTCCAGAAGGAGAAATGTTTTTACTTATTTATTTTGGAGACAGGCTCTCACTCTGTCACCCAGGCTGGAGTGTGGTGGCATAATCATGGCTCAATGCAGCCTCAACTTCTTAGGCTCCAGTGATCCTCTCACATCAGCCTCCCAAGTAGCTGGGACCACAGGCGTGTGCTACCATGCCTGCCTAGTTTTTGTATTGTTGGTAGAGACAGGGTTTCATCATGTTGCCTAGGCTGATCTCGAACTCCTGAGCTCAAGTGATCCTCCTGCCTCAGCCTCCCAAAGTGCTAGGATTACAGGATGAGCCACCACACTCAGCCAGAAGCAGAAATGTAAGGTACCCTCTTAGATGCCCCCAGGCTGGAGAACACAGCAAACATAAGAAAGGTATTAAATGCTAAAGTATACAACAAAATTCGACACTAGAACTATATAAAATTACTCAAATCATGTTTTTAAATTAAGAAGTTAAGCCAAAGGCTCTTTTGTCTTAAATCACTTAGTACTTTTAATAATTCTGTGGTGAACTGATAAGAATACAAGCCGGCCTCTGCATTTTTTCTGCCGGACACATTGACAACTATCAATTAAATAAATAATCATGTCATTGTTTCTTTCATTTGAGTTAGAAAACATTCCCAGAATCTCTCCTATTAGCCAGGCTCCGTAGACCTCAAACTCACCCCGCTGTGTTTTCCTTCATTAACTCGGCAAGCATTTGCCATTTTTATCTCAATAGGATTCTGATGGAAAAGTATTTTTCTTTTTCCCCTAAGCCTAGTATGAACACTTCCCTTTGAGAGTGCTGGGCTCTTGAAATCCAGAGTACAGCCACCAACTTACAGGTGGACTTGGGGGTCACAGTAGGCCTCCTCGATCTTCTCCATGAACTGGAAGTCCGTCCAGGTTCTTGAAATAAGCATCTGCCACCGGTAAGGCAGATGGAAGTGGACTCTGGTACAGCTCCCTACGAAGACAAACAGGAGGTCTGAGGGACTGCTGAGTGGGGAGTCTAACCGATTCAGCCAAGTTCACTGCCAGCTTTCCCCATCCATACCTGCCCCGCCCCCTGCCAGACAGGTCCTGCCTATACCTGCTGGCACGGCTGTGTGTCCATTATCCAGGTTCCTTCATTACTGCGGAGATTCATCAGAAAGCAAAATTTCAGGCCGGGTGTGGTGGCTCATGCCTGCAATACCAGCACTTTGGGAGGCTGAGGCAAGCAGATCACTTGAGGCCAGGAGTTCAAGACCAGCCTAGCCAATATGGTGAAATCCTGTCTTTACTAAAAATAAAATAATTGGGCTGGGCACGATGGCTCACGCCTTGTAATCCCAGAACTTTGGAAGGCCGAGGTGGACGGATCATGAGGTCAAGAGACTGAGACCATCCTGGCCAACATGGTAAAACCCTATCTCTACTAAAAATACAAAACATTAGCTGGATGTGGTGGCATGTGCCTGTAGTCTCAGCTGCTCAGGAGGCTGAGGCAGTAGAATTGCTTGAACCCAGGAGGCAGAGGTTGCAGTGAGCCAAGATCATGTCACTGCACTCCAGCCTGGCAACAAAGCAAGACTCTGTCTCAAAAAAAAAAAAAAAAGAAAAGAAAATTAGCCAGGTGCAATGGTGGGTGCCTGTAATCCCACCTACTCAGGAGGCTAAGGCAGGAGAATCACTTGAACCCAGGAGACAGAGGTTTCGGTGAGCCGAGATCACGCCACTGCACTCCTGGGCGACAGAGCAAGACTCCAACTCAAAAAAAAAAAAAATCCCCACTCTCCAAAAGTCACTCTACCCACATAGAAATTTGAGGAAATCAGAAATTTAGTTACCCTTTCTGCATCCCCCAGGTGGATTAAGCCAAAATGCTCTCCAGCAGAGGCAACCGTCTGTATTTCCTTGAAGCCCTGGCCTACAGTTCATCTCTTCCAGGAAGATTCTCCTAATGAATCTCACTCCATTCCCAGCTGACTTGTATTTTTTGCATTCCTTTAGTCAGTACCAACACCCAGTTTGGACTTAAGTTTTTTTGTTTTGTGACAGTCTTGCTCTGTCGCCAGGCTGGAGTGCAGTGGCACGATCTCGGCTCACTGTAACCTCTGCTTCCAAGGGTTCAAGCGATTCTCCTCCCTCAGCCTCCCAAGTAGCTGGGACTACAGCCGTGTGCCATCACGTCTGGCTAATTTTTTTTTTTTTTTGTATTTTAGTAGAGACAGTGTTCACCATGTTGGCCAGGATGGTCTCAATCTCCTGGCCTCATGATCCACCTACCTCAGCCTCCCAAAGTGCTGGGATTATAGGCATGAGCCACCATGCTCGGCCTGAGCTTACGTTTTTACGTTTTACTTACTTCATGCAGTTTTCTCATTTGTAGATTTTTTTTTTTTTTGAGGCAGAGTCTCACTTACTCTGTTGCCTAGGCTGGAGTGCAGTGGCATGATCTCAGCTCACTACAACATCCACCCCCTGTTCAAGCGATTCTCCTGCCTGAGCCTCCTGAATAGCTGGGATTACAAATGTGCACCACCACGCCCGGCTAATTTTTGTATTTTTAGTAGTGATGGGGTTTCACCATGAAAGCTAGGCTGGTCTTGAACTCCTGGCCTCAAGTGATCCACCTGCTTCAGCCTCCCAAAGTGCTGGGATGACAGGCGTGAGCCACCGCGCCTGGCATTTTATGGATGTTTTGATGCTCCACCTTAATTACAAACTCACTAAAGAAAAGGCGTACCATGGTTTAGCTTACAACTCCCTTGCATATTTGACACAGGGCGTACAAAAGATAGCCATTGCAGGAATGCCGACTAAAGAATGACTGATGTTATAAGCTACAGTCCAGCAAGACAGAAAATAGTTCTGTTTTTCTAAATTTACAGTACGTTATGTATAAATTGTTTTTGAAATACTCAAAATAAAGATGTGTGACAACTTTAAAACAAACAAAAAAGGCAGGTTCAGACACCCCAGGGACACCCATTGAGTGTCCCTACTTGAGACTTGGCTCATTCAAAAGTATATAACCACTCATTATAGTCCACACCTCACACTTGTTAGAAAATGGGTGCAATCAAAGACAGTGGCCAGGTACAGTGTCTCATGCCTGTAATCCCAGCACTTTGGAAGGCTAAGGTGGGTGGATTACTTGAGGTCACGAGTTCAAGACTAGCCTGGGTAACATGGCAAAATCCCATCTCTACTAAAAATACAAAAATTAGCCAGGCGTGGTGGCACATGCCTGTAATCCCAGCTACTTGGGAGGCTAGGGCAGGGGAATCACTTGGACCCAGGGGGCAGAGATTGCAGTGAGCTGAGACTGCACCACTGCACTCCAGCCTGGGTGACAAAGCCAGACTCCATCTCAAAACAAACAAACAAAAAAGACAAACACACACAGAAAGAACAAGTGTTGCCAGGATGTGGAGAAATGTAAACCCTTGTACATTGCTGGTGAGAATGAAAAATGGTGGCCAGGCGTGGTGGCTGTAATCCCAGCACTTCGGGAGGCTGAAGTGGGCAGATCATAAGATCAAGAGATTGAGACCATCCTGACCAACATGGTGAAACCCTGACTCAACTAAAAATAGAAAAATTAGCTGGATGTGGTGGTGCATGTCTGTAGTCCCAGCTACTCAGGAGGCTGAGGCAGAATTGCTTGAACCTGGGAGGCAGAGAGTGCAGTGAGCAGAGATCATGCCACTGCATTCCAGCCTGGTGACAGAGCAAGACTCTGTCTCAAAAAGAAAAAAGAAAAAAAAAAAAACAAATATGGTATAGCCACTATGAAAAACAGTTCCTCCAAAAAAAAAAAAAAAAAAAATTAAACACAGAAGCATTATATGATCCCCAACTCCACTTCTGGGTATATATCCAAAAGAATTGAAAGCAGGGTTTTGAGAAGACATTTGCCTACCCATGTTTATGGCGGCATTATTTACAATGGCCAACAGGTAGAAGCTTCCAGAAAAATCCTTAGGTTACTCACCATTAAGTGGACAACCCTTATATAGATGGTCAAGACAAATTTCCTTTGAGCCATGATCATCCACCCTAGAAGATGCGGTACTTGTGACATCAGATAAAGAATCTATAAAACAAAAGAGGATGCGTGTATATTGATCTTAATGTTTAAACCAAAAAACAAGGCACTTGGTCTCACAATGTTTCGGAAAGAATATCTGAAATATCTGAGCCCTTTCCCGTCGTCACTAGTCAGTCTCCTGACTGGAACACCCCTTAACCAAAACCCTCTGACTTTATGCCCTTTAAGAACTGCCAGCGGCCAGGCACAGTGGCTCATGCCTGTAATCCCAGCACTTTGGGAGGCCGAGGTAGGCAGATCACCTGAGGTCGGGGGTTCAAGACCAGCCTGACCAACGTGGAGAAACCCCGTCTCTACTAAAAATATAAAATTAGCCAGGCATGGTGGCAGGTGCTTGCAGTCCTAGCTACTCAGGAGGCTGAGGCAGGAGAATCACTTGAACCCGGGAGGCGAAGGTTGCAGTGAGCTGAGATCGTGCCATTGCACTCCAGCCTGGGTGACAAGAGTGAAACTCCATCTCAAAAAGAAAAAAAAAAAGAACTGCTGGGGAGCATTCAAGGAAAAACCACCAGCCACAGCCACTCTGCTGCAGACTCAAGACACAGGGGCCCCTTTGTCCTTCAGTGACTTATACTGAACAGAGCCTGTAGTCCTCCTTGTGAGCTCATTGGCAGAGGAAACAGGAGCCTGGGTAGTTCTGTCCCTGGGACCCCCAGACTGCAGCTCTGTTGCTTGAGTAAAGTGCAGCAGGTGACTGAGGCAGAGTGCTGAGCTGTGCAGGGACAGCGGTTTCCCCAAGTGTGGTGGGGACCAGGCTTCTCAGACTCTGACTTCCAAATGTAACGTATCTTTTTCCCCCATCACTGCCATTGTTAAGCCAAAACCAGTGGCACCCCTTTTTCCTACATCAATAGTTTCATCTGCAACTTTACTAGAGCCAGTCGGTGCATCATGGACAAAGGTACTAGCCCAAAGTGCCTTCCCTCTGTATTTACCGTTAACAAGTGCCACTCCTGGGTCAGCGCCACCTGTGATTCTGCCAGTGGCCTGGAGATCTTGGGAAGCAAGTCCAGCATCCTGATTCCTAGGGGATGATACTTCTCTCTGACCGCTGTTTGTGCTTTTATAATTTAAGGATCTTGTGGAAGTTATATCTGTGGCCACTCCATCAGCATTATTATTAAAAAGAGGGCCAGGCTGCATGTCCTGAGTTCCACTTTTGCCACAGATGTTCCTGTAGTCTGAGGAAAGCAAGCCTGTGCCCTTTCTGGTGGTCACAGCTTCAGGTGTTTGCAGACAGCCCAGAGAAGAGCAGGCAGCAGGTAGCGTGGGAGAAAACACAGACTCTCTCCCGGTGCCCTTGTCATTCGTCCAGGATGTGGGGCCCTTCCAGTTGGGGGCTGGTGTTGAATCCGAAGCAAGGTAAGTGTCGCCTGGATTCCCATACAAGATGTCATGTAGACTGCCATTCTCTGAAAACCCCCGGCTCACCCCAGCCTGACTTGTTCCTCCAAGATCGGTAGCCTTGGACGAGCCAGAGGGAAGCCGAGTGTGAGCCTGACTCCCCAGATAGGCGAACTTGTAGGTGAGATCGTCTACAGGCATGTCCTCCAGGGAAGCCCTGTGGCCGATCTGATCTGGACTGGGCGTGCAGGTCCTCTGAGATGATGCTGAAGCAGACGCAAGAAATTCTTGGCTGCCCTGAAGGAACCGATCTCTACTTTTGCTTCTAGCCCTTTGTGCCATGTTTCCACGATGTGTAGGAGCTAGGAGAAAAAAGCCAAAATGAAACAAAATAATGAACACTGGGGTTAATGTGACTGAGTTCCTACCACCCTTCCTTCTCTTTGCTTTTCCAGCTTTGCTATCGAAGTGTGATCAAATTACTTGACCTAATCTGATGTGTAAAAATCTTGAAGATGGGTGATTTGACAATGACAGGAATTTTTTTAAAAGACATGGAGTATCAGTCTGTTGCCCAGGCTGGAATGCAGTGGCCTGACCACAGCTCACTGCAACCTCGAACTCCTGGGCTCCGGCGATCTTCCCACCTCAGCCTCCTAAGTAGCTGGGATTACAGATGCTCACTGACTGTGTCAGCTGATGAAAGAATTTTGGCCAGGCACGGTGCCTCATGCCTGTAATCCCAGCACTTTAGGAGGCCGAGGCAGGCAGATCACGAGGTCAAGAAATTGAGACCATCCTGGCCAACATGGTGAAACCCCATCTCTACTAAAAATACAAAAAATTAGCCAAGTATGGTGGCACATGCCTGTAATCCCAGCTACTCAAGAGGCTGAGGCAGGATAATTGCTTGAAGCCGGAAAACAGAAGTTGCAGTGAGCCAGGATCGCGCCACTGCACTCCCACCTGGTGATAAAGCGAGAGTCCGACTCAAAGAAAAAAAAAAAGAATCTTGACATTCTGCCTGCACAGCAGAGCACACCATTCCATGGCCTAGGATGATAGTGAGACCGTGGCTCTCTTCTGCGACTCAAAGTAGCTCCCAAACCCCAAAGCTTTTAGGTGGGGCTGTCCACTGTCTCCTGGTCCTGAGTCAACATTCACCACTATGGTGAATCAAGAGATAGACTGGGGCAAATCAGAGATTTTCCAGAAAGCATTCGATTTTGCCTGTATTGTGATATGGATGTACCTGACGATTGACAAGATTCACAATGCTTCAAACAAACCAACGGAAAATGAAACCACAGACTAAAAGCCTAACTTTGTTGCAGTTAGAAATTTTTCCAGCTTTCTTCATCCCATCCCACAAGGCCCAAAGCATATAAGAAGTCAACATCAACAAAGCAGTGTAGCCTGGAGGGAACTGGCCTTTCTCTAGAAACTTGATGAGTCACATCCTCCTGGAAGCAGGGAGGAAGGAAGGAGTAAGGGTGTGTTTGTGAGGGTGTGTGGAGTGTGTGTGTGGGGGGGGCGTGCATGCATGTGATGTTCATCTGGGGTGTGTGTGTGTGTGTGTGTGTGTGTGTGTGTGCTGGGGGTACATGTGGAAGATGTGTATGTCAGTGTTTGAGGCACATGTGGTGTGTGAATGTGAAGTATACGTGTGCTTGTGTGTGTGTGTGTGTGGCATGCATGCATGTGATGTTCATCTGGGGGTGTGTGTGTGTGTATGTGTGTGCTGGTGTGATAACCTGCTTTTTGCCAGCTAAAACTAACTCTCTCTTTCTCAGACTAAAAGCTGTTCAGGCTTTATGTTAGCTCCTTGAGCCGGACCAACTCCATCTTAGCTTCTTCATTTTAGTTATTTTTCCCCCATTAAGTATGTAACTGTAGTATGTAGCTGGGGCAGGCTGGCACTGGGCACCTCCAGGAATGCATTTGTTGACAGGAGGCCGAATTAAGTGGTGGTACCAGCAGAGCCTGGGAATGCACGTGCTGTCGAGTGCCCAGAGCCCCCATTATCTATAAGTTCTGTGTCTTTCATGACAGGTTTACCCCTCGCACCTGGCACTGTCTCGTGTACCAGTTTATCTTTTAACTTTTTTGCTTACTCTGCTTTTGTGAAAAATTTGCTTCAGCTAAGTTCCCCCTCCCTTTTATAACTAGGATATAAAAAACCACCCAACTTTTTCTTAGGGGCCGAGAGAATTTTGGGCGTTAGCCACCTCTTGGTCGCCGGCATAATAAAGGACTCATAATTCAATCTCAGAGTGTGGCACATTCCTTGACTCGCTCGGGTACAACAGTGTGAGTTGTGTTTTTGTGTGTAGGGAAGGGGTAAGAAGAGACTGTTTTTTCTCTTCCAAACCCAGGGGGCAGCAGTAATGTAATAAAAGCAAATACCCTCCTCCTATCAAGAAAAGGCTTAACTCATGAGATGAACTAGAAGTGAAAATATATACAGATCTTTCTCACTCACAATAAGTTTACATTGAGAAACTACACCAAAACCCACCCATCCAGACACTCCCCTGTTCAGAGACCACTGCGGCGTGGGAGAAAAGGCGTTAGACACAGGATGAGAACATGCGCTCTGCTACTTTCTACTGGTGTGAGGCCTTGAAAATGTTACCTTTTATTTCTTCGTTACATTATCCTTCTTTCTTATGATCTGAGGCTGCTTGCAATAAAAGTTGCTTAAAATTTCTGAGCCTCAGTTTCTTTATCCCCTTAAGTAAGCTTAATAAATGATATATCTGCCTTGCTTTGTGGTTTCACCATAAGGAACAATGATGAGATATCCATTTGGGGTGAAAGTCCCTTGTAAATGATAAACCATTTCCCAAATATAAGGAGGTATAATTGTTCGATACTTTGCACAGAATCTTAGAACCCTGAATTCTACCTGCTTCACAAAATTCACCTTTTCTACATCCATTTTCATAACGACATTAAAAATAAATGTTATTATATAATATGAAAATGCTTTAGAAATAGCAGCACTTGGCTAGGCGCAGTGGCTCACACCTGTAATCTCAGCACTTTGGGAGGCTGAGGTGGGTGGATCACTTGAGGTCAGGTGTTCAAGACCAGCCTGGCCAACATGGTGAAACCGTGTCTCTACTAAAAATACAAAAATTAGCCAGGTATGGTGGTATGTACTCTGTAATCCCAGCTACTTGGGAGACTGAGGCAGGAGAATCACTTGAACCCGGGAGGCAGCCATTGCAGTGAGCCGAAATTGCACCACTGAAATCGCAAACGTAGAATTGCCATATGATTCAGCAATTCTACTTCTGATTTTATACCCCAAAAAACTGAAAACAGTGTCTCAAAGTGGTATCTGTACACCATGTTTATAGCAGCATTATTCAAACTGGAAGTGACCCAAATGTCCATCGACAGATGAATGGATAAATAAAACATGACTATATACATGTTTATATACATACAATGAAATATTATTCATTCTGACATATGCTATAACATAGATAAACCCTGAGGACATCATGCTAAGTGAAATAAGCCAGTCAGAAAAGGATAAATAGTGTACGATTCCACTTATATGAGTTTCCTAGGGTTGTCAAATTCATACAAACAGAAAGCAGAATGTTAGTTGCCAGAGGCTGGGGAAAGCAGAGAATGGGAGTTATTGTGTTTTTTTTTTAGAAATTTATATATATATATATAAATTATATATATATAATATTTATATATATTATATATATTATATATAAATATTATATATAATATATATATTATTATATATATATTATATAATATGTATTATATATATATATATAATTTTTTTTAAATGGCACTGAGGACCATAAATTAAATCATACATAGTTTTGCATCAGTAATAAATTTTTGGTATTAACTGTCTTGTGATTATGTAAGAAATGGCCTTGTTTTGAGGAGATACATACTGATATATCCAGGTGTAAAATGTCATGATATTTGCATATATCAAATGCTTTAACCACCAAAATGTTCCATGTGTGTGAGTAGCTGTATGTAGATACACAGAGAAAGAAAGAGCTAAAGCAATTGGGACAAAATGTTAACAGCTGGTAAATCTAAATAATTTTATGTTTATTCTTAAAAAGAAGCTTTATTAATTAGCCTTTAGAAAAATGATATACTTTTGTTGTTGTTGTTGTTTTTGAGATGGAGTCTTGCTCTGTCACCCTGGCTGAGTGCAGTGGCACGATCTCAGCTCACTGCGATCTCCCCCTCCTGGGTTTAAGCAATTCTCCTGCCTCAATCTTTCGAGTAGCTGGGATTATTACAGGTGCCCACCACCACACCCAGCTAATTTTTGTATTTTTAGTAGAGACGGGGGGTTTCACCATGTTGGCCAGGCTGGTCTCGAACTCCTGACCTTCTGATCTGCCCACCTCGGTCTCCCAAAGTTCTGGGATTACAGGCATAAGCCACTGCTTTTTAAACATGGCGGGGGCGGGGGCAGGGGGCAGTAGTGCTAAGCATAAAAATTGAATTGCAAACATTGCATGTATACTATGATAATTACGTAAAATGATGTATGCATATGCATGAAGTTTGGAAGGGAAAACAAAGAGTTTTATGTGGCAAGGTAGCGTGATTACGGCAAAGTTTTTCTTTTCTTGTGATTTCTGCTGATTTGAAAGTTCACATAATTGGCCGGGTGCAGTGGCTCACACCTATAAACCCAGAACTTTGAAAGACTGAGGCAGACGGATCACCTTAGCTCCGGAGTTCAAGGCCGGCCTAACAAACAGGGTAAAATCCCGTCTCTAATTTATACAAAACTTAGCTGAGTGTGATGGTTCACACCTGTAATCCCAGCTACTCGGGAGGCTGAGGCAGGAGAATTGCTTGAACCTGGGAGGCAGAGGTTGCAATGAGCTGAGATCGCACCACTGCACTCCAGCCTAGGTGACCGAGCGAGACCTCGTCTCAAAAAAAAAAAAAAACATTCACACAATTGAAAAACAAATGGCCTTTACCTCTGGGCCCCATGGCGTTCTTCTGCATGTGCTTGCTGTTGCAGATGTCCTGGATGTTCTGGACCACGTCGGGGCTCAGCCCATGCTCCCTCATGATGGCCAGCACCTTTCTGTCCATCAGGTTATGGGACCGGAGGCAGTTGGGAAAACGACAGTTCCCTCGAGTGAAGTGGTCACAGATGTGGAGTCTTGCACATGGTGGCTGCTGGCTACAAATCTGCTGTCGACCCTCTCCCTTATAGCTTTTGCATATCTACAGAAGGGAGAAACAATAGCCAGAGTCAAAACACCTTCTTACATCTGCCAAACACTCATGAAGGCAAGCTCACATGCGTTAAAAATCTCTGAAGCAAGCAGGGATATACCGAAGGGGGAAAAACACATGCATATTCTGCAGTCTTTGATGAGTCACATTCAATTGATGATTTACTTGGGGCAGAAGAGGCTTACAGACTAACTAAAAGATACTGATGAATTTAATAATCCTTAGAAGAATCAATATAAGCTGGTTAGCTACAAACAGGACCCAAAGTGAGCCCTAATATCATGAAGGAACCCAGCACAGGAAGGGCCATCTTTGATTATCAACTCACTTTGCAATGAAAAGGACACACAGGTCTAACCTGCAACTGTTTGGAAATCCAGAATTTAGTCTCTGCTGGGCAGAATGAAATTTATCAAAAGGTCGCCTAAAGAAGATTAAGTTTTATATTTCCATCTAAATAGACACAGGTACATGACTAGCTCTGAAGAGACATAGTTCCTACTGGAAAGAGGGCAGAAAGAATACTGCAGCTGCGGCAGGCCCTATGATACAGAACTGGAGGATGTTGGTTTTAAAATCTGAGGTCCTGGAAGCAGCTTTGTGATCTCAAGGGATCCCTTGCCTACTCCCAGCCTCCATTTCCTTTGCTGTAACAGGAGGAAAAGATTTGTTCTGTCTACATGAACCAAGTTGTTAAGCAGACTAAATAACAAAATTTATAAATGTGTTATGCAAAATATAAAGTGTGATGCAAGTGTTGAACCATGAAATGAGGAAATCAATATAATGAGTAAGAAACCTGAATTTCAGACATTTTAATGATTAAAACATTTGCAAGTTGTTTCACTAGATTCTGAGCAAACCAGATCAGTATGGTTCACTGTGATCTGTCTAGATGACAAAGCCATGATTCAAATCCCACTAGCAATGATTTAGCCACATGGACAACCACTAAAATCTGATTCAAACAGATATATGTGCTGGGCACAGTGGCTCATGCCTGTAACCCCAGCACTATGGGAGGCCAAGGCAGGCAGATCACGAGGTCAGGAGATCGAGACCATCCTGGTCAACATGGTGAAGCCCCGTCTCTGCTAAAATACAAAAAGCTAGTCGGGTGTGGGAGTGCGTGCCTGTAATCCCAGCTACTTGGGAGGCTGAGGCAGGGGAATTGCTTTAACCAGGGAGGTGGAGGTTGCAGTAAGCCAAGATCACACCACTGCACTCCAGCCTGGCAACAGAGCAAGACTCCCGTCTCAAAAAAAAAATAAAATAAAACAAACAGATATATGTAACTGCTATCAAGTCTATTATCCAGATTCCAGACTCCAGACCAAAAATTCTCAAAGTGTGGTCCCCGGACCAGCACCATCAGCAGCACCGTAAACTTGTTAGAAATGCAGATCTTCAGGCACTTGCCCATATCCACAGAGTCATAACCATCAGAAGTGGAGCCAACAGTCTGTGTTTTAACAGACCTTCTGGGTGATTCTGATGTCTTTAAGCTATAGCAAAAAAGCACCATTAGCTGTGCTATAGCTAGAACCTGAGCAACGCCATTTTATACAAGACAAAGCTATTTTTCAGAAATAAGTTGTAACGGCTACCCCATTCTCCTCACAATAACTACTGGCCTTCGCTTCTGTAAACAAAACTGCTAGTTTGCTCTGCAAAGTGCTCATTATGTAAAGCTGCTTACCTTTTCTTATCAATAACTGCCAGAATTGCTGGCCTTTGCTTACTAGTAATGACCAGAATAAGCAGCCCAAGCTAATTCCATCCTGGCCCCTGCGAGTCGTAATAAGTAACTGAGACCTGTGGATTCTTCTACTGCCCAGACAATGTGTAAACTACCGCTTATCTTGACTTCTGTAAACCACTTAGGTAACAACTGAGGTGACCACACGTCCCCTAGCCCTTGGAATGTCTGGAGACCCGCTCCCTCCTCTCTGCCCGGGAGGTGATTTATGGAATCCCCTGGCCCTCAGTATGTTTGAATCCCTTCACCACCACCCCTGGAGGTGGTTTACGGGTATAAGAGTCTTGTCACCTTCTTTTGGGGCCACGGGTTGGAGAGACATGAGTCCTCCATGGTCGCAGGCAATAAAGACCCTGCAATTTGGCATACTTTTGTCTTGTTAATTTTATAATCTCGCATTTCAATACTTCATAGCAACTTCACAAATGTTTTGGTAACATTCCTATTCCCACGCTGATATTAAGCAAGAATGCTCCTGCCTTCATTAGGCCAGAACAAATGAAAGCATTTCTTTCTTTAACAAGCACATTTCAATTGTACAAGTTTGTATACCAGGCAGTCAGGTTTGCCTGATCTTTTTATGTTCTCATAGGTCAAAGCAAAATAAAACAGTGTGAGTATGTAAAGTCCTTTAGGGCAGGAAGTGCGGTTTCCCACTGTTTACCTATAGTATTTTAACATAGTGCCTAACACTTGGAGGCGCTCTTAAATATTAGTTGAACGAATGCAAAACAACGAATGAAGTGACTAGAACATTCCACTTTAGTCCCCATATCACACCCCCCAAACCACAAAGCTGTTTCTCTACACTCCTTCTTGCACTTAACTCAGCCCCTCTCTTCCTCCTCATCCCTTATGATAAAATCCAAATCGGCCAGGCATGGTGGCTCACGCCTGTAATCCCTGCACTTTGGGAGGCCAAGGCAGGAGGATCACCTGAGGTCAGGAGTTTGAGACCAGCCTGGCCCACATGGTGAAACCCCATCTCTACTAAAAATACAAAAAATTATTCAGGTGTGATGGCACATGCTACCACCTGTAATCACAGATGTAATCACAGCTACTTGGGAGGCTGAGGCAGGAGAATTGCTTGAGCCCAGGAGGCGGAGGTTGTAGTGAGCCTAGATTGCGCCTCTGCACTGTAGCCTGGGAGACAGAGTGAGACTCCACCGCAAAAAAGAAAAAAAAATCCAAATCGCCCAAACAACAGCTGCAAATCTGCAGGGATAATTTCTCCCTCTTTAGAGAGCCATCCTGAACCAACTCTTCTTGAAATCAGCTGAACTCTGGCTGACTTCTCCTACTACAGTCCTAAAAAATTCCACCCGACTCCCCAAAGTTAAAACACTCCTTTAGAGCCTTCTCTTGCCCAGCATTCTCGAACAAAAGCTTGTGCCAACAATACTAAGTCATCCTAACTCCAGAAACCAGCTCCTCCAACCTCTAGTTCAAGAAATAATGCAGGCCCCCGTCTGGGATCTTAACTCTGACAAGTGGAAAATGGCAATTAAATTATTAGCTAAAAATAAGCTTCAGGCTAGAACCTCCCCACCCACCTCACCCTCTAACTGTGGGTACTGAGTTCTAACAATGGAAAGGGAAACTTGGATGACGCTGACCCCTTCTTTGCACTGTTTGATAAAAGCATGATAGAAGCACTTTCCTAGAAGGACCCTCACAGTGCTGTGGTCAATGGGCTCTTCCGGTATCACTCATGCAACAGTGCCTTCTCATAGGTTCCTATCTGCCAATCTCCTCCCTAGAGAAAGGAAATGATATGGTTTGGCTGTGTCCCCACCCAAATCTCATCTTGAATTGTTTTTCTCATAATCCCCACTTGTCATGGGAGGGTCCTAGTGGGAGGTAATTGAATCATGGGGGCAGTTACCTCATGCTATTATTCTCATGACAGTGAATAAGTTCTCTTGAGAGCTGTTGGTTTATAAAGGGCTTCCCCCTTCGCTTAGCACTCACTTCTCTCACTTGCTGCCATGTAAGATGTTCCTGTTTTGCCATCCATCATAATTGTAAGTTTCCTGAGGCCTCCCCAGCCATGCACAACTGTAAGCCAACTTAACATCTTTTCTTTATAAATTACTCAGTGTCAGGTATGTCTTCATACCAGCATCAAAAGGGACTAATACAGAAAGAGTCTGCTTATTCTCCAGGGACTCAACATAGATGTGTGGCCCGATGTTAAAAGTACCTGCTGCTTTTGAAGAACAGAAGCAGGGATCAGACATGATGAATGAATGGCCTTTCTAAGCCTCCAGGTTAACACTAGACTAAGGATAGACCACAAAATACTCTTCTCTCAAGTGTCATGGCAAGACTTCATCTTGTCATTCTCTCAATGAAAGGAAAAGGATGGGATATCTCTGCTGGCAGGAGCTTTAATGGGGTTGACATTTTTCCCATGCTGTGTAAGGATTTTTCCCATGCTAGTAGGCATGGGGACTGGGCTAGCATCTAGGCCAAAGATCATGGGTATCCCAAGACAAGACCTTTAAACCTTGGGCTCTGGAAATGAGACAGAGAGAGACAGAGAAAGAGGGACAGAAAGAGAAACAAATCCAAGTATCTAGATAGAAGAATGCACGGGGCTGGGGAGGAAATGGGACATATTCCCCCCACCCAACACCCAACAAGTCTTTATAACGTGTCTTGCATTCATATCTTTCCTGAGCTCAGTGGCCAACTCAAAATCACTTCTCATATCATAGGTTTTTTTAAGTTCTTAGGGAAACACACTGAGCTCAGAGTCAAAAAGTGTTTCAGCCTCCAGAAGTCCCCAACAGCTATCTCATTGTATATAAAAGGGTATCTGAGCTGGGTGCTATAGCTCACGCCTATAATCCCTGTACTTTGAGAGGCTGAGGCAGGAGGATCACTTAAGCTCAGGAGTTAAAGACCAGCCTGGGCAACATAGTAAGACCCTGTCCCTACTAACATTAAAAAGAAAAAAAACAAATAGACAGCAATGGTGGTGCATGCCTTAATTCCAGATACTTGGGGGGCTTGGGCAGAAGGATAACTTGAGACCAGGAGGTCAAGGCTACAGTGAGCCCTGATTGTGCCACTGCACTCCAGCCAAGGTGACAGAGCAAGACCCTGTCTCAAAAAAAAAAAAAGTACATCTGATTTTCAACCTTGTTTACATTTTCCTCATCCTTTCTACTCACCCATCTGGGTCTTCCATTATGTTTTATGCCTCTAACTATAAGGCTAGCTTCTCTATTTATGGATTTTATCAGGCCAAATACCAGGCTTTAAACAGTATCCTCTGATCCTTAAGTCTATATTCCTGAGTGGATGAAACTATTAATTATCTACCATTGTCCCCATATTTCTTCTAGTAATAGAAGCTCCCAAGTTTTAGGTAGATACATGATTACCCAGAAAGAAACTATATTTCCCAGACTTTCTTTCAGCTAAATATGACATGTAATAATCTCTAGCCAATGTGATTGAACAGATGTGCCATATACAATGTCCATGTCACATCTTTTAAGAAAGGAAACGGTTTGCCTTCCATTTACTTCCTCTCTACATTCCCACTGGCTAGAAATGGTGACAACAAGTATAGACTCCACTGTACTCAGAAATGGAAGCCACATTTTGACGATAACAGAGCTGACCTACTGGCCTGAGTCCCTTGATGACATCACTGAGTCTAGCTGTCTGACAACTCAGGCTACCCTCCTATCCATACCCAGGAAAAACCAAAAGTTGGTAACCTTTTCCATAGAGGATCAGATAGGAAATATTTCAGGCTTTGCAGGCCATTCTGTTTCTGCTATAACTACTCAGCTCACCCTTGCAAGATGAAAGCAGTCATAAACAAATAGGCGTGGCTATGTTCCAGTAAAACTTTGTTTAGAAAAACAGGCTGGGCGCAGTGGCTCGCACCTGTAATCCCAACACTTTGGGAGGCTGAGGTAGCAGATCACTTGAGGTCGGGAGTTCAAGACCAGCTTGGCCATGAGGTGAAACTCCATCTCTACTAAAATGTAAAAATTAGCCGGGCATGGTAACGGGCACCTGTAATCCCTGCTACGTGGGAAGCTGAAGCAGGAGACTCTCTTAAACCCAGGAGGCGGTTATGGTGAGCTGAGATGGCACCACGGCACTCCAGACTGGGCGGGAGAGAGAAAGACTCTAGCTCAAATAAAAAACAAGCAAACAAACAAACAAACAAAAACCAGGTGGCAGGCCAGATTTGGCCTCTGGGCTGTACATTGCTGAACCCTGACCTAGACTGTCAAGTGATAGTGAAATAAAATTATACTTTATTTGAATCACTGTATTTTGAGGGGGTCTCTGTTACAACAGCTTAGCCCATACCCTCATCTTCTCTGCCATCTTCCAAACCTCACTCCAAAGCCCATCTCCTCCAAGAAGCCACCTTGATTTAAAGCATCAAGTAGTCTGACCACTATCAGATCTTCAGCTCATAATTACTCACACAGGGTTCCCTTGCAGTCTGGTGGAAGAGGTATTCCAGACTCAAATTCTTATGAAACCTCAAATAGGAAATTTAAGGGATCTCTTAGGTCACTCAGCAACGGCCTCAACTGCCACCTGCTGAGTCCTGGTGTTAATTTTGAATTTTCTCTGCTGTATATGTATCACAGATATTGCCAAAATATCTGCGATACGATACTGACAGTAATAATTGTCCTCCTTAAACTGAGGAATCACAACTTACCTCAGGCATAAAAAAAGGATCACTTTGGACGAGGAGCACTTTTAATTCCTCTTGGTTAAGTCCAGAAAGTTCATGAATTTTCAGGACTCTGAAGTTATCTTCTGAGAGGACCTCATGAGAATATTTGCATAAATTCCTAGAAGAAAACACAACAATGGTCAATATTTCTACTCCACATATGTAAAGAAACAGAAATCAGCCATAAGACTTTCAGTTAGCAAAGACCCATGCCCATATCCTTTGATAACAGACACAGGTCGGTTCTGCTTAAAGAATACACTTTGGCCGGGCGCAGTGGCTCACACCTGTAAATCCCACCACGTTGGGAGTCCTAGGTGGGCGGATCACAAGATCGAGAGATGGAGACCAGCCTGGCCAACATGGTGAAAGCCCGTCTCTACTAAAAATAAAAAATTAGCTGGGCATGGTGGTGAGCCCCTGTAGTCCCGGCTACTTGGGAGGCTGAGCCAGGAGAATCGCTTGAACCCAGGAGGCAGAGGTGGCAGTGAGCCAAGATCACACCACTGCACTCCAGCCTGGTGACAGAGCAAGACTCCATCTCAAAAAAAAAAAAGAATACATTTTTTTTTTTACTTTATTATTATTTTTGAGACCAAGTGTTTCTCTTGTTGCCTAGGCTAGAGTACAATGGCACTATCTTGGCTCACTACAACCTCCACCTCCTGGGTTCAAGCAATTCTCCTGCCTCAGCCTCCCAAGTAGCTGGGACTACAGGTACATGCCACAACACCTGGCTAATTTTTTGTATTTTTAGTAGAGATGGGGTTTCACCCTGTTAGCCGGGCTGGTCTTGAACTCTTGACCTCAGGTGATCCACCCACCACAGCCTCCCAAAGTGCTGGGATTAGAAGTATGAGCCACCGTGCCTGGGCAAAAATACACTTTAGTAAAATAAATTCATGAAACAAATAGATGGGAGTATGGCGTTATCTTCTTCAAATATATACATATATCTGAGTCTAAATTATTGCAATACTTCTTTAAACAGCATCTCCCCTGGGATACATTAAGTTATAATTTGTGTATAGCTCAGAAAGGTCAGAAGAGGAAAAGACTGGCATTGAATCTAAATCTATGAAAAATGGTTGCCTATCAAGAAACTTAGAACAGCTTATGAATACACATCCAGGACTGCAGTAAAATCAATGGGACAAAAGAATTCCATTTTCCTAACGTTTTCGTTACATAACATTGCTCACTGCTGTATCTCTTTATGTCTAAATACCAATGCATATACTTACTTGACTACAAAGGAATGCAACAAGTTCTTAATTCTATGTTTCAAACAACTCCACTGAAAAAAAGATGTAAAATCCCCCTCACTTTGAGACATTAATGATTTAGCTTAACAATGTCCAATAGAACTTTCTGTGATAATGGAATTGTTGTATAATGTAAACTTTCCAATATGGAAGCCATATATGGAAGCATGACAGATTACTTTATTTAATCACATGAAAGTCTGAGAAGCACTGACTGAGATCGCTGAGGAACACTTGTAGCACTTTCGCTCTTATTAGACAAACATAATTTCACCATTATCAATGTCCACATAACAAACTCATTCCACTTTTGTTTCTTCTTGTGGAGACAAGATCGCAGTCTCTCCCCTAGGTTGGAGAGCAGAGGTATGATCAGGTTCGTTGCAGCCTTGACCTCTCCAGGCTCAGGTGATCTTCCCACCTCAGCCTCCCAAGTAGCTGGGGCTACAGCATGCACCACCACACCCAGCTCAATTTTTTAAATTTTTTGTAGAGACAGCGTTTCGCCATGTTGCCCAGTCTGGTCTCAAACTCCTGGGTTCAAGTGATCCACCCACCTCAGCCTCCCAAAGTGCTGGGACTACAGGCATGCCAAGCCTCATTCCACTTTTTAATTTAAATATTCTACGTGTGACAGTGTCAAAGTCCTTAGCTTTATGGCCTTAGTAGTTACTGATATGACCACATATTAATATTTTCTAGTTTTTATCACAATTATCAAGTTGTTAGGTAGTTAGGTAATCCCCAGATTTCCACCAGTATAATGTGGCTACAATTATTTTCATACAAATAACCTTTCTTCTTTTACATTATTTTCCTGAGTGTTATTCCTTTGGGCATATTGCCTTAAAGAAGACTATAATTTTCTTAGTAGCTTGTGTTTCCTTTTGATATCCTGTTGTCCAGAAAACCCAACAGCAATCTAGGAGTGTGTCTATTTCCCTCACATTACCATGGAATTCTGTCACTATGCTACTTCAATAGATAGGAAATACGTGCCGGGCGCGGTGGCTTAAGCCTGTAATCCCAGCACTTTGGGAGGCCGAGGCGGGTGGATCACGAGGTCAAAAGATCGAGACCATCCTGGTCAACATGGTGAAACCCCGTCTCTACTAAAAATACAAAAAATTAGCTGGGCATGGTAGCGCGTGCCTGTAATCCCAGCCACTCGGGAGGCTGAGGCAGGAGAATTGCCTGAACCCGGGAGGCGGAGGTTGCGGTGAGCCGAGATCGAAACAAGAGCGAAACTCCGTCTCAGAGTTTCGCTCTTGTTGCCCAGGCTGGAGTGCAATGGCGCGATCTCGGCTCACCGCAACCTCCGCCTCCCGGGTTCAGGCAATTCTCCTGCCTCAGCCTCCCGAGTGGCTGGGATTACAGGCACGCGCTACCATGCCCAGCTAATTTTTTGTATTTTTAGTAGAGACGGGGTTTCACCATGTTGACCAGGATGGTCTTGAACTCCCGACCTCAAGTAATCCACCACCTTGGCCTCCCAAAAGCTGGGATTACAGGTGTGAGCCACCACACATGGCCTGGAAGACTTATACTTTTATTAATTCACACTTTCATTATTAGCAAGACCAAAATATTCCCAAATGTTGGCTTCGTGCTCGTGTTTCCTCTTATACTATTTGTTCATATCCTTTAACTGTTTAGCAGAGAAGGGTACTGACTTACAGATTTGTAATTCTTCTTTATATTTTTAATATTAATCTTTACCAGCTTTATTTCAAATAGTTTTGCATTTTTTTTTCCTTTTTATCGTGAATTGATTAAGATTGTTACTGTTTCCAATTTGCCATTTATTATTTACCCTACTGCTTTATTTATTTATGTTTTTGCGACTGAGTCTCACTCCATCTCCCAGGGGACGTCACCTAGGGGAGTGCAGTGGCACCATCTCCTCTCACCGCGACCTCCACCTCCCAGGTTCAAGCGATTGTTGTGTCTCAGCCTCCCGAGTAGCTGGGATTACAGCTGCCCACCACTATGCCCAGCTAACTGTCCTATTTTTGTAGAGAGGAGTTTTCACCATGTTGGCCAGGCGGGTCTCAAACTCCTGACCTCAAGCGATCCACTTGCCTCAGTCTTCCAAAGTGTTGCAATTACAGGCATGAGCCACCACGCCTGGCTCTAGCCTACTGCTTTAATAGTTGCAAAATTAATTTACCCACCATAGTTGGATAACTATTTTATATATACTAATTAGTTTAACTTTTAAAAGAGGTATTGTCAATATTCTTTAAAACATCTGGAGATTATTATAATAAATGACATCAGAGGACATAAGTATTTTTATATCAACTTTTCTCAATGACATCTATTAAATATGATTCCTTTCTTATTTTTTCATTATCCTAGACTATTTTTTTAATTAATGTTTTATTGAGTTTAGAACCACTGGGGCTGTGCACTGTGGCTCATGTGTGTAATCCCAGCACTTCGAGAGGCCAGGGAGGAAGATCACTTAAGAGCAGGAGCGGAAAAAATCTTTGCAGTTTACACATCTGACAAAGGGCTGATATCCAGAATTTACAAAGAACTCAAACAGATTTACAGGAAAAAAGCAAACAAGCCCATTCAAAAATGGGCAAAGGATATGAACAGACACTTTACAAAAGAAGACATACATGAGGCCAACAAACATGAAAAAATGCTCATCATCACTGGTCATTAGAGAGATGCAAATCAAAACCACATTGAGATACCATCTCACGCCAGTTAGAATGGCGATCATTAAAAAATCTGGAGACAGCAGATGCTGGAGAGGATGTGGAGAAATAGGAACACTTTTACACTGTTGGTGGGAGTGTAAATTAGTTCAACCATTGTGGAAGACAGTGTGGCGATTCCTCAGGGACCTAGAAATAGAAATTCCATTTGACCCAGCAATCCCATTACTGGGTATATATCCAAAGGACTATAAATCGTTCTACTATAAGGACACATGCACACGAATGTTCATTGCAGCAGTGTTTACAATAGCAAAGAACTGGAACCAACCCAAATGCCCAATGATGATAGACTGGACTGGGAAAATGTGGCACATATACACCATGGAATATTATGCAGCAATAAAAAATGATGAGTTTGTGTCCTTTGTAAGGACATGGATGAATCTGGAGAACATCATTCTCAGCAAACTGACACAAGAACAGAAAAAGAAATACCGCATGTTCTCACTCATAGGTGGGTGAGATAAATGAGAACACATGGACACAGAGAGGTGGTCTACTATACACTGGGGTCTAATGGGGGGAATGGGGGAGGGACAGCGGGGGGCGCTGGGGAGGGATAGCCTGGGGATGAATGCCAAGTATGGGTGAAGGGGAGGAAGGCAGCAAAACACACTGCCATGTGTGTACCTATGCAACTATCTTGCACGTTCTGCACATGTACCCCAAAACCTAAAATGCAATAAAAAATTTAAAAAAAAAAAAAAAAAAAGAGCAGGAGTTTGAGACCAGCCAGACCAAAATAGTAAGAACCATGCCTCTACAAAAATGTTTAAAAATTAGCATGGCATGATGGTGTGTACCTGTCATCCTAGCTGCTTAGGAGGCTGAGATGGGAGGGTCACGTGAGACTGGAAGTTTGAGGCTGCAGTGAGCTTATGACCAGGTCACTGCACCTCCAGCCTGGGTGACAGAACAAGACTCAGTCTCTAAGAAATAAATAAAACATTAAAAACGAACAATTTTAATTGCTGTTGTGTTTTTAATCAATCTACTGTTGTGCTTTGAATCCAATTCATACAATTTATCATGTAATATCATACCAATATCTCTTTTCTTTTTTGTTTGGGACAGGGTCTCACTGTCGCTCAGGCAGAAGTGCAGTAGCGCAATCCCAGCTCACTGCAACCTCTGCTTCCTGGGCTCAAGCAATTCTCATGTCTCAGCCTCCCGAGTAACGGGGATTACAGGCACGTGCCACCACGCCTGGCTTATTTTTGTATTTTTAGTAGAGAGGGGGTTTCACCATGTTGACCAGACTGGTCTCAAACTCCTGACCTCAGGTGATCCATCTGTCTCAGCCTCCTAAAGTGCTAGGATTACAGGCATGAGCCACCAAGCCTGGCCCTTTGTTAACATTTTAAATATACTTTACATATTAACAGAGTAATTTTTCATATCATTGGCTTACATCTTTTCAAAAAACTCTTTAGTGTGCTTAACTACTCTTTTCTTTGATCCTCCCTCCTTGGCCTCCCAAAGCACTGGGATTACAGATGTGAGCCACTGCACCCAGCCTGTTATTTTCATTATAAAATTTTTATTAGGGAATACATTATGTCAATTTTTATAAAACAGTATATTTGAAATTTAATTTCTATTAACTCTATAAATTAGATTGGATATTAAGTATATCATGTTAACTTCATTAAATCTTCTGATTCTGGAACAGAAAATCTCTCTCCATTTATTCAAGTTTTATCTATTTATCTCTCCGTTTATTCTGTTTCTTCCTATTATGAATTTAAACTTTTCTTTTAATAGCTCTCTTTCATTTCCCAAATATTGAATGTTATCTGTTGCACTATTATTTTTTAATTGTTTGTCACTGGTAAATAGAAATGCATAATAATCTTATCAAAATTGATGATTTTTTGAAAATGTAAACATCTAGGTAACAGTTATGCTCTAAGAATTAATCTTTAAAAGTCACTTACTCAATGCTATTACCTGTGTGTAAATCGTGTCTGAAACTCTCTAGATTGCCTTCAGATCTTGCAGTGTAACTTCATATGAAAAACATCAGAGTATCAAGGACCCTGTCAACTGCAGCCAAGCTCTTGAAACCTGGCCAGCCCTCCACGTCCCTTACCTCCTGGAGAAGTCAAGGGCAGCTACTCAGGCTCTAGTGACAGCCTCTATCCTTGCCATTCTTCCAGGTGGGCCCCCCTCCTCGCTTTCTCCACCCCATGACCCTGGCTTCCTGGCACTCTTTGATAAGGCCGACCTCAGCCTTTCGCTCCTGCACAGTGGTTTCAGATAACCAGTCCCTGCCATCCCCCACCCAGAACCTTCAGCAGCAGGGCTAACACTTTACTTTATCACTCCCAGAGGAAGGATTCCTACATCAGGAAAGGCCTTCGAAAAATAATCCTCTCCAGCCTCCAGCTCAAGGCAGAAATCCTCTCCACGGTGGCTCGACCAGATGAGTGTGAGCCTAGTTATCTCACAAGGATCTTAACTCATTGTTCTGATGGCCATTGGCCATTGGCCATTACCATTAATGTTTTTTTTTTTTTTTTTTTTGAGACAGGGTCTCACTTTGTTGTCCAGGCTGGAGCACAGTGGTGCAATCACAGCTTACCACAGCCTCGAACTCCTGGGCTCAAGCGATCCTCCCCCATAGGCCTAGGTGCTGGGATACAGGCATGAGCCACCGTGCCACCCTAACGTTCTTCCTGATATTGAGCTGAAAATGACCTCACTGAAACTTCCTACAACTACACAGGTTCTGCCCTCTGGCTCTGAGATATTTAGCAACTTGTTAGTCAGAAGAAATTAAAAATCTTTGCTTCCCGGGCCGGGCGCGGTGGCTCAAGCCTGTAATCCCAGCACTTTGGGAGGCCGAGGCGGGTGGATCACGAGGTCAAAAGATCGAGACCATCCTGGTCAACACGGTGAAACCCCGTCTCTACTAAAAATACAAAAAAATTAGCTGGGCATGGTGGCACATGCCTGTAATCCCAGCTACTCAGGAGGCTGGGCAGGAGAATTGCCTGAACCCAGGAGGCGGAGGTTGCGGTGAGCCAAGATCGCGCCATTGCACTCCAGCCTGGGTAACAAGAGCGAAACTCGGTCTCAAAAAAAAAAAAAAAAATCTTTGCTTCCCTTTAGCTCCAGCCCAGAGGTCCTGAACTTAGAGCCAAGTCTACGGCACCTCTGCAGGTAACTGCAAGATGCAGAATTGTTCCTTCCTGTACTCTCCCAGCTGAGGAGTGTGGCACTTCCAAGGTCCCTGAAGTCAACACTTCCTCTAAATAGCTAAAGGAAGCCAGGTGGCCTGATGAGGAGCCCTCTGCCTGGGACCCTGAGTATTGAGGCTTTTCCGAAGCTACCCAGGTCCTCATGTCTGAAAGAAAAGTCAGACCTAGCCCTGAAAAGCCAAACCAGGCTGGGGTCCCTTACTCTGCCCAGACTCTGCACACCTAGGGGCCTGGTTTTCCTTCTCATTTTTCATCTCTATCCTCAGGCAAACTTCTTACTCCTGTAGATTCTAGATTCTAACCCTGAACCCAGTCTCGACCTGCAAAATCTCTGCCTAGTCTTGGTCTGACCTGCAGCCCCTTCCCCGGCAATTTTGCTTGACTTTCCCACATTCCCTTGTGTACAGCGTTCGCACCGAGGGCTTGAGACAGCTAGCGTGACTCGCCCCGTCTCGGTTGCTGGACCTATCTGTACTCTCCCACCTGAGGGCTGTTGAGCTGAGACAAAGGCCCCGGGCTGAGTCACTGAGGCAAAAAGAGAACGCAAAGCAAAGGTGTGCGGTTTGTGAGGACATTGTGCTGCCTGTCTTCATGTCCCCATCAGTCTCTGTGTAAGCAATAAAACTTGCTGCAATTGAGATGCCTAAGAGGAGCAAAGACCCCTGCCCATGTTTTCCCTGGAGCCAAGTCTTTGTTCCACCCCATGATGGAAAACAGGTTTGACAAGCCACCTTAAAGGCATCTTTGAAAGACGTAAACTTCCTTTTGAGTTATTTTCACAGGCCTCTGGTAAATATTCTGTTTACCCTTTATTTGCATAAACTTCTTTGTGAGCTACTTTCACAAGCCTCTGATAACTATTCTGTTTACCCTTTTTTTACATAAACTTTGTGAGCTATTTCCAGGAACCTCTGCTTACCCTTTCTTTGTGAGATAAAGTAACTGTAGACAAGAAAAAAGGTATAAAAGCTGTAACCCACAAGAATAAATTTGCTACGTTTCCACTATCGGTTACGTTGCCTTCCAGACTCCACTTTTTCTTTCTCTCTTTTTTCCGCGCGCTCTCTCCCTCAGGTTGAACAAGACATCTACGTCAGCGGTCTCGGGGACTCCCACAGGTCGGTAGCGCCCCCCCCCCCCCCCCCCCCGGCAGACGTGCCGGACCCCGACACCCTAGACTTCTCCCCAGCGGCTTCTTAGGGACTTTATCTTTGCCCTAATTTCAGGATATTGATCAGCCACGAAGGTGGGGCAGTTGACACTTACCTTCTATTTGGGTTAAGTACAGAAATTAACATTTGTTACACATTTACTCAGTGACAGGAACCTTACATCTGTTAATTAATTTAGTAGTCACAATAAGCCTACTCTGGGAAACTGAGGCCTGATAAAATGAGAAATCAAAGCCGGACACAGTGGCTCACGCCTATAATCCCAGCACTTTGGGAGGCCGAGGCAGGTGGATCACAAGGTCAAGAGACCGAGACCATTCCAGTCAACAAGGTAAAACCCCGTCTCTACTAAAAATACAAAAATTAGCTGGGCATGGTGGCGCGTGCCTGTAGTCCCAGCTACTCAGGAGGCTGAGGCAGGAGAATTGCTTGAACCCAGGAGGCGGAGGCTGCAGTGAGCCGAGATCGTGCCATTACACTCCAGTCTGGGTAACAAAAGCGAAACTCCGTCTCAAAAAAAAAAAAAAAAATGAGAAATCAAAGGTGACTGAGATAAGGGGAAGACCCAGTCATGAACACACATCCCAAAACACAAGCAAAAACCTAAGCTGGAAAAACGAACAAAACAGATCTGAAACTTTTTCAAACCAAAAAAATTAAAATCGGCATCCTGAGTTATATAAGCCACTGTCCCCCCCAGGACTATTTCAGCAGGGTGCAAGCAGAGATCATGGACATACATCACATAAAGGGCATAGTAGGAACACAGCATGTGATAGGCGCTATTTGTGGTGATTCGTGTTGTGCAGACAAGCTCAGCAGCATGGGCCACGATCACAGTTTCAAGGGGGTCATGTGTAGGTTTCAGGTGGCAGAACCTTCCTTCCTAGTTTCTTCTAATCATTCTGTCCCACCTTCAGGTGCCTAATATTGGTGAGTGGGCTTCAGCCAGGAACAGGTGTGAAAGGCTCCCATGGCCTCTTGGGGTCTGCTAAGGTAGCAATCCTGAAAGTTCGGTCCCTGGGCCAGTATCATCAGCATCACTTGGAAGGTTGTCAGAAATGCAGATTTTCAAGCCCCATCCCAGACGTATAGGGTGATTCTCAAGCTTTTAGCATGCAACAGCATCACCTAGACAGAGGGTCCGTTAGATTCCTGCGCCCTCACCCTACAGTCTCTGAATCAGTAAATCTAGGGGTGGAGGCCAAGAATTTGCATGTGTCACAATCTGGTTTTAGGAACATACTTGGAGTATGGCAGCTCAGGGCCACCTCCCCAGAAAGGACAAGAGGTCCTACACAAGGTTGGTTAAAAGCTGTTGGAACTCCCCTCTCGCTGGTACAAAAAGAGCTCTCCTACAAACGATTATGAATTTCCTAGGACAAAACAGGCGTTTGCAGATTGCTACCCACACTTAGAGCAGAAAAACCTCAAACAGGGTGAGTTACGGTAAGAGGTGATACCTGTTTTTAAAAAAGAGCAAAGACATCCTTGAAAGAGGCGGAATTGTCTCTCTTTAAGGAACTCAGGCCAAAAGCTTAAAAACAGATGACCTTTCCACTTTTCTCCTCCAGCTACAGAACAAAATGTTATCTTAGCCCAGGCAGTAAGTGCTCTCCCCTACCACAGTGCAGTCTAAACAATCAGCCTGCACAGTGATTCTCATTCCTGGCTACACATAATCATCAACTGGGCAGTGTTGAAACTACCCAAACCTGGCCACACCCTTGGAGACTGGCTTCATTTGACTGGCGTGGGAGCCCAGGTGGTTCCAACGTACCGCTAGTTAGGCTTATCAGATTCAATTCTGGGTTAGATTCTTGAAGTGTTCACCTCTGATACCTTGCACTTCACAAATCCGTAAACACAGGGTTAGCTCTGAACTCAACAGTCAGACCAAAAAGAGATAGTAACCCGAGTCTTTTTTTTTCTGACAGTAATTTACATCGAAGTTCTCCTTCCCTTCTCCCCTCCATCCCCTTTGCTCCCCAACACCTAATAGGGTTGACAAAAAAAAAAAAAAAGATCGTTGATTTGTATAGAAAACAGGAAACCACTTACCATGATACAAGCCAGGTAAAAAAGGAACCAGGATGTGTGAGAGATAAAATCTAGAAAACATTGGGCTAAAGAATAAAATGTCATTAATCAAAACCAACCCTAATTAAATATTATTTTAAAGCTACGAGACTCCTATTCCCCACATTTGTACTTCCAATGTTCAAGACTGAACTGCCATATTATTAGATGGTAGGGATGGTTCACTGCCTCTAGAGCCCCTAGTAAGATGGAAGAGAAACAGAACAGACGAGGGGAGATCACATGAGCAGGGTAACAAAGGATGTGGGGAGAGATAGAGGGTGGAGCTGAGAAAATGAGCTTGCTTTAACCACAACTCCATTACCCAGAACACACCAGGCACGAAGACAGCCCCAGCTCACTGCCACAAGTGATGATCCAGGCTGCAGCCACGGCAAGCCCCAGCCTGCTCCAAGAGAGAGGAAAGCCCCGAGGACCTTATAAGACTGGGCAGCAGAGGAGGCCGGGCCTGCTTAGGATGGGGGAGGCCAGAGGCCAAGAATCTGCACATAGCCTATGGCTGGACCAAGATTGGGACAAACAGCGTGGGTGCTGCCAAAAAATCATCTTTCTGTTATTGTGGACAGTTTCCCCAGTCTTGACTTACTTCTCTAGTCCCCTAAGTTCATGGTTCACAAGCTTAGTTGCCCATTAAAAACCATCTAGTCAGAAGGGCATGGTGGTTCACCCCTGTAATCCCAGCACTTTGAAAGGCCCAGGCGGGCAGATCACAATGTCAGGAGATCGAGACCAGCCTGGCCGACATGGTGAAACCCTGTCTCTACTAAAAAATACAAAAAAATTAGCCAGGCGTGGTGGCGGGTTCCTGTAATCCCAGCTACTCAGGAGGCTGAGGCAGGGGAATCGCTTGAACCCGGGAGGTGGAGGTTGCAATAAGCTGAGATCATGCTACTGCACTCCAGAGTAGGAGTCGGGCATCAGCATTTTTTAAAGATTCCCTGGGCCGGGCGCAGTGGCTCAAGCCTGTAATCCCAGCACTTTGGGAGGCCGAGGCTGGTGGATCATGAGGTCAAGAGATCGAGACCATCCTGGTCAACATGGTGAAACCCCGTCTCTGCTAAAAATACAAAAAATTAGCTGGGCATGGTGGCGCGTGCCTGTAATCCCAGCTACTCAGGAGGCTGAGGCAGGAGAATTGGCTGAACCCAGGAGGCAGAGGTTGTGGTGAGCCGAGATCGCGCCATTGCACTCCAGCCTGGGTTAACAAGAGCGAAACTCCGTCTCAAAATAAATAAATCAATAAAATAAAATACATAAAGATTCCCTAAGTAAACCCAACATGCAGCAAAGTTTGAGAAATATTGCCCTAGGTTCACACCAGGACTGACATAAAGGAGAGTAGAGGGCTGGAGGTGGTGGTGTTACTGCCAAAATCTTGATTAGAGAAAGTAATTCACACAAGCCTCCTCTCCTCTCACAGGCTGACTTCTTCCCTAGCCACAATACTTCCCAACGAAGTCCCTCTGAAAGTTAACAAATATTAACCAAAGAGATTAACTGGTTAACCATATTTCAGGATCCCGCGAGTGACAGAGGAAGGGGTAGAAGCCTCTAGAATAGCCTACCGTTTGTGACACAAAGTATGTGGTCAATAAATATTTGTTGACCTGGTGCCTCGGATGCCAAAAGTTTCCTATGTCTTTTGATCTGTCACACAAAAGTAACAGAACCCCTAATCTGTGAGAAAACATCACTTAAAGAAAAATCTTTCGTTCATTCTACACTAAAAAATTCATTTCTTTTACTCACTTCCTCAAACTCAAAAGTCACATAAAACTTCGCATTTGCAATCTTTCAGGAAGTGCACCCCCAAGGAATCATATGTTTCTGCAAGTGTGGTTTGACCTCTGCAAACGAATTCTTTAGGTTGGTATTTAAAATGCAGATTCTGGCGCCTGATGGCTTATGTCTGTAATCCCAGCAGTTTGGGAGGCAGAGGCGGCTAGATAGCTTGAGCTCAGGAGTTTGAGACCACCTTGGGCAACATGGAGAAACCCTGTCTCTATTAAAAATACAAAAAAATTAGCCAGGCACAGTGGCGGAGGCCTGTAATTCCAGCTACTTGGGAGGTTGAAATGGGAAGATCGCTTGAACCCAAGAGGCAGAGGTTACAGTGAACTGAGACTGTGCCACTGTACTCTAGCCTGCGTGAGAGAGGGAGACACTGTCAAAAAAAAAAAAAAAAGAAATAAAAATTAAAAACTAAATAAATGGTCTGTGTGTGGCGGCTCACTTCTGTAATCCCAGCACTTTGGGAGGCGGAGGCAGGTGGATCACTTGAGGTCAGGAGTTCAAGACCAGCCTGGCCAATATGGTGAAACCCCGTCTCTACTAAAAATACAAAAATTAGCTGGGTGTGGTGGCACATGCCTGTAATCCTGGTTACTTGGGAGGCTGAAGCAGGAGAATCACTTCAACCCAGGAGGCAGAGGTTGCTGTGAGCTGAGATCACACCACTGCACTCCATCCTGGTGACAGCAAGACCCTGACTCAAAAAATAAAATAAAATTAATAAATGAATAAAAACTCAAGATTCTCAGGCCCAAGCCCATCTCTTCGGAACAGAATTTCCAATACATGACTTAGGAACCTGCCTTTTAGCAGGCTCTCCCATGTGGTGAAAATGCACCACAGGCTGCATTTCTGCTGTAAAATTCACAGTATTACAACGTCATTAAGTTTGTTAGCTCAAAGTCTGAGAAGTACTGCTCCAAAGCTGGGTAACTACATCCCAGAAGCTCTGCAAAACAGTCTATTGGGGGTGGGAATAAAGGTTAGAACTCCTTCTCTTTTTTTTAATCTAAAAAAATCTTTTCAGCCCAGAAAAGTATTGCCTGGGTTGAAAGGGCTGGAGGAGTAGGGGGATATCCTGGTCAACTGAGAAGGGGCACAAGAGAACCTTTAGGGCTGATGAAAATGCTCTGTATTTGGATTGTGGCAATGGTTACGCAGGTGCATCCATTTATCAAAACTCTTTAAACCACAAACTTTATTTGCCTTTTTTTTTTAAGATGGAGTCTCACTCTGTCGCCCAGGTTGGAGTGCAATGGTGCAATCTTGACTCTGCAACCTCCATATCCTAGGTTCAAGAGATTCTCTCCTGCATCTTACAGCGCATGCCACCAAGCCTAGCTAAATTTTGTTTGTTTTTTTTAGTAGAGACAGAGTTTCACCATGTTGGCCAAGCTGGTCTCGAGCTCCTGACCTCAAGTAATCCGGCTGCCTTGGCCTCCCAAAGTGCTGGGATTACAGGCGTGAGCCACCGCACCGAGTTCCACATATTTCACCTTCAAATGGGTACATTTTATTGCATGCAAATCATACCTCAATAAAGTTGATTTTTAAAAATTAAAAAAGGTAAAACAGTAAATAGTATACAAATTAAGAATGTTACATCACAGAATGTTTAAAGTAAATGTACACACCTTGGGAGTACATGCTCAAAACATTCTCTGCTGACAGGCATGCAGGATCTAAATGTGAGGAAAGTTTCCCTAGATGACCTCTTTCAGCCCAACTTTCTACATCGGTCTAAAACATAGTAAAATCTCTTCTCAGTGCCAGGCACAGTGGTACACATGTGTAATCCCAGCTATTCAGGAGGCTGGGGCAGGAGGGTGGCTTGAGCTCAGGAATTTGAAATCAGCCTGGGTAAAATACTGAGAGTCATGTCTCTATTTTAATAAATAAATAAACAAATAAATAAAAATTATACATAAAAATAATAAAATACAATCTCTTCTTTATATGGGAAATAGGGAAAAGATCATTAAATAATCTCATCTTGTTGTGGTGGCTCCCGCCTGTAATCTCCCAGAACTTTGGGAGGCCGAGGCGGGCAGATCACGAGGTCAGGAGTTGGAAACCATCCTGGCCATGGTGAAACCCCATCTCTACTAAAATACAAAAGTCAGCTGGGCGTGGTTGTAGTCCCAGCTACTCGGGAGGCTGAGGCAGGGGAATCGCTTGAAACCGGGAGACAGGTTGCAGTGAGCCGAGATTGTGCCACTGCAGTTCAGCCTGGTGACAGAGCGAGACTCCGTCTCAAAAAAAAAAAAAGTCTCCCCTCTCTCTTCCCAACCTGAGACCAGCTCCCCTGCTGCAGCTTGGTTAAACTGATTTCTCACTGGGCCTGAAATCCCAAGTCCTTCTGAAACCTTTCACCCCTTTTCCACCCCCATGTTATTAAGGCTTCTCCTATTCCAGAGTAGCTGTAGGTAAAGATCACGGATACCTGTTTGGAAGTATATACAACCAGAAGCAGTAAGCAAATTAGAACCATTTAATGGAACGAAAAATATATCTACTTACTTAAAATGTTAAATTTTGCCATCTCTGTATTACGTAAAAAGTAGAAAATATTGTGCTATCACATGCTTAATTTGTCACTATTTAAGACTTTATCATGGTTCACAATATTACAATGTCATTAAGTTTGTTAGCTCAATTTCTAAAGAAAACCGCAGACACTGAGGGTCACATTTGATCAAATTAAAAAATTTGAGATGTAGTGCTTGTGAAAAGAGAACAAAAATTCCCAAATGATTCTTACAGGGTGCACCCTTTTGTGTCACGATGTTGCAGAAAACGGCATGTCTCTAAGGCCACCAGCCCGACAACATGACACCGTGGAGAGTGCAGAACTAGCTACAGAAGGAACTTCCGGAACACTTCTGGATGAATACACCCAACACAAACAACACGGAACCTGCAACAGTCAAATGCAAATCTTTTCTCCTTAGTGAAAGAAGCAGACACAAAGGCCACATATTATAAGATTCCATGTATAGGAAATGTGCAGAATCAGAAAGGTGAGAGATTGCCAGGGGCTGAGGAAAGGGGAGAGTGAGGGCTGGTTGCTGGTGGGTGCAGGGTTTCTCTTTGGGGTGATGAAAATGTTCTGGAATTCAAATAGTGGTAACAGTTGCACAACATCACGAATATACTCATTGCCACTGAACTGTACACTTTAAAAGAGTTTTAATTTGAGAGGTCCAGGCAGGCAGATCACCTGAGGTGAGGAGTTCAAGACCAGCTTGGCCAACATGGGGAAACCCTGTCTCTACTAAAAATACAAAAATTAGCCGGGCATGGTGGTGGACACCTGTAATCCCAGCTACTCGGAAGGCTGAGGCAAGAGAATCACTTGAACCCAGGAGGCAGAGGTGGCAGTGAGCCAAGATTATGACACTGCACTCCAGCCTGGGTGACAGAGCAAGACTCTGTCTCAAAATAAAAATAAAAAAGAATTAGAAAAAAATAGTTTTAGCCATTTTAAAAACAGTTAAAAAAAAAAAAAAAAAAGACACTGTTACAAACAAAAATAGAATGCTAAGATGACCCAAAAAGTAAAATGCAAATAAGAAGCAACGACTAAGACGCCAAGTAGGACAAACTTAAAAACGAGCAATAAGACTTAAAAGGGCTAGAGACCCAGAATGTATAAAGAATTAAAACTACAGTGAGATATCATTTCACATTCCTTGTGTTGGCACAAATTTTAAAAGGCTGATGATACCACTTGGCAAGGATGTGAGTCAAGGGAAGGCTCTTATTCTTCTGGTGGGAGTGTAACTTGGCAAACAGGCTTCGGAAAACAATTTGGTATTATCACATAAAACTTAAGTATCAAAATTCCACTACTGGACCCCCCTGGGAAACTCATGTCCATATACACAAAGTAGCATATACCAAAATGTTCAAAGCATAATGGTTTAATAGCAAAAACTTAAAACAATATCAATTTTACTTTATTTTTTCAGAGGCAGGGTCTCATTCTGTCACCCAGACTGGAGTGCAGTGACACGATTGCACCTGGCTGCAGCCTCGTCCTCCCAGGCTCAATTGATCCTCCTGTCTCAGCCTCCTGAGTAGCTAGGACTACAGGTGGGTGCCACTGTCTTCAGCTAACTTTATTTTTTAATTTTTTTTCCAGGAACTATGTTGTCCAGGCTGGTATCGAACCCCTGACTTCAAGAGATCCTCCCACCTTGGCCCCTCAATGTACTGGGATTACAGATGTTAGCTGAGCCCAGTCTCAATTTTAATAAGAAAATCCCAGCACTTTGGAAGGCCAAGGCGGGTGGATCACAATCAAGACCATCCTGGCCAACATGGTGAAACCCCGTCTCTATTAAAATACAAAAGGTTAGCCAAGCGTGGTGGAGCACATCTGTAGCACCAGCTACTCGGGAGGCTGAGGCAGATGAATCACTTGAACTCAGGAGGCAAAGGTTGCAATGAGCCGAGATCATGCCATTGCACTCCAGCCTGGGCGACAAGAGCAAAACTCTGTCTCAAAAAAAAAAAAAGGAAAAGAAAAAGACAATCAATATATAAATTGTGTATATTCATGCAAAAGAAAGCAACGAAAACATTTCAATGAATCAGAGTAGTCCTCTAAAATTTGTGGGGCCTAGAGCAAGGTTATAAATGGAGGCTTGGATCCAAAGGTCTAAGTATTTAACAGTAATAAATCATGCTGAGCTGGGTTTGGTGGCTCATGCCTGTAATCCCAGCAGTTTAAGAGACCAAGGCGAGAGGACTGATTAAGCCCAGGTGCTTGAGACCAGCCTGGGCAACAGAGTGAGATCCCTGTCTCTACACATACACACACACATTAGCTGGGCGTGGTGGCACTAGCCTGGTCCCAGCTACCTGGGAGGCTGAGGTGGGAGGATCATTTGAATCCAGGAGATCAAGGCTGCAGTGAGCCATGTTTGCACCACCACACTCCAGCCTGGTGACAGAGCAAGACACATCTCAAAAACAAACAAACAAACAACAATAACAAAATATGGGCCGGGCACGGTGGCTCACGCCTATAATCCCAGCACTTTGGGAGGCCAAGGCGGGTGGATCATAAGGTCAAGAGATTGAGACCATCCTGGTCAACGAGGTGAAACCCCGTCTCTACTAAAAATACAAAAAAAAAATTAGCTGGGCATGGTGGTGTGCGCCTTTGTCCCAGCTACTCGGGAGGCTGAGGCAGGAGAATTTCTTGAACCCAGAAGGCGGAGGTTGCAGTGAGCCGAGATCGTGCCATTGCACTCCAGTCTGGGTAACAACAGCGAAACTCCGTCTCAAAAAAAAAAATATGTGTGTGTGTGTGTGTGTGTGTGTGTGTGTGTATTCATAAGATCACATAATAAAAACTTTAATATAAAACTTTTAAAATTTGTTATAAAAAAATTTTTTTGAGACAGAGCCACGCTCTATTGCCCAGGCTGGTGTGCAGTGGCATGAACATAGCTCTCTTTCACCTCAAAATTCCTGGACTCAAGCAATCCTTCCGCCTCAGCCTCCAGCATTGCTAGGACTAGGACTACAGGCATGCACCACCACACCCATCTAATTTTTCAACTTTTGTAGAGATGGGGGTCTCACTATGTTGTCTAGGCTGGTCTTGAACTCCTGTCCTCAAACAATCCTCTCATCTTGGTCTCCCAAAGCACTAGAGTACAGCCATGAGCCACTGCACCCAGCCTAGAAAAAAGAAAACAAAAATTCAAATAATGACTATTTCATACGCCTCTGACTGGCGTAGGTCAAAAAAGTCTGATAATACCAAGCATTAGTCCGCCAGGAAATGAGGAAACTGGAACACTGAAACATATAAGTATAAATGGGCACAGCCACATTTATACTGATTTGTCAGAATCTGGAAAAGTTGAAGCTATGTAACAATTAAAACCAACAATTCCACTTCCTAATGATCTACCCTGGAAAAACTCTAGCCATGAGCACCGAGACACTTGTGGGTCAATTCTTGGCAGCATCATTTGGTAGAACAAAAACCTGGAAATATACCATATATCCGTTACTGGGAGGAACAGGTAACTGAACTGCGGTATAAATCTATAATAAATACTTTTCAACTGTTAAAGTGAATAAACTAGGTCCTTGTGTAGCAACACGAATAGATCTCCAACACACAGCATTGAGTAAAAACTCTAAAACACATACAATAATACTGCATTTTGTTTATGGATACAAATATATACAAGGGGAAATTATAAAATTGTGGAAGGGCAAGATACACACCAAAATCATGATTGAAGTTGCTTCTTAGGAAAGAGGGAAATTAGACTGGGGAAGAGAAAAAAATAACCTTAGGCCTGTTATGATTGTTTACTGTATTTTAAAAGAGAAGGAGCAAAATTGAAAAATGTGAGCCCTTATTTATTCTAGGAGGTACACTTTGCGATAGATTCAGAATAAATATACTCTGATGCTTGTTAGACAGTGAATACTTTGCATTTTTCAGTATTCTATCCAATTTTCGAAACAGTCAACTAGTGCTCTTCCCATCTACCCGCCCCCATCCAAAATGTGAACTAACCAAAAGGGAAAGACGTACAAACAGGAAAGAACCCAGAGGAAACACCCGCATTGGCAGAAACCACAAAGCAAGGTAAGGACGCTCAGGCAGCCTGCTTTAAACAGTTAAACAGAAATCATGCATGCAAAAAATGTTTTGAATTAATAGCTTCATATAGTTACTGGACAATGGAAGTTAAAAAGTCAAGCAGGCTGGGCACGGTGGCTCATGCCTTTAATCCTAGCACTTTGGGAGGCTGGGAAGATCGCTCAAGCCCAGGAGTTTGAGACCAGCCCGGGCAAAATGGCAAAATACTATCTCTACTAAAAAAATACAAAAATTAGCCTGGTGCGGTGGCAGGTGCCTGTAGTCCCAGCTACTCAGGAGGCTAAGACAAGGAGAACTGCTTGAACCCAGGAGGCAGAGGTTGCAACGAGCTGAGATCCCACCACTGCACTCCAGCCTGGGTGACAGAGTGAGACCCCGTCACAAAAAGAAAGTTAGCTGGGCATGGTGATGCCCACCTGTAGTCCCAGCTACTCGGGAGGCTGAGGCAGGAGAATTGCTTGAACCCGGGAGACGGAGGTTGTAGTGAGCTGAGATCGCATCACTGCACTCCAGCCTGGCGCCTGGCGACAAAACAAGACTCTGTCTCAAAAAAAAAAAAAGAAACAAACAAACAAAAGAGTCATGCAGATCTGGGTTCAAATGCCAATCCTCCCAGCTTCTAGTTACGTTACTTTCAGTAGATTTCTAAAAGGCTCTATGCTTGAGTTTCCTATAAGGAGGGGACTTAAAATACTGCCTTAGGAGCTTTCCTAAAGACTAATCTGGATATCATCTCTAAAGCGCTTGTCACAGTGGTTGGTACAGTTATTTGTTCAATAAATGGTGATTATTTTTGCATCAGAACCGGGATTAGAACTCCATGTGTGGGCATATAATTCAGCAAAGCAAAGAGAAATATCCAAACCGATTCACCAAAACAATTATCCAACATCGAAGCAAGCCCTATTGTCAACTAAAATGTATAACTAAAAGATTTACAAAAGAAAAGACAGAAGCTACAGAATAGACAGGATAAATACTATCTATAAGTAATAATACTACAGACAAAATTGTATACATCCAGCACAATGTAAATCACCCTGCTGTAAACAGAGACCAGTTTACTGAACTGAATGGAAACATCAAGATGAGTATCAATTAGCTAACAGACCCCATTAACTGGTAATATACAAAGAAAGTCCTTAAACTCACAAGTGGTAAGTTTTAGAAGACAAAGTTTTATAACTTGCTAAGAGGAGAATATTTTTAAAACATACTTGGAGGGAAAAAACATGTTTTCTAGGATTCGAGGCCACACGCACATAAAAAATTATCCCAGAGGTTCTTATTAGAACACTTAATACATTAATGGATTAAAGGTTTGTTTCCCAGATTCAAGCGATATAAAATAAAATTAAAAATATAGCTAGCACAATAAACATGAGGAAATAAGATATTATCACTCTACTAAAAAAAATAAACTTCGTTGAATTCTCTGGAGGGGCCATCTAAATTTACATAGACTATATAATCCCTACATTATATATACTCTTATAAAAGTAGAAGTTAACAATCCAATTAATGAGTTTAAAATGGTTTGCTGTTTCAAACCAGGCAAAAATATCCCATAATAAAATTCATAAAACTAAAATTTCTAAGCATATTGCCTACAACAAATTGAAACAAAGTATTTAAATGTTAGATATATAACAAATGAAAAAAATTATGGGCCAGGCCAGGCAGTGGCTCAGGCCTGTAATCCCAGCATTTTGGGAAGCCGAGGAGGGCAGATCGCTTGAGTTCAGGAGTTCAAGACCAGCCTGGCAAACATGGCGAAACCCCATCTCTACTAAAAACACAAAAAATTAGCCAAGCATGGTGGCAAACACCTCTAATCCCAGCTACTCGGGAGTCTGAGGCAGTAGAATTGCTTGAACCCAGAGCCAGAGGTTGCAGTGAGCCAAGATTGGGCCACTGCACTTCAGACTTGGGTGACAGACCCTATTTCAAATAACGAAAAAATTGAAAAAAAAAATTTTTTTAACGGATTATGTCTGTGTATGGTTTTCCTGAAAATATAAGCTGGATTTATAAGACAATCAGGGAAATTTGAATATCAACTGTATATTAGATGATATTAAAGTTGTAATATTTTTTACAAAAATGTGATCATTGTATTGTTAATAAAATATAGTTCTTATCTTTTAGAGATACTGAAGTACTTAGTAATCAAATGGTTGCTGAGATTTGCTTTAAAACAGCACTTTGGAGTTGGGGACACATGGGGAATAGAAAGAATAAATGAAACAAAACTGGCCATGTTTTAAAAACTGTTGAAGTGAAATGATGGGTATGAAGGGATCCATCTTTTTTTTTCTGCTTTTGAGTATGCTGAAAACATCCGTAGAAAGAAATAAAAAAATAAAAAGCATATGGATTTCAAACTAAAAGTCAACACTAGTTGGTGAGGAATTTGTCATAACAGAAAAGATAAGAACAGAAAAAACCTAACAAAAGCCTTCCAACCCTGTTATTTAGTGTATTGCTAGAATGTGCTAGAATGTTCCTTTCTTTTCTACTCTCCGCCCTCTGCTGCCTTCTTAGAGATTTTTTCAGTGGCCAGCGATGACTTAGATTATTTCCTCGATACCCATACTCCCAGCAACTCAGGAACAACCTTCAAATTGTTGCCTCACAACATATTAAAGAAATATTTAAATAAAAGAACACATTCAAGCACTTTTTAAAAATGTTAGGGTGAGCCGAAAGGGGTTTCGTTGTAAACAAATTAAAATATATATATACTGTGTCCTCTACCTCATTCATCTAAAACACTTACCTTTGTGTGTTTTATTACCCATATATTGGGGTGAGTGACTGGAGTTTTTGTTAGTTAAGTCCCTGATCAAAAGTTTGCTGACAAGCCGGAGGTGGTGGCTCATGCCTGTAATCCTAGCACTTTGGGAGGCCGAGGCAAGTGGATCACCTGAGATCAGGCGTTCCAGACCATCCTGGCCAACATGACAAAACCCTGTCTCTACTAAAAACACAAAAATTAGCCGGGCGTGGTGGCGGGCGCCTGCAATCCCAGCTATTCAGGAGGCTGAGGCAGGAGAATCGCTTGAACCCGGGAAGCGGACATTGCAGTGAGCCAAGATGGCGCCACTGCACTCCAGCCCAGGCGATAAAGCTGTCTCCCCCACCCCACACCCCACACCCAAAAAAATGTTTGCTGACTACCATTTTAAACCCTGGGACACCATTCAGAGTGTTTAAGAATGGACAAAGTGTAAAAAGTACTCTATCGAGAAAAATAAATGAGCAGAAGCACATAGTGACAACGTGTGGAAGGAAAGACTGGCCAGAGAGAACCATTCATTAATTCAACAAGGCATTCATTCAGTTCATTCACAAATGAGAAGGGAAAGAGACTTCACGAAAAGGACTTGAAGATGGATTGTGAAGGAGGAGAAGGATTAAGACCCCGCCTGTGGGAAAAGATGAGCTTAACTCTCTGGACAGGACAAGCGGGCATGGCCGTTTCTCAGACGCGAGAGAGGAGGGGCTCGGGATCAAGGGAAAGGCCTGGGCCGCGAATGTGGACCTGGAAGCCATCTTTTTTGACATGCAGCTGTCCCCGAGGGAGCAGGCACTCTTAGGAAGAGACTGGGAAGAAAATCAATCAAGAGGCTTAACCCAAACCTTGCAGCACACCTGCATTTAGAGGAGAGAGAGAGAGAAAAAAAGGCAAATGGATTCAACAAAAGCAGTGGCCCGAGAGGTGAGCCGCGCTGCTTCAAACCGATGTGAGTGGTCTCAAGGCAGGCGGTCAACCGCGCGCGCCACCGCGGAGAGGCCACCGGGAGGGAAGGCCCGCGGCTGCTGCAGCTTTGGGAACCTGGAAGAGGTTGGCCGCCTGTTGGGCGCCAGGCATCTGAAAAGTGGTGACGAGGGGGCCATACGGGTGACCAGGAAGGGAGGGACAAGCAGAGACCTGCGGCTTGCGGCGGCGGAGACAGACCCGGGGCCCAGTGCCGCCGGGGTGCAGGGAAGACTCCGCCACGTCTAGGGAAGAAGGTAGCAGGGAGGGAAAGACTCAAGATACCAAAGAGTGTTGGCCCTTTCCTTCCTTCCCAAACCTGCCTCCAGCTTCTCTAGGCCCTGGCTGGCCCCAGAGCACTTTATTCTTCTGATTTTTTAGGGCGGGGAAAGGGGTGGAGGGAGCCTAGTCTCCGCCAGGCACTAGCGCTTTAAGCACTCTAGAGAAAAGGTCTGGAGGTGCCGGAAGGAAGAGAACTGCAAAGGTAGAAGCGCGGGCCCAGCGGGGGCTCCCGGAGGGGAGCAGAGAAGAGGGTGGCTGGAGGCAGAAGCCGTCGGGTGCGGGGTTCCCGGCGAGGCCGCGCCCCTTTCAGAACAGCACCAGGACTAACCGCCCCGACCCGGGCTGCGGGAGCGCCCCTCCCTCCAGGTGCACTCACCGATCCGACTGCGAATAGTTGCACCGGCCCAGCAAGTTGAGCTTGCAGAGATGCAGGTTATCGCAGGGACTCCGGCAGTACTTGCGACGGCAGACCCGGGCTCGAGTGGTGGCCACCACCGATCGGGTGACCCCGGCCACGCCACCGGTCTCCAACACCACGAAGCGGTCGGGCCCGGCCACCTGCAGCACCTCACAGAGCTGCGCCTCCGACAGCTTGATCTCCTGGAGCAGGGCGTCCATGGCCATGCGGCCCCTGTGGGCGCACAGGATTTTGGTGATGAAGCAGCACACCTCCGGATCCGCCATGGCGCGCTGGCTTTGCTGGCTGTGCTGGCTCTGCCGCCGCGCAGGACTCGGCTGCGGTGAAATCGAAACTTACAAGTGTCCAGGGGCGGGCGCGGGCGGTACTCCTGCTGGGCGCGCCCCGAGCCAGCGAGGGCGCGCTCTCTGCAGCTGTTAGCCCAGCCCAGCGATTTCGGCTTCCCCACTCTCGGCTCTCAGGTCAAGAGGCTAGATAGATCTCACCGACCCAGTCCTAGTGGCAGGTTTACAGCGGCCGCAAGGGCAACTGGGTGGAAAGAAAGTGGACGCGCGGGTAAATCTGCCGGCGACCGCCCGGGGCGGCCCCCTCTCGGTTCTAGGCTCGATGAGGCTGAGATTCCCCAGCCGGGCCCCTCGAGGCTCCTTCAGAAAGAACAGAAACTAAAAGCGATCTTGGGGCTCTGGCAGGGTTTTATAAGCCAGCCGACTGGGGCGCGTGACGCAAGTCTTGGGAGCCCTGTTAGGAGTGCGCACCCCACCCATTCCCGGAAAGAGCAGACCCCAGCGAGCGCTTCCTGCTAGCCGTGCGCTCTGCCTCGGTTGGCGGTGAAGCTTCCCAACAACTCCACGCTGTAGATATTATTACCCTCACCCTGAACTCCCTGAACTTGAGGAAGTAACTTGCACAAACACGCACTGGCGTCAAGCGGAGCCCGGATGCCGCCGAGGTTCCCCAAATCGCGTCCCCAGGCCCCATATCAGGGTCTGCCCGGTTCAGGGCCGATGTGCAACTTTCTCCTCCACCACCGCGTCCTCTTAAAGAACAACGACTGTCAGTCTCCCTCGCTTCTGCCTTCTATGAACCACTTCTTGACACGGTATTACTTACTTAGAATCGCTAACTCGGTGCCCTGAACCACTGCTTATGCGTCAATCACGATGGACATGCTTAGATAAATCCCAGGATTTCAGATTGATTCCGGTAGAGATTGGGACAAGAGCTTTTCCATTGTGGGGATGCACTTTGACCCCCAGAGTCGACATAAAGATTGTTTTTAGGTGAAAATATTTGAGCTACAGAAGATGTAGAAATAAATCTTAATGAAACTTCCCTTATCTGACTAAAGCAGAACCTCCAGAAAACATGGTGCCATTAACAGCCTCTAGGAGTATTCAGCTGGCAGGAAGACAGACTATCGGTTACCATTAGCGCTAAAAAACCCAATGAACTGGGCGCAGTGGCTCAGCCTGTAATCCCAGCACTTTAGAAAGACGAGGTGGTGGGAGGATAGCTTGAACCCAAGAAGTCAGAACTAGCCCGGGCAACATAGCGAGCTCTCTACCAAATAATAATATTAATTAATTAATTAATTAGCTGGGCGTGGTGGTGCGCACCAGCTACTTGGGAGGCTGAGGTGGGAGAACCGCTTGAGCACTGGAGGAAGCTGCAATGAGCCAGGATTGTGCCACTGCATGCCAGCCTGGGCCATAGAGCTGAGAGTTTGTCTCAAAAACACAAAACCCAATGGAAGCTTCCAAACTCTCCTTCTGGAGCCCTAAAAACTTCCTTTTTGTTAAGTCGAGGTATATAAACCTTCACTTTTGAGTTTTCTGTTACTGGAAGTTCCTGCATGTGTGCGTAAATAAACTTTGTCTTTTCTCCTGTTTATCTGTCGATTGCCAGGTAATTTTTAGGCCCCTAAACACAGGACACAAGTTGAAGAGGAGAAAAGGTTTTCTTTTCAACATCTTCAAGTAAAATAGATGGCTCATTGATCAGATAAGACGTACATCATTTTTTAAAAATAATGGAATCTCACAAAATAATGATCGGCCATTATTAATAGCCATTTATAGAATAAAGCAATATTCCTATTCTCTCTCCCTCTTTTTCTTTTCCTTTCCTAAAAAAAAAAAATAATAATAAAGAAAAAGAAGAAGAAGAAGAAGAAGATATTAAAAAAAAAAAAAAAAAAAAAAGAAAGGCGATCTTAAGGTGGAGTCTCCGGGAAATTTGTTTGGTTTCAATTGCACACACTCATCAGTCTGATTACCTTTTTTTTATTTTCTCTTTTATTATGTGAGGTGGGTTTTCACCGGAATGCACATTCTGACATCGAACTCGTGACCTCAGGAAACCCACCTACCTAGGCCTTTCAAAGTGCTTAGATTCCTTGCATGAGTGGCAGCGCCCCGCAGAGTCTCTCTGATTTCCTTTTAAAATTTACATTATAACAGCCCGACACGGTTGCTCACGGCATTCTGTAATTGAGTCTCCTCAAATCCAAGGCGGGCGGATCATGAGAAGTTGCGCTTTCGAGACCTGCCAGACCAAAATGGTGAAAAAAATAAATAAATTAATAATAATAATAATAATAATGGAATCTGGTTGCCAACTTAGAAATTATTCAAAATGATTAATGGGAATTGTCCTCAGTTTTGTCATTGGTGGTAGATAAACCCTCTTTCAGGAACAGAGTACTTTCTTATGAAAACCAGCCAAACACAGGGCCCACATAGGCTTAGGACGTAAGAGGGACGTCTTGTTTCCTCTGGCTGATGCTTCTATAGTTGTCTTTTAATCCACTTGGCCTTATTTGTGGTCTGACAGGTTCCCAGGGATCTTTTATGATCAAAGCAGCTAAGTTCTGGATGTTTATTGACTCTCCTCTATGTGGTCTTTACATTAGTCACTCTGAAAATGCATAAGTTTAAGAAACAGTCTCTACACTCAAGGAGCATGTTTGGGAAGACACAAAAAAAGTGTTGAAATATAAGGGAATTTAGGCTGGGCATGGTGGCTCACGCCTGTAATCCCAGCACTTTGGGAGGCTAAGGTGGGCAGATCATCAGGTCAAGAGTTCAAGATCAGCCTGGCCAATACGGTGAAACCCCATCTCTTAAAAAAAAAATTTTTTTTAATAAGGGAATTTGAGGGTAAATGCTGCAATGGTAATATAGAAGAGAGACTGAGGAGTCTACTTTTGCTACAGTTGTTGGGAGTACAGATATAAAATCTCCCCCAATTTGAAGCCATGAAAAATGATTTAAGAAACAGGTGCAGTGGCTTGTGCCTGTAGTCCCAACACTTTGGGAGGCCTAGGCAGGAGGATCGCTTGTGCCTAGGAGTTTGAGACATGCCTGGGCAACAAAGCAAGAACTCATCTCTACTAAAAAAAAATTAGCCTGACATAGTGGGATGTGCCCATAGTCCCAACTACTTGGGAGGCTGAGGCGGGAGGATTTCTTGAGCCCAGGAGTTCAAGATTGCAGTGAACTATGATTACACCATTGCACTCCAGCTGAGGCAAAAGAGGAAGACCCCTTCTCAAAGAAAGGAAAGGAGAGGAGAAAGGAGAAAGGAAAAGAGAGGAGAGGAGAGGAGAAGGGAAAGGGAAAGGGAGAGAGAAAGGTGACTGAAGGAGTTGTGGGAAGAAAAAAGGAGACATTTTGAAAAATTTTGAAATATGTGCCATCAGAGGTTGGGTTCTCCGGGAAGGAGATCCTGACATGGAGTTAAGAGTGCAGAACTTTCTGTGCACTTTTTCTGGGGTATAACGCCAGAAAAAGTCAAAGGAAAAAGCATGATTGATTCATGGGACCTATCAGACTTTGGTGCAGACCTGACAAAATCTCTTCCAGCCCAATGAGGAGCTCCGGAGAAGGAGTCCAGCTCTGGACAGAAAAGGCTAGGCCCTTGTACTGCCTTGCTCAGCCATTGGTGGGGGCCACCAGAGAAATGGATGACTTCAGGTCGAATGCTGAGGCAGATCTTGAAAGACCTATAGCTGGAGGCCATTGGCTAAACATGTTCCTCACAGCTGGGTGGCAGACTTGACCCAAGTGACACCCTGTGTCAGCTTACTCCGCCCTTTGTACCACATGGCTTTCTTCATCCATTTGTATTTAGGGAACAGCTTTTTCAGGGTCATTCTTCCTACAAGGAAGCTTACAAGAGAGAAATTAATGGAATGAACTACAGTCCTGTCACTGCAGTTGGTCTTAAGGCCACACTGGTCCTTCGGTCTTCATCATATCCCTGCACCACTTAGCCACCACTTCAGCTGCTCTCAGTAGCTTAACCTGGTTGGATGCCCTATTTGTAAGTGGTCTGAGCACACGTCAGGCTCAGCTGGGCAAAGGATTACCAAGAGACACCCCAAATAGGTCACCAGAATTCCATACATATTCCACCTACCCACACTGTGTCGCAGCAGCCCTTCCTCCTGCTGACCTGCTGATCAGTTACCTCGGATAAGATGGCCATTCCCTTTCTCACTTCCTAGTCTCTGTCCATTAGGAGGCCAAAGTAGCTGGTGAAAGCCATCACTGTAGTCCAGTGGGATCTCTGCTGCATCTCCAGGCAAGAGTGTGCCCCTTTTGGGAACCAGGACCTCTAACTCTGCAGAGCCCAGGGTTGCAGGGAGAGGAAATTACAGTGGGTCATTGGGATTATAATAAGTAGGGCCATTCAGGCTTACTCATTCTTTCTGTACTCATGTATGGACACAGCACCATATTAACTTGACTGATTCAAGGCATAGATCATGATGTCCTGGAGGCTATATCATCATTGCAGGGTATCACCTCCATGCTGGTGCTTTGACTCCATGTTAAACTGGCCATTCCAATACTTTATCCTATAGTTACTGGTGAAGAGTATGATAGGACCATGGATGCCATGTTCATGGTTTCATTCCCTCCACTTTCTGTGCCATGAAAAGATTCATCTGGTAAGATTCTATGTTAAGCGTGATTCCATGTCTGTGGATCAGGCAATCTTTAAGACTAGGAAGTGGTGCTACTGGCCAGGCATGGTGGCTCACACCTGTAATCCCAGCACTTTGGGAGGCCAAGGTGGGTGGATTACTTGACTTCAGAAGTTGATCACTTGATCAGCCTGACCAACATGGTAAAACCCTGTCTCTACTAAAAATACAAGGGGCAGCACATGTCTGTAATCCCAGCTATTTGGGAGGCTGAGGCAGGAGAACCGCTTGAACCTAGAAGGCAGAGATTGCAGTGAGCTGAGACCGCACCATTGCACTCCAGCCTGGACAACAAGAGCAAAACTCCATCTCAAAAACAAAAAGAAAGAAAGTGGTACTACTAAGGCTCTGTAGGGAGGAATGGCAACCCCAAATCCAGAACCACTGGCCGCCAGGACAAAGGGGCCCCAATGCAGTCTACTGGTCACCAAGTAGCCTATGGGTCTCCTTAAGGAATAGAGTTTAGCATTGGTCTTCATGGCTGACAGATTGGACATTCAGAGGTGGCAGTAGCTATGTTCATTTTGGCCAATGACCATCTATGCTGTTAGGTTCTTGCATCACTTCCATCTTGGCCACTGTGGCCTCTTTGTTCTGAAACCCATTGTGCAGCAGTGAGGGGAGGGGGCCTCTCACTAAGCCTGGCCAACATTAAACAGCCAAGTTACTTTGTGTAGTTGGCACATCTTTTGTGGGTCCTTTTTTTTTTTTTTTTTTTTTGTAGAGATGGGGCTTCCCCATATTGGTCAGGCTGATCTCGAACTCCTGACCTCAGGTGATCTGCCCGCCTTGGCCTCCCAAAGTGCTGGGATTACAGGTGTGAGCCACTGCACCCAGCCCTTTTGTGGGTCTTAATGTGATATGAACGTCCCACCTTGTGCCCACTTCCATACTTCTATTCATATGCTTCTTTTCCTCTTAGGCTCCCAAACTCCCAGCCGGGCCACCATCACTGCCCATGAGCCCATGTATGTTCTAACCCTAGGCCATTCTCCTTCCATACAAAGTGATGACCAGATGCACATCTCAAAGCTCCTCCCACTGGGGAGATTTTCCCTCACCAGTTTTCAAGGCCTCCCCTGAATGAGACTGTAATATAGCTGCCATTGCATTTTCAGCTTGTACCCACATACTGAGCTGGCACATCCTTAACCCAAGCTTGGTCTTTTTCCCTCCTCCTTTAGCTGGTTGTATGGGACCCCCTCACGTGACCACAGGTGACAATGGGGGAGGAGTGCTGGTGCAACGGTAGTGAGTGACATGGAAATCTGGGCTAATTGCTCACGCAGCTTGTGTGCATGTCTGCCCTCTTGTCCCACTTGTGTTCATTCCCAGATGTACCATTTTTATCCTATGATAACTTTGATACTGGCCCTGTGTGACCTTATCACTTGCTGTGTCTAACAGGATGTAGCTGATGACGGCCAGTTTTGAATTCACAATCACTTGGTGTCTCTACCAGGGCCCAGTAGAAACTAGGAGCTGTTTCTTGAAAGTAGTTTAATCCTTCACTGTAGTTGGCATGACTTTGCTGCACTATCCAAGAGGTCTGCATTGTGATTCCTCTATTGGGACTCACCATAAATGCCACACTATGTCTTTTTCCATCACTGACATCTCCAACATGATAAGCTGTGCCAGATTTTATGGTCCAATAAAAGAGCTGTTTGTAACACAGCCTGGAGAGCTCTTTCCTGTTCTAAGCCCCACTCAAAGCTAGCACCCTCTGTGGAACCCATTATATGGGCAGCAGCCGTATTTTTAGGTGTAAAATGTGTATTGTCAGGAACCCAAAGATTCCTAACAGATTTTGTGCTTCCTTCTTTCCAATAAGGTATAAACGATGCAACAATTTTTCTTTTGTCTTGGAAGGAATGTCCTAGCACATTGGTGACCATTGGGCCTTTCAAATCATTAGTGAAGTGGCAGGTCATTGTATCTTTGTAGGATTTATCTCCCACTCTCAGGAGCACATGTGTCATACCAAGGCCTCCACCATGCTCTTCACCTCTTTCTCATCCTGCCTGAGCAGCATGGCATCCTCAATGTGAGGATCAATGTGGTATTACACGTGATGTCCAAATGCTCTGATTCTCTTTGGACTAGATTGTGGCAGAGGACTAAAAAGCAACATAGCCCTGTAGCAAAACTGTAAAGGTTTGTTGCTATGCATTTCATATGAATATGAACTTTTTCTGATCCTCTTTCCTGATTGCAATAGAAAAGAATGCATTCACCAAATCAACGGCTTCAAACCACTTCAAGCTGCATAAATCTGCTCTGGCAAAGATGCTATATCCAATAGAGAGCTACTACTTCCTTGCAGTAGTCTGAAGTCATTCTCTAGGAACCATCCGGTTGCTGCAGAGTCCACACTGGCAAATTAAACAGAGACATGATAGGGACCATGCTTCTTCATCCTTTAGATATTTAAGAGTGGTTCCTGTGTCCAAATCCTAACAAAAAAGAAAAAAATTAAAAATAAGAAATAAAAATAAATTTAAAAATATACTTAAGAGTGGCACTAATATCTGCCATCCTCCTCACCCTAGACTGCGATGCTGTTTTGTAGTTACTACATTGGCTAGGGTGGGGGGCACTTTCAGATACTTCCACTCAGCCTTCCCTACTGTGATAGTGCCCACGCTACAAAACCAGGATGAATGTGAGAGTTAGCCCAACTCCCAAGTGTGGCAATCCCAACCACTTATTTGGGGATTAGGAGATTGACAATTGGTGGATTCATGGACCCAGGGAACCCACTGTAAGCTGGACCTCAGTCAGGATTCCATTTGCTCCCACTCTAACATGGAAGCCATGAGGATGCTTCAGGTCTCTGGGCAACAGTTGACCTCTGACCTTGTACCCAATAGTCATCAAAATGTCTGCAGATTCCCCTATCCACAGTGTTCCATCACTGGAATTAATATTGTAGAACATGTAGGGGAAGAATCAGGGGCACTGTGACAACACATTTTTATAGTATCACAGGTCCTTCATCTTGGTAACTTGGCCATCACTTCACTCAGTGGGTTCTGAGTCTGAACATTGGTTCAGGAATGGAAACCAGGCAAGAAATATGACTTTTCGCTGGAGTAAGCAACTGTTTTCCTCACTGTTCTGCTTATTAATTCTTGTTCTCTTAGATTATACATATGAAGCAGGACAGATGCTCCTTGACTTACAATGGAGTTATGTCCCAAAAAATCCATCATACATTGAATATATTGTAAGTTAAAAATGAATTTACGCCAGGTGTGGTGGCTCACACCTGTAATCCCAGCACTTTGGGAAAGCTGAGGTTGGTGGATCACTTGAGGTCAGGAATTCGAGACCAGCCTGGCCAACATGATGAAACCCCATCTCTACTAAAAATATATATATATATATAAAATATTATATTATAAATTATATATAAAATATTATATTATATAAAAAATATTATATTATATATTATATATAATTTATATACATATACAATTTGTGTATATATATTTAAATTAGCCAGGCATGGTGGCTTATGCCTGTAATCCTAGCTGAGGCTGAGGCAGGAGAATTGCTTGAACCCGGGAGGTAGAGGTTGCAGTGAGCCTAGATCACCCCACTGGCCTCCAGCCTGGGTGACAGAGTGAGACTCCATCTCAAAAAAAAAAAAAACCCCAAGTAAGAAAAACAACCAAAAATACATTTAATACACCTTACCTACCAAATATCATAGCCTAGCCTAAGTTACATTAAATGTGCTAAGAACACTTACATTAGCCTGCAATTGAGCAAAACCATCAAACCCAAAGCCTAGTTTAGAATAAAGTGCTGAATACTTCACGTAATTTTTGAATTCAGTATACTGTACTGTACTGTTTACTCTTGTGATCACGTGGCTGACTGGGAGCTGTGGCTTGCTGCCGCTGCCAGCATCACAAGCGAGTATCATACAGCATATCCCTAACCTGGGAAAAGATCAAAGTTCAAAATTCAAAGTGTGGTTTCTACTGAATGCACACCATGGTAAAGCAGAAAAATCATATGTCAAGGGCCATTTGTACTTTTTGACTACCCATGCGTCTGTGTTCTTTCTAGAGAAACTGTGTGCTATTCATAATCCCTACAACTCCCTAGAAGTCAGGTCCTGGTAGCTGCCACTCTGATTTTGTCGTTCCGCCCTTAAGTGCTGTCATTCTGGTGTCTAGTGCATCAGGGTCCTATCATCTTCATTGCTATCATGAATCGAGTTCCAGAACAGCCCCTTCTTCCATCACTTACATCTTACTGGGGAAAGTGCCACTGAACATCCTAGCAATGCTGGTGTCCCTCTCACCAATGCATTCCCTGTGGCCTTGATGAATATGGCTCCTTGAGCCATCCTATGGGACATAATCCCCCGGTGGGTGTTCTGGCCTACCCTTACCTCTGTTTCAGCATGTCCCCTTTTTTTTGAGTCTTCTAATCCTTTCTCTACTGCCTACATAGCAATTTAGGTACGTCAGACTCACTCTTCACGAGTCAGCACTTCTCCAGGATTCAGGGAGCCACCCTAGCAGCGATTTTGTACCATCCCCTGGTCCTTGCCAGGACGTTCAACCTCATATCCTGAGATGTGCCCTTATGTCAATTAATTCTCCTGTATACAATCTCATATTATTCCAGCGCACTCAAAAGAGCAGTTCTCTCAGAATGGGGAAGTTGGAAATCAAAGTGTGTAAAGTGAAGAAATAAAACAATTGAGTATAGATCATTTATTTTAGAGGATTAACAGGGAAGGGAAGGGAATGGGAGGAGAGGAGAAGAGAGGGAAAAGATTATTCAGGTAATGAGAGGGAGAACTTTATTTGTTCAATTGATACTTGCCCTTGTTTTTTATTTATTGTTATTATTTGTTGTTATTTTACTAGAAGATCTGGGTATTTGTGAAAGTTTCAATGAAATAGATCTGAGGAGAGAGTGCAAAGCTGAGGTTGCCAGGGAGTGTTAGGGCAGCATCGAGCCATATGAACCAGTTGAACCACCGATCAGAGAGGGAAGTGGAAAACACACAGGCTGCAATGAGTCAGCAATGCTAAGTCATAGAAATGAAAAGTACATAAACATCAGAGGGTTGAGTCAGATGGAATGTCCAAAGTCCATGCCAAACAGGTATTCTACAGGAGACATGGGAGTCAAGAGAGGCATTTGTCAAATGGTCAAATGGGGGAAGGCTGCAGTCGGGGGCAGGCACCAGGGCTTTCCCTAGCTTGAACCTGCATCACTGCAAGTACCTCTGGGAGAACTGCACAGGGAAGGGAAGGAATTGCAGGTATATCTTTAGAGCTGGGGAAGGGCCATATTCCTCTTAGGGGATATATTTACAAACTTCGTTTTGGTGGTGTTAAAATGAGGAACTGCAGGCTATAACCCTTCTTCCAGTAACACATCTGTGAGCAGAGAAAATGGGGATGTAGAAATCCAGAGGTAGGATTGACTTGGTGACGATGGCATCATGTGGTAGCCAGCTGGCTCCCAGTGGGTTTCACCAACAGGTATTTGTACCTTTCCGAACCCTTCCACGTTGAATAGCACAGATCTGTGTAATCAATAGGATACTATCAAAATAACAGTGTGACTTCCAAGACTAGGTCATACACAATGCTGTGGGTTTCTCCTGGCTCTCTCTTGGGTCCCTTGCTCTGGGGAAGCCAACTGTTATGTTGGGTGGACACACAAGGAGCCCTAGAGAGGGGTCCACGTGGCAAGTAACCAAGCCCTCCCACCAATAACCAGCGCTAACCTGCCTAGCATATGGGTGAGCCAGTGGGAAGGGGAGCCTTCAGCCCCACTCAAGACATCACATGACTGCAGCCCCAACTAACTGCGACCTCACCAAGACTCTGAGCCAGAACCACCCAGTGAAGCCGCTCAGCAGAAACTGAAAGAGATAAGAGTGTTGATTGCTTACATCATACTGCTTCATGCTTACATATCAGGTGGGTCTTAAGCAAATTAGTGACGTGAGTTTTATTATCTCGACTTACAGAAGAGAAAACTGAAACTCAGGTTAGCATACATTGGAAGCAGCAGAGGCAGGATTCGAATCTGGGTCTTGCTAACTCCAAAGCATACAGCCCTATGTCACCTTCAGTTATTGCTAGCAGCTGCCTTCAGCGCTAGAGGATGAAGTGAATCACGCAATATAACAGGGCCCAGCCCCTCAGCAGTTAGCTGACATGGAAGGCCCCCCCTTTCAGGGATTCCTGCATTGGAACACCTGGTATCTTTCCTGGTTTTCTTTTTATGTTTATATTGTTTTCTGATTTCTCAATTATCTTTCTGCCAAATAAATGGTTACACTAGCAATCAAAAGTTGAAAATTATTTTTTATAGTATCCTCACACAAAGCCATTAGTTCTTTTGTTTTTCTTTGTTTTTGAAATGAGGTCTCTGTCACTCAGACTGGAGTGCCGTGGTGCAATCTCAGTTCACTGCAACCTCTGCCTCCTGGGCTCAAGCGATTCTCCTGCCTCAGTCTCCTGAATTGCTGGGATTACAGGCACACACTACTACCCCCAGCTAACTTTTGTATTTTTAGTAGAGACAGGGTTGCATCATGTTGGCCAGGCTGGTCTCAAACTCCTGGCCTCAAGTGATCTGCTCATCTCAGCCTTCCAAGTGCTGGGATTACAGGCATGATCCACCATGCCCAGTCCAACAAAGCTACTTCATTTTAACTGCTATGAAGGTAAGTCACCAGGCAGGGCATAGTGGGTCAGGCCAGTAATCCCAGCACTCTTGGAGGCTGAGGCAGGAAGATTGCTTGGGTTAGGAGATTGAGATCAGTCTGGGCAACATAGGGAGACCTCATCTCTATAAAACAATGTAAAAATCAGCCAGGCACATGCCTGTAGTTCTACCTACTAGGGAGGCTGAGGTGGGAGGATCGATTGAACCCAGGAGATTGAGGCTACAGTGAGCCATGGTTGCACCACTGCACCCTCGCCTGGGGCACCCTGTCTCAAGGAAAAAAAAAAAGCAAGGAGGAAAGGTAAGTTACCTTTTATATTGAAACAAATGTTGACTCCAATATCTTTAACTCATTTCAGTTAAACTTTGTCCATAAAGAAGAATTTGGGAGTTTTCAAATAAATTTCTCTTTTTAATTTTATTTATTTATTTAGTTGTTACCCAGACTGGAGTGCAATGGCACGATCTCAGCTCACTGCAACCTCCACCTTCTGGGTTCAAGCAATTCTCCTGCCTCAGCCTCCCGAGTAGGTGGGACTACAGGCATGCGCCACCATGCCCAGCTAATTTTTGTATTTTTAGTAGAGACAGGGTTTCACCTTGTTGACCAAGATGGTCTCAATCTCTTGACCTCGTGATCCACCCACCTCGGCCTCCCAAAGTGCTGAGATTATAGGCGTGAGCCACCGCGCCTGGCCTTTTAATTTTAGATTATAGAAAATTTCTATACAATAGAATAGTATAATAAATGCCATGTACTGATCACGTAGCTTCAACAATTATTACCTGCAGGTGTCTCGGTCTGCCAACTTACTAGTAGTTCAGCCACAACCCTTATCCCTTAGCACTTGTTAAATCGCTTTTTAAAAAGCACCAAAATGTTAACAGGTGTTGTTTCTTGGTTATCAGTTTTATATATAATTTACACTTTCTTGATTTTACTTCTCAGTATCCTCCCAAATTTCCACAGTGAATATGAAGTACTTTTGTAATAAGAGAAAATGCTATTTTAAAATGATTGAAAAAATGTCTTTCTTCTTCTTTTTCTTTTTTTAAGAGAGGGGATCTCACTATGTTGCCCAGACTGGAGTGCTGTCATTGTTCACAGGGATGATTATAGTGTATTATAGCCTTGAACTCCCAGGCTCAAGGGACACTCCTGCCTCAGCTTCCTGAGTAGCTGGGACTACAAATGCAACCCACCTCACCTGACTTGGAAAAATGTATTTCTTTAAGGAGTATATTTTCAAATGCTTGATCCAGGAGTCGTTCTTGCTGAGAACAAGCCGTTAGTAATCCTCTCCCCATGATTTCATATAGTTCACTAAGAGGGAACAGAATAAAATTTGGGTTTTATTTTTGAGACAGGGGCTTGCTCTGTCATCCAGGCTAGAGTGTAGTGGTGGGATCATGGTTCTCTGCTGCCTAGTCCTGGGCAGGGATCCTCCCACCTCAACCTCCAGAGTAGCTAGGACTATAGGTGCACACCACTGCACCCAGCTAATTTTTTAATTTTTTGTAGAGCTGGGGGTCTCACTATGTTGCCCAGCCTGGTCTTGAACTCCTGAGCTCAAGCAATCTTGCCACCTCTGGCCTCTCGAAGTGCTTGGCTTACATGTGTAAGCCATTGCACCCAGTCAAAACACGGTTTTTAAAGCCTTCTTTTCAGAGGGAGCAATCTCTATTAAGAAAAAACAAAACATTCTTTTGTTGGTAAGGCAGAATATTTGTAAACCTAGTAAACAAAAAAAGAAAAAACAGACAGCCCTCAAACAGAGCTGACGAATATTACTGTGGCTCTGCAGCAGAGAGTGGAGGATTCTTCTTTCCACGAGATTTTTTTTCCTTGAGGAAAATCAACCCCTAGCAGGAAATGCCAAAATGTAGTGCCTTAGCACTCCCTCAACAACTCATGGCCCTGTGAATGACAGGGATGTCATTTTTACAGTGGCTTCTAAGGACCGAGGGTCAGTATCACTGTGTATCAGGGCTGAGTTAGAGAAACAGAGACTCCAGAGCAGCACTCTTAAGCTCTGGGCTGGATTATCTTTAAAAGAAATCCCAGATATAGGTGATGGGGGGATGGAGGCAGCAAAACACATTGCCCTATATTTGCCTATGCAACAATCCCGCATGATCTGCACATGTACCCCAGAACCTAAAGTACAATAAAAAAATAAAAAATAAAATAAAATAACAAACAAAACCAGATTTAGCAAGATACAATTTACTTACTCTTGATAAAAAGAGTCAAACTAGGTAAAATAGTTGAAGAGATTTACTCTGAGACAAATATGAGGCCCGCAACACAGCCCTCGGGAGATCCTGAGAACATTGTGCCCAAGGCAGTCTGGCCACAACTTGGTTTTCTACATTTTAGGGAAACACAAGGTTATCAATCAATACATGTAAGAGGTACATTGGTTGGGTCTGGAAAGGTGGGACAATTAGAAGTAGGGGCTTCCAAGTCATAGGTGAATTAAAAGATTTTCTGATTGACAATTGGTTGAAAGAGTTATTATCAATAGAAAGGAATGTCTGGTTTACAATAAGGGTTGTGGAGACCAAGGTTTTATCATGCATATGAAGCCTCCAGGTAGCAGACTTCAGAGAGAATAGATAATAAATCAATCTTTCTTTCCTCTTCTTTCCTTTCTTTCTCCTTCCTTCCTTTTCTTTCCTTCTTTTCTTCCTTCCTTCCTTCTTTCCTTCTTTCTTTCTTTCTTTCCTTCTTTCGACGGAGTCTCACTGTGTCACCCAGGCTGCAGTGGCATGATCTTGGCTCACTGCAACCTCCACCTCCCTGATTCAAGCAATTCTCCTGCCTCAGCTTCCTGGGTAGCTGGGACCACAGGCACCCACCACCACGCCCAGCTAATTTTTTGTATTTTTTAGTAAAGATGGGGTTTCACTGTGGTAGTTAGGATGCTGAACTCTTGACCTTGTGATCCGCCTGCCTTGGCCTCCCAAAGTGCTGGGATTACAGGTATGAGCCTCTGCGCCCAGTCAATAAATATTTCTTAGCAGATTTAAAGAGTCTATTATATCAGTAATTCCAAAAGTGAGGAGGGTATAATGAGGTATGTTCAGCTCCCCCTTCCTATCATGGCCTGAACTAGTTTTTCAGGTTAACTTTGGAATACCCTTTGATGAGAGGAGGAGTAGAATTATATTGTTTGTTTACAGTACTGTGTAATTCACCTATTCAAAGTGTAAAATTCAGTGCTTTTTTTTTTTTTGAGAAGGAGTCTTGCTCTGTTGCCCAAGCTGAAGTATAGTAGCACAATCTCAGCTCACTGCAACCTCCACCTCCTAGGTTAAAGCTATTTTCCTGCCTCAGCCTCCTGAGTAGCTGGGATTAGAGGCATACACCACCATGTCTGGCTAATTTTTATATTTTTAGTAGAGACAGAGTTTCCACATGTTGCTCAGTCTGGTATTGAACTCCTGACCCTGTGATCCACCCACCTTGGCCTCCCAAAGTGCTGGGATTACAGGTGTGAGGCCTGTTCAATGCTTTTTAACAAATTTATATAGTCATACAATCATCAAAACCTGGATTATGTTTTACAGTCCCTCAGAATCCACTGCTGTGTTGCAACTGTAATGAAGTTGCAAGTTCCAAGTTTGCCTGTTACCTATGCAACCAGGTTTTGTGTGCCTACGTTATTATGTGTTTCATAATACCTATGTGATTCTTAGAGCTGTACTTAGGAATAATAACTTCTTCTCAAGTACACTCAATGTCATATTCTGCCCTTGGTAACTACAGCTACAGTTCCAACAGTCTCTACCAGGATTTAGAGATTTAAAGCTATACCCAACTGTTGGAAGTCAGTGGTCATATCAATTGATTTAGGAAATTCAGCAGGGTTGTTTACAGTATCATCAGTCCTTTAGACCCTGGCAAGAGGAGCCCCTGCTCTGGGGTCTGTGCTGTGGCCACACCCTAAACCAGGTATGAAAAGTCCATGGAGCTAAGGGGTCTCTGTACCTCTCCTAACCATGCTGCGGTGCCCAAAACTCTGAATTTCCTGCTGATGCAACCCCAAGCCTGTTTCCATACCTGAACGAGTCTCTTCCTTGGGTCAGTCCTCCCTTTAGGTCTATCAGAAAATGACAAATCACTGGTGAGTTGGGTGACTACAGCTTGAGTTTGTGGGCTGGGTGTCCACACATATGCACAAACCCCTACATGGTATGGGATAGAACCTAGAGTGAAAAGAAACGGGTTGTGGGCTGAGGGCTGGGGCTGGGTCTCTCTGCACTGCCACATCCACAACAGAATTTTGAGAAGTCTGAGAATTCTAAATTGGAGCCTGACCTTCTTCATAATAGTATATTTGTCAAGGAAGGAGGATAAAACATTTTATTTAATAGTTTGTGGCTGGGCACGGTGGCTCACACCTATAATCCCAGCACTTTGGGAGGCCGAGGCGGGTGGATCACGAGGTCAAGAGATCGAGACCATCCTGGTCAACAAGGTAAAACCCCGTCTCTACTAAAAATACAAAAATTAGCTGGGCATGGTGGTGCACGCCTGTAGTCCCAGCTACTTGGGAGGCTGAGGCAGGAGAATTGCTTGAACCCAGAAGGCGGGGGTTACGGTGAGCTGAGATCGTGCCATTGCACTCCAGTCTGGGTAACAACAGCGAAACTCCATCTCAAAAAAAAAAAAAAAACAGTTTGCTAAGCTGATTTAAAATTTTCCAACATTTAGCTGTATGGTATATGGACCTCCATTTATATGATTTCATTTATATTAAATGTCCAGAATAGACACATCTATAATGACAAAAAAAGATTAGTAGTTGCCAGAGGTTGGGAGGAGGGGAGAAAAAAAGCAAGTGATTGCTGACAGGTGTGGGGTTTCTTTCTGGAGTGATAACAGTGTCCTTGAATTCGATAGTGCTAATGGATCCCCACTGTGAATATATTAAAAGCCACTCAAACTTTAAAAGTGTGGGGTTTATTTGTTTTTGTTTTTTGAGACAGAGTCTCGCTCTGTCACCAGGCACCAGGCTGGAGTGCAGTGGCGTGATCTCAGCTCACTGCAACCTCTGACTCCTGGGTTCAAGCAATTCTCCTGCCTCAGCCTCCCAAGTAGCTGGGACTACAGGTGTGCACCACCATGCCCAGCTAATTTTTTTTGTATTTTAGTAGAGATGGGGTTTCACCATGTTAGTTAGCCAGGATGGTCTCAATCTCTTGACCTCGTGATCAACCCTCCTCAGCTTCCCAAAGTGCTGGGATTACAGGCGTGAGCCACCATGCCCGGCAAAAGTGTGGGTTTTATGGTAATTTAAATAATCTATCTAGCTATCACCAAAAATATACAATGGGAGTTCTGAAATGCCACCCCAAAATATGATGCTTTGACATGCTAATTACTTTGAACTGATGACACTTTGGGAACTGTAGATGCAGGCAGAGGCTTTCTCTGAGCTCTGCTTATCTGCCTAAGACAGACCAAGGGATCCTCCCAAAGGAACTCAATTGTCATAAATCCCCTCCCCTGGACCTTATCAACCAGGGATGATTAACTTGGATCACAGAAGGGGAGGCTGGAGGTTGACATCATGCCTAGACAGTCACCTCTTCTTCTGAGGGCTGCTCTAAGAGAACCTTTATTACTTAGGAGGCTTTTTATTTGCATAACAAGACAACCTTTGTTCACCATACACTTCTTCCCCTCATATTTCCATAACTGGTGTCACCACCCCACAACCCAGAAGCCCAAAGCCTCTATTCCCTTCTGTAGCTCAGGATGTGATATGAGCTTCGATCATCTGACCCTTCTTTGAATCTCCTATTCTGTGGGACTCACATAGGTATATGTACATAATTAAAAATGGATTTCCTCCTGTTAATCTGACTTATGTCAATTTAATTCATAGCTCAGCCAATGAAATTACAAGGGTAGAGGGAAGTCATTTTTCACTCCCCTACAAGAACATTCTGCTGTAAAGGAGAGCTAAAAGTAATTTTTGTCTTAAATTCAACCAAACATAGGATTAATTCTGAAATGTGGAACCAAAAGGACGAATTCGTGCTTCTCTGAAATCTATATATGTAGCTGTCTCTATGTGTCTCTGTATATTGCTGTTTTTCTATATATATAAAAATACATATATAATCAGTGAATTAAGATATCTAGTCACTCATTTACTCACCAAGTGATTGCAGGGGGGTGATGAGGATGGGGGCAGGATGTGGTGGTGGGTTGCCAGAGAATGAAGATTATGCAAAAGAATCTAAGAAATCATACCTGCCAGGCCAGGCATGATGGCTCATGCCTGTAATGCCAGCACTTTGGGAGGCCAAGGCAGGCAGATTGCTTGAGGCCACAAGTTCCAGACCAGCCTGGCCAACATGATGAAATCCTACCTCTACTAAAAATACAAAAAATTAGCTGAGTGTGGTGATGTGTGCCTATAGTTGCAGCTACTTGGGAGGCTAAGGCAGGAGAATTGCTTGAACCTGGGAGGTGGAGACTATAGGGAGCTGAGATTGTGCCACTGCACTCCAGCCTGGCGACAGAGCAATACCCTGTCTTAAAAAAAAAAAAAAAAACCTGCCTTCCAAGAGTTCATGGTATACTTGAATCTCCATAGGCTAGTTATTCAGGAGGGTATGTAATGTAACTCAACAATGCCACAATTACTTACATTCAGTTCGGAGAATTACCTCAGTTTGCCCAACTTGTAACTGTGAAAAAAAAAAACAAAGAAAGAAAATTTTAGGACCTTCCAAATTTATTATGCCAAAGGGAAGAGTCAAGCCCTGGAAACCAAGTCACATGACCTGGCTGTTTTTCTTCTCTGGTGCATGACTGTTGCTTCCTGACCTTTTTGTTGATGTTATACATTAACCAGGCTCTCCATTCGTTATTCAAACCTAGGCTAAATGATGTTGGAGATGGAGACTCTTGTGATTGTTACCTCTTTACAACAGAATATTAAACAACCCCCTTCGAGTGTAATCAATGGTAGTGAATTAAATCTTCTGTGTATATTAGCTTTATATAGAAAATGCTGTTATTCTGTACAGCACATCTGTGGTTCCCTAAATAAACCACCCTCACCTTTCCCTACATTGGGGAGTACTGATTACTATTCTTTTTTTTTTTTTTTTTGAGACGGAGTTTCACTGTTGTTACCCAGACTGGAGTGCAATGGCACGATCTCGGCTCACCGCAACCTCCACCTCCTGGGTTCAAGCAATTGTCCTGCCTCAGCCTCCCGAGTAGCTGGGACTACAGGCGCGCACAAATAAAAAAAAAATTTGATTGTGGTCTACAGGTGCGCACCCAGCTAATTTTGTTTTTTTAGTAGAGACGGGGTTTCACCTTGTTGACCAGGATGGTCTCGATCTCTTGACCTAGTGATCCACCTGCCTTGGCCTCCCAAAGTGCTGGGATTATAGGTGTGAGCCACCATTACTATTCTTTGGTGTCTGTGTTTACCTGATGGCTACTCTCACACTTTGCACTTGAAAAAGCTCTTTTAACTGGATGCTGAGCCATTCGATTATATTAGATTGACATTTTGATAATACAGAGACTTTAAGCCGGCCTCCTGAGATCTGCGCCTCTTTGCTGACATTTGGAGCTTTGCTGTCTGCAGGAGCAACTTTTGCTCATCCCACCTCATTGGAACTGGCAGGGGTCTCTGGCAAGTCTCCTCTCAGGTTTTGAATCTCCCTGACTTTGACTGAGATTCAGACTTTATGCAAGCCATCCAGTTCTATGCTGGACAGAGCTGGAATTGACGCTCTACTTTAAGTTAGAAGTTTTGTTTGCTTGTTTTGGCTTTCACAGATTTATGATGTTCAGTTTTCTTTGAGGTTAAGGTTTGTTTGTTGAACTACTTGCTAGACTTTGTATGGCTCTTCTGTCATTTAAATTTGGTCAGAGAACAAAATTGGTTCTTTCCCTGAAAAGAGAAAGTGAAAGTCTGTGGCTTTAGGTAAATTTGTGATTTTCAGCTGGGCCCAGTGACCCACACTTGTAATCCCAGCACTTGGGAGACTGATGCAGGCAGATCACTTGAGACCAGGAGTTTGAGACCAGCCTGGCCAACACGGTGAAAACCCTTCTCTTCTAAAATGACAAAAATTAGCTGGGCATGGTGGGGTGCACCTGTAATCCTAGCCACTTGGGAGGCTGAGGCAGGAGAATCACTTGAACTTGGGAGATGGGGGTTGCAGTGAGCCCAGATCGTGCCACTGCACTCCAGCCTGGGTAACTGAGTGAGACTCTGACTCAAAAAAAAAAAAAAAAATTTGATTGTGGTCTTAAACTGGACCCAGGTTGTTGACCCAGGTTTTGGAGCTCAGTTAAAATTGACTTTTAAGTTTTCTTCTTGAGTGACCAAAAATTCATAAAAGGGTTTGTATGAGGACAGAAGTCCCAAATATAAAAGACCTTGGTCCTCCCAGAAGAAAAGCACCTTAGGTGATGGAGGTCACATAGGAATGTTGGAGTTCACAGCTTCGGATGTGTAACTGTTCTAGGGAAATCCCAAAGAACAGTATGCAGGGAAATCTTCTTAACCTGATGGGCACACATAAAGGGTTGGGCTCCCAGTCCCTTAAACCCCCAGAAATGTCTGGGTTTCATTGGGACACATAAGAGGGTTTCACTTGTGGGTGAAACCTTGAGGAGTAATCACTATTAAACAGCACACTAGACCCAAAACATCTTTCTCTTTCAAGCTTTGGTCAATTTAAAAGAGGATACAAATTATGGACAACTGTTCATCTAAAATGAAATCCTCTTTAAGGGAAGACCTACTTTTTGAACTCCAGCTGAATTTATGTACAAGACTTATGGTGCCACCTCCTGTCTATGTGTGTGTGTATACATACATCAATATGTATGTATAAATGTGCCGGTATGTTTTATGAGACAGGGTCTCGCTCCGTCAGACTGAAGCACAGTGGTGCTATCTCAGTTTACTGCAACCTCCACCTCTGGAGCCCAAGCAATCCTCCCACCTCAGCCTCCCAATGCAAGTGGATGGCACAAGAGGCACACCCACATGCCAGGCTAATTTTTTGAGTTTTTGTAGAGACGGTCTTACTGTGTCATCCAGGTTTGTCTCAAACTCCTGAGCTCAAGTGATCCTCCTGCCTCAGCCTTCCAAAGTGCTGGGATTACAGGTGTGAGCCAATGCATCCAGCTACCTCCTGTCAATATTTGGAAAAATGGTCTTACTTGAGCCAAGAAGATCCTGAATTACAATGGCCAAAGTGAGGTACCTGTGAAATGCCTAAGTTAGTTTGCTCATATGCACAATTAGAAAAAGCCAGCTCTAGAATCAAACAATATAATTGGGAGAGTTATTTCCAATGCTACCAAGAAGCATGCAAAAGAGGCTGTGACACAGTTCTTTTCCTATAGAAAGAGAATGAAAAGCTCTCTAAAACTGTTGATTCAGAAAAGCTGCTGAAACTGCTGCTTCTCCTCCTTCTGCTCCCACTTCTTCCTAGGCCTCCTTAATAGAACTACCTTGCCCAGACTGACCTTCTCTTCTTTCTCCTCCCCTTGCACCTGCTCCCACTTTTTTGACTCCATTTGATGAACATCCAGCATCTGGTAGAGGGGAACCTGTTTTAGTTTATCAACCATGGTCTAAGGTAGAACTTAGAGGCAGAGTTAAATAATTCCCCGACCCTCACCAGGGTCCTGTTGGTTTTGCTAAGGAATTTGAATTAAGTATCTGAGCTTATGGCCTTGGTTATTCTGATTCCTATCAACTAACTCACATGTGAGTATCAGAAAGTAGAGTTAAAGATTAGAAAAGGCCGGGTGCGGTGGCTCACACCTATAATCCCAGCACTTTGGGAGGCCGAGGCGGGTGGATCACGAGGTCAAGAGATCGAGACCATCCTGGTCAACAAGGTGAAACTCCATCTCTACTAAAAACACAAAAATTAGCTGGGCATGGTGGTGCGTGCCTGTAGTCCCAGCTGCTCGGGAGGCTGAGGCAGGAGAATTGCTTGAACCCAGGAGGTGGAGGTTGCGGTGAGCCGAGATCGTGCCATTGCACTCCAGTCTGGGTAACAACAGCGAAACCCCGTCTCAAAAAAAAAAAAAAAAAAAAAAGATTAGAAAAAAGCCCATTATAGAAATCTCTTAGAAGATGCTCATAAATGCTCAGAAGAGGACTGTAGGCAGTCACACAAACGGCAAAGGCACTGCTTCAAGCCATCCTCACTGTATTTCAAAGAGTAGTTGGCTGCAGTAAAATACAATGTCAACAAATCCAGATGAGTCTGTAATGTCACACTTTGAGAGGTTTAAGTAAACTTAAACAATATTCAGGTTTATCTGAAGAAAGCTATGTTAATAATCAAAATGATACTCTTCACAACTCCAACTTTATAAATGGGTTAGATGAAGAATTAGCACTAATAGTGAAAAGACAAAGCCCTAGCTGGACCACTTCTCAAACCTCATAATTTGGTCAGTCTTGCTGACCAGTTGTCTCAACTGAAGATGAAACTGAGAGGGAAGCCAGACAAAAGAGCAAGGCTAATAAAATTATGAATTTACTGTCGAAACAAATGTCCACACAATTTGGACCTTCAAAATACCCTTATAAACCCCAAAACAGACCTAACCATATACTTTCAATTAATGCAAAAAGCCTGATCACTTTTAAAAGAATTGCCAAAACCTAAAAAGGAAAGAACAACAGGCAGAGGCAGAAAATAAAGAATGGGGGTGTGCCATGGAACTGAAAGGGGCCTTTCCTTTTCTCCTTACTAACACTGTGGGAGAAAAGACGGTGTTTAAAACTCCCCTTACAGTTTTCATCCCTATTCTGTGGAAGCATTGCTAAACTCACACCACACTCAACATTATTCCATTTGTAGACTAGTTTCATACAAAATTTCACTTCTTTCAGCTTCTCACATCACCTCTCTAGATGTAATAAGCTAAATATTGCAACTCTGTTTCCTTCACTTTCAGATGAAACAACACAATTGCGTAACTCTAACTGCACACTTTGCTTCTCCTAAGACTGATCTGCAAGAGACTCTTCCTACTTAGGCTGATGTTGTTTGGTTTACAGACGAATGTTACGTAATGGATGAATCTGGAACTTACTGTACCGGTTTACGTAATAGTGTTTTCAACCGAATAAATAGAAAGTGCTTACCTTCCAGAAGCCACTTAGATTAGCTCCTGTCTTTGTACCACAACTGGGTATTGAGGATGTCATTTGCCATGTAGAGGCCCTAACCTACTACACACAAAAGGCCCTAAATGACAGCCACATGAATGTCTTATTATTAAATAATGAATTTACTCTCATGAGAAGACTGTATTACAAAACTATATGGTCTTAGACATACTCACTGCAGCCCAAGGAGGAACCTGTGCCATGACAGAAACTGAATGCTGTGTTTATATCCCAGATAAATCAAATAACATCACCAAATTAATGACTGATTTGAAAAACTGGAGTAATTAACCTTTTGGATCCAAACCCTCTCTAAGCTACCAGTTAAGTAGTTGGTTTCAATCTTGGAGAACTTGGTGGCAAAAGCTTTTATGTATTTTAGGAATTATAATCATAGTTTATGTTTTGTCTTGCCTTTGTCTGCAGAGCTGTTACGGTATTTATCTGCAATTGGATCAACATACAGCTGAGAAAATTAGAACAATGACTACTCAGAGAATTGTTTGATTTAAGAGGCAGCTATGTAGACTGAATCAGTTTCCAGTCTCGGAACTGAATCTTGTTGCTTTATAGTTCGGACTTGGTCCTTTCCAATTTCCCCTCCTCCCTGGGATGTGACTGCCTACGAAGGAGCCTTCCTAGTGACGTGAGGTTTGATCAAATACAGGGCCTGAGAATATAATTCTTCTATGATGCTTTTTCTGAAAGCGTTTGAAGAAAAGGGGGAAATGTGAAAATATTTTAGCACCTTCCAAATATATTATGCCAAGGGAAAAAGCTAAGCCCCATAAACTAAATCACAGAACATGGCTGTTTTTCTTCTCTGGTGCATGACTGTTGCTTCCTGATCTTTGTGTTGATGTTATATATTAACCAGATTTTTAATTCTTTATTCAGACTAAATGACGTTGGAGATAGAGACCCTTGTGATTGTTACCTCTTTTCAATGGAATGTTAACCCCCCCTTTAAAGTGTAGTCAATAGTAGCGAATTAAATCTTCTGTGTACGTTAGCCTCATCTAGAAAATGCTGTAATTCTGTACAGCACCCCTGTTTTTGGCGATATAAACGACCCTGATCGCCATTCTTTGCTGTCAGTGTTTGACAGGATAGCCACTCTTACACTTTAATAAACTCTTTTATCTGGATCCCTGAGTCTTTAGGCTGACATTAGTTAACTAACTAGTTAGTTCTGCAGTCTGTTAATTCTGAGGGGTTGACCGGAGGTCCTCTAGGGTCACTTCCAACTCTTAACATTCCACGATTTCGTGAATGTAGACTATGGTTGCCCTGTATTAACTGGGTTCAGGAGTAAGATAAATTAAGTCATCCAATCGACAAATATTTATTACAGTTTACTATTGTGTGTAGGTGTATCTATGGAAATGGGCAACTATATTTGGTGCACTGCTGCCTCCAAATCGCAGATCTACAACTTTTTCAGCAGAAATTTTCTTTTTCTTTTTTGATAGTGTTGAGTCTGTAAATTACTTTGAGCAGTATGGCCATTCAGCAGAAATTTTCTAAGCTTCCCGCACCAGCCAGAGACAGAGATTGTACGTCGGACGCAGCCGAGAGTTGCTAAGGAGTCCGACTTGGTCCAAAACGGAAGTGGTCCCTGAAAATTACTTTCCCAGGAAACTTACATTTGAAAAACTACGCTATTCCAATTCGCCTTTTCCTAAAGTAAACTCATAAATAGAGACATAACCAAACTTTCGCTCTCGGCGCAGCAGAGAACAATGCTGTCCTCCCGAGAGGAACCTCTGCTCTTCCAAGGCGGAAGCTGCCTGGAACCAAGAAGCCGCGGGTGCTGGTTCTCCAACGAGGCTTTTCTCCCGACGGACCAGCCTCCCGGCGGGGTTGCCGTGGAAACAGAGCCTGCTGTGTGGATGCGGCGGAACGCTGTAGCGCGGTATTTGCTGTCTGTCCGCCGAGGGAACTCACAACACCGGCGTCAAGATGGTTAGTGGCTCTGAATAATGAGGGAATACTTTGAGTAGGTCCTGATTCTGGCGATTAGAGGTTCCCAGCACACTTCTGTGTAAATCTAGGTGTGTCCGCAGTGGGTAATCCCCTGCTTTGCCCGTGTTCCCACGGTGGACAGGGATGTAAATACCTCGGTGCTTCCTTCCCTCCTGCTTCTCCATTTACCCACATCTAAACCACACGTGGAGTGGGAAGCAGAGGAAGGGGAAGCTGAGATGACAGAAGCTATGCGAAAGCATCTTTTGCCGCACTCGAACCAGAGAAGATACAGTTGGGAGTAGCTGTTTGGTCCTTCCTAAGTATTGGGTGATGGCTCTTCTAGTAGAATACTTGTTTATAAAACGAGTTTGAATAGGCTTCCCTGGGGTTCGTTGTTGCGGATTTGACTTATAAATTACAGAGCTGTCACACTCAGTTTAAATCTGATTATTGGAATTGGACCGTACAGCTGTCCTTGTTTCTTTCACAGATGCTTTCAAGGGCCAAACCTGCTGTAGGCGGGGACGTCCAGCACACTGACAAAAGAAAGAAGAAAGGTAGGAAGATTCCAAAACTAGAGGAGCTTCTTTCACAAAGAGATTTCACTGGAGCTATTACCCTATTGGAGGTAATGTCCAAAAACGTTGCTTCTTGGTTGGTGAATACCGGACTGTATATGAATGCTTGGGTGCATGCTGGTTGCTATGCTGTTGAAATAGATGGATACATTCTGGGGCTTCCTGTACACATCCCCTGTAAATCTAGTCAGGCACAGATTCCAGATTCTAAGTTAACTGTAAACCTGATAAAAGATGCTAAAAAACTGATTTCTTGAGGTCCACTTTTGATTATGTCTAGGTCACTGATGGTGATTATAATCTAAAAATATGGAGGGACATTTAATACAATGTCAGTTAACACATTGCTTATCCCAACCCTTGACTGATCTATGATTTTTTCCTATTATGTGTTCTAAAATTTTGCTCAAATTTAAGTAATTCTAACATGCTTATGGTTGAAAATATTATAGCCCCAGAAAATATTTCAAATCTCCATGGCAGTAGTTCTCACCTATTAATATACATCGGAATTACCTAGGGTACTTAATAGGATATCAATTCCTGGGCTCCTGCTCTAGGTCTGCAGTGGTGCTCAGGAATCTGCAGTGCTGGAGCACAGTCTCGGCTTACTGCAACCTCTGCCTCCCGGGTTCAAGCAATTCTCCTGCCTCAGCCTCCCCAGTAGCTGGGACTACAGGCGCATGCCACCACACCCAGCTAATTTTTGTATTTTTAGTAGAGACGGGGTTTCACCATGTTGGCCAGGATGGTCTCAATCTCTTGACCTGGTGATCCGCCCACCTCGGCCTCCCAAAGTACTGGGATTACAGGCCTGAGCCACTGTGCCCGGCCAGGAATCTGCATTTTAAGGCGCGTAGTCTAAGTGCTTCTGATGGAGATGGTCCCAGGGACTGCGCTTTGAAAAACTGCTTTGTGGGAAACACATGTTTTAGGAGAGTGAAGTTTGCACCAAAGAATGAAGAGTTCTGACAGCATGTTCTGGTTGTGTTGTGCCACAGTTATTTCTCTTAAAATGCTACTCCATCCGTATTGCTCTGAATCTACCATTAATAATTGTTATAATTCGGTTTACATATATTTCTTCATCTTCCATGTATAGTTTGCTTTATTATTTATTTATTTATTTGAGATGGAGTTTTACTCTTGTCGCCCAGGCTGGAGTGCAATGGCATAATCTTGGCTCACTGCAACCTCCACCGCATGGGTTCAAGCAATTCTCCTGCCTCAGCCTCCTGAGTAGCTGGGATTACAGGCCCCTGCCACCACGCCTGGCTAATCTTTTGTATTTTTAGTAGAGATGGGGTTTTACCATGTTGGCCAGGCTGGTCTCCCAACTCCTGACTTCAGGTGATCCACCCGCCTCAACCCCCCAAAGTACTGGGATTATAATTCGGTTTACATTATAATGTAAACCGGCCTAGTTCTCTTTCTTACTAGTGTTCTGGTATTGAGCATGTTGTTTAGCTTTTTGGGTGTCAGCTTACTCATCTTTACAGTGGGGGAGTTGGCATGGAAGTACCTTCTAGTTCTGTGAATCAGTGTACTGAGTGCTGTGTATATGTTTATCTTCGTCAGTCTGTTTTCCTCTTTTTTCTTTAAGACAACGACCCCTTTTTTCTATTGTGTAACACCAGGTTGCCTTTATTTTATTTTATTTTTGAGACAGGGTCTCACTCTGTCATCCAGGCTGGATTGCAGTGATGTGATTGTGGCTCCCTGCAGCCTCAACCTCCCAGGGCTCACATGATCCTTCCCACCTCAGCCTCCCAAGTAGCTGAGACTACAGGCATGTGCCACTATGCCTGGCTAATTTTCATCCAGTTGGTTATGTGTGTGTGTGTGTGTGTGTGTGTGTGTGTGTGTGTGTGTGTGTGTGTGTGTGTAGACAGGGGTCTCACCATGTTGCCCAGGCTGGTCTTAAACTTCTGGGCTCAAGGGATCCGCCTGCTTCTGGCCTCCCAAAATGCTGGGAGTTACAGGGCCAGACTGCCTTTAAGTTCACAGGGAAGTTCTGTTGTATGCTTACATTCTTAGGTAGTTGGTTGGAGTACCATGCTGCATGGGAATGGAAACTGCTATGGTTTCGGGTGAGGTAGTCTCATGCACTTTCCTGTAGCTCCAGGGAATTCAGGGAGACCTCAGGTGAGAATTTCTCCAGAATTAAGGCACTATTTTCAAATTCACAGCATTTGGTGTGAGGAGGATTTCTAATGTTGTAGAGTTAGCTACAGGAGTAAATTCTTATCCCAGATAAGAAAATATCAAAGAGATGTCTTCATCTTACAGTGACTGAGGCATCTGAAGTTCTATAGTGACGCTCCGTAAGTTTATGTGTTGGCTCACTATTTGATTTATCACCCTGTAGAGTGAAAAAAAAATCTTACCCTACCGTGAAAATTCAGAATTCTGTGTCATAGTTCTTTCCTCCAAAATAAGGCTTTGCTTTTGTTGGCAGAGGAATTCATAAAATATTTGTCCACAGTGGACATAAGTGAGGCCAAGTCTTCTGAACATCCTTAACTCTTATAGGTCTGGTAAGCTAGCCTGCTCAAGGGTAATATAATAGAAAGATTTAATGGCTTGTCCTCAGTGAAAGGTTATAACCTATTAGTAAAAATATGTGTGTGCTAATGCAACAGGACTGAAGTGGGAGGTTAAATGCAGTAGAGCACAGGGTGACAGCATGGGCTTTGGAGTCAGACATTTCTTTAAGTCCCTGCCAGCACACATACTAGCTGTGGGGCCTTATGTGAACTCATGGTTGAGCCTCTCTAACCTTCAGTTATTTGGCTTTAAATATTTTACACAATCCTGTTCCTTATATATCACCCAGAATTGTTAGCCGACTCAAATGCTTTTTGGAGTACAATATCAGTAAATACAGAATGCCAAATGGGAAATATTTGAAAATATAAATTTCTGTGACAATTAGAAGGTAATTGTCCTGTTTAATTAAACATCATATTGTCATGCTTCTAATACTTAGATTGCCTGTTGTTCATCAGTAACTCAACATAGCATTTTTTTAAAACAGAGAGTTTACTATTCAAAGTTTTTCATGATTTTTTAAAATACATTTTTAACCTGAAGTTCAAACGTCATGTTGGGGAACAAGAAGAGGATACTAATTTGTGGATTGGATATTGTGCCTTTCACCTGGGTGACTACAAGAGAGCTCTGGAGGTTAGTGTAAAAAAAAAAAAACAACCATTCTTTCCTAACAGAAGTGTGTTTAAAATGTTATTAAACTTTATATTATAATAATACATGTCCATGTAAAATTCAAACAATGCAGATGGAAACAAAAAGAAGTTACCTATTTGTGTTCCTCAATTATACTTGTTAATGCAGGCAACCACTGATTTTTAGAAATGTATCACTTCAGTAGTTGTCTATATTGTAATATGCTCCATTACAGTAGTTCCCTCTTGTCCGTGGTTTTGCTTCCCGGGGTCGAGCTCAGTTACCCAAGGTCAATCTCAGTCCAAAAATAGGTGAGTACTGTATAATAAGATATTTTCAGAGAGAGAGGGAGAGAGAGAGAGAGAGAGTAAGCAAGAAGAGACCACATCCTCATAACTTTTATTACCATATGTTGTTATAGTTCTATTTTCTTATCAGTTATTGGTATTAATCTCTTATTGTGCCTAACTTATAAATTAAACTTTATCATAGGTGTGTATGTGTAGGAAAAACATGGTATATATAGGATTCAATACTATCTAAGGTTTCAGACATCTACTAGGGATCTATCCCCCATGGATAAAGAAGGATGACTGTATATGTACCTGTATCTTGTATACGTTTTACTTTACATGCATGCTAATCAGATTGTACAACATATTGGTATTAGGATTTATTAAGTAAATCTTCAGAACAGGAAAATTAAGCCATTTGGATAAAAACTTGGATGAGTCTTCTCTCAAGAGAATTTCACTTTTCTTTTGCTTGGTTATTTTTAGACATGGAAACGATTACATTATCTTGATATTTTTGCAAGTAGAATGGTTTTGGAAATTGTTTTTCTTGGTCATTGTAAACCCTACCCATCTACAATAATTAATCAATAGGATTATGGATTTAAATAAAATTATACATGCTTTACTTCAAGTAATTTTTAATTCACAAATGAAATTGCTTAAGCATTTCCTACATATTCTTATTCCCAAGATTTAATCTAAGCAAATTTGAAGAACCTGCATAACTAAAATAAAACTATTCAAGGACAGGTAATGAGGAGGCGAGCTGTAGAACAAAGGAACAGAGTTGGTGAAGGAAAAGGGAAGATGTGCAAAGGACAGAATAGAGGCTGATAATATTTGTAAAAGGCGTAGGAGGAAAGGAAGATCAACCCACGGGTAGTAAGAAACAACACCTGGGAAAGACTGATCAAAAGTGATACTATATGGAAAATGTCGTTGACAAAATGAATCTCAGAAAGTGTCCTTGGCAGGAAAAACAAAAAATTTAAAAACTATGAAGTCCCCCACACACATATTAAGAAAAGCCAGAAAACAATTAGAATGAAATAGAATTTGTAGTGTATTAAAGCCATCAGATTTTAAGTTAACTGAACATAGGACTTTCTTAAGGGGATCTTGTATGTCTTTTTAAGTTAGCAAAAATAAAATAGTTCAGTTACTCTTTGTTTCTGTTGTTAGTCCCTATCAGTATTAATTGGGGGACAAAAACCACAAGTATAAGATCATATGGACAGTAGCCCTGCAAATGTAGGATTGAACTTTAGCTTCAGCATTTAACCTTTTCAGATATAGAAAAATTGCAAAGTGTGTAGGATTCACTAAATGTTAAATTGCTTAATCTCAGTATGAAATCCTATTTCATTATGGAAGAATGGCCCATCAATTGCTTTGCTGCCAAAACAAGATCACTGCTTACTGTATATTTCAGGAATACGAAAATGCTACAAAAGAGGAAAATTGTAATTCTGAAGTCTGGGTGAACCTAGCTTGCACTTACTTCTTTCTTGGGATGTATAAACAAGCCGAAGAAGCTGGATTTAAAGGTAAAAGGGCTCTTTTTATCTGATATTCTTCACTCATAGTGAGAGTCGTTTTGAAGATTTTAAAACTTAGTGTATTCCTTTTTCTATTGAGGAAAAAAAAGATTGACATTGGAAAGCTAATAAAAATAGCTTTAATCCTCAAAGAATATTGGATTTGAGTAACTTTATGTTTAAAGAGAGAGTTAGCCAGGCATGGTGGCTCATGCCTGTAATCCCAGCACTTTGGGAGGCCTAGGCAGGTGGATTGCCTGAGCTCAGGTGTACAAAACCAGCCTGAGCAACATGGTGAAACCCTATTTCTACTAAAAATACAAAAATCAGCCATGTGTGGTGGCAGGTACCTGTAATCCTGGCAGGTGCCTGTAATCGCAGCTACTCAGGAGGCTGAGGCAGGAGAATCGCTTAAACCCAGGAGGCGGAAGTTACAGTGAGCTGAGATTGTGCCGCTGCACTCCAGCCTGGGCAACAGAGTGAAACTCTGTCTCAAAAAATAAAAAATAATAGAATTAATGCTACACCCCACCAGGCTACAGCCAAAAAGCAGCAAGATGAAGGAAGAGAAAGGGCAGCGTGTCTTTCTAGACCCTGTCATGGGAGAATAGGCATGCTGTTTGTGGTAGTTAGGTAGAGTTTTGTTCAGACTTTTATGGCTGTGGACTTTGTGGCTGCTTTTCCTGTTTCTGAGTGAGAAGCCCAGCAATTTCAGCTTGAAGAATCCAGAAATCATTTTTTCTGCTTTCTTATGGATATTCATCTCGGGGCAATTGTACTCAAATTTGAAAATAAGAATAAAAGGGAAACATGGTAGAAAAAGTTAAAGTATGAACCAACTTATGTTCAAGAAAATGCAGAGAAAAGTGGGCACTGTAATATTTGATAGGGAAGAATGTATTCAAGGTAGAATTAATTTATGCGTATAAAGAATTTCAGCTGGGCCAGGTGCTGTGGCTCACGCCTGTAATCCTAGCACTTTGGGAGGCCGAGGTGGGTGGATCACCTGAGGTCAGGAGTTCAAGACCGGCCTGGCCATCATGGTGAAACCCCATCTTTATTTAAAAAAAAAAAAAAAAAAAAAAAAAAAAGAATTTCAGCTCAAATTCATGGCAAATGTGGAACTTGAAGACTTTTTTTTTTTTTTAAAGACAGGGTCTCACTATGTTGTCCAGGCTGGAATACAGTGGCTATTCATGGGTATGAGCATACCATCCTATAGCCTCAAACTCCTAGCTTCAAGCCAGCCTCCAGCCTCTGCCTTCTGAGTAGCTGAGACTACAGACACACCCGCCACCATACCCAGCAAAGCCTTTCTTGATTTGGACCCAAATTGTTTCATATGTGCTTGTGTAGTTTTTCCTAATTTCATTATAAGGTCCTTAATGTTACTTACTTTATCTCATATTTTTAGGCTTTATCTGTGCTAAGAACACTGTTAGACACATAAAAGGTGATCACAGAATCTATCTCTATTTCTATATATTTTTTTATTTCTTATAGATTGAAGTATGACTTTTTCTGTAAAAGAGGTAGAATTGGGTATCCAGAATCAGGAAGTTTTCCAAGAGTGCAAAGGATATTTGGAACTTAAAAGCTTTAATACTTTTGCTAGACTGCCTGTTTCAATGTGGCACATAATTATGCTAGAAAATCTGTGGGCTAGAGACTGGGCTGGTATTTAGGAAAATATGGTAGTATAATTGTAGAAAAGGAAATCGCAGAAGGAATTAACAAAGAATATTGGGACTAGGAGCTGAATGAGAGTGGATTCATATATACATTGAGATGACCATTGTGTCTATTACCAGTGTTTGGTTTGGTATGTTAACAACACAGAGGCGAGCTGCTACTCTAACCATGTGTGTGGAGTGTTGTGTTGTGGATCACCGTAATAGGATCAGGTAGAATAAGCAGTGGAGAAGAGTGAAAACTTAGCACATTTCTCTTCTGGTTCTTGATGCTGTTTCTGCTACTGCAGGTAAAGACCAGACTCAAACAATATATATTCTAGCAGAGACATACCTAGGATCAGATAAGTAAAGATTTGAGAAGATCATCCGAGTTTCATTTCATTCCTACAAGGGACTGCTAGACTTAGGCTGTTGAGTTCTTTAATAAGCAGCTTGGACTTTTTTTTTTCAGCTTCGAAAAGCCGACTCCAAAACCGCCTCCTCTTCCACTTGGCTCACAAGGTATTTATGTTCTCATTTCACATTGTTTTGTTTTAAAAATATTTTTCTTTTTTTTCTTCCTTCTTGTTACTAACACTAGTAAGAGATAATTGATTAGAAATTATTGTTAATAATTTTCTAGAACAAGTGGAATATAACTTAATTATATAGGATTTTCTCCTATCAGTGTTCTTTTTTTCTTTTTTTTTTTTTTTTGAGTCTTGCCCTGTTGCCTGGCTGGAGTGCAGTGGCACCATCTTGGCTCACTGCAATCTCTGCCTCTTGGGTTCAAGAGATTCCCCTGCCTTAGCCTCCCGAGTAACTGGGATTGCAGGTGTGCACCACCACGCCCAGCTAATTTTTTGTATTTTAGTAGAGACGAGGTTTCACCATGTTGGCCAGAATGGTCTCAATCTCCTGATCTCGTGTTCCACCTGCCTGGGCCTCCCAAAATGCTGGGATTACAGGTGTGAGCCAGTGTGCCCGGCCCAATGTTCTTTACCCTCTTAATTTATTCAGAGATGTTAGGTTTTATTTCTCCTTAAGCCTGGTCTAAACTTCTTAGGACGTTTAGACCAGGCGTAGTGGCTCACACCTATAATCTTAGCACTTTGGGAGACCGAAGCTGTTAGATCACCTGAGGTCAGAAGTTCAAGGCCAGCCTGGCCAACATGGTGAAACCCTGTGTCTACTAAAAATACAAAAAAAATTAGCTAGGCGTGGCGGCACACACCTTTAATCCCAGCTACTGGGGAAGCTGAGTTAGGAGAATCACTTGAACCCAGGAGGCAGGAGTTGCAGTGAGCCGAGATTGCACTGCTATACTCCAGCCTGGGCAACAGAGCAAGACTCTGACTCAAAGAAAAAAGTTTAGTTTCTGTTAAGTATCCTATTATTTCTTAAATAGTAGGATATTTCTAAATAGACTGAGAGACACCTTGTCCTGATTCCTAGAAATAAATATACACTTTTCAGAATTGCTATATGGTAATAATTTTGATGATAAAATTATTTTTTAAATAATAGTTTTTCAAATTTAAATTTTTAAATAATTGTTTAATATATTTAAAAAATTTTATAGCATTCCACAAAATGAATCATATGTATCATTATTTATTCAACATTTCCTAGTTATTTGACTTTTAGATTTATAATTTTTAAAATTTATAAAAATGTCATTCTGAACATCTTAGAAATGGACATGCCTATTGGGTATAAGCAACTTCAAAGCTTTTAATTGATATTGCTAAGTTGTTTTACAGAAAGTTTAATCACCCACAGGCATTATATGAAAATAATTATTTGTGGTACATTTAGAAATTCCACATCATAATTGTCACTTTGTCTCTTTCTCCTTTTAGTTCTGCTTTACATGTTTTTCAGACTCTATCATTAAGTGCACACAAACTTAGAATTGCTAGTAGACTGTCTAGCAATAATGTCTTCCTAGTAGACTAAAATATATACTATCATGAAATGTCTCTCATCTCTAAAAAATTTCTCCTGGACATATTTGTAAGCTATACCTGCTCTCTTTTGGGTAGTATTTGCCTGTTATATCTCTTTATCCTTTTACTTTCTACCTTTCTATGTCCTTTTTTTTTTTATTTTTTATTTTTTATTTTTTATTTTTTTTTTGCCAATCATTGAGGGCTTTTAAGGTTGCTGAGGTTGGTTGGCCTTGAACTCTTGGCCTCGCCTTCGCAAGCGCCACGACATCCGGCCAGAGCCACTTTGGGCCCCTATGTCCTTATTTTTAAGGTGACTCTTAGAAACAGCATATAAATGAGTTTTGTGGGTTTTAAAATCTAGTTAAAATATTTATTAAAAAAACCTCTAGTATATAATTCATTTACTTAATGTATTTACAAATACGATTAGCTTCATAACTGCCATCCTGTTATTAGTTCTCTCTTTGCCCAGCTGGTCCATGTTGTCTGGGTTTCTTTTTCTTTTCTTTGTTGTCTTTTTTTGGATTGATTTTTAAAGTTATATATTTTCCCTCCATTGGCTTGTAGTTATGTACATTCTTAGGATTTAGCAGTTTTAGTCATGTGTCTTTTGCATATTAAAAAGTTTGATGTTAGTACTTTTACCAATTTCTAGAAAATTAAAGGAACATAGATCATTTTAACTCATTTACTCTTCATCTTTTGTGCAAATTTGAAATATATCTTAAGTGTCTATGTTTCTAATTCCATAAGATTGTTTTATTACTGTTTTATGCAATTAATATTCATTTATAATTAGCCATATTTATCCTTTCCATCGTTCTTCATTTCTTCTTGCATGTTTGTGCTCCCATCTAAAATCATTTTCCATTTGAGGAATGTCCTTTAATATTTCCTTTAGTGGTGATGAATTCTCTCAGTTTTTATCTAAAAATATATTTATTTTACTATCTTTCTTGAAGATTTTCGTTTTCTCAGTGTAGAGGTGTAGGTAGGTAGTTTTTATTTTTGCTTAGCCTTTTGAAGATGCTGCTCTATTACTTCCTAGTCCTTGTCTCTACTGACACGTTAGCCATCAGTCTTATTGTTGTTCCTGTTTTTTTTCTGATTACATTTAAGATTTATGTATTGTTTTTTGTTATTAGCACTTCTCCTATAATATTCCCAGATAGGGTTTTCTTTGTATTACACTACATCAGGTTCATAGTGCTTGCTCAAGTTTTTTTTTAATCAAAAATAATCCTTGGTCATTTTTTCTTCGAATTTTGCTTCTGCTCTATACTCTCTTCTTTCCTTCTGGGATCCCAATAATATATATGTATGTAGACCTTTTATTTGTATCACATGTAAACACTTTGTCATATTTTCTGTACATTTCCTGCAGAAATTTATTTTACTAATCATCATTCTTCAGCTGTGTCTAATCAGCTATTCTATTCAGTTCTTAATTTCAGTTCTTAATTTCTTATAGAATTTACATTTTGTTATTTTTTAAATTTCTAATTTCCAGCTCAAATTTTCTAATTTTTCATTTAATTTCTTAAGTATATTGATAACAGTTATTTTTAAAGTCCACGTCTAGTAATTCCGATAGTGTATCTCTGGACAGCTGTTTCTTGGTTTTCAGTCAAATGTTCTTGACCCCTGGTTTGCTTGGCAATATTGTGTTTAATGCTGGCTATTAAATAATGGAGATAATTTGAGGCTCTGGATGATTTTCTCTTCTTCCAGAAAGGATTTAGAATTTACTTTTACTTGTGGCAGGCACATAGAATAGGCGCAAATGAACTGATACCTGTCAGAGATTGCAACGATTTAAAGCTGGTGTATTTCCATTTTACCTTTATTTCTAGGATAGCTTTCCAGGGGTCCCAACTGATAGCTTGGTGGGCCCCGATCTCTATTTTTTGGTCCATTAAGCCCATAAGACTTCTTGAAGCTCTGCTTAGTTTTCAGCAACTCAGCCACCAATTGAGAATTGGTAGGTACCATTTAAGAAAAAGTGGTACTAAGTATCAGAATCACCTCTTTGCACTTCTTGCTGGGGATCTTGATATCTCTCAAGTCTTCACTCACTTGGTAGCTCTCTGATCCCTCCACACAAATTTTGTTTTGTTTTGTTTTTATGAGACAGGATTTCACTTCCGGTCACCCAGGCTGGAGTACATTGGTGCCATCTCGGCTCACTGTAACCTCCGTCTCCCAGACTCAAGCAATCCTTGTGCCTCAGCCTCCCAAATCGCTGAGATTACAAGTATATGCCACCGTGCCCAGCTGATTTTTGTAGAGACAGAGTTTCACCATGTTGCCCAGGCTAGTCTCAAACTCCTGAGCTCAAGTGATCTGCCCACCTCCACCTCCCAAAGTGCTGAGATTGCAGGAGTGAGCCACTGTCCCAGCACCTTTTACACAGATTTTTCAGTAGTTTTTAAGATTTTCTGTATGTTGTTGATGGGAGCGCTACATACTACAAGATACTCTAACATTATTAGTAGTGAAAGTCTTTGATTGAATTTAAAGAAATATCTTTTGTTGTGTTTTCCTTTTTCTTTTCTTTTCTTTTTTTTTTTTTTTGAGACAGAGTCTTGCTAGGCTTGGAGTGCAGTGGCATAATCTCAGCTCACTGTAACCTCTGTCTCCCGGGTTCAAGCAGTTCTCCTGCCTCAGTCTCCCGAGTAGCTGGGATTACAGGCATGGGCAACCATGCCTGGCTAATTTTTGTATTTTTAGTAGAGATGGGGTTTCACCATGTTGGCCAGGCTGGTCTGGAACTCCTGACCTCAGGTAATCTGCCCACCTTGGCCACCCAAAGTGCGGGGATTACAGGCGTGAGCTACCACACCTGGCCTGTGTTTTTCTTCTGATTACAAAAATAATACATGTTAATCATAGTACATTTAGAAAATAGCAAATTACATACATACAAAAATCAAGATTTCCTGTAAGACTGCCACTTCCAGCTAACACAGTAAAAGTTTACTCTTTCTTCCAGTCTTTAAAAAATTTATATTTTTATGTATGTATATATATATATGTATTTATATTGCTAAATTTGGATCATAGTATATATTCTATTTTATAACCAGGCTTTTTACTTAAAAGTGTATCATGAACATTTTTCAATGTAACTAGTCTACAGAAGACAATTCTTTACAAAATGTTTAAGCTTATAAGTCATTCTCTATCAGGTGGGAGTGAGCAATCTACATATTAAGGGTCACTGTCAAAAATATATCTGTTCTGTCCCATATGTAAGCAAAAGGCAACTAATATTTGCAGTAGCCATCTAACAAAATAAGCATTACAAGGTTGGAATATAATTCTGACAGTCTCAAACAACAACAATGTATAGTAACTGAAGAAAGAATGAAAAAATGTAGAGTAGGAAATTAAAAATTGAATTCCCTAAGTTGCATGATGAGAAATACATTTTGACTCCTCATTGACTACCAAGAAGAACGAGATAAGAAAGAACAGGTTAAAAATGTTACCAGGTTAAAAAATATATATATATTACCAGGTTAGAGTAAAGAGGCTAAAAAGAAAAAAAAGGAAAGGGAGAAAATATAAAGGAAAAGAAAAGATAAAGAGAGGATCAAATAATATTAACCGTAACCTAAGGGCTTTCCATTGTCATTGTCAAGCTATGCCTCCAGAGGCTATTTGCATTCTTTCTTTGCAGGGGAAATGAAGTAGAAGGCAAGGAACCTAAGGGAAATAGGAAGAAGAAAGAGACACAATGGCTAAAGAAGGAAGAGTTAAAATCTCTATCACATAGATGGTGATTTCTCTAACAACACCAGTGTAAAACTTTACATGTCTTTTCCACTCTCACAATTTTAGTTTAATGATGAGAAAAAGTTGATGAGCTTTCATCAGAATCTTCAGGATGTCACAGAAGATCAACTCAGTTTGGCCTCAATCCACTATATGCGATCTCACTACCAAGAAGCTATTGATATATATAAGCGAATACTGCTGGATAACAGGTCTGTGTCCTTTTATGCCTACTCTACATTTTCATTTTGTTCATTTCTTTTGTAACTAGTTTGACTGAGAATCTAGTGTCCTTTGGATGTAGTACCACCATGCATTCAAATCTGTTTAGTTGATTATCTGGTGAGATTAAGAATTAGATATTGTCTAAATCAGGCTTTCTCTTATCTTTTTATCCATTGTCACCCTTCTAAAAGACTTTTTCCTCCTCATTGCCCTCCCATGAAAGTTTAGTATACTGATATATGTATATTAACATATATCCATTTAAGTACTATATGTATAACTGTGCTTTACAAGTAAAATGAATAGGATTTTTTCATCCTCCCATAAAAACCAATTTTTCCCCTTTGGAAGTGATATTACCCCTGTTGAAATGTATGGTCTAGATGTATCAAACTTAGCATTATAGTTACATTGTAGGTAACTTGCTGACAAAATTAGATACAAAACATTCTGAAGAATTTACATTCCAGTCAGGCAAGGTAGTTCACACCTGTAATCCCAGCACTTTGGGAGGCTGAGGAGGGCAGATCACGAGGTCAGAAGATTGAGACCATCTTAGTCAACATGTCTTTAAATAAATAAATAAATAAATAAAAGATAAAAAAGAATTTACATTCCAACTTTATCACTAAACACTTGCCTCTCTCTCCCTCCCCAAAAGTATCTCAGCTTCCTTCCTTCTTTCCTCTTTTGCATTACCTTCTTAGTCGCCTACCTGCTTCTATTTCCAGCCACTGAGCCTGCGTGTCTTGTGCTGTGTGGAGTGTGCTTGTGTTTATGTTCAATTATAGCATATGTTAGTTTTTCAGTATGAACAGTATGAATGTTCCCTTTCTTCTCTAGTTGTCATCTTTCACTCTGCTTATATCAAAACACCCAGCTGGGTGCGGTGGCTCACACTTGTAATCCCAGCACTTTGAGAGGCCAAGGCGGGCGGATCATAAGGTCAGGAGTTCGAGACCAGCCAATATGGTGAAACCCCATCTCTACTAAAAATACAAAAATTAGCCAGGCGTGGTGGTGCACGCCTGTAGTCCCAGCTACTTGGGAGGCTGAGGCAGGAGAATCGCTTGAACCTGGGAGGTGGAGGTTGCAGTGAGCCGAGATTGTGCCTGGGTGACAGAGCAAGACTCCATCTTAAAAAACAGACAAATAAACAAAAAACAAAAACCCACCCAAATATTGCAATGCAAAAAAAAAAAAATATATATATATATATACTGATTATATCTTGCCTTCTTTCTTGGCAAATTCATGAACTGTCTTCTTTACCTTGTCCATTTGAGCTTTGTAGTTTGACATTTCTATAAAGTAGACTTACATGGTTAACGCTTAATTCTTTCGTCTGATAGGGAATACCTTGCACTCAATGTTTATGTGGCCCTCTGCTACTATAAATTGGATTACTATGATGTGTCTCAAGAAGTTTTGGCTGTTTACCTTCAGCAAATTCCTGATAGTACCATCGCACTCAATCTTAAAGCCTGTAATCATTTTCGCCTTTACAACGGCAAAGCAGCTGAGGTATTGATGGAAGTGTGTTTTTAATGCACTTCATTCCAATTTAAATTACTTTATACTTTCCAAGTTATTCATGAAACTCTGTTATCTGTAACTCTTGATTAATATCCCTTTGTCATTGCTAGTGTTGAACCTAATTGTATGTTTATTAGGTATTCTTTTTGTTGTTGTTGTTGTTAATCAATGAGAGCTTGTTATGTTGCTCAGGTTGGCTTTGAACTCATAGCCTCGCCTCCTCAAGCGCCAGGACAACTGGCTGGAGCCACTGTGGCTCCGTTTATTAGGTATTCTAAAAAGAATGTTGACTTCTGAATTCTTCATGTTATGTCTATTATATTATAGATGATTTTACTGAGATGCCTTACATTGTGTTTAAAACCAAATGCTTCTGTTAATTGCTTTAATTTTCCAGGGCTTAAAGAAAAGAAACAAAAAAACCCAAATGCTTCTGTCCAGGCACTGTGGCTCATGCCTGTAATCCCAGCACTCTGGGAGGCCGAGGTGGGCAGATCACTTGAGACCAGGAGTTTGAGACCAGCCTAGCCCACATGGCCCCATCTCTACTAAAAATACAAAAAATTAGCCTGGCATGGTGGCACATGCCTGTAATCTCAGCTGCTGGGGTGTTGCGCGGCAGGCAGAGGTTTCAGTGAGCTGAAATTGAGCCTTTGCACTCCAGCCTAAGCGACAGAGCAAGACTGTCTCAAAACAAACAAAGCAACAAAAATGCTTCAGCTTCTTCCTCTAAAATATGTGTATGGCTCTGTAATCGAATGTCACCAACATACATCCAGTAAACCACATCCGAAACCTGGCATATCCGCTGTTTTCTTCTCCTTCATCTCCATGAAATCATCCCTTAGTTCCTATCAGCTGTACATCTTAGATATCTCTTTTATCTATCCCTTCTTCTCCTTGGCTGCTATTCTAATCTGGGAGTTTCTCGTCTCTTATTTTGACCCTTTAATTAGTGTTCCTGCCTTTAGTCAGTCTTGTTATCTTCAGTCCAGCCACTGAATTTGTTCCACATGCCATACTCTCTTACCCCCAGCTTTGTGTACAGCATTCTCACTCCTGGAATGACTTCCTTCTTTCTCTGCTTGGTATACTTCAATTTCTTTTTTAAGGTTAGTCCAAGAGGCAAAAATGGTAGACATTTTAGAAATACTTAGAAATTGGCTAACTTGTAGGCATCATGCAGAACAACTTTATTTTATTTATTTATTTATTTTCGAGACGGAGTTCGCTGTTGTTACCCAGACTGGAGTGCAATGGCGCGATCTTGTCTCACTGCAACCTCCGCCTTCTGGGTTCCAGCAATTCTCCTGCCTCAGCCTCCCGAGTAGCTGGGACTACAGGTGCGCACCACCATGCCCAGCTAATTTTTTTGTATTTTTAGTAGAGACGGGGTTTCACCTTGTTGACCAGGATGGTCTCAATCTCTTGACCTTATGATCCACCTGCCTCGGCCTCCCAAAGTGCTGGGATTATAGACGTGAGCCACCGCACCTGGCCCAGAACACTTTAAATCCATTAATTTCCCTGACAAGCTCATGGTTAGAGGCTACTGTAGTTCTCATTTTATAGGAAACTGAGAAACACAGGAGGCCGTAGATTATTACCTCCTTTCATTTCATTTAACATGTTTTAAATAACATGTAATTTTACTAACGTAGTTTTATTTAACATATACACATATATGCATATACACATACACACATATACATATACAGTATATAGATATAGGTAGATACATAGATATAGAGTAGAAAATGTGTTCTACTCTATATCTATATACAGATATATGGATATAAATAGATAATTGTAGGTTAACCCTATGAGGAAGCCACACTTGGAAATTACCTCCATGGTTATTACTTTAGTTGATTGCAGAAGCTACCAAAATGTAAATGTAAAATTTCTTCATGTGTCAAACTTTAAAAATCCTACCCTTGCCCTTCAAATTAAATTGTTTAGTATATGCTTGAGCATATATCATATACTTATATATTAAATAAAATACATTCTTGGGATAATAGTCATTTCAGCTAAAGAGTCCCCTGAGTCTGCCTAATTGCCTTGTTTCCAGCACCAGCAGTTTAATGGCAGACTGGATTTGCAATTTGGTATCTTTAGAGTTTTCACCCATTAGTAAGAACAAATAAACAAAATATATTCTTGCCTTTCTACCTAGTCTTGGGGAAATTTACCAATTTTGGTGTATGCTCCAATTTATTAAATGTTTACATTTTGTCTGTATATATCTTTTCCATAGTCTAGTATGGTTACCCAATATCTTATCTATAGTATACACCTAGAATTATCCAAGTCAGAACACCAGAGTGTACTTCTAACCCCAAAAGGCATGCTTTTTCCTTTGAAATTGTGTCAGTACAGTTTATATATTGATTTTATAATGTACTCCAGCAGTAGAAGGCTACGTGAAATGTACCTGAAGAACCTTTTTTTGGTAGCAATAAGACATAGTTTGTGTTTAGTTGTTATACTTTTATTAAACTATTTAAATTCAGGCATTCTTCTACTAACTTGTATAATGAGCTCTATATTACATTGTTTAGTCTCTCACAAACACCATTAACATCTTGCTTTTCTAAAGTAAACAGGAAATAATTTGTGATGATTTAATTAATTCTTAAAGTACTTTGAATAACTTGTTCAGGCCTACACAGCTAACATAAGTGGCAAATTCAGATCTCAAACTTTTGTCTATCTCACTCTAACAAAGACTTAACCACTAAAATGTACTGCAATACACATACAAAATGTCCCATACTGCTTATTATTTGTTAGTTGCCTACTTATGTTCAATCTAAACAAGCTCATTGATGGTTGGGACTGTGTCTTTTGACATTTGTATCCCAGGACTGGGCACAATGCTTGCCCAAAGTTGTTGCCAACTATGTACTTGTTGAATGACTGACAAACTAAGGAGAGTGACATTTAAAGGAGAGGTCAGTAGAAATGAAGACTGAGAAAAGGCCATTTTAATTAGAATTTCCTACATTTCCTTATCTGATTAGATTGTCATTATTATTGGAGCTTGAACCAGGTTGGAAGGAGATCGGGAGTGAGTAATAACCCAGACTGGGAATTCTCCAAAAGGGTATGGCAGAAGGGATGGCAAAGAGATGATGAAAAAATAGAAACATTGAATGTAAGATGCTGGTTAAAAGAATAATGGTAAAAAAGGAGGAGAAGGCTGCTGGTTTTAGAGACTAAAGAGTTGGAGAACTTTCCCTCCAAAATTGGCATGGCCTCTAGGGTAGTGATTATGAGTTTGGGCTTGGAATCAGATAGACCCAAATTTCAACCCTGGCATAGTCGCTATGTGACTTTAGGTGAAATGCTTAACCTCCTTAAGCATCATCTGTAAAACAGGGAAAATAATAGTATTGATTCATCGTAGGTTCTTGTGAAGATTAAATGGTATGGGATATGTAAAGTTCTTAATTTTATATACACAATAAACTCTCAGTAAATATTTGTAATTATTAAAGATTTTATAGGCTGAAACATAGTCACATTGATCTTTATGTTTAGTGCTTTCTGTATCTTGTTTAAGAAACCATTTCCTGCCAGGTGTGGTGGCTCACACCTGTAATCCCAGCACTTTGGGAGGCTGAGGCAGGTGGATCACAAGGTCAGGAGTTCGAGACCAGCCTGGCCATGGTGAAATCCCGTCTCTACTATAAATACAAAAATTAGACAGGCCTGGTATCAGGTGCCTGTAATTTCAGCTACTTGGGAGGATGAAGCAGGAGAATCTCTTGAAACTGGAAGGTAGAGGTTGAAGTGAGCCAAGATCATACCACTGCACTCCGTCTCAAAAAAAAGAAAAAGAAACCATTTCCTAGCTCAAGATTATATTTTCTGATATTATCTTCTTTTTAAAAAATTTATCTATTTATTTAGAGACAGTGTCTCACTGTCACCAAGGCTGTGCAATAGCACAATCATAGCTCATTGCAGCCTCAAATTCCTGGGCTCAAGTGATCCTCTTGCCTCAGCCTCCTGAATAGCTGGGACTACAGGCATGTGCCACGATGTCTGGCTAATTTTAAAATTTTCCGTAGAGATGGGGCTCTTGCTATGTTGCCTAGGCTGGTCTCAAACTTCTGGTCTCAACTAATCCTTCCACTTTGGCCACCTAAAGCTCTGGGATTACAAGCATGAGCCACTGTAACCAACCAATTCTACTATTAACTTCTAATAGCCTATTTTGCTTTTTAAGCCCAAATTTTCTATAATTACATTATATTTTAAAGGATTAAGTTCTCCAATTAAAAGACAAAGAGACTGGGCTTGGTGTGGCTCACGCCTGTAATTCTAGTACTTTGGGAGGCCGAAGTGAATGGATCATGAGGTCAATAGATCCAGACCATCCTGGCCTACATGAGGAAACCCCATCTCTACTAAAAACAAACAAACAAACAAACGAAAACCACAAATTAGCTAGGTGTGGTAGCGAGAACATGTAATCTCAACTACTTGGGAGGCTGAGGCAGGAGAATCTCTTGAACCCGGGAGACAGAGGTTGCAGTGAGCTGAGATTGCACCACTGCACTCCAGCCTGGCAACAGAGTGAGACTCTGTCTCAAAAAAAAAAAAGAAAAAGAAAAAGATTAGTAAATTAGAAAAGACAAAACCGTAATATATGTTTTAAATAAAACAGAAAATTTGAACATTAAAGGATATGTTTCATGTGAAATATTTCTTATATGGTTTCCAAAATTGGTGTCATGCTTTTAGAAAGGTCACCTTCATTATAACCTAAACATCATGACCTATATCTTCAATTTATAGTTTTTTTTTTTTTTTTTTGAGATGGAGTTTCGCTTTTGTTACCCAGGCTGGAGTACAATGTTGTGATCTCGGCTGATCGCAACCTCCGCCTCCTGGGTTCAAGCAATTCTCCTTCCTCAGCCTCCCGAGTAGCTGGGACTACAGGCGTGCACCACCATGCCCAGCTAATTTTTGTATTTTTAGTAGAGGCGGGGTTTCACCATGTTGACCAGGATGGTCTCGATCTCTTGACCTTGTGATCCACCTGCCTCAGCCTCCCAAAGTGCTGGGATTACAGGTGTGAGCCTCCGCGCCCGGCAGTCACAGCTTAAGTGCAAACATCACCAGTCAATCTTAGGACATTTCAATATCTCAAAAAGAAATGCTGGCTGGGCTCAGTGGCTTGCGCCTGTAATCCTAACACTTTGGGAGGCCAGGATGAGCAGATTGCCTGAGTTCAGGAGTTTGGGACCAGCCTGGAAACATAGTGAAACTCGTTTCTACTAAAATACAAAAAATTAGCCAGGCATGGTAGCATATGCCTGCAGTCCCAGCTATTTGGGAGGCTGAAGCAGAAGAATCGTTTGAACCCGGGAGGTGGAAGTTGCAGTGAGCCAAGATCACAGAACTGCACTCCAGCCTGGGTGACAGAGTGAGACTCCATCTCCAAAAAAAAAAAAAAAAGAAATGTCGGCTGGAATTAGGTGGCTCACGCCTCTAATTCTAGCACTTTGAGAAGCCAAGGCAGGTGGATCACTTGAGGTCAGGGGTTCAAGTCCAGCCTGGCCAACATGGTGAAACCCTGTCTCTACTAAAAATACAAAAATTAGCCCAGTGTGGTGGTGTGTACCTGTAATCCCAGCTACTCAGGAGGTTGAGGCATGAGAATCACTTGAACCTGGGAGGCAGAGGTTGCAGTGAGCCGAGATCACGCCACTGCACTTCAGCCTGGGTGACAGCGAGACTCTGTCTCAAAAAAAAAAAAAAATGCCATTCCCTTCAGCTATAGACCCCTATTGTCCAGTTCCCCCCAGCCCTGAGCAACCACTGCTTTACTATGTCTCTATATATTTGCCTGCTCTGGACATTTTGTGTGTGTGTATCTATATCTATATCTATATGGAATCATATCATATTTGATCTTTATGATTGGCACCTTTTACTTAGCATAATGTTTACAAGTTTCATCATGTTGTAGCATATATTAGTATTTCATTCATTTTTACGATCAAATAATATTTTGTTTTATGGATATACCACTTTTAGTTTTTTCCATTAATCAGTTGATAGACACATGTATTGTTTCTACCTTTTGCCTATTACAAATGCTGCTGCCATAAACATTATACTTGTTGTGTAAGTTTTTGTTTGTATGTATGTTTTCAGTTCTCTTGGGTTTATACCTAGGAGTGGAATCACTGGGTCATACTGTAACTCTATATTTAATTGTCTGGGGAACTGCCAGACTGTTCCAAAGTAACTACACCATTTTACATTCCCACCAGCAGAACATAAGCCTTTTGATTTCTTTTTCTTATCTTTTTTTTTTTTGAGACAGAGTTTCGCTATTGTTACCCAGGCTGGAGTGCAATGGTGCGATCTCAGCTCACCGCAACCTCCGCCTCCTGGGTTCAAGCAATTCTCCTGCCTCAGCCTCCCGAGTAATTGGGACTACAGGTGTGCGCCACCATGCCCAGCTAATTTTTGTATTTTTAATAGAGACAGGGTTTCACCATGTTGACCAGGATGGTCTCGATCTCTTGACCTTGTGATCCACCCGCCTCGGCCTCCTAAAGTGCTGGGATTATAGGTGTGAGCCACCGCGCCTGGCCCAACCTTAGTTCTTAAAGGCTTAGCTCCTTAATCACTTTTGACACTGAAAGAAGAAACTAACTCTAGGAATCTTCAGACTTGAGTACCCCAGTTTCAAACTTGCTGCTTAGTATAAGTTTCAACTCACTTAACTTTTATAAGCCTCATTGTTTTCATTTATTATTGCCTGCATTTGAAAATGTGGGTAATAATAATTACATTGACCTAGAGTCATGAGGATCAAATGAAATAGTTAAATTATTTGTAAATTATAAACCATTGTGTAAATATGTGGTATAAGAACGATATACTTGTCATTTTCATAAGCCTTTCTTTTTTAAATTTCAGGCAGAACTCAAAAGCTTGATGGACAATGCTTCATCCTTTGAATTTGCTAAAGAACTCATCAGGCACAATCTGGTGAATAACAGTTTCCCGTCTTGACTGACTTCAGTCCTACTCTGCTTTGGTACATCACAGCAATTAGAAAGATGAATAAAAGGAGATGCCCCAGCAAATAATGCTTTGCTCCAAGGGAATGCCTCCTCACTGTGGAGGAGATAAGTTTTAAAGTATTAGTTTGTTTCCTTAAGGAAATCCTTGTTGGGAGAACAGGAATATATATAATATTTGGAAAGAAGCACAAGGCAGTATAGATCCAAGCGTTGGTTTCTTTCGGGAAAGACAAAGGAACATATCCCCCTGTGGATTAAAATAAATGGGAAATATTTTTGCATCTTTGAAGGCTGGCTGAGATTTAGAGGGTTCATTCTAGTCAAGGACATGGAGATAGAATGAGGATGACGTATGTAAAAGATTGTGAGCAGATTGATCTTACTGAAACGGTAAATTTGTACTGGGAAAGAGCAGACACTTAAGTTGGATGTGTAGTTGGTTTTAGGACTAGATTTTGATTCTATTGACCCACGTAATAGAGTGAGATGCAGAAAAGCTGCTCTCAATTCAGATACCTGGGATCACTGGGCAAATCATCAGATACTACTGTCTGATATTCTTCATCCAAAAGTGGCAATAATAATAACTATGTTTTTTCTGTCTGATTCTCTATTCCTTCTTGTAGTACCAATTCCTCCAGTAAACCACAGCTGTTTTAGACTCTCTCCTTCTCTTTATCTCTAATATCTATTCAGTTACTAAATCCTATTATCTTCTTGTTGTCAGTGTCTTATATTTACTCCCTTTCTCCTCTAATTCAGGCCTTTATCATAGATACAGTTTTATTTGGATAGTTTCTACTCTGAGTTTCTGTATCTAATCTTTTAACTTCAAATCTAGTTTATAAATTGAAGCCAGATTAATTTTTTGTGAAAAATTATGGGTTATATAGTAGTCCAGAATTTAAGCTTGGGGAAAGATAAAGGCTTGAGAATAGATTTAGGAGTTATTGTGAGAGTCGAAAAATTAATATGGAAGGTTTCCAATTGCTGAAGTGAAATAAATCATATAGAAAGGATTAAAAATAGAAAAATATGGTTCCAAAACAACATCTGTATTTCTGGGACTGGAGGAAGGAGTATTAGCAAATGAGACAAGAAAGGACAGAGAAGCAGCAGCTAGATAATGTAATGTCATCTACAACTACATGTTTTAATCACCTGGGAGGCTTTTGAAATTCATGATGCATGGGCTCTTTATTTAATGGTTGGTCTACAGCCCAGCTATCAGTATCTTTTTAAAGCATCCCAGGTGGATACAGCTAAGATAAAAGAACCACTGTATGGGCCAGGTGCAGTGGCTCACACCTGTAATCCCAGTACTTTGGGAGGCTGAGGCGGGTAGATTATTTGAGGTCAGGAGTTCGAGACCAGCCTGACCAATATGTAGAAAACCCCATCTCTACTAAAAATACAAAAATTAGCCGGGCATGGTGGCACATGCCTGTAATCCCAGCTACTCAGGAGGCTGAGGCAGGAGACTTGCTTGAACCCGGGAGTTGGAGGTTGTAGTGAGCTTAGATCATGCCATTGTACTCCATCCTGGGCAACAAAAGCAAAACTCCATCTCAAAAAAAAAAAAGAACCACTATATGAATATATGACTAAACAGAACATATGAAATAGAGATAATTCTTGAAGAGTGGGATTTTAAAAAGAAGTAAATATGGAAAGTTTTACTTCATAATACTATATTTAAGTTTTTTCTAATAAACACATATTTTATGAATTTTTTTTTTTTGAAATAGAGTCTCTGTTGCCCAGACTGGAGAGCAGTGGTGCAATCTTGGCTCACTACAACCTCCACCTCCTGGGTTCAAGCGATTCTCCTCCCTCAGCCTCCTGAGTAGCTGGGATTATAGGTGTATGCCACCACGCCCAGCTAATTTTTGTATTTTTAGTAGAGACAAGGTTTCACCATGTAGGTCAGGCTGGTCTCAAACTCCTGACCCCGTGATGCGCCCACCTCAGCCTCCCAAAGTGCTGGGATTACAGGTGTGAGCCACCATGCCTGGCCACTCTTACAATTTTTTAACCTGAAAAATATCAGGGCAATATAAATGCTTGGTAAAAAACGTCAACTTTTGATGTTAGATTCGAGTTCAAAATCAAGTTCTACCATGTACTAGCTTTGTGACTTTGGATAAGTCACTTAACACTGCTGAGTCTCAGTGTTCTCATATGTGGACCAGGGAAATTGAAAGTACTTATCTTGCATTTTTGTGAGGATTAAGTGAGGTAATACGTGTAAGGGGCTTCACACAGTAGGCATTTAGAAAATGGCGTTGTTATTCTTACTGTCATCTTGTAGGCATCAGTGTCAAAACTGCAGACACATCATGGAGCAAGAAGACAGAAAAGTCCATTGAATTTGGCTAAAGAGATTAATTTGTGACTTGTGAGAGTAAGTTTATTAGTATGCTGAGAGCAGAAGCCAATGTTTTAAGAGGTTGAGTGAGAGGATGAGGAGAAAGTAGAAGCAGTAAGCCACATACTTTCGAAGTGTGGCACTGAAAAAGAGAAAAATAGGGCACTATCCAGAGGAAACAATGGAGCCAAGGGGAAGATTTTTCAAGAGAACAAAAGCCCCTTGTGTATGTTTAAAGTTGAGAAGTAGGACCAGGGCTTTGGGAAGATTGAAGATACAGTGATTAATGGAGAAAAGAGGTCCAGATGGAGTCAGAAGTCATGGGATCAGGAAGACAGGTAAATGAAGTAGTCTTGGCAAAAGAAGGGAATATCTCAAAGAGGAACCAAAAAAGATCACCAAATAGATATCTTGGGATAGAGAGAAGAAACTGTGTAGTTCATGTGGGATGACCTTGCTTTCTGTACATTTATTTATGAAACAATTTGCTATATTCCAGACACTATGCTAGGCTCTAGAAATACAACAGGACACAAAATAAATTGTCCTTTCTTGGTTGAATTTTTTTGTTTTGGTTTTTTAGCTTTTCTTTGTAACATTTGTTATCATCTGATAACATATTTATTTGTTTGCTTTTTGGAGGTCTGTCCCCACTTAAATAGTCCTTATGGTGACAGGGGAGTGACCTATTCCTGCTATAACCCTGTGCTGATTACAGTAATGGGCCTGTAGTACACGCTGTTAATTCAATGAAATATTGAAATATGTGCTACACATTTAGCCCACTTTAACTCATTTAATCCTCATAATAACCCTAAAGGTAGGCATTACTAATGCCATTTAGAGATGAGGAAACAGGCTCAGAAAGGTTATATAAATTCCTTCAGGGAGTTTTTGATGTAGAATGTCTATCTAGAAAAGAGTTTGTTTAGTTATTGGGTACTTTGAGTTTTCTGCAGTTCTTATGAAGAGGAAAAGAGATGTACACAATAAGGGTTATGATTTTATTCTATTTCTTATAGTTATTTTGTTTTTAAAATTAAAATTTTTATGGGTATACAGGAGGTGTATATTGTTATAATTTAGATCATGACTTGCTTTCAATGAGATCAAGGTCATATGTATACAGAGAGCTTCAAAAATATGTTCGTCCTTTCAAAAAATAACCGAGTGCTGACTATGCTAGCCACAGTTCTAGGGACTGGGAGCACACAGTAAATTCCTTGCCATATTGTGGTGGACGTAACAGATAAACAGATAAAGAAATATACAATAAAATACAAATATAAGTGCTATGAATAAAAATAAAGAAAGGCAAGGCTATAGAGACTGATAATGGAGGTAGGTTTTATATAGGTTTAAAAATAAAATGTTTAATTATGACAGGGCTGTTAAGAAGGATTGAAAGCAGAGAAGAAGGAAAAGAAGAGAGAAGGCAAGAAGCATAGGGATTAGGTAGTCAATAATAAATTCAGCCAATAATAAAAGTTCTCAATATATCAACTGCTTCCCACAGTGCTTTTAGTCAAATATCATGAACCCAGTTATATGTGGCAGGTCCTTAAACATTGTCACCAATAAATATATACATCGTTATTGCCGTAATAGCATGATTTCTCTATCTCTAGGTTGTTTTCCGAGGAGGTGAAGGGGCTTTGCAGGTTTTACCTCCCCTGGTTGATGTCATTCCTGAAGCTAGGCTAAACTTGGTGATTTACTACCTTCGTCAAGGTAAGAAAAATTTGTCCTAGTCTTACTTACAATGAGATATTTTAGAATATTTAAATATGTCTGAGTGAACTACTTGCTTCACTTTTTAAATCCATATTTCTACAAATATATTTCCAGCAAGTTCATAGAACAAGTTTATTGGTGCTTGTTTGTTGTGCCTTTTTTATCCTCTTTGCTCTTCTGTTGCTTCCTACCTTCTTCCTCATTCTGTTTTTTCCTTTTATTTTTCTGTCCTTTATTCTCTATCCATTCTTTCTTTTTCATTGTTATTTCCTCCCCTTCCCTTACAGTTGTTCTTTCTTTTTCTAGTTTTTCCCATTGCATAATGTACATCCACATTTTCTTGTGTCTTTTGAAAAAATTATTAACTGATTTTTATTTGCTTTGATTTTCTGCCTTTCTGTTTCTTTGTACACCAGAGTGCTTATGAGAAATACTATGATTCAAAGAGGATGTGATATTAATTGCCCCAAAGTAAGATTGAAATTGTTAGACACATGCCTAAAGCAGCCTTTTCTAGCAGCTGTGAGTACAGGGTAGCAGCCACCGAATGCCATTTGTGGTGGCATTCGGTCATGTACTCTGAAAACCAGCCAGGACGGCATATTCCTCATAGAGGAAAATGTGTTTATTGAAGTAAGAACATGTACTTGCAAAAAGTCCTATTTATTTTATTTATTTGTTATTATTTTGAGATGGAGTCTTACTCTGTTGCCCAGGCTGGAGTGCAGTGGTGTGATCTCAGCTCACTGCAGCCTCCACCTCCTGGGTTCAAGTGATTCTCCTGCCTCGGTCTCCCAAGTAACTGGGATTACAGGTGTGCACCACCATGCCCAGCAAATTTTTGTGTTTTTAGTAGAGATGGGGTTTTGCCGTGTTGATCAGGCAAGTCTCAAGCTCCTGACCTCAGGTGATGCACCTGCCTTGGCCTCCTAAAGTGCTGAGATTACAAGTGTGAGCCACCATGGCCATCCTCTATTTTATATATAAGCAAAAGGAAATATGTTTTGGACAAGAATGAAATAAACAGCATATATATTTTATAAATTACTTTTATTATGGAAAATTTCAAACAGAAAAATAAATAGTACAATAAACAGCCAAATACTCACCCCAGATTAAGCACTTTTCAAGATATTTCCAGTCTTCTTTTTTCATTCAGTACCCCCTTTTTGTTCCTGAAATGTTTAAAGCAAATCTCAGACTTGATATCATTTAATTCCTATATATTTAGGATATCTCTCTCTTTAAAAAAAAAATGGTTACTTTTCTTACCTAATACAATGCCATTGGTATAGAATGCCTCCTCCATGTTTTTAACTTCAACATTTTTTAAAGTGCTTCATGACTTTAATATGAGTTTTCTAAGGATATTGGTTATCTTTATCATAGCTACTCAACTCTGAACATGGAGAGTTAGGAGACAGATAAAACAGATCATATCTCCCATGAATATTTAAGTAGTGAAGGATCGTTTCGGAGGGACTGCTTCAGAAGGGTTTTCTGGAATACAGACTAGTATAATTACTTATTTGTTGTATTTCAGATGATGTACAAGAAGCTTATAACTTAATTAAGGATCTAGAACCTACTACTCCTCAGGTAACTGAGAATGTTTTACATTTTTGCTAACCAAGTTCTGCTGAAAGTAGAACTTCAGAAATCTAGTTGGAAGTCATCTTAGAGAAGATTAGGCAGACTACTGCCTGTAGAATCTTAGGAAAAGACCATATATATTCATTTAGGAATGTTATATGCAACTTGTGATATGAGAATGAATGTTCTGTGCTTTTTGATGTTTTTTAACTTCCTTATATATAGTCATTTTGTCAAAAAGGGTAAGGAAATTTGGAAAATTCCTTTAGGATTTGGAAGTAAGAAAATTTAGAATTCCAATGAAACAACTAGGTACATGCAATTATCTCATAAATTGTCTATAACTTGTCTTTCTTCCCCATTGGATCATTAACTCCTTGTACTCAGGGACTGTGTCTTATTGTATCTCCAACACCATGCACATTAAGTATATAGTAAACATTCCATTTATGGAATGAAAGACTAAATGAAGAATATTTCTAGACCCCATGGAGTTTAAACAAGTGTATTTAAAGATTCAGCCTCTTTCATGCTGTCCTTTTTGTGAGCTCTCTCTTCTCTTTTCTTTTTTTTTTTTTTAGACAAAGAGTCTTGCTCTGTCTCCCAGGCTAGAGTGCAGTGGCCTGATTTCTGCTCACTGCAACCTCTGCCTCCCAGGTTCAAGCAATTCCCCTGCCTCAGCCTTCTGTGTAGCTGGGATTATAGGCATGCACCACCATGCCCTGCTAATTTTTTGTATTTTTAGTAGAGACGGGGTTTCGCTGTGTTTGCCAGGCTGGTCTCGAACTCCTGACCTCATGATCTGCCCACCTTGGCCTCCAAAAGTGCTGGGATTACAGGCGTGAACCACTGCATCCAGCCTGTGAGCTCTCTTAAATGAAAGTTTGATAAATCTGCTATCTAGGAAGGGTATGTATTAAAGAATTGAACCAAGTCTGAAAAAAAGGATACAAGTGAGGCCCCAGGACTCCAAAAGAGAGAATGCCTTATAAATGGACATAGGACACTTTTTTTTTTTTAAGGAAAAGGATTACTAGCAAAGAAAAGTTACTATAACATTTCAAAAGGGCTGGGCACAGTGATTCACGCCTGTAATCCCAGCACTTTGGGAGGTGGAGGTGAGTGGATCACCTGAGGTCAAGAATTCGAGACCAGCCTGACCAACATGGTGAAACCTCATCTCTACTACAAATACTAAAAGATTAGCCAGGCGTGGTGCGGGGGGCACCTGTAATCCCAGTCTCTCTGGAGGCTGAGGTAGGAGAATTGCTAGAACCCTGGGGATTAGAGGCTGCAGTGAGCTGAGATTGCACCACTGCACTCCAGCCTAGGCAACAACAACAAAAAAAGATTGGAAAAGGAAAATGATATATACGATATGGTTGAGAAGGTAATAAAAATTAAACTTTTTTTCATATAATTTAAATAAAAGGAAACTTATCTCCTGGAGCTTCCACTGAATTATTTTTGCTTAAGATGGAGAATTTGCAAATATGGTAAATCGTGTTATATAGATACTTGGCTGCTGGCAACTAAATGAGTGTCTCCTAATTCTTTTGTTCAAGCTAGGGATAGAACAGAGAAAAGTAACTCTGGGTAATCTTTGATAATTTATATAAAGCATTAAGTTAATGTAAGGAGTTAATTTGAAAATGATCTCATAGCTCCACATTTCTCTTAATCAGTGTTATTCCATGTTTCTAGGAGTATATTCTCAAAGGAGTGGTCAATGCAGCCCTTGGCCAGGAAATGGGTTCAGTGAGTATGAAATCACTGATAATCTATTGGTTGTAAAGTTGTAGGTATGTGGAAGAGAACAAAATGGCTATCAAAGTGCAAGGAGCAATAGGCTCTCCTGTAGCTCCTTTTATTTCTCTGTATCCCCCAATTGAGACTCCACTGTGAAAAGAATGTTATATTATTTAGAGACAAAAACACACAAATAAACAAAAAAACACACAACCCTGTAATCCTAAAGATTTCCTTGTTTAAAAGGGTTTAATTTTCAGAAGAATCACTTGAACCCAGGAGGCGGAGGTTGCAGTGAGCCAAGATCATGCTACTGCTCAGCCCGGGTGACAGAGCAAGACTCTGTCTTCAAAAAAAAAAAAGAGGTCTATTTTTAAAATAGCAACTTATTTAATAACAAATTTAAAAATCATTGCACAACTTCATTCTTATTTGCAGGGACTTTTTTTAAACTTACATATATCTGAACTATAATTTTGGCATCTGTAAACTGGAGAAAATTGTCACCAAAACACTGTCTAAAATTAAGCTCTTACCCATCTTAATACATCATTCTTTGTTCTTTTTGGAACAAAATGGGATACGAATAAATCTTTTTATCTCAAGTTCATTCTGGAATACCTTGTATAGTAAATAGGCAGCAAATATTTATTAAATAAATGAGTTTAGGCCAGGTGCGGTGGCTCACACCTGTAATCCCAGCACTTTGAGAGGCCAAGGTGGACAGATCATGAGGTCAGGAGTTCAAGACCAGCCTGACCAACACGGTGAAACTCCATCTCTACTAAAAATACAAAAAATTAGCCGGGCATGGTGGTGCATGCCTGTAATCCCAGCTATTCAGGAGGCTGAGGTAGGAGAATCACTTGAACTTGGGAGGTGGAGGTTGCGGTGAGCCAGGATTGTGCCATTGCACTTCAGCCTGGGCAATAAGAGTGAAACTCCATCTCAAAACAAGTAAATAAATAAATGAGTTTTTAAAAATTAAAAAATAAAAATAAATAAATGAGTTTAATAAATACTCCTTGTTACATCTATAGCTCCTGTTCCAAGGTCTGATACGTGGTAAAAGAGCAATAGATATTTGTAGAATGAGTTCATTTAGTGAAGTTTTAAGATAGAATTTAAGGATTTGATTCCTTTTCTTTTCTGTCTCTCCCTGCACAGGTTTTAATTCAGTTTCAGTTCTAGTTATTATGCTAATAAGAATTAGTATTGTGTGGGGCAAGATTTGAAAGAAGGATATATGTTAAATCCTGAAATATATGTTAGAACCATAAAGTATAATAAAATAAAATATTTTTACCTTATTCCTCTATATCAGCTCAGTTTGTTTTTCAGAGGGATCATATGAAAATTGCCCAACAGTTCTTCCAGTTGGTGGGAGGATCAGCTAGCGAATGTGGTATGTCTGAAATCTGTACTTAGGATCATGCTTCATAATTGGAGTGGGGCATATATTGATTGTGAAGTTTGATTCTCTGTCTAGGGATGTATCTGTTAGGCTTCACATTGTAAAGTGGGAGGTCAGAAATAAGAGAGACTATCGGAATTCGTTCTTCTCAATATCTCAGCTAAAATGGGATAAGAGAATAAATAAAGGAGAGTAGATTTACTGTTTTGTTCCTGAGATTTTTAAAACTTTGAATCAGTTTTAGATATGAAATGTTATTTATTTATTTTTTGAGATGGAGTCTTGCTTTATCGCCAGGCTAGAATGCGGTGGCACGATCTTGGCTCACTGCAAACTCCATCTCCCGGGTTCAAGAGATTCCCCTGCCTCAACCTCCTGAGTAGCTGAGACTATAGGTGTGCACCACCACACGTGGCTAATTTTTTGTATTTTAGTAGAGTTGTGGTTTCACCCTGGCCAGGATGGTCTCGATCTCCTGACCTCGTGATCCGCCCTCCACGACTTCCCAAAGTGCTGGGATTACAGGTGTGAGCCACTGCACCTAGCTTGAAATGTTATTTTTTACTGAGTTTTCAAGAGTTCTTTTGAGCATTAACCTTTGTCACATTCTGGTAGGTCATTTGCCTTTAAATTTTGCCTATGATTTTTTTCCCATATAAAGATATTAAAACCAGCCAGGCATGCTGGCTCAATCTTGTAATCCCAGCACTTTGGGAGGCTGAGGCAGACAGATGGCTTGAGCCCAGGACTTCAAGACCAGCCTGGGCAACATAGGAAGATTCTATCTCTACAAATAATCATAAAAAAAAAATCAGCCAGGTGTGGTGGCATGCACCTATGGCCCCAGCTACTTGAGCTACTTGAGAGGCTGAGGTGTCAGGTTTGCCTGAGCCTAGGAAGTTGAGGCTGCAGTGAGCCACTACACCAAGGCATTCCAGCCCGGGCAACAGAGTGAGACCCCCATCTCAAATATATATATATTTATATATACATATATATATGTGCCATAAAACCAGTACTATCAAAATTCAAGGAATCACCAGAGGCTACTATGAGCAATGATATGCCAATAAATTTGTAAAACTAGAAGAAATGGATAAATTCCTAGACACATAGAACCAACCAAGATTGAACCATGAAGAAATCCAAAACCTGAGCAGACCAATAACAAGTAATGAGATTGAAGCCATAATAAATATATTTTCAGTAAAGAAAATCCCAGGACCCATTGGCTTCACTGTAGAATTCTACCAAACATTTAGCCTGGGGATGAATACCAAGTATGGGTGAAGGGGAGGAAAGCAGCAAAGCACACTGCCATGTGTGTACCTATGCAACTATCTTGCACGTTCTGCACATGTACCCCCAAACCTATAATGCAATAAAAATTTTAAAAATAAATAAATAAATAAATAAGTAAAGACAAACTAAGATCAATCTTGCTCAAACTATTCCAGAAAAGAAAGGAGGAGGAAATATTTCCAAACTTATTCTTCAAGACCAGGATTGCCCTGATAACAAAACCAAAGACACATCAAAAAAAGAAACTAAAGGCCAATATCTCGAATGAACGGGGGAAAAAAAATCATCAACAAAATATTAGCAAATAGAATTCAACAACACATTAAAAAGATCATTCATCATGACCAACTGGGATTTATGTCAGCAATGCAAGGATGGTTGAACTTATACAAATTAATGGGATACATCATATCAGCAGAATGAAGGACAAAAACTATATGATCATTTCAATTGATGCTAAGAAAGCATTTGATTAAATACAACATCCCTTTATGATAAAAACCCTCAAAAAGCTGGGTATAGAAGGAACATAGCGAGAACGATCCAAGATGGCTGATCACTAACATCTCGGGATTGCAGCTCCCAGTGAAAGCGCAGAGAACGAGAGGATGCCACACTTTCAGACAAATTTTTGTCACTCACGGAGCAGAAGATTCCCAGTGGAGGAGCCCCACGGGTCACCAGCACAACTCTTGTGGCCGGTGCGGCAGCTCTTGGTGCAGAGTAAATGGGACTGGTTCCCCTTTTGACCGACATTTGGAGCTCTGGGAAGGCCGAGTCACCTATTACGGACTCAAGAAGGAAGCCAGACTGGAGATTCCCAGGCAGAGAAGTGCCATCGGTCTTGGCGCTGCTGTTTTGGCCGGCGCAGTGGGTTGCTCATATTTTGGCCCTGGGAATTAACAACTTGGACCTCTACTCAGAGACCTTAATTTGAAAGGTGGTAATTACAAAGACGACAGGTGGATAAATTTACAATGATAAGAAACCAGCGTAAAAAGGCTGAGAATACTCAAAATCAGAATGCCTCTCCCTCTAAAGAGGATCACAGTTCCTCATTAACAAGGGAACAAGGCTTGATGGAGAAGGAGTGCATCCCATTAACAGAATCAGGCTTCAGAAGATGGATAATAAGAAACTTCTGTGAGTTCAGAGAACATGTTGTAGCCCAATGTAAAGAAACTAAGAACTCTGAAAAAAGGTTTGATGAAATCCTAATGAGAATAGACAATTTAGAGAGGAATATAAGTGAATTAAGGGAACTGAAGCATACAATATGGGAACTCTGAGAAGTATGCACAGGTTTAAACACTCGAATTGATCAAGCAGAAGAAAGGATATCAGAGATCGAAGACCAACTTAATGAAATAAAACGAGAAGACAAGATTAGAGAAAAAAGGATAAAAAGAAATGAGCAAAGTCTCCAAGAAATGTGGGACTATGTGAAAAGACCTAATTTACGTTTGATAGGTGTACCTGAATGCGATGGAGAGAATGAATCCAAGCTGGAAAATATTCTTCAGTATATTATTCAGGAAAATTTTCCTAACCTAGCAAAGCAGGACAATATTCAACCCCAGGTAATACAGAGAACACCACAAAGATATTCCTCAAGAAGAGCAACCCCAAGGCACATAATCGTTAGATTCACCAGGGTTGAAATGAAGGAGAAAATACTAAGGGCAGCCAGAGAGAAAGGTCAGGTTACCTATAAAGGGAAGCCTATCAGACTTACAGCAGATCTCTCAGCAGAAACTCTACAAGCCAGAAGAGAGTGGGGGCCAATATTCAACATCCTTAAAGAACAGAACTTTCAGCCCAGAATTTCATATCCTGCCAAACTAAGCTTCACAACTGAAGGAAAAATAAAATCTTTTATGAACAAGCAAGTACTCAGAGATTTCATTACCACCAGGCCTGCTTTACAAGAGCTTCTGAAAGAAGCATTACACATAGAAAGAAACAACCAGTCTTAGCCTTTCTAAAAATATACCAAAAAGTAAAGAGCATCAACATAAAGAAGAATTTACATCAACGAATGGATAAAACAGCCAGTTAACATCAAATGGCAGTAATCCTAAATTTAAATCGACTAAATCCCCCAATCAAAAGATACGGCCAAAACCCAATGGTATGCTACATCCAGACCCATTTCACATGCAGGGATACACAAAGATTCAAAACAAAGGGATGGAGAAAGATTTACCAACCAAATGGAGAGCAAAAATAAATAAATAAATAAAAAGCAGGAGTTGCAATTCTCGCATCTGATAAAATAGATTTTAAAGTAGCAAAGATATAGTGGTAAAAGGTTCAATGCAACAATAAGAGCTAACGATCCTAACACCCAGATACATAGAGACTTAGACTCAATGAGACAGAAAATTAATAAGGATATCTAGGACTCCAACTCAGATCCGGAACAAGTAAACTTAATAAATATTTATAGAGCTCTCCACTTTAAACACACAAAATATACATTCTTGTCAATACCACATCACACCTACTCATAAGTTTAAATGAAATATTGATTGGCCATTATTAATACCCATTTTTTAGAATAAAGCAACATTTCCGTTCTCTCTCTCTCTTTTTCTTCCTCTTTCTTCCTCTCCTTCACTCCTTTTTTCTTTCCTTCTCTCCATAAAAAAAAAAAATTCTTGTTTAAAAAAAAAAAGAAGGAACATATCTCAATACAGTAAAATCCATATACAACAGACCCACAGCTAGTATCATATTGAATGGAGAAAATGGAAAGCCTTTCCTCTAAGATCTAGAACAAGACAAGGATGCCCACTTTTACCACTGTTATTCAACATAGTACTGGAAGTCCTAGCTAGTAATTAGACAAGAGAAAGAAATGAAGGACATCCTAATTGAAAAGGAAGAAGTCTCATGCCTGTAATCCCAGCACTTTGGGAGGCTGAGGCGGGTGGATCACTAGGCCAAGAGATCGAGACCATCCTGGTCAACATGGTGAAACCCCGTCTCTACTAAAAGTACAAAAAAAAATAGCACGTGCCTGTAATCCCAGCTACTCAGGAGGCTGAGGCAGGAGAATTGCCTGAACCCAGGAGGTGGAGGTTGCGGTGAGCCGAGATCACGCCATTGCACTCCAGCCTGGGTAACAAGAGTGAAACTCTGTCTCAAAAAAAAAAAAAGAAAAGGAAGAAGTCAAATTATCCTTGTTTGCAGATGATATGATCTTATATTTGAAAAACCTAAAGACTCTACCAAAAAACCATTGGAACTTATAAGCAAATTCAGTAAAATTGCAAGATGCAAAACCAACAAATAAAAATCAGTGGTTGGCCAGGCATGGTGGCTCATGCCTGTAGTCCCAGCACTTTGGGAGGCCGAAGTGGGTAGATCATGAGGTCAGGAGTTTGAGACCATCCTGGCCAACATGGTGAAACCCGGTCTCTACTGAAAAAAAAACAAAAACAAAAATTAGCTGGGTGTGGTGGTGTATACCTGTAATCCCAGCTACTTTGGAGGCTGAGGCACGAGAATTGCTTGAACCAGTAGGCGGAGCTTGTAGTGAGCCAAGATCACTACACTGCACTCTAGCCTGGTGACAGAGCAAGACTCCTTCTCAAAACTTAAATAAATAAACCAGTGGCATTTCTATATGCCAACAGCAAACAATCTGAAAATCAGAAGAGTAATCCCATTTATAATAGCTACCAGTAGAATTAAATACTTAGGAGTTAACCAAAGTAGTGAAGTAACTCTACAATAAAAACTATAAAACACTGATGTAAGACATTGAAGAGGGCACACAAAAAAGGAAAGATATTTCATGTTCATAGATTGGAAGAATCAATATTGTTAAAATGTTCATACTACCCAAAACAGTCTACAGATTCAATGCAATCCCTATGAAAATACGAATGGTATTCTTTATAAAAATAGAAAAAACAATCCTAAAATTGATACAGAACCACAAAAGACCAGAATAGCCAAAGCTGTCCAGAGCAGAAAGAACAAAACTGGAGGAATCATCATACCTGATTTCTAATTATACCTCAGAGCTATAGTAACCAAAACAGCATGGCACTGGCATGAAAACAGACACATAGATCAATGGAGCAAATTAAGAGAACCCAGAAATAAATTCATACATCAACAGTGAACTCATTTTTGATAAAAATGTCAAGAACCTTGGGGAAAGGAAAGTCTCTTCAATAAATTGTGCTGGGAAAACTGGATATCCTTATGCAAAAGAATAAAACTAGACTCCCATCTCTCCCCCTATAAGAAAATCAAATCAAAATAGATTAAAGACTGAAATCTAAGACCTCAAATAAGGAAAATTCTACAAGAAAACATTGGGGAAACTCTCCAGGACATTGGTGTTGGCAAAGACTTCTTTTTACATTATTACTCTCGTCTTTTTTCAAACAAGACAGATCACCAAAAATAACATTTTACAGAAAGGGAACCATAACATTACACAGCAAAGTATAGCTGTAAAATCTCAAACAAGAAAGGCAGTGCTTTCTTTCAATCACCAAAAATAATGTTTTACAGAGAGCAAATTGTTAGAAGGAATTGTATAGCTGCAGATTTTCTTTTCCATCAATATTGATTCCCTCTAAAATACTTTGAGACTATTTTGTGGTTTCCAAGTACAAACTAAACATTGTTGGACAGAGTTGCTCAGCTTCATCAAAAGAATGAAACCAATTTGCAAAAAAAATTTTGTTTGATGGTAACAAATAACAAAACAGTGTGGTTCTTGCTAATTAACTGCAATGTTTATTAAAATGGTCTAACCTATGTACTCTTCTGTGAACATTTCACTGTGAGCACAGTTGCTTTTTTCCTGCCATCACACATGGCCTGCACAGTAGCAAGTGTTGCGTCAGAGCACTTTCAGGCACCCAGGAAATAATTCCTAACAGAATAGCTACATTATGTGGGCAACTCAAACAACAGGGCCCACCTCTGTCAGAGCCACCAAGTGGGCATCGTATTTGTGCTCTATGTAAAGACCCACCACCTTGATAGTTGTTCATCTGGAACCCAGAGCACCAAGCTAGACAGAGCAGTTGTTCTTAGAGAACCACCAACACTTTAAGAAATTGCCCAGGGATTCTTGGTGCTGTAACGCACCTCACAGGCAGCGGCATAAGCTGACTCTGGGAAAAAGCCATCATGGTATTTTGCTAAAAACCTCAAATAGATATCAGAGTGCTCAAAAAAGTCTAGATTTTTCTTAGTAAAGGACATCTTTCCAAGGATGTCTGGAAGTTTTATAAACAATCGCAGCAAATGTTATGCCCTGTAAATGTAAGAGGGTGGAGACAGCTGGTCACCTGGTGGGTAATTGTCAGGCGCAGCCTTCCAGGAGAGGACCTCATTCATTTCATTAGTTTTTCTCCCTTCAGAGCCAGCAAGCACTGCCCTCCCTTCCTTGCTAGGAGTCAGAGGAATAGGTGAAGATGATCTGCCAAGCACAGATGTCTTCTTTTCCAGGTGCAGGAGCAGCTTGGACATGCTGGCGGATGTGTCCTCCTGCCAGCGCTTGGGCTGAGGTGAGGTGCTGCTCTCAGAAAGTCTGTCACAGTTGGCAGTGTGGCACATGGACCACCTCAGAGACTGCAGTGCTTCCAACTCAGCTTTGCACCTTTGTTGGTTCACCAGTGGTTGGCTGACTCTATGGACTGTCACATGGATGGATTCAACAGAGGCAGGCTGAGAGAGAGTTCCTCCTGGCTCCTATTAGTGTTTGTGGCACTTTCCTTAATTGGGAGAAAAAATTTAGACGAAGTCACTGTTTTTTTTTGAGACCAAGTCTCACTCTGCTGCTGAGGCTGGAGTTCAGTGGTGTGATTTTTGGCTCACTGCATCCTGTCTCCTGGGTTCAAGCTCTTCTCCTGCCTCAGCCTCCCAAGTAGCTTGGATTATAGGCATGGGCCACCATGCCTGGTTAATTTTTGTTTTTTCAGTAGAGATGGGGTTTCACCCCATCTTGGCTAGGCTGGTCTTGAACTCCTGACCTCAGGTGATCTGCCCGCCTCGGCCTCCCAAAGTGCTGAGATTACAGGCTTGAGCCACCGTACCTGGACTTTTTTTTTTTTTTTGAGACAGAGTCTTGCTCTTGTCACTCAGGCTGGAATGCCTCAGGCTGGAATGTGGTGCGATCTCAACTCAGTGAAACCTCTTCCTCCTGGGTTCAAGCGTCAAGTGATTCTCCTGCCTCAGCTTCCCAAGTACCTGGGATTACAGGTGCCCACCACCATGCCTGGCTAATTTTTGTGTTTTTAGTAGAGATGGGCTTTCGGCCACGTTGGCCAGGCTGGCCTTGAACTCTTGACTTCAGGTGATCCACTTGCCTCGGCTTCCCAAAGTGCTGGGATTACGGGCATGAGCATCTATGCCCAGCAAAGTCACCTTTTTATACTGAGCTTATTCATACAGATAGAATAAAGCCAGCGGGAGAGTGTAATCAAATGTTATTCTTAATCCATCCACCATCTTTACAAAGGTCACATTCTTCTGGGATGTAATGCACGTTCATGTTGGCATATGGCATAGCGTGATGGTGACTAGGCCTCTCATTGGCTGAAAAGGCTGCATTCATGGCAAAATGCTTGACATAGGATTCCAAAATCATTATGGTGTTGATCTGGCATGAAAGTTTCACTAGCATTTCCTCCTGTTAATGTAATAACGATCATCCTTCTGCTGCCTCAGAACTTCAGGGATTTCTATAGTTATTGTTCTTTCTTCCATTTCTCTTTTTGTTTGAAGCTCTGGTTCTTTCACTTCAGTCTTTTATTCAATAACACTTTACTTACTTCTTTATCCTTGTCTTCGCTGCTATCAGAGGAACTGCTTAATGAATTTTCATCACTTTCATCTTTTTCTTCAATAGAGACGCCTTTTAAGACAGAGTCAGTCGATACCAGGCAACCTTCAGCACTTCTTCTTTCTTCCTGTGCTCCTCAGGCGAGCTACAGCTTTTCTTGCCAATTTATGCTGTAATCTATGGTTTTCATCGATCTCACAAAGAACATGATCTACAGCCCATTTATCCCAGCTTCTGTTCCAACCATTGCAATGGATCAGATATTCTGGAATCTTTCTGCCTTGTTTGTCTTTCCCAACAATAACCTTAACAGTCTGGGTCTGATGGCAGGGTGTCCCACAGGAGCGCACATAGCACTGGGCCACACGAGGAGAGATTTAACATGAAGACAGAAGCTGTAGTCAAAAGGCCCCTTCCACTGGCGGCCTGCGATGGTGTCGGGGGTGCAAACATTAACAACAAAGCACGCGTGACATTCCCCACCATGTGAGAGTAGCCTGGCCCAAAGATTTCTTGAGTAATACCCCACAAACACAAGCAACCAAAGCAAAAATGGACAAATGGGATGACATCAAATGAAAAAAGCTTCTGCACAGCAAAGGAAACCATCAACAAAGTGAAGTGACAACCTACAGAATGGAGAAAATACTTGCCATCTGACAGGGGATTCATAATCAGAAAATATAGAAGGAGCTCAAACAACTCAAAAAAATCTAACACTCCAATCTGAAAATGGGCAAAAGATCTGAACAGACATTTCTTTTTTTTCTTTGTTTTATTTAATTTTCTCCTGTCACCCACCCCCAGACGTTTCTTAAAAGATACAGATGACAAATGGGCATATGAAAGGTGCTCAGCATCATTGATCATCAGAGAAATGCAAATCAAAACTACAGTGAGATATCATCTCACACCAGTTAAAATGGCTTTTATGCAAAAGACAGGCAACAACAAATGCTGGAGAGGATGTGGAGAAAAGGGACCCTTGTACACTGTAAATTAGCACAACCACTATGGAGAACAGTTTGGACGTTCCTCAAAACACTAAAAATAGAATGACCATATGATCCAGCAGTCTCACTGCTAGGTATGTACCCAAAAGAAAGGAAGTCAGCATATCAAAGAGCTACTTGCACATTAGTGTTTATTGCAGCACAGTTCAAAATAGTGAACATTTGGAAACAAGCATCCATCAATAGACGAAGGAATAAGGAAAATGTGGTACATATACACAGTGGAATACTATTCAGTCATAAAAAGAATGAGATGAGATCCTGTCATTCACAACAACATTTATGTTAAGTGAAATAAGCCAGGCACAGAAAGACACAGTTTTCACTTATTTGTGGGAGCTAAAAAGTATTGAAACACTTGAACTCAAGGAGGTAGAGAGTAGAATGATGGTTAGCAGAGCCTAGGATGGGTAGTGGAGTAGGAGGACAGTGGGGATGGCTAATAGGTACAAAAAAAAATAGAATTAATAGGATCCAGTATTTGATAACACAACAGAATGATTACATTTAACAATAGTTTATTATACATTTCAAAGTAACTAGAAGAGTATAATTGGATGGTTTGTAACATAAAGAAAGGATAGATGCTTGATGTGATGGACCCCTATTTACCCTGATGGAATTATACATTATATGCCTGTATCAAAATATCTTATGTACCCATAAATATATATTGGATATCCATATGCAGTATGGATATATGGACTACATATCCACAAAAAAATTAAAAAGATTAACAAAAATATTAAAACCATATTTAATTATCTTTTTCTTTTTCTTTTTTTTTAAAGATGGAGTCTCACTCTGTTGCCTAGGCTGGAGTGCAGTGGCATGATCTCAAATCACTGCAACCTCCGCCTCCTGGGTTCAAGTGATTCTCCTGCCTCAGCCTCCCAAGTAGCTAGGACTACAGGTGCCGACCACCACACCTGGCTAATTTTTATATTTTTAGTAGAGATGGGGTTTTCACCATGTTGGACAGGCTAGTCTTGAACTCCTGACCTCAAATGGTTCACCCACTTCCACCTCTCAAAGTGCTGGGATTACAGGTGTGGGCCACAGCGCCGGCAATTAAGTTTATCTTTTCTGTAATGATGTCTTGCATGGGTAGTAAGGTTAGAAAATGCTTTCTTTCAGCTGGGCGTGGTGGGTGGATCACAAGATCAGGAGACTGAGACCATTCTGGCCAACATTAGGTGAAACCCTGTCTCTACTAAAAATCCAAAAGTTAACTGGGGGTGGTGGCACGTGCCTGTGATCCCAGCTACTTGTGAGGCTGAGGCAGTAGAATCACTTGAACCAAGAAGTTGGAGGTTGCAGTGAGCCGAGATTGTGCCACTGCACTCCAGCCTGGTGACAGAGTGAGACTCTGTCTCCAAAAAGAAAAGAAAAAGAAAATGCTTTCTTTCTGCCACAGTTATATAATATTCACCTATATTGCCCACTAGTAGTCTTGAAGCTTCATTTTTATGATTATTTATTTCATCAGCCAAGATTCAGTGAAAGATTTGAGAAAGGGCTACAAAAAGAGATGCTAGTTAACCAGCATGAACCAGTATGGTGCTGCCTGTGCTAACTGTCTATGCCTATCTATTCTGAATAACAGTGTTCATGCTGAACTGAAGATTAAATATTTTTGTCATCCCTGGATATTCACAAATGTTCCACCAACACCAGTTATTGAATAATATTTTCCCCATTTCATTCATTGATTCATCCAATAAAAATATATTGAGCTGTTGAAGATACAGCAGTAAACAAACAAAATTCCCAACAGTTATGGAATTTACAGTCTAGTGGGCCAGACAGACTAGAAACAATATATAGTGGCTGGGCACAGTTGTTCACACCTGTAATCCCGGCACTTTGGGAGGCTGAGGTGGGCGGATCACGAGCTCAAGAGATTGAGACCAGCCTGGCCAACATGGTGAAACCCCATCTCTACTAAAAATACAAAAATTAGCTGAGTGTGGTGGTGCATGCCTATAATCCCAGCTACTCAGGAGGCTGAGCCAAGAGAATAGATTGAACCTGGGAGGGAGGGGTTGCAGTGAGCCGAGATCACCCCACTGTACCCTAGCCTGGGCGACAGAGCAAGACTCTGTCTCAAAAAAAAAAAAAAAAAAAATATATATATATATATATATATATAGTATATATACTATGTATATATAGTGTTTGTGTGTCCACACATATATACTTATACTATGTATGTATATGATAGGTGGTGTATCTAGTATGTACATTCTGATCCTGATCCAACTTTTTGCCGGATATCAGATTCCTATTTGAGTACTGGAGGATTCATATAACTAACACCTTTGCCAAATGCATTCCTAATGCTCCTTATCCTGTTTCCTTTTTTTCCTTTAGCACTTATAACAGTCTGATATACTATGTGTATCAGATATATACTATAGATATATATCTTATCAGATATACCGGAAAATGCCACCATTTTCTGTGGTAGTGTTAGTGGCATCAACTATGTTAAAACTTTTGCTCTGAATGAGGAGACTCCCCCCAACAGACTTTGTGTGAGCAACATGGTTGTTTATTCACCCAGCTGTGGGTGGGCTGAGCCCGAAAATGGAGTCAGCAAAGGGTGGTGGATAGGAGTTGGTTTTATAGGTTGTGGAGAAGGCAGTGGAAAGTTACAAAAGTTAGTTTAGGGCGTTTTTTTGCAAGCTGGGAGAGGATCATAGATTTGCAATCTGGGAGGGGGATGTAAGGTATGGAGTCACAAAGTTGACCAAGCTGGGAGGGGGTTGTAGGGTGTGGAGTCACTAAATTGGCCAAGCTAAGGTCGGTTACAAAGTCCAAGGCCTTGTCAGTTGAAGCCCAAATAAGAAACAATAGAGAACGTCTCAAAGTTAAATAGACGCCACAGGGGTTGATCATTTCTTCTCTTTTCATGATCTTCCAGCTACTTCAGGTTTTCTAATTCCCGCAGGCCCTCCAGAGGTGTAGGTGCCATTCACGGGGGTTGCCATGTGGTAAGATCCACGGCATGGTCAGACCTTACAAACTAATCCTTAAGATTAGTTTTGTGTTTATCTAGTATAACTAATGGTTTTATATTTTGTACGTTTATCTGATTAGATATACCAGAAAATGCCCCATTTTCTGTGGTGGCATTAGTGGGATTAGCTAATCCTTAAGATTAGTTTTGTGTTTATCTGGTATAACTGATGATTTTGTATTTTATATGTATATCTGACTAGATATATATAATATTATATGTATCAGATATACATGGTATATCAGACTGTGATAAGTGCTAAAGGAAAAGAAATTAAACAGGATAAGGAGCCTTAGGAATGCCTGTGGCAAGGGTGGGAATTATACTAATCCTCCACTACTCAAATAGAAATCTGATATCAGGCAAAAAGTTGTATTAGGATCAGAATCAGATGGTTCCATGGCAAATTATTTTTCCATTTGAGATTGGAAATGCTAGGTTGATTTAGAAAAGTGATGATGGAGACCAGGCCACACTAACTGAATGTGCAGGTGTTGGATGAGAGAATCAAAGCCTTGGAAATGATCTGGGTAATGCCATAGCTACCGAACCTGAAGGACGTGTGTTCATTTTGGACTCTGGGAGTTAATCCCCAGAGAGATTATTGGTCACTCTCAATGACCTCCATTTATTGGAGTTTTGTCCACTAAACAAGATCTAAAATTTCAGAATCTAGAAAGATGTCTAAGAATATTTTCTGTCTCTAAATTATTAAATAACTAAAATTTCAGCTAAAGAGGATTTTAGTTTCATGAGTATGTGTGGGGTTTTTTTCCCTCCATTTCAGATACAATACCAGGGAGGCAGTGCATGGCTTCCTGTTTCTTCCTGCTTAAGCAATTTGATGATGTCTTGATTTACCTCAACTCATTTAAGGTCAGTATAGAATTATCTATAAGACTTTATATACAAAATACTGTAGACTGTGTCAGAGAAGGTAAGGTACCCTTAGAGATGACCCATTTTCTTTGGTGGCATTAGTGGCATAGACTAATCCGTAAGGTTAATTTTGTGTTAATTGGTATAACTAGTGGTTTTATATTTTATATGTTAATTCTCAGTGTGACCTGTTCTTGGGGTGTTTTTCAGAGTTACTTCTATAATGATGACATCTTTAACTTTAATTATGCACAAGCCAAAGCTGCAACAGGCAATACCAGTGAGGCTGAAGAGGTGGGTACCTGCTTTTGAAAGCATTTGAATGATCCTATCTAAAAACATCTTTGTCTTTTTCTCACTGGAATGGTTAAGGGTCAAGGGTTCAGGATTATTAAAAATTCCTCTGTTCTTAGGTTGCATTAAAACGTACACTGTGGAGAAGGTGCAGTGGCACACACCTATAGTCCCAGCTACTTGGGAGGCTTAGGCAGGACAGTGGCTTGAGCCTCGAAGTTTTAAGCTGCGATGCACTATGATCATGCCTGTGAATAGCCACTTCACTCCAGCCTGGGCAACATAGTGGGACCCCGTCTACTGCACTCCAGCCTGGGCAACATAGTGGGACCCCATCTCTTTAAAAAAAGTACAATGTGAATAGGCATAGATTTAGTAAACTTTATAGAAATATAACATATGTACAGAAAAGTATACAAATCCTAAGTATACAGCTTGGTGACTATCAATATGTTTATTTACTTATTTGGTTTCTAACTTAATTGTATTTTTGTGGTCATAGAATGTGGTCTGGGCTAGGTGAGCTGGCTCACATTATAATCCCAACCTTTTGGAAGGCTGAAAAGTGGGAGGATCACTTGAGCCCAGGAGTTCGAGACCAGCCTAGGCAATATAGTGAGACACCATTTCTACAAAAAAAATTTGTAAATAGCTGAGTATGGTGGCATGTGCCTGTAGTCCCAGCTATTTGGGAGGCCAAGGTAGGAAGGAGGATCGCTTGACACCGGGAGGTCAAGACTGTAGTGAGCCATGATCGTGCTACTGCATTGCAGCCTGGATGACAGTGCGAGACCCTGTCTAGAAAACAAACAAATAAAAGAATATGGTCTGTTTGATGCTAGTTGTTTACCCTTTGTTGAGGCTTGCCTTACTGACCGGTGTGTAACATGTCACGTGTGCTTAAAAAGAATATGTATCCTACAGTTGTTAATTATTCTGTTTAAATCTTCTATATCCTTACCAACTTTTTGTCAACTTGTAATATCAATTTCTGGTGTAATATTTGTAAATCACCACCACTTTGTCCTTTACTTTTCTTAGTAGCCTGTATAGAATTTGGTCATCTACAGTGCTACAGTGATCATCAATCTAAGGCAAGCCAATAATGGGTATTTTCACTGCAAAACCATCCTCATGTCTATTCCCTTTCTTTTCTCTTCTTGCAGGTGTTCCGCTTGATCCAAAGTGAGAAGATGAAAAATGATTACATTTACCTCAGCTGGTTAGCTCGGTGCTGTGAGTCTTCTTTTAAATGTTACAAAAGGAATCTTCTTTTTCTTTTTGGTTGCATAATCTGTTTGGAAATGACATTGAATATTTTCTAATTTTATTTTGCATTTTGTTCTGTAGAATGAGTAAACATTGAAGTTAAGGATTGTTAATACTACTCAGTAAGAGTTGCCATGTAAATGTGTCATGCAAGTTTACCCTGTGACTATTTCTACTACATAGCATTGATCTAGTACTTACAGCCCGAAAAATGTCAGATTCTTCCTAAAGTCTCGTTCAAGTTCCAGAGTCTTAGTTTATCGTGTTGTTTGTGAAATGATGTTGTTACGCTAATTTTAACTTTTCACTATGGTTCAAGCCTGAAAAGCGGCAAAATGTCAAACATATAGTTTTTTGGTGTATTATAGAACTTTACTTTCTTTTTCTTTTTTTTTTTTTTTAGAACTTTACTTTCTATCTCTCTCTCGCTCACTATCTTTTCTTGCTCCTTTTTAAAACTCAGATTTAAAATGTTGGCCAAGCACAGTTGTTCACGCCTGTAATCCCAGCACTTTGGGATTGTGAGGCAGAAGGATCACTTGAGACCAGGAGTTCAAGACCAGCCTGGTCAATATGATGAAACCTCATCTCTACTAAAAATAGTAAAATTAGCTGGGTATGGTGGCACACACCTGTAATCCCAGCTACTTGGGAGACTGAGCTATGAGAATCACTTAACCCAGGAGGCAAAGGTTGTAGTGAGCCAAGATCGCACCACTGCACTCCATCCTGGGTGACAGAGCAAGACTCTGTCTCAGAGCAAAAATAAAATTAAATAAAATGTTCACTGAGTTTTTGCAGTCAGAGGAAAATTTAGCAGTAATATCTTCTAAGTGAGGCTGAAACTATGAGTCAGATTGAATGAATGATAGTTATCCTCTTTTAAGCAGATGAGCAAAGTAGGAACTACCAGAAGTCAATCAGTCTGAAAGACATAATTATGTGACTCCTAACTTAAATATATTAAGTATGGTAGAATTCTGGCAGGGAACCAGCTTAATGCCAACATTGCAAGCTTTCCATGAAAGAGGTATTCTATCATTACTTTATTTGGAATATAGAACCAAATCCATAGAATAATAAGTTGCAGAAATTATTTTTTGTACGTGTAAAAATGACTCATTTGTTTACAAATCTGTTTCCTTTTTCAGATATTATGAATAAGAAACCAAGACTAGCCTGGGAACTTTATCTCAAGATGGAAACCTCTGGCGAGTCCTTCAGTCTCTTACAGCTCATTGCTAATGACTGCTACAAGGTGAGTTTGACTGAGACTAAAGGGAACACTGAAGATCAGTATCACATTGCTGCATTGGCTAATATTAGGGGAATGGTCCTATAGACTAAATGGTTAGTAGTGAGAGGATTTGCATAGTGTTTGTTATAAGAGATTCCATTTTTTTTTTTTTTTTTGAGACAGAGTCTCGCTCTGTCACCCAGGCTGAAGTGCAGGTGGTGCAATCTTAGCTCACTGCAACCTCCGCCTCCCTGGTTCAAGGAATTCTCCTGCCTCAGCCTCCCGAGTAGCTGGGATTGCAGGCACCCGTCACCATGCCCAGCTAATTTTTGTATTTTTAGAAGAGATGGGGTTTCACAATGTTGGCCAGGCTCGTGTCAAACTCCTGACCTTGTGGTCTGCCTGCCTTGGCCTCCCAAAGCACTGGAATTACAGGCATGAGCCACCGCACCCAGCCTGATGCCATTCTTTTTATGAATGAACTGAACTTAGAGATAGGCGGTATTTCAGAGATTTACGTGTATATGAAATAATTATTTAGAGAGGAAGTTTTAGATTTCTAAAGACTATGAATCTTTAGGTAGCATTGATGTACAGATACTCATCTGTAGTTGGAAATTTGGTTCTGAAGTTTAAGAAACATGTCTTCTGAGGCCGGGCGCAGTGACTGAAGCCTATAATCACAGCACTATGGGAGGCCGAGGCGGGTGAATCACGAAGTCAAGAGATCGAGACCATCCTGGTCAACATGGCGAAACCCTGTCTCTACTAAAAATACAAAAAATTAGCTGGGCATGGTGGCGCATGCCTGTAATCCCAGCTGCTCAGGAGGCTGAGGCAGGAGAATTGCCTGAACCCAGGAGGCAGAGGTTGAGGTGAGCCGACATCACGCCATTGCACTCCAACCTGGGTAACCAGCGAAACTCCGTCTCAAAAAAAAAAAAAAAACATGTCTTCTGATATCTAGAGACATAGATTGGGAGTCATCAACATTTAAGTACAGCCCTGTGTTGCTTAATAATGGGGATAAGGTCTGAGAAATGTGTCATTGGGTGATTTCGTCATTGTACAAACATCAGAGTGTACTTACACAAACTTAGATGGTATAGCCTACTACACATTTATGTTGTACTGGCCGGAGCATAGAAAGTCAACACCAAGACAAAAGTATGCCAAATTGCAGGGTCTTTATTGCTGGCGGCCATGGAGGACTTGTGTCTCTCCAACCTGTGGCATCGAAAGGAGGGTGTCAAGACCTTTTATACCCGTAAAAATCACCTTGAGAGTGAGGGTGATGGGTGGGAGTGGGGATGACGGGCTTCAGGCATTTCGAGGGCTAGTGGATTCTGCAAATCACCTTCTGGGTGGAGATGAGGGTGAGGGGGTTCCGGACATTTCAGTGGATTCCTGGGTGAAGATGAGAGTGAGGGTCTCTGGATATTCCGAGGGCCAGGGGATTTTTGACATTCTGATTGTTACTTAAGTGGTTCACAAAAGTCAAGATTAGCATTCGTTTACACATTGTCTGGGTAGGTGGCGATCACAGTCCTTAATTACTTATTCACATTTGGGTTATAGAGACCAGTTTCAGCAGAAAGCTGAGGTGTGGCTGAGGTGTGCAGCTTTGTTTTTTGTTTTTTTTTTTGAGATGGAGTTTCACTCTTGTTACCCAGGCTGGAGTGCAATGGCACGATCTCGGCTCACCACAACCTCCGCCTCCTGGGTTCAAGCAATTCTCTTGCCTCAGCCTCCGGAGTAGCTGGGATTACAGGACATGCACCACCATGCCCAGCTAATTTTTGTATTTTTAGTAGAGACAAAAATTTAGTAGAGACAACAAGGGTTACACCTTGTTGACCAGGATGGTCTCAATCTCTTGACCTCGTGATCCACCTGCCTCAACCTCCCAAAGTGCTGGGATCATAGGTGTGAGCCACCATGCCCAGCTGAGGTATGCAGTTTTATGGGGCTTTTTACCATGTCACATTCCCCCCTTGTTTTATTTACAGGAATTAAATCATTGATTCCTTCAACTGGTTAGTATTGTTTGTTTGTTCTAAGGACTCATATTGAGACCTTAATATCATTAATTTTATGGAGTCTACCCTAGATTTTATGAACTTGAGCAGTCGGTTTAGGAGGCAGGGGCCTAACATGAGACCCAGTAAGAGTAGGGCCAGAGGTTCCACCAGGCCTGTGAGGAGGGAAGTGAGCCAAGGGGACCAGGAAAACATTTTTTGATACCAACTTTCCAAAGCCTCTCGAAGTTGTTTTCTGTTTTCGAGATTCTGTCTGACCAGGGAGAGGCTCTCTCGGATGAGGCGTGACCTATTAGCTTAGAAGCAACATTGTTCATTAAGGGCGGCACATAAACCCCCTTGTTTTAAGAATAGTAAATCTAGTCCTCGCCTATTTTGGAGGACCGTTGCAGCCAAAGACTCAACCTGATCAGTGAGTTGGGAAATGGAGTTTTCCAAGTGGCTTAGGTCAGTATCTATGTGTTGAGAGAGAGTTTTAAAATTTTGGTCCCCAGTTATAAGAGCTGATATTCCAACTGCAGTGGAGCCAGCAATGCCTAATCCAACCAGTAGAAGGATGACGATAGGGACTTGCTTCCATCGGGCAGTAATAATATCTGATGGGGCCAGGATGTTAAGTCCCTGTTGGCCATCATAAATGTCAACTCTGGGGAGGATGTGTACTGGGGTACAGAGTATGAGAGTGGAGCTGCTGAACTGGTATATGGAAATGCAGTTGGTGAGGCCAAAAGTGCAGGCTACCCAAGTGGTATCTGGGGCCCGATAATAAAGGTTTTTACCATTAAATGTTACGTTGTGGTAGACATTACAATAGTGCCCATAGGGAGAACCTGCAAGGGTGTAATTTGGGGAGTGATAGCAGTGCCCATAGCCTTCTGTGTCTCCCAGGGTTAAATGGAGTGTGGATTGGGACCATGAAGAATTGGACAGGTTGGCTGGTAATTGGGAAGCCAACCCGGTATAAAACGGTGGTTGAGGGTTTAGACAGAGCCAACAGTCTTTTCCTAAATCTGGGTTAGATTTGTTGAGGAGGTGGTGAGCCGAGGACAACAAGGTTAACAGGGTTGCATCCTCTTCGAGCCGAGTTGGGGTTGTAGGGGAAGATTGTTGAGTGGGGGTATTGATTATCTGGATGGAGGGCTTTGTATTTTTAAGGGGGCCTCCTGTTGTTGTATGACCTGGGCAATGGGTCCTATAGGGCGGTTGGGTCTGGGCAGGGTTATACGCTGGATGGTAAAGATGTTTCCCATGTCCCACCCACTCATATATACTCTGAGATCCCAGGTTCGCCCCATTGTCCATCTACCATCTGGGGTAGTTACAGTTATTTTGAGTGGGTTACAAGACCCAGTGTAGCATGGGGATGGGGGAGAGTGTCGGTTAAAAGAGATTAAGGAGTCTGTGTTTTTGGTATATCCCGATACAGTGGAGATAGTTTCACAACACCAATGGGGGCAGAAGAATTCATTTAAGTCTCCACAGTTCCATCTTTTTTGTGGGGTGGATCCTGGGCACAGATATAACCCCATGGTCTGGAGTTGTTGCTCTGCTCCTAAACTGCCACACCCGGCTACACCTCCACTTGTTCTGAAATGTAGGTTGGGCCCAGGAGGGCACAGAGGTCTAGGGAGAAGGTAATGGGGTTCTTTGGAATGTATTCCAGGGTTAAATTGACTAAGGTGGATCCCTTCCTGGTTAAGGAACTAACATATCCTCCAGTGGAGCCCTCGGTGATGACCCATTGAGAGTAGGTGGGTTCTGGGGGGGAGTTGCTATAGGGATTTACAGCACAGATTAGGGTGGCGAGGGTGGTGACTGCGAAGAGCGGTCACCACCCTCTTAGCTTGTGCTGAGTCGGGGGATGAGTGTTTGATGCTCCATTGTCCTTCTGGTGGGGCAGTCTTGACGTGGGTGTGATGAATCCAGGTCGTTAGTCCATCCACCTTGAGGGCAGTGGGTGTGGTCAGGATAACCGCATAGGGTCCCTTCCAAAGGGGAGTGAGGCTGGAAGTGGCGAATCTTTTAACAAGGACAGTCTCCAGACTGGAAGGGGTGTGTTGGCTGCTCTGCGAGGTCCAATGGGGTGGATCGGGTGTCCTTAATGAGCTGGTGTATCTGAGATTGAACAGACTGGAGCGCCTGTAAGGACTTAAGGAGTGTATAATTATGGACTTCAGCATGTACAGTATCCACGGGTCTGGGGAGCAAGGGAGGGGGTCTACCGAACATGATTTCAAAAGGGGAGAAACCTTTTTGATAGGGTGTGCATTGGACACGGAGGACAAAAGGAAGCAGGCTGACCCAGTTTTCACCGGTCTTTAGGATAAACTTTGTCAGGGTTTCTTTTAAGGTCCGGTTCATTTGTTCAACTTGCCCTGAACTCTGGAGACAATAGGCACAATGAAATTTCCAGGATACACCCAGGGCCTTCAGTAGGCCCTGAGAAATTTGTGCAGTAAAGGTGGGCCCATTGTCTGACCCCAGTGTTAGAGGGAAGCCAAACTGAGGAACAAGGTCCTGTAATAGTTTTTTTGTGACCACCAAAGCAGTCTCAGACCTAGTGGGAAAGGCCTTGACCCATCCAGAGAACGTATCTATAAACACCAGGAGGTATTTATATCCATTTGCAGGGGGTTTTATTTCAGTGAAATCTACTTCCCAGTGCTCCCCAGGGCTAGCCCGTCTGAGTCTCACTCCTACCCGGCTAGACCTGTTCCCTCCCGGATTTACTCAGGCACATACATCACACCGAGTAGTAATTTCCTTGATAAGTTCATGTAAGTGGGGAATGTAGTATTTGGCTTTTAGCAGCTCAGTTAGTTTGGTCTGTCCTAAGTGAGTGGCCTGGTGTATGTCCTTAACTAGAGCCTTTTCTAGAGCCTCGGGGACCTAGAGTCAGAGGTTTTATTGGCCCCAAGGCTGCCTGTCTGGCTTGTAGGTCAGCCGCCCTATTTCCCCTCGCCTCTGGTGAATTTCCCTTCTGGTGTCCTTTGCAGTGTATTAATGCCGCTGCCTTGGGCTTCCATATAGCCTCTAGTAGAGCTAGGATTTCTTTATTTTTGATGGTTTTTCCCTCTGAGGTAAGTAGTCCTCTTTCTTTATAAATGGCTCCATGTATATGAGCTGTAGCAAAGGCATACCGGCTATCCGTGTAGAAGTTAACAGTTTTTCCCTCCGCCCAGTCTAAGGCCTTTGTCAGAGCTATGAGTTCTGCCTTTTGGGCCGAGGTTCCACGTGGAAGAGCCTGGGCCCAGACAACCTGCTCTAGGGTGACTATGGCTGCTCTGGCATACCTGACTCCGTTGACCGTGAAACTGCTGCCATCCGTATACAGCACTTCCTCTGGGTTCTGCAGGGGGCCGTCGGTGAGGTCCGGTCGAGCTGCCTGGAGGACGTCCATTGTCTGTTGGCAATCATGTATGGGCTCCTCCAGCTGGCTGTCTGGTAGCGTGGCAGGGTTTAAAACTGTAGCCTTTAAAAATTTTACGTGGGGCTGGTCCAAAAGTAAGGCCTGATATTGAACTATGTGGGCATTTGACATCCATTTTCCAGGAGCTCCACATAGTGACTCCACCGCGTGGGGTGCCACTAAATTTAATTCCTGCCCCAAGGTCAGTTTGTCCGCCTCCTTGACTAACAGGGCTGTAGCTGCCACCGACCTCAGACAAGCTGGCCACCCAGAGGCTATGGGATCAAGTCTTTTTGAAAGGTAGGCGACTGGCCAGGACCATGGTCCCAATGACTGGGTGAGCACCCCCTTAGCGACTCCCTGTTTTTCATGCACAACAACCAGAAGGGTTTAGAGATGTCTGGCAAGGCCAAGGCTGGGGCTGTAGTCAGGGCAGTCTTGAGCTTGTCAAAAGCCTATTGCTCTATCTCTGTCGATATCAAGGGCTGATTTCCTCCAGTGCAGGAATATAGGGGCTTGGCTATCTCAGTGAATCCCAAAATTCATAGCCTGCAGTACCCTACCGCCCCAAGGAATTCTCGAACTTGGTGTTTCGTGGTGGGGATGGGTATTTGCAGCACTGCTTGGACTCAGCTAGGTGCCAGTGCCTGGTTGCCCTTCTCTATGATATAGCCCAGGTAAGTAACTTTTGGTTGGCAGAGTTGGGCCTTTTTAGCTGAGACCCGGTAACCCAAAGTCTGTAGGGTCTTTAATAATGACTGGGTGGTCTCTTTACAGGCCTCCTGGGTTTTTGTAGCCAATAGTAAATCATCCACATATTGGAGTAGGGTACACTCAGGGAACTCAGCTCAGAAAGTGGCAAGATCTTGGCTAACGGCCTCATCAAACAGAGTGGGGGAGTTTTTGAACCCCTGAGGCAGTCTTGTCAAAGTGAGTTGCCCTGAGACCCCAGTATTGGGGTCAGTCCATTCAAAAGCAAATATGGGCTGGCTAACAGGGGCCAGTGGGATGCTAAAGAATGCATTCTTGAGATCCAGGACAGTGTAATGATGGTGTTCCGGGCCCAAGAGACTTAGGAGGGTGTATGGATTTGGAACCGTAGGGTGGCAGTTTCCACTCGTTTGTTTACCTCCCTTAAGTCCTGTACAGGCCGATAGTCCTTTGTGCCTGGTTTTAAGACAGGGAGGAAGGGGGTATTCCAGAGGGACTTACAGGTAGTAGGGATCCCTCCTTTTATGAGTCTGGTTATATGTGGAGCAATTCCCCATCTGGCTTCCTGGCTCATGGGATATTGTCATACCTGGATTGGAGTTGCCGTTGCCAGTAACTGAATGACGACTGGGATACGGTGACTTGCCAAGCCTGGGGAATTTTCAGCCCACACTCCAGGTATATTCTCTTGGAGTTGGCAGAGGAGGTCAGATGTTGGTGGTTGATCTGCCTCTGAGGATAGAGCTTCCTGCAAGAGATACTCATCTGACAGACACAGGTGATGAGGATTTGCTGAGGTGGCCCTGATGCCAAGGGAGGAGGAATTGAGAGGAAAGCCTGACCCTCACTGAAAGAAATATTTGTTTGAAGTTTGTGGAGTAAGTCCCGTCCTAGGAGTGGGTATGGACACTCTGGAATGACTAAGAAGGGGTGGGTGATGGGGCCATTCCCCAGATCAATGAATCGGTTGGTGGTCCAAGGGCTTGTCGTGGTTTTTCCTGTGGCCCCCTGGATGATTGTTTTTTTACTGGATAGTGGTCCTAGAGGCTGAGTAAGGACTAAGTGGGCTGCCCCAGTGTCAACTAGGAAGCTGACAGGTGTGCCCCCAATTTTTAAAGTGACCCTGGGCTCCTGGGGGCTTAATAAATAAGAGCCCTGGCCCCATCAATCCTGGCTTTCTAAATTGAGAATGGCCCTCGTTGGCTTTCCCTGAGCTGTTTCTTGCCTTCTCCTCTCCGGGCACTCATTCTTCCAGTGGCCTATCTGTTGGCAGTACCCACACTGGTTGCGTCCTAGCCTGGGCCGTGACCCCAGGGGCTCCCCTGTGGGGTTCCCTGTCCCCATGGGATAACTCAGGTTTCCTGAAGAGCTGCTTTAGTAACTCTCTTATCCTGTCTGGCTTCTGAAGTGTCTCTATTGTAAAAAACCTTTTGAGCAATTTCCAGCAGTTGGGACAAATTCATTCCCTGGAATCCCTCTAACTTCTGTAAATTTCTTTTAATATCAGGGGCTGACTGGGAAACGAAAGCCAGGTTGATGGCCTGCTGATTTTCTGGAGCCTCAGGGTCAATAGGAGTGTAGGTGCGATAAGCATCCTGTAGATGCTCAAGGAAGGCAGCCGGCGACTCCTGCAGGCCCTGAGTTACAGTCCCTACCTTGGAGAGGTTAGTGGGCTTTCAGGCCACTCCCCTAAACCCTTCTAGTAGGTACCAGTGAAAATCGTTCAAAGCCTATAGACCCGCTGAGATGTTTGGGTCCCACTGGGGTTGGGTAGAAGGGAAAGTTTCATTAATTTGCTCCTGGTGGTCCTCCACCGAGCCTCCCCCGTTCCAACTATGGCCTTATGGGCCTCCTACCTAATTCTGCCCCTTTCTTCTGCAGTAAACAGTATTAGGAATCATTGTTGACAATCATCCGAGGTGGGGCGGTGGGTTAGTAAGATATACTCTAGGAGCCCTGTGAGTGCCTGGGGCCTTTCAGAAAAGGGGGGGTGTTGAGCCTTCCAATTGTATAAGTCACTAGAGGAGAAGGGGATGTGGATGAAGAAAGGGCGGCCCCAGCTACCTCCTTCCATTGGGGGCGCCTCTCAAAGGGATAATACCCGGGGTGGGTATGGAGCCCCACTACGGGTGTGGAGTGGGGACAAGGGCTGGCTACCAGTGCTGTCTGGAGAGGGCTGCTGAGACCTCTGTCCAGAGGGTCTAAAGTAAGGCAGAGGTAATTCTAGATTCTCTTCTGGGGCGGGGAGAATGGCCTGCGCAGTAGGGGCCTTCTTTGTGCCGGCTAACATGACCTGAAGTCCAGCCTGTTTTATGCAGTGCTTTAGCCATGGGGGAGGCCGTTGGACTAAACCCAACCATTGGTCGATGTATGGAAACTGGCCAGGGTATCCAGGAGTTTCTGCAACCATTTTCCATACAGCCTGGGTAATTTTTGGGTCGTAGGTCCCAGTATCTGGCCACCCAACTCCAAAAGACGGCCATTCTAGATCACACAAAGAGCGGAGTTTTCCAGGGGTTAATTTCACCCCATATTGGCCTGAGAACCCAACGTTGAAGTTGGCCGTCATGCATTGAAGGAGGTACAAGGCCAGGAGCTAGACAACCCCATTTGTGGGTTTTTTTTTTTTTAATGCCAAAATTTCCCCTAAGAGATTTCACTAATTTAAAACGGGCTTTACTGAGGATTTAAACCAACAATGTCGCAGTTGCAAATGCTGCACCCTGAGGCGGTGTGGCCTGCCTGAAAGCTGGGTGGGGCTGGTGGCCGGCAGAAAGAAAAAGAAAACATTTTGTGTCACTTTAAAACAAAGTTCCCCAACCCTGCAGCTTTTGGTAGTCTTGACACAGGGACCCTATAAAGCATTAAATTCCTCTCTCCTTATTTTTCTTCTTGCTCTCTCTCTCTCTCCTCTCTCTCTCCCTATTTCTGTCTTTTTTTCTCCTCTTTCTCCACTCTCTTCTCTGTCTCCTCTCTCCTCTCTCCTGCTTTCTCCACTCTCTTCTCTGTCTCCCGATAGTGACACGGGTCTTGTGGTTTTTGTATTATTTCCAATTTTGGCAGGCATTATACTCGTATTCTGCCCTTTCCAGCACTGGTTTTAAAAGTGCCTCTACAGCTAAATCTTGTAAGGAAAGTGCAATTAATTTAATGGGTCTGTCTTTTGTACGGACCAGGGGAACAGGTGGAAGGGGCCAAAGTGTGGATAGGATTCCCCTAAGAAGCCCCAGAGGGGCTGGTAGTAGGTCTTGTATAGGCTTAGTGCCACTCGGGTGTGGTCTTCTCTTAAATGACACCTGACATCCAGTGACCTTGGAAAAGTTGGAAAATGGCAAAACAAATGAACTCGGAGATCCACAGGGTATGAATTTTGAATCCACCACAGCATACATATTTGACAAGAGATTTGCCAATCTGTTCTTATTAAGCCGTGACACCCCACCTCCCAGCAGTCAGGGTGGTGCCTAAAAACTGAATAGGGGTGGGCTTCAGAGCACTGGCCATAATAACACTCAATATCTTTTTGACAGAACAGACAATTATCTTGTTTCCACCCCAAACGGTCAAGAAGAATTGGTACCTTTTTGTCTAGGAATTTATTTCCCAGGACAGAGAAAAAGTTATACCCGAGACATCTCGGACAGAATTCCCTTTTGGACATCAGCTGATGAAGGGAAAAGGAAATTATACCCAACATGGGCAGAAATACTCCTGTCCTGGGTGGAGGGAGGGGGTGGCGGTGGCTGAGAGAACTTACAGGCCACGAAGATTGTAATAAGGAAGAAAACAAAAAAAAAAAAATAGGGCTAAAGCTATTTGCCACATGGCAGAGTCAGAAGAAGTGAGGTCTCAGTAGTAGAAGAATAATAGGAGAAGGAAGGAGAACAGAGTTACTTCTAGGGGCATGAATTTAGTAAAGGTCCCCTGCAGCCAGTGGTCTGTTACCCACTGTAGAATATCTTCCACTCCAAGGGAAGCAGGCCTAACCCACTGTATATCAGCCAATAGGAGTCTAACAAAACTGGTGAATCTACAATAAAGACAGAACCACATGTAGGATTGACAGACAAAGGATGGGTCCCCCCCAGATGGGAGACCAGTCTGATGCCTACCTGGCCACGTCCCCTGGAGGGATGTTTCAGAGCGTCTTGGCTAAGGTGTACCCGTATAAACCCCGGGCCTGGTCACCGCAGAATTTTTAGTCCTGAGGTGAATCACCGTTATGCCTTATGACATCCCCGTGGAACCGCAGGTGAAGGCCCAACAAGCCCCGTAGCCTTCCAGCCGTGGGAATACATATATACACACTCACTCTCTCACTCACACCGAGGTTATGAAAACAACCGAGAACTAAATTACCTGAGCCTCCAGTGAGGTAACCTGAGCCTCCAGGGACGTCTCACGGTAGGCTTGCCTGGTCAGAGTTGCAGTGACCATGTCCGGTTCCCCAACTCAGGTCCCCCCTGACAGACCCGTCCCAAGACCTGACTTACCTCCTGAGGTTCCCGGGACCCTGAGGAATTTCAGGTGAATGTCGGCTGAGTAGTTGCTTATCCTCCACGGGGCCAGAACTCTGGGGCCCTGGAACAGCTCAGGGGGCACCTCCCCTAGAGGTCCCTGAGGTGGGAACAGCCACCCGGGTGACACTCTGAGATAGCTTTTGTCTGGTGATGGACAAAGATAAATCTCGGTGGGACCTCCAAAAATGTTGTACTGGCCCGAGCATAGAAAGTCAACACCAAGACAAAAGTATGTCAAATTGCAGGGTCTTTATTGCCGGCGGCCATGGAGGACTCGTTTCTCTCCAACCTGTAGCGTCAAAAGGAGGGTATCAAGACCTTTTATACCCACAAAAATCACCTTGAGAGTGAGGGTGAGGGGTGGGAGTGGGGATGACGGGCTTCAGGCATTTCGAGGGCTAGTGGATTCTGCAAATCACCTTCTGGGTGGAGATGAGGGTGAGGGGGTTCCGGACATTCCAGTGGATTCCTGGGTGAAGATGAGGGTGAGGGGCTCCGGACATTTCGAGGGCCAGGGGATTTTTGACATTCTTGTTGTTACTTAAGTGGTTCACAAAAGTCAAGATTAGCATTTGTTTACCCATTGTCTAGGTAGGGTGGCGATCACAGTCCTTAATTACTTATTCACATTTGGGTTATAGAGAGCAGTTTCAACAGAAAGCCGAGGTGTGGTTGAGGTGTGCAGTTTTATGGGGCTTTTACCATGTCACGTTTAGGCCATATGATATAATATATAGCCTATTGCTGCTAGGCTGCAAACCTGTACAGCATGTTCCTGTACTGAATAATATAGGCAGTTTTAACACAATGGCAAATATTTACATATTGAAACATATCTAAACATAGAAAAGGCACAATAAAAATACAGTATTATAATCTTATGGAGCCACCATCATATATGCTGCCCATCATTGATGAAAATACTGTTATGAAGTGCATGACTGGATTCACTGAAGCCCTGAAAAACAGTGAGTACACAAGTAAAAAGTAAAGGGAGAAGAGTTGCAAACCAAACTGAGGTGCAAATGGCAGACAGGAAAGACAAAGGAACCAGAAAACGAGACTAAAAAATTAGTCAGAGTTAGTAAAGGAATGGCTGTTTTTTATGCATGTTAGTGTGTGTGTGTGTGTGTGTGTGTGTGTGTGTGTGTGTGTGTGTGTGTGTGTGTGTGGAGGGGCAGGGAAGTTGGAAAGGCTGGGAGAAGTTCGTGGTTTTGGGACCTAACCTATAGATTAAAATTTTTTTAAAAGAATTCACTTCAAATTCTGGAAGTTCCTATTTTTGGAATAACTCATCCAAAAATGTCAAAAATACAGGTAAATGTCAAGTAAAGAGAGTCTAGTGTTAAATTAATCAACAAAAGCTAATTTCAAAGCAAATCATTACCAAAAAAGGAAGTGAATCACCACCAGTGGAAAAGATTTTAAGACATAGGAGACTTGAAAATAATGGTTTAACATGACTTGGTGGATGCCAATGCTGTTAGTGAAGTTAGGGGAGGCAGAGCGAAGGAAAACCTTAGAAGACAGGAAATTATTTCAGTTTGAGATATATTAAATTTGAAGTGTCTTTGAGGCTCCCAGCAGAGATAATACAAGTAGGAAATGAACGGCTGTGCTTGGAGCTTTGGTATTCATTGCAATTAGCAATGCAGATTTGGCAGTTCACAGGAGTTAGCAATGTAGATTTAGAAGTTAACAGCAGTTAGTGGTGGTAATAGCAATAGTAGTAGCAGTGGTAGTAATAGCAGCAGCAACAGCAAAGTATGAGAGAGAATAGGATGAACCAGTAAACAGGGTGAGGAGCCTTGCGGAACACCACTGTTTAAGGGCTAGAAAGAGAGAGGAGTAAATGAATGAGAGGAAGAACAGAAGAGAAAGAAAACAATGAGGACAGAGGAAAAAAATGCTTTTCATTACTTTTTCTTGCTCCTATTTAGTCAAAAGCCAAGGCAGTGTCAAATGTGCATCCGGATTGAAATGCGTGAGGACTGACAGTAGTAGGTAGAGAATAGAGTCAGATTAAAGAGCAGATGCAGTGAGTGTAATGTAGACCACAGTATTAAAAAATTTGATATTGAAGATAAAGAGAAAAAATATAGTGCCAACTTAAATGGAAAAACAGAGTTTGGGATTGGGGTTGGGGTGTAGAGTTTTAGAATGGGGGTAGGAGAGTATGCCTGTCAGCAGAAGAAAATGAGCCATTGAACAGGAAGATTAAAGATTCAGAAGAATGGGGCATTTTTGATGGAGTAAGGCCCTAGAGAAGATGAAAGGGGAATAGGGTTAACATCGAAGGAAGATAACTCTTGAAAAACAAGTTAGACGTACCTGGTGTCTCAGTGGTCCCATGACCACTCACAAGCTTGCTGATTTACTAGAGGGACTCATATGACTTAATGTAAAGTTATACTCATGGCTAAAATTTATCACACTACAGGAACAGCAGGAAAAAGATAGGTGTAGGTGAAGGCTAGAGAAGTCAAATACAGGTTTTCTTATTTTCCCGGTGTGGTGATCACATGGCCATGTCTTTGTCCAACATATATGTGATATCCTTGTCAAAGAAAAACAGAGAGAATAAGGGGGGAAATGGCAGAATTAAGCCCTAATATGTCAATAATTAAATGTAAACGGTCAAGTATGCCAATTACAAGACATCTATTGACAGAGTAGATTAAAAAAAACCCAATTATGTGTTCTCAGCAGTAAATTCACTTTAAAAATATTGATATATATAGGTCAAAAATAAAAGGATTTAAAAAAACCCACCATGAAGTAGTTCGGCAGTTTCTTTAATAAACATACTTACCATATGACCCAACAATTGCATTCTTATGTATTCATCCCAGATAAATGAAAACCTCTATCCACAGAAATATATAAATGTTAGTAACACAAATCTTAATATATAAATGTTAATAGGAGCTTTATTTGTAATAGCCTAAAACTGGAAACATCAAAATCTTGCAGTAGGTAAATGGTTAAACAGACTGGTTTGGCATGGAATACTACTCAGTAATAAAAAGGAACTATTATGAGAAGTCTGACTCCATTTCTTGATGTTTGACTGCTGACTGCTTTTAAGCCTCACCCCATTCTCTTCCCCTTGTGCCCCACATCTGGACAAAATGATAAGAAAACCTACATGCTCCCTTCTTTGTCCCCGTAGAGTGATTGAAACCACACAAGCCCCTGACCAGGCACAGGAACCTTCAACACAGGCCCACCTCCTAACCACAGTAAACACCAAGGCCAGTCTCTTTCCTTGCTCTCTCAGGCCTTTTCAGACCTGCATAATAGGGCCATTCTACTCTCCCAAGACTTCAATTCTGTAAGAACATGTTTCATATCCTCTTGCTGTGTGTGTGTGGTGTCATCCAAACCAAACTTTGGTTGGAAATCCCTCTTGCAGTTGCAGGGTGACCATAACAGGGGCAAGCTGTCGGTACAAAGTAACTTAAATCAACAGGGCTTAACAGGGACATTATACTGAAGGAAAAAAGCCAGTTTCAAAGGATCCCCTACTGTTTGCTTTCATATATATAACATTCTTGAAGTGACAAAATTATTGAGATAGAGAACAAATTAGAGGTTATTAGAGGTTAGGGATGGTGAACAGGGAGGGCTCTGTGTGTGACTGTAAAAGCGTAACAAGGGAAATCTTGGTGGTGACATAATAGTTCTGCATCTTGGCCAGGCACAATGTCCTATGTCTGCAATTCCAGCACTTTGGGAGGCCAAGGCAGGAGGATTGCTTGAGGCCAGGAGTTCAAGGCCAGCCTGGGCAACATAGTGAGACACTGTCTCTACAAAACATTTTTTTTTTTTTTTTGAGACAGAGTTTCACTGTTTTACCCAGACTGGAGTGCAAGGGCACAATATCGGCTCACTGCAACCTCTGCCTCCTGGGTTTAAGCAGTTCTCCTGCCTCAGCCTCCCGAGTAGCTGGGACTACAGGTGCGCACCACCATGCTCAGCTAATTTTTGTATTTTTAGTAGAGACCGGGTTTCACCTTGTTGACCAGGATGGTCTCGATCTCTTGACCTCGTGATCCACCCGCCTCGGCCTCCCAAAGTGCTGGGATTATAGGCGTGAGCCACCGCGCCCGGCCCTACAAAATATTTTTTAAAAAGTAGCTGGGCATGGTGGCACACACCTGTGTCCTAGCTACTCGAGAGACTGAGGCAGGAGAATCACTTGAGCCCTGAAGTTCAAAGTTGCAGTGAGCTGTGATTGCCTTACTGCACTCCATTCTGGATGACAAAGCGAGACTTTGTGTCCAGACAAAAAGAGTAATTTGGTATTTTGATAGTAGTATGGTTGTGGTTACATAAATCTACACATATGATGAAATAACAAGACTATAGTCAGCATACACGGTACCAGTGTCAATTTCCTGATTTTTATATTGAAATATTTTACTATTGTTAATGTAAGTTATAACCTTTGGAGGAAACTAGATGAAAGGTACATGTGACCTCTGACCTATCTTTGTCCATGGATCTATAATTACTAATACTTCAAAATAAATTTTGTTTTTGAGACGGAGTTTTGCTCTTGTTGCCCAGTCTGGAGTGCAATGGCATGATCTTGGCTCACCACAACCTCTGCCTCCCGGGTTCAAGTGATTCTCCTGCCTCAGCCTCCCAAGTAGCTGGGATTATAGGCATGTGCCACCATGCCTAGCTAATTTTGTTTGTATTTTTAGTAGAGACAGAGTTTCTCCATGTTGGTCACACTGATCTCAAACTCCTGACTTCAGGTAATCTGCCCACCTCAGCCTCCCAAAGTGCTGGGATTACAGGTGTGGGCCACTGCACCTGTCAAAATAAAAAAAATGTTTTGAATGACTCAACTAGATCTATATACAGCAATATAGATGGATCTTATAATGCTGAATCATAGGTACAAGACATAATAGAATATTTACAATATTCATTCATATAAAGTTCTGAGAAGCAGAACTCAATTATATTGTTTAAAGATGTGTATATATGAGAGATAACATAAAGAAAATCAAAGAGCTGATGAGCATAAAAGTCAGAATAGTAGTTACCTCTGGCTATGGAAAAGAGGGAGTTATGGTCTGGAAGACCATATGGCTTTTGTGTTGCTCTCAAGTGTCTTGAATTGGGTAGTATTTACAGTATTTTCACATTATAATTACTAGCTATACATGGATGTTTCATATACCATTCTATATGTGTGTTATTTCACAATAAAGACATTTTTTTCAAAGAGTACATAAACAGAAGTATAAACCTTGAAAATAATTTTTAAAAACTTCTTCCCATCAGACAGAAAAGAAGAAAGGTTTAATGAAGGTGTTAATATAATTTGAACTGAAGAGAGAAAAGTTGTGTTTTCTCTGTGAAGTACAAAATAAAGCTAAGCTAAGAAGGCTGTCTTAAGGAAATTTTCAAAGATTTAGAAAAACGTCTGTCAGGAATAGAGAAGTAGCTAAACTATAGAGTTGCCCAGAAATTTAAAGCCTTAAGTGAAATTGGTAACAGTATGCATTTATGATTACCAAATAAGAAAACTCATCTGGCCACAGGCATGGTGGCTGAAGCCTGTAATCTCAACACTTTGGGAAACCAAAGTGGGAGGATCACTTGAGGCCAGGAGTTCAAGACCTGCCTGGGTAAACTTGTGAGAGCCTGTCTTACAAAAAATTTAAAATTAACCAGGCATGGTTGTGTGCACCTGTAGTCCCAGCTGCTTGGATTGCCAAGGCAGGAGGATCTCTTGAGCCCAGGAATTTGAGGTTGCTGTGAACCATGATGGCACCACGGCACTCCAGCCTGGGCAATACAGCAAGATCCTATCTCTAAAAAAAATCATAAATAAAAAAAATTTTTTAAATAAAAGAAAACTAAGCAAAATTTAATGGCATTCAGCATGTTCTGTGAGATCAAGGAAATGTGTAGTATGGTCGGGGAAAATATCTGTCAAAATGCATTAAATATTTAAAAGATGGCTGGGCATGGTGGCTCACGCCTATAATCCCAGCACTTTGGGAGGCTGAGGCAGGTGGATCACGAGGTCAAGAGATCAAGACCATCCTGGTCAACAAGGTGAAACCCCGTCTCTACTAAAAATACAAAAATTAGCTGGGCATGGTGGTGCACGCCTGTAGTCCCAGTTACTCAGGAGGCTGAGGCAGGAGAATTGCTTGAACCCAGGAGATGGAGGTTGCGGTGAGCTGAGATTGCGCCATTGCACTCCAGTCTGGGTAGCAACAGTGAAACTCCATCTCAAAAAATAAATATATTTAAAAGATTTAGTGTTTAGAATAGTATTCAGTATACATCTAGGCATTCTGAGAATTTAGGAACAAGATTAGAGAAAGACCATCCTCAAATGGAGTATGATCAAATTAGCATAAAATGAATGATGGTAGTCATGTGAAAAGAATACACTGAGGCCGGGCGCAGTGGCTCACGCCTGTAATCCCAGCACTTTGGGAGGCCGAGGCGGGTGGATCACGAGGTCAAGAGATCGAGACCATCCTGGTCAACATGGTGAAACCCCGTCTCTACTAAAAATCCAAAAAAATTAGCTGGGCATGGTGGCACGTGCCTGTAATCTCAGCTACTCAGGAGGCTGAGGCAGGAGAATTGCCTGAACCCAGGAGGCAGAGGTTGCGGTGAGCCGAGATCGCGTTATTGCACTCCAGCCTGAGTAACAAGAGCAAAACTCCGTCTCAAAAAAAAAAAAAAGAATACACTGAAGAGACTTGAAAAATGCTCAGCTCAAATCATAATAATCAGAGTTGCTCCTCAAGATTAGAATACAGTTAGAAGAAATGGCAAAAATGCTGATTGAAGTGTAACTTGACTATGTAGAAAAAATGTTACACTATTGAAAACTGAGTGAACATCGGTGGTTTAAACTGCACCTATGTACCCAAACTGTGATCTTCCTTCTTATTGTTTTAATTAGGAATTGAAACTTGCTAACTGAAAGTGTTGTCATTAACCATGCACTTATTTCATACAGTTCGGTTTCATGTTACCTTTATGTTCAGGGTCTTTCCGTGCAATCTTTTTACTGCAAGTATTAGCACATACTTTCTCTTATTCAGATGGGTCAGTTTTACTATTCTGCCAAAGCTTTTGACGTCCTCGAGAGGCTGGATCCCAACCCCAAATATTGGAAAGGCAAAAAGGGTGCCTGTGTGGGCATTTTCCAGATGATCTTAGCTGGAAGAGAACCCAAGTAAGTAAACAGGCAAGAAATACTGCCTCTACTCATTTTCTTGTTTTTGAGGGAAAGTAATTTTTCTCTTGGATGATATCTTCTGAAAACACACAATTATAATGATGTTTTAGAATGATGAAAAAAATGTTGATGTTAAATATTTCTATCTGACCATTTTCCTCCAGAAACATTTTGTAGAATCAGATGATTCTAAATCATATGTAATAGAATCAGATGATTCTAAATCATATGTAATAGAATCAGGTAAGTCTAAGTTATGTATACATTGAGTACACTAACAGCCTCCAAATATAAGAGCAGGATGGATATTTGGTTGCAAATGAATAGCCATTTTTATAAACAAAGTTTTGTTTTTTACTCATCTACTCTTTTGGGTTTTTTGTTTGTTTTTGGTTTTTTGCCTATTGGCTTTTTCTTGTGTCCATTAGTTTAAGTCTCAAAGAATTTGGAATGGAGTAGATGTGGTTGATAACTCTTTTGGTTTAGTTCACCTTCTCACATTCAAGGAAATACTGAGATATTCGTTTATGTAAAATCAAGTGGCTTATACTTTCTTTTTCTTTTTTTTCCTTTTTTTAAGATGGAGTCTTGCTCTGTGTCCCAGGCTGGATCGTACAATGGTGCGATCTCAGCTTATTACAACCTCTGCCTCCTGGGTTCAAGTGACTCTCCTGCCTCAGTCTCCCAAGTCACTGGGATTACAGGTGCATGCCACCATGCCTGGCTAATTTTTGTATTGTTAGTAGGGATGGGGTTTCACCATATTGGCCAGGCTGGTCTCAAACTCCTGACCTCAGGTGATCCTCCCACCTCGGCCTCCCAAAGTTCTGAGATTACAGGTGTGAGCCGCCACCCCCGGCCTATAGTTTCATTTGAAACAAACATTAAAACACAGCTCAATTCCATGTTCTAAAAATAATTTCATGGAATGTATACACTACTGATATTTGAATAGGAAATGTGATAATTTTGAAAGAAAATATCAAAAATTACTTCCTACCCTATAGGACTTCTAAATACAAGTTTAAAAGCAATTGGTTAAGTGAAAGAGGTTGTTTGTGGGGGAAAAAGAAGTAAAAAAATATGAGAAGACTCTTAAGCAAATGGGTTTGTAGTCCATTGCCTATAGATTTGCTAGGGCATAGGGAGGTTTTAGTATGCATTACTTAAAATACGTTTTAATTTTAATTAAATTTAAAACATAAATGCTAGGCTTAGTCTTTAATGTTCCTCTCTTACATATTTATTCATGTATTATTTTTCTTGAAACAAATTACTCATTCCTCTGGCTTTGTCAAATTTTATGAATTTGACAGTGATGCCTAGTTGAGCATGATTACCACCTTAAACCAGGTAGAAATCTATGAGTTAGACAAACTAAGTGACTTGTTAGTATTAGAGCGAGAACTTGAACTTAACTCCTGGATAGACCCTTTCCAGTCATGCAGAGTGACAGTAGGAATGAGAATATTTAGGTCATCTGAGAGAGGGCAAAAAGATTATCAGAATGTATGTAGGTAGTATGGATAAACAAGGAACACTTGGATTGGCAAGAGAGATTTCACATAATTTTCATTTTACTATGCCACCATAAGGACATAAGACTAGGAAGTTTGTAATTGCCTTATGAATACACAGTGGAGGAGTCTATTACCAAAAATGCCCTACAAGACATACAGTATGAAGGACAGTTCAGAGCTTATTTTATTTTTATTGACACAGTTTGTCTTTTCAAATCTTTTCCTCAGAGACACCCTTCGAGAAGTGGTCCATTTACTGAGAAGCACAGGTAACACCCAAGTAGAGTACATCATCCGGATCATGAAGAAATGGGCCAAAGAAAACAGAGTACCCATCTAAGATAGCTCCAGCATCCTAGGAACCAGCTTCCGCTTTGACATAAAACTGTAAATTATTTTCACTCAAGTTAATCTGTGATACAGAGCTCTGTTTTATTGACATTTTCCTTCCTTGCTCTTTAAGTTTCAAGGTCAGTGACTGACTTGCTGAGACCTAGACTCCTGGCTGAGCAGAGTACCATTGTCTGTGACCCTGTATGATCCTTCTAGCAATAAGACTTTGGACTTGTCTGGTGCCTTTCTTCCAAAAATGCTCAGACTACTTTTATGTAATTTACCGACTTTAAGGAAAACAGTATAACTTTTTTTTTGTTAGCATTTTATGGTATTGTCTCCTGACTGCAATAACAAATGTCTTTGATGTGTAAGAATCAGCATCATACTATCATTTAACTTTCAGGCATCTCTGTACATTATCCCATTTTATTGGGGAGTTTCATAAAGGGTTTTATAAATACATCTCTAAATCTTGTGAGGATACCTAGCCATGTGATTCTAAGAATGGCAGTAAGCTCCTTTATCAAACTGTCTAGTCATTTACAGGATAGATTTTTAGGATTACTCTTTCAGTAATTAAATTGTTGATGATAACATGTTACAGTGCAGTAAGATGAGTATTGCAATTTTCTTAAAAGGTGAGTACTAGCCGGGCGTGGTGTCTCATGCCTATAATCCCAGCACTTTGGGAGGCCGAGACGGGTGGATCACAAGGTCAAGAGATCGAGACCATCATGGTCAACATGGTGAAACCCTGTCTCTACTAAAAATACAAAAGTTAGCTGGGCATGGTGGCGCATGCCTGTAGTCCCAGCTACTTGGGAGGCTGAGGCAGGAGAATTGCCTGAACCCAGGAGACAGAGGTTGTGGTGAGCTGAGATCGTGCCGTTGCACTCCAGCAACTGGGTAAAAAGAGTGAAACTCCGTCCGTCTCAAAAAAAAAAAAAAAAAAAAAAAGATGAGTACTATGAAAAAATTACAGTACCTCTAAAGTTATTCAAGAAACAATGTTTATGAATCTCACTAGTCTATTATAGCTTGGTATCGTAATATTTTAGGTAACAAAGCGGGTTAGGTTTTTCTTAATGTATCTTGCTGAACAAACATCAGTTTTGAAAGTAGGGCTGGATTCTCCCTGACGGTGATTATTTTATGCATTGTGGGCACTTATTAATGTAATGATAATAAAACATGAATTGTGTAAAGTCCTTTGAGGGACCTCCTAATGGCTAGGCTGTCTGTCTTAAGTCATATTCCAGACCCATGTTTCTTTTTTTTTTTTTGAGATGGAGTCTCGCTCTGTCACCAAGGCTGGAGTGCAGTTTCGAAATCTCGGCTCACTGCAGCCTCCACCTCCCTCCTGGGTTCTTGCAATTCTCCTGTCTCAGCCTCCTGAGTAGCTGGGACTCCAGGTACACACCACCATGCCTGGCTAATTTTTTTTTATTTCAGTAGAGATGGGGTTTCACCATGTTGCCCAGGCTGGTCTTGAACTCCTGAGCTCAGGCAATCTGCCTGCCTCGGCCTTCCAAAGTGCTGGGATTACAGGTGTGAGTCACTGCATCCGGCCCCCCAGCCCCATGTTTCTGAGCTCATATAACGTAAACCTGCTATACAACTGAGCATTCTTAAGCTCACAACCTGTTTCCAGAAAACAGACCCACATTTTTCTGTTTTACACTACCTATGTTTTAATGCTATATAGTTTTTTGTATTAGTTTAAGATACCTAGTGTTCCAGGTCTAGAAAGTACAGAACCATCCCTACCTAGAAGAGAATAGATAGGAGGAGAACTGAAAGAAAGAATTCCTCAAGCACTAAAGTCAGGAGAATCTCTATAGGCACTGTATTAGTTGTTCCACTTACCCCAACACTCCACTTATGAATAAAGGCATTGTGTAGAAAGGAGATGAGAACATGGCAGGAGTGAAAGCAGCCAAGAAGAGATCAATGACTGAAGATGGTCATCACCTTCGCCTTCAGGACTGTCGCAAGAGGTTATTTCACCATGGCCAGTTTTCCTATCTTTTATCTGAGACCCATGTATAATCAGTTCAGAGCACAAATAAAAATAAGCTGGCCTAAATAACTGAATTCTAGGAAACAAAGCTGCATCTTTTTTTATATGCCAAAGCTTCTGTTCCCTCATGTTCTTCCTACTTTTTAAATAATAAATGGTTCTCGGCTTCTTAGGAACTAGATGGGTCTGATCTGGGTAGAACCTGCTGTAATTTTAGAATCATTTTTGTAATTCTTACCTCACTTAAAATATTAGGAAACACGGTAATGGAAAAGACAGGTAGAACTCGTAAGCAGGTTTGGGCAGTGAAATTTGTCTTCCAGTGAATTGCTATTATTTTCAAATTGCCTATAGTTGAAAAGCTTTTCCATTGATGGGGATTTACTTTTAAATGAGCTTTTATTGAGTTCAGCACTCTGGATTCTCTCTGACATTTTCTTGTCTTTTGGGGAAAAAAACAGATATTCCAAAAATGACAGAATTTTAGACTAATTTTTGTAAACTTTTCTTCTATAGGATTGAGCCAAAAAACATAAACACTAAAGAGAGATATCATATAATTCTCTTATTAAAGATAGCTACTTCTGAAATGTCTTAACAGAGTTTCAGGATTGCAAAGTGGTATTGCACAGCTGGTTTTTTTTACATGTGATGATAGAGGAGAGAGGAAGACCCAGACTTAGGCATGTGGTGAAATACGGACAGTTTATAGCATCAGTGTACTATTTATAATCTGTAGCATACATTACTTGTAAATGGGAAAAAATATCTTTTATAATTATTTTTGTACCTCAAAATAATTATTCTACTGCATTATATTCAAATTAAAGTTTATTATTTGGTTCTCAGTATGATATTCTGTTGAGTGTGATAAGAGTGGGACCTGAGTATGTCATGTGCCTTCTACCTTTTTTTACCTAGCCCTAGAGTAAAAGGAGGGAAATAAAGTTTTGGGCCCTACAGGTTACTTTTTAGAGGAGAGGAGAGCACATGTTCCCTAAGAAGCCCTTTCCACTATGAGGCTGGTAGTTCCTGCTGAATCATACCAGCTTTGGCTCTTTGCTGAATTACAGCCCATTCATACTAACAACGTACAGCCCATTTGGAAGTTGTATGAGCAGTGCATATAAAAAGAAAGCTCTCAAATACTTGTTGACTGAATAACTAAACATACAGTAACTGGTAGAGCAGAGGACTTATGAGATCTAACCTCATATATATTCTAGTTCCCATCTAATTTTTATTTTATTGTGTGCTAAGCATATGCCAGGTACTTGGGATGCAAAGATAAGTAATGCACAGGCCTGGCCCTGCATAGCTAAACACAGTAACATGACTGATGTCATCAGTGGGAATAAAGTATTGAGCAATGAAAGAAGACAATGGAATGTTTGCATCCCTGTAAATGGGATGCATCCCGCCTTATTTGGGAGAAGCAATCAGAATGGATCCCAAAGCTCAACAGCTGGCAAGATGCCCGTGATTCTGCCATATGTGCAACACATACCACCTGAATCCAACAGATGGAAGCCAAGGGACTGCTTTCCTCCTCTATGGCTTAGTGCACTTTCAGAAAGGTGCCAGCAAACAGGCATATATCACAATAGTTATGTCTGCTTTCTAATGGCAAAAGTGAAGTAGTGACTTACTAGTTCCTCTTTTAAGAACATCTCTCGCAGGCCGGACGCAGTGGCTCACGCCTACAATCCCAGCACTTTGGGAGGCTGAGGCAAGTGGATCAGAAGGTCAAGAGATCGAGACCATCCTGGTCAACATGGTGAAACCCCGTCTCTACTAAAAATACATAAATTAGCTGGGCCTGGTGGTGTGCGCATGTAGTCCCAGCTACTCGGGAGGCTGAGGCAGGAGAATTGCTTGAACCCAGGAGGCAGAGGTTGCGGTGAGCTGAGATTGCGCCATTGCACTCCAGCCTGGGCAACAAGAGCGAAACTCCGTCTCCAAAAAAAAAAAGAACATCTCTCCATCTCTCTCTGAGATGAATAGTCATCTTACCTCTCTTTTCTTCATCCTATAAAATACTTCTAGGCTGGGCACAGTGGCTGATGCCTGTAATTCCAACACTGGGAGACCCAGGGGGGAGGATTACTTGATGCCAGGAGTTCAAGAGCAGCCTGAGCAACAAACCAAGACCCTGTCTCCATACACACAAAAAAAAGTTTCATTTTTTTGTTTTGTTTTGTTTTTAATTATCCAGGTGTAGTGACATATTCCTGTTGCCCCAGCTACTTGGGAGGCTGAGGAGGGAGGACTACTTGAGACCGAAGTTCAAGGTTACAATATGTACTTTATAATAATGTTCAAAGAGTACTCCTTACTATTAAGATGGTCTCAGTGCAGCAGAGCTAAGGACTTAGTGATGTGCCTGGAAACTATCTTAACATGAAGCTTCAGGAATATGAGAAAAATATAAGACGGCACACAATCAAATGAATGACATCAGTTGACAGTTGATGTGTGTGTAATGAGTGTGGAGTGTGTAGACAAGTTTGCACATTTGTTGCCATCAAAACCTCTTCTTTAAATGAAATCTGAATACCAAATACACCTAGGGGCTGATCTGGTGGTTGTGGTGAAGGAGACAAGAGGAAGGAGGCACAGCAGGTTCACCTTCAGGCTGCCCCTTGTCGGGTAACAGTTTACGAACCTAAGATATAAAGAATAAGTATCCTGCTAGGCTAACCTCAGGTGAGAGACCAATGGGCATAATCTGTGGGTACATTTTATCTAATTTGTTTATTATCATTTTTGTACATTCATGTATTAATTTGGTCAGTTACTTAGATGCCAGTATGTTCCAGAAAGCATTTGAGGTCAATTACCAAGGTATATGTAAAAAAATAACAATTGATAAGAAGGCATTTAAGAAATCAGATGGTGCATAGTAGCTTTGCTATAGTCCCAGCTACTCAGGAGGCTGAAGTGGGAGGATCACTTGAACTGAGGAGATTAAGACCAGATGGGCAACATAGCAAGACCTTGTCTCCAAAAATTTTTTTTTTAAATAAATAACTAATAAAATATTTAAAAAGAGTAAAGGAAACCAAGAGTAAAGTTAATACATGACAAAATATAGCAGAATTACTAAAAACAAACCAGAAATTTGTCTTACAAGCTTCCTGCCAACTGAAGCAAAGGATGAAACAGAACCAGATAATAAACTCACAGTCCCTCTGTGTGAATGAACTTCCTAAGGGGAAGAAAAAGCTTGATTTCCAGTGATCTCTAATTGTTCACGGGCTTTTCTGAATTAGGTTTCTCACACTGTAACTTTTCAGTGATCTCTAATTGTTCATGGGTTTCTGAATTAGTTTTTTTGCACTATAACTTGGAAATACTTCTATGCTTCTAAGCATTTCAAGAAAATATTATTGTTCCTCGAAATATTCATAGATCTTCCCTACTGAAAGATAGTTGAACAGTTAATTACACTTGCCCTTCTGTTTTTAGTCTTCCTTATAAATATATAAGTAATTATCCTTTCCTTTGGTAGGTTTTTTTGTTTTTGTTTGAGACAGGGTCTCATTGTGTCGCCCAGGCTGGAGTGCAGTGGTGCAATCTTGGCTCACTGGGTTCAAGTGATTCTTTTGCCTCAGCTTCATGAGTAGCTGGGATTACAGGTATGTACTATTACGCCCGGCTAATTTTTTGTATTTTTACTAGAGTTGGGGTTTCACCATGTTGGCCAGGCTGGTCTCAAACTCCTGACTTCAAGTGGATCTGCCCACCACGGCCTCCCAAAGTGCTGGGATTACAGGTGTACGCCACTGCACCCAGCTGCCTTTGCTAGTTTATGATGGAATAATTATCAATGTGGTGGAACAGAGACATGTCATTCAAGTTTTTACAATTATAAGCACATGTTAGGATGAAAATAAAGGTAACAGTGACCTATAGAATAAATTTTAAGGTACTGTAAAACGATGAAATGATGGGGTGTGAGGCTGACACATTTACTGAGGAAATTCTGTAACCAGTGAGGTTTTCTTTCCTTTCCCTTTTTTTTTCCCCAAGTATGAAACCATGGAGGTTTTTAAATATTTTATTTATTTATTTTTAATTTTTAAATGTTATTTAAAATTTTTTATCTATTTATTTATTTTGAGACTGAGTAATGAAACTGGCTAATTTTTGTATGTTTGGTAGAAATAGGGTTTCACCATGTTTCCCAGGCTGGTCTGGAACTCCAGGGCTCAGGCAGTCCACCCACTTGCTAGGATTAAAAGCCTTGAAAACATGGAGCATTACATATTTTATATGTATCAATTAATTGCAAATATTATTTATTTAGATGTTTGAGCTGTCCAACAAAAGCGCCTTTAAATTGGCTCCTGTAAAAACAAGTTTTAAATTGCGCTAAAATACACATAAATTATTTGCACAACAAATTATTTTATTGTAAATTGACAATTTATAATTGTATAAGTTTATGGGTTACAAATTGATGTCATAATTTGTGGATACAATGTGGAATAACAAAAGCTAGTGAACATAACCATCACTTCAAATACTTCACATTTTTGTGATGAGAACACTTGAAATTTAGCAATTTTGAAATATATAATAGTCTATTATTAAATCTATTCACCACACTGTGCAACAGAACTCAAAGTATAAAGCATTTTCTTCCTGAGATTTTGTACTCTGACCATCTTTTTTTTTTTTTTTTTTGAGACAGTGTTTTGCTCTTGTAGTTCAGGCTGCAGTGCAATGGCGTGATCTTGGCTCACTGCAACCTCCGCCCCCCGGGGTTCAAGTGATTCTCCTGCCTCAGCCTCCTGAGTAGCTGGGATTACAGGCAGCCGCCACCACACCTGGCTAATTTTTTGCATTTTTAGTAGAGATAGGGTTTCACCACGTTGGCCAGGCTGGTCTCAAACTCCTGATCTCAGGTGAGCCACCTGCCTCGGCCTCCTGAAGTGCTGGGATTACAGATGTGAGCTACTGCAGCCGGCCTTAAAATTTTCAAATGAGGCAAAATATCAATTTCAAAACAGCATCTAAAAAGCGAGCATAATTATTCATACTCAGCTCATGATAGAGCAAATGGGTGAATAGAATAATAATTCATGCTATTACATGTTTAATGAACTGGCAACAAGAGAAAATTGGTCAAAGAAAGGCAGAGGAACTTTTTCTTATAAGAATTAGACCCTGGCAACAACCACTCATCTGCTTTCTATCTCTGCACTATTCTGGACATTGCATGTAAACAGAATCCAACAATATGCAGCCTTTTATATCTGGCTTCTTTCACTTCACATGATGTGATCAAGATTCATCCACGTTGTAGAATGTGTCAGTACTCTACTCCTTTGAATGGCTGAATAATATTCTATTGAATGGATGTACTACATTTTTCTAATCCATTCATTAGTTATAGACGTTTGATTGTTTCTACTTTTTGGCTATTATCCATAATACTACTGAGAACACACAAGTACAATTTTTTTATGTGAACATGTTTTTAATTCTTTTAGGTATATAACTAGGAGCAGAACTGCTTGGTCACAGAACTAGGTCAAATAACTCTATATTTAACTTTTTGAACAAGTGCCAAACTGTTTTCCAAAGTGGCTGCACCATTTAACAATCCTACCAGCAATGTATGAGGGTTCAAATCTCTCCACGTCCTTACCCACATGACAACAACAGACATGATATCTTACAGTATCTGTCTTTATGTCACTCCTCAGGTCCAGAGCAGGTGCCTCTCTCATATCATCACAGGACACCCCACACATCTGCAGTATCTTGTCTGGGGTATCTTTGGATCCCTGATCCCACTATCCTGGAACTGTCTGATCAGCTACTTAAGTCCTGACCAGATTGTAAAGTCTGCAAGGTCAGGGGCTGAGTCTGTCCCATTTACAGCTCTATCCTCAGGGTCTGGCAGAGTAGTTGGTATATAACAATACTCAGTGAATAAATGTTCAATAAATGAGTTACCAAAAAAAAAAAAAAGAATTAGAACCCAAGGACTCCATAATCATCTGGCATTCATTCGATGTTATATCTCTGGTTAGAAATGTACACAATAGGAACTCCAGGAATCTTACAGATTCTTCTTTTAAGGTCCTGATCAGCTGTGGCCACAGTGTAACACTTGTGCTGGTTACAGTCTGTACTAAGCAGTCATCGCATAGGTTCTTTTGTGTATGCATGGTAATCCTTCAAATCTTGGATCTTTGGAGATCATTAGAGCCACTCAATACTTCTGCCCCAATTTCTCAATTTCAGCCATTATGCAATAAGTTATACAAGGGATACACTTGGCATGCAGACAGTCCATCACTGACTGCACTAAGTCTGTTTTGGCGTTAATGGAAAACTTGATAAAGTTGGTATCAACACGGATATAGTGACGTGGCCCAGCTGTGTATTATATTGGAAAAATAAGCAGGAAGGGTGTTGAGGAAATTCTCTTTCCTTTAGTGTGTTGGAGTCTTTCTTTTCTTCCTTTTTAGGTTTTAATCCATGCCTTTTTTTAAGCTTCTGATCTCTGAGACTAAGCACTGGCATCATGGTTGAATACTTCCTGGTTTTCTTTTGCCGCTCCATACTCACCTCACACTCTTGTTTCTTCCAGAATCCTATCTTGGCCATTTTCAAGTATACAGTTCAGTGCTGTTAAATACATTCACATTGGGTTTTTATACATAGCATTTTTATTTGCTCTTCGTTTGTGTTTAGTGCATGTTGTAAACCTGCATAAGGCTATCAAGTAACCTGAGGAGTTATAGGCCAGATGCAGTGGCTCACAACTGTAATTCCCAGCACTTTGGGAAGCTCAGGTAGGAGGACTGCTTGAGCCCAGGAATTCGAGGCTGCAGTGAGCTATGATGGCACCACTGCACTCTAGCCTCAGCAATAGAGCAAAACCTTATCTTAAAATAATAAAAATTGGGCCAGGAGTGGCAGCTCATGCCTGTATTCCTAGCACTTTGCAAGGCTAAGGCAGGTGGATCATCTGAGGTCGGGAGTTCAAGACCACCACATGGCGAAACCCTGTCTCTACTAAAAATGCAAAAATTATCTGGGCATGGGGGTGGATGCCTGTAATCTCAGCTATTCAGAAGGCTGAGGCCAGAGAATGGCTTGAACCCAGGAGAGGCAGGTTGCAGTGAGCCAAGATCATAACAACGCACTCCAGTGGGCAACAAGAGCAAAACTCCATCTCAAAAAATATATAATAGGAAATAGCTCTTAATGACTTTTTTTTTTTGAGATGGAGTTTCGCTCTTGTTACCCAGGCTGGAGTGCAATGGCGCAATCTCGGCTCACCGCAACCTCCGCCTCCTGGGTTCAGGCAATTCTGCCTCAGCCTCCTGAGTAGCTGGGATTACAGGCACACGCCACCATGCCCAGCTAATTTTTTTGTATTTTTAATAGAGACAGGGTTTCACCATGTTGACCAGGATGGTCTCGATCTCTTGACCTCGTGATCCACCTGCCTCGGCCTCCCAAAATGCTGGTATTACAGGCGTGAGCCACCGCGCCTGGCAATGAAGACTTTTTATAATCATTAATCTTTCTTTCTGGACAGGTGCGGTGGCTCACGCCTGTAATCCCAGCACTTGGGAAGCCAAGGTGGTTGGATCATGAGGTCAGGATTTCGAGACCAGCCCAACCAAGATAGTGAAACCCTGTCTCTACTAAAAACAAATACAAAAGTTAGCCAGGTATGGTGGCCTATGCCTATAATCCGGGCTATTAGGAAGGCTGAGGCAGGAGAATCACTTGAACCCAGGAGGCGGACATTGTGGTGAGCCGACACTGCACCACTGCACTCCAACCTGGGCGACAGAGTGAGACTCTGTCTCAAAAAAAATCTTCCTTTCCAAATATTCTTTTTTTCCCTAGCTTTATGAGGTATAGTTGACAAATATCATTGTATAAAACTAATGTATACAAAGTTATTATGTGATATACATCCATATTGTGAAATAATTACCACAGTCAAGTTAGTTAACACATCTGTCACCTTACCTAGTTACCGTGTGTGTCTCCATGATGAGAATACTTGAGATCTGGTCTCCTAGCAAATTTCATGTATACATTATTATCAAATGATGTCACCATGCTACATTAGATCTCCAGAACTTACTGATCTTTTAAGAAAGTTTTTATCCTTTGACCAGCATCTCCCCATATCCCCTACCTCTTAGCTCCTGGCACCCACCATTCTACTCTGAGTTCAAATTTTTTCTTTTTTTTTTGAGACAGGGTCTCACCCTGTCACCAGACGCCAAGCTGGAGTGCAGTGGTGCAATCTTGGCTCACTGCAACCTCCACCTCCCCAGTTCAAGCAATTCTTCTGCCTCAGCCTCCGGAGTAGCTGGAACTATAGGTGCATGCCACCACGCCCAGCTAATGTTTGTATTTTTAGTAGAGACATGGTTTCACCATGTTGGCCAGGATGGTGTTGATCTCTTTAGCTCCCTTGTGATCCGCCTGCCTCGGCCTTCCAAAGTGTTGAGATTATAGGCGTGAGCCACTGCACCCGGCTGAATTCACCTTTTTTTAGATTTGACATATAAGTAAGATTTTATAGTATTTGTCTTTCTCTGTCTGACATATTTCACTTAGCATCATGCCCTCAAGGTTTATACTTGGCCATTGTGAATAATGTTGCTGCAAGTAGCAGGATTTTGTTTTTGTGGCTGAATAATAGTCTATCATGTATATGGACACTTAGGTCCATTGGAAGTCCAAGACTCCATGTCTTGGCTATTATGAATAATGCTGCAATGAACATGGGAGTGCAGATAACTCTTTGAGATATTGATTTCATTTCCTTCAGGTATATACCCAGAAATGGGCTTGCTGGATTATATGGCAGTTCTCTTACTAATTTGTGAGGAATCTCCATCATGTTTTCCATAATGGCCTCTACCAATAGTGTATAAAGGTTCCCTTTTGCCCGTATCCTTGCCAACACGTATTATATCTTGTCTTTTTGATAACAGCTATCCTAACAGGCATGAGGTCATATCTCCTTGTTTTGATAATATTACATTGTTGTCCAACCGATTTCCAGGACTCTTTTCCTCTTGCCAAACAATATCTATACCCACTCCTGTCCTTTGAACTTTGTTTTTAGAGAAAGGAGTCTTGCTGTGTTGCCCAGGCTGGACTCTAACTCCTGGACTCAAAGTTTCCTCCCACCCCAGCCTCCTGAGTAGCTGAGACTACAGGTGCACGACACCATGCTTGGCTCCACATTGTTTATTTTATTTATTATTATTATTATTATTATTATTATTTTGAGATGGAGTCTCACCCTGTCACCCAGGCTGGAGAGCAGTGGCGTGATCTCGGCTCACTGCAACCTCTGCCTCCCAGGTTCACGCAATTCTCTTGCCTCAGCCTCCCAAGCAGCTGGGATTACAGGCATGTACCACCACACCTGACTAATTTTTGTATTTTTAGTAAAGACGAGGTTTCACAATGTTGGCCATGCTGGTCTTGAACTCCTAACCTCAGGTGATCCGCCTGCCTCAGGCTCCCAAAGTGCTGGGATTACAGGCATGAGCCACCGTGCCTGGCCCACATTGTGCTTTTTAATATAACTAAGAACAAAAGAATCTTTAATAATCCTTTACCAGCCAGGCACAGTGTCTCACGCCTGTAATCCAGGACTTTGAAAGACTAAGGTGGAGAATCACTTGAGCCCAGGAATTCAAGACCATCCTACCATAACAAAACCCCATCTCTAAAATAAAAAAATATATATATAATAATTTTTTAATTCCCCTTATATGGTGGCAGATGTGTAGTCCTAGCCACTTGGGAAGCTGGGATGGGAGGATGGCTTGAGCCCAGGAGTTGGAGGCTGCTGTGAGCTATGATCATGCCACTGCACTCCAGCCTGGGTAACACAGCAAGACTCTGTCTCTAAAAATAGTAATTATTTACCCCTGATCATTTTATTTCCATGAGAAAAAGATAAGGATATATTTAGACAGAATCATTCAAATGCCTTCCAAAGCAGGTACCCAGCAGCAACCACTGTGCCTGGATTCCTGTGACTTTTGACATGACTCCATCAGTCTTTGATAATTTCCTTACTCTGTGACTCAAGTTGTCTCTGACTTATCTTGTCCCTTTTCTACCCTGGACTTGGAATCATTTATTCTTCTAAGGAAAGATAAGGGTTCATATTGATTTTTAATGCAAAATTTTTCTTTCTTTCTTATGTTCTTTGCTTTTTTAAGACAAGGTCTGGCTCCATCACCCAGGCTGGAGTGTAGTGGTGCAATCATAGCTCACTGCAACCTCTGCCTCCTGGGCTCAAATCATCCTCCCACTTCAGCCTCCTGAGTAGCTGGGACCACAGGTGTGCACCACCATGCCTGGCTAATTTTTGTATTTTTGGTAGAGACAGGGTTTCACCATGTTGCCCAGGCTAGTCTTGAACTCCTCAAGCAGTCCTCCTGCCTCAGCCTCCCAAAGTGCTAGGATTACAGGCATGAGCCACCAAGCCTGCCCTCAAAATGTTTCTTATAGGTGCCTCTTCCTTCCTATGTCACTAAGGCACTTGTAACTAGGAATCCAAGCCCCAGGTGAGAAATTTATTTACAATTTTTGTAAATATATGACAAAATATTCAATCTCCAGGAGAAGGATGATATTTTAAAAAGATATTCAGTCTCACTAGAAAGCAAAAAGATATGCAACCATAAATTTTGTCAATTCTGAGTTGTGTAAATATTAAAAATTCGAGTATAACCAGCTGGGAAAAGAGTAGAGAAAACTCTCATGCACCAATTATGAGAAAATAAATAGATGCTACCTTTGTTTGGCAAGCAGTATGGCAAATGTATCAAAATGTAGAATATTCTTTGATCCATTATTTCCAAATCTAGGAATTTATTCTAAGGAAATAGTTGGAGATACATACGTAAAGATGTAGGCACAGACCTGATGATTAAAAGGGAAACAACATAAATGATTGCTCCCAAATATACCCCTAGCTCCTAACATGCAATATGGTAGGTATCCAACGAATATTTCTTAGGTGAACTAATAAATGAATAGCCAGCTACAAGATGTTGGTTACGTAAATGCAGGTGCAACTATAAAATATAATACTTTGCAATCACAGACTGGACACTGTGGCTCATCCCAACACTTTGAGAGGTCAAGGCAGAAGGATCGCCTAAGCCCAGGAATTCAAAACCAGCCTGGGCAACATAGTGAGACCCTATTGCTACAAAAACATTAAAAATTAGCTGGGCATGGTGGCTCAGGGCTATGGTCCCAGCTACTGAGGGGGCTGAGGTAGGAGGACTTCTTGAGCCCAGGAAGACAAGGCTGCAGAGAGAGCTGTGATCACACCACTGCCTTCCAGACTGGGTGACAGAGTATTTCAAAAAATAATACTTTGCAATCATTAAAAAATGATGAAGTAAGGCCAGGCATGGTGGCTCACGCCTGTAATCCCAGCACTTGGGAGGCCGAGGCAGGTGGATCACGAGGTCAGGAGTTTGAGACCAGCCCAATTAACATGGTGAAACCTCATCTCTACTAAAAAAAAAAAAATTAGCTGGGTGTTGTAGCACACGCCTGTAATCCCAGCTACTCAGGAGGCTGAGGCAGGAGAATTGCCTGAACCTGGGAGGCGTAGGTTGCAGTGAGCCAAGATCGTGCCACTGTACTCCAGCCTGGGTGACAGAATGAGACTTTGTCTCAAAAAAGAAAAGAAAAGAAAAAATGATGAAGTAGATTTACATTTAACGACTGCAGCAGGCAGAATAATGGTCCCCCAAATACGTCCATATACAAATCCCTGGAACCTGAAAATACATGCAACTACATGGCAAAAAGAAATTAAGATTGCAGACAGAACTCAAGTTGCTAATAAACTGGCCTTAAAATGGGGTGATTTTCCTGGATTATCCAGGTGGTCATGTAATCACAGAGGTCCTTAAAAGCGGAAGAGGGAGAACCAGAGAGATGGCAGCATGAGAATGACTCGGGTGAAGCTGCTGGCTTTGAAGATGGAGGAAGAAAGCCATGAACCAAGCAATGCAGGCTTCCTCTAGAAGCTGGAAAGGGGAAGGAAATGGATTCTCCCCTGGAGTTTCCAGAAAGGAATGCAGTCCTGCTAACCATTTGACTTCAGCCCGATTAGACCCATTTTCAGACTTCTGACCTATAGAACTGTAAGATAAATTTGTGTTGTTTTAAGCCACTTAGTTTTTGATAACTTATCACAGCAACAATAGGAAACTAATAACACTAAAGAAACATTTATAACACATATTGATAAGTCTTCAAAGTAGGTTACAAAATAACTGTTGTTTTTATAGTTTGGATGTATCCTCCAAAACTCGTATGCTGGACACTTAATCTCTACCAAACAGTGTTGAAAGGTAGGGTCTTTTGGGAGGTGTGAAGGTCATGAGGGTTCAGCCCCCATGAATGGATTAATGCCACTATGAAAAGGGCTTTTGGGAGTGGGTTTGCTCTCTCTTTCCCTTCTGCCTTCCTTCATGGGAGACCTCAGCAAGAAATCACTCAGATGCTGGTGCCTTGATTTTGGTGTTCCCAACCTCCAGAACTGTGAGATAATAACTTTCTGTTGCCGGACGTGGTGGTATGTGCCTGTAGTCCCAGCTACTCAGGAGGCTGAGGTGGGAGGATGGCTTGAGCCCAGGAGTTCTGGGCTGTAGTGCGCTATGCCAATTGGGTGTCTGCACTAAATTCGGCATCATTATGGTGGTCTCCCGGGAGCGGGGAACCACCAGGTTGCCTAAGGAGGAGGGGTGAACCGGCCCAGGTCGGAAACGGAGCAGGTCAAAACTCCCGTGCTGATCAGTAGTGGGATCACGCCTTTGAATAGCCACTGCACTCCAGCCTGGACAACATAGGAGACCCTGTCTCTTAAAAGAAATAATAATAAAAATAACTTTGTTAATTATAAATTACCTGGTTACAGGTATTCTGCTATAGCAGAACAAAATGGACTAAGACACATGTGATTCTGTTTGTACATATATATTTGTCTGAATATGCATAGAGACTTCAAGAAGGATGCTCATGAAAATTTAAATTTAGGCCCTTATACATCTAAGAGTAGCTGAAGAAAAAAATATTTTCTTCTTGTATAACCAAAAGACTGGAAGTAGGTGATTACTGGCATAGGTTCAGTGGAAGAAGAAATGACCACCTAATGGTCTTGGGGACCCAGTGAACCCACAGTAAGACAGACTTCAGCTAGGACTGCATTTTTACCTTGTCTGCCAAGTCCAACAAAGGGGACCAGGATGACATTTTGGTTCTCTGTGTATAAATGTTAACTAAAATCCTGTGTCTCATAATCCTCAAAATAGCTGGGTATTCTCTACTGTACTGTCCCTGAGCAAATGGCAGTAGGTCCTTTTGGGAAAGGACTGAGGATATCATTAAGGTACATGTATATGGTAGTCATTACATGACTGTATATATTCATCAGCACTGTAGAACTGTACATTTAAAATAGGTGGGGTTTTTTGGTATAATAGAGCTATTTTTGAGGGAGTGGACTGAGGGTTGAGAAATTACTATTGGGTACAATATTTACTATTCAGGTGATGGGTACATTAAAAGCCCAGACGTCACCACTATGCAACATATGCATATAAGAAACCTGGACTTGAAATGGAAAGGATCATAGAGGTTACTGTGAGCAACAATAAGCCAATAAATTGGAAAACCCAGAAGAAATTGATAAATTCTTAAACACATACAACTTACCAAAATTGAACCATGAAGAAATCCAAAACCTAAACAGACCAATAATAAGTAACAGAATCAAAGCCACAATGAAAAGTCTCCTATCAAAGAAAAGCCCAGAACCCAATGGCTTCACCGCTGAATTTTACCAAACATTTAAAGAAGAACTAATACCAGTCCTATTCAAACTATTTCAAAACAGAGAGGAAAAGGGAATATTTCTAAACTCATTCTATGAGGCCAGTATTACCCTGATACCAAAACCAGACAAAGACACATCAAAAAAAGAAAACTACAGGCCAGCATCTCTGATGAACATGTATGCAGAAATCCTCCACAAAATACCAGCAAACAAAATTTAACAACACATTAAAAAAATTATTCATCATGGCCAAGTGGGATTTATCTCAGGAATGCAAGGATGATTCAATATATGCAAATCAATCAGTGGGCTATGTTATATCAACAGAATGATGGACAAAAACCATGTTACCACTTCAACTGCTGCTGAAAATCATTTCATAAAATTCAGTATCCCTTCATGATTAAGAAAAAAAAAACCCTCAACTGGATATAGAAGGAATGTACCTCAACACAGTAAAAGTCATATATGACAGACCCACAGCTAGGATCATAGTGAATGGGGAAAATGAAGAGCCTTTCCTCTAAGATCTAGATTAAGACAAGAATGCTCACTTTCACCGCTGTTTTTCGACATAGTACTGGAATTCCTAACTAGAACAATCAGACAAGAGAAAGAAATAAAGGGCATCCAAAGTAGAAAGGAATAAAATCTATCAAACTCTACCAAAAAATCTATTAGAACTCATAAATTCAATGAAGTTGCACCAGTACCATTTCTATATGTCAACAGCAAACAATCTGAAAATGAAATAAAAAACATAATTACATTTACAATAGCTACAAATAAAATAAAATACCTAGGAATTAACCATAATAGTGAAATATCTCTACAATAAAAGCTGTAAAATATCAATGCAAGAAATTGAAGAGGACACACACAAAAATGAAAAGATATGCCATGTTCATGGGTTGGAAGAATCAGTATTGTTAAAATGTCCATGCTACCCAAAGCAATCTACAAATTAAATGCAATCCCTATCAAAATACCAATGACATTCTGCACAGAAATAGAAAAAAACCATTAAATTTATGTGGAACTACAAAAGACCCAAAATGGCCAAAGCTATCTGGAGAAAAAAGAACAAAACTGGAGGAATCACAGTACCTGACTTCTAAATATACCCCAGAGCTATAGTAACCAAAACAGCATGGTACTGGCATAAAAACAGACATGTAGACCAATGGAGCACAATAGAGAACCCAGAAATAAATCCATACATCTACAGTGAACTCATTTCTTGACAAAGGTGCCAAGAAAATATGTTGGGAAAAGGATAGTCTCTTCAATAAATGGTACTGGATAAACTGGATATCCATATGCAGAAGAATGAAACTAGACTCCCATCTCTCACCCTATACAAAAATAAAATCAAATCGATTAAAGCTTTAAATCTAAGATCTCAAACAAGGAAACTATTACAAGAAGACATTGGGGAAATTCTCCAGGACATTGGTATGGGCAAAGGTTTCTTGACTAATACCCCACAAGCACAGTCAACTGAAGCAAAGTGGACAAATGGGGTCATGTCAAGTGAAAAAAGCTTCTGCACAGCAAACGAAACAACCAACAAAGTGAAGTGACAACCCACAGAATGGAGAAAATATTTGCCAACTGTCCATCTGACAAGGGATTCATAACCATAATATAGATGGAGCTCAAACAATAGGAAAAAAAATGTAACAATCCAATTTGAAATTGGGCAAAAGATCTGCATAGACATTTCTTTTTTTTTTTTTTTTTTTTTTTTTTTTTTTGAGACGGAGTTTTGCTCTTGTTACCCAGGCTGGAGTGCAATGGCGCGATCTCGGCTCACCACAACCTCTGCCTCCTGGGTTCAAGCAATTCTCCTGCCTCAGCCTCCTGAGTAGCTGGGGCTACAGGCGCATGCCACCATGCCCAGCTAATTTTTGTATTTTTAGTAGAGACGGGGTTTCACCTTGTTGACCAGGATGGTCTCGATCTCTTGACCTCATGATCCTGAATAGACATTTCTTAAAACAAAACATACAAATGACAAATGAGTATAAGAAAAGGTGCTCAGGCCGGGCACGGTGGCTCACGCCTGTGGTCCCAGCACTTTGGGAGGCCGAGGCAGGTGGATCACAAGGTCAAGAGATCGAGACCATCCTGGCCAACATGGTGAAACCCCCGTCTCTACTAAAAATACAAAATATATTAGCCAGGCATGGTGGCACATGCCTATAATCCCAGCTACTTGGGTGGCTGAGGCAGGAGAATTGCTTGAACCCAGGAGGCGGAGGTTGCGGTGAGCCAAGATTGTGCCATTGCACTCTAGCCTGGGCAACAAAAGCAAAACTCTGTCTCAAAAAAAGAAAAGAAAAAGAAAAAAGAAAAGGTGCTCAACATCATTGATCATTAGAGAAACACAAATTAAAATTACAGTGAGATATCATACATTAAAGTGGCTTTTATGTAAAAGACAGGCAATAAAAAATGCTGGTGAGGATGTGGAGAAAAGGGACCTGTTGATGGGAAGTAAATTAGCACAACTACTATGGAAAATAGTTTGGAAGTTCCTCAAAAAACTAAAAACAGGATGACCATATGATCCAGCAATCTCACTGCTAGGTATATGCCCAAAAGAAAAGAAATCAGTTTATCAAAGAGACATCTGCACACTCCGGTTTATTGCAGCACTATTTACAATAGCTGAAATTTGAAGGCAGCCTAAGTGTTCTTCACAGACAAATGGGTAAAGAAAATGTGGTACATATGCACAAGAGGACAATTTAGCCATAAAAAGAATGAGATCCTGTCATTTGCAACAGCACAGATGAAACTGGAGGTCATTATGTTAAGTGAAATAAGCCAGGCACAGGAAGACAAACTTCCCATGTTCTCATTTATTTGTAGGAGCTAGAAGTTAAAACACTTGAATTCATGGAGATAGAGAGTAGAATGATGGGTTATTGGAGGCTGGATAGGATATCGGTGGGGTGCAAGGCGGGGATGGTTAATAGGTACAAAACAACAGTTAGAAAGAATGATTGGTGTTTCATAGCACAACAGATGCTAAAAAAAATAGTCACAGCATTGCAGGGCTGTAGTTCCAGCTACTCAGGAGACTGAGACAGGAGGATCCCTTGAGCCCTAAAGTTCAAGGCTGCAGTGAGCTGTGATTGTGCCACTGCACTCCAGCCTGGGCAACAGAGCCAAACCCTGTCTCAAAAAATAAAAAGTAATAATAATTTAATTGTACATTTTAAAATAACAAAAACAATATAATTGTTTGTAACACGAAGGATAAATGGTCAATGGATGCCCCCATTTACCCTGATGTGATGATTACACATTGCATCCCAGTGTATGAGATATCAAAATATCTCATGTGCCCCATAAATATATATACCTACTATATACCCACAAAAATTAGAAAGTTATTTTTAAAACCCCTATACCTATACTCCCTAAATATATAAGAAAAAATTTTAAACTGCAAAGCTATTTTTTAAATCCCAGGTTTATTTTTTCCAGTCTCAGTAGTGCTCACTCTCCGTGGTCAAAACTACAATTCAGAGACTAGAATTAGACCTGGGCATCATTCCAGAGTGTCGATGGAACTGAAAAAGAAAATTATAGGAACACCAGAGACAAAGAGAACTCAATCATGGAGGGAAGTGGGCACAAGTTGCAAACAATGAAAAATCACATTGGGCTTTTTTTTTTTTTTTTTTTTGAGATGGAGTTGCACTCTTGTTGCCCAGGCTGGAATGCGATGGCACGATCTCGGCTCACTGCAACCCCCACCTCCCAGGTTCAAGCAATTCTCTTGCCTCAGCCTCCTGAGTAGCTGGGACTACATGGGTATGCCACCATGCTCAGCTAATTTTTTTGTGTTTTTAACAGAGATGGGGTTTTACCACATTGGCCAGGATGGTCTCGATCTCCTGACCTTGTGATCCACCTGCTTCAGCCTCCCAATGTGCTGGGACTACAGGCGCAAGCCATCGTGCCCGGCCAACATCGGACTTCTTAGTAGCAACTCCAGATACTAAAATAATGATGCAATTCCTTAAGAATTCTGAGGAAAATATATTTCCAACTAGAAACTGTCATTCAAATATGTAGTAGAACAAATATCTTTTCAGACATGTATATAATATAAAATTATTTTCTGAATAATATACTCCATCAAAAATTTGAGAACAAAATCAGGGAAAAAGACATGGCATGTAAGAAACAGGGGCTCCAGCTTAAAAGAGAGATGAAGGGAATGCCTGGACTAATGGTGGGGACATATTTCAAGACAGGTCAGGAGCAGGTCAGAAGTCTCCAAGATAGGCTCAAGCAAGATTAAACACACAAATACCTCATTATCAACATATCAATAACATGTTTACTACCATTGTGAGAGTGTGGAGATGAGTTATATAGAAAATAAGCAAATGAGAAGACAATTAGAAGGTGTACAAGAAAGGAAAAGTATTCATAACATACTTCATGGATCAGTTGTAAAAAGCATTTATTTGGTCCTAAAACTGTAAGCACTGAACACTGACTCAACCAAAAATTGATCCAACTGTATTAGGAGGATGGGAGATAGGAAGTATCCACACATGGCGGGTCTGTGTGTGTGGGCACCAAATCCTCCTATTTCATTGCAAGTATGATAGATGTAATGCATTTAGAATAAAACTCATGTTGAGTTCTGAGAAAAAGAGTAAGCTGAGCAAAGCAAAGAATCACAGAGAGAAGCCATATTTGTAGGAAGCATTTTGCCCTGCAGCAGAGAAGACATTGTTGAGGACAGCTCCACAGCTGCTTATCAAATGAGCTAGAGAAGAGTAAATGCAAAACTTGGGGTCAGATAAGTGCCTGCTAAATAGGTGGGTACATGGCTTTGGGGTTTCTCTATATGTATATTCATCAAAATAGCTGGTCCAGGAAAACTCATCTTCCTCAAAGATGAGCAACCACACAGACATTGTAGCTGAGAGTCTATAGAAAATTCACAGAAGAGGTAATAAAAAAAAAATCAAATGGTGGACAGAGAATATCAATAGAAAATAGACAACTAAGGCCAGGTGCGGTGGCTCACGCCTGTAATCCCAGCACTTTGGGAGTCCAAGGTGGGTGGATCACGAGGCCAGGAGTTCAAGACCAGCCTGATCAAGATGATAAAACCCCATCTCTACTAAAAATACAAAAATTAGCCAGGCGCAGTGGAAGGCACCTGTAATCCCAGCTACTCGGGTGGCTGAGGCAGGAGAATCGCTTGAACCTGGGTGGTAGAGGTTGCAGTGAGCCGAGATTGTGCCACTGCACTTCAGCCTGGGCAACAGAGTGAGAGTTTGTCTCAAAAAAATGGGGAAAAAAAAGATTACTAGAATATTCACTTATAAGAAAGCTATCACCAAATATTTCACTCTGACAGTGTATCAGTCTGTTCTCACACTGCTGTAAAGAAATACCTGGGACTGGGTAATTTATAAAGAAAAGAGGTTTAATTGGCTCACGGTTCTGCAGGCTATAGAGGAAGCGTGGCAGCATCTGCTGGACTCCTGGGGAACCCTCAGGAAACTTACAATTGTGGTGGAAGGTGAAGGAAGAAGGGGAAGCAGGCTTATCTGGCCAGAGCAGGAGAAAGAGAGGGGGGAGGGGGCAAACACTTTTGACTAACCAGATCTTGTGACAACTCACCACACAGTAGCAAGTGGGGGATGATGCTAAACCATTCATGGGAACTCTGCCTCCATGATCCCGTCACCTCCCTTCATGCCCTACCTGTAGCATTAGGGATTACATTTCTTTTTTTTTTTTTTAAACAGGGTTTCACCATGTTGGTCAGGCTGGTCTTAAACTCCCAACCTCAGGTGATCCGCCCGCCTTGGCCTCCAAAGTGCTTGGATTACAGGCGTGAGCCACCACGCCCGGCCAGGGATTATATTCAACATGAGATTTGGTTGGGGACACAGAACCAAATCATATTGGACATAAAGGTAGGAAGTAGTGTTAGTACATTGGTATTAGGTTGGTGCAAAAGAAATTGCGGTTTTTGCCATTATTTTCAATGACAAAAACCACAATTACTTTTGCACTGACTTGATATCTTTAAGCTTGTTATCATTTAAAGGTGATAAATAGTAGGTCTGAGTGAATTTTGCAATACCAAGTTAAACACAAAATATAGAAAAAAACCCACTAATTTCATCATTGAGTTATTATATACTATTGAATATTATTATTATAAGTATGAAATGATAGACACGTTTCTAAAAATTGAAGGTTAAAGGCATAGAGCAAGACCCTGTCTCAAAAAATAATAATTTAATTGTGTATTTTAAAATAACAAAAAGAACATAATTGGATTGTTTGTAACATGAAAGATAAATGCTAGAACGAAAATATAAACCTTTCAAATTATTGGAAGTAGCATACACAAAACAGCAAATGGAAAAGCTCATGGTGGATTTTTTTAAGGTTTAAAGGAGAGAGAATGACATAAAATAATGTGATAGAGCTATGCTCAAACATACCTCTGGGGTCAAAAATGCAAATAGGCTCAACTCACCTATTAAAAGAAAAAGATTGGCAGATTGGACCACAAAGCAAAATCTAAGTCTGTGCTGCTACTTCTGCACAGAACAAAGTGATGCATAAATGTTGATGATAAAAAGATGGGCACTAGTACAGTTAGGCAAATGCAAATAAAAAGAGAGCAGGTGTCACAATCAAACAAGGTTGAATGCGGGTCAGAATCATTAAGCAAGTCAAAGAAACACACTTCGAATGATAAAGGAGCCATTTCCTAATGAACATATAACAGTTATGAATATGCAGCAAAGACAATGGCATCAGTACTCAAAAATGAAAATGACGAGAGTCACAAAGACAGTAGTAATGGAAGATTACAGGTCATGACAGTTGACATGAAGAAAGGAATAAAACTTATAGGCAATCTAAATATCACAAATAATAAAGAATAGATTGTAAATATAGAATAGATTTGTTTATGCCTTAAAAACAAAGACTAGAATCCACACCGTGTTCAATATAACTGGGTGTACCTTACGTCACAAAGAAAATAACACTAAACACTTACACAGGTGCTTACTATGCCCCAGCCATCCTTCTAAGCAATTCATGAATGTTAACTCGCTTAATTCCAACAACTTTCGTAAGTACGTATATTATGATTCCCATTTTGCACATGGGGAGACTAAGGCACAGAATGCTTACATCACTTGTGCCAAGATTGCAGAGCTCATGCCAGTGTGCAGCAGAGCTAGTGTTTAACCCAGGTGGCTTGACTTCTAATCTGTGCTCTTAACCACTAGGCCAGAGACTTTTGTCAATAAAGTCTCAAAAGTAGAAGCACTGCAGCTAGTTTCTAATCACAGTGCCCTAAAAGCAGAAGTTAATAGTAAAAATAAGAAAGCCTAAGAACTCTGCCACCTAAAATTTAAAAAGAAAAAAAAAATGAACTAACCAACTGATCAACCAAAGAAACAAACAGGTAACAAACAAAATCTACCTTTTAAGTTTTCGGTAAAAGACAATCCAAATTGGACTACAGTTCAAGCTCAGAAGACAAGGCCTTTTAGTTTTTATATTAATAAAAATGAGTGACTTAAGGTCTTATCAAGAAGTTATAAAAACATAATTGAAATAAAAATAAGGCCAGGCGCGGTGGCTCACACCTGTAATCCCAGCACTATGGGAGGCCAAAGTGGGTGGATCAACTTGAGGCCAGAGGTTCAAGACCAACCTGGCCAGCATGGTGAAACCCCATCTCTACTAACAATACAAACATTAGCCGGGCATGGTGGTACACACCTGTAGTCCCAGCTACTCAGGAGGTTGAGGCTGGAGAATTGCTTGAACCCGGCAGGCAGAGGTTGCAGTGAGTCAAGATTATGCCATTGCACTCCAACCTGGGCTACAGAGTGAGACTCTGTCTCGAATAATAATAATAAATAAATAAGTAAAATAAGGACGACACAAAGAAAAATAAAATGAAATTAATGAATTTGTACATAGAAAAATGATACTACCAATAAATAAGTGAAGGAGCTGGTTCTTTGAAAAAAAGGTGAACTAATAAAACAGAAGAGCCTTTATCTAAGCAATCAAAAGAAACAAAGCATACACAATATTATAGCTCTTAGATAAATTCACAGCAGGGGAAAATCCCAGTTAAAAAGTATGAACATTTGTAACTTTGACAGATATTGCCGATTTGCCATATACAGAAGATTTTTCCAATTTCCATCACTACCAGCAACGAATGGAACTGATTGTTTCCTCATATGCTCAGCAACACAGTGTTAGCTATTTTAAAAATGCGTCAACCTGAAAGATGAAAAGTAGCGCCTCCGTACAGTGTTATAGATAAATGTCTATATCTTTTTGTTTCGTTTTGTGGTTATAGTCTTTGCCAGTATTGCAATCTGTTTTGCTTGAGTCATAGTAAGAAGTTGGAAGTTTTTCTCCTATTATGTATGCTGCAAAATAATATTAAACCTATTATGTATTAATTTAAAATAATATTAAACCTATTTTTCTATAAATACCTGGTTGGATTCCCCTGTGAAACTGTCTGGTCCTATTTTTGTTTTGTTTTTGAGACAGGTTCTCACTCTGTTACCCCAGGCTGGAGTGCTAAGGCATGATAATGGCTCACTGCAGCCTTGAACTCCTGGGCTCAAGTGGTCCTCCCACCTCAGTCTCCTAGGTAGTTAGGACTACAGGCATGCACCAACACACCCAGCCAGTTTTAAAAAGTTTTTTATAGAGACAGGGTCTCACTATGTTGCCCAGATTGGTCTTGTACTCCTGACCTCAAGTGATCTTCCTGCCTTGGCCTCCCAAAGTACTGGGAAAACAAGGCAACATTCTTTAATTCTTCTATAGTAACTCGTCTGGATTTTTGTCCTTTCTGAAACCGTTTTGTCATCCATTTTTATGGATGAGCCATCACTGTAATTCACATTTTTACAACAAAGCATTCACATTTTTACAACAAATCCTGCATGGTTTTCTTTTTTTTCTTTTTGAGACGGTTTTGCTCTGCCCCCCAGGCTGGAGTCCAGTGGAATCTTGGCTCACTGCAACCTCCACCTCCAGGATTCAAGTGATTCTCCTGCCTCAGTCACCTGAGGAGCTGGGATAATAGGCTACCACCACCATGCCCAGCTAATTTTTTTTTTTTAATTATTTTTAGTAAAGATGGGATTTCACCATGTTGGCCATGGCTGGTCTCAAACTCTTGACCTCTGGTGATCTGCCGCGTCAGCCTCTCAAAGTGCTGGGATTACAGGCATGAGCCACTGCGCCCGGCCCATCCTGCACAGTTTTGTTCTGCTATCTGTCCCATGTTGTAAACATCAGGTGGATTGCCTGATAGCCCCTCACCCTTTCTTGGAGTAACATCCTGCCCTCTAAGCCCCTTCCAACTAATCAGAAGCTCCCAGTAGCCTCACAGTTGTCTGACCTGGGGGTGAGCGCCTGTCCCAAAATAGATCAATCACAGATCCTTCCCTAGAATTTTGGAATAAGGTGTCAGGGTTTCCAGTCTTAGTCTGGACTGGTCCCTTCAACAAAGAAGGTATTTGAACAAATTGCTAATTACAACAAGGCCATATTTTTAACCATGTAACTTGGGGAGTAGAGAAAACTGATCCACAGAGAGGGGAACAGAATGAAGTAGATCTTAGATGCAGAAATGAGACAGAGATAAAATTGCCTGGAATCCATGTGAGGTTTTTTTGTTGTTTGTTTTTGAGACAGAGTCTCACTCTGTTGCCCAGCCTGGGGTGCAATGGTGTGATCTCCACTCACTGCAACCTCCACCTCCCAGGTTCAAGCAATTCTCCTACCTCAACCTCCCCAGTAGCTGGGATTACAGGTGCCTGGCACCACGCCCTGCTAATGTTTTGTATTTTTTAGTAGAGTTCTCTCCATTCCTTCCCTCCTCCCTTCCCTCTCTTCCCTTCCTTCCTCCCTTCCCCACTTCCCCCTTTTCCTCCCCTCCTCTCTCTCTCTCTTGTCTTTCCCACCCCATCTTCCCAGGCTGAGTTCATCTCTGACACTATATTCATGCCTGCCCCTTCCTCCCTCCCTCCCTCCCTGCTTGCCTGCCTGCCTTTCTTTCTTTCTTTCTTTCTCTTTCTTTCTTTCTTTTTCTTTCTCTTTTTCTTTCTTTCTTTTTCTCTTTCTTTCTTTCCTTCTTTCTCTCTCTCTCTCTCTCTTTCTTTCTTTCTGTCTTTCTTTCTTTCAGAGTCATGCTCTGTCATCCAGGCTGCAGTGCAGTGGCACGATCTCAGCTCACTGCAACCTCTGCCTCCTGGGTTCAAGCAGTTCTTCTGCCTCAGCCTCCCAAGTAGCTGAGACCACAGACACACACCATCACGCCTGGCTAATTTTTGTATTTTTAGTAAAGGCGGGGTTTTACCATGTTGGCTGGGGTGGTCTCAAACTCCTAACCTCAGGTGATCCACCCGACTCGGCCTCCCAAAGTGTTGGGATTACAGGCGTGAGACACTGTGCCTGGCCATGCCTGCCTTTTTCTATTTTTTCATATTCTCATCAAATCCTGGTTTCCTCCATCAAGCTTTCCCTGACTATTCCAAATTTCATTGATTTCTCCCTCCTCTGAATTTCCATGTTGCATTTATATATTGGAAGAGCTGAAAAATGTTACCCCAGCTATGCCAAATAACACTCAAAGCTTTTTAAATCTCAAGCCTCTGAGTGACTTTTACATGGAATCCTCCTGCTTCCGCAGTGAAATTTCCACAGCCTTGACCCATGGTTACAATCTCACGAACCTATTCAAGACTAAGTTGGCTGAGCATGGTGGCTCATGCCTGTAATACCAGCACTTTGGGAGGCTGAAGCAGGTGGATCACCTGAGTTCAAGAGTTAAAGATCAGCCTCGCCAACATGGCATAACCCTGTCTCTGCTAAAAATACAAAAAAAATTAGCTGGGTGTGGTGGCAGGTAGCTCTAATCCCAGGTACTGGGGAGGCTGAGGCAAGAGAATCACTTGAATCCAGGACACAGAGGTTGCAATGAGCCAAGATCATGCCCTTGCACTCCAACCTGGGCTACAAGAGCAAAATTCTGACTCAAAACAAACAAACAAGACTAAATCTACTATTAGTTTAGTATTTCACTACTTCTAGCACAATTTGCAACAAAACACATTTTGCTTGAGGGAATTGTTCAACATTAATGAAATAAAATTATATTTTATAAGCATAACAACTGAATAGTACATAAAATTTCCATTATAAATTCACAGTATAAACAAATTGTGGTATATTCATAAATGGAATACTATACAACAGGGAAAAGAATAAACTAACATGCAGTAACATGGATGAATTTCAAAACCATTGTGTTGAGAGAAGCCAGACATAATGTATAAAGACATACTACATTATTCCATGTACATAAAGTTCAAGAACAGGCAAGACTTCTCTGTGGTGATGGATGTCAGAATGGAGGCTACCTCTGGAAGTATATTGACCAGAAAGGGGAAAATTGGACCTTTAGAGGTGATGGAAATCTCTTTTTTTTTTTTTGAGACGGAGTTTCTCTGTTGTTACCCAGACTAGAGTGCAATGGCACAATCTCAGCTCACCACAACCTCCGCCTCCCGGGTTCAATCAATTCTCCTGCCTCAGCCTCCCGAGTAGGTGGGATTACAGGCGCGCACCACCATGCCCAGCTAATTTTTGTATTTTTAGTAGAGACGGGGTTTCACCTTGTTGACCAGGATGGTCTTGTTCTCTTGACCTTGTGATCCACCCGCCTCGGCCTCCCAAAGTGCTGTGATTACAGGCGTGAGCCACCGCGCCGGGCCCCGACACTCTTTTTTTTTTTGAGACAGGATCTCCCTCTGTCACCCAGGCTGGAGTGCAGTGGCATGATCTCGGCTCACTGCAACCTCCGCCTCCTGGGTTCAATCAATTCTCTTGCCTCAGCTTCCCGAGTAGCTGGGACTACAGGTGCGCACCACCATGCCCAGCTAATTTTTGTATTTTTAGTAGAGACGGGATTTCACCTTGTTGACCAGGATGGTCTCAATCTCTTGACCTCGTGATCCACCCGCCTCGGCCTCCCAAAGTGCTGGGATTATAGGCATGAGCCACCGTGCCCAGCCGATGGAAATCCTATACATGTTGAATGGGTAGGATTTAAAGGAATGTGTGCAAAGGGTAAAATTCATCAAGTTGTATGCATCTTTCTGTATGTCTAGAATCCCTTAATTAAACAAAACAAAACTATAGGTGCAAGCCGCCACACCAGGCTAAATTTTGTTTTTAAAACTAGAGATGGGGTTTCACCATGTTGGCCAAGCTGGTCTCGAACTCCTGACTTCAGGTGATCCTCCCACCTTGGCCTCCTAAAGTGCTGGGATTACAGGTGTGACCCACTGTGCCCGACCTAAAAAAGATGCGAATGATCTGCTATCAGAGTTTGCACCAACGCAAAACAAGCAGAGCTGGGCTGTCTCCATAGTTAAATCCATGGGTCTCTGTTCTGTTTCTAAAACTGGGCCACATAATGTCCCTTTTGAGATCAGCTCTTAGTTTTGTGAATATACACCAAGAGATTTTTTAAATAAATTCTTATATACATATACATACATACCTATACAAATAATAATTATTTCTCCCTTTTAACAAATGTTCCTCTTTTTATCCTAATGGTAGTATACTAAATAATAGTTTGCATATTCCTTTTTTCACTTAAGAATAGATTTTGGTAATTAATTTTTTAAAACATTGCATAGAATTCGATTGCATGGATTTACTCAAAATAAGAGAAATATACTCCAAAATCATTTCTTGAAATATATCAGTTTTGGCAAAGATTAAATCATTTGATAACATAAGTTGCCAAGGGTATTGGGACCCTCATGTATTGCCAGTGGAATATAGATCAATACTTTCTATGGAAGGCAATTTATCAAAGTTAAAAATACGCATATTATTTGGTTCAGCAATTGAGGTTGAACATATTTTATTCACATAAGAGCCTTATGTTTCCTTTCCTGTGAACTATTTGTTCATATCTTTCTCCATTTTTCTATTAGGTTATTGTTTCTTTGATCTTTAGTTCTTTTTTCCTTTCTTTCTTTCTTTTTTTTTCTTTTTTTTAAGATAGAGTTTCCTTCTTGTGCCCCCAGGCTGGAGTGCAATGGTGTGATCTTGGCGCACTGCAACATCTGCCTCCCAGGTTCAGGTGATTCTCCTGCCTCAGCCTCCTGAGTAGCTGGGATTACAGGCATGTGCCATCATGCCCGGCTAATTTTTGTATTTTCAGTAGAGACAGCGTTTCTTCATGTTGGTCAGGCTGGTTTCAAACTCCCAACCTCAGGTGATCCGCCCGCCTCAGCCTCCCAAAGTGCTGGAATTGCAGGTGTGAGCCACCTCGCCCAGCATGAGTTTTTTATAGATTAGAGAAATTTACCCTTTGTGAAATGTATTGCAAATTTTTTTTCCAGTTTTGTCATTTGTCTTTTGATTAATGCTGTCTAAGCAGTTGAAATTATCAATCGTACCTGGAAAGGCCTTTGCTAGTCTAATTTTTTTTTTAATCTTAGCCAATTTATTCTACAAATATTATGACTTCTTTTTTATAGTTAAAACATTTATTCACTAGAAATTTATCCTTTTGTAAGGTGTAATATACAATTTTATTCGTCTAGATAATTACTTAGTTGTCTCAAGTGGTTTTTTTGAATAAATCTATGCTTTCCTCACTGATTTGAAATCCTTGCATATTCAACCAGAAAAAGACTGGAACCATAATGGAACTACGAATAATTGTTATAAATAGGCAATTTACAGAAGAAGAAACTTAAAAGACTAGCAGATATATGAAGAGATGCTCAAATTCCTTAGTCATCAGAGCAGCGCAAATTAAAATAATGAATGGCAAAAATTAAACCGTATTTATTGGTGGCAATGCCGTAGGAGAAGAGGAGGTGATACAGGAACCCTGACTTCACTGGCATGACCATTTTGGAGAGTAGTCTCTTAATGTGTATGCATGCTCTAGGACCCAACAGTTCTTTCCTGGGTCTGTGTCCCAAATAAATCCTCATATAGACTCAAAGAGCACATGACTGAGGATGTTCACAGTTGCACTGCAGTAGTGGTGGTGAGGGTAATTGGAAGCAATCCAAGCGTCTATCACTGAGGAAGTAAACAGGCAAAATATGCATTTGCAGATTACTACTCAAAAGTTGTTTAAAAAATTTGTAAAATGAATATATTATACACAGCAGCATGAGTGGATCTTAAAAATATGGTGTAGAGCAAAAAAAACCAGAATGAGATACATAAATTTACAAATTTAAAATATTTTCATGTAAAATAATAATATATACAAGGTCACATAAAAAAAGTTAAAATTGGCTGGGCACAGTGGCTCACATCTGTAATCCCAGCACTTTGGGAGGCCAAGGTGGATGGATCACCTGAGGTTAGGAGTTCAGGACCAACCTGGCCAACATGGCGAAACCCCATCTCTACTAAAAATACCAAAATTAGCCAGGCATGATGGCACACACCTGTAATCCCAGCTATTTAGGAGGCTGAGTCAGGAGAATCACTTGAATCTGGGAGGGAGAGGTTGCAGTGAGCCAAGATTGTGTCATTGCACTCCAGCCTGGGCAACAGAGCGAGACTCCCATTTCAAAAAAAAAAAAATGTTAAAATTGTACAATATTTGCCATTGGAGGCACAATGAATGGAAATAAAGAGGAATTTCAGAGAGAAAGACTGATGATGATACAGTGCCACACACTGTGAAATGATTAATGCAAACTTCTTTGCCTGAAGTGAAAATTAAAAATAAAAAGCTCATCAAAGGCCAGGCATGGTGGCACACGCCTGTAATCCCAGCACTTTGGGAGGCCGAGGTGGGTGGATCATGAGGTCAGGGGTTCAAGACCAGTTTGGCTAACATGGTGAAACCCCCTCTCTATTAAATAAATAAATAAATAAATAAATAAATAAAATATCAAGGTTACCAGTAATCTCCATTTTGCCAATCCAGGAATTATCTCTCTGCTCTCATCCTACTAGAATTCTTGGTAGCATTCTGAAGTTAGCTGACTACTCCTACTTTCTTGAAATATGTTTGTTACTCTACTTAAAATTTTCCCAATGGCTTCTAGTTTCATTTATAAGATCCAAACTCTCTCTGTTTTGTTTTGTTTGTTTGTTTCTGAGACAGGGTCTTGTTCTGTTGCCCAGGCTGGAGTGCAATGGTACGATCATAGCTCACTGTAGCCTCAAACTTCTCAGCTCAAGTGATCCTCCCACCTCAGCCTCCTGAGTAGCTAGGATTACAGGTATGTACCACCAATTTTTTATTTTTCGTTTTTTAAGAGACGGGTCTCACTATGTTGCTCAGGCTGGTTTCTAACTTCATGGCTCAAGTGATCCTCCTGCCTTGGCCTCTCAAAGTGCTGGGATTACAGGCGTGAGCACCTCATCTGGCCAGATCCAATCTCTTCGACCTGGCCTTTCGCTCCCTCGGCCCACCCTCCTCACTGCACTTTGGCCACTCTCACCTTTCTTCCAACCCACCAAGCTCACTCTCTCCACAGGTTTCATACTTGCTTTTCTTTCTCTGTGATACTCTTCTTCTTCTTTTTTTGAGATGGAGTTTCGCTGTTGTTACCCAGACTGGAATGCAGTGGCACAATCTCAGCTCACTGCAACCTCCACCTTCTGGGTTCAAGCAATTCTCCTGCCTCGGCCTCCCAAGTAGCTGAGACAACAGGCACGCACCACCATGCCCAGCTAATTTTTATATTTTTAGTAGAGACGGGGTTTCACCTTGTTGACCAGGATGGTCTCGATCTCTTGACCTCGTGATCCACCTGCCTTAGCCTCCCAAAGTGCTGGGATTATAGGCATGAGCCACTGCACCCGGCAGTCACAGCTTAAGTGCAACCATCACCACAGGCAGATCACCTGACCAACATGGATAAACCCAGTCTCTACTAATAATACAAAATTAGCCAGGTGTGGTGACACATGCCTGTAATCTCAGCTTCTCGGGAGGCCGAGGCCAGAGAATCGCTAGAACCGGGAGGTGGAGGTTGTGGTGAGCCACGATTGTGCCACTGCACTCCAGCCTGGGCGACAAGAGCAAAACTCCATTATAAAAAAAGGGGCGGGGGGCAGATAGAGTTATTGGCACAATTTCTCAGTTGTTCCACAAATCTTTTAATTTTTTTGGTTACATAAATTAACTCGTTTATTATAGGCCAGCCATGTCTCAAAGAGTACAGGAGCGTCTGCTGGTCTTTTGGTGGCTTCAGTCTTCGGATGGTGGACTTTACCGTGATTACAGAAGTGGTATTGTAGGTCCAGACAATGAGTCTCCTGCATGAAGGCACTGCTGCTGTCTTCACGCAGGAACCACAGCACCATATCCCCATAGCTCGTCTCTTCATCTTGGTTTTGCCACAGAAAGAGCAAATGTACTTGGCGTGCTGGCTGATTTCAATCTTCACCATTTTTTGGAGGTAAGCACCACAGTGGGTCCTGTATTTACCCATGATTCCAACTTCCTGGTTTAGTCATGTCATGGCAAACTAGGTCTGAGCTCAGAGAGCTGTTCCACAAATCTTAAGGAAAAAGACAATCAGTGTGCAAAAGAAATATGGATCATAGTAAGTGCTGAAAACTTCATCCAGTATTGATAGGTATGATGCGTATGCTTTTGGTGACAAATCAGCTGATAAATGAAAAACTATACTTCTTGGCAAAAACACAGTATCAGTGTATTACCTACCACAGAATATTTACAGCAACAATGACTATGATGTAGTAACAGTCCAACTTGCTGAGAGCACTAATACTGAAAGTTGCATAATATTTTTATGCCAGAATGTGTAGCAAGATAATTTTATAGAGAAATTATTGGCTCCATAGAGAAAAGTATGTTTAGAATTTTAAAATAGGTCCCTTGTCCACCATGATGACAAGTAGTAGCACCATCGGGGCGGTAGCAGTGAATCAGAGGTGAGGGAGACCGTGGATGTTCTGCCTGAGATTCTAAATACTGGCTTACTGGAAACTCTGGCTATTTGTGTACAACTTGGTGAACAAGGACTTCACCCAGAACTAATTAATAACCAAGGAAATAAACATCACCGGTTACTAAGGAGCTTCGAAAGTCTACCAAAGCACTAAAGGCTGCTGAAAATATGACAAGCTAACTTTCTGGAGAAATCCTGATTTGTCAAGCTCTGCAAGAGGATTTGAAGACTGTTCTCATAATCAAGAATATACAATGAAATTACTATATGCAGCAGTGTAGAAAAATTGTTTTTTTTAAAAGAATTATTGAACCATAGCTTTATAAATCAGTGGGAAAGTGGCTTACATGGGGAACTATCAGGTGTGTTTATGTTGCATCTTATTCACTTTCTTAAATGGCACTAATGTATTGGCATTGCTATGTTTGTATTTATGCATTCCTTTTTTTTTTCGAGACGGAGTTTTGCTCTTGTTGCCCAGGCTGGAGTGCAATGGTGCGATCTCCGCTCACCGCAACCTCTGCCTCCTAGGTTCAAGCAATTCTCCTGCCTCAGCCTCCCGAGTAGCAGATCTACAGGTGCGCACCACCATACCCAGCTAATTTTTTTTTTGTATTTTTAGTAGACACGGTGTATCACCTTGTTGACCAGGATGGTCTCGATCTCTTGACCTCATGATCCACCCGCCTTGGCCTCCCAAAGTGCTGGGATTATAGGTGTGAGCCACCGCGCCCGGCCTGCATTCCTTATTTATAGCTCTAATAGCTTTAATTTTCTGAGCAGACTATCAGATGTCTTACATCTGCTGTGCCTTATTGAAGTATGGTGAAACCCATCAGTAATAATGTGTCATGGTTATATGACTTGTTGACATTTCCTTTATAAACTAATTTTGAATTGTTTATGCACAATAACTATGGATTTATGTTATACTGGGCTGAAAATCTGACAGGATTTCAGCCACCATTTGTGAATTTTGATTTAGGTTTATGACATCAGAATCTCGTTTTTTAAAATAAGAACATTTCTTGTAATCTGCCCCTTAACAAAGAATATATAGTTTTTCAGTTTGTTGGGCAGTTAATAGGGTGAACCAGATCATTTTTATTGATTTAAATAATTAATTTAATTAAACTTGTTTTTTTGTTTTGTTTTGTTTTTTGAGACAGAGTCTCACTTTGTCAACCAGGCTGAAGTGTAGTGGCATGATCTCGGGTCACTGCAACCTCCGTCTCTTGGGTTTCAAGCAATTCTCCTGTCTTAGTCTCCTGAGTAGCTGGGACTACAGGCACATGCCACCACATCTGGCTAATTTTTGTATTTTTGGTAGAGACTGGGTTTCACCATATTGGTTAGGCTGGTCTTGAACTCTTGACCTCAGGTGATCCACCTGCCTCGGCCTCCCAAAGTGCTGGTATTACAGGCATGAACCACCATGCCCGGCCTAAACTTGGAATTTTATGAAGAGAATAAATTATTACAGCTTAGTACTTCATTTACACTGAAAAGTGATTGTCAGATATGAAATTTATCATGTTGGACTAAGATTAAAGAAGAATTCATTGCTATACAGAACATGGATACATATTACTACTATTGTTGACTGCCTATATATATGAACTAGGGTTTTTAATTTTGATCAGTTTAGAAGAGAAAAAGATCAAGCACCACAGTGGACCAGATGTTTCTGTACCACTGTCCTCATGAATTCTGGAGTGGAATAAACCCATGAATAGGCAAGAACTTCCCTGACATTAAATCAAATCTTTCCTAATTGCTTCTATATGATTTATATTAACATTTTTCTACACTGTGTTATAAAATATTTTTATATTAAATTAGCTCTGTTGCTTTTACTTTATCCTGAGCAGTAGATAAGTATTATGAAAATTACGTTTCAGATATGCACATATGTGTTACGGATATATGGGTGTACACTCTGGGTTACAATATAAAATTTCTTACTGTGGGTTGTGAATCAAAACACTGGAAAATTCAGTGGGTTAGAAGTTAGAAGATAATGTTGGATAAGTAACGTACCTGCAGAAGAAGGTGCACACCACCAGTTTGCAGTCTCTGAGCTAAATTGTGGAGGATATTGAATATGAGTATACACACATAAAACTCAGTTTGTAGGTAAGTTGAAGCCAGGACAGAGAACGATATAATAAAAACTCCTTTAGAGACATTAATATGACCCCATCTCAAGACTGATAGGAATAGAGACTGAAGGCAGAAAGGTCCTTTAAATATCACTAAGACAATCCGAAAATGAGACCTGAATTTGGAATCAGAAAAGGAGCAATAGGGAAGGAGATAATGGAGGTAAAACATGGTGCCGAGGAGAAAAGATGGGCTTTTAGAGCTGGGAGAGACCTTTGGAATCATAGATTTCATCACCATATTAGTCCAAGTAGGGAAAGTAACAGGGAGGAAAAACCGGAAGCCGCTCAGAATTTGTCTACGATGTCACAGTGACTTAATAAAAGAACTCTCAATAGTTAATCGAAGCAGGGCGGACACGGTGGCTCACGCCTGTAATCCCAGCACTTTGGGAGGCTGAGGCGGATGGATCACCTGAGGTCAGGAGTTTGAGATCAGCTTGGCCAACACGACGAAACCCCGTCTCTGCTAAAAATAAAAAAAATTGGCTGGGTGTGGTGGCGGGCCCCTGTAATCCCAGGTACTTGGGAGGCTGAGGCAGGAGAATCACTTGAACCTGGGAGGTGGAGGTTGCAGTGAGTCGAGATCCTGCCATTGCCCTCCAGCCTGGGCAACAAGAGTATATATATATAAAAAAATGTTAATCCAGTTAATGCAATTAACAGAAGGCTTGGATTCCCTTCAGAATATGAAGGGCCAGCCCTCAGATTTACTTTTTATTCAATGGATTAAAATGGCCAATAATTCTTATCCTTTTAAACCTGACTTTCAATTAAATAATTACAAGGGAGCCTACGGGGCGTGCCCAATCAATTCCTTCCCCAACCTGAAATGTGTCCTTTAGCATTCTTTCATAAGAATGTTTCCTGAAATACCACCAAACTCTCTTATGAAGTTTTCTACTGATTTCAACAGTTTTGGCCTTATGAATGAACCTAGAACCCTTCATCTGCTTGTTAACTTTTCAACTGCAAAGCGTTATTGAACATTTAATGACCCTAGCCCCACGCAACGCTCACTGCACCCAGGCGAGGGAAACCAGAGTAGTTCTAGGAAGCGGAGGCCTGCGCTTTCGGGAGGGAAGCCGCTGGGGGTAGTCGGACTGAAGCTGGGCACTTCCTTTCTTCCCTGGATATTTAAGGCTACGGGGACACTGGGCGGTCATACACGACGGCCAGCGCGTCCCTCTACCTTGGCCCAGGGTCCGCTTTGAATAATCAGCTGACAACCCCAACTCCCTTGAACCCAGCGCGGGAGACCCTGCGCCATGACTAGGTCGGTCTCAGGCGCATCCCGACGCTCATCCCGGGAAGCTCCAGGAGCGCCTCTGGTTTCCGGGTGCGAATAGGAAGCTACTCGGGAAACCCCACAACCCTCCCTTTGAGGAAGGGTGCAGACGGCGTCTCCGTTTCCAAGGAAACAGGCCGAGCCATGTCGTCACTTCCGCCGACCTGTCTGGACTCCAGACTGTTGGGAGGAAAAGAGGAAAACTGAGCAACAGCCACGACAGTGGACGCGAGCGTCTTCTCTGTGCGCATGCGCCCGCTCAGCGGCCTGCTTCTATTTATGTGGGGGATCCAACATGGCGGCCGCGGCTACCCTGGCGATGGCGGTGAATCCCATCAGAACGTAGTAGCGGAGAAGGGGGCACGGTCCGCACTCACCGTGGCGTCGGCGGAGACGGCTGAGGGTGGTGGAGGGAAGAAAAGCGACGGAGAGCAAGAGGAAGGGCGGGGAGGCACGCAGCGCGGCGAAGCGAGCGCCGGCTCGAGCGAAAGCAGAGGGCCAGAACAGTGGGGATGGCGGAGCCGCGCAGAGTAGCGTTCATTAGCTTGTCACCGGTGCGGCGGCGCGAGGCCGAGTACCCGGGGCCCGAGCGCGAGCCCGAGTACCCCCGCGAGCCCCCCCGGCTGGAGCCGCAGCCTTACCGCGAGCCGGCCCGGGCGGAGCCACCGGCCCCGCGGGAGCCTGCCCCCCGCTCGGACGCGCAGCCCCCGCCGCGGGAGAAGCCGCTCCCCCAGCGCGAGGTCAGCCGCGCCGAGCCGTCCATGTCGCTGCAACGGGAGCCCCCGCGGCCCGAGCCGCCGCCTCCGCTCCCACCGCTGCCCTTGCAACCGCCCCCGCCGCGGGAGTCGGCTTCCCGGGCTGAGCTGCCGCCGCGGCCGCCGAGAGAGACTGTGCGCCTGGAGCTTGTGCTTAAGGACCCCACCGACGAGAGCTGCGTGGAGTTCAGTTACCCGGAGCTGCTGCTGTGCGGAGAACAACGGGTACAGAAGATTCCTCCCTCCTGCCCCAGACCCCGGGAGCCTCAGGACCCGCCGCCTTCCCCAGCTGGTTTGCACCTTGGGACGCCCACCGAGCGCGTCCGGGTCGCCCTGAGGGTGGGGTGCGGGTGGCCGGGCCAGACGGGTGGACGGGGCGGTGAGCGCTGGTTTCTCCACTCCCGGCGATGGCCGAGGCTCTCGCCCGGCTGCGCCGAATCCCTAAACCCCCAGCACTCGCTCCCAACGCCTCGCCGAGCCTGTTTTCTTGTGCACCTTTCGGAACCTCAGATTTTCCTCCTTTCCTTTCTGCTCCCCACACAAAATCCTGGGGCCCTGCAGGCCGTGTGGCTGGGTTCTCCCTGTGGCGCTACAGATGTGGTTCCAGTAGGAAGGAAGAGAAAACCTTGGGGGACACGCCCCCCAGTCTGAAGCAGAGAGATTGTGTAACCCCTCTTGTATCATCCTCATCACTGTTTGTTTTGTTGGGCGCCGTGGCTGCTGAGGTGTGCTTGAGTGCCTGTGATATTTTTCTTAATCGAAGGAATTTAAGAATAATTAAAGGTTTTCAGAGACTAAGGATTCCACTTTAGGAATAGAGAAGTGGATCTGGTTAATCTGGTTACTAATTTTTCTCTCTTGTTGGTATTGGTGAACCGTTTTAGCTTTCCTTTTTGTGGAGTTCGTTCATATTGTAATTGAATGGGAAGGTGTCTCTTGTTTTCCTACCCGTCATATTATTTGTGTATTGTCATGAGTTTATAGAAGAATCTTGTACTCGGCCTTTGTAATTTTCGGAGAATGATGAAAAATATCTCAGCTTTGAATTTTTAAAAGTTTATTGAAAATATATAGGTAGGCTTTTGATGTAAGTGGTGAACAATAGAGAAAGGGTAGGGGTTATGCTGGTAATTGTAATTTTTATTGTTGTGGGTTGGTGGATCTTGGGAAGTTAGAAAGGGAAATGATAGATTAACAGTAAAGAAAGAAAAGAGTTTCCTCTGTTGCTTAGCAGTTATGCCCGTTATTAGGTTTTTGCTTTAGCTTGAGTCTAATAGACTCCAGAAGTCATTTGTTCTGTTTTCATCTTCAACTACCTTTATGGTCAAAATGACTGACCACTTAGTCACTAAGTATCATGTTGAACAATTAGATTTTGTTTACTTCATGGCCAGCTAATGTTTTGATCGTTATTTAGAAATGTTGTGTGGTCAAATCATTACAAAATGTCTTCAACCAAAATGAATTGTTTAAGGGTAGAGATCATTTTGGTCACTTCCGGGTAACATTTTGCTCTTTAGACTCATTTGATTGCCCCCTCTTCTTTATAAATGTGATGTCACTTTTTTCCCCAAAAGAGTATTAAAAATATTGGATTGGAGCATTTTTCAAACAAATTGTATTTAAGCTGCTAATATAAATTGGTTTGCAGTTTTTGTAGTTTTCATAAATTAACGGTGAAAGCATTATCTTTCAGTAAAAATACATGGCAGTAACTACATTTACTGAGTTCTTACTGTGTGCTAGACACAGTTCTAAGCCCTGCACGTGGTTTTTCTAGTAGTCCAGCAGAACTCCATGAGGTAAAAACTATTATCCTCTCTTTACAAATGTATGTAATTTTATTAGTACTTCTTTCTGTAGTGATACAATTTCTTACTAAAACAAAATTTCTTACAATTAACTCATATAGTTTAAAAGATTCTGCCAAAATGAAGTAAAACTTAAGTCATAGTAGACATACAAAGACCTTTTTTATGTCTCTGTGAATGCTGTAATCGCAATTACAAATTAATAGATGTGTATCATTTAATTATAAAAAAGAAAAAAGTTCATTTTGACACCCTAGTTTTGCTTACTTGTTAACACCAGAACTACTACTTTCATGTCATAGGTGAAAGAGGAATAATTCCATCTAATTTTTCTGTTTACTCTATTTAAACAGTGTAGCTGTGTATTGGCCCAGTTTTCTCATTGTATATCAACCTTATATGCTTTTTCATATTACTCCGAACAAAACAAAATCCATTGTATATAATTACCTTTGCAACAAAGATTTGCCATATTTTTCTATGATTGCTGCTAGTGAGTACCCTTGTTATGCTAGAAAGCATAGAAAACGTATGTTTAAGTAAGATTGCCATGGTTTCATGAAAGGAAATCCTAGAAAAGAGACCATCAAAAAGCAAAATGCAAACATTAGAATTGGTCTGGAAAGTTGGTGGTTCCCAAAATTAGAAGAATTAGAAGAGAAAGGGCTCTAAATTTTGAAATAGCCATCTAACACAAAATAGGATTTTAGCCCCAGATGCTGAAAATGGTAGATGTGGGGCTATTAAAAAATAAAAAGAAAAGAAAAGATATGTTACATATAGATACTCTTCTTATTAAGGTGCATGTAAATAGTACATGAACAGTAAAACCCTGATTTACTAGAATACAATCAAATTTTTCTGTGCTCTTTTTTTACTAATGAAGAAACCACAATCAAGTAAGTTTGTGTTGGGAAAATATGAAAAACAAAACTACAGGTCAGCTAAACCTTTAACCTTAATGTCTCTGTGAAGTACAATGCTGTGATTGAGATTGTTTAGGGTGATGACAGGCATTGCAATCATCTCTATCCTGAAAGATTAATTTGGTCACTATTTCTGGCTAAAGGGCAGTAGTGCATTTTAGAAATAAATTTTGGCAATGATTGATACACAAGGAAAGGTTTACCTCTTAGTAAACCAGAAAAATCAGTTAACCAGAACACTCATTTGTGAACATGATTAATTGAACGTTTACTGTAAAAAGAAAAATAAGTGATTATAGTTTGTTAATATAACTATACTATTTGAGAATTCCATGGTAATTCATTGTTTGCATATTTTGCATTTTTCCTGAAAATGGTGTTGATGAGTTAAGATCAAAGCACAAAATTACTGCATCAGTTTTGCATGTGGGTAGTTGAAAATTTTCAGATTTTTTTTTTTACCTGAAAAAACAAAAAAGCTTAGTCTTGATTGGGGGAGGGTGTTTTTTCTTAACTATAAAAGAAAAGTGAGACCATTTTCTTAAATTTGTTTTTGTAGGCTGTCAAGAGAAAATAGGAGCTGTACTTTTGATACCTACATAAAGTACATAAAATATTTTAGGATGGCATATAAGGTGATTCTTATTAAAAATATAGATCAACGTGTTTATATTTATACATTTAAAATGGGTCATACTGTAGTAAGTATTTGAACTTCACAGTACATGAGGGAACAGTTTGTAATAGGCATGGTGATTGCTCACTCTCCTTAATCTGGGCCTCTGGTTAAGGCCTGACGTGCCTCTAGGATTCCTTATTAGTTTATTCTTACTAGTTTATGCCCCTTTGGGTCATGTTTATGTTTTTCATTGGTAACTTTTTTTTGTTTTGTTTTGAGACAAAGTCTTGCTCTGTCTCGACCAGGCTGGAGTGCAGTGGCACGATCTGGGCTCATTGTAACTTCCACCTTCCGGATTCAAGTGATTCTCCTGTTTCAGCCTCCCGAATAGCTGGGACTACAGGCATGTGCCACCACACATGGTTAATTTTGTATTTTTAGTAGAGACGGGATTTCACCATGCTGGCCAGGCTGGTCTTGAACTCTGACCATAGGTGATCCACCTGCTTTGGCCTCCCCAACTGTTGGAATTACAGGCATGAACCACTGTGCCCAGCCTTTCATTGGTAACTTGTATTGAAGTATTCTATAAATTTATTACTTATACAATAATTTTAAAAATTGATTCTAAAGGTAACTCCTTTAAAGAAGTATCTGGCTTTATTCTAATGTTCCAAGTGTGATGAATTTTTTTGTATTCATTCTGTCCACATTTTTCTATCATGATTTTTAGACTGATCATGTCTCAGCCTTTATAATTCAGGATGAAGTATCTCAATTTCTTTTTTCTTTTTCTTTTTTTTTTAATGTGTTATTTTTAAGACGGAGTCTTGCTATTTCACCAGGCTGGGATGCTATGGCGTGATCTTGGCTCACTGCAACCTCTCTGCCTCTGGGTTCAAGCGATTTTTCTGCCTCAGCCTCCCAAGGAGTTGGGACTACAGGCGCATGCCAACACGCCCAGCTAATTTTTGCATTGTTAGTAGAAACAGGGTTTCGCCATGTTGGCCAGGATGCTCTCGATCTGTTGACCTAGTGATCCACCCGCCTCACCCTCCCAAAGTACTAGGATTACAGCGGTGAGCCACCATGCCTGGCGAAGTGTCTCAATTTCAAAGTGCAAATCTTCCTTCTTTCTGCATTTTCTCGCCCTTCAGTGTCAACTGAATCCGTATCAGTATTTCAGTTGTAGTATACTCTCATTTTTAATTACCTGAAGCTGCTATTTCCATAAAAAAGATCTAGTCTTGTTTTTTTGACTTCATAGTCAGTTGTCTGAAATTGGATAAAAGTGGTATTTTTATCCTTGTGCGTTGAAAACCATATATATGTTTTTTTGTATACAAAAATAGAAGACTAGTGCTCTTTCTGTTTATTTTTATAAATAGCTAATGTGGGCTTCTAGCTCTGGGTGTGTTTTAAATCATGGATTATAATAAACTTTCACTCTCTCCTTCTAGAAGAAAGCCGTGCTAATGTAATCTTTTTGCAGATACTTCACTTTTCTAGCTTTGTTTAAAAGTAGTGTGTATTCCTTGAATAGATATCCATTGACAGGATATTGGTGATATAATGGTTGTTTATACTGGACCTCAGCAGAGAGCGATAGCTGTTATGCACACTCAGTGTTAACTTACAGACAGATGATTAAGCGTTGACTCTAATTAATAATCTAGAGCTCCTTTTAGAAGAATTTCCTGATCAAAGCAGTTAATCTTTGTTAGTGAAGATATCAAATAAGAGTTATAAGTGAGATTTTCACAATTAGCTAATGTGAAAATTTAGAAGAATTTCCTGATCAAAGCAGTTAATCTTTGTTAGTGAAGATATCAAATAAGAGTTATAAGTGAGATTTTCACAATTAGCTAATGTTCCTGGGGATTTTTTTTTCCTTGATATGAATGAGGTGACCATATGATCATTTTGCAGGTGAAGACAATTTGAATTGTTTAGTTCTTAGCCATCAAACCACTGTGGAGTTTATGTGGGTCCATTACAACTGCATGTATTTTTTGCTATGAACCAACTTTTTTTTTAGTTTTAATACTTGTGACTTACTTGTTAGTATTAGGAAAAGTTGTCTCATTGATTAAATTTAAGATGTAGTATCTGAATAATAACATAACTATATAACATATGTTCTATATTCTCGGTTTATTCCCTTTCAGATTATGTTTATTGAAATAGAATTGAAGTGGTCGTTACATAATAATAAATAAATAGTAATACTAGTTGTACTACTAATGGATACTTCCGTTTCTTTTCCCATTCACCTTGAATCAGAAGAAGCTCATTCACCCAGAAGACCCATTTAATGATGAACATCGGGAGAGGCAAGAAGTGGAAATGTTGGCTAAGAAGTTTGAAATGAAATATGTGAGTATAAAACTGATCAGTTAGGGAATTTTATCCTATTGGCCTGTTTCTTTGATGTGGCTGGTTGGGAGGGCTTATAAATATCTATTGCCTGCCTTACCTTGTTCTCACAAATTGAAACCAAATGAATGGCTAGACAGTCAGATAAAGATTCTGATAGTTAAAGTAGCCATCATTTATTTTTATTTATTTTATTTATTTATTTTGGAAAAAGGATCTTGCTCTGTCTTTCCGGCTGGAGTGCAGTGGCGCAGTGTCAGCTCACTGCAACCGCCACCTCCCAGATTTAAGCAATTCTCATGCCTTGGCCTCCCAAGTAGCTGGGACTATGGGTGCACCACTACATCTGGCTAGTTTTTTTGTATTTTTAGTGGAGACAGGGTTTCATCAGGTTGGCCAGACTGGTTGTGAACTCCTGACCTCAAGTCATCCATTCTGCCAAGTAACCATCATTTATTATAGTCTTTCTAGAGTCTAGGCTGTTTGCTTTATATAAATTATGTAAAGCAAAATCACAAGCTAAGTAGTATTGACCACATTTTACAGATGAGGAAACTGAGGCTCTGAGTTCAAGATTAAGTAACTGATCCAGGGTCATACAGTAGCAAGAGTAGGCTACACATCCAGGTCCATGTAGCTCTAACTCTATTCCCTTTCCACCACCATTGAGAATGCTATTTTAATTCTCTTGGTGTAGTAGTTCTCAAACCTACCTGGCTCCTAAGAGTTTAAGAGTGAACATGTGTACTTCTAAGCCCCTTGCATCAGACTCAGTTGGAACCAGCATGAGACTTCTATGAAAGTGTCTAGTTTATGTTAAATATTCATGTATATTCTGTCTTCAGTGCCACAATATATTGGTGTTTGTTTGAGTACAAAAACAATTTTTAATTACCTGGTTAAGTTGCTTAACATTTTTCTCAAATTTTCTAGTATTACTGACGTTGCAGAAAGCCCCGCTTCTCACCCCATGTTTATACTGTGGCTTTAAGTACTCTTGGCACTTTGCTAAAACATAACCCAGTTGAGAAACAACACCTTGCCCCTCTGATTCCTCTGTGAGTTGAAAAGTATCCCACAAGAGGTAGGATATCAGCTCACCCTGGCTTTGTCATTCATAGTACTCTCAAGATACAACTGGGATCTTGACCCATACCTGCTGGCTCCTTGTGGTAATTAAGAAACCATTTGGGGGTAGAAGAAGAAATAAATGAGAACAGATTGGATTTGGAATCAGGTCCTAGGCCATACTTTGCCATCTACTAATTGTGTCCTTTTGGTGAAGTTATTTAACTTTGGGCCACAGTTTTTTTCTCCCTTTTTTGTTTTTTTTTTCCCTGAGACAGAGTCTCTGTCACACAAGCTGGAGTGCAGTGATATGATCTTGGCTTACTGTACACTCTGCTTCCCAGGTTCAAGCAATTCTCCTGTCTCAGCCACCTGAGTAGTAGCTGGGATTACAGGCATGCACCACTCTGCCTGGCTAATTTTTGTATTTTTAGTGGAGACAGGGTTTCACCATGTTGGCCAGGCTGGTCTCAAACTCCTGACCTCAAGTGATCTGTCTGCCTTGGCCTCCCAAAGTGCTGGGATTACAGGTGTGAGCCATCAGGCCTGGCCAATGCCATAGTTTTCTTATCTATAAATTGAGAGGTTCAGATTTTTCAGAGATCCTTCTGGTTTTGTATTCTGTGACTATATAATAATAAATTTAAGAATGGACTGGTGGGTATTTTAATAGAAGGAATAGCAAAAGTTGTTACACTGATTTGTAATATTTAATTACAATGTAATCTTTTGAGATTATATTGTATTATGATGTATAAATTGTAAAATCCTGTAGGTTTTTTTTTTTTTTTTTTTTTTTTTGAGACAGAGTTTCGCTATTGTTACTCAGACTGGAATGCAATGGCACGATCTCGGCTCACTGCAACCTCTGCCTTCTGGGTTCAAGCAATTCTCCTGCCTCAGCCACCCAAGTAGCTGGGACTACAGGCACGCACCACCATGCCCAGCCAATTTTTGTATTTTTAGTAGAGACGGGGTTTCACCTTGTTGACCAGGATGGTCTTGATCTCTTGTCCTCGTGATCCACCCGCCTCGGCCTCCCAAAGTGCTGGGATTATAGGCATGAGCCACCGCACCTGGCCTAATCCTGTAGGATGTATAAATACTAGATAGGATGTATAAATCTTAAAATACTGTGTTTTTTATACAAGTTATACATTGATTAAACTTAATGTTTTAACCAACCATACACTATGTAGCTCAAAATTCAAAAATAAAAAATCTTCTTTTTATTGTATTGCCTACCCATCGAATCCCACTTCCTAGGCAAGTAATGTGCCTGTGGTACTAGAGATATTATATCTCTGTACATATACACCTATTCCTTTCCCATCTCCTTTTTATACATATCATAGAATACTGTACATGCTTATGCTCTTGACTTTTCTTTTTCTTGAGATGGAGTCTCACTGTTGCCCAGGCTGGAGTGCAATGGCATGATCTTGGTCCACTGCAACCTCTGCCTCCCAGGTTCAAGAGATTCTCCTGCCTCAGCTTCCTGAGTAGTTGGGGTTACAGGTGCATGGCACTACGCCCAGCTAATTTTTATATTTTTAGTAGAGATGGGGTTTCACTATGTTGGTCAGGCTGGTCTCAAATTCTTGACCTTGTGATCCACCTGCCTCAGCCTCCCAAAGTGTTGGGATTACAGGCGTGAGCCACTGCACCTGGCCTGCTCTTGGCTTTTTATTATTATATCTTAGTATATTTGTGTGTGGGGGGGTGACATATCAGGACAAAGTGCTTTCTGTGCCTTTTTTTTTTTTCTAAGGCTGCATGCAGTTTTATTGCATGGAATTATCACACTTCAGCTAGTCCCCAAATTATTTAGGTTGTTTTCAAAAATTTGCCTTTATTAATAGTGCTGTAGTAAATTAGTCTGTAAAATGGCATTTTACACAATTTCAAGTTTGTCTCTAGGACAAATTCCTAGAAGTAGAAGATTCAGATCGGAGGATTTATGCATTTATAATTTTAGTATATATTACTAAGTTACCAGTTCTCCCTCCAGCACTATATTAGAGTGTCTGTTTTGCCATGAGTTATAAAATCAAGGATTGGAATTGCCCTTTGCAAATGGAAAAATTTCTATAAGTAAAGTGATTCAGTGTATGACTCACTACCTTAAAGTTAGCATTAAGTCTTCTTAGTTAACCCTAGGATAGTATCTGGCATAGAAAGACCAACGTTCTGAAGTTATTTGATGAAATTGAGTTTCAACTGACTTAGATATATTCATGCCTTATTATTGTATTTACAGTGATAAAATATTACTCTTGTTATAATCTAAATTAGTGGGCTATATTTCTTCTCCAGATTTTTATTTTGCTGACTTACTCACTTATTTCCATTATAATTAGAGATTTTATGTACATTAACCAAAATGCATGGCCAATTGTATATGAGTATTAAGTGTGTGTGTGTGTATTCTATACTCAACAAGACCCTGTTTCTACACACACACACACACACACACACACACACACACACACACACACACACACACACACACACACACACAGTTTGCCCAGGCTGGTCTTAAATTTCCGAGTTCAAGTGATCCACCTACCTCAGCCTTCCAAAGTGCTGGGTTTACAGGTGTGAGCCACTGTACGCAGCCTAAATATTTATTTATTAAATAATTATTCAGTACTTTTAAATAAAATCATCAGGCCAGAAGTGACCTGAGAGAAGATACGTCGTCCTGCTGGGCCCTATAGGCCTAAAGCTCTAGGCTATCACAAAATCTCTTCCTTAAACAACAGTGATCTTCATTGGTGTCTGGGGCAGGTGTTGTAGCAGTTGAAAATCAGTGATGTCAGAAATTATAAGGAGTATAAAACTGTAAAAGGAGCACCCTGCATTGAATTTAAGGGGTTCCCTTCTTCGTTCTGTCTTATTTTTATGGCCACGTTCTATTTCCTGTTATGCTGCTCTTATGCTCAGGTAATGTGACAATTCACATTCAGCCTCATTACTAAATGGTTTTTGGGGAAGTGGTTAATATGACTATTAAGTACTTATTTTTACTGAGATTATACTAATTTGGTTGTTGTACATAAATCTTTTTAAATAGCTAAGTCCAAGTTTTGACATTTCTACAACTGTATAGGCTCCAGATTTGTCTTGATGGTTAGAAAGGAGGCAGGATACAGGTAAAGGAGGCTCCCATGCCTCTTTATTCCCAGTTGAGTCTCCAGAATGTTTAGGTAAAACATCTCGGCTTCCAACTCAGTTTTTAGATGTTCTCTAGGTAGTATATGCCTTTTATCAGGCCACCTATACTCTAAAGTAGGCTGGTTCAATTAGATGATTATAGACTTGTTCTCTTAGCCTTTTAGGACAGAGGATAACCTGTAATCGTTGAAGATTTCTCTTAGTGATTTTTTCTCACTCCATTACGCCAGCCATTCTGAAAGATCATGCTGTCCTAGGATTGGATGTAAATTCAATAATCTAAAGGAAAGCACCTAGCACAATACCTTGTGCCTAGCAGGGGCTCAGTTAAGACTATATGAATCTGAATGACTCTTTGAATAGGAAGACATGTATTCTGCCAGGCATTTATTAGTATTCATGAAATCACATTATAACTTAAAAATCTGCTTACTGGCCGGGCGCAGTGGCTAACGCCTATAATCCCAGCACTTTCGGAGGCCGAGGCGGGTGGCTCACGAGGTCAAGAGATCGAGACCATCCTGGTCAACAAGGTGAGACCCTGTCTCTACTAAGAATATGAAACAATTAGCTGGGCGTGCTGGTGCGCGCCTGTAATCCCAGCTACTTGGGAGGCTGAGGCAGGAGAATTGCTTGAACCCAGAAGGTGGACGTTGCGGTAAGCTGAGATCGCGCCATTGCACTCCAGTCTGGGTAACAAGAGCGAAGAAACTCCGTCTCAAAAAAAAAATTTGCTTACTATGCTATATAGACCATCTTTCATGCTTAGTTCTATGTGATTTTGGACTCTCAGAGCCCTGTAGTTTTTTATTTGTTTTAAAAAGAAGGGTAAGAGTAGATTTGATAGTAGAAAAGTAATTCTGAGCAGTTTGTTTTTTTTTTTTTTGAGACAGAGTTTCACCTTGTTGGCCAGGCTGGTCTTGAACTCCCGACCTCAGGTGATCTGCCCACCTTGGCCTCCCAAAGTGCTGGGATTACAGGCATGAGCCACTGTACCCAGCCATAATTCTGAGCAGTCTTATAAATCAAACAGTTCACCAAATAGAATAACACTATTTTTACTCAAAGACAAATTACTTTTCTGAAAGTCTTGATTTTCTTGAGACCCTGTCTCCAATAATAATAATAATAAAATGGGCTGGGTGAAGTGACTCATGCCTGTGATCCCAGCACTTTGGAAGGCTGAGGTGAGCAGATCACTTGAGGTCAGGAGGTTGCAATCAGCCTGGGCAGCATGGTGAAACCCTGTCACTACTACAATACAAAAATTTGCTGGGCATGTTGGTGGGCACCTATAATCCCAGCTATTCAGGAGGCAGAGGCAGGAGAATCACTTGAACCCAGGAGGTGGAGGTTGCAGTGAGCCGAGATCATACCATTGCACTCCAGCCTGGATGACAAGAGGGAGACTCACATATTTCTTTTTTTACAGTGAAAAAATATTGATTTTCTTTTGTATGACTTATAAAGGTCATTCTTTTCAGATATGTTTGAAAGTATCTTGGAATAACTAATTTCTGATGAGTAACTGCTTCACAGTAAATACTATTCAGCTGAGTGGAGAGAAATATAATTTTGTCTTAAAATAATTGTGGATTTTTTTTTTAACTGTCTTCAAATGTGAAGCTGATGCAAGTAGATGTTTTGAAAGCATTTATGTACTGTCTCTGGGAGTTGTAAGAATCGTGTCAGTTGCTCATATTATTGATCACCCATACTTGCTGAGGAGTTAGAGCATCCTTGGGAACTTTGTAGGCTAGTTTTCCTGTTTTTTTGGGGGGCTTATGTTAGGTCTGGTCCCTAAAGATCGTCTTGATATAGAGCTTTGTACAAACTTATTGACACCACCACAAAGTAAATTCTACTTGCAAAACACAAATACCGGTGGATTTAGGGTTTTGTAGACCAATAATAGTATAATATTACATGTACAATAAAAACGTAAAATAACCTTTTAAAGTAAACTTGGGGAGGAGAGAGGGTCTTAAATAAAGGGCAAGGAGGAATGCCTAGCTCAAATAATAGTTTCTTTATTGCACTTACCAATTCTAATAGCTTGCTGTGACATGCCCTTTTAATTCCTTGGCCTCTTTGAATTGAATAAATTCTCTTCAGCCTTCTTTAATCTCTTAGGAACAACTGAGAATCAGCGTTTTCGGGTGTTTAGGAGGAAGGACCCATATCCATATGTGATGATTGTGTATGCTATTTTTGTGCTGTGTAGTCAGCGCTTGGCTGTATTTCCATTGCCTTGAAACTGTTCCTTTCTATTGGTAGGTTGAAGAAATGGGCATAGATGTAAACAGATAAGGTTGTGGCAGGGCTGGGACAAATTGGGAGTCTTGTGACGACAGGATGTTTTCTTCTCACTTATGAGACTGGAGTCTTTCTTAGCGGTCAGGGTCATGCTTGCTCTGTCTACCAGAGGTGATCAATGAATGTTGATTATTAGTTTGGTTTACTATTAGCTGGAGGCAATTCGGGGTCAGGGGTCCAGTACTAACAACATCTAGTTTGTTTGCTTTCCAGTTTAGTGTTACAGTGTAATGAGGCTGCATTGGCTTGAAACACTGATTGTCAGGTTAAGCAAGTACTAATGACTCAGTAAGGAATATTATTTTGAGTCACAGGGAACTAGTGCCTAGAAGAGTAGATAAGAAGGAGGTTCTTTACTTTAGATGTAGCAAAATACAAGGCTTTGGTTGTTGTTGTTTGGAAAGTAAGTTTTGATTTTTATAAGATCTTCTTAATGTGTAAGCTGTGTATTATCAACTGCAGAGGTTCAGAGAATTTATCAAGAAAAAGTAATTTAAAACAGGTCTGTCTAGTAGGGAAGACACTGTCATTTAATCCTTTGCCAATGTAACTTGAGTTTCTTTAGGTTAAATTTTAATATTTGTGAATTAATTTACGTGCACCTTTCTGGCAACTGTCAGAAGTTTGGTTCCAGCTTAAACAGTTGGCACATTATTTAATTTTAGCACAATTAGGGAACTACAGGGTGGAGAATAGAAATGGAGAGATAAGGCAGGAGGCAGGTCAGGGTTGGAAATTTTCCAGGAAGGCCACAAGTGAGGAAAAGCAAACTGTAGCTAGAAAACTACATTAATGGCCTCTGTGATGAAGGAGGGAACTGGATTGTGCCCTATACTTGGCAGAAATCTGTAAGTGGAGCAATGCCTGTGGAACCCTAATTGCTGGAGAGTAGTGAGTTAAGAAAGAGTTACTCAGGTATGGGTGTGTCAAATACAGGTTATCCAAAGCTCTTTCTCCACAGTGAGACTAGGAAGCACAGCCAAGTGAGGAGGAGTTCCAGACTTTGGTAGTGAACATTTAGTGGGCCAAACTTAAGAAAATAACATTTATTGAATGGGTAGTACATGTCCTTAATAAAACTCAGAAGATACAAAAGGTAATGTGATGAAAAGTAAATCTCCTTCCTACCCCTGACTCCCAGCTAACTAGATCACTCCTTAGAGACACTGTGAGTTTCTTGCCCCAGAGACCTATGTATATGCGGGCAGTTACATATTTCAAAGATTTTTTTTTTGTTGCTGTTCACTGTAAAAGGATATGTAAATACAGATGAATGAAAAGATCAAAATAAAAATCAGCAAATCACCTATGAGTCTACTGCCAGGCAGAACCATGTGAATAGTTTGATGGTTTAAAGTATATCCTTTCAGGACTTTTAAAAATGCATATGTGATTACGTATGTACTTTCTTGCACTATCAAAAAAATTTTTTTAGAGTCAGGTGTGGTGGCTAACACCTTTAATAATCCCAGTTACTTGGGAGGCTGAGGCAGAGAAGATAGCTTGAGCCTAGGAGTTCAAGACCAACCTGGGCAACATAGCAAGACCCCATCTCTCAAAAAAAATAAAATAAAATCACCTGAGCAATACATGAGTATGTTCCTTTTATTAAAAACAATTCAAATAATATGTATCATATCAAAGTCTTCCTTCACCACTGCTTCCAGTTATATCCCTTCCCTGTCGTAATGACCATGGTTATCTGCTTGTTGTGTATTCTTTGAGCATTTTGTACATATCTGTAGATATATATTACTGTATTTTATATTTCATAGATGAGATCATCCTGTTCGTATGATAGAGAAAAAAACAATATCTTGTTGTTTACATGTTATCTCCATGATTACCAGTTGAGGACCTTTTAAGATGTATAGTGAACATTGATAGTACCTTTTCTGTGAATAGCCTGAGCTGTACATAACATCTAGTAAACTGCTCTTGTTATCACAATTTTTTTTCTTTTTCTTTTTCTTTTTTTGAGACAGGGTCTTCATCACCCAGACTGGAGTGCAGTGGTGTGATCACAGCTCACTGCAGCCTTGACCTTCTGGGGTCAAGCGATCCTCCCACCTCAGCCTCCCAAGTAGCTGGGACTATAGGTGTGCACCACCATGCCTGGCTTTTTTTCTTTTTTTTTTTCTTGGTAGAGACAGGGTTTCACCATGTTGCCCAGGCTGGTCTTGAACTCCTGGGTTCAAGTGATCCACCCACTTCAGCCTCCCAAAAGTGCTAGAATTATAGGCGTGAGCCACCTTGCCCAGCCTACCACATTATTCTTGGATGACTGTTAACATTGAATGGATATGCGATAGTTTATAATTTATACTTTTATAATTTATATGCTTGGTGAAGACCGTGTAAGATCATTTTTTGGGGAGGCATTTTGTTTAGGTTAATGCTATTATGATCAAGTAAGGCTTTGACTCTTTTATTTGCTCCTGTTGATAAGATTCATACTTACTTAACAATACTAATCATTTTACCACTTTGATTAGATTATGGATTCAGAACTATTATCGTTTCTGGTGGCAACAAACTAGTCACTTTGACTAGACATAGATGTTCCTAAATCTCTCTAATTACTCATAAATTGTTTGCACTTTTGCATAAATGTGATTGTGTCCATTATAGCAGATCCTGTTTGTGTAGTTTGTGTAGTTTTCCTTAGGTAAATCTTATAGGCAGCTATTTATGCCTAAACAAGAAATACGTTAGGAGAGCAGAAAAAGATGATTGTCATTGTGATTTTAATTAGAAAGCATCCTGGAGAAAAGATTGAAAATGTAGGCTGATGCATGAGAGCTGAGAGGATTAAGTGAGTAGCAGACTATCCCAGACGGGGAGAAAGCAGAAGGAAAGGTAGGAAGTTGTATTTAGGGAAGAGTTGGTAGACAGTTTGAATGGATGAAATGTTCATGTTGGAAAATTGTAAGAAAAATATTGTAAAGGTAGTTTGAGTCAACATGTAGAAGGCATTTAACTGGTGCTATATTAAGGGTTATCTTTTTTATTTTTGTGAGACAGAGTCTTGCTCTGTCACCAGGCTGGATTGGAGTGCAGTGGCGCAATCTTGGCTTTTTGCAACCTCCAACTCCCTGGTTCAAATGATTCTCCTGTGTCAGCCTCCCAAGTAGCTGGGACTATAGGCACGCACCATCACACCCAGCTAATTTTTGTATTTTTAGCAGAGATGGGGTTTCACCATGTTGGCCAGGATGGTCTTGATCTCCTGACCTTGTGATCCTCCAGCCTCAGCCTCCCAAAGTGCTGGGATTAAAGGCATGAGCCACCATACCTGGCTCAATTTATTTTCTTATAGGTGGAGTGCTTCTGAAGCATTTTGAGCAGGGGAATTATACGATATTTTCAAAATATTAGGTGGTAATTATGCAGGATAAATTTGAAGGAAGAGGCTGGGCACAGTGGCTTGTGCCTGTAATCCTAGCACTTTGAGAGGCTGAGGTAGGTGGATTATCTGAGGTCAGTAGTTCGAGACCATCCTGGCCAACATGATGAAACCCCACCTCTACTAAAAATACAAAAATTAGCTGAGCATGGTAGTACGTACCTATAGTCCCAGCTACTCAGAAGGCTGAGGCAGGAGAATCACTTCAACCTGGAAGGCAGAGGTTGGGATGAGCTGAGATCATACCACTATACTCCAGCCTGGGTGCCAACAGAGTGAGACTTCATCTCAAGAAATAAAATTTTTGAGGAAAGAGAGGCTAATGAAGGCATTCATTATATTTAGGTGAAAAAGGCTAGCATTCTAGCATTGACAGTTAGCATGGGAAGGAAGCTGTAAATGTGACCAATCATGGGAACAAAGATTTATAGGGAGAGATACTTGGAAGCAGAAATTATGAGAGACTTTTAAAATAGCTTTATTGAAGTATAACTTAAATAAATGTAATTCATCCATTTTAAGCATATAGTTTGATGGATTTAACAAATGCATACAATCCTGTAACCACTACTACAATCATGATACAGAACAATTGCATCGTCCCAGAAAATTCCCTTTGTAGACAGTTCTGTCCCTCCAGACTTAGCCCCTGGTATCCTCTGATCTAGTTCCTGTGACTCTAGGCTTTTTTGGTGTGTGTTTGTTTGCATTTTCTAGGGTTTTCTGTAAATGGAATCTCATGTCTTCTGTGTCTGGGTACTGTCACTTAGTATAGTGCTTTTCAAATCCCTCCATGTTTTACATGTGTCCCTTTTTATTGCTGAGTAGTAATCCACTGTATTCCTACTGTGGATTATGGACCACGGTTGTTTATCTGTCCACCAGATGATGGCCGTTGGGTTGTTTCCAGTTTTTGGCTGCTGTGAACCAAGCTGATATAAACATGAGAGTACAGGTCTGTGTGTGAATACACATTTGCATTTCTCTTGGGTGCATGTAATAGTGGAGTTGTTAGATCCGATGGTAACTGAATGCTTAATAAGAAACTTATCTGATTTGCTGAGAGAGATCATTAAAAGAAAAGAAAAAGAAACAACCAATTTTTCAAAGTAGCCACATCATTTTGCATTCCTGCTAATGATGTGTGAGAGAAGCAATTGCGTGATGTCCGTTTTAGCATTTGATGTCATCACTCTTTTAATTTTAGCCAATAATGGTTTTAAGGCAGAAAAATTGCAAAGTGAACAAAATGAGAACGTCAAATGGAATAAGCTAATTTGGAGACAAATGACAGTGGGAACACTAATTTCAGTTTTGGTCTATTGAGTTTAAGGTGTTTTCAACTAAAAAAATGACACTATGGGTTCTATAACTTTTCACATAGAATTTTTAATAGAATGGCCCATTGGAGTTAAACAGTCATGAGTTTGAAGATTGGCTCGCCTACTTTCTGTGTGACCTTAGATAAGTTACTTGTTCTTACCGAGCCTTAGTTTTTCCTGTTTGTCAAATGTGAAATAATAGATGGTTGTACTTAGTATGGGATCTGATGCAAAGTTAGCATTCAGTGGATGTTTGCTGTCATCATGATCTTGCTTGGCATTTAAATATGTATTTTATGCTCCCAATAACTTGTGAATTTCTTGCAAATCGTTTTTTTTTTCTTTCTACCTGTTCTATTCCCCAGCTGTGTTAATTCCACATGCCAGTAGCCAGAGTGAGTTTGTTAAACGCTGATCTTGTCACTTACTTATCTGTGCTGATCCCTTCAGTGGCTTCCACAAGTGCTTGACTCCACTTGTCCTTGTCTGGGTATGAATATCTTAGTAAGAAGCCCTGATTAGGTTTTCTGTTGAAGAAGTCTCCTTTCAACCTTTTTCCTTTCTACCATTTATAACTATTGTAGTCATTTGTTTAATCTTTCTCTTCTCTTCGTACTTAACTGCTTGTGCATAACTGTAAAATCCATGAAGGCTGGCATATGGTAAGTCCTCAGTACATTTGTTAAATAGATTATCTTGTTTTAAGTTACTTGAAGACAAGGACTTTTTATACTTAAATTCTTTCTGCTATTTTAACATATTGCTTTCTATGGCATAAGTTCTTAACAGGTATTTTTGACTCTAAATAATGGTTCAGAATAAGCTATGTAGAATTATTGAGTCAAATAAGATGAAGAGTTTTAAAAGTTATTTTAGCATATTTCTATTATGACAGTAATATGTCATAGAAAATTTAGAAAACATATAAGAGGCAGAAGAAGAAAATGTAAGAGTATTGCATAGTCTCTTGGCAGATGCTTTCAGATTTCTTTCCAAAAGGGTTTTTTTTTATTGGTACACTCTTATCAGCCGTGTTTGAGCAGTCCTATTCTCCATCTTTTCAGAATTTAAAGGCTTATAATTTGATAGAGGAAATTGGTATCTTACTGTAACCTCATTTGTTTTTGATCATTTTTCACTGAGTTGTAATGCTGCATTTTTCATCTTTAATTCTTAAATACTAGGGTAGGTTTCTGAACAGTGCTGTCCATTAATCTTTTTATTTTTGTATTCCTGCCTCATCTATTTTAACTCCCATAACTTTAAACATACTATGTGGCAGGACTAGATCTAAGAGATCTTAGATCTCTTCCTCCCGCTCATTTAGGGTGAAATCATCCCTCATGTCCTTAACTGCTTGTGTGTAACTTTTTCTCAATAGAATGTCTCTTACCGATCTCTCTCTTTCCTTTTCCTGAATTCTGATTCTCACCATAATTCTGTAACATAATGTAAAGGTCTCATTCTGCAGATCTGCCAAAATGGGAAAAATAAGGACAATCTAATACGTATTTTGCATCTAAGCACATATGTGTGTTGTATGTATATATGCTTATATGTATCTTACATCTCTGTGTGTATATATGTGTATATGTGCATTTATGCATGTTGTTTAAGGTTGCCAACTGGTATTTCTTGAGAAGGATTATCATTGTTCTTGGATTATACCCTCAGGGGCCTTATTTAGCAAAATGCAAGAGTTGCCACCCTGTGTTGGTTCCTAGAATTGTTCTTGAAACTTTTACCTAACTTGTAAAATCTAAAAATATGGGAACCACTACTTATGTTTTCCACCACAGTGCCTTTCTTGGTGATGCTGGTGTAGTAATCGTGTTGCTTTGTCCACTGAAAAGCGTACAGTGGAGTCATAGCTTATGTGGGAGTTAGGCGTTTTTAGTATCACTATGTAATACAGACATAGCAGTTAGTCAGAATTGCCTTTGCAAGTTACTTGTAAGGTGATGACACCATGTTGGAAATGTCTTTCATAAGTCTGGCATAACATTTTTCCCTCAAGCACTAGAACAGATCACTGTTTCTTTGCATTGAAGCAAGGTGAAGCAATTTGCTTTTATTTAAGGGCCATGTTACTGCGACTTATGCATCTTTAACCATTAGAATCACACTTTTCATTGAGAGATGTGGTGTGAGATCTGAAACCAAATGAGGTGACCAGAGATTTACATCTTGCATCTCATGCTATCTATAAGGCTCACTGTGGCTTAGTGGTGGCATGTTGGTTGGCAGAATCCTTTGCACTAATTGTTTTCTTGGTTTTGTTTTTGCTTTTGTTTTTTGAGATAGAGTCTCATTCTGTCACCCAGGGTGGAGTACAGTGGCATGAACTTGGCTCACTGTAGCCTCAACCTTCTGGGTTCCTCCTGCCTTATCCTCTCAAGTAGCAGGGACCACAGGCACATGCCATCATGCCTGGCTAATCTAAAAAACAAATTTTTTTTTTTGTAGAGACAGGTCTCACTTTGTTGCCCAGGCTAATCTCAAACTCCTGGGCTCTCACAGTCCTCCTGCCTTGGCCTTCCAAATTGCTGAAATTACAGGTGTGAGCCACGGCACCTGTCCTTCTCCTCCCTCTTTTTCTAAGCATCCTCTTCCCCACTCCCCTACCAAAAAAATCGTAGGACAGGGAAATATTGGAAGATGCTTAGAAAATTTAAGCTGGGTGCCATAGCTTGAGCCCAGGCGTTCAAGGTAAGCTATAACCCTACCATGGCACTCCAGTTTGGGCTGCAGAGCCAGACCCTGTGTAATTTTTTTCTTTTGGAGACAGAGTCTTGCTTTGTTGTTTAGGCTGGAATGCAGTGGCACCATCTCAGCTCACTGCGACGTCCGCCTCCCCAGTTCAAGCAATTCTTGAGCCTCAGCCACCCAAGTAGCTAGGACTACAGGCGCCCACCACCACACCTGACTAATTTTTGCATTTTTAGTATAGATGGGGTTTCGCCATTTTAGCCAGGCTGGTCTCAAACTCCTGACCTCAAGTGATCTGCCTGCCTCGACTTCCCAAAGTGCTAGGATTACAGGCGTGAGCTATTACACCGAGCCCAGACCCTGTATCAAAAAAAAGAATTATAGACTCAGAAAAAGTTGGAAATACACTACAGAGAAGTCCCATGTACCCATTGGACCCAGCTTCTCCCAGTAGTAGTATTTTACATATCTACAGTTATCAAAACTAGGAAATTGACATTGGCATAATACGGTTAACTAGATATAGATCTTAACTCAGATTTCACACACTCATTTCAGTTTTTACATGCACTCATTTTTCATTGTCTTATATGTCTGTGAGTGTAAGTCTGATTATTGAAACAAATACTTTTAGGCTAGACCCAGTGACTCACACCTATAATTCCAGCAACTTTGGGAGGCTGAGGCAGGGGGATTGCTTGAGCCCAGGAGTTCAAGACCAGCCTGTGCAACATAGGGAGACCCTGTCTCTACAAAAAAAATTAAAAATTAGCAGGGCTTTGTGGCATGCACCTGTAGTTCCAATTATTCAGGAGACTGAGGCAGGAGGTTCACTTGAGCCCAGGAGGTTGAGGCTGCAGTGAGCCATGACTATGCCACTGCACTCCAGCCTGAGTAACAGAGTGGGACCCAATCTGAAAAAACAAACGTGTAGTGAGGCATGATCATGTCACTGCAATGCAGCCTGGGCAATAGAGCAAGACCCTATCTTTAAAAAAAAACCAAACAAATAATTTTAAGCATAATTTTAGGTTTACAGGAAAGTTACAAAGATAATACAGAGAGTTCTCGTACAGCCTTCACCCACTTTCCCCTGTTAACGTCTTACATTCATGTGGTACATTTGTTACAGCTAAGAAGCCAGCATTGGCACACCACCATTCAAGTCCACATTTTGTTTGGATTTTACTAGTTTTTCCCCTAGTGTCTTTTTTCTGTTCCTGAATCTCAGCCAGGTTACCATATTACATTTAGTCATTATTTCTTCTTAGGTTCATCTATATTTTGGCAGTTTTTCAGATTTTGTTTGTTTTTGATAATGTTGACAACTTTGAAGAACACCGGTCACTCATTTCGTAGAATGTCCTTGAATTTGGTTTTGTCTGATGGTTTTCTATGGGTTAGGCTGGGGTTGTAGGCTTTTGAGAAGATCACAGAGGTGAAGTGCAGTTTTTATCACAGATCAAGGATACATGGAGTCAATATGTCGTATCTCTGTTGCTGTTGACTGTGATCACTTAGAGAGGCAGTGTGGCCAGGTTTTCCACCAGGAAATTACTCTATCCCTCCCCTTTCCATACTCTTTGGAACAAGTCACTAAGTGCAACTTGCACTCAAGGTGTGGGAGGACTTAAACCTCTTGGAGAGGGGGATTATTTACAAAATCGTTTGAATTCTTCTAACAAGTCTTTTTTAACTTTATGGAAACAGCATGAGTGCTAAATCAGTCTAATGTATCTGTTCTTTGCAGGGTGGGAAACCCCGTAAACACCGGAAGGATCGGCTACAAGATTTAATTGATATAGGCTTTGGCTATGATGAGACAGATCCATTTATTGATAACTCAGAGGCTGTGAGTAATGTATCTTTAATATAGCAGCAAATTCATTGTTTGTATGGGATACTAGAAGTGAAGGGTAAAGTAACTTAAATAGTTCAGTGAATGTTTCTATTTGTGCTTTTTAAAGCCGTGTTCACTACTTAAAGATTTACCTTTTTTATTTTTTATTTTTAAGAATACTACACATTTAGAATTTTGTAATATTGGGTTTGTATATGGTGAGTTGTTATTACACTATTAAACTAGACCTAGTTTTTTCAAACGTTTTTCTGTAAAAGGCCACATAGTAAGTATTTTAGACTTTGTGAACCTTATGGTTTCTGTCACAACTACACAACTTTGCCACTGTAGCATGAGAGCAGCCATAGATAATACCTAAACGGATTAGCGTGGCTGCATTACAGTGAAACTGTATGCTCTGTGAAATTTAAATTTCGTATAATTTTTGTGTCTCATGAAATAGTAATTTTCTTTCGATTTTTTTTTTTTTCCAATCATTTAAAAAATGTAAAATCCATTCCTAGTTTGGAAGCTGTATGAAAAGAAGCTAGTGGGCTGGATTTGGCCAGTGTGTCTCATGATTTGCTGGCCCTGTACAATGTCTATTTTCATATGCTCTGCTCCTTTCCAGTTCTGGAAAGAATCTCTTGGGATTCTCTAATAGTTGCTCATTTTCAGATGTGTAATTATAGCTTTGACTCCATCATCACCCCTTGCCCAAACTGAGAACCAAAAGAAGTTTTTTTAAAAAAGTAAAAAGGAATATCAAATGCTGAAAAACATTATGTTAAGATAATGGTTCTCAGTCAGGGGTGAAAATACTAATACTTCTTAACTCAGACTTAAGAAATTAGGATTTCTAGAGGCAAGGCCTACAGAGATTTTAGTGTTCCCTTTTTTAAATTATAAGATTAACATATGCTTATGGTAAAAGCAATAAAGTACAAGTTAGTTATGAAGTAACTAACTTCTGAGAGGTAAATACTGAAAATCTTCTTATGTAGTTTTCCAGAAATTTCAGTGATATATATATATTAGTACATAGATATAATCCTTTTAATGGCCATTAGCGAATATACCTAAATTCATAATTTATCTAGTCACATTTGATGTACATCTAAATTATTTCTAGTTTTATGTGCATACAAGTAATTGAGCATCTGGGTGCGTTTATCTACTTAAGTAAATGTGTGTGAAGGGTATTTAGAGAGTGCCTTTATATGGATAGGATAAATTTCTAACAGTGGAATTTGTTGGTCAAAGGGTATTTATTTGCATCTTGATTTTTATTGATATTCCCAAACTTGGGTAGGTGTGTTTCAAAATGACTTCCGAAGTAAGAACCATGCAGTCTTAAAGATTGGTGCTACTGGGTTGACATTAATCTGGCAGACATCTATAATATCTATTTAATTTTTTATTTCTGCCATGTCTTATTACTAGGATGGTACATTGAATGCCAGCGTTTATCACCAGTCTGTTTTGATTGAGCCCTACAGCTTTTCCCCCAGAATCTCCTTTCCTTTATAAAAGGAAGAAGAATTTAGGAGCGCATTTAAGGACTGAAGCAGCCCCTTGATCACATAGCAAATGAAAGACAACCAGTCATGTTTTGCAGTAGAGAAGGTGTATGTTCTTCCATTCTTGTCCGTGTACTAGAGTAATATAATCCCTGAGATTATGATATCCTCTGCAATGTGCAGTAATTACTAAGGATATACAGCAAGTGATGCTAGGTGACTATTACCCTACCCACAAATTATATAGTATGTCTTTTTTCCTGTTGCTACCGTGGTTGCTTATAAAGTTGATGACAGAGCATATAAAGGTAGGAGAGTGACAGTAAGGACTTCAGCGTGAGGCACATTGGATACCCTGTCAAACTCCTAAGTTACTTACGGTGTCCCGACATAAACTTAGTTACCATACTAGGCATCTTGGTCTGTATATGTAACATATTGCCAGTGCCCTTTAGAGTAAAGTGGTCTTCCTATTACAATAAAGGTTGTGAAGCAGTAAGTCAGGGCATGGAATGTTTTCCACTGTCTTGAACTTGATTTGTAACTTAATGCAGAAGTCTAGATTATTATCTTAATTCAGTTTCTAATTTGCCATGTAGCCAGGAGTGAGTCTTTTAGCACACCCAGTTTTCTCTGCTATGACTTGCTTACCCCACAGAATTAATTGTGCCTTAAATAAGGTAATGACTGTAAACAAGCTGAAGAACATGAAGCAGGTGCAAAGCATCAGTAGAAGTGTTAACATTACGTGTACATTTTGAATTCTAAATAACCAAGAAGGAATTTAGCCATATGTAAATAGGCATCACATGTACTCACACTTACATAAATAGGTTTTTTAAATTAATAAACTATATTTTTTAGAGCAGTTTTAGAGTCATAGCAAAACTGAGCAGAAAGTACAGAGTTTCCGTGAACACCTTGCCCTCGTGCACACGCCACCTTCCCCACTCTCAGCATCTTGTTACCACAGTAGTACATTTGTTATAGTTGACAAACCAACATTGTGACACATCATTGTCACCGAAGTTCATAGTTCACATTAGGGTTCATTCTTGGGGTTGTACACTTTGTGAGTTTGGACAAATGAATAACAGCATGTATCTACTGTGGTAGCATCACGCAGAAGTGTGGTATCACTTCCCTCAAAATCTTCTGTGCTCTGCCTATTCTTCCTTCCTCCCTCCTAATTACTGGCAACTACTGGTCTTAACTGTCTTCATATTTTTACTTTTTCCAGAACGTCTAATAGAGAAAATGATATAGTATGTAACTTTTTTTTTTTGAGACAGAGTCTCGCTCTGTTGACAGGCACCAGGCTGGAGTGCAGTGGTGCAGTCTCGGCTCACTGCAACTCCGCCTCCCGAGTTCAAGCAAATTCACCTGCCTCAGCCTCCCGAGTAACTGGGACCACAGGCGTATGCCACCACGCCCAGCTAATTTTTTTGTATTTTTAGTAGAGACGGGGTTTCGCTATGTTGGCCAGGATGGGCTCAATCTTTTGACCTCGTGATCCGCCCATCTTGGCCTCCCAAAGTGCTGGGATTACAGGCGTGAGCCATCACGCCCGGCCAGTATGTGACTTTTATAAATAGCATTTTTAATATTTCCTTTTTTATCATTTAGGATATTTTCAAGCTGACTTTTGTAACCCATAATTGGATTACATATACACTTAAAGGATGTGACTGGTATTTTTAAAGAAAATTAAATCAAATAGAATAAAAACTATCGGTGCATTATTGGTAGACTATACAGTTTTATTGGATGTGTATGTGTATGCTAGATTTTGATGTGTCATGTATTTTCCACTTCTGTTGTGGTGAAGAAAAATTGAAAGCTATTGTTTTAATAAGTTAGGATAAATTTTATACAACTAGTTTCTGAGCAAGGTAGGTTCCTGTTTTATAAGAAGAAATTGAACTGAAATGCAAGTTGCTTGACCTACAAAGTAACTTAGTATCTTTGCCCTTGACATACTATTTAGTTGTTTTTATGAGATAATTCAGACATAAACAACTATGGTTGAACCAGATGATTCTTGTTCTTTTCATTTATTGTATTGCCAGTAAGCTTTCAGTGTTGGCATATTATTTGATATATTCTGAATCATGTATTAATTACTAAAAATAAATACCTGAAAATAAATGCGTTTGAAGATTATTTTTAGTCTCGTATTTATGCTACCAAATTGTAAAAGATTTGAAAGAAAATCTTATTACTTATTAGTAAATAATGATACCAGGCATGAATGACACTTTTATTTATATGGTCTCTCTTAAATTTCACTAGAACTTTGTGAGGTAATATTGTCCCTGTTTTATAACTCTCCAAAACTGATATTAAGTGATTTTCCCTGGGTCACAGTAGCTAGTCATGGGCAAAGAATCTAAATCCAGGCCTTTTGATTCTTAAGTTCAGTGTGTTACCTCTTAATATGTTCTGCTTAAATGGCTGAACTAAATATTCATAAAGAGTTTATTCTCCTGAAGAGTGTTCTGTTAGGAAAAGCTCAGCAGAATACTGCATAAGAAAAAGACTTTGAGCACATCAGAATTGCCCTGTATACCTGGTGATGAACGTGTTTCACTCCCACGTGAAACAGCTTGGTATAGTGGATGGGTTGGAGGCAGTCAGTGACTTTGCTGAAACATATATATATATATATATATATATATATATATATATATATATATATATATATATATATATATATATATATAATTGCTTTGGTAAGGTACTTACCTGGCTTTCATTTTTAACGTGAGAGTGATATTTGCCTTTCTTACCTCACAAGGATATCGTGAGGACCCAGTGAAATATTTTATATGAAGAAGCATTGAAAATTCTAAAGCATTGTACAAAACAATGTAGGCAAAGAGTACAGGGGTTTTTATCTTATCACAGTTACACTTTTCAAAATTATTACAGTCTTCTGGGTGCAGTGGCTCACGCCTGTAATCCCATAACTTTGGGAGGCTGAGGCGGACGGATCACCTGAGGTTGGAGTTCGAGACCAGCCTGACCAACATGGAGAAACACTGTCTTTACTAAAAACAAAAAATTAACCAGGTGTGGTGATGCCTGTAATCCCAGCTACTCAGAGGTTGAGGCAGGAGAATCGCTTTAACCTGGTAGGAGGAGGTTGCAGTGAGCCGAGATCACGCCATTGCATTCCAGCCTGGGCAACAAAAGCAAAACTCTGTCTCAAAAAAGAAAAAAAAATTGTTATTACACTCTTTCACTCCTTGTATCACTCCTTTATTTGCCTATGGTACTGCCCCTTTTCTGTTAGATCTTGATAATAGTGTAGATCTTTATAGTAGATCTTTCTGGTAGTGTATTAAGTACAACAATAAGAAAGTAGTTCATTTTTTTCTTTTAGCTTTCTTCACTAATTTTATTTCAGTTTAATTCAGTGTGATTAAACGGGTCCCTCTTCCTTTTTCTATTCTCCACATAATTTAAAAGGATACAGTTTAAAATCACAAGTTTTATAGTTAGCCTTAACATTCTTACAGTAACTAATAGGATATGTATATTTTTTGCCCATGGCAAAGAGGTTTTCCTAAAAATCTGACTTTCTTAAAGACTAGTTAGATGATGTGAAGAACCTTGGAAGTAGAGGTCTAGAGATCCCAGGTAACATATTTCTACTATCAGATGAGTAGTTCCTTTTTTCTTTAATACTTTCAACACCTTCATTTGGTTAAGGTTGTCCTTCACTTAATGTTTGCTTTTTATCCATCTTTATCAGGTGAGGTAATGATAAACCTTAAGATCCAGCCTTTGGGGACATAAGTGTGATTTAATGAACAAATTGAGTCCCTTGTCTTTAAGCAAAGTGCCTGCTCATTCTAGGTCCTCAGGAATGTACTTTCTGAACAGAGCAGTTGTTTTTCTATGCTATTCTTCTTCTAAAATATATTTGCTTTTTTTTTTTCTTGAGGCAGTCTCACTCTGTCACCCAGGCTAGAGTGCAGTGGTGCGATCTCATGTCACTGCAACCTCTGTCTCCTGGGTTCAAGCAATTTTTCTGCCTCAGTCTCCCAAGTAACTGGGACTACAGGCGCGCCACCACCACCACGCCCATCTATTTTTTTTTTTTTGTATTTTTATTAGAAACAAGGTTTCACTACGTTGGCCAGTCTGATCTTGAACTCTTGACCTTGTGATCCACATGCCTCAGCCTCCCCAAGTGCTGGGATTACAGGCGTGAGCCACCATGCCTGGCCTAAATTAAATGTCTTTAAGATTTTCTCCACTTAAAAGTATAGGGCTAAGATAGAAAAAAAGTTTGTTATTCTTTATAAAACCTCCTTATGATGGGAAGTGAAATTTACTCCTTATCTGGACACTTAGTCTTCTTTTTTAACTTGATTTCTCAACAGAACCATTTGTCATTAAGAAAAGTAGCAGTGGGAAGGAAAAAAAGTAATAGCAGTTACCTTAAATGTAGCAAGTGATATATTTAGAATTTACTTCATTATTTTGGAAGTTTTTTTCATATATGTATATACCAAATTATCAGAGCTAATTTTTATTCCAGATATTAGCTTTCTAAATTTATACAAAATATTCATTGCAGTCTGTATTGCAACTAGGATTTAAGGGAGATGCTGCTGTGGTGAATGAATTTCTTTGGCATTTATAGAGTTAAAGACAGCAGGATATAGCTGAAACTTTTTTTTCTTACCTAGTATGATGAATTAGTTCCCGCTTCTCTAACAACAAAATATGGAGGCTTTTATATCAACACTGGCACTCTGCAGTTTCGCCAAGCTTCAGATACTGAAGAAGATGATACTACAGACAACCAAAAGCACAAGCCGCCCAAAGTGAGTTTATCAGACATTGCAACAGTAATGAGAATGTTCAGTTAACAGGATATATTTTTGAATGTTACTTGTGTTATGAGTGTGAATGTAAGGAAGAGTAAAATATAAACCATTGTTTCATGAATATACAGTTAGTTACATGATTTAAAATTAAATTATGTAGATATGGGGATATTAGTATTTACATCATAAAATTGTATTTTCTTTTAAAACTGTACAAATGTGGGGTCACAATTCACTGTTCTGTGATAAGGTTATATTTCTCAGATAGGTTAAGACTTGCTATAGAAATGACTAATAGCTGTTACCTTTCCTAAGCTGTGATTTCTAACAAAATCTATGGAATTTGTCTTTGGGGCCGGGTGCAGTGGCTCACGCCTGTAATCCCAGCACTTTGGGAGGCCGAGGCGGGTGGATCACGAGGTCAAGAGATCGAGACCATTCTGGTCAACATGGTGAAACCCCGTCTCTACTAAAAATACAAAAAATTACCTGGGCATGGTGGCGCGTGCCTGTAATCCCAGTTACTCAGGAGGCTGAGGCAGGAGAATTGCCTGAACCCAGGAAGTGGAGGTTGCGGAGGTTGTGGTGAGCCGAGATTGCGCCATTGCACTCCATCCTGGGTAACAAGGGTGAAACTCCATCTCAAAAAAAAGAATTTGTCTTTGGGAACATTGTCTTTGGGAAGGGTACAGTGTTCGTAGATAAGTGTTTCTTAAAGTGTGGTCCAAAGACTGACTTGTACCAGAATTACCAGAATGCTTGTTTAAAATGCAAATTATAAGGTCCTAACCCAGATAACTGAATCGAAACCAGAGGTGAGAGTGCTCTTGAACCCCAGGGATCTGCATTTATAACAAGCGACTGCAATGCACACTGACATCTGAGAAAAAACACTGCTGATGCTGGATTGCTAACATTGAAGAGTAAAGCATTGATACTTAGATAAATGATACATTCTTTTATCATTTCACAGGTTCCCAAAATAAAAGAAGATGATATCGAGATGAAGAAGCGGAAGCGGAAAGACGAAGGGGAAAAGGAGAAGAAGCCAAGGAAAAAAGTACCCAAACAACTGGGGTACGTTAAATTAAACCTAAGAAGGGAGCTGGTGTCACAGTATGGCTGTCTAATTTTAGAAAGCTGTACTTTCCATTAACTAATTCAACTTACCTGAGTTTAATATAATATGGTGTTGATAAATATTAATGACTTATATTTAATAGTATTATATTTGTTAATAAGTAGAAGTCTTTGTCATCTTAGACACTCAGTGTTTTAGATGAAATGTATAGATTGGTTTATTAAACATTTTGCTCATTACAACTTTTTACCAATAAGAACAAGTTTGAAAAGATATTATAAATATTGAAAAAAACTATTCTTTGGTACTAAAACTAAGTTTAGATGCCTGGGGAATGGGGGTTGGCAGTAGCCTATATGTAAACCATTTATAGTTGTTTTAATATTTAAAATTTTCATTGATTTTATTATTTTTTTTATTTTTTTGAGACTGTGTCTCACTCTGTCACCCAGGAGTGCAGTGGCTCAGTCTTGGCTCACTGCAACATCCATCTCCTGGGTTCAAGTGATTCTCAGGCCTCAGCCTCCCAAGTAGTTGGGATTACAGGTATATGCCATCACACTCGGCTTATCTTTGTATTTTTAGGAGAGATGGGGTTTCACCATGTTGGCCAGGCTGCTCTCAAACTCCTGACCTCAGGTAATCCGCCTGCCTCGGCCTCCCAAAGTGCTGGGATTACAGGCAAAAGGCACCATGCCCAGCCAAAAATTTTCATTGATTTTATGTAGCTATTCTTTTTTTTTTTCTGCCTTGAGATAGGGTCTTGCTCTGTCACACAGGCTGGAGTACACTGGCACAATCATGGCTCACTGTAGCCTCCAACCTCTTGGGATCAAGGGATCCTCCTGCCTCAGCTGAGGGGGGACTATAGGCGTGTGCCACTATGCCTGGCTAATTTTTATATTTCTGTATAGATGGTGTTTCGCTGTGTTACCTAGACTGGTCTCAAACTCCTGGGCTCAAGTGATTCACCAGCCTCAGCCTCCCAAAGTGCTGGGATTACAGGTGTTAGCCACTGCACACGGCCAGTATGTAGCTATTATTAATGATATTCCTGCTAAAAATCAAATAGAATTTCTCAGAAGCCTTACATCAGAATAAAATATTTGTATAATGCAATCAAAAATTGTCAATTGCCTCAACTTCTCTGTGGCTTTTTTCACAGAGCTAAGGGAAAGACACTTGTGAAAGGCTGAATTTTGTTTCTGTACTTAGCAGTGGAGGTACATCTGAATTTTGGGCTATCAGTATCCATAAGGTTGATGTACGGGGTATTTCTTCCCTCCTAAAACTTGGGTTTACAGTCATTAAGAAATTAGGAGACAAAAATGTTTATATTACTAATGATTGTCTTAAATTTTTGTTATTTACAAGTAAACTTCTTTGGGAATGTAGGCTGCAAGTAATCCCTTTTATTGAATATATTGTTTTTTAACTATATAACGTATTCATTTATTCAGCAAATATTAGTACCCTGCTGTATGGCAGGCACTGATGTAGGGTTTGGGTTGTGTAACAGTGACTGAAACATGGGTCTACCTTCAAGATGCTAATAACCTTTTAGGTTCTGTAGTGCACATTTGGAAGCATTTAAGCCATAGGATTTAGGTAAGATTTCTAGGAGGAAGTAATAGCTAAACTGAGCTGTTTCCTAATTTTTTTCACCATAATGGCCATTTACCTATTTGCCTTTCAAGGGAAGACGATGCTATTATAATAGTATAAATTAATAAGAAATTAGGAAAACTGCTGTGTTACCTGTCAAATGATTACTTTAATTCTGTGCCTGCTTATTTATATGACACTTTAACCTTTAAAATCACACATAGCTGGATCATTTTTTTCTTCACAGAGTTGTGGCTCTAAATTCACACAAGTGTGAAAAAAAGAAGAAACGTTATAAAGATTCTCTTTCTCTAGCTGCCATGATTAGAAAATTCCAGAAAGAGAAGGATGCATTAAAGAAGGAGTCTAGCCCCAAAGTCCCAGTGACCTTGTCAACATCCTCTTTGAATAAACCCCCTTGTGCCACTGCAGCACTGGGGAATGATGTCCCGGACTTAAATCTGAGCAGTGCTGATCCAGACCTTCCCATTTTTGTTAGCACAAATGAACATGAGCTGTTTCAGGAAGCTGAAAATGCCCTAGAGATGCTAGATGATTTCGACTTCGACAGATTACTGGATGCTGCTTCTGATGGTAGCCCCCTGTCTGAGTCAGGGGGTGAAAATGGAACCACCACCCAGCCAACCTATACTTCTCAGGTTATGCCCAAAGTGGTACCTACGCTCCCAGAGGGTCTACCTGTACTTCTTGAAAAACGTATCGAAGACCTCCGTGTAGTAAGTGTAATCATCCTCTTGCTTTTTATTTGCTGCACAAACATGAAAATTAATGCTTTTGTTTGTTTTTATTTTCCACATAACACTGATATAATTGCTTTGGTTTTATTAAAGATAAAAATAATAACCTACAGTCCCAACATTTTTCCAACTTTTTATTTTCCATGTTTCCTTTTAGACCTTTTCTTTTTTTTTTTTTTTTTTTTTTTTTTTTTTGAGACGGAGTTTCGCTCTTGTTACCCAGGCTGGAGTGCAATGGCGCAATCTCGGCTCACCGCAACCTCCGCCTCCTGGGTTCAGGCAATTCTCCCGCCTCAGCCTCCTGAGTAGCTGGGATTACAGGCACGCGCCACCATGCCCAGCTAATTTTTTGTATCTTTAGTAGAGACGGGGTTTCACCATGTTGACCAGGATGGTCTCGATCTCTTGACCTCGTGATCCACCCGCCTCGGCCTCCCAAAGTGCTGGGATTACAGGCTTGAGCCACCGCGCCCGGCCTTTTTTTTTTTTTTGAGAGAAACTCTTGCTCTGTCTCCCAGGCTGGAGTGCAGTGGTGTGCTTGGCTCACTGCAACCTCTGCCTCCTGGGTTCAAGCGATTCTCCTGCCTCTGCCTCCTAAGTAGCTGGAATTACAGGTGTATACCACCTCACCCGGCTAATTTTTGTTTAGTAGAAAGGGGGTTTTTGGTACATTGGCCAGTCTGATCTTGAACTCCTGACCTGAGGTAATCTGCCCACCTCAGCCTCCCAAAGTGCTGGGATTACAGGCATGAGCCACCATGCCTAGCCTAGACCTTTCTTTTTAGTAGAAAATAACTGGCTGGGCATGGTGGCTCACGCATGTAATCGCAGCACTTTGGGGAGGACAAGGCGGGTGAACCACCTGAGGTCAGGAGTTTGAGAATAGCCTGGTCAATACGGTGAAACTGTCTCTACTAAAAATACAAAAAAATTTAGGTGGGCATAGTGGCACACGCCTGTAATCCCAGCTACTGAGGAGGGTGAGGCAGGAGAATCATTTGAACCTGGGAGGCAGAGGTTGCAGTGAGCTGAGATCATGCCACTGCACTGCAGTCTGGGTGACAGAGCGAAACTCTTTCTCAAAAAAATAAATAACATAAAATAAAATAAAAATAAATAAATAGAAATAACTATAGTGATAACATCGATACAGTTGATTCTTTTATTATTAAATGCCAGGATTCACCTGACTCCAGAATAAGTGGCATAGGCTTTTTGTTATCCCATGTGGTCCTATCTCTACAATCTTAGTTTCTTTTAGGTTTTAAAAAGTGCTAGTGATATAATTCAGGTTTTTCAAGGTGTAATTATTAATAATAGCTATCGTTTATTTAGCAAGAACCCTGTGTGTTGGTTGCGGTGCAGCTACGTCCTACAAGGCCCCATTTACTTCTCAGGAGGCAGTAGCCCTGAGTGGGTTTCATGTTTTACACACTGCGTTGTATATTCCTTTCAATAGTCATGCGACTTAGGTAGTGTTTCTCCCGTTTAATTTATGAGGAAAATAAGGTTCAAGAACATTAAGTAACTTACCCAAGGCCACATAATTTTTAAGTGGCCGAGCCAGGATTCAACTTCAGGATTTGTTTTGTTTTGTTTTGTTTTGCGATGGAGTCTCGCTTTGTCACCCAGGCTGGAGTGCAGTGGCATAATCTTGGCTCACCACAACCTCCACCTCCCGGATTCAAGCTATCTCCTGCCTCAGTCTCCCAAGTAGCTGGGATTACAGGTGCTCCCCACAATAACAGCTAATTTTTGTATTTTTAGTAGAGACAGGGTTTTACCATGTTGGCCAGGCTGCTCTCAAACTCCTTACTTCAGGCGATCCACCCACCTCGGCCTCCCAAAGTGTTGGGATTACAGGTGTGAGCCACTGTGCCTGGCCTCATGCTCACTTAAACAAAATTGGTTAGTGATGAGTGTGTTTCAATCTTGTAAGTCTCTCTTATAGCTCATATCAAATAATGTCTATCTCTATAGTAGTCATGCCAGGATTAATACAGCTTCTTCCCAACCTGGTACTGGGAAATTACCAATAATAAGATTCAGGCTGGGCACAGTGGCTCAGATCTGTAATCCCAGCACTTTGGGGAGGCCAAGGCAGGTGGATTGCTTTGAGTCCAGGAGTTTGAGCCCTGCCTGGGCAACATGGTGAGATTCTGTCTCCAAAAAGCCACTTAATTAGGTATTTTTGAAAATAAAAGTAATAGGATTAATTTCACTTACTGATACCTGTGAATCTGTTTTTTCTTTGAAATATGAGATGGTGCATTTTCTTCAGGAGGTGAGATTTTATCTTCAGCTAAAATGCTCGTGTCTGATAAGCACTTTTGTCTTGCTTTTTTTTACTTTGTAACATTCTTCTGTTTAAATCTAATATAGATCATATAAAAAGTTTTAAGGTTATAAAGTTTAAAATTTCATAAAAAATTCTTATAGGTGTTTTTACTCAAAGGAAAATTTTTTTTTTTTTTTAAGTTTGGTACAAGCCTAGAAATCTTTCTCTTTTTTTTTGAGCTGAAGTCTCGCTCTGTCACCCAGGTTGGAGTACAGTGGTGTGATTTCAGCTCACTGCAACCTCCACCTCCCAGGTTCAGCGATTCTTCTGCCTCAGCCTCCTGAGTAGCTGGGAGTACAGGCGCATGCCACTACACCCGGCTAATTTTTTTTGTATTTTTAGTATAGATGGGGTTTCACTATATTGGTCAGGCTGGTCTCAAACTCCTGACCTCGTGATCCTCCCACCTCAGCCTCCCAAAGTGCTAGGATTATAGGTGTGAGCCGCTGCGCCTGGCCAGGAAATCTATTTTTTTATTCACATTAGGCTTTTGGTAACTACTATATGCATCATGAAGAGATTATAACTTAATTTTCAGTTTGATACCCTTTATGACCTGTGATGATGATGATTGAATCTAAAAATTGGCAGTATTAATTTATTATTCATATTACTTTTTTAAAAATACTGTTTTTTACCTTCACCAAATCATCAGTTAATGGCCTTTTAAAAAATCCTTTATTTTGGCTGGATGCAGTGGCTCATGCCTGTAATCCCAGCACTTTGGGTCACAAGGTAAGGAGTTCAAGACCAGCCTGGCCAAGATGGTGAAACCCCACCTGTACTAAAAATTAAAAAATTAGCTGGGTGTGGTGGCAAGTGCCTGTAATCCCAGCTGCTCAGGAGGCTGAGGCAGAGAATTGCTTGGCTCTGGGAGGCGGAGGTTGCAGTGAGCCAAGAGTATGCCACTGCACTCCATCCTGGGCAACAGAGTGAGACTCTGTCTCAAAAAAAAAAAAAAAAAAATCCTTTATTTCAGGGCCAGGCGCGGGGGCTCACACCTATAATCCCAGCACTTTGGGAGGCCAAGGCGGGTGGATCACGAGGTCAAGAGATGGAGACCATCCTGGTCAACAAGGTGAAACCCCGTCTCTACTAAAAATACAAAAATTAGCTGGTCATGGTGGTGCGCGCCTGAAGTCCCAGCTACTCGGGAGGCTGAGGCAGGAGAATTGCTTGAACCCAGAAGGCGGAGGTTGCGGTGAGCCGAGATCGTGCCATTGCACTCCAGTCTGGGTAACAACAGTGAAACTGTCTCAAAAAAAAAAAAAAAAAAAAATCCTTTATTTCAACAGTTGTACCATCGATTCCATATCACTTTATGTATTCACTACATTTGACTTTTTTTCTTCCTCTTAGAGATTACCAATTCTACTCAGTTTTTGTTATTCACTATATATAAGGTTTTTTTCTTCCCAGTATGTAGCGTATTGCCTCCAGCCACACATTTGATCTGGGTGGTTGCCTATTCTGGTCAGCAATCCTCATGGAATGCAGTTAACTCTATTAATAATTAGAATATCAGTGACTCCTTAAGGACAGAGTCATAGGGTCTGTCTTTTTGGAATCAAGTTAGATATGGTACCAGATTCTTTTGTCAGCTCATGGAATTCTGCAACTTAAACGTAGTCTGCAAGTTCAGTAATAAGTCTGCAATTTCAACATAATAATAGTGTAGATGAAAAAAAAAAAAAGGTCTTGCTCTGTCGCCAGGCTGGAGTGCAGTGGCATGATCTTGGCTCACTGCAACCTCCGCCTCCTGGGGGGGACTACCGGCACACGCCAACACACCCAGCTAATTTTTGTATTTCTAGTAGAGACAGGGTTTCACCATATTGGCCAGGATGGTCTCGATCCCTTGGACTGCGTGATCTGCCCACCTTGGCCTCCCAAAGTGCTGGGATTACAGGCATGAGCCACTGTGCCCGGCCTATACTATTTTTTGATACGTTTAAGATGTACATATTTTCAGGGTACATGTCATAATTTGATACATTCATATGATCAAATCATGATAATTGGGATATCCATCACCTTAAATATTTATCTTTATGCTAGGAACATTTGAATTATTCTAGCTATTTTGAAATGCACAATCAATTATTGTTAACTATAGGTACCCTACTGTGACCTATACTATTTTGAAATATCTTTTCTATTTAGTTCTGAAGACTCTTAACCTTGATGGAAATTGATCTTTGTGTTTTTTCATATTCTTAGGATCACAACTTTTACAAATTTTTAAAATATCTATGTTAGGTCTTATACAAGATAATCCATATTCTAATCCTTGGAATCTGTGAATGTTATTTTGTATGGCAGAAGACATGGGGTTATTATCCTATGGGCCTGTGGCCCATAAATGCAATCACTTGTATGCTTACAAAAGGGAGGCCGAAAAAGGTGTTATACACACAGAGGAGAAGGAAATGTGAAGGGAGAGCCTAGAGAGATGTGAAGATGGTGGCCTTGGAGGTTGTAGTGCTGCAGCTATGACCAAAGAATTCTGGCAGCCACCAGAAGCTGAAAGAGGCAAGGAACTAGGTCTTCCCCAGAGCCTCTGGAGGGACCATGGCCCCACTGACACCTTGATTTCAGCCCATGATACTGACTTTGGACTTGGGACTGAGGATGGATACATTTGTCTTGTTTCAAGCCACTATGTTTGTGGTATTTGTTATAATAGCTGTAGGAAACTTACACAATACCAAGCTGAATTTGAATCTCTCAAGTGCCTTTGCCTGTTGATCACAACTCATTTGGTGTTCTACTGATAGGAGCTTCTCTTTTTCTTTCATGAGATATTTATCTCTCTTTTTAAAAAAATTTTCCTCATGAATTTTGTTATAGATATTTATCTCAAATTAATTATTTATTGCAGCAGGGCACAGTGGTACATGCCTATAATCCCAGCTACTTGGAAGGCTGTAATATGGGAGTTTTGCTTGAGCCCAGAAGTTTGATACAACTTGAGCCCAGAAGTTTGATGCAACATAGTGAGGCCCTATCTCAGAAAAAAAATCATTGAACATACGTCCTAAGAATAAAAAACAGAATAAAAAATAGAGTAATGACCTATTTTGAGTTGTGATCATCTTTCTTATGTTTCTCTAGGCTGCCAAACTTTTTGATGAAGAAGGAAGGAAAAAATTCTTTACACAAGATATGAATAATATTCTTCTGGAGTAAGTAATTTTCTTAAAAACAAAACAAAAAAACCTCAAGAATGATTCATTCAGCTAGGCACAGTGGCTCACGCCTGTAATCCCAGCACTTTGGGAGGCTGAGGCAGGTGGATCAGGAAGTAAACAGATAGGATCATCCTGGCCAATATGGTGAAACCCCGTTTCTACTAAAAATACAAAAAATTACCTGGGCACGGTGGTGCACACCTGTAGTCCCAGCTACTCAGGAGGCTGAGGCAGGAGAATTGCTTGAACCCCAGTGAGCCAAGATCGTGCCACTGCACAACAGCCTGGCAACAGAGCAAGATTTCATCTCAAAAAAAAAAGAAAGAATGATTCATTCAAAAATGTAATAGGCCCTTGAGATGCTGAGGGGTTGACAAGTCCCAGATGTTAGTTCTTCCCTTTAAGCTCTACAGCATGTATGATTCACATTTATTTCTCAGCAAAATTATGCTTCTGCATATATTGTTTTCCTGGACCACTTAGGATAATCAAAGCTTCCAGTAATAACTGCCAGAGCAAGTGACCACTATTCAGGTTGGATATTAAGCTAGACTTAAGTATACTTCATATCATCTTATATGAAAGTATCTTTCTGGGAAATGGGCTGGGCGCGGTGGCTCACGCCTATAATCCCAGCACTTTGGGAGGCTGAGGAGGGTGGATCATGAGGTCAAGAGATCAAGACCATCCTGGTCAACAAGGTGAATGAAACCCCGTCTCTACTAAAAATAGAAAAAATTAGCTGGGCATGGTGGTGTGCACCCGTAGTCCCAGCTTACTCGCGAGGCTGAGGCAGGAGAATTGCTTGAACCCAGGAGGCGGAGGTTGCGGTGAGCCAAGATCGTGACATTGCACTCCAGTCTGGGTAACAACAGCGACACTCCATCTCAAAAAAAAAAAAAGAAGTATCTTTCTGGGAAATGTTAGAGCATTTATATACAGATTTGGCTTGATTTTCCATCTGCTTTTGTTACTTACACTTGAGAACAGCAATTTCATTGATACCTAGTGAGGTTAATCATAATTTGTACAAACTTTTATAGTCAATTGGAAAGTACAGTTTTATAAAGAAATTATGAGGAGACAGCAGTTAGAATAAGATGACAGTGGATGTATGATACAGATTGTATTTAAATCAGCAAATTTTGTATTTAACTTAACAATAATTTTGTACTCAGAGTTTGATACTAATGAAGCTGTAGGTTCTAAGATTGTGGTCAAATAAGGTGAACTTGTTAACCTTGTCTTTGACTTGGATCTTCTTAACCATTGTTTACAGGAATCAGGTATATAATTGAATGCAGAACTGGGCAAAAAAAGCAATCATGGGGAAAATAGCAAATTTTAGCCCTCTCTGATGAAAATAATGTATGCTTATTCTTGGTGGTTTAGTAGCATCATATATTACATAAAGACACAGGCAAGGCCAGGCATGGTGGCTCATACCTGTAATCCCAACACTTTGGGGAGGCCTAGATGGGAGGATCACTTGAGCTGAGAAATTTTGAGAGCAGCCTGAGGAACATAGTGAAACTCCATCCCTATAAAACATAAAGAAAATTGGCCAGGTTTGGTGGTGCACACCTGTCATCTCAGCTACTCGGGGGGCTGAGTTAGGAGGATCATTAAGCCCTGGAGATTGAGGCTGCAGTGAGCCGTGTTCACGCCACTGCACCCCAGCCTGGGTGATAGACTGAGACCTTGTCTCCAAAAAAAAAAAGAGAAGGGGAAAAGGAAAGTAATATTTATAATACTATGATTCCCATCTTTTAAATGCATAATGGAGATAGTTTCTCATGAGATGTAAAGAAGGGCTGATTATTTTGAAGTGCTTAAAAATAGACTCAGAAAACATATAACTGAGTCTGCTGCTAGTATGGTGGCAGAGTTCCTCATTTCTGTTCTTAGTTATTTTAACCAGGGATTTTCAGGTGGAATCTTTCTGCCTGGCAGCCAGGCAAGTGCTTCCTGTCTACACCACCTCCTTTTACCTAGCTCCCTTTAAAACCCCGGACTCAATGAACAGTTCAGCCATTACTTATTAGAGTTGTCCCAGATTCCTTAGTCAGGGATCTGACCAACGTTTCTTTTTCTTTCCACCTGAGAACCCAAAGTGTGATCAGGTCCTTCTCTTGTGACTGAGACTGTTCTTTTTTATTTCACTCTTCTGTAAAAGGGAACAACTATTTCTCCCCCAGGAGAGTCAAAGACCATCCTTGGGACATGGCATCTCAGATAAGCAGAATTTCACTATTCCATTAACTGTCTTCCATGTTTATTCCTCTCCTGTCTGTCTTAAAACGAATCTTCTTATTTTTTGGAGCCCATCTACTTTTTATTTTATAAAGGATATGCCTCCAGTTTCATAAGCGCTAGTGTTCTGAGTTGAATTTTTTCCTTTTAGCCAATTTCTTATTCCCTCAGCCTCTTTTTCTACTTCCCTAAACAAACACGTCTCATTTTCTGTATTGAGTTGCCCTTCTAAGGGAACATGGAACATGATTATTTAGAGTAGGAACTCCCATATGGCTTCCCAAGGAAGCCATTGCTTCCTTATCCTAGAGAAGAAAGACATTAATTTGTTGGACTAGGGACCCCCACACACACTTTTTTTTTTGCCTGATTGAATTTGACCTGCTGCCTTGATTTCCTTTCCTGCTACCTAAAATAGACATTGCTCATAAATTTTCTTTCCTTTTTCCTTGTTTGGACACAGGGTGTCACTCTGTTACCCAGACTGGAGTAGTGATGTGATCATGGCTCACTGCAGTCTTGACCTGCCAGGCAATTGCCAGTGGGCCGAGGGGTAGTATAATATCTCTTGGAGGAAGGGAGCTTTTGGTTAATTACAGATTTATTGTGTTTTACCTGAAAATGTAAGAGTTTGCCCCTGTCACCCCAAAAATATTTCCAGCTCGTTCATGGTTATAGAAGTTCTACTCTTAAACTAGACTGATAGAATATTTTCTATAGCATTACTATTTATTGGTATGGGGCTGGGCACAGTGGCTCACACCTGTATTCCCAGCACTTTGGGACGCCAAGATCACCTGAGGTCAGGAGTTTGAGACCAGTCTGGCCAACATAGTGAAACCCTATCTCTACTGAAAATCTAAAAAAATTAGCCAGGCATTGTGGCAGGCACCTATAACCCTGGCTACCTGGGAGGCTGAGGCAGGAGAATCACTTGAACCCCAGGGGGCAGAGGTTGCACTGAGCCGAGACCATGTCGTTGCACTGCAGCCTGGGCTACAAGAATGAAAATCCATCTCAAAATAAATAAATAAACGAATAAACTATTTATTGCTATGGGTTCCCCACCCCACCCCCCCACCCCCCCCGTGAAGAATACTGTTTAGGAAATCATGGAAAGATAAAATGAGAACAAGAACTGCCTTTGCCTTCTTGTCTATATGCCACCTAAAATAAATTCTATGCTGTTCATTGTTGTTAATTTTTTTGGCCAGCATTGAGTTACAGCTACAAGAACTAGGCCCTGTCATTCGCAGTGGTGTCTACTCCCACCTTGAAGCTTTTGTGCCATGCAATAAAGAAACACTAGTAAAACGTCTAAAGAAGTTACATCTCAATGTCCAGGTAAGAGGAAGAACAATAATATCTGCATCTTGGGTTTCATAACCTGTAAAGATACTTGTTTCTATTTGGGACCTTTGCACATTAATTTATTTATAGTCATATTGTATGTATTTAATAATCATAGGAGGTTATTAAAAGTATGTTTGATCCCCTGAAAAATAATTGGTCTTCAACAATTGATAAGTTCAGAGGAGAAATGTTTTCTAAAGCATAGATTGTTGGATGTAAATTAATATAGTAGGTATGACCTGACAAACAGTTTTTTTTAAATAGGTACTCACCTTTTTTTTTTCTTCTCTCTTTTGATATAGGGTCTTGCTCTTGCCCAGGCTGGAGTGCAGTGGTATAAACATGACTCTCACTGCAGTCTCAACCTCCTGGGTTCAAGCATCCTCCCACCTCAGCCTCCCAAGTAGCTGGGACTACAGGCTGACATCACCATGCATGCCATTTTTAAATTTTTTGTCTGTAGAGACAGGTTCCTGCTATGTTGCCCAGGCTGGTCTTGAACCCCTGGCAAGTTTGAAGTTACTTAACATCCCTTTGGCTATGGAAGAAAGATGTCTTATCCTTGCTCTTCTTTATATGGTTTTATCACATATATTTGTATCCCTAAAAATTCTATTTAATTTTGCATATTTTTGAGCTTCATATATATAAATACTCTCTGCTTTCTTTTCCAGCTTTTATTGTGCACCTCAGATTTATCTTATGTATACATATAGTAGAAATACATTTTTTTTTTTTTTTTTTTTTTTTTTTTTGAGATTGAGTCTCGCTCTATCACCCAGGCTAGAGTGCAGTGGTGTGATCTCGGATTACTGCAGCCACCGTCTCCCAGGATCAAGCAATTCTCCCATCTCAGCCTCCCGAGTTGCTGAGTTTACCGACACCTACAGTCATGCCCAATGAATTTTTGTATTTCAGCAGAGACAGGGTTTCATCATGTTGGCCAGGCTGGTCTTTAACCTTTGACCTCAGGTGATCTGCCCACCTTGGCCTCCCAAAGTACTAGGATTACAGCATGAGCCACTGTGCCTGGTCAGAAATATATTCATTTTTACTGCTATGTACACAGTGTTCCATTGTGTGAATATATCCCCGTTAGTTTGTTCATTTTATTTTATTATTTGTGGATATTTGGGTTGTTTCCAGGCAGATAGTCTAAGCTACATAATTCTTCAAAAGTAATCATCTAGGAACCATGAATTCTGGATGTTCACTTTTTTGGGGGGAGGGGACAGAGTTTGGCTCTTGTTGCCCAGGGTGGAGTGAGTGCAATGGCGCTATCTTGGCTCACCACAACCTCCGCCTCCCTAGTTCAAGTGATTGTCCTGCCTCAGCTTCCCAAGTAGCTAGGATTACAGGCATGCACCACCACGCCTGGCTAATTTTATATTTTAGTATACATGACATTTCTCCATGTTGGTCAGGTTAGTCTCAAACTCCTGACCTCAGGTGATCCTCCCACGGTGGCCTCCCAAAATGCTGGGATTATAGGCACAAGCCACTTCGCCCGACCAGATGTTCACATTTTTAAACATAGGATTTTATGTCATATGTGCTATAATATTTACTTACTGGTGTTCACGGAATAGGTTAACATGCTTATTTGTGATATTTGTGTTCTAAAAATATTTTGTGTGTTTTTTTTTTTTTTTTTGAGATGGAGTCTCACTTTGTCACACAGTCTGGAGTGCAGTGGTGCAATCTTGGCTCAGTGCAACCTCCACCTCCCAGGTTCAAGCAGTTCTCCTGTCTCAGCCTCGCTGGGATTACAGGCATGTGCCACCATGCCCAGCTAATTTTTGTATTTTTAGTAGAGACAGGGTTTCACCATGTTGGTCAGACCGGTCTCAAACTCCTGACCTTGTGATCTGCCCGCCCCAGCCTCCCAAAGTGCTGGGATTACAGGCGTGAGCCACTGCGCCTGGCTAAAAATCTTTCCTTCACCAGAAATCACATTTAAAGAACAGTTGTTTTTGGCTGGGTGGTTCATGCCTGTAATCCTAGCACTTTGGGAGGCTGTGGCAGGTGGATCACTTGAGGTAGATCACTAAACATATAAAAATTAGTTGGGTGTGGTGGCATGCACCTGTGGTCCTAGCTACTTGGGTGGCTGAGGCACAATAATTTTTGTTTGTTTGTTTTTTGTTTATTTCTTATATGGCCTTGAGTACTTTATTTTATTTTATTTTTAAAATTTTTTATATTTTATTGCGTTTTAGGTTTTGGGGTACATGTGCAGAACATGCAAGATAGTTGCATAGGTACACACATGGCAGTGTGTTTTGCTGCCTTCCACCCCTTCACCCACATTTGTCATTTCTCACAATAATTGTTTGAACCCAGAAGGTGGAGGTTCCAGTGAGCCGAGATGGTTCCACTGCACTCCTGCCTGGGTGACAGAGCGAGACTGTCCCCCCAAAAAAAATTGTTTCAGCAAAGAAAAGTAAAGTTTTATAATATTGCATCACCTATGATGGTGATAAAAGTATGTTTCAAATAGTTAAATATATATACGGTTGCTAGCAAGATGAAAGTAATAAATTGGTTCATTAAAGCTGTCAGGTACAAACCTACTTTCTTTCTTTTTGGCCCTGAAAATACACATGAATAAGAGTTTTCAGGTTCCTCTTTTACCGTGACCTTGACCTTGCATTACCTGCAGCGTAAGTCAAAATGATTAACCATAACTGAGAGAACAGGATGCCAACATCCGGTTGGTAGTCACCCAAACCAAACACGTGTGTTCGTGTTCCAGAGCATTGTCTCTTCTTAGGGTACTGGTTTCCCATCATAATGGAGATTAACCAGTAGTAGTCTGTACAATGTACATTTTGTTTTCTATTTAATTATCTGTATTAAAGTGTCCATGGGGCATTTTAAAGAGTGTAAAGGAACACTATTAATAATTATGCGGGCAATAGGCAAAAACTGGGACTCTTCTTGGCTAACTGGGAAATGTCATTCTAATTTTGTATCCAGTGTGTATTACGAAAAGTCAGTGCTATAGAAGAAATGTGCATATTTAGGTATGCTAATATTTCAAATCTATAATTGGTATCTAAAACATAAATTTCATCTTTCAAGGACCTCACAAAATTTTGTAAATATGTCTGATAAAAACTTTTAGTATGCTTTTCTTTTCAGGATGATCGTTTAAGAGAACCTCTGCAAAAACTGAAGCTGGCTGTTAGCAATGTCATGCCTGAACAGCTATTTAAATACCAGGAGGACTGCCAGGCTCGTAGTCAAGCTAAGTGTGCCAAGTATGTATCTCTTCTATTTGGACTGGGTTTGCATTTGAGAAGTATTTTTATTTATTTGTTTGTTTTGATGTGGAGTCTCACTCTGTTGCCCAGGCTGGAGTGCAGTGGTGCAATCTCGGCTCACTGCAACCTCCGCCTCCCAGGTTCTCCTACCTCAGCCTCAAGAGTAGCTGAGATTACAGGCACCTGCCACCACCTCTGGCTAATTTTTATATTTTTAGTAGAGATGGGGGTTTCACCACATTGGCCAGGCTGGTCTCAAACTCTTGACCTCAGGTGATCCACCCGCCTCAGCCTCCCGAAGTGCTGGGATTACAGGTGTGAGCCACCACACCCAGCCGTGCATTTGAGAAGTACTTTTAGCTGTTCTGATGTTATGTGGACCTCGTTCTCATGTTGAAATTCACATATACCACTAACATGATATAATTGAGTATTTCGTAAATGACAGTTGCTTTGGAGTCAGAGGCAAAAGGTGTCTGTTGATTGATTGTATGGAGGTGATCAAAGCAAGAGCTGACATTGGTGAGACATTTCACAACCCAAACTTGACTTGCTGTAGTTGGATGCAAATATTTTCTGACCTAAAAGTTATAAAGTAGTTTGCTGGATAAGGTCTTCAAATTATGTGTCTTTACATTATAATTTGAAGACCTTATTCAGCAAACTATAACTCCCTTCAAATTCAAAGTATTATGTGGAAAGGTAAATTTCCTCTTTACCCTCTCTCTCTTTTTTTTTAATTGCTTTTTAGGTTTTGGGGTACATGTGCAGAACGTGCAAGATAGTTGCATAGGTACACACATGGCAGTGTGTTTTGCTGCCTTCCTCCTCTTCACCCACATTTGGCATTTCTCCCCAGGCTATCCCTCCCCAGCTCCCCCCCCGCTGCTGTCCCTCCCCTGTTTCCCCCAATAGACCCCAGTGTGTAGTACCCCCTTCCCTGTGTCCATGTGTTCTCATTTTTCCTCACCCGCCTATGAGTGATAATATGTGGTATTTCATTTTCTGTTCTTGTGTCAGTTTGCTGAGAATGATGTTCTCCAGATTCATCCATGTCCCTACAAAGGACACAAACTCATCATTTTTTATTGCTGCATAATATTCCATGGTGTATATGTGCCACATTTTCCCAGTCCAGTCTGTCATCGATGGGCATTTGGGTTGGTTCCAGGTCTTTGCTATTGTAAACAGTGCTGCAGTGAACATTCGTGTGCATGTGTCCTTATAGTAGAACGATTTATAGTCCTTTGGATATATACCCAGTAATGGGATTGCTGGGTCAAATGGAATTTCTATTTCTAGGTCCTTGAGGAATCGCCACACTGTCTTCCACAATGGTTGAACTAATTTACACTCCCACCAACAGTGTAAGAGTGTTCCTATTTCTCCACATCCTCTCCAGCATCTGCTGTCTCCAGATTTTTTAGTGATCGCCATTCTAACTGGCGTGAGATGGTATCTCAATGTGGTTTTGATTTGCATCTCTCTAATGACCAGTGATGATGAGCATTTTTTCATGTGTTTGTTGGCCTCATGTATGTCTTCTTTTGTAAAGTGTCTGTTCATATCCTTTGCCCATTTTTGAATGAGCTTGTTTGTTTATTTCCTGTAAATCTGTTTGAGTTCTTTGTAAATTCTGGATATCAGCCCTTTGTCAGATGGGGAAACTGCAAAGATTTTTTCCCGTTCTGTTGGTTGCCGATTCACTCTAGTGACTGTTTCTTTTGCCGTGCAAAAGCTGTGGAGTTTGATTCGGTCCCATTTGTCTATTTTCGCTTTTGTTGCCAATGCTTTTGGTGTTTTGGTCATGAAGTCCTTGCCTACTCCTATGTCCTGAATGGTTTTGCCTAGATTTTCTTCTAGGGTTTTTATGGTGCCAGGTCTTATGTTTAAGTCTTTAATCCATCTGGAGTTAATTTTAGTGTAAGGTGTCAGGAAGAGGTCCAGTTTCTGCTTTCTGCACATGGCTAACCAGTTTTCCCAACACCATTTATTAAACAGGGAATCCTTTCCCCATTGCTTGTTTTTGTCAGGTTTATCAAAGATTGTATGGTTGTAGATATGCTGCGTTGCCTCCGATGCCTCTGTTCTGTTCCATTGGTCTATATCTCTGTTTTGGTACCAGTACCATGCTGTTTTGATTACTGTAGCCTTGTAGTATAGTTTGAAGTCCGGTAGTGTGATGCCTCCCACTGTGTTCTTTTTGCTTAGGATTGACTTGGCTATGCGGGCTCTCTTTTGGTTCCATATGAAGTTCAAGGTGGTTTTTTCCAGTTCTGTGAAGAAAGTCAATGGTAGCTTGATGGGGATAGCGTTGATTCTGTAAATTACTTTGGGCAGTATAGCCATTATCACGATACTGATTCTTCCTAACCATGAACATGGAATGTTTCTCCATCTGTTTGTGTTCTCTCTTATTTCGTTGAGCAGTGGTTTGTAGTTTTCCTTGAAGAGGTCCTTTACATTCCTTGTAAGTTGTATTCCTAGGTATTTTATTCTCTTTGTAGCAATTGTGAATGGCAGTTCATTCTTGATTTGGCTCTCTTTAAGTCTGTTATTGGTGTATAGGAATGCTTGTGATTTTTGCACATTGATTTTATATCCTGAGACTTTGCTGAAGTTGCTTATCAGTTTCAGGAGTTTTTGGGCTGAGGTGATGGGGTCTTCTAGATATACTATCATGTTGTCTGCAAATAGAGACAATTTGGCTTCCACCTTTCCTATTTGGATAACCTTTATTTCTTTTTCTTGCCTGATTGCTCTGCCTAGAACTTCCACTACTATGTTGAATAGGAGTGGTGAGGGAGGGCATCCTTGTCTAGTGCCGGATTTCAAAGGGAATGCTTCCAGTTTTTGCCCATTAAGTATGATATTGGCTGTTGGTTTGTCATAAATAGCTTTTATTACTTTGAGATATGTTCCATCAATACCGAGTTTATTGAGGGTTTTTAGCATAAAGGGCTGTTGAATTTTCTCAAATGCCTTCTCTGCGTCAATTGAGATAATCATGTGGTTTTTGTTTTTGGTTCTATTTATGTGGTGAATTACATTTATAGACTTGCGTATGTTCAACCAGCCTTGCATCCCCGGGATGAATCCTACTTGATCATGATGGATAAGTTTTTTTAATGTGCTGTTGCAATTGGTTTGCCAGTATTTTATTGAAGATTTTTGCATCTATGTTCATCATGGATATTGGCCTGAAGTTTTCTTTTCTTGTTGAGTCTCTGCCGGGTTTTGGTATCAGGATGATGTTGGTCTCATAAAATGATTTGGGAAGGATTCCCTCTTTTTGGATTATTTGGAATAGTTTCAGAAGGAATGGTACCAGATCCTCTTTGTGTGTCTGGTAGAATTCATCTGTGAACCCATCTGGACCAGGGCTTTTTTTGTGTGGTAGGCTCTTAATTGCTGCCTCAACTTCAGACCTTATTACTGGTCTATTCATAGTTTCGGCTTCTTTGTCTCTTTTGATCTTTGTTGCTTTAAAGTCTATTTTATCAGAGACGAGTATTGCAACTCCTGCTTTTTTTTGCTCTCCATTTGCTTGGTAAATCTTTCTCCATCCCTTTATTTTGAGCCTTTGTGTATCCTTGCATGTGAGATGGGTTTCCTGGATACAGCACCCCAGTGGGGTTTCAGTTTTTTTTATCCAATTTGCCAGTCTTTGTCTTTTGATTGGTGCATTTAGCCCATTTACATTTAGGGTTAATATTGTTATGTGTGAATTTGATACTGCCATTTTGATGCTAGCTGGCTGTTTTGCCCGTTAGTTGATGCAGATTCTTCATTGTGTTGATGTTCTTTAGCATTTGGTATGTTTTTAGAATGGCTGGTACTGGTTGTTCCTTTCTGTGTGTAGTGCCTCTTTCAGGATCTCTTGTAAAGCAGGCCTGGTGGTGACAAAATCTCTGAGTACTTGCTTGTTGGCAAAGGATTTTATTTTCCTTCACTTATGAAGCTCAGTTTGGCTGGATATGAAATTCTGGGTTGAAAGTTCTTTTCTTTAAGGATGTTGAATATTGGCCCCCACTCTCTTCTGGCTTGTAGAGTTTCTGCCGAGAGATCTGCTGTGAGTCTGATGGGCTTCCCTTTGTAGGTGACCCGACCTTTCTCTCTGGCTCCCCTTAGTATTTTCTCCTTCATTTCAACCCTGGTGAATCTGACGACTATGTGCCTTGGGGTTGCTCTTCTTGTGGAATATCTTTGTGGTGTTCTCTGTATATCCTGAACTTGAGTATTGGCCTGCCTTGCTAGGTTGGGGAAATTTTCCTGGATAATCTCCTGAAGAGTATTTTCCAGCTTGGATTCATTCTCTTCATCACAATTCTGGTACACCTATCAAACGTAGGTTAGGTCTCTTCACATAGTCCCACATTTCTTGGAGATTTTGTTCATTCCTTTTTGCGCTTTTTTCTCTAATCTTGGTTTCTCGTTTTATTTCATTGAGTTGATCTTCGACTTCTGATATTCTTTCTTCTGCTTGGTCAATTCAGCTGTTGAAACTTGTGCATGCTTCGCGAAGTTCTCGTGTTTTTCAGCTCCTTCAATTCATTCATATTCCTCTCTAAATTGTCCATTCTTGTTATCATTTCCTCGAATCTTTTTTCAAATCTTTTTTCAAGGTTCTTAGTTTCTTTGCATTGATGTAGAACATGTTCTTTTAGCTCACTGAAGTTTCTCAGTATCCACCTTCTGAAGTCTGATTCCATCATTTCGTCACACTCATTCTCCATCCAGCTTTGTTCCCTTGCTGGTGAGGAGTTTTGGTCCTTTGTAGGAGGTGAGGTGTTTTGGTTTCGGGTGTTTTCCTCCTTTTTGCGCTGGTTTCTTCCCATCTTTGTAGATTTATCCACCTGTCGTCTTAGTAGTTGCTGACTTTTTGATTGGGTCTCTGAGTGGACGCCCAGATTGTTGATGATGAAGTATTTCTGTTACTTAGTTTTCCTTCTAACAGTCTAGCCCCTCTGCTGTAAGACTGCTGAGGTCCACTCCAGGCCCTGCTTGTCTGGGGTACACCTGTAGCAGCTGCAGAACAGTGAGGGATGCTACCAGTTTCTTTTTCTGCTATCTTTGTCCCAGAATGATGCCCGCCAAATGTCAGTCTGATTAGTCCTTTTTTGAGGTGACTCTTTGGATATACAGAGGTCAGGGAGCTGCTTAAGGAGACGGTCTGTACTTTATAGGAGCTCAAGTGCGGAGCTGTGAGCTCTGTTGTTCATTCAGGGTTGTTGGGCGGGTGATTTTAGGTCTGCTACAGCAGAACTTAAAAAACCCCCCCTTTTTTTTTCCTCAGATGCTCTGTGTCAGGGAGTTGGGGCTTTCTTTATGAGTATCCATTGCATTGTCCTGCCCAGCTAGGAGGCAGTCTAGTCACTATTTGCCTGCTGAGGCTCCGCCCTGCTGCTGCGTGTCTCCGCCCTACTGTGGTCGGCTCCACCCTGTTGGCTGAGTCTCTCTGTTATGGCGGGTTGCCTCGGCAACAGCAGGCTGCTTCAGCAGTGGGCGTGTACCTCAGTAGGGGCGGGATGCGTCTGTAGTGGCGGATGCCCCTCCCCCACCGAGCTGCACCATCCTGGATTCAGCTGATCCCGCAGTAAAACTCTCAACCCCGAGCGTTTCGAATTGCCATTTTGTTTGTCCCTGTGGGGGTGGGACCCGCCCAGCCTGATCACCTGGCGCTCTCTCTCTCTCTCTCTCTCTCTCTCTTTTTAAGTTGAACAGTTGACTCTCTCACAGGTGTTTCAGTCGCCTGCTGATAGGGCACCAGGATCTGTGTGATTTCCCGTGCCACGACCCACTGCACCGGCTCAAATCACGCTTCCCAGGAATCTCCTGGTCTGGCTCACTGTCCAAGTCCCGTGTAATCAGATGGATATGTTAATCTGCCCTCCCAAATCTCAGATTGCCAGTTTAACAGGGCACCCAGACCAGTGAGTTTTGTGCGGGGTGCCGCTATGCCGCAGCACCGGCCGAAACGGCTGCGCAAGCCGAAAGGGCTGCGCTGGTGTCCCGTGTCTCTCCTACACCTGGGAATTTCCCCGTTCTGTGGGCAACAAAGGTCCGTCTGAAAATGCGGCTGAGACTCACCCTCTGTGCCTTCACTGAGAGCTGCAATCCCGAGTTGTTCCTACCACGCCATCTTGGAAATCCCCCTTACCCTCTCTTTTAACATTCAGTTAAGCAATTTGACAAGTGTTTATGGAGCATATTATATAGTTGTGTTGGGTTACAAGTTTGTTTTATAAAGTGTTTTTTCATTTTTAGATTGCAGACAGATGAAGAACGAGAAAAAAATGGATCTGAAGAAGATGATGAGGAGAAACCAGGAAAACGTGTCATAGGACCAAGAAAGAAATTTCACTGGGATGACACCATCAGGTAAGATTTAATTAGTTTTTGCTTTTAATAAATAATGCAGAAGGAAGGTTTCTCATTTTTTAAAAAAAATCTATAATAAATATTAAACTGGATTGGAAGCAAAGATAAATGTGTAGGAAAAAATTATTAAAGAGAAAAGTAATGAGTATCGAATATCTTTAGTAATTGCTTTTATTTTCGTATATACTGTAATACTTGTTATAAACTAATCTAATAATGGAGTAAGTCATACTGGTTTCAGAAGGTGAAGTGCTCTCAACATAATTCTTCTTTGGCCATCTTTCTTAGTAGTATTTCTGTACCCCAAGTAGAGAACCATCCCTTTCGATCTTTGGTGCTTTGATTAAAGGTGTCGAAGAAAATTGTTTCATATTAGGGGTTTGACTGTAGTTCAATGAATGATACATGTTAGAAATTGTTATTTTCTGGATTTTTCACATAGTCTTTATGATTGCTGCCAAGTTTATGTGCTTCTAAAAAAAGTTTCGAATTTAATTTTCAATCTGCTTAGAACTTTGTTATGTAACCTTGTTGAGATCAAACTGGGATGCTATGAGTTAGAGCCAAATAAAAGCCAGTCTGCTGAAGATTATCTTAAGTCTTTTATGGAGACAGAGGTGAAGCCCCTGTGGCCTAAGGGCTGGATGCAGGCAAGGTAAGACATGCGACTTACTGGATTTTATTTTATTATTTTCGCTGTCGTTAAAGATACACATACATATATATGTGACATTGATTTTTCTAAGAACCTAATGTATTCAGCATATACTGTATAGTCATCTCAGATGATCCTTGCTTTGAAAATCTTAAGCACTTAAATGACAAAATAGTCATGCATACACAGAGGTAGGTGTAAAGGTGATAATTTTACTTAACATTTTTGTTTTTACACCCAAATTTGCTGGTAGTGAAAAAGGGAAGAGGGAAGACTCCCAAATGGTTATGAAGTTTGGGAGAGGAGCTATATGGGTAACATGAAGATAGGGAACTGAGTATGGGATTAGAGCATAGGAAAAGAGACACAGCCTTAGGTGCTATTGAAAATAGTAGAGGCCGGGTGCAGTGGCTCACACCTGTAATCCCAGCACTTTGGAAGGCCAAGGTGGGAGGATCACTTGAGCCCAGGAGTTTAAGACCAGCCTGGGCAACATAGTGAGACCCGTTTCAAAAAGTAAGTAAGAAAGAAAGAAAATATTCATTATAGAGAGATGCTTTAAGAAACTAAGAGTTGCTCTATTTGGAGTCTCAAGGGTTAAGTAAAGTATGTGGCCCGTTGCAGTAGCTCACACCTGTAATCAGAGCACTTTGAGAGGCCAAGGCAGGTGGATCATCTGAGGTCAGGAGTTTGAGACCAGCTTGGCTAACATGGTAAAATCGTGTATCTACTAAAAATATAAAAATTAGCTGGGTGTGGTCGTGGGCACCTGTAATTCCAGCTACTCAGTAGACTGAGGCAGGAGAATCACTTGAACCCAGGAGACAGAAATTACAGTGAGCCTAGATTGCGCCATTGAACTCTAGCCTGGACAACAAGAGCAAAACTTTGTCTAAAAAAAAAAAAAAAAAAGAGTTAAAGAGTGTAAAAATTAATAAACTTGAGCAGTTCAACCCATGATCTTAAAGTGCTCCATCTTTTATCAACAAAAAGATCTGTTGGCCAGGTATGGTAGCTCACCCCTGTAATCTCAGCACTTTTAGGAAGCCCAGGGCCTTTGAGAGAGGATTGCTTGAGGCCAGGGGTTCAAGATCAGCTTGGCCAACATAGTGAGACCTTTGTCTCTGCAAAAAGTTTTAGAAATTAGCTGGGCATGGTGGCAACACCTGTAATTCCAGCTTCTTTGAAGGCTGAGATAGGAGGACTGTTTGAGCCCAGGAGGCCTAGGTTACAGTGAGCTGTGAATAAAACTCTCCATAAAATAGATTATTAAGTATACTGTACCATTATAACTTTTACTTGGTAAATAAGTAATAGTTGATTGAAAATTAAGTTACTTTAAAAAAATAAAACAATTATCATATTATCTGCTATTAAAAAAATAATAATAATTGTGTTCTTTAAATTTTTCCAGAATGCTTTTTAAGGAAAGCCGGAGTGTTCATAATCATCTTACTTCTGCTCCGTGAGTAAATGCAGTCTCCAGATTGCTTCATTTATTCGCATTATGAGGTTTAGTAGACAAAAATATCATTTATTAAATGCTAGTTGGACTAAGACTTAAAAAGATCATTTTGACCATTGACTGTTTAGACTTCAGAACACAAATTGATCTCTTTCTTCCCTAGTATAAGGAAGCAATGGCTTCCTTGGGAAGCCATATGGGAGTTCCTACCTACTAAATCCATACTGGGACACATAATGGCCTGGGATACTGGTAGTAGGGAAGCAGGAAGGTTCAGAAGTTTTCCTTTGTTCCTGGGCCTTCTACCTGCCAGTCTTTTTCTCTACCTCTTAAAGTTCATCTGCATTTGTCATCTACAGCCCCCTGCTGCCCTGAGCTTACCAAGACAGATCCATGTGCTCATCCACCCTTGTTGCACTGCAGTGTTTTATTTCGCAAAATTAACCTACTCTTCAGGTCTTTCCTTGTGTTCAAAACTAGATATTTCTTTAGTGATGTGATTACTAGAGAAAGATATTTTATCCCCTCATATACAACAAAAAGCAAGTTTTTTCTGTTATTATTATGTTACTAACTGCTATAAAAATAATTCAACCTTTTTGGTTGAATATTGGTCAATTCCAGAACAGTTTTATTTTTCCCTACAACTTAGGGCTACTTCTCTGTAGCCTACAAGTGTGGCATTTAATAACCCTTGTATTAAAGCCAGCACAGTGGCTCATGCCTGTTATCCCAGCACTTTGGGAGGCTGAGGTGGGTGGATTGCGTGAGTCCAGGAGTTTGAGACTAGCCTGGGCAACATGGTGAAACTCGACCTCTACAAAAAATAAAAAATTAGCCACGCATGGTGGTGTGTGTGCCTGTAGTCCCAGCTACTCAGGAGGCTGAGGTGGGAGGATGTCTTACGCCAGAAAAGCGGAGGTTGTAGTGAGTGGAGATCATGCCACTGCCCTCCAGCCTGCAGGGACACAGCTGACCTTGTTTCCGAAAGGAAAAAGAGAGGGGTTCGGGATTATTAAAATATAAAATAAGCACGTTACTCAGGATTTACTGAACACTCTAATTCAGTATTCTGCTAAGAGATCTGTTTAACATCTTTTGGGCAACATTATAAAATTCGTCCTCTCCTTGTATGCAGTTTCATAGGAATTTTTTTAGTTTTTAGGAAAGATACTTCATTACAAGAGTTAGGGAGTTCATCCCCTCACTCCACATGGTCAGAAATCCACGTGTAACTTTCAGTCTCCCGAAACTTAACTACTAATAGCCTACTGTTGACCGGAAGCCTTACTGATAACATAAATAGTTCATAACACATTTTGTATGTTTTATGAACTGTATACCATATTCTTATAATAACATAAGCTAGAGGAAAGAAAATGTTAATAAGAAAATAATAAGGGAAATTATATTTACTATTCATTAAGTGGAGTGAATCATCATAAAGGTCTTCATTCTCAAGGGTCAACTGTATATCATCAGGGATGCATTAAGTTAGTTGTGGTTTTCAGTTCCTATTTTTTTTTTAGTATAAATTCTAAGTAGTTTGGTTTCATATTATAGGTTTACTTTGTTGCAAGTGTTTTTGTTGTGTTTGAAATAAATTTTATATATATATGTATGTATTTGTTTCAGTAATATTTTTGGCTTTAATTTCCCTATACAGTAGTCCCTCTTATTCCTCAGACAGTATACTCCAAAATGCCACCAATGGATGCCAAAACCACAGACAGTACTGAAGCCTACATAGACTGTTATTTCCTATATATACATTCCTATGATAGATCCTAGCTTACAAATTGGGCACAGTAAGAGATTAACAACAGCAATAATAAAAGAGAACAATTTAAGTCTGCTATAATAAAAAGTATGTGAATGTGGTTTCTCTCTATTTCTGGAATTTTCCATTTAATATTTTCAGACCTCAGTTGACCACAGGCAACTGAAACTGCAGAAATTGAAAACTGTGGATAAGGGGGGGCTATGGTAATTCTAAAGCCATGTATGCCTTACATTTCAGGTACAAATAATGCATTCCTTTAATTCTAAAGGTGTTTACAAAAGATGTCGATGTCTCTGTCTCTGTCTCTCTCTCTCTCTCTCTCTCTCTCTCTCTCTCTCTCTCTCTCTCTCTCTCTCTCTCTCTCTCCCTCCCTCCCTCCCTCCTTCCCTCCCTCCTTTTGAGAGGGAGTCTTGCTCTGTTGCCCAGTCTGGAGTTCAGTGGTGCGATCTCAGCTCACTGCAACCTCTATCTCCCAGGTTTAAGCACTTCTCCTCAGCCTCCCAAGTAGCTGGGATCACAGGCACGCGCCACCACACCTGGCTAATTTTAGCATTTCTAGTAGAGACAGGGTTTGACCACATTGGCTGGGCTGATCTCAAATTTCTGGCCTCAAGTGATCTGCCTGTCTTGGCCCAAAGTGCTAGGGTTACAGGCGTGAACCACTGTGCCTGGCCTCCTTCTCCCTTTTTTTTTTTTTTTTTTTTTTTTTAAAGACAGGGTTTCACTGTGTTTCCCAGGCTGGTCTTGAACTCCTGAGCTCAGGCAATCCACCCACCTCAGCCTCCCAAAGTGCTGAGATTACAGGCGCTCCCAGCCCTTCTCCCTTTTTTGAATTGCTTCATTATTATTAACTTTGTGTTTTGTTTAACTTTGTGTTTTGTTTTGTACCAGAAAGTAGGAATCTGTGCTAAATGGCCTTCATCAAAAAAACTTAGAAAATTACTGTTGCCTAAATGAAGTTGTAAAGTGACAGTTTTCATCAGTATTCTTGTTAATCTAATTGATGACACTTTAGGCAAGTGAAGTAGATAAGGTCAAGAAGTATTTTAGCTTTCAACACATTAATTATTCAATGAACGTTTGGATACGTTGACTTACCATGGAAATCGTTAGTTTTTTTTAATCTTCAAACTTTTTTTTTTGTTTTGTTTTTTGAGACAAGAGTTTCGCTCTCGTTACCCAGGCTGGAGTGCAGTGGCGCCACCTTAGCTCGCCGAAACCTCTGCCTCCTGGGTTCAGGCAATTCTCCTGCCTTAGCCTCCTGAGCAGTTGGTACTACAGGCGCGCGCCACCATGCTCAGCTAATTTTTGTATTTTCAGTAGAGACGGGGTTTCACCATGTTGACCAGGATGGTCTCCATCTCTTTACCTCGTGATCCACCCGCCTCAGCCTCCCAAAGTGCTGGGATTGTAGGCGTGAGCCACTGCGCCCGCAATCTTCAAACTTTTTTATAGTTTTACAAAAGTTTCAAGGTTTCATAGTAATTTTTCTTTCCCCTTTTCTCCCTATCATTTTGACTTTTTTTTAAATTTTTACATTACAAAATAATTTATTTAAAAACTCAAAGATTTTTTTGTTTTAAGTTAAATTGCATTCACACCTTCTTGGCATGATTTAATTGAGCTTGAAGTTCCTTGAAGTTTTTTTGTTTTTTTTTTTTTAACATAATTGTAAATTCTTACCAGTTTTTTGAGTAAGTCTGTTTTTGGGTTATTTTATAGTTTATGTATTTACATTTAATTTTATCAACATTTCATATTTTACCAGTTGTTTGGCCTTTCTTTGAATTGATGTAAATTGAGGAAAGTGTTGCTATATACTTAGTATAAACTGAGCATTTAAATACAGTTCCTTCAGAGAGCTTTCCAAATAGCAGAAGAAATTATTTACCACATAATTACAAAGTAATTACATAATTACAAAGTTATATGTTATAACTTTCTGATGAGCAATATGTAATATTGCTACTGAAATCGCCTTTTTAAATCTTTTTATCCCAGGGCAAAGAAAAAGGTGATTCCTGCACCTAAACCCAAAGTAAAGGTAAGTCTTGAAACAAAATCTTTAATTAGTTATAATTGGTGAATGTTGAAATACATTCCTAAGATTAAAAGGAAATACAGTATTTAGCAAAGGTCAGTAGGCACTATAAGATAGGTGTTTTCAACTTCATGATACTCTTAGAACTTCTGTATTTGGGACAATAGATTTCTATGTAACAGTGTAAAGCTTAACTTTATTAATACTTGGAAATGCTAGGTAAAATATAACAAATATTCTTTCATAGCATAGCTGAGATTGAAAATATGTAAGAAAAATTCCTAAGACCAAAAACAGAAGGAGCTGACAGTGTTAATCCATTGTCATTGACCTTGGAGGCATTTGGCACTTTGTATCCATCACTTGATGGTGTCTTTTTACATTTCTTCTCAGAGCATAGCAGTTAGAGTTTCCTTGGGCTTGTACAGGTTGAAAATTGGGATGAAACCTGCATAAAGCTGGACCTTCAAACAATAACGTCTTTTGTAAAAGAAAGGACTAGAAAAAAATGCAGCCACCAGCAGAGACACTAAGAAAAGTGTCTTTCTTGGAATATATTTGCTGAAAAATTTCCTTGGCTTAGGAGTTTAATTTACACTCTCTGTACAATCTGAGAAAACCCCAAGCTAAAAAAAAGTAACTTAGTTATTGCATTAGTAGTAACCCAGGACCACTAGCAAAAAATAAAAATCAAAATCAAATTCTCCCTGGTATAACATGCCCTCTTCAGAGGCCTCAAAGGCCTTCCTCCTATAAACCACATCAGACCTGAGCTTACAATCCGAAATACAGAATACATGAGAGAATGAGTTACTGTGAGTGAGAATCAGGAGGAACAATAAAAACCCTAAGGAACAGTCCTAAGATGGACAAGTAGTACATTTATGGAGTTCCATACTTAAAATAATTTTGCGTAATTTTTTTTAATATTTAGAGAAATAGAAAAGAGTAAAAAATATCCTATGAAAACAGAGAAAGTAGATTTGAAAGAGAATCAAAGTATAACCTCTGGAAGTAAAAACTATAATCATTTGAAATTAATATTTTAATGAAAGCCCACACCCTTTGGTTTTTACACTTCGCTCTGTAGCCTTTGTCTCCTTGGTTTTTTGTTGTTGTTTTTAATAGATGAGTTTCTTTGCTTGAAAGATTGTGGCCAGAGCTCAATATTCATTATTCTCTGGCCTTCCTGCCTTTTTGGTGTTACAGCCTCTTGAAATGCAGGGTAAATAGCCATTTTTCTTTATCGTTTTTTTTTTTAAAGATGGAGTCTCACTCTGTCATCCAGGCTGGAGTGCAGTGGCACGATCTCGGCTCACTGCAACCTCCACCTCCCGGGTTCAAGCAATTCTCCTGCCTCAGCCTCCTGAGTAGCTGGGATTACAAGGGTGTGCCACTACCCCCAGCTAATTTTTGTATTTTTAGTAGAGACGGGGTTTCACCATGTTGGTCAAGCTGTTCTGAAACTGCTGACCTCATGATCTGCTGGCCTCGGCCTCCCAAAGTGCTGGGGTTAAAGGTGTGAGCTACCGTGCCTGGCCAGTAATTCTCTTTTTCTTAATAACCTGCTTTGTCTTCTGATCTAAATAATATTAAACCAATCTTTCATTAAGTCCATTGAGTTTAGACTTTATTTTGATACTTTATTTGTATATTAGAATACTAAAGTCTTAATATCCTCCATAAAGGATTGATTACATTTTGATACATCTATTTAAATGTATGATTGATAGAATAATTGGATAGGAAATTTATACATTGTAATACTGAATGTGTTAGGATATGGGTGAGTCATCAGGTTTTTTGTTTCCTTCTTTGTGATTAAATTACTTTTCCCTTTTCCCAAAATGGAAAAGCTATGTTGTTGATGTGGTTTTTTGCTACTGTAACTCCCCATACTGTTTCTGGTTTTAAAGGCAAGATAAGGAAATGCCTGCAATAGAAAATGCAAATAACACAGAAAAGTAAGGAGAAAAGTAAAAGTATCTATAAATTTCTCCTTAGTCAGAGAATAAAAGCTCTTAGCTTTCTAGGACACGTTTTCCTTCCCTTCTTTTGGAACTCTGTTCCTCCTTCCCTCCCTTCCATTCATCCATCTATCCAATCAGCTATCCATTTATTTAATCTTTTATATAAATGGGATAACCTGCTTTTTTGACTAAGTTATATATCCTGGATAATTTTCTCTGCTAATATAAATCTACATAGTATTCTATTACAGTGGGTTTGATATTTTTATAAATAAAAATTAATAATCAAAAAGTTATTTTTAAACAGCACTTTTATACTATTAATACTTGCAACATTTGGATACATTTCTCACCCTTTATTTTGTACTTTTTATGATGATGGAGTTTTCACTAATCACGTAAGTGGATGGCATATCACAACAGACATGTCTCATCTACATTAACCATTCTTAGCAGACATTTGTGACCTTAATGCAGTTACACTTGTACTTCCAATAGGCAATGAGGTTTTTAATCAGGGGTTTTAGAATAAAAGCTTAGAAAAAGTACTAAGTAAGTTAGGGTATAATGGTATTCTTAACAGCTTGCTTATGTAATACCTTAGGAGGTGATGGTAAAGACCTTTCCTCTCCATTCTTTCCCCACTATGCTTAAGGTAAGTGCTACGGTTGTATAAATCAGTATGTAACATAACACTCTAGGTTTGTTTGGTTTGTTTAAGAAACTAATTGAAGAGACTTGATATGACTTTTATGTCATACATTTTTGCTTCTCAATCTTAAAAATAAAATGAGTCAAACACTTCATATTTCTCTTTAAAAATAAATAGTTGCGGCCAGGTGCAGTGGCTCACACCTGTAATCCCAGCACTTTGGGAGGCCAAAGTGGGCTGATCACCTGAGGTTCAGAGTTCGAGACCAACCTGACTAACATGGAGAAAACCCATCTCCACTAAAAAAAAAAATACAAAATTGACCAGGCATGGTGGTGCTTGCCTATAATCCTGGCTACTCAGGAGGTTGAACAGGAGAATTGCTTGAACCTGGGAAGTGGAGGTTGCAGTCAGCTGAGATCGAGCCATTGCACTCCAGCTTGGGCAGTAAGAGCAAAACTCCGTCTCAAAAAATAAATAAATAAGTAAATAAATAAATACTTGCTTTTTAATTATTTTGCTCTTTGAATATTATAAACTGTGCTCTAATTCTTTTTCTTAAATATTAAGAACGTTGATTCTTTTTTTGACTCTAACAACTCTTAGGTATTCAGAGTTCTAATTCTTACTACCCTTGTTTTCTTAGCATAGAGCCCTGTTCACAGCAGATACTTAGTGAATATATGTTGAATAAATGAGAAATGAATAATTTATAAATAAGTTACAGACTCACAATAATAAATAGAAAGCATAATTTATATATCTTGGATTGAGTCATCTGCCACTTTGATGTACCAGTTTTTCTATGTACTGGCTGTAGGGTAGGGCAAACAAAGAGGCAGAAATGCATGGAAGCAGAAAGTGAAGGTCAGCCTCCTGGCAAACCATCCAGACTAGAAGGGGAGTATCTTAATATAAAGGCAGAATTTCTCCTGAGTACAGGGGAATAAAAAGAATAATCTGAACAGCTGGATTTGGAGCAGGATTTGAAGATCTGATGCAGGTGAGGGGGCTCATCAGTAATGTAACTAGTATATGAATGTTCCTTCCACTTGGTGTTAAGTTACTAAGGTATGACAGCTGTGTGTAATATATCAGATACTTTGTCTTATGAGGACAGCTCAGTCAGGAACTCTGTCATCTCAAAAATTATTTTTGTTTTGATAGTCTAAAGATTTTCAGTAGAAAAACAATTTTGATTGTCATGCGAATCTTATTTAAAATGAACTTTGTAATTTTTTATTCACCATTTCTATTTTTTTCCATATGATGCTTTACATTAGGAGTGTAGTCCAAAAAAGGACCAGAAAACTCCTTCATCCCTTGTGGCTCCAGTTAGCGGTCCTCCAACGAGCTCCAGCACAACTGCCGTTGCCGCAGCCAGCTCTAGCTCTGTATCAGCCCAAGAAACCATCTGCCTCGATGACTCACTAGATGAAGACCTTTCTTTCCATTCACCCTCACTGGATCTTGTTTCTGAAGCTTTAGCGGTTATCAACAATGGAAACAAGGGCCCTCCCGTTGGCTCAAGGATAAGCATGCCAACCACAAAGCCTCGTCCAGGACTGAGAGAAGAAAAATTAGCAAGTATCATGAGTAAGCTGCCACTGGCTACTGCAAAAAAACTAGATTCTACTCAGACTACACATTCTTCAAGTCTTATTGCTGGTCACACGGGGCCAGTACCAAAGAAACCCCAGGATTTAGCTCATACCGGCATCTCTTCAGGCCTTATTGCTGGTTCTTCCATTCAGAACCCTAAAGTTTCTTTAGAACCTCTGCCAGCCAGGCTACTTCAACAAGGACTTCAAAGGTCAAGCCAGATTCACACTTCCTCCTCTTCACAGACTCATGTCTCCTCTTCCTCCCAAGCCCAAATTGCTGCCTCTTCTCATGCTCTGGGAACATCTGAGGCCCAAGATGCTTCTTCGTTAACACAAGTAACAAAGGTGCACCAGCATTCAGCTGTCCAGCAGAACTATGTGTCTCCATTACAGGCCACCATCAGTAAATCCCAGGCCAACCCCGTGGTGAAATTAAGTAATAATCCCCAACTCTCCTGTTCCTCCTCGCTTATTAAGACTTCAGATAAGCCACTTATGTACCGCCTTCCCTTATCTGCCCCCTCACCTGGAAATGGTTCTCAAGGGTCCCACCCCCTGGTTTCTAGGACAGTACCTAGCACCACTACCTCCAGTAACTATTTAGCCAAGGCTATGGTGTCACAAGTCTCCACGCAGGGTTTCAAATCTCCCTTCTCGATGGCTGCCTCCCCCAAACTTGCAGCATCTCCCAAGCCTGCCACATCTCCTAAACCCCTGCCCTCACCTAAGCCTTCTGCCTCACCCAAGCCCTCTCTGTCAGCTAAGCCTTCAGTATCAACTAAACTTATTTCTAAATCCAACCCTGCTCCCAAGCCTACTGTATCCTCTAGTAGTACAAGTCCTAATGCACTAGTAGCCCAGAGTAGCCACTCCAGCACCAACAACCCAGTCCATAAACAGCCCAGTGGAATGAATATCAGCAGACAGTCTCCCACCTTGAATTTATTGCCCTCTAACCGCACTTCAGGCCTTCCATCTACAAAAAATCTTCAGGCCCCCTCAAAGCTAACAAACTCATCATCCACTGGAACTGTTGGGAAGAATAGCTTGAGTGGAATTGCAATGAATGTACCTGCCAGCAGAGGTAGTAGCAACCTTAACTCAAGCGGAGCTAATAGGACTAGTCTATCTGGGGGAACAGGAAGTGGAACACAGGGTGCTACCAAACCATTGTCTACTCCACATAGACCATCTACTGCCTCAGGGTCTTCAGTGGTAACAGCCAGTGTGCAGGTATGTATCTTCTGTGCATTCATGTGATAAACAGTAAGATTGTTTAGTGTAATCTTTCTTGTGGGTAACTTTAATAAGCTTTTTATAATATGTGGATTGTTCTCAATAGGCTTATTACAGCCTATGGCCATGGGATATTCCTGATGCTGACATCACAGTGACAGGCACGCTTGTAGATGAGCTGTTTGTTGGGATATAGGTATTTTTTAAAAACAAAACAAAGGTGCACTAGCATTCAGCTGTCTGACAGAACGATGTGTCTTCGTTACAAGCAACCATCACTAAATCAACTTTAAAATTATTTGGAAAAGCACAACTAAAATGCATATTTCAAAGTTTCTCTCTTATCAAAGTCCAGAACAAAGTAGTAATGGCATTTAACAAACATTCACTTAGCTCTTCTCTTCCCTTTTTCTCCTGCTAACTTTATTATTTTTAATCAAATTTATACATTCATGTTATTTTTTAATCATCTCAAAATTTTTATTTTGCATTAATTATGTAGTTATATATAATTTTCTATGTAAAATTAGTGTCAGTAGTCCTTTTAGACCACAATTTTCCCATCTATGATTTTTTAGTTTAGACTTAACTCTTAATTAGCTAAGTGCTTCACTCAAGCAACCTTTTCAAGAAGGGTAGCCAGGCATGGTGGCTCATTCCTGTGATCCCATCACTTTGGGAGGCTAAGATGGGAGGATCACTTGAGGTCAGGAGTTCAAGACCAGCCTGGCCAGCATGGCAAAACCCCAACTCTGCTAAATGTACAAAAAAATTAAACTGGGCATGGTGACATACGCCTGTAGTCCCAGCTACTCGGGATGCTGAGGCAGGAGAATCGCTTAAACTGGGGAGGCGGAGGTTGCGGTGAGCTGCACTCCAGCCTGGGTAACAGAGCAAAACTCCATTTCAAAAAAAAGGAGGGGTAGGTAGTGTGAATGCTATTTTACCTTAGCTTATGTACACTTGATAATTTATTTCTGTGCTGTCAGACTTGGGTGCATAGCCACCTCAGGACACTTAACTGTTCCACTCCAAATTTTGTAAATACTGCTCTACTGACCCTTCCTTAGTATTTAGGATTATGGAGAAGTCTGAGGCCATTTGGATTTTTTTGTTCCCTTATCATTAATGTTTTTTCTCTGCCTAGTTTTTATTAATTGTATACCTAGAACATAGTAGTAGCTCCCATCTCAGACCTCCGTATTTATTTTAGATCAAGAATGTTTTATTATGTGTCTGATTACTGTTTCTGATCCATTTATTGTAAGATTTTGAGAACTCTTTATCATTATTATACTTTTATTATACATTATTATTTTTTTATTATACATTTTTTTTTTTTTTCCCTGAGACAGTCTCGCTCTTTCATCCAGGCTGAGTGTGGTGGCACAATCTTGGCTCACTGAAACCTCCACCTCTTGGGTTCAAGAGATTCTCCTGCCTCAGCCTCCCAAGTAACTGGGATTACAGGTGCCTGCCATCACTCCTGGCTAATTTTTGTATATTTATTTATTTATTATTTTGATAGAGTCTCCTCTGTCACCCAGACTGGAGTGCAATGCCATGATCTCGGCTCACTGCAACCTCCACCTCCTGGGTTCCAACAATTCTCCTGCCTCAACCTCCCAAGTAGCTGGTATTACAGGTGCATGGCACCATGCCTGGCTAATTTTTATATTTTTCGTAGAGACAGTGTTTTGCCATGTTGGCCAGGCTGGACTTGAACGCCTAACTTCAGGTGATCTGCCTGCCTCAGCCTCCCAAAGTGCAGGGGTTACAGGGTTGAGCCACTGCTCCTGGCCTAATTTTTAAATTTTTTTGTAGTGACGGGGTTTCACCGTGTTGACTGGGCTGGTTTCAAACTCCTGACCTGAAGTGATCTGCCTGCCTCGGCCTTCCAAAGTGCTGGGATCACAGCTGTGAGCCACCGCACCTGGCCTGTATTTCATCTGTCTTCCATGACATCTTCTGTTATTGTTTTCATCTCTCTGCCACTTCTTTGTATTCTGACACTCTCAGATTTGTCCTTTATGTTAATGATTTAGTTTAACATTTTTCCCCTAAAAGTAATATGTGCTCACTGAAGGCAAGTTTAGAAAAAAGAAAATAAAAATCACCTATTATCCCAACACTGTTTATGCTTTGTAGGTACTTTTTAAGACTTTTTTTAACAAACGTGTTTTATATAATACTTCGTTTTATAACCAGCAAAAAAAAATACCACTTTATGATATACATGTTCTTAGATGCTTAAATATCATTTGAAAACATAACTTTCATTGATGGTTATGGAATTGTGTTGTAAGGAAGTGCTCTTTTTATTGCCTCCTGTTTATGTGGAACAGGAACATCTAATGAGAAGATTTTCCCCTTGCTAACATCTAATGAGAAGATTTTCCCCTTGCTATATGTCAAGATTTCTTGTTGTTCAATACAGTCTAAAGGTTGAATATATACATTGTATACTCAAATCGCCATTCTGCCACTAATGTAGGCATAGAAATGACTTGATGCCAGAATTCTAATGTAGAACAAATTCAGCTGACTGGTAATTTATTCATTGAAATCTAGGATTAACTGATGTTTTATGTATATAAATTTATTTTCATCAGAAATAAAATAATAACAAATTGATATTAGGGATTACATGTTAAAATGAGTATGAAGATGGGTTTAAAAAGGCCTTCCCATATTAAAATATATATATATATGCAAAGTTGGAGTTAGTCTGCATTACTGTTTATATTATCTTTATTGAAAAGTTTTCTTAAAATTTATCCTTAATTTGATCAAAGGAATAAGTGAAAAGATAGCGTAAATGATAGTTCCCTACCTAAATGGTCATCTCCTTCTCCTAGGGTTATTTTTAACTCTCTCGGCATTTTCTTCTTTGTGTTTTTAAATAAGAATAATAAATGGAAAACTCTTAATTTTGTCAATTGTACTATAAAAATTTGGGAAGTTTTTTTGGGAATTAAAAATTTCCTTTTTATTTGCTTCATTTTCCTTTAAGATCAAATCTTTCTTCATCCTTTGTCATCTCTGTAATCTGTCAGTTCTGTTTTGTTCCCAAAGATCTTCCTGTATTTGATCATTTATCGCAAAAGAACCCATATACTGTCTAATGACTGATTGGTTTGTCAGCATGGAGGTTACTTGGCAAAATAGGCTTTTCTGAAAACTACTCCTGGGTTTTCTTCCTCTCCCAAGTGGCTTTATGATTTGGAGACTGAAGTGTTCTTGCTTTCATATCTGATCCTTTTTTTTTCTGTCTTACTGTTTTGACTGAAGAAAAGGTTATTAATTGAATAAGGTCATTTCTACCCTATGGCAAAACTAAGGTTCTTTTTGTTTTAACATAGCATCTCAATGAAGTCTTACCAACTATCTTGTGGCTTCTAGAACCTGTCTGTATAGCTCTCCAACACTAAAAACAGATTTCCTATCTATGCCTGTAAAGCATTCACCTTCTGTCTGAAAGGCATCTGCGGGTGTCTACTCATTTGCAGAGTGAAAATGACAGGTCCTTTAACAAATGGCAAAAGTTAAGCTCCTTCTGTGTTTATATTGTTAGCTCTGCTTGCTTTCTACTTAATAACTTTCTACACAGGGGTTTCCTCCTCTCTCTTATCCTTTAACTTACTGATTGTCTGTAAATCCTGTCTTTGCCACTTTATAATTCCAAACATCATTAATTCATTAAGCAAATGTTTATAGAGTGTTTACTGTGTGCCAGGCACTCTTCTAGGTGCTGGAAACAGGGGTGAACAGCATACTCAACATCTCTGTTCTAGGTAGGAAGATGTGGAAAAACACAAGTTTTTTTTAAAAATGTGGTAAATATGATGAAAAACATTGTAGGATAATATGATAAAGAGTGATTGCTGCTAATATAGATAAAGAAGTTGAAGGAGGAGGTAACATTTGATGGAGAATTGAATGAGCAGAAGCCAGCCATGTGGAGAAAAGAAGGAAAAATAGTTCAGGCCAGAGGAAACAGTTGTGTGAAGACAGTGAGATGGAATAGAGCCTGAAGCAAAGGCCTGATGGCTGGATCCTGGGGGGAGAGTGGGAGGTAATGAGATGAGAGGCCAGAACCATGTTACGGAGGATCTTGTGGGCCACAATAAAGACTTTGGATTTTTTTCTCTGTGCAATGGGAAGCTACTGGGGGTTCTTAAACAGGGGACTGGTATGGTCTGATTTGCATTTCAAAAGGTTACTTTGGGTATTATGGGGAATGGGGGACCATGGGGGACCAGTGCACTCAACAAAGTAGAGCATGTGGTTTAAAAAAAAGCAATCCCCACTATGGGAAGAGCAAGGTTTCCCTTCAGTGTTTTTCCCTGGGAATAAAATGGGTAGAAGTCATGGAAAGTCCTTTTGAGTACAGGGCATAATCCTGAACTATTTACATGTTTCATGCTAATTTCTTGTGCATGCTCCCGGATGATACCAACGTTGGAATACCCCGCTGCTGAATGCTCTCCATCTTTTAAGATAGATTTACAAATACTCATGTCACATTTAGATTCTGATGCTTCCATTTAGATTTATAAACAAATTAAAGTAGATATAGAAGTTACTTGAAAGTATAAAATGTTAGTTATGGTGTAGTTTCACTTTTTTATTGCTATACTCGAGTTATTTAATTTTGGAAATTGCCCTAATTTGCATTTTGCAATTTTTTTTTTTTTTTTGAGACAAGGTCTCCCGCTCTGTTGCCCAGGTTGGAGTACAGTGGCACAATCTTGGCTCACTGCAACCACCCCCTCCACAGTTCAAGCAGGTCTCCTGCCTCAGCCTCTGGAGTACGAGTGTCACTATGCCCAGCTAATTTTTGTATTTGTGGTAGAGACAGTGTTTCACCATGTTGGCCAGACTGGTCTTGAACTCCTGGCCTCGGGTGATCCCCTGCCTTGGCCTCCCAAAGGACTGGTATTACAGGAGTGAGCCATGGTGCATGGCACTCATTTTGTATCTATTTTAATGCTTCAGTTACAATCTAAAAGCTTTAAAAGATTCCCCTTATAGGCCGGGCATGGTGAATCACGAGTTCAAGAAATCAAGACTGTCCTAGCCAACATGATGAAACCCTGTCTCTGCTAAAAGTAAAAAAATTAGGCCAGGTGCGGTGGCTCACGCCTATAATCCCAGCACTTTGGGAGGCCGAGGCGGGTGGATCACGAGGTCAAGAGATCAAGACCATCCTGGTCAACAAGATGAAACCCCATCTCTACTAAAAATATAAAAATTAGCTGGGCATGGTGGTGCGTGCCTGTAGTCCCAGCTACTCGGGAGGTTGAGGCAGGAGAATTGCTTGAACCCACAAGGCGGAGGTTGCGGTGAGCCGAGATTGTGCCATTGCACTCCAGTCTGGGTAACAACAGCAAAACTCCGTCTCAAAAAAAAAAAATTAGCTGGGCGTGGTGGCAGGTGCCTGTAATCCCAGCAACTTGGGAGGCTGAGGCGGGAGAATCACTTGAACTCAGGAGGCGGAGGTTACAGTGAGCTGAGATCGCACCACTGCACTCCAGCCTGGGTGACAATGAGACTCCATCTCAAAATAAATAAATAAATAAATAAAATAAAAGATTCCCCTTATTAACAGTATTTAATGTTCCTCACTAGGGAACTTCAGTTGGGGCACACAGCCTTGGAGATTCTTTATCCCAAGACTGCATTAGAATTATGATTAAAAGAAGAAGCAACTCTGGTTAATTTTTTTTTTTTCTGAGACGGAGTCTTGCTCTGTCGCCCAGGCTATAGTGCAGTGGTGCGATCTCAGCTCACTGCCACCTCTGCCTTCCAGTTTCATGCTGGAAGGATTTTTCTGCCGCAGCCTCCTGAGTAGCTGAGATTGCAGACACATGCCACCATACCTGGCTAATTTTTGTATTTTATTATTGTAATTTTGTATTTTATTATTGTAATTTTGTATTTTTAGTAGAGATGGGGTTAGTAGAGACTACCATGTTGGGCAAGCTGGTCTTGAACTCCTGACCTTAAGATCCACCAACCTCAGCCTCCTAAAGTACTGGGATTGCAGGTGTGAGTCACTGCGCCCAGCCAACACTGGATAATTTTTAAGTTGATCCTTTCTGTCCTAGTAGCTTTAAGATATTATTTCTAACTTGGTAATTTTCCTAAATGCACCACTTTGTATATCATGGTTGGCACAGTATGGGAAAGACTGGCAAATAAGAAAAACTGTCACGTTCAAACATGGAGTGGTGAAGAGTTCTGCTTAAGTGTAAGAGGAAATTTTGGTAAAATGAATGGGTTTGTTGGCTATGATGTCGTCATTTTACGATGCCTAAAAACTAAGGTTTTAAGCCTAAGTGACTGGAAATAATGGAATTCCTTGATGAAAGCAGTTGGCAGAAGATGGGGGAACTGATTGGAGAAGATGATTTCAGCTTCAGATATGTCAAGTTGGTGCTAGATATTCAAGTGGAATTATTCATTTAACTCTCAGATATACAGGATGGAAATTGAGATGAGAGGCCAGAACTACGGATATAAATTTCAGTGGTAACAAAGGAGATAAGGGGAAGGGAGGCAGTTAAAGAACCAGAATAGAAGGCTGCTTGAGGATATTCTTCATTTTTTGTTCAGCAGTGGCATAAACTCTTAAGTGTGTAAATATATGTAATGTCATGTGGCATGTATGTATGGAACCATTGTCTGCATTTTTTTATACATTAAGAAATCATAGCCGGGCGCGGTGGCTCACGCCTGTAATCCCAGCACTTTGGGAGGCCGAGGTGGGTGGATCATGAGGTCAAGAGATCGAGACCATCCTGGTCAACATGGTGAAACCCCGTCTCTACTAAAAATACAAAAAATTAGCTGGGCATGGTGGCGCGTGCCTGTAATCCCAGCTACTCAGGAGACTGAGGCAGGAGAATTGCCTGAACCCAGGAGGCGGAGGTTGCGGTGAGCCGAGATCGCGCCATTGCACTCCAGCCTGGGTAACAAGAGCGAAACTCTGACTCAAAAAAAAAAAAAAAAAAAAAAATTGTTATTCCACCAGAAGCAAAAGGACAAAATTTTTTAAAAATAATCAGTCCGTCTCAAAAAAAAAATTGTTTAAAGAATTAAAGTAGCTATAGGAGTATATTTGCCAGGTCTTCTAGCTCACACTATAATTCTAGCAGTTTGGGAGGCCAGGGCAGTGGGGAGATTGCTTGAGCCCAGGAGTTCGAGCCCAGCCTGGGCAACATGGTGAAACCCTGTCTCTGCAGAAAATACAAAAAAATGTTATTTGGGTATGCTGGCATGTGCCTGTAGTCTTAGCTACTTGGGAGGCTGAGGTGAGAGGATCTCTTAAGCCTCCAGGAGGTTGAGGCAGCAGTGAGCTGTGATTGCACCAGGGTACTCCAGTGTGGGTAACAAGGAGACCCTGTCTCAAAAAAGGGAGGAAGTTGGGCAGGGGGAATATATTTAAATAAGTTCCCTGTGAAAGCCCATCCATGTTAGTTTATTTCTTACTTTTTTTATTTTTCTAAAGTCCTCCCTGTAGTCTAAATATGTATTAGAATTAGCATATTTCTTATTTCAGTGTTTTTATTTGTAAACATGGCATCATAGCCCAGGTAGGGGAGTGTGAAAACACTCTCCAGTTTATCTTTTACCTTAAGGAGTGTAATTTCAGAAAAGTAATAAGGCAAAACCAGCTTTCAAGAGTTAGAGAGAGACTAGAACTAAGGAAACTGAAGGCTTTCATTCTGATTGATAATAAAAGGAAGACAGTTGCTAGGAGTTGGGGAAGAGTTGGAATAACAGCGTGGTTATAAAAAGAAATAATTTATCTGAGAAGGCAGAGGAAACATGGAAAAGGTACAGTACTAGATATTTGTACAAAAAAGTTCTACATGGTGGGAATTGACGATGTGAGTCAGGTGGTTAGCTTTGGAGAAGGGTAGGTGAGGCTTATGACCAGGAAGAATGCCTTGGCCTCGTCTCTCTAAACTGATGTGATGACAGCAAAGGATACCAAGTAGAGGGCCCTGAAAGCAGCAGTCTGGAGCAGCAGCTGCAGGAAAAATAAGGAGACAAATAGTAAAGTGGACATTTTCAAAGACGCAGCTGAAATTGCACAGAATTACTTACTCATGGTTCAGGTCTTTGGACTAAGAGCAAAAGTGGAGAAGTGGGAGTCAAAGGTTAGGAGTTAGTAGATTGAGAAAGTGCATGGGTGTTAATGTAAGTGCCAGTAAACTAGCAGTGTCTACGGAACCTACCGTGGTAATGAAGAACCTGTCTCACAAAATTTCTATTAGAGCAGATGTAAGGCACAGTCTTGCATCTGTGAGGATTTTATATAAAATCAATTTGGGTTACTCTATTTCTTATGTATTTTGACACCTGGTTTCTGCACAGTCCACAGCAGGAGCATCATTATTGGCTAATGCCTCACCTCTGACTCTCATGACATCACCTTTGTCTGTGTCAAATCAAAATGTGACTCCTTTTGGGATGCTGGGTGGCCTTGTTCCAGTGACCATGCCCTTCCAGTTTCCCTTGGAGATATTTGGCTTTGGAACGGACACAGCTGGAGTGACAACCACGTCGGGATCTACCTCAGCCGCTTTCCACCATAGCCTAACTCAGAGTAAGTGGGGCTCTTTTATTTAGTTGGCTGTCTAGTTTGATGAAACAGGAAACCTCATGAATTTATTCTAATTAAGAGTAGCCAGTTGGAGTTAATAAAGATTATGGGTTTTTTTTATTTTTAAGAAATGCACTTTATCTCTAAATAGTAAGTCAAATTATCAGACTCTGGGATTCTGTATACAGATTTTAAGCTGTCTGTACCACATTTCCATCTTAATGAAATTGTTAAGAGGAAGTCAAATGTGTTGGGTTATGTGCATACACATGCATTAAGTAAATTTTTAAAAACATGCTCTAGTTTTAGAAGGCCTTTGAAGTCAGGTGCTGTGCCTGCAATACATAAATCAGTTTTCATTTTTGAACTTAAAGGGCTCCAGTCTGGGTTTAAAGATGACTGACAAGTCTGTTTTCCTCTCAGATTTACTAAAGGGTTTACAGCCAGGAGCTCAGCATGCAGCGACGCTTTCCCACTCACCTCTGCCTGCACACTTACAGCAAGCATTTCACGGTGAGAACACCACCTACTTCATCTCTTTCTTATTTGTATAGGCTTATAGATATGGATTATACTTTTATTTTCTGAAAACAGTGTGAATGGAATGACCAAAGGTTAGAAAATGCAGACTTTCATATGACTGAATGCTCTTTCCTCATTAGCAACAAATTCCTTTTTTTTTTTTTCGAGATGGAGTCTCACTCTGTCACCCAGGCTGGAGTGCAATCGCATGGTCTTGGCTCACTGCAGCCTCTGCCTCCCAGGTTCAAGGGATTCTCCTGCTTCAACCTCTGGAGTAGCTAGGATTACAGTCGGTGCCCTCCACCAGGCCTGGCTAATTTTTGTATTTTTAGTAGGCAGGGTTTCGCCATGTTGGCCAGGCGAAACTGGATTCTAAAGTCTCAAACTCCTGACTTTATAATCCACCCACCTCCACCTTCCAAAGTGCTGGGGCTAAAGATGTGAGCCACCGTACCCAGCCACAAATTTCTGTTTAAGAGGAAGGAAATAGGTAAATGAGATCTTCTGTAACATAAAAAGAGCCTTTTTGAAGGTGTTTATTACATGGAAATGACGACTAAGGAGAGGATTCATAAGATAGCTAACAAAAGTTACGTACAGTAACGATAGTAGTTTACATGTATTGAAAGCTTACTAAATGTCACAGTCTTGCAACAGCTTACATGGACTTGATAACTTATTCCTTACAGCAAGTCCATGAATGATAGATGACAATTTCCATTTTATATGAAGCTGAATCGGAGAGCTAAGCAGCTTGCCCAAGATAATACACTAATAAATGTTTGATCTGAGATACTAGCCCAGGAAGTCTTAACTTCATGACCTGTATTCTTAGCCATTAAATGTCTTTGTCATTTTAGCGGTGATGAAATTAATATGATCCTGTTGGGCCCGGTGGCTCACTCCTGTAATCCCAGCACTTTGAGAGGCAAAGGAGGGCATGTCACCTGAGGTCGGGAGTTGGAGACCAGCCTGGCCAATATGGCACAACCCCGTCTCTACTAAAAATGCAAAAATTAGCTGGGTGTGGTGGCGCACGCCTATAGTCCCAGCTACTCGGGAGGCTGAGGCAAAAGAATTCCTTGAACCCAGGAGGCAGAGAGGTTGTGGTGAGCTGAGATCATGCCACTACACTCCAGCCTGGGCAATAGAGCAAAACTCTGTCTCAATAAAGAAAAATTCCTTGGGGGAAATAGTGGGGGACAGCAGCAGATGGGGAGTTGGGTAGAGATAGCATGGGGAGAAATGCCAGATATAAGTGAAGGGGAGGAAGGCAGCAAATCACACTGCCATGTGTGTACCTATGCAACAATCTTGCATGTTCTTCACATGTACCCCAAAACCTAAAATGCAATTAAACCCCCACCCCCAACGGAAGAAAAATTCCTATGATCCAAGCTGTATGCATTATGTCCTTGCAGGCAGCCATATTGCTCTGAAATCTGACATTAGTCAGTGGGCACTATGCATAACGCACTGGCCTCCAACTTCTTGTTTTCCCCAGCAGTTGACCTCCACAGATGTTGATATTCTGAAGCCAATTTTCAGGATCTTTTGAGCAGAAATAACTGTTCAGCTGGCCTCTTAACTTTGAAAGTTGACTAGGCCCTTTTTGTTTTTTGTTTGTTTGTTTGTTTTGTTTTTTTTTTTGGCCACTGCATTTAAAATGATCTTTGAGCCAGATGCAGTGGCTCATACATGTAATCCCAACACTTTGGGAGGCCAAAGCGGCTGGATCATGAGGTCAGGAGTTCAAGACCCACCTGGCCAACATGGTGAAACCCCGTCTCTACTAAAATACAAAAATTAGCCAGGCATGGTGATGCATGCTTATAATCCTAGCTACTCAAGAGGCTGAGGCTAAACCTGGAGGTGGAGGTTGCAGTGAGCTGAAACCGTGCCACTGCACTCCAGCGAGGGCGACAGAGCAAGACTCTGTCTCAGGAAGAAAAATAAATAATCTTTGAATCAGTTTACCATTGACCACAGTGCAGAGATGGGGACTGAGGAGCAATCTTGAGGCAACAGATTGCCATTAATCCTTCAAAAGAAATAAGTGGTGAGCTGTCCCAGTCTCATCCTCGAGAGTGAGCGTAAAATCATAGTTGTATAAAATGGGTAACAGATTCGTGGCACAAAGTTGGCTATCCCGATCTTCCTGAACTCTTTAGTAGTTTCAGTATTTAAAGAGAATTACCCTGTGACTAAAGCAATTCCTCCCTGGGTGTAGACAACTGCTTAGTATAATGAATCCAGCTGAGAATATTGTACTCTTGAGCAGATTGGCATGAATGTAGCCACCTGCAATTAAACAAGCAGGATTCTCTTGGCTCAGAAAGACCCCCCCAGTGTTCACTCTTACATGAACTATCTCATCATCTATGCAGCACTGCTATTCAGGAGGGAGAAAGGAAATATGACTGTTGGTATTTTTCCTTTCTTACTCCTGAACAGCAGGGAAATATGGTAGCTCATGTCTGTAATCCCAGCATTTTGGGAGGCCAAGGCACGTGGATACTTGAGTCCAAGAGTTCAAGGCCACCCTGGTCAACATGGTAAAATGCTGTCTCTACAAAAAATACAAAAAGATTTCTGGGCATGGTTGCGTGCACCTGTAGTCCCAGCTACCCAGGAGGCTGAGGTGGGAGGATCACCTGCGTCTGGCAGGTTGAGGCTGCAGTGAGCTGTGATTGCACCACTGCACTCCAGCCTGAGTGACAAAGTGAGAATCTGTCTCAAAAAAAATAAGTTTAAAAATTTTTTCTTTAAGAAACATTTTAAAGTATGAGTCACTGAACTTGAGGATCAGACTTGAATTTTTGAATTCCAGAACTGCCAGTTTAAGTAGGCTTAACTTGTTTGACCATCACTTTCTCTTGTAAAATGTGGACAACAAATGTTTTTATTGACTTCATAGGAGAATTTAATAAAAGTTAATTGATTTAAAGCTTCTAGCCTGTTAGCTGATGCATAGTAAGAGCTCAATTAATGTTAATTATTTTATCTAGTCTAAAACAAAAGTCAGTAAAATTTTTCCATAAAGGGCCAAATAGTAAATATCTTAGGCTTTGCAGGCTGTATGGTCTCTGTTGCCACCACTTAACGACCATTGTAGTGAAAAACAGCCATGGGCAATATTTAAACAAATGAGTGTGGCTGTAAATAAAACTTTATTTACAAAAGCGGGGTGTGTGGGGGACACGACCAGATTTGGCCTATGGAATGTAGTTTGCCAAATTGGTGCCTTTTCATCTATGTATTTCTGCTATTCATGCCTCTCCCCTCAGAGTAAAAGGTTTCCTTCCCCAGTCCTTTGCTATCAGACCTGGATTGTCTTTGGGGCCTCATTTTTCTTGCTAAGGCCATATACCTGTTGGGTCTCCAGGTCACTGGGCCCTACCCTTGTTCTGGTATCCCCCTTTCCTCTCCTCTGTCCAGCCTCCAGTTTAGTTGAGGCTTAAATGGAGTGATCAGCATTTTTCTCTGCAAGCATTTAAACAGCAGTATTTAAAAATAGAAATTATTTTGATCTAGTGTTGTGGAACATACCTGTAGTCCCACTGTTTAGAAGGCTGAGGCGCGGCGTGCGGGGGGGGGGGGGGGGGGGCGTTGCTTGTGCCCTGGAATTTGAGGCTGTCGGAAAACATAGCAAGTCTCCACCTCTTAAAAAAAGAAAGAGCATCATCCTAGTAGCAGACGTTCCTGTCACTTAAAGTTAGAATGAGCACACAGACTCAGCTGGATGTTTTGAAAAGTGTGCTACACAAATAATCAGAATTACAAAAAGCTGTGTCCTGGCAAGAAATTTTACTTCACTTATAAAAAAAAATACATTGACCTTGTTCTTCTAAAGGAATTGAAAGATGTAGTGGGTCCCTCAGAGGTGGGAATAGTGTCTTCTGGTTCCTTTATAACCTTCTCACTGCATTTGACACAATCAGCTGGGAAGTAAATGATAAATACTTGTTGAAATAATATTTATAGAACACTGAAAACTACAGTCATTTGAGAAAAGAAGATCATTGTTGTTGCGTTTTTATCTCCGTGATGTTTTATCAACCTCTGTAATCCTATATAGCATGCAAGATACTAAAAGTTATCTTTTCAGAGATGTCATCCACAAAAGATAAAAGTTAATTGTTCCTTTTGCTTTGTTTTTCTTACCTGGTTTTTGTAACATGGACCCATACCAATTTAACATCTCTTTTTCTCAGATGGAGGCCAAAGTAAAGGGGACACTAAATTACCACGGAAATCTCAGTGACTGCCCAGCAAGCAAAGGAGACGAAATGTTTAGTTGACTGATGGAATCTACCTGATGGGAAAGTACTTATGTGGTCATAGGGCTGCTGTTTCTGTCGATGTTTACATTCTCTCGTCCCAAGCACTGTGGTGAGGAGGAAAAAGAAAAGAAAACATTACTTGAGCAAAGCCAGGTGCAGGAGGAAGAAATGCTTTTGTGCAAAGTTATTGACCTTTGGTCTCTTCTAAAGAAAGACAAAGTTACCATATTAACAGACTTGAAAGACACTCAGTTGTCAAACCCACAGAAATACAAATTTGATTTTTCCTGGGGGAGGAAGAAGGAAGGCAAGAGAATTTGGGTAAACTCCATCCATCCTGGGGGTTGGATCTGAACACTTACCGACATAATTGCATAATAAAAGGCATTAAAAACTGGAATTAGGCCAGTTTGTCAGGAATAATGATCATGTCTTTGAGTGGACTGTGTAGCAAATTTGCCACAAAAAAAAAAAAAAAAAAAAAAAAATGATTCTCTGATAGGCAGTAGCTGAAGAAATACCATACCCTCAAAAATCCTGAACAAACTTGAATCTTCTCCAGTGTGTAGCAACTCCCCATGTAAATCAGTGGACTAAAAATCCTTCAGGAAAGTTAATTTAGCACAGTGATATATATCTAGGTTTTTAAAAGTCAGGAAGTTGAGCCTGTTGCTCTTAAGAGATGAAACTTAGATGTCCCCTTTTTGTAAAAGGGTCAATTTCATCTTCCGTTCAGAAGCAGGTACTTAACTCTTTTCTTCAGGTGATGTGTGCATCTGGTATTGCCTGGTTAATTCTTATTTGCATTCTTGATGTTAAAATGTGACTGTGTTCACATTTTTCTTTTGAGAAATGGGGATCTTTACAGGGTTATTGCTTTGCTGCTTTTAGCCCTTACAGCAACATAAACTCTTAAGTTTCCCCCAATTCATCTAACTTCACAACTTCTCCTGTTCTTTTAGCTAGTGGTACTTCAGGTGATTATTAGCTATTGATATATAAACAGTTAGAAGTATAAACTGTGTTTCATCATTGGTCATTCAAATGGCATAAATATAGTTTCTGAATTTTTAAGATGGTATTTTAAAGGGAGGAATTACATTAGGATCACAATCACAGTGTATTTCTACTCCCTGTATCCAGTGTAGTGAAATTGTTTGGAGCGTTTGAGACCCTAAAGCTTTATTGATATTTGCTCAGTGTATTGATATATGAGTAAATCTGCAGATAATAAGACTCCTTAGTTATTATAGCTTCCTTATGCAAATATCCATATTCAACAAAGGATGTTAAGGTAAAAATGTATGGTTCTCCTTGGCTACATTTGATTTGACTTGGGCTTTTTTTCTTTTGGCCTCATTATTCTAGTTTTTTAAGCTTCTGAATATTTTCAGACTATATTGGAGAATGGTCCATTTCTAATGACACACTAACCTAAAAAAACAATAGACTGGTACTAGCAAGATTTCTTGCATATGTGCTTATTACACATTACACTATACCATTAAATTTATTCAAATAAGAGTATTAACCAGGCCCTTTTTTCTTTTATACACAAAAGTCCCAGATATCCTACAGGACTGTGAATAAATAACCACAGATCTATTCAGATCTGTATGCCTGTATTTTGACTTCAAAGTCACATTGGCTTGCTTCATAGCGAAAAAGTTAATAAATAACTGAAAACTTTAGTTCCAAGAACTTGTTACGGTAAAGGGAAAGGATTATTTCAAAGGAATCACTGATACAATTTCTTGACTCTAAGAATTTAGTTTACCAATAGAACAAATATGGATATAATGTGAACCGCAGTGGATATTTTGGAAGGATACTGGGAGGATGTTGCAGAGAGGTTTGACTTGAATTCAGTATGTTTGATGAAGGTTTGCTTGGTTTCAAATAGGGACGCTTACCCAGTTTTTTGATGTTTTCAAATGTAGTCAACCTCTTGCTTTTATGAAATTTGAATAAAAAGGTCTTTGCTTAATACTAGGGTAAGTGATGGGATTTTCCTTTGGGAAGGTAGCCTTGTTTTACTTCTCATACCACAAGAGAAGTCAAAGTGCATAGTAATCTCTCTTCCTGGATAATGATACATATGTCTGTCCGTATGTATATATACATACACACATATATTCATATAAATGACTAGTTTGAGTCAAAAAATCATTTGAATTTCTTAACCATCAATTCTGAATCATGCCATGTGAAAATCCCTGGTGACTCTCATCATTAGAAAAGAACAGGATAATCAGTTCTTTTCCCTGTAGTGTTTTATGCTAACCAGTAAAAATATCTGAAGGCCTATGGCTCCAAGAATATAATACGGAGATTATACTGTGTTCTCTTTAGTCTTGATTCCTTGAGGACTGCTGTCAGATTCCCACCTTAAACCCTCATCTGCACTGACGACTTATATTCATTTTAGTCAGGACCCCCCTTTTATGTTGTATGAATCAGTCAAGCATCCTTGTATTTCTGTATAAAGTATGATCAGAGAGTTTCTACATGTAAATACAAATCTATTTCTTTTCTAGGTCATAACATTGAAAAAGGTGTCCATACTTCATGGTCACCTGTCTTTACCGTTTTTATTACTAAAAACAGACATATAAATTGGTTATTTTTTAGCACAGAGACTTGTGACTCATACTGTATTTTTGCACTTAAAAATCAAATTATGTTATTTTTTAAAATGGTGAGTCATTGGAAAGGATATCTATAGAGGAACGTGTATTACTGAAGAGCAGTAGCAACATCCAAATGCAAAAATAATCAGCACACATGATTATATCCCACCCCTCGGGATTCTTGATCAGGAAGATTAAGCTGTTTGTTTTGAACTGTTTTATATTTTAAATTGCCTTCACTGATATATAAGCTGTTACTGTACATACAAGTTAATCCTCAGTATTCACAAGCAATAACAGTCAGCGGAGTTGTCCTCGGAGATAGCTGTGCTGATGGAGACTGGGAGCAAAGTGTCAAGCTCATTCAGAGCCTCCAGAATAAATGCAAGCAATAATTTCCATTATAAGTCAATTGTAAGTCTTGTATGCTTTTGAGGTCAGAGGGTAAATGAAATCATGATTTTAAAACAGCCTGAAGAAAAACGTTTTAGGAAAGGAAATGAGGCTAATCTCTAGTCACAAAATTCTGATATTTCGTGGAAATCAGAAGATGGTGATAGTGCATTCTTTCACGCCCACCACCCCTTTGATGGATGTTGTTAGCCCAAATTACATTTTCATATCATGAACATTGAATAGGGTTTATTGAATCACAAAGGTAAGGGGAAGAACCGGGCACATATGTGTTTGAATACTGTGGGTTTGACACCTGGTTGAAAACTTATTGGACATGATTTTTAACCCAGGATATTTTTTTCCCAAAGCAGATCTAAATTGTTTACTCCCCAGGGTTGGAAAGGACAGGCACCTCTAATCTAGTCTTTCTCCTCTGGTTGCCCTCTCCCACACCCCTTTCCACCTATACTTGGTTCAAGACATTTTCTGAAATGAAAATTCTACTGTCGTTCAAACTGCCATTGGTTATGAGAACTCTGTGTCCTTTGGGATCATCTCTTAGAACTCCAGTGATCTATCTCATATTTGCTGCTACATTTGTAAAATGAACTTTGCCTGTATTGGTTGACTTTAATCTAATTTACAGTTCTTTATTTCTAGGATGTTTTGTCTTCTAATTTGACTCATGTATACAATTAGGATACTTTATTTTAGGAGTGTACCATAAAAGCACACTGGTCCCTATGTTGTTTTTATCATTTAGGTTTGGAATTTCTGTTTGCTTTTTTTTGTTTTGTTTTTTGGATTTTGTTTTAAGTTGGAAATAGAAGAATGAGAAAAATCTATAATCAGGCCCAACTTGAGAACTTTCCCTGTGCTTCAGCACTGTAATTCTGCTGACCTAATGTTCTCAAAAGAGGCACTTTTACTTTCTATTGTGCATGTATGATTGTTGTTTTTGCTTTTGGGGGGGTTTGTGTTTGTAATAATGAAGCAGAAGAAAAGTGCAGTGGTAGATAAATGACTGATCACAAACGTTATGCAATTTTATTTTATAAAGTTTTAAGGGGAAAAGTTTAACTCTTTGTAAATCATTTCTTAGCTCTGGTAAAATGCTATTACTCCTCTAAAACATGCTCAATTCAGGCCTTTGTCTTTGTTAAGTGCCTTTTTTCTTTCTTTTTTCCCCTCTTTTGAAACCTTTGTCAGATTATCTTAAAGTACAGACTGATAAGTCAGGGGATTCAGGAGGAAGAATCTCACACTTGCCAACATCATGTCATGCTGTAATCCTCTTTTCTTTATATGTATATGGATATATGTGTAAGATACATACATTACATATATATAAAACTAGGAGCTGCTGTACCATTGCATCCTTTCCAGACACTCCCCTTTCACTGTTTGCAAAACTTCTGCCTTGTTTATTCCATTGCTTTTAGTTAATTAAATTGGGTGGATTAGAAAAGTGTCTTTTCACAACAGGCCATCTTCGCCCTTTAAATATCTGTTTGTAGATATTAACAGCAACACACACACACACACACACACACACACACACACACACACACATTTCTCAGTTATTACAAGTAAAATAAACTTAGTGAATCATTGACTATTCTTGGTTATAACCCACTTTTCTGTGCTCTTTAAACTTGGCATAAGTAATATAGGAGAAAGCATTGGAATAACAAGAGTACCTTGCAGGTCATGTTGATAAGGTGTGCTAGACTAAACGTGGGAAGGCTAGCATTAGAACCATGGTGTGGTATCTGAATAAGTTTAGAAGGAAGTTAGCAACTGTCAATGTTAAATATGTATCATAGTATCTTCTGGAACATGATTTTTGAAGGAATCATATAGCTGCATATCTGTTAAAAGATTAATAAACTCAGAAGTAGAAAGACTTCAGATGCTGAGGAAAACATTCATATCATCTGTAGCATACTCGAGAGATTTTCCATTTGCTTTTTATTTGCCATATAATTATATTTGGCTTAATCTGATTTTATGGTTATTTAGATTTCTCCCTTGAGCAGAACAACATAACTTTTAGTATCTAAGATTCATCGATTTCTTGTTGAAAACAAATAGATGTGACATGTTAAGGGAGACCAAGTTGAACCATCCTTCAAAACCCAGTACAAATATACCTAATAAGTGCCCCCTTTTCAATAAATTCTAATTGGGAAGAACAGACTAGTGGCTTAAAAGGAGAAAGCAGAAGCTCCTGGTAGTGTTACCTGATAGCAAAACTTGCCAGGCAGCTGGAATTTACAAGTGTTACTCTTGAATGACTATGTCTAGGGGGAATATCGTTTAACCTTCGTGCCTCAGATTACCCATTAGACAATTGGGTATAATCATATTCACCTACCTCCCAGGGATATCAGAGACTTTAAGTAATTTCAAAAATATTTTGAGTTTTTGTAAAATGTCCTATATAATTAAAAATAGTATTATCATCTTCCTGCAGAGGCTAAAAAATGTTTTCCTTATAATGCATATAAAAAGCCCCCTATGATTTTTTTAAAAATCACTGGAATTCTAATTTAGATACATATTTGTTATTTAAACATTATCTTTGAAGTGGGATAAAATGTTTAGTTTCAGGTTAACAAGGGAGAGAGATTACACTAAGTTTAAGTAGTTATTTTTAGGCTTTTATGGTGTTACTGTGATTTTTGTCAAGGTTGTGGAGCTAAAGTTAGATAAAGTTTTAATGCTTGGTTATTGGAGTTGATAAATGATCCTGGAATTTTAACTGCCTCACTTTTCCATCTTCTCCGTCTAATTTCCTTTTATTACTTGTTTGGGGACGGGTAGCTAAGCTTTTTAACTTTCTAAGAATGAGTGGTATGTCTCCTTATTCTTGCAAATCAAGAGATTGTGTACTAATTTCATTAACTGTAGGTATATCCAGCTCTGCACTGAAGGGGGTGAGCACTACACACAGCCAGCTGGATGCTCTTGTAGCCATTGTACCTTTGTAATTCATGCTTCTTCCAACCCATGAAAGAGGTGGAGCCATCAGCTGCTCAGGTTGTAAGAAAATCGGAGACAGAAGGCAGGATTCACTTTCTAACCAGATCGGGGGGAAGGTCAGGGTAGAAGGAAACATGTTTTCCCCAGCTCCCAGGAGGAGATGAAGACCATTTTATCGCCATTTCCATCCCTGCATATTAAATAGTACTATTATGTAGAATTTTCCCGTGATTGTTAAAATAATAAGAGGAAATAAATGGATGCTGCAGTTTTAGTTAGGGCTAAATGCTGAGCAGTGATTGTTGGAGTGTGTGTGTAAATTTAAATTGTAGCACATACTCAGGGTCAGGAAAGGAGAATGTGAGGGAGGAACCAATTTTATCGGGCCCAAGTGAGTTAGTAGAAAGTGCCAGGTCCAGAGGCAGACAAGACATCTGGTTAATTTCCAGAATTGGCTAAAGTTCACTGAATCTCTAATGATAGGATGCATGTGTGTGTTTTTAAGTCGCTTTTTGGATTTTTGTTGCTTTTTCCAGATAAGGCCTTAGTAGCCTCTAAATATCAACTATGCAGATAAACATACTCCTTATTTTTCACATTTCCCTATCTTTTCCATTCTCAAATAACAAATGTTAAGACCCAAAGAAGTAAGGCATAAGGGTTTTTATTGAATGTGTGTTTGTTCCTCTAGGGAAAATTAACAGAAGCATAAAATAGAAATAATTTTTGTGTTCATCTATCCTAAAATGTGAACTGTGTGTTCAAAAACTATCTACAGATCCTTTCACTGGTGCAAAGCTGTAGTTAGTATCATGGAATGTCTTTGGGTTGTTAATGATAAAATCATCCCACTGTTCAATTCTGAGAGTTTTAAATTATATGACACAATGTTCAGGTTGATAGAGCTGAACAGGTGGTCAAACTCTTAATTAAAAATAGCTTTGAATATTAATGTTGAATTCTTCTTTTTTGGTTTCCTTTAGTCTTCATTCTTTATTCTGAGCTCTTAATCATATTGCTACACTAGAATTATGAGTTGTATATTAGGAGTCTAGGGAGGAAAGTTTAAATTATCTTTTTCGTCCTCTTCTTACTCACTCTGGCAGTCTGTCCTGTGTACCCATAGAACTGAAAAGTTAAGCCCTGAGCAGGCCTGCTTTAGAAGACTGTTTACATCCCAGCAGAGGACCTGGGCAGGGACTCTTAGGATTTTAATTAGATGCCTTTGAATAATGTGATATTCAATTTTATTTTTCTCATAGACTCCCAAAGTACCACTTGCTTGAAAGTAGCTACTTGGGATATTTAATTTCCTTATATTGTAATAGTTTTATTTCTCAAACTTTCCTGTGTATATCCATTTCATAGTGGGTTAGTACTTAAACTTCGGACACTTTTGCAAACTGTTACTCAAACAAGTCAGGAATGCTTTTCAGAATCGCAGTAGTATTATTAGGGTCTATGTATCTAGGACTTAGAGTCATCAGTGGTCATCACTGGGACTAGAGGGTTTTTTTTTCCTCTTCTCTGTATTAAAAAACAGATTTTGCTACTGTATAATGCGGCATTAGCTACATTTCTTGACTTCCTCTTGATACTTTTTCAAGGTTATTCAAAAGAGATGCAGACCTTTATTAGGGGCTATTTCTCGTAATAGTCTGCCTTGCTTATTTTCATACTCCCCCAGAAATAAACCTACTTTTGCAAATAGGCCATATGAATCAGATTTTATGTTTGTTTCTCACAAAATTTTCTATACATTATTCCCATTTTGCTAATAATATGAATTTATTATAAATCTGTTTTAAATATTTTATAATAGAGCACTAATGGAAACCTAATAAATACAAACAAGATGACTATTACCCAAGATAACTTGGAAATACTTCTGTTTTTGAAGTTAACAACACCATCTGCCCTCAAAGCACATTTAGGAGTCAGTATCATCCAAGACCACCCAGTTGACATGTTTTTCTGTGTGACAGCCTGCCCTTAAATTGCCCGATGTTAGCTATTTGGTGTTTGCTGTGCTTGCAGCCATAAGCTTTCCTCCTTTTTTGCTTATGCTGTTTGTAGGGTTGGTGTGCCCTCTGTCAGAAAATTGGGTTTTCTTTACTATACCTGAAAAATTATACCAAGGGTTACCCCAGTATTAGCTAGAGGAATTAGAAAGAACTTACTCTCAATTGACAAAAGAATTGCTGTTTTACATAGTTAATTGGAAAGTTGGCCAACTTTGGTCACCTGTTTTTGAGTCTTGGCCATGCCTTTGTAATTAATTACATATACCTTCTGAGACCTTCAGTTAATCAATGGGCCCTGCCCCATTAGAGGTAGGTGCCCAGCCTACAAATAATTACCTGTGATCCATGGCAAGCCTCCAGAGAAAAGAGTCAAACTTTGCACTGCCCCTTTTTTTTTTTTTTTTTTTCTTTTTTTGGTTATCATTGAAAACTTATTTATTTTAGAAAGTATGAAAAATACCAAATTGTTCTTTCAGAGAATATGTAAGTCTGGGGGCTTGCCCTTGCATTTTACTTGCTAAACACCCTCACACTTAAGAAAATAAATCTCCGGCTGGTGAAAATGTTGTGCCCCAAATAATATATTAATCGAAGTCTGCCAAGGTAGCTAAGTGTTGGGTGTTTTCTCTCTTTTACTACAAGCAAGAAAGTTTATTTGCATTTGTAAACATAATTATGGAACTCCAGACCTACTTGCTATAACCAATTGGAAATAATGATTCTGATTTTTTAGTCTGGGTAAGCACATACTTCCAACCCTTACGGCATGAATTTTGATAAGGGATAGACTTGTTTGTTAGCCTAAGGAAAAACAGGATGTATTTATACAGTGAATGTTCACTCTGCAGAGGAACGTCCCTCCAGTTACATCTTCTCATACATTAGTCACCTCCACATTTGACATTGATGCCAATGTGTTTCCAAACCAATCTCGAAGGCGCCTCAAGAGTTGATGGTCCTCTAGGTGAAATACACGAATTACTCTATTGCATTTGCTTACAGGGAGGTGTGTTTTTGCTAACTTGAAGGGATATACTGTATTTCAAATAAGTGTGTGACTTAATATTTTGGGATTTTTTTTCCTCCTTTAAAAACTGGACCTGAACACAAGCTTTGAGTTGATATTTGTAATAATCTCAGGACCTGAAAGATTGTAGCATTTAGTGTGTCTTAAAAATTATGTACTGTACCAGCCATGGATTTTTGTAAATATACCTGTCTCCCTTTTTTGTATTATTTTAGTAAAAAAAAATAATAAATTTAAATAAAAGGGGGTGGTGATGACGTGAATGGGTGTGGGTATGTGTGCGTGTGTGTTTGTATAAGGCTCTTTGAGATGAACTGGTGCTTGTTTAATTTCCAGCTCAAATCGGAGCAGGAATATGGACAAACTGCTGCTACTGAACCCTGCACTGAGCCGAGGTATTTCCATTTTGTCATTTTCCATTTGGTTAATTAAACACTAGCTACCAGGAAATGACGTAGAAGTTACTTCTTCCCACTGCCATTTTGCCTTTACATTCTCAGTTCTCCTTGCCCCTTTGAACTTTAATAGTAAAACATTTCAAACTTTGGGTGGTTTGCTTGTCTCTAGTTTTTAGAAAGCTCGGATCACTCCTTCCTAAGAAAAAAGGGCAGGTAAATTTTTTTTAACCAAAAAATTACACATTTCATAAAACTCTGAATTTTGGATATGTGAGAGGGCATAAACATTCCTAAATATGGACCTGTGAATTTAGTAAATTACTCCCATGAATATACTCCTTCAGTGCAGGGATTTTTGTGGTTTATTTTTATTTCTTTTCTTTTTCTTTTTTCTTTTTTTTTGCAACAGCCTTGCTCATATTCCAGGTGTAGCTAGCAAACCCCTGTTTTTGAAGCAAGAGCCTTATTTGATTCAGTGTAGATGTTTCCTGTCTATCCTTTGTGACAGGGCCTTTTACATGAGTGTTTTTTCTTTTTGTATGTGTTACGTGTTTGTTGTTGTATTAAATAAAGAGGAATGTACATACTATCCTCGTGTCTGTTGTGTTATTGAGGACCTTGGGTTTTAACATCACACTCTTTCAGCCCTGGGGCGTATCTGCTGTCCATAACACACTGCTAGGTTATGGAGTACAAGAAGTAAAGGACACAGTCTCCTGCCTCCCAGTATACTCACAATTTGCAGGCACATGATAAGTTTAATGATAACGGTTCTTTTAACTTAAAATTTGTTAAAGTGTGGTCCATTGCCACCTGACATTTGAGTTCACATTTGGGGAGAAACAGAACTGGGGTAATCTGGGAAGACTCAGTGAAATGAACGGCATTTGAGGTGGGCCTCTAAGAATTGGTGGAATTTGATCAAGTCAGGAAGGTAGATCATCTGCTGTGAGGGGCATGTTTGGACAAGTAGAGGAAGGCAGAGTATGGGAGTCCTTGAATGTGATTCACTCTAGGTTTTCTGGGTAATAGGGTATGTGTATATGTCGTGATGCTACTATGGCCAGGACTTGAAACGTAGATGTGGGAATCATACGAAAATAATTCAACCTTAGAAATTCAGGTAAGAGGCCAGGCGTGGTGCCTCACACCTGTAATTCTAGCACTTTAGGAGGCCGAGGTGGGCAGATCACAAGGTCAGGAGATCGAGACCATCCTGGCCAACTTGATGAAACCCCATCTCTTCTAAAAATAGAAAAATTACCTGGGTGTGGTAGTACGTGCCTGTAATCCCAGCTACTTGGGAGGCTGAGGCCAGAGCATTGCTTGAACCAGGGAGTCTGAGGTTGCAGTGAGACAGAGCAAGACTCTGTCAGAAAGAAAAGAAAAGAAAAGTAGGTAAGGGGTGGGAGAAGGATGAAGAGAAAGCAACTTGTCAGAGAAAGTGAACAGTTATTTGTAAGTGTATGTGTGATCTGCATAGAAAATAATCAAAAAGGTTTTCGCTGAAATTTGGGTGTAGAAAAATATCAAAAAGGACATACTCTGCAAAATACAGAGTGATGTGAGTGCTTTTAATTTTTTCCTTTTAAGTATTTTCAGTGTGTTGTAATGAAGATGAAAAGAACTGAGAAATTCAAAAAGGCACCGACCTCATGCATTAGGTGATGAGGGGGACTGTAAGTGCCTTTAGCTAACACGTAAGGTCAGTTTTGCAAAAGTGTGTTCTTGTGAGCAGTACCCCTCAAGGTACTTTTTGACAAAACCAAAAAACCCTGTGGTAACGTAATTCAACTATACCTTACCATGTTTTCACCATCTTGTAAATGTACGTTACCATATAAAGGTGTCATTGTTAAACATGGTTTTAAAAACTCATATTTCTACCAAGAGTATTTGGCAGGATGGGACACTTTTTTTCATGTAATTCCAACTAACATTAAAATTTAAAAGTTGGCCAAGGCAGGTGGATCACCTGATGGCAGGAGTTCACAACCAGCCTGGCCATCATGGCAAACCCCCGTCTCTATGGAAAATATAAAAATTAGCTGGGTGTGGTGGTGCATGCCAGCTATTCGGGAGGCTGAGACACAAGAATTGCTTGAACCCGGGAGGCAGAGGTTAGCAGTGAGCCGAGATCATGCCACAGCACTCCATTCTGGGTGATTGTAAGTGTAAATATATGTGTATGTACATACATGCATTAGAAAATATACAAAACAACATGCACCCCAAAATGCAGAGTGGTGGTATCAGTACTTTTTCTTATTTTTCCTTTTACTTAAGTTTATTTTCAGTGACCATGGATAACATTAGTAAATTGTTTTATGTAACAGATAGGTGAGTTTTTGGTTGAAGAGAAGGAGAAAGAAATGGGAAGGGGCCTCTTTCTGTCTCATCACTGGAAGAAAGGGAAAGGAATTTCTTTTTCTATTTTTTTTTTTTTTTTAAGACGGGGTTTCACCATGTTGGTCAGGCTCGTCTTGAACTCCCAACCTCAGGTGATCCACCCGCCTTGGCCTCCAAAGTGCTTGGATTACAGGCGTGAGCCACCACGTCCAGCTTGAAAGAAAGGAATTTCTTTCACTCAGACCTTGGTATATCCTAACATCAGATTTGGCTTGGAGGGAAAACACATTAAACTGCTTTATTTAAAATAAAGATTTGTTTTGCTTTGGGAGGCTGAGGTGGGAGGATCACTTGAACCCAGGAAGTTGAGTTTGCAGTTATCCACAATCATGTCACTGTACTCCATCCTGGACACAGAACAAGACTCTGTGTTTTGTTTTGTTTTGTTTTGTTTTTCAAAGGAATATGTCCTTTTTCAAAGGACAACGACAGTCTCCTGTCAGGCTGGCATACTCTGAGGTGTCATGGGTGTCCTTAGCTCCAAGACCATCGTGCTTCCATAAGTGCATAGGTGTGGTTTGTTTTTTTCTGCCTCGGTTTATTAGCCTCTTCTGTATCTCTGTGTTTGTCCCTTCTTCATTTCCCCTTCATCTTTTCTAGTAAGGTGGCATGGTGTGAAGAACAGATTGACAGCAGAAAGATGGGTTCATAAGACTCTACTATGAAGCTGCATTACTCTAGACAAGACACTTGCCCTTTCAAGCCTGTTTCCTCATCTGCACAGGGATGAGACCGCAGGCAGGTATATTGTTTAAATTAGAGGCAAGATATGGAAAGCACCTAGCACAGTGCCTAGCACATAAGAGCTTATACATGGTGGCTACTATTATTCTGTCTCTTCTCTTTTTACTTCTTAAATGTGTGCTTCCTCTTGCTCCCCTGACTTCCCAGAAGTACAGAAGTGAAGCCACAGTGTTATTTAAAATCTGGGGTAGTTATTGCCTAAAGTACAGGCAAAGATGATAACAGTTAAAATTCTTTCATCACAGGTATCAGAAACCCCTGGCTTAAAAGGTCAAGGGAATCTTCTGGTTCATCTGAGTGGTCTTACAGGTACTTGGTTTAGATGAAGAGTCATAGAGTGATTCCCTGTCACCAAGATCCAGCTGTCTCTGCTCTGCCATTCCAAGGGTGTGGCTCTGCAGGCAGTCCCTCACAGCTGCAGCCTCTCTTTCTGTAGCCAAACACCTGCTGTAGTTTCAAACTATATGTGAGTATGTGCTGTGAATAATTTCTTTTTACTTTGTACTGAAATACAAAGTAATGCATCAATCATACGTCTTGATTCATAGCACATTGTCATCGTCAGTCAGTTCAAGAACTCATTCCCTTCATTATCCATTCAGTTTCTCCTCTTCCTTAGTCCTCACTCTGCTCTGTCCCAGAGGCACCACGCTTAATTGGTGCATACCCGCTGTTATGCAGGCATTCTTTGAAGTAAGTAGTATTGTGTGTATACAATTTTAATTCATACAAATGGTACTGTGGTATTCATTTTTACTATTTTCTGCTTTTCTCACTTATATGTATCCATGTTGCTATGTGTGCATTTAGCATGTTGGTTCTTACTGCTGCACAGTTTCCCTAGTGTGCAGCCACCACGTTATACATACCTGTTCCCCTCACGGTGGATAACTAGATTATCTTCTATTCCTTTTTACCAAGAACGAGGTGATAGTCTTCCCTTCTGTCAATTGCATGTTGATCTTTGCTCACTGTGCAATTGCATTTTGGTTTCTTGTTGTGAATATTAATCTCTTACCAGTTTTAGATGTGTCCGTTACTTTTGTCTGTTTCCTGTCTTTTAACTTTGTCTGTGGCATCCTTTATTGAACAGAAATCCTTACTTTTTAATTAATCTACTTTTTGTCTTAGTTTTTTTGGGTAGTTTACTGATGAAATGTTTCCCTAGCCCTATGCCACAAAGATATCCTCCAGCATTTTCTCCTATGAGCTTTATAGTTTTGCCTTCACACTTGCATTTACAGTCTATCTGCCATCCACCTTTGTATATTGTGTAATGTAGGGATCCAGCTGTATTTTTCTGTATTTAGTGAAGCAGTTTTCCCAACACCATCTAGCAAATCAATACTTCACCCATTAATTTGTGGTACCATTTTTATCATATGTCCAGTTCTCATATATGGAAGGATCTATTTTTGAGCTCTGTTCTGTTCCATTGTTCTTTTTATTTCCACACCAATATCTTACGTTTTCTATTACCATAGACTTACAATATCCCTTAATATCTAGTAAAGAGTCCCGTCTCTGTTATTCTGTGTTGGCCCAACTAATTATGGATTTTTATTCTGTATACATTTTAGAATAAAATTTTCCAGTTCCATTTAAAATTCAGTTGAAATATTGATTAGGATTGAATTTGCATTAAATTCACATTTTTTGAGGCCTGTAGAGTGGTTTAAGAAGAATAATAGAAACTTTGAGTTACAGATCTTTTTGTGTGTGTGTCTTCCAATAAAGCTTTTAAAACTTCTCTATGAAGGTCTTGTTTATATATTGATTTCTAGATACTTTATGGCTGCTGCTTCCATGAATTGTATCTTGTTCTTTGTTTTCTGGTTATTGGTATTAAGGAATGTTATTGATCCTTTAAAGTTTATTTTTATATCCAGCAATTTTGCTAAACTGTTATTCTAATAACTCATCTGATTATTTTATTAGCTTTTCAATGGAAGTGATCATATAATCTACAAATAACGACAGTTTTATTTCCTCTTTCAATTTCACTTTTTACATCTTGTCTTAGAGCATTAGATTGGTCCTTTAATGTTATGCTAAACAGTAATGGGGAAAGTGATATCTTTGTTCCTTATTTTAATGGGAACATTACAGTCTTTTTTCCTTATTTATCTAAGTCTTCTCCATTAAGTTTGGTATTATTCTAGATTTTTGGTATACAGTTTTTATGAAGTTAAGGAAGTTCTATTCCTAATTTTCTGGGAATGTTGATTATATACATGAATTGAATTAGATCAAGTGCTTTTCCCATAATACCTATATACGATCGACACTGACAGAAATTCTTTTTTTTTTTTGAGGCAGAGTTTCACTCTTCCTGCCCAGGCTGGAGTGCAGTGGCATGATCTCTGCTCACTGCAACCTCTGCCTCCCGTGTTCAAGTGATTCTCCTGCCCCAGCCTCCCAAGTAGCTGGGATTACTGAGGCATGTGTCACCACACTTGGCTAATTTTGCATTTTTAGTAGAGACGGGTTTCACTATGTGTTGGTCAGGCTGGTCTTAAACTCCTGATGTCAGGTGATCTGCCAGCCTCAGCCCCACAAAGTGCTGTGCTGGGATTACAGGTGTGAGCCACCACACCTGGCCCAGAAATTCTTTTAGAAGTGTATTTGTAGGATTTAAATTTTTTAAATTTTTTTATTTTTCTTGAGATAAAGTCTTGCTCTGTCACCCAGGTTGGAGTGCTGTGGTGCGATGTCACCTCTCTGCAACCTCTGTCTCCTGGGTTCTCCTGCCTCAGTCTCCTGAGTAGCTGGGATTACAGGCATGCGCCATCACACCTGGCTAATTTTTGTATTTTTAGTAGGGACGGGTTTTCACCATGTTGGCCAGGCTGGTCTCGAACTCCTGATTTCAGGGGATCTGCCCACCTTGATCTCCCAAAGTGCTGGAATTACAGACGTGAGCCACTGCACCCAACCGATTTTTGATGTATGGTAATCTCCTGTATGTTTGTTTCCATTTTCATGCTGTGCTTTGTTTAGATGCATCATCTTACTCTTAATCATTCTTGTCATTCTTCCTTCTTAATAACTTTTCAAATAATCAAGAATGTTTTTGGATGCATATATGTTCATTATGGTTATGTCTTTTAATATAATGTTCTTATTAAACAAATATGAAATGCTTCTTGAATTAGCATATCATCCTTGCACAGGGCCATGCTAATCTCTGTATTGTTCCAGTTTTAGTATATGTGCTGCCAAAGCAAGCACTGATACAATGTTCTTTTACCAATATGATGCCCCTCATTTTTCTTTGTGATTTTTTCCCTGTCTAGTATTCAATTTAATATCCAGATATCTATACCCCAAATAATATCTCATTGTATGAATATGTCACAGTTTACCCATTCATCAGTTGATAGACACTTGGGCTGTTTCACGTTTTGTCTATTATAAATAATGCACCTTTGTGCACAAGTTTTTGTGTGGATATATATTTTCAATCCTCTTGGGTATAGACCTGGTGGTGGAATTGCTAGATTTTATGGTGACTATGTTTCCTTTGAAGAACTACCAAACTCTTTTCCCACAGTAGCAGAGCCATTTCACATTCCCACCACCAAGGTGTAAGAGTTCCTGTTCCTCTGCGTTCTCATCAGCGTTCGTCAGTTTTCATTTTTTTAATTATGGCTATCATCTCCTGGGGGTATAAGGTATCTTGTTCTTTGGATTTGACTTTTCATAATAACTAATGGTGTTGAGCATCTTTTCCTGTTAATAGTAAGTTCTCAGTATATTAAGTACAATGTACTTATTAAGTATAAAAGTACTTATTCCAGGAGAGTTTTCAAAGAGGCCTTTGTGCTCTTTAAACTTGTTAAAACCTTGTATGTCTGAAAGCATCATTTTTGCTTCTTCACATTTAAATAATAATTTAGTGGGATGTAATTTTCTAGGTTCTTTTTCATCATCACTTAGAAATGTAATTTCATGGCTGCACATGGTGGCTCACACTTGTAATCCCAGTATTTTGGGAGGCCGAGGCAGGCAGATCACCTAAGGTCAAGAGTTTGAGAGCAGCCTGGCCAACATACTGGAAACCCATCTCTACTACAAATACAAAAATTAGCAGGGCGTGGTGTCAGGGGCCTGTCATCCCAGCTACTCAGGCAGCTGAGGCTAGAGAATCGCTTGAACCCAGGAGGTGGAGGTTGCAGTGAGTGGAGATCACACCACTGTACTCCAGCCTGGGCGACAAGAGTGAAACTCTGTCTCAAAAAAAAAAAAAATTATATATATATGTACTTACATATATAAATTATATATATAATTTCATTGCTTTTGTCTCCAGTTTTTCTGTTAGGGAAACTAATGCCAATCCAGTTTTGATTCTTCTGTGAACTATATTCCCTCTTTCTGTAAGCTTTTTGAATTTTTTTTTTGCGGTCTTTGATTTTCCTAAATTTCATTACAATATGTCAAAGTTTAGGTTTTACCCTATCTATTGTTTGATGTTCCACAAGACCTCTGCATTGAAGTCATTTTATCATTAATCATTATTATTATTATTATTTGAGATAGGGTCTTGCTCTGCTACCCAAGCTGGAGTGCCTGGCTCACTGCAGCCTCAGCCTCCCAGGCTCAAGTGATCCTCCCACCTGAGCCTCCAAAATACTTAGAACTATATGGTGCACACCAGCATGCCCAGCTAATTTTAAATTTTTTTAGAGACAGGATCTCACTACATTGCCCAGGCTGGTCTCTAAATTAATATTTAAAACTTCACACTTAGGCCGGGCGCGGTGGCTCACGCCTGTAATCCCAGCACTTTGGGAGGCCGAGGCGGGTGGATCACGAGGTCAAGAGATCGAGACCATCCTGGTCAACATGGTGAAACCCCGTCTCTACTAAAAATACAAAAATTAGCTGGGCATGGTGGCGGGTGCCTGTAATCCCAGCTACTCAGGAGGCTGAGGCAGGAGAATTGCCTGAACCCAGGAGGCGGAGGTTGCGGTGAGCCGAGATCGCGCCATTGCACTCCAGCCTGGGTAACAAGAGCGAAACTCCGTCTGAAAAACAAAACAAAACAAAACAAAAAACAAACTTCACACTTAAGGGGTTTTTTTTTCCTTTTTTTTTTTTTTTGGTTCCTGACAGGAAACATACACACAATTTTTAAATATAGTCTCTTTCTTACATCCATTTTCTCTTTTTCTAGAACTCATATTAGGCAGATATTGACACTGATATTTTCCATCCCTCTTTTATTTATTTATTTTTTTTTAAGACAGAGTTTCGCTCTTGTTACCCAGGCTGGAGTGCAATGGCACAATCTCGGCTCACCGCAACCTCTGCCTCCTGGGTTCAGGCAATTCTCCTGCCTCAGCCTCCTGAGTAGCTGGGATTACAGGCACGCACCACCATGCCCAGCTGATTTTTTGTATTTTTGTATTTTTATTTTAGAGTTGACTAGGATGGTTTCGATCTCTTGACCTCATGATCCACCCGCCTCGGCCTCCCAAAGTGCTGGGATTACAGGTGTGAGCCACCGTGCCCAGCTCAACTATTCTTTTCTTCCCCCACTCTTCTGAGTCTGTTACCAACTTCGTATCTGTTTCCACTGGAGTCTGTGTCACTGCTTGTTCCTCGTTAATCATCCTCTTATCTCCCTGAGGATCTTCGCTGTGCTTATTTTAGAGTCCTGATCTGTCTTGTTCCATTCTGGTTTGTGTAGGATAGTTTGTCTCCTTTGATGTGCTCTTATTCTTAAAATATCTGCTTATTTTAACCTGCGAGCTTGTTTGTCCCTGAGCTTATCAGCTTCCTTAGCTGGTGATATACAGTCAGGGACAAGGACAAGGCCCTAGCCTGTGCTTTAGCAAGTGGGCTGGGAGCACCAGCAGCCTTTCCCGGAGCAAAGTCCCGGGCTCCTGAGTCAGACCTGAACTCAAACTGTGGGGCTGATTCTCCAGTTTACTGTTTCTAACTTGCTCACGGTGGCTTACTTTTCTTTGTGTTTAGTGATTTTTGTATGATAGATCCCTGCACTTCAGAACTTCATGGACATTCTTTGAGGCATCTTTGTTGATGTTGTTGTTGTTGTTTGTTGTTTTTGCTTTTTTGAGACAGAGCTTCGCTCTTGTTGCCCAGGCTAGAGTGCAGTGGCATGATCTCCACTCACTGCAACCTTCACCTCCCAGGTACAAGTGATTCTCCTGTCTCAGCCTCCTGAATAGCTCAGATTACAGGCATGTGCCATCACACCCAGCTAATTTTTTTGTGTTTAGTAGAGACAGGGTTTCACTGTGTTAGGTTGGTCTTGAACTCCTGACCTCAGGTGATCCACTAGCCTCAGCCTCCCAGAGTGCTGGGATTACAGGTGTGTGCCACCTCACCCAGCCTTGTTCTTTGTTTGTTAAGACAGGGTTTCACTCTTTGGCCCAGGCTGAAGTGCAGTGACTTGATCATTCCCTATTGCAGCCCTGACCTCCTTGGCTCAAGTGATCCTCCCACCTCAGCCTCCCAAATAGTTGGGACTCCGGGTGTGTGCCACCATACCCAGCTAATTTTTTTTTAATTTGAGGCCTGGATTTAAAGTGTGTTCTTCTAGAGAGGATTCGAGTTTGCTTCTTCCAGGTTCCCAGGGATATTACTGAACCAAGACTGACCCCTTCAAACTTAAATTTTTAGCTTAGAATTTCTGGGCCACAAAGATAGGATGGATTTCAGCCATAAGTTCATGTGAGTGGTTAAGTGCTGGTGGTTAAGGACTCCTGTAGGAGGTTCTCCACCCTGCATCCCGCCCAGCGCTGCAGTCAAGACACAAAAGCCCCCTCTCAGCAAGGTCAGGGATGCTTTTTTTCTTTTTCTTTTTCTTTTTTTTTTGAGACACAGTTTCGCTCTTGTTACCCAGGCTGGAGTGCAATGGCACGATCTTGGCTCACTGCAACCTCCGCCTCCTGGGTTCAGGCAATTCTCCTGCCTCAGCCTCCCGAGTAGCTGGGATTACAGGCATGCACCACCATGCCCAGCTAATTTTTTGTATTTTTAGTAGAGATGGGGTTTCACTATGTTGACCAGGATGGTCTTGATCTCTTGATGATCCACCCACCTTGGCCTCCCAAAGTGCTGGGATTACAGGCTTGAGCCACCACACCCGGCCCAGGGATACTTTTTTTCATTCTCAGCAGTTCCCCCTCTTTGGGCCCCCAGCATTATGCAAGAGTCTTTTTTTATTTTCTTGAGTCACAGTGTTGCTCCGTAGCCCAGGCTGGAGTGCAGAGGTGTGATCTTGGCTCACTGTAACTCCCAGCTTCAAGCTATTCTCCTGCCTCAACCTCCCAAGTAGCTGGGGTTACAGGTGGGCACCACCACACCTGGCTAATTTTTGTATTTGTAGCAGAGATGGGGTTTCACCATGTTGGCCAGGCTGGTCTCAAACTCCTGACCTCCAGCAATCTGCCTGCCTTGACCTCCCAAAGTGCTGGGATTCCAGGCCACCACTAGTCTTGATCTGCCTTCCCACCATGCTAGTCTGGGGCCTTCTTTCCTTCTTTCCTTTTGGCTGCCTGAGGCAAATTAAAAATCCAGACTCTAAAGCCAGGTGTGCAGCTGCTCACCCGTAGTCTCAGTTATTTGGGAGGCTGAGGCAAGAGGATTGCTTGAGCCAGGAATTCAAGTCCAGCCTGGGCAACAAAGCAGAGACTCCTTCTCTAAAAAATAAAAAATAATAAAAATTCCAGGCTCTAGGCCACCCGGGATTAGCGTAGGCCCTCACTCACTGGTCTTGCTGTCTTTCTGGGTCATCCTCCTCCTTTTTTTTGAGATAGAGTCTCGCTGTGTTGCCCAGGGTAGAGTGCAGTGGTGTGATCTCAGCTCACTGCAACCTCCACCTCTTGGGTTCAAGTGATTCTCCTCCCTCAGCCTCCTGAGTAGTTGGTATTACAGGCATGCATCACCACACTCGGCTGTTTTTAGTAGAGATGGGGTTTCAGTGTTGGTCAGGCTGGTCTTGAACTCCTGACCTTGTGATCCACCCACCTCAGCCTCATAAAGTGCTGGGATTACAAGTGTGAGCCACCGTGCCCAGTGATGGGTCCTCCTCCTTCTGACCTCCACCTATTCTGGCCTCCTTTATTTTCCTGTAAGCTCAGCCATGCTTTTAAAAAGTATTTTTTCTGGGCCAGGCATGGTGACTCATGCCTGTAATCCCAGCACTTTGGGAGGCTGAGGGTGGGAAGATCACCTGAGGTCAGGAGTTCGAGACCAGCTTGGCAAACATGCTGAAACCTCATCTCTACTAAAAATACAAAAATTAGCCAGGCATGGTGGCACACTCTTGTAATCCCAGCTACTTGGAAGGCAGAGGCAGGAGGAGAATCACTTGAACCCAGGAGGCAGAGGTTGCAGTGACCTGAGGTCACACCACTGCACTCTAGCCTGGGTGACAGAGCTAGATTCCGTCTCAAAAAAAAAAAAAAAAGAAAAAAGTATTTTTTCTGTATTTATTAAAAGTTCAGTCAACACTTCAAGGTAGTCTGTATTGACAGAGATTTCTCTGCACATCTAATTATCCATAATGTCAAAACCAAAAATTCTGTCTGGTCATGGTGGCTCTCGTCTGGAATCCCAGTAGTTTGGGAGGCCAAAGCGGGCAGATCACCTGAAGTCAGAAGTTTGAGACCAGCCTGGTCAACATGGTGAAATCCTGTCTCTACTAAAAATAGAAAAATTAGCCAGGTATGGTGGCAGATGCCTGTAATCCCAGCTACTTGGGAGGCTGAGGCAGGGGAATCACTTGAACCTGGAGGCGGAGGTTGCAGTGAGCCTAGGTCACAACACTGCACTCCAGCCTGGGTGACAGAGAGAGACTTCATCTCAAAAAAAAAAAAAAAAAAAAGAATTCTATATATATTGTTTTACAAAAAGTCACATTAATATAAGGATATAATATATAAATATGTAATAATTCTGTATTAGCTGTACCTTCACACAGCCCGCTTCCGCAGTCAGGCTGTCAGGAGACCCCTGCACTGCATCAGGTATCCTGGCATGAGGAAGGGGTTACTTTTTTTCTTTCTTTTTTTTTTTTTTTTTGAGACAGAGTTTCGCTCTTGTTACCCAGGCTGGAGTGCAATGGCGCGATCTCGGCTCACCGCAACCTTTGCCTCCTGGGTTCGGGCAATTCTGCCTCAGCCTCCTGAGTAGCTGGGATTACAGGCACGCACCACCATGCCCAGCTAATTTTTGTATTTTTAATAGAGACGGGGTTTCACCTTGTTGACCAGGATGGTCTCGATCTCTTGACCTCGTGATCCACCCGCCTCGGCCTCCCAAAGTGCTGGGATTATAGGCGTGAGCCACCGCGCCCGGCCTACTTTATTTTTTTTCTTAGCCATGCATGAGCAATGGGTTACTTTTTACAATGATAGCCTCTGTTACTAAATGGGACTTTCTGTGTCACTTTCACCAGAGACGCCAAAGGCTGAGAACAAAACAGTAGGTGCCAAATCCTTCCATTCTAAAGGCAGGAGGAGCTGGAGCACCTCTGCAGCGCATGCTGAGAGATTGTAAAACCATTAGCTCCACGTTGGGAAGGATTAGCTTGGCATCCATGTCCAGGGCATAGAAGAATGTAAGAGGATTCCTTTGGAAACAGTTGTCTGTGTACTGGACATTGCTCTTCTCCCGAGGCAGGAAGGGTGGAGTGCTTCATCTTCAGCTTATGCCAATGAGGGAACACTTCAAGAGGACAATCTGGAGAGCATGACATGTCTTCTGGAGTTTGAGGGACACAGGGACTGAGATTTGACTCCCTGTAGGTGGCAAGCCCCCGGAGATGGTTGCCTTTGGCATGGTTTGCACTCTCCGAGTTCCTGTAGGCCTGCTGTGATTCTCTAGAAAGGGAGGCAGCCTTGTTCCAGCCAAAGAGAACACCGGAGGGATGGGATAACCTGGACTTCTGGAGACTGAGGAGCTGGGCAGGCATCCTGGTGTCCAGCTGGAGGAGGTGTGGCCTCCGGGGGACAGCAGCTACCCTGGGGGTGGAGACTCTCCAGAACCCAGGAGAAAACACCTAAGGGAAAAGAAACACCATTTGGAATCTGCCATTCCCAGACTCAACTCATAGAGTGAAACCTGACCTTCCTGCTGGACGTGGTGGCTCATGCCTGTAACCCCAGCACTTTGGGAGGCCGAGGGGGTTGGATTGCCTGAGAAGAGTTTAAGACCAGTCTGGTCAACATGGTGAAGCCCTGTCTCTACTAAAAATACAAAAACATTGACTGGGCCTGGTGGCGTGTGCCTGTAATCCCAGGTATTCTGGAGGCTGAGAAAGGGGAATTGCTTGAACCAGGGAGGCAGAGATTGCAATGAGCCAAGATCTCACTACTGCACTCCAGCCTGAGTGACAGAGCAAGACTCCATCTCAAAAAAAAAAAAAAACAGGCTTAGGACAGCAGGCAGTATGAGAAAGAGAAATGACACTGACCGTGACCCCACAGACTCCAGGCTGGAGGAGGAGACAGGCTTTCAAGTCAATGACACTTGAAGTTTTGAGATGACATGGATAAGACTGGCTAATACCTAGAAAAAGAAACTTTTATTTTTTTGAGACAGTCTCGTGTCGCCCAGGCTGATGTGCCGTGGCTCAATCTCGGCTCACTGCAACCTCTGCCTTCCAGGTTCAAGTGATTCTCATGCCTTAGCCTCCCAAGTAGCTGGAACTACAGACATGTGCCACCACACCCAGCTAATTTGTGTATTTTTAGTAGAGACAGGGTTTCACCGTGTTGGCCAGGCTGGTCTCGAGCTCCTAAACTGAGGTGATCCACCTGCCTCGGCCTCCCAGAGTGCTGGGATTACAGGCATACTGTTCTCAGCCAAGACTATTTTTTAAGTGAGAGAAAAAAAAAAAACTCTTTAACCTGTTTGTTACCCAAAAGAGATTGGAAAAACCGTGTCATCCAGGCCTAGGAAAGAACGTTATCATTACAACTGATTTGCAGGGGCACTCCTGAGAAAGCAAAGTTGCTTTTTGTTCATACCTTAGCTCCTTCAGCAAAAGGTTGTGTGGGAGTGTAGAAGGAGGTCAGGGAAGCAGGCTGGCCACGTCCCCTGGCCCTCCCAGGGCAACCTCCGCCAGCAATGGGGAGACGTTTCATTGGAACGTTGGAATTTTCGTGTTATACCATCTGGACTTTTTAAAAAAACCAAAGAGGGGCCGGGCGCAGTGGCTCACGCCTGTAATCCCAGCACTTTGGGAGGCTGAGGCGGGTGGATCACGAGGTCGAGAGATCGAGACCATCCCTGGTCAACAAGGTGAAACCCCATCTCTGCTAAAAATACAAAAATTAGCTGGGCATGGTGGCATGTGCCTGTAGTCCCAGCTACTCAGGAGGCTGAGGCAGGAGAATTGCCTGAACCCAGGAAGCGGAGGTTGCCGTGAGCTGAGACCGCGCCATTGCACTCCAGCCTGGGTAGGAAGAGAGAAATTCCGTCTCAAAAAATAAAAAATAAAAAAACCAAAGAGAAAGATTGTCCTGCTTTTTCCTGGAAAGGCTGTGTAAATCACCCCCAGTTTCACACAGGACAGAAAGAAGTCACACAGGAAGCTGATAAGTGGCAGTGATGAGGACTCACTCTCTCCTTACATCTAGGTCCAGCTTGCCTGTTGTGAGTTTCATAATATACTGAGTATTATTATGCGCTGGGGTCTCCATGGCACAGGTTGTGATCCTTGGGGTTAACTTGATTAAAAGCAAGACCCTCGGGCACTGTGGCTCCCGCCTGTAATCCCAGCTCTTAGGGAGGCAGAGGCAGGAGGATAGCTTGAGCCCAAGAGTTCAAGACCTGCCTGGGCAATATGGCAAGACCCCCGTTCTTTAAAAAAAAAGCAAGACCCTCAAATAACAGAAACTATGTAATGGAAAGTAGCCATGAAAATTTCATATGCAAGAATTGTGGGCTGGGCATGGTGGTTCACACCTGAATCCCAGCACGTTGGGAGGCCAAAGTGGGCAGATCACTTGAGATCAGGAGTTCAAGATCAGCCTGGCCAATGTGGTGAAATCTCTTCTCTACCAAAAATACAAAAATCAGCTGAATGTCAAATGTCAAAAATTAATCACCTAGTTTTCTTTTACAAAAGTGACACGCATTTCTCATATGCTGACCTCTCCTTTGATGACAGGAGGCTGTCAAGAGTGTGTTGCCCTCAGATTCACAGTGTATTTTTGGCAATCAGGCTTTATTCCCAAGCTTTTATAGCTACTCTCCATACTGCAGGGACTAGAATTATGGAAACTGCATTTCTTAAATTCTCTTATCTGCAAGCTTCTGGACGTGATTTTTTATTTTATTTTTGGAGTTGGGCTCATTCTTGTCACCCAGGCTGGAGTTCAGTGGTGCAATCTTGGCTCACTGCAACCTCCGCCTCCTGGATTCAAGTGATTCTCCTGCCTCAGCCTCCTGAATAGCTGGGATTACAGGCACCCACCACCATGCCCAGCTAATTTGGGTAATTTTAGTTAGAGATGGAGTTTCACCATGTTGGCCAGGCTGGTCTCAAATTCCTGACCTCAAGTGATCCGCTTGCCTCAGCCTCCCAAAGTGCTGGGATTACAGGCATGAGCCACTGCACCTGGCTGAAATCACTGCTTTTAGACACAGCATCTATGGCATCACACTCAACTGAAGTGCGTGGATGCACATGTACACTCTCATATATACCCATTTTCGTCAGTCCTGACCCTTTCCGACCAAAATCTCCCCCCAGTTCTGGCAGCGCATCCAGGTTGACAGTCCTTGAGTTTCAGAGTAAATATTGGGCCCTCAGAGTCTGATCCCACAGTTTAGCTGGGCACAGAAAACTGTTGTCCTATAACCCTTTGCCTTCACACAGAGCGTGAAGGACAGGATGGAAGTGACCTGATAATGGTTGCGGGGTGGAGGTAGTGTTTCTCCAGTTAAAAACATGGGCGCTGTGCCGGGTATGGTGGCTCATGCCTGTAATCCCATCATTTTGGGAGCCGAGGCGGGTAGATTGCTTGAGGCCAAGGATTTGAGACCAGCCTGGTCAACATGGAGAAGCCCCATCTCTACTAAAAATACAAAAATTAGCGGGGTGTTGTGGTGGCGTGAACCTGTAGTCCCAGCTACTAGGGAGGGGCAGGAGAATTGCTTGAACCCAGGAGGCAGAGGTTGCAGTGAGTGAAGATCACACCACTGTACTCCAGCCTGGGTGACAGAGTGAGACTCTGTCTCAAACAAACAAAAAATGGGCATTGCCCTATGTAGCCTACGTACACACAAACACTGAAAACGGTAGACCCCGCCTATCATTTGCTTCTCGGCTCAAATACCACTTTCTCAGGAAGGATCTCCTGAACACCTTACAAAGCAGCAGGTCCAGTCCCCAAGCCTGGCTTTATTTTTCCCCATAGCACACATCACCCTTTGACAAACTTTGTTTTTTTGTTATTTATCATTCTCTCCCTGTATTTTGAATGGAAGTTTTGCAAGTAAAGGGACCTTTACCTATTTTGCTTACTCTTATTTCCTTAGCATCTAGAAGAGTGCCTGACTCACAGCAGGTGTGCAATAAAATTCATTGAATGGGCCGGGCGCGGTGGCTCACGCCTGTAATCCCAGCACTTTGGGAGGCCAAGGCGGGTGGATCACGAGGTCAAGAGATCAAGACCATCCTGGTCAACATGGTGAAAGCCCGTCTCTACTAAAAATAGAGAAATTAGCTGGGCATGGTGGTGCCCACCTGTAGTCCCAGCTACTTGGGAGGCTGAGGCAGGAGAATTGCTTGAACCCAGAAGGTGGAGGTTGCGGTGAGCTGAGATCGCACCATTGCACTCCAGTCTGGGTAACAAAGTGCCATTGCACTCCAGTCTGGGTAACCGAGCAAAACTCCGTCTCAAAAAAATAAAATTCATTGAATGATAAAATATGTTCTTTCCCAGACTTCCTTGAAGCCAAGACATGGGCACATCACTGAGGCCATGCCAATTAGAAGCACCCACTTGAGAACATGACCCAGATGATGACTTAGACTCGTCCCGGCACAGGGGGAGCAGAGAAGCCAGCCAGAGCCAGTGAGCTGCCGCAGCAGCTCTGACACAGGTGTCCGTGTCCAGGCCCGGCCCAGGGCCACTGTGTCAGCATTGCAAACTGTGGTGACTGTGCCTGGGATGTTTTCACTGGCCTGGATCTGTGGCAGGATTTTGGGTGAGGTTGTTGGCTATGTCACTCCCAAGCCTGGTCTCGCCTTACCAGAAAATTGTGAGAGGCACCCAGCATCCTTTTAATAAAAGTTTTTTTATTTTATATAACTTTTTTTAAAAAAATGGTCAGGCATGGTGGCTCATGCCTATAATGGGAGGCTGAGGTGAGCAGATCACTTGAGATCAGGAGTTCAAGACCAGCCTGGGCTATATGGTGAAATCCCGTCTCTACTAAAAATACAAAAATTAGCCAGATATGGTGATGCATGCCTGTAATCCCAGCTACTCGGGAGTCTGAGGCACAAGAATCACTTGAATCCAGGAGGTGGACATTGCAGTGAGCAGAGATCATGCCACGGCACTGCAGCCTGCCACAGATCTGGCCAGTGAAAACATCCCAGGCACATCACCACAGTTTGCAATGCTGCCACAGTGGCCCTGGGCCGGGCCCGGACACCTGTGTCAGAGCTCCTGTGGCAGCTCACTGGCTCTGGCTGGCTTCTCTGCTCCCCCTGTGCCGGGACGAGTCTAAGTCATCATCTGGGTCATGTTCTCAAGTGGGTGCTTCTAATTGGCATGGCCTGGGTGATGTGCCCATGTCTTGGCTTCAAGGAAGTCTGGGAAAGCAAAGGATGGAGTGAGACTCTGTCCCCCGACAAAAAAAATAAAATAAAATAATTTTTTTAAATTGTTAATGGGCTTGGAATTAGCTTTTCTGGAAGCAAATACTTGTGTCATCACTGACCAGTTAGTAATACTGGCTCGATCATGTAATTGTTCTGAGCTTTTTCTACATTGATAAATAAAATCACAGTACTACCTCATAGGATTGTGGTGAGGTCAAATGAGATCCTGCTGTAAAGTGTGCTAGGGCATAGCTGGGGTGTTGTGCTAGGGCCTTATACCACCCAGAGCACTTATAGCCCTGGGTGATAGAAGGCCAGCAGAAGTGTTTTGTTTGATAAACAGTGTTGTTTTTAACTGATTCATAATATTTACAAGTTTGGGCATTTGAGGCCAAGCGTGGTGGCTCACACCTGTAATCCTAACACTGGGAGGCCAAGACAGGAGGATGGCTTGAGCCCAGGAGTTTGAGACCAGCCTGGCAATATAGCTGGACCCCGTCTCTACAAAACATAAAAAAATTAGCAGGACATGGCAGCACACCTGTGGTCCCATCTACTTGGGAGGCTGATATGGGAGGATCACTTGAGCACAGGAGTTCAAGGTTGCAGTGAGCTGTGATCACACCACTGCACTCCAGACTGGGTGACAGAATGATACCCTGTCTCTAAAAGAATTTAAAAAGCAGTTTATAAAAACTTGGAATTTACAACTTTTCATAAAAAAACTAGAAGCTTTTTTTTCATTCTTTTTTTTTTTTAATATTTTTTATTTTAACCAGTGTCATGTGATACTAAAAACTAGAAGCTTTTTAACAGTGGGACCGTATTTCTACTTTGCAGCAATGAAAGTGAACTGAAAAGAGTCTAGCTCCTTTGGAAGAGGTAGGAAAATGTACTCATAATGTTATCTGCGTGGTCTTTGCTGTAGGGTTTTGAATTTACAGCCTTGCGCTAGACCTCACCTGAGGTCTGGAGTTTGAGACCAGCCTGGCCAACATGGTGAAAACCCGTCTCTACTAAAAATACAAAAAAATAGCCAGGCATGGTGGTGGGCACCTGTAATCCCAGCTACTTGGGAGTCTGAGGCGGGAGAAATGCTTGAACCCGAGAGTTGGAGGTTGCAGTGAGCTGAGATCATGCCATCGCACTCCAGTTTGGGCAACAAGAGCAAAACTCCGTCTCAAAAAAAAAAAAAAAGATTTTCTAAAGCTGCAAAATTGAAAAGTTTGACTAAATCGTCTCTAAGAACTTCTTCAGACTAGGCGGGTGCTTTATTTTTGTTTTTGTTTTTTTTTGTGTGTGACAGGGTTTTGCTCTGTTGCCCAGGCTGGTTTCAAACTCCTGGGCTCATGGGATCCTCCTGCCTTGACCTCCCAAAGTGTTGAGATTACAGGCATGAGCCACTGCGCCCAGCTTGTTTTGATTTTCTATTCTCACACAACAAATAATTCCAAAACTTAGTGGCTTTAATCAGGCATTTTATTGTCTCTGTTGCTTCTAGGGATTGACTAAGTTTAGCTGGGCTGTTCTGCTCCATATGATACTAGCAGGAACTATAGTCATCTTGGGGTGCCACTGGGCTGGAACACTCAAGATGGCTCACTTGCATGATTGGTCCTTGGTATAGCTGTCAGCTGAGAGCTCGGTAGGCCTGTCTCCATACTCCTCCTTCCGTCTTGGGGTTTTGGCAGTTTGGTGGCTGGATAAGAAGCAGGAAATAAGGCCAGGTGCAGTGGCTCACGCCTGTAATCCTGGCACGTTGGGAGGCCAAGATGGGTAGATCACCAAGTCAGGAGTTTGAGAGCAGCCTGGCCAACATGTTGGAAACCCATCTCTACCTCAAATACAAAACTTAGCCGGGCATGGTGGCAGGGGCCTGTAATCCCAGCTACTCAGGCAGCTGAGGCAGAGAATTGCTTGAACATAGAAGTCAGAGGTAGCAGTGAGCTGAGATCATGCCAGTGCATTCCAGCCTGGTGACAGAGCAAGACTCCGTCAAAAAAAAAAAAAAAAAGGAGAAGGAAGTGAGTAAATTACTTGAGATCAGGAGTTCAAGACCAGCCTGGCCAAAATGGTGAAACCCTGTCTACGAAAAAATACAAAAATTAGCCAAATGTAGTGGCAGGTACCTGTGATACCAGCTACTCGGGGCTGAGGCAGAAGAATTGCTTGATCCCAGAGGCAGAGGTTACAGTGAGCCAAGATTGCACCACTGCACTGCAGCCTGGGCAATAGAGTGAGACTCAGTATCCAAAAAGAAAAAGAAAAAGGCAGGAGGTGAAAGTTGCTAGTGTTAAAGCCAAGGTGGGGTTAGAAGTCCCAAAATGTTGCTTTTACTACAGTCTGTTGGTCAAAGCAAGTCACAAGTGCAGCTCATATTCAAGTTGGTGGGCTGAGCAGGCCGAGAAATGAGCTTCACCTCTTGACGTAAGGTGCAACATATATATAAAAGGAGGAGGGGACTATCAGGTCATCTTTGGAGACTAGCGACTACATAGACCCAACATTTTAGTATTTACTCTGTGTCTTAGTCCATTTTGTGTTACTATCACAAAATACCATAGGCTAGGTAATTTATAAAGAAAAGAAATTTATTTCTCATAATTCTAGAGACTGGGAAGTCCAGTATCAAGGTGCTGGCATCTGGTAAGGGCCTTTGTGTTATGTCAGAAGGCAGAAGGGCAAGAGAACAAAAGGAGCCCAAACTCACTTTTATAAAAAATCCACTCTAATGAAAACTAACACTCCACAATAACAATATTAATGCACTCTGCCCTCGTGACCTAATCACCTATTAAGCCTTACCTCCCAACACTTGCACTGGGAACCTAGTTTCCAACATACAAGCTTTCGGGCATGCATTCAAACCACAGCACTCTGCCTCAATGAAATTATAGCTTAGAATGGAAGATAAGAGTCTTCTGGCAGTTTAGTAAATCCAGAATTCTTATCACCCCTTATGACAACAGTTATTAAAGACCTATTTCCAGAAAATTATCCCACTTCTTCAGGGCTGGCTAAAATCTGCTGCATCTCAGAACACTGCTTAAATATCTATCAAGAGGAGAATAACTGATAGAATTCTCCCTAATCCCTCCTGCGTATTTGCCTTTTAAACTATATACTTGTGAACTAGAGGTTGATAAAATAAACATGAGTGTGACTGGGACAGATTAATTCATTCTTCTTAAGTTATATAGTTTCCTCTTCTGTTGACTCTGGAAATGTCGAGATTCCAGCTAGGGTTTGAAAGATTATATCAAAAGGGACTGTATTAGTCTGTTTTCACACTGCTATAAAGAACTACCTGAGCCTGGATAATTTATAAAGAGGTTTACCTGATTCACAGTTCCACATGGCTAGGGAGGCCTCAGGAAACTTACAATCATGATGGAAGGTGAAGAGGCAAAGCAAGGCACATCTTGCATGACGGCGGGAGAGAGTGACGGGGGAAGTGCCACACTTTTAAATCATCAGATTTCCTGAGAACTCACTCACTATCATGAGAACAACAAGGGGGATATCCACCCCCATGATCCAGTTGCTTCCCATGAGGCCCCTCCCTTGACATGTGGGAATTACCATTTGACATGAGATTTGGGCAAGGACACACAGCCACACCATATCAGGGGCTACAGCTATAGCCAGGGGACTCTGACAGGAACCTATGACAGAAGAGTTGTCCTGACTCTGAGCAGTTGCATCCTGACTCACATGGAAGATGTTGGAGCTGAGACATAGTTCATCTAGCTTGTACTGGGATAGAGTCCAGGGAAAATTAAGATGAATCAAGACTCACACCAAAGATGAACCAGTGTCAGCATTATGGAACTCACAAAAACATGTTAAATCTGATAGTCAGGTATGGTGACACAGGTCTGTAGTCCCAGCTATTCAGGAGGCTGAGGCAGGAGGATCACTTGAACTGGGGAGGTCAAGGCTGCAGTGAGCTATGATCATACATACCACTGTATTCCACAACAGACCCTGTCTCAAAAAAGAAAAAAAAAGAATAAGAAATTAAAAACCCATCAGTAGAAACTAAAAATAAGTCTAGGCCGGGCACGGTGGCTCACGCCTGTAATCCCAGCACTTTGGGAGGCCGAGGCGGGTGGATCACGAGGTCAAGAGATCGAGACCATCCTGGTCAACATGGTGAAACCCCGTCTCTACTAAAAATACAAAAAATTAGCTGGGCATGGTGGCACGTGCCTGTAATCCCAGCTACTCAGGAGGCTGAGGCAGGAGAATTGCCTGAACCCAGGAGGCGGAGGTTGCAGTGAGCCGAGATCGTGCCATTGCACTCCAGCCTGGGTAAGGAGCGAAACTCCATCTCAAAAAAAAAAAAAAAAGAAACTAAAAATAAGTCTAAACTCAAATGCAGAGAGGTTTTTAGCAGCAATTTAAAAATCATAAACTTCAAGCAGGGTGTGGTGGTTCACACCTGTAATCCCAGCACTTTGGGAGGCTGAGACAGGAGGATTGCTTCACCCCAGGAGTTTGAGACCAACCTGGGAAACATAGCAAGATCCAATTTCTAGTGTTAAAAAAAAGTCATAAACTTCAAGGCCAAGGGCAGAAATTAGTGTGAAATCAGGCCAGGGAATGATTTAGAGGTCAGTATGGCCAGTTGCTGTGACCAAAAGATTTTTTTTTTTTTTTTCAAAAATAAGATGTGTTTCTTCTTTTCTTACAGGAGCCTTGCCTTAGAGGTGTCTCTGAACAATTTGGACCCTGACAAGAGGGGTAAAGGAGAAATTGGGATATTCTTGTGATTCCCCCAGTCAACCACTGTTGCAGTTGCTCATCTGCTGAGACAGCAGCTCCTGACACCGGCTACACATTAAACTTCAAAAAAAATACTGTTGCCTGGATGCTACCCCAACTCATGAATCAGAATTTCTAGGGGTAGGTCCCAGCCACTGGTGTTTTTGCAAGTTTCCCTGGGTAATTCTAATGTGTATTCAATATTGAGTCCCACTAGCCTGACACCTTCATTCCTGCTGAAACAGAAGTAATCCACTACAGAGGAGAGGAAATTGTCCCATTCTAGGCCATGGGAGTTTTTAGTTATCATAGCTCCAAACCCACAGGAACTGGCAGGAGAGCATTCTTAAGTGGGTGATGGATGTAGGAGCTCCAGGAAGGCTCAGAACATCTTGTCCCAGTATTTTTCTACTTGTACAGCTATTCAAGATGAGGGCCAAACCCTTCTTTGGAATCCAACTCTACTCTAGGCTGGCTGGCTGGCCCCAGACCAGGATTTAGCATCACCAAACTAAGAATGTGATCAGAGGCTTGGGGCCTCTGGAAAAGGAAAGCAGAAAAGCATTCTTCCAAATCCTGTCCAATTAATTCCACAAATAGCTGTGGCCATGGCTGCAAAGGTACCAAGGTCCAATGATTAAGAACTCTAGGCTGGGTGCAGTGGCTCACACCTGTAATCCCAGTACTTTAGGAGGCTGAGGCGGGTGGATCACCTGAGGTCAGGAGTTCAAGACCAGCCTGGCCAACATCGTGAAACCCCATCTCTACTAAAAATACAAAAAATTAACTGGACATGGTGGCAGGTGCCTGTGATCCCAGCCACTCGAGAGGCTGAGGCAGGAGAATTGTTTGAACCCAGGAGGCGGAGGTTGCAGTGAGCCAAGATTGCACCACTGCACTCCAGCCTGGGTAACAAAGTGAGACTCCATCTCAAAAAAAAAAAAAAAAAAAAATAGAACTCCAGCTTTGGGGTCAGATAGTCCTGGGTTCTCATGCTGGCTTCACAAGGCCCATAAGCTGTGCATTCTGGGCAAGGTACCGTATGAGCCTGAAGTCCCCAACTCCCCCCAAAACAAAATCCCCAAAAAAGATCTGTCTTGCCGAGTGCAGTGGCTCACGCCTGTAATCCCAGCACTTTGGGAGACTGAGGTGGGCAGATCACCTGAGGTCGGGAGTTTGAGACCAGCCCGACAAACATGGAGAAACCCCATCTCTACTAAAAATACAAAATTAGCCAGGCATGGTGGCACATGCGTGTATTCCCAGCTACTTGGGAGACTGAGGCAGGTGAATCGCTTGAACTCGGGAGGCAGAGGTTGCAGTGATCTGAGATCTTGCCATTGCACACCAGCCTGGGCAAAAAGAAGAAACTCCAAAAACAAAACAAAACAAAAGAGTTGTCTTGTAGTCAAGCCCTTACAACACCTCTCATATTATAGGGTGCCCTCTCAATTACCATGTTTGGAAAAAAGACTATTTGCTTGAAGTGTACATCACCTTAGATGACCTCGATTAATGCAAGTTTGGAGTATCTATAGAAGCTAAAAATCAGACAAATTCAGTTTTTTTAAGTGGCAGAGAAATTTTTCAGTTTTCAAGTGTATGAGAAATTCATAACATTTATCATCTTAACCATTTTTTAAGTGTTATTTTCATTGTTGTGAAATAGATCTCCAGATCTTGTAGAACTGAAACTGTGTACTCATTAAACAACTTCTTTTTGCTCTTACCTCCAGCTCCTGGTAACTACCCTTCAACTTTCTTTATCTATGACTCTGACAACAGTAGATAACTCAGATAAGTGAAATCATATAGTATTTGTCCTTTTGTGACTGGCTTTTGTCACTTAGTGTAATGTCTTCAAGGTTAGTCCATATTGTTGGTCATGTGACAGGATTTCCTTCCTCTGTAAGGTTTAATAATATTGCATAGTATGAACAGACCATATTTTATCCATTCATCCATTGATGGACATGTGGGTTGCTTCCACCTATTGGCTGTTGCAAATAATGCTGCCATGAATGTGAGTGTACAAATATCTGTTTCAGATTCTACTGTCAATTCTTTTGGATCTATACCCAGAAGTGGGGCTGTTAAATCTTATGGCAGTTCTATTTTTAATTTTTTTTTTAGAGATGGAGTCTTGCTCTGTTGCCCAGGTTGGAGTGCAGTGGCATGATCTCCACTCACTGCAGCCTCCGCCTCCTGGGTTCAAGTGATTCTTCTGCCTCAGCTTCCTGAGTGGCTGGGATTACAGGCACCTGCCACCACGCCTGACTGATTTTTGTATTTTTAGTAGAGACAGGGTTTCACCATGTTGGCCTGGATGGTTTCGATCTCTTGACCCGTGATCTGCCCTCTTTGGCCTCCCAAAGTGCTGGGATTACAGGTATGATCCACTGTGCCCAGCCTATTTTTAATTTTTTGAAGAACTACCATACAGTTTTCCATAGTGGTCGCACCATTTTACAACACAACTGTTGGGTTTTTTCTCACACCTCTTCAACACCAAATAAGGGTAATTGTTTTCTTTACTTCCTGATGCCAACCCATTCTCCAACTCTCCAGACACCAGTGGAGTATCCTACCATTCAATTCCATTTTGACAGTAACTACCCAGAGTTACCATAAGACTCACAGGTTTAAGGATTCAATCCCACAAGACTGCCTTCACTTATATGACCTGGCCAGCATCCAGTATGGGTCCCCAAGTTACCCACACTTCTGTCTGACATAACTATAAATTCAGGGATTCCCACAACCTTCCCAGATTTGATAATTTGCTAGAATGACTCACAGGACCCGAGAAAGTGCATTACTTACTATCATCAGGTTATTACAACGGATACAACTCAGGAACAGCCAAATGGAAGAAATACATAAAGCAAAGTATGGGGACGGGATAAGTGGAGCTTTTGTGCCGTCTCTGGGTATACCACCCCTCCAGCACCTCAATGCATTACCAACCCAGAAGCTCCCAAAACCCTGTTGTGTAGAAATTTTAATGGCGGTCTTATACATAGTCATATGTAGGCCTGGTTGATTCTATCACTGGCCATTGCCAGTAATCCATTGCCAATTGACTCAATCTTTAATCTCTCTCCTCTCCTGACCGAGGCATGGCTTTCAGAAAAGAAAGTATTTCCCCTCTACTGAAACCAGGGGAGGCAATGAGCAGGGTGTGGAGAGAGGATGAGAGTGTTTTTTGTGAGTGAGCTACTCTGTTGAAAAGTGGATCTGCGGGACACAGTGGCTCTTAACTGTAAACCCAGCACCTTGGGAGGCCAAGATGTATAGATCACTTGAGGTTAGGAGTTCCAGACCTCACTGGACAACATGGTGAAACCCTGTCTCCACAAAAACTACAAAATTTAGCTGGATGCAGTGGCATGTGCCTGTAATCCTAGCTACTTGGGAGGTTGAGCAGGAGAATTCCTTCTGGAACCCAGGAGGCAGAGGTTGCAGGGAGCCGAGGTGGTGCCACTGCACCCCAGCCTGGGTGACAGAGTGAGACTGTATTTAAAAAAAAAAAAAAAAAAAGAAGGCCGGGCGCAGTGGCTTAAGCCTGTAATCCCAGGACTTTGGGAGGCTGAGGCAGGTGGATCACGAGGTCAAGAGATCAAGACCATCCTGGTCAACATGGTGAAACCCCGTCTCTACTAAAAATACAAAAATTAGCTTGGCATGGTGGCGCGTGCCTGTAGTCCCAGCTACTTGGGAGGCTGAGGCAGGAGAATTGCTTGAACCAAGGAGGCAGAGGTTGTGGTGAGCCTAGATCACGCCATTGCACTCCAGCCTGGGTAACAAGAGAGAAACTCCGTCTCAAAAAAATAAATAAATAAATAAAAATTTAAAAAATAGAAAAGAAAAAACAGTGGATCTAATGAAATACAGTATTCCCCTTCCTTAACTGAAATTTCACCTTCCAGTTTGTTACCTGCTATCAACCAATGTCTGAAAATAGGTGAGTACAGTACAGCTAGATGTTTGGGAGACCACATTCACATAACCTTTATTATGGTACACTGTTATAACTGTTCTGTTTTACTAGTCATTAGTCTCTTACTGTGCCTAATTTATAAATTAAACTTTGTCATAAGTATGTGTGTATAGGAAAAAAACATGGTTTATAGAGGATTCAGTACTATCTGGAGTTTCAGGTATCCACTAGTCTTGGAACATGCAGCCCTCGGATAAACGGGAACTACTAAACAGGCATAGCGTGAACGTACAATGGTTTGAACAAGCCCATAACATGCTGGGGCATAATGCATAGAAGCCAGGTGCTGGCTTTTGAGGGGGAAAAAAGTTTCATCACAAGTCAACTGGCAAGAAGATAGGAGAGAGGCAACAGTCAAACTTGTCTCCCCAGTCTGAGGGTGGGTCAAGCCTTTATGACTTGCCCATCTAGTCCCAGGTGATGCCAATGCAGTTGGTCAGCCAGGCTGGTGGTAACAATTAGGAGGTGAAAGCCCTTTCTATTGCGCAAACCTGGACAATTGGGCTCTGCATGACCTGTAACAACTTAAGCAATGGTTCATCAGCTTGAGGCTGTCCTGTGGCTACAAAAGGAAGCTCAGCCCCTAGATGACTTTTTAGAGCAGAGTTGCCCTACTAACCTGGAATGACCACTTCTAGACTATTATGCAAGAGAAATATTTTTTATTTTTATTTATTATTTTTGAGACGGAGTCTCGCTTTGTCGCCAGGCTGGAGTGCAGTGGCGCAATCTCAGCTCACTGCAACCTCCGCCTCCCAGGTTCAAGTGATTCTCCTGCCTCAGCCTCCCAAGTAGCTGGGACTACAGGCGTGCACCACCGCACCTGGCTAATTTTTGTATTTTTAGTAAAGACGGGGTTTCACCATGTTGGTCAGGCTGGTCTTGATCTCTTGACCTCGTGATCTGCCTGCCTTGGCCTCCTAAAGTGCTGGGATTACAGGCGAGAGCCATGGCGCCCTGCCAAATATTTTTAGCTTTTAATTTAAACTACTGTGTTTGAGGTTTCTTTGTTACAGCAGTGTAGTCTTTAATTAACACAGATAGGAAATCAGTTCAGAAAGAGAGGACAACTGATATACACAGAGCTTGCTGACCTGACTTCATCCACTTAAAATATGCAATTTTTTTTTTTTTCTGAGGGGGAGTTTTGCTCTCATCACCCAGGCTGGAATGCAATGGTGAGATCTCAGCTCACTCCTACCTCTGGCCCCCCGGGTTCAAGCGATTCTCCTGCCTCAGCCTTCTGAGTAGCTGGGATTACAGGTATCTGCCATCACATCTGGCTAATTTTTGTATTTTTAGTAGAGTCAGAGTTTCACCATATTGGCCAGGCTGGTTTCAAACTCCTGACCTAAAGTGAGCTGCCTGCCTTGGCCTCCCAAAGTGTTTGGATTACAGGCATGAGCCACCTGGCTTGGCTAAAGTATACATCTTAATGGTTTTTGATATAACTGAAAGCACCACCCCAGATGAGATTTTTGTCACTAGAGATTGATTTGCATTTGATATAAATGGATCATCTAGTATGTCAGCTTTCTGTATGGTTTTGCTCAGGATAATGACTTTAGATTCATCCGTGTTATCACATACATCAGTAGTTTGTCCCTTTTTATTGCTGAGTAGTATTCTGCTGTACAGATATGCTACATTTTATTTATTCATTTCTGTTGATGGGCATTTTAACGAGTCTATTATTCACACATCGAGGGTGACTCCAAATATGATGTCATTTCTTTTATATTCAAGCTCATTTTCCTTTTCTTTTTTTTTATTGTACTTTGGATTCTGAGGTACCTGTGCACATCCTGCCTCCTGCAGGATTGTTGCATAAGTACATACATGCCACATCCCCCAACCACCCCATCGCCCACATCAGGCATTTCTCCAGGTGTTATCCCTCCCCATCCACCCTGCCCTCCGCTGTCTCTCCCCTCCCCTCCCCTCCAACCCCCTCCTAGCCCAGTGAGTGTTGTTCCCTTCCCTGTGCCCAAGTGTTCTCATTGTTCATCACCCACCTATGAGTGAAAATATGTCGTGTTTGGTTTTCTGTTCCTGTGTCAGTTTGCTGAGAATGATGGTTTCTATATTCATCCATGTCTCTACAAAGGACACGAACTCGTCGTATTTTATGGCTGCATAGTATTCCATGGTGTATATGTGCCACAGTTTCTTTGTCCAGTCTATCACTGATGGGCATTTGGGTTGGTTTCAGATCTTTGCTATCATAAACAGCACTGCAGTGAACATACGTGTGCATGTGTCTTTATAACAGAATGATTTATAATCCTTTGGGTATATACCCAGTAATGGGATTGCTGGGTCAAATGGAATTTCTATTTCTAGGTCCTTGAGGAATCGTCACACTGTCTTCCACAATGGTTGAACTAATTTACACTCCCACCAGCAGTGTAAAAGTGTTCCTATTTCTCCACATCCTCTCCAGCATCTGTTGTCTCCAGATTTTTTAATGATCGCCGTTCTAACTGGCATGAGATGGTATCTCAATGTGGTTTCGATTTGCATTTCTCTAATGACCAGTGATGATGAGCATTTTTTTCATGTTTGTTGGCCTCAAAAATGTCTTCTTTTGAAAAGTGTCTGTTCATATCCGTCACCCACTTTTGAATGGATTTTTTTTTTTTTTTTTGAGATGGAGTTTCGCTCTTTTTACCCAGGCTGGAGTGCAATGGTGCGATATTGGCTCACCACAACTTCCGCCTCCTGGGTTCAGGCAATTCTCCTGCCTCAGCCTCCTGAGTAGCTGGGATTACAGGCACGCGCCACCATGCCCAGCTAATTTTTTGTATTTTTAGTAGAGACGGGGTTTCACCATGTTGACCAGGATGGTCTTGATCTCTGGACTTCATGATCCACCCAAAGCCTGGGATTATAGGCATGAGCCACCGTGCCTGGCCTGTAGTTAATTTTTTATAAAGTGTAAGGAAGGGGTCCAGTTTCAGCTTCCTGCATATGGCTAGCCAGTTTTCCCAACACCATTTATTAAACAGGGAATCCTTTCCCCATTGCTCGTTTTTGTCTGGTTCATCAAAGATCAGATGGTTGTAGATGTGTGGTATTGCTTCTGAGGCCTCTGTTCTGTTACATTGGTCTATAACTCTGTTTTGGTGCCAGTACCATGCTGTTTTGATTACTGTAGCCTTGTAGTATAGTTTGAAGTCAGGTAGTATGATGCCTCCAGCTTTGTTCTTTTTGCTTAGGGTTGTCTTGGCTATGCGGGCTCTCTTTTTGTTCCATATGAAGTTTAAAGTGATTTTTTCCAGATCTGTGCAGAAGGTCAATTGTAGCTTGATGGGGATAGCATTGAATCTATAAATTACTTTGGGCAGTATGGTAATTTTCACAATATTGATTCTTCCTAACCATGAGCATGGGATATTTCTCCATCTGTTTGTGTCCTCTCTTATTTCCTTGAGCAGTGGTTTGTAGTTCTCCTTGAAGCAATCTCTTTTTTTTTGAGAAGAAGTTTTGCTCTTGTTACACAGGCTGGAGTGCAATGGCGTGATCTCGGCTCACCGCAACCTCCACCTCCTGGGTTCAGGCAATTCTCCTGCGTCAGCCTCCTGAGTAGCTGGGATTACAGGCACGCGCCACCATGCCCAGCTAATTTTTTGTATTTTTAGTAGAGACGGGGTTTCACCATGTTGACCAGGATGGTCTCGATCTCTTTACCTCGTGATCCACCCACCTCAGCCTCCCAAAGTGCTGGGATTACAGGCTTGAGCCACAGCGCCTGGCCGAAGCAATCTTTTACATCCTCTGTTAGTTGTATTCCTAGGTATTTTATTCTCTTTGTAGCAATTGTAAATGGGAGTTTACTCATGATTTGGCTCTCTGTTTGTCTGTTGTTGATGTATAGAAATGCTTGTGATTTCTGCACATTGATTTTTTATCCTGAGACTGCTGAAGTTGCTTATTAGCTTGAGGAGGTTTTGGGCTGAGTCAATGGGGTCTTCTAAATATACAATCATGTCATCTGCAAATAGGGACAATTTGACTTCTTGTTTTCCTAATTGAATACCCTTTATTTCTTTTTCTTGTCTAATTGCTCTGGCTAGAACTTCCAATGCTATATTGAATAGCAGTGGTGAGAGAGGGCATCCTTGCCTAGTATCAGTTTTTAAAGGGAATGTTTCTAGTTTTTGCCCATTCAGTATGATATTGGCTGCAGGTTTGTTGTAAATAGCTTTTATTATTTTGAGATATGTTCCATCAATACCTAGTTTATTGAGAGTTTTTAACATAAAAGGCTGTTGAATTTTGACGATGGCCTTCTCTGCATCTATTGAGATAATCACATGGTTTTTGTCTTTTGTTCTGTTTACGTGGTAGATTATGTTTACAAATTTGCGTATGTTGAACTAGCCTTACATCCTCAGGATGAAGCCTACTTGATTGTGGTGGATAAGCTTTTTGATGTGCTGTTGTATTCAGTTTGCCAGTATTTTATTGAAGATTTTTGCATCAATGTTCATCACGGATATTGGCCTGTAGTTTTCTTTTTTAGTTGTGTCTCTGCCAGGTTTTGGTATCAGAATAATGTTGGTCTCATAGAAAGAGTTAGGGAGGATTCCTTCTTTTTGTATTGTTTGGAATAGTTTCAGCAGGAATGGTACCAGCTCCTCTTTGTACATCTGGTAGAATTCAGCTGTGAACCCATCTGGACCTGGACTTTTTTTGGTTGGTAGACTATTAATTGCTGCCTCGACTTCAGATCTTGTTATTGGTCTATTCAGGCTTTCAACTTCTTCCTGGCTTAGTCTTGGGAATGTGCAAGTGTCCAGGAATTTATCCCTTCCAGATTTACTGGTTTATGTGCATACAGCTGTTTGTAGTGATCTCTGATGATAGTTTGTATTTCCAAGGAATCAGTGGTGATCTTCCCTTTTTCATTTTTTTTTTTTTTTTTTTTTTTTTTGAGACGGAGTTTCGCTGGTTACCCAGGTTGGAGTGCAATGGCGTGATCTCGGCTCACCGCAACCTCCGCCTCCTGGGTTCAGGCAATTCTCCTGCCTCAGCCTCCTGAGTAGCTGGGATTACAGGCACGTGCCACCATGCCCAGCTAATTTTTTGTATTTTTAGTAGAGACGGGGTTTCACCATGTCGACCAGGATGGTCTCGATCTCTTGACCTCGTGATCCACCCGCCTCGGCCTCCCAAAGTGCTGGGATTACAGGCTTGAGCCACCGCGCCCGGCCTTCCCTTTTTCATTTTTTTATTGCTTCTATTTGATTCTTCTCTCTTTTCTTTTTTATTAGTCTAGCTAGCAGTCTGTCTATTTTGTTGATCTTATCAAAAATCCAGCTCCTGGCTGGGCGCAGTGGCTCACGACTGTAATCCCAGCACTCTGGAAGGCTGAGGAGGGTGGATCACCTGAGGTCAGGAGTTCAAGACCAGCCTGTCCAATATGGTGACACCCCATCTTAAAAAAAAAAAAAATGCAGCTCCTGTATTTATTGATTTTTTGAAGGTTTTTTTGGTGTCTCTATCTCCTTCAGGTCTGCTCTGATCTTAGTTATTTCTTGTCTTCTGCTTGCTTTTGAGTTCTTTTGATCTTGCTCCTCTAGCTCTTTCCATTTCTATGACAGGGTGTCAATTTTAGATCTTTCCTTGTTTCTCATGTGGGCATTTATTGCTATAAATTTCCCTCTAGACATTGCTTTAAATGTGTCCCATAGATTCTGGTACATTGTGTCTTCATTCTCATTGGTTTTGAATAACATTTTTATTTCTGCTTTCATTTCATTGTTTATCCATTTGTCATTCAGGAGCAAGTTGTTCAGTTTTCATGTGATTGTGCAGTTTTGAATGTTTTTCTTAATCCTGAGTTCTAATTTGATTGTGCTGTGGTCTGAGAGACTGTTTATTATGATTTCCATTCTTTTGCATTTGCTGAGGAGTGATTTACTTCCAATTATTTGGTCAATTTTAGAGTAAGTGCTATGTGGTGCTGAGAAGAATAGTATTCTGTGGATTTGGGGTGGAATGTTCTGTATATGCCTATTAGGTCTGCTTGGTCCAGATCTGCGTTCAAGTCCTGGATATCCTTGTTGACTTTCTGTCTTGTTGATCTGTCCAATATTGTCAGTGGAGTGTTCAAGTCTCCCACTATTATTGTGCGGGAGTCTAAGTCTCCTTGTAGGTCGTTAAGAACTTGCTTTTTTTTTTTTTTTTTTTGAGATGGAGTTTCACTCTTGTTACCCAGGCTGGAGTGCAATGGTGCAATCTCGGCTCACTGCAACCTCTGCCTCCTGGGTTCAAGCAATTCTCCTGCCTCAGCCTCCCTAGTAGCTGGGACTACAGGCGTGCAGCACCAGGCCCAGCTAATTTTTTGCATTTTTAGTAGAGACGGTGTTTCACCTGGTTGACCGGGATGGTCTCGATCTCCTGACCTCGTGATCCACTCGCCTCGGCCTCCCAAAGTGCTGGCATTATAGGCGTGAGCCACCGAGAACTTGCTTTATGTATTTGGGTGCTCCTGCATTGGGTGCCTATATATTTAGGATAGTTAGCTCCTCTTGTTGCATTGATCCTTTTACCATTATGTAACACCCTTCTTTGTCTCTTTTGATCTTTGTTGGTTTAAAGTCTGTTTTATCAGAGACTAGGATTGCTACCTCTGCTTTTTTTTTTGATCTTCATTTGCTTGGTAAATCTTCTTCCATCTCTTTGAGTCTATGTGAGTCTTTGCATGTGAGATGGGTGTCCCGAATACCGCACACTGATGGCTCTTGACTTTTTATCCAGTTTGCCAGTCGTGTCGTTTCACTGGGGCATTTAGGCCATTTACATTCAATGTTAATATTGTTATGTTTGGGGCCGGGTGCGGTGGCTCATGCCTATAATCCCAGCACTTTGGGAGGCTGAGTCGGGTGGATCACAAGGTCAAGAGATTGAGGCCGTCCTGGTCAACAAGGTGAAACCCCGTCTCTACTAAAAATACAAAAATTAGCCGGGCATGGTGGCACACACATGTAGTCCCAGTTACTTGGGAGGCTGAGGTAGGAGAATTGCTTTAACTCAGGAGGCGTAGGTTGTGGTGAGCCGAGATCGCGCCATTGCACTCCAGCCTGGGTAACAAAAGCGAAACTCCGTCTCAAAATAAATAAATAAATATATATATATATGGTTATGTTTGAATTTGATCCTGCCATTTTGTTACTGGCTGGTTGTTTTGCCTATTAGTTGATGCAGTTTCTTCATAGTGTCTTTACAATTTGGTACGTTTTTGCAGTGGCTGGTACTGGTTGTTCCTTTCCATGTTTAGTACTTCCTTCAGGAGCTCTTGTAAGGCAGGTCTTGTAGCGATGAAATCTCTCAGCAATTGCTTGTCTGTAAAGGATTTTTATTTCTCCTTCACTTATGAAGCTGTTTGGTTGGATATGAAATTCTGGGTTGAAAGTTTTTTCTTTTCTTTTCTTTTTTTGGAGACCAGAAGTTGGAAAGTTCTTTTCTTTAAGGATGTTGACTATTGGCCCCTACTCCCTTCTAGCTTGTAGAGTTTCTGCTGAGCGATCCGCTGTGAGTCTGATGGTCTTTCTTTCATGGGTGACTCATTCTTTCTCTCTGGCTGTCCTTAGGATTTTTTCCTTCATTTCAATCCCAGTGAATCTGATAATTATGTGCCTTGGAGTTGTTCTTCTTGAGGAATATCTTTGTGGTGTTCTCTATTTCCTGGATTTGAATATTGGCCTGCCTTGTTAGATTGGGGAAGTTCTCCTGGATAATATCCTGAAGAGTGTTTTCCAGCTTGGATTCATTCTCTCCATCACATTCAGTTATGCCGATCCAGCGTAGAGTAGGTCTTTTCATATAATACCGTAGTTCTTGGAGACTTTGTTCATTTTTATTTTATTTTATTTTATTTTTTAATAAAATGAAAGATGAGAGAGAGAGAGAGAGAGAGAGAGAGAGAGAAGACTTAAATTCTGGAGTGCAGTGGTGTCATCCTAGCTCACTCACACTGCAGGCAGTCTGGACACTCCTTGGCTCGAGATTCTTCCACCTCAGCCTCCAGAGTACCTGGGACCACAGGCACGTCCCATTGTGCCCAGATCATTTTCTTTTTAAGAGACAGAGTTTCACCAAGTTGGTCAGGCTGCTCCTGAACTCCTGACCTCAGGTGATCCGCCTGCCTCAGCCTCCCAATGTGCTGGGATTACAGGTGTGAGCCATCACGCCTAGCGGCTTTGTTCATTTTTTTTTCAGTCTTTTTTCTCTAATCTTGCCTTCTTGTTTTATTTCATTGATTTGATCTTCAATCGCTGATATCCTTTCTTCTGCTTGATCGATTCAGCTGTTGAAACTTGTGTATGCCTTGCAAAGTTCTCATGCTGTGTTTTTCACCTCTATCAAGTTGTTTATTTTCTTCTCTAGGCTGGTTATTCTAGTTAGCATTTCACCTAACCTTTTTTCAAGGTTCTTAGTTTCTTTGCATTGGGTTAGAACATGATCTTTTAACTCAGAGATGTTTGTTATTACCCACCTTCTGAAGCCTGCTTCTGTCAATTCGTCAAACTCTTTCTTTGTCTTGTTTTGTTCTCTTTTTTTTTTGAGACAGAGTTTCGCTCTTGTTACCCAGGCTGGAGTGCAATGGCACAATCTCGGCTCACCGCAACCTCCGCCTCCTGGGTTCAGGCCATTCTCCTGCCTCAGCCTTCTGAGTAGCTGGGATTACAGGCACACGCCACCATGCCCAGCTAATTTTTCGTATTTTTGGTAGAGACAGGGTTTCACCATGTTGACCAAGATGGTCTCGATCTCTTGACCTCGTGATCCACCCGCCTCGGCCTCCCAAAGTGCTGGGATTACAGGCTTGAGCCACCGCGCCCGACCTTGTTTTGTTCTCTTTATGGTGAGGAGCTGTGATCCCTGGGAGCAAAAGAGGTGCTCTGGTCTTCGATGGAGTCATCCTTTTTGTGTTTTTTTTCCCCATCTTCATGTATTTACCTCCCTTTGATAAAGGATTTATGTCCTGCTGAGGCAGGAGAATTGCTGGAACCTGGGAGAAGGAGGTTGCAGCAAGCTGAGATCATGCCACTGCACTCCAGCCTGGGCAACAGAGCAAGACTCTGTCTCAAACAAACAAACCACTTTAAAAAGAAAAAAAGAATGCCGGGCACAGTGGCTCATGCTTGTAATCCCAGCACTTTGGGAGGCTAAGGTGGGTGAATCACCTGAGGTCAGGAGTTCAAGACCAGCCTGGCCAACACAGTGGAACCCCATCTCTACTAAAAATATAAAATTAGCTGGGGATTGTGCCTATAGTCCCAGCTACTCAGGAGTCTGAGGCAGGAGAATCACTTGAACCCAGGAGGTGGAGGTTGCAGTGAGCCAAGATTGTGCCACTGCACTCCAGCCTTGGCGACAGAGTGAGACTCTGTCTCAAAAAACAAAACAAAACAAAAAAGCCTTCTCAAAAAGAAAAAGAAATTTTTTTAGACAGGGTCTCACTCTGTCACCCATGCTGGAGTATACTGGTGTGATCAAGGCTCATCACAGGCTCTGCCTCGCAGGCTCAAGTGATCCTCCTATCTCAGCCTCCCAAATAGCTGGGGATACAGTCACACACTACCACACCTGGCTAATTAAAAAAAAATTTTTGTAGAGATGAGTTTTCACTGTTGCCCAGGCTGGTCTCAAACTTCTAACTCAAGCAATCCATCTGCCTCAGCCTTCCAAAGTGCTGGGCCACTGCTCCCAGCAATTATTATTTTAGAGACAGGGTCTCACTGTCATCTAGGGTGCCATGCAGTGGTGAGATAATAGTGCACTGTAGCCTTGAACATCTGAGCTCAAGTGATCCTCAAACTACGTGTAGATAGAACTACAGTCACACACCACCATATACAGTGATTTATTTTTTGTAGAGACAGGGTCTTGCTTTGTTGGCCGGGCTCCTCAGAGATTTAATTCTATCACTGTACACTCAGTTAAATAATTAGCTGGTGTGTCTAGCCAAAAAGTACTATCTGAAAACCCTCAGTATCTGAAAATAGGTTAAGAGTGGGGAACTTTTTTTTTGAGACAGACTCGCTGTGTCACTCAGACAAGTGCAACCTCCGCCTTCTGGGTTCACTGCAACCTCTGCCTCTGGGTTCAAGCAATTCTCCTGCCTCAGCTTCCAGAGTACCTGGGACTACAGGCACACACCACCATGCCCAGCTAATTTTTGTGTTTTTAGTGGAGAATGGGTTTTTGCCACGTTGGCCAAGCTGGTCTTGAACTCCTGGCCTCAAGTGATTCGCCCACCTTGGCCTCCCAAAGTGCTGGGATTATAGCACCTGAGTCACTGCACCTGGCCAAGAGTGGGGAACATTTAAAATGGTTATCTTCAGAAAGCTGTTTTAGATGTTAAAGTTCCTTAATTTAGCCAGTGTGGCAATCAGCTGAGGGTGCTGAAGGGTGACCTATAATGAGAATGGATTTTGAACAGAATCTCACGTTAAGGCAATACAAATGAGTTTACTCTATTTATATTTATTATCAGGAGCATTTTTTCCTAAAGATAAGGCAGGGTATCAGGCTAAGGAGATGAAAGGAAAGAAGAAAAGATTATATAAAAGTTTAAAAAGACAGCTGGGCGTGGTGGCTCACGCCTGTAATCCCAGCACTTTGGGAGGCCAGGTGGGAGGACCATGAGGTCAAGAGATCGAGACCATCCTGGCCATGATGAAACCCCGTCTCTACTAAAAATACAAAAATTAGCCGGGTGTGGTGTTACGCGCCTGTAGTCCCAGCTACTCGGGAGGCTGAAGCGAGAGAATCACTTGAACCCAGGAGGCAAAGATTGCAGTGAGCCGAGATTGCGCCACTGCACTCCACAGCCTGGTGACACAGCAAGCCTCCATAAAAAAAAAAAAAAAAAAAAAAAAATTAAAAAGACAATAAAGTTTTTTTAAATGTTCTAAAAAGAAAAAATAAAAAGGCATGGTTATCAAAGCAGCTTCTTTTCCCACGAAGTAGGCACGCCACCTATTTTTACCTTTTTTCATCTTACAATCCTACCACCCTTTTTTTCTTCCTTCTTCCTTTACAGCCTAGAAGTCTGTGGGCTGTTTTGTTTCGCATGTAGTACTTTTGAAGTATTCATTAGTGGCCAATATTTAGAAGGAAAGCTATAGCATTAAAACATAGATTTCCAGATTTTCCTGAAAAAAAAAAAAAAAAAAAAAAGTTTTTAAAAAGGATTTGCTTTCCTAAAATGGAAACAATCAGTGGAGGTGAGTAATGGCTGCCCCCTGGACAGGTGGGCTAGGTGCTCTCCAGTTCATCAGGTTTCCAAACAAGCCAGCTTTACTCATTAATGTACCATTTGTGTTTGTCATTCCTGCTCAATAGCTTATGTCTGCTAGCCATTGGGGCCAGACGGTGCCAATCCCTTTAGGAGCTTCAGACTAAGCTGTTATGACTATGCTACCAAGCAGTCAGCCTGGTGAAAAAACAGGCTTTTCTGTGAGGCACAGGGCTTTCGGAGCTGAACAATTTCCCAGTCTGATGGAGGAGACTGACAACTACAATATGGAGTAGAGGCCTTGTACCTACCTGAACAGTTATTTATAATGAGTAAATAAAGGGACCAAGGGACCAGAGAAGTGAATCATTTTCACCTTGCCTTACTGCCTTCTCAAAGGCCTAGAGAAGAGTCTAACCTAGATTTCCAGAGTAAGCTGAAGCCCAAAGGGTAAACAGTAATATTAACACAAATGGTTAAGTTTCAGCCAGAAGGAGTTAAACATGTAAGGTGTGTGGCGGGGAAGAAACACAGTGCAGATACCTGGAGCAGAGAGTGACAAGAAACAAAAGGGAAGATGAAGACTAAGATATAAGCGAGGTTCAATTTATGTCGTCTTAACTTTATCTTAGGGACAATGGGGAGACCCTGTGATATTATAAGGGTAAGTTCACTGGGATTCTGATTTGTTCAAGTTACACAATTAGGAACGGAACCAAAAAACGAACTACTAATTTTTAAAATTAACAAATTCCTAATCGGTGTACTATTACTTCCCCGCTGTCCCATGTTTACCGCTGACCCGCCAATTCAAAGAACACGCCACACGTTTCTAAACCCGCCACCCGTCTGCGGAAATGGCCTCAACGCTTCAACCGGAAGCAGAAACTGACCGCAGCAGGCGCCACCTAACGGGCCGCTGGAGCAAAGCTCCGGCCGGAAAGTTCGCAACACCGGAAAAGGTCCGGCTGTTTCCGGTGGAAACCCAACAAAGCTAACGTTCAGAGGGCTAGTCTCGAAGATCCGGCCAGTTTGCCCAGCCCGCTCTGCTCCGCGACGACGCAAGCCCCGTTTTTGCGCAGGCGCAGAGAATGCGCAGGCAAGCGCGTACGCAGAAGCGTGCGCGCGTCCGTTCAACGTCCGGAGTATCGGTGCAATTTCGAGGGTAAATCCTTTGGCGCTGTAATGTGGACTTTCGTTCTTTAACTACAACTCCCAGCATACCTCACCCCTCACGTGAGCGCTAGGTGTGGTTTCGTGGGATAGGGTAAGAGGAAAGTAAAATGACGATGACGTACTAAAGAAGAAAATAATTGAATATGTTGTGTGAGCGCGTGGCTCACAGAAGCCCCAGTGGCCTAATGGATAAGGCATTGGCCTCCTAAGCCAGGGATTGTGGGTTCGAGTCCCATCTGGGGTGGGCTATGATTTTCTTTGGCCTTTAGAACACTTTTTTCCTTTTCTAAACAAAGTGAAGTATGCCAACTTTATTATTATTAATTTTTTAACGGGAAGGGTGTATGTGTGTTTGTTTTTACTAGCTGGTGGGCTGCAATTTTCCAGAATCAGCACACTCCCATGTCCTGTGAGCCGCAGGTCCCCTGGGATTTGGGGAGAAGTCTGTCAATACGTTGAATTTTGATATCCCTTTTAGAAATCATTTAAAAATATCTTTTCAGCGTGTTCCATATCAAATCCACACCCACTCCACCAAGCCGGGCCCACTTCTCCTGAGACTCGGCGGTTGGTGTGCTTAGGGGCATCTTCAGTGACGCAGCGAAGAAAGGCCCCTATTTCTCCAGACCCTTTTTCAGGGTTGGAGGACCTGGTACCGTCAGTTAACGCTCGGCTTTCGTTTGCTTTTCTTGTTAGAGCGCAATTCGGCCTTCGGTTAAAGTACAATGGACAAGTGAGCCGTTCCACTGCTCCTAAGTCGATAGGGGGAGCCGGTAGTCGGTCCGACCGTACCATTAGGCGCCCAGGAGGGAGGATAGGTTTTGCAGGGTCGTAGGACGCCGTCGGTCACCAGGCTGGGAGGAGGACAGGAAAATGGCGGCCTTAGGATCTCCTGCGCGCACTTTGCGGGGACTTCTGCGGGAGTTGCGCTACCTGAGCGCGGCCACCGGCCGACCCTATCGCGACACCGCGGCCTATCGGTACCTTGTGAAGTCTTTCCGTGCACATCGGGTACGGGAGCCTTGTCTCGGGTGCTCCACCTGCTGGGGAGGGAGGGAGAGTCGGGTCTGGGCCGGGGTGGGGAGCACGAGGTCTAATTCCTGCCTTTCTGAGGCCAACTCTTCCACGGAGCCCTCATTCCGACCAAACCAACCCCGGGCCGAAGCTCCATGCTCTGGCGTAAACGCAGGAACTAAAGCACCGGCGGGGGCTCAAAGTCGCTCTGGGGACGTCCGTGTCCTCCAGAGGGGCGGACCCATCCCGAAGGATTTCATTGGCTGGTCTGTTGCCGGTGCGGAGGGGAAAGTCAGGGAAGTGGAATGGAGAAAATACAGGGGGTAAAAGAATGTAGATAGACTTGAAGGGTGTACTGTCACTAGACTTAAAGCCACAGCATCTGGCCAACAATCTCCTCAGCCTTCCCCTAGAAAAATTATTCTGAGAGGTTTTTTTTTTGTTTTATTTTGTTTTTTTTTTTGAGGCGGAAACGAAAAACTGGGCTTTAGGGAAGGAAATTTGCTGCCCTGGAGCAATGTGGGAAAAGGGAGAATCATCTTCACTGCCGAATTTCTGAGCCATGGACGTCAGAATGCAAAACTAAAATTCACCTAGTTTTTAAAAGGTGACAACTTCCGGGACTGTGCTAGGAACCTGGTCTAAATAGGAAAAATCAGATGCTTATGGGTCCTGTTCTTTAAGAGGCTTGATGCCCACCTTAGGAGCAATACAGTAAAGCATTTAGAATAAATAAGTGCTCAACGTGTAGACAACAGGTGCTGGAATATAAAGAAGAGGTTAGGGAAGGTTTTCCGGAGGAAATTAATCAGGGATCAGAAGGCTAATTTGGAGTTAAGAAGTAAATTGGGGTTAGGGTCCAGGTTTAAAAACTGCACAATTGAAAGTCCAGAGGGGAGAAAAATTGCCAATTGAGAATGATTTAGCCCTTAGGGTGTGGTGGGGGAAGTGGAGGTAGATGAGGTGGTAGGCAGAAGAGGAATTTAAACTTTAGTGTAAGTGTAATGGGAAGACATTCTAAGACTTTTAAGGAGTGATATGATTATAATTATATCTTACGGAGACAACATTACCCATGAGAGAGACTTGGCTATGGTTCTGAAATTCATGGTACATTCTGGAAACACCACTCTGGAATGCATTTAAGCATAGGGGAAATGGTTTATATTTCCTTAAGGCTCAGAGCTAATTCAACCATTTCATTTTCTCTATCCCTTCCCTTGGGAGAAGGGATTCTATTAGGGAGAAAGGGAGAAACCTCCCCTTTCTCCACGGGGAAAATGCAGTATTCTATTTCACTTGATCTCTTTTGGTTTCTTGTGATCTATTTATTGTTTCCTATTACTGACCCTTCTGTCCTCATGATTCAGGCTCAACTGAATCAAGGTCAGTATTCTATCCTATATTAATATAGAATTCGTATGTCAAATTCCACAAATTTGGGCTTATATAATATTAATAGAAATGGATGCTACAATTTGTTAATGCTTGACATTGGTGTTGGTTTCTCATAAAACTTAAATTACTAAAAAATTTGTATTGCCGGGCGCGGTGGCTCAAGCCTGTAATCCCAGCACTTTGGGAGGCCGAGGCGGGTGGATCATGAGGTCAAGAGATCAAGACCATCCTGGTCAACGTGGTGAAACCCCGTCTCAACTAAAGATACAAAAAATTAGCTGGGCATGGTGGCGTGTGCCTGTAATCCCAGCTACTCAGGAGGCTGAGGGAGGAGAATTGCCTGAACCCAGAAGGCGGAGGATGCGGTGAGCTGAGATCGCGCCATTGCACTCCAGCCTGGGTAACAAGAGTGAAACTCCGTCTCAAAAAAAAAAAAAAAATTTGTATTAAAGCAGATTAATTCTGTTTTTAAGCAGCTAATGAATGTTGCTTTCAACATGATCTGCAGATCTTAAAACCCACATTCACCAACATGGGCAACATAGTGTAGTGAGACCTCCTCTCTACAAAAATTTAAAAGTTAGCCAGGCGTGGTGGCCCATCCTCTAGTTCCAGCTAATTGGGAGGCTGAGGTGAGAGGATCACTTGGGCCCAGGAAGTCAAGGTTGCAGTGACACATGTTCATACCACTGCTCTCCAGCCTAGGCTACGGAGCAAGACCCTGTCTCAAAAACCAAGAAGCCACACACATTCTAGTTTTCAGATTCTAACACTAGATATTCAAATAGAGAAAGGGGATTAGGCCAGGAGCAGTGGCTCATGCCTGTCCCAGCACTTTCGGAGGAGGCAGCGAGTGGATTGCTTGTGCCCAGGAGTTCAAGGCCAGCCTGGGCAACATGGTGAAACCCTGTCTCTATAAAAAATACAAAAATTAGCTGGATATGGTGGCATGCAACAGTAGTCCCAGCTACTTGCCGGGCTGAGGCAGGAGAGTCACTTGAGCTGGGGAGGTCGACAGCCATGTTCACATCATTGCACTCCAGCCTGGGCAACAAAGTGAGACCTTGTCTCAAAAAAAAAAAAAAAAGATGGGGATTATGTTGGCAGCGGTGCCCAGATTAATCCATACTTGGACATGGCTCCTATTTAGTCACTCAGAGCTATGCACGCACCCCCATCTCACCTTTCCTGCCCCTTTCTCACAGCCTTGAATACAGAATTAGTCAAAGAGGGTACACTGACTTAATCTCAAAAGTTACATATGTTGAAGGAAAAACAAGGTTTGGAGTCATTTGGGGACTTTGGAATGGATATGGAGTTTCAGCTTCTTAAAGTCATTTGAGTCCAGATTTTTCAGATGGATAAGTAAATTGTGAGAGCAAGAACAGCCATTCCTTAGTAAGTGGGATGGGTTCCAGGACACCCCCCAACCACACTCAAGGATACCAAGATCCATGGATGCTCAAGTCCCTAACATAAAATGCTGTAGTATTTTGCAATGCACATCCTTCTGTATACTTTAAGTCATCTCTAGATTATAATACCTAATGCAATGTAAATGCTATATAAATAGTTGTTATACTACATTGTTTAGGGAATAATGACAAAACATGTTTGGTAAAACCCGATTATCCTTTTATTTTTTTCTGAATATTTTTTATCAGAATTGGTTGAATCCAAAGATGCAGAACCCATGAATCTGGAGGGCCAATTGTAGTAAGTAATATAAACATAAGCATACTACGTGTTTATATGAAACCTTCATTTGTTACTATTTAGTACAAAGTTATTTTTCAGAGAGAATAAGGTTTCAATTTTCATTGTAATGAAAGGTATATGCCACATTAACCAAAGTCATAGAAACATAAATAAAGCAGTCCTTTATTTGCTTGAAAGGGAGAAAGTTCTATATTATATTCCTTTTTTTGGGGTGGGGATGGAGTCTTGCTCTGTCGCCAGGCTGGAGTGCAGTGGCACAATCTCAGCTCACTGCCACCTCCACCTCCCGGGTTCAAGGGATTCTCCTGCCTCAGCCTCCTGAATAGCTGGGATTACAGGCACATGCCACCACAACCAGCTAATTTTTGTGTTTTTGTTAGAGATGGGGTTTCACCATGTTGGTCAGGCTGGTCTCAAATTCCTGACCTTGTGAGCCATCCACCTTGGCCTCCCAAAGTGCTTTACAATCCCTCCCAAAGGGATTACAGGCGTGAGCCACCGTGCCCAGCCTCATTATATTCTTTAGGTGCCATTAATGATCAGTGACCTGATTATAATTTCCATATCTACCATTAACTAATCTCTGAGCATCTCTAGGCTTTAGTTTCCTCACCTGTAAAATGAAGGAATTGAAACAAGATGACTTCTTGCAGTACTCACTGAATACAGGAACATTCAATGTAACTCCTTTTTAAAATCAGAACTAGAGGGCAGCTTTACTAATAATCATAGAGTGCCTCTGTAGATGTATTAAGTATACATGTATATACATACAAGTTTGTATTTCCTCTGTGCAATTTACTTTCATTCTAGAGAATGCTTGTTTATTAAATTTTTCTCTGTGGACCTCTATCTGTAGCTGGGTTAAGAGCTTCTGACTTGCTGCTTCTCTAGGTCACCAGTGAAAAGTTGTGCAGAGCCCAACATGAGCTTCATTTCCAAGCTGCCACCTATCTCTGCCTCTTGCGTAGCATCCGGGAACATGTGGCCCTACATCAGGAATTTCATGGCAAGGGTGAGCGCTCAGTGGAGGAGTCTGCTGGCTTGGTGGGCCTCCAATTGCCGCATCAGCCTGGAGGGAAGGGCTGGGAGCCATGAACATGGAGAATATCCTCGGATGCTGCATTCATAAGAAAATTTAATAATTTCTATCAATATGTAGTTATCATTAAACTTTTTTTAAGTTTAAGGTTTTCCTCTAATTTTGTTAACTGGTTCTTAGGAGAATTAATTGGAGGTTTCATATTTACTGTCAGTGAATTTACTGAACTTCTTATACTAGACTAACTGATGTCTACTTTAAACAAGTTTTTTTTTTTAATTTTAAAAGTAGTACAAGCCTATTGTTTGAGGAATTCAAATGTTATAAACACACAATAAAAGAACCCCTCATTTCCTTTGTCTTGCTTCTTATCCCCATTACCAGATGGTCATTATTACTAACAGTTTGATGTGCATCTTTCCAGATATTTCCTATCCATATTTACAAACAATTATACATACATATCTCATTAAAAATACGTAAATATGATGTGCTACGGTCCTGGCAGGAAATAGATGGCACACTCAATAGAGTCATTGAGGAGAGTTAAAGGGATACATAAAGATGTGGGTGAATTAAGGTCAAGATGGTGAAGCTCTAAGGGGTTCTCAACCGTAGAGAGGTATCTTTTATTTTTAACTGGGCAGACCCCGAAGCACAACAGGTTAAGAGAGACTTGCTAGTGGAGAGTTCTTACCTCCCTAGGCCTGACGAGTGTGGGCCTTTAGGGCGAGCAACATGGCCACAGCTCAGCTATAACCCACAGAGGGGGATGGATGAGCACATTGACATCTCTCTTCTGTCTCATCTTACCAAATTGTTCCTCCTCTTGAACTCCCTACCTGGGTAGATAGCTCCACCGTGCACTTGGCTAACCAAGTCAGAAACTTGGGCCTCATTTGGTCTTCCTCCCTCTCCTTGCTTTTTACAATTTCCAGCAATTTTAATTTCTGCAATAGCTCTAATAGCCTTCTCCCCATCTCTGTCTCCACTGCCTCTTGTCCTGGTTCAAGCAATGAGAATCTTTTGGCTGAACAAAGAAAATAGTCTCGTAAAGGGTCCTTTTGCTTCTTACATCCTTATTTCTTCAAAAATCATTCCCTCTGTGAATTGCTAACACTTATTTACCTGTGGTTCCTTTATGGTATATATCAGTTTCTTCAGGTAGATAGATAACCTCTCTTTTCCTGGACTATGTCTCATTCATCTTTGCAGTTTCTAAAGCACCTTCCGTAGTGACTTACACATTGCATGTATTAAATGTTTTTGAATGCATAACTCAGCTCTACTCACTTACAGAAGCATAATCATAAAGCATTTAAAAACATCTCTTCTAAGTGGTTAACATAATAGTATTAATAGGTCAAACAAACATTCAACTAAACTGATTTAAAAAAATAGAAATGTTTAACACATTTTTGTTTTTTTTTTATGTTGATCTCATAAAATGATTTGGGAAGGATTCCCTCTTTCATTTTCGGTTTTTTGTTTTGAAATAGGGTCTCAGCCGGGCATGGTGGCTTATGCCTGTAATCGCAGCACTTTCAGAGGCCAAGGCGGGTGGATCATGAGGTCAAGAGATCAAGACCATCCTGGCCAACATAGTGAAACCCCATCTCTATAAAATACAAAAATTAACTGGGCGTGGTAGCATGCGCCTGTAGTCTCAGGTACTCCGGAGGCTGAGGCAGGAGAATTGCCTGAACCAGGGAGGCGGAGGTTGCAGTGAGCCGAGATCGCGCCACTGTACTCCAGCCTGATGCCTGGCAACAAAGCAAGATTCTGTCTCAAAAAAAAAAAAAAAGAAAAGAGATAGGGTCTCGGTGTTGCCCAGGCTGGAGTGCAGTGGCGCGATCTCAGCTCACTGCAACCTCTGCCTCTCAGATTCAAGTGATTCCCCTGCCTCAGCCTTCTGAGTGGCTGGGAGTGCAGGCGTATGCCACCACACCTAGCTAATTTTCAGCTTCTTCTCTATTCTCTCTCTGTGTTTTACAGTCTAGCTAGAACTGAATATAGAAATTCAGTTATTTATAACTGGATTTTTTTATAGGGGCCATGCTCTTTATTTTACATTTTGCTGTTCCTTATACAGGGAAAGCTCTTCTCCCAATAAATAGCTATATCCTATTCATTCTTCAGGATTTCAGATTAAATTTCACTTTTTATCTTTTCTTACTTCAACAAGGATTTACGAATGCCTACTATATAGGTGATAACTGCCTTAGCGCCCTTACCTTTCACTGTTAACAAAAGTAAACGTGGGGAGGTGGCTCCTGTTTGTAATCCTAGCACAGTGAGAGGACTAGATGGGAGGATTGTTTGAGGCCAAAAGTTTGAGACTAGCCTCAGCAACATAATGAGACCCTGTCTCTAGAAAAAAATGTAAAAATTAGCCAGGTGTGGTGGCATGCCCCCACAGTCCCAGCTACTCAGGAGGCTGAGGTAGGAATACCACTTGAGACCAGGAATTAGAGGCTGCAGTGAGCTATGATCATAGCTACTGCTCTCCAGCCTGGGCAACAGAGCAAGACCATCTCTAAAAAAGAAAACAAGTAAGGCATAGTGGCTCACACCTTTAATCCCAGCATTTTGGGTGGCTGAGACAGGAGGATGCCTTGGGGCCAGGAGTTTGTGACCAGCCTGGGCAACATAAAGAGACACCTTCTCGCCCTGTGTGGTGGCTCATGCCTGTAATCCCAGCACTTTGGGAGGCTGAGGCGGGCGGATTACCTGAAATCGGGAGTTCTAGACCAGCCTGACCAACATGGTGAAACCCCATCTTCTTTTTTTTTTTGAGACGGAGTTTCGCTCTTGTTACCCAGGCTGGAGTGCAATGGCGCGATCTCGGCTCACCGCAACCTCCGCCTCCTGGGATCAGGCGATTCTCCTGCCTCAGCCTCCTGAGTAACTGGGATTACAGGCACACGCCACCATGCCCAGCTAATTTTTTGTATTTTTAGTAGAGACGGGGTTTTACCATGTTGACCAGGATGGTCTCGATCTGTTGACCTCGTGATCCACCCACCTCAGCCTCCCAGAGTGCTGGGATTACAGGCGTGAGCCACCGCGCCTGGCTAACCCCATCTTTTAAAAAATAAAAAAAGAGAGACACCTTCTCTACAAAAATAAAAATAAAAAATTAGCTGGGCATGATGGTGCATGCCTGTAATCCTAGCTGCTCAGGATGCTGAACTGGAAGGACGGCCTGGGAAGTGGAGACTGCAGCAGTGAGTCATGTTTGTGCCACTGCACTCACCTGGGTGACAGAGCAAGACCCCATCTCAAAGATAGAAATTGGTTGTTTTTTTTTTTGAAATGGAGTTTTGCTCTTGTTACCCAGGCTGGAGTGCAATGGCGCAATCTCAGCTCACCTCAACCTCTGCCTCCTGGGTTCAGGCAATTCTCCTGCCTCAGCCTCCTGAGTAGCTGGGATTACAGGCACGCGCCACCGTGCCCAGCTAATTTTTGTATTTAGTAGAGACGGGGTTTCACCTTGTTGACCAGGATGGTCTCGATCTCTTGACCTTGTGATCCACCCACCTCAGCCTCCCAAAGTGCTGGGATTACAGGCGTGAGCCACTGTGCCCGGCCCAAAATAGTAATTTTCAATTGAAGTTTTAGGCCAAGCGCGGTGGCTCAGGCCTGTAATATCAGAACTGTGGGAGGCCGAGGTGGGCAGATCATGAGGTCAGGAGATCAAGACCAGCCTGGCTAACACGGTGAAACCCCATTTCTACTAAAAATACAAAAAAAATTAGCTGGGCATGGTGGTATGCACCCATAGTCCCAGCTACTGAGGAGGCTAAGGCAGGAGAATCGCTTGAACCCGGGAGGTGGAGGTTGCAGTGAGCCAAGATTGCACCACTGCACTCCAGCCTGGGCGACAGAGCAAGACTCCATCTCCAAAAAAAAAAAACAAACCCAACCAAAACAAAAAACTTGAAGTTTTAAATCTACATTAAAATTAATAGGCATCGGCTGGGCACACTGGGTCACACCTGTAATCCCAGCCCTTTGGGAGGCTGAGGTGGGTGGATCACCTGAGGTCAGAGTTTGAGACCAGCCTGCCCAACGTGGTGAAACCCCATCTCTACTAAAACTACAAAAAGTAGCTGGACGTGGTGACAGGCGCCTGTAATCCCACTTAGGAGGTTGAGGCAGGAGAATCACTTTAACCTGGAAGGCAGAGGTTGCAGTGAGCTGAGATTACACCACTGCACTCCAGCCTGGGTGACAGAGCAACACTCGGACTCAAAAATAAATAGGCACCATGTTTATAAAATTTGATTGTATGTACTAATGCTCCAAGAATAACTGCAATATTAATTTTTATGATATATCCTTTACCATATTTAGTTCATAAATTACAATAAATTGATAGGTTGTCTATTCTGCACAGCTAGCAAAACATGTTCCTTGTACCTATTCTGTTTCAATTACCTATTTTAAATGGGTACTTTAACTCTACTCTATATGATTTTCTGTTCCCCTCTGAGACCTTGTTCCTTGAAGAGGAATAGTTATCAATTGCTAAAATGTAGACACAGACTTACAGAGATTTTTTTATTTCAGATGCTAAGATTAATACATAGTTACTACATTTAAAAATTTTGAAACAATTAGTGGGCGCCTGTAATCCCAGCACTTTGGGAGGCTTAGGCGGGTAGATCATGAGGTCAGGAGTTCAAGACCAGCCTGACCAAAATGGTGAAACCCTGTCTCTACTAAAAATACAAAAATGAGCCAGGCATGGTGGCAGGAGCCTGTAATCTCAAATACCCAGGAGGCTGAGGCAGGAGAATCGCTTGAACCTAGATGCCAAGATTGAGCCACTGTACTCCAGCCTGGCTGACAGAGCAAGACTCCATCTCAAAAAAGAAGAAACTGAAAAAAAATTACAAACAAGAGAACAAACTTCCAGTTAGGTTAATGGCAGTCTAGTAATTTGCAGTAACCCTTCTGTTGAATATAATTGAAAAAAAGTCAAAATTGAAAAAAAAATCTAAATTATTAAAGAACTAATAAAATAGTGGAGACTTGCTGGGTCAAAACTTAGGAGAAGACAACCAAGAAAAGTAGTGTAGGACACAAAGCACACTGTTGGCTTGATGGCATTTGTCAACTTTATTTATCCTTTTTGAAGCAGACTCTCTGTCAGGCTGGAGTGCAGTGGTATGATCTCAGCTGACTGCAACCTCCACCTCCTGGGTTCAAGTGATTCTCCTGCCTCAGCCTCCCAAGTAGCTGGGATGACAGGCACCCACCACCACACCCAGCTAATTTTTGTATTTTTAGTAGAGACGGGGTGTTGCCATGTTGGCCAGGCTGGTCTTAAACTCCTGCCCTCAAGTGATCTGGCCACCTTGACCTCCCAAAGTGCTGGGATTACAAGTGTGAGCTACCACGCCCTGCCAGCATTTGTCAATGTAGTAGAAATAGCTTCAGTACTGAAACTGACCTGCACTTTGAGTGGTCTGTAAGAGAGAGAGAAAAAAAGCAGTTTAGGCCTACAAAGATAGGGATTCTAATCACAGGCACTTTAAGCTAGGACCATGAGGTTCAATCTCAAATGTGAACTGGACACAAATAAAACAAAAATTCTTGCCAGACTTTTTTTTTTTTTGAGACAGGGTCTTGCTCTGTTGTCCAAGCTGGAGTGCAGTGACAAGGTCATGGATCACTGCAGTCTTGACCACATGGGACTCAAGAGAGCCTCTTGCCTCAGGCTTCTGAGTAGCTGGGATGACAGGCGCACAACATACTCTCCTGATTTTTTTTCTTTTCTTTTTTTTTTTTTTTTTTTTCACTTTTTGTAGAGACACAGTTTCTGTATGTTGCCCAGGCTGGTCTCAAATTCCTGGCCTCAAGTGATTCTTCTGCCTGGGTCTCTTAAAGTGTGGGGATACAGGTGTGAGCCATGGTGCCCAGCCTCCTAGCCAGACTTTCCGTCCAGATTTTTGTCATTTGTTGGTTAAGAGAAACTGAGGCCTTGAACCTGTATTGTGGTGGTTCCTGACTAGTAATCGTTTCACTTACATAATAAAGTAAAATAAAAATCCTTTCTGGAGGAAGACAGCATTATAATCTCTACTTAGGGCTTATGTTATTCCTATACATGTAGTTTTCCAAATACATGTTCAGCACACAAAGATAACCAGACACACAGGAAAAGACTTCATATGTGAGAACCAACGCGAACAACGGACTGTAAAAAACCTGAAGATATTACAATCGGCCAACACAGATTACCAAACAATTGTTCACTAAGGGCAGTTGGCCGATTCTAGTATCTTCAGTGAAGCAGCCAAGCTTGGAAATTTCATCAGGGAACCAGAAACTATAAAATGATATTATAGGTTTGATAAAGAACCAAATAAAAATTCTGGAGCTGAAAAAGAATTCAACTGATGGAAGTAATAAATTAGATACAGTTGTATAGTGAGATTAGTGAACTATAAAATTTGTCAGAAAAAAGCATCAGCTTTGAAAGACCAAGGTAAAAAGTGCAAAATTGAGAGTAAGATATAGAGGATACAGTGAAAACTATCTAGTATGCATGTATTTAAATGTCCAGAAGTTGATGAGGGAGGCGAGACCTGAGAAGATAACAGCTAAGCATTTCCTAAATTGACGAAAGATGTTAGTTGATGGATTTTCAATGAATGAGTGAAGGCTCATTGTTCACTGAGTCCATAGCATGATAAAGTAGCCAGCTATCTTTAAAGGAGTGAAAGACTAAGAACTGACTTCTCTGGAGAAGTGGAAGGTAAAAGGTCAGGTAAAATGTATGTGCCCAAAGAAAATAACCACTGGGCATGGTGGCTCATACCTGTAATCCCAGCACTTTGGGAGGCTGAGGTTGGCAGGTTGCTTGAACCCAGGATTTTGAGACCAGCCTGGGAAACATAGGAAGACCTTGTCTCTACAAGAAAAATTTTAAAAATTAGCTCAGCGTGGTGGTGCATACCTGTAGTCCCAGCTATTTGGGAGGCTGAAGTGGGAGGATCACTTGAGCTGGGGAAGTCAAAGCTGCAGTGAGCTGAGGCAAGATCTCCTTGCACTCCAGCTCTCCAGCCTTTTCTCAAAAAAAAAAAAAAAAAAAAAAAAAAGAACCTCCAACCTAGAATTTGGCTCATAAAAAAAATATCCATCTGAATTTAAAGCAAAATAAAGATCTTTTTTAATGGTCTCAATCTCTTGACCTCGTGATCCGCCTGCCTCCCAAAGTGCTGGGATTACAGGCGTGAGCCACCACACCTGGCCTCAAAATATCTTTTTAGATAAATGAAAATGGGAGTGTTCTCCCCACTAGCTGATCAACACAAAAGCAAACCCTGAAGCAAGGTAGGCAAACTACAGTCAGGCCCAGTGTGGTGGCTCCGGCCTGTAATCCCAGAACTTTGGGAGGCTGAGGCGGGTGCCCATGCAAGTTTAGGAGTTTGAGACCAGCCTAGCCAACATGGTGAAACCCCGTCTTAAAAAAAAAAGAGTCAGATAGTAAATATTTTGGTCTTCTAGGCCACACAGTATGGGCCTTCACAAACCACTCAACTCTATTGTTGTGGAGCAAAAGCAACCATAACAATGTGTAAATGAATGAGCCCGGCAGTATTCCAATGAAACTTGATTCACAAAAATAGGCCATGGGCTGCATTTGGCCTGTGGCCGGTAGCTTGCTGACTCCTGTCCTAATGGATAAACTCCAGATAAAAGAGAAATGATCCCAGATGGATGGGCAGAGATTTCCGAAGGAATGAAGAGCAAAATAAGCAGTAAAGAACATTGTATATATAAAACTTGTTTGTTTTTTTTTTTAAAAAAAACAGAGCATTAAAAGACCTGGTATCAAGAGCATATAACTTGGGATGAGAGTAATTGGAGTTAGTGTTCTAGGTTCCTTGTATTTATTGCCTATCCTGCAGAGGGGTGGAGTATAAAGGTATTGATGCCGGGTGCAGTGGCTCAAGCCTGTAATCCCAGCACTTTGGGAGGCTGAGGCGGGTGGATCACAAGGTCAAGAGATCGAGACCATCCTGGTCAACATGGTAAAACCCCGTCTCTACTAAAAATAAAAAAAATTAGCTGGGCATGGTGGCACGTGCCTGTAATCCCAGCTACTCAGGAGGCTGAGGCAGGAGAATTGCCTGAACCCAGGAGGCGGAGGTTGTGGTGAGCCGAGATTGTGCCATTGCACTTCAGCCTGGGTAACGAGAGCGAAACTCCGTCTCAAAAAAGAAAATAAAAAATAAAAAAGGTATTGATTAAATTAGACTTTGATACCTTAAGAATGCACATGATAACTTCTAGGGTAATCATTGAAATAATAAAAATATAATAAAATGAAACTTCCATGCTACCAGAGCAGAAAAAATTGAAATTATTAAAAATCAGACAAGAAAGTAGAGAAAAACATAAAATAGCCGAGACAAATAGACAAAAAATAAGAGTTTTAAACCCACACATAGGAGTAATTACATGAATATAAATCATTAATGTTTCAAAGAGTGAATAGCACTTAATTCGCTCAATTTCATGCCTCGATTTTGATCATTATATATATTGTATATACTATTTTTTAAGCCCAATTTATATGCTGTTTACAAGAGAGACATCTAAAATATAAATGAGCAGAAAGAAAAATCTCTTCACCAAAACATAATTACTCATTTTAGTGTATTTCCCTAAATACATTGTTTTTCAGGGTCAGGTCATATTGTGTACATAATAATACATCCCTCTAGGACAATTAATTTGCACATTTTTCTATTATTGTAAATCAGTTCCCAAAGGATGTCCTAGTATTTTTGGAGTTTGGAATTTGGAGTTCTCTGAAAACTGAAGAGAAGCTATTTTGTCTATTACTAAAGATAACGTGATTCAAAAATTTTTATTGGCCCAATACACACTTATTTTAACTAATTTATTTTTTTTGCGACAGTCTCACTCTATCCCCCCAGGCTGGAGTGCAGTGGCGTGATCTCGGCTTACTGTAACCTCCACCTCCCAGGTTCAAGTGATTCTCCTGCCTCAGCCTCCCGAGTAGTAGCGATTACAGGATTACAGGTGCCTGCCACCACGCCCAGTGAATTTTTGTATGTTTAGTAGAGATGGGGTTTCGCCATGTTGGTCAGGGTGGTCTCGAACTCCTAACCTCAGGTGATCTGCTCGCCTTCACCTCCCGAAGTGCTGGGATTACAGGCATGAGCAACTGCTCCCAACCGAGATATACATTTAAAGGAATTTTGAGACTATTACTATTATTCATGGTTTTCATTGATATGCTAATAAAAGTTCCAAGGAGATGCATACACAATGTTAATGGAACAAAAATCTATCATTTCCTTTCAAAGTATCCAGAAAGTGCCTGTCTTTTTAAACATTTTATTTTATTTATTTTTTGAGACGAAGTCTCGCTGTCGACCAGGCTGGAGTGTAGTGGCACAATATCCGCTCAGTTCAACCTCTGCCTCCCCGGCTCAAGCGATTCTCCTGCCTCAGTCTCCCTAATAGCCGGGATTGCAGGCACGCACCACCGTGCCCTGCTAATTTTTGCATTTTTAATAGAGACAGCGTTTCACTACGTTGGCCAGGCTGGTCCTGAACTCCTGACCTAAGGTCATCTACCCGCCTTGGCCTCCCAAAGTGCTGGGATTACAAACTGAGCCACTGCACTCGGCCGATTAATTCATTTTTCTTAAAGTTTTAAACTTTTTAAGCAACCCTCTTCCTGCACACTGACCTGTATGTCTTACTTAAGGAATTAATGTTTTTGAGAAGTCTTGCACTGTCGCCCAGGGTGGAGTGCAATGGCGTGATTTCGGCTCACTGCAACCTCTGCCCCCGTCGCCGTGTTTAAGCGATTCTCCTGCCTCAGCCTCCCGAATAGCTGGGATTACAGGCGCCCGCCACCATGCCCGGCTAATTTTTATATTTTTAGTAGAGACGGGGTTTCACTATGTTGGCCAGACTGGTCTTGAACTGCTGACCTTAGGTGATCCCTGCCTCGGCCTCCCAAAGTGCTGGGATTACAGGCGTGTGTCACCGTGCCGGCAAGGAATTAATATTTTACTAAAACAGTCTTTAGAAATACCAGGGAAAATCTCTGGGCTAGGCATTTTATTCCACATTGTTTTCACAGCCACGCCATAGGAGATGTGTGACCACCTCCACGAGCCCTGCGAGGGGGAGAGCTAAAGCCAAGTCTCCAGTCACTGAACGAGTGACTTCAGAATCCCGGCTTCCCCGCGGCCAACGCGGCTGGCTCCCTGCTCCCCGAGATCGCATCCCCAGTAGCTCAGAATACGCTGAGTTTTTATGGTTTCATTCAGACCATGCCGCCAGCGACCTTCTAGGTAACGATGAATCCGAATGGGTCGGCGCGCCTGTTTCCTACGGTACTGCTTTCGCGTGCTTTCTCCTAAACTTGACACTTCCCAGCTGGGGAGAGCCTTAAAGCCCTAAGCAGAGGCGGGTGCGAGCCAGGGCTGCTCCGGGCCAGAAGAGGCGCAAGAGAACCAGGAGCGTCCAAGCCCCTAGGGGCGGGGGATTCGCCCTGAGCACGCCCACCTCGGCCACCCAGGAGGCTGACCTCAGTCAGGGCGGAACTGGACTCTACTTACTTTCAGCTAAACCTCTAGCGCATTTTGCTAATTTGGGTCTGACTCGCTACCACCGCGGGCCGCACAGCCCTAACCGCCTGCCCTGTAGCCGGGAGGGAGCGTAGTAAGGCTTAGCGCCTCAGGGCGGATCCGGCTTGGAACGTAGGTTGAGGAACCAGAGTCTCGCGAGATCCGGGGTAAAGGGGCGAGAGGAGCGCGCGTGCACGGGCCCTGAGCCGTTAGGGTGGAACTCTTCGCGGGCGGAGCCATACAGCTGGACGCCAGTTGGTGGAGCCCCCGCGGGAAACGACTGAGCGCGAGGAGCGTGCGCGCTCCCGTCGCAGCGACGGTGGCGGCGAGCGGCGTCAGAGCTTGGAGGGGGGGTTGACGGCTTCTGGCGGGTGGCGGTGTTGAAGGCGAGAGCTTGCTTGGCCCTTGTCGCTTCTGTCCCAAGAACCGAACAGAGAGTGAGGGCACGAGGGTCGCTGTCGGGGGCTGCCGTCTTCCTCGAACACGTCGTCGTGAAGAGCGCAGCCCGGACTCTCCCGCAACCCCTCCGGCTCCCTTTCCGCACGCCTCGAGGCGGCGGCGGCCACCGAGACAGCAGCGCACCTTCCCCCATCCCTTACCCTCATCCCCCCGTCCAAAAGGGCCCGGTCTGCGCCCCACCCCCGCCCGTCAGCCCGCTACGCCGCCGCCATGTCGGCGCAGGCCCAGATGCGCGCGATGCTGGACCAGTTGATGGGCACCTCCCGGGACGGTAAGCGTCTGCCAGGGCCCTGGGGGTGGGGGAGGGGACGAGGACGGCGAAGGGAAGGGGTTTCGAGGGCGCACCTGGGCGCGCGCGTGTGGCTGAGTAAGGGGCTCCCAGATTGGTAACACGAGGTCCCCGGCCCCCGTCCCATCCAATCAGGGCTTGGCAGGCGGGCTTGGGGGGCGGTGACCGTGCGGATTGGCGGGAACTGCTGCCAATGGGGTGAGGCGGGGCCTGGAGGCAGAAAGGAGAGTTTGTGCTTTTAATGTTGACTTGGCTGGGACGGGAGAGCCCGCGTCTCTCTTGCGTAGTTGGGGGGCCCGTTTTGTCGCTGGTTAGGTACCTGCGGACAGCTAAGGCCTCCGCCCCGGATCTGATTCCTTAACCCAGAGCTTTGGGATCATCCCTCGCCGCCGTCCTCCAGATACCTAGAGAGAAGCTCCCCCCTCCTCTTCCTGGGTCAGGAGGAAACCTTTATTACTAACCCAGTCCCAGAGATGCACCATCGAGCCCCACAGAAACAACCATTTTTATGGAAAATCTGACCCAAACCATGGTTTCTTGAAGGGGGTGTGTTTGGCCCCATTTTGTGAAAAGGAAAATGTTATGGCCTGTTTTTCCGAGAGACCTCCATTTTGTTAGACAATTTAATAGAGGCTTTGTTCAGTGAATATTGACATATCTTGCATGTGCCCTACATAGAACGATTTTGAAAATTTGGTGCCCAGTGAAGTACTATTTAGGGGAACAAAGATCCTTTCAGGCGCTTAGGTTAGAATCTGTATAGAGAGCCCTTAAGTGCTGGATTATTCTTTGTCATAAAGAGAATTTCTAAGAGGATGAAATGCTGTTGCTTTTTTTGGTGATGATAATTAGTAATGTACTCTCAAATTCAACTTAAATCTATTCGAATATCTAGGAAAGGTCTAGTTCATTACTTTCTTAACAGCAAAATCCTTGGTAGTTTTTATGTGTTGCTTGTTTAGGCATAGTTTCTTAGCCACTTAGGAATGCTTTTGTTCTTGACAAGTTATATAAGTGTATTAATTTAAGAGAAAAGGCACATCTTAAATTTAGTTTTTAAGTTACTCTTAATTTACGTGAGTGCTTTACAGCAAAATATGAGTAGATTTTAAAAACCTTACTGCATTCAAATCTTTCAGCAGTGCATAGAGTGGCTTTTCAGTGTTCACATTTTTAGTTTTAATAAAAACCCATATTGGGAACTTTTCTCTGTAGAACATATGGACAAATAGGTGTAGATGGCAAACCTACTTGTGGTTGTGTAGAGAGGAGGGAAAGATTGGGAAGGAAATGAGTTTTGGGTGGAAAGTTAACATTAACTTAACATACCATTGGAGAACTTTTAACTGTTAATCATTTCTCACGTTTAAATAAGAATGGTTACTTTATCACTGCAGCTTGTCTTTACGTTGCTCCTTTTCCAATATGAGAGTATTGGGAACGGGCTTCATTGAATCCTAGCTAACAGAACAACTAATCTGTGTAATAAAATGAAAGAAATTATTTAAGACTTGTTTTACATGATCTTTTCAGTCCTTGATGGATACCATTTTTGGTATCTTCTTCATGAATTGGATTTCCTAGTTTTACTGGGAGGGTAGTTGGGTCAAGGTAAACCATCTCCTGATAAGTTTCTGAATTAGGCAGCCTGTCTAGTATTGCAAAGCTAAATTTAAATATATTTCTGTGTGTGTAGTCAGCAGAAACTTGGATTTCTTAAAATCCACTTTGTGTATTTTTTTAATGTGTCTGTTACTGGATTTTTTTTTTTTCCTTCAGAGTTAGAGGATTTATTATGATTGAACTCATTTAGGAATCCACAGTGTTATTTAGCTGAAATGACTGGATTTTCACTGCTATATTGGGTCAGAAGTAAAAAATATATTACTTTCAAGGAAAAATAATTGAGTTTTTTTAGATATCGAAATTAATTCTTTTATATATGCAAAATAAGAATCAGAACATTTTTTTTTTCCTTACCAGACATTTAATGAGTTTATATATATCATTTTATGATTCAGGACTTTTAATAATTAGGATTGTTCTTTTTTGCATACAGTCAACTTCAAGTTATCCAGGGATAGGGGAACATGGAAACGTCCCCTGAATAACGCCATGTAATTTGAAACCATTTAATGGGAAGCCTTGTATTGGACACATAAACAGCTTATGGGAACGCTGTTGGGTGTCTTTGGCACTAAGGTGGAAATGGGGATCCAGGAGGTGGGAGAGAGGTGGAAAAGGTAGGTAGGAGGGTATTTAAGGCAACTTTGTCTTTTTTTTTTTTCTTTCTTTTTTTAAATTCAGAGACTATAAAGCAACCACTCTCTTTTTAGGTAGTGGGGTTCAATGTGGCAGTGATCCCCTCAACCCTTAGTGTCCTGTCTGTGAAGGAATCTGAAGTGGCACAGAATCCTGGGCTTTGGAAAAACATTACCTCCCCACTCCCTTAAGGTTTCTTCCCCCTCCCTTTCCCAACAGAGTTTTTAATTAGTTCCTTTTAAAATTCATTGGAGATTTAAATTTGTTAGTTAAATATGCCTTATCTTGAATTACTAAAAGCAGTTAATCGTTTAGATTACCTAAACTTCACTGGAATCCTCAGTAGTAGGAATTTTATTAGCAGGGCAATGGAGAGGTAATTTTGGATCACTGGGCACTTCAAGAAAGGACAGTCCTGGGTGAGTGGTGGAAGTTGGGGGCTTTAGACATTCTGAGGGCAGCATGATGGTGCCGGGAGGCTGGGCAAGGGGACTGCCAGGAGGTGGGAGAGGAATGCATAAGGGAGGTGGGAGGGCCAAAGACAAACTTTGCCTTCTTTGCAATTTTGCCTAGGGCCCTGGTGGTGGCAACCGCCTGTGTGCCACTGAAAATCGTGCCGATGCCTGGCATACTGCATAAATGGAAGCAGGGTACCGCGTGAGTTGAAACATTGGTCACACTATATAAAGTTCGTATATGTGAATCAGTGTAACTCATACCCATATAACTGGGGGTCTGACTGTATTTGGATTTTTCTGATAAGGCGTCATGGGCTAAGGAAAAGAGCACTGGGCTGAGACTCAGGAGACCTGGTTTCTAGCCCCAGCTGTACCTCTAATTGTAACCTTGGGTAAGTCACTTAACCTTTTTTGCCTCAAGTTAAATCTGTAATTTGTTATATGGGAAAGCAAATAATTTTTTATGTTATACTCAGAAATGTTGAAAAATAAATATATTTTAAGTTTTTTTAGAAAGGGGAAGCTATAAGTAGATAGTAATTACTAATATTTTATCTCATTTATAATTAATTACATTTTATTAATATCTTTCTGTTTTAGTTGTTAGTATTAACAGAGGCGAGAGGGATAATTTGTTTTCCCTGAACATATTCATTCTATTTGAAAGCAGGGAGGAGCTGCACAGGAGAATCCAAGAAACTGAGAATTGTCTAGGTGACAGTTGGAAGAACCCAGTGTCCTCCCACAAACTATGGTCATTTTTTCTCAGTTGGATTAATTGCAAGGATGTCCTTTAGCTAAAGCCCCATTGCCAACAAATACGGTTTAGTTATAAGTCTCTGGTATTGATCCCAAGAAAGCCTGGGAGGATGCATGCGATAAGAATTAAATAAAATTGAGGGTGTGGATTTAGATTACATCTTTTTTTTTTTTTTTTTTGAGACAGGGTCTCACTCTTACCCAGGCTGGAGTGCTGTGGCGTGATCTTGGCTCACTGCTGCAACCTCCACCTCCCGGTTCAAGTGATTCTCCTGCCTCAGCCTCCCAAGTAGCTGGGATTACAGGCACCCACCAACATGCCTGGCTAATTTTTGTATATTTAGTAGAGACGGGGTTTTTCCCTGTTGGCCAGACTGATCTCAAACTCCTGACCTCAGGTGATCCACCTGCCTGGCCTCCCAAAGTGCTGGGATTACAGGTGAGAGTCACCACACCCAGCCTAGATGACATTTTAAGCTTAGAAATTAGGGAAGTTACAGAAGGTACTTCTGTATCTCTTAATTGCTTATACCTTTAAATGGGAGCAATGACCGTCTTTGAAAGATTAAAATAGGCCAGGAATGGCAGCCTGCCCTCCAAAACAAGTAGACTGGGAATGTTATATAGAATTTTATAGCATCATTAGTTGTCCCTTTTGGTTAGGAAATGTTTTGGGCAAGTTAAAACTTTCAGTAATTTTAACTATTTTAATGTTTCTAAATTGTAGGATATACTTCTTCAATTAATATATTATAATATTTTTGCTGATCAGTTATGTTGTACAGTAGTATAGTTTGTGGGATACAAAACTGGAAGGAGACTCATCCTTGGAGATAACCAGGAAAATACAGTTAAGAAAGCCATTTATCTGTTGCTAATATAAGGTTAGTAATACATAAGCATATAATCTGTAGGATAGTATGACATTTCTGCCTTTATGCAAAATTACTGAATCAAAGTTTGAAGTAGTGCTTTCTTTAATGGATTTTATTTATAAAATCATCTTTATTGTAATCTGTGTTCCTTGATTTTTCATCAACATTGAAAACATTTTCTCTTAATTTTTTCTCATTAACATAATGAACCATATTCATTTTTTGGTCAGTTGTAAGCCATTCTTTTATTCTATTTGGATTGTTCATTTTAAGTGAAGGAGGCGGAGCCTTTATTGTATAAGCAGACATTTTGAAATAGCAGGATAGTTCTTAGTCTAGAGCTTGCATATTCTTTAATGTTATACGGAGTTATAACAAGTATAAGATTAAACAGTAGTTTCTGAGTTTCAGTTAACTATTTAACTTTATCAGAGTTTCAGACATATCCAAAACACTGAAAGCTTATTAGGACCTGCATAGTGAATCAGTTAAAAAAGTTGTCCTCATTTTGCATTTTGAATTCTGAATAATATTTCTATCTACACAGCAGCCCAGAAAACAATAAAACTGTCACTTCATATAACACTGCATCGTTCCTGGATTCTCTACAGTTGTTTAGTTCTCCTCAAGTAAGCATATGCTTCTGAGACATTCTTTTACTTCAGGTAAAAATGAACTGAAAACAGAAAAATCGTTTTGTCTGTTTCTGCATCAGTTCTATAAGAAGCAAATAACTTTGTTTTCGTTTAGGTAGGATGTTGTCATAAGGATAGATGGTAGTGTTCTACATGTTAAAGATGAGTAGTAGGAATTCAGTGGACATTAGGTATTATGGATCAAGGTCAGGTTTAGTGAGTGAGTCAGATACTCTTCAGTAACAGGTGGCTCATGAAAGCATTAAAGCTTAAAGTTGCTGTGAGTTCAGTAAGTGGGGGGATTGAGAAGACAAGCAGATGGGTTAAAACTAAAGGTCAGTAAGTGGGCAAGACTAGTTAAATGAGGCAGATACTCCCTAACTTTGGAATTCGAGAAAGGTGCTTGAAAAGGACTGAACCCTTCAAGTCCACACTACTTCTGTTAGTGTGTAGAGTTCTTGAGGAAACAAGCATTTTGACATAACTTAATCACTCTACTAAGAAACTAAGAAGATGAAGGAAGCTGGAACATCTTGCTGGAAAAGGAATGAGGGAATGAATGAGGGTAAGTTTCTGACTAGAATCTTGTGATTTCAGAAGTTGCAGGAAAGCTATTCTGTTTGCTTTTGGGTTAGAATCTCAGGCAGTAGCAGCTGCTAGAATAGACATTGGAAGGCAGAGCCAAAATAGATCAGTGTGCAATTCTGTAAAATTACTGAGGATATAGAGAAAAGTAATTTGTAAAACCTCTGAAATCATCTGCAGCTCCATGTTTTTGTTTGAACTGAATGACTTAGGACTTTAAGAAGTCAAAGCCATCAGAAAGTAACATGTAGTCCATTCAGCTGAATAAATGTCATATTTTGGTATTAGCATAGAAAAGAATCTTTAAAACTTCTTTCCAAAAAGCACTCAGTATTGACCCATATGTTCCAATATAGTTGTGAACCATGTACAACTGATGTTTGACTTGACTCGACATGAAAAGAATTTAACCAGCTGTCCTTGCTGAATCTTGTCTCCTGAATATGGTAAATTGTTTTTGTTTTTAATCTTCTTAATACCTTAGATTTCTACAAACCCCACTTTTCTTTTATAGTGTTAACTGATACTTATTGGATAGTATCTATAGTATACCTGGCTGTTCTGTTCTGTATTCTGCTCTACTAGTAGTTTACATGGTAGACTCTTCTCAGTTATTTGAAGTGTATGTTTTAGATCAGTGGCTGGCACTATGGCCTCCTGCTTTTTACAAATAAAGTTTTATTGGAACACAACCATGCCGATTCATATACATATTGCCTGTGGCTGCTTTGGCTTAAAACAAGAGTTGAATAGTTGCTAGAGTCGTATGGCCCGCAAACATAAAGCATTTACCATCTGGCTCTTTAACAGAAAGCTTGTTGATCACAGTTGTGGTTTAGTGATTCTCAAAAGCGTGGTCCTTGGGCCAGCAATTCAGTGTCACTTCAGCATCACCATGCATTGTTAGAAATGCAAATTCTTGGACCCACCTACTGAGTCAGAAATCCTGGGTAATCTATGTTTTAAGAAGCTTTCCAGGTGATTCTGATACACATTAAAAGTCTGAGATACCCTCTTCTACATAAATGTTTCCCAAATGTTTGTCACACTTACTGACTTTATTATTATTATTTTTGAGACTGAGTCTCTGTCACCCAGGCTGGAGTGCAGTGGCATGATCTTGGCCCACTGCAACCTTTGCCTCCTGGATTCAAGCAATTCTTGTACCTTAACCTTCTGAGTAGCTGAGATTACAAGTGTGCACCGTTACTCCCTGCTAATTTTTATATTTTTAGTAGAGTTGAGGTTTCGCCATGTTGGCCTGGCTGGTCTCAAACTCCTGACATCAAGTGATCTGCCTGGCTTGGCCTCCCAAAGTGCTGGGATTACAAGCATGAGCCACTATGCCCAGCCTTGCCTTTATTATTTTTTACTGTTTTCTATTTATTTAATACTTTCCTTTATGTCAACTCACTTTCTAAAGATTTTAAAATGAAAATTTAAAATCTTTTTAATTTTAAAATGAAAGTTTATACCACCATAAAAATAAATACAATGAAAACAAAATGGTATTTTACAAAGATAGAGCTAGACTCTCTTATCACTTAGGGTTCCCTGTGCTAAAAATTAGAGGTTGTCAAATTTATTAAATAAGTACTGTTACAAAATGGGAGCCTTTTTTTCTTAATTATGATTAATAACTTTCTTACTGAGTGGTATTTAAAATGTCATGTTGGCGAAATCATATAACCTTTAAAGTTGTCTTTCTGTGCAAATCTCATACTTTGGAAATTACTGTTCCAAGGAGTATTCATGTTAAAGGAAAGCTGATTGAACTATATACCCAAGCCAGTAAGCAGAAATGACTGGACAGAAAGAAATACAAGCCTGTGAGACAGAAAGATCTAGGAGATCCCTAGAGAGGTCCATCTCCAGGGTGAAATTACCTCATTTAGCTAAATTTCTCACCTCTCACTTTAGTGCTTTGGTCCATGGGGGTAGATGATTCTGCAGGATTTCACCAATTGATTCCATAATGGGAATGTGAAAGGTTCCTGGCTGTGGGAAAAGCTGCTTATTAAAGAGAAGCCTGATAGAAATGCTAGGGGAAGTGGCTGTGAGTCTGCATTATAGACGGGAGCAGAGCAGCAGAGCATGTTGGTAGGACTAAGCAGTTGATTCACCTGAATCTGGATACCATGTATGAATATTTTGAAAAATTCCTGTTATAATTTAATTTACTCCATTGTGTTAGAGGGAATACTTCTCTGCACATGGTGTTCTATATATTTATTGGTTGATGTGCTTTAGGGTCTAGTAATTATTTATAGCAATAGAATCTTACTTTCCATTGTATCCCCAGGTTGCCGAGTTGCTTTAGTTATTTTTCTATTTCCTTAACTTAGAGATTATGGACATAATTTGCTTCTGTCATCTTTTCACTAAAAATCTAATGGGAATGAAGAATTATATATGAATGTTTAATAAGTTCTGTGATACTGATGATAGGTATCTGCATTTGAAAAAAGTGTTTTAAAAAGTACAAAGGACAGTCAAGCACCTATATGATGGAACAAATGTTATTTTGTGTATTTCTGTCAAACTTTAAAAAGTGTGTAAAGCCTCACAGATAAAGTCTTTGATGGTCCCCTTCATGGTCTCAGTCCTTTCCCCAGAGGAAACCCTTTTTGTGAATTTGTTGTATATTCACTATGACACAGTATTCCTGCTGTGTTATTTAAATAGTTTTAAGGCTCACGTCTCCTTCATGGTAATCTTGTTTTCATTTTAACTTCTTCCTTTATCATTGGGTTGTCTGTCACCTCTGTTCTTTGATATTCTCATTTCTTTTCCCTTTTTTATTTCTTTCTTTGGTTTAGATTTGGGGAGGCTCTAGTTAGCTTCTGTAGCTATCACCAGCTGATGAGAACTTGTCTTTCTTAGTAGATAAATCAGCCAACCACTTTTTCTTTGATTCTTTTCAGCTATTGCTTCGTAGTCATAGATAGCTTTGATTACTTCTAGTTTTATATATATAAAGTTCTGGATGATAGAAGGCACCAGCTATCCAAAATGCAAGTGTTACTGTATCAGAATTGTAGCTCTGCAAGTAAGTATCAAAATACAAAATTTAGCAGGCTGCAACTGTTTATTCCATGTATCTTAAATTCTATGTAACCCACTCTAGAACTTAATTTTAAAGTAACTATTCAAGCTTTTCTAACGTCTCTTAATTTAAGAAGAGAAATATGCTGATTTCCTAAGGCAGGTATGCCCCAAAACAGGATGGCATTGATCACTGCCCGCTGCCAAGATCCTTTGCTTATATTAATGAGAGAGGATAGGCAGGGCATGGAATAGAGCCCTTGGAATGCAGATTCTTTAGTATTCCTTTCTCACATTTCCATCATCACCATTCTGATTAGCTTCAAAGATCCTACAGGCTTTTTTCCCTACAATCAAGGCTTTTTCCCATTCTCATTCTTTATAATTGTGTGATACGGATTTTCACAGACAAGTGGGCTAGACTTTTAACATTTAAAAAACATTAACCCGGGGCCCAAAGTGGCTCCGGCCGGATGTCGTGGCGCTTGCGAAGGCGAGGCCAAGAGTTCAAGGCCAACCAACCTCAGCAACCTTACAAGCTCTCATTGATTGGCAAAAAAAAACAAAAACAACAACAACAAAAAAACATTAACCCTTGATTAATAATGGAATTCTGGAAATTTCTTCTACAATGGGCATTGCATTTTTAAAATGTTAGGCTTGTCATGGGAGTTATTGTTGGGGGTGATAGTAGTACCTATTTCTAATTATAAACTTACAGGATTATATGAACGAGAAGATTAAGAAGAATAACTTTTCTGAGCTGTATAGCACCCTTGTGTTTGCATTTTCTGGAGGAAAGGAAAGCTGCTTTGTTTTATTGGAAGTGACTTGATGTCACATTTGGAAGGCAGACTGTCATAATTGTTTTTTCCTGTTGCCATCTTTGGCATAGTACTCTTTGTTTCCTTTCCTTATGTAATAAACACGTGCCTGAAAAGTTTAGAATATCAAGACATATAAAATGTTTTCATAGCATCTATATAATTATGTTAAGTCATGGGTGAAGAGTCCTTTTGTAAAATGAACCCTATACTTTGAACTGTTTAAATATACAGTGGGTTAAACTGAGTGTATATATTAATAAGAGCATATGGAGTAAGGGAGTAATGTTTTTTTAAAAGGTTAACTACAAAAGGATTTGTATAGGTGGGCTTTAAGCTGAATTCTAGACGAACAACAAAGGTAGGTGGGAGAAGTTGGTGTGAGTGGGTTAGAAGTTAGTGGAAGATATGAAAATGATCAGATTAGTATAATAGTTACTGTGCGGCAGTAGTAATCGCTTTTACTTCGGTTCTACATGAAGACACGAGGTGTTTCTTTTCTTTCTTTCTTTCTTCTTTTGAGACAGAGTCTGGCTCTGTGGGCCAGGCTGGAGTGCAGTGGCACCATCTTGGCTCACTGCAACCTCCAACTCCCAGGTTCAGGTGATTCTCCTACCTCAACCTCCCGAGTAGCTGGGATTACAGATTTGTGCCACCATGCCCAGCTAATTTTTGGATTTTTAGTAGAGATGGGATTTCACTATGTTGGCCAGGCTGGTCTCGAACTCCTGACCTCAAGTGATTCACCTGCCTTGGCCTCTCAAAGTGCTGGGATTACAGGCATGAGCCGCCACTCCCTGCGACACAAGGTTTTACTTGTACACTGCTTTAGATCTCTTCCTGCCCTGGACTAGACTAGAAATTGGCCATAGATCTTCATACAGTTGCCTACATTATTGTGTGAACTCGCAGCTTATTTTGGAAGAAATGGAGAGAGGAATGTTTCTCTGCACTTGGGGATTTAAGGGATCAGGGAAATAAGCTTTAAACTTTTGGTTATATACCTCTCTACCTGTAGCTTTCCTTTCACTGAAGGGTTATGGATCTTAGGCCAGAAAGGAGGGAACTGTCCTGTCTCAAGCCCACTGTGACATGTAACCCTTAACTAGTGTACTTGTGAGAAGGGCTTTGGTTGCCATACTAGAAAATGTAGAAGGGCTTCCCTTCTGCTGCCCCCATTTATAGACATGGGGGTGCCTCCATTGCTTTGTATGCTGTTGCATTTTCTCCTCCCTCTTTGTTTTCCCTAAGCTAAGCTCTAAGCTAATTCTGTACAAAAAAAATACTGATTGTTCTTGTAAATTGCTTGCCGTTAATGCCTGATAATGTACAGTAAAATAGGATTCTGCATACCATTAAATATGTCAAATATTACAAACGTCAAGGTTCTTTTGAAATTACAATACTAAACTCAGTTCACTTTTGCTTAGCCTTCACAGTTCTTGATCACATAGCATGGTCATCCACTCACAGCTTAAAAAAATACAGGGAGCATCGGAGAGAATGGGTAAAGTAAAATTTTGATGTTTTTAAAATAGCACCTAAATCTATGAAAGTTGATTTGGTTTCTTGTTTGTATGGGAGGGAGAGGGTGGGTAGTACGGGGGGAAGGGGTGGATATTGGGAAGATAGCATGCACCATATAAAATCATGTCAGAGACCACCTAGGCTAAGGTTGTAAACGTTACTAATACAATTTAAGTATTAATGGAAGTTTCAGAAAAGGCAGGACCATAGAATGGCAGTGTTGGGAATTACACTGGGCTTTTTTTTTTTTTTTTTTTTTTCCTCCTGACTTAGGGAAGGGGATTTTGAGAATAGCAGTATTTGAGTACAATTTGGAGAGGAGGCTTTCTTTTAAAGTGACTTGTCCATATACCCTGAGTGGAGCTGGCTGCCTTAGTACCACCTTAGGCTCTGATACATTGGTGAAAGACCTGGAGAAGAATAATATGCATCCTCATTTTTATTGTATTCTTGTGACTCAAGTGGTCTCAAAGATTATAATTCATGAAACTCATGAAGGGGTTGAACAAAAGAGGGAGATAAGAGAGTTGTTTCTCAGTAGAAAATTTGGTAGAAACAGGAATTAACAGAAATTTGATGTTTCTATTAAAATGAAAAACACTTCACTTGCTAGAGTTCTAAATCAAGTTTCTAATTCTAAAAACTTGGCTGGGTAGTTAACATACAAGGCCTAATTATTGTAGAGGTTATAGGAGAGCGATACCTCCATGTGTTTATAGGTAGGATTTTTTTTTGTCATGGTTGACAAAAATAACTTCGTCTAGTTCTCCAGTCCATTATTTTAATTTTTTTACTTTATACACTAAAAATTTGGATTGAAAAAATGAAAAACGTGAGAAATCAAATATTACTCAAGAAGTGTTATTCTGATCCTAACTTTGCAATTCTTCTACATGAAGCCATGGACTAGACTAGAAATTGGCCATAGATCTTTATACAGTTCCCATATTATTATGTGAACTCAGCAGCTTATTTGCCAAAGCCAAATATGGTTTACTTACTGGTCTCCCAATCCTTTTTGCTTCTATAAGCTTTATCAAAGATATCACTCCAGTTTGTAGTGCTCTTTTTTCTACTTTCCTTTGATCTAAGTCCTATCTTTCCTTCAAATTTTGGCTATTTCATGAAGCTTTTCCCAGTATCTCCAGTCTTGGTGGTAATTTTAGTCTATGCATTCCTGGAGTACTACCTAATTGAAACACACATTTGACACTTGGATCATGTTATCTTAAATTATAACTTATTACTTTATTAATATATCCTTGGCCAGATGCAGTGGCTCCTGCCTGTAATTTCAGTATGTTGGGAGGCTGAGGTGGGAGGATCATTTGAGGGCAGGAGTTGGAGATCAGCCTGGGTAACATAGTGAGACCTTGTTTCACAAAAAGTTTAAAAAAATTATTATGTCCTATTTCTTTAGCAAAATCATTGAATCCTTGAGAGGAGATAACTTGTCTTACATGCCTCTTTGTAATTCCATTGCCTAGCACAGCAGGTGTGGTCACTAATAGGTTTGATTCTGTGATTTGAATTCATTGCTAGTGTGACAAGAAACTTTTTTTTCATAATTTGTTTTTTTATATGACTTTATGCCCACAAAACCCAAAAATATATTAGATTTAAAATAATTTCTTGTATTATAAGCAGATTTGGTTCATAAAATAGGCTTTTTATAAAATAGGCACTGTTTTATCTAGTTCTTATGAAAAACATGGTTTGGGCCAGATATCTTGACAGAAAACAAAATTACCAGCAGTTTTCTTTTAAAATTCATTGTTGGTTTAGCCAAATTGTACTTCCATGGAATAAGCCCAAATAAATTTGTTAAATACTGCAAGGTTATGCAGCCAGATTATTTTCAAATGTCAACCTTAAAGTCCCTTAAGCAGAACTTTAAAAATATCAATAAACAGATAGTTGCTGCTCTCTCTCAGGATATTTCTGTATCTCAAATTATTAAGTGTTTTATTATTTCATTGTTTTGAAGATAATGGCTGCTATTTGATAGCTGTATTTGTTGTGTTTGCTACAGTTATCAAATATTTATGGAGCACCCATTCATTTGTAGTGAGGAGTTATTTTAAAATGGTTTTTGGAATTTATAGAAACAGATGCTGTTTTAAAAAGCCTACCAGGGAAAATGCGTACAACTGTTATGTATCCATAAAAATTGAAAAAAACACAAGAAGCTCACCAGGGATACTTGCTGGTTTGCTGTATTTCTATTTGGAATTGTTCATATTTTAACTGATAGCTGTGTCTTTAGGGCACAATTAATATTTAAATGTAAGTTGTTAAGCAAAAATCAGTTCTCTACTTGATGAAATGTTTGATTAGTAAAACTTCACCTTGATTTTATTTGAAGGCCTGAGCCATTAGTTTAACAAAGGACTGAAATGATTCCACTGTTGCATTACCAAAACATTTCAGTACTTTTAGCAGGAAGACTACTAGATAACACAAGGGTTTTTTTGTTTTGTTTTGTTTCAACTTTAAAATTTTATCATTTTAAAATTCCTTAATATAATTAGGGTACAGATTTGAAATGGAATTTTTTTCTTAGATGGTAGAAAGCAAAAAGCCTCTAATAGCATTGACATTCTGGTATGAGCTTATCATAGTACCCTTCTAACATGAGCATGAGGCCCTCACCAAAGTCTTGATAAAAAATAATAATTTCTTAAAACCCCACTTGGCTCAAAGACATTGTCCAGAGCTCCAGTTTTGGACTTTTACCTGTAGTCAGTCATACAGTTATCTGGGGTTATACTTGTTAAGTCAGTATTTTAAAAAATGAAACACCCTGATTTTGTTCACTTTTGTTTTTATATAAAAGAATCTTTACAGTCAAAATGTACTTCTAGATGCTGTATTGAAATTGCTGGCAGAGTTTATTCTATACAAAATGAACAATCTGGCCCCTTGTTTTATTTGTAAAGGTTCAATGTATCTATGCCTGTCTACCTCAATCTGCAAGGGAGTGTCAGAAAGGCCCCGCATTCGCCAAGCCGTGAGTTATCACTAACTTTTCAGATGTGTTAATGAATGTGGAACAAAAGCAGTTGTGTTTAAAAGGAAAAAGGACCACCAAAATAACTTTTATTATAGTAGCAGGCGTAAACCCTAAACTGAATATCCAAATTGTGTCAAAAATAACCTACTAGAGATGAGCTTCTAGAAAACCTATTGTTGAACTGCTCTGAAGCTATCATTTTAGCTATAAATTACTGTTGTTAAAATTTTATATACCCTGGTTGCAAATTAGAATGTTAAAAATATTTTTAACCAAGTTAAAACAATTTGAACAAAATCTTACCCCATCTAAAAATGATACTATTTAGTTCAATTTAAGTTAAGCTCTTCAGTATATGACCATATAAAGGGGTAAAGTTTTAACCTTTTTTGTTATTCACATGTGAAAATACAGAAATTAAATGATTGAATCACATCCTACATGAAAGTTTTTGGAGTGCTCCAGGCATATCATGTGAAGTACGGAGGTATTTTTATATCTTTTTGTCATCAGTAGTTCTCGCTTCAGTAATTCACCAGTAGGTTTTCATTCATCGATGATGTATCAGTTTAAGGCTAAAATAAAACACCTACATTTCTTAGGGCTTATTCTGTATAGAAAGAGGAAACATCCTTATGAGTTTTTCTTTTGTTTTTCCAAAGAGATTCTAAGCAAAAAAATTGTAACTAACGTCTATATTTTGTTATTGGAGCTAGTTACCTTTCTTTTTCTTAGATTCTTTAACATTTTGAGTAGATAGTCATATTTGATAAGCAGGTTGGATGCTTCTGTTGCTTAGGAGGTAGGTGTATCGTGTTATATGAAGACAGTATGAATTTAAATGTGCCCAGTTTGACAATATAAAAAAGCGCAGACTACATAAAACTTGGAGGTATGGAACCTTTGGACGCATGAAAGTTAACGTTTCATTTAGGCAATGTGCCTTTGTTTGACTGGTGTGTAAGTCCTTCTTCCAGGTTTGTACGCTCTTAAACGCGTTACTCTACCCTCTCTAACTCCTCCCAGCAGCAAAAGGGAGACACTTCAGCTGGAACAAAATAGTGGAAGAAATGGCGTCTGGGGTTCAGTGGGGATTCGCAGTGTGTATGCAATGTTTGCAAGATTATTTTTTATGTTTTTCAATTACTGTAAATAAAAATATATCAATGCTTAGTGTCAAGAAGGGAACATTGTATACCAATATAAACTTTCTTAGTGGGTCTACAAGTTGCTTAACCTCTTGGGCCTCAGTTTTCTCATCTGCAATATGAAGGAGTTGGACTCGATAATCTTTAAAGTCCATTCCTGCTCTAAAATCCTGTGCTTTTCTGAAGTACTCTTATTTAACAGAATGCATTGCTTTCTCACTTTGACTATTTGAATTACGTATGCAGTACACTTACTGCAACTGCATGTTGTCTAAAAGTTTTTCTATAGGATGTATGTAAAAACTAATCCCTCTTGAGCTGATTGATAATGTGTGTATGTAGCCACACATAAAAAGCTAGTAATAGTAGGGCTCTCAGAAAATACTTTCCAGTTGTCTAACCTTGAGTGTTATTAACTCTTCTATATTACAGGAGATACTACTCGTCAACGAATCAAATTCAGTGATGACAGAGTATGCAAGAGTCACCTTCTCAACTGTTGTCCTCATGATGTCCTTTCTGGAACTGTATGTATTTACTAAATGTATTGTTTGATTACTGATATGCTGCAATAATGAGCTACTTGATAAAGTCTTAATTCTGTGTCAAAAGAATTGACTCGTGAGGAGGGATTTGCATCCTTTATTGTTTGTTCACGGTGATTATTCAAGTCTTCAGTAATGGGTTTCCTCACAGAGGTGGTTGATGTTTTGTTTTAAAGTAATACTACAAGGCAAGAAATCCAGTTTCTGAGCACTGAAATTAGGAAGGACTGTAACAGAGAAACAAAATAAACTCTGAACTTTTTTTGAGATGAGTCTTGCTTTGTTGCCCAGGCTGGAGTGCAGTGGCGTGATCTCAGCTCAGTGCTACCTCTGCTTCCCGATTTCAAGCACTTCTGCTGCCTCAGCCTCTGGAATAGCTGGGATTACAGGCTCACACCACCATGCCTGGCTAATTTTCATATTTTTAGTAGAGATGGGGTTTACCATGTTGGCCAGGCTGGTATTGAACTCCTGACCTCTGGCGTTTTTTTGGTTTTGTTTTGTTTTGTTTTTTGAGACAGTCAGGTTGTGAACACTGCCCACTGCAGCCTCCACCTCCCGGGTTCAAGAGATTCTCCCCTCAGCCTTTTGAGTAGCTGTAATTACAGGCACACACCACCATGCTCAGCTAATTTTTGTATTTTTTTGTAGAGACTAGGTCTCACCATATTACCCAGGCTAGATTTGTACTCCTGGCCTCAAGTGATCCTCCTGCTTTGGCCTCCCAAAGTACTGGGATTACAGGCATGAGCCACTGTGCCCTGCCATAATAAACTCCATTATCTACTTTCTAACATTTTCATAATTATTTTCTACTGTGCTATATATAATGCATCTGAAATCTATAAAATCTATGATTGTCTGTAGTATACTCTGATTTTCCATGTTTAATATTGTATAAAATTTAACTGTTAAAGTTATTTTATTTTATTTTTTTTATTTTTTTGAGACGGAGTTTCGCTCTTTTTACCCAGGCTGGAGTGCAATGGCGTGTTCTCGGCTCACCGCAACCTCTGCCTCCTGGATTCAGGCAATTCTCCTGCCTCAGCCTCCTGAGTAGCTGGGATTACAGGCACACGCCACCATGCCCAGCTAATTTTTTGTATTTTTAGTAGAGACGGGGTTTCACCATGTTGACCAGGATGGTCTCGATCTCTTGACCTCGTGATCCACCCGCCTTGGCCTCCCAAAGTGTTGGGATTACAGGCGTGAGCCATCGCGCCCGGCCTTAAAGTTATTTTATTTGAAAATTTTTAATTTTAAATTTTATTTAATGGCTAAATTACCACTTGAGATACATTTTGAGAACAACATTAATAAAACTACTTGGGGCCCGGAGTTTAAGACTAACCTGGTCAACATAGTGAAACTCCATCTCTACAAAAAAAAAATTAGCCTGGCATGGTGGCATATTCCTGAAGTCCTAGCCACCTGGGAGGCTGAGACAGGAGGATTGCTTGAGCTCAGGAATTCAAGACTTCAAGTGAGCCATACACACCACTGTACTTCACCATCGGCAGCAGAGGGAGACCCTGCCTCAAAAAAACAAAAAACAAATTAGCAATTACAGTTCAGTGTTTTTCATTCTTCATTTAACAGCAGAAAAGAAATAGGCATCTTCAACATAAAGAGGTGTGAACTGTTACACTCTGTCCCAAAAAGCATTTGTTCTATAGGGTTTGACTGCTAAGAAGCCACAGCTCTGTAATAAGCTATTTGTACGTAGGGTGAACTGTTAAGTTTTTCGAGTCCTTAAGGACACCACTGTATGACACTTTGGAGTCTCACAAAGTCCTTTACCTAGTCCTCAAAACTCTGCCTAAATTCTGAAAGGTTCACAACTCAAGTAATCCTCCCATCTCAGCCTCCCAAAGCACTAGGATTACAGGCATGAGCCACTGTGCCTGGCCTTAACTGTCAATTTTATAATGCTTTTTCTTTGTTGTGCGTACCCTGAAGATTTCATGACTAAGGGTTGCCCTTTAGTTTTACGGGCATTGTGCCTAAGATCTGTCATTTGTAGGAGAATATGATTTACCAATATTTTAGGTTATTTAGAAAAAGAATACAGAAAAGCCGTGCGTGGTGGCACATGCTTATAGCCTCAGCAATTTTGGAGGCTGAGGTGGGAGAATTGCTTGAATTCAGGATTTCAAATTCAGCTTGGACAATATAGTTTAGACTTTGTCTCAAAAACCAAAAAGTATCCAGAAAAGCATTTCCTGCCTGTTTTTTCATTATAAAGAGGTTGGAACATTATATCAAGCATTTAGAGATGGAGAGTGTAATTTGTTTTTTGTTTTTCTTTTATAATTAATAATAGAGATGGGGTGTCACCATGTTGGCCAGGCTGATCTTGACCTCCTGACCTCAGGTGATCCACCCATCTCAGCCTTCCAAAGTGCTAGGATTATAGGCATGAATCACTGCGCCCGGCCGGAGAGTGTAATTTGTAAAAATTGTCTTCATGACTGACAGTTTGGAATTTTGTGGAACTGAGTTTCATGAAAATGCACTTAAAAGATTTTACCTTTCATTACTCTGGCATAACTAATTTTTTTTTTGGAGACAGAGCCTTGCTCTATTGCCCAGGCTGGAGTGCAGTGGCGCGATCTCTGGTGAATGAAACCTCCGTCTCCTGGGTTCAAGCAATTCTTCTATCTCAGCCTCCCGAGTAGCCGGGACTATAGGTACATGCCACCATGCCTGGGTAATTTTTGTAGTTTCAGTAGAGACAGGGTTTCACCATGTTGGCTAGTCTGGTCTTGAACTCCTGACCTTGTGATCCACCTGTCTCGGCCTCCCCAAGTGCTGGGATTACAGACGTGAGCCACCTCGCCTGGCCTGGCATAACTTAATTCTTCAGCTAATAAATTAATCCAGGCCTGGAGTGGCTCACACATGTAATCTTAGCGATTTGGGAGACTGATCTGTTGAGAGGTTAGGAGTTTGAGACCAGCCTGGCCAACATGGTGAAACTCCATCTCTACTAAAAATACAAAATAATTAGCTGGAAGCCTGTGATCCCAGTTACGTAGGAGGCTGGGGCAGGAGAATCCTTTGAAACTGGGAGGTAGAGTTTACAATGAGCTGAGATCGTGCCACTGTACTCCAGCCTGGGCAAAACAACCGAGACTCTGTTTCAACAACAACAACAACAAAAAGGCTTGGATTATTTTTCTGTTGCTCTAGAATATTTTCATATTGTAGTCTCTCTCTTTTCCTCATTTTGGCCCACTTGGTTTCTCCCTAAATTTACTGTAGGCAGTATCCCCTTTCAGATTTAGGCAAAACAAAAAATCTTAAGCCAAGTTATTTTTTCCCGCAACACATTGCTTCTGGTACATATCTTCCCTGAGGAAAGATAAGGAAATTGATGTGCTTTAAGAAATAATTCTATCTAGCTCTTAGTGATCTGGAAAAAAGATATGTGACAGTAATAACTTATAGTAGGCTTTAAATATAAAGCACAGATGATAACAGAAACTTGAAATTAAGATCTTCAGACATGGAAAATTTATACTCTCATAGTATGCCTGTTCAAAATTCAGAAATCACCACCACTAGTTTTATCATAGCCCTCATTAATGTACCTTTACCGTTGATAGGCGCTCATATCTTCTAGTATAAAGTCATCATTTTACAGATGAGAAAAACTAAGGCTTAGAGAAATTATGCTGTCAAATGTCTCACAATAAAAAACCCACGGTATTGTATACCATTTAGGAATCTTAGATTTACTTAAATCTATAAATACTTAACAATTTTTTGATAGTTTTTTTAGGTAATTCAGTTACCTAGGGCAGTGACTTTGAGATGTTTCTGAAATATCCTTGGAGGCATCTCATGAACTGCGGATTTGGGAGTAGGCTAGTCGATTCTATTTCAACTCAAATTTTACATATTTTAGTTTTTTAAGACAGGGTCTCACTCTTGCCCAGACTGGAGTGCGGTGGTGCCATCTTGGCTCACTGCAGCCTTCACCTCCCGGGATCAAGTCATTCTCCTGCCTCAGCCTCCAAGAAGCTGGGATTACAGGTGTGCACCACCAGACACGGCTGAATTTTTTTTTTTTTTTTTTTTTGAGACAAAGAGTCTCAAACTGTTGCCCAGGCTGGAGTGCAATGGTGCGATCTCGGCTTACCACAACCTCCGCCTCCTGGGTTCAGGCAATTCTCCTACCTCAGCCTCCTGGGTAGCTGGGATTACAGGCACATGCCCCCACGCCCAGCTGATTTTTTTGTCTTTTTAGTAGAGACAGGGTTTCACCATGTTGACCAGGATGGTCTCGATCTCTTGACTTCGTGATCCACCCGCCTCGGCCTCTCAAAGTGCTGGGATTATAGGCGTGAGCCACCGTGCCCGGCTCTTCTTTTTTTGAGGCCGAGTTTCATTCTTTTTGCCCAAGCTGGAGTGCAGTGGCGCAATCTTGGCTCACTGCAACCTCCACCTCCTGGGTTCAAGTGATTCTCCTGCCTCAGCCTCCTGCGTTGCTGGGATTACAGGCGCGCATCACCATGCCTAGCTAATTTTTTGTATTTTTCGTAGAAACAGGGTTTCACCATGTTTGCCAGGCTGGTTTTGAACTCCTGACCTTGTGATCTGCCCACCTCGGCCTCCCAAAGTTCTGGGATTACAGGTGTGAGCCACCATGCCCGGCCCCAGCTGGATCTCTTATCAAAATATGACACCATCTACACAGGTGTGAAAAATCAAATCTGCAAATTCTTTAAATCTCTTCCCATAAATGGTTTATTTTGGGTCTGCCTTAGTAGTAGTTAAATATTTATTTATTATTATTTTTTTTGAGACGGAGTTTTGCTGTTGTTACCCAGACTGGAGTGCAATGGCACGATCTCGGTTTACCGCAACCTCCGCCTTCTGGGTTCAAGCAATTCTCCTGCCTCAGCCTCCCGAGCAGCTGGGACTACAGGCGCGCACTACCATGCCCAGCTAATTTTTGTATTTTTAGTAGAGACGGGGTTTCACCTTGTTGACCAGGATGGTCTTGATTTCTTGACCTTGTGATCCACCCGCCTTGGCCTCCCAAAGTGCTGGGATTACAGGCACAAGCCACCGCACCCGGCCTAAATATTTAACTAAGATTAAGTGTTATTTAGCTAAGATTAAGATTTGAGGAGATCTGAATGTGGAGATCTGATGTTTTTGGCATTAACCCTGATTATTGGCTTGATATTTAGTCAAGCCAATAATTAGGGTTAAGTTTTAGATTTACCCAGTTGGCCGAATGACCCAGGTTTTAACCATATTTAGCTTTAAAGTGTGTTGTGTCATTATTTTAAGCAGATTTGCTGTATTTCATTTTTCTTAGTCTATTACAAAAGTATACATTCCTTAACTATTTCTGGAGACTGCCTAAATAAAATATGCATTTGGTGCCCAGGAAGTTAACAGTGCTTTAAAAGTTTCCCAGTGAATGATTAAAATTTTACTATTAAACCTTAAAAACCAAGACTTGACTTGTTTAAAGCATTTTTTGCAAAAAAGAACAAGAATATCAGAAATATTCAACTTGGGATACTTAAACCCTTTGGAAATAATCCTTTTCTGTCATTCCGAATAATAATATTTTTTTGGGTTGGGGGGTCTCTGTTGTCCAGACTGGAGTGCAGTAGCTATTCACAGGAGTAATCATGGTGTGCACTACAGCCTTGAACTCCTGGGCTCATGTGATCCTTCCAACTCAGCCTTTTGAGTAGCTGGGACTACTGCAGATACACACCACCATATCTGACTCCATTCTCAATGATCTTATGAGCATTCATTTTATATACTATTTTTTAAAAAATTTTTTTTTGAGATGGAGTTTTGCTCTCTTTACCCAGGCTGGAGTGCAATGGCGCAATCTCGGCTCACTGCAACCTCCGCCTCCTGGGTTCAGGCAATTCTCCTGCCTCAGTCTCCTGAGTAGCTGGGATTACAGGCACGCGCTACCATGCCCAGCTAATTTTTTGTATTTTTAGTAGAGACGGGGTTTCACCATGTTGACCAGGATGATCTTGATCTCTTGACCTCGTGATCCACCCGCTTCGGCCTCTCAAAATGCTGGGATTACAGGCGTGAGCCACCACGCCCGGCCCCCATTTTATAAACTATTTTAAATAGTTTAATGCAGTTCAGACTTATGGAGGTAATTTTTTTCTTCATAGTGACCCAGAAACCATGTATAGTAATATCTTGTTCTGGTTTAGTCTTTGTTTCTAGTTTAGGTTTGTTAGCACTTTTCTGTATTACGATTAATGGTTAAGTATAGATACACATTCATATGGGTATGATGGACTGTAGTGTTGATGTCCATTTAATGAATTTCTATATACCCATCAGCCAGCTTTAGGAACTATTTTACACATGGCCTACTTTTATTTATGGTGACATATATTCCTCCTCCCCCAATTTTCTTTTTGAAGCAAATCTTCAAAAATCTTGAACCTAGGATGACTCTTTGTTATTATTATTATTAATCAAATTTCTTATTTTTTCTTTTCTTTTTTCTAGAGATGGGGTTTCTCCATGTTAGTTAGGCTGATCTCGAACTCCCAACCTCAGGTGATCTGCCCGCCTAGGCCTCCCAAAGTGCTCTGATTACAGGTTCGAGCCACCGTGCCCGGCCTATTATTATTATTTTTAAAGAAACACTGTCGCTCTGGCATCCAGGCTGGATTGCGGTGGTATAATCGTAGCCACTGTAGTTTTGAACTCTGGGGCTCAAGTAATCCTCTTGCCTTAGCTTCCCAAGTAGCAAGGACTGCAGGCTCATGCCACCATGCCCAGCTAATTTTTAAAGTATTGTAGAGACGGAGTCTCGCCATGCTGTCCAAGCTCTTATCAAACTACTGGCCTCAAGGGATCCTCCTGCCTGGGCCTCTCAAACCTGCTGAGATATGGGTGTGAGCCACTATACCCAGCCATAGGATGACTCTTGAAATTAAAGAGACAGTAGTAAGTACCAGTGTTATTCTCAAAGTAGGAGGTCTGGGATTTATTGAAACAGATTGTTTTTCATAGTCTAGTACTAGTTAGTATATTTCAGTGTCACATTGGTTTCTTTGTACAGTAAGTCTCAATAAATGTTTATTACCTAAGGATCAGGAATTATTCTCTTAGTATTTCCTGGACCCTCCAGATGTTTTTTAGAGATAAGTAGTTTTATCAACTGTATTTTGACGCTTCTAAGGAAACAATCATGCTCTCTGAGACTATTTGTTGAAAAAGGGAATATGAAGGATGTAGTTCATTGAACACAATAGTAAGGAATGAAAACTTGATTTTTTTTTTTTAAGACTAGAGTGTCGCTCAGTCGCTGAGGTTGGAGTGCAGTGGCACGATCTTGGCTCACTGCAGCCTCCACCTCCCAGGTTCAATTTTTAAATACTTGAGTACCTACTATGTGTGCTGTGTTAGGTGGTGGGAATAGAGAGATATGGACATAGATTTTTGCTTTAGTGGTGGGAGCTTACATTGTAATGCAGGAAGCACATAGCCAAATATGAAAACAAATAATGTGATTTCAGGTAGTAATGAGTGTTATGACAAAGAAGCATGGTTTGATAATTCAGAGTGGGAATAGGGCAGGAGGGGGCCAAGGCCAAGGAGCTCCTCTGGCAGGGTGTTGGAGGAAATTTTTATTTACTTTTTAAAATTTCTTTTATTTATTTATTTATTTTTTGAAGGAGTCTCACTTTGTCTCGCAGGCTGGAATGTAGTGGCGTGAGAATGCAGCTTACTGCATCGTCCAACTCTCGGGCTCAAATGATTCTACTGTCTCAGCCTCCTTAGTAGCTGGCACTACAGGCGTGTACCACCACACCCAGCTAATTTTTGTACTTTCAGTAGAGACAGGGTTTTACCATGTTGACCAGGCTTGTCTTGAACTCTTGACCTCAAGGAATCTTCCCACCCTGGCCTCCCAGAGTGCTGGGATGTGAGCCACTGTGCCTGGCTAAAAATTTTTATTTTATTTATTTGTTTATTTTATTTTTTGTACAAGAACTCATTTAATACTGGAGAAAATTTTTGATGAAGTGACATTTGAAGAGATCTGAATGTGGAGAAGAGGGTAGTCATTTCTGAGTCGGAATGAATTTGCCATGTTGTTTCTACACAAAACTTGTGGTAGTTCCCTACTGTTTTTACCTGGACTGAAAATCTAAAATCCTTACCCAGGCTACTACTTCTCCCTTGAATGAATAAATAAATCAGTATAGTTTTTTCTTTTTTCTTTTTTCTTTCTTTTTCTTTCTTTTTTTTTTTTTTTTGGAGACAGAATCTTGCTCTGTCACCCAGGGCTGAAGTGCATTAGTGTCATTATAGCTCACTGAAGCCTGAAACTCCTGGCCTCAAGTGTTCCTTCTGTTTTGGCCTCACAAAGTGTTGGGATTGCAGGTGTGAGCCACCATTCCTGGCCTAGTTCTCTCTTGACCAAACTGATTTACTTATTGTTGTCTTACTCCTTTCTTTCCCTAGCATGCATCTCATTTTGGTTTATACTCGTTTCTCAACCTGTAATAATTCTTTTTCCTCTCTACAAAGTTAAATCTTGTCTGGCTTACTATTTGTGATTGCCTTACCCTGTAGCAATTTAGCCTCTGAACTCTGGTATCACCCCTGCTTTCTGTACTACTAAAAAAAAATTTGTTATTTATCTTGTTTATTTACATAATCTTATTCTCTCTTTATCTTTCCAGTTAGGTAGTACACCATAGTCTTTGTGCAACAAGACCTCTTGATTTAACTTTCCCTAGTTATTCTTGCATATCTGGGGTCAGAAATGGTTACAGAAATATTTCCTGCTATGTTCTTAAAAATATTACAAAAAATTAGAGAATATCGTGATTTTTTTATTACTCTGGGAAAAACAGGTTTGGAAGTGGAGCCATATACAAGTGGGAAGAGGCAGTTAAGAAATTGGGAAGTGGTAGAAAAGCAGCAACTAGTTTATTTATTTTATTTATTTTTTATTTTTTGAGACGGAGGTTCGCTCTTGTTACCCAGGCTGGAGTACAGTGGCGCGATCTCAGCTCACCGCATCCTCCGCCTCCTGGGTTCAGGCAATTCTCCTGCCTCAGCCTCCTGAGTAGCTGGGATTACAGGCACGCGCCACCATGCCCAGCTAATTTGTTGTATCTTTAGTAGAGATGGGGTTTCACCATGTTGACCAGGATGGTCTCGATCTCTTGACCTCGTGATCCACCCGCCTCGGCCTCCCAAAGTGCTGGGATTACAGGCTTGAGCCACCGCGCCCGGCCAGCAGCAACTAGTTTATATTTTCACAATGTGCCCCATCATGTCTAAGGTATATTTCTTAACGTGAGGTCAGACTTCATGTTCTTATGCAATTTGTTAGAGGGTCTTCTGGAAAAATGCTTGAGCTTTAATTTTGGGGAGGAATATGTAAAACTCTCAGCTCAGAAAACTTGGATAAAGAAAGCCTGTGATGAATGTAGTCATATATGTGTATCATACTAGATACTGCTGCTTAGATTTCCTGTTACTATATCAAAATCATCACGTCCAGAAGAAGACATTTTCCCTCACAGATCAGTTCTCTCATTTGATTTACTCTGTTTTCTTGGTGGCATCATTGCTTTCTCATGTTTGAAATACTTGAAGCCCTGAAAATGCTCCTGACTTTTTTCTTTCCACAGTTAATTTTTATCTAGCTAATAACTGTAGGTCAAAAGTTACTGTGTTATTGAAAGAATATGGAGCTGTATTAAAGACCGGTTCAGATTTTTACTCTGCTGCCATTAGCTTATGATCTTAGGCAAATCATTGATCTCTCTGAGTCTTGATTTCCATATTTCTAAGAAGGTGTGATGGGAGTATTTCAGAGATGCTTCGCATTTTTTAAATTTTTGTTTTTTTAAAAAAATTCTTCACTCTAATTTATGTCTTTTACCTCCTTTCTTTTCTCTTCTTACTTGACTGCAGTGGCTTTACTCCTAGGTTCTTTTAATAGCTTCTCTTGCCCTTTGTCTCTTTCTTCTGGTCAGTCCATCTAGTAGTGTTAATGCTTCTGAAACATGGATTTTATTGTGTCATATTTCTGCCTAAGTAGTCAAGCATTCTTCTTTGTCTACAGCATACATTCTGCATTTTTTTTTTTTTACTTATTTTCAGAATCTTTCAAAATCTAGTCAGGGGTTGTAAACTAGTGGCCCGTGGGCCTATATAATCCTACATACCTTTTCCCCCATCCCATCATTTTTCTTTATCTTCTGGTAGATATCATCTCGTTCCAGTTAAATTGCTTCTCTTTATTTTCCTGATAGGAAGGAAATATTGTATTCTCTTCTTGAAGCATTTGCTCTGGTTCTTTCCCACTATTCTTTGTGTTCTGTGTAAATTATCTTCACTTGTCCTAGAAACCTCATACATATTGATATTTAATAAAGATAGCCTTCTTTTGTAAATTCATTTGAAAATGGAAGCATTAGAAATATGTAAAGTTAAGAGCAAAGTAAATAAGTTCTTTATTTAACAACTATTGAGCTGTAATACAATATTGTGTCTTATGTAACAAAATATTGAGTACCGTATTATGTACTCAAAATACCAAAATATTGTATCGTATTATGTAACAAAATATTGTGATGTGGTAGAGAGTGTTATCTGACTGGGGCTGTTAAACTGATCAAGAAAGACTGTGTTCCTCCCTCACTGAGCTTATATCCCAGTGCAATCAATATGCAAAAATCAGTAGGTTGACAACCTGGCTTCAGAATGCTTATATAAACATCTTACTTGATCCGAACAGCAATCCTGAAGTACTTGAGAAAACAGAAGTTAAGCCGCACAAGCAGGATCACTTGAGGCCAGTAGTTACCAGCCTGGACAACATAGCAAGATCCCATCTCAAAAAAAAAAAAAAATAGCTGAGTGTGGCATGCACATGTAGTCCTAACTACTGAGGAGACTGAAGAGAGAAGATTATGTAACTAGGAGTTCAAGGCTGCAGTGAGCCGTGATCGCACCACTTCACTCCAGCTTGGAAATTCAGAGAGTTTAAGTGAATTTCTCAGGATCAAATAGATAAGATGAGGTAAAGGGAGGTCTTTGAATATGGTCCAGTGCCCAGTCTTTTTTTTTTTGTTTTTTTTGAGGGGAGACAAAGGTCTCACTCTGTCCCCCAGGCGGGAGTGCAGTGGCACCATCTCGGCTCGCGAAGACCTCCACCTCCTTTGTTCAAGTGATTCTCCTGCCTCAGCCTCTCGAGTAGCTGGAACTACAAGTGCACACCACCATGCTGGCTAGTTTTTGTATTTTTAGTAGAGATAGGATTTCACCATATTGAACAGGCTAGTATTGAACTCCTGACCTCCTGATCCACCCTTCTTGGCCTCCCAAAGTGCTAGGATTACAGGTGTGAGCCACTGCACCAGGCCATTAGTTTTTTTTCTCTGAAATTAAATTGGCTTCATTGATTTTTGTGTGTGTGTGTGGGGGGGGGGATGGAGTCTGGCTCTGTTGCCCAGGCTGGAGTGCAGTGGCGCAATCTAGCCTTACTGCAGCTTCCACCTCCCAGGTTCAAGGAATTCTCCTGCTTCAGACTCCTGAGTGGCTGGGATTATAGGCACCTGCCACCACAGTCTGATTTTCATATTTTTAGTAGAGATGGGATTTCACCATGTTGGCCAGGCTAGTCTTGAACTCCTGACTTCAGGCAATTCGCCGGCCTTGGCCTCCCAAAGTGTTGGGATTACAGGCGTGAGCCACTGCGCCCGGCCTCTGTGTGTGTGTGTGTGTGTGAGAGAGAGCGAGAGAGACAGAGAGTCCTACTCTGTCTCTTAGGCTGGAGTGCAGTGGCATGATCTTGGCTTACTGCAAACCTCTGCCTCCTGGGTTCAAGTGATTCTTGTGCCTCATCCTTCTGAGGGGATTACAGGCGCCTACTACCACGTCCGTCTAATTTGTGTATTTTTAGTAGAGATGGGATTTCACCATGTTGCCCAGGCTGTTCTCAGACTTCTGACCTCAAGCAATCTGCCTGCCTTGGCCTCCTAAAGTGCTGGGATTTCAGGATTGAGTCACTGTACCTGACCTTGCTTTAAATTTTAAATAATCCTCATGTGCATAGCACAGTGCCAGAGCAGAGGCTTAGTAGTCATGATGATATAGACAGAGGAACATAGATGCGCGGTATTCTGAAAATCTGCGTTGGCTATGCCTACTGTTTCACAAGGTCCTTGAAGAGATGACCACTGAGGATATTCCACATATTTTTAAAAAGCCACCTTTATTATAATTAGGCCTTTTGTCCTAGGGCTTTGACACCAAAATCTACTATGGTGAGTCAGGCTACTATAAACTTGCAAGGACTCATAGCCCAGGATAGTGACAAGCCCAACTAGCCTGCCTTTTCGAGGAAAAAGAAGAGTAGCTCAAAACACTTAAGAAGTTAAGGATCGGCCGGGCGCGGTGGCCCGGGTCTATAATCCCAGCACTTTGGGAAGCTGAGGTGGGTGGATCACAAGTTCAGGAGATTGAGACCATCTTGGCTAACATGGTGAAACATCCTGTCTCTTAAAAAGGTAAGGAGTCCAAGCAAAGGAGGTAATCCAAAGAGAGGCTAAGAAGAACCTCCCCTCCAGAAGCTCAGATCAGTTTTGTCCTGGAATTAATCTTGACCACTCTGACTTGTTATTAAGCCCTCTTTCCCAGTTTGATTTATTCAGTGTGGGTACATAGTCGATAAAACAGAAGAATCCTTGCCCTGTGGAGCTCACATTTTAGTGAGTTAATCTTTCCCTTCTCGGGATCTTCCCCAGGGCATGCCTTCCCCAAAAGGCTACCTCTCACCAAAAAGCCCACCTCTACCTTAGTGGTAAAATTGTATCTTTTCTTGTATTCATTTTGTCCTTGGTCTACATAGTTGCTTTTCTTCCTTTGATTGGTTGTGTGATGTAACTTTAAAGATGTGGAGGCGGGGAGCCTAGAATACTTCCAATAGAGACAGATGTTTAGGTTAAAAACAGGCAACATTTACTTTTAAGTTTTTTTTTTTGAATACAGATTGGAAATGTAGTTCAGGGAACTGATAAAGGTAAGATAAAGGAGATATGGAAGAAAGGAAATAGACAGCTGCTTTGAATCTTTGCCATGAGCTTTTTTAGATGTTGTGGGGAATTACTGTTATTGAAAAATATTGAAAGTAAGTTAGTACTGAAATAACTGGAACTAGCATGGTAAAGTAGAAGCAACGTTAAGTCAGGAATCAGTCTAACCAGATTTTCTAATAGGCACCCTGATCAAGTCATTCTTTGTGTGCAAAGAATGGGAATTAAACTAGATCAGTGAGTGGTTCTCAACACTGCACATTAAAAGTATGCAGGAGGCTTTTACAATTCAGGCTTTTACCTTTTTGGGAGGTCGAAATTGGGACTGTTTTTAAAAGCTTCCATAAATATTATGTGAAAGATCCCCCGGTCTAGGTTGAGAAACACAGTGGATCAAAAAGCCTTTCCAACTGTGACATCTTGCATGTTATGGAGTAAAATAAAATATAGCATCATATGAACAGCTTTAGCTTGTGCAAATAAAATATTAAGTTGTTGGCGTGATTGATGTTTAGAAATTGTTCATTAAGAAGCCTACACTGTGATATATTAAAGACAGTGACAGCATCCTTCTGCCATTAGCTTCTTTCTTTCCTATTATATTTTCTGGAATACTTTCTTAAGAATATTAATTTTTCTGCATTGTCTTTTTTTTTTTTTTTTTTTTTTGAGACAGTTTTGCTGCTTCACTTAGGCTGGAGTGCAATGGCGTAATCTGGCGTCACTGCAACCCCCACCTCCCATCTTCAAGCAATTCTCCTGCCTCAGCCTCCTGAGTAGCCGGGATTACAGGTGTGCGCCACCATGCCCAGTTAATTTTTGTATTTTTAGTAGAGATGGGGTTTCACCATATTTGTCAGGCTGGTATCAAACTCCTGACCTTGTGATCTGCCCACCTTGGCCTCCCAAAGTGCTGGGATTACAGACGTGAGCCTGCATTTTTTTTTTAATAATTGTTGTTTAATGAGCAGCTTTTAAATTTAAATTTCTACACATCCACACATCCGTAGAAAGTTTTACTTGTTTATTGTCACTGAAAACTACTTGTTTGTTAAAACAAACTAATTAATCAGGGGTAAGGATTAGAGCCTGGAAAAATCTCAGCATGCTCAGTAACAGCAGAGTACTTTAAAACTGTTAGTGTGATGAGGACTTTTATAACACTAATGAGTCCTCATTATTTCCTGAAGGATAACTTTGGGGACACTTTCCCATTCATGTCATTGTATAACTAAGAACTGGAGGTAATACAGTTGTACAGAAAAACTTTTTTGTTCGTTTGTTTTTACTTTTGAGACAGGGTCTAGCTCTGTCACCCAGCTGGAGTACAGTGGCACAATCACAGCTACTGCAGCCTTGACCACCAGAGCTCAAGTGATCCCCCTGCCTCTGCCTCCTAAAAGCTGGGACTGCAAGTATGGGCCAACCATGCCTGGCTAATTTTTTTTTTTTGAGATGGAGTCTTGCTCTGTTGCCAGGCTGGAGTGTAGTGGTGCAATCTTGGCTCACTGTAACCTCCGCCTCAGCCTCCTGAGTAGCTGGGACCACAGGCACATGCCGAAATGCCCGGCTATTTTTTGTATTTTTAGTAGAGATGGGGTTTTACCATGTTGGCCAGGATGGTCTCGATCTCTTGACCTTGTGATCCGCCTGCCTCGGCTTCCCAAAGTGCTGGGGTTACAGGCGTGAACCAATGCGCCCAGCCCCAGCTAATTTTTTTTTTTTCACTTTTGGTAGAGACGGGGTCTTCTATGTTACCCAGGCTGATCTGGAACTCTTGGGCTCAAGTGATCCTCCCACCTTGGCCTCCCAAAGTGCTGGGAATGCAGGCATCAGCCACCTGTGCCTGGCCAGAAACATTGTTTTTTTAAAATAGTCATGTCAGGCACGGTGGCTCACGCCTGTAATCCCAGCACTTTGGGAGGCTGAGGTGGGCAGATCACCTGAGGTCAGGAGTTCGAGACCAGCCTGACCAATATGGTGAAACCCCATCTTAAAAAATAAATAAATAAAAATAGTCACAAAACATGAGTCTGAAGGAAGAAAAAAACTACATGATGGTTGAATTCTTTCCTCAATATCCTAGTAAAATGGTTATCAAAACAGTGTTTGAACACCTCACTTATCTGGGAACTCACTAACTCTGAGGATGTTTGTTCTGTCTTCAGAATGCTTTGATTATTGAAAGTATTTTCTTGGCCAGCCTCAGTGGCTCATGCCTGTAATCCCAGCATTGGGTGGCTGGAGTGGGAGCATCACTTGAACTCAGGATTCAGAGACCAGCCTGGGCAAGAAGCACCCTTCATCTCTACTTAAAAAAAAAAAAAAAATAAGGCCGGGCGCGGTGGCTCACGCCTATAATCCCAGCACTTTGGGAGGCCGAGGTGGGTGGATCACGAGGACAAGAGATCGAGACCATCTTGGTCAGCAAGGTGAAACCTCGTCTCTACCAAAAATACAAAAATTAGCTGGGCATGGTGGTGCGCGACTGTAGTCCCCGCTACTCGGGAGGCTGAGGCAGGAGAATTGCTTGAACCCAGAAGGCGGAGGTTGCAGTGAGCCGAGATCGTGTCATTGCACTCCAGTCTGGGTAACAACAGCGAAACTCTGTCGCAAAAAAAAAAAAAAAAAAAAAATAGCTGGACATGGTGGTAGGGGCTGTAGTCCTAGCTACTTGTTAGGGAGAGGTGCTGAGGTGGCAGGATCACTTGAGTTGAGAGGCGGAGGCTGCAATAAGCCATGATTATGCCACTGCACTCCACCCTGGGTGACAAAGTGAGACCCTGTCTCAAAAAAAGAAGAAAATGTATTCAGAAAGTTAAAAGAATGACTCACTATAGCCCTTTTGGGCCATAATAAAACAAATCTATTTTTTTGCTTTATGAAAAATTCTTGGGTTGATTGAAATTGGTTCACATCTTTTTATCATCTCTGTGTTTGTTCCCTGACTTTTTTGTATAGCCTGGTTTTGAGATACTTTGTGTAATTTATTCATATTCCTTTTGAAATGTGTTAGTACATAGAATGCGTGTTTTGGAGGACAATGGTTTGCTTTTAAATCCAGCTTTCATGTCAGGCATGGTGGCTCACGCTTGTAATCCTAGCGCTTTGGGAGGCCGAGAATTCGAGATGAGCCTGACTACTAACATGGCGAAAACCTGTCTCTACTAAAAATACAAAAATTAACCGGGCGTAGTGCCGGGTGCTTGTAATCCCAGCTACTCAGGAGGCTGAGGCAGGCAATTGGTTGAACCCAGGAGGTGGAGGTTGCAGTGAGCTGAGATCGAGCCATTACACTCCAGCCTGGGTGACAGAGTGAGACTCTGCCTGGGGAGGGAAAAAAAAAAAAACAGCCTTCAATAGAAAGTTCCCACTTTGTTTATATTGTGTCCTCTTTAAATTAGTAGATTTCTCAGTTGTGCCATACTGTAACCATTACTCTCGAGTACTTAAATTTTGAAATTGTTTGATTCTCTGCTCATACCTATTTATTTGTACATTTATTGTCTTGGATATGTAAATATAGGACTTCATGTTTATTTCTTTAAAATTGTATCTGGTTTATTAATACTTTTGAATCTTGATCCATGAATTAACTTTCCTTTTGAGTTGGGATATTACACAAAATTAATTATACTTTTGTTTTATAATTAGGTTGTTGGCAAGAAAGTTAAATAGGCAGACTAAGTTTTAGATACTGTATACAAAGCTAAGGCTCTGACCTGTGTGCCATACATTAGTCCTGTTCCCTGTTAAGATAAACTTCCCTGTGGCATATAAATAAATAAATATTTTAAAGATCTGCCTTCTTAATCTTCTGTACACCTGGAACATTACTTTGGCTTTTCTAAGATTCATTTGCTTCTCCTTCTGTAGATCCAATTTAATTATATCCTTTTTAGAAAGGTCTTTAACCAGCTCATTCCAGGTAGCCCCCCATAATAACAGGGAGCATTGCTGTTTTATTGCATCATCTAACTTTGTTCATAGTCTTGATTCTTGTTGTTTCTCCTCATAGTATGTGAGCTCCATGAAGTCAGACTGTGGGACTTAACTCCATATCCCCCGAGTACCTAACATAGTGCTTTCCACAAGTGGGAACTTAATAGTCGAAAGAATGAAAATGACTTGTACTCCTTTCTTACCGACTCTCCAGAGATTCTGAGATGTTTGAAGGGTGGCCACACCTCCAGTTGGAAAATCTCTGCTTTGCTTTGATTACCCATTGGTCGGTCACACCTGTGATGATCTTTGCATCTTGCTATGTTTTTCTCAAATTAAAATTAAAATTTTTAATTAAAGTAAAAATTAAAATTCCCCCCCCCCCCCCACAGAATTTGCTGAAAGATCTTATCAGTTACTTAGGTACATGTAAAAATGGATAGATTTCTCAGATATGAGAAAAGGCTTCGGTTTGGTAAATAATACCTAATTGGAATTTCTAAGTAGAAGGATCCTAGGTTCAGAAGGTATTTATTTCCCTGATACATGCTTATCATAGGTGGGGTTAAATGCTTGTTTTCTATGTACTTATGTTGGTTCTTATTAGTAAATCATCTCTCTACTAGTTCACATGGAGTCTTATCCCCAGAAAAGACTATCTGAAAGTCACTAGCCTGTTTTGTTTTTTTAAGTTTATTTTATATTTTTAAAAATGAGACAGGTCTTAGTATGTTGCCCAGGCTGGTCCCAAACTCCTGGGCTGAAGTGATCCTCCTGCCTTGGCCTTCCAAAATACTGGGATTATAGGCATGAACCACCATGCCCAGTCACTAATCTGTTTCTTGAGGACTCCATCTTTATTTGAAAAATAGAGCGTTCTTCAAAGCACATTGACATCTCAACAATTAGATTTATATATTCTTTTAGTTTGGTTTAAAGTTAACTTTAACATTTTTGTGTTGTGTAGCTAAATGAACTATGTTGTGATATAGAAGCTAGAAGCTTTTTTCAGATTCTGAAAAACCTTTCCATATCCATTTATTCTTAAGTAGAAGTGATCCCTGCTCCCATCTGTTGGTAGACAGAATTGGTGCCATTTTTTTCTTCTGACACCATGTTTTATATTTGTCTATGAAATTTTGTAATTTGGAAACCCCTACATAAAGAAGCATCTATATGACTTAATGTGTATTCTAAAAAGAACTGTGGTTGTTGATGCATTTTAAAAAAACAAAAAAAAAGTGTTTTTTATTTTAATGTTAATGTTTTTTTTTTCCCTTCCAGAGAATGGACCTTGGAGAATGTCTGAAAGTCCATGACCTGGCTTTAAGAGCGGATTATGAAATTGCATCCAAAGAGCAAGATTTTTTCTTTGAACTTGATGTATGTGATTTTGCTTAATGGTTTCTTGTTATCTTTTGCTGTAAAACATTTGTGAATATGGATTAATATCTCTTAATAGGAAAAACTTAGCAGTTTATCCTCTGTGGTTATATGAAGGGTAAGACTCAAGTAAGATCATGTACTTTCTTGACAACTTTTTTTTTTTTTTGAGACAGAGTTTCGCTGTCGTTACCCAGACTGAAGTGCAATGGCACGATCTCGGCTCACTGCCACCTCCGCCTTCTGGGTTCAAGCAATTCTCCTGCCTCAGCCTCCTGAGTAGCTGGGACTACAGGCACGCGCCACCATGCCCAGCTAATTTTTTGTATTTTTAGTAGAGACAGGGTTTCACCTTGCTGACCAGGATGGTCTCGATCTCTTGACCTTGTGATCCACCCGCCTCGGCCTCCCAAAGTACTGGGATTATAGGTGTGAGCCACCTCACCCGGCCTGACAACTCTTTTAAAAATAAGAGGTGAGGTTGGGCGTGGTGGCTCATGCCTGTAATCCCAGCAGTTTGAGAGGCTCAGGCAGGTGGATCACTGGAGGTCAGGAGTTCAAGACCAGACTGACCAACACAGAGAAACCCCATTTCTAAAATTAAAAGAAAATATATGACGTGAGACTGTATTTTAAGAAAATGTGTAAAAGTCAATGATTCATATATTCTTTTGAAAATTAAGTATATTCTTCCCAACAAAGTAGTAACGATTGAGGAAATATCAAGCAAATGTAAGCAACTAATTTCTAGTGTATATTAGGACCTATCATTGTTTTTACATTCACATTTTTGTATCTATATATCTGTATATATACGTATATGTAGTTGACAACCACCCGCCCCCCCCCCCCCCCACACACACACACAATGAATCTGTAGAAGGAGCCAACTGGGGATTGCAAATATTTAGGAGAAGAAATGGATTGTTGCATCCATACTGGACATGGACAGACATTTTGTTCTTGTTATTATTCCCTAAACATTACAGTATAACTGTTTACATAGCATTTACTTTGTATTAGTATTATAAATAATCTGGAGACAATTTAAAGTATGTGGGATGATGTGTAATGGGAGATTATAGGCAAGTACTGCACCATTTTAGATAAAAAACTGGAACATGTGTAGATTTTGGTATCTACTGGGTATCCTGGAACCAATCTCCCAAGATACTGAGGGACGTGCCTGTGGGTGTTCGGGAGATATTAAGATGGATGTTTTTAAAGAAAAATTAAGAAGTAGAAGACACCATTTAGATACCTAAAAGAGCCTGAAATGTAACTGTAAATTGTTGCTTTTACATGAAAATAGTTTGCATAAAAATAGAGAAATATTTTTCGCATCTATATAAAGCATAACAATCAGCATTACATAAAACATACTGCTGTGCATAGATCTTGTACGTTTTATTAGTGAAATAATGTCTTAAATTTGGTTTAGGAGATAAACCAATAAATAGGCCCCCCTGTCTACTGAATTTCTAAGAATTTCTGCTAATGAAATGCAGTTGTTTTCTGAAATATAATTTACAACAAATTTTCCCTACTTTTTTTGGTGGTTTTTTGGCTTTGTGGAGTATTTTTATATTTAAATTCTCTGATTTATCAGTCTTTAACAAATGTATAGCCGGGCGCTGTGGCTCATATGCCTGTAATCCCAGCACTTTGGGAGGCTGAGGTGGGTGGATCACCTGAGGTCTGGAGTTTGAGACCAGCCTGGCCAACATGGTGAAACCTCATCTCTACTAAAAATACAAAAAATTTAGCTGGGTGTGGTGGTGGGTGCCTGTAATCTCAGTTACTTGGGAGGCTGAGGCAGGAGAATCACTTGCACCTGGGTGGCAGAGGTTGCAGTGAGCTGAGATCGTGCCACTGCACTCCAGCCTGGGTGACAGAGCAAGACTCGTCTCAAAAAAGAAAAGAAAAAATTCTAAAGCAGCATGGAGAATTAAAAGAAAAAAAAGTAAAATGTTCAGAAATACTTATTGTTGTTAGCATTTTGTAGTTTTCATTTTTTTCTGTCTTTGTTTTCTGTTTGTCCATTCAGATCTAGATTTGCAGATTTTTCTGTCTTTTACAAAATTGAGATCTTATTTCCTAACACTCGTAATTTGCTTTTTATTTACAAATGAATCCTGAACATTTCTCCATGTCCTGAAGTTTTTTTTTTTTTTTTTTTTTTGATACAGAATGTCATTCTGTTGCCCAGGCTGGAATGCAGTGGCATGATCTCGGCTAACTGCAACCTCCACCTCCTAAGTTCAAGCAATTCTCCTGCCTCAGCCTCCCAAGTAGCTGGGATTACAGGTGTGAACCATCATGCCTGGCTAGTTCTTACATTTTTAGTAGAGATGTGGTTTCACCATGTTGGCTAGGGTGGTCTTTAACTCTTGACTTCAGGTGATCTGCCCACTTCGGCCTCCTAAAGTGCTGGAATTACAGGCATGACCCACCGTGCCCAGCTTTTTTTTCTTTTTTAAATGACAGGGTCTCACTCTGTCATCCAGACTAGAGTGTAATGGCACCATCGGGGTTCACTGCAGCCTCAGCCTTCTTGAGCTGAACTGTTCCTTCTGCCTCAGCCTATTGAGTAGCTGAGACTACAGGTCTGTGCCACCCACCTGGCTAATTTTTGTATTTTCGGTAGAGGCAGGGTTTCACCAAGTTGGCCAGGCAGGTCTCAAGTGATATGCCTGCCTTGGCCTGCTAAAGTGCCTGGATTACCGATATGAGCTACCATGCCCCGCCATGATAGCATTTTAAAAACAAAGTGTAATTTTTGTATGAGGATATTTCTGAATAAAGTTGACTTTCTGACAGTAATTGTCTTTAATTAAACTTTGTAGGCCATGGATCATCTGCAGTCATTCATTGCAGATTGTGATCGTAGAACAGAGGTGGCCAAGAAAAGATTAGCAGAAACCCAAGAAGAGATTAGTGCTGAAGTAGCAGCAAAGGTAAGAATTTTAATCATTTCATTAGTACAAAGTATTGTTTTGACTCACTCCTTTTGTTTAACTTTTTATTTTGAAATAATTAGATTTGCAAGAGATTGCAAAGACATATCAGAAGGAATTCTGTATGCTTTATCTTGTCTGCCTCAATATTAACATCTTAAACAATATACAATATCAAAGAAATTGACATTGGTCTAATCCTTATATTTTATTCAGATTTTGCTAGTTATGCATGTATTTATTTGTGTATGCATGTCTGTATGTATAGCTCTGTGTAGTTTTGTTTTTGTCACCCAGGCTGGAGTGCAGTGGTGCAGTCTTGGCTTGCTGCAGTTTCCACCTCCTGGGCTCAAGCAATTCTCATGCTTCACCCTCCTGAGTAGCTGGGATTACAGGCATGCATCACCACGCCCAGTTAATTTTTTGTATTTTTAGCAGAGATAGGGTTTCGCCGTATTGGCCAGGCCGGTCTCAAACTCTGGCCTCAAGTGACCCACCTAGCTCTCTGCAGTTTAATCATTTGTGTAATGACAACCACAGTTTGGAAACTTAACTATAACATTGCCACAAGACCCCTTCATGTTACGCCTTTTATAGCTACATCCATCCTCTCCCCCCTCCAGCATCTCTGCCCTTGGCAACTGCTAATCTATTCTGTCTCTCTGTAGTTGTTATTTCAAGGAGTGTTATAAATAAATGAAATCCTATGTACGCTTTTGAGATTTGGCCTTTTTCATGCCATATAATTTCCTTGAGATTCATTCAAATTGTGTGTATCAGTAGTTCATTCCTTTTTATTTCTCCGTTGTACGGATATACCACAGTATTTTTGTTTGCTTGTAAAAGCAAATGTTAAATGTCATATTTCACTTGTAAGTTATAACCACAGTATCACATACTTAAAGTGAACAGTAATTTTCTAATATATCCAGTGTATGTTTATTTTTCTTACAGAGTCGATTTGTTATCAGAATTCAGACAAAGTCTTTTTTTTTTGAGATGGAGTTTTGCTCTTGTCACCCAGTGCGATTGCGTGATCTTGGCTCACCACAACTTCCGCCTTCTGGGTTCAGGCAATTCTCCTGCCTCAGCCTCCTGAGTAGCTGGGATTACAGGCACGTGCCACCATGCCCAGCTAATTTTTTGTATTTTTAGTAGAGACGGGGTTTCACCATGTTGACCAGAATGGTCTTGATCTCTTGACCTTGTGATCCACCCGCCTTGGCCTCCCAAAATGCTGGGATTACAGGCGTGAGCCACCGCGCCCGGCCTACAAGGTCTTATATATTGCATTTCGTTGATGACTACTACTTTATGACATAATTCTATTTCATTCAGTGTAATCTAGTGCATTTTACGAAAATGCAGAATGGGAGAAAAAGAACTACTCAGGTGGAGTTGAGATGATAGTATTAGAATATGGTGTTCAGATATGTAAATACAAATTAAAATAGATTTCTTTGTTTGAGAAACGGTTGCTTTTAGTCAACCTTTTCTGAAAAGTTCTCTAAAGATAGGGACTGGTAAGAGGGGCATCCTGAAGTACAAAGGATCTAGTATTTTGTGGTTGGAAGAGATCCATAAGTGCTTGGTAGGGCCCAAGCTGTATTGGTTGTACTGGTTATCCATCACTACACAAATGCTGTATAACAAACCACCTCAAAGCTCAGTGACTTAAAACAGTAAATAATTATTTAGCCTATGACTCTACAGTCCGTGATTTAGGCTGTAATAACTCTCTTGACTGAGAGTTATTCTCTCAGCTGGGTTTACTCACATGCCTTGCAGTCAGTTGGAGGATGCAAAGCCATGCCCAGCAGGCTAGCCTGGCCATGTTCTCATGGTGGTGGCAGAGGTGCAGACACATCAAGCCCCATCACACAGGCCTCTCCTTTGGTCATGTTTGCTGCCACCTCAGTAGCCAAAGCAAGTTCATGGCCAAATACAGATTCAGAGTGTGATAGTACACAATTACATGGTCAAGGGCATGGATACAGGGAAGAATGAAGAGTTTTGGACAACAGTGTGTAGTCATTCAATAATATATTTAAAGGAAGATACCATTTGGTATAGAGGAAGGATAGTTATAATAGAATTATAAATCTCTTTGAGGAAATAAATATCTTGGGTTTAAGGAGACTTGAGAGGTAAAGATTATTATTTAAACCAGTAAACTGGTTTGTTGGGACTGGATACCCATACCAAACCCACAATCTTCAACTGGGCTCAGTGGCTAATACATGTAATCCCAGCATTTTGGGAGGCCAAGGCGGGCAGATCACGAGGTCAGGAGTTCGAGACCAGCCTGGCCAACATGGTGAAGCCCTGTCTCTGCTAAAACTGCGAAATTAGCCAGGCATGGTGGGTGTACCCCTATAATCCCAGCTACTGGGGAGGCTGAGGCAGGAGAATCCCTTGAACCTAGGAGGTGGAGGTTGTAATGAACTGAAATTGTGCCACCGCACTCTAGCCTGGGCAACAGAGCTAGACTCCATCTCAAAAACAACAGTAACACAAAAAATTAAACCTTCTTTGCTAACATATAATTAGCCACACAGCAAAGACTCTGTGGCCAAACATATAATTATGTATATGTTTCATGTCCCATTACAATAGTAAGAATGAACTAAGTTGCTAGATGATGATGGTGAGGAAGAAGAGTAATGTATTCTTTCCCAAAGGAAGAGTTAATCCCAGTGGAAAGCTAAAGACTAATAGAGTGGAGTTGCCATGCTAGTAGCTTAAAGTCAGCAAGGTGTATGCAGTGTACATACAAGGCATATTTTCTCATTTCTCACAGCTTTGTGGGATAGGTACTGTCTGTACTTCTCAGATGAGGAAATGGATTCAGGTATAAGTAATATAGCCAAAATGACATATATAGTAATTGGTTTAGTAATAAGTCAGACTGTTGGACTCCTGAGGTTGATCCACCAATTCATTTCTTTAACTCATATTTGAGCCTAGGCTATTTGCTGAGCACTAGAGTTAAAAAGATGAGAAATACAGATAGCTGTCCTTAAAGTAGTATATTTATGAAAGGAATTGTCAAAAAAGATACAAAGGTGACACAAAGGAGAAGGTAGGGCCATCTTTGCTTATGTGTTTAAGTGGGGCTGGGATGTGGTGAATATTCAGGAATGCTTTACAGAAAAGGCCCTTGAGTTGGATCTTGTTGAATGAGTGAACATTCACTAGGTAGCTAGGAGAGGTAAGCGATCCCATCCCAGAAAGAAGAGTACATGTAAAGTCACAAACAATAGGGTAAGTTTAGGAAACTGTAGATTATGTTGTGAGGTGGGGGTGTAGCAAGAGATGGTTTAGAAAAGTACAAAGGGCCAGATCATGGAAGAAAAGGTATTTTACACTACGAATATGCTACCTAACCGGAGGACAGAAAGTTATATTGGGACCAGTAGTAGTCCTGACTTTATTTAGAGGTAAGGCAGGCAGGCTCAGAACATCCTGATGTCTCACTTGTTCATTTGGGATATGCACAAGAAGCATTCGTATGGCTTCAGATAACAAGTCTTTTCTCAGTAGTTCTGAAATACTTTGAAGTTAAAAATTCATTCTCTTGTTTATTCATGATCTTTTTTATTTCTTTTTAGGCAGAACGTGTTCATGAGTTAAATGAAGAAATTGGTAAATTGTTAGCCAAGGTGGAACAACTGGGAGCTGAAGGGAATGTGGAGGAATCCCAGAAAGTAATGGATGAAGTGGAGAAAGCACGGGCAAAGAAAAGAGAAGCAGAGGTAAATTCTTAATAGTAGTAGATGAATTCTGCTTAATTTGTCAAAACTAAAAAAAGTAGTAGATAAAACTTTAGTATCTATGCTTCTTTAAGAACATGTATTTAAATGGAAATTATTGGACAGTTGTTAAAGAGAATTTGAATTAAAAAGAAAAAACATGGAAAAAGCTGGTCGTGATGGTGTGTGCCTGTGATCCCAACTACTAGGCAGGCTGAGGTGGATTGCTTGAGTTCAGTTCAAGTCCAGCCTTCTTTCTTTATCTTGTGGTATTAGCTACTGTTTTCCAGACTAGAGGGGAAAGGCATGATAGAGGGAAGCCATTATAGTACCTCCTCCAGCATCTTACCATTACACTGTTTTAACATTAGTGTTGATTTTCAGCAGAGGACGGCAAGAATTAAGAGGGAGGAGGAAAGGAAAAACTACCGTTGTTTCTCACAGGACCGGTATAGTAACAGTGCAATAATCATGGCCCTGAGACATCAAGAAAATATTACAGTCAATAGACTATTCTCTTCTTTTGAAGAAAGAGAAAGGACCTAACATGTTAGATGTTTTTGACAGAAAGGAAAGAGTGGAAGGAAAACCTATTAATGAGAGAGTGTCTTCCTCCCCACCCATTTTTAATAACTTACATCATGACTTTGCCTTTGGTTTGGTATCAGGGTAATGCCAATCCAGAAAATGAGTTGGGAAATGTTTTATCTCTTCTGAAAGTCTTTTTCTAGAATTGGCATCATTTCTTACTTTAAATGTTTGATAGAATTCACCAGTCAAGCCCCACTTAGAACTGGGGTTTTCTTGTGGGAAATTCTGTTACTTAAGAGTTAAATTCTTGGCCAGGTAGGGTGGCTCACGCCTGTAATCCTAGCACTTTGGGAGGCTGGGGTGGGTGGATCACCTGAGGTTGGGAGTTCAGGACTAGCCTGGCCAACATGGTGAAACCCCATCTCTAATAAAAATAAAAAAATTAGCCAGGCATGGTGGTAGGTGCCTGTAATCCCAGCTACTCCGGAGGCTGAGGCAGGAGAATCGCTTGAACCCAGGAGGTGGGGGTTGCAGTGAGCCAAGATCGCACCATTGCACTCTAGCCTGGGCAACAAGAGTGAAATTCCGTCTCAAAAGAAAAATATTCTTATTAAAGAGACACTCTGTTTTTGGTTTGTTTTTGAGGTAAAAGTCTCTGTTTCTAAGGCTGGAATGCAGTGGCACAATCTCAGCTCACTGAAACCTCTGCCGCTGCTGGTTCAAGCGATTCTCCTCCCTCAGCCTACCCAGTAGCTGGGAATATAAGGCATGATTGCCTAATTTTTTGTATTTTTAGTAGAGACAGGGTTTTGTCATGTTGTTGGCCAGGCTGGTCTTGAACTCCTGACCTCAGGTGATCTGCTGCCCTCAGCCTCCTGGAGGGCTGGGATTGCAGTCACGAGTCACTGTGCCTGGCTTTTGTTTTTTTTTAAAGGTGGGGTTTCACCATGATGGCCAGGCTGGTCTTGAACTCCTGACCTCAGGTGATCTGCTGCCCTCAGCCTCCTGGAGGGCTGGGATTGCAGTCACAAGTCACTGTGCCTGGCTTTTGTTTTTTTTTAAAGGTGGGGTTTCACCATGATGGCCAGGCTGGTCTTGAACTCCTGACCTCAGGTGATCCACTCACCTTGGCCTCCCAAAGTGCTAGGATTACGGGTGAGAGCCACTGCGCCTGGCCTTTTCTTTCTATTTTTAAATCACTTGGAAATTTGTCTTTCACAAAATCTAAGTTATATTTATTGCTATAAAGTTGTTCATAGTGTTCTCTTTTTTATTTTTATTTTTTATTTTTTTGAGACGGAGTTTCACTGTTGTTACCCAGACTGGAGTGCAATGGCATGATCTCAGTTCACCGCAACCTCCGCCTTCTGGGTTCAAGCAATTCTCCTGCCTCAGCCTCCCGAGCAGCTGGGACCACAGGCGCCCACCACCATGCCCAGCTAATTTTTGTATTGTTAGTAGAGGTGGGGTTTCACCTGGTTGACCGGGATGGTCTTGATTCATGATCCACCCGCCTCAGCCTCCCAAAGTGCTGGGATTATAGGCGTGAGCCATCATGCCTGGCCAGCGTTCTCTTTTTATATCTGTTGAATCTGTTTGTAATTGGTGTCTTCTCCTTTCTTGATTGATCTAGCTGGTCAGTTTTATTTTTCTTTTCAAAGAACCAGTCTTCTTATTTTGTTTCGTTTCTTGTTTTCTATTTCATTGATTTCTGCTTATGTTTATTATTTCTTTCCTTATACTTCAGTGGAGAGAGGTCCTAAGGACACAGGATGGGGATAAAGGGAAACCTATAATTTTCATAACGAAATAGCCATGCTTTTGTGCATTCCTTTTTTTTTTGAGACCCAGGTTGGAGTTCAATGGCATCATCTCATGTCACTGGAACCTCTGCCTCCCAGGTTCAAGCGATTCTGCTGCCTCAACCTCCCGAGTAGCTGGGATTACAGGCATGCACCATCATGCCCTTGCAATTTTTTATATCTTTAGTAGAGATGGGGTTTCACCATGTTGTCTGGGCTCGTCTTGAACTTCTTACTTCATGTGATCTGCCTGCCTCAGCCTCCCAAAGTGCTGGGATTACAGGCATGAGCCACCACGTCCGGCTGCTTTTAAGTATTCTTTAGAAAACACTTTTGGTATAAGCATAGTATATTTTATTTAACTGTATGACTTTTAGTGAGATTTATATGGTAATTTTTTTCTCACTTTTGTTTAGGAAGTTTATCGGAATTCTATGCCAGCTTCGAGTTTTCAACAGCAGAAACTTCGAGTCTGTGAAGTCTGCTCTGCCTATTTAGGACTTCATGATAATGACAGAAGACTGGCTGATCATTTTGGGGGTAAACTGCACCTGGGATTTATTGAAATAAGAGAGAAGCTTGAAGAATTAAAGGTATATTGGTAAAATAGTCCTCACTTTATCCTCCTTACCCTCTTCTTCTTTTGATCTGTGTTGTCTTTTTGTTTAATATTCTTGACTATCATTCAGTAATATATAGTATCTAATGATTAATACTTAACAGTTAGGATTATAGATGAAATTCAGGTTGGTTTAATGGATGCTGTCTGAGGAGCAGACTTTTAAATATTCTGTTATTTTGGGAGTTACCATTTTATGTTAGCTATGACACTGAGTTAGGAATCTTTCAAACTAGTTTCTAATACAGAGTCCCGTAAATTTTCATTGTTCTCATTCTTTTCAATAAGGTCAATAATGTAATTTTGTTTGTTTTCTTTTTTTTTTTTTTTTACTGAGACAGTCTCTATCGCCCAGGCTGGAGTGCAGTGGTGCAATCTCGGCTCACTGCAACCTCCACTTCCTGGGTTAAAGCAATTCTCCTGCCTCAGCTTCCCAAGTAGCTAGGATTACAGGCACATGCCACCATGCCTGGCTAATTTTTGTATTTTTAGTAGAGATGGGGCTTTACCATATTGGCCAGGCTGGTCTCAAACTCCTGACCTTGTGATCTGTCTGCCTTGATCTCCCAAAGTGCTGGGATCTACAGGCATCAGCCACCACCCCTGGCCAAAAAAACTATATATTTTTTAAAAAGACAGTTACTCTTAAATATGTAGGCTTCTGTAAGGAAGGCAACACAGTTTTTAGTCTTAAGTTATTTAGAGCGATAAACACAAAAAATCATGATATTTCTGAAGTAAAGATGAGTGTTGGTGGATATAATCTATTTACCTTTTAATATGCTGATAGCTTTTAAAGAATTGTGGCACTATAGTGTTTTTTCATGAATTGAGGACTGGCTAATGGGAAACATGGCATAGTCATTTTCTATGTAACTGTTATCACTGGAATTAACTCAAGGTCCATAGCATTTAAAATAATATAGAATCAGAAAATGCCTAGGGACATCTCCATTTGTAGTATTCTGGGTAGCTACGGTGATCTCAAGTAATTTTTTAAAACTTGTTGAAATGATCACTATAGCAAATAGTTATTGGTCTCCAAGTTAAAGCTCCAGTGGTTTCTGCTTGGAATTTTTTTGCATGTATAGACCTAGCATCAGAACTGTAGCATTTTATTCATATCTTTAAAAGCAGCAGCATCAGGATGGTAATTGGAAGTGATTTCCATATTAGAAATCACAGAGCCCGGGAACTTGTAGTGACTTATAATGGTTGATTAAAAGAAAATACAACATAATACTGGAAAACATTCAGAGGAGGAAAATCTTGTAGAAGTGACTTGGAAATGTCTTTAAGAAATCGTGGGGGAAAAAAACAAAAAGAAATAAAAAGAAATCGTGGAGCTGGACGTGGTGGCTCATGCCTATAATCCTGGCACGTTGGGAGGCCAAGGCGGTCGGATCATTTGAGGTCAGGAGTTGGAGACCAGTCTGGTCAACATTGTGAAACCCCATCTCCACTAAAAAATATTAATACAAAACTTAGCTGGGTGTGATGATGCACGCCTGTAATCCCAGCTCCTCCGAGGGCTGAGGCATGAGAATCGTTTGAACCTGGCAGGTGGAGGTTGCAGTGAGCTGAGATGGTGCTACTGCATTCCAGTCTGGGTGACAGAGTGAGACTGTGTCTCTAAAAAAAAAAAAATTGTAGAGAAGCCTGTGTGAGTGCCTCATAACCTGTAATTTAAGCACTTTAAGAGGCCACAGTAGGATGATCACTTGAGCCCAGGAGTTGGAGACCAACTCGCTATTTGGGCAACATAGCGAGATTCTGTCTGTATTTTAAAATAATTTTTTTTCATTTAAAAATTTTAAAAACACAAGTAGAAATCATGGAGAAATGTGAAATTTTGCACATTTTCCACAAAATGGGGAAAGATTTTGAAAAGCAATTTATAAGCCTGATTATATCTGGCAGTACTTCAAATTGAATTACTAAATAGATTTTGATGGTAATTGCACTATAAGAAACCAGATAATGTAAATTTTAGGATGAAGTTGATTAAGAATGGACTCAGTAAATATGCTCCTCATTTATTATTGTCATTTTTAAGAGAGTTGTAGCTGAAAAGCAGGAGAAAAGAAACCAGGAACGGCTGAAACGAAGAGAAGAAAGGGAGAGAGAAGAAAGAGAGAAGCTGAGGAGGTATGGAGTAATGGGCCAAGTAATTGAAGTTGAATCTCTGTGGTTCTAAAAAGAGATATAATTGATTTTAAATTTTAGATGGTGATAAATCTGTTATGGGAGGTGGGAAACTTCTACTTTAAAAAATATTGCTGTGCAAATTATGTAAATGTCTAATTATACAAATATCTTAACTCTTGGCCATTTAACTGAATGTGATTTCTTCTAAAAATCAGTGGAAGAGTGAATAAAGAATGCTTCATATCTTGTAAGATATATAACAATCTTTTTCTACTCCTTTGGTTTTTCATGTTGGTCTAGACTTGTACCAGGTTAGCATAATTATTTTTGTTTTTATGATGTATTTTGTTAATAAAAGGTTTGAGGGGGGATTATTTCATGGAAGGGATTTTTTTTTAATTTCCTCAAATCTTGGAGCTATAAACTATTAAAAAGTCTAGTAATAATACCTAATTGTATATAATTTTGCTTACATTGGTATTGATTAATTGATAAAATCTTATAATTCTTAGTATTTGGAATGTCTAAACATTTTTTTTTTTTTGAGACGGAGTTTCGCTCTTGTTACCCAGACTGGAGTGCAATGGCGCGATCTCAGCTCACCGCAACCTCTGCCTCCTGGGTTCAGGCAATTCTCCTCCCTCAGCCTCCTGAGTAGTTGGGATTACAGGCACGCGCCACCATGCCCAGCTAATTTTTTTGTATTTTTAGTAGAGATGGGGTTTCACCATGTTGACCGGGATGGTCTCTATCTCTTGACCTCGGGATCCACCTGCCTCAGCCTCCCAAAGTGCTGGGATTACAGGCGTGAGCCACCGCGCCCGGCTAAACATCCTTTTGAGTCACTTTTACCCGTTGACAACTAAAATCACATAGCGTCATGATGGCAACATTTTTTTTTTGTAATTTATCTTTATAACTTCTTCACCAGCTTTAGGATGGACAGTTATATCACAAAGGATTTGCCTGTAGTCCTAATATATAGTTTTCCCTGAACCATATTACATGCCTGAAATTTAAATACCTTCTCTTTAGACTTAGCAGATGCTCTTAAGCTAATTAAAACCCTTTGTAATATTAGGTTTTATGCTCACTTCCTCCAGTCTTTGAGCATATTGTATTCAGTATATTTCAAGAAGTTCAAGCAGACTTCATTTGTGTTACATGGCTTATAACCAGGTAATCTTCTTGTACCATAATGACAAAGTGAAACAAAATCACATGTGTATATGGTCCCTTTTTAGGGGAAGTGATGTCAGTCCTCTGTTGAGAGAGAGATTTCTTCATTTACTGTAAAGCTTACCTCAGAGCTTTCATCTACTTGTTCTTTTCTGTACACTAAGTCCTTATGGGAATATTGCTCAGTATTCTAATATATAAATGGAATTTTAAGTAATAGTGAGAATCTCATTTTAAGATTCAAATGAGGTGACAGTAACATGGACCAAAATTTCTTTGCAGGACTACATTTTCACATTTGTAGATGATGAAAAAGTATATTACATCTTACTCTTTTGTTTGCCAAATGGCAAGTTTCTTTTGACAGTGATTATACAATGTAACCCTATTTCAGAAATGTTAAAAAAAAAATGTTGATTCTGCAAGATTAAATATGGAAGTATGGAAGATGACAAAATTAGAACCTAGTATAAAATTATACAAGATGGGATAAAAGAAAAGAATCATAATCATTTACCGGGTGCTTATGTTGTGCCAGGTACTATAGTCAGGAATTTATCCATATTTGTCTAATCTTTATAAGCCCCACCCCAGTAAAATTTATATTACTGTCCCTCTTTTGCTAGTGACAGACTAAGCTGAGGGATGATATATAACTTAATCAGGTCACACAGACAGTGAATGATAGAACCAGAAAATAAAACTCAAATCTGGCTGATTTCAAAGCCATGCTTTGAACAATGGTATGTATCATCCAAAAAAGAAAAAATCCCTGTGGTGACCTACTCACCATAATATTTACATTTTATTGAGCATTAACCGTGTGCTAGGAAATGTGACAAATGCCTTATGTAGAGTATCTCATTTGAAGAAACACATTGTAAGATTGCACTAGGTGTTCTAGAGATTATAGTATGATGTTGTAGCTCCAAAAGTATATAGATCTCAGACCATAGAAATTTCACTCTGTTCCCAGAAGGGAAAAAAGGAATGACAGAGATAGAAAAGAATTTTTTCCAACCTGTTAAGTGGTTTCTGAATAGCAAGTTGTAATATAGGTTGAGCATTCCAAATTCAAAAAATCAAATCCAGTGAGTTTCAAAATCTGAAACTTCCTGAGTGCGACAGTGTTTAAAGGAGATGCTTATTAAAGCATTTCAGATTTTAATGTTTGGATTTAGAGATTCTGAACCAATAAATTATAATGCAGACACTTCAGAGTTTGAAAAAAAAAAAATCGGTTGCCTGTAATCCCAGCACTTTGGAAAGCCAGCATGGTAGGATCATATGTGTCTAAGAGTTCAAGACTACCCGGGCAACAAAAAAATTTCAAAAAACTTGAAAAAATACAGAAGAAAGTAAAAATCGTAAACATTTCTGATTCTTAATGTTTCAGAGAAGGAGTACTCAACCTATACTGTGTTTTAATCTCCTAGGAGCATACTCTTTAAGAGCCAGGTATTCTGAGTTAAGCGAACCTTGGCAAGGTTGAGAAATCTGTACAGTTGGTGTGTATTTTGGAAAATTTTGTGTGCATAGGTACATGCCTTATATTTGTAAGATTAATATGAACATTAGAAGTCAGGAAGAATATATTGTATCATTGCACTGTTTTCTTATAGCCACTTTTCTAAAACTACGTATTCTTTTTTTAGGTCCCGATCTCACAGCAAGAATCCGAAAAGGTAGGTATATTACATAAGACAGATACAAGTAGTGAAGATGTCTTTTTCAGAGGTAGTTTTTATAGATTAAATGGTCTTTAAAAGTATTTCTTTTCTGGCTGGGCATGGTGGTGCACAGTTGTAATCCCAGCTACTCGGGATGCTGAGGCTGGAGAATTGCTTGAACCTGGGAGGCAGAGGTTACGGTGAGCCAAGATTGTGCAACTATACTCCAGCCTGGGTGACAGAGCGAGACTCTGTCTCAAAAAATATATGTATATATATTTTGAAATTGTTAGATGCTCAGAGTACATATGTAAAAGGATTAAGTTTTAAAAAATAAATTTGGATGATATATTTAGGAAACACTTTCTAAGAGGTTGTACCTATTGAAAATACAAGTAGGTTATGGTTGGCTAAAATTCTGATAGATCCACTGTGGGATAAGCAAAACCAAAATGTTTAGTATACCCTCCAGTCTTGACCTTATGTGAGTTTGTTGTGAGTTTATTGCTCATTCCTTTGAACAGTGATCACAGAAAGCTTTCAGAGAGGCATTTGCAGCCTTGAAGAGCAAGACAATACTTTTTTTGACTTTCAGCGTTAAAAGTTGGGGTTTGAAACCTTTCTTTATAGTTATTGCTAGTTTGTGATATATTTTTTGTCTGAGAAAGGCAGGGAAATATGTTGTATTTCATTCTTTCTCAGTTCTTCAGTTGCCATTCTCATTCTAATTGTTGAACTTTTCTTCATGGATCCATTCCCACCTAGAATGCCCTTTCTCAGTCTTTTCTAAATTCTACCCTTCATCTTGTTCAGATCACATCTTCTTTTTGAAACCTTCTGAGTACTCAGCTCTGGAGACTATTTCTGAAGAAGTTTTCCCTAAAAAGTAGAGAATTTGTTGTTTGCAGTGCCTCACGCTTGTAATCCCAGCACTTTGGGAGGCTGAGGCAGGCAGATCACCTGAAGTCAGGAGTTGAAGACCAGCCTGGCTGACATGGCAAAACTTCATCTCTACTAAAAATACAAAAATTAGCCAGGTGTGGTGGCGGGTGCCAGTAATCCAGCTACTTGGGAGGTTTGGGAGGCTCACGTGTAAGATACACTTGAACTCGGGAGGTGGAAGTTGCAGAGACTGTGCTACTGCATTCCAGCCTGGGTGATAGACACTGTCTCAAAAAAAAAAAAAAAAGGAAGAAAGAAAAACCTTATGGTTCTGTTAGCTACATTTTTCAATGGTATTTCTGCCTAAAACACTAAAAAACTAAAGAACATTAATAAGTGGGACCAGTTGCGTCAGCTAATTTATGTTCACCAATAATGGTGAATTTCTGTGATCCAAGATGAGAAGTAGAAATATTAAACTATGATACTATTCTTATTTACTGTTTGATTAATATAAGCTTGTCCCTTTGTTGAAAACAAAGTATTGCACATAGAACATCTTTAAATATTTGGGCCAGAAATTTAATTTCTGTTCCTCTAGTCCTGTTAACCTAGATACTGCATTTGCCTTATAACTGGTCTTCTTATTTCTCTGTGCTTGCCCACTCCCCGTTTTTACCTCATTCTGTTTTTCACACATTAGCCAGAACGAGCCCTTTAAAAGATGAAAGACATTACGTCAGCCCTCTGTCCAAACTTTGCAGAGGTTTTTCATCTCATTCATAAGAGGAAGTAACATCTTTACCATAGCTTTTACGTAGGGTGACGGTGTAGCCCAGGGGTGTCCAATCTTTTGGCTTCCCTAGGCCACACATCAGATACACTAATGATAACTGATCCGCTGGAAAAAAAATTGCAAAAAAAAAAAAAAAAAAAAATTCATAATATTTTGAGAAAGTTTACAAATTTGTGTTGGGCCACATTCAAAGCTGTCCTGGGCAGCATGCGGCTTGCAGGCCGCAGGTTGGACAAGCTTGGTATAGCCCAAACTGCCCTGGGATAGTTGTGGTTTATATCTTTTATCTCAGAATATTTATTAATAGCTTCTCAATGTACTCAATAACTTATTCAGAGCCTTCTGGTTTGAATGATAAAGTTACCTGGTCATCCTCCCTGTAAGACCCTGATGTTACTCCCTTTTGCTCACTTCATTCCAGCCACATTGGTCTTTTCCTTCAACATGTTGAGCTTTCTCCCCCCTTAGGGCCTTTGCATCTGTGTTCCCTCAGCCTGAAGTACTCTTCTCTGAGATGGCTGGTTCACTTGTTTCCTTTTTTCTTCTTTCAGCTTTGCTTCAGCTCCATTCTATCAGAAAAGCCTTCCTGCTTATTCCGTATAAATATTACCTCTCTTTTCTCTTTCTTCACCCTACATAATACAGCTTTAAAATTTTTTTTGAGATGAAATTTTGCTCTGTCGTCCAGGCTGGAGTACAGTGGCACGTTCTGGGCTCACTGCAGCCTCCTCCTCCCAGGTTCAAATGATTTTCCTGCTTCAGCCTTCCTATCAGTTGGTATTACAAGGCACGTACCACCACATCCTGCTAAGTTTTTTTTTATATTTTTAGTAGAGACAGGGTTTCACCATGTTGGCCAGGCTGGTCTTGAACTCGGCCTACCAAAGTGCTGGGATTACAGGCATGAATCACCATGCCTGGTAATAGATGTTTGTTGGTTTGTTTTTTTAAGTCACCTGACATGTCTCTATTTACTGCCTGCAAACCTGTATAGATCCCTTTCTGGAGCATAAGCGCTAAGTGTTCAGGAACTTATTTGCTACTCACCCTCTCTTAGTACCTAGAAGGGTGCAGAAAGACCTAGTGAATATTTTTTGGATGAATTATCTAGAATTTTTTAAAAGATGAATTAAGTTATATTAGAAGAAATAGCATTCATAATAACTCAAAATGAATGGTTAAACAAAAGGTCACTTGATAAGAGTTTTATATATTTTTTCTCTGCTTCCTTTTGGAATTATTCTTTTTAACTGTGGAAATACTTTTTAACTGTGGAAATACACTCTGTCACCTAGGCTGAAGTGTAGTAGTGCTTACACAGCTCACTGTGCAGCCTCAATCTCCCAGGCTCAAGCAGTCTTCTTCCCTCAGCCACCTGAGTAGCTGGAACCACAGGTGTGTGCCACCATATCCAGCTAATTAAAAAAAAATTTTTTTTTTTTTTTGAGACAGAGTTTCGCTCTTGTTACCCAGGCTGGAGTGCAATGGCGCGATCTCGGCTCACCGCAACCTCCGCCCCCTGGGTTCAGGCAATTCTCCCGCCTCAGCTTCCTGAGTAGCTGGGATTACAGGCACACGCCACCATGCCCAGCTAATTTTTTTGTATTTTTTAGTAGAGACGGGGTTTCACCATGTTGACCAGGATGGTCTCGATCTCTTGCCCTTGTGATCCACCCGTCTCGGCCTCCCAAAGTGCTGGGATTACAGGCTTGAGCCACCGCGCCCGACCTAAAAAAAATTTTTTTTGTAGATATGGGGTCTTTCTACGTTGCCCAGGCTGATCTTGAACTCCTGGGCTTAAGCAGTCCTCTCACCATGGCCTCCAAAAGTGCTGGGATTACACAACGCAGGCTACTGTGCCCAGCCAGAAATATTCTCTTTATGGTTAAAGCTACGTTCATGTCATATACCTTTCTTTGACTATAATGTTGATATAAGCTGAATGCTTTTAAACATCCTTTATAACAAAATAATCAGTTGAAGATAAACCCTATTGGTAAACTATCTCATCTGTAGGAATTTAAACTTGCTGTATCAAATTATGAGCAAATCTCACATTCTTAAAGTGACTTAAACAGTTTTATTGAGGTACAAAATATATACCATAAGATTTACTCTGAAGTCAGTGATTTTTTCTTTTAGCAAATTTAAAGCTGTGCAACTGTCACCATAATCCAGTTAAGAAGATTTTCATCATTCTTTTTTTTTTTTTTTTGAGACTGAGTTTTGCTCTTGTTACCCAAGCTGGAGTACAATGGCACGATCTCGGCTCACCGCAACCTCCGCCTCCTGGGTTCAGGCAATTCTCCTGCCTCAGCCTCCTGAGTAGCTGGGATTACAGGCATGCGCCACCATGCCCAGCTAATTTTTCGTTTTTTTTTTTTAGTAGAGATGGGGTTTCGCCAGGTTGACCAGGATGGTCTCTTGACCTTGTGATCCACCTGCCTCGGCCTCCCAAAGTGCTAGGATTACATGCTTGAGCCACCGTACCCAGACATTTTCATCATTCTTAAAGTGACTCTTCTAACAAAGTTGTATGCCTCTGTTTTCCCTTGTTTTCTGTTACATGTTTATGTCCTCTGCATGTCATTTCCACCCTCATCACATACCCCAACCCACCCCAAGTTAGTTTGTGAGGCTATAAAAGTGTCTTACCTTCTGGGTTTTTTTTCTCTTTTAAAAATACTTTTATTTTGCCTGCACCTGGATCGTAAATCTTCTGGCTTTTCAGAATGTTTTTCCTTCTGTACTTCTGTATACTCATTAGAAATACATTTTTTTGCAATCTGAGTCAAGTTCTCAAAAATTATTTTTGCAAGTTTTCTTTCTCCCAAATGTGTTCCTTGAATAGAGAACTGTCTTGCTCTTGTTTTGTCTTGCTCTCTGTCGCCCAGGCTGGAATGCCGTGGTGTGAACACAGCTCACTGTAGCCTTGACTTCCTGGGCTTGGGTATTCTTCACGCCTCAGCCTCCCAAAGTGCTGGGATTATAGGTGTAAGCTACCACTCCTGGCCCTTACTCTGTTTTGATTACAGTGCAACTAGGCATGCATATTGTGGGCATTAAACACTTACTTCTGTGGTTATCTCAGCTTTCTAATTCAGAGAGAGTAATTAATTTAGCCTGAACAGTATTCTTCCTCATCTCTTCCCTTCTGTCCAGGTCTGTCAGGTACATATTTAATTTCTAGAGAATACAGAAAAATGTTCAAAATAAAATCTTTTTGTTTTTTTGAGATGGAGTTTCGCTCTTGCTACCCAGGCTGGAGTGCAATGGCGCGATCTCGGCTCACTGCAGCCTCCGCCTCCTGGGTTCAGGCAATTCTCCTGCGTCCACCTCCTGAGTAGCTGGGATTACAGGCATGCGCCACCATGCCCAGCTAATTTTTTGTATTTTTAGTAGAGACGGGGTTTCACCATGTTGACCAGGATGGTCTCGATCTCTTGACCTCGTGATCCACCCGCCTCGGCCTCCCAAAGTGCTGGGATTACAGGCTTGAGCCACCGCGCCCGGCCTAATAAAATCTTAAAATGAAATTCATAATGCATCTAATTACAGTCCCTGGCATATAGTAGTAGTTCAAAAGTTGCTTTCACTTGAAAAACTATTTCTGATATAAATTTATACAATACTGATTGATCAATGTCTTGTTTTTTATGTTTTTTTTTTTTATTATTAAGACAGAATCTCACTCTGTTGCCCAGGCTGGACTGCAGTGGTATGACCACAGCTCATTGCAGCAGCCTTGACCTCCCAGACTCAAGTGATCCTCCCACCTCAGCTTCCTGAGTAGCTAGGACTACATGCATGTGCCACTGTGCCCAGCTAATTTTTGTATGTTTTTTAGAGACAGAGTTTCGCCATGTTGCCTGGGCTGGTCTCAAAATCCTGAGCTCAAGCGATCCTCCTGCCTTAGCCTCCCAAAGTGTTGGGATTACAGGTGTGAGCCACGATACCTGGCTGAGAATTATTAGTGTTTTATTTTTGAATTCTAATATGTAGCTATTAACACACCAGCAATTTAGTGTAGAGTTAGCTGACTTGTAGTATAATTGGCATTAAGTAAGAATACTTAAAGAAAAAAAAAATGTTGCTCAAGAATAGGCTTTAATAAATGAGAAATGTATTACTTACAAAGGTAAAAACAAAATCACATCTTATCTGGTAGATCCAGGTCCAGAGAGCATCGCAGACATCGATCTCGCTCCATGTCACGTGAACGCAAGAGGAGAACTCGATCTAAATCTCGGGAGAAACGCCATCGCCACAGGTCCCGCTCCAGCAGCCGTAGCCGCAGCCGCAGCCACCAGAGAAGTCGGCACAGTTCTAGAGATAGGAGCAGAGAACGATCCAAGAGGAGGTATTGATGTGTCGATCAGAGGATATGGAGCTACCTTAATGTTTTAGAGTTGGTTATGTTTACTTATGTTACTTATGTTTAGAGTTTAGATTATTGGTTTGAAACTTTTGCATCTGGTAATATGTACACATTTGTGTGTGGGTATAAAACATTTTTCTGTGATTATATGGGTAGTTTTGAAAGAATATACTTAATGAACCAGAGCAAGAAATTGGAACCAATATGTGCAGAGGTTATTGCTTTTCTCTGCTTAGTATGTCTTGGAAAAAAGTTCTTTACAGGTAAATAATTTTAAGTACCAATGCCCTTAGTATGGATCAGCAAATTAGGGGCTCTGAGAAGTCCCTTCATTAAAAGAGTTGTTTCGCTTTGATTTGAGCTGAGATGCTTTCTCAGAGCAGACACATTCTAGTATATTCTTGTTTAATCTGCACTATAAATACGTATTGTTACATACCTTTAGCTTGGCAGGGCAGACTCATAATCTTAAGGAAGTTTCAAGACTTTCTTGGTATAATGAAAAAATTCAAAAGGTGCAGACATAGGGTAAGGTATGTTTGAGGACTTGAATATCTATTAAGAATCGGCAAAGGATTATAATGTGGTAGAGAAGTTTAGCACTCATAGTCTGTACAGATCAAACTCTCAACTTCTCAGGTCACATGATGGCCCTTAAACCAGGTTATTTCTGTGTAATGCAAGCCATGTTTAAAATTGCTTTTTCTTGACAACTATTCTTAAGTATATGTATGATAAACATTTTTTGAGTGCCTAGTACTTATTAGTCTTATATACTCTATGGATTACTCCACATAAAATCTATAATAAAATCCATGGAAAGCTGTTAAAATCTTTCCCCCTTTTCTTTGACTCAACTTTCCATTCCCTGAAATCACTCACAAGCTGAGTTTGTTAATAGGCTCTCAAACAATATTTTATTTCTTATATTCTGGCCATGTTTTTAGTAGTCCTTAAGGTGGTTTTAATAATAATTGTATATGTTCTACTGTACTAGACTTAGAAAAACATAATAAAGATGTATAACATAGTTGAACAACTTTAAGTTGCTCTAAGAAGTTTCCTAAGTGAGGCTGGGCATGGTGTCTCACGCCTGTAATCCCAGCACTTTGGGAGACTCAGGCGGGCAGATCACTTGAGATCAAGAGTTCAAGACCAGCCTGGCTACCCAACCCGATCTCTACTAAAATACATACATTAGCCGGGCATGGTGGCTCATGCCTGTAATCCCAGCTTCTCAGGAGGCTGAGGCAGGAGAATTGCTTGAAGCTGAAGGCAGAGGTTGCAGTGAGCTGAGATTGCATCACTGTATACCAGCCTGGATGACAGAGTAAGACTCCATCTCTCAAAAAAAAAAAAAAAAAAAAAAAAAGGCTTCCTATGTGAGTTAGAACACAGGACCGACATCTCTGACAATAATTAGACTGGCATGAGACTACCACATGTTACAAAGTTCTGAACTGCTTATCATAGAGTAAATGGTCCAAGAGTTTAGATGAGTCGTATAAGAGAGTAATCAAAAATGGCTTCAGATAGGCAATAAAATTTGAACAGGTGGAATCAGCTAGGAAAGATATTCCATACAGAGTGAATATCCTAGGCAAATGTGGAGAATGAGCAGGGAGTTTGTGAGGGACAGAGTGATTTGTAGGCCTCTTATCTCACACTCTTGAAACTGGATTTTGGGGTCTACTCTCAGTGCAGTGTTCAGAAATAAGCATTTTTTTAAAATTAACTGTTTTATCTGCACAATGAATTTTCAGAATTATCCTGCTAGGTGATTGAAGGTTTAGACATTTTATTGTGTCAATCCGCCCAACTGTCATCATTGTTGGTGTTGCTGAACTCTTAAATGTCTTTATTGGTGGTGGGTATGGGAAAGATGGGAGTGAAGTTCCCTCACCTGTGATTGTGTTATCTTAGTCCCTGATGCTTCCTGCATTTATGAAGTTGTATAGGAAATTTTCCACCGTACTACATGATACCCCTCATATCTAAGATGTCAGCATGTTCATAAAGAGGATTATTTTTGTAAAACTATTAAAAATTTTGCTTTTATCAAGCACTTTCTCATCTTTGAATTCAAATTATTCTCTTTTAAAGCATCATTCTTTGTTTTTATAAAAAATTATCAGATAATTGCTGTTAAAACCTACTTGGTATTACATACAACATCAAGTTATTGCTATATATTTGGGTTTAATTTTTCAAGATAAAAGTTCTCACTTTAAAGCCTTTTATGTTTTGCTGTTCTCCTTTTCCTTCTCTGAAATACTGGTCTCTGATATAAGTAGATTGCCTTTGTGACCTCTTCCTGGCAACAGTACCCTGTGTAAATGAGGACCATATGCAGCTTTCTTTTTGCTCCATTCAAAGATGTTTAATGCAGACTTCAAAGTCAGACTCTGTAGTCTGACTTTGGGTTCATTGGTTTTGGCTAAGTAATTTATTTTTTTGAGAAGGAGTCTGACTCTTTGCCCAGGCTGCGGAGAGTAGTGGCATGATCTTGGCTCATTGCAACCTCCACCTCCTGGGTTCAAGCGATTCTCCTGCCTCAGCCTCCCAAGTAGCTGGAATTACAGGTCCATGCCACCATAACTGGCTAATTTTTATATTTTCAGTAGAGACAGTGTTTTATCTTGTTGGCCAAGCTGGTCTCGAACTCCTGACCTCAGGTTATCTACCTGCCTTGTCCTCCCAAAGTGCTGGGATTACAGGTGTGAGCCACTGCATCTGGTCTTGGCTAAGTAATTTAATTATCCCACCTGTCTTTCCCCAGCTACTAAGTAGAGATGGTAAGAATACCTGCTTTAAGATTATTGGTAGTTTGAGTAAAATAGTGTAAGGAAGCTGCTTATGTTGGGACATAGTAGTTGATACTCATCTCATAGTTGTCTTTAAGTTATTATTACTGACCCGGGGCCTGTTTAGCATCTGGTGTCCTTTTTAGGTATCATTTCTACCGTCTCTTTTCGTATTTTATTCCAACAAAGGCTATGGATAGGGCTAGTGTAGACTTGAAATTACTAGCCTTGGCACTGTGTGATTTTTTTTTTCTTTTTCTTTTTTATTTAAATGGAGTCTGTCTCTGTCACCCAGGCTGGAGTGCAGTGGGTGCGATCTAGGCTCACTGCAGCCTCTGCCTCCCAGGTTCAAGCGATTCTCTTGCCTCAGCCTCCTGAGTAGCTGGCACTACAGGTGTGCACCGCCATACTCAGCTAATTTTTTGTATTTTAAGTACAGATGCGTTTCACTATGTTGGCCAGGCTGATCTTGAACTCCTGACCTCAAGTGATCTGCTCGCCTTGGCCTCACTCAGCCTTTTTACATCATTTTAAAATTAAGTTTATTAAAACATTAAGTAGAATGCCGAAAGTTGATATTTAATTTTAGAACTTTTGTTTAACCCTCAACTATATTTCTAAAACTGAACAGTCACATTTTTCATTTTTCTTAAAGTATTACTTATTCAGGTTCTTAGTAGTGCCTCAGATCCTAATTCTGAATATGAGTGAAGTGAGATAATTATGTGAAAGTACTGTGTCACCTGTAAAGAACCAAATACATGTAATTTGTTGAATTCTAGATGTTGGAAGTATAGAGTTCCATGTTCTGATTTCATAATATGTTTGGTTTTCCTTCTGATTGTTATTTACCTTTCTTTTTGAAGTTGGGTATGGGAATGGAGATGGTAGTAAACAGTTAATGGCTAATCAAGATTTATTAGTGTGAGCATCTTTGTCTTTTTTTTTTTTATTTCCCCCTTGTTGGTTGAATAAGCTAACTCAAGATGAGTAGATTTTAAAAATAAAGTAGTTATTTAAATCCATATTACTAATAATTGAGTAGTAATCTTATCTAAGTCAGGTGTTGGCGGACTGTTGCCAATAGGCCAAATCTGGCTGGTAGCCTGTACAACCAGCAAGCTATGGATGGTTTTTACATTCTAAAAAGAAAAGGAAGAACACTGCCCCAGAGACTGCACGGACCCACAGCTCCCCAGATACTCACCATCTGGCCTCTGTTCTAAGTCATTTAAAATTTAGATAATACCTTTCACTTTTTAAAGCTATTATCTATATATTATTTTTTATATTAAAATACCTGTTATGAATTGGAGGAACTGTGTTGTCTCTGAGATAATGAGCGTAGCCTGTAAGAAATTATTTAAGCCTTCTGACCCTCAGCTATTTGTTTTTCACCCATCTTCTTGTTTTAGTGCCCTTATCAACTATGGTAGTGCACTGTATTTTGTCAGAAAACTGACTCCTCTGTCTTGTGTATATTCTTCCATATATTTTCGGCTATCAATAGCTTAATATTTATCCTATTCTTTAATTTGGGTTTTTGGGTTTCCCAACATATTTTGCTCCTCAAATTAATATTTTTCAGATCCTCAAAAGAAAGATTCAGAGACCAAGACTTAGCATCATGTGACAGAGACAGGAGTTCAAGAGACAGATCACCTCGTGACAGAGATCGGAAAGATAAGAAGCGGTCCTATGAGAGTGCTAATGGCAGATCAGAAGACAGGAGGAGCTCTGAAGAGCGCGAAGCAGGGGAGATCTAACTAGCTGTGTACATTTCTTCAATCCTTAAGCTTCCTACGGAGTTACGTACTATTGTTTAGTTCACAGCTGTTCAGGGTGACAGTAAGCAGATCCAGACACCAGATCCAGCTAGGCTAGATGTACAGTATCTAACTTGATCTGAACTGAACCTGTTTTCCTTGATGATGCCTAAAACTACATCCATAGTTTCTGGTGAACCTGTAATACAGTTCTGAAAGTACCATTTTATATAATAGGATGCTGATCTCTTTATTCTTTCAAGTAAGAGTGATAGTGAACAAATTGTGTTACTTGCCTTGGGATTTTTTGAACATTTGTAAAATGCTGTCTTCCTAGTCCAAACAGCTGCAGCTTTGGGCATTTGCTTTTTAATTCTTCTTTCTCTGACTTTGTATCCCTTAATACCTACACTCTCCAATTGTAAGAGAAGGTGGGCAGGGAAGCAATAGAGCTTCCATTCTAAGGCTCTACACCCGTTATGAATTACTAGTGATTACAGTTCAGAGCATTAATCCTGGAATGTGTGCTGGAGAAATTTAAAATACTGGGTTTTTTGTTTAATGGTGCCTATTTAGAGTTGGAAATTGAACAGCTGTTGCATTACATACTTTTGCTTTTTTATTGAAATTTTGAAATCAAACTTGTCTTGATTTTTCTGTTCTGTTGAATTGCTATATTCAGGATGTTCTTGGGGGGTGGGGGCAGGGACTCTTCGTAATAAGCACTTGTTTTATTTTGTGTGTGTGGAGTATAAAGGCTACACCCTTATTGTAAAACATAATAAAATGAAAGAAACAATCACCACCACCATTATTAAACTGTAACTTGTGTAGTAAATTGTCACTAGAACTATTTGCTGTGGGCATTTCTTCTATTCTGTTATATCATTAATAGTGCCTTAGTGTGCAAGGCACCAAAGAACATAAATATGTACTTGCAGAGATTCCAGGTGAGCTGTTCACGTGGGCCCCTTGCTGACTATATTTCAGCCACATCAGGGTTGTTTGTAGTGACCATTATAGAGAAGGAATGGACCTGTAGAAGAAATTGGGTGTCCTCATTCTCATTCAGCAAACCCAAATAAAAACAGTATATGTAACCAACATAATGAGACTAAGTTTCTGCATTGAAGAGTTGTAAATCCACTAGTAACTTAAACTCTTAATTGGCAGGTATCACTTGTGATTCTGGAAATTCTGAGGAACAAAAAATTCCTTAAGTAATGAAATTAGTTTCTTATAGTGGGTATAATTAAGGCCACCTTTCAAGAACTGTTAATGTCCTTAATCCCCAAGTTTGACAGATTTGATGTCACAGGCATGTGGGCCCCTGTGAAGGTGGTGAGAGAATGGGAAACTAAGGCCATTCTAAGTGATACCAGATTTACATTAAAAAAAAAAAAAACCTCAAGTTAAACTACACTTCATTAACTGAAGGTTTTCTGCCGTATTTGGTTCCACACATGCAATTTATATGGCATTTAATCCAAGAGCCCCATCTGCATCAGTGGCCTATTTCCCTTCTTTTATTTTGGATTGCTGAGAAATGTTTTGTATCTACTTTGTTCCTGGTACTCTGTGCTTTTCTAAATCTTTATAGGCACTTCAGATTTAGTACATTGGGGTTTGGAGTAAGATCAAAAGGAGACTAGCTGGTTGGTGTGAGGAAGAATGTCTGGGACCTGGCCCATTAGAGTAGTATTTCTGGACTTAAGATTTTGAACTCTAAAATGTATGTACGTTGGAATTGAACACTTTAGAAGTAACACAGGTCTGTATTATCAGTGGTTATAGCAGTTGTGGTTTCTAGGTGATACAGGCTGCCCAAACACCAACAGGGCATGATAGCCATGCACCACAGGAGACCACTTCAACTGCAGGGTTCTGCATGACTGATGCCACTGAATTAGAGTAACTCTAAAATCTCAAATCTTTGTCATTTTCTTATATACAACTTTTGGTCTCTCTGTGTTGGTGACTGGCAAAAAGGATAACTTGTCCCTCTGGGGGGTGTTTTCCTAAATTTTCACCTTCAGGTTTCCTTCATTTTGCTGTTATCAGGTAGTACCCCAAAGCCCCTTTGCTGAGCTTCTCAACACCAACTAAGCCTAAAGGAAAAAGCCTCCTTAAATAGGCATGTATGTTTGTTTATTTGAGACAGTTTCTCTTGTTGCCCAGGCTGTAGTGCAGTGGTGCGATCTCAGCTCACTGCAACCTCCGTCTCCTGGGTTCAAGTGACTCTCCTGCCTCAGCCTCCCAAGTAGCTGGGATTACAGGCGTGCACCGCCACGCCCAACTAATTTTTGCATTTTTAGTAGAGACAGGGTTTCGCCATGTTGCCCAGACTGCTCTGGAACTCCTGGCCTCAGGTGATCTCCCTGCCTCTGCCTCCTGAAGTGCTGGGATTAAGGCATGAGCAACCTTCTTGGTTCTGCCCCTGCCAGCCTTGTTTTTTAAACAAAGACTTTCTTGTTATTAGGCCTAAAACCAAGGTTAATTTACCTTTATCTTTTCCAAGTTTATCTTTCCCCTCCATGCTATGTTTTAAAGATTTTTTTTTTTTAATTTTTAATTTTTCTCTTTCCCTTTTCTTTTGTTTTTTTTATAGAGGCGGGGTTTCACCATGTCAGGCTGGTCTCAAACTCCTAACTTCAGGTGATCTACCCACCTCGGCCTCCCAAAGTGGTGGGATTACGGGCATGAGCCACTGTGCGTGGCCAAGAATCTATTTTTAATAATAGCTTTCAACATTGGCCTTTTGAACTGTCGCCAAGTATGCGTTACAATTTCCACAAACACTTTTGCCATTTGATATGGTAGTAAATTCTTTCAAAATGGTTTTTAGGTAATGGTTATGTACATCATTTAAGTTTTTCCAAATAAAGGTTGGTTATAATTGTTAAATTTGTTTATGGGGTTTTTTTTTTTTTTTTTTGAAGATACGGTCTTGCTGTATCACCAAGCTGGAATGCAGTAGCATGATCTTAGCTCACTGCAACCTCAGTCTTGGGCACAAGTGATCCTCCCACTTTAGCCTCCTAAGAAGCTGGGATTACAGGCATGTACCACCACGTCCAGCTGATTTCTTTTAAAAAATAAAAAGATTTGTAGAGGCCGGGTATAGTGGCTCATGCCTGTAATCCAGCATTTTGTGAGGCCGAGGCAAGCGGATCACTTGAGGTCAAGAGTTCGAGACCAGCCTGACCAACATGGTGAAACCCCATCTCTACTAGAAAAAAAAATACAAAAATTAGCGAGGTGTGGTGGCACGTGCCTGTAGTCTTAGGAGATTTATTCAGGAGGCTTAAGGCATGAGAATAGCTTGAACCCGGGAAGCAAAGGCTGCAGTGAGCCAAGGTCACACCACTGCAATCCAGCCTAGGCAACAGAGTGAGACTTTGTGTCAAAATAAGATTAGCCAGGTGTGGTGGCACATCCCTGGAATCCCAGCTACTCTGGAGGCGGAGGCAAGAGAATTACTTGAACCCTGGAGGCAGAGGTTGCAGTGAGCAGAGATGGTGCCACTGCGCTTCAGCCAGGGCAACAAGAGTGAAACTCCATCTCAAAAAAAAAAAAAAAAAATTGTAGAGATGGAGTCTTGCTTTGTTGCCCAGACTGGTCTCTAACTCCTGGGCTCAAGCAATTCTCCCACCTCAGCCTCCCAAAGTGCTGGGTTTACAGGAATGAGCCACTGCACCCAGCCCATTTATATATATACATATATAATTTTAAAATAGCTGCCCATCACTGAGTTATATATATATATATTTTTAGCTTTAAAAATCCACTATTATAAAGTTAAAAAAACAAAACATATCTAGGCCAGGCATGGTGGCTCACACCTGTAATCCCAACACTTTGAGAGGCTGAGGCAGGCGGATCACAAGGTTGAGAGATCAAGACCGTCCTGACCAACATGGTGAAACCCTATCTCTACTAAAAATACAGAAATTTGCTGGGCGTGGTGGTGTGCACCTATAGTCACTTGCCAAGGCAAGAGAATCACTTGAACCCAGGAGGCGGAGTTTGCAGTGAGCCGAGATCATGCTACTGCACTCCAGCCTGGTGACCGAGTGAGACTCTGTCTCAAAGCAGTAACACCACACACAAACCACTTATTGAATGGGATATTCAGCTGTTAATGGCTATCCCAGTTGTGAAACCATTGAAACTTGTCCCTTCAACTGGTAAAGTAGCCCTGGCTACTTGAGTGCCTGACCCCAACACAAGACCAGCACAGCCAGGAACCTCCAGAATAGTTCACTACCAATGTGCTGTACTGACTTAAATAGTTTGATACACATTCTTAATGTCTGTTTTGTGTCGAAAAGCAGAAGCTATTTGATGTAATAAATTCTTTCAAAAATGGTTTTTAGGTAATGGTTATCTACCTTAAGTTTTTTCAAATAAATGCTATGGCTTTTGTTTAAGACAGGGTCTCTGTTGCCCAGGCTGGGGTACAGTGGCACAATCTTGGCTCATTGCAGCCTCAACCTCCTGGGCTCAGGTGATCTTTTTGCTTCAGGCCCCTGAATAGCTGGGACAATAAGTGTGTACCACCCTGCCTGGCTAGTTTTAATAGACACAGGGTTTCATTGGGTTGGCAAAGCTGGTCTCCAACTCCTGAGCGCCAGTGATATGCCTGCCTCAGCCTCCTAGAGTGCTGGGACTTCAGGTATACACCACTGTGCCTGGCCTACATCATGATTTTATTGTATCTTCATGATTTAAAATTTCCTGGGGTATAAATAAGGCAATATGAAGTTGCCCTTTCTCAGTATTTTTCTTTGTACTGCATGTTACTTGGAAAAGCATTTTCTCCTTCGGGGAAGTTAGGAAAGGCTAGAGAGCTGAGAGAACAGGGTTTCCCTTAGCAGAGGCTGAGTGGGGGATACCAGGTAGGGGTCTGTCGGCAGAGTAGTACTGGGCCATGCATGAGAAGGGGCTCTGGGGTCAGCAGGCAGCACACCTGCATGTTCTCCAGGTAGCAGCAGAAACATTAGGGTGTTAGAGGTTTTGGGTCTACAGGCATATCTGGGGATCAGAACAAGCCAATGGCCAGAATTAGAGGGTTTAGGCTGAGCAAGGCATTGAGACTCACAGAACTGGGCTGTCAGTCAAGCAAGGATCCAAGAGATGGGGCCAGCCAAGTAGAAGTCAAAGGCTGGTGTTGGCACCAAGTCTGCTCTCACGCTCCTTTGGGAGACTGGTTCTTCAAGTCTCAAATGCTGTTCACACCCGTCTCTGGATGCTGTTGGCTGGCTAACTGTAAAAGAAAATGCACTAAATGGGCTAAACTCTGAAGGGACCTTATTGGCTCATGTGACTGAGTTGCATGCCAGCTTCATCTCTCAGAAAAGCACCTGAGCCTTATATCCATATGAAGAGAAACCATTCCATCTTATGCCTCTTAAGAACAAGGCAACTTTTCCTAGAAGCCTTTGGCAACCTTTTTCTCACACCTCTGTCCCTGGCACAGAGACCTACACAGATGATGCTCAATGAATGCGGAATGAATTAATGAAGTGCCTCATTGTTTCCGACATACATTAACCCACACAATCTCATTTGGTTCATATAACAATCCTGTGGTTACTCACAGGGACCGCATTCAAGCATTCTGTCACCATCATGCCCATTTTCCAGAGTAGGAAGCTGAGCCATGCTGAGTGACTAATGAGAAGTCAGGACAGAGTCAGCCAACACCTTTTGGATTCTAAGCCCAAGGCTCTTCCTGGCATGAAGTATTGTGATAGGTATGTCTCAGTTGGGAGTGGCAAGAAGAGAGCAACAGAAATGTCCATTGAGGAAACAAAAAGGACTGAAATCAACGAAGCAGGATAACAACTGCAAGTACTGTTCCATTTCCAGCACCTTTTATTATAGGCTCATCGTATCTCTCACGCTGATTTTAACATAAAAAAACTCATGTTTTCCAAATGACATGGTATATATGAGTGACCATTTTTTGTTTTGAGACAGGGTCTCACCATGTGCCCAGGCTGGGGTGCAGTAGTGCAAACGGCTTACTATAACTGACCTCCAGGGCTCAAGTAATCCTCCTCTCTCAGCCGCCTGAATAGCTTCACTCCCATCCACAATCCCCAACCCTTGGCTAATTTTATTTTTAATTTTAAAATTATTTTTGCAGAGATGGGGTCTTGCCACATTTCCCAGGCTGGTCTCAAACTCCTGAGCTCAAGTGATCCTCCCACCCTGGCCTCCCAAAATGCTGGGAGTATAGGCATGAGCCACCCTGCCTGGCCAGTTACGTTTTTGATTTCCTGAAATTTTTCTTCAGAAAGTTTGATACAAATCACTTGAAATAGATAGTAAAATCTACTAGGTAATGAAATATAAAGGACACTAAAGAGATGATAACTAGTAAAAGGGCTTGAACTCTGGATTGTTTAAAAGGCTGGAATAACTGGAGAAATTAGGATAGGGATTGAATATGAATTTATTAATTTTATTAGGTATAATGGTGGAATTGCAATTACATAGAAAAACATTCTTAGGAGATAAGTGCTAAAGTAATAAAGGGTGAAGTGTCTGGATGTCTGCAGCTTACCTTTTTTCTTTTTCTTTTTTTTTTGTAGTTTCGCTCTTGTTGCCCAGGCTGGCATGCAATGCAGCCATCTTGGCTCACCACAACTTCCACCTCCTGGGTTCAAGTGATTCTCCTTTCTCAGTCTCCCGAGTAGCTGGGATTACAGGCTGGCGCCACCACACCTGGCTAATTTTTTTTTATTTTTAGTAGAGATGGAATTTCTCCACAATTCCATGGAGAAGGTTAGGCTGGTCTCTAACTCCTGACCTCAGGTGATCTGCCCACCCCAGCCTCCCAGATTGCTGGGATTACAGGCGTGAGCCACTGCGCCTGGCGGCTTACTTTCAAATGGTTCAACAATTAGATAAACAAATGCATATAAAGAACAAGTGTAGAGGCCGGGCGCGGTGGCTCAAGCCTGTAATCCCAGCACTTTGGGAGGCCGAGGCGGGTGGATCACAGGGTCAAGAGATCAAGACCATCCTGGTCAACATGGTGAAACCCTGTCTCTACTAAAGATACAAAAAAATTAGCTGGGCATGGTGGCACGTGCCTGTAATCCCAGCTACTCGGGAGGCTGAGGCAGGAGAATTGCCTGAACCCAGGAGGCGGAGGTTGCCGTGAGCCAAGATCGATCGTGCCATTGCACCCCAGCCTGGGTAACAAGAGCGAAACTCCGTCTCAAAAAAAAAAAAAAAAAAAGAACAAGTGTAACAAATTGTTCACTGTTAGATCTCAGTAGATCATTGGGCTTTTTTTTTTTTCAACTTTTCTGTATTTTTGAAAAATTCCACAAAGCTGGGGGGAGGAACTCTTAGATTTTCTATTTAAATCATCACTTTAGGCCAGGTGTGGTGGCTCATGCCTGTAATCCCAGCCCTTTGGAAGGCTGAGGTGGGTGGATCACCTGAGGTCAGGATCAAGGCCAGCCTGGCCAACATGGTGAAACCCCATCTCTACTAAAAATACAAAAATTAGCCGGGCATGGTGGCACACACCTGTAGTTGCAGCTATGTGGGAGGCTGAGGCACGAGAATTGCCTGAACTCTGCCGGTGGAGGTTGCAGTGGGCCGAGATTGTGCCATTGCACTCCAGCTTGGGTGACATAGCCAGACCTTGTCTCAAAAAATAAGCAAATAAATCAATCATCGCTTTAAGTTGCTCTTTTTTGGAGGCAAATATATATCGGTATTTTGAGGCAGGATTCCTCAAAATATGATCTCTGAACATTCTGAATCAGAATCACAAAGGAAAATATTCAAATGGCCGATGAGCATATAAAAGGAGACTCGGCATCATCAGTCTTTAGGAAATGAAAGTTAGAACTATGAGATCCCATTACACATCCACTAGAATGACCAAAAATAAATAAAAAAAAAAAAAAAGCACTAAGTGTGAAGGAAGATGTGGGGCAACTGGAACTCATATCTGCTAGTGGGGTTGTAACATAGTACAGCTATTTTGGAAAACAGGCAGCTTCTTATAAATAAGCATAGCCTTATCAGATGACCCAGCAATCCTCATAGGTACTCAAGGGAAATGAAGACTTATGTCCCATCAAAGACTTGTATGTGAACATTCATAGCAGCTATATTCATAAGAGCAGAAATATCAATCAATTAGAAAGTAGATAAACAGGCCCTTCTAATCCCAGCACTTTGGGAGGCCAAGGTGGGCAGATCACTTGAACTTAGGAGTTCAAGACCAGCCTGGCCAACGTGGTGAAAACCCATCTCTACTGAAAATAGAAAAATTAGCCAGGCATGGTGGCAGGTGCCTGTGATCCCAGCTACTTGGGAGGCTGAGACAGAAGAATCGCTTGAACCTGGAGGGTGAAATTTGCAGCAACGAGCCGAGATCACACCATTGCACTCCATCCTGTCTCAAAAAAAAAAAAAAAGATAAATTGTGTTATATCCCTACAAAGGAAGGGGTTACTGACACAAGCAGCAACATGAATACCTTTAAAACGTGCCGAGTTAATTAAAAAAAGCTGAGCTAAAAGAGTGAGACACAAGAGTATACATGCTGTACAATCAGTTCTCTTTATGTGAAATCCTAGAACAGGCAAAACTGGTCTCTGGGGACAGAAAGCAGGTTTGCCAGGAGCCGGAGCTCAGGGAGGACCAAGGATTGATGGCAGAGGGACACAAAGGAACTTCCTAGAGTGTTGGAAATCTTCCATATCTTGATTAGCAGTGGTTACCGTGGGTGCCTACATTTGTCAAAAGGTACTCTTGAAGTGGGTATACTTTCTGTGTAAATTATGCTTCAGCAAACCTAATTGAAAATATAAGCACATTTTTTTTCCCTTTTGGCAGTGTGGACTCTTTTAAGCAGGGCAGTTGTAAATGTGGCTTCTGGACCAGCATCAGAATTATCAGAAAAACTGGGAAAGGCCTTATTTGGGGGGCCCCCATCCCACCCCAACTTGAAAAACTAAATGTCCATAGCTGCCCTTCTGTGGCCTGCAAGCTGCTGGGCCAGCCTGAGTCGGAGCCCAACCTCAAAAGCTCCACCACATGAGCTGGGGCTGGTGGTAATGCTGAGTGCCACTTTCAAACAATAGCAGCTGGCAGTGCCTAGTGGGAAGAGACTAGAAGAATTAGAGGAATTCCATGCAGACCATCCCTCTGTGTAGCTCTTCTCTTCCAGCTTCTGCATATAGAAAGCAAAAGCCATGCTCTAAAGGAGAGATGGAAAGTTGTGAGAATTTACCTGGGTAAAAGAAAAGGTTAGAGGCTGTTTAAAAAAGCAGTCGCAGGAAGCATTTCAGAAGTCAGAACTTCTCAACCCAGGCTGGGTACCAGACTCGTGGACCTTTTAAAATACCTATTTTTATCAAAGGAGACATGAACATGGTGTCTTTAAAAGATGGATATGGTTTTAAGTTTGTAAATCTATGCTTTAAAAAAAAAATCAGTCCTGGCCAGGCACGGTGGCTCACGCCTATAATCCCAGCACTTTGAGAGGCCAAGGCAAGAGGATTGCTTGAGCCCAGGAGTTTGAGCCCAGCACAGACAACAAAGGGAGATCCTATCTCTACAAAATATTTAAAACCTAACCAGGCACGGTGGCCTATGCCTGTACTCCCAGCTACTTGGGAGGCTGATGCAGGAGGATCACAGGAGCCCAGGAGTTGAGGCTGCAGTGAGCCATGATCACACTGCTGCACTCCTGTCTGGTTGACAGAAAGGGACTGTTTCTGAAACAATAAGAAGTCTGCTGGCAATCTAGTCTCCCTGTAACCTGATTCCTCTTTGGAGGCAGACATTTAACATTTTTAAGTTATATGTAGGCAAATATACAATCTGGAGAGTACAACTTGATGAGTTTTTACATATATACAGTCATTCCTCGGTATCTATGGGGGATTGATTCCAGGACCCCACCTCCAGCAATTATTTTTTGGGGAGACGGAATCTAACTGTTGCCCAGGCTGGAGTGCAGTGGCTTGATCTCGGTTCACTGCAGCCTCCACCTCCACTTCCTGTGTTCAGGCGCCAAGTCTGAGGGTGCACAAGTCTCTGATACACAGTGGTGTGGTATTTGCATATAACCTATGCACACCTCTGTATACTTCGTCACTTCTAATTATAACACCTGATATAATGTAAATGCTATATAAACAGTTATATTGTTTGTATATATTTTTAAAATCATTTTTTCTCGAATATTTTAAACCCAAGGTTGGTTGAATTCACTGATGCGGAATCCATGGATAGGGAGGGCCAGTGCTCACCCAGATCCAGATACAGATCATTTCCAGCACCCTAGAAAGTTCCCTGATGCTCCTCAGGTACTAGACCCCCCTTCTCAAGATAACCACTATTCTGACTACTGTCACCACTTTATTTTTGTTTGAAACAGAGTTTTCACTCTTGTTGCCCAGGCGGGGGTGCAATGGTGCAATTTTGGCTCACCACAACCTCCTCCTCCCAGGTTCAAGCAGTTCTTCCTGCCTCAACTTCCTGAGTAGCTGGCACTACAGGCACATCGCACCATGCCTGGCTTTTTTTTCTTTTTGGAAGATGGGGTTTCTCCATGATGGTCAGGCTGGTCTCAGACTCCCGACCTCAGATGATCTGCCCGCCTAAAGTGCTGGGATTACAGGCCTGAGCCACCATGCCTGGCCACCACTGGTTAGTTTTAAAACAACCACTTTAGGTGCTTCCTGCAGTTCCTTCTTGTATTTGTTTTCATATTTCTAAATAACGTTTCTATTGTTATTTCTTGGCTTGCCAACTTGAGACAATAGTAGCTTCCTCAAATAGCAAACCAGACTTTCAGTCTCCTTTCTCACCAAGTAAAGCAAAAATGTTTAGATTTCCTGGCCCCAGGATCACTCCTACCACTATCTCAGCTTAGACTGAATCCTACACCTGGGAGGAGTCTGGGCACCTGTGCTTTAACCTCACAGGTGATTCCAACAGGCACCTGGCCCTGGGGAGCCCTGAGCCTGTAGTACTTGGCCCTGAGGCTGGAGAAGCTGAAAGCCTCCTGATGTCCCAGACACAAGATATTTGTTGGGAGGAGCTTGGAGGTTAAACATGTCTCAGACTGCCGGGTTAATTTTCAGCTGGAAGCAGCAGCCAGCTGTGAGAATCACTAAAGTGACCCTAAGACTTTTATTGCTTGTCAAGTACACAGTTTAGGGTTCCATATCTAAATATTTAAGATTCCAGCTTTGCTCTTATCAGAGCTCAGATGTGGCCACAGTTCTCACCCCTTGCCTGGTCGTAATACAGAACCAATTTATCATCATGGTTTGTTCTCTTTCTCTTTTTCTTACTCCCAGCCAGTGACACCTGGGCTTCTCCTTACAGCTGGAGGCACTGGCCCCAACCTTCCTTCCATGGCTGGGAGCACCAACAGCAGAGCCCCTCTGCACCACAGTCTACCTTGATGTGTTGCTGGGCCCAAAGCCTGCCCTCCCTCCCTAAGCCGTATGGATTCCTCGTGGCCTTCTGAGCCCTCTCCTTGCAACTCAGAGTTTCCCAATCAAAAGACTTGCAGCCTCTTTCTGTTTTTAAAAAGTATTTATAAAGTCAGAATGTCAATTTTCTAGTTAGAGTTATACATAGAAGCAGAGAATCTTGTTTGTTGATCAGAACGCTGTGTTCTACAGGGCAGGTCAAAAGAATCCAAAGCATACTTGGGAGCACAGAACTAGCGCAAGAGGGCACTAGCGAGGCGGTTCGGTGCGGGCAGCCAGGAGCTAGGGTTTGGAAACAGACTTCGGTTTGAGCCCTGAATCTGCCACTTGGAAGCTGTGTGACCTTAGGCAACAATAGTAAGACCTTTTCCAAAGTCAAACTAGATAACAACCCCACCCCTGAGGAGCTATCCACATCATCTCCTCATCCTTCTCAGCAACAGATCTATGAGCTAGAAGTTACCTTCTCTGGACTTACAGATGAGATTGCTGAGGCTTAAAAACTCAAAAAGGTACTCAAGGTATCATGATAGGGCCTGGGGAAGTCAAATGCAGTTTGGATTAACTCCAAGACCTACTACTTTATTTTTATTACATTTATTCAAAGACAAAGCCCATAATAGAATTGCCTAAAAATGATAATAGCTACCTTTAAAAAGAAAAAACTGCTTTATTGAGATGTAATTTTCCCACAATAAAATCACCAATTTTGGCTGGGTGCAGTGGCTCACGCCTGTAATCCCAGTACTTTGGGTGGCCTGGCCAACATGGTGACACCCCCACTCCCCATCTCTACTAAAATACAAAAAATTATCCAGTGTGGTGGCAGCGCCTGTAATCCCAGCTATTCGAGAGGCTGGAGGCAGGAGAATCACTTGAACCCCGGAGGTGGAGGTTGCAGTGAGCTGAGATTCTCTGCATTCCAGCCTGAGTGAGAGAGCAAGACTCCATCTCAAAAAAAGTCACCAATTTTAAGCATACAGTAAGTTGACAAGTTCTCCCATTGTGTGACCACCATGCAATCGTGATAGAGAATAGTTCCATCTCCCCAGAAATTCTCTCCTGGCCTCTCCCAATCCTCTCCTCAGTCTTCTGGCCTTGGCAACCACCGATCTCTCTAGCATGAGCTTTATCTTCTCTAGAGTTTTATATAAATGGAGTTATTGATATACAGACTTCCATGCCGGCTTCCTTCCCTTAACACGATGCTGCTGCGACTCACCTGTGCTGTGTGCATCAGCACGTCCCACCTTTTCATGTTGAATAGAATCCATTGTAAGGCTATCCCCCTGCTTGTCCGCTTACCGTCTTGTCACGTGTTTGTTTTTTGTATGTTTTTGGTGAAGTGTCTTAAGCTCTTATATAGGGCCTGTACTTTTTTTTTTTTTTGACAGAGTCTTACTCTGTAGCCTAGGCTGGAGTGCAGTGGCGTGATCTCAGCTCACTGCAACCTCCACCTCCCATGTTCAAATGATTCTCCTGTCCCAGTCTCTCGAGTAGCTGGGGTTACAGGCGCACACCACCACAGCCAGCTAATTTTTGTATTGTTTTGTTTTTGGAGAGACGGGTTTTCACCATGTTGGCCAGGCTGGTCTCGAACTCCTGACCTCAGGCGATCCGCCTGCCTCGGCCTCCCAAAGTGCTGGGATTACAGACATGAGCCACTCCAGCCTGGGTGACAGAGTGAGAACTTGCATCAAAACAAAACGAATGCTATCTCAGACAGCCAGGCCACAATGGATGCAGCACAACTGAAAAGAAGTAATCCTGAAATCATAGGAAGAGCAAGAACAAAACAATACAGCAGGATTGAGAAAGGTGATGAAGAACAAGGGAGAAATGGACAAAAGTTTAATGGAACAGGAAAAAAATAGGGAGTCTTGCTGTCACCCAGGCTGGAGTGCAGTGCTGCAATCTCGGCTCACTGCAACCCCCACCTCCCGGGTTCAAGGGATTCTCTTGTCTCAGCCTCCCAAGTAGCTGGGACTACAGGCCCCTGCCACCATGCTGGGCTAATTTTTGTATTTTTAGTAGAGATGGGGTTTTGCCATGTTGGCCAGGTTGGTCTCAAACTCCTGATCTCAAGTGATCCCACCACCGTGGCCTCCCAAAGTGCTAGGATTACAGGCATGAGCCACTGTGACTGGCCAGGGAAGATATTTAAAGAAATAAAATAAGCCAAGAGGGCTTTCTAAAAATAAAATGAATCAACATGCTGATAAGGTATATACCAAGTCTTAGGAAAAAATGAAACAGTATGACCAGTGTATTAGTCAGGGTTCTCTACAGGGAGAGAACCCTGTCCCTCTAAATGTATGTATATATGAGAGGGAGTTTATTTATTCTTTTTTTTTTTTTTTTTTTTTGAGACAGAGCCTTGCCCCGTCACCCAGGCTGGAGTGCAATGGCATGATCTCGGCTCACTGCAACCTCCGCCTCCAGGGTTCAGGCAATTCACCTGCTGCGGTCTCCTGAGTAGCTGGGACTGCAGGTGCCCTGCCACCACACCCAGCTAGTTACTGTATTTATAGTAGAGGTGGGGGTTCCACCATGTTGCCCAGGCTGGTCTCGAACTCCTGACCTCGTGATCTGCCCACCTCGGCCTGAGAGGGAGTTTATTGAGGAGAATTGTCTTGCACAACCACACGGTTAAGGACCACGATAGGCCATCTGCATAATGAGAAGCAAGGAAGTAGTCCCAAAACCTCAAAAGTAGGGAAGCCAAATGTGTAGCCTTCAGTCTGTGGCCAAAGGCCGAAGAGCCTCTGGCAAAGGACTGGTGTAAGTCCAACAGTCCAAAAGCTGAAGAACTTGAGTCTGATGTTCAAGGGCAGGAAGCAGCCAGCCCGGGAGAAAGACGAAGGCCAGAAGGCTCAGCAAGTCTGCTCTTGCCAACTTCTGCCTGCTTCATTCTATCTGTGCCAGCAGCTGATTAGATGGTGCCCACCCAGACCGAGGGTGGGTCTGCCTCTCCCAGCCCACTGACTCCAATGTTAGGCTCTAGCAGCATCCTCCAGACACACCCAGGAACAATACTTCGTGTCCTTCAATCAAGTTGACACTCAGTATTAACCGCAGAGGTGCCACCACCAGGCCTGGCTAATTTTTGTATTTTTAGTAGAGATGGGGTTTCACTGTGTTGCCCAGGCTAGTCTCAAACTCCTGACCTCAGGTGATCCACCTGCCTCAGTATCCCAAAGTGCTGGGATTACAGGTGTGAGCCACCATGGCTGGCTGGTAATTCGGTTTAGATTCGGTTATGAAGATGGAGCCGCTATGATGGAATTAGTGGAAGAAGAAAAAAGCTTGCTCCAGGCCGGGTGCAGTGGCTCATGCCTGTAATCCTGGCACTTTGGGAGGCCAAAGCAGGTGGATCACGAGGTGAGGAGTTCAAGACCAGCCTGACCAACATGGTGAAAACCCGTCTCTGCTAAAAATACAATAATTAGCTCGGCATGGTCGTGCATGCCTGAAATCCCAGCTACTCAGGAGGCTGAGGCAGGAGAATTGCTTGAACCTGGGAGGCAGAGGTTGCAGTGAGCTGAGATTGTACCACTACACTCCAGCCTGGGTGACACAGTGAGACTCTGTCTCAAAAAAAGAAAAAAAAAAAAAAAAAAAAAGAGCTTGCTCCTTCTCTCTGTGCCACATGAGGACACAGTGAGAGTGTGGCCATCTGGAAGGCAAGAGGAGAGCCCTCACCAGGAACAGACCCTGTGGACACCCTGATCTCAGACTTCCAGCCTCCAGAACTGTAAGAAAATACATTTCTGTGGTTTACCTTTACCTGGCACCAGTCTGTAGTATACTGTTATGGCACCATGAGCAGCCCAATGCGATATAAAAACAGTCACTCATACAATGACACAAAACCCCCAAACTATGATACACACTCTACAGAGCAAACAGATCAAACAGTGAAATAACGTGAACATAAATAGGCAGACAGCACTAAAGCCAAACATATCTTCTCCTACCCATAAGTATAAATGGGCTAATCTTCCCTGTGAAGTCTTAGATTGAATAATGAAGCAAAACCAACATAAACTGTGGACAAGAGACGAGATTCACCGAAACCAAAGAAATTCAGGAAGGCTCATTCCTTCCTCCTTTCCACTAAGGGGAATTAAGCACTTTCTATGGGCGGGAACTGTTTTTTTTTTTTTGAGACAGAATTTTGCTGTTGTTACCCAGACTGGAGTGCAGTGGCACGATCTCGGCTCACTGCAACCTCCGCCTTATGGGTTCAAGCAATTCTCCTGCCTCAGCCTCCTGAGTAGCTGGGACTACAGGCATGCATCACCATGCCCAGCTAATTTTTTTGTATTTTTAGTAGAGACGGGGTTTCACCTTGTTGACCAGGATGGTCTTGATCTCTTGACCTCGTGATCCACCCGCCTCGGCCTCCCAAAATGCTGGGATTACAGGCGTGAGCCACCATGCCTGGCCGGAACTGTTTTTTTTTTTCTTGGCGTTTTTTTTTTTTTTTTTTTTTTGAATCAGAGTCTCTCACTCTGTCACCCAGGCTGGAGTGCAGTGGCTCGATCTCAGCTCACTGCAATCTCCACCTCCCGGGTTCAAGTGATTCTCCTGCCTCAGACTCCTGAATAGTTGAGATTACAGGTGCCCACCACCATGCTGGCCTAATGTTTTGTATTTTTAGTAGAGATGGGGTTTCCCCATGTTGACCAGGCTGGTCTCGAACTCCTGACCTCAGGTGATCCACCCACCTCGGCCTCCCAAAGTGCTGGGATTATAGGCATGAGGCTGGACTGGCATCATTCTAAGCACCAAGGATGGATTCATGCAGAGACAAATCCTGTCCTTGTGGAAATTATGCATAATCAAGCACACAGATGATTTCCAAGTAGGTGGTTTCAGCCACAGAAGGAGAGGAAGAGGGGAGAAGTGACAAGCAGGCTTGAGAAACAGCTGGAGAGGAGCGAGCACAGGGAGGAGACGTGGGGCCTGACGGGGGTCAGGGGACCAGATCTGATGCTCAGAAGAGCGGCCCAGCCTGTGGATACACGTTTCTGGAATCATTGGTTTATTGATGGTATATAACACTATGAGACTGGGTGAAATCACAGGGACAGATGGATGAAGGGTTCTTAACCTTTCTTGGTTTCACGGACCCCTTTGGTAGTCTGGCAAAGCCTATAGATTCCTTCCTAATTTTGGGGGGGGATGGAGTTTTGCTTTTTAAAGTATTTTTGAAGTTGTGATATAGTTGATAGTGTTGCTACAAACTTAGAGGCTCAAAACAACGCAAAATTTGTACCTTACCAATGGGGAGGCCAGAAGTGTGAAGTCAGTCTCACTGAGCCAAAATTAGGGTGTCGGCAGGGCCACGCTCCCTCTGGCGGTTTGGAGGCTTGAGGGGAGAATCCATTATTTGCTTTTATCCAGTGTTTTGTTGTTTTTGAGATGGAGTCTTCCTCTATCATCCAGGCTGGAGTGCAGTGGTGCAGTCTTGGCTCACTGCAACCTCCACCTCCTGGGTTCAAGCGATTCTTGTGCCTCAGCCTCCTCCTGAGTAGCAGAAATTATAGGCAACTGCCACACGCCCAGCTCATTTTTTGTATTTTTAGTAGAGTCAGGGTTTTGCCATGTTGACCATGCTGGTCTCAAACTCCTGACCTCAAGTGATTCGCCCTCCTCTGCCTCCAGAAGTACTTGGATTACAGGCATGAGCCACTGTGCCCAGCCTCTTTTTAGCTTCTGGAAGCTTCCTGCAGTCCATAGCTCCTGGTCCCCTCCTTCAAAGCCAGTGTTGCATCTTCGAGTCCTCCCTCTTCCTGCAGCAACTTCTCTCATCCAATCTCCTGTCTCCACTCTGACCCACCTGCCTCCCTCTTATAAGCACGCTGTGATTGCATGGGGCCCACCTGGGTAACCCAGGCCCATCTCATCTGAAGACCCTTAATTTAATCACAGAAAATATATATATATATATTTTTAAAGAGATGGGGTTAAAAAAATAATAATTAAAAAAAATAGGGGCCCAAAGTGGCTCCGGCAGGATGTTGTGGCGCTTGCGAAGGCGAGGCCAAGAGTTCAAGGTCAACCAACCTCAGCAACCTTACAAGCTCTCAATGATTGGCAAAAAAGAAAATAAATAGAGACCGGGTTTCACCATGTTGGCCAGGCTGGTCTTGAACTCCTGACCTCAGGTGATCCGCCCGCCTCGGCCTCCCAAAGTGCTGGGATTACAGGCGTGAGCCACTGCACCCAACCTAAAAACGATTTTTTTTAAGCAAAAATTAATTTAAAAAGAAAACTGCCTTTGGTCAGTGAAAGCCTCTTCAGGTTGGTCCTCGGGTCTTTTGACAGGACGCTGGTGGACTCAGCACTTTCTCGCTTTCCCGGCTAAACACACCAGTCACGTCTGCTCCAGAGCTTAGACAGCAAAAAGTCCTTGATTCTTTCAGTGAAGTCAGCCTGACATTAAAACCCAATAAAATAGCATTCAAAAGAGATAGATAGCTTCAGATCAAATACGTTTTAGTCATGTGTCGTTTAACAATGGGGACATGTCTAAGAAATGTGTTGTCAGGCAATTTTCTCATTGTGCAATCATCATTTACTTATGCAAATGAGCCTCCTACTCACCTGGGCTCTATGATATGGCCTATTGCTCCTCGGCCACAAACCTGTACAGCATGTTACTTGTGAAAGTTGATCATATGAATTGGGTCTTTTTTTTTTTTTAATGAGACAGTCTTGCTCTGTCACCCAGGCTGGAGTGCAGTGGTACGATCTCAGCTCACTGCAATCTTCATCTCCTGGGTTCAAGCCATTCTGGTGCCTCAGCCTCCCAAGTAGCTGGGATTACAGGCACTCGCCACCACACCTGCCTAATTTTTGTATTTTTAGTGGAGACCAGGGGGTTTCACCATATTGGCCAGGCTGGTCTTGAACTCCTGACCTCAAGTGATCTGCCCACCTCGGCCTCCCACCGAAGTGCTGGGATTATAGGTACAAGCCACTGTGCCTGGCTTTTTGAATTGGGTCATTCTTGTCAGACACAATTAAAACAGTTGAGAAGCTCGAGGGTGGGGATTGGGGACTGGGGAAAGCACTTAAGGGATATAACAGAGCTCCAAGAATCTAATTCTCTGCAAGCCCGGCTGCCAAAGCTGCCTGCTGTAACCTGAAACCAGTTTATCTAATGGCTTCTGAACAATCTGCTGCAGCTTTGAGACTTGTTTTACCTACTGAAGCCACTTACCAATCAGAGCTTGGCACCCACACTCTACTAGTGCTAATGAACTTTCTGGAAAAAACACACAACATTTCTCCTTTTTTGCTTTTTGGAGACAGGGTCTGGCTCTGTCACTCAGGCTGGAGTGCAGGGGTATAATCATGGCTCACTGCAGCCTCAACCTCCTAGCCCCAAGCGATCCTCCATCTTCAGCCTCTCAAGCAGCTGTGACAACAGGCTGGGGCCACTGTTCCCAGCTAAATTTTAATTTTTTTGTAGAGATGGGGTCTCACCATATTGTCCAGGCTGGTCTCAAACTCCTGGGCTCAAGTGATCCTCTTACCTCTGCCTCTCAAAGTGCTGGGTGAGCCATCACCCCTGCCAACATTTCTCCTTTTTATGAAACGTCCACTCTGTTCTTTGGACATATTGAAGACCACTCAGTTTCTTCGTATGCCCAAAGTGGCAATTTTGATATCCCAAATAACGAGAAATTTAGAGATTCACCTCTATCTTTTAATTTTGACTTCGATATACAGTTACTGTTTGCAACTGTAACACAATGGTATTTGTATATCTAAACATATAAAAGGTACAGTAAAAATACAGTATAAAAGATAGGCTGGGTGCAGTGGCTCACGCCTGTAATCCCAGCTACTCAAGGCTGAGGCAGGAGGATCACTTGAACCCAGGAGGTTACTGTGAGCCAAGATTGTGCCACTGCGCTAAAGCCTGGGCAATAGAGCAAGATTCCTTCTCGAAAATAATAATAATAAAAAATAAACAGTGCTTGCTTTGGCAGCACATACACTAAAATTGGAACAATATAGAGATTAGCACGATGTGGTGGCTCATGCCTGTAATCCCAGCACTTTGGGAGGTGGAGGCAGGCAGATCACCTGAAGTCAGAAGTTCAAGACCAGTCTGGCCAACATGGTAAAACCCCATCTCTACTAAAAATACAAAAATTAGCTAGTCATGGTGGCAGGTTCCTGTAATCCCAGCTACTTGGGAGGCTGAGGCAAGATTGCTGAGGCACAATCTTGGCTCACTGTAACCTCCCGGGTTCAAGCGATCCTCTTGCCTCAGCCTTGAGTAGCTGGGATTACAGGCGTGAGCCACTGCACCCAGCCTGTTTATCTTTTATACTGTATTTTTACTGTACCTTTTGTATGTTTAGATATACAAATACCATTGTGTTACAGTCCAAGTGATTCTCTGAGGAGAATCACTTGAACCCAAGAGGCGGAGGTTGCAGTGAGCAGAGATTGTGCCACTGAACTCAGTCTGGGTGACAGAGTGAGGCTCCACCTCAAACAAACAAAAATTTAAATGGTATACTTGGATGGGGCACTTACAGGACTGGGAGTTGTTCTGGGTGAGTGTGTGAGTGAGTGAGTGGGCAGTGACTATGAAGGTTTAGGACATCACAGTATTGGAGACTTTATAAACACTGCACACTTCGGCCACACTAAATTTATAAAAAATAATTTTCATTCAATAAAGAGCTAACTGTAACTTCGTACTTTAACTTTTTCATAATACTTCAACTACAAATATATATCCTTATTCTTTAAGCTTTTGTTGTTGTTGTTGTTAATCAATGAGTTTGTTATGTTGCTCAGGTTGGCCTTGAACTCATAGCCTTGCCTCCTTAAGCGCCAGGACAACTGGCCGGAGCCACCGCAGCTCCCATAAGCTTTTTTCTATTGACAATATTTTTAAATTATCGAGACAGAGTCTCGCTCTGTAGTGGAGTGGTACAATCCTGGCTTACTGCAACCTCCACCTCCTGGGTTCAAGCAATTCTTGTGCCTCAGCCTCCCAAGTGGCTGGGATTACAGGTGTCCCCCAAAAGGCCTGGTGAATTTTTTTGTATTTTTAGTAGAGACGGGATTTCACCATGTTGGCCAGGCTGGTCTTGAACTCCTGGCCTCCCAAAGAGCTGGGATTATAGGCGTGAGCCACTGCACCTGGACAATTTTCTTTTTTTTACTTTTAAACTTTTTTGGTTAAAAACCAAGACACAAACACACCCATTAGCTGAGACCTACCCAGGGTCAGCATCTTACTGTCTTCCACCTCCACTTCTTGTTTCACTAAAGGTCTTCAGGGACAGTAACACGCATGGAGCTGTCATCTCTTGATAGCAATGCCTTCTTCTGGAATTCCTCCTGAAGGACCTGCCTGAGGCTGCCTTACAGTTAACTTGGTTTTTATAAGCAGGAGTGCACTCTAAAATAATGAGAGCTGGGTGCTGTGGTTCATACCTGTAATCTCAGCATTTTGGCAGGCTGAGGCAGGGGGATTGCTTGAGCCCAGGAGTTCAAGACCAGCCTGGGCAACATGGTGAGATCTCATCTCTACAAAACAATTAAAAAATTAGCTGGGCATGGTGGCACGTGCCTTTTGGTACCAGTTACTTGGGAGGCTGAAGTGAGCCATGATCGCACCACTGCACTCCAGCCTGAGCAACAGCCTATCTGTAAAATATAGAATAAAATGATAAAAAGTAAATACAGGCTGGGCTTGGTAGCTCACGCCTATAATCCCAGCACTTCGGGAGGCCAAGGCAGGTGGATCACCTGAGGTCAGGAGTTCAAGACCAGCCTGGCGAATGTGAAACCCAGTATCTACTAAAAATACAAAAAATGAGCTCGGCAGGGTGGTATGCACCTATAATCTCTGCTACTTGGGAAGCTGAGGCAGAATAGCTTGAACCTGGGAGTTGGAGGTTGCAGTGAACTGAGAGCACGCCACTGCACTCCAGCCTGGGCAAATGAGACTCCATTTCAAAAAAAAAAGTAAATACATAAGCCAGTAACCAAGTCATTATCATCAGGCATTACGTACTGTACATAATTGTGTGTGCTATACTTGTACACGGCTGGCAGCACAGTTTACACCAGCATCACCACAAACACGTGAGAAGTGCATGCACTGTGCTACATTCCAACAGCTACAAGGTCGCTAGGCAATAGGACTTCTTCAGCTCCACTGTAATCTTCTGGAACTATCTTCATACATGCAGTCCATCATTGATCAAAATGCTTTTATGCAGCACACGCCTATACCGCTGTAAAAGTCGATCATGAAATTTTGGGAAATACATTCCAGCAACATATTTGAAGAATAAAACACCATAACCAAGGGAGGTTTATTCCAGAAGTGTGTTCAATTTTAAGAAATCTCTTACTATAATTCATTGTTGAAAGACCAAAAAAGAAAAATGTGATTACTTCCAGAGATGCCGAAAAGGTACCTGATATAACTAAACTGCTCTTGGCTGGGCTCTGTGGCTCATGCCTGTAATACCAGCACTTTGGGAGGCCGAGGTAGGCAGATCGTTTGAGGCCAGGAGCTGACGACCAGCCTAGGCAACATGGGAAAACCCATCTCTACTATTAACAAAAATACAAAAAATTAGCCAGGCATGGTGGCACAGGCCTGTAATCCCAGCTACTCTGGAGTCTGAGGCAAAAGAATCATTTGAACCTGGGAGGTGGAGGTTGCAGTGAGCCAAGATGGCGCCACTGCACTCCAGCCCAGGTGACACAGCAAGACCCTGGCTCAAAAAATAAATAGAATTAAACTGCTGTTAATTATTCTCATTCAAGTCAGGAAAAGTAAGAATACTGACTGTAATAATTAACTTTGTCCTATGGATACTAACCAATGCATTTAGGAAACAGGAAGAAATTTTTTTTTTTTTTTGAGACGGAGTTTCGCCCTTGTTACCCAGGCTGGAGTGCAATGGCGCGATCTTGGCTCACCGCAACGTCTGCCTGAAATTTGTACACTGTTTGGAAGGCATGAAGTGAAATTACCCTTACTTGCAGTTGAAATGATTATCTGGAAAACTCAAAACTATCAGAAAACAATTAGAAACAATAAGAGAATACAGAAGGGCAGTTGGGTCCAAAACTAATATTCAGAAATCATAGCATTGCCCCTTAACTGCTATGTGGCATTTTTCTTATGTGAATAGTGTATGTATATATCCCTATCATATTGTGACAAGCAAATCAGTTTCCTGGGTGTAAGTATGGGGTGACTGGCCGGGAAGGGGCCCACAGGATCTGTGGTTAGTGTGATGACATGGACAGTGCATTGTCAAAACTCACTGAATTCCCCCCTTACAATGCTTGCATTCTATTGTATGTAATTTAAACTTCAGTTAGGTTGATTTGAAAGTATACTGATAATGGTATTTCAACATAATTATTTCTTCCATAATTTTATGTTGATTGTATGCTTTTATCAGTGGCAATCTTTTTCATCCAAGGAGGGACAGATGAGCTTCCTTGCCACCCGCTGTTGGAAGGTGACTCTAGTCCAGTCTTCCACTGAGAGCAAACCCTGTAAGTCCTGGATTTGAACAGATCAGCCTCCCACCTTGTGCTGTTCCAAAGCCTCAGCTCCTCATGCACGTAAGGTTCAAAACAGTCCAAGACTAATACTTCGCCTTGTGGGGAAGCCAGAACACCAGTGCATGGGCTTCCCTACCTGGTTCTGTTTTCTTTTTCTCTTTTTCTAGGGATTTATTTTCTGTGAACACAGCTGTATATTAGAACTTTTTTTTTTTTTTTGAGACAGTCTCACTTTGTTGCCCAGACTGGAGTACAGTGGCATGATCTTGGCTCGCCTCTGCCTCCCAGGTTCAAGCGATCCTCCTGCTTCAGCCTCCCGAGTAACTGGGACTACAAGCATGCGCCGTCACACCGGCTAATTTTTGTACGTTTAGTAGAGGCAGGGTTTCACCATGTTGGTCAGGCTGGTCTCGAACTCTTGATCTCCTGATCCACCCGCTTAGCCTCCCAAAGTGCTAGGATTACAGGCATGAGTCACTACACCTGGCCATTGGCTCACGCACCAGGCCACTGGCTCACGCCTGTAACCCCAGCACTTTGGGAGGCCGAAGCGGTTGGATCACCTGAAGTGAAGAGTTCGAGACCAACCTGACCAACATGGAGAAACCCCATCTCCACTAAAAATACAAAAATTGGCCGGGCGTGGTGGCACATGCCTGTAATTCTACCTACTTGGGAGGTTGAGGAAGGAAAATTGCTTGAACCCGGGAGGCGGAGGTTGTGGTGAACCGAGATCGCACCATTGCACTCCAGCCTGGGCGACCAGAGCGGGATTCTGTCTCAAAAACAAACAGAAACCAATTATCCTGATGAATTCAGAAGTCCAATAGGTTTACAAAGCTATTTAAAATTGTGAAATATTTCAGACACAATCAGTTTTATTTTTATGATGACTTTTTTAGCTATACCTTCTGGGACGGGAGAGTTCTAAAAGTTAATTGTCTTGGATGTTGTGGTCTTTAACTCAGTATTTCTGTTCTGCCAGTGCTGCTAGAACTGGGAGGCAGGGAGCAAGGGCTAGAGCGGGACACAGCATAAACATTCTGTGAGCCAGAATGAGAACCCAGATTGGAATCAGCTGTGGTTGTTAACCCTGTCTTTTTCCTCTAGGGAGAAATTGTCATTTTAATAAAACCGAAATGCTAGCTCAGAAATGCTAAACCGCCATCCCAATGTCATGAAACCAATCAGCCACAGCTGGGTGACTTTGAGTACCGAACTTCCCTTCTCTGGAAGGTACTGAGAAGGCTAGATAAGGTTCTGTATACTCATGACCTATAGATGTGTCATTTCTCTGGGCACAGACCCTGGGAACACATGACAGGGCTGGGGGCGGTCACACACACAGCTTCCTGCCCACGTGGGCTGTATCTTGATTGGCACCTGCCTCAGTTGAGCCATGCATTTCACAACCAGCCAGGACAGTTCCATTTCCCTTTTTGTTGTTACGTCTCATGAGTGTGAGAAATTTCTCCCATCTAGGTCTCTCCATCCCATTCTCCCAGACGGCCCATACAAGTTACTGATTCAAATGCACCAATAAAGATTTCTGTTTGGGAGGGATCTGGGTACATGGCCTGACTTTAGAGGGAAGGCTGGATTGCACGGGCCAGGTGAGTGCCTGCTCACCACCAAGCTGAGATGCAGGCCCAGGCTCCTGCTGCTTGGAGGTCTAGCAGGACTTAAGGGACTATACAACCCTGTCAGCCACTTCCTCTAGGCTGAAGGTCCTCACCGCACCCCAGCACAGACATCTCCAGGCTGGTTGTATCTGCAGCTGTGGGTGGAAAAGCTGCCTGGAACCTGCTGGCATTTCTCTGAGTCCTTCCTCACTCGGACTTCTCAGCTTCCACCTACCAAGCTGGGGTGCTCTCCTGGCTTCTCCTGCTAGGTGGCCCTGTCCTCTCTGCCTTGTCTCACCCTTGGGCATCAGCTTGTCAGGGGCAGGCCAGCCCACATGTGGGATCTCCACCCGGAACCTGTCTGCCAACCCTTTGCCAACTCTCAGGGCAGGGAAGGAAACCTCGCTCTCCCCTCCTCCAGGGGCTGACCGCTCCTTTTGCTTGGTTATTTTCCACAGAGGCTGTGGGTAGGCTGTGTCCGACGTACACCCGGCTGCCTGAAATAGAATGCACAGCAATGATGTATCCCTGCCAGGTCCCATTGCCACTGAACGGGACTCATTTCCATGAGCCGGAATGAGAACCTAATTGGAGTCAGCTGTGGTTGTCAACCTGTCTTTTTCCTCTAGGGAGAAACTGTCATTTGAATGAAACCAGGACTCAGAAATGTTAACAACCATCCCGATGTCATCAAACCAATCCGCCACAGAAGTGGAGACTAATATTGGCACTCAGGCCTGAGCCACAGAAAATCTCCTTTCCCTCAGATGCATCTTCCTGAAGTCCAGCTCCTAGGCTCGCTCATGTGGGCCTGCTTGAGCAGAGCAGGAAGACCCAGAGCCTGGGTCCAAGCAGAGGCTGCCCAGCTCTCAACTGACCTCCCCTGTAGGGGTGCTGCATCCGCCTGGCAGGCCGAGGACAGGCAGAGCCCAGATCACTGGGTCCCCTTGGCACAGACCCAGGGTCTTGGAGTGCTACAGTTTGCAGCCACCAGCGTGCCTTCCTCCAGGGCCCCGCAGTTGATATCCGAATTGTTCTCTCCATCCTTGGGGAGTCTGGGGAAGGGTGGGAGGGGAAAGAGGAGAGATGCTCAGGGTGCCGGGGCCTCACTTCCCAGCCAGACCCTCCAGCCCATGTGCCTGTCACCTCCACCAGCCTGTGCACTGAGCGAGGCTGCGCACTGGTCAGCCACGTGACACTGGATGAACCCCCAAACCTCCCTGAGCAGCTCACCCTGCATCTGTAAAACAGGGTGACAACCCTGCTTGGGTGAATGTGCTGGGAGCCCAAATAAGGAGTGGAGTGATAGGAACTAAGCAGGTGCCAGGCCACGGGCATGGGTGTGGGTTGTTTCCGGAGTGGCACTCCAGGCAGGGGGAGCAGCAAGGAGGCAGAGCATGGGGAGAAACAGAGGATCCGAGGAGGGGGAAAGACCGCGGTCACTCACAGCTGGGACGGCAGGGGGGCCCCATCGATCCAGTGCCAGCCCTGGGGGCCTCGCCGGGCCCCCACCCAGGAGTGCTTGGAGACTGGGTATCTGCTCAGAAGGTCCTGAAGGAGAAAAGTAAGCTGGTCACTCCCCTGGACCCTGGTGGGGCTCACCTGGGCCGTATAGGTTCCCCAGGGCTCCCACAGGATCCCAGCCAGCCAATCCAGAGGGATCTGCTCAAGCCAGTGCTTGCAGAACAAAACAACTTCAAAAGCTGGACTGCATGCCTGCTGTGTGCCAGGTGCTGTGCTCAGGGCTGGAGGCCAGAACATGTGAACACCAAACACCACTAAGCAATGCTCAATGGGTGTTGAGTGGGCAAAGAAACAAGGAAGCTCAGAAAGTGAGGGAGGTGACTGGGTACAGTGGCTCATGCCTGTAATCCCAGCACTTTGGGAGGCCGAGGCTGGCAGGTTACCTAAGGTCAGGAGTTGGAGACCAGCCTGTCCAATATGGTGAAACCTTGTCTCTACTTAAAAAATATATATATATATAATATATATAATATATACATATATAATATACGTATAATATATACGTATATATTATACGTATAATATATACATATATGTATATATTATATATAATATATATACTATATATTATATATAATATGTATATAATATATATAATATGTACATATTATATATATTATATATATATTATATATATAATATGTATATATATATATATATGCAATATACAGGCACCTGTAATCCCAGCTACTTGGGAGTCTGAGGTAGGAGAGTCGCTTGAACCTGGGAGGTGGAGGTTGCAGTGAGCTGAGATTGCGCCACGCACTCCAGCCTGGGCGATGAGAGGGAAAACTCCATTTCAAAATAATAATAATGCATGTAGACATGCAGGAACAACAAAAATCAAAGTAATGGAGAGCTATTAGACATCTTTCTTCTTTTTCATATTTGCCCTCAATGTTCACTGCAGCGTCTACCTCCCAGGTTCAAGTGATTCTCCTCTCTCAGCCTCCTGAGAAGCTGGGATTACAGGCGTGTGCCACCACACCTGGGTCATTTTTGTATTTTTAGTAGAGACAGGTTTTGCCATGTTGACCCAGGCTGATCTCAAGCTCCTGGCCTCAAGTCATCTGTCCACTTCAGCCTCCCAAAGTGCTAGAATTAGTGGCATGAGCCACTGCACCTGGTCAAGATTTTTTAACTTGGAAAAAAAAAGTTTAAATATTGCAAGTCCCAGAGTGGGGGCCTGGTGGAGGGGGCAGCGATGCCGACACAGCCCGTATCATCAGCTTGGTCTCTCTGCAATGTCATTTGCCTCGATGTAGAGCAGCACCACCACTCCTCCTCCTGCTCAAATGGGTGATTTAGCTGAGAAATAAATCCAAGAATATAAAGGGAAAAAATGAACTTATCTTAAGATAACATGGTGCTATTTGTGAAGAAAAAAATGGAAACTCCCCAAACGCTCAGCAATCGAGAAATAACTAGGTAAATTACAGGATGTCAACATGATGGAAAATTATAGTGCCATTAAAAATGACAAGTGTATAGAAAATGTCAGTATGCAGGAAAATGTCAATATGAAATCATGCGAAATGAAAAAAGAAGACTACACTAGCGAGTACATCACTCACAACAATGTCAAGAAGCACATATTCACACTGATGCAGGTTAGGAGTGGAGTGTAAATGAATTTCGCATATGCTCAGTTCTTCTTCCCCAAGAACATGGTTTAAGTCAACAAAGACAAGCCCCGGAATTAGCAAGCAAGCACTGGAGTGATGCCTGTCCCGTTGGTGCCACCTCCTCCACCCCTCAGATGTTAGCTAAAGGTTGCTTTTCTTACAGACACTGGGCTGACCCTCTCCAAGGTGAACTAGGTGCTCCTTCCTCCCCTTGGCTTCCATCACCTTCACAGAATAGAGCTGCCTCTTTTTTTATTTCATTTTTTTTGAGACAGAGTTTTGCTTAGCTACCCAGGCTGGAGTACAGTGGCGCGATCTCAGCTCACTGCAACCACCATCTTCCGGGTTCAAGCAATTCTCCCATCTCAGCCTCCTGAGTAGCTGGGATTACAGGCACTCACCATTGTGCTGGGCTAAATTTTGTATTTGAGTAGAGATGGGATTTCACGATGTTGGCCAGGCCGGTCTTGAACTCCTGACCTCATGTGATCTGCCAGCCTTGGCCTCACAGAGTGTTGGTATTACAGGTGTGAGCTACCGTGCCTGGCCTCTCTTATTTATTTGTATATTTATTTATTTAGGAGATGGAGTTTGGCTCTTGTTGCCCAGGCTGGAGTGCAATGGTGTGATCTTGGCTCACTGCAAACTCTGCCTCCAGGTTCAAGTGATTCTCTTGCCTTGGCCCCCCAAGTAGCTGGGATTACAGGCATGTGTCCCCATGCCTGGCTAATTTTGTATTTTTAGTAAAGATGGGGTTTCTCCATGTTGGTCAGGCTGGTCTCGAACTCCCAACATCAGGTGATCTGCCTGCCTCGTCCTTGCAAATTGCTAGGATTAAAGGCATGAGCCACCGTGCCCAGCCTGTCTTTTTTATTTAGGAGACATGGTCTCACTATGTTGCCCAGGCTGGCCTTGAACCCCTGGGCTCAAGTGATGCTCCCACCTCAGCCTCTGAAGTAGGTGGGATTATAGGCGCCCACAAACATGTCTGGCTAATTTTTGTACTTTTAGTAGAGGCAGGGTTTCACCATGTTGGCCTGGCTGGTCTCGAACTCCTGACCTTGTGATCCGCCTGCCTCTGCCTCCCAAAGTGCTGGGATTACATGTGTGAGCCACTGTGCCCAGCTGAGTTTGTCTTACTCAATATCACACTACGATTACCCTGCGCACAGTAGGTCAGCTCAGTGAAACTGCCTCTCCACACTCACTGCCAAAAATCAGCGAGAGCCACAGTGAGCCCAGGCCATCAGGCCACTGTGTGTCAAACCCATCTTCTGCTCGTCAAGGCTAGCACCCACCAGTTAACAGCCCAGAGAGAAGCCAGGGGCAACTTCCAGGCTGAAGGTTGCCAATTTTACCCTTCTTGAATCCTAAAGACCAGACTGCATAGGAAAATGGAGAGTGGTGAGTGTGCTGAACAGAGAAAGCACACTGAGGCCCAGGGTGGGGCTTGGCGAGGGGCCCTGGAGAGGATGGGAGGAACCCAGCCTGCGCTGAGGTGTGACTCAGAGGGCAGAGTAGCCCAACATCATCCTCCTGGGAGCAGACGCCTGTTTAGGAAGGCACACCAGGGCTCAGTGCCTCTCCCAGAGCTGAGATGGGGCCGGGCTACCCCATATGCAAATTCTGGCTCTCTGACTTGTGAGCCACGTGACAAGTTACCCAACCCTTCAGAGCCACAGCGTGGTCCTCTGTAAAATGAGGATGCTTGTGATGAGGCTTGAGATAATAACATATAAAGCCAGGGTCACCTAGACACACTTACCCTAAGTCCTCTCCCCTCTGATGTGTGGTAGGCAAAGCTTGTGCCCCGCCCCCAACACACATGAGCTTTGATGCTTCCAGCAACCTCAAGAGGATCCTGCCCTTCTGTCACAGCCCCAGGCCTTGTAGCTCTTTCTCCCTTTCCCTCTGGGCCTTCCCTACCCTGCCTAGCTCCAGCCACTCCATTCCGTTCTTTTCCTTGCAGTTGAGACTCCCAATCTCATTGTTAGCAAAAATGGTGGTGTGGGGAAGGCATTGTTCAGAGTTATAAATAAGGTCCAGGAACTTCTAAGTAATTTATGGCTCAAAGGACTGCTCTGTGCAAAAGATCCTGAGTCCTCCTTAAATTGCGGATTCTCGGCCGGGTGCGGTGGCTCAAGCCTGTAATCCCAGCACTTTGGGAGGCCGAGGCGGGTGGATCACAAGGTCAAGAGATCGAGACCATTCTGGTCAACATGGTGAAACCCCGTCTCTACTAAAAATACAAAAAATTAGCTGGGCATGGTGGTGCGTGCCTGTAATCCCAGCTACTCAGGAGGCTGAGGCAGGAGAATTGCCTAAACCCAAGAGGCGGAGGTTGCGGTGAGCCGAGATCGTGCTATTGCACTCCAGCCTGGGTAACGAGCGAAACTCTGTCTCAAAAAAAAAAAAAAAAAAAAAAAATTGCGGATTCTCCAGCTCTTCCACTGATAAGAGCAGAAAGAATGTGATCCTGAGCAGAGCGGACTGAAATCTCACATTTTACATCTTACAATTATAGAAAATTATTTGCTATGCCTTCATACATTTCTTTTTTAAAAATTGTGATAAAAGCTTCATGGCCTTCCTCCTGGACGTGTCAAAAAAAAAATAATAAATTTAAAAAAAAGATTGACGGCCAGGCATGGCAGCTCAGAGCTGTAGTCTTAGCACTTTGGGAGGTTGAGGAGGGCAGATCACTCAAGCTCAGGAGTTTGAGACCAGCCTGAGTAACATAGTGAAAACCTGTCTTTACAAAAAATACAAATATTAGCCAGGTGTGGCACACTCCTGTAGTCCTTGCTACATGAGTACTCAGGAGGCTGAGGCTGAAGGATGGCTTGAGCTCAGGAGGTCGAGGCTGCAGTGAGTCACAATCGACACCACTGTGCCCCAGCCTGGGTGACAGGGCAAGAACCTGTCTCAAAAAAAAAAAAAATATGACATAAAATTTACCATTTTAACCATTATAAGTGTACAGTTCAAGGGCATTAAGTATATCCATATTGTTATGAAACCATCATCACCAACCATCTCCTGAAACTGAAGTCATCCTCATTAAACAACTCCCCAACCCTCACTGCCCCAGCAACCGCCATTCTACTATCTTCATACATGTCTGTTTTAATATTAAAATGCTTCAAATTCCTTATTTTTTTTTTTGAAACAGTTTCACTCTTTTTGCCCAAGCTGGAGTGTAATGAGTGTAAAGGCATGATCTCGGCTCACTGCAACCTCTGCCTCCCTGGTTCAAGCCATTCTCCTGCCTCAGACTCCCGAGTAGCTGGGATTACAGGCATGCACCACCATGCCCAGCTAATTTTATATTTTTAGTAGGGATGAGGTTTCTCCACGTTGGCCAGGCTGGTCTTGAAACCTCAGATGATCCTCCCCACTTGGCCTCCCAAAGTACTAGGATTACAGGCATGAGCCACTGCAACCAGCCTCAAATTACTTTTCTTGATCCTAGGATGTATATTTATTCATAGTTTAATCTTTTTGAAAGCAGGATCGGGCTGACGTTCAGCGTGTGCTGTTAAGGTAGCTTTCTCCCTCTGCCACTCTGCAAAGCACAGCTGTTATTAAACCAATAATGAGCACTTGCAACTTCCTACTTTTCACTAATCCAGAGCACAACAGGCTCCTGGGGAGGAAGCCTCGTCTTTCCTGTACCTTCCTCTGGGCGCCCTGGCCCTGGCGCCTTCCTCGGGTTTGTGGGCGCAGCCTGTGTGTGTGGGTCCCATGCTCTCCTCCCTGCACCAGGAGCTTCTGGTCTTTGTCCAGAACATAGGAAGATTCCAGAGTTTCACACCTATTATATTCCAGATTTTAACTGCCTGGATATTGAATCTTAGCTTTGGTCTTTTTGCAGGGATGAGGTTATCCAGTCTATGGTATGTTTTCTGCAAACTTACTTACGTTTCAAATGAGATGCTGTATATATTTTTAAATTCTTTATCTCAGGTTCTGTTTCCAGTTTGGATAGTTAAGCCCACCTCCCTCCATTGGCAATAGGAAGATCTAAGATCATTTGAGGTGAACCTGTCTGATGCGACGCCTGTTTTACTGGCTTCCTGTTGGCATTTGCTGCGCTCAGTCGGTCTGTCTCAGGACAAAATGCCATGTTCTTCAGTCTTAAGTGCTGGCATTCTGTAAGTTATGGGATGAACTATGTCCCTGCAAAAATAGAATTCCTGCCCTGCTTGGGTCTGGCCCCAACTCCAGGTACTCTCTAGAGACCACCTGTGGAGCCACCTACATTCCTACAGGCCTTCGATGTGCAGATACCAGGCTGGGCCATTTAGTGTAGGAGCCTGGGGTGTTTTCTTTTCTTTTTTTTTTTTTTTTTTTTGAGACGGAGTCTCACTCTGTCGCCCAGGCTGGGGTGCAACAGCATAATCTCGGCTCACTGCAACTGCTGCCTCCCAGGTTCAAACGATTCTCCTGCCTCAGCCTCCCGAGTAGCTGGGATTACAGGCATACACCACCATGCCACGTCCAGCTAATTTCTGTATTTTTAGTAGAGACCGGGTTTTGCCATGTTGGCCAGGCTGGTCTCGAACTCCTGACCTCGAGATCCGCCTACGTCGGCCTTCCGAAGTGCTGGGATTACAGGTGTGAGCCACCACACCTGGCCTATGAGCCTGGGGTGCTTTCTTTGCACAGCCCGTTCTCATCTTAACAGCAACACCTCAGGGCTCAGCCCAGGCGCTGGGCAGAAACAGTTCTCTACGGAGCTCCTCTTGCCCTCCCGGGTTACCATTGTTCTAGCATATTCCCCCAATCACAGCATATATTATTTGTGGAACACTTAAGACAATAAATGTTTTTCCTGGTTACAAAATAATCTATGCTAACTGTAAAACATCATCTCCAGCAGGTTTTTACATGGGGAAAATGGGACGATACCAGCAAGCCTTTCCTGAGCCTGCTGTGAAAGTCATGAGGGGACCTGGCCCAGTGTTAGTGGTGGCTCCAATGTAGTTGTCTTGGTTTGTTTAGTGTGTTTTCTGTTCCTGTCACAGATGACCACAGAAAGGGTCATTTATAAGGAAAATAAATTACTTCTTGCAGTTTTGGAGGCTGGGTCAGGTGCAGTGGCTCATGCCTGTAATCCCAGCCCTTGGGAGGCCGAGGTGGGAAGACTGCTTGAGGCTAGGAGTTTGAGACCAGCCTGGGCAACAGAGTAAGACCCTATCTCTACTAAAAATAAAAATAAAAAAATTAGCCAGGCATGGTTTCAGCTACTCAGGAGGCTGAGATGAGAGGATTGCTTGAGCCTGGGAGGTCAAGGCTGGAGCAAGCCATGATCACTGCACTGCACTCCAGCCTGGGCAACAGAGTGAGACCCTGTCTAAAAAACAAGAAGGCTGGGCACAGTGGCTCACATCTGTAATCCCACTATGTGGGGAGGCTGAGGCAGGCAGATCACTTGATGTCAGGAGTTTGAGACTGGCCTGGTTAACATGGTGAAACCCCGCCTCTACTAAAAATATAAAAATTAGCTACATGTGGTGGCAGCTGCATTCCATCTACTTGGGAGGCTGAGGTTGCAGTGATCTGAGACTGCACCACTGCACTCCAGCCTGAGAGACAGCACGAGACTCTCAATTTAAAACATAAAAAGAGGCCGGGTGAGATGGCTCCCACCTGTAATCCCAGCACTTTGGGAGGCCGAGGCAGGTGGATCAACTGAGGTCTGGAGTTTGAGACCAGCCTGGCCAACATGGTGAAAACCCGTCTCTACTAAAAATATAAAAATTAGCCAGGTATGGTGGTGAGACCTGTAATCCTAGCTACTTGGGAACCTGAGGCAGGAGAATCACTTGAACCCAGGAGGCAGAGGTTGCAGTGAGCCAAGATCACACCACTTCACTCCAGCCTGGGCGACAGAGCAAGACTCCATCACAAAAAAAAAAGAAAAAAAGAAAAGACATGTGGGGGACACATTGAAACCATAGCACTAGTGTTGGGGTGGAGCTTCTTAGCCAGGGCACTCAGTGCAAGTATCTTTTCTGACACTGATCAAGGGCAAGTTACTCAGCTTTTCTTTGCCACAAGATTCCTTATCAATGTGAGAGAAAAAAGAACCATCGCCTCCACATCACAGGGCTGTGTGGACTTTATGATAGTGTTCTCTTTTGAACTTATAAAAACCATTTGATACAAATCAAAATGTCACGTGTGTCTGTCTTTAAGTGTTGAGATTCCATAAGTGCTACAGGATACATTCTGTCACCCTAAAGTTCAGACATGGGTGCCCTAACCCCTAGTACCTTGGAACGTGACTGTATTTGGAGTCATACCTTTAAAGAAGTGATTAAGGGCAGGTAAGGCTATTTGGGTGGCCCCTAATCCAGTGTGACTCGGGTTGTTATAAGAGGAGTAAGTTTAGACATACTGGGTGACACTAGAGATGGAAGGACACAGGGAGAAGGGCCACTACCTCAAAGCCAAGGCAAGGCCTCTGGAAACCTGAAACATGTCGACACCTGGATCTTAGACTTCCAGCCCTCAGGACTGTGAGAAGGTTTCACTCTGTCTCAGCCTCCTGAGTAGCTGGGATTACAGGGACCCGCCACCATGCCCAGCTAATTTTAGTGTTTTTTAGTAGAGACGAGATTTCTCCATGTTGGCCAGGCTGGTCTCAAACTCCTGACCTCAGGTGATCCACCTGCCTTGGCCTCCCAAAGTGCTGGGATTACAGGTGGGAGCCACTACGCCTGGCTAATACAATAAGAGTTTTAAAAGGATTTTACTTCTTTAATAAATGGGAGACTAGGCTGGGTGGCTCATGCCTGTAATTCCAGCACTTTGGGAGGCTGAGGTGGGTGGATCACTTGAAGTCAGGATTTCCAGACCAGCCTGGCCAACATAGTGAAACCCCATCTCTACTAAAAATACAAAAATTAGCTGGGCATGTTGGCAGGTGCCTGTAATCCCAGATACTTGGGAGGATGGGAGGATCAGTTGAACCAGGGAGATGGTGGTTGCGGTGAGCTGAGATTGCGCCACTGCACTCCAGCCTGGCCAGCTGAGGGAGACTCCTTCTCAAAAAAAAAAAAAAAAGAGCTGGGCATGGTGGCAGGTGCCTGTAATCCCAGCTACTTGGAAGGCTGAGGCAGGAGAATCGCTTGAACCCAGGAGGTAGAGGTTGCAGTGAGCTGAGATCAAGCCACTGCACTCCAGCCTGGGCAACAGAACAAGACTGCTTCTCAAAAAAAAAAAACAAACCAAAATAATTCACTTCCTGCCCAGTCTCTCACAAGCATCCCCAGGGGTTCTCAGGAGGGCTCCTGTGGCTCCTCCAGGCACTGCAGGTGGCTGGCAGGACAGACCCAGTAGCCAGTTCTTCAGGGCTCTGTTCCTCTACTCTCACTCTCATTGTCTGTCCCCAAGTGAGGTGGCTCGAACAGAGAGGTGAGTCTCCAAGATGTGTGGATGTGACAGCCAAAGCGGGTGGGATAAAGGGCTGGTAAGCCCAATACAGGGGGTGGGGCTACCAGGCCACAGGCTGTTTCGGAGCCCCCACCTGACATGTGGCACTTCCTGACCCCTCCTTGGCAGAGCATGGATCCCTAATCCTTCTGTAATGACTGATAGGCACATCCAGGAACTCTCCCAGAGGAAAAAAAGCTAGGAACTCCCTCCCCTCTCCACTGTGCAGGGCAGAATAACTTTGATTTCAGGTAAGGATAGTCCAACAAAATGTCATGCATGCAAACATCTTAAGTGAAATATTAACCAGTCAAGTCCAGAAATATTTGGGGGGAAAAAAATCATGACTAAGTAGACTTGATCACAGCAAGCCAAGAATAAAATAAACAAACCACCACAAGAGATTAAAAGGAGAACAGAAAGGGTATTATCATCCCACTGGATGCATAAAAAGCGTTCAATGATTTAAACTCATTCATATTTAAAACTCTTAAATAAGAATAGAACTTTTTTAAATGACAAAAAATAGAAGGAAAAAGGACAAAAAGAATGGGAAGAGAGGCTGGGTGCTGGTAATCCCAACACTTTGAGAGGCCAGGCAGGAAGATCATTTGAGCCCAGGAGTTCAAGATCAGCCTAGGAAATATACTAAGGCGCTGTCTGTGCCTATTTAAAAAAAAAAAAAGCCAGGTGCAGTGGCTCACACCTGTAATGCCAGCACTTTGGGAGCCCAAGGCAGGCGGATCATGAGATCGAGACCATCCTGACTAACACAGTGAAATCCCATCTCTACTAAAAATACAAACAATTAGCTGGGTATGGTGGTATGTGCCTGTAGCCCCAGCTACTCAGGAAGTCAAGGTAGGAGAATCACTTGAACCTGGGAAGCGGAGGTTGCAGTGAGCCAAGATTGCGTCATTGCACTCCAGCCTGGATGACAGAGCACGACTGTCAAAAAAAAAAAAAAAGAATAGGGCCGGGCACCGTGGCTCACGCCTGTAATCCTACCACTTTGGGAGGCTGAGGTGGGCAAATCACCAGGTCAGGAGTTCAAGCCTAGCACGGCCAACATGGTGAAACTCCATCTCTACTAAAAATACAAAAAGTAGCCTGTAATTCCAGCAACTTGGGAAGCCGAAGCAGGAGAATCATTTGAACCCGGGAGGCGGAGGTTGCAATGAGCAACAGAGCGAGACTCCATCTCAAAAAAAAAAAAAGAATGGGAAAAGACAACTGCAGATGAGAAACATCAACATTTTGGAAGCTGGATAACTGTAATGGCATCACAGACCTGAGAAAGCTCAGTGGTTTTCAGGAAAAGGACAGATAGACAGCTGGGAGAAAGCCAAGAAATATCCCAATTTGTATTGAGAAGCCCCCAAAGCTTACCTATGAGAGACAACAGGTCCTTCTGAAAGCCAATGATGTACAGAAAAAAGGACTTGGAAAAAGGACTGGTTGAAAGTCTGTAAAGGACCCTCTGCCCCCAGCCCAAAGATCCATTCATCTTTCCTATGCAGTCAGGTAACCGACAGAATTATTTGGAAAGATGAAACACAGAGGCTTTTAGAATCTCCGATACCAGGTTCAGCTAAGGGTGAAGCCGTTTATAGTAAAAAGGGAATGGGATGTGGTAGCTTGCACCTGTAATCCCAGTACTTTGGGAGGCCGAAGCGGGTGGATCGCTTGAAGCCATGAGTTCAAGACCAGCCTGGCCAACATGGTGAAATACAAAAATACAAAAATTACTTGGGTGTGGTGGTGCAACCCAGCAATCCCAGCTACTTGGGAGGCTAAGGCAGGAGAATCATCTGCACCTGTGAGGTGGAGGTTGCAGTGAGCCGAGATTGCTCACTGCACTCCAGAGACTCTGTCTCAAAAAAATAAATAAATAAAAATTTAAAAAATAAATTAAAAGGGAAGAATATTTAGAGGCTACACACTTAGAGGTAAAACCACCCCCTTCTCCCCCCGGAATGATGACAGCTCAGCACTCACTAAGAAAATGACTGAGGTGCTGGGTGCGGTGGCTCATGCCTATAATCCCAGCACTTTGGGAGACCGAGGCAGATGGATCACTTAGGGAGGCTGAGGTCGGGAGTTTGAGACCAGTGTGACCAACATAGAGAAACCCCATTTCTACCAAAAATACAAAGTATTAGCCAGGCGTGGTGGCACATGCCTGTAATCCCAGCTACTCGGGAAGCTGAGGGAGAATTGCTTGAACCTGGGAGGCAGAGGTTGCAGTGAACTGAGATCACACCATTGCACTCCAGCCTAAGCAACAAGAGCGAAACTCTGTCTCAAAAAAAAAAAAAAGAACACTGGGAGGGTGGCACACTCCAACTCTAAGGACAGAAGCTCCTGTACTTGGGACTCTTCCAGATCTCACCCTCTGCATCTCATCTGGCTGTGTGTTTGTACCCTTTGTAATTAACAAGTAAATGTGTTTCCCTAAGTTTTGTGAGCTGCTCTAGCAAATCAATCAAACCCAAAGAGGGAATGTGTGAGCCCCAACTTGAAGCCACCCAATCAGAAGTTCCAGAGGCCTGGACTTGTGACTGGTATCTGAATCTAGGCAGCCTTAGGGACTGAGGCCTCTTCTCCAGGAAGACAGCATCAGAATTGAATTAGATTACAGGACACCCAGCTGGTGCCCACTGCTTGGTGCATAAGAGGAAAAAAAAACCACATTTGGTCACAGAAGCCTTCTGGGTTGATGGCTGTTTTTGTGTGAAAGCAGAGGAGAGACAGTTTGAGGGTTTTTCCTACACACCAGCCAAGCTACTAATCAAGTGAGAGGTTAGAATAAAAGTACTTTAAGCACAAAAGGTCTCAAGAAATTGAGGCCAGGCATGGTGGCTCATGTCTGTAATCCTAGCACTTTGGGAGGCTGAGGCCGGTAGATCGCCTGAGCCCAGGAGTTCGAGACCAGCCTGGGCAACATGCAAAACCCTGTCTCTCCTCAGGAGGCTGAGGCGAGAGGATCACTTGAGCCCAGGAGGTGGAGGCTGCAGGGAACGGTGATCACGCCACTGCACTCCAGCCTGGGAGACAGAACAAAACCTTGCCCAAAAATAAAAAGTTGACATCTCATGTATTTGCTTTTTTCTAGGAAGTTTACAGAGGATGTGCCCTACCAAGAAAAAGATATAAAGCAATGAAAACATATGCGATCTAGGAAACAGGGAATCCCACCTAGGAGAGAGGTAAGAGGCATGCTGAGGACGCAGGTGAATAGAAATTCAGGAACATCTATCCACAGGCCTCTCAAGCAACCGGTCCAGATGGAACAGAGAAGAGAGGATTCCAGGAGGCTGTCTGGCCCAGTCTCACTATCCCTTTTTATTCATTTATTTTTTGAGATGGAGTCTCACTCTGCTGCCCAGGCTGGAGCACAGTGGTGTGATCTTGGTCTACTGCAACCTCTGCCTTCCAGGTTCAAGTAATTCCCATACCTCAGCCTCCCAAGTGGCTGGGACTACAAGGGCCTGCCACCACGTCTGGCTAATTTTTGTATTTTTAGTAGAGACAAATTTTCACCAGGTTGGCCAGGCTGGTTTTAAACTCCCGACTTCAGGTGATCTGCCTGCCACCTCAGCCTCCCAAAGTGCTGGGATTGCAGGTATAATCCACTGCGCCCAGCCTCACTACCTTTTCCTGAATATTTTTTTGAAAGGCGCATGCGGCCTTGTTCACCTTGGTCTTCAGGTCACATGCTCCTGTCATATACTCTCGTAGCACTGGGCACCATCCCTTCATGGCACAGATCAGTGTGGTCATTAAACATCTATTTCTATGATTTCCCAATTGATGTCTGCCTCATCCACTCCCCTTTTTTTTTTCTTCGAGATGGAGTCTCGCTCTGTCACCCAGGCTGGAGTGCAATGGCGCAATCTCAGCTCACTGCAATCAATCTCTGCCAACCGGGTTCAAGTGATTCTCCTGCCTCAGCCTCCCGAGTAGCTAGGATTACAGGCATGTGCCAAAATGCCCAGCTAATTTTTGTATTTTTGGTAGAGATGGGGTTTCACCATGTTGGTCAGGATGGTCTCGATCTCTTGACCTTGTGATCTGCCCTTCTCCGCTGCCCAAAGTATTGGGATTGCAGGCATGAGCCACCATGCCCAGCCCTCACTGCTCTCTCAGCTTTGTCAGGGTAGGGGCTGTGCTATTCTGGCTCATTGTTGAACCCTCTGGTGCCAAACAGAGTAAGTGCTTAATACACATTCATTAAAGCACTGACAGAAGGAATGCTGCGTTTTCAACATACCGGAACAGCTAATATAAATTCCTGGCACCTGCCCCCAGGTAAAATTAAGTCAAGCATTGCTGAAAATGTAAAATTTCTCAGCTCCCGTGGAAGACAGATGCTAACTCCTCAAAAAATTAAACCTAGGATTAGCATATGGTCCAGCGATTCTCACTTCGGGGTGTATATTCTAAGAACTGAAAACAGGGTCTCAAAGAGATTATTTGTCCACCCAAATTCATAGCTGCCTTATTCACAACAGCCCAAACACAGAAGTGACCCAAGGGTTTGTCCACTGACCAATAAACAAATAAGCAAAATGTGGTACATACAGACAATGGAATATTATTCAGCCATAAAAAGGAAGGAAATTCTGAGACAGGCTACAATATGGGTGAGGCTTGAGGACATGACGCTAAGTGAAAGAAGCCAGTCACAAGACAAATACTGTGTGATTCCACTTGTATGAGTTACTTAGAGTAATCCAAACCAGAGAGAGAGAATGTAGTGCGGTGGCTGCCAGGGACTGCAGGCGGGGGAGATGAGGAATTAGTGTTTAGAGGGGTTAGAGTTTCAGCTGTACAAGACAAGAGTTCAGGAAATGAATGGTGGTGGTGGGTGCTCAACATTATGAATGTATTTAGCACCAATGAGCCATACACTTAAAATGACTAGCATGGGCCAGGCGTGGTGGCTCATGCCTGGAATCCCAGCACTTTGGGAGGCCAAAGCAGGCAGATCACAAGGTCAAGAGATAAAGACCATTCTGGCCAACATGGTGAAACCTGATCTCTACTAAAAATACAAAAATCAGCCAGGCATGGTGGCACATGCCTGTAATCCCAGTTACTCAGGAGGCTGAGGCAGGAGAATTGCTTGAACCAGGGAGGTGGAGGTTGTAGCGAGCCAAGATCACACCACTGCACCCCAGCCTGGGTGACAGAGAGAGACTGTCTCAAAAAAAACCCAACAACAACAAAATGCTAGGATGGTAAATTTTATGTTATGTGTACTTTAACACAATTTTTTTTTAATGGAAAAAAAAAAAGCCAGGCACAGGAGCTCACACCCATAATCCCAGTACTTTGAGAGGCCTAGGTGGGAGAATCACTTGAGTCCAGGAGTTTGAGACCAGCCTGGGCAACATAGCAAGACTTCTGTCTCTACAAAAAATAAAGTAGCCAGTCATGATGACACCTGCCTGTAGTCCTTGCTACTCAGGAGGCTGAGGTGGGAGGACTGCTTGAGCCTGGGAATTCGAGGCTGCAGTGAGCCATGACTGCACTACTGTACTCAGCCTGGGTGAGAGAGTGAGGACTGGTCTCAAAAAAAAAAAAAGGGAAAAACAGTTATGCCAAGGACTGGATCCTGTCTATTGGTTCCTTTTTGTAGATACTCTCAAACCCACTGACTGGATTACTATTCAGCAAACATCCACTCCTCTCCCTCTCCCGTGGGGATGGCATATTCTACACCGGCCCTTTGATAGTGGGCTTGGCCATGTTATTGCTTTGGCCACTGAAACGTTGGCATGTGTGGCAGGAGTGGCAGCTTCAAGTGATGCTTGCACAGTTTAGCTTGCTTCTCAGACTTCCGCCAGCTTTCTTATGAGCTTCTCTCAGGTAGAAGGATGAGGCTTATGGGGCAAACACAAACCCAGCTTGCAACCTCAAACCACGTCCCAGCATGGGGTTTCTCCATGTTGGTCAGGCTGGTCTCAAACTCCTGACCTCAGGTGATCTGCCCACCTCCGCCTCCCAAAGTGCTGGGATTACAGGCATGAACCACCGCACCCAGCCAACCCTATCTCTTAAAAAAAAAATTTTGTTTTAACCTGGGCATAGTGGCATGTGCCTGTAGCTACCCAGGAGGCTGAGGCAGAAGGATTGGGTGAGCCCAGGAGTTAGAGGCTGCATGAAGTTATGGTTATGCTACTCCTCTGCACCTTGGTGACTTCTTTGATAAGGGTTGGACTCAATCATTAAGCTTCTTTCCAGTGCTAGGATTCTGTGGTCTAGAAGGATCTATGCCCCCTGGACTGACCACCCCTTTCTTACCTGGGTATGGCTCAGCAGGGGGAGGGTAGCATGGTAGGCTGAGCAGAAAGCCTGGCTAGCTTCCCAGGCCTGCGCTTCTGCAGAGAGGTAGTAGCAGTGCTCCTCAGACAACACCCAGCCTGGGGGGCATGGCTGGCATCTGGTTCCTGCAAGCACAGAGACTGCTGGTGAGCCGCAGGGTAAACTGCATTAAATAAACAAAGCCTGGCTGCTGCCTCAACTAAAGGGGCATGGAACTGGCCAATCTCAGGGTGGGCAGCGCTCCAGGGAGGCTGTATAGTCTATGCAGTGCACAGAGTCCCTCGGGGCTGTGCCTGGCGTCTGATTGCTTATCAAGGCACAAGCTGTGTCCAGTGGGAGGAAGACGCCAATTTTCCTTTGCTCATCAAGCCCCAGGTCTTCACGTTGCATCTCTCCATGTCTCTTTCTAATTCTAAGGTGGTGTAAGGGCTGGAAACCCAGTCCCGGTAGTGAAACAGCAGGGAGAGGGGACAGGGCCTGCAGAGGACACTATACCTGCTCTTGAAGCCAGGACCACAATGACAACCCCGGAGACAGCCAGGAGCACAGCCATGACCGCCAGGGCCCAGTGCAGGGACTTCATGTACACAGACAGCCCTGGGACGGGGGCAAACAGGACAGTCGGGTTAGTGGAGACCATCCCAACCAACCCAACTCAGAACCACAGACACAGCACACCAGCATCGCACCCACCTCATGCCAGCACCCGCTGCTTCAGCCTGGGATGCCAACGTAAACCACAATGTTTAGGTTCCAACTTTATATTCAGGAGAAAGAAGCCAGATTTTCTTTTCTTTTCTTTTCTCGTCTTTCTTTTTTTTGATGGAGTCTTGCTCTGTTGCCTAGGCTGGAGTACAGGGTACAATCTCGGCTCACTGTAACCTCTGCTTCCCAGATTCAAGCAGTTCTCCTGCCTCAGCCTCCCGAGTAGTGGAGATTACAGGTGCATGCCACTATGCTCGGCTAATTTTTATATTTTTTTAAGTAGAGACAGTGTTTTACCCTGTTGGCCAGGATGATCTTGAACTTCCGACCTTGTGATCCACTCACACTGGCCTCCAAAAGTCTGGGATTACAGGCATGAGCTACCGCACCTGGCCACCAGATATTCTTAAATACTTAGAAGGCTTAAGATTCTAGGCTGGGTGTGGGGGCTCACTCGTGTAATCCCAAAACTTTGAGAAGCTGGGGTAGGAGAACTGCTTGAGTCTAGGAGTTCAAGACCAGCCCAGGCAACATGGTGAGACTCTGTTTTTGTTTTTTTGTTTGTTTATTTTTGAGATGGAGTTTTGCTCTTGTTGCCTAGGCTGGAGTGCAATGGTGTGATATTGGCTTGCTGTAACCTCCAGCTCCCGGGTTCAAGTAATTCTTCTGCCTCAGCCTCCTGAGTAGCTGGAATTACAGGAGTGTGCCACCACGCCTGGCTAATTTTGTGTTTTTAGTAGAGACAGGGTTTCTTCATGTTGGTCAGGCTGGTCTTGAACTCCTGACCTCAGGTGATCCACCCACCTCGGCCTCCCAAAGTGCTGGGATTATAGGCATGAGCCACCGAGCTTGGCCGAGACTGCCTTTACAAAAAGTAAAAATGTAGCCAGGCATGGTGGCATGCACCTGTAGTCCCAGCAACTTGGGAGGCTGAGGTGGGAGGATCACTTGGGCGTTGGAGGTCAAGGCTGCAATGAGCCACAGTCATGCCACTGCACTCCAGCCTGGGGGACAGAGTAAGATCCTGTCTCAAAACAAACAGATTCTATATAAGAAAGGGACCAAATAATTGGCTAATAACCATTTATGAAGCACTTAATGACATGACATATAGAAAATAGGGTAAGACCCCTGTACTCAAGGAGCTAACAGGTAGGCAAAGGGACCGGGGGATAAAACTACCAAGCAAGAGAGGAGTGAGGGCTGTCTTGGAGCTTGGTGGGCCTAGCTTAGAGCACCACATGGCTGGGAGTTGTCGGCAGTAGTGTTCCTGATGCTTCAAAACCAAGTGGACCAGATGGCTGGAACGAGGCCGCCGAAAGACAAGCAGCAGAGATGGGAGAGCCCTCCAGGAGGGAGAATGGCACAGCCAAAGGCTCAGAGACGGAACACACTGAAATGCCACATTTAACCCTGCCCTGTTAATGGAGTAACCAGGGAGGCCAGAGACGAGAACTTGGAGAAGAAAAGAATAACTTCAAATGCTTAATTACAGCCATGGTCAGCTACAAACATTCAACCTAGAAATTCACACCCATCTGAAGTAACTGAGCACTCCTGAATTTGACCTTGGTCATGACACTGAAGTGTAAAATCAACTACAGCAAAAAGATAACTCTCTTCTCCCAGAAACCCTGCAGCAAGAGGCCCTAGAATTCTCCCACATCTCAGGGACAATGGTCAGCAATGACCACATCATCAATGTGAGGGTTGTAAGCACGAAATCATCATATTGGCCAACACCTGGAGATGAAAAGGATAATAAACCTACCCATCACCTAAGTCAGTATAACTGTGGTGGCTGAACACTAAATTTAGCTCTACCTTTTATACAGTAAAGCAGTAAAGAAATACAGTTGGTTACAAACACCTCACACACTTAATTCCAAGGAGGACTCACCTTAATTCCAAGCTGCTGAGTTTAGAAATGGCCCCCCACAGAGCTACCTGTCCTCTCTAACTCCCAGTCAAAGGAGAGTCCCCACTCCACCTTGCTTTTTAAAAGAGCAATTCTGTTTTATTAATTTTTTTTTCTTTTTTGTAGAGACAGGATTTCACCATGTTGCCCAGGCTAATCTTGAACTCCTAGACTCAGGAAATTCTCTTTTCTAGGCCTCCCAAAGTGTTGGGATCACAGGCATGAGCCACTGCACCTGGCCAAAAAAGGAATTCTCTTTTTATTTTATTTTATTTTTTTTCAGATGGAGTCTCCCTCCATTGCTCAGGCTGAAGTGCAGTTATGGGATCTTGGCTCACTGCAACCTCCACCTCCTAGGTTCAAGTGATGATTTTTGCCTGCCTCAGTCTTCTTGAACCCGCGTGGCGAAGGTTGCAGTAAGCCGAGATAGCGCTATTACACTCCAGCCTGGGCAACAAGAGCGAATCTTCGTTTAATTAAAAAAATATATACATATGTGGCTTTCCCATGACCCCAACGTCCCCAGACTCCTTCTTTGCAGGAATTTGGCACTAGATCTGAGAGATCCAGAGCTGAGAGTTGTCAGAGGTCCTAGTAGGGCAGGCAGCTCCCTAGAGAGAAAGCCCAGTAACTCCTGCTCTGGACCCAGGGGTTTGTCTGGGGAATGGCTTTATTCTTTTACCACAAACAATGTGAATTACGGTTACAAAGACAGGAATGTTACTGATTGTAAGCCCGAGAGGCCAGATGGGGTGGGGCATCGGGACAGACGACCGGGTCCCTTAGTGGGTCCGATGTCCAGTGGTCCAGGGCTGGGCGGGTGTAGGGGCTTCCGCCGCATCCACCCGACCTGGAGGCGCCGGCTGCCGGCGCAGGTGATCACTCACCCAAGTGCGTTACGGCCCGGGGCAGCTTCTTGTCGCGGTCCAACCCCGCGCAGGGCAGCAGCGCCGCACCCTCCTTCTCCAGCCTCAGCTCCTTGCAGCGGCAGCACGTCGGGGAGCTCGGGGAGCCGGCGCTTCCCTCGGCGGGGCTGGCGCGGCTCTCGGCGTCGCGGCCGCTCTCCGTCCGGGCTGCAGCCAGCGGCGAACCGCGGCCCCACGTGCTGCCCGGGGACGGTGCCCGCTGCAAGAGCTGGTGCGCGAGGGCCGCGCTGCGGGAGAAGGCGGGGGACTCGGGCACCGGCACCGTGAGGAAGCGCGTGGAGGGCCGGGGCGAGGGCGTGCGGCTGCTGCCGGCCGCGCCCACGGGCTTCACGAGCACGTCCACCTGCAGCTCTATGGGCGCCCAGGCTCCGGGCGCAGGCTCAGCCCCGGGCGCCTCGCTACTCCGGGACGGCTCGGCCGAGGAGGGGCCGGGCGACGGCGGCTCGGGGCAGGCAGACCCCAGGCGACCGAAGGCGCCGTAGCCCAAGCTGAGCGGCGGCGCGCGCAGGGACCTGGGGCGAGGCGAGGGCAGCTGCTTCTTGCTCGAGGGCTCCCGTTTCGCGGCCGCCGCCTCCTCCACTGTCCCGGCCGGAGTCGGGCTGCTTTCGGGACCCTCAGGTTGTCGCGTCTCCGCGGGGACCTGCGGCTGCTCCAGCCCGGGGAGCAGGCTTCCCACGGGCTCCATTGGGAGTTCGGCCCGGGCTTGACTTTCCGGTGCAGCCTCCTTGGCCCGCTCCATCCCGCGCGCCCCGCACCCGGAGACGCTGAGGAGCGCACCTGGGCCCGGGTGCAGAGGGGCTTCACTCTCCTGCGTCTGGATTGGTCCAGCCGCGTCGCCCAAGTTATCAGGCCACGCCCCTCCCCGAAAGGTCCCGCTGTGATTGGCTGTGGCTGCCGTTCTGCTGCCACACCGCACTCGGGACACAGTCCCCGCCTCCGCTGGGAAGGGCAGCGGGGCCAGGCGAGGCTTGCAGGGTGGGCCAGAGCTCTCCCCGGAGAAAAGCAGAACTGCGAGCGGAGGCTAGTGGGAGAGAACACGGAGCCCCGCCTGACCCTTCCCTCTTCTTTGTCTCTGACCCCACCCATTTTCCCCTCCAGCCCTGTGCCTGGGTGTTGGTTTTGAGAATTACAGTTTGGGCGGGGAACGATTGTCTAAACCTGTCTGGATCCTGGGACCTCAGAGAAATTCGAACCCAAAGGAATTGGGGCGGCCTGTGGAAAAGTAGCCCAGTTGGTTGTCCTAACAATCCGGTAGGGGTTCGAAAGAACACTCCATCACACATGGGAGGACTCTCCCATGGCAAAACTGCCAGGAGGCCTGACTCCTACTAGCCTAATTTATTAAAGAGTGAGGAATGAATAGGCATGAAAATGTGTATTTTCAGGAGGAGGAGAGCCTGGTAGCCTGGTGTGGTCGGGTTCCCAGTCGGAGCCAGTGATATGAAGACCGTTTTAAAAATACAGATTCGTAGGAGTGTGGGTGTGGGGACAGGATACCTGGCTGGGATCCACAGACCACACAGATTATTATAAGGGGATAAGGTCTCTGGTATTTTTAAGTGCCCCCAGGATGGGGTTGGCAGATAAAATGCAGGCCACTCCGTTAAATTTGAATTTCAGTTAAACAAGGGATAGTTTCTAGCACAGTAGTCCTCCTTTATCCAATGGGATAGTTCCCTATGGATTTCATGAAACCCTGAGTATCCTTCCCATACCTCTGCCACTTTTTGCTTTATCATTTAAGACTGTGGAGCTTTGCGTACTGGCAGTATCGTACCGGATCAGGTTTATCTGAGGCACGATTATTGCTAATTGAAAACTTTTCCCAATACACCCCCTCCCGTGACGACTTGCAATATAGTCGGCATTGGCAATTTTTGACAGTCTCTATGGAGACTGAATATGTTAAAAAAAAAAAAAAAAGTTTCTGGGCCCAGCGTGGTGACTCATACCTGTAATCCTAGCACTTTGGGAAGCCAAGGCAGGAGGACCACTTGAGTCCAGGAGTTTGAATCTGGGCAGCACAGGGAGACTTTGTCCCTTTATCCATTGGGATAGTTCCCTAAAAATGCAGAAACTTAGCTGGGTGCAGTGGCATGAGCCTGTGGTCCCAGCTACTTGGGAGGCTGAGCTGAGAGGATTGCTTGAGCCTGGGAGTTTGAGGTTGCAGTGAGCTGTGATTGTGCCATTACACTCCAGCCTGGGCAATAGAGTGAGACCCTGTCTCAGAAAAAGAAAGGAAGGCAAGAAAGGAAGGAGAGAGAGAGAGAGAGAGAGAGAGAGAGAGAGAGAGAGAGAGAGAGAGAGAGAGTAAGGGAGAGAGAAGGAAAGGGAGAGAGGAGGGAAGGGAAGGGGAAAGGAGTGAGGAGGGGATGGGGGAGGGGATGGGAAGGGGATTGGGAAAGGGAGGGGAAGGCAGAGGAGGGGAGGAGAGGGAAGGGGAGAGGACAGGAGGGGAGGGAAGGGAGGAGACTCTGCAAGTGGCTGAAAACCCAGGCCCCACTGGGCTCCACATTTCTCTTGAGGTGAGGGCCAGGATTCGATGCAGTCTCTCTGTACCTCCTGTGACACTGTACATCAGCCTGGCACCACAAGGCCATTACAACTTCTAAAGTGGGACATCCTAAGATAGGTGAATACCCAAATGTTTCAAGGGTGTTCAGATGCTAGCTGGTGAAAAAGAACAAATATCTACTGTGATCTTTCTTTTCATCCCTCTCTCGCTTTCCCTCAGTTTAAAATCCTGTTTTCTGCTTGCAACAGCAATACATGCCTGCAATACAAAATGTAGATATAAGGCTGGGCGCGGTGGCTCATGCCTGTAATCCCAGCACTTTGGGAGGCCGAGGCGGGTGGATCATGAGGTCAAGAGATAGAGAGCATCCTGGTCAACATGGTGAAACCCCGTTTCTACTAAAAATACAAAAATTAGCTGGGCATGGTGGTGTGTGCCTGTAATCCCAGCTACTCGGGAAGCTGAGGCAGGAGAATTGCTTGAACCCAGGAGGCGGAGGTTGCGGTGAGCCGATTGCGCCATTGTTACCCCAGCCTGGATAACAAGAGTGAAACTCCGTCTCAAAAAAAAAAAAAAAAACAACACAAAACAAACAAACAAAAAACCAAAATGTAGATATTACAGAAATGCATACTGTAGAAAATAAAGGTCCCCTGTTTTCTATACCCCAAAGATTTCTGTTATTAACATTTTGGTATGCAGTCTTCAAGATTTTTAAACAAATGTCTACAGTAACCTGTACTGTTATTATATATACAAATATCTTTATTTTTAAAACTTCACTCATATTAAATGTTTTCCTATGTGTAATTTATTTAAGAAGTCTCCTATTGATGGACATTTGAGTTGTTTCCATTTGGGTGACATAATTATGGCAATGCTGAACGTGATATAGATATAATTCAGTGAGAATCCTTGTATATATTGTTTTTTAAAATCACATCTTGGATAATATCTGCAGAATAGAATCATTAAAATGAAATTGCTGAGCCAAAGGGTGATCAGAGTTTTGGATATGATGGGTACTGCTAAATTACCCACGAGAGGCTCAACAGACGAAGGATGAGAGGGCTGTTCCCGTGGCTGCACCAGCACGTCATATCATCAATCTTCTTGGTCCTTACTGATCTGATGGGCAAAGATATTGAATTTCAGCTTGCATTTCTTTATGAATGAAGCTGAACATCTTTTTATTTGTTAATTGTGCTACTGAGAAGTGTCTTGGACACTGTCAGGGGCTGGGTAAAATACCATTGACACTTCCTCTATCCTCTCTACCACTGAAAGTTCCAGATCACTGGCTGGTTCCAGGAAGTGGCCCTGTAGAAATCCTTGTCATCTTTTCCTGACCCACGCCATGAAGTTCACTGGTCAAGGGTGGCTGATGGTATCTGGTTTGTCTGAGCAGACTGTAGAGTTCTACAAGCATAAATTAAACGGCAGCTTAATTCGCCAGAGAGGAGGCAAACAGTCCCACTCTTGGTTCTTGGCTGATGTCATCCCTGTGGCATGCTGACCCCACTAGGGGACCTAGAGACACAGATGAGGAGGGAGAGGGGTTTCTGCACAACCAGCTCCCTGGCACAGCCCGTCCCCAGCTCACATTCCACCTGCACCGAGGCTCAGAGGATACCCAAGCCACTGTGACATGCCCCCACCCCACCTAAGCCCCCATCTTGGTCTCTCCTCTGTCAGGTGTCTTCCTAGCACTCTGCACTGTCTGTGGTCAACACGTGCACATGGTGGTCTCATCCTTTAATGCTTGTCTCTGGGCCCCAAGAAATCCTCACTGCATCCCCAGATTGGTATCTGAAACACCCATCCCTGGTTCTTGGCTGACGTCTCCGATAGTAGCTTAGTGAATATTTATGCTGAATGGGGCACTGTACAGAGTGCTTCACATACCTGGGCTCTCTTTCCCCCCAATCTTTAGTTGACACGTTTTAAACACTAAGAAACGTGGAAAGAATACATGGTAATTGCGTTTACGCCTTCCACCTTGATTCAACAGTTAGCATTTCACGTGTCGTCCTTGTCTTTCTCTCTATCTCTGTGCAGACATTCTCTCAGTTGTTACGGAACCATCTGAGTGTGAGCTGCTGGCCTCAAGAAACCTCACCCTTCAATATTTCAGCATGCATTTGCAAGAATACACGTGTTTTCCATAAGTACAATGCCATTCTCACACCAAAGAAATTAATAGTAACGCCGAGCTAGGTGATATTCTAGAAACCAAATTTAAATTTTCCTAATTTTTTCCCCAACCAAGTTCCCATCAGGGTTCACATTTTACATTCGGTTGTTAGGTCCATTTGCTCTTTATAATAACTAAAATCCCTACTTCACGGTGAAAAAACAGATTCAGAGAGGTTGGATATCTCCTAAGTGGGAAAGCCAGCATGTCCTTGGGCATCTCTGGCCCCCAAACACATCTTTTCTCCCCTTTTGCTGCTTTATGCTCCCCTAGTCCTCCTGGTTTCATCCCCAGTCTCTTGCTGATTGGGTCCAGCGATGTAATTGGATGTTGACCCCATTACTCAGCAGACTAAGCCTCGATTTCCAGTTCCTTCAGCCACACCACACCTGACCCCCATCCCCTGTAACTTTCTGAGACATCAGCCATCCATTGGGAGTGACGAGGCAGCCTCATTTTAGTGGAGGATCCATCTGCAGCTGGCGAAGCAGAGGAGAGAGAGCTAGACAGCGCTAGGGGAAGAACAAAAGGTGGTTTTAGGTCAAGAGTGTGGGTAAGGCAGGGACTGAGAAAACATTCCACCTGGATGCATGTGAGCTTATCCCAGGAGAACTGGAGAAGAGCCATGACCCAGCAGAAAAACAGCTCCCTGAGTCATCTGCATGTGGAAACAAAGACCCTCCCTTGAGGTGGAGGTTGCAGTGAGCCCAGATTGTGCCATCGCACTCCAGCCTGGGCAACAAGAGCGAAACTCTGTCTAAAAAAAAAACACAAAAAACAAAAAACAACAGATCATGTGGTCAGGAGTTCGAGACCAGCCTGACCAACATGGTGAAACACTGTCTCTACTAAAAATACAAAAATTAGCCAGATGTGGTGGTGTGTGCCTGTAATCCCAGCTACTCAGGAGGTTGAGGCAGGAGACTTGCTTGAACCCAGGAGGCAACGGTTGCAGTGAGCCAAGATCACGCCATTGCACTCCAGCCTTCGTGACAGAGTGATATGCTGTTTCAAAAAAATAAATAAAGACCCTCCCTTTTAAGAGCTCCATCCACAGAATCCTTTCCTGTCAAATGCAGCACTTGTGGGATTGTCATGGTGAGGATAGACAGCCGTGACTCAGGGATATGGACAGACCTAGCTCTCCTCTGGATCACTGTCTCCAGCCTTAGCTGACTTTGCTGAGTCTGGGGCTCAACACTTGGAAAGACCTAGATGGGAGCAGGTGGAAGGACCAGGAGACCCAGGGAGCAATGGAGTAGGGCTGGGCCTGGGGATACGAGACCAGGAGAAGCAGCGCCTACCTCCTGGCATCACAGGTGTGTAAGAGACTTTCCCCCCAGGCTCTGTGGGACTCCTGTCACCAGAGACTGGGATAGCAAAGGGAGGAGACACAAGTGCCCAGGAGCACATTGGTGAAGAGGTCCCAGATTTAAGGATGATGGTACCTTCTTCCCCTCTGAGCGAAATCAGCCCATTATGAATGAGATTTGCTAGTCCGAGAGTCTTGAGGCCTAGGTATCCCCCAAATCAAATCAGGCCTTGCAATAATCTAACTAAAGAGTCTAGAATACACCACCAGGAAGTCATGACTAAATGTAGGAAATTGTAGTCTAATCAAATATATTAACAGCTATGTGTTAATAAGTGTTTTAAGACAAAGGTGGTCATTATTTATATAATCAGGAAAAAAAGCCGTGAAGCAATAATTTTCAGGGAAAAGTGGGAAGGAGTGGAGAAAAGAGTAGAATATAATAAAAGGTCTCCCAAATATAAGAATCTGGCAAGTTTCTCTAGCACTGCTGAAGATAGAGAGACACCAGATGTTCTGATTTTCTGAGATGCAGGGGACCCATGCCTGCCCCACGCCACCCACTGCCAGGATCCTAATGCTGAGGCCCTAAACCAATATGGGAAGGACAGCTGGCCTGGAAGTATCAGAGGTTCTTCACCACTAATGTGCACGTGGCTGGGAGTCTCTCCTCAGCTTCTGTCTTAGTCCATTTTCTGTTGCTATAGCAGAATACCTGAGACTGAGTAATTCATAAAAGAAAGGCCAGGTACAGTGGCTCACATCTGTAATCCCAGCACTTTGGGAGGCCAGGGTGGCCAGATCACTTGAGGTCAGGAGTTTGGGACCAGCCTGGCCAATATGGTGAAACCCCATCTCTACTAAAAAATACAAAAATTATACAGTGTGGTGGTGTGCACCTGTAATCCCAGCTACTCAGGAGGCTGAGGCAGGAGAATCACTTGAACCCAGGAGGAAGAGGTTACAGTGAGCTGAGATCATGCCATTGCACTCAAGCCTGAGCAACAGAGTGAGACTCTGTCTCAAAAAAATAAAAAATAAAAATAAAGAAAATAAATTATTTCTTATAGTTCTAAAGACTGGGAAGTCCAAGGGCATGATAGCAACTTCTGGTAAAGGCTTTCATGTTGCATCATAACATGGAAGAAAAGGGGAAGGGCAAGTGAGTGTGATAATGTACCCATTTATGCTCCCAAGGGAAGCACTGATTTCACTTCGATCACCTTACACATATATCCAAATACAAGACCGGTCGTATAAGTGGGGGGAGATACTGTCAGCATGGCCTCTCCTACCTGCAGGAAGTTTTCTGAAGGGAAGAAAGAGCCATAGTTAGGGAGAACAGGAACTGCAGAAATGACAATAGATAAGGGGACCCTAGTTGTGAGGCTGAGGCCTCTAGAGGTGACCTAATCACCTTGTACTCCCCTCATCTCTCAACACTGCCACACTGGGGGACCACGTTTCCAACACATGAATTCTGGTGAATACACTCAACACACAGCAGCTTCCCTGTCTAACCCCTGACCATAGGGTCGGTCTGCCCGCGTTCTGGACTTTGTTTCCCGCCAGACCCTCCTTGTGCCAGCCTCACTCTGAAGCTTAGCCCAGTTGTCTATCCCAACATGGTTCCTGGCCACTCCCTTCCCTTTTTCCCTCTCATTTAAACCTGAATTCTTTAACCTGTTGTGAAAACCTGCCATTGAAAACCATCCCCTTCACTACTTAGATGGGATCCTGCCTGCTTGGTCTAGAGTTGACTGTTCTCTTGTAGTCTCCGTGCTGCTGCCTCACCACGAGTGCTTCTCAACACTCAGGTATGAGAAATGTTCCTTATTTCCCTGAGTTACGTTATATCCAGCTCCAGCCCTCACTTACCAAGATATATGAGAACTTCACTATGTGTCCCTTCTGGGGCCCCCTCTTCCCAAGAGATTAAGCAAGGACCCCAAGGCTCATTAATGTCCCGAAAAAGGACGCTCACTCTTGGGCTGTGGGTCAGCATTTCGCTGCTGCTTTTGCCTGATGTAGACGTAGCCTCTGGGCACTGGTGTTTCACTCTTTAGGATATTGATCCCCTTGCCCTTTATGTGGCATTCACAGTCATTGCGCCTGCCCACACTTTCAGAACCACCCCTACAGGCAGCCTTCACTCACACCCTCCCCAGTCTGGGGACCTGCCGCCTCCCCAGACCCTCTGGGAACACCTGTCCCATCAGCCTCCTCCATCCTTGGGCTATTCTTAGCTCTCAGTCCGTGGAGGCTTCCTTGATTCCAAACCTCCTGTGTTATTATTATTTTATGAGTCTAGGCTTTTAAAAACAAAACACTCAACTCTCCCCTGGGGCTAGGCACACTTGCATTTTCAGGATTAAAAGTTCAACTGCTCTTTTCAGAGGAGGAAGCAGAAAAATCTCTTTTTGGGTAAGGACTCAATAGGAAAGTAAAAGGCTAATTTTAAACCCAGACTCTTTCTACCCATCAGCGGGGTGCTTTTGTCACTGTTCTCAGGAGCAGAGGGCATTCACATCTGGACTGGGTGAGTGGCACCCTCTGGGGCTAAGCAGCCCACAGCCTGCTCTGCTGAATGCACAGCCCTGGTGAACAGCCCCTCTTTCAGAGCCTTTGCCCTCTCCTGCAGGGCCTGATACCAATCAGCACACTTCAAGGCCAGATCTTCCTTTGGGCCTTAATCCAAACCACATGTCCCTTTTCTCTAGGGGCTCAGGGTCACACCCCAACTCCCACCACACATCCAGCCCTCAGTGGCCCTATTGACCCAAAACTGGCAATGGCAGGGGGAACCCTCAGCCGGGACTTGCTACCCATGAGCGTTTTGTGCCAATCTCTTCTGTACCTGTTGGGACCACCCTCAAGGGTGCAAATCAACCGTGGCCCAGAAAAGGCCTGAAATCCCCTCATTCCCCCACAAGTGGGAATTGTGAGGACAGACCCTCCTTGGCCCAGGTTAGTAACTTTGGCAATAACCATGGCCTTTAAGGGAGATTGGGGCACCCCACAACACTACAACACACCAACACTAACATCCACGCACACGGCTTGGCTGGGGAGGAGGATTTCATGATGGCATCACTCAGGGTTGTGTCAGACACGTGCTTTTCAAGCGGCGAGAATATCTGGTCAGATATCTGCACAGTCCTCTGTGGTACAAGCATTACACGATCACCAGCCTGTCAAATACGAGGAGCCAGGTGGCTGGAGGAAGATGGTCACAGCCCACAAAGAGGCTTTTCTCCCCAGAGTAAAAGCTGCATTCATCAGTTACAGAAGAATAAATGTCTGATGAGGAGCCTCTGGCTTCAAGGGAAATCTACTTCAGAAAATGGTTTAGGCTGCGTGCGGTGGCTCATACCTGTAATCCCAGCACTCTGGGAGGCCAAGGCAGGTGGATCACTTGAGGTCAGGAGTTCGAGACCAGCCTGACCAACATGGTGAAAACCTGTCTCTACTAAAAATACAAAAAAATTAGCCAAATGTGACATGGAAGCCTCTAATCCTAGCTACACAGGAGGTTGAGGCAGGAGAATCCCTTTAACCCGGAGGTGGAGGTCGCAGTGACTTGACATTATGCCACTGCACTCCAGCCTGGGCAACACAGAGAGACTTCATCTCAAAAAAAAAAAAAAAGAAAGAAAGAAAACAGTTTAAATGATTTGCTAAATTTCCTAATTTCATTCTATAAAAGTTGATATCTGGTTGTCCTTTTCTGAATGCAAAGTGAGAACTCTCCCTACCATAGACAGGTGACTATGATCCAGATTATGTTGCCATGAACATGTGGCCCGAAATGCCTGCTCAGTTTTTCAGAATGCAGAATTTCACTTTGCTGAATTCTAAACAGGTAGAGATATTTTAATGGATAAGAGGTTTCCACATTGCCCAGGCTGGACTTGAACATGTAGCCTCGCCCCCTCATGCGCCAGGACAACTGGCTTGAGCCACCACGGCTCCCGAGGTAGAAATATTTTCAGAGTGAAGAGTAGAGGAGGATCGGGGTCAGATGAATGGGAGAATGAAAGAGAGTTGGACCAGTTTGAGTCCTAATCGTAAACATCTTGAAGCAGGGCGCAGCGGCTCACGCCTGTAATCCCAGCACGTTGAGAGGCTGAGGTGGGTCCATCACTTGAGCTCAGGAGTTTGAGATCAGCCTGGGCAACATGGTGAAACCCCATCTCTACTAAAAATACAAAAATCTCTGGGTGTGATAGTGCACCCCTGTAATCCTAGCTATTCAGGAGGCTGAGGCAACCTCCACCTCCTAGGTTTAAACAATTCTCCTGCCTCAGCCTGCCAAGTAGCTGGGATTACAGGCGTGTGCCATTATACCAGGCTAATTTTTGTATTTTTAGTAAAGACAGGGATTCACCATGTTTGTCAGGCTGGTCTCAAACTTCTGACCTTAAATGATCTACCCACCTTGGCTTCCCATAGTGCTGGGATTACAGGCGTGAGCCACCGCGCCCGGCCCCATGCCTGAAGTTTTCCCACTTGCCAAGAAACGATGGAGTTTCCTAAGTCAGCAGGACTTCCAGAAAGGTCTTCTGCTCTGGAGCCACTGGGGGGATCAGCCAACACGATCCAGAGTTTGCATTAGACCAGCCTTCCTCTGGGGAGTCGGCCCCAGGCCACCTGTTGCCGAAGAGCCAAGGGCCCCCAATGATACTCTCCACCAGGGCCCGGATGGGGTGCACTCCGGGCCGCTGAGCTCGCCTGTGCAGACCAGAAACCCTGAGCCGCCGTGGTGGAAGGCTTCGCGTCCGAACGTAGCAGTGCGTCCTTGTTGTCACTAGGGGGCGACCGCGCGTAACAGGAAAGCAAAGCCCTGCGGAACCGCGCTCGCAGCCAAGCTTGCAGGAGCAGTGTGGGGACGCGGACATTTTCCAAGTCAGGGGCCTTGAGGCCACGAAGGCAACGCAAGGCTAGAGAGACCAGGAGACTTGGGAGATGTGACTCTTAAGAGCAATTCCGGCCAGGCGAGTTGGTTCACATCTGTAATCTGAGCACTTTGGGATGCCGGGGGACGGGGGTAGGGGGAAATCAGCTGAGGTCAGGAGTTCGAGACCAGCCTGCCCAACATGGCGAAACCCCGTTTCTACTAAAAATACAAAAACTAGCTGGACGCGGTGGTGCATATCTGTAATCTTAGCTACTCAGGAGGCTGAGGCAGGAGAATCGCTTGAACACAGGAGACGGAGATTGCAGTGAGCCGAGATTGCGCCATTGCACACGAGCCTCGGCGACGGAGAGACACTCTGTATTAAAAAAAAAAAAAATCAATTCCGCTCGACCTCAGGGCCCTTCCCGAGCTCTGCTCTCTCAGGTAGGCTGGGGCCCAGTGAGGCATGGCAACACCTTAGGGTCCCGAGAGCAGTGTGCAGATAGGGAGTGGCACTTCCCTAGAGGGACCTGTTTTTAGGTGAAACGCCATCTGAGGGCAAGTGAGCCCAGAGAGACAGCGAGAGAATGTGCACCTGCCTTCTGGAGGCCTCCTGAGTACTGACCTGGAGCTCAAGGCCACGGCCAAGGTGGGCCTTCGCAACGCACGAGCAGCAATCCAAGGGCAGAACCAGAGTCGCTCTGTGAGCTCAAAGCATGTACATTAAATGATAACTAAAATTACGTAACACAACAACCACAACAATGTGTGTTTGGGAGTTTGATGTGAATTCGCTATGCCCTGCGAATGTGCTGGGCACAGGTTTCTGAGTGTCTGCTCGGGGTTCCACGGTCGAGGCTCTCAGAGGCCACTCATGTCACCTATGGGTTAATAAACTGGGAAAGAATGAAGAATGGGATGGGGCTTCAGAAAGGCTGCCACCTGTTGTTTTCAAAGCCAAACCAGGGAAAATAAAGATGTAAAAGTGTCGTGTTTTTTGCAGCAAAGTGGATGCAGCAGGAGGCCATTATCCCAGGTGAATTAACACAGGGGCCAAAAACCCAATATGCATGTTCTCACTTATAAGTAGAAGTTAGACACTGGGTACTTATGGACATAAAGACGGGAACAACAGACACCGGGGACTCCTAGATGGGGGCGGGGGGAGAAGGGCAGGGGTTGAAAAACTATTGGGTACTATGCTCAGCACCTAGGGGAGGAAACATTTGCACCCCAAACCCCAGCATCACACAACATATCCAGCTCACAAACCTGCACATGTATCCCTTGTATCTAAAATGAAAGTTGGGGGAAAAAAAAGATTTAAAGGTTATATTTTTGCCCTAATCAAAATGAAAATAAAGGGCTGGGCACGGTGGCTCACACCTGTAATCTCAGCACTTTGGTGCTGGGATTTGGTGGATCGCTTGAGGCCAGGAGTTCAAAACCAGCCTGGTCAACATGGTGAAACCCCCGTCTCTACTAAAAATACAAAAATTATTTGGGCCTAGGGGCCTGTGCTTGTAATCCCAGCTACTCGGGAGGGTGAAGCAGAAGAATTGCTTGATCTCGGGAGGTGGAGGTTGCAGTGAGCCGAGATCATACCACTGCACTCCAGCCTGGGTGACACAGTGAGACCTTGTCTCCAAAAACAAACAAAAAATAAAAACAAACGAATGAAAAGAAAATATAGTTTCAAAACTACAGGAAACAATGCTTATTCATACAACTTTGGATACCTATTTAGTTGGATCATAGAATGTGAGGAAAAGAAAAAAAAGAACACCACTTTTATCCCCTAAAATGTGAATCAAGGTCTGGGCATATTTGAAAAGTGATCTGGAGGCGGCTTTCCATAGTCTTTACCTCTTACATTCATTCACAATACATGAGGTCGATGGTGCCTCACTCTGCCTCATGGTGGCTGAATTCAGGCCTCAGGAGTGGATGAGGGAAAATGCCTAACAATAATTACCAAAAGTCGCCTTCTGTGCCATCACGTCAAGCCAGCACCTGGGCCTGGAACTGGACTGTAGCCCCTCAGTTTTGCCCACTGCCTCTCGACCATAAACCCCCACAAAGTGAACGAGCTTTGGGCCTTTGTGAGAATGTGTGAGCAGGATCCGAGTGTTCTGCACACCGAGGAAATGCGCTTTCTGAGGGAGTGGGTGGAGAGCATGAGGGGGAGGTACCACTTGCTACTCAGAAAGCTCAATCAGAAGAAAATACCAAGGAAGAAAAACCTGAGAGTAAGAAGGTGAAGGAAGACTTAAAGGCAGACAAACCCTCAAGTAAGGAAAGTGATGTAGAAATTGACCATGAAGGTGTAATTGAACCAGGCACTGATGCCCCTCAAGAAATGTGAGATGAACATGCAGAGATAACAGAGCAGATGATGGATCTGGCAAATGATAAGAAAGTGGCTGCTCGGAAGCCCTAAATGACGGTAAACTGCAGAAAGGCATCGACTTATTCACAGATGCCATCAAACTGAATCCTCGATTGGCCATTTTGTATGCTAAAAGGGCCAGTGTCTTCGTCAAATTACAAAGCCAAATGCTGCCATCCGAAACGGTGACAGTGTCGTTGAAACAAATCCTGATTCAGCTCAGCTTTACAGGTGTCGAGGGAAAGCACACAGACTTCAGGTCCTGAAAAGAAGCAACCCATGATCTTGCCCTTGGCTGTAAATTGGATTATGATGAAGATTTGAGTGCAATGCTGAAAGAAGTTCAACCTGGGGCACAGAACATCGCAGAACATCTGAGAAAGGAGGAGTGGAAATGTGAAGAGTGAGAGATCAAATAAAGAAAAGAGTTAAGAAGGCCGGAGAAGAGCATGAGAGTGCCCAGAGGGAGGAAGAAGCCAGACAACGGCCAGGAGCTCAGGGTGGCTCTTTTGCAGGTGTCTTTCCTGGGAAAATGCCTGGTAGTTTTCCTGGAGGAAAGGGAGGGGGCATGCCTGGAGTGGCCGGAATGCCTGGACTCAAGGAAATTTTTTTTTTCTTTTTTTTTTTTTTTGGAGACAGAGTCTCGCTCTTTTGCCCAGGCTGGAATGCAGTGGCACGATCTCGGCTCACTGCAACCTCTGCCTCCCTGGTTCAAGTGATTCTTCTGCCTCAGCCTCCCAAGTATTTGGGACTATAGGAGCATGCTACTGCATCCAGCTAACTTTTGTATTTTTAGTAGAAATGGGTTTTCACCATTTTGGCCAGGCTGGCGTTGAACTCCTGACTTCGGAGTGATCCACCCACCTCGGTCTCCCAAAGTGCTGGGATTACAGGCGTGAGCCACAGCATCCTGCCTCAATGAAATTCTTAGTGATCCAGAGGTTCTTGTAGTCATGCAGCGTCCAGAGTTATGATGGCCTTTCAGGATGTGGCTCAGAACCACAAATATGTCAAATTCCAGAGCAACCCAAAGGTTATGAATCTTATCAGTAAATTGTCAGCCAAATTTGGAGGTCAAAAAAAAGCAACCTAGCTGATAAAAAGCAACCTAGCTCAGCATATGGATGTCACAGTAACACAAGCCGGTGTACCTCTGACCTTCTCATCAAGAGAGCTGGGGTGCTTTGAAGATAATCCCTACCCCCTCCCCCAAATGCAGCTGAAGCATTTTACAGTCATTTGCCATTAGAGAGTATTCATTCAGATAATTTTTTCCTACTAGGAATTACAAACTTTAAACACTTTTTAAACCTTAAAAATATTTAAAACAAATATAAAGGATCTGTTCATTCTTAAATTTTTCTTTACTAATCATTTTGGACTTTTTTTCTTTGAATTATTGGGCAGGGAAGATACTTACGTATGGAAGCTTATTGCTCTGATTTGAGTGAAATAAAAGTTTATTAGTTTGAGGCAAACATAACTCATTGGAGGATGAATTTTGTGTTGGATATGTGGTTCCTGAAGCATTTTGACTTGTCTTATTAAATGCTTTATCTTTTGCTTTAAAGATTTATTTCAGTAAAACTAATTGGGACCACCAATATTTCAGTAGAACCTGGGTAGGGACTGGAAGTGCTTGGCAGGGTGGCAGCCATCTTGCTGTGTTTTGTTTTCATTTATTTTTTGAGACAGAGTCTCGCTCTGTTGCCCAGGCTGGACAGCAATGGCACAATCGTGACCCACTGCAACCTCCACCTCCTGCGTTCAAGTGATTCTCCTGCCTCAGCCTCCCTAGTAGCTGAGATTATAGGCCCCCAACACCATGCCTGGCTAATTTTTGTATTTTCAGTAGAGATGGGGTTTGGCCATGTTGGCCAGGATGGTGTTGAATTCCTGACCTCAGGTGATCCACCCGCCTTGGCCTCCCAAAATGCTGGGATTATAGGCATGAGCCACCGCGCCCAGCTGCTGTGCCTTATACAACCCGCATCCTTGGGCAGGTTGCCCTTAAGTCTTACATTTTGGTGAAGGGGTAATTATTTTGTAATGCTGCAGTAGAGTTGGAGTACTTAGTTCTGTTATTGTCCAGTATATCTAACAAATGTTTCATATTATCTACACATTAAAAAAATAATCACCAAAAGTCCAAAGTGGTTCCCACAGTTGTGGGCAGGACACACAGCTCTGCCTGGGCTTCAAGAGAGCTACTTCCCAAGACCTTCCGGAACCAAACATTCAAATACGGAAGTGGTTAAAGAGGCATTTTTGGCTGTTACAACTGGAAGCCAGGGGTTGCTCCTGGCAGTTGGTGGGTAGACACCAGTGATGCCACCAAACATCCTACTATGTGCAGCCCCCTAAAACGAGGAAGTTTCCAGTCCAAAATAGGGAGAGTGTGGAAGTTGAGGAGACTTGAAATATGAGAATGTTTATTTGGCTCCTTAAAAAAAATTACAGTCCAGGCCAGGTGTGGTGGCTCATGCCTGTAATCCCAGCACTTTGGGAGGCCGAGGTGGGTGGATCACCTGAGGTCAGAGTTTGAGACCAGCCTGGCCAACATGGTGAAATCCCAACTCTACTAAAAATACAAAAATTAGCCGAGCATGGTGGTGTATGCCTGTAATGCCAGCTACTCAGGAGGCTGAGGCAAGAGAATCACTTGAACCTGGGAGGTGGAGGCTGCAGTGAGCTGAGATTGCACCCCTGCACTCCAGCCTGACGACAGAGCGAGACTCCATCTCAAAAAAATTTTTTTTTAATTAAAAAAAACCCAGTAGCTAGACATAAACATTTATTACCTTGCATATAAACATTAATCACCTTGCATAAGCAATGGTGAGTGGTGTTAATGGCCAAAGCAAAATCAAGCACTTCTGGGGTGGCTTTGGGCCAGGGTACCGAGGAAAGGCCTGGGTGGGCTTGCATTGGTTCTGAGCTCCTCCACAGACCTGCTAAGCCCCAGATCCAGGCCTGCCCAGAGACTAGCCCTCCCTATCCCCAGCCTTGAGCTCTTACGGCTGAGCCCCAAGTTCCCCTTTAAAGCTCGAAGTATCCCCAGCCTCTGCTCCCAACCAAAGAAATGTGATGGGGGGCTCTGCTTTGCCCCAGCTCCTGCCTGGGCCCTGGGCCTTGCTATCAAAATCTCTTCCAGGTCAGACTCCACACACCTAGGGGTCTTCCTCATTCTCTGTAGGGGTGAAAATTCTAATATAGATGTTCTGAATGGAACTAAACAGTTGGGCCTGGTTAGTTGATATTTTCTGAACATGCACATGTACTTCGTTAAACATTAGAAAGATAGAAATCACAAAAAGAGTCTTCAGTATTCCGCCCCACTCTGCCAGGTCTGCGCTACAGAGATAAACACCATTAACTGTTCCGTGCATGTCCTTCCAAAAATCTTCATGCCTGTACACACACTCATCCGCATGCACACGTCTTCTGCACCCTGCTTTCTTCTAACCTCGTGTTAAAGAAATTGGCTCTGGGATTGGAACAGCTCTTGGTCCAAGTCTTCTGAAGATCCCCACTCCTAATGTACCTTCGAGATTGCTCCAAATCAGTATATACACATCTGCATTATTCTTTTTAAACAGCTGCATATTATTCCACTGTGTATGTGGCTTTTTCTTCCCCAGAAAGCTTTCCCCTTTTCTCTCATAATAGGAGCCCGAATTTGGGGAGAATCATGTCTTTCCCACTTTCAGTTGTTCTTCGATTTGGGTGGAGGTGACCCAGGGTTGGGCAGATGACCCAGGCCTTACCACCAGAAATGGACACAGAACCCATGCTGGGGCAGTGCCAATCATGACCAGGGCTTTCTTTGAAGCATTAAAGGAAGAGAAGCTCTCTTTTTTTCTGCTGGCTTCACACATAAGGAGATATTGGCTTGGAGTGCTGGAAGTCAATTTCTCATGGTGTGGAGTCCAAGAATAAAGCTCACATGGTGAAGAACAAAGCCAACATATGGAGAGAGATGGTGCTCATCTTTTTTTTTAATTTTTATTTATTTTTGAGATGGAGTTTCAGTCTTGTTGCCCAGGCTGGAGTGCAATGGTGCAATCTCTGCTCACTGCAACCTCCACCTCCTGGGTTCAAGCGATTCTCCTGCCTCAGCCTCCCGAGTAGCTGGGATTACAGGCACGCGCCACCACACCTGGTTAATTTTTGTAGTTTTAGTAGAGATGTGGTTTCACCACATTGGCTAGGCTGGTCTCGAGACCTTCCTGGTCAACGTGGCGAAACCCCATCTCTACTAAAAACACAAAAATTAGCCGGGTGTGGTGGCGTGTACCTGTAGTCCCAGCTACTTGGGAGGCTGAGGCAGGGGAATCACTTGAGCCCAGGAGGTGGAGTTTGCAGCGAGCTGAGATCACACCATTGCACTCCAGCCTGGCAACAGAGTAAGATTCCATCTCAAAAACAGAAAAAAAACAAAACAAAAAAAAGTCCTGCAGACTCTTCCTTCTCTAGGACAATTGTTGGAGCAGCTGAGGGAAACCTTTGACCATGAGAAACTATCTGCTGATTCAAACCACTTGATGTGCACAGACCCAAGAACTCACCCAGTCAAGGCTCACTTCCTGGGCTAGAATATCACTGAGGACGTTTCCCACAATTGGCTCTGGGATCTGAACAGCTCTTGGCCCAAGTCTTCTGGCGATTCCCACTCTTTCTGCTTCAAGTAATCTATTTGTGGGAGGAGGGTGATAGCAATGAGTTGAAGAAGAATTACGTCACCAGGAGCCCGTGGCAAAGGCAGAATCGAGGCGTGGTCCTTAACTACTGGGGAGACTTGTGCGAGCAGGAAGAGCCAGGGTCCAGAGGGAAGCAGAGGTGGAGTTTTTTACAGAGGTGCAGGCCTGCGCCAGTGGAGAGGTATTTCTTTAACAGACAGCAGCACCCACCCCTACTCCACAGAAAGGACAGCGTCTGCCTGAACCCCAGGAAAAAGGACCTTGAAGCCTCTGTGGCTCCCAGCAGAGCAGTAGGTCATCTAGTGATACTCACATGGTATTGGCCATGGGAATTTGGTTGTTTTTAAAATTGTTTTATTGTAAACTGACAAATTTTAATTTTTTTCATTAAAAAAATGTTTTTTGGCCAGGCACAGCACTTTGGGAGGCCAAGGCAGGTGGATCATGAGGTCAGGAGGTTGAGACCAGCCTGGGCAACATGGTGAAAAACTGTCTCTACTAAAAATACAAAAATTAGCCAGGCGTGGTGGCATGCACCTATAGTCCCAGCTACTTGGGAGGCTGAGTCAGAAGAATCACTTTAACCTGGGAAATGGAGGTCACAGTGAGCTAAGATCATGTCGCTGCACCCCAGCCTGGACAACAAAGAAAGACCCCATCTAAAAAAATTTTTTTTTCTCTCTACAGATTTTCTAACTGTAAGCAATTTGGCAGGCTTTGTACCTCCTTTCCTACAGGATTTCAGTGGGGCAGACAGCAGAGCAGCCTGAGAATGAGGCTGATAGGTACTGAAAACCTAAGGCCACTGGGAGATTATATGGTGTCCTGGTAAAGGACACGAAAAGGGAAAGAGCCTTGGAGAGGTGGTGACATGAGGAGGACTCACCCTGCCTGAGAAGGGCAGAGAGGGCTGGGCCTCTCAAAGGCCACCAGGCCACCCAGCACTTAATGATAGCCTCTTGAAAGGGACCACATGGCAGAGTGGCCGGGATTGGCAGGACTCTGCCTCCAGAACTCCAGCACCAGCAAAGACCCCATATCTTGTAAAAGCCAGGAAACAGGACCTGCTGGGCTTTGAGGGACATATTGATTTGATATCATCTGTGACCACGGTTGACCTTCCCTCCTAAGCCTTGGGGATTCTGACACAACCTTGGAGGAATGAGGAGCCCTCTGCCAGGTGCGGTGGCTCATGCCTATAGTCCCAGCACTTGGGGAGGCTGAAGCGTGTGGATTGCTTGAGGTCAGGAGTTCAAGACCAGCCTGGCCAATATGGCAAAACCCTGTTTCTACTAAACATATAAAAATTAGCCAGGTGTGGTTGTGGGCATCTGTAACCCCAGCTACTTGGGAGGCTGAGGCAGGAGAATCGCTTGAACCTGGGAGGTGAAGATTGCAGTGAGCTGAGATCATAACACTACCCCAGCCTGGGTGAGACTCTGCCTCAAAAAAAAAGAAAAAAAGAAAAAGAAAAAGAGGCTGGGTATGGTGGCTCACGCCTATAATCCGGAACTTTGGGAGGCCAAGGCAGGTGTATCACGATGTCAGGAGATTGAGACCATCCTGGCCAACATGGTGAAAACTAAAAATACAAAAATTAGCTGGGTGTGGTGGTGTGTGCCTGTAGTCCCAGCTACTTGGGAGGCTGAGGCAGGAGAATCGCTTGAAGGCAGAGGTTGCAGTGAGTTGAGGTTACAGTAAGTCGAGATCACACCACTGCACTCCAGCCTGGCAACAGAGTGAGACTCTGTCTCAAAAAAAAAAAAAAAAAAGAAAAAGAAAAAGAATGAGGAGCACTCAAGAAAAGAAAAGGCATAAAGGATTGACCTGTGCTATGACATCGATGACTCTTGAAAACATTACGCTCAGTGACAGAAGGCAGTCTCAGGAGACCACGGATTGTACAATTCCATTTATATGACATGTCCAACATAGGCAAATTCATGGAGACAGAAAGAAGATTAGTGTTTACTTATAATAAGCAATAAATGAAAAAATACAAAAGAAGGGAAATACGTAGATGAGTGGTTGCCAGGGGCAGGGGTGAGGGGAAATGGGCAGTGGGTGGTCGGCGGGCACAGGATTTCCTTACGGGTGTGAGAGTGCTCTGGAATTAGACAGTGGTGATGGTTGTGAATATAATAAAAGTCTGAATTGTGGGCTTTAAAATGGTTCAAATGGTGAATTTTGTGTTATTTAGATTTTAGCTCAATAAAATTTTTAAAACAGTTTGATGGAATTTTTTTTTTTTTTTTTTTTGAGATGGAGTTTCACTGTTGTTACCCAGACTGGAGTGCAATGGCATGATCTCGGCTCACTGCAACCTCCGCCTTCTGGGTTCAATCAATTACCCTGCCTCAGCCTCCCGAGCAGCTGGGACTACAGGCGTGCACCACCATGCCCAGCTAAGTTTTGTATTTTTAGTAGAGACGGGGTTTCACCTTGTTGACCAGGATGGTCTTGATCTCTTGACCTTGTGATCCACCCACCTTGGCCTCCCAAAGTGCTGGGATTATAGGCATGAGCCACTGTGCCTGGCCTGGAATTTTCTTTCTTTCTTTTTTGACACAGAGTCTCACCCACTCTGTCGCCCAGCTGGAGTACAGCGGTGCAATCTCAGCTCACTGCAACCTCTGCCTCCCAGGTTCGAGCAATTCTCTTGCCTCAGCCTCCTGAGTAGCTGGGATTACAGGCGAGTGCCACCGCACCCAGCTAATTTTTGTATTTTTAGTAGAGACAGGATTTCACCATGTTGGCCAGGCTGGTATTGAACTCCTGGGCTCAAGTGATCCACCTGCCTCGGCCTCCCAAAGTGCTGGGATTATAGATGTGAGCCACTGTGCCCAGCCCGATGGAATTTTCTACCCCTGTAATGGAATGGTGACCTAAAGTTACAAATCAGTTGACTTAAAAGAAGAAAAGAACATGTCATTACTTTCTTCAACCTCTGAGTTCGTGGGCCAGGAGTCATATCTATTCCATAACTCTAAGCACAGGAGGGGGAGTCAATATCCCGAGACATAGGGGAAGACAGGACAGAGCCATTCAGAGATGGGGACATGCACTTTGTTAGAAAGTAAAACCCGGCCAGGTGTGGTGGCTCAAGCCTGTAATCCCAGCACTTTGGGAGGCCGAGGCGGCTGGATCACAAGGTCAAGAGATCGAGACCATCCTGGTCAACATGGTGAAACCCCATCTCTACTAAAAATACAAAAAATTAGCTGGGCATGGTGGCACGTGCCTGTAGTCCCAGCTACTCAGGAGGCTGAGGCAGGAGAATTGCCTGAACCCAGGAGGCGGAGGTTGCGGTGAGCCGAGATTGAGCCACGGCACTCCAGCCTGGGTAATAAGAGTGAAACTCCATCTCAAAAAAAAAGAAAGTAAAACCCAAAACAAACAAACAAACAAAAAACCCACTGGCCTGAAGACAAAGGGGAGACTGAGGACAAAGGTGCTAGCCAGGCTGAGTTTGAAATCTTCCCACACTCCTGCTTCAGCTCACTCTAAATCTGATTGTTTCCTGTTGGACATCTTTGACAGCATGTGACACAGAGGTTCACATGCTCGGGTTCCCTGGGGAATTGTAGGTGTCCATTGTAAGTCTATGAATCTGACGGAGTTTGAAAGCGGAGGGTTTACTACTTGCTACACCCTCGTGGGACAAAACCGGGTCCCGAGAGCTAAGCAGTCCATCACCTGCTTGCTCCTGGGAGTACAGCTGGTGCAGCCTTAGTCACCCGAGGTCCCCAAGGAGGGCCATCTTAGAAACTCTGCGGTCACTCAGGGCTGGAGGGCAGGGGGTCTGGATGTATTTTATCTCAATCGTGGTGTCCATTTTTGTGAGCACCTCTTTCCTGAGGAAGCGGACCCTTTCAGAGATACCTAATTTAGACAGCCCTAAGGGTCACTGTCTTTTGGTTTCCCCCAGAAACAGACCCTGACACAAGGATTTAAGTGCAAGTAAGTTATTTGGAAAGTGGTCCTAGGAAGCATTGGGAGGGGAGCAGGGAAACTGACAAGGGCGTGTGGGGACTCTGGGAGGCTTAGATCCTACCTCTGATAGGCCCTGAAGTATGGTGATTGACTATCGGAAGGCTCCTAAGGTCATCTCCACTGCCAATGCATTGTATAACATCTTCGTTACTCCTTTTCATCGCAACTGTTTATTGCAAGAGTTTCCTTGCTGATCTGTGCCCAAACTGCTTTGTACCTGGTACCAAAATTAATTTTCCTAAAGCATGTTGTGATCACGACCTTTCCCTGCTCAGACACCTCTGGCACTTCCTTGTGCCTGCCTACATGATGAATTCTGAAGCTTTGGGCATGGTGTTCCAATGGGGCATTGCCCTAGGAACAGGGGATACAGCAGTGTCTCTTCTCTCCCCCCACAGCTGGCCATCTGGTTGGGGATCAAACAATGACAGTAGGATGTGGCAGGTGCTATGAAAAGAGAGGTAGAGTGTTCTGAGAGCCCAAGGACAGGTGCCACAGTCTGGGGTTACAGGAGGCTTAGGAGGCAGAGATTGCTGGTCATGCACATATCCATTCTCTGCATCACTGAGTGTGGCAATGGCTTTAGCTAATTGCCACTTTACGTCACAGACTTTCTTGCAGATAGCAGTGGCCAGTGAAAGGTAAATGGAAATCACTGGGGCTTCCAGAAAAGCTTTTTTTGTTTTTTTTTTTTAAAGTGGAGTTTCGCTCTTGTTGCTCAGGCTGGAGTGCAATGGTGCAATCTCGGCTCATCACAACCTCTGACTCTTGGGTTCAAGCAATTCTCCTGCCTCAACCTCTGGAGTAGCCGCTGAGATTGCAGGCATGTGCCAATATGCCTGGCTAATTTTGAAAAAAATTTTTGTTTGCAGTAGAGTCATGCTTTGTCACCCATGCTAGAGTGCAGTGGCAAGATCTTGGCTCACTGCAACCTCCACCTTCCAGGTTCAAGTGATTCTCCTGCTTCAGCCTCCCAAGTAGCTGGGATTACAGGTGCCGGCAACCACGCCTGGCTAAGTTTTGTATTTTTAGTAGAGACAGGGTTTCACCATGTTGGCCAGGCTGGTCGCAACCTCTTGACCTCATTATCTACCTGCCTTGGTCTCCCAAATGCTGGAATCACAGGCGTGAGCCACTGCGCCCAGCCATTTCTGTAGTTTTAGTTGAGATGGGGATTCTCCATGTTGGCCAGGGTGGTCTTGAACTCCCCACCTCAGGTGATCTGTCCACCTCAGCCTCCCAAAGTGTTGGGAGCCACTGTGCCCAGCCCAGAAGAGCTCTTTAAAGAAGTCTGATTCAACAAGAGGCATGCCCTTTTCCCATCGGTTCTTCCTACTTTCTGCAATCTGGTGTGCAGGTGTGATGGCTGGAACCACAGTGGCCATAGTGTGACCATGAGGGAATCCTGAAGACGTAGGCTATATCCTAAGGATGGTGAGCAGAAAGAGGGAAGGAGCTGGGGTCCCTGATGGTCTTAGAGCTCTCAGTCCGCCCTGGGCTGATCACTTCTAGACTTCTTTCATGTGAAAAAACAACTTCTTTTTAGTTTAACTTTTACTGGGGTTTTCTGTTATAGTCTGCTGAACCTAATCGGAATGAATGCAGTATCCTAGAGATTATGCAATTGGAAGCATTAGCAGAAATTTTGTAGGCAAACCAGGGTGCACGGGGGCTACAAGGAGGGGTTAGAAGGACCAAGGAGGAGATATGTGTTCCAGGCAGAGGGAAGAGTCAGAATAGTTGGGTGTGTGGGGGGCTGGCAGAGAAAGGGTGGAAGGAGAGGAAGCCGTAGGAGCAGGACCTTGACCATGAGGGACCTGGAGCCTTGTAAAAAGATGGCCTTAACCCACAGGTAAAGGTGTCCCTAAAGGAGCAGCGAGTTCGCACTTTAGGGAGATGCTGCTGGTGCTGAGAGGGAGGGGCTGCATAGGAGGGAGCAAGAGTGGAGGCCAGAGAGCCTTAGAAAGCTGCTGATGTTGGGTGGCCAGTGGCTAGAGGGATGGAGAGTAACGGTCAGACTAACCGTTTAAAAGGGGCAAGGGCTGGGCGTGTTGGCTCATGCCTGTAATCCCAGCACTATGAGAGGCCAAAGCAGGCAGGAGTTCGAGACCACCCTGACCAACATGGTGAAACCCCATCTCCATTAAAAATACAAAAATTAGCCAGGCTTGGTGGTGGGTGCCTGTAATCAATCCCAGGTACTCAAGAGGCTGAGGCAGGAGAATCGCTTGAACCTGAGAGGTGGAGGTTGCAGTGAGCCCAGATTGTGCCACTGCACTGCAGCCTGGGCAACAGAGCAAGACTCCATCTCTAAATAAATTAAAAAAATGGAAATAAAAGGGGCTGGGCACTACAGCTCGCGCCTATAACCCTAGCACTTTGGGAGATTCAGGCAGGAGAATCACTTGAGCCTGGGAGGCTGAGGTTCCAGTAAGCTGTGATTTCACACTGCACTCGAGCAAGAGCAAGACCCTGTCTCAAAAATAAAAATAAAAATAGTTTAAAAGGGAGAATTCACCAGTCGTTGGCCCATTCTATTTGGGGGAGGGAGCAGGAGGAGCTGGGGACGAGGAACTGTAGACTGAGACGGGAACCAGAGGTGGGACTGAGAATGGTGGGTGGGGGGAAGGAGGATCAGGGCTGGAGGAGGGAGCCCTGGCCAGGGTGTCAGACACCCGCCAAGCACACAGCTGCCGGGCACTGCCTTCAGAAATGTCCTTGACCTCATAAAAATTCCACTTCTCAACCTCACCTGGGGACATTGTCACCTAGTATATGTGAAAGTCCCTGGCGCTTAGTAGGTGCTCAATAAATGTTAACGGACTCTGCAACGTTGCTTTGCTCGCTCCTTTAGACTCACTGTCTCTGTGCTCATCGTCCGGACGTTTCTCTCCTTTATCAAGAGTTTGGGGGTCTAGTCACGACCCCAACCACTCTCTGCTCTGGCTCCAGGGCAGCCGGGAGAACAGGCGCTCATCTGCCCTGAGGCTCCCTGCACTGTCCCCGTGAACTTGATTCCCATTTTCACAAGGATGAGCAGGAGGCTGGGGAGATGGAGCTGAGTTAGAGCCAGGTCTCCCGGCTCTAAGACTGTGCTCCTAGGTCGGCAGCATCCGGCCTCCTGCCAGGTGGCGGGGTCAGGCACCCGGCTGTCCCTGCTCCTCGGCACCTCCTCCCTCTCTGCCCCCGCCCCGCCCGGGTCCACGGCTCCAGGCTCCCACGCGCCGCCTGGCGCTCCTCCCTAGCCCGGCTGTACGCGGAGGCTGCGGCTCGGTGAGGCAGGAAAGGCGCGCACGGCGGCACCAGGAGCAGAGGCTCCAGCGCGGGGACCCGGGCTCAGCCCCGGCCTGCGAGCGCCGTGGCCCTAGCCCACCCGAGGCCGGCCTGGGGGGCCCGCAGGGCGCGCGGAGCGCCGAGTGCGCGTCGGGCTGGGCCCCGCACCCCGGTGCAGGAGCGCGGGTGCGGCGCGGCGGAGTGCCCCGCATGGAGCCGGCCCGGGAGCCCCCCGCGCGGGCCCGGCCACCGCCGCCCGTCGCTGCGCGCCCTGCGCCCGCGCCCGCGCCCGCCCCTGCCGCCCCCGCCGCCCCCAGGCCGCGCTCGCCTGCTGAGGCAGAGGCCCGTGGCCCCGAGGGGCTGCTGCGGCGATCCGGGTCGGGCTACGAGGGCAGCACCAGCTGGAAGGCGGCCTTGGAGGGTAAGCGCGGAGCGGCCTCCCTCTCCCGGCCCAGGTACCCCTGCCCAGCTCGGACTCGGGACCCGGAGGCGGTCAGAGTCACCTTGGCCGCTGTCCCGGAGGGGAGCGCGGCGAAGTCATTCATTTCAGGGCAGCCAGAAGCCGTTTTGTGGGGTCGGGTAGGAGGGAACCGGGGGCCACCGCGAGTCACAGCCTCGACCCTGCGTCTGCTGCGACTCTCTTTCTGACCTTGGAGCAGGCTTCACGCTCTGAGCCTAGGTCCTCACGCATGAAGGGGACAGCCACTGTCTGGCACCCACCTGACAGGCGTTTTGAGAGGGTGGCGGAATTTGTGGCCGTGAACATGCTTGAGTGAAGTAAGAAAGCAGGAGACCCCAGAGGTGGTGCCCGCCCTTGTGGGAGCCGCCCGCGCGACCCCTTGGTGGTGGGGCCATGTGGGGAGGGCAGGGCAGGGCAAGGGTGGAGAATCCGTGAGAGGCTCTTCCTTGCAAGGTCAGGGGTCACACCTACTCCTCCATCGGACTGCCTCAGGGAGAGACCCCTGTGGCCGCGGGGGCAGTAACCAAAGTGGAGAATTGATTTCAAGTTCATGAGCTCTTTTAGGAAACTTGTATTAATTAGCTGCCGCGGGCGGTGTGGTGTGGGAGAGGCTGGAGTTGGTGAGAGGGTGGCTGGTCCTTTGTGTGCTTCTCAGGGTGCTCCTGGCACCCCGAATCCAAGGGCCTGGGCAGCATTAATTAGGGAAGCCCAGAGCCTGGATCTCATCCTTAGGGAGGCAGTGTCAGAAAAGGAGGGCTTCCCGGAGGAGGTGACCTCATACGGGGTGTGGAGACAGAGAGACAGGTGTCCCAGACCTAGAGCATGATGTGTTTCAGGCCAGGTGGCCAGAGCTAGTCTGTTCCGTGTGGGAACTGAGCCCTGGGGTACTGAGATGGGGCAGGGTGGAGAGAGATGGGTCTGGAGGACCCAGACAGTGAAGGGCTAGCCAGGCCTTGCCCAAGAGCTTGGACTTTGCTCTGAAGGGGCTACTGAGGGGTGGAGATGGTGGGTTTGCCCTTGGAAGACTGGTGGTGACCCAGAAGGGTGGGACCGAGGCTAGAGGTCAGGGAGGGGGTAGGGCAGCAGACGGGGACCAGGAGGGATATAATTAGCACCTGGGCCAAGATAGGCTAAGGGCCGCTGAGGATGAGGAGGTGGGGGTGGTAATGCCAGCATTCTGCACAAAGGCCATGGCCCGGGGCATGTGGACTCTCCGAGGGAGGGCTGTGCGGACTCTGAAGCTGGACCATCAGACAGTGGCAGGGACAGAGGAGGCGAGGATGGTGCGTCACCAAGCAGAATAGCTGTGGCAGAGCTGTGGGCTGTGAAGACTTGGGCGGGATGGATGGAGGTGGATGGACACCTCCCTGTGACGCTGTCTCCGGCGAGTGGCCCTGTGTCCCACACTTCCCTCCTGCCAAAGTTATTTCTTGAAGTTGCTCCTTCCTCTTGCCTGTATTTCTTTATTCATGTATTCGTCAGCATTTCTGAAGGGTCTGCTCTAACCTTAACCCCAGCCCCCGTGGTAGGGCCACTTCTGGGCTGCTGTGGCCCTTTAACGCCTTCTGCTTGCTGTTCCTGTCCCACCTCCTGCCCTGACCTCCACCCCCTTGTGCTTCCTTTTCCCGACTGTGGCTGGGCTGCCCACCTGCCAATCAGGCTGCAGAAGAGACCGCACATTAAGCTGGAAGGTCACCCAGAGGCTGTCTGGGGCCCTGAGTCAAGCCCACTCCCAGGCTTAGCATCTTCCTGTGGTCCAGCCTTGCCTCACCATGGCCCCCTGCCTTGCCTCGCTCTCTGATTCATGCCACCTGAAGCCCCTTCCCACTCCTTCCCTTGGTCCCCCCAGGAGCTGTCCTACTCCTGATGGCCTATGGTCCTTGGCTGCTCAGCATCTTGGGCCTACTGACTTTTCCTGCAGAATTTTAGGATCTGGAGTCTGAGTCTGGCCAGGAGCCTCCCCTCTGCCAGTTCTCCGAAAGTCTCCTTGGGTGCCGCCAGCCTCTCAGAAGAGAGGAGCTCATGGAGCAGGGCCCGTCCTCTCCAGGGTGCTGCTGCACTGGCCCAGTGCTTGCCTTGGCAGTGGTCTCCATCATTCATTCATTCTTCCTGCAACATCCAGGTACTGATCTGGGCCCTGGGCACATTAGTGTCCTCACAGAGGTCCCAGGACAGGGGCTGAGACAGTGTGGGAGGTACAGGGAGCAGAGCATCTGGCAAAGCTGGGGCAGAGCCTTCCCCTGCCACAGGCTGAAGGGCTTTCCAACTTCCTGGAGTATTTGTTTCCTCATCTGCTAAGCCAGGCCATGATCTCCACCTCTCAGGTAGACAGAGACCCTAGAGTGTGGGCTGTGTATGCACTGACTCCTCTTCCCAGCAGCCCTGCAGCCCTGTCCGGGGAGCCCAGGCCCAGCTGCAGCACTTTGACTTCTCATCAGCCTCCCTTGATTCTGCTTCCTACCCCAAACCTGAGTCCAGAGCCCACATACTGAAAAGCTGTCATTGGGAGGAGGGATCTGTCCATTGGGGGACCCAGGGTTTTGTAGCCCCCACTTAGCCAAGCACCTGTCTTGAGAGAAATGGGAGATTTACTGACTTGACCAAGCTGAGCCCTGCAAGAAGTCTCTGCTCCTTCATCACCACGTGCCCAACGCACATCAAGCACCTACGACGTGCTGAGGCCATGATGGGGCTTTCATAGTTATCATCTCAGTCTGCCCCTCTCTCCTTGCAGGGGGCTGGAGAGTATTCTGTTTCACAGATGAGGGAGCCCAGACTGAGAGCCTGAGTGTCCTGGCCAAGGACATCCTTGGTTGCTAACACTTGAAAGCCCTGTCGTGAAGGTTCTGACCCCTTCCTGCAAGGCCAAGGACATCCGCCTTGGGGAGGCTAGCTGGGGATCATCAAATTCCCACACACACGCTCTCCTCCCCCTGCTTCCCAGATAACCCTACCACCTCCAGGATTGATGTTTTTTTCCCTCCTTATGGGTTCAATGAGTCAGAGAGCTTCTTAAATCAGAAAGCTGGGATTACAGCCCAGGTCTTTAAGACTTTTCCGAGATGAATAACTAGCTTTATAAACAGGAAATGGAACAGAAGTTGCCTTGATTAAGTCTTTTCTCACTGTAGATAGGAACCTTTCCTTCCAGCCTGGGATGTAAGGCTCAAAAAGGTGACCCGGAGAGTCTGCCTGGGTTCTGGGAAGAAGATGAGGATATTTCTGCTTTTGGGAGTCTCAGTGGGGCAGAGTGGCCTGGGGGTGCAGGAGAGGGGACAGAGTGAGCCTGCATACCTCAGCCTATAGATTTTTCAGTGCTCACTGATTCTAAATTTTTAATGTTGAAAGTTTCTTGATTAGGCATAAACCCACAACTTCCTGATCAAAACCACACACATGCATTTAGCCTCTTAAAAATTTAAAAATTACCAAACTTCACATTTGATAGTTTTTAACAGTCAAGATGACGCTTGCCAGGTTGTGTCCCCGATGACTTAGAGACAGCAGCATGGGCCCTTCTGGGGATGAGTGTGAGGATGATGGGAGCTTTGTCTGGGCCTGGGAGTCAGGTTTTTTCAGTTGCTCCTTCTATTATTAGGTGAAATCACATACATTTAGAGACCGAAATAAATCGCACCCTTAAACACCACCTACTATGGGCCATGGCATAGTAGGGACTAGTAATGAGTTAGACATTTGTTAGAAGTTGAATTGTGTCTTCACCAAAAAAGCCATGTTGGCACCCTAATCTCTGGAACCTCTGAATGTGGCTGCATGTGGAAATACAGTCTGGCAGGTTATTTGTAGTTAAGATGAGGTCAGACTGGAGTAGGGTGGGCCCTTATCCCATATGAACTGGCATCTTTATAAGAAGATGGTCACATGAAGACAAGGGTACTGTATTAGTCTGTTCTCATGCTGCTAATAAAGACATACCCGAGACTGGGTAATTTTTAAAGAGGTTTAATGGACTTACATTTCCACATGACTGGGGAGACCTCACAATCATGAAGGAAGGTGAAGGTGGAGCAAAGACATGTCTTACATGGTGGCAGGCAAGAGTGTGTGCTGAGGAACTGCCCTTTATAAAACCATCAGATCTTGTGAGACTTACTCACTATCACAAACAACATGATTCAGGAAAAACCTGCCCACATGATTCAATTACCTCCCACCCAGGCCCTCCCATGACACATGATAATTATGGGAGCTACAATTCAAGATCAGATCTGGGTGGGGAAACAGTCGAACGATGTAAGACACGGGGAGAATGCCATATGATGACACAGGCGGAGATTGGAGTGATGCGGCTGCAAGCCAAGGAGTGCTAAGGTCCATCGGCAACCACTAGACACTAGGAAGAGGCAAGGAAGGAGTCCCTGCAGAGTTCAGAGGAAGCATGGTCCAGTGCAGCATCTAGAGAAATTATCACCGACACACAGTGAAGAGGCACCTCGGATCTGGCAGTGCTGAAGATACATGTACAGATTCCTCTTCCCTGTGTGTTCTTTCCTACAAACTCAGTTGAATTTAAGATTGACCAAGGATGTTGTTGGGTGTAACTAAATTTCTCCCATAGTTTTTGGGTCCCAGTGGGTGCTCTGTTACATGCAAGGCGATGACTCAGTCCTATTTCAGGGAATCCGAAGGTGAGTAAAGCACAGTCCTTACCCCAAAAAAGCCTAAGGCTGATGGTCACCGTCACACTGACAGCCCGCATAATCACCACAAGTTGATTGGATAGGTTACCACGCCAGGCACTTGCTAAGCACTGTACACTAAATTCTCATGAAACTCTGAGAGACAGATAGATATGATAATTACCTCATTTTCAAGATGAGGAAAATAAACTACAGTAGAGGCTAAGAAACTTTACCATCTATACACATCTAGAAACTGGCAGAGCTGGGATTTGAACCCAGGTGAAGTGATGCCAGATTTCATGCTCATATCTTTAGTGCACAAAGGGTTACAGCAGCAACATTAGAGAAGAGGCCCAATAGAAGGGAAAGGAAGGATGCACTCAGTGTGCTCACCACAGGCAGCCATCCTGTAGCTCCAGGGAACTGTGATGACGCTGTCACCAAGGACAGCAGAGAAGAAATAGAGAGAACCCAGTCTTCCAATGCAGGCTAGAGCCTCTGCTCTTACCGTGTCTGAAGCCACCCACCCGGGACTCCCAGTCACTAGCCAACATAGATCTTGCTCATAGGAAGGACTGGAAAATGTTTGTTGGACTTGCAGATCAAGACAGTGGACTGAACATGTGCATTTTTTTCTTTTTTTTACTTCAGAAGCCCACTAATTCAACAGTAAAGGGGTGGGCATGGTGGCTCATGCCTATAATCCCAGCACTCTGGGAGGCTGAAGCAGGAGAATCACTTGAACCCTGGAGGCAGAGGGTGCAGTGAGCCAGGATTGTGCCACTACACTACAGCCCAGGTGACAGAGCGAGACTCCATCTCAGAAAAAAAAAGAAAAACAAATGAAAAGAAACCAAACAAAACAGTAAAGCAATTTTTAAAAGGCCTTAAGGATAAGAACAAGAGTGAAATTAGCAACAAAATAGAGAGCTTGGGAGCAAATGGATAAATGGTAACTGACTTCACCCCATCTGAGAAAGTCCAGAGAGCGGAGGAGCCACCCGAGCCTCGTGGGAGGATCCCTAAGGCTCAGGGGTTGGTGGCAGTGCTTGAAGATGGAGCTGAGAATAGGAGGAACATTTCTTTCAGGAGGATTTAGCTTCCCATTTTGTACAGATTCTCTCAGCCCCAGGAACCTGAGGTGAAATCTCTCCCTCAGGTGAAATCTCTCATGAAAGAGGGCTTCAGCCTGTCACAGTGACTTGTGCCTATAATTGCAGCACTTTGGGAGGCCAAGGTGGGCGGATCATGAAGTCGGGAGTTTGAGACCAGCCTGATCAACATGGTGAAACCTCATCTCTATTAAAAATATGAAAATTAGCTGGGCATGGTGGTGCCTGTAATCCCAGCTATTCAGGAGGCTGAGGTGGGAGAATCGCTTGAACCTGGGAGGCGGAGGTTTCAGTGAACCAAGATTGCGCAACTGCACTCCAGCCTGGGTGACAGAGTGAGACTCTGTCTCAAAAAAAAAAAAAAAAGAAAAAAAAAAAAAAGAAAGATAAAGGCTCCAGACACCACTACACTGAGAGCAAGAAACTAAGCCAACATTTACATACTGAATGCTGAGGACAGCTCCCAGCCTCTTCCCTCAGCTAGCCCCATATTCTCCAGGGGAGAAAACATGGACTCTCATCCACCCCTGAGGAAAAACATAATGAGATGAGCATTCAGAGAATCCCAAGAATCAGCCCAGCCAGATCACTCTACTGCGTCCCCCACAGTTAATAAGCCCCCATCTGGCTGGGCGTGGTGGCTCATGCCTGTAATCCCAGCACTTTGGGAGGCCGAGGCAGGTGGATCATGAGGTCAAGAGATTGAGACCATCCTGGTCAACATGGTGAAAACCCCGTCTCTACTAAAAATACAAAAAACTAGCTGGGCATGGTGGCGTGTGCCTGTAATCCCAGCTACTCAGGAGGCTGAGGCAGGAGAATTGCCTGAACCCAGGAGGCAGAGATTGCAGTGAGCCGAGATCGCGCCATTATACTCTAGCCTGGGTAACAAGAGCGAAACTCCATCTCAAAAAAAAAATAAAATAAGCCCCCATCTGTGGGCTTGGAGGCTCCAATGAACTGATTAGTTCTCCTGCCTTAATTGTGAACAGATAACCATGGTCTCAAGACCTCTGAGGAAAGTATCTAACATGGAAGCTCAAGACCAAAACAGAAGTTATACAGGAGAAATAATCTTTCTGCCCATTTCCCCAACCCCTCCAAAAAAAACCTGTCAGTCATATCTTCAGAGAGAAGAGATAAGAGAAAACATTGCATCACTAAAACAAGAATAAAATTCTTTAAGAGGGGATATTCATAAAGCAACAGCAACAAAACAAAACAAAAAAACCCTTGGAAATTAAAAATATAATAACAGAAATTAAGAACCCAGTAGAAGGATAGGATGAAAAATTGAGAAATTCTTCCAGGAAATACAGCAAAAAGGCAAAAAGATAGCAAACAAGAGGAGAAAATAAGATACGAAATTTGGAGGACCAATCTAAGAGATCCAACATTTGAAGAATATGACTTCCAGAAAGAAAACAAAACATAGAGGAGAGAAAATCAACAATGATATAATTAAAGAAGATTTCCTAGTTGGGCATGGTGGCTTACACCTGTAATCCCAGCACTTTGGGAGGCCAAGGCAGATGGATCACCTGGGTTCAGGAGTTCAAGACCAGCCTGGTCAACATGGTGAAACCCTGTCTCTACTAAAAATACAAAAAATTAGCTAGGCTTGGAGGCAGGCACCTGTAATCTTAGCTACTTGAGAGGCTGAGTCAAGAGAATTGCTTGAGCCTGGGAAGTGGAGGTTGCAGTGAGCCAAGATGGTGCCATTGTACTCCAGCCGGGGTGACAGAGTGAGACTCTGTCTCAAAAAAGAAAATTTCTTGGAACTGAAAGACATCACTTTCCAGATTGAAAGGGCCTATTAGAGTAGATGAAACAGACCACACCAAGGCATGGCATGCAACGATGAAACTTTAGAACACTGCGATGAAGACCCTAAAAGCATCTAGTAAGAAAAGAGTTAAGCAGCTGAAAAGGATCATGGGTGAGAATGAATCTAGACTTTTCAAAAGCAACACTGGAGCTAGAAGACAATTAAGTAATACCTTCAAAATTCTGAAAAAAATTTATTCTCAACCTATAATACTGAGTCCTTTAAGTTCACAGTTCCATGGGTAACATTCACCAGTTCACCATGGAACACGATGAGAAGCTTTGCTCCTCCGACCTGCGCAGTGCAGTGGTTTTGCTCTACCCTTCCTCAGGCAGACATTGGATGATGTGTTTCACCAGGATGAGGGAGTAAACCAAAGGAGAGGAAGACTTGGGAGAAAAGGAACAGAAGAGCCAACATAGGAGAGAGGCAGAGAAATCCTCAGACTGCTGGTCTGGGAAGACCCCAGATGGCAGCTGGGCTTAGAAGGCAACTAGTCAGATTCCAGCAGGTCAGAAAGTTCCAAGGGACATTTCTTCAAGATGGTCATTATGGCCTGCATGTGTGTTTCCTCCCCAGATTTACACATTGAATCACTAACCTGCAATGTGATGATATTGAGGAGGTGGGTAATTGAGAGGCAATTAGGTTTAGATGAGGTCATGAGGGTAGAGCTCCTGTGATGGAATTAGCACCCTTATAAGAAAAGGAAGAGACACCAGAACTTCCTCTCTCCGCTGTGTGAGGACACAGTCAGAAAGCAGCTGTCAGCAAGCCAGGAAGTGGGTCCTCATCAGACCCCAACCATGCTGGCACGCTGCTCCAGCCTCTGGAACTAATAGGAGAAATAAATGTCCATTGTTTAAGCCGCCCAGTCTATGACAGCTTGTTATAGCAGACTGAACTAAGACAAAGGTGAAAGAGAATTTCTGATTTTGTCTCATCATGAAAGAGGAGTTTTGGTGATGAGATAATGATAAGCACAAAGAAGATTGAGCAAAGGGAAAAGAAGACCATGATGAACAGGGAAACAAGAAGTTCCATGGAAATGATCACAACACATGGCATGGCTTTGCTGAGAGTGCTGTTTACACTGACACGAGAATGTAACAGCCACGTATCAAGCTAATACAAACTATGACATTGAGAGGGCAGAGTGAGTGGTCAGGGTGGAATGATAATGCAAAGAATTAAGTCTGCATCATTATAATGGGAAGCCAAGAAATTATATCTAAAACAGAAAAAATCTGGAAGCATTTACATACACATGGCATTTAGAGATTTGGAGCTAATACCGAGAGTCAGCTAGCTAAAAGAGTTGAAAGTGGTTGGGGAAGGAGCAACGTTATTACTATTAGTATTATTTTTTGGAGACAGAGTCTTGTTCTGTTGCTCAGGCTGGAGTGCAGTGACACAATCTTGGCTCCCTGTAACCTCTGCCTCCTGGTTCAATCGATTCTCCTGCCTCAGCCTATAAAGTAGCTGGGATTACAGGCACATGCAACCACACCCGAATAATTTCTGTATTTTTAGTAGAGACAAGGTTTCACCATGTTGGCCAGGCTGGTCTAAAACTCCTGACTTCAAGTGATCCACCTGCCTCAGCCTCCCAAAGTGCTGGGATTACAGGCGTGACCCACTGCGTCCCACACTGTTGTTTTTTAAATGAAGCCTTTTAGAATTTCTTGATTCCTTAAATCTGTGCTTGTCAGTCCATCCTTGGTGAAGGAAACAGGTTTTTTTTTTTTTTTTCCCAAAATCCTTTGTAAAATGCAATACAAATGAATGACTAGCAACATGCCCTTGGATGTCCAGGTAATGCTGAATTGCTACAAATTCTTCCTCTCAATTTTGGCACTTACATCATGATGACAAGTAACAGTTTACAGACCGACACTGAGCTGCAGAGGCACTGTTTTCATCCATGATTTATATATAACACTGATTTAAAAAACTTTAAAAATGGGCATACAGCAATGTAACTGTACTTAACCGTACACTTAAAAATTAGGAAGGGAATTCACACCGTTGGTTGGCTGTAATCAAAACAATGTAAACCGACAAGGGTTGGTGAGGATGTGGAGAAACTGGAACCCTCGTCTATTGCTGGTGAGAATGTCTAATTATGCAACCACAGGGGAGTTAGTGGTTCCTCAGAAAGAGCTACCGTGTGGGCTGGGTGCGGTGGCTCACATCTGTAATCTCAGGACTTTGGGAGGCCAAGGCTGGTGGATCATGAGGTCAGGAGTTTGAGACCATCTTGACCAACATAATGAAACCCCATCTCTACTAAAAATACAAAAATTGGCCTGGTGTGGTGGCACACACCTGTAATCCCAGCTACTCAGGAGGCGGAGGCAGGAGAATCTCTTGAACCTGGGAGGTGGAGGTTACAACGAGCTGAGATCATGCCACTGCACTTCAGCCTAGGCGACAGAGCGAGGCTCTGCCTAAAAAATAGCAAAAAGAAAAAAGAAAAAACAAACCCCAAACTACCACACGATCCAGCAACTCTACTCCTAAGCACATACCCGAAAGAATCGAAAGCAGGGACTCGAACAGATACTCATATACCATGTTCATGGCTGCGTTATTCACAATAGCCAAAAGGTAGAGACAGCCCAAATGTCTACCACAGATGAAGGGTAAACACAATGTGCTCTTGCTGTGCAAACAGAATATTATTCAGCCTTAAGATGGAATGAAGTTCTGACATATGCGACAACATGGATGAGCCTCGAAAACATGCTGTGAGAGGAACCAGAAACAAAAGGATAAATACTGGATGTTTCCTCTTATATAAGCTTCCTAGAGTGGTCCAATTCACAGAGACAGAAAGTAGAGGGGTGGTTGCCTGGGACTGGGACGAGCAGGGGATGGGAGCTGCTTAAGGGGACAGAAATTATGTCTGGGATGATAAAAAAAGTTTTGCAATCACACAGTGATGATGGTTGCAGAACATGGTGAATGTACTTAATGCCACTAATCGTACACTAAAAAATGGTTAAAATTGAGTATTTTATGTTATGTATTTTCATCACAATTAAAAACATCCTTAAAATACCCTATGTTTAAAGTCTAAACATGTTCTCTCATTACATATAAAATGAGAATATTAAGCAATAACAAAATAAAATAGGCCGGGTGCAGTGGCTCATGCCTGTAATGCCAGCACTTTGGGAGTCTGAGGTGGGTGGATCACGACGTCAGGAGTTCAAGACCAGCCTGGCCAACATAGTGAAACCCTGTCTCTACTAAAAATACAAAAAAATTAAGCCGAGTGTGGTGGCAGGTACCTGTTATCTCAGCTACTTGGGACGCTTAGCCAGGAGAATGCTTGAACCTGGGAGGCGGAGGTTGCAGTGAGCTGAGATAGTGCCACCACACTCCAGCCTCGGCAACAGTGTGAGACTCTGAGGGAGGAAGGAAGGAAGGGAGGGAGGGAAGTAGGGAGGGAGAAAGGAAGGAAAAAGGGAGGACAGACAAAGGGAGAACCCGGAGGATTAGGAAGAGGATGGATGTTGCAGAGGTGGGTGGATTTCAGGAGGTATCCATGGAGGAGGAGACTTTGGGAGCAAAGACTCAGTAGCAGGGCTGTGAGTGCTGAATGGGTTATTGTGAAGAACCCATGTGACTGAAACCTGAGACCACATAGAGAATCAGCAGGAGATTCAAGGTAGAAAGCTCTTACCTTCACTGAAGAGTTTCTGAGCAGTAGGCAGCCTGGCAGGGAGGGTTTCAAGCCCGGGACTCACAGAATCAGAGCTGCACTCTCAGCAGTGAGTTTTCAACTCCACCCTGCATCAGAATCACCTGGAAAGCTTGTTAAAACACAGCTTGTTGGCTGGGCATGGTAGCTCACACCTGTAATCCCAGCACCTTGGGAGGCTGAGGCAGGTGGATCATCTGAGGTCAGGGTTCAAGACCAGCCAAAATCCTGACTTCAAGTGATCCACCTGCCTCAGCCTCCCAAAGTGCTAGGATAACAGGCATGACCCACTGTGCCCCTACACTGTTATTTTTTAAATGAAGCCTTTTAGAATTTCCAACATGGTGAAACCCCATCTCTAGTAAAAATACAAAAATTAGCCAGGTGTGGTGGTGGGTGCCTGTAATCCCAGCTACTCAGGAGGCTGAGCAGGAGAACTGCTTGTGCCTGGGAGGCAGAGGTTGCAGTGAGCCAATATCGAGCCACTGTACTCCAGCCTGGGCAACAGAGTGAGACTCTGTCTCAAAATAACAACAACAACAACAGCAGCAAAATGCAGCCCGCTGGGCTCCACCTCCCCCTGTTTGTCATTAGCAGGATATGGGGCTGTTGGCGGGGACTGGCAGTGGGATGGGTGGTGGGATGTTGAACTCCTCTCTCTCATCCTAGACACCACCACACGTCTCCTGCTTGGTGCCATCGCGGTCCTTCTGTTCGCCATCTTGGTGGTGATGAGCATCTTGGGTGAGCACGCATGTCAGAGCATTTATGCAATTTTGCACACTCCTTGTTAAAAGCACCTCTAATTAGTTAAAGAAAGATTCTAGACATTCCAAGAATCTTGTGGGGGACCAAGAAAGTAGAAAATACATAGTGTCAATTCTCGAGATTTTAGCTTAAAATAATATATTCAACACACAGACTATACATGTCCCCTTTATTAAGCCATGCAAGTAGAATGGAGATGCTACTTAGGAATTATTTTGTAAGTGTTGTGAGAACTCAGAACAAACTTGGGGTAGGTTAGGCAGACAGTGCTTCTTGGAGGAGATGGTTGGGAATAAGGGCCTTTAAATATCACATTCAGCCGGGCGCAGTGGCTCTCACCTATAATCCCAAAACTTTGGGAGGCCAAGGCGGGTGGATCACCTGTCAGGAGTTTGAGATCAGCCTGGCCAACATGGTTTAGGGTGGGAAGTGGGGGTCTGAGAGGGTATGGGGTGGGGGATAGGGAATAGGACAGCACCCTCACCAAAGGGAGATTTATGCCCTACTTTTGGGCAGATGAGAGGGCAGAGAACTCTTTCTGTTCATTCCTTTTTTTTTCTTTTGAGACACCATCACCCAGGCTGGAATGCAACGGTGCAATCTCAGCTCACTGCAACCTCTGCCTTCTGGGTTCAAGCGATTCTCCTGCCTCAGACTCCCGAGTAGCTGGGATTACAGATGCACGCCACTACGTCCAGCTAATTTTTGTATTTTTAGTAGAGAGGGGGTTTTGCCAAATTGGCCAGGCTGGTTTCGAACTCCTGACCTCACGTGATCTGCCTTCCTCAGCTGAGCCACCATGCCTAGACTTCCTGTTCTTGTTTTTTTATTAATTAATTAATTATTATTATTATTTTTGAGATGGAGTTTCGCTCTTGTTACCCAGGCTGGAGTGCAATGGCGCGATCTCGGCTCACTGCAACCTCCGCCTCCTGGGTTCAGGCAATTCTCCTGCCTCAGCCTCCTGAGTAGCTGGGACTACAGGCACGTGCCACCATGCCCAGCTAATTTTTTTGTATCTTTAGTAGAGACAGGGTTTCACCATGTTGACCAGGATGGTCTCGATATCTTGACCTTGTGATCCACCTGCCTCAGCCTCCCAAAGTGCTGGGATTACAGGCTTGAGCCACCGCGCCCGGCCTATTATTTTTTTTTATGAAACGTGCATGCCATTGCACCTGTTGATTCTTAATTGCCTTCAGCTTAAATTGATCCTCATGTCAAAGTTGCATATTTTAGGGTGGCATATTCTGGACCCTATCAAGGAAATAGAACATTCTAAGTGGGAGAGGCCTGAGAAACATAGAGAAGTGTGTGGAACTGAAAGGGTTGAATCAGTGGAAAAGGTAGAAACTGCACCTAAGAACATGCAAGAGTATATGAACAGGGAATCTGACTACTTTTAAGAGATTCAAATAAAAGTGTATTGTAGGTTCTGAAGGGTTTGCAAAAATGATTTTAGTGCTTCTGTCTTTTATCTTTGAGAAATGCCCTAAGACCAGAGGTGGACTCCTTAAAATAGGGGAAATGTCCACCAACAGTATCTATCCCTACCAAACCCTCCCCTATAGGTTGCATGACAAGCAGAGGGGTTCTGAGTATTTAGAAATGGATATGGCGGCCAGCACAGTGGCTCCCGCCTGTAATCCCAGCACTTTGGGAGGCCAAGGTGGGCGTATCACTTGAGGTCAGGAGTTCGAGACCAGCCTGGCCAACGTGGGGAAACCCCATCTCTACTAAAAACACAAAAATCAGCTGGGCATGGTGATGTGCACCTGTAGTCCCAGCTACTCGTGAGGCTGGGGAAGAAGAATTGCTTGAACCTGGGAGGCAGAGGTTGCAGTGAGCTGAGATTGTGCCAGTGCACTCCAGCCTGGGCGACAGAAGAGACAAAACGAAACAAAACAAAAATAAACAGACAACCACTGGGTGTAGCTTAAATTCATCTGGAATAATTCCTCCAAATTAAATCAGTTTCCTTTATGCTCTTACTAGGTTGGGAGGCCAGGGAATGTGTAGACATAGCTGATAAGATTTCAATAAAGCACAACAGTCTCCTAGGAGATCCTTGTGGAAAACAGTTGAAATGTAGCCACACAACGGTCAGTATTCCCAGGTGGACTCGCGTCTCATTGAACAGATACGCCCAGGGAGTGTCAATAAATTAATTGATGTCTGTGCAGCTGTAGATCCCTAGGGGCTTGAGTGCCAGGGGGCCTGTTCTTGGCTCTGTCCTGGTCTACATTTTAATCGATCACTTGTATGAAAACAAACAAAAAGTATGCTTATGGAATTTGCAGCTGACACAATCCAAAAACACAATCCCATATGACAGATGGGTGAAAGAAATCAAGATTCAAATGTATCTTGAAAAACTCAAATGATGAGCCAAGGGAATGAGATAAATGTGGAAGAAATAAATAGAAGGTTCTGCATTTGGATTTAAGAAGCTATTTTCACATGTTCTGACACTGGGGGAGACCTGGCTTAGAATCAGATCATATGAAAACAATATAAGATTGCAGATTAATTCCTTTTGGCAAGGAAGTCCTTTGAGAAGCTCCGGGCTTCCTTCCCAGAAAAGTCCATGTATGCATAGACGCACCGAATCTGTTCACGGAAGCAGTCTGCAGACTGGAGGCCCCATGACAACTGGAAGACTGCATGGTGCCCACTGTTGCTACTGGTAGAGCCACATCTGATGTGTCCTGGTCTGTCCTGGTGGCAGCAATTCAGTGGTAACATTGGGACATTGCAGTGAGCAGGCAGGATGGAGAGCAACCTTGCCAGGTATCATAGGAGAGATGGCATCTGTTTCAACCTGTATGATGGAGGCTGGTGAGCTTCTTCAAGTAAGGGTAGAAGACAGAATGGGTGTCTCTCGACCCAGAGGCCAGATCCTAGAACAGCAGGTCTAGGTCACAGGAGGACAGGTTGGGACTCAACATTTAAGAACTTTATGCCAGGCACGGTGGCTCACGCCTGTAATCCCAGCACTTTGGGAGGCTGAGGCAGGCAGATCACCTGAGGTCGGGAGTTTATGACCAGCCTGACCAACAAGGAGAAACCCTATCCCTACTAAAATTATAAAATTAGCCGGGCCTGGTGGCGCATGCCTGTAATCCCAGCTACTTGGGAGGCTGAGGCAGGAGAATGGCTTGAACCTGGGAGGCAGAGATTACAGGGAGCCAAGATCGCACAGCACTCCAGCCTGGGCAACAAGAGTGAAACTCTGTCTCAAAAATCAGAAAGAAAAAAAACCACAAAAAACAAACTTCATGCACACTGACAGAAAGGGAGTTTAAAAAATACAAAAAAAAAAAAAAAGGAAAACTTCCCAGCAGTTCAGTGGTGGAATGGCGGCTTGGCAGCTCACAAGGAAGGGCATGGTTAAAGACAGCGGGCAGTCCGTCCTGCTGTTGGTATCTGGCCTAGCTGGAAAGAGAGGACATGTAGCCTCCAGGTCGCTTCCCAGTCTGAGTTTCTGGGGTTCCATGCCTCTGGGAGCTTAGAGACAGAGGAGATCCTAACCCAGGGGCTGCTTCGCTGTCACTTCCCCTTGCAGCGACGCCCCTGTCAGCTTCCCACAATCCCCTTTCTCATTTATTCAGTGGCCACCCTTTTACCTCCAGGCACCAGGAGAGGTGCTCACCGGAGAGGACATCCACGTCTGCAGTGTCCCTGGAGGACGCCAAAGCGGAGGCAGGGGAGGGAGCCACAGAAAGCGGAACGGGACTCTGGGGAGGTCGGGGGTGGACAGGGGAGGCCTGAGCCAGTCTCTTCCCTGCAGCTTCCAAAGGCTGTATCAAGTGCGAAGCACCCTGCCCGGAGGACTGGCTGCTCTACGGAAGGAAGTGCTACTTCTTTTCTGAGGAACCCAGAGACTGGAACACAGGCAGGCAGTACTGCCACACCCACGAGGCGGCGCTGGCTGTCATTCAGAGCCAGAAGGAGCTGGTGAGTGTGCTAAGGTGAAGGGGGCTGGGGGAAGGGAACTCAGGGCCCCCAACCTTGACTCTAGGGACAGCCACACCCTAAAGGATGCAGTGTCCCTGTGACATGTCTCCAAAGCCACCCTGCTGCTGCATAATCACTGGGGGTGCAGGCAGACCCCACAGTCCGAGGAGGTCAACGAGTGGCTCCAGTTTCCACCTTCATTGTCAAGGCCACTTATTTCAATCCAAGGCTCGCTGGTTGAGGTCACTTAGTATTATAAATCATAAGAATTATAAATTATAAAGCTGGTGAGGTGGCATGCACCTCTAGCGCCAGCTACTCGGGAGGCTGAGGCAGGAGGATCACTTGAGCCCAGGAGATGGAGGCTAACCTGGGCAACATAGACTCCAGCTCTACAAAAAGTAAAAAAAGAAAACTAGCTGGGCTTGGTGGAGCGTACCTGCAGTCCCAGCTACTTAGGAGGCTGAGGCGGGAGGATCACTTGAACCCAGGAATTCAAGGCCAGCCTGAATAACATAGCAAGACTTTGTCTCTTTTTTTCGAGACACTAATTCTGTCGCCCAGGCTGGAGTGCAGTGTCTCAATCTCAGCTCACTGCAGTCTCCGCCTCCTGGGTTCAAGTGATTCTTGTGCTTCATCCTCCCAAGTCACTTCACTGGGACTGCAGCTGTGTGCCACCGTGCCCGGCTAATTTTTGTATTTTTAGCAGAGATGGGCCATGGCGGCCAGGCTGGTCTTGAACTCCTGGCCTCAAGTGATCCGCCTGCCTAGGCCTCCCAAAGTGCTGGGATTACAGGTGTGAGCTACTGTGCCCAACCACAAGACTTTGTCTCTTGAGAAAAAAAAAAGAATTACAAATTAGAAATGCATTGTGAAATGTTAACACACATTATAATTTTCTAAAGATCCAAATCAGGATTTGGTCTTCATTTAACATACAAAACAGTTTTAGCAACAGAAACGTGAAGGAAACACAATTAATGGAATCTATTGGCCATTTTGGATTTTGAGGTTAACAGTGGTGTTAACTGAAATAGAAGATAATCTAAAAATCACCTCTATTTGCCTTTGATACACAGTAAGATATCCCCGAACTGCAGAGAAAGTCCCAGAAAAATGCAGGTAAGACAACCCACCTGAGCATTGAGATTTGCCCCAGATCAGCCATCCAGCCGGCAGTCCCCAAGCTTCCTGCACATCAGGAATGCTGGCCTGCTGAGCTAGGAGGACAAGCCCTGTACAGCCTTCCTGGCCCAGTGGGCACACACAGAACCAGGGTCCCTTTCAAACTGTCAGAGGCGATTGCTGCGAGGTCAGCGAGTGGCTTGGAGCCGAGCTCTGGCAGCGTGACTGCAGAGGATCCTGTAACCCTAGCTCCTCACTTTTGGGATGCGGCGAGACAGCAGTCACCCTCCCAGCGTCTGTACATCCCAAGAGCCAGTATCTTCCAAACTGAGGTTTGTCTTGGGATGTGACGCCAGTCAGGAAACCACATCTGACCTTGAGGTGTCCCTCTTTCCTTGGTGCAGGAATTTATGTTCAAGTTCACACGGAGGGAGCCCTGGATTGGACTACGCAGAGTTGGAGATGAATTTCACTGGGTCAACGGGGACCCATTTGATCCAGACACGTGAGCTGAGGCTTCATCTTCTGGTCACCGTGCTTAGACTGAGGAAGTCTTGGCCCACCCCTTGGACACAACTCCAGGAGAGAGAAACCCTTAGTTTTGTGCTAGCTAGAGATACTAGTCTCGGGTCCAGCAGTGTGTGCCAGAGACCCAGCCATAAAAATGCCTATACTTCTCCCTCTCCCATAAAAGTCCAGCCTGGCATGGTGGCTCTGCCCTGCGGAGCCATCAGACCTTCGTGGTGTTGGGCTCAGGGTCCTTCCACCCTGATTCCCCCATCTATGCAGGCTGGTGCTCATCGGCTCCACTCAATGTGGCAGAACCACATTTCATTCAGCCGGAAGGGGACAGGTAATGGGAGGGAGGACCCTGGATGGCCTCACCCCATTGGCCAGAACTTAGTCACATGACTGCACCTGGCCGCAAGGGAGGATGGGAGATGTGCCTCCATCTTGGGCAGCCATCTCTTGATGGAGGAGGGAATTGCTGAGGTGGTGGTGCGAGCCATGGCGGTATTTGTAAGGCTCTAGTGGTGTGGACGTGAGTGTGTGATGCCAGGACTGGTGTGTGGTGTGGGAGTGACGGTCATGGGTGGAGCATGTGGCAGTTATGTGGCTGTGGCAGTGAGGTGGTAACTGTGGGGCATGGGGAAGGGAGTGGTCTAGGCCTAGAGAAATGCAGGGATGTGCGTATAGGGAGTGGGACCCACAGAACAGACCCCGCGGCTGGTTCTGAGGAATAGGTTCTAAGGTGCCAGCTGGAGGACATGGCGTGGGGTGGGGAACACAACTCCTGACCCAATGATGATATGTGAGCGTCCCCAAGGCAGCGGCTAAAGCAGAGGGCATCTCAGACCCTCGGATCCTTCTGGTGGCCAGAGGTGGCCATCACCCACCCTCCCACCTGAAGCTGGCTTAGGCAGTCACACCCATGGGATCCCTAGAGGCAGGGGGTATTCATCACGCTTCCCCTCCTCCCCCTTTTCCTTATCTCGAGCCCTCTTCATTTTTGCCCCTTACTCTGGCCTCAGTGTTCCTTACTTTTCTCGCTCCCTTTCCTGTCCCCATCTCAGGTCTTCTCTCAGAGTGGCTGTGGAGATCTTGCACTTTCCACCCCTGTCCCTGCCTTTCTGGAAGCTTCTTGCTGTCAGAGCCCTGTAGGGTGGGGTCTGTGGCGTGCTGACTACCTGGCAACCAGGGGGTCTTTGGCCACGTCTCAGACACTGTGGAGGGCCTTCCCCTTGCACTCCTTCTTGGGGTCCTTCCAATGCCCTCTGTTGTGAGAGTCTACCTCCAGCTTTGGCAGGGATCAGAGGTCAAGGTGAATGACTTAGGCTAAGAAGAAACCTCTGAGGCTGGAAAGGGGTGATTTTAGGCAGTGGGGAATCCTCCCACCACACACTTCTGTGTCTGATGTCAATGAATTCCTGGGCAATAGAGCTGCAGTTAGCCCATTTTGGGGTTATTGCAGCCCGCCCCTAACCTGTGAGGGGTGGTTGACTGCAGCCAGCTCTGTGGAGCTCCTCCCATGTGCTGCAGGGAGCCAAGATGAGAGGGCACAGAGCATGCTGCTCAGGAGCTAGCTGCTTTGGGGACCTGTGTGGACAGACAGGCAGAGGCCCCAGGAGGCTGTGAGAGTGCCCCACAGAGCAGGCAAGGAACTGTGGGAAGGGAGAGGGGGAGAGAGTGGCCCTGAACTGGGTGCCATGGAGCCTGGGACGTGTGAGCCGACCCTGCAAGGACATGGAGGCAGGATGGGGAAGTGCATGTGTGTCCAGGAAATGTCTGATTGGCGTGCCAGGGTGCCTGGAGCTACGGGGCACAGAGTAGGGAGAAAATGGGATGCCATGCTAGAAAAGTCTGTTGGCCCAAATATCCCAGAAGGCAGCTTTAGTGACGAAGTGAGGGAGGAACAGGGCATCTATGGCCTCGCCTGCCACTGGGTTTTGGGTAGAATGTCCCAGATCATAAACGCCTGGTCTTCTCTCCTGGCCACAGGTTCACCATTGCAGGTCCAGGGGAGTGTGTCTTCGTGGAACCCACCAGGCTAGTGTCGACGGAGTGTCTGATGACCCGGCCCTGGGTGTGCAGCAAGATGGCCTATACGTGAGGTGGGTGGGGCCAGAGGCGGTCCCTCCCCCCAGGCCTGTGGGAGGTGTCTGCTCAAGACCTGCCTCCAGCAGAGCCGCCTGCCCTCTGCAAGGCAAAGCAGTGGGGTGGGTGGCCTCTGCCCCAGGCCCCTCTTCCAGGCCCTGGAGCTCTGAGTCCCTGGTTCCTGGTCTCCTTTGTCTCCAGGCAGGTCGTGTGGCTCAGCAGTTAAATCCCATATGCTAACTAGTGTAGGCATCTGCCCACCTACACACACACATGCACACGCACACGCACGCACAGACACTCCCCTCTGAAGCTCAGTGTCCACCCTGAGCTGCCCCACAGATCTCTCTCCAGCCCCCTAGAAGCCCTGTCCTCACTGCAGTCCTGGTGCTCTGGGGAAGGGTGGGCATTGGCAGGTGGTTTGACTGTCCACTCAGCAGCCCCGCCTCCCCAGTGGTTTCTCTCCTGGCTGCTGGCAGGGGCAGGTGGGGAAAGCTTCCCACTCTCCTAGGCCAGGCCAGCCCAGGGCCCAAGAGGTCCCCTGCATCCCCCGTCTTTGCCTTGCCTGGGTTCTCAGGCAGGGCCTCTGCTGTGTCCGTGGTGCTGTTGTATTGGTCACTAACGGAATAAAGAGTGAATAACTCACATCCAGAGATGTCTGCTGCCATTTGTTCCAGAGTCAGAGCTTGGGGAGTGGCAGAGAGGGGCACATCTCTGGGTGCCTGCCTGTGGGGGCCACCACAGAATGCACCTGTTGTAGTGCGGCAGATAGCAGTGTGTGAGGATGAAAAAACACATCTGGCTTCAGGGCATCACTTCATTTTGCTAAGCCTTTAAGGTATTCTTAGATGGCCGAGGGGTGTGCGCCAGGCCGGCTCCTTTATTGCTAGTCACCTTAAGATGACAGATGTTTATTCACACCTACTACAAGCCAGACACCACACCAGGCATGGGGATCTCTGGCCTTATCCCCCAAGAAGCACACAAGGAGTAGAGGAAACACCTCAGAAAATGTTAGAACATTCTGGAACACAGTCAAGGGCTGGTTTATTCTGCACCAGGGCAGGATGGAATGAAGTGAATGGCAGGATTAGGTGGTGTTCACATTGGGCTGGAAAAGAGCTTGTGAAGGTCTTCTGGCCTTTTCCTGTGCCCCTTGATCAGCCTGGGGAGGAGGTGGTGGGGGTGTGGGGTTGGCTGGCAGTGCCCTCGGGCCTGTGGGGGTTCCACGCTCTTCACACACATCTGAGGCTCCAGCTCTGAGCTGCAGCGGAGCCTGGGCCTCTCTGGCCTCCTGATGCCCCCGGGTAGATGAGATGTGGGTGGCCTGCCTGGGAGCCCAGTGTGTGCGTTTGGGTCCTGGCCCATTTTCAGAAAATAGCTCGGAGAGAGAAACCGGGTCCTGCTGTGCTCTGCGCAGGCCTAGTACTGGTTTTACAGTCTTCAGACAAAACCTCCAACTTGAGTTTGCTACGTTTGCTGCGTGGTTTCCAGGTCTTTTGTAATATAGAGGTGGTTTGTGGTGTTATATTTTGTTGTCACTGGGAAGCCAGTGGGGGACCTGGGTATACAATAAAGCAGTTAAGGGAATTGGGAGGGTGGTGGTGGGCCTGCAGGGGTGGCTGTGAGGGGCTGAGGGGTAAGGAAGTGGTCAGCTGCTACCGCTTCAGGTGGGAGGCTCACAGTCCCGCCTGTTCTCAGTTATGGATAGGCCTGTGGTTCTCACCAGTATCCACCCCTCAAAGATGGCGAAGTTCAAAGCCTCAGTGCTTTTTGCTTTACACATGGCATCTCCCTTAATTCTTGCCGAAATGCCCGAGGCAGGTCATGCTGCCAAAGGTGAGTAAACTACCTTGCCAGGCTCCTGAGAGCCACCTGGCCTAGGGCTTCAGAGCCCTGCTTTCCTTCTGCCCTGTGGGTCAGGGAAGCAGTGTGAGAGGGCACGGGATGGGGAACCCATGCCATTCAGGTTTTATTTTATTCTTTCTTTATTTTTGGGAAAGAGTCTCAGTCTATTTCCCAGGCTGGAGTACAGTTGCACAATCTTGGCTCACTGCAACCTCCACCTCCTGGATTCAAGAGATTCTCCTGCCTCAGCCTCCCAAGTAGCTGGGATTACAGGCACATGCCACCATGCCTGATTAATTTTTGTATTTTTAGTAGAGATGGGGTTTTGCAATGTTGGCCAGGCTGGTCTCAAATGCCTGACTTCAGGTGATCCGCCTGCCTCGGCTGCCCAAAGTGCTGGGATTACAGGAGTGAGCCACTGCTCCTGGCCCTAGGAAAGACTTCTTCTTCTTTTTTTAAAATTCTCCCCCAATTATGTTCAATCTCAGGAAAGACTTTTTAAGAAGCTTTAGGCTGAGCGTGGTGGCTCATGCCTATAATCCGAGGCCGAGACGGGTGGATCACGAGGTCAGGAGTTCAAGACCAGCTTGGCCAAGATGGTGAAGCTAATCATCTAACAATACTAAATAACTGTATTTTCTGTCTCTACTAAAAATACAAAAATTAGCTGAGCATGGTGGCGTACATCTGTAATCCCCTACTCAGGAGGCTGAGGTAGGAGAATTGCTTGAACCTGTGAGGCGGAGGTTGTAGTGAGCTGAGATGGCGCCATTGCACTCCAGCCTGGGCGACAGAGCTCACACCTGTGTATCCAAGGAGCTCACACCTGTGCACTGGAAAGTTGTTTAAGTCTAAAGGGAAATGATAAACTAAAAAAAAAAAAAGAAGAAGAAGTGTCCCTGTAGAAGGGATCATAGGCCTTCTAGCAATCTCTGTACATGGAAGACAAGCATTTACAAAATGGAACCGGTGGCCCCACACACTGGATGAAATGTCTCGTTCTAGCTATCAGTGTCTTCCGTGTAGAATGAGGGTTGGGGCTGATGCTGAGCAGTGGATTTTCTTCGTCCTCAAGTAGTGCGAGATGGTGTATGGGAAGCCACGCGGGAAATACATTTCCTAAGAGGAAGTTTGCGTGGTCCGACTTGAATATAAAACGTGTGAGGTGGGTGAAAGAAATGGTCCCAGATTCCTTTTGTTTTTTTGAGACAGTGTCGCTCTCTCGCCCAAGGCTGGAGTGCAATGGCGTGATATGGGCTCACTACAACCTCTGCCTCCTGGGTTCAAGTAGCTGAGATTACAGGTGCGAGTCAGCACAACCGGCCAGATTCCTTCTTTAAAGCCGAAGACTGGCAAAAGGGAGGGACTGAAAATGAAAGAGACATGAGGACATCCATCCCTAGCAGTGTCACACCTACACTTTGCTTTTAATGGATGCTCTGCTTTTATACTTAATATTTGCTTAAACTTAGCTATCCTAGTAAAGGATTAGAAAACATATATAAGCTAGAGGGTCATAACAAACTTTATACTTGTTTGGAAAAGGCTAGGGCATAGCTACTGCCACCCAGCCATGTGCCCTAAAAGCAAGGAGGGGTTTGTGATGCAGGAGCATCCCCTCTAGAGCCAAAGCTTCAACAGGGACTGCCGCAGCCTGGCTGCTAAGTGAGGGCAGCGCTATTGAATTGTTTGCTGCTTTTCTCTAGAGGCTGCCTTGGCTCCATTGGGAAACAGGGATAGGGCAGTCTAGAATTTCACTTTCTACTCACACAGTTGGAGTGAGCAGCTTACCATTTTTAGTACCCAAATATTAAGTATGCTTAAGGGAAATATTGACAACAGTAAGTTTACCTTTTTCCTTTAGACTTAAACAACTTTCTGGTACATGGGTGTGGGCTCTTTTGCATACAGCTACACTGCCTTCCCCTTTGACCCACTCCTATCTCTCTCTCTCTCTCTCTCTCTCGTTTTTTGAGACAGAGTCTCGCTGTGTTGCCAGGCTGGAGTGCAGTGGTGTGATCTTGGCTCACTGCAACCTCCACCTCCCAGGTTCAAGCGATTCTCCTGCCTTAGCCTCCCAAGTGGCTGGGACTACAGGCACACGCCACCACGCTGGGCTAATTTTTGTATTTTTAGTAGAGATGGGGTTTCACCATGTTGGTCAGGCTGGTCTCGAACTCCTGACCTCAGGTGATCCTCTTACCTCAGCCTCTCAAAGTGCTGAGATTGCCGAGATGACAGACACGAGCCCCCATGCCAGCCTGGACCACTGGTACCTCACTGGTGCAGGATCCACCTCCCTTTCTGTTTCCACACGATGTGATTCCTGTCCGTGCATTTGTCATAAAAATCACAAAATGCATGATGGGAGAATTCTGAAGCTTTGTCCAAATGTGTTGCATGGATTTTATGTAGTTTCCATTTTAGCTGAGTTGAATTTAATCTGAGTTGAAGTGTGGGCCACATTCAGAGTTTTGTTTTTATTACTGGAGTTCTGGGAGGTGCTGAATTCGGAGAGCGGAAAGGTGGGATGGGGGTCAGATGAAGGTGGGCTGAGGGGTTTTTTCATTCACCCGATGATTCATTGACCACCCACTCCTTGCCTGGCGTCATAATAGATGCCCTGGGAACAGATGAAAGGCAGATACCTGCAAGAATTTTAGGCGTTTGTGGGGAAGGAAAAGAAGGGAAGCAATATTGACAGTGTGGCCTCATGAGAACGATGCACAAGGCGCTGGGAACTGAGACCAGGGCCGCCTGCCTCGGTCAGGAGAGGTAGGGTCAGTTCCCTAGAGAGGGGACTCAGGCTCGTTCTTAAAGGACATTTAGGAGACACGGCTGAAGGTCCGAAAGAGGGAGGGGATGCTTGAAGGAGAAAAGGCCCTAGGGAGAGAGGAAAGGATGCGGGGAACATCCCTATGGCTGAAGGGATCCGAGGGAGCAAGGCAGCTGTGCAGGGACTGGAGGAGGTGCTGGGGGCACTGTGTCTGGCAGCCGGAACCTCTGTGTTACCTGGGGAGTAGCGGTCTTATGAGAGTGGGGCTCAGGGCCTGGGGAGAGTGGTGTTTCCCATTAGCCACAGAAGTTCTGCTGGCACAGAAGGCCTGGCGGGGCTGGAGGGCACTCGTTTGCAGGGCTTGGTGGTCCTCCCCAGCGGCCCTCGGAGCAGAGGTGGACAGCAGAATCACTGAGCCATTGTGTGGGGGTGTGGCGGAGGCAAAAGGCAGCGAGCTGAGGGTGTGGGGGAGAAGGTGGCTGGAGGGAAGGGCTGTGTGGCGTTTAGTCTGGCCAAACCAGAGGCACAGAAGACTGTGGGCTTGGAACCCAGAGCTCCCCAGACTTGAAAATACTGGACATGGAAGCCAGACTGAGTGCTGGGTGGAGAAACCAGGCTCCTGTGCATTGCTGGTGGAATGTGAAATGGTACAGCTGCTGTGGGGAACAGAATGACGGGGCCTCAAAGAGTTAATCTTAAAATTGCTGAGGATCCAGCAATTCCCTTGTGAGTCCACACCTGGAAGAACTGAAAGTGGGGATTTGAACAGATCTTTTGCACACCGTTGTTCACAGCAGCATTTGCACAACAGCCAAAAGGTGGAAGCAACTCAAATGTCCGTCAACAGATAAATAGATCAGCAAAATGTGGTCTCTCCATACAATGGAATATTATTCAACCATGAAAAGGAATGGAATTCTCATGTATGGCTATAACATGACTGAACCTTAAAAACATTATGCTAAGTGGGCCGGGCACAGTGGCTCATGCCTGTAATCCCAGCATTTTGGGAGGCCGAGGCAGGCAGAACACCTGAGGTCAGGAGTTTGATAACAGCCTGGCCAACATGGAGAAACCCAGTCTCTATCAAAAATACAAAAATTAGCTAGGTGTGGTAGTGGGCACCTGTAATCAATCCCAGCTACTTGGGAGGCTGAGGCAGGAGAGTCACTTGAACCTAGAAGGTGGAGGTTGCAGTGAGCTGAGATCACGCCACTGCATGCCAGCCTGGGCGACAGAGGAAAACTCTGTCTCAAAAACAAAACAAAACAAAACATTATGCTAAGTGAGGTAAGCCAGACACAAAAGGACAAATACATGATTCTACTTACATGTAATATCTAGAATAGGCAAATTCATGGAGACAGAGTAGAAGGAAAGGTGATTGCCAGGGGCTGTGTGGAGGGAGGAATGGGGAGTTGTTAATGGAGATGGAACTTGTGTTTGGGATGATGAAACAATTCTGGAAATAGATAGTGATGATGGCTATACAATAACGTGAATGTAATTAACGTTGCTAGTAGTCCACTTAAAAATGTTAAAATGAGGATTTTATGTGATGTATATTTTACCATAATTTAAGACAAAAAGAGTGTCAGAAGGCTGGGAAGCCCCAATCCCAGCAGGATGTGGAGTTTCTTAGGCTTGCTGAAGTGGTGCTGCTGTGGGCACGGGGTCTGGACAGGGCTGTGGAGCACACAGCTCAAGTGGGGAGTGACAAGGGCCCTGGCGATGGGCCAGTGAGCCATGAGGCTGTGGGTGTTGATGGTGTCCAGTGAGAGGGCAGGGCCTGGTGTGGAGGATCCAGGATGCATGTTGGAAAGCTCCCAGGACAGCAGGTGACAGCCACACCTTAGGTATCAGGGTCAGAGACTGAGAGCAGGTGGGGCTGACACAGCTTGGAAGGGGCAGTGGGAAGCCGAGAGACTCTTAGCCCCGCTCAGGGGAATTGGTAGCAGCATGCTCTCAAGGTCCCTCCTCTCTCTGCAAATTTTCAATGCAGTGGTGGTTTCTACACATTTCCAGAGGCATTAAATAATCCCAAAATATGTTACTTGTAACAATCACCTCTTCCCTCTGATGACGGGTCTGGTTCTAGGATGAACAAGCATGCCAGGCAGGTGTACAGTGATTTCAAACAGTTTAATGTAATTCCAAGACAAAGTGTGATTACATTTCTACACATATACAATATGCATATGTGAGTTTACAAATTTTAATTAATAAGTCGTTTCACCTCAGAGACCGAAAAAATGATCAAAAAGAAACTGTGAGTAACAAGCTATAACATAGTTCACCACAACGGGACCCCCCTTTTTCTCACCCTACAGTTAGTAATATTACAATTAAAATAACTATATTCTTCTATAATTTTTTCTGTTAAAATCATCTCATAAATTTACAATGCTATTATTAGTTTCCAAGACTAATATAAATTCACTCCATTTTTCTACAACGAAAATGATTAATTTAGAAGCACACGACGTCATGATGAAAAACACAAGCATTTTAGTAGCAAGGACTTGATCAGTTAAGAATTAGTTTTCTTGTAAAACATTCTAAAGCCAAGTAAAATATCCATTCTTATAACATACCTATAATATGAGACTAAGGAACAGGTTACATATAGGTCTACAACACATTGGTTTGTCTTTAAAAAAAAAAGTAGACATTTATAAATAAAAAAGAGGGACAATTCACATAGGAAAAAGAGGTACACGAGAAAATACTGTCGCACGCGATAATTTTCACATAGATTAACATGGATTAACACTTTTTATTACAGAAACCATACGGTGAAGGAACACAACAGACCAGGGCTTTCATAGGGTTATTGAGATTGAGCTGAGACGACCTGGGAGAGAAAGATCTACGTGAGATGACCGTGGGGAGGGAGCCACGTTCCTTGGACCTGGTGACGGAGTGTCACCAGGTCTCCTCTTCCCTGTTCTCATTTTGGGGAGTGAGTCTTTCTATCCAGTGTCCTGAATTCATGGGCAGTTGAAAGGTAAACATTTCTACAGATCCGTTCTCTTTCCATCCTAATGGATACCATTTTTGGAAATGTGATAGTGTATCAGAGGCTGCAGCTCAATACATGTGGTCAAAGCAAAATGGGATGGAAAATTCCAGTCATCCTGATTTGTTGCCCCCATCACCCATTGATGCCCTTGAAGCTGGGACCCAGTGAGAGTAGCGGCACCCTGCAGGGCCCGCCAGCTCTGCTGTGGTGAGGTGGATGACAAGGGCCCGGCGCCACGCCTCAGCCCCATGTGTGCGGAGTGGCCTGGGACACGGCCCATGCGTGTCCAAGACACCAATGCTGACTCCGACCTTTAAAGAGCTCCTCCTTCTCCTTATCCATAAAGCTATACTTCTCCTATCAAATTTGGTTTGATATATATACACAAACATATATATCAACATCTATCTCTATACAGTGATTCTACTAAACTAGAAATTCTGCTGCCCCAAAGTATGACTTTCTTGTTTATTTCATTTGGTTAAAAAAATGTACACAAAGAGGATGAAGATGATTTGGGGGCCAGAGATGATTGTGCCCTGGGAAGTCCATGGAAGAAGCTTGAAGTGAGCAGGAACACAAAAGGGAGGGGAGCAGAAACAGGGGACCAAGGACTTAGGGCAGGGCAGACAGGAATATCTGCTCGGGGGCAGGGTGGTGGGGCGGGGTGGGGAGGGCATTATCTGTCCCATTCATTAGTTACAGGAAGCTACCAAGGATGCGCATGGTCAAGCCACTTTCTACTTCCCAAGTTCCTCCTTATAAATTTCCACAATGACAATCCATTGCCCCTTCCACCCAGCAGGGAGGTGTGGCCACCAGCCTCAAGGCTGAGTAGGGCCTTCTTGGGCTCTCTGCTTCCTGGGAGTCCTGGGTGCCTGGGGCCGGGCTGTGGTGACAGCAGGTCGAGGCAGAGGTGGCTCTCGGGACAGTGACTCTACATAAGGAAGGGGGCAGTGCCAGGAGAGATTCATTTGGAGATTGGTTACAAAGAAGCCAGGGAGAGCAGAGGCAGAGCCCTTTTTAGATACAACATACTTACTTTTCAAATGAACAAAAAGGCAATTTCTATGTTTTAAAAATATAAGCCCCAAAGACGATGACAGAGAATTCATTTGGTTAATTCATGTAAAGGAAAAACACCACCACCACTACCACACGAACAGGGAAGTGGGAGTATGATTAGGAGGGGTGAGATGGAAACTATTTTACAGAAACATTTCTACCAAAAGACTGTCGAAAGAACACGCTGTCGATGCAGTTCACAGGGAAAAAGCAAATGCATTATTTTCTGTATTTTTTAAAAGCTCCCTGGTCCCAGGTGTTTTGCAGTTTTCAAGGTCTTATTTGCTAAAGCAATGCCCTCTTGGTCACAGCAGGTCCCCTGCAGTTTGGTGGTGGCACAAGAGAAAACAAAACAAACCAAGACTCAGAGAAACTGCCATTCCCCGAGTCTGTTCCTGCGTGACAGTGGGGCCCATTCCCGTCTCGAAGCATCTCTCTTGTTCCAAACATGGTGTCCCTTTACAGCGGGTCTCAGTGGACCAGGCTGAGCCACCCCTCTGTCTCCTCCTCCTTCTCCTGCTCAGCACTGACCATCTCTGAGAGGATCATAAGGTCTCCCTCCCACCCAACTAGGCTTCGAGTCTAAGCTGGACAACGAGTAAAACGTAAACATAGCCTTTTACATTGATTTTGCTTTCAAGGGGAAAATGAATAAATGACAGCAGATATAAGGAAAACCCAGCCAGTGACCACGGGAATAGGGGTGTATGGTCCTCCCCTACAAAACACTGATCAAAATATCACCCACGGCCCAGAAGTAGCGGCTGTGCCCTTGCGGTCACCTGAACCCCAGTGTCCTCTGCTGTCTGGTGCCGGGAAACCAGTGGATCTATTAATAAGTTAAATATTCAATCAAGACAAAAATCAATGAACCAGGTTATCTGTTCTTAATGACTCTTCCAAGATGTCAGAGAGAAGGCCTTGAACACAAGTGTTTATACCACGTGTATGAGAGCTTCGCATTTGGCCAGGCTGCGGACTCACACCTTCTCCCTCCATCTGGATTGCCTTTCACATTCTCTCGAGTTCACATGGAAACCAAAAATACGGAGGGAAGTTACATGCTGGGCTACAGAAGAGTCTGGACAACACACCCGCCCTGGGGGAGACACGGCGTCCAACTAAGAGGCATTCGCTGGGGTTTGAAGATGTCAGTTATAAACAGAACTTTTCTTTAAAAAGTACCAGTTTAAATGTAAACTATAAAACACTTTAACGTAGCCAGAAATATGCTTAAGTATCCACAGTCAATTGTTCAGTTTACTCATTTAAAATGTGACTCTCTTGATATCTTAGAAGGCTAACAGCATTTTACAGTAGCTAAAAACACATATACTTAACATGTGCATTTGAACATCACATTTGAGTACAACACACAAAGAATAATCTCTTCCTTGGTTTAATTTTTGTTGTAAAGATGAGCTGTTTTCAGAATTCACTTAAGCAACGATCACTGGGGTATGAAATAATCATTATTTTCAGCCCACAGAGAATTCATAGTCTTTAAATTCCAAGATCAAGCTGGCTACATGATTTCAAAAAAGGCTAAAACCAGGATGAATGCCCACATTTGAGGTAATTATTGCCATTAGGTCACAGTTTGTGTAAGATAATGTATCTAAAACCTTCTAAAAAAAATCTTTAGGTGTTCTGCCAGAATTCCAGAATACCTATTGAAACCAACCAGGATCTCAAACTCTGATTAGTTGGGTTTGCTTCCAATGGAGTTAAAGTTCTAAAAGATTCTAGAACTCGTGTAAACTACCTAAGAATTTAGGCAAACAAGCCTGGAGCCAGTCAACAAAGAAGGTTTTAAATGAAAAAAGCAACAACCCACTCAAAACAACCAAACAAATATTTCATGACAAATGATAATACTTCTTTTAAAAAAATTAAAAATCTAGTCCTAAGCATTTCTAAATTCTCACCACCTTTCAACCAAAATAAAAATGCATCTGTATTTCTGTTAATCTCATACCAGGGTAAGAGACACTCCTTTTTATCATGAAAGCTGGCTGGTTTTCCTGTTGATACAATTGTTGCTATTTTCTTTAAGAAGAGTATCTATCTCAAAAGAAAGCATTTTTTTGTTCCTCTAAGTCTTGTCTTTCTTCCACCTCTTCTTCTTCCTTTTTTTTTTTTTTAAACAGAAAGTTAAAAGTTCCTGGACACCAGAACCACATATGATATTTACAAATTTGGTGTGAACCTGCCTCTGGTTCTGCCCAGAGCTGAAGAGTGAATCTATTACAGAGATCGGAGCTGACAGGATAATTATCAAGTGCAGTAAAAAATAGCATTTAGAAAAAAATATATACCTTTAGTATTGCCTTTCTAGAATTAACTATAAGCAAGAAAAAAATATTTTTTAAAGAAGAAAAGAATACTTCTTTTTCACTCCTATAAGAGTTGGTTGTAGCAGCACTACTAAAAGCTAGTTGGTATGCTGGAAAGAAATCTAAAAGGAAGTCTACTATGAATCAAAAGAAACTCCCCAGAGATTTTCTCAAAAAGTCAAACTAACTCTTCCCTTTTGCCTACATCCAATTCAGGAGTCCCCTCTTTGCACAGCCTTCCAGCTGAGTCCCACGGTGCAGTGATGGCACCGGATGATGCTGTGTAAAGGCCTTTCTTTGCACAGACACGCGGGAGACAGCTGCGGCTAATGGCTGCAAGCTCAGCTCTGGAGCTGGGCAGACCCAGATTCCAGCCCTCCTCGCCCCTCACGAGCAGCGTGGCTCCGGGCATTTTCCTCGGCTGTAGGGGGACCGATATTGCTGATCTCACAGGGCTACCGAGAAGATGAAACAGGACAACCCACGGGCAATTCCCAGCACAGTGTTTGGCACGCAGGAAATGGGAGTATCACGAAATGGTTCATAGAAATATGAGGCCACGCATTGCTACTCATTAAAAAAAGTAAAAGATTAGAAATCGCATCTCAGGAAGAGCCTGATTAACAGAAAAGGGAACCTAGTGGATTCTGGAGCATCCCTGCTTTATCCTTCCTTCAATACCTGTCCCTTCCAGAGCGTCCTGTCAGCTTCCTTATCTGAAAATGGGGGCTGTTATCCCCCTCCCTGTGGGGTGGCTGTGGGGGCCCCTTGAGAGGACACTCATAGAGGCCTTGGCCCAGGCATCCTGAAAGCATTCAACACATGTTGAATGGCTACTATTTACATGAGGGATGTTGCAAATTTTAACAAATAAGAGACAGTCAATGTCAGGTTCAACACAGGGACCTGAGATGAGGGGCTCTTAGAGGCTTGGGCACGTCCAGCAGGGGCATCAGGAAGACCCTCTTTGGTGCTGGTGTTCTGGGGCCTGAGCCCTGCAGGGGTCATTTCTCTGCAAACTCTGACTGAGTTCTTTTCTGAACTTCAGGAATCTGCAAAAAAGACATGAGAAACTTCTCCTATGCTGGGTCCCTCTAGTGAGCCACCGTGTCAAAGCCTCTAATAGGTTTCTTTTGCATTTTAACCCCCTTTCACTGTCTTCCATTCTCTAGTGGCCTGAGATTGCACCGAGTCTGGTCTGTGGAGGTGAGAAGTGAGAGTTCTAAGGCATCACAGTGGGAAAGTACTGCTATCCCCAGCCCAGCCCCAGCATGCTCAACCCGATGACGCAGCTGAACTCCTGGCAGCTCTGCTTTGCTTGCTCCCATGGTGGCCTGGGATTAGTCAAGCCCACGCACTGGCATGGCGCTCCAGTCTCCCAGTCACAGCAGCATGGAAAGATTCCCCTCCACTTCCCTTAAAGGAATAGCACGGTTTTGAAATAAATGCATTTTTTTTTAAAAGAAAAAGGACAGAGAGGAAAGAGAAAGATAAATGGAATTGCATCACTAATGGTGTCATTATTGCCTGGAAAGGAACGAGAGGAATGCCATTTTGTCCATCTCGGGAGGCGTCTCTGAGAAGGGTTCTTTGGCTAAAGAAAGGAACAGCTTCCCCTTCCTTTCTGATTTGGTAAGGACATCTGGCCTGCTCAAGTTTGAAGCTTCCCCAACAGAAAGCTGTCAAACACATCAGAAGGAAAAGACACAGACAGGGAATGGAACTTGCAAAGTCCCTGGGGCTGGAACATGTCATGGCAAAGTCACTCCTGCTGGCACTGTGAAGTCCCAGGCTGGTCTGCGGAAGGAACCCTGGCCTCTCTTGAATTCTGCTAGTTGAGAGCACCGAGCCATTTCCTTCCTTCCATTTTCTATCCTAGCAGCTACTTGACAGGCCAGCAAGCAAAAGTGGCGGTCCCACACCCCACCCTGCCCTCAGCATCAGACAAAGAGAACCTGGGATGAAAGCTGGGGCGAGCTGGGGCCCCACGTCGCTCTCTCAACCATGAGCCATCAGTAATACTTCCCTAAGCCTCCTCATCTCCTCCCTCCAGTTTCCAAGAAAGTTTGTTCCACTCACTCACACACACTCACACAGCCAAAATCTTCCACCCCAAGCTTGTTCAAATATGAGTGTTTGCCATTGCCAAGGTCCAATCAAGGGAAATTGTCCCGTTGGCAGCTGGGCTGATGTCCCGTGCCCTTCCTGACGTCCATCTGTCCCACACGTTGGTGCTTGGGCAGGCTGAGTCTTCCAGGTTGAAGAGGACACAGGCCAGCTGGCTGCTACAGCCTGCAAACACCTCCACTACCAGGAAGGCTAGAAAGGTTAACAGTTCAGGAGACGGACGTCGCTTTGCTCTGATCCTTCTCTTTCTTCTGAATTCCACTGACCACACGCTCCACTTCACAGTATTAACTGGCATCAAGCCTTGACTCTCCCACCCCTTGATCTGCTCACCCCCTTCCCTTGGAAACATCCAAAACATCACGGAGAGGCCCTAAGCACAGAAACATGGGGGCCCACGTCCAGACGGGCCAGTCAGAACCCAGCGAGCAGAAGCAAATTGCCCTGCAGTTCCGCAGGCTCCGGTTCAACACTCCTCTATGACCTGAACTTTCAAATCCTCCCCTTACTTTGAACGATGTTTCTTCAAAAGGGAAGGAGGGAGCACATGGAAGACTACAGGATGCTCTAGGCGATTCATGGGCTAAGTAAGGACTAGGTTGGCATCCCTCTGCTTGAGAGGTCGGTCCTAGGGACAGTAGCCTATTTGCCAAGGTGTCCCAATGGCAGATTCAGGCAGGTATGCAGTTGAGCGTACAGGGAGCTGGCCTCTCTTGCAGGGAGCTTCTCCTGGGGCTTCTGATGTGGCAGCTCCGTGCACGGGGCTGGAGGAGGCCACTGGGTAAGGACTAGGAGAATGTGCACTAACGTTTGCTGAGCGGCTGTGGGGCTGGCCTCACCCAATACTTCACTTCCCTTCCCTTCAGTGAAGCCGGCCATTTTACCCTTCTTCATCTGGGGCCTAGCAGTTTGTGTGGGTTTGGGGACAGCGTGTGAGCACCCATCACATACAGCACAATGCACTGAGGGGTGTGGCCAGAGCCCAGTGGGGATACTTTCAGAGGGGGCATGGCCTGCAATGCCTGGGCAGCTGCCTGGCTTTGTTCCGGGTTTCTCTGGCATCTTGCCATCCCTCCACCCGTTTCCAGCTAGAATTGGGTACTGGGAACATGTATCACAGGAGAGGGGGCAGGCTGAAGAACTGGGTGGTGTGGTGACATTTCCTGGGGAAGGTACCACCTGCCAGTCACTCTTATGCCACATTACGTGCCCATTGTCTTCTGGAAGGGGGCAAAGGTCTCTGCATTAAAGAATCTAAGCCACAGCCCGGGTGCGACGATGAGAAAGGGTGGATGTTTGAGGAAGAGGCTGTGGTCACCTCTGGGAGGGGATACTTTTGCTTAATATCAGAGGCAAGCCATGGATTTAGTTAACAGATTTCAGAAGCACAGGAGAGCGCCGAGGATGTGGGAGAGAAGCCAGCTAAGGACTGGGCAGTCAGTGCCTTGGCATTCCCCTGACGTCACCATGAGATGCCACCTGACATCACATCCCAGGCTGCTGGGATCTAGAAAAGGACAACCTTGATGGGGACCATGGTGTCAGAAGCCCATTCAAGGCTTTGATTCTTCTTTAAACTTCTGTGGTGGATCTTCCTGATGGCTCTTTGTGGGATAGTGATGACGAAACAATTTTCCTACTTCCTAAGTCTTTCCTTTTATTTGCCTGACAAGACTGGACATCTGGATGTCCCTCCAGTCTACTCGTACACTCAGAGAGAGAGTAAGTTTAAATATTAAAGAGAAAACACAGAGATACTTGGAATAAATGTGCATTTAAAACCCTGACTAAAATATCAACATGATGATCATGATCATACTTACAATGGCAATAACAAAAATAATTAGTACAATAATATTATCTTTATGAGCAGCATGGAAATTTTATTCCTGATCTGGAAGAAGGAAAAGAAAATGTCAGGTGAAAGAGTAAGAAGCCTCCAACTTAAGCAGACAAAAGAATTTTCTTTAAAATGAAAACATTTCAAGCTGTCTTTCCCCCTGAAAAGATCAGATCTAGAAAGGGCTGGAACTGAGTACCCAGGAGTCTGGGGTGCTCTCCAGTAAGGTGGACTGAGGTTCATTTGCAGCCAAGACCTGTAACTCTGGATGAGACCTGATGGGCTATTGCTGCCATCTGGCTGCCAAAAAGTCCCTAACAGACGGATTTTCCAGGCTGACCCAGCTGTTGGGCGTCGGGGGTGGGGGAGGGGGGGGTCTGGCTTCTGTGTCCTCCGAAGACTTTGCAGCCCTCACCCTCTCTGAACTGACCATTTTTCTGCAGTCTCAGAGGGCTGCATTTCCCTACCTCTGGAAAAAGATGGTATTGATCACAGCCTGAGGGAGAACATCTCTCTGCTGCTGGCCTCTTGCCAGCTCAGCCTCTAGTGGCCACCCGGCAAGACTGCCCGGCTGTGCCCAGCGTCAAGCAGTCATGGGGCCCTTCCTTCTTGCCGAGGCCTGGACTAAGTTGTTTCCAGTTTGGGCAGCTGTTTCTTTATAAGTAAGAATTTATGGTTGGGGTGGTGAAGTTTCCAGAGTTTTTTCACAGCTAAGAGCTAAGTAACGACGCCGTTACTGAATTAGGTTGGATATCACTAGGAAAATACCTTTCACAGTAATCCTTAAGGGAGACTGCAGAGTGAGGAAGTAAAGGGTGGGAGGATGAGGATGGGGCCACTGACTCGGGAAAGATCTCTTTGCACCTTGGAAACTTGGCTGTGGGGTCAGCTAAGGACTGAGCATCAGAAGCAAACAATTAGAACCACCCTTTTTGGCCCCATCCTTGATCAGATTCTCCTGCCATTCACATTCACATATTTCAGTTATTTACTATGAACAGAGAGAACTCCCCAAATCTCCACACTTCCACCTCCAGCAGTGTCCAAAGCCTGAGAAAATTTCCAGAATGCATCAAAGGTGCAAAGAGGACAAAGGGTGGATTTCTTTGGAAATGTACCTGTCCATGTTTTTCCGAAGTGCAGTGTCAGACCCCTGGTCACCCTCCAAAGTGTCCCTCCAACCTTCTGCCCACCAGAACCCTCGGAAACCAAAACCAAAATCATGTCTTGAGCATACCTGGGTAATGTGAGGAGAGAATTCAACAGCAAACAGAGGTTGGTGGTCGTCTACAGAGGGAGGGGTCTGGCAAGATCCTTAGAGCTAAACAGCCCAGAGAGCGGGAGGAGACAGTGGAGCCCGGCGGGAGGCTGAGAGCTCCAGGCTTTTGTGGCGGGAGGGATTGGGGGATGCTGCCTGGGGCGTGAGACCGCTACCTGGTGAGGCCAACAGTCCAGAAATCTCTGACCTCACAAATGGCAGAGCTGGTGGAGTGGGGCAGGGGTGAAGCGTGGGGAGTCTCTGGGTCTCCGCCCACAAAGTACAACTCAACTACCGCCATCCCCATCTCCAGACGCACCTGCCTGGCATCTGCCTCCCACATCTCTTTCAAGATCTACGGACTCTCTCCTAGCTCCTGCCGGCTTCCCTGGCATCCTTCTGCTAGCAAACAGCCCAAGAAAGACAATGGGCATTAACATTTTTAAAAGAAAGAAAAAAAAAAAAAAAAAGGAAAGGCCAGAGTAAACTGTTACAACAGCAGAACAGAAGAGCTGAGATTGTGTCTGACTAGCCTCAGTTTCTTGGAGTACCAGTGGAAGTAAACCCTCGCGCCGCGTCTATCGCTCGGTAAGGCACTAGGAGGGAATGATGCAGTTTCGAGACTGCGCCAGCTGGGGTGGCGGCGCCAAGGGGCACGCGGGGAAGGCGGCGCGCACACCCACCTGCGCTTGCCCGCTCACCGCACGCCTGCACCGCCACATTGGTTACATGCCTATGTTATATCGCTTTTTTTTTTTTTTGTGCAATTACATTGAGGAATATTCTATTGGTATCATTGGAGTTGAACACAGGTAGGAGACAAGGGTGCCAGGTGCTACATTCTACTAGGGTGTCCGTGACCACCGCTAGCCCTACGCGACGCGACAGGGGTGGATTCAGAGAGAAAATACATTTTCAGAAAAGAAAAAAACCTAAAGTTTGCAACACACATTATTAATGACATTTGAGGGACAACATTGTTTAGGGATTTATCCAGAGCGCTCAGAAAGAGAAAACCCGCCCCTCGCACGCTGGGGCCCTTCCAGCAGCCTGGCCCGCTCCGTCTTTCCCGGGATCTGGGACAACCCCACACTACCCACACTACCCACACATCAGCCTCCTCGGGCTGCAGCCTGACCTTCTGGAGGGCTGTTGACTCTTTCGAGTTCTGGAAAAATCTCTAAATCTTATGTTCAATTAATTAAAAATCTATTTGATTTCCATATCAGGTGTCCCTGACAGCAAAGTCTTCCGTATCACTTGCTGCCATATGAAAATAATCTTTGAAAAGTTCATAAAGTTCTTCAAAAACTGGCCCCCCCCACCCCGGCTTCTGGAATCTTCCTGGTGCTCTCTTCTCCTTTCCAGTTTGGTGTAGAATGGGTTCTTGAGCTCTGTGTGTTTTTTTTGTTATTGACGTTTTCTTTTTTTCTTTTTTTTCTTTTTCTTTTTTAAAATAAAAAGCATAGATTTCCCACCCTCTGGAATCCCTTCCTTTTTAAAATGTTCTCTTCTCTGCTCTACGTCCTCCCACTTCCCGGTTCAAGTTTCACTGGTGTCCCGTCCTGGCCCCTGTCCCCCCCCTCCCCTCCCCCGCCCCTGCCCCGTCTGTGCGGCATCTTCAGTATAAAAGGCCAGCGCCCACGGTCCCAGGAGCGCCTCCCTCCTCCTCTCCCTCCTCCCTCGGGCTATCCTCTCCCTCCCTCCCTCCCTCCCTCCCTCCCCTCCAGTGTTTATATGTAAGGGTACTGGTTAACCTTGGCGGGGCTCAGTGGATATCCAGTGTAGACGGTGGAGGCTGGCGAGGCGCTGATGTAGGTCTGGTGGGCAAACTGGGCTGGATACTGACTCGGGTGGATGGTGGGCGAGGGCAGGACCCGGGGGCCCATGCTCACGGGGACCTGGTGGACGATGCTGGCTGGGTAGGCAGTGTGCTGTACGGTGTGGCGCGCCGAGCCCTGTGAGGCCACCAGGTGGGCCACGGTGCCGGTAGAGCCCAGGGCGGCAGGCGTGGTGTAGGTATAGAGATGGGGCTGGGTGGGGAGGTGGGCGGCAGCGGCTGCAGCCAGGTGGGGATGGACAGTGCCGTGGCTGGGGCTGTTGTGTGGGAAGGAGTACGGAGCCTGGGCCATGGTAGGAGTGATATAGGCCTGTTGCCGTCTGTGGCTCCCAGTGCGGTCCGCGGTGATGTGCTGCTGAGCCTGGGGAAGAGAGGCAGCAAGAGAGACATCAGGGGCCGGCACATGGGTTGGAAGAAGTGGGAGGAGGAACAGGAGGGCAGGAAGGAGGAAGAGAAGGGAAAGACGCCAGAAGTGACATAAGGGGCTTCCTTCTGTGTTAGTTGAAAGTTGAAATTTACTTGGGGCCCAGTGCGGTGGCTCACGCCTGTAATCCCAGCACTTTGGGAGGCCAAGGCAGGTGGATCACCTGATGTCAGGTGTTCAAGACCAGCCTGGCCAAGATGGCGAAACCCCATCTCTACTAAAACACAAAAAAAATTTGCTGGGGATGGTGGCATGTGCCTATAGTCCCAGCTACTCGGGAGGCTGAGGCATGAGAATTACTTGAACCTGGGAGGCAGGGGTTGCAGTGAGCAGATCACACCACTGCACTCCAGCCTGGGTGACAGAGCGAGACTCTGTCTCAAAAAAAAAAATTTAATTTGGACTGAGAAAGTCCCCACTTGGCTTACCACTCACCAGGCTGGGAGGATACATGGATAAAGCCAGCTGCAAAGCTACAGGAGAAAATATTTCTCCCAAGGATGTACAGAAGCTGTGGCGTATCAGGATGCCCCAGGCTGGAGTGCAGTGGCATGAACCTAGCTCACTGTAGCCTCAAACTCCTGGCCTAGGGTGATCCTTCTGCCTTGGCCTGCTGAGAAGCTGGGACTACAGGCATGAGCCACCGCACCAGGCCAGGACACCCTCTTTGAGCAGCAATTGCTTTCTTACTTGCTGTAAAATCTTGTTCTCAAAATTGTCGGCTCTCACATCTCTACGAAAATTTTTGAAACTTAGCTGGGAATGGTGGCTCATGCCTGTAGCCCCAGCTACTCAGGAGGCTAAGATGGGAAGATTACTTGAGTCCAGGAGGTTGGGGCTGCAGTGAGCCACGGCTGTGCCACTGCACTTGAGCCTGAGCAACAGAACAAGACACTGGCTCACAAAAAAAAAGAGTGGGCTCTTGGAAGTTTTGCTGTTTGAAGTTCTGTCAGTCCAAATAAAACAGGCCTCTCTTACCTGGAACACCTGAGTCACGTGACAGACATGGGCTCCATTTACCACCCAGGGCAGCACTTCAGATGAGGGGCTCTGAACACAAACGCCCCATTTATCTCACCTTCTAGTTCCTTTCTTTATTTCTTTTGAGACAGAGTCTTGCCCTGTCACCCAGGCTGGAGTGCAATGGTGCGATCTTGGCTCACCGCAACCTCCAACTCCTGGGTTCAAGCGACTCTTCTGCCTCACCCTCCAGAGTAGCTGGGATTATAGGTGTCCACCACCATATCCAGCTAATTTTTTGTATCTTTAGGAGAGATGGGGTTTCATCATGTTGGCCAGGCTGGTCTTGAACACCTGACCTCATGATCTGCCCACCTGGGCCTCCCAAAGTGCTGGGATTATAGGCATGAGCCACTGTGCCCGGCCTCACCTTGCAGTTTCTAGAGAAACAGGGCCCTGAGTCCACCGTGTGAGTCAGGCCCGATGCTGAGCCCTTCACACAGCCCTGCACCCGCAGAAACTTGGGTCACTCAGATTTCACCTCGACCCACCCACATTCCTCCAAGTTCTAGGACTGCTCTTACCCTTGACTTGGGGGCTGTGGTGTGTGACCCTCCCTTGATGAGCTGGATGCAGGTCTGTCCCTGGTGTCGCAGGCCAACAGGGCCGGCACACAGTGCTCTCCCCTTTGCTGGGGTGAAACAGAAATATGTGGGCCATCCTATTTTTAAGCTCCATGTCACTAAGGGCTCTGTAACATTGGACAAGTCACTTTGCTTTGGGCCAGCTCTCTGTGCACCGGTGATATCAACTTCCCCAAGGGTGACCTGCGGTGGAAGAAGCCACCAGAGGTCACCAGGAGCATGTGGTGCCACCCATGGGTGGGACTGCAGGCTTGTGAGGTGGGTGAGGGGCTGCCACAGTGATCCTCTCTGAAGCGGAAGGATGAGGGGATTGGGGTTCTGCTTGGCCTGAGGGGCCAGCTGTGCCACTCACCTGGCTGAGATTGAGCGGCTGCTGCTGCTGGAAGTGGGGGCCTGGCCGCTGCTGCCGGTAGGCGATGGCTCCAGACGAGCTCCCTGAAGAGTGACCGCTGGTGGAGGTCACGTTGCTGGAGGACTTGGGCTTGTAGGAGGATGAGTGGTGACTGGTGTTGACTGTGGCGGGAGGAAAAAGAAGTCAGATCAGTGGCGGGGTCCCAGCTACCCAGAAGATGCTACCCCACCAGATATCAGTGGTCTTCCAGGAAAAAAAGTGCCTGAGGCCGGGCACTCACAAATCAGCCTCATCTCCCCGGGACCCACTAGCACTTTGCCTTGACTCTGGATGCAGTGGGGCTCTGGCTGACTCCTGCAGCTAGGAGGGTGGTCAAAACTGTACGAGGAGATGAAGCATGGAAAAGCAGAAAAGACTCAGGAGAGGCAAAGTGAGCCACGGCCTAAGGCCAGACCCAATCTTGCTCCTCCGGGAGGTGTTACTTCCAGCATCTGGAAAGTGGGTGGGAGAGATTGGTTATAATTTGAATGTGTTCCCCAAAGTTCTTGTGTTAGAAACTCAATCCCCAATGCAAGTGTTTAGGATGGGGCCAGTAAGGGATGTTAGGTCCCGAGGCAGAGCCCCCCCCAAGTGTATGGCTTCATCAGTGCATTAACGTGCTTATCTCAGGAGTGGCTTAGCTATTGAGAGACTGGCTTTTTTGATGAAAACAAGTCTGGCCCCCTCACTCCCATGTTTTCTTGCCCTTCTGCCTCCTGTCCTGGGATGACGCAGCACAAAGGTCCTCGCCAGATGCTGGCACCCTGTTCTTGGACTTCCACCCTTCAGAACAGTGAGCCAAATAAACTTCTACTGATTATAAATTACCCAGTCTCAGGTACTCTGTTACAGCAACACAAAATAGACTAAGACAGGAGCCCTGCTTGGTCCCCACCATGAGTGACTATGGGTATCAGAGGAGCCAAGAGAGCATCTGTGGTGGGACCTAATGAACAAGAGAAGTTAAAATAACCCTCAGTCACCTGGTCTAGTCACCTGCCTGGAGGCAGGAGGACTGAGTCATCCAGGGAACGGCCCTGTGAGCCAAATATCGCCAAGCACAAAACTGCTTCCATGTTATTGCCAGGAGGACTGAAGAGTGGAACAAACACTGCGACCCTCCAGAGGTGACCTCATGGTCAGCAGGTGGCTCCACCAACGCTTCCCAAATGTAATTCCTGCATCTTGTTCAGTGTAGACCCTGGCCAGCAGCTCTGGGGGGCCTGAGCATCTGCATTTCTGACAAGCTCCCTGGGGATGCCAATGCTGCTGCTCAGTGGGCACACACTCTGAGTAGCCATGGGCTCTGAGAGAGGCTGGTTGAACCCTGAGCTGGATGGCTTCCATGTTACCTAGCCAGAGAGCCACGGGAGCTTCTTCAGAGCCCAGCGGTTTTAACTCATCCAACAAGTATTTTTGGAGCTCCTGCTGTGTGCTTAGGACAATGACTGTGTAGCACTGGGGACGAGGGTGGCGGGGAGAAGGCTGAGAGCATGAATAAGGAGGAGGCATCACAGGTCGTGCAGATGAGGTGGCAAGGCCAGAGGATAAACCAGGTGAAGAGGCTGATAGGCAGGGACAGGCTGAGTCTAGGGAGGCTGCCAGAGCAGGACAGAGCAGGACAGGGCGTAAGAAACCAGCTCAGAGGGGCAAGAGCCCAGCGTGGGGGAGCTCTGCTGCCGGGTGGGGGCCATCTCCTCACCCCGGTTGGGAGAACTCTGCTGGCAGGACCATCACCCCTTGATAAAAGCAGAAGAGATGCTTTACTAGCCCCCCATGTCCCTGTGCCTCAGCTCTCCTCCAGGAGGGGGCCGCCTAACATACAGCGCAGTATTAATACACAACTAAATGAACTTTCAGATCAAATGCACCGGCCATAGCCCTTCATTAAATGCAAGCACTTCTGTAACGGCAAAAGCAACAAACAGACCCAAACTAGTGAGAAAACACCAGAATTCTTCTTTTTTTTTTTGAGACAGTTTCGCTCTTGTTGCCCAGGCTGGAGTGCAATGGCACGATCTCGGCTCACCGCAACCTCCGCCTCCTGGGTTCAAGTGATTCTCCTGCCTCAGCCTCCTGAGTAGCTGAGAGGACTTGGGCTTGTAGGAGGCCCAAGTCCTCAGAGTCTGCATTTCATCATGCTGGCCAGGCTTGTTTTGAACTCCTGACCTCAGGTGATCCACCTGCCCTTGGCCTCCCAAAGTGCTGGGATTATAGATGTGAGCTACCTCGCCTGGCTGACACTGGGCTTCTTTAAGAGCAAACCTGTTTAATAGCCTAGGCAAGTGTGGGAGGGAGAAAATTCCAGACACCTTTCTCTAACTTCAATGCCAATGGGAGCAGAAAAAGAGGGGTTTAGTAAGTGAAGCCTGCAACAAAACAGCCTGAAGACTGTGGTTTGTGTTGTATAGTGTGAAACCAGTTACAACAAGCATTGCTTCTGCTCCTTAAGAGCGAAAGAATAGTACAGTTAATGGAGAAGAAAACATCTGGGTGAAAAGACATGCAGATAGTCCCCCACCAAGAAGGCCAAGGCAGACCAGGGAATGAACGAGAGCCTGGCGCTGGCACTTGGGGCTGTCCCGCGTCCTTGGGCATCCAGTCCCTGTTGGGGTGAGATGTGCACAAGGACAATACTGATTTTTTTTTTTTTTTTGAGATGGAGTCCTGGTCAGTCACCCAGGCTGGAGTGCAGTGGTGTGATCTCGGCTCACTGCAGCCTCCGCCCCTCGAGTTCAAGCAATTCCTGCCTCATCTTCCTGAGTAGGTGGGACTACAGGCACCCACCACCATACCCAGCTTATTTTTGTATTTTTAGGAGAGATGATGGGGTTTTACCATATTGACCAGGCCGGTCTCAAACTCCTGACCTTGTTATCCACTCACCTCAGCTTCCCAAAGTGCTGGGATTATAGGTGTGAGCACCACGCCTAGCCACTAATTTTTGTATTTTTAGTACAGACAAGAGTTTCACTGTGTTATCCAGGCTGGTTGTGAACTCCTGACCTCAAGTGATTTGCCTGCCTTGGCCTCCCAAAGTGTTAGGAGTACAGGCGTGAGCCACTGTGCCCAGCCATGATACCAATTCTTAGTCTAAGAACCAGACTGAGGAAGGCTTTGCCCAGGGAAAAGGGGACACATTTTAAGAGAGAAAGGTCATGAGTGACCTCCTTTCCACTGTCCTTTGTTGATTTGAGCACTTTATGTGTTGTATCTTGTACTCGGTTACTTTTCTTCATTAAATTTCTGGAATGCGCTTGAAATTTTTATTTCCTTGACTTTTTATGGAGGACAGCTATATTTCTTTCTTTCTTTTTTTTTTGAGATGGAGTCTCACTCTGTTGCCCGGGCTACAGTGCAGTGGCACAATCTCAGCTGACTGCAATCTCCGCTTCCTGGGTTCAAGTGATTACAGGCTCCCATCACCATGTCCAGCTAATTTTTGTATTTTTAGTAGAGATGGGGTTTCGCCATGTTGGTCAGGCTGGTCTCGAACTCCTGACCTTGGGTGATCCACCCGCCTGGCTGAGGATAGCTATATTTCTGTGATTTATATTTTCTGGAAAACTTGCTGGACTTTAGGATTACTGCTTGATGACACTGAAAAGTGTAAAAAGCCCTAGGAGAGGAAAGATGAAATAACAGTGTATGGGAAAGAGCTTTGGCCAGGGAATCCAGTCACCTGCCAAAACGTGGTGCTGTCCTTCCACAGAGCCCCAACTCTAAAGCTGTCCATATTTGAGAAAGTTGCCCAAAGTAGAGGTGTTCAAATGATGAATCAGGTAAAGGGTTTCATATTAAGGGAGAAGCAGCAAGAACATATTGCAGGATGCCCAAAGACAGGTCTGCACTCATGCTCAGAAGCAAGAACTCAGAGCACTCATTTCGGAGCCTGAGCATCTTAGGTGAACACGAAGCTTCATACTGTCTCAATGAAGTATCCTGTGGTGGTGAGTATTAAAGGAGAGAATCTGGTCATTCTTGGGGCAGAGGGTGCTAAATATTAATGAGCCATGCATGGGAACCACCAGGCCCTTGACTGAATTCGGTTGGATCAATTCTATTACAAATCCCAGGGCAATGAAATCAAAGTCAAAGAGGAGATGCCTGAGGCTGGAGCCCAGCAAGAGAGAATGCTGATTAATTGCTGATAAAGAGAGCAATGTGCCTCTAGAGGTCTCAGCCTCCCAAGAAGGTAGAAGGAAAATCCTAAACCTGGGGACAGGAGATTCTGGTGCACACTGCAGGTGGAAGGGAACCTTCCTGACCCCAAACCCCACAGAGCCCCCTGCCCTGAGTGAAGGGTGTACAGAGCGAGGTGCCTTAGTGGGGATGGAAGCTGTGGGTGCTACTCAGAGGCCCCAAATCTGACCTGGGGCCCCTCCCGCCCCATCCACCGAATCAGAATTCCTTGGGTAGGTGTGGGGAATCTGGAATTGGTATTCTCAGCAAGCTTCCCAGGACTCCAGAGCCGCCTGGCCCTGGCTGAGCAGACCTGCATTTGAGAATCAGAGCCTTGAGACCCAACACTGTGTCAAAGCCAAACCCATTAGACTCAAAGGTCCCTTGAAACCTAGGGGATGGAGGGTTTTTTGAGGACTCAATGCAGAAAAAAAAAATAGAAAGCTGCAAACATGTAGAATGCTTAGTATCCGGCATCTAAGGGCTCAAGTATTGAGTACCTAGCACTTAAGTACTTAAGAAGTGTTAGCTCTTGTTGGCATCATTGTTGAACTCTGTCTCCTGGTTAAAGCTGAGGCCCAGAAAATAGGTGTCTTGGCCAGGCATAGTGGCTCATGCCTATAATCCTGGCACTTTGGGAGGCCAAGGCGGGTGGATTGCCTGAGCTCAGGAGTTCACCACCAGCTTGGCCAACATGATGAAACCCTATCTCTACTAAAACACGAAAAGTTAGCCGGGTGTGGTGGCACACACCTGTAGTCTCAGCTACTTGGGAGGCTGAGGCAGGAGAATTGCTTGAACCTGAGGTGGAGGTTGCAGTGAGCCAAGATCGTGGCACTGCACTCCAGCCTGGGCAAGAGAGTGAGACTCCATGTCCAAAACCAAACCAAACCAAACCAAACCAAACCAAGTAAACCAAACTAAACTAAACCAAACCAAACCAGGTGCCTCTCCAAGCTGGGAAAATCAATTCTAGTCTCCTGGAAATGGGAACTGAAGCATGGGAGTTGCTGGCTGAGTGGAGTGAAGGCAGCATCAGAGAGCAGGTCTCTGGCCCCCAGGGCTCAGGTCCAGGGGTTCTGGCTCCTGCCCTGCCTGGGACTTAGTTGCTGAACTTTCCCTCAGACCTGCATCCTTCCAGTAAGTTGTCCTAAGCCAGTGCAGAGTTCATTCTGTTGCTTCCAAAAGAAACTTCACTAACCCCAACCTGAGAAGGACTGAAAGGCTGAGAGCCGCAGGTGGGGGTGGGCATGGTGAGGAGATGGCAGCACACATCCTGGCCTAGGTGGGCTAGGGATCCCTGAACTCTCCCATGCTCTGGGAGCTCCAGCTGGGGGAGCGGCCACCAGTTCTACCTTGGTCTGTACACACCACCGGGCACCAGGGAGCTGAGGAAGGCTGCTTTCCTGACTTTTCTGAGCCTGGGAGGGTTCTGCAGCTAACGGTGTGTATCAGGATTGAACGCCACTGACTGGAAAAGGGCAGGCACCCGACGAGGAATGACCTGCTCTCGAAGGCACAGGCCGCGTTTCCCGTGTGTGGAATGAGTTCAGTCTGCAGCTTCGAGGTTTGCACACACATATGTTTAAATAACTTAAATAATGTTACAATATACAGCAAGACAAATTCTATCCTTTGCAAATACTTAAACTTAAAAATTGTGTGCTGCATACGGTTTTAAACAGTATTTAAAGGCTAGCTGAGCTGGAAAGTCTGCCCCTCTCTCTTTGTAAGGAATCCTGGCTCCAGGTGCGAATGACTTTGGGTGCCTTCCGGGGGCCCTCGGTTGCTGCTAGAGAACGCTGCTTCCCGGCAGGGGTTCCAGCAAAATATTGGCCTGGGTAGAAAAAAGATGGTTTCTGGAGACGGATGTCTTTGTGGCCTTGTGGAAAGGCCAGCTTTATTTTCCTTTCTTCACAGAGGTGCTTAATCCTGGGAGGGCTCCAGCCTGGTTCTTGGGCTTCAGATCACCAGACCCCAGCAGTAAGTACAGTCCGACCCCTGTCCACCAGAAGGCTCGCCCTGGCATATGGCACTGCCGTGGCTCCATTTTCCCGAAGGGAAGGTCTCCTTCTTCTGAGAGAGCGCAGTGTGAGCTGCATGCTCCTCATGCGTCTTTCTCGTGGAGCAGCCAGAACACTGGGGGCACCACAACCCCCTGCCCCTGTGCCCACAGGAGCGCTGGCTCTGACGTCAAAGCTGCTTGGAGGCTGCATAGCCTGGTTGGTACTGTTGGGGACAGACCAGGACTTGAAAGTGGAGAAGCTTTAGCAGGGTGCCGAGCAGCTGCGTTCCACGAGCATTTCTTCAGAGGAAAGGTAGCTGGGGTAACCCCAAGTCAGGGAAAAAGAGCTTCCGACACAAATGTTGGAAGGGGTGATGCTGCCTTGGGTTGGAAAGTGGGCAGCAGGGAGCATGAGCCTGCGGCTCTCACCATCTCCCCTTCAGGCAGAGCCTCTCAGCAGAAGGGGCCCCATCGCAGGCAATGCCGGGAGCTTTTGGGAGAGCGTCCCTGGGCGCTGACCCTCACTGTGCGGGCTGGCCTGAGGCGCTGCGCTGGAAAGCCCTAATGACTCCAGCCAGCCTCCACTCTTCAGCCTCAGTGGCAGCTCCTGAATGGGGCCTGTGCCCACTGGGCCTTGCATGTGGCCACCACCGAGGAAGAGTTCCCAGTTTCCTGTAGCGACCTCAGTGACACAGATAGGAGGTCCTCCTGAGAAGTGACAGGTCCTCACACCGAGACAAAGCTTCTTGGTGTTCCCTTTCCTTCCCTTTGCAGCTGCGCCGTCATGAAGGTGCAGACTGGCTTGGGTGCTGCTCGGGGCAGAGCAGCGGGACGTGCAGATTTCTCCTGGTTTAGCCCCTACATTCTTCCACTGAGCACGAGCAAGGGAAACGCTAAACCGATGCTCCAAAATCTATGGTGAGCCGCTGAGTTTATTCAGAAGGCTACGTTCTCAGCTTTTACTCCAGGGCCCAATTTTCAGGACAAGCCTTCGCAGGACAGGAGTCCTTTGAAGAGAGCAGCGGGTGAGCAGAGAAACATGCACGGCTTGGTCTCGCCTCCCTGCAGCCAATTCCGAGGAGGGGCTGAGAGGGGCCGATTTCAGTCTCCCCTAGCAAGACTCAGAGGAGGTTCCTCCTACACAAGAAGCCCACCCAACCACCAGGGCTTCTTGGAAGGGAGTGGTGCTAGATGTCAGCCAGGAACTCCCCAGACCAGGCATCCTTCCAGGCGGCGGGATAAAGAACCAGGCAGCTTTTATTTCCTATTAATCAACCTGGTTGGAAGCAGAGCCATTGTAAAGGCAGCGAGCTATCGATTACAGAATTAAAGAAGGAAAACGCTGCTTATACAATGTGCTGGTAAGCAGAAGCCTCCGTTGGCGATCTGAATGGAGTCCCGGGTAAGGATCGCCTGCAGCCACTGGCACTTTCCATTCTACTAGCTTCCATACAGCAGCGTTTCTAGCAGCAGAAACACATGAAAACTGCTCTCCAGGGAGGCGTTCCTATCCTGTCCTGGCCCCAAATTACCTGGTACCAGGCTATCACACTCCACCAATACTTCGCTGGCCTGGGTTTTCAGGGGTGGCACGATGATGGTTCGGGGGTTCCCTGTGCAGTGATTCTCCAGGCTCCCCTTGGTGTCAAAGGCGTTGGCATTGTTGTGCCCAGCGCGCTGCTGCACGGAGTAAGGGCTGGTGTTGCTGGAGGAGTCGGAGTACGGGGAGTCATGGACCGTGACGCAGCTGATGACGTTTTTCCTTTGCTTGGAGACAGTGCTGGAAATGCAAAGGGAGAAGTCAGAAGTGGGAGAAGGTCGCGAGATGAGATACCCAACTAGCCTTTCATGCCCTGGGGCAGAGGAGGAAGGGAGAGGGGAGAGGGGACGAATAGGACTTCTGCCCTCCCTAACCCCCATGGGGAGGGTGGGCATGCAACCGTCCCCTGTGTAGCCCGCAGCAGAGGGAGATGTGAAGACATGGGGAAGGAGGGACTGGTGCTGGACCCACAGGTGCTTCTGGGGACGAGGGGAGATGCTTCCGGGCTAGCCTGGTCTCTTCCTGTGCAGCAGAGCTCACCAGAGCCGCAGGGGAGGCGCCTGCAGCCCAGGGCTGTGTGCAACCCCCATGGGCCATCTGAGCAAGGAGAGAGAACCAGCAAGAACCCAGCAATGTGGGGACCTGGGTTAGGAGTAAATGCTGCTGGGAGAAGAATGTCATGAGTTTAGGTTTGGTGCCCGTGGCCTGGCAAAGCTTATGCAGGAGGGAACGGAATGTCCATGAAATGGGATGCAGCATGAGGCTCTGAGGGGCAGTGCCGACATGTTGCAGAGAAGAACGCAGAGCTGAACTGGACAACCTCTGCCACTCCTTGCTTTGACTGTGCTCTGTGGGCTGACTGTGCGCAGGCCACAGGGACCTCTGCACTCCCCTTCTCAGGAGCCTGGATCACCTGCGGCTTTTCCATTGCCTGGGCCAAGGATGGGGGTCGGCACGGCACTGGCACCTGGTGGGAAGGCCCCTGCCATGCCGATGCCATGTGAAAGCCATTCTGATGCCCTGGCCTTCATCTTACATGTGAAACTTCAGACAACAGGGAGGCACTGGCTTTGGATGGCTCTTGGCCGGCCTATTTGTTCAGAGATTTTTAAGTTAGTGTGATTACTTTGGGAACCACTTCTGTCTTCAAGCTCAGCGAGAGGCTTGTTGGCATGATGGATATGAAATGTATTGCTTACTGTGTGCTTATTTAAGGCTTTAAAAGTGAATGTGCATCTATTTTTGTATATTGATCATTTATTTTTAAGAAATAGCAATTGTCTAGGCAAGCAGGTCAGTTTCCAGCTAATTGGATGAGAGAAGCAGCTGGTATTTATAGAGCCTGATGGAGTCACAGCCACCTCCCGAGTATCTTGTTAAAGGCCACACAGCCAGGCCAGGCTCTTCCCATGGTGGATCTCTACCACCCTAGGGGCAGCAGGGAAGTGGGCAAATTCCAGAGCCCACAGCAGCCAGGAAGGAGGGATGGGAGAACTGAGCACAGCTGTGGAGCTACAGAAGGCTAGGGGAGCCAGGAGGAGCAGTCTGGAGGAGGCGTTGGCCCTGCTCCCCAACGTCCAGCCCTCCTGACACTAGGCTGGGTAGTTCTTCCAGTGGCTGGACACTGTCCTCTCTGGGTCAGGGTACCCAACCGTGTTTGTGGTGAGAACATGAGCCTTGCAGTCAGATGTCTAACTTCAGCATGTGCTGGGAATAGGGCAGTGATTTAGTGGCCACCTTAGTAAAAGGTAGGTAATAACTGTACCTGAGTCATAGGCTTGTTTTGAGAACTAAGTGAGAAAATACAAGTAAAGAGCTTTAAATGGTACACAACACACAGTAAGTATTCCATAACAGCTGCTGTCATTGTTCTTCTTATAAGTTGTGTTAACTTATTTAACATGTGAAAACAGGTTTGCAGAAAACTTATCTCGGCAAAGATAATTCTAGCAGGGTAAGGACTTGCTGGAAAAGTTTCTTTCTTTCGAGTCTATGAATAAACCAGAATATTGAAATGAAAGAAAATTAAAACTCATCATATCTTGGAGATCTATCTATGGGAGGTACTATTGGGAATACCTATACAAAGAAATATATGTCTCTACCCTTGAGGAGATTAAAATCTCAGTGGAGGACTGTATAAAAACATGACGAGTTAAACAGTAAAAGCTTTAAAATAACCAGTTAGAGAGAATAATGGATGTCACAAAGGCTCCGTGATTAACTGTCAGATGACTCGTACAGATGAGAATTGTTACGAACTCAAAAGAAGGTGAGGAATGAATTGGTTGCATATATTTATGGCTCTTCATGTTAACTTAAAATAGATAAATTTTAATTAATAAAGACCCAAACCTCCCAGTTATGACAGTTTAAATATGAAATGTCCATAGGCTCGTTCCTCAAAAAGCTAAACACAGAGTTACCGCATAGCAATTCCATTCCTAAGTACGTATTCAAAGGAATTGGAAACAGGTACTCAGATACATGTAAGCCAATGTTCACTGCAGCACTGTTCACAACACCAAGAGCTGGAAACAACACAAGTGTCCATCAACTGATGGATGGATAGAAACTGTGGTGTATCCATACAATGGAATAGTATTCAGTCATAAAAATGAATGAACACTGGGAGGGGTGGCTGATGCCTGCAATCCCAGCACTTTGGGAGGCTAAGGTGGGAGGATGGCTTGAAGCCAGGAGTTCAAGATCAGCCTGGGCAACAGAGTAAGAGCCCATTTCTACAAAAAATTTAAAAAATAAGTCAGGTAGGGTGGTGTGTGTATGCAGTCCCAGCTGTCTGGGAGACTGAGATGGGAGGATCATTCCTCGAACCCAGGAGTTTGAGGCTGCAGTGAGCTATGATCACACCACTGCACTCCAGCCTGGGTGACAGAGAGACCCTGTCCCCCCACCGCAAAAAAAAGTTTTGATACATGCTACAGTATGGATGGACCTTGAAGACATTAAATGCAATAAACCAGACACAAAGGACAAATAGTTTGAGTCTACATATATGAACTATCTAAACAGGCAAATTCATACAAGAGAAAGTACGTCAGAGGTTACCAGAGGCTGGGAGCTGGGGGAGAAGAAAGTGGGAAGTTACTGATTAATAGTATAGTTTCTGGTTGGGGCGATGAAAACGTTCTGAAAATAGATAATGGCGATGGCTGCACAGCATGATGGGTATAATTAATATCACTGAATTTACACTTAAAAATGGTTGAAATGGCAAATTTTATGTTACATATATTTTACCACAATTAAAAATTAATAGATTAAAACCACTGAACTATACACATTCAATGGGTGAACTGTACAGTACATGAATTATATCTCCATCAAAACAAAGTCCACAGGCTCACTCAAAAACAAAAAAGCAAAAGAGATTCAGTGTCTTGGGCACTTCACAGCTGTACAGAAGGGCTCAGTAGAGACACCTGGAGGGTTGGGAGGGCACCGAGACCCAGTACAAGAATTATAAAGTGGGAGCTGGGTGTGGTGGCTCACCCCTGTAATCCCACTTTGGGAGGCCAAGGTGGGAGGACTGCTTGAAGCCAGGAGTTTGAGACCAGTCTGGGCAACACAGTGAGACCCCACCTCCACAAAAATAAAAACATTAGCTAGGCATGGTGGTGTGTGCCTATAGTCCTAGCTGCTCGGGAGGTTGAGGCAGTAAGATGGCTTGAGGCCAGGAGTTTGAGGCTACAGTGAGCTGTGATCGTGTCACTGCACTCCAGTGTGGGTGACAGAGAGAGACCTACACTCTAAAGAGAAAACAATAAAAATAAAAAGAATTAGGTACAGTGGCTCACACCTGTAATCAGCACTATGGAAGGCCAAGGCAGGCAGATCACTTGAGGTCAGTAGTTCGAGACCAGCCTGGCCAACATGGCAAAACCCCATCTCTACTAAAAATACAAATATTAGCCAGGCATGGTGGTGCACACCTGTAATCCCAACTACTCGGGAGGCTGAGGCAGGAGAATCTCTTGAATCCGGGAGGCAGAGGTTGTAGTGAGCTGAGGTCACACCACTGCACTCCAGCCTGAGTGACAGAGTGAGACTGTCTCAAAAAAAAAAGAAAAAATTAAAAAATCCTGGTTGTGCTGATGCATGCCTATAATCCTAGCTTCTTGGGAGGCTGAAGTAGGAGAACTGTTTGAACTTGGGAAGTGAGGTTGTAGTGAGCTGAGATCGCAGCATTGTACTCTAGCCTGGGAGTCTCTCTAGAGCGAGACTCCATCTCAAAAAAAAAAAAAAAAAAAGATTGCTGTCCACCAATAACAAAAAAGAATATCTAGAAATATTTTATAAATATAAATTAAACAAAAAAAGAATTAGGAAGTGGGACTCCAGGAGAACGTCTCTGAGCTAGGAGGGAGTGAGGAGGGATCTGAGAGCAGGGAGACACGGGAGGCTGAGGACGGAAAGGGAGCACAGGAGGCAAGGAGAGCCACCTTAGGATGACAAGGGCAGCAAAACCTGCAGCTGTCTTCTGGGATGGGTGGGGAGAGTGGAGGGAAACAACCCCCTTTGCAGTCTCTTGTGTAATAAGGGAACTCCTCGCACCCTGCACTGTTTTGAAGTGCTCTGAGGGCCAGGGGAAGAGCTGCGGACCAAGACTGTGTGCAGCTGCTGGTTCCCATGGGGAGGTGAGATGGCGCTGCCCTGCCCTTCATTCTCAGCCTCAGGCATGGCTACTCCTGGTCATCTAGTGAAATGCAGATGTGTGCTGTGGCAGGTGCACATTCTGTGGATGGAAGACCCCACGTGAGGATGGAGGCTGACTCCCAAATGTGTCCTGGAAGCTGGCACTGCAGTCCTAGCTCTGCTGTCTCTTTGCTGCTGTGGCTCTGGACAGGGGCCTGGATAATTGGTAATATCCATCCAGCTCCAACCTGCTCTGAACTTCATTGAGAGAGATTACACATGACATTAAAGGAGCCATTGTGAGGATCTCTGAAAGATTCCTAGAGACATTTTGAAATAGGAATGGTCTAGCCCTAATCTGGAGAGGAAAGTGATCCTTTTAGTAGATGTACGTTACCTATAGACCAGATCTGGCCAGTTCTTGCTGATCGTATCTTCCTTAGGATCTGAGTAGTTTAGAAAATGAGCAATTTTTTTAAAAATAAAAAACAAAGACAAAGAGACATACACACTAATTTTGGCAAAACTGTAAAATTCAAATTGGGCATATTTGGAGCTCTTTACTCCAATTTGGAAATTGTGGAGAAGCTTCAGCTTAATATGAATAAGAATTTTCTAACAACTGCAACTATCTCAAGGCACAATAGCCACTTCATGAGTCACTGGGCTTCTTCTCACTGAAGAATGGCTTTCTGGTGTGAGTCTTGTGAGAGCTGATGGCTTGGCCTGGATGACCTGTGAGAAGTAAGGGCCACCTCCTGCATAGAAACCCAACAGGTAGGGAGCCTTCCACCAGAGACTGAAGAATCTGCACATCAGTGTCTAAGTATCTACAAGGAGTGTGGGATAAAAACTCTCTAAACTCTTCCTGGGTCCTATCCCTTTGTTGTAGCTAGGGAGCCCCTGGCTTAATGAGCAAATGTGTTCGGCACAGCTTGATGCTGATTTGCCTGCCTTTTTGGATTTATAAGTGACAGGGTTGCAGAAGGTGAATTCATTTGCTAGCTGTTCATCTCTTCCATTGTTAGACAGCTCTGCGCTCTACCTGAACACACCATGCAGATTAGAGAACTAATGGGACACTGTTAAATGAGTCACTTGAGAAATGAACACACATTTGAAGTGACTACTGCAGGTTCTTTAGGCTTGTATGTATTGATACTACTGGGATTCATTTCACGATTGTGTCTAATTATTATTGACAGCTCATCAATCCCATTATGAGTTGGAGAGACAGTGATAGGAGCAGAATGAGAAATATTTGCTGAAATGGCCTTGATAGGATGTCACTTCTGAATAAAGAGCAAAGCTGTCAGAGTTCACAATTGCACTGTGTTGTCATGGCAATAGATCATTTTCATCATTTAAAAATGATGAAAATAAATAAGGAGCTAAAAAGTAAAGAAATCCCTAAAGGAGAAAACACTGCCAGAGGATCAGCTATAACCTGTGACCCCTTCCTTGTAGGGTCTTATCTGGAATGTGTCTCTAATTTCTATGTGCTAATCAGTCAATTTCATCCTTTAAGACCAGGGTCCAAACTCATCATCTCCTCCAATAACTTCATTCACTATTCTGATTTCATAGTCAATGCTGTACGTTCTATTACTATGATGCTGATAATATTAAGTACATTTATTGGATCTAAAGCACTTTATATGTATTATCTCCTTTAATCGTCATGGTGAGATGATGTGGTAAAGCATAGGACTACTGGCTGGGCACAGGGGCTCATGCCTGTTAATTCCAGGGTGCCTCCAGACCAGTGTGCTCCTTCCTGATAGCTGCTGACTTAGCGTCATTACAGAGAAAAAAAAATTCATTTTAATATGGCACATACATTCCATTCAAATTGTTATTATTTTTAGAGACAGGGTCTCACTCTGTCATTCAGATTGCCGTGTTCTGCTGTGAGCACAGCTCACTGCAGCCTGGAACTCCTGGGTGGAAGCAATCCTCCCCCACCTCTGCTTCCAGAGTAGCTGGAACTACAGGCAGGTACCACTGTGCCTGGAGAATTAAAAAAAATTTTTTTGTAGAGACAGGGTCTTGCTACGTTGCCCAGGTTGGTTTCAAAATCCTGGCCTCACGTGATCCTCCCACCTTGGCCTCTTAAAGTGCTTGGGATTCCAGGTATGAGCCACCATGCCTGGCGCCTCCTTTCAAAATGCACCCTTAAGCTACTCCTCTCAACTCACTCGAGTGTCTTAAATGGACTTAAGTGTCTTAAGTGTCCTGTAAAGAGGGTGTGGTGAAGTCAGCTGAACAGAAGATCCATCACCTCTTGAGATGAGTCACATGACTGAAATATCTTTCAACTGGGGGTATGATGTAGTCAAAACGGAGAGACACCAAAGTTCCTTCAAATGGCACTGTGTGTCTGGGTTCCTTTGTCCCTTCACTCAAGCCTGATTCCCATGTCTCCACGAGCACAGCAGGAGGTTGGCTGTGAGTTGCTTCTCAACCAATGGCAGGATGGAGCAAGCTACCTGGTGATAGATAGGTGGCAATGGAGGCTCAACCCACTTTGGGTTTTTTGCCCATGCAGTAATAAATGAGTGTGTGTGTTTTTTGCTCCGTCTGTTAAGTGGATGCTAATTTTTCAGGCCAATATAATTTGAGCAGCAGTTCATCAGTTTTCTAACCTTGCTTTATCTATAATAATTTCTCTAGACTTTCAACTTTGTTTAAAGAAAGAAAACATTTTGGGTCAAATCTTTAAATATATAAATGTGTTAAGAGTGACCCAAGTAACTGTTTTTATATCTAAAATAGTGAGTGATATTTATGAATTGACTTTCTTCAAGTTTTCATTTTTGGTGCCATTGGCTGAAACAGTGGCTGCTTACACATGCGCAGTGAATAACAGCCTGCAGGAGGGCCCTGATGACCTGAGCAAAACAACCCACCTACCAGAATATCCAGGTAACTGAATGAGTAAATACATGAATGAATAATGGAGACTGGACAAAATCATTTCTAGCTGATCAGTTGACATGGGTCTCTTTGGTTTACACGCTCAAAAAATTACCCTTGGCCGGGCATGGTGGTTCACAACCTGTAATCCCAGCACTTTGGGAGGTCAAGGCAGGAGAACTGCTTGAGCCCAGGAGTTCAAGACCAGCCTGGGCAACACAGTGAGACACTGTCTCTAGTTCTTACAAAAATACAAAAAATTACCCTCATGATTACAGGTCATATGTTACAGCCTTTACCCGATTAAAAGCACAAGATAAGGTTAGCAGGAGGGTCTGGATATGAGACGTGTACCTGTAAACTGTCCAACAGGGTCCAGGAGAGAAAAGACGGCTTGTTCAGTATGTGTAGACAATTAAATGCTTTTCTAATCAAAATCATCTATAAATATTTAAAAGACTAGTTCTACTACTTAATCCTGGGGGACCCAGAACGGTATCTGTTTGTTTCATCTTTTGGCCGATTTTCTAGCCATGACCAGAGTCCCCTAGTCCAACTCTGATTCACTGAAAAGGAGTCCCCTGGCTCTTCCTGGGCTTTCCTACTTTTAAAAGAGCTGACTCCACTCTTCTCAGTGCCACGGCTCCAGCACCCTGCCAAATGCCCAGTACCAAGCGGGGGCCCAGTGGACAATTCTCTAGACTCCCTATAGCCCTGGCATGGTGCCCTGCACACAGTGGGTGCTACCATGGCAGAGTGGTAGTCATAGGAGGGAGCAAGATGGAATTTGTATTCATTGAGTGAATGACTGAAATCAGTTATTTTTGCCAGTAATTCAGTTTGCCAGTTCTTCAATAGCATGGTACCTGAGTCCCAATTCTGCTATTTAGAACCTATTGGAATCAATCTGGGTGAGCCAGCTACCTTTCCTGAGCCTCGTTTCTTTATCTATCAAATGGGAAAGAAATACCAGCCTTGAATGCCCCATCAAATGATGGAGGAGCCAGTGTGGGCGAAGCACCGGGTGGATGCTTGCTATGATTCCCCTGTCTTTAGCTCAGCATCTCCCAGCATCTGCCTCCAACACGCTCCCGAGTTCTTACAAGTGGAGCTGCTGGCCTGCTATCTGCTGTGCAACTAACAGTGCCACATATTTGGGGTCAGGAATAATGATTTCGCCTTGGCTTTCTTTTAAAAATTCTAGGCAATATCACTGGGCCTAGAGGTTTAGTAACACCCTCAATCAGGTCTTAAAGTGCCTTTGGTCGTGGAGGCACTGCCATCCCTCTGAAGGTCATCGACTGCCTGACTCTGGCTGCCAAACTGAGGCTGAGCCGTATTAGGGGAATTAACCAGCATTGCAGGCAAAGTTACAGGACTGCCATTGGGGAAAGTAGCAAATAAGAAATGAGGCTGGGAACACAGAAAGTGGGAATCAACATACCCGCAGCACAGGGGAAATCAGGCTCGGGAACAAGGATGATCAGCGTGCGGGAGGGAAGATCTCCGTTGTTCTAGCTGGGACACAGAAGGGCTGGCAAGCTCTACAGCTGGAGAGGGACCAGGTGACCCCTCCATGTGGCTGCACTTGGGGGTGCACCCTTGTTTTCCCAGGACTGATGCTTCCCCTTGAGCCCCTCAGTATCTTCTGAGAAAGCTGACCACCACCCTCTAAGGGGAGATCCCTCCACAACCCCCTTTCCACCCGGAAGCCCCTTCTGGATGAGCTCCTGCACAGAGCTCTTGATCCTGTTCGCTGGCCTCAGAGGCCCCGCCCCGTCCATCGCCTCACCTGGATTTGCGACCCCACCTCCTCTACTGGGTGTACCTGCCCAGACCTTTGGCCTCAAAAGCCCTCCTCCTCTGCTATTCCCTTAAGCTATTTTCCCTTTGAGTCCCCATGGTACTTTGCTCGTTTTTATGGGACTGATACCCTGTTTTGTGTTATAATGATTTGTATGTGTTTCGTCTTGCTTATTACCCTGCAAGTCTCATGAGGACACAGACTGTCTACCTTATTTATGTCACACCTGCAGTTCCCAGCATAATATCTTACACTAGTGGGGCCAATAAATACTTGCTGTGTTAAATTTTATGATAATTCTGACTTCTAAGAACAAGTAATCATATTTCCCCACATTTTTTTTTCTCATTCCAAAATGTAGTCACAATAATGTGATCACAATTACACAGTGGTTTCTCTATAAATAAAACAGCTACTGGTTTCTGTTTTATCCTACTCAGACTCAAATACACTTTCCTACCTTCTTGGGTATGAAGACATTTTCTAAGGCAATAGCATTGGATCTCTCTGGAAAACATTATTCTGGGAGCTCCCAGTCACAACTGTGGACAGCTGAAGCCTTTTGGATGACTCGCTGGCCTCAGTCTGCAGCTTCCCCATTCAGCCTGATGTGTCCGGCACATTTTCGAAACCCTGACAGACTGGTGGTCCCTGCCATTCTTCACTGCAGGATGCTGTGGGACTCACTGGCTACTGCTACTGTCTGTGGCTGCCCCTCACCTGTGCACCTGCCTTCCTCTCCCAGCTTTCTTTGAGTTGTACCCATGAAGGTCCTCACCTGTTGCCCAGCTTCTTGGTTCCGTCCTTTCCTTCTGGGGGCTTTAGGGGCTGCCACGGAGGCAGGGACATGCTCTGCCTTTGCGTTGCGCTCTCAGGCCTGTCAGCTGTCTGATTGGTGGGGAGATGGCTCTCTCATCCTCCTTCTCAGACACGCTATTCAATTCTCTCCCGGGCACAGACATTGAGAGTCTGTGTCAACTCAGATCTCATATGCCAGGAATGAGATTCCAATCTAGTTGACTGTCAGATTTTAAATTGCTTTTGCTTTTTTCCATTCATGGCAAAGGGCTGGGCAAGGCTGCTGGGCCCTTCTGATGACCGAGGCTACCCACATGCAGGTGGCTGCTCCAGGTTGTCCCTTTTGTGAAGAGACCGCTGAGCCCACATGAGGACTGAACCCACAGTATTCCTGGGTGGGGTGGGGCATGGGGAGAATGGACCATCGACTCAACTTGGGGCTGTCATCAAAACGGGGACTGAGGCCAGTTCTGGACTAGGCAGATGGGGAGTAAGGCAGTCCTGGGCTGCAAACGTATGCAGTGCTATGGCTGGACCTTTGACCCGTGTCCCCTCTGGCACCAGGCACAATGCTGCAACCACAAGTGCTCCACTACACTTTTCTCTGAAATACAATGACAGGCTGTACCATTCAACGGGAAGAGGACACTCGAATGAGACATGTACTGACCCTCCCTGAAACAAACTAAAACCATGGGACTTCATTATAAAGAGGGAGGGAATGTCCCATGCAGGAACAGTTGTAATGAGAATGTTTTAATGAGTCTATCTATACATTTTGTAATTATTTCAGATGTGAGAATGTATTATCTAATCAAAGGATTTGTGATCACTAATTAGTTACATTGTATCCAATCAGGAATTAATAATTTTAGCCTAATTGTGAATTAGGCTTCACATCCAGCTGCGGGATGTGTGCTGATTGGCAGTGCTGGGCTTGGGAGGGGCAGGCCTCCCTTCCTTGGCCCTCGGTACCAATGTGAAGGAGTCAGCAGGGTGGGGTCCTGAGATGACTCTGGGCTCTGTTAGGCTGCAGATACACTAGGGGTGCAGAGAGCCAGGAGGCCAACTGTTCTAGAGGGGTTGCTCAGAACCTGAGCTGAGCGGCTCAAACAAAAACCACATTTTGCTGAAGTCTGGCTGGGCAGTGCAGAGAAAGAGCCCTGGCGCCAGGGTTAAGAGTTTTGTAAATATAATAAAGATTTCTTCCCTCTCCCCAGGAAGCACATAAAGAGTAAAATGAATTAGTATTACGTTGGGACAAACAGTAATGCTCTCTGGGTGAAGAGCCAACTGGCAGTTTTGAAAGATTGGGTTAATCAGACACAGGGAAATTTCTGATTAATTGGACAATTACTTCGTATTCTGAGTGAGCCAAGGCAATGTTAGAGAAATATCCCGACCAACTGGGGATAAATTCACTAGCTTGAGGCAGAGATTTTTAAACTTACAGAGGATGAAATACACTGGCATTATGTACCTGATTTTTATGATCTCAAGTTCCCCAAATGTATAGGGCCTATGATAATAATAATTATTATTTATTTTTTTGAGATGGAGTCTTGCTCTGTCACCAGGCTGGCATGCAGTGGCACGATCTTGGCTCACTGCAACCTCCGCCTCCTGGGTTCAAGCAGTTCTCTTGCCTCAGCCTCCCAAGTAGCTGGGACTACAGGCACTAGCCACCATGCCCAGAGAATTTTCTTGTATTTTCAGTAGAGACAGGGTTTCACCATGTTGGCCAGTAAGTCTCAATCTCTTGACCTTGTGATCCACCCACTTCAGCCTCCCAAAGTGCTGGGATTACAGGCATGAGCCACTGCGCCCGGCCCCTATAATTAGTTTTTAAGACCGAAGTGATTCAACATTATTTTGCTTTTAAACAATTATGGAAAACCTGTTTGACATTCTCTTGAAATAACCTTTGGACCATAGGAGATGGCAAAACCCAAAGAAGAGGGGTCAGAAGAGAGGGCTTCCTATGTCTGATGATGGAAGATGGTCAGATACACACACAGTGCTAACACTCCCGGCTAAGGTGGCACTGCCTCACCTGGTGGGGGCGTGTTTCTGTTCCTCCTCCTCGTCCGTGTCACTGCTGATGGTGATGACGCTGACGGTGGGGCTGGGGGTATCGGGAATGACAATTGTCTGCCGCTGCCGCTCCCGGTTGGTGCTGGAGGCCACGTCGCCCCACCCACAGGTGACTGAGGTGCTGCAGGCTGGGCTACTGTGCACCATGGCACAGCGGGGAGGTGTGTTCTCCTTAACACGCTTGGATCGCTGTGGGGAGCTGATGGCCTGCGAGGAGGACACTTCACAGGTGGAGACATTTCTGTAATGAGAAAACCACACTCGCACACAGAGGAAGCTCAGGCCCACAGCTCCTTCGAAGGAGCCCAATCTCTAAAAAACAGCGGCTGGCCAATGAGTCTCCATCCATGACTGGAAAAGGGACCATTCAGTGAGCTGCTACACAGCCCTTCTCTGGGCTCTGGTCTGGATCTACGTGCCTGCTTCCAGCAGGACAAAGGGAGCAGCCAGGGTTTTTGGAGCAGGGAGGGGGCTCTAGTGCCACAGGCTCTACATGTCTTGCAGGAGCAGATGTCATGCCAGGATTCCAGCTGTGTTTGCCCCAACATGCCCCCTCGCCTTCAGGGTCAAGGCCCTACTTCTGACCTCTGTCTTGTGTCATCCCTTCAAAGGTACTTAAGTCTTGTTTTGGGGGTAGGGGAAGAACTGGTGTTTGCCATATCAAAGCTTGGTTTCTTACTAATGATTATTCTACTGAAACATTTATTCCTTAAGAGTTTCAGGATCTAAAGGACCTAACCTTGGTGACCAATGGTTCAGTTTTCCTTCTTTCCTTCTCTGGAAAAAGAACACAAACATAGAAGTATTTGTGTGCATATAATTGCTAAAATCCTTAAAAATGATTTTTCTGGATTTTGCTTCATGGAGCCTCATGGGAGGCTCAGTAGTTTGAATTGTAATACAGAATTGGGAAAAGTGCAAGAGGAAAAAGCACTCTTAAAAAAGAGACCTTTTAATCTTAATTTTGATCAACTTGAAATTCCTTACTAAATTAGCCAATGTGATTTTCGGTAACTTTACGGGAAGAATACCTTTCCCTTCTCCATTAAATCCTCACTGACTCTAGTTCAGGTTCAGTATCTCTTATCTCAAATGAATGGTACCTGAAGTGTTTTGGATTTTTTTTCCCAAGATTTTGGAATATCTGCATGTACATAATGAGACAGATAATCTTGGGGATGAAACTCAAGTCAAAACATGGAATTCTTTTGTTTCATATACACCTTATACACATAGCCCGAGGTAATTTATACATTATTTTAAAATAATTTTGTCCATGAAATAAAGTTTTGACTGAGACCACATGTCAGGTGCAGAACTTTCCACTTATGGCATCATGCCAATGCTCAAAAAGTTCCAAATTGGGGACCATTTTGGATGTGTGGATTACGGATGGTCAACCTGTAATATCTATGCAGTGAGAGACTAATGCCAGTTTGTACTGAAACTCAGACTTTTATATGTCTTTGGAGATTCTAGCACCTTCTAGCTAAAGGGATGGCAGTAAAATAAAAATAATTCAATAAAGGTGGATTTATTTTTCTATCTAGCTAGTGCCAGATACACTGCTCGTTCCTTCCCAGGGACTGAAAATCTGTTTGGCTGGTAAGATTGTACCATTGTTTGTACTTACGATAACCCTATGTATTTGTTATTGCTAATACATTACGATTTTAAGATTATGTTTTTCACTACCAACGGTTTTAATATCTCCACTTGGCATTGTTAAGGAGAAGTACGCCTGGCCACATCACCAACAAGGGAGAGACTTTTGGTTTTTCAGACTGTTGTGCTGAAGGCATTGGTCTTAAAAATAAGCAAATACATAACTTTAACTATAATTATATAGATCTTGAAGTGTACTGGCAGTGAGCCTTCATGAGGCCAGCTGAGTGGTGAGCTGACAAAAAGGAGGGGCTTGCTAAACAGGTTGGGAGGCTGAGGGTTCTTACTGCCTCTACTCAGCCAAGGTGAACCACAAAGATGCTAGCTCCATCCTGGGACAGGCTAGTGCTCCATGTGACCTCGCTGGGCATGACAGCCCATGAGAATCGAGACAGTGGACTTTGTTGCCACCCAGTCTAATAATGACGTGGGTGAGTTATCACAAGGCTGCCAAACAAAAGCATTCTGGAAAGCTGCCAGCGATCTGAGATAAATTTCCCTGGGTTGTCAGAAACACCCAAATAAGGAATCTGGAAGGATGACAACTTCAGCCCTTGGATCAATGTTTGAACGAGAATGAAAAGAAGAAGGCCTAGTTTCTGGTATCTGGTTACATGAGGAGGCAGAAAACCAAAATTCACTAGACATTTTGTATACCAGACTTATCTTGATTAACTTATTGAAATAAGCAATTAAGCACCACCAAGTCGTGGCATTTGGAAAAGATGTAGGAGCAATCCTGCAGTCACAAGATCTCTCTCTCTCACTTTGGGTCGGAAATCTCTATGGTTTTAAAAAGTCAGGTTATTAAGGTATAACTGACATATAGTATAATGTCTCCCTTTGAAGTGTTTGATGAGTTTTGACAAATGCACAGTCATAACCCTCCGCTACAATCCAGGCTTACAGCTTGTTACCGCAGGCTTCCTCACAGTCAGTCTCCTCCTCTCCAGCACTCTCTGGCAAGCCCTAATCGGATCTCTGTCTCTATGTTTTGCCTTTTCCAAATAGCCATATACATGGAATCATAAAGCATGCAACCTTTTGTTGACTTTGATTTTTTAAAGTGTTCACTGAGATGAGAATGGATTTAAAGGGAATGGGAAAGATTCGTGTTCTGCTGGTCAGCGTCTGAGATTTAACAAGCTATTGCTTATATTTAACAAGGTGCTAACTCGGTTAAACTTCTGATCTTAGATACAAAGAAAGCACATTTCTTTGGTATCTTAAAAACATTTTAAACAATTTTTAACATTTTAAAATAATTATTGTGGTAAATGGTTTCCAAAATGAAACTTCAGGTGAGGCTGAGTGTTCTCTGGACAAGGAGAAAGTGACAAAGATCATTTGCTTCATCAAACTTAAGTCAGGCTTGTGAACCTTCTCCTAGGTCTAGCTGTGCATTCTGCTGCACAATCTAGCAGGCAAAAAACCCTGCTAAGTCAGTTTAGCAAGAACCCACCATCCTGGATATCTAATGACCCTTGATATCTGATTAGGTTCCTCATCCTCCTGGCCCTATCACTGATCACCTGGCCCTATCACTAGCAAGAATCCTGTTAGGTCAGTTTAGGCAGAATCTCCTTTACTCCTAATGCTTCCTCTTAGTAAATTCCCATACACTGACACCCCCAGCCTCGCCTTGGCTATAAATTTTCACTTGCCCATGCTGTACTGAGTTGAGTCCAATCTTTCTTGCTCACTGCAAGATTCTGTCTCATCCATCCCTATACTATTGCCACGAGCTTAAAACAAGTCTTCCTTACTATGGTTTAAGAAGTATGAGTGACTATATTTTTTGTAATTAACAAAAGGGACTGAAGCTCTCACGGCATTGAACATGCAGTGATTCCAGGCACCTACCCCTAGGATGCCAGCAGCACTGCTTCTAGGCTGAGGCAAGAGGCAGGGCTAGCTAGCGCACAGAGCCTAGAGTGAGTGCTTCCTGCAAACCCTAGGCCAGTCTATGTGGTACGGGGTGTTTTGCTGGCCACTGCAGGAAGAGGAGTGCCTCCTGTCCCACGCAACCGTCCCATGTTCAGAGTGGTGCTGATACTCCCTAATCCTAAACTGCATTTCTTCAGCACTCACACCTCCTAGAATTTCTCTTCCCTAGGGTGGCTCTCACCACCTACCTCACAGATGACTGGTGCTGCTTACTCTTCCGGGAGGAGGTGGTGCTGGTTGGCTGCTGCCGCATCACGTGGGCCACACCCACGTTTAAGGGCTGGGCTGCTGGAAGGGTCACGTGACCAGTCAATAACGCAGGCTGCTGCATGATGGGATTGTAATGGCTTCCATGAGCATGCGTATTCCTGAAAGGGAGCCGAAACAGCAAGGTGCCTTAGCAGTGTTCTAAAAGCAGAGCTCCTCTCTAAGAGCAAGCTTCCTCCCCAATTAAACGCTGACTGCACTTGGTTATCTCACTAGCTGGGCGGCTGCTGAAGGGATGAGCCTGGCTAGGTGTGCTCATCAGGTGGGTTTCCTGGGTGCGGAAAAATTGAAGCCCGGTCCTTAAGGAGCAGGAGAAACACATCTGACTGTGAGTGAGAAAGAGGACTTTCAAGCAGGAAGAATGCTAAGTGTGCCAGCTCCGAGTTTTTAAGTTCTAGGGACGAGAGAGAAATATTCCCTCCAACTTTTAAAGTCCCTGAGCGCCTAGGGGATTATGCTGGACAATATTCTAAGTGGCTCATGCCTGTAATCCCAGCACTCTGGAAGGCTGAGGTGGTCGGATAGCTTGAGCTCAGGAGTTTGAGACCAGTCTGGGCAACATAGCAAAACCCCATTTCTACCGGAAATACAAAAAATTAGCCGGGTGTGGTGGTGTGCTTCTATGGGCCCAGCTAAGGGAGCTTAGCTCTATGGGAGGCTAAGGTGGGAGGGAGACGGAGGTTTCAGTGAGCCGAGATCGTGCCACTGCACTCTAGCCTGGGCGACAGAGCGAGACCGTGTCTCAAGTAAAAAAAAAAAAAAATTCACCTTGATTTTATATAAAAAAAGAAGTTTTAAATGAAGTAAAAGGGGAATTTACAAAGTGTCTTCAATGGGTTATTTCATTCCACTCTGCGATGTAGGCAGGATGTCTTAGCAATACCATTTTATCAATGAAGAAATTGTACTTTATGTGAAAAACAAACTTTGAAGCCTGGGAACGATATGTTTCTAGTGTGAAGAAGTGTTAATGTTCTTTTGAATTCCCTCAGTGGCTAGAACAATGCTCAGGCATGTAGCAGCTGATCAATTAATTACACGCTTGCTGAATGAACAATTAGATTAAATGAAGGTTGACTAGACAAGTATAAAGTTGGTATTAAATCAAAATTAATAACAGTCATGATAGAAATACTGGCAGCCCTCATCCTAAAAATGGGTTATGTTTGAAAATTCTTATAATCTGGGTTGTATGAAGCTCCAAGCCTTTTTTTCCCACAGAAATGTTAAAGGTGGTGACTGATTCAGAGATTTGCCCATAAGAACCCATTTAACACATAATAAAATTCAAAGCTAAAGGAGAATTCATTTGAATTTTAAAACATTGTAAGATCCTATTGTTGCAACATGGGGAAAAGGATGAATAGAAAAAAAAATAGATGAACACATTTGTAGGGATTTTGATAGTGTCTTTTGGGTATTTACATGGACTTTAAAAACTGACATTATGGCTTTTTTTTTTTTTTTTTTTTGAGACAGAGTCTCGCTCTGTTGCCCAGGGCAGACTGCAGTAGCATGATCTCGGCTCACTGCAACCTCCGCCTCCTGGGTTCAAGTGATTCTCCTGCCTCGGCCTCCTGAGTAGCTGGGATTACAGGTGCACACTGCCACGCCCAGCTAATTTTTGTATTTTTAGTGGAGATAGGCTTTTTCCATATTGGCCAGGCTGGTCTCGAACTCCTGACCTCAGGTGATCCTCCTGCCTTGGCTTCCCAAAGTGTTGGGATTAGAGACATGAGCCACTGTATCCAGCCAAGAAACTGATATTATGGCTTCTTTATTTTGTTGTAGCTCTTTCTCCTATAGACAGGTGGCATTCTTTCTTCTTTGAGTCAAGCCCAGCACTGGTACTTCTCTTTATTAGCCACAATTATGGATATTCTTTGGCTCACACATGAAATGGAGAGAGACCAGGAAGAGAGTATGCTGGCTTTAGATGTCTTCTGTGGTCACTCGGTAAGAGATGTCAAAAAGAAAGGAAGGAGGGAGGAAGAATAAGAAAATATGTAGAAATTAGTGAGTGTATATGTATTTCTGAAATTAGATGAGCTATAAATGCTGAAAGACAAAGGGAAAAAAAAGGAACAAGTCATGTACGTGGTCTTCTAGGGAGAAAGGGGTGAGGGAAAAAAATCCCAGCTGGTCAGACAGTTTTCCACTTGGCTGCTCCTAATGAGCTGGAGGAGGAACAGCGATCTTGCTGAGCATGGGCTGAAGTGATGGAGGGAAGGGAAGATGACAGATTTATTTAATGCCTGTCATGTACCAGGCACTATGATGGTACATGTTAAATATAGGCCGAGCGCCTTGTATTTTATCTTCATTTAAACCTCCCAACAATCCGATGAAGTAGGCATTACTATCCCCACTTTATTGAAGAAGAAACTGAGGTGCATAAAGGTTAACTGGCCCCAGGTCATCCAGAGTTGGGACTGAACTCAGCACTGCCTGGTTTGGAAAAACTGCTTCCAGTGAATGGGGGTGGCATGAGGGTATTGCCAGTGGGAAGTGAGTGGGACCCTGGGGAAGGGCCCAGGTACTCTGTACTGGGCGGAAAATTAATTGGAGGAATGGAGGAAGCTGCAGTAGGGGACTGACTGGGGGCTTGTATCACCGCCTTTCTATTTTTTCCTGAGAGACCTTAATTTATAATAACCTTGTAGGTCAGAATAAGAACTGTGGGAGGCTCCCTGGGTGATATGGAGACTGTCAGGGGGTTGAGGGGAATTACTTGCTCTGATATTCGTGCAGAATGAGAGACAGCCCAAAAGGGCCATGAGGAGTTGGGGACAACTTGGGGGGTTGCCATCTGGCTGTGCACCGGTGGAGGGGGCCATTATGTTGGTGTTGGGGGGAGGGACAAGGACACATAGCTGTAAAATAACAGAGGAGTGCATCTGTGGGGAAGTCATGAGTTGGGAGGGTGGGGCTCTGGAAGCAGTTGGAAGGGTATGGTGTGCTGGCAGGCAGTCAGGTGGATGCCTCTGGGGTATGTGGGAAGTAGACTCTGATAATAAGAGATGACTATTAACTGAAGAGGCACACTCAGCAAACAGGCCAGGGTTTACCCTTCCAAATAAACCCCATTCTGTCGAGCCTTTCCATGGGAGGTCGGATAGATTCCAGAGTATCCCCGTCTCTAACATCTTCAGAACTCTTTCTAGAATTGCTTGGGGCTTTGGGGACCCTCTTCTGCATTCTTTCACTGGTGACAGACTTTGTTTTCTGAAAGTGGAATTTGATTTGGAGAAACTACCAAACATCATCCAGAACCCAGTCTGGTGAATTGCACTGATGATTAAATGATATAACTGAATTTGGGGTGGCAATGACAACTGAGCGTAAGTTAATGAAGCAGATTTTCTTGTATCCTGGTCTGTTATTTAAAAATTGCTTCTTGTTACATTGCACTCATAGTCCACAAATATTTTTTAAAGCTTTAAAAACCTCTCTACAAAACAGGGAATTCAAGTACAGGCTAGCCTGGCAGCGCCGAGTTGACAGTGGCCACTGTTTCCCATCCAGACACATTCACTCACCCCAGAGGGGTTTCCTACTTACCTCCAGTCCGCCAACTGCTGGGTGCCGGCCATCGTCTCGGGAATCACGGTGGCATGCTGCACTGATGTGTGGGTGGCCACTCCAGTCAGCTGCTGCCATGCTGGGGGAAGCAGGATCTGCTGGGTCCCACTTGGCCAAGCCTGCTGTAGAACAGAGGACATGTGCAATGACCATGTTTGCTAACCATATAATTCATTTGCATGAATCTGGCACTTATTCTATGCCTCGGGTTGTTCGAGACCTTCTTATGGGTGTGAGAGTTGGGAGGCCGGTCTCCGGCTTCAAAAACTAAAGTAAGGGGAGATAAAAAAATGAACATGTATGAACTAAGTAGAAGATAATTAAGTACAGGGACACAGTTGTATGGAAGGGATTCATTCATGTTGAAGAGTGATTTCTTTATAAGTTTGCTCTAATGAGGGATGTTTGAAGTTTCTGAAAGTTTATTTAATTAATTGTTTTGCCTCACAACTATGAACAGGGGATTAGGGTAGTTGAGTTGGGCTAGATGAGGATGACTGCTTGCCCTCAAGGAGCTTTCTGCCTAGTATCCTTTATTTAACATTTTACCTTTGGTTTATCAATCAGATTCTAGGTTCCAGCTTGTGTTATCTTTGGAATCAAAGTTTATACAATTCGAAGATCACTGAATATCTGGAACCTACATCTGAGAGCAAGCAAGTATGAAGTAAAATTCTTAGCTGTGACCATAGCTTAATCGAGATGACTTTGATTCCCTCAAAGCAAAAATGAGAGATAGGTGGAAGTCACTGCTTGAATCTAATTTTTCTAAGAAATCTAAAATTAACTTTTGTGATTCTTCCTTAATAGATTCACTGGTGTGTGTGTGTGTGTGTGTGTTGTGTTTTAAGCTCTTTTTATCCATGATCACGATCCTGTCTTTGGTCATTAAATGATTCAGACTGAATACCACTGCCTAAAGTTGGACACTTAAAGTATAGCCACTAAAGTAAAACACCTTTTGGACAGATCAAGTATTTAACAGTTTGCTCTCTTAGTCCTCTTTTTATCAGAGTGGATGTGCCTAACATTGGGTAATTTATCCAGTGCCATGCTTCACAAACTGTGTATGTGCTCAATGTATTTTATATCTACAAATAAGCACTTCTGAAAATGGATTACAGATTTGAGTCATGGTTTAAAAAAGATTGATGCTTATAAAATGATATAATCACATTTGAAAGCTGAGTGGACTGGTTTACCTGTTCCATTATCTCATGTTGCACATAAGGCCCAGTGAGATCGCTTATATGTTTTTGATGCTGTTTGTTTGCTTTTGATGTAGGCAGAAAGCTCAGGGACCACAGATCATACCATGAGTGCTTAATATCTGTTGATAAAATGAAAGAAGCAGCTCCACCAGGGCTACTAACTACAGTTAATTGTATTTCAGGTTTACTTAATTCATAGAAAGCAGAAAAATAATTTAATTGATTAAAACAGTTACAAATTCCAAATATTAAATGAGTAACAATTACATTTTCAGTAAGGTTTCTAATGACTTAGTCAATTGGAACTCATTTCAGATCTCATGAAAAACATTAGTTTTAACTAATGTCACTTAAAAAAAATCTTGATATCAAGCTAAGGTTACCATTTTTTTCTATTTCCCTGAAGTGGATATTAACATTTTACCTCAAGAGATGGGGTAGAAAGACTGTTTTTGACTTATTTCACTGATTGATATGCTTGACTCATTTGCGACAATACTTTGTCAGACATTTTTGTAATTTATTACTACTACCAAGAATGGAGTGAACATTTTTTAATGCATATTCTTTGCCAAGCACAGAGTCATAAATGGATTTCTGACTACTACTTCTTTTTTTTTCTGACTTCTTAACACCAATTCTATGAGGTAGGGACTGTTATTTTCTTCCATTTCTCAGATGAATAAATTGAGACACAGAGGTTAAATATTAATAAATTGCCCAGAAATATGGTAGATTAAACATACACATTTATTGCCTTCTCTATACTCAACTAAAATGATAGTAAAGGAATAAAAATATACAGATTCATAAGGGCAAAGAAAGTAGGAGAGAGGCAATTACCATTAATAAAATTTTAGAAGCTGAAAAACTGATAGATAATTATTAGATGAATTAACAGACTGAAGGAATCTAAGGTCAAGTCTTCATTTCCACTTAGTCCCCAGATCCTTGGTGTGCACGCTTATACCACCCCTCACCCCAACAAAGCAGGAGCCTAGAGGATTCTCTCCAGGGGAAATGACTAGTCCGAGAGAAAAGAACTGCAGATATGACATTTAAGGATCAGGAGATCTGCCAATGAAAATGCTGGACTTGCCCCTTTTCAGCCTATAGAGAAGCCCACATTCAATAGTCTCTTCTCTACCCCCGAGATTTCTAATTAGTATTTTAGTGCTTCAGTCTTAAATAGGAATGAATAGCTAATGACACTACACAGTAAAGGAAGCTTCTGACCTGAAAGAAAAGAAAATAAGCAAACAAAAGAAAGAAGAAATAAAAGCAGTGTGAGAATCAGAAGAAAATTGTCTAAAATCTACAATTGATGCCTTTGCAGAGTTAAAAAATATATCAATGAAACAAGATCATATAAAGAATTAATATATTCAGAGAATACACTCTTTTTTTGGTGGGGAGGGCGCACAGAACAAACTCTTGGAAATGAGAACTATGACAACAGAAATTAACCATTCAAAAGAAGATTTTTACAAAGTTTAAGAAATCTCTTAGAAAGTAGTAATGACAGAGAATATACAGGAAACAGAGGAAAAAAGATAAGAAAATTAGAAGAAGTACCAATACCCAATTAATAAGAATTCTGCAAAGGAGGGACAGAGAAAATGGAGGGGAATAAATTATCAAAGGAAAAAAAAAACCCAGATTAAAAGGGCAAATAGGGTGTTCAGGACAATGTAAGAAAAAAGACCCATAAGGAGGCATGTAGTCATGAAATGTGAGTCCACTGTGGATGAGGAGAAAGTCTTGAAAGCTTTCAGAGAGAGAAAACATAACCTACTGAGATCAGTATGCTCAAATACATCAACACATTAAACATAGAAAGCTTTTATAGCTCTGGAAGGGTTTGGGATTGTATAATGAGATATATAGAAAACAAACCCAGTGGGAAAAAATGAGGCAATCATTAACTCCAGGAAAAACAAAAAGTTATGTAAGAAAGAAAACATAATCACAGTATATTATAAGGCTCAACTGAGAATAATGTTATATAATATCAATAATTATGTACATATTACAAAGGAGTTGAATCAAAATTAAATGGGAGGAATAGGAGAAAGGAAGAGTGAGTGAGAGGAGGAACAGGAGAGAAACTGTGTGTGTGTTATGGGGATGGCAGCAGGCTAGAAAGCTAAATCTTCACCTTCCATAATATGAAGTCAATGGATAATACCTAAAATGGAAAAAAAAATTAATAAAAAGCAGTCTAACCATGCTATTTAGAAACACAGAGTTAAATAACAGATTAAACAGTTAAGTTAAAAATTATTGTTATGGGCAGGGCACAGGGGCTCACACCTGTAATCCCAGTACTTTAGAATGCCAAGTCAGGCAGATCACTTGATGCCAGCAGTTCGAGATCAGCCTGGCCAACATGGTGAAATCTTGTCTCTACTAAAAATACAAAAAAAATTAGCCAGGCATGGTAGTACATGCCTGTAATCCCAACTACTTGGGAGGCTGAGGCATGAGAATTGCTTGAACCCAGAAGGCAGAGGTTTCAGTGAGCTGAGATTGCACCACTGCACTCCAGCCTGGGTGTCAGAGCAAGGACTCTGTCTCAAAAAATACACACACACACACACACACACACACACACACACACACACATATATGTATATATACAGTTATGTGGAGTAGACATTAAGGATGGGATAGAGCAAAGGACTATAATTTTCCTATATGTTTATGGTATTATTTAACTTTTAAAAATTATGTACATTTGGCCAGGCGTAGTGGCTCATGCTTGTAATCTTAGCACTTTGGGTGGCCGGGGCAGGCAGATCACGAGTTTGAGACCAGCCTGACCAACATGATGAAACCCCGTCTCTACTAAAAAATACAAAAGTTAGCCAGGCATGGTGGCACATGCCTGTAATCCCAGCTACTTGGGAGGCTGAAGCAGGAGAATCACTTGAACCTGGGAGGCAGAGGTTGCAGTGAGCTGAGATTGCGCTACTGCACTCCAGCCTGGGCAACAGAGCAAGACTCCATCTCAAAAAAAAAAAAAAAAAAATGTACATGTATTACTTTGAAAAGTAATTAAATTTAAATTTCAAAAATAACTTCTCCAAAGCCATATAGCCAGTACGTGGTGAGGCAGGCATCTGAATGTGGGCAATCTAATCCCAGTACTTATGCTTTCAGCCAACATACTACCCCTCCTTGTGTTAATAATACGCAAAAATAATGCCCCTTATTGAGGATCAGGCCTTGGTGGTAACTGCATAAAGGTGGCACGAATGAGTCTTCCTTATTCTCTAACAATATCAGGTGTGAGTCAAGAAAGAAGGACACAGCAGGACAACAGCTGGAAAGACTGGTTGCTGAAAATGTTTTCAGAGGAATTTGTGAGTGACAAACATTAAAGTTTTGTATTTTGGACATTTTAAAGGGTTTAAGCCAACAGTTTGCTTTTAGGGAAACAATTAAAGGTTCAGTTGGTCAAATATGAGCCCAAGAAATAAAATAAATGAGTAAAAAATAAAGAGGTGAAGGTGATATGATTTGATTGGCTAGAAGAATGCAAAACACTTCTTTATGGAAGGGTGCAGTCTACAGTGATCTGGCATTTCTGAATTTCTTCTCTAGCCCTGCTAGTCAAAGGAGCTTTTAGATCCTGCCATTTGACAAGTGAGATAAATTCAATACTGTCTCAATCAAGAACTATGCTTCCCGTCTCTCCACCATTACCTACTCATTCATAATTTCTGTTGGTGGCCAAGATGCGAGCTGTAGCGTGGGGCTTGGGAGGATGGAGATGACAGCTCCTTTTAGGCAGTACCAAAAAAGCTTTTGTTGTAAGGTGATCCATAAAGATCACTCCCGTATCACTGACACAAGAAGTATGGTTACCATTTCCACCTGCCATCGCACATCCTCTGGGTGCCCCAGAGAGGCTCGTTTCCCTGAAAGTTTTATGTGATGCTGCTGGGAGATGGGGAGGAAAAGGGCAAAGAAAATGAAATTAACATGAGGAGTGTATTCAAAGATTCCACGTCTAAATGTTCACAGGTAAAATCTTTTAAAAGGTTTTCAATATTTAGAGAAAAAGAATAATGTCAACTTTTTGAATACATTTAAGTCAAATAATAGTATTTGGAATGCCTCTGCCTTGTGCCTAGAAATTTAACCATAGAAAAATGAAGGCTTCAGTTTAAATGCTTAATTATTGCTTTTTTTATAGCCACCGTAAGACTTTTATAAATTAACTTACTTTCGTCCTTTGAAGGGAACATTTAAAAACATCTAGGAGAGAGCCCATCTCAACAGGCTAACGTGTTGGCATAGATTAAGTGACAAGTGGAGAGGAAAGTAAAAAGCAACTGACAAAAAGACACAACACGGTACTGGATAGGGCAGGATTTCTTTCACTTAACATATGTTAGAAATCTCTGCATGTCAAGACACATAGGTCTACCATGTCCTTTTAATGGCTACGTGGTGTTCCATTTTACATGTACATCAACTTATTTAACCAATCCCCTACTGATGAACATTCAAGTTTCTTCCAACAATCCCTGTTATAAATACAGTAGCAATTAAAATCCTTACACATATATTTTTTGTTCGCTTTCCTGATTACAGCTTTAGGTTAAATCTACTTGGAGATTTACAACACTCTAGAGACCCTCTTTCAAGTAAGCAAAAGGTAAAGCTCTCCCTTGCTATGATTAAAGGACTGAAACAAATTCTGACTGCTGAACCTACTGGTTCCACCAAACTGAACAATGAAGAATGCCTGTGTTAGCTAATAAGAGATGCTAATTATTTCTTTCAGAGATGGTTCCTGACTTACTAGGGTTAAGTGTGCAAACATAAAAAAGATCTGTAATTATCCTTTAAAAGTACACGTGAGGTTTGTAGATTTGGGATCACAAAGGCAGAGCACTGGGAGACTGGTGTGGATTTTTGCCACTCATATAAAGTATGAACAAGCTTTTTTGCCCCTGGACTGAGCTGTAGTTCTTCCTCTGATCTATACTGGCCTTTCCTGGACTCCCTACTACTGAACTATGCAAATAAAAGGAAGCTACAAGGACCCTGGTGAGAAAGGAAGGAAGAGAAGGCCTTTTTTAAATACAAAAGGTTCTCTGTTTACAAACTTTCAATAAGAGGAAACTTTGTGTGCCACCAGTAACTGGTGTTAGTGGTCAATTGCACAGTGTCATTTTGGACATAAGAACAAAGAGATGAAGAAAGTTTAATATAAACTTAAACAAACTTCCAGAAAACAGAACAGATAATAATATAACCACATCAGATCAGTCTGGTTCCGTTTTTATTTAACAAGTTGTGAGTTTTTTTATTTACCATGGATCCACAGGTTAAAGGTCACATAACCTGAGCATGCCCAGATGAACCAGGTATGTAACCACAGGCAGAACCTAAGTGTCTGGACTGAGGTGAGTAGATGGAATTTAGAAATGGATACTACATGGCAGGATCCATGATCCAATCAGATCGAGCTCTGGCATCACCCTATGGCAGGATCCAGTAGATCATGCCTCTTGCATCAATTCATTGCAGGATCCAATCTGATCATGCCTCATTACCCTATGCCTATAAAACCTGACCCAGCCCTTCTCTCAGAGAGACACTGCTTTGGGAACTATCTCTGGTGTTCTCCTTACTTGTTACAAGTAATAAAATCCCCTTGCTAATTCCTCCTTGGTTGTGGTCACTGGGTTGCTACCTGTCATGTGACCACACCCGCTCGTGGGTAACAAGAAGAAGATATTTTATGAGCCTGGTGTAACCTTGTACTCAAATCAGATAAGGATTTTATAAGAAAGGGAAATTATATGCCATTTTTCACTTATGAACATAGATATAAAAATACTAACTACAGTATTTACAAACTGAATCCAAAATTAAAAAGCATACCATATCAAGCACATGAGCAAATGGAGTTTATCTCATAAAGGATAGTTTAATATTACAAAATATATTAACATAACTTGTCCATTAGTAGATTAAGGAACAAAAAGCATATAAGTATCTTAATAGATACAGAAAGAACATTTAATATAATTCAATATTCATTACCAAACTTAAACAAGATAAAGTGTTTCTTTTCTTTTCTTTTTTTTTTTTTTAAGAGACAGGGTCTCACCCTTTTGCCCACCCTAGAGTGCAATGACATGATCATAGCTCACTGCAGCTTCAAACTCCTAGGCTCAAGTGATCCTTCTGCCTCAGCCTCCTGTGTAGCTGGGATTACAGGCATGTGCTACCATGCCCAGCTAATTTTAAAATTTTTTTATAGAGACAGGGTCTCATTATGTTGCCCAGACTGGCCTTGAACTCCTGGGCTCAAGTGATCCTCTTACCTCAGCCTCCTGAGTAGCAGGAACTACAGGCCTGGGACTACAGGTGTGCACAACCACACCCATTAGAGAGAGTTATACCATGTTCATGGATAAAAATGACTTATGTTTAAAGATGCCAGTTTTTCCTGAAGTAAATATAAACTCAATGTATATCCAACAAATATAGGTTTTTTGTTTCTGGAACTAAAATTCTTATGAAAGAGTGATGTTAAAATTCATAGGGAAATGTGAAGGGACAAGGACAAGGAAAATTTGGAGAACTATATGGGAACACGGCTTCCCTACTAGATACCAAGACAGATTAAAGTTATAATGGTTAAGACAACAGGATATTAGAGAAGCCCATGTAATAGAAGAGAGTGCAGAGCAAACCTATGCAATTTGATTACATAAAAATTAAAATTTTAATTCTTGAAAATAAAAATTGAACAACAACAAAAACAACTTCCATTTAATAAGACAGCACAAATAGTGTCTTTGAGAAGAGCCTTTGTGAACCTACCTTATTTATAAATAAAGTTGCTTCTACACTAGTAACATTTAGGTCAAGCTACTCTACAGTAAAAATGATTATACAAAAATAGTATAGCATGGTGGTGACATACAGATGCTGGCATCAGACTTATTGGGTTTGTGTCCTGGTTCTGTTGCCTAATTGTTGTGTGACTCTGATGAGCAAGTTATTCTGTGTCACTGTCTCTGTTTGTCAAATGGAGAAAAATACTGTGGCACTGTGGGGATTAAATCAATTAACAACTGTAAAGTGCCTGGCATAATGATGATGTATTCTTATTAGGGTTTGAGTGTCATTAAGGATTATTACTGTTATCATGGCATCACTACTGTTACCTTACATTTACATAACACATTACAAATTTTCAACCGTTTTTCATCTCTGCCATCTCATTCTACCATGAGAGCACCTACATGGATAGATAAGGAAGGTTCCAGCTTACAGTTTCCATGAGGCTGGTTTTTCAACTATAAAATGAGAGGATAATCGCCAAGGCTCCTTTTGGCTCTTGAAAATCATTTTTATTTTACAAGAAAGAAATTTCAGGCAAAGAGATATTAACTGACTTGCCTTAGGTCATAGACGAGTTACTAGCAGTTAGGATTAAAACCTAGGTCTCCTAGATTAATTTGCATTTCAAAGATATAATAATAATAATTTCCCCAGACTCTCCCTGTATCTAAATTTCTTCTTGGAATTGTAAGCAGATACTTAGGAGGGTAATTCACTTGGGGACCATTTAGAATATTACAGATACATTCCAATGACTAGAAGCACCTAACTCATTACTAGGGAGAGAGGGGGTGGAGATATATATCTTTTGTGAACAACATTAACACGGGTACCAGTAATAAGAAAGGAGAAAGAATTACCTGGGCAAGCAGACCTGGTTGGATCTGAAGAGGCTGAGCTCCTGGGGCTTGAGTGACGATGGGAACCGCATTTTCCATTCGTACCGAGTAGCCAGTGTGCTTAGAGGGAGAGGCCTGTAAGCCTGTTCCGGACAGGGTGAGGGAGAGAAGGGTTAGCTGAGAGGCTGTGAACAGCTGCATGAAGAGAACCTTCCTAGCCAGCAACACCGTCTTTCAGCTTCCCTCTGCACTGCTCACCGACCACAACTAAGTACTGCCTGGTCCTTGGGAAGCTTCCCCTTTAGCTTCTAACGAATTAAAAAACAAAACTCCTCTCGAAACCTTGAATGTTTTCAAAGGCTAGAAGATTAAATGAAGGAGGCTGTAAGGTCAGAAGTAGGACAGTTATGCTGACAGATTACAACAGGAAAACAAGGGCTTCTAACCAGCAAGAGGGACCTGTGGATGCTGAAATAAGGGGTGTCGGGGAGAGACGTATGAACCCGTTTGGAATTGCATTGACTGTAACCACACAGTTTTCACCATGAGGCTTGCAAAAATCAATTCTTAAGCTTTCTGGGTAAATTGAAACAAAGTACATAGTCTAGCTTCTTAGAGTCTACAAGAGCTGAGTGCTGGGGTCATGGCCAAAGAATCGTTTTGAGGAGGGGTCCCAGGGAAGTACTTTTCAGACTGATTGATATTCTTCTTGGGAGCTGGGACTCTGCTGGCTGTCGGAGATTGGCCGTTTTCTATAGATAACCCACACAGAGGATATTTCATGCGAGGAAAAGCAAGAGCTGACATCAGCATAACAACGAAAGCACAAACAATGTGCTTCTTTACAGACAGCTGGCTGAGGACACAGTCCCTGGCAGGTGTGAGAGTCACAATGAATTGACTTGGTGCTGAGGCATAAGCCCTTTGTTTCTAGTTTGGCTACAATAGGAAGGAGCCCTCAAGTACAGTGACACCAGCACTCTCACTGGGAGAAATGAGGCAGGCCTTGCTCCATGAAAATGAGTGTGACAGAAAACGGCAGGTGCCGGAGCCCCAGAGGGCGTCCTGTAAGAAGCAGGTGAGAGGCTGCAGCTGCTCAACCTTACCTTGGAAGCCGGGGGGACACACGATGAGAGCTTGCTGGAATGGGTCAGGCCGGGCACAAATCTGGGCTGTTCCCGTCTGCAGGGGCATGCTCCGCTGGGCCACTGCAGCCATGGATGCTGCTGAGGGCTGGTAGAGTGTAGATGGGTAGTTTAGTATGGAGACTTCGGGATTGGCTAAGGAAATAGTGGCACTGGTAGAGGAGGGAGCCTAAAGGAGTGATGGGGATTAAACAAAAATAAACAAAAATAAAAAATGAGGGAGGTGATATGTTGGGAGACACGATTCTAAATCAAATAAATGATCTCAAAGAAGAACAAACAAAAAGTAAGAGCAAAAAGGCAGAAGCAGAGAGGAGTGGAGATACGGTTGAAAGCCGCAGGGAAAAGCAGGCACCTGAAGGCGCGGGAGACAGAGGCACCTTGGTGTTCATGTGCAGACCTGCTCCTGACGTTTGTGGGGCCCGGACCAGGGGACACATGGATGCCTGCTACCCTATGTCTAAATGCTGACAAGCTAAAAATTAAGCTAGAAAACTGTTTAATAAAATGTTCTGCCTTCTCATTTTGACAAATACAACTTCACAATAACCTGGAAGACGAGGTGTGAGTTGAGGACTCTGGGATTCCCTGGGTTCTGTGCTGGCGCATGGTAACAGGAAGACAGCTGAACCTCACCCTCCTTCTCTCTGCCCTAGCTCCATTCTGTCCCACAACACGATGGGCTTTGGGTGCATGGACCTGCCAGCCTGCATGTCCAAGCTCTGTTCACACTCCCCTCGGGCCTGGTGGGTACAGTCCACATGTGGGAGGACAAATCCAGGGGGAGGCTCTTCCAGGCTCTAAAGGCCTATGGTCTCCAGTCCCCAGAGCTTGGCACAGAAGCACATGCAGCAGGCGGAGAGCAGAGCCGAGGAAGGGCTCAGGTTTATAGTAGTAGTATATAAACAGGGCAGCACTGTTTATAAATGTCCTTAGATGGCTGCAAAGCAGGTTACTGCTAAGAGACGTGCAGGAGACGTATGCAGAGAGGGAGAGGGACATGCTGAGCTGGGGACTCATGTTGGTATGCAGTGACGAAGGCTGGACGGCCGACAGAAAAGATGCTGGTGAGTCCAGATAACTGAAATGGAGGTGGCTCTGACAAACACAAGCCATTGACATTATGTCCTCCCGCCTTTCTCTTTCAGAAAGACACATCCTTTGAGAATGAACTTGCGTGTGAAATGAGACTGTAGAAGGGAAATAAATTCTAACTTCGAAATTCTCCAGTTTCCCCATCTCAGCCTTCATACCGATCCTTTAGCAAGATAGGTGGAAGTTACCAGTGGTTTCACATTGAGGTAGACATATAAGAGGTTTTGCCTCTAGAAGCTCTAAGGACTAGGGAATATGGAGGAAGGAACCACAAAGCTATGTTGGCCATAAATAGAATTTCAAATAGGGCGTGTATGTGTGTCACATTTGATAAAAAGGATAAAGTCTTATTTTACACGTTTTCTAAACTTAGATTTTGTGCTAAATTTCATTGCAAAGCAAATTGATTTGTTTGAAAATAATTATGAAATTGAATGGCACACATGTCTGATTTTAAGCCACGTGTTTTAAAGTGGGATTTGCTTTTGCAGCATCACACAGTCTGCTTAGGACATGTGTACACACACGTGGGCATCAGTGTGTGTTGTGTCAGATGACATGACTTGTATTTCCTGTTTTCTCCATATCATGATCTCTTCTGGAGGCTTCTTCCCCCTCAACCCTCCATATTCCCCATGGTCTGCTCAGATCCAGACTCCCCCCAGCCCTTAGCCCCTGTGGGTGTCCCTGCTGGGGGTCCTGGCACCTGTATCCTCTAGGTTCCCAAGCCTGTGCTCAGCAATTCCACCTTCTCGCCAGCCACTGTTCCTGCTGCTGCTTCCTTCCAGATGTCCATGGAACCCACTGACTCTTCGGTTGTGACTTCCTGGTGCCTGGGACGTGTAAGGCCCTGACTAGTGATGTTCTGGTCTCTACTTCCCTTCTGGTCTTCTTGGGCACAGAGTCTAGACTCCTCTGTGCATGTCAGCAACCCTGCTCCAAAATCCCAATTACTGCTTGATGAACATGGTGTATGGGCCTTGGTCTGGCATGCCCTGTTTTCTCTGGTTTGGCCAAACTTACCTTCTAGACTTATCTCCCTCTGCTCTCCACTCTTCTAACACCAGGAGGATTAGTTTACTCATTGTTTTCTAAGCATTCTGTGAGCACAGGCCTTTCCCCTCATACAAGTTCTCTGACCCATAGCATTCTCACCAAGCTGCCGTGCTTTAACTAGCCTGGGTCCCACATGCCCCATGGTGAAACCCTTTCAGGCCCCATCAGTGGAAATGGATGGCTCTTTCCTTTGCTATCACATAGTACAATATAGCCTTCTAGCTCCTGTCACGATCTGCCTTACAGTACAGTGGTCTCTCCAGCCTGAAGTCTCCTGGGAGGGAGGGGCTGTGTCTTGATAGTGCTTTCCTCCAGCCTACAGTGGTCTCTCCTTCCTCTCAATTCTGTAACACGTCATCTGTTTGTCTGCCTGGCCCCTAATGCATGCTATTCTGCATTTTGATTGATCTATTTTTGCTTACAGCCTGTCTCACCATGGAGACCATGAGCTCCTTGAGAGGTTGAATCTTCCACCTCATTGTAGATTCAAGGACAAATGGCACTTGTGTCCTGACATGGGCCCAGTCTCCAGTGTGACCATCAGATAGGCATAAGGTTTTCCCCCAGTTTCTAATCCTGCTTAAGGACTAGTTGAAGAAGTCCATGTGAGGGCAACAGCGTTTTCTACCCCTGTATATCCTCCTGCAGCTCTCAGAAAGGTAACCAGCCATCACTTGCCAGAGAGGAGCACATGGAGCACTGGGGAGAGCTCTTGCAGATGACAAACAGAAATAATAAGAAAAAGCAAGTTAAAAAAATTAGAGACTGGGGCCTCGCTATGTGGCCCAAGCTGGACTTCAACTCCTGACTCAAGTGGTCCTCCCGCTTCAGCCTTCCAAATAGCTAGGATTACAGGTGTGCACCACTGTGCCTGGTGGAAAAGCAAGTTTACTAACACAGGTTTTCCAAAAATGGAAGAAGTGATTCCTGGAAGCAGTTGTAGTAGACGTTCAAATGGTTTGACATGCAGAACGGAGGGCTTTTAGCTTGGCCTATAAACCGAATTCAAATTCTTGGTAGAAGGCTGGGTCCAAATATTAGACTTCCATGGAAATGTTAGAGAAGTGGCTGATCCACAGGATAAACAAGGAATAGCTGAGAGAAGGCTCATGATTCAGTATGTTACCAACACGGTACCCTGAAAGTTTTAGAAAGTAGAGGAATTCAGCTGACTTGAGACATACGGGGTTATGAATTATTGACCTAGCTTGAGACATAAGGGATTGTAGTTTCATGACCATTTGGGATATGGTTTGTGGGTTAGTCTACTGGATATATGTTAAAGGCAGCAAGAATTCTTGATGTAGTTTAATGTTCTTCAACTTCTAACAAAAAACTATGTATACAATTTATTATTTCTAAATATCTAAATGGGTAAACAGCTCCAAGGAGCTCATGTAGAAAGCAAGCTACTAGAACCAGCAACAAACAAAAGAAGTCTTGTTGGATTTAAACAGCGGACTTCACCTAGGAAAGGCATTTGAGGACCTCCATAAGACTTACTTAAGACTGACTTATGCTGCTGAGTGTGTATATTTTAAGAGTCCTGACTCTGAAGCCAGATTGCTGGCTTCAAGGCCCAAGCCCATCTCTCAAGGACAAGAAAGAGCCTTGGGTAAGAGAAGTAATCACTCTGTGCCTCAGTTTCCTCCTCTAAAGTGGAAATAATAGCAATACCCATCTCACAACGTTGCTGGGAGGACTAAGAGTTACGGTGCAATTAGTAGAGCCTGGCACGTAATAAATGTTAGCTATTAGTAATGGTAGTATTTACTAACAATATATCAGTGGAGGGAAAGCATGCCTTAGTACTTAGGGCTAGGTGTGTCCTGAGTAATTTTTTTTCTGATGTATTTAAAACTAAGGCATAGGCCAGGCGCGGTGTATCCCAGCCTGTAATCCCAGCACTTTGGGAGGCCGAGGCAGGTGGATCACGAGGTCAACAGATCGAGACCAGCCTGGTCAACATGGTGAAACCCCGTCTCTACTAAAAATACAAAAAATTAGCTGGGCATGGTGGCGCGTGCCTGTAATCCCAGCTACTCAGGAGGCTGAGGCAGGAGAATTGCCTGAACCAAGGAGGCGGAGGTTGCGGTGAGCCGAGATCATGCCATTGCACTCCAGCCTGGGTAACAAGAGTGAAACTCCGTCTCAAAAAAATATTTAAAAAATTAAAAAAAAGAGTAAGGCATAGTAGAAGCTGATGCAAGAGAATGGAAATCCTGTTCTTGGACCCTGACCCAAACTCTGGCCCAATCATACTACGTCACCAGCCACTTCTACTCTACCCCAGTCCCAGATCCAGATCTGGATGGCCTCAGTACTGTGGAGAAGAGCCGTGTTCTTATTTGACAACCATCTTTGGCTGAGAAACTCTTTTAGTTTTATAGAGTCTCTGTGACACTCTTTGGAGTGGATGTGCTGGCTGTCGTATCTTGCCCTCCACCTGGTCAGGGACCACAGTTCTCCAGCCTGGCAGAAAGACATCCCTGGGAAGGCCAGCCTGCTGGGGAGACTCCACCTGACATGATGCCCATGGGGGAGAGGGGTGCTCTTTCCTTCGATTTCTCAGATGCCTTTGATACCTCATGGGGCAGATGGCAGATAGGGATAGGCAGTTTGGGGTTAGGGAGTTAAGATTAGGTGTCTCATGAGGGATGGGGGGACAAAAAAAGTCTTCAAGGAGGTAATGAACAAAACCATGGTGATTTTTGTCAAGAAGCTCACAGGTCTGGCTGCGGATGCCTTAGCCTTAGGGCTGGGTAAGAATGCGTGTGTTTTGGACTCCCAGCAGCTCTTTCACCCTAAAGAGAGCTTTAATAATGCAAATGGCCCCCAGGGGGCAGCAGATTCCAGGTGGCCTCTCCTAGAATTTGGGCAAAGGGAGATGGCAGGCTGGGAAGAAAAGCTAGGCCTTAGCAGCTCAGTGTGCCACATAGGGGAAAACGGTGGCAAGGGGAGGGGCTGAAAAGCAGGGGGCAGTGACTCTTCAGTGACAGGAGGGACCTTTCAAAAAGAAAGGACATAAGGTTTTGACATTTCAGGTACACACACATCCACATAGAAGTCTTGTTGTCATTACAGATTGATATTAAGACCAAAAATCTAGGGACCCTTCTTTGGGGGAACCAGGAAGACTGAAAGATGGGAGTAACAGTTATAGTTTCTTAGACACTAGAGGCAGTCTCAGCTCAAACTTGGAGATTATTCATTCAATAAATATTGCCTGGGTATCATCCAAGTTTCAAGCAGTATGTTACTGCTCGTTCTGCCAATTTCCTGGAAATCTGTGGGAAGAAAACCTTAGTTTCCTGATTCCGTTTAGTTCCAGCTGCTGGGATTCTGGTAACAGGCTGATGAACTGATTTTCTCCATGACTCGGCGAAAGGACAGGTTTTATCTGTCCCAAAAGGAGATCAGGTAGATCCAGTTATGTGGGGACAAGGTGAGGAGCCTGAACTGGGTGAGTCCTTGAGTCCTTCCCAGTTCTAGAATCTTAATTTTTTTTAGATTAAATCCATATTTCCATGATCTTTTTCTTTGTTTTTTTGAGACAGGGTCTCGCTCTGTCCCCTAGGCTGGAGTGCAATGATGTAATCACAGCTCACTGTAACCCTGAAGCCCTGGGCTCAAGGAATTCTCCCACTTCTGCCTCCTGAGTAGCTGAGAGTATAGGCGTGCACTGCCACACCCAGCTGCTTTATCTATTTTCTGTAGAGACGGGGTCTCACTGTGTTGCCCAGCCTAGTCTTGAACTTCCTGGCTTCAAGTGATCCTCCCACCCTGTTTCCCAAAGTGCTGGGATCACAGGCATGAGCCATGGTGCCTGGCCAGTTCTGGAATTCTCTAACAGGCAAATATCAGGCATAAAAGGATCACAGCACCTCCTTCCCTGTCTTCCCACATCAGGACAGAGGAGGACAGTAAGAGGAACCATCTCAGAGAGAATGCCCTTCACCAGACCTTTCTGGGACCTGTCAATGGGGCCAGCGGTCACCACAAAATGTGCCTGGGTCTCTCAAAGGAAACAACCATGGGTGCAAATGCTTTCTTCAGTTGCTGAATATGGCGGCAGGAATTCTGTCTCCCGACTCGATATGATGGAAAATGTAAGTCCTGAGCCTCACACCATGCAGCCCCGCCTCTCTGTCCCCTCTGCTCCTCACTTACCTGGTTGTGGACTGTGGTCAGCTGGTTGTTAAACGTCATGGTCAGGTTGGTGGACGTGCTGGGGGCCACATGCGTGATGAAGGGGGTCTTGCTCTGGTTCACCGTGTCATACATGTTCACCCGACGCTTGCAGATCTCCATGTTCTGGAAACATGATTTGACGCTGTTCATACACAAGGCAGAGGCATACAGAGACATAAGGGGAAGGGAAGAGGGTCATGGGATGAAGGGGAGAAAACGAGAAAGAAAAAGGAGAGAATGGTTAATTCAGTAAACAGGACAAACAGGGAAACTAAACTTTAGGTCTAAGTTTCTTGGATTGCTTGTACAAAGTCTGTGCATTTGCAACAGGCACGGTTATTTAGATGAATTTCATCCAATGTCCTACTACCCTTTCTCCACGTAGGTTCTATACATCACAAGAGAACTGACAGCTCGCACTGCATTCTCATATCACATCCACCTGCAGCGTCACTGCCCATCCTCAACGTTCAGCCTGGTTTCTGGCCCATAAACCAATGTATAAGCTCTCTGAATGGGAACACGAAGTAGCAGCTTACAACCTGCCTCCACCTTTCCCAAAGACAACGCTGGTGCACACCTTCTTCAGCTACCCTGGGTCACCAGCACCACCTAGGGGACGGCTAAGGAACTCTCCAACCCAGTATGGTGACTGTTGCCATACTTTCTCCCACTGGAATTGTGCAGGTGGGTAATGGAAACAGTAATAATACTAACAATTAATAGTAGTGGTTAGTATTTATTAGTGTCACAATAATAATACTCTGCAGCTTCTCACTTGGTCCAGTGACATCCATAAGATGACATGATTCTCATTCCTACTTTACAAGTAAGAAGCTTAGGGAGGTAGGGAGTTTCTCAAGGATAGGTAATCACCGGCTACCCTCGTGTATACACCTATATGTTCTCTTTTGCCAACTTCAGCCTTCATTTTTTTGTCTAAGTCTTGTCCAGTTACATGAAATAGAAATTTTCTCCTTTTTCTTCCCCCGTTGCATCTGTGTATCTCAACAAAACCTCCAACCTCAAAGGTAAAGTATACAAGTGGTGCTGAAGCCAGCATTAAGGAAAAGGAAAGTCACAAGTGGCTTTGACCACTCAGATTCTTGAACATCCGCGAAAAGCGTCCTTCAGAATTTATACAGTACTTCTCATTCGCTTCTAGTTAGACTCACTTTTCCTCAAATGCTAATGTTTAAGATAATAAACACCCTTTTAGTTTGGGTGTGGTGGCTCATGCCTCAATCCCAGCTCTTTGGGAGGTCAAGGTGGGAAGAGCTGAAGGGTCCAAGACCAGCTTGGACAACACAGAGAGACTCCATTCTCTACCAAAAAAAAGTATATAAAAATTAGCTGGGTGTGGTGGTGCATGCCTGGGGTCCCAGCTACTTAGGAGGCTGAGGTTGGAGAATCACTTGAGCCTGTGAGGTCAAGGCTGCAGTAAGCCATGAATATGCCACTGTATTCCAGTCTGGGTGACTGAGCGAGATCCTGTCTCAAAAAAAAAAAAAGAAAGAAAAAGAAAAAAGAAAATTCCATTTAATTTTCAATTCAAAATGTCTATTTTAATTAGAAAAAAATGTAATAGCCAGATACAGTGGCTCACACCTGTAATTCCAGCACGTTGCGAGGCTGAGGCAGGTGGATCACAAGGTCAGGAGTTCAAGACCAGCCTGGCCAAGATGGTGAAACCCCTACTTCTTTCTAAGATTCTGACCACTTAAACTGGCCAGGTCATGCACACAACATAAACATTTACTGACCAATGACGCTGGAGAGAAAAGAAAACATATTCTACGGTATCCAATAGCAAAAATACTCCTAATAATGCTGCTAAAGCCAGTGAGTTTTGAGTTCCTACTAAGTACCAAGTACACTCCAAGGCCTTGGGTGTGGAGGCTGTAGTATAAAACCGATGCAGTTTGTATTCTTTTTGGAATGGGTTTAAAGCATTTGACGGTTTTGTCATAATTCAACACAAAATTTTCAGACTCCTTCAGAATTTTCTTTTTTTTTTTTTGAGATGGAGTCTTGCTCTGTCTCCCAGGCTGGAGTGCAGTGGTACAATCTTGGCTCACTGCAACTGCCGCCTGCCGGGTTCAAGTGATTCTCCTGCCTCAGCCTACTGAGTAGCTAGGATTACAGGCACGTGCCACCATGCCTGGCTAATTTTTGTATTTTTAGTAGAGTCGGGGTTTCACCATGTTGGTCAGGCTGGTCTCAAACTTCTGACCTCGTGATCCACCCATCTCGGCCTCCCAAAGTGCTGGGATTACAGGCACGAGTCAGCACACCTTGCCCAGAATTTTCTAACTGAAATGTTTCAAGTTTTGGGTTTTAGGAAGGGGCAAGTACTTTCACTTTGGGTTTCTGAGAAGATTGGTTTAAAAAAATTGCATTGGAATCTTGGTATGGAGAAAGGAGTGGTGTCTCTTTCATCTAGTAATCCAGTAACTGGCTCAGCTCCCAGGGCAGGGGCACTATAGCCACATGGGCCTGGAGATTTATCCTTGCCCTGGAGTTCTTCAAGGTCTTCCCAGCAAGTTCTAGAGAACTTTAGGGATCAGACCTACTCTCAGGCTAGCCTAGGTGTGTTTAGAGACCCACCTTTCCTTCTTCGGCTCATTTCTAAGTTCTAACTTGTCAGTGCCCCCTTAGGTCCAGATAAAGTTCTGAATTGACTGCTGATGCTCATGGTGTTCATGTGACCAAGCCATGAAAGATCCTACTGATGCTTCCTTACAGAACCCAGAGGTGGATGGACTCCGAGGTCATTAAAGCCCCAGGCTTTATGAGGGTGACTGTCTGACTGTTTTGGCGCAGACAGCTAACAGGACCTCTGTACAGGGCGCTCCCACCCTCAGTCTCCCATCTATTGCTGTTTCTCAGTCATCCTATTTTACGCCTGATATCAAGAGACTGATCCAGTAAATTGCCAAGTTTGCCCTTCTTCTTGTGGTACAGACAGAAAGTTCCGTGGCTGACCCCTGTGGCACTCAGAAGCAGGACAGATCCAGGCCAGTGACTCACACCTGTAATCCCAGCACTTGGAGACGCTGAGGTGGGCAGATCATTTAAAGTCAGGATTTTGACTGGCCAACATGGTGAAACCCTGTCTCTATTAAAAATACAAAAGTCAGCCGGGCCTGGTGGTGGTCTCCTGTAATCCCAGCTACTTGGGAGGCTGAGGCAGGAGAATCGCTTGAACCTGGGAGGTGGAGGTTCAAGCAGAGATTGTGTCGCTGCACTCCGGCCTGTACAACAGAGCAACTCCATTTTAAAAAAAAAAGGAAAAGAAACAGGACAAATCCAACAAGAGTAGGGGAGGGATGGATCCAGATTCCTTCTTTATACTGAAGTTAAGTTGTTCCAAACATGGTTTTACATTAAAGAGGCACTGTCTGGTTGTTGCAATGCCATTTGACTTGCTTCTCTGAGAGTAGGCACAGAACTGAAACTGAGGCAGCACTATCCGCGGTGGTGCCATCCGCTCACTTCCTGCAGGCCGCGAAGGGGCGGGTGCAGCCTTAAGACCCGGCCCCCTCTGACTCCGGAGACAGCAGGGGCTGCCGGGATCCGCACACTTCTCACATCTCCCGGCCCTTCTCACAGGATTATATAGAATCTGTTGCTCTCTTGAGCACAATCCTTGTCCCTGCAGATGTCGGATGTGATTATTTATTCTTTCACATCGCAAGTACCACAGGGTTGAGAGCCTGAGGTGAGACCCTCCATCAACTTCCCACCCACCAATGACTTCCTTTTTTATTATTATTTTTTGACATGGAGTTTCCCTCTTGTTGTCCAGGTTGGAGTGCAGAGGCACAATCCTGGCTCACTGCAACTTCCGCCTCCTGGATTCAAGCGATTCTCCTGCCTCAGCCTCCCAAGAAGTTGGGATTACAGGCACACACCACCGTGCCTTGCTGATTTTTGTATTTTTAGTAGACGTGGTTTCACCATATTGGCCAGGCTGGTCTCAAGCTCCTGACCTCAGGTGATCCAGCTGGGTTGGCCTCCCAAAGTGCTGGGATTACAGGCGTGAGGCACTGCACCTGGCCATGACTTCCTTTTCTTTCCCCTTTATTCACTGAGGCCTTTGACCACTGGATCTTCCTCTCCAAGCCATTCTCGGCCTAGCAAGGAAGGCTTTGGAAGTCAAAGATTCCTTATCAAACACCTGGGCTTTCTGCTCACTTCTCATGTTGAGTGACCCTTGTCCTCAAACCAGTGCAGCCACTAATTCCCTGGACCGTCAAACCTGAAATTGCTCCACCTCCAGAAACTACAAGTTCAAGTATCCTATTTTTCCAGTCACCTTTTCCATCCATCTGGCTCATTCCACTAGGACTATGATAACGCTTCTCTGCGTTGACCAGAACACGGTGTTCACTTGGACCCCCTCCCATCTTTACTTCCTTTCCCTTCGGGCTAAGCCTCCAATAGCCATCATTCTGGATTCCAGTTATTCTCTGGCCAGCCTCATCAGCTTCCTTGTCAATCTGTCTTCTTTTCTTATCAGCCTGGCAAAAATTCCACCTGGACAAACCCAGTGATCTGTCTTCTCTATGCCTTCACCTGGGGAGATCAGTGACACTATAAACGATTCATGTCCAACCTCAGGGCTCAGTAATTCGACTGTATTTCTCTGGTCACTTTGCTCTGCCACCTTTTGCTCCAGCTTCCTAAATTTTCTACCCTTCTTAAACTTCCTTCTATCTTGTTCTCAACAGGTAGCCTCATTGCCTACTTCTGAGAAGACAGAAGCTGTCTGATGGGACTCCATCCATCTTTCTCCACTGGACCAGCACATATGCTGCCATCCACACGCCCCTCCTCCATCCATCTTTCTAGTGACACTGGCCCATCCCTGTGCTCTGAACCCTGTCTTAAAAACAATCCCCTTGACCCCTCCCCAGTCACCCCTCTATTTCTTCCCCTGCAGAAACTCACTTCATGAAAGGCTGCTCCTTCTTCACCTCTCACTGGGTCTTTCAACCTGCTCTACTGGTTTTTGCTGTTACCACTCCACTGAATGGCTGTCACTGAGTTACTGATAACTTTCAAGTTGGTAAACCCAATGGACATCTTTGTTCAGACTCATCTGACTTGTGTGGCAGCAGATAGATCATTGATCAACACAGATCTAACCAGCTATTCCCTTGCTTAAGTATCATTTAATGACTTCCCATTGCTTTTTGGATTAAGATTAAAAACCTTAACATGTAGGGCCTGCCCTGGCTGACTCGGTGCCTCCCTGCCTCACCTGCTGCCTTCTGGGATGGGTGCATGGTTGCCCATGGGGAAAGAGTCCTGTCCACACAGGAAACGCCCTGCCTGCTCATGCCCATCCTCTTCCTTATCCTTCACAGGTCACTTGAGTCTTCCTGGTCTTGAGGCCCCATGTGAGGCTCCCCTGTGGTATGCTCTCATTGCACCCGCTACTTGTCCTGGTAACAGCCTGGTGATTTGGGCATCACTTGTTTCTTACCATTCTCTCTCCTACAGACTGCAAGCTCCAGTGGGTGGGGCCCGTCTGCTCTGCTACCCACTGCACCCTTGCTCACAAGCTCTAGTGGGCAGGGCTGTCTCCTCTGCTCACCACTGTAACCCTGCACACAGCATGCTGAAGAAATGAATGAGCAGATCCAAACCCAAACTAGACTGGGTCCACTCTGGGATGGTTCTGGGAGCAACCTTTGGCCCCAAGACTGGTTTTGCTCTATAGAGACTACCGTCTTGGGGACCTCTCTTTCTGCACAGATACCCAGAGTCAGGTTCATCCGGCTCTATGCTCTCCTCTTCTCGCCTTTTCACTGTGAAGCCAACTGTTGGCCAGGGGTCCCGCCCAGCCACTGCCCACTTTCATAAATGTTTTAGAGAATGCAGCCTCACTCATCTGTTTATGTACTATACCTGTGGCGGCTTTCAGCTACAGTGACAGAGCTGAGTAGTTGTGCCCAGGACCTTATGGCCGCAAAATCTAAACTATTTAGTGTCTGGACCTTTAAAGTTTGCCGACCCCGGTACGAAGCATCAAGCAGGACACCTACTGTGTACTATGGGGAAAATCAAGCAAGTGTGTCATGGTGACAAAGGGATGGTTCAGGGTTTCGATTGGAGTGATTCTCTTGTCCGCGTCAATCGTCAGCATCTTCTTCAACAGGTCAATGAACTCCCGCCGGTCAGCCTTCTCCACCAACATGTCACTCCCTTCTAAATCCGTCGTCATGTTCACCTGGATGCAAGTAAGGACAGGTTACCAAGGACGAGCCCAGCGTGCCTCCCCTCTCCTGGCTCCTGCAACTTCCTCCTGATTGCTCAAGCCCCCTTTCTCAGTTCCCAGGTACTCCGCCCCTATGGGAGGCACCAGACACATGTTGTCATTGCCCACAGAATGTGGCTTTTCTCTCTGCAGGAAAGGTGGAGAGGGGCCATGCCCCAGGAATGGGAGAGGGCCACTGCTGGGACCTACAAATATATCTGAATGACAGAACACAAACTGCTCCTGCTTTAATCAGTTAGGTTGAAATGCAGCTTTCATCGGCCCTCATTAAAAATAATCCCAAGATGAAAAGCGTTCTGGAGACTGGTTGCATAACAATGGGAATGTTAACACTACTGAACTGCATCCTTAAAAAAGGCTAAGATGATATATTTTATGCTATGTGTGTGTTTGCCACAATTTTTGAAAAAGAATTGCAGCCAAGAGTAGAAATAAGATGCAAAAAAGTGTATGTATGTGTTTAACCTTTAGAGGGAAGGTTAAGGGCCTGAGTGCACCCATCCTGCACCTACAGAGTATCATCCTTCTCACGGCTTCCCCAGTTAGGGCCAGAATTATTTTAGTCCTTGTGTTCAACAGAGTCACCTCTGGCCAAGACAGGCAGGATATCTGAACACAGACTTTTTCTTCCAGGAGTAAGTCTAAATGAGGATAGCCTTCAAAAGGCTTGTTTTGTGGTGACTTCTGTATTTTCCAGGACACGGTCTGGAAACCAATTTCAGTTTTCTCAGACAATCTAAGCTACTAATCACCTGACAAGTACACTTTACCGAGAATCATGATTTTTGGTAATACTCATCTACAGTAAGAAGGGTGCTAAGTGTTTATTACTGTATAGCTTTGTTTCTCATTGCTTTAAAGACAAAACTCACTTTGTGTTGCCCTGGTTTCAGACTAGTTTCACACTACAAATAGCTGAAGTTCTAGAATTTTCTCTGGGGCACAAAGGCGAGAGCCTGTGGTCCCTGCCAGTGAGCTAAGACTGTGTAGCAGATTGACTTGTGTCCCCCTAAAAGATATATTAAAGTCCCAGTCCCCAGTAAGTGTGGATGTGGCCTTATCTGCAAATAGGGTGTTTAGAAATGTACTCAAATTGAGTTAAGATGAGGTCATACTCGATTAGGGTGCATCCAGGGACAAGGCAAGGGAGATGTGGGTTCAGAGGCACAGAGGAGACACGGGATAAAATCCATGTGAAGGAGGAAGCAGAGATTAGGGGTATGCAGCTACAAGTCAAAGAACGCTGAGGACTGCCGGAAGCTGGGAGGCAGACATGGATGCTCTTTCCCTATGGCCTTCAGAGTGAACATGGGCCTGCTGAAGCCCGACTTCCAATTTCTGGCCTCCAGAACTGTGGGGGAGGGAAAGTCTGCTCTCCTAAGCCATCCAGTTCACAGTACCTTCTAACGGCTACCCCAGGAAACATCTACATGGAATCGTGGGCATTAAACTCACGGGTTCTAATGGGTGAGAATTCTTCTCATGATAACATCAGGAAGATTGGCCAGTACTGCATTACAAGTGGGAACCAATAAACTGAAACTTTTTATTTATTTATTTATTTTTTTGAGACGGAGTTTTGCTTTTGTTGCCCAGGCTGGAGTGCAGTGGCATGATCTCGGCTCACTGCCTCAGTCTCCCAAATAGCTGGGATTACAGGTGCTTGCCATCATGCCCAGCTACCTTTTGCATTTTGAGTCAAGATGGGGTTTTGCCATGTTTGCCAGGCTGGTCTTGAAATCCTGACCTCAGGTGATCTACCTGCCTTGGCCTCCCATAGTGCTGGGATTACAGGCATGAGCCACTGTGCCTGGCCAACTGGAACAATTTTTAAAGAGCTGGTATAAAGTTTTAAAAATGTTTCACAAACCAAATGGTATTTTTACTAAGGCCAGCTGTAATTGTTTAAGGTCAAAGTCAACCACTGCAGTTGAATAATGTGGATTTCAACCCATTATCTGATATTACTACTGCAGAAGTCTTGGTGCCCTTGGTTTTAAAGGGCTTCCATTGCATACTCACCCATGAAGCTTACCTGGGCCATATCATCTAAACAGTTGAAAATGTACTTTCTTGCTTCCTTTGACTTAATCCCTGTCTCTGCTTCGTGGTCATCTGGTGTCTGTCAAGAGAGGCAAAAGCCAATTGGTAATTTGACTTATCTCCTTGTCACTGGGACTCAAGCCTTGGAGTTCCTGTGTCTCACAGAGGGACTCTTTCCCACCTTTCAGAAGCAATTTTGATTCTTCAAGGACCTGCACACCTGCAATTCCTTTCTCTCTTCATCCACACCAGCCCATCCCTCCTTCCCGTGCACGTGTGTCAGGGGCCAGCTCCGAGTCAGGTACGGAGCATTCTTGCTCCATTGCACAAGCTGACCAAGGTGTGTCGTATCCTCGATCAGCCTACAGCCTTCCCTGAGTTTAAGGAATAAGGCAAGATTCCACTGTGGAAAAGCAGGGGCCTTTTCCAGCATTTTCCAATTTTATCTAATAAACCCTTAGGCACATAGCTCTTGCTACGTGCCAGACATTGTTCTAAAGTGTGTCCATTCATTTAACAGCTTTGACAACCACATTAGGTAGCACAATTACTATCCCCATTTTCCAGATGGGGATACAGGAATAGAAAGCTCAAGGCGCTTGTCGTGGTCACATGGCCAATAGGTGGCAGCTGGCCCCAGAGTCTGTGTCTGGACTGCCCCTCCACTGGTGGCTGAGGCACCGACATACATTCCCTAATGGCTGGGGAAACTGCTGTTTCCAATTACTGTGGGTTTTTGGACTCGGCCATGAAGTAATCCAGAGGTAATTAATCCTCAAAATCTCACTCAAGAACAGCACACCTGGAGAAGCTTAAGTCCTGGGAACAGCTGGACATGCGGGACTGAGGCTCTTCAGTAAAACAGCAGTGAACTCCAGTTTCACCCTCCTTCACTGGAGGACTCTCTTTACTGGACCTGACCTTGACACTCACCCTCACAGTTGCCAAATGCCAGGCCTCCCATCAATAGCCTAAGGGTGCTTGCTCACTCCCAAATCTCTTTTCTGAGTCTTTGGTGACTACTGGACACACATTATCTTTAAACCATATTCGAATTTTTCCATTAAAAAAAAATGACCCAGAAAAACAAAAAATACCCACCCACCTGCTGCTGCAGCAAAAAAAAAAAGAAATACCTAAAATGAAACATACTTAAGACTTTATTAGTTTCTTTTTTTTTTAACCAGGAAAATATTTTAATTTCAATTGCTAGGCACAGATCAAAGTGAAAGCAAAATATATTTCTGTGAAAGCAAAGCTCCTGCCCCTGGATTGAAGGTGTATGGTGACTGTGTGACCCAAATGCCTCCCTGGGCCTTAGGACATTTCCACGGGCTCAGTGGGCAGCCTCCTTTGCCTGGAACGCCTCTCCCCAGCCTGCACCACCCTGGCTGCCACCCCACACTTCTCTACTGTTCCTTTTCTTTTTTTGAGACACAGTCTCACTCTGTCGCCCAGGCTGGAGTGCAGTGGCATGATCTCAGCTCACTGCACCCTCCGCCTCCCAGGTGCAAGTGATTATTGTGCCTCAGCCTTCTGAGTAGCTGGGATTACAGCCACATGCCACCATGCCCAGCTAATTTTTGTACTTTCAGTAGAGACAGAGTTTCACTGTGTTGGCCAGGCTGGTCTTGAATTCATGACCTTAAGTGATCTGCCTGCCTCAGCCTCCCAAAGTGCTGGGATTATAGGTGTGAGCCAGGGCGCCCCCTCTTCATTCTTTAGGGCCCAGTTCAAACGCTCCTCCTTGCCCCTCTGCTGCAGGCAGAATGAAATGCTCCTTTCCCTTGGCACCCACACCCATTCACGACCCGGAACAGGGCCCTGATTATAGTGGGCGAGAGCTTGTGGCACAGAGTCCCGTCTCCCTCTGGACTGTGAGCTCTCAAGGGCAGAGTGGGGTTCGTTTTTCTCCCGGGCACAAATCAGACAGTCACCAAGGCTTATTGGATTAAATCCTGGGAGTTCAACAATCATAACGTGGGGACTCTCACAGGCAGCAACAGGCCAAGGGAAGGAGGGGCTTTTGAGCATTCAGATTCAGCCACACTGTGTATTAACAATAGACCCCCACACCCTCATTTGCTGACTGAATGAAAAGCTCCCCACTAATGGGACTATGGCCCTCTTTTCTGAGCACTGGGCCACTGTGAGGATTGGAGGGGACGCTCTTCCTACCTTCAGTCTCCACAAAGGATATGGTGAGTCCGTGTCACGGTTGAAAAACCTAGTTGTCTTTGTTCCTGCACTTAATAAATATTCAGCAGGCAAACCCTGTGTTTGTGAAATATACCGAATCTGCAAGAAAAGATAAGAATGAGGTCAGGACTTTTCCTGTCACCATACATATGGTATACTAATGGCTCTGCTGGCTTTGAGAAAAGTGAAAATGACAATTTTTGTAGGGAAAGAAAGAAGTTAACAAAAAGAAGAAAAAGGGGAAAGAGAAAGGAATAAAGAAAAAATAGCAAGGTTAAGGGAAGCAAGGTTTGGGAGACAACGTGGCATTCCAGAATCCTGCCCATCTGTCATGTAATGAATGAAATACGAATCCAGGCTGTTTTCCAGATGAAGAATGAGGTCTCGTGAATATCAGTGTCATCCGGACCCACCTGATCATACTCTGAAGCTCCTGGATATAGTGGCCAACCCAGGAACAGTTCTGCAATGACACAGCCCAGGGACCACATGTCAATTGCCTCACAAAATGGTAAACCAAGGATGATCTCAGGGGCCCTGAAAAGGAAGAATGGAAGAAACTGTCAGCAGGTTGGAAATGCAGGCAGCTGTTTCTATATGAACACTATCTCTCAAACCTGGGGTGCCATTACCAACCCCTCCTCGGAAGAGCCTGTGGCTCTTAGAAGAGGCACTGTGCTACAACAATCCTTCCATTCTTTGGCTTGGTCCCCTCCATGAGGGGTTTCACCTTGTTGATCAGGGTGGTTTTGAACTCCTGACCTCAGGTGATCTACCCACCTTGGCCTCTCAAAGTGCTGGGATTACAGGCATGAGCCACCCCACCTGGCCTGCCAATTATCCTTTCTTAAAAATTTACAAGGCTGGGCGCGGTGGCTCAAGCCTGTAATCCCAGCACTTTGGGAGGCCGAGGCAGGTGGATCACAAGGTCAAGAGATCGAGACCATCCTGGTCAACATGGTGAAACCCCGTCTACCAAAAAAATACAAAAAATTAGCTGGGCATGGTGGCGCGTGCCTGTAATCCCAGCTACTCAGGAGGCTGAGGCAGGAGAATTGCCTAAACCTAGGAGGCGGAGGTTGTGGTAAGCCGAGATCGCACCATTGCACTCCAGCCTGGGTAACAAGAGTGAAACTCCGTCTAAAAAATAAATAAATAAATAAACAAAAATTTACAACACACTTTCTTAAGGAAACATTGCTATTTTTTTTTGTTAGGTTCTAAAAAGCTAATCTCCTTAAAAGTTATCTAAAGTTACAATTATAGAACCGCATGCATCAGTACAGTGTCTGGTATCAACTAGGATTCCAGCGTAAACTCCATGAAGAACTTGTTCCTGAATGTAGGAGTTCTGCCCCTTCAAGGAAATCTCCTAAACCCCAACAGAGCATTTCCCAGGGAGTTGGTAATCAACATGAAACAGACCATTCAGGTACATCTTCCTTTCTAAGAATTTGTCACGATTAGGTAGGGGTATGTTTTGGACAAAACCAGGCTCAAAGTCTGAGTTATGGACACAGCTTATCTTTTAAAAAATATTATGTCTCAAGGCCAGGCATGCTAGCTCATGCCTGTAATCCCAGCCCTTTGGGAGGCTGAGGCAGGTGGATTGCTTGAACCCAGGAGTTCAAGACCAGCCTGGGCAACATGGCGAAACCCTGTCTCTACCAAAAACAAACACAAACCCCCCAAATTAGCAGGGGGTGTTGGTGCATGCCTGTAGTCCCAGGTACCTGGGAGGCTGAGGTGGGAGGATTGCTTGGACCCAGGAGGCGGAGGCTACAGTGAGCTGAGATTGCATCTCTGTACTCTAGCCTGTGAGACAGAGATAGACTCTGTCTCAAAAAAAAATAATAATAATAATGTGGCTCAAGGATTCTGCTGATAATGAAATGCATTAGGCTGACTATTGTCTTCTCTATAAATTTTCCACTTGACTAAGCGATGCTAGAAGCGGCTACTTTCCCACCCTTTCTGCAGCCTAGAGTGGGCGTGAAGGGAGCTGGGGAGACTTTTCTCTTGGTTACCTTTCACCCACCTAGCACCAAAGTGGGGAGGAAGGCAGTGATCAGAAAAACCCCCACTGGTCTTGGATCTTCTAGCTGAATTTTTCTCTACTGAAAAAGCACCTCCTCTTTCCCCTTTGAATCTGTTCTCATTGCTAATCTTTTTTCTTTATATAATAGTATTGAAAAGAACAAAACAAACAAAACCCAAAAATGTCTTATTACAAAGTTTTGATTTTTCACATGTAAAATGGAGTTTGGCCAGGCATGGTGGCTCACGCCTGTAATCCCAGCACTTGGGGAGGTTGAGGTGGGAGGACTGCTTGAGCCCAGGGGTTTCAGACCAGCCTGGGAAACACATTGAGACCCTGTTTCTTAAAAAAAAGAAAGAAAGAAAGAAAGAAAGAAAGAAAGAAAGAAAGAAAGAAAGAAAGAAAGAAAGAAAGAAAGGAAAAAAAAAAGCTGGCACAGTGGCTCACGCCTGTAATCCCAGCACTTTGGGAGGCCAAGATGTGAGGGTCACTTGAGGTCACGAGCTGGAGATCAGCCTAGCCAACATGGTGAAACCCCATCTCTACTAAAAATACAAAAATTAGCTGGGTGTGGTGGCACATGCCTGTAATCCCATCTACTCAGGAGGCTGAGGCATGAGAATTGCTTGAACCGGGAGGCAGAGGGTGCAGTGAGCTGGGATGGCGCCACTGCACTCCAGCCTGGGTGACAGAGCGAGACTCCGTCGCAAAAAGGAAAAAAATACAAACAATTAGCCAGGCATGGAGGTGCGAACCTGTGGTCCCAGCTACCTGGGAGGCTGAAGCGGGAGGACTGCTTGAGCCCAGGAGTTTGGGGCTGCCATGAGCCATGATTTGCACCATTGCACTCCACAGACAGAGCAAGACTCTGTCTCAAAAAAAAAAAAGAAGAAGAAAAGGAGTTTATTGCTTTCCTCAGAACTGGAGACTGGGCACTGGCTACCGGGTGCTTCTAGAGTGCCAGCCCCGGTTGCTGGTCTGGGCAGCAAGAAGGAGTGACCGCTGTGGGGAGGAGCGAGTTGCCTTGGTGCTATTTAATGAGCCTTCCGTTGTCCCCATCCCTCGCTGCTGGGCGTCTTCAGCTGCCAGTGTTCTGCTTGGCAATGCACCCCCCTCCCCCGGCCTTTGTCTCCTTTGGTCCTCACACTGAACCATGTGTGGAGGGTCAGGGGCCACTTTACCCACTGGCACTGATGAGCTGCGGATGCCTGTGACGTATCCCTGCTGCACCCTGCTCTTCCATGTAACCATGAGCCTGCCACCTGTGTCAGGGCTGCCCACACACCAGGGTCCCCAGGTTCACTCCTCATTGTGTGCCTTTAGAGGCACTCTAAAATAAAAGTTTGTTTATTTTAAAAATCACATCCCTTAGAAAAGAAGGGATTATCTTTTTTTTTTTTTTTTTTCTGAGATAAGTCTTGCTCTGTTGCCCAGGCTGGAGCACAGTGGCATGATCTTGGCTCACTATAACCTCCACTTCCTGGGTTCAAGCGATTCTCATGCCTCAGCCTCCCAAGTAGCTAGGATTACAGGTGCCCACCAGCATGCCTGGCTAATTTTTGTATTTTCAGTAGAGATGGGGTTTCACCATGTTGGCCAGGGTGTTCTCAAACTCCTGACCTCAAGTGATCTGCCCGCCTCAGCCTCGCACAGTGCTGGGATTACAGGTGGGAATCACCACACCCGGCCCAAAAGGAAGGGAATATTTGAAAAGAATATTACCAAAACAAGTATTAGGGTGTCAGAACTGCTTTTCTTTCTGCCCTCCCGGTTCTAGAGTCAGGGGTGGCCTCCTGCCTCCTCTCACGTGGATCCAGGCCTCTTGATGGGAGGAGAGTTCTGGCCTGGACTTGCTGGCTTAAGGATCACATGCATTCTCACCTCTGTCCTCACATTTCTGTCACCTGGCTCCATGGCTGGCCCCTGCCCTCTTGCAGCCTGATGTTTGGATGTTGGACACTCAAGTCTTAGGAAGAGGCCAGTCTAGCCCCAGGGAACGTCTCTGAACCTGACTATGGGCCTGCCCTTCCTATCAGGTTAGTTACCTGATTCTTATGGCCCAGAAGGCTGTTCCTAACCCATGGAAACCTTGTTTTTCAGTTTCTGTTCCCTGGTGATTAACGAGGCAGACTGCAACAACTAAAACGGCCACACAAAGGCACTTTAGTGATGCTCTTTAGCAGCAAACAGCAGACATAGATTCTGACGACTGACATGACACAGACAGGGCCTGTGAAAACTGCTTGTAGTCCAACAAGAAAACGAAATGGCAGCCATTTGTGGCACCATGATACGTGCCGCAGAATATTCCTGCTGTGACCAGCAAGAACCAATGCCCAGGCATCTGGTTAGGTGGCTGGGAGACCTACTGTCCTCGAAGGCCTCCGATGCTGGGAAAGCCATGTCAAAGCACACAGGACAACTCAAGTCCAATACAAAACGTGTGGCACAGAAACACACAGACACAAATATCGAGCCGACACAGCACACCACATGTTCTAGCGGCTCCCACGTTAGAAAACAAAGCAGAACGCAAGAACAAAACAGACCAAAAAAAAAAAAAAGCCCCAAACACAAACCTTTCCCAATCCCTTCATCTCCCCACAGCTGCCGCTCTCGTTCTTGGCTCCCCTTCAAGGCCCGCTCTCTGGAGAGTCATCTCCCCGCCGTTCCCACCTCTTCACCTCACATCAATTTCTCAGCCTCCTCTAATTGGAGTCAGACACTCTGTGCGGCTGACGCGCTGCACTTGTTGAGACCAGTGGTGATCTCTACGTTGTCACATCTGTTGATCAACTCCTTAGCTCTGTGACCTGGGAGCTGCATTTCTTTCACATGGTGACCATTCCTTCCTGTCCTGAAACACTTGTTCTCGGCTTTCATGACACCTCACGCTCCCCCGTCTGTCCCGCCTCTCTTCTTGTGGCCTGTCCATTTTCTCTGTAGGCTCACCCTCTTTTACCCAACTGCTGTGTGTTGGCCAAGTCCCAGGCCCCCGCCTCTTCTCTCCTTCCACCCTTGCCCTAGCTAATTGTTATGGGTTGAATTGTGTCCCCCAAAAAGGTATGTTGAACTCCTAATTCCTGGCACCTCACCATGTGACTTTATTTAGGAATGGAGCTGTTGCAGATATAATTAGCTAAGATGAGGTCACACTGGAGTAGGTGGCCCCAATCCAATGTGACTCGCATCTGTGTAAGAGGGAAATCTGGATGTAGATACTGACATGGCGGTAAGATGGTCATGTGAAAAGGGAGGAAGAGATTGGAGTGATGCTGCCACAAGCCAAGGAACCCTGGAGCCACCAGAGGCGGGAAGAGACAAGGAAGGCTCGACCCCTACAGCCTTCAGAGGGAGCATGGCCCTGCTGACACCTTGATTTTGGATGTCTAGTCTCTAGAATTACAAGAGAATAAAAGTGGGTTGTTTTAAGCCAGACGTTTTGCGGTACCTGTTTCGGCAGCCCAAGGAAACTGACACGGTCATCTTACTCCACGGATTTAAATTCCATTTGTATTTCCAGGTTTGTCTCCATCTTGGAGTTCTCCTTCCGGCTCTAGATCTACATTCTAGAAGCCTGGTATTGCCTCTGGAATGTCTCACAGTCATCTTCAATTCCACGTGTCTAGAAGGGAACTCTTCTCTGATCCCCCCTCCCTAAACATATGACTTCCGCTGTCCTCATTTTATGAAATGGAATCAACACCGTCCAGCGGCTTAGCCAGAGACCTGGGGAAGATCTTCGATTCCTTGCTCTTCCTTCATCCCCATCATCTATCCACTAACATGGCCAGCTCCAAAGTCTCAACTCAGCCCCTGATTCTCCACACTCCTGCCGCAGCAGTGGCGCTGACCACCCCAGTGTCACCTGGAGCTTCCACTGCAGCCTCTCCACTTGCCTCTCCCTTCCTCCTGCCCACTTCGTCCATGGCAGCCACAGGGAACAGATGGCACCGTGCCTTGCTGTAAGCCTTCAGGGACTCCCCACTGGACTTGGAATGAAATCTAAACCCCTCCACGGCCCTGGGGCCTCCAGAATTGGGACCCCGCCCACCTCTCTCCTAGCTCAATAGACTCCAGGCCCATCGGTTTCCTTTCCATTTCCAAGAGTACCCAGAGCTCCTTTGGAGCTAGTCTTCATGGGATGCTGTTGCTTCCGCCTTAAATGCTCTCCCTTCTGGCTGTCACATGGCTGCCTTCTTCTCATCCCTCAAATCTCAGCTCAACTGTCATGCTACAGACGGGCCTCCCTTGACACCAGTTAGTCTTCATATATGGTGCCATAAATGCCACTTCACACATTTCCTTAATAACTTGCTCACTGTCTGTCTTCCCTGACCAAGTCCGTGAGGGCAGCACAGGCATTTGGTAGCCACTCAATAAGCATTTGCTGATCAAATAAACCTTTATTAAATACAAGCAAGTGCCAAAACATGTGACTAAGACAAAGCTCTAAGGCAGTGCAGACAGAAGAGAGTAGAAGGGTTGAATTGTTACCGAACAATCAAGGCTTGGGCTTGAGGGGGCAGGTGTAGCCCAAGGAACAGCAGAAGCTGAGGCCCAGACAGGGGCACGAGCATCTGGCTCACGCTCACCTGTGCAGGGCAGACAGCAGGAGAGCCGGGGACACCTACTTGCAGGTGGCTCACAGAAGAATTACAGCAAAAATGACAGAGAGGAGGAGCAGGAGGGCTGGAAGTGGCACCTGAGTCTTGCAGGGTTAGAACTTGGAACCTCAGGGATTGAGCCCAAACCTCTTATTTTACAGCCATAGTCATTACTGAGCCCTCGAGGGCCCACAGCTTAGCTCTTATGTTGAAGCCTTTACCCTGCACTGTCCCATTACAACATGCTAAACCACGTCCTCTCCCATCTAGGCCTCACGACAACTGCCTGCTGCTCTCTCGCCTTTGGTTTTAACCTTTTCCAATCCACTCTGAATCCATTTCCCATCCTGAAGGGTGCAAGCCTTTTCTCTGCACTCGTGAGCCATATTTCAGATGCAGCCGGCCCCCCTACCACCCCTTTCCTTTCAAACAGAAACTGCCCACTGTCTCTGTGCTGGCTCTACCAGGTGACAAGCATACAAAGATCAGTGACATACTGAGACCACATTGGTCCAATAAATACTAACTGAGCACCCACTGGCCCCACAGAACCACCTTAAAGAATTTCATCATTGCTATTTTGGGATATCAAAAATACTTGAAACATATATATGAAGCGTCAGACAAAATCTGCACCTAAGAAAGAGGACTCATTCCTTTCCAGCATTCCCAAAGCAAGCCACTAAACAGTCTTGTTCTGGAGAACCAGAGTCGATAATTGTCATTTTTGACACATAAATACATTTGCCTATCTGTCCCTACTTATACCTCCTGGAGGGTGGGGTCTGCATGTCACTCGTCCTTGATCCTTAGGCTGGCACCTCCTGGAGGGTGGGGTCTGCATGTCACTCGTCCTTGATCCTCAGGCTGGCGCAGAGAAGCGGCTCCGTAAAACAGCTGCTCAACACGCAGCCCGTAAACCCTCAAGTAAGGGAGGTACTTCCCCAGCCGGTGCCCGGGAATCTTTGGGGACTTCAGACCATTTTTGCTGTGACCTGATCTTGCAGAGAGAGGCCTTATCCCCCTGCTCTGCTAGTCTACAAGGCTCTGAGATCCTAGAAGTTCAAAGTCAAGTCTAAAATCTGTCTCTTTTCATCCAGCCCACCTGAAGCAGGTTGGGTAGTTGCTAACGTGTTCTTAGTCTTCAGGGAAGCTCATCCTTATGGATGGTCATTCAGAGCCAGAATTTGTTTCAAGCTGTGCTCACTCACATATTAGAATATTCAACCACTACTTACTAAGTGTTTCCTCTGTGCCAGGTACTGTGCTGGATGCTAAAGATCAAAAAGTAATTCAAACCTCGCGGCTCCTCCAGGAGTTCACTGTCCAGCCGTGGCAGCAGCATACGACAGCTGACATACAGTGTGTGAAGCGTGTACACAGTACGTAAAGGAGGAATGAATTGGAGGAGGAGAGGCAAAGCAGGACGGGCTTCCCACGAGGAGTCTGAGTGGAGCCTGTAAGTGGCCAGGCGGGGGTGGCCACCACACGCAGGGCAGCGCAAGTCCCCCGACCCCCATGTCTCTGCTGTATCTCCAGCGCCTAGCATGCAGCCTGAGCATATAGGTGCTCCAACACATTTGTAGAAGGAATGAATCTATGCCAAGTGCACACCCTCAACAGTTGCCAGTTTTCCCCAGAGCTGGCAATGCCACCTTGTCAATACCTCCAATGTATGAGGCAGACAGCTTGGCCTTTCTGTTTCAGAGCTTACATGCGTTTTTGGGTTGATCATCACATTTCAGTTGCTTCCATGGGGCTCGTTTCTGTTCTTGGTTCGGTTTTGGGCAGGTAGGGCTGCTTCCTGAATGCTGCGAGAGAGCATCTCCGGGTTCTGTTATGACTGAGGTCTCATTTGCTGCTCCTCACCTTCCCTGCTACAGCTCCACCCCATGGAACCATCTTAAAGAATCGCTTCATGACTATTTTGGGACATCCAAAATACTTTAAACACACATAAAGTGTCAGACAAAATCTGCACCTAAGAAAGAGGAAGATGATTTCTTTCCAACACGCTCATAGCAAGATACTCAGAATTCTATTTTTCTATAGAAAGAGAAAAAACAACTGTCATTTTGGACACCATCAATATGGAAGCTTTGATAATTTAACTGGGAAGCATGCCCAGGTGATGTACAGCTCAAGTGACCCTGCAGGGGAACGGCCTCCATTTGAGGTGTGGAGGCTGTAGAAGTCAACAGGGCCCGGCCCACACTTGGGATCCCAGTGTTCATGGGGTCGAAGCCCAGCCCTGTCAGGTACTGGCTGTGTACCCACTCCTGGGTAATGCTATGAGGATTAGGTTAAACAGAGCATCACAGGGGGCCCCTTGCATAGGGCTGGCATAGAGTAGGCAGCCAAACAATACTAAATCACTCATCCATAATACGTCTAAGTCCTTCTTTTTTTTCTTTTTGAGACAGGGTCTTGCTCTGTTTTCCAGGCTGGAGTGCAGTGGCATGATCTTGGTTCATTGCAACTTCCACCTCCTGGGCTCAAGCAATTCTCCCTCCTCAGCCTCCTGAGTAGCTGGGACCACAGGCACACACCACCACACCCAGAAAATCTTTGTATTTTATGGTAGAGATGGGATTTCAACCATGTTGCCGAGGCTGTTCTTGAGCTCCTGAGCTGAAGCAGTCCTCCCTCCTCAGCCTCCCAAAGTGCTGGGATTATGGGTATGAGCCACTGCACCCAGCTTCCTTATTTTTTAAAGTCACTTTCTTTCTGATACAGAACACTCTGCTGAAATATATTAAAGCATATGTACTAAACAACTGTTTCATTTATTTACACAAAAAGGTGTAAAGATTAATATAACCAACAATGAAGTAACTATCACTTAGCTTTAGAAATAAAACTCCCTGGCCGGGCACGGTGGCTCATGCCTGTAATCCCAGCACTTTGGGTGGCTGAGGCAGATGGATCACTTGAGGTCAGGAGTTTGAGACAATCCTGGCTGACATGGTGAAATCCTGTCTCTATTAAAAATACAAAAGTTAGCCGGGTGTGGTGGCGCAAGCCTGTAGTCCCAGCTACTCAGGAAGCTGAGGAAGAAGAATTGCTTGAACCTGGGAGGTGGAGGTTGCAGTGAGCTGAGATCATGCCACTGCACTCCAGCCTGGGTGACAGAGTGAGACTCCATTCCAAAAAAAAAAACCTAACCAGAAAGAAAGGAAGAAAAAAAAAGAAAGAAAACTCCCTATCCACAGTCCTCTTGCTTCTTCCTTGTGTAGAGAAATATGACCCTAACCTAGTGTCCGTTTTATTTGATCTTACAGGAGTGCTGGTACATGCAGTGCGCTAGGCAATGAGGACTGAAAAGACAGCCCTCGGGCTGCTCTGAGTCCTAACAGTGTGCCAGGCTAGAGGTCAGAGTGACGCCCAGGGGACACAGCCCGGGGAATAGGTTTGGGAGGATGCTCTTGTGTGTCTGAGGACCCCGGCAGGCAGAGTCAACCACTATGACTGTGCCTGCTCACAGCGTCAGAGGCAACAGAGGGCGCAGGATTCAGGGTACAATCCCTTGCTCACCCCAAACACTGGTCAAGTCTGAGACCAGAGTCAATGTCTTGCTCATTTACACAGTTCACTGATAAAATAAGAGCAGGGTTCACTGCCACCCCCAACTTGGGCAATAAATCTGCAACTCTAATGGGAGCGCACAGGCAGAGCTGTGCATTTCTGGAAAAATGTTACTCAATTTCTCTGAGTTTTTATTTCACCATCTATAAAATGTGATTATCAATCTTGCTTTTCCTCTTGTCTCTACAGCAGCTTATGAAGATAAATTATGGCTGGCAGAATTATAAAGCAGTTTGAACTCCTTGGAAGCAAGACACTCTATTAGTCCATGGTATTTTATAATCACTGATATTATAAGGTGTACTTGAATTGAACTGCAGTGAAAAAGCCCGTTCCCACAAATATATGTAGATTGAAAGTAACCTCAGTATGGCTGGGGCAGAAGCAATCAAAATGTAAAATTGTATTTCAGATGGGTTGTTAAATCTTATGTTTCCACTGCAAAAATAAGGAGAATTGCATTGCTGTCTTGGGCTCTGAGCCCCTGTTTGAGCCGGTGTCTGGGAGCGGGAGGCGAGGGATTAGAGTGAAGCAGCACAGGACCCGAGAAACAGGGGCAGAGATCTGAAGAGCAGGGAGGAGGAGGAACAGGAGGAGGAGGAAGAGAAGGAGGAGGAGAAGGAGGAGGAGGAGGAGGAAGGGGAAGAGGAGGAAGAAGAGGAAGGGGAAGAGGAGGAAGAAGAGGAAGGGGAAGAGGAAGAAGAGGAAGGGGAGGAGGAGGAAGAGAGGAAGAGAAGAGGAGGAGGAAGAGAGGAAGAGAAGAGGAGGAGGAAGAGGAGGAAGGGGAGGAGGAAGAAGAGGAGGAGGAGGAGTGGGAGGAAGAGGAGGGGGTGGCAGCAGCAGCGGCTACTTTAGAGGAATTGGAGCCAGAGGTAGGAGAGAGCTGCACAGAAGACAGCGGAAAGGCAAGGGCTGGAGAGCACCTCCAGGCGGCCACATGGAGAGACCATAAGCCCTGTGACCACAGGCGAGCCTGCTGGGAAAACAGGGCAGCCTCCCCACAGGATGAATCCACACCATGCCTGGGGGGGATTCAGAAGGTCCAAGTGGAGATGTAGATAGCAATTGAGGTGAGCCAATCCCAGATCAACCTGTGATTTAATTCTGAAAAAGACACAGCTTCCTAGGCAAAGAGATTGGAGAGAAATAGCTTTGTCTTTGATTAAGGTGTTAGGTAGACAAGCAAAAGGAAAATGGGACCCAGAGATGAAGCTCTAGGAGCAAAACACTGGGGGAGGTTGACCAGGTGCCCACCCATTGTGCTGGCTTCCACGGGGCCGTCCTTGGAATGGCCAAGCCAAACACCGTGGACCCCAAGATCTCCGTGCACTCTGCGGCAGGGTGCTTTTGCCTGATTATCAGCTGAAGAAATTAGGATGGAGAGCTGCTACAAGGGAACAGGGCTCTGACTCCAAAAGGAGAGCTGGGGGGACAGACACCCCACTCAAACTTCTGGCTGTTTGGAGCTTGACGTAATGCATGCAGCACCTCTGTTGCAGAGATGTTCCACCTAGGGGGCAGCTGCTGATGTCCATAAAACTGTGTGCCGAGGAGGATCATCTCAGACCCTCACTGTATTTTCAGCTGTCACCAACAGACACAAGACTTCAGAATGAACCCTCATCTCCATATGGAGGTTGATACAATTGCAGCTTGGTCTAGGTGCTGACATCATTCTCATGTCACACTTGGACAGTATCCTAAAGGATGCCAGCTTCCTTGACTCGACTGGCCATTCCCTGGATAATGTTAGAATCAGAGGGGCAGTTTTTTCTGTTCATATTGGCAGTGAATATCTTGGCTCTGAATATGTACTAAACACACACACACACACACACACACACTTTTTCACGCTGATCCTTTGTTCTTAGTTCTGCTTCAACTCTGTTAAGTGTAGCACCAAAATCTAACTCACTTGCTTACATGCCAGAGGAGAAGGTTTTATCTGCAACTTAAATGAAATAATCTCCAAAGGCTTCTGGTGATGTTGGTGTGAACTGGAAACCAGTTCTCAGATGTCCAGGGAATGCTGGCCGCTAAATTTGTGGTGTTGTGCTTGTGTATGTAACCAAAGTGAAGAGATCACAGCCAGGGCCGCAGGTCCACCTAAACAATATTGACTCGACTTGGTGAACTAAGAAAAGCAAGAAGGGAAGGGAAGAGAAGAAAAGAAGGAAAACTATAAATTGCAATGTCAGTGAGGAATGTTCCTAGAAGAACCAGCTTGGACTCCACGATGGGTCATTTCAAAGGTACGCTTGCTGCCCTGTGATTCCTGTGACCCTCATCCTCCTGACACACGCTGTACCTCCTTTACCCATCTCTGGCGTGGGTGGCCCAGTATTCCCCAATCTGGTCTCTGGTGGCTTTATCATGAAGCCCTGAGTTGCAGGAGAAAGCCTGTTCTAGCCTCCTAGCACTCTACTGGACTACAGTGTCACCAAGCCAGGCTTTATGCTTGGTGACTTCTGCCAAAGAATGTGCTCAACAAATGTTTGCAGAAGCACCTATCAGCCAGAGAAACGGAGTCGTGCATCTCTGCAGGTGCCTACCTATGTAATCTTCTCACGTGTATACTGCTCCAGGCTCTTTTTAAACGTTTTTATCTTATTTTTTTTTAATTATGAAAGAGAATACATATACAAAGAAGTATATAACAAAAATATACACCTAACAACTTATCAGAAAACAAAGATCAGTGTTACTACCAGCCAGGTGAAGAAACAGAGCATTGTCAGCATGACAAAAGCCCTCTCGAATTTCCTCTCATCCACTGTCCCTCCTCCTCAAAGGGGCTCTGAAGGCAGTGTGTGTGGGAGGTGACACTCAAGCCCAGCTGTGGGTGCTCATCGGTGGAGCGGCCTCTGAGGCTGTGCTCAGATGAGGCTCCTGACCAGGTGAGCACAGAGGCCGGAGGCTGAGAAAGGAGCCCGGCCTCAGCCATTCTTTTATGATGGTCCTTTTCAGGGATCCTTTTGTTGACTGTTTTTCTTCGGATTTGTTGTTAGTCTGTTGACTGCAGCTGAGGGTTGAAACTGGGCATTTATAGCTTTGTTGGGAAGCCTGCTGACTCTGGGAAGGCCTAACCCAAGTCCCACTGTCACCTGCTGTCACTTTTCAGCTTTCCGGGGCCACCCCTCTTTTCTCTGCTCTGGCAAGGAATTTGGAATTTCAGTTCCTGTGGATCAATTGCATGTCGCATCTTCACTTTATTCAGCCTGGTGTTGTTACCCACTCACAGTGATCATGAGCTGTGAGGCTGGGGAAAAGGCTGGCCTCTTCCACACTAACCTGTTAATTCAAGGTTCAGCCTCTACTCTAGATAAACGCATCCTAAGAAAGTAACATTACTTACGTGAAACTTTACTGATTGAAACGTAAAACTTCTCATTGCTTCAACATTTAGCTTTGTGGTTCATGGTAAGTACTCAGTAAGTGTTTGTTGGATGAATGAATGAACCGACAACAGGCAGAGGAAGCACACTGCTTTCCTTCCCAGGAAAGGGAAGCCTGCACTGGAGAAGCCCCAAATCCTCGACTCTCAGATGAGGAACTGTGCCATAGACAGGTCATCTTTGGGGTATTTTCTTTTCTTAAAGCACCATCTGATCATGTGGCTTGTGGAGCTAAGTCACAGTCAGTCTTAGCTGATAGTCTGGGATACAAGACAGAAACGAAGGGGGGATACATTCAGTGTCACCAACCAGAGATATACCAATTAAGAGAAAAGGGGACAGAAACTTGAGCAATGAAAAGGAACCCACTGAGTAAAAATGCCAAACGCAAGTTAAAGAGTGGATTTCCATTGCAGCCTCATGGATATTCCAATAAGACAGGTATCATCTGAGGAGGTCTCACTCCCTGCATGGTGGAAAACTACTGAGAAAGCAGGGCCGAAACCCACTCAAACCCTACCCTAAGCAAGTGTTCAGATAAAACCACTACTCTGGTGGACGGAGTAGGCTCTGATCCTGTAAGTACAGGACGCAGCCTGACTCCAAGCAGAGGTGGGGAGAGTGGAGCCAGGTGGATGAGGCGGGCCTTGCTCTCCGGAGACATGCACACCATCAAAGCAGCAAAACAGGACTCATGAGGGTATGCTTTTCACCCAATTCTAGAGCAGGAAGCATCCACAGAGTCAATGTGGCCACGCCCATCTGCTCACAGCACGCCTGGTTAGGACCTGCTGTGGTCTGGACGAGAGCGAACTCTCAGGGTGACTGGTTGGTGGCTCCAGCAGGAGTTAGAAACAGGAAGACCTTGCCAAACAAAATGGGCATAGACTCTAGGTCTCCAGCTAAGGGCGGCTTACTCAGGAAAAACCTTCCAACACTCAACTTTTCTTAAAGGAGCTGAAAAAGAACAAACCATACCAAACCAAGGTTTGCTTCTTGTGTTTGGGTCACGGAGGAAATACTAAGCTGGCTCCTTACAACTCCCACTAGGGGGTGCTGAAGTGCAGGAGACAGGGGATGCGACCCACAGGGTAAGGGAATACCATGTAATACCAGCACTTTGAAAAGCCAAGGCAGAAGGATCACTTGAGGCCAGGAGTTCAAGAGCAGCCTGGGCAATATAGTAAGACCCCATCACTACAAAAAAAAAAAAAAAAAGCCTGGCGTGGTGGTGCACATCTGTAGTCCCAGGTACTCAGGAGGTTCAGGTAAGAGGACGGCATAAGTCTGGGAAGTCAAGGCTGCAGTGAGCTGTGACCGTGCCACTGCACTCCTGCCAGGGTGACAGAGTAAGACCTTGTCTCAAAAAAAAAAAGAAAGAAAGAAAGAAAAGAAAGATGTTCATATCAGGATACCACTGCTCCATCTTCTCATAAACCGGTTTTCTTATCCAAACAATGAGGCCTCTTTGTAATCCAAGAGCCGCGACTCTCCTACAATGACTTTGGAATGGAGCAACAACATTCAGCAGGAGATGAGAACGTTCATTTTGTTCTCATGAGCCCTGAGCACTACTCCAGCTAACTGAGCTAACCAGCCTGTGGAATCAGGTAGCTGTCACACACAGCTAGGGCTTCAGGTGGAGAAGGGAAGGAAGGAAGGCAGGAGGAAGGGAGGGAGGGACTCTCGAGGCAAGCCGGAGAAGAAAGAGTGAGGGGCAGTGAGGCAGCACCCAAGACTCCTGGCGGTCAGGACTCTGTCCCTGGGCACACCCAGGCTTCCCCCCCGCACCTCTGTCAGTGACCCTGTGGAAAGCGCATCTCCCCGGGCTCTCGTGGGAATCCTTTGAGGCTTTCTACGCAAACTTTACCTGCTCTAGCACTCCCTGCTGACTGAAACTCTCCTGTGCTCTATTCCTACAACGCTAATTACGGATCTACTGCCAGTTCAGCTCTTTCACTCATCCTTGCACCGACAGTTTGTTGCTTTTTAATGTGAATCATCTATTATCAGCTCCTAGACTGGAAGCATCCCGAGGCCATGGCCAGTGCATGATTGATCTCTGTATACCTCACAGCACCCAGCATAGAGCCTCGTCTACCGGGGTAAGAGGGTAGGTGTCTGCAGATATTGGGTGTCATTGTTCACACTCGTGAGCTAGAAGAGGCTGTGGTTTCATTATCTTCTTTCCTACTGCCAAGCACTGTGCCAAGAACAGTAAATACCCAATACGCAGATGTTTGCTGAACTGAGTAGCTGACTGTGTGAAGAAGAAATGAAAACTGGGATTTCTTACTGTTTATTTACTTTCAAGGAAATAAGTGGTAGAGAGCAAGCTCTCTTAGATCTTCTCTGATAATAGGAATTTCAATGGTGAAATCTGAACAGAAACCTATAAAGTCCTAATTTTTAATAGGGGAAGCTTGACATAGGGAGTTTGTATCTATCTATCTATCTATCTATCTATCTATCTATCTATCTATCTATCTATCTATCTATCTAGATGCTGAGGAATAATGGGTGAAAGTAGGTAATAAAGGAGATACTATTTATCCACCTGAAGAGAGAATAGGTGGAGATGGGAAGGAGGCAGCTAGGGAAATTTTGAAAATTCTATTAAAAAAAAACACCCATAAGCAATTAAACCCGTAAAGAAAGCTGTAAGATGTTTGAAAGAATGACAGTGATCATTGGTGTGAGCAGCAGCTTAGTGTCTTTTTTGCCAGGAAGAAAAGTTTTGTGGCATCACTGGAAATCAGCAAGAGCCTCCCTGGCAGGCCCGTCTCTGTAGTGTCAGCTGTGTAAGTAGGTCTTTGTATGGATGTATTTAGGCTTGTCCTGGATTCCCCCAAGAGATCAAAAGTTCCTTGAGGAGACAGAACCAATATTTGCTTCCCAAGGAAGTGCTGCGCTGCCGCAGAGCTCAGGGTGAGGCTGCACACAGCAGGGGATAGATCAACATGAACCAACTAAATGGAGCCCACCAAATCCCATCCCCTGGCTGAAAGGCTCTGGCAGAACTGTCTAGTTCCTCTTCATTTGGCCTCAAAAAGGGTACATTTTTCAAAAAACAAAACCCCCACACACCCCAAAGATTCAACTTGAGATTCAACTTTGAGGCTAAATAAAGAATTCTGCCTAACTCTAGTAATTCTTGCTTGTGTGAAGATCACACAGAAGCCTTCTCTCTTCCCTCTTCTGGGTTTCCCCAACTGTAGAGAGGTTGATGGACTTCAGATGATCACAGAACCCGAAGTTACAGGCCATCCCTAGGGAGTCACAGTTGAGACCAGGAAATCAATTAGCGGCAGAGAGAAGCGCAGAGGGAAACGATGTGGAGGCTTTCGGGCTGCACAGTAGAAAAGCTGAGGAAGGGAACACGGCACGGTCCCCAGACTTGTTATTTTCGACTCCCCGGGATTGTATCAATAGCTTAATATGAGTGAGCATCTTTCCTGCTTGTGCCTTCCCATCTGGTTAAAACGATCCTATTCTGCACGCCGGAGCTTAGGTTCCATCATCTTTCCTCCCGGGCAACAACGCTCCCCACACTTCTCATCAGCCATCTGCACCATCACCGAGGACCTGAGGACCGCTCTCGGGATTGTCTTGCTTGGCGGTGGAGGGCGGAGCAGAGGGAGGGAAAGGGTGCTGCGGAATTTTTTTTTTCCTTTCCCCGTATGTATTGTGTTTAAGGCGGACAAGTATTTGTGTAGTCTGTATTTACCATTAATACTGGGATAAAGTCATTAGTGATTCGATTTTTCTATGGGAAGAAGCAAAGCATGGGGCGGGTGGAGGGGGAAGCAAAACCCCAAACGGAAGAACAGAAACTCTGAAAGCTGGCGTCTGAAGGTATTATTCACAAACAATATAGGAAAAGGGCAGCACTGTATTTCCTCTGTTCTTCTAAGGGGAAGTTCAGAAAAAGGTCAGAAAGAGAACAATGCAGGCCATCTATCATAGCAGCCTCTAACCTAGAGGTGACTTGCCCACTGCAGCCTCATTTCTCAGTTCTGTAATTACCACCCCTCCCACAGATTGCACACTGCGCCTATGAATTATGCATTTCATTTCCACCTCCCCAAGCCCCGACTTGGTGACCACTGCCTCGGCAGGCGGGTGTGGGGGGCGGGCCGATGCAGGGTCGCTTTCCCCAGGTAGCCGCGCAAATGTTACAGGGCCCCAGAGCCCCGGTGCACACCCGTGGATGCTGCTCGTGCTGACCTTCAGTTCCCAGCCTAAGGTTTTGTTTACTGAGCAAATAAGACTAGCTACCAGTAGGGATTTCCCTAGGGGAAAACACACTGGGGCACCTTTCCTTCCCCTTCACGTTTTTATTCAGAAGCAATCTGGTTAAAATGAATACTGGCCGGGCGCAGTGGCTCACACCTGTAATCCCAGCACTTTGGGAGGCCGAGGCGGGCAGATCACCTGAGGTCGGGAGTTCGAGACCAGCCTGACCAACACAGAAAAACCCCTCTCTACTACAAATACAAAATTAGCTGGGCGTGGTGGTGCATGCCTGTAATCCCAGCTACTCGGGAGGCTGAGGCAGGAGAACTGCAGAGGTTGTGGCGAGCCAAGATGGCGCCATTGCACTGTAGCTTGGGCCACAGAGGGAGACTCCATCTCAAAAAAAAAAAAAAAAAAGAATATTAAGGGTGGTTTTGAAGGAGGCAAAAGTGATGTAGAGCTTGAGAGTGTGTGTCTGTGTGAGTTGCAGGGTGAACTGGAAAGTCGGTCCCAGAAATGAACACTGCGTCAAGAACGGGAGAGACCCTGTTCCTGTGTATGCCTCTGATAAACCAGTATCCCTCTCCTACCAATTCAGAGGGACCCATAAAACTTCTGGGGCTTCCTGACTTTACAAGTGCTACTAATATACAAAAGCGGGGACTACCCTTTATTCAGGCTGATTTTCCTTTCAAATCTTTAGAAAACATTAGGTTTAGCAGAGCAGTTGGTTAGGGTTAGTTGCTCAGGCAACTGAGCGTCCTAGGAATACCCCCAGAAGTAGATAGGATAAGGGCAAGGGAAAGGGTTCCTTTGAGAAGCAAGGGTTCCTCCATTTGGTGCACCTCAGTCCATTGCTTGAAAAGGTGGTACGGGTAGGATTGGAAAATTTATGTTTAAAAAGTGATTTTAGGCCAGGCGTGGTGGCTCAAGCCTGTAATCCCAGCACTTTCAGAGGCCGAGGCGGGTGGATCACAAGGTCAAAAGATCGAGACCATCCTGGTCAACATGGTGAAACCCCGTCTCTACAAAAATACAAAAAATTAGCTGGGCATGGTGGCGTGTGCCTGTAATCCCAGCTACTCAGGAGGCTGAAGCAGGAGAATTGCCTGAACCCAGGAGGTGGAGGTTGCGGTGAGCCAAGATTGCGCCATTGCACTCCAGCCTGGGTAACAAGAGTGAAACTCTGTCTCAAAAAAAAAAAAAAAAAAAAAAGTGATTTTAGATGGGGTATAAAAATAGGATATTTAGGCTGGGCATGGTGGGTCACACCTGTAATCCCAGCACTTTGGGAGGCCGAGGTGGGTGGATCACCTGAGGTCAGGAGTTAGAGACCAGCCTGGCCAACATGGTGAAACCCCGTTTCTACTAAAAATACAAAAATTAGCCAGGCATGATGGCGGGCACCGGTAATCCCCGCTATTCAGGAGGCTGAGGCAGGAGAATCACTTGAACCTGGGAGGCAGAGGCTGCAGTGAGCCAAGATCATGTTATTGCACCCCAGCCTGGGCAACAGAATAAGTCTCCGTCTTTTAAAAAAAAAATTAGTTTCTGAGGCTGATCTCAGGAACACAGTAGTAAGTGGGCTGAATATTAGGAGCAAATCACTATGACATATATTTTATTCCCTTGGGTTTTTTTTAAAGTACTCTCAGGGTTGGACCATTTGTTTATAAGGGACTGACCAAGGGTTGTGATCATAGATGTGACAGTCAGCCCTTAAGATGGCCCCCAAGGCCCCTGTTCTCCTGGAAGTCAACGCCCTGATATGGTCCCCTCCCACACTGAGCAGGGCAAACCCGTGTAACCAACAAGACAGTGCAGAAATGACAACGTGTAGCTTTTGAGACTAGGCCATAAAAGACATGTGGCTTCCGCTTTGCCCTGTCTTGAATCACTCACTCCAGAAGAGGACACTCAATGGCCTTGCGCAGAAATCAGTGTGGATGGAATCGAGGCCAACAGCCAGTGGTGGAGCACGAGGGTGCTCCACCTGGGAAGAAGACCCTCCAGCCCCAGGCACCCCCTCAGGTGACTGCAGCCCGGGCTGAGAGCTCACCGCCACCTCATGACAGAACTGGAGTGGGAATTGTCCGGTCATGTTGCTCCCAAATTCCTGGAACACAGTAACTGTGCCACAATGTTTATTGTGCCAGCCACAGAATTTTGAGGTACTTTGTTATGCAGTGACAGATATTGATTGGATGGCTCTAAGAGGGGAGGGAGCACGCGGAACTCTGGACTTGTCCTTCCGACAAGCCTTAGGTGAGCAACACCTGATACCCGACATGGCGCTGGCTCCTCCATCCAGCCCCTGCCCTGCCCTGATGGGAACCAACGAAGCACTTTCTCAACAGGTAGGAGGCACAAGGAAAACGAGGCCTGAGGAGGCCTCCAAGCACCCAAATGCAGGCAAGACCGAACAGATGGCGTAAAGTTTGCAAACTGCTATCCCACAGGATGAACCCAGCACAGAGACAGACCCTCTTTAGCCTGTATAGATACTATGTTTTTTCAACTAGCTATTGAGAACTCAGGTGATACTTCCTGAAAGTTTGGATTTCCTGCTGGAAATCGGAAGCTCTGGCGACTGTGGGTCACTTGTCAGTCCATGGCCACAGTGACCCAGGGCTGGATAATGCTGCCCTCGGCACGTGTGTGTCACCAGCTGCAGACCTCACGAGCCCCCGACTGCCTGCCCAGCCCTGTACGCACTTCATGAGTGAGAGGCGAGCTGGAGGGGGACAAACGGAGTACTTATACAAAATTACTGTTTTCAGGTCTATAGTGGCGGCACTGTGGAGGGGTATACAACTTGTTTTCTTTTATTAAATAAACAAAAAAGGTTTAGTAGACAGCTGCCCCGGAAGGGACTTCTTAGAACTTATAAGGAATGTAAAACAATTCTTCCGCTCCACATGAAACAGCGGGAACTTTAACACGAGGGATCCTATGTTAAGTTTCTGCAATGTTTGTTTATGAAGGTCTTCGTTATATAAGACCTCCGTGGAGAGGAAGTGCAATGCTGGAGTCTCGCTTTGCTGATCTGGCTTTCTACTCTAACAATTATTTACAATAACATTAGAGAGGAAGGCTCTGGCGCCATAACTCAGTGAATATCTGCCGGATTCTTGCCTCCTACAAGATACAATAATATACCCTTTATTGGCCTTCTCCCAATTCTCCATTCGAAACAGGATTATAATCAGTTTTCAGAGCGGCTTACTCAGGAAGTAACTCGCCGAGCACTGGATCACTGCTTCTTGAACAATTCTGTAGTTCTCTGCATATTTTTTGAAAAGGAATGTGATGTCAATAGCCTTGGTCTCAAGAATATCCTTCCTAGGTGGGCAAGTGCTGGGTGGGGGGAGAATGGGGCCTTGTGTTTGCATAAGACGCTGCTCAAAAGTGGATTTATATCAGACAGCAGGAGGAAGGCATTCTGCCTGCCTCTCCCTTCCCCTGAGCTCTGGGAACATGACTGCATTATTGAGTGATTATGTAGTAAGCTCAATCACCAATATTTATTGAGCTCCCAGTGTGTTCAAGACTCTGCTGGAGGGTGATACACAGTCACGGTTTCTGTTCTCAAGAAGCTTATCATCTCGTGCATGTGTATAGAAAAAAGAATACCGACAGAAGTCATGAAGGTCAGATGCCAGCTACGTTATGTTTAGAGGGAGGAATCTCTCTCATTCAATAAACATTCATTAAGCATCTATTATGTGCTGGGCACTAAGTATCTGGCAGTGAACAAAAAAAGACAGTCTCTGCCTTCATGGAACTTGAACTCTAGTAGACCCCAGTGGACTCCACTCCAGGCTAAGAAGAACAGGAGAGAATTAGAGGAGGCCGAATTTAAACAGAATTGTTAGGGACCAGCCGACTTCAGAGGTGCAGAGGCAGGAAAACATAAAGAAGATTGTTCACAACTGGGCATGGTGGCTCATGCCTGTAATTAATCCCAGCATTTTGGGAGGCTGAGGTGAGTGGATCGTTTGAGGTTAGGAGTTTGAGACCAGCCTGGCCAACACGGTGAAACCCCACCTCTACTAAAAAAAGTACAAAACTTAGCCAGGCATCGTGGTGGGTACCTGTAATCCTAGCTATTCAGGAGGCTGAGGGAGGAGAATCGCTTGAACATGGGAGGTGGAAGTTGCAGTGAGCCAAGATTTCCCCACTGCACTCCAGCCTGGGCAACAGAGCAAGATTCTGTCTCAAAAAAAGAGACTGTTTAGGAGAACAAGGAAATAACATAAGGGCTAGGGCAGTGGGAGCAAGGGGCAAGTGACACCAGGGCGGAAACAGTGTCACTGTCCGCATCCTTGATGCTGTTGCATCCTTGATGCTAACTCTGGACCTCTGATGCCACGGTGCTGAGGCAAGACAACAGCTGCTCTTTGATTTCTTCAGATGGCAACTACAGACAAAGGGGCATTTGTCTCTAAACACCAGTAACTGGAAAATGCAGTGCTGAGGAGTATCAAGTGTTACAGAATGGGTGGTGGATTTAGAGATCTTATGGAACAAATCACACCTCCCACACTGCCACCTTGTATGGTGAACGTCTGACCCACGGAACTCTGCAAGGAGGCTTCTGCCTCCTGTTAGAGACAGGCCATTGAAAGGCACAGGTGATAAGTGAGCCAAGGAAATCAGCTTCTACTGCTTCAAGAAGCACAGCCTGGGATTACCTGACCTGGTGCGACGAAAATCACCAGATTTTATGTTGCATTAATGAAGCTTTTCCACATGTACAATGCGTTTCTCTTTCCAAAGTTGGGGGGAGCAAAAACATGTTCCTCTGGCCGGCTTGAGTGTTCCTTTTTTTTTTGAGATAGAGTATCACTCTGTGGCCCAAGCTGGGGTGCAGTGGTGTGATCTCAGCTGACTGTAACTTCTGCCTCCTGGGTTCAAGCAATTCTCCTGCCTCAGCCTCCCAAGTAGCTGGGACTACAGGTGCTCACCAACATGCCTAGCTAATTTTTGTACTTTTATTAGAGATGAGATTTCACCATGTTGGCCTGGCTGGTCTCCAACTTCTGACCTCAAGTGATCCACCAAAGTGCTAGGATTACAGGCGTCAACTACTGTGACTGGCCAAGACTGTTTCTTTACTGCAGAGACAGTTTTGTGTATGTGCAGCCCAGCTTGATGAATGATAAAGCAGCAGAACGGCCTCAATGACAGAGGGGCTGGTGGGCCCCTGTTCCTAAAGGTTTAACAGCATGAGATACATGTAAAAGTTGCTGCTACACAAGGGAGGCGCTTAAACATCATGAAAAACACATATCTGAGGTTAGGCACAGTGGCTCATGCCTATAAATCCCAGCACTTTGGGAAGCTGAGGGAAAAGGATCTCTTGAGCCTGGGAACTCGAGACCAGCATGGGCAACACAGTGAGATTTTGTCTCTACAAAAAAATCAAAACATTAGTCAGGTGTGGGGAGCACACCTACAGTCCCAGCTACTGGGGAGGGTGAGGCTGAAGGCTCTCTTGAGCCTGGGAGGTTCAGGCTGCAGTGACTCACGGTCATGCCGCTGCACTCCACCCTGGAAGACAGAGCAAGGCCCTATCTCAAACAAACAAACAAACAAAAAAACAATCAAAAAACCCCAAACCAAAAAGCACATTTTTGGAACTGCTTAATGCATTTAGGAAGCATGGTGCCCTTATTGGGGCTTCACCGAACCCCTGTGAAAACTCCGAGTGCCGTCTCCATGGGAGGGGGCAGTCAGGAGCAAGAGAACAAAACTCAGGCAGGAAGGACCCAGTGCAGCTCGGATGCTCACAGGTCCAGCCAAATTCTGAGTGTTTAAGGCTTGTTCATTGTGATATTCCTGGTAATATAAACTCTCAAACATCCCCTTGGATCACCCACCCAATATTTATTTTTGGGAACAGTTTAAATCAAGAGAAAAGCTATTAATAAGTTAAATAAAAGCTGTGGAAGGGATTCCTGTGAGTGGGAGGTTGAATAGGGTGATTTCTAAAGTCCTTGCCAACACACGATTCTAGGATTCCGTCACTGCTTTCCTCCCGATCCCATGCAATTACACATTCACAGGCGACAAAGAGCAATAGAAAATAGCTAATCACATGAAGGGCTGCTCTGACTGTTGGGGGAATTCACTTGGATAAGAAAGTGACCCTTAATCAGGTGTGGTGGTGGGCACCTGTAATCCCAGCTACTTGGGAGGCTGAGGCATGAGAATCGCTTGAATCCAGGCTGTGGAGGTTGCAGGGAGCTGAGATTGCCCCACTGTACTCCAGCCTGGGTGACAGAGCAAGACTCCATCTCAAAAAAAAAAAAAAAAAAAAAAAAAGACAGTGTCTCTAAGAATTAGGGTCCCTAGCCTGGAGCTGAGGTACTGATGAGCCAGTTTCTGAATTCGGAGTGCCCATAAGGTGCGGAGTTGACGACAAGGACCACAGTCACGACAAATATAAACCAGGAAATAGTTCAAGGACAGATCGAGCAGGCACACGAATAAATTCAGAACAAGTGAAGCAAGTTATGAGAAACACACAAATGGCAGTCTTCCCTTTGGGACAAAGGTGTAAGTTGCAGCATGGAGGGGCCAGCAGAGAGTGAATGGGGAGGCCCTGTGCAAGAGGCTCCCACCGGGCAAGGAGGCTGCTGCCTGCAGTTCTGCAGGTGGCTGCAGACAGAAGGCGGTGGGAACCCTGTCTTCCTCTGGAGTCTCTCCGCTTATCCCACACTGCAGGGGCTTCTTTGCTCTTGCTTCCGCCATGCTCACTTCCTTTTTCTTTTTTTCTCCTTTTCTCTCCTTCTTCCTTTAAGGTAGTGATGCTCCTCCCTGCTCCCCGCCCTGCACTGATGGACGTGTAAGTGCAGGGTCCACACACCCCTCCTTTGTTTCCTAAGCAACCCACAAATCCAGGTGAAGATGTGTGGTTATATTTGTGTTTTGGAAACATGACTGTTGATTGTGGTTATGATTTTAAAGGAAGGGCACCCTTGTGATGGGCAACTGGAGAATGAATCATGGTCAAGAAGGCTCGGGGTAGGGGGTGGGTCAGGAGGCTTATATGATAATCTGATGATGATTTAACCATGGGTGGGGAGGCTTGAGCTAGGGAAGCTGGAGAAGCCACCCTCGTGCGTCACCACCAAGCTGCTTTTAAGACCCATGGGCCTTCCCGTGGTTCCCATCCTCAACCTTGCGTCTCTTTGATAACTGACCCTGTTGACCTCAACTCGCTTTCCAAGTCCCCTTAGGGTTGCTAATGTGTTTTGCTGGTCTCTGCTCACTTCTCCATCACTCTTCTCTCTCCTCTTCCTTCTTTCCCTCCCTCATCTGTACTCTGGTCCACCTCCATGGTGAACTCATTCACTGTCAGGCACTTACCACTGGCCGGATCCATTCCCAGGCCTGATCTCTCCGTGGGTCCTGCGACCATATTCTCTTTGACTTAAGTATCTCTAATTGGATGACTCAAAGTGAAGTCGTCATGTCCCTCCACCCCCACAAAATGGGGCTCCTTTCTAGCTCACCCCATTTATTCCAGCAGAACCACTATTTTTTCATCTCCGAAATTAGGATGCTCAAGAGTCATCTTTGCTTATCACATCTGCCTTTATTTCTTAAGTTTCTGCCTTCCTTTTAGGATGTACCTCATAGTCACTTTTTCTTCTTTATTCTCAACGCCACTACTTGGCCTGGGCCGGACTACTGAAGCAGTGTCCTGGCTAGTTTCTCTGCCTCTAATCTTTCCCTCCATCCATCCAATTTACAGCCTGCTGCCCGACTCACTTTCATCATCCCACTTCTTTCCTCAAGAACCAACTTGCCTATCACATGGAATCCAAATTCTACCTGCTCCCAAGGCCCTGGGGCTGCTCCCCCTTACCCCCTCACAGTTTTCTGTGTTCAGTTCATAACATCCTCTTCTTGTAGGTCTGACTCCTCCCTGTCATTTGTGCAAACCATGGCAACACTCTCCTTACTCCACACTACTATGCATGTTGCTTTTCTCATCCGCAATGCTCTCTCCTCTTATTCAAATCCTAAACGTCCTCAGAATTCAGTTCTACCTCCACTTTTTTTTTTTTCTTTTCTGAGACAGAGTCTCACTCTGTCACCCAGGCTGGAGTGCAGTGGCACGATCTCAGCTCCCTGCAACCTCTGCTTCCTAGATTCAAGCAATTCTCCTGCCTCAGCCTCCGGAGTGGCTGAGATTACAGGGTTGAATTGTACCACCACACCTGGCTAAATGTTGTATTTTTAGTAGAGACAGGGTTTCACCACATTGGCCAGGCTGGTCTTGAACTCCTGACCTCAAATGATCCTCCTGCCTTGGCCTCCCAAAGTTCTGGGATTACAGCTGTGAGCCACTGCACCCAGCCTACCAGTTCTACCTCCACTTCTTCTTCTTTTTCTTTTGAGAAAGAGTCTCTCTCTGTTGTCTAGGCTGGAGTGCAATGGTATGATCTCGGCTCACTGCAACCTCCGCCTCCCGGGTTCAAGTGATTCTCTTGCCTCAGCCTCGAGAGTAGCTGGGATTAGAGGCACGCACCACCACGACCGGCTAATTTTTTTTTGTATTTTTAGTAGAGACCACCATGTTGGTCAGGCTGGTCTCAAACTCCTGATCCACCCACCTCAGCCTCCCAAAGTGCTGGGATTACAGTTGTGAGCCACCGCGCCCCACCCTACCTCCACTTCCATTAGTAGTCCCCCAACAGCTCCCCCAGGCTTCTGCTGTAGTCAAGAGCCTTAGACTGCACTATGTCCAGCTTGGACGCTGACCCTCTATGGGAGGTACCGCATCAGTCAGAGTCTTCTGTTAGACAGCGTTCACCTTAGCATCACAGGTAGTGATTTGTGTTGTTGAGGTGGCTTGTGGGGACCAAATGTCCCTTCAGACCGTATCCATTCAATTTTTCACTGGATTGGTCCTAAATCCCCAGGCCTTATCTATGCTGAGCTTATCAGACTTCACATTCAGCTTCTCATCTCTAGATAGAGACAGGACTGGTACATTCTGCCTCCACCCAAACAGTCCTTGGCCATAATCCCCTGCCTGGGTAGAACTTTACTCTCGTTGCCTCTGGATTTACCCAGTGCTATCTCCGCACGATGTTCAGTTTCAGTTCTTCCAGAGGAACTTTTTGGTACCTTCCAGAAGTCTCTTCTTTCCCTTCACACACCTTCCATTAAACTTAAGAGTCATGCCAGGACTTGTTTCTAGGTGTAGCACTTTAATCCCTCCAATTAAGTTATAAGCTTCTTGATTAAAAAACAAATAGAAAACAAAGCATCTTTTCTTGGACAGCCATATCACTGAACACAGTGCTATATAATAGGTTCTCATGAAAACACAAATGATTGACTTATTTAGTGTCATACCATGTGACTGGCCATCATCCTTCCAGATGCCCTTTAAGGGGTCTGCATAGGGATCAGGAGACCTGGGTTCTCCACATGACCTTGTCACTATCCACTTTGTGTTCCTGGTTGAGTCACTTAAATGTTATGAGCCTGTTTCCTCAGCTGTAAGATGGTAGGTAGCCATTCCTACCTGATCACCTTAAGAATTAATGGGACCACTTGAGGTCAGGAGTTCCAGACCAGCCTGGGCAACATGGTGAAACCCTATCTCTACAAAAAAAAACAGAAAAATTAGCTGGGTGTGGTGGTGTGCACCTGTAGTCCCAGCTACTTGGGAGGCTGAGGCAGGAGAATCACTTGAACTCGGGAGGAGGAGGTTGCAGTGAGCCAAAATTTTGCCATGCCAGCCTGGGCGACAAGAATGGAACTCTGTCTCAAAAAAAAAAAAAAAAAAAGAATTAACAGGGGAAAAGACCAACAGAGTGTTGACATATTTGACAAACTTCATTGTACGCTTAGTTAACTCATTCACTCACTCAAATCATTCAATGCATGTATGCTACACATGTGGCTATGTTATGAAATGAAGATGAGCCAAGAGTTTTCAATTCCTCTGCATTATTTTCATGGAAAGTAATTTCATGAGAAGTAGGAAAGCAAAACCAAAATTTTCTCCATAGAAACTAATTTAATGCCCAGACTACTTTAACCTATTTTATAAACCAAATACTAGAAATTTGGACAGAGAAGAGTCTTTGACAATATAAATGTGGCTTATTAATACAAGATGCAACCCAGGTAGGTGGGATTTTTAGAGTTCTGGTGGAACTCTAAACTCAACATGGCAGAGCTGGGGGACGGTGTGAAGGTGGGGATAAGAACCTGTTTTGCACATCCTAATTCCAAGTGCCCTTTTATTACAACTGCTTCCTGCTATCTCCTTCAGGCGAAACCCCAGGCTGCTGAAGTGCATGCTAATTTTATGTTGGAAGGCCAGTTCTGGGTCATCGCACTACCAGTTTTTCTCAACCAGGGTTTTCTATCTCAACTACAGAACACAGAAGATGATCTGTGTGACTTTAACCTTCCTATACACCCTCTCAGTGGCCAGGAGAGGAGTCAATTCATTCCAATGGATGTCTTAAAGCAGGAAGGTTTATTTCTCCCTGGGGACCCTCACTGGGGAAGGCTGAACACTGAGTGATGGACGTATTTCTCACTAAGGCTGAGTGCATGTGGTACTGGTATTGGCACACCAAAAACAATAGGGCCCTGTCTCTGCTGCAAGGGGGCCGGGAGGGATTTCTTCACTGAAGAGCACTACCTTAATGAACTCGGTTGCTTTTCTATGCCCCTTCTGTCCACATTTCCCTCACTGCCCTACTTCTTCCCTGGGAGTGTCTCTTGTCTTAACCTTTTCCCTGCCATGCATCACAATTAGGCTAATCAAACCAAACTTTCTACTCTAAAAGCATTCACGGATACGCCACTTCACGGAGCTGAAGAGTCAACAGGCATGATTTCATGACATCCGATTCTTTCTGCACCCTTCAAGTAGGAGCTGCCTTTTCTGCATCAGTCGTTTCCATAGGTTCCCTGGCTCTGAGCCTAGGGGTCAGATCTCTGGCCACAAGACCCAGCACAGACCTCTGGCTGCAGCTGAAGCTTGTGCACAGCCAGAGAGAGGTTCTTGCTTGGGCTGCTAGTGTCCCAGGTCTGGACTCTGGTTAATACGGTTGTCACTGTCACCTCTGCTGCTGCCGTCCCGTAGCCTCTGCAGTAGGAATTCGGTTTCCTCTTTATTCCCTGTCCTTGGCCTATACCACAGATTCTTCCTTTAAAGGGCGTGTCTGCAGCCCATGAACTTTTGGCTGGCTAGAGCTGTATTCTATCTCTTTTCTTGTCATGCTATTAGAAAATTAGGGTTCTTTTTTTTATTTCCTTTATTCAGTTCTCCTGATCCCTCTACATATTCCACCACAGCTAATCTTTACTTGGATCTCGTCCCATCAAAAACAGACCTATTTATAGCTTCCCAATACATAACTGCATGTTAAATGCAACACCTATACTTCAAGTCTCTTATTTATAATTTGAATTTTGAGATTTGGAGTGGCTCCATGGTTCAAAAGTCACCTTTGGGCGGGTTGTTTTGCCAAAAAAACCTTTTATCGAAAACAAACGTTTCACTGACTGGCAATACACACTTACTGGAATGGCCTCCCACAGTTGGAGAAGCTTGTATCTGGTTGTAGCCCAACTGGTCATGGGTGTTACTGCCTGTCTCTTGGGAAACTACTGAAGAGCAGGAAGGAGGCATCCTCGGGGAAAATGGCATGGCCTCTAGGGTTTCAAATGGAACACAGTAGGGAGCTAAGAAAAGTAAAAACAACCAGTTTTTTTTTTTTTTTTTACTTAAAGCCTCAAACAAACTCAAATACAGTTTGCATGACCACAGCTGAATTTGCCTATCATGTATACCACAGGACATTTGCTTTTCCTGGTTACATCATGACTCAGACTTTATTTAAATCCTCTCTTTTTACAAAGAAATAAGGGAGATAAGAATGACAGAAATAAAGTCATTGTTTGCTCTCTGCCGGGCAGCATGGGCACAGAGGCTGATCTGAGGTCAACCCAAAGGCCCCATCGGTTGGGCTGTTACTGCCATATGGCCTGTGCGGCTTTGTTATATTTGTGGGTTGGATCTTCCTCCTATAATTGCTTGGTCTCAACAGCCCAGGTGTTTCCAAATCCTATTTCACTGGTTCAGTTTATCTGATACTCACAGTCCTTGAGGCTAGTGCTGAGGTGGAAGGCACCTCTTACAGAGGGCTAGCCAGTTTAGATACATAACAAGGGAAGAATTATTCCAAGCCACAGAAGATATCTGCATTTTCCTGGCAGATCCAGTGACAGAGAAACTCACAGGCCCTAGATCTTGGCAGGAGATAGGAAATGGCATGAGCACCGAAAGGGAAGCTACGCACCATTAACAAGGAAACAGAATCTGAAAACTCCAAAGAACATGAGCAGGGATGTTCCCACCCACATCTGCTCTCCACATTCCAGAGTATCCCGGCTTCTAATAGACACCTTTTTATTGTGGGTAATGCTGGTGGTATGCTGGTATACTGACACTGGGTAGAGTGGGGTGGGGTTGATATGTTGTAAATTTCCTTGGCATAAACACTGCCTCTCCATGGCCCATTTCAAGCAAACAACATTTTAACTACTTGCCCTTAAAAATCCTGATTATTTAACAAGCAGCTCCTGCAAGCTGGTGTGAACTGGCTCCAGCACACTACTGGGTAATACTTAACACACTAGAAACCCTGGAGAACAATCCTACACCCAATATAAGTGTCTCTTCTACAGATTTCCTGATAGCTGCACACCAAACCTGTTTTGCTTTACACTGACGAGCTGCCCATGAAGTCAAACATGTGCCTAGCTTAGAATGCCCTAAGTGTGCCCGGTGGTGCAGGATAAATCTACCCATCTGTTGTGTCTTCAACCTGGCAACCTTTTACATACTTGAAGACAGTGGTCACGAACCTTGAGGTCTTCTCCTTTCTTCTCCATGCTGAAACACATCCCCAGATCCTTCTACCACCCTTCCCATCAAAAGTATAATGGCCCTTCCTCAATAAAATGAACATAAAAATGTCCCATAGGTAACATGACACAATGGGGCCATTATCTCCCTTGCTCTAATCAGAATTGTCCAATCTTTTGGCTTCTCTGGCCACAGGGATGATAATGGCCACACTGGAAGAAATGTCTAGGGCCACACATAAAATACACTAACACTAATGATAGCTGATAAAAAAAATGACACACACAAAAATCTCATAATGCTTTAAGGAAGTTTATGAATTTGTGTTGGGCCAATTCAAAGCCGTCCTGGGCTGCATGCGGCCCGCAGGCTGGGCAAGCTTGCTCTAAATACTATGCTTTCCTTACTCTCCTAAGACTGCATTAACCCTTTTTACAGCCATCTGATACTAACTGTTCATCCTTACGTAACTCTCTCCTCGCAAAGCCTTTCTCTCCTCCCAAAGTCTTTCAATATTATTTCAGATTTTTCACATTAATTGATCTTTAAAATACACTTGCTAAGACTGTATTATTCTCACCAAATGGTACATGGTCAGCTTGGCTACTGTCCTACTGAGACCTTTTTCAATTGTGATTCCCTCATCCAAGATCTTAGTTATTCTTTCCAAGGGTGTTACCCACAAACATGATAAAAAGGCTTTTATGTCTTCATTCAATTCACTCACATAGATTCCTGCAGCATCTACAAGGGACCTCACCCTCTTTCTTTTTTTGTCACTTTGTCACCAGGCTAGAGTGCAGTGGCGTGATCTCAGCTCACTGCAACCTCTGCTTCCCGGCTTCAAGTGATTTTCCTGCCTCAGCCTCCTGAGTAGCTGGGATTACAAGCACGCACCACCACACCCAGCTAATTTTTGTATTTTTAGTAGAGCCGGGGTTTCACCATGTTGGCCAGGATGGTCTCAACTTCGTGACCTCTTGACCTCATGATCCACCCTCCTCAGCCTCCCAAAATGCTGGGGTTACAGGCGTGAGCAACCGCGCCTGGCATCGTCCTCTTCTATCCACACTCTCTGAGGACAGCCCTTAGCTAAAATCCACCCAGTGGCACCACTCTCCAATCCGCATTTCTCCATCTTGCTCAAAGAATTTCACACACTTGTCAAGTGCCTAGTTGAAATTTAGAGTGTACTTTTAGCAGGAAAGCACTGTATAAAGGTAAGGATTCGTCTGTTATTTCCTTGCTAGAACTTCCTGAGAATGTAATGAAGAAAATAAACGGGATTCATTTGGCATGCTTTTTCCTCAGTGAGGTCACGTGGGTACCCTGTGGTCCTTCTATAACTGATTAAAACCACTTACCAAAGAAATCCTGTAAGAAACTTCCTTGGGAATCAACAACTCTTGGGTTGGGTTTACCACTCAGGCCGCATACCCAGGTTGTACGAGCTGTCCCTAGCTCTCTCTCCTGTGTACAACTGCCAGGTGAAGTTTCCTAAAATGCCACTTTCTTTCTGTTTTTTTTTTTTTTTTTTTTTTTCCTGAGATGGAGTCTTGCTTTGTCGCCCAGGCTGGAGTGCAGTGGTGTGATCTTGGCTCACTGACACTGCCACCTTCCAGGTTCAAGCAATTCTCCTACCTCAGCCTCCCAAGTAGCTGGGATTACAGGCGTGTGCCAACACACCCAGATAATTTTTGTATTTTTAGTAGAGACAGGGTTTCACCATGTTGGCCAGGCTGGTCTTGAACTCCTGACCTCAAGTGATTCGCCTGCCTCAGTCTCCCAAAGTGCTGGGATTACAGATGTGAGCCATCGAGTCCAGCCTGAAATGCCGCTTTCTTCATGTTGCTGTGCTGTTCAGACATTCCTGACCCTATCCAAATCCTATCTGTATCAGGGCTCTCTGTCATCAGATCCCACCTTCCCACTGGCCACCGTGGCCTCTGGCTGGGTGTCAGGCCACCCGCTTTCTGTCCATGACCTTCGACACCAATTCCTGCTCACACTTCCCTCAGCCCAGAAACTTGCCCTGCATCCTGCCCTTCCTCATGCCCGCCAACCTTTCAAAGTGCACTTCGAGTCCCTCCACCATGAAGCTTCTCCTCCCCGTTCTGGTCTCCACTGACCTTCACCTTCCTTATACAATATTCATTCAAATGCTTACAGTCATGGATTCACATAAGTCTTACCCGGAAGACTGGACTGCAGGTCACCTAATTCAGCATTCTTCCTAACTAGAAAGGGGGTTTACAGCGCAGAGGTGACCGCGCAGTGCGGGTGGAGAGCCACAGGGGGCCTGAGTGCTGGCTCTGTCACTGGTGAGCTGGAGGCCTCAGGGGCTTCCTCCACTGTCCTGACATTCAGATATGGGACTATACTGAAAATCCTTCAGAAACAAAAGAGCGCTTCAACTATGTCTACTGGTGTTTTACCAGTATTCTAAGCCAAACCATATGTAACCATAAGGGTAACTGGTGGGAAGGAGTGTCTCCAGGCAGGGAGGACTTGAAACCGAGCTCTTCATCTACATTAGGGATCCTGACCCAACAGAAACTGTAAATAGCTTTGGGTAAAACAGGGTTTTGAGACATTAGAAACAAACAAAATGTAAAATTCAATTAGACTCTGGGGTACAATTTCACCTTGAGACATTAGCACTCTCCACAAGGTCGACCTTTGAAGCTGGAGACAGACTGACCAAGGAGAAGGAGCGAGCCAGGAGCTCTCTCAATTTTCTCTCCTGCATTCCCGAAGCACACCCCTAATGCTGGCCCAAGAGTCTGCCTTCACCAGCTCTCAGAAATGTTCTTGTCCTTGACTTCTGCCAAGCCGGTGTCCACACACCTGACCAGGGAACAAACGCCAGAGGCCTGGGCCAAGAGGCCATTCTTCAAGGAGGACTCTGCCCTCGTGCATGGTCCTCTGAGTCCCTGACGACCCTCCCCTCACACTCGGTCCACCCCTCATGCCCAATCTGGTCCAGGCTTCTCCTAAAGTCAAACAAGCCAACCACCCACCCAGCCAAATGTCTCCCCCTCACCTTGATCTCACTTTGCTTTCACGTATTTATTTTTCCTGTCATCTGCACCCTTCTTTCTCAACTACAATAAGTAGCTTGAGGGGCCGGGGACGGTGGCTCCGCCTGTAATCCCAGCACTTTGGGAGGCCAAGGTGGGTGGGCTGCTTGAGACCAGGAGTTCGAGACCAGCCTGGCCAACATGGCAAAACCCTGTCTACTAAAAATACAAAATTAGCTGAGCGTGGTGGTGGGTGCCTGTAATCCCAGCAACTTGGGAGGCTGAGGCAGGAAAATCGCTTGAATTCAGGAGGCGGAGGTTACACTGAGCCGAGACGTGCAGCTGCACTCCAGCCTGGGCAACACAGTGAGACTATCTGAACAACAACAAAGCAGCTTGAGGATTTTCTCCCGCCGACCCTTGACTTTTATTCCTACCACATGGCTTCCACCCTTCCTGCTGTGGCCAACATTCCTTCCAGGGGACAACCAGGGCCACCTCGGCTGGCCTCTTCTTCTGTAGTGAGTGGCTCTCAGATGCACTGCAGCCCTAAATTTCTCTGCTGTCTGCTTTCTTGCTCTCCACCATTAACTCAGGTGTCCCTTTGACTTTCAACTAGTTTTTCCCTTCTGCACATTAATTCAGCCAAAGCAGAAATGATCAAAAAACCTAATCTCTGGTCCTAACTGCTCCCTAATTTTTTACCTTAATCATCTGCATAGACAGCCTAAGGATACCAGCTATTTACAACATGCCGACAGGCAGCTCAGGCTTCTTCCTCTGACCTTAATACACAGTGTTCCTACCACCACCATAACGACGGTTTCCAAAGGCTTAAAATTCCTTCCAACTCTTTCCTTGGTTACCCTTCTTCATTGTCCCTCCCTCTCTCTCTCTCTCCCCCCTCCTTTTTTTTGGGACAGGGTCTTGCTCTGTCGCACAGGCTGGAGTGCAGTGGTACAATCATGGCTCCCTGCAGCCTAGACCTCCTGGGTTCAGGTGGTCCTCCCACTTCAGCCTCCTGAGTAGCTGGCAATACAGTTGCACGTCACCATGCCAGGCTGATTTTTAAATTGCCCAGGCTGGTAATGAACTCTTGGGCTCAAGTAATCCTCCTGCCTTGGTGTTCCAAAGTGCTGGGATTACAGGTGTGACCCACTGTGCCCAGCCACTCTTCTTCATTTTTATCTCGCATTCAAGACTTTTAAAACAAAACCCAACAGACTCCTTTTATGTAAAGTATAAGGAATTTGCTTTGTCTTCCCCATTTTCTTAGCTGATGCACTGTCCTGGCTTTCCTGGTTAGAGTCCTGCTTTCAGCTTCCCGGCCATACCAATCCCTCCATCCACCCATCCAGCCAGCCAGCGCTTACTCACAATTTCTTTCTTTTTTTTTTTGAGACAGAGTCTCACACTGTCACCCGGGCTGGAGTGCAGTGGAGCAATCTCAGCTCACTGCAACCTCTGCCTCCCAGGGTCAAGCGATTCTCCTGTCTCAGCTTCCCGAGTAGCTGGGATTATAGGCACCCACTACCATGCCTGGCTAATTTTTTGTATTTTCTTTTCTTTTTTTAATAATTCACATTAATTCTTGCAGCTAAGTTTTCATATTTTTAATAGAGACAGGATTTCACCATGTTGGCCAGGATGGTCTTGAACACCTGAATGTGATCCACCCACCCCCACCTCCCAAAGTGCTGAGATTACAGGCATGAGCCGCCTCACCTGGCCCACAATTTTTATTCTACTACCTACTTACCAGAAATCTGCAAGTGTTCTTTACCCTCATTACATTACCAAACTCCTCCCCTCGAAATGAGGGCCTGGCCCTTCACTTTTCCTTCCAAGCATGCTCACTCCATTTGGGCACCCGGTGCCATCTGTCTAGCTAATCTGACCCAGATGCTCATTTGTTCAAGGTCCTTCGGCATTCAGTTCAGCTCAAATGTCTGTGATGTGACTTGTTCATGTTGAGCTTTGAGAGCATTCTTCAGTCATTTCATGTCTTCTGTTCTGTTTACAACTAGACTATAAGCTCTTTCAAGTCAAGCTTTTTTTTAAAAAAAACACTGAGCTGCCCAGATGGTGCTTTCAAGATAGCAATTGTGTGATAGGTCCTGCCGATAGACAGTGACTGCTGGGAGCCAGAAGCCAATTTCTGTAAGGACTGGCAATGACACCCAATCAAAGAGGTACAAGAGAAAGGGGTAGGGATGACATGCTAGTCTGCTTCAGGAGATTGCCACTGTCAACATGATTCACTGGTACACTGAAGAACAATGTCTAACCTGTTTTGGTCCTCCCTTCTTCAAAGAAAAGGTCAAGAAGAGTGTTTTGTTTTGTTTTTTTAAATCACAGTTTAAAATAAGGTAGGAATGTCAAGCTATTATTTAACCTGCGACCCAGCTACCATGGGTTCACGCCATCTGAGGCTCGATTGAGGAGCAGGGGCTGGCCGTGGTGTGTCCTCTGAAAGAGGCCTTCGCCACGATAGCACAGAAGACCCAGGGCTCACTGGAACCATCAAGGGTCTTCTGGCTTTTCTTAAAGTCAAAGATTAGGTGACAAAATGTCAGTTTATGTACTGGTAAATATCATCTTCTTCCTTGTGGTTTTAACTAGTCAGATAAGATATGACAGAACGAACTGTCCCACAGAGTAAATGACTTTCTGGGAGTAGGTAACAGACTCTCAGAAAAGCAGTTACTCTTTTAGAATGCCATGAATGGATGTAATCATTTGTTAAGAGGCACTACAGTACAACGAGACACCGTATTTTGTGGATATGACATGCAATTATGGACTGATGCCTTCTATTCTTCCTTAAAGTGCTGATATAATGAAAACATGTTAGAACTGTATTAGAGACAACTTTGTAACAACATTTAAAAAAAAATTTAAAAAAATCCACATTCTGGCTGGGTGCAGTGGCTCCTAGCACTCTGGGAGGCCGAGGCGGGCGGATCTGAGGTCAGGAGTTCGAGACCAGCCTGGGCAAAATGGTGAAACCCTGTCTCTACTGCTATACAAAAAGTAGCTGGGCATGGCCAAAATGGTAAAACCTCATCTCTATTGCTATATAAAAATCAGCTGGGCATGATGGCAGGCTCCTGTAATCCCAGCTACTCAGGAGGCTGAGGCAGAAGAACCACTTGAACCTGGGAGGCGGAGGATGCAGTGAGCCAAGATTGTGCCACTGCACTCTAGCCTGACAACAGAGCAAGACTCCATCTCAAAAACAAACAAACAAAAAAACCCAACCAACCATATTCTAACTCTAACACAGTAAAATTTTCATTTAACTCCTTAAATACATAGTTGTCATCATAGCATCATATAATTTTGTATTCTTTTTGTCACTTGATAGCCTATAATTACCCTTGCATAGTTTTGGTCTTTCTACTTGTAATCAAGTCCACCAATTATTAATATTCCATCTTACAAACTTTGTCACTGCTCATTTGCTGATTTTGGTTGTTTTTAATATTTAATCGTTAGAAACAGTTGGATAATCATATATACACATAGAGCTTTTAAAAATTAATTACTTACAATTTTAAGGAATGAGATTACCAGGTAAGAGGATATAAAAATATTCATGGCTGATCATGTGATTTGAAAAATTGACCTTCAGAATAATTGTACACATACATAGTTTTAAATTACTTTTATAATTTTTGATCTGCCCTTTGTGACAACTAGTCACACTGTGGAGTGTCACTAATCTGGTGCTGCATCACTGCTGCCGGATCCTAACGTGGTGACTGCCATTTCAGAAGTGGCACTGCTCACTGGCTTTATCATCAGAAAACAACAACAAAGAATGAGCTGCTTTTTAGAAACGCTGCCAGATTCTCAGAAAAAGATTTGTACATTTGTATAATATAGAAAACATATTGGTCAATTTCCTTTATACATTAGAATGATCTAGTTTCATAGGTATTAAGTAGCAAATATGTTCTATTTTGGCTTATTTTTTAGGTAAGAGCAAAGAAAGCAGTTACTTGCATATGGTATGCAGCTAAGATCAACGGTATCTTACGCAATAATCGTCAGATAACCTCGATGTTAGCTAAGTAAGTGTAATTCATGTAAACTGCTCTTTTACAAAGGTATGATTTACTTTTCATTTAACTGGGTGTCTGGTGAGACATTTTCAACCTGAGGCATGGATAAACATCTGAAGATTAGAAAAAATTAACAAATGGAATCTATTCTGTTAGAGTTTAATGCCATTAATTTTGTGGTTAAAGGTTACAAATACTGTTCAAAATGTCTAGGTCTGACTGGGTAAAGTTGCACATTAAATTGGATGTTAGCTGTTCTATTTAGTGGAGATGAAATCCAGCTTTGAATCCAAATGGTTAAAAATGGTGAAGTAAAAAAAGACTGATGACTGTCTTTTACTCTTCTAAATGCAATTATTTACATGATTGGCTTTGGTCTGTACGCCTTTCAAATGTCAAGATATTCTGAAAATAATCAAATAACCATGAGATAATTCAAGTGGCAGGATCACTTTAACCTGCCTTATATAATACAGTCAGTTTACAGGAAAGCCACTTCCATTTTCTTATCCAAGACAACAAAAACAATGATACAGCCTTAAAATCTCTTCCTTTGAGTTAATCCCTTCACCTAACAACTACATTCTAAAAACCGAGGACTTATCATTCTGGATAGGGACTGACCTTTTGGGAAGAATCACAGAGCCCTCTCCCCAGCCCGAGACCACTGTCAATTCCCCCAGCTGGGGGTCAGCTGTGTACGCAGCTTCCTTTTAAGTCATTTCAAAGGGTGAACAATAAACAGAAGCCAGGATCTCTCACTTTGAGGCATTGGTGATCTGGCAGGGGATTTAACAGCCAAATAGGGAGATGATTGTATTATGACTGTACCTAATGAAAGGCAGTGGTGATAGTAATAAGCCCATTTTTTCCTTTGTAGACTGAGAGAGAAAGATCTTGAAAACTTGTCTTCTTGAATTCGGCCTTTCAAGACTCATTGGTGAATGAGAAAATGAGGCAATCTGGTTCTCCGAAATTTATCTGTTGAGCATGGTTCTTACATGGATGATACCTGGCAAACAGAGATGACCATGGGACCACATAAATGCAATGGGAAATTCCCAGGTCTCACTCAACTGTTTCATTAGCAAAAACACTGTCACAGTCAGGAGGGAAAAAACCACATTCAGCGATGAAATAAAAAGTATGAACGCCTAGAATGTCAGATATTTTACACACACACACAAAGTGCTAGGATACATCAATTATAATGGAACAAAAAGACTACAAACATTATAAATGTGTGAGTATGGCTTTTTTAGGGAATTGATTAAATATAAAGAGCTATTGATGGCGGTCATATGGCAATGAGGTCAGCACGAAAGCCAGGCACAAGAGTACCCATGGATGAATTTTCAACTGGAATAATCAAGCTTTATTTACTTCTTGTGGCCATCATTTTAACCTTTTATTTATTGAGATGCCAAGAGAGAGCAAAACGGCACACAATTAACAGGTTAAATTTATTTTTCACAAGGCCTGCTAAGAGATTTGGTTGAAATGACTCTCAAATTGCTTTAGAAGGTTTGGCAAGTGAGGCAACACAAGAAAAATGAAACATTTTCAAGTCATATTGTTTTGAGAGGTGGGTCCTGAGAAGGTCCAAGTCCTGTAAGAAGGGTGTTCTTCTGCACCAAGGTTGCTTTTCTGGGTGGGATGGGGGTGCCAGACTCAAAAAGTCCCCCGATCTGTACTCTGAACTGAGATTCTGGACGTTGCTACCCAGCTCTTCATATGTAAAAAGAAACTGTGTGGCTGGGCATGGTGGCTCACACCTGTGACCCCAGCATTGTGGGAGGCTGAAGGGGGAGGATCATTTGAGGCCAGGAGTTCGAGACCAGCCAGGGCATCATAACAAGAACCTATCTCTACAAAAAAAAAAAAAAAAAAAAAAAAAAATCAGTAAAAAAACAAATTAGCTGGCCATGATGGCACACACCTGTAGTCCCTGCTACTCAGGAGGATTGCTATAGCCAAGGAGACTGAGGCTGCAAGTGAGCCATGATCACACCACTGCACTACAGCCTGGGTGAGAGAGCAAGACCCTGCCTCAAAAATAAAGAAAGAAAGAAAGAAAAAGAAAAGAAAAAAGAAAAAATGGAAGAAAAAGAAAATAAAAGATATATTGTAAGCCAGGTATCGTGGCTCATGCCTGTAATCCCAGCACTTTGGGAGGCCAAGGTGGGCAGATCATGAGGTTAGGAGTTCAAGACCAGCCTGACCAACATGGTGAAACCCCATCTCCACTAAAAATATAAAAATTCGCTGGGCATGGTGGCACATGCCTGTAATCCCAGCTACTCAGGAGGCTGAGGCAGGAGAATCACTCAAACCTGTGAGGCAGAGGTTTCAGTGAGCCGAGATCACACCATTGCACTCCGGTCTGGGCGACAGAGCGAGACTCTGTCTCAAAAAAAAAATTTGTATAATTATTTATGATTCCTGTTGACTCCAGCAATAAAAATGGGGGGGATAGCTGCCACCTTTGTATTCCCAATCATTCAAAGTAGAGTTTTTCTTTTTTTTTTTCTTTTGAGGTAGAGTCTTGCTGTGCTGCCAGGCTGTAGTGCAATGGCATAATTTCAGCTCACTGCTCACTGCACTCTTCTACCTTTCAGATTCAAGTCATTCTCCTGCCTCAGCACCCCCGTAGCTGAGATTACAGACATGTGCCACCATGCCTGGCTAAGTTTTGTATTTTTGGTAGAGACAAGGTTTTGCCATGTTGGCCAAGCTGGTCTCCAACTCTTGGCCTCAAGTGAGCCACCCTTCTCGGCCTCCCAAAGTGCTGGGATTACAGGTGTGAGCCACTGCCCCAGTCCAAAATAGGTTTTTAAAGCCAAGTTTAAATATCTTCTAGTTCTGATTACAACTTGAAAAATAACACGTTTAAACTCCACAACTGGAAATAATGAACCAAAAGAGTGATCTGCTACAGAAAGAACATTAAGATATTTTTATAATACTTGAAAACAAAGTATTACAGCTGGAATTCAGAGAACTGAAATTGGCATGTCAAGCAATAATAGGAGATTATAAAGGTAAAAAGTAGAATAATTAAGAGAAATAGTAATTATTCCAAAGACAGGTTTATAGAAAACAACACTGGTGAACTCTGTATTTACAGATTTACTTAAAAAGAACTTCTAGCTGACATTTTTCTAACATTGTAATTGCCCTGCACCTATCTTTACACCAGTCTCCGTAAACACTGCTGAACGTAGATCAGAAAATTGAAGCCGATTAAGAACTATTTATATGATGTGTGAACCAAAATGGATTAGACTCTCCAGTAGTACTTTCAGTTGAGGATAAAGGTTTTTTTTTGAGACACAGTCTTGCTCTGCTGCCCAAGCTAGAGTGCAATGGTGTGATCTTGGCTCACTGTAACCTCTGTCTCCCCAGTTCAAGCAATTTTCCTGCCTCATCCTCCCAAATAGCTGGGATTACAGGCACCCACTACCAGGCCTGGCTAATTTTTTGCATTTTTAGTAGAGATGGGTTTTCGCCATGTTGGCCAGGCTGGTCTGGAACACAGCCTCAGGGTGATCCGCCCGTCTCAGCCTCCCAAAGTGCTGGGGTTACAGGTGTGAGCCCCTGCGCCCAGCCGAGAATAAAGTTTTAATGAAGTGACTTTAATGCATTTATGAGAAATAGGCATCACCAAAATCTAAGCCTTGAATGTGATAGTTTAGATTCAAGGCAAAGAATTTTCTAATTATTCCCATTTGTTTGCTACTTACACCTCTGGTTTAAAAAGATACATCTGAAATTTCACATTATAATATATGATTCTAGATTTTTATAAAAGATTTTTATGTGTTTCTTATAGTTTATACCTATAGCTCATTCATTCATTTGTTCAATATTTATCTAGTGACCACAGTGTATGCTGAGTACTGATTTAGATGCAAAAGATAATGCAGGGAATAAAATAGATGCTTCGCCTATAGAGGATTCCCTGCCCTCCTGGAATTTATGTCTACCTCATAACACTTGAAGATCAGTAGAACTGATTAGCTAGTGACTTAGTTATTTGAAAATCATGCTATATTTATGCAAGTTTGCATGAAATTATAAAATATCTTTCATGAGGAAGACCAGTCAAGATGATAAAAACTACTGGGACAGTTCTAAACATCATACCAGGTAACCATTAACTATTTGTAAAAATATGGTCAGTTTAAGTCTTGACTTAGAACATGAAGACTTCAAAAAAATCATTACAAGAAACTTTTTTTTTTGGATATGGAGTTTCACTCTTGTAGCCCAGGCTGGAGTAAAATGGTGTGATCTCGGCTCACTGCAACCTCTGCCTCCGGATTCAGGTGATCCTCCCTACTCAGCCTCCTGAGTAGCTGGAACTACAGACACCACCACCACGCCTGGATAATTTTTTTGTATTTTTAGTAGAGACAGGGTTTCACCAAGTTGGCCAGGCTGGTCTCAAACTCATGAACTCAGGTGATCTGCCCGCCTCAGCCTCCCAAAGTGCTGGGATTATAGGCATGAGCCACCTCACCTGGTCACAAGTAACATTTTTATTAACTTTGGTGATTAATTAGAATCATTGAACCAGGATCATAGTTTATTTAATCATTGTGGGTTGTCTTCTATATGACTACCTCATCTTTAACTTCTGTATTAATAAAGAATTTGCACTTTCACTATTCTCAGTCATGGTATGACTCAATGTTTTAGAACTTACTTGGTATCCTCCTTGAAAAAAGTAATACAAGTTGGAACAAAGCCCATAAAGCAACATTTACCATCTGGAACAATCAAAACAAATATTTTAACAGCAATAAGTTTGTGGAGGACAGAAAGTCCTAGTGGCTAGAACAGTGGTGATTAGAAAAGCAGTGGTTAGAACATTTTTTTAATGAAAAAAAATGGGAGGGAAGATGGCCACTAAATTGTTTTTGAAACCAGCAGAAGTGACCTACCTGCTCTGGGACTCAGGGAGAGAGAAGAGAGTGCAGATTACAAACTGGGAATGCAGAAGACAGAAAGATGGTCAGTTGGAAACAAACTGAAGGAGCATGCTGGCTAGCAACACATAATGAGAGTAGGTCAGGCTTCTGACCTTGACGGTGATGGTGCCTTGTTCTCTTGCATAATCTGTCAGTTCTCTCTCCCTCTTACAGGTGACCAGCCTGTCTGGGAAAAAAATCATGTAGCCACCAGTGCCTCTGAGCACATGGCCAAATTCCCCCAACCTTCTTTCTGATCAGCTTCTGCTTCTTTTTGTAAGACTAAGTGGGTTGGGGAAGCCCCTGGAGGCTGAGGGCTGTCATAAGCCATCTGTGTCAGGACTGCCAGGGGCTGAGGGAGCTGGGAAGGGAGATACAGACTGGGCTGGCCCCATGTGCTTACCATTACCATGTAAGTTCTCCAATTGTTTCATGTGGGGTCTTCCCTATCCTTCTACCTACAGTGATGGTAAGGTAACCTGAAGAAGTCTGATTTTTTAAAATTGGCACAGAGCAAAGCCCATTTACAAGCGATGTTAAAACTTTTTGCTGAATTTTGACAGAGTGTGGTGGCTCACTCCTGTAATCCCAGCACTTTGGGAAGGTGAGGCGGGTGGATCACTTGAGGTCAGTAGTTCGAGACCAACCTGGCCACCATGGTGAAACCCTCTCCTACTTAAAAAAAAAAAAAATTAGCCAGGCATGGTAGCACATGCCTGTAGTCCCAGCAACTCAGGAGGCTGAGGCAGAACAATCGTTTGAACTGAGGAGGCGGAGGTTGCAGGGAGCTGAGCCCACTGCTCTCCAGGGCAGAGTGAGACTTTGTCTCAAAACAAGACAAAACAAAAATTGCTGACTTTTGGGTGGAGATCTTAAGTGCAAATGTAGTAGAGAAGCTACGATTAATATATAAAAGCATAATGCTGATAATAATAATTATGCCGATAACTAAATGTTGTATGGCACTTCTTAGTTTATAAGGAATCTTCCCCTACATGATCTCATTTGGTGCTCAGAGCTGTGTTGGGAAGGGCCTCTCATCAGCTCAGTCAGGTCAGATTTCACACACCTAATGCCGGGTGAAGGGAGATGTTTGGTTTTTCAATCTTCTAATTCTTTTCCATTATGTCACACATAAAGTAATAAGGAAAATTAAATGCTAAGCCATATGATACTGATTAGGTAAAACGGTGACTTAAAGAAAGGAGAGCTTGGCAGTGCCAGAAGAACGCAAATCCATCCAAGGGATGAGACGCACGTTGAGCCTGAAAGAGCAAGGTTGTAAACGGAGGCCTTCCATCTGCAGAGAGGCCAGGAAGAAAGGCACAAAGATGGGAAGCAGACAGGCTATGTGGGAAGGGGGAAAACCGATTCCAGGCAGCATGGTTCTAGCCCAACGCAGCAAACCTGGCATGGACCAAATTCTGGCTCCTTTCCACGAAAGGAAGAAAAATGAACACAGTAATCTATTAATCAATTAGTCTTCTGTTTTCGACTTCAATTCCCAGAGCTAATTAATCACTTCATTAAGTAGGAGATTCTCTCTTGGTTTAGATCATTAATGAATATTCCTAAGTAAAACCTGGTTTGTATTTCTAAAACTTTTGCATTTCAAACTCCTGGTAGGGTTAGGGTCAAGAAGTAAAAGAGGTGGCATATATGGAGAGGAGGTTCCATCCCAGCCTCTGGCTTCCTGCCATCCACCCTGGCTTTCCTCTGGAACAGCCACCACAGACCTGTCCTCAAGTCCACAGGCTTCTGCATCTGCCTTTGTCATCTTAAGGCTAACGCTGGGATACGAGCTCATGTCCTGACTGTATTTATGCTGTGTCTAATTTTAGTTTTATTGTGCCAAAATGACTGACATGGGTTTCATTGCTGATAGATGTTGGTGCATCAGACCAACAGATGCTTGCTCTTACTGTTACTAACCTGATGTATTCTGACTAATTCACGGAATGAGGGAGTGTATGTTTTCTTCTTACAGCACATCCTGCTCAGTGACTGTGTCATTACCAAACATTGAAAAAGAGTCAATTATGTTAAGAATATTATGTTAACCACTGAGAATGCAGAGAGGTGTGGACACAGTCGCTGCCCTCCAGGGTACCTACAGGTTGTGCAACAGGTCACTTTACAAACAAGACCAGAGGACAGCATAGGGAACACAGTGAGCAAGGTCACAGGCGCCGGGCGCTCAGAGTCCGGAGGCCCAGACGTGCTTCCACATTTTTTTATTTTTTTAAGATGGAGTCTCGCTCTGTCACTCAGGCTGTTGTGCAGTGGTGCAATCTTGACTCACTGCAACCTCCACCTCCTGGGCTCAAGTGCTTCTCCCGTCTCAGCCTCCCAAGTAGCTGGGACTACAGGTGCCTGCTACCATGCCCAGCTAATTTTTGTATTTTTAGTAGAGATGGGGTTTTACTATATTGACTAGGCTGGTCTCGAACTCTTAACCTTATGATCTGCCCACCTCGGCTTCCCAAAGTGCTGGGATTACAGGCGTGAGCCACTGTGCCCGGCCGACTTGCTTCCATATTTAAATGTCAGCATTCACTTTGCTGCTGGTGACACTCGTCTTACTTCACACGTGTGGACTCGACACAGCATGAGGGTAGGTGGGTGGGAGGCGGGAATGAAGCAAGAATGCATGGTTTTGACCTCCAGAAGCTTGAGAGTTATTGTGGAGAAAAGAAAAAATAATCTGAAAACAGTCACAAAGTTGATGTTAGCAAAAACGAAATGCTAGGCTGTGGGTTAAATGTTTGTACAAAGATCACGAGGGAGGAAGTTAGGATGTGGTCATTTGGGTGGGGTGGACCTGAGGTTTCTGGAGCTGTGAGGTGGACCCCCTAATCTAGTGGCACGAACTGGGAGAAGGGCAAGGGTTTCTAGCCTAGGAGATAATACATGCCAACCCAATCTTGGGCAAGACTCAACATGCTCTTCCTTCAATGAGGCCTGAACAGATGGCTGTAATATCCCCCTAATTGATTCTCCTATAGTTGGTCCCTTCCCCAAAAGCTCCAGTCCACTAAATCACTCTCATGTAAACTTTCCTAAACCATACACAGCTCCAATCAGGCCAGCCTCCTGATCGATAGAGAGCCAAGTATGCATTGCCACTTCACAATGGGGTCCTGAGGTGACTGCACTCATTTTGGTTCTGTGCCTCAATGGCAGAGTTCAGCAAACTCTTTCCACAAAGTGTTTTCGGCTTACCAGGCTGTCTATATACTGTGACTCCTCTCTGCTGCATCTACTCATGTCTGCTGACATAGCACAAAAATTGCCACAGACTGTAGGTAAAGGAATGGATGTGGCTGGCCTTTGCTAACCCTGGTAAGGGAATCCCTGGCTCACCCATGCTGAACTTCTTTCTGGTTGCCCTCCTGCAGGTGTTTGAGACTACAGAATAGTCTCCTTACCAGAAGTATCCTCACACCCATCACTGACAGTCAGAGTCCTACACTTGCCTCCGCCTGCCTCACAGACTTCCATCACCACAACTTCCTGCTTACCCAACATGCTCCGTTTAACAGCTATTTGTTGGTTACCCGCCATGTGCCAAGCACCTCCCAAGTCCTGGGTATCTGAAGTCAACGACAGCCCTTTTTCTGCGAACACTATCATCTAGTAGGGAAGAGCAGACAGGTAGGAGATCTGTTTATTCGGTTCAACACACCAAAGCCAGATATGAGCCCCCTTCCTCCAGCCATAGCACTTACTCTGCAATGAAACACTCAGTAGGCATCTCCAGAGAGCAGGTGAAGCCCTCAGAAGGTACCTCACGCAGTTCCTTGTACACGGTGGGTACTCGAAAAACAAGTACTAAACTGAATTCAATTGAAATTAATAGTGCCACACATCTAACTGACACATGAATACAAATTTTAGAACCATAGTATTTCTTTTTTTTGAGATGAAGTTTCACTCTTGTTGCCCAGGCTGGAGTGCAGTGGTGTGATCTCAGCTCACTGCAACCTCTGCCTCCTAGGTTAAAGTGATTCTCCTGCCTCAGCCTCCCACGTAGCTGGGATTACAGGCATGTACCACCACACCCAGCTAATTTTGAATTTTTAGTAGAGACAGGGTTTCACCATGTTGGCCAGGCTGGTCTCAAACTCCTGACCTCAGGTGATCCACCTCCCAAAGTGCTGGGATTACAGGCATGAGCCACCGTGCCTGGCAGAACCATAGTATTTCTAATGTGGAAAGTGTGTGTGTGTGTGTGTGTGTGTGTGTGTGTGTGTTGACAGAGAGAGCAAGGCTGATATTATATATATAAAATATATATAGAAAATTTATATATGGAGGCTGATATTATATACACACACACATACACTTTTTAAACAATAACAATAAAACAATCCTGTGATCATCCTTCTAGCTGGTAAAGTGACGTCATTTAGTGAGAAAATGTCTTTGTTTGTGCCGCTTTAAGAGAATACCCGACACCAGATAATTTATAAAGTTTATTTCTCACAGTTCTGGAGGCTGAGAAGTTAAGATCAAGGTGCCGGCATCTGGTGTCTGGGGAGGGCCTTCTTGCTGAGCCCTCGCACAGTGGAAGGCAGAAGGGCAAGAGAGCAAGCTAAGCTAATGGCTGCGTGAAGCCTCTCTTCTTTTCTTTTCTTTTTTAAATTATACTTTAAGTTCTGGGATACATGTGTAGAGCATTCAAGTTTGTTACATAGGTATACACGTGCCATGGTGGTTTGCTGCATCCATCACCCCGTCATCTACATTAGGTATTTCTCCTAAGGCTATCCCTCCCCTAGCCCCGTATCCCCGACCAGGCCCTTGTGTGTGATGTTCCCCTCCCTGTGTGCATGTGTTATCACTATGTAACTCCCACTTACAAGTGAGAACACGCGGTGTTTGGTTTTCTGTTCCTGTGTTAGTTTGCTGAGAATGATGGTTTCCAGCTTCATCCATATTCCTGCAAAGGACATGAACCCATCCTTTTTTATGGCCGCATAGTATTCCATGGTGTTTATGTGCCACATATTCTTTATCCAGTCTATCACTGATAGGCATCTGGGTTGGTTCCAAGTCTTTGCTATTGTAAACAGTGCTGTAATAAACATTCCTATGCATGTGTCTTTATAGTAGAATGATTTATAATCCTTTGGGTATATACCCAGTAATGGGATTGCTGGGTCAAATGGTATTTCTGGTTCTAGATCCTTGAGGAATCGCCACACTGTCTTCCACAGTGGTTGCACTAATTTACACTCCCACCAACAGTGTAAAAGTGTTCCTATTTGTCCACATCCTCTCCAGCATCTGTAGTCTCCTGCCTTTTTAATGATCACCATTCTAACTGGCACAAGATGGTATCTCTGTGTGGTTTTGATTTGCATTTCTCTAATGACCAGTGATGATGAGCTTTTTTTCATGTTTGTTGGCTGCATAAATGTCTTCTTTTGAGAAGTATCTCTTCATATCCTTCACCACTTTTTGATGGGGTTGTTTATTCTCTTGTAAATTTGTTTAAGTTCTTTGTAAATTCCGGATATTAGCCCCTTGTCAGATGGGTAGACGTCAAAAATTTTCTCCCATTCTGTAAGTTGCCTGTTCACTCTGATGATAGTTTCTTTTGCTGTGCAGAAGTTCTTTAGTTTAATTAGATCCCACTTGTCAATTTTGGCTTTTGTTACCATTGCTTTTGGTGTTTTAGTCATGAAGTCTTTGCCCATGTCCTGAATGACACTGCCTAGGTTTTCTTCTAGGGTTTTTATGATTTGAGGTCTTATGTTGAAGTCTTTAATCCATCGGAGTTAATTTTTGATAAGGTGTAAGGAAGGGGTCCAGTTTCAGTTTTCTGCATATGGCTAGCCAGTTTTCCTAACATCATGTTTTTGTCAGGGTTGTCAAAGATCAGATGGTTGTAGATGTGTAGCATTATTTCTGAGGCCTCTGTTCTGTTCCATTGGTCTGAAGATGTTTTGGTGACTGCAGTCTTGTAGTACAGTCGAAGTTAGGTAGCGTGACTTTTTGTTCTTTTTGCTTAGGATTGTCTTGGCTATACATGCTCCGTTTTGATTCTATATGAAATTTAAAGTAGTTTTTTCTAATTCTGTAAAGAAAGCCAATGGTAGCTTGATGGGGATAGCACTGAATCTATAAATTACTTTGGGCAGTATGGCCATTTTCACGATATTGATTCTTCCTATCCATTAGCATGGAATGTTTCTCCATCTGTTTGTGTCCTCTCTTATTTCCTTGAGCAGTGCTTTGTAGTTCTCCTTGAAGAGGTCCTTCGCACCCTTTGTAAGTTGTATTCCTAGGTATTTTATTCTCTTTGTAGCAATTATGAATAGGAGTTCACTCATGATTTGGCTCTATCTTTGTCTATTACTAGTGTATAGGAATGCTTGTGATTTCTGCACATTGATTTTGTATCCTGAGACTTTGCTGAAGTTCATTATCAGCTTCAGGAGATTTTGGGCTATGATGATGGGGTTTTCTAAATATACAATCATATCATCTGCAAACAGAGACAATTTCACTTCCTCTCTTCCTAATTGAATATGCTTTATTTCTTTCTCTTGCCTGATTGCCCTGGCCAGAACTTCCAATACTATGTTGAATAGGAGTGGTGAGAGAGGGCATCCTTATCTTGTGCCAGTTTTCAAAGGGGATGATGGAGCCTCTTTTCTAAAGGGTCTTAAACCCATTCACCAGTGAGAAGCCTTCATGGCCTAATCACATCTTAAAGGCCCCACCTTTTAATACTCTCACATTGGCAACACCTGAATTTTGAAGGGGACCCATTCAAACCATAGCGACAAACAATTATAACGATTATGCAAGGAGATGTGGCTACATCGGGTAGACAGAGAAGGGTAAATGGGGTTAGGAATTGCATTAGGAACGCTATCTGCTCGGAAGTACCAGTCTTTAAACAACTTGTCAAACCGCCTTCACATGGTGCACTGCTGATTATAAACGTGCTATACCTGATGGGGAGGAAATTCCAGGAGAGCTTATAGAAGTGTGCTAGAAGCATTAAAAATTTCCAGCCATTTCATTATTTGTCATTCAGCAAATGTTAATATTTCTCTTTGTATTCCTACTGAAGCTTGAAATTAACATGGCTTTTTGTTTATTTCTTCGTCTCTGCATCCTTGTCGGTTCATCTCAGGAATGTCGTTGGTTAGCTATCTGCTGCAGAGCCAAACAAAAAAGCCTAAAGAAACTCAAACACTGACTGGCAAAAAAGGCTCTGCATGAAAAGACATTTATTTTTTAACCTCTCAGAAGTAGAACATTTAGCTTAAAATAAATATTTAACATCTAGGATGCTTTTATCAAGAATCATTTTGACATGGACATTAGGCTTTATCCCAAAAGCCAGATACCCCGGGGAGCAAAGTCCGCTGCAAATATATGCAACAGAATAGCGTGCGCAGGATACAAGGAAGCCGGAAGGCCGGAAAGCAGGGGATACAGGATTTCCTAAGGTAAACTGATCTCTTAAGAATGCCTGTCTGCCTCCCCCAAATAATCATTAAACTGAATTTAGCATAAGTTCAGCATTTTCAAGTCACTCAGGGACGCAGGTCCCCAAGAATATTCCCTCTGCCCCTGGACTGTTTGTGTTGGATTCCAGCCTGGCTCCTCCGGTCCCTGACTGCAGGGCTGTTTCCCACACAGAATCACGATTCAGTCACGATTTACACCCTCCCTGCAGCGTGGCTGGTGCCCAAGCAGCCCCAGTAGGGCCTGGGCCTTGTGGAGCAGAGCCCTCCCCTGGGTGAACAACCCAGACAAGTCAAGTCAACTCTGGTTTGGGGACGGCACATTAAATTCATGTCACTGGCTTTAATTCCTTCCTCGCCAGGTGCCCTGGGTTTTGAGGGGATGCTGTTTTATGAGGGTTTTTGTGGGGGCCAGGGATGTTTTCAAAACTACAGGACTTGGTAGACATGAGTACTGAATGTCCCCAGGAACAACGTCACCAGGGACTGTGTCCAAAACTAGCTTGAAGAAATGTCTCAAATGTAGCAAATCTTTTTTTTTTCCTTTTTAATTCATGTTAAGCTTGGCCAACAGCCTTCAGAAGACAGAACCCTTTTCCCGTCTGTGGCGTGTGTGTTCACGTGTGCTTCATGAATTTCCTAACCAGGATGTGAAGAGCACAGCCCACTGGGGTTTTTTGCTGGTGGCCTCCTGTTTGCGAACATGGTCGGCTGATAAAGGAGGCTCCGAGAGATGATCTGAGTGTGCTTCGTGTGTTGTTTGAGGCTGGCTTCCCTGGGGCTGCCATCAGTCAGCCCATCACTCAGCCATGGGCCGGGCCAGGAGGCCACAGGGCCATGTGCTGCTACAAGCGCCCTCCCCGCCCCTGGTTTTCGTGCCATGGTTTCCTGTGAAGAACATCGTCACGCTATATTCATCTTTCCTCTTAGCTGGCGCTGAGTCACTCCATGATAAAGCCACTCTTCAAGCTCTATTTTGGGTACACTTTACACTCTGAAGGAGCCGGTAACACATCTCTCCTGATATAAATGCACAGGAGAGCCCGTCAGCCACAGCTCTCTGATGGAGCCTAGAAGTTGCAATTGGGTCAGTGTTTTCACTGCCACAGCACTTAATCACTTGAAAACTTTATCTGAACTTGTGAAGTTTTCTCGTTTTTAGCTTTCCATTCTTCTCTTTGGCCTGTTGTGATAACGGAAGCATGCTGCTGTCCATCCCAGGTCAGAGCTGGTGTCAGGGGAAAGGTGGGCGGGGGAGGAGGAGGACACGGCCCACTTCTCGGGTCCCTTTGAACTGTCTTTATTAGCTGATTTCATAATTTTGCAGTGAATTTTCAGAACACCTGGCACCCCCACATTTAAACGGAAGCACAAACCCAATTCCAAAGCCAAAGCCTCCTTCCGGATCCCCTGCTGGTTTCTGCCATCAGCACCAGCGCTGCAGCCCCTCACCTCCCCCCGGCTCAGTGTTGGTGTCAAGAGGTGACCGTGAAACTGGCACTCCAGAGGGTGCTCAGCATCACCTGAGAACAAACCCTCACTTCCTGTGACTCCAAATTAACACTGTTCTGTTCACTGTACAAGAAAATGAAGGATGCTGTGTCTATCACCAGAGAGCACATTTAAAGAGCCTCACACTGGGTGTGGTGGCTAACGCCTGTAATCCCAGCACTTTGGGAGGCTGAGGCAGGCGGATCACCTGTGGTCGGGAGTTTGAGACCAGACTGACCAACATGGAGAAACCCTGTCTCTACTAAAAATACAAAAATTAGCCGGGCATGGTGGCTCATGGCTGTAATCCCAGCTACTTGGGAGGCTGAGGCAGGAGAATCTCTTGAACCCAGGAGGTGGATGGAGATTGCTGCCGTTAGCCGAGATCGAGCCATTACACTCCAGCCTGGGCAACAAGAGCGAAACACCGTCTTCAAAGAAAAAGGGGGTCCTCACATGAAAGGCCCCTGCACTCTTCTGGGATCACTTTAAGGAGAGTTACAAGGTGCGTCTGGACTTTCCACGCACCAACCCCTGGGTTTGCCGCATCAACCACTGTTCCAGAGGGCGGAAGGCCTGAAGTTCTCTGAGCTGGAATCTTCCCACATTTCTTTGTCCAGTGTCTGGGGGCCTTGGTTCTAGGACAGCATCTCCCCTGTGCTGGAGTTGCTCAAAGCATCGTGGCCTGGCTTGAATGGGCTCTATCTTTTCCAGGGCAGGCATTGCAGTGGAGTCCTCAGGTCTGGCTGACACTCCTGGTGCACGGCTTATGCCACGCTGGTACAGACCCTGGGCCATGGAGAGGACTCATGGTGAGGTGCCAATGTGGCTACTGCCCCAGCTTCTGCCCTCACTTGGCATGTACCATAGACCATGCTGCTTCCACTTCTTAGGAGGAAAACCCCCTCTATTTCCAAGCCATTCAATATTCACAATAGGCAAGGCCCTTATGATTCAGTCCTGCTACCTCTCCAGCCTCACCATCCACCACATGCCCTCCTCACTCACTCACTCATCAAACACACACTGAGGGCCCACAGTGAGTCAAGACCTGGGCTTGGCACCAGGGCACTAGGTAAAACCCAACTCTAGTTTCAGGAAACTCATCCATGAGTAGGGGCAGCCTGACCTATATGCATGTGTAATGAGGAGTTGGAATGAAGGGTTCTTTCACAGCACCAAGGTAAGAGATGTCAGTTCTACCTTCTTCAGGTCCAGCGTGGATACCACCTCTTACGGGAAGCTTTCCCTCATCCACCCCCGCCTCCGCCCATGGACCGGCTGTATGCCTGTGTCCTCCTCCAGGTCTCTGCAGTGGGGCCGTAATGACTGTGCTTGACGGTTCCTACTCATCACCTCCCCACTGCACCCTGCACCCTGTCCTGCCACAGAGTAAGTGCTCCACACATGGTTATTGTTTCAAATGCGCCTAATGGTAAATCTCAGTCTCCAAGTTGATGGCAATTTCCCAAAAGCGCTGAGCTAAGAACCCACATTCCCCTTTTTGTAACAGAGGGGAAAGAAGGCGTTAGAAGGCTCTGGTCAGGACATGTGACTCCTGGAGCAAGCCTAGCTGCTCATGAGCTGTGTGCATTCCAGAGATGCTTCGGGCCCCGCCTGCCCCTTGTCCCTCCTCTGTAGGACAGTGGAGGGCCCCTTGACATCACAGGGCCACAGACAGGAAGTGGGGTAGAGCAAGAGAGGCTAGTCCTTTCTGGGAAGTGACAGAGCAGCAAGAACCAGACTTTCTGGGGGGAGAGAAAGGAGAACGTGTGCTCTCTCTTAAAGATAAGGCATTTTCACCACCAACACGCCACTCGGTAAGGTCACTTCTGGGTTGATGAATAAAACCTTGCTGTTTGTACAATATTTCGCATTATGCAGGAGGGCTTGGCTCTCACCTCAGAGCCTGGACGTGGCCGGCTTCATGCTTATCTGTGTAATGTGCATGCCACACACGAGGATAAAAACGTGAACAGAGACTGCATTCGCTGTCTGTTAATGTGTAAAAAGCTGTCACAAAACTTAGTGCCTTAAAATAACCATGATTTCCTGGTTGCTTTAGGCCAGGGCTTCAGCAGCGGCCTAGCCAGGTGCAGGGTCTCTCATGAGGCTGCGATCAAGATGCTTCCAAGCTTCCCAAGCAGCTGCGGGCCGTGGGCCCGAGCTCCTCCGTACGGGGCCCTCCACAGGACCACTCACAACATGGTAGCCAGAGCAGGAAATACCAGAAAGAGAGAGACGTGCACACCAAGACAGAAGCTGCGGAACCTCTTCGAGGCCAATCTTGGAAGCGAAGCACCGTCATTTCTGCCAGATTCTCTGGGCCACATAGACTAATCCTGGTGAATGCCAGGAGGTGAGGGTGATTAGGGGCCTTCCTGGAGGTTGGCTGCCACTGTCATACCCTGGCAGTGACATTCATACCATCTTCATTAGGGTTGGCTATTTCCTTTCCAGAGTAAAAGAGATATATTCATTATCCTGTATTACACCAACAGATAGGTCTTACTCTCCTGCAGTTTTGAAGGGCTGCAAATACTTTAGATAATAGTTGTAAAATACTGCATGGGCCTGGAATATATATATATATATACACATACAGAGACACACCTCATTTTATTGCCCCTCACTTGACTGAGCTTTGCAGATACTGTACTTTTTTTTTTTTAAACTAATTGAAGGCTTGTGGCAACCATGCATCAAGCCAGTCTGTCGGTACCATTTTTCCAAAACCATGTGTTCGCTTCATGTCTCTGTGTCACATTTTGGTAATTCTCACAATATTTCAAACGTTTTCATCATTATGATATCTGTTATGGTGACCTGCGATCAATGATCTCTGATATTACCATTGTAATTGTACTGGTGCACCATGAATTGCACCTACAGAAGATGGCGAACTTAAACATGTGGTGTGTTCCATCTACCAGCTCTTCCCCCATCTCTCTCCTTCTTCTTGGGCCTCTCTCTTTTCTGAGATACAATAATATGGAAATTTGGCCAAGTAATAACCCTATAATGATTTCTAAGTGTTCAAGTGAAAGAAATAGTTACATATCTCCCATTTAAAATTTTAAAAAAGCTAGTAATGATGGAGCTTAGTGAGGAAGGTATGTCAAAAGCTGAGATGGAGCTGGTTATGGGGGCTCATGCCTGTAATCCTAGCACTTTGGGAGGCTGAGGCAGGAAGACTGCTTGAGGCCAGGAGTTTTAGACGAGCCTAGATGACATAGTGAGACCCTACCTCTACTAATAAAATATTTTTAAAAATTGGCTGGGCAATGAGCTATGATTGCACCAATGCACTCCAGCCTGGACAACAAAGTGAGACTATCTTAATCAAATAAAGGAAGTTGAGATAGGCTGAATGCTAGGTCACTCGTGCCAAACAGCCAAGTTGTGAAAGCAAAGGCAAAATTCTTGAAAGAAATTAAAAGTGCTATACCAGTGAATACATGGATGATAAGAAAGTAAAATGGGCTTACTGCTGATATGGAGAAAGTTTTTAGTGGTCTAGATAGAAGATCCAACCAGCCAGGATACTTCCTTCAGTCGAAGCCTAATCCAGAGCACAGCCCTAACTCTTCAATTCTATGGAAGCTAAGAGAGGTAAGGAAAGTGCAGAAAAAAAGTTTGCTGCTAGTAGAGGTTGGTTCATGAGGTTTAAGGAAGTAAGTCGTCTCCATAACTTAAAAGTGCAAAGGGAAGCAGCAAGTGCCCATACAGAAGCTGCAGCAAGTTATCCAGCAGATACGGCTAAGATCATTGATGAAGGTGGCTACATGAAACAACAGATTTTCTTTTTTGTTTGAGACACGGTCTTGCTCTGTCACCCAGGCTGGAGGGCAGCGGCACGATCTCAGCTCACTGCAGAATCAACTCCCTGGGCTTGGGTGATCCTCCCACTTCAGCCTCTCAAGTAGCCGGGATTACAGGCATGCACCACTAGACCCAGCTAATTTTTTATACAGACAGGGTTTTGTCATGTTGCCCAGGCTGGTCTTGAACTCCTGGGCTCAAGCAATTCTCCTGCCTCAGCCTCCCAATGTGCTGGGATTACAGGTGTGAGCCACCACACATTGCCAACAGATTTTCAATGTAGATGAAATAGCCGTCTACTGGAAGAAGATGCCATCTAGGACTTTCATAGCTAGAGGGGAGAAGTCAATGCCTGGCTTCAAAGCTTCAAAGGACAGGCTTGCTCTCTTGTTAGAGCCTGATGCAGCTGGTGACTTTAAGTTGAAGGCAGTGCTCATTTACCATTCTGAAAATCCTAAGGTCCTTAAGAATTGTACTAAATCTGCTTTGCCTGTGCTCTATAAATGGGACAACAAAGACTAGATGACAGCACATCTGTTTAAAGCATGGTTTACTGAATACTTTAAGCCCATTGTTGAGACCTACTTCTCAGAACAAAAAGATTTCTTTCAAAATATGACTGCTCATTGACAATGTACCTAGTCACCCAGGATCTCTGATGGAGATGTATGAGATTAATGTTTTTATGCCTGCTAACACAACATCCATTCTGCAGCCGCAGCCCATAGATCAAGGAGTAATTTTGTCTTTCATGTCTTATCATCTAAGAAACACATTTTGTAAGTCTATAGCTGCAATAGACAGTGAGTCCTCTGATGGATCTGGCCAAAGTAAATTGAAAACCTTCTGGAAAGCATTCGCCACTCGAGATGCCATTAAGAACAGCCATGATTCATAGAGAGAGGTCAAAATGTCAACATTAATAAGATTCTGGAAGAGGCTGATTCCAGCCTACATGGATGACTTTGAAGGGTTCAAGACTTCATTGGTGTAAGTCACTATATACAGATGAGGCAGAAATAGAAGAGAATCAGAAAGAGAAGTGAAGCTGAAGATGTGACTGAATTGTTGCACTCTCATGATCAAACTTAAATGTATGAGGAGTTTCTTCTTATGAATGAGCAAAATAAGTAGTTTCTTGAAATGGAATCTATTTCTGGTTAAGATGCTGTGACTATTGTTGAAATGATTTAGAATATTTGATATGGTTTGGCTGTGTCCCCACCCAAATCTCATCTTGAATTGTAGTTCCCATAATCCTCATGTGTTGTGAGGATCTGGCAGGAGGTAATTGAATCATGGGGCAATTAACCTCCATACTGTTCCTGTGAAAATGAGTTCTCATGAGATCTGATGGCTTTATAAGGGGTTTTCCCCCAACTTTGCTCTGTACTTCTCTTTGCTCCTGCCATGTGAAGAAAGATGTATTTGTTTCACCTTCTGCCATGATTGTAAGTTTTCTAAGGCCTCTCCAGCCCTGTAAAACTGTGGGTCAATTAAATCTCTTTCTTTTTTAAATTACCCACTCTTGGGTATTTCTTCATAAGCAGTGTGAAAATGGACTAACAAAAATTCTGTTAGCCTTGTTGATAAAGCAGAGGCAGGGTCTGAAAGGACTGACTCCAATTGTGAAAGTTCTACTGTGGCTCAAATGCTATCAAACACCATCACATACTACAGAGAACTCTTTCGTGAAGGGAAGAGTCAAGTGATGCAGCAAACTTCATTGTTGTCATTTTTTAAAAACTGCCACAGCCACCCCAACATTTAGCAACCACCATCCTGATCAGTCAGCAACTATCAACATCGAGGTAAGACCCTCCATTCATTCATTTAAATATGGGGTCTTGCTATGTTGCCCAGACTGGTCTCAACTCATGACTTCAAGTAATTCTCCTGTCTCAGCCTCCCAAACAGCTGGGATTACAGGTCTAAGCCTAGCTCTAGCATTTAAAAATGAGTCTAGTATTTTAAAATTAAGTATGTGCATTTTTTTAGATAAAACGATACTGCATACAAATGATAAGTACAAATGATTGCATACAAAGACTACACTATAGTTTTTTATATGCACTAAGAACCAAAATAATGTATGTGATTCACCGTATTGCAATATTCACTTTATTGAGGTGGTCTGACACCAAACCTGTAATATCTCTGAGACATTTATTACATGCCAGGCATTATTAGGTGGTTGGGATATACAATACATTGGTGAAGAAAATAGACTAACATAGTGCATACAGGACATTTAATGTTGCTTAAGGATTTTGGTTTTAGGCTACAGTAATCAAAACAGCATGGTACTGGTACCAAAACAGAGACATAGACCAATGGAACAGAACAGAGGCCCCAGAAGCAACACCACACATCTACAACCATCTGATCTTTGACAAACCTGACAAAAACAAGCAATGGGGAAAGGACTCCATGTTTAATAAATGGTGTTGGGAAAACTGGCTAGCAATGTGCAGAAAGCAGAAACTGAACCCCTACCTGTCACCTTACACTAAAATTAACTCTAGACGGATTAAAGATTTAAACATAAAACCTAACACCATGAAAACCCTAGAAGAAAACATAAGCAAAACTATCCAGGACATAGGCATAAGCAAGGACTTCATTACTAAAACACCAAAAGCAATGGCAATAAAAGCTAAAATAGACAAATGGGATCTAATTAAACTCCAGAGCTTCTGCACAGCAAAAGAAACCATCATTAGATTAAATTGGCAACCAGCAGAACGGGGAAAAATTTTTGCAATCTACCCATCTGACAAAGGGCTAATATCCAGTATCTACAAAGAACTAAAACATATTTACAAGAAAAAAACAAGCCCATTCAAAAGTGGGCAAAGGATATGAACAGACACTTTTCAAAAGAAGACATATATGAGGCCAACAAACATATGAAAAAATGCTCATCATCACTGGTCGTTAGAGAAATGCAAATCAAAACCACATTGAGATACCATCTCATGCCAGTTAGAATGGCGATAATTAAAAAATCTGGAGACAACAGATGCTGGAGAGGATGTGGAGAAATAGGAAGACTCTTACACAGTTGGTGGGAGTGTAAATTAGTTCAACCATTGTGGAAGACGGTGTGGTGATTCCTCAAGGATCTAGAAATAGAAATTCCATTTGACCCAGCAATCCCATTACTGGGTATATACCCAAAGAACTATAAATTGTTCTACTCTAAAGTATGTTCATTGCAGCCCTGTGAACAATAGCGAAGACCTGGAACCAACCCAAATGCCCATCAATGATGGACTGGACAAAGAAAATGTGGTACATATACACCATGGAATACTACATAGCCATAAAAAACAATTGAGTTCGTGTCCTTTGTAGGGACTTGGATGAACCTGGAAACCATTATTCTCAGCAAACTGACACAAGAACAGAAAGCCAAATATCGCATGTTCTCACTCATAGGTGGGTGTTGAACAATGAGAACATGCGGACTTAGGGAGAGGAACATCACCCACTGGGGGCAGTTGAGGGGGGTAGGGGAGAGACAGTGGGGGGTGGGGAAGATGGGGAGGGACAACATGGGGAGAAATGCCAGATATAGTATGCACATAAAGTAAAAAAATAAAAATAAAATAAAAGAATTTTGGTTTTAATTTTAACACAGGGTACGGGTGATAAGCTGTCCCCAATTCTTGTCTCAGTCTATCCCATCAGTGCCTAAAGCACCTCACCAGGCACCCCTCACTAGGATGGGTACGCCAAGAACCTGGGAGAAAATACCAGTCTCCTGGATTCCTAAACTTGCAAACCTAAGGCAGTACAGGGTAGAGAAACCAGCTCTTCCTGCCCCAGGCTAAACAAAATTCTGGCTAAAACAGCTTAGATTTGTGCTTAATAATATTCTGGGGAAGTCTGGGGGCTGGTGGATGCATGGGTGAGTGAGAGAAGGATTCAGATGTGAGAGGACACAAAATTTCCCAGAGAAAAGGCAAAGATCCTTGAGAAGAACCAGATTCTAGGATCCTCCTTAGCCAAGCTCTGCAAAGCTGTGCACATCCAGGAATAAGTTCACCCTTATTCTCAAGCAACATGGATTCTTGTCACCCCAACTCACTGTTGGATGCTGTCAAAGTTGACAACCACAGGTAGCTCATTGGCCCATTGGGCCTGCAGGGCAATCCACAATCCACTGGGCATGCGCGCGCGCGTGCGCGCGCACCCCCACACCCCCCCCCCCCCCACACACACACTCTCCCTCCCACTGCCCTCTGAAGCCTGGCCAGACCTGAGTCTGGAGCTGATGACTCATTCATCGAGATTGAGAGGCACTCCCTCCTCTCATTCTCTTGTCCTGGCAGTCTCTTCCACTTTTCCACTTTTTCCCTTTCAATCTCCTCTCCTTACCACTCCCCCTAACTGGGAGTGAATGTCAAGTAAATGATAACTTGACCTCTGAGTATCAGAAGCAGTTGAGGACAGCTAGAGACTGGAAGACACAGGAAGGTCTGAAGAATGGGCTTCTCACTCCCTTACCTCTAGAGCTTGGGTCAATGTCAAGGGTCAAGCAGCAAGAGCTGATGGCTGCTGCCTGGTTCTCTTCCAAGGGCTATCATGGGGGGTATGATCTCAGTTAAAGGTAGATGTCTAAGAGGGCTGGTAGGCTATTTATTTTCATCTACAGCCTACAATTTTAGCATCAAATCCTCTACTGAATAATGTGGCACAGGATGATATCTGTGTATCAATCATATGCCTCCATTGACTATTTTTAAACCAGAGATGAGTTCCCATGTAAAATCACTTTCCCTCTTCCCACCTCCCACCTAACCAAAACTCAGACAGCAAAACTTAAAAATACTAATGTTCATTATAAGATTCTGCCTGCATGTGTATTTAATGCCACCAGTATAGAACATGAGGAAAAAAAGTCAAATTGACCAACAACTCACTAAGACTTCTGGGTACATTCAAGGGCATATGTACATTAAAATACCACAATTTTATTTCCAGTTTTATTAAGAGTTCATACCTTACTGTATTACTGCAAGTCAAACCCAAATATTAATAAGACAAATGAAGAAAAACTCTCAAAGTAAAAACGTTCCTAACTGCTAAGTGGTGACCAAGAGCAAAAGCTAAAGATGAATCTCCGTGCCGCCTGGAGACCCAATGAGTGCCATGTTTGGCTGGGATGTAAATGCAGCCATGGACCCCACAAAGTCCTCCCCAACAGCTGAGGAAACAAACTTCTGTTGGGAAAAACTGCTACAGGGAAAACTTGGAAGTCAGGAACATGCAATCAGAGAAAAGGGGTCACATCTTGATGGCGTTAATGGGGCTGCCTAATTCAGTCATCACAATGAAGCCCACATACCAAATGGAACCTGAAAGCTCTCAGGATCAGGATTTGGGCAGTACAAGGGTGTCATTTTGAAGTTATGTATGTTATATGCTCTCTTATAAGAAAGAATTGGCTAGCTATCCAATTTGGAATGAAAATAAATATTTCTTGTGAAACAGCCCAGAATGACTTTCACACAACATCATTTATATATATTAGCTAAATTGCAAGTTGCTCGTAGGTAGCATCTTCCTGTCTCAATTACCTTATGTCTGTTTATGGTGCAGAATCCTGGGTCTGCTATAAGGGAGGTACGCAGAAATGTTTCTCACCTGATGAGCCCAGCCTGGAACTTTCCTAATACCTACCTGCCCATCCCTGCCACACACAGCTTCCCACTGGTCCAAGGGTCACGTCTGGCCCCACATGTAATTGTGTGGCTCAGAACTCCCAAGCTATGGCTTGTGATTTGCTAGAGAGGAGCCAGGACTCACTGGGGTCTAGAGATTTCTAACTTCAGATGAGAAAAAGAGGAGTGGGAAGGTGTCAGGTGGTGAGTCAATCAACAAGAGAGAGGCAGAGCTTCCCGGACAGGACAGGGACAGAGGCCTAAGGCAGCCTGCGAGGGGGAAAGAAGCTGGGAGGACGTCCCTGCTCCCCATCCACAGTGAGAGTTCACACAGAGCACACCTTGGCGTGCATGTGGGGCTGGGGGGGCGCCTCAAGCTGGGGTCCAATTGATGTAGGTCCATGAGGAGTGGTGGGAGCGTAGGGGCAGGGGGCAGCTGACACAGCAGGTTTAAAGGGATGCCAGGGCAAAGAGCTTGGGAAATGCGCTGCACCCAAAAGGCACCCAGCCCCATTCCTGAATGCTTGCTTGCTGGACTACACCAGTGTAAAGGAGTGGTGAATGCATCAACACAAGGGCCTCTTGCTAGAGCATCGGCCTCTATTTAGTGGCATAAGCACTGGACACAGAGTCAGGGGAGGGCAGAGGGAAAGACGAGTAGGGACACACAGCAGGCTGTGGACAGATGCTGGCTTCCCTATGCTACAGTTTGGATGTTTGTCCCCCCAAACCTTACGTTAAAATGTGATCTCCACTGTTGGAGGTGGGACCTAATGGGAGGTATCTGGGTCATGGGGACAGATCCCTCATGAATGGCTTAGTGTTGTTCTCGCAGTAATGAATGAGTTCTTGCTCTATTCATTCCCATGAGAGTTGGTTGTTAAAAAGAGCCTGGCCGAGCACTTTTGGGTTGGGGGGCCAAGGTGGGAGGATCATTTGGGCCCAGGAGTTCAAGACTAGTCTGGGCAACATAGTGAGATACTGTCTCTACAAAAAATAGAAATACATTTTAAAAATGAAATAAAATAAATATAAATTAAAAAGAGCCCAGCACTCCCCTGACCCCATCTTGCTTCCTCAGATGCCATGTGATCTGCAGATGCCAGCTCCCCTTTACCTTTAGCCATGAGTGCAGGTGGCCTGTGGCCCTTCCCAGATGCAGATGACCAATCCTGAACTTTTGCAGACATCAGAATCATGAGCCAAATAAACCTCTTTTCTTCATAAATTACCCAGTCTCAGGTATTCATTTACAGCAACACTAAAAGGACTAAGACATCCTATGAGCTGGGTGTTTGATCCCGGTCAATCTCAGCCTGGGACGTCTGCAAATGCTCACCTTCAGCACCTGGCTGAGAGCCTTAAGCCTCGTATGTATTTGACATAAATAACAGAAATCTGTAATAAAGGAGGTGCGATTAGATAATTGGCAAGATCACTTTCAGGGCCTCAGGGTTGAGATTCTGTGGGAAACCTCTTTTCTTTGGACAAAAGGAAAATGCCCCCCCACCCTTATTATCACAGTGTGGTATTGGCTGTATATGTGGCTAGCTGCAGAGCTGGTTTATATGTCCCTATAGTTCCACAATTTCTATTGTGCAAACATCTGGCACCCTTGCTGATAAAACTGAACATCAAATAACATGGCAGTTGCTGGTAATTCAGCACTCTGACCAGCCTCTCACCATTATGACTGAGAAAGTTCAGTGTTCATATCTGCAGAGAGAGTGATGACAAACTTTGGCCCTGTTTTCATGTAACAAGACAAAATAGCAGATATCCTATGTCATCCAGTCTTGTTCTTTTGCAACCTCGCTCCCCGCCTACCCAAGAGTAACAGGTGGTTTGGAATCACTTACACTCTGACCTGGCACTGCTGCATGGGGCACAATTTCTATGTGAAACACTGGACCAAAATGAAAGCCTGACTTTTCACCGCATGGGTCCTCATAAATCATGTAGGATAAGTGTGGCACAGCGAGCCGCCCCGCAGCAGCAAAACCAACTGGGATAAGGAGGTGAGCCCAGCATGGAGCAAGCTGGTGGGGGACCACTGGCTTGACTCCCTTCTGGTTCTGTGTCCAGGGACAGCGGAGGCTCTCAGTTTTCACCTGTACAAGTCGGATGAAACAGAGCTGCTCTGATGAGGACATGAAACCGTGTACATGATGGTGCTCCAAAATTCTATTAATACCTTGAAAATAGATAATACATTCAAAACCATGGCCTGAGAAAAGAATCCAGAGTTTTTGGAGAATAAAAATCCATGTGGTACACTTATTTCTCCTTTCAGGGAAGGTATTAAATCCACACAAACCAGGATATTTATAAAAAGGTGATTTTTAAACATTCATATATTAAAAAATAAAATTTAAGGGGAAGGGTTTCTGATATAACATTACATGCATACTGTAGACAGTAGACAGACAGTTTTTTGATTTTCCAAAAATTTTAAATAGGCCAATGCTCAAAGAAATGACCAACCTGGTGCAGTTTCTAATTCTGAAATATCTGAAACAGTATTTTCTTTTCTTAAAGAAATACATACATTCAATAACATTTGGAGTTCATTTTCATTTGGCACCAGTGACTACCTAGAACATAATCCAGAACCTGGAGGTGAACTCAAAAAGGCCTTTGAGCACCGAAAATAGATGCTGTAAGATCTGTGCATTAAGCTTGTGCACGCTGGCTACAAAGGGTGCCAGGCCCTTCCCAAGAGGCTGCTTAATGCCAAGGTCAAAGCCATAGAGCTAGCTCTGTGCCCCCTGTACTATGTCCCAACATCCTGGACTTGGACAGAAATCCTACCAAGGGAGCAGGACATGTTCTTTTCCTGTGTCTAGGCAGGGGTGACTGTGACTCCCCGACATGAAGTGGAGCTCCATCCTCACCTGTAGAATTGGGGGTGGGGAGATGGTTAGATCCCACATGTTGGTAATTGCACTGTTACCTTCCAGTTGAGAAAACACAAAATACCAAAAAGCCATAGTAGCCAAGTCACATTTTCCAATTTATTAATCAAAATAGCATCTATATGCATCAGAAAAAAAAGTTATGTGCTTCCATATCAAACATACTTTCGTCTGTACCCATTGTGTGGGCGGAGCATATGCAGATTCTCACACATTCGTGATAAATGCCCATACCAGGCAGGGAAAAAGTACAGCTGTAAATTCCAGGAGCCAGGGGCTTGCTTAAGGCCACATGCCCAGCTTGAGGCTAGAATCCAGGTCGTTGGGTTCCTATGCCAATATTTTTTCCATTACCTCCAACAGGTTTGGCGACTTGATTCTGCAGTTATGAAGAGATGGGAACATGAATTAGAATGGGAGAGAGAGCCACTGCAGGAAGGGGCTGACAACAGTTCCCAACCCCTAGAGGCACAGAGACCAACCGCTGTGAGAAGGCAGAAAGGCTGTGGAGGCAGAAAGACTCCAAAGGCTCTATCACTTAGTGAGTATAGAATTTGGGGCAAGTGACTTAGCCTCCTTGAGCTTGTTTCTTCATCTACAGAATGGGAAAAATACCTTGTGAAGAACAGAGATAATGTATGTAAAATTCCTTGCATGTAATAGGCACTTAATAAATGGCAGCTGGAGTTAGAATTTTAAGAACTCAAGGAACACAGATACCAGAAGCCTTTTAACTGGAGCAAAGAGAATTAACATCTAAATAGAGCCCCTAAGTGCACGTCTGTTTGAACACATTTCATCACATTCATAATGATCATCCCGAGGGATTAGGAGGGGGTTCAGCTGGAGAGAGGGCACCACTTGGTGGAAGAAGCATGTGTCTGGGGGTCAGACACACCTGGTTCAAATCCCGGCAGCACTACTTTCAGCTTTGTGCCACTTGAGAGTCGGTTTCCTCAGACTCAGTTTTCTCACCCACTAAATGGGAATAATAATGGTGTCCCCAGGATGAAATGTAGGCCTCTGGCCTTCAGCAGATGCTTATTAAAATGCCAGTGCCATGAAGGCATGGGATGCTATAATGTCTTCCTGTTAAATTTTTGTCCGGAAGAAAGAAAGCATTTTAAGTATGATGTTGGGATAGGCAAGTTTTAGTCACTTGGAAAATTTATATACATATGATATCTTTATTCTCCAATGATGTGTGACCCAGATAAACATTTCTAAAAACATGGGCATTTATCAAATAATAAATGCAGTATCCAGCAGGCACTCAGTAAATGCTTGCTGCAAACTGAATGCATGGAAGGAGTGATAATCCAACTCTAAAAACAAGCTGCTTCTACACACGTCGAGTGCGGTCTTTCCTTGAAGTGATTAACTCTAAACCGAGAAGAAACTTGGAACTGCAAAAGCAGAAACATACTTTTTTTCCTATTCAATAAATCATCAAGAAAGGTTAAGTCTGAAGGATGTACATTACTCAGTACAGAAGGTTTCTCAGATTTCTCTTTTGACCTGCCTGAAACAGACACTTCAAATTAGCAAAAATTCATTTGCTCTTCCTGACTCATGAAATAAATGGATGAACTTCAATCCATCCTCCCGTAACTCTCACAGTCTGCCATGCTCCACCCTGCCAGAGACACGTGTGTCCTTACGTGCTCCACAAGACACCAGATATGTATCAACAGAGCAAGGTTCTGTCACCTACCCCAGTGATAAGACACCCATCACCAACACAAAGATACCTCAGACCAACGATCATGACGTATCTCAGCAACACACGGCTCAGAGCTCTGACAGGTGTCTCCTCCCAAGGCAGGACCAAAGGCACGGGGCACTGCCATGCTGAGGGGCCATTCCTGCCCCGGCCCAGATCCACCTCTGGTCTCTGGAACTACCTGGGGAGTCTGTTCTGGTCTGTCTGGGTCTCAATGCATTCTTGCCACCTGCCAAGGTTCACTGATTGAGACAAGCCCACCGTTGCCTGGTTGCCTGATGGTTCCTCTGTGCCTGGTGGCATCCATGGTCACATAGAAACAGAAAAAGGCACTCAACTATGATAAATGGGGGAGGTGGTATCTGCTTCGGTTTGGTGGAAAGATGTCAAGTGAGCAGAGGAAGGTGGAGGATGAGGGCTGGAAGGTGCAGAGTTGGGGGGCAGGAGGACAAGGCTCTGCCTGTCAACCCCAGGATAGGGGACAGGGAACCACATATGGGGTAGGGCAACAGCCTAACAGCGGAATGAGACATTACAATAGAGAAGGAACAGTCACACGAGGAACATCCTGCAAAACTGCTGAACCTGTGGTATTTATCTGCCTCAGAGAACAGTTAACATATAGAAATCCACAGGCTCGCCCCCTATCATATGGCCTGCTAATGTTTACTGGCATTTTTCCTAGCTAGCTGCTCCTAAACATGCACTTGCCTCTGGCTGCGAGGCTCGCCATTTTGTCAAGAAAACAAAACGCCTGTCTGTAGCTCAGTGCACGGACTTCACTCACAAACACCATCTCCATGAAAACCTAATGAAAAAGTAATAAAAGTGAAATATAGTTTATTAATATTCATACTGTCTCCCACTGCCAGCAGCCATATGTGTTCCATCATTAGAGAAGCAGGCTGCTTGCAGGCCGATTCTCAGGGAGCCGTGGTCCTTGCCATCAAAGTGACCATCACAGTGGGCAGCTCAGAATGGAGGGTTAGGCCTCACTAGAACTGAGTAACTACCACGTGGCCCGGGGCTACCTTTCACCACCCGCTACTTAGACAGCTTTAGGGGCTTGCCACCCAATCCTGGGGCCACCACAAACTGGGAAATGGGGCTGAGAATGCCGATCCGATTGCCTGACATCAATGCTACATGGAAAGGAAACTTCTGTACTTGGGAACAGAAACAGATATATTTGAGCTTAAGGACATTAAAACGTTCTTCAAGAGGCCAGGGGAAAGCAAAGAATCAGAATAAATCAGAACTGCTCTATAGAATGGTTTATAGGACAAACAGCTCATTAAAACCCACATAAACTCCCAAGAGGAGAAAGAACATACACTCAAGATAAAAATTTAGGAAAGGGCAATTTATAATAGTCACAAAATATAACCTGCAAAAGATGTTATGGACAAATTACCCAAAAGTATGGAAGAAGCATAACTTGGAGATGAAACGGCTATAAAACCAGAGTACAGTGAAACCCTGTCCCACAGCTTAACTGTGATCAGAGTGATTTCTGTCTAACTTTCTGTACTGGAGTCTCCTTGGGGCAAGGGCCTAGTTCTGATTTATCAGAGCCCACTGCCTTGCTTCTAACAGGTGTCCAATAAAATGTTTCCTGAATGAAGCGGGGAAGAAAAGTATTAGCAAATCAGGATTTGAGGAAGAGTAGACATCCTGTCAATGTTTAAGACTTGGGAGAACTGGCCAGAGGGAGAAAAGGTGTGTTGCAGATGAACAGAAGGAAACGAAGGCAAGAGGCGGTACCTGGAAAGCCACTGATAACCTGCTGTTTGCTGAAGTTCGGTGACTTTGTTGACAGTAGGGTAGGGGATGTAACTACGTAAATACACGGCGGTAATACGCAGATTTCTTTCTCACATAAAGGTTTCTGAGAATGAAATATAATTATCTATGTAGCAAACCATGAATGGGAAGAAAAAAATACAGTCTTGTCTGGGCGTGGTGGCTCACATCTGTAATCCCAGTGCTTTGGGAGGTGAAGACATTAGGATCCCTTGAGGCCACAAGTTTGAGACCAGTCTGGGCATCATAGCGAGACCTCCCCAACCCCATCTCTACAAATAATTTCAAAAACTAGCTGGGCATGGCGACACACAGCTGTAGTCCCAGCTACTTGGGAGGCTGAGGCAGGGGGATGATTTAAGTTCAGGAGTTCGAGGTTGCCGTGAGCCATGAACGCACCACTACACTTTAGCCTGGGTGACTGGGCGAGACCCTATCTCAAAAAAAGAATAAAGATAGAAAAAGAAAAATACAGTCTTTTCTGATTAGGGAAGATAGTTGATGATAAAACAAAACCAAATCCAGATACTTTTCACTTCCTTTAAATGGCAGCACAAAGAAAGGGACATAAAAGTAAAGCGGGCGGGGTCAAAGCGTAGCGGGGAGAGTCACACAGCCTGAAAGGAACACTCGCATCTCCCTGGCGTCAACACTCAGAAGTGACACATTTCAGAGCATTTCCTCCTCAGAGAGGTGAAGGTTTCATGCATCTCCATGGGCCAGGCACTGCATATGTGGATTTCACCTAGTCCTTACAACTTTCATAAGACAGCATTATGATTCCAGTGTAGGGGCCAGAGAGCTGGGGTGCAGAAAGTTAAGTAACTTGCCAAGCATGCACAGATAGTCAGTTGCCGAACTGGAATTTTATTTAGGCTTACCATCTCTAAAGCCAACTATACCATATACTTTAGAATTACTGAAATATCATAGACAAAATACTCCCCCTTGCACCTCCTCCTCGACCCCCTGCAGAGGATCAGTCGCTCTTGTAAGACCAAGAGAGCACTATCCCAGAGTCAGCTGGCCTGGCTTCACCTCCCGCCTGCTGTGCACACCGCACCTGTTCTTCAGGTAACAACACTGCAACCATCAGGGCAACGCCAAGATCCGCTTACACACAGGTGCCCAGGGGCCTCAGAGAGAGCTGCAGAAAAGCTGCTCCTTTTCTCCCCAGTGAAGGAGAAAACAAAATATTTACCTTAGTATTTCAGCCTAGAGCCGGAAAAGTATAAATCATCTCCGCAAATCTGCTTTTGTCAGGATTTATAAAATCAGCTCCTAGAGCAGTAACACAAACACAGCTCTGAAAGATACTCACTTTCTAGCTGGCATCTCTAACCATGCTAGGTCCCACGTACAAATAAACCAAAAAGGGCCTGCATCTCCGTCCCTGGTAACGATCTCATCCCAATTCTACTGAGCCTGAAAAGGTTCTTCTCCCCTCTTCTGTTTAAAAATAATTTATAGAGGTGGATCACATAAATAAAATTGGTCATTTTAAAGTGAACAACTCAGTGGCATTTAGTACACTCATAATGTAGTACAAACAACGACATCTATCTAGTTCCAAAATACTTTCATCACTTGGAAGTAAAAATCCCCTTATCTATTAAGAATTTCTCCTATTATCCCCTCCTCCCAGCCACCAATCTGAATTCTGTCTTAATATTTTTTTTTTTTTTTGACACAGAGTCTTGCTCTGTTGCCCAGGCTGGAGTGCAGTGGTACCATCTCAGTTCACTGCAACCTCCACCTCCCAAGTTCAAGTGATTGTCGTACCTCAGCCTCCTGACGATTACAGGTGCATGCCACCAGGCCTGGCTAATTTTTTGTATTTTTAGTAGAGACGAGGTTTCGTTATGTTGGCCAGGCTGGTGTTGAACTCCTGGCCTCAAGTGATCTGCCCATCTTGGCCTTCCAAAGTGCTGGGGTTATAGGCATGGGCCACCACATCCAGCCATCTTAATGGATTTTTCTCTGCTGGCTATTTTTCATTTAAAGAGTATCATACGATATGTGTATTCCTTCTTTCACTTAGCATGATGTTTTGTGTGTATGTTCATGCTGTAGCATATATCAGTATATCATTCCTTTTTTATGGCGAAATAATATTCCATTGTATGTCTATACTACCATTTGCTTATATATTCATCCACTGATGGACATTCGGGCTGTTTCCACCATTTGGCTGTTGTAAATAGTGTTGCTGTGAACATGCATGTATAAGTATTTGTTCAAGTCCCTGTTTGCACTTACTTTGGGCATATTTTATTTTATTTTGGGTGCACACTTATTTTGGGAATGGAATTGCAGGGATCAAATGGCAATTCCACAGTTACGTTTTTGAGGAACTGTCAAACTGTTTTCCACTGTGGCTGTACCATTTTACATTCCTACCAGCAACATATGAGGGTTGCTGAAAAAGTTGTTTTAAACATAATTTATGGAAAAAAATACCTGAAATGATTTTCATTAACACTGGCCTTCGTAGCTCATGAAAGGATTAGGGGATTTATAGCACAGCTTTCCTGTAATAGGCCTTGTGAAATCTCTAATCCTGCACCCCTCATCAAGTACAAAGAATATGTTAATCACTACCATGGACACCCAGGATGGTTCCAGTTCCTAGCTCGTTGCCCAGGACTAACACCCAGGGCACAGCTATAGAACAAAAGTTCCAAAAGTTCCAAAGTTCCATCAAATACAAGGAGGTGTATATTATACCACAGATTTTACATGCAGCAAGAATTTACATCAGAGAAGTGCAGAGTGCCCAAAGATGAATAGAGAAATGAAACCTGAGAAAGACCTTGAAGGATGGGTATAATAAATCACCCATGCAGAGCACGGAGCCCCACAGTTGCCACGATCCGAATGGCCTGCTGTACTGAGGGCGGCCCAGACGGCTGCCAATGCACAGCAGCTTGGACAGCAAGGAGTGTGAGACAGAGACACTGGAGAGTGGCATCTGCCATCGCTCCCACCAGCCCGGGGCCATATCTCATTTCCCCAGGGCTGCAGGGAGTACAGCTCCTGCAAAATATCTCCCTTCCTACCTGCTAGGAAAGGCCATGTTGTCATGTTTCATTAGAAATGTTCAATTTCTGTGGCAAAACAAACTCAGCAATTCTCATGCTGTGCAGGCAAAATGGAAAGTATTTAAGTGTGGCGAGTCTCACCTGCTAGATGGGAAGGAGGATGACATGAATATGTACAGACTCCCTCCCTGCCTCCTCTTTATCACCTGGGGAACAGGGCCATGCTCAGGCCACACGTACCTGCCTTCCACAGCCTCTGATCTGGCAAGGAGTTACAGTTTGTCCAGGGAGAGTCTCACCAAGGAGCAGGAGAGTGTAAGCCCCTCAGGCACACCCTGCTATCAGGACTCGAGGCTGGGCCTGCCGTCAGGGAGGGTAGAGCTGGAATGGGTCCCTCTGCACCAGGCACAAGGTGGCCTTTCCCTCAGCAGAACCCCTCACCCTTCACCTCTGTGATGGTAGGAGATGACTGCTGTCTACCTGGCACAGCTGCCACCTGCATCCCTCCCATTGACATCCTTAGGGTGAATTCAAGGCTTCCCCAGGTCTGAATCCCCCACAGCGCTTGGCTGCAATCTGTGCACGCTGAGCGTATGCAGAGTGAACGCTCAGATGTGCCTCCTGCCCTGGAAAACACATGTGCTTTCTGCGGCTGCACACCACACCGTCTTTGTCTGGGGCACTGAATCATTAATTTTGAGCAGGGGCAATGCTGCTCTGTGCAGAGGATCAACATCATCACTGCCTGGGACAGAAGTGAACAGTCAGGCAAGACTACATGATGTCCGTGCTCACCAAGCATGCAGTTCCCAACCGGACAGGAAAACAAACCCTCAGCAGCGCCCTCTAGAGGGCAGGACATTGTCTGTGCCAGGTGGGGGGTGGGGAGGGCTGACCTGAGACCACCGAAATCAGACGCCTTCTTGAGGGTGCCTGAGGCCAGGCCTTTCAGAGGCACTAGAGGTTTCCTGCTGTGCATGTCACAGCCTGGGGACCCTCAACACGCCTACTTTCTGCAGTGGGGCAGGAATCATCTGGACAGAGTGGGACACAGAGGCTGTACTGTTGCAGTGGTCACCAACATGTGGGTGACCGGGGGCCAGGCCTTGACCACACAGTACCCTATGCGATAGGGACAGAAAGGCTGCAAGAGCTACCCTGAGAGCTATGATGAGGGTCACAAAAAGCCCACTCCTGGAAATACTCAGAAAACGCAAGTCCCCATCATCAGCAAAGGCCTGCTCCAACACAAAGCTTAGGTTTGGTTCAGAGAGCAACGCACCCAGCTTCTTAAACGGGTATTTCCTTTGTGTACATCCATGTTTATTCTCTGAAATCTGCACGTTTACAGTTAACCCTCCCACTCTGGGTGACCTAGAAATGATCTTTCCTCTCCGCAGTTCATTTCTCTCGTGAGGCGTTCTCAACAGAACTCCCCTCTTGGTTCCGTGTGGGAGTGAGTCTCGCAGGCTCGGCGCTGCTCTCATTTTTCTGGGGCCTCCCTGTTCCTATGTTCTCACTCAGTCGGGCATGCCCAGAAGAGATGGTCTCTCTGCAAAGAAGCCACAGCACTTCCTCAAACCCAGGGCAGCCTCCTCCTTCTGCAGATATGCACGTAGTGGTATTCAAAATCACTTGCAGAGTAAACTGCGAAGCCAAGCACTGAGAAGAATGAAGAGACAGACCTTTCTGTACAAACCTTGACATGCAATAGGAACAGAAAAAATTGGGAAAAATGAAAAAATAGCACATTTCTCAGAGAACATCTCTCTTCAATCTCCCTGTTTCTGTCAGCACCAGCAGCACCCTAATTTGGACCTACATGGCCTCAACGGAGAGCCACGTGGATGCGCTTCTCGAAAGGGTGGCGCTAGCTCAGGAAGGTGAAGCAGTGAACCAGCACCGCCCTGGAGGCTGGAATTCCTCCTCTCTGTGCCCAGCCTAAGGCAATGTTGTCATGTTTCGTTAGACAGCATCTCAGTCGGGCGGGCGGGGCGTCTGGAGATTCCCTATCTACTTCTGACGTGTCCACCTGGATTAGTTTGAGAACCTTAGAAACACAAACAGGTGGAGGGAGGAGAAGAACAGAGAAAAGCCAGGAACAGAGAGGCCATGGCAAGAAAGAGTAACACATTTATAGTCTCAGCTACCTGCAGGACAGGAAGAGGCTGTGAGGCTAGGCATGAGGCTTAAAACTTACCAAGACCTTCCCCGTTCCCAGAGCCCTCACCCTAGAATGTTGGTTCGGGGCCAGTGAGCTGTGGGGAAGTCACGTCAGAGCGGTAGAGAGACTTATTCCAACTCACACAGCTGGCGGGACGCTGAGATGCAGGTCTCTGCCTCACCATCCTCGTCTAGGCCAAGGGTGGCAGGCCATTCATGTTCACTGTACAACCAGTGGTTAAAATCAGCCTCGGTTCTCCGCCTGGGTCTAAGAGCCAGACCCTGGGCCTAAGAAATACATCATTTCTTTGCAGATGAAATGAATGAATAAGAAGATGGATTATACTAAATGCAAATATTCAGAGGAGGGAGAAATCTCTTTTGGTTATGGCAAAGGTGGCACTTGAGTTTCACAAGGGGCATGGGGGAGGACTGGGTTTGGAGGCCTGGGGACGTAGGGAGGCAGGGAAGGCATCCTACACCAAAGGCGCCTGCAGGCTAGAATGGACAGCGAGTAGGTCAGGCTGGTGCAGAGGCCATGTGGGGAGAGTAGGGCAGAGGGGCAGGCTGGGGCCACCCAGTAGGAGTAGGACTTCAAATCCCAGACCTTCCAATCCCAAGTTAGGGATCTGGACGTGGGGGTGGAGCAGGACGCACAGGAGGAGCAGAGAAACAGGAACAAGCTTTAGGAGGTGTCTCCTGAGAGCAAGGAAGGGTGGTCCCTGCCAGTGCTGCTCCGGACTCCTGCAGTGCCAGCTGGGGCACCAGACAGCAGCGGGAGAAGCTGGACAGCCTGATGGTGAGCTCAGCTCTGCACATACTGGGGCCTCTTGCTGCCAGGAGTGGTCCGAAAACCTGCATCTTACACTGGCTGCTCTGAGCTGCAGAGGACACTCCAGAAGGACATTTACGGGCTGCTGACCCTTTTATTTCCTCCAAAAAAACAAGCGAATGCCCCTGTCTGTGGGGACAGGGGAGTAACCTGGCTCTGAGCCCAGCATGTGGCCTTGGGCCACAGCCTAGTCACTGGGATGCATGTCTCAGGTCAAGCTGCTGGGACCACTCTGGCAAAGAGACCCTCACCGAGGCCCAGTTTTTTAGAATGAGGACACGATACCCATCACATCCAGGACAAAGGGAGTGCTCTCCCTGGGGGCTGGGCGGGGGGGAGGAGGGAACTTTCCTGCAAAGCCAGCTGCTTCTCTGCAGTAGTAAGCTTGAAAATGCCCTCAGGAGGGAGGCTTGCCACAGGGGAAAGCTGGTTTTGAGAAAACATGGCTGTCTATGCGTGGGCAGCCAGGCATGGGCATAAATAATAATGTCAGAAGCAAGGGGCGGACCCCAGGCACACAGGCTGCATCCACAACCCCGGTCCGGCTTCATCTACTCTCTGGACTTGCAGAGTCCTGGTATTTCAGCAGTAACAGTTGGTCACTTCTCTGTTTCTAGGGGTCAGTCCTTAACTTCTGGAGGACAAGTTGATGAACCGTATGCACAAAACAGCACAGAAACTAAAGAAACTTCATGCTCTCAACGCTTCTGCCACCAGCAGCTATTTATGCCCGAGTTGTTTTCATAGGTTCCCCTGTCCGGCCGTTTCCAGAAATGACTGTTACCCTCCCGGCCATCCTGTGACAGGATGAACAAAGATATCTCTTTCACCCAAACACAGCACAACAAAACAAAAACAGGAAGAAAAATTAGGCACGGTCAGGCTTATGGGTTTAATTTATCAACAATTTCCCTAGAGGTCATTAGAGGCGAATAGATTTAAAATTGTTTTGAAAAAATTTTAACATAAAATATTTAAAAAATGTAAAGTCCTGTGAATTTTAGCCCATGTATAGATTCGTGTCACTACCACCAGCCTGAGAACACAGAACAGCCCATCGTCCTAAACCTCCCTGCTGCTGCTCACGGCCAGTGTTTGACTTTCACAAGCGCGGACATCATCTGGCTCTCTCGGTGCCAGATCTATTTATATTCTGGGGGCTCGTACTTAGTACATTTTATTTGCCAATGTAAGTTCTAATTTACAAAAAGAGGAGGACGAGAAGTCCTTCGTGGAGGTCAGAGGATGACAAAGAAGTGGCACCAACAGTTTGTCCCTCATGTTCTGGCCAAAGAGCTTTTATGGTAAACATCTATATAAATAAGGCTGTGGCTGGGGATGACACTGCCCCAGTCATGAGAATTAGGATGAGGAAGAGGCTCTAAATACAGGGAACACCACGCACCAGTTTACCTGCTGTGACTGGATATACACACAGACCACACATGGCAGCACACACACCCAACACACACACTACACACCCAACACATGCTACACATGCCTACACTACACACAACACACCCACACCCACACTATACCCAACATACATAACCCCTAACCCACACCCCCCTACGTCACACCCAACACAAGCTACATATGTTCACACTACACCCAACACATACACCATACCCAACACACGCTACACATGTCCACACTACACCCAACACATACACCACACCCAACACACGTCCACACTACACCCAACATACACCCCCCACACCCACATTATACCAACATACACACCCTCAACACACCATACCCAACACACACTATGTGCTCATGCTACATCCAACACATACACCCCCCATACCCACACTATACCAACACACACAACACACCCAACACATGCAACATGTGCCCATGCTTCACCTAACACCCTCCCACATTCACACTATACCAACATACACAACCAACACACACAACACACCCAACACATGCTACACATGTTCACACTACACCCAACACATATACCCCCCACACCCACATTATACCAACATACACACCTCCTAACCCATACCCTCCACACCACACCCAACACAAGCTACATATGATCACACTACACCCAACCCATACATCACACCCAACACACACTACACATGTCCACACTACACCCAACACATACACTCCCCTCAACCACATTATACTGACATACACACCCCCAACCCACACTCCCAACACACCATACCCCACACATGCTACACGTGCTCACACTACACTCAACACATACACCCTCACACCCACACTATGCCAATATACACAACACACCCAACACACGCAACACGTGCTCACACTACACCTAACATATACCCCCCACACCCACACTATGCCAACACACCCAACACATGCTACACATGTTCACACGACACCCAACATATATACCCCCCACACCACACACAACACACCCAACACATGCTACACATGTTCACACGACACCCAACATATACACCCCCCACACACACCACACACAATACACCCAACACATGCTACACATGCCCATGCTACACCCAAACATACATCCCCCACACCCACACTATACCAATGCACACACCCAACACACCTAACACACGCCACACACACATCACACTCAACACACGCTATATGTGCCCACACTACACCCAACACATACATCCCCCACACTCACACTATACCAACATACACACCCCCAACACACACACACCAACATATACATACCACACACCTAACACATACACACACACACCATACAAACACATACCCAACACATATCCCATACATACACAGATGTGCTCTGTCTTCAGGGGAGTCTTAAACAGGCTCTTGGTGTCACTCTAGTCTTGGTTTTTTGACCCTAGCGATGTCAGTAGTGATGCCCGTGGTTGCAGGAAGTACCAGCAGGTGTCAAATGCAGTTTAACCCCCAAGGCCTCCCAGCACCCTGCCCCATCACTCTCCTCAAGGGCCCTGCACCCCATGCTCAGACAACAGGACTCCAGCATTGCTCCAGGGCCAGCAGCAGCAGCCTGGAGATGCAGCTCTCAAGTCAGGAAGTGTACCCCCACCTTCCTCCCCACAGCAACCAAGATCTGTCCTCCTCCCTCCCAACTCGGGAAGAGGCGTCTCCTCTCTCCCCAAATGCTGGACCCTGTCCCTCCTGGTGCCAGAGGAAACCCAATGACCACACTCCCAATGTTCAGGCCCTTGTTCCTTTGGTCCCTAGTAAGCGTGACATACGATGCTGCACCTCCATGCGTCTATGAGATGAAAAAGAGATGATGCACAGCCTTAAGAAGCTTGGGTATACTGGGGATACCCAGTTTACAAAACACGAATGACACCAGGCCAAGGAAAATGCGTGCTGTCACAGAGGCATGGACCTGGGCAGGGAGGCTGGGGAAAGCACGGTGCTTATTCATGTCAGAGCTGCTGCATGCCAGGCATAGCAGAGGGCAAGTTATACGCACATGGCTATCTCATTCAGTCCCTACCAACCTCGTCTTCTCTTAAAAGGGAAAACTACTACCAACTGCTAGTACTTTTTCCCTTTTAAGAGAAAAGAAGAATACGCCTCAGAGAGGTTTGGGACCTTGTCTGGTGTCACACAGCTCTACAGAAGCAGATCTGGAATTTAAATCCAGGTCTGTCTGCTGCATTCTAGTAATGATAACACAAATAATAACAAGAGTGATATAATAGCAAAAAAAAAAAAAAAGCAGCTAACATTTCCCGAGTGCTCACTATGTGCCAGGCCTGGGCTGAGTAGCTGAAGATTGACCTTATTCCTTCCAGGAAGCCTTTGTTCACTAAGCTCTTAGGCAGGAAGAGCAAGTTACAAGGAACGTGAGCAGCACGTTCACAGAGCCTCAAAAACAGAAAAGCAGATTGGAGGTTATGAGGCCCTGAGGATGATGCTGACTTTCTATCCTCAAGGTTACTCGGTCAGGTCTTGCTGTGTTTGGCCCCTTCTTTATGCTGGGGAAGTCGCTTCTCACTTTCTGTGAAGGTGTAATGGGACAAGACAGATGTTTGCTGATTTCAGGGAACTGATCTGTACGAAGCTGAATCAGCTGTCTGCAGGCCTTAAATCTAAACCTCACACAGGTGGAAAGACAAGATGGGGATAAATGTTTTTGGTGACATGTGGATGCTCCCCAAGAGGCTGAGGTTGGCAGCCCCTGAGATCCAGAGTTCAGAGATGCTGGCTGCCGTGGCCCAGGACTCAGGCAGCAGTGAAAGTTCCTGTATGAAAGATGACCAGAAACTGGGCACGTGAGGCCACTCCTATCATTCATACAGGCATGCAGACATTTGGTCAGTCATTCACTCTTTCCACAGGCACGCCTTAGGAAATGGTGTCTGCAACATTTAATAAGCACAAAGGGAGCAAACATGGGCACGAGCAACTGAGCTCCACCTGCTTCCGTGGCTTCTGTGGTGAGCTTGTATTTTGGCCTTCAGCCCCTCCCCTGCTCCTGAGTTCTATCTTAGAGCCTGGCCTGGCTCCCGCCTGCTGACACGGGAGTAGAGATCCCCAACTCCCCCAAAACAACGTTTAGAGCTCAACTGTGAATTCTTAGCCTGTGGTTCTCAGGTTTGCCTATAAAGGCATTTTCCTTTTATTCTCTTTCCATTCACAAATGCCACACGTATGATTGGTGGGGAGGGCAAAGTGTGATGCTCTGGCACACTGTGGGTCACACTGTCTCTGATTCGGCCCCACTGTGGGCTCGATGCAGTGCGCCTTGCATCGTTTTGCTCTTCTGCTTCAGAGCCACCGCTGACCCTCCTCTTCTGCTTCAGAGCCACCGCTGACCCTGCTCAAGCCCACTCAGTCCTGGCACAAGCTTTGTCCAAGCAAAGGCACGGGGGAGTTAACACCCTGAGGGCAGCCCTCAACCCCTTTCACCAGAGCCCCGGCCTCCCGCCCTTCCCAGGCACATTCCTGGAGGCCTTGGGCAGGCTCCTCAGAGGTGGGATGGAACCCTGTGGGTATACCCACTGCTCGCCAGTTCACCAACCCACATAACCCCTCCTATGGTACCCCCCCAATTATTCTGGATCTCCACTGTTGCCACCCCTGGGGCATAAAGGGTCTGACAACAAGTAATCTGACAAACAGGCCGTGCAGAGGGGCTCTCAACCACGTGGGAGGCAGATGCGGACAGCTCGGTGCCAGGCTGTGCCGGCAGACCCACCCTCTAACCTCCACAGGGTCTTCAGTGTACCCTGGTGGGCTGAGACTCTGGAGCCCATGCTGTGTAAGTAACAATTCTCAAAGGATAATAAAATAAATAGAGAGGGCCGAAGGAAACTTTTGGAGGTGATAGACGCCTACGGCATAGAACATGGTGGTTTCATGGGTATATACGTAGCCCAAAACCCATCAAGCATGGATATTAAGTATGTACAGCTTTCTTTAGGTAAATCATACCTCAATAAACTGTGTGTGTTTTTAAGAACTTGCTGCAGAGCTTGTCCAAGTACATGTCATCTGGACCCCATGTCCAGAGAGCCTGGTCATCAGGTTTGTTTCAGCAAGTGCCCTGGGTGATTATGGGGCAGGAGGGTCCTTAGATCCCACTTTGAAAATGACTGGTCTCTACCTTGAGCCCAAGAGTAGTTCCGGCCCTACTGTCCTCATGTTGGGGACGAGTATTTGGCAGCTCTGTGGCAAGGCAGAAAACTGGGCCAAGTTTCCAGGGCATGAACACCACTTCTGCACCTGGACCTTGAGTCTCTGGGGACACTGGGGTCGGCTGCCAGATCTGAGGAGGTGCAGGGTGTTTTAATGTCTTCAAGTATGTGCATATGCCTGTGTGCCCATGAATGCTTGCTGCGTGTGCTCTGTGTCTTTCCCACATGGCGGGCGTGGTGCATTCTCAGTAGCTCTGTATGGAGGGCTGAGCATCAGCTTCTCGGTCACCACGGTTCTCATAAGAACGCCTATGCTTGCATGTCATGTATGGGCTTAAACTGTGTTGCCTAAGTCTGTGTGACATGTGTGTGCACGTGTGTGTGTGCACATGTGTGTCTGGAAAGAGGGGACTGCAGTACCAGGGCAGTATACACAGAGCGTTCCACCTCAGTTATTTCATAGTTATTAATAATTAAACAATAATTAATACTTATTAAGAGAAATTTTAATTACCAAGTATTTGACCATACAGCTGAAGGTCCCAGAGATGAATAAGGGAAAACTGAAGATAACCTAACAGCCTAGATAACTTATTGATTATTTCTCTTCAAAAAAGAAGCTGCAACCTGAAACGCATACACATATGTATTTATAACAGTCTCTCTGGGCAAATGAAGTTGTCAGCGGGTTGAATATTTCACTTAATATCTTCAAGTGCAAACTAGAACCTTCTCCTGTTGTTTCTATTAGTAGTAAAAGACAAATTAATTTGAAAACTTCATGCCTGCTACACACTTGCTCTCAGGACCCCTCCTTTCAATCAAACCTAACTTCTAGTCAGTCACTTTCTGTATGTTATAATCTGCACAAGCTATGCAAGTTTTGAAATGACTTATATTTATGGCTTTATAAAGCTCTGCACCTTTTTTGAAATGATGGATATTTCCAGCCCGGAGCATGGCATTTTGGAATATGCCCTGTTCTCTGTTGATCGGAGGATTGTGGAGGGTTCCCAGTTTCAGCTAATGAGGCCAAGTTCAACCCACAGGAGAGAAAACTGCTCCCTGGCCACAGACTGAACCACCAGTTCTGGCCAACCGCCTCATCAACACAGGCCTGGGTCATGATGGGATCCAGAGGAGGAGTGTGGACAGTCACAGCTGACAGTCCACTGACCATGAGTCAGTGCAGCACAGTTCACTTGGGGCAGGGCGAGGACTGGTGCTAAGGTCTCCTGTCTCTCCTTTCAGAGCCTATTTCTTTATAGCAGTGGTGGGATTTGAAACCACGTTCTGAAAGACTGGAGCTTCAGGACTGGGCCTTAGAGACAGCAAGGTCATTAAACAAAAGAAAGCAAAACAAACAAAAAGCTATTCCCTTTAAGTCAATTCTGCAATCAAAGCATCGGAAAAGTTAAATGCACTAACAATGTCCACATTCATACTCTGAGGGGAGCAGAATCCCCCATTATAATTTAGGGCCTCATCCCTCTATTCCTGAATAACAATAGTTGTCTCCTAGTCTCTGGCTCTCCCCACATCCCTACAACGTTTTTTTTCTTTGCCATTCCAACTGATTTATACCGCCATTAATTTTCATTAAACTACTCTTTTGTTCAAGAATTTACAATGGCTCCCAGCACTGGCACTTTGACTCAGTCCAAGCCCCTCGAGCCCGTATTCAAAACTCTCTAGTCAGGCCTCACTCACCGGAGCATTGTTTCCAGTACAGGCTTCCACTCCTGCCAGGTGTCACTGTCTAAGGAGTCACTATCATTTCTCCATCGTCCCTTATTCATTCCAATCTCCATGATCCCTAGACCCCCCATCCCTATCTCACTTTAACTTCCCTATTAGCCCATCTTACCAAATCTTTCACTGCCTTTGAATTTCTTGAACTGGCTTTGCTCGTCTTTGTTTCCCTAGAGTCTGGCATACAGTAGGTTCACAATAAATCTCTGTTGAATGACCAAACTTTTAAAATACTGAAGTATCAGAATTATAGTCTTGGCAGCTGGTTTGTGTTTTCCATCTCCTCAAACAGACTCTGAACTCTCCAAGATTAGGGATTTTGCCTTACCCTCTGCACTCTGGAGCATGTATCTACCACAGGACACTCAGTAGGTACCCAATGAGTGTTTGATGAATTGAACTGAAAGTTAATCTCCGTCCTGATATGGTTTGGATCTGCGTCCCTATCCAAATCTCATGTTGAAGTGTGATGTCCAATGTTGAAGGAAGGGCCCGGTGGGAGGTGACTGGATCACAGGTCACACTTCCCCCTTGCTGTTCTTGTCATAGTGAGGTTCTCATGAGATTTGGTTGTTTAAAAGTATGTGGCACCTACCCCACCTCCCTCTTCCTCCATCTCCAGCCATATAAGACGTGCCTGCTTCCCCTTCACCTTCCTCCATGACTGTAAGTTTCCTGAGGCCTCCCAGCCATGCTTCCTATACGGCCTGCAGAACTATGAGTCAATTAAATCTTTTTTCTTTATAAATTACCCAGTCACAGGTATCTCTTTTAGCAATGCAAGAATGGACTAATACATACCCCTACCTAAAACCACCATAAAATCAATCTGAAGACAGTCTCTGCACCCCAAAGAATCAGACCAAAAAAAAACAGGTTAGATTATTCTGAAAAAGTAGATTATTTGCTATTTTCATGTCCTAATTTTGTATGCTCAATTTTTGGGTCCTGGTAACAGTCTTACATATTACAAAAAAGTCTAGACAAGAATAATCCAGAGCAGAAAGAAAAAAAAATCTACGTATTTTAATCACTGATCACCCTTTGCCTGAATGGCATGTCTTTTTGTTTTGTGTTTTTCCTAAGAGTGGAGTTTAATATTAGGACTTACTTTTAGTTGCTGGTTCTGCTGATAACGGAAATACCCCAGCACCAATTTACTGCTTGCTCAAAAAAAAAAAACAAACAAACAAACAAACAAACAAACAAAATGATCTAGCATCAATGTAGACTTAGATAAGGAAATGGCTGGGATGCCCATGGTAAAGCAATGCAAGTGAGGATTACCGCAGCTCTTTTCCTTTGCTGTGAATACCTGAAATGTGACACCATTAAGAAAATCCCTCTGTCCCTCACAACAATGTTTCCCAAAGAGTGGTCCTAAGACCACCTGCCTGGCTCACCTCTATTCTCTGAGGCCAGTCTCTATGGTAGTGGGTATGGACGTTCTCTCAGGGCACTCCCAGGGAGAAACTGTTTCCAGCAACCTCTCCAGGTGACTCCCGTGCACAGTGAAGCCTGAGAACCCATGCAGCTGACAGTTAACTACACAACTGACCTTCGAGTTGGAAGGGAATACCCCTGCTTCAGACTCAAAAAAAGACCTTAAAAAGCAGACTTTGTTTCTTGAAAAACACACCATTGGACTTGCCTCACAGAATACCAACAGCCACTGCAGCAGGCACATGCCTGACAGCTGGGGAAAATAGTTGGCTCCGGGGACAACACCACCTTTCCCAAGTCCCTCAGGCCGAGGATGACATATCCTTGTATCACACCGTTTCAGCGTCACCAGGCGGGGACAATGGTGGGATGTGACACAGCACAGTCCCATGTAAAATGGCAGAGGGACACATAAGTACTCTACCTTTTGAAAGTCAGATGTCCTGGGAGCAAAATTTGCCCAGCTCTAGGTGGCCATGGTGAGAAATTCCCACCCCCACCTGCAGGACAAAGGCCAACCTGCCGGGAGGCTGGGCGTGCTCCAGCCCAGGCGGTTCAAACATGCAGCCATTCTCTCAAGAGGTAGCTGAAAGTGTCTGCCTTCTGGGACAGGAGCCTTAATGATGGACAATTAAAGAGCCTTCCTTGCCCCCTGTCTTTCCTAATAAGAGGCAAAGCAAAGCCACTGGGAAAATCAATTTGATAAACGTGGCGTAGAGCTGGCTGTCCCACACAGCTGGGATGAACAGAGACAGCACTGGAGACTGTCCTGGAAAACTCAGATCCATCTACATGGCGGCAAACTACCGCAGGGCTGAGACAAAGCCTGGGGGAGAAACAGAGCTTTGCGCCAACTGAGAAACGAAGCCTCATTTCAGGCAGAAGAGCGGCTGCCTTTACTGCTGACCGTGTCCTTGGAACTAAGGCTGGGCACAGGGAGGCTGACGTGACAGGCTGAAGGCCAAGGTGACCACAGGAAGGAGGAAGAGGCCATCTTGCTCAGAATTTTAGGCAATGGTGATTTCAGGGGTGAAAAGAGGGTACTATCACAACTAAGTGGAGGACCCTTCAGAGGGATGTGGGGGTGCAGGGGCTACGTGGAGATAAGAGGGCACCTGAGGGCCCAGGAACAGCCAGCAAACCAGCCTGTCACACCCACCAGAGGTGCCCAAAAGTCCTGATATTGCCCACAGAAGGGGGCAGGAGAGGACCGCCGTAAGTCCAGGTGAAGGAGTCAGCCCTCCCCAGCTCTCACAGGCAAACTTCCACTGCCGCCGCAGGCTTCCTGAGCTAGGATCCCAGATTTCGCCGCCTGTCTCCTCAGCACTAGGGTCACCAGCACCAGGCAGGAAAGTGAAGAAAAACTGCAGTCTGAGCAGACGGACAGGGAGGGCTCCAGGAAGCATCACGTGGGCACCAGAAGGCGAGACGACAAGGGGCCTAGGAACCCCCAATTTAGCTTATTTGATTCACCCAGTTTTGCTCTAAGGAGCTGCCTTTTTTTTTTTTGAGACGGAGTTTTGCTCTTGTTACCCAGGCTGGAGTGCAATGGCACCATCTTGGCTCACCGCAACTGCCGCCTCCTGGGTTCAGGCAATTCTCCTGCCTCAGCCTCCTGAGTAGCTGGGATTACAGGCGCGCACCACCATGCCCAGCTAATTTTTTGTATTTTTAGTAGAGACGGGGTTTCACCATGTTGACCAGGATGGTCTCGATCTCTTGACCTCATGATCCACCCACCTCGGCCTCCCAAAGTGCTGGGATTACAGGCTTGAGCCACCACGCCCCGCCTGCTGCCTTTTAAACAGTTTGTCGAAGACTTTTTACAAGTTGCCACAGAGTGACACACCTAACCCGTGTCACAGCCGTGTCGCCTCCCAGCCGCCCACTAGGCTGGTGAGAGGATCTCTCCCACTTCATGGGTTAGAAAATGAAGGCATGGAGAAATCAGGCAATTAGGCGCGGAGGGACCAGGCTCACCCTGGCCTGTCATGACTCCAAAGCCAGCACTCCGATCTCAGCGCCGTGACAGCACCGGTTCCAATCCTGACTGCACACAGGGGTCTCTGAAAAGCTTCTAGATGCCCCAGGATGGCAAGGGCCCTGTCTGTAACCCTTTACCTAGCACTGTGCTGGCACAAGTTAGAAGTTAAATCAAAGCTTGCTGAATGACTGCATGTGAGTAAAATTACTGCTAGATTTTAGTATATTTCAATAACACCGGTATGTGTTCATGATACAGAAATTCAGATGAATGAAAAAAAAGCCCCAGCAGCCAAGTTAGGGGCTGTTCACCCGAATTCAGGCCGAGATCTAGAAAGTGCCAGCCTTTGCCATGCTGAATTTACCAACCTAAATATGAAGTGGCACAGTGGCCTCCTGTGAGGGATAGCGAAGAGCCAGCACAGCACCAGCTACCCTCCAGCAGGGCTGGTACCCAGGGTGGCTACCAGAGCTGGCTTTCAGAGGAGGCCCAGCCACTCTCTACAGAGAACACGTGCTGTCAGTACTGGGCACCCAACCCTCCAGATTCACTCAACCACTGCCCATCCTTCTCCTCTGCACACAGGAGGTGCCCACCTTCCTCGGGGGTTCCCGCCCTGGGCTCACTTCTCCCTGCCACTGGCTCTGGGGGTGCAGAGAGCAGCTGGCATGGGTCGGGAGGAGGGGTGGAGAGGAAGTGGAGTGGCAGTGGTAGGTCCGTCTGTCTGCACAGGGCCTGGTGGGAAAGCACAGGCCAGTGGAGACCTTTCCTGCACATAGGAAATGAGCAGGAAAGGAATCCTGGGGCAGGGCAGAGAAGAGCCTCACAGAGAGTGGCTCTAACTCAGGAAATGCTTCCTAAAGGGAGTTGGAGGAAAGAAACAGAAACAGTATGGGTGGAGAGGCCTGGAAACCTCCTGTGTGAGTCAGAATCAGGATAAAGGGAGACGGGGTGGAAGGTGAGAGGGCACCTGGGGACCCGTGCGGAGGGGCTGCTGCTCTCCCAGGGAAGGAGGGCAGGGTGCCTAGCAGGCCGAAGGAGGGCTGGGAGGAGACAGGCAACAAGTTCTGCCTGAAGCCAGGCTGGGGGCCCAGAGCGGGAGCAAGAAGGGGAAGCTGGCCCAGGTCGGCCCCAGGAATGGGTGACAGGTCAGCTGTGTCGACACGGCCCTGGTGCACGTCCCAGCCTTCTCTCTGCTGCCTTGGAAGGCATGGGAGGAAGCACACCCACAAATGAGTGTCGGGCAGGAGGTCTCAGCAGGACGGCCTCTAGGGACCCTGGTGTTCCTGCCTATGTGGCACACTCTTAAATGTGCATCCACCCCATCTTCTCATGGGAGTTTGTTTTGTTTCTTGTGACTTCTATCTCCACTGAACTGTTCAGCCCCACCCCAAAGACACCCCCACGCTGATTCCACAGAGAGGGCTCTTGCTTTCCAGCCCTGCCACCACCCCGCTGTGCACCCTCCAAGGCCAGCCACAGAGTGACACACCTAACCCGTGTCATAGCCATGTTGCCTCCCAGCTGCCCACTAGGCTGGTGAGAGAATCTCTCCCACTTCATGGGTTAGGAAATGAAGGCATGGAGAAATCAGGCAATTAGGAGCGGAGGGACCAGGCTCACCCCGGCCTGTCATGACTCCAAAGTCAGCACTCCGATCTCAGCGCCGTGACAGCACCGGTTCCAATCCTGACTGCACACAGGGGTCTCTGAAAAGCTTCCAGATGCCCCAGGATGGCAAGGACCCTGTCTGTATCCCTTTACCTAGCACTGTGCTGGCACAAGTTAGAAGTTAAATCAAAGCTTGCTGAATGACTGCATGTGTGAGTCTGTGAGTGAATACACTTCCCTGCCGTGGACAACACTATCATTCCTCCATCATCCTGACCTGAAGCCTGGAGCCACCTCACCACAGGAGCCCACCAACTGGCCCCAGACTAGTCTCTCCCTTCCTCCAGCCCTCTGCACATGGATAGCCAAGGAACCTTCTCAGAACAGCCCTTTCACCCTGTTACCTTATGTTGTTCAAGGATTCCAGGGCTTGCTATGGGTTTGAGGATATACTCGCAATTCCTTGATCTGCTATTTAAGACCCCCAGTGACCTGGTTCCACATCTCCTACCACTCACAAACTGTTCTGGCCAGGCGAGTATCCTTCTTGTCTCCTGTATATTCCCACTAATGTGACTGTGGACCATGGATAGCACGTCCCTCTCTCTCCACCACCTGTCTTGATCCTACCATCCGGGAGGACGGAACTCCTCCGCTTCGCCTCTGCTCTGCACCTCAGCTCCCAGGGAGCCCTTCCAACGCCAAACACCTATGCCATGGATCTTACCTGGCTCCATTCTAATGTGACTTCCAATTGACATTGCGATGTGCACGTGTCCTAATTTCCTAAGTACATTAAGATCACTTGAGGACAGGAACTGCAGGCGTACTAAGGCTGCGCATTCTCTGTGAGTGCCACTGGGCATTCAGCAGCTCCTGTCTCCATGCAGACGGTCTTACCTGTAATATCTGGACTGCAAGTAGGTGGAGCACACAGCCTTGGACACGTGGCTGGCTGAACCAAAGTCGATGACCTTGACTCGGTACGGCTGTCTGGAGGGATCCACCAGCATGATGTTTTCTGGTTTGAGGTCAGCATGGATAAGACCTAGGCTTTTGAGTTTCATCAGGGCTGTGGCTACCTGCTGGAGAACTGGGCGAATGTATTTGAGGGGCAAGGGGCTGAACTTGTTTTGCTTCAGAAAGTCATAGAGGTTTTGCTCCAGCATCTCGAAGACCAAGCACGTGTGGTTCTTGTGCTGGAAGCACTCGTAGGCCCGGACGAAGTTGTAGTCATCAGCACTCTCTGTGCTCAAGCGGGCCAGGATGCTCACTTCGATCTGACCTTGTCGGGCGTAGGACGGGTGGTTCTTCAGAATCTTGATGGCCACGATCTCGTTGGTGCCCCGTTTCCAGCACTTGACCACTTGCCCAAACGTCCCTCGGCCCAAGAACTCTAAAACCTCGTAGGTGTTGGTCATGGAGCACAGCACCTCATGCTGTACCAGCTGATAGTCGCCCTCGCTGTTGGAGCCGCTGTTTTTGGAGGTGGCAGTTGATGTGGTGGCAGTGGCGACAGTGGCCCCACTTGCATTATTCTGAATCATGGGTGGATGCTCCTCGATGATCTGCACGCTGCTTGTGTTCTCGATCTCCTCGCTCTTACGCTTGAGTCCACATTTTTGGTAGGTATCAAGTAGGCTCACAGTGCTTCGACGCATTAGGTTATGTGGTCCGCCGAGGACCTGCCCGGTGGCAGAAGTGCTGCTTGCTGATGTGACCACGATGTGCCCGGTGCTTCCTGGGAAGATGATGGTCTGCTCGTAAGGTAGGCTTGGGTTTGGGACCGGCAAGGAGGTGCTGACGGTTGTGGCTGGCTGCGACGGGGGGATGTTCTTGCTCTGGCTATATACTTTGCTGTGGGAGCCGTACCCAGTCATGTCCCAGTTGGAACTCGGCTCTATTTTCAGTTTCTTCACACTACAGAAGGCACTTGATTGAAGGGTGTGAGGGGAGAAAACTTGCACATGTGAGGCCATACCTACAAGGAAAGGAGGCAAAAGGTAAGTCTCGGAGTCACCTTGGTTGAGTTGACTCCAAGTCAACTCAACAGATCCCCTTCAGTGCTCAGCTGTGGCTTCGGCCATACAGAGTATTTTCTTCCCACCTGAAAACAAGGTTGGAAAACTGAATCTGTTCCACCCGGAAGCACATTCTGGTCATTGAGTTTGTGGAACCAAGTGGTTCCAGGGTGTCACCTGCCACCATTAGGTGCCAGCAACACAGCTGAGACGCAACAACAGAATTCCAGTATCAGGACATAGGTCATCATTAGTTTTTTTTTATAAACATTATTTGTGGCAGAGATGGATTCTTCTTCAGTTCTCCCTGGGCTGCTTCCTACTGAAACTGAAGACTCAGGAGGCACCGCTAACTGGCAGGTGCTTCGTTGCCCACATAATCAGCTCAGCCTTGTCAACAGACCCTGTAAGGTTCACTGGTTTGAGGAAACATCTTCCCACACAGGCCCCATCATCAGGCCACTCAGGATCTTCTGGATCCTGGAGGAACCCTAATTACTACCTGGCATCTTAGTCATCGTAAATGTATTCTATAGGGTTGAGTGGCTTTTTCATCCCGACAGCCTAAAACATTTTATCAGCCTCACTGGTGGGGACTGGGTAGCACAATTCATGGGCTCCGTTCACTCACCTTTCCTGCTAAATTTCATATATCAATCCATTTCTCTAGAAAGTACTATTTCTTTTTCTTTTTTTTTTTTTTTGAGACTGAATCTCACTGTTGGAGTGCAGTGGTGTTATCTCGGCTCACTGCCACATCCACCTCCCAGATTTCAAACCATTCTCCTGCCTCAGCCTCCCAAGACTGGGATTACAAGCACGTGCCACCACACCCGGCTAATTTTTGTATTTTTAGTAGAGATGGGGGTTTCAACATGTTGGCCAGGCTGGTCTCAAACTCCTGACCTCGGGTGATCCACCCTCCACAGGCTCCCAAAGTCCTGGGATTACAGGCGTGAGCGACTGTGCCCAGCCGAAAGTACTATTATTTCATACCAACATCTCATCCACAATTCAGATGAACTCAGAAATCTTTAAGACCATTATTCTGGAACACTTGTACAAATTATGGTGATACTGGAACAATAATTTATAGAAAAAAGGTGATGAAGAAGGATAACTCCTTAACGGTAAAAAGAGAAACAAACATTGCTCATCTTCTGAGTCATAGTTGACAAAAATTTCTCACAGAAGCACAGGGAAGGGGAGCGTCTGCAAGCAGTGTTGGTGGGGGCTAACCTCGTTCCTGACTCTTGAGCCCCTGGCATTACCTAGAGTAGCTATTCAACATCCTTTCTACTCCATCAACTATCACCCTAGTCCATCTTCTCTCTTGGTCGATGACCCAAATTCCACTTTTTCTAGAAGCCTGAGGTCAGCCTTACCTTTCCCCCTTTATTTCCTTCTTCATTTCAGAACATTCCTGAATCTACATCATTATCCATCCTTCATTCCTTCTCTCCAGTCTGAGAGAAAGAGGTGTTGCTCTTTTCCAACACTAAAACACTTCCCCATTCTTATGATCCACATTTGTCCCATTTTCTCTTGAACCTGCTTCTGCCACAGTTCTTTCTGTTGTAGCTTTCCATTTCTCCCTGTACTTAACTGGATCCAGGTACTCAGTAGGAACTTAATATGGCTGGCCAAATGAATCAATCACTCATCTTTTTCTTCTGCCTTCATGTGTGTGCACACACAAACTCCCAACATGGAAGGCAAAAGGAGTAACAGCCGCATTCCCCATTCTTAATTCTTGCCCTGCTCTCACCTGTGATCAATGGTTTATGCTCTTTTCTTCAATGCCCACATCTTAATCCATCTCTATAGTCTGGTGTTCTTAAAGGTAAATGACTTCCTAATTGCCTAATCCAATGGCTTTTCTTTCAGCCAGTTCTTCTTAATGTCTGCAACATCTGATACTGCTGACCACGACTTCCTTCTTGATGCTCTTATTTGGACTTCAGTGAATCTGTAACCTCCCCCTCCTGTGTCTGATTGCATACTCTGCGCTCAGGTGGTTACTCTTCCTTCTTTATTTATTTTATTATTATTATTTGAGGCAGAGTCTTGCTCTGTCGCCTAGGCTGGAGCAGTGCTAGCTCGGCTCACTGCAACCTCCACCTCCTAGGTTCAACCCATTCTCCTGCCTCAGCCTCCCGAGTAGCTGGAACTACAGGTGCGCACCACCACGTCCAGCTAATTTTTGTATTTTTAGTAGCGACAGGATTTCACATTGGCCAGGCTGGCCTCAAACTCCTGACCTCAAGTGTTCCATGTGCCTCAGCCTCCCAAAGTGCTGGGATTACTGGTATGAGCCACCACACCCGCCTCTCTTCCTCCTTTAAAATGTTCCCATCTCTACTGTTTTGACTCTGTTCTCTCTGGTAGATAATCATCCATTCAAGCAGTTTAAGCCATCACCTCTGTGTAGGTGACTCCACACCCTCTCCTTTAGAGGTGACAGTGATAGATCGTTACCTCCTGCAACAATGTCAAAGACGCACTTCCAAAGCCGAACTCCTCATTTGTTCCTAAAAATCTAGCCATCTCACCCTCCGTTCTAACATCTCCATGACTGCTTATAAAGTGTTTTTCTAGTCACTTGGCTCCAAAACTATGAACTATGATGGTTCTTCTTTACCTTCATAGACAAGAAGGTGCTAAGCCTTATTCATTACTCCTTCCTTCAAAACATGTCTGCATTCGACCATTTCTGCTGTTGCTGCCACTTCCATAGTGAAAGCGTTGATCACTTTCTAGTTGGACTAAAGCAAATCTAGACATCTTACCTACCTGAGCACTCTGGCTCCCTTTAATTTGCCTATATTTGGCCACCAGATTAATCTTCCTAGAACATCTCTGAGCATGTCACTCCCCTCTTCAAACTTCAGTAGCTCCTTAGTGTCAAGGAGATAAAGTTGGGAACTCAACACCTTTGCATGTTGATTCCAACTACCTTGTTAGTTCCAGCTCTATTAACCTTCCTGGATCCTCAACTCGAACGAAGCTGGTCTATTCACTGGTTCTAGAATGTCTCTTAAATGCCCTACCTTCATACTCTTACACTGTTCCTCTACTGCTACTTCTCTCAGCTTATCCAAAGACCAGCCAGACTAGATTCCTTCTCCTTCCAGACCACTCCAACCCAGTGATCATTCCCAATTCTCTGTTCCTACAGAACATGCCATTTGTACCATCTGACTTCGGCTCTGCCTTCCTAGGGGCAGTTCTGCTAACACCCAGCCCCTGCTCCGAGCCCCGCCTCCGCTGGGCCCATGGATCTGCTGGAGGGTTCCCTTCTTGCTTCAGTCCTGAACTCTGACCTCCACCTACGTACTGTGACTGCACATCTGTAGGAATCCTCGTGCCCGACAAGACTATTCTTATTCAGAATCTGTACTTCACCTGTTTCTTCCCATGGCTCTTTTTGTTCAAGTCAACATCCCCCTTATTCTAGAACAACACATAATATGGCTATTCCCTATTTACCAGTACCAAGTGAATATCCATATTGTTCTAGATAGAATACAATATAGAAACAACCAATTACTTGGCTTTCAGGGACTTATCCGCTGAAGAGGCAAAGCAAAACAGTCATTTACTTCCTTTCGTGTCTACCCTGCTGCTTCTTTTTCACTCTTTAAGTCCCTGGAGGGGGGTGGTCAGAGATGGCAACAGCAGAAATATGCTGTTCATACATAAAGAAGGTGAGGCTCTAGTCACTGTTTTAAAAAGATCTTGGAAAAGCTGCCCAGGGTGCAGAAGTGGAATTTTACAGAGGGGAAGAGGGTGGCTTATGACTTATTTGTTATTGGGATGCCAGCCAAGGGTCATAAAATTGTAGAAATCATCACTGGCTGCCTCTGGTGACAGATGCCTGGGATCAGAGAGGAGAGCTGCATGGCTGGAAACACCCTGCACCTTGCCGGCTGCCTCAGTCTCCGGCCTGGCCTGGTGTGGCCCCTGCAGCCCCTTTCTGAGGTCAGCAGAAACGATTCCAAAGGCCAGACCAGCTCCCAGTGCAGCCGTGGTACCTTTGCTCTGTGGAAGAGGCCACTTTGCTTCAGGCAGCAAAACGCTCAAACAAGACGTAGTTAAAGGAAGTCTTTAACGGTAATACTTTCTTAAATCCCTAAAATATCTTTATAAGGAATAAGACTCTGCTGGTGGTTTTGTTGCTAAATCTTAAAATAATCTTATGGCAACACACTTATTTTCAAACATTTCTCCTTGAGAGTATTTCCCTGGAACGAATCTTCCCGATTACTTTAGCTCTCAGAGACTCGAGCCCACAACGTTCTACCACTGTATTTATTCATATCCTAAGGTTGTGACAATAAAATGGGGTGCAGAGGGGGACTCAATGTTTTTTTCCACTTGAAAGCAAGAGCTAAATGTCTCCTCTCATTTCTTTCTGTACTGACCCTTGGACCAGTCAAGGCTACTTCCCGCCTCATTTGTCAACATCCTTTTCAGGAAAAACAGGGGCTTAATGCACATTGTCAGTTTGATCCTATGGCAAAATCTCAATTGTTTTTTAAGTCATTTCTATACTTCCTAGTTGGCTCTTGAATGAGAAGGCGGATTTTGCTCCTCAGTGAAAGACCAGGGAGGCTACTGCACCTGGAAGGGCAGGTTTTGAGCCCGTCGGGAATATAAGAGGAACCCAGGAGTTCATGGTAGGATAAATCTGCCATAACCACACCTGTTCCTAGAGGAATGACCTGACCCAGACTTTTCCACAAAAGCCTTAGTGGCCTCCCAAAATAAAACCTGTCAAAATGACCACATTTTCATTCACTAAAGCACCATAATCCAGAACTAAAGCTCTTAACAAGTGGCATACCTATTACCATATGACTGTCTCATAAACAGGCTGTAAGTCATGAACACTGAATCTCAGAGATGCACATGGTCTTACGTGTTTGTTAATTATACAGACATGAGTTCATGTGGATGCTACAGAAGTGATAAGTAAAAAGTATTTAAGAACAAATTTATTAAAATTTAAAACAACTTCTATTATGCAACGATATATAATAAACTCCTCATTGCATATGACAAATGAAAAATAGCATCAATAAAACTGACATGAAAACATATCCTATAGTTCAAAGAATTAAAGTCCATTCTTTTTAAAACATTATTCCTTATTACCATAAAGTTGACAAAGTCTCTCATGCCCAAAACAAATCCAGGTTACCCAGACTCAGAGTGTACTTCGATATGCTAAAGGCAATGAGGGCTCTGACCCGGCTTTTAGTTACTTTATTCTAATTTTCATTTTGCATTTATAAAAAGCATGTATATAAGTCTGCATTTCAAAATACTATTTTTAAAACATCTGCCTTCTAGTCTTGATTATAGATGCCATTTATGTCTATAAAATGCTATACTCGACTTCATCTGCTATTCTTCAGGATTCTTAAAACACTATGAGTCTCCAGGTTTTAAAACCTTGAGTACTATGTACATACCAGGCCCGAGGACAGATGTTTTATGGACAGAGTAACCATATGTCCTATTTGCCTGTTGGACATACACTCACCCTGTTAGGCCAATTCAGTTAATAAGAGCACCCTTCTACTTTCATTCTCACAAAGGTCCTACTTTGAAAACTGGGAAGTCATGTGATGGGTGTAAGTTTCTGTGATAAGTGAAAAAAATCAGACCCTGACCCCAGAAGTTCAAACCTACATCTAATTTGTTTTTTTTTTTTGTTTTTTTTTTAAGGGACAGGATCTCACTCTCTGTTGCCCAGGCTGGAATGCAGTGGCATGATCATAGCTCACTGCAGCCTTGAATTCCTGGGCTCACATGATTCTCCTGCCTCAGCTTCCCAAGTAGCTAGGACTATAGGGGCATGCCACCACGCCCAGCTTCAAACCTAGGTAATTCTTTTTTTGTTTTGTTTTTGGTCTCTCTGTCTTAATGGTTTAGTGAGAAATTCATTTGTCTAGGGTTACAAACAATGTAATAATAAGAGCACCTAAAAATCTTCATGAATTCTTGAAATCTTAACTCACACAGTTTTTGTTGTTGTTGTTTTTTAGATAGAGTTTCGCTCCAGTCACCCAGGCTGGAGTGCAATGGGGCAATCTCGGCTCACTGTAACCTCTGCCTCCCTGGTTCAAGTGATTCTTCTGCCTCGGTCTCCCAAGTAACTGGGATTACAGGCATCTGCCACCATGCCTGGCAAATTTTTATATTTTTAATAGAGATAGGGTTTCACTGTGTTGGCCAAGCTGGTCTCGAACTCCTGACCTCAGCTGATCACCCGCCTCGGCCTCCCTTGGCTGAGATTACAGGTGTGAGCAATAGCGCCCAACCAACTCACACAGTTTTTAAAAAAATGACATTTGTTAAGGAATTGGCTCATTTACTGTATTTTTCCTCACTTATTTACTTAGTTTCTTCATAACTTTATATTTCACAATTAGATGAACTGAAAAGTTGCTTCACATCTGAGTACATTTCCTTTCCATTTCACCACCCCTAAATAAATTATCTACTGGAAGATCAGACTACAAGGATGAGTGAAGGTTCAACTACAATTAAAAAAATAAGTATGTTGAATTCAATTTCACTGAATTCTAGCAAAGCTCAAGGGGAGTAATTGTAAGTAAAATAGTGGCACCGATTTTATCGGTATATAATGCTTAATTTGGGTTTGGCAGATGTGAAACAGATTACCTCTGAGAATCCAGTTATATTATTAAAGAGAATGGAATCATGAACACCTGATTTTAAGAGGTATTAACTTCCTTACTTCCTAAAATCTTTTGAACACATGCTCTGGCTAAATAATGAGTACTTGATAGATGCTACAGATCTTTTTTTTTTCCTAATCAAGAACTCAAAGGAAGGATTAATTCCCATATTTAATGAAATGCCATATTTGTCTAATATAGATTATGCACCTAAGATATAAGAAATTATAGAATAATGTCAAATTATTATTCTACATTAAAATGTTAGAAATATGCATCTAAATGGACATTTTTAAAGACCTAGAAAAGGGTTAATCTGTATAACCCTTGAGAATCCTGGATGACTCAGTGATCTAATACCTCAGGGGATCAAAAAGTACTAGGAAAGTTTTCTTCATTGACATACTAAGTAATATTCATAAAGTTTTAATAATCCTGCTTATTAAGTTGATATTTCACAAGCAGTGCAAAGACAATCTCAGGTTAGCCCACTCTAAATGATACATTTCCTAAACGGTGTATAGTGAATGTCTCTGGGGCTTTTATATCGTTTTCAATCAACCTCTGTTTATCCACTCGTTGTGTAATGTTAACTACGTAATAGATTCCACCAGAGCACAGCTTAGGATCAACCACAAGCTCTACAGAGTCTCCTGTCAATAATGACAATAACAATACTACTGATTGCAGCACTGGGCATTTGAAAAAAGTAGAAAAAACCTGAAATAAAACCAATCATCAAGCCTGTGTTAAGGGTCCTCAACATAAAAAAAGCCTAGGGTTGGGCACAACAGGAAACACTAAGACATCACTGACCAAGAGGAGCTTAGAATCTCATGGGGATTGCCAAGTACGATGCAAATTAAAAAGGACAGCTGGTAATTCTAAGGCAACGTAAACTTGCCAAAGTAAACACTAGGAGTTCGGAGGCAGGAGTCACTATGGGTTGTGGTCAGGCAAGATTTGACAGCACAGCTAAGACGCAAGCTGCAATTAGAAAGAAGAGGCAGAAAGCTGGTGCTCTAGATCCTGCAAACAGCGCGTACTTCGGTCCACCAGGAAAGCGAGACTCATGGCAGGAGCGGCCAGCACCGCTGTCTCTGTCCTAAGAAGCTCAGGCTTTGCTTGGAGACAACTGAGGTGTGTCTGCCTAGTGGCAATACAGCAATGAAAGCTAAAACAATAAATAACCACTAGTGTGTACACAACTACCTACTTACCCACAACTGTCATCTTCTGATAACTTCCATCTTCTAGAAGTAACTTCTAAACACTCAGAGCTAAGGGGAAGCTCAACCATGAGAGCTGCTCACCTAATTTCTCCTTTCGCCTTCTCTCTCACTGGCTGCCATCTAACACATAATTAACAAGTGGTATGGGGCTGTCCTGATTGCCTTCGCTCTCTACACGGCAGACTCCAGGTGTCTACTTGATACAACTGTAAGGTAAGGTTTGTTTCCCTGTTTCAGAGATGAGTAAATGGAGCTTTAATTTGTCCAAAGTCACTTTGCCATTGCTAGCAGGACTGGGCTTTGAACTGCGGTTTGCCTGACCCCCAAATCCATGCCACCAGCCAAACTTCTTAATTCTTTAGGTTCTCAGACTAGAATCACCAAATGATGAGACAGGTCTCACAACAGCCAAAGGAAAGATGAAGGCTAAGTGAAGGAAGATAGATTGAAACTACAGGAAACACTGACTATAAAAGGATACATAGACTATTTCACTTGGTAAAATAGTCTAGGACATGAACAACAATGGCCCTAAGTCATCTCTCACATCTTTATCTTCCGGTTATAACACTTGAGAAATATAACCATAAGAAATGATTAAAATTAAATAAATTGACCTCTTTAAAGAGGATAACCGCTGCTTATCTGATGCACAGGGGGTCAGTGGACAGACAGCTGGTCCTTAAGTAAGAACAGCTGTGCTAAGGGACCTCAGTCCCTTAGGTGCTCAGACAAAAGGAAGGCTGGTCCAGAGGGGTAAGAAGGACCTGGACTAGGGAATTACCTGGGACAATAGGGAGCAGCAGAAATATAAGACTCTGCAGAGGAGAAAAGGTAAGACACACTGACAGATGAGATGTGACAGCAAAGGAGAGAGGGGACTAGAACACATTTGGGGGACCAGAAGGAGTGAGGCTCCACGGGTGAGAGTGGAGTTCATGTGTTGTTTATCTTGGGAGGAGGGAAGAATGGAATCCATTTTCAACAAGTTGAATTACAAGCACTAATGGGATATCTACACTGAAATGTCCAGTGTTCAGCTATTCATACTGAAACTCTGAGGCAATAAATTGCTTAATTTACTAAAGTGTCAGGAGCTGACGGTCTTTGCTAATCAGTACCCGGTTCCTACTTGCTAGGTTGAATTGTGAATCGTGATCACCCACTTTGAAAAGCAAATGGAAATCAATAGGATGGGCTGAGCCTGCATGGGATTAATTGGAAGGGGAAGAGGGCAAGGTGACACTGAACTAGTTGATGGGTAAGGCCAAAGACAGAGGGACACAGCCAGAAGTGTTGCTAAACAAAGACCAGCAGGACAGAATGAGAAATAGCAAGCGGGGAAAAGACCTAAATCAAAGGTTCACACCCCAAGAGGACTAAGAGAATCATGCTGCTGATGGGAAGAGCACAGGCCAGCTAGAAGAGCCCGGTTTAAGGCAGATTTTATTTTAGGCATTAGTAACCTCAAAGAGGAAATGTTCTATATGCAACAAGAAAATAAACCAGGTGAGGGAATGGGCGCAAGGTCATGGCTGGAGATGCAGACCCGAAGGCTGTTATCAACACCTCGGTGGAAACGGAGTGCCGGTGAGCAAAGCTGTTTCCCAGGAGAAATGCTGTAGAAACCAGAGCAGATGGCAAATCAAGTAATCCTTGGGGGCAGAGACATTGTTAAACAGTATGAGGAGGACAGTATGACTCACAGGGAAACGTCAAGGCATGAAACGATGATAAACATAATTAAGGGATTGATCCAGGAGAATGAAAACAGAGAAAGAGTGGCAGAGCCTGGCTGGGAATGAGCCAACAGCCCTCTTTTCCCACAGGGTCAGGAGCAGGGAAAGAAGCGGTGCTCTCCTGGGAAGAGAACCAAATGCACCATGTCACACCTCCTGCTTTTCCAATAAATGTGGTTCTCTTAAGAACTTTCCAAGTCTTTTATCTCATCGGCCTTGAATCTGTAAATTCTATCATAAGCCGTGTTTCTTCGATCGAGAAAACATCCTTTTCCTAACATTTGCAAATTCTCCACACATCTATCTACCTATTGACTCATTATTTCTCAGAGTTACATGTTCAGACTTACTTCTCTTTCTGCGAGCTGCTAAGTTGGCCCCAAACAACTCCTTTTGGTAACTCTGCTATGCTGCTTTGAATGAAGCCATCAACGGCTGTGGGTGAGTATAGGCAACCCGTAATTGTTTATCTACAGGACATGGTGTCAAGAGCTCATAAGCAGTCTGAAAACTCCCAATCCAATCCAGTGCGGAAGCAAACACTGATAAGACACAAATGCTCTTTCAGTTTCTTTCTCCAGGAAGCAGATGGGATCAATGAAAAGAAAATAAGCATTTACTAAAACAACTCAAAGAATCCTTTTTGAAACAAGAATTACACTAGGTAAGTGTTTTTGTTTTTGTGTTTTTGAGACAGGGTCTCACTGTCACCCAGGCTGCAGTGCAATGGTGTAATCATAGCTCTCTGTAGGTTCAACTTTCGGGGCTCAAGAGATCCTCCCACCTCAGTCTCCCAAGTAGCTGGGATTACAGGTGTGCGCCACCATGCCTGGCTTATTTTTATTTTTTTCTAGAGACGGGGTCTCCTTGTGTTGTCTAGGCTGGTCTCGAACTCCTGAACTCAAGCAATCCTCCTGCCTCAGACTCGCAAGGTGCTGGGATTACAGGTGTGAGCAACTGTGCCTGGCTGGGTTAAGAACCTTAATTATTTAGAAAAACCCAAAACGCCACTTTCTAAACATAGCATATGGATCTGCCAGGGCTGCAGTACCAAAGCACCCTGACTGGATGGCCTAAACAGCAGACGTTGCCTTGGAGTTCTAGAAGCTTCAGTCCAAAACCAAGGTGTCGGCAGGGCAGGTTCCTTCCAAGCACTGGAAGGGAAGGGTCTGTTCTAGCCCTCCCTCCTTGGCTCGCTGATGAGTGTCTTCTCTGTGTGTCTCCACATCATCTTCCCTCCATGTGTATCTGTGTCTGAATTTTCCTAATAAGGACATCAGTTGTATTGGGTTAGAGTCCACCCTAATGACCTCACTTTAACCTTTCCTTCTATAAAGTCCCGACCTCCAAATAAAGTCATATTCTGAGATACGGAAGGTTAGGAATTTAATGTGTGAATCTGGGAGGGGGGAAACACAATTCAACCCATAACAATAGTTTTAAGGAAACCAAAAGCATTTTACTAAAGTAAAATTTTCTCAGGTTAAGTAATTACCATAATTCCAAAAGAAGTCTCTTCGATTTTCCCTCCTTGTAGATAAGACATTTCATTTTGTGCTTTCTCTGTATCTTACCTTAAAGGACCTATGAGTGTATTTCAATTAGTCTAATATCATAGATGGAAACAAGTAAAAGCGTAGTGTGTATTTTAAATGAAGCTCTGCATGAGCTGATGTTACAATGCTTCTGAAAAAGGCCATCTAGGAATGTATCTCTCAATCCACTGAGGAGCAATTGTAGTCACTCTGGTATAAAAGAGAACTGGGGCCAAGTGCAGTGGCTCACACCTGTAATTCCAACACTTTGGGAAGCCGAGGTGGGTGGACTGCTTGAGCCCAGGAGTTCAAGACCAACCTGGGCAACATGGTGAAATCCTTTCTCTACAGAAAACACAAAAAGTTAGCCAGGCACAGTGGTGTACACCTGTGGTCCCAGCAGAGGTGGGAGGATCACTTGAACCTGGGAGGTAGAGGTTGCAGTGAGCTGTGATCGCACTACTGCACTCCAGCCGGAAGGACAGAGTGAGACCCTGTCTCTTAAAGAGAGAGCGAGAATTGGGAGTGGCCTATTAATAAAATGAAAACTAGGTTTCCAGTTCTGATTCCGTGTGTGTCTGAGGCAGAACTTAAGCAAGCCCCAAAAGCCACCTGAGGTGTGGTTGGCAGGGGGCGGGCAAGGTCAGGCCATTCCTCTCATTCCCCTTGGCATTGAGAAGGAGCCCCAGCCTGGTCTTTCTCGCCCGCCCTCTAACGCTCACCTGCCATCCACATTGTTCCAGTTTTCAACCCTGCATTTTCTTTCCAACAGAGGATCTCAAGAAGACAACCTTTTAAATAAACTTGGTGGGATGAAAAAGGCAAACACCCACAAACTATAAAAACAAAATCAGCTGTACTTCTGGTTTCAACCCAGACGAATTCCATTTAAATCCACATTTTTTTCCAAGATCTAGAAGGCTGCTCACTGTCCCTGAAATGTTCTAAATAAGAACGGTTAAAGTTTCAGCAGTGCTAGTTTTCAGGTGTTTGAGTCACAAACCTTTATAAAAGCACCTTCCCTGAATTTTTCAGCCACTCCCTAACACAACATACCAATGTCTCTCCGTTCACTACTGGTTCAAAATCCTCACTGGCCCTCTCAAGAGGCAAGTGAACCAGATCTGCAGCAGACACTGCAGACACCGGGGTGTGCCTGGCAATGCAAGGTAAGCCTTAGGTGGACTGTTCCCATCCTTTAGAAATGTTTGATAAAGTCTAAATCAAGACTAAAAAATCTGGTAGGCTTTTCCTCTTTTGTGCAAAAGTGCACTTGTTGGCCTTAAATGTCTGGTGCCACGTTGGTAAAGTAAAACGATAGGTTCTACTAGCAGAACACCCACTTCCTGTCCCATCCACGGCTGAGGCGTCTTTCTGAGCGAACTCAGGTTCTACTTCAGAAGTGTTTGCCGCACACACAATCAGAACTGGAAATCTATTCTTCCCCATCTCGATGTTCTTGTTACCATGTCATTGCTAATTTTCTTTTTCTTTTTTTTTTTTTTTTGAGATGGACTCTCACTCTGTCATCCAGGCTGGAGTGTAGTGGGGACATCTCAGCTCACTGCAACCTCCACCTCCCAGGTTCAAGTGATTCTCCTGCCTCGCCCTCCCAGTAGCCAGGATTACAGGTGTGCGCCATCACGCCCAGCTGATTTTTGTCTTTTTAGCAGAGACAGGGTTTCACCACATTGGCCAAGCTGGTCTCGAACTCCTAACTTTAAGTGATCCACCCATCTCAGCTTCCCAAAGTGCTGCGATTACAGGTGTGAGCCATGGTGCCTGGCCCTAAAAACTGTGTAGATTCTATTACTATGTGTCCTCCCAAAAGATATGTTAAATCCTAACCCCCAGTAGGATGACTGTGAACTTTTTTTGGAAATGGGGTCTTTTCAGATGTAATCAAGTTACAATAAAGTCATTAAGGTGAGCTCTAATCCCATAGGACTGGTGTCCTTATAAAAGGAGACACAGACACAGAGTGGGGGCCATACAGCGACAGAGGCAGAGACTAGAGCAATGCAGCTGTAGGCCAAGGGATGCCCAGCATTTCCGGGAGCCATCAGAAGCTGGGAGAAGGCAAGGAGGTGTTTTACCTGGAGTCTCCAATGGAAGGTGGCCCTGCTGACTCCTCTAAAACTGTGAGAGAAGCCACCTCTGGTTTTAACCCACCTATGAATAGTTTGTGTTAGTTTGTTACAGCCACCCTATGAAACTAGTACCCTCTGCAAAATAACTCAGGATGTATTTCATTGAAAAGGCATGTCTGTACTCAAGCTATGATAAATTATTTATAACAATTGCAAAGTCACGCTGGCCAAATGGCAGGGTGACTTCCCTGCCCTCCCAACCTGTGTCTGTGCCTCTTGGTTGAAAAGCAACAGAAGCATCTACAGCTTTACTCCCACGTTTTCGTCTTAATTCCTGCCAGGGCACTAGACACCTCCTCTTTTTATGCAAATATATTTGTTCATTGTGATTGAGGTTTGACTTCGAAACAACATTTCTAAGGAAGGCATCTGAAAGTTTGATCTGTTCTCATCGACATCCACAGTTAAGAAGCCACAGACAGCACTTCCTCAAACCTGCCTTTTCTAAACCTCAACTTCTTGCCGAGTTATACAAAGAAACCAGGACAAAGGGCCGCCATCTGGGCTCTGCTCTCAGTGCAACACCTGTTTGCACACCCCTTATACTCATGTTTATGTATTTCTTTGGGCATATCTCTCATAGGCTGTTCTCTAACTGCAAAGAAAACTTTGTGAAAGATGTTTTGCAGACACAGGGAGGCCTGGGATGTGAGAGGCAGATAACCCTTTTTCCCCTGGGCTCTTTTCAAATACAGGATTCATTTCACCCCCCTCTCAAAGCACAATAATCCATCCTTCTTACTTGATTTAAATAGCAACTGCTGTTTACAAGTGGTGCTCCATGTTACAGCTCTTTTGTTCCTTGGAGAATTGTTTCATTCCCCTCAGTTGGCTTTAACCAACATCTGACTAAACTCAATTTGGGATCACTTTGGGAAAGGTACCGCCCCCACAGCTCACAGGGAGAGGGAAGGGCAAGAAGAAATGCAAGGAAGAAAGCTGGAGTGTGGGGAAAGTAGGCAGAGATGCTGAGACGAAAAGCAAAAAGAAACTAAAGATGAGAAAAAGGTGAGAAAATAGAAGGCAAGCAAAATCATACTGGGAGCACACTCAGAAGAATAAAGCAGCACTGTAGTGCACTTTGTAAACTATAAAGCACAATAAAAACGCAATGTGGTATTATTTGCAATATTTAAATAGGTGCTTTTGTGTGTTTGTGGATATGAAAATCAGATGGTACAGGGATCCCTTGGCAGGGCAACCAGTGGCCCATTTGAAGCTGTGCAAATTAAAGTGGGTTCTTTGGTCTATTGCAAGGACATTTTTCTACTGTGAGTCACTGTCATCAAGCCAGTCCTGGCATTATTACCCAACAACTCCATGGCACTGAGCCACTTACACCCAGTGCTGGGAGGAGGAGCCCACTCAGATAATACTGGTTCTTGCAGTGGGGCGCCTTCTTCCTGGCATACATCTAAGATGGCTAATAGCTCTCCTGTGACTTGCTTTAAAACAGACAGGATGGCATTTGGTGATGTAGGTCATCTCTATCTTCATAGGGGTCTATATTCCAAGAGGTCGTTTTCAGACTGTTTCTGAGTTCTCAGCAACTAGGTCAGATGCCAGTGCTGCCCTTTCTAGCTGTGTGATCTCAGCAAGTTACTTAACCCCTTTCTGTCTCAATCCCCTCATCTCTAAAGTGGAGATGATAATCATATTTCATAGGGTCCTTGTGAGGAGTAAATGAACATAAATATACATATATGAAATAGTGACTCCCCGATACAGTTTGGATCTGTGTCCCCACCCAAATCTTGAATTGTAATCCCCAGTGTTGGAGGTCGAGCCTGGTGGGAGGTGACTGGATCATGGGAGCAGTTTCTTATGAATGGTTTAGCACCATCCATCTTGGTACTGTCCTTGCAATAGGAGTGAGTTCTCTTGAGAGAACTGGTGGCTTTAAAGTGTGTGGCCCCTCCCACCTTGGTCTCTCTTGCTCCAGCTCTGGCCATGTGAAAGGCTGGCTCCTCCTTCACCTTCCACCAGGACTATAAGTTTCCTGAGGCCTCCCCAGCAGCTGAGCAGATGCTAGCAACACTCTTCCTGTACACCCTTCAGAACCAGAAGCCAATTAAACCTCTTTCCTTTATAAATTACCCAGACTCAGGTATTTCTTTATAGCAATGCGAGAACTGACTAAAACAGTCCTAAGCAAGTGTTTAGTGAACACTGAGGGGAGAATGGTCAGCTAGCTTCCCAAGACCTAGCTAACATAGAATAGAATTTACTTTCAAAGCTTCTGCATTACTTTTCCATGTAACATTTTAACCAAAAACACTATCCTTGGTCATAATTGAGACCCAGTTTCTATGAACAATTATGCTTATTACAGATTTGTATCTACTGTATAAACAATAATCTCAACTTTTTTGATTAAGCGCTTAATCAGGAAAAATAAGCACTCCTGATATATGTGATTTTTAGAATTAAAAATAATCTATGTTTTACTTTACGAATACAGTATGTTTACAAAAACACAAATATAGAAAAATTTAAAGGATACAGTGAGATAAAATAAACATATTCAAAATTTCTTCTGTATCCTAGAAAGTTGTCTCATACCCTTCACTTTGAAAAGCTGTGCTGTAATTCAGGTAACCCAAGCCATGTAACTTAGAATTAGTCTTGGCCATATGATTCACCTTGGAAAATAAAAAGTATGTGGGAAGTAGCATTCCCAGGCAAAACCTTTCCAGCCAGTGCGTGACTCCTCTTTCCCTTATTAGTAACCAGCCACGGTCAGGGAGGAGTAGCTCCTTTGCCCGTTAGTGAATGAGGATAACAACGAGCAGAGACTCCAGTCAACCCAAGATGTAGCGCAAGTGTGAAACAAACCTCTGTAGTTCGTTACCGTGGTATAACTTAGGCCATCCTAACCAGCACTGGAATATTCTTTCATGCTGCCATCCCTAATGAGTCACAATTAATGTGGTTTAGTGTAATTGTTGTGATGCGCAGCACGCTCATCTAGGAAAGAGCCCAGGTTTTTAAAGACAACTTTAAAATTCCGAAATAGTTCAGTTGCTTTTTTCCATATTTTAGCATCATTTCCGTGCCCCGTGAGAATGCTTCAGGAGATCAATCTGTCACACGATGGAACAACTCTCATCATCACCAGCATTAGTGATTTCAAGAGTACACACAGTAATCCCCCACCTAATAACTTTTCTTTTCTTTTCTTTTTTTTGAGACAGAGTCTTGCTCTGTTGCCTGGCTCTAGTGCAGTGGTGTGATCTTTGCTCACTGCAACCTCCATCTCTGAGTTCAAGCGATTCAATGTCCTGAGAGGCCACACATCACCACACCCGGCTAAGTTTGGTATATTTAGTAGAGACAGGGTTTTACCATGTTGGCCAGCCTGGTCTCGAACTCCTGGGCTCATGTGATCCACCTGCCTCAGCCTCCCAAAGGGCTGAGATTACAGGCGAGAGCCGCAGCACCCGGCCCCTAGTAACTTTTCTGAACAAGTGGGAGGCATGGGATCTTTAGTGACAAATGCTCTTGTTTGGTTTGCAAACTGTGAGGCAAGTCACTCTTTGGTGACTAAAATGGGAAGATGCCCTTCACACTGATAACGGAGTCCAGCACTGCTGCATACAGGCCTAAGGGCCCCCAGGGGAGAATCAGCTTTTACCATGGGCTGATGTTTTCTCTGGAAGAAAATTTCACACCCTGCCTCCTAAATTCATTGCCATGCTCCATGATGCCATGGTTGTGTTCTTTGTAAAGAATATTTAAGTTCTGACATCATAATAACCATGGGTATTACTCATGGTAAGCTCACAAGCCTGGGAAGGTACATTCTGTACTCTATCACTGAAGTCAGTAATGGGTTTAAAAATAGCATGGCCCACACACCCAGGGGACCACCGATATCATTAATGGCCAAATGCACACTGTTGTGGACTCCTAACTTGTATGGGGTTTTAGATTGTGATTTCTAGAATCGAGGCACACATACTTATCATTTCCCTCACAGGAGTGTTACGCTGTACTAATTTATAGAGATCTTCAGATCCTAAAAGAAGGAACTCTCAAAAATTACAAAACCAGGATTTGACAAGCCATCTGATTTGTGACTTCAAAATGACGTAAAATGTACTTAATCAGAGTGTCTACCAACTTGGCGTAACTATGATATGTCATAGCTAGAGAAAGAGAGATGGTGTTACAAAGTCAATGACGCTAACTCACAGAAGTCTAGAAATAAGTCATAGGTTTTTCACTGCCAAGCGGGGAAGAGGGTATTTGATTCTAGATGTCTCGTGCAGGTTCTTTAAGAGATGTATCCCATAAGCAGAGAATGTTTTCATAATTCATGAATACATTTAAAAGTACATGATGACTTAAGCCTTTTGCTTAAATTCTGTGCTAAATAAGCAACTTTCTCATCTCTTACTGGGATTCCAGAGAGGACTTTCCGACCAAGGAGAAAATACCTTGCTATGTAGGCCTAGCCTCTATGGATGCTAGGATTATCTCTCTCTAAATGATTCAGATTGATCCATCAGCCTTTCATAGAATTAGTATAAACCTTTAGAACCCAATAATCCTTGAATTTATGGAGTCAGATTTCCAAATCTGCTAAGCTGAGGACTCTAGAGGCCAGAGTGAACATCCAGGAGTATCTGCTGAGCACCTACAATGTCCAGGCACCACCCCAAGAGCGGTAGGTGACTACTGGCATTGTGAAAAAAAGGCCAAATACCTGCTTTTCAGGAGGCCAAATGACAAGATGGGGCAAAAGGAGAAGAGATAACTGACCACAGGGGGAAGTCACAACTGTCGCCCATCAAATGTGCAGGCTTCAGAGAATGGAAGGAGAGCTCTCAGGTTAGCGCCACCTTTACACACGAGAGGGCACCCCAGCGGACACCAGGGGTGAGCTGAAACACAGAGGCCAGTGAGCACTGGGTTCTAGGGACAGATGAGACCCTTTTTATTTAAGATTTATAAGCCATCACTGCCTACAGGAGCTAGGGTAGTGTGCAGACACGATACAAAGCACAATATGAAAATAAGATGAAACAAGGCCAAACCCATCTAAGGGAACATCAGGAAGAATAAAATCATGCCTGTGGCTGAGGACTCTTGCAGCAAGTGGCAAAAGGGTCTGGAAGGGCTGGAGTCAGTGCGGCAACTCTTTGGCGCCTGGCTTTTTGTTCTGTTGAGGAGTCACAGGAGGTGGCTGAGGGGAAGGAAGAATGGTCCCACTTCTGACTGGGAAATGGCTGCATGCAACCAGGGGCTCTGGCACCCACCGTGGAGGTGCATCTGAGAGGTGAGGAGAACCTGCAGGGAAGTGCAGACAGGAGACTCTGGAGGGATGACCCAAAGACCCAGGCATGATAGGTGGGAAACGAACCACGAGAATGTGGATGCTGCAGGATCAGGTGACAGGAGAATGAAGGGAAGGCTGGTCCCCTTTGGGACCCTTGCTGACTTCAAGTGGCAGAGGAGGGCATGCCCTGGTAGGCGGAGGGGCCAGTGCGCTGAATAAGCATTCACAGGGGCACTGCAACTTTATTTCCGTAAGTGGCTTGGACACACCAGTGTCCAGGTGGCCGAGGTGCTTCCCTGAGGAACTTCCACGGCAGGATGCAGAGGGCACACACTCCTGGCAAAGGTGCCCTCCACTCTGCCCTGATTCCCAGGGAGGGCATCTCCAAGACCAGAGCTGACTTGAAACAAATCAGCTCTCAGACCCTCCTAGGAGTTACTGTCTGGGCCAATATCCTTTGTTGAAGCTGGGAGGATGCTCCTGGTAACCTAAAAACTGAATCCCTAGGCTGGAGGCGGGGGTGCAACAGAGCCTACAATCCTACAAACATAGCAACCTTTGTGGAACCACAAAGGCCAATCAAAACCCTTTACCCAACTAGGGTGCCTCATGTTACACGTAAGATATTAACAGAGAACGTCTGAATGTATGTTTTCCTTCCAAAGCTAGATGTAGGGGAGCTCTCTGGTTCTTTCACCAGCATCAAATATACTCAATTTACTCCTCCAAACAAGCCACGCAGGCCCAGAGCTAACAGTCTTCCCTGTCAGTTCTGAAAAGGTGGTCAAGGGTAGAAATTCTGTTGCCATCTTGCATCATACGGCTCTCAGAAGCTCACCTTGTGGTCCTGACCTTGCCAGCCAAGCCCTTTTAATTCCGTTTTAGTTAAGCAGAAAATGAAGTATCAGCTCCATTCCCACTCTCTGCATGAATTCATTTCCCCTTTTCACCCTGGCTCAAACTATATGGCTCATATAGTATTCCCACCCAGGTCTTACCTTGCTAAAGATTTTTCTCTTTTAAGACTTGCTGAATCCAAACAAAAAGGTGGGAGGACATATGAGAATACATTCTAAGGGGCAACTTAAAATACAGAAAAGGGGCCAGGTGTGGTAGCTCATGCCTGTAATCCCAGCACTTTGAGAGGTTGAGGCAGGTGGATCATCTGAGGTCAGGAGTTTGAGACCAGCCTGACCAACATAGTGAAAACCCATCTCTACTGAAAATACAAAAAATTAGCTGGGCTTGGTGGTGGACACCTGTAATCCCAGCTACTCGGGAGGCTGAGGCAGGAGAATCCCTTGAACCCAGGAGGCGGAGGTTGCAGTGAGCCGAGATCGTGCCATTGCACTCCAGCCTGGGCATCAAGAACAAGACTCTGTCTCAAAAAAAGAAAGAAATGCAGGAAAGAATAAGCCTGTTGATTTTTTGTTTCCCAGCTTTTACACCCACAAACTCCTGAGAATTATTAGCGGATGGGGAATGTCTATGAAAGTGAAGTCGGTGACCCAGGAATCTGTTTTCCATACCTACTCATGCCATGAAATCCCATTAAGTCACCAGAAATCCCCTGGAGGACAAGCTCTAACACCAGTTAGTGCAAGAATAAAAACCACTCTGCAATTTGCTCATTACCCCAACTTTTCACCCAAACCATGGCTGAAAATCACCAGAAGCCCACCTTTCCCCTGGACTGCAGGAAAATGAGCTGCCAATGGCCCTGCACATCTGGCCTCCACTACACCAGAAGTTTGGGGCCAGAAGCTCCCCAGTGCCCCATTGGTCCTGGGCGGCATGAAGGGATTCAGAGCTACAGGGTCACGACTCAGCCATAAAATAAGAAACAAGGACAAGATGAGCGTTTTCTTAGTTGCAAGCTAAAATTTGGGGAAAGTGATTAGAAAAAAGAAAAACAGTGCTGTTGCTGGGAAGGCCAATTTCCTTTTACTCACAGGAAATCTTTTCTGCTGATTGAACAGCACAGCCATACCTGCTCACCGACCAAATGTCAGCACAGGAGGAAGCTGCACCTTGAGTTACTCAACGAGTGACAAAAGCATGAAAACGATTCTGAGCTAAGGAAATGCAACCTGGGCTCCAGGGCCCAGCCCCGATCTATCTGCACGAGTTAGAGAAAGGATTCCAGTTTATGGAAAGAAAGAGCACAGTAACGGCACAGCCTCAATTCAAGACGTGGTAGTGCTATTTCATCCCCGAGTGCAGACCAGCAGATCTGGGCTCACAAACAAGACCTAAGACCTACATTCTAAAAGAAATGAGAACGCCACTGAGCCAACTGACAAAACTGGAATGCAAACTGTGGCTTGGATAAGCACAGTGTATCAGTGTTCCATTCTCTAAGGTTGCTCACTGTACTGTATATGAGTGCCCTATTCTCGGGAGACACACACTGAAGCATAGGAGTAAAGCGGCGCTGTCCAGAGGAGCTGCTCTGTGTGTGCTACTGGAAAGGTTCTGTAGTCTCTGTTGTCTGATGCAGCCACACATGTGTCTACAGAGCCCTTAAACATGTGGCTGGTGTGACTGAGGAACTGAATGTAAAGTTTTGTTTAGTTTTAGTTTAAATAGCTACTTGTGGCTAGTAGCTACCATTTTGGATGGTGCAGGAATAAAGAGCCAAGATATCTGTAACTTACCCTGGAGTCATATGACTATCACACATATGTGTGTCTGTATATACAAACACACCACAGGCACACACACCACAACCAAAAGATTAACAGTGAGAGACAGCACATTCAAGGGTATGACAAAACAAATGGGGTGAAGTGATAACAGGGGAATCTGGATATGGGGTATGGGGGAGGGGGATCTGGGTATGGGGTACGGGGGAGGAGGATCTGGGTACGGGGTATGGGGGAGGGGGATCTGGGTACGGGGTATGGGGGAGGGGAATCTGGGTATGGGGTATGGGGGAGGGGATCTGGGTACGGGGTATGGGGGAGGGGAATCTGGGTATGGGGTATGGGGGATGGGGATCTGGGTATTGGGTATGGGGGAGGGGAATCTGGCTATAGGGTATGGGGGAGGGGAATCTGGGTATGGGGTACGGGGAAGGGGGATCTGGGTATGGGGTACGGGGGAGGGGGATCTGGGTAAGGGGTACGGGGGAGGAGGATCTGGGTATGGGGTATGGGGAGGGGAATCTGGGTATGGGGTTTGGGGGAGGGGAATCTGGGTATGGGGTATGGGGGAGGGGAATCTGGGTACGGGGTATGGGGGAGGGGAATCTGGGTACAGGGTATGGGGTAGGGGAATCTGGGTATGGGACATGGGGGTAGAACTGGGTATGGGGTATAGGGATAGTGTTTGTACTATTTTTATGTTTGCAGTTTTTTAGTAACTTGGAAACTATTTCCAAATAAAAATTTTTTAAATGTCTAAGGTGAACATTAATTTATTAATCACTGAAATCTATTGGGCCACACGTGGGACTCATTTCTGGGTAGGGGTTGGAACACAGGATGTCCAAGACAAGAGGAAAGTTTGAAGGAATATCGTGGATGCCACAGGAGACTCCTCTCAGAACACTGGCTCTTCTCCCACGTGGCAGAATACATGCTCTCGCCCAAGATAAATTTTCTCACTCCTTGCCATTTGACCTCTAGCCTGTCTATGCCCATGAAGGCTACAAAGGCAAGTTCCAAGCAGGTTTTGTTTGTTCATTTGTTTGTGAAACAGGGTCTCACTATGTTGTCCAGGCTCAAACTCCTGGGATCAAATGATCCTCCTTGCTGTGGCCTCCCTATTTGCTGGGACCACAGGTATGTGGCACCATCCCCAGCAGGGCAATTTTTAAAGTAAAAGCTTCATAGATATAACAACTCACATACCACAAAGTTCACCCTTTAAAAATGTATAGTTCAGGCCAGGCGCAATGGCTCACGCCTGTAATCCCAGCATTTTGGGAGGCTAAGGTGGGCCAATAACATGAGGCCAGGAGTTCAAGACCAGCCTGGCCAACAAGGCAAAACCTCATCTATACTAAAAATACAAAAAATAGCAGGGTGTGGTGGCACATGCCTGTAATCCTAGCTACTTGGGAGGTTGAGGCAAGAGAATCGCTGAGTCCTGGAGATGGATGTTGCAGTGAGCCAAGATTGAGCCACTGCACTCCAGCCTGGGTAACAGAGTAAGACCCTCTCCAAAAAAAAAAAAAAAAAAAAAAAAAAAAAGTATAGTTCAGTGGTTTTAAATGCAAATATGTGACCATGATTGCTAATTTCAAAACATCGTCACTCTGATGATCAGAAACCCCATACCCATTAGCAGTCACTCCTCATCCCCCTTCTCACAGCCCCTAGCAACCAAGAATCTACTTTCTATGTCTGCGGACTTCCCTGTTCTAGACATCTCATATAAATGGTATCACACAACGTGTGTACGTCTATCTGGCTTCTTTTGCTTAACATAAAAGTTTCAAGTTCACCCATACGGTAGTATGTATCCACATTCCTTTCCCTTTTATTGCCAAGTAATATTCACTGGAGTATCACTGCACATTTTGCTTCCCCACTCGTCAGCTTGTGGACGTTTGGGCTGCTTCTACTTTTTGGTGATTGCATAGTGCTACGATGCAACCACATGGACACGTGGTTTTATTCCCCTTGGGCATATACCTGGGAGTGGAACTGCCAGGTCATGTGGCAACTCTATGTTTAACCTTTTGAGAACCTGACACCTGTTTTCCAAAGTGGCCTCCTGAAGTCCCCAGGAGTCAAGCAAAGTACCTCAGAGGTCCCAGGCAAAGTGCACAGAAGGCCCTTCTGCAGACATATTGCCCTTCTGTCCTTCGGTAACATACCAGCCTAAATTCAAAGCAGGAGTCAGGGTTTGTTTGATGTGAGGCAAATAAATTAGAGAAGCTGTGACTCACTCGGTGCCAGCAGCATGCTTAGCCTGGTATCGCCCCGGAGAAAGAGCCAGCACCTGGCATGGCAGACGAGGGCTGGCACAATGCACACTTGCTTGCCAGATGAAGAGGCGCTCTGTGCAAAGTGCAGCTGCAGCAGGATGCAAACTGGTGCCCTCTCTACCATCCCTCACCAGGGCAAAGCTGTCTGTGCGCCTGGCCAAGGCCTTGGGAGACTTACTGTCACCCACACATTATGCTCCTGAAAGTGCCGGCTCAGAAACTGGCAGGGAGAAGACCTGGAGGGGGTGAGGACCATGAGAAATCAGAGAGCAATTAGATAAGGAAGATACCAAAAGAGACCGGTCCTTTGGGGCCTGCACACCTGTTAGTCCTAATATATTCCAGAGCTAGGGGTAGACTGGTGCATACATGGGCTGAACCCCAGGGAAGGAGCCAAGTCCACCACCAATGCAACTAGTGAGTCAGTATCAGGCATGTGTCTCCTCCAAGCTGGCAGTAAACAAATGCTCGTGCTTCATGTTGGGCACTGGACTCAATTCCCAGGCAAAAGTACAAATTCCAGCAGGGCACAGTAGCTCATGCCTATAATCCCAACACTTTGGGAGGCCGAGGTGGGCGGATCACTTGAGGTTGGACGTTCAAGACCAGCCTGGCCAACGTGGTGAAACCCGATCTCTATTAAAAATACAAAAATTAGCCAGACATCGTGGTGGGTGCCTGTAGTCCTAGTTACTCAGGAGACTAAGGCAGAATTGCTTGAACCTGGGAGGCAGAGGTTGCAGTGAGCTGAAATCGTGCCACTGCCCTCCAGCCTGGGTGAGACTCTATCTCAAAAAAAAAAAAAAAACAACTGAGTACAATTCCAAAGCTAGTCAAGCGAGCTTAGAGGTTGGTGAAGAGCTGGTGAGGCAAGGAAGATTTCTGCAGAGAAAAGCAGAAGTCCTGATATGGCTGGCTATCTCTCTGGTTCCCTTCAAAAGCACTTTTCTTCCATGCATGCGCCCTGGAGAGACACACTGTTTAGTCTTAGAGTCACTGTGCTGAGCCCTGCAGGGCCCTTCTGCCACTCTGGACCCCATTCTTGCTATCGCCCTGTCCTCTTGCAATGTTTCCCTTGTCCTTCACCTTTGCCCCCTCAGGACAAACTTTGTAGGCAGGACTGGCATTATTTTTCTTTTTGAAGAAATTGTATTTCAAAAGCAAACTGCTATATATATCATAAAGAAAGCTCAGGCACAGTTTGATGTGGTGGGGACGCAGAAGTGGCAGGCAGGTGGCCTGGGGTCCTAAATAGGTCCTACCAGTACACAGCCTGTCCCCTTGGCCCCCTTAGTCTCCACACTCTAGCCTGTCCTACCTTTGTTATTTCTCCAATTCCATGAATATTGATCAGTTCAGTATAGCTCTGAATTTCCACAGGTAATTCCTCCTATTTCCTGTGCATTCATTTCCCAGTCACCATTCAATAAATACTCATTATGATCACCACTATTCACTTTTGGTGTCTGGAATATGGTTCGCCTTCTGAAATCATAGGTTAAGTGGCCCAGAACCTGGTATGATGAAAAACGTCACAGGAAGCAAAGGTAAGCACATTAACTTGATCTTTACATACACTCTCTCATCTAAGCCTCACAGCAACCCTGGGAGGTCACCATTGTCATCCTCACCTACAGAAGAAAGGGATCTAGAGAGACTAGCAGGATTAGCTGTCCCAAGGTCATGCGCTCGTAAAATCAGAGGACCTGAATTCAAGCACATGTCAGTATGACCCTAAAGCCCTTACATTTTTCATTAAGGATGTCAATGACAACATTTTAAAAAATCATAAACTCTTAGCCATGATATGGTTATAAAAGGTAGAAAGAACAATGGAGTAGGAGTTAGAAAATCTGTTTTCAAGTCTGGCTTGGTGTTGATTATGAGCAAGTCACTTAATATTTCTGAACACAGATTTCTTCTTCCATGAAGGAGGTAATGCTTGTCAAATTGTGCTTAGTGTCCTGTGAGGTGCTGATTTCTATCATGGAAAAAAAAATGAGGTCAAAACGATTTAAGAAATACTGGGTGAAATCAAATAAATTTGGGTTTTTTTTGCAGGACTTCTCAGCGCCTTTAATACAGCAGTGCACACTATGGATCTCCAAGAGGGGCATATGGTATGTTTTGAAGCCCAAATTCACTTACCAAAGGAAAACTTTTTTTTTTTCCCCCATACCAAATACTTACTCCTTCTGTCAGGATAGGAGATTGAAAAATAATGGACTGCATAACCCCCAAGGAATCTTTTAGCTCTAACACTGGGTAATTTTCTGATTTATCTTATCATTCCAAATAGACAGCAGATTTTCTGAGGGTAGAATGTGCTTTTCTCTGAAGTTGAGAAAATGGCAGCCAGGTAGGGGCAAGCCAGAATGTTCAGAGAAGCAAAAGGAGCATGAGGAATCATCAGAGACAGCTGTTCCTATAAAAGACTTGCACACAGGCTGGGTGCAGTGGCTGATGCCTGTAATCCCAGCACTTTGGGAGGCCAAGGTGGTTCAAGAAATCAAGACCATCCTGGCTAACATGGTAAAACCCTGTCTCTACTAAAAATACAAAAATTACCTGGGCGTGGTGGCACACGCCTGTAGTCCCAGCTACTTGGGAGGCTGAGGCAGGAGAATCACTTGAACCTGGGAGGTGGAGGCTGCAGTGAGCCAAGATCGTGCTACTACACTCCAGCCTGGTGACAGAGTGAGACTCCATCCACCTCAAAAAAAAAAAAAAAAAAAAAGAAAAAGAAAAAGAAAAAGACTTGCACATCTAGGAATATCTTCTCCCCCTTTAAAATAAGTAAAGCATCATCCGAATGCCACTGGGCTGCCTTTGTCCTCCAAAACAAATTTCCTGGGTATTACAGAGACTGTAAATAGTCTTGACTGACTTATGAGGAATAATCATGAGCTAGTAGAGATGGCTCTCTGGAGGACAGTCTAGGTGGGACTGCCAAAGCCTTCACTGCTTTGCAGGCACCTCTTTCCCAGGAGTGCAGGAAGAGGCCCCAGCCATAGAGAACCTAAAGCTTTGCTGGGGAGGGACAGGTGACCCTGCCAGACCTTGTGGGTTGGATCTGAACTGGCTGAAAGGGAGGGCTGCACACATCAGGGAGGAGAAACAGAGGAAGAAGATGATGGGCACAAAAGCAAAGGGTCAGCAAAGTACAGACTATGTCTTGGGGACACAGGGTACAGTTCTCAGAATAAAGAAGAACGTCCAGGTCAAAGGTTTCCTATCAAAGTCCCTTCCCTTTAAAATAGACACATGATTTTCCTTGGGGCATTTTTATATACAACTTACAATTGCCAGTGTATTGGAAAATACACTACTCATTCTGGCAGTGGCAGTGGAAAGAAGCCAGTGTCCTTAGATCTCGCTCCTTGTGGACCCCAGCCCCAACATGCAGATGTCCACAGCACAAAATAGAGGACTCCAGGCAGCAAAAAATCTGTACAGTTACCCTCTAAGTCCATCAAGAAAAAATGACACTCAGTAGTAGCCACTGCCCCTTGGACTCAGCCAGAGCCATCTCTAGACCCCGGCTATCCCCTGCCATTCCAAGTTCCAGACTGGGGCTCCAGGATCAAAAGGGCTCAGGGTTTTGTGCTAAGAAGAGCTGTGAACAAGACATAAGGGGATGGCTTAAGACTTAGGATACTGAGGATTAAATATCTGTGCAGTTATTTCTAGAGGTCACCTAAAAGATTACAGGCTCCTGCGACAGACCTGGAATAAGGAACTAACATTGATTGTATGCCTATTTAAAAGACAGCCACAATATCCAGAGTATATAAAGAACTCTTACAACTCAACAATACAAATTTTTTAAATGAACGAAAAATTGAATATGCATTTAGCCAGAGATGTACAAAGAGCCAACAAGCACAGGCTGATCATCATTCGTTACTAGGGAAATGCAAATCCAAAACACCATGGGATACCAAGAAAACCGAAAACATATGTGTACACAAAAGCGTGTCCACAAATGTTCACAGGAGGATTATTCATAACAGCCAAAAAGTGGAAACCACCCCTCTGTCCATCAAGTGACTGACAGATAAGCAAAACGTGGTATATCCATACCATGAAACACTAGTTGGTAATACAAAGCAATGAAGAACCGATACCTGCCACAACATGGATGAATCTCAAAAACTATGCTAAGCAAAAGACGCTAGACACAAAAGATCACATATTGTCTGATTGCATTTCTATGAAATGTCCAGTACAGGCAAAGCGATAGAGACAGCAAACAGATTAGTGGTTGCCAGGGGCTGGGAGGAGAAGTGAATGGGGAGTGAGGTAACAGGAATGGGATTTCCTTTTGGGATGATGAAATGTTCTGGAATTGGATAGTGGTCCCTGAGGTACAACTTAGGGAACAGGCTAAAAGCTGATGAACTGTACACTTCAAAAGGACGAACTTTCTGGTATGTGAATTATATCTCAATAAAGCCATTCTAAAAAATAGTCACAAAAATAGATGCCTGATATATATTCTCACCCAACGGACCTGAAATGCACATCATCACCCCATTTTACAGGTGAGGAAACTTGAGGACGGGTGAAAAACAGCTAATTGCCAAGAGGCCCGCTGCTAAGCCACGTGATGGACTTACGGTGAGCGGGTTTTAACTAGGTTTGCTGACTCCGGAGGCCACGTTCTGCTCGCTTCACCACGCTGCTCCCTGCCAAGATGATAAGCTAACCAGCAACTGCAGAACGGTTCCTCTGGAAAAAAGATCACTCCCTGGACAAAGGATCACTGACCTACATAAAATGCTAGTGCTGGAAGTCACGTTAAGCGGCATCTCGCCAAATCCCTTCATTTCACGGATGAATAAGTCGAGTTTCAAGGCACTGTACTGACCTGTCCAACCAAAGCAGCAAGGCTGGTGGGCACAGTCACCCTCTCATTTTACAGAAGACAAGCTGGCGTATTGTTCACTGCAATTAGTTAGGAATCAAAAGGGAGAAGGAGTTCACCCGGTTGGGGCATGCGGGTCAACAGGCATTCACCAACCTTCAAACATGCCAGCCTCACATCCAGGTCCCAGCTAGAAGATCACTAGGGCCAGTTATAGCTCACATTATTCTACGGTTACCCTGAAATTTCTCTTCTAACCCCAGGAGTGCTCTGAAAAGTCCCACCAGGGTGCGACTGTTCCAAGGATCCCTTGGAGCTTTTGAACTACTTAGCAGGAACGGGGAGTTCTGGATTTAGCATTCAAGTGTGAGGATAAAGGCTAGGGAGACTGAGGAAGCAACTATCCTCCCCCCCAGTCTAAAGTGACTCCGTGGGGAGCCACTTGAGAAGGGAAGGGAAGGAATTGAAGCCGGATTATTTCACATTGCAACCGCAGGGCTGAGGACTCTAAGTTGGGGGTCTTTTTATTGCCTGCTTAATGTCTCCAGGGAAGGTCCCATCTCAAACTTAAAATGTCCCAAATAGAATGCATTACCCCATTGTTCTTCATCCCACAAATCTATCCCTCCTGTTATTTTCTCTTTCCCCCAGGACGATCACTGGCATTCCCCAGTGGCTGAGGCTAAGCACCCTGGCTCACCTTCCACACCCACCTCACCCCCCAACTTCCAGGCAGTGGCCAAGCCTGCTGGCTCGAGCTCTGCCTCCACTTGCTCCACTTGCCGGCTGGAATCACCTTCTCCTCTGCAGGCTTGCCGCAAGCATTGTCCTGGGGACTCAATAAATGTTTACTGAATTGAGAGGTCAATCCTACCCACTACTAGTTAAGTCCTTCACAGCCAGTAGCAGCCGAGACTATTTAAACACAGAAAAAGAGAGAAAGAAGAGATGGATGACCTCGTGTAAATAGGTGACAGAGAGGTTATTAAAGCAAAGCTTGAACCAGGAGGAGCAGAACAGATGGGGCCGTGAGCCACTCTTTGCATGCATCCTGCTGGAACAGAAAGGCACACCAAGACACCGGGGCTACTGACTGCATCTGCAAATTATTCATTATTTCAGTGCAGTCCCTCTGAACTCTCCATCTGCTGATGGCTACTACAGTCAAATAATTATATTCAAATGAAAAAAACCTGTGACCTGTGACGTGTTCCAGCCAGCCCAAGTGAGACACGCACTGTTCCCCAGCCGGGCCTGGTATACCCATGTGGGGCAACCTCAGGCTCGCTTCCTGCCCACCTTTCCAAATCAAGACCATCCTTCAAAGCCTAGATCAAATGATACATCCCTGGTCGCCGGAGACCTCAGGGTTTTCTCTTTGTGCCTATCAGGCTCATCATGTATTACCCTGCATTGCCTGAGGTCTTTCGTTGCTTTGTTTAATCTTGACTGCCACAAGTTTATGAGTGCTTGGAAAAGAGAGCGATTGTGCTGAAGTGGGCTCATGTATGGAAAACACTAAGCTCAGAACTGGGCTTGGCACACTGTAGGTATCAGCTACTGTCAGCTGTGACTACTTACTGATGTCCCTTGAGTCCCCCAGCGTGATGCCGCGCATGTGGCACAAGCTACTAAATCTGTTGGAGGTTGACAACAGGTTTCCCTCACCTCTTTTTTCTTCCTAACCTCTACTCAAACTAAAACTCCTGCCCTAGGCTGGGCATGGTGATTCACCTCTTTAATTCCAGCACTTTGGGAGGCCAAGGCAGGCGGATCATGAGGTCAGGAGTTCAAGACCAGCCTGACCAACATGGTGAAACCCTGTCTCTACTAAAAATACAAAAATTAGCCGGGTGTGGTGGCTCATGCCTGTAATCCCAGATACTCAGGAGGCTGAGGCAGGAGAATGGCTTGAACCTGGGAGGCAGAGTTTGCAGTGAGCCGAGACTGCACCACTGCACTACAGCCTGGGAGACAAAGTGAGACTGTCTCAAAACAAAAAATAAAAAACAAAAAAACTAACTCCTGCCCTCCAAACCCAGGAATTCCAGTTGCACATCCACCTGCCTCACTGCTCCATCAGGCAGCTCCGCCCCTTCCTTCCAGGCCATCCCTTCACTGTCAGAGGCCAGTTGGGCAGGGCAGCATGGGCCAGGGGACAGGCCAGCTACAGCCAGACATAGAGTGTCTCTGCCTCACACCTCCTCTCACCTTCGGAGAAGATGGTCTGCATCTGGACATCCCCACCTTCCTAGCGTTGGGACTAGCGGCCCCCCCGCCCCGGCCCAGGCACATCAAGGGCCGGCACTGGAAACCCGGAAAGAAACATCTTGGTCTGCCTATATCCAGACACCCAACTTCCTGGCTTCTATTCTAGTGTCTTAATCTACCCTGTCTCTACCGAGCACTAAACCAGTCGAAGATAATTTGGGCTCAGAGAAGGAACGGCAGACAAAGCCTCGCACTAAGCATCTCTTGAGTGAAGCATCATCCAGAAAATGCTGCCTGTGTCACTTCACTTTTACTCCCACCTGGGCCCCTGTTGCTGAGGACAAGACCACACACGAGGGCACTAGCCAAGCCAGGGTGACCAGTCAGCCCCAACCCTCCCGTGGCCTTCCCTGGAAATCCAGGCACCCACGGTTTCTCCTTTGGCCCCCACCCCACTGCTATTCTAGTGATCTGGAGCCACACTGACCAATGCATAGATGTAGCCAGTAGGCACAAGTGGCTATTTAAATTTAAATTAATTACAATAAAACATTGAGTTCCTCGGCCCCACTGGCCACATTTCAAATGCTTAATGGTCACATGGCAAGTAGCTACCATGGGAGAGAGTGTGGACCAACAGAAGCACCCGTACAGCAAGCTCTATCAGGCAGAGTGTTCTAGATGGTGACATTTAAACTTGCAGGTGGCCAATTTTTTTTTTTAACTGTCACTTTGTGGTCTTGCAGAAAATATTTTTCCAACCAGAAAGGACAAAACGGCTTTCTCTAAAAAACTCAGTGAGGCAAAAGGTCATCTCCACGCAATGTCCTTCGCAGAACACCCGTGTTGTTCGGAAGCTGGTCTGCCCATCGGAGCCGCTTCTCTGCTTTCTATGACACTTTCAGAACCCTCAGCCCTACATCCAAACTCCCACACTCCGATGGAAACTTTAACCAAAGCATAGGAGGGGCTTGCGTTTCTTCTCTTCTGGAGTTTGTAAGTCACTGTTTTTCCATGGGCCCTACATGACTTTATTTGGGCTAGCGTCACATGGTACCACAAACTGGGAGGTATAATCAACACAGTTTATTATCTTGCAGTTCTGGAGGCCAGAAGTTCAAGATCACAGTGTCAACAGGGCTGGTTCCCTGTGAGGCTCTGAGGGACAGTCTGTTCCATGCCTGCCTCTCTCCGAGTTTCCGGTGGGTGCTGGCAACCTTTGCTGTTCTTTGGCTTCTAGGCCTATTAACCCAGTCTTTGCTTTCGTGCTTATGAGCCACGGTCCCTGTGGGTGCGTCTGTGTCTGTGTCTGAATTTCCCCTTCTTAGGAGGACACTAGTCATATGAGATCAGGGGCCCACCCTACTCTAGTGGGACCTCATCTTAACTAGCTACATCTGCAATGACCCAAATAAGGAAATACTGGGGGTGAGGACTTCAACATGTGAGTGGGGAGGGGGACACAGAATTCATCCCCTAACAGGCCCTCAAAGCCTCAAAGAAAAAGCACTCCTCCTGGCACACCATCTGCCTTCCATTTTTCTATTAATATGAAAAGATGTGTAAGAAATTACTGGCTAGTTAGCTTTGTGGGAGCAGCTGGTAACCCCAGGCAGAAGCTTACACCACATGAGGCTATTTCCATGATACACCAGGTCCATTCAAGCCCATTATCCTAGATTTAACAAGGTCCAAGAACAAAAACCTGACCTTGGATAGAGTGTGAAGGACAAACTGTCACAATTGTCATGGTCACAAATAGAGTGCTGGGGAGTTCCTCCAAGTTCATTAAACTACCTTCTTGTACAGGTATGTTCTCTTGGTGATGTGGCAAAAACAAATGGAAAAAGTCCCTCCTGACCCAGCCTCCTTAACACACTGCTGACTGTCACTGTCATCATATATATCTCTGCCAAGCTCATCAAACATGATTATCAAGAACAGAAAGTTATCCACCAGCACAGTGGACCCAGAAAAGGGCTGTAGTTCATGGCCCACATCACATGTCTGAGTGATAAGACACAGGTGAGTTACCTATAGATTCAGGCAGCATGGAACAGCAAAAACCAATCCGCTTCAGTGCTCCAAAACCTGGTTTGAATCCAGCTTTGACATCTACTAGATAAAGGACCTTGCGCAAGTGAGTTTGCCTCCCCGTGCCTCAGTTTACCCGCTGGAAATGCAGAGCCTGAGATCTACTTCACATCAAGTTAAGAAAGCCCTCTTGATGGCCATCATTTTGTTAACTAGCATTTACTTAGCGTGGATGACGTGTTCATGACAGCTGCCAACAGGTCTGAGGTAAGGCACCACCATTATCCCCATTTGCTGGGAGAAGACTTGGGCTTAGGGCCTAGCGCCTGGTCTCTCTGGTTACACAGCTGGACTCTAACCATTTCCTAACACTGTCTCTCAAAGGAGGTCAGTGGGTGAAACAGTGGCAGGCCACAGGGGCTCTGTAAATGCTCGCTCTCCACTCGCTTCTCTGTTATCCGCCGTGCCGCGCAGCCGTTCATGCTGTACTAGCACTGTCCACTCTGAATATGTTCAAAAGGACAGAAGATCATCAAAAGTCATCTGGAGTAAGTAACACCTCAGTCAGGACACAGCCATTCTCTCAGTTGATATTTCCCAAAATGCTCTTCCCTGACCTCTTCCCATGTAACATTCCCGCCAGCTGGGAGAGCGTCACTGACCCCTCTCCAACCTGTCGTCCAGACCTGCCTGTCTGTCTGCTCCTTCTCACCCTCTGTCCATCCACTGGAGACATTCATATGGAACCCAACTGTCTGGCTTCTGACCTCTGTACTCTTAAAATCGCGGCAGAGAGATGACAGTGTCCTTGGGTAGACGGTGGTGTCTTGGTTATGGCCTCATGGTTTTAACAGTTAGACTTTGTCCCCTGGAGTGGTTAAATAAAGACAGACATTAGCACAGTTTTCCACCCAATTATCCTATTTACAAAAATAGAACTCTCCTCTGCGAGCATTTTAAATAGAGGCCTTAATTTCTACAGATGTCAACCTTACCAGGTCGGTTCCTAAAGCCTCAGTTGGTGAGCTAGAATACAGCATGGTGGGCAATGGAATGTACCCTCAAACTCCCTCTTCCTATATATGTAGTATTTTGGATGTATCCGTCTATTCATAAATATAAACAGATATATTTACACACATACGCACATACATGAGTGCATGTGCACGCCCATTAAAAAAAATAATGGTCTTGGCTGGGCGCAGTGGCTCATGCCTGTAATCCCAGCACATTGAGAGGCCGAGGTAGGTGGGTGGATCACGAGGTCAGGAAACCGAGACCATCCTGGCCAACATGGTGAAACCCCATCTCTACCAAAATTAGCTGAGTGTGGTAGTGCCTGCCTATAATCCTAGCTACTTGAGAGGCTGAGGCAGGGGTAGTCTAAGCTAATCACTTGAACCCAGAAGGCAGAGACTGCAGTGAGCCGAGATCATGCCACTGCACTCCAGCCTGACTACAGAGTGAGATAATGTCTTTAAAAAAAAAAAAAGTAATGGTCTTGAAGGCTGCTCGATAGGCACATAAACTGGCAGCTCTGTTGGGTGTTTTGGGTCTTCGAGTCGCATCAAACCTCACCAGGAGAAGGATAAGAAGTACTGAGACCTGTTATTTTGGCCTTCCAGGGAATGACATCTGCTGAGTTGCAATTTCACGTTAGGTCCTGAGCTTCGTGACTGCTGCGAGAAGAGCTGCAAGAACCCAGTTTCTCATATGTTGTGGGGATGCGGAACACCCTGTTCAGGAAAACTCAGTGCTTCCGAGATAAAAGTCCACATGCAAAATTTAGTTGAAAAGAACTAAAAAAATCTTTGCTCCTCTTGGGGACCTGGTATGCCTTCCTTCTCTGACGGAAGGGATTACTGCAGTGACCACGTTTGCCTTTTCTCTTTGATGCTGTGAAGCTCAGCTAAGTAGCAATGTCAGGGACTTATTGTCTGCATATCTGTGATTCTTTTTCTTCCTGACTTTGAACTTCTGTATTTATCTGTATTTATCCTGATTCTGTTCCTAAATTCTTTATGTATCATATGGTTTATTAAAGTATATGTATTTATGCTATAAAATCAATCAAGATTTGTAGAGCAAGGTGAGTTACAAATAATCAAATGGAACTCAATTAAAATAATTGCCAGAGTAAACAAAGCCAAATTTAGAGAATAGTACAGTTAAAAAACACTATACAATCAGAGTAAAACATTAAAAAGAATGCACATACTGAAGCAGACACTATAAGCTACCTTCCTAACAGTCATTCCCTCTTGCTCCTCTGGAGAGACAGGATTTAGTTTAGATGTCACTCTCCCCAACACCACCTCCCACCACCTTCCACCTCCCCTTCATGTGACCCATGAGCCAATTCTGGGTAGTCTAAACTAATTGTTTCCTGTACCTGAGAGGAACTGATCTGGGGTAGGCATGTTACCCAGTTATAGCCTGTGAGAAGGAGAGAGAGAACAGCTGGGGCCTTTGGAGAACGTTTCTTTACTTGATGAATGGTTTATTGGGATGGATGGATGGATGAATGGATGGATGGATGGATGGATGGACGGATGGACAAACATATTTCTGTTGGGCCAACCATGCACACTTGCCATCACTGAGTGCCAGGCATTAAACTGCATGCACTGAGAGATGTAAGAGCAAACAATTGAACTAAGGGCTGGAGGAGGCAGATGCCATAAGAATCACAACCTTCTTCTAAAGATACCCCAAAGATGGGGCTTCCAGATTCTCCCAGGGATCGTGCTAATCTCTGAGAAACACGCTAAGAAACTCTATATAAGTACCAAATCTATATCACTACATACAAATAAGCTCTTGCTCTTCCACAAAAGATCACAGAAGGAAGGAAGGATAGGAGGAAGGGAAGAAGAAAGGGAGGGAGGAAGGCAGGCCAGCCAGTTGCCCCTTTCCAAACTATACTTTGTATATTCTCTGGATTAGGCAGAATTCCTTCCATATTCAAAATCAATTGTAACTGCTCTCAGGCCACTCACAACCTTGCTTTTTTCTAACTGCATTTTCTATAAGAGATACCAGCCGCCATGTGCCTATGTGCACACACATGCTCGGAAGCTATTTCAAATGTTCTCCAACGTTCTCAGCACCCCCACCCCACAGGTGCAGCTCCTTTGCTAGAAAAGGGACTGAAGTCCAAACTGCTTGCTGCATCCCCTGGCTCCAGTGTCCCCAGACACCGGTCATCACCTACCCTGGGAGCACTTCTCCATTCCCCAAACTGTCTTGTTCACGGCAAAAGAAAACAATATTCTTTTATACTCTGATAAGACGCCCTCCGTCCGGCCATGCAGAGTCTGTCTGATGGTTTCTCACTACTCGAGGGGTCTGCATGTGATTTTCTCCCTCACTTCTCCCACTTCTGCACCAAGTCATGCCCACCTCCCTTCTGAACTGCTGGAAACCAAAATCTTGCTAAAAGCGCCTCACACTAACTTCTGGGATTAGGACCACCACACCCAGGATTCCCTCGGTCCTCCTATCTTTAGACTTCTTTTCTTTTGAGGACACGATTCTCCAAAGTTAACTTCTATAAAGCAAACCCTATTTCTCACTGACCCATATTTGACCAAACAGCCAGCACTGTTTCTTTCACAGTCAGAACAAAAGAAAAGAAAAGAAAATTCTGTTGAAGCACGTGGAGAAGCGGCCACACAGCCCTGCTGAAATATAAGGGGTTTTCCTTCACTGGACTTTCCAGGCTCAAAATTCCTGAACTTCCCACATCAGTCCAATGCCGCTGCTGCAGGCTGGACTCTGGCCCACTAGACAGCATCATAAAGAGACTCTAGGTGACAAATAAGGCAGAAATGAGTACCAGTTTGTCCCCACTGCTCGGAAATCAATTCCCAGTGCACATCCCACAAGACGGCAGTCTATTAGGCTGGGGCAAGCCAGGTGTGCCTCTGTGCCAAGGTTCTCCTGTCCCTCTTCACACTAGTCAAATGGGCATGGCTGTCTTCTCTTCTGTTCTCCACTGAACCACATAGTGGGCACCCAGTGCTGCTGACACTGACTTGTGAGAGGGAGAGATGGAGACTGAACAGAGGGCAGCAGCATTACTGGCACACTCTCCGAGAGCCCTCTGCTCTAAGCTGAGGGGCAGGTAATAAAAACCCTGGTTCCAAAGGAGCTTAATCGAGGGCACTGACTTGGCAGCTGAACTGGAAATCAGAGGGGACCAGCAACCATGGGAGCCTTCCTACATGTCACACCATTCCTGGGGACCAGTGGTGACTCTCCAAGGATGAACCACATCACTGCACACACCTGAAGCTGAGCGTGGATGAGGAGAAGGGGGAAATCGTCATGGAGAAAGATGCCAAAATTCATGAGTCATAAAGCAAATTCTGACTTGGAACCATCGAAGGAGACTATCTTTCAGTTCAGCATGCATTATTTCCAGCAAGATACAAAAAGCTTCATGCATCGTAGTAACCAGTTTGCCATTTATTGAGTTGAGCGCAGTAGGGAAAATGCAAAGGTAAAGTGTATGCATGCCAAGTGGCTCTGAAGGCTTCTGAAAATGACTCCTCCAGGGCTGGAGGGCTGAGGGAGCGCCTCTGCGAGGGCAGGCATGCAAACACACCAGTGGCCCCAGCCACCGCCCTGACCCAGCACACTCACGCAGGCAGTGAAGGAGGTGAGCCTGTCCCTTTAATTATGCCAATTGTGAGATGGGGAAGGCGCCAGTGGAGAAGGCATTTAAAGCAGATTGCCCCATTTAGGGAGATATGATACTTGGAAATGAAGACTGGCACTTTTCCTAGACTAAAGGTTGCGCTGACTAGCCAGAGAGCAGGAGGGCTGCGGCCCTGCCTGTGGGGCTTCCACCTGACTTCAAAGACGGGCGCCACGCCGGAGCCAGCAAGCAGCACAAAGGAAAGTGAGGGCTCGAGGCCCGGGGCTGCTACCTGCTCCAATTTAGGGGACAGTCCTGCATCTCCCCAAGAAACACCCTTTGGAAGTGGGGAGAAAGCAGTTAAACAGGCCTGAACAGGAGGGCTGGGAAAAGGAGATACTGCACCTCAGGCCTTGCCCTTTAATTTCAGAGCCATTTTAAGAACGGTAAGTATTGTATCTAAGTCTCCTATAGCAGAAGCAGTGTAAATGGTAGGCACCCAATTAACGTCCCCTCACTTTGAGTCAGGGAAACACCTTCACTGTGCACTGCTGTTGAACAGAACTGAGGGCCACTGAGACCACTTTGTGGAGGCCATAAGGAAAAGAACTAGAAATACATGGTTCAGACACATTCTACCACATCAGGGCTGAAACGAGCAGCAGAAAGGGGTCTATATACAGAGCAAAAAAGCTGATTCCGCCAAAGCCAGGTTAGAATACAGATACATGTATACATACATACACATAGAAAAGCGTGTGTGTGTGTGTGTGTGTGTGTGTATGTGTGTGTGAGTGTATTATGTTAACCAAACCTCTTACAAAAATTGTTAACGTTTTCTAAAAATTAAATTCTGAACAATAATTAGTTTGTGAACCCAACAGAACAAAGTGCTAAGGGCCTGGGAACTGTCATCTCTTCTTCACATAAATCACCAAAACTTCCTCTGCCTCAGGGCAGCCTCTGGGGGCAGTGGGAAGGGAGTTGAAAGGGAGAGGAGACGATGGTGGAGGGCCTTCCAATACACTCTCTTGCTGCAGAGGAAACAGAGGTGATACCGCTTCTTAGAGATCACACAGTAAGTCTCTGATTCTCTGATTACAGCCTGGATGGTTCACATGGGCGACAGATGCCACCAGGGCACAGAGATCTCCATAAACACTTTTAAAACAGCATGTGTTTTAGAAAGACCACATGGGTGGTCTTTCTGTTCAGAACCCAGCCTCTCAGGGAAGACCGCCTTACTTCTGGCATGGGGGAGTTGCACATCCTGGTCAGTTTAACTCAGCTGGGGCTCATCCTCTTCCTGTCATCATTGACTTGACTTGTGCGCTGGCACACGCCACCAGCCTGGCCAATGAGATGTGAGGGGAGGTCTGCAGGAAGCTTCAGAAAAGGTTTTCTTGCTCTAAAGAGATGCTCTTTTGTTCCCATGGACACTGTTGAGTTGGATGTGATGCCTAGAACTGTGGCAGCCCTCAGACCAACATACCATGGACCGTGGGCCAGAAACACAGAGAGAACCTCGGTTCTTTCTAACCAACCCTGGAGCTGATGACCTCAGAACTTGTTAACCAGACGGTCGGTATTCCCTTTTCTTTACACACTGTGCTGGTTTCTGTCCCTTGCAGCTAAAAGCATCTTAACCAGTATCTACTAATAAACAGTCCATGAAACAAATAACAATCTGTTTTCTACATTCCTACTCTCTCTGAAAAAAAAACAAGGTCTCCTGAGCTGACAGGGAAAATCCCCACCTAACTCTTACCCAGTTCTGCCATTCTTCCCCCTCAATGGAACTATAAACACACTCAGAACTACTAACCTCTTTCAGAAGAGGCCTTAAAGGTGCTCTGGTCCCACATCCACATTCTGCTGGATCCCAGTCTCCTGCAGTCCCCTCATAAGGTGCCATCCTGAATATCTCCAGCACCGAAGACATCATGGGTCCCAGGGCTGTCCACGTGTGGAGGGCTTCAGTACCACGTCCTTCCTTAGTGCCTGATGGAAATCTGCCTCCTGTGGCTTTGCAACCATTGATCCCAGTTGCACCCACAGCTACCTTCTTTTACCCACCTGCCCTTCAGGTACTGCTTCTATCTCATACAGCTTAATTCTCATTATTAGAATTCCTTTCAGACTAATGTTTTCTTATAGGAAATGCATATTCTTTTGAGCCATGTTCTACAATCCCCATTTCTCAGGCTCAGACAGAAAAATCAATCTGTCCCATTTAACCAATGAATGAATGAGTCAGTCAATCAATCAATCAATCAATCTCTCTCTTTTTCCTATCCCCAACCCAAACATGTCTAATAATATAATGGTAATAATAATGTTAGGAGTCACATATTTTGAAAGAAAATTGGGGCAATATAAAAATCCAATATTGTCAATCTCAAAATCCTTGGATAGTGTCCAAAAGTCTCCTGCAAACACACACACATGTGCGCGCACACACGATCTGACTTAATTAAAATACCTTTCTTCAAACACTGACATTAAAGAGAAATAATGAATTCTTCTTCAATATTATATTTCTGATATTTAATTATTTCTTTTCCTAAAAAAGTATGTCAGCTGTGTTCTCTCTCGCTCTTTTTAAAAATTACTAGACTTTAATTATTTATTTTGTTAATTTTATTTTTGAGATAGAGTTTCTCTCTGTTGCCCAGGCCGGAGTGCAGTGGTGCAATCTCAGCTCACTGCAACCTCTGCCTCCCGGGTTCAAGCAACTCTCCTGTCTCAGCCTCCTGAGTAGCTGGGACTATAGGCACATGCCACCACATCTGGCTAATTTTTGTATCTTTAGTAGAGATGGGGTTTCACAATATTGGTCAGGCTGGTCTCAAACTCCTGACCTCAGATCATCCACACACCTCAGCCTCCCAAAGTGCTGGGATTACAGGCATGAACAACCGTGCCTGGCCAGACTATTTCTGTAGAGCAACTTTAGTCTCATAACAAAACTGAGTGGAAGGTACAGGGTGTTCCCATACCCACCCACTGCCCTCATGCATGCTCCAACTACACTCTCTCATATCTCCTTTAAGGCAAGCTTGAGACCCAAATCTTAGCTGATAGCACTTTATTGTTAACTGTGATCAGTGTCCACACAACTAGCTTACAAAAGAAGTTTTGGAACACAGCCTTGGTAAACTTAGAACTTTTAAAATACATATGAACTCATCCATCTCGTTCAGAACTCCCTTTTCCCAGGCCCAGAACTTTACCTAACTTCTCACCTCTATCTTAAACATGCTACTAAGTAGTTTCAATAACAATAGAATCAAGGGCTAAAAATCATCCTCCTGAAAAGATGAGACACGGACACTTAGATATATGTACCAGCAACTCTCACTCATTCATTTAAATGTAAGAAAAAGGAATACTGACCATCACAAACCATTATGAGACAAAACTGCTTTTACCAGGCTTTCCGGGAAGAAAAATTCACCCTCTCATTATGTTTCACCTAGAAAAAGATACAAATTAATTTTTATGTGCCAAATCACATTTTAACTTTAAAAAGTAGAGGTGGCCTAAAAATATACTAAATCCAGTCATTCATTCAATAAGTATTTACTGAGTACCAAATATTTGCCAGACACTATGGGAGGCACTGGGATCTCGAAGTGAAAGCCAGCCTCCCGCCTCATGAAATCTCATGAAAGAGAACTAAATACATATGGAAATCAGTAAATCTGAGCCACAGTGGTACCCTTCACACTCACAAGGATGGCTATCCTAAAAAAGGCCTGCTCCAACATGGGTGAACCTTGAAAACAAGCTAAGTGAAAGAAGCCAGTTGCAAAAGACCACGTATTGTAGGAGTCCATTTATATAAACTGTCCTGAATAGAAAGTAGACTAGTGGTTTCCAGAGGCTGGGGGAGGTTGAGAATGGGGAATCACTGTTAATGGGTACAGAGTTTCTTTTTGGGATGACCAAAATATTGTAAAATTAGATAGTAGTGATGGTTGCACAATTTGTGAATATCCTAAAAACCACTGAGCTATACACTTTGAATAAGTAAATTATGTGAACTATATCTCAATTAAGCTGTCAAAAATACTTGTGGAAATAGTCATCATATGAAAAACAAGAGGAGATAATGGAAGACATTATTTACAAGGATTAACTTTAGAGATGGATATAACCTATAGACAGAAAACTTATACATTACTAAAGAACACACACACACAAAGAACACACAGAAAACATGATGACAGGAAGACTCCACCTGGTGAAGATGTTAATTCCTCCTAAGTAATTTACAGCTTTAATGTGATCCCAGTGGAAATACCAACAGGTTTCTTTTCTGGAATCAAGAATGTTGGGTCTAAAGTTCATATGGAATAACAAACATGGAGACTAGCCAGGAAAAGGCTGACGGGGAAGAGCAACGAGGGAGAACTAGTCTTTCCAGATATTAAAGGATGATATAAATTTCAATCATTAACAACAGATCACTCTATCGAAAAACAAAGAGTCCAGAAATAGAACCCCAGACCTATAGGAGTTTAGTATATGATAAAGTAGGGATTATGATACTATGGGAAAAATATAAAGTTTTAAAGAAATGCTGTTGGGACAACTGAATATTGAAAAAATATAAAGTTGCATCCAAGCCTCAGAACATACTCTAAAGCAGGGGTCCCCAAGTACTCCCCATCCCACCCTAGCTGGGCCGCAGACCAGTACCAGTTCTGGCTTGTTAGGAACCAGGCCACACAGCGGGAGGTGAGTGGCAGGTGAGTGAGCATTACCGCCTTAGCTCCGCCTCCTGTCAGATCAGCAGCGGCATCAGATTCCAATAGGAGCATGAAGCTTATTGTGAACTGCGCATGCGAGGGATCCAGATTATGCACTCATTATGAGAATCTAACTAATGCCTGATGATCTGAGGTGGAACAGTTTCACCCCGAAACCATCCCTCACTCCAGTCCATGGAAAAACTGTCTTCCACAAAACCAGTTCCTGGGGCCAAAAAGGTTGGGGACTGCTGCTCTAAAAGAAACACCAAATGCACCAAGATGTAAATAGAAAAAAAAAAGTGATATTACAAAAGTACCCAAAGGAACTGAAAAACATGAGACAAAGTCTAACTTTGACTAAAATACAGAAGCCATATAAAAAAAAAAATTGACTACATAAAATTAAAGAAACTTCCAAAGGGCAAACCACCACCAAGTGAATCAAAACATACATGATCAACCAGGAAAAAAAAAAAGGCAACTCATAGCAAAGACAATATATAAAGAGCTTTCAGAACAAACAAGAAAAAGACCAACAACATAGTGGGGAAAATGTCTGAAATTCAAAACACAGTCCACATAAAAATCAACATAAAATGACATTTAAATACATGAAAATATGCTCAACCTCACTTTAAAAGAAATATAAATTAAAACTATAACAAAATACCATTTCTCACCTACCAGCAAAAATCCAAAAGTTTGACAACAGAGTCCATGGGTGACTGTCTAGGGAAACAGGTACTTTCACATATTGCTTGCGTGAGCAAAATATGGTATAAACCCTACAGGAAGAATTTGTCAGTAACTTTGAAAGTGACAGATGTATCTATCCTTTGACTATATAATCCCACTTCTAGGATTTCATTTTGCAGATGCACCTACGCAAGTATTAAATGACATGTATACAAAGTTATCTATTACAGGTGATTTGTAAAGAGCAGAGGATTAGATACAATCCAAGATTATGCTGTTGTGCCATCATCATACATCAACAAAATGGAGTACTCTTATAAAAAAGACTGAAGATAATCTCTATGGACAAATACGGAGAGTTCCAGAATGTATTATTAAGAGAAAAAAGTGAAGATGGAGAATAACAGACTGTATCTGTTATGTTACCCTTTGCATAAGAGAATAAGAACACACCCATACACACACTGGAATGTGTAAAAATGAAAGACTCACGGGGTTAGGCTAAGAAAAGTGGTTATCTACGATGGAACAAAGTGCATGGGGCTCACCTGCAAAAACAGAAATAATAAAAAAGAAAAAAGTTCACAGGGTAAGACTTCACTGTGTATACTTCTCCATATTGTTTTTTAATTAATTATTTTACCTTTCCAATTTCAAAAGAAATGTAGAGAAAATGATTTAACAATTTTTCACATACCTGTCATCTAGATTCAACATCTACATAGTTTTGACATTTCAGCCATGTAATGTATTCCCTAACTTAAAAAAGGTCCATTCAAACATTTCCTAAACTGAAAGGAAACTGAACGATGTGGGCCTAACCAGACATCAAACTGGGTAGGCACACTCTCTGAGGAAGAATTTATTTTTAGGAATTTTAGAACACAGTGTTTTTAATACATACCCTTAGTGGAATGCATTTTAGGAAGAAAACAAAAATTACAAAGAAGTATTAAACTTTCCTCTGTAGTTTCATATTGGTAATAATATAAATATTGGTATTTTGAAACTATATTCTTTACATTTATAGGTTAAAGAAAGAATAAAGATTTTTCCATACCATAAAAAGGGAGTTAAAATAATTATTAAGGAAAGTGAGAATACAAGGATTTTAAAACCAAACTGGACATGTCCACCTGCACTCTTAATTTTTTAACAGTATATATTCTCCAGCTTTGTCCATTGAAATTCTCTAGAAACAAGTCACCTCTGTAGCAATAACCACCCCCAATACCCTGATTGTAGACCCCAATACCATTGTCTAATACCACTGAAAAGTACAAGATGCGCTTGGGGCATTTCATTTTCATGAATCAAGGCAGGTTTTCAAGATCGTAGAAGTTCTGTCAAAAGGTCACAGGAGCTGGCTGAAGGGGTCTCACTGCCCAAAAGTTATAACAAAAGAGTAATGATTAGAACACACCAAATCAATAGAAATCCATGAATGTATCATGTTAGAAAGAAAGACAGAAAAAAAAATTTGTCACTACTCGAAGTGGTTATTAAACTCTTTACTTTGAAAGTTAATGGGGAAAGGAAATGCATTAGCAGAGATCCTGCCTTTCCAGTGGGAGGGAAGCAAGTGTCAGGGTAACCAGGCGGCCCCAGTCAGTGTGGGAAAGCCCTACTTTACAGAAGACGTGAGAGCATTAGAGAAACACTTCACAAAACCCAAGGGAGGTACGGTCCAGGCAACAATGACCACTGGGTACAAAAGCATTAAGTAAATGATCTGTATGCCCAAGTTATACCACACAAGTCACTTGCCGGCCTTTAGGGGGAAAGCGTAACTGGATGATTGTGGGTTCAGGCTGCCACAGCCCTACACCAGGGGTCAATCTCAGCATCCCCAGTAGTGGGTCTTTTCAGTAACAGCAAGTGAAGTACGCTGAATCAGCTTTGGTGAGGTTTAGTCAAAAACAGTGAACTTGAATCCTGTCAGCCTTTCAATATGGGAAATCAGAGGATGGAGAAATAAGCCTAACCCCACCATTAGGAAGCAGCCTCACACATCTAGCAGGTCAGAGGTTCTGCAGGTGAGACCAGCAATGGGTCTGCTGCTTCAATCACAGACTGCGCTGGATTAAGAGACTAAAAGAAAGTTACAACAAGACACAGGGCATGGTACTCAATTAGATGCTTATTTCGACAAACCAGCCTCAAAGAATATTTGAGGGCCAGTTAGGAAATTGGAATGAAAACATGGAATTAAAGGAGATGAACTTTACTGAATACAAAGTTAGAGATTGTTATCAAAAAAAAGCAGATGACAAAACTGTAATACATCATTTTGGTTAAAAAAAATGTGCAGACATCTATGCATACAAAAAGACCTAAAAGATTAAAAGATTAACAGTGATCATCTCTGGAGAGAGAGAGAGAGAGAGAGAGAGAGAGAGAGAGAGAGAGAGAGAGAGAGATACACTGTGTGTGTGTGGTGTGTTTTGCTTGCCTTTATTTTCTAATTTCCTATTATTAGAAAATGTTGTTTCTGTACTAAATACATGAAAAAGAAGTTACATAAGGCTTTGAATTTTACCACCAATCTACAGAAGGTCATCTTAGAAATGATCTGTTACCTTTCTAAAATATGCTAAGTGGCCTGTCCATCAGTGGCATGGAGGATTCCTAGAATGACTTGGGAACAATTCCCAAGTTGGAACTTCATTGCTTAGATGACTCTCTGACAAATCAAAGATTTCTTCCCCAGATGGTGGCAACACTGTAAAAGCAACAACAACGGCATCAACTAATACCAGAGAAAGTCTAAGAGAGATGAGGTGATGGTCTGAGAAAAGAAATGAGAGCAACGTCCATTTTTAAGAGGGGTGCTGAAATGCCTCCTCAAGCAAACTTCACCCCCAACTTCTTCATGTGAAAATGTTACCAGCAAAGTTCCAAGGCTGTAGAGGAAAAGTGAGACCAGCAAGGACTGAATGCAGCGCTCAGGTCTCAGGGAGAAAACTTAACACCAGATACACCTGTTGGCAGCGTGTCTGTCTCAGAATCACGCTTTGACAACAGACACACATTCACACCCATTTACAAACTCACCTATCAAGATGTCTTTTGCTTTCAGTCGTCACTGTCAATTTTTGAAGATATACTATATACTCCAAAAGGGTGGCGATTTTCTCTATTACAGTTGCATACAAAAATCTATATGAACAACAGCATGTTGCATAATCCTTCACTGATTTGCCAAGTTTTCGGAAGTGTCTACTGTGTGTGATGGTAATGGGATGGAGAACCCAGAGACAGCCACAGATGCATTTCTATCTTCATGGAGCTTGCAGCCTACTGGGGAAGGTGGGTGGAAAACAAATGCTCCCAAATAAGTGGGTTCCTGGAAATTGTTAGTGTCATGAAGGAAAAGAAAGGGATGCTCTGAGATGAGAAGAGGGGAATCTGATTTACACTGGAAGATCAGGGAAGGCCTCCTGGAGGAAGTGACATTTGAGGTGTCACCACAGAGTGTGCAGGAATTAACCAGGCTGCCAGGCAGGAGAGCATTCCAGGAAGGGAAGACTGTTATGTGGGAAAGGGTGCTGAAGCAGGAAACAGCTGGAAACAGGCTCAGAACTGACAGAGGCCAGGATGGGGCAAACAGAGGGGAAGACTGGCATCCAGGGGGATCAGAGAAACAAGCCAAGACTGTGCCATTACCCGCGCTGTTCAGGATGCAGGATTTTCTTCCAAGTGTGATGGGAGGCAGCTGGATACCTGAAGTGGAATAGTGGCAGGATCTAATGTGCACTTAACACCACTATGGGAAATTGGCTGGAGAAGGTCAACAACAGGCATGGGGGGACAAGTCAAGAAGCAGCCAGTCCAGATGAGACATTACAGTAGCTTAGCTTAGCTACGGGGATCCAAACTACAGGCTGGGTGCCACATTTAGACCCACATCTTCTTTTAGGAATGAGGTTTTGCTGGAATGCAGTTCCCCCACTCGTGTATGTATTGTCTGTGCAGCTTTCAGTCTACAGCTTGGGTAGCTGTGGCAGAGATCAGATGGCCTGCAAAGCCTCATATAGGCACCATGTGGACCTTTACAGAAAAAGTTTGCCAACCCCCAGATAAGGGGTGGCAGTGGAGACAGAAATGGATGGCTTCATGATAAACTGTCATCATGATTCCTGGATTCCACATTTGCAAATCCATCTACTAAAATGTGTTCGTAACCCCAAAGTCAATACGCAGGACAGTTTTGGTCAAGCCCATGCATGCGCAGAGCAGCAAAAAAGTTACGCCGGCTCACACACATTCCCAGCTGAGCTCCACCAAGGTGACACTCTGCCTTCCTGTTTAAGCTCTTATACTATCAACAAGTACCCTTTCAACAGTCTATGTAGTGCCACTTTTTTTTTTTTCATTTTGGTACTTTTTGTTACTGATTTTGCTGTTTAAAAGGGATCGCAAGCACAGTGCGAAAGTGCTGCTTAGCACTCGTAAGCACAAGAAGGCTGTGATGGGCCTTATGAGAAATGCATGCGCTAGATAAGCTCGTTCAGGCATGAGTTACAGTACTGTTGGGCATGAGTTTGATGTTAATCAAAACTATATGCTAAAATATATGCTTAAACAGAAATACACATAAAACGTCATCACACCAACGTATGTAACACTATACCAACGTACAACATCTACCAACATACAACATTATTACACCAATGAAACTGATACTATGTATTGATCAGTCAATGGAAATATGACCAGAGGCTCACAGGAACATAACTCTGTATCTCCCTTAGGAGTAATGACTCAGTATTCACTGATTCAGTGTTCCTGGTGACTTTAGAGAACACAACTACAGTGAATGATGAGAACGGCTACACTTGGGAGGCAAAAATCAATACAATTTGGTGATGGATTAAATGTTAAGTAAAACGAAGTCAAGGTGACTCTGGGTTTCTGATGTGAACTACTGGGTGAGAGAGGTGCCGTTTATGGAAATAAAGAATTCCGGAACAGGAGTATGTTTCAGGGGGTTGACCAAGACTTTTCCTTTGGAAGTGTTAAGGATGAGGTCCCTATGAGATATCCAAATAGAGAAGTCCAGCAGATTGATGGCTTTATTATGACTCTGGAGCTCCAAAAAGAAGTCTAGGTAAAGATACAACTTTAGGCATCCCCAACAGAAAGAGGTAGCACTGAAAACCTGGGAATAATATGTCACCTGCAGAGAAGAGTAGAATGACAGTAGGGCCCAGGCCTGAGAGCAGCACCCAAACAGGTGGGTTAACTAAAATCTTCATCTTGGTGGTTTGATTTGTTTAATATAACAGTATTATACTTTAGGCCAGGCATGGTGGCTCACGCCTGTAATCCCAGTACTTTAGGAGGCCGAGTCAGGCAGATCACCTGAGGTCAGCAGTTGGCCAGGTCAGCCTGGCAAACATGGTGAAACCTCGTCTCTACTAAAAATACAAAAATTGGCTGGGCATGTAATCCCAGCTAATCAGGAGGCTGAGGCAGGAGAATCACTTGAACCCAGGAGACGAAAGTTGCAGTGAGCTGAGACTGTGCCACTACACTCAAGCCTAGGTGACAGAATGAGACTCTGTCTCAAAAAAAAAAAGTATTATACTTTGGAGAAGAAATTAACCTGCTGATGTATCTAGAACCCAACAGATGTTCTCACCCCTTGACCTGGTAAATCTACTTTGGAGGACCTATCCTGAAATCCAGACAAACCTCAATGTTACATAGAATTACACTGAGGAATAACTCATGACAGTAAAACTGGAAATAACCTTAGCATTTGGGGAATGTTTATACTGACAAGACTAATAATATTTTCCCCTGTGAGTTCATCTATAGATTCTAATCTTAGAAATTTCAACTCCTCCAGAGGTTTAATAAATATCCACTTCCATTTCCTTCAAGATTTTTTTAAAAGGTGGAATATTTGCCTTTATCTGCTAAAACGCAAGCTGCTTCAGGGCAGGAGTTTTATCCATTTTGCTCAATGCTGTACACTTGACACCTACTAGAGGCCCCAGAACACTGAATGTATTTTGAACCTATTTTTGTCAAGTTTCACGTTTTAATCAGGTAGAATTTATGCTGGTGTAACGATGTGAGATGATGATACCCACCGAGATTTTTTTGAATCACTCTCATGCTGTCCCATTCCCATTCCGCTAATCAGCTTTCCTTTCCCCGTGGCCACATGGCACCTACTCCGTCATCTGGTAAATGCTCTCAGACTATGGAACCTGAAATCCGGCTCCCCTCTTCTGCCCCACGCGTGGGTCTGTCAAATTTTGTGCCAAATTTGAAGCATTATGGTTTAACACTGGATAGAGCTAACTCCTTCACTGCTCTTATGGTCCATGCCTAACCTATGTCTACCACCTTATCTTTTAAGAAAAGCAACAGATATTGGTCTCTCCAGTTTCAAAATACTTATCCAGATTTTGATTGAAACAAAGACCATTTATACTTGGAGAAGAACCAACGTATTCACAAGTTTCCCCCTCTCATCTAGAAGGGATGGGGAAGACTCTCCACTGTGCAAGTGGTGGTCAGGGGCCAGCTCTGGACCCAGAATGCCTGGAGGGGGTTCCATCTCTGCACTCAGGAGCTGCCTCACCTTCCTGCGCCTCTGTGTGACACTGTGGAAGCGGAACTTACCTTGAGCATTACTACAGGGATTCAATGAACTCACACATGTAAAACCTCAGTGCCGAACTGGCAGTAGCAAGTGTGCGGTAAGTATTAGCTGTTATGATCATCTTTCCATAATATGGTTTTCCTTAGAGGTCTCAGTAAGAGTATTTCTGAGTCTTTGATCTGTTTTGCTCTCAAATGGGACTCGTGGCTTGGCTGCCCTCTACCACACTCCTACATGCCAGCCACAGGTCTGTGTGCTGTACATTCACTACCTTACTTAACCCTGTTTAATGAACAGGACAAATGGAACAAGAGTGTCTCAGAAATCTGTGTTAGCACGTTCAGTCTCCAACTTGATTGCTTCTTCTCCAAGGCTCCCAGATCCTTCTTACTGGAGTCAGTCTTGCACCCCTTGTTGTACATGGCATGGATCACTCTAACTTACCTGCAAGAAGCAGGGTGGCCTGCCAGTGAAGATAAGGGCATGCATTGGTGTCAGGTGGACTCAGGTTCAGGCTCTGGCTTGACCAGTTACTTGTTATGAGGCTTTGCATATGGTATTTCATATCTCTAAGCCTCAATTTCCTCCTCTGTAAATGGAGAAAATCATAGAGCTCTTAAATATTAGTTAATTATAATGTATTATTATTGTGAGGATGACATCTGGCCCATTTTATTCTGGGGCCCCAAGACCAAACTGGATGAACTACAGACCAGCTGGCTCTGGATGAACAAGAGAAAGTGGCTCCTGCACTTTCTGACCTTCCCTGAGAAGATGTGGAGGCAGATGAGAGGAGAGGCAGGCGGGAGGCTGGATCTGCACGTGCCTATAGCTTCTGGAAGTCAGGGCTACAAAAGGCAATAGAGTTGCAAAGAATGCTAATGTCAGGCCCCTGACTCTCTCACATCCAAGAAGAGCTTCCATCAAAACAACCACCTTCGGATTTTCAATATTTCCGACTTTTTGTTCTGAATGTACTCCTCTAAAACAATGGTCCTCAACTGGAAATGCGAATTCTCAAGCCCCACCGCAGACCTACTGAATTAGAGACTCTGAGAGTAAAACTCGGCAATCTGTTGTAACAAGCCCTCTGGGGAACTGAAGGGCAGAGAGGTTGGAGAACCACTTCTTCCAGACAGTCCCTTACAAACACACCTCAAAGAAGGTTCCACGCGTACCTCTACTTAGACCGTCACACCTACAAGTAAAACAAGGCAAATTCACACTTAAGGAACACACAGTCAGAGAATGCACAGGTAGGTAAGGGAGCCTGGCTCTGTGGGTTGACAAGTGGGAAAAAATAAATAGGTGGAGGCAGAGAGGAGAGACACCATTGAAGGATGGCAGGAGAAGCCTTATAAGGCAGTGGCTGAAAGCCACAAAACACAACAGCTGTCAACTTTCCCAGGTTCTCTGCCAGGTTTCACCAGCAGAAGGAATATACTGGTTACTGAGCTACCTCGGCAAGTAACAGGAAATGGGTCAGTTTCATCAACTATGCTTTAGGAAGCAATAGTATGTATGAGACCAAGGTTGAGGAGGAAAAGGAGAGCAGAGGATGCAGAAATATAACCACCAGCCATATAAACAGGAAACATTTCAAGCTGCCTTTGTTGCGTAAGTTTTTGAAACAAGGTGTCCCCTTTTCAGTACTGCCTTTAGGACAGGGCAACAAGGGCTCAAGCCCTGAACCTCATTCGGTTGGGGCCGAGCTCACCCCTCCCCAAGGGTCTCTTGGAGACCAGGCTCCGGGTCCCTGGAGCCATGAGATTCCCAGTCTAAAAGGCTTCAAGCCTGCTTCCAGGCCCTTTCCCAGGGCCTGTGGGTATGCAGGTAGACGTGGAAGGTGGCCAAGAGGCACCCCTAGGTCCAAGGGGAGGCAGGAGTGGTGGCAGCTTGGACACACAAGACCAGGAGTAGAGAGAAAATCGGGTGCATGGCAGACTGGGGGCCTCACTTCATACTCTTCACCCAAGACCCACAAATGTCAAGGCAAGCTCACCCCCTAGTTTGTGTCTTACAAGCATGAAAGTCTTGAGTGTTCATCTAATTTCAAAGGCTGCTCATCTGGACTGAAATGCTTCCCAGGCAGGTAGAGAGTAGCCACAGACAGAGACTACGGCAACAGGAGCCTATCGTGGGTCAAACTGTCATGCCTGGAAACAAGAGGTGGGGCTGAAGTTTTGGTGATGTCAAAGAGATAGAAGGACTTTAAACTGTACCTTGGAAAATTAGTATTTTTTTTAAAAAGCTGCCTACTGACTTAAAAGTGCTTTGAGGTTCTGTTAAAATCATCAGGATTATGCCGACTTCTCTCCTGTGATTTTTGTTGTTGTTAGTGTAAGGAGCTCATGGTGACAAGCTGCGAACTTCCTCAGGGAAACACAAGGAACCACGGAGGGCCCTGTGGCCTTGCTTTCCTCGGGAAACAGGGAACCACTCCCTGCAGGAGGGGCTCAGGGCAGCACTGCGGGCTGCAAGGGGACCAGGCGAACCAGCACTCAGGAGCTCCCATATACATCTGGGGAAAAAGGGGTGGCTCTGACACCCTGGTAGGAACCACTGTACCTGGAGCCCCACCTGAAAGTGCAGCCTAGCGAAGCTCCGTCTGGCATTCTGGAGTATTCTGGGGCTTCTGTGCACATTGCTACAGGAAAAGCCAGAGAAGAGCCCTAGCTCTGCTCCCCCAGCACACGCAACATTGGGGCAGCCGCTTTATTGCTCTGGCCTCAGATTCCTCATGTGTCACAGACTGACTATTAATGCATGAAAACCCCACCAGGGTTATACTAGGACCCAGCAGGATCCTGTGAAATGCATGTGAGCCTACAAAAAGAGCCAGCAAGTTTTCCTGATCCTAGATCACCGCCATAAGTGTGGGGAGGAAAGCAAAAAGAAACCAACATTTATTGAACCCCTGGACCAGGCAAGCCGACAAATGCCTGCACCGCCCTGACAACAGCCCCGCCCCATCTCCACAGCCGCCTCCCAGCATGGCCCACCCCTGGCTGTCTGGTTCCTTCGATTATAGCCAGGCCAGTAAAAATTACCTTGTTCAAGTACCATTCTGATAATATCGGTCCCCTTCTCCACACCACAAATGTCTCTTGAATTAGAACCCCTTTTAAACCTTTTAACAACTGATCCCAAACACTTACCATTCTCATCTGCTAGTCTATTTTGTGCTTACCACTCCAGCCAAGCAAAAATTACTTTGCAAATGAATTCCATTATGTACTCTGCTTATTCACCTTGTTAAGCCAACACAAGAGGTTTACCCGTTTCTGTTGTCTCTTTCTATAGGAATACCTCATTTATCCGACCTCCTTGGAAAGAAGCTATCCACATAATTGATCTACATAAATTAATTTCCCTCTCTACCCGAAACTTAACCGTTTAAGCAGCCTTAAATCCTCTTTGGAGTAAGTCACTGTAACAGGCAAATGAAAGAATTTCTTTAGCCACTGACTAATGGAAACATTTCTGTAATACATTAGAGACCCTCCCAGGCTCAGTGAACAGAACATAACGAACAGTGATGAATCTTTTCCTGATGCTGCAGGTCACACTGAATGAATGATAGTAATAACACAGTGCTGGAGCTGCAGAGGTAACTGGATCAGGGGAAAAGGCCGAAAGCAGGTGTGCATTCTCTCTTGGTGCTCCTTTCTCCCTGTCACGAGTTCCCCTGACGCTTACTTCCCTCCAGAAGTCCCCGCTACCCGCTCAGATTCTGGTGAGTAGACGCCGTGACACAGAATTCAGGAAGGTATAATTTGCTGTCTTTCTGGACAATTTCAAAAATGTATATGCTGGTTTTTGTCAGAGCCTTATAAATCTTTCATGAGATACAAAATAAACAAACTTTTAAAGAACACATTTCCACAATCAGCAATAAGCTGGAGTTTTCCAAATCTCCCTGCCCTGTGACTTTAAAAATTTCTTTAATTTAATAAAATCTTGGCATTATAACCCTGTGATTTTTAACAGAAATCCAGGCACAAACATCATTAAAATCTGCTTCTTTAGTGCTATGAAACTATGTTCTTTCTATCTTGTGTAGAGCTGGCATAACTGGTCGCTTTTTTTTTTTTTTTTTTTTTTTTTGAGACAGACTCTTGCTCTGTTGCCCAGGCTGGAATGCAGTGGTGCAATCTTGGCTCACTGCAACCTCTGCCTCTTGGGTTCAAGTGATTCTCCTGCTTCAGCCTCCTGAATAGCTGGGACTACAGGCACACACCACTATGCCCAGCTAATTTTTGTATTTTTAGTAGAGATGGGGTTTCACCATGTTGGTCAGGCTAGTCTCAAACTCCTGATCTCGTGATCCGCCCGCTTCAGCCTCCCAGTGATCACTCTTCTTATCATAATCCCTTGGATGAATCATTTTATTTGGGAGTAATGATTCCATAGGTTGAATCAACAGGGAAATAGTATGAAGGAAAGTGGTAAAAATACACAAACAAACCCTTTTTTCATCAAAATGCAAATCTATAACTGTGTGGGGCCAGCAGTGCTTTTGTAGTCAATGTTAATGGAAGGTTCTATGGTGATCTCTCACTGCAGATGGAGTGAACCACCTGGAGGAAAATGCCTGTGTCCACTCACATATTAGACTGCATTCTTTCTGTGACAAAGGTTTTTATAAAGTCGACAGCATTAACACATGCAGGAGAATCAATCAATCGTAATTCTGCTTAAGCACAGTGGCATTTAATTGATCAGAACCTACTAAGACAAAAGAAGTTAGGCAAGAATTGTTAGACTATTTTCAAAAACACTATAAATGTCTTCAATACTGTGTTCTGAAATAAGTGGCTACAAAACCACGAAGTTATTTTGCAGTTTTAAAGGTTTGCTGACTTTTTTTTTTCTGGCAACATTTTAGCAGCTTGCTTTCTAAGGGCAAAGATAGCCGTCAGAAAAAAACACAAGTTGCAGTGATATCGTTCATTACATCTTTTGCCTTTTCCATTGGCTTTAGACCAAAGAGAAGGAGCAATATCCTCTAAAAGTCTGACCTGTAACCACTCTCATAAACACCTAGCTCACTTACCTTGGAGAACCTGGTAAAACAGGTAGGGCACTGGCTGACTCAGAATCTATAAAGAATTTGACAAACTGTCCTTTCTAAACGTGAATGACCTGACGGTGCTCTGAATCATCAGGACTCTTCCGTGTGCTCGCTCTTTGTTCAAGTGTAGTTCAAGTTTTTATACTTATGGCCTCTGCCTGTCAAATCTGCAGGAGATAATTAAGCAAAAGTCTAAAGAGTTGGAAGTAGAGAGGTGAAATGCAAAGTGATCAGTGGAGTCAAGCAGAAGGTGGCTTTGTTGGGGTGATGGATGCCAGACACAAGTACAAGAAAAATAAAGACTCAGGGCCGAAATGAATGCAAGCTACAGATGAGTCACCAATCCAGAGCTCTGTAAGTTATAACTTAGATGCATTAAAAGGAACAGTCAATTCCACAAATATTTATGAAGCACCTACTAGGTTTAAGGAACTGCACAGCTATTGTAGGGCATACAAAGAAGAATCAGACATGGTTCCTGCCCTCCAGGGGTTCACAATGATGCAAGAACCCTGAAGTCGTTTTCTCGTATATGCCATACTAATGAGAATGTTATTAAAGAGCTGTATTCAGTTTTAATTGCCACCATTTTTTTTTTAAATAGGGAGAAACCAGAGAGAGTTCAGAGGTGAGAGGAGATGCTTTCAGTGACACAAAACAGGCTCTGTGAGGAAAAAGCTAAAGGGACCCACTTATTATCTTTAAGTATATAAAAGGTTTTAGAAAAAGGAATTGAGTAAACAAAAACAAGTTTGAATGACAGCAGGCAAGATTTCAGCCAGGCCCAGGAATTTCCTGACAATCTGGTTAATAGAATACTGGAATTGGTCACTCAGGAAGTTCCAACTGCCCTTTCCTGGAAAAAGAAAAAAAAAATAATGAATTGACAATTTCAAGTCATGGACATCCACCTTCCTGAAGATGGGGGTGAACATTATCTCTGTCAAGGGCTTCAGCTCTGGAGCTCTATGCTCCTGAGGCTGGGCCAGGCTTTTTTTTTCCCCACAATTCCCTGAATGATCATCTCTGGGTAAGTAGCCACTGAATGCTTCAGAGTGACCGCCCAATCTATATCCCCACCAACAAGTGCCATACAACTACCTGGAATACAAGGTCTCATCCAGACAGCAAGGCTGGGAATCAATTCTCCAACAGCCACGTATGATACAAGAGTCCACTTGCAACAGAGCCTACGACACCAAATATCACAAACAAAAATCTCTGAGAACTTGCAAATTAGAAACATATTTGCATTTGCAAGGGTATAAAATTTAAGTAGCAAACAGAGAAAGACCGGATCTTCTGCAAGTTAAAGATGTTAATATCCAAGGACATTTCTAAGAAAGCTTGTAATGAGTATGTTCTGCACTCAGAAACACTTTTTTGAGTCCACATAAAGCAAATACTTCAAGAGAAAACAGGAAAATGGGGTCTTCTTGTTCTTTTAAAATTTTATTTTATTTTGAGACAGAGTCTTACTCTGTCACCCAGGCTGGAGTACAATGGCAAGATCTCGGCTCACATCAACCTCCGCCTCCCAGGTTGGAGGAATTCTCCTGCCTCAGCCTCCCCAGTAGCTGGGATTACAGGCACCCACCACCAGGCCCAGCTATTTTTATTTTTATTTTTTGTATTTTTAGTAGAGATGGGGTTTCACCATGTTGGCCAGGCTGGTCTCAAACACCTGACCTCAGTTGATCCACCTGTCTTGGCCTACCCAAGTGCTGGGATTACAGGCATGAGCCACCACACCTGGCCAAGTCTTCCCCTTCTATCTGAAGAAAACACAGGCATGTCAGAAGTATGAACTGCCACAAAAAAAAAAAAAAAAAAAAAGGAGAAGAAAGAATTCCACCTTAAGTCAGACCCACGGTCTAGTGAGTTAGGCTTAAACCTTCTTTCACTTCCCACACCCCACAGAGTTGAGGACAGGGACCAAGATTTGTCCTCAACTTGTAGAAATTGTCATTTCTACAAACCCAGAACCTGCCACAGGGCCTGGCACACAGCAGGTCCTGCATAACTGTTTGCTGAATGAATGCATTAAAGATGGGTCCTCACCTATCAAGAGGAGGAACACGTGAGGTCCTGTGGGCGGAGGGTGCAACGCAGTGCACAGCAAAAGTCAATATGGCCTATATCATAATGATTGCCGTGACCCTCAGGCATCTGGGTTTCTTTTAGAGCAAAAATAAAGACCTTTCTATACTCTAGGTTTTTCCTTTTCTCTTCCCCCAACAGGGAATTGCCATACGAAATGGAACTCTTGCGAGTTTGGGCCTTTCAAGTTCACATCCCATCAGTGGTTATATAAAGTCTGCTGCCATTATTCTGAAGCCCGTCTTTGATACCAACCCAAAGTCCTTGAATTGTCATCAATAAGACTACCAGAAAGTGCGGGCGAATTACATGTTCAGAGAACAATAAGAAACGCTCACATATCACACCCTCTTGATCATCCCTACTTTGCTCCATACAAACCTCAAAGGTGGTTCTCCAAGGCTGGTCTCTATGGGAGGAAGGGAGAGAAAGAGAGAGACGAAGAAATATAAAACATAAAATACAAAAAATCTGAGCCGCTGTAACTTCAAGAAAGCACACATTGTCTTTTGTAGGAAAATGATGTTTAATACATGATGAGGCAGACCCTGGATTGTGGTGGACGAGGAGCCTCCCCTCGGAGAAGGTGCTTGATGAACTATGTCCGGTGCTCCCTCGCCCAGCCAGCTGCCTTGTTAAGGGCAAAGGTTATCTTTCATACTTGGGGATGCTTTCCAAGAGGCACTGCCTCTTGAAAAGTATCCGTTTCAGCTGCAGCCCCTGAAACTCTGCCCCAGTAGTTTATTTCCACATTTTCAAGTGGCACAGAAAGTGCCGCTATAGAAGAGAAAGTCTCTACCTGAAACCAGCAGAAGCTCAATGCGAATAAAGAATCTGGAAAGGTCACAGAGGGGGTAAAAAGAAGGTTCTTTCTTCTATGGCTATAGGGGGTTCATTGTTGCTGGTGCCCAAACTGGAAAGGGAATTGCAGGAGATTAATAATTGAAATGTTGCTATTATTGGTTTTCTAAACTATTTGTGAGTTACTCTTTCCCTGGAGTCATCATGCCTGTAAGCAGCTCAGAAGACAGAGAGATTTAACACACACTGAGAAAAGGCCTACTACAGCCAGGGACTTTACATGTACTAGTTTCTAATGGAGTTCCTGCACAATCTAATAAAGCCCAATAATAATAATAACAAAAACAACAATAACAGTTCCAAGAAGTTAAGTAACACGCCCAAAGTCATATGGGTAGATTCAAACTCAGGTTTCTCTGATTCAAGTATCATAGCACGCTGTCTGAAATCAAGGACAAAATTAAGGTACCTTACTCACTAGGCAAATGTGGTAAGAAGGAAAGCAATATTTATACTTACTCATTTTTAAAATATAAAACTTAAACACAGGAATGGATATTTTAGGGCATGTGTCGTCAAACTCTGCTAACAGAAGATGTTTCAGAATCTCATTTCTTGGGAGACAACTTGGTAGACAGGCATCTTCAGGTCCATCTGATGATGGACTGCAGCAGGACAGTCTGGAAGCCTGTGAAGTGTTCCCTTACATAAGCCAATAGTAATCAACACGGCATAGCTCAGGCAGAGGAAACACAAATAACTTGGAACTTAGGCTCCTCTCATTCAGAACCCATGGCAATATAGACCTTGGTGGTTGGCCTTTGCGCTAGATATTGAAAAAGCCTTGCTAAGCAAGTTGATGGAAGAAATACAATCAAAAGGCAAATGTTTAACCTTCTAAAGAAAATAAACCTTTTTAAAAGAAGTTCAGTTCCAAATTACCAAAAACAAACGTGCTGTTTATAAACCTATCCTTCAAGCAAGCCCTGAAAGACCGATTACACCTTGCCACCCATTAATTTGTATTACCAAATACACCTTGTTTCAAAAACAGCATTTCTGTCTAAATCTCTGGCAGTTTAGAATGCTCCTTTAATGCATCTGGGCCTTCACCTGGCATTCCGGCCTGATGCAGTAGCACCCCACTAAAACAATTCCCCCTCACGTCATTGTACTTTTCCTAAGAAGAATCATGAGCACTTTTTAGGAGCTTAAAACCCATCAGGAATCTCTCCTCTTGGAGAATTCTACAGGAAAAGCTCTGCTCATTTAACATGCACACAGGGAGTGTACGTGCTCTGATTGAGACAGGGGAAAACTCAGGTTCCCTGAACCCAGCGGATGTCACTACGGCAGGAGAAAGGAGGTCATCAGAGTCTTGGCACACTCACCACAGTGAGTGAATGTGGGTCCTAGCAATCTAATCCTTGATTCTAGAGGTCACCTGTCTGTTCTGAGCATGTCCAACAGTCTCTTTCAAAAACCCCCGGCCGTGGGCTTTCGGCAGAGTGATGTGGGCTAGTTGAGGTGGGGTGAGAAGGAAGATTAGAAAAAGAATGATAAAGATGCACAGAGACACACCCGGAACAAAAGGGTGCACAGCGCAGGAATAATGAAGAGGGCACATGGACAAGATGGAGGGAAACCGAGGTCTGAAAAAGGCTACCACGGAGGTCACCTGAGATACGGAAGGAAGGCTGGCAAATAAAAACAGTTCATGAGACCTTTGAGATCCATGAGGATTCTTAAACATAACACCCTACACACCTGCAGTTCTTTATCTGGCTTAAGGAACTGGAGGAACAATGTAGCAGGAACCGGGAGAGGCCAAGTCTCAGCCTCCGGGGCACCGCCTACATTCCATATGGATTTAGAACGAAAGGGGCAGAAGAAGAACAGTGCGGTTCCCAAGATGGCTTTCCACAAAGTTGACAAAATACATCCCAACTCACATACCCGGTCCCTAGTAACAGGGAAACCAGCCGTTTACTATAGTTCTGAATTCAATGCCAAGTTCCTTCTCTCAACTCACCGAGAGTGTCCAGCAGAGGGAGTCTCAAGGAGGTACTTAATAAAGAGAAAATTGTTTCATTTTAACACTCTAGACAGTGGGAGTATTGACTGTAGCCCCCTCCTGTAGACGCAGATGAACAATGAATGGCCGACATGGGTTCTCCCACATGTTCACATGTCCACCGGCATGTTCTATTCTGAGTGGTGGAGTGATCAGAAATTTCGTTTTGTTTTGTCCAACGGTTAAATGGACCTTGTGTTCTTCAGAATCAAAGAGGAAAGCCCCTGGAATAACATCTCTCTGTTGCCATCTAAACAGCCCCTTTGTTTCTAAGAGAGTCTGAAAAAAAATATTTACAGTCCATAGGTTATTTACAGCCTCGTTATCCAGGGCCTGACTGGTAACTTTATTCCAGCCAGAAATCTAATTCATTTGGAGCCCTGGAACTAATAACAGATTTTCTTTTCAGATAAGTTTTTTTTTTTTTTTTAAATCAGCCTCTTATAACAGAGACAAAACTATTAATGCCTTCCCTGTCTCACTGGCCACAACTGTTCTCCGGATTTATAGGCGGATTACACTCCCCCCTCGTGCCCTCCTCTGTGGCACATAAACCCTGTACCCTCTCATTTGCGATTTCACCCCACAGAATATCCGAACAAAACCGAAAGAAAGCCAGGGGGACCCACGCTAAAAGTATGTGAAGGCTGCGATTTCAATGATTTCACGAGACAAACATTTGCACGATGAAACAACAGAAAAATCAGACACACTTGGGTTTAAAATTCCCCCTACTATAAGCACACAAAAACACATCGAAGAGTAAAAACTTAGTTGATTCTGGGTTGCTTTCTGGTTGGAAGCTGACAGAACGGACCGAAGAGAAACGAAACAGAGTGTGCGAGGCAGACCCACGGCTTTTCCGCCTCGCGTTCTTTTCTTTCTTCCTAAAGGCAGTCAAATGGGGGAAAACACCCCGACGCCAGGTGAAGGTGCACCACACAGGTCGACCCAGACCGAGCCAGAAAAACGTCTCCGCGGCTTCCCCGGCTGGAAAACCCAAAGTCCACGTCCCTTTGCACACGCTAATGCGGGGAGATTTTCGCCTGTTTCATTGTTCTGCCTAGCTCTGACATGGACTTTTCATCCTTCTCCTCTCTCCCCACCTAGCCCCGCGCGTTCCGATTCCACGGCCCCCCCGCAAAATCGGAGGCTCGCGGAGAATAAAGGAGCGTGGGGTGGGCGCGGAGAGAAATGGGAAGGGGCGCGGGGCGGAGAGCGAAGTGGAAAGGAGGTGCTCCGAGAGGTAGCGTGGGGGGGCGGTGGAAGCTGAGCCGCAGCACCTTCATTTATCGCAAATAAATAAAAAGCACAGTCACGGGTCCGCCTTCCCTGGCGCCCCTGCCCTCCCCGGGCAGCCGCCCACCCTCGCACACGCCCCCTCCCTTCCCGCGCCCCCGGCCCCTCTCCCCGCCCTGGAAGCGGGACCCCGTCGGCGCCGGGTCCCGGTCATCTTCCGGGCGCGGGAGGGGGTCGCGGCCCCCTCGGGCCCCGGGTGGGGGCTGGGGCGGGCGCCGGGGGCTGCGGGCGCGGGGCCGCGGGCAGAACAAAGCTGCGGGGGCCGCGGCGGGGCGGCGGGCGCGGGGTCGGCGGGGCCGGGCGCCCCTTACCTTCGTACACGGGGGCCATCGGGGCCGGGGTGTCCGCGGTTCATGGCAACGGGGACGGGAAAGCGGCGCGCGAGCTCGGCCCCCCCAGCCTCAGTCGGAATCTGCCATCTTGAGCCTGTGTCTCCGCTCTCGGCGCAGCCGAGGCCGCCCGCGCCCGCATCACCGCCTCCCGTGGCCGGCGCCGGGGGAGGGGGCCGGGCGCGCCGCCGCCGCCGCCGCCACCGCCGCTGCCGCCCGGGCCCGGCGCGGGGGGCTCGGGGCTCGGGGCTCGGGGCGGCCGGGCGGGCGGAGCGGCCGAGGCCGAAGCGCCGAGCGGCCGCGGCCCCCGAGCGGGTCCGCGGAGGGGCGGGAGCCGGGGGCAGCGCGCGGCCAGGGCCGGCGGGGCTCAGCTCAGCATGGCTGGGCGCGGGGGCTCAGCAAAAGTTGCTGGCGGAGGGGGGCGGCGGGCGGGGGCGGGGCGCGGGGCCGGGAGAGCCACAGGGAGTCCGCGCGCAATCGAGCGCCGATGGCACGGATGCGAGGCGGAGAAGGCCGAGCCGAAGGGCAGAGCCGCGCCGGCGGCCGGAGGGGACCGTGCGGGGAGGGGCGGCCGCGCAGTGCTGGGGGACGGGGCGCGGGGCGGGCCCCGGGGAGCCGCTGGCGGGGCGGCCTGGGCCCGGCAGGCGCACGGCTCCGAGCCCAGCGCAGCCGAGCCGGTCCGCAGAGGGGCCCCAGAACTTTGTGTGTGTGTGTGTCTGTGTGTGTGTGTGTGCACGTGTGTCTGTTCGCGCGCGCGCGCGCGTGTGTGTGCCAGGGTGCGAGGGTGCGCGCGTGCTGGCCCGGAGGGGAACCGACCCTAAGGAGAGCCCCCCGCTGGCAAAGTGGTTCGCCCATCTCGCAGCCGGCTGGCTCTCGCGGAGGTAGGAGTGGAATGAATGAAGGAAAGAGTGGGAGCGCGCTGTGCTCCCAGGGAGAGCGGGTGAGTGGACGAGCTTCGGAAAGCTACACGAGGTCAGAGGCACCAAGCCCTGCCGTGCACGCCGCGGAAAGCAGCCCCCGGGGTGGTCGCCGGGTTCCTGCCAGAATCTGGCTTCCAAGAAACCCTGATCTTCGCCTCCTCGCGTCTACACTGTCCCGAGCCCCACCCTCCCCGCACCCCATCACTTGAATGGGAGCTCACAACTGTCTGGGTCCTCGCTTTTCTCAGCGCTCTCTCTGATCAGGGCTTCCGCTAAACATTCTCCAAACTCTCCCCAGCTCGGAGCCTCTACAGGTTTGCCTCTCCAGCTGTCTCCCGTGTGCTTGGATAGGATGCCCTGCCATCACCTCCAACTTAGGAAGACTTGTTGAGTCTCCTCTTAGGCACTGTTTTTAAAACTGTGGGTCGTGACACATTAATAAATCATAAAATAAATGCAGCGGACGGCAACCGGCTTTGAAAAAGAATGAAATTGAATCCAATAGAAAATATTAGAATCCACTGCCCTTAGTAAGGGAAACTATTGTTTCATAAACCTTTGTTTCAATTATAGGTACTGGACAAGTGTACTGGAGCATGATGTCAATTTTATTTCCGACTGTGGATTGTGGGTTTAACAAAGTTGAGAAGCTATCTTTTTAAGGTGTAAAATAATCATCTCTAACTGTATGACTTTCTTAAATACAACCCGATGATTTTCTCACTACTTCATATCCTTTCCGTTCTCCATCCTCCATTCCCCCCAAAAAAGCAAGCTCTTTCACACTTCGTTAGTGGCACATCACAGCCCCTTCCTCTGTGTGATCTTGGACTCTGCCATCTTCCTTGCCCCCCACAATCAATGCTACACTTCCTACCACTTCTCTCAACCTAATGCCATTCTCATTTGCAGAATCCAAGGCTACTATTGCTAAAAGGGACCTCAGAGGTCATCTGGGCCAGCCCTGCCCTTTGAGAGTTGAAGAAATGAAGTCCAGAGAAGTAAAATCTGTTGTCCAATATCACAGAGTATTGAAGCTTAGGAATAGGTATCTTCTCTCACTCTGGTGTTCTTTACTCCACACCTGTCATTTATCTCCTTCCCTTCTAACCTCTCTGCAGTCTTTAACCAGTCTCCCTAACTTTAGTTTTGGCTTAGGTCATCCTAAATACTGCCATCTTCATTATACGTGGTTCTGGCCATGCCATGCTCCTGGCTAACATCCTCTAAGGACTCAGCCTCTGCAGGTGGGGTTGAGTTTTCTAGCGCCTTGGCTTTTCATTAAGGCAGGGAAGTCCTAGTTTAGCTTTCTAAGGACATGAGTTCAGCAAGGCACTGCTTCTCAACCAGACTGGTTTACTTGTAGTCCACTGCCAGCCTTATCCATCACTGTCATTGTGCCTTGCCCAAGCTGCCACTTTCCCACCCACTGTCCCAGAGGGGTGCCTTCTCCATCTTCTCTGTTTAACCAGCTTCTACCTGTGCCTGGCTCACCTCCTCTACAAAACAGTCCAAGGTAGCATGGGAGTAAGTCAGACCTAGGTTCAAATCCCAGCTCTTCCTCTTAACTATGTGATCTTGGTCAAATTGCTTAACCTCTCTGAGCCTCAGTTTCTGTATTTTGATTATGAGAAAGAAGAACAAGAGTAATGCTCTCCTTTTTCATCTGTAAATCTCTATCTCAGCCTTCACCACACAGGTATGTAGCTCCCTGCTGTCTCTCTGCCCCTTTCTAGTGCTGGCCAATAGAACTTGCTGCCATAAGGGCAGTGTAGCCACTTATGTCTGTGGAGCACAAGAATTGTGGCTAGTATGACTGAGGAACTGAATTTTTTATTTTAATTTTAATAGCCGCAGGTGGTTAGCGGCTACCATTTTGGACCGGGCATCTCTAGACTGTAAGCTCCATGAGGACAGAAACCATGTTTCTCTTGCTTGGTATTGTACATCCAGTAACTGTGCATTGCCCAGCACATGGTGACTACTGCACATGTATTTGTTGAATGGATGATAGCTGCAATGTGTTGCATGCTCTCTGGTGTCCAGCACAACAGTAAGAACTTGATAAAAGGCATTTCATATAGTCCTCACCACAGCCCCTGAGGCTGGGTTAGATCAGAGAGAGAGTTTTGTATACAGTGCAGACACATAGTAGAGGTTCAATAAAAGTTATTATTCTAACACCTCCCTGCGACCAACTCCACTGACTTTTGTCTCATCTTTCCCTAGGCTCACAGAACATTTCCTGGCTGTTGCTCACTCTCTGTCTTCCACAGCGTACCCTGTGTTCATAACTGGATTGGCAGCATCTTGCTTTATCGGTCCCTGCTTTGTAGGACTGCCTCTGAACTCAGCACTGACCAGCATTCAGTAACTGCCTCTAAGTACATCCCAGCTGCTGTCTAGCAGTGAGTGATTCTAGGCAGTCTTAAAATGAAGGTCACTTGTGTCAACTGAAAATATTTTACAAGTAGTCTCCCTCCCATAAGAAGGTAACCATCTTGGGCAAGGAAATAGAGTCCCATGAAAGGGAACAAGATGGAACCATACAGACAGACACTCACCTCCTCTTTGGCCCACCGTGACTGAAGCTGTATGCATGTGATGCAAAACTTGCATTCAGTTGAGCTAGCATAGTTGGTGTCATATAATGGAAAAATATTCTTGAGATGAGCCTAGATCTTCTTTCATGAATTGGCAGACTGAGTATACTAATGGTCTCCTTTCCCTCTGGTGACTGCAGTCAAATGGCAGCAAGGTATAAACCTAACAGTGAAATGTCACTGAAGGAGAGCGTGGGAGCTGGGAGGAGAGACGATCTGCACCAGAGCCTGGGCAGCACCAGTATTTGAGACATGGGAAGAGGAAAAAGGGCTCCCCATGGAGGAGAGGGCAGAGAAGTTAGAGGACAGCCAGGACAGGGGAATTCCTCAACATCCCAGCGAGGTCAACAGTGCTGCGTGCTATTGAGAGGCCCACATCAGATAAAAGTGGAAAGGCAGCCAGGTGCAGTGGCTCACTCCTGTAATCCCAGTACTCTGGGAGGCCAAGGTGGGTGGATCACCTGAGGTCAAGAGTTCGAGACCAGCCTGGCCAACATGACGAAACCTCGTCCCTACTAAAAATACAAAAAATCAGCCAGGCATGGTGGCAGGTGCATGTAGTCCCAGCTCCTCAGGAGGCTGAGGCAGGAGAATCACTTGAACCCAGGAGGTGGAGGTTGCAGTGAGCCAAGATCACACCACTGTATTCCAGCCTGGGCAACAAGAGCAAAACTCTGTCTCAAACAAACAAACAAAAAAAGCGGAAAGGCATTCACTGGATTTAGCCACAGGAGTTGCATTAGTGACTTTGGTAAAACTAGTTTGGAGGGAAATATTGTTTCTTAAATTCCACCTGAAAGAATGTGTCCTGTTTTATGGGTGGAGATGGTAGAAGGATGGGGAGAGCTAGGCAGGTACCGGAAGAACACCAGAGAGTGCTCCAAGCAGAGAAGGCATGGCCAGTCATGGGCCTGAGACAGTGAGAGGGGTCTGGGAGCTGTCCCGATTGGCTAGAGACAGTGTGCATTGTATTTTATTTCTTTAGTAAATACGTTAGCATTCAGTGTTCTAAGGAGTTTAATCAACCGTTTAATAAGTCACTTGTTTTTTATTTGGTTGGTTGTTTTCTTTTTGTTTGTTTGTTTGTTTGTAATACATGGAACTCTAGATTTCCAAAATACCATTTAACTTCAGGGTGCTTTGAGAAACAATAATAAAGGCAAGAAAACTGGAAAGGATTTAGTAACTAACCGTCTATACCAGTTACTCTCCTTAATCTGCCTTTCTACAGAATGGTACAAGTCACCTCTTTCTCTGGAGCTGGTAGAGTGAACATGGGGGAGCTTTGACCTCATTTCAAGTTCATTTTGCTTACAGAACATGGAACAACGCGTCTTTGTTTTTTTTTTGTTTTGTTTTGTTTTTCATTTTTGACTGTAGTTGTGAAAATGCACAACATCACAATATCTTCAAGGCCACAGGATAGAGATAACCCTCTTTTTGGTGTATGCATTTAAGTGTGTATGTCTCTATTACTCAGAGTATTCATAGCATGATGTCTGTGTGGCTTGTTACTTATTCTCACTTGGTGTATGTTGCTCATATTTCCCTGACAGCTCTTTATTTTCCTCTCTCGAGGATGTGCCTGGGGGAGGTAGGTCACTATCTCAAGTTCTGTCTTTTGATATCACACCTCTCTTTTGGTCTCTTGCTCTATCTCTATTTTCTTCTCTTTCTGACTGTGTCTGATTTTCTTTTTCTCTGTATGTTTCTATCTTTTCCACACATTCTTTATTTCTTCTTCCTCTCCTTTTCTTGTAATTCTGTTTCTTAACAAGTCATAATAGAGACCTATTTTTGTTTGGATTATTCTTAAGAAATCACCTTGTCTTTCTGCTTTAAAGCTTTGACCGGTTTCAATGATACAATTTGGAACAGAGTAGTATTTAATAACAAGACTCTTTAACTAAAAGCTTCAGTGACAAGACATTACACTCACAGAGAATTTAAAAGAGTAGACATTGCATTCCAATGAGGAACAACAGAGCTGTGGCTTTAAGGGCAAAGGGGAGAGCAAGGCTTGGCAGGGCAAAGGGAATCTGATTGTGGAAATGGCAGTCTTGGAGAAATTACACTGACAGAATCAGGGGAATAGGGAAATATCATTCATTTTCTGCTTCTGCTCCCAGAAGAAAAATGATCAGACACCTGAACAGGGGTGCAGGAAGAGCAAAGTGATGCCATAAGAGCATTCAGCAGACAGGAACTATGGCAAAAAAAAATGCAATCGGCCTATGAATGAAAAGAAGCTGTAATAGAGATGCACAGAAGGTAGGGTGATTTAGTTAGAGGTTGCAGGAATGGCAGATTAGGATGGATTTGCACACAAGAAGCAGTTCAGAGAAGCAACCCAACCCTGCAGAGAAATTTCTGTGGTGATGGGAAGTAGGTAACAGCTTGGTTTCCCTGACCTGCCGTCCAGGCTGAACTGGGACAGATAGGCAGAAATGGTGCAGAAAGAAGCTTGGGGGTGGAGGTAGAAATAAAGGTAGACTGAGGAGAGCTCTTTTAAAAGCCTACAGGTCCTGTTAAGCCAAGTTAAGCCTTCCTCAGTCATGAATCAGTGGACCTGTGCGTTTCTGTGCAGTGTGAAGTTTCAGTTGTGAGGTTTCCTCCCACTGACATGAAAGAGCTTGCTCCTATGTGGCCAGCCCTGGAGGGGCTTGACTGTCATGCCAGAGGACTGTTAGGACTGACTCTTTGCTCTGAGGTTGCCAGTGGCTTCTTAGATGCCCAATCGGGTGCCCTTTCTCCGCCCTTCCCCGGCTTGATCTCTAAGCAAACATGAGCTAGACACTGTTAATGACCTCACTCCTCTCGAACCGCTCCCCTCCCTTCACATGCTTGTTTCGTTTTTTTTTCTTTCAACATTCCTAGTCATACCTTCTCTCTCTCCCCTCTCTCCCTCCCTCCCTCCCTCCCTTCCTTCCTTCCTTCTCTCTGTTTTTTTTTTTCTTTCTTTCTTTCTTTTCTTGTCTTTCTTTTTCCAAGTAAGTCAATTCATCAGTCAGACATGGTGGCTCATGCCTTTAATCTCAGCATTTCGGGAGGCCAATGCGGGCGGATCACCTGAGGTCAGGAGTTCAAGACCGGCCTGAGTAACATGGTGAAACCCTGTCTTTACTAAAAATAAAAAATTAGCCGAATGTGGTGGCACGTGCCTGTAATTCCAGCTACTCAGGAGGCTGAGGCAGGAGAATCGCTTGAACCCGGGAGGCGGAGGGTGCAGTGAGCTGAGATCATGTCATTCATTGCACTCCAGCCTGGGTAACAAGAGCAAAGCGGTCTCAAAAAAAGAAAAGAAAGAAAAAGAAAGAGAGTCAATTCATCAAGTGTTCAGCTACAGCTTACTATGCTAGATTCTGTAGCAGGAGCTGGGAGTATAAAAGGGAATACGCCACATTCCTGGCTTTCAAGGAGCTCAAATTCAAAGAAAGACCACCAAGCAAGGAGCACGATACAATATAGTGAGTGCAGCAGCAAAATGGATGCACGTGGACAAAAGGTAGCACAGAGGGACAAATGGCAAGGAATGTGTTTGGGGTGGAGGAGGTGACATGTCTGTGCCCTGCACTGCGAGTTCTGGCAGGGGACAGCAAATAGGATAGAAGGGTATGAATGTCCAGGATCTGTAAGAAATTATAATATTGCTAAACCTGCAAAGCAAAACTGAGACAGTGGTCGAGAATGACGCTGGAGATTGTATGCCAAGCTGAAGAACTTGTACTTTATTCTGTATGTGCCAGGTGTGGGGAAAAAAATGAATTCAATTTTGAACATGTTGGGTCTAAAGTACCTATGAGATATTCAGATAGGGATGCTCAGTTGCCAGGTGGGACTGGAGCTCAGCCAAGAGTTTTTAATGGGAGAAAGAGATTGTTCTGAGGTGAGATCACACAGGGAGAGTTACATGGCAGCATTTCTCAAAGTGTGGTCCTTGGGCTGGATTTCTAAGGACGCAGACTCCTCAGGCAGAACTCCAAACCCGCTGACTCAGGAATCTCTGGGGCTAGCACCAGGAAATCTGCATTTTTTGAATATACTCCCTAGGGGATATATTTACACAGAGCAGTTTGATAACACTGGTGTGGAGGGAGAAGCCAAGAGGCTAAAGGAGGGAACCAGGAAGGGAGAAACCTGATCATTTAGGGGCCATGTGCTTCTCCCCTCACCCCCTTTCTTGATGGACTGGATCTAAGTTCTCTCCTCTTCCCTCTCTGCTTGCTCGCTTGGTAAACTCATCTCCAGATCTCTGAGGCTGGTATTTGAATTGACATAGGCCCCTTAGCTCTTGTCCCACATTTCCACCTGCTTTCTTGGACACCTCTACCAAATGGAGCTTATCTCCTCCCAAACCTGCTTCTGGTAAACAGTGACCACCTCCTAGTCCTTCAGCTCCAGCCATTGCAGGTCAACTGCCAGGACCCATGTTTTTTGTCTTGTTTTGCGATAGCTTTTCACATTCTTCCATTCCTCTTCATTTCTACTGCCAGTACCTGGTTCAGCCCATCCCTACCTCCTCCTTGGACTGCTGCACTTTTTTTTTTTTTAACCAGGTGTCCCTGACTCCAGTCGCTCCCTCTTCTTTAATTGACACAACTCATTGTTGACAACATTGTCTTCCTGCATGCTGCATACCATTGCTCAGAGATGTTCAGAGTCACCATATTGCCTGCATAATAACCTTACTCACCTCAACCTGACACGTAAATCCCATCGTGACCTGTCCAAAATTCCCTTCCCAATCTATTTCCCACTCTTGCCTCTCATGCATCCTAAGCAATAGCTGCACATCTTTACCTTTGTACATGCCAGCCTCTCTGCCCAGAGTGTCCTCAACTCCACGTCTTCCCCATCCGTTAAGACCCAGTTCACATACTGTTTCCTTCACGAAGCCTTTCCTATTCCCCAGCCCACATCCCCAGAGATAATTTACCCTTTATTCTCCCCAAAGCATATTTTACATGTTTCCGCTGCATACATTTTTCCTCTCTAGTATTAGAGATTTTTGTTTTGTTTTTAAATGTCTTGCCTTTCCCTCTATGGAAGCAGTGAAACAAGGACTGAACATCAGGGAAATTCGCTCCATCACTTTTTTTTTTTTTTTTTAGACAGAGTCTCACTCTGTCACCTGGGCTGGACTGCAGTGGCACAATCTCGACTCACTGTGACCTTTGCCTCCTGGGTTCAAGCAATTCTGCCTCAGCCTCCTGAGTAGCTGGGATTACAGGCACTGGCCACTACACCTAGCTAATTTTTTGTATTTTTTAATAGAGATGGGGTTTCACTATGTTAGCCAGACTGGTCTTGAACTCCTGACCTCATGATTTGCCCACCTTGGCAAATCCAAAGTGCTAGGAATACAGGCGTGAGCCACAGCACCCGGCCTAGGTCCATCACTTTTAACTGGATGACGATAGGGAAATGAGTTCATTTCTCTGCACCTCAGTTTTCTCATCTGTAGAGTGGGATAATAATGTCTACCTCATTAGTAGAAATTATTCATATGAAGGAAGGGAAAGATAGACTATACAAGACCACAAAAGCACCGTAGTGCCAGGTATGAAGGAGGCACTTAATAACTGTGTACTGAATCCATGAGAAAGAATATACCTCTAGACAGCTTCGAACAGTTCTGGGAACATAATAATTAAGTGATAGAATGCAAGGAAGAATTTCATTTTGGGATTACCTGTTTTTATTTTAGTGAAAAGTTTCACAGATATACATTTTACTTCTAACAGCTTCAAAGCCTAATTTTATTTTTAAGCCTAGGGTTCTTTTCTTTCATGTAGTCCTGAAGCTTTTCACTCTATGTGGCAGGCACATGTGGTTATCTACTCCCTAGCTCTTGTCTTCTTACTCGGTTGTAGAACTCTGATTTTATTTAGAGAGTAACAAACCTGCCTAAATAAATAGACGGTAAATTATCATTGGTCTAAGTCCATTGCCGCAAATCAATCGTGTTTCCGGTGGTGGTCATGTGACCCAATGAGACAAAAAGTAAAACTTGAAGGCTTCTGAGAAAGTGTCTCCTTTTCCATAAAAGTGCATTCCATGGGAAGGGTTGGTTCATTTCCTTTCCCTCTTCTTCAGCTGCATCATAGTCTGATGGGAAGCTTTGGGTGGGATCAATTAGAGTGACATCGTGCAGGTAAGGAAGTAAACTGGCCTTGGAACCATTGACCTCCAGCCTTATTGAGAGGAAAGCTGTTTTTATGAAGACACCTTTAGCAAAGCATTCCTTGACTTGCAGCTAACAGCATCTTAGTCATTTTAAGGAAGAATTTAGTTTTGCGATTTTCTTATAGTGTTTATCACCATCCGTGTACAGATCTTTTAAAAATAATTCAACAGCTGCTGGGCGCGGTGGCTCATGCCTGTAATCCCAGCACTTTGGGAGGCCGAGGCGGACAGATCACGAGGTCAAGAGATCGAGACCATCCTGGCCAACATGGTGAAACCCCGTCTCTACTGAAAATACAAAAAACTTAGCTGGGCAGCTACTTGAGAGGCTGAGGCAGAAGGATTGCCTGAACCCGGGAGGCGGAGGTTGCAGTGAGCCTGCAACCTCCAGCCTGGCACCTGGTGATGGAGTGAGACTCTATCTCAAAAAAAAAAAAAAAAAAAAAAAAAAAAAATTCAACAGCTTGAAAGTCTAAGTTAAAAAAAATAATAATTTTTTGTCATAGAATTCTGAGGATTTTTGCATGTATATGAGAGATGAATTTGAATTTTTAAAGAATTTCTTTTGGCATAAGGCAGTATCTTTAGCTCACATTCCACTTGCCCTAGGTGATACTTTCAGAAGCTGCTGATTTGCTTTGCTTATCTTTTCTTTAGGAGATGTATGCTGCCTGGACTGCCTGGCTGATTTGAGCTAGTTTGTCTGCTAGCCGGTTAGAGTTGGATGTTTAAATAGGAGGCAGAACAACAACAGGTAAGATTTTTTAAAAATATCCTTGAATTTCTTTGTGTTCTATTGGCATTATTATGTTGATTACACACTTCCATATGCAAAGCCCTATGTTAAGTAGCCAGAGAGGGGAAAGCGATGGGCAGCTGGGAGAGTGGTGACTAACAAGGAGGTGCCACCGGGTTCCTGAGTCTGAGGGTTGGGCAAAGCCAGGGCAATGACTGTGATGGCCAAGGAGAGCAAGCAGTAGAAACTTGGGTCCAAACGGCCTTGCATGAAACCTACCCTGACGATCCTATTTAATATTGCAACTTGTCCGTCCACCCTCACTGTCCTCTAGTGTACCCCATTTTCCCTTACCTGGTGTTCTTAATCTTTTTTTCTTTTTCTTGTGGATTCTTCTGCAGTCTGGTGAAGGCTGGGGATGCCCTCTCAGAATAATGTTTCTAAATGCGTTGAAAAACAGATAAGACTCCAAAAGAAGTCGATTGTATTGAGATACAGTTACTAAATGTGTATTTCTTTATTGATACAATTTTGAGAAACAGTTACTAAATGTATGTTTCTTCATTGATGCATTTAAGTAACAAGATTTAACCACAGGCCCAGTAGCTACAAAGTAGTGATGCATGTAAATAACAGTTCAAGAAATCGGCAACAACTGTCAATCTGATACAAAGTATCTGTGATTTCAATTGGTAACAAAGTTATAGATATTGCTGTGGCTTCTCAGGTTGGTTGCCTACAGTCAGATTTGAAGGTTTAAGACTACTGAAAGTGAAGATGTCATTTTCCCCCCATCCAAGTTCACAGATCCCCTGAATTCTATCCATGAACCCCTTATAGGTCTGGAACTCCAGAATAAGAACCCCTGCCCTTATCTTATTCTGCCACATTTGCATAGTATTATTCTCTTCTAACGTCATTTATTACTTACTTATTTATAAAGTTTATCTTTAACGGTCTTATTCTATTAGAATGTAAGTTTCACAAAGTCATTGTTTGTTTTGTTCACTGATATATTCCAAGTGTCTAGAACAGTGCCTGGTACTTCCTAGAGGCTCAATAAATACTTGTTGCATGAGTAAGACCAGAATGCACCAGCATCTGGGTCTAAGCAGAGAAGCCAGGCCCATGGTCCTTCTGTATGTGAGGTCCCGTGCAACTGCACCCATCAAACCACCTGCTACTCAATTCTCTTGCACTTTGGAGGGAGGGAGCCAGACTGCTCTGTGGAGGTGGACTGGGAGACACTGAGTTTTGCCCATGGCACCACTGGGATTGGATGTGTGGAGGAAAAGAGGAAAGGCTTGGGGCTGGAAAAGAAAAATGGACATGGCACATGGAATGACCATGCCCTAGGGATGGCCCTGCCCCAGACAGGGGCCAGGGCTTAGCCAACAGTTAATACAAATTATATTTGGACAAATAGATCGGTCCTGGACTGGGAACGGCTTTTAGTGCCCAGCAGAAGTGTTTAAATCTATTTCCACAACCAACAGAGAAGCACTGAATATTTTTGAGCAGGAGTCCAAGTTGGTAGAATGAAAGAAGGGCTAGAAATAAGAGCTATAAGATTTTGAGTGTAAGTGCCCACCTTATAAATCATTAGCAAAGTGAGATATAACCCTTTCTCTAATTCTGTACGGGTGACATCCACCAATCTGGTAAATGGAGGTCCTTAGTGTGGCAGGGTGTCATCTTCACCTTGTTTAGCATCCCCATCATTCATGTTCACCTTTTGGCCTTTTTAATAATAATTTCAGAAGTTGTAGAAAATGCTTATACTTTTAATATGTTTAATGCCTCTATCTATCTATCTATCTCTCCACACAGGGTGTCGTGATCTGTTGCCCAGGCTGGAATGTAGTTGCAATGGCATAATCATAATTCACTGCAGCCTCAACCTCCTGGGCTCAAGCAATCCTCCTGCCTCAGCCCCCTGAGTAGCTGGGATTACAGGCATGCACCACCATGGCTAACTTTTTTTTTTCTTTTTTTTGAGACAGAGTCTAGCTCTGTCACCCAGACTGGAGTGCAATGGCACGATCTCAGCTCACTGCAACCTCCTCCCAAGTTCAAGCAATTCTCCTGCCTCAGCCTCCCTAGTAGCTGGAATTACAGGCGCCTGCCACCATCCACCATGCCCAGCTAATTTTTGTATTTTTAGTAGAGATGGGGTTTCACTGTGTTGGTCAGGCTGGTTTTGAACTCCAGACCTTGTGATCCACCCATCTCAGCCTCCCAAAGTGCTGGGATTACAGGCATGAACCACCATGCCTGGCCATAGCTGACTAATTTTTAAAATTTGTTTGTAGAAAAATGGTCTCACTTCGTTGCCCAGGCTGCCCTTGGACTCCTGGGCTCAAGCAATCCTCCCACCTCGGCCTCCCAAAGTGCTGGAATTACAGGTGTGAACCATCTCACAGGCCTTTAATCTCCTTATTAGTGAAATATCTGACCCAAGGGCTAGGATTTGATGGTCTTTTTAGTATGACCTCAAATCACTGTATTCTGTAAGCACATTTTTTTCTTTGAGTTGGAGTCTCTGTTGCCCAGGCTGGAGTGCAGTGGCATGATCTCAGCTCACTGCAACTTCTGCCTCCTGGGTTCAAGTGGATTCTCCTGCCTCAGCCTCTAGAATAGCTGGGACCACAGGTGCCTGTCACCACACCCAGGTAATTTTTGTATTTTTACTAGAGATAGGGTTTCACCACGTTGGCCAGGCTGGTCTTAAACTCCTGACCTTGAGTAATCTACCCAGCTAGGCCTCCCAAAGTGCTGGGATTACAGGCATGAGTCACTGCACTCAGCCTATAAACATGTTTTCTTCTAGAGTGTTTTCAGGCCTGTACATGGAGTCCTAGGTAAATGGCTTCACCAACTCACGCTGAGCCCTAACCATGGAATCTGAGCAACATCATAGTTAGGTCCAGGGACAAAATACCAAAGTCATCTGTTTCCATGTTCCATTATTTCCTCCTCTCCATACATTACACATACAACCGTTTTCTTTTCTCGCACATTCCTGTGACCAAGTGGCAATCATTCTAATCCAAACTGCTGCTACACAATCTGAGGCTTGCTAAATATTTGCCTTAGCCACAAAGCTGATGGAGCGTTAGTTTAACATGCAAGTAGGGACCATGAGGATCTTTTTGGGTTTCATGTTGAAACATTCAAGCTGCTCCTCCTACTGCAACTATTACTACTAAATGCATTATTATGATTTCGGTGACAGTCAAATGCTAAATGCTGACAGCTAAATGCTAACAGCCTAACACAGTAAAAGTTTGTTTCTCATCCTTACAACAGTCAGCGTAGGGGGTTAGCAAGTGGCCTTCCACACAGTAATTCAGAGACCCAGGCTTCCCTCACCAGTGAGTGGGAACTTCAGAGGCCTTCACTTCCAGCTGGTGTTTAGAAGGAGAGAATGGAGGTTATCCCCATGGGAGATTTTTAGGGGCCAGGCCTAGGCGTGGAGTGCTGGTTCCCTCTGCACTCCATGGAACGCAGCTCAGTGACACAGTGACATGGCTACATCTAACCGCAGGGAGGCTGGGAAATGAGCACATATGTTGCAGTTACTAAAAATAATGTCTGAGTTATACCCATTGGCCGAGGGGAAGTGTCCATGATATATTCGTGAGAGGAGTAATTTTCAGTGTATGGTGTATTACATAATATTGATAAAAAGAAATGTGAAAATCCCAGACTATCCTGCATATCTTTGTAGAATCCTAGTGAAAGGTTCAGGGGGCTGTACACCCCAGGCCCCCACATTTATTACTACTGAGTTGGGTGTGGAGGCAGTGGCAGAGACAAGATTATTAACTTTACATATCATTGGAGTGTTTTGTTTTTTTCATTTCTTGCAGTGATCACATACTTACTTTGGAATTAAATTTTTAGGTGTAATTTTAAAGCATGGGTGGTAGTCTCTGTGAAATTTAGAAACAAAGAAGCAAAGAAGAATGAGACTGTGCATCTCCATGCTGTAATATTTTTTTCCTGTGGGAAGATATTTTCTGAAGCAGAGCGGAGCTTGTGTGTACCAGGCTGTGCTACATCCCAGAGAAAGCACACCTCAAGACTGATTCCATGTTTAGCAAGTTATCTCTACATTAAAATGATAATTTACCAGTTTTGTGCATATCATATCATGCACGTAAGTGCCCTGCACCTGAATATTCCTGTCCTAAAAGGATATACTTCTCATTCTAAATTAATATATTGATATTCTGTTTTTGGGGAAAATAAAGCTAGTGTGGGGTCTGGTAGAAATAGATCAGCACATCAGATCCTGATAACTCTTGAGTAAACTGGTAAAATAGTTTACCCAAACCACAAGGCTAAGACCTGGACTCCTGGCTTTACAGAGATTCTTCCGATATCCAACCCTTGGGAGGCTGAAAGAGCCAGCTCACCTCGCCCATGGTCTGCATGCTGGCTTGTTTACTGGCTTGCATTATTGCCTACCTACTTGTCTTTATTCTCTCTGCAGGTCCCAGAGGTTTGCCTTTTAAGTCAAAATTTTTTTGTAGAAATTTACCCAGCATCTAGATATAGTTTATTGACAATAAAAACAAAACAAACAGATATAGAACACAGTGATGGGAATACAGGTGGTTCTTGAAGGACTGCACGAAGCACAGTTGGACAAATAGCCAGTCCTCTTCATCTGCAGGCATGTGGGCAGGGACAGGAATCAGACTCCCTGTCTGTTTTTACTCACTCGTAGGAGACTGAGTTTGCGCTTCACTGGGTCCTAGGCTTCCAAGTCAACCCTGCTGCAAAGGATGAATGAGGGAGGAGAGAAGGGCTTACTTTCACCCCTGTCCTTCAAAACAGATGTCCTAGAAAATGCACTTTTAAAGTTGCAAGTATCATTTGAGACCCAGATAAGAGAATATCAATAGGAAACAAAGCAAGATGGTAAAGGAAAAGAAGAGCAACAAGAATGCTTGGTGCGATGTTATCTGACCCAGGAAAAGAAGGGTCACGTGGCTGTTTGTCTGCAGCCTGCTTGGATTCATGGCTAAATAGACAAGATACTCAGGCTAGATCACCAGTTTTTAGATATGTAATTGAATAGTTATCTACTATGGGAATGGCATAAACTAAAAATAGTACAAAACATCTCTAGAAATTTTGTGTCATTAACACAATTTTAAAAGTATTTATTGGGCCAGCTGCAGTACGTCACACCTGTAATCCCAGCATGTTGGTGAAGGCTGTGGTAGGTGGAGCAGTTGAGGTCAGGAGTTCAAGACCAGCCTGGCCAACATAGTGAAAACTTGTCTCTACTAAAAATACAAAAAAAAATTTAGCCGGACATGGTGGCACACTTTTGTAGTCCCAGCTACTCAAGAGGCCGAGCCAGGAGAGTTGCTTGAAGCTGGGAGGTGGAGGTTGCAGTGAGCCAATATCCATCACTGCACTCCAGCCTGGATGATGGAGTAAGACTCTATCAAAAAAAAAAAAAAAAAAAGTATTTATTGAACACCTGCTCTGTGCCAAACACTGTTTTAGTGAGTGGCAAACAACAGTGAACACCTTTGTACTAAAAGGCAAGACAGAGACCCAGCAAAAACAAGGGAGTGTCGTTTGTGATGCTGAGCCAAATGAAAGACTCTTGTTATAAATTTGATGGAGTTGTAGGGAATGGGAAGATCATACTCTGCTGAAATAGTCAAAGAAAGCTTTCATTTTAAGCCGGGCATTTAGGGATGGATTTGATTTAGTAAAGCAGAGAGGAAAAGGAAACATATTTCATATGAGATGGAATAGCATAATAATGAGAACATTTACAAAGTGCTTTACAGTTTGCAGAGCATTTTCTCATTCATGATTCAGAGGTAAAAATAAGCCAAGCTTTTCAGAGCCAAGTGTTGAGACCAATCTCATTTAGTAGAAGGTAATCGTTGCTTCATACCTCTCTCTTCTGTCTTCTCTTTTCTGATCAGGGTTCATGGTTTCATCTTGACTTTTTAATCCAAAGCCCTTTTATAGGGGATTTCTTCTACAAAAAAGTGGCAAAGAGAACAAGAAGCCTGCATTTCTTAAAGAAAATGTGTCTTAATGCTTGTGTGGGTATGTGTATGATACACATGTGTGCCTGTGTGTGTCTGCTAATAGTTGGCACAAGACCTTTTTTTTTTTTTTTTGGCCTGTTTCTTTGAGATGGAGTCTTGCTCTGTCACCCAGGCTGGAGTGCAGTGGAATGATCTCAGCTCACTGCAACCTCCGCCTCCTGGGTTCAAGTGATTCTCCTGGCTCAGCTCCCGGGTAGCTAGGTTTACAGGCATGCACCACCACACCAGCTAAGTTTGTTATTTTCAGTAGAGATGTGGTTTTACCATGTTGGCCAGGCTGGTCACAAACTCCTGACCTCAAATGATCCACCCACCTTGGACTCCCAAAGTGCTGGGATTACAGGCATGAGCCACCGCACCCGGCTGACATTTTCTATATGGGATGAGCGAGATATTTTGTGCTTTATAATTCCAGTGTAAATATCTCCTGGACTTTGAAGGACTTCCCTTTTCTAAGCAATCTTACATCTTCTCCTCTTAAATCAAAGCAGACCTGTTCCTCCTCCCTGTTTCTCTGCCCTGCCTCCCTTTCACACCCTTCCTGGTGCTGTCTGCTCCTCAGCCCACCTAACCAGGCCCTACAACCACCCTTTCGTTTTCAGGCCAATCCCTACCTCCCTCATGAGCTCTTCTCCAGTTACAAATGCAACTGATGATCGTTTGCGCCTCTCTTCATCTCTGCAGTAGTTCTTAATTTTTTTGGTGGGGGGTGGTGGTGGTAAATTATATCCCTTTAAGAATGTGATGAATGTCTTGGACCTTGGACACATATACACAAAAAGTATGTGTCTAATCTCAGGGTATCATGTTCCCCTGAAAACATTGCTTTTCTAGATCACATTTGTTTGGAATGAACCATGTACTTCAATGCTTTAAAATATACTTTTATGTCATTTTGCCTAATATATGTCTTCATAATTAGACTTACCTTGAGGAGAAAGCTGTTGTGGAATTTTTCGGTATCCTCATAGAACTTGGTTAAATGTAGAGCACATGGAAGTATTTAATGGAAAATGAATGAATAAACCAAGTAGGGTTCATCCATGCAGTGGCATAGCATTCAGCAATAAAAATAAGCTACCAAGCCACAGAAAGACACGGAGGGGCCTTAAATGCACGCTGCACTGTGGAAGAAGCCAATCCAAAAAGGCTGCCTACTCTGTGAGTCCAACGATGATATTCTGGCATAGGCAAGACTGTGGAGATATGAAGAAGGCAGTGGTTTCCAGGGATCTGGGGGAAGACAGAGGGGATGAATATGTGAAGCACAGATGATTTCTGGGCCAGTGAAACTGTCCTGTCTGGTGGATGCATGTCATTAAATATTTGTCAAAACTCATAGAATGTACAACACAAAGAGTGAACCTTAATGTAAACTATGGTCTTGGCTGGGCGCAGTGGCTCGTGCCTGTAATCCCAGCACTTTGGAATTACAAAGGTGGATCACGAGGTCAGGAGTTCAAGACCATCCTGACTGACATAGTGAAATCTTGTCTCTACTAAAAATAAAAATAAAATTAGCCAGGCACGGTGGCACATGCCTTTAATCTCACATACTCAGGTGGCTGAGGCAGGAGAATGGGTTGAACCCAGGAGGCAGAGGTTGCTGTGAGCCGAGATCGTGCCACTGCACTCCAGCCTGGGCAACAGAGTGAGACTCTGTCTCAAAAGGAAATCAGAAACAACAACAACAAAAAATTTGGTGTTGAGTTAATGACAATGTATCAATATTGGCTCATCAGTTGTAAAAAATGTAGCATACTAATGTAAGCTATTAATGATAGAGGAAACTGGGAGGAGGACCAGGGTATATGGAAACACTGTCTTCTACTCATTTTTCTGAAAACGTAAAACTGCTCTAAAACAATAAAGTCTATTAATCTAAAAAAGGAAGAGTCATTTCCGATTTTGGCTGCAGCCTCTAATGACCGCTGGGATAAAGAAGAGGCAATGCCTTAATGCAATGCATGTATTTTAGCTTTTTGAAAGTTGTATCCATCATTGTTAAGCTCAGTTAAACCTGCCACTTGACATGATGTCCACACAATGTCCATTTTTAAATGAACTAACAGAATTGGTAAGATATGCTCTCCTGATAGAGACTCAGCCAATTCTAACATCAATGAAAGACTTCACATTTAATGTATAAATTTCAACATGAAGAAAATCCATTAAAATATAATTAGTGAGTTTTACACATAAATAGAAAGAGGGCCTACCTAGACCTTGTCGCCATTTAAAAGAGTTCTTTCTTCTTTGTCTGTTTTTTGTATTTTTCACAGAAGCTTAGAGGAAGAGCCAGAACTACTCTTACCTGAAGCAGAATGATTGTTTGGAGCCACAGAAAATCAGTTTAGGGAGCAGTGGGTCCTGGTTCAATGTTGTGTGTTCAACTCTGAAAGAATGCAATTGGGTGACAGACTGGGTAACTTCTCCCCTATGGCTCTACTCCCATTGGTTATTCTGAAGTCATGCAGGGGTTTGGCCACAGTCTTAGCCATTGGCCCTGATCTTAGCCATTGATCTTCACATAATAACATCTTGTTTGGTTATTAAAGTGGCTGAATTGTTGGAATGAAGCATTGAAAAGTACTGGTATACCATCCATCTTCACAAAGACTGTAAACTAACTTCACCATGTAGTGACCCAGCTGGTTGGCTAGAAAGTACCTCATAAGATGGTCTATTCCACCAACCTTTCCTATCCCAAACAAATCTCCTGGCTCTCACCACCTTTTTACAATCCTGTGTGCGCTTTAGAGTGAGGAGGTGGAAGTGAGATGGAGAAAAAGGTAGAAGAATTAAATAAAGGGTCAGTTTACAGGCAGTAAGTATTGTGGGTCACTCTGCAATGTCCACTCACGGCTGAGACACAGTGTTCAAACTTTCCCCCAAAAAGCCATTCTGCCCTTACAGTGACTCCTTGGACTCCAGCCATGGATGTGGCCACAGCATTCATTAGATTCTATGCATTACCTTCTTGAATAATTGTAAAAATTACGTTTTCCAAATAGAACAAAGAGATGCTTCCTGGAATTCCTCTCCTTGGAACCCTCATGATATGCATTCAAAGCGCTTAGCCTGGGGGTCGCCATTGTGAACACACAATAAATCTTAGCGTATGAAGAATTCAGGCAGTCATGAAGCTCAAATGACAAGAATTTTTTTTTTTAACAGACAGAAGTCAGGGAGGGCAGTCATTGCTTAGACAATGAGATTCAAGCAAGTGCTGTTCTGAATCTCTGAGCTCTGTAGAGGAGAAGACAGATGAAGCAGGCAGCTTGAGGAAGGAGACACGCCAGCCGGAAGAGAAAGAAAGAAGCCGGTGAAGCAGGAAGAGAAGAAAACATGAAAAGGTAGGAAGATGAGAGATGGGTGCCAAGGAGAGGGAGAAAGAGATTGTCAGCAAGGGAGGTGAACTGGGAGAAACCAGGGAGAGCCTGCATGGGTGGAGCCAAGTTTCCACTGTGCTGTGAGCAGAGGATGCCAGGTGTATTGTTCCCAAAAGTACGTGATTAACTGCCTAGCATATGGCTCACAAGGTACACGTGGAAGTGAGAGCAGGAAACAAAATGCAAGTCAGCTGGGCGAACACTGAAAAATAGTGATCTGTGTGAGTTTTGAGAAGTGTGAGAATAGAAACCTTCCATGCAGGAGACCAGCATCTTTGTATGTTTCCTACACCGAGGCTCAAAGAGAACATTTGCTCCCAAACCATGGTAGTTCTGTTTTAAAGTTGTCTCGTACTGACCATAATTCATGTCCCTGATGGTGACCCTGAAGCACAAGAACCCAAGGAAGCTTCTGAATTTTCAAAGAAACATGAATTATGTGGAGTGGTGTGACTAGCAAATGCAGTTTGAATTTTAAGTGTGAATTCTAATTTTGCAAAGATTCTGATTCTGTGTGAAAGATTGAATTACCCTCAATTATCTAGGAGGTGGCCCATTTGCCGACCAGCCTGGACCTCAGATCTTCGTTCCGGTTCTGTAGCTACAGTTGCCTGCCAGACATTTCCATCTGGGAGCCCTGCCATCACTCTGAAACATTCTCAGAACCAGCCTCCTTCTCCATCTGCCCTCAGACCCTGTCATTCATCACCCACGGTCATCTTTGATTGTCTCTTCTTTACTTTCATTTGCTGCCTTTTTTTTTTTTTTTTTTTTTTGACAGTCTCACTCTGCCACCCAGAGTACAGTGGTGCAGTCCCTGCTCACTGCAGCCTCTGCTTCCCAGGCTCAAGCAATCCTCTCACCTTAGCCTCCTGAGAAGCTGAGACCACAGGTGCATACCACCAAGCCCGGCTAATTTTTTGAATTTTTTTTTTTTCTTTTTAGGAGACAAAGTCTTGCTCTGTTGCCCAGGCTGGAGTGGTATCATCTCGGCTCACTGCAAACTCTGCTTCCTGGGTTCAAGCAATTCTCCTGCCTTAGCCTCCTGAGTGGTTGGGACTACAGATGCTACACCAGGGTAATTTTTTGTATTTTAGTAGAGATGGGCTTTCACTGTGTTGCCCAGGCTGGTCTGGAACTTCTGAATCAGGCAGAAGTAGAGATGGGATTTCACTGTGTTGCCGAGGTGGTCTTGAACTTCTGAGCTCAGAATCTGCCTGCCTCGGCCTTCCAATGTGCCAGAACTACAGGTGTGAGCCACCGCACCTGGCCTAATTTTTTATTTTTATTTTTTGTAGAGGTGAGGTTTTGTCATGTTGCCCAGGCTAATCTGAACTCCTGAGCTCACGAGATCCACCCGTCTTGGCTTTCCAAAGTGCTGGGATTACAGGCATGAGTCACCATGCCCTGCCCAACATGCTGCCAAATTTTCCTTCAGATGATTTCCTAGTTCTGTCCTTGCCATTCTTCCTGCCCTGAATTAAGCCCAGGTCCTCATTAATTGGCTTCCCACTTGACTCCTATTTTCGCCAGCACACATGTTGTAGAACAACATCCTTAATGTGGCTTTCACTTGGTTCCTGCCTCAGAATCTATGAGGTCTCCCAATTTCCTGGGGCAGCAGGGCTGACCCACCCCCACAAGCCTCATTACCGCTTTGTCTGTCCGTATGCCATTGCCCCATAGCCACATCTTTTTCTCAGTGAGGAGTTTCCATTTCTAGGTTGCAAGGCAGAAATGTGTGGATCATCCCATCTTCCCTCACTTCCTTTAACAACCATCAGCGAGTCCCGCACATTTCATCTCCAGAGTTACTCTGCCCACAGCTCTTTTCTCCATGCTCCCCACCCTAGTTCAGGCCAACGCCACCCTTTATTGAGACTCTGAAAGAACCTCCTGACAGTTCTTGCTCCCTCTGCCCCCTCCAATCCGTTTTCTACACAGTGGCCCAGAATCTTTAAAAATGCAGGTTGAAGTCCAGTGGCTTCTCATTGCACCTAGGATAAAATCCAAAATCCTTATAGTAGCTTCCAAGGTCCTGCCTGGCTTACCCTCCACCTCCCTCCTCAAAGACCTCAATGCACCTGACCGCGCTGATCTCAGCACGTTTCCCTCCTCTGGCAAGGCTCTTTACCTAATGACGACCCTCCTTCCTGCTTTTTGATCTGTTACACCTCTCATCTCGTAAGTCTTGGCTTAAATATCTTCAGAGAAGCCCTTCTGGACTTCCCTCAGTAGTGTCATTCCGACTTCCCACCACTATCCTTATTACCGTGTTTATTTCCTTCATACCTTTTGATCACCATTTGCAATGATTGTGTCTGTTTCCTTGTCTTTTGTCTGCCTCCCCCAGACCCAAAGCTCAAAGAGATCCTGGAGTGTTTGTCTTGTTAACCATCATTTCTCTAGCTCTCAACACAATGGTCAATATTAGCTATTATAATTTCTGTTTTAATCGTACTGTTTCTCGATGATTTCAGACTCTTTGGATCAAAGGATGGAATATTCTCCCTTCTATCTGAGGGTGTTTGTGCCCTTCTCATATTTCCTCATGTCCTCTGGAATTCTGACCTAAATTTGTAGTCTTTGCCCATCAATTGCTTAATTGTTGCTTTCACTTTTAGAAAATCATTCAATTCCATCCAATCTTTCTTCCTCTTGTTACAAAATAGTTTATACCTAACTATAGTTCCTTACTCTAATTTGTTCCTTTCCTGTATTCAGTGTCCCCCCATGAATATATTTTATTTTATTTATTTTTTATTTTATTTTTTTGAGGTGGAGTCTTGCTCTGTCACCCAGGCTGGAGAGCGGTAGCACTATCTCGGCTCACTGCAACCTCCCAGGTTCAAGCAATTCTCCTTCCTCAGCCTCCTGAGTAATTGGGATTACAGGCACGTGCCACCATGCCCAGCTAATTTTTGTATTTTTAGTAGAGGTGGGGTTTCACCATCTTGGCCAGGCTGGTCTCAAACTCCTGATCTCGTGAGCCACCTGCCTCAGCCTCTTAAAGTGCTGGGATTACAGGTGTGAGCCACCGTGCCCGGCACAATATCTTTTATTACTCTAAAATAATTTCAGAAACAATTTAGTCTTAAAAATAATGCCACTGGCATTTTAGTAGAGATGACATTAATCTTATCAGTTAGTTTGAGGGAAATCAGCATCTTTGCAATATCGAAACTCTTCCTAATCAAGGACAGATCACATTTTTCCGTTTATGTGTTTTTAAATAAAATGATTTTTTCTTTGTATTGGCTTTTTTACATTATTGTTAAATTCCCCCTCAACATTTAACTGTTTCACTAGCATATGTCTAATCTAGATCTGTTTTTATTAATTTTGCCTAACATCTCAGGAGCTTTGATCTACAAATGCAGATGTTTATTCAACTTAAAAAGATTATCTTTTCTAATATCATCAAGTATTTCTTCTGTTCTTTTTTAAATCTCTCCTTCAAAGCTAAATTTCCATCATCTGTCTTTCTACATCTAGACCTTGTTTCTGATAATTTCGATCTCTTTGTCCTTTTCTTTTTCTTTTCTTTTTTTGAGGCAGGTTCTTGCTCTGTCACTCAGGCTGGAGTGCAGTGGCACAATCTCAGCTCACTGCAACCTCTGCCTCCCAGGCTCAAACAATCCTTCCACCTCAGCCTCCCAAGTAGCTGGGACCACAGGCAGGTGCTACATGCCCAGCTAATCTTTGTCCTTTTCTCTTGCATTATGGAATACAGTCCCATGCTCAGCTTTCTTTTCACTGATTGAGTTCTCTTCCATGTCGGTTCTAACCACTGTGGTTGCTAAGTTTATTTACAATTCTTCCAAGTCATTAAATGTTTCATTTATCTTTTATTTTTTGAGATGGAGTCTCATTCTGTCACCCAGACTAGAGTGCAGTGGCCCGATCTTGGCTCACTGCAACCTCCACCTGCCGGGTTCAAGCGATTCTCCTGCCTCAGCCTAAGTAGCTGGGACTACAGATGCATGATAATTTTTGTATTTTTAGTAGAGACAGGTTTTCACCATGTTGGCCAGGCTGGCCTCAAACTCCTGACCTCAGATCATCTGCCTGCCTCAGCCTCCCAAAGTGCTGGGATTACAGATGTGAGCCACCATGCTGGACCACATTATTTTCTTAATCATGTCAACTCTCTCATATCACTTTGTTGGCTTATCTCATTCTTACCTTTTATTTCATGAGGTCTGGGATTTTTATCTATCCCTCCCTCAAATGTAGTTTAAATATTGTTTTAAGTATTATTTAAATTTATTTCCATTTTCTATAGTAACTTTTTTCTTTAAAATATGCAATTTTAACACTTCCTGAGTGTTAATGTGTATGCGTGTTCTTGTTACAGAATAGTTGCATAGGTTACAGGTGATATGGTTTGGCTATGTCCCCACCCAAATCTCATCTTAAGTTGTAGCTCCCATAATCCCCAAATGTGGGAGGGACCCAGTGGGAGGTAACTGAATCATAGGGGTGGGATTTTCCCTTCTGTTCTTGTTATAGCGAATAAGTCTCAAGAGATCTGATGGTTTTGTAAAGGGCAGTTCCCAGCTGAGCATAGTGGCTCATGCCTGTAATCCCAGCACTTTGGGAGGCTGAGGAGGGCAGATATAACCTGAGGTCAGGAGTTTGAGACCAGCCTGGTCAACATGGTGAAACCCCAAGTCTACTAAAAATACAAAAGTTAGTTGGGTGTGGTGGCATGTGCCTGTAATCCCAGCTACTTTTGGAGGCTGAGGCAGGAGAATCGCTTGAACCTGGGAGGGGCAGTTGCAGTGAGCTGAGATCACAGCACTGTACTCTCACCTGGGTGATACAGTGAGACTCTGTCTCAAAAGAAGAAGAAGAAGGGGAAGAAGAAGAGGAGGAGGAGGAGGAGGAGGAAGGAGGAGGAGAAGAAGAAAGGCTCTCTTGCCTGCCACCATATAATTTGTGCTCCTCCTTTGCCTTCTGCCAGCCATGTGGAACTATAAGTCCAATAAACCTCTTTTTCTTTATAAATTACCCAGCCTCGTATTTCTTCATAGCAGTATGAAAATAGACTGAACAGTAAATTGGTACTGGTAGAATGGGGTACTTCTATAAAGAGACCCAAAAATGTGGCAGTGACTCTGGAACTGGATAACAGACAGAGGTTGGAACAATATGGAAGACTCAGAAGACAGAAAAATGTGGGAAAGTTTGAAACTTCCTAGAGACTTACTGAATAGCTTTGACCAAAATGCTATAGGGATATAGACAATAAAGTCCAGGCTCAGGTGGTCTCAGATGGAGGTAAGTTACTTGTTAGGAACTGGAACAAAGATGATGTTTGTTACACTTTGGCAAAGAGACTGGCAACATTTTGCCCCTGTCCTAGAGATCTGTGGAACTTTGAACTTGAGAGAGATGATTTAGGGTATCTGGCAGAAGAAATTTCTAAGCAGAAAAGTATTCAAGAGAAAGCATAGTATAGAAGTTTGGAAAATTTGCAGCCTGATGATGCAATAGAAAATAAAATCCTATTTTCTGGGGAAAAATTCAAGCCTGCTATAGAAATTTGCATAAGTAATAAGGAGCCCAATGGTAGTAACCAAGAAAATGGGGAAAATGTCTCCAGGGCATGTCAGAGACCTTTGCAGCAGCCCCTCCCATAGCAGGCTTAGAGGCCTAGGAGGAAAAAATGATTTCCTGGGCCAGGCCCAGGCCCCACTGTGTGCAGCCTAGGAACTTGGTGCCATGAGTCCCAGCCACTCCAGCTGTGGCTAAAAGGAGCAAGGTACCACTTGGACTGTGGCTTTGGAGGATGCAAGCCTCAAACCTTGGCAGCTTCTATGTGGTGTTGAGCCTGTGGGTGCACAGAAGTCAAGAATTGAGGTTTGGGAACCTCCACCTAGATTTCAGATGATGAATGGAAATGTCTGGATGCCCAGGTAGAATTTTGCTGCAGGAGCAGAGCTCGCATGGAGAATCTCTGCTAGGGCAGTGCAGAAAAGAAATGTGGGGTTGGAAGCACCACACAGAGTCCCTTCTGGGGCACTGCCTAGTGGAGCTGTGAGAAGAGGGCCACCATCCTCTGGACCTCAGAATGATAGATCCACTGACGACTTGTACCATACACCTGGAAAAGCTGCAGACACTCAAAGCCAACCTAGGAAAACTGCCAGAAAGGGGGCTGTACCTGGCAAAGCCACAGGAGTGGAGCTGCCCAGGGCCGTGGGAGCCCACCCCTTGTATCAGCAGGCCCTGGATGTGAGACATGCAGTCAAAGGAGATCATTTTGTAATTTTAAGGTTTAATGATTTCCCTATTAGATTTCAGACTTGGATGGGGCCTATAACTCCTTTGTTTCATGGCCATTTGAAATGGGTGTATTTACCTAATGCCTGTACTCCCATTGTATCTAGGAAGTAACTAACTTGCTTTTGATTTTACAAGCTCATAGGCAGAATAGACTTGCCTTGTCTCAGATGAAACTTAGGACTTGGACTTAACTTAATGCTGGAATAAGTTAAGACTTTGGGGGAATGTCGGGAAGGCATGACTATGTTTTGAAATGTGAGGAAATGAGATTTGGGAGTGGCCAGGGGCAGAATTATATGGTTTGGCCGTGTCCCCATCCAAATCTCATCTTGAATTGTAGCTCCCAGGTACCATGGGAGGGACCCAGTGGGAGGTCACTGAATAATGAGGATGGGTTTTTCCTGTGCTATTCTCATGGTAGTGAATAAGTTTCATGAGATCTGATGGTTTTACAAAGGGCAGTTTCCCTACATATACTCACCTGCCTGCCACCTTGTAAGACATGCGTTTGCTCCTCCTTTGCTTTCCACCATGAATGTGAGGCTTCCCAACCATGTGGAACTGTGAGCTCATTAAACCTTTTTTTCTTTATAAATTACTCAATATTGGGTATTTTTTCCAAGCAGTATGAAAATGGACTAATACAACATGTTTGATTTTCCCTCTTAACATATTTTAGAATGAGGAAAGATCTGTCTTAACTATGCATTCCCCCAAAATAATATGTGAATAGATTTCTCACGGTTTACCTGAAGTTGATTAGAATCATCTTTTTCCATCTTAACTTGGAGGATGGACTGAGATAAGTTCAGTGATCCGTAGATGGGTGTAGCAGGGAGCCTGGGTTTGGGGGATGTCCTAACAGCAATCCTGATCACAGCCAGCAGTGGCGCTAGCCAGGTGCCAGGCCTGATTTTGAACATTGGATGTGTGTTTCCCTGTTTAATCTTCACTATCACTGTATGAGGTATGCATTATCATTATTCCACTACATAGATGAGGAAACTGAGGGCTCAGTTAAGAAAACTATCCAAGCTAATAATTAGCAGAAAGATCATTCAAACTCAGACTATCTGACTCCAGAATTAATGGTCTTAACCTCTATGCTATGTTGCCTCACTTGCTCCTGGGCCTGGGGCTCCAATGCCACAGCCCCTGAGGTAGGAGTGCTTCCTGTTCCCCAGTGGGCTCAACCCGAGGGTTTAATGGGATCCCTTCACTTCCATCCCACAACACACAACTCTTTCCAGTGAGTTGAAGTGTGAGTCTTCCTTCTAGTTTCTCCTTGTCTTAACATCTCGAACAAATCCCTAGTTTTTTTTGTTTTGTTTTGTTTTTTAACAGACAGGGTTTCTCCATGTTGATCAGGCTGGTCTCAAACTTCCAACCCTAGGTGATCCACCCACCTCAGCCTCTCAAAGTTCTGGGATTATAGGCATCAGCCACTGCAGCCGACCCTTTTAAACATTTTTTTTGAGACAGCCTGCTGCCCAGGCTGGAGTGTAGTAGCTTGATCTCAGCTCACTGCAACCTCCACCTCCGGGTTTAAGCAATTCTCTTGCGTCTGCTTCCTGAGTAGTTGGGACCACGGGTGCGGGCCACCATGCCTGGCTAATTTTTGTATTTTTTGGTGGAGATAGGGTTTCACCACGTTGGCCAGGCTGGACTTGAACTCCTAATTTCAAGTAATCCATCCACCTCAGCCTCCCAAAGTGCTGAGATTACAGGTGTGAGCCACTATGCCCAGCTTATTTTATTTTGAGACAGGGTCTCACTCTGTTGCTCAGGCTGGAGTGCAGTGGTGCAGTCTTGGCTCACTGCAATCTCTGCTTCCTGGGTTCAAGTGATTCTTGGGCCTCAGCCTCTCTGGTAACTGGGATTACAGGTGTGTGCCACCACGCCCAGCTAATTTTTGTAATTTTGGTAGACAGCATTTCACCATGTTGGCTAGGCTGGTTCTTAAACTCCTGACCTCAAGTGATCTAACTGCCTGGGTCTCCCAAAGTACTGGATTACAGTCCTGAGCCACCGTGCCTGGCCTATTTTATTTTTATTTTGGTCTTTTTAGTAGTGTCTGGGAGCTGGGGATTGAACACCTGTGCTCTGCTCCCCTTTCTCTGGGTCTCTCCCTCTGCCCTGTCCCCGTCTCTGTCTCCTGCTTCCTGAAACACTCTTCTGCCTTGCCTGCCATTCTGCTTCGTTCTCTTCAGAGTCTCTGGCTGTGCCTTTCCATCCTTCTCATCTGTTTGCATCTTGATTCCCCCTGGCTCCATCCTCAGTTGTTCTTTTCCCTCTCAGCCCTCCTTGGTGACCTCACACACTCTAAAGCTTTCATGGCCATCCACACTGGTGTCTGGTCCCCGACCCCGGCCCAGATGTCTCCCAAGCTTCCTTTCAACAGTGGTCTGCTGAATACACCTACCCAAGGGGCTCACAGACCAGACAGCACACACTCATATGGAACACTGCACCGGTCACTTTTTCTCATTGACTGTGCCTCCCGTGTGGTAGAGGATTCCACATGCCGGGGAGTCATCCTGGATTCCTGCCTCTGGTCTGGCCACTCTCTACTCCAACTGTCCTCCCTGCTGTGGGCAGATGATCACTTCCTTCCTCGGACCCTCCAAAGCCTCCAGCGCCAGCTCTTCCATGTGGCCTCGGAGACCAACAGGGATTTGGTCTCTTTTCTCCTCATTGATCTCTGCTCTTTGCTGGATTCTGTTTCCCACTCTGCCACCCAGGCTGGAGTGCAGTGGCATGATCATAGCTCACTCTGTCCTTGGATTCCTGGGCTCAAGTGACTCTCCTGCATCAGCCTCCTGAGTAGCCATGATTACAGAGGTGCCCAACACACTCTGTTAATTTTTTCTTTTTTTAAAGACAGTGTCTTGCTGTGTTGCCCAGGCTGGTCTCAAACCCCTCGCCTCAAGCGATCCTCCTGCCTCAGCTTCCCATGTATTTACCCAGCTTTCTGCACAGCTTGGAGTTCCCTGTGTTTATCTTGCATGGCCTTGCCCCATCTGCTGGTAAATGGCCTTCTGGGGAGGGAAATAATCTCTGCTCTTTAGCATTTGCTGACATCTATGGTGTAAATATTCCCATCACTGCCAATCTCAAACTACTAACATGACTTCATTGAATGTGGAGGTGGGTAGAGATGTTCAATAGCCACCATTAGATAGTATTTCCACATTACAGATACAATAGACCTGAAGAGAACCCTCAGTCAGTTGTGGGAGCTTACACCTGTAATCCCAGCATTTTGGGAGGCTGAGGCAGGTGGATTACTTGAGCCCAGGAGAAAGCCCAGCCCAGGCAACATGATGAAACCCCATCTCTACAAAAAAAAAAAAAAAAAAAAAAGCAAAAATTAGCCTGATGCGGTCGTGCATGCCTGTAGTCCCTGCTGCTTGGGAGGTTGAGATAGAAGAATCACTTGAGCTTGGGAGGCAGAAGTTGCAGTGAGCCGAGATCACACCCCTGCCCTCCAGCTTGGGTGACAGAGTGAGACCCTATTTCAGAAAAAAACAAAGACAAAACCCTCAAGGACATAGATAATAGTAAACGGTAGTAAAATAATTAGGGAGTGACACGTTTTTAGTATATATTATCTTTAGTATTTTGTATTTTAGTATTTATCACGCTTATTTTTAATATAATTTATTTAATTGCAAACTTACATAGTTTAATTTTTAATAATGGACACATTGAGAAGCTTGCTGGCAAAATTCCTGAACACTTAGTGAATGGCCTCCTGAGCCGGTCTGAGCTAGTTTCAGCGTGCTGCTGGCTCCCCTTCCCAGAGATCCCCTCATCTCCACGGACATCTGGTCAGTACTTATCCTTCCTTTAAGCCAGCTCTGCTCACACTGGGAGTGTGTTCCTCTGCCACTCCATCACTGCTCTCACCGCATTGCATTGATCTACTTATGCACCTGTCTCGCCTCCTATTCCGTGAACTTCTTGGGAGCAGAGGCTATGTCTCATATATCTCTGTAATCCCAGTATAGCACCCGGAACATAGTACACACTCAGTGAATTATGATTTAAAGAACTGATGGTGCCTTTTCTGTTAGCACCATTCTCTTCTCATCTATCTCTATTCCTAATCACTTTGGGAAATGCTCTTGGTTGCATGTTGAAACAGTGTGCCAGGTCTCCATAAAAAATGCTTGTTGATTGGATAAACTCACCAAGCAGACTAGAGCAGTTGTAAATATGAACAGTTTACTCATGTATATTCAATGGGTATGCTGTGACAACTAGTCCCCAGGCATGGGGTCTCCAAGCCCCTGACTATCATGGCTCATGCTGCCTGTGGCTATAGAATGCAAATTAATCACTTTGGCAAAGTGTTGTATTTGAGTTCTTCAGAGAGACAGGACCAACAGGAGGTAGATAGGTAGGTAGGTAGACGGATGGATGGACAGATAGTTAGAGAGACAGACAGAGACACAGTTAGAGATACACGAGAAGGGATTTATTAGGGGAATTGGCTCACATAACTATGGAGGCTGAGAAGTCCCATGAGAGGCCATCTGCAAGCTGGAGACTCAGTGATGCTGATAGCCTGGCTCAGTCCCAGTCCAAAGGCCTCGGAACATTAGAACCAGGGGAGCTGATGCTATAACTCTCAGTCCAAGGCTGAAGGCTTGAGACCTTGAGGGTCTGCTGGTACAAGTTCCAGAGTCCAAAGACCAGAGATCTTGGAATTCTGATGCCCAAGAGCAAGAGAAAAAGGGTGTCCTCGCTCCGAGAGAGAGTGCGGATTCACCCGCCTTTTTGTTCTATTCGGGTCCAAAGCTAATTGGATGGTGCCTGTCCATGTTGAGAGTAAATCCTCTCTGCTTAGTCATTGACTCAATGCCAGTCTCTTCTGGAAACACCCTCACAGACGCACCCAGAAATAATGCTTAGCCGGCTTCGCTATCTAGGCATCCCTTAAGCCAATCAAGGTAACACCTAAAATTAACCATAATAGTAATAATTGAAGGCATTAAGGACATCATTTGATGTCTGCAGCTCTTTAAGCCCAGGCTTGGTTATTTTTTAATGAATGAAAATTAACTTTTTGTGTGTGTGTGTAAGACAGTCTTGCTCTGTCACGCAGGCTGGAGTGCTCTGGTGCGATCTCGGCCCACTGCAACCTCTGTTTTATGGGCTCAAGCGATTCTCCAGCCTCAGTCTCCTGAGTAGCTGGGATTACAGGCATGAGTCACAAACACCTGGCATTTTTTTTCTTTTTGGTAGAGATGGGGCTTTGCCATGTTGCCCACGCTGGTCTTGAACTCATGAGCTCAAAGTGATCTGCCCACTTTGACCTCCCAAAGTGCTGGGATTCCAGATGTGAGCCACTGCGCCCAGCCTGGAAATTAACATTCTAAGTCCTCATTGTGACTGCCAAGAAATCAAAGTAGTTCACCAAGAAGAGTTATCTCTTGGGCTGAACAGAGCAGTGATTAAGTAAGTGTCTCTGGTGTGACAGGTGCTGTATTCGCCATGGGGATAGATGAATGGAAGGAATTTGTAAAGGTACTGACGATGTTTTTTGAGTTTTTAAACAGGATGCTTATCATTTTAATGACACAGACTCTAATTTCTAAGCCTTTTTAGAGCAATTCATATTTTTGTATACAATTAACTGCAGAGTCTTTCTTAGAATGCCTAATTTATCAGACATCGACAGAACTTTAGCTCAAGCCTCACTAAGAAGACGTAGCAGTGCACTCTCTGGGATTATTTTATACTTTGCTAGGATCACTTATGTATAGAACAGAATGTTTTTGTTTTCCTACAAGATTCAATAGTTCTATGAAGCAACAGCAAAAGTAACAGCTACTTCTCCAGAGCAGACTTCAATCTTAAGCAAGATTTATATTTCAAAAATAAATATTTAAAAGCAAATCATGACAGAGCTAAAACCAACAATACCACACCTACCAAAATATGCCAGTGAGTCTGGGTCCATATCTTGCAGGAATTACATATTGCTGAAACCTGAGAGAGATTTTATTACTTCCCTAAAGAAAAGTTTGGGGTCCTACTCAATTTAGACACAGACACATCAGTCTGAAAAGCAAAATCAGAAGACTGAGTTCACTTGAATTTAATTCAAATTCGAGGAAGTCCCATTTGAAAGAACTTATTTTTTGACTGGATTCAACCTGAAATATACTGTGATTTCTCAATATCTCCTTCTACAGGGGAACATGATTTCTTGCCTGTGATGGGTACAAATCTATATATACTCTGCACATACAGTCACTCTTTGTCGCACTTGATAATGGGTCACATTTGTGGTGAACAGATGTTTCCCAAGAGTCTGAGATTCATGAGCAAAGCCGTGGTTTGGGTAAGATGGATGAGCTGTTCTCCCTGGATGCTTGAAAAGGAGCTGTGCCGTACACTTAGCCTGAAAGCCAAATTATCCATACTGAAGAAAGACAAAATGGCATGGGAAGGCTCTTCTCTCCTGTCTTTGGACAGACACTGCTTACAAGAATTGTCTGTACCTGTCTCTGATGATTCTGGACTAGAAATGGTTCCCTGGCATGACTGGGTGTCTCAGAAAGGACACCGTGGAACTAACTTCTGGAAGGAAAGTCTGACATGGTCTGCAGGCTTAACAACAGATGAAGGGGGAAAGAAGGGAACGAATACAAAAGGAAAAGAGTTTTTCACCCGGATAAGAACCACCTGAGTGACGTACCCTAAAGATGGAAATAACAAATGACCTTTGGTGAGGGATGTTTTCTGAACATTCAAAGCTGGATTTGACTGCTTTATAACACTTCAAAGGACATGGAATGGACTCTGTTGTGAATGAGAAATACCCTTTTAAAATGAGCAAAGCCTTAAATTAGTCCACATGACAGTGACTCTGGCCAGGTAGGATATTTCAACCCTGTACTTCCTGGCCTGTACCCTTTCAAGCAATTGCATTTCATAAATTTCAGGAGCGTGCCTGGAGCAGATGGTTGAGACATGGGGAAGATCATAAATCTGGGCCTCAAGGGCTTCCAGCTCCCAAATTCAAGGCTCTGAAATGCTGGCCTTGGCACAACTTGGCATCCATGCCATGGAACAGCCTTCCACAGGTGGTAGTTCAGCATCTTATGTTTAGTTCTTATTGCCATCCTTGAAAAGCAGCCGTGTATAGGAATGGTAAAAGAGCTCTCTTCTTGTGTGCCTTAAAAAGCTAGATAGAAACTCTTTTCAAAGCAAAGAAAATTAGGTTGAAATGTACACTGTGTGGTTGAGGCTGAATTCCTACTGAGCAAATGCAGGGAGACAATATCAACCCCACAATGCTGGGGTGACTCCTCGGTGACAGACGAAGACACAAACACCCTCAGTGCAGTTACCCTCATATCAGATGCTTCACCCTGAACCAAACGTTTTTCAAAAACGTTTTTTCCCTGTTACAAAAGTAATACGCATTCATTCTAGATTCTTGGAAGTTCAGACAAACATAAGGAAGAAAATCTTGTTTGCTTTTTCTGTTCATGTACACGTGCAAAAACAGCCCTTGCCTTGGGTCATGTTTTGGGAATTATGCCTAATTAAAGACAGTACTCTTCTTAGAGACCAGTTTCAAAATGAGTCGGGGGGACTTGCAGGAAGGGTGGATGAGATGTCCTCATTTCTCCACATTCCTGTCCCCAGCTTTTGGGGAAAAGTGGGAGCCCCTGTGTCTTGCATAGATAATATGAGAAGCACCTGAGAACTTCCTGCAAGAAACGGACAGTCACTGTACGTCATCTAAAGTGCTTTGAGGCCAGGCATGGTGGCTCACCCCTGTAATCCCAGAACTTTGGGAGGCTGAGGCAGATGGATCACTTGAGGTCAGGAGTTAGAGACCAGCCTGGCCAACATGGTGAAACCCAGTCTCTATGAAAAAATACAAAAATTAGCCAGGTGAGGTGGCAGTGGATGCCTGTAATCCCAGCTACTCAGGAGGCTGAGGCAGGAGAATCGCTTGAATCCAGGAGGCAGAGGTTGCAGTGAGCCGAGACGGTGGGACTGCACATCAGCCTGTACTGGAGTGAAACTCCATCTCCAATAAAATAAAATAGCGCTTTGAATGCTTGCGAAGAACCTGGTGGGGCACTCAGTTCATCCTCTGAGGAGGTGCTTATTCCTGTTTGAGGATAAGAGTGGAGAAGGACATTTTTGGGAAGCCCTGGACCCTTCATATCCAGCATTCCGGAGACCTTCCAGCACTGATCACTGATGTCCTTTCAGGAGTGAGTAACCTCCACTGACTACTGCAGATCTCTGATCACTTCCTTTAGCATAACTCGCTCTGCACAGCCACAAAAGATGGGCTGCTCTGTGGCTGAGGAAAAACCCTTCTGGTCATGGGGCCAGAGAAAATCTATTGCTCACTAGACTGAGGACAGCTTCCTGACAAGTGTTTCACATGGAAGAATAAGTCCAGGTTTCCATGGGTTTGTCCAAATGTTTGGTTATTTTATATCCTGCTTTTTTTGAATGATAACATCCATCATAGACTTAGAGGCTATGGTCACCTGTTCTCAGACCTTTGGTTGGGTCCCTGAATCGCATGTAACTGTTCTTCTGTAATGGTCATCAAATCCACCTTACCCGTGCCTCTAGAACTCAGCAACTCTAGAGCGCAGGGCTGTTAATTTTCCTGATCTTCCTTGTAACTGTGCTAAGCATTAAGAAATACTGGGCTCAGGGACGACAGGCACACAATGTGTTTCATTTTCTGCCAAAATGAGGTGTAAATCCGTGCATTTGAGACCTGGTACCCAAAGCAGTGGAGGAATGAGGTGAAGAAGGCACAGTGGGAGCCCTCGGTTGCTACCTCCTTTCCACTCTACAAAATCAGAGGTCTCTGCTGCTTTCATGTTGCATGGATGTAGTTTTCATCTCTCTGGCCCTTTTGGATTGGCGTTTCTTTTGGGCTGTTCATGTGACATTGATGCTGCCCTCACCCAGCACGGCCTTTGCTCCTGCCTTTCCTGAATGAAGCACCTTACTGTTCAGGTGGTACCATCTCTTCACTACAGGAAAATCATCTAGAGATGAAGAAAGAAATAGCCTTTGAGCTGCATCACTATGCAGTGTTGGGAGGAAGCATCTCTATTGGCCCTCAGCTCACTTCCTGATTGACTCAGCCCATGGCTTGGACAATTGGTTTGTGCTCCACGAAGGTTGAAAGTATGGAGTACATGGGTCTAACCCTCACCTTCTCACTCAGCTTTTCTGGGAAAATTAGCTAGCACGATACATTTCAGATTTAAAAAGCTGGACTCTGGGATGTCCTCCCCAAGATGGCAGAGCTTTGGGATGAAAATAGTGTCAGGCAAGGAGTTGAAGCCTAGGTTCACTGAACTGGCCAAGCTTGAGTGCAAGTGGTTGGTCAAGCGGACACTCATCATGACATTGCTGGAATCACAAGGTGGTTGTTACCATCGGATGAAAGAAGAGATGTGGAAGTCCTAATACAAGGTGGGAAAATATAGCTCCCTGGAGTTCCAATGATGGAGTCCCAAGGCCTCACTGAGGGGCCTTGGGGAACTATGACACAGATTCTGGAGCTGAGCAACAAAAGAAAGGATGTGTAATGAGGAAGTGGGTTCCCAGAATTAGAGGATTTCAAGTAGAGACCAGGTGCCTGGGTGCCAGGGGTGCTGTGAAGTTAGAAGGCTGGACTCCTCTGGTGTAGACCAGCCTAGTCCAGCCTCCTAACTCCATAGAGGTTAGAAGAGTCTGTGTGTAGTGATCAGACCTTTCCAAAGATTGGAGTTCTTGGCACTGATCTGGAGTCCTCAACAGCCTCTGCATCCTTGGTCTCCACTTGGGTCTGGTGTCCTGGTCCCTAGAAGGTGAGCTCCCTGAGCACAGGGCATTGGTCTTGTCCATCATCCTCCCCTAGCACCTGTTGCTGAGCCTTTCACCTAATGGGTGTTCTACGAGTGTTTCCCAAATGGGTGGTGGCATGCTGGGTCCTGCAACCTCAGCTGTGAGCTGAAGTTCTGTCTCAAAGGAAAACTCTCTTGACCAATTTACAAAATGTATTGGGAGAAGGAGAGGTGTCTACATGATACTGATAAAAATAGGATTCGAATCTCAATTTTGCTACCCAAGGATTTTGTTGTAAGAGAATATAAATTTAAGACCAACATTAGGACTGTGAGTTTGAGAATAAAACCCTGGCCTTGCTGTTCCATGGCCTTGGGAGAAGCAGAGCGATCGGGACAGATGGAAAAAGACAGAGGGAGGGAGGGAGAGACAAACATACAGTCAGACAGACAGACAGTCAGACAGGGTGGTCTGCAAAGCAGCCAGTGGGCAGAGGAGACACGTGGAGCACCCAGAACTTATCTTGGCAATTTTTTAAGTTTCTAGGCAGCCTGACCAAGTAGGAAGAATAATTTGGTCAATTCCATGAAGAGGTTACCTCTTTTGAAATATATGATTCTAATCTGCAGCTTATTCACCAAAAGCAAAGGCAGTGAGTAACACACCCCAAATTGATTTTGTTGGTAAACACCACCCAACTGTTTTCTTATTAGTTTACCTTGGCAATACCTCTCTATGATGTAATTATGTGAGGTTTCAGAGCCATATTTACTTCCATCCCACACACACCTTATGTTACCTCATCTTCCACTGCCATATTGAGAGAAAGGACACACTTCTCAGTTCCTGCAGAAACTTGAATAATCCTACTGGATGGATATTGACTCAGATAGTTGGGTGGTGGCGAAGTGCAGGGGTGAGACTGAGGCTTCAGAAGGAGGAGGTCACTTCAGAGGATAGAGGAAGATGGAACCCCTAGGCAGCAGGTGAGCAGGAAAGCAGCAAAGTGATGGTTGCTTATTGTGAAAGAACCAACTTGGAAACAGTTCACATCAATCCTCAGAGAGGGTTGGACAGTTCTGGTCAATTTGGTACACCTGTCAGGGAAAGATGGTGATAGGATTTGGCTCTGTGTCCCCACCCAAATCTCATCTCGAATTGTAATCCCCACTTGTCAAGGGGGGATCTGGTGGGAGGTGATTGGATCATGGGAGCAGTTTCTCCCATGCTGCTTTCATGATAGTGAGTGAGTTATCATGAGATCTGAAGGTTTTATAAGCAGCTCTTCCTCCTTTACAAACTCTCTCCTGCTGCCTTGTAGAGAAGGCACCTGCTTTCCCTTCTGCCATGATTGTAAGTTTCCTCAGGCCTCCCCAGCCATGCAGAACTGTAAGTCAATTAAATCTCCTTTGTTTATAAATTACCCAGTCTCAGGCAGTATCTTCATAGCTGTGTGAAAATGACTAATACAATGGGAAGGCAGGGTCTTTTCTGGGGGACAGAGAAATGTGCTTGAGACAGAATGGGGGAAGTTCATACAGAAGCCAAAGAATTGCTGATAAGCTGCTGTCCAAATACAGCAGCTTTTTTAGACGTTAGGTGTCCCCCCGTGGTGCCATCTTTCAATCTAATGTGTAGATTCCGATTCCATTGGTCTGGGTAGGGTTGGGCTTTAGAATTTTAAACACTCTCCCTGGTGCTTCTAATGCACAGGCAGCATTGAGAAACACACTGTTCTCCAAGAGTGGTGCCAGATCAGCAGCATCAGCATCACCTGGGAAACTGGTAGAAATGCAAATTCTTGGGCCCCAACCCAGACTTACTGGATCAGAAACTCTGCCCGTGGGGCCCAGCAATCGGTTTTATTTAACGAGTTCTCCAGGTGATTCCAATATTTGCTGAAGTTGAACTACTACAATAGAGATGTTTGAACCTCAGGACGCTCCCACTCCTGCCCCTGTCCCGCTCCCCGCGTCTTCCTTAGTTGTCTAAGAAATCCTGTCCCTGGCTCCCCCATTCAGTCTTGGAACCTTGGGGGCTTCCTTGCAGGGCTGCGTAGACCAGGTGGGGAGGGCAGCTCCACAGCACTAGTCACCGGTGAGCTGCACGGACAAGGCAATTTTCCAGCAAGTAGAAGTCAAGTGTCTTGGGGAAGGTTTGGTTTGCACAGAGTCGGGATTTAGTCCAATGGTAGGGCTTCCTGAACTCCCTCCTCTTCTTATTCTTCCCAGTCAGTTGCCAAGCCCCCAGCTGTTTAAGAAATATCTGAATCCTCCTCCACTGATCACTGTCCATTTTCTCACTGGTCTCATGCCTTAGCCCTACTTCCTAGATTCCTGTAGGGATCTCCCAGGGGGTCTCCCTTGCTGCAGTCTGCCCCCCACCAGGCCCCCATCAGCTGTCTTTCTCGACATCACTTTGGCTCCCGTCCCTTCCTTTTCCACCTCACTTCCCACGTGAACTTGGCACATGCAAGCCGCCCACCGGCACATGCATGCACACGTGCTTGCTCCACAAGACACCGCCAGCAAGTCCTGTGGCCTATCCTGTGGTTAAAGTCCATGATCCTCAGCCTGGTATCCAGAAACCACCCCCGCCACCGCCTCCCTGCCACCACTCCAACCTTATCTCTCACCAGCGTCTTTCATGAACCTTTTGCTCCTGCCAAACTGGTCTACTGGTAAAACCGCGATAAGATAAGCAAGTAAAATTAGAGCCCGTAAACCCGGAACACGTACAGGCAGCCCCGGGGGTGTCCGGCAGAGACAGCTTTAGAAACTTCGTGTGTGCAGGATTTGGAACGGGTACACTCAGGTCTTTGAATTAAATAGTATGAAAGTGAGATGATGTGGAGGACTGAACTGAGGACTCAAGGACTTGCAGCTCTCTCTGTATCTCTTGTTTTCTTTATGGTATTTCACGCATTATATCCTTAGAAAATCTAGCTTGAGAAATGATTTTGTGGTTACTTCAATAAAGTGATATATTTTATAGAAAATAAGCCAGATGCTTGGATTATGGAAACAAACCTTAATTTATGTCAGGTGTTCTTGCAGAAAAAGCGGTACCATCTACCTTCATAACCTGGAGATCACCACTGCTACCTGATGGCAGCTACCTAAAACATAGGCAGTAGTTCATTCATTCATTCCAAAAACATTTTGTGATCACCTACTGAGTGACAAGCAGGCATTCTCCCAGTCACTGGGGATACATTGTTGAATCAGATACAGTTCTTCTTCTCACAAAGCTTACATCTAGAGTGTTGGTAGAGGCAAGCTCACTGGATAGATTTGGGGTGCTGTGGCGGGACATGGATCGACAATGGATCATCTCTGGGAGGTCCTGGAGGGCTTCCTTGAGGGGGTGATGGCTACTCTAAGGCCTGAAAATTTACGGAAATGAGCCTGCCTTGTTAGGGGAGGGTGAAGGTGTAGGATGACACAGGGCCAGTTGTAACTCAAGTGGGTGCAGGTACATAACAGGCTGGGGTTTCAGCACAGAGACCAGTACAGACAGAGTGGGAACTGGGATCAGCATCACTTGGGAAATTCCCAGCATCAGCATGATCTGGGAAATTAGTAGAAAAGCAAATTCTCGGGCCCCAACCCAGACTTTCTGAATCAGAAACTCTGGCCGTGGGGCCCAGCAATCGGTTTTATTTAATGAGTTCTCCAGGTGATTCCAATATTTGCTGAAGTTGAACTACTACAATAGAGATGTTTGACCCTCAGGATGCTCCCACCCCTGCCTCTGCCCTCCTGCCCCCATCTTCCTTAGTTGTCCAAGAAATCCTGTCCCTGGCTCCCCCATCCAAGCCTGGCCAAATGTTCAAGGTACGAAAGTGTTGGTCAGGCTAGTCTAACTCCTGACCTCAAGTGATCCGCCTGCCTCGGCCTCCCGAAGTGCTAGGATTACAGGTATGAGCCACCAGGCCTGGCCTTCCCGACTCAGTTCTTACTTCTATATTGCCATTCTGGGTGGAGACTGGGGCCCTACCACCTGCTGACATATTTCCTTGGAGGCAGCTGCTGTCTTAACTTCGGATTATCTTCTACTTGAAGGTTTATTGTGATGGGGCCTGTGCCTAGGTCACAGTGCCCCCTTGGCTCTGTAGTGGGACTTCCTGGTGCTGACAGCTTACCTGGAATGCCACTTGTGATTTGCTGTCAAACTCTGGATTCTAACTTTAGTTTTCTGGGCATTCCGTCTGTCTCCTCAGGCCTGCCCCACTCCCAGTGACTAGGAGGTGAAAAATGACTGTTCCAGGTACTAGCTTGCCTGAAAGTTCCAAGACTTGCCTTAGGCAGTCTAGCCATCTGCTGACTCTTCACTTTCCTAAGGAGAACCATGTCTAGTCATCAACATGTAGCTGCATCCAGCCATGAGGAGGGACAGGAGAGATCTGACAACTCGGGAAGTGCTAACTTCTGACAAGCTGAGGTCATGGGCGTCATAAATTGATAGAGCAGCTGAAATGGGAAGGAGATAGCAACATTAAGAGCCATCTGGCCGGGCACGGTGGCTCACGCCTGTAATCCCAGCACTTTGGGAGGCCGAGGTGGGTGGATCACGAGGTCAAGAGATCGAGACCACCCTGGTCAACATGGTGAAACCCCGTCTCTACTAAAAATACAAAAAATTAGCTGGGCATGGTGGTGTATGCCTGTATTCCCAGCTACTCAGGAGGCTGAGGCAGGAGAATTGCCTGAACCCAGGAGGCAGAGGTTGCGGTGAGCCGAGATCGCGCCATTGCACTCCAGCCTGGGTAACAAGAGCGAAACTCTGTCTCAGAAAAAAAAAAAAAAAAAAAAAAAGAGCCACCTGTAGTTGACAACCTCATTGCCCATCTTCTGGTGACACATGCAGCCAAGATTGGAATGGTGGTATTGCTTCAGCTCCCCTGCTATGTGATGGGGGCACCTGATTGATGTTGATGTGCCCATGTTAGGCTATCATTGGAGGAGTTCTGTATAATAATGGAAATGGATGGGTTACAGTTACCCTAAATAGCATCAAGCCATTCCCCCTGTGTAAAGCCCTTCAATGGCTTTCTTTTCCTTTTGGAAGGAAGTAGAGCATCTTTCATATGGTCCCCTGGGTCTTAGATGTCCTGACCCTTCCTTTTCTCTCCTGTGTAGTCCAGTCCTACCCTTTCCCCTGTTCAGTGCTTCCCAGCCATGCTGGTGTTCTCTGCATTCTTCATGCGCACCCAGCACAGTGCCAGGCACCCTGTACAAATTCAGTAAATGATTCTTGGATGAATGAATGAAAGGTCCATTAGGGGACTGCTGCAATCCAGTGAGAGCTGATATTTGGGTGGGCGCCTCTAGATCCAAGCCCTAAGAAACGTTGCTTGTTCACTGTTCCAGCACTTCTTCCCATTGCCCAAAACAGTCTCTCACACCGAGTAGATGCCAAGGCATTTGTTGAACCAACAAAATGAAGTCGAATGAATGGATAAAGGGAGTAGTGGCCAGAATGAGGGAGACTCCTTAGGCAGGACCAGCAGGTCTTGCTGACTAACTGGATGTTGAGGTGAGGGGGGCTAAGAGGAGTCAAGGAAAATCCCAAATTTCTGGCTTGGGGCTGAAGGGAAGGGGGTACAATTTACGGAGACAGGGGAGATGGGTGAGGTTAATGGAGGAAGGAGGCTGTGACAATGAGTCTAGTTTTAGAGATTTCGAATCTGTAGCATCGAGGCTGATTGTCAGACGAGGTCCAGTGGGCAGCTGGATATATTGGTCTGAAACTCAGGAATGAGAACTGGGCTGGAGAGAATAGATTTGGGAGTGAATAGCCTGTGATGTTAATGAAAGCCAAGCGAGTGGATGAGATTGCAATGTGATAGGCAGTGTGGTTGTACAATGATACATAAAATATGGTCCCTGCCCTCAAGACTAATACAAAATCAAGATTTGACATAGACCTTAAAACTGTTTATGAGCCCATCCATATCTCCATAGCAACCTTGAAGTGAAGCGATGGCTCTGCCCTTATCACAGGCAGGGGAAACACACAGATGGCTGCTGTCTCCCACAAGCCTCCTGCTGCAGGAGATGTTCCCTCTTCCCTGTGGGACCCACAGTGAGTGGCACCTGCACCTGCAAATTTCCTTCTTCTAGCCAGTCCAAACCTGAGTCTTCTCCCATGTCTCAGCCATGGGGCTGAGGACAGGGAGGGGGATGGCGGAATCAGCCCTTTCTGTCCAACCCCCCTTTTCTCTGCATCTTGTCTCTCTACACCCTCCCCTCACCAAAGCTGGGAAGGAGGTGGCCGTAATGACCGCAGTGACACTTGCCCTTGGCCTTTCCTTGGCGCTAACGCTCTGGGTCATTTCCTGCTTCTTGGAACTGTCCTCCAGTGGCTTCAGTGAACACAATCACAGACCTTGTGTATTGAGTGCTCCCTGTGAGCCCAAACTCTGCTAATCAGGCTGCACGAGGGACTCGTTTTCCTCTCAACCACCCTAGGCAGTTTGGACAGTTATCTCCACTTCACAAATGACAAACTGAAGGTCATAGAGATCAATTTGTGTTCTAAGACGGTCTAAGCTAGAGTGCAGAAGGGGTAGGATTTGAACCCAGGTCATTTGAAAACAGAAAGCTGCATCCTTAAGCACTAAAATAAGGTCCCTCTGCTGGTGGTCCTGTTTGCCTGCTCTCTCTGTCGTATACACTCACCCTCTCTCTCTCCCTGGTTATAGCTCCTCAATCTTTTTCCAGCCATCTCTTTGCTACCACCCTGTGAGGCTGCTCTTCTTGATGTTGGTTCCCCCACCTGCAACTCCATGGTTCTCTTCTCAGCACTCTGCTTGTCCTGTGCAGCCCACTTTCATTCCTATGGCTTTGCCCCATCCACAAACAAATGGCTCTCAAAATGAAAACCATTTCCCTACTTCAGATTTTTCTCCTGACCTCTGCAGATCCAGCCACCTCCCGAGCATCTTAATCTGTGGGGCCACCAGGGGCTTCGTGCCCAGCACGCAGAACACTGAAGCCACGATAGCTTCCTAACACTTGCTTCCTCCCCCTCAGTCCTTGTGCTGTGTGGCACCATCATGGGCTCACTCAACAGAGCTGGGCATTCAGGGTTGATCCTTGACGTCCCCCTCTTCTTTACCCCCACACTCAATCAGCGACCAAATACTATGGTTTCCACCCTCCTAGTAATTTTAAAAACCAGTCCTCTCTTGCTCATTTCCATGTCTACTGCCTCATTCAGGCTGTCATCTCCCACCTAGCTGACCCACAGCCTCCTGGCTGGTCTTCATGTCGAGTGGAAAGCATCTAATCTGCCTCCTGAGTGCTGTTTCTAGAAGCAAATCTGATCATGTTTCTGCTCAATTTTACCTCTTACTCTGGCTTTCCCTGACCCTAGCATGAAGCATGAACTTCTTGGCACAGCCCGCAGTGCCTTGCATGATTCTTCCTCTGTGTAGCTCCTCGTCCTCCCCACTCACCCCAGCTTTTGATGCCTTTCAGCGAGTGTTGGCTGTGCTCCCTCCGACAAGCACATCTGTCCTGCTGTCTTCTGATTGATGAATTCATCTGCACAGTCTAAGCGCAGACGTCATTAGATTAAAACCTTTTACCTGTTTGTGTCTCCTCTGTGCCCCACATGTACTTGTGCCATCAAAACTATAAGACAGATGGAACTTAGCTGTTCATATGTCTATTTCCTTATCCTGGAAGGTGAGCTCCTTGTTGGAAGGATGTGGGGCTTATACACTGGGATTCTCATCTAGTGCCAGATGCCCAGCGATTATTCAATAAGTGTTTTCTAGAAGAAGGAGCGAAGGAACAGAAGAGTCCTCCTACCCTGATCTCTGCTCTCAGAAATGGAACAGAGTTCCTAACATATAGGATCATATTGAAGAGACTGGGCTGCATGGGGGATAGCCGAGGTTTTCAGTCTTCCGAAAGGGCCCTAGTATCTTCTGCAAGGAGATGAAGCAGACCCCAAGCACACACCACCAGTCCTCTTTCTTCACTCCAGCCACTCTGCACCCAGGAGGTAAACACCAGAATAACTGATATCAAAACCCTGGGCTGGCTCGGTGAACTATGAATATTCTAAACCAAGATGTGATCTTAGATTGAGTGGAAAAAAAGCTGCATGTAAAGTCAAAAGATTGGGGCTTGAGCCTGGCCTCTAGGCTGTGTTACATGTCTGACTTCAGGTCGTCATGTGACATCGCTGAGCTCCAGTTTTATCAACCTGGGAATGAAAAGTATTGGTCACTTACTTCTGGGGTTGCTCTGAGGTGGAGTAAAGTGAAATGCACAATTTCTTGGAACTTGTATGGTGCCAAGAAAGCTCCGTGGTCCCTTTACCAGCATCCTTCACGGGCAAAGATAATGTGCCTGATGACACCTCTTTCAGCCTCTGCCTCAGCCTCTGCCTCAGTCCTTGCCAGAGACATCAGGCTTAGCACAGAGCAGCTGGGAGCCTTCAGCAGAGAAGGAAGGCACCGCTTAGACATCTGCACGGGCAGTTTTTAAACATAGAGAACATGAAGGAAATACCACAGAATTTATGGCGTGAAAGCTTTAAAAAGAAACACAAGTCTGAAGTCAAAACAGTTGACTCAATTCTGGGGAAGATGTCTGCCTGGAGGTAGGAGTGGGGAAAGACAGGCTTGGAGTGAATGGAGACAGGGGAAGAAAAGCTCTTTGGGGAACCCTACGAAGTGGGGCAAGTGGGTACCTCCCCACACAGCTCTCGAGGGAAAGTCGGTCCTGCCTGTACTCAGGGTAGCACCTACCAGCATTATGGAAACACACATCTTTGGGCCCAGCTGTTCCACTTTTAAGAATGTCACTTGACATAGCCTCATGCCAGGGCACTATAATATGTATAAGGATGTCCACTGAAGCCTCATTTGGAGTTGAGAAAACTTGGAAATAACTTGAATGCTGTTCAGCAGAGGACAGGCTAAACAAATCACAGCACGTCTGAACAGTGGAGACTTAAGTAGCAAATGGCATATGTCTCTATGTATGAACATGGCAAAATATTCATAATACAGTAAGTGAGAAAGACCAGTTACAGGATGGCACGGGTATGATGATCTTGTTTCCATAAAAACTAAAAATATACCTATGTCTGTGTGTGCATGGCAAAATACAAGAGGATGTGTATTAATTTGTGACCAGAGTTTGTCAGTGGGACTTGGGATTATAGGATATTTTCTGTACAGTTCTGTAGGGTTTTTTTTTTTGTGGGGGGGACAGAGTCTTGCTCTGTCACCGAGGCTGGAGTGCAATGGTGTGATCTCGGTTCACTGCAACTTCTGCCTCTTGGGTTCAAGAGATTCTTCTGCCTCAGCCTCCCAAGTAGCTGGGATTAAAAGCACTTGCCACCACGCCTGGATAACTTTTGTATTTTTAGTAGAGACAAGGTTTCACCATGTTGGCCAGGCTGGTTTTGAACTCCTGACCTCTGGTGATCTGCCCGCCTTGGCCTCCCAAAGTGCTGGGATTATAGGCATGAGCCACCATGCCCGGCCTGAGTTAATTGTTTCTAATAGATGTTTTAGTAAAAGAAAAATATCCAGATAATAGTTAAAGGTCTAATATTTAATTATGGTAAATATGGGAACCATCTGTCCTTTATCCTTAAAAAACCTTGATTAGGGTCCCTGTATTATGTCACAGATACCAAAATTGCAATACATCCTTCATCATGCTACTGTCCCAGTGAAAACTCTGAACATCTCTTATATTATCTCTCTATTCCATCCTGGCTAATTTACTCTCCACAACTCAGAGTACTGTCTCCACTCTGCACAGCCACAGAACGGGCATGATAACCTCTCTATGGCATTTATGGTTTCTACAAATCACAAATCACATAGGAAGGGCTCCGAGAATATTAGAGAAATGAGCGAGGGAACTCAGCGTCCATTGGGGAGCTGGCAACTCCCCAAGAAAGCCGGACATCTTCAAGCTGGCAACCAACATTCTGTAGCCTCTCCGTGAGCAGGGGGGGAGCTGTGCTGAGTGCACAGTGCCATGTCCACAGGTTGACGTGAGGGGCACGTTCTAGAACAAGTGCCTGAGAAAGGCTTGGGAGACCTGGATCCCTAAACCACTATGGAACTGTGTAACTTTCCCTTTCTAGGTTTCTGTTTCCTCCTCTGTAGATAAGAGTAAGGCTTGGACAGTGTTTCTCAAAGCAGTCTCCTTTGAAAACTATATCTGGGATATGTTATGAATGTCCCTGAAGAGGCTTCTACAGTCAAATGCACTTGGGAAATGCTGCTCCCTGCATCATACTCTTGGAGATTCCCAGTGCGTGTTAGGTTAGAGTCTCCGAGGTCTGCCAGTAAACAAACTTACTTATCGATGCTTATACTAGCAATTCTCATGTTTATTTCACTTTGGCATCCTTTAAAATATTGTTTTCTGAGCATCTTGGTGTTGCACTGAATTCAGTGTCATCCACGGTCACTTCTTGCTCCATGCCGCCCCTCCATGCTGTCTGACCATCGTCCGGCAGTGTTCCCGGGGCTGAACGCCAAGTATTTCAGGTGACCCCTGGAAAAACGAAACTCTGTTTTGTGAGAGAGAAAGGGTCAGCCTCTCAGTACAGGTTCTGATGGAATGGGATGAAGGAGAGGTAGCCTATGGACGAAGGAGAGGGGAGGGGAGTCTAAAGGGGCTTGAACTGCAGCCAGAAGCACCCAGAAGGGGTGCTGCAGTTGGGGGGCACTAAGTAGGAATAATATGTAGGGACACGAATAAGCAGGGAACTACAGAGGAATAATTTTCATAAAACGTCTGTTGAAAACCGAGACGCAAGGCAAATGGTCAGAGGGAAAGGAGGGTTCTTGGCACCTGTGTGGTTCACTATCTCACCTGTGGCTGTAGCTCATGGCTCCCTTGGATTTAAATACCAAATTTATGTTGATGGCTTCCATGTTTGAATATAATCTTTCGAGGAAGAGCATGGGCTTTAGAGTCATACAGCCCATGCCTCAGTTTCTTCCTCTGTAACATGGGGTTAACCACAAGATTTACCTGCTCCGTGTGTGTATGAGGATTAAATGAGTTGACACATACAAAAGCTCCTATAATCATAACTAGTGCATAGTAAGCACTCATAAATGACATGATCATGATCAATTATCAGTCACATTTTCAGCCGTCAGTCCTCCCTGGCTTGACACCTCCGCTCAGATGTCTCCAGGGCATCTCAGGCTTAACATAACTCAATCTGAATTCTTGACTTTCCCAACAGTACCCCACCTTACCCAGCCTCCCTGTTTCAGTGAATGGCATCTGATATATCTGTAGCCCAAGTCAGGAACCTGAGGGCCAGGTGTGTTCCTGCTTTCCCCTTCCCTTTCATGTGCAACCCACCAGGAACTTCTGCAGAGCAGAAGACTCAACCTCCAAAATATTTTTCAAGTCCATCTGCTTCTTCCCACATCCCTCTCTCCTCTAGCAAAGCATCCCTTTTACTTGGGTGAAGGCAGCAGCCTCTGTGTACCTCCCTGCTTTTCCTCTTGCTCCTTTCCAGGGAATCTTCTGTACCAAATGTACCTGTGATCATCCTAAGACATGCAGGGGCACAGAAAAAGAAGCCCGTAGCTACCTCTGCTCGCTTTTGGTGTTCATTTGCATGAAATACCTTTTTCCACCCTTTTACTTTACGTTTACGTTAGTCCTTAGGTGTTAGGCGAGTCTCCTGAAGGGAGCAGATAGTTGGTTGGTGAGTTCTTACCCACCCTGCAGTTCTGTAACTTTTAAGTGAAGCTTTTAGGCCATTTACATTTGTTAGTATTGAAATGCGAGGTACCATTACATTCATCATGCTTTTTGTTGCCTGCGTATTTTATGTGTGTGTGTGTGTCTGTTTTGTTTTTTGCTTTTAGCTTTTATTTTTGTTTTACAGGTCCTGTGTGCTTTATGCTTTAAAGACATCCTGTTTTGATGTATTTCTAGGATGCATTTCAAGATTTACAGCTCCTTTCAGCAGTTCTTGTAGTGGTGGCTTGGTAATGATGACTTCTCTCAGCGTTTGTTTGTAAACAACTGTATCTTTCCTTCATATATGATTGCTGGATACAAAATTCTTGGCTGTTAGTTGATTTGTTTGAGGAGCTAGAAGACAGGGCCCTAATCCTTTCTAGCTTGTAGGGTTTATGCTGAGAAATCTGCTGTTAATCTGATAGGTTTCCCCGTATAGTTACCTGGTGCTTCTGTCTCACAGCTCTTAAGAGACTTTCCTTCATCTCAACTTTGGATAACCTGATGATAATGTGCCTAGGCAAAAAATCTTTTCACAATGAATTTCACGGGTATTCTTTGTGCTTCTTGTGTTTGGATGTCTAGGTCTCTAGCTAGGCTGCAGAAGTTTTCCTTGATTATTCCTCCAAATATGTTTTCCAAGCTTTTAGAATTCTCTTCTTCCTCAGAAACACTGATTATTCTTAGGTTTGGTCATTTAACATAATCACAGACTTCTTGGAGGATTTGCTCATATTTTCTTTTTTTTTTTCTATGTCTCTGTTGGACTAGGTTAATTCGAAGGCCTTGTTTTTTTTTTTTTTTTTCTATGTCTCTGTTGGACTAGGTTAATTCTAAGACCTTGTTTTTGAGGCCTGAATTTCTTTCCTCGACTTACTCAAATCTATTGCTGAGACTTCCTAGAGCATTTCACATTTCTAAAAATGTGTCCAAAGTTACCTGAATTTTTTATTGTTTTTTTCTTGAAGCTATCTATTTCATTCAATATTTTTCTTATTCAATATTGGGAGTGTCTGTTCAGGAGAGGAGGGTCTCCCTTTCCCACTTCCACAGTTGGGGCACTCACAGTATTTGGGGTGTCTCCTGGGTCCTGCAGGAGCAGTCTACGTCCTTCAGAGGGTCTAAGGGTCCTCTCAGGATTGCTGGTTTGTTCTTTTAGTTGATCTGGAGCTAAAATTCACCATGGAAGCCTTCCGATGCTGCTCTGTCTAGAGCCGCAATCTAATCCTGCCTCCCATCTGCCATGATCTCCTGCATCTTTCTGTCAGATAAGCCCAAAGCCAGAACAAAAGACCCATACATGAGCCTATGGATCTGCCTTCAGACACTTGAGAAAGCCTCCAGCTCACCATGAGGAAACTGACCCCAATCAGGATCTTTGCTTTGCTCCAACAGCCTCAGGTCCAGCAATTAATGGACTTGGTGGGATGGTTGTCCTCAAAGCAGCCAGCATTTTTATCAGGCTGGTGTCTGGTCCTCTATTTTTCTGAGATATTCAGAGTCTCCTGACATTTATCTTCACTTAATTGTGAATTTAAAAAATGCTGAATGGATGTAGATATAGATGTAGCTATACACATAGACATAGATAGATATAGATAGACATCTTGGAGAAGAGCGTCTGTTGGAAGACTGCGTCTCAGAGTACAAGTCCATGGTTACAACCATTTTGTTTCTCAGCAAACGTGGGGAAGTCTGCTTTTCCTCTCTGGGAAGTTAACATAAATGTTTATCGATAGTACAGTCATCAAGGAACAAAGTTGCTGATTCATTGCTTTACACTGAAACCCTTTGTTGTGCCCTCCTCTTCCTTCCTCTTTATAAGGAGAGACACGCTGAGAAAGAGGACATTGTGGGGACCCACTCCACATGATGTTTTCTTGGTTGCCTGTTCCCTTTTCTATCTGCAGAACACGGTTCCCATAAGGGCAACAGGATCAGCCCCTCTCTCATCTGGAAGACCACAGCTCTGGGGTCTCAGAGGAATGATGGAAGCCTTGGGGTTCCTAAAATTCGAAGTGAATGGCCCCATGGTGACGGTGGCCCTGTCAGTGGTTCTCTTGGCCCTCCTGAAGTGGTAAGTGCAGCCAGCCCTAGGGACTGTGACAGCCTCAGCAGCATCAGCCCTGGAGCCTTGCTGGTGCCATTGCGGGGTATGTGGGAGTGTGTTTTTCTTCTTTTCTAATCTGGCGGGAGTTGAGTATTAACACAGCTTCAGAATTAAAAGCAAACAGCCAGGTTAATCTTTTGCTAAAATGCATGAGATTGAAGTGTCAGGAAAGGCTGGTGATTCAGTGACTGAGAACGCTACACATAATTAAGTTTGAAAGAGATGGAAAAAGAAACAAATTGGAAAGTCATTAGGTTTGGAAAGAAGTATTTCCTCATACCCCGTCATATCTCCTCACCTCATTTTTCTAAAATCCTCTGTCCTTGTTGGATTTACAGTGAATTCAGCCTCCTGGTTCATATTACATTCAAAACAAAATGAGACCTAGGAGCTGTTTGGCAAATGTGGGCCTCTTTGCGGGAAATCATTGACGGGGATTTCTGTAGGTTTAAGGACAGAGTGGTAGATCTAATTTCTTAAATTTCTCATCTTTGTTAGAGGGAGATGGATTCTGATGAACATAGTGTGTGCAGCTCCTACAAAAATTGAGACCCTGAAAGGATCTCACACTTGAACACCGAGTACTCCCCTGTGGTTTTGTTAATTCAATAGCAGATTTTCCTAAGCCTGACTCTGGTGTCTGTAGATTGAAGGCCTCACAATATGCTATATTTATGCATATTCACCCTGTCAGTTAAACTTATTAGAGTTGCCCATTCAATCAAAAGCACCTGGATTTAGATGGCTCTGGCTTTTGAGGGGAAAGTGGAAAAAATAATGGAGAACTTGAGTCCGAACAGAATTTTAATTTATGTTTTTGGTAGTAATAAAGCCTCCTCTAGATTAATAACTGGGAAAGCACTTTGAAAAGCATCAAGCATTATGCAAATGTGAGGTATTATTCTTTTGGAATTTGCATAGCTGAGAGTGGAATTCACGTTTGATGTTCTATGATGATGAAATTACTTCTTGGAAATTGGCTCTGAAACCCAGCCTCAGTCCCAGTGCTGTTTTTCTTTTTAACTGATTAAATTATGTTTTTACTTTTTTTAAAGAACTTTTCTATCTCATTGTAGCTTATCTTGGATTGAAACTGGCCACATGCAAAACCAAGAGCAAATGGTAGCCCCTTCCCTGCCCCCAGCCCCCAATAATCCATTTCAATGTGTTTTTATGCTCCAGGAAGCCCAAAGCACAGTGTCTGACATGCAGAAAGCTCTTAGTCTATGTCAGCCACTGTAATTAACAATCATCTGTGTAACCTGAAAGAAAATAAGTCGTCAGTGGTTTCAGTTTATTTTTAATTTCTTACTAATGTGCTTATTCATAGTAATCTCATCAATGGCTACGCTCTGACTGTGATTCCAGAGTGGACACTTTTCTACACTTTTGTTTCGGTCTTTGTTGTGTCTGAGCTCCTAGCTCAGCACCTGGCATGTAGGAACGCCACACTATTCAGCAGGGCAGCGGTATGTCTGCTGTCTATTCTTGGGCCATGTTAACAACCTGGTTCAAAGATGCAGAGATTAAGATAAATGCACCCAGAAGAGATGGTAGATAGGAAGTGAGAGCTGACTTCTATTTGTTATCACAAAAATATTTATTGACCTGTTAATGTGTGCCTGGTCTTGGGGAGGCCTAGTACAAGGTCAGGGAATGGGAGATCTGGAGCAGGTGCCCAAGGCAGGGGAGACACAAAGGGGCCAGGGGTGAGCTCGATGTCTCGAGAGGATACTGCAGGAGGAGTGGAGGCAGCAGGAGAGAGGTTGATGGCAGCCCTGGCTCTGGTGCTCTTGGGTCTATTCCTTGATTTGGTGCAAGGGAAACACCCTTGGGCCCTCAACCCTTCAGTTCCAGGTGAGACTCTAGTCAGCCACAAAGCAACATCCACCAGCTCAAATGAGGCCTTTCCTGCTTCATTCTCTTGAGAGGATATGTGTGGAAGAGACAAGGGTGATTTTCCTCCAGTGAGAGAATTCACAGGCAAGGAAAGATGCAGGTGTAGAGAGACTTGCAGGAGAAACTGGCAGGGGGAGTGGGTTAAACACTGCAGCACATTAGTCCTTGTTTAAATGCTATGTGTGCCACCAAGCCAGGCACCTAACACCTAAGAACTCACGTACACTTAAAGTAAAGGGCTGGAAAAAGGCATTCCTTGCAAATGGACACCAAAAGTGGGCAGCTAGCAGTGGCAGCTATTCTTATATCAGACAAAACAAACCGTAAAGTAACAGCAGTTAAAAGAAACAAAGAGGGCCCGGGTGTGGTGGTTCACGCCTGTAATCCCAGCACTTGGGAGGTCAAAGTGGGTGGCTCACGTGGTCAGGAGTTCAAGACCAACCTGGCCAACACAGTGAAACACCATCTCTACTAAAAATACAAATAAATAAATAAATAAATAAATAAATAAATATTAGCCGGGCATGGTGGGGGGTGCCTGTAGTTCTAGCTACTTAGGAGGCTGAGGCAGGAGAATTGCTTGAACCTGAGAGACAGAGGTTGCTGTGAGCTGAGATCACACCACTGCACTCCAGCCTGGGTGACACAGCAAGACTCTGTCTCAAAAAAAAAAAAAAAAAAAAAAAAAAGAGACAAAGAGGGATATTATATAATGGTAAAAGGCCCTGTCCAACAGCAAAATATCACAATCCTAAACATATATCCATCTAACACTGGAGGTCCCAAATTTATAAAACAATTGCTAATAGATCTAAGAAATCAGATAGACAGCAACACAATAATACTGGCAGACTTTAATACTCCACCGACCACACGAGACAGGTTATCAGGACAGAAAGTCACAAAGAAACAATGGATTTAAACTATACCTTGGAACAAATGGACTTAACAGATATATACAGAATATTTCATCCACAACCACAGAATACCCTGAACAGAACAATAACAAGCAGTGAGATTGAAATGTTAGTGTAGATGTGGCAATCAGGGAACACTTCTACCCTGCTGGTGGGAATGTAAACTAGTACAGCCACTAGGGAAAACAGTGTGGACATTCCGTAAAGAACTAAAAGTAGAACTACCTACCATTTGATCCAGCACTCCCACTACTGGGTATCTACCCAGAGGAAAAGACGTCATTATTTGAAAAAGATACTTGCACATGCATGTTCATAGCAGCACAATTTACAATTGCAAAATCATGGAACCAACCCGAATGCCCATCAGTCTATGAGTGGATAAAGAAACTGTGGTATGTGTATACCATGGAAAACTATGCAGCCATGAAAAGGAATGAATTAACAGCATTTGCAGTGATCTGGATGAGTTGGAGACTATTATTCTAAGTGAAGTAAGTCAGGAATGGAAAACCAAACATTGTATGTTCTCACTGATGTGTGGGAGCTGAGCTATGAGGATGCAAAGGTGTAAGAATGATACAATGGACTTTGGGGACTTGCAGGGAAGAGTGGGAGGGGTTGAGGGATAAAAGTACAAATATGGCACAGTGTATACTGCTCAGGTGGTGGGTGCACCAAAATCTCACAAATCTCCACTAAAGAACGTACTCATGTAACCACATACCACCTGTACCCCAACAACCTATGGAAAAATAAAATAAAATACAAACAAAACCCAAAACGAAACAAAAGGGACACCAAGTTTGCTTCTGGTGCTCTCAACTAGCCTGTGAGTTCTCTAAGCATGGGGAGCAGGTCTCCTAATATCCTTACAGTTCCGGAATCTTCTGACAATGGCAGAAATGTTCTACTAGCATTAATAGACCACTAGTCTATTTATTCAACCAGTAGCACTGGCTGTACAACTAACAGACAACATCATGACTGGTCACCTACTAATACATTTAATTGGAGGGGCCACAATAGTATTATCCACTATTAGTAGCACGTGGTCGCAGGTGGTAAAGTTAAGAAGTCCACGTCTGTCATCCCTGCACCAGGACTCACTGTGGGGCTCCTGCTCCTTCAGCAGCCTCCTCGCCACTCATCGCACACCCTGGGCTGGGGTCAGAGCCGTTCTGTTTGCAGTGCTGTGAATGGTCTCTTGTTGCTGATGAGGCCTCCTCTTTCCTTCAGTGCCAAGTTCAGGGGTGCTTCCTCAGGGAAGTGTTTTCTGTTTCCAAAGGCACTTAGGAGCCCCCTCTCAGCGATGTGTTTATCTCATCTCTGTCTCTCACAATGCCTGGCACATAGTTGGTGCCTAATAAATGCTGATGTAAGGCTAATTCCAACTTCTAATCTCCATCTGGTGCTTTCTTCCTGTGGTTATTCTCTTGGTCTTCACCGTTCCATGCAAATTTCAATTCTCTTGCTCACATGACTCACTCCCTTTCCTGAAAGCCTGGTATATTTCCATTTTGTGTCAACTTGCTGTCCACTGTTTCAGTTGTTACAGATGGACTGTTTTTGTATCCCGCCTTATCCTGTAGAGCAGACATCATGCCGGTTACTTAATGCACACTTAATTATTAGGTGTATGTGTGAATTTGGAAAAAAGACAAAAAACTTTTCTTTCATTTAAAAAGACACTTGTTTTAAACTAGGCATAGTGTACTTTGATCATTTTCCCAAAACCGCATTGGACGCCATTTTTCCGTGATGATCATTTGATTTAAACTGACTGGCGGTGTGGCTGAGCTGTATGAACCGGGGCAGTGGAGGATCAGGACTACACCACCAGGGTTGGAGATGGAGCTGGGGATAGAGACTGTGTTAGCTGGAAGTAAATAAAGCACATGCTAAGGCGATTATCACACAAGATAGCACATTTTAAAAACTCATTTTTTCCCATATAAAATGGTTTAAAATTCTTCTGGAAGAGATTTGATGTACAAGAAATGAGTTGTATGAGTTGAATGTTGCTTGAGGCAACCATAAGTACTAGTGTATTTAATCTTTCAAGCAACACCTAAGGACTGCCAGCTGGATTCCTGTGGGGAGGATAAAGCTTGCTTTATTCTGTAAGAAACAGAGTAAGGAAATAGCCCAGATTGCAATAGTGGGTTTCTTTCCGAGATGGGGTTATAGGCGATTTCTTTTCCCTTCTTTTCGTCTTTCTGCATCTTTCATATTTCTTTAATGAGTGCAAATATTTAGCAAAAAAAGAGAAATTTTACTAAAAAGAATGGGAAACTGCTCCTTTTTAGTGGTGAAGAGGAAAGCAGTTTCATGCTTTAGGCATGAGGTTTCAGGACCGTAGTCTAACTATGTCTTCCAGTGGACCAGACTGTCTGAAAGGATTTGGAGTAAGAGGCTGATGAAGTGGTGGAGAAGGTGGGTAGCAATCTAAGCAAGTGCGTATGTGAACATGGCCTGGAAGGGCTTGTAGTGCCAAGCTGCACTTAGGACTCAGGTACCAAGACCCAGAGGTACATAATCAATTCAACACCAAAAATAGGAATTCAGGCTGGGTGTGGTAGCTTGCGCCTATAATCCTAGGGCTTTGGGAAGGCAAAGCAGGAGGATCGCTTGAGCCCAGGAGTTTGAGACCAGCCTGGGCAACAAAGAGAAACTCTGTTTCTACCAAACAACAACAACAACAAAATTAAAAATTAGCCTGGCGTGGTGGTGCATGCCTGTAATCCCAGCTACTTGGAATGCTAAGGTGGAAGGATCTCTTGAGCCCAGGAGGTTGAGGATGAAATGAGCTGTGATTGCACCACTGCACTCACACTCCAGCCTGGGTGTCAGGGCACGATCCTGCCTATAATCCCAGCTACTTGGGAGGCTGAGGTAGGAGAATCACTTGAACCCGGAAGGCAGAGGTTGCAATGAGCTGAGATCATGCCACTGTACTCCAGCCTGGGCAACAAAAGTGAAACTCTGTCTCAAAAAAAAAAAAAAAAAAAAAAAGAAAGGAATTCAGATTGAGAGTGAGTTAGTGTTCTGATCAAGTCTCATTCTAAGACCAGTTTAAATTGAAATGTGATTGGTGATTATTAAGATTTAAGACTGTCACAGATAATTAAGACTTAAATTCACCACTCTCCTTGGAAGTTCCTTTCTCGGAGAGCTTGCTTTACATGCAAGAACTGGACTCTAATTCTAGACCCACAACTACTCTATTTAAAAGACTATATTTAAAAGGCACCATTGGGATGGAACATGGGAGCCAAGATGAGACATCTGAAGAGCAAGAAGCCATGTAGGTATTCCTGCTACAATCAGAGGTAAGCTGTGGAAAAGGCATCCAGCCTCCAGCAAGTGGAGACTGAAGATCAATTTGCCCACCTTTTCCCAAATTCCGTTCCTAAAAGCATTTGGGAAATTAAGTCTAAAGCAAGCCCTTCTTGGAGATTCATAGCATATCAAAGGCCCTGAAAAGTTATTTAATAAAGAAACCTGTTCAGCTTTATTTAACCCAGCGTTTTCCCAGCGTCTTTGCTAAAGTACCGCTGTGAATGGCCGAAGTGGGATGGACAATCTAGACCTGCTGGGATGGTCCCTTGAAAAGGGCGGTCGGATGCTTGGGTAGCTGTACAACCAGTGGAACTAGAGGGGCCACAAAACAGACGAATGAAACATTCACCTTGTCCCTTTGCAAGCTCTGGATTCCAGGGTTGATGTTTGTTTCTTTCAGGGCACTGAAGGTATGGAGTCTAGCGAACCAAAGCAGGGCCAATGCGTAGGGCTGGCTCCAGGTCGATATCAAAGGAAAGGAATACCCACAGCTGCCTGGCAAGGTGGCAGGATAGCACCTCGGAGGCCGTGAGTGTCCCTCACCACCCGTAGGGATGCCACATAAGTCCTTGCTGCCAGACATGGGAGCTGGTGCAGAAGGCCGCCAAGTGCCTTCCAGATCTGGACTCCATGACTTCTATGCCTGTTGATGCTCTTGCACAGGCCAGTCTGTGCTGCCGCTCAGGAAAAGCAAGTCAGATTCCATACGAGCGACCCAATGGTGGCTGTTACTTCTTCTGTCTGGGCACCTGATCATCCCCAGCAGCAGCGCCTAGCTGTGAGGGTGACAAGGAGCCCAGAAACACAGCAGCAGCTTTTAGGGGGGCCTCATGGTAGCTTCATGCTGACTCTTCTTTCCTCCTCCAGCCCTGCCCTCTTGGCCTTTCTGGATTGCCAGCAAGTCAGACTTGACTTTGAGAAGCAGGTCTTGGGCTGAGTCTTGAAATGTAGGGAGGAATTGACTTGGCAGAGGAGAGAAAAGGGAAAGTTTCAGGTGGGGAAGTATCCCAGGCAAAGGCAACATTACAGTTTGTAACATTTGCTAGAACAAAACATCAAGAGTGTGAAAAATGGACACAGTTTAGAAATACATTTTAAAGACAGTGGATAATTTTCAGACCCTCCAAGCCTCTAGAGAGGGATGCATGCTATTTTCCTGTTTTTATTTTTTTGTATTTTTGACTAGGAGATGATGGTACTTCGATTTAATAACTCAGTGATGAGCTTGGAGATAAAATTGAGCCTGCCGTGAAAACTAGATCTGTGCTTCCTTGAGGACCATTTCCACAGAATATTATTTTTTTGTTTTCTCTCTCTTAAATAGTTATTCACAGTATCCCTATCCTTCTCCTCACTTTATTGATTTTCCAGAACGACAGGACGAGGTATGACTATAAAGTAACGTGACTGATTATTTTAGCATACACTCCAGTACTTATACAGCCAAATGAATTTTATGACCTTCAAAGGCATTTTCCTGATAGGCTAAACCCTCACTGCAGATAGGCCACTGTCAGAGAACACATTCTTAGCACTTTTCTGTGGGAATGGCGCTTGGTGCCTAGATACGGTCCTTTGAAAGCTCTCAAGGCAACACATCTTTGTGGAGAATGGATCGGTTTTTTAAAAACAGTCTGCATTTTGGCAAATAGGCAATTAAACAGAGTAATATTATTTGCAATCTAAAACAAAATGTGATTATAAGACAAGACAGAGCTTGCAGAAGAGGTGTATGAACCAATTCTGGAAGCCTGGGAATTTTGTTGGGGGGCCAAGCTCATTGGCATAGGAGTTTTTTGGGGTTTGGTTTTGGTTTTAAAAGAGAACAATAGCAATAGTCTTAATACTTATGGTCATACCTTCTCTTATCTACTAAGGAATTCAGGCTTCTGGTAGCATCTATTCTGGGGGCAGAGACGAAAGAAGAATCTTATTTATTGCATAAACAAAGTAAAACATCAGATATACGTGTGTTCATTACTGAGTGGATGCCCAGTGCTGCTTTCCCTGGGAGGAAGTGACTCTCCCAGAAATCAAACGGTTGAATGAACTCTTTCCCTATCTGCAATGCCATAATAACGACTAACCTAACAGCTATCTCTTGCCATTGAAGGGAAGTGCCCTGTCTATGGGAACCCTGGTAGCCTTTAGGGACTTGTCTTTTGCCTTCAGGAATACCATGCATCTGGACATGGGAGTGAGATTTTGGGGAGAAAGGGATGGGGCAGATGCTCACAATGGCATTCATTGGTGCTTCAGTTACTAAGAGCCACTTTTTTCCTGGTTTATCAGATATAGGTGCCTTTTGTTGCACAACTTCCTGGTGGATGGAGTTGGGGCTGTTGGCTGATAGGGGAGACCCCTGGAACCCTTGGCTCTGTTACCTTCAGCCTCAGCCCTCAGTGCAGAGTTTGGCTCTGGGCCATGCTGTGGGGCCCTCCTAAGCCTCCCCTATGTCCTCGCAAAGGTGTGTTTCTTAGGTTTCGCCTCAGCAGACAGCAAGTTCCTGAACACAATCTCAGAAAAAGGCCAGTTCCTTTTTTCCCCTCAAAGTTATCTAGGAAAACTGTCATGAACTCAGGAGGCTGAGGCAGGAGAATTGCCTGAACCCAGGAGGCGGAGGTTGCGGTGAGCCGAGATCGCGCCATTTCACTCCAGCCTGGGTAACAAGAGTGAAACTCCGTCTCAAAAAAAAGAAAGAAAGAAAAAGAAAAACTGTGTCAGCCAAGCTCTACACACAGTGGCTTCCACAAGAGCCTTGTTTCCCTAAGCACTGCACACAGAGCCCCTGGGAGAGCCAGCGCCACACCCCCGAGCCATCAGCTGCCTCTGCATTCTGATCCTAAAGGTGCCCGGAAGCCCTCCCAGGTGTTTCCCTCCGTCCTGCACACCACACGCCTGGTCCCTCCAAGCTGCACATTGCAGTCTCTGTTGCCTGAATGCTCTCCCCTCTTGGTTGAACTGAAGTCCTACCTGTCCTTCAAAATCTTATCTAAATGTCACTCTTCCATAAAGGTCTCCTCCACCAGGCCAGCCCTCAACCAGCCCTGCCTCCTGTGGACCCGCTTCCTGTCTCTCTGGCTATCTGGGCACTTACTATTTTATTTATTTATTTATTTATTTATTTGAGACCAAGTCTTGCTCTGTCACCCAGGCCGGAGTGCAACGGCACAATCTCAGTTCAGTGCAACCTCTGCTTCCCAGGTTCAAGCGATTCTCCTGCCTCAGCCTCCCGAATAGCTGGGACTACAGGTGCGCACCACCATGCCCAGCTAAATTTTTGTATTTTTAGTAGAGACAGGGTTTCATCACGTTGGCCAGTCTGGTCTCAAAGTCCTGACCTCAGGTGATCTGCCAAAGTGCTGAGATCTCCCAAAGTGCTGAGATTACAGGCGTGAGCCATGGTGCCCGGCCCAGTTTATGTTATAGCTTATGTGTGTGCCCTCTCTTCCTGGCTTGACTGTAAGCTCCTAAGGGCAGGGTCCACCTCTAAAGCCAGCGAGTGCCCTCTACATAGTAGCTGCTCAATAAATGCTAATGATCATGATTATGCCTCTAGTAACCGAGACAGCACCACTGTTTCCAAATGATTACTGGGAAAATGTGTGTGTGTGTGTGTGTGCATGCCCGTGTATGGAAGAGGGTAGAATCAGTCTCCCCCAGTTGCACACTAGGGGTACTGTGTTCTTAACACCTGGCAGAATGCCTTGCGTATGGCTTATTGAAAGGGGAAATAAATCTTGATTCATGCGCTCATCAAATGCTGAAGGTTTTCCAGGCTGTGAGCTGGTTCTACATCATTGGTGTGCTATGGACAACATTCCCATGAATTCAGATAGATAGAGGAATTGTCCCATTTTAAATTGAAGAACAAGACTACAAAAGGAAGGGCTGATAGAATGCAGGACCCGGCCATTTAGAATATGTGGTACATGAGGGTATATAGAGCACTTGAGGTCTGAGTAGGGTATGCTGACACCAGACTGGGAGAACAGAAGGCATCCAATCCCCAGCAGAGTGGCATCAAAGGACTAACACTTTCTCCTTCACTGTTCTATCGAGCACAAATCCCCACAGTTTGAAGCAATGGTATCTAAACTCTTCCCCAATATCCGCTCTTTATATGATTTTCCCCATAGATCCCATGTTCTGTTGTCCCAGCAACAATGCATATTTAAGTAATGATTGATTAATTTTCCCATTTTGATTATTCAAAGGCAAGCTAATTGGAAATCTCTGCCAGTTGAGAATAGCTGATCAATGAGATAACCATCGTTAGTGTACCAAGTTATAATTCCACCTCAAAGCAAAGAAACTTGACATTTTCAGGAACCTGCACCACCATCGCATTGCCGATAAACGCACAATTTACATTAGGCTCTTTGAAGTGTTGAAAATGTCTCATGTACCCTCTTCCTGCCTTGACAAATCAGTAGGTACCTGGGAACCCCAGGGTGTAGAGCAGTGAAGAGGGAGTGTAGTCAGTTGTACATTTAAGGATTTTAACTCCATCTGTACTCAGAGAGTGACCAAAATTGGTAGCATCATCTCATAATATAAGGGCGTATGCAAGGGAGGTTCTCAGGAGAAGTGTGGCGTTGTGGAAACCAGCCAGGCCTTTACAGTTTAGGGACAGGCACACCTTTCTACTGAGTGACCTTGGACAAGTCACTCCCTCCTTGCTCATTTCCTCGTTGGTGAGAGAGGGCTGGTACACCTGCCTCTGGCACAGGCACGTTTCCCACCTAGCCCCTCAGGCTAACTGGGAATCAGCCTCATCTCTTTCTTGGCTCTCACCCCAACAGTGAACCCTCCACAGTCTGACCAGTTTTGACTCCTAAGTGTTCCTCTCTCTATGTGCTTTGCTTCTGCTGCTGTTGAGGACAGCGAGATCACTCCTTGGCTAGAAACAGCCTTCCGATGGGTTTCCCTGCTTTCTCTCTTCTGCTCCCCAAATCCGTCTTGCAACTGCAGCCACTGGCTCACTGCTCCTCTGCATAAAACCCTTACCTGGTCCTCCTGTTTAAGGAAGTGAGTGTTCCTGGCCTGGCTCCTGAGGCCCCCTCTGACCTGGTCCCATGCAGGTTTGGCTGCCCTCACTTCTCACCATGCGGTTCACTGCCAATTTCTTTCTTTCTACCTGATATTCTTCCCCTTTCATTCAGGTGAGAGCTTCTCCAGGAGCCTCTTCTGCATCTCCTGGATTTTTGTCCCAATGTACCTGGTACCTTCTCTGGTTTCTCATCAGCTGAGAGGATTGGTCCTTCCTCTGCCTTAGCTGAGCACTCAGCATTGTGCCTGGGGCAGTCAACACATTTCTGTTGTGTAATTAGCACTCAGTTATTTGCTGAACCAAACTGCATTAAAAGAGATGATATTTAGGATTTTGTGGGTCATGTGTATTGTTCTTCATTGTGGGTACTATTATAGAGAATTTCCATTCATTTCTGGCTGGGTGCCACTGCAACCAGCTATCACCCCCACTTATTATAGGACAAAATGTCATTGAATTGAGCTCTAGAGTTTTGGTTTTTTGAGACAGGGTCTTACTCTGTTGCCCGGACTGGAGTGCAGTGGCACAATCATGGATCACTATAGCCTCAAGCTCCCTAGGCTCGGGGGATTCTCCCACCTCAGCCCTGTGAGTAGCTGGGACTACAGGCAAGCACCACCACACCAGGCTAATTTTTGTGTTCTGGTTTTTTTTTTTGTAGAGACAGAGTTTTGCCATGTTGCCCGGCCTGGGAACTCTGAATCTTAATAAAAGAATTTTTTCTTGAGAATTCATGCCAGGCTGGGTTGTGGGTTGAAGTTCATCTCTGTGCCATTTATGAAGGAAAGGATTGCTAACCAAAATCATTGTGCAAAGGTGACAGCTCAGCCCATTTAGGAAAATAAACTACTCCCCAGCACTTCAGCAGCTTGCTAGTTTATCAACACTCCCTTTAAAACACACCAAAAACACTTCACTCTTGGCTGCCTTTCAACACTTTCTTTTTTCTTTTCTTTTCTTTTCTTTTTTTTGAAATGAAGTCTTACACTGTCACCTGGGCTGAAGTGCAAAAGCGTGATCTTGGCTCATTGCAACATCCTCCTCCTGGGTTCATGCGATTCTTCTGCCTCAGCCTCCGGAGTAGCTAGGATTACAGGCACATACCACCACACTGGACTAATTTTTTGTATTTTTAGTAGAGATGGAGTTTCACTCTGTTGGCCAGACTGGTCTCGAGCTCCTGACCTTGTGATCTGCCCACGTCGGGCTCCCGAGGTGCTGGGATTACAGGCATGAGCCACCGTGCCCGGCCTCCACGCTTCCTTTAATGGCTCAGGGCTTAGGCTTTGGAATCACATCTCCTGGATTCACACTCTGGCTAGCCTTGTGACCTTAAGCAGTCGATATCAGGTCTCCATGTCTCAGTTTCCCTATGTATGAAATAGGGATACTAATAGTACCTGCTTCTTGGCATATTGGGAGGATTATATGAGTAAGAACATAAGGTGGACTTAGAGCATCGCATGGCACAGTGCAGGGTCAATAAACATTAGCTCTTAGTGTTATCTGATAACTGCATGCTTATATTCAACAAAAACTGTCTAGATGCTAGGCAGCTAGATCTTGGTTTTTATTTTGTTTATCTAGTTATTTTGTAAACATTATTCTGAATTCTCACCTAATCCCCAGGAATGCTTTGCAGTGAAAAGTGAGGAGAGGCGTACTTCAAACAAGTGGCCTCATTTTGAATGATGCTGGACTTATACCACTAGGTAGCTTTTGACCTTGAACAAGTAAGATGAGGTCTTACACTAAAAATGCGTATTAGACTTAACTAAGGCATCTTTGGGGATGTTGGGGGTGGTCACCGATGGCGTGGTGGGGACAGAGTCAGAGTGCAGCAGATTTAGAAATGATGGGGAAGGAGGGCAGGTGAAAAGAAGACTGTGAGCTTTTCTTTCAAGAAGGTCAGAGATGTCAGCCACCTCTCTGAGCTTAATCACATTTCCATACAGTCAAGTGGAGATATTCATCCTCTCGCTGTCTCCTTGAAAGAGAGTCTGAGTGCTTGTGAGCAATAAACCTTACACCAACATATATTACTATTAGTCTGTCAATGGCATCTGTTTACCTCTCAGCTGTAGCTGTTTAAAAATTAGAGAAAATCTATTTCTTGAAAAGTACACAATAAATCAAGATTTAAACGCAATTTGCTTTCCAGAATTTTTTCAAATTTTCCCATGACAAAGTTTACACGTATCCTCTGATTTTAGTGGTAAGAGTGCCATTCTATTTTTCATTTGGTCTTTGCTTCATTGGTTGACATTTGCCTTGCCCTTGGACTTGAGAAGTTAACGTATAAATGAGGCATAGCACATCAGTAAATAAATCCCGCTAAGCCATACTCTACTCTCTTCCATAGACCAGACCTTCCGTTTCTTGCTCACTCTCATCCAAGCCCTTGCCCTCATCATTTTCAATGATGCTGTCACTGCAAATGTTTCTTTGCAGGTTTGATTCTTTCCTATCATGAAACAAACAAGTGAGCCAGCCAACTAACCAACCAACCAATTCCCTAACTGCCTCTTCTTTGACTGTATGGCTCACCCCAGGCACCACTTCACTTAGCCTTCTCTTCCCAGCCTTGGGGCTTGAAAGAGAACTTTGTATTTGCTCACTTTCTCACCTCCTGTTTACCCCCGATCCCTGCAATAAGGTCTCTGTTCTATTCTCTACTGAAACGGCTTGCTTCAAGGCCACCAGTAAGTCTCTAGTACCTAAACTGAATTAACAGTTTTCAATCCTTCTCTTTCTTTGGCACTTTGAAATATTTGTTTTTTGTTTGTTTATTTGTTTTGAAATAGGGTCTTGCTCTGTCACCCGTGCTGAAGTGCGGTGGTACGATCATAGCTCACTGCAGCCTCAAACTTCTGATGTCAAGTGATCCTTTTACCTCAGCCTCTCAAGTAGGTGGAAATGCAGACATGTGCCACCACGCCCAGTCAATTTTTAAATTTTTTGCAGAGATGAGGTCTCACCATATTTCCCAGGCTGCTCTCGAATTCTTGGTCTCAAGTGATCCTTATACCTCAGCCTCCCAAGTAGCTGGAATTACAAGTGCGTGCAACCACGCCTGGCTAATTTTATTATTTATTTATTTATTTTTGGAAAAGACAGAGTCTTGCTATGTTGTCCAGGCTGGTCTTAAACTTCTGAGCTCAAATGATCCTCCCACCTCAGCCTCCCAAAGCACTGGGATTACAGGCGTGAGCCACCATGCCTGGCCACTTTACAACATTTGATTCTGTTAATTTTGGGTATATCTCATAGCTGTCAGTTATGTAGGAGTAGAAAAAAAAGTTGTGCACCATTGATTATAATGCAATGGCCCCATTTTACAGATGTGAATATGAAGGTCCAGAGAAGTTATGTGATTTGATGTGTATTAGTCAGCTATTGCTGCAACAATGCTGTGTAACAAACCACCCCAAGCTCATTGGCAAATGACAATGTTGCAAATTCTATGTGTTGGCTGGGGTAGCTCTGTTCCAGTCTGATGGTGGGGTTTAGGTCTGCTCCACATGTTTGTAATGGGGCCCAGGCTGAAGAGAATATTAAGGAAGTGTTACTCCTATCAGGTCACAGGAATGTGAGAAATGTAAAAGAAAACAATAATATCAAGGCCTCAGCCTGAAAACCACTAAGGTCACTTCTGCCCGCATTTTGTTGGCTAAGCAATCCACATGCCCAAGTTTAACATTAATGGGCTGGAGAAGAAGAATGTCCACTATGTGGAGCCAAGGACATTGATGCAGCATTTTGATACAGATGGGGCATAAAGCATTGGGAGCAGAGATTCACTCTACCCCATGCTTCAAGATTACACAGTTGGATTCTAATCTTTGGCAAAGCAGAATCTAGAGGCCACAAGTGACAAGACAAAATGAAACCATAACAAAAAATAAATGAACAAAAACATAAAGGGAATGGACATATTAATTTTTATTTTAAGTAAAAACAGTGACTCTCTGGGGAAAAAACCAACAGGCCAGGCCTGATGGCTTATACCTATAATCCTTTTGGGAGGCTCACTTTGGAAGAGGTGGGAGGATCACTTGAGCCCAGGAATTCTCGAGACCAGCCTGGACGACGTAGGAAGCCTCCATCTCTGCAGAAAATACAATAATTAGCCAGGTGCGGTGGCATGTGTCTGTGGTCCCAGCTACTCAAGAGGTTGGGGTGGGAGGATCACTGGAGCCCAGGAGGTGGAGGTTGTAGTGAGCTGAGATGGCACCACTGCACTCCACCTTGGGAAACAGAGCAAAGACCCTGTTCCAAAAAAAATCAAAAACAAACAAACAAACAAAAAACCAAAAACCAAAAAAACAGAAACAATGGATAGTGATGGAGAATTTGCCTGCTGAGACACTGACATGGTGGGTCATGGTGACCTTGCTTATGGAGTGATGACCTAGCTCCAAGAGTGTTGAAGCAGGGTCCAGAGCTCAGTGTAGGGGCTCAGGTTGGTCCTGGGCTGAGCCAGGGGACTTGCCTAGGAATTTCTAGCCAAATAAGCAATAGAGGTGAGGGTCTGACTGATGATGGAGCACTAGCACACTCTAGGAAGGGCAAAGACTTGATTTGGGGGATGGAATGGGGCCGGGCCCTGACATTTCGACTCCAGTCTGGAAAAACAGGACTTAGGAAAGACATGTCTGAAGTCCAGAAGATCAGGGGAAGCCTGAATGCAGAAAGCACAGCTTGTTCACCATGTCCTGAAATACTGCAACCAGGGGACACTCTTGTAGATTGTGAGCTGTATTGCTTAGGACAAATTCATTGTTCTACACTGAGCAGTAAATTTATGGATGTTGTTATGCCAAGAAAGGAATATGGCTGAAAACATAAATAGCTCCAGAATTGTTTTAAATATTCTCATGGGTGCTGGAGGCCTTCTGGGTTATTAAGGAAAAAATATATTTATCTCTTGCCCTTCTGGAAACTACCCTTTGGTGCTGGCTAGTAGCTGTCAGAGGAAAGGGTGTATCTCTGTATTCACATGTGTATTATACATGGTGAATTTCACTTGGGTTCTCAAAGATAAAGGAGACACTCATCTTGCCTCCATGCTCCTCATCCTGCACATTTGTCCACTAGCCTCCAGGAAGTTGCTCTGGAATCTGAACAGGGAGGTACTCTTGCAATACAGAATCAGCCACAAAATTCCATTTTCTTTTTTCCTATAAAAAAGATGTGCTGAATAAAACAACTAAATTATGGCCTAGTGTAATCAATAAGTAGCAGAAACAAAACAGAAAAACAAAATGCAACGTGTTTTTGAATTAGTGTCTTCTTTTATCAAGATCTGTTCTCTCCATCTCACATTCTCCATAACCCTAGGGTTGTGTGGAAGACCCCACCCACACCCACATGTCGGGTATTCTTTGGGCCTTTTCCAGGGGCTTCTGCCAGTTCTGATGGTCTTTGCACTGGGTTGAGTAGTGTCCCCCCAAAATTCATGTCCATTAGAACCTCGGAATGTGACCTGGTTTGGAAATAGGATCTTTACAGAGGGAATCAAGTTAAGATGAGGTCCTACTGGATGAGGGTGGTCCCTAATCCAGTGACTTGTGTCCTTATAAGAAGAGTGAAATGTGGACACTGAGATGGAGAGACAGAAGATGATATGTAGATGTAGTCACACAGGTGAGAACACTGTGTGATCAGTAAGGCAGAGATGAGAGTGATGCATCTATAAACCAAAGACCACGAATTACCAGCAACTACCAGGAGCTGGACAGAGGCAAGGAAGGAGCCTCGCTTAGTGTCTTCAGAGGAACCATGGCCCTGCTGCCACCTTGATTTCAGACTTCTAGCCTCCAGGATGATGAGAGGATCACTTCTGATGTTTTAAGCCACCCGATTTGTGGCAATTTGTTAGAGAAGCATTGGGAAACTAGTCCGGTCTCCTGCCCTGTTGGCCTTACTGAGCCAAAGCATCCCATTGCATCATGTTTGATACTGTAATCCCAGATCTTTGTCTTGACCTAACTCTCAGCAAGTTTAGCCACTGGCCTTTGATTATCTCTTAGCAGCAATCATCTTCACTTGACAGACAAGCCAGAGGCCTTCATTCAGACAGATCAAGAGACCACTTCCTGTGGCCAGGCTCTAAGTCTCAGTTTCCCCATCTGTATAATGGACGCAACAAGAATGTTGGTAGAGATTACAGGGCATGATGTTTATAAAGTGTGTTTATAATTTTATTCTGTGGGTCAGTACAATGCCTGGCCTATAGCAAGTGCTCAATAATAAATGTTAGCTGTCATTAAACATACAGTTTTCTAAAGTCTTTAAATCCACTTTTAGCCACCCCAGTGTGAAGTTTCCCTGATTTTTCTTTTCCAGTAAAAGCATAGCAGAATCTATGTACTATCTCAGTGACGTACAATGACATCGGGGCTAATGCCTGACACAGAGCAGGCACTCAATATATTTTTATGGAATAAAGAACAAAACAACTACATTGTTTCAATATCTTATCAAAGGAGGGAATAGCTTACAGATGTTATGAGGCTTAGTAACCAGCTTGATACACCCCAGGTGAAACTTTGGGAAAAGGATGTAATTTCATCACATTTGTTCACAGTGGAGCACAGGTGATGTGGTAGACAGCCTCCAAAGGGGCCCTCCGGATCCCTGCCCTGGAATTCACAGCCTTGCATAGCTCCCTCCCTCATTGTAGCAGGGTCAGTTAGCATGATCAATGGATATAGCAGAGGTGACAGTATGTCACTTCCAAGATTAGATTATTAGACACTGGGGTTTCCATCTTGGTCTTGCTCTCTCCCTCGGATTGCTTACTTTAGGGAAGTCAGCTGCCATGTTGAGCAGCGGTATAGAGAGAGGCTCATATGGCAAAGCCAGCTCACAGTTCCGTAAGCGAGCATAGACCAAACCATTTACCTGATCTGCTCACAGACTCCTGACCCTCCAAATCTGTCAGATAACGAACGTTTGCTGTCGTTAGTCACTTAGATTTGGGGACCTTTTGTAACGCAGCAGTAGAGAACTAACATAGGTGCTGAGACAGGAATGGCTGGGACTGGGGCCAGGACCAGGGACTTTAATAATGGAAGGGATTGTAAGCTGCAGGGAGCAGGCAAGAGGCCAAACTCAGAAGAAGGGGCCACTCGGAAAGTCAGGCAGGTTCTGTGGGTGTCCACCTGTGGCTCTGGTCCAGAACCCAGACGGGGTGAGAGCCAGAACCAAGCACACTGATGAACGAGGGGAACTGAGACTCAGTGCTCTTGGACTGGAGCTGTTACCTCTTGACGTTGTTATGTACATTTTCCAGCTAGACGCACAGTTGATCACTGTAGCTAAGAGATGATCAAAGGCCAGTGGCTAAACTTGCTAAGAACTGGGTCAAGACAAAGATCTGGGGGATCACAGTAACAAACGTGGTGCAATGGGATTATAAACATTTTTTTAAAACACTCACCATATTCTCCTGTTACTTTGAGTTGCCCAAGTTCTTTAAGCTGTCTGCCAAGCTGAGAGGCAGACTTGGGTTTCCCAGGCCTTTTGTGCAGGTAGTGCAATAGATAGGTGGAAATATTGGCTGGGTTTATGAAGACATAACTTCTTATCCAATTGGCAAACATTTTTTAAATGCCTACTCGGCTGGATACAAAAGAACCTAGAATTATTTTGAGTACCCACTACCCGTGCTCAATGCCCCTGTGTACCAACCTTGGCTACTCCAATACACACACACACACACACACACACACACACACACACACACACTCAGTTGGGCAAAGAAGCAACCTATCTGCTCTGCATAGGCCAGGTGTCCACTTAACATTAATCTGTCCTTATTTTGAGTCTTGAAGCCCTGTTGACTTAGTGGCTAATCTAATCAACTGATTTGAACCCTGGGGATAGAGTCCTGTAAAATGGCATCTGCCTTTTCGCAGGGGCCTCAGAGCCCTTCACCCACAGACTTGAACAAAGAGGGGCTTTTCCCATCTCCTGTCTTCCAGACAGGTTGGATTCTGGGCAATTGGCTGCTCTGCAAATGCAAAATGAGAGACAGTAGAGCCTGGCAGTGAGGAGCATGGACTCCAGAGCCAGCCAGCCTTGGCTGTGCTACATACTCGCTGTGTGACCTTGGGCCAGTTACTTAATCTCTCTGAGCCTCAGTTTTCCCATCTGCAAAATGGAGATGATAATAACAGCGTGTTCCACACAGAACGTGGGGAGGAGTAAATGAGCTCATGTGTGGGAAGTACTTAGCAGGGCTTCTGGCTCACAGGAAACATCCTGTAACTGTTTCCTTCTACTACGCAGGACCCAGAGCCAGGAGCAGCCCCGGCTGACCCCTCTGGGCTCTAACTTATCTGTTGGGGTTCACCCGAGGCAGATATCCCTCTTTCACAACAATTCTCAAGAGTTCTTTAAGGACTTCATAAAAACAAAGGATTAACTGCAGATGACTAAGTCCTCACGATGGAAACAGAATCAGGTACAGTAAATAATGAACGTAGGCAGGATTAGATTCCTACAAACAATACACTGTGTTCTCCTGCTTTTCATTGGCAATCATCCCCAGCTGGGAATCAGTGGAACTCTTCAGAGTGGCCAAGTAAAACGTCTCCATGTGCCCAGGACAGTCTGGGTGGGCTCTTGGAGGAGGCAGCCCTTGAGTAGAAAGCTGAAGAGCAATCTGGCCTTGCCAAGTGGAGAAAGAGTGGATGCACCAGCAGAGGAGAGTGGGTTAGGACAAGGGTGAGGGAAGGAGGCAGGCACCTAGGCATAAAATTTAAGGAGGTCCTCACTCTCAGCGTTGTACAAGAGCAGGCCTGGCACTTGTACAGGCCCTGAGAGTGAGGGCCTCCTTAAATTTTGTGCCTTAGATGTGTTCTTGCCTCACCTTGGTTTTGGCCCTAGAGAAGAGCCTGGGAAAAAGCCCAGAAGGGTGAAACGATGTGGCATAACTAGGAATGTGTGAGTCATGCAAGATTGCCCAAGTCTAAATTAGGGACAGAGATGACTTACAGTGAGGCTAGGAGTCAGGCTGGGGCCAGATCACCAAAGACCCTAGGTGCCAAATAAAGGAGGTCAGCACTTGAACTAAAAGTGACAGGGACCCAAGGAAGAATTCTGAGCAGGGCGGCAACCTGGTCAGATTTGCCTATCAGCAAGGTTCTTCTGGCATTGGTGTGGAGGACTGATTGGAGGATGACAGGAGAAGCTAGAAGCTGGGAGGCAGTTCCAGACCCCACTGAAAACTATGCCCAAGGGAGAGACAATCATGACCAGAAATAGGGCAGTGTCAATCAGGAGTAAGTATGAAGAACTCAAGAAATGTTTTGAAGGCAGAATTGACAGGACTTGGAGATTGACTGCAGATGAGGATTAAAGGAAACAGTCAAAGATAGCATGAGTTTTCAAAGATGGCGATCAATTTAGAAGCCATATGAGTTTATTAGACAAGAAGCATGTGAAAGGCAGTTATTTCAGCTTCCCCAAGTCCAAGGTAACCCCCTAGTTCTCCTATGTTTTTTGTAGGATAAACTCTCTGGAGGCCAGGATGTATCTTATTCATTTTTGTTTGATGTCCACTCTGTAAGTATCTCTGAACTAAATTAATTGGCTTTCACACCTTCCCATCCTGCTCATTGGCTTTCAGGTGGCCTTAGGGGTGCTACTATCGTATGAATGTTTGTCTCCTCCTAAACTCATGTTGAAATTCAATCCGCAATGTAGCAGTGCTGAGAGGTGAGTCCTGTAAGAGGTGACTGGGTCAGGAGTGCAGAGCTATCATAAATGGACTCTGCACAGTCCCCACCAGCAAGAAGGCCCTCACCAGATGCAACTCCTCAGCTTTGGAGTTCTTAGCTTCCATAACTATAAGAAATAAATTCTGTTTCTTTGTAAATTATCTAGGTTCAGGTATTGTGTTATAAGCAACAGAAAACAAACTTAGGCAGGTATCAAAGTCCTTTGAAAGATAACTGTGTACCTGAGATCAGACCAACACAGCAATGTGTTCAAACTCCCATTCTAAACACACAGGACCTGGGGCTCTGTGTGTTTTATGCAGAGCAGGGAGGCCAAATATACATATTCAATCCAACTTGGCCCGATGGTCTTGAGTTGAAGTCTGCAGTGTGACTGGATGCCAGGCGTGAGCTGGCCTGGGGCTTTGGGAAGTAGAGAGGGATGAGGTGAAAGTCAAGCAGAGTGGAGGGTGTCAGGAGGCTGGAGAGGCTTGAGCTGCCCGGGGAAGTGGGCCTCATGAAAGACAATTTGGGATCAGAACGTCAGCCAGAGAGCAGGCTAGAAGGCAGCTGGCTTCTGAGCTACAGCCTAGAAAGGCTGTTTTAGCAGCGCTAGGGGGAAGTGGGAGGTTTTAGCATCCCAGAAGCCGTATCTGGAGCAAGGGGAAGTACTAAGACCACAAGGTAGCATTTGGAGCCATACACTGGGACTAACTTCTTCTGACCAGGCAACGACACACTGACCTTGTGGTCAACCAGAGCCCCTAGATCCTTTTCTGTGAACTCTACTGAAGCCAGGTCTCACTCTTCCTGAACTTGAGAAGTTTAGAAAATACTTGTCTGCCTTCACTCCCTTCCATTTTCATAAAAATAAAGCATGGAGAAAAGCAAGGCTGAGCTCTTTGAAACATTAATTAAAGGCACCACAGTTTCCTTATTTAACTGAGGGTTGCTACCTCATCTGGGATTATTAGCAAAGCAGAGAGCCTTTGTTGTGCTTGACAAAGTGATTAATTCAGACTCTAGGTGAATTTTGGCTTTCTCAACATCTTTTGATGTGCTAAGATCCCCCAATGAGGACAACATCATCAATTACTTAAACAAGCCATTACCTTGAGATCACAATTACCGGGGAGGCCCAGTTTACTAATTGGCAGACAGAGACAGAAACTGACGACAGGGTTGTGGCTTCAACCCTTACCTGTTCTCTAGGAGGAGCAAGAGTCCTTTAAAATGTTTTGTGGCAATGCTTCTGCTGACCTTGGCTGATCAAGTTATTTTTCCACTCTGCAAAATGCAGCCTGGGTGACCTGTGACTCTAGAACCAAGAAGCCCCCTGTGATTCCATTGACTTGGCATTCTCACGGGCCAGGACACAGAACTCAGCACTGGGGGATGAATCTGTCAACGGAAGAGGGGTGAGGTTCATAAATTTGGAAAGGAGAGCTTTATTTCTCATAAAGGGTTGCAGCCTGCAGGGTAGCCATTCTGACAGGCTAGGAAGCAGAAACAGATACTTTGATGGAGGGCAAAAGGGAACAGGAATTTATGCAGAGCAGGGAGGCCAAATATACATATTCAATAAGCTATAGGAAGAGTCATGAATATTTATGAAGGAGAAACGTGTGCATGCGCAATTGAGCTTCATGCGCCTTCATCCGTCCCAAGCAGAAATAATGGCGTCTTTAGCATAATCTGAGGGTGGAGTTTTCGGCCCTCAGAACTTCAAAAGGGGAAGCAGAGGACAAGAAAACCCTCACTGGGTGCGTCCTCCATGCAATGGCCAGAATCATTCCAGGTCTGTGGGCTCTCATCAGGCCAGCATGAGGCGGTAGGTTGAAGTCTGCAGTGGAGGCTTTTGAGATCAGACGTGGTCTGGGTGGTATGGCGTAAACACCAATGAAGGCTTTGAAAAGGCCACTTTGGCCGGGCGCGGTGGCTCACGCCTGTAAGCCCAGCACTTTGGGAGGCCGAGGCATGTGGATCACGAGGTCAAGAGATCGCTACCATCCTGGCCAACATGGCGAAACCCCGTCTCTACTAAAAATACAAAAAAATTAGCTGGACGTGGTGGCGCGCACCTGTAGTTCCAGCTACTTGGGAGGCTGAGACAGGAGAATTGCTTGAACCCGGGAGGTGGGGGTTACAGTGAGCCGAGGTTGTGCCACTGTACTCCAGCCTGGAGCCTGGTGATGGAGTGAGACTCTGTTTCCAAAAAAAAAAAGAAAAAAAAAGAAAAGAAAAGGCCACTTTATGTTTAGCTCTTATGGGAGAAAGCGTAATCATGGCTTGTGAGGGAGGGGGAGAAGGAGTGTGTCTGACTCCCCAATCCCATCATGGTTAAGAACTCAGTTTTCAAATTTACTCTGGGGACCTCTTGGCCAAAAGATGGTCTGTTCAGTCTGATGAGGGCTTAGGATTTTATTTTATTCTAGAACTTTAGTTTACAAATTCTAGAAGCAAACATCCTAAATTCATTTCTCCAGCCCCTGGAAGCTGAGCTTAGGCTTCCGTGGGATGCTACATCTGGGCTTACTGTCCCCTGACACATAAGGAATTCAAGGACCAGATGCAAGAGGCAGCTTTTTACATTCTAAAATATATAAACACATAATCTTCTATTTAAATAGATTTATCTTTATACATTTAAGCCATTACTCTTTTTTTCTCTCCATCCTAGAAAAGAGTTTTTTGGGAAGGTTTTATGTTGCATGTATATTTGTCACTGGTTTTTCTGGGGAAATGTGGAGGACCTCTGTCCAGTTAAATTTAGTCAAATAACCGCTACTTAAACAAAAACCACTCCTGAAGTGTTTCATAAAGATCAGCCACTTCAATAGTTTTATGGTATAAGTCAACTGCTTTGTTCTGTTTTTACAATAGAAACACGGGTTGTGTGTGTGTTCAGATGGTGGCAGTACATTTGCTGTGCCTTCCTCATTCTTCTCCTCTAATTCTTACTGGGACAGAAGGGCAAGACACTTTCCCAGGATAAGAATCCTGGGATTGGCTGGCTGGGTTTTCTTTTCTTCTTCTCCTCCTCCTCCCTCTTTTCTTCTTCTCCTCCTTCTTCTTCTCCTTCTCTTCCTCCTCCTCCTCCTCCTTCTTCTTCTTTCTTTTTTCCTTTTCTTCCTCTTCCTCTTCTTTTTTTTAAGAGACAGGATCTCTCTGTCACCCAAGCTGGAGTGCAGTGGCTTGATCATAGCTTACTGCAGCCTCTAACTCCTGGGCTCAAGTGATGCTCCTGCCTCAGCCTCCCAATTAGGTGGGACTAAAGATATGCACCACACACCCAGCTATTAAAAAATTTGTTTTTGTAGAGGTAGGGGTCTTGCTGTGTTGCCCAGGCTGGTCTCGAACTCTCGGCCTCAACAATCCTCCCTCCTTGGCTTCCCAAAACACTAGGATTACAGGTGTGCGCCACCATGCTTGGCCTTGGGGTGAATTTTCTTGGGGTGGGGTGGTCATTTGAAAGCACACCTGAGAAAGTAGAACACACTCCATTTTAAGGGAGTTTCTATGCAGCGCTTCCTCCCACACATCAACCCCCACTCACTTCCCCATGGCCTCCAGGGAGCCATCTGTTCTGAGGCAGCAGCAGCCTTTCCAGTGCCTTCACCTGCTATGGTGACACAACATGGTTCTTGTTTTTTGTGGCAACTCTGACACCTCTGTTCTCGGTTTAATGAGTTTTCTGAGGATGGTTCCTCCTTGGAGGGACCTGCTTCATTTTTTTTTTTTTTTTTTTTTTTTTCAGATTTACTTCGGGGGAAATAGTAAGTGGAGACCATTTACCATTTTTTAAGGCTCAACAAATATCCAATAGTCAGACAGAAGAGTGATCAAAATAAAAAGCATGTATTTAAACTGGCACTGACAGGTGACAGGGAATGCCTCTTAGCCGCAAGAGAAATAATGTAAATGCTTAATTAACTGTTTGTCCACTAGGCTGTGAGTGCCACAGGGCAAGGGCAGGTAGGCATGGTCCCTGAAGCATCCTGGTACCCAGCACTCAGCACTCCCCCACCACCATGCTATCCATTCTCTGGCCATGGTTTGAAACTGTCAGCTGAGCCTAAGCAAACTAGCCGACCACATTTTGATGGTGGCTTGCTTGGACCATCCTTGAGAGTCATGTCTTCCTGGCACTGTCCCATAGACTGTGAATGGTGAGTGAGATCACTTTAGAGGATACATGGACTTTAAAAATCTTTTGTTATAAAGTTTTTTTTTATCATTAGTTTATGGAAGTGATACTATTTTCACTTATGATCATGACATAAAATTTCCTTTTAAAATGAATTCATTTCAGTTTATCTAAAAGAAATCGGGAAGTAAGTAATAGTACAGGTGACTTGCAGATATGGCCAAAATTATAAAGGTGTTGTACAAATAACTGAGTTTAGAAGATTAAGGCCTTAATACTCATTGAGAGTTATTGACTCAATTGGCTTTCTTGACCTGAAAAGTTAGGATAAAAGTGGAAAAGTTAGTTAACTCTCTGAATTACAATAATCATCAACTGGATACCTTTTTAAAAGAATTGTAATATTTTCTTAAAAAATGTATCTTGGGCCAGGTGCGGTGGCTCACACCTGTAATCCTAGCACTTTGGGAGGCCAAGGTGGCTGGACCATTTGAGGTTAGGAGTTCAAGACCAGCCTGGCCAATGTGGTAAAACCCTATCTCTACTCAAAATACAAAAATTAGCTGGGCACAGTGGTGCATGCCTGTAGTCCTAGCTACTCGGGAGGCTGAGGCACAAGAATGGCTTGAACCTGGGAGGTAGAGGTTGTAGTGAACTGAGATGGCACCACTTCATTCCACCCTGGACAACAGAGCAAGACTTTGTCTCAAAAACAACATCCAAACGAAAAAACATCTTCTTGGCTGTTTCGGTGGTGGGACTACCAAAGCCTAGTTCAGTGCTGCCCAAGGCAGAGGCTGGGTGCTGGGTGAGCTCTAGGCTGGCCTTCCTCCACCCCATCCGCAGCTGCACCATGTGCTATTCATTTCTGTAGGAACAGACGGTCCCTACCCTGGGCACTTCTTCTTTTCAGGCACACTTCAAAATAAAGTCAGGATCTATACACAATATAAGTGGTGTGTTAGCTGAATATTTGCCCCCTAAAATGTCCATGTCCTAGCCTCTGGAACTTGTGAATGCAACCTTAGATGGCAAAAGTGATTTTGAAGATGTGATAATGAAGATCATGAAAGGAGGTAAGTATTCTGGATTGTTGGGGTGGGTCCTATTTGGGACCTTTTTATGAGGACCTATGTAAGCACAAGGTCCTTACAAAAAGGACATAGGAGTGGTCAAAGTGAGAGGAGGCACTGTGAGGACTGGAAGCAGAGCTGGACTGTTAGGACCGTGAGCCAAGGGGACAAGGAAGGGACACCCCCTGCCGTCTCTAGAAGGAACCAGCCTGCTGACACCCTGCCTGTAGACCAGTGAGGCTGATTTTGGACTTCTGTCCTCCAGAGCTGTAAAAGAATAAATGTGTGTTATTTTAAATAACTCAGCTTGTGGCTACTTGTTATAACAGAAATAGAAAACTAATACAATTGAGAAATATAAGTTTACCTAGAAATATTCCTTCACTTCTGACAAGATTCCACATATTGATTTATTATGTAAGACACTTACTATACATTTAGACAGGGTCTTGCTCTGTTGCCCAGGCTGGAGTGCAGTGGTGTGATCATAGCTCACTGTAACCTGGAACTCCTGGGCTCAAACAGTCCTCCTGCCTCAGTCTCCCAAGTAGCTACTACTACAGGCATGCACCACCACACCTGGCTAATTAGTCTTATTTATTTATTTATTTATTTAGAGCTGGGCCTCACTTTGTTGACCAGGCTGGTCTGAACTCTTGACCACAAATGATCCTTGGCCTCCCAAAGTGCTAGGGTTACAGGAGTGAGCCACCATGCCTGGCCCATTTAATTTAATTCTTTTTTTTTTTTGAGATGGAGTCTTGCTCCATCACCCAAAAGCTGGATTGCAGTGGCTGGAGTGCAGGTTGGAGTACAGTGGTACAATCTCAGCTCATTAAAACCTCTGCTTCCTGAGTTCAAGTGATTTTCCTGTCTCAGCCTCCTGAGTAGCTGGGACTACAGGCAGCTGCCACCACACCTGGCTAATTTTTTTATTTTTAGTAGAGACAGGGTTTCACCTTGTTGGTCAGGCTGGTCTTGAACTCCTGACCTCAGGTGATCCATCTGCCTCCACCTCCCAAAATGCTGGAATTACAGGCATGAGCCACTATGCCTGGCCCATTTAAAATAATTCAAATGACAAAGTATTCAATTAACAAGTTTCAAAATTGATTTAAGTTTTGCACAGGCATTCACATGGCTGAAGTATCAGACGTGGTTTCTTGAATTAATTGCATAACATCTAATAATGGTGACACCTGCTAATTTTGTATTATTGTGAACTCACAGATTCAAAATACATTTTATGTATTTTGATCCATTGCAAGTATTTTACTAAGCAAATTGTCCATGTGTCAGTCTTGCTGGCCTGAAATTCAAGGTGTCAGCCAGGCTGTTTCTTGCCTCCTTGGTTCATGGTTGCTTCACTCTAATCTCTGCTTCCAGGCATCACGTTGCCCAAAGTAAATGAGGTGGGGATTTATAATCCTCCAACTGGGGGGGACAGTCATGTCTTAACCCATTATGCAGTCCACTGTGTCTCAAGTGTTTCCGACTTGAGGAGTTGATGGATTGTGGTTGCAGTGGTGACGTAGAGATTATTGGGACACAACAGATTTAGTGGCAAAATTGAAATCAGATTTAGATTGAGTGTAAAATGCCTAACAGACATTCAAAGTGTGAATCAAGTTGGAGGTTGGAAAAAGAGGACTAGAGCTCAGTGGAGAAAATGGAGCTAGAGTTAAAGATGTGGAATTACCGACTTATAGATAGTATTGACATGATGGAACTCAACACAAGAAAAGGACCCAGCAAAGACAGGGAGGAGCAGCTTTTGAAGTAGGAGGAATGGTATCACGGAAACAGAGAAGAGAGTGCTTCAGGAAGGAGAACTGTTCATCTCTATCAAAATCCTACTGAGGGATCAGTAAAGAAATTATGGGATTGATAAGATCAAAAGCATCAATGATCTTGACAAGGGCAGTCTCAGAGAAGTTGTGGGTACAGAAGCTTAGTTGGAGTGGGTGGAGGAGAGATTAAGGGTGCAGAGGGGAGGGAGAAAGCAGTCTAGACAATACTTTCAAGGAATCTTACTGGGAAGGAGTGAAGAAAAGTAAGGCAATGGGAAGAATCCAAGGAGTTTGGTTTTTTCATTTAAGCTGGAAGAGACTGGAATATGTGTGCTGATAGGAATGATCCAGTAGAAATGGAGAAATCAATGCAACAGAAAGAAACAATAGTTGAGAATAACGGGTAAGGGCAAAATTAGCGAGATTGGCTTTAGATAGGTGAAGACTCTCTCCCTCTCTCTCCCTTTCTCACTTCGATCATCAGTTCATTAGTATCTGTTATTAATATACTTTTGGTTTCTAAGCAACCTGCCTCTGTTCTTAGCATTTTCTCTACATGTTCTCATGTGATGGTTTATCGCACAGTCTTATCCTGGAGGACAGGAAGGGACAAGTTAGTAGGGTTAGTGAATAACGGCACTTGTCTGAAATGGGTTGACCTGATTTTAACACCGACTCAATTGCTTAGCAGCACCTTGTGTATGTTATTTAACCTCTCTAAGCTTTCATTTCTTAATCAGTAATATAAGAATAGTACTTATTTCTGTCTTTATATGATTGTTGGAAGGCTTGTACAAGACAGTATATAAAAACTACTAAGCATAGTGCCTGAGACACAGGAAACTAAAAACTATTACAAATTATAATAACAGTAATGATTGTATAACTCTTGTATGTCTATATAAATGTATAATATATTTTCCTTGTGCAGCAACAAAGGTGTTGTCAGGCTAATGACTGCAATGACTATGTCTTTGTGGTACATACGTTATTGGTGAAAGAACTGCACACCAGCCAGATATTTATGTATTTATTGAGTAGTCCTCTATTTTTTTCCAGAGGGGTAAAGATGATAATCAGTCCCTATTTCTGGGCCTTAGGCAACAAGTTATAATGGCTGTCATGCACTAAATCTTATATACAGGGCTGGACAGAATTGCAAAAACAGTAGGAAGGTCATGCAAATCCAAAATACCTGTTCTTCTGAGGTTTGCATGTGTGCCTCTTGTAGCACATTGATATTCAGAAGTTTCCTAATGGAATGCAACTATCAGATAATAAAACTACTACATTAAAAAATGTATGGAATGCAGCTAAAGCGCTACTTAGAGGAAGATTTATAGCTTTAAATGCATTCATTGAAAATAAGTGAGCTAAATTATTATCTTAAGAAGCTAAAAGGGCTGGGTGCGGTGGCTCACGCCTGTAATCCCAGCACTTTGGGAGCCCAAGGTGGGTGGATTACGAGGTCAGAAGTTTGGAGACCAATCTGGCCAACACAGTGAAACCGCTTCTCCACTAAAAATACAAAAAGTTAGCCAAGTGTGGTGGTGTGTGCCTGTAATCCCAGCTACTTGGGAGGCTGAGCAGGAGAACCATATGAACCCGGGAGTTGGAAGTTGTGGTGAGCCAAGATCGCTCTATTGCAATTGCACTCCCACCTAGGTGACAGTGCAAGACTCCATCTAAAAAAAAAAAAAAAAAAAAGAAGCTAAAAGAAAAGAAAACAACAACAACAAAGAACAAAGAGTCAACCCAAAGAAAATAGAAGGAAGTTCATGATCAAAATATAAGCATAAATTAATGAACTAAAAAATAATAAAAATCAGAAAAGATCAACAAAGAAAAAGTTGGTGCTTTGAAAAGATGAATAAAATGGATAAACTTATAGCATGACTAATCAAGAACAGCTTTTCCAGGCAAGCTAGGAGTAGAAGGAAGTATTTTCAACCCAATAAAGAATATCTATCAAAACTCTAAAGCAAAACCTCACACTTAATCTGGAAACATTAGATGCATTCCTGAAGAGTCAGGAAGAAAAAAAAAAAGCTGCTTTTTTTTGGTACTAGAGATTTTAGCCAATGTAATAAGAAAAGAAAATGAGAAGTCAGACAAAAGGATTAGAAAGAAAGAGTACAGACTGATATTATTTGCATAAAACATAATTATCAGCATAGAAAAATCAAAGAAATTCCACATGTAAACCAATAGAACTAATAAGAAAGTTCAGAAGGATCATTGATTACAACACTGCCATTAAAAAAAGAAAGGTGCTCCTATACCTGAGCAATACCAATAACAAATGTATGCAAATAGCAAAAAGATACTCTTCTGTGCACAAAATCATATAATGTTATAAAGGACAGAGAGAATAAAATCAACAGAGATACAGCACATTCGTAGATGAGATGAATTGATGTTGTAATAATGTTGGTATGTTCTAAATTAATTTATAAATTTAATTCAATTCCAAAAATATCCAAATAGCATTTTTTCATCAAATCAGACTAATTCTAAAATTAATACAAAAAGTAAGTTATAAAATATATTTTATGGTAAAAGGAATTTGCGGAACAGAAAAATGACAAAAATTAAGAGAAGTAATATATTAAAAAGAGAAAAAAGTGTGTTTTAGAGTTATAATAATTAAAATAGCAAAGCATTGGCATAAGCTAGATAAATGGATCAGAATAGATCCAAGCCCCTATACTACTAAGGAGCACGATAGAAGTGACATCATAAGTCAGTGGGAAAAAGGGAGCAGTGCAGGTGCAGCAGGCACACTGTCCCTTAGCTAATCCCTTAGAGAGATGTAGTTGGCCTTGTAGTTGGGGCAGGATTATTTTACCACTGAGATGCCGATTCTTTTGAGGCACCTCTTACTGTAGAACCTGGCTCAACACACCCTCTAATGATTGATTTGGCTTCTCAAGTGCCTGGAAAGGAAGTGCTCTGAGAAGGAGATGTCTGATTCTTATTGCTGGAAAAAAATACTCACTGTTATAAATTTGTAAATGAACAGTCTTGTTTGCAGGTTGCATTTTAGGAGATAACCCAGCTACTACTGACACGTGAGTGGGTGTGCTTCCGATGACTTCCAGCCCTGAGGACAAACTGAGAGCGAGGTCTTGAGGGAATGGAGAGGGGGCTGAACATGAGGATGCGGACGCCAAGATGGACGTGAGGTGCTGGAAGGGAAACTGAGAAGATCTCACGTGTAAAGTCTGTGTTGCCCCATTTCCCCTCCTCCCACGAACGTCTGCCTCGAGGCATGATCCGAGCAGTTTCTATCCTTACAGTTTCCCTTGTTGTGGAGAGATGGGACAAGGATAAAAGCAATGGAATTTACAGTAAACTAACAAGGCTGTAGTTAGTTATTAGCTAAGTCAATGAAAACTATTCAGATTCGTCCGCTTATCTTTCTCTTCACACCCAGATGTGTGTGTGGAGTTAGCTTGCAGTCACCTATCAATGACTGCTCATTTTCCAACTGATTTTTAAATCAGTTAGTGGGGCACAATTCTCCCTGCCACGTAGATAAACCACACTGTGAGAATGAGAGGGAAAAAGAAAGGGAGAGAGGAAGGGAGGGAGGGAGGGAGGGAAGGAAGGAAGGATAGAAGAAAGAAGAGAGGGAAGGAAGGAAGAAGGGAGGGAAGAAAGAAAGGAAGGAAGAAGGAAGGAGGAAAGGAGGGAAGGAAGTTAATAATGTCAAAGTTGGGAAATATTTTTGAGAATGGAGAAGAAATGATAGGAAAAAGTATTTTTTCTCTCTAGTAAGGAAATAGATGCAGACATCAAAATACATTGATGTAGCTACCAAACTAGAAAAAAGTTTTACGAGAGCGTTTGGTGCAAAGGATACACTGACAGTAGGACTAGCTGGGACAAACTTTATGGAAAGCAATTAGATATTACATATCAGTGTTTAAAACAAGTGCCTCAGTGATCTCAGGTCAGGAAAATCTTCATGCATGAAGTGTGGGACAGCCCTGATGCACAGAAATGCTAACTGTAGCAGCTTAACTCAAATTAGCTAAAATGTAGGAAACACTCTAAGGATTTGACAATAAGAGTGGTTTAGTAAATTATGATACGTCTATAAGAACACCATTAAACAGCCATAAAAATGATATTCATAAAGGATTAGTAACATGGAGATACTTTTCCTTATGTTAAATGAAAAAAAGTAGAAATGTAGAGAAATAGAAGTAGGCAATAGGCCAGGCACAGCGGCTCTTGCCTGTAATCACGGCACTTTTGGAGACTGAGGCAGGCAGATCTCTTGAGCCCAGGAGTTTGAGACCAGTGAGACAGTATAGTAAGACCCTGTTTCTACAAAAAAAAAAAAATTTAAAAAATAGCCACATGTGGTGGTGCACACCTGTAGTCCCAGCTACTTGGGAGACTGAGGTGGGAGGATCATTTGAGTTGAGAGGTAGAGGCTACAGTGAGCTGAAATCACACCACCGCACTCCAGCCTGGGCCACAGAGTAAAAACTGCTAAAAGAAAGGAAAAGAAGAAAACAAAAAGAAATAGAGATATAGGAAAAATATAGAGAGAGAATGTAATAGCAAACACATAAAAAATACACAGAAAAACCGAGAGAATGACAGCGGGAAGAGGGGAGGCTTTCTCCCTGATCTAGCTTTTGTGCCCAAAATAATGTGAAGCACTTCAAAACGTGTCTCTGGAAAGCTAGCAAACCTCACACTCTGCTTCCATTTCTTAACAAAACCTTTTGAAAAGGCAACAGTTTGAGGCTCTGTTTTGAATAAAGCTTCCAATGTGGCCATGATGCTGAATGGAATTGCTGGCAAAGCCCATGAGGGCCATGCACGCTGAAAGCATCAAGTAACCATGGCAAAGGGCCTCTCTTCTCCAAAGTACAGGACAGTGGGTTACCTGCCACCACTGGGCTTCACCTATTCTTGGAGCATCATGATTTTTACCCCTGGAGAAGTGCTGTTTGCCAAGCAAACCTTTCACCATTTCAGAGACATCGACTGAAATTTTTGGAAAGCAGTGCACCAAGTAGGGATTCTTTGGTAGTGACAGTGAGGATGTAATAATTGAACCGAGGGGCTGCCTGTACCCGGTTGCACACTACAGGAGAAGCCACTTCCTGGAGACAGACGATTTCTGTTTTCTTTTGCTCCAAGCCTCAATCAGTTTGACCATTTCCTTAATATGTGATTCATCAAAATATCCCCCCGTTTATCAGGAGTGGCTTCTTTGGCTCAACAATGGGCTTAAAGCACCTGAGTTGAATCCATCAAGAGAAGGTTTTTGGCCAGGCGCAGTGTCTCACACCTGTAATCCCAGCACTTTGGGAGGCTGAGGCAGATGGATCATTTGAGGTCAGGAGTTCAAGACCATCCTGGCCAACATGGTGAAACCCCGTCTCTACTAAAGATACAAAAATTAGCTAGGTGTGGTGGTGAGTGCCTGTAATCCCAGCTACCTGGGAGGCTGAGGCAGGAGAATCGCTTGAGCCCAGGAGGAGGAAGTTGCAGTGAACTGAGATTGCACCACTGCATTCCAGCCTGGGAGACAGAGTGAGACTCCACCTCAAAAATAAATAATTAATAAATAAATAAATAAAGAACTTTGTCTTGAGGAAGACAAAATACAGGAAAATTTCCAGCCTTTACAACTTGTACCTGATTTTGAAAATAATCTGATGGCTCAATTTATTTTGAGAATGGACAGCAAGTTGTACCACTGGCACTGCAGGATTTATATCCTGTAGCATTTAATGACCTCTTTAGTTGTGAAAATAAAACCAAAAGATGCTATCTGAAGTTATATATGCCTTCTGTAGTCGTTTTCCAACTTAAGTATCCTTGATATAAACAATGACAGGTGTCTGAACCGTAATTGTTGGATACATTTGCCTCAATTCCCATCAAAGGAAAGCCATTGTAAGCATCACAACATGGTGATCGCCTGATCATTGCATGTCACTTGCTTTACGCAGTAGCATCCCCAGCCACATGCACTTTTTTAAATGGCACAAGACTTAATGACACAATTTAGCATAAAAGGATTTTTTTTTTTGCAATACCATTTTTAAAGTAACAGGAAGAAATTTTAAAAAGTTTTTTATTGACCCTCTAAGACTCATTCATAGGTAGCCCTAGTGTATCACTTACCTAAGGCTGCCATATCAAAGTACTGCAAACTGAGTGGCCGAAAACCCCAGAATTAAGTACTTTATTTATTTATTTATTTATTTTTAGATAGGGTTTCGCTCTATCCCCCAGGCTGGAGTGTAGTGGCACAAATGCGGCTCAAACTCCTGGGCTCAAGTGACCCTCCCGTCCAAGCCTTTCAAGTAGCTAGGACTATAGGTGTGTGCCATCACACCCCGCCAATTTTTTTTTTTTTTTTTTTTGAGACATGATCTTACTTAATCGTCCTGGCTGGAGTGTAGTGGTGCAATCTTGGCTCACTACAACTTCCACCTCCTGGGTTCAAGCGATTCTTGTGCCCCAGACTCCTGAGTAGCTGGGACTACAAGTGTGCACCACCATGCCTGGTTAATTTTTGCATCTTTTTTTTTTTTTTAGTAGAGATGAGATTTTGCTTTGTTGGACAGGCTGGTCTCGAACTCCTGACATTAAGTGATCTGCTCGCCTCACCTTCCCGAAGTGCTGGGATTACAGTCATGAGCCACCATGCCCAGGCTCACCTGGCTAATTTTTTTTTTAACTATTCCTCACTGAGTTTTTGAGACTTTCTTTTTTTTTTTTTTTTTTTTTAAGAAAAAGAGAGAAAAAAAAGAATGAAAGAGAGGAAGAAAGAGGAAGAGGAAGAGGGAGAGAGAACAGGAGTATTGCTTTATTGCCCAGGCTAGAATGCAGTCTAAAAATGGGTATTGAAAACCTCTTTTATGCCAGTAATTGTACTTAATAATGGAGACAGGAAAAAATGAGGGAAGAAAATAACAAACAAGTAGCCAAACAATATTTCATTTAAACCTGTGAGTAGGTGTGATGTGGTACTGACAAGAGTGTATATTTTGTGTATTTAAAGTGGAGAGTTCTATAAATGTTCATTAAGTTTACTTGTTCCAGATCTGAGTTCAAGTCCTGGATATCCCCGTTGATTCTCTGTCTTGTTGATCTATCCAGCATTGATGAAGTCTCTTTATAAGTCTTATGTATCTGGGTGTTCCCGTACTGGGTGCATATACATTTAGGATCGCTAGCTCTTCTTGTTGCATTGATCCCTTTTCCATCTTTGCCTCTTTCGATCTTTGTTGCTTCAAAATCCATTTCATCAGAGGTGAGAATTGCAACTCCTGCTTTTTATTTATTTATTTATTTTTGCTCTCCATTTAGTTGGTAAATCCTTCTCCATCACTCTGCTTTGAGTCTTTGTGTATCCTTGCATGTGAGATGGGTCTGGATGCAACATACCGATGGGTTTTGGCTGTGTCCTTTGATTGGGGGATTTAGTCGATTTAAATTTAGGATTAATAATAATATATGTGAGTTTATTACTGCCATTTGATGTTAGCTTGCTGTTTTGCCCATTAGTTGATGTAAGTTCTTCATTATGTTGATGCTCGTTACTTTTTGGTATATTATTGGAAAGGCTAATACTGGTTGTTCCTTTCTGTGTGTAATACTTCTTTCAGAAGTGTTTGTAAAGCAGGCCTGGTGGTGATGAAATCTCTGAGTACTTGCTTGTTCACAAAATATTTTCTTTTTCCTTTGCTTGTGAAGCTTAGTTTGGCTGGATATGAAATTCTGGGTTGAAAGTTCTGTTCTTTCAGGATGTTGAATATTGGCCCCCACTCTCTTCTGGCCTGTAGGGTTTCTGCTGAGAGATCTGCTGTGAGTCTGATGGGCTTCCCTTTGTGGGTAACCTGACCTTTCTCTCTAGCTGCCCTTAGTATTTTATCCTTCATTTCAACCCTGGTGAATCTAACGATTATGTGCCTTGGGGTTGCTCTTCTTGAGGAATATCTTTGTGGTGTTCTCTGTATTACCTGGAGTTGAATATTGTCCTGCCTTGCTAGGTTGGGAAAGTTTTTCTGAATAATATCCTGAAGAGTATTTTCCAGCTTGGATTCATTCTCTTCGTCACATTCAGGTACACCTATCAAACATAGATTAGGTCTTTTCACATAGTCCCATATTTCTGGGAGAATTTGCTCATTCCTTTTTATCCTTTTTTCTGTATTCTTGTTTTCTCATTTTATTTCATTAAGTTGGTCTTCGACCTCTGATATCCTTTATCCTGTTTGATCAATTCAGCTATTAAAACTTGTGCATACTTCACGAAGTGCTCGTGTTGTTTTTCAACTCTGTTAATTCACTTATATTCCTCTCTATATTGTCTATTCTCGTTAGCATTTTGTCAAATCTTTTTTCAAAGTTCTTAGTTTCTTTGCCTTGGGTTAGAACAAGTTCTTTTAACTCCCAGGATTTTCTTATCATCCACCTTCTGAAGCCTACTTCTGATAATGGAACACACTCGTTCTCCATCAGGCCCTGTTCCCTTGCTGATTAGGAACTGTTATCCCCTGTAGAGGGAGAGGCGTTCTGATTTTGGGTATTCTCAGCCTTTTTAGGCTGAGTTCTTCCCTTCATTATAAATTTATCTATCTGTCATCTTTGTAATTACCGACTTTCTAATTAGGTTTCTGAGTGGACATCCAATTTATTGATTCCCAGTGCTGGAATCTGAGCAACCCACTGTGCAGACTAAAACAGTGGCGTTAAGATTGATAGTGCTTTTCTGCCCTGGAATCGCTGGTCTGGCTTCCTTCTTGAGTCTGTCCTTCAATCAGCTGAATAAGTGACTCTCCCTTCCCGGAGCTCCAAACGTCGGCCAAAAGGGGACCCAGTCCTGTTTACTCAGCACCAAGAACCACTGTGCCGAGGCGCCGGCCACAAGAGTCGCGCTGGCAACCCATGGGGCTCCTCTGCTGGGAATCTCCTGGTTTGTGAGTTACAAAAATTCATCTGAAAGTGTGGCATCCTCTCGTTCTCTGCACTTACACTGGGAGCTACGATCCCGAGCTGCTAGTGATTAGCCATCTTGGATCTCTCTCCTACCTGGCTAATTTTTTGATGCTTTGTAGAGATGAGGGTCATGCTGTGTTGCCCAGACTGGTCTCAAACTCCTGGACTCAAACACTGTCCTGCCTTGGCCTTCCAAAGTGCTAGTTTTGTAGGCATGGGTCTCCACACCCAGACCACCAGAAATTTATTGTTTCACAGTTCTGGGCCAGAAGCCTGAAACTGATGTGTCTGTAGAGCTATGTTCCCTATGAAGTCTATAGGGGAGAATCCGTCCTTGCCTCTTTCTAGCTTCTAGTGGCTTGCTGATTGATTATCTTTGACATACGTTGTGGCCTCACTGCACTCCCTGCTTTCATAGTCACTCGGCACTTTCCTGTGTATCTCTGTCTTTACACGGCCATCTTCTTATAAGGACACCAGTCATACTGGATTGAAGGGCCCCTGTACTTCAGTATGACTTTATTTTATGCATTTATTTTTTTGAGACAGAGTCTCACTCTGTTGCCCTGGCTGGAGTGCAGTAGCACAATCTTGGCTCACTGCAACCTCCTCCTCCCAGGTTCAAGAGATTCTTTTACCTCAGCCTCCCAAGTAGCTAGGATTACAGGTGTGTGCCACCACATCTGGCTAATTCTTTGCATTTTTAGTAGAGATGAGGTTCCACCATGTTGGCCAGGGTGATCTCAAACTCCTGGCCTCAAGTGATCTGACTGCCTTGGTATCCCAAAGTGTTGGGATTACAGGTGTGAGCCACTGCTAATCAGTTAAGACTTCATCTTAACTAATTGCATTTGCAGTGGCCCTATTTCCAAATAAGGTCACATTCTGAGATCCTGGAGGTTAGGACTTCAACTTATCTTTTTGGTGGTGATACAATTCAACCCATTACACCTGGGTCCCATGGATTGTGGATTAAGAACCTGCCGAGACAGTCAGAGGGCAGCATGGAGACCCTGAGACCAGAGGGTATGAAACAAGAGTGCAGAGAAGGAAGTGGTAGGGAGACAAATGGAACCCATTTTGCTATTTTGCCCATAAATTTGGTAGCAATGATCTCTCCCTGCAGATTTGGGTATAGGGACTTGAGTGACTGATGGCAATATTTGGTGAATTTCCACCGCTGAAGATACTCAAGTTCTAGATTTGAGTCAAGGCTACAAAGGGAAGTTTGTGGTTGTGTCCAGGACACTCTCTGTGGATGCCATATGTTTGAAAATGTCTGAATTTTGTGCATAGACACACTAGCAGCATTTTCATAAGTGGAGTTACATAATTAGGGCATGGACTTGCATAATAATTAGCATGTATAATTAGGCACAGGCTTCTTGTCCTTTAGACAATCAAGACATCTAATTACAAAATTAAGATGTAATTATGTGGTCCAAGGTCTGCATCTTTTTTCTACCCATTAGAGATTACATTTAGAAAATAATTCCAGAAAGCTGATGAAGAAATGAACGTAGACATCGATTTGAGGATGTTAAAGAAAGTGTTAAGGGCTGGTAAGTTTCCTTTGGTCTTTCCTCTCAGTTGTCAGGGGAATTATTTAAAACATTATAGTCCACTTGAAAGACTAACTTTTACCAACTGTGCTGTCGACCTTCGGTACTCACACTAATGAAGAGGAGTGTTGGTATGACTAATCCGTGGCATTCACGCCTGGCTCTTGAGTGTGGTTTGTAATCACACTTGAACATGGACCTAAATGTGATGTACTGGGAATTCATTCAAACCTATTAATGCAGCCATGCGGTGGAAATCTTAGGACAGCTTGGGATAGAGGACATCCTGCCTTCCCATTCTGCCCTGGTTCTCCCTTGTGACCACTTTAAAAATCGACCCATTGGCCAGGCATAGGGGCTTATGCCGTTAGTCCCAGCACTTTGGAAGGCCAAGGCAGGAGGATTGCTTGAGGCCAGGAATTAAGACCAGCCTGGGCAACAGAGTGAGACCCTGTCTCTACAAAAAATCTGAAATACTTGTTAGGAATGGTGGCACATACCTGTTGTCCCAGTTGCTTGAGAGGCTGAGGCAGGAGAATCACTTGAGCCCAGGAGTTTGAGGCTGCACTGAACCTCCATTGCACTCTGGCCTGGGCGACAGAGAGACCCTGTCTCTAAATAAATAAATAACACATTGCTCAGAATAATGCAAACCAGCACCTAAGCTGTGTTGTCCTTTCCCTGGATATTTGAGTATTTTTATTTTAAGTGCTCATTATTGACTGCAGGTGGGAAAGATCAAAGACTATAGCAAATACTCCGTCCTTCGAAAGAGAGTGATTTTTATAGCAGTAATTGTTTGAATTCTAATACACAGAGAAAGCTAGATTGTAGTGATATTCACCATGTTCTTCCTTGCCCTTAAATTGTGATTTGGCTGATCTCTATGTGACGCTAAACAACCAGTTTGACATATTAATTTTGCTGAACTAACTGAACTTTTGACCTAATTGGCTGCTGGTTGGGGATCAGAGCCATATGTGCAGGTTTTTCTAAGCCAGTTCTGACTTTAACTGTGTTATCCCTCTGTTCCTATAAACTGTTGAAATAACCGAGTAATTCCAATGTTTTGACAGCCACACTGCACTTCTCAGACTGCCGCTTTCTCCTGGAAAGTGGCACAGAAATCTGTCGGACCACGCTTCCTGATTTTTGGTTAAGAAAATATGCTTCCCATATGGTTGCAGGCCGAGAAAACAAAGACTTAAAGAGGTTGTAAGCATTTGGTGATAGGTCTCCTCCTCATGGCGCCTTCCCTCCGTTCCTATTTTTTATATTCTCTATAAGGCCAGGGAATGTGGTGAAGGACAAATTGTGTGTGGCAGGGAGGGGTTAGTCTTGACCATGAAAATACACACATTTGCACAGGGAACTTTTGCCATTGTTGTTTTTTTTTTTTACCTTGCCTTCTGAGCAATTGCTCATGATAGGTTTAGAGGCAAAGGAAAGGAACTGGGGAGAGGGGCATTTTTAAAACCATTTATGAACATGAATTCTAGGTCAGAGCAGGGCAGTTGGACTGCATCATCTCTAAGGCATCTTCAACTCACAGGTTTCGGGATACCTTGATCTCCAGCCGGTCACTCAACAGGAGGTCCTACTCAACTCCAGGCCTCTGATTTTTCAGTTCTTAGATGTGTTGACTAGAAACCTATTCTTTTGCCTTTACTTCCAGAGAACTCAGTAATTCCAGTTCCTAACAGAGCCTAAAGCATGAATGCAACTTTTATTTCTCAGCTTTTGAAATCTGCTTTTCCCTCCAGGTACTCCATGTCAGCATTCTCAAGACTGGAGAAGTTAGGCATCAGACATCCCAAGCCTTCTCCTTTTATTGGAAACTTGACGTTTTTCCGCCAGGTAAGGGCTGTCTTCCATTGGCTTCCATCATAAAATATGCTGAGGGCCAGGCATGGTGGCTCATGCCTGTAATCCCAGCACTTTCAGAGGCCGAGGTGTGTGGATCACCTGAGGTTGGGAGTTCAAGACCAGCTTGACCAACATGATGAAATCCCGTCTCTACTAATTACAAAAAATTAGCTGGGCATGATGGCACATGCCTGCAATCCCAGCTACTTGGGAGGCTGAGGCAGGAGAATCGCTCAAACCCCAGAGGTGGAGGTTGCAGTGAACTGAGATTGTGCCATTGCACTCCAGCCTGGGCAGCAAGAGTGAAACTCTCTCAAAAAATAAAAATAAATAAATAAATAAAATATGCTGAGCCCGGGACAGGCTTTCTGCATGAAACATTGCTCTTGTCCGAGTCCCCACATCTTGAGAGGTAAAGGTGTTCTATGATGCCATGAACCCTCCTCTACTTACATGAATTTTTATGTGATGGCAAGAATCCGTCTCTTATCACTATCAATATGTTTTGAGTCCTGTCATCCATTCACTTACCCATTTCCCCCAAACCCCATTTATTGTGTGTCTAAATACACCAGACCCTAGAGTGTAGAAGAAGTTACTTGTGCCCTCAAGAACACCATCAAATGATGACATGCAACACCAGATGAGATATACCCTGGCACTAGATAGGGTGGTATGATGGTAGCCATGCTCTCCCATCAGAGGAGAGGGTCATCTGTCAGGGCCAGAATCATCCTAGGAAATTCCTGAAGAAGGAGGTACTTCAGGGGCTGTGGACATAGAGATGAGGACACACACACCAGGTGGGAGGCACCACGTAAGTGAGTGTACCAACGTGAGAATGATGGCACAGGTTGATCAGCAGCCTGCACTGGCTAGAAGCCAAGGATTCAGGTGCTTGGGGCAATGTAGCTGGGTGAGAGAAAGGGGGACTAGATGCTTACAGCCTAGAAGGGCAAGTGAAGAACTATTTGTGTGCTACCATTTTTATGAAGGAGAGGGATGTTGGAATGGAAGAATACTCTGCAAGAGAGAACAATCTTGGTCTAGCATTTTGTCGTGTATGTTTCAAACGTGTTGATTTTAATTAAAGTTTAACTTGAATTGCTCATGATGATTCAGAATTTGGGATAAATTCAATAGAAGAATCTAGGTTAGGGTTGTAGAGCCCAACTGTTGCTGAACTGGGGTGAAGCCATGATGGCTCAGTCTGGGCGGTGATGAGAGGGAAGAGAGATGGATAATTGGGAGCAAAATTAAGAACTCTCGGGACAAATGAATGTAGAGAATTCAAGGCAAAGTGAGTCAAACGTGAGTCTGAGCTTTGAGCTGGGGAAACGGGGAGCATGGCCATGGGTTGAGAATAAAAGGTTGGGCAGGGGAGTGGTTCAGGGAGATGACAAGTTTTATTTTAAGTCTGTTGCCTGGGATTTGCCAGAGTGACATGCCAGTGGAAATGGCCAGCAGACATTTGTAGATACAGTCAGGACTTCATAATCTACGGTTATTTTTCTCACATTGGGTTTTCTCAGAATCCACATGGCTTATTCTGCTAAGTCATGGGGACACTGACTCCAGACTCAACACCAGGAGCCAGCAGACCCGGCATGGGAAGAACCACCAAGCCAAACAAAGACAGGAAGACTAAATAGGGGACGATCCTGATAATGTCCCTTCGACATCTCTAGAATTCCCCCATCTCTATCTCTGGAAAGGCTGGCCCTTGGCACTTGATAGAAAAGCAAGCTGCTCTTTCTGTCCTTTTATGCCTCCACCTTCTCAGTTATTTCTTTTCCATTTCTTCCCCTGTCCATCACCTTTTCCATGATTTGTGGTGGTTTCTGTCTTCCTAGCATTTTTAAACACTTTCTCCTCTCCTCTCTCTCTCTGGGGTGGGCAGTTTACAACTTTCAAGCTCACGAACAACAACCTCAGTAAGGCTTCCAGTGAGCCCCTTGAAACAAGTGTGAAGAAATTTAAAAGTGTCAAGGTAGAACAACAGACCAGATTGGAAAGCTAAAGAAAATACATTTCACACATTTCTGGGGGGAAATGATCTGTTGTATTCGGTGGAGTAATTAATTTGGTATTAACATTCCGAGATGTGAGGAGAACACTGCGCTCCTGCCTCTGGAGAGCCTCCACATACGCTCCTTTGCAGCCCGCCATTCTCACAGCTACAAGCCCTGCCAAGTTCTTTCTAGAACATAGTAATTTTGGTGACTATTTTTATATGCATATATGCTTTCCTTGATGTATGGCAAGCTTACGCTGCAGAATTCAGAAGATTGAGTGAGAAAGGCACGTGTTTCCATGCAGGACATTCATACTTCATGTGAATTCACACCCCCAGCTCTCCACCTTCATTCTGCCTCCATACTCCATTCTCACAATGCAAATCTACCATTTGCCACCCCCACCCCCACCCCAACTCATGAGTATTTTCAGGTCTAGTCCCTTCCCACCACACAATGGGTCTAGCATATTCCACCCCTCCTTCAACCCAGGTACACTGCTTTCCCATTATAAAATGTGTCTAGCCAGGCACGGTAGCTCACACCCATAATCCCAGCACTTTGGGAGACCAAGGCAGGCAGATGACCTGAGGTCAGGAGTTCCAGACCAGCCTGGCCAACATGGTGAAACCCCGTCTCTATTAAAATACAAAAATTAGCTGGCACGGTGGCACATGCCTGTAATCCCAGCTACCCGGGAGGCTGAAGCAGGAGAATCGCTTGAACTCGGGAGGTGGAGATCGCAGTGAACCAAAATCATGCCACTGCACTCCAGCCTGGGTGGCAGAGCAAGACTCTGTCTCAACAACAAGAAAAAGTGGCTAGCATTTTGTTCTATATGTTTCAAACATGTTGATTTTAATTAAAGTTTAACTCGAATGGATCTTGATAATTCAGAATTTGTGGTAATTTTGATAGACTCAGTAGAAGTTACATATAGTGACAGTATAAAGGGGCTTGGCCCTATGATAATGCTAAATGAAATTTCAGAGGGCGGTGTTAGAGTTGAGAAAGCAAACTTTTTGAATATTTTAGCAGCAAGGATACATAAGTAGTTTAAGAACTGGTGAGCTCTTCTGTCCGTTACAGCAGGGATGCCCAAGACTTTTACATGGCAATATTTTTTATAGTCATTTGTTTATTTTAGTATTCCAAAGTACTTGAAAGCAATATAACTTCCCTTCTTTTTTATTGTTTCTGTAATTGTGTTCTTGCTGTTCCAGATTTTTTTCTGAATAAGTTTGAATAACTGGAATTTGGCTTAATCTTATTCTTACTGTAGTGCTGTGTTTCCTTCAGGGATTTTGGGAAAGCCAAATGGAGCTCAGAAAGCTGTACGGACCTCTGTGTGGGTAAGAAGGAAACTCAACGTTTCTCTTATATATGATATTTCATTTTTCATGTGTTGAACTGATATGGAAGAAGTGCCAAGAGTAGGAATGTTGCATGTGTTTCTGTTTTTCGAAGGGCCCACAAAGAGGCTGTCCTGCAGTGCAAACAAGGCTTCTAGAGAAGAGCCTGGGGCTGCCCCCGGGGAACCGTGCTGGCCTGAAAGAGTACCACCTTCCAGGCTTTGCAGCCTTGCTGGGCCAAGCACATCATCATGTCCTGCTGCTGTGCTGATGGATATCACCATGGGATGTGGTGGCCCTCTTGCCTCAGAGCACAGACTGTCCAATATGCCTTGACAGTGCATAGAAGGTCTTACCCGTGAACCTTATCAGACTCGGGTCCTTCTGCCCATGGGGAGAGTGTGCTGCCAGCAGCATGACCACGTAATTTATCATCCAATCCAGTTCCCTTTTGAAAGTGAAAGGAAGTGCTATTAATAATTACCCCAGGATGACCGTGTCAACTATCCCAGATACGCTGGGGCAGATGGTCACCCTAGTTCTTGGCTGTGTAAAGTAATATCGCCCTTCTCTTTATTTTTCCTGAATTTCCCCTTTTTATGCTCTTTTGTTTCTAAAATTCCAGATTCTGGTGAGCAAACCCATGTTCAGACCACTTACTCTATTCAAGATTTAACAGGCTTGAATTGTATTGATTCTCAACATGTGTCTTTCCACACTGGAGTCCTAATCATTTTAGTCGGTTTTCACACAGCTTCTCTTCAGCCACTGGGTGATTTTGGGGCAGCTTTTCCTAGACCTCTGGGTCAGTGATCACTTTTGTAGGTATATTAAAGCTCTCTTGTGTTGCTGATACACATCCCAATGGGCTCCAGTGATTTGGGAGTCCTCTCTCCATAGGATTCATGATGTCTGGTCTCCTGATACCCATTTTTGAAAGGGATTGGCTTATCATCTTTGTGGAAACGGCCCCACTTAGGAGGCCCATGGTTTTGGTCAAGTTCTTCTACCTTTGGTTTGCTATGTGGCCATGAAGAAGTAATAAATTAAGATGTTAAGATGCTCTCTGTATTAGTCATTGCTGCATAATAGACTACCCCAAAACTCAGTGACATAAGCAACAATTTATCATTTATCATGTGTCTAAGGGTTGGCTGAAGTTGGCTGGCCTAAGCCACACTTGGCTGGATGGCTCTGCTGCACTTCTGGATGTATCTGCTGGGGAGGGTCTCGCCTGGGGCACCGAGTCTCTGCATGTCTCTCATTCTCCTTGGAAGTATAAGGAAAATAGCAGGTTCTTGTGGTAAAGGCAAAAACTCAAGAGAGCAAGCCTGATGGTGCCAGAACATTATACATTTCTGCTGCATCATGTCAGCTTATACCCTATTGGTCAAACCAAGTCACAGGGCCAAACCCAGGATGTGGGCAGGAGGACACAGTGTCCACTTTGAGGCCAAAGCAAAACACCTGGCCCAGCCTGATGCTGATGGAGCAGGGAGGTGTACTCCTCAGATGAACAAGTGGGGAGGCCGGGCATATCATTAAATAACAAGCAACCTACTTCACTCCCTAAAATCTCCTAACTTGGCCTTTACTTACTTTTCCATTTTTATTTTTCAGTGCATAGCTTCTTGCTTTAAGCGTGATAGGCACTCGATAAAGGCTCAAGAGATTGAACTGTCCACCTTTCTCTTACCCTTGTGTGGTTCTATTGCTTTTTTTTCCTGAGATGGAGCCTAGCTCTGTTGCCCAGGCTGGAGTGCAGTGGGACGATCTTGGCTCACTGCAACCTCCGCCTCCTGAGCTCGAGCAATGCTCCTGCCTCAGCCTCCTGGGTAGCTGGGATTACAGGTGCCTGCCACCATGCCTGGCTAATTTTGTATTTTTATTAGAGATGGGGTTTTGCCATGTTAGCCAGGCTAGACTCAAACTCCTGACCTCAAGTGATCCGCCCATCTTGGCTCCCAAAGTGCTGGGATTACAGGCATGAGCCGCCGTACTCGGCCTATTGCTTTTTAAAGGTTCTCATTCCAGCTCTTTCTTTCTGACAGTCTCATTCTGTAGCTGACTTGGCAATGATTTGGAGACTGCCTCATATGCTTCTGAGACACAGCGCTGACTCAGAATGACAGTATCTTCACCAGAATCAGAAAAAGTCCTGACTAAGTTTGAATTCTAGGAACCACTTTACTTCAGTATTTCTTGTACAGATTTCCAAAGTAGAGACTTCGGGTATTTTAAAATAATTTTTAAATGTCAAATGAAGAGTTTAAAGGGTACTGTATGAACTAGTTGTGTGTGTGTATGTGTGTGTGTGTGTGTGTGTGTGTGTGTGTGTGTGAAAGAGAGAGAGAATGAGAAAGAAAGAGAAAATGACAGAAACAGAGAGAGAAGGAGAAAGAAAGAGAGGTGGAGAGAATTAGTTTCCTTGACAACAGGATATCCAATCAACTTTTTCCTCCAACTTTAACTAAGTTAACACAATTTGTCCTTTTCATTTCAAGAAAATCTAAATCATAGAGAATGATTTCAAATGAGGTTATAGAGATCAAAATTGCAGTATCATCTTCATTCTTTGTTCCCACTTCTAGTGAAAAGGAAAAAAAGAAAGGTGATGGCATAATTTCTTCCTATAAAGCTATCAACTTTTTTCCTTTGACAAAAAAAAGATGAGCCATAAAATGCTGACTTCTTTTTAAACGTGTCTACTCCCAGATTTAGAGGCAATATGGTGGCGAGGTAAAAATGAAAGGGTTGAACCAATCCAAATCTAGGATCTTTTCTAACTCTAAATGTTATTTTCTTACTGCTTAAATTTTAGCAAGATAGTTTCACTGATTGAGAATGGTCTATGCTCAGTGAACAACGAAGACTCTTCTTGCAGAGAACAATTTAATTTAAATTACATTAGTTTTTGTACTACTTCTATTAGGAAATGTAATCAACCCAGCTTGGTCCTCTTAAAAATTAAAGTAATAGATTCATCATTTGACAAGTGAAACCCCACATTCCACGCTGTTGATGCCATGTAGAGATGCACTGGGCCTTGAGATGACAGCTTGGCACGGAATGTTGGGAGAAAAATGGGCAGGGCGGATCTCCTCACTGCTCTAGACTGGAAAGCCAAATGTGATGGCAATGTATACTTATCTGGTTGTCACCCTAGCAACTCAGAGTTTGGGGCTCAAAACTGGAAACTGACCCCTTATCCCATTTTCCCTTCCACTCCCTGCTATGGGGACAGTAGGGCTGGAGAAGGTTTCCATCAAGATAGGTTGACAACATCAATGTTTATCATTACCACCACTACTCCCGCCAGCACCACCATCACCACCACCATCATTGAGAACAAAATAGCTTCACCAAGTGTCTACTTACATAGCCTGCTTGCCAGGTTCTGTGTCTCTGCCTGCTTTGAACTTGACTATAAAGCAGGAGGACTGGCGTGGATACCTATACAGCTATTAGTGTGGTATAAAGAACTCTCCTGCATTGCACAGCAGACTGGCCACGTAGCACAGAGAAGGCAAGGCTTTATTGCTTTGGCTAACCTTCATCAATTAATGATTACTTGTTACCTCCTTCAGGCTGAGAATGAGCCCAAGTTAGATTTATATTCCTTTCCAAACTCTGTAAGAACAGAATCAACATAATTATCATACATTGGTGATTGAGTATGGTTTATATTCAATATATACCAATATTGAATATAAACATATATTGATATATATTGAGTTTAAACATATATATTGATATATACTCAATATATCCTGTTTGAATAGAGATTATATCCCCTCTAATTTGTAGCTGGACTTTGTAACCCAGTAGATGACAAGCCTTTATTACGTTATTACTATTAATTACTTATAGTTAAGTAAGAATAAATATGTACACAGCACCCTAAGTTCAGGTCATTAGCAACTCCTAAAGGCCCCCATTCAAAGTGGCTTTTCCCTTTATCTCGTTGTTTTGCTTTTGTTTTTGTTTTTGAGACAGAATCTTGCTCTGTCATACAGGCTGGAGTGCAGTGGCACAATCTCAGCTCACTGCAACCTCCACCTCCCAGGTTCAAGCTATTCTCTGGTGCCTCAGCCACCTGAATTGCTGGGATTACAGGCATGTGCCACCATGCCCAGCTAATTTTTGTATTTTTGGTAGAGACAGGGTTTCAACATGTTGGCCAGGCTGATCTCAAACTCCTGACCTCAAGTGATCCACCTGCCTCGACCTCCCAAAGTGCTGGGATTACAGGCCTGAGTCACCATGTCTGGTCTATCTAATTGCCTTTTAAATGCTTGCTCTAAAGTTCTACTTTTCCTTAGCCTCATCCCCATTTTGTCTTTTCCCCACATCACTTTAGTTTTGATCTTGTCTCCCTCTTGTTGAGCTTGACTTTCATACTTCCTGGCATCCATCACCTGTGCCAGGAAGTGCCACTTTTGTTAAGTGGCTCCTGCATCCTGGATCCCTTCATGAGGCCGGCCTTGTTGCAAAACCTCATATACTCCCATTAGAGCAGCAAGTCGTAGGTAGGTAAGCATGAACTTTGCACATAATTCATAAAGTACAAAGGAGTTTAAGAGAAAAGTACTCTTGCTCCCACCCTGGGGCCCAGCTGCTCCTTCACAGAAGCAACCTCTGTTAAAAATTTCTTTATAGTCAAATGGATCATATATGATACATGCTGTTCTTTACCTTGCTTTGTTCATTAATAGTATTTGGGAAATTGTCCCATTTTGATCCATTCATTCTTATTAAATTATATAGTATTTTTAAAGGATTTCCTTGTATGAATGTATCCTAATTTTTAAAACAAGTTCTCAGTTGACAAATATCTCTTACTTTTACAGACACCATTGCAGTGAAGATTTTCATATACACATTGTTGATGTCTGGGATAAATATGTAAGATAAATTCCTAGAAATGGAATTAATAGGCCAAAGGTGGTCTAAATTTTTAGTGTTTTTTTTGTTTTGTTTTTCGAGACGGAGTTTCGCTCTTGTTACCCAGGCTGGAGTGCAATGGCGCAATCTTGGCTCACCGCAACCTCCGCCTCCTGGGTTCAGGCAATTCTCCTGCCTCAGCCTCCTGAGTAGCTGGGATTACAGGCATGCGCCAATATGCCCAGCTAATTTTTTGTATTTTTAGTAGAGACGGGGTTTCACCATGTTGACCAGGATGGTCTCGATCTCTTGACCTTGTGATCCACCTGCCTCGGCCTCCCAAATACATTTTTAGTTTTGATAAATAGGACTAAATTTCTCTCTCTAGGGATTATATCAGTTTAGACTCCCATAAATATGCTTATGTTCCTCCCATGCTTGTCATTAAAATGTGTGGTTACAATTTTAAGTCTTTACCAATTTGATGGCATATTGCTGCAGTTTCAATGTGCATTTCTCTAATTATGAACAAGTTTATGCATCTTTTCATATGTTTACAATCCAATGTATTTTGTTTTCTGAGGGATCCTTTGCTACTTCTCTGTTGGGTTATTAATCTTTTCCCACTTTATTTGTAGAAGCTCTTTGCATATTAAAGAAAGTAGCCCTTTATGTGCCTTAAATATTTTCTCCTTTTTATTTTTGTCTTTGACTTTGCTTATCATGTATTTCTTCCAATCAGAAAGCATTTGTTTTTGTGTTCTTGACTTTAATTGATTTTAACAGCGTCTACATTTTCTATCTTACTCAGAAAGGTTTTCTCCACCAAGGATATTTTTTCATAAACTTTCATTTTTCTATTTTTTTAATTTTATTTTTTATATGTAGAATATTTGATATATCAGGAGTTTATTTGGAAGATGGAGTTAGGGACACACCCTTTTTGTCACAGAAATTCATCCTTTTCCAATTCATTTGAAATGTCCCTTTTGTTGTTTATTAATTCTTAGATGCATTTCTGACTTCTCTGTTCTGTTGTACTGGTTCATCACAAGCCAGGGCTGCACTGAATATCCTCATTTGGATGTCACATGTGTAACTTCTTGTGCCTAGCTGCAGGAGGGTGTTTTAAGAACATCTTTACAAGTACCAAAGCCTGGAGCAATCTATCTCCCAGGGAACCTTAGGTCCCATACTGGAAAAAAAAATCAATTTAGCAGATAAATAAGCCTTTGGTATAAATGTCCTGACACTTAGCTTCAAAGTTCATGCCACAGGAGGGGGAAGTGTCTCATATGCCTCCAGGTTGGAGGTTTTTAGCACCATTTAAAAAATTTAATTAGCTAGCATGCATGAACTAATAGCACCTTGTCACAGGCAATGAAGAAGTTGAGAACTTTGGGATACATAAGGAAAAGCATGTGGCATCAGCAATGAAAATAACAAGGTCGTTTCAACACTTTTTAAAGCTCAGCTTCCATGGCGCCATCCATTAGAGTTTGTGTTTTGGAAGTGACTAAGGTGTGAACGCTTTTCATGTAATTATTCTTAACCATCATGTTTATGTATTATTTAGATGGGGTTGAAGAGCAGCATAGAGATGGTTTACTTTAATACAGGCAGATGGCTATGTCATCATCTGTGGGAGATTTCCTGGCCTACCGCCATGGACCAAGAACCACGGGAATTGAAGGGCTCTGAAAGACTCACCTGTTGGACATGCTTGTTCTTTGACTTCGAAAATACAAGACATCTGAATACACTGGTCTTGAAAATGTGGCTGAAGATAGGGAAGGGTGGAAACTATTGCTGATTTGTCCAAGAAAAGGCGAGTATTTAGACTCAAATTGGGCAGGTGGCACCTGGAGATGGTACTTGTTTTTAAACTGAACTGAGCTCAGTAGAATCGTAGATGTTGAAGAATGGTGGTAAGTAAGCCATCGTTACAGAAGAGCTTCAGACACTGGTGCTAAGGAGTCAAACTTTGGGTTTTTGCTGCTGATATAAAGTGCAAGCCTCAGCATGAGACTCATTTCCTAAATGTTTGACCTAAACATGTGGCTCAATTCTAAGAGGAATTGATGAAAATGAAAATATACTATGATCATTGAGAAAACACAATACCCTTGAAACAGTGGAATTAAGCACAGATGTCCTAAATTATCCTCACATTGCTGGCCATGAGGCCAAACTGTGGGCAATATTTGGGTTCCCTAGCTTGGTGAAAGCTGGGTTTCATGAAAGATTTGAAAGTAAAGCTGTGCATCGCAGTTCCCAATAATGTGAGTCTGAAAGCAAAATTCATGTGAGACCATCATGATGGTCTGTATGCCATAATTATTGAGCATCATTCAGTGAGTAAAATACAAATATTCTCGCTGGTCAAAATAGCTTAATCATGAATACTATGCCTGTAAGAGCACATTTTTTAATGATTGGAATTCACTAAACTGCATTATTGCATTTTAGGGGGCCATTATTCTCTAAAAGTGAATGCCCTGACATAGCATGCTGATGTTTTAGGAGGCCTTTGAAAATAGGAAGAAAGTTGTCCACAAGACAACTATCACCAAGCCAAGCACACTGCCCTATAGGTGGAATTATCAAAGGAACAATTGCCCACAGATAAATAAGTGACTTGGACCAAAAAGAGACAGAGGAATTTGATTTGAGTCCCACTTTTCTTGGATAAACCATTGATAGACTCTTCATCCTTCCCTGCCACCAGCACGTCTCATTATACCAAACAGTGTATTGCTATGAAGTTTCCGTGCTTTCTTATGATTTAAGATCACCTTCTTTCCTAGTCTTGCTCCAAAGACCCTTCTGAAGTTTACCTAATTTTCTGGACTTCTGACTCTCCTTTCTGCCCATTTGTCTTCTACCACTTCATTTCCCCCAACCTCTTTCTGTAACAGCATATGGGTGATGGTTGCTGCATATTTTAAAGACTACAGTTGTCTAAGTCTTTGTGACCTACTCTCATAAAGATCAAGAGCCTGTATTAATTCCCTCTTCTTTGGGTAGAAACATCCAACAGGGCATGTAGCTTACAATAGAAATCTGCAGTTAAAATCCCAGCTTCAACTTTCTTTCTCTCTATTGCTTGTTAACTTAACGGATTTAGGCCAACCACTTCCCCTCTCCAACTTTAGTTCCCTTTGATGTAAAATGTGGGATTTGGACTAAGTTGGTGACTGACACTTTGTTTAATCATGAGTCTCAGTAAATAACATATTAACTACATTGTTATCTAAGACACACACATACACTTGAAATAAAAGTTTTCCAGAAGAATACCTTATTCACTGTATAAGAATCACTTTGATCTATTCTATTGTATTGTATTCTAGTCATAAAAAATAAAACATTTACAAGCTGGTCACAGCCCATTAAATTGATTTCATGACCACTAGTGAGTCAAAATCAGCAATTTGAGAAGCAAGGGGCCAGATAATATCTGAAGTCCTTTCCAGTTCTAAACTGGGTGACTACAGGCCATTGACACAGCCCCTATCAGTGTGCATCAGGAAATTGTTGCAGGCCATTGTGTTTGCCTCTCTGTGGTTTAAGATTCAGAGAAACCTCTGACAAAATCATTAAAAGCCCACTTAGATGGCAGCTGAAGTCGAATTCCAGCAGAAGCACTCCTCCTGCAGAGACCAGGCTCCCGTACCTGACTGTGGACCCAGGCTAGCCACCTCCCACCCAATAGCACCTTCTTATTCTTTCAAATCACAAGTTCAACTATTATTGAAGTTATTTCCAAGCCTTCACCCGGAATCATGCCAAGAAGCTAACACAAATGTATTAATTGACCATTTAAAACATCTTTCAGTAAGATTTTTGCACTGGGTGTAAATATCTAAGTAATTCAGTGGATATCCTCTCTCAGGTAGGTGTGGCCAGCTGGTTACTTATTCCCAGGAAGTTGGAGCAGCAGGAGGTAATAGCCTGGAAACTGAAGGTAATCCCATTTGCCAGGGTAGGCTAGCTATGGAAAACTGACCAGGCTGTGGGTACCAAGAGAGCAGCTTCCTGCTACTTCCTGCTGTGGGTGAAGGGCAGTGTTTAAATGGTAAGATGATGCTCTCCATTCTAGCAGGGTTTCAGTGGGGAGGGGTCTGGGGATGAATCAGGGATTGACACTCGGTTCTAAGACTCACAGCATCATGTGAGGCCCAGGACTCAGAAGCCAGACCTAATCTCTGATGTCAGTTAGGGAACAAAGGTCCATTGTGGTTGGAACAGATCCATGCCAGGAGGCCGAATCTCACGATGTGCGGCTGGAGGTTGTTCCTGCTTCTCGGGCCAAGGCTGGGCCTGCAGGTGAGAGGCGGAGCACCTGGCTGGAAAGGAGCGAGGACTGCAGTGGCTGGAGGATCAGCCACAGATTTTCCATTTTGCATTCCTTGATATTCATATCCAAAATCTACCAAGGAGAGCTGTATATCACGATCAAGGTGGAAGGGAACTAACTCATTCCTCATCAGCAGCTATCAAATATGGCATCAATACCTTCTTGATCCTCTAAGTGACATTTCTGCACAGATGTGTTCCCAATCAACAGAAGGTCTCAATGAAAGTTGCATAGAAAATCTATTTTGACCTAATACCTTCAAATAATAAATTCCATATTTAATTGAAGTGTACCTGCAACAATTCCAAGTTGTTCAACCCAAAATGCATGATAGAGTTATGTAAAAGAGTCATGAATCACTGTGACATTTGTCAAGGCATTCTCCCATCTGGAAGTAGGTCCAGAAAGGACATGGCTTTATGCACATATCTTTTGTCAAGAACTTTGCACAGATAGCCTCAAAACTTGCACACATTAACCCAACTCTTATGGCTCTTCACCCTGAGAATGCAAATAGCATTCCTATTCTGTCTAAAAAGAAGAATGACAAACCGTCTTTGATTTCGTAATCTAAAAGAAATTATTACTAAACTTGAAGAAGCAATGAGTTCCCAATTCACTTAGAGCTTCAAGTTCCTCTTTCATCACTATTTTGTGAGCAGAGAAACTTTTTCCAAACAAGTTCTTAGAAATCCTTGCATGATTAAAAACCAGTTCTAAATCTTGTTACTCACAAAGGGCAAAAGGTAAGGAATCTAAATTTCTAAAACCAAATTAACTCCAGATACTAGTGTGAACTTTCCAACAAAAACGTCGTACACCACCACCACACACACGTTTGAAATTCTACTACATCGTGAATGCTCGATGTTCGCCTTTACATTGGAACATATTCTCCTGCCTTCCTTAGGATTTTTAAATCTTTTAAAGTTTGGATTGTTTACTATGCATTCCAATTACTCCTGATCAGTCTTATGTGTAACATTGCTATAGCTATGCACACAAAGTAATTCCTTAGCAAGGCCCTGCCAAGTTTTATGATGCCTGCTTGCCTAGGGCAGATAATATAAACTTAACTAGGAAAATAAGTTCTTTGATTATTCTCTGCATCTCAAGACCCTGCTCTGAACAACTTCTCCTCCATCTCACCCTCAAGCTGCAAGAATTTTGCAATCCATTCTATGAAGTTTTTCTACCCTGTGTAAGGCTGTCAGTTTATTGGCCTATTTATAAAGGTCTGACTCTCTGACATGTTCTCCAGGCTCCCCACATTAACTACTAAGGAGGCACTTTTTGCAGATTATTTTTTGGCGGGGACTTGGCTTAAAGAGGAACCCATTAGCCTTTGCCCTGAATCTATGGCTGGTGAATGGCCTGTCACAGCACATGAGTTCGATGTGGTGATTGTGGTCTTTTGTGTGAAAACACCCACCAGGAACTCTTGATACTACTCAGCCTACTGGAGATGTGGGCATCCAGGATTGAACCAAAGCAACTGCACTTTACAACAGGGCTACTTCAGGAAGGAAATCCAGGTCCTCCCTGGCTTGTGCTGCCTCCATCTTTTCCAGTGCTAATGTAATGCTTGGTACATATTCACTGCAAAGAGGCAACTGTTGAATGGCTCTTCCATTTGCCTTTGAAGATTGCTTGTAACTCTTCAAGTTATCTTCATCTCACTGCCAGACCACAGCTTGTGACTGATGACTGACATGGCCACCAGGTTCTTCCAAAAGACTCCAGCCTAAAGATTGTTAGCTGCTTTCCCCAAAGGCTTAGGCTTCTCTGCTAGAGTTCCAGTTCTTTGGCGTGTCCCATGAGCAAGAAGCCTCAGCTCTTCATCCTCCTCTGTGTAGGAGCCCACAAGGATGATTTCTCTCTGCATTTAGCCTCCTGAGTTCTACCCTGTTCAAAATCCATACCTGTTCATGAGCACCAGGGCTTCAGAGCCCAGGAACCCGCAGCTAGCACCCACAGGAGAAAGGTTTCATAAGAGTAGGTGGAATGGGTCTTCATGCCTCTACAACCTGGCCGGCAGGAGGAACGCTGTGACCCATGGTTTCAGGGTTGATGGTCCCCCACTTGCCAGTTAGATCTAGGTGTTGAGAATAGCATGAAGGACTTTGGCTGGAGGACATGATTTTTATTGTGTTAAAATACACATAACATAAAATGTACTATCCTATTTCTCATTGTATAGGTCAGTTACATTAAGTACCTACGCACTGTTGTGCAACCGTCATCATCGTTCACATCTGGAATTTGTTTCATCTTGCAAAGCTGAAACTCTGTCCCCATTAAACATGAACTCTCCATTCCCTCCTCCCCCAGGCCCTGACAACCACCATTTTACCTTCTGTCTCTACAAATTTGACTACTCTAAGTACTTCAGTAAAGTGGAATCATATGGTATCTTTCCTTTTGTAACTGGTTTATTTCACTTAGCATAATATCCTGAAGGTTAATCCATGTTGTAGTACATGAGAGAACGTACTGCCTTTTTAAGGCTGAATGATATTCCACTGTATGCATATTCTGCCTTTCGTTTATTCATTTGTCTGTAGGTGGATAAGTGTGTTGCTTCCAGAATTTAGCTACTGTGAATAATGTTACTTGAATGTGGATGTGCAAATACCTCTTTGAGACCCTGCTTTTAGTCCTTTTGGGTATATATGCAGAGGTGGAATTGCCAGATCACAGGGTAAAGCTATTTTTAGCGTTCTGAAGTCATACTGTTTTCCATAGTAACCATACCATTTCACATTTGGAGGGCATTTTATAGCAATGCTTTATTGTCCCCTTTTCACCATGATTATGTGGCCATTACTTCTTGTTTTCAAACCTTGAGAGTGAACTCAGGTGAAATTTACACTTCCCCTTGTGCTCTGGATCCCAACTGGTGAAGGTGAACCACACATTTCTGATTGGAATGTATGACCCCAGTGACTTTGCCTCTGACTTTCTTTTGGCTAGGCCAGTGAGTGGATTTTTAACCAAACCAGCCCTATTATCAACAAATGCTTGCACTGCACCATAAATTCAGTTCGCTTTCATAAATTCCTAGTAGCCCTCACCCAGAGCTCCTTCTCCTCTTATCTCACTCCTTGCTGCCAAGCCCTTTACAATTTATGTGTCTGCTTTTCAGTTCTGCCTTTAGCCCCCTCCAAGTTTCCTCTTTCCCACCAGCTCACTGTGGCCTTTGTGTCTCACATAAATTTTGTCTTCTGTGTCTGGAACTCTTGCTGACTTCTGCTTCCTTGTTCCCTGGGTCTCCACAGTTTCTTTTCTTCCTCGAACTGACCCTTCAATCTCTGGGCTTCCTACCTCAAGTAATTTATCAAAATCCTGCTCTTGCAATTGGTGGCTTATCAATTTTTTTTTCCTCTGGGTTTCTTTCCCACAGTCTTTCCACTGTTTCATAGGGCATACATTCCTGCTTCATGACTGTTCATGACATGCTGAATTCCCCTATTGTACCCCATAGTCTCTGCACTGAGTGTGTGCTTGCTGGGAAAGGTTAGCTGGCACTACACCTACCCAGAAAAGGGGAGAGGGCAGGTGGCCTGTGAAAAAGAGTGTATCCAGGCACATATGCATGGGAGAAAGTTCAGAGGCTTTGGCTGAGCTAGAAAGAGGAAGAGTAGAGGCCATGCGTGTGCTAGGAAAATGTGATGTTTGGGGCACAAGTAGAGAGGACAGCCTAGGCAGTGGCAGGAGATGAGACAGACCTCAGGACTGGTGCTGAGGAGGTGGGTTATTTGGAGAAAGTTGTGCAGGTACAGAGAGGAGAAGAGACGCAGGGGGAGGATGGGATTGATTTTAAGAACAAGTGAAAGGCATTCTAATAGCACAGGTGAGAGATAATAGTGATTTAGATGATCAGAAATGGAAGGAAAAGAAGGAGAATTTTATAGAGAACATGTCCTGTAGCAGCTGGGTGTGGTGGCTCATGCCTGTAATTCCAGCACATTGGAAGGCCAAGGCAGGCAGATTGCTTGAGGCCAGGAGTTTGAGACACCCTGGGCAATATAGTGAAACCACATCTCTACAAAAAATACAAAAATTAGCTAGGTGTGGTGGCATGTATGTCTGTTGTCCCAGGTACTTGGAGGCTGAGATGGGAGGATTGCTTGAGCCGGGGAGGTGAAGGCTGCAGTGAGCTAAGATCATGCCACTGTACTCCTGTCTCAAAAAAAAAAAAAGAAAAGAAAATTTCCCATAGGAAAAATGCATCAAGTCATAAGAGATGAGTCAACATTACTCACTGATGCTGATTTCAAATTCTGGAGACATAATGGTGATTCCACCATAACTAGGAGGTTGAACAGGACAATGACAAAGATAGTTTGAGCTTTGTCTTAATCAGTTGGTGCTTGTCTTCATCTATTCAGGCTGTTGTAACAAAAATGCTGTAGACTAGGCGGCTTATGAACAACAGAAATTTATTTCTCATAGTCCTGGGGACTGGGAAGTCCAAAATCAAGGCACTGACGGATTCATTGTCTGGTAAGGGCTCACTTTCTGGTGCATAGATGGCGCCTTCTCGCCACGTCCTCATGTGGTGGAAGAAGTGAAAGAGCTCCCTAGGGCCTCCTTTACAAGAGCACTAATCCTATTCAAGAGAACTCTGCCCTCAAGACTATTTGTCCCCCAAAGTCCCCACCTTCTACAACTGTCGTCAGGGGGTTTAAGATTTCAACATATGAATTTGTGGGGGGTCAGATGGACACAAACATTCAGACCATGGCAGAGGTGCTAAGGAGACATTGGGTCCAAGGTGACTTAGGAATGAAGCACTCAGAGGATCAGGAAGCTGTGTTAGGAAGGAGAGAGGAATGGGAGCTCTAGGGTATGCCTGGAATCTGGAATCTCCACTTCCCATCCTCCAACGGTTGAGTGGGGTGTTTCCCACAGTGTGTCCTTGAGACCATCGTATCCACTGACAGTAATAATTGTTACATGGGAAATAGCAAAAGGAACACAGGTCTCTTCAGTGTAGGATGACTTCAAACCTTTCATGCGGCAATGTCCTTCAACAATCTCCAAGTGATAAATTCAGGATGCAGTGTTTGACCACAGAACTTTCCCCCTAGAGTATCTGTTGGGGACTAGGATACAGAGAACAGGCTTTGAGAGAAAACACTGATCTAATAAATACCAGCATTTTACTCCTAAAGAATTCCCCATAAAAAGCAGCCATTGATAGAGATAGTTTACTTCACTATTGTGAATTATCAACATTACAACCAGTAATTACTAATTACCTCCATTTGGAGTTGATGTTTTGGGGGATGTTTTTATTCTGCGGTGCTGTGGAGAGGCTGGAAATGCACGACTGCCTGCGTTCTTGTTTATTTATCTCCTTTTATCCCCAATGTTCTCTCATTCCCCTTCCCATCCCCAATAGTCAGCCCTTCCAACTGTGCTTAATGTGTTTTCTTTCACATGCTCTTGCAAACTGTGCATTATCATTTTGTGGGGATTATCTTTAGCTTATGCCAATAGTAATGTCATAGATCTCATTCTATTCCTTCAGTTTTTCATGTAGCACTGTGCTTTCAAGGTCCAGCACAGTGTTCCCATTGATTCTGCTGCTTCTTGCGGCCACCTGACACTCCACAGATGCCTGTGCCTACTTCACCTGTCCACTGTCCCAGGAGGAGATACCTGCAGTGGCCATCCTTTTATGGGACCTTTATTTACCTGTGGGAGGACTCCATGGGCTATCCATCTTGCCCTGTGAGTGTACTATATATATCTATATATCTATCTATATATATATATAGATAGATATATCTCAAAGATATATGTATCTTTATTTCCTAAGGCCACTTACATATTAATTGCTAATAATCTGAAAGCGTTTTCTAGCACTCGGTGTGGATCATATCCCTCCAATATAGTATCTCCTGTGGTCATCCCAATAACATCCCAGAGAGTTTGGCCAGGCTGGTCGCATTATCCTCAATCATACAGAAACATGAGTGACTAAGATGAGAAGGGCATGTGGCTAGGAAGAGGTGTGAGCAGAGTTGCACAAGTTCTTTCCATTAATCCAAAGCTGTTTCCACTCCACTGGCTCTTCTTGGTATTTCTTCACCATTCCAAACAGTCCTGCCTTAGGATGTTTGCCCTAACAATATGTAACATAAGTATTTGTTTCTTGACCTGCTTTCTTGATAGAATGCAAACTCCACAAGGATAGGGACTTGTTCTCTTGTTGGTGCTGCTGTTCTCAGTGCCTAGAATGGTACCTGGCACATAATGGACGCTCAGTACATATTTGTTGCATGAACAAAAGAATCATCTCTAAGTACATGTCTTTCATGTTAGATTCGTCCCCAAGGAAACTTCAAACCGGAAGGTCTTGTTATTTGGCTAATTTTGGTGATGGTATTACCTTATTGGAGAGAAATGAAAGGAATTAGGGGGAGTATCTCATATTAAAATAGAGGGTTGGATAAGGGGAGTGTATACTCTTTCCCCATCAGTGATTTTTATGCTCTATCAATTCAGTAGCCCATCAAAGTACAAAATTGAATTATACCATGTAAGGCCACCTTGGGATCCAAAAGATAAACAGAGAAGTAAAGGACATGTTCTCCTGGTACACTAGCTGACTCCACCCACCCAAGTCATTCATTGGGTTCTTACTGGGCCACTGCCTCATATTCTATTCCCGAAGGGGTGTTACCTCCCATAACCTTATCCTTAGGGTCAACTGATGGTACCAGAAAGAGCACTGAATTAGGAGCCAGATCTGGGTTCTGGTCTTAGCTCAGCTATCCCTACTCATGGGACTAGAATGCATGAGTCATTTACTGTTTTCTTACCTTTAAAAAATATTTGTGGGCGGGCACACTGGCTCACGCCTATAATCCCAGCACCTTGGGAGGCCATGGCTGGCAGATCACGAGGTCAGGAGTTTGAGACTAGCCTGACCAACATGGTGAAACCCTGTCTCTACTTAAAATACAAAAACTAGCCGGGCATGTTGGTGGGTGCCTGTAGTCCCAACTACTCAGGAGACTGAGGCAGGAGAATTGCTTGAACCTAGGATGCAGAGGTTGCAGTGAGCTGACTGAGATCGCACCGCTACACTCCAACCTGAGCGACATAGCAAGACTCCGTCTCAAAAAAAAAAAAAAAAAAAACCCACAAACTTGAGTGCCTGCCTATCTCACAGGTCTCACATGAGACTCAAAGAAACTCTCAGAGCTCTCCCAGGGTAGACCGTCCAAGTATCAGGAATTCCAACTGGGATTCCACTACTCCTTGGGCCTCAGATTCAGAAGTGTTCTTGCAGCCAGCCTGCATCTTGGGGAGACTGCCGACTTCAGGAGCCCCATACCTTGCCAGCTCGGGGTGAGCCTCTTGAGTCCTGCACATGGGTCCCCTCACCCTCAGGTCTTCGGGAAATCTTCCTACTGGATAAGGGGAGTCAGCACACATCCTCCAGTCATCTCCCCTCTTTGGGCCTCATTTCCTAGCTATGAAATGAGGGGGTTGGGCAAGAATGATCATCTTGAAGCATCCCTCCATCTCTAAAGTATTATGATCAGTGCTTTATTATTTTTTCCCTGCATCTGGTTTCTTTCCCACTGTGTCTGAAATTCTTTTGCCACTAAATTTTCCCTTTTTTTCAGAGTTGCATATCTGGGCTTTTTAGAACCTAGCCCTGGACAGCACATTCTTCCCATGGCACTGGGGTTCCTCCCCTGGCCTCATTGTCTTTTCAGAACCAACGTTAGCTTTTTTCCAGCCCCTGTATTCCTGTTCTAAGCCCACACATCATTTGGGGAGAGGTGATTTTGCTGTATATTCTCACAAGTATGTGTCCTGTGCGTATTCTATGAAATAGACACAAACACACATGCACAGCTCCCTTCAGTACCCCAGAATATGCATTTCTGGGCATAACATGTAGGCAAAAAATATTCAGGGACAGCCAAATGACTATTTTAATGTTCCTTTGTCCCTGCAGGGCCATCTAACTATTTATTTAGTAGCTCGATGCTGTTTGCATCAACAACTTTGCCTTATAGGCTGTTCTTCACGTTTATGATTCTTACTGTGAAAAAATGGCTTGCCTAACATCTGTTCTGAATTTGTTTTTTCTTTATTTTTATTTATCTGTTCCCTGTTGAATTACATTTGCACCAAGGACAGTAACTTGAATTGGAATCTTCAGTGTCCTTCAGGATTTCTGCACACTTCAATACATCTCTTAATTACTCTTTTTTTTTAATCGTTATGAGATATACATATATACCCATGCTCACATGGGCAGATTGGTTTGTAGCTTACCTCTGCCTGTCACCCTCTGGGGAATAAGTTTTATTAACTGAATAAATTAAATGGGCGGGTATATTCAATAGAGTAGGGAGGTTTATCATGATAGGTTTCTTTCAGATATTTTTCCCCTTTGCTGCCCAGTTCTCTCCGTTAGCCATAGCTCTGTTTTGGAGAAAGCTTTATTGTAGCTTGACAGAGCCATAACTCACCAGGATGAGAAGGACCACTTCATCTTATAAATGAAGAAGCTGGGGCCAGGGGAGAGGCTGTCTTCCTGCCCGCTTCCAGAAAGCCTGGAGAATAGCTGCCCCATCACCATTCTTGAGAAGCAGAGCACGGCTTGACCCTGCATCTTCTGGCTGCCAAGCCCAGGGACTTTCCTCAGCAGCAGGAGGCCTCCTGGGGCTACAGTGCCACCATCCACACACCACACCATAGCTGCAGACCCAGTCCTTTGCGGAGCAAGCATTTTACATGTTTTCCATGGGTGTGGCTGGGGTGGGATGGTTAGGAAAGTGTGCAGAAGATGGTGTCGGAGAGGGGCAGGGCATGGAAGATCACAGTGGGGTCTCTTCCTGCTTGTGGACTCTCCTGGTGGAGCTGGTTCTCTGGCCTCCCTCAGGCTGGCTCATGGACCTGAGCCCTCCTTAACCCCCTGCTGTCATCACTTAGAAACCAACCTAGGGACCAACCAGGCATATTCCTAGCAGTAGGCAAGAAGTTCCCTAAAGAAGGGCAGTGAGATCTGCTTTTTTTTCTACTGATACTTGGGAAATCTACCAGGTATAGATACAGTAACTCAGGTTTTCAAGGGATTGGCCCAGATTCACTATGCTATAATTCGAAATGCAGTGCTCTTTCTATCATCAGTTTTCCATTCTTCCTGGGAGGCATGTCCCTATTCTTCCTTTTGACCTTTCCCACACTCTTTGGGGTCTATGCCCATGTCTTCCAATGGCACGAAGACAGAAGGGATGGTTTCCCCATGTCTTGAAGTGCTCACTGCTGGCCCTGCTCCAGATGTTGTCCACTTGACAGGTATTTCAGTCTTTGCTACACATACAGCATGGAGCTCATGGCAGCGGGAGAGACTACCCATCCCCTCCAGAAAATGTATCATTCAAAACTCTTTTCCCAAAGAAAGCTGACATCTAATTTAGGAGAAAAACCCAGATGTGGGCCAAGTTGCTCAAGAATGCCAGGTAGTAAAGTGGCTGACTTCTATAAGAGAAGAACAGAAAACCCAGTCAATGAGCTGGGTAGAATCGTGGACCAGTGAAGGCAGAGAAGGCTTCTAGGAGGAAGTAGGTCTTGAAGAATGAAGAAGGAGGAGGTGAGGGGAAAGAATGTTTTACTCAGTAAAAAGTCAGAGAAAAGCTGTTGAGGTGGGAATGTTTGGGCGAATGGAAGTTGCAGCTGGAGAGGGAGACACAGATGGACTGGCCGGTCATCATCACATACTGGAAGCCTTCGTTGCCCAGCTGAAGGCATGTTTGTTATCCTTACTAATGGCCTTTGATCTGCTTAAAGCCATGTCTTACAGGTCAGTTTCTAGAGATGGGGTTTGGGGTGCAAGATGTTTATTAGGGATCCATGCCTGTGAAGGGAAGGAGGAGAAAGCCGTCATTCACTCCCCAGCAGGACAAAATGCCAACTCTCTGTGTTCCTACCCAGCCCAGCCACTGGATGTAGGCTTTCCCAGGAAGGGGATGACCCCAGTGCCATGGCTCTCTGCAGCTGAGGCTGGCCCTGTAGGAGCTGACAGCTGGAGGCACTCTGCTTACCACAGTCTCGGCTGCTGGAAGGCAAGTCCTTCCCAGAAGGGGGATCTGGACGACACGTCTTGATATCATCACATCATGGGAACTGTGGTTCAAATGAAGTCTTTGGCGGCATCACTGGGTTGAAATGGGAGGTGATCTGAGGGTTCCATAGGCTCAGCTTCCCCACAAAGGACTCTTTGCCCCGCTAGACCTGAGGCTGGCTGGGGCCAGCCACAAAGGCAGGCCCATGGCTGATGGAGCCAGCAGGGCACCTCTGCAGGGGGCAGCTCTCCACGGTGGTGGGAATAAAATATAGCAGGGGGTAAAGTTTTAGATAATGACCAGGGGTGGGTGAATTTTGGAAGAAGATAAATGTGGATACAGAGAAAAAAAAAGATTCTGAGGTTTCAAGTCTGGCTTCAGAGTTGAAACCACCTCCTCCCAGCATGAGCAACAGGGAAGCCAGGAGGATAAAATGATTTCCTAGTCCTGGAAAGGCATCTTAAAGCCATCCTTCCATTTGCTCCTAGGGCGAGGTGCTCTGCCGGCTTCTCGGGGATGCACGGACAGATAAGACGGGCTTTGTCCTCAGAGAACTGCAGCGCGATCAGGAGCTTATCAATAAACAGAGGGTGACACGGGTCAGTAAAGGAAAGGACTAAGTGCCATGGAAAACTGCAAGGAGTGAAGGGTCCACGAAGAAGGGACAGGTGACCCGACTGTCTGAAATTTTCCAAACTAACGAGGGCAGCCAGCACTTTAGAGGGTAAATATGTGCACAGAGATAGTGCAGGGGGAATACTGCACATCTGGGGAACCATAAATAACTTTTTCATAGCAAGTGTGAAAGGCTGTGGTTCCCAAAGTGTATGCTGAGACACCCCAGGGTGCCACTGTGAACCCACAGGGGCTTCCTGGGCGATGGTATTTTAAATATTAGTAACAAATACAGCAACATCTGTCAGGCACTGTAGGAACTTTCAATTTATGTGTATTATTTCTTCAGATGTCCACTAAGTTGCTAGCATATGTGTCCTTATAAAGTTGTTTGAACTTATCTACTTAGAAATGAGATTGTGGGGTTCCTTTGACCTGGGGAGCAGAAATTACTGAGTCACTAAGGGCATCTTGAACTGAGACCGTTTGGAAATGCCGGTATAAGAGGAATGGGGCAAGGAGGGAAGTCAGGAGCTCCTGAAGGGCCCCCGGTTGGTTACAAGTGAAGAAGCTTAAACTTGTTTCACACGATGGAGAACCAGTAGAGATTTCTGGGGAACAGAATGACACAGTCAGCTTCTGTTTTACCAAGGTCAATCGGCTTTGGTGGGAGGGTTGCTTTGGAGACAGCTTCATTGGGAGCTCCTCAGCAGTCCAGGTGAGGGAGACAGGGCCGGAAGCCAGCCAGCGTTGGAGGTGGAAGCTAGAGAACAGCACACTGCTTTGACATCATGGAACTCCCACGCATGCTTTTCACCATCATGAATACTAGACGTCAAAGATAATATGACAAGATATGTTTCTACCACTTACAAACAAGCAGAAAGACAGGAAGAAAATTACAATTATGAGAGAACCACTAGGAGTTTATCAGGCAAGAAAAGGTGAGCTGTTCCAGGCAAGGCAGGGGGAACAGCATGTGCAAAGGCATGGGAGTGAGAGATCATGGAGGGTTTCTGTTGGTAAGATCAGGATTGGCTCTTGGGTGGGGCGGGGGATGGGGAATAGGGAGGCACAAGGCCAAAGAACAAGGCAAGGAGTGGGTGTGAAGGACGTCATGTGCCACATGCTGAAGACTCCCCAAGGACTTGATCTTGGCAAACCATTAAAAGGTTTTCAGTAAAGAAGCAGCATACTCAGATTTGCATTTTACCAAGTCCTAGGTGGATAAATGAAGTTGGGGCCCATGTGTGAACGAGCAGCAGACCAGAATGATGGAGACATGAACCTCTGAGATTTGGAGGTCCAAATCTGGCCAGGAAGCAAGGGACCAGGGATTGTGCCAGCCTGAAAAGGGTAAAAGAAAGTTGCTGGACAGACCCTATAAACCCCTGAAGCGGAAGGGACTGAGACAGGGCTGGTTCGGTCCATTGATCTCTGCAGGGCTCTGTGAATTCAGGGTCCAACCCCAGGCATGAGTGCCCTGAGGGTAACGTGGGCAGAGGATGCATGACCCTTCCCAGAGTAACAGACAAGCACCCTGGGAAAGCAACTCCAGACTCCACAGTCTGTGACTGTTCCACTGGCTCCTCAAGAAAACACTCCCTTGTAGCCGAGTCTGCTCTGCCATTCAGCCGACTCAAGCCTCTTGCTCTAATGGCAGATGGGAGAGTTGACCCAAAAGGGAGACACCCCAAAGGGAGAGCTGACCCAAAAGGGCAGGAGCCAAGCAGGGACAGAGCCCCAGGACTCCGGGACCCTGTTTTCCCCACAGCACCCTGCCGGCTGCCCAGCCCTGGAAGTGCACCTGTAAGTCAAATGCCCAGGTACTCCCAGAACTGGACTTCTCCTTAGCTTTCTCTGAACTTGCTGGAAGTTGAGCATCTCAGACATTCACAACCGTGATCTGCAGTAACATCTACGCCTTCCCCCACTGAGCCTCCTGCCACTTCCGCATGGACATTTCATGTGAAAGGTCAGACTTGAGGGCAGGACAGCAGCTACCTGTTAGCATCCTGAGTCTGCTGGGCAATCAAACTGTCACCAAGACAAGAAGTTCTCAGATGTGTGGCATTTAGCAGTTGTCAGAGGAGCTGAAAGCCCTCATCAGTTCTACCTGAGAGTCAGAAGGCTCAACGTGCGTGCCTATCTATTGCTTCTGCTGAAGTGGGGGGTGTTGGGCTCCCATCAGGGGCCTCCTGATGCCCCCATGGGTCACTTCCTTGCTCAGCTTCCTCACCCCTGACCAAGTGGCAGCAGAAGGGTGTGGCCTACCTGCTGGGGCGTGTGGCAGGGAGGGGTCCTCACCTCTCATGGGAAGGTGACCATGACCGGCATTTTCATTAAACTTTACTCTTTGGACAAACTATTCTCATCTGACCTCATAACAGTCTCTTTAATCAAAGAAACAGGCTCAAGAAGGTTGATTTGCTCAAGGCAATACAGCTGTTAAATTATAGGACATGGCCTTGAGCCCAAGTTCCTAAGACTCTCTAACACCTGCAGCTGTGGCACTGCCAACCGCCCCTCTGCCTCTGACAGTCTCGGGGGACTGATCCAGTGACAAATTCTCCCTCTCCTCTTGTTTCTCATTGTAGAAGTCACATACACTCATTGTAAAACACTGAACGTTCAAGAAATAGATAAGATGAAAAGGACAAGTACCCCATAATTTCCTGCTCCAGATCTATGCCCTGTGAGCAGGGCCCAGAATGAGGCCTGACACAGAGTATAAGCTCAGTAAATGCCTTCTGAAGAGACTAGTTAATGTTATTTATTCACAGAGCTCCCGTACTAGTTTACAATGAGTTTTTCCATTCGGCTATTTAATTTGGACATTTTTTCATGTCGTGACTGTAGGTGACCCCCTGCCCACCACTACCAAGAACAGTCTATAGCTCAGTCACCCCTGACAGGAGCAGGCCTTCTGGAACGAGGCCAGGCAGCCCCCAGGCTAATCCCAACAGTGTATTCTACTTAAGTTCCCAGAAGGTGGCTCTGAACTATTTTGGTTGAACTGACTGGTCAGTTTAAAAAAGGAAAGAAAACCACTAATTAAACAAGTCAAACAAGTGGTTATTTTTGTCTACACAATGCTTCACTGATTTGCCTACATTTTCCCTTCAACCAGGTGCTTTGGAGTTGAATAAGTGAATTCTTAGTTGCGTAACTAAGTATAGATGAATAACTGGTTAAGAATTTCTTGCCTGGAAAGTAGTCTGTATGTAAGTTTGGATTAGAGCGAACCAAGGCCTTACCTCCTTAATTGGGCTGGGGGTTTTCTGGTCCATTAAGCAAGAATATGCTCTAAATCTCCACCTTTAAAAGTCACAGTCTGCACAGCTGGGAGCCTGACTGCTTTCCCTTGCACACTTACCCAGCACTGGATCAGGTTCAAAGACAGGCCACCCGAGGGAAGAGCAGCCGCTGGAACAGGTGACAACATGCTTACCACCAAGGCCCTGGGCTGGGGTCAAGTCCTTGTCTTGGGCAAGTGACTTTGCCTCTCAAAGTCTCAGTTTCTTTTTCTGAAAAGTGGATAAAATAATGGCCTCATCCATTTTATATGAGAATTACATGAGAAAATACACATCATGCACTTAGAATGAAGCCTGTCCAATAGTAAACACTCAAAACAAATGCTAATGATCGTTGTTAACCTCGAAGGTTTGCAGAAGAATCTACAACCTCCGCAAATATTTCACTGGTATGAGAAGTTTCTTTGCACCCTATAGGAAGTGGACCTAAAATTCAAACACCCCGTATTTTAATTTCTTTTTGAATTTATAGGAAGTATAGGATTTATGGTTACTGTAAACTACAGTGATGACTTGTTTTTCACTCCCATATTTCAGCCATGGCTCAGAGAGTTTCGGAAGTTTGTGGGGTGGAATGGTTTTCTCTGTGAGTGGTATGGCTGGGTGACTCTGGATCCCACCTGCTAAGCTCTTGTATATTGTTCTCCAGGACACACACTATCGTAGGGAGTAGGAGGATACTGCCTCACATTCACACCATTGTGCAATACCAAGATCAGACCCTTCTAGGTGAAGTAAGCTCTGAAAGGCAGAATGGCAATGGGAATTCACAAGGTTGAGATGAAAAAGGGGCACTGGCCGGGCACGGTGGCTCACGCCTGTAATCCTAGTACTTTGGGAGGCCGAGGCAGGAGGATTGCCTGAGCTCAGGAGTTTGCAACCAGCCTGGGCAACACGGTGAAACCCCGTCTCTACTTTAAAAATACAAAACATTAGCCAGTTGTGGTGGCGTGTGCCTGTAGTCCCAGCTGCTCCAGAGGCTGAGGTAGGAGAATTACTTGAACCTGGGAGGTGGAGGTGGCAGTTGCAGTGAGCTGAGATTGCGCCACTGCACTCCAGCCTGGGTGACAGAGCAAGACTCCATCTCAAAAAAAAAAAAAAAAAAAAAAAAAAAAAACAACCAAGTAAGTAAAAGAATAAATGGTACCATATTAGTTAGGACTTCCTGGTTTCGGATGATGGGAAACCCAACTCAAACTAACTTTAGCACAAACTAACTAATGTAAGCTAGGAGGGTGGAATGAAGAGCTGCAGGAGGAAAGCTTGGACTCAGTCTTGTGCTTCTTTGGCAGTCTGTCTATCTGAAATCTCTGCTAGTCTCTATTAGCTCCTTCTGCAGACAGGCTCTCTCCATGTGGTAGAAAAATGGCCACCATCAGCCCTTGGTTAATATAGTCTCAGTTTAGCAGCTCCAGGAGAAAGTCAGAGCTTTTCACCCCGGCATCCAGGTAGAAATCCCAATGAAGAATTTATACTGGCCTGGAATGGGCCACGTATCCATCCCTTGGACCAGTCGCTGTTGCCAAGGAGATGAGATACTAGGATTATCCATGCCTAAGTGGTGAGCCCACCCCCATGACCAGAGGGACAGGGTTCTATCACTGAGAGCTCCTTCAGAACTGCATGGAATGGGGGAAGGTGGTTCCCCAAGACATAGTGGGCAGACAAAATAGGGGAGCCATCCCAGGCACCCAAGAGGAAAGCTATGTGTGCCTAAGACACACTTCCCTTACATTTTTTCTCTATTCAAAGTCTTTTCAGGAGCTCCTCAAACTACAGATGAGCATTTGTATAAATATAAATTCACAAGATAACACAATTTACATGTGAAATGGGACCAGTTTTCTCACGAGGTTCATAAACCAGCTTGGAAGCAATTCTAAAGGAATTGTTGCAAAATTGTTTTTAGCATTAGCAATATTACTACAAAAAAAAAGCAGGAAGACTCCCAAGGTGACTACTTGGAAGGACAATTTTCATTTGAAGGCAGAAATTTTTTTTGTTTCTTTAAAAAATCTAGATTATGTGTAAGATTATTTTGATAATAACTAAATTTTAATACAAATACATTACCAAAAGATATGTGTGCCCTACAGTATAATTGCTTTCCATTTAGATCTAAGAATTTAGGGAAATGAGAATGGGTGTGAACTTTAGTTAAATATAGAGCAGGTTTTTATCCAATCAGATTGGATCCCCAATCTGGTTATAGTCAGTCACATCAGGATCCCTTGGGAGCTTGTTAAAATAGGAGGTGCCTGGGTCCCACCCCAGAGACTCTGGTCTGGTAGATCTGGGTATGGCCAGGCATTATTATTTCTGAATGCTCCACAGCTGGTTTTGACAAGCCCTCGAGGCTGGAAATTATGACCCTAGGACAGCATTTCTCAGAGTATGGAAAGAGTCCTCTTGCTTCAGAATCTGAGAATTGGTTAAAATGCTGATTCCTGGGCCCCACCCAGTCCTGCTAGATTAGTCTTGGTAGAGAGCAGGGCTGTGAATCTAGAGTTTATTAAGCTTTCCAGGGACTTTTTAAAAAAACCTTTGATTTTGAAATAACTATAGATGGACAGAAAGTTCAAAAAATATGTACAGGGAAGTCCTATATGCCCATTACCCAGCTTCCCCCAGTGTTAACCTCTTGCATAACTATAGTATATTATCAAAACCAGGAGATGACATTGGTACAACCCACAGTGCTTATCATATTTTTTCCAGGTTTATATGTGCTCATGTGTGCGTGTGTGTGTGTGTGTGTGTATGTGTATGTGTTAGTTCTTTGCAATTGTATCACCTGTGTAGATTTGTGTAACCCTCACCACAGCAAGATAAAGACTATCCTATGACCATAGGCTCTCTAGAGCTACCCGTATATAGCCACATTCACCCATCGCCACCTCTATCCCTAACCCCTGGCAACCATTAATTTGTTCTCCATCTCTATAGTTTTATTTCAAGAATGTTATGTAAACATAATCTATACAGCATGTAATCTAATGAGACTTTTTTCAGTCACAAAATTCCCTTGAGATTCTTCCAAATTATTGCATTTATCAATAGTTTGTTCTTTTTTAAATTGCTGCATAGTATTCTGTTGTATAAATGTACTACAGTTTGTTAACCCATTTACCCATTGAAGAACATTTGAATTGTTTTCAGTTTTTGCCTATGGTAAACAAAGCGGCTGTGAATGTTCACGTACATGTTTTCTGTGAATGTAAATTTTCATGTCTCTGGGACAGGTGTTCAAAAGTACAATTGCTGGGTCATATCATAAGTACATGGTTAGTTGTATAAGAAATCGCCAAAGTGGCTTTATGGTTTTACCTTCACATCAACAACTTATAAATGATCCATTTTCTCCACATATTCACCAGCCTTTGATGTTATCACTATTCTTTTAAAATTTTAGCCTTAATTTGTGGCTTAATTTGCACTTCACTAATGGCTAATAATGCTAAACATCTTTTCATGTGTTTAATTGCCATCTGTATATTCTCTTTAGTGAAATGTCTGTTCATGTCTTTTGCCCATTTTCTGTTTTATTTTTCCATAAGTTATTGGGGTACAGGTGGTATTTGGTTATGTACATTCTTTAATGGTGATTTATGAGATTCTGGTGTACTCATCACCCAAGCAGTATACACTGCGCCCCCCTCCCTCTCTTCCCCCACAAGTCCCCAAAGTCCATTGTTCATTTTTATGCCTTTGCATCTTCATAGCTTAGCTCCCACACATCAGTGAGAACATACAGTGTTTGGTTTTCCATTCCTAAGTTACTTCATTCAGAATAATACTCTCCGCTCTCATCCAACTCACTAAAAATGCTGTTAATTCATTCCTTTTTATGGCTGCATAGTATTCCAATGATATGTATATAGAGATATAGATATCACAGTTTCTTTATACACTCATTGATTGACAGACATTTGTGTTGGATCCATGATTTTGCAATTGCAAATTGTGCTGCTATGAACATGCATGTGCAAGTATCTTTTTCAAATAATGACTTATTTTCCTCTGGGTAGATACCCAGTAGTGAGATTGCTGGATCAAAAGGTCATTCTGTTTTCCACAGTGGCTGTACTAGTTTACATTCCCACCAGCAGTGTCGAAGTGTTTCCTGATCACCTCATCCATGCCAACATCTATGGTTGTTGTTGTTGTTGTTTTAGATTGTGGCCATTCTTGCAGGAGTAAGGTGGTATCGCATTGTGGTTTTGATTTGCATTTCCCTGATCATTAGTGATGTTGAGCATTTTTTCACATGTTTATTGGCCATTTGTATATCTTCTTTTGAGAATTGTCTAATTCATGTCTTTTTTAGCCCACTTTTTGGTGGGATTGTTGGTTTTTTTCTTACTGATTTAAGTTGATTCTAGATTCTGGATATTAGTCCTTCGTCAGATGTATAGATTGTGCAGATTTTCTCCTACTCTGTGGGTTGTCTGTTTACTCTGTTGACAGTTCATTTTACCGTGCAAAAGCTCTTTAGTTTAATTAGGTCCCAGTGATTTATTTTTGTTTTTATTGCATTTTCTTTTGGGTTCTTTGTCATGAAATCCTTGCCTAAGCCAATGTCTAGAAGGGTTTTTCTAATATTATCTTCTAGAATTTGTATAGTTTCAGGTCTTAGGTTTAAGTCTTTAATACATCTTGAGTTGGTTTTTGTATAAGGTGAGAGGTGAGGATCTAGTTTCATTCTCCTACAGGTGGCAAACCAATTATCCCAGCACCATTTGTGAAAAGGGTGTTCTTTCCCTTATGTTTTTGTTTGCTTTGTTGAAGATCAGTTGGTTGTAAATCTTTGAGTTTATTTCTGGGTTTTCTATTCTGTTCCATTGGTCTATGTACCTATTTTGATACCAGCATCATGCTGTTTTGGTGACTATGGCCTTATAGTATAGTTTGAAATCAGGTAGTGTGATGCCTCTAGATTTGTTTTGTTGTTGTTGTTGTTGTTTGTTTGTTTTTGCTTAGTCTTTCTTTGGCTATGCGGGCTCAGTTCCATATGAATTTTAGAATTGTTTTTTCTAATTCTGTGAAGAATGGTGGTGGTATTTTGATGGAGATTGCATTGAATTTGTGGATTACTTTTGGCAGTATGGTCATTTTCACAGTATTGACTCGACCCATCCATGAACATGGGATGTGTTTCCATTTGTTTTTGTCATCTATGATTTCTTCAGCAGTGTTTTGTAGTTTTTCTTGTAGAGTTCTTTCTACTCTTTGGTTAGGTGTATTCCTAAGTATTTTTTTTTTTTTTGCAGCTATTGTAGAAGGGGTTGAATTCTTGATTTGATTCTCTGCTTGATTGCTGTTTGTGTATAAAAGAGCTACTGATTTGTGTACATTAATCTTGTATCTGGAAACTTTGCTGAATTCTTTTATCATTTCTTGGAGCTTTCTGGAGGAGTCCTTAGGGTTTTCAATGTAAACAACTGTATTGTCGGTAAACAGTGACAGTTTTACTTCCTCTCTAGTGATTCAGATACCCTTTCTTTCTTTCGTTTGTTTGTTCTGGCTAAGACTTCCAGTACTATGTTGAAGAGGAGTGGTGAGAGTGGGCATCCTTGTCTTATTCCAGTTCCCAGAGGGAATGCTTTAAACTTTTCTCCATTCAGTATTATGTTGGCTGTGGGTTTGTCATAGATGGCCTTTATTACATTAAGGTATGTCCCTTGTATGCTGATTTTGCTGAGAGTTTTAATCATAAAGGGATGCTGGATTTTGTCAAATGCTTTTTTTGCATCTATTGAGATGATCACATGATTTTTGTTTTTAATTCTGTTTATGTGGTGTATTAAATTTATTGACTTGCATATGTTAAACCATGCCTGCATCTCTGGTATGAAACCCACTTGATCATGGTAGATTATCTTTTTGATATGTTGTTGTATTTGGTTAGCTAATTTTAGCATCTATGTTCATCAAGAATATCGGTCTGTGGTTAAGAATTTTAGCATCTATGTTCATCAAGAATATCGGTCTGTGGTTTTCTTTTTTGGTTGCATCCTTTCCTGGTTTGGGTTTTAAGGTGATGCTGGCTTCATAGGATGAGTTAGGAGGGTTCCTCCTTTCTCTATCTTGTGGAATAGTGTAAAAATTATTGGTACCAATTCTTCTTTGAACATCTGATAGAATTCTGCTGTGAATCCAGACGCAAATCCTTTGTCAGGTATGTAACTTGCAAATATTGTCTCCTAGCTGGTAGCATGTCTTTTCATCTTCTTAACAGTGTCTTTGAAATAGCAAATATTTTTCATTTTGATCAAGTTCAACTTTTTGATATTTGTCTTTTATTGATTATGTTTTAGTGTCAAGTCTAAGAACTTTTGTCAAGCTCTAAATTTCAAAGATTTCCTCTTTTTATTTTTCTAAGTTTTATAGTTTCACATTCTGCATTTAAGTCTGTGGTCCATATTGAGTTCATTTTTTGCATAAGGTGTGAGGTTCATGTTATGCCTATGTATGTCAGTATGTCAATTGCTCTAGCATCTTTTTTTTTTTTTTTTTTTTTGAGACAGAGTCTCACTCTTTCTCCCAGGGTGGAGTACAGTGTCATGATTTTGGCTCACTGCAACCTCCACCTCCCAGGTTCAAGTACTTTTCCTGCCTCAGCCTCCCAAGTAGCCGGGACTACAGGCACTTGCCACCATGCCTAGATACTTTTTTGTATTTTTAGTAGAGATGGCATTTCACCATGTTGGCCAGGCTGGTCTCAAACACCAGACCTCAAGTTATCCACCTGCCTTGGCCTCTCAAAGTGCTGGATTACAGTCATGACCCACCATGCCTGGCCTACTCTAGCATCCTTTGTTGAAAAACGTACCCTTCCTGAACTGAATTGCTTTTGTATCTTCATTAAAATTATTGGTTGAGCTTATATATATGGGTCTACTTCTGAGTTCTCTATTTTGTCCCATTGATCTATGTGTTTGTCTTTCTGCCAATACCACACAGTCTTGATGACTATAGCCAAGTCTTTGATGTAGGAGACTGATTCTTCCCACTTCATTCTTTTTCAAAATTGAGTTAGTTATTTTAAGTTCTTTGCCTTTTCATATAAGTTTTGGAATAAGTTTGTCTACACCTACAAATATTCTTGCTGAAACTTTGATTGGAATTGCATTAAACCTATATGCCAGTTTTTTGAGAACTGATATTTTTTACATTGTGGAGTCTTCCAATTCATGAACATATGTTTCTCCATTTACTTAGGTCTTCTTTTATTTCTTTCATCAACATGGTAAATTGCATTGTGTTTTCATTTTGGTTTACACATGTTCATTGTTAGCATGTAGAAATGCTATTGATTTTTTTTTTTTTGGTATGTTGATCTGGCATCCTGCAACCTTGCTGAAATCACTTATTAGTTCTAAGATTGTTTTGAAATTTCTTAGTACTTTCTCTGTAGACATCATGTCATCTCAAATTGTATTTATTCTTTTTCAGCCTATATGCTTTTCATTTATTTTTCTTGCCTTATTGCACTGGCTAGAACTTCCAATACTATGTCAAATAAGAGTAGTAGGAGAGGACATCCTTGCTGTGTTCCCCATCTTAAGGAAAAGCATTCAGTCTTTCACATTAAGTATGATGTTAGCTGTAGGGTTTTTGTAGATGCTCTTTATCAAGCTGAGGAACTTTCTCTCTATTCCTGAGAGTTTTTATCATAAACAAGTGCTGGAGTTTGCCAAATGCTTTCTCTTGTCAACTGATACAATCACATAATTTTTTATTTTTTAGGCAGTTAATATAGTGAATTATATTTATTGATTTGAAAATATTGAATCAGCCTTGGACACCTAGAATAAATACCCCTTGGTTTTGGTATATAAGTCTTTTTATATATTGCTAGATTTGATTTGTTGAATTTTTTTGTGTTTAAGCTCATGACGGATATTGGTCTATAGTTTTCTTGTACTATCTTTGGCTGGTTTTGGTATCAGAGTAAACTTGCCTTCATAAATTGAGTTGTAAAGTGTTCCCTCCTCTTTTATCTTCTGGAAGATATTGTACAATTAGTGTTAATTGTTCTTTAAATATTTGGTAGAATTCTCTATTGAAACCATCCTGGCCTGGAGATGTCTTTTTCAGGAAATTTAAAATTATGAATTCAAGTAAAAAGTTATTAATTCAAGAAGTAGATGCAAAAAAAAGAAAAAAATTATGAATAAACTCTGAAATTTAATTAAAATTATTCATTGTTTTGTGGTTGTAAGATTATTTGGATTGTCTGATTCATCTTGGTTGAGTTTTAGTAGTTTGTCATTTACATAGCATTGGTTAATTTCTTTCCAGTTTTTAAAATGTATTAAAGTTTGTAGTAGTCCCTTAACCTTTTAATGGCTGCAGTATTTGTAGTTATATCCCATTTCATTCCTTATATTGGTGGTTTGTTTCTTCTCTCTTTTATCTTTATTAGTCTTGCTCAAGTTTATTGATGTTTTTCAAATAACCAGTTCTTTGTTCATGAATTTTTCTATGTTTTTTTTTTCAGGTTCATTGAGTTCTGCACTTATTTTTTATTATTTCCTTCCTTGTGCTTAATAAGGTTTTTTGTTTTCCTAGTGCTTATGTAAATACACATATGTAATTTATCACAACCTCTGAGTATGAATGCCTTACCATTTTGAGTGATATGTAGAAATCTTACCTCCATTTTGATCCCTTGAGCCTCATTACTTTTTAAATATAATTGTCTTAAGTATTTCCTCTAAGTATATTGAATATTACATCATATGATGGTGTTATTTTTGGTTGAACTATCAGGTATGATTTAAGAGACTCCTGAGAAGGATAGTGTATTATTTTTATCCATTTCATTGTCCTTCTTTCCTTTCTGAAGTTCTAAACTTTCTTCTGTTATCATCTCCCTTTCCTTTCTGTTTGGAGAATGTTCTTCAGCCGTTCCTTAAGGGTAAATATGTGAATGACAAAATCTCTTAGTTTTCCTTCATCAGAGAATGCCATTATTTCCACTTTTCTCCTGAAGGATACTTTCACCAAATAGATGACTTGTGATTGACAGTTACTTCCTTTCAGCACTTGAAAAATGTGCCACTTCCTTCTGGCTTCCATGGTTTCTGATAAAAAACCTGCTGTCCTTTGAGCTGGTATTCCCTATAGATAATACATCATTTCTCTCTGGCTGTTTTCAAGATGTTTTTCTTCCTTTTTTAGTTTCGGAAGTTTAACTATGATGTATCTTGGCACGGATTTCCTTGGGTTCATGAAAGTGAGATTCACTCACCTTCTTGAATCTGTAGGTTTATGTCTTTTGTGAAATTGGAGAAATTTTCAGCTGTTATTTCTTCAAGCCAAGGTGACTTTTAAGCACATTGTAAATTTGAGAAACTGCTCTGGAGTGGGGTTGAGAGATCTGAGTACTTCTCACATTGCGTACAGAATGTTCTAAGTGTCCACAGCTTTCACTAGATTCTCAAAAGACCCTATGACCCTAACCATAAATTTTATAAAAGCATTGGTTTGTGGACTTATCGAGTTGTTTTTTGTTTTCTTGGTTAAAGTCAGTAAAAACAAACAAACACACAAAAACTAGTTAGTATTCTTTTCTTTCTTTGTACCACATCTGTTGAATTCCTGTTTCCCAAAGATTTTCCTGACAATATTGGAAAATGTGATGACTCAGGTAATTATTTTCCAAGTGCCTAATACAAGACAAGACAAATATTTCTTATTGTTTTTCATAGTCGATGAGAAAAAAAGAGTTAAAAAAATTAGTGTCATTTGGGTTTATGAAAAGTTCTTAGTAAATAAGTGCCAGAGTAAAATTGGCTGCTTTTCCGTGTGACTTTCCCCTTTAAAATCTGTTCCTTACTGCTCTGAGCTGGATACACCAGTGATCAAATTACATCCCTGAAAGTATAATTTCATACACTGAAAACATGTCATTATACAGTGGGCCGCTTGTCATCACTCTGGCTTGCTTTGCGCAGTTGGTAGGGGGGCACTCATGGTTCCCCCAAGCAGGCTTGTTCCTGGCCCAACTGCTCAGGCTGATTCCTCCAGCCAGCACACCCTTGCCTCCTTTGTCACCCCTTCTTTCTGGACCAACTCTTGCCATCTTCCAGAACTCAGCTTGGGAAGCACCACCTCTGGGAAGCCTTCACTCTCTCTCCTTTAGGCTCTGAGGGTGTGCCTCCAGGGTCACTCACGCCTGCCAGAACATCAGGCCATATGGTAATTGCCTAACTGCCTCACCAGTCATATGGTCAGACCCTTGGAAACTGTGACTGGGTCTTGATTGCTTTTGTGCCCCCAGTACTTTCATAAATATAATATGACATGTATTTAAGCACTATCTCCAGGTAGAGTTCATGCCACCAGCTGACTGGCTGAGCCTTTCATCCATATCTTCATTATTGTCATTAAATATCTGTTGAGGGCTGGCCACAGAGGTTCATGCCGGTAATCCCAGCACTTTGGGAAGCCGAGATGTGGGGGAATCACTTGAGGTCAGGAGTTCAAGGCCAGCCTGGCCACCAAGGTGAAACCCTGTCTCTACTAAAAATACAAAAATTAGCTGGGCGTGGTGATGGGCACCTGTAATCTCAGCTAGTCAGGAGGCTGAGGCAGGAGAATTGCTTGAACCCAGGAGGCGGAGGCTGCATTGAGCTGAGATCGCGCCACTGTATTACAGCCTGGACAAAACAGCAAGACTCCATCACAAAATAAAAATAAAATATTAGAAAAGCATCTGTTAAGCTCCTTTATATATAGGTGTGGCAACCAGATATTCAGTTCTTCCCAGGCAGGTTTAATCTTTCCTCACAAGCATCTGTTTACTGATTCACGTTAGACTTTTTATGAGAATCGGTATAAAGGTCATTGGTCTTCTCTTGCTAGAATCCCTATCTTTACATTTTGGGGAAATACAGACAACGCTGACCTCTGCCATTTTCCCTCTTTGTCTTACTACTGGACCTTATGAACCCCTTATTATTGCATTTACATGTATAGCTCTGTCTTTCCTATTAGGCTGTAATAAGCTCCTTGGGGTAGGGAGTGTATCTTATTCCACCCAGCATCTCCTGGGACTGGTGCAAGTTGGTATTCCATGAGTGCTGATGGAAAGAAATTTGATGTTAGATCATCACAGCTATGTGGTTGCTCATGATGGGAACCTGCATTTCCTCATTGTCTCCACACCTTTACTTCCTAGTTATCTTTCATCCCTCATTCTGAGCCACTGTGAATCTTTTTTGGAAAGGAGACATGGGTAAATGTAACACATTTTAAAGTATGTTTTATTCCTCCCAGGTACTATCTTGGTCGTCGGATGTTTATTGTTATTTCCGAGCCGGACATGATCAAGCAGGTGTTAGTCGAGAACTTCAGTAACTTTACCAACAGAATGGTACGTAGTTTTGTTTCTGCATATGGATGAATGGGAATTGTTCTAAGATGGAGGCACTGCATGTCAGATTGAGTGGGGATGCAATCAGGCCTCTGATCAGGTTTATGTCAGTTCCACTCAAAACTGAGCTCCTCAGCGAACTCAGTTTTCAAAAGAGATCTATGGGACTGGTACAAAAGAGTGGCATTTCCATTTAAGAAATGCTTCAAGAAAGCTAAAGCTCAAGAGAAGTTGAAGCTATTAAAGAGCCAGTAAGTCAAAGTGCATGGACCACCAAGCCATATCCAAGCAAGCAGCAAAGGCACTCCCAGGAACCTGCCACAGCGCTTGAGACTGCCCGAGCCCATGAGACACGAGACAGCACTTGCCAACTGGTGTCTCCATATTTCCTTCCATGCCACCAGGACATGTGACCCTGAGAGCTGACCTGAAAGAGGTTTGGTCTCCTAGGGACAGACATACTTGATGCATATGTTCAAGCAGAGGGGACCAAATAACATTGCCCTCAGCTTTGGTCAATTTCTCCTCCAAGCCATTTGGCTGCCCTTCCTAATTTCTTTCACATCCCCTCACCCACGCCTCCACCCAGACTAGGTCCAGGGCCCCAAACTCCAGAGTATGGTTCCAGTTTCCTTCCTCTTCCACTCAGCAAGGGATTAAGCCTTCAGGACTAAGTTCAAGTTCCCCAGACTATATTTAAGGGCCCTTGTGACTTAAATCCATTGTCTATGCTCCACCCAGTCTCTCACCACTCCCCAATTCAAGCGGTCATTCCAGCCTCTCCCTGCTCACCCTCACCTGCTCTGGAGAGACCTGACCTCCTCTGCCTTGCTCATGCTGACACTGCCCCAGAATTGAAGGTAGCATAACAGTGGGGCTTATATTTATTATGACATGAGTTATAACATTATTATTATTTTTTTTTTTGGAGACAGGGTATTGCTCTCCAGTCTGGAGTGCAGCGGTGTGATCAGAGCTCACTGCAGCCTCAAACTCCTGGGCTCAAGTGATCCTCCTGCCTCAGCCTCCTAGGTAGCTGGGACTGCATGTGTGTGCCACCATGCCCAGCTCATTTTTAAAAAAAATATTTGGCAGAGATGGGGTCTTACTATGTCGTCCAGGTTGGTCTCGAGCTTCCGGCCTCAAGGGATCATCTCACCTTGGCCTCCCAAGGTGCTGGGATTACAGCCCTGAGCCACTGTACCTGGCCACATTTCTTAACTTAAAAAAGAGCTGGTGCAGCTCTTTTTAACAATATCATGGAAAGTGGAGCTGAATCAACATGACTCAGCAGAAATGGTCACAGTCAGTGGCAGAACTTCCTATTCTAGGCCGCCTCTCAAGGTCTGGAGTTGGGGGATATGATCCACCTTACTGGACTGTTGCAAAACCAGATGGGGTCATGCATATAACCTCTCCCTCTACACAGTACTTGGCAGGTGACACATTAGTGCTTTCACAAGAAAACCCTCCATCCCTTCCACACCCATCCAAACTCTTTCTATTCTTCAAGACCCTCCTCAGATTCTGCCTCCTCCAGGAAGCCTTCCCTGCCTCCATCCCCATCCACTTTTCCCCTGCCCGGAACTCTGACAGCGCTCACCATGTACGTCACTCATTGTCACAGTTGATCCCCTTGTGCCTTCCACTATTTGCAATAAAGGAGGATGTGACTTTCACTCTAGCTTGATTATTAGCTCTTTAAGGCCAAGAACTGTATCTTGTACTTTTTTTTTTATACCCCGTGGCATAAACATATATTTACTCTTCAGCATCCAATATATTCTTGTTCCAACTGAATGGAATCTCCATCAACTTGACCTTCTTCCCAGAAGAATGAGGTATTACTTGAACCTGGAGTTGCAATATAGTCTTCTTCGTCTCAGTCATTCACAAACATGTGAGAAGACCCATCGTAGGTGAGATCTCCAGGAAACCCCAGTGTTTATAGTTTTCCATCTGGGAATGTATCCACTTACCTTTAGCTTTGTTTATGGTCTTTAAGCCAATTCCATAGCCATGATAAAACAACCCTTAGTTACTCAATTTTTGAAAAAACTGTCGTTAAAGTGGGATTTTTTTCACAGGTTTTTGAAAGTCAAATTAAATTGGGTTCTGTGGTTCCCTCTTATCCATATGCTTATTTATCTGCTCAAAGAACTCAAGGAGATTAGTGAGACGTGATTTCTCCTTACTGACACCACGCTGCCTTCCCTCTAATAGGCCATGTTTACTTAAGCATTCAGCGATTCAGCTTTATTATACATTCACTCGGTAAACATTAAACGCTTACTCCATGCAAGCTGTTACCAAACGGTCCCTTGTGATACAGAAAATACCTCGGCATATTAGTTTGATAAATTAAGTGAAAAGGAACTTAAATAATGCATGCTCTCATTCTCCAACAGGGAGAGCCCATCTCTGCTCACAAATCCAGGCTTGAGTTACATTGAGTTTTGTCCCTGGACAGGCTGGTAGAGAAGGGCCCTGAGGTGGGAAGCTGGGTTTAGCTCTGAAATTTTACATGAGCTGTAAACATCCCGGGAGGGATCCACGGAGCGTATTGGCTGGAGGTGGGGGTGACGTGCCAGGGCGCTCCCTGACATACACCCATATCCAATAAACGTGTGAATTCAGAAATCATCCTGTGAAATATTCTTTTCCAAACTCCAGAACACCGGCTGGAACAGACTATGGGTTGGATCCGGAGCGGCAGTTCTTACGTCATGCTTTCCCGTTCACCTTTTCTGGGGCACTGGAGTCTGTGTGATGCCTCTGCTTCATCTTGCTCATTTTCCACATGGACCTTGTAGTTCTTTATCAGTGTCCTCAGTGTTTCCTGAAACTGCTCCATGATGGTGCAACCACAGCTTATCATTAAACCCAAATCAATTTTCTTGGCATTTCTAGAAGCTCAGTCATCCCAGTATGTCAGGACTTGGATGTTTTTATTTAGATATTTTCATTGAGCTCTTCTTTGCTGTCAGGTACGGTACCTAATGAAGCTGTGGGGCAGCTCTTTTTAAAATATCTGTGGAAAGTGGAGCTGAGTCCACATGACTCAGCAGAAATGGCCACAACCAGAGGCAGAACTTCTTGTTCTTGGCCTCCTATCAAGGCCTGCAGTTCGAGGAGCTGTGGGAAGGGTGATAAGAGGTAGGCCGGTCTTTGGCCTGTGTTAGCTTTGTCTGGTCAGATGGGGTCATGACAGGGAGGTGTTGAAACACTAAGCTGACTGCCTTGGAGATGTGGGTTCTGTCTGGAGTGGCAGCATGGAGTGCCATCCCTCAGGTCCTCATGAGCAACACAGAGGTCGCCTCTCCAGGCACAGGTCGACCCACACCATTGACACACAAAAGTCACATCCAAAGTCATGTGATGGATGCGGTGGGAGGTTTTATCTAGAACCATAGACACGCAGCGCACTGGCTGCCCCAGGTTCAGCCTCTCAGGGGCTGCTTCACTCACTCTCCTTCACTGCTTCTACAGCCATGAACATTGCAGAATGAGTCACCATGAAACCACAAACTCCTTGGCACTGGTGAAGATGACTGAAGTTATAGGCAATTTAGTCACTGGAAACCTTCCTGTCCTCTGTATCTGCAGCAGCCTCTTATTCAGGGAAGTAAAGAGCGTATCGGCTCATTGCAGAGCTAATTGGCAAGGAAAGCTCAATTCAAGGCTACAGGTGGGTCAGAACCCCCCTGTGTGGGGGCCACAGGGACCTGCCTGCTGGCATCCATTGAGGAGAGAAGGGGCCTCGGCAGGCTTACCATAAAACCACACCCCCTTGAACTCATTCCTACACCTGTAACCAGTACCTCTCCACTGACAGCTTTTGAAAACTTGTTCACCTGGAGTTCCTGGTTCTCTTTCCGTTAAATCAAACATTGAGTAAATGAAGACACTCAGATTTTCAAACATGTGCAGTAGGATTTAAGTTGTGAGAGTAGTTGTGCACGACCTAGCGAGGCACTCCCAGCTTCAGTCAAACCTTGCCAACTTTTTCTAGCTGTGAATTTCTTGAGAAAGGTCAACTCACATTACAGGTCTACGGCTCTGAGCAAGGCAGAAGTTCTTCCTGCAAGCACAGACTGCAGAGAGCAGAAACCAGAAACAGGTGTGCAACCTCATTTGCCTGCCCCCTCTCTATTTTGAGGCATCTTTGTTTTATGTGTCCTCTCTCTCCTTCTCTGCCCCAGTCTCCTTCTTCTAACACCCATTTTCTTCTGTTAATTTCCCCCTCTTCTAAGCCAGAGCCCAGCAATATGGTGAAAGGTCTTTGCTGTGCACAGGAAACCCTCCAGCCTGAACTGGAAGCGTCTTGTTGCAGGATGGGCTGCCCGCTGGAATTCCCAGGTGACAGCCACAATGGGATACTTGTTCACTGCGGGTCTCCCATTTCACCTGCTTTGCTAATGTCTGGACATTGCCACGTCCTGGAAAAGCCAGATCCATGGAATTACTTTTAATCAGTAAAACATACTGAGCTTCGTTTCCAACATGGTAGCTAAGTTTGAATTCTAACATCTTGAAAAGTACTGAGTGTCTTCTGATGCCTTGGGAACGCAGGCATAGCATTAAGTGATATTGATTCTCATTGCTCAAATGTCCTTCTCTCTGCCTTGCAAAGGTTTTTTCTAAAATTTCAAGACCTTGTTGAAAATGATTTCATGTTTTTGTGTCTTACTAGATAGACTCTTGGTTCAGCAGGAAACTATCTTTATTTTTTTACAAAAAGAAATTAGTAAAAGCTTCCTCTGATATTTATGTCTTCTTGCCCTAACTTTTGTGGTGGCAGAAGTAGAAATAAGTGTGTAAACCAGGAGATTAATATAAAAAAATTCAGGCATGAGAATAGAGAAATAAACTGTAAAGTCAATTCTTGTCTCTCAATGGATATATTCCAGAATATTCCATGGAAGTCAAGTCACTGAGTCCTGACTCTCCCCCAATCTCCTTCTTATGACATTCCCTTTCTTCTTCCCATTTCCCTTCTTCTAAGCTGTAGCCCAGCAGTATGGTGAAAGGCCTTTGATTTTAGTTTAAAGAAATGAAATCAGATTCCAGCTTTGCTACCCCTTATTAGCTGGGTGACTTTCAGACAATCCTTTAACCTCCTGACTCTCAGTTTCCTCCTGTTAAATACGTTAGACTAGCTAATGCCTAAGGTCTGTTTGGTGCCCAGTTCATGTGGCCGTCAGCAGCCACAGAGGGCCACAGAGTTCCACCAGTGTCCCACAGAGCCACCTGGAGCTTCAGGTGCAGGGAACAAGCTCCCTCTTAGGCCCCCTCAGGAAAATTTCTTCTTGTAGCCAAGCGTGTCAAGTGCGATATCAGGGATGCCCTGGTCCTTCTTGAGCACTGCTTCTGGCCAGAAAGAATGCTGGGATATGTTGGACAGTTTCCTCTGAAGGTAAGAGTTAACAAGCCCCTAGATTCCCTTCCTTGCTCAGGAGGGGCCCTCGCTGCTGGCTATGGGCTGATAGAAGCACAGGTTCACACGTGGCTTCCTCCTCCTTCCCAGTGGATAAAATGCTGGAACTCTGTCAGGCAGGACTGCCGTAATTAGAAGAGGCCCCTTTCCAGCAGCTGAAGCTGACTAGGCAGATAGAGCCCGAATTTGTTTTTAGCCACCACATGCCCCTGAGCTGATCCCTTGAGCTGTGGACACATCTCACAACCTCACCTGGAGGCCATTCTCTCAGGCTGGTCACACTCTTATGCAGAGAGAGGGAAGATGATGTCATCTCTATGGCCACCTTTACTGGCAGAGGGAATGAATGAAAACGGACATGTAGAATAATAAGACCACTACTGTTTTTATTTTTGGTATTTTTTATATTTTAATTTTTATTTATACTTTATTTTATTCTTATTTTCTGAGATGGAGTCTCACTCTGTCACCCAGGCTGGAGTGCAGTGGCACAATCTTGGCTCACTGCAACCTCTGCCTCCCGGGTTCCAGTGATTCTCCTGCCTCAGCCTCCGGAGTAGCTGGGATTTCAGGCACGGGCTATGACACCTGGCTAATTTTCGTGTTTTTAGTAGAGATGGGGTTTCACCATGTTGGTCAGGCTGGTCTCGAACTCCTGACCTCAGGTGATCCACCCGCGTAGGCCTCCCAAAGAGCTGGGATTATAGGTGTGAGCCCCTGCGCCCGGCCAAAAAGGAAGCTTTTAAGCCTGGTCTCAGAGGACACTTACAAGAGATCCCAAGGAAGGCAGTGTGATCATCCCAAGTCAGTCAACCTAACATGAGCCTGTGAGAGAGAAACTGCAATCCACCCAGCAGTATAAATTCTCCTGGTTATTCTAGTTCTTTTTGTTCCATATATATGTTTACAGGAATCAGCTCGTCAATTTTAAAAATTTTTGTTAATTTTTTATTTTCGTGAGTATATAGTAGGTGTATATATTTATGGGGTGTATGGGATATTTTGATATAGGCATGCAATGTGTAATAATCCCGTCAGAGTAAATGGGGTGTCCATCACCTCAAGCATTTTTCCTTTCTTTATGTTACAGACAATCCAATTATAATCTTTTGTTTTTTATTTTTATTCTTCTGCCCTGTCTTATGATACTGATCTTTTGGTTATTTAAAAACATACAGTTAAATTATTACTGACTATAGTCACCCTGTTGTGCTATGAAATACTAGATCTTATTAATTTTTTTTATTTTTTTTTTTACCCATTAACCATCCCCACCTCACTTGACATCCCCTCACTACTCTTCCCAGCCTCTGGTAACCCTCATTTTACTCTCTATCTCCATGAATTCAATTGTTTTAATCGTTAGTTCCTACAAGTGAGAACGTGCCAAGTTTGTCCTTCTGTGCCTGACTTATTTCATTTAGCACGATGACCTCCAGTTCTATCCATGTTGCTGCAAATGACAGGATTTTATTCTTTTTTGTGGCTGAATTGTACTCCCGTTGTATATATGCACCACATTTTCTTTGTCCCGTTGTCTGTTAATGGACACTTGGGTGCTTCCAAGTCTTGGCTCTTGTAATAGTGCTGCAATAAACATGGGTGTGCAGATCTCTCTTTGACACACTGATTTCCTTCCTTTGGGGTATATACCTAGCAGTGGGATTGCTGGATCATATGGTAGCTCCATTTTTAGTTCTCTGAGGAGCCTCCAAACTGTTCTCCATAGTGATGAACCTAATTCACATTTGCACCAACAGTGTATGAGGGTTTCCTTTTCTCCACCTCCTTGGCAGCGTGTGTTATTGCTATCTTTTTGATATAAGTCATTTTAACTGAGGTGAGATGATATCTCATTGTAGTTTTGATTTGCATTTCTCTGATGACCAGTGAGGTTGAGCACCTTTTCATATGCCTGTTTGCCATGTGTATGTCTTCTTTGGAAAAAAAAGTCTATTCAGATATTTTGCACATTTTTAAATAGGATTATTAGATTTTTTTCCTGTAGAGTTGTTTGAGCTCCTTGTATATTCCGGTTATTTTTCCCTTGCCACATGGGCAGTTCGCAGATATTTTCTCCATACCGTGGCTTGTCTCATCACTTTGTGTGCAGAAGCTTTTAACTTGATGTGATCTCATTTGTTCATTTTTGCTTTGGTTTCTTGTGCTTGCGGGGTATTAATCAAGAAATCTTTGCTCAGTTCAATGTCCTGGAGATTTTCTCAAGTGTTTTCTTTTATTAGTTTCATAGTTTGAGGACTCAGATTTAAGTCTTTATTCCATTTTGATTTCATTTTTGTATATGGTGAGAGATAGGGGTCTAGTCTCCTTCTTCATATGGATATCCATTTTTCCCAGCACCATTTTTTGAAGAGACTGTTGTTTTCTCAATGTTTCTTCTCAGGACCTTTGTCAAAATGAGTTCACTGTAGCTGTATGGATTTGTTTGTGGGTTTTCTATTCCATTGGTCTATGCATCTGGTTTTATGCCAGAGCCATGCAATTTCAGCTACTATAGCTCCACTTTTGTTCATTTTGCTCAGGATGGCTTTGGCTATTCTGGGTCTTTTGGGGTTCCATACATATTTTAGAATTGTTTTTTCTATTTTTGTGAGAAATGTCATTCTTTTGATAGAGAGTGCATTGAATCTGTAGATTGCTTTGGGTAATATAAACATTTTAACAATATTGATTCTTCCGATTCATGAACATGTAATATCTTTCCATTTTTTTTTAAATCTTCAATTTGTGTATCAGTGTTTTAAGGTTTTCATTGTAGAGATATTTTACTTCTTTGGTAAAGTTAATTCCTACATATTTCATTTTATTTGTAGCTATTGTAAATGGAGTTGCTTTCTTGATTTCTTTTTCAGATTGTTCGCTGTTGGCGTAAAGAAATGCTACTGATTTTGTATGTTGATTTTGTATCCTGCAACTTTATTGAATTCATTTACGAGATCTAATAACTTTGATGGAGTCTTTAGGTTTCTCTAAATATAAGATCATATCATCTGCAAACAAAGATAATTTGACTTCCTCTTTTCCAATTTGGATACCTTTATTTCATTCTCTTGTCTGATTACTCTAGCTAGACTTCTGGTGCTTTGTTGAATACCAGTGGTGAAAGTGAGCATCCTTGTCACATTACAGCTCTTGGAGGAAAGGCTTTCAGTTTTTCACCATTCTGTATGATACGAGCTGTGGGACTGTTGTAAATGACTTGTATTATTATGTTGATTGATGTTCCTTCTATGCCTATTTTTTAGGATTTTTATTATGAAGGGACATTGAATTTTATCAAATGCTTTGTTAGCATCAGTTGAAATGATCATATGGTTTTTTCCTTCATTCCACTGATACGATCAATGTATCACATTGATTGATTTATATATGTTGAGCCATCCTTGCATCCCAGTGATAAATCCCACTTGGTCATGATAAATGATCTTTTTAATGTGTTGTTGAATTCGGTTTGCTAGTATTTTGTTAAGGATTTTTGCATCAACCTTCATCAGGGATATTGGTCTGTAGTTTTTTGTTTTGTTTTGTTTTTTGGTTTTTTGATGTGTCTTTGTCTGGTTTTGGTATTAGGGTATGCTGGCCTCATGGAATGACTTTGGAAGTATTCTCATCTATTCTCTTTTCTGGAATAGTTTGAGTAGAATTAGTATTAGTTCTTCTTTAATGTTTGATAAAATTCAGCAATGAAGCCATGGTGTTCTGGGCATTTCTTTGCCAGGAGACTTTTTATTATGGCTTTGATTTCATGACTTCTATTGATCTATTCAGGTTTTGGATTAATGATTCAATCTTGATGGGTTGTATGTGTCTAGGAATTTGTTTCTTCTAGATTTCCCAATTTATTGGTATACAGTTGCTCATAGTAGCTGCTAATGATCCTTTGAGTATCAGTTATAATGTCTCTTTTTTCATCTTTGATTGTATTTACTTGAATCTTCTTTCTTTTTTTTCTGGCTAAAGTTTTGTCAATTTTGTTTATCTTTTAAAAAAAATTTGTTTCACTGATCTTTTGTATTGTCTTCTTCATTTCAATTTCTTTTATTTCTGCTCTGATCTTTATTATTATTATTTAACTAACTTTGGCTTTGGTTTGCTCTTGCTTTTCTAGTTCTTTAAGACGTATCATTAGATTGTTTATTTGAAGTTTTTCTACTTTTTTGATGTAGGCACTGATAGCTATAAATCTTCCTCCTAATACTGCTTTTGCTGTATCCCATTGGTTTTGGTACACTGTGTTTCCATTATCATTCATTTCCAGAAATTCAATTTCCCTCTTAATCTCTTCATTGACACGTGGTCATTCAGTAGCTCTGTTTAATTTCTTCATTGACGCAATGATCATTCAGTAGCACTGTTTAATTTCTGTCATTCAGTAGCACTGTTTGTATAGTTGGGAAAATTCCTCTTCTTATTAATTTCTAGTTTATTTTTTTGTTGTTGTCGTTTGTTTGTTTTTGAGACAGTCTCGCTCTGTCACCCAGGCTAGAGTGCAATGACATTATTTTGGCTTACTGCAACCTCTGTCTCTCAGATTCAAGCAGTTCTCATGCCTCAGTCACCCAAGTAACTGGGATTACAGGCGTGCACCAACACACCCATCTATCAACTATTTTCTCTTTTCTCTTTTCTTTTTTCAGTAGAGACACAGTTTCACCATCTTGGCCAGCCTGGTCTCAAACTCCTCAGGGGCTCTACCTGCCTCTGCCAAAGTGTTGGGATTACAGGCATGAGAGACATACGCTTTTGTGTATCTATTGTATGTTTTTAGATTTGAGGTTATTCTAAGCCTTGCAAATAATCTTATAACCCATTATTTTAAACTGATGACAACTTAACACTGATTGCATAAACAAACAAACCAAAATAAAACTAATAAAAACTCTACACTTTAACATCATCTCCCCACCTTTTAACTTTTTCTTGTTTCTATTTATATCTTACTGTACTGTGTCTTAAAAAGTTATTTAGTTATTATTTTCAATTGGTTCATCTTTTCATCTTTCTACTTAAGATATGAGTAGTTTATGCAACACAACTAGAGTACCGTAATAAGCTTGTTAAGTTTTGAAGAATCGACATCATAACAATATTGAATTTTCTAAACTATGAATGTGGAACCTCTAATTATTTGGGTCTTTTAAATTTGTCTTAGCAATATTTTGTAGTTCCAGACTAGAGGTATTTTGTACATCCTTAGTCAAATGTATTTCTAGGTATTTAATAGCTTTACTGTTATTGTAAGTTGTATGAAACCACCAAGCTGGAATTACTTACCAACCCATTGCTTCCCCTCCTTCCCAGTAAGAATGTACTTGGAAATCACAAAATGTTTTGCTTCCCACATCGATAGATCTCTCTATGGGGGAAAAAAAAAAGAATGAGTGTGACACTACTTATCAGTGAACTTGCTCCTAAGATCACTTTTTAAAAAATCTTTTTTAAATGGGAGTAAGCTGTTATCTGCACAAAGCTCTTGGGGCCAAGTCCAGTCAATGGGGCTTCCCTCAGGAGATATTCTCTACGCTGTGTTCATGAAGGTGAATAGGAGTTAGCAGGCAGAGGAGAAAAGGCGGTTGGAGAGGGACCTAGAGTTTTAGAGAAAGAGAAAAACAGTTCATGAGAGTCTTTCTCATGGTCAAGGGTCTAATGGAATAATGCGACGTCATCTCAACACTACATGCCAAGGACTGTCCTGAATGCTGTAAACATATTAACAGCAATCATCATTCTGATTGCTCAGTCCAAAACTCTCGGAGTCATCCTTGACTCCCATCTTTCTCTCTCCCACCTCATATCCAATCCATCAGGAAATCCTGTTGACTCCACCTTCAAAGCATGCCAAGCTGATCATTTCTCCCCATTCTGTGTCCAGCTCTCTGACCTGAGCCTCCATCCCTGCTCTCATCTGGCCACTGTGCTTCCTCCTGATGTCTCTTCTTGCCTCTATCCTGGCTCCTCACTGTTGACTCTCAACACCAAAGCAGTGATATTCCTTAAAACAGAAGTCAGCTTAAGATATGTCTCTGTTCAAAACTCTGCTGTGACTTCCTGTGTCATGTGGAGTAAAAATTCTACCAAAGTTCTGGAGCTCCTCCATACACAGGCCCCTGTGCCCTCTCTGGCCTGCCTCCATCCCTCCCCTCCAGCCACATCACATCCTTGAGGGTCCTCACACACATGATGCCTTTGCTGCAATGGTTCCCATGCCCCCCAAACCACCAGCTCCAAGGCTTTGCTCAAATCTCACCTATGCAGGAGCCCAGTGCCAAGTGACTGATTTAATACCATGCCTCGCCCCATCTCACTGTACCATCCTGTGTATTTCTCCTGCTTATTGTCCACCTTCTTCCACGAGAATGCAAGCTCTGTGAGGACAGGGAGCTTCATTTTGTTCACAGAGGTATCTTCAGCACCTAAATCAGGGCCTAGCACATACCAGGCACTGATTAAATATTTGTGAAGTGAGTGAAGCCTCACAACTATGCTAAGAGGTCCGTAGTGTCATTATCCCCATTTTACAGATTGAAAACCTGTAGAGAGGTCAAACCAGAGAGGTCAGCTCTCAAAGTCACATGAAGCCAAGATTTGAACCCAGGTATCTGACTCTAGAGGCAATGTTCTTACCATTGCATTATCCTGTCAAGCCCAGAGTAGCAAATGCAACCCAAGCTTCCAGAAAGCCCTGTGACTTCAGCATATACAGGATTGGGAAATTAAGGAACTCCTTCAGGCTTTGTGTTCAGACAGGGGTGGGGAACTGGCCAGCGCATACCAGACCTCATAAACAAAGTAGGAGTTTGCACAAGTATAGGGCTAGATTTGTGCTTGAGAAAGATCCCACCAACTACAGGGTGGAGTACGGATGGGTGTGACAAGGCTGCGGGCAGGGACATCAGTTAGGGGCTGAGGTAATGGTGACCTCAGCCAGGGTGGCGGCTGTGGTGATGGAGAGAGATGGCCAATCAAAGAGAGACTTAATAGTTGTGACTGATAGGACTTTAGTTGAGAGAGAGAACAACTCCCAGGTTTGGGGGTTGGGTTAGTTTCAGTTTTTCAAACTTTTTTGACTAATATCTACTGTAAAAAACACATTCACATTTTGACACAGAATACACACACACACATACACATACACACATTTATATACACACACACATATACATGCACGCATACATATATCCACACATACATACACACATACACACATATACCCACATACATACACACACACAGACACATACACACATACACATACACATACACACATACACACATACCTATACATACACACATACACATGCACACATATCCATATACACACATGCACACACACATCCAGACACATACACACATCCAGACACACATACATATACACACATACACACATGCACATGCACATACATCCATATACACACATACACACATTCATATACACACATACACACACACACATCTTGAACAAGTTCAACAACCACAAAATACTTCCCCTGATGTTAAATGCTCCTCTGTGTTTCTAATCTGTCTATCTCTCACCTCTTTCTCTTCTCTTTTTAAATGCTGGTTGCCACTCATGGCATTGATTTCATGACTGGTCATGGCCTGCAGTCTGGAAGCCCCTGACCAGAGAGTGATTGGAGGCTTGGAACACAGCCAGACTGACAGACAAGAGCCAGAAAGCTGTGTCCCTTGACCTCCTTTCTGCAGTCCCCTTCCTGCAGGACATGCATAGTCTGGCTCCTATCGCACTTGCCAGTCTAGTTACTCGTTGAATTAGTCCATTTTCATGCTGCTGATAAAGACATACCCAAGACTGGACAATTTACAAAAGAAAGAAGTTTAATGGACTCACAGTATCACGTGGCTGGGGAGGCTTCCCAAACATGGTGGAAAGTGAAAGGCATGTCTCACATGGCAGCAGACAAGAGAAGAGGACTTGTGCAGGGAAACTCCCCTTTATAAAATCATCAGATATTGTGAGACTTATTCACTACCATGAGAACAGCACAGGAAACCCATCCCCGTGACTCAGTTACCTCCCACCAGGTCACTCCCACCACACATAGGAATTGTGGGAGCTACAATTCAAAATGAGATTTGGGGGGGAACACAGCCAAACCATATCACTCATTCCTTTGAGGAAAATCCTCTGTTCCTTTCCAGGCATCTCTCAGTAAATCTAATAAATAAACTTATGTAGACAGGCAGGAGGTAGGGAGGGGGCATGGAAGCTATTGTTTAATAGTCACAGAGTTTCATTTTTGCAAGATGAAGAAAGTTCTATGGGGGAATGCTGGTGATAAGAGCACAACCATGCGAGTATACTTAACACCACCCAATTGTGCTCTGAAAAACAGTTAAGATGATCACCGGGCATGGTGGCTCACACCTGTAATCCCAGCACTTTGGGAGGCTGAGGCAGGCAGATCATGAGGTCAGGAGATCAAGACCATCAACACAGTGAAACCCCATAGCCAGGCATGGCAGCACACATTGTAGTCCCAGCTACTCAGGAGGCTGAGGCAGGAGAATAGCTTGAACCTGGGAGGCAGAGGTTGCAGTAAGCCAAGATCTCACCACTGCATTCCAGCCTGGGTGACAGAGTAAGACTGTCTCAAAAAAAAAAAATGGTTAAGATGGTGAATTTTATGTTATGTGTATTTTGCCACAATTTTTTAAATCAATGTGTAGGCAGACTAATAGAAAAAAAAGTATCTGGATTGATGTTCTGGACATGAAGTCTCAGGATTGAAAGAGTTCTTGGAAAGCTTTTAGACCAAACTCCTCTGCATGCTCAAGCCTTGGGTACAGGATTTCCAAGAGGTGGAACAGTCTCCAGGGCTGTGGAGCTCATCGCTCAAGGCAGGTTATCTTATCTTTGAATAATTTTGCCTGTTGACTATTGGGATAGTTCTTCAGATGAGCTGAAATTTTCCCCATAGCTTTCTCTATTAAACCCAGTTTCACTTTTGAAGGTCACAAAAACAACCTAAATTTCCTCTCCCATGCAGTATGCATTCAATAAATATTTATTGTGCACATACCTAAGTACCACTATTTGATCTTCTAAATTTTCTCTTTTCCAGTTAAAAATTCCAAAATCTGACAACTATTTCATATATGACATGATTCAGTGTCTCTTCACCTTCTGACTGCTCTTTTGAAATGATCAATATCCTGTTACCATGGGGCATCTAGAAATGAAAAAGAGGCCAGATACAGTGACTCATCCCTGTAATCCCAGCACCTTGGGAGACCAAGGTGGGAGGGTCACTTGAGACTAGGAGTTCAAGACCAGCCTGGTCAACATAGTGAGACACCATTTCTTTTCTTTTTTCTTTTTTTTTTTTTTTTTTTTTGAGATGGAGTCTTGCACTGCCACCCAGGCTGGAGTGCAATGGCGTAATCTTGGCTCACTGCAACCTCTGCCTTCCAGGTTCAAGTGATTCTCCTGCCTCAGCCTCAAGAGTAGCTGGGATTACAGGTGCCTGCCACCATGCCTGGCTAATATTTTGTATTTTTAGTAGAGACGGAGTTTCACTATATTGGCCAGGCCAGCCTTGAACTCCTGACCTTGTGATCTACCCGCCTCAGCCTCCCAAATTGCTGGGATTACAGGCGTGAGCCACCATGCCCAGCCCCAGCAAGACACCATTTCTCCAAAAAGCTTAAAAATTAGTTGGACATGGTGGTATGTGCCTCTCGTCCCAACCACTCTCCTGAGAGTCAGGATTGCTTGAGCCCAGAAGTTAGGGGTTCCAATGAGCCATGATCATACCATGGCACTACCGCCTGGGTGACAGAGCAAGACCCTGTTTTAAAAAATAAAATAAAATGTTTTCAGAAATAAAAATATTACAATTACCAATAGCTCCAACTGATTTCATCAAAAATGGAGGATTCTAATGGGATTTCCAGGCCCACAGGAGGACAGTGCCATGGTAGGCTGGTGAGAAAGACACTCAAAGGCCATGCTGACATATCATAAGGAGGGCTACATTTGACTTTCAGGTGCAAGACAAAAAATAGCATAAACTCACCCTTAAGTCTTAAGGATAGATACAGGATCCAGTCAGTCTTCCGTCTTAGCTCTAATTTATTTTGTCTCATCAGAACCATGTAAACCATCACCCCACTTTCCTTGGAGTTCAATGCTTTATTCCATGCAGTGCAGCACAGGACTGCATCTTGCTACTACATAAATACACATAATGTATGATTTCCTCCTTCAACTCTGGAACCTAAACAAATGGAATGTGTTCCCCCAATTCCATAAAACCATAATTCTGTTGAGTGGCCCTGGCACTCCTAAAGAATTTCTTTCTAAATATAGAGAGGTATTCCTCTGCAGAAAAAATATCCCAGCATCTTGGTTCTAATATATAATTAACTCCCCTCTAGATACTTTGCAGTTACATTTTATGGCTTATTTTGAGTGTTCATATTTTATCAGAAAATTATAATTTTCCTCTAAATAGGAGTTTTTACAAGGCTTTTGAATTCTGATGACTAGCTTCATGTTTCAGCTATAATTAAAACAGTGAAAAGAAATAGCGTCACCATGTATCACACGTGGTTCTGAGACTGCTTGGTCACCCAACCCCCTGTCTCCCCATGCTCTGCAACCTACAGGCAGGGGATACTCTGGCCAATGGTGAGGGCTCCATTTTTTACCACGTAGTGGGACAACTGGTTTTAGAAAGAAAGAGAATGGCCTGGGAAGAAGGGATGAGGAGACCGAAGTTCTCACCTCGGAGAAGTCTCCCGACCATGTTCCCCACCCATGTCCCTCCTTACCCTATTTTCCCTCCAGGAAAATATACTTTCTCCAAGAAATACACTTTCTCTCCAGGAAAATTCACTTTCCATCTAGTTGTTAGCTTATGAGTTTACTCTCTGCCTCCCCTCTAGACTTCCTACTCCATGAAGGTCAAAGCAAAGTCTTTTTCTTTTTTTTTGAAAAAAAGGAGAGAAGGAGAGGAAGAAAGAGGAAGAAAAAGAAGGAGAGAGAACAGGAATATTGCTTTATTCTATGAATGGGTATTAATAATGGCCGATCAATATTTTGTGTATTTAAAGTGGAGAGCTCTATAAATACTTATTAAGTTTACTTGTTCTGGATCTGAGTTCAAGTTCTGGATATCCTTATTAATTTTCTGTCTCGTTGAGTCTAAATCTCTTTATGGGTCTTATGTATCTGGGTGTTGGGATCCTTAGCTCTTATTATTGCATTGATCCTTTTACCACTGTATCTTTGTTGCTTTGAAATCTGTTTTATCAAATGTAAGAATTGCAACTCCTGCTTTTTGTTTATTTATTTATTTTTGCTCTCCATTTGGTTGGTAAATCTTTCTCCAACCCTTTGTTTTGAGTCTTTGTGTATCTTTGGATATAAAATGGGTCTGGATGTAGTATACCGTTAGGTTTTGGCTGTATCTTTTGATTGGGGGATTTAGTCTATTTAAATTTAGGGTTACTGCCATTTGATGTTAACTGGCTATTTTATCCATTCGTTGATGTAAATTCTTCTTTATGTTGATGCTCTTTACTTTTTGGTATATTTTTAGAAAGGCTAATACTGGTTGTTCCTTTCTGTGTGTAATGCTTCTTTCAGAAGTTTTTGTAAAGCAGGCCTGGTGGTAATAAAATCTCTGAGTACTTGCTTGTTCATAAAAGATTTTATTTTTCCTTCAATTGTGAAGCTTAGTTTGGCAGGATATGAAATTCTGGGCTGAAAGTTCTGTTCTTTAAGGATGTTAAATATCGGCCCCCACTCTCTTCTGGCTTGTAGGGTTTCTGCTGAGAGATCTGCTGTAAGTCTAATAGGCTTCCCTTTGTGGGTAACCTGACCTTTCTCTCTGGCTGCCCTGAGTATTTTCTCCTTCGTTTCAACCCTGGTGAATCTAACGATTATGTGCCTTGGGGTTGCTCTTCTTGAGGAATGTCTTTGTGGTATTCTCTGTATTACCTGGGGTTGCATAGTGTCCTGCTTTGCTAGATTGGGAAAATTCTCCTGGATAATCCTGAAGAGTATTTTCCAGCTTGGATTCATTCTCTCCATCACATTCAGGTATACCTATCAAACGTAGATTAGGTCTTTTCACATAGTCCCATATTTCTTGGAGACTTTGCTCATTCCTTTTTATCCTTTTTTCTCTATTCTTGTCTTCTCGTTTTATTTCATTAAGTTGGTCTTCGACCTCTGATATCCTTTCTTCTGCTTGATCAATTTGGCTATTCAAACTTGTGCATATTTCACTAAGTTCTCATGTTGTATTTTTCAACTCCATTAGTTCATTTATATTCCTCTCTATATTGTCCATTCTTTTTAGCATTTCGTCAAACTTTTTTTCAAAGTTCTTAGTTTCTTTACATTGGGTTAGAACAAGTTCTTTCAACTCCCAAAAGTTTGTCATCCACCTTCTGAAGCCTACTTCAGATAATGGAACACAGTCCTTTTCCATCAGGGCTTGTTCCGTTGCTAATGAGAAATTGCAATCCCCTGTAGAGGGAGAGGGGTTCTGATTTTGGGTATTCTCGGTGTTTTTAGACTGGTTTTGTCCCTTATTTATGAATTTATCCATCTGTTGTCTTTACAATTACTGCCTTTCTAATTAGGTTTCTGAGTGGACGTCCAATTTATTGATTCCCAGTGCTGGAATCCGAGCAACCCAGTGTGCTGGCCAAAACAGCAGCGATAAGACTGATGGTACTCTTCTGTCTGGGAATCTCCAGTCTGGCTTCCTTCTTGAGTCTGCAACAAGCAGCTCTGCCTTCCCAGAGCTCCAAACACCAGTCAGTAGGGGAACCAGTCCCGTTTACTCTGCATGAAGAGCTGCCGCGCCAAGGCGATGGCAAAACTGCTGTGGCGGCAATAAGAGTCGGGCTGGCGACACGCGGGGCTCCTCCACTGGAAATCTTCTGGTCCGTGAGCGACGAAAATTCGTCTGAAAGTGTGGCATCCTCTCGTTTTCTGGGCTTTCACTGGGAGCTACAATCCCAAGCTGCTAGCGATCAGCCATCTTGGATCTATTCTGAAATAGAATGAAAAGCAAAGTCTTTTTCATTCAACATGGTATAGACAACTTCTTGAACCCTGTATGAGTTTACTAGGCTACTATACCAGCTGACCATAGACTGGGGGTTTAAACAATAGAAATTGATTTTCCCACAGTGCTGGAGACCAGAAGCCTGAAGTCAAGGTGTCAGCAGTGTTGGTTTCTCCTGAGGCCTCTCTTTGGCTTGTACATGGCTGTCTTCTGCCTGTATCCTCCAATGATCTTCCTTCTATGTGTGTCTGTGTCCTAATCTCCTCTTTCAAAAAGTACACCAGTCATGTTGGATTAGGGCCCACCCTAATGACCTTATTTTACCTTAATTACCTCTTTTTTTTGAGATGGATTCTCGCTCTGTAGCCCAGGCTAGAGTGCAGTGGCACAACCTCAGCTCACTGCAACCTCTGCCTCCCAGGTTTGAGCAATTCTTCCTGCCTAAGCCTCCCAAGTAGCTGGGATTACAGGTGTGCGACAGCATGCCCGGCTAATTTTTGTATTTTTAGTAGAGGGGGTTTTGCCATGTTGGCCAGACTGGTCTCGAACTCCTGACCTCAGGTGATCTGCTTGCCTCAGCCTCCCAAGTGCTGGGATTACAGGTGTGAGCTATCATGCCCAGCCTTAATTATCTCTTTAAAGACCATATCTCCAAATCAGCCATCCCTCAGTATCTTGTGGGATTGGTTCCAGGACCCGCCCTTGCTCAGGACACCAGAATCTGTGGATGCTTAAGTTTCCAATATAAGATGGTATAGTATTTGCATATAACCTGTGCACATCCTTCTCTATGCTTTAAATCAGCTCTGGATTACTTATAATACCTAATACAATGCCTAGGCATCACTTCATTTACATGGATTCAGTGTAGTTCTCTGTACAGGGGAACTTCAAGTTTTGCTTTTCAGAACTTGGTGGAATTTTTTCTGCATATTTTTGATCCATGACTGGTTGAATCCACAGATGCAGATTGCCCAGATGTAGAAGGTCAACTGCACCGTCACATTCTGAGGTTCTTGGGGCCAGGATTTAAACCTATGAAGTTTGGGGTTGGGGAGCCGAATTCAGCCCATAACACAATGTTAGGCTGTCAACTGATGTCTGCTGACTGAGGAAAGAATGAATGACCAATAGAACATTATGGCAGGCATGCTCTTGGAAGCAGCTCTCCTGACACGCTTCTGAAGGCCTCTCCTTTTTCCGCCTTCCCCCCTTCCCTCCACCCATACAGCAAGGGCCCAGGCGAGTGAGTCTCTCAACTCCGGACACATCCTAACCAATTCAGTCACACAAAAACCTATGCCACAAAGTTCAGACATGAAACTAATTCCTAGGAAAGGCTAGGCCATCACCAGGAAGCCTGCTTTGTTTATCTACAGAGAATCTCCACTCAGTAGGGGGACTGCAGAGCACACACACACAGAAGTCATTGGGTTGTCTTTACGACAGTGACCACATTGTAGTGGGGTACAACTGAGCTTCCAGAGCTTGCCCATTTGCTCCCTCTGGGCTCCAGCCATGGATCTTCCTATCATGGCCTGCAAGCCTTTCTATTCTTCCTCTATATCCTTGCAAGAGAAACCTCCTAACTTGTTGGTCATTGATGTACTTTAACCAGGGTGTTTGTCATGGACCTGTATTGCCACCAAGGTGGCTTTGGCTCCGAGTCCTGACCCTCTGCTTGCTACTTCCCAACAGGCATCGGGTTTGGAGTTCAAGTCTGTAGCCGACAGTGTTCTGTTTTTACGTGACAAAAGGTGGGAAGAGGTCAGAGGTGCCCTGATGTCTGTTTTCAGTCCTGAAAAGCTGAACGAGGTAAGACATGAGGAATTCAAACTTTCTTCTCTTATGGAGCAGGTGTCTTCTCTCCAAATCGTGATGGAGAGCCAGTCCACGTTGCGTCACTTGCCCAGGTGACACATCAAAAGGTCTTGCCCATTTCGACCTTCAGGCCTCTCTATTATGCACAAATCACCGGACGCTGTGCTGAGTGTCTCATTACTCCAGCCTCCCACATCCCCGGTTGCCATAAATTGTGAATCAACAAGTACACAGGGCATTCGTCTGTGTCCAGAGACAGAGCTGGAGGCGCTTTGGGGACCCCAGGAGAAAACTGTAACAGTGTCTGGCAGATTTTCATGTATAATGGATCACCTGGGGATCTGGCTACAATGCAGACTTTGATTCAGTAGGGCCAGGGCGGCCTGAGAATCTGCATTTACAACACCCTGCCAGATAATTTTGTTGTTTCCAGACAATGAACCACACTTTACGTAGCAAGAAACTAGAGAACAGCATGAAACAAAGGTGGGTTACCAATCGAGTCTTAAATAGGGAGGTGATGGCAGAGAATGACTAGGGAGGAGTGGGCGATCATGGCAGGCAGGAACAGCCAAGTTCACCTCTAGGCCAAGTTCAAGGGAAGGGCAGGCTCCACGAGATGCTGCCAGCTCTCTAAGGCCCTGGACACTCTCCTTTCCCTACTCAATGACCCACTCTTCTCTATCAGCTGTGCACCCAAAACCTGTATGGCCTCCAGACCGGTTTCTCACACACCCGATCCTGCCTGCTGTGTTTCCTATCTCAGCCTGACAGCCCCCTCCATTGCTGGTCTGCCTTTGGTGTTTGCTGGGAGAGAGAACTTGAGCCCTTCTGATGTGAAGTGATCAGGGGGCTTCTTCAGTTCCAGTCTCAGGTACACAGACGTCTCTAGAGCAAGGGAGCTTCCAAAGCTTGGCTGGGGTGCCCTGGGCTTCTGCCATCCACCCTGTCTGGATGTTCCAGAGTAGCCTGTCTTCAGTTCAATAAATGAAAGCTACTTTTAGCTTAAGCTCAAGATGCTCACCCATATGGTCCTGATTGAATTCCTATAAATCTTCCGAAGTCCCGCAGGAGAGGAGGGGGTTCCACACCTCATAATATCCAATCAGACTCACTCAGAAACTAATGATCCCTCCCATTTCCAATGAGGTTTTGATTTGCATTTCCATGGGTAGCCGTTGGTGTTGGGGGGCCAGAGCCTGTCTCTGTTTGCAGCTGCAGCTCACACTCACACAGCTCCATCAGGTTCCAAGGGTTGCCTCTTTAGACTAACACACTGCCTCTTCACCACATTCCTGCAAGATAAATACTATCATCCTTATTATTACAATCTCATTTTGCAGGGGAGGAAACTAGGCACGGAGAGATTAAGTAGCGGGCTCCAAGTCTCATAGCTAGTAAGCAGCAGAGTCCAAATTAGAACCCAGCTCCAGTGCGCTCTTTGCGTCTCTGTCTCACTGCTTGTTACCTACATGTGATTTTCCAGTGGTGCTCAGAGGCCACCTAGGACTGTCTGGAGGGTGCAGGAAGGGGAAGTGTAGCAAATGGGGCCTCAGTGGAAAGCTGGGGGTGGGTCAGAAGCAACACTTCTCTATTTTCTGCCTAAGTTTGGAACCAACTGAGGTATGAAAACCTCAGGTTTTAGGCAAAGGAAATATAATTTTCTCTTTTCTTAGTGGTAAAGCAGTTTGAAAAATAGAGCCCATATCTGATCACATGGGCTTGCTATGATAATACTTCACCAGAATGGGACCATTGCAGGAGGGTGGCAGATGCCATCGGGGCTGGCCCATGGCCCACACATGCTCAGTTCCTTCCTCCCAGACTGGCTCTGATACAGTGTAGACAGCAGGAGACAGACAGTGACTCAGATGCAGCCGTCAGCAGGTGCGGCCCGCTGGGATCACCTGGAGCAGGCTTTGAAAACTGTTGCTGCCTGGGTCCCACACCTAGAAATTCCGATTCAGTTGGTTTGCTCTAGGATGCAGCCTGGCTTTGAGGACCTTTCTTCAGGCTCCCCAGGTGACTGTATGTAAAGCCAGTATTGGGAATCACTGCCAGTAGAAGTTCGCCAGAAGGACACGGGAGGAGGGGGTCACCTGCTTCCACTGCGGCAGTGAGCTCTGCTCACATGGATCTGTTATCTATTGAGGATTCACGGGAGAATGTGAAGGAAGGGGCAGCTTCCTAAAGTTAGAAACCACTGCTCTAAACCATCCAGACAAGCTGCATGGAGTGTGCCCCTTTATCACATCCACCCACTAAAAGGTTGAGTTAGCCAAGAGAAGGCCAGGGGAAGAGAAGAAAAGTCGACGAACCTATGGCTGTCCTCACTAATGTGTATATGTCTTTATTTAGAAGCAATGGCTTCCCTGTAGACGTAGAAAGAACCTCATGTGTGACAAAGAAATTGGCGAAGAGTATCTGAGAAAAGAAGAAAAGAGAAAGAAAGAAAAGTAATCAAGGAAAGGAAACTAAGGTTTAGCAGTCCTGCACTATAGTTCTTTGATAGGGGATTTTATCATGGTCTACATTCCTTTAACCTCTTACAGGGGATACTCCAGAAAGTGATTCACTATCATTTCCCAAGCAAATTCAGTGCTCTTGGGGTCCAGTCTTCTCCCTCTGGTCCAGAAATCAAATGCATAGTGCCTGAATTAATTGCAGAAAATAGAGTTCCTCAATATATCCACAGCATTAAGATGCCGAGAGACGCCAAGCGTCGTGGCTCACGCCTGTAATCCCAGCACTTTGGGAGGCGGAGGTGGGAGGACCACCTGAAATTCAGCAGTTTGAGACTAGCCTGACCATCATGGTGAAACCTCGTCTTCACTAAATCTACAAAAAGTAGCTGGGAATGGTGGAACACACCTGTAAGCCCAGATACTTGGGAGGCAGAGGCAGGAGAATCACTTGAACCCAGGAGGCAGAGGTTGCAGTGAGCCAGATCACACCATTACACTCCAGCCCGCATCTCAAAAAAAAAAAAAAAAAAAAAGATGCCAAGAGGTAAGAGAGAGATTTCATAGACCCCATTATTTACCATACACTATCAATAAACTTGAAATTCCATTGAAAGACATTTTTTTCTACTCCATATAGTTCAATTTATGTTATTGGATTTCCATTTGAAAGAATTCCATCCCAGAGGCAGGAGTAGTTAACTTTTTCCCCATCTCTGGGGATTTTAGACCTGGCAAGTTGAAATTTACTGGGAGGCCCCTAAGGAGAACCTTCAAGACAAAGATGGCTATGCAGATGGAGCTCAGGTGGGACGGGGAAGAAAGATGGTCTTCAAAACACAGACACGTACAGCATATGTGTTAGATATGGTTCTGGGGAGAACCATACTTAAGGGAGGAGCAGAGGAGAAACCTATAAAGAAGACTCAGGAAGAGCAGCCTGAAAGGGAAACCAGCAGAATGTGGAAGGGAAAAGCATTTCAAAGAGGAAGGAGCAGCCAGAGGTGTTAAATGCTGCTCACATGGAAAGAAACACGAGGATGCAAAAGTGCACAGCAAAGATTATATTTCTGAAACGTGAAACCAATGTATGTCTGTTTCATGCTCCATAGATCCTGTTCCCTGTCATTTTCCCTCACCCACAGAATCACTGGCTCCCACTGCTCCTGACGGTGCCTCCAAGTAAGACAGTAGATGCCATCCGGAACAAGGAAGTAGTTGCTCAATTTTCAACTGCACGTTAGCAAGCGTTATTAGGAGAGGAAAGAGTTTTCCAAATCCAAAAGCAGCTTCCCTTTGCATATGAAGAGCAGGGGGTTTGAAGCTCTAAGCTAGATGCAGAAAATGACAAGGGGAGCTGCTTCTGGGCTGTGGAAGATGGGTGGAGGGGACAAAATGAGGAGTGTCCTATCTTCTTCCCCAAAACCTCCTGGTTTCTGGATGCTTCCTCAATCTTTAATCTCCCAGCTGCCTTTGTTCACTAGGTCACTGGTTCTCAAACCTTGTGGGACCAAGGGCTACATGAGAATCACCTAGGACCCGAGATAAAAATACATAATTCCAGCTACCCCAAGATTTAGAGAATCAGAATTTCCAAGGGTAACTGAGAATTCACATGTCACGAGGTCCCTAGAGAGACTCTGCTGAGAGCCAGAGTGGAAAGCCTTGGTGCTGTGAGCGTTCCTGCTGGTCCCCTCCCCGACCGTCTCAGACTGACTGCATCTCCAGGCTCGAAGGACCTGGCCTCAGAACCCCACCTCCTCACTGCTTGCTTTTTCTCTGTGGAACGAACACCAGCTAGCATCCCATTTTGTTTACCTGTTTATTGTATGTCTCCTTCTGCTAGATGGATGCTTCAGGAAGACAAAAGCTTTTTGCTTTTTTCTTACATTCTTTATTTTTTAACTGCACACACTAGGTACATAATAGACATTCGGGAACAGTTAATGAATGGATGGATGAAGACTTGAAGAACCAAGAAGCTTGCTACCTATTCTACCTAAGGATACATGATGAAACCAAGCTAAAAAAATGAAACAAAAATAATTTTATCAAGAAAAAATTAAGTAAGAGGATATAGCAAGCTGGCTTTTCCTTTAGAGAGTTACAGATATATATACACATTCAAAAAGTCACAGACACAAAGAGGAAAATGAGTCATAGATACAGAAGATAGCTCAGAACTCTGAGCCACAGATAATCGGCTGTGGGTACCTGAGTCCGTTTTCCTGGAAATAACTTTGAAATACCACCATTTCTAGTCCTTTCTGAATTTGCGAGTAGCCTTTAGACTTTCGTTATCAAATATCAGAGTTTATTCTTGAAATAAAGGTTTGTTTTCCCTTGGAATTCTGAGGCTTTCTCCTTTAGAACCTTGGCAGCCTAAGTCCCTCTCTACCTGAGTCCTTAAGTATGGTTAATATTCGAAAGCTCTGGATGGTGTTGTCTTCATTGATGTGGATGCTAGGTTGTCTCGGTCAGCAACGCTTGAAAGTTGCTTTAAAATCGGCCTCATATCAAGAAGCCATATTTGTATTTAGAATGAAATTGGTTTTTTGTCTTATGTCATACCAGGGATAATATAGAGAGACAGAGAACCAGGGAAAAAGTGATGGGTGCACCCCCAAGTCAGGAAAAAGAGAATATTGGAATCATAGTTTGTGACTGACAAGTTATTGGGATTTATAGTAAAGGATGGCTGAGCATTCCTGGAGAAAACTGATTTTTTGTTTTTGGGAAGATCTTGTCTCATTAACTGGCCAGAGTTTTCACTCCATCCCCCAAGGAATTGATGTTTTATAAAGCACAACTGTAGATTTAGATTTTCACAGTCTTTTGCTAGATTCTTTACCAAAGACTATTAGTGAGTAGTAACCCTGGGATTGTGTAAAACTTTATTATGGATCAGGGAATAAATAGGTTTAATTTCAGGCAATAAAAGTGGGGCTAAATTAGTACTTCTCTGAGGGAAAATGTATAAATAATGTGCTCCTCTGGGGACCCAGGCTAGCGCTAGCTTTATTTTTAAATTTTATAACTCATCTGAAAGAGGGAGAACACAGTGGAATCTATATATTTGTATATTCCTCTAAGCTGTTCTGATTTGAAAGATATCAAATCAATAGGAATAACTTTTGAGTCTTGTAAGACTGTGTAAGTCAGCACAAAAGTGGCAGGTAACCTTCAGTGTAAGCAAGAATAAAAGAATACATTTAGGAGAAAGGCATCTAAACTGTACTTATATGAAGATGAACTTCAAGCTATGAATTACTGCCAGGGAAAAGGATTTGAAATATGGAGGACTGAAAAGGCCCCACAGTCAAATAATTTGGTGAAATATTACAAACTATATTCTTCAAGATTCACCATGTACCTGAGCATAGGAAAGGCTTGAGAAAGACCTGCAGTAAGAAATCTGCTTCACTTTGTTTATTCCAGGCTCAAATCGGTTTTCAAAAGGAGAGAACATGGGTTGTTAACTTCATGGTTGGCTACTGAGAGAAATGAGTCTCTTGAGCAATCATCCTTTGCAGGTAGCTTCCATGAGGAACCCAATTTTTGAGTGCCTCTAGCAGAGACTAAGCTTCAAATTGCATGAACCAGTCCAATATGGCAGCTTGTATGTTCTCCATCCTCAAAGCCCAATATAAATGATGGGCTTTTTTCCCTCACCCAGATAACTAAGAGCTGATGATACCCCACTGAGCAGATATGGGAGACAATGAATCTTCGTGGATGAGAGCCTAAGGATGTATGTGTCACTCAGGAGTGAATGAGCCAATCATGTTGCTGTGCATGGGGACTCAGTTAAAGAAAAGTCAGATAAACTGGGAGGCTGGTATCTCACCCAGCACTGATGCAGCTCTCTGCCTAATTTTTCACTTTTCATCCAGATGTTTCCTGTCAAGAAGGCACAGTCAATAATGTATGAATCTTAAAGGCAGAGGCAGATGCGGTTATTATTCCCTGTAGGCCTTTCCTGACTTGAAGAAGACATGTTACTCAAGAATGACTACAATTTTAAAAAATTTAAGTTGATATAGCCAGCTTATGAGTAAATGCATGGCTACAATTATTTCAGTGCAAAAGTCTTTTCAGAATTACAGTCATCAGCACAGTTTAGTTTAGCCTTTAAATTTTCCCTGTAAACTCTTTGGACAGTCATATACGAGGGCTTCTAAAGCAGAACACAGCTTCCCAATGACGTTAGAACAAGCAGCCTTCTCTAGGCGGCATCCATTTCCAACAGTCTATTTTTAATATCTGCTTTTATTTCTTAAGCCTCCTGAACAATAAAAATGAACATCATTATAATCAAGTGTGGCTGCAGTCATCAATACTTCAGAGTCCAAAAATACATTGGCCTTGCCTGACCAGTTGCCCACTTTCCAGAATACCGGGGTATTTATCTAGCAGCAAGAGGCCATTATCCTGAGACACAGTCGTGTTCCACTGACACCTAATCTCCTAATTAAAATCAGTATAATGATGGACTGTTTAAATTCTGGTTTAAATGCTCCTTTTCCATTTGCATTTAAAAGAAAACACACTCCTCATCATGGGCACCCCATCCTGGGTTATAATTTGGCTTTCCTTTGCCAGAATTATAATGTCACTCTGACTTGCCACTGGTTAAATCTAAAAGAGCATCTAAATGTGCCTCAAAGCTTGGCTGTTGCTTGGCAACGCCAGCAGCCACTTCCTCATTGAGGTGACTTCTAATTGGTCACAACTCTTGACAGGAGCCACTGACTTATTAGATATGACACTTGATTATTCACCTAGATGGCTAGACCTGATACTTAGCAGCAGGAAATTTTGCATAAAAATGAGTTGTGGATGTTTTTAATATCTGGGTAGCTTTTAGCAATGGTGTAGTGGAAGAAGGAAGTGATAAGTTTCATTAGTGGGAATTTATTTTTCATTTATTGGTCACAAGTTTAGAGCACTTGAAGGTATTAATTTTTTTCCCTTTTTTAAAAACCAGCAATGTGTTTACACCCTCAGCAGCTGACCCTTATTTATTCAAAAAAAATCCTCTGACATCAGCCCCAAAATATTGCCCACAGATCCACCAAGGGCCAAATCAGATGAAATGTTCAATTCAAAAAGGTTAACAAATATTTATTAGTTCCTATTTTTAAGTAATTTATAAGGTAGAAGAGCAACAAGGTACATAAATCACTGCATTATTACCAATCGTGGAAGGCGGAGACAGACCTTGGATCCTGTTTTGAGTGTCAGAAATTGCTGTGGCAGGGAGGGAGCAGTGAGTAGCACTGGACTTGAGCCCTGAAGATGTTGCTGTTTTGACAGAGGGAGAAGGTGCATTGCAGGTGGAATGAGCTGCAGGAATCAAGGCGTCTGGACAGAAAAGTACAGGGTGTGTTCAGGGAATAGGGGAGTACAAATTGGCTGGAACACAGAGTACATGTAAGGGATTAGTGAGAGAGAAAACTGGAAAAGTAGGTTGAGGCACGTAGAGTTCACTGCTCTGTGCCGAGGGAGTGTTTGGTGCGCACTTCACTGGAGCTCAAGGAGCTTTTAAATACTTGAAAGTGAGGGAGTGACCTGCTCAGAACTCTGTGTTAGGAAAAAAAGTTCCATTTCAGCTGTTTAGCCCCCAAGCCAGCCATTCCCCAGACCCACGGGGCAAATCTTTCTGGTGCAGATGAGGGGAACTGCTAATCGTCTGGAGGAGTTGCCTCTTCGCAGTAACCCCAAGTAGGGGCAGGCTCCCAGGGCCATGTTAGGACATCAAGGCAGTAGTGTCCACTGTGGCTCTTTTCTGACTCCTTCTTCATATGCGAATCCACAAACCACCCAGGCTATGCACGATCAACACATGGGGATTATCTCCGTTTAGATGGACAGAGTTATGCAAAAGAGACCCTCTCCTTCCCTCTCTCTGTGCGGGAAATATGTTTTCCCTAGCACTCAGCATGTCCAGACTTTCAGGAACTCCCTTAAAGATGGTGTGGTTTTTCTTTTTCAAGTTTATTACATCAGATCTGCATAGAATGACCTAGAAGTGAATAAGGAGCAAAGGAAATGTGGAGGCTGATTTTGGTGGGAAAGCAACAAGCCAGGAGCAGGAGGTCTGGGGTTCTAGTTCTCATTTTAGCACAAAAATAACCAGATTCTGCCCTTCAGGTCCCTATGTATTCTGAAGTTGATGTGTCAGAGAGGTGACAAAGGCTTTCTTAGGAATGAGATGTGTTGCTAAAAGTACAAGGACGAATGATCCGACACTTTCCTGCCCAGAGCTAGGAATTTGGCTGCTCTCTCTGTGGCCTCAAGCAACTGTCTCAACCTGGTGATTTGTGACCTTCTTGGAATCCTCAAATATCAGTGGAAAGGGACATAATAGCTCTTTACAATCAGCCTTTCATTTAGGGGTGAGGATGAGGACCCATGTTCAGAGAGATTCAAATGCCACGTCCAAAGCAACACATAGAACCAGCAGGAGTCTCAGCTTTCTCATTCAGAGCGAGTTTTCAGCAAACCACACTGTATTCATGCTAAGAGACAGTGCCTCAGTCTGTTCGTTTCTTGGGTACCTTCTATGTCAGGGCTCTCAAGGAACATTTGGTCAACCAGTCATCACACACTTATTTCTAGAAAATCAACAGAATGGGGTGCACTATGCCCATTCCTGATATAACAAATACCAAAAACTTCATTAATCTGTGACAACATACAATAGTTACCACAAAAGAGTGATATTGAGAGTGTATCAGTTGTCTATTGCTGTGTAATAAAATTGTCCCAAAACTTAGTAGCTTAAAATGAACCTCTGTTAGCTCATTGTTTCTGTGGATCAGGAATCCTGGCATGGCTTAGCTGAGTCCCTACGGATCAAGGTCTCTTGGAGTAGTAGTCAAACTGCTGGCCTGGGCTGTAGTCTCATCCAAAGGCTTGACTGGGGGAAGATATGCTTCTAAGCTTCATCACATGGTTATGGGCAGGATTCCATTCTTAATGGCGTCTGGAAGATGAGAATCTTGTACTGTGTCTTTCAGTCAGTGGGGATCTACAAAGGTTTCAGCAAAGCATCACTGAAATAACAAGTATTTTTGGAAGACCTGGCCAGGCATGGTGGTTCATGCCTGTAATCCCAGAACTTCAAGAGACCAAGGTGGGAGGGTGGCTTGAACCCAAGAGTTCAAGACCAACTTGGGCCACATAAGGAGACCCTATTTCTACAAAACATTTTTTAAAAATTAGCCAGCTGTGGTTGTGTTTGTCTGTAGTCCCAGCTATTAATACTTGAGGGCCTGAGATGGGAAGATGGCTTGAGCCCAGGAGGGCAAGGATGCAGTGAGCCGTAATCACACCACTGCACTCCAGCTTCAGTGACAGAGACCCTGTCTCAAAAGAAAAGAAAAGATCCCAGAAGGCTCTTTCAGAAAACTTTCTTTAGTACACCTGGGTCTCAGGCACTGTCAAAGTCCTAAGAGTACAAAGATGCTTCAGCTATGGTCTTTTTTCTCAAGAGGCAAGATGACAACCATATTCCAGGTGACAGGTAGCAACACCTGAACTAGGAAGGTGACTGAGGAGATAAAGATGAAGGAACAGGTGCAAGAAAAGCAGCAATGTTAACATGACCAGGCAAGAACAGATGGCTCTAATGGGAGTTGTACCTGAGGAACAAGAAAAGAGGAGAGAATGATTTCAGTAATCCAAACCAGCCTGCGAGGATGGGCCCCTCCAGAGGACAGCTACCACGTTTGCACTACTCCCTGACTTCTTTGCCAAGTGTTTTGCATATTTTGTTTGTAATATTTGTCACAACTCTGCGAGGGAGGTATCACTTCCATTTTTGCAGATGAAGAACTAGACTCAGTGAGATTAGGCAACATACCCAAGGTCACACAGCTATGAAGTGCCGGGGGAGGAAACCTACTAATTTGTAGCCTTTGAGTATTTGTTGTGCTTGGGGCAAGTATTCTCCAACAAGGTCAGAATCTTACACTCAAGGAAGGAAACTCAGTGGTGAGATTCTGGGGGTCACCAAAAGGCAGAGGAGAAGAAGACCTTTGAGCAGAAGCTCTCAGCCCTTCTTGGTCATTACTCTCTTTCCCACTTCTTAGGCCCTTTCTCCTTTTAGAATTCACTCTGTTGCCCTCTGTCTGCACCTTGACTCCAAATTTCACAGAGACAGTTGGTAGAAAATCCGTTAAAAGAAAAAAAACTGGTGCCCATCAGTGACGGACTGGATAAAGAAAATGTGGTACATATACATCATGGAATACTATGCAGCCATAAAAAGGAATTAGATTATGTCATTTGCAGGAACATGGATTGATCTGGAAGCCATTGTCCTCAGTAAACTAACACAGGAACAGAAAACCAAACACCACATGTTCTCACGTACAAGTGGGAGCCGAACAATGAGATCACATGAACACAGGATGGGGAACAACACACACTGGGGCCTGTCAGGGATGGGGTAGGGTGAGGGAGAGTATCAGGATAAATAGCTAATACATGTGGGGCTTAACACCTAGGTGATGGGTTGATAGGTGCAGCAAACAGCATGGCACACATTTACCTATGTAAGGAACCTGCATGTCATGCACATGTATCCCAGAACTTAAAATAAAATATTTAAAAACTGGGTACTTTAATTATATCATAATCTCCAGGTTATGCAGAACCTTTCTTCCTTGGAAGATTTCCTTTCCAGGCTGAGGATGGTGATTTCCCCTGAATGGTTACCACTGGTTACCAGAGAGCTGCTCAGCCTCACACTCAGCATCACCTCTGATAGGGATAACCAATGTGAGAGGTGAGAGAACAAAATGGGAAACTTTCTCCCCTAGTTTGGCTGCTGAACTGTTAGCCCTGTGTCAGTCAGCTTGCGCTATCACAACCAAATACCATTGAGTGGGGGACTTAAACAACCCACATTTTTTTTTTAAAGACAGTCTTGCTCTGTTGCCTAGGCTGGAGTGCAGCGGCATGATCTTGGCTCACTGCAATCTCCACCTCCCAGGTTCAAGCAATTCTTCTGCCACAGACTCCCAAGTAGCTGGGATTACAGGCACCTACCACCAGGTGGGGTTTTTGTATTTTTAGTAGAGATGGGGTTTCACCATGTTGGCCAGGCTGGTCTTGAACTCTTGACCTCAAGTGATCCGCCTGCCTTGGCCTCCCAAAGTACTGGGATTACAGGCATGAGCCACTGTGCCCAGCCCAGACATGTATTTTCCCACAGTTTTGGAGGCTGGATACCAGCGTTGTTGGTTTCCGGTGAGGCCTCACTTTCTGATTTGTAGGTAGCCACTGTTTTGCTGTGTGCTCATAAGACCTGTCCTTTGTGCATGAGAGAGATATAGAGGGAGAGGGAGAGAGAATAAGCATTAAGTGTTCTAGTGTCTCTTCTTATAAGGACACCAATGCTGTTGGATCAGGGCCCCATCCTTCTGACTTTATTTAACCTAAATTACTTCCTTAACCTAAATTACTTCCTTAGAAGCCGTATCTCCAAATACAGCCCCACTGGGAGTTGGGGCTTCAATGTATGAATTTCAAAGTGACCCAAACATTCAGTCTGTAAGAATACCCATAAACCACTTTTCTTTTCTTTTCTTTTTTGTAATAAATCACTTTTTAAAAACCTAATAACATTAATATTTTATCTGATTATAAGTGTAATACATGTGCATTGTGAAAAATTTGGAATAAAACAAAAATAAAAATCATTCATTATCCCATGAGGAAGATGAAATGTAACAAACAAAGAGTTTTTTAGTAAGATCTGAGTGATAATAGCATTGTGTATTCATCTGTGTGTGTGTGTGCACATGCCACATTTGCCTGCTTGTTCAGAAATCTAGGAGAACTGCAGGGTTTGTGGATTGTATAAAGATTATGCAAGCCCATCAAAGAGAGCTTTTGTTTGTATGCAACTCATGTAAAAGTAAATATTCCATAACTGCTGTGTAAAATGCAAAGAAGAAAACCTGAAATGATGGCTATTGGCCAACATACAGATTATGCTCCGCTGTCTTATAATATTTTCTCTGCATTGCTTTTTAAAACATTTTTCATATTACATGCCCCATCTCATATCACATTAACCCAAATAAAAATGTCATTATCCATTCAGTTCAACAGACAGCAGGCAGAGTATAGCAGAAAATTACAGTCACGCCAGGCAGCAACAAAGGATGCTAGTCAAAAGCACGTAAAAGACCTGATGGTGGGCAGCTGGCCTGAGCTCCCTTTTTCACTGTCCAGGAATATGTTTGGATTCAGAATGAGCGGACCCTTCTTTATACACAGGGCATGGCTCTGAAGAGTTGTGTGTAAATCACATTTTATGTTGCATCTCTTTTGTTCTGTTAAGAAAGCTGCAAGCTTGATATCTAAAGAGACTTTCTTTCAAACAGTGTGTGTCTGCATATATACATATCATGCTACTATTCCTCTGAAATAAATCCAAAAGGAATTTTGTTAAACTAGGGTTCACTTGTACCGCTGAACTTATTAAGATAATTGAAGGAAGATAGCCGGTAAAGCTAGTCATACTAGTCATAAAAATGTGGCTTAAACTCTACTGACTTCTCCAACATTAAGGGTAGCTTGAGACTTCTTGGAAGTTGGGGCCCAGAGGCCATTTTAAGTGACCCATTTATATGCCCTTTTGTACTGATGGATTATTAAATGGATGGTTTGTGAGAATTCTTAAAAGCATGCAGTAGTCATGAACATCAACATAAAGATACTAAGAATAAATCAAGATAGTCATACTTATTTTTCTTTTGTGAATCGACTTCCGGATAAGTAGATGAGGTAAATCACATTTCTCTTTCTGCAAATCATTTGACAGTCTTCCCCAGCTGACTCATCGGTAAAGTGGTGCCTGGCTGAGTATTTACTTAGGTTCAGGTACAGGTAGGCCAAGAGCCAAAAGCAGTGATGATGCATGATTCTGTGGCTACCTAAAATAGCTGTCCAGTGGAGGGCCACACCAGCAGCACCCAGGCCTGTCTACAGACTGACGAACTGAGGGAAGGCTTAGAAGACACACTTACTAAATTTCACATAGAACAAAGAAAGAATAGCCAGTATTGCAGGTGATGGGATTTTTTTTTTTTTTTTTTTCTTTGTCACCCAGGCTAGAATGCAGTGGTGCAATCTTGGCTCACTGCAACCTTCACTTCCCAGGATCAGGTGATTCTCCTGCCTTAGCCTCCTGAGTAGCTGGGATTACAGGCTCCTGCCACCACACCCAGCTAATTTTTATATTTTTTGTAGAGATGGGTTTCTCTCTGTTGGCCAGGCTGGTTTCAAACTCCTGACCTCAAGTGACCCACCTGCCTTGGCCTCCCAAAGTGCTGGGATTACAGACATGAACCACCACTCTGGGCCAGGTGATGGGATTTTAATGAGCAAGTACATCTCTTGCTCTCCCACAGTGTTCAAACACCCCAGCACTCTAAGCCCTGTGGCTTTATGAATAGCAAATCCATTTTCCCAAAGTGGCCCTCCCTCCATGAGCCTTGGCAACAGGGAACTCATAGGTCTCAGATTCTCTATCATCTCCCCACATGCGTGTGTTACGCTCTGAACGTTCTGCTCCTTGAGCTGTTGTTCAGCTGTCCATAGTGCTGTCCAGGCCACTGTCCCTTCCTTGGTTACGACCTCCACATGGCAGCCTTCATGGAGCCAATTCACCTCTGATTTACAAAACCCCCTCACCCTCAATCTACAGGATCCACTCCTTCAGCAGAGGAGTTGGACCCCCTGTGACACAATTCTTTCCTTACACCCAGAGCATGTGGATCTGACTCGGAGGAAGCTGCAGAGGGGAGGGGTCCTATAAAATTGCATACCTTCCCAACATCCCACCAATAGCCGCCCAGCTGCCCACTCTACCAGATGTCCAGTCATCAGAATATTCCGGAGAAGTTAAGAGATCGTTCTGCTCAGAACACATAGCAGAGAAGCAACTAAAGCCTTTCTGATGAATGATCCTTAAAAAAATCAAAATAGCAATTGTACATGGTTATCATTGATGGAAAAAGAATGCGGTTTTCATTAACCTGAACCTCAAATATTTGCCTGCATTGTCTTCTCAAAAAAGTCAGTGTAAACCTGCTGTTGCGATTGACGTGTACGGTACAGATCTCAGGAAGTGATTCATTTACCACATACCATCCATACCTGAAATAGTGTGATCCACTTAGGCCACCTTTAGGAGTGACCCTGATAAAGAAGAGACCAGTAAGGCAGGAGAGGCATGTGCCGGCCATGTGGTTCAGCCCCTGTGGAACAGGTGGGGAACAGTTGTCTACAAGAAGATGGGGAGCGGATAGGCACTTGTGGTCTGAGTGTTGGGTGCGCTGTCACGAACAAGAGAAGAGAGATTAAACCAGCAAAAGATTGTTAGGTGAAGTCAGATTTTGCCTCAGTACAATAACATACCTTCTGACAAGCAGATTAACTTTACAAATTTTCCCAGTGCCTCAAGACTTTAAAAGGAAAGAGGGGGTATTACACAATCAATACAGTTCAATTATTTGTCCATTCACTTAACAAATAATTACTATGTTCTAGGTGCTGGAATTATAAAAATGAAAAAAAAAAAAAAAACAGACTAAAATCTCCCTGACCTCAAGAACTCAATATTCTCGTGTCAAAATCACAAAATCTAAACATCGGTTACATTTCTTGTCTTTTGTGAGGAATGCTCAGAACGATGTATTAGAGCACGTTGCTTTAGCTATGATGCTATCTAGAATGGGCACCGAGTAAAATAATTCTGCTCGATATTTTCAGCTTGGCCTTTTAATCATGCAAAAGAGAATTAAAGGTCACATGGGTGCCCAGCAGGCTCCACAAAGAATTCCACCCACCCATTTGTTGAAGCTGAGTGGTATCTATGCGAATCTTCATTATACCATTCTACCTTTCTGTGTAGGTTAGAAATTTTCTATCATAAAAGTAATTTCCTATTAAAAAAAAAGAAACTCAACAATTACTCTGTGTGGGCATAGGAGGCATCTTGAACTCAAGGGTTTCCCCGTATTTGAAAGCTCAGTGGCTTAAGCATAAATGAATAACCATCCATCAGAAATGCTCTATAAATAATTTCTGTGTTAAATAAGAAGTTGAAATGAATGACCTTAGGTTCCTTTGGATACTGAGATTCAATATTCTAGTGAAAGATCTAAAATACAGTTGGAACAAACAAGCATAGACTTGGCTTAATTCCAGAGATGGTGCATATGGATTGGGCTCTACTTACTCACTAATGCTAACCAAATGTCATGAAACTGAGTACCGATTCTCAGTTTTGTCTAAGCACTTAATGATCATTTTCATAATTATTTCACTGTATTCACTGTAAATCTGTTCTTTTTTGTTTCCAAAGATAAAAAAAGCTTAAGCTAAAATAGATGTTTAAAGCTATTGTATTTTGTGAATATGAATATTTTATGAATATTTTAGGATCTTCCTCTTGAATCTTAGCTGTGTGAAAAATATCTTCCAAACAGTGTTCATTTTCCCAGAAAGCACCACATATAACCTCTTCATCTGCAGCCAATTTAGGTGTACTCCCGGCATGGTGCCCTAATTACACCTTTGTTATCCATTATCAGATGGCTCCCCTCATCAGCCAAGCCTGTGACCTTCTCCTGGCTCATTTAAAACACTATGGAGATTCTGGGGACGCATTCGACATCCAGAGGTAAGGCTGCTGCATTACAGATGAGAAATCGCATTTTTGAATCGCTGCTTCTTGTAACTGTCCATAATTGCTGGACAATTACCTTGGGACTAGCAAACTGTGGAAACGCTAGAAGCTCATAAAAGCATGGATGGACTGACTAATAAGAAAAGAAACCCACTTCACATGGGAAAGAAATGAGAGCAGAGCCGGGGGACGTGCGGCCTGTTGAATCTGTGGATGGATCCACCCTCTGACCTCCACAGAACCAGGCACAAGCAGGACAGGCCTGGGAGGGACAGGGCCCAGGGGGAAGAAGGCTCAGGCATTTTCATGTCAAGAAAAATTGTGCTGCACCTCAGCCCAGAAGCCATGACTTAATGGTGGACACCAAATTTAAATAACTGATTATCTGGCTTTTCATCATTTTATAACTAAAAGGTTTTTATTAAAAAAGAAAAAAACCTTTAGTCTAAGCTTGTCCAACCCACAGCCTGTGGGCCACAAGCAGCCTAGGGCAGCGTTAATGCGGTCCAACACAAATTTGTAAACTTTCTTAAAACATTGTGAGGTTTTTTTGTGATTTTCCTTTTCTCATCAGCTATCATTAGTGTTACTGTATTTTATGTGTGGCCCAAGACAATTCTCCTTCTTGCATTGTGGCCCAGGCAAGCCAAGAGACTGGCCACCTTTGCTTTAGTCATTATAAAATGACTAAAGCATTTGGCATAAGCCAAATCATGGCTTACAGCAGATAAAAAATAAAGTGGGATGGTGAATCAGCCAGAAATGGACTCATTATTATCATTGCTAATAAAATAATAACATAATCATCACCAACACTGGTATTGCACCAGTTTACACAGTCTTTTCATCCACATTTTCTCTGATTATTATAGGATGTGTGAGTTGGCTAAAAATAAGGTGGCCTCGTCAGCTATAAAAGTAAAGTAAATAGCCCTTAAGACCCTTAAATCTTCAACCGTCAAGATCAGATGAAGTCAGTCAGTCATCTCATTCTTGTTTTCACTCTAGCAGGGAAATGTGCAATCGATTGTAGACATGTTTTCAATAAAAGCATTCAGAATTGAAAAAGTCATCTGGAAATGTCATGTATTCCTTCATAAGTTAGTGGTTATAGAACTTACGTACAAGAGGAGTTAAGTGTGTGCCTACATTGAGAACAAAAGTAGGCCTTTTAATTATAAAAAGATATTAATAACCCAGTTTTTGGCTTTTTGGAAAAGAATTTAATCTAACTACTCCATTAAGATAACAGAAAGGAATAATTTGAGTTTAAAATGGCCTTTTGGGGACAGGTTTCCTATAGCCTTACATTTTCTGGAGCTCCTGGCAGACACGTTTCCTTCTATTTGTTTCTAAAGTGTGGTGTGTGTTTTCTGTAATAATATACGGATGTTCATGAAGCCTGCCTTAAAGTTTGTCCTGTATTTATTTGAGTGTGAAGAGCCCTTGCTTTCTGTTTGTTGCTGTTAAGAAAACTATAAAATCATTAAGAGGAAGAGGGAGACAAAGTTAATAAAACTAGATAATTAGGTTGTTAATCGATCAATGACAATTTGATGTCTATCAATTAATCATTAGATTCTGGCCTGAGCTGGACTGTGCAGAGCTTTGGGTAAAGCATGTAGGCATTGGGTCACCTGTCTGCTCTCCTTCCCAGGGAGGAAAATGTAAAGTGTCCTTCCCAGTACTTGGCTGGGTTCTGGTCGACCACGGCTGCCTGAAGCCCAAAGGTGGAAGAGGCGGTGCCCTCCTCCTCTCCCAGGTCTTTGTTTAGACGAACTGGCTGCCAGGTCTTTGTATCTCCTGCGGCGCTCTGCTGTCGCTGCTCAGAGTGTCCCCTCTTCCTCCACCTCACCACAGATCTGCAGAAGCTCCTCTGCTGGGCACATCTGCAGGGCGAGGCGAGCCAGTGTAGGCAGATCCTCTGGAGGGGCATTGCAAGTAGCCCCTGCTAGAGTCCTTTCAAATCCCTGTGTTCCCATCTGCCGTAGGTGCTACTGCCGTTACACCACAGATGTGGTTGCCAGCGTTGCCTTCGGCACCCCGGTGGACTCCCAGCAGGACCCTGAGGATCCCTTTGTGAAATACTGCAAGCGTTTCTTCGAATTCTGCATCCCTAGACCCATCCTGGTTTTACTCTGTAAGTGCGGCTGCAGCCCAAGGAGGTACAATGACCCTAGTAAATTGGGCAGACCCCATGACACCTGGGACAGCTTTTGGGGCTCTGCCCCTGCCACTGGGAAAGGGACTCAGGGTGTTCCCCTGCAGAGGCTTTGTCTTATGGAGCCACCAGTTTCCTCTTGTCACCCGCCTAGGGCCACTTATTACGGATGCCGTATGTAACCCTGGCATTGGCAATAAGTGGCCCCACTGCCATGGTGAGAACAGTGGGGACACACCGTGTTAGGCACTGGGTGCGCGTTGCCTTACTTAGTCCCGGTAATCACCCCATGAGAAAAATATTCTTGTCCCCATTTCTCAGGTGACAAAACAGACCAAGAAAGGCTGAGCTGAGACCGGAACCCAAAGCTTCTCATTTCCTAGGGCATATTTCTTTCCTCCACCAAAATCCTCTCCACTTGAAGCCCAACACGTAGAAATCCTGTGTGGTGGTTGAGTAGTTGGCTACCCATTGCTACGGGGACCAGTCTCTTCATTTTATTTTAATTGTAGATGTGAGGTTTTGCCCTCTGGCCAATTCTAGTGTCGTCTTGCTTTTATGGGAGCATTGACGTGTTGTTATGATTGTTACTGATTATTGCCATGATTTCTAGCCATTCTGCTGGTCTGGCAAATTCCCACGATTTCAGGGCAGAGCTACTGAGTGTCTAGCAGTCTCTTCCTTCACCCTTTCTGCCACTCCTGGAGGCTGCCCAGGCTATGTCTGCCCCTTGTGCCTCGACCACGGCCCAGGCCCGTGGGGCAGGTGGCTCTGTTGCACCATCCTTTCTACTCCTCCTCTCTGCCTCTACAGGGCCCTCCTGCTGCCGTGTTGTGTTGGTTCGAGCTCTGGCTCTTGAAAATGGGCCCGCGCATTCTGACAGCGCATGTGTCTGGAGCTGTTCTCTCCACCCCAGTTCCTGTAGAACCCAAAGCAGGGTGTACCCACCATGGAAACCAAGAAGGTGAACCTAGCCAGCGCCCCTCTCCAGGGGAGGTGAAGGGTCCCTGATGCCGGCAGCCCAGTCCCCAACACATGGCAACAAGGGCCCATGTTGTATGTGGGGCCCGGCAAGGGAGGCACCCATAGCAGAGGCTCCTGGGAGCAATTCAGGAGGTCACTGGGGACAATTATCCAGAGGAAAAAAATTCAAATGACCATAAAGTTAGTAAAAAGGAAATCAGCTTCTACCACTTGCTAAGGCTTGAAACATCCTGTAATCCTTTCTCTCTTGATGAAGTACAAAGACCTTGGGTTCTCATCCCCAGGACCTGAAACATTAATTTATAAGGATGAGCTTGACCTCTAGAGGGCCAGATGGAAGTGCAGACTCGATTAATTGCACAGATGTTTATTGAGTGCTTACTATGTGCCAGGAATGGTGAGGAGTACCGAGAGGGAGCAAGACATCACCCCTGCTCTTACAAGCAGCAGTGCGGCAGGGAGGGCAGAACTCCAAACAACTCCTATTCCAGGCCTGTGTTTGCTTCCTGGGAACAGGAGTCTAATGGCCCTGGTTTATGATCACCCCCTTCTCAATGCCACTTCTGTTTTTCTCTTTCAAGTATCATTTCCATCCATAATGGTCCCACTGGCCCGGATTTTGCCCAATAAGAACCGAGATGAACTGAATGGCTTTTTTAACAAACTCATTAGGAATGTGATTGCCTTGCGGGACCAGCAAGCTGCCGAAGAGGTAACGTATTTTAATAGGACACAGCCTTGAAATGGAATGGAGCCGACTCCGGCATCACTGTCTCTGTTCTTCCTCTTCCCTCCCAACCCCGCACATCACGCCATGCTGTCCTTCAGCAGTCCACCACTTACGGCTTCCAGGGACAGTGGAGAGAACAGAGGAAGGTTGAGGAAGGTCAGACAAGAAAGGGAAAGTGGGAGGCAGAGAGGAGAAGCCTAGAGCAATGTGTACGTTCTCTGACACGGACGGGTAGAATTAAAGCCGCCCCCAAAACTCACTCTCTAGTGCCAGCATCACCCCAAGCACAGGTGAGAGCAGCCCAGAAGAATTTTCTAGGTGAATGTGCCCACATGCAATTTTCATGAGCATATTCTTTATATTGAAAACCCAGGAAGATGGAGTTTTCCAGCATGAACAGCATGCTTATTAGACAGTTCGGCAGCTGTCAGTCAACCCCGCACTCCCACTCAGCATGGAGGATGTTGCTACAAAATTCGTGGTTGAGGGCCCACTGGACTCCTTAGCACGATTCGATTCGCGTGAGACCCAGCATGTTCTTTCCTCCTTGAGGATCTGCATGATGCTTGGCACATAGTAGGAAACGAGTAAATATTTGTTGATTGAACCTGGCTAAAAATAGAGGAGTTTTCTGTGGGAAGAAAGGTCATTTCAATACTGGATATGCATATGCATGTGTAAATCTGTGCTTTAAGGGCCTTGTGGCATTAAAGAAAGTTACTAAAAAGGAAAAACAGGGCTGAAATGGCTTTTCCTTAGCTGACTTGCGCAAGATGCAAGTTTAAAAGGGTTGTTCAAAGACTGGGTGGGTGGCTCAGAGGAATTGGCGAGGTCCAATTGTTAAAGCATTGGCTTGGAACGAAATCAGGGGTCAATTAGTGGCTCGATACACTGAGCTGCCTTGGGCAGCGACCATGTCCTGTGCAGCTTCGCACCCTGAGAACTGTGCAGCAAATGTGTCTAGATCCCGAAGGCACGGGAAGGCATACACAAGCTCACAGCCCCTCGGCCCACACCACTGTGAACTCAACTCACATACCCTTGGAGGTGTGGGATGAAGGCAGCTAACTGGTATCCCTACCCAGCTCTGAGGCCTAAAAGGACAGAACATTCTGATCCAGGTTCATGCTTCTCAGCAGAGTGAGGATGCAGCCAGGAGGAGGAGGGATAAAGAAAGAACCATTTTTGGCTGGGCATTGTGGCTCACACCAATAATCCTAGCACTTTGGGAGGCTGAGGCAGGTGGATCACCTGAGGTCAGGAGTTCGAGACCAACCTGACAAACATGGAGAAACCCCATCTCTACTAAAAATATAAAATTAGCCTGGCGTGGTGGTGCACGCCTATAATCTCAGCTACTTGGAAGGCTGAGGCAGGAGAATCACTTGAACCTGGGAGGCAGAGGTTTCAGTGAGCCGAGATCGTGCCATTGCACTCCAGCCTTGGCAACAAGAGCGAAACGGCTTCTCAAAAAAAAAAAATAAAATAAAATGAGAACCATTTTCAACCCTCGGCATTGCTGCAAAGGGCCACCCTTTGAGAGCATTGTTTCTCTCTCTCTCTCTCTCTCTCTCTCTCTCACACACACACACACACACACACACACACACACACATGCACACACACACACACACACACACACACACACTCTTCCCTAGCCTGGCTGTGGAATCAGGCTAAAAATTTTAAAACTGTTGCACTGAATGACTTACTAAGAGGTGAGAGGTTATTAAAGATCCAATTACTGGGATTGCCTAGAGCTTTTCCTTTTATAAACTCTAGTGCTATTTGTTTCAAATAATGAGTTGATCTGAGAAAAACCTCCCAACCACAAATCCAGGACAGCCATGTCAAGACAGAGCTATACGGTTACTAAGAAAACTTGCTTTAAAACCATCTAAAGTCTGTATACATTCCATCAAGCAGATGTGTGTTTGCGCAGTGAAAATGCGGCACAGATGTTAAAAGGTAAATATTTTTCTAAGCTCTAGCCGATGGGTGGATTAGACACCTACATCTATCAGGGTGCGTATTTTTCTTGGATAGGACCATAAACCAGCACCATTTCAGTCCTCAGTGGGCAGTGTTCAGATAGCCTCCCCGATGCAGTGTGAATAAAAGAAACCCATCCACACTAATGTTCCTCTCCAGCGCACAGGCCCTAGAGAGTGGCCTTTCCTCTGGCCTCTGTAGCTGGAAGTTAAGACAGATTTCTGCAAGACTCTGACAGCCCTTTAGCAGCCTGTCTGGGCTGGAATAAGAGGAAAGGATGCTGGCTGCAGTTTTGCCAATAGAAAAATGCCCGGTGTAAGCCAGGCGCAGTGGCTCACGCCTGTAATCCCAGCACTTTGGGAGGCTGAGGCAGGTGGATCACTAAGTCAGAAATTTGAGACCAGCCTGACCAACGTGGAGAAACCCTGTCTCTACTAAAAATACAAAAATTAATCAGGTATGATGGTTCATGCCTGTAATCTCAGCTACGCGGGAGGCTGAGGCAGGAGAATTGTTTGAACCTTGGAGGCGGAGGTGGCAGTGAGCTGAGATTGCACCACTGCACTCTGGCCTGGAAACAGAGCAAGACTCCGTTTCAAAAAAAAAAAAAAATACCTGGTATAGAGGTGGCTGTGCCCTCCTTCCCATCATTACCCCTACACCAGCTCAGCAAAGCCACAGCCAAGCCTCAGGGACCAGAATGGTATCACACCCTGAGGAGTTTCAGAGGGACTGGCTGAGAGGTCTGGGCATGCTCTGGGGTCCTGTGCTGGTGTCCCAGAACTGAGGGAGCAGAGGATGCTCACTTCCCCTGTGTGCCATCTTGCCCGACCCTGCCCCAGCTCTGCTCCATGGGAGCAGGACCAGCAGTGGGACCACACCAGCCGCCCAGATGTTGACCAAGCAGCAGGATGAAAACTGGGGAAAGTCAACCCTTGAGAATGCCATTTGAACATCAGAACGAGCAGGGCCTGGGCGGAATGAGGCCAGCAACTACCACTGACCCTTCACCATTTTCTCAGCTATGACAACCCAGTAGGCTGATGGGAAGCTGAGGACTTGCTTCCTTAGCCTCAAGGTCTGTGGCGCCCGTAGCCTTGACCTTGAGCACTGCTAGGATCCCAGTAGGCACCATCCAAAATCACAAGGCTGGGGTGCAGAAGAGCTGCAAAGGCGCCAGCATCCAAGACTCCTGCTCTAAATAGCATGCGCTTGTCATCAAACTCAACACACCCTTCCTCCAATGCACATACTGCATTATGTTTTTATCTGTTGAGTCATGGATTGCACACCTCACATGTGCTCAGCACAAAACTAGGCATGGTGTTGAGGGTGGGGTCCCGCCCAGGAGGAGAAAAAGCAACCACACGTGAAACGACAAGTCTTAAAAGATGGCATCAGACGCTCAGGTGTGTGGCATAGATTATGAATGCAATTGAAATTCAGAAGCCAATGAATTGAGAAAATGCTGCCACTAGCACAGTACTGTGAATGAAATTCTAATATTTTCCTGTTGGTGGTTCTCATACTCTCCTTTTGCCATTTTAGTCCCATAAACTTTAGAAAACAGAAATGTGCCGGTTGTCCTTCATGACATCAAAGAGCGTTTCAAACAAGGATATTCTAGGAATACGCTCTGTTAACACAGAAGAAGTTTAGAAACACTCCTATTGTTACAATTAGTAGTAGTGAAAATATAAAGAATATGCAAATGACTGATAAAGAGGGTGGGGGAAGAAAGCTCTACTTAAATGGGGGCAGGGGATTAGGAGAAAAAGGGGGAAGCAATGTGAAGATCTGATATGAAGGCAAAGGCTAGAAACTGAAGACAGGTGTCATCAGGCTAGTCCCCTCCCCTCGCCCCCACCTTTGTTAACTTTCTACCGTGTGAGGAAAACTTGTGGCTGCCCATCCAAGCCCTATATTGCACATAAGTGAGCAGTACAGCACGTGCTTGGTTTTCAATCTATATGATGTTTTCATTGTTTCATTGTTCGAAAATGAACCACCAACCAACAGTACAAAAATGTATAAAGTAAAAAATAAAAGCCCCCCTCCTGGTGTTCCCACCTCCTCCAGCTCATTGTGAACCGTCGGGTGGGGATGTTGCTAAAAATTCTCTATGCATAGACAGATATACATGATCATATATATAGTACATTTGCTGTTTTTGCAGAAATGAGAGCCACTATGCATACTGTTCCAGGACCTGCTTTGGTTTTTATTTTATTTTTATTTTAAGACAGAGTCTCGCTATGTCACCCAGGCTGGAGTGCAGTGGCGCGATAGCCCACTGCAACCTCCACCTTCCGGGTTCAAGCGATTCTCCTGCCTCAGCCTCCCAGGTAGCTAGGACTACAGGCATGCGCCAACACACCTGGCTAATTTTTTTGTGTGTGTATTTTTAGTAGAGACAGAGTTTCACTATGTTGGCCAGGCTGGTCTTGAACTCCTGACTTGTGATCCTCTCACCTCGGCCTCCCAAAGTGTTGCTTTGTTTTACTTAACAAAGTGGCTCAATGACTTTCAAATCAGCCCGGATAGAATGGCCTCTGCCTTGCTCAGGGCAGCATCCTACACTGCTCTTCACTGCCCCAGAATCTGCCTGACCAGTGCTATACTGAGGGCCATTCGGGTGGCCTCCAGGTTCTCACCATCCCAGATAACTCAGCAGTGAGGAACCTTGTTACATACTGAGCATTTCAAAAGCTACACCTTCCTCCTTTGTTCTCCAAGAAGCTTCACTCTTAATGACTGACTGCAAGGCCAAAATGTGCATTTTTCTGCTTTTGTCCCTTAGAGGCGGAGAGACTTCCTCCAAATGGTCCTGGATGCCCGACATTCTGCAAGTCCCGTGGACGTGCAAGACTTCGACATTGTCAGAGACGTCTTCTCCTTTCCCGAGTGCAAGCTGAACCCTTCCCGGCAACACCAGCCCAGAGCCACGGCCAGGCCTTTGACGGTGGATGAGATTGTGGGCCAGGCCTTCATCTTCCTCATCGCTGGCTATGAAATCGTCACCAACACACTTTCTTTTGCCACCTACCTACTGGCCACCCACTCCGACTGCCAAGAGAAGCTTCTGAGAGAAGTGGACCTTTTTAAGGAGAAACACGTGAGTACAAACTGGGTCTAGCTGCCCATGGGATATCCATAGGACAATTGATTTTGTGTTTGTGGAAGTGAAACTTATTTTTAATAACTTGCTAATATCACATTCTAAGCTTATAAGATGAAATAGGGTCATTGTTCAGCTTCTCCTGCTCTCCGGGTTAGCAAGTGAAATGGAATGTTGAGAACAACCACAACAGAAGGACACATTGTGTGTGCACCTTCACTGTCTGGGGTAGACCCTGAAGCCAGGCCTGGCTGGAGGAAGCTACAGAGGTCCAGGAAAGAATCAGGCCCAAAGGGCAGGGATTGGGAGAGAGTTATGGCTTCCCGATGTCTGACTTGGAGCTGCTACACAGAGGGAGGCAGGTGTGAGCCAGAAAAAAGAGCCACGCTGGAGGCCAGGTGTGGTGGCTCACACCCTGTAATCCCAGCACTTTGGGAGGCCGAGGTGGGCAGATCACAAGGTCAAGAGATTGAGACCATCCTGGCCAACATGGTGAAACCCCATCTCTACTAAAAATACAAAAATTAGCCCGGCGTGGTGGTACGTGCCTCTAGTCCCAACTACTTGGGAGGCTGAGGCAGAAGGATCACTTGAACCGGGAGGCAAAGGTTGCAGTGAGCCGAGACTGCGCCACTGCACTCCAGCCTGGCAACAGAGCAAGACTCTGTCTCAGGGAAAAAAAAAAAAAAAAAATAGAGAGCCAAGCTGGAAGGCAGGAGGGGACGAAAGGACAGGCCAAGCTGAAGCCAAACTGAAGACCAGGAGCTGAGGAGGAGGCTCGCAAGCGGAATAAGGGAAGATGGGGCCCATCAGCGCCCAGGCCAAATTCTGGGCATTTCTTCTAGATGAGGCCCCCTTGGTCACTTGTAGCGGATATAGCGAGGGTGCTGAGCAAGGCTACTTTATCACCTCACCTTTTCCTCTGGACGCTTGTATGTGTATAACTGACTCATGAGCTGTTAAAGAGATTCATTTTTAAAATCTGTGCTCTCAAAGGAAAACCACCACAATGGAATCCTTGCTATTACATTCTGATATAATTGCTATTACATTGACAGTTTTAGAAGGTGGTCTATTCTGTTACGGGAACCATTAAAAAAAGTTTCAATTAACGGAAGACTACTTCCCAGGAAATTCTGCTTCTTTATCCTACAGGGGAAGTAAAGGCAAAATTAGTGTCTCTTCTTCACAGCGGTTTGAAAATATTTGAAAACTGTGTTACTAATTAACTGTCTCAACTTTAGGCTCAACATGAGCTTATGGTCAACTTCAGGTTCTAAGTAGTTATGACAGCTGCCAACCTGGGCCCTTCCAAACGCTGCTTATACAGTTGATTTACTGAGCCTAGACACAAGAGTTTATATTTATCCTTATTACTGTTCAAGTCAGTCAAAATAATTTTGAATCTTGATTCTGCCATCTGTTATATTAGCAATTCCTCCAGCCTCGTGTCATCTGAGACTTACTAAGCATGTCTCCTATTTCATCCAAGTCATTGATTAAAATGTTGAACAGGACAGGACTTCCCTCCAGATTGACATTGATCCATTAATCAATATTCTTTGGGCATGGAATCTCAACAAGTCATGAATCCAAATAACCCTGCTACCCATCTTATTCTGTTTTATACGTAGTGGTGTGTCTGTTTGTTCTTGAATTGAGGAAAGGGGAGAGGGAGGGGCCAAAGGTGACTGGGCTGCATTAATGCAAAGGAAGTGAAAGCAGCTGGAGGAAGGCAGTCTATTAGGATGCACTCAGTTGCAGATAACGGAACCCCAACCCAACTGATTTAAGCAAAACAAAAACAAGTAAAAACAAGCAAAAAGACTCATACACATGTATTTCTGAGTACACTTAATTGAGCAGCTCAGGAATAGACATGTCTGCAGGCAAATCCTTGTCTACGTCTCAAACTGGTGCACAGGCCTGTTTCCGTGTCCCCGGTTCTTGGCTGTTCTCTCTTACATTGGCCCCATCCTCCATCATGCTCTCTGTTCAAAGCCCCAAGAAGCCTGTCAAGAGTGTCTGGGACTACACACTTCCTTGCTGGTAACCAATGGAGAAGAGAGGGTCTGTGGCTTAAATTTCCCAGCCAGAGTCATGAGGGTCACTCGGACGGGAATACTTAGATCACCATCCCTTCTAGAACCAACTCTTGCAGCAAAGGGAATGGGGGCCTTAATAGGGTTACACCAGTCAGACTGCAGCCCTAAGTCAATCATGCTCAAGTCACATGATTGAAAACCTGGGAAGGTGACGTCTCAAAGGAAGCTTTGCATGCATTAGAGGAAAGCTCAGCACTCTGGTCTCGGTAAACCAGAAAGCACATCAAATTTAGGACTCAAAGCATCTAAAGAGTGCCCAGCCATGTAGCAGATATGGCAGAAGCTAGGTGACGGGGCAGAAGCTTTAAGAGACAGAAATTATGACCCTCACCTTGCAGGAATTTAATTGCCAATTGAGAAGCAATGTCTATGAAAGTGTCTCCCTTCCAACCACAGGCCTGCAGGGCAATAGAAGGCAGCAGATAATCAGGTCTAGAATGTGTGGTGTCACTTAGAGAACCACGGGGCCATAGGAGTTTGTCCCACCAGCTATAACCATAGTCACATCCAGTTACGTTAATCTGCCAGGAGGATATAGCAAGTGTTTCCATTCAAAGGCCCTCATGCATGCACCCTTTACCTCTGGCACCACCTTACCTAGCCATGACCTCATGGAGGGTGTTGTCTTACCAAACCCTGGCCTCCTTCAATTCCCCAGCCTGGGAGCAGGGCTTCTCCTCCCAGAGGGTCACATATTAGGCCGGGTGAGGTGGCTCACATCTATAATCCCAGCACTTTGGGAGGCTGAGGTCAGTGGATCACCTGAGGTCAAGAGTTCGAGACCAGCCTGACCAACATAGTGAAACCCCATCTCTATTAAAAATACAAAATTAGCTGGGTGTGGTGGCTGTAATCCCAGCTACTCAAGGGGCTGAGGCAGGAGCATTGCTTGAACTTGGGAGGCAGAGGTTGCAGTGAGCAAAGAGCACACCATTGCACTCCAACCTGGGCAATAAGAGCAAAACTTGGACACACACACACACACACACACACACAGGACCTCATGTAATTATGGGGCTGTACAGAGAATATTGCAAGGCACTGAGACCCCTCAGACAAACAAACAGATTATAGCAAGTCAAATTTTTCAAAGTTTCATGGCATAAAACCATATGGGAAGACTGCTTAGAATGCATGTTCCACAGTCCTGACCTCAGGGGTTCTGATTCCATAAGTCTGGGCTGGGGCCCAGGAAGCTGCATTTTATTTTATTTTATTTAGTTTCACTCTATTGTCCAGGCTGGAATGCAGCAGTGCAATTCTGGCTCACAACAACCTCCACCTCCTGAGGAACCACATTTTAAATAAATGTTTCCAGTGATTCTGATGCAGGTGGTCCCTGGTTCCACCTTAAGACAGCCTTAGACTCTCACGGGCTCAGATCCCTCTTCCAAGAAAAAAAGCAGGAGCCAAAGCTCTCCTAAGCCAGGCAAGCCCCCAAGGTGATTTTCTTTATGTATGTAACAGTGGGGGATAACAGTCTCTGAAAAATGGAAGTATCTATAGCTGTCTTTTTAAAACATACATTTTGGTAGTCACAATAACATTGCTTTGCACATCCACTCAATGAATATTGGTGGGTTTTCTTTTTTTCTTTCCTTTCTTTCCTTCTTTTATTTTTTTAATTTTTTTCTTTTTTTACTATAATCAGAGCTCTGTTAATATGGGCCATCTGTCAGGACATGGAAATGCAGATTAGATGTTCACACATTAGATATTTTCCTGAAAATATTCCTCAAAATTTGCATGTAAAGTATGACTTGTTATAATTTTCCTGCTGGTTTCCATTCAACAAATATTTCTTGAGTGCCAGTTAATGCCAGACTCTGGGGCTCCAGCCCTACGCACGAGGGTATTCTGGTCCAGCTCTCCTGTGACATCCTGTAGAGCATCCCCAGGCCTCATTAGATGGCCTTCCCTTGTATTTGTCAATGAGATTGCTTAATTTGAGGTCTAGAGTTTCTTCTCCCCAAGCCATTTCTTTCATAGCAATGCACCATGAGAATTTGACAACAGCTACATCCCTCCCTCCAAGAAAGAGAACAGATATGTGTGTGGCATCAGTTCAGAATCTTCTGTGGACAGTGATAGAAAATCCAGTCCGGATTGGCTCAGGGAGCTTACTGACCCCTATAACTGAAAACTCCAGAGGGCAGATCTGCCTTCAGGTATGGCTTGATGCAGGGGCTCAACCCCTGTCCCTGGGACCCAGGTTGTTCCCTCTCCGCGCCTTGTGGCTCCAGGAGCTCTTGGCATACTCCCTTCTCAGGCAGATCTCCCATAGGGGTTTCAAGACAGCTGCATAACCAGTGTTTTGAATAGTCTGAACTCAGTGAAGTACTAACTTGAAATCATTCGGTGGTTTTTTCCCATGTATTTCCTTTAAATGTGCTCTGATTAATCTCCTTTTCCTGTCCTTGTACAGATCTTAATGATTTCTGGTCATTTCTGGGCGCATTAAAAAGTCCAGGCCAGTCTGGTCCAGATGAAAACTCCAGTCTGAAATCCAGTCAGTGCTCTTCTGTTCTCTTAGCTCAGGCCAACCTGTGGCCTGAGGATCCCGCCCTGGAGAATAGTGGCCTGTTTTTTCCCCCTCATTCTACTCCTCCCCTGTTGGGCCCCTTTCTCCTCCAGGGGTGGGGCCTGTGAACGGATCCCCAAATCCCACCTACCTGGAGCTGCCCTCAGTGCCTCCCCCGAGAGGCTTCTGATGTGGGGTAGTTGCAAGATGTATTCAGAGGACTCCCAGGTCTGATGTCCTCACTGTGTAACTCCCTGCCAGGGGGACGGGCTCCAGCTACCACCACCAGCTCCTGCCCCAAGGCAGCTAGGTGGAGAATCTTGAGCAGGTTACCAGCTAGATAGCTCCAGCTTCCAAACCTTCCCCAGTATCCATCCAGACCATGGGAAACACACCACGGGGCCATACCCACAGTGGCCAACTTCTGCCTGCCCCTTCCTCCCTCTGCCCTGCAGTGTCTTTCCAAGTACTTTTCCTTTGCTCAAATAGGCAGAGGGCACATCAGCAATTCTGCTGCATGAGCAGATGGCCGAGGAGAATGCCCCACCTCTATGAGTGACTCTGTTGAAGACCCCTGTCCTTGGCTTGGGATTGGGGAGGACCTTCTTCCCTAGGCCAATGACTCCTTACTCTAAGTTTTCCTTAAATACCTCTAATGTCTTTATAAGCAGAGGATGGGAGTAGGAGAGAGCAGGTTCAAGTTCAACAAGAAAAAGCAAGAGTCTCTTTCCTGGAAGTATCAGCAAAAGCCTCACAGCACCTCAAGAGAGTCATGCACCGCCCTCTCAATCAATCCCTGGACCCCAAGGGAATATGATACCCTGATTGGCTTAGACCTGGGTCATGTGCCCTATCCCTGGAGTTGGTGTTTAGATGAGGCCTTTACCAAACCACTGATATCTCAAGTGGAGGAGAGGTGGATCCCCAAATCCCTGTTACTAGAAGTGGGATAAATAGCTTTTGGGTAGCCAGGAAACAGTGTGTCTGCCCACCCGTGTACACAGAATCTGTGGACCCTAGACTAGAAGCTCCCACTTCCCAGTGTCCTATTATGTGATCATGCTCAACTTTCCTCTGAACTTTTAAAATCCAGCTTGCCAAAATAGAAGGTGTAAGTCCGGCAGTGCCTGGAACAGCCTGCTCTTGCATATTTCTTGCAAATGATGTAGCCACTTCATCCCAAGTTTCCTGTGATTTCTGCAGGGCCAGTTGGTCCAGCTCAGCAGTTTTGCCTTATTGCATCCTTCACCATTTGACAAGTGAAAATGTCAGGCATGAAAGTCAATAATTCAGATGCTCTACTTTTAGCAGTTCCAAACCCCTGGTGCATATAAGGGTGCTCAAAGGTCTTCACTATCGGAGATTGCCTCGATTCACGTTTTAGAACCTGCACGTTCTGTCTGGAAGCATCCCAGCTCTCATCCCATATGGTCTTGGTTGCCTTTCTTCTTTCAGGGTATAGATTTTGGTTCCACCTCCTAAAACAGTTACTATTTTTTTTTTTTGAGACAGAGTCTTGTTCTGTCGCCCAGGCTAGAGTGCAGTGGCACAGTCTTGGCTCACTGCAACCAGCCTCCGCCTCCCTGGTTCAAGCGATTCTCCTACCTTAGCCTCCTGAGTAGCTGGGATTACAGGTACATGCCACCATGTCTGGCTAATTTTTATGTTTTTAGTAGAGACAGGATTTTGCCATGTTGGTCAGGCTGGTCTTAAGCTCCTGGCCTCAAGTGATCCACCCGCCTCAGCCTCCCAAAGTGCTGGAATTACAGGCATGAGCCACCATGCCCGGCCTCAATCTACTTTCTAATGCATGCCTCCAGACTGATTCTTTCTGGGCCACATGTGTTTTCTTCCAAATCTTCTGGTTTGGGAATTTTATCTGGTCTCCCCTCCTCTTGTCCCACCATCGAAATTCAGTTTAAAAGCTCCTTTCTTAAGTCCTCCAATCTCTTGGAGAACTCTATTTTCCCATGTTGCCTTGGTCTATGGAAAAGGAAGTACATTGAGTAAATTCAATAGTGGAAAAGTGGGAAAAGCTTTGTACCATTTGTACCACTTGTAAGTGAAGCTGAAAAAACCACACCATTTGTTTAATGAGACCTTTGTTATATGGATGCTTCCTTGTGTTCTCATGTAATTTTGAAAAGGATGAGAGAGGGAAAAATAACAACACTTTTTCATATAAATTGTATCTGCTATAGCTTTAGTGTTCTATGTTGAAATTACTGACTTTTGATCTGGCTAAACCATTTTCTTTTCTTATCTTTGGTGCCGGACTGTGCCAGCCAAAATTTATGACCCATTTTCCTTCTGCTTAATTGTTGTTATAAATCTGCTGTGCAGAACCCAGTTGTAAATTTATCACAAACTGGATTGGATTGATATACAGCCTCTCTTTAGGATAATTTGAACACAGTTATGCCTTAGAAGGAAGGCCAGATTCTTAAAACTTCTCTTGAGGAGCTGCTTTGTAACCATTATAAATATCTAATTAAAACACAACTTACTCTTCCTTTTTCTCTGAAGGATAAAAGAACATTCTGTGCTGGTTATTTCAGCTGATTAGCTCACGCTGCTATGTGAGCAAAGTTGAGGATTTGTTCCTTGAAGCAGTCAGAGGATCTCCAAGAAAAAAAGCATATTCTGTGCTTACAAAAAAATAGCCATTTTACCCCCAACTAGCTATTTCATGAATACACATCATTTGTCATAGGGGAAAGGTTGGGCAGGAAAAAAGTGAATAGCTTAACACAAATTTATCCTCACTGTGGAAGAAAAAATGTGTCCCCACGTGGATCTCGCCCAGGGAGTAGGGGACGGTTTACTTTGAAATCAAATGAAAAACTGGAAATGTTTTTTGCCCCATGGGGAGGGTTTCCTCTCCTTTGCCCAGGTCTGTTGGGGTCGGGCTACCCAACAGTTAGCGAGGAGTAAGTTCAGGAATTCCCCATCAATTCAATCCCCCAGCCTCACAGGGCTGGGGAGTGCTGCTGAGTCCCTGCTTCTGACAGACTCCATAACAGCACAATGGGACAACAGAGCATAAAGCCACAGGGACGAGGGAAGAGGGAAAACAGAAAATACCTTACAGCCCTAACTCTGAAATCTAAAACAAAGACAGCGACACTGCAGCATGGGAGAAGTGGCAACGGGCTACAGCCCCAGACCGCGAGCACAACAAAGTTTACCGTTCATGGAAATCACCTGGGAGTCGTTAAATCTGCAGATCTGGATTCAGCAGATCTGTGACCAGCCTGAAGGGTCTGCATTTCTTTTGTTGTTGTTTTGAATCTCACTCTGTCTGCCAGGAGTGCAATGGCGCAATCTCGGCTCACTGCAACCTCCACCTTCCAGAATCAAGCGATTCTCCTGCCTTAGCCTCTCGAGTAGCTGGGATTAGAGGCACGTGCCACTGTGCTCAGCTAATTTTTGTATTTTTGGTAGAGATGGGGTTTCACCATGTTGGCCAGGCTGGTCTTGAACTCCTGACCTCAGGTGATCCACCCACCTCAGCCTCCCAAAATGTTGGGATTACAGGTGTGACCCACTGTGCCTGGCCAACAGTCTGCATTTCTAACCGGCTCCCAGGTGATGCTGATATTGCTGGTCCACGGACCACCCTATGTACAAGGAGCCAGATTCTGAACCATAAGTGCTGTGTCTCTCACGTGTGCTGGATGTAGCATGTATGTGTTCCTCGTGACACTTAATGTGCTCACATTCTGCAGTAGTTTACCTTTTGCTAATAAATCTCAATGGCTTCATGATTATTCCATAATCAGGATGGCACTGAGTTTATTGAGCGATGCAGGAATGACCCAATCCTAATACATTTTAGAAGTGTATTAATCCTAAATGAAGCCTAAAGTCATCTATTTCCTTAAACAATTTTCTCCATGGTGGGGGGCTAGGGGGAGTTTTGAGTTGAAGTCATTTTCAAAGCAGCTGAAGATGGCAGCCTGAGCTTTCTGTCAGGACAAGTGTGTACACTGGAGACCCATCACATTCAATGGTGCCCATCAGGCCAACCCTTTTAAGCAGGGATCTCCACCTGGCCCCTTAGCTCCCTACTCCCCTGTGCCCCTTGGTTATGTGGGAGGCCATGCCAAAGTACTATAGCCAATGAAAATGTCCCTTGATGCCATTTCTTTGGTGGCCTAGAACAGAATCTGTGCTATTTTCATTAGAGGAAGGAACTTCAGCAGGGGAGCTTGGAGATGGATCCAAGGTCCCCACTTCCTGTCTTTTCTGGAAGCATCTGACCCTGCGAAGTAGCATCCTGACAACTAATATTGGGGCAAAGGAGTCTTCCCAGCCCGCAAAGAGGGGCCTTTCTGGGTACGTCTCTGGAATTCTATTTTGGAAGTTAGGATTTGTGGTCACTGCTACCAATTCACCAACTCCCAGGACACAGGATACTAGGGACTTCTGTGCCACGTTGGTGGACAACTCAGGAGTTTCCAAAGAAAGGTGACCGATCAGTCTGGATCAGGTGGCAGAGCCTCAGGTTCTAACTAACCATTTAGTGACTATGCACACAAAATTACGTAGAGATCCGGGCCATCCTGGAGATACCTGAGGGAAGGTAGGCTGTGCCTCCCAGGGGCTACCTGGGCTGCGAATGGGTGCCAAGACCTTCCTCTGCCACTACCCAGGACCCCAGACTCCTCCACATCCCCTGGAGACAGCCAAAGCCCATGCCCACAGTAGCCCGTAGGGAAACTGACCCCCTCTGCCTGGAGCCTCTCCCAGGAGCCTCAGGGTGGCAGCCAGGAGCTCAGAGACCTGCTGTGCCTCTCCCTGTCCTCCCTCTCCCTCTCATCACACCCCATTTCTCTGTTTTCTTTCCTCTTTCCTCTCTTCATTGTTCACAGCACTATTTCATCTCCTTCCCCTCTTTCTTCCCTTATTCTTGTTCTGACTCTATTCCCCAGGTCCAGAGAGGCCCAGAATCTTCCCTTCCCCTGCTCCACCTCCTGACCCATTGCCCCCCCCGCCCCCCAGTCCCCCCACACCCCCAGCCCTGGGGCCCCTGGTCATCCCGGAAGCCTGTAAGTGCACGCAGCGGCCAAGGTCCACGAGCCTGCAATGGAGAGGGCATAGGGGAGGCAGGGCGGAGAGCAGGAAGAACTTGCAAGTGTTTTTTTCCGGGCTGTCTGGCTGAATCGAGTGCAGCACTTCAGCACTTTGAATTTTTAGCAATTAATGCCCCAAGTCCCCTCCCTCCGAGTCCCTACAGAGCAGAGAGAGGGGCACCTGCAAAGAGATGTCCCTCCCGGGAATGGGCCACACCAATCATCGTGTATGTGGTGCCTTTCACATCACAAGTCAGAGTCGTTCATATTCAATAGCTGGGTCTCTAGAGGGGCCAAGCTTTGCTAAGCAAATAAGCTGGTGGGGTTGGTTCACATCCATCCAGAAAAGCAAGAATGAAAAATAAACTTGGGAAAGTCAACTCCACAGGTGAAGCTCAGTTTTCTGTGGGTCCGCTTGGCACTGAGCTAGATTCGCGACTGAATGGCTCATTTATTTAACTATTGCGCACATTATGGGCTCTTAAAACATCAGAAGAATGGGTTTTATTTCCAACAATTAGCTCTTGAAATAAAAGAACAAACACACTTTTTTTTAACTTCCCCAGACTCTGTTGACCAAAGTCACTTTCACACCAGTGGATTGGAAGCTTCAAAGTGGTATCATCTGGTAGGAATTTAAAGACATCTTGTCCCCAGAAAACCTTTTTTCATCACTAGGCTTACAGTTTTCCATTGGGAGGGCCTGGCTTTGTTTTGACACATGATCCGCTATTAACACTAACACCCACTCATCTTGGGAGGGGGATATCATCAAGTCCCATCTAGGATGTCAGCACCATGAACAGGGAGCCCCGTCTGCTGGGTGCCTTGGTAGGTTCCAGGGCTGAGCACAGTGCCTGGCATGTGAGAAATACGTGTTGAGAAAAGTTAGTTCACGCCTTCTTTTCTAACTGGAGACGAACTCTAAGCACAGATTTGAGGGGGGATGTGCAGGGAGGCACAGTGGATAAAGCATGTGGGTTACTGCACCAGGCAGGAAGGGGTCGGTGGAGTCAAGGAGAGAAGGGCATTGCTGGGGGAGATGCAGGCAGGTTGAAGGCAATGCTTGGAGTCCCTGCAGTCCTACAATTGCAGTGCAATTGCCCAGTCATATCATGCCAAGAAAAGGAGGGAGCCTCAGCTCTTGGCCTCTGAGGGACCTTTGGGGACATCTAGGGTGGCTTCCCATCCAGGACAGATACTGGAAAGGTCATGAGGCTGGCCTTGCATGCTGCTGGCAACAAGAAACTTACCAGCCTGTCTCCTGCCGCTGCTATGGTCCGACTCCTCTTTCAGCTCATGGTAGTTGAGCATCTACTAAATCAGCAAATTAATAGCTTCTGCCTGGGGGCAACTTCCACACTCCACTAATAGCCAATCACTGGGCACCTCAGAGCCCAGAGAGGAAGGGAAATTGGAAAATCAGTCTAGAATAAGGGACCTTTCCAAAATGTGTGCTTATGGCCCAGACACTCCTTTCACCCTGGGTTTTCTGGAAAGTCTGTTTTGCCCCAGGACTGTGGACAGCATTATGTTTTGTTTAGTGAGTTTTCTTTTTTTCTTTTCTTGTTAGATTATGTTTTATAACTGAATATGGCTTGTGTGAAAGTATCAGCTACCAGTGTCTGTCCAGGCATATAAATATTCCAGATCAGAAGGGAGGTCTGACTCCCCCTGTGAATTGCATTGCATAAGTTTATAAAGTTAAGCATTTCAAAATCTATCTTTAAAATTTAAATATTTAGATTGGGTCTCTAGCACACAAAAGGCAATTCCTGTTTCTCACTCACTTAATTTGATTTTTTTTTCTTTTGCTCGCACAAGTTGTTTTTCAAAGCCTCATTCCTTGAATGTTCCCTATAGGAGGAATGTAATTAAACTCCACTGGCCTCCCCTGCTGGGACCAAACAGGGGCCGGAGCCATGGGGAGCATAAAACAGATACCCTGCAACAGAATCCTTATTAGAAAGATGAGAAGAGAAGCAACTTCCCTCTGGTGATGAACAAGAAGTTTTAGAAAGCCACCCAGTCTCTTTTCGCAATGGGCTTAGTCTCCAAGACATTCTAATTAGTAATTGAAGACTGGAAGGAAGGGGATAAACTCCTCACCTCCCTCGCTGTAGGTAGGAACTTCAACTGGATGAGTAACTGGTTCAAGTGGCTGAGAAGGAGGGAGGTCTGGAGGGAGGGTGATTCCTGAAAACTGACTTTCACCACAGTGGCACAGCTAGATACCCCGGCCCCCAGTTGTCACTGTTTTTGTGGTGTCGCTTTTTAAAGGCAGTTCTCACCCCTCACCAGAGGCAGGCACTGCTTCTCTCTGGGACACTCAGCTGGCACCAGAGCAAAGAAGCTTGTGCTGAGAGATGGCTCCCCCTCACACTGGGCCAAGCTGGACTTCTCTCCCACCAAAGAGCATGCTTCCCACCAAGCGAGAAGGTGGAAAGATCCCAGCAGGGAACCCCAAGACCTGGGTGCTAGCATCAGCCCTGCCATGAGAGCACACGGGGCCCCTGAGCTGGCACCCAATGTGACATGGATCACTCACATAATCCCTTCCTTAGTTTTTCTGTCTGTAAAATGGGGACAGTAACATTATGTGGCTCATAAGGTTATCACCAAGATTAAGTGAGTTAAGAACACAAGTGTAGTGTTTGAACAGTGCCAGCATTACAGATGTGTAACTACTCTCATTCCCCTCTCTGTGACTCAGTTTCCTTATCTGTAAAAAAAAAAAGGATTGGACTAGACCTCTTCACTGTTGACGATGATGATGATGATGATAAATAAATGTTTATATACCAGACCCTAAACTAAACAAAAGTTAACCTGATCCTCACAATAGCTGTATGAAGTGGGAGTTATCACCAACCCCGTTTCCGTGGTGGGGAAAGAGAGGCCGGATTAGTCAGGGATCTCCAGAGGAACCGAACCAGTAGGACAGAGACAGAAAGACATTTATTTTCAGGAATTGGCCCGTGTAATTTATGGAGTGTGGCAAGTGTGATGTCTGCAGGGAAGTCTGGCAGTTTGGACACCCAGGCAGGAGTCAACGTTGCAGTAGACACAGAATTTTTTCTTCTCCAGAAAACCTCAGATTTTGCTCTTAAGGCCTTCCACTGATCGATGAGGCACATCCATATTATGGAGGGTAATCTCCTTAAAGTCAGCTGATTTTAAGTGTTAACCATATCTACAGAAGGTCTTCACAGCAATCCTGGGATTCATGTTTGATTAAATAACTGCACACTACAGCCTAACCAAGTTGACGCAAAAGGCTAACCATGGTAAATAACTTGAGAAGCTAAGGTAATGCCATAGGATGGGACCTAGGTTGGATTGGCACTTATGTCTCCCGACCCCATAGTCTGTGTTCTTTTCCACCTTGTCTCTAATATTCCATGATTCCGTGGTTCTAACGCCATTCCTCAGCGCTGTGCTGTTCCTGCCTGACCAAGTGGTTCAGTGGTGGCTCTGGCATTCCTAGAAAGGGGATTTCAGGGCTGCCTGCTGGGGAGGGATGGTTGAAGCTGTGTCTGCACTGCTCCTTCACAGCACTGAGACAATGCCAGTCATCCAGGAGAACCGGGCAGCCCTGTCCTCGCCACAGTGCCCGCACCCTCATTGGTCACCTTTGCAGGCATCATCTGTGACCTGTCATCCAGGCTCTCAGTCCAGAGGATAGTAAGTTTCCCTGGAAGGTCCTGGGCTTGTTGGGGCTTCTCCCACTCTTACCATGTCTTTTTCACAGTCCATCCTCTGAGTTTCTGAATTATCTTTCTTTGTGGTCCGTGAGGCACAAGATGAAGAGTGCATGGGCTCCCCTGACGTCCCTGCCTCCCTGACGCTGAACCTACCTAGGAAATAACATTCCTGAAACAGAGATGTCACCCCCAGGGTTGCTTTCTACCAAAACAGACACCCTGCTTGGTGCCTTTCTCACTGCTATTTGTAAATGATCTTGTCTCCTTGTAGAAAGTTTTTCAGCCATTCCAGGCTTTCTCTTTGGGTTCCATCCCTCTGGGATTTTTCACAAATTGCATTCCTTGTCGTTCATTTTCACTGTGTTTCTTGTTAGGGAACATTCAACATGCACCCGAGACATTGGCATGCCGCCCAATTGCCTCCAGCCTCCCCTCTGCTCATCGCCAGAGCTGCCTCTGACAGGGAAGTCGCTCTCCCACTCTGGGGCCTCTGTCAGTGGTCAGGCTTGATGCTGTAGCCAGCCAGCCTTTCACTGCTGCCCAGTGCCATATTCATCTCCATTGAGAAAAGTCATTGGGAAGTGGTTGGGAGCCAGGGACCAGCCCTGCACACTGAGATCCAAAGATCAGGGAGGCGCTCCCTGCACTCTCACCTGGTAGGAGATGGGATTAGCCACCCTCACCAAATTCCCCGATTCTCTCACTGAAGCAGGCCAATCCTCGGTTTGAATGGGGAATCAACTCAGGGTTATACAGTAGACGCCAGCCTTCCTATAGGTAGAATCTGACTTCAGACAGCAAGAGACTCTAGAACAGCTTAAACTCCTGTGTACGCCTTTCCTATGCACGCCACCAATCAGACCAAAGGCCACATGCCAACCAAGGCCCAAGAGCAGCCAGGGTATTTCCATGTCCTCAAGAACTTTCACAAACTGTAGCTGCTTGGGTTCCAAGTCCCTGGAGATTCTGATTTAGTGGGTCTAGAGTGAGGCCTGGGCTTCTTCTTTTTTTTTTTTTTTTTTTTTTTTTTTCTGAGATGGATTCTCGCTCTGTCGCCCAGGCTGGAGTGCAGTGGCACGATCTTGGCTCACTGCAACCTCTACCTCCTGGGTTCAAGTGGTTCTCCTGCCTCAGCCTCCCAAGTAGCTGGGACTACAGGCGAATACCACCACACCCGGCTAATTTTTGTATTTTTAGTAGAGATGGGGATTTTACCATGTTGGTCAGGCTGGTCTCGAACTCCTGACCTTGTGATCTGCCCACCTCAGCCTCTCAAAGTGCTGAGATTACAGGTGTGAGCCACCAGGCCTACAAGGCCTGAGCTTCTTAAAAGCCCCAGGGGATCTTAAGATGCAGTCAGCAGGAAGAATGGTTGCAAGAGTCCCATGAGGCACAGATGCAAATGTGAACAGTGACCTTGGGTTGCATTATCAACGGCAGGACTGACTTTATAAACACTCCATATCCTTACTGGAGCTGCTGTTTGCTTTTTAGAAAAGTACCTCATCTGATTATCAAGAAATTGTAGGTTTTCTGTGATCATGCTGTGGTCAGATCTAGCCCAACCAGAGAGCCAAAAACAAACAAAAAGAAATCTCTGGCCAGCCCCATGAGATGATTGCCCTAGTGACATTTAGCAGACAAGCCTGTTTGAAATCATCTCAGAATCATACCAGACCCAAACCCAAGAGGTCATCTGGTCTGTGCATCGACTCTAGGAGGCAGTATTACTCCATTTCATGCTGCTCATAAAGGCTTACCCAAGACTGTGGAATCTACGAAAGAAAGAGGTTTGATGAACTTACAGTTCCATGTGGCTGGGGAGGCCTCACAATCATGGCGGAAGACAAGGAGGAGAAAGTCACATCTTACATGGATGGTGGCAGGCAAAGAGAGAGCTTGTTTAGGGAAACTCCCATTTTTAAAACCATCAGATCTCATTAGACTTACTCACCATCACGAGAACAACCTGGGAAAGACCTGCCCCACCCCCATGATTCAATCACCTCTCACCAGTTTCCTCCCACAACAGACACCTGGGAATTGTGGGAGTTACAATTCAAGATGAGATTTGGGTGGGGACACAGCCAAACTGTATCAGAGGGTGAGGGGCTTTCTCCATGCTACCGACAAGGCAACTGAAGCCTAGGGGCATTCCATCACAGGCCCACACCTTATCTCAGAATGAAGAGAAAATGCTTCTGGCTGCCCGGGGTGGGTTGGGGTGCAGAGTCTCTCTCCCCACCACCATGTCAATCCTTTTCCGTTTCTTTGAAAATCTCATTTGATGATTCCCCAGCGTGGCTGCAAATTAAAGATTTGTAGACCTGAGAGATGCTAATGATGGTTATCACCACCACCACCACCATCGTAACAGTAAACATTTATGGAGCACCATAATTATTCATAACAATTTATTTTAACAATTTTTATGTGTTAAATAAATCTGGCCTAACTCTATAGGGAAATAGGCCCTGATAACCAAAAATATTGGATAAATTTAAAGTCTCTTAGAAGTGTCTACTTAAAGGATCTCAAGTTCCGTAACACACAGACCATTCAGTGGTGTTTTCTCGGCCTGAATCACCGTGGGTCACTTGGACAATGTTGGGGGTATTGCCTACCTCCCAGGGCTCAGTCTGTGGCTTGTGGCCAACTGTTCCTCTCTGGTGTTCGTGTTGGCTGTGTTAAGACCTGCTGCAGAAACATCTCATTTCCAACATGTTTTTCTCAAGCAGTGATCCTGTGGGGGTCAAGTCTTCAATATCAGATAATATTGATAATAATTATGATAGAAGTAATAAGAAGCCAGTCACAGTGGCTCATGTCTGGAATCCCAGCACTTGGGGAGGCAGAGTTTAGGTGGATCACTTGAGCCCAGGAATTCAAGACCAGCCTGGTCAACATGGTGAAAACCCAGTCTCTACTAAAAATACAAAAATTAGCTAGGCATGGTAGCGCATGCCTGTAATTCCAGCGACTTGGGAGGCTGAGGCAGGAGAATCACTTGAATCCAGGAAGCAGAGGTTGCAGTGAGATAGAGAGGGAGGGAGGAAGGAAGGAAGGGAGGGAGGGAAGAATAAGAAGAATTCCCATTCATTGAACATGTGCTCTGTTCTTGGTGCTTTTGATGCTATTCCAACACCAATTAGATATTTTCCCCCATTTTAAAGATTAAAGTGGCCGTCGCAGTGGTTTACACCTGCAATCCCAGTACTTTGGGAGGCCAAGGTGGGAGGATCTCTTGAGGCAGGGAGTTCGATATCAGCCTGGGAAACATAGTGAGACCCTTGTCTCTACAAAAAAAAAAAATCGAAAATCAAAAATTAGCTAAGCCTGGTGGTGCATGCTTGTATTCCCAGCTACTCAGGAGGCTGAGGTGGGAAGATTGCCTGAGGCCAGAATTTGGAGGCTGCAGAGAGCTATGATGGTGCCACTGCACTCTAGCATGGGCAACAAAACAACAGACATGTCCCAAAAAAAACAAGAAAAAGGAAAAGGCCTAAAGTGAAATTGAAACTCAGAGAATAAGTGACTTCAAGGTAGAGGCAGGGGCAGGAGCAGAGGCTAGATTTGAATTCAATCCTCTGGCTCCAGAGTTCCTGGGAGTTATCTTGGGAATGACTACAAGGTCTGAGGTAGATTATTCTAGAAGCAGGTGCTTATCCAAAGTGGAATGGCACACATTGACATATGGTTTGGAATTCTATTTTCTTTTCTTTTTGATATCTGGTAATTAAATGGGAAATTAATATCCTTTTTATTGTCTCTAATACTCATTTGCAATTACATGTCAGTCTAGCTGCGATTTTTTAAGGTAAAAAGATTTTTATATTCTTGGTAGGATTTTTTTTTTTTTTTTGAGACAGAGTTTCGCTCTTTTTTTTTTTAATGGCCTAATAAACTTTTTTTTTTTTTTTTTTTAAGAAGGAGAGGAAAAAAAGAGGAAGAAAAAGAGGGAGAGAGAACAGGAATATTGCTTTATTCTATGAATGGGTATTAATAATGGCCGATCATTATTTTGTGTATTTAAAGTGGAGAATGTATATTTTATGTATCTAAAGTGGAGAGCTCTACAAGTACTTATTAAGTTTACTTGTTCCAGATCTGAGTTCAGATTCTGGATATCCTTATTAATTTTCTGTCTCGTTGAGTCTAAATCTCTTTATGGGTCTTATGTATCTGGGTGTTAGGATGCATTGATCCTTATACCACTCTATCTTTGTTGCTTTGAAATCTTTTTTATCAAATGCATGAATTGCAACTCCTTTTTGTTTATTTATTTATTTTTGTTCTCCATTTGGTTGGTAAATCTTTCTCCAACCCTTTGTTTTTAGTCTTTGTGTATCTTTGGATATGAAATAGGTCTGGATGTAGTATACTGTTAGGTTTTGGCTGTATCTTTTGATTGGGGGATTTAGTTGACTTAAATTTAGGGTTACTGCCATTTGATGTTAACTGGCTATTTTATCCATTCGTTGATGTAAATTCTTCTTTATGTTGATCCTCTTTACTTTTTGGTATATTTTTAGAAAGGCTAATACTGGTTGTTCCTTTCTGTGTGTAATGCTTCTTTCAGAAGTTTTTGTAAAGCAGGCCTGGTGGTAATAAAATCTCTGAGTACTTGCTTGTTCATAAACGATTTTATTTTCCCTTCAATTGTAAAGCTTAGTTTGGCAGGATATGAAATTCTGGGCTGAAAGTTCTGTTCCTTAAGGATGTTAAATATCGGCCCCCACTCTATTCTGGCTTGTAGGGTTTCTGCTGAGAGATCTGCTGTAAGTCTGATAGGCTTCCCTTTGTGGGTAACCAGACCTTTCTCTCTGGCTGCCCTGAGTATTTTCTCCTTCGTTTCAACCCTGGTGAATCTAACGATTATTTGCCTTGGGGTTGCTCTTCTTAAGGAATATCTTTGTGGTGTTCTCTGTATTACCTGAGGTTGAATAGTGTCCTGCTTTGCTAGATTGGGAAAATTCTCCTGGATAGTATCCTGAAGAGTATTTTCCAGCTTGGATTCATTCTCTCCATCACATTCAGGTAAACCTATCAAATGTAGATTAGGTCTTTTCACATAGTCCCATAATTCTTGGAGACTTTGCTCATTCCTTTTTATCCTTTTTTCTCTATTCTTGTCTTCTCGTTCCATTTCATTAAGTCGGTCTTCGACCTCTGATATCCTTTCTTCTGCTTGATCAATTCGGCTATTCAAACTTGTGCATATTTTACTAAGTTCTTGTGTTGTATTTTTCAACTCCATTAGTTCATTTATATTCCTCTCTATATTGTCCATTCTTTTTAACATTTCGTCAAACCTTTTTTCAAAGTTCTTAGTTTCTTTACATTGGGTTAGAACAAGTTCTTTCAACTCCCAAAATTTTTTTATCATCCACCTTCTAAAGCCTCCTTCAGATACTGGAACACAGTCCTCTTCCATTAGGGCTTGTTCCGTTGCTGATGAGGAATTGCCATCCCCTGTAGAGGAAGAGGGGTTCTGATTTTCGGTATTCTCGGCCTTTTTAGGCTGTTTTTTTCCCTTTATTGTGAATTTATCCATCTGTTGTCTTTACAATTAGCGCCTTCCTGATTAAGTTCCTGAGAGGATGTCCAATTTATTGATTCCCAGTGCTGGAATCCGAGCAACCCACTGTGCCGGCCAAAACAGCAGTGGTAAGACTGATGGTGCTCTTCTGCCTGGAAATCTCCGGTCTGGCTTCCTTCTTGAGTCCGCAACAAGCGGCTCTGCCTTCCCGGAGCTCCAAACACCAGTCAGTAGGGGAACCAGTCCCGCTCACTGTGCACGAAGAGCTGCCGCGCCAAGGCGACGGCAAAACCGCTGCACCGGCCACAGAAGTCGCGCTGGCGACCCGCGGGGCTCCTCCACCGGAAATCTTCTGGTCCGTGGACGACGAAAATTCCTCTGAAAGTGTGGCGTCCTCACGTTTTCTGAGCTCTCACTGGGAGCTACAATCCCGAGCTGTTAGCGATCAGCCATCTTGGATCAGCCATCAGGATTCCCCTGGAATTCTATTTTCTTACCACCACGGGAGCCAGGTCTCTGTCAGGGTGATGAGAAGTTCCCAAAGTCATTTCTCTTCTCTGGGGTGTCTCCTCTCTGTCTGCTGTCACCAAATTTCTAACAACAAATATCCAACTACATTAGAGCAGAATAAATGGCATTTTAAACTTTGATCGTCAGCTTTAAGCAACAAAGAAATACTAATAAGTCAAGATGTGTCCATCTTTACCATAAAAAAAAATTTTGCTTCAGTAACCAATAAATAGATCAAACAATGTAAAAATAAATAGCAAAAGATGGCAGTGTATGGTGGCTCACGCCTGTAATCCCAGCACTTTGGGACACCAAGGCACGTGAATCATCTGAGGTCAGGAGTTTGAGAGCAGGTGAAACCCTGCCTCTACTAAAAATACAAAACTGGGCATGGGCATGGTAGCAGGCACCTGTAATCCCAGCTACTCAGGAGGCTGAGACAGGAGAATTGCTTGAACCTGGAAGGCAGAGGTTGCAGTGAGCCGAGATTGCACCACTGTACTCCAGCCTGGGCAACAGAGCAAAACTCCATCTAAAAATAATAATAAATAGAAAAAGAAAGAAACAACCCTCAGCTAAGAAGTACACTGTTGTGTTTTGGGGTTTTGTTTTTTTTTTTACTTAACACTTGACAAGTTTACATTTTCCTTGTCTTCCCTTGGGTGGCTTAAAATAAAGCTCTATGAATATTTCCATGTAACATTGGGTTTTTTTCCCCCCATGTAAAATCCACATATCAGGAATTCCTCTATTTATTCTGTCCCCTGAGTTTCTTCCCTTGGGAATAATTCAAATGCCAAACCTGCCATTTAGCGATTTGTTGCTGTATCTAGTAATATTTTTCTTCCTGCCCTCAAAGTTTAGCTTAAAGAGCACTTCGTAAGGGCTCTGCGGGTCCTCAGACTCCATGAGGTTTCTGCTGATATGGGCTATAATTCAGCAAAACAATTGTGCTCATCTAGGGCATCCTAAATGGTATCCTGTTAAATTTCCACACGTGCTTTTCTTAAGTTACGGCCTACTACTGGAAGAAGGGTGAAGTGTCACCCATACCTCCACATCTTATTTCCTGTATCAAATTTCAAAGCCCTTGGAGAGGCAAGGCGGTTTCTCTGATGAGCTGTGAATCAGTGCACATCCTCCGAAATGGGAGGTGGCCGTGGCGTAATCCATCCTGCTGGTGCCCCGGACATTTCCAGAAACCAGCACCTCCCTGACCTCCACGTCCGGTCATCAGAGGCCTCTCTCCTCAGCCCAAGAAAGAAACGGTTTTCTCTCCCTTGGAATTTGTCTTCCTTAGTCCTTTTCAGAAAGTTGGAAGTCCGCAACCTTAGGAGGAGTTTCATATCATCTCTCCTCCACATCCTCTCATTTCCTCCCCTTCTTCTCCTTGGGGTCCTTTCTCAACATCTCTATTTTCTGTTCTAGATAAACAAATAGCCTCTTACCTGTACAGGCCTCACCTGCCTTCCCCCTGTCATTTCTGCTGCCTGCCTGTTTCCTGAGCCTGACCTGGCATTCTTCAAAGACTCCTGAGGGCCACCTGGCTTCTTGTCGGCCTCCAGGCTTCACCGTCTGCACCAGAGTGGGAATTGTCAGTGCCCTCAGCAAGATTTTACCCCTCCATTCCAGAACAAACACCGGCATTTCTTTCACAAGCAGTGTTCCACAGTTAAAAACTTTAAAAAGTATAAGAGGGAAACCAAAAGTACTGGTGCTGTAATATTTTTCTCTTCAAGAGAATAATCATCATCAATAAAAACAACGATAAAAAAAACTAAGCAAAGCCTGAAGATAGGCTGAAGGCACATGTCTACGGATGCTTTATTGTTGTTGTTGTTGTTGCTGCTGTTTTGTTTTGAGGTTGTTTTTGAGACACAGTTTCGCTCTGTCACCCAGGGCGGAGTGCAGTGGCACCGTCTAGGCTCACTGCAACCTCCGCCTCCCGGGTTCAAGCGATCCTCCTGCCTCAGCCTCCTGAGTAGTTGGGACTACAGGCATGCACCGCCACATCCGGCTAATTTTTATAGTTTTAGTAGAGACAGGGGTTTTCACTATGTTGGCCAGGCTGGTCTTGAACTCCTGACCTCAGGTGATCCACCCACCTCAGCCTCCCAAAGTACTGGGATTACAGGCATGAGCCACCGTGCCCGGCCAGGATGTTCTGAATATTAAACTAGCTGACTGGTGGCCATTGGCTGTGGCATGGAAAAGTAAAGCAGATCGATCACCAAGACATGGGACAGCATAGAGATTCAAAATACAATGCTTTCCCCTTGCTCCTCGGTCATGCTCACCTTCCTGTTACATAGGGTTGATTGGTAGGAGGCTGCCAACCTCTAGCTGAAAGGCAGAGACAGTCTCCTGTTATTTCAGTACCAAACTGTGTTTCTTAGGCATTAAAATGGAGGAAAAGCAACCACTGGCCACTCACTGGGATTGTTCTTGAGGATTCCAGACAGACCATAAGTAATTCAGTGAGTCGCTCACAAAGGACCTGGCCCTGTAGGTTTGTGGCTGCAGCATCCAGGCGAGCCAAAGGCGTCAGTGCCACCAAAATGCAGAGAAAAACTCTTAACAGAAAGATGTCATTTTTTTCCCCTAAATGTCATATACACAATTTTTATTGGAGGGTGATGACAGATAGTGAATAACTTAACATAAATTTGCATAATACAATACAGCTGTTAATTTATGATCATATTAAAACAAAAAGTTTTGTAGTTTGAAGCAGTTAAAAGTCTTAATCTTCTGAAACTTTCCCTCTTGCTTGCTATTTGTTTATGAATTACTTAGGGTTACTAGATAAAATATATAGGTGTCTGGTTAAATTTGAAGTTCAGATAAACAGTTAATAATTTTTTAGTATATCTCGTGCAATATTTGAGACATACTTATACTAAAAAATTAGTCATTGTATATCTGAACTTCACATTTCACTGAGTCCTTATATCTATATTTTTATTTGATAAATCAGGCAACTCTGTATCTCATAAGCAGCCTAACCTCTCTCTATTCGCTCTTCTCTGGCAGGGCACAGGTGGCTGTTTTATGGGGAAAGGCACTTACTGCTGGGACCTTGATATCTTTAGACTGTCAGGGATGCTGGCTCTCCTAGGAACACTAAGAGAGTCAAGAGATCAGACCAGGGAGGTGCCAGTTCAAAAGGGGAAAATGAGGCAGGCAGCACGCCTGGGCCTTCCTGACAGCACCGGGGTATTACAGCTCTCTTGTTCAGATTTTTTGGACTACAGCGTCATCATAAGAAATATAATTTGTAATTCAACCCGGAACACACATCCCTTGTAAATGGAACAAAAAGTTTTATGAAACATGTCACCTTCTATGTACAATCTGCTCAACATCCTGTTCTAGTCAATTTCAATTCTTTAAATGCTGCTCTTAACGCACTAAATTGAATTCATGGATTGAATTCACGGTCCCCTGAAGGATCACAGCCCACATGTTGAAAAACACTGGGTTAGAAGGTCACAGTTCAGGAAAATGAATAAAGAGGTTTTTTAAAACTACTTTACAAAGGGAGAAATGTATCAGATCCCTTAAGAGCCTTTCCAGGTCAATTTTTGCTCATTTGTGGCCAAACTCGGAATCAAACTTAGGTCTCCCAACTCCCAGGCCTGCGTTTTTTGGTTTCCTTCCGCCACTCTTTCTAGTATCCATTTTCCTGGTCTCCACGTTGTAATACACATTCTGGGATCCACATTGACTTGTTTTATTTTACATACTTATATTACTTGAATACTATTTCCTTATCACTTCCTATTCTTCTCAAATTTCCACATTTTTTATCATTTCTGATTCGAACCAATTACATCATGGCTTATGGCACACACTTGACCAAGATCAACATTTAAACTAAATCATCTCGGTAGGCACCCTCTGGTGTTCAGCATCTTACTGCCCCGCCCCACCCCCAACCTCGGCTCACTATTTTGATGCCTCAGGAGATCTCAGCCATGAACTTTCCATGTGCTCTCACTGGGATTGGCACCATCAGTGACATTAAGAAAAACTATTATTTGTTGTCATTTGTTCTCCCTAACCTATGAAGTAGGTAGGGTATCTGTTATAAATATTCCCTTCTCTTTTTTTTTATTGCATTTTAGGTTTTGGGGTACATGTGCAGAGCATGCAAGATCGTTGCATAGGTACACACATGGCAGTGTGTTTTGCTGCCTTTCTCACCTTCACCCACATTTGGCATTTCTCCCCAGGCTATCCCTCCCCAGCTCCCCCCTCCGCCACTGTCCCTCCCCTATTTCCCCCAATAGACTCCAAGAATCCCTTCTAGAGTCGAGAAAACAGAGGCTCAGAGAGGCTAAGTGTTTTTCTCAGGGTCACACAGCAAACACAGAACTCCAGTGTTCTTGTAGTGTCTCTTACCCTCTGTCATCAGGACACAGGAACTGCTGAGCTGAGATTCCTGCAGATGAGTAAACTGTCTGGAAGAAAGACATCTACCCAAGAGATCTCCATGTATTTTCTATATTTTTCTCACATCCTCAGTCTAGATTTTCAAGCAACGTACCGAACTTTCTGGAATCTTGTCATCATTCAGTATACTGTCCTCTGGATCCTCTCCAGGAGCCACCCACTCCACCCACATTTTTTTCTAGTTGTCATAAACAGATTTCAAAGAAAGCCATTTTCTCCAGAGCCATTTCTGGTGATGCTACCACAGTTCATCCTGGTATGTCTTTTTTTCATTTAGCAGTCCATCAGCTAACACAGAAAAGTGGATCGGAGCTCCCCTTCCCTCCCGGGGAACCACTTTCCTTTTGTCTGTCTTGGTCCTTCAGCTGCAGCCTGAGCTGCCAGTGGAGACAGTTTTCTCCATCCCTTAGGCTCAGCACCCCTCAGGGCCAAGGAGACCCACAGACAGCATCGTGCAGGTCCCACAGCCCTCCACTTGTATCTTCCCCCACCCTGTGAGGAAGTAGGATGAAGATGGCTGGGGGTATAGACTCTGGGGCCCGCCTCCCTGGCTCAAAGCTGGCTGGACCCCTTACCCAGCTGTGTGGCCCTGGAGCATGACACAGTTCCCCCGCGCCTCGCTTCTTCGCTGTGTAAAGGGGATAGTAATAGCATCTGCTCTGTTAGATGGAGGGCTGGTTAAGTGGAGTAACATACTTAGCACACAGCCTGGCACCCACTTCTTTTTTCTTTTGCTACTTTGTTTCAAATCTTCCAATTTTCCTATTATTCCTTTTTTACAGAGCCATCTCAGAAACCTTAGATACATGTCCCTTCCATGTGTTCCTCCTTGCCCTGCCACAGTGCCTCTGCTCCACCCAGAGCCTCAGCACCTGTGTTCTGCCTCCTCGGAACCAGGGTTCCCCATCTGCCAATCCTGGGTTGCTCCCTTCTTTTGATCTCAGAAGATTTTCTACCCTCCTGCCCCTCCAGCCAGACTTACCTTTTGATATCCCATTTCCCCAGGACACTATTTTCTCCTAGGGACAAAAAAAAAAAAAAAAATCAAATTACCAGGATCTGAGGACCTGGGAGGACTTCAGAGATCGCTGGTCAGTCCCAGCAAACAAGGCTCAGGTGCCCTCCCCGGGGTTCCGCTGGAGATCATCCTGCCAGCCACTCCAGGAGCGAGGGGCTCACCTCTTCCTAAGGCAAGACCTTCCATTTCACGAGGCTGGACCCAGACCAGTGTCCTCCCATTAATTCATTTTCCTATGGCTTCCATCCATGGCTTCAAACTCTGGGACCTCATAGCACAGTAGCCCTTTACAAAGTTGAAGGCTGTGTCCCTCTGGCTTCTGCAGCTCTTCCTGGTGTGACAGAGTTTCAGGTCCCCTGCCCATCCACCTCCCACCCCTCTAGCCTGTCTGTGTCCCTCTAGAGAGTGACATGCCCTGAATGGCAGCAGACCCTGGTGTGGGCTGGTGGTGTGTAGTACAGAGTGGTAGCCACTGCCCTGATATTGGCTGCTTCCAAAGGCCAGGGTGGTCGTTAGTGTGTCATTAATAACCCTTTATAGGGTTGTCATCCCTGAATTTATCTAAATTTATCTCGATTATTGTAACTCTGTAGACTGATAAGCCCTATAAGTATAAAATACACTGGATGAAAAAGCTACTTCCTATTATTTGTTCTAAAAAATTAACTCCTTCAAGTAATCTGGAGTTTGCTGACCAATTTCCTATTTTACCCTCTTCACATCTTCAAAACTCAGCACTGGTGATTTCGCATCTGTTGATAAGATTAATCTTTCCCCTCCACTAGACTGGAAGCTCCCTGCAGGGTGGGACCCACTATAGCATCCCCCAATGCCCAGCATGGAACCAGGGCATCATAGGTGCCCTGAGGAATGAGTGGGTGGACTGCTCTTACAGACTAGGGTCCCACTTCCTCTTGTCCAGCTCCGTGCCCTCCCCCATACCAGGTGGACCATCAGGGGTCCCAGAACTGAGGTCCTGGTTGGTAGCACCCAGGAGCCTGTTCCCAGTATGGCCTCATGGCAGGGCCTGGTCTCCGGATACAGCATGAGATACTGCATGAGGATTCAGGGAAAACCAAATCAAAGTGTTGGCCAGGCCCACCAGAGCAGTGGCCCACCTAAACAGGCTGGCAGGGGCAGGAGCCCCACAGAATGGACATGGGGAGGCCTTATGAGGTCTGTAGTAGCAGAAGCAGTGAATGTTCGTTGAGTTCTCTCTATGCGCCAACGTCATTCTAAGTGCTGACCATGCGCCACGCTTTTTGCTGACTACAACTCTGTGGAGTAGGACTAGGATTATCCCCATTTTCTGGGTGAGACACTGAGGCTGCCAGAGTTATGTTGACTAGAGCTACACAGATGAGAAGCGGTGAAACACAAATTCAAACTTGGGCAGTCTGACTCCTGAATGCTTTGAAATAATTTTTTTATTTCCATAGGTCATTGGGGAACAGGTGATATTTGATTACATGAGTATGTTCTTTAGCGGTGATTTGTGAGATTTTGGTGCCCACATCACCCGAGCAGTATACAATGAACCCAACTTATAGTATTTTATCCCTCACCCTCTTCCCACCTTTCCCCACAAAGTCCATTGTATGATTCTTACGTCTTTGCATCCTCAGAGCTTAGCTCCTGCTTATGAGTGAAAACATACAAGGTTTGGTTTTCCATTCCTAAGTTACTTCACTTAGAATAATAGTCTCCAGTTCCATCCAGGTTGCTGCAAATGTTATTAACTCATTCCTTTTTATGGCTGAGTAATATTCCATCTCATATATATATATACATACGCCATAGTTTCTTTATCCACTAATTGATTGATGGGCACTTGGGCTGGTTCCACATTTTTGCAATTGCGAATTCCTGTGCAAGTATGCTCTTAACCACTATTCGGTCTTGGCTCTCAAGGTGGAAGTTTGATGTGGAAAGCGGAGTCAGGCCCTGCAAGTATCCCCTAGGCTGTCTATGAGAGCTAGAATCAGTATGATGTTCTAGAAGCAGTCGGCCTGGGCAGTGCCCTGATACCTGAGTGGTACAGTCATGAGCCAGCACTCTGCCTGGGTCTCTCACAGGGTTTCTCGTGCTTGGCTGCAGCCTGGAGCCACCCTGGGGAGCTTGATATCTGGGGTTCCCCACAGATTCTAGCGTCATCGGCCTGGGCATTTGGGATATTCACAAGCTCCTTGGTAACTACAGAGTGCAGCCGAGGTTGAGAACCAGTGGGAACAGAAATGCAAGAGGAAGCTGCTCTCACCTGCCCTTTCCACACCAGAGCCCTGGGGTCCTGTGGGAGAATAAAGCTGTGGTCTCATTTCTCCCCACCCAAGACGGGAGCTTCACATCCCCACACACTGAGAGGCCAGAATGGGTCTGACCAGAGTGAGTGTGCTCTGGCCGACAGTTCTGTTTAGCTGGGGCAGGGACTGGACGTGGCCCTTTGATTTGACTGCATTTCACTCTTTCCAGCCTGTCTAGCCATTATTCTTGCAGGACCACTCGGGACTGAAGGCTCCTTCCTCGGCACCACACATGTCCCATCTCGCCCTTTGTCTTCCAGCTTCACTTGCCATAAATCAGTTGTAAGGACCCCTGACCCTAAAACAGTCACCTAATGATAAATCATGTTTGATGATAATGGGACCTTCCCACCAAGACTACTCATTAGAAAGGAAGCTAATTCATGGGGATACGAAGAGCTTTCTGAAATTAGTTCCAGACATTTTTTGTCTTAAATCTGTATGGTGGTTGGCCCATTTTTAATATACTTTTTCAAAAACTACATTAAGACACTCAGTAATCTGGGGTCCCAAAAGACTTTCCGGGCCACAGGAAACTCCCAGGCCCTAGGGGACAGTGGCATCACCATGAATGCATGGTGTTTGCCCACCAGCTCCACAAAATAACAGAACTCCACCAGTACCTCTTTTCTTAGCTCATTAGAAAAACAATCACAGCATCCTATGGGCTGGGCCAAAGTGGGCAGACATCAGAATAATCTTGCAGGGGGCTGTCCAGCCCAAAGAGGCCTGTCCCAGCAGGTCGCCAGGGGACAGGGTCAGAAAGAGGCAGTCCACAAGCTGAGCACAGCTGCAGAGGTTTCAGCTTGCTTACGGCATTTGAATTAATTGCCAAAATTTTAAAATCAGAAGAATTCCACAAAATCTGGGTACCAGTTTTTCTTGAAGACAAGGGAAGCTCAGGCCAGCCTGAGGCCATCCCCTCTGGCAGTCACCTCCCAAGCACCTGGCTCCAGCTTAGCCCTAGAGCCTCCACCAGCCCTGTCAGGGCCCAGATGCAGTAGCCCTTACCCAAGACACTTGCCCTGTTCTGACCACAGACTCACAGTCATGATCCCTCCTGGCCCTGCAGGCATTGGGTTTGCATCATCCTCTATTGACACAGTAAAGCTCCTTGGCCTACCAGCTCCCTTTGTGTTCACCTTGACCTTGTTCCCAGCTCCTTGCTTCTGCATCTTGGCTTCTGCCCTGATCCTGCCCAGACCCCCGAGGGCTGTTTCTCTTCGCTACTCCCTGCCAGCTTCTCCTTCCTACCTTTCCACGCTGCAGGATGGGGTACCTCTGCTTGTCCCAGCTGCCCGGCCCCTCTGAAGCTTCCTTTGACCCTCAGGCCAGCTTGTGCTGTTGCCCAGGACACAGACAGCACTTTCTTGGTCCTAGTTTACAAAGCAGTCTGCCCCAGCTGTCCCACCATACCTCCAGTCAAGCTTAGACCCAGGCCCGCCACTTGAAAATCTGTCGTCCAGGCCACAGGGCAAAGAGCACAGTCAAGGACAAGGAGCAGGTATTCCATGTGGCGGGAGCAGAAACGCTGTTGCTCAGGGTGCTGTGCGGTGGCCATTGGTAGGCCATCCTTGCTGGTCTGGTGTGCTAGGGGAGAGGCGGGTTCACCCAGCTGTCTGTGCCTGGGCAGGCAACTCCTGAAGCGGGCCGAGGGAGTGCTCTCAGTGATCCCTAAGGGAGGAGGCAGCTCATTGCAGGGTTAGCAAACCTTTAGAAGATCCTGTGTTCCTCCTCCCTCCTTACCTACCCTGAGCAGAAATCACCAACAGCTGGGCATGGTGCTATTTTCCATAAACCTTCCAAATACACCCATGGATCTGGCCAAGACCCTGAGGGGTTGCCCTGTTGACCTGGGGACAATCTTTGAGCAATTGCTCTTTGAGAAAAAGGCAGCATCAGCCGGAGTCAGAGAAGAGGGGTGAGCAAACTAGGTTGGGGAGCTGTTACCCTCAGATCAGATGGCAAAGGCAGGCAAGGGTCGTGGCCACCTCCGTGGGCCCAGTGCCTCTGAAGGGCCAAGGCTAAGGAAAATAATGAGGCTGAAACTCCCCGTCTCTACCAACATCATGAGCACAGCCGCAGAACTCCCACGTGGCTTTCTCCTCCTTCCCAAGGGGCTGCCCCACCACTTTGCTCTCACCCACCAGAGCAGTCTACAGTGTTCACGTTACCCGAGACACAGGGAGGACCCCTGCGGTCTTTGAAAGGGCGTCCCCCAGGTGAGCTGAGCAGAGACCTCACAGCTCAGCTCAACTGTGAGGAAGGAGGTTGAGTGTTCATCCTCCTTCATCTCCCTGGCCTGGGTTTAGGAACACTCAAGACACATAGTCCTGCCCTCCACTGCCCACCCTGGTCCTTCCTGTTCCTCAGTTCTCTAGCCCCATGCGGGCCCATCTCTGCGTTCCTAGCTTGGCGGATGTCCTGCCTGTCTGGCTTCTATCTCTGATTGTTCCCTTTGTCACTCTGATGCCATGGTCCTATAGCAATCAGAGTACTGAGTGAATCCCTGCCCTCCCTGCCTGATGAGGAAGAAACAATGATTCATGTCCTGCCCATCTTTGCTCATCATTATCATAGGTTTTAGAATCCAACAGACTTGACTTTTCATTCACTCAACACTCCGAGGTCCTCCTTGTGCAAAACGCCACGTGCATGCCCACCGGCCTGAAGCACACACACTTCCGAGCCTCTGTTTTCCTGTCTGTGAAATAAAACTCAGTGAAATGACACAAGTGAAACTCACCTGGTGCCTGCCCTCTTCTCATAAATGGCCCATTGCTTCTGTTCTCCGCTCCTCCCCCAAGCCAGGCCTCCTCTCCCTGGTTCCCATGTTATACCCACATCTCCCCGCCCCTCACTCAGGGCCTTGACTCTGAAGGGAGACCCCAAGGCCATCTGCAAATGCACCCTAATGCCCCCTGGATGCCAGCTGCCACCAGGCTGGTGGCAGCTGGCATCCAGGGGGCATTAGGGTGCATTTGCCCCAGCACTGCATATCTTAAGCTTGCACAGGGCCCAGAAATGAAGGGCAGCAGATTCATTCCAGCATGACTGCTGTGGCCATCTGTGTCTCCCGGTGGAAGGGGTAGCCTCAGGAGTGTGGGGTTCTGGGATCCAGCTTTGGCTTGACCATGTCCAGAGCCAGCCACCCTCCCACACCTGTTTCCTGTCTGGAGGCACGGGAACCCTCCTGTCCTCCAGGGACCCCAGCTTCCTCATCTCTGCTGGGCAGTCATCTACTACCCCTGGTCCTGAAAGACCTCTTGTCCTGGAACCCACAAGATCCAGCTCAGCTGTGCCCCCACTCAGGGCCGCTCTGGTGGCTTCTCTGCTGCCACCTTCCCCACCTCCAGCACTGTGCTATCTCTGCTCTCACTACCACCCCCATCTTGTTGTCCAGTCCATGAGTGTGAACTTGACCTCTACCCCTGGCTGCCTGAGCCTATGATCCTGAAAAACCCCTCCAGCCACTGGCCCCACCCCTCAGGACTTCTCTGGTGTGGCAGAGACCTTCAGGGATTGCCCCCATTGGCCTCCTGTGACACCTGGAGGGAGCTTGGTGTGTCCCCACCTTCAAGCTAAGCCCCTTGGAGAAGCCTCCCTACGGTGCAGGCAGCAGGGCACAGAGACCGCAGGACATTGCAGGGAGCAGAGACACGAAGACAAAAGAAATGATTCCTTAAGATCCACAGCCAAAACAAATTGCCACAATTAACACGTGCCACTGCCACGATCTATGGGCTGAAACGTGGCTGGAGCAAGGCAGAAGCAGAAACCACAGAGAGCGTGCGCTCCAATAGAACGGCAATAAATGGCACGGCTGTGAGGGAACTTGTTTCAATTTTGTTCCAAAACCTTGTTTAAGTGCTTTTATTGTTTCTGTGTGAAAGAACACAAGTGCTATTTGAAAATTGCTTCAGCATAAGCCTCACCTTCTCCAGAAAGTCTTTCTGATCCTCCCATCCCTACCCCATGCATGTCCATGACCCCCACAATGTCCCCCCACCGTGTTGCACTTCCCTGTCACCACCATGGTCCACCAGGCTTCTCCACCCGCAGGGACTGTGCATGGCCCATCTCCACCACCCCCCAGAACAATGCTCTGTACGCAACAGGCAGCAGGTGACACGGGCCCAAGGGAATGGCTTTCAAGGTTAAGGGAGAGGCCATTTGTGAACATCAAGGCAGGCACGTGGGCTGCTAAGGTAGCTTGTAGGACAGATGAAATTCTTATTAGAGTCAGTCTTGACTTCTCAAAAAAATCAATCAATAAAATAAAAGCGTAAAGACATAGAAACACATGAACAGAATGGTTCTTCCTGGGAGATGGGGATGGTTCTTCCTGGGAGATGGGGAGTGGTGACTTGGCCTCATATGGTCATAATCACCCTTTTGGGGTTTTGTCCCACATTAGAAGAGCAGCCCCGTAACAGAGATAAGAAAACGAAGAAAGGGTAACAAAAGGTGGCACAGAGTCAGGACCAGACTGGAGCCCCGGAGAGCTCAGGGCGGCTCTGTAGCAGGTGGGGCAGGAGGGGCTTTAGCTGGGAGCACTTGGCCCCTGGCCTGGGTCCCAGAGGTCGAGGGAGACCCTTCCCAACCCTAAAAGATGGAGTGTGGGTCTCACTTGCAGGGCAGCCTCCTGGGAATCCCCCAGATGGGAAGAAGGATGGCATGGAATGGCCTTTCTCTCCCCTGATGCCCAACCAAGGGAGGTGAGCCCTCCATGTCCACTCTGGCAATCTGGCACAAGCAGGGAGGACCTGCCAGTTCTCTCTTGAGAGGCATAGTGGGGACCACCTGCAGGCCAGCTGGCAGCCCCCCTTCACCTGCTCACAACCAGCAGGCCAGAGGGTGCGGCATGGACCAGCCTCCGCTGCTTTGAGCGATCATGCAAGCTCCAGGTCCACGGAAGATAAGGCTCCAAGACATGGGCTATCTGAGATTTAGTACATCTCTTCTCACCCCCAAATTAAATTGTTTAAAAAACCTCCCTCCTCAAGAACTTCATTCTCCAGTATCCGAATCCACTCCTCCAGCTCCCAGCAGAGGGGAGGGCCGCTCTTTTGTGTACAAGGCCCCTCACTAGGGGGGAAGCTCATGGAGCCTTGTCTCTGGGGACCATCTCTACTTTGTTTTGCCACTGTAGAGGCCACTCTTGGCAAGAAGCCCTTTTCACTAAAAGCTGTCAGCTGCAGAAGAAGGCAAAGGGTTGAAATAGCATCAGGTGGAGGAGGCGGCCCTGGAAAGAGGCCTGGTTTCCATCCCAGTTCTCCCACCATCTGCCTGTGGCCTCAGCCATCTACCCGAGCCCTGGGGGCATCCATTTCCTCCATGCAAAGAGAGCTGCCCTCCGAAGCACTTGGCTCGGTTCTTGGCACAGGTAGAGATTAGCTGTGCACAGACCTAGTGGTTTCAAAAGGAGCCATGCAAGGTAGAGAAGCCGCTGAAGGCATCTCCCTCTCAGAGTTAAGAGGAAACAGAAAGATGGGATCATGTGTCTCTTCCTCTTTTTTAAAAAGGGAATTCAGCCGGGTGCAGTACCTCACGCCTATAATCCCAGCACTTTGGGAAGCCGAGGTATGTGAGTCACTTGAGATCGGGAGTTCAAGACTAGCCTAGCTAACATGGAAAAAAAAAATCTCTACTAAAAATTTAAAAAAATTTTTTTGTTTAATTAGCTGAGCATGATAGCACCTCTGTAGTCCCAGCTACTGGGGAGGCTGAGGCAGGAGAATCACCTGAACACAGGAGGCAGAGGTTGCAGTGAGTGAGCCAATCCAGCCTAAGCAAGAGTGAGACTCAATAAATAAATAAATGGGAAGTCATATCATCACAAGGTTCCCACACACCCTCATGCCTCATCTAACCCTAATAACCTTTGAAAGTCCCCATCTCCAAGTATGATTATGTTGGGGGTTTGGGTTCCAACATAAAAACTGGGGGTAGGTGGGACCCACACACACAGTCCCTTGCACAATGTATCTAAAATTCTGATTTTATTAGGCAAGCCTATACTGCCTGATTGCAAGCAAAGTCCCTGAGCTGGAGGAGTCAAAGTACCCATCAGTGAATACAGGTTATGAAGAAGGCCAAGCTCACTGCTCACGTTCATCTCCTGCTGAGCCTGTGGCCCTGCTGCCTGGACCTAGAACAAACCCACTTCTCCACAAGGTCTTGTCTTCCTTGAGATTCCCACAGTGCGACCTGAGAAGCCTGCTCCACAATTTCTTATCCATTCAACGCTAAAAACCCCATCTGGCTACGGTATTCCTAGTTTCTCCTCCTGGATTTGCGGTTAAACCCTTCCGTCTTCAGTGCAGTGTAGCAGTGAGCACAGCCCTAGAGCCATGTCCCCAGGCCTGAGGTCTAACCCTTCCTCTTCCCCCTCATTTGCTGTGCAGCTTAGGCAAGTGACTTTACCTCTCTGGACTGTGGTTCCTCCCATCCAATGGGAGGGTTGAACTTCTGTAACCTCCAAGTCTCCTCTGCTTTTTTTTTTTTTCGAGACACAGTCTCACTCTGTCGCCCAGGCTGAAGTGCAGTGGGTCACTGCAGCCTCCGCCTCCCAGGTTCAAGCAATTCTCCTGCCTCAGTCTCCCAAGTGGCTGGGATTATAGGTGTGCACGACCACATTCAGCTAATTTTTTGGGGGGGTGGGGATGAAGTTTCGTTCTTGTTGCCCAGGCTGGAGTACAATGGCGCGATCTTGGCTCGCTGCAACCTCTGCCTTCTGAATTAAAGTGATTCTCCTGCCTCAACCTCCCAAGTAGCTGGTATTACAGGAATCTGCCACCAACCGTGGATAATTTTTTGTATTTTTAGTAGAGATGGGGTTTCGCCATTTTGGCCAGATTGGTCTTGAACTCCTGACCTCAAATGATCTGCCCGCCTCGGCCTCCAAAAGTGCTGGGATTACAGGTGTGAGCCACTGTGCCCAGGTGCTGTTTCCTTTTTACAGTCCTATGACTGGTCTCCCCGTGCCAGCTAAGAGCATTGGTCCAATCTCTTTCTTCTAAGCTGGCCACACAAACGGACCTCAGTTACTCAGCAGCCATTACAATCTGGTACCAGCCACTGTTTAAGCCTGAACTGTGAAAATGGACCGAGCGGGCAAGAGGGAATTCAGGATGAGTTGGGAAAAAAAAAAAAAACCTGCTACAATAAATTGCATCACAGTAGAGATCTCTTTCTACCCAGAAAATTCTGAGACCAGACAGTGGCTCATTTATTTCAGACAATATTCGATACAACAGAATTCCAGTTCAATAGAAGGATTTCTGCAGGTTCTTGGAGTTGGTAGGGAAGGGATTTAACCCACAGAGAAAAGAGAGCTGTTCAATTATAGATTCCCAGGCGTGAGGGAGGCCTTATTAATAAATCCTACCGTGATGTGCTGGAAATGCTGCTCCCTCCCTTGGGGGTATCCCACCTAACAACAGTGGGGGACTGATTCGCCCAGGGCCCTGGCCAGGGAGGATGTCTGGGTAAATATCTGGGCAGAGATGGCTGCTGCTGAAATGGTGAGCAGAGCTGGGGAGGAGAGGAAACGGCCCTTTTCTCCCAGGCCCTCAGACAATACATTTTTATAAACATCCAGGCAGGCAGCCTCTGAAGACTCCTGAGCCCTACAAACACATCTCATATTCCACAGTCAGCCAAGACCATGCTCTGAGCATGGGCAGTGAGAGGAGCAGGAAGCAGGAGGGGCGGGGAGGGGTCTGGCACCAGCCTTCTAAATTTAACATGCAGTTGCTTTTAGGCCAGTGGATAAAAAAATAAATTCCAGTGCTTAAAGCTCTTATCTTTGTTTACCATTTCCCCAAACAGCTAGTGACCTGCACTCTGACTCTTACAGTGAATGATCAACGAGATGCACACAGAGGCGAGGGATGGGAAAGGCAGACGGGGGCGTGGGGAGGGCAGGTTGATGGCCCTCCACCTTCCCGTGACATTTATTTGGCCTGGCAGAGTGACCAGGATCTGCTAAGGTCACAAGGCTGTCCCTGGGTGGGTGAGGGCGTGGTCATGCAGCATCAGACCAGCCCAGAGGTGGAGGGCACCTTGGGGTCCCTCATGTCACTCTCCTGTTGATGAGAGACCTATGAATATCCTACAGCGACTGTTTCAGATGCTCCGTGACCTCGTGTGAAAGCTCCGGTGGACCTGGGCTCACCTATTGCATTGTGAAGTTGTAGTCATTTGAAAATCCTTCCCCACGTGGAGTCAGAATCTTTCTTTCTGGGACTGATGCCATGGGGCCTGGCTCCACCCCCAGCAACTGTGTGGCACAGCACAGCCTTCTCCTTGGCCACAGGCTCGCCCTGCAGACCGGTGACGATGCTCTCCTGCCCCTCCTCGGTTTGCTCTGTTCTCCCGAGTTCTTTCAGTGTGCCTGGTAGCAGCAGTCTGCCAGCCTCCCCTCACTCCCTCTTACTCAGCCCCTCTCTAACTGCTCATCCTGTGACCCCACTGACTTGGTGTTGGTCTTGCCCCTGCCTCAGTTGACAAATACAATGGCGTGTCTTCTTCTTCTTTATTATTATTATCTTTATTATTGGCAATCATAGCTCAGCCGGCCTCCAACTCCTAGGCTCAAGTGATCCTTCCACCTCGGCCTCCTGAGTAGCTGGGATTACAGGTGCACACCACCATGTCTGGCAAATTTTTTTTTTTGAAGAGATGGGGTTTCACCATGCTGTCCAGGCTGGTCTCCATCTCCTGGCCTCAAGCAATGCTGCCACCTCGGCCTCCCAAAGTGCTGAGATTACAGGCATGAGCCACCGAGCTGGCCATCGATGGTCTCTCTTAGTCTCGAATCTCTCAGGCACTGTCCAGGCAATCTGAGATGTTGTCCAGGGCCCCTTAATTTCCAGCTACCCTGCCACCTTCCCTGGGTGATCGCTCAGGTTCAGTGCTTGGCTCTGTGCTTGTTTTTCTTACCCCCCTCCCAGAAGACCTATCCCCCTCTGTGCTGACACCATCTCCCCACTTCTAGGCCAAGCTGCTGATGGTCTCTGTGGGGTCGGGTGGAGGTGGGGGCCTCTAGCACAACCCCAGAAATGCTGAGATCCTTCTCCTGGAAGATGCTGCCCCACCCATGTGTTCCTCTTTCTGTCTTTCTCTCAGCCACCCAGGAATGAAACCAGGGAATCCCTTTCATCTCTCTTCATTCCCTGACCTGTTAAATCCCAGGATTTACCTCCCCTGGTAGACCTTCCTTTATGACAATGATTCTGAAATCCAGGCTGCATGTGATAATCCCTTGGGGGAGCTTTTAAAACAATACCAATTCCCGCACCCCAATCCAGACCAATTAAATGAAAATATTTTGGGATGGGACCCCAGTATCAATAGGGAACCACCAAGATAGAGAGTTACTGCTTACATGGCTTCTCTCTTTCAGCCTCTTTTCCCATTCTGGCTGCTACTGAGCGCCTCACTTTTGCCTGGACAATTGCAAGAACCTCCTGTCTTTTTGACCTATTTCCCAACTCTTTCTACCCCAGCCATCCTGCATGGCATTGTCAGATCACACAAAGCCATTTTCAGTATGTTACCGTTACTCATCAAAAACCTTCAGTGGCTCCCTATTACCATAATAATAAATCTGTGAATGAACAAATCAATGGTTTCCCAAATACAGAGTAAGTTCTATATGGTGTGGAACCGTATCTTATCCCCCCTCCTTCCCTGCCCCTCACCCCACACACTCTGCTAAGCAGAGTAAACAGAGGGAACCAGGATCTGTAGGGTGAGCGAACAAAAGCATTTTCTCTGCAAATTAAATACGGTCCACTCACTTCCCAGTGCAGAGAAAGTGGGCTAGGTGATTTAACTATCACTTACTTAGGGGCTTATTTCTTTCAACACCATGTGTAATCAGCTGTGAATGTTCCATGCTAATGGAAAACACAGAATCCTAAATATTACCAAACAGCAGATAATTCAAAGACTCGAATCTAGTTGATGTTGGAATGCGTTTTTGCTTATGAGTGCTGAGTGCCTGTGTCTGATAATTGGGGCAATTTTTTAAAATTAGGTAATTAGATGTGTTTTATTTGTTCTATTTTCCCCTCCCCCCACTACACACACACACACACACACACACACTATATGAATGAATAACTCAAGCTCCCAAAACAATACCCTATTTCCTTCTCTCAATCCTTTCCTGGAATAGAGATAGCAGTTAGATTTCCGAATATTAGCAGGAGAGGGAGAAGAAATCGGGGTGGAACCTGCAGTTAAACAGAAGAAACTAGACGTCAACAGGCTGCTTTTCAACTGATTCACTGTTGAAATTTTAGTCAGCATGAACAACCTATTTGTCAAACTGTTTGCAATGTCTACTAAAGCTGAACGTACACATCCCTCATGACCCGGCAGTCCTGCTCCTAGATGTACACCCAACAGAAACTTGCACTCTCTTCACCAAAAGCCATAAACAAGAAAGTTCCTAGGCTTTGTTCATAATGGACCCCAACCTGGGAACAACTCAAATGTCCATTGACGAGGAAAGGCATGGATAAATCCGGGCAGCTCACCCAATGGAGCGCCAAACCACGAGGATGAACACACCGCAGATACACAACGTGGATGACTGTCACAGACATGAGACTGAGCAAAAGAAGGCAGGCCAGAAAGCCTGTGTGGAAATACGTCATTTACACGAAGTTCAAGACAAAGAGGCGAAAGTAATCTCTCGTGTCAGAAGTCAAGATAGCGGGAATGTGACTGGGAGGGGCCGTGGCGTGCTTCCAAGCACTGGAAGGTTCTGTCTTGGTCTGGGTGCTGGTTACACAGGATTACTTATGGTGTGGAAATTCATTGAGCTCTATGCTTGTGATGATGTCATATTTTTCCATATGCGTGTTATTCTTCCATAAAATGTGCAAGAGGAAAGGAACAGGGGAAGGCTGGGGGAGGGAAGATAAGCCAGGTAGGCCTAGGTAATGGAAAAGGCTTGGAATTTGAAGACCTGCATTCAGTTCCAACTCTACCACTGACTGGCCATGAGACCTGGGACACGTCACTTGACCTCTCCAAATCGCTGGGGTCTTTTCATCTATGTAACAGACAATAAAAGCTGCCCTATGTACCTCACAGTGTGGTTGTGAGGACCAAATGGCATAATGGCTGTAAAAATCCATTGATGAGCAATAAAGTACTTCACAAGGCAAAACACTCTTATTATCCTAGATCTGTGCAGACGGCAGTTTCTGCAGAGGGTCGGCACTATCAGTGAAGCTCAGCTCAGAGCCATCGTGAAGAGGACTGACACCCCGTGGGTGTGTGTCTGTGTGCAGCCTGGTTTATGCTTTTTCATTACATCTCTGCACCTAATCCCTTAATGGCCTGGGCCTCAGAGTACAAAAACACCTAGAATAATCCCTGTGTTTTTATGAGATGGGTTCTGTCTCCTTCTGAAGTAGGTATAAATAGATGCTATGTACACTCTCCTAATTACTTTTTCTCAAGTATGGATGAATTTCAACATCCAAATCTGCCAAATTATTGAAACTAGCTTGGAGGACTTTCTAGGCATTGGCCAGGGAAGCCAGCAATGTGGATGGAAAGGTTCTCACCCACTTCTCGTCACCCAACCTCCATTGTATCTCCCTGCAAACCTTGAAACTGCTCACTGGACCCATCGAACTCAGACAACAGAGCTATGGGATCTAGAAGGTGAAATGTCAGAGCTCAGAGAAGCTCAGGGCCCTCCCCAGCCTTGCCATAAGAACTCAGGGCTCACCGGGCACAGTGGCTCACGCCTATAATCCCAGCACTTTGGGAGGCCGAGGTGGGTGGATCACTTGAGGTCAGAAGTTCAAGACCAGCCCTGGCCAACATGGTGAAACCCAGTCTCTACCAAAAATACAAAAATTAGCTGGGCGTGGTGGCGGGTGCCTGTAATCCCAGCTGCTCAGGAGGCTGAGGCATGAGACTCGCTTGAACTTGGGAGATGGAGGTTGCAGTGAGCTGAGATCACGCCACTACACTCCAGCCTGGGGACAGAGCAAGACTCTGTCTCCAAAAAATAAAAAAAGAAGTCAGGGCTCCCCTTGGAAACCAGTTGCAAGGGTGAGGGGTTTTGCCTCTGGTTTATGGTCAGAAGGGCAAAGCGAAGGTCGCCCCATTTTCCACAGATTGGTTTCATATTACAGTCCCACGGTCCCTGGAGAATCAGAGTGAATGGAAATCTTCATTCTCCCTACGGCTGTATTGCCCCAAGCCGTCCCTGGGCTTAAGGGATTTCCAGCTCCCGCTTCTAGAGGGCAAGGGCCAACATCGCTTGGCCCACTTCTTAGTATAAGACCAAGTCTAGCAACGGCTGTGAAAGTATAAATACTACAGATGCTCCTGTTCCTTCTGCTCTGAGGAACAAAAGTGAAGCCACCCACACTTCTATTTCCTTTAACGAATAGAAAAATGGTAATTTTTCTATTAGGTCCCTGAATCTCCAGGAAAAATCTTTGTGAAAGCAATGACATTTTTATTTTCTTTTTCTCATTTATGCTCCAGATTACATCTGCACACACACCCAGTGTGTGGCGTATGTGTAGGTGTGTGACTGTGTGTGTGTTTCTAGCTTTCAGGGAAAATGATACACAAAATGATAAATATAGAAAAGATTAATTAGGAGAGGGCAGTACTAAGTATTATTTCCTACTTAAAAGGATTTATCAATAGATTTCCCATAGAGTTAGTCCCCTAAACCATCAGGTTAATCTGTTGTATTTAAATATATTTAAATCCAGGCCAAGTGGCTCATGCCTGTGATCCCAGTATTTTAGGAGGCTAAGCCTGGAGGATTACTGGAGGCCAGAAGTTCCAAGACCAGCCTGGGTAACATAGTGAAACACCCCCCATCTCTACTAAAAAAAACAAACAAAAATTAGGCATGGTGGCTTGCACCTGTAGTCCCAGCTACTCTGGAGGCTGAGGCAGGAGGATCGCTGACCCAGGAGTTCAAGGCTGCAGTGAGCTCTGGTAGCACCACTGCACTGCAGCTTGAGCCACAGAGCAGGAAAATAAATAAACATACATTGGTTTATAGATCCTAAACTACATGATGGAAAGACTAAGAGACCAAGAATCTTAGAAATACAATTAGAAGTTACTGCCCTTTGAAAATCAAATATATATGGAAAAGTCTCCCCAAAAATGAAGAAACTCTGGTTTGAGAATGTAAACCACTAGGTAAAGATTCTGTTTATTTTCTTTCTTTCCATGTTTCCCAATATTTAATTTTCAATCTTCTAAGAGCAGTTATTTAGTTTATAAAGTAAGTCCCAGCTGAAATGAATTTGATAGGATTTTAGAATTTCTTTCTCCCTTAACACATCCTATTAGCGTAGTTCATTACAGAGAGCCGAGCGCCTCGTGTTGAAATAAGCTTTCCCGCCACTGAATGTGTTCAAACAGAAATATCATCTGCTTACGAGGTACCTTCCCGTTGCCAAAGACTTCCACCTTCAGCTTCTTGTTCACCCTGCTCCGCGAGATGGGTGGGACAGCATTACAGACAAGGGGACCTGACGATGCTGCCCTGGCGACTGGCCCAAGGCCACGGCTTAGGGTTGCAGACCCTGAACGGAACCCTGCCCTTTGCCTCCCTTGTGGGACCCGAGGCCAGGCCAAGGTCAGGGGGAGGGGCTGCAGGGGCTTCCTCGTTGGGTGTGGACAGCACCGCTTGATTTTGAGATTTCTCCCAACTCTCATTCTGAGTAATTTGACCTTTGAAACAGGAGGCAGAGAGAACCCCGGGGGTGACTTTTCATGTTATCTTTTGGAAACAAAGAAGCTTCAGGTGCTTCCTGGCTTGAAATAAGAGAATATTCTGCTCCGTCCCCCACGTTTTCCTGACACTCCAGGCCCAGCAGACCTGCTGCACCCTCACCAGCTATTGGTAACGTAGGTGCCTGGAGGTGCTGGGAGAGGACCAGGCATGCCAAGGACCAAAGGCCAAGGCATAGAGTGGGCCAGGCCACGCCACAAACGCAGCTCAGAGTCCCCATCCTCCTGCCTGCACGGCTGCGCGGACACAGCTTCTATTTTAAACACACAGGGTGAGCCAGCCAGTCCTTTCCTCCAAGGAAAAGCACTTCCTGGACAAACCCACCTTTCTCTCCCTTTTTCATACATATCAACTCTACCCTCTGACATCTCAATTTTTTTTTTTTTTGTCAGTGTTTTCTAGGCACCAAAGAAACATATCCATTTAGCAAAACCACTTTTCAGTCTCACTGCTTGACAGGCCACCGCCTAGCAGCCCTGCTGTGTGTCCCGTGCTCGCACCCAGCTGATAGGGCCCGAGTGGCTCCCACAATGGGATGCGTTCGCACTCTCTGCTGGCAAGTACCATCCATCCGATGTTCGGCTCAAATGGCCCCTCTCCTGCTGGCCAGTGGACAGAACTATTTTTATTTCTTTAAACACCCCTCAGAGTCTTTGCATAGGCTGGTCCAAGTGCTAGTGTTACTAACACTTGTATTCAGTATTTTGACATTTTATTCTGGAAAACTTTAAGATTACAAATTGGAGGGCTAGTTTAGTGTACTCCTGTGCGTCCCAATCCCCCAGCTGGAGCAAGGATTCACACATGCCATTCCAGCCTCATTTATTTTCCCACCCTTTCCCCACTTCAGTTATTTTTTAAATCCCAGACATCAGAGCATGTCATCTGTCAAGATTTTAGTACATATCTCTAAAAGGTAAGAATTCTTTTTTGGGGTGGGGTGAGAGTCTCGCTCCATTGCCCAGGCTGGAGTGCAGTAGTGCAATCTCGGCTCACTGCAGCCTCCACCTCCCAGGTTCAAGCCATTCTCCTGCCTCAGCCGCCCAAGTAGCTGAGATTATAGGTGCCTACCACGACACTTGGCTATTTTTACATTTTTAGCAGAGATGGGGTTTCACCATGTTGCCCAGTCTGGTCTTGAACTCCTGGCCTCAAGTGACACAGTTGCCTCAGCCTCCCAAAGTGCTGAGATGACAGGCGTGAGCCACTGTGCCTGGCCCAATAAGAACTCTTTTCTAAACATGACCACAATACCGTTATCAACTAAAACCAAAATGAACGTTCACTCTTGAGAGCACCAATAACCTGTGGGATTCACGGTTCCCTGGTTGATCCGTGTTTGTTTAAGGTTGGTTGCAGCTGCCTCTGAACAAGCCCATCCACTTTACACTGGCTTTTTCTCATTCATCTTAAAAATCTCAGCCTGGATGTTGTCGCTTCCTCCAGGCAGACTGGCTGTTGTCGCTTCCTCCAGGCAGACTGACTGATCCCAGATGTCTGGGATGTGTGTCCCTCATCTGTTCTTCCATCTCTTATCCATCTGGTTGCATCCTGATAGACTGGAAGCTCCAAGAGGCTGGGTTATGTCCGTGCATTTTAAAGTTACATCTCCTGGGTCTAGCACAGTGCCTGGTCAATCATACTCGCCAATTCCATATGTATTCCGGGAGTACGTAAATGAAGGATCTCCCAAACAGAACTGCTTTTCCACTCCTCATAAGCCCAATCAATAACACTTTACACCTCCAGGTAATGATTTGTTTGGGAATCTGTTTCCCCAATGGGCAGAGCCTTCTTGGAACCCTGGCACTCAGTCCAGCAATGGGCATCCAAGGTGCCCATTGGCGAATGAACAAGGACACTCAGGGTAAGTTCCGCGTTGAGTCTTTGGGTTCACAGACCTTCCTCTCTGGGCCTCATTTTACTCCTCTCTCTCCTGAAGGATCCTATGAGGATTTCCAAGGTCCTTTCCCAGGATGGGAGGTCCCCATTTACCATGCGCTTGCTGCCCTCTGCTGGCAGGATTTGCTCAGGACCGGTCTGTCCCTGTTGCGTTCCTGAAAGCTGCAGGCAAAGCCAGCCACGGCTGGGTGGACCAGCCAGTAATTGGGATAGGGACTTGAGTTTTGTTTTCTCACTGGTTTGACTAACATGTAAGGTGTGTGCATCTCTCCGCCTCATCTTTCCACTCCTCCAATGTGGAGAAGTGCTGGGGTAGTTCTCAGACAGACAGACTGATGCCCCTGACTGCACTTTAGGACAGGGGGCTGTAAAAGGAGAGCTGGTACCCAGGCCCCACCTCAGACCAGCACTAGGAGTAGGGCCCAAGCCTCCATCTATATTAAAGATATATAAAAACCTGGCTGCTTCTAACACGCAGCCACATGCAGAACTGTTGAACCAAGAAGATCTTTACATGCGTATCTTTCTTAGAGATGGAGTTTCACTCTTGTTGCCCAGACTGGAGTGCAGTGGAGTGATCTCAGCTCACTGCAGCCTCCATCTCTGAGGTTCAAGTGATTCTGGTGCCTCAGCCTCTAGAGTAGCTGGGACTAAAGGCACCCACAACCATGCCTGGCTAATTTTTTTTGTATTTTTAGTAGAGATGGGGTTTCATCATGTTGGCCAGGCTGGTCTCAAGCTCCTGACCTCAGGTGATCCACCCACATCAGCCTCCCAAAGTGCTTGGATTACAGGTGTGAGCCACTATGCCCGGCCTACAGGTGTATCTTGATCTAAAATCTAGAAGCACTGAAAAAAAAAAAAAAAAAAAAAAAAAAAGCCCATCTAGGGAAAGAGTAAATAAAGACTTTGATTTTCTAACATAAAATTCCCTTAGCCTATCTCAAAAAGTTTTCTTTCTTTGACAAACCCTGAAAGCTTACAAGCCATACAGTTTTCTTTGGGGGACCAACACCGCTTACCCATCAGGTAACTGTGCTGCTCCCAGATGCAGTTTCTCTTTTGGAGCTATACTTGTCTGTTTTGGTGTGCCGCAGCTCTGTTTCTTATTTGATATATGTATATTCCTGCATTTGTTAAGATTCATTTGGTTGCGTATAACGGGATTCAGAACATCGATAAATTCAGCCACAAGGGGGAACTTGTTGGAAGGTACCAAGATGCAACCCACAGGGTTCCCTGCCAGGAGCAGATGGCACACAGGAACTGGAACCCGATGGGGCATCAAGAAATGGTCTCTGTCCTTTGCCTCGGCTTTGTTGCATACATCTGATTCGTTTCTTCTCTCTTGAGGCCACCTGGCGTTTGCTGCTCATTAATCCACAAGGCGGAATGTGGCTGACAATGGCTCTCCACTTACCTGTGTTGACTGCCGCCTGCTGGAGAAAAACTTCTTTTTCTTTGTCCCAGATCCAAGTTTCCAGACTGATCCCTTGGGCCAGTCAATCTTGGCGTCCAGGGCTGGCAACAGGATCTGTGAGGCCGGATGAGAAATGAAAGTGTGGTAGCCTTTATTCCCAAAGCCGGGGGGAAGTGCCCGTCATGGTACTCAGCAAGCTTCTTCACTTCTTCTGCAGCCTCTTTTTTGACTTGTCATGGTGCTTTTTATTTTCTGTTTACCGTCGTTCTAAGTAAAGAAAACTCCAAATTTTTAATTATTAGCAAGCATTTTACTGTTCGTCTTTGTATCAGGCAATGCCGGACTTAAATGTAAATTTCAGCGCTTTTAACTCATGTGCAGAATCACTGAATTACACAATTGGTGTTTTGTGACTTGTTGGCCAGAAGAGACAAACACACACCAAACTCATGAAGATTGGAAGCAGGAAGATAAGGTGCCTCCAGGTTCACCCAGCGGGGGCGCTCTTTCAGGCCTGGACATACTAGATGGGCTGAGGGAGTCCAGACCCTACCAAGCGTCCAAGGGCCCTGTCAGCCACCAGACACATGACTGAGACCCAGCCAGGGAGGCAGAGTCTAGGGAAGTTGGTCCAAATGTCTCCCCTTCCCACAGCCTTCCCCAGCCAGCCACAGGAGACTAACCTCCAAGGACCTCTAAACCTCTGTGCTATGACACACTCAATGCCTGGGCCAGGAATGGGCAGAGGCTTACCCCCAACATGACGTAGCCTCTGGCCGGCCCCGCCACATACACTGTGTGCTGCCAGCCTAGGGCAAGGACGGCCACCACCATGCCCACCCAAGATGCTGCAGGGTGCATGCACCCTATCCTGGTCCTCTCTGTGCCTGTAGCCAGAACCCTGTGAAGTGCGGACAGCAACAGTGGCCATAGGTCAGGGCAGAAAGGGGGAAGGCAGGCAGAGAGCACAAGCGGCTGAGAGCTGGTCATGGGAGGCAGCCATGGCAGTGGCGAGGGCAAGGGGAATGCATGAGCCAGGCTTTCAAAGCACAGATTCAAAGATAAAGTTATGTCCAGGTACTGTGGCTCACACCTGTAACCCCAGCACTTTGGGAGGCCAAGACAGGCAGATCACCTGAGGTCGGGAGTTCGAGACCAGCCTGACCAACATGGAGAAACCCCGCCTCTACTAAAAATACAAAAAATTAACTGGGCATTGTGGTTAAGATTCACTTGGTTGCATATAACGGGATTCAGAACATCGATAACTTCAGCCACAAGGGGGAACTTGTTGGAAGGTACCAAAATGCCACCCACAGGGTTCCCTGCTAGGAGCAGATGGCAAACAGGAACTGGAACCCTATGAGGCACCAAGAAACGGTCTCTCTGTCCTTTGCCTCGGCTTCATTGCATACATCTGATTGCATGCCTGTAATCCCAGCTACTTTGGAGGCAGGAGAATTGCTTGAACCTGGGAGGTGGAGGTTGCAGTGAGCCGAGATCACACCACTGCACTTTACCCTGGGTTACAGAACAAGAGTCTGACTCAAAAAAAAAAAGATAAGTTATAAAGACTCTCAGACAACAACCACAGAGCATTAACCCCCATGCACAAGGTCCTTTTCACAGGTCACTTGCTCAACCAGCTTCCCCAGTGGCCTGTGATGGGAGTGGGAAGTGTGGGGTTGAGTGATAACCTAAAGGAACAGTTTCCCAGAAATGCAGATGGGAGATCTTCGGGAAAACCAACCAGACCTTGTTATTTTTATGACAAAGTAGGAATACCAGCCTGGCCCTCTAAATTCATAAACAGGCTCAGACATGGGATTAAACTACGTATAATTTCTGCAGCTTGATTTACAGGCATTGTTAAACAGCTGCATTTTATTGAATGGCCATACCATAATAGATCAGCTAAGATACTGGCTATGGACCTCAAGAATCCACGTGTCCTGGCCCCTGCCCTTCTGCCCACTCTGAACTGCCGTGCAGTTCTAATAAGTTCCCAGGGGGCGCTGCTGAGGTGCTGAGGCTGCTGACCTCCGCCCACCCCGGGAGCTCACTTTGAGAACTGGCTGAGGTCCCGGGCAGGGGGCCGGCGGCTGCTCCAGGGTTGTGAAGGGCTACCCCTGCAGATGGAGGAACTAGGCCTCCCAGCGCTCATTCCTGGAAAGTTGGTGGCTTCAGAATGGACTTTCCCTGGAGGCCGGCCTCCTGCTGCTCTGGGAAAAAGAGGGAAAGGAAGAAAGCAATTCCCCACGTTGGGGACTCCTTCTGGATTAGCACTGTCTTAGGTGAAGAAAGTGAGGCCATCACCTACCAACCAGATAACTCATTCCACCTGTGCGGGGACAGCGGCAGAGCAGCAATAAGCTTCCTTCACCCCGGCGCGCCCACGCCCTGCTCAAGAGCTCATGGGCACGTGTGTTCATCTTCAGGCCAAGGAGGGAGAGTCAGGGAGTGACAGAGCGTCACTCCGGGAGAGTCGCCCAGGCGGTGTTAGGATCCCCCCACATCTGCACCCCTGAAATCTACTATGTTCCAACTCTTCCGGAGCTGACTTGTGCAGACAGAACCTCATTCCAACTTGAATTTTGGTCATGGTAATTCACGTTTCTTCTGCTTTGCCTGTTGGTGTCCTTGGACCATTTTTCTGGCTAGTTGTCTTTTCCTACCGATTGGTAATAGCTCTGGTTTTTTGTTACTGTTAATCCTTTATAGATGTTGTGAACTTTTTTATTTCCTATTTCACTATTTGCCTTTTAACTTCATGATCTGGCAATGACTACCCATGTGACAGGCTCTTTGAGCCTCAGTGTTCCCATCCAAGCGATGGGAAGCAGCTGCCACCCTGGCTTGCTGGAGGAGTAAATAAGCCTCTGCTGCACTCGGTCAGCCACGTGAGCTCCCAGTAAACGCTGGCAGCTGTGCCAGCCGCTGCAAACTTCTCTGTATTACCCTCAAAGACCCCTGAGCCCCAGGCCAGCACCGTGAGATGTAAGCACAACAGAACACGCTGAGGGCCAATCAGATGTAATTTGGGTCGTATCGACTTTCCATTTTGTGGCGTTTCTGCTTAAATACTTGCCAGAGTTGGAAACAAAATTGAAATTTAAGGGAAAGACAAAATGCTGTGAGAGTCGGGCTAACCCAAACTTCCCCCTTCGTCATGACCCCTTCGTTAGGCGGCCCCTGAGTTCTGCAGCCTCGAGGAAGACCTGCCCTATCTGGACATGGTGATTGCAGAGACGCTGAGGATGTACCCACCAGCTTTCAGGTATGCCGCAGCCCCCACCCCCACCCCAGCCCCCACACCCTACCCCTACCCCTACCCCCTGGTCAGGGCCCTCCTCCATCAGTTACCACATGTGTTTCTGGGAGGCAACGCCTGAGTCCTGGGTTCCTTTGTATCCCCAAGGGCACCTCAGATATCTGGCCCACTTTCCTGTAGGTTAACAACCTTCTCAAAGCTTCACTGGCCTTTTCTTAACAAGGCCTTTCTCTCCAACCCAAGCCAGCCCTTTGGTCTCCCAGCCTTTGCTGGCTTTTGCCATTTCCCCTGCCTGTTCATTCATTCATTCATTCATTCAGCAATTGTTTATTGAGCATCTACTCTGTGCCAAGCACTGGGAAATCAGCTGTGTATAAAACAGATAAAAGTCCCTGACCAATCTTGGAGCTGCATTCCAGTAGGGGATTGTCTGAGGCTTGGGAGCTCCTTCCTGCCATGCAGCACCCCCAGCTGTCCCATCCTGGAGCTTCAACACAACTCAAGCCTGCAAAAAGTCTCACCACCCCGCAAGACATCTGCATCAGGCTTGCCTCACCTGGCCCTCCCTGCCCTTCCTCCCCAGAGCTTTGAGCTGTCACTATGTTCCACGCTATATTCTTGGATGCATGCCTGCCACTCCATGACGTTTCACTAATGTACACGTCAAGCAGCCGGTCACACCAACCTGTGGGAACCTTGAGAGTAGAACCAAGTATTGTGCTTCTTTCAAACTCTGCCAAACAAGGCACTCCATAGAGAGGGCATCTTAATTCCTGTCCCCAGATCCTTACGGAGAGTGAAATAACAGCCAGCTTTCAGGTTCTAGAAACAGAAGCAGCTCAAAGCATTGACTGTATGTGATAAACTCCACTCAGCACTTCCATGAATTAATAGATCACATAAACCATACGGAGATAGCTTTCACCATTTTTAAAGAGAATATGTAGATGATTTGAGGATATCTCAATGGTATTTCAAAACAAAAGCATTACAAAGAATGCAGTTGCAGATATTGTCCAAATGTTCAAGTCCAGAAGCAAATATAGAAACCTCCAGTGGTGTGGTTTGTCCTCCAGCACACAGGGTTTTGGATCTCGCTGTGGAAGCAGGCCCGTCACTCAGAGGTTCTGGGCACCCTCTCCCGATGCCAGCATTATGAACTGATGTGCGGCCCTTCCCTGATCTTCTTGGGAGCCTCACACAAACTGTCATCCAATCTTCTTTCTTTTCTTTTCTTCTTTTTTCTTTTGAGACAGAGTCTTGCTTTGTTACCCAGGCTGGAGTGCAATGGCGCAATCTCCGCTCACTGAAACTTCCATCTTCTGGGTTCAAGTGATTCTCCTGTCTCAGCCTCCCAAGTAGCTGAGATTACAGGTGCCTGCCACCATGCCCAGCTAATTTTTTGTATTTTTAGTAGAGACGGTTTCACCATGTTGGCCAGGCTTGTCTCAAACTCCTGACCTCAGATGATCCGCCCTCGTTGGCCTCCCAAAGTGCTGGGATCACAGGCATGAGCCACCACTCCCCACCGTACTTTTTTCATGATTGAGATCCAGCTTCCTTCCAAGGGGATTGTGAGCAGCCGATGTACATATTAAAATGAAGTTCAAGATAGAGCATTCGGTGATCAAACTGAACAAAGGCCATTTAAAGGAAAGAAGGCCTTACAGGGCCCCAGAGGTGGCTGATAGCTCTGGGGTCCAGCCTTGGCTTGGTGACCAGGGCTCCTGGCCAAGAGGGAGAGCAGCCAAGCTGAACAGGTGTGTTCTCCAGCAAGAGGACTTCCTGGACCTAAACTCAGTCAAGAATCCATCACACGAGACCTTGTATAGATATCACGTTGAATAACAAAGTGTTTAGGTTCTTCAACATGGAAACACGGTGGCCAACTCTCCACTGACCCATCATGAACAGCAGAGCAGAAAAGGAAGTCAGTGCAGGCGGACCAGGAAGCCAGTGATCTCATTAGAGGACCAGACAGAAACTAGAGAACCTGGGTGAAGTAGTTAGAATTCACCGAACGGGTCTGGAGGGCGTATAGAAGGCGGTCTCAGCCCTGGCCTTGGTTTACTGTGTGATCGTGGGTGAGCCCCACGCTGCTCCTTCCTAGAGGATAAGTGGGGACACATGCCTGCTTGGCTGGCCCCACAGAAGTGGGTGAGAGGTAGTGAGTGGTGTAGGTGGAACTGCAGTGCCCACTCAGCTGCCTGCAGCGTGAGGTGTGTGGGGAGGAGCAGGAGCACTGGTTGGACAGTGGAATGGCCAGCTTCCATCCCGCATCGCTCACCTGAACCAACCCTGCCCCACACCACACCCGCCCCACACCTACCCACAACCCCCCACACCTCCACACCCTCCCCAAACCTCCACACCTCCACACCCACCCCACACTTCCACACCTCCACACCCTCCCCACACCTCCACATCCACCCCACGCCTCCATACCTCCACACACTCCCCAAACCTCCACACCTCCACACCCTCCCCACACTTCCACACCTCCACACCCTCCCCACACCTCCACACCCGCCCAACACCTCCACACCCTCCCCACATCTCCACACCCACCCCACACCTCCACACCCTCCCCACACCTCCACACCTCCACACCCACCCCACACTTCCACACCTCCACACCCTCCCCACACCTCCACACCTCCACACCCACCCCACATCTCCACACCCACCCCACACCTCCACACCCTCTCCACATCTCCACACCCACCCCACACCTCCACACCCTCCCCACACCTCCACACCCACCCCACACTTCCACACCTCCACACCCTCCCCACACCTCCACACCTCCACACCCACCCCACACATCCACACCCTCCCCAAACCTCCACACCTCGACACCCACCCCACACTTCCACACCTCCACACCCTCCCCACACCTCCACACCTGCCCCACACCTCCACACCCACCCAACACCTCCACACCCTCCCCACATCTCCACACCCACCCCACACCTCCACACCTCGACACCCACCCCACACCTCCACACCTCCACACCCTCCCCACACTTCCACACCTCCACACCCTCCCCACATCTCCACACCCACCCCACACCTCCACACCCTCCCCACACCTCCACACCCTCCCCACACCTCCACACCCACCCAACACCTCCACACCCTCCCCACATCTCCACACCCACCCCACACCTCCACACCTCCACACACCTCCACACCCTCCCCACACCTCCACACCCGCCCCACACCTGCACACCCACCCCACACCTCCACACCCACCCCACACCTCCACACCTCCACACACCTTCACACCCTCCCCACACCTCCACACCCGCCCCACACCTCCACACCCTCCTCACACCTCCACACCCCCCCCACACCTCCACACCTCCACACCCACCCCACACCTCCACACCCACCTCACACCTCCACACCTCCACACCCACCCCACACCTCCACACCTCCAGACCCGCCCCACACCTCCACACCCACCCCACACCTCCACACCCGCCCCACACCTCCACACCCGCCCCACACCTCCACACCCGCCCCACACCTCCACACCTCCACACCCGACCCACACCTCCACACCCGCCCCACACCTCCACACCCGCCCCACACCTCCACACCTCCACACCCGCCCCACACCTCCACACCCCCACACCCGCCCCACACCTCCACACCCACCCCACACCTCCACACCCTCCTCACACCTCCACACCCGCCCCACACCTCCACACCCTCCTCACACCTCCACACCCGCCCCACACCTCCACACCCCCACACCCGCCCCACACCTCCACACCCGCCCCACACCTCCACACCTCCACACCCACCCCACACCTCCACACCCGCCCCACACCTCCACACCCACCCCACACCTCCACACCCTCCTCAAACCTCCACACCCGCCCCACACCTCCACACCTCCACACCCACCCCACACCTCCACACCCGCCCCACACCTCCACACCCGCCCCACACCTCCACACCCCCACACCCGCCCCACACCTCCACACCCACCCCACACCTCCACACCCTCCCCACACCTCCACACCCTCCCCACACTTCCACACCCGCCCCACACCTCCACACCTCCACACCCGCCCCACACCTCCACACCCTCCCCCACCTCCATACCCACCCCACACCTCCACACCCTCCCCCACCTCCATACCCACCCCACACCTCCACACCTCCACACACCTTCACACCCTCCCCACACCTCCACACCCGCCCCACACCTCCACACCTCCACACCCGCCCCACACCTCCACACCCTCCCCCACCTCCATACCCACCCCACACCTCCACACCCTCCCCCACCTCCATACCCACCCCACACCTCCACACCTCCACACACCTTCACACCCTCCCCACACCTCCACACCCGCCCAACACCTCCACACCCTCCTCACACCTCCACACCCGCCCCACACCTCCACACCTCCACACCCACCCCACACCTCCACACCCACCTCACACCTCCACACCTCCACACCCACCCCACACCTCCACACCTCCACACCCGCCCCACACCTCCACACTCACCCCACACCTCCACACCCGCCCCACACCTCCACACCCGCCCACCTCCACACCTCCACACCCGCCCCACACCTCCACACCCGTCCCACACCTCCACACCTCCACACCCACCCCACACCTCCACACCCCCACACCTCCACACCCTCACACCCGCCCCACACCTCCACACCCACCCCACACCTCCACACCCTCCTCACACCTCCACACCCGCCCCACACCTCCACACCCTCCTCACACCTCCACACCCGCCCCACACCTCCACACCCCCACACCCGCCCCACACCTCCACACCCACCCCACACCTCCACACCCTCCTCACACCTCCACACCCGTCCCACACCTCCACACCTCCACACCCACCCCACACCTCCACACCCGCCCCACACCTCCACACCCACCCCACACCTCCACACCCTCCTCACACCTCCACACCCGCCCCACACCTCCACACCTCCACACCCACCCCACACCTCCACACCCGCCCCACACCTCCACACCCGCCCCACACCTCCACACCCCCACACCCGCCCCACACCTCCACACCCACCCCACACCTCCACACCCTCCACACACCTCCACACCCTCCCCACACTTCCACACCCGCCCCACACCTCCACACCTCCACACCCGCCCCACACCTCCACACCCTCCCCCACCTCCATACCCACCCCACACCTCCACACCCTCCCCCACCTCCATACCCACCCCACACCTCCACACCCGCCCCACACCTTCACACCTGCCCCACAGGCATTTTTTGTCCTAACAGCTCTGCCAGCTTTTCTTCTGATACGAGAGAGGCAAGATGTCACAATTCTCTTCTAGACCAGAGGACCATCTGCTTCTGCTCAAAGGATTTGAGGGTGAATGTAGGGAGTAGTGAGCCTTTTTGTTTCTTTCATCTCAAAAAGCATATTGACTTTTTTCAAGTGCTGACACAACTTGGACTTACTCATAGAAGAACATCGGAATGGCCCTTGTGGGAAACGCAGCAGCCCTGTCTGAGCACCACTGAGGTGACTGGGCTGCTGCGCGGTGCGGTTCCGAAGCCTCTGCTGGTCTCTTACGTGGCTCAGTCTACAGGGAAGGGAAGGCCCTATCTCCAGGTCCAGGCTGTAAGATGAAAAAGCTGGGTGCCAGGGAACAGCCTCGCCTGGCCCCTTTGGAACTCAGGGTGCAGACGCAACCCCCAGCTGCCTGCCCTGTTTCAGCGCCAGTGTTTGCTGTCAGCTCCAAGCACATATAATTGCATTAGCAGCTTAGGGTCTCCGTGGGTTCTCGCAGCCCTGGCCTGTTTCTGTTACTCTCTGTTACATGAAAGGCTTATAATAGAGAGAGTGGGTGACAAGGAGCCACGAGTTACCCTCAGTCTTTTATGGACAGAAGCAGGGCATAACAGTAATTACTGTAATCATTGCATTTCCTCTAGGATATTTAGGCAAGTCCAACCCTACAGCTTGAAGTAAAATCCAGCATAGAATTATTTTCAATTTTTAATTCTTTATATTGCCAAAATAGTATGTTTATACTTAAAAAAAAAAAACAATCCCAGCCAGGTGCGGTGGCTCACACCTGTAATCTCAGCCCTTTGGGAAGCTGAGGTGGGCAGATCACTTAAGGCGTTTGAGACTAGCCTGGCCAACATGGTGAAACTCCATCTCTTCTAAAACTACAAAAATTAGCTGGGCGTGGTGGTGCACACCTGTAATCCCACCTACTCGGGAGGCTGAGGCAGGAGAATTGCCTGAACCCGGGAGGTGGAGGTTGCAGTGAGCTGAGATCATGCCACTGCACTCCAGCCTGGTGACAGAGCGAGACTCTGTCTCAAAAAAAAAAAAAAAAAGAAAAAGAAAAAGAAAAAGAAATCTTCTAAACAATGCAGAAGAATAAAAATTTTAAAAAGGCCCCCTGCCATCTTCATCCCAGTCCCATCCCCTAGAGAAGAGAAATAGAAATGTAAGTATTCTTCTAGAAATGTTACATTCATATGTATGCATAGATAGTCTACCCTTTAAAAGTGAAGCATAAATGAAATTGCGCAATTGCCCTTGGGTAAAATGAACAATCTGATCAAATATTCTCCTCTCGGGGAGAAGAAGCTATCGGTAGGGACATACACAACAGGGAACAGATTTTCAAACCCAAATTTCCTTCCCTCACCAGGAATCACTCAGAGGAGCCAATTCCGCAAAGACAGAAACTAGAAGGCTGTCTGCCAGGGACCAGGGAGAGAGGAGGGGAGGGAGTTAGTGCTTAGGGGATACAGAATTCCCGTGGGGGAAGAGGAGAAAGTTCTGGAACTGGATGGCGGTGATGGTTGCACAATGAATGTAGTGACACCGCAGAACTGCACACTTAAAATCGGTTCAAATGGTACATTTTATGTGATATCTACTTTACCACAATGAAATAATAAACAGGTCAGCAGATAAGTAAATAAATCCAGCCTCACCAGGACCAATTCTGGTGTTGAAAGATTCCAGAATTCTAGTGGCAGCTGATGGGTGGTTTGAGCGTGTCCTTGTTTGATGCTCTCATGTCCTGTGAGAAGGATTTAAGACTAAGAAGACTGTTCATGGGTTCCAGCCACGAGGGGGTGGTACAGGAGTGGGAGCCTGTGTGCGGAACGTGTCAGGGAAACAGACCTTTACTACGTAGGGAGGGTATCTTGAGGCCCAGCCTTGACAGAGGCTGTGACTGGTATCTCCTCCCAACCCCATGTTACCTGGGATAGGAAATGGCTGGAATCTGGAAGGTAGGAGGCGAGGCTTTGTTTTCTTGCTGTGAGCCAGATCCCAGTGGGATAGTGCTGAAGTCAGAGAGAAACTTCTCAATGGAAACCTTTAGTCACAGAAGTAATTGGGGAGGGTGTGGACTGAGAGGTGCGGGGAGGTGATGAAGAGAAGCTGGGGCTGTAATTCTGCCCTTGACCTAAAAGGCTCTATCTCATCCTTTAAAATACCATATCAACTCTAACCAGAACTGTTTTTTTTTTTTTTTTTTTTTGAGACAGTCTCGTTCTATCGCTCAGGTGTGCAGTGGCTCAATCTCGGTTCACTACAACCTCTGCCTCCCTGGTTCAAGTGATTCTCGTGCCTCAGCCTCCTGAGTAGCTGGGACTACAGGCACATGACACCACGCCTGGCTAATTTTTGTATTTTTAGTAGAGACGGAGTTTCACCATGTTGGCCAGGCTGGTCTCAAACTCTGACTGGCTTCAGATCCACCCACCTCCGGCTCCCAAAGTGCTGGGATTACAGGCGTGAGCCACCACACCTGGCCAGGACCAGAACTCTTGAGAGCGTGTACTCAACACTCAAAGTCCGAAAGTCTGCCCAAGTTCAGGAAGAGAGCAGTTCTTCAGCTCTCCACCTCGAATTTTGTTTCTAGAAGGTTGCATGTAGGTAGGTCTGAAGAGTGACAGCATGTCTATTTAACAGGAACTCAAAGCCAGCAGAGCAGGAAAGGACACTTAGAAGGTTTGGAGTTTGGGCTACAGAGGTTTAAGGCAGGCCTTTTGTGGCAAGGAATGTTTGAAATTGGGCATGTGATGTAACAATTTAGGAATGAGTGGATACAGGCAGGTGAGTCGAAGGGAGTTCTGACAGGTAAGACTGCTGTCTGGTAAGTGAACCGTTTGCTCAAGCAAGCGAACCATCATTCTGATAGGAAAGCGATTTGCCCCGACAAATCAGTTTGCATTCGTTTCCTAAAGCCAACAGTGAAGTTATTTCTTGGTTCAGAGGCTTATCTTCCTTGGCAAGACTTTTCTGGAGCAGAGAGGAAGTTCCTGACACAGGTGGTCTCAAGGCTCAGCCCTCTTGTTGTGTGGTTCCAGGCAGACTTGTTTCCCAGGGTGTCCTGCGGGGCCGCAATCAACAAGGTACAAGCTTAAGAGAGCCATGCCAGGTTTTCACGTTGCAAGAGAGAGATTCGCTGGTGTTTTCTGCAGTCACGGGTGTTCGTTATAAGAAACGGATGAGGTGAGAAAGGTAGAACTCTACCAGGAACCAGGAACGGCTCTCACGGGCAGACCTCATGGAAGAGACCCGAGGTGGGGGACTGGAAGGTGGGTCAGATGTTTCAGAAGCTACAGGGGCTTCAGCAGTCAGATTGGGGTGTGATCTCACAGCACCAGGAGCCCTGAACACCGGCCCGATGCTCAGCTCTGAGTGCAGCTTGACCAGACAAACCTGGAGACCCCATTAACGCCAGCAGCCTCTGACACCCCTGACCTGCTCGTGGCCTTAATCTCAAACCCTGGTCCTAAACTACCTCTCACCGTGCATCGCAAGTCACTGCCCGTCTTCCTGATTTCTGATCTGCTGCCTTCTCCGATTCATGGCCTCACTTCACCCGTTGATTCCCTTTGACTTTCAGCGACAGATTTCACCAACTAACTGCGACTCCAGCCTCAGCTCTGGGGCCACAGAGCCTCAAGCACCTGGGACTTGCTTGCCCCAGCTCCAGAGCCCTGTCCTCGGCAGCCGTCCTCGGGAAGAAGCAGACAAAACTACATGTCAGAGACACGGTTCTGGTTATCATGAGAAGGCTTGATTGGAAAAGAGGTCAAGGAGAGACAAGAATCTCAATTAAGGAGGACCCTGAAAGGCAGTAAAACTGGAGAGATGGCAGCATATTTATCTTCTGATGAATCTGCAAAAAGGGGAGGGAGGAGCACAGGATGGCTTCCGGTTTCTGGCTTGTGCAAGCATGTGTGGGAAACAGAAGAAGGAGAAGATTCTGACGATCTGCTGCTGCTCAGGCCATCTTTCGAGGATCCTATGGACCATCCAGGGGAGAGGCCAGGTCTGTGGGCAGAAATTAGAATTTCTGTAGAATTAGAATTAGGATTCAGGCTGGGGCTGAGGTAGGAGGCTTAGGAGACAATGGAAGTCAAATCTGGGCGTGTAGACAAAATTCCTGGGAAGCACCAGGATTTAAGAGGATTCAGAAGAGCCTGCCAATGAGAGAGAGAGAGAAGGAGCGCTAGCGATGGAAATCCACACAAGTAATGTTATTAGAAAGCAAGGAAAGAGGCCAGGCGCGGTGGCTCACACCTGTAATCCCAGGACTTTAGGAGGCTGAAGCAAGTGGATCACAAGGTCAGGAGTTTGAGACCAGCCTGGCCAAGATGGTAAAACCCTGTCTCTACTAAAAATACAAGTATTAGCTGGGCGTGGTGGCAGGCACCTATAATCCCAGCTACCAGGGAGGCTGGGGCAGGAGAATCACTTCAACTTGAGAGGCAGAGGTTGCAGTGAGCCGAGATTGTGCTGCTGCGCTCTAGTGCTCTAGTCTGGGTGACAGAGCAAGACCTGTCTCAAAAAAAAAGGAAGAGGAGGAGGAAGAAAAAGGAAAAAGGAGGAGGAGGGCCCAGCATGAACAGCAGGTGAATCTGGGTAAAGGATACATGGGTACCTTACGTGCTATTCTTCAACTTTTCTGTAAGTTCAGAATTATTTCCAAATGAAAACAGAAAAACAAAGAAACATGCAGGAGGAAGATAGTCAGTGACACAGACGAACCAAGGCAGATGATGACCGAGGAGTATTCATTAGTCGTGCCCATGAATGGTCTTTGGGGATCTTGGCATAGGGACCACCCACGAGAGGGAGGGGACAGATGCCAGGCAGCAGGGCTAGACAGTGAAATGGGAGCAGAGGGAGTGACAGGGTGAGGGCAGTTTTAAGAGGCTTGACTGTGGATGGGAAGATAGGATGGGCTGTGGCCCAGGAATGACCCTCCAAGCCCCCACTATGAAAGCAATCCTTCCAAAGCGCTTTGCACCCCAACACAGGGCACAAGAGGGGCCCTTGAGTGCTTGACAAATGGATGCATGAAGGGCTGGATGAGTGAATTTTCATCAAGGACCAAGTAAGCCTAGCCTTGGGGCTGCAGGCTCCTAGGCAGTGAGGGTTAATGGGGTGGGGGCTTGGTTACCCTGGGAAGGGGGCTGTGCAGGGGGTCCTCTGTCCCCCAGCCTCATTCCACACACTGTGCTGCCTGCCGCTGGTCTTCACACTCAGACTCAGCCTGCTCAGCACACCCCGAGCTCTGCTTCTTGTCTCTACCTCCCTCCAGCCACCCCTCGCCTGCATTTGGTGTTTTCCTCAGGTTCACACGGGAGGCGGCTCAGGACTGCGAGGTGCTGGGGCAGCACATCCCCGCAGGTGCTGTGCTGGAGATGGCGGTGGGTGCCCTGCACCATGACCCAGAGCACTGGCCAAGCCCTGAGACCTTTGACCCTGAAAGGTGAGTGCTTCCCCCATTAAAAAGCTCTGAGGCCGGGCGCGGTGGCTCACGCCTGTAATCCCAGCACTTTGGGAGGCCAAGGCGGGTGGATCACGAGGTCAAGAGATCGAGACCATCCTGGTCAACATGGTGAAACCCCGTCTTTACTAAAAATACAAAAAATTATCTGGGCATGGTGGCGCGTGCCTGTAATCCCAGCTACTCAGGAGGCTGGGGCAGGAGAATTGCCTGCACCCAGGAGGCGAAGGTTGTGGTGAGCCGAGATTGTGCCATTGCACTCCAACCTGGGTAACAAGAGCAAAACTCCATCTCAAAAAAAAAAAAAAAAAAAAGCTCTGAAGGGATGTGAGTGTGTGGAATTGAAATTTACCAGTGGAGGCAGCAACCGGGAGGTACAGACTTAGCAACATTGTCCCCAGTAGTCAAAAGTTATGGGAATTCAGATAGATGTTTGCAAGGCACGATTTCCAAAGGAAATAACTATACCATTTTTTCAAGTTCCAAAGTGAATCCAGAGATTTAGCATTTCAGCAGCCCTACATGGAAGGAACAAGGCAGTTTCAAATGATTGTCTCCCATTCATTCAAGCCAGGATATGGGGTACAGGATTCTATTTCAGGTCTGCACTGGAAAGTAACCATATCATCTCCCGTTTTAAAAATGGGCAGCTATACCAAAACAACACCTTCAGCCAGTGTCTCTGTGAATCTACACTCATGGGATCCGCTGGTTTACCCAGGTCCCCTCCTTCCAACACTGGCTTCGGTTCATTGTCTCATTTCATTTCTGGGCTCTGTGGTTGGAAACATCTGAGCAGGTGGCCACACCCCGGTCCTCATCAGAATCAGGCAATATCCCCTGGGTGTGAGATCTGGCAAGGGAAGGGCTTGTGTTTTCACAGCCAGTTGTGTTTTCACCTTTCATGGCTCCAACTGAACTCAGCCCAACTCTACAACCCAGCCACTGGGAAAGTGTGAGCAGTGGGATCTATGCAGATAATATTCCACAGTCAGCAGCTCCTGAACACGCCGCAGCCACAGGGCTTACAACCAACCTCACAATGAAGCCTGGAGGCAGTAAGAAGTGAGCTCACTCTTACAGAAGAGTGAGTGCCATCTAGCTTCACTGTCATGGGCCACATGCTGCAGGCAAATGCACTATTTGGTGGGAGATTCAGCAGTTCCGAGGAAGGGCCTCCAGCCATCCAGGTACTGCAGCTCCCAGTGGGTCAAGTGTCCAGTGCTGGGGCCTGTCAAGCAAGTGTGGGCAGGGGAGGCACTGCCAGTGTGGCTCAAGAGACCAGCAGGGCAAGCAAGCAGGACATGGCCCCCAGGGAGGGCTGGGGAGGTGAGGAGGTGCCTGGTACCCTGCCAAGGAAGTAAGCAGGTGGCGGCTGAGTCACCCTGTGGGAGAGGAGGTGGTGCCATGCGCCCAGGTGAGGGCTGTGATTGCCGAGCCCTGTGGTTCAGGGATGCTGTGTTTTGACTAACTGTGGGTGGCGGTAAGTCTGTGGGCTTATTAGCCACGCACTGAATTCCTAAGGAGAGGCAGGGAGGGCGCTGTGGTCATTGCAGGTGATTCTGTGAATTCAGCTCTGCCAGGGCTGTGCAGGAAGACAGGCGGCCAGGAGCAGAGCGGGACTGAGGCTCACCAGCTCCCAGAGCCTTCGGGACATCCTTGTCTCAGAAGCAGGGGTGGCTCAGCTGGCGCACAGGGCTGCAGAGGGGAGGGAGCGGGTGTTCTGAGCCAGCCCCGACCACATGGACCTGCAGGTTTACGGCTGAGGCCCGGCAGCAGCACCGGCCCTTCACGTACCTGCCCTTTGGGGCTGGCCCACGCAGCTGCCTCGGGGTGCGGCTCGGGCTTCTGGAAGTCAAGCTGACACTGCTCCACGTGCTGCACAAGTTCCGGTTCCAAGCCTGCCCTGAGACCCAGGTGAGGCCCCACTGCCCCGGGAGCGGGGTCAGGGGTGGGGGTGGGGACACTCCAGTTCTCTGCACCAGAGTTCTTCCTCCATGAGCTTAGGCTAGCTTCTTAACCTCCCTTGGCCTCAGTTTGTTAATCTGTAAATCAGGGATGATAATACCCTCTGCCTCTCAACATCCTGTGAGGATTCAGTGAGTTCACACAGCGCTCAGATAAGCCCTGGCGCACTAACCCGAGCACGTGCTGACCATCATTGTTAGTATTGCTCTCTGCACATCAGGGCTGGACCTCACCTTGCTGTAGCTCTTCCCTCTTTCCAAGAGCACACAGACAATGGCATCTGCAGTTGTGACATGTGCCTATCTTTGGGGGGTGGTGCATGGCTTGTCCTGTAGAAGCTGGGGACACATCTGGCGCCTCCTGACCAAGTAAGGTGCTGTGTGCTTGGAGGGGAAGCTGAGGAGTTTCAGCTCGTTGAAGGGTGCCCCCAGCTTTGCCTTCCCCCCTCGTGCACTCACATGTCCCCATTAGCCTGGTCCCTCTCACAGGTGGTGACACAGACTCTTCCCAACACCACAGGCTTTCATTCCTGAGGTCCTCAACTCACCCAGAGGGCTGGGTTCTCCTGAAACACTGCCCCACCCACTTTCCAGCCCTGTTTCCCCCACCATCATACACTCCAGAACCAGCAGACCAGTTCCTCTACAGTAGGTCGGGAGCTTATATGCCCCCCCGCCCACCTCAAGCTGACAGCAATCCTACAGAGTAGGTGTTAATATTCCCATTCTTCAGATGAAGAACCAAAGCTCAGAGAGGTTAAATAACTTGCCTAAGGACACACAGTTGGACTGCAGGCTTCGTGATGGCAGGGACCCAGCCTGTCATATTCATTATTGGACTTTTCAGCATCTAGCTTGATGCCATGTGCATGGCAGGTGCTCACTTATTCATTCAACAAACATTAATGAACAAATGGATGAGCAGCCAGAGATTAAAGAAACAGGGGTCCTCACCCAGATCCTGTTCACTCCCAAGTCCTCCTTCCTGCCTGACATCCGGCTGCGTCTCTGCACAGTGTTGGCTATTCCTTGCCCATCCTGACCATTGCTGTCCCCTGCACCTATCATGCTGGTCCTGCCACCCAGAACCCTCTGTTCAGCTGCAGACCTGGAGAGGTGGGCATAGGAAAGCATAAGGACACAGTGACAGCGCAATTCTAGATTGAGACAGGCAGAGCCTCTGACAGAGAACCTGGGACCAGCTGCTGGTTGGAGGAAACAGTCTGAGGTACTGAAAGTGAACTCGTCCACACATTCTGGGCTACAGAGAGGGAGGGGCAGATCGGCAGCACCAGCCAAACCAAGTGAGGTCAAGGGGCAGACGGAGAAGCAGCCCCACAGCCTCGGGACTTCCACGTGTGTGGGGCCTGACTCCCTTCCCCATGATCTCGACATACAGTACAGAAGCCAGACCAGTCTCCTAGAACACTTATGCCTGGCACTCCCCGGCTTAAGAACCAGCCCTGAGTCCCAGGCCTTCTGGATCCAGGGAGAATGCATTCTGAATTCGAGACAAGGCTGAGCCCATTCTGCACTCCCCACCCCAACTTCCCACTCCGGAAGGGCTCCCCATTGGTCCACGTCTGCTCAGACACGTGCTGGGCACTGCAGCTTTTTCAGGTGCCTTTGAGGGCTGTGGTTCCCATAGAAGACAAGCGCAGGCCCAAGCCCTGAGACCCTGGAGACTCAGCTGTGAAGGCTTGCATTAGCCATTAACCCGACTTCTTGAGTAATCCTTTGGCTTTTCTTTGAAGCCCCCAGTCCACCACTGTCTCTGCCTTTTAAGGTGGACATAATAAAGCTTTCTGGATGTCAGTGAGGCCAGACCACAGCACGCATGAGTAGGAACAGAATGAAGCTGCTCTCCCCAAAGCCCCTCAGCCAGAGGGCATTGCTCAGTTACTGGCCAGGACTGGGGAGTGAGACGAGGATCAGCAAGGATGGCTAGAATCACTGGAAGATAGGTTTGGGGCTTTGCTTTCTGCTTTCTTCTTGTGTGACCTTGGACAAGGGACTTGGCCTTCCTGAACCTCCAAGTCTTCATTAGTACAGTGAGACGCTACTATCTGTTTGACAAATATTTTAATTTTCTCTATTTTAGGTACCGCTGCAGCTAGAATCCAAATCTGCTCTAGGTCCAAAAAATGGTGTCTATATCAAGATTGTACCCCGCTGACACAGAAGGCTGCCAGGGGAGGGAGGGTACCCCTAAATTCAAAAAAGGCCCTGAGTGTGAAAATTCAGATTTTTGGGAAAATGTCACTGAAGTGATTGAAAGAGTCCTAGTGTGCAAGGATAAAAGAAGTTATCTGTGTAACATTTCCTAAACGCTTAATAAACGTTTGTTGCACTTGGTTTTGACATTGCCAGTGGGGTTTGCACCAGTAATCTGACTCTCTAAATGAAGGATTGCTGATAAATAAGTGAAAATGTAGTTTTGACAAAACAACTGAGAATGTGAGGTTTTTAAGGAAGTCCCAGGCTCATGCTGAAAGGAATCCATGGCGCAGGGCACAGGAGGACACCAGGTAAGCCTGTCCGGATGGCACCAGCTAGTGGCTCTTCCAGCTTCTCATGCAATGTGGAGTTTTAGAGAATGACATTTATCAGAAGTTTAACCTCAAAAGTGGCTCCATCGCTTTATTATGTTTTGATTTTCCTAGGTAGGGTAGTACCAACTTTATAGTCAAGTTTCAATCGACAGAAAAATGAGTGAAAAATGATATACTTTTTTAAGAACACCGTATCTTCATTTTGATCAAAGAATCAAAATATAGAGGGAGTTTTTTGTAAAAGTAATTACTGTATTGCTAAGCAGCTCACATTCAATGAAGCACTTGCAAGGTGAATCTCAAGCTCTGCCACCAGAGGCTGTGCACTCACGGTTGCTGGGGAAGAGCAGCCTCGCCTCCCTGTGCCTCAGGGGCCTCTTCTGTAAAATAAGGAGGCTGGCCTCAATCAAAGGCCTCTTCCTCTTCTAGTTGACACCTAAGCAGCTGTAAGGGGCTGAATGTTTATATATAGAGAATGATCTTGTAGAAATTCATAAGCCCTTTAGGTGACACCCAGACTCTGGCGACCCACCTTTAGAAACTTCAGGCCATTGTAGGAGAGCTGACGGGCCGGGTTTCCACATATTCACTGCTGAGAACACTGCCTCCACTGTTTGGTCCTCCCCATCCCCTCAGCCCCAAGCACCTCCACTGGGCCAGGCCTAGACTGCCTGTCCTCCTGGAGGTGCAGGGCTTCCTGTGGCCCTCCTCACACCCTTGTAGCCACCACCTGCCCTTCTCCATCACCTGGCCCCTCTGCAATGCTCAGCCTGGGACTGACTCGCTGGAGAAAACTATCCGCTCCTGGGGAGCTGACTCCCTGCCTGTCCCACAATCCCTGACCTCCCCACAGCCACTGCCACCAGAGAACCTCAGCCTGCAGACAGGCGCAGTGGAGCACTCGGCTCCCTGCTTGGAGCACAGCCCAACCTAAGCCCACCCTTGGGCCCTCTGCCCCAACCCCGAGCCCATCAGCTCCATCTGGTGTCCCTCACCTTCCCAGCTCAGGTGGTCACCACCTTCAGACATAGTGGTAGAGGCTTCCTCATGTGCTGGGGTCACTGGACTCCAGTCCTATTCTACTGTGTGAACCCACCAACCCCACCTCTGCTTGAATCCCACTGTACATGTCCAACACCAGCTATCACAGGGCAGGGAACTGCATTGCCCCGTCCTCCGAAAAAACCTTGCTAGATTCCCAACTGGGTCTGAGGGACTGTATTAACTTCCCAGGTCCACAAGGGGCATGGTTTCATAAGCAGAAATTTCCCAGCAACATGCCCAACCGGCCTTCTTTCACGTCTCCATCCGGGAGCCTAGAGTCCTTTGTCTAACTTTCAAGAGTGTGGGAAGGGTAGACTGCCCAGGTGAGCTCCCTTTGTTTAAAAAGCCCATGAAAAGCTATGGGAGGACTGTGAGCCTGGCAGCCAATCTGATATCAAAGTCAAAGATCACTCCCTCCAGCAGAAGTGAAGGAACTCCTCTCATGAGACAAGAACTTGAATGGGGCGGGAATAACTCCCAGATTAAAAGTTCCCCTGCCCCTCACCTGTGCAGACTCCATCTCTGGATCCCCTCCCATGACAGCATGGGAGCGCTCACATGTGCTCTCACTCTCGTACTCTCTCTTTCTCTCTGCCTAATAAAGTGCTTTTCTGCAAAACTCTTTGGGTCCGATATTTACTTGAACGAGCCCACCGCACCTCCAGGCCTCTTCCCCGATTCCTGGGGTAGGGGAAGTCAAGAACCTGGAACACCCAGTTACAGGTCCTCACAAAAATTCTGGCCAATCCCACACACGCACACCCATGTCCTGGACTCTACCACCTCCTGGCACCAAGTATCTTGAAAGTCATGGTCGTTTCAACCCCTTCCCATCACAACACCCACCCCTTCTGCACTGGCAGGAACAGCCCCATCCCCATCATCAGGTAGTCTGGCCACATGGCTCCCACTCTCCCTAGAAGTACTCGTGCAAGGAGTTGCTCTTCCTAACCTGCTTTCTCCCAGGTCATCCAGTCATGGCTGCCGCAGTCTTCACAGCTCAGTGGACTTTTCTGGAGCATTCGAGCACCTCCCACTGGATTCTTCTGGCCACTCTCCCCATCTACACCCCCAATAAATGAGTTCTGTTCCCCAAGTCTCCCCAGCTCCCAGATGGTTCGGAAGCATAGAATCAGCTCACATGTGAGACCTTAACAACAGACATACAACTGATTTAATGGTTTTGACAACTTTTTGCCCCCTGCCCAAATGCACCATAGCAGGACCAATGTCTTAATGAAGAAGCAATGAATGAAATGGCAGGATCAGTCAGGCTGTGAGGGAAATCTGGAGGGGGTCTGAAAATCATACCACAGGCAACCATGTGGCTGACCCCGCTGGTGGGAGAAACTGTTGTCCTTGCTGTTTCTCTGGTCATTTAACTTGGCTCTCCTCTGGCCTGATTGCACTTGCCTGTGTAAGGTTTCAGATCACTCCAAAGATGGAAAAATTGATTCACTCACCTTGGACTTGAGAAATACAGGCAAGCTAACCGAAGCCTGAGCAGCAAGTCACCAGTAGACACATGTCCTCAGGAAAGTGGAGGCTGGGCAAGAAGCAGGCAGTGAGGACTGAGCCGGGAGGGCTGACAGCCTGGTGACACCAGTGGCCCTGCCAGCCCCTCTGCCAGCAGGACCAGCCGATGCCCAGTAAGGGAGGCTCTTATAAACTGCCACACGTGGGGAACACACACAACACACTCTCCACATGCACAGCACACTGCTCAATGGTGAACCTGGGTCTTATGGGGCCTGAAATGTATGAATTGAAGGAAAGAGAATAAAGATACGTAACATTTGCAAATGTCATCAAAACCTACAACCATATGCCCATATTGCTGGAGCCCGGGGAGGGGCTCCAGCAAGTAAGGGGCCCTGAACCTTCAACTTCATTGTCTTCACAGTAATTCCACACATAGCTCACCATGCCCAGTGACATGAGCTCTGTCACCCCCAAAATTGCAATGTTGAAATCCTCACCCCTTAGGTGATATTTAAAATAGGGGTGATAAGACTATCAGGCCAGAGCCCTCGCGAATAGGATTCAGTGCCTTCTAAAAGAGGCACTTCCATCGTGTGGGGTTACAGTGGGAAGACACTGAATCTATGTGGAAACAGGAGGTTGGACTTTCTGGCTGTAAACCTGGGAGATAAACATCTGCTGTTTATGAGCCACCAGTCAATGCTGTTTTGTTATAGTAGCCCAAATGAACAAAGGCAATCCTTGACTCTGAGAAAAACGCCTGGCACCCAGCAGGTGCTCAATAGACACAGAAAAGCAAGCTTTAGTCTTCATCCACTGCAGATAAATATTCTTTTATTTCCATACTCTTTGTGACATTTGTGACACAGGTATTCAATCTCACAGGGATGTTAAAACCCACACTTGGAGGGTGTCCAGGGTGCTTAGGAGTAATGGATTTGGACACTCACAGGCCAAGCCTAAGAGTCCTCGGGGAAGCTACTCCTCCACGTCACCTGCCAGGTAGATGGGCTTCCTTGGGCAACAGGTGACCCCACCAGGACAAGGGGAACTGCCAGGGACTCAATGGCACCACACAGCAGCCACCTGTTGACAATGTGACACAGGCCAACTAGTGCCCAGGAGAAGCCACAGCAGAGCTGCCTGGGTTGGTGCCAGAGCAACAGGCAGAAGTGACTGTGCTGCCCCTGGCTGTCCTCCACTGGTGGTTACTATGTCATTCTAATAAAAAGCAAAACTAAGATGCCATGAGACTGAAAATCTGAATCGTGGCAGAGACACATGCTTAAAATTAAAATGAATCCATAAAATTGTGTCTAGAAACTCTGCCTGGTGCCAATAAGCAGCAAAGTCAACAAAGAGTAAAAAATAAAACTTTTAACAACATTATTAAAAATCAAAACTGGAATTGACGGCAATCACTTCCGGTTAGTCCACTAGTGAGCCCAAAAGTGACTTAAAAGTAAAAATCATTATTAGCAAGAGATTAAGAACATAACTTCATTGAGAAGTCAATGTTAAACGAATAGTTCATTAAAAGTTTCCTGTTTAAAAAGAAAAAGAAAAGCCCAAACAACCATTTCAAGGCAGAGCAGGTGAAAGGCCCAGAACACTCTGGTGCGCTCACTGCCGGTTGCTGAACAGAGAACCCAAAGCCATCAGGAAGGAGGGCGTGACCGAGGGCTTGGAGGAGGTGGTATACTGGATGAGATACTCTGGGTAGACCTGGTGCTTCTCAAAGATCACGAAGATAGAGGGGTCGGATACGCTGTTCACGCAGCTATCGTAGAAGGCATTGCTCTGGCCCTCTTTGTTTGGAGGGCGGACAAAGCAGGCATTGCCCCTGACGAACTCGCCCACCAGCACCCGGGCCAGGAACATCGTGTGGGTCTGCGTGTCGGATTTGCTGTAGTGGTGAGAATACGCAGCATCGCGGGCAAAGTAGCTTCCTGAAATGATACACGAGGGTTCAGCTGGGTGCCTGGTGGAAGGGCCCACAGCCAGGAAGGGTCAACCCACTGCGGACAGCGTCCTGGTGACACACAACACCAGGGGCCTCTACTCTTCCACCCCCTGCATCTCCCGCCTTCCCTCCATGCCATGTTTCCACTCTCCCTCATGAAGACACATGCATCAGTGACACCAACACCCTTCTGAATGGCAGGATCTGAGGAGTTGCCAAACTGAGACACAAAACCTAAAGGCCTCTAGACACATCACTATTTAATCCGCCAAACCTCAGTTTCCTCAGGCATAAAATGGGGATGTTCAGCCCAACCTTGCAGGGTTGACATGGAAAATAAATGAGATCCCATATATGAAAGCAGTCTGTAGACTCCAGCAGCCCAGTGCCTAGAATCATGAGCCCTGTCAAATGGGAACCTGAGGTGGAAGCTGTCACCTATACATTTGAATTCACAAGTCTACCACTGGCTGCCGTCCACCTTGACTCAACACCTTTGCTACATCAGATGGAAACTGACTGACAAAGAACTGATGGGCCTGGAACATGGACTACTGGAACATGGAACGTCAGAAGAGAGTCTTCTGATACTCTTCCCAGGAAGAACAAAGGGTGATCTTCTGCAATGGGCAAATGTTTTTAATGCATTATCGTCCAAGTGCAGAGAATGTTCTTAACTTGGTAAGCATGTGGTGCTTCCAGAAGATAATGTTCTGTTCTTGGGATGTGTTAAAGGGTGAAAGGAGACAATATATGCCACCTACCTGAAAAACATTCTGAGATAGAGAAGTGGCAACATGTTAAACCAATGAATCCAGGTAAAATTTACCCAAGAGCTTAATATTATTCTTGCAACTTTCTTAAATTTGGAATTATTTCCGAAGTAATAATATTTTAAAACTTCCTTTAGAAAATTTAAAAATAAGAGACAAGAAAACACTCAGATCACTCACGTGATACCTAGAATACAAGTTTACATGAGTATCTCTGAGGGTTTCTGGTTTCTGTTCTAAGGAAATCAACATTAAAGGCACAGTCAGGGAGTTGATCAGGGCTGGGAAGGTGTCCCCTCTCCTCTCCCATCTCTGTCACCATCTCCCAGGGCCTCTGCTCCACAGGGAAGCAACACCCCAGCCTAGGCAGGCCACCTTGCCCACACCTGAGGCCAAGCTCCTGGCGGTGCCCGGAGGAGAGACAGCAAAGATGCGGCTGGCAGCCATGCCCAGGTGCTCGTCAACTCAGGCTGGTCCCCTTATGCCCTCTCAGTCTGTTCCCAGGCAGGGGCGAAACAATATGGGTTCTGCTGGTGGAGGCCGGTCTTGCCTTACCCTTGCCGTAAGAAGTGCCGTGAAGACCACAGACCCGCCAGTCAAAGTTCTGCTGGCAGATGGCATCCACGAACATGGCACTGGTGCCGTGGAACAGCTGCCGCTCGTCCACAGCCTTCCCTCCATTCTGCTTCTGCATCTGTCCTTTTTGCCTAGAATTGCAAAAGAATGTGTGCTGGGGGCAGAGTGTGCCAGCCACCAAATACGGCCGGCCTGATGCAAAAAAAAAAACAAACATTTTTTTCCAAATACCAAGTGTCCTGAGACCAAGAGACACAGGTCACAGGCTACCCTGGCTAGGCCTGTGAGGTTCTAGCCACAAACCAGTGAGTGGGAAAGAAGGGGGATCGTGGGAACTGGGTGAAAACCTTCCCTCCACAGCTCCAGACTGCTGCGGCTCCCTGAACTCCAAAAGCAGAACAGCCCTTGGAAAGCGGGTACCATTTCCCCCAACCCCGCCCCCACCTTGCTCCTGGGTGGAGCTGAGCCCTGGGATGCTGTAGGAGAGTTCTGAAGATGCTGGTTGGAGGGCCCATCCTTCTCCCCTCTCCTGTTCCCAGACTTCATCACTGTGCACAGAGTGCACACTGCCCCAACCCCATGTAGGGACAGGTCAGCAAGACCCAGCCTGCCCAGTGACCGGTTGTGGGATTCCTCCCCACACAGACAAGTGACTGGGTGCCCAAGGACCAGCCAGTCCTCATGCATGAACCTGAGACCCCTGCTCTCCAGCCACAGCCTTATGTTCCTGGGGATATGTGTGTGGTGGGCTGTACCAACCCAGCCCATTGGTCTCTGGGAAGGCAGAATGGACAAGTTAGAGTGCTGGCTTTGCCACTGCTCATGAACAGGATTAGGTGGTATGCTCCAGGAAGCCTGGGGTACCCTCATCTCTACAATGGAATGTGCCACCACACTGCTCTGGGGGAGCAGAGGAAGGAGCACAGACACACAGCTCCCAGCACACAGCAGCCCTAACTGCCACTCTGCTTTTCCTGAAGGACCAGGCCACATGTGGCAAGCAGCCAGCAGTGTGAAGGGACAGTGCCACCAACCCACCAAGAGCGAGCCGCAACGCACCACTGGTAGACTTCCCAGAGAGCCAGGTTTTGCACTCGCTCAATCTTCTGAACAAAGTAGAAAGGCAGTGTGCAGTTAAAGAGGTTCCAGACCTTCTGATACTCTTCAGAGGAAGAACTAAGGGTGATCTTCTGCAAGGGGCAAATGTTTTTAGTGCATTTTCGTCAAAGTGCAGAATAGAACTTGACCCCTTCCCAAGGCTTCTTTAAATACTAGAACTGCAGAAGCACAAATGCCCAGAGAGCAATGGCCGGTTCCCATCTCCCCCGATGATGTGGTCTCTCCAGGAACAGGGGACAGTAAGTCCTCATGGAACGTTGTTGATAGGTTCTTAGAAACTGCAACTTTAAGTAAAACAACAAACTGCATGCCACAGGAACTTCATTCTTGTTTATGTCAATTAGCACATGGGAAATTGGTTTCATTAGACAGTATGTTGTTTCACGTTAAGTCAGTTTCCAAGAACCTACTGATGATGTGGAGGATTTACTATGTTTGCAAATTGTAGTCACTTTCCTCCTCATCACTGTGAAACCAATCTAAAGTACAGACACGTGATGCTTAAGCCACTGTCCTGCGTATCTCCTGGTTGTCCCTGCTCTTTTTGTCCCACACAGGCTGAAGACACAGTTTGGACTACATGGTCTAAGGACCAGAGAGTTGTTGAATGGACAAACGTGTCTGACCCGTTCGGGTCCTTAGCACTTCCTGCCTACATGGTTGGCATCTGTGCCTTGTACAAGCTCAGTAAGTTCTCCCAGGACAGGGACCATCATGTTATGAAGCTGAGTTGCACAGTGCCCAGCAGCCAGCCAGCAGATGTCAGTCCAGGTGCCTCACAAAGACAGGCAGCATCAGATGTTAGTCTTGCTTACTCTCCTGTACTCCGCAGTCCCCACTGGTTAGAGCCCCTCAACAAGCTGCTGAATTGACTGTACATTCTCCTGTCTGCTAGTCATTAATGCCTTCCTTTCTGACAGTAACCCCTCCTCCAAATGTCCATCGGACTCAGGTCCTTCCTGGGCTTATTTTCCTTTTCTCGCTTAATAAAATTGGAATTTATTGGTTAAGCCCAGCCCATAAGCTCCTTATTTCTGCCCTTTCCAGCAAATTTCACATCTCATCCTCCTCCCTCCACAAGACATCCCCTCCCTCAGAGCTACAGCCATCTCCTGGGTGGTAAAAAAAAAAAAAAAAAAAAAACTTTCTGAAAAAAAAAAAAAAAAAAAAAGCAAAAACAAAAATAAAGCCCACATCTGTCACTGCCCTCCTGCCCGCCCCAGTGAGCCCCAGCCTCATAGCTTCTTCAGTGTTGAGGAACAGTATAGTGTGTTCACATGCACCCACCTCTACAGAACACCTTCCTGTCCAGCCCCAGGCACATGCGTCGCCTACCTGAAAGCCTGGGTCTGGCAAGGCAGAGGAGTCCCAATAGTCTGGGATGTTCTTTGGGCCTGGAAACTTGGTATTGCTACAAAATGTAAACAAAAACACGTAGACATTTTATTCTTATACAAGTCAAATCTACCAGAGGTGGTCTCTGCTAGCCAATGTCACCAGTCTTGAGTCTCAGCATCTCATATTTTAGGAGCAGGTAGAAGGCAAGGAAGCATGTTCACACATATTCACAACATGAGAGCACTTTCATCTTTGCCTATCTAGCAAACTCCAAACAGTCCTGAGACATCTATTTCTCACCTGTGTCCCAACTACCACACAAAAGGGAGAAAAGGATGGAGCGCGTGGTTAAAGGAGCACACACAGGGCCATAAACCTTTACCTACAATTCTGAAACTCTAAGAGCTCTAAAGACATTTTTAAGGCCTCGATGAGATACAATTAACATTGTAAAACTTGTTTTATATAGCTCAGGAAAAGCAGGGGGAAAAAGAAACATAAAAGTGATGTCAAAACTCATCTGGCAGTAGAAATTTGACTTAAGTTAGTAACAGGCCATTGTGGTCTGTATCTGTCCTTCTTAAACTGACTATGCATATTTTTTACTGCAGAAATACTAATGTGCTAAAATACAGAGTGTCACATGATACAGGCATCACATTATCTTTCTAAAAATAAATAAAAGCAGTTCAAAAGACATATGGCTCAAGGGTTCAGGAACAAGGGCTGTGAAACTGTAACTACAAATTATTCCTATTAAGTTTCAGAACACACTGTTCTTTCTAAATAGACCTACCTTCTGTTTCTGCTGGCATGAGACACATACCTTCATCCTAAGCCTCAAAGAACTCCCACAAATAACTTTCCCAGGAAAATGGCACAGTTCAAAAATAACAAAGCAAGGTCCTACCAGCAAGAATCAGCCAAAAACGGACCCATGAAGACTTAAGATGCTGCAATTATCAGACAGATTACAAAACAATTATTCTTCCTATGTTTAAAGAAAAAAAAGACAAACTTTAAAAATATATGCAAAGAACAGGAAACTATAAAAGGATCTGGAAGATCTAAAAAGGAACCATATAGAACTTACAGAAGTGATAAGGATAATCCTAATAACAAAAGTGCAATGGACAGGCTTAATCCAGCAGATTAAACCAGCTGGAGAAAGAATCAGTGAGCTGAAAGGTATGTGAAATGAAATTGTCCAGAATGTGACCTACAGCAACAAGGAAATGGAAAATGTGGGAAAGAGGTCGAGACATGGAGAACAGTGAGAAGGTCCCTCTGGAATATGATCAGAACCTAAGGGAAGCTCTAGGAAGGAGAGAGAACAGAGTGGAGGTGATTTTCAAAGAGAACTGAGATGCACCGATCCACAGCTTACGAAGCCCGAAGAATCTCAAACATGATCAATAAAAGCACATTCCTAGACACACTTTAGTGAGGATGCATAACTCAAGACAAACAGAAGCTCTTAAAAGCAGCCAAAGGGAAAAAGAGTGATTACTGAAGAAGCGCCCATTAGACCAACAGGACTCCACTGTCTTCTGGCTTCCACTCAGAGTGGAAGCCAGAAGATAGTGATCATCATCAATGATCCAAGAGAAAATCTCTACAACCCAAAATTCTATACCCAGTGAAAATGTCTTTCAAGATTCAGGGAAAAATAAAGACCTACTGGCCAGGGCCAGTGACCCATGCTTGTAATCCCAGCACTTTGGGAGGCCAAAGTGAGCAGATCACTTGAGATCAGGAGTTCAAAACCAACCTGACCAATATAAGTAAACCCCATCTCCACTAAAAATACAAAAATTAGCCGGGCACAGTGGTGCACACCTGCAGTTCCAACTGCTCACGAGGCTGAGACAGGAGAATTGCTTGAACTCAGGAGGCAGAGGTTGCAGTGAGTCAAGATCAGCCACTGCATTCCAGCCTGGGCAACAGAGTGAGACTCCATCTCAAAATAAATAAATATATATTAAGACAAACCAAAAACAGAGTTTTCCAACAAATCTTCATCAAAGGCAGGTTTGTTCAACCTGCAGCCCGCAGACTGCATATAACCTAGGACAGCTCTGAATGCAACCTAACACAAATTTGTAAACTTTCTTAAAACATGAGATTTTTCTGCTATTTTTTTAAGCTCAGCTATCTTTAGTGGTAGTGTATTTTATGTGTGGTACAATTATTTTTCTTCTAATGTGGCCCAGGGAAGCCAAAAGATTGGACAACGCTGATCTAAGGTAATCTGAAAGGACAAAGTGATAAAATTCTGAGTAAATGTAATGAAACCTTCAGAGTATAAAATAACAATGCCTCTTGAAGTTTAAAAAATGTTGAGAGGATGTGGAGAAATAGCAACACTTTTACACTCTTGGTGGGAGTATACATTAGTTCAACCATTGTGGAAGATGGGCGATTCCTCAAGGACCTAGAAATAGAAATTCCATTTGATTCAGCAATCCCATTACTCAGTATATACCCAAAGGATTATAAATCGTTCTATTATAAAGACACATGCACATGTATGTTCATTGTGGCACTGTTTACAATAGCAAAGACCTGGAACCAACCCAAATGCCCATCAATGATAGACTCAACAAAGAAAATGTGGCACATATACACCATGGAATAATACAAAGCCATAAAAAATGATGAGTTCATGTCCTTTGTAGAGACATGGATGAATCTTGAAACGATCATTCTCCGCAAACTGACACAAGAACAGAAAATCAAACACCACATGTTCTCACTTATAGGTGGGTGTTGAACACAGGGACATAGGCAGGGGAGCATCACAAACTGGGGTCTGCTGAGGGGTCTAGGGGAGGGGCAGCAGGGGGTGGAAGGGTGGGGAGGGATAACATGGGGAGAAATGCCAGATATAGGTGATGGGGGGATGGAGGCAGCAAACCACTTGATGTTGTGCTGTTTCAAATTTTGGAGGTATTGCTGGGCGCAGTGGTGCACACCTATAATCCCAGCACTTTGGGAGGCCAAGATGGAAGGATCACCTGAGCCCAGGAGTTTGAGACCAACCTGGGCAACATAGTGAGACCTCATCTCTATTTTTTTTGTTTTAATAAAACAAATTTGGGAGGTAGACTATTAGGTCAGAGTCCTAGAAAGTAAAGCAAGTTCCTTTCCATGGACTGGAATCATTGTGCACACCCACCAGGATGCATGAGACTCCAAATCCAGAATCAGTAAGAGACTGGTACGTTTAACTAAAATAAGAGTAAGAAATACATTTTTATGGTAAAATACTTCATAGGCAAAGTCAAAAGGCAAACAACAAACTAAGAGAAAATATTTGCCATTTATATAACAAAATGAGGGCCAAGCTCCCTAATAGATAAAAGGCACTTGATATTTAAGAAAAACACCAGAAAGTTGACAGAGAAATGGATAAAAAGACCAATGGTCCACAGAAAAAGAAGTAAAAATAGTACTTGTTAGAAAAAATATTCAACCTCACTTCTTAGAGAAAGCAAAATGAGGTCCACTGATCCGTCTTTGACCCGAGAACTGTAAAAGCCAAGAGCTTGACAACTCACTCTGACGTCTCATGCATCCTGGTGGGTGTGCACAATGATTCCAGCCCATGGAAAGGAACTTGCTTTACTTTCTAGGACTCTGACCTAATAGTCTACCTCCCAAATTTGTTTTATTAAAACAAAAAAAATAGAGATGAGGTCTCACTATGTTGCCCAGGTTGGTCTCAAACTCCTGGGCTCAGGTGATCCTTCCATCTTGGCCTCCCAAAGTGCTGGGATTATAGGTGTGCACCACTGCGCCCAGCAATACCTCCAAAATTTGAAACAGCACAACATCAAATGGTTCATCACAGCACTCTGTTTTGTAAGTGCAAAAGACCGAAAACAACACAAACACCCATGAAAAGGGGACATATTAAATAAATGATGACACATACAAGGAAGAAACAAGATTGAGGAAGTTAATGAATTAAAACAAAGTGATTATCAGGATCTATTTTTAAGTGAAACAAAAAAGGTATACAACAGCATACATAGCATGTTCCCTTTCATGCAAGAAAAGGAGAAAATACTTTTACATGTGTGTATGCAAATGCTTATTTTTTCAAAGAGAAACCAGAAACTAATGTTACCCACAGTGGGAACAGGGTAGAGATAACAAGGAAGAAGTTACAAACTACTGAGGATCCATTTTACATAGTTTTGACTTTTAATCACAAAGGTTTTACACAGTCAAAACAGTAATAATAATTATTATTTTTGAGACAGGGTCTCACTGTGTCACCCAGGCTGGAGTGCAGTGGCGTGATCTCAGCACACTACAGTCTCCACCTCCCTGGGCTCAGGTGTCCCTCCCACCTCAGCCTCCTGAGTAGCTGGGACTACATGCTCATGCCACCACACCTGGGTAATTTTTGTATTTTTTATAGAGATGGTGTCTTGCCACGTTGCCCAGGCTGGTCTCAAACTCCTGGGCTCAAGCAATCTACCCTCCTCAACCTCTCAAACTGTTGGGATTACAGGTGTGTCACTGCACCCAGCCCCAAAAATAAATTTTAATTTAAAAAGGAAAAAAGTAAGGCACACTCCCAGGAAATTACTTTGCTAGGTCTGACTCACAAGGCAGTTCCGTGGACTGGTAATACCTTTCTCCTCTATCTTGTACCAAACTCTTTTAAACATGACCTTTGCATGCTTCACAAAACAAAAGAACCAACAGAGATACTGTGAATTCTCCATAAAATAGACACAAGTCAGACATCTCAAGCGAACAGAAGGTGTAACAAAGTCAGCTAACAGCAACATTGCTTAAAGTCCCAGCACTGGCTGTAGCAAACCCAAGCTGCATGGGCACTGTGGTTCCTCTCCACCACACAGGCCACCTTCTCCTACCATATGGCTGTGTGGTTTGGAGAACACTGACCCCTTCCTCTCAGCTCCAAGCCCATCCCACCTCCCCAAGCCTAAAATAACACCAGTGGTTGAGATGGGGTCTGATCAGCGCAAAGCACAAGAATTTCCCCTCATCTGCGATAGAGGTTTCTTTCCTCCCTCCAAGGGGCTGACAGGCCACAGGCTAACCTGGTGGCTCCTGGCAGCCATCTTATGACTGAAACTCACCCTGATAAAGCTTGCCCATTAGTGACTGCAATATCTGTTCTTAGTATTTTGGTAGTCTGCGATATTCAAATACTGAATTACATGAGTTTTCAATGGTGTAATTCCATCATTATTTCATTATTTCAACATTTAAAAAATTCTAGTCTATGACTCGATGATTTCATGGAAAAGACAAACTGATGGGTTGGCTTCAAGTCTAGACTCGCCTTCAGAGTCTGTCTTTTCCATGGAATTATTGTGGATCACAATAGGCAGCCTTCTAATTATGCATCACAAAGCTTTGACCCACAGGGTAATTCCCACTCTGGTCCAACTAGTAGAAGACAAAATGATAACAGAGTGCAGGAGCTCTTCTCTGTACAAGCCAACGAGTACTCGAGTGCTAAGGCAGGCGTTCTGTGGCCACTGCAGAGCACACCCCAGCTGATTACATGTTAAGTACCATGCCCCTCATTGCCACCTACCAGGTTTGCATGGTCATCACATCCTGGGGAGACACATATTTGGGTCTGCGGCAAACCTTTTTAGTTGTGCCATAGACCAGGTTTTTCTGAATGAAGGCTGAAAAAAACATAACCAGTGAAAAAATATACATATACATATACATACACACAGGATGGCAATGTTTTATAAACACGAATTAGACAGATTTGAAAGCTTATCCAAATGTGTAAAGTCCAGAATCAGTCTGTTTTAAAAAAAAAAAAAAGGCCATTTTACACATTTCAAATATTCATAAAGAAAATAGGTGTCCTTAGGAGACTGGGTTTAATGAATAGAGGAATGATTAGTAATTGACATATCAATTATACATGAGTGCTTTTAAATTGTTGCTTCCAGTCTTGTTTAAATCATTATTTTGCTTAGCAATTTTTCCCAGCTTGGATATAAAAAAGCCTCAGCCCAGCCTGAGACCAAACTACCACGTTTTGAGTTAGAGGGATTCAGAGTGAATCTAAGTTTTATGACTTTTTTAAAACAATGACAGTATTCATCAACCTTTCTAAACCAATAATATCTTTAATAAACAAATTTCTTACTTCCCCACCCTCAAGAATCCCATATTCAACCTGAGGATTTGGGAGTTGGGGGAACTGACCCCTCAAGTTGAAAAATGACAAACACCTAGAAGAGTTTGTCATGTTCCTGCCCACCAGGAACACCTTTTTTTTTTTTTTTTTTAAGAGATGGGGTCTTGCTTTGTTGCCCAAGTGGGCCTTCAACTCACTGGCTCAAGTAATCCTCCCACCTCAGCCTCCCAAGTAGCTGGGACTACAGGTGTGTGACACCATGCCCAGCTAATTTTATTTTCACTTAAAAAGCATTTTAGTATGTCCAGAATTAGCCTTACTGCACTTGAGCATAAACTGTATGGCCATCCAAGTGTGTGTCTCTTACACTGCAGCCCAGATGGTCATCATTACTGGAGGTCCACCCACATTCTCATTCAGAGCCCATGATCCAGATGCAGCAACCATGACCCCTTCCATTACCCACTACTCACCTGCCCATCAAGACCATTCTCACTGGCATGTTTAAATGGGTGATACTGGTCTACTGGCCAACTGTGATGAATCTTAAATGGCTTTCACTGGTGAAATTAAAAGTGAGCCAAGATATGTGGACTGGCTAAATGTGTGTTAGACACATTCTTCCATGGACAGAGTAAATTACCCTTCTATGGACAGGGTAAAGTAAGGCCTTTTCCCTAATTTACCCTTCCAGAGGATAACCTAGGCTATGGCCTGCCTTTGGGATATTCTGCCCTGCCTGACACCAGCTAACAGGATGCTAGAATTCTGTCTTGAATCCTCGCATTTGCCTTGAGTGAATCATTTGTGACAAGAATCCCTACAAGGACAGAACTGAACTGTCCCTGAAATTTCAGAACAAGTCATTTGGGCTATTTTGTGTTTTAAATGTACTTGCTTCCTCATAAATAGCTAATGTGTGTGGCAGTTGCTTTGAGACTTGCTTTATACTTAGTAGTCAAGTTGTGGGGGAAGAAGCCAATTCATCTAAAGCTTCTTTTGTGGATTCTGTTATTTACCTACCAAGAAAAAAATTGTGCCCACTCAAATGGACTCAAAATTGGCTGTGGTCAGTCTGCATGAATCATAAACTGCACTGTGCTCTTCCCCATCCCAATCATGAGGTTCTGTTATGTCCCCAGGGTGCGGCCCAGGTTGAGAATGATAAAGGTGGTATGTGACATTTGTGACATATCCGTTTTGATATTTTCTAGATATTTCAAAGAAATATTTTAGATTGCTGTCAGCAGCAGTCAGATGCGTGCTTGCCACACAGCCCCTACCTCCAGGGCAGTCCTGGTTTGATTACGGTGTATGCTCTCATTGTCCCCTTTCATGCACTGGTGTATGTCAGGCCGTGGAAAGCAAACCAGACCACATATGGCTGGCACTCTCCAGCAGAGGCAGTTCGCACTCTAGAGGAGAAGAAACTTCTCTGTAAAAGCATGTCAAGGGGGCAGTGATCTACCTGAAGCAAAACCACAAGTGCCACAAAACCGCAAGCAAAACCAAGGCCGAATACAGGCAGCCAAAGTAGTTTTAGGGTAACTCCCAGACACTTCATTACACTCCATATAGAATAAAGGTCTGCAAAAAATAAAGAAAACCATAAACTGTTTAAAGGAAGGCCACTTACTCCCTTATAAAATGCTGAACCTTCAGAAGGACTCAGAGTTTAAAACGTGAAATACAGGCAAAATGGAACTGAATAAAGCTTGGACCAATATACTCATGTGGAAATGGCCTAAGAGAAACTACAGTAAAAGTAAAACTTAAAAAATTCTCACAAATCAGCCACTTGGAGGAACTGGCCAAAGGGTGGCCTATTTCTGTCTGTTAAGGCAACTAGGACAACACATTTCAGCCCCAGCCTCAGGACACGATGAGTGCACGAAAATCTCAGGACACCACGAGTGCATGAAAATCTCAGGACACGAAAATCTCAGGACACCATGAGTGCATGAAAATCTCAGGACACCACAAGTGCACGAAAATCTCAAGACACCGTGAGTGCATGAAACTCTCAGGATACGAAAATCTCAGGACACCACGAGTGCACAAAAATCTCAGGACACCACGAGTGCATGAAAATCTCAGGACACCATGAGTGTATGAAAATCTCAGGACATCATGAGTGCATGAAAATCTCAGGACACCACGAGTGCATGAAAATCTGTTTCCCAGGGACTTTTAACTACTCTGTGTCCCACCCTGCATTAAACTCATCAATGTCAAAGTCGCCTACAGAAAAGATGGCAGCAGCCAGGGGTGGTGGCTCAGGCATGAAATCCTAGCACTTTAGGAGGCTGAGGCAGGAAGATCACTTGAGGACAGGAATTCGAGACCTGGCCAACATGGTGAAACCTTATCTCCACTAAAAATATAAAAAATTAGCTAGGTGTGGTGGCTCATGCCTGTAATACCAGCTATTGGGGAGGCTGAGGCACAAGAATCGGTTGAACCCGGGAGGCAGAGGTTGCAGTGAGCTGAGATCACACCATTGCACTCCAGCCTGGGGGACAAAGTAAGACTCCGTCTCAAAAAAAAAAAAAAAGATGGCGTCAGCACTGCCACAGCAGGCAGCGAAAAGCAGACACTGCACAGAGGAGCTGCTGGGACCCCTGTCAGGGACTAAGGTTATTCCTAGGACACAGCAGGACAACCATACTGCATGCATGCTGACCCTGCTTGTCCTCCACACTTGGGGCTCCTGCTCCTCCTGGGGTCCATTCTCCTCATACCCTCGATGCAGCTCTTCCTCAACTGCACAGGGCCAGTGTCATCTGTTTCCAGGTCTGTCTCCCCTTCCTCACGGGTGTACCTTGCTTTTCTTTCCTATACCCAGCCAGGCCTTCGGTGTGTACACATAGCTCCTCCAGGGTTAAGGTGGAGGGACAGAGCCAACACAGACAGGCTCTGTGGGGTGACGGCAGGGGCAGAGGATACCTTTGAAGTCTAACTCGTAGTTGTGCTTTCCAGCCTGGAACTTCAGGGTGGCTGCCTGGCTGGCAGACCCCGGTGCACAGTAGGCCAGGTAGGCCTTCTCCACGTCGGTACTGCTGACAGAGGTCACGGGGTGCGCTGTGCCCTGTGAGGGAAAGCCAGACACTTTGTGAAGGCAAGAACCTGCAGTGATGAAGAAAGACGCTGGTGGCACCCACGCCACGTTTCAGACATGCTCATGGTGGACACTGACTGTTTTCCTGAAGCTGCCCTAGCAAATGCAAGGCAGTAAATATGGGTCCTGCCGAGCAGGACGACAGGGATGGGAACAGCAGGGAGGGTGCTCAAGTCACCTAGGATGGAGGACGCAGCAGCCGCTCAAATGCCAGTGGAAGAGCAACAGCGACTTCCCGAGTGCTGCCTGACTGAGCAGCCTGAGCCAGGCTGCTCTTACCCGTCTATGCATGTTCCTACCATCCTGAATCAGAGTTCGGTCCTCTTCCTTGTGGTTTTCTTTTTCTGGTCCCTAGGAGAACTCTTCTATTTTTTTAATTATCCATTTCAATGCCTCTCCTTCTACAATTACCTACAGGAAATCTCAAACCTTGGGTTAGACTGAGTTTAAATTCTGGCTCCCAAACCTGCTGGCTCTATAACTTTGGCAAGTTATCTTAACCTCCCTGAGCCTCTATTACCTCAAGCTTGTGATGTGAATAATAGTAATACTTAGGCCGTATTCAACCCTTTATACAGCAGAACTCTATCATCTTCACAGGGTTGGAGAAATTATTTAAGTAAAGCATGCAAAGCACTTAGTACAGTTCCCGGAACAAAACATACTCAATAAATGTTACTATCATACTGTTCTTATTACATTTGACATTATGTTGACAACTAAAATCAAAGTTATTGAACCTGTAACTAACTCCCTCTGTCCCTGTCAATTTTCCTATTCCCCCTACTGCTACCATCCTAGTCCTCCTAGGTCACAAGCTTTAGGTGTTACCAGCCAAACAATAAGTGAGACAAGATTCACCCATGCCTCTGGGCAACTGAGCCCAGCAATGGAGGAAAGGAACAAAAGTATGCAGACATTTCAAAGCGTCAAACACAAGGTCCCACACAGGTCTCATAGGTGCTCTTGACTCTGAGTGGGGCAACTAAGAATGACCAAGGAAGGGTCAGACCCAGCAAAGGCTTCTTGGAAGAAAAAGACACCTGAGCCAGGCCCAAGCCCAACGGACAACAATGAGTTGGCCCCATGAGGGCCATGAGGGGCGGGTGTACGAGGTATAATGATTTGTAAAGCAGCCTCCTAATGGTTTGTAAGGCGCCTCTCTCTGAACTCTGTCCTCCTTCAAAACCAAACCATTAGACTAGAGTCTGGGAGGAAAAGGATGTGGCATAAAAATCCCTTTCAGACAACAAGGGGAAAGGAAAGAAAACAATCCCTCCCCTTTGGGCCTGAGGAAATGAAGTGGGGAGTCAGCGAAACAGAGAGGAGAAGCAGCAGTCAGAGGCAGGCATCCTGCCCCCGCCCCAGGCCTCCAGTCAAAATCGCTGTAGATGGGTGGTCACAGCGGGAGGGAAGATACAGGTGGATGAGCAAAAAGCAAAAAGCAAAGGATTTTTTGCCCCCAGCAGGAGGTTTGGAAGGAGAAACTAACAATGGCAGCCACATTATGTGTCAGGCTGAGAAAGGTCTGGGTTTAGCTCCTGGAGGCACCAGTGAGACGTGGAAGGAATGACAGATTCCCATGGGTCCTGTGTCAGGACCAGCAGGTATCTCTTTTTGATGTGAGATGTTGGAGTACTTCCTGGGCTCAGACAGAAAAAACTTAGCTTTTCTGGGAATCAAGAGAAAACTGTTTTGAAGTGGCAATTAGCAGAAAACTAAAAAAGAAACTCAAATGTGTAGTTACACCAGAAATGTGTAGGAAAGGGAGGATGAGGAGAACCAGATCATCCTAGGCCGTTCAGCCTGAAGCCACCAGGCCTACACGTGTTTCTACGCCCCCACCACCACGTGGCATATCAATAACATCCACACACTGTTCCTCCCCAGAGATTCTCAAACTGCTTGTGATGAGTTTCTGCACTGCCACAAAGGAGGAGGAGCACAGGAAAGAAAGGGGGAAGCTCCAGGTGTTGGTTGGCTGGAGGAGAAAGGCCCCACCCCCAGAGCTGTGATGATTCGGTCTGAAACCACTACCAGGGAACCCTACTTTTGCACGGGTTGCCCAGAGCCCTGTCTCATCTCATTCAGCAACCAGGGGTCTCCCCCAAGAAGCCAGACAGATCCCCAAACAAAATGAAAGTGGTGGTCACATGTGCTAAGTGCCTTGTGCCTGCCATCTGTCCCTCCATCTCGTCACAAGGAAAGCCGGAATTCACAGAGCATGATGAGGCAGTTGTCCTCTCTCCCTCCTCCATGCCAGGCCACAGCCTCTTCCCCTCATGCTCCTGACCAAACCCAGAGAGCCTACCTGGACGAGGCCCACAGGGCAGGTCAGAGAGAGTCCCAGGCCACCCATGAGAGGGAGACAGGTAGGAAAGGCAGGCAGGACAGAGCAGCAAGCAAGGAGAGGCTGGTGCTGGCAAGAGGGGAGCAGGTGAGCAGAGGGGAGAGGAAGGATTGTGAGGCAGCGAGGCCATTGCTGAGAGTGACCATCTCCAGCTGACCAACAGACACTGTCAGCAACACCCTCCCCCTTCCAAAGGCCAATGTCTATTTCCTGAGGACCAGCTATGCGCATCATTCTACACAAAGGATACAATGGGGCAAAAGAAAAAGTCCCTGCCCTCATGGAGCTTAAAGTGTCACCAGAGGAAAAAGGCATTGAGTGCAGTTAAGAGCAAGAAACGAAAGCTTCATTATAGCCTCTTACAGCCCAGATGATTACAAATACTTACCAATTTTCATTCTGGAGAGGGGTGTTATCAATGGTGCCTTCCCTGAAGTTATACTTCTTTTTGAGACAAGAGTCTCACTCTTTTGCCCAGGCTGGGGTACAGTGGTGTGATTTCTGCTCACTGAAACCTCTGCCTCCCAGGTTCAAGTGATTCGCATTCATACCTCAGTCTCCTGAGTAGTTGGGACCACAGGCGTGTGCCACCATGTCTGGCCAATTTTTCTATTTTTAGTAGAGACGGGTTTTGCCACGTTGGCCAGGCTGGTCTTGAACTCCTGACCTCAAGTGATCCACCCACCTCGGCCTCCCAAAGTCCTGGGATTATGAGTGTGAGCCACCATGCCCAGCTTAAACCTGTACTTCTGTAAGTGAGCAGGGGACTGCCTTTAATATGACCCATCCACAAACACCTGTGAATTGACAGCAGCTAGTTTTTGTTATTTGACTTGAATTCCAAATCTATACATGATATAAATCAATTTTCTTATATTTGCCTACCTTCTCTAAAGTTGCAGAAATGGCAGACAACCGGTCTGAAAAGCCTTTACCTCTATACCATAGCTACACAAACACACTTGCACACACACGCACCAGCTCTGGGGTTAAGTTACCTGTTCAACAAGAGAAGCATCTTTCTATCCCATTTAATCAAACCAATGAAGAAACTTGATCGCACCACAAATTTGTCATTCAGTTCTCATGGGCCAACAGATGGAAGCTCTTCAAAGATGAAAGCTCATACAAATAAACTCCAACTTACCTATTTTTGCCATAATTCTCCCAAAGCAAGTGAGTCACATTGGGACCTGGGATCCTTGGCTCTCTCACGGATGCCCCAGGCAACAATACTGGGGCTCTTGTTTGGCTCCTCCCTTACAGATCCTTAGGACAAAACATTCATCCTCTTTCCATCACACTTACCTGCCTTCCATATTCCTGCCAAGAACCAAAATCATCACTCCAGTACCAAATCCACTCAGTGGTGAGGATGAAGTGTGGAGGTTTGGTGACAGAGGAGGCCGTGGAGAGGCGGCGAGCCTGGGTAGCACCGAAAGTCATGGAATTAAAGTTCAGACAATCCATGTGAATGGCACCCGGTGACTCAGGGCACAGGATCCTACAAAAGAAAGCAGAAGCAGGCTAAAAATCCCACCAGCCAAGCAGACACAGGTCCCTCAGCTTGAGAACACACAGCTGGGAGGCGCGAATGGTAAATATGACATGAGCATATTAGAAAAAGTTTCCAGAGGTAGGGGAAACTGCTTTTTCAGATCAGCTTTGAGGTATAAAAATATCAAAATCAAGATAATATGGAAGACTGGTTATGATGAAAACTGCTCTCAGTACAAAATGCAGAAGATGCTGGTTAAAACATTTTTTTTAAATGCACTGCTGAGCTGGCAAGAAAGGGAAATCCTTAGAAGCCAAAAATAACAATAGTTAACACATACTGTTTATTGTGTAAGCCAGACCCTGCATTAAGTATCTTATATGTATTAGGAGATGACATTTTCATAACCCTATGAGATTGAGACTATTATCTCCACTTCACAGATGGGAAAACAGAAGCTCAGGAAGGTGAAGAAAGCCGTTCAAGGTCAAACTAGTCAATGGGACAGCTGGCCTTTCAGGTGGGCAGTTGGGCTGCACAGCCTGTACCTGAGCCACCAGGACACATCTTTAAATAAACACAGTACTGCCTGAAGACCAAAGGGAAGGTAGGAAACTGGAGAGGGGAGGGGAGGGGGGAGGGCAAGAGCCAGGAGCTGTCCCAGGGCAGTGTCTATGAGTAATGACAGGGAGCCTGGGCTTTAGCCACAAAGGGGAAACAGGAAACAAATGTGGGGTCTGAGTAAGGCAGGAGGCTGAATCTCAAAAGAGGTATCTCTGCGTAAAACCAGGACCCTAAAACATGACCCGCCTTAGTAAAGGGGGACTGGAGAGGGGACTCGCCTTGTGAAGACATCTGGCAAGGAAACCTGCCTATATTAATGTTGGTTCTGTAAAGGAGGAAAAAATTCCTCCGAGAACTCATAAATCATTCAAGCCTCACAGAAGTTTTAGCCTGATTCACATTTTGTGATAATTAGTTGCAAAGATGACCCAGGGTAGCAGTTCTCATAGACGCAAACACAAATCCCTCTGAAGGAACTGACCTTCAACTCAGGCCTCAAAAGAATTTCTAAAGAAATTTCCATCAAACATGAGGTCAAAATCAAGTAAGTCACAAAACGTGGAAACAGAGACACTATGAGCAAAAGTCAGCAAAAACAAAATCAGACCACCATGAACTATTAACATTAGCATTCTCAGACACAAATATATGTGATGTGTCTTTTAAAAAGGAATTGAGCATCAAAAGTATGAGTAAGAATCAAGAGACTGTCAAAATTGGGTAAATTTAAAGAAAAAAATAGAGCTTTTACTTTTTTCATTATTATTTTCTTCCTCTCCCACTCCCTCCAAAACTTTCTTCCTCTTTTCCTTTTTTATTTATTTATTTTAATTTTTTATTTTTAGAGACAGAGTCTCACCCCATCACCCAGGCTGGAGTGCAGTATCACAATCTCAGCTCACTGCAATCTCCAGCTCCCAGATTCAAGCGATTCTCCTGCCTCAGCCTCCCAAGGAGTAGCTGGGATAACAGGCATGCACCACCACGCCTAATTTTTGTATTTTTTTTGTACAAACAGAGTTTCACCATGTTGGCCAGACAGGTCCTGAACTCCTGGTCTCAAGCCATTCACCCTCCTCGGCCTCCCAAAGTGCTGGGATTACAGGCATGAACAACCATGCCCAGCCTTAGAACTTTTAAAAGTAAATTAATTGAAATTTTAAAAATCATACTTTGATAGGACACACTACATCTCATTAGGGTGAACTAATGAACTGAGAGCCTGAGGGGAAGAAATCTAGCAGAGTTTAGAAAGAGAATAAAAGAGAAGTTAGAAGACATAAAAGATAAAGTGAGAAGACCTCACCATATATCTAATGATAATTCCAGAGAAGGAATACTTAGGGAGATTATGGCTGAGGAACTCAGAAAGAACAACAAAATATGAGTAGCATAAATTCTTTAAATCCACACAGATCTTAATGAAACTGCACAGCACCAAAGAATGACAAGATATTAAAAACAACTGGAGAGAAGAAACAAGACTATCAACTATACTGGACTGAACTGTGTCCCCAAGAAGGTATGTTAAAGGCCTAACCCCTGGTACCTGTGAATGTGATCTCATTTGGAAACAGGGTCTTTGCAGTTGTGATCAAGTTAAGATGACATCATATTGGATTTGAGTGGGCTCTAATCCAAAACTGAGGTCATTTTAAGACGAGGGAAATTGGAACACAGACACATGGGAGAATGTCCTGTGACAACAGAGGCTGAGATTGGAATGATGTGTCTACAAGCCAAGGCATGCCAAGGATTTCTAAGCATCAGAATCCTGGAGGAGGCAAGAAAGGATCTGCGTTTAAAACCTTCAGACAGAGCATGGCCCTGCTAACACCTTCATTTTGGACTTTTAGCCTCCAGAACTGTGACAAAATAAATGTCTGTTGTTTTAAGCCATCGAGTTCATGGTAATCTGTTATAGCAGCCCTAAGAAATGAACTAACATCATCTCAATTTAGGCTGATAGCTAACTTCTAAGTAGAAGCAATGGAATCCAGACAACAATGAAATAATCTTTGAAGAGTTGAGAGAGAATACCCAGTAAACCTATCTTTCAAGAATGAGAATGAAATAAAAACTCTTTCAGACTAACAAAAAACACAATTACCTCCAGACTCGCACTAAAGCAACCTCCAAAAGAGGAACTTAAAGAAGGAAAATGATAAACAAGGAGAAGTGTGAGCAAAGGAATGGTAAGAAACAAAATAATTGTGTAAGTTTAAATAAATACTGACTGCCTAAAACTATGAATTTCTAACCTCTGAAATTAAAAATACTATAGCAGTAATACATACAGTGCATTTTTTTTTTTTTTTAAATAGAGACAAGATCTAGCTGTCACCCAGACTGGAGTGCAGTGACGCAATCACAACTCACTGCAGCCTCAAACTCCTGGGCTCAAATGGAGTTCCCTCTGCACAGCTGGGACTACAAGCATGCACCGCCATGCTCAGCTAATTTTTTAAAAAAATGTTTCATAGAGACAGGATCTCTCTATATCACCCAGGCTAGTCGTGGATTCCTAGCCTCTAGCAATCTGCCCACTTCAGCCTCCCAAAGCACTGGGATAACAGGCATGAGCTGCTGCCCTCGACCCACATCTTATGTGCCTGGCATTAACTAATTAATTCTCAAAATAACCTGATGATGTAGAAACCGTTATTTTATCCACTTAACATATAGTAAAACTGAGGTAAAATAAGGTTAAATAATGTGGTCAAATGCATGTAATTAGTAAATAAGTTTGAATGAAAATAGTCAGAATTCAAGTGTCCAAGGTTTTCATTGTTTGAGAGAATGACAAGAAGCACTGATTAGCTTAAGTTGTTACACTAGAAGTCTGCTAAGATAAAGAGTCTGTTTAGATTTCCTGGGCAGCCACTGAAAAAATAAAAATTCAGTAAATAATTTCTAAACAAATAAAGGAGAAAAAGCCAAATAAGGAAAAAAATCTAACAGAAGATCAAAAAGAGAAAGAAATATACAAAATGTGGATCACAGAGACAATTATGATGAGTGGCAGATATAAATCCAGATCCACCCATTACTGGCCATTTGTGCTTCCTCTGCCGGGAAGTATGTCCTTACAGTTTGCCCATTTGGAGGGTGGAGAATCTGAGTGAAAGAGGCCAGACACAACAGTACATACTGTATAGTTCTATTTATATGAGGTTCAAGAAAAGGCAAGACAGAGGTCTCTCTGACAGAGGTCAGAACAGTGGTGAAGGATGGGAATGAGCACCGACTGGAAGCGGGCATGAGGAGATGGGGTAGGGCAAATGATCCGTACCTCAATCAGAATGCTAGCTACATAAGTGTATGCATTTGTCAAAACTCACTGAACTGTATGCTTAATATCTGGGCTCTTCACTGTGTGTAAATTTTGTCTCAAAAAGAAAGACCAGGGTTGGTATGTGAGGCATTTAATCCTCCTAACGGGAGAAATTGGTTTCACATACTTTACCAATAGCGATTTGCACATAATTGCACTCTAAGTGCAAATTTATTTTACACACTCAAAAAGTAGGCTCTAATTCTCTTCTTGGCAACATATTTCAGCAAGCTCAATGCAAAATATGTAAGTATTTGAAAAGAAGGCTATCTGGGAATTCCCTATTTCCTCTGAATTGAGGGAAAATACTAGGACATGACTGGAAAAATCAAAAGAGTTAAAGGTTAAACCATAAACAGCAGTTCAGCAATATGGCTATATAGGCCAAAGGCTAAACTTTCATAAACAGAAATGATCACCTCTCACTTTTCTGTAATAATGAGTACATATGTACATGATCAATTCCAGCACCAAATAACTGAGAACTTAATACTCAGTCTTGGTACCATCTTCTCCTTTTCCCATTGCTCCTCTCTGGAAGGAGGGAAGCAGAACAGAGCCACCAAAAGCAAAACTGCCTTCACTGCACACAGAAGGCCAGGCACAAAGCAGAGACAAGACACATATTTCCTACCTTTCTACTCTGGGATTGCAGTATTTCTCTTCAATAAGCTCCATTTTGTCCAAATCCTTCCATTTGCCTCCATCCAAGAATTGCCATCGATACGGCAAATGGAAATGAACTCTATTGCATTTATCTAAAATAAAAAACAAAGGAGTAACATAGCTTAGCAATACATATCATGCCCTAGCCTTGTCATTGTCAACAGGTGTGGTCCTGCCCACTGACCTGGGAACATTCTGGAAATGTGTGGTGGAGTCTGTTTTTTCAGTGCAGGCCTGCCTGAGCATTGAGATATGGATACACTTTTTGTATTTTATTATGTACATTGCTATCATTTAAATGTCTGTCCCTTCTAAAAGTCATGTTACAACCTAATCCCCAACGTGATACGATTGAGTGCTAAGGCCTTTGAGAGGTGACTGGGTCATAGATGAATGGAGTAACAGGTATATGAGTTACCATGAGAGTGCGACTGGGGGCTTTATAAGAGGAAGCAAGCCCTGAGCTAGCATGGTCACCCCCTCGCCATGATGCCCTGCAGTACCTCAGGCCTCTGCAGTCCCACCAGCAAGAAGGCCCCCATGAAATGCAGGCCCTTGACCCTCAACTTCTCAGCCTCCATAAAGGTAAGACACAAATTCCTTTTCTTTATAAATTATCCAGTTTCAGGTATTCAGTTATAAGCAACAGAAAACGGACTAAGACATACATCTTCCTTATGTCTCAGGTTTTACCAGGATCTTACTTTTTTTGTTGTTTCTTGAGACAGGGTCTCACTCTGTCACCCGGGCTGAGGCATACTGGCACAATCATGGCACACTGCAGCCTCAACCTCCCAGGCTCAGCCTCCTGAGTACCTGGGATGATGGTGTGCACTACCACCCAGCTAATTTTTGTATTTTTTGTAGAGACAAGGTTTCATCATGTTGGCCAGGCTGGTCTTTAACTCCTGGCCTCAAGTGATCCAACCACCATGGATTCCCAAAGTGCTGGGATTACAAACATGAGCCACCACACCTGGTAATGTTTTAGAAATATATATGTTGGTGGTTTATATCATCTATGAATGTTATTTAATGAGAGTAAGATGCTGATCACAAGAAGGTCAAAGGTCTCATCAATGCAGGGGGCAGTATGACTTATCAATGTCACTCTCCATGTGGCAGGTGGATGGGCAGAGGTCACATCAAAGATGGAACCAGATTCATCTCTACCAGAAATCCATCCCAACCCCAAAACATCCAACTGAAGGCAGATCAGCAGCATGGTTATAGGCTTCTTAGGTCTCTTCTGGCTAACAACATGCTCACTCCTTCCTCAACACACTCCCACCAACATCCACACAATGGCCCAGACCTACAGCTTCTGGTGAGCTGCTCCCCTCACCATCCCCATTTTCCTCCTGGGCAGCCAGATCCTCACTTCTCCCATCACTCCAAGCACATGCTGCCTGCCCTGCCTTTGCTGGTGCCCGCCACCACCTGGAACGCTGCCCACATCTCTCCCTACCTGTCAACAGCCTATATGAGGTTCTGCTACATCCACACAGAGGAGCGTCAGGAGAGGACAGGGAGAAGAGAAAAAGAATGAGAAGCTCTTTGCACTGTGACATGCGGCTACCTCCAAGATAAATGCTTTAAGGCAGAAAGATAGAGAACAAGGTGCAGAATGCCTGTATTTGGGTAAAAAATAGAAAAAAAATATAAGATTAGAGATATTCTGACTAAACACACACATATGCACATTATTTCTTGCAGAGGGAAGTTGGTAGCTAGAGATAAAGTTATGAGCGAAGACTTCTGTCATTTTGGCATGTTTTGAACTTTGAACCACAATTATAAAAGATATAATAAATTCCAAAAATTTATTATAATCGCTGATCATTTCCTGTAGTGTCTTCCAGGGAGAGAACAGGAATCTGGTTTTATAATAAATTCCAAAAATTTTCATATCGAATTGAAATGAAAAAAGAAAGCCAATCTAGTGTGCCTGTGTAAGAAGGAAACTGAACAGACACATATCCTTGTATAGGTATAAATTCTTGATGGGAGAATATTCAAGGAATGGATAATTACGGCTGTTTCTTGGAGGGGACCTGAGTTCTAGAGAAAACAACAGGTGAGGGGAACTTATTTCTTACTAAGCATCCTTTGTACATTTTAAATTCGTATTTCAAAATAATAATGAAACTAATTTGATACTTGAAAAAAATTAAAATTTTCTAAAATTGTGGGCATTCTTTCGGGCACATCTCAATGTCACTTCTCTCCCAGGCTCTGCAAAAGCACCATGATGGGGGAAGTATCATGGAATAGGGTGGGAGGCTGCCTGGGCTTGTCATTGACCAGGCATGGGGCCAAGCAGACAAGGCAGAAGAGAGTGCCAGGCCGAAAGCACTGAGGGAACAAGGCGGGGACACTCAAGCAAGGAAAATCTCCTCTAAATTCAACAAGGCTGGACACAGCCACACCAGGGACTGAAGATCTCCTGACTTGTCCCACTTGAACATGGACAGCTTACTAGGTCAGGGAACCTCTTGGACTCTCTCAACCAGGTGTGTACACAACAGGTAACTAAAGGGCTGGGCCAGAGGCGATAAGACTATAGTTATGGTCCAAGGTCATGACAAACCAGATTCCTGTTCTCTCCTGGGAAGACACTACAGGAAATGATCAGCAATGAGAACAGAAGGCCTCCCCGGGACATCCCAGTATTCAGATGCTATACCTACAAACCCCAGGCACAGGTGAACTATGAACAGCCTGAGACAGACTCTCCCTGCAAGCAGGCACATTCTGGGGAAGGTACACTCAATAGGGCCCTCCAGGTGGATGCTGCCCTGGGAAGGACATGGGGACCAGGGGAAGGCACTATAATCAAACAGCAGGCCTGAGGCTTCCATTCCAAATCAAAGCTGAGCTAAAGACCACACTGTTCACAGCTGGAATGTGTCCAGGAAAGGAGGCACCACATAGGCCACTGCAACCTGGTGAGAGCCTAGTCCCAGTACAGCGGTAGAGACATAAGGTCCCTTCCCTTGTCCTGGTCTTCCTTTCTCAACTTCTTTTTCCTCCTTCTAATGTTCCCCACCTCACTCTGGCATTCCAGAATCTAGGCTTTCTAAGAGATGAGTCACTGAAATCAAATCAATGTGGCAGACAAAACACCACATCCACTCCTGCCCTTCCTCCCTACTGTCCTTGAAATAACAAGCCAGAGAGAAGAATAAATCCAAAAGTACTGGAAAACAATAAAAAGTAGCATCAAAAGACCAGAATTATTCAAGAATTGCTAAAACTGTGGAGCAATGAGAATCAAATCGATATAAAAAGGAGAGAGAAAAATGTAGACAAAATATGCAGAAGATAGCACAGAAGTAGAAAAGATCTGGGGTCAACACAGATTCAGAGTCAGATGAAATAGGAGCAAGAAAAATACCCAGGCCAATCCCAGTGAGAATAATGGGAGCCCCGGCACAGGTACTCCTTTGTCCCGATTTGCTTGTGTGAAGCAAGTTGCTATGTGCTTCCCAGTTAAACTAAGTGTGAATATAAGGGTTAGAGACAGAGAAAAGCAAATGAGATGATCACCAAAGTCCCCACTCCAGTCCTAGGCTGCATGCCAGCTGCCCACTCCACCAAGCAAGGCCTTCTGCCTCTTCCCCACCATCACTAGAATGAGGGCCTGGAATCCAAATCAGCCCTGTGGAAATCAACCAATAGGCATATGGGATTCTCAAGCACCAATGCGACAGACAACCAAGAATCACTCAACACACGAGGAAAACAATTTGAAGAGAGGCAGCAACTCACACAGAAGCAGTGGTACCTAAGGAGAGAATGATCAGAGTTAAGGTAACAAGTGTTCACAGCTAGATTTTAACCTACGAGCCTAGCCTCTAAAACTTCTTGGAAAAAACTATAGGAGAAACATTTCATAGGTTTAGAATAGGCAAGTATTTTTAGGATAGAAAAAACACAAACCATAAAAGAAAAAAATATTATCTGGACATCAATATTAAAATACCTGTTCTTCAAAATACATTAGAAAGGAAATAAACATGATGGGGAGGGATAACATGGGGAGAAATGCCAGATATAGTATGCACCTAAAGTTAAATAAATGAATTTAAAAAAAAAAAGGAAATAAACATAAAAGACTGGGAGATTCTATCTTCAATATAAATCATATGCAAAACACAACTCAATAGTAAGAGATCAAATAACCCAATAAAACTGGGTATAACAGTCACAAAAGACCAATACTGTATGGTTCCATTTATAGGAAATATCCAAGCAAATCTATAGAGATGGAACCTCCATCTGTAGTCATCAGAAACTAGCGGGAGGGAAGAATGGCAGTTGACTGCTAATGAGGATGGGGTTACTCTGAGGCTGTTGAAATGTTTTCATATTGCCTATAATGATGGCTGCCCAATTCTGTGTTAATATTACATATATAAGTAGACTTCAAAAGTTCATGGAAAATTGAAAGATAAAAATAAAACTATAAACTTTATTTCTCAACATAAGCTCCATGGATAGACTAAATGGCTGGTATCATCTTTTACACTTTTGTCCTGAACACTTTTGTAAATGATACCAGCCATTTAGTCTATCCATGAAGAACTGAGGGTCCTAGAAATTCAACCATGTCAATCCAGTCTTTTCTACATTTTTAACTGAAAAAAATGGGTGCCCTTTAAAGATTTTTTTTTTTTTTAAGATAGAGTTTCAATCTTGTGGCCCAGGCTGGAGTACAATGGCATGGTCTCAGCTCACTGCAACCTCTGCCTCCCACCTTCAAGTGATTCTCCTGCCTCATCCTCCCTAGCAGCTGTGATTTCAGGCATGTGCAACCAGACCTGGCTAATTTTTATATTTTTAGTAGAGACGGGGTTTCACCATGTTGGCCAGGCTGGTCTCAAACTCCTGACCTCAAGTGATCCATCTGCCTCAGCCTCTTAAAGTGCTGGGATTACAGGCATGAGCCACCATGCCTGGCCTAAAGATTTTTTAAGATTAGAAAATGAAAAGAAGTCAGAAAGAGCAAAATCAGGACTATAAGGTAGGTGCATAAGATTTCTCATTGAAACTCTTGCAAAATTTCCCTTGATTGATAAGGAATGAGCAGTAGCCTTGTGGTGGTAGAGAAGGACCCTCTGGTAAAGCGTTCCTGGGCATTTTACTGCTAATGCTTTGGCTTTCTCAAAACACTCTCATAATAAACAGATGTTATTGCTCTTTGGCCCTCTAGAAAGCCAACAAGCAAAATGCCTTGACCATCCCAAAAAACTGTTGCTGTGACTTCTGCTCCTGACCACTGCTGTGACTTCTGCTCCTGATCACTGCTGTGACTGGGCCACTTTCCTGTTGGGAGCCATTGCTTTGTGCTTTGTCTTCAGGATCCTACTGGTGAAGACATGTTCCATCTTCTATTATGATTCTTCGGAGAAATGCTTCAGGATCTTAATCCCACTTGTTTAAAATTTCCATTGAAAGTTCTGCTCGTCTGCAGCTGATCCAGGCAGAATGGTTTTGGCACCCATAGAGTAGAAAGTTTGCTCAATTTTTTTTTTTTTTTTTTTACATCTGGAGTGTATTTTATTTATTTATTTATTTTAAATTTTAAATTTTTATTGCATTTTAGGTTTTGGGGAGTTTGCTCAATTTTTAATTTTTCTGGCAGACTGTATAAACTGAACCAATCAAGATGTCTAGCGTTGGCTACTGTTTGTGCTCTTCATCACGGGTCTTGTTCAATTAAGGAACAAACAAACTTAAATTCTTCCTCACAAATTGATGTGGATGGCTCCATCTTTACCATTCTCTCATTCCTTCTTAAAATGACTTACTCATGTATAAACTGATTTCTTTGGAACATTGTCCTCATAAACTTTTTTGTAAAGCATCGATGATTTTGTCATTCTTCCACCCAAGATTCACCATAAATTTGATATTTTTTCTTGCTTCAACTGCAGCAAAATTTATGTTGCTTTGATAGGGGCTCTTTCCAAACTGATGTCTTATCGTTCTTAGTGCCTCAAACTAGATCCTGTTCAAATATGTTATTACAAGTTAGTATGAATTTATTTTGATGCAAAAAGTTAAATTTTTTCATAATATGCATTTTCCATGAACTTTTGGAAGACCCCTTTTGTGTGTGTGTGTGTGTGTGTGTGTGTGTGTAAAGCTTTTATATTTTAAAAAGGCAAAAGATCTGAGTAGATACTTCACAGAAAATACACAAATGCCCAAAAAGTACATGTAAATAAATGTTATACATCATTAATCATCAGGGAAATGCAAATTAAAATCACAATAAGACATCATCACTCGCTGATCAGAATGGCTAAAATTTAAAAGACAATGCCAAGTGCTAGCAAGAATATACAATAACTGAAACTCTCATAACTTGCTGGTGGGAACATAAAATAGTATTATCTATTTTGGAAGACAGTTCAGCAGTTTCTTACAAAATCAACCACATGCCATAACCCCGCAACTATGTCTAGGTCTTTTACCCAAGAGAAATGAAAACATATATCCACATGAAAACTTGTACATACTAATATAAATTTTATTTGCAAAAGCCAAAACCTGGCAACGACCCAAATGTTCATCAACATCCGAATGTATAAACGAATTGCAGTCAATCATGCAATGGAATACTACTGGGCAATAAAAAGAAACAAATGATCGATATGCCAGCATGACTGAATCTCAAAAACATGCTCATGAGAGAAGCCAGGCACAAGAGAACACACTGTATGAGTCCCTTTATGTGAAATTCTAGAAAATGCAAATCTACTCCACTGGGACAAAAAGTAGATCAGGGACTTCCTGAGGGGACAAACTATGGGGTGAGGATTAATTATAAAGGGGGCATAAAACAATGTTTTTGGAGGGAGGGAACTGTTCCATATCCTGCTTGTAGAGATGGTTACATGAGCATATATACTTACCAAAACTCAGAACTATATATTTAAAATGGGTACACTTTATCATGTGTAAACTATAGCTCAATAATATTGCTTTTGAGGAATACACATATATGCATATATATGGCACATATTCTTTAACCTATCATTCCATTCCCTGAAATCTATCTATGGAAATGCTCACATATATGTTCTTGAATGCTCAATGGAACATCATTATAATCAAATACTACACATTTGTTTTTAAAATGATGTGGACTTTCACATACTGACATGGAAAAAAATCTCTAAGACACAATGTCAAGATGCAGGTTGAATAATAACATTATCACATACTCCCATCTGTTTAAAAATATGTAAAACAATTATCGCAACCACACAGTGTTTACCTTTGGGCAAGGATGAAGGGACTTCATGCCTCACTGTGTATGACCAAACTCTCTTATGGAGTGAAAGTATTCATAAATCGCTTGGGTAAGTTTTAAAAACTGAAAATGAAATAAGAAGTTTTGGTGGTTGTTTTTTAAGGGGAGTCACCAAATTTGAGAACAAACCTTTCTTCAGTCAAAGCCCAGGAAAGCATTTAAGAAGAAAACAAAGGTTTAGTGAAAATACAGACACACACATGCACACCAGAATTGCTGCTTCTGATAAAAGATCACTGGATTGTTCACTGGATCAATACAGAAGAAATGCCCAATTTAAACAACTACTCATCCTCTAGGAGCTAATACAATTGTTTCCATCTCAATGAAGTCCTTCCCAGTTTCTAAGGCAGCTCTCAGTCTATCATCACCCTTATCTTTGTTCCCACCAGACTGAGCACTTCTCTGTCCTGTGCAGGTCTGTGACCTCATGCTAAGCTGACCAAGGCTCAATACTTAACATTCATTTGGTGCATGAACCAGTTATGTTCCCAAAAATCATCCACATTTGATTTCTGAAAACTCAAAGAATTGCTACCATCTTTTACTGCCCAACAAAAGAGCTTCAGCATTGGCCAAAGTGCCAAGCCCTGATCCTCCCTGGATGGGGAAGGGGTTTGGGATGGGGGTGACCTCAGAGCATAGCTCTGGGAATGACAAGCAGTTACCCCTCCTACAAGTGGGATGAAGGAGCCTCCTCCAACTTACCTTGAAAGCTACAACTTTTCCGGATATGGTACAAACAGATCTGATCACTCTCCTCCTGGCTAAGAGTGTTTGGGGACACAGAACCTGAACTGTCTTTTCTTTCTGCAAAGAAACACCACAAAGATATGTCAGCTTCTGATATGGGGTCAAAGTAGTTCAAGGTACAAAGGAGAGTTAAAGAGGATTCATTCAGCTCTCTGCACAAAAGTGGGCAAGGTGAGCTCACAAGCCCTGCGGTGTTTGGGGTGAAAGTGCTCCTATACAGGTGGATCCTCTACTTTGTAGAGACAGGCTGGGAGCCTGAGGCCACACAGCTGCTTGCCAAATCTAGGACTCCATGAAGGGACTCCTTTCTCAACTCTTGCTGTCCACCCAATTCACTAAGAGACCCATTTAAAAATACAGGTGCCCAATTCTGCCCTAGACTGATTCCACCCCAGAATGACTGAATCAGAATCTCCAGGGATGAAGCTTGGGACACTTTTGTAATAAAGGGAGAACCACTGTCTTACATGTTGAGGCATCTTACAATTCCTTCTATGCCTACGGCTGTGATGACCCTCAAGGGCAAATAGAGGGCTATTTTTTATAAACTAGATTTGAGGCTATAGAGCAAATATTCACTAATGAGCTATCATAATTGGGTACTAATGCCAAGAAAAGAATAATAAATAGAAAATCCACATTTCAAAATGAAGCCTCCTTAATTAATTTTCGGTTAATTATCAGGATCTTAATATAAAAAGGGCACATAAATCCTTTCTAGTTTACCTTTACTAGCACCATGCTAATGAGTTTTTACCTACGACATTTACCCTCACTCAGCTACCCTCAAATGAGCACATAAAATTACTTTGCAATCCCTATTTAGTGTCATTTGTCATTTTGTTATTCATCTTCCCTTTTCTTTGTTTAAGCCCCTGAGATACTTCACAAGCTGGGCCTCCAAACCGAGGCCTATGGGACCACGAAGGTCATCTCCCTCTCTCCCCACGATGGTGACTGCTCTTGAACCTATCACTGGGCAGTGGATCCCTCCTCCATTTCTGACAAGGCTGTAATCCAACTGTATCCAAGGATGAAGATACTCTTAAAGATCTATGTAATAACCTGCCTACTTCTAGGCTTCCTACAGCTGAAAGAAATTAACAAAACATATTTGAAAACAGTGTAAAAAAAACACAAGGCCGGGCGCAGTGGCTCAAGCCTGTAATCCCAGCACTTTGGGAGGCCGAGGCGGGTGGATCACGAGGTCAAGAGATCGAGACCATCCTGGTCAACATGGTGAAACCCTGTCTCTACTAAAGACACAAAAAATTAGCTGGGAATGGTGGCGCATGCCTGTAATCCCAGCTACTCAGGAGGCTGAGGCAGGAGAACTGCCTGAACCCAGTAGGCGGAGGCTGCGGTGAGCCGAGATCGCACCATTGCACTCCAGCCTGGGCAACAAGTGCGAAACTCCGTCTCCAAAAAAAAACAACAACAACAAAAAAAAACCACACAAATACGGTGAGGACAATTTTTAAATAGAAAAGTCAGCTACAATTAGAGTGGTACATTTGTTTGCAGGTAGTCCTAGAATGCAAATGACATTCTAGGAAGCACTCTATTAAAATTGTAGCCACCACTATAGCTAAATGAGTGGGTTTGATTCTGCTCTGCAGGGAGGCATGTCTCAGCTTCACCAAGGAATAAGCAGGGCTCAGGACAGTGCCCAGCATGTGGCAATCACACTAAGGTGCTGAATGAAAGAGTGGATAACCGAACAGCCAGCCAATGGCTGGTACTGTGAAATCCAACGGACGCCAGTGTATTATGATCTCCCTGACGGACCACATTATTCATCTGCCCCACAACAGATACTCAAGAAATGCTCATAAATAAAAATATCTGCTCAAAATTTGCCTGTCACTAAGCCTGGCAGTCCTTAAAAAAAAAAGTAACCTAGCACACTCATTCATTCAACAAACGTCAGAGTGCCTACTGTGGGCCAGGCACTGTCTAGGTGCCAGAGAGGAGCAGGGAGCAGACAAATTTACAATGGCTCAAAAACTCTACTTATTCATGTCAGGAATATGGCCAATGCCAAAATTAAGGTATGCTTCTTTCACTCATTTTGTAAAATCAAAACAACACAACGCAAGGGATGCTCCCCAGAGCTGTGCAGCACAGCATTCTTAACTTTGGGTTGCTCCCTGAGGGGCATGTTCTCTTGGGGTGAAGATGGGGGTGACTGCATGGGGGAGGAGCCAAGTCTCCCATTTCAGTGTAGACTAGGCCCATCCGGAATTCACTCACCATCAATACCAATTCACATTTGTCTAGGATAGCTTGATTGATCATGTCTGATTTCAACTTATCCTAACCTCCCCACCCCCTGCCTTATTAGGAAAGCATTGCCAACTCCATTTTACTAAAAGCAGCACAAGACTTGCCCAAAGTCACACATTCTGTGTACTGGCTAGGTGGAATCTGAGCGCGCCAGCCCAGGACCTCCTGTGCACCCCACCAGCCTTACCTCCCCACCGGCCTTACCAGAAGTACCCTGTGGGCCCTGAGGAGGAGGCACTCTGCTGGGGGCAGAGCTCTTATTCTTGATGTCATGCGCATTTCTGTAAATGGAAGGCAGCCTGCTCACCAGGTCTGAGCTCATACCCAACTTCTCCAATTTCTCCAGATTCTCAGAATTAGAGAAGTTATGGGATCTCTTACAGCTAGTGCCAAACTTGCATTCCCCCTGTAAAAAATACTGGCAGATATGGAGTTTGATGCACTGCTTTTGAAAGGAACAAGAGCCATGGGGTCCATCTCCTTTATTGTAGTGTTGGCAAATCTGTTGACAGAGAGGGAAAAAAACACTAGTTGAGGAAGGTCTCACATGACACCACCTCCCCAGTGACCAGTCCACTGGTGAGAAAAGGCCTTCGCAATCTGTGATTCTATCATCCACACAGAACACAGCGATAACATCCCTCACTCTTGATGATGGCTGCTAACAAATGCCCTTGGCTAAAATGGGAACCAAATGGAAAGGAGACCGCACAGAAGCAGCCCTTCCGTTGGGAAAATCCAAGAACTTCAAAGTGACTAGAGCTGCTCCTTTCATGAGACAATGCAAATCAAATGGCTATATCCTGAGAGCCTCTACAATCTACCTACACTCTTCCCCCACTGACTTACCAACTCTCCCTCCCTTTCCCAGGCCCATTTTCTCTGGACTCTCTTTTCTACAATTCAAAGTCAAAGAGGCTCTGAGGGCTTAAAGCATCTCAGAGAAGGCCAAACACCATTCTTTCATTTTTCAGTGGAGCACACTGAGAGGCTCAGAGAGGTTAAAGAGCCAGCACTAGTCCGACAGCTATCCATGGCATCTGGTATACATGATGTTTGAGGAACTGGGTTGTTGGCAAAGCTGGCCCTTGAACTTCAATCAACTGCTCCTTCTGCTAAACATTCCAAATTCCTGCAGGTGTAAACCAGACCAGAGACCACCAAGGGCCCACCCATTCCCCTCAGTCATTACATCTCCCAAGATACAGGAAAGTCCCCAGGAAGGTGTGGAACCCCGACTTCCCCTGGCACTCACTTCTGGCAAAAGCCAGGGGTCATTCTGAAACAAGAGTTGGCATAGCTCGTTATAGCTCAGGTGGTCAACGCCATGAGTTCTCAGCACACTCAGGTTGTGATCGGTTGTCAAGCTGTGACTATTCCTGCAGTTCTTCCTGCAAAGAAGCAGAGCTGGTGTTACATGTTGAATTGAGTCTCCTCAAAATTCCTATGTTGGAGTCCTAACTCCCAGGACTTCAGGATATGGCTCTATTTGGAGAGAGGGTCTTTAGAGAGGTAATTAAGTTAAAAAGAGGTCAACAGGGTGGGCCCCAATCCCACATGACTGCTGTCCTTATAAGAAGAGATTGGGGCACAGACACGCACAGAGAAAAGACCATGCGGGGACACAGTGGGAAGGCGGCCATCTACAAGCCAAGGAGAGAAACCAACCCGCCAACACCTTGGCTAAAATAGGAACCAAGTGGAAAGGAGACTGCACAGAAGCAGCCCTTCCACTGGGAAAATCCAAGAACTTCAAAGGGACTAGAGCTGCTCCTTTCATGAGACAATGCAAATCAAATGGCTACATCTTAAGAGTAGCCATCTTGATCTCAGACTTCTAGCCTCCAGAACTGTGAGAAAGTCGATTTCTGTTGTTTCAGACTCGTAGTCTGTGGTACTTTGTCATGGGTGTGCTGGCAAACTGAAAACTGATAAAATCAGTCTTCATAACAATTGCTCAGAAACACTTCCTGACAGTGTTTACAAGCACCAGAGAAAAACCAGCATGTCTACAAAACAACAACAAAAAATCTAAGGTGTATTTACCAAGGAAGAGATGGGGCCTTTCAAGGTCTATGGCCCAGGACGGTACCTCTCAGCAGGCATTTGATGAGAATGACAAAGAAGAGTCACTGCACAGCAGTTGGTAAGCAGTTAACCACAGGCTCAATCAATGAGCATGGCATCTTATCATTATAGGTCACATATGTGCATGCATGCAGGCATGCACACACACAGCCCTGAACCCAGCTCTTTTTTCTGCTCTCTTCCTTCATTCTTTCCATTCACAAGCAGCTGATAAGCCCCAGGGTGAGCCAGACACTGGCATCATGCCCTGAGAACCCAAAGATAAACCTTTAAATGACTGCCTGAGTCACCAGGACCCAGAAGAGTCAAGTCAAGCATTTGTTTGACTCAGACACTGCCATGCCGCCTACGCCACGCTTGTAATACACATCTCAGGAGAATGCCAAACCCGGATACACCCCAAACCCGCACCTCCTACAGAATCCCCAGCTCAGTAAAAGGCAACTTCCCTCTCCCACTGCACAGACCAAAAACCCTGAAGTCATCCTTGACTGCTCTCTTTCCCTCATCTAGTGGAGGTGACAGAGAGGACTCTGATATGGAGTGGAAAGTGCAACGTCAGCTGTGGTCAGACTCCATCAGTGCAGAGCAAAAGGGCACGTGAGCCAGGCTGGGCTGGGAGAGAACTGGGGAAGAAATTAGGGGAGTGTACTGGACAGCACAAAGCCTGAGTGGAATAGTTAAAGGGTGAGGAGGAGACAGCAAGAGGAGAAAGGAAGAACATTCTAGAAGAGGGGCAAATAATTTGGTGCCGCCAGAGCCAAATATATCTAATAACTGTAATGATGACAATGACTACTAAAATTTAATGAGCGACTGCCAAGTGTCGGCCAAAATGTTTTATGAATTAACTCATTCAGTCCTGAACCAGCCTGTGAGGGGAGAAATATCATTAACCCCACCTCGCAGATGAGGGAACTGAGACCTGGAGATAAAGTCATTTGCCCAAAGCCACCAGCTAGCAAGGAGCAGAGCCCAGGTTGAAACAAGGTGGGCTGGTTCTCAGGACTGTGCCCTAGACCACTGGGCTTACCACCTCCTGAGCATAGGACTAAGAGTCAGGGAACCAGGGCTAAGTACCACCTCTGCAGCAGGACTGATGACCTATTTCTAAAAGCACTGACCCTGAGGCTCAGGAAGACAAGCAGAGACACAGGGGAATCACAGAAGTGCATCCAACCACACCCACTCTCCCTAAAGTGAGTCAGAAATGGAAGGTTCAAGAAATTCACCTGTGTAAACAAGAGAAACTAGTTTTGAGAACTAGCTTAAGAACAGGGCTGCCATCTTTATTTTACAAAATATGAATATTAAACAGATCCACCAGTTACTCCCATGAGAGGCTCCATCCAATCACCTTTTGCTGTGCCCCTTCTCCCTCCTGGGCTGCTGTTCCCCAACCTCTCCTGGACTGACTCACCCCTGAAGGCTGATTTCCCCAGAGTTCTGCCCTCAGCCATGTCCTTTCAGGCCTCAGGCTCTACCTCAGATCTGATCCACTCCCGGGGCTGTAGCCACAGCCACACCACCCAACGTCTCCCACACCAGCCCAGCACCTCAGGCCCCTGGCCTTCCTCCCAAGTTTCTGACCTAGACAGCTGCCTCCTGGGCATGCTTCGAAACTAAAACCCTCTCCTGTTTTCTCAGTCTACAACACCCAGGCCACAGTAGGTGCAGAAACTGAAGAGTTTTCTGAGAAAGTTCACCTCTCTCATATCCTCTCACCACAGAGTCACCGACTCAACTCTCCAGAATTTCTCACATAGCCCTTGGAAAATTCTAATCTAGATATTTCTGAAAAGCTGCTTCAGAGACTACATTTCCCAGCCACCCTGCATCTAGACAGGGTCACAAGACAGCTTCTGGTCAATGGGATGTGGATGAAAAGAAATCCACCACTTCTAGACCTGGTGTATCAAAACCTCCCATTCCGCCATGTGATGGCTCACGCCTGTAATCCCAGCACTTTGGGAGGCCGAGGCAGTTGGATCACGAGGCCAGGAGTTCAAGACTAGCCTGGCCAATATGGTGAAACCCCGTATTTACTAAAAATATAAAAATTAACCAGGTGTGGTGGCAGGTGCCTGTAACCCCAGCTTCTTGGGAGGTTGAAGTGAGCCAAGATCACCATTGCACTCCAGCCTGGGCGACAGAGCAAGACTCCGATTCAAAACAAATAAAAGTAAAATAAAAACCTCCCATGCAATCCTCTACTGAAACTTGATACCTACACTGTCCTCAAGAGCCATGTGCTGAGGAGCGCAGAGCGGAGGTCAGTTAGCCTGGATCCCTGGATGACTGTATGGATCAAGGCCCCCACCCCATGCTCACTGTTGGCCTGACATGAGCAAGAAGTATCTACTCTACTAAGATACACACATACACACACACCAGGGAGCAAGCAAGAAAGGAGGGAGCAGGGGAGGAAGGAATTCTCCTGGACTAGCTTCCCAGCAGTTCCCATGACATTCTCCCTTAAATTGGCATCCACACCACTACCTAGGACTTCCTAAAATACAAACCTGATGGGTGCTCTCTCCTGCCATTTGACTCGCCCCATCACCTTCAGGGTGAGGCCCAAATCCTTCAGCATAAACCTCAGCAATCCCTTCCACACATCCCACTGACCATGTGCTATGATCAGAACATGGGCGCTAAGTGCTGGGGAGACAGCTAGGGCTTCTGCCCTCAGGGAGTTTCCATTCTACTGGGAACTGGGTACCAAGAGAAAAATAAACAGCTCCCTGTGACCAAGAGTAAGGAGAGGAAAAGCCCTCAAATGGGATGTGATCTTTAGGTTGAGGCCTGAAGCAAGAAGGGCACTCCAGGCAGAACAAGAGGTTCCCAGAAATGCCGAGGCTGGGGGGTGTTCCAGGCACAGAAAGGTATCGGGTCGGCAGAGACCAGTATCCCAGGACCTTGTGGGCAATGGGAGGCAGTTTGCAGTTTCCAGTTTGTAAGCAGATAAATAGGGTTGAACGGGGTTTAAAGATCCCTTCCGGCTGCTGGGCAGAGAAAGCCTTCATTGTCTACCCTCAAAGCTGGCAAGGGGAACCCACGGCGTCGTGGAGCTCCCCTAGGCCACCGCCTCCCTCTCCCCCACCCCACCCGGCCACCACCGGATGTTCCACCCGGCACTACCGCGTTCTTTGTAAGTCATTCTCTCTCCCCAGGAGACTGAAGGACTCCAATCGACGAGTCCCTCGCACTGTGCCAGGTACTCAGCAGGTGCTCAATAAACGCTCGCTTTAATGAATGACGGGGCGAGGCCGGGGCAGAGCCACCGAATTGTCTGCTCAAACTTCAAGTAGGACCCTAAACTGACTGGAAGCGCGTAGGGGCGCGCGGGGCCTCTGCCCGGGCTGGAGGCCGCGCCTTACCCGGTTCTCAGGAACTTGCAGGCGCCGTAGACCATGAACTTGCAGAGGTGCAGCTGCGCGCAGAGCCCCACGCAGCCCGGCTTGGAGCCCTGCTGCACGCGGCACAGGCGCAGCGGCGACGCGGCCAGCACCACGCGCTCCGGGACCGCGGTCTCGCCGCCCGCGCCCGGCCGCGCCGCCACCACGAAGCGGCCACACTCCCGCAGCAGCCGCTCTAGCGCGTCGCTGCCCAAGCCCACCCGCAAGCGGCGCCGCAGCTCGGGCAGATCCAGGGCGCCCCCGGCCGCGCACAGCACCTGGGTCACCTCACCGACGAGGCTAGCCTGGGCCATGGCCGCGGGGACTGCGCCCGTCGGACCACGGGTGGCGCGACGCGGGCGGCGGCGGACACTAGCTGGCGGGCGGCTCCCGCGGGGTGGAGGCGCCGGCGGGAAACGAAACCGAAAGCAGCCCTGGGCCGGCGAAAAACAGAACCTGTGCGGCCTCGCCACGCCCCCCGGCCCGCAGCTGAGCGGCGGCGCCTTACGCCTCAGGGTCCCCAGCTGTGCTGCAGGCGCCGGACGGGAGCTCGTGCGCTCGTGCGCTCGTGCTCGGCGCTCGGGCGGGGGCTGTGGCGGCTCACGGGGGCTTGTTCCTAGGCGCCGAAAAGGACTTTCCCGGACGTTTGAAGGACCAGAAGCCCCTAATTCTGCGATGCTCCGAGCGCCTGTAGTCAGAGGGCGCCTGGAGGGCGGCGGGAGCGTTGGCGGGAGCGTTGGCGGAGCGGGCTGGACGCCGCCCGTTAAAGCCGCTCGGCGTCGCCCGGGCCAAGCCCCGGCTTCGTAGACGACTCACAGAAACGGACGACTGATGGGGCCCCCACCCCTCGAACAAGTAACAAAAGCGATCACTCCGCTTTAGAAAGACGGCCTTAAATGTTTCTTTCGCCTCGGTGCATCAATGAGTTCCTTCATGTAAACATAAATGGGTATGTCCTTTAAAAGAGCAAATCCGTTACTCCCAGCCCCTAAGTAACGATTGAGCAAATATTTTAGAAGACCCTTGAGAGCAAAGACCCTCTCACACATGCTGAGGGCAATGCGAGTTGTGAGAGCCGTTTGGGGAAGTAATCCAGGAATAGCTATTAAAATTGAAATCGCGTGTGACCTTTGACACAGCGATCTTTCCTCTCGGAATCTTCCAGAAGTAAAAGGAACAGTAAATAAGTTATGTGTGAAAGTGTTACTGAGGGAACCCCACCTGGGAGGTAGCCTTAGTGGGAACTGTGTGACCGATCTTTAAAGACTATTAGGAAAACTATTTAACAAGATCTTTAAAGACTATTAGGAAAACTATTTAACAAGCGTGCGTTAAATCTCTTTGTGCGGATCTAGAAGGACAGCCATGATGGGTCGCTAAACGAGAAAAGATGGCTGTACAGAAATGTCTAATCAAGTTGAATGATCAAGAATTAATTTTTTTTTAATGTCTAACAGAAGAAAAGCCTGTGTGTGTGTGTCAGGACATTTTTGAATAAGCATGGACAAAGATGTGGAATAAACACACAAGGGTGGTTGGCAGGAGGCAGCAGGAGGTACTAGGAAAGTGGAAAAGGGAAGATGAGGGGCAGAAGGATTGTGGGGGGAGAGTACTTACGGTATAACATTGACTAAAAATGAATATAAAAATCTTAACTATAAGCCGGTGCGGTGACTCACGCCTGTAATCCCAGCACATTGGGAGGCCAAGGCGGGTGGATCACTTGAGGTCAGGAGTTTGGGACCAGTCTGGCCAATGTGGTGAAACCCTGTCTCTACTAAAATTGTAAAAATTAGCTGGGCATGGTGTCGGGTGGCCAGCTACTCAGAAGACTGAGGCAGGAGAATTGCTTGAAACCAGTAGGCAGAGGTTGCAGTGAGCCGAGATCACACCACTGCACGATAGCCTGGGTAACAGTGAGACTCCATATTTAAAAAAAAAAAAAAAAATTCTTACCTGTAGTATTACTACAAAAATGTAAACAATAAGCGTATGGATAAAGACTAGACAGTAACATGGACAAATGAAAAAGACAGGGTCTTAGTCTGTCACCTAGGCTTTAGTATAACAATATAATCATAGCTCACTACAACCTGGAACTTCTGGGCTCAAGTGAGCCTCCCACCTTAGCCTCCCAAGTAGCTGGGCCCAGAGGCACGTGCCACCATGCCCAGATAATTTTTAAATTTTTTGTAGAGACACTGCCTCATATGTTGCCCAGGCTGGTCTTGAACTCCTAGCCTCAAGCAGTCCTCCCACCTCAGATTCTTAAAGTGCTGGGGTTACAGTGAGCCACCATGCCCAGCCTAAAATGTTAATTTTTTTTTTTTGAGACAGAATCTTGCTCTGTCACCCAGGCTGGAGGGCAGTGGCACAATCTTGGCTCACTGTAACCATTGCCTCCCAGGTGCAAGTGATTCTCCTGCCTCAACCTCCTAAGTAGCTGAGATTACAGGTATGCACCACCATGCTGGGCTAATTTTTGTATTTTTAGTAGTATCTTTAGTAGTATTCTTTCACCATGTTGGTCAGACTGGTCTCAAACTCCTGACCTCGTGATCCGCCCGCTTCAGCCTCCCAAAGTGCTGGGATTACAGGCATGAGCCACTGCGCCCAGCTAAAATGTTAATTTTTAATCAAAAATGTTAGGCTGGGCACGATGGTTCACACCTGTAATTCCAGCTCCTTGGGAGGGATCTGTTAAAACGTACACGCTGAATGAAGAGACCCCCAACAGGGTTTGTGTGAGCAATATGGATGTTTATTCACCTGTATGCGGGCGGGCTGACACCAGAAAGGGCATCAGCAGATGGTGGTGGGATAGGAGTTGGTTATAGGTTGAGGCAAGTGGTCAGTTAAAGGTGGTAATCTATTTTAGGGAGGGGAAGGGCATCACAGGATGCATGGTCACAAGGGTAGCGGTTATCTATTACAAACAGGCATGATCATAAGGGTGGGGGTTATTGATTGCAAGCACAGGGGAGGGTGCTGTAAATTACTTAGTTACAGGGGTGGGGGGTCTTGAGAAACCCAGTGTCCAGGGGTGAAATTCTGTAAGGCTAAGCAGGAACAATGGTTGCAGGTTGCAGGGGGAGAGCAATTAGTTGAGGCAGGAACAAGTCGTTTCACTTCTTTCTGTGGCCACCTGGTTACTTGTGGTTACCTCAGACTTTCTGGCTTCTGGGGACCATCCAGATGTGTACTTTTGGGTCACCAAGGCTATAATGGCCAGGCTCAGACTTAGAGGCCTAACATTCCCATCTTTTTATATATGTATTAAAGAAAATTCTTTTAATACTTAAAAGTTGGAGAAGGGAGTAGGGGCGATGTTTCTCATGATTTTTACGAGCGTGACAGGACTGCAAAGACACCTAAAAGAAAAGTCTGTGATTTGTGTAGTTTAGTAAGTGTTTGGCCAAGTCCTTGGAAGCATAATAGCTTTAGTGATGAAACCTTGGGCCAAGGTTGGAATAGTGTCCAGTGTAGGGGGTGGTCCCAGAAGACTTGGATTGAAAGAGATGTGCAGGTTCTGGAGAGGTCATGCTGCATCTTGACATTAGCAGGGTGCTGCCTGGAGCTCATGAGTGATGGATTGGTGTTTCTGGTTGTTCCTGGAAGGGTGAAGACTGAAATAGAGCTGGGGAGAAAGACAGGCAAATGAATGGGGAGGGTTGGCAAGGCATTTTGCTTTAAGCGGCTGAGAGATCCTGGGACAATGGGTAATGTTGTTAAAAGTAGCATTTGCCACATAGAGTGATTAGTGATGGCCTGGATATGGTTTTGTAGGAATTGAGAGACTAATTGGAAAATGCGAGGTCTGAATAAGAGAAGGAGGAAGATGGATATTAGGGGCCATCTTCCTATGGCCCCTAATAAGGGAGCCATAGTAAGGAGTGGGAAGAGCCATGACATCCAGCTAGGATGGGATAATATACACCAAGTTTGGCATAGTTATTTGCCTCATTAGCAAATTTTGGAACCTTGTCTTTGAGCCTTTTGATATTATCATAAACTAGGCCGGTTTGATTAAAGTAAAAGCCAAATTCCTCATTGAGAAATATACAGAGTTCTGCCTTTTCTGCAGTGAGTAAGTTGAGACCACGACGGTTTTGGAGGACGACTGCAGCTAAAGAGTGTATCTGAGCTTGAAGGACAGACAAGGTATTATATATGTCTGTACTGCTGGCAGAGAAGTCAGTAAACAGGCTGCGGAATGTTGTGACAGGGGTGGTGACCCCCACTATGCCAGACCTACTAAGGTCTACAGTAGAGGCTGCAAGCCCTGTTCCCACAAGTAATGGAATTAGCTGGATGACTCTTTTTTGTCGAGTAGGTGTCATTAGGGAGACAGGCAGTTGCTCATTACCATTGGCAAATTGAATTTTAGGAATAAGGAAGACTAAGGCCCAGGTTCCTGTCCAGTTAGTGGATAAACACATATAAATGGAAGAGCCACGTAAGAAGAGACGGGGGGGGGGGGAGGGGGGGGGCGCGAGGAAGCAGAATTGAAAATGCAGGGTGAAAAGGTGGGAGGGATCCTTGAAAGGGGAGTCAGATTGCCAAATTCCTAAAGATCCAGCAAGAACAGAAGCAGTTAGGGGGTTGAAAGGGAGATTGATGGTAACTGTGTGGTGGGGGCAGTTTGGTTTTCATAGTGTATGAGGAAGCATGTGGTATCAACAAATAGTCTGTCACTAACATTTGTAGGGCCAGGTATGAGTAAGCATGAAGAGGGGCTTAAGATGAGAATCTGAGGAACAGGGAGAGGGTAGCCAAGGATGGAGTGAGAGACAGGGAAGGTGCCGACCTAGACAATAATGACTGTTAATATTTTTAGGTTATCAGTAGTGATAGAGCGTTTGTCAGTGAAGCAAAGTGACTATGCTCCTAAAGGCGTATTAACGTGTGTGTCAGGGCTTTGGAGATGAAGAGTAAGGCAGCACTTAGACGGTGGAAGATTACCCAAGGGAATTCCAGTGGTTTGTTGATAGGAAGTGCATAGAGGAGCAGGAGTGGGATAGTTGTGTATGTAGTAATATGGGCGGAGTGGAGTTAATATGAGGTGAGAGTTGCTGTAAATAGTTGCAGAGAAGTATCGCAGCTTGTTGGTATGAAATGTCTGAGGAAGTTTTGCTAGACTTAACCAAGAAGTAGAGAATCTCTATGGGAGGGTAGAGATGGGGACTGTTAAAAGAGGTTTGTAGGTGTAGGGATACGTAAGAGGTAGCCCAATCGGCTGGCAGGGCAGGAATAGCGGTATAAGAGGAGGAAGAAAGGGAGATGCAGAGCCAGCTGTTTTTTGCCAGCAGTGGGTTGGAATTAATGAGGAGGTAATGGGTTAGACTGACGGTATGTTGAAGGTAATTAGGAAGGGATACGGAGTGACAGAATGGGACTGAGAAAAAGAATGAGTAGAAAAGTAAAGAAGAGGACTTCATCACTATGTGGCAATGACCCTTGCCACATAGGTCATTTATCCACTCAAGAAAGGAGTCGAGGGTGGAAGTTTGTGAGTAGAACCACGAGATGTCAGCTAAAATGGTCTGGAGGAAAGCAGTGAACTGGCAAGGCAAGCAAATATAGGGCATTTAAATGTGGACGAGAAGGGCGACTAGAAATATGATTAGACAGCAATAGGAATAGAGAGCTTGTGAAGTGTAGACCAAGTTTTAGGGGTGACTGCATAGAGCCTGTTACAAATAGCAAAGTTAAGAGAAGGATTCCTGTTGTTTTTTTTCCAGCTTTATTGGAGTATAATTGACAAACATGGCATATATTTAATGTATACAACTTGATGTTTGTTTTTGTTTTTTTTAATGTGCTTTTGGTTCTGGGGTACATGTGCAGATCATGTGGGATTGTTACATAGGTACATACTTGGCAAGGTGGTTTGCTGCCTCCATTCGGCTGTCACCTGTATCTGGAATTTCTTCCCATGTTATCCCTCCCCAATCTCCCTACCCCCTGCTGTCCCTCCCCTAACGACCCCCAACAGACCCCAGTGTGTAGTGCTCCCCTCCCTGTGTCCATGTGTTCTCATTGTTCAACACCCACCTATGAGTGAGAACATGCGGTATTTCATTTTCTGTTCTTGTGTCAGTTTGCTGAGAATGATGGTCTCCAGGTTCATCCATGTCCCTACAAAGGACATGAACTCATCGTTTTTGATGGCTGCATAATATTCCATGGTGTATATGTGCCACATTTTCTTTGTCCAGTCTATTATTGATGGGCATTTGGGTTGGTTCCAGGTCTTTGCTATTATAAACAGTGCTGCAATGAACATTCATGTGCATGTGTCCTTATAGTAGAATGATTTATAATCCTTTGAATATATACCCAGTAATGGGATTGCTAGGTCAAATGGAATTTCTATTTCTAGGTCCTTGAGGAATTGCCACACTGTCTTTCACAATGGTTGAACTAATTTACACTCCCACCAGCAGTGTAAAAGTGTTCCTATTTCTCCACATCCTCTCCAGCATCTGTTGTCTCCAGATTTTTTAATGATCACCATTCTAACTGGCATGAGATGGTATCTCAATGTAGTTTTGATTTGCATTTCTCTAATGACCAGTGATGATGAGCATTTTTTCATGTTTGTTGGCCTCCTGTATGTCTTCTTTTTTTTTTTTTTTTCTTTTGAGATGGAGTTTCGCTCTTGTTACCCAGGCTGGAGTGCAATGGCACCATCTCGGCTCACTGCAAACTCCGCCTCCTGGGTTCAGGCAATTCTCCTGCCTCAGCCTTCTGAGTAGCTGGGATTACAGGCACGCACCACCATGCCCAGGTAATTTTTTGTATTTTTAGTAGAGATGGGGTTTCACCATGTTGACCAGGATGGTCTTGATCTCTTGACCTTGTGATCCACCCGCCTTGGCCTCCCAAAGTGCTGGGATTACAGGCGTGAGCCACCGCGCCTGGCCTCCTGTATGTCTTCTTTTGTAAAGTGACTGTTAATATCCTTTGCCCACTTTTGAATGGGCTTGTTTTTTTCTTGTAAATCTGTTTTAGTTCTTTGTAAATTCTGGATATCAGCCCTTTGTCAGATGGGTAAACTGCAAAAATTTTTTCCCATTCTGTTGGTTGCCAATTCACTCTAATGACTGTTTCTTTTGCCATACAGAAGCTGTGGAGTTTGATTAGGTCCCATTTGTCTATTTTGGCTTTTGTTGCCAATGCTTTTGGTGTTTTGGTCATGAAGTCCTTGCCTACTCCTATGTCCTGAATGGTTTTGCCTAGATTTTCTTCTAGGGTTTTTATGGTGTTAGGTCTTATGTTTAAGTCTTTAATTCATCTGGAGTTAATTTTAGTGTAAGGTGTCAGGAAGGAGTCCAGTTTCTGCTTTCTGCACATAGCTAGCCAGTTTTCCCAACACCATTTATTAAACAGGGAATCCTTTCCCCGTTGCTTGTTTTTGTCAGGTTTGTTAAAGATCAGATGGTTGTAGATATGTTGTGTTGCCTCTGAGGCCTCTGTTCTGTTCCATTGGTCTATATCTCTGTTTTGGTACCAGTACCATGCTGTTTTGATTACTGTAGCCTTGTAGTATAGTTTGAAGTCCAGTAGTATGATGCCTCCTGCTGTGTTCTTTTTGCTTAGAATTGACTTGGCTATGCGGGCTCTCTTTTGGTTCCATATAAAGTTTAAGGTGGCCGGGCACACTGGCTCACGCCTATAATCCCAGCACTTTGAGAGGCCGTGGCGGGTGGATCACGAGGTCAAGAGATCAAGACCATCCTGGTCAACATGGTGAAAACCCATCTCTACTAAAAATAGAAAAAATTATCTGGGCATGGTGGCGCGTGCCTGTAATCCCAGCGACTTAGGAGGCTGAGGCAGGAGAATTGCCTGAACCCAGGAGGCGGAGGTTGCGGTGAGCCGAGATCACGCTGTTGCACTCCAGCCTGGGTAACAAGAGCGAAACTCCATCTCAAAAAAAAAAAAAAAAAAAGTTTAAGATGGTTTTTTCCAGTTCTGTGAAGAAGGTCATTGGTAGCTTGATGGAGATAGCATTGATTCTGTAAATTACTTTGGGCAGTATGGCCATTTTCACGATATTGACTCTTCCTAACCATGAACATGGAATGTTTCTCCATCTGTGTACTCTCTTAGTTCGTTGAGCAGCAGTTTGTAGTTCCCCTGGAAACTGTCCTTTCCATTCCTTGTTAATTGTATTCCTAGGTATTTTATTCTCTTTGTAGCAATTGTGAATGGTAGTTCATTCTTAATTTGGCTCTCTTTAAGTTTGTTATTGGTGTATAGGAACGCTTGTGATTTTTGCACATTGATTTTGTATCCTGAGACTTTGCTGAAGTTGCTTTATTGAGGGTTTTTTTTAGCATAAAGGGCTGTTGAATTTTGTCAAAGGCCGTCTCTGCATCAGTTGAGATAATCGTGGTTTTTGTCTTTGGCTCTGTTTATAGACTTGCGTATGTTGAACCAGTCTTGCATCCCCAGGATGAATCCTACTTGATCATGGTTGATAATGTACTGTTGCAGTTGACTTGCCAGTATTTTATTGAAGATTTTTGTGTCTATGTGCATCATGGATATTGGCCTGAAATTTTCTTTTCTTGTTGAGTCTCTGCCGGGTTTCGGTATCAGTATGATGTTGGTCTCATAAAATAATTTGGGAGGATTCCTTCTTTTTGGATTATTTGGAATAGTTTCAGAAGGTATGGTGCCAGCTCCTCTTTGTGTGTCTGGTGGAATTCGGCTGTAAACCCATCTGGACGTGGGCTTATTTTGTGTGGTTGGCTCTTAATTGCTCCCTCAACTTCAGATCTTGTTATTGGTCTGTTCAGGGTTTCGGCTTCTTCCTGGTTTAGGCTTGGGAGGAGGCAAGTGTCCAGGAATTTATCCATTTCTTCCAGGTTTACTAGTTTATGTGCATAGAGTTGTTTGTAATAATCTCTGATGATGGTTTGAATTTCTGTGGAATCTGTGGTGATATCCCCTTTATCGCTTTTTATTGTATCTATTTGGTTATTCTCTCTTTTCTTTTTTATTAATCTGGCTAATGGTCTATTTTGTTGATCTTTTCAAAACACCAGCTCCTGGATTTACTGATTTTTTGAAGAGTTTTTTGTGTCTCTATCTCCTTCAGTTCTGCTCTGATCTTAGTTATTTCTTGTCTTCTGCTAGGTTTTGAGTTTTTTTGATCTTGCTCCTCTAGCTCTTTCAATTTTGATGATAGGATGTCAATTTTGGATCTCTCCTTGCTTCTCATGTGGGCGCTTATTGTTATATATTTTCCTCTAGAGACTGCTTTAAATGTGTCCCAGAGATTCTGGTATGTTGTGTCATCGTTCCCGTTGGTTTCAAAGAACATCTTTATTTCTGCCTTCATTTCATTGTTTATCCAGTCAACATTCAAGAGCCAGTTGTTCAGTGTCCATGAAGTTGTGCGGTTCTGAGTTAGTTTCTGAATTCTGAGTTCTAACTTGATTGCACTATGGTCTGAGAGATTGTTATGATTTCCATTCTTTTGCATTTGCTGAGTGATTTACTTCCAATTATGTGGTCAATTTTAGAGTAGGTGTGATGTGGTGCTGAGAAGAATGTATATTCTGTGGATTTGGGATGGACAGTTCTGTAAATGTCTATTAGGTTTGCTTGTTCCAGGTCTGAGTTCAAGTCCTGGATATCCTTGTTAATTTTCTGTCTGGTTGATCTGTCTAATATTGACAATGGGGTGTTAAAGTCTCCCACTATTATCGTGTGGGAGTCTAAGTCTCTTTGTAAGTCATTAAGAACTTGCCTTATGTATCTGGGTGCTCCTGTATTGGGTGCATATATATTTAGGATCGTTAGCTCTTCTTGTTGCATTGATCCTTTTACCATTATATAATGTCCTTCTTTGTCTCTTTTGATCTTTGTTGTTTTAAAGTCTATCTTATCAGAGACAAGAATTGCAACTCCTGCTTTTTTTTTGCTCTCCATTTGCTTAGTAAATCTTCCTCCATCCTTTATTTTGAGCCTTTGTGTATCCTTGCATGTGAGATGGGTTTCCTGGATACAGCACACCGATGGGTTTCAGCTTTTTATCCAATTTGCCAGTCTGTGTCTTTTGATTGGGGCATTTAGTCCATTTACATTTAGGGTTGATATTGTTATGTGTGAATTTGATACTGCCATTTTGATGCTAGCTGGCTATTTTGCCCGTTAGTTGATGCAGATTCTTTATTTTGTTTATGCTTTTTAACATTTGGTATGTTTTTGGAGTGGCTGGTACTGGTTGTTCCTTTCTTTCTATGTGTAGTACCTCTTTCAGGAGCTCTTGTAAAGCAGGCCTGGTGGTGACAAAATCTCTGAGTACTTTTTTTGTTCGCAAAGGATTTTATTTTTCCTTCACTTATGAAGCTTAGTTTGGCTGGATATGAAATTCTGGGTTGAAAGTTCTTTTCTTTAAGGATGTTGAATATCAGCCCCAACTCTCTTCTGGCTTGTAGGGTTTCTGCTGAGAGATCTGCTGTGAGTCTGATGGGCTTCCCTTTGTGGGTAACCCAACCTTTCTCTCTGGCTGCCCTTAGCATTTTCTCCTTCATTTCAACCCTGGTGAATCTGACGATTATGTGCCTTGGGGTTGCTCTTCTTGAGGAATATCTTTGTGGTGTTCTCTGTATTTCCTGGACTTGAATATTGGCCTGCCTTGCTAGGTTGGGGAAGTTTTCCTGGATAATATCCTGAAGAGTATTTTCCAGCTTGGATTCATTCTCTTGGTCACATTGATTAGGTCTCTTCACATAGTCCCATATTTCTTGGAGACTTTGTTCATTCCTTTTTATGCTTTTTTCTCTAATCTTGCCTTCTCGTTTTATTTCATTGAGTTTATCCTCGACCTCTGATATCCTTTCTTCTGCTTGGTCAGTTCGGCTGTTGAAACTTGTGCATGCTTCGCAAAGTTGTCGTGTTGTGTTTTTCAGCTCCGTCAATTCACTTATATTCCTCTCTAAGTTGTCCATTCTCGTTAGCATTTCGTCAAATCTTTTTTCAAGGTTCTTAGTTTCTTTACATTGGGTTAGAACATGTTCTTTTAACTCACAGAATTTTCTCATTACCCACCTTCTGAAGTCTGATTCTGTCATTTCATCACACTCATTCTCCATCCAGCTTTGTTGCCTTGCTGGTAAGGAGTTGTGATCCCTTGTAGGAGGAGAGGTGTTCTGGTTTCGGGTGTTTTCCTCCTTTTTGCGCTGATGTCTTCCCATCTTTATGGATTTATCCACCTGTCATCTTTGTAGTTGCTGATTTTCAGATTGGGTCTCTGAGTGGACGTCCAGTTGATGATGAAGTTATTTCTGTTTCTTATTTTTCCTTCTAACCATCTGGTCCCTCTGCTGTAGGACTGCTGAGGTCCACTCCAGGCTCTGCTTGCCTGGGGATCACCTGCAGCAGCTGCAGAACAGTAAGGGTTGCTACCAGTTTCTTCTTCTGCTATCTTTGTCCCAGAATGATGCCCGCCAAATGTCAGTCTGATTAGTCCTTTGTGAGGTGACTCTTTAGATATATGGGGGTCAGGGAGCTGCTTAAGGAGACAGTCTGTCCTTTATAGGAGCTCAAGTGCTGAGCTGTGAGCTCCGTTGTTCAGAGCTGCTGGGCAGGTACATTTAAGTCTGCTGCAGCAGAACTCATAAACCCCTTTTTTTTCCCCCCAGGAGCTCTGTCCCGGGGAGTTAGGGCTTTATTTATGAGTTTCTGTTGTGCTGCTGCTTTTTTTTTCAGGGCTGCCCTGCCCAGTAAGGAGGCAGCCTAGTCACTGTCTGCCTGCAGAGGCTTTGCTGAGCTGCTGTAGGCCCCGCCCTACTGCCGTGTGAACTTCCCTGCAGTCCTGTTTATATGGGTGTGATTAGAACTGCCTCGGCAATGGTGGCACACCTCTGTAATGGCAGACTCTCTCTGTAGTGGCAGGTTGCCTTCGCAACGGCGGGCTGCCTCAGCAATGGTGAACTACCTCCATAGGGGTGGAGTGCCTCGGTAATGGCAGACACCCCTCACCCACAGAGCTGAACTGTCCCGGGTTCAGCTGTGCTTGCCATGAAACTCTCAACCCAGGGCGTTTCCAATTGCTGTTTTTTTTTGGGGGGGGGGTTGGTGGGACCCGCCAAGCCTGATCACCTGGCTCCCTGCCTCAGAGCCTTTTTTTTTTTTAAGTTGAATGATTGACTCTCTCCCAGGTGTTCCAGTCGCCTGTTGAAAAGACACCAGGATCTGTGTGATTTCCCATGCTGCGACCCACTGCGCCAGCTGAAACAACAGCGCTGCCCGGGAATCTCCTGTTTCTGTCCACTGTTTAATCAGATGAATGGGTGACTCTGTCTTCCTGGAGCTCCAATCGCCAGCTTAAAAGGGCAACCAGACCAGTGTATTTTGTATGGAGAACTGCCACGCCGGGGTGCTGACAAAATAGCTGCGCTGGCCAAAATAGCCGCACTGGTGACCCGTGGGGCTCCTCTGCCTGGGAATCTCCTGGTCTGTGGGCAATAAAGATTTGTCTGGAAATGCGGCATCCACTCACCCTCTGTGCTTTCACTGGGAGCTGCAATCCTGAGCTGCTCCTAAACCGCCATCTTGGATCCTATCTGCCAAATTCTTGTGCTGTGTTTCTCAGCTCCATCAAGTTGTTTATGTTCTTCTCTAAGCTGGTTATTCTAGTTAGCATTTAATCTAACCTTTTTTCAAGGTTCTTAGTTTCTTTGCTTTGGGTTAGAACATGTTCTTTTAGCTCAGAGAAGTTTGTTATTACCCAGCTTCTGAAGCCTGTTTCTGTCAATTCATCAGACTCATTCTCTATCCAGCTTTGTTCCCTTGCTGGTGAGGAGTTGTGATCCCTTGGAGGAGGAAAGGCGTTCTGGTTTTTGGTGTTTTCATCCTTTTTGTGCTGGTTTCTTCCCATTTTGGATTTATCTACCTGTGGTCTTTGAAGTTGGTGACTATCAGATGGGGTCTCTGAGTGAACGTCTTTTTTGTTGATGTTGAAGCTATTTCTTTCTGTTTTTTAGTTTTCCTTCTAACAGTCATGCCCTTTTACTACAGGACTGCTGGAGTTCCACTCCAGACCCTGCTTGCCTGGGGATCACCCATGGGGGCTGCAGAACAGTAAGGGTTGCTGCCAGTTTCTTCTTCTGTTATCTTCGTCCTGGAAGGGTACCTGCCAGATGTCAGCCAGAGCTCTCCTTTATGAGGTATCTCTTTGGATATATAGGGGTTGGGGAGCTGCTTCAGGAGATAGTCTGTCTCTTATCAGAGCTCAAGTGCTGTGCTGGGAGCTCCGTTGTTCCATTTAGAGCTTCTGGGCAGGTACATTTAAGTGTGCTACAGCAGAACTCATAACTGCCTCTTTTCCCAGGTGCTCTGTCCTGGGAAGGAGGGCCTTTATTTATAAGTCCCTGACGTGCTGCTGCCTTTTTTCAGAGATGCCCTTTTTTCAGAGACTCCCTCCCAGCAAGGAGGGAGTCTAGTCACAGTCTGCCAGCAGAGGCTTTGCTGAGCTGCCACAGGCTCTGCCCAGCTGCTGTGTAAACTTCCTTGCAGTTTTGTTTAAAGAGGTACAGTTAGAACTGCCTCAGTAATGACAGTCTGCCTCAGTAATGGCAAACTGCCTCAGTAGTGGTGGACTGTTTCAGTAATGGCGGACTGCCTTGGTAATGGCAGATGCCCTTCCCCCAACAGAGCACAACCATCCCAGGTTGAGCTCAAATTGCTGCACTTGCTGCGAAACACTCAAACCAAAGTGTTTCAGATTGCTAGTCTTAGTGGGGGTGGGACTCATCGAGCCAGATCCCCTGGCTCCCTGCTTTCAGCCCCTCTTTTTCTTTTTTTTTTTTTTTTTTTTTTTTTTTTTTTTCAGTCTTCAAATATTTTTTATTGGAAGGCCATGCATTGCCTTCATTTATTGTATTTCAAATCACTGTACATTTACTTTTGTGAAAACACTGCCTGCATTTTCTAGTACAAAAAAAACCTAAAAATTGTTTCAGGAATGTAGAGAAATATCCAACTTAAATAGCGAAAAAGTGCACCATAATTACTGCTGCACTGCAGTCATTTCTGCAATTCCCATGTTTCTTAAATAACTATCATCTTGTCTGATAACACACAATATAAAGAGCAATTATGAAAAACAGACATTTACATATACTTCTAAAGTCTTATTGAGAATATCCTGTTGGCATTGGATAACAGCCCCTCTTTTTCAATTGAATGGGTGGCTCTGTCTCCCAGGCATTCTAGGCACCAGTTGAAACAGCCGCCCAGCTTTGTGTGAGTTTTTGTGCAGAAACCCGTGGTGCTAGCTGAAACAGCCATACTGGAAACTCATGGTGCCTTTCGGCCCAGGAATCTCCTGGTCTGTGGGCAGTAAAAACTGTGGGAGAAGGGCAGTATCTGAACCAGAGTGCTGGAGTGGCTATAAAAGCCCCCAATGGCCTCTGTTGGGTAGGGAGTGGGGTCCTCCAGGGATTACACTTCTCAGGTGAGGCAGCACCCCACCTTGCCTTGGCTTGCCCTTCTTGCACTACACCCACTGTGCAACCAGTCCCATTGAGATGCATCTGGCACCTCATTTGAAAATGTGGAGATCACTTACCCTCTGCGTAGCTCTCACTGGGAAATGCAGTCCAGAGCTGTTTCTGTTTGGCCATCTTTCCTTTACTGTCAGGATTCCTGTTAATGTCAGAATATAAACTACACTCATGAGTGGTTTGTATTTACTCTTCAGGAATTCGAGTTAAGAGAAGTGGGAGAGAGTACTTGCGACTTACAGGGGAGGTGGATCAGCTAGGCTGGTCATCTGATGGGCACAGTTTAATCTGGCACCGGTGAACCCAGTGGGGGTGATCTTGTAGATGGACAGCCACTGGGGTACTGTAGACAACTAGGTAGGGATCCTTCCATCGAGGCTGTAGAGCTGGAAAGGTTAGATCCTTGACCAGCACTGACCGTATGGCTAAGGTGTCTTCGTAAGGCCAGGTATCTGGAGTGGGTAAGAGGAGGTTAGCAGCTTGACGAATTTCCCACCTAGTTTGTTGGAGAGCTGGAAGATAGTCTCCGAGAGGACTAGTGTCTGGGAGAAAGTTAGGCCTAGGTAGAAAGATGCGGCCATATAAGAGTTCTAAGGGGCTATACCCTGTGGGTTCCCGGGGAGTGAAACAAATTCCGAGAAGAGCAATAGGTAGAAGGGATACCCAGTCCTTCTTTAGTTGAAGAGTGGGCTTTGTAAGATGAGTTTTTAGGAGGCCATTAGCTTTTTCTACTTTTCCTGATTACTGAGGGCTTAAGGGGCATAGAGATTGCATTGAATGCTAAAGGCCTGAGGGACTGTTTGGGTGATTCAGTTCATTAAAGAGGGGCCATTGTCAGATTGTATGGAAGTAGACAGGCCAAATCAGGGAATGAGCTGATTTAACAGACAAGAAATAACAGCAGTGGCCTTTTCTGTTCCAATTGGGAAGGCTTCAATCCACCCTGTCAAGGTATCCACCATACAAGAAGATACTTACATTTCTTGACATGGGGCATATGAGTAACGTCAATCTGCCAATCTTGCATGGGGGTAAATCCCCATGCTTGGTGAGTGGGGAAGGGAGGAGGTTTTAAAAATTCTGGGGGTTGGTAGAGTGGCAGAGGAGCACTGAGATATAATTATTTTAAGGATGGACTTCCAAAAGGTTCTAAGAGATGGGTTAAAGGCTTATATCCACATGAAAACAGTTATGGAAGGAAGAGAGAATAGAATGGGCATGTGAGGCAGGAAGAAGGAATTTTTCTTGATCCCAAAACCAGTTTCCTTAAGTGGGAAGTGACTGGTAGGTTAAAGATTCAGAAGGAGAATAAATAAGGGTGATTGATGAGAAATAAAAAATATTGTCTGCTAGTAGGGGATACTGGTGCGTTTGCTGCATTTTTTGCTGTTTCATCAGTAAAAGCGTTTCCTTGGGCAATAGGATCTGAAATTTTCTGGTACCCTTTACATTGGCAACTCCAGCCTTGGCTGGGAGGAGAGCGGCTTTAAGGAGGGCCTGTATTAAGGGAGCATTGATAATAGAAGATCCCTGTATAGTGAGGAGTCCTCTTTCTGCCCATGTGGCAGCATGGTGGTGTAGGATGTGGAAGGCGTATTTAGAGTTAGTATAGATATTTACACATAGTCTCTTCACAAGAGTAAGAGTACGGGTTAAAGCAATTAATTCAGCTTACTGAGAAGAGGTAGAGGGAGGGAGTGTGGCAGTCTCAATGATAGATGAATGGGATACAGCCTCATAACCAGCTTTAGCCTGTGCTAACTGACTGGGCTTTGAAGAACTACCATCAATAAACCAGCTGTGATCTGGGTCTGGAATGGGAAAGAGAAATATGTGGAAAAGGGGAGGATGCTATATGGATTAGGGAGATACAGTCATGGGGCTCAGGGCTTGTGTTTATGTTTGGTTTTAAATGAGAGGCTGGATTAAAATTGGGGCCATGTACAATAGTCACAGTGGGAGTTTCAATAAAGAGTGAATAGAGTTGGATAAGAAGTGGGGCAGATAACACATGTGGATGATGCAAAGAGTATACTGAGCCTGAAGGTTGTGAGAGCTGTATAGAGTGAGGCAGAGCCTGTGATTTTGAAGGCCTCAGGAAGGAGTAGAGCAGAGGCAGTTGCCACACACAGGCATGAGGGCCGACCTAGGACAGTGAGGTCAAGTTGTTTAGAGAGGAAGGCAACAGGACGCAGACTTGGCTTTTGTGTAAGAACTCCAACAGCACAACCCTGAATTTCAGCAGTGTATGAGAAATAGGGTTTGGGTTGGATTGGTATAACAAAGAATGGGTTAAGGTTGGCATCCAGGGGTGGCACCAGGAAATGTCTTGGTACACAGAATGGAGGAAGAGAGTGAAATGGCAAGATAGAAGTTTTCTTAGGAATTCGTGTGAGTTTTAGAGAAGTTGGGGAGAGTATAGAGGTTTGGCACTACAGGATGGATGGGGAGGTGGTATCTCACACACTAGGGTTAAGGTAGGGGGACATAGGGGAGCTATTGAGGGAGGAGGGTGGCAAAGGTGTGTCTGTAGCCCAGGAACAGTTAAGGAGGCAGACAGTTTTGTTAGAATATCTTGGTGTAATGGGACTGGATAAGTGGGGATGATTAGGAAAGAATGTGGAAAGGAGTGCTGGCCTAATTGACACCAGACTTGGGGAGTTTTGAGAGGCCTGGAGGCCTTGCCATCAATTCCCACAACAGTTATGGAGGCCAAGGAGACAGCTTAGTGTGGAGTGGGTGGCCCTCATATTGATTAAGAAGGGGATGAACTTAACGCTCCACCGTAAGAGTTACCCGAAGCTTGGCGTCCGTGATGGTCCAGGGGGCCTCTGAGATGTTCAGGCAGCATTCATCTTTAGCCACTAAGCTGAGAAGCAGCAATGTGAGTTGGACAGTTCAACTTCCAGTGGGGGCCCTACACAGACGGGGCAGGGCTTAGGAGGAATCCCAGGCTACGGGCATTCCTCGGCCCAGGGGCCGGGTTTCTGACGCTTGACACAAGGTACCAACTTTGAAGTCTTTGTGAGTCAGTGGTGTGGCTGGGTTTGTCTTATGGTGGAGGCAGGCATTTGCAGTTGTGAAATGTGTTGCTGCTTGGCTTTCTCCCTGTTGTTAAACACCTTGAAGGCGAGGTTAATTAATTCCTGTTGTGGGATTTGAGGGCCAGATTTTTTTCTGTGGCTTTTTATTGTTAGGGGTTGATGGCGTGATAAACGTTTTTCAGTGGTGAGAGTAGAAGTAATTATGACATTTAAGTTACTCCAGGTGAGATTATAGGACTGGGTTAAATATTGGAGGATTTGATGAGAAGGAGCTTAACTGTTGGCCAATTTGGGAAAGGTCAGGTAAAGAGAAAGGAACGTGCACCCTAACTATGCCTTAGGCACCAGCCATCTCTTGAAGGGGGAATTGTTGGGCAGGGGCAGAGGAGGTAGTGGCGGGACTAAACTGCAAGCCTGACCAGGTATGAGGTGGGGAGGTAACAGGAGGGGCATAAGGAGGTGGGTAGTGGGCAGTGGAAGAGGAGGAGGGATCTTAAGTGGGGGATTAGGTTCTGGATTAGGGCCTGGTTTGGACAGGCAGGGAGGAGAAAGGTCGGAAGGGTTGATAGATAAGAAGGATTCTGGGCAGGTGGAAGGGAGAGAAGGAGCAGAGATTAGGGAGGGATTGGTGTTTAAAAAAAAAATGCCTGGATGTAGGGAATTTCAGACCATTTGCCATTTTACGACATAAGTTGTCTAGATCCTGCAGGATAGAAAAATCAAAGGTACCGTTTTCTGGCCATTTAAAGCTATTGTCCAATATATATTGTGGCCAAGCGGTATTGCAAAAGAAAATTTGCAGTAATTCCTTGGGGAAATTCTGCAAGGCTGAGCAGGAACAATGGTTGCAGGTTGCAGAGGGAGAGCAATTAGTTGAGGCAGGAACAAGTCGTTTCACTTCTTTCTGTGGCCACCTGGTTACTTGTGGTTACCTCAGACTTTCTGGCTTCTGGGGACCAACCAGAGGTGTACTTGTGGGTCACCAAGGCTATAATGGCCAGGCTTGGACTCAGAGGCCTAACAGGATCCACCAAGGTGGGTGGATCACCTGAGGTCAGGGGTTCGAGACCAGCCTGGCCAACATGGTGAAACCCCGTCTCTACTAAAATAGACAAAAATTAGCCAGGTGTGGTGGTGGGTGCCTGTAATCCCAGCTACTCAGGAGGCTGAGGCAGGAGAATTGCTTGAACCCAAGAGGTGAAGGTTACAGTGAGCTGATATTACACCATTGCACTCCAGCCTGGGTGACAGAAAAAAAAGTTAATTTTTAATTTTAGCTGTGGTTTCCAATAAAAGTGTTTTGTAATAAAATAACATTTTTTAAAAATGAAGAGTGATGTCAGTGAAAATGGTGGATTAAGGACCCCAGAAAGTTTGCCCTTCCATAAAAGCAATGAAAAAACTGACAATTATCAGAGTCAACTTTCTTAGGGCCCTGGAAATTAGTCAAAGGCTTGCAGCAACCCATCTAGCATTTAGTGAAGAAAAATAACAAACTCTCAGTGAGAATAGCAATCTTTGTGGTATTTTAAGGTGTAGTCCTATCACCCTCCCATCTGTAGTTCCATGGTAGCCTTGAAAACCTATAGCCCATGTAGCTAGTACCTCTACCAGAGACAGTAGACATGGCTGGAGTTACTTCAAATTCTCATTCCCAAAGAAGAGTCATTATTTGACCTATCAAGTGCATCCCTGGAAAAACCCATGAAAAGCCTTGTCTTTTGTCAACCTCATTGGAACTAGCTCCTGCCTAAAGGTTTTTCTACCTGAAGAGGGAGTTATTTGTCAAATATTTTAACATCATGACTGGCTGAGGTGATAGGTAACAGCAGGGGCAAACAATACACATGTACTGGTGCCTCCCTGTGTGGCCCTGTGGCATGCTGTGCCTTCCTGTTTCTAGAGATTTGTGAGTATAAAACCTTCCTTCATCATAGTCATTTCTGTGTCTGCGTGTCTTGGTATACCTGATTAAAACAAATCCTGGGGCCGGGTGCGGTGGCTTATGCCTGTAATCCCAGCACTTTGGGAGGCTGAGGTACGTGGATCACTTGAGGGCAGGAGTTCGAGACCAGTTTGGCCATCTTTACTTAAAAATTAGCTGGTCGGGGTGGTACATGTCTGTGATCCCGGCTACTTGGGAGGCTGAGGCATGGGAATTATTTGAACTCAGGAGGCAGAGGTTGCAGTGAGTCGAGATTGCACCACTTTTAAAACATAAGTTATTAAGGGTTTTAAGGCAGAAGCATAGTTAGAAGAAACCTATAAAAACACACAAGTGGAAAAATGCCCAGCGACATTGGATCTGTGAGTCTGACATTTATAGAAGAGGTCAGTACTAGAGTTATGAACATATAGATGGTATTTAAACGTATACAACTGGATGAGATCCCCCTAGAAGTGAGTGTAAATGAGAACTCCAAGGACCTGCCCCTCTTAAAGAGAAGGAGGAGACTGATAGAGCTAAAGTTTAAAAGAGAAGCCAGTGGGAAACTGGCTTCAGGAAAACCCGAAGTCATGAAGTCATAAATGCCAGATATTTAAGTTTTTCAATAAGAAGGGATGATCAGCTACATTGAGTGCGCTATCAAGAGATTGAGTAAAGATAGAAAAATGTTTTATCTGTGCTGCATAACAACCACCCTAAAACTTAGTGGCTAAAAATAATGATTTATTTTTCATGATTCTGTGTGTTAACTGGGCTCAGCTGGGCAGTTCTTCTGTCTCATATGATATAGCAAAAGTCACTCCAGTGGCTACATTCAGCTGGCAACTCAGCTGCAGTTAGCATCTTCAAGATGGTCCCTCATCCTGCAGTCTCTCACTCTATGGCTCTCATTATTTAGTATTTCATCCTGAGCTGCTTTATAGGGTATTGGATAGCTCCCAAGAGAACAAGCCCCACTGTGTAAGCATTTGTCAAGATTCTTCATTTTTCATGCCAGCTCTTGACTCTCAGAGTCTTTTTCCTATAAGAAATGGCTCATATTGGCAGTTAAGTAGATTTCTCAGCCTACTTCCTGCCCATAGAAAACTGGGAGCAAATTTTTCTTTATTTTGGAACTGTCTATATCCCTTCTTTTCTAAGTTGGTACAACTTGGAATGCCATTAAGATTCCTAGAAAAGAAAGTCTTGAAAAGTCTATAAAATACCACCTTAAATGTTTCTGATGTCTTCAAGGGTGTGATAGCTGCACTCTTCATTTGATCTTGAATGTCAGGCCGTATTTTACTGGCAGGCCCTGGACTTTATCTTTTCTGAGGTCACTTCATATTTTTTTGCTAGCTAGAGAGGCTGGAATAAAAATAGCTTTGTTTTCTAACCTAGCAAGTGCTGGAAATATTTTTTCTAAATTCTGCTTAACAGTTCTTTCTGTAACATCTCTTTCTTACAATACCTTGCTATGCACAGCTAAGAGAAGGCAATTGTCTTACTCTCCTTTAAGCCTAAAAATCTTTTTAGCCAGAGCCACAAGTTTCTCTGCAACATTTTCTATCTTCCAGGTAAACAAAGGTGACAGTCTCTGTAACAAAGGCCTCCTTTCTCAGCTTGCAATAAAAGTTTCCTGACTGCTATTCCAGCCTCCACCAGCAGTCCCCTGGCCACTCTTCAGGCTTCTGCCTACAGTCCAGTCCTAAAACCAGTGTCACATATTATAGGTTTTTGTTACATCAGCTCTCCTCTTCCAGGTGCCAACTTGTGCTTCAGTTAGTAGCAAGTTTTTCTACAAAGGGTAGCAGGGTAAGGTGGTGGAAATCACTAACGAGAAGGGTATGTGGAATCAAGGATTTGTTTATCTTTTATCTTTTTTTTTTTTTTTTTTTTTTTAGATGGAGTCTCATTCTGTCTCCCAGGCTGGAGTACAGTGGTACAATCTTGGCTCACTGCAACCTCTACCTCCCATGTTCAAGTGATTTTCCTGCCTCAGCCTCCCAAGTAGCTGGGATTACAGGTGCCCACCACCACGCCCCACTAATTTTTTGTATTTCTAGTGGAGATGGAGTTTCTCCATGTTGGTCAGACTCTTGAACTCCTGACCTCAGGTCATCCGTCCACCTCAACCTCGCAAAGTGCTGAGATTACAGGTGTGAGCCACCGCACCTGTCCTATCTTTTGTTTTAAGATGAGAGATGCTAATATATAGTTTCATTCTGCTGGAAATGATCTAGTGGGGACATTGTTGACGTTAGGTGAGGGGGTAACTGCAGCAACAAAGAGAGAACATACTGCCTGTAAATTGGGGGATTCATGTTGGTAGGGACAAGGACCTGCCCTCTTGTTGGTAGGGACCTACATTTTCTATAACACAGGTAAGACAGGAAAGGTGTAGCATTTGTGAGTAGGTTTGTATTTAGCCTTGCATGAAGATGAGGGAGGGACTTTATATTTGGTTAAATAGTGTTAATCTCCTAAAATCTGCCCCCGCCTCAAATTCATGTCCATCCTGAAACCATGAATGTAACCTTATTTGTAAGTAGAGTCTTCGCAGGTATAATCAAGTTAAGTGAGGTCATCCCGTATTAGAGTGAACCCTAATCCAGTAATGGGTACCTTAGAAGGAGGAAATTTGGGCACAGAGGTAGGCACATGGAACAAAGACCAGGTGACAATAGAGGCAGAGATTGGAATGAAGCATATAAGTCAAGGAAGATGACTGATCGATGGCAGTCACCAGAAGCTGGCAGAGGTGAGGAAGGATTTTTCCCTAGAGCCTTCTGAGGAAGAATGGCCCTGCCACCACCTTGATTTTGGACTTTTAGCCCCAGAACTGTAAGAGAATCAATTTCTGTTGTGTCAAGTCAAGTGTATGGGAATTTGTTACAAGAGCTCTATTAGTCATGTTTCTCTAGAGGGACAGAACTAATAACGTGTGTGTGTGTGTGTGTGTGTGTGTGTGTGTGTGTGTATTAAGTTTTAACATGATCCCAAGTTCCCACAATAGGCTGTCTGCAAACTTGAGGAGCAAGGAGAGCCAGTTTGAGTCCCAAAACTGAAGAACCTAGAGTCCAGTATTCAACAGCAAGGAGCATCCAGCATGGGAGAAAGATGTAGGCTGGAAGGCTAGGCCAGTCTCGCCTTTTCACGTTTTTCTGCCTGCTTTATATTTGCTGGCAGCTGATTAGATGGTGCCCACCTGATTAAGGGTGGGTCTGCCTTCCCCAGCCCACTGACTAAAATGTTAATGTTGAATTTAGCTGTTGAAAACACCATACATATTGATATGCAAATTGATTGAAAGATCAATCAAGGTACTTTGCATCCTTCAATCCAGTCAAGTTGACACTCAGTATTAACCATCACAGCAGGCTTAGCTAACTAATTCAGCTTTCTGTTTTCTCAGTTAGATATGAAGGAAGATCACCAGCTGAAGGTGGGCCTACAGTGAGGGTAGGAAAGGAGAAGACATGATCAGTTGTCTCTGATGAAAAGACCAAGTCTACCAGCAAAACAAAGGATTACCAGACAATGGTAAGTCCCGTTTAAGTTTGAAAATCATACATTAAATTTAAAGGATTCAGCCAATTATGTGATTTTTTTTTTTTTTCCCAACAGAGGTCAGTTGCTTCTGAGTTGCAAAGCAGTTAGGTTCAACATGGATTGGGGTTTTGGCTTTTGCATTCAGTGGAGAGCAACCAATGCATGTTTTAAGGGCCTTTGCAAAGGAGGAATTGTTTTAGTAGATTATGAAACCAGCCTGGGCATGGAAGGAAAGAGAAGGTGAAGAAAGTGTAAGGGACAGTGTGAAAGGTCAGAGATTGGAAATCTGAAATCAAAACACGGTTGCAGTGGTGCTGAAAAGCTAAGGAAGACACATACCTAATAAATTAATACACAACAAAGATTATCATTAACAAAATTATACAAATAACAATGAAGACATACAAAGTAAAAGAGTTTGGAGGATAGAAGGTGGTGATCTGAGAGATGATTTGAAATGTGGTAAGGTTTTGCTGATGAGGAAATTAAATCCTTATTTAAGAAGTGAACCTGTTGTTTGAAAAATATCCCTGTGCTGTTTACGGAAAGACAGCAGTCACTTTGGGGCAGGCCTCATTTGTTCTGGGAAGAATCACTGTGGAAACCTATTTACTGTGTATTATGTGCATTATGTATTTGCATATGCTGCTCTTCCAGTCTCGGAGGCAACTGGCTGATACCTTCTCCTGAACGCTGAATTTGTCTCCTAGGGCCATCATAACAAATGTGGGAGTCCATTGTCTGAACAATCACAGAACAAGACATTGTTATTTTATAGCTTGACCATGGCTACCCTCCTAGTGAAGCAAGAGCAGCTGTGAGAAAGACCTCTCGGACACCGAACTAGGAAGGAAGGAGGGATTTATTTCCGCCAGGAGCAAGGTGCACAGCTGCCCAATAGCCAAGCTCACCTAACAAAGAGAAGCTCTGCCTTTATAGAAGGCTTACAACTCTAGATATTACATGTGAAAGGGTCTTGAGTTTACAGTTTTAGGGATTACATGTGAAAAGGGTCTTGGTCCATGGAGTAGGCATGGGGTGGGGGTTTGATCTTGTTTAAGTAAAAACAATACCTTCCGGAAAGATTCTCCCATACCTGCCTGCTCTCTGTAGGAAGGCGATTAAGGTGGTGTCCAGTCTATTGAAATGCAGTGTGGAAGTTAAGGGGGAGGTGATCTTAGATGCTTGGGTCTCCTTCCTCACTCCCCACTTTGAGAACCTCACCTATAACATTGGTGAGAGTTCTCACTCTTACTTTTATGATCCTCTGAAGAAACTGATAATGACGCATATAAAACTTCGTGATGTGGTTTGCTGGTCTATTACAGTAGTAAAGAATTTCTTAGCCATTTAGAGGAACAAGGTGGGGAAAACGGGAGTAGCAAACAAACACCTACTATTGTTACCACACTTATGATGAGGATCTTTAATCCTCTCAAGGTTGAGAACCAATCTTTAAATAAGAACTCAGGGTTGAATTTGTGCCATACGTGCACAGGCAAGTGTGCCAGTTTGGTCATATTCTTAACTGTGTGACCCTGGTCGTCTATGTGTAGACAGCAGTCAGTCTGAATTTTTCACAGACTCTTCTGTTAGCTGCTAGCAAATAATCTGAGGCCAACCAGTTCTGGTAAATCGCATTTCTTTTTCGAGTTTCTTATCCGACCAACAGGGACCAAGCTTTGCCCATTTCATTAACGAGTATTTCCAAGGCAGCCTGCAACTGTATATGATTGAACATATAGATATGAGTCCGGTGTCCCCATGAGCCATTCCCTGCGCATGTGGCCAGCTCATAGTACTCAATAATTCTTTCTGGTGCCCACTTATTATGTTCTCATTCACCTATCTTTAGACTTCTTTTCTCCTGGGCGGAGTAGACTAGATGTCCTAACATCTAGATGTCTGCCCACCTGTCTTGGCAGACAATAGAAAAAAGGAAGGCTTAATGGTGCCTATGACACAGCTGCCTGTCCATCTTTCAGGCAGTGGTACATATGCTCTATGTCCACATATCCAGTACAACCCAGCCCGGGCCGTCCAGTCTCTCCGATACCCAGGATGGTTCCAAGCATCCTGTAATTATGGGAATTTTAGGAGGGGGTTTTCCTCTGTGTAGTTTGAGCCCAACCAGGTTGCAGTGTCCACTGTTCCATTGTACAGTCGCTGCCCTAGGCAGCCGAGCTTTCCTACCGCAACAGTGAAGTCTTTTCCTTCTCTGTTCAAACAGTATTGTTCAATAATTGGATCCTTTAAAACCCAGAAACTGTTGGTTTGAATTCTTTGAACTGAGGTCAAGGACAGGGTCAGAGGGTACTAACTCACGGGCTTCCCATGGCCACCGATGACCCATGGTAATTCCCCCACATACATAGCAAAAAGTGACATTAAGGGAATGGGCTACATTTTCAGCAAGTTGGAGGAACAAGTTCTTTGTCTTCTTCGGAAGTTCCGGCACTGGCTTATTTAATATATCATAGAAGGACTGGTACACTGGCTGGGATGAGTGTTTTTGGATTTTTCCCTGAATCTGGATACTGACTCTGGGATCAAGCCCTTTCCTATCAATTCCTAGCATTACACTCTACCCTTTTTCCCATTTAGGGTCTTGGGGGTTTGTGATTATTAATTCTACTGGGTTACAATATCCCGAGACACGGGACATTACTCCCTGGAATGGTGTCCCTCCCTTTTACAAGGCAAACGAAATTATTTTTATTATTTTTCCAAGTGGCCCAGATGAGGCATGATCAATAAGTGCATTTGCTGCCCCAGTAGGTTCTCTGGCAGATGTACTTACGCTCTTTTGTGTAACTTCGTTCCCATCCGAGGAAACCACAGCCCCCTCAACTGGAATGATAGGCACTGATGGCCGCACAGGCATCAAACATTAGGGTGACCTGTTTTGGGCTTCTCTTCTCCTCTGTTTTAGCTGTTAGTAGGGCTGTTCCATCGCCCTGTTAGAAGTTTAATTTCGAATGTCATATGCATGGGGGCTTTGATGGATTGTAGCAGACGTCAGGCTGTTCTTCCCCTGGATTACACACCTTATACTGAGAACCATTATGTAAATAGGTTCCCTTCTGTGTCCCTGTACATTCATAGTAACTGTAGAATGAAACAATGGCAGGAACTTTACGTCCTACCTCAGTAACCTGGTGCACACACTGAGAGCGTTCTTCAAAATCAGTTAATGCCCCTACTGTACAAGTCCAAATACTAAGAAGAATAAGTCCCACGATGAACTTCCTCATGCTTCGGCCGTGCGTGGACCAGTCAGCTTCCGGGATGTGGCTGGAGCAGAGCTTGTTGTCCTTCTCAAGGTGATTGTTTTCCGGGTCTGGTCTGGCTTCCCAAGTTTCAGCTGCTGCTGGTTTGATGCGGCTCTGGTGGATCCGGGCTGAGACTCCACTACCTTTACGGCTGTGGGAGTGGTCAGGATCACGGTCTGGGGTCCTTTTCACCGTGGCTTCAGAGGGACTGCATTCCAGTCCTTTATTCACACGCAGTCACCTGGTGAGGAAGGATGAACTGGGGAGAAGAAGCTCACAGGGCATCTCTCATTTACCCGGGTTGAAATATCCAGAGTGATTTTCCCTAGAGCTTGTAACTGTCGTCCTAGCTCAGTCTCTGCCCATTCCTGAGGCGTTCCCGGGAGTGCGCACAGTATGGGAGGGGCCTATGATATAAGACTTCACAGGGGGAATCTCCTGTCTTCTGAGAGGGAGTGCATCTAATTCTGAATAACACCCAGGGAAGTGCCTGCACCCACTTTATTCCTGTTCCCTGACACATTTTCCGTAAGTTATTTTTGATGGTTCGGTTCGTTCTCTCCACCTTTCTGGAGCTCTGTGGTCAGTAGGCAGCACGCAGTTTCCAGCTAATACTCAAGGTTATTGCTGTTTTCTGGACCAAATTTCCCAGAAATGCTGGTCTGTTGTCTGATCCAATGTGCAGGGAATGAGGTCTCAAAGCAGCACACGGGTTACTTCATGGGCCTTCTGGCACCAGGGGCAAAGTGGCAGGCTTTAAGGTGTTACACAGACCTCAGTGGTGATGCGGGATTTTCACTTTAGCAGGCTTAGGAATTTAATTGGCCTAGCATTTGTTAGCCAATGATGTCCACTGGTATTCATTAGAGTCACTACTGTGTGGGGTGCTTTGATATTTAAATTTTGCCCGAAGGTTGATGTTAGAACTTCAACTGTCACCTTTCTCTTTCTTACACATACAGTGTGAGAGACTCTAAGTCAGGTAGCCCTAAAAGCCGGGGCTGGCAAAAGTTTTGCTTTCAGTTCCTGCCATTGCTGGGGTCCCCATTTAAGGGGTTTATGTCTTCCCCTCCTTTGTCATTTTTTGTAGGGGTTTGGCCAGTACCATGAAGTTTGGAATCCACAATTTACAGAAATCCATGGCTCCCAGGAACTCTCTCACTTGCCTTTTAGTTTTGAGTTCTGGCAGGTTGCAAATGACTTATTTCCTCTCTGCTCCTAGGCTGCACTCTCCCTGCTGGATGGTGAACTCCAGATATCTCACTTGCTGTTGTAAATTTGGGCTTTCTCTTTAGACATTTTATACCCACAGTCCTCCAGGTGCCAAAGTAAGGCATCCATTTCTTTAGCACACTCAACTGCTGTGGGGTGTCCCAATATAAAGTCACTAGCATATTGGAGCAGCATGCAGCCTAAGTCCTTAGCAAGAAACTTTTGAAGGTCATGGGCTAGTGCCTCCCCGAAGATGGTGGGAGAGTTCTTGAACCCCTCGGGGAGCCAGGTCCGGGTGTACTGGGTGGTTACACCTGTTTCTGGATTTTCCCATTGAAGAGCAAATAGTTTCTGACTCTCTGAGGCCAGCCTGAGGCTAGAGAAAGCATCCTTTAAGTCCAAGCAGGTGAACCAACTATCCTCCGCTGACAATAATCCCAGCAGTGTGTATGGGTTAGGCACAGTTGGGTGCAAAGTCACTGTAGGCTGATTAACCAGGTGCAAGTCCTGCGCTGGCCTATAGTCACTGGTCCCTGGTTTAGGAACAGGCAAGAGGTGGGTGTTCCATGGAGACTGGCAAGGAACTGTAATTCCATAGTCCCTTAAGCGCTTTAGGTGGACCTTAATTCCTGTTAGGGCCTCTCCGGGAACTGGATATTGCTTTTGCCTAACCAGCTGAGCCCCAGGCTTGACTGTTAATGAGCACAGGGGCCTGGCAGACTGTCCTCTGCCCAGACCTGTCGCCATTGCTTGGCTAGAGCAAGGGGTTAATTTTTGTTTTGGTTAGAAGGAGTCCTCACCCCTCCTCCGGAGGGACTATGAGAGCCTTGATAATCCCTGCCTGAGGCAGTTTTAGCAGTAGTCCTTAGTTTGCATAACAAGTCTCTCCCCAAGGGGTCTAGGGGCAGTCCAGCAAGTACAAGAACTTCTGTATAACTTTATGGCCTCCCACCGAACAGGTCCAAGGCAAACAGAAAGACTAGTTTTCTAACACCCCAGTAGCTCCAGCAATATTGATTATTTCCTTTGATGCGGGGGTTACAGGACTGTTATCCAGACTATGGGCTCTTTGGGGGACATATGAGCCCGGCCCCCCTTCAGTCCAGTGGCCCTTCCATTCGACTGAACAGAGCTCCTCCACTTTCATCTGAATCCTCATGCTTAGGATCACCCTGTTTTCCTGTTAACTGGGGGCGCTTGTCCTTCCTGTGACTCACTTCCCTACCATAAGCACACTGGTCATGCTGCAGGCATGGGTGAGCAGACTGAGTGGCTTTCCAGGAGCCCCCTTTTCCCACCCTCTTGGGGGCGCTCCTTTAATAGCAGCAGCTATCAAGTCAGCATTTCGTCGAGCCTGATGCTCGTTTTCTCTAAGACTTTCTCTACTGCTTAACTGCTTCTTGGTTCACAAACACCTGGTTAGCTATTTCCAATAACTGTGAAGTATTCATGCCCACAAATCCCACCTGCTTCTGTAGCTTTCTCCTAATGTCTTCTACACACTGACTGAAGTCACATTTATCACACGTTGGTTTTCGAGGCTCTCAGGACGAAAGGAGTATACACGCTACAGGCCTTGCACAGCCTCATAAAATTGCCCAGGACTTTCCTCTTCTCCTGAGTAACCTCAGACTTTATTAATGTCTGTAGCCTTCTGGGCTCCCTTTTTTAATCCTTCCAGTAAGGCTTCTCTGTCCCAGATTAGCCTCTGCGTGCCCCCCAGAGTGTTTGGATCCCACTGGGGGTCAGTTCCCAGTAATTAGACCCTGATGTATTCTTGGGGGTTCTGGTAATCTGCAGGAACATGCTCCTCCAACCATTTGGAAGTGGCTTGGAGTACGCTCCACCTTTTGTCTGTATCAAAAAGCTACATAAGCAGCTGGTGACAGTCAGCCCAAGTGGGGTTATGAGTCTGAATAATAGTTTACAGTAGGTGAATGAGAGCTAGTGGCTTCTCAGTATAAGACAGGTTGTTATTTTTCTAGTTGATAAGATCAGCCAAGGTGAACAGCAGGTACATGAAAACCCGCCTTTCTACCATGTAGCCATCCTCATCCACTCCCATATACCTCTGCTTTCTTAAAGGCCTCTACACCCCTGCCTTGGGTGGCAGACAGGCTGCCAGAGGGGGAGTTCCTCCCAGGAAGTGGGTGGCAATGGGAGGAATTCCTTCGCATTCTCTTTTGTCTACTCTGGATGGTTTAGGGGTGTGCAATTCTAGTGAGGTGCTGAAGCTTCAGGCCCAAGGGCAGGGAGTCCTTGAGGAGGAGGAGGCATTATTGGCAAAAACTATTCTACCATCAGAACGGCCAGGACCTTAGGAGTTGGTGTCTCTGTCACTGAATCTGCCAGGACCTTGGGAGTCCTTGTCTCTTGGCGGGTGGAGTGGGGTTTTTCCTAGCTGTCTGTCCCTTCACCACCAGCACAGTTGCTGCCTGTCCTCTTAACCACTGCAGAGAGTTTAAAACTTAACTGTAACCACAAGTCACTGTATGGAAATTGATCCAGGTGTTCTGGTTTGCTGCATATAACCTCATGCCATACTTTGAGACAAGAGACCCATCTAGGGTCCCCTCTGAGGGCCAGTCCACCCCAAATGCTGGCCAGTCTACCTCACCTAAAGTCTTTAGCTTCCCTGGTGTTAGAGTTACTCCATAGTCCCCACTGAATCCCTTCTTGAAATTTTTCAGCATGGTCCCTAAAGGAGTGGGCTTGCTGTGAGTGTGACCCATGTTTACGCACAGAAAAACAGTCCTCACGGTTAAGAGAGTGTCACTCTGCTCACAGCATTTCCCACCCAGCAAGACACACTACACACTCTCTGATTCACGTTCACTTCAGGCTGGTAGAATCGCCTTTCTTTCTTATTTCAGATGCCGCTTGGTATAAGAGAGACTGTTAGCCCTCTCACAGCACCTAGATTGTGAGAGCTCCTCCGTTTAGCCTTATGTGGACATCTCTAATTCCAGCCAACCCTACAAGTTGCTCAGAGCTTAGACCCCCTCTAATGGGCCTGCTGCTCCCATGGCTGATCAGTCCAGTTGGACCCCTCCACTTCCTCACACAATTGCTCTCCTCCCTCCACCCAAATCAAAATCATAATCAAAACTTACAAGGTTAGTTATGGAAAGATTGAGAAAGGGCCAAGTTCAAGAGTGCCAAATCTGGCACACATGGGTGATCAGGCCATGCTTCCCCCTAAAGGAGGTGGGCAAGTTTCCCTGGATCGATCCTACCGTGTTTCTTTGTCCAGACTGTCCAGTACCCATTCCTTCTCGGTGTTCAGCCACTGGGTGGGCTTCCTAGTTCTGCTCTGACGAGGCTTTCCACCAGGCCGGTACCTGCCCGGGAGCGTTCTCAGGAATTGTGTCACCCAAGCAGGTGGGAGCCCCCCACAGGGAGGCTCCGAAGGGCTAGGCAAACTGCCTGAAAGGCTGTGCTAGCTGTCTGCTAACCGAAACTCACTTTCCAGTCAGGAAACCAAAATGAAGCAGGAGCGGCCGCGAGAAAGACCTCTCGGACACCGAGCTAGGAAGGAAGGAGTGATTTTTTTTGGCCGAGAGCAAGGCACATAGATGTCCAATAGCCAAGCTCACCTAACAAAGAGAAGCTCTGCCTTTATAGAAGGCTTACAACTCTAGATATTACACGTGAAAGAGTCTTGAGTTTACAGTTTAAGAGATTACATGTGAAAAGGGTCTTGGTCCATGGAGTAGGCATGGGGTGGGGGTTTGATCTTGTTTAAGTAAAAACAATGCCTTCCGGAAAGATTCCCCCATATCATGCCTGCTATCTATAGGAAGGTGATTAAGGTGGCACCCGGTCAGCTAGCCTTTACTTCTATTGAGATGCAGTGTGGAAGTTAAGGGGGAGGTGATCTTAGATGCTTGGGTCTTCTTCCTCAGTAGGAACTCACATTGTACAGGGCTGGTCTCCGAGGAAGAGCAGGGATCAGTTTTAAAAGAGGGTAAGGAACTTCCTGGAGCAAAGAGAGAAGCATGCTTCTTTTCTATTTCAGGTCCAGTTCTCTAAAGCAGACTGAGATGTTGATTCTTATGCGAGTTATTTATTAAGGAAGTGCTCCCGGGAGAAGCTGGTATAAGAGTGGGAGAAGCCAGGGAGGTAACAGGGAGAAGACAAGCGACGTCCCAGCCTCAGCCTGAACACAAAGGGGACCTCTGGAATGTATAGTGGACTCCTCTTCTTGGCAGCAGTTGTGTTCTGTAAAGTTGCTGTGGACATTAAGTGAAACTGATACATTGCTCCTAGGGGAAATACAGGGCTAGGTTCCTATGAGTGTCTGATCACATACTTGTCAATTGATTGATACACAACCTTGTTTTATGTGTGTTTCTATTTAAAGACACTTTATTTAATAGTGTTAACTCATTAGCATTGACCTCACGGGTGACAGTACTATAACTTATGCCTGAAGAAAGCTTACCCAACACATGTATTTTCACTGTGAGGCACATCACAGCCTGCTCAAACTGAGGAACACCACACAGCACTTCAGCACTGGTCTTGGGGGCCATTGAAAACAGCAAAACCATCCACAAAAAACACAGCAATGCAAAAACTGCAGCGCTAAATAGACCTCAAAAAGAACACTTGTTGTGAGAGCTAAAACAAGACAAGAAGGTTGCCTTGCTCAGCCTCAGCTGCTGTAGTGCTCTCAATTTTTTCCACTGCTCTGGGTACATCCAAAAACAACAGTGAAAACACCATACGTATTGATTTGGGGGTTACAGATAAATTTTAGTGCTTAGGCAAATTTGCATATACAGAATCTGCAAATAATGGGGATTGACTGTAAATCTTTCCCGAGTTTGTCCCTCCTCTAGGCTGTCATGCTACTCCAGCATTGGCAAAGGTCTGCAGGCTAGTGTGCATGGGGGCAGAAGTAAGGTCCTGGGTCCTTCGGGCTCTGCACCCACTTCTGCACCTGGACAAAGTGCATCCAGTAGCCCAAGGGCAGCCCTCTGAAGAGTTTTGACCTAGGACTTCTAAGCAAAGCTTGCAAACGGGCACACCCTCAGGGCAAAAGGACCCCAAAGGCATCTAGGCAGAGCAGATGATGTCCACAGTGTGCACTGTGGGTCAAGTCACAGGAACATCACTCATGGGTGGAGATAATCCCCACAGAGGGAAGGGGAAGTCTGTTCTGCTGCCCGAGGCTTGATGCCAGGACTGGGACAGTGTGTGACCCCTTGTACCAGACTTCAGAGCTGTTGCAGTGATGACTCTAGCACATTATTTGTTTCCTTGGCTGCAGTCTCTACTCTGACAGAAAGGACCCTGCCTTTTTTCCATGGACCCCCACCCCGGCCTACCTACTTCAGTACTTGATATTTAGTAAATATTTGAGAAAAGAAAAAAAATCACAATCATCACCAATCATCCCACCACCCATGTGGAGCCCACATTCATCCCTGGGGATTTGTTCTGGACTTGAGTGGGCTAGAAGCCCTGCTTGCAGATTGCATGTAGCCTAAGGTGAAGTGATGGTTTGGAGGTTGCAGGCAGGCTAATGGCTCTGTAAGGAGCCCTGTCTCTCACACACTGGCCATCATTCCCGTAGCTGGGGAATCTCCATAGATAATGTGGGAGAAAGAAACATGGCTTTTGTTTTTGTTTTTAACATGGCTTTATCAACTTAGTTGTCAATCTGGGGAACGTACACATGTATACTTGAGCCAGTTGGGTTAGAGATGGAATTGTGTTCCCTGCCCCCAAAATTCCTATGTTGAAGTCCCAACCCCTAGTATCTCAGAATATAACTGTATTTGAAGGTGGGGTCTGTAAAGATGTAATTAAATTAAAAAGAAGTAATTAGAGTGGGTAAGAAGTAATTCAATGACAGGTGTCCCTGTAAGAAGAGGAAATTTGGGCCAGGCTTACACCTGTAATCCCAGCACTTTGGAAGGCCAAGGCAGGTGGATCACTTGAGGTCAGGAGTTCGAGACCAGCCTGGCCAACAGAACAAAAGCCCATCTCCATTAAAACTATAAAAATTATTTGGGTGTGCTGGTGCATGCCTGTCATAGCAGCTACTCGGGAGGCTGAGGCAGGAGAATTGCTTGAACCAGGAGGCGGAAGTTGCATTGAGCCGAGATCAGAAGAAGAGAACAGGCAGATCTTCACCTCCCATTGGCAAGAAGAGCCGAGAAGGAACCAGTCTTTGGAGTGCCAACGTCCCTCCCCTACCCCACAGACTGGCCAAAGTTGACCTTCCTGCCCTCCACCCTCCAACATTATTATTCATGACTGAATAACAGGCTTTGGGAGAATCACTGGGTGATTGAGCCGTCAACTGAAGACTGTGCCCTAGAGTGAAATCAGTCCTTGGTAGAAGGGGTTGGTTTTCTAATAAGGGGTGGTGTGGAGATTTTGAGTAGTAGAGATTTTGAGGAGTGGAGGATTTGTGTTGGGTAGTTTCCATCTGCCCCACTAGGTCCACTTTCCTCCATCCTGCTCTGTGTTCCCAGAGGCTGACCTCGATGGATGGGGTCAGAAGCATCCCCAGCTGACCATCTTCCAGGGAGACCACCTATGCCAGGAGCTGGCAGGTGATCAGAGAGGAGAGGAGAGTGTGGATGGGCACACAGAACCTGGGCTTTTCCTTGAGTGGCTGGTCATTTCCTTGTGCCATAGGCTACAGCTCCTGTCTGGAGGCCAGCTCCACACAGCTCTTCCTCAGCATCCTGGTAACTTCTCCTTTCCCCAGACCTCCAGCGGGGCTAAGGGCTCCTCTTTGCTGCTAACCCCAGGATGCCGCCCATCCTTTTTTTCGTTCTCTAACCCCTGCTCACTCCATTGTAAATAATCTTTAACTCCCCAGTCAGACAGCTGGAGGTACCATCTGCATATTCCAGGGAACCCTGGCAGAGAACAAACCGAAAGCAGAGAGAAGGTCCTGAAAAGGAAGCAAGGCCAGGGCCTGGGCTGTTCTTAAGCAAGTTCATTTTCCCTTAGGCTGTGAGGAATCATCTGATTGAGTGGACAGTTAAACATTTTCTCACAATTCCTTTCAATGCTCAGACCCTTTGGAGAGGCCTGGCGCACTCACTCTGTGGGAGCACCTTGGGAACTTGGGGAGGAGCAGGCAGAGAGGTGCGGCCTTTCCCACCTCTCACCTGTGGCCAGCGTGGCAGCGGCACTGCAGATAGACAGCAGTGTCACAGAGCTCTATGAAGAGACCTGATGTAAAGTGTGTAGTGACCCAGAGCAACAGGATGCAGCTACCAAGAGGTGATCCCACAGCACCCATGGGGCCGCATCTCCACTCCAGACAAACCCCGCAGCGGGCCGGGACGGCATCTCCACCCCAGATAAACCGGGGCATCTTGGTGACAAATATCAAATATTAAACACTTGAAACCCGGGAAACAGAGGTGGCAGTGAGCTGAGATGGCACCACCACACTCTAGCCTGGGCAACAGAGCAAGACTTTGTCTTGGAAAAAAAAAAAAAAAATTCACAGACCTGCAGGAAAAAAGAATAAAAATAATCACTGCTACATTTATTGCACATGTGCCAGGCACAACGCTAAACTCTGGATTCTCTCTCTACTTTTCATAACCACCATGTTTAGTATAAATTACTATTATACCTATATCAGAGCTTAAGAAAGACTCAATCAGGAGAGATTAAGCAACTTGTCAAGGCCAGCCAGACATTAGGTTGCTTGAATCCTGTGGCCTCCAAAGTCCAGGCGTTTAAGCCTCTCAAGAACAGAGAAACTATACAATAAAGTGATTACAGGCTCACCCTTCCTCCCCCTGCAGGCTGCAAGCTGCATGCAGCCACCTGGGATGGTGAGGTGCAGCCATGTGCCAATGACAGCAGGCCAGCAGAGGGCAGATCCTGGCCCTGACCTCCTCAGGAGGTGGTCTTAGTCCTGGAACACCTATCTACCGCCTTCTATATTGTTTAAGCCATTTGTGTTCTGGGTTTTCTCTCCCTCACAGCCGAATCTACATCTGACTCATTCACCACATTAAGGATTTTGGTCTTGATCCCAAGAGCTCCAGTGAGAGCTGAAGTGAGGCCAGGAGCAGGAGGACTGAGGCACGTGAGGATGAGCCAGCAAACCTTTGAGAGTCACTGGTTGCGGTGGGAAGAGGGAGCATTTGTGATCACCCAGGCTTCTGGCCTGGGCAACTGAAGACTGTCAAGGCCCATTCACAGGCAAGCACATTTTGGACTGAAGGTGGGGAGTTGGAACCGGATACCAAAGTGCAAGCTGCCTCCATTCGGGTGGACTGCAGGAACCAAGGCAGGAGCTTGTGTTCGGCTCACCCCGCTTTCTGCCAGGCCTCTCTCCCTGACCAGCCCACACTCACATCTTTGTTCACTCTGGGGCTGCCTGTGTGCTTGGTCTTATGAGGCAAGCCCTCCCGCACCGCTGAGCAACTGCTTCCCCAAACATCACACTGCTCAGAAGTGAAGGCAGAGCCCAGCAACCATGGAGGTCTTCACGAGCTCTGATAATACTGTTCTTTGTCATCTGCAGGTGGCCAAAGTCCTTTCATAACTTGGTACCACCTTATTGATCTGTTATAGTTTTACACATTAACCATGACTATATTTTACATTTTCAAAGTAAAGCACGCCTATATAAAGTTTACAAAGCAATTATAACACAAAATACAAGTTTTAGGTTCTAAGTGAGGTATATATATTTTAAATCCAGCTCATTCACACAATTTGTCTCATTAAAGGAAAATCTATTCCTTTTTCTCATTTTACAGAAACTTGAAACACTCATTCCTTTTAATGGCATATTGATGAATTTCTACAGTTCTTAATAGTTGGCAGAATTCTCAAATTGGAAAGGGTTCTTTCCCCATTGTCTGCATTTCTCTTTTACCCTATCTAACTCTTCTACTCCCCCCCAATCCCATATGGCTGCCAGAGGGAGAGTGAGGAGGCACAGGAGGTGGGGAGAGGGAGAGAGAGCACGAGGAATGTCATGTTCATGAGTTTACTAAATGTTGTTTTATTTGAGATTTGTACTAAACTATGTGGGAGGTGCTGGTGATAAGAGAATACCACAGTCCTAGCCGTAAAACTTAAGCTGATTCGAAAGTCAGGCAAAACATGGAAAAGTAACCAAAAAAGTGAAAAGTATAGAATGGAAGCCAAACACAGCAGAGAGGGAAGGGAGGAGGGAGCGCTTTGCAGCCAAGCTCCCTGGGGTTTACCATGCCCCATTCACCAGCCCTGACCCACCCCATCACACCTGGCTGTCAGTGCATCACACCAGGAGCAGGCAGGCCTGATTTCTCATGGGCTGTGCACAGGTATGATAGTGTGATTAATGTGTCTTGGGCACAATTAACACGTACCTTGCAGTAGAACACATTTGTCTCTCTTAATTACACAAAAACATTAAAGTGTGTGAAAATCCCCAACCTCAGTGATTTCTCCTTCCGATTCCCATCCTTCCAGTGGTAACCAGCCACTGTTAACCACCTGGTAGGCTTATTCCAGAAACTTAAATATACTTCAAGCTTCCTAACCCATTGTCTGGACTCTGACTTCCTTCTCCAGTAGGATTCTGTCCCCTTAGGCAGCTGTCCTCTTCGCTCTCTTGTGTCTTTAGCCTCCCTGCCTTTAGTCTAATCTTGTTCACACTCATTGCAGTAACTTGGGTAAGTACATTGGTTGGCAGCTGGTGGAACTCGGATGGCATTCTATACAGCAGCACAGAGAGGTTGATCTGATGGCTAGCAGGCAGCGTCTCCTTGTACCAGGCACCATCGTTGAGTGCGCCATGTTTTCATTTATTTAATACTCAACAGCCTTATTTACCTTGGTGAGGTAAATAAGCATGTCACAGAAAACTGAGGCACAGCAAGGTTATATAACTTGCTCAAGACCAATTAGTAATGGCAGAGCCAGAATTTAACCCACTTGACTCTGGCTTCAGTCTGTATTCCTAGCCCTCAGATGCCATGGTGTCTAACAGGTTAGAATGAAGACTCACAAGATCAAAGGTGATAGGCAGACTCATCCTTAATCTGGTGGGCACCATCTAATCAGCTGCCAGCATTGCTGGAATATAAAACAGGCAGAAAAATGTGAATAGACTGGCCTAGGCTCCCAGCCTACATCTTCCTCCCTTGCTGGATGCTTCCTGTCCTCTAACGTTGGACTCCAAATTCTTCAGTCTTGGAACTCAGACTGGCTCTCCTTGCTCCCCAGCTTGAAGATGGCCTATTGTGGGACCTTGTGATAGTGTGAGTTAATACTTAATAAACTCCCATATGTGTGTATGTATACATATACACTATATATACGTGTATATATACACACACACTCTCCTCTCTCTCTCTCTCTCTCTCTCTCCCCGCCCCCTCTCTTCTGTCCCCTCTAGAGAACCCTAATACAGGTCCCAAAGGGTAAGAGACAAAAATTTGGGCTGGGTGCAGTGGCTCATACCTGTAATTTCAGCACTTTGGAAGGCCAAGGCAGAAGGATTGCTTGGGCCCAGGAGTTCAAGAGCAGCCTGGGAAATATAGTAAGGACTCATCTCTACAAAAATTTAAAAATTAGCTGTGGGTGGTGGTGCACGCCTGTGGTCTCAGCATCTCGGGAGGCTGAGGTGAGAGGATGGCTTGAGCCCAAGAGGTCAAGGCTATAGTAAGCCGTGACTGCACCACTGCACTCCTGCCTGGGAAACAGAGTAAGATCTTGTTTCCAGAGAAAAACAAAAATTTGCAAAGATTAGATGTTGAGTGGGAAAACTGAAATTGGAGGTTTTGGTAAATGGGAGCTGAGAGGATGGTGCTGGGATATATGATATATCAGACTCTTCCAGGGCACCCAGAAACAGCAGAAGGGTAGCTTCTAGAATAAGAGCATAGGAGGCTGGGGCTGGTGACTCACACATGTAACCCCAGCACTTTGCGAGGCCAAGGTCGGTGGACTGCTTGAGGCCAGCCTGGCCAACATGGTGAAACCCTATCTCTACTGGAAAAAAAAGAAAACCGCACACACACACAAATTAGCTAGGCGTGGTGTTGCATGCCTATAGTCCCAGTTACTTGGGAGGCTGACACAGGAGAATCGCTTGAACCTGGGAGGTGGAGGCTGCAGTAAGCCGAGATCACACCAGCCTGGGCGACAGAGTGAGACTTTGTCTCAAATAAGTAAATAAGCATAAGAGAGGATCAAATACCATTTCCTACTGTTACTGCTAATTTTTTGTCCCAGGTTATATTTGCCTTATAGAAAAATGTAGGGAATTTATACATACTACTTTCCACTTGTTGAGGCTTCATTTTTTTTTTTTCTTTTCTCAACTCTGGCATAGAAGGACTTACGTACACTTTTGAATTTACAAAATTTCACAATTAGCACTTCACAAAGTGTAAAGGCATTTTGGAGACAGAAGCTGGGAAAAGCCTGGACAAGGCAAGGAGAGACTTGAGCCCAGGAATGCATGAAGAGGAAGATGTGGATGGTGCTTCTGCAAGGCACAGGAAGGCAGCCCCCAATATCAGAGATGGCAGGGTGAGCACGACCTTTTCCTCTACTTCCTTATCTGGGCTGACCACCTACGGCGCTGGGGCAGAAGGTGGGTGCAGGATGTGGCTTCGGTGTGGAGGGCTGGAGAGAAGGGAGCAGCCTGGGTGGGCAAGGCTGTGAGGGAGGCTGCTGCGCTGCCCCATGGGGCCACAGTGAGGTCCAGCAGAAGGGGTGCACTGGGCGTGGCCTCTACTCATATGCCAGCTCTGCCTTTGGAAATTCACATTTGGTTCCCGTATCCTAATAGCATTTGCCACATGTCACTTTTTTACAGTCTATGTTATTCACTAGAAGTTGAGCTCAATTCTAGATGATGACCAGCGTTTCTTCCGTGTGCCCAGCTCCCGGAAAGTGGACTCAGAGAGGTTAGCTGAGTGACAAAAAACCTCCACAAGAAACTATTTTCAATCCAAAGAGGGCTTTACCTGGCAAGAAATTTTTAGAATACAAACCATTCCTAAGGACCATCTATTCCTTCTTAAAAGTATGTAATTAAAAATACTTAGAGAAAACCCGTTTAGAATACTCTTTAGAGAGATTGAAAATGTCTATATTCGTGTGAACCTGGGAGTGTCATCTGCCCTGAGCCTCGGCTGCATCTGTAGGATGAGAAATGTTACCTGCCACACTGGGTTATTGTGAGAAAGAAAGAAAAATATCCAAGGCCGGGTGCGGTGGCTCACGCCTGTAATCCCAGCACTTTGGGAGGCCAAGGCGGGTGGATCACAAGGTCAAGAGATCTAGATCATCCTGGTCAACAAGGTGAAACCCCATCTCTACTAAAAATACAAAAATTAGCTGGGCATGGTGGTGCGTGCCTGTAATCCCAGCTACTCGGGAGGCTGAGGCAGGAGAATTGCTTGAACCCAGAAGGTGGAGGTTGCAGTGAGCCGAGATCGCGCCATTGCACTCCAGTCTGGGTAACAATAGCGAAACTCCATTTCAAAAAAAAAGAAAAATATTCTTGCACATATAAGTACTCAAATGGAATGAAATATAGTAAGGGCTCCTATTTCAAATCCAGTCTGTAATACAGCCCTTAATCCTACTCTACAATCATTGGTGTTTATCGTCATCCCACAGTGATGGTATCTCATGCCATCTCACTGCTGTGGAACCATGAGTATCAGTTTAAAAGTCTAAGGAGAGCAGGTCCTGCATTGTTTCATTAACATGTGAGCTTCAGGAAGGGCAAACCACCCACAGATTTGTAAGTAGAATATGGATTTTCACAAAAGAACAGATTTGTTCAGATTTAGGTGCCAATCAATTTCATGAAAGCAGACGGAGGACATGCAAACTGCTTTTGGTGACACCTTTCTAGTGGTGGAAGCAGCTGTCAAGGTGTGTTTAGGTGTTCATGCTCTGGTGTCCCTGTTCTTTTGCAGGTATTAGGGGGAGGGAGGGTATGTATGGTCTTGGGTCCTTCTGGTCCAAAGACCGGAAGGTTTCTGGGACTCTGAGCTCAGTTCCTCCTTGGGAACAGACTTCCTGCCCACTTGTCTCCTTCCCAGGCTTCTCTTCTGCCCTGGAAATGATGCCTATAGGGCTCCTTCCTTCTTGGTCCAGAGTTCCTCTGTCATCTCCTCAAAAGGCCAGATCTTTTTCCTGGTCCTTATCATCCCTGACCTCTCTCTCAGACCCTGGATCCAAAACCAAGCTCATCTTCCTCACAGAGCACTTACACTCCTACCTTCACCAGCCAGCCAGGCCACGACAGCCTCTGGCTGTCCCTTGCCTTTCATGTCTCACACAGGCTGCTTGAGGCCTGGGACTTGGTTTTGCTCACTCCTGCAGCATTGGTGCTAGAACAGTGCCTGCTGTACTGCAGGTGGTTCGGAACATTTGTGGGATGCCTGGGTAGGGGACTGTGAATGGTCTGAATTGTTCATCAGTAAGTGCCCACGTCCATTTCTACATTTCAGCCTCATCTTGCCAATTACACTTTTGTATTCTTCCCTCACTCATCCCCAGCAATACTAACAAAATAGGACATGTTACTTTTCACATTAAAGTCTTCAGACGTAGTAAGGAGCAGATGCTGAACCCAGTTTTCACATTCTTAAATAATTTCCCACGATTCAGTAAGCAGAAAAAGGGAGCAGAAAGTCAGAATTGGAGATAGAATTCAGATTCTTTTTCTTTCAAGGACGCATTTTATACAATTTTCAACATTTATACTTTCAAACAATGGGCAAAAAATACACTGAGTGCTAAAAAAAAATCAAAACAAGTAATACAATTTTAATTTCAATATTTTAAAATACAGAAATTGCAAAGAATACTAAATACAACTTTAAACAAGTCACTTGTCTTCCCCTATAATAATCAATGTAAGCTACTTAAAGACTTACAAATTTAAAGTAAAACAGAAACAAAATAAATACTGTACACTTTCCCTGCCTGCAGGCAAAAGATGGGAAATACTGTTATGAATCAGCAAAGAAATGCTCTTCAAGCTTCAGCACCCCACCTCCCAGCCACACCCCACGCCATTGTCACACAGTGGGCTTCCGTACTGAAAGGACACATGTGTCACACACACTGACTGCCTATACAAACAGACGAGACGCTATTCCGCAGACACCCCAAACAAGAACAGTCCCCTTGGACCGTGGGCATAAAAACCAGTAAGAAAAGTCAGGCTAGCAAAACATTACTACAAAACTAGTAAATACCAGAGCCAACAACTGTCCCCTCTCCAAATTTCACAGATTTAAAACCCCTAAAACCAATACTACCCCTCCCTATCACCCCCCAAAAAAGACTTGCTGAAGCACTGGCAAAGTTAGACATTTCACAGTAAATGTGAAAGTTCACATTATATAATCTCTTAAAATGAACCTTCTCACCCTCTTTCCACAGCATGAAACTGTTATGGCTTAATTTATAATAAAAGTAGAAAAGTCTTTTCTGAAGGAAATACAATCTGCGAAGATGCATTTCCTGATCAGTGCTATTTCATACCTAACAACTGTATGACTTACTTTTGCAGTCAGAAGCTGTTTTTGGAAAAATTGAGGTTATAGCTTTTGATTCAGTCTAACCATAAACTGTAAGGCCCTTAGTTTGGTTTAGGTTTCTTTTGTAAGATAAAATAACCTTGGGGTTCACTTAGCAAGTTACACCTCAGGTCCCTGACTATAATGTGGAAGTTATACGTAGCTTTGTAAAAATAAAAGGTTACTTATGAATCTGAGAGGGAAGAAATGATTCTAGGCAAGGAGTTAACTCCTCCTTATACTTTACATTTAATGCTGGTAAGTTTTACCAACCAAAATACACCAAAGAAATATGAGAGTATGTCTGGCTTATTTTATGCCTGTGAAGTATTATATATTCCAGCACTTATGATCATTGTTTTGGTGAAAAATCTTGGAGGAAAACAGCTGACATTTTGAAAAGTAAATGGTCAAAATAAAACTGGCTGGAGACAGTTTTACCTTTATAATTAAGCTCCATTTATGACTACTTTCTGAAATAAAAAAAAAAAAAATGAATTCAGAATGTCACAGGTCTTGCATAGGTAAACTACTTGGAGGTCAAGGGCTACGTGGTAGCCAGGGTTTATTAGTGAAATAGTGCAGAGCAGATAAACTTAGAAGATTCACTGAATACAGTTTCAAGAAGGTTTAACAAAAAAAAATCTAATGTTATTAAGTCAAAGTGTTAAGACACTAGAAGGGGCACCAGGGTGAAGGGGAGAATCTAAGGATATTGCAAAAAAGTATTATTTTCTCCTCAATTAAAATGAGGAAAAAAATACTATAGAAGGATAAAATCAGTCAATCACAACAAGCTAATTGCTTTGGAAATAGACATTTACTTCCTAATGACCTTAATTTTTAAAATTTATGTTAAGGATATCAAATATTTGACTTTATAGCATGAAAAAAAGGGAAGGGCTTCTAGGAAGGCTACAGTATTAAAATTACATTATGTTCTGAACAGCAACAGAATAAGAAAATTCTTCCCCTTTCTTTCCACCTGGTTTCAAGGAAGCACATCAACATCATCCCACAGGACAAGCCAAGGCTGCAAAGCATCACAAAGCAGGGGCTGTTTTAGGAAGCAAGCATCAGAGGCCCCAGATCCACTGTGAATCCCCAGGCAAATCACTCACTGCCCACTCTGGGTATCCTGTCTCCTTTATTTACCAGTGACACTCTGTCTAGGCTAAAGATCTAATGCTCAACCTTCTCAAGACTGCTTTAGAGGAAGGTCTAGGACACCAAGAAAAGACTGGTGAGCTCTAGCTTCTCTTTATGTCGTGGGCAATTAACTTAATATTTAATGAGAAAAATGCGCCTGTAATCCTAGCACTTTGGGAGGCCGAGGTGGGTGGATCACGAGGTCAAGAGATCAAGACCATCCTGGTCAACATGGTGAAACCCCATCTCTACCAAAAATATAAAAAATTGGCTGGGCATGGTGGCGTGTGCCTGTAATCCCAGCTACTCAGGAGGCTGAGGCAGGAGAATTGCCTGAACCCAGGAGGCGGAGGTTGCGGTGAGCTGAGATCGCGCCATTGCACTCCAGCCTGGGTAAGGAGCGAAACTCCGTCTCAAAAAAAAAAAAAAAAAAAAAGGTTTGAAATATTGTGAGATATGATAGAGATACAAAATGAGCACATGCTGTTGGGGAAATGGTACTGATGGACTTGTTCATCTCTAAGATGGTTTCCACAAATCTTACATTTATTTAAAAAAAGAAAAGAAAAAAAGCAATATAGGTAAATGATAAAATGAATTATGTCTGTATATATTTACAATTATTACAGCTGCCTAATGGATTGACCATTCTGGATGTTTTTAAATCCAATCTGACAATGCTTGACTTTTGGGTTATTCAACCCAACCACATTTAATATTATTATTGATGTGATTTTATTTATACCTGTCATTTTACTTTTTGAAAAAAAAATCTTGTATCTTTAAAAAACAAAACAAACAAACAAAAAACATTTGAGAAAAATGAATTTTTGATAATTACGCCTAGCAGTAGCTTACTGGGTCACATGATTATTCTAATCAACTCTATATTCTTACTGCTGCAGAGACCATCTTTTGAATAAGCCAGAAAGAATCTTGTTTGTCTGTCAAAGATGTCTGGTGGAGTCTCCTTTCCTACAGTGGTTTCTCTCTACCCAGCAAGCTGTTGGTACCCAACCCAGAGCTGTCTGTGCATTCTCACCTTTCTAACCACCTTATTCACCCCACAAGTTGCCTGGGGAGTTGCTAAGTCATTTAATTCCATGACTTCCTTCACCTTTATCTAGTACCTGAAGAGTATGCTGAACCTGTGGGGATGGTACTTGCCTAATTCTTCCAGAAAAACCAAAAGCCATCTTTTAGTTAAATCATCTTAACATACTTGAGGATACACATTCTCACTCTCTTATCCATAAACAACCTCATTTCTTTTTTTTTCCACTTCAAGCACGAAGTCTGATTTTAATCCAGCACCTTGTTGGAGATTCTTCGGATTTTTATAGTAGCATGCCCTGGGCATATATTTGATATAAAACAAACAGCATGAATAATATTAGTTTTCATTAAAAATATATATATAAAGGTGCATTCATTAATTACCAGTTTTCACTTAATAAGTTCTCTGTACGTATGAAGTGTTAATAAGATTATGTTTTTCTTAATTATCATAATAAACATTTTAATCCAAATTTACAAATGAGAAAACTTAGAATAAGTGACTTATTCAAGGTTATACAGCTGATACCTAAATGGCAGAACTTGGACAAAAACCCAGGTCTTCTGCTTCCTGGCACGCTACACCAAGTCCCTGTATGACCATATTAAATTACCAACTTGAAGTGTTTCTTAAATTGTGAAATTACTTTCACTTCTACAGTGGCATATCTCAGTTGAAACTAAAAAAAGTTGGGATGTTTTTTAATGAACAGGTCCTCTTTTGCTTGCTTAGAAGTGAAAATAACAGTTTTAATTTTCTGGAGAAGACCTTCAAGGGCAGAGACCACAACTGCAACTTTATATTCCCCCACAGTACTAGGTAGTGCTGGGCGCACAGCAGATGTTTGATAAATACCTGTTGATCCCATATGAATAAATACAGTAGACTATATAGAAAAGGCAGTAATTAGGATTATTTAAACACAGAAAAATATTCAAGCTAATTAGTGATAAAGATGGACTTGTTTCCTCTGAGTTTATGATTTCAGTCAGAATCTTCAACTCTGTATGCTTAAAAATCAACTGATACTTATGAAGTTCAATTATTTCTAGCATAATGAACTACTACAAACTGCCAACTTTATATTGTTTACATCATTCATCAATATTAAAAAGCATATTATGTGACATTGTGAATTACAATCCAGTGGATCCCAGCTGAGAAGAGTCACTTATTTGAAACAATACAGGAAAATTATCATCTATTACTATTACTAAAGTTGCATATGTTAACTCATAATTCTCAATTTTACATATTTGTATTTGCTTACAACTAGCTAAATGCTATCAGTGCTGTCTTCCTAAGTTGTTGTGTCTGTATGGTACGAATGAGGTTCTCTATTACTGTTAAGCCCAGGTACTGGCAGCAGCTACCACAAAGTTCAACTATTTCCATGAGCTATAGGGATGCATCACAGCCAGTAAGGTTACAAGAGGTTTAACTAAGAGTCACTGGATCCGTGGCCGAATTTTCACCAATTCAGAAAAAGATACATGGATTTTATTAGTGGTTCTATTACCTTGCTGAAAGTTTTCTAACTTAGCCCCTTAATGAGCTAAAATTACTAACAATGAATACACAGTACCTTCACTTCAGAATTCCACATATGGGCTATTCTAAATTAGTTTTCCTCAGCCTAAGGACACAGTGGATACTGGCCACAATTTTAATTCATAAAAGTAAAATAAATTTCATTTTAATTCACAAAAATAAAGTTTCATTTTAATTTTTGTGGCTAAAGAAAAAAGCTGAAAATACTCAGAGTTGTGAAAAACATAAAGAAAAAAAACCACATCATGATATTACAGGAAAAGGAAATTATAGCTGTTACACCTCCTATTTCTCGAAACCAAAATAAAAACATGACTATTGTTAACACGAACACATCACAAGAATATACTGTATGGGAAGGTAAGGGAATCAGTCAAACCCAGATTTTTGACATCCTGAGATAAGATGACTCTACCCATCTTCCCACTGGTTTTGGCATAGTGTAGACAGGGTTTACACAGGTTGTTTACAGACACTGAGGATTTCCACAAAAGTCGTCTTCCTGATACCCAGATAAGATTCAGACTTTGGTCCAGTCACTCTGAACCAGCAAGGCTACTTCATAAACTATTTGACATTTATCCCATGAAATTTTGGAATGTGGACACTAAGAAATATTTCTCCTTGAAAATACACATTTGAATGTAACCATGAAAGATGATGGTACAGACTTTTTTCTTATTAGCAATTCAAGTGATAATACAGAAGAAGTCCTGCGATCTTGCTGAGTAAAAAAAGACAAATTCATAATATGGCCATACTTCTCCACAAAAATAAATTTTATCTATTTGCCTATATTCTCTTCGTAGGAATTTGTAAAATGCTCTATTGTCAGACTTGGGAACATTTCCACCCCACCCCCACTTATTTTGATGCCATGAAAGGAAAAGGAAAATGGGTACTACAAGCAACTGAAAACTGCATTTAGTAAAAATTATACTAAGTAAAAATTATAAAGGAGATAAATGATTAAAGTTTAACTGGATACTTAACTGCAGTATGCACTTGTCAGGTTAGGACAGATGGAATAAACTGCCAAAAGCACCCATTTTACTCCAAATCCATATCTTAAATAATTCTTTAGAAAATTAAGAAATGAAAGTAAATACACACAAAAAATCTATTCCAACATGCTTGCGTCTATACAAATTAATGTAGTATTAATCCTATATATTACGGCTTATTATGCAGATTTGAATATGCTAAGTCAAAAACATTTTCAACAAATCAGATATGGAGAATAAAAGCAGCATAAGATATAACCTCTGCAGCAGGTGTCGGTCCTGTTGTCCAACACCGGCAGTATGAAGAAGGCCCACTGTAGTTACAAATGTATTTGGAAAAACTATAAACATGACAATTTAACCAAACTTATAATACTTTTCCCTAAAATAGGAAAAAGATATTAAAGCTGTTCTCTTTGGGACCCAGATATTATCAGCAGAAATGAAAATGCAAAAGCCTATTTTTTTTTTAATATTGAGAAAAAAATCACAATGTCAAACGAAATGAGGGATCTTTTATGGAGTTCTTACACATTGGCTATGAAAGTGTTTCCCTGCAAAGAGAAGAGTCTCATTGGATTATCACAAAATGATGGGAGTGCAGAGGGAAGTGGGATATAAGTTAATCAACCTGGATAACAGTATGCACCTTGGATGTTAGCAAAAGCGAAGCTAATAGCTTATAAAAAACACATGAAATATATAAAATAAAATGATTTTCATATACATCTTAATTTAAAATAATTAATGCATCAAATCCCTGTTTAAGACTTTAACCTGAATATCAAATTTAAGAGTCCAGACTAGTTACTGTTACCGTGGCTCTTCCCCACATGTAACACACACGCTATCAAAAATAATTTAAAAACCATCCCATTCTTACATCTAAATTAGTGAGATATTTCTCCAGAAATCTTCCAAATAAATAGCTTTAAAAAAAGAATTTAAAAGCTGTTAACTTTAAAAAAAATCTGTTAAATAAATTATTGATAATTCTTTACCCTACCACTGAAAATACATCAAGACACTACCAACAACAAAATAAAATTCAAGCCCTGACAAGAGACCCTTTCCAGTTCAAGGTCTCTTTTTAAGGTTCTACCCTCCTTCTTCCTCTCCCCCACCAGGTCCAAAATGGTTATTGCTGAGTGGGTGTGGCACAGTGAAAATGCAGCATCAGGTTCATTCTGTTCTTCCGGCAGTGTTCTTACTATTTATGCAAACTGCTCCAGGCAGGGGGATGGCAGAAGCTCCAGGCTCCTGCACCCCTAGACTGGTCTCCAAAGGGAAGAATGGCTGCAACAGCAGTTCTGTCACACAAAGAAACGTGCATGGCCATTTCTGTTCAACTTAAGTATCTTCCCAAGACGTTGTTTGGCTGTTGCCATTCCTTTTTTTGGACGTTTACCTATAAAACACCAAAAGGAGTGTAAATGACAATGAAAAGCACACTTAAGAAAGCATCTGGAAGACTACAGGGAGAGCTTTGTGGCGAGTAAACCCTTAGGTGTTCATGAACCTGAACAAAGTCGCACTTCTGGACTTTTGACGTTTAAAATGCTTCAACCTCATCAAACTATCGATAAAGGCCGCCCTCCCTCACAAGACTCAAAAGGCCTTCCCACAGTCTGGTCTGCCTACTCTTCAGCCTGGGCTCTTTCCGATCCCGCATTAAACTGTGCTTTGGTAACGAAACTGACTACAATTTCACAAATACCCCATGTCCTGTTTCTCCCCTTTGTGCTATGGCTCCAGGCTCATTCCTCTGCCTTCAAAGCTGTCTATTCTGTCACTTCTCCCAGCTCAGCCTGGCTAACCCCTGTGCATCTGATTTTAGAATCTGCCTCCTGCTCCTCAGAGCTGACTTGGGTATCCTTTTTCTTTGTTCCCATAGTAACCTGTGTATACTGCTGTCACTTTGCTGTCCATGATGCATGAGATGTTGAACAACTTGAGTGCAGAGACTACACCTAAACTGCCATGATGACCATCATATACGGTCAGAAATGTCCTTCCTCTAGACATGTGTGAAAGTTACCTTTTGTTGCCTGGTTGCTGATAGGTGGTGGATTTGATGCCGGTCTCTTGGTGGGGTGAAGGGGCAATGAGAAGGAAGTTTCACTAACTGGCCTTTCTGGGCTTAGACTGCCGTTACGTATCTGGCACGCCCCCGAAGTCAGGTTTGAATTCTGCATATACTTTCCATTCTGAAGGCTTGAGCCGCTGCTGTCCACGTAATTCCTACTTTGTACCCTCTGACTAATTTCTGATGAACCTTCCTTTTTGATGCATTTCTGGCTTCTACTTAGATCCTGAAGGAGGAGGAAGGAAATGAGGCTGAATTTTTAGGGTTTAAATGAGGTATTTAAGCTCTCTGCACACACTGGCAAAGTCAAGTGAGAAGAAACAAACTACTGAATTCTGATTTTCTTAACATCTATTAGCCACAGATGACCACTCCTGCACGATGTCATCTCAGTCCATTGACCTAATAGCTCTGAAGGACTTGGATCTTGAAGTTGCATCACAAGTTAAGAAGGGAAAAGAGAGAGTGAGAAAGAACAATGGAAACGGGCACTGCGTCCTACTTGCTACTCCACTCAATAAGCATGTGCCATGCAGGGACCCTGAGCTGGGGGAATGGGTCCCCCGCTTCCTTGGCATGTCACAGTTCCCTCCAACCTCTCATATGTGATGTTCTTTTTTAGAACTTATCTTCTGTCAAGTTCATCTCCACTGTATTTGTTTTTTAGAAAATCCTTAGATCCAGAGTCCCAAGCTTGATGTTTTCCTTTTACTACAACTATTGTTTCAGTCTAAGACTACTGAGTCAACTTTCAAGGGGAAAAAAAACGCTACTGATTGGTGAGTCTTGAAATTAACTGAGAGGGTCATAACCAGCATTAAAAAAAGAAAGGAATAGACTAGATGTGAACAGAGTCCACCATAGTGAGAATGTTTCATGAAACCAGTTTTCATTATGCTAATTATCTATTCTCTATGTCTTCATTTATTTTCAAAAACAATTATAAAAAGAACAGCCTGATTTTAAATAATAGCTTATATTACATAATGAATCTTATAGTGCTAATAAGTGATAAACTTTATGACCAGCTACAGTGAGAAACTATAAAATCATATACTGAAAAGTAAATTATAACAAGATGTCTTATGACCTTTGGCTCTGGAATGTGTCCTTCTAGTCAAAGAATGTATACTCACAAAGACTTCCTTTAAAAAAATAACTTGCCTCTCTTTATTGTAAAAGTAATTGCTTAAATATTTAGAAAATATTTAAGCTAAGCCAAATAAAATATTAATAAAAACCACCCATATAATTCCACTACTCAGAGATTAATGATGTCCCATATTTATGGGTAGAGTCTATTCTGTCTATATACACAGATATCTCCTCCTCCAGAGATTTTAGTCCATTCCTCCAAACAACCCAGAGCTATGGAAGATGGCAAAACCTAAGAGGCCCTTTTCACTTCTGCTGAGGTCTTTCGGTGCTATGTGAAAGCTTTATTCACAAGAGATTTTCCCTTCACTTCTTAAACAGTCTACTCATGTTCTCCTCTGCCTCCCCTTCCCCCCAACAAATGTTTCTTCACATGAAGGAGAACTAGAGGCAATATTCCTGCCTTTGCTGATTTACTTTCTTTCCTAAGTGTGCTTCAGTTAGGGAGGTTTGAGTCCCCACTGTCACATGAAAACTTTGATTCTTTCGCTGGCTGCCATTTTCCAAGGTTTGCAGCAAAAGGTTGTATTACTTTTCTTGTTTGGTGCTACTGGTAATGTTTTACTTTTTCAAAACTGCTATTTTGGGTTCATTTTGTTTGGCATAAGCATTAATATTCTGGGTTCCTAAAACATCCAGGTTTTTCTTTTACAGCAAAGGTTCTTAATCTGGAGCCAATGGATGGTCTGGGGCAAGAGGGGGTGGTAGTAGCACAAAGAGTGAGTAATATAAGCAAAAGTCATGTTTATCATGAACGTTTTTTCTAGAAAGATAATCTGTAACTTTCATGAAATGCTCAAAGAAATTTGGTATCCAAAACTGTTCAAGAAACAGCATCAGAGATTAAAAAGAGAACTTCATGATATTCTTCTTTTCCTTTACTATTTCATTCTAACTGGATATAACCTACAGGGGATGGCAGCCAGTGGTTTTTTAACTGCTTCCGTGAATAAATTATTCTTTTCCAGATCGCATTCTATCCATGAGCCTTATGTTAGTCATCATTTCAGCATCTCTCAAAAGGGACAGTTGTTCAAATGTGGATTTAATTATAATTTTTTGGCTGCCTAGATCTAGCACTTGATAACCAGTTGATACAATTTTTAAAAAGAAAGCAAAAACAAAGTTAATGACCATTTTAAATCTCCTTTTAAGGTTTCAAACTCTGAACATACCTGAGGATTAAATCTAGAAGTATCAAACTGTTTAATCCAGGAGGAAGTCCTCAAGTCTTGTTCTTCAGTCTTGACATGGTATCCTAAAGAGAAGTTTTAGTTTAATTAACTTTGTACAAACTTGATCTGAAATGACAAAATTAGCCTAATGCTTAAAAATGAAAGTAAATTTATGTTGACATTTTATTTAAAAACATATTAACTCTTTAGATACTCATTTGTGTACTTTTACCTTCACTATATGCCTTTCCCTCTCAAAAACAAAAAGTCACCAGCTCATAACCTATTATGCTAATTCTTTCAATTCTCTCAAATATTGTCTTCATTCATTCATTCATTTGCTAGTCAAGTGAAGCAGTGAGATGGAAAAGGAACAAAGAAATACGTAATTGTATTTCAGACCAGCCTCGAAGACTATCTTTATTATAATGGGTTTTGGGCTAGATGCTGGAAGATCTAGAATCATTCTATGGCCACCTATTGTATATGTAAAACCAATGCAATAATTCTCTCTAAAAATGGTGTATTTTTCCACATAGAATAAAAGCAGGTAATAAGCAAAGAATTTGAGATCAGATGGTCCTAGCTTCCAATTCCAGTACCACTGACTAGTATCTATGTGAAGTGTGGGCAAGTTACATTAGTTTCACTAAGTCTTATTTCCTTTACCTGTAAAATGGGAGCAAATTTTACCTACAATTATTGTTCTAACAATTAAGTGAAATAACCAGGCACGGTGGCTTACACCTATAATCCCAGCACTTTGGGAAGCAGAGGCAGGAGGATCACTCAAGTTCAAGAGTTGGAGACCAGCCTGGGAAACATAGTTGAGACCTCATCTCTACAAAAGTCAAAAAATTAGCCAGGTTTGGTGGCATGCAGCTGTAGTCCCAGCTACTTGGGAGGCTGAGACAGGAAGACTGCTTGAGCCCTGGAGGTTCAGACTACAATGAGCCATGTTTGTGCTACTGCATTCCAGCCTTGGCAACAATTTGAGACCATCTCAAAAAAAAAAAAAAATTATTTAAGTGTAATGGATGTCAAACTCCTGGTACGCAGTTGATAAATATGTAGGATCAAACACAATTATATAGGCATTCAATTTTAATACAGTACTATCTTTTACCCAGTCCTCCTCAGGCTTTTTGGGATAAAAACATTTTCTCTAAAGGCACAAAGAAGAAAACACTATATGGCATGCCTAACATTGCCACAAGTTGAATCTCTCTTCCTAATACTTTCTTTTCAAGTAGAGAAAGAATAGCCTCAATCAGAAAGAAACAGTTCAAAACTTGTTTTTCTTCTCATAAAAGGAAAAAGGGTTGATTGTTCAAGTTTAGCTGACCATTTAAAGCACCAAAACACTCCTTCCACTGTGATCAACCCATCTGTAAAAGGGAAATAGTACTAACTGGCTTGCAACAGCAACGGTAGAATGATGCCAGTGAACACATTTGTCAATCCCAGGTAATTTACATTTTGAGTTCTTCTGCTTCCATCTTACATGGTATGTCAGAATTGCAGGGTTTTTTTGGTCAACCTTCTTAACACATTTCCAACTAAAGATGTGTAATGTACATGCCTTACTTATAATCTCTAACTTAAATGAGGATTATTGAGCCATTAAGTTGGGAACATATGTTACTTTTTAGAAACTGACAATTTATGTTTCTTACCACATTCCACTGGTTTATCATAGCGATACAACTGCCTAACCTCAAGGTTACTGCTATGGCAGCTGCTGGGATCCTGGAGAGAGCTTCTTTCACCACTGCAGTCTGTGCTTTGTATTTGCCTTTGTAAACAAGTGGAATAGTGCAACCCTGCCATAGATAGCATGCCCTGAATAGCTTCTTCCTCTGTGCTCGTCGAGGTAGGACATTCCCTAAAGAGGAGATGATCCAAAACACAAGAGTCTAGTTTTTCTGATGACAGTTTTGGTAAAATTTAAAACTAAAAAAAAATTTCATAGTATTTATTTTACAGTATAATAAGACTACTACTATCAGCAAGCCTACCTTTTAACTGGAGTTTCAGTTCTAGATGGCTTCTGGCTCTTTTGAAGGAACTTCCTCATCACATTAGATTCCTCCTTAAAGTTGGATGTTATTTCTTGTTTCTTTTCATCACCTGAACTTTCAGACTCTTCAGTGGTAAAATTATTTTTCTGAGATAATAATTACATGGAAACAAAGCTACATAAGAAATTGACCACGTCTGTACAAATTAATTCAAAAAGATTTCATACATCTAGGGAAAGTCAGAAACTTAATTATCATGGAATTATTTCTGTATTTCACATGAGAAAAAAATCAAAATATTAACTACATGAACATACCACCTTGATTTAAAAAATCCACAGTACAAGCTTTCTTTAAGGTAAAATAAAATCTATGAGAAATATGAAACAAGAATAGTAAAAGCAGAAGAGTCTTTCCCTCTACCCTTTCCCAAAATCAGACAAAAGCTGTATTTCTCAAATATGAGTGGTCACATGATGGTGTGTGTGTACAATGACCACCACAGGAAAACCCTGTGCTACGGTAAGTCAGGAGACAAGCTTTGGGAAAAGCTCTCATTTGCCTTCCTTCCAGGAGAAGTTACATGGGTGCTCATCTTTCGATCAAATAACGTACAAGCCACGGGGTCTCAGGCGTACCAGTGCAGTGCACTCGGGTCCGGAGTCTTCTGACTCAGAAATATCAGAATATCCTGATGATCTACTCCTGAGTTCTGATTTCACACGTGTAAAAAACCCTGAAAAAGAACGAAAGGTTGAGAGAAAAAGAGAAAGTCATTCAACTATGATGAACAAGGTGACAAGGTGATACTTAAAGTCCATCCAGCTTTGTGATGTCTCTCAATCTCTCTTGTTCTCTCCTTCTTTTTCACTTTTATTTTCTTTGTTTCTTTCTCTTTTCAAGGTCTTTCTCACTAATTGGCCAAGATACAGACTGAAGTATATTCTCAAATATAAGTGTGGTATTTACTAAACATAATTATATATTCCTTATAATGATAGATAAAAAATGCTGAAACTAAACAGCTACTAGATGCTTTTCACATTTCTCCTTTTGCATTAGTTATATCATTAGAAAACAAAAAGATAACTTTCCCAAATGTAAAAAGCATTCACGTAGAGTGAATTCAACAAGCTTATAAACTGGGCTTTCTCTTTCATGAGGCACTGTCATATAGCAGTGGTTTGATGGATTCCTGTTGACTAGCACCTTTTTCCTGGCATGTGTGCATAGGCAGAGTCACCAACTACAGCAGTGCCAGTTTTACCCAGATTAGCAGGAACTGGGGTGCTCAACATGGATTAAATAATGTTAGTTATCTGAAACATTTACTTATGAAGTATCAAAATATTTATTTGAACTACTTTTTAAAATAAAAAGGAATACAGAGATCCTGAAATATGTTGAGAAACTAAGGCTTAATTCAAAGAAAAAAGATCTTAAGGAGAAGGAGGTGTTGCCATTTTGCCATACTGACGATAACCAATTAGTAACCCAGTAGAGGCCTTCTTGTCAACAGGTAATCAATTAAAACCATAATAGGTAGATTACTAACAGCTTCAGATTAGCCAATCATGTACATTTCCTAATTCTGAAAACCATCTACATGGTAACTGAAATTATATATAAATTAAACTGGAAACTTTTATTTTGGGGAGTAGAGGACTGTAACATGCATGAGCTTTCATGTGACTCTGTAAAAGCTGACTAGAGCAGCACATCTCTAACCCAAATGCATCCCCTCACTGAGAACACCGCCCCTGGCCACTACACCTCACTGGGCATTCACATTCAGCACTTCTCTGATGGATGAACTACTCAGACATACTTCAGATTTTTCAAGACAGTTTTAGGGACACAAAAGTTTTCTGCTATTATAAACTTAAGAACTTCAAAATTAGCAAGTTATTTCACATATTATCACATTAGTAATAAAACTATCTTTAAAATAACCATTAAAACAAACATACTGTTCAGTGGTTTCTGAGATTCTTCATTTTCCACCCCCTCTATTCCTGAACTCTCTTCTATCTTCATTTTTGCCTTTTTTGTCCTTCTTTTATCCTCTTCATTTTCACTATCTGCTGTATAAAGACTCTGATCTGTGAAGGGCTGTCTTTCATCTCTGTATCATGAAGGAAAAATAATCAAGTTAGAATATAGTGCAAGACTCTGTAGCCAAACACTATTTATTCCCCTCTCCCTTAATTTACAAAAAGTAGAGAATTGAGACTGTCCCCATATTTCAATCAATTGTGTAACAGTATGCAGTAGGGATCTAAGGTTTGTTTTATGTTTGTTTTTGTTTTTTTGAGACAGGGTCTTGCTCTGTTGCCCTGGTTGGAGTGCGGTGGCACAATCATAGTTCACTGTAACTTTGAACTCCTGGGCTCAAGTGATCCTCTCACCTCAACTCTCAAGTAACCAGGACTACAGGCATGTCCACCACATCCAACTAATTTATTATTTTTTTTGTAGAGATGGAGTCTTGCTAAGTTGCCCAGGCTAGTTTTGAACTCCTGGCCTCAAAAGATCCTCCCACACTGGCCTCCCAAATCAACCTGGGATTACAGATGTGAGCTACTGGGCTCACTACAGGTTAAACAGGAGTCCCCAACCCCTGGGCCATAGATTGGCACCAGTCCGTGACTTGTTAGGAACTGGGCTGCACAGCAGGAGGTAAGTGGTTGGTGAGTAAACATTACCACTTGAGCTCCACCTCGTGTCAGATCAGTGGCAGCATTAGATTGTCACAGGAACGTGAACCATATTGTGAACTACACATGTCCAAGAGTTACACACTCCTTACGAGAAACTAATGCCTGATGATCTGAGGTGGAAGAGGTAATCCCAAAACCATCCCCTGGCTGTGAAAAAACTGTCTTCCACAAAACCAGTCCTTTGTGCCAAAAAGGTAGAGGACCCCTGGGTTAAATGAACAAAGGGAACCCAATGAAAATTAGTCTATTTGATACTCTGGTTTACTTTACATACTTAATTATTCTTCCATTTGTCAGCAATAATCGTAGATCATTATCTTTCGCTCTCCATTCGGGTACTGTGGAAGATGGCTGGAGATGTTTGTTGAATTTTCCATTCAGTTTAGAGCTCAAGATGTCCTGGAAGTATAAAAGCAGAATTTACTTCCCATCCGCCCTCAGGTAGCCCTGCTTAACTGAAGTAATACAGTATACCACCACTACTGCCACCATGGCCCTGCCTCTCAAAGATAAAGCCAGCCACCTGGGCTTGGGGATATGCAGCAGTATGGCACTCCAGAGTTCCTAGAGCCAAAGCAAGAGTATAACTCGTCTTTCTGGAGGACCATTAACTATGAAATACATCATAGAAAGTAAAACATAAAATATGCTTAAAGTGAATTCAAAGAAATTTCGTTTTGCAGAAAGCTTAACAACGAGCAGCACTGCCTCAGGGTATTTTATCTCTCTTCCCCTTGCTTCTTCCTGCTAAAGTGCTAGCTACTGCCTTTCCATTCACCCATCCTCCACCTACAGTCACCACACTGCTATCACTAGGAACAAAGGCCACCATGCAACATAAAGGTAGTAGCTGAGTTTTAATGCATAAAAAAGATTTCCTTTCCACAGTGATTTTCCCCTTAATAATAAATAGAACCTTTCATAATAAACTTAATCTTCTCTGATTACAGTTTAGAGAACAACATAATCTTAATATAGTATAATTATATACAATTTAAAATATTTAAGATACACACACGTGTGTGTGTGTGTGTGTGTGTGTGTGTAATTTTTTTTAGGCCAGGATCTAGCTTCGTTGGCCTTAAACTCCTGGGCTCAAGTGATCCTCCTGCCTTAGCCTCCCTAGTAGCTGAGACTATAGGTCAACACCACAGCACCTGGTTGTTCGATCTTACTCATTTAAAATTGTTGCTTATCCACTACTTGGGATATAAAATTATGGATATGCAGAGCTCAATACAAAGTCATTGCCATGTTCTTCAAAGGCACTACACAGATCTCATTACTGCCTCCCACTCTCCCCTTTGTCCAGCAGGCCAGCACTTCACAAAGTTCAGTGAGTTTCTTCTGATAGTCTCCCAGTCTAACAGTCCTCCAGGCTGACTGTGGGATCAAGTAGAGGCTTTCTGCACTTGCTCTTTCCTCTGCCTGTAATGCTATTCCTCCAAACACCTTGTAACCATTTGACTTCCTCCTATTTGTTATTCAGCTGTCAGTTCAAACCTGAGGCTCTCTGACCACCTGAGCTTAAAGCAGCCAGCTCTACCCCATCCCCCTTTATTCTGTTGTTCTATTGTTTTGGTTTTTTTTTTAATAACACTTATAATCTGAAATTTATTATTTTAATATATGTCTCTGTCTCCCCATCTTTCTTGAACAAGGATGGAAGCTTCATGAGGGGCAGGGACTTAAGTTTTGCTCACAGTCTTCTCCAGAGCCTAGCAGAAGAAGTGGTACTTCCTAAAGACTCAGTAAACATATCAGCAATCGAATGAGGTCTGTTCATTTAAATTCTACACTAAAAGCTAGAAAAATTAAGCACCACTCCCTGTCACAGGCAAAACTACTGGTTGATCCCTACAATGCTGCAGCAAAGATTAGGTACCAACAATAGTCAGATTCTTCTCTTGTTATTATCCCTTTAAAGAACTTTAAAGAACCAAGTTTATTTTTGTTGTCGAGACATAATACTTGCCTCTTCCCATGGACACATCTCTAATCTTTTGAGGACTTCCCTTGTGTGGAGCTCTAAGATGTCTAGGTTAGAAGGAGTTCGGACATTATGATCTCGAAGTTTCCTCATCTTTCTTCGGGAATGGTACGGAGAAGTTGCTTCATTTGAGGACCGTGAAACTGGACACGCAGGAGGAATTCCCTGAGATTTAACTGGTTTGCCATTTTCCTCCTTTTAACAATTAAAATCAGAGTATTTTTATGAGAAGACTATTACATGTATACCTGACTAAATAATCATCCATAAAAATATTTTAGAAAGCAAAACCCATTCAGTTTAACCATATAAACAACAAAAAAAGACAGGACATCCTAAGCTTCAAACAGTTTTGGTGAGACCTTTATTCCCTTCTCTCCCCAACATAATATACTGTGAACATTATTTATTTATTTATTTTTGAGATAGGGTCTCGTTCTTGTTACCCAGGTTGGAGTGTGGAGTGTAGTGGTGCAATCTCCACCTCCTGGGCTCAAGCAGTCCTCCCACTTTAGTCTCCCAAGTAGCTGGGACTACAGGTGCATGCCACTGTACCCAGCTTATTTTTTTTATTTGTTTTAGAGACGGGGATTTGCCAGGTTGCCCAGGCTGGTCTAGAACTCCTGACCTCATGCAACCCACCTGCCTCGGCCTCCCAAAGTGCTGGGATTACAGGTGTTAGCCACTGCACCTCGCCTGGATTTTCAATCTTATTAAAGGCTGTGTTGCATTCCATTGTATAGATACAGCTTAATTTTCTGACCTAATACTTACTGGTAGCTATTTAGGCTGCTGTTCTTTCCAACAACAAACATTCTTTTCACATACATGTTTGTATAAATCAATAATTACTTTTTAAACCAAAATTATACATCTTCATAGTTTTAAAACTTAAATATTCTATAAGCATAACATGAAAAGTTATGCTTTTCCTCTTCCCCATCCCTGACTCCCATTCTCCAGAGGCAACCCCTTGCTACATTTTTTTTTTACTGTGGTAACAAACATAAAATCTGCCATTTTAACCATTTGTAAGCATTAAGTAGAGTCACATTCTTGTGCAGCCATCACTGCCATCCATCTCCAGAACCTTTTCATCTGCACAAACTGAAACTGTACTCAGTACACAATAATTTCTCATTCTCCCCTCCCGCCAAACCCCTAGCAACTACTATTCTTCTTGCATTCTCTATGAATTTGACACTTCTGGGTACCTCATATAAGTGGAATTTTATAAAATTTGTTCTTTGGTGACTGGCTTATTTCACTTAGCAAAGTATCTTCAAGGTTCATCCCTGCTGTAGCATGTGTCAGCATCTCCTCCTTTTACAAAGCTGAGTAGTACTCCACTGTATGTATCACACTTTATCTATTCACCTACTGATGGACACTTCAGTTACTTGGTCTACCTTTTGGCTACTGTGAATAATGTTGCTATAAACACAGGTGTACAAATACCTGTTTGAGTCCCTGCTATCAATTCTTCTAGGTATTTAGCCAGGTATTTATCCAACTCTTCTAAATGGTTTTCCCTCTAGTTATTTACCTTCAAATTACAAAACGACATGTTTATACAGTTTTCAGCTTCAGATATTACTGAATTCCTATCATGCATGATGAAGTCTTAATCCTCACACACCTCTCTTAAACATGCACATACCTCCCTTTCCTTCAATATTCAGTAAATTGGGCTCAGCAAAAATTATCCACTAGAAGAATGAAAAAATTCAAACACATTTCGTAATCCATCAATTTTCTATTTTTCTCGGGAGACATCCTTCCTGGATAGGACTGCCAGATAAAGTATAAGATACCCAGTTAAACCTGAACTTCAGGTCATAACAAATAAGGATCCTTTCATTCTCCTGACCCATCCTGAACTGGCTGCTCTCTGGGCCAGTCTAATTATTCTTCCAAGTGTATTTTACCACTTTAAATCTGTAATATTGATTTAGAGTTGACTGACATTTTCAGAGATGACACTCTCATTTAATTATTGTTTTACTTCTGTAAGTCAAGATTTATAGTTTTTTTCATATAGAATCATAACTTTTATAGTAAGTTTATTTTTATTTTATTGTATTTTAGGTTTTCAGGTACATGTGAAGAACATGCAAGACTGCTGCATAGGCACATACATGGCAGTGTGATTTGCTGCCTTCCTCCCCATCACCTATCTGGCATTTCTCCCCATGCTCTCTCTCCAACTCCCCACCCCCCGCTGTCCCTCCCCTATTTCCCTCCACTGACAGACCCCAGTGTGTGATGCTCCCCTCCCTGCGTCCATGTGTTCTCGTTGTTTAACACCCACCTATGAGTAAGAACATGCAGTGTTTGATTTTCTGTTCTTGTGTCAGTTTGCTGAGAATAATGGTTTCCAGGTTCATCCATTTCCCTACAAAGGACATTTTTGATGGCTGCATAGTATTCCATGGTGTATATGTGCCACATTTTCCCTGTCCAGTCTATCATTGATGGGCATTTGGGTTGGTTCCAGGTCTTTGCTATTATAAACAGTGCTGCAATGAACATTCATGTGCATGTGTCCTTATAGAACGATTTATAATCCTTTGAATATATACCCAGTAATGGGATTGCTGGGTCAAATGGAATTTCTATTTCTAGGTCCTTGAGGAATCGTCACACTGTCTTCCACAATAGTTGAACTAATTTACACTCCCACCAGCAGTGTAAAAGTGTTCCTATTTCTCCACATCCTCTCCAGCATCTGCTGTCTCCAGATTTTTTAATGATCGCCATTCTAACTGGCATGAGATGGTATCTCAATGTAGTTTTGATTTGCATTTCTCTAATGACCAGTGATGGTGAGCATTTTTTCATATGTTTGTTGGCCACATTTATGTCTTCTTTTGTAAAGTGTCTGTTCATATCCTTCACCTACTTTTGAATGGACTTGTGTTTTTCTTGTAAATCTGTTTTAGTTCTTTGTGGATTCTGGGTAGATTTGCCCTTTGTCAGATGGGTAGATTGCAAAAATTTTTTCCCATTCTGGTGATTGTCGATTCACTCTAATGACTGTTTCTTTTGCTTTTCAGAAGTTGTGGAGTTTGATTAGGTCCCATTTGTCTATTTTGGCTTTTGTTGCCAATGCTTTTGGTGTTTTAGTCGTGAAGTCCTTGTCTATGCCTATGTCTTGAATGGTTTTGCTTAGATTTTCTTCTAGGGTTTTTATGGTGTTAGGTCTTATGTTTAAGTCTTTAATCCATCTGGAGTTAATTTAGTGTAAGGTGTCAGGAAGGGGTCCAGTTTCTGCTTTCTGCACATAGCTAGCCAATTTTCCCAACACCATTTATTTAACAGGGAATCCTTTCCCTATTGCTTCTGTCATGTTTGTCAAAGTTCAGATGGCTGTAGATGTGTGGTGTTGCCTCTGAGGCCTCTGTTCTATTCCATAGGTCTATATCTCTGTTTTGGTACCAGTACCATGCTGTTTTGATTACTGTAGCCTTGTAGTATAGTTTGAAGTCTGGTAGAGTGATGCCTCCAGCTTTGTTCTTTTTTGTTTAGAATTGGCTTGGCTATGTGAACTCTCTTTTGGTTCCATATGAAGTTTAAGGTGGTTTTTTCCAGTTCTGTGAAGAAGGTCATTGGTAGCTTGATGGGGATAGCTCTGAATCTGTAAATTACTTTTGGCAGTATGGCCAATTTCACAATATTGATTCTTCTTAATCATGAGCATGGAGTGTTTCTCCATCTGTTTGTGTCCTCTTTTATTTTGTTGAGCAGTGGTTTGCAGTTCTCCTTGAAGAGATTCTTTACATTCCTTGTTAGTTGTATTCCTAGGTATTTTATTCTCTTTGTAGCAATTGTGAATGGAAGTTCGTTCTTGATTTGGTTTTCTTTAAGTCTGTTATTGGTGTATAGGAATGCTTGTGGTTTTTGCACATTGATTTTGTATTCTGAGACTTAAGTTGCTTATCAGTTTCAGGAGATTTGGGGCTGAAATGATGGGGTCTTCTAAATATAAAGTCATGTCATCTGCAAATAGAGACAGTCTGACTTCCTCCTTTCCTAATTGAATACACTTTGTTTCTTTTTCTTGCCTGATTGCTCTGGTAGAACTTCCAATACTATATTGAATAGGAGTGGTCAGAGAGGGCACCCTTGTCTAATGCCAGATTTCAAAGGGAATGCTTCCCGTTTTTGCCCATTCAGTATGATATTGGCTGTTGGTTTGTCATAAATAGCTTTTATTATTTTGAGATATGTTCCATCAATACCTAGTTTATTGAGGGTTTTTAGCATAAAGGGCTGAATTTTGTCAAAGGCCTTTTCTGCATCAATTGAGATAATCATATGGTTTTTGTTTTTGGTTCCGTTTATGTGGTGAATTACGTTTACAGACTTGCGTATGTTGAACCAGCCTTGCATCCCCGGGATGAAGCCTACTTGATCACGGTGGATAAGCTTTTTGATATGCTGTTGCAATCAGTTTGCCAGTATTTTATTGAAGATTTTTGCATCTATGTTCATCATGGATATTGGCCTGAAATTTTCTTTTCTTGTTGAGTCTCTGCTGGGTTTTGGTATCAGGATGATGTTGGTCTCATAAAATGATTTGGAAAGGATTCCCTCTTTTTGGATTGTTTGGAGTAGTCTCAGAAGGAATGGTACCAGCTCCTCTTTGTGTGTCTGGTAGAATTCGGCTGTAAACCCATCTGGACATGGGCTTTTTTTGAGTGGTAGGCTATTAATTACTGCCTCAACTTCACACCTTGTTATTGGTCTATTCAGGGTTTCAACTTCCTGGTTTAGGCTTGGGAGGATGCAAGAGTCCAGGAATTTATCCATTTCTTCCAGGTTTACTAGTTTATGTGCATAGAGTTGTTTGTAATAATCTCTGATGATGGTTTGTATTTCTGTGGAATCTGTGGTGATATCCCCTTTATCGTTTTTTATTGCATCTATTTGATTATTCTCTCTTTTCTTATTAATCTGGCTAATGGTCTATTTTGTTGATCTTTTCGAAAAACCAGCTCCTGGATTTATTTTTTGAAGGGTTTTTTGTGTCCCTATCTCCTTCAGTTCTACTCTGATATATTTATTTCTTGTCTCCTGCTAGCTTTTGAGTTTTTTTTTATCTTGCTCCTCTATCTCTTTCAATTCTGATAATAGGGTGTCGATTTTAGATCTTTCCTTGCTTCTCATATGGGCATTTATTGCTATGTATTTTCCTCTAGACGCTGCTTTAAATGTGTCCCAGAGATTCTGTTATGTTGTGTCTTCATTCTTGTTAGTTTCAAAGAATCTCTTTATTTCTGCCTTCATTTCATTGTTTATCCAGTCAACATTCAAGAGCCAGTTGTTCAGTTTCCATGAAGTTGTGCAGTTCTGAGTTAGTTTCTGAATTCTGAGTTCTAACTTGATTGCACTGTGGTCTGAGAGATTGTTTGTTACGATTTCAGTTGTTTTGCATTTGCTGAGGAGTGATTTACTTCCAATTATGTGGTCAGTTTTAGAGTAGGTATGATGTGGTGCTGAGAACAATGTATATTCTGTGGATTTGGGGTGGAGAGTTCTGTAAATGTCTATTAGGTTTGCTTGGTCCAGGTCTGAGTTCAAGTCCTGATATTCTTGTTAATTTTTTGTCTCATTGATCTAATATTGACAATGGGGTGTTAAAGTCTCCCACTATTATTGTGTGGGAGTCTAAGTCTCTTTGTAAGTCATTAAGAACTTGCTTTATGTATGTGGGTGCTCCTGTATTGGTTATGTATATATTTAGAATCATTAGCTCTTCTTGCTGCATTGATCCTTTTTTTCTGAGACAGAGTTTCGCTTTGTTACCCAGGCTGGAGTGCAATGGTGCGATCTCAGCTCACCGCAACCTCCGCCTCCTGGGTTCAGGCAATTCTCCTGCCTCAGCCTCCTTGCATTGATCCTTTTACCATTATGTAATGTGCTTCTTTGTCTCTTTTAAAATATATTTTATCAGAGATGAGAATTACAACTCCTGCTTTATTTTTGCTCTCCATTTGCTTGGTAGATCTTCCTCCATCCCTTTATTTCGAGCCTTTGTGTATCCTTGCATGTAAGATGGGTTTCCTGGATACAGCACACCAATGGGTTTTGGCTTTTAATCCAATGTGCCAGTCTGTGTCTTTTGATTGGGGTATTTAGCCCATTTACATTTAGGGTTAATATTGTTATGTGTGAATTTGATACTACCATTTTGATGCTAGTTGGCTGTTTTGCCTGTTAGTTTATGCAGGTTCTTCAGTGTGTTGATGCTCTTTACCATTTAGTATGTTATTGGAGTGGCTGGTACTGGTCGTTCCTTTCTATGTATAGTGCTTCTATCAGGAGCTCTTGTAAAGCAGGCCTGGTGGTGATGAAATCTCTAAGTACTTGCTTGTTCATAAAGGATTTTATTTCTCCTTCACTTATGAAGCTTAGTTTGGCTGCATATGAAATTCTGGGTTGAAAGTTCTTTTCCTTAAGGATGTTGAATATTGGCCCCCACTCTCTTCTGGCTTGTAGGATTTCTGCTGAGAGATCTGCTGTGAGTCTGACGGGCTTCCCTTTGTCGGTAACCCAACCTTTCTCTCTGTCTGCCCTTAGCACTTTCTCCTTCATTTCAACCCTGGTCAATCTGATAATTATGTGCCTTGGGGTTTCTCTTCTTGAGGAATATCTTTGTGGTGTTCTCTGTATTTCCTGGACTTGAATTTTGGTCTACTTCGCTAGGTTGGGTAAATTCTCCTGGATAATAGCCTGAAGAGTGTTTTCCACCTGGATTCATTCTCCCCGTCACATTCAGGTACACCAATCAAATGTAGATTAGGTCTTTTCACTAATCCCATATTTCTTGGAGGCTTTGTTCATTTCTTTTCACTCTTTTTTGTCTAATATTGTCTTCTCATTTTATTGAGTTGATCTTCAATCTCTGATATCCTTTCTTCTGCTTGGTCGATTCGGCTATTGAAACTTTTGTATGCTTTGCGAAGTTCTTGTGCTGTGTTTTTCAGCTCCGTCAAGTTATTTATGTTCTTCTCTAAGCTGGTTATTCTAGTTATCATTTTGTCAAATCTTTTTTCAAGGTTCTTAGTTTCTTTGCATTGGGTTAGAACACGTTCTTTTAGCTCAGAGAAGTTTCTTTTTACCCACCTTCTGAAGCCTGTTTCTGTCAATTCATCACACTCATTCTCCATCCAGCTTTGCTCCCTTGCAGGTGAGGAGTTGTGATCCCTTGTAGAAGGAGAGGGGTTCTGGTTTTTGATGTTTTCATTCTTTTTGTGCTGGTTTCTTCCCATCCTTGTGGATTTATCCACCTGTCATCTTTGTAGTTGTTGACTTTCAGATTGGGTCTCTGAGTGAACATCCAGTTTGTTGATGATGAAGTTCTTTCTTTCTGTTTCTTGGTTTTCCTTATAACAGTCAGGCCCCTCTGCTGAGGTCCACTCCAGGCCCTGCTTGCCAGCAGCAGTCCAGTGGACCACCTGCAGCAGCTACAGAACAGTAAGGGTTGCTGCCAGTTTCTTCTTCTGCCATCTTTGTCCCAGAAGGATACCTGCCAGATGTCAGTCTGAGCTCTAATTTATGAGGTGACTCTTTGGATACACTAGGGTCAGGGAACTGCTTGAGGAGACACTCTGTCCTTTATAGGAGCTCAAGTGCTGAGCTGTGAGCTCCGTTGTTCATTCAGAGCTGCTGGGCAGGTACGTTTAAGTCTGCTACAGCAGAACTCACAGCCGCCTTTTTTTTTTTCCCCAGGTACTCTGTCCCGGGGAGTTAGGGCTTTATTTATAAGTTTCTCTCATGCTGCATCCTTTCTTCCAGGCTGCCCTGTCCAGTGAGGAGGCACCCTAGTCACAGTCTGCCTGCAGAGGCTTGGCTGAGCTGCTGTGGGCTCCGCCCAGCTGCCGTGTGAAATTCCCTGCAGTCCTGTTTATACAGGTATTGTTAGAACTGCCTCGGCAATGGCAGGCTGCCTCGGCAATCACAGGCTGCCTCAGCCATGGTGGACTACCTCCATAGTGGTGGACTGCCTTGGTAATGGCGGATGCCCCTCCCCCCCAGAGCTGGACCATCCCGGGTTCAGCTGTGCTTGCTATGAAACTCTCAATCCAGAGCGTTTCAGATTGCTGTTTTGTTGTGGGGGTGGGACCAGCCGAGCCTGATCACCTGGTTCCCTGCCTCAGACCCCTTTTTATTTTTTATTTTTTATTTTTTTCAGTTGAACTAGCGACTCTGTCTCCCAGTTGTTCCAGTCGCCTGTTGAAAAGGCACTGGGATCTGTGTGATTTCCCGTGCGGTGACCCACTGCGCCGGCTGAAACAGTTGGCGGAGATTCGTGGTGCTTTTTTGCCTGGGAATCTCCTGGCCTGGCTCCATGTTTCAGTCCCCTTTTTATCAGTTGAATGGGCGACTCTGACTCCCAGGAGCTCCAATCGCCAGTTAAAACGGTGCCCGGACCTGTGTATTTTGTGTGGAGACACACCATGCTGGCCACCCGTGGGGCTCCTCCTCCTGGGAATCTCCTGGTCTGTCGGCAATAAAAATCCTGCAGTGGCTCACGCCTGTAATCCCAGCACTTGGTAGGCCGAGGTGGGCGGATCACCTGAAGTCAGGAGTTCAAGATCAGCCTGACCAATATGGTGAAACCCCATCTGTAAATTAAAAAAAAAAAATACGTCTGGAAATGCGGCGTCCACACCCTCCGCACTTTCGCTGGGAACTGCAATCCTGAGCTGCTCCTAATCGGCCATTTTAGTAAGTTTATTCCTAGTTTTGCTTATCATGCATGGGATTTATATATGTATAAACTTACATATATATTTAAAATCAGATATAACTTTTGATACTAAATCACTTTAAATGTGATTACTATAACACTTTAAAAACAAGATAGTTTTCTACTACATCTGAACATATTGAGAATTACACAAAGCATTTTAACCATGGATATTAAATCCAGCATTTGAATATTTTGTAAATGTATACCTCTTTCCATTCTCCAAACGCAGCCCTATTATAAGTTGTTAAATCATCTGTTGGCCTCCATTCCTCCACCTAATTTCCTCTCAATTTAAGCTAGACACTAACAGAACCATGTTCTTGAATAATTACTTTAAAACACTCTTTCTTAAACACTGAGGATAGCTCTTAATTAAAAAATTAAAATACCTAATTAGATTTTATGAACTTTTATTAAAGGGCATTTACCGAACCATCTCCTTTCCTCATTTCACTATCATCCCTCTCTCCACCCCAGCTTCCCTAGCTTGACCCACCTTACATTTCTTCTCTTTTTCTAATTACTTAAATATGTATTCATCTCTGGGTAGCTGAAAATTAACTGGATCTGAAAGTCTACTGTTTATTCTCCGTATTTTTTATGTATCCTAAAGTAAACCGATAACTGTTTTCTTAATCAGAATACAATATTATAAATTTCTCTCTATGACTTTAGAGGCCTGAAAACCTGAGAAACCGCCAAAGATTCAGCTCATTGTATTTCTTCTAGGTGTATAAGGGTTTTCAGATATTTGTAGGGTGAGAAGAGATTCATTTGCTTCTCAAAGCAGGTAGTAATCAAACATTTACATGACAGTTTCTACTCTTACCTCTAGTGCTCGAATTACTTTAGAAAGTTCTTTAATAAGGTGTCCAGGTCTAACGTTGTCTGGAATTTCAAAGGCATGTTCAGATACAAGCTGTATTTGGATTAACAAAAATAAGAAAACCAAAATTACTTACACTTTAATATGTAAAAACAAATTTGCTAAACCAATTTTTGGATTCTCTAAACTTTATAGACATCACTTTCAAACACTAGTAAGTCAGGCTTCAGAGTTTGTGTAGCTGGTATGCCTTCTAAGGAGATTCTCATTAACATATAAAATCCTCTTAGACTGTGTTAAAAACAGGCTTGTCTCACAGTGAATTTTGCTTTATATTGAGTAGTAACCTTGTACTCTACTCCTCAAAGCCTACTGTAATTCTAACTACTACTACTTATTAGCAAAGTAACAAACTAAGCTTAACATTTAATTCATAATGCATAAGGATTTTTAAGGAGAACACAGGCATTAACATAATCCTAGTTTCTCTTACGAAATCTAATTTGAATAAATCTTTGTAGTTTTTTTTTCTTTTAATAGTCAAACCTAAAAGAGAAAAAAGATCGCATCAACAGGAAAGGGGAAGGCTGGGCACAGTGACTCATGCCTATAATCCCAGCCCTTTGGAGGCTGATGCAGGTGAATCACCAGAGATCAGGAGTTAGAGACCAGCCTGCTGGCCAGTAGCAGAGATGGTGAAACCTGTCTCTACTAAAAATACAAAAATTAATCAGGCATAGTGGTGCAAACCTATAATCCCAGCTACTGGGGAGGCTGAGACAGGAGAATTGTTTGAACCTAGGAGGCAGAAGCTGCAGTGATACAAGATCTTGCCATTGCACTCCACCCTGGGTGACAGAGCAATACTCCATCTCAAAAAAAAAAAAGGGAAAGTGGAATTAATTGGTGGGTTACCATATCTACTGAATTGCAAACTAATGCCATTATTATGTCTATTTCCAAATTTTAATCTCTAGATCTAAGAATAATATGGTTTTTTTAGACACTCTCAACATGCTAGTTTCTGCTTCTGCTTTATATATTCTACTTGGTTTTAGCATCACTTGTTAAAACAAAAGTAATATAATCTTCTAATGCTGTGCTCTGATACTATTAAGTATATTACAAGCATTAACTCATTTAAACCTTTAAATACCACTATGACATGGATACTACTATTAATCCCATTTTACAATTGACAGAACTAAGGCACAGATGTCAGGTAATTTGCCCAAAGTCATGAAGCTAGTTTATTAGTAGCAAAGCTGAGCTTTGATTCCAAACATCTACTCCAGAATCCATGCTCTTAATCACTATGCTGAGCTGATTCTCATCTTAAAACAAATTTAGTAAGAAAGGTAATGTAAATGTATTTGTTAAAATGCACTGCAAATGTATTAACAGAATTTATTATTGATAACTAACTTTACATAAAAATTACCTAAGAAGTTTGTTAAAATCAGAGTTCAGATCCTAACCCCAAATCTATTAAATAGAATCTTTAGAGGAAGATCCAGGGATTTTATTTTTATAAAAAGCTCTAGGCTGGGCACGGTGGGTCATGCCTGTAATCCTAGCACTTTGGGAGGCCAAGGTGGCTAGATCACCTGAGGTCAGGAGTTCACCAACCTGGCCAACATGGAGAAACCCTGTCTCTACTAAAAATAACAAATATCAGCCAGGCATGGTGGTGCATGCCTGTAATCCCAATTACTCAGGAGACTGAGGTAGGAGAAATGCTTGAAGCTGCAAGGCAGAGGTTGCAGTGAACTGAGACTCAGTTACATGCCAGCCTGGGCAATAGAGCAAGATTCTGTCTCAAAAGAAACAAAAAACAAAACAAAGCTCTAAAGGCAATTCCGATAAAGTCACGAATTTGAGAACCACATGTATAAAGACTTCAGTAGGAAATTATGCAGCTTTAGGAACATATGCTTTATTTTGTTATTATTTTGTTAAACAGTTTTAAATTTGCTTATGGCTTTTGTTGTCACCTAGACAATAAGGTCTTTCACAGTGGAGGACATGATTTTTATTTTTCTGAATGCTTCCACAGTGTTATGCTCTAGTAGATATGTAGCAATGATAAAGTGAAGAGAGAGTATAAAATCGTTGGTACAGTAACTTATTAATTACTGCCTCCCAGTATTTCTTAAAAGCAAGGTTTTGGGTTTTTTTGAGATGCAGTCTCACTCTGTTGCCCAGTCTAGAGTGCAGTAGTGCAATCTCAGCTCACTGCAACCTCTGCCTCATAGATTTAAGTGATTCTCCTGCCTAAGCCTCCTGGGTAGCTGGGTCTACAGGCGTGGGCCACCACACCCGGCTAATTTTTTGTATTTTTAGTAAAGATGGGGTTTCACCATATTGGCTAGGCTCGTCTCAAACCACAGACCTCATGACCCTCCTGCCTTGGCCTCCAAAAGTGTTGGAATTATGGCGTAAGCCACCATGCCCGACCTAAAAGCAAGATTTTTATGTCAAGGGGACATTCAAGAAATTAATATGGACACAGCCGGGTACAGTGGCTCATGACTGAAATCCCAGCACTTTGGGAGGCCAACTTAGGTGGATCACCTGAGATCAGGAGCTCAAGACCAGCCTGGCCAACATGGCAAAACCTCATCTCTCCCAAAAAATACAAAAATTAGCTGGGCATGGTGCTGTGCACCTGTACAGCTACTTGGGAGGCTAAGGCAGAAGAACTGCTTGAACCTGGGAGGTGGAGGTTGCAGTGAGCCAAGATCACACCACTGCAGTCCAGCCTGAGCAACAGATCGAGACTCTTAAAAAAAAAAAAAAAAAAAAAAAATATGGACACGTATTTTCATCAGCTCACATATAGATGTATCACTTATTAAAGCATTATGTGCAAAGGTCCGTTATAATAAAGATGAGAAAGACAGTCCCTGTTCAAGAGCTCACAGACCCAGCTGAAGGAAACACAGATATATTTATTACCCTATAAATATTTGTTTTAAGCCCAGAGGCACCAGAAATACAGCATGGATGCATAAGGGAAGGAAACACTAACTCCAAATGGAAATCTGGAGGTGGTGGGATTCAAATGCAAACCAACTAGCTCATATTTTACTGAAAATAGAAAGCTCATGCTTGAAATTTGGACTCTCCTTTCCTTAGCTTTTATATAAATCTAGCAGAGTGGTAAGGAGTATAGGCTTTGAAATCTCACAGATTTAAGTTTTGAGTCCTAGCTTCACCAGTTCTCTTGGGCAAGTTATTTAACTCTTTGAACCTCGGCTTTCCCATAAGCAGAATGGTGGTACCAATAGCACCCAGACCTCATACAGTTGGCTTTGAGGATTAAGTGAAATCATGTGTATATAGACTAAGCATAGTGCTTTCAGCATATTATAAGGGCTCAATGTTATTTATTATTATTCTATATCTGTATGTTCATTTCTTAGTCAATTTCCTGAATATACTTGAATTACTTTCTTTTCCAGGTCGATTAAAGAAATACCTAAATACTATATTCTCCTAACAGAAACCAGTACATTTGTATATACTGCATAATAAAATTCAGGTTTATATAAAGCATGATTTCTTTTTGAGAACTGAGTCTTGCTCTGTCGCCCAGGCCGAAGTGCAAAGGCATGATCTTGGCTCACTGCAACCTCTGCCTCCTGGGTTCAAGTAATTCTCCTGCCTCAGCCTCCCGCGTAGCTGGGATTACAGGCACCTGCCACTATGCCCGGTTAATTTTTATATTTTTAGTAGAGGTAGGCTTTTACCATGTTAGTCAGACTGGTCCCAAACTCCTGACCTCAGGTGATCTACCTGCCTTGGCTTCCCAAAGTGCTAGTATTAAAGGCGTGAGCCATCGCCTGGCTATAAAGCATGATTTCTATTCCCTCTACTACTGGCACTCACAAGTGCTGCCAAAATAGCACAAGTACTCTATTTTCCTAATCTTGCCACATAAAACACAGTGATTTCACTATTGAAACAACTTACTTCTTTTTTCATCCATAATTTTAAAGCAGTATGCAGTGCTTTCACTCCTCGTACTAGGTAAGTTTGAGGCTGGAAACCATCTTCTCTCAGTTCTGTAGGAATGGAAATGGGGGTGGAAAAAAAAACGTTAAAATGTTCTAAAGTTAAAGGGATTAACTTCAGATTTTGAGTAACCACCAAATATAAAACTAAACAACTTCCAAATTAAAAAGATAAAGAAGTGAAATATGAAATGATCAATTCAAAAAGACAAAGAAACAGAATTACATTAAATGTAATTCATTAAATAATCCAGTTAAAAGACCATTTCATTGGATTTAATTTTCTGTGTAGAGATGGGGGTCTCAGTATGTTGCCCAGGCTGGTCTCAAACTCCTGGCTTCAGGCAGTCCTCCAGCCTTGGCCTCCCAAAGAGCGAGAATTACAGGCGTGAGCCATTGTATCTGGCCAGATTTTAAAATAAGCTAAATATGCATACATACCATATTAAAAAAAATAGGAAGGTTTCAAATAAAAAGATGGGAAAAAGATACCAAGCTTCCAAAAGAAAGGTGGTGTAACTGTCATTAATATAAAGGGTTATTTCATAATGACCAAGGATTCAATTCACCAGAAAAACGTATGTAAACATTTAGAATTTGTGCTCAATAACACAGTATGAAAATATAGAAAGCAGTAACTAGACAGAACTACATGGAGAAATAAACAATCCACAATCACAGTGGAAGATTTTCAAATATTTCTCCTGGTAAGAGATAGAGGAAGTGAACTAAAAAAAAAATCAGTAGACATACATTCAGTTTGAACAATATAAAACTTGATTAAATGGCCATAAATAGGATATTGTACCCAGCAACTGCAGAATACACATTCTTTTCAAACACACACAGAACACTTACAAAATTCATCCATATTCCAGAACCATAAACAAGTCACATCAAAGTCCAAGATCTAAATCATATGTATGTTCATAATGCAGGTAAGCTAAAGAAAGCCTATAATGTTTAGAAATTAAAAATGCAGATATTATGAAATATAGACTGCTAACATACAGGTCAAAGAAAAACATTGGAAATCAGACAATATGTTGGTTAAACAATAATAAAAACATATCAAAATGTGTTATATACTATACATGCAGAGAAATGTATAGCTTTAAATACTTATGAAGAAGGCTAAAAATTAATGAGCTGAAGACCCACATAAAACTTTTAATACCAAAAAACCTGATAAAAACAATAAGCATAAATTAACAAAACAGTAAACAGAGCCTCAAATGGGGTCTTAAAAAAAAAAGTAACAAAATTAATATAAAGAGAAAACAGGCACAAATATCCAGATATGGAGAATAGAAATAATGTCATTACAAATGTCACAGATATTCAGTAGGTAAGAAGGTAACATGAAGAACTGGATTACTTTTGCACCAACCCGGTAATAAAAATAAAAACTAATTTTTGAAAAAGAACTTTATGCCAACAAATGTCAAATTTTAGATGTAATTTCTAGATATATTTTAAGAAAATAATTTATACAAATGAACTCAATAATTAGCCAGTAAAGCTTCAGAGTCCTTTAATCACTAAAGACACTGACTCAGCAGTCAAAAAATCTTCCCACAAAGAAAACCACAGATCTAGATCATCAGTGAGTTCTACTGTTATTCAAGAAAGAATTCATTCCAATCATACACACACTTCTCCAGAGATCAGAAACAGAAGGAACAATCTCAACACTTTGTCTGAGGCTAGCATAACTTTCATATCAAAATCTAACAAGGACAGTATGGGAAAACAAATTTCACTCATGTGCCAAAATGCACAGTCTATGTAATATGTAAATATATAGAATATATAAAATATAACATATAGAATATAAACAATATACTAACCTAGTGGTATATAAAAATTATAGGTTGGGTTAATATTAGAAAATCAATTAATATAACTGCTGAACTAAAAGGTTAAAGAAGAAATAACTTTTCACATATGCAGGCAAAGCTTTTCATAAAATTCAACTACCACTGATCATTTTTAAAAAGAAAGGAAAAAAAAAAACCTTTTAGCTAACTTAGAATAGACAAGGACTTCCTAAACTTGATAAAGGTTATCAACAAAAAGCCTACAACAAAGGTAATAATGGCAAAAGATTGAAAGCTTTCCTTCTGAGACCTGGAACAAAGATAGAGCTGCCCACCTTTGCCATTTCTATTCACTAGTTCCCTGGAGGTCCTAAACAACCTGGTAAAGCAATGAAAAAAAAAAAGATACAAATATTAGAAAAGAAGGAACAAAACTGTCATTATTCACTGAGGCTGTATATGACTGTATATTAGAGAATCAAAAAAAGCCTCAGATGATTAAATAATAGTTTTTTGTTTTGTTTTGTTTTTGAGATGGAGTCTCACGCTGTTGCCCAGGTTGGAGTGCAGTGGCGCTATTTTGGCTCACTGCAACCTCTGCCTCCAGGGTTCAAGGAACTCCCCTGCCTCAGCCTCCCGAGTAGCTGGAATTACAGGCATGCACCACCATGTATGGCTAATTTTTCTGTATTTTTTTTAGTAGAGGTGGGGTTTCACCATATTGGCCAGGCTGGTCTCTTACTTCTGAACTTGTGATCCGCCTGCCTTAGCTTCCCAAAGTGCTGGGATTACAGACATAAGCCACTGTGCCCAGTCAAATAATCATTTTTAAGAAGGTGGCTAAAATCAGTATAAAAATTAACTGCTTCTGTATTCCAGAATCACATGGTAAGTTGAAACATATGAAATTGCTAATAATTGACTATTTTTGAAGTACAAAAACAAATTTCATGTGAGTTCAACCATATGTATATAAATATATAGGAATGATTTATATGGTTTAGATCTGTGTCCCCACCCAAATCTCATGTTCAGTTGTAATCCCTAATTATTGGAAGTGGGGCCTGGTGGGAGGTGGTTTGATCATGGAGCTGGATCCTTCATGAATGGTTTTGCACCATCCTCTTGGTGCTGTTCTCGTGACAAGTGAGTTCTTGTGAGGTCTGGTTGTTTTAAAATGTATAGCATCCCTCCCTTCACCCTAACTTGCTCCTGCTCTCCTTCTGCCTTCCACCATGGTTATGTCTCCTGAGGTCTCCCCAGAAGCTGAGCAGATGCTAGCATCGTGCTTCCTGTAGAGCCTGACGAACACTGAGCCAATCAAACCTCTTTTTTCTTTATAAATTACCCAATCTCAGATATTTCTTTATAGCAATGCAAGAACAGACTAATATGTTTTTATAATAGCACTAAAAAGTAGATGGAGTAAATCTATCAAGAAATACATATGTAAAATTTTTACCAAAAAAGAAATGCCAAAATACATTAAAGATCTAAATGAAGGAGGATATGGTTCCAGGTCATTTTTAGAAAATTCAGTATTTATTGGCATCAAATTTTGCCCAAATTGATCTCTAGAGTTAACATGTTCAAAATAAAAATCTCCACAGTACTTGTTTGCTTGCTTTTGGTAGAGTGGTGTCAGCTTGTAATGAGGTAACTCAAAAATTTATATAAAAATAAAAGGGAAAAGAAAAGCCAAGACATACTTGAAGGAGGAGGACCTACCAGATACCAGTTCTTATCAAAAGGTTAGTAAGATAGTGTGCTTGGTGGAGAGACAGACTGCTAGCCCACTGGAACAGGAGGGTGGGTGAGTATGTGTGTATATACCACAGGACCTGCACAGATATCAACACAAGATAAAGGAGAGTTGTGGTGTTTATGAGGAACAGAAAAAGAATGGATTACTCAAAATATGGTGCTGGGACAAGGGGATATTTATATAAAAGCAAGTGAAAATACACTCCCACCACCCACACATACACACACACAAACAGTAAAAGCTTTTAGAAAACAAGGATATCTGCAACACCCTGGGATAAGAAAGAATCACTTAAATAAGGCACAGAAAGCACTAACCATAAAAGTTGAAAAAAAAAAAACTATGTTAAATTTAAGAAATTTTGTCTTTCAGTAAAGAGAAAATCCAAAAAAAACCTATAAACATATGAAAAAAATACCCCATTCCATTAATAATAAGGGAAATGCACATTAAAAGCACAAAGAATACTACTTCATATCCATAAGGTTTGCAAAAATTGTAACTTAACAATATCAAGTGTTGGCCAGAGCACAAAGCTTTGGGAACTCTCATGCCCTGCCATGGAAATGGAAAATTGGAAACAATTTGGCAACAACTACTTATTTCTATGACCTGACAGTTGGGCCTGTTTTCTGGAGTAATTCTTGCAGTAGGTGACAAAGACAAGAACTTCTTAGCAACATTTTCCATAATTGCCAAAACCCAAAAATAACTCCAGAATGTCAAATTGCAGAATCTGTGTGTGTTTGTGTGTGTGTATCCATAGTATATTCACACAACAGAACACTCTAGCAATGGAAAAGAACTACAGCCACACATGAAAATGTGAATGAATCTCACAGACAATGCTGAGCTAAAGGTTACAAGAGAATACCAGTATGAATTTATTCATATGAAGTTTGCAAATGGAGGAAATTATTTTAGTTTATAACATAGGTGATAAAACTGAAGAAAAGGATTATCACAAAAGTCAAGATAATGGTTATATCTAGAAAGGAAGCAGAAAGGTGTAATGAGAAAGATAACAGAGCATTTCTAAGGTGTTGGCAAGGCTGTTTTTGCTTAATTTGGGTAGTGGTTACCTGAGTAATAACAGCTTTATTAAAAGAGCATGTGTGTGAGCTATATAATCAACTATTTTAATAAATGGTGGTAAAGTATATATAAACACACATAAACACAAATGCCTTGAGTTTTTTAATCAAATTGTGATCATCTAAAACCAAAACAAAATCTATTAGATGTGGTCCAAAACTCAGATAGGTTGAAACAAAGGATTTCGATTCTGCAGAGTGGTGAATTTCCTTACACAAATCCAAACTGGTTCATTGTTTTACTATCACTGACAACAAACACAGTAAAGAGTTTCAGACGATTCAACCTCATTTAACCCACCATATAAGCCTTAGAACAGTCTGAGAGTTGGCAAATAACAGACTGCAATGTAAAGTAAAAAGGTTAGGGATGATAGAACAACATAATTTGGGGTCATAAGACCACCATTCATGTTTCCAGGATGAATGCTTAAAACAATGCCAATTGCTATAATGATCATTTGGCATTTGCCTTGATGACACTGGATTGAATCACTATGATTGCCAGGTATTCTATACTAATCTGGATAATGAAATGAAACATCTTATAACAACCTACAAATACCCTTTTCTAATAATTCTTTTTAAAAAGTCTTTAATGTATAGAGTCATGCCTTCAATCAGAACTCAATGTTTCTGAACTTTCAATGGCCTAACACAAAGACTAAACAGTTCTAAGACGAAGTATTGATCCTGTGGCTTCATGAGCAATGGCAAGATTTTGTCTTTCAAATAAAACTCTTAATTTGTTTTAAAAAGTTTTAAATTAATTTAAAAAAGTTAAAGGATGAGCCTCTCTTAGACATCAGTGGAAAAAAAGATCACTGTGCATAACCCCAGGGGTACAAGCATGCAAGTGTGTGTGTATGTGTGTGTGTGTCAGAAACTTGGAGTCTTGGGACAGAAAGAGAGAAAAGAGGGGAGAAAACACCCTGAACCAAGTATAGAATTGCCAGCCTCTTAACCAGAAGGTTCAATAGTTGGGATTTATTTCCACAAAATGAGGGAATTTATGAGTGTTTTTAAAAGTATTTAAAAGTGTTCCTGTCTGTCTAGGCTTGCACTTAAATAGGAGACTATAAACTCTATTGTCCAGTATTTTCATGAAAACTATGTATGGCAACTCTGCAGTCCACTGTGACATTCCTACAGCCAAGGAAAATATTTGGGAACACTGAACATGTCAGGGATTCATGATAAGGATTCATTTCTGGAGTAATGACTGGTCTTGTGAAAAAAGGACCTATCCCTTCTCACACATGGGCTTCTACCTCCATCCCATACACCAGAAGCACTGCCAGGACATCTCTGCACTGTGCTGTGAGGTGGGGGGTTTAGGGTACCATTGTTATATGAGTTTTATCATTTTAGTTCTGTACATCCTATCTTGGTATCCTATCTTGGTATCTTTTTGTTATTTCTTTTCATTTTACCTTTTCTTCTTGTTTAACTTTAAAATGGAAAAAGAAACAAATGTTCAGAACGAACTTTACTGTCTAATCTGTTTATGTCTAGTCTGAGAATTGCAAATTATAGTAGTAGCACTATTTGCAAACTGACTAGAAAAGCAGACAAACTATTCTCACTAGCACATGGGCATGAGAAGCAGACAATAGAAGCAAGTGACATCAGTCTCCAACTTGGCTGTTCAAAGATTAAATCGAAATATTAAAACATCAAAATTCTATCTTTTAAAAAAGTAGCTTTTTAAAAAAAGCTACTAAGTTCAAATATAAAGACGTGTTCAAAAAAGGTTTTTTTCTTCAACTACAGAATCATTTCAGCTGGTCTGTATGCTAATGGGTGACTTAAATACTAGCCAGCATAGTGGTCATAATGGTGATAGCACAGACATTACCTGATTCTCTCAGGACATGAAAATTATTCCTCTAGTTTGCTTGCTTTTCTTTTTTGTTTTTTTGAGACAGTCTTGCTCTGTCAACCAGGCTGGAGTGCAATGGCATGACCTTGGCTGCAACCTCCGCCTCTCGGGTTCAAGTCATTCTCCCTACCTCAGCCTCCCAAGCCGCTGGGATTACAGGCACACATGCCTGGCTACTGTTTGTTGTTTTGTTTTTGTTTTTTGAGACAGAGTCTCACTCAGTCACCAGGCACCAGGCTGGAGTGCAGTGGCGCGACCTTGGGTTCAAGCAATTCTCCTGCCTCAGCCTCCCGAGCAGCTGGGACTACAGGCGCATGCCACCACACCCAGCTAATTTTTTTGTATTTTTAGTAGAGACAGGGTTCATCATGTTGGCCAGGTTGGTCTCGAACTCCTGACCTCAGGTGATCTGGCTGCCTCGGCCTCCCAAAGTGCTGAGATTATTGGCGTGAGCCAGCGTGCCTGGACTAGTTTGCTTTTTTAAAAGCAAATTTTAGGGGCCGGGCACGGTGTCTCACGCCTGTAATCCCAGCACTTTGGGAGGCCAAGGCGGGTGGATCACAAGGTCAAGAGATCCAGACCATCCTGGTGAACATGGTGAAACCCCGTCTCTACTAAAAAAACAAAAAATTAGCTGGGCATGGTGGTGCGTGCCTGTAGTCCCAGCTACTCAGGGGGCTGAGGCAGGAGAATTGCCTGAACCCAGGAGGCAGAGGTTGTGGTGAGCCAAGATCGCACCATTGCACTCCAGCCTGAGTAACAAAAGCGAAACTCCGTCTCAAAAAAAAAAAGCAAATTTTAGGAATGTATATTAGGTAAGTCTCTTCACATAAACTGCATTTTTAAGAGTCAGGCACTGTTACATGCTTGATAATATCTTCAGGCTTCTAGAGTACTAGATGGAATGAACATTTCTAATGTTACCTACGTTGTTCTGATCCAAGCCTTTTATAACTAATTTTAAGAACAGGGATTGTCAGGTTATAGACTATAGAGACTCTAACTTGCTGAAAAGGTTCCTGAATTGGGGGAAACCATGTATTTAAAAAACCAAATAGGAGAGACATCCATACTCTACTAGAAAAGGGACTCTTTCTGTCAGGTGGCTATGAGTGAATTTACAAACATTATGCATCATATCATATAAAAACATGCAAATTATCATATTTAAAATATGTAAATTATATTTAAAATATGTAAATTATCAATTATCATATTTAAAATATGCAAATTATTAATTACCTTTCAGGGTTTCCAGCAAGTTTTTGGCTACGAACCAACATATGGCTTCAAAGAAAGGGAATTTGAAAAGATCTGGTGTTTTTAGCCTTTTCTCCATCTCATAACACCTAAATGAATTTGAAGAAATATTTAATATTAATATTAGCATTTCAAAGTTAAATGAAAGTAACCAACCTGAAAATAAAATAAGCAGGTCATGATATATAAGACCAATGAAGTGTTTTACACTTCTTAGCAACATCACATTTGGACAAGGCTGAATTGTGATCTTATCCAGGTTCTAACTATAAGTTGACGGAATACTAAAAAATTGTATTGAACTTCACAGAAGTTCAAGATCATACCTTGGGATTTGTATCTTAGTTTTAACAAAAGAGATTTTTACAAAGGTTCTACTATATAATACATAAAAGTATGTGTCTTAGAAAACAGCTCCATGTGTAAGACAACAGTGCAATACTCACCCAAAAGTTTTCTTTAGGCTCAACTAAGCATTCCAGCTCAAGACCACATTTGGCTCCAATAGCAGGAGCCATCCCTCCCTCAGGGACAGCTCAGATACCAAGAGACAAGACCCACACTTGGTAGGTGTGGGAGCTGTTTAAAGCTGCTTAAAGCCTTATGCCCTGTAAGAGCCACCATCTCCTGTAATAGCTGTTTAAAGCTGCTTAAAGCCTTATGCCCTGTAAGAGCCATTATCTCCTGTAATAACTCCACGCATAGATGCATAGCTTCTAGGGATCTCTATAAGTGTGCCAAGTTACAAGAGTTACCACATTCAGGCAAATCCAAAGATATCGCTTCTTACTAGGTATTAGGTATTTCTAGTTCTCCCGGTCCTGAAGCAGTTTATCAATCAAGAATCATTTTTACCATAAGCATTGTTACCTAGTAAAAGTCTACACTCATTAGACTACTAAGGGAAGTGAGTTATGCAAAGATCAAATTCTCAGACAGAGAGGAAAAAGCTATTAATCCTTTACCTGCAGCAAAATTAAAGCAGGTATTTTGACGGCAGTCCTGACTTAGGGTTACTTTTTTTTTTTTTTTTTTAGCACCGTATGTCACATCTGAGTCTGACTAGATTGTGTTCATTTTCCTCATTGCAAAAATAGCCAAAGGAGAAGACATATATTTTCATAAAATTTTGAAATTTGGGATATTACCTGAATAAGTTCCTTTGTTGTTGTTTTAGATTTGAAATGCAAAGTATCCTCCTGGCAAAACTTTAAAATACTACTGTTGTTAAAAGCTCCTATTCCTGATAATATTTCCATGGAATCTCAAATAAAATCACTTTTTTTAAGTGAAAAAAAAAGAGTATCCTATTTTTAAAAAGGACAAAAGATCATTTAAATGCAGATGACACAAACCTGAGCTGCATGCCAATGTTAAGGTTGTGCAGGAAGTTTCCCCCAAAAGCCATACAGTCCTGAGAAGTGAGCACAGCATGAATCCACCCTGAAATGGTTAAAAAGATAAAAGCAGTGATTTTTCAATATGTAAACCAAACAAATATGATATCTACCTGTGAAGTAACTCAAAATACCAATATCTGTTTCATATTCCAGTACTAGAGAAGTTAATGTTTATTACAAGCTATAGATTAATTTAATTATTTATTAAATGCCCATTATATGCTAGGCTCTGTGCTGAGTTTAAGAAATAAGGTGAAGGTTTCTTGTAGTTGTTACTGTATTTGTCTTTTTTGTTTTTGAAAATAGAGATGGGGTCTCCCTTTGTTGCCTAGGCTGGTCTCAACCTCCTGGCCTCAAGTGAACCTCTCACTTTGGCCTACCAAAGTGCTGGAATTAAGGCATGAACCACTGTGCCCAGCCTGTTTTTGTTTTCCAGTTTAAAAACACAACCCAACTTTAAATTAAAGATTTTACTATGAGACCAGCCAAATCTGGTTTGAATTAGAAAAGCACATTTTCCATTAGAGAACACTAGGATTGGTAGGGCATCTCATATCCCTGGTGTCACCCTGAAATTAGGTCCTGAAAGGACTAAGCAGAGGAGGACCACAGGAGTTAATCTGAGACCTGACGCCGTAAAGAAGGAAAAGGTACATTACCTGCATTTAATTATGAAGCGTTATGGTCCTATAAATATAGGCGTTGCTGATAAAAATGATAATATGTATTCCCATAAAAATGTTTACAAAGTGACAATCATTTCTAAGACATGACACCTAACTATTGAAAAAAAATGCTGACAGACTTAAAGACTTCACCAGAAATATATACACACATATTTGTATGCAAATTAGCTTTTAAAATATACAAATCCCATTTTCTTTATATTTTCATCTTTTGAACCCTCACTGTACTATAGTAACACAATAACAAAAAACCCTCAAAGGACTCACTTTCAAGTGTGCCCATTTCTGTGCTCAAAAGCACAAAGCCTTGAGCTTGACCTTGAAACCACAAATTAGAAGTCTGTGCCAACTACAAATCCTACACATCAGTGGCTCTCAATAGCAGCAGTACTGCCTGTTCAGGATGTTTTGGAACATTTAGGGGCTTTTCTGATTGTCACAATGATCTGGGAGCACTACTGGCAATTTTTGAGTGGGAGCCATAAGTGCAACACAGGAGAGAGTTCCACACAAAATGAAATTGTCCTGCATCACTCAGGACTGTCAACTTTTCCTGAGCATTCATATAGGTACAACAAAGCCTGTCCTATTAACTATCTGAGCCTAGAAATTAGAACTCTATTATGTATGTGTGTGTGTGTACACACACACACACGCACACACGGTATATTTTCATGGTCTTGGCACAATTTCCAGAAATACGAAAACTGTACAGTAGTTTGTTTGGGAGCTTGTCAGTTGCCAGTTACCTTGGGTTAAAAAAAAATCACATTGCCTACAGCAGTGGTTCTCCATATATGGTCACCATCCCAGCAGCACCTGCATCAGCCATTAACTTGTTAGAAATCTACATTCTCAGGCCCACTCCAGATCCACAGAATCCAAACCTTGGCCATAAGGTCCAGCAATCTGTATTGTAACTGGACCTCCAGGTGATTCTGATACTCCAGGAAGTATCAGTACCTACACATCAGTGCTACTGACAGAATTTGTGCTGCCACTGACACACACCTAGATTGAGTTCCTTCCTTATGCAATTACCATTTCATTCTGTTCTCTAATGCTGCTGTGCCTAGATAGGCACATACTGAAATAGCATTTCATTTTAAATTACCTTTTTATTTCCTCTTTATATTATAGTTAGGACATTAAATCTATTTAAAAAATTATTCTATGAATGTCAATTTATGATTTTGAAGAGGGTACAAGAAAATACTTATTATAAAAGCGAGAAGTAGGAAGTATTCAAGGGAGGGGCATTCACAATGTGAATTAACTTCTCTAGGCAAATATTCTGGTAGTTCTAAGGTATTTCTTCATTTATTCAACACACATTTAATATTATACACCAGAGGCAAGGCAAGAAAGCAGGGCCTGTGGGAACACATCCCCATGAACTCTACAGTCGTTAGGGTCACCAAAACCAGCACACAATTCTCAAAACCACTGGTCTGGACAGTCTATACAGTCATTCACATCTCCAAATGACAGACCTGATACCTATACTTGAGGCTACAGCTAAGACTGATAGTCCTTTCTCTGAGGGTCTCTCAAGACACACCCTTTGCCTCCTAACTGTCCAGGGACAACAGCCCAGATTCTTACAGGCTTGGTCTTTAACAGCAATGGAGAGCTGACCATAGTTCAGACTATCAAAATTAAAAACTTTGTGCATCAAAGAACATTATCAAGAAAGTGAGCAGACAACCCACAAAATGGGAGCAAATATTTGCAAATCATATATACTAATATGGGTCTAGTATAGAGAATATATAAAGAACGCTTACAAACTCAATTAAAAAGGACAGATAACCCAATTTTAAAATGAACAAAGGGTTTGAATAGACATTTCTCCAAAGAGGGTATACAAATGCCCAACAAGAAAAATGCTCAGCATCATTACTTATTAAGGAAATGTAAATCAAAATCATGAAATATCACTTTACATCCACTAGAATAGAAGGCAATTACAGCACTGGTGAGGATGTGGAGAAACTGGAACCCAAATACACTGCTGGCAGGAGTGTAAAATGGTGCCGTTTGGAGAACGGTTCAGCAATTCCTCAAGAAGTTAAACGTAGTTAAACCATGTAACGCAGCAATTCCACTACCAGCTATATTTACCCAAGAGAAATGAAAACCTGCCTCCACATTAAAAACTGTATACCAACATTCAAAGCAGCACCATTCAAATAGCCAAAATGTGGAAACAACCCACATGTCCATCAACTGGTGAGTGGATAAACGAAATACAGTAAAGTTGAGGACCCCTTATCCAAAATGCTTGGCAACAGAAGTACTCAGATTCCATACTTTTTTTTATCTTGGAACATTTGCATTATATACTTGCCAGCTGAGCGTACCTAATCTGAAAATCCAAAATCCAAAATGCTTCAATAAGAATTTCCTCTTGAAGATCATGCAGATGCTCAAAATGTTTAAATTTTGGAGCATTTCAGATTTTAGACTTTTGGATTGGGGATGCTCAGCCTGTATGTCCTACAATGGAACATTACTGGGCCATGAAAAGATGAAGTACTGACATAGGCTACAACCTGGATGAGCCCAGAAAATAATATGCTAAGTGAAAGAAGCCAGATGCAAAAGCCCACATATCATATGATTCCATCTACATAAAGCATCCAGAAGAGGCAAATCCACAGAGACAGAAGGTACATTCGTGGCTGCCAGAGGCTCAGGGGAGGCAGGAATGGGGAGTGACTGCTGAAGAGTTCAGGGTTTCTTTCTGAGACAATGAAAATGTTCTAGAATTAGATAGTGGTGATGTCTGCCGAACTTTATTAATCTACTAAAAACCACTGAGTTGTACACTTTAAAAGGATGAATATTTTGGTATGTGAATTTTATCTCAATAAAAATAAAAATGGAGGCAAATGACATAAATACAATGCCAAAAGAAGTCCTAACTATAAGAGAAACTCTCTAAGGAACAAAAAGTAAAATGTCCAAGATCAGAATTATTAACAAATGTCATAAAAACTACTTTCCAAACATGTTAAAGCCAAAGGTTCTAATTAAAAGCCAACTCCATGTGACTATCATTCATGGTGAGCAGGGGGTGAGATGAAAACCTTACCTGTAGGAACAAATAAGGTATGTCCCTGCTTTACCACACATTTGTAGCATTTATCCACCTTATCCCCAAAGAACACCTCACTCTGGGTCACAGATGAACTCCAAGATTCATAACGTGCCAAATTTTCATCTGTTGGCTTTATTAAATAAAAAATCTTCTCACCCTAAAAGGAAATATACTATTTTTGAAAAAGCAAAAGCCATACTTAGAATAGCCTACAATGATGCAATTTCCCAATACAATGATAAAATTGAGATAATTATCAGACTTTTTTAGGTTCAAAGGCATATTTCACACAGCTTATTAGTAGCTATTGCCCTTAGTAAACGTTTTCATGTTTAAAGTTTACCCTCCTCAACTGACAAGGAGTCAATAAAGTAGTGCTGAAGAAATAGCTGCAAGACAGGAGGGCAGAGAACCACAAATATCCCACTGACCTCCTCACCGTTAAGTAGAGAAGTAAATATTTGCTGGCAGGCCCACAGTCATCTCTGCAAGCTTTGCCCTTTCTACTAAGATCCACAGCATAATGATTATTTTTAAATAAGCTTCCTTTAATAAACTACTCCTTGCTTCTTCATGAAGAAAAAAAAAAAAACCAGGAACCCAAGGACCCAGCATCAAATATAGCCCAGAACATTACCGAGGCACAAGCATTTTATATAGATGAAGACTCAGTTTCAATACCAGTTCTCTCCAATAGAACTTTCTGTGATAATGGAAATGTTCTGTGTCTGTGCTAACCAATACAGTAGTCATTAGCCACATGTGGCTTCTGAGCACTTGAAATGTGCCTAGTATAAATGAGGAACTGAATTTTTAATTATGTTCCATTTTAATTATTTAAATTTAGTCACACATGGCTAGTGACTACTGTTTTAAACAACGCAGCTTTAGGTAAGGCAAGATGAATATAAATTAAAAAGAATTTTTTTTCTTTGTTTTTTTGAGATAGGGTCTCGCTCTGTTGCCCAGGCTGGAGTGCATTGATGCAATCACAGCACACTGCAGCCTCAACTTCCTGGGCTCAGGTGATCCTTCTGCCTCAGCCTCTTGAACAGTTGTGACTACGGGCATGAGCCACCAAACCTGGCTAATTTTTTTATTTTTATTTTTTAGAGACAGGGTCTCAGTATGTTGCTCAGGCTGGTCTTTAACTCCTGGGAGCAAATAATCTTCCCACCTTGGCCACCTCTCAAAATGGTGGGAATATAAGTGTGAGCCACTGCACCCAGCCAAGAACAGGTATTTTTAAAGGCATTCCTGACTTATCCAACAGACTATCCTAGCCCAACATTAAGGCCAGAAGCAGTTATTTTGTAATTTTGTTCCTTCTTATTTAATTCAGGATATTTAATTAAAGAATCATTAAGGGGGAAAAGAATCAAAAAGAGATAAAAGGTTAAAAGAAACCAACTTAAAAGACGAGGGCAAAAGTAAATCTAATATAAACTTAAAAGTCATGGCTCTTCCATTACTTGAGATTTAAAAAAAAAAAAATCACAAAGTTTAAAGGCAAAGTGACAGGTCCTGGTTAAAAAGTTAAAAAAAAAAACCTCCCCGTTTACAAGTAGCATTTTTACAATAAATGAATATACCACTGAAAAACTAGGGCTATATGTTTTTGTCAGCAAGAGAACAAAAAATACCCCAGTCTTACCCAGAGGACATGGTACCAGACTGAAGTTCCACCGAAGTCGATGTGGAAATCGGTATAGCTGTCTTGAACTCCCATTAAGCAGTATTTCTGAACAAATGGCTTGGGAAAGACTGAATCATCTGGCCAATAATTTTCCACCCAGGAAAGTTTTTTGGCTATATCAGGAACCTCCACCAATTCAGACATCCTTTTAAAAAACAAACATACACATACACACCGACACTCACATCATGAAATTTAAAAATTCTTAAAAATTGCTTTTCCCATCTATACCCAAACCAAATAATTAAATGGAACTTAAGGTTAACAACAACACTTAAAAGTTTAAAACACATCTTTCTTTCTTTTTTTTTTTTTTTTATTGAGACAGAGTCTTGCTCTGTCACCCAGGCTGGAATGCAGTGGCGTGATCTCAACTTGCTGCAACCACCATCCGTCCTGCCAGGGTCAAGTGATTCTTGTGCCTCAGCTTCCCTGAGTAGCTGGGATTACAGGCATGTGCCACCACACCCAAATGATTTTTGTATTTTTAGTAGAGAGAGGGTTATGCCATGTTGACCAGTCTGGTTTTGAACTCCTGACCTCAAGCGATCCACCCACCTTTGCCTCCCAAAGTGCTGGGATTACAGGCACTTTGTGAGCCACCAAGCCCAGCCAGAAGTTTAAAATACATCATATTTCTAAATATCTCTAAGCATCCCAATGTAAAATTTATAACATTGTTACCACTGGACAACTTTAGAAGTCACAACTATGTTTCTTCCTAAAATAAATACATCATTAAACTACATTTAGCTAACACTCAGAATGCAAAACCAAAATGACCAGAACTACTCACTTTGTATCTGAAAATTCAAGGCTGATCACATTTAACACTTTTGGTCTGTTAGGATTCATGAAGTATTTAACATAATTGTGAAGTGTCATTTTGCTGTCTGCCTGCCTCGCCACATCAATGACATCTATCACTTTGTCACCACCTGCAGAGAAAAATTGCAGTCTTATAATTGGACTTCAGAGTTACATCAGCAGATGCTCTAATCAAAAATATTTTAACTTGCTATGATAATTAAACCAACTATAAAACTATGCAGCCTAGACAAAGATTGTTTATATACTCTTAATTTCTAAAGTTCAACTGGACCTTTCAGGAAAACAGATAATTTTTCAGAGGAAAAGGAAAGCAGTAAGACAAGGCTGCATAATTTATACTGAATCTAAAAATGATAATGGCTTACAAAGCTTTCTGTATACAGTGATATCTTGGTGTGTAGCTCATAATGACAAAAAATGCATTATATTGGTATGTAGAAATTGTACAACATTTTCTGGATTTCAGGTTTCTCGGGCATAAAATGAGGGGACTGACTTTTCCCTTTCACTTTTATAGCACCTAAAATATTCAAAGTCTATTATTTCAACAACAACAACAACAACAACAAAAAAACAGATCACTCATTGGACAATTAGCATGCAAGTTGACCAGGATAGTTTTTCTGCCCTCCTAATATTGTCTTCTAATATTCTCCTTCAAGAAAAAATTAGTGGTTAGGAAGCAAAAATCAGTTCACATTAGTGCCAGTGTCTGAAAGCCTGAGTTCCAAATTGTGATTAATTTACATTTTTTGTATAAACCCATGAGGTGATGTTTGCAGACCACAGCATTGCTACACTAGGAAGCATAATTCATTTCACAAGGGACTATGGGATAAGGCAGAATTCAAAATATGGCAATACTTAACCAATCTGAAATAGAAAACAAAATGCCATTTACTTTCTTTAATGTAACTTCATATAGGTTAAGAAAGTCTTGCTTTGTAGACTTATCTTCAGAAGGTAACACAAATTCTGTTAATAGTATTAAAGTGCTTTGCAGTACTAAAAAGTTAGCCATCAAGCAGTTTGAGCATTTTTTTCTGCACGTGTATTATACTAGCTATTTGTTTTGTAATTGCTATCTATCCAAATAGGTTGAAGTAAAAAGCCTTAGCCTCATCTTCTAACTTATCAAATATTCAAATTTAGTTGAATATGAAGTTATGACATTTAGATTTCCTCATTGAAACAATAATCAATGAGAATTGTCAACCAATGGCTCAATAAAGGAACAAGTTCTCAGATATTCCATGCTGAGGAGATAATGTAGTAAATATACAATTTTGAGTCAAAATAGATTTGGGATCTAATCTCAAATAGTCTCTATTTACTGCTGACAAGGAATGACCTCTACATGTAGTCAGCTTTATCTGTAAATATAAGAATGAATGAAATGACTGAAAATGTCAGCAACATGGCAAGAGGTAAAGGGTTTCTCCCTTATTTCTCAGGTCCTTCTGTCTCTCTGGTGAATTTGCAAAATCACAAATTAAGACCAGACACCACTAAATAGCAATATTCCTAGTCATTACTCTAAAACAGGTTTGAAAATGTTTTACCACCTCTCCTCTAAGCAGCAGCAGGTCACAAAGCAGACTCCAGAGAACTAACTGTGCAGCTGGTATACTGGGATCTGGAAATTTTGCACCTGTATTCTACCAATCCAACCAATCCAATTTTCCAATATCTTCCTTCCTGGTTTCTGTATCTATCCCTCAGTAATGATTTTCCCTAAGCAAGTATCAGAAAATGTAATGGCCCAAAAGAAAGCAGTAGGATGAAGCTGAGTAAATAAGAACAGGCAAAATGTGTCATTCTGTTTTTCGGAGCAGGAAACTAAATTGACATTTCTTCATTTAACCTTTAATATTACAAGGACTATCATTTTTACTTTTACCATATTTTCCGAGGTACTTAAAGAAATTAAGTTCGTACCTACATAACGTTCCACATCCATCACAGAAAATGTAGGTGGAGGGAGCCTGAGTCCCAGATCATCTAATTTAGGAACCATAATAGGGACATCAAATCCATGTTTCTCCAGATATCTTTGTGTCAGCTGGCTGCCATGCATCTTTACAATTATTTCATCGGCACTTAGGGAAAACATAAGAATAAAAATGTCATTTTTATTGGTAAGTTCAGTTTTAAACATACTGTGGTGATGGGTTAATTCATATACTGGATCATGTTGTATCAGTGGCTCTTAAACTATCATATCTCATTCTTTTTCTAATGAGCAATGGTTTATTAATCTCCTTTTGCTATCCTAAACAAGAATTCATAGATAATGTAATGTACATAATTCAATACATATAATTAGAAAAATATATAAAATGCTCTAAATGCAAAAAGAAAAAACAACCTTGTTTGTAGTAAAGTATGTACAAGTTGAGTATCCCTAATTCAAAAATACAAACTCTAAAATGCTCAAAAATCCAAAATATTTTGAGCATTGATATGGTGCTTAAAGTGCTCATTGGAGCATTTCAGATTTTCAGATTAGGGATGCTCAGCTGCTAGGTATAATGCAAATATTAAAAAAAAAAAAAAAAAAAAGAATCTGAAATCGTTTCTGAAACACTTCTGGTCCTTAGCATTTTGGATAAGGGATACTCAACCTGTATTTCAGTATGTAAACTACACTAGAAGACATAATAAAATAATAGGATGCTTAAACTAGTTGTAATAAATGGTTAGATTTAAGTGAAGTAGAAACATCAGAAGCCACTTGATACAAACTGCATAGGAATTTTGGAGAGCAAAAAAAGGTAGAGTGTGCATTAATTACACTAAAAACTAGTCAAGCCAGATACGGTGACTCACGCCTGTAATTCCCAACACTTTGGGAGGCCAAGGTGAGTGGATCACCTGAGGTCAGGAGTTCAAGACCAGTCTGACCAACATGGTGAAACCCTGTCTCTACTAAAAATACAAAAATTGGCTGGGCATGGTGCTGAGTGCCTTTAATCCCAGCTACTTGGGGAGGCTGAGGCAGGACAATTGCTTGAACTGGGGAGGCGGAGGTTGCAGTGAGCCAAGATCACACCATTGCACTCCAGCTGACCAATGAGGGCAAAACTCTCTCAAAATAAAATAAAAACTAGTGAGATTTTATCTGACTATAAAATTCTACACAACTATCTCAAGTCTGATGGAACACAGAACAATTAATTCTTGTTCATATTGGAAAATGACTAGCATCCCTGGTCCCTCCCCACTGAGACGAGTGTCCAAAATACTCCCATTGACAACTGCTGATTTAAATGACCTGTTACAACCAGTATTTAATAAGTCTTAATATCAGGTAGTGACTTTAAGCCAAGAAGGGTTGGACTTCCAGCTGCCCTCTCTGATGATCAACACTTACATGCATTACATTAACATAAGTGTGGTTTGTCCCTTTGCCTGCCAGATCTCTTCCAATGGGACATTCCAGATTTTATCTCCCAATTGCTCGAAGGATATGGCTGCTATATATTCAAAATTAAGTGCAACACTTGCCTTAAAGGTTAAAACACAATAGTCTCTACTTACACATTCAGATCTTAACTGTAGGATGTCATCTGCTGCCTAGGTGGCAAGAAGACAGGGGAAAAAGGAGATGCTAATTTTCTGAATTACTGGACTCCGATCTCCCAATCCTCTCAATAAGGCAAGGGCAAGTCTGAGGCCTAAGAAAACTGAGAGTCCTTTCCTAGATAGTCTTGTAAGCGGATGGCTTAGATTTTCATTTGACTCATCTACTAAACTGGAGCTCTCTATTACCTTTTAGTTTCCCCAGTAAGCATCCACAATTGTCCCTCCTTCCCCCAGCCTCTGAGGATTAAATAATTCCTTCAACATCTAAGGGAGAACTTTAAATAACCTTTATTCCCTGATCTCAAATGTTGGGTGTTTTACTTCCCCTTTTGATCAAACATATATAATGACAAGTGTTTAAAATATAGGTACAACATTTTTTGCAGGAGGAAAAACTGGAGACAAACTAACCATATATCATATGGGGATGGTTAAGCAAATTACAGTATTACTGAATACTATACAGCATTTAGGGAGGGAGGTAAACCTATCCATACATATGGAAGGATATCTATGAACTATAATAAAGAAGGCAAATTGTACACTATGCATAACACTATTTTATTTTAAAATTGTATATATCCATACATCCATATACATAAATGTTTTAATGTTTTTATGTAGAAAAGGGTCTCAAAAAACTTATACTAAGTTTTTCGTTTTTTTTTTTTTTTTTTTTTTTTTGAGATGGAGTTTTGCTCTTGTTACCCAGGCTGGAGTGCAATGGCGCGATCTTGGCTCACCATAACCTCCACCTTCTGGGTTCAAGCAATTCTCCTGCCTCAGCCTCCCAAGCAGCTGGGACTACAGGCACGCACCACCATGCCCAGCTAATTTTTGTATTTTTAGTAGAGACGGGGTTTAACCTTGTTGACCAGGATGGTCTCGATCTCTTAGACCTCGTGATCCACCCGCCTCGGCCTCCCAAAGTGCTGGGATTATAGGTGTGAGCCACCGCGCCCGGCCTATACTAAGTTTTAAAATTCACTTTGTTTTATACACTTCTGTGTTAATCATATCAATTATATGTAATTTAGTAATTATTGTTACTCTACTATGGTTTTAAATATTGCAAAAGTTTATGGCGTTAAAACCCAAACATCCTGAACTAATGGTAATTACATTTTGGACATATGCGATCATCCCTATAACCTGTTCTCATTTGTGGTCACTGTGGCAGTAAAGTCACATAAATTATTAGGCCAGTGTTTTTAACACTCCATTTTTGTGTCAGAAACCTATTTGGGGAAAAAAAGAAAGAAAGCTATAGCTCCTCTCCCTGAGAAATGCATTCTCAACTGACATTAAATTATACATACCACTTTAGGGAGCTCACAAACCTGTCTTAGGCCCACCAATGGAACCAGACTGAAAACTTTGTACTTAAGTGCCAAACCCATCAAGCATGAGACAATAAAAAAGAAAACAAGCAAGCAAACATTTCTCCTACAGCTTGGAAACTGAATTTTTTAAAAATTTGAGAATAGGGTATTTAACATCACAAAAATCATGTGGAAACACTACATTTTAAATATGTGTTCTTTCTGTTTCTTGACAGACCTGAGGGAACCAAGAGTAGACGCTTATCATTATATGTTTCTGTGTAAGGGGCAAGGGGCTAAAGAGGACTTCTAAAGACTGAGGAGAAATAGCAGGGGTTTTATCCTGCTATCCAGGATCTGAAATAATTCCATAATAAGCTGCATGTGATACTATGATTTAAATTTAAATTGAGCTTCCCCTCTTTAACAAGTCTGGCTATGATCTTGTGTAAAAGCCTATTAAGCATTATCACTTTAAATAGATGTCAGGCAGTGAGTAGGAAATGATCTAAATTAGCATGATTAAATGCTTTATAATGCTTTCGACTCTCTTTGAGCCAGACAATTCAAATATGTTCCATTATTTTTAAAAACTCAAAAAGCCCAGTCTTGCAGTGGTTGTATGTGTTTCTGCTGGACCTAGGGCAGAGATGCATATAAAAGCAATGAAGAAAAAAACAGAGTTGGGAAACGGGAGAAGGTGAGGCAAAAGAAAAAACTAGGCAGCAAGCTGCATGTCATAAGGAACCAAGTGCTGGAAACAACTCCCTTAGATTAGTGTACTTCAAACTTTCTGGACTGTGCCCCACACTTAAACATTTTTACAGGGTGACCCAGTGTGCACATACACGTAATGAAAATTCCATGAAAATATGCTTGCTACTTGGAATGAACTGATACTTTTCTGTTTCATTAAGGAAGAAAAAATGGTGAAAAGCTGGCTGAGGACAATAATGGGTTGCAGCCTAAGTTTGAAAACATTGCCTTTAGGTAATGTCACTGTAACAGATGACATTCTTAACATTTTCTTTTATTGGAGTAAGTTTCCATACCTCGGGAAGACTCGAGAACGTAATTCTTTAATGAAAGTTCTAGTTCCAGCTTGCACAGGTTTGGAACCATCATCAATTTCTGTGTAGTCATGCCTGTGCCAGTTCCTCCTCTTCTTCACTGGATTTTTAGAAGATTAAAAAAAGAAAATGATTTTGGTAACTGGTGATACTATGTGCTTTCTAATCATTATGTTTGACAAATTCAGCAATAACAATTCTAAGTACATTAAAAACACTCAAGTTTTTAATGCAGTTCGAGGCCCAAGAATTTTGCTTAATGTAATGCTGCAATTACAGACAATTAAGTGCAGATTAAAACCTACTCTTTTTATTTCAAAATATTTAAAATTAAATCAAGGAATTCAAATCAGCAGTGAAGCCTTTTGTAATGTCTACACTTACAGATACTATACAATTTCCAAATTATATGCAATTATGATTTGCATCAGAACATTAGGTCCTAATATGATTATCCAGACCATCCAAATGTTCTTCTCAGGACAGGGCCTTTTAGCTCACATCAGAAATCTATTCTAATAGCGTAATTCCTTCCGCTTTCTGTGAAGACTTACTCCCCAAATAAGCAGTTACACTGACACAAAGAAGAGCAGGTGACTGAGTCATAATTAAAGAAAGACGGGTAGGATGACAAAATAAATAACTTCATCATTCATTCCAACGTTAAGACCCTGTCATTCTACAGCTCTGGAAGGCTATGACCTTCAGTAGTCACCACAATCGAAATCAGAAGACTTGGATTTGATTCCTAGTTCAGCCAATAGCTTTCTCTGCAACCCTGGGCAGGTCACTTAACCCCTCTGGATCCAGACTCCTCAATGTAGGAATGACGGGGTAGGTTAAGCTGCTAAATTTTCAAACTGTGTGGAAAAACCCTTCACAAAGGAGAGATGGAGAAAAAGCCAAGGAATGATCTCTGGACCTCATTCCTCTTTTCACTAGAGTGGCATCACCTACAGCTCTTGTGCATTCTATCAATGTACAATTTCAGTTTTAAATCTGTTTTTTTTTTTTTGTTTTTTTTTTTTAAGTTTGAAAATTACTCTTAGGCCTAAAACCTCCATGATTCTGGACAATGTACTGATGTCTGCAACTTATTTAGAAATGCATTCAAAAACATAAGATGGGTAGATGGAATAGTTACATGGATAGACGTGGTAGAGCATGTAATGAAAATGTTAACAGTAGAATCTAGATGGTAAGGCTTATAGGTGCTTGCTGCAAATTTTTCCAATTTTTCCTATATGTTTGAACATTTTCATAACAAAATGTTTTGAGGAAAACAACTTTTTGATTCCAAGTTATTTTAAACCTCTCCCGCCTTACAAAGATCATAGTAATACAACAACATTGGGTCTTCATGTGGATAAGGAGAAGTCACAATAATTAACATACATGGAAATCAGGCTTATTCCTATCTAAGAGTCTAAAACAAGATTCCCAAGTAACTTAGGGCAGCCAAATCTTCAATATGGAAGAGGGAAAGTCCCATTAAAAAAATAAAAAAATAAAAAAATCTCACAAGAAAATCACAAAGCAAACTTCCTAGGAAATTCCACTACAGCATCCTTCGTGTGTTATTTTTTCTCATTTAAAATCCCTCCTAAAATTTGAGGGTATTTCATTCCTGATTTTTCTACTATATATAGATACATGACTCCATTTTATTTTCAACTGGGATCACAATGTTTATCCTGCTTTCTTCTATCATGAGCATTTTCTCCTTATTAAATATTTAAAACCAATTTAAGATGTAGATGTACCATATTATAATCATTTTTTGATTATTAAGCACTTAGTTCATTCTGAATCTTTCTTCAAAGTTGAGATTAGTGTTTATATACATTAATGTTTCCCTGATTAATTCCTCAGAATAAACTCCAAGAAATGCTAAAAGAAAGATCAAGATTTTTAAGACACTTGCTACATACCACAAAACTGCCTCCAGAAAAGTGGTACTAGTAACTTACTTTCCTTACCAGTGTTACACAAGCAGCCTATTTCATAGCCCTGGGTTAACAATGGGCATCATTACATTTTTTTTTTTAAGCAGCCCATTTGATAGGTAAAGTATGATATCGCATTTTAAAATTTTCTTTTCTTTTTTTTTTTTTTAAGACAGGGTCTCACTCTGTCACCCAGACTGGAGTGTAGTGGCGCAATCACAGTTCACTGCAGCCTCGAACTCCTGGGCTCAAGCAATCCTCCTACCTCAGCAACCCCAGTAGTTAATTTTCATTTTTGCAGAACAGATTAATCAGTGAAGTGTATCAACTTTGGAATTAGACTGCTAAGGGTTCAAACTCCAACTCTGCCAAACAGCTATATAAAAGGGCTAGCTAGATCATTTTTCTCATTTCTCACATGGAATTGTTATAAATATTGAAGAAGATAACATAGGTAAGTACTTACTTACCTACTATAGTACCCAGCATGTAATAAGCTGCCAATCACTATCATTTCCTTTTAAATGTGCTGACTTGTAGGAAGTTAAAAGAAGGATACAATTGTGCTGTTGGACTAACGTGCTTAAACCATAAAATCAGCCACTGTATAACAGCTGACTGAATTTCTTAAAGGAAGGAGGCCAGTGAAGGAATATTTTAGTAATGGTTACAGAGAAAGGAGAAAATTTTGTTTGGATTACATGTGCCTAATGAAGACAGAAAATATATATATATATATTTAAGTCATCTGTGGGCTATTTTTTGATACCTGCACTCAAACAGAGTTCTTAATTCCAAATAAGAGGGTAAAAAGTCTACATTCACCATATTAAGTAGGTGTTATACTGGCTAAATGGTATCAATAATAAGGACTCCTGGGTATCTCTGAAACAAACAAGAAACCAGGGTAGCAAATAAGTGAGGCTTAATAGGCCAGGAGCAGTGGCTCACACCTGTAATCCTACCACTTTGAGAGGCCAAGGCAAAGCCAGCCTGGCCAACATGGTGAAACTCCATCTCTATTAAAAATACAGAAACTGGCCAGGCATGGCGGCACATGCCTGTAATCCCAGCTACTCGGGAGGCTGAGGCAAGAGAATTGCTTGAATCCAGGAGGGTGGAGGTTGCAGTGAACCATGATTGCCCCAATGCACTCCAGCCTGGGCGACAGCAAAAGAGTCCATCTCAAAAAATAAATTTTAAAAAAGAGAGAGGCTTAAGAGGGAAAGGGATCAAAAGGAATTAACCAAGTTGGGGTAGAAGGTAAGGAGTAGGGAAGGTGAGCCTTAAATCAAGATAAAACAGATGACTGGATCTTGGGTGTTTTCCCTGTTAGTACTCAGAGTTGGATGTTTGCCCAGAAGACAGCCAATTGAGAAACAAAGGGAAGCTTCTCTCCAAAGCATAATTATTCAAAGTGAAGTCGTGATCCATTATGAATTGTGTAATCAATTTAGTGAGCATAACATGTTTTTTTAACAAATTAAATCATACGGGAAAAATAAAAAGAGTATATCACATTATTCTGCCTCACAATAACTTAGTATTTCATAGAAGTTGAATTCAAATTATTTCATTTTGGGACTATATACTTAAATTCTAAACTAAAACTGCTATAAATTTTAGGTAAGTTTTCCTTAAGATAACACCATATTATTTATTTACTTTCTCCAAGAGTTACACTCCAGTCAACAGTTATTTCAAGTTATTTATCACATACTCAGTGCTAGCCAGAGAAAGAGCCTTTAAAAAACATTTATGACAATAAACTAGTCAATTACACTTGTAACAGCTTCACCAATTTGCTAACCTCAACTTTAATACTGTATACATAACAAAAGGAATAGCCTCTATTTTACAAGGAAATATTTTAATGCATTCATGTAGCTTAAATTTTTAAAGAAATTAGAAAAATCACTAATATTTCTAACAAAACAAATGGGCAGTTGCCAGTAAGTCCCTTGAAAAAAATAGAACAAAATGTCTACTCCACTGGAAAAAAGTACTAGGAAAAAAAGCTGCATGTAAAATAAAGAGGTCATATACAACCAACCCAAGTGTGTCTATCAAGGTGTGTTCAGGCAAAGGTTTTAAAATGAGTGTTTTAAAATGACAAAGCCTACAGTTTTCTTTTTAAAAATTTGCGAACCTAAAAATGCTAGCCCACAGCCTAAAATTTCAAAATAAATAGTTATTACAGGCCAGGCGTGGTGGGTCATGCCTGTAATCACAGTACTTTTGGGAGTCTAGGCAGAGCTGGAGACCAGCCTGGGCAACAAAATGAGACCTTGTCTTTACAAAATATCAAAAAATTAGCTGGGTGTGGTGAAGCGTGCCTGTGGTCCCAGCTATTCTGGAGGCTGAGGCAGAAGGATCACTTGAGCCCAGGAGGTCAAGGCTTCAGTGAGCTCTGATAGCTCCACTACACTCCAGCAAGGGTCACAGAGCAAGACCCTGTCTCAAATTTAAAAATATATATATAACATAATCCAAGCCTTTTAAATATTTTCTCTCCCATTTGCACAGTAACAATATTCCAATGTATTCTTCCGAAGCATCTGTAAAAGGCTGAAAATAGATATCATTTTAGGTACGATGTTGGTCCACTCCAGTAGATGCCTGGGGCTTCCCTGCCTTTGCTCTCCCTTCTTAAGAAGAAGAATGTGGTCAGAAACCTGTCTGGTGTATCTTTGTACTTCTACTTCCTCAGATCTCAGGAAGGGGTTTCAGGCAGAGAGGATGGTTGGGCAGGACTCTAGGCCATACACAATATAGCAACCAAATTCAGAAAAGATAAGTAGTATTTTAGTGTATCAATGCTCTCATTTTCTCTTTAAAATATAAGGCATATGAGTGCACTGAAGTCTTATTCTGTATACTGTCCCAAAATACTACTAAAGATCTTCTATTTGTGAAGAGAGCAAAACAAGTGAAATCAGTTTCCAGAAACCGAAAAATTTTACTTTACTACAATATCAAACTATGTGGTTGAGTTAGGGGACTCTGCACTGGCAATGAAGACTGATAGCATACTTTTCCCCCTTAATCTTTTGACTTAACAATTCAGACAAAAACTACATCCAAAATACCTTGAGCGAAATCTTTCCTTACAATTCTTGATGGGTGTAATATATAACTGATAGGGTTACCATTAAAGTATTGCCATGTACATGTAAGTTTGAAATGTTAGGGTTTTTTTCTGAAATGTCCATTTTTATTTAAGCTTCTAGTACTTACTCAAGGAGGAACCGTGTAAAACTGCACAGTTGGGACAGTGATACAGGTCAATGTCAACAGCATGATGTTCTTCTACTCCAACACAGCTAAGACAAAGAAAAAAATCAATGTGTAAGTAAGTTGAAAATCTTCACTTAACTCTAATACAGTGGTTGAAATTTAGCTGAGAAATGTACAACCACCTCACCAACACATTTTTGTAGAGCACAGAAACACATATAAAGATAAATTGTATTCTGTTCTCTACAAACTTGCTAAGTGAGTGTGGGGGAACATACTATACTCAAAGTAATTCTCTCCTAGCAGGAGTAGAGACATCGGAAATAATACAATTATAAGCCATAAAATCCTCAACCATTATGTTAATGTCACTTGCTATAAAATGTTAACAAAATGAGACAAAAGATAAATCACATTAAAATGTGAACAATGAAAACACTGTATGACAAAATTTGTGGGATGAAGAACTTAGAAACAGATAGCTTTAAATGCATCCGTTAGAAAAAAAGAGGCTGAAATTAATGAGCTATGTATCTATCTCAAGAAGTAATAAAAATAATAGCCAAAAAAAACCTTAAAAACAGATAGAAGGAAAAACAGAGAAGAAATCAGTGACACAGAAAAGATGTAATAGAGCACTGAAGACAAAAATTGTTTGAAAAGATTTATAAAATTGGCAAACCTCTAATAAGGCCAAGATAAAAGACAGAAGGCATAACCCATTCTAGGAATGAAAAGGGAGGCAAACTGAGATCCTAAAAATATTAGATATAAATGAGGATATTATGAACAATTTTATGCTAAGAGATTTTAAAATATTAGATATGGGCAAACCTGAGTCATGAGGAAACAGAGTATCTGAATAGTCCTGAACAATCACTTAGTAATTTTAAAAACTGACACACAAAAAAGACTCCAGGCCCACATGACCTCACATGCAAGTTCTATCAAATATTCAAGGAATAAATAAATCTAATATCAAATTTATTCCAGAGAGCAGGAAAAAAGGAGTTGCTCCCTAACTCAATTCAGGACAGCATAACCTTGGTACCAAAACTTGGAAAGAATTATAGGTTTTTTATGAGCAAAGATGTAAATATTAAGTCGGGTCTATCCCAGGAATACAAGGTGGCTTTTAACACTAAAAATCTTAATCAGTGAAACTTATCACATTATTAGATTAAAAGAAAAAAAAATCATATGACCATTTAAAAAGATGCAGAAAAAGTATTTGATAAAATTCAACATTTATGTGTAATTAGAAAGTAAACAAACCTCTTAGCAAGCTTAGAGGATACTTCCATAATCTGGAAAAGGGTACTTTTTAAAATATCTTATGCAAATAACATGAAAGCAGTCACTCTGAGATTAAGAACATAGCAAGAACACCTGCTATCACTACTTCTGGTGAACACTGTGCTGAAGGATGGACGGGTACAGTAAAATACAGAAAATAATTAAAAGGTATAGGGGTTAGGGGGAAAAAAGCTATCATCTGCAAATGCTATAGTTACACATGCAGAAAATGCAAAAGTATCTATAGAGAAATCATAAGAATCAATAAAAAGATTGCTAAATATTAGTATATAAAAACCCTATTTCCATAAACCAACAATATAAAGCTAAAAAGTGAAATAACATACCATGTACAACTGCATGAAAGTGTCAAGTACAGTGGAATAAATTTAACAAAAATTATGCAAGACTTCTTTAAGGAAAAACATAATATATTATTGAGAGACTTTAAAGAAAACCTAAATAAAGGGAGATATACATCATGACCATGGGTTTGAAGTTCAATAATGTAAAGATATTAGTTCTCCTCAAAGTGATTTATAGATTCAATTTAATTCCAATCAACATCTGTGGAACCCAACAAGCTAGTTCTAAAATTAATATGGATATGTACAGGGCCAAGAATATGCAAAGCATTCACAGAAAACAAAAACAAAACAAACCCCCCACCCTAAAACTCTACCAAGTATCAAGACTTATTTAAAGTGCTAGGAATCAAGGCAATATGAAACGGATGCCAGTGCCCAAAACCAGATCTATGCATATGTGGACACTCAGGTGTAACAGGAGACATGCAAGAGCACACAACAATAAACTTCTCCATATAAGGTCCTAGACACTTTTTAAATCACGTTTATATAAATATTTTATATAGCTGGGCATGGTGACTCACGACTGTAATCCCAGCACTTTGGGAGGCTGAGGTAGGTGGATCACCTGAGGTCGGGAGTTCAAGACCAGCCTGATCAACATGGAGAAACCCTGTCTCTACTAAAACTGTAAAATTAGCTAGGTGTGGTGGCACATGCCTGTAATCCTAGCTACTTAGGGAGGCTGAGGCAAAAGAATCGCTTGAACCCAGGAGGCAGAGGTTGTGGTGAGCCGAGATCGTGCCACTGCACTCGAGCCTGGGCAACAAAAACGAAACACTGTCAATAAATAAATAAATATCTTATATATATGTATATTTTTATTTTTAAAAAGATATATCAGCCTGGCAGTGGCTCACGTCTGTAATCCCAGCACTCTGGAAGGCAGAGGCAGGCGAATCACTTGCAGTCAAGAGTTAGAAACCAACCTGACCGACATAGCAAAACCCCATCTCTACTAAAAATACAAAAATTAGTCGGGCATAGTGGTGCATGCCTATAATCCCACTATTTGGGAGGCTGAGGCAGGAGAATCGTTTGAACCCAGAAAGTGGAGACTGCAGTGAGCCAATATCAAACCACTGCACTCCAGCCTGGGCAACACAGCAAGATTCCATGTCCAAAAAAAAAAATTTTACTTATATTTATATATCTTTTTTTAAATAAACATATTTATGTAAAAAGTATTTATATATATATATATATATATATATATATATATTAATTTTTATTGCATTATAGGTTTTGGGGTACATGTGCAGAACGTGCAAGATAGTTGCATAGGTACACACATGGCAGTGTGTTTTGCTGCCTTCCTCCCCTTCACCCACACTTGGCATTCATCCCCAGGCTATCCCTCCCCAGCCCCCCCCCCCGCTGTCCCTCCCCCATTCCCCCCAATAGACCCCAGTGTGTAGTAGACCCCCTCTCTGTGTCCATGTGTTCTCATTTTTCTCACCCACCTATGAGTGAGTATATGCAGTATTTCTTTTTCTGTTCTTGTGTCAGTTTGCTGAGAATGTTCTCCAGATTCATCCATGTCCTTACAAAGGACACAAACTCATCATTTTTGATTGCTGCATAATATTCCATGGTGTATATGTGCCACATTTTCCCAGTCCAGTCTATCATTGTTGGGCATTTGGGTTGGTTCCAGTTCTTTGCTATTGTAAACAGTGCTGCAATGAACATTCGTGTGCATGTGTCCTTATAGTAGAACGATTTATAGTACTTTGGATATAAACCCAGTAATGGGATTGCTGGGTCAAATGGAATTTCTATTTCTAGGTCCTTGAGGAATCGCCACACTGTCTTCCACAATGGTTGAACTAATTTACACTCCCACCAACAGTGTAAGAGTGTTCCTATTTCTCCACATCCTCTCCAGCATCTGCTGTCTCCAGATTTTTTAATGACCACCATTCTAACTGGCGTGAGATGGTATCTCAATGTGGTTTTGATTTGCATCTCTCTAATGACCAGTGATGATGAGCATTTTTTCATGTGTTTGTTGGCCTCATGTATGTCTTCTTTTGTAAAGTGTCTGTTCATATCCTTTGCCCATTTTTGAATGGGCTTGTTTTTTTTCTGTAAATCTGTTTGAGTTCTTTGTAAATTCTGGATATCAGCCCTTTGTCAGATGTGTAAACTGCAAAGATTTTTTCCCATTCTGATGGTTGCCGATTCACTCTAGTTACTGTTTCTTTTGCCGTGCAGAAGCTGTGGAGTTTGATTAGGTCCCATTTGTCTATTTTGGCTTTTGTTGCCAATGCTTTTGGTGTTCTGGTCATGAAGTCCTTGCCTACTCCTATGTCCTGAATGGTTTTGCCTAGATTTTCTTCTAGGGTTTTAATGGTGCCAAGTCTTATGTTTAAGTCTTTAATCCATCTGGAGTTAATTTTAGTGTAAGGTGTCAGGAAGGGGTCCAGTTTCTGCTTTCTGCACATGGCTAGCCAGTTTTCCCAACACCATTTATTAAATAGGGAATCCTTTCCCCATTGCTTGTTTTTGTCTGGTTTATCAAAGACTATATGGTTGTAGATATGTTGTGTTGCCTCTGATGCTTCTGTTCTGTTCCATTGGTCTATATCTCTGTTTTGGTACCAGTACCATGCTGTTTTGATTACTGTAGCCTTGTATAGTTTGAAGTCTGGTAGTGTGATGCCTCCCACTGTGTTCTTTTTGCTTAGAATTCACTTGGCTATGCGGGCTCTTTTTTGGTTCCATATGAAATTCATGGTGGTTTTTTCCAGTTCTGTGAAGAAATTCAATGGTAGTTTGATGGGGATAGTATTGACTGTGTAAATTACTTTGGGCAGCATAGCCATTTTCACGATATTGATTCTTCCTAACCACGAACATGGAATGTTTCTCCATCTGTTTGTGTCCTCTCTTATTTCGTTGAGCAGTGGTTTGTAGTTTTCCTTAAAGAGGTCCCTTACGTTACTTGTGAGTTGTATTCCTAGGTATTTTATTTTCTTTGTAGCAATTGTGAATGGCAGTTCGTTCTTGATTTGGTTCTCTTTAAGTCTGTTATTGGTGTATAGGAATGCTTGTGATTTTTGCACATTGATTTTATATCCTGAGACTTTGCTGAAGTTGCTTATCAGTTTCAGGAGCTTTTGGGCTGAGGTGATGGGGACTTCTAGGTATACTATCATGTCGTCTGCAAATAGAGACAATTTGGCTTCCACCTTTCCTATTTTAATACCCTTTATTTCTTTTTCTTGCCTGATTGCTCTGGCTAGAACTTCCAGTACTATGTTGAATAGGAGTGGTGAGAGAGGGCATCCTTGTCTAGTGCCGGATTTCAAAGGGAATGCTTCCAGTTTTTGCCCATTAAGTATGATATTGGCTGTTGGTTTGTCGTAAATAGCTTTTATTACTTTGAGATATGTTCCACCAATACCAAGTTTATTGAGGGTTTTTAGCATAAAGGGCTGTTGAATTTTGTCAAATGCCTTCTCTGCATCAATTGAGATAATCATGTGGTTTTTGTTTTTGCTTCTGTTTATGTGGTGAATTACATTTATAGACTTGCATATGTTGAACCAGCCTTGCATCCCCGGGATGAATCCTACTTGATCATGATGGATAAGTTTTTTAATGTGCTGTTGCAATCAAGGTTTGCCAGTATTTTATTGAAGATTTTTGCATCTATGTTCATCATGGATATTGGCCTGAAGTTTTCTTTTCTTGTTGAGTCTCTGCCAGGTTTTGGTATCAGGATGATGTTGGTCTCATAAAATGATTTGGGAAGGGTTCCCTCTTTTTGAATTATTTGGATATATATTTTATTTACATTATTTATACATTTATACATGTATTTATACATAAATGTATAAATATCTTGTATAAACTATCTTATAAAAGATAAAATATCTTACATTTTTAAGATATTTTATTTTGTATTTATTTTATAATTTTATGATATATTATCTTTTTTCATAAAAAAAGCAAAACAAAATTAGACATCTATCTCATAACATAAAAACTTATTCCAAAGAAGATCATAAACCTAAACACACATAAAACACAAAGTACAAAGGTTGTATAATATAATATAGAAAATATCTTTATGACCTTATGGCAGGAAGGACTGTCTTAATTAAAACACAAAAAGCACCGTCCATAAGGGGGAAAAGCGGTGACTTCAGCCATATTAAAACAAACTCCTATTCATTAAACTATAAAGAGTGAAATAAGCCAGAGTAGCAGAAGACATTACAATATAGGTGGCCACAAAGGAATTACACCCAGAATATACTGAACTCCTACAAATGAATACAAAAAAAAAAAAAACCCAGTAGAAAAATGAACAAAATACTTGGACAGGCACATCATAAAAGGAACTCTAAATGGTTGAATCACACATGAAAAGGTGTACAACCTCGTAAGTAACTGGGGGAAATATAGATTAAAAGCACAATAAATACAACATACCCAACAGACCAGCAAAACTAAAAAGCCTGATGATACTACGTGTTGAAGATGATGTGGAGCAATAGGAACTTTAAATTGATAATCTTGATACAGCCACTCTGGAAAATAATTTGGCATTAAAACTGAAGAATCTTATACTCTATGATTATTCTATGACCAAGCAAAACCTGTTTTAGGTAAGCACACCTTAGAGAAACTAAGGCACTACCTATACGGAACCGCTTACAGAATCACTATTTGTGAGTCTACAAATAGTAAAATGGATAAATACAGCATATTATCGTAACAGAACTCTATATGGTAATGAAAATGAAAGGATCATACAATAAATGAATGAATTGTACAAGTTAATCAACATTGAGTTAAATTTTAAAAAGACATAAAGGAGTACATATGGTATATTCTATTTATATAGAAAATTCAAAACTAGGGAAAGCTGAAGTATATTGCTTTGGGATAATAAAACTATCTTTAAAAGCAAGGAAGAGATGGATCTTGACAGCAGGACAGTGGTTTCTTTCCTCTGGGGGCTGTCTGGAAAGGATGGCAGGTGGTATCCTGGGGTTCTAGATGATTGTTATTACATGGGTCCATATTTTATGATTATTGGTTAAACTGTCGATTTATGTTTTAGGTACTTTTCCTCTATTATTATTCCATAATTAAATATCAAATAAAAATACACAATTAAAATACTGAATTTCATAATTAAAATTCTGCCCACAACCATGTAAAAAATTAGGTAAACAAAAATCTTGAAATGCATTAATCTAATAACTAAAACAAAATATCAAAAGCAATAAATCAGAGACTTCCAGATACCCGAAAACAAGCCTACTCTCACCTGAGAGAACTCTAGTACACTTACTACAATAAAGTCTTTGAGAGTCTGAGTAGAGCTTGCTGCAGTCCCAAAAGGTCAAAACCAAAAGATGTCAACAAATAACATGACACTGTTGTTTGAATATAGAATCCATGTAGAACTCAAACTATTACAATTTGCTTTTGAGTACAACGCAAGTTTATTTGTCCAATTTGGATTTACATCATTTCCCCATAAAAAGCAAAGGTGAATATGCTAATTGTTTAAAAAATTTATTTTTTAACTGAAAGACTACAAATTTCTAATTCAAGAAGTTAATGTTATATAAAATTTTATATATCTGTACATACAATTCCCTTGGTCCATAGTTTCCTATAAAAAACTCAAAAAGGTTTCTGTTACCCAATGAAAAGGTTAAGAATCGCTGGATGGAGGATTCACACTTCCCAACTTCAAACCCACTTAACAAAGCTATGGTATCAAGTAGCTTATGTCAGTGTGGTACTGACATAAGGACAGACAAACCAAATAGAACTGAGAGTCCAGAAATAAACTGTTACATTTGTGGCCAACTAATGTTTGGCAAGAGTGCTAAGATCATTCAAGGGGAAAAAATAGTCTGTTCAACAAATGGTATGAGACAATATACATGAAAAAGAATGTGTTTGGACGTCTACCACACACCATATACAAAAATTAACTCAGACGGCTCATATACCTAAAGGTAAGAACACTATAAAACTCTTGAAATAAAGCATAACAGTAAGTGTTCAAGGCCTTGAATCATTAGATCTGACACCAAAAGCACATGGGACAAAAGAAAAAATAAACTGGTCTTCACACTACAGTCTAAAGGCTTCTGTTTTTCTCAGCTAAGTTTAGTGTGAGACACTCAGCTGAGTATGAAAAAAAAAGTAGAGGTATGAGAAAAAGAAGTATAAAAGGGTTGATCTGGAGAACGAAAGACCAAGAAACACAGTAACATTGCTATCTAATGTTGAGAGTCCAAGTCCACCTGAGGTTCCAGACAATGAATTCCATACCTGATACAGTTTGGATGTCTGTCCTCAACACACACACACACACAAACACACACACACACACACACACACACACTCACACTCTCACTCTCTCTCTCTCTCATGCTGAAATATAATCGAAATATTGGAGGTGGGGAATTGTTTGGTCATGGGGATAGATCCCTCAGGAATGTCTTGTGCTGTCCTAGGGATAGTCAGTGAGTTCTCATGAGATCTGGTTTAAAAATGCATAGCGCCTCCCTCCTACTCCCTCATATCTGCACTAGCCTTGCATCTGTACTAGCCATGGGAGCACCTACTCCCCCTTCACCCTCTGTCTGCCATGACCAAAAGCTTCCTAAGGCCTCACTCACCAAGAGCAGATGCCAGCACCACGCTTCCTGTTCTATAGGCAACACAGCCTATAGAACCATTAGTCAATTAAACCTCTTCTTTCTAAATGACTCAGCCTCAGGTATTTCTTTATAATGATGAAAAACAGCCTAATATAAAACCATTTCTATATATTTATGTAATATTTTTTCAGCAATCTTCATCCGTGCAGTGCAGACCCAGAGTAGGAAAATGAGTTCATCCAGAGTTGGGGTTTTGTAGGTAAAGACCAAAAAGGAGTTCCTGATATTTACAAGGCAATTAAAGGATGACTTGTAAATGTAAGCGGTCAAAAAAGATGTGCAAACAGAAGGTAGTAAGAAAATGGTGAGATCATCTGAGGGGTCTCAATGGATTCCAGCACTGGGTCCGTGGACAGCCTTGAGCAAGTGACCCAGAAGGAGCAGAGATGCTGCCCAAAGAGTAGAATGTTTGGAATCTGACATTTCTGAGGTAGCATCATCTATAACAGTGATAAGATCCAAGTGTGAAAACAGTGTGTAGCTAAAATGGAGCAAGAAAAAGATCACTGCAGACAAGTGATAAGATGCATGAAATCTCTGAATTCAATAGAACAAGTACAATTCATTAAATGTCAAAAGAATTAGGTGCTATACTCCCACCAAAAGAGAAACTCAATGTTAACAGATGCCAAGCTGGCACTTTTTCTATAGAAACCCCTGGTCTGTCTTGTCTCACCTTGACCATGGCCACATTCCTCACTCCTAAGAAGTGACTGTGACACCAAAAGAATCAGACAAAAAAAGTTAGATGTGACCTGAAAAACCAAAACCAGCATATAATAAACTCTCCATGAACATTTAAGATACATAAATCAGGATGACTCCCATGAGGGTTAGGGCAAAAAGGGGGAGACAGAGATATTTCAATTGGTTAAGAAAACTTCGGGCTAAACATGACTATTAATCTTCAATGATCCATGAGTTCCCTTCTCTAGTGTCTACTCTTCACCCCTACCTCACCCCATATAATCTGTTTTATTAAATGTCAGTGAGGGCTGCAGGTTTGGGCCAGTTCTAATCAACTAGTAAAACATTTTTGGCTACATTTGTTTTGAAATTTCAACACAATAGTAAATTTGGTATATCAATAAAAACATTAAATTTGGCAAACCAGTAAATCTGAAAAACACTCCATTTAAATCAACCATACAAAATATAATTTTAAAAAATTAACACAAAAAGTTAACATTCCCAAACCAATAATTATCTCAGGTCTTTGAAAGGAACCAAAAGGAACTACTGCCTATACTTCCGTTTCTCTCTCAGAGGGAGGTATAACTTCTCCCTACCCTTTATCACCCACTCCATCCTTCACTCACTGCCCCCCAACTAAAAAAATGCTAGAATTGTGATAGTTTTAACAGACATGTTAAGAGCAAATATAGCAGGACACACAAAATGCACAACTCCGAAAACAAATTTTCTAAGAATCACTTTCAACCCTGGCACATAACCTTCTTTAGTCTCTTCCACTCCATTTATTTCTCTTGTAAAACGTTCCTTCAAATACAGATTGTCACACTTCCTAACAGCAAAATGTTCAGTTTATTAGACCACTTTGTGTGCTGGGGAACGGGGGAGGTGTTTTCCTACAGGGTGACAATCTGACCTTTGCGAATAGCTTCCATCTATAGAACAGCCTTACTGCCATTTGGTGAGTGAGGCAGTGACAACTTTAGCACTTTCCATTGTCTTAATCTTCTGAAATGGTTGCTTAGCTGGCATTTTTTTTTGACACTTGATGAGAACTGAATTGAATTAATGACTAACCAAAATTCCCTAGGATCAGCCAAACATTCTCTTTTTTTCCTCTCAGATAATACTCTCATTTATATTCTCTACTCTCGGGCGTTAGAAGAGTGGGTGGCCAAATTCTTTCAGATCTTACTGTCAGTGGACTTCATTACATATTCCTCTTGCTTCAGATGCTCTCCCAATTCTTCACCAAACAATCTTACATTACCTAGTCTTCAAATCCCCACTCAAATTCCTCCTCCCTGGTGATACTGCACTTGATCACACCACAGAAAAGTCCTTTGACATTTTACTAATACACATTTCTATCAAAAGAAAAGGGCAGAAGGAAAAAGAAAAACCTTTCCACTGATTTATGGCATAACATTGTTTAATATTGAGCAGTTTTTATACCCTATTCCCTGAACTGCTCTCCTTAAAACTTCTCTCTCAATATCAACTACAAGATGATTAATCACAAAAAAATTTTGTTGACTATTACCTGTGCTGCAAACTTACTTGAAAACTAACATATTATGGCAAAGTTTTTAAAAATTCTATTCAGTTTGCATTTTTTTAAGAATTAGGTACAGCAACTAAAGGCAACAGTTGGTTGAAAAGGGAAAGATCTTTTAACATGTAAATTACAATTTTCATCTTTCCTTATACAGTAGAAGGCTGTGGTAATGAAATTTATACATCTGAAATTTTGCTTCAGTTCAAGTTTTCACCTGTATATCAGAAATTCACCTTCTCATCCAAAGCACCTAACTACTCACTTTCTTCACTGTGACATCTGACATAATCAGAGGACTAAGTCATTGTGTACCCCTAAAGTCCCACACTAATATTAACAAAGGAGTATGGGGAGTGGCCTTTGAGGTAAATTAATTCCAGGAACACAGAGGATAGCTGACAACTTGCTCTTCATGTTTAATTTTCTATCTTAACTCTGGGGTCAGTTTAGGTCTAGGAACAGCTAGAGGAAAAGTCTCCCCAGTCTACTAGTTCCATGCCACCAGATAAGCATGAATTAACTGGCTTCAGTGGGATGCACAGATTGAATAATTAGAAAGACTTGATTTGATTTCCAGCTCTACTTGTTTTGTCTTGGAGCAAGTTTCTCAATCTGCCTGAGGAGCAGGCGTTCCCCAAGGATTAAGCAGGACAGTGTATTTCAGTATGTAAAGCAATGGACTAAGCCTATAGTAAGCAATGACACAGTAAACATACTAAACAGCAGCTATTAATATTATAAAGGCTCTACCAGGTTCTAGTCAGTCAACACCACCCTAATCAACAGCTTATTAGCTTTGAGGCTTGAGCCCAAATAGGAACTGAGCTTTTATGATTGAGCCTAATATTTTTTTCTTCAATAATGTCTCTTTAGACCAGGTACTCAAATGGCTATGCTTCAAGGAAAAAAAAAAGTGAATTTGTTTTCAATTTTTAATTAATTTTAGATGGTGGAGTTGAGAAAAATCTCCTTCTCTAGAGTCAGTGTGCCTGTGTTAGAATCCCAGCTAACCCACTTAGTACGCTGTGTGACTTTGGGTAACTTACTTTACCTGCTTTTTTTTTTTTGTCCCCTCATCTGTAAAGATGGGAAACGGTAACAGTAACTCTCTCAAAGAATTTTTAAGAAAATTAATATATATAAAATGTTTAGAATGAAACTATAGAACAATGTTTTGTTGTCCAAAATCTTATTTTGCTAGCCAGTAAAAATAAAGCTTATTTATCAGCTTAGTAAGTTGACATTCTTACTAAAAATACTAGGATGCCAATAAGCATTTTCACAGATCACTTTATTACCAGATATCAGCTAAGGTAAAAATTTATAATTTGTACATATGAAATATTTCCAGTGAAAAATCAAACTGATAATATATGATTAAATTTGTGGCTCAGAAAAACCCAACTTCTATTGTTTGCTTGCTGACATAAAACTGTTCTCACAAAATTAAATGTTTTCTTTATAAATTGAGCATGGCATACTTCCACTTTTGTGAAGATTATATATTTGACACATTAAAGCTGTGTACTGGCATACTATATGCTTAAGGGGTCTGAACTAAATGCATACTCTGAACCAAATTCCTTTGGTTCACAATAATCTCATAATATTCATGTATGGTTCACTTTTCCTACCTCCAGCAACAGGGCTCATGCTTCCAACTGTTCCAGGGCTTCCAGAATTATTTCCAACCAGCTGATAAAAAGAATCTATGTTAATAAGGCTAAGAGAGAAAGACAGTATAAAAAGGAACTGATCAAAGAACATGAGGGGTAAATAAGAGGGTTGAAGAACCAAGATGTGCATTCAGTGGTACAAAACATACCCCCAAAAAGCTAAAAATCCTATTGACAAGCTTCTAATTAAATTTGTCCCACAATGAATGTATGAAATAGATACATCAATGGGATTTGCATGGTGATACATTATTTGCTTCAAGTACATAAATGCTTGTTATTTTGCTCTTCACTGGCTGACATCTTGGACGCAGAGTAACTGGCAATGCAAATAAATGGTAAATGCATCTTTACAAATAAGCACAAATTGTTTCATGAAGGTAATAATTTCTATTTAAATGTTCTAAAGAAGGAAGAGGTGTTTTACATTTCTGAAATATTCAAGAAGCTAAATATATTTACTTTTAACTGCCCTGTGGTGAAAAGAACAGTAAAACTCTCAAGTTAATACTCTCTTACTCCTCAGCCTACTTTGTGCCTAGCTGGCTGGGTATGGGGAATGTCTACACAGACTAAAAAAGTCAGGATACAAACAGTGCCCAGTAGATCTTCTTTTTTTGTGGCAATAAAAACTATTCTTTTATTTATAAACTGTGATAACATCAAATAATGGTCATCCCAAAATGCATATGATGTAAGAATTTGATAAGAACTTTGTAAATCATCTTAGGGAAGAAACAACTTGCCATGATGATAAAGGATAAAGAGTATCAATTTCATAAAGGTTTGCTCGGCAATGTTTTTAAGTTAAAGGAAAGAAGTATGCTATCCGTAATATAGATCTAAAGTGTGTATATACATAATAGTACGTATGTGCAGTTCTACCACAGATGTGAATATTTATATGCATCTCTTAAATATAGGTATTAAGAGTGAAAGATGCGTAGAGAAAAATGATTCCTTTGGCAGGGCAAGTTTTATGGTGTAATTTACCACCTGCTTTCTGTCTTCTCTGTCCATTCCTACCTCCCTTAACACTAAGGAAAGGTCAAACATCACTAAGCACCTTGAGCCCAGAGATGGAAAATGAGAAAACTCTCCTGTTTCTAGCTGCTTTGACCATCACACAGGGTCTCATCAATAAAGAAATAAATATACCCTACTACCTTCATGTATTTTTGACTGATGAATTCTATAAGATGAAACATTATACAAAAGCTTGTTAGTACCTAGAAGTACAATGAAATCTTTACTGTGTCCAGTTCTTCATGAAATGCAAGACTTCCTAAATTCCTTTAATATTCAGTCTATCTGTGGCTCCCAAACCTGGCTGTGCATTAGAATCCCCTATAGAGCTTTTATAAGCTGCTACAAGGCAGCCTTTCAAAAAAGAATGCAGCAGCTCTGTAAGCAGGAATATGGAAAGATCTCCAGGTTTGCTTGCTGTAAAGCAACAAAAGCCAGGTGGTACAGAACAGTTTGTATGTGATCTCCCCTATCCGTATGTTTGTAGATGCAAGGTATATGTCTGGACGGACATGCAAGAAATTGGTAACAGCAGTTGCCTGTGGGAAAGAAAACTCAATGCATATAGAATGGAGAAGAGGAGAATTGCTTTTCATCCTAGAATCTTCTCTATACCTTTTGAAATTGGCAGTGTACGTTGTTTATTCTAAAAAAGGAAAACACATTTCTGAGCCCCACCTTTGATCTGCAGGGAAAGTTAATGAGTGTGGCCCAATAATCTCCTGTTGCCCAGGCTGGAGTACAATGGCCTGATCTCAGCTCACTGCAACCCCTGCCTCCCAGATTCAAGCAATTCTCCTGCCACAGCCTCCCAAGTAGCTGGGATTACAGGCATGCACCACCACACCTGGCTAATTTTTTGTATTTTTAGTAGAGACGGGTTACCATGTTGGCCAGGCTTATTTTTTGAACTTCTGACCTCAGGTGATTCACCCTCCTCAGCCTCCCAAAGTGCTCAGATTACAGGCATGAGACACCTCATCCAGCCAATAATCTCTGTTCTTACTTAACAAGTTTCCCAGGTGATTCTTTGGCAGCAATCTCAGTGAGAAATGGCATTGTGGAACTATTGATCTAAAACTCTAGCATAACGGCTTAGTGCAACACCAAATTTACAGCTGCTTCCTATGAAAGCTTTGTTACTCCAATTGGACTTTAAGCTCCTTAAAGACATGGGTAATATTTAAATCATAACTTCTCACTGCCCACAGATCTACCTAAAGCTGATTACATAATAGATTCTCACAAAATATTTCCTGATTGACACAAAGCAGGAATGCCAAGAACATCAGAGAGACATCTGTGTGGGCTACCATCTTGAAGCCTGTTTAAATATAAATTTTACAAATATAAAGGGATAGAAAATGAATATGAGGGTAAATATGATGAGTTTTTTGTTCAAGATTTTATTCTGAAATGTCCATACATTTTGTCAATGAAAAAGGACACAGTATTCCTGACTATTTAGGTTCAGGCAAGTATAATCCTCTTGTACAGGAAAAAAAGTATCATCACCAATTTATATATTGTACCCATTTACTTCCCTTTCCTTTCATGTACATTTGGAATGTCAGATTAAGATAGGGACAGTCTTCTAATAAAGAAGACGACAAATGGATCATAAACAAAATAAATTTGATCTTTAAAAGATGAATAAATAGTCATCTAAAACTCTCCAAAAACCCAGCTGACAATTTTATTTCCCACTGCAAGTACAGAAGGGAAAACTATATTTTGTAAGGCCTAATGACACCTACAGAAGATTGAATATATACAGAAATAAGAGATCACACCCTGGGATAAAAGATAATAGCAAAAACTTACATATCTAGGACATTTCGTGATGAATCGAGTACAAAGGACAAGAGTCAACTAAGGCAAATCAAGTAGATCTACTAACGTTTCTCATCTCATAAATAAGTCTTCAGGACCTGCATCTAAGGGGAATGAACACATTTCAAACCAAGCCAAGCCACGAGAAAGCATTCACATTAAAGACCTCTCTGTTGGAACAGAAACTAAAGCAGCATTCTAAGGGGGACTTAATATCCTTAGCATGCTTCTTCATTCTTGATCAAAGATGAATTAGAGTAGGGTCTGAACCACAGAAATCTTGACATAATTCATAACAAATATCCTACATGGAAATTTATATATGACCCAGAGATCATTATATATGACCCAAGACCAGCCTGGGCAACAAGACAAAATCCAACCTCTACTAAAAATACAAAAATTAGCTGGCCATGGTGGCACATGCTTTTAATCCTAGCTATTCAGGAGGCTGAGGTGCAAGAATTACTTGAACCCAGGAAGCAGAGACCGCAGAGTGAGCTGAGATCGTCCCACTGCTCCCCAGCCTGGGCAGCAGAGTAAGACTCTGTCTCCAAAAAAAGAATTTTAATACAATTATAAATCAGAAGTATCCATCACTAGCAAAATAGGTAGCACTGAGTTGCTAGAAAAGGTCAACAGCAAGCACTGGACCTTTCTATTTCAAAACATACAAGCCAAGTCAGGGCAAGGCAATATGTAAAGTACATAAAGTGTAAGGAGGATTTTTTTTTTTTTTTTTTTTTTGAGACAGAGTTTTGCTCTTGTTGCCCAGGCTGGAGTGCAATGGCACAATCTTGGCTCACTGCAACCTCCACCTCCCGGGTTCAAGCGAACCTCTTGCCTTAGCCTCCCTAGTAGCTAGGATTACAGGTATAGGCCATCATGCCCAGCTAATTTTGTATTTTTAGTAGAGACGGGATTTCTCCGTTGGGGTCAGACTGGTCTCGAACTCCTGACCTCAGGTGATCTGGCCACCTTGGCCTCCCAAAGTGCTGGGATTACAGGAGTGAGCCACCACGCCTGGCCTGAAAGAATTATTTTTAACCTATTCACATATTGGATCCATTCAAAAGATAATCTGTCATTATAGGTTCCTCAAAGTCCATTTTGTAATTTCCCTCTGCTGCCAGGCTGGAGTGCAGTGGCGAGATCTTGGCTCACTGCAACCTCTGTCTCCTGGGTTCATGCGATTCTTATGCTTCAACCTCCCAAGTAGCTGAGATTACAGGCATGTACCACCACACCCAGCTAATTTTTGTATTTTTAGCAGAGACAGGGTTTCACCATGTTGGCCAGGATGGTGTTGATCTCCTAACCTCATAATCCGCCTGCCTTGGCCTCCCAAAGTGCTGGCCATTTTGTCATTTTTAATCTCCACTAAAGGTCACATCATCAATGACTGGCAAGTATAAGAAAAATACAAGCAGTCCTTGCTTTGCATGGTAGTGCAGGACCACAAAAATAACCATGCAAGCTGAAATCATGCAAAGTGATTTTAATAATCAATGGGGAAAATTACAGTTGTTCTGGTGTCCTTTAAAAATGTTTGTCAAAGCATTAAAAACTCTCTTACTGTTGGTTACAATGTATAGAAAAATGAAAAAACAGTAAAACTAATACTTTAGTACACTGTAATTTAAAACATTATGCCATTTAGTGTGCCTTCACTAAGTGCCTCTGGCTGCCTGTCTAGAGTTCCGCAAATGGTGGCAGTGGCAGTGTTCCCACTGTCGGTTACTTATTATATTACTCCATTTATGCTCAACTGGATTTTACTTCTAGAGTTACCATTTTTGGTTTCTTTATTGCTCTTTCATCTTTACTGTCCACTTCCCACTTTTGATTATCTATTTTGCCAAAAGGTCATGTAAGTTTATTACTTAAGAGGCAAGGAGGCAGCAAAACACACTCTCCTGTCTGTGTGTAAACTGAAGAACAGACACGTAGCTGTTGTTTTTGCAGTGACTTCTAATCTGCATACTGAATAGCTGGCAGAAGAATCTGTACTTCATGCATTCATAGGTAATATACCACGGTGACTGAAATTTGAATCCTAGGTGACTAGTGTTGTTATCTTATGGTAATTGAAATCAGTGCACATCAGAACCCTTCAAAGCAAGTCCTGCCTATACAGCATTCTCTTAAAAAGCATTTTTAAAAGTGTCCTGGACAGGCATGGTGGCTCACATCTAAAATTCCAGTACTTTGGGAGGCTAAAGGTAGGAGAACTTCTTGAAGCCAAGAGTTCAAGACCAGCCTGGGGAAAATGAGACGCCAGTCTCTACCCCCCCCAAAAAAAAAAGATTTTAAAAATTAGCCAGGTATGGTGGCATGTACCTGTAGCCCCAGCTACTCAGGATGCTAAGGTGGGAAGATTGCTTGAGCCCAGGAGTTTGAGGCTGCAGTGAGTTATGACTGCACCACTGCACTCCAGCCTAGGAGACAAGGTTAAGACTCCGGCTCTTAAAATTTAAAAAAAAAAAAAAAAAGACAAAAAAGTATCCTGCAGGAGTCAAAGTTATTCACAAAAAGATTCCATAGTTATGAGAGAGACATAAGGGAGACACTGGGCTGAGATCAAATCACCTTTATTTACCAGCAGTACTTCTCAGTGAATTCAACAAGTTAATGAGCACTTTGAATTTCCATGTTGGGGATCAAGCATAAGTGATAAATACTGTACCCAATCTCAGGTCTGTCTCTCTCTTCCCTCCACCCCCTAACAAAACACTTCATGGGTTATTATTTTTCCACCTTAGAAAATTGCCTTAGAAGCTAATTTTCAGACACCCCAGATGTAAAGAGTTTGTTTTTATAACTGTTACAATTTTACAATTTAAATTTACAAAATTAGAACATTTTTAATGTTTTGCAATTTTACAATTGGTACAAAGTAGCAATAAACCAAGTGTATTGTAAAATCACCCCCTTAACAACACAGGAGATTAAAATGGTGATAGCATTACCAAGCATTTACCGAATACTAACAAAGCACGTTAATGAATGCATATGAACCAAAGAAGTCAGTAACTAATCATACATACACTAAAACTTTCCAAAGTTTTTAACCTCAAACAGATTGTTTGTCTCCAATTACCCTTATTACAATATCATTAACAAGTATTTGTAGGGCTCTTTCTAAGCTGAAGCCCAATTACTGAGTCAACTTTTCTTACATAGATCAAAATACAAGAAGCAAAATACATAGGAAGCAAGATATAACATATCTCTAAGCCAGCCATATGATTTTCTTCTAGATAAAATAATGTGGAAGCCGGAAGCCAGGCCTACCCTTACCCACCAAGCATAGCTTCTATCCTAGGGTAAGAATTCAAAGCTATAATCTAGCACCACAAGCACTCTGATTTCAGTAATTCCAACCTTGCCTGTCAGATTTAAGTGATATTTGCCAAATTCCTTTTGCACAGCTTGACTCCATTCCTTGCTAGGGTCATCCTTTTGTCACCAGTGTATCAGAATACAGAGTGAGCAATTTAAGAAGACCTGTTGCCTAATCCCACATGGAAATCTTGTTTTGCTCTAGTTAAGAAAACAAAGTTAGGAGGCAATGGGAGCTGGTCAAAGCAGACCAAGAGGCAACAGGAAAAGAGAATCACAAGGAAGGAGATAAAACACTATCAATAAATGGCCACTGGTGTGGGGCAATTTAGTGTACAAACAGTCCAGCAGCCCACACGGCACAGAAGATAACTAAGGTCCATAATACTTAGTCAACAAAATTATATGTCAACTATTTTTAGGAGTTTGACAGACATGTTATGCTTTTCTTAATAGAATACTACTCTATTTAAAGCAGTTTAATCTCCTGAGTAACTTTTCTGAGGACAGTTACATTTCACAAATAGAACTTTCAGTTACAGGAAAATCTTATGTATGTAGACCATATCATTCCCCAAAGATGGTAAAGTGGTTGCTAGTCTTCTTATTTGCCAATTAATCTGTGAAATGTTAACACTTCATTGCAACAGTTCTCATGCTAAAGGTTACTTACTATAATGGGAGGTTTCTAGTGTTTTGAAAAAGAAGGGATTCTAAAGGAAGGAAGAAATAAGTTAGCAACAAACATTCAAATGAAAATCGTATCACAAGTAATCTTCAAGGCAGTATATTTTTTCAAGGTAGGAGGATCAGAGAACTAACTATTCAATGAGGTAAGAATTGAGAGCCATGTTCACAATGTGTCTGCACACAGGTAGGGGTCAATGAAATCACATCATTATACAGGCATTAATACACAAACACAATCATCATGTGGAAAATCACAGATTTTTCACGAAATCCAAACTCTATTTTCAAATCCCATATCTCTTGCTATGACCTTTCTTTTCATTAACAATTTACCTACTGGTTTAGGGTTAGAGTACCCCATGAGCAGAACCTGAGACAGGATTGCAGGCATTCACATGGGAAGTGAGCCCTGGAAGCACTGGTAAATGAATGGAAAAGTGAGACAAGGAAAGGGAGGCAGCTTTGGGGACAACTGGAAGACTAAGTATAAGAGGCTTCAGAGTGGCCCACCAAAAATAAGAGGAAGCTAGGTATTTATTATCTACCATCTCCCATTAGATAATGGTTGAGGGCTGTCCCAGAGGCATAATGTCCCAGCATTTCCAACCTGCTTCAAGTACATGCTGCTGAGCTCCAGCAGTCAGAGAACGCCCTCCAAGCCAAGTATCAGGTGTTTTCAGCAAGAAGTATTCCAGACAGAGACAGAGATGGACAGAGACAGAAATGGAAACAGAGAAAGCCAGGGGATCCGGGTGGGGCTCCTACAGTCCCTGCTGCATATGTACAAGCCCAGTCTCACAAACCTCTAATGCACACACCCTTAACTTGCTCATTTCTTGTGCAGATATGCTCATCTTCATACTCACTGTCTTCTCTATTCTCTTATCCCAGCAACCTCTCAGGGATAAACACGGAACAACAATATACATAAAACGGTATATTAAATACTTATAGGTAAATAGGTACAGATTAAGTACATAATACCTAGGTAATATTTAATACTTAATTACTGAAAAAAAGATTAAGGACAAAATTGTCCAACTTGATAAGGAAATCCACAATCAATTTGTATAGGAGGAAAAGAACCATCTTCAGATCTTAGGAATTCTCCAGAGGGAAAAATAATCATTTCAAGCAACTATGTGACAGTTCTAAAAACATGAATAAAATAGATGGATTTTTAAGACAAATTTTGTCCCACCACTGAGGGTAGCCTCAGCTTTAGGCTGAACTATGGTAGGCTCAGCTACCATGAATCTCTGTGAGACTGGACCATTATGTAAAACACTGAGGCCAGGCACGGTGGCTCATACCTGTAACCCTAGCACTTTGGGAGGCCTAGGTGGGAGGGTTACTTGAGCCCAGGAGTTCAAGACCAGCCTGGGCAACATTTTGAAACTCTGACTCCACAAAAATATTTAAAAATTAGCTGGGTGTGTTGGTGCACACCTGTAGTCCCAGCTACTTGGGAGGCTGAAGTGTGAGGATCACTTGAGCCTGGGAGGTCAAGGCTGCAGTGAGCTGTGATTATGCAACAGCACTCCAGCCTGGTCAACAGAGAGACTCTAATTAAACAAAGAAATAAATAAATAACTGAGGCAGGGCACAGTAGCCCATGCTTGTAATCCCAGCACTTTGGGAGGCTGAGGCGGGTGGATCACTTGAGGTCAAGTGTTCAAGACCAGCCTGGCCAACATGGTAAAACCCTATCTCTATTAAAAATACAATTAAAAAAAAAAAAAAAAAACCTAGTCAGGTGTGGTGGTGCATACCTGTAATCCCAGCTACTAGGGAGGTTGAGACAGGAGAATTTCTTGAACCCAGGAGGCAGAGGTTGCAGTGAGCCAAGATCGCGCCACTGCACTCCAGCCCAGGCCACAGAGCAAGACTCTGTCTCAAATAATAATAATAATTGAAACATTGAAGCAGGTGGAAAAAGGGCAATAGTCTTTTTGACCAAAAGGATTGAAATATCTTAGCTATCTTAAGAGACATCCCCCAGAGAAAAAAGCACTTCAGAAACTATTTAAAAACAAAGGAAGAAACTGTGGTAATGAGCAGGGAATTTTCAGAGAGGTTTTCCTTAGGAGGACAAGTGTTCCACTAAAGTTCACTTAAGTACTGACCTACAACTTACATGTTAAAAGCACTACTCTGGTTTCTGGAGGGCAGAAGGAGGGGGACCAGTTAGAAGGCTACACAAGGATAGTGATGAAGGCAACCAGTAGCAGTGAGATTCTGGCCAAAAATTCTGGCCTGAACAACAAGAAGGACTGCCATTAAGTGAGATGAAGAGGACTACAGGAGGAAGAGCAAGTCTGATCAAGAAGGGAGGGAGATGTGAGATTCGATTCTGCATACACTCAAGGTTGGCCTATCTATATTCATCCAAGTGGAGATATGAAGTCAGCAATTTATATTCGAGACTAAAGCTCAGGGGAAGAGAGCTACTAAAAAGATCAGATGCATGCTGGAAAAACTACTGAGTTACCGTGGGGTACCCTGCAGTAAAAGATCAGGGAGATAAGAAGGAATTGCTACCCTGAGAAGGAGGAGTTGCAAAAGCAGAAGGAAAATGAGCACAGGGGTTCCCCAGATCCCAAGGTAGGTGATGCTCACTGGTAACTTTGACAAGAACTGTTTCAATAGAGTGGTAACAATAAAGGCCTGATTGGATTGAGCACAAAAGAAAACAGGACCTCTCTCATTGCCTCCGAGAAGAAAAAGCTACACACAGCAAGTAGGAACAACTTGATGAATTTTGCTGTAGAGGTAAGCAATGAAACAGGGCTGCAGCTGAAAAGAGATGTCAAGTCAAGAAAAGGGGTTTTTGTATTTTTTTTTTTAATAAAGGATATAGGCCGGGCTTCGTGACTCATGCCTGTAATCCCATACTTGGGGAGGCCAAGGTTGGCAGATCACTTGAGGTCAGGAGTTTAAAACCAGCCTGGCCAACATGGTGAAACCCTGTCTCTACTAAAAATACAAAAAAATTAGCCAGGCGTGGTGGCATACACCTGTAATCCTAACTACTCTGGAGGCTGAGGCAGGAGAATCACTTGAACCCTGGAGGTGGAGGTTGAAATGAGCCAAGATCATGCTAATGCACTCCAGCCTGGACAACAGAGCAAGACTCCATCTCAAAAAAAAATTAAAAATTAAAATAAAGGATATATGCATACAATTTGCATGCTGGAAAAAAAAAATGATGAGGTAGGGATACAACTGTTGAAGCCAATCTACATGACTCAGCAGTTGCCTTTCCTTTTTGAAAAGTTCTTTTGGCCTCAACAGTTCAGAAAATTCCTAAATCTGAACACAGATATTTCCACACTAAGGCAAACTTTGGTCCTAAGTGTAGCCATTATGCATATCTGGCTTGAGGCCTGCTAGGAAGATAATCATCAATTCACCCAGTCTTGCCATTCATACTGAGGAACATCCTTAGGCTGTGAGCAGTTTCTCACATCCCTTGGGTAGGCAATGTCACCACTAAAATAGGGAGGAATCAAGAGGACCTCAGGACCTGTATAACCACAAGAATGGCTGGACCTGATGGGATCCAGATGCAATCAGCACTATCACTGGCAACAGAGCAGCTTTATGGGAAACTGAAGGCCAAGGAAGTTTGTCCTGCCAGTGGGACAAATTCTGCTGAGCCTCCTACATTCATTCATTCATTCATTTATTTATTTATTTGAGATGGAGTCTTGCTCTTGTAACCCAGGCTGGAGTGCAGTGGCACAATCTCGGCTCACTGCAGCCTCTGCCTCCTGGGTTCCAGCAATTCTCCTGACTCACCCTCCCGAATAGCTGGGATTACAGGCACCCACCACCACACCTGGAATTTTTGTATTTTTAGGAGAGATGGGGTTTCACCATGTTGGCCAGGCTGGTCTTGGACTCCTGACCTGTGATCCGCCTGCCTCGGCCTCCCAAAGTGCTGGGATTAGAGGCATGAGTCACCGCGCCCAGGGAGCCTCCTGCTTTGTATAGCCATTCTCATTTGCTTATTTAAGTTCTTCAATCCTTAACTTTCACTAAAAAAAAACCAGAACCCTTTCTGTGTGTCTACTAGCCTATCAATCATCATTACTCTTCTGACAATCTTATAGGTACACATTTTAGATAATTTTATTTCAATAAATATATATTTTCTTTGCCTATTAAAATGTGACATGAGCATCACTAACACGATTTAGCAGATACCTCTGTTTAAGGCAAGTAAATTTTTTAAAATAAAATTAATTTAAAGCAATTTTAAAGAAAAGTGTTACACTGATATGGCAGAAACTGTGATGGTGGCCAATGAACGCCTGAAACGTGATGTTGGTAAATGAAACAAAAAAATTACTGATATGGTGGAGAGGAAGGGATGAAAAGGGAAGAAAAGTCACTCATATCCTAATATTACTTGAAGTCCTAAGAAGCCTGTATCAAGGTCTTCCTTTGTTCTGTCCTCTCAGAGTGTCTGAGGTGGTGACTGAATCAGCAGCAGCCCTGGGGTGAGGGGTAGGGCTGCAAAACAAAACACTGTGCAGACCGGCAAGAGATAAGCATAGGACGGTCTCAGATTTACAATAATTCAATTTAGAATTTTTTGGTTTTATGATGGGTTATCAAGACGTAGCACCATGGTAAATCAAGGAGTGGTTCCTCTGGAGTGAGGTGGTAACATTCCTGAAGAGATGGGTGGCCCCAACAAGTGATCCTGAAAAAGAGTGGTGTGAGACTTTGGAGCTTTAAGAGGATAATCAATTGCATAAGGGGTAAAGAATAAGAAAACTGAGAAATTAGGTTCAGATTGGGGTTATGACCTCTCCCTACCACATGCTGGATGCCCACAAAGGCAAAGATAAGAAGAGAAAAATTAAGGGGGTAGAGGTCCAGCACTGAGAACTTGGCATTTGGATGGTTGGAAAAGCAGGTATGAGGAAAGATGTCCCTGAACCAAACAGAAGGGACTGAGTTCACCCAGTCACCACAGGCCCTAAAGAAAACTTTGATCCTCTGATATACAGACAGGCTGACACAAAAAAAGTGACTCAAAACATTAGGCACACAAAGTTAGCCTTTAAAGAAGTACTGAAAATGGGACCTAATCAAACTCCACAGCTTCTGCACCGCAAAAGAAACAGTCCTTAGAGTGATTCAGCAACCAACAGAATGGGAAAAAAATTTTGTAGTTTACCCATCTGACAAAGGGCTGATATCTAGAATTTTCAAAGAACCAAAACAGATTTACAAGAAAAAAACAAACAAGCCCATTCAAAAATGGGCAAAGGATATGAACAGACACTTTATAAAAGAAGGCATACATGAGGCCAACAAACATGAAAAAATGCTCATCATCCTGGTCATTAGAGAAATGCAAATCAAAACTACATTGAGATACCATCTCACGCCAGTTAGAATGGCGATCATTAAAAAATCTGGAGACAGCAGATGCTGGAGAGGATGTGGAAAAATAGGAACACTTTTACACTGCTGGTGGGAGTGTAAATCAGTTCAACCATTGTGGAAGACAGTATGGCGATTCCTCAAGGACCTAGAAATAGAAATTCCATTTGACCCAGCAATCCCATTACTGGGTATATATCCAAAGGACTATAAATCGTTCTACTATAAGGACACACGCACACGAATGTTCATTGCAGCACTGTTTACAATAGCAAAGACCTGAAACCAACCCAAATGCCCATCGATGATAGACTGGACTGGGAAAATGTGGCACATATACACCATGGAATATTATGCAGCAATCAAAAACAATGAGTTCGTGTCCTTTGTAGGGACATGGATGAATCTGGAGAACATCATTCTCAGCAAACTGACACAAGAACAGAAAATGAAATACCACATGTTCTCACTCATAGGCGGGTGATGAACAATGAGAACACATGGACACAGGGAGGGGAGCACTACACACTGGGGTCTATTGGGGGGAATAAGGGAGGGACAGCGGGGGGGGGAAGAGTTGGGGAGATAGCATGGGGAGAAATGCCAGATATGGGTGAAGGGGAGGAAGGCAGCAAATCACACTGCCACGTGTGTACCTATGCAACTATCTTGCATGTTCTGCACATGTACCCCAAAACCTAAAATGCAATTTAAAAAAGTATTGAAATAGGAAAAATGTAAGAGAGAAATATGAATCAGACCTGTGACAAGTTAAATTCAGTAAAACAACTAAAATTCCTATAATCTGCATATAGTTTACACCCCATGATTCCCTCAAAATGTAGTAAAGTAAAAAGGACTAACCACATGTCTACCTTTTAGCAAATATGACAGGGGAGGCACTCTGGCAGTTCACAAAGAAGAGGAAAAACCCATGAACCCACAAACCCATCCTTTCAGAGGAAAGCTCCCATGTGGTCACCACAGAAAGTTTCCAAAGCCATTAATGGAAATTGGCCAGAAAGCCCCTGTTTCAAGGATACCAGTGGTCCCATACCATCACTGATCAGCTCAGTTAAAATGCTATCAAAACTGTTTCATGTTCTGACCTTTGTTCATTTTTAAAAAACTATTCTGTAGGATTCCAGACAATGAAAATATCTTCAGATCACATCTCCATGGCCATTTTATTTTCTTTTTAAATATTTATTAATATTAAAGTTTTAAGGGATACTGCATAAATCAAAAGGTCTACACTGGACCACATTCCAGTTTCTTTGTGAAATAGTGAACACTCACCTGACAACAGCTTTTGCACATTAAAAATACCAAATTATCTACAATGGAGTAAGTTCCCCCAGCTTTCACAACTTCATGATTTTACTACGCACATCGAACTGTTCAGATTACTAACTGATAAACAGGAGTCCATGTTGGGTGTTTTGTGCTCAAGGAAAAATGGCATTTCTAAATTATAAAAGAAGAGAATATTAACAAAACATTCTGAAGGTGTTTTAGCCCTCTTCCCCATAACAAAATATAAACTGAACATAAGATCACTGTATTTTCTCTGACACTGATTTTTGTGTTAAGATGAATGCAACCTACAGCCCCGGTAAATAAGAATCTTACATTTGTATAATATACTTAAGCTCAAACTTCTATTTCATTATCAGTGTTCTTTACACTTGTCTTTGATCAACAGTCCCTTCAGAACACGTGACTACAGATAAAAACAATTTCAAAATGCTCACCAAGAACAAAGATAAACATACACACACAAATATATATCCTGCAGCATTGTTAAGTAGTAAGAACAAAAGAGAAACCAACTGAAGAATCGATCATCAAGAGAGGACCAGATAAATTATAGTAAATCCACAGAATGGAATTCTATACAGTCATTAAAAAGAATGAGACATCTGTACATGCTGATATGACAAGCTCTCTGAGATATCCAGGATATTTTATTAAATAAAAAGAGTAAGATTTTTGCTTTTTTTTTTTTTTTTTTAACCTTTCTATATTGCTTGAATTTCTTGCCAGGTCCTTTTAAGAGATAGTCTTGCTCTATCACCCCAGGCTGGAGTACAGTGGCAAGATCACACAATCTTAGCTCACTGCAGCCTTGAATTCCTGCACTCAAGCCTCAGCTTCCTGAGTAGCTGGGACTACAGGCACGTGCCACCACAACCAGCTAACTTATTTTTTGTATTGATGAGGGTCTTGCTATGTTTCCCAGGCTGGTCTCAAACTTCTGGCCTCAAGTGATCCTCCCACCTCAGTCTCACAAAGCATTGGGATTACAGGTGTGAAGCACAGTGGCTAGCCCTCTTACCAGATGTTTTTTGTTTTGTTTTGTTTTTTGTTTGTTTTTTTAATGACAGTTTATATGGTCAAAGGAGACATGGACCTTTTTATATATTTGCTTTTCTACTTCTCTATATTGCTCAATATTACACATTAAATTATATTCCTTTAAATAACAGTTCTCATCCTTTAATCAATGAGGATGCTAACAAAACCATTTAAAAAATTACTGATAATGGAAAATAATCAAGCATTTAATTTTGCCTCTCCTACACTGTACAACTAGGTAACCAAAGACTAAAGGAAAATTTTCTCTTTCTATAAGTATAAAACAAGTAACAAACAAAAAAAGAATTTTATGATTATCAGTTATAAAATCTTATATTTATAATGCTAGAGGTATCATTTTGCAACTGCTAATGAATGAATAGATACTGGCATTGATCACTGGCAGCCAACATGACAAAAAGAGAAACAACCAGACATTTTATGCCTTCTGCTTAGGTTCCTGATAGAACGCTGCAGCACTCTCCTATGAAACTTTTGGGAGTCTGGGGGGACCTGAATCAGATCAAGCTTCTCTAGAGCTAACTACCAATCTATAGGAAAGAGAGGAGCATGTTAAAAGATTCTGCAGGGATGTAATCAGCAAAATCCAGAAAGTGGAAATTTTCAGGATAAACAACCACTTTGTGCAACAAAGCGTTTGCAAGGCGGGTGGGGTGGAGGGAAGACCTGAAAGAAAAACCTACGGATCAGAGTTTCTCAACAATAACACTATTTCAGACCAGATCATTCTTTCTTGTGGGGGCTAACCAGTGCAGAATGTTTAGTAGCATCCCTGCCCTCTACCTACTAGCTGCCAGTAGCAAGCACTCTGCCACTCCCAAATCAAAAATGTCTCAGACATTAACTAGTGTTCCCTGGGAGACAAAATCTCATCTAATTGAGAATCACTGCTATATATTAAGAAACTTACAAGAGTAGCAACTAATCACAATGTGTGAACCTTATTTAGATCTTGATTCAAAAAAAATTATGACATTTTTGAGACAACTAGAAATTTAGACACCAGGTATTTGTTATTAAGAAATTGTTAACTATTTTTAATTATAATAAAAGTATTGTAGGTTTTTAAAACTGAGGCCTTATCTTTTAGATTTACATGCTGAAATACTCAATAGATATAATGATATGATGTCAGGAATTTGCTTCAAAATAGCCAGGTAAGGGGGTAGTAATGAAACTTGCAGTGAATTGATACTCACTGAAGCAGGCTTATGGAACCTGGAAGCACAAGATATATTCAGTCTACTTCTGCATATGTTTGATATTTTCTCTTTAAAAAAAATTAGAGTCAAGAAGACCATGGTGGCTGGCAACACTCAACTGAATGATAAACCAATCAGGTGACTAATTTCCACCAACAATGCTATGTATGCTTGCTCATATGCCCTCAGAGGCTCTCAAACTAATCGATTTTAAAAGGAAAATAATCACTATCTTTTTAAAACACAAATTAAAATAAATGAACCCCAGGATACTTTAAATCCCTAGGGTTCACAAAACACAGGTTAGAAAATGCTGCTTTCAGCAAATTCCTAGATCATTGGTGCTCTAGAGACTCCTATTATATACATTTGCCTGCTCAGTGTTTGCTACACTATGTCACTGATAATTGCCAATTTTGCTTTATTCTAAAAACTATGGGAGGCAGTGATTTTTTTTTTCATTTAGATACATAATAATATTTTAAAATTTAGCTACAAAGCATCCTTAAGACACAACTTAATTAACCAATAGTAAACCAAGTAGTTAAGGCTGTTTTCCCACCAGGCTGTTCTTCACAGTAGCTAATGATAAGCTACACTTAAAAGCACGTTACAGTAGTCCCCTTCTTATCTGTGGTTTCACTTTCCAAGGTTTCAGATACCAGTGGTCAGCCAAGGTCTAAAAATATTGAATGAAATCTTCCAGAAATACACAATTCTTAAGTTTTAAACTGCCTGCCATCCTGAGCATCATGATGAAATCTTGCACTATCCCATCTAGGATGTCAATCATCCCTCTATTCATGTATCCAGACTGTTTACATTACCTGCCCACAAGTCTCTGAGTTATGAGATCAACTGTCATGGTATCGATGCTTGCATTCAGGTAACTGTTATTTTACTTAATAATGGCCTCAAAGCGCAAGAGCAGTGAGGCTGGTGTGATGCTGGCAATGCAGATATGCCAAAAAGAAACCATAAAGTGCTTCCATTAAGTGAAAAGTAAAAGTTCTTGATTTAAGGGGGAAAAAAAACAGTATGTTGGGTTGCTAAGATCTACAGTAAGAACAATTCTGTCAGCCAGGTGCGGTGGCTCAAACCTGTAATCCCAGCACTTTGGGAGGCCGAGGTGGGTGGATCACAAGAGGAGTTCAAGACCAGCCTCGCTGAGATGCTGAAACCCTTTCTCTACTAAAAATACCAAAAAAAATTAGCCGGTGTGGTGGTGCATGTCTGTAATCCCAGCTATTTGGGAGGCTGAGGCAGAGAATCACTTGAACCTGGGAGGTGGAAGTTGCAGTCAGCCAAGATCGCACCACTGCACTCCAGCCTGGGCGGCAGAGCGAATACTCCATTTCAAAAAAAAATTAATAAAGAAAGAACAATTCTATCTATAAAATTGTGAAGGAGGCAAAAGAAATTCTTGCTAGTTTTGCTGTTGCACCTTAAACTGTAAAAGTTACAGCCACACTGGATGATAACTTTTATGACAGTACATTGTTGTAATGTTCTATTTTATTATCAGTTATTGCTGTTCATCTCTTACTGTGTGCCTCATTTAGAAGCTGAACTTTGTCATGGGTATGTATGCATAGGAAAAAACATGGTATATTTAGAGTTCAGTACTATCTGTAGTTTCAGGCATCCACTGGGGGTCTCAGATAAGGGGGTACACTACTGTATATGCACATTAATAGCTCCAAGGAAGAAAACTGTATGATTCTCTCCACAGATGCTGAAGAAGCCTTTGATAAAATTCAACATACATTCATGATAAAAATACCTTTTATTTCCTTTTTTTTTTTTTTTTTTTGAGGCAGGGTCTCACTGTGTCACTCAGACTGGAGTAGAGTAGACTGGTGGGATCATGACTTACTGCAGCCTCAACCTCCAAAGCTCAAGCAATCCTCCCACCTCAACCTTCCAAGTAGCTTCAACTACAGGCACACCCCACCATGTCCAGCTAATTTTTGTATTTTTTGTAGAGACGGGGCTCACCATATTGCCCAGGCTAGTCTCAAACTCCTGGACTCAAGCCATCCACCCAACTTGGCCGCCCCAAGTGCTAGGATTACAAGCATGAGCCACTGCACCTAGAGGAATACTGTTTTAATATGACAAATTAGTTCTAAAGCTAGTATCTTTCTTACTGAGGAAATATTAGAGGCATTTCTACTAAGATCAGGAACAAAGCAAGCATACCCACTATCTACCACTATTCAACACTATACTAGAGATATAAGCCTGTGCAATTATATAAGTGAAATCAAACAGAGGCATAAGAATGGACAAAGAAGTAGTAAAATTCTCCATTTGCATATCATATATTAGTTTCCTAAATTTAGATAATACAACTAACTCAAATAATTTTTTCAGTAAGGTAGGATATAAAAGGAACATTTAAAAAAGCAATAGTTTTCATATACACAAACAATAACCAATAGGAAACAAATGGTAGAGAAAATCCCATTTATAATACTAACAAAGAAAAATACTTAGGAATAATCTTAAGACATGTAAAATCTATACAAAGAAAAAATCAAAACATACCTGAAAGACACAAAAGTGGATGTAAATAGATAATACTATTCTCAGAGAGAAAGACTCAACATTATGAAATTATCAGTTCTCAGGCTGGGCGCAGTGGCTCACGCCTGTAATCCTAGCACTTTGGGAGGTTGAGGTGAGTGGATCACGAGGTCAGGAGTTCAAGACCAGACTGGCCAACATGGTGAAACCCTGTCTCTACTAAAAAATACAAAACTTAGCTGGGCATGGTCGCTTGTGCCTATAATCCCGGCTACTTGGGAGGTTGAGGTAGGAAAATTGCTTGAACCGGACTCAGGAGGCGGAGGTTGCACTCCAGCCTGGGCTACAGAGCAAGACTCCATCTTAAAAAAAAAAAAAAAAAAAAAAGTTCTCATAAGTTTAATGTAATCCTAATAAAAATCCCAACAATGCTTTTGAATGAAATTAGACAAGCTGATACTAAAGTTCATATAGAAAAATAAATCTATAAGAATAGCCAGAAAAACACTAAAAACAAATATAATAAACTATAAGAATGGGACAGGCCTTACCAGACTTACACACCATACTATATATAAAATCCTCTCTAAGGCCAGGTGTGGTGGCTCACGCCTGTAATCCCAACACTTTGAGAGGCCGAGGTGGGTAAATCACAAGGTCAGTAGTTCCAGGCCATCCTGGCCAACATAATGAAACCCCATCTCTACTAAGAATACAAAAATTAGCCAGGCATGGTGGTGCATGCCTGTAGTCCCAGCTACTTGGGAGGCTGAGGCTGGAGAATCGCTTAAACCTGGGAGGTAGAGGTTGCAGTGAACCAAAATTGCGCCATCTCAGCCTCCTGAGTAGCTGGGATTATAGGTGTGTGCTACTGTGCCCAGCTAATTGTTGTATTTTTGATTAGAGACAGAGTTTCACCATGTTGACCAGGCTGGTCTTGAACTCCTGACCTCAGGTGATCTGCCACATGGCCTCCTCCAGTCTATTCTCCATGTAGCAGCCTGGGCAATCCTTTAAAAGGTTTTGTCAATTCATTTACTCCTCCACCCAATGCAAACTATTTGCTCAGAATAAAATCCAAAATATTAACCCTGGCCTACAACATCCATCAATGACCTGCCCACTTCACTCCACAGGTGTTACTGCTCTTCCTAGAGCATGACAAGCAGAGTCCAGCCTCAGACTGTTGTACTTCTTTTTCCTTTGGCCTGGCCCTCTCTTCCTTGTGCACAAATGTCTCCTCAAGACCTTCTAAAATTACACCATATGAAAGTAGCATTATTACCACCGCATCTCTTTCTCACCTTCAACTCAATTTTTCTTCATAGCATTTATCACTTATTTCTCATATATATTTGCCTCTCTTTCTTTTTGAGAATATAAGTCACAAGAGAGCAAGGACTTTGTTTTATTCATTGTATATTACTAGCACCTGGTATACTACAGACTCTTGGCAAAAGTCAACATCATACTCAATGACAAAACATAAGAAGAATCTCATTCGAGACAGAATCAAGAAACGATCTTTAAAATACTGTGTCAGTTAATAAATTGGCAAATTTTTAGGGTGCATGGCACATCCGTAATCCCAGCTACTTGAGAGACTGAGGCAGGAACACTGCTTGAGCCCAGGAGTTCAAGACCAGCCTGGGTTGGCAACCTAGTGAGACCCCCATCCCCTAACAACAAAAAACTTCAGTGCACATGCAGCTCAACAAATCCTTCTATCTGCACACATTCATATAACCACCACCCAAGAAAGAATATGGCCAGGTGCAGTGGCTCACGAGCCCTGTAATCCCAGAACTTTGGGAGGCCGAGGTGTGCGGATAACAAGTTCAGGTGATCGAGACCATCCTGGCAAATACGGTGAAACCCCATCTTTACTAAAAATAAAAAATAAAACAGTAGCCAGGTGTGGTAGCAAATGCCTGAAATCCCAGCTACTCAGGAAGCAAGGCAGGAGAATTGTTTGAATCCAAGAGACGGAGGTTGCAGTGAGGCGTGCAACAGAGTGAGACTCTGTCTCAAAAAAATAATATGTTCTGTACCTCAGAAAGTCAGTCAATACCCCCCAAAACGGTAAACACTATTCTGACTCCTAGCCCTAATTATGCCTGTACTTGAACTTCACATAAACAGAATCAAACACTATGCTCTTTTGTACCAGGCTTCTGTGTTCAACTTCATATGTGTGAGATCCATTCATGTTGTGTGCTTCCATAGTCTTCTTTTCTACAGCTTCGTATTCCATTTTATGACTGTACTACAATGTATCCAATCTACTGTTGATGACATTTAGGTTACATTTTAGGGACAATATGAATAATGCTGCCATGAACAGGCTTGGGTATGTCTTTTGGTGGTAATACTGACTTATCTACAGATTAGCAGTTCTTGTTTGTTTTGGCAGGGGCTGGTTAATAATGCTTTAGATTGGGAGGATGCAGGGAACTAGAAAGCACTGGTGAGAATATAAATTGGCATAACCTTTCTGGAAGACAGTCTGACAATAGGCACAAGCAGCCTAAAAACATCTATACTCTTTGACCAATAATACTAGTTCAAGGAAATTTCTTGAGAAATTGCACATGCCAGGTCTTCTTCTGAGTGTTTTATATGTATTAACTCATTTTATTTATTCTAAGGAAATAACTTAATGCCCACAATAATTTATTTAGGATGTCAATCATATCATCATTAGTAAACATAAGAAAAAGTAGTAAACAAGCTAAATAATAACAGGAAAATTATTTTCAAATGAAATTAAACACTAGCCACTAAAAATGTTTTCAAAGAACATTAAAGATATAGGAAAAAGTATACATTAATAAAAAAAAAAGGTAACAGTGGAATGCATAGAAAGAATTCCAGTTTTGTTTTTTTAAAAAGGATGTATACGGCCGGGTACGGTGGCTCAAGCCTATAATCCCAGCACTTCGGGAGGCCGAGGCGGGTGGATCACGAGGTCAAGAGATTGAGACCATCCTGGTCAAAATGGTGAAACCCTGTCTCTACTAAAGATACAAAAAATTAGCTGGGCATGGTGGCGTGTGCCTATAATCCCAGCTACTCAGGAGGCTGAGGCAGGAGAATTGCCTGAACCCAGGAGGCGGAGGTTGCGGTGAGCCGAGATCGCGCCATTGCACTCCACCCTGGGTAACAAGAGCGAAACTCCGTCTCAAAAAAAAAAAAAAAAAGGATGTATGCATATGACGAAGCAAATCAGTATGAATGTCATGATACTGTAAATGCTTTCTGATGAAATAAAATTAAAAGGATGTAAATACATACCACGTTATTAATAAAATAATGGTAATCACTGAAGACATGAGTACTTGCATATCCTTTATACTTTTCTGTACTTCCCAACTTTTCTATAATATATTGCTTTTATCAACTAAAAAATGTGATTGAAGGCTACTAGACAATGGGGTTTACATTTAACAGGAAGAAAACAGAAACTGTAATACAATTCAGTTAGGGCAGTGAGGCAGTTTTGTGTAGGATGATATTAAAGTACTACAGAAAGACATCCAGCCTGGAGATAAGGGAATGGGCCTTATCAGGAAACATGTTCATTGTGTCCACCAAGAACTCAGGGAGAAAGAACTCCATCTCTAGGTTAGACAGAACATTCCCAGCAAAATCCTGTTAATTCCTCAGTTCACTGCCCCTAGAGTTCAATTATACACAGTACTCTGCCTGGCAAGTGTTCTCTTCTCACTTCCAAAAAGGCTTAGGCAGATGGACGGATGGGAATTCCTTTATACTCAGGATGCAGCTAAAGCCTGACAGCCTCAGACCTGGAAGAAGCTGGTTCCATCCATCCTACAGCCTGACAGAAAAGCATCAAAGACAGGCCTTCCTTCTCTGTCACAAGTAATTAGGGCAACAACTTTTCAGATTTCCTTATGTCAGAAGCGCCAGGCACAGTAACTTAAATTTATATATATCAAAATTTACTGATTCCCCAACTTTAAAAAGTCCTTCTACTTGAAGAAATAAAGTTAACAAGAAATTATCCAGACAATGGCTATTCTCTGTATCCAACTTCCTCCTCCTTCCTCTACAGATGGTGGACTGCCTCCGGTCCAATTAAATCTGAGCATGGTAAAGACACACCTTAGCCCTTTAAGGGTCAATTATGATGGAAGCAAATGATATTTAATAATGCAAAGTAACATTTTGTATTATTAAATGTTAATTTAATAATACAAAGCCCAATACAGAGCCCAATCACCAGTACTTAAGAATTTAAACTTTGCCGGGCACGGTGGCGTGTGCCTGTGGTCCCAGCTACTTGGGAAGCTGAGGTGGGAGGATCGCTTGAGCCCAGGAGTTCTGGGCTGTAGTGCGCTATGCCGATCGGATGTCTGCACTAAGTTCGGCATCAATATGGTGACCTCCAGGGAGCGGGAGACCACCAGGTTGCCTAAGGAAGGGTCAACCGGCCCAGGACGGAAACGGAGCAGGTCAAAACTCCCGTGCTGATCAGTAGTGGGATCGTGCCTGTAAATAGCCACTGCACTCCAGCCTGGGCAACATAGTGAGACCCCATCTCTTAAAAAAAATAATAATAATAATTCAACAAAATTAAACTTTGACATATGCAAATTTATGTCAAAGCAGAGAGCATATTTGTTTCAGCCTTGCTCTCCCTCCTTCCTGTAAGCCCTCTGTATTTCCTCTTTAATTTCTCCTATTTACAAGTGTATACTTAAAGGCATTACAAAATTCTCCATCAAATACCTGAGGCTTTTCATGGTTACAGTGTTAAGTAACCTAAATTAAGGTAAATACAATTCCAGTCTAAAATTTAGTAGCCTATCAAATCTGCACTGCATAATGAGACAAATTTCTTATGCAGCTTAAACCGCCTCAAACTTCAAAAAATAGTTCTTTGAAAAAAATAAGCATTTACATAATCACCAAGGATTCTGATTTCATTCTATATAGAAGCTAAATATTCAGATAATCTTTATTCTAGTTACGTACAATATGTTATGAAAACAGAGGATGTGGAAATAGAATTGAATATACAAGACTGCTAAAGATCATCTTTAAACGAAACAAGGACGCTGCCTTTCTTTTAAAGTGATAATTTGTTGTGTCTAGTTTTCTGTTGTCAGAATCGGCTAGCCTGAAAACTGATTAAGTAAAACTGTACTTGAAAATTAAGTAAAACTTAACTATACCTAGCATTAAACACTGCAAAGAACATTGTGATTTACATGGTTTTCTCTCCCTGGACCAGTAGAGGGAGACTAAGACATCTGGCCTGGTCGTGTAGTGTTTCTGTAAAATTGAGGAGGGGGGAGCGGAGGCTGTATTTAAATGTCCTGCTGTCAATCAAAAGACACTTCCTACAATCACAGTCACCATATCTGCTATTACTCGTGAGCGTGCTCTCGCCAAGAGACAACACCAAACGGGGCCCGGGAAACCGGCTTCACCTAAAGGTGACCGCAGGCTTTGCCACAACACCCAAATAAGGACTTTGGGAGCCCAACCCCAACTAGTTTCTTTGTTTAAATGCCTGCGAATCCCTCCCACGCCGGAGTCAAGAGGCTGTGGCGCCGCCCTTTATTAGCCTCACACTTTGATTACAAAACACACGAGTCGGCGGCCTGGCTGCGGAGGCGGCCCGAGCTCTCAAACGTCAAACCCCGAGCGCGGCGGTGGCTGAATCAGAGGGTAGCGTCCGCCGCCGCCGCCGCAGCCAGCCGGCCCCTCAGCGTCCGCCGAGCGGACTCAAGTTCGTCGGCACCGGCGACCGGGGCATAGCCGCGGGCGGTCCCGGTGTCGCCGTCGTCAGGCGACAGCAACTGCACTCTTTGTAAAGTTTGAGCCGCGGCGCTAGGGCGACCCAGGGGGTCCGGAGAAGCTTTCCCTTCGGGCCCCGCCGCCCACTCCATATGCCCCAGCCCCAGCGACCGCGGGGTGTGCGGGGGCCCAGGGCCGAGACCCGGGTCAACCTGCCGCCCGCCGGGGGCTCAGCCCCAACTCCCCCGGCACCTTTCAAGTCCCCGAGAGCGAGTGCCTCATCTGTTGCTCTGTTTACTCCGCGGAGACCCGCCGAGCCTGACCGGCGCGGTCGCCTCCCGGGCCCGCCGCCGCCCCCGTCCCACAGCCCCAGGAAGTTTCATAAAGACGGAGAAGGGTGCGCGACGGGGACTAGCGGCGCGGAAGAGACGCAGAGCCGGGGCGAGCCCATCGCCGCCCGGAAGGAAGGCAGGCGCGGCGGCCGGCCGAGTGGCCGGCGACTCGGGGCCGGAGCCCCGGGCGCGGCGGGGCGGGGCGGCGGCGGCGGCCCGGACGGGCGAGAGGCTGATGGCCCGACCGGCGCTCCGCCCGCCGCCCCCGCCGCGCCCGCCCGGCCGCGTCCCCTCGCCCCGGGCTCCCCCTGCCAACTTCTCCACCGGCCCCCTTTGTTCCTGTTTGTTGTGGCGACTCTTCGCCCGGGCCAGGCGAGCCCACCGGCTCCCCTCTGGAGCCCGCTCGGCACTCGGCGAGCCCGGGGCCCCGCGCGCACCGCTGCCCGGCCCGGGGGCTTGGCGCCGGGGCCCCCTGGACACTGGGCGAGGCGCGGCGGCGCGGCGGCCCGGCCCGAGGAAGCGCGGACGGCCGGCGGCGGCGGCGGCGGCGGCGGTTGGTCGGTGGCCGGCGGCGGCGGCTGCGGGGTGGAGGGGGTTTATTTACCTGCCGTGGAACCAGTCCTTGCAGATATCGCACTCGATCATGAAGCGGTTCACGTCGTACGGCTGCCGGCACACACAGTATACGGGCGGGGGCGGCGGGGGCGCCGAGGCCCGGCCCGGAGCCGCCACCGACACGGCTGCCGTGGCGGCTCCAGCTGCTGCTCCCGCGGCCACCGCCGCCGCCGCTCCGGCCATCTTTAAAAACACACACACACGCTCGCTCGCTGCTCCGCTCGCCGACTAGAGCGAGCGCAGCCGCCAGCCAGCGCCGCCTCCTGCAGCAGCCGCGGCGGCGGCGGCGGCGGCGGCGGCGGCGCCTCAGTGCGCGCGCGCGAGGCCGCGGCGGCTGGCGGAGGGGGAGGAGGCGGCGCGCGCGGCGCGCGCGACGCGCGAGGCCCGGGCCCGGCTGCTTCCGGCGCTCGGCGCGGGGCCGTGCGTCTAGCGCATGTCTCTGGCGCCGGCGCGCGCTTAGCGCTCCCTTCCGCGGCGGCCGGGCGGAGGGAGCCGTTGAAAGGCACGCGGGCGGCGGCTGAGGCGGAGGGAGCCGGGGCTCCGTCAGGACACGCGCGGTGGTGGCGGTGGCGGTGGCGGTGGCGGTGGCGGTGGCGGGCGCGCGGCTGCAGCCGGAGGAGGACGGCGGGAGCGTGCGAGGAGCCGGCTCGGCTATTTCGGAGCGAGAGCCGAGGCCGAGGAAGTTCCTGCGGAGTGCACAAGGGCAGACGAGGCGCCCCGTCCGGAGGAGGGCAAGCGGGGAAGTTTCCTCCTGCCGGGGTCGCCTCGCCTCGCTGGGAGACTCTCAGCCCTCGGCAGCCGCCCAGCGAGAACCGGAGCTGCGGCCCCGCACCCGGCGTGGATCCAGCCTCGCTGACACGCCGAGCCGGTTGTGTCTTTGGAGGGGAGGAACGTGCCGTGGAATCCACTTAAACTTTGGAAAACGTCCCACCCGAATTCCCACCGAGCAGCGAGAAGACCAGAGCGATGATGGAGCCACTGTTAGTTGCGCGAGGGCTGTCCCCGAGAGGAATCCAACGCTACCGTCCTCTGGGAGGGACCAACCTTGAAATGGGGTTGGTGGAGAAAGGGATGGAGAAGAGCCGGCGTGCTTCGAAATAACAAGACCTAGCTCCAAACCGTTCCGATTCGCAAGTTGGGAAGACAGGGTTAAAATTCTAAATGACTTCTCCCTTGGAAGAGGGATACCACAAAAAGTGGAGTGCAGGGTACTTGGCACATAATTGGCCATCAATAATTTTTGTATGGGTGAAATTGAGAGTCTAATATAAGATGATAAAGTGAAGGATAAAAACAGCAGACAAATAATGAATAGGAAACATTCCTTTAGAATCATAACTATGTGGCTTGGAAGGGATGTTAAGGATTATTGAATTGAGTATTTGTAGCTGAATTACTGCTGGCATTTCTATCAGTGGGGAAAGCCTTACAACTCCCTAGGTAACTTTTGTTAGGGGAGGAAGAAGTGTCCTGTCACCCACCCCCAGGCAGAGTCACTGATCTATTCTAAATCTTTTTTTTTTTTTTTTTTTGGCAGTTTCACTCTTGTTGCCTGGGCTGGAGTGCAATGCCGTGACCTTGGCTCACTACAACCTCCGCCTCCCGGGTTCAAAGGATCATCCTGCCTCAGCCTCCCAAGTAGCTGGAATTACAGGTGTGTGCCACCACACCCGGCTAATTTTTGTATTTTCAGCAGAGGAGTTTCACCATGTTGGCCAGGCTGGTCTCAGACTCCTGATAAAGGAGTCTCAGGCCCGCCTCACAAAGTGTTGGGATTATAGGCGTACTGCCTAATCTCCTTTTTATAGTTGAAGGAAGCTAGTAACTTGCCTGAAGTCTCATAGATTAGAGCTCTACCTGAAGTGTTGAAGTTTCTCCATTGTGCAACCATTCATTTTTTTACCACACCACTGTTTGGCACATATATAGCAGGAAAAGGAAAGGCTGGAAATCATAGCCTGCCACCACTGAATAAGTTTGAAACGTACCACTGAATAAGTTTGAAACGTACTTCTACTGGAGAAAAAAAAATTACTGTAATTTTGGCATAGGCATCACATATTGCTGGAGTGGAAAGAATCATGCCCTCAAGTCCTACTTTCTATAAGCTGTGTGACCTCAGTCCAGTTACTCCGTTTCTCCTCCACTAGATCCCTGATGATCTGTTGAAAGAAAAATTATGGATAGTAATACCTTCATTACCTCACAGAGGTTTTATAAGGAGCAAAAAGACGCTGTTGTTTTGTTTTGTTTTGTTTTCAGACGGAGTCTTGCTCTTTAGCCAGGCTGGAGTGCAGTGGCACGATCTCAGCTCACTGCAACCTCCGTCTCCCGGATTCAAGCAATTCCCCTACTTCAGCCTCCTGAGTAGCTGGGACTACAAGCACGTGCCACCACACCTGGCTAATTTTTTGTATTTTTTTGTATTTTAGTAGAGACAGGGTTTCATGGCCAGGATGGTCTCGATATCCTGACCTCATGATCCACCCGCCTTGGCCTCCCAAAGTGCTGGAATTACAGGCGTGAGCCACCACGCCCAGCCAAGACAATGTATTTTTTAAATGTGCTTTGTAGAAGGTGTGTGTTGTCGGGACAATACAGCAGTGAAGAGAAGGCAAGCAAAGCTGTCTTGTTGAAATCTGGCTAAAGGGTACCAAATCAGTCTGGCATTGGGTGTCCTCTGGGGCCACCTGGCCTTGGGATGTTAACATGGAGTGGGTATGCAGGGGTATGAAGAAGGCAGCCAAGCGGAGAAGGAGGCAGCAGCAACAATGAGAGATTGGTTATCATTATGATTTGGATCTGTGTCCCCACCCAAATCTCATGTTGAATTGTAATCCCCAGTGTTGGAGGTGGGGCCTGGTGGGTGCTGACTGGATCATGGGGTTGGATTTCTCATGAATGGTTTAGTACCATCCGCTTGGTATTGTCCCCGTGATAATGAGTGAGTTCTCAATCTATCTGGTCATTTAAAAGTATGTGGCACCTCCTCCCTCGCTCCTGCTCTAGCCATGTGATGCAGTTTGTCTTCAGCCACAATTGTATATTTCTGGAGGCCTCCCCAGAAGCCAAGCAGATGCCAGCATCATGCTTCCTGTACAGCCTGCCTTCCATGAGCCAATTAAACCTCTTTTCTTTACAAATTGCAGTCTCCGATTTTTCTTTGCTTTTTTTTTTTTTTTTTTTCCTTAAAGACAGATTCTTGCTCTGTCACCCAGGCTGGAGTGCAATGGTGTGATCTCGGCTCACTGCAACCTCCACCTCCCAGGTTCAAGTAATTCTCATGCCTCAGCCTCCTGAATAGCTGGGATTATAGGTGCCTGCCACCATGCCCAGCTAATTTTTGTATTTTTAGTAGAAACAAGGTTTCACCATGTTGGCTAGGCTGGTCTCGAACTCCTGACTTCAGGTGATCCACCCACCTCAGCCTCCCAAAGTGCTGGGATTACATTTGTGTGCCACTGCACCCAGCCTTAGATATTTCTTTATAGCAACACAAGAACAAACTGGTACAGCTATGTACAAGAGGACTGATGAAATACGGTCGTGTTGCTTAACAACAGGTCGATCTGAGAAATGCATCATTAGGCAATTTCATTGTGCAAACACCATAGAGTGTACCTGCACACCCCTGTTTGGTATAGCTAGCTACACACCTAGGCTAGATGATATAGCCCATCACTCCTAGGCTACAAACCTATAGAGCATGCTACTGTGCTGAATACATAGGCATTTATAACATAATGGTAAGAAATCGTGTTTATTTGAAAAGGGAGAATAAAAATGTATTATGGGGCACCATCATAATATGCAGTCCATCATTGATGGAAATGTCATTATACAACACATGACTGGCAATATTTTAAGGAAAATGGGAGCCAGGTTTCTCACTGTTCAGGAAGAGAATTACAAATAAGAGAAAACTTTGGTGGTGGACTGGTAATGGAGGTATCAATCTATCACTCTTTGTAGAAATAGATAATAAATGTATATGTACATACATACCCTCTCCATTGAGAAGACCTGGGAGTAGTGACACCACAAAACAATGAGAACATTTAGCCCAGGTCTTAGCTTCTAAATACCATTCTCCACTTCATTTTTCTTGGCAAAATAGTTGATTCCAGGACTGGAGAAGAGAAGGTACAGGATGAGCCTGGAGCTTCTTGTAGTACCAGAAAGTAAGGACATGCTCAAAGAATAATGAGGCATGTCTAAAGGACACCATCCAAATCAGAGACAATTTGTACTTCAACATTAAAACAATCATGGATTAAAACCCATTGAGTAATATAGGAAACTATACCACTCTAAAGAAATACATAAAATGAAAGTTTGATAAGCATTGGAATATTTTCATACTTTTAAAGGCTCTCCCAACAAAATTCTGATTAATTACAAAGGGAACTAGTGTAACTTTTCAGTGTTAAGAAGCTTGGCAGACACTATCTTAATCAAATGCTCCAGTGCCATCAAAAATTGGACAAATCAAGATTACATGCCACCTAATAGGATTTGGGGAGAAGAATACTGTGCATTTCTGCCCAGTCTAATTAATCTCCAGTTTGGAAATGCAGTTAGTTTTAAAAGTACATGAAGAGATCAGTAAAGAATAAACACACTGTAAAGCACACAAGTCTGTAAGGAAAGGTTAGAGAAATTGTAAACACTAAGATTTGATTTGGGGAAGGAAGGGATTAAGGCTAGAACTCTGTATAATGCCAACATTTTAGTGGCAAGGCCCATACGTCGTAATTAAGCTCATGATTTTAGATTCACAACCTACTACCTCTGTGACAACTTGTTAACACTTGGATTTTAGTTTTCTCATTTTAATGGGAATGGTAAACATATCTGCTTCACAGGGCTGGGTGCATTAAGATAACATACTGTGCACAATTCTTAGCATATGATAAGCCATGTAGCTACTAACTGTAATTATGAATAATTATTTTGCTACTTGTTCATTAATAATAATAGGACAGCTATTATGAAGAGCAGCTGAAGAGTTAGGAGAGAAGACCCGGAGAATATTGTCTCAAAAACAAGGGGGGGATAGAATTTCAAAAGGAAAAGTATCTTGAAGAAAGGCACCCAGCTCCATGCCAGCATCAGTTGACAATGACTATGGGACTCCCTCTCCCTTTCTCCTTTGTGGTTTCTCCAATACTCGCAGATCTCCCTTAATTTTCATATCACATCTAGGCTGTTCTGTTTGTTTTTAACACTCCACTTCTTCATATAACCTCATTTTTCTGACAAGGAATGGTTTCCTCCAAACTAACAATTCTCCTTCCTACTACTAATGATAATGGTCTATCCCCACAACTGCATCTGCTATTCTCTTCCTTAGAAAACAAACATACTGTCCAGGTGTGGTGGCTCAAGCCTGTAATCCCAGCACTTTGGGAGGCTGAGGCACACGGATCACCTGAAGTCAGGAGTTCAAGACCAATCTGGCCAACATGGTGAAACCCTGTCTCTACAAAAATACAAAATTTAGCCAGGCATGATAGCAGGTGTCTGTAATCCCAGCTACTCAGGAGGCTGAGATAGGAGAATCGCTTGAATCAGGAGACAGGGGTTGCAGTGAGCCAAGATTTGTGTCGTTGCACGCTAGCCTGGGCAAGAGAGCAAGACTCCATCTCAAAAAAAAAAAAGAAAAGAAAAGAAAAAGAAAAATTACATATTTTGGGAATGCTACATTAAACCATTGACGTGCATTAAATGAGAGTGATTTGTTCTTACATAGCACTTGACATGACTTGATCCTCCCTATAACCTGTTCATCAGTTAACAAAACAGGAATTAACTACACAAATTAACTAGCCTGGCTAAAGTTGTGGTAGGAAGACAGGGCAATTTTAATTTTACTGAGCTGGAGGGAAAAAGATGAGGTCTGGGTGGAAAAGACTCCCTGTGGGGAGTAGATCTTGAAGGAATGTATCATAGTGCTGGGAGGAAGAAGAGCGGATCCCGGTAGGGGATGCAGGACCCAACACACAAGAGTTCAGCAGCTTTACTCACAGCCTGATTTTTTTTGCTTCTACCACAGGAGCTGGGGAGGTTCTAAACTGACAGCCCGAGGTTAAGATGTTGTTAAAGGAGGACTGTCATGTTGAACACATTCAAAGCCTAAATGTTAATGAAAGTGGTAAGAAAGTATAAACAAAAGCAAAGCAGATAAATGACCTTAGTAAGGACAATGAATCACAATGTAGCCTGGCATTACAAAGGATACAATATAAAGTACATAGTATCCCTTAGGAAGTATCCTTGCCAAAATAGTTTAACCTGAATGTAATTAAACCTTAAGACTTAATGTCCAGTTGACAGGAAATTCAGGAGATAGAGCAACAAGTTGTATGATACTACAAGGAAATCAGACTAATCCAAAATGTGAAACATTCCACAAAAACACTAGCTTAGTTTCTTTTAAAAGTTGTCATTTAAAAAAAAGAAGAAGAAGACATACATGAGGCCAACTAACATATGAAAAAATGCTTATCATCACTGGTCATTAGAGAAATGCAAATCAAAACTACATTGAGATACAATCTCACGCCAATTAGAATGGCGATCATTAAAAAATCTGGAGACAATAGATGCTGGAGAGGATGTGGAGAAATAGGAACACTTTTACACTGTTGGTGGGAGTGTAAATTAGTTCAACCATTGTGGAAGACAGTGTGGCGATTCCTCAAGGACCTAGAAATAGAAATTCCATTTGACCCAGCAATCCCTTTACTGGGTATATATCCAAAGGATTATAAATCATTCTATTATATGGACACATGCACACGAATGTTCATTGCAGCACAGTTTACAATGGCAAAGACCTGGAACCAACCCAAATGCTCGTCAATGATAGACTGGACGGGGAAAATGTGGCACACATACACCATGGAATATTATGCAGCCATCAAAAACAATGAGTTCGTGTCCTTTGTAGGGACATGGATGAACCTGGAAACCATAATTCTCAGCAAACTGACAGAAGAACAGAAAATCAAACACCGCATGTTCTCACTCATAGGTGGGCATTGAACAATGAGAACACATGGACACAGGGAGGGGAGCATCACACACTGGGGTCTGTTGGGGGGAAATAGGGGAGGAACAGCAGAGGGTAGGGAGTTGGGGAGAGATAGCATGGGGAGAAATGCCAGATATAGGTGATGGGGAGGAAGGCAGCAAATCACACTGCCATGTGTGTACCTATGCAACAATCTTGCATGTCCTTCACATGTACCCCAAAATCTAAAATGCAATTAAAAAAAAAAAAGAGTAGCCTGGGCAACATGGCAAAACCCCATCTCTTCAAAAAATAAAAATTAGCCAGACATGGTGGCAGGTACTTGTAGTCCCAGCTACTCAGGAGGCAGGGGCAGGCAAATCAAGCCTGGGAGGTCAAAGCTGGAATGAACTGGCCTGGCATGGTGGCTCATGCCTGTAATAGCAGCACTTTGGGAGGCCAAGGCAGGTAGATCATGAGGTCAGGAGATTGAGATCAGCCTGGCCAACACACTGAAACCCCATCTCTACTGAAAATACAAAAATTAGCCGGGTGTAGTGGTGTATGCCTGTAGTCCCAGCTACTCAGGAGGCTGAGGTAGGAGAATCTCTTGAACTCGGGAGGTGGAGGTTGCAGTGAGCTGAGATCGCACCACTACACTCCAGATGGGGCCACAGAGCAAGACTCAGTAAAAAACAAAAACAAAAAAACAGAATGAGCCAAGATCATGACAATGCACTCCAGCCTGGGCAACAGAGCAAGATCCTGTCGAGAGAGAGAGAAGGCAGGAGAGGGAAGGAACATTCTTTTATATAAAAGTCTTAAGAAACATAACTAAATAATATAATTCATGAAGCTTGATGGCTCCTGATTCTAAAACATCAGCTATAAAAGACAGTTTGAGGGATAATTTTTGAAATCTGGATGTTAGGTTATATTAAGTAAATACTATTTTTCTTTGGCATGATACATTACCATGGTTTGTAGAAGAATGTCATTTTTAAAAGACTCGTGTTGAAGTTTTTAAAGGTAAAACATGATGTCAGCACTTGCTTTAAAAGCTTCAGCAAAAAGGGGATGAGGAGAAAGAGATGAATGATGCTAATACAATAGTGTTCACAATTGTTAAATCTAGATAATTTTGTGTCTATGGGTGTTTATTGCACTATTTGAAATTTTTCATAATAGTTTAAAAATATAGATTTTTTTTCTTGAGTCTGGCCAGAAATTAAGCAAATGATATTTGCATAATTTCCTATTTTGAATATCTCAATAGTTTATGTTGTTGTTATAATATCTTCTAGAGTTGCACATCTTCCAGAGATCAAAATGTTATGGGGCCACTATTTTGTTAAGTTGTATAACCCAAATGGATTATGAAATAAAGATGTAAAATGTGTTGTTGTTGTTGTTGTTGTTTTAAATGGAGTCTCACTCTGTCACCTAGGCTGGAGTGCAGTGGCGCGATCTTGGCTCACTGCAACCTCCACCTCCCAGATTCAAGTGATTCTACTGCTTCAGCCTCCCAAGTAGCTGGGATTACAGATGCCCGCCACCACACCTAGCTAATTTTGTATTTTTAATAGAGACGGAGTTTCACCATGTTGGCCAGGCTGGTCTCAAACCCCTAACCTCAAGTGATCCACCTGCCTCAGCTTCCCAAAGTGCTGGGATTACAGGTGTGAGCCACCATGCCTGACTGGTTCTTATAAATGAGGATGGAAAGGGTACTTTTTTTTTTTTTTTTTTTTTTTTTTGAGACGGAGTTTCGCTCTTGTTACCCAGCCTGGAGTGCAATGGCGCAATCTCGGCTCACCGCAACCTCCGCCTCCTGGTTTCAGGCAATTCTCCTGCCTCAGCCTCCTGAGTAGCTGGGATTACAGGCACACGCCACCATGCCCAGCTAATTTTTTGTATCTTTAGTAGAGACGGGGTTTCACCATGTTGACCAGGATGGTCTCGATCTCTTGACCTCGTGATCCACCCACCTCGGCCTCCCAAAGTGCTGGGATTACAGGCTTGAGCCACCACGCCCGGCCGGAAAGGGTACTTTTTTAGACTAATATATACACACCCAGAGAGTCTCCTAAATCCTCTGAAAGCTGTGCCCTCATCCCTCTATCCCTAATCTAATGAGACATGTTACTCATAGGAGTATGTTGCAGAGGTGATCAGTGTGGAAGCAGAAAAAAATCTGAGAACCACTGTATTCTTATTAATTAAGTTCCACATTTACCCCAGTCTATCCATGAAAAAAACTCTGGACAAATTTCCATAGAGGAACATTCTACAAAACATCCAATCAGTATTCCTCAAACTATCAAGGTCACGAGAAACAAGAAAAATCTGAGAAATTGTCACAGCCAAGAATCACCTAAGGAGACATGACAAATGTGATGTGGTGTCCTAGATGGGCGCTGGAAAAAAGAATGGACATTAGGTTACAACTAAGGGAATCTGAATGAATTATGGGCTTTAGTTATGAACATGTATCAATAGCAGTTTATTAATTATAATGAATATTAATATATCAGACTAATGTAAGCTATTAATAATAGGGGCAACTGGATACGTCCACTGCAGACTCTGCGCTATCTTCTTAACTTTTCTGTAAATGTAAAACTGTTCTAAAAATAAAGAATATTCCATTTTTTTTAAGTTTCACCTGTTAGGGACCTAATGCTTAGAGCTATCCCATGGTCATAAATGCTTTGAATTTCTATATTGTCTTCATCGTCAAAACACTGTTCCATACATTATCTACAAAGTCTCTGTTTCAAATGCCAGCTCAGTTACTGAGTTATGTGGGAAGTCATGGCTTCCCATTTTGAATTCTCTGGTGCTGTAGTGTAGCTTGGGATATTCCTGGTGGGAGGCCAGGTACAGTGGCTCACACCTGCAATCTGAGCACTTTGGGAGGCCAAGGCGGGCAGATCTCGAGGTCAGGAGTTCAAGACCAGCCTGACCAACATGTTGACACCCCATCTCTACTACAAATGCAAAAATTAGCCGGGTGTGATGGCACGCACCTGTAATCCCAGCTACTCAGGAGGCTGAGGCAGGAGAATTGTTTGAACCTGGGTGGCGGAGGTTGTAGTGAGCCAAGATTGTGCCACTGCATTCCAGCCTGGGTGACAGAGCAAGACTCTGTCTCAAAAAACAAAAAAAAAAATTCCTGGTGGGGTAAATAACATGTTGTTAATAATGGTTAAATCCAAAGAAATATGTCTGTCTGTCTGTCTCTCTCTCTCTCTCTGCTCTCTCTCTCTCTCTCTCTCTCTCTCTCTCTCTCTCTGTGTGTGTGTGTGTGTGTGTATCTGTTATTAGCCTGAGGGTTTGGCTACATTTAAAAGTAAAATGCATTCACTCATCCATTCATTTGTGATTATTGTCCACTATAAACATATGATAATTGCTAAGCACACAGGGATCAAAGACACATTCTCTGTCCTCTAAGGGTTGCCATTCTGTAAAAAAGATAAACAATTAAATATGAAATTGCAACCTAATGTACTCAGTACTGTGGTGGAGAAAAACACAAAGAGCTGCAGCTGCATGGAGGAGGGATATCTCACCCAGCCTGGGGCTGATCAGAACGTGTTTTATCCTAAAGGACATCCTAAAGGATGAAACATTGAAATAAATTATACACCCTTCACCACCCCCATTTATGAAATAGGAACAATTTTACCTTCCAAGAAATGTAAGAAAAGTTAACTCCCAACTCAAATAGATTTTTGTGTTGATTTTTTTTAATGGTAGGTGTTTGGTTTTTCACATTATAAGAGGCAAACCTAAAATCATCAAAGTAGTACTTATCAATAAATAAGGCTGAGACCTGTATCTTTAAAGGGGATTGAATGATAGACAGTGGAAAAAGCCCTAGTATATCAACAATCACAGACTTTATTAAGTACTGGAAGTAGTGTGTTTAGCAATTTTATAAGCATAAAGTAAAAGTTGATAAATACTGTAATGGAGAATTATGTGCATGTTCTAATAAATTTGTTTCCATTCTTATTTCAGGGGTGATTCATCCCTGGTTCTGACTGATGGCAATCAACAGTCACTCCTAATGATTAATAAACAATTTTTTTTTTTGAGACAGAGTCTCACTTTATCACCCAGGCTAGAGTATGGTGGTGCCTCGGCTCACTGCAACCTCCACCTTCTGGGTTCAAGTGATTCTCCTGCCTCAGCCTCCCAAGTAGCTGGGATTACAGGCATGTGCCACCACATCCAAATAATATTTGTATTTCTAGTAGGAGATGGGATTTCGCCATGTTGGCCAGGCAGGTCTCGAACTCTCAACCTCAGGTGATCCACCTGCCTTGGCCTCCCAAAGTGCTGGGACTACAGGCATCAACCACTGCACCCAGCCAATATTTTTAAAATGCAAAGACCCCTTTCAAATTGAATCTAAATGATGAATAATTCTTTTTTTTTTTTTCTTTTTTATTTTAGAGACAAGGTCTTGCTCTGTTCCTCAGGCTGGGGTACAGTGGTGTGATCCTCCAACCTCAGCCTCCAGAGTAGCTGGAACTACAGGCTCACACCACCATGCTCAGCTATCTTTATTTATTTATGTATTTATTTATATATTTTTGGTAGAGACGGGGGTCTCCCTGTGTTGTCCAGGCTGGTCTTGAACTACTGGCCTCAAGCAATCCTCCTGCCTCCACTTCAGAAAGTGCTGGGATTACACACATGAGCCACTGTGCCCAGCCAAGTAATTCTTTTGTGACTTGAAAATTGCAGCACTAAATATATATGTAATAACTTCAGATACTGTGCATTGTCTTTCAAATCCTCATATATGTCTTATAAACCTTTTTACCCATGGATAACTAATTTATGGCCTAATAAATCTATAGATTTAATTAAATTGTGAGTCCTATCTCTTCATTTTATGTCTCACAGATTTATTCCTTTATAGGTTATAATTAAGAAATTAAACCAAAAGGAATTCAAAGTTTTAACTTTATTTTCTAATTTTCACAAAAGCTGTAAAATATCACTAAATATTAATAAATTTCTTCATCATATGAGATAGAGTTCAGAATTCCCAACTATCTTTTGCTTAAGTACTTAAAAATCATCATTAATATATAGTCAGCCCTATTATTCAGGCATAGTTATGAAAAAGAAGTTGGTATTCCCATATATTTGAGAAAGAATAGCTTTAAAGATGTTTGAAAAGTGTATTGAAAAGGACAACTTTATCATGTAGTAACAAAAAAAAGCTGTATTCATAGGATTTTATGGAGGCCTGTTTCAGGTAAGGCACTATGCTGGATGCCATGGAAAAAATAAAAGGCATGGCAGATCACTTGAGGTCAGGAATCCAAGACCAGCCTGGCCAACATGATGAAACTCCATCTCCACTAAAAATACAAAAATTAACTGGGCATGATGGCAGGAACCTGTAGTCCCAGCTACTCAGGAGGCTGAGGCACAAGAATACCCTGAACCCAGGAGGTGGAGGTTGCAATGAGCTGCGATTGCATCACTGCACTCCAGTCTGGGCGACAGAGTGAGACTTCATCAGAGAACAGGAGAGAAAGATAGAAGGAAGGAAGGAAAGAAGGAGGGAGGGAGGGAGGGGGAGAGGGAGGGAGGGAAGAAGGACAGAGGGAGAGAAGGAGGGAGGGAGAGAGGGAGGGAGGAGAGAAGGTAGGAGAGAAGGGAGGGAAAGAAAGAGAGAGAGGCCGGGTGCAGTGGCTCATGCCTGTAATCCCAGCACGTTGGGAGGCTGAGGCAGGTGGATCACGAGGTCAAGAGATCAAGACCATCCTGGCCAACATGCTGAAACGCTGTCTCTGCTAAAAATACAAAAATTAGCTGGGCATGGTGGTGCATGCCTGTAGTCCCAGCTACTCAGGAGGCTGAGGCAGGAGAATCACTTGAACCCAGGAGGTGGAGGTTGCAGTGAGCCGAGATTGCACCACTGCACTCCAGCCTGGCAACAGTGAGACTCCACCTCACAAAAATAAAAAAATAAAAAAGGAAGGAAGGAAGGGAGAGAGGGAGGGAAAGATGAAAAGCAAAAATTATTCCTGCTTGTAAGAAAGTGGTTAGTAAGATGGTGAGCATAGAGTTAAGAGTACACAGGGAGTTCTGAAGAGCCAAGGTTTTTAGAGGACTTAGAGAAAAGGACATTCTATCAAGAACAAATACGGAATTGCAGCACAGACTTGTAGAAAAGGTGTCAGGAAGATGAAAGCCTAGGATGAGCCGGGCCTTGCCAAAATAAGTGAAGGACAACTAAAAGGACTCTTTCATCTATATTTAGAAAGAGAAGAAAGAACGAGAGGTATAGGCATGATGCTTGGGGCAGATGGTGTGATACCGACAGATGATAAAGCAAAATTGCTCCATTTCTCTTTTGTTTCCATCTCTCTTATCAGTGGACATCTTTGAGCTTGAAAATAATCTCTACCAAAAAAGATGGACATGCGACTGCATATTGATTTGACCCACTTATTTGTAGCAGGATTGGGCAGACTAGAAAAGTTCTCCATTTGAAATTAGACCAGTCCAGGTATAGTGGCTCACACCTGCAATTCCAGCACTTTGCGAGGCCAAGGTAGGTGAATCATGAGGTCAGGAGTTTGATACCAGCCTGGCCAACATGGTGAGACCTTGTTTCTACTAAAAATACAAAAATTAGCCAGGTATAGTGGTAAGCACCTGTAATCTCAGCTACTCCAGAGGCTGAGGCAGGAGAATCGCTTTAACCTGGGAGGTGGAGGTTGCAGTCAACCAAGATTGTGTCAATGCACTCCAGCCTGGGCAACAGAGTGAGAGACTGTCCAAAAAAAAAAAAAAAAAAAATTGACCAAGTTATTGAATGAGGCCAAAGGGAAATATCAAAGTATGGGAGAAGTGGAGGCAGGTGGGGCTGGAGAATCAGATCGAGGGGCAGATGCACGGAGAAGGGTGAGTCTGTCACAGAAAGGAAAAAAAAAAGCCCATTGTCCACAGGAAATTGTAAAACCAGATGACACTGCAGAAAAAGCAGTGTTGGCAGTGGGATCAGAGACAATAGAATAGAGAATGGAAAATAGAGCTAGTATTCTGTGCCAGGAACTCTCCAAGCTGCTTAGTATATCTTGTCTCATTTAATCCTTACAACAATCTTCATGCAAGTGGTATTATGATCCCTGGGCTTCTCTAACGTAGAAAATAAGACTTCACTTGCCAGAGGTTATTCAGCTAGAAATGGGAGCAGGTGAGATATGACCCCAGGTCTGTGTGACTTTACAGTGTATATTTTTCCTCTATATGCTGAAGAGGGCACGGTGATGTGGAATCCAAGGGAAAAAAATTCAAGAATCTGAGGTGCCCATTGGCATCAAGGAAGTCTGTGAGCGGATATGAGAGACCTCTCATGGGGCTAGAAGTCAGTGGTAGGATGACCTCCCTGGGCAAGAAGATAAAAGAACAAAGGGACAGAAGGAAAGTTTTGGAGGTGATGGATATGTCTATTACCCTGATTGTGGTGATGGTTTTATGGGAGTATGCATATGAAACTCATTACCTTGTCCATATTAAATACATGCAGTTTATTGTGTATCAGTTATACCTCAGTACAGCTGTTTTTCTATTTAAGAAAAGAACAAGTTAGGTACTAGGTGTAAATTGTCTTGAACATATCAAAACAATGACCTACTCACAGAGATTAGGACAGAAGGTCAAGAATTAGTAGTACAATTCTAGGAAGGGCGATTTTATGCTGAGCTGCTTAAATACTTCCTGCAAAGATTCATGAAACATGGGAGAATGGTAAAAAGAATCCCCAGGACCAGAGCCGAGCAGAGGCCTAGAGAATAATCTCTCAGATTGGAGAGGATAGAAGGCTCCAAAAGGCCGGTCTCTGAGGATTGAAAACTAATGAAACAGACAGGGTGTGGTGGCTCATGTCTGTAATCCCAATGCTTTCGGAAGCCAAGGCAGAAGGAGTGATTGAGCCCAGGAGTTGGAGGCTACAGTGAGCCATGATCATACCATTGTACTTCAGCCTGGGTGACAGAGTGAGACCCCATCTCAAAATAATGATAATGATGATGATAAAACTGATAAATTGTTTGAAATAGTCTTTTTACCATTAGAAAAAAAAATAATAACAGTGTGACAGATACATAGGAGCATTTTGGGGGATATTAATGAAGAAGGACTTAAAAAAATAAGCAATTTTTTTTTTTGAGACTGAGTGTTGCTCTGTCACCAGGCTTGAGTGCAGTGGCGTGATCTCAGCTCACTGCAACCTCTGCCTCCTGGGTTTGAGTGATTCTCCTGCCTCAGCCTCCCGAGTAGCTGGGACTACAGGCATGCACCACCACACCCAGTTAATTTTTGGATTTTTAGGAGAGATGGGGTTTCACCATATTAGCATAATGGTCTCAATCTCTTGACCTCACGATCCACCCACCTCTGCCTCCCAAAGTGCTGGGATTACAGGGGTCAGCCACCACACCCGGCTGCAAATTTTTAAAAGTCAATTTTAACTTTGGGACAAATTAAAGTTGTAAGAGAAAGGAAACAATCCCAGCACCCTATGGGGTCTGTTAGTGAATCCCATTTAAACTGTGGCTATTAATTTAAACGCCCACACACACACAAAACATGTAATATAACTGTACCAAGAATGATGGAAAGAGAAGAGGGTGTGAAAGAGTGAAATCTTCAATAACGATCATTGGAAGTCAATAGATAATGTCCAAGATTGAGACATTGAGAAAGAGCCATATAAATAGTTCATCAAGAAATTTGGAGTTAAATAATAAGAAAGTGGCTAAAGGGCCAGGCGCGATGGCTCACGCCTGTAATCCCAGCACTTTGGGAGGCTGAGGCGGGTGGATCACGAGGTCAAGAGATCAAGACCATCCTGGCCAACGTGGTGAAACACCGTCTCTATTAAAAATACAAAAAATTAGCCAGGCATGGTGGCACATGCCTGTAATCCCAGCTACTTGGGAAGCTGAGACGGGAGAATCGCTTGAACCCAGGAGGTGGAGGCTGCAGTGAGCCGAGAATGTGCCATTGCACTCCAGCCTGGGCAATAAGAGCAAAACTCGGTCTCAAAAAAAAAAAAAAGAAAGAAAGTGGCTAAAGGAGTTCAAACTTGTTGCCACTGGGGAGTGGGTCTGGGTGGCATGGGGGTGAGGAGGCTGGGCAAGGGTGCAGTGTGCAAGCAGCGATTGCTTTCTTTATTCTAAGTCATTTAGTACTATTGAATTTATTAATTATATCCTTCTATTATTATGGCTAAATTGCTATTTTTTAAAAAGCAGATGAAATTTGAACGATTAAAAGAAAGAAAGAGAAACCACACCAAAAGTAATTGTGAGTCTTCTCAAGAAAGCCTCACAGGGCTGGGCTTGGTGGCTCACACCTGTAATCCCAGCACTTTGCGAGGCCGAGGTGGGAGGATCATTTGAGCCCAGGAGTTCAAGACAAGCAAGGGCAGCATAGTGAGATGTGTGTCTCTACAAAAAAATTTAAAAATTAGCCGGGCATGGTGAAGCATTCCCATGGTCCCAGCTACCTGGGAGGCTGAGGCAGGAGGATCAATTTAGCCCAGGAGGTAGAGGCTGCAGCAAGCTGTGTTCATGCCACTGCACCCCAGCCTGGGCAACAGAATGAGACCCTGCCTCAAAAAAAAGAAAAGAAATCCTCAGAGAAACGTCAAACTCCAGCCAATGCGTTTAAAGGCAAGGGGTGAGCCACAGGGCAAGCAGCAGGGTAGCTCATTAAACAGCTCTTCTAGAACCACCCACGGCAAGTGTGTTTCCCATCTCTGCCTCGGAAACAGAGCCACTATAGCTGCAGTGGGCTTTGCCCGGGGCCAGTTCTCAAGCCACTGGTCTTGTTCTTGGGCTTATTCAAACCCAGATTGTTCAGCCCCACCCCAGGAGTTCTAGGAGAGCCCAGCGAAGCAGAGAATTCACATTTCTAAGTTCCCAGGTGGTGCTGACACTACTGCTCTGGAATCACACTGAAAACACTGGTCCAGGCAAAGGCTAGAACTGCTTTCTATAGAAAGTAGGTAACATGTCTGAGGAGTGCTCCTAAGGGTGCTGAGGCCTGGAAGAGAAATGCAGCAGGGCTTTAGGTAACTCCAGGGCTCTACAACAGACACCAAGTAGATAAAGAATGAAGAGAAGAAGGAGAAGTAAAAGACAAGGTTAGAAATAGACTAAGGTTCCATTCTCCCAGAATAAAGCCCTTCTTATATTGATAATTGAGTTCCCCAACCTGCCAGCCGACTGCCCAGGTACTGCACTAGAAGAATGCCTGTAAATACTCTTCGCCCACTTACCTAAATCCCACAATCAGAGTTCCCATTCAGGATAGAATCATATTGACAACCTGCAGCAAAAGCCCAATCCAACTACATACTAATAAGCAGAAACTTATATCATAAATATGAAAGTACAAAAAAGACATGTGAGGAAAATCAGCAGTATAAACAAAGGACTAACATGATAAACAGACACAATAAGAAATAGCTCACCCTGGAAGAAATACGATCCAGGAAAGCAAGATAAGTAATTGGTATTTTTTTTTCTTAATTCTAATGAACAACCTCAGAGAAACGAGCACAAATTTCAAGCAACAAGAATAAGCTGTTATGAAAAAGAAGACTTGAAAGACTTGATTGTTCACCATGAAGTTTGGGGAACCTAAACAATATGACTGCCAAAATTTATTTTTTTTTAAGTGAATGAGCTGAATAATGAATAAACAAAACTAAAGGCCAGATTAGTGATTTGGAAAATAAAACCAAGGACATCTTCCAGAACATAACTCAAAAAGGCAAGAAAATAGAAGATACAAGAGAAAAATTGAGACAATGAAAGATGAAGGAAGTCCAACTTTAATTCTACAAGGAAAGAAAACCGAGAAAGGGAATAAAACATTAAAGAAAGATTAGAGGGGAAAATACCTAAGCTTAAGAATGAAATGAATAGTTTCAAAGTAAAAGGGCCCACTGAATGCCAGAACAGGGTAATAAGCCCCATAGCCAGGGACATCTTAGTGAAAATTCAGAATCCTAACAATAAAAATGTATATGTGTATGCATATTAAAAGTTTCCAGGAGAAAGCATGTTACCTACTTTAGACTTTTACATAGCTAGATGCTTGAATGTCTTTCAAACAGGGCTACTTTATACATCATTGGGCTCCATGAAAATGAAAATGTGGTACCCCTCGTTCAAAACTTAATAAGTAGTTCAAGATGATAATAACAGGGCATTAAACCAAGCATGGGTCCTTTCTAAGAATCAGGCCACTTATTTTCTTTTACCCCTTTATTTTTAGGTCATTCGCAGCCACCGATGCCTGTTGTATTTCATGCCACATTCTGTCCTGGAGTGCACAGCTCTCATGCCAATAAAGGCAGCCCTGCTTCCAAGTTCTGAGAAGCAAAGACTTTGAAGCTAGAATTCTACACTTGGACAAACTATCCATCAAGGCAAGGGGATAACAAGAGACATTTTTGGACTTGTAAAGATTTAGAAAATTTACTCAAAAAATTATTTTGGCAGTTTCCAGAAAAATGAATGACTCCAAGAAAGAAAGTGGCATGATGGGGCCCAAAGTGGCTCCGGCCGGATGTCGTGGCGCTTGCGAAGGCGAGGCCAAGAGTTCAAGGCCAACCAACCTCAGCAACCTTACAAGCTCTCATTGATTGGCAAAAAAAATAAAAATAAAAATAAAAAAAAAAAAAAAAAAAAAAAAAAAAAAAGAAAGTGGCATGAAATACCAGAAGCAGTGGTACCTGAAAATGACCTAGAAATAAAGAAAAATAAGAGGAAATAGGAGATATTGAGATATTAACGTGTCAGTGATTTTTTTTTTACACTTCTAAGTTTTAATGGCATTGAATTACATTTTTCTCTATAGAACCAGTCATGGTTGGTTCAATTATGAATGATTTTTTTTTCTCTCTCTCTTTTCTTTCCAGTGTCTTGGCGCTTGAGGATAGAACCAGCGGATGGGAAGCCACCGGCACTGAAGACATGATGCTGAGGGGGCCAGAGCTCTTTCCCTCTTCCTCCGTACATTACGGGGAGTGGGACCACAAGCCCGGTCCCCGCCAAGAAAAGGAGGGTCGAATGATATTTAAATAATTATAATATTGGCCGGGCACCATGGCTCATGCCTGTAATCCTAGCACTTTGGGAGACCAAGGTGGGTAGATCATGAGGTCAGGAGATCAAGACCATCCTGGCCAACATGGTAAAACCCTGTCTCTATTAAAAATACAGAAATATTAGCTGGGCATGGTGGCACATGCCTGTAGTCCCCATTACTTGGGATCCTGAGGCAGGAGAATTGCTTGAACCCAGGAGGTGGAGATTGCTGTGAGATGAGATTGTGCCACTGCACTACAGCCTGGGCAACAGTGCAAGATTCCATCTCAAAAAAAAGAAAAAAAATAATAATTATTATAATATCATAATAGATTTAAGATTATTTTTATTCTTAGAATCAATCTATAGTCAAATCACAGGAAAGTATAATTATGGTTACAGAACATAATGTAAATATTACAAACCATGATAATATTTTTTTAAAAGTCTAGTAAAGAAATGGAAGGTGGAAAAGAAATAAAATGAAAGTATGCCGACTGCATCTACCACAGGAGAGAGTCAGTCGGAACTGCCTGAATTTGATACACTGAGAAATAAAGATCTTAGTATTTTATTTGAAGTTGTAAAATATACCATAGAAGAACTAAAGAAGAACCAAAAGAATATATCTAATAAAAACTGATTAGGGAAAATGAGTGACATTACAGATACATTAAATTCCCTTCCTTCCTTCCTTCTTTTCCTATCTTCCTTCCTTCCTTCTTTCCTTCTTTCCTTCCTTCCTTCCTTTTTTCTTTTTTTTTTTTTTTCAGGGTTTCACTCTATTGTCCAGACTGGAGTGCAGTAGCACGATCTCAGCTCAACGCAACCTCTGCCTCCCTGGCTCAAGCAATCCTCCCATCTTGGCCTCCCAAGTAACCGGGACCACAGACATGCACCAACACCCCAGACTAATTTTTGTTTTTGTTTCTGTTTTTCTTTGTAGAGATGGAGTTTTGCCATGTTACCCAGGCAGACCTTGAACTCCTGAGCTCAAGTGATTCTCTCTCCTTGGCCTCCCAAAGTGTTGGGATTACAGGCGTGAGCCATCGCACCTGGCCTAAATTCTTCATTTTTATGGCAGGGAATTAATAGACACATTCTGCATTGATAAATCAAGAAAGAAAGGTATAAGCAAATTTCAGGTTCAATAATAACCATCAAAAAAATTAAAACAGGAAATCTTGAAAACAGAAACTTCTGGGGAGTGGGACTAAGGGAAGAATTTGGGGAGAGGATTGTGATGTTTCTTTTGCATTTTATACTTTTCTGCAGTATTTTAATTTTTCTGTGTGCATACATTCTTTCTAAAACTAAAACTAAGTTGAGCAAGAAAGAAAATAAGAGAGACAGGGATGAGTAGTATACCATATGGCGGGATGAACTTGACTTTGTTTCATGATCTACTGGTTACTAAACTGACAAATCAAAGGAATTAATTGCTACTGTGTCCTAGGCCCTGTTCTAGGAGCTAGGGGTTTAGCCATAAACCTTAACAAGCAAAACGAAACAAAACAACAGTTCTCATGGAACTTGCATCCCAGCTCAGAAAGCTGACATCCTAGGTGGTTAAGTCCTAACGATATTTCAGACAGGGAATGGGTCAAAGGCGTGCCCAGGGCTAGGGGAAGGACATGTTGTTGTTAAAAACTGGGTGACCAGGGAAGGCATCACCAAGAAAGTGACTAAATGATTAAAGGTAGGAAAGTGATGAAGGAGTGGCCGCGTGGATATCCGGAGGGAGTATTACAGACAGAATAGCAAGTGCAAAGGTCCTGGGGCAGGAGTGTGCCTGGTGAGTTTCAGGAACAGCAAAGAGGCCAGAGTAGCTGGAATGGAGAAAGCCAAGGGAAGTATGACAAAGGATGACGTCAGACAGGGAAGGACATGGGGCAGGTCATGCAGGCTTTTGGCTCTTTGAAGGACTGTGCTTTTATTCTGAACAAGTTGGCAAGAGATTAGGTTACAAAAAGACTGTGGCTTCCATCTTGCTTTCTCTCTCTTCCTCTTTCACTTTCTCACTTTGATAGAAGCTGGCAGCCACACTGTGAGACGTCCCATGGAGAGGCCCACATGGCAAGGAAATGAAGCCAACAGCCAGTGAGGAACTGAGGCCCTCAGTCCAACAACCCATGAGGAACCAAATCCTGCCAACAACCACTGAATGAGCTTGGATAAGAACTCCACACCCCACATCAAGCCAATGACAGCCTCAGCAAACATGTGACTGCAAGAGCCCCTGAGCTGGAAGACTCAGCTAAGCCACACCCAGACTCCTAACCCAAGGAAACTGTGAGATAATAAATATTTGTGGTTTCAAGCCACTCAATTTTGGAGTAATTTGTAATGCAGCAATAGATAACTGACTTAGTCCATTTGTGTTGCCATAAAGGAATAACTGAGGCTGGGTAATTTATAAAGAAAAGATTTCTTTGGCTCACGGTTCCACAGGCTGTGTAAGAAGCATGCCTCATGCTGCTTCCACTCATGGCAGAAGGTGAAGGAGAGCCGTCATGTGCAGAGATCACATGCTGAGAGAGGAAGCCGGAAAGAGTGGGTGGGGAGGTGCCAGGCTCTTTTTAAACAACCAGCTCTTTTAGGTACTAATACAGCAAGAACTCACTCACTCCCCCATCCAGAGAGGGGGTTAATTGGTCAGGCACCATGGCTCACACCTGTAATCCCAGCACTTTGGGAGGCCGAGGTGGGCAGATCACCTGAGGTCAGGAGTTTGAGATCAGCCTGGCCAACAAGGTGAAACCCTGCCTGTACTAAAAACGCAAAAATTAGCTGGGCATGATGGCATACGCCAGTAATCCCAGCTACTCGAGAGGCTGAGGTTGGAGAATCGCTTGGACCCGGGAGGTGGAGGTTGCAGTGTGCCAAGATCATGCCATTGCACTCCAGCCTGGGAGACAAGAGTGAAACACCATCTCAAAAAATAAATAAATACACGGAGAGCATGTTAATCTATTCCTGAGGGCTCTGCCCCATAACCCAAACACCTTCCATTAGGCTCCACCTGCAACACTGGCAGTCAAATTTCAACAAGACATTTGGAGGGGACAGTCATCCAAACCATAGTAATAACTAAGACACCACTGACAAAATTTTCAAACGAATCTGTGCTAGGATTAGAAAAAAGCTTTAATATAGGGCATTTGTAATTCTATGCACAGAATTAATTATCAAGCAAAATCTTGATGGACAAGAACTTCAATTTGATTAGGCGCCAATGAGAATCAAACCCGCTGTGTACAAATTTACATACCTGATGCTTGGATGGATTTCCCACAGGTGAGCTTCTGGCTCATACATCTAAAAACTTGCTTCTGCTTCATTGTCCACATTCTTCATTTCTAATGACTCATTACTACCTCTGATTACAAACTCTTGCCCTCCACTTCCATGTCCTGGGTGAGTCCCACAGTGTGCAGGAGGGGTCCTGGCTTTCCCAGGTGTACCGGAGCTGGCTCGTTCTAGCTCATGAGCGCCCACTGTTAGCGTTTCAGAAATTTTGGGAGGCAGCTGTTAAACACCGCCATTATTAATTATATTTCGCAAACTTAAAATTAAATAAGTAATACTAAAAATGAAGATGACAAATGACAAATACTCCAAACTCATCTCTTCCCGATTATTTCACTATACTTTGCTGTCACTGTGCTCCTGGGATTATTTACATTCTATTGTATTCATGTGAAATGCCGTATACCCTGGTGTGCTGCTCTTCCCAACTTCATCTTCAGTGGCCACGGACAGCTTGGAATAGGCCATGGTGGGAGTATTTACGCCATGGAAATGAACAAACACTATAGATCTGGTTGTGAAATATCTACTAGTGTGCCACTGGCTCAGTCATTCCTGCTCCAGGAGGCTAGCCATAACATATCTATACAGGTTTGACGACAATCCACACAAATACATCCCACAAAACCCAAACAAAATGAAACCCCACTCAAATTTCCTTAGCTGGATGCCCACAGTACCTATGGCTACTCATACAGTGCTAGGAAGAGGATAAATAGGATGGAGAGTAAGTCAGACGGGAAGGAGAAGCCACTTTAGCCAATGGTAGTTACACTGCCTTTTGAATTGCTTTTTTAAAATGAGATTATGTAACCTCATTGCTCGGACCCCTCCTAGGACACTGGAAGAAGCCCCAGCAAGTGAGAGGCCCTGAAACCTATGCTTCATTAGCTCATGGTGCCTCTGCCTCTGCCCTCGCCCTCTCCGGGTGTTTCCACCATTCTCAATGACTCCCACCTGGGGTTGAACCCAAGGTTTAGGGGAAAGTTGGGGGGGTGGCTTCTCTGCGCTCACTCTGGGAGTCTCAATAAACCAATAAACATATAGAACAAGGACTTTGCATTTCCTCGTCCAATCTCCCTATCGGAAAAGAGTTATACTCTTGAGTCATCTTTCTTTCTTATTTTGAAATGGAGCCTCGCTCTGTCTCCCAGACTGGAGTGCAGTGGCACGATCTCAGCTCACTACAGCCTCAGCCTCCTGAGTTCAATTGATTCTCCTGCCTCAGCCTCACAAGTAGCTGGGATTACAGATGTGTGCCACCATGCCCAGCTACTTTTGTATTTTTAGTAGAGACAGGGTTTCGCCATGTTGGCCAGCCTGGTCTCGAACTCCTGACCTCAAGTACCCACCTGCCTCAGCCTCCAAAACTGCTGAGATGACAGGTGTGGGTCACTGTGCCTGGTCCAGTAAGAACTCTTTTCTAAACATAACCACAATACCATTATCAATAAAACCAGTCTCCCTATTGGAAAAGAATTACACTTTTGTGCTCATCTTGCTTTTTTTTTTTTTTTGAAGTGGAGTCTCGCTATGTCACCCAGGTTGGAGTGCAGTGGGGTGATCTCAACACACCGCAGCCTCCACCTCCCAAGTCTAAGCCATTCTCCTGCCTCAGACTCCTGAGTAGCTGGATTACAGGCCTATGCCACCACGCCCGACTAATGTTTTGTATTTTTATTAATAGCAGAGATGGGGTTTCGCCACTTTGCCTAGGCTGGTCTCCAACTCCTAACCTCAAGTGATCTGCCCACCTTGGCCTTCCAAAGTGCTGGGATTACAGGCACTTTCTTCTTCCTTATCTTTTCCTGGCCTCATCTTTCTTTTTCCTAGGTGCCCTATCCTTCTAGAGACATTAAGCCCCAATCTCTTGTCCTAGCACTAATGGCAAACAAAAACAACCCAAAAACACTCTGGAAAAGAATCCTTGTTGACTTATCAAGAAGGAAAATACAGCAGTATTTCAAAAATGATCATTCAGCTACAGAATTCTTCTATAGGGGTTCACATAGAATAGGGGTCAGGACTGGAACCCAGATTTGGAAGCTGCAGGGAGGAAGATTTTAATTTGGTGTGAACAAGCGCTCCATCATCTGATGCATTAAAAAAAAAAAAAAAAAAACTCAGTTTGTCTGAGCAGAAGCTAGAAAACTAGTCTGAGGATATTCATTCACACACCGGATAAAGTTCTGAATTAGATGACTTTAAGTCTCCACCTAATCCCACGCTCTCTAATATTTTCACTGTTAGGATGGCAAACACACCACCAGCTTTAACACATCTTTTATTTTAATAATGTAAAACTAAATTATCATTCAAAATATACTTCATAACTTAGAGCTATTGCTAAGTAATTTTCCTTTAAAATTTTATCTGGAAAAGATCTGACATGATTGAAAGACAAAACAAAAACAAAAATTCCCCAAGCTCCAAGATTTGAAATTCAAGAAAAATGTTCCAGGTCTCAGTATGAAATGATCCAAAATAGGCAATATAATTTTCACATCTCTTGGAAAAATACTGAGTCATATTGCCCACCCACATCTTACAAAAATAACAGAAATCCAATGATTCAAGCGAGATACACTCTGTCATTGTCTGAAGCAAACATTTGAGTCATTCTGGAAAATTAGGAGCAAACTCTTGTCAGTGACAAAAGTTTTTTAATCTCACATACCAAGGAAAATTTTGCAATGACAGGCTCTTTCCAGCCCCAGACAAGCCTTTTCCTTGCACCCTGGAATACCTTAGGGCTGGATACCGCCCTCTCTCCCAAGAACAACAAATATCACATGCGGAGCAGGCTGCGCTGAGTGGGTGACGTCATTCATTCACTCGGAGCACAGCCACACATCCATCCAGCAGTGCTTAGGACTCCATCAACAGTCCTCGGGCGAAGCCAGTGGGCGGGAAAGGCTTCCCAGAGACCCTCACAGCCCACAGGACCAAAGGAGGCCCTTCCTCATCCACTCTGAGCGCCCTGTCCTGCAAACTTTTCTAATGTCAGAAGCAACAGCCTAACCCTCCATCTGTGATTTTACAACTCCCTCCCTTCCTCTTCCTGGCCAGCCCTGTTCTATCTCATATCCCTTTTCCTTGCTTGTGTTCCTTTTATCTCGTGCTCCCCATGAACTCTTTTTTTTTTTTTCTTGAGACAGGGTCTTGCTGTGTTGCCCAGGCTGAGGACTACAGGCATGTACCACCATGCCCTGCTAATTAAAAAACAAATTTTGGCTGGGCACCGTGGCTCATGCCTGTAATCTCAACACTTTGGGTGGCTGAGATGGGCAGATCACTGGAAGTCAGGAGTTTGAGACCAGCCTGACCAACATGGTGAAACCCCATCTGTACTAGAAATACAAAAATTAGCTGGGCATGGTGGCAGGCACCTGTAATTCCAGCTACTCAGGAGGCTGAGGTAAGAGAATCACTTGAACATGGGAGGTGGAAGTTGCAATGAGCCAAGATGGCACCACTGCACTCCAGCCTGGGTGACAGAGTGAGACTCAAAAAATAAATAAATAAAACCACTTTTTTTTTTTTTTTTAGAGACAAGATGTCACCATATTGCCCAGTGTGGTCTTGAATTCCTGGCCTCAACTGATCCTCCCATCTCTGCCTCCAAACATGCTGAGATGACAGGCATGAACCAACAATTCTGGCCAGACTCTTCTCTGCTTCTTCCTACAAGCTTAGGGTTCCCTGTGCATTGCCCAGCAGAGTGTCTGATGGCAGTAACAGCTGGGTGAATGTTTGCCTGGAGAAAAAGACAACAAAAACAAAATAAATTCGATGTAAGCTGTCTCTGAGCCTGTTACTTCTAAAGGAACAGACCTAGCCTCCCCACCTTTTTTTTGTTTTGTTTTTTGAGATGGAGTTTTGCTCTGTTGCCCAGGCTGGAGTAGAGTGGCGTAATCTTGGCTCACTGCAACCTCTGCTCCCAGGTTCAAGAAATTCTCCTGCCTCAGCCTCCCAACTAACTGGACCTACAGGTACAAGCCACCACATTCAGCTAATTTTTGTATTTTTAGTAGATAAGGGGTTTCACCATATTGGCCAGGCTGGTCTCTGAACCCCTGACCATGTGATCTGCCGCCTCAGCCCCCTAAAGTGCTGGGATTACAGGCGTTAGCCACCACACCCAGTCACCTCCCCATTTCTTCCTGGAGGAATTTTGGTGCTTCCAGTTTTCTCATTCTCCATCACTCCCCAACCCTTCACTGATAGGGACATCACTGAGATGGCTCCCAAATGGCACCAGTGGCCTCCTGGAGCCTTGTACCTGGCTTCCTTCAGCTCCTCTCTGCAGCACTGGACAGCGACAGCAACACATTCATTCTCTCCGAGAATTCTTCACCTGATGGAGCAACTCTGGTTTTCCTTGTAATTCTACCAGCTGATGTCTGCACAACCCTTTCACGGCATCATCTTCCCCCTTGTCGCGTCTTTGCTGATTCCTCTTTATTTCCACTTTCTATACACTGCAGACCTCCTCCTCTCCCCTCAAAGCCTCTACTTGGTCCTGCTGATGATGCCCAAATCCCCCGCTTCCCAGCTCTGTTCTTGCTGCCCTCAGAGCCTTGCCCTCAGCCCCGTAAACTCTTCCTACAGTCTTCATCTTTGCCCATAACTGAGGCTGCTCCACTCTTAATCCCATGGCAAGCACCTCTCTTCTTCATGTCACAGGGCATCAACCTCCCATCTTTTTTTGACTCTTATGTAGGCCTTGCTGACCTGGGCAACAAACACCCTCATCCCAGTCATATGCAGAAGATACAGTCTTTCCCAGGTCCTCAGCTTTCTTTAAAATCACTTTCCAAGGCTGAGTGCAGTGGCTCATGCCTGTAATCCCAGCACTTTGGGAAGCCAAGGTGGGTGGGTCATGAGGTCAGGAGATTGAGACCATCTCGGCCAACATGGTAAAACTCTTGTCTCTACTAAAAATACCAATATGTTACTAAAATTCGACTAAAATTTTTTTTTTGGCTGAACATGGTGGCGCATACCTGTAGTCCCAGCTACACCAGAGGCTGAGGCAGGAGAATCACTTGAACCTGGGAGGTGGAGGTTGCAGTCAGCCGAGATCACACCACTGCACTCCAGCCTGGCAACAGAGTGAGACTCTGTCTCACCTCCTCTAGTTGAGCCCAAAGCACCTCACGGATCTGCCGTGCACTACCCTTGACACTTCGGTGGGACCCAATCCTCCCAGAATAAAATGTACTTCCTTAGCCTAGTATTCAAGCTCCCCCAGCAGAAGCAGCGGCAACAACAAAAAACAACAAAACATTTTAATAAATCCAGCCCAAACCTATTTGGTCAGCAGCATTGGAAGCAGAATGCAGTGCCTAAGAGCTCGGATTTGGACTCTAAAGCCAGACTGCACTTTCTAGTAGTGTGTTGTTGAGCAAATCATCTAACTTCTCTGGGCCTCAGTTTCCTTAGCTGCAAAATGAGGCTGAACAATAACATTGCCGAGGATAGGCAAGTATATGTAGATGAAGCAGTCAGAGCAATGCCTGGCATATTGTAATTGCTCAATAAATGGTGGCTAGCATTATTTCTCAACCTGCTCTCCCACTGCTTCCAGACATGAATCTTTTCACCTGCCAGTCCAATTGACCTGCTCGGGGTTTTTCCCTTTCTGTGCTTTGCCTATGTGAACCTGTCCACAAGAAATGCCCACACTGCTCCTTGTCTCTGTTGATTGAAAGCCCTTAAGGTCAAACTCAAATGCTACCTTCTCCATGAAGCCCTATTTAATGTCTCTTGAGCTGGAAGAGTTAGTGTGGCTTCCTTCCCAGTGCTTCTCATTTTACGCCTATTATTATGGGTAATGCGTCTGTCTATGCTACTGGATTGTCTTTGGCCTGTAATGACAGAAAATCCTAATTAATTTTTCTATTCCTACATAATTATTTCATCTCAGACATGTTTTTCATCTCTGAAAGTTCAAATGTGGGTCATTTTTATAGCTTCCATGTCTTTGTCAAGCTCATATTTTTCTCTATGTTCTTGAACACTTGGAGTATATTTATAACTTATAATATCTGTTTTAATAGTCTTGTCTACAAATTGTATCATCTGTGTCATTTCTGAGTCTGTTTCTATTGACTGATTTTTCTTCTCATGATGGGGCATCTTTTCCTGCTTTTTCACGTAACTGGTAATTTTTGCTTGGATGCTAGACATTATCAGTTTTACTTTATTGGGTGCTGGAGTTTTTGTGTTTCTTTAAATATTTTTTCACTTTGCTCTGAGTTGCAGTTAAATTATTGAGAAACAGTTTGATCCTTTCAAGGCTGGGTTAGAAGCTTTGTTCACAGGGTTCAGAACAGCTGTTTTCTCAGCTGGACCTGATTTGGCCCCTGAGATAATACCTTTTTGAGAACTCTACTCAGTGGCCTGTATTTCTGCTCTGGCTGACAAGGAGCAGAAACTATTCCCAGCTCTGTGTGGGCTCTGGTGGTTGTTCCTCCTGTTCTTTTCGAGTCATTCTCTTCCCAGCCTCTGGTTGTTTTCCTCATAAATAATAACCGATCAATACTCAGATGAAGAACTCATGAGGAGCCCTCTACAGGTCTTCAGAGTCTTCTTTCTCAAGCTGTATGTGTGTGTGCACGATGCTTTCTCCTCTCCATTATTCTACCCTGCAAATTCCAGCCACCTTGGCTTTTCCAAACCCTGAAGTCTTCTTCCTCAAGGACACCACTGGGCTCCATTTGGGTTCCTCCTCCCTTCACTAAGAACCAGAAACTCTCTCCAGGTAGCAATCCGAGGGAATTGCATGCTTCCACTCAAATATTTCCATTCTTTCAGTTTTTATTGTCCTGCACTGCCTGTTACACAATGTCTGAAAATAGTTCATTCATATATTTTGTCTGGTTTTCAAATTGTTTTAGGTGGGAGGGAAAATCTGCTCCCTGCTTCTCTATTATGGCTAGAAGCAGAAGTGTATCTCTACATAATGCTACGAAGCATGCTTTGTTCATCTAAGTGATCAATAATACTATAAAATAGCATTTTAGCTGGGTGTGGTGGCACACACCTGCAGTCCCAGCTTCTTGGGAGGCTGAGGCAGGAGGATCACCTGAGCCCAGGAGTTTGAGGCCTCAGTGAGCCATGATCACATCACTGCACTCCAGCCTGGGTGACAGACCAAGACTTTGTCTCAAAAAATAAAATACAACTTTTTATTTCTAATTTTAAAATGAATCTAGCACAGAACACTTTTTAACTACAGAGAAATACAAACAAAAAAAACCAATTCACACATAACCTTCCATGTTTTGCTTTATGATCTTCCTTTCTTTATAAGTATATTGCTTTTCTTATGAATACACATATTATTATTATTATTTACTCAGTAAACACTATTGAACAGATACCAGTGAATTGGCGCTAAAGAGTTAGGTACCATGCACAGGAGTTCTGTGAGTCCCCTTAACCCTTAGGTGGGAAACAAAAGGCTGCTTAGCATATAGAGACAGCTGCTTAATAAGGAAGCCCCTCTATGGGAGGTTACATAAGGAGTTTGGACAAGCAAAGTCTAAACCCAGACCTGATTAACTTTTGGCGTGTGGGTTGCCCTAAGTTGGCAGGGCACAAAGCCTCTCTTTCCAGAACAAAATTTACTCCTCGTCCAGGAAAGGCAAGTAGAGAGAATATCTGATTACATGCCGAGTGAGTGGATTTTGAATGGCCGATGGAAAGAGGGAGAACAGGTGACAGGGTGTAGGCACCTAGCCTCACTGAGGTCATGCTCATTTACCCCAGTGGAGAAAAGGCCATCTTTAGAGTCCTCTGACTTCATGGGTAAAATACCTTTCACTCCCTACAGGAGTGTGTGCCCTGCTCCCAGCAAGCTGACCACGAACATTGGTTGGAAGAGTAAATGGAATACATGAATAGGATAATAGAAGGTCTCTGAGATGCCAAGTCTTTTTCTGGAAAGCTCTGCTTGTCTGTGAGGGTTTTACCTTAGCAAAGCGTTTTGTCAGCTCTGCCCACACCAAATCTGAGATGTTTGACATGCATTCCATAGGGACACAGGGGCCGAATTAATTGATTCACAGATGCAGAAGTTTTTGTTAGCGTTTCAGTTTTCAATTATCTGACCTACAACTATTGTCTAGGTGACCAAGCTGGTGTCTTTTGATTCCTGCCATTGACCTTTGACCTCTGATTGCTTTTGGTGGCGTTCTCTGAGTAGTGGGGGAGAGTAGGGGATGGAAGGAAGCTCAAGTGTCTACCAAGCAAAAGTAGAAGAAATATTCTTTTGATGAGAATCCAATAAAAAAGCCTAAAAATATATAGCAACAGAATACAGAAGAGAGAAAGAAAAAGAGAGAGGAGAGAAAGCAGCAGAGTCTTCTTTACCATTGAACACAGAGGATGAACACAGCCAAGTAACCTCAGATCAAACAGGCTCAGCCAAACACGGGAGAAAATCTTACAGGCAATAATAAGATCTGAGTTCTCATTGACGGAGCTAAAGCAAGAACTCCTATGTCCCCCTCTTATCTCATGGGAGGCAGGCAGGATCCTGGGGTATTGAGTGCACAGGCTCTGCAGTACAGATTAGAGTTCTCATCCCAGCTCCACCCCCTCATACCAGCATGGCCTTGGGCAAGAGCCTCACCTGCAAGGTGGGGGTGAATTTAATAGCATCTGCCAAAGTGCTGGGATTACAGGCTTGGGCCACCACACCCGGCCGAGGCCGGTGGATCACGAGGTCAAGAGATAGAGACCATTCTGGTCAACATGGTGAAACCCTGTCTCTACTAAAAATACAAAAAATTAGCTGGGCATGGTGGCGCATGCCTGTAATCCCAGCTACTCAGGAGGCTGAGGCAGGAGAATTGCCTGAATCCAGGAGGCGGAGGTTGCGGTGAGCCGAGATTGCGCCATCGCACTCCAGCCTGGGTAACAAGAGAGAAACTCCGTCTCAAAAAAAAAAAAAAAATAGCATCTGCCTCATGAAGTTGTTGTGAAGATTCAATGAGGTGACAGCTGGGAGCAGTGGCTCACATCAGTAATCCCAGCACTTTGGGAGGCCAAGGTGAAAAGATCAGTTGAGATCAGGAGTTCAAGATCAGCCTGGCCAACATGGTGAAACCCCATCTCTACTAAAAATACAAAAAATTAGTAGTATGCACCTGTAGTCCCAGCTACTCGGAAGGCCGAGGCAGGAGGATCACCTGAATCTGTGAAGTGAAGGTTGCAGTGAGCCGAGATTGCACCACCGTGGGACAGAGCAAGACTCCATCTCAGCTGGGCGCGGTGGCTCAAGCCTGTAATCCCAGCACTTTGGGAGGCCGAGGCAGGTGGATCACGAGGTCAAGAGATCGAGACCATCGTGGTCAACATGGTGAAACCCTGTCTCTACTAAAAATACAAAAAAATTAGCTGGGCATGGTGGCACATGCCTGTAATCCCAGCTACTCAGGAGGCTGAAGCAGGAGAATTGCCTGAACCCAGGAGGCGGAGGTTGCGGTGAGCCGAGATCGCGCCATTGCACTCCAGACTGGGTAACAAGCAAAACTCTGTCTCAAAAAAAAGAAGACGCCATCTCAAAGAAAACAGGAGGGATGTTTAAATGTCTCTGGTACTCAGTAAATCTCAATAATGTTAGTAAATGTTAGCTTTTCTCTTTTCCAGAACTTTTTCTTTGCATATTTGATGGTATTTAAAGAAATTATGAGGGCCAGAGTTTTTGACTGTAGCAAAAAGTTGAAGCTATGATGAAACAGATGTTTCTGGGGGGTGGGGGGGGGGGGGGGGTGGGGGGGAAGGGAACTGAGAAATATAGGGAATAAAATATATTAACCATGAAATATACATAAATGCCATTTTGAAATTACTTTGATATGAGGAAACATTAAAAGGTATGTAACTTGCTCATAGAAGATGTTATATAATGAATGTAAAAGTCTGTCTTACCTAAGCATTAACTCTAAATCAATCAGTTGAGTTTTTCTGTTGACTTACTGTTATACAGTTTGAATTCTTGTAAATGGAACTATAGCTAAGATGTTGAGGAAATTTAAGTTGTCAGTTTTCGCCTGTTTATGAGAATCAGGCAAAATCTAAAAGCAGGGGGAAGAAGTCAGCCTTATGGTAAAACAAAGTAAGTCATTATGCTCTTTGTACTCCGTGCCTTCCACTCTGTCAAAAAGATACAGAAAGCCCCAGTTTCCAGAAAAGAAGATGAGAATAAAATGAACCCAGATTCGCAGAAAACGTCTTTTTTTTTTTCCACTTGTCTAATCAGTCTTGTTTTGTGTGCTGCCACTGGCATAGATGCCTGGCTTTCTGTTTCATTTTGATCACTTTCAAGGATTTTGGAAGAACGACATTTTCTCCAAATTAAAATTAATCACCATTATTCCCATGCTATGTTATTTATTTGGTCACTCAATAAATATTTATGAAGAACCTCCAGGGTGCTGGGACCTGTGGTTGGGGACATAAAGACACGTGGTCCAGGACATAAAGACACATGGTCCCTGCCCTGGTAGAGAGAGCCTTGTAGAGAGGTGAGTGGACTGAGCCGTGGCCGACCTTAAGAGAGAAGGATGCTCGGGAACGGTGCCCTTCCCAAGGGAGAAGAAACTGATTACTGGGAGGGTCAAGAACTTTCGGGGCACATTTGAGCTACAATACGTTTTCCAAATAGACCTTTCTTTTCATATTCTGTAGGACCTGGGGGACTTGGAAGTGGTTAGGGGCTACAACTTGCAAAAGTCTCACCCAAACATGGTAGCAATAACTTTACAATCTCAGTATTAGCTGATACCATCTGTGTTATTCATTAAGAAACACCTGACAGAAATGTTGAGCCTCGCCCACACATTTCCCCTCTCAGTATATGTTACATGCCTACTATTTGCCCAACCAAATGGAGTTATGCCATTAGAATAACTTAGAATTATCCTGACTACCTTCAGTGAGTTCCCTATATTGGACCCACAAGTCATTCTTATTAAGGACAATGGTTCTGACATCCAGAACTCCTTAGGGAACTTCATGTTTAAAGATTCTTTGCTTCTAATTAACTCCCACAACATCTTAATAGGGGATCACTACCAAGATTCAATACAGAGTTTCAGTGCCATTTTTATTCCAGAAGTTCTTTTATTTTTATATCTTTTTGGTTTTGTTTTTGTTTTTGAGATGGAGTCTTGCTGTGTCGCCAGGCTGGAGTGCAGTGGCACGATCTCGGCTCATTGAAACCTCCACCTCCTAGGTTCAAGTGATTCTCATGCCTCAGCTTCCTGAGTAGCTGGGATTACAGGTGTGCATCACCACACCCAGCTAATTTTCTGTATTTTTAGTAGAGATGTGGTTTCCCCACATTGGCCAGGTTGGTCTCAAACTCCTGACCTCAGGTGAACTGCCTGCGTTGGCCTCCCAGGGTGCTGGGATTAAAAGCATGATCCACCATACCTGGCCTTGTTTTTGTTTTCAAGACAGGGTCTCACTGTGTCACCCAAGCTAGAGTGCAGTGGCACAATCACAGCTTACTGCAGCCTCAGCTTCCCGGGCTCAAGTGATCCTCCCGCTTCCACCTCCTAAGTAGCTGAGACCACAGGTGTGAGCCATCACACTCAGCTAATTTTTTTAACTTTTAGTAGAGACAGGGCTAGTCTTGAACTCCTGAGCTCAAGTAGTCCTCTCATCTCGGCCTCCCAAAGTGCTGGGATTACAGGCATGAGCCACTGTGCCTGGCTTCTTTTTTTTTTTTTCTTGAGGCAGAGTCTTGCTCTGTTGCCAGGCTGGAGTACGATGGTACAATCTCAGCTCATTGCAACCTCTGCTTCCTGGGTTCAAGTGATTCTCCTGCCTCAGCCTCCCAAGTAGCTGGGCATGTGCTAATTTTTGGATTTTTAGTAGAAATGGGGTTTCACCATGTTGGCCAGGATGGTCTCGATCTCTTGACCTGGTGATCTGCCTGCCTTGGCCTCCCAAAGGGCTGGGATTACAGGAATGAGCCACCGCACCCAGACTCCTCTTTTTATCTCTTCTTGAAGATGGTATCTACCCAAGTGACTTTTATGGGACTGACATTAGGTCACAGCTTAGAAATTAGTTAGGACAAGGAAGGATGTGAAGGTTCATGAATTGGTGTGGAAATGCCAAGTGCAGGTGGAAGGGGGATGAGCGAATAGGCAGCATCAAAGCTCTATGCCCTCCGAGTGGGCTCCCTGGGTTCCAGGAGCAGGGAGCCAGGGCAAAGAGGGTGAAAAAGAAGTCAGACCCCTTTACTGCCAGATCAACTTCTTTCTCCATATGAACACTCCACAGACTTCCAGTATTAATGTCTCTGCACTAGTGTCCCCAGATTTAGGGACAAATAGATGTCTTCAGTTCCCACAGGAAACGGATTCTGAGATGATACTGGATGCAGAGCATGGCCCCAGGATCTGTCACTGATGGGGAGTGAAGGGGGACAGGTGGGGCAGAGGGAGGAGCCTCAGTCAATCCCAGGATCCCACAGGGAGCTCTGGAGCTGGGATGGCCCTTCAGAGCTGTCCTGAATTGGAGCTAGGAGACCATACCCAGGCATTGACCTTAATATGGGCTGCCCTGGAGGGAAGGAGTGACCTTCAGCAAGGAAGGCAATTCCTGGAAAGGGATTCAACTAATAGCAGCCATCAGCCATCCATGTCCCCAGCAGCTGGGAGAATGAGCACCCACAGAACCCAATACTGAGGATGGGTCATTTACATAACAAAAGATCAGTGGTTGCCTGTTCTCATTTTGTTTCACATTATTTTAATTTTTTAATGCAATGCTTCACAAATTTGCATGTCATCCTTGCACAGGGGCCGTGCTCATCTCTGTATCCTTCCAGTTTTTTAGTACATGTATACGTGCTGTCAAAGCGAGCGCTTGTTTCACATTAGATGATAAAGGCATTGAGGGAAAGACTTGCTCTTCGAACTCACGTATCCCCTACAATGCACTTGCTCATGATAAGATCAGGGCCTCCTCAGACAGGATTACCAGCTGCACCTGTAATGCCCATAGCTAACATCCTTCCTGCCACAGGAATGCTGGCATAATATACACGGCTGCAGAGGAGTGTCATCTTGGCTTGGGATCCCTTGTCTTTCCAGATTGCTGAAAATCAGGAGCTGAGGGCCACAGAGCACTCAGAATCCCCACCAACTGCTGAGCCAGAACCTTTAGCACAGTGGGTCTCAGAGAGTGTTCCTGGAACCAGCCATCTTGGCATCACCTGGGAACTTGATAGAAATGCAAATTCCCAGGCCCCACCCCAGACTTACTGAGCCAGAAACTCCTAGGGTGGGATGGGCAATCTGTTCTGACAGCTCTCTCAAGGGGACTCACTAGCTTGAGACGTTAGGCTTCAGCAAAGCGGCACAAGTGTGGGCAAGGGCAGCCTGGGAGCCATGGCTCTGCACCGGCCCTCGCCTGGGCAAGGCAAGGAACAGGACAAGAACAGGAAGGAAAGAGCATCAGAGGTCAGCGGGTCCATCCAAGAGCAAGTCCTGGCCAGGGGACAAGGCGGAGGAGCCAGGCAGACCCTGCTGCTCAGCACAGCCGCAACACCAATGCCACCAGAGGTGTGACAAAGGTGCCTGACGGCGACCCTCCTCCACTCTGTTCTAAGGGTCTCTGTGCCGGCTGTCAGTTCCTTTTTGTAACTGAAGGGAGGTGCACTCCCTTTCATTCTGGGTGCTACTTCCTTGGCTGAGAAAACAACAAGCTGCAGCCCAAGCCGCTCCCCTCTGTGAGAAAGAGAAGTGAAAGAGGCTGTGGGCTAGGCAACAGGAGGCTGACTGCGAGCGAGCGACCTGCAGATGCCAAGGCTTTGCTGGGTTACTCCAGCAGCACAACAGATACTAAAAAAGCCAAAGTGGCTCTCTCATTAGCCAGTTCCTGGAAGAGGGATGGTTCCATTTCTACAACCACTCAAGCAGCAGGGATTTATTGAAACCGATCCATGCTCAGGTCCCAGAGGACACAGTCCCTGCCTGAAAGGCACTGGAGCCTAGTTAAGGAGAGGAGAGTAACTCACCTTAAAAAAACAGCAAATGGACCTAACCTGCATAATTAGGGGCTACGTTGTGTGAGCCAGTCTCAAGGTGCAGTCTGTTGGGGAAGAACTCACCATGAAGACCCCCAACGATCACAAAGAGGAGGCCAGAAGTGAGGAAAGGCTTCAGAGGCCAGGAGAGGGCGTGGTGTGGGAGTGGGGTATGAAACTGCAGGAACAGAAGGCTGGAGACAGAGACAACAAATATCCGGCATCACTAGAGCCCTGCACCTGAGCAAGGCACGTGGGTCGTGGGTCGAGGCTCCCTCTAGAAGCCCCCTCAACACAGTTGCCACATAAAAGACAAGATGTGGCCGGCGCGTTTGCCCAGCACTTTGGGAGGGTGGATCACGAGGTCAGGAGATCGGGACCATCCTGGCCAACATAGAAAAACCCCATCTCTACTTAAAAAAATACAAAAATTTAGCTGTGTGGTCGTGCACGCCTGTAATCCCAGCTACTCGCTTGAACCTGGGAGGCTGAGGTTGCAGTAAGCCGAGATCGAGACACCGCACTCCAGCCTGATGACACAGCGAGACTGTCTTAAAAAAAAAAAAAAAACACAAGATGCTCAGTTAAATTTGAATTTCAGCTAATCAGTAAATAATGTTTACCATAGGTACGCCTCAAACAGTTCAAGGCTTTTTTCTAAAATATCTGGCTGAGCATGGTGGCTCATGCATGAAATTCCAACACTTTGTGGGGACCGAGGCAGGAGGATCAGTTGAGTCCAGGAGTTTGAGACCGGCCTGGTTAACATGCTGAGACCCTATATCTACATAAAAATACAAAAAGTAGGTGGGCATGGTGGCACACGCTGGTAGTCCCAGCTACTCAGGACACTGAGGTGGGAGGATGGCTTGAGCCCAGGAGGTTGAGGCTGCTGGGAACCATGACTGCACTGTCACACTCCAGCCTGGACAATAGAGTGAGACTCTGTCTAAAAAATAAATGAAATAGGCTGGGTGCGGTGGCTGACACCTGTAATCCCAGCACTTTGGGAAGCCGAGGTGGGCAGACCACCTGAGGCCAGGAGTTCGAGACCAGCCTGGCCAACATGGCAAAACCCCGTCTCTACTAAAAATATAAAAATTAGTCAGCCGTATCAGTGCACATCTGTAATCCCAGCTACTAGGGAGGCTGAGGAAGGGGAATTGCTTGAATCCAGCAGGCAGAAGTTGCAGTGAGCCAAGACTGCACCATTGCACCCCAGCCTGGGTGACACAGCAAGACTCCATCTCAATAATTAATTAATTAAAATATTATCCATTGTTTAACTGAAATTCAGATTTACCTAGGCATCTTGTATTTGATTTGCTAAACCAAGCAACCCTCCTCCTGGAGTAGTTATATTTTACAATTGCGCACTCCATCCTCAGCACTCCCTATGAAGCAGCTCTCTTACCATCACCCCCATTTCACAGGTGAGAAAACTGAGTTACAGAATTACCACAGCCATGCAAGTGGCGCGTCTGTTTCCACAGTCTGTGCTCCTAACCCTCTAGGCTATTACCAGAGTTTGGGGTCCATCAGTCCTTGATCCAGCCAGAGTGTGGCTCTGCCACTTCTTAGGTGTATGACCTTCGGCAAGTCACTTAACTGCACTGAGCCTCGGTTTTCCCTTCTGGGAATAAAAGCAATTCCAGACTTACAGGGTTTTGTGAGAGTAAGTGAGGTAATTGAACAAATGGGAAGTGATTCATACATGCTACTTTGATGATGATGACGATAAGCCTTGCAGCATGTAGACTCACTGATGAGACACACCTGTGCAGACTCTGGGCCCATTCCCTTGCCTTCACATGCCTGCCTCCACCCTAGGCCTCTCCCTGCTCCTTACCCATACACACAGGCCTGGCCCCAGGCCCCGTGTGTAACAGGCTTCCTGCCTAAAGCCACCAGGAGCCTCAGAGCCCAGAGCTCCTGTTGCTGGTGGCTGGAGATTACTGCCCAGCCAGATTCCTAGCCCACGTTCCCCACCGTAAGCAGTCCAGAATTTTCTACTTGTCCGACGGCCCCTTCAATCACTGCCCAGGTGTGCCTACATCCTAGTTCTTGCTGCCACCAGGAAGAAGTCCAACCCACGGAGCATTGTGCACCCATCTGCAAATACATATGACAGTTTCCCCTCCCTGTTACATAACTCAGCCTGCCAGTGTACATGCTCTGAACTGCTTCAATCTAAGTATCTGCTGAGTAAGATCAAGACAGAAAATATCTGTTGATTAGGTTTCGTTTCTGTCACTTCTTGCCTTCTCAGGACAAGTCAGGTCTAGAGGTTCATTTCCAGTCCCTCGGCTTCCCACTCTGAAGCCCCCTTCCTGCTCCAGGTCGGCTTAACAATGGGACATAACCAACAAGCTACCCTGCCTTCTCACACCTGGGCTAGGGCGTCCAAGGTGCTGGGGAATCTAGCGCCTAGCAAAGATTACCTTTTGCCTAGTACTAGGATTATTTCAATGTTTTTTTCTTATGTTTTGCTTTGCTTTACCATGAATGTTCCACTCAGGAATGAATCCTAGTAAGTAAACTAAAAAGGCTGGGCATGATCTGTAATCCCACGCTCACACCTGTAATCTCAGCACTTTGGGAGGCCAAGGCAGGTAGATCTCTTGAACCTGGTAGTTCAAAACCAGCCTGGGCAACATGGCAAAAACCCATCTCTACAACAAATTAGCTGGATGTGGTGGCATGAGCTTGTGGTCCAGTTACTGGGAGGCTGAGGCAGGAGAATCACCTGAGCCTAGGAAATCAAGACTGCAGTGAGCCATGCTCATACCATTGCACTCCAGGCTGGGAGACAGAGTGAGACCCTGTCTTAAAAATAAATAAATACTTACTTTTTTTTTTTTTTTTTAGACAGAGTCTTGCTCTGTTGTCAGGCTGGAGTGCAGTGGTGCCATCTTGGCTGACTGCAACCTCCGTCTTCCAGGTTCAAGCAATTCACCTGCCTCAGCCTCCTGAGTAGCTGGGACTACAGGCATATGCCACCATTCCTGGCTATTTTTTTTGTATTTTAGCAGAGATGGAGTTTCATCATGTTGTCCAGGATGGTCTTTATCTCCTGACCTTGTGATCTGCCCACCTCGGCCTCCCAAAGTGCTGGGATTATAGGCGTGAGCCACCGTGTTCCATCAGTCAGTTCTCTTATTGGAACTATGTCTATCTTCTGGGGTGGAAAGAGCTCATTCTTCCATGATTGAGCCCTGACCTTCAAGTAAGCCCCCTGAGATTTCTGACTCAGTCTGATCTGGGTGACTCTTCTTTTCTTTCAGGCAGTGCTTTAGGCAGCATGGAGACAGCAGAGAAAGAGAGATCAGATTTCTGCTCTCAAGGCGTGAATAGTCTTGACCCAGATTCTAACCATGTGGCTACTTCTAGTCTCTTTTTAACTTACTTTCTTATCTTGACTCTTAGAACCAATGACCCCTGGCTCTGGACCTCTCACCAAGCTATGATTCTATGCTCTCCCGACTTTCAACTCTCTGTTCCTGTCCTTCTCACCTATGTGAGTTTCAGCCTTCAGACACTCCCAGCCCTAGTGCCGAGTCCTAACCCTGAGACCCTCAGCCACCTCCCCTGCAACACTGACAATGCACGGAGTCCAGCCATCTGGCCCTCATAAAATGTCCCAGGCTCCATGCCAAGTTGTGCCACAGATTGCTTGGCTATTGGTTCCCTAGGAAACTGTAGACTGGACTGGCTGCCAAGTCAATGGAGGGTTTCAGCCATGTGGTTAGCCACCTGGGCAGAAGCCTTGCTGATTGCCTTCTTATCTGGTAGTTCCCCTTCCTGAGTCTTGATGCCCAACCCTGTCTGAGTCACCTGGGCCTTGGAAACCTGTTCCTTTGGAATTCCAGCCCTTCTAGGTCACAAGCACCTTAACTATCTGACGAGGTCCTGCCTTCATTCTTTTGATCTCTGTGCTGGTGTTCCTCCTGGATGTCCTTGGCCTATAACAGCTGGCCTCCAAACACTGGCAACCCTGTCCCCAGAACCCAAGTCTGAGTCAGCAGAGTCTTGGTAACTTTCCCTAGTTCAACAAAAACCCACAGCTATACCATAGTCTTGCCTGCATTCACCCCCTCCACCCATCTGTCCACTTACTCATTCAACGAATGTTTGTGGAGTGTGTGTTTTGGAGCCAGATAATGTGAGAGTTGAAGTTTCCCAATGAGGAATGGACAAGACATGGTTCCTGGCATAGAGGAGCTCACAGCCAACGTGGAGGCATCAGAATAAACATAATCCCTTTCAAAATGTGAAAAGGGTCACAGCAGGGTTGGAGCAAGTACCAGGGGAACACCTGGGAAGGGCATCTCACTCATACCCATGGGTCAGGGAATGTCTGCAAGATGAGTGATGTGAAATCTAAGCTGAATCCAAAAACAGCAGCAAGAGCTGGTAAATGATTGGGGGTGCTCCAGATTTCATGCATGAAAACTCAAGGAGAGAAAGCAACTAAAAATAGGAAACTGAAAACGTCAACATAACTGGGGCAGTGGGAGAAGTAAGTGGGGCCTCGCCCGAAAGGAAGGAGTTGCTTGGCATCTGAGGACAATGGGAGGCCACTGGGGTTCTAAGCAGTACCCATCCCACTTATTCTCCTCTTCACAATGGGATCTATGCTTTAGGAAACTCATTGTGCTATCATGATGGAGAAAGAATGAGAGGGAAGGCAAGGTCCTGAGCAGGAAGAACAGAGAAGACTGCGGCAGGATACCAAGACTGAGAAGGTAATGGCCCAAACCATGGGAGTAATACGAAATACTGGGAGCCTAAGACCGACGGGACTTGGTAGTTGATTGTGCATCCCCTGCAAGGGGAAGGGAAGAGACTGTAGCAATGCCAGGAAGCTAGGCTGATGGATGACCTGGAGCAAGGTGGTGCTGTGAACTGTCACCAGGGAATAGGGGAGGAGGGGAGGGTTTGTGGGCATGGGGGATGAGAGACAAGGTTCAGAAAGGAAGGGCAGTGTTGAGTTTGAGGTAGTTACAGGACATCCTCTGAGGGGGCTGTGTATCTCCAAAGTGATCCTGGCCAATGAGAAAATCTGAGAGATATCCACAAAGCCATGAACTCTACAGAACGAGAAGAGCAGATGGCGGTCTATGGAGTCCAAGGAAACATCGGCTAAGAGACAGACAGAAATTGACGTAATCTCAAAGTGTCTCCATACATGACACTTACTAATTACAAAGAAAGTAATAAGTTTACAGTGGAGAAGCCTGGTAGACACCATCTTCCCTGAGTGATCAAAGTTATCAGGAGTAATGGGACAGGGAGACATCATGTGCCTTCTGATAGGACACAACATCACTTCTGTGGCATTCCTGCCAAAAATTTATACTCTAAATGATACTATATGTCTAATCACGAGGGGATATCAGACAAAACCATATTGAAGGACATATATACCAAATAAATGGGGTGTGCTCTTCAAAAATATTAAGGTCATAAAAAAGAAAGACTGAAGAATTGTTCTGCATCACAGGAGACTAAAAAACTAACATGACAGCTAAATAATTCAATGTATGATCCTAGATTTGATTCTGGACCAGAAAAAAAATGAGTTGTTTTTTTTTTACTGCAATTCCTTTGTGACAATTAGCAAAACTTGAAATAAAGTTTATGCATTAGACAATTGTACTATATCACAGTGATTTTTCTAAGTTTGATCATTGCACTGTGTAACAGAATGCTTTTTTTTTTTTTAGATGAAGTTTCACTCTTGTAGCTGAGGCTGGAGTGCAATGGTGCCATCTTGGCTCACTGCAACCTCCACCTCCTGGGTTTAAGTGAGGCTCACTGCAACCTCCACCTCCTGGGTTTAACCTCAGCCTCCCAAGTAGATTACAGGTATAGATCACCCTGCCTGGCTAATTCTTTTTGTATTTTTAGTAGAGATGGGGTTTTACCATGTTGGCCAGGCTGATCTCGAACTCCTGACCTCAGGTGATCCACCCATAATGGCCTCCCAAAGTGCTGGGATTACAGGTGTAAGCCACTGTATCCAGCCAAGAAAATGCCTTTTTAAGGTAATACTAATGGAACTATTTAGGGGGAAATGAAAATTATCTGTAACTTACTATCTATGATTCAGAGAAAAAGATAATAGGGTAGGAAGGTGATATGGTTTGGCTGTGTCCCCACCCAAATCTCATCTTGAATTGTAGCTCCCATAATCCCCAGGTACTGTGGGTGGGACCCAGTGTGAGGTCATTGAATCATGGGGGCAGGTTTTTCCTGTGCTATTCTTGTGATAGTGAATAAGTCTCATGAGATCTGATGGTTTTATAAAAGTCAGTTCCCCTACATATACTCACTTGGCTGCTGCCATGTAAGACCTGCCTTTGTTCCTCCTTCGCTTTCTGCCATGATTTAAGGCCTCCCAGCCATGTGGAACAGTGAGTTCATTAAACTTCTTCTTTATAAATGACCCAGTCTCTGGTATTTCTTCATAGCAGTATGAAAATGAACTAATACAGAAGGAAAGCCTAGAATATTCTTGGAAACTATTAACTCCACGTGTGACTGAGGTAGATACCACAGGGTGGGCTGTGCTTTGGTTGGGAAGGCATTTCATGGACCCACTGGGTATGTACAGGAGAGGCTCCCCAACACCCACCCTTGCCTTCCCCTGAAAGGTAAACGTGAGTCCAAAGGCTCCAGCTTAGAGAGAAAGAGTTACTTTCATGCGCCCGCAGTGACTTCAGAGATGGGACTCTGGGGTGGACTTTAGGATTAAAAGAAGCTAAGATAATTGTAGGAAATTTCATGTAGGAAGCAAGGGGGCAGGAGGCAGTGGCCAGGAAGAAGAGCTGCTGGTATGAGGCTCCCTGGGGCTAGGTGGCCAAAGCCTCAGAAGCATGCGGGTGGTGTCTTGTTTCCTTTGCTTTCTCTTCTATAATTCTTTGGAATTTTCCAGAGACTTTAATAGTCTCTCTCACCTAGTGGCATGGGTAGGTGAGTGGTATGAAGTGGCATGGGGTAGTCCTTGGGTATGAAGACAAGGGGGTATGTTTACATCTGAGGGTGATGTGAATTAGAGAGCTTGGGCAGCCCACAGGTGATTCAGAAACAGGTATAAGATCAGGACTTGAGAGAGAAAATAGAAAGACATACAACTGGCTGGGCGCAGTGGCTCACGCCTGTCATCCCAGCACTTTGGGAGTCCAAGGTGAGCAGATTGCCTGAGCTCAGGAGTTTGAAACCAGCTTGGGAAACATGATGAAACCCTGTCTCTACTAAAAATACAAAAATCAGGTGGTATGGTGGTGGGTGCCGGCAATCCCAGCTACTCAGGAGGCTGAGGCCCAAGAACCATTTGAACTCGACAGTGGAGGTTGCAGTGAGCCAAGATTGTACCAGCCTGGGTGACAGCCTCAGCGACAGAGCAAGACTTCATCTCAAAAAAAAAAAAAAGACATGCATCTACATCAACCCATATCCCCTCTGAGGCAGAGGATCCTCAGAAGTATTGGGGATCACACTGGACTTACATACACACTGAACTTTAACTTTATTAAAGGGTGACCTCGGGAAGCCCAAGAAATCAGGGACATTCAGGTTGTATCGAACTGAAATTGCTTATTGGGGTTGTTTGAGACCTCGGCAAGAGCAGTTTCAGTGGAAATTTTTTGGCACAAACCAGCTCACGGGAGCACAGGTGGGCAGAAGGGAGAGGCGGTGGGTGTAAACAACTTAGTCCAAGTTCTTAGCAGTGAAAAAAGACATAGGTGGGACAGGGTGCAGTGGCTCACACATGTAACCCCAGCACTTTGGGAGGCCAAGGCAGGCAGATCACCTGTGGTCAGGAGTTCAAGACCAACCTGGCCAACATGGTAAAACCCCATCTCTACTAAAAATACAAAAGTTAGCCAGGCGTGGTGGCGCACGCCCGTAATCCCAGCTACTCGGGAGGCTGAGGTAGGAGAATCACTTGAACACAGGAGGCAGAGGTTGCAGTGAGCCAAGATTACGCCACTGCACTCCAGCCTGGGCAACCAAGCAAGACTCTGTCTCAACAACAAAAAAAAGACATAGGCAGGAAGAGTCATCCGCCTAGAGGGAAAGAGTTTTTTTTTGTTTCAAGATGGAAAAGATTTCAGAGTATTCATAGTATTAATTGATGATGAGAAAAAAAAAACATTAAGGAGAAAAAGAGTAAAGATTTCAGAGAGACAACACCTTCCCAACCAAAGCCCAGATGCAGGATTTGGCTGGTTCTTCAACCACACCCGCATGAGACAGGTGATCAGCCCACACACCTGCTCAGGGTGATGCTCTGGAGTCCCAGTGCATCAATTTTATCTTGAGCCTCATGAACCAGGTGGCTGAATGACTAAGCCCAGGCCTCCCTACTGTACCCACCCCACCCCGGGGTGTGGGGCCCTCTGATGAACGGGTGACATTACAGTAAATGAACGTTTACTCACAGCCTACTAAGCTTACATACTTGATTATGTTTCATTTTTGCAGTAGTCCTGAGTAGGCATTACTATTCCCACTGTATAGATGGGGATGCCAAGGCTCAGAGAAATTTTACAACAAGCAATAAAAGGCGGAACAGGGAAACAAACCTGGATCGTACTCCAGCATTCATTTTCTTTTCATTCCAGACCTCAGGGAATATATTCTAAAGTCCCCAGAGAGAAGAAAGTTATGTCCAATGCCTCCGGAATTAGAGGAAGATGACCAGGCTTTTTCCTGATACTGCCCTAGATTTTCGCAATTACAGAAACATAGTCCTCTACCTCCAGAACCACAGAAACCTGAACCTACATAACCTGCCCAACTTGCTTCTCTCGAAACCAGAAACTTCCCACAGTTGCTCCTGAAGTTTCTCACCTGGCATGGAGCTTTAGAGCTGCTGAGAGCCATGGTAACGTAAAAAAGCAGAGAGAAGAGAGCTGGTCTGGTTGGAGGGGTTGGAGGGGGACCAGGAAGTCCTTACTTGGACTCTTACGTCAGCTTTGGTTATTCCCATTAAACTCTGAGTCGCCTCCAAGAAACTCCAGAACTTCTCTAAACACAGTTTACCACAGCTATTAATCACAGTCTTTTTTTTTAATGAAAAATTTGAAGCTCAAAAAAGTAAAGTGATCTGCTTAGGGTTACAAAGAGCGTAAATGAATTACAAACCTCAATAACCTGTCTATTTCACAGCTACTAAACCCAGCTTTCTATAATCTGTTAGCTGCTTAACCCAACCCAGTAGCCATGCCCCCTTCTCCAATTAGTAACAAACCCCAAATTTATTCAGAGTAACACTGCTTCCTGCCAAAGAACTAAATTTCTCAGCCTCTCTTCAATTCAGAATGGCCATTTTAAGTTCTAGCCAATGAGATATAAACAAAAATACAGTATGGTTCTTCCAGGAGAAAGAACATAAGTCCTTCTTCTCCCTTTCCTCTGTCCTGCTGCTTGGAAGTCAAATGTGGTGGCTGGAGCTCCAGCAGTCAGTTTGGACCATGAGGATGAGACACAGCCTAGGGAAGGCAGCCAGAAAACTGGAAAGAACCTGAGTAATGGAGAAGCTGACATGATAGACTTCAACTACATACACAAGAAACAATTTCATATATCTTGTTTAAGTTGTAGTTGTTGCAGCTGAATCTAAACTAACTGGTACAAATCAGGAATAGCTTCAACAATTTTCTCTAAGCCTCAATGACAATCCTCAAATATACAGCCTGAATGCAGCTCTGGGGCTTGGGAAGGAATGGCCGCAACTTCCTGCTTCCTGTGTGCTGTATTTCCAGGGCCAGGAGAGGCAACATAGCTCAGTCCTCGGAGGATTAGGTCACACAGGTTCATCAGGGTTTTCTAAGTCTGTGTTCTGGACTCTATTTCCAGAACTCCCAGCCCAGCCACTTCCTGAGCCTTTACGCTGCCGTTTTCCCCTAACCCCAGAAAACCCCTGAGGTTGTATAATTATGAACTCGAAACGCAAGTCACCAAAAATCAAAAGAAATCAGAAAAAGAAGCTCATTCGCCTTGTCCAAAGAAGCTCAGTAAAAATATAGATAGTAGCTGTGAGTGAGGCAAAAACAAATCTGTAAATATAAAGAGGTTAGAATTCAACAGGAATTTAAAAACCATTAGAATATGGGGACCTTGAAACATCAGTAAGGACCTTCCTATTAAAAAGCAACGAATTTGTCTGGGTGTGGTGGCTGCAATCCCAGCATTTTGGGAGGCTGAAGCAGGCAGATCACCTGAGGTCTGGAGTTCAAGACCAGCCTGGCTGACATGGTGAAACCCCATCTCTATGAAAAATACAAAAATTAGCCAGGCATGGGGGCAGGCACTTGTGATCCCAGCTATTCAGGAGGCTGAGGCAGGAGAATCCCTTGAACCTAGGAGGCAGAGTTTGCAGTGAGCCGAGATCAAGCCACTGCACTCCAGCCTGGGCATCAGAGGCAGACTCCATCTCAAACAAACAAAACACAACAAATTCAACCTGCTTGGAGAGACTAGGATGTGGGAGACCCCCATTTGCATCCCACTGATGAGAAACGTCCTAGGAATCACAGCAGCTGGTGTCTAAGATCAACAGCCCCCCAGTACTAAAGCACTACCCTGCCTTTCACACTCTAGCCCCAGAGCTGGGAAGGGAGCGGGCAAGGGGACATTGTCCCTGTTCACAAAAGGAACATGGCTGAATGTCAGCGTCTTATCCCACCATCAGGGCAGATAGCTGGGATGGGAGACTTCATGAACCCCATATTTGTGAAACTGAGGCAAAAAGAAGTTCACTTCCTGAGAAGGGTGAGCTAGTCACGTATGACATCTACAGTCACCTCACTTATCAGGCTGCAACAGAAGCGTGCTTGTCTACAGAGGACATTAGCTAATGGATGATGGCCCTGGGCAGACAACAGCCACACTCGCCCATGCCACTGAGCATACCACGGCGCCCAGTGACAACACTGGGATCGCTGTGTGGAAGCCCTAGAGAACTCTGCTTCCCAGGGCTGCTAACACTGACCAGGGAGGACGCTCTAATATTACAAAAGCCAAAAAAGGCACACCCCGTCTGTTTCACGAAGCTGATCTGCCTCTAGGAAGTAAGTGCTCTCCTTTATTCTTGTTTCTCTTAAAATGCGATTCCCAGAACTGAACATGATAATTACTTCATTCCAAGGACCCTAAATGATCCAATGGGGCCGTTACTTCCCCTGTTACTTTCCAGCAATGTGACTTCCATCTTCCATGCAAGTGGGAAAGCATGTGACTTAGGGTCTCATTCTCCTCCCACTTAGTGACCGAAGCCTCTTTGAGATTCAGACTCCTTGGCTGTCAATGTGGGTAAAAATACCCTGCCTATCACTGTGAATCACTCTGAAGGCAATATGCTCATACACCCAGTTTCCAGCAGTCTAGGGATAAGTGAGATCACTTTGCACTGATACCCCAAGTCACAGTGATTCTGAGGACCCAGATGAACACAGACCCTCAGCCCCCAGCCCTGCAGAAGTCTTCCCTGGTTCCTTAAGGGGGGCCTCGAAAGGCTCCCCTACATCTGTTGAACCAATTAGCCCCAAGTCATCATCATATCCTTCTTCTGCCCTGGTTTCTGTGGCTTGAGGTCCACCTCAAGCTTTGGGGCCACTGTCTCTAATGGCACAGGGCCCATGGAGCTACCAGGTTCCAGGTCAGGGGCTCCGTCAGTGCTCTAGACCCCTACGCCCTATGTGACCAAGCAGGGCTGATTCTGTGCACAGACGGGGAAAACGCACCTTCCCCCACTCAGCCACTCCTTTATTCCTGCAAGCAACTTTCAGCACAACTCCCACACCCCGCCAAAAAAACAACCACTGACAAAAACACCAACTTCCCACCAGAGCTCTGGTTTTCAGCCTCTTTCCAGGATACCTTGTAGCAATTTGAAGGTCCATCCTCAGTTTCTGCTGGGTTTCAAAGATCTAGGAGAAGCTTAGTGTTTGTCAAGACCAGGATGGACCCAACACAGAAGTCTAATCCAACCTTTATCCCAGAGTCTTCACAAATGCTCACCAAAGAAAATTCCCGGGATAATTCAGGGGCCTCTCAAAACTTCTCCAAGATATTGATAAAGAACCTTACTAAGCTGACTCTCAATGCTAGTACTGAATTCCCTTCCCCTCTACCAGAAGGGTCACTCTGACAGTCTACAGGAGCAGCAATCCTCAGGGAAATCAGAGAGGACTCGTCTTACAGGAGGGGAGGAGTAAGAATATCATTACTGTCTGTGCAGAGAGAAAGGATGGCAAGATTCATATACATGTTACTCGGCAGAGGTTCTAGGCAGCATGAAATAACACTAAGGAACACTGGGCTTAAGGGAGTTAAGAATGCATCAAGAAGAGGAATATTCAAATGTCCCTGCAGTTTCTGCGTGTCTAGCGGATGGGATCCTTCTGAAAATGCTAGAATAGGGAATTGTGACACCAAGCCACTTTACCCCTAAGACATTGGAAAACCGTATTCTTGTACTTTTTTTTTTCTTGCTGGTAATTTTACACAGCAGACCGAGAAGGCTACTCTAGACTAGTATAGACTATACACCAATAATTTTGATCATGAATTCTAGGATATATTTTTCTCGTACCTTTTTCTTCCTACTATGATACTTGTAATTTATAAGGGATCTGTGTGGTTTGAATGTATGTAACTTTAGCTCTACTGTTTTATTTGACCCAAAGAAGCCAAGAGGATATAAGTATTCCCATGTGTTTCAGAAGCCCAAAGTCAGTGAGCTGAAACCCAACATCAAGACATTGAAGCAAAGTTACTTGTGGATAAAGGAAGCATTAGGTAGTTTGGCTAGAGCATAATAATTAGATTTTCTGACTTTCAAAAATGTGCATTGCAGTAAGAGGAAACTTTATGTTATTTTTACAGTTTTCAGTACAAAAAGGTGTGTATATATATAGAAACAACGAAGTTGACATTTGAGTACTTTAAAGAAAAAAAACTTCCACAGGAGTGAACTCAGTCCTTCACAGCTTCAGCAATATCTCACCTGGACTCGGTGCTGGCTCAGCCTGAATGTCCGATTAACACGCGCAAGCCAGAACCGTGAAGCCCCTCACGGGGGAACGCAGCTGCCTGTCCTGGAGGCCTTCATGAAACCAAAGGACTTCACCCCACAGTGAACTCAAACATTCACCTCCAAACCCAAAAAACTGCTGGCCACTTTCACCAGATGCAGGAGCTCACGCCTATAATCCCAACACTTTGGGAGGCCAAGGAGGGTGGATCACGAGGTCAGGAATTCGAGACCAGCCTGACCAACATGGTGAAACCCTGTCTCTACTAAAAATACAAAAAGAATTAGCCAGGCATGGTGGTATATACCTGTAATCCCAGCTACTCAGGAGGCTAAGGCAGGAGAATCGCTTAAACCCGGGAGGCAGAGGTTGCAGTGAGCCAAGATCGCACCACTTCACTCCAGCCTGGGAGACAGAGCAAGATTCCCTCAGAAAAAAAAAAGAAAGAAAGAAAGAAAAAGAAAACTGCTGGCCACTTTCAAAAGACACCATCTCCTCCCTCCCAGGAGCTGGGCCATGCTGCAGCCTAAGCCACCTCTGTCCACGTTGGAGGAGGGGGCCAGAGGGACTGACTAGGGAAAAAATAAAGGGTGAAGAGCTGAAAAATACTGCTGATTGCAGCATGGCAGAGGTGCTAGGGCACTGGGGGAACATGTAGGTTTAGAGAAAATCAGACCAATGCCAAAAAGAAGAGCTGCCTTTAAGTCCAGAGGGAGAAAAGGGCTGTTTAATCATGGAGTGTCGTCTGAAAACACTACGTGGCTCAGGGGTGAGCAGTTTGCCTCCTAATAACGTGAACAGTAGTCATTTATTTCATAAAATACTGGGATGCAAGAATACAGAAGTGGGTATGGGAAGGAGAGCATCTCCTCCACTACCATGATTGGAAGTTAACAAGTAATGTACAAACTCGAAAATCAAGAAATAGTAATGTGGCCGGAAGCGGTGGCTCACACCTGTAATCCCAGCACTTTGGGAGGCTAAGGCGGATGGATCACCTGAGGTCAGAAGTTTGAGACCAGCCTGGCTAACATAGTTAAACCCTGTCTCTACTAAAAATACAAAAATTAGCCAGGCAGAGTGGTGCACACCTGTGATCCCTGCTACTTGGGAGGCTGAGGCAGGAGAATTGCTTGAACCCAGGAGGTGGAGGTTGCAGTGAGCCAAGGTCATGCCACTGTACTCCAGCCTGAGCAACAGAGTGAAAATCCATCTCAAAAAAAAAAAAAAGTCATGTAAGCACATTGTTAATAAAAATGGTGGAAAACACAAGAAAAATGGCTACAGAGTTGGCAGTGCCCACCCCTAGGAAAACAGCCTTGGGGAATAAGAGGCTGAGAGCAATTGTAATTTTTCATTATAATTTTTATATACTTATTCTACTTTGCTTTTTAAAGCTATGTACATGTAGCATTCTGTTAAAAAGATAATTTTATATAAAACAGGTCCTGGCCAGGCATGGTGGCTCACACTTAAAATCCCAACACTTTGTGAGGCCAAGGTGGACAGATCACTTTAGCCCAAGAGTTCAAGACCAGCCTGGGTAAGATAGTAAGACCCCATCTCTAAAAAAAAATCTAAAAAGTTAGCCAGGCATGGTGATGCGTGCCTGCAGTCCCAGCCACTCAGGAGCCTGGGAAATAGAGGCAGCAATGAGTCAGGATCACACCGCTGCAATCCAGCCTTTGTGACAGAGCAAGGCCCTGTCTCAAAAAAAAAGAAAATGAAAGAAAACAGATTCTCTCAGCCTCTACAAAGGCAGATTTCAAAGATCTCAGGGCTCTATCACAGCTAGGGCTGCCATCAGATAGGCGGCCACGTGTGTTACTTTCCTAGAGCAAAATAACAAAGTACCACAGACTGGGCTGCTTAAACAACAGCAAAGCATTGTCTTACAGATCTGGAGGCTGGACGGCCAAGGTCCGGATGTCGGAGGATGGGTTCCCTCGGAGCGCTATGAGCGAGAATCTGTTCCAGGCCTCTCCGAGCTGCTGGTGGTGCCAGCAATCTTTGGGGTTCCTTTGCGCGTAGAAGCAGCACCTTGATCTCTGCCTTCATCTTCACATGCCATTCTCCCTGTGTGCATATCTGTGCCCAAATTTCCTTCTTTAGTTTCGATTTTTATTTTTGAGATGGAGTCTCACTCTGTTACCCAGGCTGGGGTGTAGTGGTGCAATCATAGCTCACTGTAGCCTTGACCTCCCTGGCTCAAGCGATCCTTCTGCCTCAGCCTCCTGAGTAAGCTGGGGCCACAGGCACATGACACCGTACCTGGCTAGTGTTTTTGTTTGGTTGGTTGATTTTTTTTTTTTTTTTTTTTTTGAGACAGAGTCTCACACTGTCACCCAGGCTGGAGTGTAATGGTGTGATCTTGGCTCACTACAACCTCCACCTCCTGGGTTCAAGCGATTGTCCTGCCTCAGCCTCCTGAGTAGGTGGTATATTACAGGTGCCTGCCAGCACATCCAGCTAATTTTTTGTATTTTTAATAGAGACAGGGTTTCACTATGTTGGCCGGGCTGTCTCAAACTCCTGACCTCAGGTGATCTGCCCACCTCGGCCTCCCAAAGTGCTGGGATTACAGGCATGAACTACTGTGCCCAGCGGCACCTAGCTAGTTTTTTTAAAAAAAATTTTTGTATTCTCTGTAGAGATGGGGTCTCACTATATTGTCCAGGCTGGTCTCAAACTCCTGGGCCAATCAATCCTCCTACCTCAGCCTCCCAAAGCATGGGACACTGTACCTGGCCTAATGGATCAGGCCACCGTCCTCCAGTATGACCTTGTCTTAACTAATTCTATGTGCAATGACCCTATTTCCAAATAACATTACATTCTGAAGTACTGGGGGCAAGGACTTCAGCATATGAATGTGTGGGGGAGGTGGGTGGCAGTAGGAGGAACACAATTGAGCCCATCAAACTGTTAAAACTGTGGAGTGTTATTGTTATATACTTTAAAACAAATTGGTCACCCTGCAGGTCCTGTGTCTTACTTAGCCCAGCTGCCTTCCTACAACACTGACTGGTACACTTGCCCCCAGAGATCCCAATTCAACTCTGCCACAGCCCCAACTCTCTTCATTTCTCCCTGAACACACACCCACTGAAAGGTACTCTTGCTCCCTCCTGCAGCCCCCCATATTAATACCTGTAGCCCTGGGGTGCTGCTGTGCCTGTGTGCTGATTCCTTTGCACAGATCCCTGCTTGCCAGTTGAGGTTTATCTGTTCTCCCTCGCCCACTGATCCAGCCAGTCCTTTCCAAAAGCTGCTTCTCCTTAGATTAGGGGTGTCCAATCTTTTGGATTCCCTGAGCCATACTGGAGAAAGAAGAATTGTTTTGAGTCACACATAAAATACACCAATAATAGCTGATGAACTAACATAAATAAAAATAAATCACCAAAAAAAGTCTCATGACATTTAAAGAAAGTTTACAAATTTGTGTTGGTCTGCATTCAAAGCCATCCTGGGTCACATGCAGCGCCTGGGCTGGAGAAGCCTGCCTTAGATGAATTGAGACCAGGAAGTCCCTAACTTCCCCCATAATAGAACTTGTAAACTGAATCTCAGCACAAAAGGGTCATCCTCCAGTGGCTGAGCACAGTAGGAGCCTGAGTCCTCTGCTCACTTTAACTAGTTAGGTAATGGACAACTTAACCTTCCTGTGCCTATTTCCCTACCTGTAAAGTGGAACTAATAATCTAATAATAATAACAACCCACATCATAGGCTTACATGACATAAAGCATGTGAATCTCCTAGCACAGTGCCTAGAACGCAGGAGGTATTCAATACATACCATCTGTTACTATTTTACTATCACCAGGTGTTATTCCTTTTTATCTTCTTTCATTGTATCATGTCCAGAGCAAAGCCTGGCTATGCCAGACCTCCCAACAGCCTCTGACTCAAAAAAGAGGCCCCCTGCTGGGTTGGGTGTGGGGGCTCACACCTGTAATACTAGCCTTTTGGGAGATCAAAGCAGAAGGATCCCTTGGGCCCAGGAGTTCGAGACCAGCCTGGACAACACATGGAGACCCTGTCTCTATTTAATTAAAAAAAAAAAAGAACCAGGCACGGTGGCTCATGCCTGTAATCCCAGCACTTTAGGAGACCGGGCTGGTGGATCACATGAGGTCAGGAGTTCGAGACCAGCTTAGCCAACATGGTGAAACCCCATCTCTACTAAAAATACAAAAAAAAAAAAATTAGCCAGGCATGGTGGCTGGTGCCTGTAATCCCAGCTACTTTGGAGGCTGAAGCAGAAGAATCCCTTGAACCCAGGAGGCAGAGGTTGCAGTGAGCCAAGATCGCACCACTGTACTCCAGCCTGGGCAACAGAGTGAGACTCCATCTCAAAAAAAAAAAAAAAGGTAGAGGCCCCCATTAGGGCTGTGCCATGCATCTCAGCTATCAATGCTTCTGCATCCTCCTGCTTCTGTCCTGCTAACACTCAGCAGGGCAGTTCAAGCTGCCTGCTTTCCTCCTGGCCTCCCAGAGCACATCTGTCTCTGGAACAGCCTTCATCCCACTCTGCCTCATTCACATGATTCCTATTAGACTCTTAACTCAGCAGGGCCTTTGGGAGGACACCCTTCAACCCAAAAGCAGCACTTTTAAAACACGTTTAAAAAGGGACTTAGTAAATAAGTTTTGTGAAAATTTTAAAGACAAAGTCAAGTTACGTTACCCATGCCATAAAAACAAAAGCAAAAAGAGAAACCCATATTCCATTCCATTTTAAACTCATGGATGCCCAAGCACCCAGTCGAGGGCTCAGCAGCTTGTTTTCAATAATGTTCTACAGTGGGCAAGGGAGGAACATAAAGCCTGGGAGTGGATCTCTAGGGACAGACATTATATATATTTTTTGCAGATGGAGTCTCACTGTGTTGCCCAGGCTGGAGGGCAGTGGCACCATCTCGGCTCACTGCAACCTTTGCCTCCCCGGTTCAAGCAGTTCTCTGCCTCAGCCTCCCAAGTAGCTGGGATTACAGGCAGCAGCCACCAGGCCCTGCTAATTTTTTGTATTTTTAGTAGAGATGGGGTTTCACCATCTTGGCCAGGCTGGTCTTGAACTTCTGACCTCGTGCGTGATCCACCGCCTCAGCCTCCCAAAGTGCTGGGATTATAGGTGTGAGCCACTGTGCCCGGCCAAGACATTGTATATTTTGACTGAAAGCATCTTACTCAGAAACTCCAATACCATTTGGAGACAGTTCTAACCAGAGAAAAGCAAAACCCTACAACAGTTCTAAAAGAATTAAGATCTGCTGCCTAAGATCCTTGCAGAACTTGCCACAGCAATACAGAGAACTTTTAAGCTTATTTGTAATAAAAAGTGACAAGAACAGCTAACTATTCATTGCACATTTACCGTGTGCCAGGCACTCATGTGTTTTGTGTGGTTTGACTCATTTAATTCAACCAATTAACTTTTAGAGAAGGAGCATTTCAAGAAGGCGTTCAGTGACATAGCTGTATGACCCTAGGTCTTCAATTTCTCTTCTATAAAGTGGGGATAATAGCCACCTAATCATTATTGTGAGAATTAAACCAAATAAACATAGGTATAGTACTTTCACCCAAGGTTTTCCAATGTCATTTCGTAGGCATAAAGAATCGAATAACACATTTGAAAAGTAGGTACTGTATTAATGAAAACATGAACAAACCAGGAAAGGGAAAGTTTTGAGATTCTTTTTGGCCTGTTTCAATCTGCCCTTCAATATGTCTATCCTGGTAGAGGTGACCTTAGACTGGAGTTTGATCTGCTGGCCCCATAGCCAGTCTCTGCTAAGCCCTGTCACCACCACATCAAAGGGGCCACCGAGACACCCGTGAAGTCAGAGGAACCCCAATCCTGCACACACTTCAAAGGGGCTCCTCTTCCGGAAGCTGTTACAGCATACCTTTCAAGGAGAGTAAACAACAAAACAGCTGGCCTCCACGCCTGGACGTGGAGCTCTGAGGCGGGCGGGGCGGGGGGGGGGGGGGGGGGTGAGGAACCACACACCCAAGAAAGAAAATATCGCTCTGCTGAGAGCAAGTCGGCCCTGCTGCCTTCCCATTTCACCCTTCCACTAACGAGCACCAGAAAGCGCCTCTCCCAGGGCTCCTCCTTAATCAGCGTCTGGCCCTGAGCAGATGGCACCCCTCTCTGCCCTCTGTCAAGACCACACCACAGCAATTTTGATTCCTGGGCTTCTGCCCTTTAGTTTACACATTTGATGATTCTGTTTGACAATCGCAACCTGAAATACTCCTCTTCTGGGCTGGAGGCGGGGTGGGGGGTGTGCGGAAGGAGGGCCCTCAAACGAGATCCGCTTTCTCTTGGGCAGGTGTCAGGAGGCCGAGCTTTGACCTCCGGGCGCGGGCCCTGGGCGGATCTGGCGGTGGACGCCCAGTTTCCAGTAAGAGAGGGACAGAGCCACGCTGACACCGGCTGGGGAGTTTCCCCGCGCTCTGCAATCGCCTAGGGAGGCGGCAGAGACAACAGACCCATTTGTGGGCCTTCGGGTCCCTCCGTGGTTCCCGCTGGCGCGCACGTCCCCTACACCCCCAGGTCTCTGCGCACCCCCGCCCCAGGGCGTTCGCACTGCCCCCCGGCACGTTCTCGCCGCCTCCAGGCCCTGAGCACCAACCCCTCCACCGCGCGCATCCCCCGACCCCCGCGCGTCCACACCTACACGGCGCCCAGCGCCCCCACACCGCACCGGCCGGGCGGGGCCGGATGCGCAGACGTGCAGCACGTGCGCCGCGCGGCGATTGGCAGCGCCGCCCCCACCCCACCCCGCCCATCGGAGAAAGGGCGTCCCGAGCGTGGCAGCGGCGGCAGGTCAGGCTGGTGGGGGCTGTCGGGGCGCGCGGGCAGGCGGTCGCCGCCCAGAGCGGCCCAGGAACAATGACAGCCCGATGGGGAAGGGTGGCGTCTTCCCGAGGGCACCGGTTCTCTGACCTGGAGCTGGGGGGCGTGGGGGGCGTAACGCTGGTCCTGAGGAGTGGAAGCACTTTCTGTGAGTGGTGCGCACGTGTTTCCATTTTATTCGGTTGTCAACGGGCCCAGTGCACTTGAACCCCAGCGTTCTTCGATACTGAACCAAGAGGCCACTGCACCCTGCAGCCTGCGGGGCGGGGGCAGGAGTGAGGAAGGGGACTGAGTGACAAAGGTGACAGAAGCGAGCTCGCGTGTGGCCAGGGGAGTGACGCTCAGTTCTGGGTGGGGGACCAGAAAGATGTACATTGCGGAACTGGCCGATGAAGGGACGGATCTGAGCGGAGGCTACTGTTGTGGGCGGTCAGGACCCGCAGGCGCGCGGCCAGGACTCGCAGGGAGCGCGCAGGGAGCAGTGCGGGCTCCCCGGGCCGCTTTGGGGGCGTGCGCAGCAAAGGGCACGCAGCCCTAAGTGACTCTCAGCTGTGAACCTCGGCTGAGGCTGCCTCTGCTCATCCCAGCAGTAGCCAGCCAATGAAAAATAGGCTCAGGGGTTCCCGAGCCAATGGGAGACCACGAGCAGTGAGGACTTGACATTAGAAACGTTTCTGGTGTCCCGGCCCGGAGACTAATCTGTGTGTGTGTTGGGGTGGAGCGGGGCCTCTTCTCAGAAGCCCAGAACAAGTGTGTACCCAGACGGATTAGAGCGCCTGCTGTTTGTAAGGCCCCTGCCTTGGCAGTTGGAGGGGGAGGAAGGACTGGAGGAGGGCAGCGGTGAGGAATCTAGGAGCTGGCGAAGGGTTTCTCCCGCTGTTCTGGGTCCTGCGTCACTTTCCCTTCTGCAAACGGTAGTCTTGCCTTTGTGGCGAACTTGATCGTTTCTAAATTGCTTTCGCATGAGTTGCTTTACCATCACTGTAACCCACAAGATAGGTTTGATTACTCATTTTTCCAGCAGAGGAAGTGAGGCTCGGGTAAGTTGAATCCTATGCACACAGTGGCACAGCTGCTTAGTACAGGTTTGGGACTCGAACTCAGGTACCCCGACTACAAATCCAGGGCTCCTTAAATACATCAAAGGAAGGAAGCCAGGCCTGTTTTATGATCCTGGTGTTAAAGGCACACCCAGTGATTAAAATGAAATCCAGAAGGACTGGGTTTTATTCCCCTACCCCCTACCCCCCACCCCCGCCCCCGTCATCCTCTTTCAGGTTGCCCCTTTGCCACACAGGTTTGCTCTGCTGTTAGATACCATGCGTTAAGAAGAGAGCCCACTGACTGCCAGAAAAGCCAGAAGTAAAAACAGAATGCGTGTGGGGGCAGATGGATTAGCCACTGTGCATTTCCTCCTTACCCACACCCTCAGGCCAACTGGAGACCCGTGGTCCTCTCTCATGTTGGTCCCCCACCTGCAGATGCTGCTTCCTCTTCCATGGACTGGGCTTGGCCTGCCTAAAATAGGCTGCACCCAGGACTATCCCTTTAAGCCTCTTCCTCCACCACTGCCATTATCCCGGCCCTGAGGAAATACCCCCTTCCCTCCCCCAAAGCTACAACATTTTGTTTGTTTATTTATTTATTTTGAGTCTGCTCTGTTGCCCAGGCTGGAGTGGTGCAATATCGGCTCACTGCAACCTCCTCCTCCTGGATTCAAGTGATTCTCCTACCTCAGCCTCCCAAGTAGCTGGGACTACAGGCACACGCCACCACACCAGGCTAATTTTTGTATGTTTAGCAGAAACACGGTTTCACCTTGTTTACCAGGCTGGTCTCGAACTCCTGACCTTGGGTGATTCTCTTGCTTCAGCCTTCCAACATGCCGGGCTTACAGGCATGAGCCACTGAGCCTGGCCAAGGCTACAACATTTTTAATAGGAGTGTTGCTTCTAGAGGATTTGTCAGTCGGGGTCTTGGTGTCTCTGCCATGGTGCCTGATGAAGTTTCTGGGTCTTTTCGGCAAAGCAGATGATGCTCAGTGGTTCCCAAGGCTGAATGCCTATCACAGTCATCTGTCAAGCCTTTTAAAAATACCCATCACTGAGTGCATCTCGGATTGGGATTCAGGAGGTGTGGGGCGCATGTTATGTTTTTTTTTTTTGTTTTAAATACTCAAGTGATTTAGATGACCAGTCAGGTTGAGACCAGTCAGGTTGAGATGGATGAAAAATGACTTCCATCCGAAAAGTCTGAAATAACTCGAAGCTGACATTGTAGGCTTTTTGGTCAGACGGAAACCGGTCATTCAGAGGTCCATCATGCCTAAGAATGTGAAGAATGACAGTTCTATTCATAAGAGGACCCAAAAGGGAACTAAAACCCTTGGTGGTAGGAATATCCCATGTTGAGTAATCTAGGGCCTTAGGGGAATAAAGGGTTAGGGAACTGATACTGGGTGTGAACTGACTTTATTTTCACTACAATAAAACTAACTAGACATCGGCACTCAAAGTCAGTGGCTTACATCCTACACAACTTGTATTCCTATCAGTGGATGCTGTTTGCTTCGTTTTCATTTATCAGGCCTTGCCTTCTACACCTGCACTGTCCAGTACATTAGCCACTAGCCACATAGGGCAATTGAGCACTTGAAGTGTGTCCCGTCCAAATTGAGATGTGTTGTATGTGTCAAACAAACAATGGACTTCAAAGACTCAGAAAAAAATGTAATCATTAATACCTTCAACATATTGTGATTAAAATAATATTTTGGAACTGTTGGGCTAAGTCAAATACATTATTACAATTAATTTCAGCTCTTTCTCTCTCCCTTCTTTCCTTCCTTCCCTTCCCTCCCCTCCCCTCCCCTCCCTCCCTCCTCCCTCCTCCTTTCCCTTTCCCTTTCCCTTTCCCTTCCCTTTCCCTTTTCTTTCTTCTTTTTCTTTCTTTTGTTTCACTGTCTCCCAGGCTGGAATGCAGTGGCACAATCATAGCTCACTGCAGCCAGGAACTCCTAGGCTCAAGTGATCTTCCTGCCTCAGGCTCCTAAGCAGCTAGGACTACAGGCACGCCCCACCATCCCGTCTTTTTTTTTTTTTTTTTTTAATTCAGTCCCTGTAGAGACTGCCAAAAATTGCCAATGCCGACCATATTTCAAGTTATCATGGCAGGGTATTGGGAAAAGTTTTCCCAAATCTCATTGGCTGTGATACTGCCACTTTTTTTTTTTTTTTTTTTTTTTTGAGATAGAGTCTCGCTCTGTCACCCAGGCTGGAGTGCAAACACCACATCCGGCTAATTTTTTTGTATTTTTAGTAGAGTTGGGGTTTCACCATGTCGGTCAGCCTGGTCTCGAACTCCTGACCTTATGATCTGCTCGCTGCAGCCTCCCAAAGTGCTGGGATTATAGGCATAAGCCACCATACCTGGCTATATTTTTTTTTAGAGGTGGGGGGTCTCATTGTATTGCCCAAGGTGGCCACGAACTCCTGGCCTCAAGCAGTCCTCCCACCTCAGCCTCCTTAATAGCTGGGACTGCAGGCATGAGCCGCCACACACCAACTTTTAACTTTTATTGTTTTAATGTACCTAGTAGAACATTTTCAATTACATATTTGGTTTGTGGAGGCTGGGAACATTCTTGGTCTGGATAATGGAGAGAGAGAGAGAGAGTGTGTGGTGTTGAAATTCATCAAACTGTGTCCTTAAGCTTTCTGTACTTTACTGCTGTATGTAAATAAAAGTCAGTTTAAAAATTAAACAATACAGGCTGGGTGCGGTGGCTCACACCTGTAATCTCAGCACTTCAGGAGGCCTAAGTGGGTGGAACATTTGAGGTCAGGACTTCATGACCAGCCTGGCCAACATGGTGAAACCCTGTCTCTACTAAAAATACAAAATTAGCTGGGTGTGGTGGCACTTGCCTGTAATCCCAACTACTGAGGGGGCTGAGGCAGGAGAATTGCTTGAACCTACAAGGTGGAGGTTGCTGTGAGCCGAGATTGCACCATTGCAACTCCAGCCTGGACAAAAAGAGTGAAACTCCCTCTCAAAAAAAAAAAACCCACAAAACACACACACATGCAAAGCAACAACAACCACCAAAAAAACAAACAAACAAACAAACAAAAAAAACAAGAAACTCCAGCTGGTATAAACATGGAATGGAATTTATTGGCTTGTGAACTAAAAAGTCCAAAAGAAAATCAGGCTCCAGCCAGGGTATGGTTGGGACCTGGATCCTTTTCTCTGTGATTCTCTGGGCATTCCCTCCATGGGTCACTGAATCCTCAGGCTGAACTCCCTCCCATGAGCAAAATGGCTGCAGGAACCCCTGGCCTCACATGCACATCCCACCCCATCGAGAAAGAGAGTTTCTTGCCTCCCAAATGCTCAAAGAAAAATATTAGCTTTCACCTAACCAATCATTTAGCCCAGGGGAATCTCACATGCTCACTGGTGCATCCCTGAAATGTGCTAGTGAGCAGCATGCAGTCGCTGCTAAAAGAACCCTGATTAGGCTGGGCGAGGTGGTTCACGCCTGTAATCCCAGCACTTTGGGAGGTTGAGGTGGGGGGATCACGAGATCAGGAGTTTGGGACCAGCCTGACCAATGTGGTGAAACCCTGTCTGTACTAAAAATTAGCCAGGCGTGGTGGTGTGTGCCTGTATTCCCAGCTACTCAGGAGGCTGAGGCAGAAGAATCACTTGAACCAGGGAGGTGGAGGCTGCAGTGAGCCGAGGTGGAAACACTGCACTCCAGCCTGGGAGACAGAGCAACACGCCATCTCAAAAGAAAAAAAAAAAAAGAACCCTGATTAGGCTTAAGCAGCTAAGGCCCCATCCTACACAAATCTCAAGGCTGCCATGTATTCAGGAGATGTGAATGGGTTCTTTGAAGCTGACAAACAGCAGTGTCTGCTAGATTACCCCACCATTGCAAATCACTACCTAGCAAACTTTCTCTGTAAAGGACTAAATAGTAGATAATTAGGCTTCACATGCCTCCTAAGAGTTCTTTTGTTGAATTTTGTTTTACATCCTTTAAAAATATAAAAACTGGCTGCGTGCAGTGGCTCATGGCTGTCATCCCAGCACTTTGGGAGACCAAGGCAGGTGGATCACAAGGTCAGGAGTTTGAGACCAGCCTGGCCAAGATGGTGAAACCTCGTCTCTACTAAAATTTAAAAAAAAAAAAAAAAAAAAAATTAGCCGGGCGTGGTGGCACATGCCTGTAATCCCAGCTACTCAGGAGGCTGAGGCAGAAGACTCGCCTGAACCCAGGAGGTGGAGGTTGCAGTGAGCCAAGATCGTGCCACTGCACTCCAGCCTGGGCGACAGAGTAAGACTCTGTCTCAAAAAAAAAAAAAAAAAAAAAAAAAAAAATACACACACACACACACACACACACACACACACAGCATTCTTAACTCATGGGCCTTACAAAAACAGGTCAAGGGCTAGATTTGGCCCGAAGATGATAGTTTGCCAACCACTGATCTGGATCATGATGATACTTGTGGTATCTACATTGACCTTGTTGACTTGTTTCCCCTGATTATAATAAAAGCTCTTTGAGACCAGGAACCAGGTCTGTCTCATCCACCACTGTCTTCTTCACACCTAAAACAGTGCTGGCATTTTGGGAGGGCTGCACAGGAGAATCACTTGAGCTCAGGAGGTTGAGACCAGTCTGGGCAACATAGCAAGACCTCATCTCTACAAAAAATATAAAAAATTAGTCAGATGTGGTAGTGTGTGCCTGTAGTCTAAGCTATTCAGGAGGCTGAGGTGGGAGGATCACTTGATCCTATGATTGAGGCTGCAGTGAGCCATGATCATGCCACCGAACTCTAGCACGGTTGACAGAGCAAGATCCTGTCTCAAGAAAAATAAAACCAAAAAAACAGTGCCAGGCAAATAGTAGCTGTCCAATAAATATTCACTGGATAAATGATTATGAAAACTTTATTCCAGAGCATGTTCGGACCCAGTGATCTAGCTCTGACCTGGATTTCTCTGTCTTCTCTGTCTGTGGGACACAGCTGCCCCCATAGTGACCTATGCAGGAACGAACAGGGCTGCTGCTGATCCACACAGTGTCTTTGGGCAAATCAGAAAAAGGTCACTCCCGCTGGCTGCTGTAGCTCAGCACCCAGGACCACAGTGAGCAGGTGAGGGCTGAATTTCAGCCCCTGCCTCTTTCCCCTTGGAGGGCGTTCTTGGGTGGGACTCCTTCCCAGTTGTGTGCCCTGGCTCCGGGATAGAGTGCTGAGTTGGAGTTCTAAGACCTCCCCTGCTTTTATTGTTCCCACACCTCTCTGAAAAATGTTGCTGCTAGCACTCTGCCTACAGCTTTTACCCTTTTCTCTCACCAACTCCCAATCCCTTCTCTTTCCAGTTCTTTTCAACACAATGACTGTGATTTGTATATATTGAACTGAAATTCTCCAAGCAGCCTAGAATGTGACATAAGGGAGACAAGCTTGGGCAGCATAGCAAGACCTCATCTCTGCTAAAAACATAAAAAATAGATCAGATGGAGGGGGATTGCGGTTAGAGAGGGATTTCTGTCCTGTGTGCTTACTATACTTAAAGAAAGACCATGGGAAACTTGAAAAAGCAGCAGCCAAAATTGTCAAGGAAATAGTGAAGTTGCCATAAAAATACAGTCATGTGTTAAGGGTTCTTCCATCTGGAAAGATAAAGGCTAAGAAGGAGGAACATCTGTTTAATCATGGATGTTATGGTTAGGGTGGTCTTGAACTCATTCACCAACTCCTGAAAGAGAACTGGGGAGAGGTGGGGGCTCTGCTTAAAGCTTGAGAGTTATGTTGAGGAATACTCAACATGTTCCTTCACTTGGTGGGTGGTAAGATCATGCAACTCATTATCCCAAGCAGGAGTCAAGCTGGAAAAAAAAAGTCTTGGGGGACTTAGCTGTTGACAGACCCCTAATGACTTATGGAGGCCTTGGGGTATGGGCAATGCTCTTTGAAGTTGCTGACTAGGAGCATGACTGGTTGTCCACAGTGCGTCCCTGCATGGCCGTCTCAGAGACAGCGTTCTGAGCTGGGCAAGACGAGGAGCCAAGGCTGCCACCCACAATCCCTGGCAAAAAAACTTCCAGATTGCCAGGGGTTGTGGGTGGCAGCCTTGGCTCCTCGTCTTGCCCAGCTCAGAATGGGGGGACCGGGTGGAGGCCTCATACAAGAACAATTGACTTTCCCAACTCAGTTTTCCTTAGGCCAGCTACCATCTATTGCTGGGAGTTCGAGGGTCATCAAAACAATGAAATGGTGTTTGTGAACGTTTTGCCTAAATGTCTACTCTATCCATAGGGACCTCGCCTGTTGTCATTATGAGAGCTGACATTTAGTGATTATGTTTACAAACTACGTGCTGTTGTACACACTATTTGATGTTGACAGCAGTCCTGTAAGGTAGGTGCTATCATTTCAGCATCCTGTTTGATAAATGGGGAAACTGAGGCACAGAGAAGTAGCTCTTTCAGAGTCTAACAGGCAATAAATGTTACAGAATTCAAATGAAGGCCGGAAGCCTCCGGAGTACATAATGAACTGTCTCTCCATTAACCTGGGGTTACCGCCACTCCTATGGTGCTACCAGAGAGGACACCACTCCCTTCCAGCCATTCAGTTACTAGGAAAGAGTGCAGACCCATTGTGGCCATATCCACTCTTTCAAGAAAAGCCATAAGGATCAACACTGGGCGGATGGAACAAATCTAGCTAAACGCAGACTGAGGTTGCCCAGCTCTGATGGTTGCTATACTCACACCACCCTGCAGCGGCACATCTTACAGGCAGGGTGCTGTTGTCCATGTCCGTGGAAAACATGAGCTACCAGATGTGGGCTCAGAGCAGCAGGGAGCCTGGCTGGACACACATGGGCAGAGGCTGCCGCGCTGCGGTGCCTGTATCTAGAAGTTGGTCTCCGGCCTTTCAGCGGTGCTTAGTGATCTCTCTGGGCCTCTGACTGGTCCGGGATTCTACCAATGTCATCGTAGAGAGCAACAGCAAAGGCTCAAAGGTGTGGAGAGATGTTTGGTGTCTGGGAAGATGGGCTCTGTGGCATACAACTGGATTGTCCCAGCTGGCGCATAAGCCACACAAAATGTGCAGAATCCAAGGCTATACCTGCGATTTGGTGTGTGCTGGGAAACTGGCAGTGCAAGAGGCCTGTGACATCCCGTGGAGACTTCACTCAGGCTGTGCGCTGGGAGGGCTGGGGGCTTTTTCCAGTTTGCACAAAGGCGCTCTCTTTGAGCTAAGCTGCACATCGCGGGTGTGCGTCCACCCAGAGGAGGGACCTTCCAATTCACATCAAGTCTCCTTGCATCCCTGGGGGCCCTGAAGCAGTTTGAGGTATCACTGACCTTCCCTCATACCCCCAATGCTTTCTATTTATATCTTCCCATCTTTTCTACTATTGAGAGTGCAGGTGGGATTTAGGGGACTCAGGAATGCCAGAATTCTGCCCTGGCTCTTCCACTCCTTCCTTCCTATGGGGTTCCTGGGGATTGGCACACACAGAGGATAAAGGCAAATAGTGCAGAGCCTGACACTCCGCTCCAGGCAGGGCTGTGGGCTGCATGGCACAGCTGAGGCTTGGAACTCCAGGATCCAGAGGCCCTCCTTTCCCTGGCCATGCTAGGCCCGACCCGCCAGTGCTCATGTCAGGAGGATGAGGGAAGCCAGAAGGACAGGCTCCAAGAGGACCTTGGTTCAGATCCTTGTTCTGTCCCCAGAGCTGGAGGAGCCAGTGAGAAGAGCAAGATCCACCCACCCCTGAGAACAGGACGTGGGAGGGAAGGCCACTCCTTGGCACAGACCTTATCACACAGGGTCCCTGCCCCTTTCTACAGGTGGCTGAAGCGCAGTGCCAGATCCTGACGGAAGTTGTTGGCAGCAGCTCCCTGGAGGGAAGCCAGCCGAGGTGTGGGCATCTTCCCAGCTACAAGAACATGGTCTCATTTCATCTTCACAGCTTCCCTATTTACAGATGGGGAAACAACTGCGTGCTACACAAGATGAGGAATTGGGTCAAGGTCACACAGCTAGTAAGCAGAGCTGGGCTTTGACACTGTGGCCAGCTCTGCAGCCACTGCCCAGGTTCCTCTTTGGCACAGGACTGATTGCTCACTGCCAGTGAGCAGGAATAGCCCTGCCTGTAGGGGGCTGCCTGGCCAAAGGGTGGCTCCTTCCTTGGAGGGCAGCCCGAATTCAACTCAGCTCTGTAGGGGTGAGGTGTAGGGAGTAGGGTGCAAAAATCCGGCCCCTTACTCCACTCAGGACAACTCTGAAGGGCTTTGTAACTCCTCATGGGATGGAGGCCAGGTTTTGGTGGCGAGTGCACCACATTTCACCTTCTCCCTCGGCCCAGCCCTGCTTTCCTGCCTCTTACAGCCGCTGTGCTGACCACACGCCCAGACCAACTCTGCAGGCGTCTTACCTATGCCATCTGCGTTCTCCGTCCTTAGAAAATACTTCCTCCCCTCCTTCCCAGGATCCGGGACGAATAAACCAAAAATCCAAAGAGTAGAGGGCGAGGCAACCCAGAGCTTAACAACGGCAGGAAGTCCCCGCCACCCTGGGCTGGAGGGATAGAAGGAGGGGTCCGGCTTCCCTGCACCCAGGGACCACCCAGCAAAGCCAGAGCTGTGGTGGGTCTGTCAAGAGGGGAAATGCAGCCCGTGACAGAAACACTCCTGAAGTTGGGGGGGTCCAAAGTGACACCCCAGCTTCTCCCTTTCGGCTAGACGTTTCTGATGATAGGCTACCTAACAATACAAGGTGTTCATACCAAGGTTTTAATACGCACATATTTGGGTAATACTAAAGATTTTGTCAGCTTGGGGTCTACAATAATTTCTTCTTTTGAAAGGGAAACATTGCTGTAGGATGATCTATCAGAGCTGCGTCCCAAAGCACCATTCACTCCAGTGCAGCCACCACAGCCTGAAGGTCAGATTCCTTCAGGATTGGGAATGGGGAGCTGAAAACAGCCCCTAGGGCCAGAGGATGTTGGAGCACAGGAAGAGGTCCTAGAAGTTTCCTTGTTCACTCTCCTCACTTTACTGAGGGGAAACCCCAGACCCAGAGAGCTCCAAGCTTGGACAACCCCTTTTATGGAGGGTGAACTGTGGAGTTTTGGGAACGATCACTACTGGGGAATGGAGTCACCCAGGGCTTTCAGTTCTCAGCCTAGATGAGGGCTTGTGTGTGCATGTGTGTGTTTGGTATGTGTGTGTGCATGATACGTGGGTACATGTATGTGTGCATATGCATATGGCATGTGTGTGCCTGTGGGTGCGCGTGTATGTACATGTATAGTGTGCATGAATGTGTGTGGGTGTATGTGTGCGCATGTATGTAGTTGTGTGCATGTGCACACTCTCCACCCTGAAAGTTTATATCTTTTGAATTTCTTTCTTTTTTTTTGAGACAGAGTCTCACTCTGTCGCTCAGGCTGGGCTGGAGTACAGTGGCATGATATCAGCTCACTGCAACCTCCACCTCCTGGGTTCAAACAATTCTCCTGCCTCAGCCTCCCAAGTAGCTGGGATTACAGGTGCCTGCCACCACACTGGGCTAATTTTTCATATTTTTTGGTAGAGATGGGGTTTCACCATGTTGGCCAGGCTGGTCTCGAACTCCTGACCTCAAGTGTTCCACCCACCTCGGCCTCCGTCCCAAAGTCCTGGGATTACAGGCTGAGATACACCTGGCCCCATCTTTTGAATTTTGAGTGGCTGCTGGTATTGATGATAGAATGTGAATACACTTGATTTGTATTCATATGGAGGGGAAAGTGCCTCTGACCTGTCCCCATGGAAGGGAAATAAGATTGGCCTGGAGATACTTATCTAGTGGGGGAGATAGATACCACGATCACAAAAATGCTTTTCCCAGGGCAAGGCTCATCCATTGCACTCTAGATGGGCTGACCCTTGCAATTTCCCCAAACGTGGGAACTTGACTGCATAATTTGTGGTAGCAGGGGATTGTGTTTGTGCTTTCCCCTAGTAATGAAGGAAAAGAAAAAACAGACTGTCCTGGAGATATGAGGACAGAAGCCCAACCCAGTCCCTGGTTCCAGTGAGTCCAGGCCCAGCCCTGGAGATAGGCCTTATCAGCTGCCATCCCAGCTTCCTGTTTTTCAGTGGGCTGGGCACCTGGGCTGAAGGAACATCTGCTTCTGTTTATTCTTCCCCTTTATCTTAATGGGTTCCCCACAATGGCTCCCTGGGACACCTCTCACCACTGCTCTGAGTACTCAGGTAGGTACTGCTCCCTGCCCCACCTACAACCCAGGGACAGAAGGAGGAAGACTGGACAGGCCAGAGATTTGGTGCCCTGGGATTAAGGCTAGTTACTAAACAGGTCTGGGGCTTAAAACTGGACCCTAAAGTCAATGTGGAGAAGGGAAAAAAGAACAAAAGGCAAAAGGCTCTCCTCCTAAGAGTGAAAGCAGGAAACGGGCAGGTTGCTGGGGGTAACCTTAGGGGCTAAGAGAAATATAATTGCTTTTCAATTTCTGTTACACCTAGGCTAATAACCACAACTGGAAATTCTTGTTAGGAGGAGGAAGTTTTCTCTCATTAAGAAATGATAGAAAGTCATTCACCCTTGAACCTAGAATAGTCAACTTCATACTGAAAGAACTTGACTAAGCTAGGGCCTTGGCCAGCCTGCAGTGCTCATCTGCACCTCTGTGTGGATTAGAAAAAGGGGCTCCTTTGTCCATGCAGTCACAGCCTCCAACTTGGCAAATGTCCCCATCCCGTTCCCTAGCACAAAGACAACCTGGCATAGTTGCATAATCATATCCGCTTTCTCTCCTTCACTACTAACACCTTCATTACCCTGGACAGCTTAAGCTCTGAAGGGACCATCCCAGAAGCACAGAAAAGACTTGTAGATGAGAAGCTGGAAGGGCTTTTAACATTCTCTTGGTCCAAAGTCCCTGCTTCAATTCACTTCATGATAAGGCTTCTGGTTGAGTTGTAAGAAAGCTATTCTGGGCCAATCAAGATCATTCTAAACTATGATTATTGGCAATTTAGAATTAATGAGAAAGGAAAGAGCGAGACTGTCTCAAAAACAAAACCAAAAAAAGTCAGTCGCTGTGGCTCCCACACCTGTAATCCTGGCACTTTGGGAGGTTGACGCGGGCTGATCACCTGAAGTCAGGAGTTCAAGAACAACCTGGCTAACATGGCGAAACCTTGTCTCTACTAAAAATACAAAAATTAGCTGGGAGTGGTGGTACATACCTGTAATCCTAACTACTCAGGAAGCTGAGGCAGGATAACCACTTAAACACAGGATGCTGGAGGTTACAGTGAGCCAAGATCTTGTCACTCCACTCCAGCCTGGGTGACAGAGCGAGACTCTGTCTCAAAAAAAAAAAAAAGCATGAGAAAGTTTACAGATTTTACTCAAGGATTTCTTTCCCTAAATTTTGCTTAATACCTATTATCTTAAAGCATTATTTTTGTTTTTACAAATGTAGATATTATCAGCCAGGCTTGGTGGCTCACACCTGTAATCCCAGCACTTGGGGAGGTCGAAGCAGGTGGATCACGAGGTCAGGAGATCGAGGCCATCCCGGCCAACATGCTGAAACCCCATCTCTACTAAAAATACAAAATATTAGCCCAGTGTGGTGGCACACATCCGTAGTCTCAGCTACTCGGGAGGCTGAGGAGGAGAATCGCTTGAACCCAGGAGGCAGAGGTTGTAGTGAGCCAAGATTGCACCACTGCATTCCAGCCTGGCAAACAGAGCAAGGGTCCATCTCAAAAAAAAAAAAAAAAAAGTAGATATCAAGTTGAGTGCTGTTTAAGGCGTTTTCTTCTTTTCTAACCAAATTGTCAATAGATTATGGTGGTTCCAAGCTTGGGCTCTGGCATCAGAATGAGTAGAGTTCCAATTGCTAGCTCCTACTCTTGCCAGCTGAGAGGACCTGGGCAGTTTACTTAACTTCCCCACGCCCTGATTTCCTCATCTGTAAAATAGGGATAAGTAACATTATCTATTGTAAATAATTAACATGTGAATTAAATGAGGAGGTATGAAAATGTGTGGCCCAGTACCCAGCACTTAATAAACATTAGCTACTATTAAGCTAATTTCGAATGGGTAAGGAATGTGATACCCATATTCTTTTTTTTTTTTTTTTGAGACAGAGTCTTGCTTGGTCACCCCAGGCTGGAATGCAGTGGTGCGATCTCAGCTCATGCAACCTCCACATCCTGAGTTCAAGCGATTCTCATGCCTCAGTCTCCCGATTAGCTGTGACTACAGGCACCACTACCTCGCATGGATAATTTTTGCATTTTTTTTAGTAGCAATGGGATTTTATCATGTTGGCCAGGCTGGTGGAATGTGATACCATTATTCTAGGTCATTGAGGGGATGACCATGTCTTCTGCCCCTTGGAGAAATGGTGGGTCCCCAGTCGGGCAGGGAAAGTGAGCCTGGGACATGAAATTGTGCCAGAAGACAAAGAAGTGTCCAAGACAGCAACCAGCTTAAAGGAAATTTTACTAGCCAAATTTGGGTCAATCTGAACATCAAAATAAATAGTCACTATAGTTGATAACACAATTTTTAAAAATCTCTAGTAATATTCAAAATGAGGACTAAAGGAAGGGAAATACCAGCTAATAAAACTGAAAAGAACAATAGAATTGGAAATCACTATTTGGCAACCTCCAATTAAATAAAGATTATTGAAGAGCAAGATATTCACATTGGGCTGAAGTATTACCTGCAGATAACTTGCAAATTACCAAGGGGAAAATTTCCTTTTACAATGGAGAGAGCTGGTGGTCACCACCTTATCCAAGTGATCAAACTTGGCCAGGCACAGTGGCTCATCCCTGTGATCCCACCACTTTGGGAGACTGAGGCAGGAGGGTTGCTTGAGGCCAGGAGTTTGAGGCCAGCCTTGGCAACATAGTGAGACTCTCTCTCTACCAAAAAATAAAAAATTAGCCAGGCATGAGTGGCATTTATCTGTGGTCCCAGCTACTAGGGAGGTTGAGGTGGGAGGATTGCTTGAGCCCAGGAGTTCAAGGCTTCCGTGAGCTATGATCATGCCACTGTACTGCATCTAGGCAACAAAGAAAGACCCTGTCTCCAAAAATAAAAATAAAAACCACAACAACTAAGCATTGCTAATAGTGCAGCTATTATGCACTCATCTGCCTTCTGATGTGATGTAATCCGAAATACTCAATACTACCACTTATGAATTATTCCTGCCATATGTGATACACATGAATCTAATCAAGCCTCATGACTTAGTGATGACAGAGGAACAAGTTAAATCACACCAAAAGGAACTGAAAAGACAAATGCACAGTGTGGAATTTACTATAAGACAACTAACCTGTGACAAAGCTCCCTCCCTGACCATGCTTTAGTCAGGCTCCTCCGAGCCCTCTTTTCAACCAGGCCTAGACCTTGGCCCCATCTTATCTTTGGTCTGCTCAGTCAGTCTTAGCAAAGAATCCTGCCAAGTCATCTCTGCACCCTTTGTATCTGATCAAGTACCTCACCTCGCTCCCTTGACGTCTAAGCCCTTAGCCTGTCTTAGCAAGAATTACCTATGCTTGATGTCTCCCATTAGTCATTTCCCATCCACTGACCCCTCCTCCTGCTCTCTGGCTGTAGATCCCCACTTGTCCTTGTACTTGGGGTTGAGCCAGATCACACTCCCCTATCCCAGCACTCCTATTGTAGTAGTCTTGAATAAAGTTTTTCTGTTGGAGAATAAGTTTTTCTTTAAAACCTGGACACATCAAGAATTCATTTTTTAAAATGAATTATTTTAGAATAAAAGAAATTAGAGAGTCATAATAATCAAATGCATGTAAGATACTTTGATTGAATCCTGGATCAAAAAAGGAAAAAAAAATCTATAAAAGATATTTTGAGGGGCCAATCGTGGTGGCTCACGCCTGTAATCCCACCACTTTGGGATCACAAGGTCAGGAGTTCAAGACCAACCTGGCCAATATGGTAAAACCCCATCTCTTCTAAAAGTGCAAAAGTTAGCCCAGTGTGGTGGTATGTGCCTGTAATCCCAGCTACTCAGGAGGCTGAGGCAAGAGAATCGCTTGAACCTGGAAGGTAGAGGTTGCAATGAGCTGAGATCACACCATCGCACTCCAGCCTGGGCGACAGAATGAGATTCTGTCTCCAAAAAAAAAAAAAAAAAAAAGATATTTTGAGAACAATTGGATATATTTGATTATCGATTGGATATCATAAAGTTATTGTTTCTTTTCTTGGGTGTGCTAATGATACTGGTTATGGGGAGAATACCCCAAGTCCCACTAAATGCCCATCTGTTTTCAGGGGCTGTGTTAGTTTCCTAAGGCTGTGCTAATAAATTGCCACAAGCGGGTAGTTTGCAACACAGAAATTACTTATCTTACAGTTCAAGTCCAAAATCAAGGTGTTGGTGGGGCCATGCTCTGTGTGAAGGCTCTGGAGAGGAGTCTTCCTTCCTCTTCCAGCTTCTGCTCTGTGTGAAGGCTCTGGAGAGGAGTCTTCCTTCCTCTTCTAGCTTCTGGTAGTTACTGGCAATCCTTGGAGTTCCTCGGTTTGTGACAACATAAACTTCTATCTCTGTCTCCACAGTCAGGTAGCCTTCTTCCCTGTGTGTCTCTTGGGCTCTTCAGATCTCTCTGTCCCTTATAAGGACAGCAGGTGTTGGATGTAGGACCTACTCTAATGCAGTATGACTTCATCTTGAGTACCTCTGCAAAGACCCCCTGTATCAATAAGGTCACATTCAAGGTACCAGGGGCTAGAACGTCAACGTTTCTTTTACTTGGGACACAGTGTAACCCACAACATGAATGATGTGTCATGATGTCTGAAATGTACCTTCAAAGGTCTCAATAAGAAATTCTGTAGATGCAAAGGAGGAGGAGATAAGGAGAGAGGGAAAAAAACTCAATGTAGTAAAATGTTAATTGTGGAATCTTTTGGAAGGTATAAGGGTGGCTACTGTATTCTTTCAACTTTTCTGTAAGTTTGAATATTTTCAAAATAAACGGTTGAAGGAAAAACATAGATTCCTAGTAATTCCCCCACCCACAGCCCTGTTCTATTTCCATATGTCTGGAGCAAGGCTCAAGGATATGTATTTTTAACAAGCATTACTATTTTTCCCCCCCGAGACGGAGTCTTCTGTCACCCAGGCTGGAGTGCAGTCACGCAATCTCGGCTCACTGCAGCCTCTGCCTCCCAGGTTCAAGCGATGCTCCTGCCTCAGCCTCCTGAGTAGATGGGATTACAGGTACCTGCCACCACACCCAGCTAATTTTTGTATTTTTAGTAGAGACAAGTTTTCACCATGTTGGCCAGGCTGGTCTCAAACTCCCATCAGGTGATCCACCTGCCTCAGTCTCCCAAAGTGCTGGGATTACAGATGTAAACCACTGCACCTGGCCAAGAATATGTATTTTTAACAAGCATTACTATTTTTTAATAGGCACTTGCAGTCCTGCTCATGTTCTGCAAAAGTTTATAAATACTGGTTAATCTTATAAACCCAAAAGGATATATTCAAATCCCCTGCAACCTTTTTTGTGCCAACAGACCCTAACTATAAGATGCATTATTTTAAGAAACAGTACAAATGTATGTAAAACGAAATCAACCAACACAACAAGCACATACAAACTCACAAAGATTGCAAATATTTCAGTGAGCACTTATCAACATAACAGTGTCTAGCAATTATCAGACATATATGTCACAAAAGGGAATTATATCCAAAGTCAATTTATTTATATTGAACATTCACAGGCTCCAGCTAGTTGTCAGTAGAATGCTTTGCAGTTTTTTAAGTGTAGTCTCCAAAGCATCAGGTGGGAACTCAGATGGGGTTGAGGAGAAAGCACAGTGGACAGTATGAGTCTCTTCCATCCCTACCTACCACCTCCAGTGGCTGCAGCCCTATTTTCATCTCCATTGTAATATTTCATGTCTATGTCAGATACTGTGTTTGTTTTCTTATAAAAGGATTTTGTTTCTTAAAAAAATCTGTTGGCCAGGTGCAGTGGCTCACACCTGTAATCCCAGCACTTTGGGAGGCTGAGGTGGGCAGATCACAAGGTCAAGAGATTAAGACCATTCTGACCAATATGGTGAAACCCTGTCTCTACTAAAAATACAAAAAGTAGCTGGGTGTGGTAGCGTACACCTGTAGTCCCAGCTACTCAAGAGGCTGAGGCAGGAGAATTGCTTGAACCCAGAAGGCAGAGGTTTTAATGAGCCGAGATCACACCCTACACTCCAGCCTGGTGATAGAGCGAGACTCTGTCTCAAAAAAAAAAAATTGTTTACACCACTGGTCTAGTATTGCCTTTTAAATTTTATTTTATTCTGTGACAGGGTCTTTCTGTGTTGCCCAGGCTGGAGTGGAGTGCAATGGCACTATCACGGCTCACTGCAGCCTCAACCTCCTGGATTGCTTAAGCAAACCTCCTGCCTCAGTCTCATGAGTAGCTGGGACTATAGGCTTACACCACCACGACTGGCTAATTTTTTATTTTTTATAGAGACAGGGTCTCCTTATGTTTCCCAGGCTGGTCTCAACTCCTGGACAGAAGCAATGCTCCCACTTCAGCCTCCCAAGAGGAGGGATTACAGGCATGAGCCACCACACCCAGCCTAGTTATTGCCTTGATTGACACATAATAGATACTTAATAAAATAGTTCATTGAAGGAATGGACTCCACAGAATATCTAAATCAAAACTGAATGATTTTTTTCTGACAATATGTTTGTTTGGGCCGGGTGCGGTGGCTTACACCTATAATCCCAACACTTTGGGAGGCCAAGGCAGGCAGATCACGAGGTCAGGAGTTCGAGACCAACCTGTCCAACATAGTGAAATCCCATCACTACTAAAAATACAAAAATTAGCTGGGCGTGGTGGCACACCCCTGTAATCCCAGCTACTCAAGAGGCTGAGGCAGTAGAATCACTTGAACCCTGGAGCCAGAGGTTGCAATGAGCCAAGATTGTACCCTGTACCCTAGCCTGGGCAACAGAGTGAGACTCCGTCTGAAAAAGAATGCTTGTTTGATACATTTGTAAAGAGCGGCCCAGACAGGGAAAGAAAGAGAGTGCTCTGGACTCATGACAAACTTGGTCAGATGGTCAAGCCTCATGCATTCGCCATCATCAGTGGAAGTACCTCCTAGACAGTTCTGTCAACACCGACTGTGAAAGGCAGGGGCTCTGGGCTCTGCCATCAACTCAGTGTGGAGACCCAAAGAGTTTCCAAGGCCCTTGTGGCTGCATTTCCTCTAGTGGTTGTGAGTGGGGCAAAATGGACTCACTCACTAACACTAGTAAGATCCTGGGATTTGTAATATCTATTATTTATTTATTTATTTATTTATTTATTTTTGAGACTGAGTCTTGCTCTGTCATCCAGGCTAGAGTGCAGTAGTGCAATTTCAGCTCACTGCAGCCTCTGCCTCCCGGGTTCAAGTGATTCTCATGCCTCAGCCTCCCAAGTACTGGGATTACAGTTGTGTGCCACCAAGCCCAGCTAATTTTTTTGTATTTTAGTAGTAGAGATGCGGTTTCACCCATGTTGGCCACGCTGGTCTCAAACTCCTGACCTCAGGTGATCCGCCTGCCTTGGCTCTCAATGTGTTGGGATTACAGGCGTGAGCCACTGTGCCTGACGATTTACTTTTAAAAAATTACATTTGAGAAGATTTTAGGTTATTCCAAAAATAATGTCACTTTTACTAATTTATTTAGATATTCTTACTTGTATAGGAGAGAAAAGGATGAAGTTACAGAGAGGAATTATGCATAACTCTGGACTGCCACATGGGAGTAACGGACGTACATGATCATTGTCCTTCACTCAAAACTGCAGAAAAAGCTGGGAATCACTGCTATACAGTGTCTAATGGGACATCTCGTTTTTATATATACTTGCTTATTTAGAGACTATATTAAAGGCCTGCACAGTGGCTCACACCTGTAATCCCAGAACTTTGAGAGGCTGAGGTGAGTGGATCACCTGAGGCCAGGAGTTCAAGACCAGCCTGGCCAACAAGGCAAAACCCCATCTCTACAAAAAATTTAAAAATTAGCCAATTTGGTGGTGCACATATGTAGTGCCAGCTACTCCAGAGGCTGAGGTGGAAAGATTGGTTAATCCCAGGAGGCTGAGGCTGCAGTGAGCTGTCACTGTCCCACTGTACAGCAGTCTGGGTGACAACGCGAGACACTGTCTCAAATAAATAAATAAATAAATAAATAAATAAATAAATAAATAAGATGCTATAAGTAAAATGCCTACCATGGTTTCTGGCATATTGCAAGCACACAACTAATAATAGCCACTACTAGTTTAACTTCTTCCATAATTCAATAATCATCTTTTTTTTTCAGTTACTGTTTTTATCAGAAACACATTTGCATTATTTGAAAAGTAAAATAATGTTGAAAGTCTTAAAGCAAGCAATTCCTTCCCCACTATTCCCACCCTTGGTTTTCTGAAGCAACCTCTTTTTAGCTTTTACCAGCTTCTCTGGTTTTCTCCATTGCACTTCTTGTCTGCTGTCTTCCTTCTTTAGAAAACAAGGATTTAGCTATCATATATCTTCTCTTCCCCTAGCCTCCTAATTTGCTTGTGTTGCAATTTCTGGTTTAATCAGTAGCCAGTGTTTATTCTGACAATGCCACCATTATTCACGGCTGAGCTGTGGAGTGTAACATGATTATATTTCCTATCTGGTACAAACTTTTTCTTGTTTTCCTTGAAGATAAATATTGCCTCATTTTCTATTTGTTCAACTGTTTATGTACCTACTGCTAATTCTTCTCCAGACTCCACTGGAAATGTAAATCTCTCACTGTATTTAGACATACCAGGTTGTCTGCTGGTTTCATGTATTTTTCTAGAAGGCATCCTCAAGTCCTCCATTGCTATCATCCTGCTCCCAGCTCTGCTCTTTTTCCATTTCCTGGCCTTCAAGTCTTCCTCTTTATTTATTCCTTCATTCCCATGGAATATATCATCCTATAGTTTCCTAAGAAAGGCTGCCTGGGCCAGGTGTGGTGGCTCCCACCTGTCTTCCCAGCACTTTGGGAGGCTGAGGTGGGTGGATCCCTTGAGGCCAGGAGTTCAAGACCAGCCTGACCAACATGGCAAAATCCTGTTTTGACTAAAAATACAAAAGTTAGCCAGGCATGGTGGTGCACGCCTGTGATCCCAGCTACTTGGGAGACTGAGGCACGAGAATCACTTGAACCCAGGAGGTGGAGATTACAGTGAGCAGAGATTGCACCACTGCACTCCAGCCTGGGAGACAGAGGGAGACTCCGTCCCAAATAAAAAATAAAGAAAGAAAGGCTGCTTGGGAGATTAAAATTCTGAAAGATTACATTTCTGAAAATGTCTTTATCCTACATTCACACTTGCACGTTAGCACTGTGTTCATCAGATTCCAGATTCCAGCGTTGTGCTGGAGAAGAGCAAAGCTATTCCTATTTCTGATCCATAGTGTATAACCTGCTTTTTTTTTTTTTTTATCCTGGAAGATTTTTAGATCTTCTTATTCATAGCTGTTCTGAAATTTCACAATGTTGTGCCTTGGTAGGGGATTTTTTTCCCATTCATTGCCTTGGATACTCGGGTAGGCCCTTTCAATCTAGAAACATATGGTCTTCCATTTTAGAATTTTTTCTTGAATTACTGTTATTTTTTAAAACATTATTTCCTCCTTTCCATTTTCTGTATTCTCTTTTTATGGAACTCCAATTGCTCAAATGTCAGACCTCCTAAACTGATTTGGAAGGGCTCTGACTGTTCTTTCTCCTATTTTCTGACCACTTTTTCCTTACTTTCTATAATTTTTTTCTCAACTTTACCTTCTGACTTTTTTCTTTCTTTTTTTTTTTTTTTTTTTTGAGACAGGGTCTCACTCCGTCACCCAAGCTGGAGTGTTGTGCTGTGATCATAGCCCACTGCAGCCTTGAACTCCCAGGCTAAAGCCATACTCCTCCGTTGACCTCCCAAGTAGCTGGGACACAGGTGTGTGCCACCATGCCTGGCAAATTTTTTATTTTTCGTAGAGACAGAATCTCGCTATGTTGTCCAGGCTGGTCTCGAATTCCTAGGCTCAAGAGATCTTCCTGCCTCGGCCTTCCAACAGATTGGGATTACAGGCATGAGCCACCACAACTGACCTCTTGAATTTTTAGTTTCTGCTATCACAGCCCAACCTTCCATGAATGCTCTTTCATTCTTTGAATATTGTTTTAAGAAACAATATTGGCAGGATGCAATGGCTCATGTCTGTAATCCCAGCACTTTGGGAGGTCTAGGTGATTGTATCACCTGAGGTCAGCAGTTCGGGACCAGCCAGGCCAACATGGCAAAACCCTGTCTCTACTACAAATACAAAAATTAACTGGGCATGGTTTCACACAACTGTAATCCCAGCTACTCAGGAGGCTGAGGCAGGAGAATCACTTGATCCCAGAAGGTGGAGGTTGCATTGAGTCAAGATTGCATCATTGCACTCCAGCCTGGGCGACAGAGCAAAACTCCATCTCTCAAAAAGAAAAAACAGAAACAATATCCTTGGGCATGGGAATACACTGTTCAGATTCACCTTTAGGGAGCACATATTGACCTTGCTGTCAGCTCTCTTGGGACTGCCTTGGTTGCAGCTGCCCTGCTTAAGGGCACACCTACCTCAACCTAGCCAAACAACAGATCAAGGCCAGGATACAAACACCTGGTCATTTTGGCCCAACCCAGAACAACCCTGATGTCCCTGTATGCTCCAGTGCCCCTCATGAGTTGGCCGGGGTTTCATGAGTCCTGCATTGTAACCTAACTTCCCCTAAGCCTGATTCTGTTTCCTCTTCACCCTTTCTGTAACAATTGATCCCTAAGAAATATCCCACACTGCAAACCGTTCAAGCATTTGCTTCTGCAGAATCCATCGAAAATAATACTGTGCTTATTTTTCATGGACACAAAAATCTGCTTTTATCTCTCTGAGCATATGTATTGTTGGTGTTTTTTTCTTCTTCTTCTGCTCCCTTTATTGGCTCTCTTCTGTGTGGGTTCTTCTTTTTATCTGTTTGCTAGTTTCAATCTCTGTGTCTCATGATAGAGACTTTTCACAAATTATCTCACTGTTTTTTGTTGTCTATTCCTATTTAAGAATTACATACTAAAAACCTAATTTAAAAAAGATTTGTGGCCAGGTGCTATGGCTCACACGTGTAATCCCAGCACTTTGGGAAGCTGAGGAGGGTGGATCACCTGAGGTCAGGAATTCGAGACCAGCCTGATTAGCATGGTGAAACACCATCTCTACTAAAAATACAAAATTAGTCATGCATGGTGGCGCATGCCTACAATCCCAGCTACTTGGGAGGCTGAGGCCAAGGCCAAGGCAGGAGAATCGCTTGAAACTGGAGAGGCAGAGGTTGCATTGAGCCAAGATTGCACCATTGCACTCCAGCCTGGGCAACAAGAGTGCAACTTCGTCTCAAAAAAAGAAAACAGGCTACGTGCAGTGGCTCGGGCCTGTAATCCCAGCACTTTAGGAGGCCCAGGCAGGTGGATCATGAGGTCAAGAGTTGGAGACCAGCCTTATCAATGTGGTGAAAAACCTGTCTCTACTAAAAATACAAAAATTAGCCACACATGGTGGCACGTGCCTATAATCCCAGCTACCCAGGAGGCTGAGACAGGAGAATAACTTGAACCTGAGAGGCAGAGGTTGCAGTGAGCCAAGATTGCAAGACTCGGTCTCAAAAAAAAAAAAAAAAAGATTTGTATGTATGATGGGGTGATTTTAGAATGGGGTGATCAGACAGGGGCCAGTCATTCCGGGGAAACTCCCTATGAAACATTTCCATGTCTCTTTTTCTGGTGGTCATTTTTCTAGGGGAGTTCTCTGAACTCCCTCCCCATAGTTATAAATGTGTCTGCCAGTGTCTAGGAGTCAAATGTGAGTAGAACAAGGGTTCACTGGCTGGCACATTGACCTTCATTTCATCCCCCTTCTTTGTACTAATCTTCCACCTTCAGTTGTTCCTAAGTCCAAAGTTCCTCTAACTCAAACTTGCCATACCATAACTGGTCAGTCTCTGATTAAGGCTGAGAGAAGGTAGTAGTTGTTGCACAGGCTAAGGGAAGAATTGCAGGGATTAACTATCATCTCTCTCTCTCTCTTTTTGGGGGGGGTTGGAGTCTCACTCTGCAGCCCAGGCTGGAGTGCAGTGGCACCATCTTGGCTCACTGCAACCTCTGCCTCCCAGGTTCAAGCAATTCTCGTGCCTCAGCCTCCTGAGTAGCTGGGATTCTAGACCTCTCCACCATTTTTAGTAGCGACAAGTTTTCACCGTGTTGGCCAGGCTGGTCTCAAACTCCAGAATTCAAGTGATCCACCTGCCTCGGCCTCCCAAAGTGCTGGAATTACAGGCATGAGCTACTGTGCCCACCCTTAACTATCTCTTAAGAAAACTTTATTTTATTTTATTTTATTCCTCTATTGCCCAGGCTGGAGTGCAGTGGCCTGATCATGGCTCACTGCAGCCTCAACCTCCTGGGCTCAAGTGATCCTCCTGCCTCAGCCTCCTGAGTAGCTGGGAGACCACAGGTATGCACCACCACTCCTGGCTAATTTTTGTGTTTTTGTGGAGATGGGGTCTCACTATGTTGCCCATGCAGGCTGGAAAAAACTTTTAATCAGTGCTCTAGTTCTCAGTCACAGCCCTTCTTTTCAGAAGTGTCTGGTGCCTGCAATTCCTGGGGGTGTTTCAGAGGCATGGATTGGCTTGTTTTCTTGGCTTCCCCATTTTGAGACCCTTTACTCTGGTGTGTGAGGTTCGTTATCTCTCAACTTTCCAGCTTAAAAAAATTTTTGATCCCTCTCTCTGCTCTTACTTCTCTTATGGACTTAGGCTTATTTTTAGAAAAAAAAAGTCTCTTTACTCACATTTGAGCGGGGTTTTGGGAGGAGGCCCAGGCGTATGCACATGTTGAATCTGCTATGTTTAATGGGAAGTCCTCCGAGCCCACAGTTTTCATCTCTCATTTTATTGAAGGAGGCCTCCTCATATAAACCTATGCCCAGTTTTAAAATGGAAGTCAAGGAGAAATGTGATCTGATTCATATAGTTTTGTTTTTTTTTTTTTGAGACGGAGTTTCGCTCTTGTTACCCAGGCTGGAGTGCAATGGCGCGATCTCGGCTCACCGCAATCTCCAGATTCAGGCAATTCTCCTGCCTCAGCCTCCTGAGTAGCTGGGATTACAGGCACGCGCCACTATGCCCAGCTAATTTTTTTTTTTTTTGGTATTTTCAGTAGAGACGGGTTTTCACCATGTTGACCAGGATGGTCTCGATCTCTTGACCTCATGATCCACCCGCCTCGGCCTCTCAAAGTGCTGGGATTACAGGCTTGAGCCACCATGCCCGGCCGATTCATATAGTTTTAAGAACAGTTTTTGTTTATTTATTTATTATTCTTTTTTTGAGATGGAGTCTTGCTCTTTTGCTCAGGCTGGAGTGCAGTGGCATAATCTCAGCTCACTGTAACCTCTGCCTCTTGGGTTCAAGCAATTCTCCGGCCTCAGCCTCCTGAGTAGCTGGGACTACAGGCATGCGTCACCATGCCCAGCTGATTTTTGTATTTTTAGTAGAGATGGGGTTTCATCATGTTGGCCAGGCTGGTCTCAAACTCCTGACCTCAGGTGATCCGCGTGCCTCGGCCTCTCAAAGTGCTGGGATTACAGGCGTGAGCCACCACGCCCAGCCTGAGAACAGCTTTTAGAGATGTTTTTGGACTTTGTGGCTAGGTCTGAATTCTCACTCTGAGTATAACTGTCTGTCATGTGTTGACTTTGTACACACAGCTCAAACCCAGAGCCCCGCCTTGTCTCTTCTGATGAAATATCAGTGCCCACAAACAGAAGGTTCCCCTTCTCTCACCCATGGAATAAACAGGAAGATCTCTTGGGGCTGTGGTCTTGGGACTGTAGCTCTGCCTCTAATTTCTTCAGACCCTTTACTGAGAACTGAGTCATTGCAACATCACGCTCAGCCAGCTGTCTCAGCACAAGAAAAAGCTTTGCTGTGGTATGAGGTTTTGTGGGCTGCAAACTACATCTAGGTCAGCAAATTAAACTCTACCGTGTGGTTACCAATTCTAGCTTCATCTAAGTTAAAGGCCTGTCTGATTTCACCCTCTGGGAATTGGCTTTTCTGGTTTTTGGGACACAAGGCCCCTCTGTGGGTGTTTAAGACACAGTATTTCAGGCCTAAACCACTAGATGACACATGCGTAAACCCAGAATCTTGTATTCCCCACCAGGGCTCCAGGGTATGTGAGGGTAACAATACTCCAACCCGGCAGATTTGTGTGTGTGTGTTAGAACAAAGGGGAAAGGTGGGGATGCATTTCTTTGATGCTCAGTTTCATCTATCACTTGTGTTTCTCTCCTGCCCTTCTTTGACCCTACCAGGAGCCAAACCCTTCTTTCTTGCTTCTCTTTTATGGAAGTTTTGAAGAATGAATGGTTATACAACAGATGGCCAGCTGGTCTACCTAGAAAGGGCCTTACAAAGGACAGTGCCTCAATGGGGAAAGCTCACCCTGGATCAGACGCCGGATCGCAGATTTACCATGAATAAAGCCCTTGGAGACTGAACCATGTTAAAAATTCAAAAACAACTCAGCAAATACTTATTTGAAGGCCTGCTCATCTTCAAGGCCCTGGAATGCAGACATAACAAGACTCACTGCTTCCTGAGAGCTCCCTGACTGTGGAAGAAGACCATGCTAGCAGGTGGTCACATTTTTTACCACCTAGCACCTGCTCCCCTTCTCCTGCAGATAACCTCCCCAGTCTGTGTGCTTTCAGTGGAACTGAATCTACCCCTGGCTCAGGAGCTCAGAGATAGCCCATGGCCTAGCTATGGTGATTAGTTTAGAGATGGACTTGCAATCTCACCAAAGCCTGATATTGTTCAGGGTAACATACTAGATACACTTTGCTAGTATATCTAGTATACTATACTAGATATACTAGCAATTTTAAAGTTCTGGGTAGATGTGAATGTATTAATTTATTTAAGCTTCTTAGATGGGGTTTCCTATCATTTGCAACTGAAAAAGCTCTGTGTAGCAGGTTGAATAGTGTTTACCCTCCCTCCCGGCACCCAGAAAATACATTCACATCTACCCAGAACTTTAAAACTTTAGAATATGATCTTGTTTTGAAAAGGGTCTTTGCCGATAAGTTTAGTTAAGGACCTTGAGGTGCAATCATGAATATAATCCAGGTGAGCCCCAAATCTAACCACTGGTATCCTTATACGACGAGGGAATGTCACGGAGAGACGCAAAGACACAGGGCATCTGGCCACACAAAGCGAGAGACAGAGGGCAGTGATGCTGCCATGAGACAAGTGATGCCTGGACCGCTAGAAGCCAGGAAGGGGCAAGGAAGGCCCCACTCAGAACCTTCAGAGGGAGCAGAGCTCTCCTGACACCTTGGTTTCCAACTTCCAGCCTCCAGAACGGTGAAAGAGAATTTTCCACTGTCTTTGTTTGTTTGTTTGTTTGTTTTTGAGACTGAGTCTCGCTCTGTCACCCAGGCTGGAGTTTGGTGGCACAGTCTTGGCTCACTGCAACCGCCGCCTCTCAGGTTTAAGTGATTCTCCTGCCTCAGCCTCCTGAGTAGCTGGGATTACAGGCACCTGACACCATGCCCAGCTAATTTTTGTATTTTTAGTAGAGACAGAGTTTCACCATACTGGCCAGGTTGATCTCGAACTCCTGACCTTGTGATCCGCCCGCCTTGGCCTCCCAAAGTGCTGGGATTATAGGCATGAGCCACCACACTCGATCAGTTTTCCGCTGTTTTAAGCCAACTATCTTGTGGCACTTAGTTATGGGGGCCCAAGGAAACACGTGCACTCTAACATGTGAAATCACTCAACAGATATTTACTGGTTCCTACTGTGTGTCTGAAAAGGGCTTAGTATAAAATCCAGAGAAAAGAGATATGGAGACTGTGTCTTGGGGCATTGGGGCTTATTTCTGTCCCAGACCAAATTAAGGTGATCAGGCTGCGAGTGCTTTGGGAGGCCATAGCAGGCAGATCGCTTGAGGCCAGGAGTTCCAGAGCAGCCGGGCCACCATGGTGAAACCCTGTCTCTACTAAAAGTACAAAATCAGCTGGGTGTGGTGGCAGGCACCTATAGTCCCAGCTACTCATGAGGCTGAGGTCGGAAAATCCCTTAAGCCTGGGAGGTAGAGGCTGCAGTGAGCCAAGATCGTACCACTGTACTCCAGCTCGGGTGACAGAAAGAAAGAGAAAGAGAGAGAAAAGAAAAGAAGGAAGGAAGGAAGAAATTAAGGTGAACAGATCAAGGTCAGCATTTGGGGCAGGAGCATGTCACATTGTATGACATCAGGAATCCCATAATGTCTTGTAGACCCTCTATTAATGATGCTAAATTTGGTCACTTGATTGTAGATTTTTATTTCATAAAGAAATCTGTGAATTAGCAAGTAGCTCCTCAGGGCAATATTTTGGCACCATGCAAATACCCTGTTTCTCAGCTAGTTTTCACCTAATGGTCTTGCTACTCACTGAGGGTCCCTGCCTCAATCAATTCTTTCATTGCTTACCCTCTTAGCAACTGAAACTTAAGAAAATTTAGACCTCATAAGGCTATAGCCCTTTTTTTTTTTTTTTTTTTTTTTTTTTGAGACAAAGTTTCACTCTGTCACTCCGGCTGGAGTGCAGTAGTGTGATCTTGGCTCACTGCAACCTCTGCCTCCCGGGTTCAAGTGATTCTCCTGCCTCAGCTTCCTGAGTAGCTGGGATTACAGGCATGTGCCATCACATCTGGCTAATTTTTGTATTTTTAGTAAAAATGGGGTTTCTCCATGTTGGCCAGACTGGTCTCAAACTCCTGACCTCAGGTGATTCGCCTGCCTCAGCCTCCTAAAGTGCTGGGATTATAGGCATGAGTTACTGCACGCGGCCGGCAATAGCCGTGTGTGTGTGCATGTGTGTGTGTGTTTGTGTGTGTGTGTCAATTAGTATATGTTAAGCTATACACATGAATAGCTTAGTATATAATAACATAATTACAGTAGAACAAAGCTAAATCTCTTCCCCTTAGAAGCCTTTCTCTTTCCTACAAATTATCTAACATAACCTTTCAGTCTGGGGAGAGCAGTCCTGGCTGGAAGGTTCCCTGGTGCCAGAACATTTGTTATCTTTGGTGGTGGTGCCTGAATGCAAGGATCAGAACCACTTGCAGGTGGAAGGGGAAGTCCCAAGGTGAAATCAAACAAAGCAAATAAATACATCTGAAATGGCAGCAGACTACACTGAAGAAAAGGCCTGGCGCTGAGGCTAAGATCCCAGCAGGTGGAATCAGGGAAGGTGACATGGAGAACACCTGCCGGGTTCCAGGAAAAGCCTTGGGGGTGGGGCTTCTCTGTTCCCCTAACAAATGCTTGTTGGAGTGGAGTGGGGTGGGGGTGAAGGGGACAAGGGGCTGTCCCCTGGGCCAGGCTTATTGGAAGGAGTGGGTGAAACCAAATGATGCCTCAGGGTGCGGTACGTAGGAGTTAGGTTGGCACCAAGCTCCAGTCGAGCAGAGAGGAGGGTTGAGATTAGAAGCCAGGGAAGGTCATCAATTCTCACAGCAGGTAGGAGGAACCCAATGAACCAAGCTCTGCACAGGGACGGAGAACCCAGGAGCATCCAGGAAAGCCCAGCTTCTGTGCACAGCTCAGGAAGGAGGCAGGGCTACTACAGGGGTTCCCAAGGGGGTCTGAGCCCCCAACACTCCATCCCCCCTCTCACCCACTACCCATACCAACACTGGGAGTGGCAGGAACCCAGGGAGAGCATTTGCTGCAGCTTGTGAGAATAAAGGCAACAGAGCCTGGCTCTGCCCTCGGGTACCCCACTTCCCTCGTGACCCCTCAGGCCCACTCTCCTGGCCTCCTAGCAAGGATGGTCAGAGCTTCCTGCAGTGTTTCCCTATTACCTTAGCGTTTCAGCACCTGGAAGAGATTAGCATCACTGGCAAAGCTGCAGAGCTCATTGTGTCCTTCCTCTCCATCTGAGTTGTAAATATATATATATAATGAGATCAGTTCCAGCACTTTCCCTAGAGATCTCTTTCGTAAAATCGAAAGAGAAGTGTCCATTTATGGCTACCCTGGGTTTTCCTGTTTTGAACTTGACCTGTTCTTGGCAGACACTCCAGGCTTGTCTCATCACATTGGAGGACTTAGGCAGACTTAACCCTCTTGCTTCCCCTTCTCTCCCATCCTGTTCCCTGTCCCGGACAAATGGGCCAGACTCAGTCCTCCGGGGACAGGTGAGGCAGGAGAGGTGGCCAAGCCACTTTTTGGTCACATACCCCTCTTTGGTCTCTGCAGTATCCTCCCCCTTTTCTTTCCTAGGTGATGTTTCATGCAAGGCAGGAGACCATCTCCTTTATTTTGGGGGTATAGCAAAAATGCAGGCCATCTGGACAAAAGCTTTCCCTCGTATTTTCAGAAACAGGGAAATCCTGAATGTGGGCTGTGGGTTACAAAGAGCTTCAGACCAAGTTCAGAAGCAAACACTTGGCCTGGCCTGGACTATTGAGGAAAAACAATGGGAGAAAATGGTCACTGAGGCCGGGTGTGGTGGCTCATGCCTGTAATCCCAGCACTTTGGGAGGCTGAAGTGGGTGGATCACCTGAGGTTGGGAGTTCCAGACCAGCCTGACCAACATGGAGAAACCCCCATCTCTACTAAAAATAAAAAATTAGCTGGGCGTGGTGGCACATGTCTGTAATCCCAGCTACTCAGGAGGCTGAGGCAGGAGAATCGCTTGAACCGGGGAGGCAGAGGTGGTGAGCTGAGATCACACCAGTGCACTCCAGCCGGAGCAACAAGGGTGAAACTCCGTCTCGAAAAAAAGAAAAGAAAATGGTCATTGAATGGGAGGTGGATAACAGAGCTCTGTGACTGCCTCTAGAACACTGGCTAAGGGGGTTGCTGGCTAAGGGGGTTGTACATTCATTCTTCTCCATTCTTCTCCTGACCACACACTATAGAGCGACTTGTGTTCCCCCAAAATTCATCTGTTGAAGCCTGTATTGTCTGTTCTTGCCCTGCTACAGAGAAGTACCTGAGACTAGGTAATTTATAAAGAAATGAGGTTCAACTTGCTCACAGTTCCCCCGACTCTACAGGAAGCATGGCAGCTTCTGCTTCTGGGGAGGCCTCAGGAAGCTTCCGATCATGGTGGAAGGCAAAGAGGAAGTCAGCACTTCACATGAGTGGAGCAGGAGGAAGAAAGAGAGGGAGATACTCCCAGATATCATGAGAACGCACTATCCCGGTGACAGCACCGAGGGTGCTAAACCATTCATGAGAAACCACCCCCATGATCAGTCACCTCCCACCAGCTGCCTCCAACACTGAGGAGTACACTTCAACAGTATATGTGGGCGGAGACACCAATCCAAACCATATCAAAGCCCTAACCCCCAACGTGACTGCATTTGGAGACCGGACTTAAAGGGGCTAACAAAGGCTAGAAGAGGTCAGAATAACGGGACCCTGGTCTGATAGGATTAGTGTCCCCATAAGAAGAGACACCAGAGAGCACTCACTCTCCCCACTCCTCTCCCTCTCTCTGTATGTGTGCACGTGTGTGTCATGTGGAGACACGGCAAGAAGGCGGCTGTCTACAAGCCAGGAAGAGAACAAACCGCAAACTGAATTGGCGGGCATCTTGATCTTGGACTTCCCAGCCTCCAAAACTGAGAAATTTCTGCTGTTTAAGCCATAAGTCTGTGTATTTTGTTAATGCAGCCCACACAGATTAAGACGCCATATAAGAATATTTGTTTAGGGCCGGGTGCAGTGGCTCATGTCTGTAATCCCAGCACTTCGGGAGGCCAAGGCAGGCAATATCACCTGAGGTGGGGAGTTTGAGACCAGCCTGGCCAACATGATGAAACCCGTCTCTACTAAAAATACAAAAATTAGCCAGGTGTGGTGGCGCATGCCTGTAATCCCAGCTACTCGGGAGGCTGAGGCAGGAGAATCACTTGAACCCAGGAAGTGGAGGTTGCAGTGAGCCAAGATCACACCACTGCACTCCAGCCTGGGCAAGAGAGCAAGATTCTGTCTCAAAAAAAAAAAGGAATACTTGTTCGGGCCCAGTGTGGTGGCTCACACCTGTAATCCCAGCACTTTGGGAGGCTGGGGCAGGATGATAGCTTGCAGCCAGGAGTTTGAAACCAGCCTGGCCAATATAGCAAGACCCCATCCCTACAAATAAAATAAATTAGCCAGGTATGGAGTCACACAGCTGTAGTCCCAGCCACTCGGGAGACTGAGGTGGGATGATCATGCAACCCGGAAGGTCAAGGATGGAGTAGCTGTGATCTGTGTCTAAGCCACTGCCCTCCAGCCTGGGCACAGTGCAAGACCCTGTCTAAAAACAAACAAGCAACAAACAAAACTGGCCCAGGCAATATAGAGAGACTCCGTGTCTACGCTTTAAAAATTAGCCGACCAGGGTGGCACATACCTGTAGTCCCAGCTACTTGTGGGGCTGACGTGGGAGGTTTGCTTGATCTCAGCAGGTTGAGGCTGCAGTGAGTTATGTTCACACCACCGCACTCCAGCCTGGGTGAAAGAGTGAGACCCTGTCTCAAAAGTAAGTAAAAAGAAGGAAAGGCGGGGGTGGGGGAGGAAGGGAGGAAGGGAGGAAGAAAGGGAGGGAGGGAGGGAAAGGAAGAAAGAGGAAAAGAAGAATACTTATTTATCCTAAAGCCCACTTGTAACCAAACTGCTTCAGGTCATGGTATGTGATTCCACGCTCCTCCAGTTGCCAATACAGGTAACCCTCACTTGAAGGAAGCTTCTTTGCTAAATACTAATAATGAAGATCAGCCTAGCCAGCAAACCTCCCCAGCTTCTCTAAGTTACAGACCCTGGCCCCTGACTACAGGGTACGCACAGAATCCCGAGACACCCCAAATGGTTGGAATTTAAAAAACAGGCATAACAAGACCACTGGGTGCCTACCCCAATATTCACTTGCATCCAATCCTTTTTTTTTTTTTCTTTTTAGTTGGAGTCTCTCTGTTACCCAAGCTGGAGTACTGTGGTGCAATCTCAGCTCACTGCAACCTCCACCTCCCAGGTTCAAGTGATTCGCCTGCCTCAGCCTCCTGAGTAGCTGGGATTACAAGCACGTGCCACCACGCCAGGCTAATTTTTGTATTTATTTTAGTAGAGATGGGGGTTTCACCTTGTTGGTCAGGCTGGTCTCAAGGACCTGACCTCATGCTCTGCCCGCCTCAGCCTCCCAAAGTGCTGGAATCATGGGCTTGAGCCACCACGCCCAGCCATCCTATTCCTTTTTAACGGAACTCTGATTTTATTTTTATGATGGTAAAATTCACACATCACAAAATTCACCATTTTAACCCGTTTAAAGCATTCAGCATTCAGCATATTCACAAGGTTGTGCAACCAGCATCGCTATCTAGCTTCGGAACTTCTTCATCACCCAAGAACTTTGATTTTATTAATTAAGACCTAATTTCTCAATCCCCCTTGCAGCCAGGTGTAGCTTTGTCATTAGGCTGTAGCCAGTAAAATGTAAGCAGAAATCTGAGGGACAATCCTGATACTTCTGCTTACGTTTCACTGACTAGAAAGTTCCTTGCAAGGAAGTGGTCACCCTTTCATCCTCTCCTGTTTCTTTCTTCTGTTGACAAACAGACACGTGATGGTGGGGGCTCTGGCAGCCCTTATGGACTATGAAGTATTTATAAGGCTGAGGACAACAGGATGGAAAGAAAGGAGCAGAGGTCCCCATAACATATGGAGCCAGCTCTGGATTTCTTTTATATGAGAAATAAACTACTTGTTTAAGTCATTGGTATTTGGGGAGTTTTCTGTCCTATGCAGCTAGACCCCATTTCAACTTCATCAAGGAGGATAGCCATCTTTTTTTTTTTTGAGACTGAGTCTTGCTCTTTCGTCCAGGCTAGAGTGCAGTGGCCCAATCTCAGCTCACTGCAACCTGTGCCTCCCGGCCCAAGCGATTCTCCTGCCTCAGCCTCCTGGGTAGCTGGGATTACAGGCGCCCACCACCATGCCCAGCTAATTTTTGTATTTTTGGTAGAGACAAGGTTTCACAATCTTGGCCACCCAGGTCTCAAACTCCTGATCTCGTGATCCACCCTCCTTGGCCTCCCAAAGTGCTGGAATTACAGGTGTGAGCCACTGCACTCAGCTTTGGATAGCCATCTTTTTTTTTTTTTTTTTTTTTTTTTGAGACAGAGTTTCGCTTTTGTTACCCAGGCTGGAGTGCAATGGCGCGATCTCGGCTCACAGCAACCTCCGCCTCCTGGGTTCAGGCAATTCTCCTGCCTCAGCCTCCTGAGTAGCTGGGATTACAGGCACACGCCACCATACCCAGCTAATTTTTTGTATCTTTAGTAGAGACGGGGTTTCACCCCGTCGACCAGGATGCTCTCGATCTCTTGACCTCGTGATCCACCCGCCTCGGCCTCCCAAAGTGCTGGGATTACAGGCTTGAGCCACTGCGCCCGGCCGGATAGCCATCTTTAAGAATGATCCTTTCAGGATTCCTTGAAATATGAGGCCCCAGTGGTTGGCCCAGGGGTTGGATCGGGAGCTGGCTCGGTTGGGTCTCACACTCGGTGTAATCAGTTCAGGCATCATCAATCAGATCTGTTCATGATCAGTGGGATCAGATGGCATGTAAATGATCCTCCTAGACTTGAGCCAGGGACTCTCTGAGCACACTGGCTCCAGGACAGCCAGCAACCTAAAAGAGCAATGAAGCACCTGATCTAAGACATGAGCCCAGCCATGTTTGGGTTGGAACTGGCAAACATTGGGTACCGGAAGTCACTTTGTTTCAAACAAGGAGATGACTCTATTGATCCCTGCAACAGAACATTGCTTGGGTCTCACAGGGCCTGACCCACCAGCCTTGCGACCTCCTTTGTCCCCAGCTCTCTGGAGGTAAAATCATAACAGCTATGATGTTTTGGAAACCTATTATGTTAAGGTATTGTTCTGCTTTGCATGTATCGTCTTGTCATCCTCACAACTATTCTGTAAGGAGATCCATTTTACAGATGAAGAATGAAGCTAGAAATTTAATAGCTTGCCCAAATTCACACAACTGGGGTGTGGCACAGATGGCATTGAACACAGGTGGGTCTCATCTACGTTCTGGGCCCTTCCCCCTCCATCCAGCTGCCTCCTTGCTCCCACACAGAAACCAAGGTCAACTGCTAGGGAATTACAGTGATGCTAGGAGGCCTGGAGCTCATGCAAATAACCAGAGAGTCCTGCTCGGGGAGGCGCCCCTTCCTCTGCTATACTCAGGCTACAAGAACTCCAGGGGGTCCCTTAAGCAATCAAAGCAGCAGAACAGCACTTGATCCTTGTCCCAGTTACCTAGTGCTGTGTCACAAATCGCCCCAGAATGAAGTGGCTTACAACAGCCGCTGTTTTATTTCGCTCCCAGCTCCGGGCTCCACTGGGTCATTTTCTGCTGGCCCTGCTGGTGGTCGACCATGTGCTGGCATTCATCTGGGGCCTGGCTCGGCTGGAGGGAAGCTGAAATGCTGGGTGGGCCTTTCCAGCACTTTCCCTAGCAGGCTAGCCAGACTCCTTTCCAGGCAATGCAGGGGTCCCAAGACTGGAAGCAGAACGGGACCCCATCCTAAATTAAACAGGGATGCAGGAGAGGGATTGCCATTTTAAAAAATAATTCCCTCTGGATTTTCTTCAGCTGCTCATCTAGGGGCCTAATGGAGAAGCTGGCCTCCTCGGGGTTCCACCCTGTGTGGTCAGTACAGGTGTTCTGAAGGAGGAGCTCCCGTGCTTCACACTGCTGATTAAAGCCGTCATCAGCCCAGTCCACATTCACACAAGGGTGTGACTCCCAGGACATGTGGGTAGTTGGAGAACACAAAAGGTAACTGCCTTCCAGTCCCACCCATGGTCTAGGTGACATTTCATGCAAAGGGAATGTCTTTGCATGAAATGTCACCTAGACCATGGGTGGAAATCAGCCTCTGATCTCATTGGCTGGGTGGATTTCCATTCGATGTGGTCCTTCTAACATACATAACCTGTTGTCTGTCTCCTGGTGACCACTAGAGCCCCCTCCCATGGCTGATGGGCCCACCCCTCAGTGCCATGTGCCTGTCCACCCTTGGTTACAATATGGCACCCCGGTTTGGCTCCTATAATCCTCATAACAACCTTATGAGGTCGGAACCATCATCTCCTTTTCAGCGATGAGGAAGCTGAAGCATAGGACTAGTGAGCAATTTGTCCGGGCATTCTGGCTTCAGACTTTGCACCCTTAACCACTAAGCTCTACGGTCTGGTCCATGATGGAAACCCTAAAGACACAAGAGTGGAAGGGAAGGAAGAAACCCAGGTCTCTGCCGGGCCTGTGCATAGTATAAAAAGCACCAGGTCAGGGCTGGGAAAGAGGAAATCAGATCAAGCACCCTCCAAACCCAAAAGGCAGCAAAATGAGGGAGTGTTGGCAGAAAACACATGTCTGTCACCTAAACTCCGGGTGGCACTACAGAACTGGATTTTTTATTGAGACAGGGTCTTGCTCTGTCACTCAGGCTGGAGTCCAGAAGTGTGATCTTGGCTCACTGCAGCCTCGCCTCCTGGGCAGGTAAGCCTCAGCCTCCCAAGTAGCTGGGAACACAGGTGCACGCCACCACACCTAGCTAATTTTTGTATTTTTTTGTAGAGACGGGGTTTCGCCATGTTGCCCAGGCTGGTCTCAAACTCCTGGCTCAAGTGATCCGCTTGCCTTTACCTCCCAAAGTGCTGGGATTGTAGGCGTGAGTCACTGCATCCAGCCTGAACTGGATTTTTAAAAAATAGGTAAAACAGAACTTAGGCCAGAATTCCATACAGTGAAATAATTATCAGGCATGTTGGCTCACACCTGTAATCCCAGCACTTTGGGAGGCCGAGGAGGGTGGATCACCTTAGTATCAGCCTTGCCGACATGGTAAAACCTTGTCTTTACTAAAAATACAAACAACTAGCCAGGCGTGATGGTGCACACCTGTAATCCCAGCTACTTGGGAGGCGGAGGCAGGAGAATCTCTTGAACTTGGGAGGTGGAGGTTACGGTAAGCCAAGATAGTGCCACTGCACTCCAGCCTGAGAGACAAAAGCGAAATTCCGTCTCAAAAAAAAAAAGAAAAGAAAAGAAATACATACAAATTCCCCTACCACTGCTGTTCTCCCCTCACTGCCACAGCTCCACTACACATTAGCAAATATGACCTACACATGGCAGTCAGTGCATACACAGCACATACACATTCACCACAATTTACTCAATGGGCTCATCTCAGTGTTGTACAATCGGAGTACAGATTTCTCTTTTACTCGAAGGCAGGATCTGATTTGCCTGCCCTGCTCCTTGATGACCTTGACAAAGGGAGATTCTGTCACTCTCACACTAACTTTCATTTATAAGAAATGTCCCCACATTGAAAAGGTTCAATTCAAAGTAGATCAAAAGTTCTGCCAGGCAGCTGGCTCATACCTGTAATTCCAGCACTTAGGAAAGCCAAGGTGAGTAGATCACGTGGGATCAGGAGTTCAAGGCCAGCCTGGCCAACATGATAAAACCCTGTCTTCACTATAAATACAAAAAATTAGCTGGGCATGGTGGCTCACACCTGTAATCCCAGCACTTTGGGGGGGTGAGGCAGGTAGATCACTTGAGGTCAGGAGTTCGAGACCAGCTTGACCAACATGGAGAAACCTTGTCTCTACTAAAAACAAATACAAAATTAGTCAGGTGTGGTGGCACATGCCTGTAATCCCAGCTACTTGGGAGGCTGAGGCAAGAAAATCACTTGAACCCAGGAGGCAGAGGTTGCAGTGAGCCGACATGGCGCCATTGCACTCCAGCCTGGGCAACAAGAGTGAAACTCCGTCTCAAAAAAAAAAAAAAAAAAAAAAAGGAGATCAAAACTTCCAATTTATATCCAGTTCAAAGTCTCTGCCTTCCTGTGAGCTCCAGCTCTGAGTGGAAAGACCCTGCAGCCCTCAGCAATGGATGGAGCTATGGCCTATTCTTTTGACTCCTAACCCCATGACCACCGCCACCATGCCGAGTGATCCCCCACTCCCAGAATGACTGAATTCTCTGGGATGGGGAGGAGCAGGCAGCTGTGGAGGTGGAAAGGCTTCTGTTCTTGGCCGAGTGCTTCTGGCTCCCAGTGCTGGCTCATGGTGTTGGTCAGCTGGAGCTGCCATGACACAGAACCACAGATATGGCAGCTTAAACAACAGAAACTTAAGGTCCCACCATTCTGGAGGCTGGAAGTCTGAGATTAAGGTATCTTCTGAGGCCTGTCTTCTTGGTTGTAGATGGCCATCCTCTCCCTGTCTTCATATTGCCTTTTGTCTCTACTGGTCTGTGCACAAATTTCTTCTTATATCAGTCCGATTGGATTAGGACCCACCCTAAAACTTTATTTAAAGGTAATTGTCTCTTTAAAGACCTTATCTCTAACTACAGTCACATTCTGAGGTTCTGGGGCTCAGGACTTCAACATATGAATTGGGGAGGGGGGTCCCAATTCAGCCCATCACTCCCACCCTTGTGAAAGCTGGGTGGGATTTCTGGAGCACTCCCTGAAGGCTCTGTATGGCACCATGCCTGGGTGGCTCTCTCCCAGCTCCAGAACCCCCACCCTGGCAGCTCTGGGGCAGCTCCACCCCATGGCACACACTGGGCCCAGGAGGAAGCTCAGCTCCGCTGTCCCCACCCATCTGGGCCCACCTCTGCCCAGTCACCCTGCGATCCTGCCTTCCCCCACCACTGGGAAACACTCCACAGCCCCCAGGAACTTTTGTCCACCTGCAGCACCAAGACTTGGGACTCAGACACTTAGTAACAGCCAGCCAGGGTAAAAAATTCTGGTCTCCCTTCCTGTTGTACACCCCTGCTCTTTGTGATCAGGTCTCATAAAGCCCTTATTTCTCAGCTTCAGGGAAGCCGAGTCCTCCCCAACCCCACGTTGGGTAGAAAGCCCCATCTTTCCTAATGAATCTCTGGCCTGCCTTTCTAGAGGCAGGCAGTAGGTGATAGGGGAGCTTCGCAGGAGAGGTTGGCTGCCTTTTAGGAAGTCCACTGATAAGGTTCAGCTGTGTCCCCACCCAAATCTCATCTTAAATTGTAGCTCCAATAATTCCCATGTGTTGTGGAAGGGACTCAAGAGGAGATAACTGAATCGTGGGGGCAGTTTCCCCCATACTGTTCTCATGGTAGTTCGGAAGTCTCCCAAGATCTGATGGTTTTATAAGGGGAAACCCCTTTTGCTTTGCCGGCCGCCATGTGAGACGTGACTTTCACCTTTCACTGTGATTGTGAGGCCTTCCCAGCAACATGGAACTGTGAATCTATTAAACCTCTTTCCTTTATAAATTGCCCAGTCTCAGGTATGTCTTTATCAGCAGTGTGAAAACAGACTAATACACCCACCAAGGACAAATCTAGAGTCGCTCCTTAGAAATGTGGGTGTTTATTTTGCATTGTCTTCCTTTGGGGGCACTGCTGAAAATTTAAGACCACATCCTATTACATGTGTCTCTACACCTTCTGCTTTTAAAAAGTCTTACACAGTAGCACACTATTCTACTTCTCAAATGTTTCCCTTTAACTCCGTGTTGGAGATTATCTCAGATTAGGACACAGCCGCCAATCTTCGTGCCTTCACAGTGTTTCATCACCGATGTCCAGGGTTTCTTTAACCAATCCTCTATGGGCTGTTTCCAAACTTTTGCTAGTATAAACAACACTGCAACAAATATTGATCAATCAATGGAGAATTTTTCTATGTATACCATCATGCCCAGCTGACTTTTTTTTTTTTTTTTTTTTTTGGTAAAAGAGAAAACACCCAGCCATGTTGATTCTTTCAATGTGGTACTAGCCTATAAATGGATAGACAACAATGGAATAAATTGGTTCACAATTTGCATTCCCATCAACCAGGATTGAAACCACCTGTTGGTCCATATCTTTACCAATACACCAACAAAGCATTATCAACCTTTGCCAAAGTGATAGGCAGAAAATACAGAACCTCATTGTACTTTCCTTTTTCTTTTTATAATTTTTTTTTTTAATTTCTTTATCCTCCCAGCACTTTGGGAGGCCAAGGAGGGCAGATCACAAGGTCAGGAGATGGAAACCATCCTGGCTAACACCGTGAAGCCCTGTCTCTACTAAAACTACAAAAATTAGCTGGACATCGTGGCACGTGCCTCAAGTCCCAGCTATTCGGGAAGCTGAGGCCGGAGAATTGCTTGAACCTGGGAGGCAGAGGTTGCAGTGAGCTGACATCATGCCAGTATACCCCAGTTCAGGTAACAGAGTCTCAGAAAAAAAAAAGAAAGAAAAGAAAAAATTCCCCATCCTCCTGCCTCTCATTGTACTGTGTGTGTGTGTGTGTGTGTGTGTGTGTAAATGAGTCTGTCTCTGTCGCTCGAGCTGACTGCAGTAGCCAGTGGTGTGATCTCAGCTCACTGAACTTCACTCTGCCTCCCAGGTTCAAGCAATTCTCCTGCCTCAGCCTCTCAAGTAGCTGGGATTACAGGTGTGTGCCAACACACCCAGCTAATTTTCGGATTTTTAGTAGAAACGGGGTTTCACCATGTTGGCCAGGCTGGTCTCAAACTCCTAACCTCTAGTAATCCACCCACCTTGGCCTCCCAAAGGGCTAGGATTACAGGCGTGAGCCACTGCACCCGGTCCTCTCATTGCACTTTAAATTGTCATTTTGCATATTCTGAGTTAAGTATCATTCCACATGTTTAAGGGGCATGCGCCTTTTCAAAAAAGATGCAGTTAGATAATTTAGCCCGGTGGTTAGGATTGTGGACTCTGGAGCTACTAGAACGTCTGGGTTTGAATCTCAGCTTCGCTGTTTAACCGCTATGACTGTAGCAAATGACCCACCCTGTCTACGCCTGATTTCTCTTGGGGACAATAACAGTATGTACCTTATGCAGCTGCAGAGACGATTAAATAAGTTACTTAAGGCATTTTTAGAAGAGTACATAGGGCATGGGAAAATGCTAGGTAGTGTAGGTATTACTGTTATCCTTTTAATTTTTTTCCCATTAGGATATAGACCTGTGGGAATTCTTTTTTTTTTTTTTTGAGACGGAGTTTCGCTCTTATTACCCAGGCTGGAGTGCAATGGCGAGATCTCGGCTCACCGCAACCTCCGCCTCCTGGGTTCAGGCAATTCTCCTGCCTCAGCCTCCTGAGTAGCTGGGATTACAGGCACGTGCCACCATGCCCAGCTAATTTTTTGTATTTTTTAGTAGAGACGGAGTTTCACCATGTTGACCAGGATAGTCTCGATATCTTGACCTCGTGAGCCACCCGCCTCGGCCTCCCAAAGTGCTGGGATTACAGGCGTGAGCCACCGCACCCGGCCCTGGGAATTCTTATATATGTATTAGGAATATTAGTCTTGGATTATAAACACATTTTTCAACGCTGTCTTTTGACTTCGTTTCTACCTAAATGGACTTTTTTTTAATTGTAGTACAGTATACAAAACATAAGACTTACCATAAATCATTTTTAGGTGTACAGTTCAGTGTGATCACAATGTCAGAGACATGTTTTATTTTTGTGTTGTCAAAGTTTTCAACCTTGCCACGTGCGCTGGCTCACTCCTGTAATCCCAGCACTTTGGGAGGCCAAGGTGGGCAGATCACCTGAGGTCGGGAGTTTGAGACCAGCCTGAGCAACATGGAGAAACCCCGTCTCTACTAAAAATACAACAACAAAAAAAAGCCGGGCATGGTGGCACATGCCTGTAATCCCAGCTACTTGAGAGGCCGAGGCAGAACAATCACTTGAACCCAGGAGATGGAAGTTGCTGTGAGCCAAGATCGCACCACTGCACTCCAGCCTGGGCAACAAGAACAAGACTCTGGCTCAAAAAAAAATAATAATAAAATTAAATTAAAATTTTGCCCTTTTATGATTTCTGGGTTTTACATGGTTTTAAATGGCCTTTCCACTATATGATTTTTTTAATCCCCCATATTTTACTACTGCTTTTATGGTTTCCCTTTTGGCATTTTAATATCAATTAAAATGCATCTTATTTTAGGTGAGGATGTGAAGAAGAGATTCTATTTTCTTTCTGGATGGGTAGCCAGTCTCAGTACCATTAACTGAATAGTGTGATTCCAAGTATCTAACCCATTTTATAAACTAATATCCTGCTTAGAAACAAAATTCCTATATATATTTAGGTCTATTCTGGAACTTTGGATTTATTTCACTGAGTTGTCTATCCACTTACAGGCTAGTATCACATTTTTAAAATCAACATGGTTGTGTGTTTTGTTATCTACAAAAAAAATCAGCTGGGTATGATGGTATACTCCTGTGTTCCCAGCTACATGGGAGGCTGAGGCAGGAGGATCGCTTGAGCCCAAGATATCAAGGCTGGAGTGAGCAGTGTTCCCACCACAGCTCTCCAACCTGGGTGACAAAGCAAGACCCTGTCTATTAAATAAAAATAATAAAATAAAGGCCAGGCACAGTGGCTCACACCTGTAATCCCAGTACTTTGAGAGGCTGAGGTGGAAGGACTGCTTGAGTCCAAGAGTTCATGACCAGTCTAGCAAAGTAAGACTCAGTCTCTACAAAAAAAAATAAAAAACGTAGCCAGGCATGGTGTCATGCATCTGTGGCTCAGCTACACAGGAAGCTGAGACAGGAGGATCTATTGAGCCCAGGAGGTCGAAGCTATAGTGAGCTGTGTTTGCACCACTGCACTCCAGCCTGGACAACACAGTGAGACCCTGGCTCAAAAATAAAATAGTAAAATAGCATAAAATCCATGTAACTTTAAAAGTTGTTCAAATACCAGGTAGAGTTAGTCTCTTATCATTGCTCTTCTGGTTGGAATGTTCCTGGTTATTTGTTTTTCCCTATGAACTTTAGAATCAGTTTGTTGAATTAAAAAGGTTCCTATTGATCTGGATGGGAGTGGGGAGTTTTGGCCCTGCTTAGAGGACCAAGTCCAGCCCCATCTGCTGAGGTTGCAGGTGTCTTGAAGGATTCCTCCCCCAACAGCTGCTGCTGCCCAGCTCACGTCCAGCTCAGTCACAGAAGGTACAGGGTGGCCAGGACCTCCGGTCCATCCATCTTGGAAGGAAGTCCAACCTTCCAAGCAACCTCAGACCCATACATAGGTGGTGGCTGGAGTCAGCACAGTTGTAGTGGTGTCCACAGCTGCAGCCACAGCCACAGCCACAGCCACAGCCACAGCCACAGCCACAGCCAGATGAAGCCTCGGGCGCTATAGTACTGACCACAGAACCTGGAGGCCCTGCCTGGTGCACAGGGCTGTTGGCCCCCTGAGGGAAGGCAGTGAGACCTGACGGTGGACCACACCCACAACCCAGGACTTAGGCATGTCCTTCTGTATCTCCAGGGCCCACTGACTCTGTCCCCAGGTGCCAGGCCAGATGCACTCTTTTTTCCAAATGGTGGAGCTTCCCAGGGTGACACACCAAAACCAGACTTTCTTTTTATGCTTAGGTGTTCTTTTTTCTTTTCTATTGTTAAAATAACATATGATCCAAAAAAAAAGATGAGATATATATAGATATATATATGAAAATTAAAATGACCATAAATGTCTGACCCAGAAATAAATGAGTAACAGTTTCATGTATTTCCTTCCAGTTTTTTTCTAAGTGTGTATTTGCTTTTTCTTTCAAAAACTGTATTTATGTTTTATTTCACTGCAAATATAAGTACACATTCTCCTTAAAAAAAAAAGAAGAAAAGAAAAAAGGACGGGGGTGTGGGGACCAGGTGCAGTGGCTCACACCTGTAATCCCAGCACTTTGGGAGGCTGAGGCAGGCAGATCATCTGAGGTCAGGAGTTCAAGACCAGCCTGGCCAACATGGTGAAACCCTGTCTCCACTAAAAATACTAAAATCAGCTGGGTGTGGTGGCAGGCACCTGTAATCCCAGCTACTCAGGAGGCTGAGGCAGGAGAATCGCTTGAACCTGGGAGGCAGAGGTTGCAGTGAGCTGAGATGGCACCACTGCACACCAGCCTGGGTGACAGAGCAGGACTCCGTCTCAAAAAAAAAAAATGTCTAAATTGGACTTCAAAAGGGAGGAAATTCTGACACAGGCTTCAATATAGATGAAACTTGAGGGCATTATATTAAGTGAAATAAGCCAGCCAGTCACAAAAGGACCCACTTGTATAAAGTAGCTAGCGTTGTGAAATCCATGGAGACAGAAGATAGGATAGTCGCTGCCAGGGGTTTTTGGGCAAGGGAATGGGGAGTTGTTGTTTGGGTACAGTTTCAGTTTTGCAAGATGAAAAACACTGGTTGCCCAACAACATAAATGTTCTTAACACCATTGAACTATACATTTACAAATGGTTAAGATGGACCGGGTGCAGTGGCTCATGCCTGTAATCCCAGCAGTTTGGGAGGCCGAGGCGGGCAGATTATCTGAGGTCAGGAGTTCAAGACCAGCGTGGCCAACATAGTGAAGCCCTGTCTCTACCAAAAATACAAAAATTAGCTGATTGTGATGACACGTGCCTATAATCCCAGCTACTTGGGAAGTTGTGGCAGGAGAATCGCTGGAACCCAGGAGGCAGAGGTTGCAGTGAAACGAGATTGCACTACTACACTCCAGCCTGGGCAATAAAGTGAGACTCCATCTCAAAAAAAAAAGGCCAAGTGTGATGGCTCACCCATGTAATCCAAGCACTTTGGGAGGCCGAGGTGAGTGGATCACGAGGTCAAGAGATGGAGAGCATTCTGGCCAACATGGTGAAACCCCATCTCTACTAATACTACAAAACTCTGCTGGGCGTGGTGGTGTGTGCCTGTAGTCTCAGCTACTCGGGAGGCTGGGCAGGAGAATCCCTTAGAACCCAGGAAGAGGAGGTTGCAGTGAGCTGAGATCACACCACTGTACTCCAGCCTGGCCACAGAGCGAGACTGCATCTCAACTAAAAAAAAAAGTTAAGGTGGTCAATTTTATGTTATGTGTATTTTATCACAGTTTAAAATTTTTTAACAACATTTTAAAAGCTTTGCATTTCAAAATAAAAAATAGTGCAGATAAGTTCCCACTTAATCACTGTTACCAGCTGATGTACATATGCTTCCAGAACTTTCCTTATGTACACACATACTGTGCAAGTGTAGTATGAACATATAATGTTATACAGTATATAAACATATACTGTTGCATTTTGTGTGGATGTGACTGCAACTTTAACATAAATGTTGTTTTGAAACCTGTGGTTGTAGCCAAACCATGTCTGGGGGGCTGTGCCTTATCAGTAGGTCGGACACACAGTAGGTCGGACACACAGTATAAAACCACAATGTTATTTTGGTTTGCTATTGTTGTACTGCCATTCCTCTTTCACTGAACATTTACAGCAATGTAATTTTTTTTTTTTTGAGACAAATTCTCACTCTATTGCCCAGGCTGGAGTGCAATGATGCTATCTCGGCTCACCACAAACTCCACTTCCCGGGTTCAAGAGATTCTCCTGCCTCAGCCTCCCAAGTAGCTGGGATCACAGGGGTGTACCACCATACCAGGCTACTTTTGTAATTTTAGTAGAGACAGGTTTCACCATGTTGGCCAGGCTGGTCTCGAACTCCTGACCTCAGGTGATCCACCTGCCTCGGCCTCCCAAAGATCTGGGATTACAGGTGTGAGCCATCACACCCAGCCAATGGTCTCATTTTAAAATTGATTTTATTTCCTACTACTTATCATTAGTGTTCCCTAGAAAGTTTAACCTGTCTGCCAAGGCCTTTCCATGATATTTTTCCATATGCTCAAGCACATCAGTTCCATTTCTCCTTTTCTGGAACCCTCTTAGGAGGTACGTTCTTCCTGGAGTGTGGGCTGGCTGGGCTCTGGCCTGACGCTCTCCTGTAGTCCTGGGATTCACCACACTCTGGTATTGAATACCTTATACCCTATCTCGGGGCTCCCAGGTCTCTTGTTTTTTAAAGATTGCATATTCTCTACTACTGTCCTAACAAAAGTTACTCAGGAGTGTACTCAGAGCATTTGTGTTTCAGTGGAAAACTATGCATTCCAATTCTGATTATATGGGGCATTGTCCCTTTCTTTGCCCTTGAAACTCTGTAAATTGTAGATAACTGGCAGCAATGCAAAACCCTTCTTTTTTTATTTTTTATTTTTTTTACATTCAATTCTTATCTACAGACATGCAACAAACAATCCACATTCCTCTCCCCACCACTCACAAACAATAGTTTATCTCTATTTGCAAATTTGTTTCAAAATTTCTTTATAAGTTTATCAATTTTTTTTTGAGATGGAGTTTTGCTCTTGTTGCCCAGGCTGGAGTGCAATGGCACAGTTCACTGCAACCTCCACTTCCTGAGTTCAAGTGATTCTCCTGCCTCAGCCTCCTGAATACCTGGGATTACAAGTGCGTGCCACCATACCCAGCTAATTTCTGTATTTTTAATAGAAACAGCATTTCACCATGTTGGCCAGGCTGGTCTCAAACTCCCGACTTCAGGTGATCTTCCTGCCTCAGCCTCCCAAAGTTCTGGGATTACAGGCATGAGCCACCACACCCAGCAAATTTATCAATTATTAAATAAATTTGTACTTCTTTAACTTCTCTTCCTTTTTTTTTTTTTAAGAGATCAGATCTCACTATGTTGCCCAGGCTGGTCTCAAACTCCTGGGCTCAAGCATCCTTCCACCTTGGCCTCCCAAAGTGCTGGGATTATGGGATTATAGGTGGGAGCTACCATGCATGACCTAACTTCTCCTTTAAATTGGCTGTAACCTCATTACTGGTTTCTTCATTAATAACGAGTTTATATATTAAGATATTTAATGTGTTTGTTTAATTTCTGTATGAGAATGGTCTTACCTTTTTTTTAAAAAAATTATCTTTTAACTGAAGAATATTTTTGACTCATTACAGTCTGAAAACATATTTGTTCTACTTTCACATCTGATTGATAGATTGGCTGGGTATAAAATTATAGCTTAAATATCTAATGCTATTTTTCCCTCCTGTTTCTTTGCATATGATTAGTTTCCTGCCCTCCCTCAACAATGGGTTTTGTTTTTGTTTCTTTTATCCCTGGGATTCAAGCTGGAATTCTGAACCTCAGTTACATGGGATTCAGAGGTATCATGATCATATGCCTTGATGGAGGTCTTTTCATTGATTTTGCCAAAGACTTCAGTGGACCTTTATCTGGAAACACCTACCCTTCAGGTCTAGAAATACTTTTATATTCTTTCTTTGATGATTTTCTCCTCTTAATTGCCTCTTCTTTCTCTTCTTAGATTTCTTTATATCTGGATGTTAAATGTCTAGATTGATCTTCTATTTCTCAAATCTTCCATCCCCCATTCCCATTGTTGTATTAATTGTTTCCCTGGTTATTTATAAAATTGAGTAGCTTTCCATATTTAATTAACTGGCTATTTATCTTGTGATTATCCTTTTTCTAGTAAATTGAAATTTTATGTAAAACCAGTGAATATAAACAAATAACTTGTCAGCATATTATTACATTTAAAAGGAGGCCAGGCCAGACTGGGTATGGTGGCTCACACCTGTAGTCCCAGCACTTTGGGAGGCCAAAGTGGACCAATCACTTGAGCTCAGGAGTTCAAGACTAGCTTGGGCAACATGGCAAAACTCCATCTCTACAAAAAATATAAAAACTAGCTAGACATAATGGTACATGCCTGTGGTCCCAGCTACCTGGGAGGCTAAGGCAGGAGGATCATAAGCTCAGGATGTCAGGACTGCAGTGAGCCATGTTCACACCATCGCACTTCAGCCTGAGTGAGAGAGTGAGACCCTGTCTCAAAATTTTTTTAAAAAGTCGTTTGTTTTTCTTTTTTTTTTTTTTAAGATGAAGTCTTGCTTTGTCACCAGGCTGGAGTGTAGTTACACAATCTCGGCTCACTACAACTTTTGACTTCCTGATTCAAGCAATTCTCCTGTCTCAGCCTCCCGAGTAGCTGGGATTGCAGGCACAGGCCACGATACCCGGCTAATTTTTGTATTTTTAGTAGAGATGGGTTTTCTCCATGTTGGTCAGGTCTCGATCAGGATGGTCTCGATCTCCTGACCTCGTGATCTTCCCGCCTTGGCCCCCACAAAGTGCTCGGATTATAGGTGTGAGCCACCATGCCCCTCAAAAGGTTAACTTTGACCCAGATTTATATATTGGTACCTGCATTATGTAGACTCCCCAGCATTTTGTACAAAGCTCAGCAAATAATAGTAGTTGCTAAATATCTTTGTTGAATAAATCTTCAACTCATCAGTTGCTTCTAAACCTTAATCTAATACTTCCTTCAGGGTTAAACAGTAAATGACCTTCTTTAGCTCTTTATTCTAGAAACATTTTAAATAGTATTTGTTTAATATTTACTATTTGTCTCTGCTCCAAACCCTTTAGGTGTGGTGAGTTAGTTCTTACAACAATACTATAAGGTAGGTCCTTTTGTTACCTACATTTTACAGATAAGAAAACTTGGCCGGGCGCGGTGGCTCAAGCCTGTAATCCCAGCACTTTGGGAGGCAGAGGCGGGTGGATCACGAGGTCAAAAGATCGAGACCATCTTGGTCAACATGGTGAAAACCCGTCTCTACTAAAAATACAAAAAAATTAGCTGGGCATGGTGGCGTGTGCCTGTAATCCCAGCTACTCAGGAGGCTGAGGCAGGAGAATTGCCTGAACTCAGGAGGCGGAGGTTGCGTGAGCCGAGATCGCGCCATTGCACTCCAGCCTGGGTAACAAGAGCGAAACTCCGTCTCAAAAAAAATAAAAAAAAAAAAAAGAAAAGAAAACTTACCTGAATGCTTAAGCGGCTGAGCTGAACTTTAGAGACTACACTTTAACTGTTGTGCTAGGTGCTGGTTCTGTTCACATGCCAATTCTGATCCATTTATAGTAGTTCTTCAGCACACATTGTTGAGAATAATTCTGGGGTAGTATATAGGCTCCATAAGAAAAAAAAAGAAAATCTGCCTTGATTGATTAATGATGTCTGCCATGCACGCAGGAATGGGGAGGTGGGAGTTACTTTCTTTTTTTTTAACTTTGCTGAATCATTCTTTGGAGAAAAATTATCTCTGGGGTTATACACAGCTCTCGTGCCTTCAAAATTAGGGCATGTTGACATATGAAGTGTTTAAAGGCTGTTTTGTTTCCTAGCTGTAGTAGAAATCTTTAACTGCCTGTTTATAATTTATCTGAGAGCAACACTGGTAATTAGGCATCTGAGCATTCCTCTGATTCCCTCATTTCTTCCTTTTCCTGTGGTAAAAACAGAAAGTCAGAAAAATAATCACATTGCATCATGATACCAGTCGGCCATATAAAAAGCCCCGTGATGTTATTTTTCCGATCATTGCTTTCCGCAGCCAGCACTGAGACCATTCCAAACACTCTTCCCATCGCATAGTTAGAAATGGCCACATAGGTCTCTTTACTAATCTTTCTACATCCCAAACAGTTTTACAACTTGGTTTTAGCTGCAGGGCAGCCCAGCTTTTAAAGGAATTAGATCATTTTCCCAGAATCTCCATTAGAGAGAACTTAACACAGCCTTAAAAGAAAGAGATATAAAGTGATTTTCTCCAATCTCTAGCCATTTTTCCAAGTGCACTTTTATCTTACTTTTTCTTATAGAACCAATCTATTTGTTTAGAATCGTACTATGAGGTGTTCTATATTCACTTTCCCATCCTTTATACATTTTTTATCAGCTAAAGTAATATACATATATTGAGAATTCCTGGGATGTCTGTTATCTCCTCTATGAGGCAGGAAACCAACTGGAGAAAAAAAATCACTGGGAAATCTCACATTGTCCTGATTACCTCTGGAAGAGAAAAAGAAGAGGAAAGTTACTTGGGAGGTCAGTTGTCATAAGCCAACAGGGTTTTGAAGGAGGCGTGTCGACATGAAGCCCCATGACACCAGGATGGGATGAGGGTTCTGTCCCTACCACAGGCTCCTGGATCTATATCAGTTTCTTTTATTTTTCTTTCTTTCTTTCTTTCTTTTTTTTTTTTTTTTTTTTGAGACAGAGTCTTGCTCTTGTTGCCCAGGCTGCAGTGCAATGGTGCAATCTCAGCTTGGCTCACTGCAGCCTCTGCCTCCCAGGTTCAAGCAACTCCCTGCCTCTGCCTACAGGTGAGGAAGTACAGATGCCCACCACCGCACCCAGCTATTTTTCATATTTTTAGTAGAGATGGGGTTTCACCATGTTGGCCAGGCTGGTCTTGAACTCCTGACCTCATGATCCACCTGCCTCAGCCTCCCAAAGTCCTGGGATTACAGGGGTCAGCCACTGCACCCACTCTTTTCTTTTCTTTTTGAGACAGAGTCTTGCTCTGTCACCCAGGCTGGAGGGCAGTGTCACGATCTCAGTTCACTGCAACCTCTGCCTCTGGGATTCAAGCAATTATCATGCCTCAGCCTCCCGAGTAGCTGGAATTACAGGCGCATGTCACCACACCTGTGTAATTTTTGTATTTTTAGTAGAGATAGGGTTTTATCACCGTGGCCAGGCTGGTCCTGAACTCCTGACCTCAAGTGATCTACCTGGGATTACAGGTATGAGCCACCATACCTGGCCTATATCAGTTCCTTAAAGGAGTGCCTCTGGCCAATGGTGAGGGCGCCCTCCTGGCCTCATGGTCATCAGCAGACATCCAGATAAGTTCCAAGGTTGTAGTGAGCATCTTGCAGATGGTGAGCTGCTCAGATCATGCCCACTTTGGTGTATTCAGGACTCCTAGCTATTCCCAAAGCACCCCCATCAGGCCAGGTAAAGGTAACCTCTGGCTGCCTTCTGTATAGGAAGGCAGGAGCCCCCAGAACTGCAGTTCACGCAGGCTCCTAGAGAACTTTCTGAGGGACACCGAGCAACCCACCCCTGGACAGCTACCCTGTCCAGAATCTTCCCCATGAGGGTGCACAGTCTGCTGCCCCTGGGAAGGAAGAGCATCTAATCTTCTTTTGGAGGTTGCACTGGCTAGGATGTTGTCTGGCCCATGATCACTAGAAATGTTAGCTTGTAAGAGACCAAGCTCAGGACCCCCCTGCTGTCTGCTGTAACTTACTATCTACAACATTCAAGCTTGACCCCAGAAAGTCCTCTTTTGTCAGAAAACCAAATACCACATGTTCTCATTTGTAAGTCGGAGCGAAATGATGAGAACTCATGAACTAGAGAAGGGAACAACAGGCCAGGTGCAGTGGCTCACGCCTGTAATGCCAACACTCTGGGAAGCCGAGGCAGGTGGATGACCTGAGGTCAGGAGTTCAAGACCAGCCTGGCCAACATGGCAAAATCCCATCTCTACAAAAATACAAGAATTAGCTGGATGTGGTGTTGCGTGCCTGTAATCCCCACTACTCGGGAGGCTGAGGCAGGAGAATTGTTTGAAGCTGGGAGGCGGAGGTTGCAGTGAGCAGAGATGGAGTTGCCATTGCACTCCAGCCTGGGTAACAGAGCAAGACTGTCTCAAATAAATAAATAAACAAATAAATAGCCCAGTCACAGGTATTTCTTTATATCAATGCAAGAACAGCCTGACACATAGAGGTTAGGACTTGAATATATCTTTGCGGGGGCATAGTTCAACCTGCTGCAGATTCCCATGTGAGTTTTTCCTTAACGACATCCTCCTCTCTTCCCAAAGAGGCGACCACTTGGGTTACTTTTGTGTTCATCATTTTCGTACGTTTGAAATCGGTTTTTCCATTTGTTTTGTTTTTTAGTCACTTGACTATATATACCTAACCAAACAATGCTGAGTTTTGAAAAGCTGGGTATGATCAACAAGGCCAGTTAAATGAGGTCAGAGCCTCGTTGCCACTTCAAAATGAAGGCTTCCAGGATAAGATATTCCAATGGGGTCTCAGGTCACGAAATAGCTTCAGCTTCCCTGAGCGTGTTCAGAGCCCCTTCTGAGAAAGACAGGGGGTACACCAAGTCTTGGGAAACCCAGGGCTCACTTGGATTAGGGCACCTATGTAGGCGAGACATTGGGCCCACCAAAGGGAGAGGGTTGGGTAACTGCACTGCATTTGCTCATGTGGTTTGGGTCAGCAGCCTCCAAGATGGCCCCCAGCACTCCCTGCTTCTCAACTTCACCCCACCTTCAGAGGTCCCTAGTCCTGCCTGTTCTCGTACCTCTTGAGGATTCAGCAGGGTAAATGACATTGGTTCTTCGCTCCTCCCACTGGCCAGCTATGACTCAGTTTCCCAGATCTGCCTTTTCACCCTCCTTATGGGTTTGCACATTAACTTTTAAATCCCTTTGCTATAGTTTTAGTGGGATTTCATTAAGAATAAGTTAGATGGGCTGGGCGCGGTGGCTCACACCTGTAATCCCAGCACTTTCGGAGGCCGAGGTGGGTGGATCACTTGAGGTCAGGAGTTCAAGACAAGCCCGACCAACATGGTTAAACCCAGTCTCTACTAAAAATACAAAAATTAGCCGGTTGTAGTGGCACACACCTGTGGTCCCAGTTGCTTGGAAGGCTGAGGCCGGATAATTGCTTGAAGCTGGGAGGCAGAGCCTGTAGTGAGCCGAAGCAGGTGGTCCATGGGGGTGATCCAGCTGGTGGGGCCAACCAAGAAGGGAAAGCCACCTGAGAGGCCCAGGTGGACATGGGGCCTTGAGGTGGGGTCTGGCTGCAGGGCCCAGCTCTGGGTCAACAGAAGACTATCCAAGGTTTTGCCCAAGAGTCACAGACTCTCATCCAGCAGCATCATCAGAGCTGAAGCAGCACCTTCTGCCTGTGGGAGCCCTTCTGAGCTCTTCACATGCATGAACTCAATGAATTCTCCCAGAAAACCTATGAGATCAGAACTGCTAAGTCCCATTTTATGGATGAAGAAACAGAAGCAAAACCAGGAGTGCTCCCTCGGCCTCATCTGTGGTGAGAATGAAAGTCATTCTCAGCAATCAGACCATCAGCATTCCAGAAAGTGTCAGCCTCACTAGGAAGGGATAGAGAGGGATTGGGAAGGGTCCCAGAAGAACCCTGTGGAGTGATTGCATCATGTCAATGCTGAACTCAGTCTCCTTGGAAAGGAAAGGGGGAGGTTCCAGGCTGACAAATGGTGGGAGATAGGAAGGAACTGGCGACACTGCCTGCAGTCAGGGTGCTCCCCTAGGCTTCCAATACATCAGGGTTTGCATGAGACCAGGCACTGCTTTTTCAACATCTTAAGCCCAGAAAGATGAGTGATCAGTTAATTCTTGAAGGAAACAACATTAAGCATTTTTATCGAAGTCAGGTTGCCACTTTGATTCCACAGTCACAAGGACAGAAGAAAGTTTTGGATGTATCTAAATCTCCACAGAAAGAAAAGTTCAGCAGGCTGATGAAGATCTGAGTTGACCAGCTAGGGAAACAAGATGGCAGGTGATTCTTAAGACCTCTTTGTAATGTTTTCAAGATGCAATAACAGCCCTCTATTAAAGATAAAAGCAGTACCTGGAGGTGAAATTATCTGTTCAAGGTAACACAGCAAGTATGTCGCAGAGCTCCATCCAAATCCACAAAGTCAGGCTCTGAAATTGGCACCCTCACCACTGTACAACCACCTCTACGGTGGTTCACCTTTGGGTGGCAAATTAGACAGGTGGCTGGGGACCCGACAGAGCCCAGAGCCTGGCTGGGATCCATTATGGCTTGTAATCATCCAGCTGTGAGAGGTGGGGCTCAGCAGCCAGTGAGGTAGACTGTGGGCCTCGAGTTCAGCCCCAGAGAAGGGGCCTGTTCAGAGCCAGGCAGGGGTCAGGGACCAGCTGCAGTCCCAGCAAAGGGCACCTGGACCTCCTGGGCTCGGAGCTATTGCTCAGTTTATGTGCTGGTACCCTGATGGCCTGACCTGAGAGGCAGGAGTGCTGTGTCCTCAGGGCTATGATATGGGCACTGAGTTAGATGGCAGTAGACACAGCAATGCAGGTGACCTGCTTGGTACCTGCCTTCTGGATTGAGAAGGGTGACTTCTTGGTAAGGATTCGTGGTTAGTGGAGATCAAGGAGCAAAGGACACATGTGCAGGTAAGAATTCGTGGTTAGTGGAGATCAAGGAGCAAAGAACACATGTGCAGGTAAGAGCACCAGTTTTCTCAGGACAGGGAAGGAAAGGACATGCCACATGGATGGGCATCAACAGTGGTCCCAGCACCGGGATGGCACTGCTCCTCATAGGGTCAGCCATGCTCCCGCCTCAGGGCCTTTGTCCTTGCTCTGCCTCAGCCTAGAGCCTCTTCCCCATGACTCATTTCCTCACTCCCCTCAGGCCTGTGCTCAAAGGCCACCTTATCAGAGAGGCCTTCCCTTCAGAGACCTTCCCCACCACTTACCATCCCCTTCCCATGGAGAGGTTTCCCAGGGGTACTGCAGCAATCTTTCTGTCCCACGTGTTCTTTCTCCAGCCCCTTGACTCCAGGAACCTTGTGACTGCTTGGACCAACAGAATATGGCGCTAGACACAGTGCTAGTTCCAAACACAGCCCTCAATCAGCCTGACAACCTCTACTTCCTGCTTCTTGGAACAGTCTTCTTCTTTTTTTTTGAGATGGCATTTCGCTCTTGTTTCCCAGGCTGGAGTGCAATGGTGCAATCTCGGCTCACCGCAACGTCCACCTCCTGGGTTCAAGCAATTCTCCTGCCTCAGCCTCCTGAGTAGCTGGGACTATAGGTGTCTGCCACCACACCCAGCTAATTTTTTGTATTTTTAGTAGAGACAAGGTTTCACCATGTTAGCCAGGATGGTCTTGATCTCCTGACTTCATGATCCACCTGCCTTAGACTCCCAAAGTGCTGGGAATTACAGGCGTGAGCCACCATGCCCGGCCAACACTCTCCGTTTGAAGAGCTCCTTCCAGATCCCAGCTGGCATGTTGAGAAGCCCAGGCCACATGGAGAGGCCACAGGTAGGTGTCCAGGTTGACAGCCCAGCTTGGCTCCCAGCTGACAGTCCACGTTTGCAGCCCACGGAGTGAGCCACTCAGAGGTCCAGCCAGCAGGTTCCTCAGATGGCTCAAGGCCTGGCCAGCATCTGATGGCAACCACATGCAAAACCCCCAAGATCCACCCTGCTGAGCCCAGTCAACCAAAGAGCCATAAGAGATGAAACTGACTTGTTGATTTAGGCCACTAAGTTTCGGGGTGGTGTGTTTCACAGCAACAGTTAACTGGTATATTTACTTGTTTAATTAACTTTTCATAGCACTTATCATCACCTGACATTAGATTATAAGATATTTGTTTCTTGTTTCTTTCTCTCTGTTGGTTTTGCTTACTGCTAGACTCTTGTTGCCAGGCTGGAGTGCAATGGCACCATCTAGGTTCACAGCAACCTCCGCCTCCCAGGTTCAAGCGATTCTCCTGCCTCCACCTCCTAAGTAGCTGGGATTACAGGCATGCACCACCAAGCCCAGCTAATTTTTTATTTTTCGTAGAGACAGGGTTTCTCCATGTTGGTCAGGCTGGTCTCGAACTCCAGCCCTCAGGTGATTCACCTGCCTCAGCCTTCCAAAATGCTGGGATTACAGGTGTGAGCTACTGTGCCCGGCCACTGCTAAGCTCTTTGCACTGAGAGCAGTACCTGGCACATAGAAAGCCCTCAATACATATTCTCTGAATGGATGAATAAAACCAAAGCTGAAAAATCTTCATGCAGTAGTCAATCTGATTTCATTTGTTCCTGATAGGCCTAACACTGGTTTGTTTCTAAGCACAGGCTGGGTGTCAAATTTAGTTGGATTTATTCATTAGCAACCATTTACTGAGTTTCTACTATGTGGTAGGTCCTGGAGATAAATCAATGAACAAAAGCAAAATCCCTGCCCTCATTCTACTGAAGGAGGCTGGCAATAAACAAAAGACATAAGTAAAATTACTTGGTATATTGGAAGGGGAAAGGTTGCAAAGAAAAAAATCCGATGGCTGGGCACGGTGGCTCACGCCTGTAATCCTAGCACTTTGGGAGGCGAGGCAGGTGGATCACCTGAGGCCAGGAATTTGAGACCAGCCTGGCCAACATGGTGAAACCCCATTTCTACTAAAAATACAGGCCAGGCACAGTGGCTCACACCTGTAATCCTAGCACTTTGGGAGGCCGAGCTGGATGGATTACCTTAGGTCAGGAGTTTGAGACCAGCCTGTGACCAACATAGAGAAACCCTGTCTCTACTAAAAATACAGAAAATTAGCTTTGGCATAGTGGCGCATGGCTGTAACCCCAGCTACTTGGGAGGCTGAGGCAGGAGAATCACTTGAATCTGGGAGGCAGAGGTTGCAGTGAGCTGAGTCGTGCCATTGCACTCCAGCCTGGACAACAAGAGCGAAACTCAGGCTCAAAAAAATAAAAAATAAAAATACAGGCCGGGCGCGGTGGCTCAAGCCTGTAATCCCAGCACTTTGGGAGGCCGAGGCGGGTGGATCACGAGGTCAGGAGATCGAGACCATCCTGGTCAGCATGGTGAGACCCCGTCTCTACTGAAAATACAAAAAATTAGCTGGGCATGGTGGCGCATGCCTGTAATCCCAGCTACTCAGGAGGCTGAGGCAGGAGAATTGCCTGAACCCAGGAGGCGGAGGTTGCGGTGAGCCGAGATCGCGACATTGCACTCCAGCCTGGGTAACAACAGTGAAACTCCGTCTCAAAAAAAAAAAAAAATACAAAAAAAATTATCTGAGTGTGGTGGTGCAGGCCTGTAATCCCAACTACTCGAGAGGCTGAGGCTGGAGAATCACTTGATCCTGGTAGGCAGAGGTTACAGAGAGCCAAGATTGTGCCACTGCACTCCAACCCAGGCAAGAAAAGTCAAACTCCGTTTAAAAAAAAAAAAAAGCACACACACACACAGAAAAAAGAAAAGAAAAAAAGGCAGAGAAGAAGGATAGAGAGTGCTAGGGAGACTGAAATGTTGAATAAGGTGGCCAGGTGTATAAGTTCACAAGAGCTGTTACAATAAAATGCAACAGACTGACTTAAAGCAAAAGAGATGTGCTGTCTCACAGTTCTGGAGGCCAAAGATCCAAAATCAAGGTGTCAGCAGGTTGATTCCCTGTGCAGCTGTGAGGGAGAATCCGTTCCAGGCCTTGCCCGAGCTGCTGGTGGTTGCTGGAAATCTATGGGGTTCCTTGGCTTGTAGAAGCAACACCCCAATCTCCACCTTCATCTTCACATAGTGTTCTTGCTGTGTGCCTGACTCTGTGTCCAAATTCTTCCTTTCTATAATGACCCCAGTCATACTGGATCAGCGCCTCCCTACTCCAGTGTGACCACATCTACATTTGGTTATCTGCAAAGATCCTACTTCCAAATAAAGTCACATTCATCAGTAGGAGGGGTTAGGACTTCAACATCTTTTGGGGAAGACACAATTCAACACACCACTCCAGGGAAGCCGTCACTGAACAGTGGCTGTGGAGCAAAAGCTTGAAGCGGCTGTTGAGCCAGCGAGCTATGAGAAAGTGGAAGTGAGTGTCCAAGCAGAGGAACAGCAAATTCAAAAGTCCCGAGGTGGATTTGGTCAGGTGCTTCCCAGGAACCACAAGAAGGCCAGTGTGGGCCAGGCACAGTGGCTTACACCTGTAATCCCAGCACTTAGGGAGGTCATGAGTTTGAGACCAGTCTGGCCAACATGGCAAAATCCTGTCTCTACTAAAAATATGAAAATTAGCCAGGTGTGGTGACACGCGCCTGTAATCCCAGCTACTTGGGAGGCTGAGGCAGGAGAATCGTTTGAACCCAGGAGGCAGAAATTGCAGTGAGCCAAGATTGCATCATTGCACTCCAGCCTGGTGCCTGGCAACAGAGCAAGACTGTCTCAAAAAAAAAAAAAAAAAAAGGCCAGTGGAGCTGGGTAGAAGGAATGAGGGAGGCAGAGAGAGGAGATAAAGTAAAAAGGGAACCCGGGGCAGATCAGGAAGGGTCCTGAAGGACTCAAAAGGAATTTTCGGGCTTTGGAATAAGAACTTGCCAAAATCCACCACCTCCTCTGTGCCTGGAAGAGCTTCTCCTGTTCCTTCTCTACTGCCTCTGCGCCTGGCCCCAGGTGGTGCATGACAGGCACTCGGGAAACACCAGGGGAGTGAAGGAGCATCCCAAGGTCTTGAGGACAGGTCAGAACCCTCTTCCTCACCCTTCCTGAGACTCCTCTCTGTATCCACAGCCGCCTGGCCAGCCTCTCCTCTGCTTGCTCCAAGTCTGCAAGCCACTTCGTTAAACTGACACTTCATTCTCCCTCTGGCTGCCATACAGTCTCCAACTTAATTTTGTCTCGCACATTGCTCTGCCCAATATTGGTTATAACCTGAAACTCAGCCGACTCCAAGGCCCCCTGGCCCATTCCTATGTGTGCAGAGTGGCCCAAAGAACCCCCGTGTGGTCTAACTTGTTCTTGGGACCTGGGATCCCGTGCCGCCGTGGTTCATAGTGACACCTCACACTGTAGCCCTCCTCTGATCCCGCAATAACCTACTTTCATAATCATAGAAACTGCTTATGATACACTGACACTGTAAACGAAGCAGGATGTAAAACCACCCATTCAATGTGTTTCCCATTTCCCTAAAAATTATTTGGGGCTGGAAATAAGAGGGAGGAAATACACCAATATCTTAACAGCTTTCCCACTGATCATGGTGGGTTTCTTTTTTTTTTTTTTTTTTTGAGAGGGAGCTCACCCTGTCACCCAGGCTGCAGTGCAGTGGTGCGATTTCAGCTCACTGCAACATCTGCCTCCCAGGTTCAAACGATTCTCCTCCTCAGCCACCTGAGTAGCTGAGACTACAGGCACTTGCCAACACACCCAGCTATTTTTTTGTATTTTTAGTAGAGATGGGGTTTCACCGTGTTAGCCAGGCTGGTCTTGATCTCATGACCTCGTGATCGTCCCACCTTGGCCTTCCAAAGTGCTGGGATTACAGGCATGAGCCACTGTGCCCAGCCTAGTGGTAGTATTTTTATTAATATACTTTAAGCTTTCCTTTTGTTTTTTAAACTGTGACAATAAAAAGTCATTTTCAGAATGCACTTATGAACTATTACGCCTAGCTTGAATGCATTGAAATAGTGGAAATCCCTTGAGGTGATAATCCAGGCGGGTTCAACGCTGGACACTTGAAAATTCAGGTTTTATTCATGTTGCAAAAGAACTTCTCTGCATTGCTTTCTAAAATTTTATTCACGGGCACTGATTTAGGATCCCAGTTACTGCATAAGTCAAGACCACCTGGAACAAAATTGCTTGTGCTAGATGCTCCACACTCTACCCCTACCCCGACTCAACAGGACTTCAGTTATAGCCTTTTATGAGGGGTAGTGAGGCTTATCACCCATTCCAAAGTGTGTGTGTGTGTGTGTGTGTGTGTGTGTGTGTGTTGTGTATCTATACAGAGAATGCACACACATGCTATTGATTCTGTTTTTCTGGAGCACCCTGAACTAATGCACTAGTTCCTAGGGGAACACTCCCTGCAGAGTGGTCCATGCTGAGACTGGCCATTTCTCAGGGGCATCCCAGGCTGGAATGCAGTAGCTCAATCTTGGTTCAGTGCAACCTCCTCCTCCCAGGAAATTTGCAGATGGAGTTATGCTGGGTCCACAACTTCACTATCAACAGCCTAACAGGGAAGTGAGATATCATTAACAACTATGTGGTCTAGATACCAGAGAGGGATGGCCAAGAAGGAAAAGACCCTCAGGTGGGGCAGGGCAGGGCAGGGCAGGGCAGGGCAGGTGCTGAAGAACACGATTCCTAATCCCATCCTTACTCCACCGGGACAGGCAGGAAAATGGACAAAACTCTTAGAGGTCCCATGGGGAGCTCCCAGTCCTGGGGCAGATGGGAGCGAAGCTGCAGCTCAGTCCATGAGTGCCCTCCACAGAACCCCCACCCCCACCCCACAGGCCCTATCCCAGAACCAGGTGCTGAATGGCAGGAGCAGCTGTAGCCACTGTCCTGCAAATGAGCGTTGGCCTGGTTAGGTACAGCCAACTCAGTCACCCACACTTCATAAGTTCTTGAAAAGGGCCGGGCGTGGTGGCTCACACCTGTAACCCTAGCACTTTGGGAAGCTGAGGTCGGTGTATCACAAGGTCAGGAGTTCGAGTCCATCCTGGCCCATATGGTGAAACTGCGTCTCTACAAAAATACAAAAATTAGCCAGGTGTGGTGGTGGGTGCCTGTAGTCCCAGCTACTCAGGAGGCTGAGGCAGGGGAATCGCTTGAACCTGGGAGGTGGAAGTTGCAGTGAGCCAAGATGGTGCCACTGCACTCCAGCCTGGGCAACAGAGTGAGACTCCATCTCAAAAAAAAAAGAGAAAAGAACAAAAGGTCTCAAAAGGGACAGCAGAAACCCACAGCTGGAGTTGCTAATGTCCAGTGCCTGAAACAGGGCCTGCTCAAGAACCATCCACCGATGCCAGAAGCAGCGGACAAGCATGGTGGGAAACAGGATAATTGCAGGGTTTCAAAGAATCTCTCCATAAGATACTTACTGATTCCAAAGGGGAAAAATAAAGACTTTGCAGTGGAGAATTCTGGGAGATGTCACCTAATCCAGGGAACCAAGGTCAGCCAAGTCCAGGAAGGAGACATCTCTGACAGGACGCACTGAGAAGGGAGCCATATCAGATCTCTAGCATTCTTGCCCAAAACGTAGAACCTGAGTTTAACCTAAGGACACATTTTAAAAATCCAAGTACAGGGACATTCTACAAACTAGTTGGTTTGTACTCTTCAAAAGTGCCAAGGTCAGGCTGGATATGGTGGCCTTTTATTTTGTATTTTTAGTAGAAATGGGATTTCACCATGTTGGCCAGGCTGGTCTCAAACTCCTGACCTCAGGTGATCCAACCGCCTTGATCTCCCAAAGGGCTGGGATTACAGGTGGGAGCCACTGGGCCTGGCCTGAACTTCCAGTTTCATGGAAACATTGCTGTGTTCCCTGATAGATGCATTCCTCTTTTGGGAACTAAGACTTCAAGCCCAGCAGAACCTAAAGTTGCAGGCATGGGAAAGAAAAATACCATCGGTGCATAATTACAGGTAGTGATAAGAGAGACCCCTCCCTTCTCCATCCCCTGACCCCTGGCCCCAGAAAACCCAGCTGTGGGTGAAATACTGTCATATCTTGGTCACTGATTTAAAGCATAGACCACGGGTAAAGTGCTGGCCGGGAAGGGCATGCAAGGAGCCGCCACGCGCTCAGCATTGGCTCTGGTGTCGGGGTCGTGGTGTCATGACAATCACTCCGGTAGCCGTTTATGATACAGCATGTGAGACCGCTTTAGCCCTGATCGGGCCCCGCGGCTGCCTGGCGCACTCAGCTAGTTCCTGATCCTTCTCTTCGCGGAGCCCGGCCCAAGCAGCGACCCCGAGCCGAGAACCGGAGCGCAGGGCACCGGCCCATCAAGGGGATCCTGAAGAACAAGACCTCTACGACTTCCTCTATGGTGGCGTTGGCCGAACAGCCCCGCAGCGGTGTTGAAGAGGAGCTGAGCAAAAAAAAAAAAAAAACCCCAAAAGTGGGATGAAAGGAATCTCCTGGCGACATATCATCCCGCAGACAAAGACTATGGCTTCATGAAAATAGGTGAACCAAGCACTCCCTACCATAGTACGATGGGCGATGATGGCGATCCGTGTAGTGATGCAGAAACCGCTGAGGCCGTGGCACCAGAGAGCTTAGCTAAGAAATTAGCCGCTGCTGCTGCTGCTGGAAGCTCCCAGCCAAAGTGTGGAGTCAGGAACAAGAACGCAGTCAAGAGGACAGTGACCTCTCACCTGAAGAATGAGAAAAAAAGCCACAATTTGAAATGAAAAGAAAGCTTCACTTCAACAAAGGACCCAATATTAAATTAGCTAGACAACTAATTTCGAAAGACCTACATCATGATGACAAAGATGAAGAAACGTTAGGGGCTACAGATGGAGAAAGCATGAATAAGGAAGAATCAAAACAGAGGACCTCCTACAAGCGACCAGTGGCAAAACAAGTCACCAGGTTCACAGAAGCGATTGGTTCAATGCTGCTATCGGTGGTGAGACATAAACCCACTTGCTATAATACATTGCTTCTTGTTCTCCACAATTCATGACTTAAGTACCAAAATGCATACCAATGATTATACATCACCAAGAATTAAATCATAACCTTAGAGATGGATTAGAGTGAAAACACCTGATATACATATTCTTGTGCTGAGTACTTTACCACAAATACGGTGTAATATCATCAGTCCTAAACTGCATTACTTTTGTAAGAACACTGGTCAATTTGTATAAGAAATTATACAGCTTTTGGCCAGGCATGGTGGCCACGCCTGTAATTCCAGCACTTTGGGAGATGGCAGGCGGATCACCTGAGATCAGGGGTTCGAGACCAGCCTGGCCAACAGGATGAAATCCTGTCTCTACTAAAAATACAAAAATTAGCTGGGCATGCTGGTGGGCACCTGTAATCCCAACCACTTGGGAGGCTGAGGCAGGAGAATCGCTTGAACCTGGGAAATGGAAGTTGCAGTGAGCCAAGATTTCGCCACTAAACTCCAGCCTGGTGACAGAGCAAGACTCCGTCTAAAAAAAAAAAAAAATTACACAGCTTAAAAAAAAAAATATTATACAGGTTTTTATGCTTTTGAGGTTAAACAATATATTTTGGGGGAACTAATTTATTTTCATCACTCTAAATGTGGTGGTAGCTCTTATAAAGTTTGGTTTGTTTTTTAAATCAAAAGCCAGTTGAACGGGATATATAGGCTGATAAATATTTGGGCTAAATAGTATTTTAACACTTGTCTTCAACTCAATTTGTCTGTTTAATTTGAAAAGGATTATAGGAATTACTGTTGTATTTTTTGGCCTACTGTAACCATTAAAATTCCTGTTGAGTTTCTTTGCCTTTACAAGGAAAGGGCTGAATTTTCTCTCATCAGAACTAGGTTTTCCCCCCACAAATAAATTATCTGGATAAACTTGCAAAAAAAAAAAAAAAAAAAAAGGCATAGACCACATACCAGGTCTATAAGGTGTCATCATCCTGGTGGTAGATGGTCCTGTGAATTTTCAAAAGTTCATTCCATTGTTCTATTGGGCCAGCTCTTCAGGGTGGTAGGAAACATGGTAAGACTAGCAAATTCCAGGAGCATGAGCCCGCTGACCCACTTAATTTGCTGTGAAATTACTTCCTTGGTCAGAAGTAACCCCATATGGTCTACCTTGATGGTGGGTAGGGCATTCTACAAGTCCACTTACTGTGGCTCTGGCAGAAGTATTGTGGGTAGGAAAGGAAAATTCGTGTCCAGAGTAAGTGTTCCAGCAAGTACAAAGCATTTCCCCTTTCATAATGGAGGTGACCTGATGTAATCAACCTGCCAGCAGGCAGCTGATCCGGTCTCTTGGGGAATGGTGCCATATTAGGGCCTCAGTATGGGCTGTAATCTGTTGCCAGTTCAGGCTTGGAGGGTAGAAAACCAGGCTCTGCTAAGCCCATGAACCATGCATCCCTTTTTTTTTTTTTTTTTTTGAGACGGAATCTCACTCTGTTGCCCAGGCCGGAGTGCAGTGGCATGATCTTGGCTCACTGCAACCTCCCCCTCCCTGGCCCAGGTTGAAGCGATTCTCGTGCCTCAGCCTCCCAAGTAGCTGGGACTACAGGCATGTGCTACTGTGTCCGGCTAATTTTTGTATTTTTAGTAGAGACAGGGTTTCAGCATGTTGGCCAGGCTGGTCTTGAACTCCTGAACTCAGGTGATCCTCCAGCCTCAGCCTCCCAAAGTGCTGGGATTACAGGCATGAGCCACCGTGCTCAGCCCCATGCATCCCTTCTATTGCTGCTGCTATGTCCCCTTTGTTTGTGAGTTCATTGAGCAAGGATGGAGTAGCTAGAGAAAAAAGACTGAATGACATCCACAGAATGAGTGTATCAATTAAGGGTTTAATCAGAGAAGCACATCCACTAGCATACATATTTCTCTCTCTCTGTGTGTGTGTGTGTGTGTGTGTGTGTGTGTGCATTTCTTGTGCAAATTTGATCTTAGTAATTGTGGGGCTGGTTAAGCAAGTATGTGTATATGTTGTTCTCTTGGACAGGATGTCTGATGCTGCAGCATGAAGCCCACAGGGCAGGTGGTTAGGAGGGAAATAGATATAAATAGCGAAGAGCAGGGCAGCCTGTAACGCGCAAGCACAAGCTGGAACCCAGCAGCATGGACTGGAACCTGGGTCAGTCTCACTGTCCCTGACCTTGAGGGTCTGGCTGTCCTGAAGAAGCCAGTGCCCACTGTCATGGAGCTGCCCTATCTGGCCCAGGAGTTGAAGATGCTGAGGGAGGATCAGGGGAAGGTGGAGTAGCTGCAGGCAGGGCTGCCATCCACGCTGATGAGGGGAGCCTGCAGGTTAAGTGATGACAGGTAAATACAAAATGGTGACAGCTTCACTTCCAGCCTCCAGTTCTCTCTTGTGGGTCCCCTAACTGGAGACACAGGGGGAAGGGATTCTGAGAAGGGAGTTCAACGAAGTTAGACTGCCTGCTTGCTTTCTCTTTCTTTTTCTCTCTCTTTCTCTCTCTCTTTTTCTCTTTCTTTCCTTTCTTTCTCTCTATTTCTTCTTTCTTTCTTTCTTTTCTTTCTTCTTTCATTTTTTGAGACAGTCTCGCTCTGTCACCAGGCTGGAGTGCAGTGGCGTGATCTCGGCTCACTGCAGCCTCCACCTCCCGGGTTCAAGCGATTCTCCTGCCTCAGCCTCCCAAGTAGCTAGGACTACTTTTTTGTATTTTTAGTAGAGATAGTTTTTCACCACGTTGGCCAGGTTGGTCTTGATCTCTTGACCTCATGATCAGCCCGCCTCGGCCTCCCAAAGTGCTAGGATTATAGGCATGAGCCACTGCACCCAGCCAGCTGATACATTTTAAAGTCAGCACAACCCCTCTCTTCTCGAGTTGGTACCCACACACTCCTCTTTCCACCGTATTTATCCTCCAGTTATGGAGAGTAACAAAGTGATGCCTCCTCCTAATGGAATGCAGCTATCCCACAAATCCACACGCACCCTTTCCCCAGCAGAGACGCAAACTCCCTTTTTGTCTTCTTCTGATTCACACTCCCTTTTTGTGCATTTTAAAATTATCACTCTTTAAACTATATATAAACACATCATAAGCTTCTTCCTCGCTGATTCACACTCCCCCTTTGAGACCCTATAACTGAAATAATGAGAGAGAAAGCTGATTTCTATTAACATGCCTTATGTTAGATGTTAAGGGGACGGAAGAGGGGAAGATAATGAAAATATTTAGTTAATTTATAAATACAAACATATTCATATCAAAATCATTACTACAGTCCTCATTTCTGTCACTGGTCATGTGTCTGTAGTCAGCATTGATAATTACCTTCCACCACCCATTCCACATTTCCTTTGTCCTCAGCAAGCCCTCAGCAGGTCATGGCCTCCTGCCTGGTGGGGTCACCCAAACCTTCATTCTTGAAGGGTCTAAGCCATTAGCAGTCTTGTCTGAATAATCACAGGGCACAGGAGTTGTAGGTGACATCCTAATAAAGTCTCTGGTTAAGAGCACCATATCAATATTAATCACTTAGGTCTGACAAGTGTATCATGGTTATGTAAGATGTGAGCATTAGAGGAAGCTGGATGAAGAGCATATAGGAACGCTCTATACTGTCTTTGAAAATTTTCTGCATATCTAAAATTATTCCCACCCCAAAATCATGTACATCTATTATGCATCAGTAAAAAATTATTTAAAATAAAATAACTTCCAAGATTAAAAGCTTATATATGTATCTTTCACAAAATAATAAGTCATAATCTAAAATAAAATAAAATGGGGATAAATACCTCCTCTTAGGTTGATGAGAGGATTCCATGAGCTGGTGTCTGTTAAAACACTCACACGGTATGTGGTTAAAAGATCAATATATGGGCCAGGTGAAGTGGCTCACACCTGTAACCCCAGCACATCAGGAGGCCGAGGCAGGTGGATCACCTGAGGAGTGCAAGACCAGCCTGACCAACATGCTGAAACCCTGTCTCTACTAAATACAAAAAATTAGCCGAGCATGGTGGTGCATGCCTGTAAACCCAGCTACTTGGGAGGCTGAGGCAGAATTGCTTGAACCCAGTAGCAGAGGTTGTAGTGAGCTGAGATCTCATTGCACTCTGGCCTGGGTAACAAGAGTGAAACTCTGTCTCAAAAAAAAAGAAGGTCAATAAATGCAGGTCATAATAAGAGTTGCCTCCAGACTCTCTTCCACCTCTCAGATTCTATGAGCACTGCTACTTGGTGGTGGTATACTTACAGTTTCAGTTTTGGGGAGAATGAAGCTGCAGCACAGCTCTTCTTGCTGGTGTCTTACTGAATATGACACGTGGCATTTCTGTTCACCTGCCCTCCTCCCCTCTCCTTTGAGACCACAGAGGGCCAGGCATGGTGGCTCACACTTTGGAAGACCAAGGCAGATAGATCACTTGAGCTCAGGATTTGGAGACCAGTCTGAGCAACATGGTGAAACCCTGTCTCTGCAAAAAATACAAAAATGCATGGTGGTGCATGCTTGTAGTCCCAGCTGAGGTGGGGGGCTGAGGTGGAAGAATCACTTGAGCTCAGGAGGCAGAGGTTGCAGTGAGCTGAGAGCATGCCACTGCACTCCAGCCTGGGCAACAGAGACTCTGTCTCAGAAACAACCAACCAACCACAAGAAAGATTGTCAAACTAACGTGCAATGTATCCAAGAACTTGAACACCTCTTTGAAAAGCTTGAGAAGATTCCACACATCCCTTTCATCTTCTCCAGGCCACAGTCCCACCTCTCTCTTTCTCTCTCTTTCTCTCTCTCTCTCTCTCTCTTTTTCCATACTCCTTAGAGCTGTATATCTTCCTTTTCCAAAGGAAAAGTTGCCTACACCTGTGGTTTCCAGTCTTTTAAATGTCACCTTTTTAAAAAGGAAGGGATTGAATTCCACTTGCTTGCAAAAAATTTTTAAAAATTAAAAAAAAAAATAAGGAAGCGGGCTGGGAATCAATTCTAGTTGCCAATTTGTTATTGAATACACAAGGGAGGGTTCGTTTTTAAATCTCAAATATACTGTTACTACCACCAACATTTTATTAAAATGCCATCAAAAGAAAGGGTATCTTACCACCAAAAATAATAAGAGGAGCAGAATCTCAGAATAAAATGTCCTTGCAAATAAACACCATAATTGGCAACTTACTCTAACATGTCAAAAAAATTTTAAATATAGAATATCCTAAAAAAAAAGGAAAAGAAATTGCAGCATAAAATAATATCCTAAGATGTTGCATTGCATATTCATTTTTAAATTGTGAACACTGCATACAAGTGAAAGAGTGCATATGATGTAGATATCTAGTGTTAAAGAGTCATAATAAAATAAATGCACAACAGATGATACAGAACTCTCCCCGTACCTTGGAAGGTCCTGGTGCTCCTCCCCATCTTCCTCTCCAGCTCCTGGAGGACACTCCCATCCTGTATATTTATTAATCACTTTCTGTACTCTTTATTTATTTATTTATTTATTTATTTAGAGACCGAGTCTTGTTCTGTCACCCAGGCTAGAGTACAATGGTGCCATCTCAGCTCACTGCAACCTCTGCCTCCCAGGTTCAAACGATTCTCCTGTGTCAGCCTCCCAAGTTGCTGGGACTACAGGTACACACCACCACACCAGGCTAATTTTTGTATTTTTTAGTAAAGACAGGGTTTCACTATGTTGGCCAGGCTGGTCTCGAACTCCTGACCTCTTGATCCTTGGCCTCCTAAAGTGCTGGGATTACAGGCCTGAGCTACCATGCTCAGCCTCTCTTTATATTTTACTACCTAGGTCCACCCAGGAACAAGGCGCTGATTAGTCTGGCCTCTTTTTACTGTAGTTGTTTTTTGTTTGTTTTTTTGAGGCAGAGTCTCCCTCTTATCGCCCAGGCTGGAGTGCAGTGGTGTGATCTCCGTTCACTGCAACCTCCACCTCCCGGGTTCAAGCAATTCTCCTGTCTCAGCCTCCCGAGTATCTGGGATTACAGGCATGTGCCACCACGCTCAGCTAATTTTTGCATTTTAGTAGAAATGGGGTTTCACCATGTTGGCCAGGCTGGTCTTGAACTACTGACCTCAGGTGATCCACCCACTTTGGCCTCCTAAAGTGCTGGGATTACAGGCATGAGCCACCGCACCCGGCCATGTTGTTGTTTGTTTTAGTGATGGGATCTTGCTGTTTCCCAGTGGCTGCCCATCAGCATAATCATAGCTCATTGCAGCCTTGAACTCCTGAGCTCAAGCACTTCTCCCACCTCAGCCTCCTGAGTAGCTAGGACTGCATGCATGTACTTCCGCACCCAGCTTGTTTTTACTATTTCTGTGAAAGGAATCATGTCGTGTAAGACTTGTTTTGTTCCCCCCTCAAAATAATGGTTTTCTTCTTTCATTTTTTTAAAATTATTTTTGACAGAGTCTCACTTATTTCCCAGACTGTGGCATGATGTCAGCTCACTGCAACCTCCGCCTCCCAGGTTCAAGTGATTCTCCTGCCTCAGCCTCCGGAGTAGCTGGGACTACAGGCGCTCACCCCAGCTGATTTTTGTATTTTTAGTAGAGACAACGTTTTACCATGTTGGCTAGGCAGGTCACAAACTCCTGACCTCAGGTGATCCACCTAACTCAGCCTCCCAAAGTGCTGGGATTACAGGTGTGAGCCACTGCACCCAGCCCCCACTCAAAATAATCGTTTTCTTGATACAAATTTGGTTTTTGGGGATTGTCTTAGTCTGCTTAGGCTACTTTAACAAAAAATCCCATAGGTTGGATGGCTTCAACAACAAATCTTCACTTCTCACAGTTCTGGGACTGGGAAGCCCAAGATGAAGGTGCTGCTGGCAGATTGGTGCCTGGTGAGGGCTCTCTTCCTGGTTCACTGACTGCCAGCTTCTCCCTGAGTCCTCACATGGCAGAACTGGTAAGGGAGCACATTGGGGGCTAGGATTTTTACATATGAATCTGGTGGGGGACACAAACATTCAGAGAATTCCAGGCATCTGTGTCTTCCAGAGCCCTGCGAGGAGGAGGTGGAATGGCCACTTTATTTATGCAGCAGTCACTGCTGAAAACCCAGGTTCACCCACACCTGTGGATGGAAAGGGAAGCAAGGCTCCTCATGCCTCGTGCATAGCAGCCTCCAGGTCTCCAGTGGTTTCTATGGGGCAGGCAGTCCAGGGGCCCCCATGTGGGCAGCAAGGGATGGTCACCAGCTGATCACTCACTGGGGTAGCCCAACTTCAGGCTCCAGTCACCACCCAGCGGTGGGAAAATCACCTTCAAAGGTGCTGTGAGCAGGAGAACTTCACAGACCCACACGAGAGCATAGGCTGGCCTTGGGAACTGCCGCTCTGTCTGTTAATAAGCCAGTAGGTTAACGGGATAGGCCTAAGCTACTTTTACCAGATAACTGGATCTCTCTAAAAAAAGATCCTGATGATACCAGTCTCTCAATCCTTTTAGAAATACAGAATTGGCCAGGCACAGTGGCTCATGCCTGTAATCCCAGCACTTTGGGAGGCCAAGATAGGTAGATCACCTGAGGTCAGGAGTTCAAGACCAGCCCGACCAACATGGTGAAACCCCATCGCTACTAAAAATACAAAAAATTAGCTGGGCGTGGTGGCGGGCACCCGTAATCCCAGCTTCTTAGGAGGCTGAAGCAGGTGAATCACTTGAACTCAGGAGGCAGAGGTTGCAGTAAGCTGAGATCTCGCCACTGCACTCCAGCCTGTGCGACAGAGCAGGACCATCTCAAAAAAACAAAAAAGAAAGAAAGAAAAGAAGAAATACAGAATCAAATGCCCTACCAGAGGACAAATGAAACTGAATCTTGCTTTTTTTTTTTTGAGATAGGGTCTCCCTCTCGCCCAGGCTGGAGTGCAGTGGTGCAATTATATTACACAATAGCTCACTGCAGCTCCACCAACCCCCACCAGCCAACACCCACCCCCACCAACCCCAGAGCTCAAGAGATCCTCTCGCCCCAGCCTCCTGAGTAGCTGGGACTACAGGCATGTGTCCCCCAGGCAGGTTAATTTTAAAATTTTTTGTAGAGACAGGGTCCACCTGTGTTGCCCAGGCTGGTCTCAAACTCCTGGGCTCCAGTGATCCTCCTGCCATGGCCTCCCAAAGTGCTGGGTTTACAGGCATGAGCCATTGCCCCGGCCTGAACTTTGCATTTTAATAAGATCCCAGGCAACCTGTACCCACGTTCAAGGTTGCGAAGGACTGGCCTACATCGTTCATTGTATGTGTATTTTTAAATACATGTTTTTAGGCCGGGCGCGGTGGCTCAAGCCTGTAATCCCAGCACTTTGGGAGGCCGAGGCAGGTGGATCATGAGGTCGACAGATCGAGACCATCCTGATCAACATGGTGAAACCCCGTCTCTACTAAAAATACAAAAAATTAGCTGGGTATGGTGGCGCATGCCTGTAATCCCAGCTGCTCAGGAGGCTGAGGCAGGAGAATTGCCTGAACCCAGGAGGCGGAGATTGCGGTGAGCCGAGATCACGCCATTGCATTCCAGCCTGGGCAACAAGAGCGAAACTCCATCTCAAAAAAAAAAAAAAAAATACATGTTTTTATTAAAATATAACATACAGAACCACTTGGTAAATTATCACAAAGTGAATCCACTGAACCACCCAGCCCCCAGATTAAGAAATCGATTAGGGTTAGGGTTAATAGCTCCCTAGAAGTTCTCTTTCCCAGATACTCATCCCCGACCCTGGTCCCCAAAGTAACCAATATTCTCGTTTCTAACAGCGTAAGTTAATTCGATCCACATTTGTTCTTCATATACATGGAATCATATTGTACATCTTTATGGTGCCTGGCTACTCGTTTGTGAGATTCAAAATCCCTCACCAAGAACCCCGGCTTATCTATTTCACAATGCCCTCTCCTGAGTCTTCCATCTCCAGAAAACTGTAAAGTTAAGGAAAGCCCATTTTAACCAAATAAATATTTAGCAAGCACTCACACTGTGCCAGGATCGTAGGGGGCGCTGAAACCCAAAATGTGTTGCCAAATTGAGAGTTCCATTTCATGTGAAGCATTTCACCTAAGTAGTTTTCGGATATGGAAGATTCACATTACTATGTGAATTCAATCTCTGAAAGGAATTTATTACCTGCCCTAAAAACACCCCAAAGTGCGGTTTAGCACACAGCTACCAAGTGACAGCAGGCTTCTCCTGTATGTCTCAGAACACATCATAAAATCTCATTCCCAGGAGTTTCTGTCTCGATGATTTCTACTTTTTCTCAAATCTCATTTGTTTAAATATTGAGATTCTCTCAGCTAAAAGTTATAACTCTCTCAGAAAGCCCTTGATGCTTGTTCTTCTCAGGGCTTCCAGAAATAAATTATGCTCAAATACTGTCCTAATTGATGGTTGTGGCATTTAAGCCCTCTTGTTTAATTGTTTGATTTTTTTTTTTTTTTTTCCTGAGACAGAGTCTCACTCTGTCACCCAGGCTGGTGTGCAGTGGCGCCATCTCAGCTCATTGCAACCTCCGCCTCCCGAGTTCAAGCGATTTTCCTGCCTCAGCCTCCCAAGTAGCTGAGATTACAGACACCTGCCACCATGCCCGGCTAATTTTTGTATTTTTAGTAGAGACGGGGTTTCACCATGTTGGCCAGGCTGGTCTTGAACTCCTGACCTCGTGATCCACCCACCTCAGCCTCCCAAAGTGCTGGGATTACAGGCATGCGCACCGCACCTGGCCAATTGTTTAATTTTTAAATTTTTAAAGTACTTTTCAGACAAGATCTCACTCTGTTGCCCAGGCTGGAGGGCAATGGTGCAATCCTGGCTCACTGCAACCTCAGTATCCAGCGCTCAAGTGATCCTCCCACCTCTCAGCCTTCCCAGTAGCTGGGACTACAGATGTACACCACCACACCTGGCTAATTTTTGTGTTTTTTGTAGAGACAGGGTTTGGCCATTTTCCTCAAGCTGGTCTTGAACTCCTGGGCTTAAATGATCCACCCAACTCCATCTCCCAAAATGATGGGATTACAGGCCAGGCCCAGAGTCACCGTGCCTGGCCCTCTTGTTTAATTTGTTCACTGTTGGCGTGGCTATGAGTCCAACAGTCAGTCACCTTTCTGGGCCTTGATTTTCTCATCTCTAAAAAGGAGGAAATGTACTACATCAGAGGTTTCTCACCTGAAATCCCTGGATCTGCCAGGTAATCCATTAATCCCTGGAAATTATATGGAAGATTATGCATGTGTGTTTTTGAGGGGACGGGAGTCCAGAGCAACCCCTGCACCTGCTTCCACCAAATTAAACACCCTCATGTTCAGTAATCCCCAATAATTTTTTGTTTGTTTTTGAGACAGAGCCTCCCTCCATCATCCAGGCTGAAGTTCAGTGGTGCAATCTCAGCTCACTGCAGCCTCCGCCTCCCAGTCCAAGCATTCTCCTGCCTCAGCCTACCTCAGCCTCCCAAGTAGCCAGGATTACAGGCGCCCACCACCACACCTGACTAATTTTTGTATTTTTAGTACAGATGGAGTTTCAACATGTTGGCCAGGCTGGTCTCAATCTCCTGACCTCCTGACCTCAAGTGATGCGCCTGCCTTGGCCTCCCAAACTTGTGGGGATTACAGGTGTGAGCTCCCGAGTCCAGCCCCCAAGAACATTTTTTAGCACCATCATTCCGCAATCATGTGGCTACTTCTGTTAGCTACAGAGCTTCATTTTTTGCTAAGTGTCTGGTTCCAGCTGAATCTTAAGAAAAGGTGATTCACTTTGCCTTTTTCCTTCCATAAGTTTTTTCTGCCCTAACAGAAAGAATACTGTAAACGTGCAGCACCTGTTAATAGCATCCCCCTCTGATCTCTGCAGGCGAGGGTCATTTGAAGTAGCAAGGTCCTGAATCACATCCATCAGTTTTGTGGTCCTCAGTCTGGGTCCTATTGTACTTGGCTGGCTTGTTTTCTAAATGCTGTAGCTATTCTAACCCTCAGAACATGTCTGCAGGTCCAGTTCTCATAACCAAATGGATGGGAGATGGGAGCATACCAATATATTCGGAACAATTCAACAATCCAATTTTCCTACCCAGAGAAACAGCTCTGCAGCAGCCCCAAATGGCTATACCTGTAGGTTTGCCTAGTTGGACATGGGTGCTAGCCCATCACCTGAGCAAAGGAGGGAAGCAGAACCCTCCCTGCCTGTCATGTCCAGAGCTCGTTAATTCCCACACAATGATATTAAGTTACAGATTTTCTGTGTGCTGGTTCCCGGCGGTACCCTAGCAATAAGTTGAACCAACAGTTTTCATTACAAACTGCCTTGGTCAGTATAAAGGAACCATCTTATATTTCTTCCAGAGAGCAAAACATACTAGACTCTTCAAGTGTTCTTAATAACTAGCTTCACTGCAGATGAAAGAGGTGGTTTCAGAACTCATCCTCTTCCTAAAATATGTATTTCTCTGTTCTTAATTCTCTAAAGAAATAGAGCTCCATGGCCAGGCACAGTGGCCAGGCACAGTGCTGGTAATCCCAGCACTTTGGGAGGCCAGGGCAAGTGGATCACCTGAGGTCAGGAGTTAGAGACCAGGCTGACCAATATGGTGAAACCTCATCTCTACTAAAATTACAAAATATTATCCGGGCTTGGTGGTACGTGAATGTAGTCCCAGCTACTTGTGGGGCTGAGGCAGGAGAATCTCTTGAACCTGGGAAGCAGAGGTTGCAGTAAGCTGAGATCCTGCCACTGCACTCCGGCCTGACAGAGTAAGATTCTGTCTCAAAAAGAAAAGAAATAGAGCTCCATGATGAACCCTCACGACTTCAAGTGTGACCCATGAACCAACCACAGCAGCATCACTTGGAGCTTGCCAGAAATACAAACATCTCAGCCCTACTCTAATCTGCCTGGGCGAGAATCTACGCTTTAACCAGATCTCCAGGTGACTCCCAAAGGTAAGCACATGCAAATTCAAAAAGTACTCCAGAGAAATCACCCAAAGCCCCACTAGTAGAGAGTATCTGCCTTACATCTGTGACCTTCTAGCAAGTAATACATGATCACTAAATGTGACCCTCTTTCCTCCTCCCTCTTAAAACCCAGGGCACCACCAGAGAAGCTTAAACGGAGGAAGAGAAGGAGACACAGGCCCAGAAGATGAAGAACTTAAAGAGAAAAGAGAGAAGGAATAATGAAGATGAAAGAGTGAGAAATGAAAGGGCTTAGGGCAGCCTTCAGAGCCTCCCCATAAAGGGTTCTAGGCCTTCAGGGTGTTCTCCATAGCCATACACTGTCTCCTAGAGTTACCTAGCTAATAGTCTTTAAATATGACTCACTTTTTAACTTTGATGACTTTTGAAAAGGATGTGCATGTCTCAGGTCTTATGTGCATGTTATAATTTTTCTTTTTGAGACAGGGTCTCACTCTGTTGCCCCAGCGGGAGTGCAGTGGCTCTGTCTCAGCTCATGACAACCTCTGCCCCCGCAGGCTCAAGCCATCCTCCCACCTCAGCCTCCCAAGTAGCTGTGACTACAGGTGTGCACCACTACATCTGGCTAATTTTTGTGCTTTTGTAGACCCATGGTTTTACCATGTCATCCAGGCTGGTCTTGAACTCCTGGGCTCAAGTGACCACCCACTTTGCCCTCCCAAAGTGCTGGGATTACAGGTATGAGCCACCAGGCCCAGCCATATTTTTTCTAATACACATAGATTCATGGCTATTAACATTTTGTTAAGTGTTGTTTGCAACTGCTACAGACAATCCCTGCTCTGGAAGAATGATAGTCCAAGTGGTGCAGGAAGTCCCCTGAGAGCTGGGACAAAATGTACAAGGTTGGTTCTATATCTCTTTTTTGAGATGGAGTCTCACTCTCTCACCAAGGCTGGAGTGCAATGGCACGATCTCGGTTCACTGCAACCTCTGCCTCCTGGGTTCAAGCGATCTTCCTGCCTCAGCCTCCTGAGTAGCTGGGATTATAGGCATCTGCCACCACATCCAGGTAATTTTTGTATTTTTAGTAGAGATGGGATTTCACCATGTTGGTGAAACCACCAGGCTGGTCTCGAACTCCTGACCTCAGATGATCCACCCACTTCGGCCTCCCAAAGTGCTGGGATTACAAGTGTGAGCCACTGTGCCTGGCCTTTATTTTTTCTTTTTTTTCTTTTTGAGACAGGGTCTTGCTCTGTCACCCAGGCTGGAGTGCAGTGACATGATCACAGCTTACTGCAGCCTCCACCTCCAATTCTCCGTCCCAAGTAGCTAGGACCACAGGTATGCACCACCATGGCTGGCCAATTTTTTTTTTCCAGTAGAGACAGAGTCTCATTATCTTGCCCAGGCTGGTCTCGAACTCCTGGACTCAAGTGATCCTCCTACCTTCGTCTCCCAAAGGGCTGAAACTACAGGCATGAACCACTGCACCAGGCTGAGGTTCGTACTATTTTCTTATGTGTCTAAACTGCATTGCAGGACACAAGGATGTGGTATAATAGTTGTTATTCAGGCAAGTTAAAGCAGCTATCCACTGCCAATCAGGAGGACCGCTCACCCAGAACCTGCTTAAGGGTAGTGGCAAGAACTTGAGACAGTGGCCGTAGATTAGGCAGAGCAAAGTGTCTCGCACCTGTAATCCCAGCACATTGGGAGACTGAGGCGGGCGGATCACTCAGGGTCCAGAGTTCAAGATCAGCCTGGTCAACATGGTGAAACCCCGTCTCTATTAAAAATACAAAAATTAGCTGGGCATAATGGCGCATGCCTGTAATCCCAGCTACTCGGGAGGCTGAAGCAGAATGGCTTGAACCCACGAGGCAGAAGCTGCAGTAAGCCAAGATTATGCAACTGCACTCCAGCCTGGGCAACAGAGTGAGACTCCGTCTCTAAATAAATAATAGCTAGCTAGCTAGCTAGCTAGATAGATGATAGATAGATAGATAGATAGATAGATAGATAGATAGATAGATAGATAGATAGATATAGACAGATAGATGATTGTAGATTACCAAGCAAATGTTTGCTTAATACTGTAAGTTAACATAAGGCACATGGGTTAGGTTGGCCAGACTCCTCACTACAATGGCCATCCAAGACCATAATCTGGGCTCAGAGCATGGATCTAAAAGAAGCAAGAGGCCCTCATCTGGATGTTGTTTGGCATGAAGGAGGCTGGGGGCCTCTGATCTCCTCCAAGTCATCGCCACGCTTAGCAGCTGGCCTCCACAGAGATGTCAGCAATTCATAGAAATGGTTCTTCTCTCTCTCTCTCTCTCTCTCTCTCTCTCTCTCTCTCTCTCTCTCTCTCTTGAGACAAAGTTTCATTCTTGTTGCCCAAGCTTGAGTCCAATTGTACAATCTTGGCTCACCATAACCTCTGCCTCCAGGGTTCAAGCGATTCTCCTGCCTCAGCCTCCTAAGTAGCTGAGATTACAGGCACACGCCACCACATCTGGCTAATTTTGTATTTTTAGTAGAGACGGGTTTTCTCCATATTGGTCAGTCTGGTCTTGAACTCCTAACCTCAGGTGATCCGCCCACCTTGGCCTCCCAAAGTGCTGGGATTACAGGTGTGAGCCACCATACCTGGCCAGTTCTTCCCTTTATCCTTTGAGAAAAGGGACATGCAAAATAAGACAAACATTTGCTAGTGTGAACAGACTGAGGTGCTACTTTAAAAAAAAAAAAAAAACAAACATGGAGCAATTCAAAAGTCCAACAGAAAACAGAAAATAACCAAGAGGTCAGAAAGTAACACCAGAAAAGAAAGTAGCAATGATTTACATGTGCGCATGAACCGCAGTTCACAGGAAGGGAACAGGGTTTCCATACATTGAAAGGCGAGTCTCTTCCATCTCCACCGAGAGCACACCTTCAAAGGAACGGACTCAAATCATCAGAAGGGCTAAAAAGAACAACTTTGACTTGCTAGGGATATGACTCTGATCCAAACTAACAAAGGAAATAATGTGCTCACCTTGGAAAATCTTTTTTTTTAATGATAGCTTTAAAAAAAAAAAATCCTGGCTGTACTGCGGGCTAGGGGCGGGTTCTGGCTGGACGTCAGGGGGAGAGTCTATGGTGTCTTTCAATCGGTTATAAAAAGCTCCTAGGACCTCATTCCAGTCTTTTCTAGCAGTACAATTAATTCTATTGCATTAAATATTGCCTGTGGTAAGTGGGCCATCAATGAACCTGAGCCATTCTGATTTCTGTTTCCGTGCTTTGAAGAAAAGGGTCCTCTCACAGAGCTCTTTGTAAACACTTTCTGCCAGTTGTATAGAGTAGATTAATTGCACTGTAGGTGGAGGGAGGACTTTCGATGTAAAGTGATTCTATGGTGCGCTTTACTGTGAAAATGGGAGTCTGCTGTAAATGTGGGTTTTTGAAAAGCAAAATGGAAGAGCCCATGCCAGGTAAAAGAATGAATTCCCGTCACACATAGGCTAGAGAAGCAGGGCAGCTGGCGGGTGCCCCACACACATAAAGCTGTTAGCACCATGCCCAGCCCTTAGGACTCAAGCAACACATGGACGCTCTTGAAATACTAGCAGCCTGTTTGGATACTGTTATCCTCCTATTCTCCCATGTCTACATAAGTACCAGCAATGACGGAGGATTAAGATTTCATCCAGTGCTCATCAATCTCTTCAATCTCCATTCAGGAACTGACAGTGGTTCAAATCCCAGCTTTCGGCTGGATGCGGCAGCTCATGCCTGTAATCCCAGTACTTTAGGAAGCCGAGGCGGGTGCATTACTTGAGGCTAGGAGTTCGAGACTCACCTGGCCAACATGGTGAAACCCCGTCTCTACTAAAAATACAAATATTAGCTGGGTATGGTGGCAGAAGCCTGTAATCCCAGCCACTCAGGAGGCTGAGGCAGGAGAATCGCTTGAACCCAGGAGGCAGAGGTTGCAGTGAGCTGAGATCATGCCATTGCACTCCAGCCTGGGTGACAAGAGCAAAACTCCATCTCAAAAGAAAAAAAGAAAAATCCCTGGCCAGGTGCAGTGGCTGATGCCTGTAATCCCAGCACTTTGGGAGGCTGAGGCGGGTGGATCAGGAGGTCAGGAGAGTGAGACCATCCTGGCCAACATGATGAAACCCTGTCTCTACTAAAAATACAAGAATTAGCCAGGCATGGTGGTGGGCGCCCTGTAATCCCAGCTACTCAGGAGGCTGAGGCAGGAGAATTGCTTGAACCTGGGAGGCGGAGATTGCAGTGAGCCAAGATCACGCCATTGCACTCCAGCCTGGGTGACAGAGCAAGACTCTGTCTCAAAAATTAATAAATAAATAAATATCCCAGCTCCCCACACCAGCAGCCAAAGCTCTCTCCAGCTGCTCTCAACCCCCACCTCCTCTCTCGACTTGGGTCAAGCCAACCTCCTCCCTATCCTCTGCAAAACTTCAGCTCCTCCCTGCTCCTGTCTTTTCCACACTCCTGGGAGCAAAGAGATGAAAGCAGATGAGTTGCAAATGACTCCTATGGATTGGAGCTGAGATGTAGTTTGAAGATAACTGTGGAGAGAGTCCAGGCAAACAAAGCCCAAATCCAGCCCCTACTCTTCAGCTTTCTGCTCCCTCCAACCTCCTCTGGAACGTTCTCAGCTGTAAACAGCTCACACGATTCAGGAAGTATGAGGAGCTTGCATTTTTCCCATGAAACTCTTCAAACAATCACATGAAAATACATTTGCAATTATCAGACATCCGGGTTACTCAAATAACATTATATATATTTCAAGTACCATTTAATACAGAAGTCAGATTTTATTGCTTTTGGTCAAAGGCCAGTGTGAGATTAAAGAGCAAAAACAGCACAATGTAACCTGGAGTCAGAGTCAGAGTGAGTAACACTGCAAAGGAAATTTCAAAGGAGGAATTATTTCTGGGTCAACTTAACTATAGAGTCTAAAACAACTTTAGCAGCCAGCTCTGAAGATAAACTCTAAATGTGCATGTCTGTGTCAAAGAGTAAGAAACTAGCTTTTCCTGAAACACTTCTTAAGGGAATACGCATTAGAATTATCCCCAAAAGCTTTCTGGTGAAAAGAGTTGATTGAATGGAAGGGTCTAGATGTGTCACTCCTCAGTCCAAACTGCTGAGTGGGAAATGGGTCCCAGAAAAGGCTTGTCTCCGTTTGGAAAAAATAAAGTTGGCCAGCGAATGACATGTTAAGGTCAAGTCTAATCACTGTAAATGTGTCCTCTGCAGCCCGCCTAGGGGGCAGCTGGGGCTTCATCTCTCTGGATTTACACTCCAAGAATCTATCTCTGCTTATCCTGCCTTCTGCTCTTTTGCAGGTTAAAAGTGTGTCCCCCAACAAGAAATATTGACATCCTAACCCCCACTCCCTGTAATTGTGATCTTATTTGGAAATAGGATCTTTGCAGACATAATCAAGTTCAAATGAGGTCATACTTAATTAGAGTGGGCCCTGCTCCAATATGCTAGGGGTCCTTATCAGATCAGGAAGCAGAGACAGAGACAGACACACACAGGGGGAAGAATATGTGAAGAGATCCAGGGAGAATGTCCCGTGATGAGGCAGAGATTGCAGCGGTGAGTCTACAAGCAACAGACACCGAGGATTGTCAATGACACCAGAAGCTGGAAGAGGCAAGGAAGGATGCCGCCACCCCGCAGCCTTCAGAGGGAGACTGGCCCGACAGACACCTTGACTGAAGACTTCTGGCAGAAAACTTGGCTTCTGCAGAAATATGAGAGAAGAAATCACTATCGTTAGTTGGCCGCAGTGGCTCATATCTATAATCCCAGTATTTTGGGAGGCTGAGGCGGTGGATCACCTGAGGTCAGGAGTTCAAGACCAGTCTGGCCAACATGGTGAAACCCCGTCTCTACTAAAAATACAAAAAGATTAGCCAGGCATGGTAGCACACACCTGTAATCCCAGCTACTCAGGAGGCTGAGGGAGGAAAATCACTTGAACCCAGGAGGCAGAGGTTGCGGTGAACTGAGATCATGCCCCTGCAGTCCAGTCTAAGCAACAGAGCAAGATGGTCTCCAAAAAAAAAAAAAAAAAAAAAAAAAGAGAAAGAAAGAAAGACAAAGAAATTGCTGTTGTTTTCAGCTCCCCAGGTTGTGGTCATTTTTACATAGCCCTAACAAAGTCACACATCCCCAGATGGCTTTGTCAGCTCCTTCCAGGAATCCCTCCCTGCCTTCATCCATAGAAATGCAGGTTCACAGAAACCAAGGTGTGGTCAACAGCCACAGACCCCCACACACAGTTCCCCAAAGGCACGCACACATACAGATTGTATTTTATGCGAAACTGCTGAACTGCAGATTACAGATGCTTTCATTCTCTCTCTTTTTTAAACTTTTATTATGGAAAAAAACTTTAACATTCACAAAAATAGAGTGGCGTCATGAATACCCATGTGCCCATCCCCAGCTTTTATGAAGAATTTTGCCTATTGTATTTCATCTTGCCCCCAGCCAAGGTCACTTTGCACAGGGTGGTATGTGGAGCATTTTAAAGCAAACAACACACCAAGCCAGGTCATCTGTAAAGCTTTAGTGTAAATGACTTCAGGCACATTTTTTCAGTCACCTCTGAGGATTGTGTATTTTATTATTTATGTAAAAGGAATGAATAGCATTTTCTATCTGGTCCTTTCTGTTCTTTTACAGTTCCATGATTTTTGTCTGCTTGTTTTGTTTTCTCCTTTTTTTTTTTTTTTACAATTTTTTATTTAGTGGTTTTAAACATATTCACACAGTTGTGCAAGAATCACCACAATCTAATTTTAGAACATTTTCATCACCCCCAAAAGAAACCCTGTACCCATCATCAGTCACTCCTTATTTCCCTCCTCCCCCCACACCCCAGCCTCAGACAACCACTAATCTGCTTTTTCTGTCTCAATAGATTTGCTTATTTAGAACATTTCATACAAAAGGAATCATACAATATGTAGTCGTTTATAACCGGCTTTTTTCGCACCTGGCAAAATGTTATAAGGTGGGTGTATGCTCTAGTGCGTATCAGCACTTTAATCCTTTTCATGACTAAGTAATATTTTAGTGCATGGATATGCGACATATTATTTATCCACTTATCAGTTCATGGACATTTGGGTTGTTTCTGCCATTTGGCTATTAGGAATAATCCTACAATGAACACTCACATATAAGTGTTCGTGTGGACATATGTTTTCATTTCTCTTGCATATATGCCTAAGAGTAGAAGTTTTTTGAACATATGATAACTCTATGTCTTGGGTTTTTGTTTTGTTGAGACAGGGTCTTACTTTGTTGTCCAGGCTGGAGTGCAGTGGTATGAACAGGGCTCACTGTAGCCCTGACCTCCTGGGCTCAAATGATCTCCTGCCTCAGCCTCCCATGTAGCTGGGATCATAGGTGTACACTAACATGCCTGGCTAACTTTTGTATTTTTTGTAGAGACAGGATTTTGCCATGTTGCTCAGGCTTAGTCTCAAATGCCTGGACTCAAGCAATCTGTCTGCCTTGGCCTCCCAAAGTGCTGGGACTACTGGGACTACAGGTGTGAGTCACCATGCCATACCTGGTAACTCTATGTTTAACCATTTTTTTTTTTTGAGACAGAGTCTCACTCTGTTGCCCAGACTGACTGTTGCCCAGTCTCACTCTGTTGCTCCACTGAGTGCAGTGGAGCAAGCTCAGCTCATTGCAACCTCCACCACCCAAAGTACTGGGATTACAGGTGTAAACTACCATACCCAGCCATGTTTAACATTTTGAGGAGCCATCAACCCGTTTTCCACAGTGGTTACACCACTTTACTATCCTACCAGCAATGTATGAGAACTCCAATTTCTCCATAAATTCACTGCACTTGTTATTCTCCACCTATTTTATTATAGCCATCCTGGTGGGTGTAAAGTGATACCTCATTGTGGTTTTTATTTGCATTTCCCTAATGACTAATGATGTCGAGCTTTTTCATGTGCTGACTGACCATTTTTAAACCTCCTTTGGAAAAATGTGTCTTCAGATCCTTTGCCTGTTTTTCAATTGGGTCATGTCTTTTTTGTTGTTGTTGAGTTGTTAAAGATCTTTAAATAGTCTAGACAGAAGTCCCTGATTGGATATGTGATTTGCAAATGTTTTCTCCCATCTATGAGCTGTTTTTTTCTTTCTTGCTGGTGTCCTGTGAAACACAAAAGTCTTCAATTAAATGAAGTCCAGTTTATCTATTTTTTCTTTTGTTGCTTGTGCTTTTGGTGTGGATTCAAGAAACCACTGCCTGACTCAGTATCACAAAGATTTAGTCTTATGTTTTCTTCAAAGGGATTTTTAGTTTTAGCTCTTACATTTAGATGTATGATCCACTCTGAGTCATTTTTAATATATGGTGTAAGGTAGGGATCCAAACTCATTCTTTTCCATTTGTATATAGATATTACATTTTGATCCTATTTCTTTTTAATTTGTTCTATGATATTGTACCTGTTTTCCATAAACTACCTTTTTAAAATTAATTAATTTATTTAGAGACAGGGGTCACACTATGTTGCCCAGGCTGGACTCAAATTCCTGGGCTCAAGCTATCCTCTGGCCTCAAACTTCAGAGCAGCTGGAACTACAGGCACATAACGCACAGTTCCACAAATCAACTTTTACACGTCTTTGATGAGACTACACCAAGAGTGATTAAAAAAAAACCCTAAATGAAGAAATATTACATATGAGGAAGTGGTTAGCCCTTCTTTCATTGCCTGTAATCTATAACTCAATTCCCCAATTTTAGTTTTTTCCCCTTTTCTTATATTTTACAATGCAATTTAGTACTTGCTTGATTCAGTCAATGGTATCTGTACCAATTAGTCCTGCCCTAACCTTCAGTATTCTATTCTATCCCATTCCTATCTACCTACTTATCTATCTATCTATCTATGTATTTAGAGTTGAAGTCTCACTCAGTCACACAGACTGGAGTGCAGTGGTGCAAACTTAGCTCACTGTAGCCTTGAATTCCTGGCCTCCAGAGATCCTCCTGCCTCAGCCTCCTGAGTCTCTGGGATTGCAGTCATGAGCCATGATGCCTGGCTTTCAGCTATCCAATTTAAAACTTCAATTTGACAAAGACTTTGAGCACCAACAACGTGTCTGTTGATCCTGGGTAAACCAGAGATGAAAAGACAAGTGCCCTGCCCTCAGACTATCACAGTCGAGATGGAGAGAGGTCTGGCATGTAAACAAATAACGAGCGCGTATGAACATAATAGGGAAGGAGTGATTGTGTGAAGGGGCTGGAAGACCTCATGAAGGGAGGAGATTGAGGCAAAGGCTCAGAGCGGGGCCCAGGCGGGAACCAATGTCTGATGCCCGCTGGGTGAAGCCCTTGTTGAGCTGGATACCAGATGCCCCATCTAGGGAGGCAGTTCTCACTCATCCCCAGCAGATCATATCATTGTAGGTGAACCCAGGAGTGTCAAGAGAAGTTGAAAAAAAATATCAGCCGGGTACAGTGGCTCATGCCAATAATCCCAGCACTTTAGGAGGCTGAGGTGGGCTGATCACCTGAGGTCAGGAGTTCCAGACCAACCTGGCCGACATGGTGAAACCCTGTCTCTATAAAAGATACAAAAATTAGCCAGGCGTGGCAGTAGGCACCTGTAGTCCCAGCTACTCAGGAGGCTGAAGCAGTAGAATCACTTAAACCTGGGAGGCAGCGATTGCAGTGAGCTGAGATTATGCCACTGCCATTGCACTCCAGCCCGGGCGACAGAGAAAGACTCCACCTCAAAAAAAAAGAAAGTGAAAAAACTCTCATTTTTGTGTGAAATTCCTCATTTTTGAAAGTTGTTCATTAATTTGAATTTTTAAAACTCTATAGTGGGTTCCTCGAAAAGCTAAACATAAAATTACCATACAATACAGCAATTCCACTTCTGGGTATATTCCCCAGAAAATCGAAAACAGGGACTCAAAGAAATATTTGTAGGCCAATGTTCACTGCAACCCAAAGTGGAAATACTCCAAGTGTCTTGATTAACTTATAAATAATATGTGATATATCCATGCAGCGCAATACTCAGCCATTTGAAAAAAAATGAGTTCCAACACATGCTACAACATGGGCGAACCTTGGAAATCTTATGCTAAGCAAAATAAGCCAGCCACAAAAGGACACATATTATATGATTGCACTTATGGAAATACCTAGAATAGGCAAATTCATACAGATAGAAATTAGGTAAGAGATTAGCAAGGGGTGGGGCAGGGAGGGGTGGAGTTGCCTAGGAGTTCTTGCTTAATGGTACAGTTTCTGCTTGGGGTGATGAAAATGTTTTGGAAATAGACAGTGGTGATGTTTGCACATTTGAAATGTAACTAATGCCACTGCATTGTATACTTAATAATGGTTAAAATGTTATGTATATCTAACAGCCAGGCCCAGTGGCTCACGCCTATAATCCCAGCACTCGGGGAGGCCGAGAAGGGAGGATCACTTGGGGTCAGGAGTTTGGGACCAGCCTGGCCCACATGTCAAAACCCTGTCTTTACTAAAAACACAAAAAATAGGTGGTGCAGTGTTATGCACCTGTAATCCCAGCTACTCAGGAGGCTGAGGCAGGAGAATCACTTGAACCCAGGAGGTGGGGGTTGCAGTGAGCTGAGATCATGCCACTGCACTCCAGCCTGGGTGATAAAGCGAGATTCCATCTCAAAAAAACAGAACAACAACGAAAATTAAATGTTGTATATATCTTACTACCAAAAAAACAAAACCAAAAACCTCTAGAGTGGCTAGACAAAACATACCAGGAGTGGCTCTGTGAGCTGTGGGCCAGCAGTCTGGGCCTTTGTGCCAGTGGTGACAGCCAGCACCATCTCCACTAAGCCCCTTCAGACTCACGGACCAGCGGTAATGCACAGCTATATGCTAGACAGTGGAGTGGGGCCGGGGAGGTAGATAAAATTAAAAACACATATTTCCAATCCTTGAGGAGATTAAAGCTAGAAATAGACCTGACCGTAGTAATACAGCCACGCGCTTTCAGGGGCTTCCAAAAGCATACCTGGAGACATTTGGAGAAGAGATGGCATGCATCGCACCTGGCTGTGGGGATCGCTGAAGGATTCGTGAAGGCGCTGGCACGTGAGCTGAGCACTGAAGTTCAGATGAGAAGGCAAGGATGCTCCCTGCCCGGGCAGAGGTCTGGGGGAAGAACATAGGGTGTATGTGAGTATGGATCCAATTTGACAGGAGCAGAGAAGCAGCTGGAAGGAGAGGAGGGGACTGGGATGAGGAGACCAAGCCAAATTGAGGACTTCCCACTTCATTTTGAGCAGAACAAGTGACGTTCTCAAAGCTGTTCCTGTGAATGATGAGCCAGGCATCTGAGAGGAGACAGGGACCCACTGGAAGGCTAGTGGAGGGGCAGGGATGGATGACAGCCAGAAGCTGAAGGCCACAAAGGGAGGGTCAAAATGAGGCTAAGGTGGTGGCCGCAATGATGAAGGGAGAGGGCTGGAGTGAGGGGGAGGGTTTGGGGTTTCCTTTGGATGTGTGGCTTTTGTCTTTTAGAGGAGCCTGAGGCAGCAGAAAGAAATGGCAGGGGCCAGGTGAAGTGGCTCACGCCTGTAATCCCAACACTTTAGGTAGCCAAGGCAGGTAAATCAATTGAGGTCAGGAGTTCGAGACCAGCCTGGCCAACATGGTGAAACCCCATCTCTACAAAAAATACAAAAATTAGCCTGACAAGGTGGCACATGCCTGTAATCCCAGTTACTTGGGAGGCTGAGGCAGAGGAATTGCTTGAACCTGGGAAGTAGAGGTTGCAGTGAGCTGAGATGGTGCCACTGCACTCCAGCCTGGGCAACAGAGAGAAACCCTGGAGGGACTGGAGAGGGGAGAGGATGCAGAGAGATCACTGAGCAGAAGGGACTGAGGGAACAGATTGCAGAGGCCCGGCAAGGTGAGGATGACGCAGACAGAAGTGAGGGGAGGGGGAGAGAGAGAAAAGAGCGGAGTCTCCAGGTCGAGGAAGGAAGATGTCTCCATACTCGCCCAAAAAGATAGTAAAGGAAGTCATCTGCTTTGAAACAGAGGACCAGGAGCGACTCTGACAGCTCAATAGTGGCATGTCACAGAGGAAGAATTCAGTGGCTGCTGAGTGTCACGGGGCCTAGCAGAGGCTGGAGCGCGCAGGCCCAGAGCAGCCCCACATGTGACCTGGTTGCCCTGCCTCACACGCTAAAGGGAGAGTGGAAAAGGCATGCAGCATGGGCCGTGATGGCCAAGCAGGCCTGGGAGCAGTGTAAGAAAATACAGGAAAGGGAGTCTCCATCAGACAAGGCACATTCTTGTGGGGTTTTTGTTTATTAAAATTCCCCCAAAAATATCCTTGTTTAAACTGACAGTTATTTATGGGTATAATGTAACATTCTGAGAGATATATACATGTTGTGGAATGATTACCTCAATCCCATTAACATTTCCATCACCTCCAATTCTTTTTTGGAGACAGTCTTCCTCTGTCACCCAGGCTGGAGTGCAATGGTATATGGGCTCACTGCAACCTCCACCTCCTGGGGTCAAGTGATTCTCCTGCCTCAGCCTCCCAAGTAGCTGGGATTACAGGTGCCTGCCACTACACCCAGCCAATTTTTGTATTTTTAGTAGAGACAGGATTTCACCATGTTGGTCAGACTGGTCTTGAACTCCTGACCTCAAGTGATCCACCCACCTTGGCCTCCCAAAGTGCTGAGATGACAGGTGTGAGCCACCGTACCTGATATATTCTCTTAGCATTTCTAAAATATACAATACATTATTATTAACATAAGGCACATCTTTGAAATCGCCAGCCATGGGGAGAAGGTAGCCTCAGAGTGACTGGAGGATGAGAGATGGAGATTTTGAGGGATTTTGAGCAGGAAGGTTGGAGGAGGCACAGCCTCTTATGATTAAAGTCCAGTAAGCATCACTGCCCTGCAAAGGGAGGCACCTTCACTAAGAACTGAATGAGGCTGAGCAATTCCTTGATGCAGAGATGGCAGTGAAGAGGGTGAGAACATATCTATCAGCCAGCGCTCAACTCACTGGACAAGGGAGCGCTTCCCAGAAGATGGCAGATGGAAGAGACAATGAGAGGTTTTCACGTAAACCTCTTACATCAAAGAGGTTTACTGAACTGAATCACAGTTCAGGGGCCAGGCACGGTGGCTCACGCCTGTAATCCCAGCGCTTTGGGAGGCTGAGACGAATCACCTGAGGTCGGGAGTTCGAGACCAGCCTAATCAACATAGAAAAACCCTGTCTCTACTAAAAATACAAAAATTAGCTGGACGTGGGGGTGCATGCCTGTAATCCCAGCTACTCGGGAGGCTGAGGCAGGAGAATTGCTTGAACCCGGGAGGCAGAGGTTGCAGTGCCAAGATCGCACCATTGCACTCCAGCCTGGGCAACAAGAGTGAAACTCCATCTCAAAAAAAAAAAAAAAAGAATCACAGTTCAGGACTTACAAGAGAAGAGAAGAGGGGGGCTGAATGAGGGTGATGGAATCTAATTTGTTTCCAGCACTAAACTCCAGGTCCTCAGGGGCAGGACCTATGCCTCTTCCCATCCAAGTACTAATCAGGCCCAACTCCGCCTGGCTTCTGAAGCCAGGCACATCCAGGGTGGTGTGGTCCCAGCTGTGCCTTCTCTTTGTATCTTCAGGTCTAGCAAAGAACCTAACATGTGGCAGGCACTCCATACTATGTGGCATGAAGGGCAGGACATTCAGGGAATACAGGGCCTAGCATTCCCTTTTCCCAACCCATAGTCAGGGAGATGTGAGAAGAGACAGTCTGACGGGAAGTGATATGGTCAAGAGGAAGTCCAGCAGATTTTGGCAGGAATGGGTCTGGGAAGGTGTGGGCAGCGCCAGCGGAGTTAAGTCCTGAGCAAGTGCAGAGAGGGAGCCTGCTCCTAGGACTTGTACAAATTCCAAATGGGATACACAGAGTGCTAGGGGAGGGCATGTAAATTCAGTAAACTTCATTCTGACTTTAATTAAACAGCCCAGAGCACGGGTCCTATTGGTGATGTGTTGGTTTCATCTCTCACGTGAAAGAGGTTTAGTGAACAAAGAGCAGTGTGACAGAAATCACACACAGATCAAGGGGCTACGCCCAGCTGTGCTAACCAAGTCTGTGCTCTTTGGAATGGATGCGAATGTCCATCTCGCTGTGCCTCAGTGTCCCCGCCTCTCAATGGGGCCAAGCCTCTTTCCTACCCATTTCGCGGGATGGCTCTGATGAGAAAAATGAAAGCAATTTCCAAACATTTCACATCTAAGTGCCCCAAATTGTCCCAGGGTTGTGCATTTCACCCATCCCTTGTGCTTTATAATGTTACATAACATGTTTGAAATAAGTGGGTCGTCCACTGGGATTTGGAATTCACTGTGATCTGGAGACCTGGTCATGTTTACTAAGTTTTGACTCCTGGACAAAAAGTGAAAGCTTATTTCCACTCAACCTCCTCCTGTGTTCTGTCCTCATGCAGGACATCATCCACACAGCACTCTGTTCTTCATCTTGCATTGCTCTTTTTGGAAATAAGTATATTTGGATGTTTTGTTGCTAAAGCTGCATTCTCCCCACAGCATCTGTGCTTGGCGGCCGCGGGGAAGGGAAAACAGGAACGCTTGGAGGCAGTACATTCCCGTCCTCACCCACACAGGGCATGGCTTCCTAGACGAGTCTCCGAACCTGATGTCTGCAGTGTCCTGGCACGCTGCTGGTAAGTGACAGACACACGCAGGACTGCAAGGCTAGGAGCTCTCTCTGTGAGGGAGGAACGAGGACACTTCACAGCTTTCACTTGAGTGGATACAAGAGATTATTTTGTGAAAGTGGCAACAGAGGTAAAATGGCTTTTTTGCTGTAGAAGTAAAGTGGGACACCCAGCAAGAGCCACGCACTGATCAGAGAATGAGAGCCTCACTGAGAGAAGCCATGCAGCCTGTGGCCTGGCTCTGGTTGACCAGATGAAGAGTGACCCCTATCTGAGCCTATTATGGCACTAGGATGGTTTTTCAACTCATGATTCTGTTGTGGGTCAAAGCAGGTAGCCGTGATGAGCCCCGGGCCTGGACCAACGTTAGGGAGTTCAGTGTTGAGGGTAGCGGGCCACCCCCTCCCATCCTGGCCAACCATCACTGCGGACCAGCCAAGAGGCAGAGGGGCACCTGGCTGAAAAATTATCTCCAGAGGCAAACATTTAACAGCCATGATGTCTTAAATAAATATCACTCTTGCTGAGCAAGGGGAGAAAGAAAAGAATAAACAGAAAAGAGTGGGAAGAAAGAGAAGAGAATGCAGATTAGATTTAAGAGGGGCAGATATGATGATGAGGGGTGGCATCTACATCAACACAAAAGCACTGAGTAGCTCCCAGGGGTTAAGCATGCCCCACCTTCAGATGGGTCCCTAGAGCTAGCAGTGAAGAGTCCCCTCTTCTCCAAATGTGCCTAGGGCTGAATGCAGAGGGGAGCCAGAAGTTTCAAGAAACCATGAAGGCTTCACCCTGGCACAAACCCAGAGCAGGAACCCTTTCCTTGCTGGCAGTGCCCACCGCCACATCAGCCTCCCCTCTGCTTGGCAGCCCATAGGGCCCAAGGAGGACACAGAAGTGAGCCATAGAAGGGTGATGGGGAGAGGGAGCCGCCTGACTCACCCCGTCCTCAGTCACTCGGATCACGGGTGGGCAGGCCTGCGGATGATGAATCACTGAGAGCTGTGAACACTATTCTGAGCTCTGCCAAGAATGCGGGTGCTCTTGTTGGCACCCTGGCACCCTTCACAGTTTCTCCCCTTCCTTGTCTGGCTGCCAGGACACATGCATTGTAGAAACCGGGTATCTGAGTGGGTTTTTTTAGCCCAACATAGAAACCATCTAAGTCTTTCTATTCTTCCTGCTTCTTAACCAGTTCTTGGAAGTCACTGATTGGAAACCGGAACTGAGAGCCACCTCCTTCCCAGCCTAGCTGAGGCAGCCTTGCTGAGAAGCCATTCCAGGGCAGGACAGAGCTTATGGAATTTACCAAATGAATCACCTGGCTTCGTGTTTGGCTATGTGTCTGAAAGTACCCAAGAAGTATGTCAGTTAAGTTCTAGATTCTGGCCAGGCACGGTGGCTCACACCTGTAATCCCAGCACTTTGGGAGGCCGAGGCAGGTGGATCACCTGAGGTCAGGAGTTTGAGACCAGCCTGGCCAACATGGTGAAACCCTGTCTTTACTAAAAATACAAAATTAGCTGGGTGTGATGGCAGGCACCTATAATCTCAGCTACTTGGGAGGCTGAGGCAGGAGAATTGCTTAAACCCGGGGAGTGGAGGTTGCAGTGAGCTGAGATCTCACCACTTCACTCCAGACTGGGCAAAAGAGTAAAACTCCATCTCAAAAAAAAAAAAGTTCTAGATTCTATAAGGAAAAATCAGACTGGTGCCTAGAGCTCCGTATAACTGCACAACACATGAGTTAATTTCTCAATCTATCTAGTTCCCATTCAGTCCATGAGAACTTTCATCCATTTTCATCCATAGAAAGAGTTAAGTGCTATACAGACTAAATCAAACCCACCACGTGCTGCTGGGCTCAGTTACCAGGAATTTAAATAAGAACCTGCCTGTGTAACATCCTCACGCTGCTGTGTATTAAATTGCAAGAGGATCCACAGGGGAAAGTCAGCTGTCCTCCACCTTCTCATTGTCTTGTGTCACAGACCCTTGGGAATGGGCATTTGGAAAAGCAAAGGTCATGCCTCTATGCCTTAGGAAGATGAAGAGTGTAATACGTTCCATCCACAAACATATAGTGACTATGAAGAAGGCATTGTGATGGTTTCAGAAATGGAGGCACCTCAAGGAGGTTAAATGTGGTAGGAGAGATAGGATGCGTACACAGATCATTTTAAATAAGCACTGGCCAGGCAGAGTGGCTCACCTGTAATCCCTGCCCTTTGGGAGGCCGAGGCAGGAAGAACACTTGAGGTCAGGAGTTCAAGACTAGCCTGGCCAACATGGTGAAACCCTGTCTCTACTAAAAATACAAAACTTAGCCAGGCATGGTGGCATGTGCCTGCAGTCCCTGCTACTGTGGAGGCTGAGGCAGGAGAATTACTTGAACCTGGGAGGCAGAGGTTGCAGTGAGCCGAGATCATGCCATTGCACTCCAGCCTGGGCAATAGAGCAAGACTCTGTGTCAACAAAACAAAAAAAATAGCACTGAGTCCTATGCGATATGAGAAAGAATTACCTGGTTTGATGAAATAGGCAGGATTCACAAACTGTGCCTTGGAGAATAAGCACAATTTCCTCCAGGGAAGACACAGAGATGATACTGAAGGTGCAGAGAACTGCCCCATTTTTCTGCAAGAATGTGGGGAGATAAAATCAGAGTGGTACATGGGGTTTAGACATGCAGTGCCTTAAATGACAGGCTTAGGAGCTTGGGCTTGATCCAGTGGGTGTGGAGAACCCACAAGGCGACAGGGGTGATCCAATCAGAGCTTCCAGAAGCTCGGTCTGGCAGTTGTAGCAAGATGGCCTGAAAGGAAGGGAAACCAGAGATAGGGAACCAGTGTCATAGTTTGGATGGGAACTAGGAAAGACCTGATGAGGGAAGTAACAATGAGAAAAAGAAACTGGTGTATATAATGTTACAGAGGTGATTAAACAGGTCAAATATTCACCAAATGTGAAGAAATGAAAGAGGAAGAGAAAGGCATCAAAACAACTCTGAAACACTCAAAACCCCTAGAGGTGGATGTGTTTTCTCAACTAGAGAAAATGATTTGTAGCTGAATTGACTGAGAAGATGACAGTGCCATTAACAGGCATATGGACCTCAAGAGGAAAAAGAGATTTGGGGGCAGTTCTCACTCATGAGGGTGAGAGGCCGTGGAGATGGCCAGAACACAGTTGAAAATGCATCCAAGCGTGATCAGGGCTGGAGAGAGGGATCTGGGAATCACCCACGTGGCAGTTACAGTGGGAAGCATGGGACACAGCAAAGAAAAGCATCCCAAAGGTGGAACTAACCAAACAAAGGCCTGCATTGAGAGAATGGAGGAAACAAAGTGAGAAAGCAGAAAGAACCAGTATGGACTGAGTCACAACCATATGCTTGTGCTAAGGGATGTGCCTATGTTATCTGCAAAGTAGTTTTTCCATTTTATAGATGAGAAAACGAAATCTCAGTCTCCTACTTCATCCAACAGCCCAAAGTCCATATCAGAAATCCAAGAGTCATTCTCCACAAATCATCTCCCTCACCTCTCAGTCAATTGCAACACACCTACCTCCTAATCCTTCTTGACTCAATTCCCTTCGTCCAGCCCTACTTTAGAGCCTTACTTTAGGTCCTCAGTTGTTCCCTGCTTAGCCAATAGCTTCCTCTCTGGGCTCTCTGTTCCTAGTCTCACTCATTACCAGTCCATGTCCTCTACCACCAAGGGTTCCAACACACAAATCCAGTTCTCACAACACTTCAAAAGCTAGCAAGGGCCTTGGTGAGGTGGCTCTGCTCACTCTCTGGGATCACCTCAAGCCACTCACTTGCAGGCATCCCATACTGCGCCCTCACAGACCTATCTGTGGCTCACAGAATACAGCTACCTTCCCATCTCTGCACATGATCCCACTTTTTTTTAAAAAAAATGCCTACAGCACCAGGTATAACCAGGTGGTCTCCCATCCAAGGTTCTAACCAGGCCCAACCCTGCTTAGTTTCTGAGATCGAGGTGGGATGATCCCACTTTTTCAAGACTATCTCCTGCCAGGGGCAGTGGCTCATGCCTCTAATCCCAGCACTTTCGGAGGCCGAGGTGGGCAGATCACCTGAGGTCGGGAGTTCGAGACCAGCCTGACTAACATGGAGAAACCTTGTCTCTACTAAAAATATAAAATTAGCTGGGTGTGGTGGCACATGCCTGTAATCCCAGCTACTCGGGAAGCTGAGGCAAGAGAATCGTTTGAACCCGGGAGGCAGAGGTTGCAGTGAGCAGAGATCCCACCATTGCACTCCAGCCTAGGCAACAAGAGAGAGACTCTGTCTGAAAAAAAAAAAAAAAAAAAAAAGACTATCTCCTACTGTTTTTTAGGAGCAATTCAAGCATCATATCCTCAAGGTGTTCAAATCTTCCCAGGGGCCTGTTTTCTGTACCCTTCACTGCCTTGGCCATACCCCCATCACAGCTCTTACCACACTACAACTTAATCTATATGAATAAATCCAATGTATCTCATTGTAACTAACAGTATTTTCTGGTGAAATTAATGAACTAAGTAATTCAAATCTAAGTCTGATTCTGTGGTTCACATTCTTCCCACCACTCAGAGTAGAAAGAGAAACAGGATAGTGTAAGATGACAAAAAGGCGAGAGGCCATCCACAAAACACTCACAGCTGACATCATACTTAATGGTGAAAGACTAGATGCTTTCCTCCTAAAATGATGAGCAAGACAAGGATGTCTGCCTCATCACTTCTATACAACACTGCACTGAAGACTCTAACCAGGGAAATTGGGAAATAAAAAGAAATAGAAGGCACCCAGATTGAAAAAGAAGTTAAACTATCTTTATTCCCAGATGACATGATCTCATATATTAAAAACATTCTAAGGAAACCACGGAATAATTATTAGAACAAATAAACAAGTTCGGCAAGATCGCAGGTTACAAGATCAATATACAAAGCTCAATTGTATATCTCTATATATTAGTGTTGAACCATCCAAAATGAAGTTAAGAAAAATAATTCCACTTAAAATAAAATTTAAAAGAAAAAAAATGGCTGGGCACAGTGGCTCATGCCTATAACTCCAGCACTTTGGGAGGCTGAGGTGGGTGGATCACCTGAGGTCAGGAGTTTGAGACCAGCCTGAGCAACATGGTGAAACCCCATCTCTTCTAAAAATACAAACATTAGGTGAGCGTGGTGGTGGGCACCTATAATCCCAGCTACTAGTGAGGCTGAGGCAGGAGAATCGTTTGAAGGCAGGAGAACCTGGGAGGCAGAGGTTGCAGTAAGCCGATATCACACCTTTACACTCCAGCCTGAGTGATGGCAGTGAAACTCCGTCTCAACAATAACAACAAAAATACAAAATACATTTAACAAAAGAAGTAACAAGACTTGTGCACCAAGAACGACAAAACATCACTGAAAGAAATTGAAGACATAAATAAATAAAAAGGCATCCCACATTCATGGATTGGAAGATTTAATATTGTTAAGATGACAGTACTACTCAAATTGATCTACAGACTCAATGCAACCCTATCAAAATTCCAGATATCTTGTTTTGTAGAAATTGACAAGCTAATTCTAAAATTCATATGGAAATGCAGGAGACTCATACTCAGCAAAGCGATTTTGAAAATTAAGAACAAAGTTAGAGGACTCACACTTGCTGATTTCAAAACTTACTACAGGCCAGGCATGTTGACTCATGCCTGTAATCCCAGCACTTTGAGAGGCCAAGACAGGTGGATTATTTGAGGTCAGGAGTTCGAAACCAGCCTAGCAAACATGGTGAAACCTCACCTCTACTGAAAAAATACAAAAATTCAAAATTAGCCAGGCGTGATGGTGGGTACATATAATTCCAGCTACTCAGGAGGCTGAGGCAGAAAAATCACTTGAACCCAGGAGACAAAAGTCTCAATGAGCCATCACTGCACCACTGCACTCCAGCCTGGGTAGCAAGACCCTGTCCCCCCGCAAAAAAAAAAAACCTACTACAAAGCTAAAGCTATAGTAATTAAGATAAGACAGAATGGTATTGACATAAAGATAGACATACAGATCAAGCTGATAGAATTGAGAGTCCAGAAATAAACCCTTACATACATGGTCAATTGATATTAAACAAAGCTGCCAAAACATTTCAATGGAGGTGAAAATAACCTTGTCTACAAATGATCCTGGGACAATTGCATATTCACATGCTACTTCATCCCATATGCAAAACTCCACACCGAATGGATCATACACCTAAAAGTAAGGGCTAGAATTATGAAACTCTTAGAAGGAAACATAGGAATAAATCTTTGTAACCCTGGATTAAGCCAAGATATCTTATATATGACACCAAATCCAAAAGTGACAAAAGGAAAAATAAATTGGACTTCATCAGTATTATTTTTTTGTGTATTTCAAAGGACACCAGTAAGAAAGTGAAAACACAGCCGACAGAATGGAAGAGAATGTTTGCAAACATCCGAAAAGGGACTTATAGCCAAAACATTAATACATAAAGAACTCTTGGCCGGGCGCGGTGGCTCACGCCTATAATCCCAGCACTTTGGGAGGCCGAGGCAGGTGGATCGTGAGGTCAAGAGATTGAGGCCATCCTGGTCAACATGGTAAAACCTCGTCTCTACTAAAAATACAAAAATTAGCTGGGCACGGTGGCACGTGCCTGTAGTCCCAGCTACTCAGGAGGCTGAGGCAGGAGAATTGCCTGAACCCAGGAAGCGGAGGTTGCGGTGAGCCGAGATGGCACCATTGCACTCCAGCCTGGGTAACAAGAGCGAAACTCCATCTCAAAAAAAAAAGAACTCTTACAGCTCAACAGTAAAAGGACAAATAATCTAATTTAAGAAATTTTTTATATGGCCACGTGCTGTGGCTCATGCCTATAATCCCACCACTTTGGGAGGCCGAGGCAGGCAGATCACCTCAGGTCAGGAGTTCAAGACCAGCCTGACCAACATGGTGAAAGCCCGTCTCTACTAAAAATACAAAAATATTAGCCAGGCATGGTGGCGACACCTGTAATCCCAGCTACTTGGAAGGTTGAGGCACAAGAATCATCTGAACCTGGGAGGCGGAGGTTGCAGTGAGCCGAGATTGCCTAGGACTCTGTCCTAGGGAGTCTCTGTCTCAAAAAAGAAAAAAAAACAGCAAAGAATATATTTCACACACACAAAAATTCAAACGGCCAATAAGCATATGAAAAGATGCTCAGCATCATTATTCATCAGAGAAATACACATCAAAACCACGATAACACACCACTACAAATCTATCAGGATTATTAAATGTTTAAAAGATAGACAATAACAAGTGTCAGTGGAAACACAGAGAAACTGGAAATTCACAGACTGCTGGTGGGATTGTAAAACGATGCAGCCACCTTGGAAAACAGTTTGATGGTTCCTCAAAAGGTTAAACATAGAATTACCATACGATGCAGCAATTCCACAACTAGGTGTTTACCCAAGAGGATTTAAAACATATGTTCACACAAAAACTTGTACATGAATGCTCACAGAAGCATTATTAAAAATAGACAAAAAGTGGGAATACAAATGTCCATCAAGTGATGAATGGACAAAATGTGGCATATCCACACAATGCAATATTACCCAGCCATAAAAGGGAATGAAGCAGCCCAGCGTGGTGACTCACGCCTGTAATCCCAGCACTTTGGGAGGCCAAGGCGGGTGGATCACCTGAGCTCAGGAGTTTGAGACCAGCCTGGCCAACATGGTGAAACCCTGTCTCTACTAAAACCACAAAAATTAGCCAGGCGTTGGGGTGCTCACCTGTAGCTCCAGCTACTCAGGAGACCGAGGCAAGAGAACTGCTTGAATCCGGGAGGTGGAGATCGCAGTGAGCAGGGATCACACCACCACACTCCAGCCTGGGCGATAGAGTGAGACTGTCTCACACACACATTGAAAAAAAAGCAATGAAGAACTGATACATTCTAGAATCTAAACAAGCCTTTGGCCCAATTGTACCAAGAAGATTTTAATTGCTGGAGGTAATCATGTGACTACATGGGGGTCCATGACACTAAAAGAAGGCTTTTTTTTTTTTGAGTTGGAGTCTTGCTCTTCCTGCCCAGGCTGGAGTGCAATGGCATGATCTCAGCTCACTGCAACCTCCACCTCCCAGATTCAAGTGATTCTCCTGCCTCAGCCTCCCAAGTAGCTGAGATTACAGGCATGTGCCACCAAGCCCTGCTGATTTTTGTATTTTTAGTAGAGATGAGATTTCACCATGTTCGTCAGGCTGGTCTTGAACTCCTGACCTCAAGTGATCCTCCCACCTCGGCCTCCCAAAGTGCTGGGATTACAGGCATGAGCCACCAGAGCGCCTGGCCTGAAAGAAGGCTTTTATGACCTACAGCTCCTGAGAGGAGGGGATGCCAGGCCATGCAAAGCCACATGGGGAAGCACCAATTTGGGGCAGGAGGCAGAAAGGTAAGGGAAGAGCTGGGGCCAGAGACTTTACTGTGTTTTGTGCAGGAAAGGCAAGACAGGTCTGGGTAAACAGTAAAGGACTAACTAGTGTAAGTAATTTTGCCAGGCTTTGCGGGGTAGGGGCTGTTCCCTAGTTGCCTGGTGCCTGTCCCTGGGTTAAGGGCAGAGGAATACTGGCTTGGTGTGAGAGCTTCATAAAGAATACCACTGATTAGTTGGCAAATGAAGGAGTTCTTCATTTGCATAACTCATTTGCATAACCAGCCCTTGGTTATGCCTAAGAACTGGCTCGCTCTGGGAGGGGCAGCATTGCCCCAGTCAGCCAGACCATGAATGACAAGACATCAAAATTACAGAAAATAAGAAGATACAGTTAATCCATAGGCCCATGATAAATGAATGCCAAATAGACAAATACAGAATCTAAGAAAACACAGAAAGCATGATGTAAGTAGAAGAAGCCAATAACAAAAGAGCACATATTGCATCATTCCATTCATATGCCATGTCCAGAATGGAAAAAGCCATCCACACAAAATGGAAAGCAGTATCTGCCCCAGGCAGGGGAGTGGGGAGAGTGGAGTGACTGCTAATGGGCTAGGGTTCCTTTTTGGGGTGACGAAAATGTTCTAAAGTTAGATAGTGGTGATGATCACACAACTCTGTGAATAAACTAAAAAAAACTAGGAATTTCACATTGTAAAGGGGTGGAGTTTTTACTATGTGAATTACATAAACACAAACAACCCGATGTCCATCAACTGATGACTACATATATAAAAGGTGGTATATTCGAGGCCAGGAGCAGTGGCTCATGCCTGTAATCCCAGCACTTTGGGAGGCCAAGGTGGGCAATTCACAAGGTCAAGAGTTCGAGACCACTCACAGAGCAAGGAATTCAACATGGTGAAGCCCAGTCTCTACTAAAAATACAAAAATTAACCAGGCATGGTGGCAGTCACCTGTAATCCCAGCAACTCAGGAGGTTGAGGCAGGAGAATAGCTTGAACCTGGGAGGCGGAGGTTGCAGTGAGGGGAGGGGAGATCCTGCCACTGCACTCTAGCCTGGGTGACAGAGTGAGACTCCATCTCAAAAAAAAAAAAAAAAAAAAAAAGTGGTATATCCACACAATGGAAATATTTTATGCAATACAAAGAAATGAAGTACTGATACATGCTTCAACACACATGAGCCTTGAAATGATTACACTATGTGAAAGAAGCCAGTCACAAAAGACCACATGCTGTTCAATTCCATTTAGAGAAAATGTCCTGAAATCTGTAGAGACTGAGTAAGATGGACGCCAAGGGTTGGGGGCTTAGAGCAAATGGAGAGTGGCTGCTAGTGGGCATGGGGTGTCCTGGGGGGATGATGGAAAGGTTCTACAACTGATTGTGGTAATGGCCGCACAGCTCTGTGAATATCCCCAAGACTTTGGTGCACTTTAAATGGATGACTTGTATGGCATGTATAAAATATGTCTCCATGAAGTTGTTTAAAAAGAAAGGCAAAGGAAGAGAGTTGCTCAATACTATTAATGACAAACAGTACATCCTTAGATGAAAAGAGCAGCCTCTGCAACAGGTCTCAGATTTTCTAGCTAGAGATGAGGATTCATGTAAGATCTCACACTTAATCCAGGAAGTAAAAGAGTCACTCTCAATGTCTAAGCGGCAGAATTAACACTGCAAAAGTACAGTTAACAAGACCACTCTAAGAGCTGAGCATGGGGCAGAGTGAAGCGAGGCAAGGCTGGGAGCAGGAGCACCAGCAAGGACACTGTCGCCCAGTCACCCAGGCACAGGATGGTGGCTTGGAAGGAAAAATGAAAGATGAATGGGAAAAGTGAGGAGAAAGAATCAGCAACCTGGAGGTTGACTACATAAGAAGAGAAAGATGCACCGAAAATTATCCGTGTGGCTGAGAGTCTGGCGGAATTGAAAGACTGGGCTGCCCCCAACAGTTAGGGAAACCGGAAAGCATGAGAATCACGGCACAGCTGAGGGTCCACTGGCTAAGAATCAGAACGACTTCATGAATGAGAATCCAGACATGGCTGGATTCCTAAGATTCCTCAAAATGGTTTCAAGCAGCTTACTAAACAAAGACCACTAGGAAATTTACACGGGCAGCCGGTTTGCAGGCAGTGGAGAAAACTAGCTATATTAAACTGGGACACACTAGTGACCTCCAGGGAACGTAAGATTGGAAAATGAGTAACAAATTGGGGCTAGGGCTAAATGTTTGGTAGTCATCTGTAGATTTTTAAAACATATATTAAAAAGTGAACTTTCTAAGGAAGTGCTAGAACAAGAACAGAGAAATTAAACATTTAGCAATGTTCTACCTCCTTATCAGGCACTGTACTAGATTTTTTTTTTTTTTTTTTTTTTAATGATAGAATGTAGACCTTTCTAGAGTTTTGTAGACTGGTGAAGACAAGCTCAAGTATGAACAAGAATCTCTGGAACACAGAAAACAAAACAATTTTGCCTACAGACTTTCCTGGGATTGAGGATTGGGAGGACAGGAGAAATCAGGTGGGAAAGATCCGTAGAGTTCAAAGAACGAGAGGGTACCCAACAAGTTCAAAAGGGAAGAACTGGGACCTCCTGGTTTGACCAGAGAGCAACAGCTGAAAAAGTATTTCAATAACATTTTGAAAAAGCTTTTTTTTTTTCTTTTTTTGGGACAGAGTCTCACTCTGTCACCCAGGCTGGAGTGCGGAGGTAACGATCTCGGCTCACTGCAACCTCTGCTTCCCAGGTGCAAGCGATTCTCCTGCCTCAGCCTCCTGAGTAGCTGGGATTACAGGCACCTGCCACCACGTCCAGGCAGGCAGATTGCTTGAGGTCAGGAGTTAGACACCAGCCTGGCCAACATGGCAAAATCCCATCTCTACTTTCATCTTTCCCATTCAAAAGCTTTTTAGGGCCAGGGGCCTTGGCTCACACCTGTAATCCTAGCACTTCAGGAGGCCAAGGCAGGCAGATCACAAGGTCAGAAGATTGAGGCCATCCCAGCTAACATGGTGAAACCCCATCTCTACTAAAAATACAAAAATTTAGCTGGGCGTGGTGACACATACCTGTAGTCCCAGCTACTGGGGAGGCTGAGGCAGAATTGCTTGAACCTGGGAGGCGGAGGTTGCAGTGAGCCAGGATAGTGCCACTGTACTCCAGCCTGGGCACAGAGTGAGACTCCGTCTCAAAAAAAAAAGTTGTCTTCAAAGATATTGAGTCCTTCAATGTAAATAAGGAAATATATATATACACACACGTATATATCTCAAGAGAAAATACACATTTGTGTTGCTTCTTCCTACGACCAATGGAAGAAATCATGAGATTCTCAGTGAATAGGATAATGACCGTTCTAACCGTCGGAGCTCTCCATCAATGTGACGGCCTCCCCGGGAGGGAATGCTGTCCCTGAAAGGGGACAGGTCAGCTGGTAGAGATGACACAAAGGAATTCACACACCAGGGAGGGAGGAAGCCAACTGAGCTCTAAACTCAATTCAAAGCTGGATTCCAGATGATAGAAGGAAGAGTTGGTGGAAGATAATGTGGGTTGCATAGGTGGACCGTCCATTCAGAGACTCCGTTCAGCTTTCGTGGTAGAGGGATCCCAGCTGTGAGGGGTGAAGGGGGTGACTGAAGTTCTCTCCTTCCCCAGCTGCCTCAGTTCAGAGGTCTGGAGAACTGAAGAAAACAAGACTGAAGAAAAAGGTGGACAGAGCTAATTTAAGGGAGTGAGATTTCGAGTGAAGTTAAGGCTCCTCATGTGAGCACAGGCTGAGCTGGGGGATTCTGAGCCTGAATTGCCTCAGTGGACAATCTTCAGGTCCTCTGCATATTCCAGTACAAGGGACTGGGAGGTTAGCAGCAGACATAGGGGGCCAGGGGAGGGAACTGAGGACTTACACAGAGGGGAAACAGAGAGAGAATAACCAGCCAGGAGGGCGTCTAAATAAACGGATATACACTGAGACTGAAATAAGAGCGCACAGCACTTTCCTTCAGACAAGTGCAGCAGGCAGTGTCCGGGACTTTGTCTCCCCCTGCTGAGCCAGGAGGTGTGTAGGGCCTGCCATGGGGAAAAGGTTTTCACAGGGCGGGAACTGCTTCCTTGGGAAGGAAAATATAACCGATGGTATAAAAATCTCCTTCTCTCAGGTTGCAGTGAGCCAAGATTGCGCCACTGCACTATGGCCCGGGCGACAGTACAAGACTCCATCTCAAAAACAAAACTCCTCTCTCACTGCCACCACGACCCTGCAGCATTAAAGGAGCTGGTAGAAAGTGACACGGCTGGGCCACAGCTCAAGACCAGATACACATGGAAGGGGACCGCAAAGGGGACAGTACTGGGCATCCCACGGCCACTCTTACCAGGCGTTTCTCTGAAAGCTTCTTCCCTTCACCACTGATCCAACCCCTTTATCCAGAGGCTGTGCCAATGGGCTCTAATGGATTGCAGAGAATGGGGCTGGGAGGGTGGGGCACGGGTTGGCCTTAGTTTAACTTAATCCTTCCTCAGCTTCTAACACAGGCATACTCAAAAGATCTGTTGGCCAGGTGCAGTAACTCATGCCTATAATCTCGGCACTTTAGGAGGCTGAAGCAGGAGGAGACCTGATGTCAGGGGTTCCAGACCAGCCAAGGCAACATGGTGAAACCCTGTCTCTACTAAAAATGCAAAAATTAGCTGGGTGTGGTGGCAGACACCTGTAATCCCAGCTACTCGGGAGGCTGAGGCACAAGAATCGCTTGAACCCAGGAGGCAGAGGCTGCACTGAGCCGAGATTGCGCCACTGCGCTCCAGCCTGGGCAACAGAGCGAGACTCCGTCTCAAAAAAGAAAAAAAAATCTCTTAAGCGGGAGTATGTGGCTCTAGACTCTATTCACAGAAGAATCTCTTTTCGGAACCCGAGTAGAAGCAATAAAGGTAAAACCCACTGGGGCAGGTGGGGAAGCAGCGCTCTGCCTCCAGTACCTCAGTCACTACTCTTGCCCCTCCCAGCCCCGCCTTCCTGGCTCCAGCATGGCTGCTCTTTATTTTATAACCTCATTAACATTTCATTCCAAGACACAGAGGCCAGTTGTGTCTTCTATTTGTTAGGTAGATTTTTTTTAATGGAAATCAACTGCAATGCTGTTAGGTTCCTGAGACTCCATGGTGAGCCTAAGAAAACAAACGAAATGCTAAATAAATAAGCAAATGCACACACAGACACACGCGCGGGCACAGAGACACACGCACACACACACGCACATAAAATCTAGGAGTGTGATATTCTAATGTCACTCTGTAGGGTGTGATAATAACTACTAAACAAGGTAAAGGCCTTTGAAGTCCTCAGATGAAAGGTTTTACCTAAATACAATTATCCCATTAAATCCAAAAGAACATTCCTGTCCAACAGGGTAGCCCTTTTATCTGTTTCATGACAGCTTCCTGTGCCACAGTGATAAAGGGGATTAAAAACAGTTTCAAACAATTCTGCTTTTTGTTTAATTTATGAAAGGACAAAAAGAAAACAAAAATTCTGTAAACGGAGGGCAAGAAGCAGTAAAAAAGCTGACCAACAGCATTTTAGAAGCAACAATCTCGTTCAAGGTCAATTCAACATTTGTTAGAAAGAGGGGTGCCTGAGCAGGGACCCAAGTCAGACCTGGGTCAGCCAGGCACAAGAAACAGTCACACCTCTTCTGACTGCAGATACAGAATGGGGGAGAAACACAAACGCAGCAGTTTATGAAGTAGGTGGTGCAACTCTTACACTCAAACAGAAGATGCAGGAAAAAGAGTGAAGAGGTGCTGTTTAAAAAGGCCACCCTAGGCCTGGTGTGGTGGCTCACACCTATAATCCCAGCACTTTGAGAGGCCAAGGTGGATCACCTGAGGTCAGGAGTTCAAGATCAGCCAGGGCAACAGGGTGAAACCCCATCTCTACTAAAAATACAAAATTAGCTGGGTGTGGTGGCGGGCACCTGTCATCACAGCTACTCGGGAGGCTGAGGCAGGAGAATCACTTGAACCCAGGAGGTAGAGGCTGCAGTAAGCTGAGATTGTGCCACTGCACTCCAGCCTGGGCAACAAGACTGAAACTCCATCTCAAAAAATAATAATAATAATAAGGCAAATCTAGTGCAGAAGGCCCCCTAAAGAGAGGCCAAGGCCAGTCAACCAGGGTGGCCCGGACGTCCCCGTGGGGCCACAGCCCAGCATCAGGAGCAGGGCACAGGTGGTTTCCACACAAAGGCACAGGTATGACAGTTCTGCTCACCCCTGGGACTCTGGCCCCAGAGAAAGATGAGAACTGGTCACCCAATTTACACCTTGGAAGTAAGCCTAGGGGAAGAGTCAATTAAAGGAGAGGCTGCATGGCAGAAAAAAAGCCACTGAAATTAAATTTTTAAAATTGGGTTTTAATTCAGTCCTGGTTCTGTTATTTAGATGATTGGACTCCCAGCAAGTCACTTACCCTCTCTAAATCTTGGTTCTCACATGTAAACTACAGAACCACCTGTAGACCTCAGAATGTGGTGGGGATAAATGAGTGGTGAATCACCGCAGTTTTTAAAGATGCATCCACCGATGAAGCATTATTTCACTAATGGCTGGAAGACCACACCTTGGGTGTCCTGGTACAGAACTTTTCAAGTATGAGACTTATTCAATTAACTATGTAACATGCCTATGTTCTCACTTCCAAAAAGCCACACAGTAGCACATCACTCTTACACTGCACATAACACACACACAAATATAAAACCATTGAAGTGATTTGTATTATCTATTATCATGTATATGTAAATATCAGTATTTCACCTTTTTTTTTTTAAGACAAATCTCAACCTTTTGCCCAGGCTGGAGTGCAGTGGCACGATCTTGGCTCACTGCAGCCTCCGCCTCCTGAGTTGAAGTGATTCTCCTGCGTCAGATTCCAGAGTCACTAGGATTACAGGTGCCCACCACTATACCCAGCTAATTTTTTGTATTTTTAGTAGAAACAGGGTTTCGTCATGTTGGCCAGGTTAGTCTTGAACTCCTAACCTCAAGTGATCCGCCCACCTCAGCCTCCCAAAGTGCTGGGATTACAAGCATGAGCCATCATGCCCAGCCAGTATTTCACATTTAATTTGATTTGTTCTAGATATAAGTTGAAACAAACTTTAAGTCACCAGAAATGGCCTAAAGAAAAGCACAAGGAAATGACATTGACTCTAAAGGCACAGACAGAAGAGACAAGGTGGGAAGGAAAATCAGCCAGTGATGAAATGGGTGCTGTGTCCAGGGCCAGGGTCCTCACTCATGTGACTCTCACAATTTAATTGAGGAAATGACAGCCAGAAACAATGGAGAACAAAATAAGGCAATAAAACCAATCAGCCTGGGGCAGACTGTGTGGTCTATGGATAAGGACTCTCCAGAGAGGTTTCCAGAAGGAAAAGAGCATTAGTAGTAGGGCTATCAGGAAAAGCTTCATGGAGGCGGGGCACCGAAGGGGACTATGAGGGATGAAGAGAGTTTGAATGCTTGGAAGGGACAGGCCAAGTAAAAACACGCAGCAGGAATAAAGAGAGCAGCTTGAATAACATGGAGATTCGTACTGGAGCAAAAGAGCTCACTATTCACTGCTGCTGAGCCCTCAGGGAGAGCTGGGGAGGCTGCCAAGAGCCAGAGGAGAGGTGAATGCACTCAGAAGCCACGTAGCTGAGAACCCGGGAAGTGCTGACCGTCTGAGGCCATTCATTGCAGGTGTGAGGTGTCCTGTGTAAGGCAGGTGGAGGGGCAGTGTGTAGCAGGGTCAGGGAGGCACTTTGCCCTGGTGTGCTTTGCCCACCTTCCACTCTCGAATCTTCTTTCCACCCTTCCTAACATGCTCCACATTTATTCTGCACCAACCATATGAGGAGCTGGGCACTGCAGAAAAAGTGCAGCAGTCTCCCTGGGGAGTTAGATACAAAAATAGGGAAGACAGAAACAGCTAAGCACCAAATAAGCAACACGGACATTACCACCAAGGGAAGGAGTGATGGTAGAGAAGGAAGGGCCAGCAAGGCTGGTTGGGGAAGGCTCCTCAGAGAAAATGGTGCTTGGCCAAGCCTTGAGGGAAAAATTAAGATTCACAAAGCTGGGAGCAAAAAAGGGTATGACAGAGAGGTGCCAATCAAGACAAGAAGGTATGAATGCAGAACTGCCATTTGCAGTGAGTAATAAGCTAACTGGTCTGATGCCGCGGAAGGTTCATGTAGACAGCCAATGGGAGAGTCAGTACAGAAAGCGAGTGAAACTGAATTCTGCAGAATCTCAATTCCAGGCACTTGATTCTCCTGACCAAGATTTCTAACTTTGTGGTCCAATGATGGGCTTCAAGATTTGGCCATGAACACTCAGTAAGAAAACTGTGAATATTTTCTCATATAGGCATTTCAGTCTGGGGAGAGGTTAAGTGGCTTTCAGAATCTCAAAAGGGTTTATGACCTAAAGAGTTGAAAACTACCAATGCAGCAACTGGCAGAGTGGTCTGTGTGGGGAAGGGAGAAGAGGTTGGGATTATCTAAGTCGAGCCCATTCCCCTCCCCTGAGACGGGCTTTCTTAACTATACACCAGACAGTCATTAACAAACAGATGCCATTTCTCTCTCTAGCGGCTTCTTGTTCAGTAAGTATTTGACAGAGTTATTGGTGGATTACAAAAATAGCTCATTGCAGTCAGGTGCGGTGGCTCATGCCTATAACTGCAGCACTTTGGGAGGCTGAGGAGGGCAGATCACAAGGTCAAGAGATTGAGACCATCCTGGCCAACACGCTGAAACGCCGTTTCTACTAAAAATGCAAAAATTAGCCGGGCATGATAGTGCAAGCCTGTAATCCCAGCTACTCAGGAGCTGAGACAGGAGAATCGCTTGAACCCGGGAAGCGGAGTTTGTAGTGAGCCAAGATCTCGCCACTGTACTCCAACCTAGGCGACAGAGCGAGACTCCATCTCGGGGAAGAAAAAAAAAAAAGCTCATCGGGGAAAGAAAGGAAACCAGCACAGCGGGGAGCAGAGAAGAGAACTCAGGAATAGGGATAGTCGGTGAGAAGATTCGATAAATTAAAATGCCAGAGAAGCCAAAGAATAAAAAATCCTGAGAAAGATGGAAGTGGTTATAGGTGTCAAGCACAAATAAGGGATGAGGGGAAAAAGTCACAAAATCCAATGACCCTCAATGCATGGTTTCTGTAGGGTGATAAGAGGCCAGAGTCTAGGGAGAAGGGGTTCAAATCTAGACACTTGGAGAGCAAAAGGAAGTGCCATTGATGATTACGGTGAATGACAGGCATAAACCAGGACTGTCCTGGGCCAAGAGATAAACAGTTACCTTGTTGAGGAGGAAATCAGTAGTATAGACAGGAAGGCAGCCGACACTGTCTGTTAACTCAAAGCATTTAGCTGCAAAAAGAAAACTAGGACATTAGTCAGAAAAGCCAGTAGGGAGAAGAAAAGGCTTTACCACATATTGATTTGGGAGGCAGGAGGACTTCTGGAGGTTTTGAAGGGGGCTGGGTGCGGTGGCTCATGCCAGTAATCCCAGCACTTTGGGAGGCCGAGGTGGGCAGATCACTTGAGCTCAGGAGTTTGAGACCAGGCTGGAAAACATGGCGAAAACCCTTCTCTACAAAAAAAAAAAATATTTTTAATTAGCTAGGCGTGGTAGCATGCACCTGTAGCCCCAGCTACTCGGAGTGAGACTAAGGTGGGAGAATTGCTTGAGCCCGGGAAGTTGAGTCTGCAGCGAGCCATTGTTGTACCACTGCACTCCAGCCTGGGCAACAAAGACCCTGTCTCCAAAAAAAAAGGAAAAGGGAAAGGGCAAAGGGCTGACAGCATTGCACATTCTCCACCCCACAGAACATCATGAGGCACAGCAGCTCCTCCAGAGCTTCTGCATGGATGCTGACGGTGGCACTCTGGTTCCTTGGGAAACAGGAAAGGACGGAATAAACAGGAGTGAGGAGAGACATTTCCTCCTTTGAAACTGCAAGGAAAAAAAACACACCTTCTGAAAAGAAAAGGCAAAATGCAACATTTTATCTCAACCTAGGGAGCATGAGATCTGGCTGTGAGGAAAGGAAAACCCCATCTCTACTAAAAATACAAAAAATAAGCTGGGCATGGTGGCGCGTGCCTGTAATCCCAGCTACTCGGGAGGCTGAGGCAGGAGAATTGCCTGAACCCAGGAGGCAGAGGTTGCGGTGAGCCGAGATCGCGCCATTGCACTCCAGCCTGGGTAACAAGAGCGAAACTCCGTCTCAAAAAAAAAACAAACATTAGCTTTCACTATGGCTTTCTCTTCCCTTTTCAAGAGAGAATATATTAAGAAAACTCTCAGGTGTTCATTAAAGTTAAATCCTGACTGGTCGTGGTGGCTCACAGCTGCAATCTCAGCACTTTGGGAGACCAAGGCGGGCAGATCACTTGAGGAGTTCAAGACCAGCCTGGCCAATATGGCAAAACCTCGTCTCTACTAAAAATATAAAAATTAGCCAGGCATGGTGGCTTGTGCCTGAAATCCCAGCTACTTGCGAGGCTGAGGCAGGAAAATCGCTTAAACCCAGGAGGTGGAGGTTGCAGTGAGCTGAGATCACGCCAGTGCACTCCAGCCTGGGCGACAGATTGAGATTCCATCTAAAAAAAACCCAAAAAGTTAAATCCTGTGCAGACTGGCAGAATTAGAATAAGGAAATATATCCTTATTTCATTTTGTCCAGTGCTGAGCATTTATTTGTAATTTCATTTCAGGCAGAGCACAGTGGCTCATGCCCATTATCCCAGCACTTGGGGAGGCCGAGGTAGGAGGATCGCTTCAGCCCAGGAGTTTGAGACCAGCCTGGGTAACAGTGAAACTTCGTCTCTTCAAAAAATAAAAAGACTAAAAATAACTAGCTGGGCATGGTGGCACACAGTCCAGCTACATGGGAGGCTAGTCCCAGCTCCTTGGGAGCTGAGGCAGGAGGATCACTTTTGAGTCCAGGAGGTCAAGGCTGCAGTGAGCTGTGATCATGCCACTTTACTCCAGCCTGGGTGACAGAGCAAGACTTTTGTCTCAAAATTATCTCAAAGAAAAAAAAAAACGTAGAAATGTTTCATTTCAGTACACCTCAGGGAACATAGAAAGGTCAGGGGAACAGTCATCGACCTAAGGTTCAACTGGGTAAGAAAACACTGGCTAGTGTGGGGACACTAAGATGAGACCACACCCACAGTGCAAGTGGAAAGAAAACTCCGAGGCCAACGCCAGACAAGAGGTTCAATGAGAAAACAGGAGGCTCTCAACTTACAACTGGGCGATTCATCCACACGGAGCACAGTTTTCCACAATGGGAAAGGGCATGCTTTTCACAGAACAGATGGAAACGAAGCCACCCCAGTGCCTCAGGTGAAGAAGCATGTGACCCAGCAATGCTGTGGGGTCGCCTGAGCTCACCCGGGAGCACTCAGGATCGGGAAACACTATGGCACTGATCACATTCTGAATCTCAGCCCTCACGGTATATAGATTTCAATAACGAAATGGAGATTTATGAAAGTCAGTTTATTGTCCCTTTCTGTGTTTCATATTTTCCCTTTTTGTTAGTAAATAAGCAATACACTGATTGGAAATCTGCATGATTAAATAACAAGTTCATAAACACACCCCATATCAGAGTATAAAGCAAGAGGTTGAAAAATATTCCCTAACCCAATGCAAATTAGGAATCCCTCAAAATTGCACATTCTCCTCCTAGCTTGCTTATATAATTTTAAAAATATATATATACAGAATGATCTTAAAATATTGATCAGAATTCACTAGTACAGAATTCACAGCCCTGAAGATATATATATTTCTCTAAAGAATGAATACCCCGCAGGCCCTAGTAATCCATTAGTGTGATTCAATATCACAGACAGTCCTCTGCTTCTGATGTTTGGACTTTACAGTGGTGAGAAATGGTTGCAATTTCAACATAATGTACAGTAGTCAATAAATTACATGATATATTCAACACTTGATTATAAAATAGAGTTTGTGTTAGATGATTCTGCCCAACTGTAGGCTGATCTGAGTGTTCTGAGTACATTAGGACAGGTGAGGCTAAGCTATGATGTCCAGTAGGTCAGGTGTATGAAATACATTTGACTTCCGATGGACTTACTGGGACATAACCCCATCATAGGACAAAGTGCATCTGTACTTGACACTTACTAGAACAAAAGGTCTTTCCCTTTTCTCTAATTCTAGTCTTCTGCTGAGGTAACTCCAGGAACCCAGCTGTGCCAGAGATCAATCCTCTAAAAATAGACTAAGCAGATTAGCATCCTAGAGGATCCTAAGGTTCCCAGACAACAAATCTGGGGCTGCGTGCTTGAGCTGCAAGTTACACACTGGAATGTTCAAGATAACTGATGTCCTTGAAAGGAAGACTAAATACTCCCAGGAGTCCAAGCTCATTTGAATGAAGATGGAGGAGAACAAGTTGACAATAATTTGAAGATATTTTGTGCTTTTGGGCTGAATGGCTTTGAGATCAGACACAGAGTGGCTGAGCCAGTCAGGAGGCATATAGTGAGAGCTTTCCCACCATAGTGAACAGAGGGATTCTTTGTCCAAGGCAGGCTTGCAGCTTGGTCCAGCTTGAGTATTTTATCAGGATTTGATGCTTGAAAGATGAGCCACCCTATGTAAACTCATTACCAAAGCGAAATGCAATGATCTCTTCCATTTGTGGAACAAATCACCACTACAAACCACGGGTGGCTTTGCCTTCTGTTCACTCAATTTTTCAGGCTAGACAAAGTCCAACTCCAAAACAACGGTTAAGGATAAACCTCAACATGCCAAACAAAGACGATGGCAGTCAGAGGTCATTCAGCACATTCATGAAACAACAACAAAAATCGTCAGCAGTAATTCCTGTAGTGTAAAAAACCAGTGCAGCCTTCACAGCTGGTCAGATCTCAGGAGGCTGGCAGTGTTGAGAAGGTCTCACAGTCCAAGGTCATGCTGGAGCTCCTGGACAAACCCTGAATAGGGCAGATTCGAAGCCCTAACGGTCCTGATGTGGCTGACACTGTTCTGTCTCTCGGGCACCAGTCACTCCCTCAATATGTGAGCTTGTCTCCTTCGCATGAGAGAGAATATTTCCTTCACTATTAACGGCGAGATAAACACAATTGTACAACTTGTCTGTGAAGAGAAAACTGTATTAAATATGCAGCAACAATTTATTTCTGTTAAGAGCGTCATGTTTGAACATAAGAACAGATTTGGACAATTACATTCATTTTGACTTCATACAAAGATAACGTTTAATCTTCAATGAATTAGAAAATGATTTTGAAAATTAGGGCTAATAGTACAAAACACTTAACAACACATTTCAGTTGCCAAAAACAGAATGAAGTGCACAAATAATTTGCCACAGGCAGAGCAGAGGATTGAGACCAGAGGCTCAGATTAACAACAATGATCCTTATCACAGATCAAGTTTCTTTCTACCACAATTCCTGCTACAGTCACACCAGAAAGCTCATCAGAAGATCTTTCCCTCTACTTAGCATGGATGTCATAAATGGAACACAAGTTATATGGCCCAGTCTTTGGAAGCTAGATGGGAATTAGATGAAAGCTCCGAGGAATTCCTGGAGTTGGACTATCCCAGGGCTCCTTGAACAAGACAAGAGGATAGCTGCCTGGGGTAGGGGTGGCAGAGGCTGCCTTCAATTACACCGCCCTGGATTGGAGGACATGATACTGAACGCACCCTGGTGCATTCCAGACTCTCTCAGGTAGTCATCCTGTCTTGAGCACTGTCCCATCAATAACATGCCTGAGTATGTCACCACCACTCATAACAGAGAGCAACTTTTTTTTTTTTTTTTTGAGACAGAGTCTGGCTGGAGTGCAGTGGCACCATCTCAGCTCACTGCAATCTCCACCTCGCAGGTTCAAGCGATTCTCCTGCCTGTCTCCTGAATAGCTGGAACTACAGACATGCACCAACATGCCCAGCCAATTTCTGTATTTTTAGAAGAGATGGGGCTTCACCATATTGATCAGAATGGTCTCGATCTCTTGACCTCGTGATCTGCCCGCCTTGGCCTCCCAAAGTGCTGGGATTATAGGCATAAGCCAACGCGCCCGGCCTAGAAAGCAACATTTTAAAAGCACAAAGCCTCAGGAGTTTAAGACCAGCCTAGGTTACATGGCGAAACCCCCTCCACAAAAAATGAAGAAGTTAGCAAGGCGTGGTGGCACGCACCTGTAGTCCCAGCTAATCGGGAGGCTGAGGTGGGAGGACCACCTGAGCCCAGGAGGTCAAAGCTGTAGTGAGCTGTGATTGTGCCACTGCACTCCAACCTGGATGACAGAATGAGACCCTGTCTCTAAATAAATAAATAAATAAAAACAAGGCCTTATTCTGTATTGGCTATTTCCAAGAAAGTACAGAATCCCAGCCAAGAATGTCTAGGGCATAGTAAATATTTCCTCAAGAAACTACCACTATTTTAGAACCAAGATACATAACAGTGTTAATTACAGCAATGCTTCTGTTTTAACTCTGTGTTGCTTAGTGTACATTGTAATTTGCTTCAGAATTTCCAAATTATATTCTGCAGATAGAGGGTAGCCTAGAAGAGTATACTGATTAGGGGCTGTTGATTCTTTAAATAAGTCTCTTATTATTGTTTTTCTGAAATAATAAATGGCAATATTCATTAGACACAGGTCAAGGGCAAACTGAGAGCCTTTTTTCTTTCTTAAAAAGAAGACTGTGAGGCCAGGTGTGGTGGCTCACACTGTAATCCCAGCACTTTGGGAGGATGAGGCAGGTGGATGACCTGAGGTCAGGAGTTCAAAACCAGCCTGGCCAATATGGTAAAACCCCATCTCTACTAAACATTCAAAAATTAGCCGGGAGTGGTGGCAGGTGCCTGGAATCCCAGCAGCTCAGGAGGCTGAGGTGGGAGAATCACTTGAACCTGGTAGGTGGAGGCTGCAATGAGCCGAGATCACACCACCGCACTCCAGCCTGCATGACAGAGCAAGACTCTGTCTCAAAAAAAAAAAGAACAATGTGTCTTTTAGATTAATAAAATGTTACTTTTCATAAAGGGGCCTTTTAAAGAATCAGCGGTTTTGCTGGTTTCAAGAAATGACTAAAGTAAATGCTTTCAACTTAGTCAGAAAAATGACTTTATTTTTTTAAAAGGGCACACACTTACCATGAGAATGAAAAAGTAGAAAACCCACATCCATCCTAGCTTGTCCCGGATCAGAGACACCAAATACTAAAAGGGAGAAAAAAATACAATATAATTCTTTATAAGTAGATTAAACATGGCTATTTTAGAAAATAAGAAGGGAGCAGGGTTTGTATGTTTTGAAGTTTACAAAGCTCTTCCACATACATGTGCCTGCTGTGATCAATGGCCTCATTTTGTAAGCATGCAGAGTCCAAATGGAAAAACTGTATAACAGAAGTTGTCAGTTCAGGTTTATTTTTATTCACTTTGCTATTTAGAGAGGAAGATGAACATCCGAAAGCCACTCCCATTTACTCATTCTTTCTTCCAATGAAAGGTACTATAATTGATGCTTCCAAAACAGTTTGTCTTTGAGTATGCCACTCATTTTCCAATTATGCTGCCTGCTTAGAATACTGCTATACTACCTTCACATTCTGCAGCATATTCTTTTACTTTTCCTTCAATTATTGAAAAGGATCTAACTGCACTTATTTAACCCATTTTCTTTTTTAATCTTATTATGGTTAAGATATAACTGACATAAAATTTGCCATTTTAACCATGTTTAAGTGTACAATCCATTGGTATCAGTTACATTCATAATATTACACAAATATCACCACCATCTATTTCCAAACCTTTTCATCATCCAAACAGAAACTCTGTACCTATTAAGCAATTAACTGCCCATCTCCCCAGCCCCTGGTAACCTCTTCTTTCTGGTTCTATGGATTGGCCTATTGTAGATATATTGTGTAAATGGAATAAGAGTATTTGTCCTTTTATGTCTGGTTTGTTTTACTTAGCATAATGCTTTCAAGGTAGACTGCATTAGAACTTCACTCCTTTTTTTTTCTGGAGATGGAGTCTTGCTCTGTCGCCCAGGCTGGAGTGCAGTGGGGCAATCTCTGCTCACTGCAACCTCTGTATCCCAGGTTCCAGCAATTCTCCTGCCTCAGCCTCTCAAGTAGCTGGGATCACAGGCTTGATCCACCATCCCTGGCTAATTTTTGTATTTTTAATAGAGGCAGGGTTTCACCATGTTGGCCAGGCTGGTCTCAAACTCCTGACCTCGTGATCCACCCGCCTCAGCTTCCCAAAGTGCTGGGATTACAGGCATGAGCCAAAGCACTCAGCCCTTCATTCTTTTTTCTTTTCTTTCCTCCCCTACGCTTCAGCTCCAACTTCATTCTCTTCATGTGTATACCAGTTATCCCAATATTGTTTACTGAGAGACCATCCTTTCCCCATTGAATGGTCCTGATACCTTTGCCGAAAATCAGTTTGGTCACAGACACAAAAGGGGAACCCACGTTATTTGATCACATTATTACTGAAATGTACATATAAAAAAAAATTAATGCAGAACAACTGTGTGATTTATATTAGATCGCATCATGTGAAGCAAAAAAGCAGAGGTCTAATCATCCATTAAAGGAAGCAACAGAGGGGTGCTCCAAACTCTGACTGCAACTCTGCCCTTTTTTTGTTTTCTTGAGACAGTCTCAGCCAAGCAAGGTGGCTTATTCCCATAATCCTAGCACTTTGGGAGTCCAAGGCAGGAGGATCACTTCATTCCAAGAGTTTAAGACCAGTCTGGGCAATGTGGTGAAACCCCATCTCTACAAAAAACTACAAAACTTAGCTAGGTGTGGTGGTGCATACCTGCAGTCCAAGCTATTTGGGAGGCTGAGGTGGGAAAATCGCTTGAGCCCCAGAAGGCAGAGGTTGCTGTGAACCAAGATCATGCCACTGCACTCCAGCCTAGGCGAGAGAGCCAGACCCTGTCTCAAAAACAAATAGAGAGACGGGGTCTGGGTCTGTCACCCAGGCTGGAGTGGAGTGGTGTGATCATGGCTCACTGCAGCCTTGACTTCCCAGGCTCAAGCAATCCTCCTGTCTCAGCCTCCCAAGTAGTTGGGACAGGCACACATCACCATGCCCAGCTAACTTTTTATCTTTTTTAGAGATGAGGTTCTCACTATGTTGCTCAGGCTGGTCTTGAACTCCTGGCCTCAGCAATCCTCCTGCCTTGGCCTCCCAAAGTGCTGGGATTACAGGCATGAGCCACCACACCCAGCCTCATGTACAAGTTTTAATGTGGACATTTGTTCTCATTTCTCTTTGGCAGATACTGCAATTGAATCTTACTGAACCCCCAGTATGTGTCAAAAAAGAAAGCACTAAGCATTGGAAACACAAAAATGAAGGCAACAAGCAGAGCACTTGCCATGGTGCATCACCTTTACACCAAGACAGGTGCCTACTAGAGGACCACATCAATTGCTATGGCAACCTGAAGGACAAACAATTCTTTACTTGGGAAGTCAGGGAAAGACGGGGCCAACAAAGTTATTCAGGGTAAGTTAGTACACTGGCTAAGAAAAGGGCTGACAGAGTTTAACGCTAAGTCACAGAGTTTGGGATTTCACCCCTTAGGCAATGGGAAATCATTCAAAACCCACCATGGAAGAGGAATGGAGTAAATCTAACAATGATCTACTCGGGACATGCTTCCCCAGCCGTGAAGGTCAGTCTAGGACCCAAGTTCAAAGTGAGGGATCTAGGTACTGGCAGGTGAGACGATCTAAATAAAAGCAAGCTCCCTGAAATACTCATTATAATCCACCCATATAGTTCGTGAAGAAAACATTCGTAAAGAAAGGTCACTTCAAATAATATAATGTTGAAAAAGGGTGCCCAATGCAGTCACTCTCTACCCCATAGATGAAGCCGTGGGAACTGATGGCTAGGAGCATTTTTTGATTCCCACTCCAGAGCATGATCGGGTAAGCACATTTCTCAAGCCTTTGCTAAGGTTTTTGTTTGTCTGGGTTTTTTGCCCTTTAGTCTTACAGTAAAATATGCTAAGCCTATCAGTCATTCATTCTGCAATCATTCCATAAGTAATGTCTACCGTGTGCCAGGCACTGCTCTAGGTATAAAGGCCATGGAGGAACATACAACGAAATGCTGCACTCAGGAAGCTTACATTACAACGGGAAGAACAGACATTAGCAAGTGTACACAGAGTACTCAGACACGGCTAGGTAGTCAAAGTATTAAGATGGCTTACTTTACCTCAATACTTGCTCTCTCATTAACCAGTAGCAATCAGACATCAGCAATTCACCCCTACCAAGGAAGCAGCAACAATCTTCAAGGCCGTTAATGACCTCCTAGATGTCACAACTAAGAGCCTAAGAGACAAATCCTTCAGTTCTCCTTCTCCTGACCTCTCTACGTCCATGATCTTACTAACACCTTCTCAAATGCAACCCTCTTGACTACAGGTTACTCTGCTGTCTTCCTGTTTCTTTGAACACTGGGCATTCCCTGAGGCTTGGCCAGTATTCTTTTTCCCATTACATAAAAAAACCCACTTCCACAGGTTCAACTATTTTTATCCATACAGATGACTCTCAAATCCATATTTTTGGAAAATTCATACTCTGTGATCTGTAGTGGTATATCCTAGAAGAGGCATGATTCACAACTGCCCCAGAAAAGAGATACCTGTCCCAGAGAAAGCCTCAATTTGTGCAGGAAAAAAAAAAAAAGGTCAATGTAAATAGTTCTGACTAAGTATAGCAGGCCAATCTTAGCATAGGGATCTCAAACAACCAACTGCAGAACAATTACCAGAAGGCTTGTTGAAAATATAGGTCCGTAGGTTCTAACTCAGTGAGTCTGTGGTACGCTCGGTGTTCTGTACTTTAATGAGTATCCCAGATGATTCTGATAGCTGACATTCATGAGCCACCCTTTGAGATACAGTCATAGATTTTTGGACACACAGGAAGCAGAGCAAGTGACTCAGAAGCAGCTGCAGAGTCCATGGCCATGTCTGGTGGGGCCCAGGAAGGAACGTGTATGCAGTAGAGAGTCTGGGAGAGGGAGACGGGAGACAGCAAAGGTGGGGTCCACATGCCAGGTGGGGATAACAAGAAGCACCTGCTGCCATGGAATACCAAGTTCAGCCTGGAAAGAAGGGGGTGGTGAACTGGGGCAGAAGGATCTGTCTGTCTCATGAGGTCTTAGCTTATTTGTAGACAAAATTTGGAAGTATAAGTAATAAAAAGGACTGAAAAAAATGGAAGGTCCTTCCACAATGGGACAATCAGCTGGCCCTGAGAGGAGGCAGGAGCCCCTGCGCTCTTAGTACAGCATTCTACAGCACAAGACTGCCACCTACTGAGGCCCTGAGGGCAGGTTCACGTTCAGCCACCTTTGAGGGAAGACAGTAGAATCCCAGCCCCGGTCCTGTTCTCTCACCTGGCCCACGGCAGCTCCGATGCTCCCCGAACCATCAACAATTCCTGTGACAGTGGCCAAAGCCTCACTGCTCCCTTGGATGATCTCCTGGCGACCCAAGTCTGCGGAAATCGCAGAGCTAATCATATTCGAAGGTCCACCAATAAAAAATCCTGAAGTCAGAACAGGCTCTTATTAAAACACAATTCACAACCACTAGTAATGTACTGCATAAGGCAAAATAAAAATCCCAATAGCTTTCTTAATATGTTGGAGAGAAGTGGGAAAAAAAAGGAACCCCCCCCCCGAATCGTATCATGTTCAAACTATTAATAGTTAACATGCACGTTCCTGAAACCCCTTCTTGAATTATGTGACACTCTAGTATATTTTGTAGAACCCAAAGATGCAAAAATATAGTGAAACACATAGCCTTTCTAAGCCTGTGACATTTATATTCATTAATAACTAACTGCACTGGCTTGTCAAATAAATTCTATTACAGTAGAGTTGCATCATATGATCATTCCACTGCACAAATTTAACCAGGAATATTGAAAAAGAAAAAAAGAGCAAAGAGGAAAAAGCCACTGAAATGGAGCAGGTGACTCTATCTGCCACTGCTCTCAATGAGGCCGCCGACAAATTGGGCATGAGTTGACCCACGTGACCCATGTGCTGGAATCAGTTCCATGTGTCTCAAGTAGCATGAGCAGCTCATTCTCCCAAGCATGATCGAAAGTTTAAAATAAATAATTTTTCTGGCTGGGCACAGTGGCTCATGCCTGTAATCCCAGCATTTTGGGAGGCTGAGGTGGGCAGATCGAGGTCAGGAGTTCAAGACCAGCCTAGGCAACATGGTGAAATCCTGTCTCTACTAAAACTACAAAAATTAGCCAGGCGTGGCAACAGGCGCCTGTAATCCCAGCTACTCGGGAGGCTGAGGCAGAAGAATCATTTGAACCCGGGAGGTAGAGTTTGCAGTTAGCTGAGATTGTGCCACTGTACTCCAGCCTGGGCAACAAGAGTGAGATTCCTTCTCAAAAATAAAAGTAAAGTTTAAAATTAGTAATTTTTCTGGCTGGGCATGGTGGCAAATGCCTGTAATCCCAGTAATTTTGGGAGGTCAAGACCAGCAGATCACATGAGGTCAGGAGATCAAGACCAGCCTGGGCAACATGGTGAAACCCCATCTCTACTACAAATACAAAAATTAGCCGGGCATGGTGGTACACACCTATAATCCCAGCTACTTGGGAGGCTGAAGCAAGAGAATCACTTGAACCCAGGAGGCGGAGGTTGCAGTGAGCTGAGATTGCGCCACTGCACTCCAGCCTGGGCAACAGAGCAAGACTCCATTTCAAAATATAAATAATAATTTTTCAGCTGGGCGCGGTGGCTCACTCTTGTAATCCCAGCACTTTGGGAGGCCGAGGTGGGTGGATCACAAGGTCAAGAGATCGAGACCATCCTGGTCAGCATGGTGAAACCCCGTCTCTACTAAAAATACAAAAAATTAGCTGGGCATGGTGGCACATGCCTGTAATCCCAGCTACTCAGGAGGCTGAGGCAGGAGAATTGCCTGAACCCAGGAGGCGGAGGTTGTGGTGAGCCGAGATCGCGCCATTGCACTCCAGCCTGAGTAAACAAGAGCAAAACTCTGTCTCAAAAAAAAAAAAAAATTTCTATAACATACTTCCTAAATGCACCCAACTATTTTATGTAGTGTTCATGTGAAAAATGCGGACCAATTCCAACACAGGAGAACAGACGAGCTATAGTGGATTTTTTTCTTGAAAGCTGGTGAATTGGTCTCCCATGTGGCATCTTTCTAAGTCACTTCTACAAGGAAGAGCAGAAGAAGAGAGAGAAGAGAAAAAGAAATCTGGAAAAGGAGATATCTTTCATTTTAAAATTTGAATTATCTGTAATTAAGGTTTCAGTACTACTCAAATTGAGGGAGAAAAACAGTTTCCTTTTTCCTCTGAATTGACAGAGTAACAGAAGCACAGCCAAGCAGAGGCATGTGCCGTACCTGTAACAGTCATCAGAAGGGCATTGATGGACTTATCGTTTGGAGAACCTGTTAGGGAAGACACAGACAAACCACAGTGACTTGAAAAGCAGACTCCACATGCCTCCGCCAACAGTACGCAAAGATCTGAATCTCTATGACCTCACAAATCACTCCCAGAGACAACAAAGAGACCCAACTCTCTCTGCCTCTTTCAACTCTGATTTGTAATGTCTGCCTCTTGCTGGTGCTCAAGCTAACGAGACTTCTAAAAGCTAAAGAAAAGCTCTACTCCTGTCTCAACAGCATCTTATGGGACATATACTAACCTACTAATTACCATCTTTCTGCTTTTGAAACCTGTTCCCCTTTTATTGTTTTATTGGCTATAATGCCATGCCTCTGGAGCCTCCCCCAAACAAAGCATATACTCTCCCAAGCAAGCTTTTAAGCATATTAACAAAGCAAAAGAGATGCCAGTTTCCTCCCAACACAAATAAAACGATGTGATGACAGGTTTCCCAGGCATTCACAGGACAATACAAAGGTGGCATGTCGGGCTTCGAAGCTGGTCTCCAGGCTCTCCCCTGTGCTGATCACTGACTCCAGATGAATGCCTTATTCCTATCAGATTAAGAAAGCAAAGGAATTAGTAATTGCAAAGGGATACTCACGACTATACCCTATGAGTGACCCAACTGCCAGAAGCAGACTCAGGGCAAGAACCGGTGCTCTCTTCTGTAGTACATCAGAGATGAAGCCTTGCAAAGTCCCACCTGCAAGCACAGAGTGAAAAGCAATCAAAATCACTTCCAATGCAGCTCAGTCATCTGAGGCCTGCTCCCCACCCTCTAATCTCGATAACAGGATCCTAACACTGGTCTATCAAAACATATGGCTGACTCTCAGTCGTCTGAGGCATGCTCCCCATCCACACTCTAGTCTCGATAACGGGATCCTCACACTGGTCTATCAAAACATATGGCTGACTCCCTGAAAAGGGGTCCTCCATAGCTTCCTTTTAGGAAGATAAACTGTTTGTTAAATCGCCATGATGACCGAAGGGGACAGGATACCACAAATCAGACAGCAAAACATGAAATTGTCAAAGCCATCCTCTATCCCTTAAAAAAATAAGCTGTGAATGTTATTTCTGATTTTTCTTTTTAATTTAAAAGATAATGAATTAAGAACTATGCCTCGCTGGGCACGGTGACTCACACCTATAATCCCAGCACTTTGGGAGACTAAGGCTAGGGGATTGCTTGAGGCCAGGGGTTCAAAGCCAGTCTAAAGATATATTATTAAATGGGTGTGGTAGCACATGCCTACATTCCCAGATACTTGGGAGGCTGAGGTGGGGGGATCACTTGAGCTAGGAGGTTGAGGTTGTGGTGAACCATATCATGCCACTTGAGCTCAGGAATCTGAGGCTTCAGTGAGCTGTATCGTCCCACTGCACTCTAGCCTGTGCAACAGAGCAAGACCGTTTCTTAAAAAACGAAAAACTGCTGGGCACGGTGGCTCACACCTGTAATCCCAGCACTTTGGGAGGCTGAGGTGGGCGGATCACGAGGTCAAGAGATCAAAACCATCCTGGCCAACATGGTGAAACCCTGTCTCTACTAAAAATACAAAAAAAAAAAAATTAACTGGGTGTGGTGTCATGCGCCTATAGTCCCAGTTACTTGGGAGACTGAGGCAGGAGAATTGCTTGAACCCAGGAGGCAGAGGTTGCAGTGAGCCAAGATCATGCCACTGTGCTCCAGCACCTGGCAACAGAGTGAGACCTGTCTCAAAAAAAAAAAAAAAAAAACTGTGCCTTACAGTCTATGCAAGCCAGCAGCTGGGCACAGTGGCTCACACCTGTAATCCCAGCACTTTGGAAGGCTGAGGTGGGCAAACTGCCTGAGCTCAGGAGTTTGAGACCAGCCTGGGCAACATAGTGAAACCCCATCTCTACAAAAAATACAAAAAAGTTAGCTGGGTGTGGTGGTGCATGACTATAGTCCCAGCTACTTGGCGGGCTGAGGTGGGAGGGCCAACATTGTGCCACTGCACCCCAGCATGTGTGACAGAGCAGTACCCCTGTGTCTAAAAAAAAAAGAAAAAAAAAGGTGGCTAGTAAATATTCACTAAAATACAATTCAGCAGTTATGGTTTAGTAATAGGACATGATCTTTACGAAGCAGGGATGTGAATCTTTCAAGCAACGATGTCACATGCTGCACTACTCTGAGTTCTAGGGGCTACGGGACATCTGGTGAGTCCCCATCAGACAGCAGGCAGCTGGACAATTTTAATTTCAGAGGACACAGAAGTTTGGTGAGGTCGAAAGGCGGCAACCTCACCTTTGGGTCTGGATTTAAGAATATGGGCAGCCAAGTTCAAATACAGTAACAGCAGATCGCCTGGGATAGACTGTGTGCCTCCACAATTCTAAATGTTAACATTTTGAAGGTTGTTAGGATCTGGGTAGTAGCCATGTAAGTAATACCCATTAAAACGCATTCTGCTCATCTGCCTTACTTCCTTGTTCATACTTCTAGCTACAGCAAAATTCCACTATTAAAATCTTTGTTTACAATGAAACGACTGTAAAAACAGTCACAAAAATTAATCCCTGCTGTTACTCCAGCCTCTATGACCTGACGATCTACACGCTAAGGTATAGTTCCCCTTTATCCTCAGTGATAACGTTCCACAACCCCCATGGATGCCCAAAACCACAGGCAGTACCAAACTCTGTACATACTATGTTTTTCTCTATACATACATACCATGATCAAGTTTAATTTATGAGTTAGGCACAGAAATTGACAAAATAGAAAACAACAACAATATACTGTAACATTAGTTATATGAACGGTCTCTCTGTCTCTCTCTCTGAGAACATGTTATTATATATAAGTGACACCACCTAAGGGGAGATTGCTGTATTCTCCCTGGTTAGGCCAGGGGTGGTGGGGAAGGTGGGAGAGAGATACAATGAACACGTTCGCATTCCAACTTGAATTTCTGACATACAATTAGCTTTAGAGCTAAGAAACCACTGAGAAAGCATATGAAAGGATTGTATTTAAAGAGATTCCCATGTGCTTCCCCAGACAAAAGAACAGCTCCATCAACAAAGGACTGAGAAAAAAGAGCCCAATAAATCACAGTGCTGCCTTAGGCTGGGTCTTCTTTCTATGGACGTCTTTTTTTTCTTTTTTTAAGAGTTTGGCTGTTTACTAGTAGGACAGTTTAGGGAAAATGGCTGTAGACTAAGTAATAAAACTTTAAGTGAGACCAGATTTCACAACCCAGTAAAAGATCACTAGTGACTGACTATTTATGGAAAAGATCATCGCTGACATACCTACGATCCCTCCAACGTCGTACCAAATGGACAGCTTGTCGGCCTCCGCCTCCTTCCAGCCGAAGTTGTCACTCAGATAAAAGGGCAGCCAGAAGAAGAAGGAGTAATTCACCAACTTCAAGCAGGCGTAGGCCAGTGAGTACTACAATAAAAGCACTCAACTTCAGCGACGGGCAAACAGCACAGCACGACCACAATTTTTAATGTCATTAAAAAGCAAAACAAAATAAAGGAATTTAGGAGGAACAGGACCCGATTTTACAATTAAACATCTCTATAAAGTCCCACATGCCTGACTTCGCCCAGTCTCCCTCTGCTCTTCATCCCTGTTAACTTCATGTACAGCAGGTCTTTGGAATAAAAAACACAAATGGCTACTTCTTAACTTCTGCAGTTTCTCCTCCTATCAGTTCTCTGGTAGAAGCAAGCCAGTGTTTTGAACCTACAAAGCAGGGCACATGCCCACATTTCTTTATTCACACAAAGATGAATGGTATTAACCATAGGCAAAGAAGACCCGGAAGCATCCCGGCCTCTACTGAGAGCAGCCAGACAGGCTTGGTTATTCTACTCCTTGCCAAGGTAACACCGTCAACAGCGCAGAGCAAGGGGGCTACACTACAGTTCCAAGGTCTAAGGAAAGAAGCAGCATGATCATTCCTTTCACACTACTTTCCAAAAGCTCCACATTCCCTGGTCCAGTGGCAAAGTAGAGAGTCTCTCTGGCAAGTCAAAACTGAAAGAACATGTCATCATCATCGGCCTTGTGGCTCTTCCTTGAGGGGAAAAAACGCTGCAGCTGCATGGAGACAGTGGTGGGGCTGAGACGCCTATATTCAACACACTACTACCAGGAAATCCTGACATTTAGCATCAAAGGAAAAAGCGGGGCGGGCAGAGGGGCTGACTTCAAAGGGTGTCTGGCTAGTATATTCTCCCTGGAGCTGCCACTTATTCCCTAGGTGTCACTTGTTTTAAAACAGCTTCCCTGGCAGGCAACAGCCACCCCCTAGAGGGCCAAATCCTAATCACGAGTGCATTCTGACCAGACAGGCTGCTACAAAGACAAAGGAATTAAGTTAACTAGATTTCCCTCACGTCCCTGCCCATGTCCGAGAACAACAGCCAGTGAAGAACAAAGGAACAGCAAAAGAGGGCCATATTTAGTCACAACAAAGTTCCTTCTCAAAAATTAAACTACTACTGGCACAGTGTTTTTAAAACCAGTTAAAAGACAATAATCAATAGCATAAGAACAGGCCTAAAGGAACCTGCATTTCTCTTATATTATATATATCATCACTGGGTTAATTGTGGAAAATTACACTTACACTGTAACTCATAATTAACTCTGTTGGAAACGTCAGTTCTCTCAGCTTGGGGGCACCGGCAGAAGGGGATTGACAGGCACATCCTAAGATGGCCTACGGATCACTCTACCTGAGGGATCGCATTCATAAAGCACCACTGACAAATGAAGTAACAACAGGTGCTTGATCAAAACACAAGAGCCCAATGTTACAGGCTCTGGGGAAGACTGGAATAATTTCTATTCAGGGGAAAGGGGAACTGAGACACACGGACGGGTTGCATGACTTACCCCAAGTGTCACAGAAACTTAGTGGGTAAGCTGGAAACATAACCTAGGCCTCTTAACTTCCACTCCACTGCTAGAGCGCCCGAAACATCAAGACAGAAAAACTGCAGCAGAAGGGATTTAGTGTAGATGTTAGAAGGCTTTCCTGACGGCACAGGCTGGGGAAACACTGGAATGCATTACCAAGAAAGACTGTGGAGTGCTCTGTTCTGGACCCTTTAAAAGGAGACAAGCTGGGCACAGAGGCTCTCACCTGTAATCCCAGCACTTTGGGAGGCCGAGGCAAGCGGATCACGAGGTCAGGAGATTGAGACCATCCTGGCTAACACAGTGAAACCCCATCTCTACCAAAAATACAAAAAATTAGCTGGGTATGGTGGCACGCGCCTATAATCCCAGCTGCTCGGGAGGCTGAGGCAGGAGAATCACTTGAATTTGGAAGGTAGAGGTTGCAGTGAGCCGAGGTCATGCCACTGCACTCCAGCCTGGGTGACACAGCAAGACTCTGTCTAAAATAAATGAATTAATGAATGAATGAGGGCAAGGCAGGCTTAGGAACCATTCACAACCCTTCTTCTTGGTCCATGTATAATTCTTTTTTTTTTTTTTTTTGAGACAGTTTTGCTCTTGTTACTCAGGCTGGAGTGCAAAGGCGCGATCTCGGCTCACTGCAACCTCCGCCTCCTGGGTTCAGGCAATTCTCCTGCCTCAGCCTCCTGAGTAGCTGGGATTACAGGCACACGCCACCATGCCCAGCTAGTATTTTGTATTTTTAGTAGAGACGGGGTTTCACCATGTTGACCAGGATGGTCTCGATCTCTTGACCTTGTGATCCACCCGCCTCGGCCTCCCAAAGTGCTGGGATTACAGGCTTGAGCCACCGTGCCCAGCCGGTGCACGTATAATTCTGTAACACTTCAAAAGGCCTAAAAGTACACATTAAAAAATAATCAACTTTGCCTTTTTAATCACAGGCTAGATCAGGGTCAGGAAAGCAGGGCTCTTTGGCCAAGTCTGGCCATGCCTAACTGTCCCATGTTTTCTGTGGTTTATTTTGCTCTACAGAGCTAAGTGGTTGCGGGAGAGACTGTACGGTTCCCCGAAGTCGAAAATATTTACTCTCTGTCTCTTCATGGAAAAGTTTGTCAGCCCCTGCTTTAGAGATCAGATAAGCTGAGGGGCACTAGACAATATTCCTCAGAACATATATTCCCAAAATAAAGTATCCAAGAGAGGCTTAATACTTAAGGAAGCTTTATCCCAGGCAGAGGAGATGTCAAGGGCTCTCGTACCACCCTGGCTGTGGTGAGGAGATGTGAGTGGTCCTTACCGGTATGACTCCAGGAAGGCAACAGGCCTGGTAGAAGCTTACTGCCTTGACTTGGGCAACAGAACTATCATCTTGGATTGAATAATTCGGCTCATATTCGTCTTCATTTTCACCACCATTAATTAATGGCCTGTGTGAGTCTTCTTCAAAACTTTCTTCTGCCCCAATACCTGAGAGACCTAAAACAACAGCGACAGCCACTGTTTATGGAGTCCCCACCATGTGCGAAGGCTCTGCATTTATCACTACTTATGGGGTTCATGTTATTTTCATTTCCATTTTACAGAGGCGGCAACAAAGGCTCAGAGACCAAGGTCAACTAAGGTCAACTAAAGTCACACAGTCTGTCTAAAAATATTTAAAAGATACAAGAATTGTACATCTGTTTGCTTCTGTGGTTTCGCCTGTATGTAATCTGTATTTAACTACAGGTAAGTATCATTTTTAAGAATCACTTTTACGGATGAAAAGAAATGTTTTAAGAAGTGAAATTAGAAATACATCCACGTTGATTCCTAGCCAGTGTCTCAATTTTAAAAATCGTTTGCAAATGCGAAGATTTTCCTGTATCTATAAAAGACGTGCGTCACTCCCCTCAAACATGTGCAGCTGTGCCAGGGGACTCAAACGGCAGTGCTGTTCTCCTTTCACTCACTAAAAGGAGCTCATAGTTTTCCTAGGAAAAAAGAGATTTGATTTCTTGGCCTCAGATTTCCTTTTGGCCATAATAGTAAGACATTCAGAATAGAAGGGACGGCTTCTCCTCACCAATTTCTTCTGGTGACACCAGGAGTCCAAAGAAGATAACGATCCCACCAGCAAACTGCACAGACGCCGTCACCAGAAAGGCATACTGGAGGAGAGGGGGGAAAGGTGGTCCTTACACATCTGGGGACAGTCATCAGAAGCACATTCATTAAAGGCGCATGGGGGGAGGTGGGTGTTGGGGAAAGGCGGGAAGGGAGACTGGGAAGCAAGGAAGCGCCCAATGCTTCTACTGGGTCAGGCGCTGTGCAAAGTATTCTACTCGTGTTTTCTCATTTAATTCTTCCTAGTGATTCTATGAAGCTCAGAGAGGAGAATTAAGGTCCCCTGGATACTAAGTGGCACTATTATGATTGTGAAATCAGAACTAGCTCCAAAAATCTAGTTCTTTGAATCACATAGCCTCCCATAAAAGACTATCTGGGCCGGGCGCAGTGGCTCACACCTGTAATCCCAGCACTTTGGGGGGCCGAGGTGGGTGGATCACCTGGGTCAGGAGTTCAAGACCAGCCTGGCCAATGTGGTGAATCCCCGGGATTTTTTAATACAAAAATTAGCTGGGCACGGTGGTGGGCACCTGTAATCCCAGCTACTCAGGAGGCTGAGGAGGAGAATCACTTGAACCTGGGAGGCGGAGGTTGCAATGAGCCGAGACCACACCACTGCACTCCAGCCTGGGCAACAGAGTGAGACTCCATCTCAAAAGAAAAAAAAAGACAGTATCTGCTCTTGAAGATATTACATACAGTTGAGGGGATTAAACAATACACAAAACAATATTATAAAGCACCATATAGTTGAATAAATGAGAAGGCCCAGTCCTACCAAGAAACATATACAGGAATCCAGAAGAAGGAAAGAGCTGAAGAGGCTGAGGCAGTAAGACAACGTCTTCGGGAAAAATGGAAAAGCAAAGCCAACTGCCCATCTTTCCAGGCACACAGTAAGCAAAGGCACAGGGTGGAGGGGACAGACAGCCTACTGCCCAACATAAGGAGAGGGCTTCCGCTAGGGGATAATAGGGAAGAAAACCGATGTGAAAAGGTGACAGCTAGAGGAAAGCCTCTCAACCTGCAGGCTGCACGGCTGATTTAACAGAGAACGGAGCCTGATGTAGACACTTTGAATTTTTAAACTAGTGAGTGAGAAAATTAAAGCAGTGTTTCCAGAAGTCAAATCTGAGAGGAGCACAGAAGGTGAACTGAAATTCTCATTTGAACCAATTATACAATCCAGGTGTGAGGCTAAGAAGCCTAGAATAAAGGTGGCCATAAATGAAGGACTTCTCAACGACCCTAACTATATCAAAATTCGTGGTGAGCTGTTTAAAAATGTATGTACTTTCTCCCTTTTTTTTTTTTGAAATGGAATCTCACTCTGTCACCAGGCTGGAGTGCAGTGGCGCAATCTCGGCTCATTGTAACCTCCAACTCTCTGGTTCAAGCCATTCTCCTGCCTCAGCCCCCTAAGTAGCTGGGATTACCGGCATGCACCACCACACGCAGCTAATTTTTGTATTTTTAGTAGAGATAGGGGTTTCACCATGTTGGCCAGGATGATCTTGATCTCCTGACCTCATGATCTGCCCGCCTTAGCCTCCCAAAATGCTGGGATTACAGGCATGCGGCATCATGTCTGGCCAAAAACATATCAACTTTTTAAAAGAGCAACTTACTTTTAATAATTTAGGTTTTGAGTAGGTAAAATATTCATGATTCAAACAACAGAGGAATAAGATGTACAGTAAAGCTGGGTGCGGTAGCTCATGCCTATAATTCCAGCCCTTTGGGAGTCCAAGGTGGGCAGATCACTTGAGGTCAGGAGTTCGAGACCAGCCTGGCCAACATGGCAAAATGCCATCTGTGCTAAAAATACAAAAATTACCCAGGCATGGTGGTGTACACCTGTAATCCCAGCTACTTGGGAGGCTGAGGCAGAAGAATCACCTGAACCCAGGAGGCAGAGGTTGCAGTGAGCTAACATCTCACTATTGCACTCCAGCCTGGGTGACAGAGTGAGACTCCATCTAAAAAAAAAAGATGGGTGTAATAAAAAAAAATTTTTTAACGTGCAGTAAAAACTTTCCCTCCCACCCTGCCTTCCCCATTTGCTCAATTCTCCCAATTTTCCCAACATATAACCACTGTTGTTCATTTTCACTGCCCAGAAATTGTCTTGGAAACATACAAGCTAATACAAGCATATTCTCTTTCATTCTTCCTTGTTACACAAATGGCATTCGGTATACAGTTTTGCACCCTTGCTGTCTCCACTTAGCACCCTTTTGAGATTGTTGCAGTGCACTCCTCTCTCAGCACACAGAGAGCTTTCTAATTCGACTTCACAGCTGCACAGCATTGCTTTGAACAGGTTTATCATGGTTGAACTATGTCCCTCTTCGCTGACACCTGCTTTCAGTCTTTGGCGATTACAAACAATGCCAAAATAAAGAATCTTGTAGATACATCATTTGTATGTGTTTCAGTCTATTCATCTGTGTGAATAATTCCTGGAGGTGGAACTGCTCAGGTGAGTATTTCTAATTTTGATAGACACTGCCATACTGACCCCTCCAGGAGTTAGTGACTTTGTACTCTTTCAACTGCAATGCCTGTCTCTTCAGGTTCTTATAAGTATAACTTAAAAGTTTGTCTCGAACTTTTGGATTTTTGCCAGTCTAATAAGTATACAGTATAGTTTTTCTTCCTTTTTTTTTTTAACAGCATAGCTTTAATTTGCATTTCCCTGCTAAGGTCCATAAGAACAGAGAATTTTGTCTCTTTTGGCCAGTTCTATTATCTACAGTGCCTAGGAGCACGTACAGAGAGTTCAGTATGTATGTATGTATGTATGTACATTCATTCATTCATTCATTCATTTATTTATTTATTTATGAAACAGAGTTTCGCTGCTGTTACCCAGGCTGGAGTGCAATGGCGTGATCTCAGCTCACCGCAACCTCCACCTCCTGGGTTCAGGCAATTCTCCTGCCTCAGCCTCCTGAGTAGCTGGGATTACAGGCGCACACCACCACGCCCAGCTAATTTTTTGTATTTTTAGTAGAGACGGGGTTTCACCATGTTGACCAGGATGGTCTCAATCTCTTGACCTCGTGATCCACCCACCTCAGCCTCCCAAAGTGCTGGGATCACAGGCTTGAGCCACCACGCCCGGCCGAGTTCAGTATTTATTAAATAAATAAGCAGTGAGTAGAATATTTTGCATATGTTTACAAGCCATTTCTATATCCTTTCCATGAACTATACATTCAAATTCTGTAGCCTTCTGTTGTTGGTGTTTTTATCAATTCATGGATGCACTTTACATATTATGGGAATTGGTCTTCATTTTTTTATGTTTTTTTGAGACAGGGTCTGGCTCTGTCACCCAGATTGGAGTGCAATGGTATGTCTTGGCTCACTGTACCCTCCAGCTCCCAGGCTCAGGACTACAGGCATACACCCCGACACTCAGCTAATTTTTTAGTTTTTTGTGGATACAAGGTCTCATTATATTGCCCAGGCTGGTCTTAAACTCCTGGGCTCAAGCGATCCTTCCAACTCAGCCTCCCAAAGTGCTGAGATTATAGGTGTGAGCCACTGTGCCTGGCCCAGATGAGTCCTTTACCTGTAACATGAGTTGCAAATTCTTCTCAACTGGTTATATGTCTTTAGACTCTCTATAGTGTTTTTGTTATAAATAATTTTTATGTATTTGAATATATCAGAAGTTGGTCTACTTTTAATGAATACATCAGAAGTTTGTCTACTTTTCCTTTAAATTTTTTTTTGATATGGAGTCTTACTCTGTCACACAGGCTAAAGTGCAGCTGTGTGACCTTGGCTCACTGCAACCTCTGCCTCCCAGGTTTAAGCGATTCTCCTGCCTCAGCCTCCCAAGTAGCTGGAACTACAGACATGCACCACCACACCCAGTTAATTTTTGCATCTTTTTTTAGTAGAGACAGGGTTTCACCATGTTGGCCAGGCTGGTCTCAAACTCCTGACCTCAGGTGATCCACCTGCCTTAGCCTTCAAAGTGCTGGGGTTATAGGCACAAGCCACCATGTCTGGCCAGAAGTTTGCCTACTTTTAATACAAGTCTTGCCCTATCCAGACACAGTTCTACGAAGTTTTAAATGGCCACATTATTTAATACATTAAAAGCAATACACACACACACACACACACACACACACACACACACACACACGTACACACACACACAGAATGCGAGAGCTAGAAAACAATACCTACCTCATAACCATACTGAAGAACAGAAGAAGCTAGGCACGCTCCCAAAATATTACCCACTGAAGCACAGGCACTCCAGAGACCAAAAACAACTCCTCGTCTAAGATGCAAAACAGTGGAGACAAAGGACCATGGTCAGAAGAGACACTCTGGGCAGTTCAAAATACAAAACAGCCAAAACAACCAAGGTGCATACTACCAAGACTAAACAGGCTTTTTAAAAAGCTTTTTAAAATTCACCGTAATGACAAAATTTCAAGTCTCCTCTAACTCTATGATTTTAGTAAAATTTAATTTAGAGCTCATAGAAAGATACTGTTCAGAGAATTTAAAAACACAAGCCACAAAAGAGAAAATATTTGCATATCACTTATCTGATAAAAAATTGTTATCCAGATTGGGCGCAGTGGCTCACGCCTGTAATCCCAGCACTTTGGCAGGCCAAGGCAGACAGATCACCTGAGGTCAGGAGTTCGAGACCAGCCTGGCTAGCATGGCAAAACCCCATCTCTACTTAATTAGCCAGGCATGATAGTGGGTACCTGTAAACTCAGCTACTCAAGAGACTAAGGCAGGAGAATCGCTTGAACCCGGGAGGCAGAGGTTGCAGTGAGCCGAGATTACACAATTGCACTCTTGCACTCCAGCCTGGGGGACAGAGCAAGACTCCGTCTCCAAAACCAAAACTGTATCCAGAATATAAGGCAATATCACTCTTAAAACTCAGTATAACATGACAACAGACAATGCGATTGAATGTTAAAAAGCATGAATCTACGATCATCTCAAAATAAAAAGTCTTTGAAAAGTGGGCAAAAGATTTTAACAGATACTTCATATAAAACGATGTAATACAAAAAACACTCAACTGGCCAGCGAGGTGGCTCAGGCCTGTAATCCCAGCCTCTGGGAGGCCTGAAGTAGATGGGTCACTTGAGATCAAGAGTGACCTCAACATGGTGAAACCCCATCTCTGCTAAAAATACAAAAATTAGCGGCACATGGTGGCTGCACACCTATAATCCCAGCTAACTGGGAGGCTGAGGCCAGAGAATCACTTGAACCCAGGAAGCAGAGATTGCAGTGAGCCAAGATGAGGCCACAATACTCCGGGCTAGGTGACAGGGTGAGACCCTGTTTCGAAAACATACCAAAGCAAAAATTAAAAAAAAAAAAAACATGCTCAACATCATTAGACATTAGAAAAATGCAAATTCAAGTCACAATGAGATAACATTACACACTTATTAGAATGGCTAAAATCAAAAAACACCAAGCATGTCAAGTGTTAGGAAGGGCACAGAGCAAAATCAAACCCTTATGCTCTGCTGATGGAATGTAAAATGGTACTACCACTTTGGAAGAGACTGCCAGTATCTTAAAAAGGTAAACACACACCTGACATGTGATCCAGCCACTCTACTCCTAGGTATTTACCCAAGAGAAATGAAAGCATATGTCCACACAAGGATCTGTACACAAATGTTCCCAGGAGCTTTATCTGCAATGGCCCAAAACTGAAAACAACCCAAATGTTCATCCATAGGTGAATGAATAAACATGAATAAATTTCTAATTATCCTGAATAAAGGAAGGCACAAAGCCTGGGCGTGGTGGCTCACGCCTGTAATCCCAGCACTTTGGGAGGCCGAGGTAGTCAAGAGGCAGAACAGCCTGAGGCCAGGAACTTGAGACCAGCCTGGGCAACATAGTGAGACCCTTTCTTTACAGGAAAAAAAAAAAAAAGATGATTTTAAAAAAAGAGTACATACTGTATGATTGCATTTTTGGCTGGGCGTGGTGGCTCACGCTGTAATCCTAGCACTTTGGGAGGCCGAGGCAGGAGGATCACCTGAGGTCGGGAGTTTGAGAGCAGCCTGATCAACATGGAGAAACCCTATCTCTACTAAAAATATAAAAAATTAGCCAGGTGTGGTGGTGCATGCCTGCAATCTCAGCTACTCAGGAGGCTGAGGCAAGAGAATCGCTCGAACCTAGGAGGCAGAGGTTGAAGTGAGCTGAGATTGTGTCACTACACTCCAGCCTAGGCAACAAGAGCAAAACTCCATCTCAAAAAAAAAAAAAAACAAAAAACACACGTGCACACGTGTAGTCCCAGTTACTTGGGAGGCTGAAGCAGGAGAATTGCTTGAACCCAGGAGGTGGAGGTTGCAGTGAGCTGACATTGTGCCATGGCACTCCAGGCTGGAGACAGAGTGAGACGCCATCTAAAAAAACTACTTGAAAGTTTAGGGGAAAGAAAACATCCCATCCGATCAAGCCCCAAAGTTTGGCATTCTTCATCTGAATCTTATTAGACCCCTTGTTATGTGACCTTGTGCAAGTGAACAATCTTTGACCTCTCTTTCCTTATCTTGATTTAATGTAAAAAGGTTAAATAAGATCACTCTCGAAAAAGGACAGGGAAGGCAAAACCCAAAGGAAGATGTGCGATGGATAGGAAATGAGATTTTTATGTTACATCCTAAAGAAACGATGAGTTAAGAAAAAGATTGAGACCTCCTGCCTCAGCCCACACTCAGAATCTGCCCACAGCCCAAAGAGTGGTAGGAATGTCTCCTGGGCCGGACACTAACATGAAACCCTCTCTCCCTAAATTCCTGGCTTGCTAACAAAAGATGTAGGTGGTATCTATGGCATCAAAGTAACTGACTTTGACAAGTCTGAAAAATCCAACATGGAAACCTCTTAAACAGAGAAAGCAGAGAGGAAGGAAGTGGCCTACCCGGCTCTCCCAAACCAGTTGCCCATAACAGCAACCACACAAGGCCAACCGGTGGACTGCAGCAGGCCATTCACAATCCACAGGCAGCAGTACAGCAACGTGTTGTAGAAATGCAGCCATTCTGTGAGTGCACCAAAGACAAAGACCTTGGAGAGGAGGAAACAGAAGGGATATGTAACAATTTCAGTGGAAGCCACTCCCCACGCTTGCTTCAGAGTAGAGACTACGTGATGCACTCACACAGCCAGTACCTGTAAGTCATGTGGCCGGCATCACGAAGGTCCTACTCACAGCGGCAATGAGGAGGCGGCCACCCAATCACTGCCCATCAGAGAGGAGGAGATGCCAGAGACATCCAACTGACATCTTCAGGGCTAAAAAGTGAATTCCTCATTTTTACCTCACTTTACATCTATTTCCATCTCCTCACCCTCAGACTGTGCATATGGAGGGAACAGCAACCTCCAGAGGGCCACTGTGAGGACAGAATGAACCCAGGGAGGCCACCCTCCTGGAACAGTACCAGGCGCTGCTCTGGGCAGAGGCATGGGGTGAGTGCTAGCCAGTGTTATGGCTGCAGCTCCTGAGTTAATCAATGAAAGCGAAACCTATCGAACTTGTGATCTGCTGAATCATTTAGCAGCTTTCATCAAGTGGTTGCTTTTTTCCAGGCATTTTGCTCAAGTGGGCACTTTATCTATAGTCAAACTCTATTTTGAGAATACTCTGCATGATTAAAAAATAGTGAGTAGAATACTGTCTGGTTCCAGTTATAAGACATTCTGGAATAAGCAAAAGAAAAATGAGCAGGGGTTGCCAGGGGCTGGAGAAAGGAGGGGCAGTCACGAAACTACTCATTTGTCGAAAGTCTGCACATTATGCTTAAAGAGAGCAAGCTAATGTACATACTGCAGTTTTAAAAAAATATATAAAAAGCAAAAGAGTATGTATACAGGTTTTAAAATAGTATGTTTATATGCATGGGTGAGCAACTCATAAATAAATAAAGTGCTTCCATCTCTAAAATTTCAAGGGGAAAAAAAGGTTTTATTTACACTCAAATGACAAACAGTGAAAAATAATAGTAGGCCAGGTGCAGGGGCTTGTGCCTGTAATTTCAGTGTTTTGGGAGGCTAAGGAGGAAGGATCACTTGAGGCCAGGAGTTCAAGGACCAACCTGGGTACCACAGTGAGAGCCCATGTCTAAAAAATTTAAAAATTAGCTGAGCATGATAGCACAGACCTCCAGTCCCAGCTACTTGGGAGGCTAAAGTTGGAGGATTGCTTGAGCCTGGGAGTTCAAGGCTGCAGGATCACACCGCTACACTCCAGCCTGGGCAGCAAAGCAAGATCTTATCTCTAAAAAACTAATCATCATAATAAAGTAGGGTCTAACTAAACTCCATGGTTTCATTTAATCAACAAAAATTCCTCACCAGAAGTTAGTAAGCAATGACAATCGATCAGATATGGAGGCCAGTGTGGAGGCCAGGTGCAGTGGCTCACACCTGTAATCCCAGCACTTTGGGAAGCTGGGGAGAGTAGATCATCTGAGGTCAGGAGTTTGAGATTAGCCTGGCCAACATGGTAAAACCCCGACTCTACTAAAAATACAAAAATTAGATGGGCATGGTGGCGCACACCTGTAGTTCCAGCTACTCAGGAGGCTGAGGCAGGAGAATCGCTTGAACCCAGGAGGCGGAGGTAGCAGTGAGCCAAGATCGCACCACTGCACTCCAGCCTGGCAACAGAGCAAGACTCTGTCTCAAAAAGAAAAAAAAAAATTCATCAGATATGGATCCTGCCCTACACAGCACTTGTTTCAAGCACCTCACATACAGGAACTCACAGCCCTCATTGTCACCCGGGGAGAGGTAAAATGCATATCTCCATCTGAAGCTCACAGAAATCATAAGCTAGGAAACCACAGAAGAGAGACAGAAACCCAGGCTGTCCTGGTCTAGGGAATCTGTGATTTTAACCACTGCACACCCACCCTAAGGGAAAGCAAGACTGAAAGAGAAATAACCAGGCTAAGCAGTGAACTGTTTCAAGTGCCTGCAAAGAAACAGGCATGGGAGCTCAGAAGAGGGAATGACATTCTCAAAGAGGGAATGACATTCTCAAAGAGGTGTCCTTTGGCCAATGCTTTAAGGAGACAGTGAGTTGGACTACGGAGAGCTGAAAAGGGGACCATCCAAGGCAGGCAGAACAGCAGGAACAAAAGCACAGAGACAGAGAGGAGGATGCCAGGGGCCTGGAAAGCAGTCCGGTGTGTCTGGAGCAAAGGGATGAAGCAGAGTCACAATTACGATGGGAAGGCAGGCTGGGGCCAGGGTCTAGTGAATGCCAGGCAATTTATTCAGACTACTGATTAACTCTACTGGTGCCTGAGGGACAACAAAGAAACCCGATTAGAATCTTACTTTAAAAAGACTCATCTGGCCGGGCGCAGTGGCTCATGCCTCTAATCCCAGCACTTTGGGAGGCTGAGGTGGGAGGATCACTTGAGGTCAGGAGACCAGCCTGGCCAACATGGTGAAACCCTGTATCTACTAAAAATACAAAAACTAGCCAGGTAGTGACACGCACCTATAGTCCCAGCTACTCAGGAGGCTGCGCAGAAGAATGAATTGTTTGAACCCAAGGCAAAGTTTGCAGTGAGCTGAGATCACACCACTGCACTCCAGCCTGGGGTGACAGAGCAAGACTCTATCACGCAAAAAAAAAAAAAAAAAAAAAAAGACTCATCTAAGTGAAAAGGCAAATGATGAATTCAAACAATGAGGATTAATCTTACTATTCCATTCTACAGAGAATTAAGGGGATAACTTGGATTCTAAAATACCTGACCAAAATAGTAATAATAGTAAGACCTTTTCAACTTACCACTAATGCAGAAGAGCACATGCCGAAAGACAGAACCCATCGTAAATTCAACCGATCCCCAACGATGCCACTGATGAAAAGGCCCTAAAAATAAAGCATTTTATTTCACAGCTCTAAATGATAACACAGAATGAAAAAGTAACATGCATTGCAAAGCAAATGAGACAAACACAGATATTATTTAAAACTCTTATTCACATGCCTAGACTAGCTGTCCATGGAAGTTTCACAAATGTTTCAAGAAATGGCAGTGGGCTGGATAACAGGGTCAGCAATAAAGTAAAATTTAAAAGTTATGAAAATAAAAGGAAGAAAAGATTAAAAAAAAGAAAAGAAATGGCAGTGGGCTTCTGCATACTCTACCACATACACACCAAAATTCAGGGCAAACTGGTTTTACTTGATTCCCTAACTGGAAAAAAATTAATAAATAAGAATGACTCTAATAAAACAAGCACACAAATCTATTTCATTTTCTAGACTAGATTAACCCCTGCCCATCAGGTGTAAGCTCTCCCTCAGGGATTCCTCTTAGCCATCTGTACTCTGGGTTAACATGTGTTACTCACACCCTGCAGTTTCAGCTCCAATCTTGTAAAAAGTGGAACAGAAGCTTCCAGGGCACACTACCTGCCTGTTTAATCTGACCCTTGGTTTCATGACATCCCAAGGCAGGGATAATAGGAAGGAAGAGACAATAATTAGCTGGAGACAGGTTCTGCCTTCTGCTCTACTCCCACTGAGTGGCAGGAATTAAAATGCTGAGATCATGGCAGGAAGTAAGACTGAAGACCTTAAGGGCAGCACATTTTAGGTTTCTTCCATCAATATATAAAATGTCTTGACTTAAAACCTAAATTCAGTTAGGACCAGGTGTTTCTAATAAATTGACTATCTCTACATTAGAAAAACTTGGCTGGGCATGGTGTCTCATGCCTGTAATCCCAGCACTTTGGGAGGTGGGAGAATGGCTTGAGGCCAACAGTTCAAGACCAACCTGGCCAACACAGCAAGAACCCACCTCTTAAAAAAAAAAAAAATCAGCTGAGCACAGTGGCTCACGCCTGTAATCCCAGCACTTTGGGAGGCCAAGGCGGGCAGATCACTTGAGGTTAGGAGTTCGAGACCAGCCTGACCAACATGGTGAAACCCTATGTCTATTAAAAATATAAAAATTAGCCAGGCATGGTAGTAGGTGCCTGTAATCCCAGCCTACTCAGAAGGCCGAGGCAGGAGAATTGCTTGAACCCAGGAGACAGAGGCTGCAGTGAGCCAAGATCATGCCACTACACTCCAGCCTTGGTGACAGAGTGAGATTCTGTCTCAAAAAAATAAATAAATAAAAATAATTAACCAAGTGTACATTTAGAAACTACTTCAGAACTTTCACCCAGTATTTCACATTGCCTGGACATTGAGAATTAAAAGGCATTTTTAATAAGGCACACTTAAAGACAGAAAGTAAGATGCTGGGGAGAAAAGTAAGGCTCCTCTCACAGTCCACCTTCCAGCTGCTGCTACCATCGGCTCCACAACTCTAATGTGGCAGCCACCACAGCATTCCTACAGCCAGCCAGTGATGCCAGCTGAGTTACTCCTCACCACCATGGAATGTCTCCCAGGATGCTACAGATCCCACCATCCCACCTTCCTTTTTTTTTTTTTGAAATGGAGTCTCATTTTGTCATCCAAGCTGAATGCAATGGCACAATCTCAGCTCACTGCAACCTCCGCCTCCCGGGTTCAAGCAATTTTCCTGCCTCAGCCTCCTGAGTAGCTGGGACTACAGGCATCCACATTCAACTAATTTTTGTATTTTTATTAGAGACAGGGTCTCTCCATGTTGGCCAGGATGGTCTCGAACTCCTGACCTCAAGTTATCCACCTGCCTCAGCCTCGAAAACTGCTAGGATTACAGGAATGGCCACGACACCCAGCCCCACCTTCCTTACCACTCCACCCCAGCCACCTGACCCATTCCTCACCCATCTCTGAGGACTGGAAGCCCTAGGGCTCAGTCTTCACACCTCTTCCCTGCCCTCACCTTTTCTCTTGATCACTTCATGCAGCCTCATAGTTTTCATCTATAAATCATCCATAGGCCAAGAACTCCAAAAACTTGTATCTCCAGCCTGAACCTACACCTTCAACTCCAGACTCAATGACCAAGTGTCTGCCCTTTACCATCTGAGCAGTAGTGGTCAAACGTAACACATCCAAAACTGAGTCCTCAAAGCCTTCTCTCTCTCCCCAGTCTCCACTCTGCCATGACACTTCCACCCTTGAGGTATTCTTGACACTTCTCTTACATTCCACATTCAAGAGGGAAAAAACATTATTGGCTTTACCTCTAAAACACCGCTAAAATCGACTCCCCCCCAGCCTCTGTTACTGCTATGCTGGACCCAAGCCACCATCATCCTTCACCTCAAAAGAACTTAGCTCCCAGAGCAGCAAGGGCTCCTGTCCAAACCTAAGTCAGATCTTGCCACTGCTCTGCACAAAACCTTCCAGTAGCTCCCATCTCACTCAAGATTAAAGCCAAAGGCCCGACAAAGGCACCAAAGCCCTACAGATCTGAGCCCCGCCATGTCTCTGGCCTCACTTCTTACAGCTCTGATCCAAGCACACTGACCTCACTCACCTGCTCGGGTCTTCACTCAAATGCCTGCTGCCTCCTAAGGTCTCCCGGCTGTGCTACATAAAATTACAACCTCACCCAGGCCCCTTTAGTCCCCTTTTTCTGCTTTATTTTTCTCCATTGCACTTATCACCTTCAAACAGACTCCATAATTTATTTATAGCATTTGGTTACTGTCTGTCTCCCGTTGCTCCGCACCCAAGAATATAGGCTCTATAAAGGCAGGGCATTTTTGTGTTGTTCAGGATAAATTCCCATTGACTTATGCTAGATGCGCAATAAATATCTGTCAAACGAATGAATGAATGAATGGGAAGAACAAAAAAATACAAACTTCAGAAATACTGAACTCTGCCTCAGTCAGCAAATTCAAAATCCCTTACAAACTTTGTAAGGCTCAGAGTCATTTCCTTTTATATTTTTCTTTACCTTTAAACCCTAGAATTCCAAAACTTACCACAGCATAGGAGAAGAGGAAAATGGTATCCAGGGTTCCGAGGAAAAGAGTTGCTTTCTCCGAACTGGGGAACAAATGGTTGCGGCTCCAGATCTACAGTAAGACACAGGAACAGGTCAGCCCCTGTGGGATCTGCTAGCGTTTTCTATTTCTCAAAGCCCCTTCACGAATACTGCCAAAACACCAGCCATGCTCGAGACCAACTTTTACTTCCGATGCATTTAGAAATAACTAGTACCTATTTTTTTGCTTTTATTATTATTATTATTTTTTGAAACGGAGTTTCGCTCTTATTACCCAGGCTGGAGTGCAATGGCGCCATCTCGGCTCACCGCAACCTCTGCCTCCTGGGTTCAGGCAATTCTCCTGCCTCAGCCTCCTGAGTAGCTGGGACTACAGGCACGCGCCACTGTGCCCAGCTAATTTTTTGTATTTTTAGTAGACACAGGGTTTCACCATGTTGACCAGGATGGTCTCGATCTCTTGACCTCGTCATCCACCCGCCTCGGCCTCCCAAAGTGCTGGGATTACAGGCTTGAGCCACCGTGCCCGGCCCGCTTTTATTACTTTTAATTGGCACATAATAATTGTACATATTGAGGGAGTACAGTGTGATATTTCAACATATATTCAATGTGGAATGATCAAATCGGGGCAATTAACCTATCACCTCCAACAGGTATCACTGGAATGCTCCAACATTAGTGACTAAGTCAATTTAGTAAGAAAGTGGGGCAAGTTTAAAGGCAGACATTTAGAAGAAATAAATTCTGATTATAATCTTTGTGTTTGGCAGAATTCAATATCCAATCAATTAGCAATTACGTCCACCATCTAGGGCCATAGTACCCTGAAAGCTGGCAATCTCATCTGATATAGAAAGTTAAGTGGGGTCAGGCCCGGTTAGTACTTGGATGGGAGAAATTATGTCTAACTCCATCTAAGGAAACATTTTACAATACTCTTCAAAAATAATTTCCTTAGCTCATTGGTTGCCTAAGGCTGAGGAAAGCAAGAAGGGGTGACTAAAAAGGGGTCCAAGAGAATCTGGGGGGTGATGTTCTGTATCTTGACTGGGAATAGTTAGAATACTATATGTGTTTGTCAAAACTTGTAGAACTATATACTAAAAAGGTGATTAAAAATCACATCTTAATTTTTAAAATGAAAAGAAGTATCTTTCATTAACCACTTCAATCAAATCACAATGTCTTGCCAACTTTATTATCCTTCTAGTCTGGTATCAGAAAACTTAACTCTAGTCCTAAGTATTTGTTGCCCTTAAGAGGCCACTTATCCCAATACTTCTCAACTTCTTCATAGGCACATATAGAAAACAATCTTTGTACAACACACTGGGGTGAACTGAAGAAGCTGTTCAAGGTCAGAGTTGATTAGCCTGGGAATATCCACCAGCCTAAAATCAGAAGGAAGCCATCCCAAGCCCCACCTAGCAACCCCAGAAGCTTAGGGAAGGGGTATCACAGCCGACCTACAACCTATTCACAACAAAGCGGCTGCGCAGCTCTCACAACTCCTCAGTGGCCAGTTGACAGAACAATGAAACAAGTTAGGTTCTATTTGTTTCTTGGTTTTTTTTTTTTTGAGCTGGAGTCTCACTCTGTCACCCAGGCTGGAGTGCAGTGGCATGATCTTGGCTCACTGCAATTTCCACCTCCTGGGTTCAAGCAATTATCCTGCCTCAGCCTCCTGAGTAGCTGAAATTACAGGCATGAACCACCATGCACAGATAATTTTTGTATTTTTAGTAGGGACGTGGTTTTGCCATTTTAGCCAAGCTGGTCTTGAAATCCTGGCCTCAAGTGTTCTGCCCACCTCCACCTCCCAAATTGCTAGGATTACAGGTGTGAGCCACTGCGCCCAGCCAAGAGTTAGGTTCTTTCTAACTGCAAAATGCCATGTATGATTCTGTAGGCAATGTTTATATTCTTCAGCTGTGTTTCAATGGATCCAGTTTTTTTCATTCCTTTAGGATAAGAACTAAGTCTTACATATACATATATATATATATATATATATATATATAGAGAGAGAGAGAGAGAGAGAGAGAGAGAGAGAGAGAGTCTAAAGTGAAAAGAACCCATGGTTATTTTGTCAATATCTTTTGTAATGAATTAAATAACGTCCATTTTAAAGATGAGCAGGATATATGAAACCAGGCTGTGACAGGAACCACTGAAGGAACTGGGAAATATAAATTTATGCTGAAAAAGAGAGACGAGGATCTGTGAGAAGTTTTCCTCAACTTTATCAAGGGTCATCAGCGGAAAAAAGATCTGAGTTAGTTTATAGAACTATCAAAAATGTAACAGGCTGCTTCACAGTGTAGTGAATTTCCCCTGCAATAGACATCCCTGAGAGAAACAGGAAGGTAATTTCTCAAAGATACAGAAGGGATTCTTTAACAGGATGGGAGTCAGACCAGATCATAGCCCTCTAACTGGGGTCCATGGAACTAAGAGAGACCGAGAGGCCTCCAGAGCCTTGCTCCAAGGGGGTTTGCAAGGTCAAAATTATTTGCACCACACTAAAATGTGATTTATCCTTTCCACTTTGTTCCCTTCTGCACTGACGGTGCAAGAGCAGTGGAGAGAAACTGTCGTGTCTTCGCATAAACCAAGGCAGTAATGCCAAACAGCACTAGGGATCACTGCATTGCTCACTGCAACATGCTCACAGAAAAAAACAAAAAAACGATTTTAAAAAGCCAACGTCGGACCAGGCGCGGAGGCTCATGCCTGTAATCCTAGCACTCTGGGAGGCCGAAGTGTACAGATCATGAGGTCAAGAGATCGAGACCATCCTGGCTGTCATGGTGAAACCCCATCTCAACTAAAAATACAAAACTTAGCTGGGCATGGTGGCGTTTACCTGTAATTCCAGCTACTCAGGAGGCTGAGGCAACAGAATCGCTTAAACTTGGGAGGCAGAAGTTGCAGTGAGCTGAGATTGTGCCACTGCATTCCAGCCTGGCAACAGGCTTTGCGATGAGACCTCATCGCAAAAAAAAAAAAAAAAAAAAAAAAAAAAAAAAAAAAAAGGTGGGGTACATTGGCTCACACTCTCAAAAAAGAAATTAAATTTTTAAAGACTATTGAAGAGAAAAATCACAATCAGCAATTTTAAAGCAACATCTTTTTTTTTTTTTTTTTGAGACAAAGTCTTGCTCTGCCACCCAGGCTGGAGTGCAATGGCATAATCTCGGCTCATTGCAACTTCTGCCTCCCGGGTTCAAGTGATTCTCCTGCCTCAGCCTCCCAAGTAGCTAGGATAACAGGCACATACCACCAAGCTCAGCTAATTTTTGTATTTTTAGTAGAAAAAGAGGTTCACTATGTTGGCCAGGATGGTCTCGAACTCCTGACCTCATGATCTGCCCGCCTCGGCTTCCCAAAGTGCTAGGATTACAGGCATAAGCCACCACACCCGGCACATCTTTTTTAATCCATGTCAGGTGGGTAACGTGTCCACTTTGTAACAAGGTTCTAGGGTGGCACATCTCACACTTGCATGTGAATACCCAATAATCCAGCTTATGAACCACAAAAGAATCAAATAAATAGATCTTTAAAAAAAAATAAAATCCCCAAATCATAAATAATAAAGTATGATTTTGGGCCAGACACAGTGGCTCATGCCTGTAATCCCAGCACTATGGGAGGCCAAGGCAGGCAGATCACGAGGTCAGGAGTTCAAGACCACCCTGACCAACATGGTGAAACCCCATCTCTACAAAAAATACAAAAACATTGGTCTAGTGTGATGGCACATGCCTGCAACCCCAGCTACTCAGGAGGCTGAGGCAAGAGAATGACTTGAACCCAGGAGGCAGAGGTTGCAGTAAGCCAAGATCACATCACTGCACTCCAGCCTAGGTGACAGAGCAAGATTCCATGTCAAATAAATAAATAGTGATTCCAAAGCACCAGAACTCATTTCTAAGTGGCTTCCAGCACCAATCTGGTTACTTTAATGCCACCTCACACATATTGTGATGAGGCATTCTATTGAAGATGAGAAAGCAGTGCAGGCTCACACAGCTGACATCAAACAGTATTTTCAGCAATGCCAGTTTTGGGCCCTAAATGTCTTCATTTAGAGTCATACGTTGCCACAATTTCCCTGCAATCACAGTCTTCCATCCTTGTGTGCGCACCAGGCTCATCAGGATGCATGATTAAGCCCTGCTGGGTACACACACCAGTGTTAGCTAGAGACAGGGACCTTAGCAGCTGCTCAGAGTTGTAGGTTTGGGAGCTGCGGTGGCTCAGGCCAGTTGTCCTGGCACTTAAGGAGGTGAGGGTACGCGTATGAGGCCAGCCTGGGCAACACAGAAACCTCTCATCCATTTAAAAAAAAAGTTGTAGGTTTTCGTCACTCCTCCAAGAAGTTACCAGAAACTCCCTGCAGGTGTGGCTTTTGCAAGAATTAACAGATTTTTAAACAGCTTTTTTCTGTTTCACTGCCAGAATTTAGCTGAAATATACTTTTTGACTGTCTATTTAAGTGGAAAACAAAACCAAACCAAAATTAAAAGAACAAACTAGAACTAACAAACAGATTCAGAAAACAGGATAAGAGAAAAAAAGCCTAGAGAAGAAAGTTAACTTCAATAACATAGCTCAGATCAGGATGACTATACTATCTGGTTAGAAATGTTCCAAGTATTCATAATGAACCATCCAATGTTAAATGAAAGTCACCAGCACAACTAAGTCAACATGCTAAATGTGATTCAACCTGGTCTGAGCATACGTTTGATGTGAATTTATCGGCCTGAATGTACTGGAGGGTTTTCTGGTGTTGTGCTGGGGAAGTATATAAGCTACTACACTTGCTAGATGTCGAGGTACTTCCTGTGCACACACTGAAGTTCCCTGTGTAAGTTTCCTAGGTGAGAATGTTTATAACAGAATAGAGCTATGCAGGGGGACAGGGGAGGCTCCCTAACACGGAAGGGCTTCTTCAAAGTGGGAGCAGAGGATGGTCGACAGGCCAACTTACACACAAGGTTCTTTGCGTAAGGCAAGTAGAACATGTTTATGTGGGACTCTACCACATAGCTGTGCATAAGGTTGAGATATGTCCAAAGACACTACTTTTTTGAGACAGGGTCTTGCTCTGTCACCCAGGCTGGAGTACAGTGGCACAAACATGGCTCACTGCAGCCTTGACCTCCAGAGACCAAGTGATCTTCCCAGTTTAGCCTCCTAAGGAGCTCCTAAGGAGCTAGGAGTACAAGTATGTGCCACCACGCCCAGCGAATTTTTTTTTTTTTTGAGACAAGAGTCTCACTCTGTCACCCAGGCTGGAGTGCAATGGTGCAATCTCAGCTCACTGCAACCTCCGCCTCCTGGGTTCAAGCCATTCTCCTGCCTCAGCCTCGCAAGAAGCTGGAACTACAGGCATGCGCCACCATACCCAGCTAATTTTTGTATTTGTAGGAGAGACAGAGTGTTGCCACGTTAGTCAGGCTGGTCTTGAACTCCTGACCTCAAGTGATCTGCCCACCTAGGCCTCCCAAAGTGGTTTTTTTATTTTTTCATTTTTGTTGTGACGGTGTTCTCTCTATGTTGCCCAGAAAGGTCTCAAACTCCTGGGGTCAAGCAATCCTCCTTCCTAGGCCTCTCAAAATGGTGGGATTACATGCCTGAGACCTTGCACCTGACCCAAGACACTTTAAATCCTGCTTCCTTCTCCTGGAGATAATTTTAGATTCTCTAGCACTATTCTCATAAAAGAACTATAATTTTTTATTACAGTTTTTAGCTGAGTTGTTCTCAAATAATAGATCTAATGATTATCTATTATCTAATATAGACATAGATTTTGGTTTTCCCCCCCATTCATTTTACTAATCATTTTCTTGATGGAGAAATAACTAAATATGTAAATATGAAACAAAATAGCTTTTGGACAGGCAAACCTTTACAACTCATCTTTCTTTTTATTATTATTACACTTTAAGTTCTGAGATACATGTGCAGAACGCGATTTTATGTTCTGATGTTTCCTTACTGTTTCCAATGTTTGTCCACGTGAGTGGTTCCATTATAAGTTCTAAAGGTAACAGAGACTGTGTCTGCTGAATTATTTCTGTAAAACACCCAACCAAGCTATGTATAAAAATAAAAGCTAATAAAAGCTATAAAAAGCTTTTGTCCACCTCTTGAGCCAAGAATTTTCAATTATAAATACAAAAAAAAATAATTTTTTTTAAAAAGTACTTTTTAGGATTCTATTTAAAGCACTTAAAGGAGTGTTTCTCTGGCCATGCGCGGTGGCTCATGCCTGTAACCTCAGCACTTTGGGAGGCTGAGGTGGGTGGATCACAAGGTCAGGAGTTCAAGACCAACCTGACCAATATAGTGAAACCCCATCTCTACTAAAAATACAAAAATTAGCTGGGTATGGTGGTGCACACCTTTAGTCCCAGCTACTCAGGAGGCTGAGGCAGGAGAATCGCTTGAACCTGGGAGGCAAAGGCTGCAGTGAACCAAGAACACACCATTGCACTCCAGCCTGGGAGACAGAATGAGACTCCATCTCAAAAAAAAAAAAAAGTACCTGGTGCAGTGGCTCACGCCTATTAATCCCAGCACTTTGGGAGGCCAAGGCAGGTGGATCACGAGGTCAAGGGATCGAGACCATCCTGGTCAACAAGGTGAAACCCCGTCTCTACTAAAAATACAAAACTTAGCTGGGCGTGGTGGCAGGTGCTGTAGTCCCAGCTACATGGGAGGCTGAGGCAGGAGAACTGCTTGAACCCAGGAGGCGGAGGTTGCGGTGAGCCGAGATCATGCCATTTAAGTCCAGTCTGGGTAACAACAGCGAAACTCTGTCTCAAGAAAAAAAAAAAGCATTAAACATGCTAAGACTATTAAAAGGATATCTATTAATGCCACAGAAGTAGAACTTGAGAAATGTGGTCAAGCTTGAGTGAAGTGGATATGTGTGCTAAGAAACGAGACTGTTAAAGATGGCATCTCTGTGTCAGTCATCAAAGAAGTTGCTTGAAAATAAGAAACTGGGATACATAATCCCTGACTTTAAGGCATGTAAGCAAGATACAAACAAATATAACAGGCTGGGAGCAGTGGCTCACATCTGTAATCCTAATAGTTCAGGAGGCCAAGGCTGAAAGACTGCTCCAGCCCAGGAGTTCATGACCAGCCTGAGCATCCCAGCAAACCCTGTCTCTACAAAAAAATTAAAATTTAAAAAAAAGAAATAGAAAATATTGAAATACCAAGACATTGCAATATGCAATACAAAGAGTACAAGAGTTTAGTGAAGGGAAAAATTAGAAGTTGGGAAAAAACTTGATTGAAAAAGGCCGGGCGCAGTGGCTCAAGCCTGTAATCCCAACACTTTGGGAGGCCGAGGCGGATGGATCACGAGGTCAAGAGATCGAGACCATCCTGGTCAACATGGTGAAACTCCGTCTCTACTAAAAATACAAAATATTAGCTTGGCATAGTGGCACGTGCCTGTAGTCCCAGCTACTCGGGAGGCTGAGGCAGGAGAATTGCCTGAATCCAGGAGGCAGAGGTTGCGGTGAGCCAAGAGCGCGCCATTGCACTCCAGCCTGGGTAACAAGAGCGAAACTCCATCTCAAAAAAAAAAAAAACTTGATTGAAAACGTGGCATTTTAGCCAGGCATGATGGCTCACATTATAATCCCAGCACTTTGGGAGGTCAAGGTGGGTGGATCGCTTGAGCTCAGGAGTTCAAGACCAGCCTGGGCAACACGGTGAAACCCCACCACTACAATAAAAAAGAAAAAGAAAACATGAGCCAAGCATGGTGGTGTGCACCTGTAGACCCAGCTACTCAGGGGGTTGAGGTAGGAGGATTGCTTGAGCACAGAAGGTGGAGGTTGCAGAGGTGCTTTCTGAGAGATCAAGCCACTGCACTCCAGCCTGGGTGACAGAGAGAGACCCTGTTTCAAAAAAAAAAAAAAACAGGCGTTTTATCTTGACACAAAAGGCAAACTTTAGACAGGCGGAAAAGGACAAAAGAGCACATAAAAGATAATGTGCAAAGCCGGGCATGGTGGCTCACGCCGGTAATCTCAGCACTCTGGGAGGCTGGGGTGGGCGGATCACCTGAGTTCAGGAGTTTGAGACCAGCCTGACCAACATGGGGAAACCCCGTCTCTATTAAAAATACAAATATTAGGCCAGGCGCAGTGGCTCAAGCCTATAATTCCAGCACTTTGGGAGACCGAGGCGGGTGGATCACGAGGTCAAGAGATCGAGACCATCCTGACCAACATGGTAAAACCCTGTCTCTACTAAAAATTACAAAAATTAGCTGGGCGTGGTGGCACACACCTGTAGTCCCAGCTACATGGGAGGCTGAGGCAGGAGAATTGCTTGAACCTGAGAGGCGGAAGTAGCAGTGAGCCAAGATCGCACCACTGTACTCCAGCCTGGCGACAGAACGAGACTCCGTCTCAAAAACAAAAAAAGGGATAATGTGCAAAATCTCAAAGACTGAAATGAACACAGCACTAATGAAAGCTAATGAAAAAATAGCCTCATCAGAAGGTGTGATTTTAAAACAGTTAGAAATAAGCCGGCTGCAGAAGTAAAATGGGCCTGAGTTGGACTAGGCTTTGAAATTAGTAAAATAGTCTGGCTCTTACGTGATAGGAAACAGTGAGCTATTTCAGAGTCCTAGGCAAGTAAAAGATGCTAAAAAGAACTTAAGAATCCAGGGTGGGCACGGTCTTCTTCAATCCATCCCAGCACTCTGTTCTTACCTCCACAGGCAGCTCTACTGATGTGTTAAAAGCACTTGGGGTCCACTGCTCGGAGATACTGACTTTGACATTGCTAAATGTTTTTCGTGAAGCATGGAGCAACGAATAACTACAAAATAGAATATAGATGAATGAATAGCAAAAAGAAACAGCATTCAATAAAGTCACATGTATAAGTCCATTTCTTTTATTTTGGGGGCAGCCCCCTAAACCAAAATGGATTCAGAGAGACTCTCTCAATTTTATTTATTTTTGTTTTTTGAGACAGGATCTTGCTCTGTCACTCAAGCTGGAGTGCAGTTATAATCATAACTCACTAGCCTAGACATCCTAGGCTCAAGCAAGCCTCCTACCCCAGCCTGGGTAGCTGGGATTACAGGTGCACTCTATCATACCCAGTGTGCCTGTAATCTTAGCTACCCAGGCTAGGACTATGATAATTTCTGTATGTTTTATAGAGACAGAATCTTGCTATGTTGCCCAGGATGGTCTCAAACTCCTGGGCTCAAGAGATCCTCCTTGGCCTCCCAAATAGCTGGGATTACAGGCATGAGCCACCAAACGGGGTGTTTATTCAATTTTAGAATTCTTCTTTTTTTGAGACAGAGTCTTGCTCTGTTGCCCAGGCTGGAGTGCAGTGGCGAGATCTCAGCTCACTGCAACTTCCACCTCCTGGGCTCAAGCCAATTCTCCTGCCTCAGCCTCCCCAGTAGCTGGGATTACAGGCATGTGCCACCACACCCGGCTCATTTTTGCATTTTCAGTAGAGACAGGGTTTTACCAAGCTGGCCAGGCTGTTCTCAAACTCCTACCCTCAGGTGATGCCCCCACCTCAGCCTCCCAAAGTGCTAGGATTACTGGTATGAGCCACTGTGCCTGGCCAAGAATTATTCTCTTTTAAAAAAAAAAAGGATGAGCCAAGCATGGTAGCTCACACCTGTAACCCCAGCACTTTGGGAGGCTGAGGCAGGAGGACTGCTTGAGCCCAGGAGTTCGAGACCAGCCTGGGCAACATAAGAAGACCTCATCTCTGAAACCCCATCTCTACTAAAAATACAAAAATTAGCTGGGCATGGTGGCGCACACCTGTAGTCCCAGCTACTCGGGAGGCTGAGGCAGGAGGCTTGAACCCAGGAGGCGGAGGTTGTAGTGAGCCGAGATCCTGCCATTGCACTCCAGTCTGGGTAACAAGAGGGAAACTCCATCTCAAAAAAAAAAAAAAGAAGACCTCATCTCTACAAATAATTAAAAAAAAAAAAAAGCCAGGCATGCTGGCTCATCCTTCTGGTCCCAGCTACTCAACAGGCTGAGGCAGGTAGATAATTTGATCCTGGGAGTTTGAGGCTGCAGTGAACTGTGAGCACACCACTGCACTCCAACCTGGGTGACAGGGTGAGATCCCATCTCAAATAAATAAATATTTCTGGTGCCTTTCATAAACATTAATAACAAACAAAATCTTCTCAGCAGAAATAACCAAAAAGTTGAGTAACAGGGTCACTTGCAGCATTCCCCAACACCCAGTGGCCTGATGTATGCTGTTATTAAGAGAACCACTTAGGGCTGCCAAATCACAAGCGTGGATGATTTCTTCAGTCACACTGATGACTCACAAAAGTGCTACTAAGACAGGTTCCTTACAATTGCCTCTATCATCTTTACTGCTCAAGGAGGCACAGGACTTCTCTCCAAACAGGGTGATAAAAAGAAGTGAGACATGTTTATTTTTTTTTTAAGTACAAAAGTAATAAAAAGAAAAAAAAACAGATCAGGGCTTCTCCCTCCACACTATTGATATTTGGAGCCAAAACGCTCTTTGTTGTGGAGATGTGTCCTGTGCATGGGAGGATGCTTAGTAGCATCCCTGGTCTCCCCTCCTCCATTGTGACAACCAAAACTGCCTGAGACACTGCCAAATGTCCTCGGGAGGGCAAAATAGCCCTCAAGAACTACTGTGTTAGAGCTATCAAGACTAAAATAGAAGGAATAACTAATCTATTTCACCACAACTGTATGCCCATCAATGCATTTGACACTTGCCATGCAGTATCTCCCTCAAAAGAGAAAGAAAAAACACAAGCAAGGCCAGGCGCGGTGGCTCATGCCTGTAATCCCAGCACTTTGGGAGGCTGAGGTGGGTGGATCATGAGGTCAAGAGGTCGAGACCATCCTGGTCAACATGGTGAAACCCCATCTCTACTAAAAATACAAAAAATTAGCTGGGCATGGTGGTGCGTGCCTGTAATCCTAGCTACTCAGGAGGCTGAGGCAGGAGAATTGCCTGAACCCGGGAGGCGGAGGTTGCAGTGAGCCAAGATCACGCCATTGCACTCCAGCCTGGGTAACAAGAGCGAAATTCCATCTAAAAAAAAAAAAAAAAGAAAGAAAAAACACAAGCAGGAGAGCAGCTTTAGCTTTAGCAATGTGCTTACCTGAAGAAGGTGAGCAGGAACACGATGACATGATGATGGCTGAACTGGGACAGCAGAGATCCTCGCTGAAAAACACTGGGCCAGGCCATGTTCTTCCTGACCTCCCTCCTCACCTTTGACCTTAAAGTTGGCAGAGTGAGTGATTTACATCATTTCTTCTTTCTGGAAAGACAAAACACGTTACGGACATTATTAAACATAGGCAGATTATCCAAAAACTGAATTATTTAGATTTATAGTCACCATATAATCAGGCCTTGTGAGAAAAATCTCATGACCTAGTTGACACCAGAAAATTGGATTGATAATTATGTTAAAGAGATTAGGTAGTCCTTAAAAAAAAAATCTTGGAGAACAGATTATATCTTAATAGAATAAGCTCATAAAAACTGATAAGAAAATCACTCACTCTTTTTTTTTTTTTTTTAAAGACGGGGTTTCACCATATTGGTCAGGCTGGTCTTGAATTCCTGACCTCAGGTGATATGCCCACCTCAGCCTCCAAAAGAGCTGGGATTACAGTTGTGAGCCACCACGCCCAGCTGAAAATCACTCGCTCTCATAGAAAAAAATCAGCAAAAGAAATAAACAGACAACTTGGAAGAAATGAAATGGCTATTAAACTTAAATAAAAGTTCAATCCTACTAGTAATATTAGAAGTGTAATTGGCGAGGCGCAGTGGCTCATGCCTGTAATCCCAGCAGTTTGGGAGGCCAAGGAGGGCGGACGGCTTGAGGTCAGGTGTTCGAGACCAGCCTGGCTAACATGGTGAAACCTTGCCTATACCAAAAATATTTTAAAAATTAGCTGGGCATGGTGGTAGATGCCTGTAATCCCAGCTACTCAGGAGGCTAAAGCAGGAGAATCGCTTGAATCCAGGAAGCAGAGGTTGCAGTTGAGCCGAGATCACACCACTGCACTCCAACCTGGATAACAGGGCAAGACTCCATCTCAAATAAAATAAAACAAATGGTTGGGCGCAGTGGCTCATGCCTGTAATCTCAGCACTTTGGAAGGCCTAAGCGGGCAGATCACAAGGTTAAGAGATCGAGAGCATCCTGACCAACATGGTGAAACCCCATCTTTACTAAAAATACAAAAACTAGCTGGGTATGGTGGTGCATGCCTGTAACCGCAGCTACTCAGAAGGCTGAGGCACAACAATTGCCTGAACCCAGGAGACAGAGGTTGCAATGAGTCAAGATCATGCCACTGCTCGACCCTGGGCAACAAAGTGAGACCCCTGACTCTAAACAAAACAAAACAAAATGATTAAATACAACGTTCTAAATGATTTCTATTGCCTTGAGGTGAGGTCCCACTCCAAGACTCCGGGCAAGCTGCCTAACCCCTATCTGCCCCTGAGTATCCCCCCAAAATGAAAAAGTTTTTGACAGTCAAAGGAACAGAGAAAGAGGTTAGGCCACTCGTTGGCATCTCCTTCCACTACTTCCGGTAGCTTTTTAAAATTTTTCTTTCTGAGACAGGGTCTCACTCTGTCGCCAGGCTAGAATGCAGAAGCACGATCTTGACTCACTGCAACCTCCGCTTCCCGGGCTCAAGCGATTCTCCAGCCTCTGCCTCCCAAGTAGCTGGGACTACAAGCATGAGCCACCATGCCTCGCTCATTTTTGTATTTTCGTAGAAACATGGTTTCATCATGTTGCCCAGGCTGGTCTCGAACTCCTGAGCTCAAAGATATCTGCCACCTTGGCCTCCAAAAGTGCTGGGATTACAGGCATAAGCCACCGTGCCCAGCCCCAAGTACAGCCTTTTCATTTGACTGTACTCTCTAAAAGCTGCACCCATGCTCTGATACCCAAGAACAATTAAGCATAAAGTAAGCAGCTAAACTTAATGACTCCAGTTAGGAGTCTCCAGAACCAATCTAAATATACAATAATAGAGGAATTTCAAAAATTACAGTATGTCCAAATGGCTAAATCATTTATAATCATTTGCCATGAAGTAAAAGACTTTGTAATGACATGAGAAAATGTCAAGTGCAAAGACGTGGGAGCTGGTTATAAATCTAATCAATTCAGCTGTGTTTATATAATACATACAAATAAATAGGGAATCTCTCGGTTCTCTCTGGGTAGTGAAATGATGGATAATTTTGATTTTCTTCTAAATACTTTCTTAAAATCCTACAACAAACATTTATATAATTTTTATAATGGAAGGGAAACAGCCACAGCATTAGAAAAGTACTATAAGTTAGGCCGGGTATCATGGTTCATGCCTGTAATCCCCATACTTTGGGAGGCCAAGGCAGGAGCATCACTTAAGCCCAAGAGTTTGAGAACAGCCTGTGTTGTAGAGTGAGATCCCACCTCTATAAAAACTAAAAATAAAAAATAGCCAAGCATGGTAGTTCACATCTGTGGTCCCAGATACTCAAGAGGCTAAGGCAGGAGGATCGCTTGAGCCCAGGGGTTCAAAGGGGCAATGAGCTATGATCACATCACTGCACTCCAGTCTGTACCACAGAGTAAGACCTTGTCTGCCCCCCAGCACCAAAAAATGTAACGTAATTTATCTGCATATACAGAAAAAAAGTCCACAAAATGGCTTGTAGGATAAATTTACAACAGTAGTCAAGGTAGGGAACACATTCAAGAGCTCCCAATACTAAAGAGAAAGCCACAGGGCTTGGCTCTCCGATGTATGTTCACTGGAACTGTTATACTACTTCTTTCACTAGCCACAGCTCATAGATACACCTAAACCTTAAAGCCTAAGAGACCCAGCAGAAAGGCCATTCTTGCAACTTGTAGATAAAAGAAACAAAGTTGAAGTGGTTACAATTATATACACATTACAGTTGTTTTCCTTCCTAGCTGCTAGCCCTTAGACCAGTCATGCTCTATTAACTCACAAGTGGTCATCCATAAAATGGCTTATCTCACTTGAGAGTTGTAAGGCTAAAAGTAACAATGTATTTGATGTATTCAGATAATGATTTTAGCCACTTACCTGCCAAGGATCAATTCCAAATCAGTAGAATTTAACTAATTTCATTTTAAAGTCATTCTTCTTGGAAAATGTCAATAAAATTATGTGCAGAGTAAGACTATAAAATTCCACTCATAAAATGTAAATAAACTTCCCGTCTGTAATTCCAGGTTACAAAAACAAGAGCTACTAGTATTATGACTAAATTTACTTCTATCTTAAAAATTAAACAGGCTGGGCATGGTGGCTCATGCCTATAATCCTAGCACTGTGGGAGGCCGAGGTGGGTGGATCACCTGAGGTCAGGAGTTCAAGACCAGCCTGGCCATCATGGTGAAATCTTATCTTAAAAATAAATAAATAAATAATAAAAAATAATTAAACATGAAACCCAAGTGGAAAAACTCAAAGCTTTAATAATTCTCTATGAATCGTAGCTCTTTGAACTGGACACCTTCACACCTCAAAACACTGTAGTAGGTACTCCAGGAAAGGGCATGGAATATGAAATGCAAAACTGTATCATGTAAAATCATAATTCTAAAAATAAATGCTCCAATAGATTGAGATTACAGCACATTGGCAATAGAGTTACATAATCTAGGGCTGTATTGTTATATTAACAGCTTTAAATAACTACCAGGCTGGGTACAGTGGCTCACGCCTGTAATCCCAGCACTTTGGGAGGCCAAGGCGGGTGGATCACGAGGTTAAGAGATTGAGACCATCCTGGTCAACATGGTGAAACCCCGTCTCTACTAAAAATACAAAAAAAAAAAAAAAAAAAAATTACCTGGGCATGGTGGTGCATGCCTGTAATCCCAGCTACTCGGGAGGCTGAGGCAGGAGAATTGCCTGAACCCAGGAGGTGGAGGTTGCGGTGAGCCGAGATCACGCCATTGCACTCCAGCCTGGGTAACAGCAGAGAAACTCCATCTCAAAAATAATAATAATAATAATAATAAATAACTACCAAAATAAATCCAAACATTTGGATTTAGTTTCTAAATAGACCATCTTTTCCTAAGCTACAACTGGGGAGAAAAGTCTTAATAAGTACACTGGAAAAGTGACCTTTTTTTTCCCCCCCTGAGATGGAGCCTGGCTCTGTCGCCCAGGCTGGAATGCAATAGCACAATCTCAGCTCACTGTAATCGCCATCTCCCGGGTTCAAGAGATTCTCCTGCCTCAGCCTCCCAAGTAGCAGGGATTATAGGTGACCACCCCCATGCCCAGCTAATTTTTGTATTTTTAGTAAAGATGGGGATTCACCATGTTGGTCAGGCTGGTCTCAAACTCCTGACCTCAGATGATCTGCCCACCTTGGCCTCCCAAAGTGCTGGGATCACAGGCATGAGCCACCACGCCCAGCCTTATTTATTTATTTTTTAGGACAGGGTTTCACTCTGTCAACCAGACTGGAGCACAGTGGCACAACCTCAGCTCACTGCAGCCTTGACCTCTCAGGCTCAAGCAATCCTTTGGGAACACAGGCGCACACACCACCACATCCAGCTAATTTTTTTTTTTTTTTTTTTGTAGAGTCGGGGTTTTGGCATGTTGTCCAGGCTGGTCTTGAATTCCTGGCCTCAAGCAATCTATCCACCTCAGCCTTCCAAAGTGCTGGGGCTTCATTTTTTTTTTTTTTTTTGTAGAGTCAGGGTTTTGGCATGTTGTCCAGGCTGGTCTTGAATTCCTGGCCTCAAGCAATCTATCCACCTCAGCCTTCCAAAGTGCTGGGGCTTCAGGCGTGAGCCACCTGACCAAGGAAAACAGTTTTATACCTTCACCTGCTGTGGACATAATGGTATTTAAGAAAAATACTATAACATTTGGTTCTATGCAATTACAATAATAATAATAATACCTTGCACATGTATCCTATTACCTATCACAGAAGTGATTTCCAACCACCCTTGAGCTCAGGGACCCTGGGGTGTACCGGAGTTTTTGTCAAGTCTGAGTCCATTGAGCACATCCTACTTTCTGGAGAATGCTCTCTTTACCACTCTAAATACACACCGAACAAATGTCAAACATTTTTCAAGTATATGTAAATGCTGTTATAATTAATAAAACCCAATTTCAAAATCAAATTTCATTCAGTGTTTCTGAATTCACTGAAGCTTGTCATTTATCAATCAGTGATCTTTTTTTGTAAAGCCTACAACAACCAGTATTTCCAGGCAGTGTCCCACCCGAGCACTAACCAGGCCCCATCAAACTTAGCTTCCAAAGTCAGACAAGACTGGCCATGTTCAGGGTGTTACAGAGGTATGATTGGAGTCACTATCAATGAATACTAAATACACAATTATCAACTGATAGTTGACAGCAACAAGAATTTTAACATTACAGTATTTTTAATTGACTAATAAAATTGCAAATATTCATCATGTACATGTTTTAAAATAAGTGCACATAGCTTAATCAAGCTAGTTAATATATGCATTACCTCACCAACTTATTTTTTTGTTGTGAGAAAACTTAACATCTACTCTTTTAGCAATGTTCAAAATAGAGTACATTGATATTAACTACAGTTACCAGCCGGGCACAGTGGCTCACCCCTGTAATATCAGCACTTTGGGAGGCCGAGGCAGGTGGACTGATGGAGTTCAGGAGTTTGAGACCAGCCTGGGCAACACAGCAATACTCCATCTTTGGTCTTTTTTATTTTTTTGAGACGGAGTCTTGCTCTGTCGCCAGGCTGGAGTGCAGTGGCATGATCTCGGCTCACTGCAACCTCCGCCTCCTTGGTTCAAGCAAATCCCGTCTCAGCCTCCCAAGAAGCTGGGACAACAGGCACATACCACCACACCCAACTAATTTTTCTTTTTATTTTAGTAGAGACGGGGTTTCACCATGTTGGCCAGGATAGTCTCGATCTCCTGACCTTGTGATCTGCCCACCTCAGCTTCCCAAAGTACTGGGATTACAGGCATGAAACACATCACCCAGCCTTTTTTTTTTTTGAGACAGGAGTCTTGCTCTGTTGCCCAGGCTGGAGTGCAGTGGTGCAATCTCGGCTCACTGCAACCTCCACCTCCTGGATTCAAGCAATTCTCCTGCCTCAGCCTCCTGAGTAGATGGGACTATAGGCGCGTGCCACCGCACCCAGCTAATTTTTGTATTATTTAGTAGAGACATGGAGCAAAACCCCATCTCTACAAAAAATTTTAAAAAATAGGCCGGGTGCGGTGGTTCAAGCCTGTAAGCCCAGCACTTTGGGAGGCTGAGGCGGGTGGATCACGAGGTCAAGAGATCGAGACCATCCTGGTCAACATGGTGAAACCCCGTCTCTACTAAAAATACAAAAATTAGCTGGGCATGGTGGCGCGCGCCTGTAGTCCCAGCTACTCAGGAGGCTGAGGCAGGAGAATTGCCTGAACCCAGAAGGCAGAGGTTGCGGTGAGCCAAGATCGCGCCATTGCCCTCCAGCCTGGGTAACAAGAGTGAAACTCTGTCTCAAAAAAAAAGAAGAAAAAAAATTTAAAAATATTAGCCAGGTTGGGTGCAGTGACTTACACCTGTAATCCCAGCACTTTGGGAAGCTGAGGCGGGCAGATCACTTGAGCTCAGGAGTTCAAGACCAGCCTGGCCAACATGGCAAAACCCCATCTCTACTAAAATACAAAAAAAAAAAAAAAATTAGCTGGGAGTGATGACACACACCTGTAATTCCCAGCTACTCAGGAGGTCAAGGCACAAGAATCACTTAATCTAGGAGGCAGAGGCTGCAGTGAGCCGAGATCACACCACTGCAATCCAGCCTGGGCCACATGTCGAAAGAAAAGAAAAGAAAGAAAAATTTAGTGGTCATGCAGCCTCTGGTTCCAAGACTCTGAACCTCCATTAATTGCTCCTAGGGATAACATCACTATTGTAAAACCTAAGATCAGTGCTTGGGGTCTTTTGCAGACCCTACACTCAATAGATCAGCTGACACCACACAGACCACCGATCTGGCTCAACTAGTTCTACCAGCCCACCCAGGAACAGAAGACAGCAAGAAAATTTCACTTCAACCCCCTATGATTCCACCTCCAACCTGACCAATCAGTACTCCCTATTTCCCAAGCCCTACCCACTAAATTATCTTTCAAAACTCTGATCTCCCTCAGGGAGACTGATTTGAGTAATAATAAAACTCCAGTCTCCTGTACAATCAGATCTGTGTGAATTACTGTTTCAACATTGCAATTTCTGTCTTGATAAATTGGCACTGTCTAGGCAGCAGGCGAGGTGAACCCATTGGGTGGTTACAACAGTGTGCAATCACTGCTAAGTAAAAAATTACTTCTCACTGCAGCAACATGTCCAGGTGGAAGGCAATGTTGCCTTTTTTTTTTTTTTTTTTTTTTTTTTTTTGAGACAGAGTCTCACACTGTCGTCCAGGCTGTAGTGCAGTGGCATGATCTTGGCTCACTGCAATCTCAGCTCACTGCATTCTCTGCCTCCTGGTTTCAAGCAATTCTCCTGTCTTAGCCTCCCGAGTAGCTGGGATTACAGGAGTGCACCACCATGCCCAGCTAATTATTTTGTATTTTTTTAGTAGAGACAGAGTTTTACCACGTTGGCCAGGATGGTCTCGATCTCCTGATCTTGTGATCTGCCCACCTCGACCTCCCAAAGTGCTGGGATTACAGGCATGAGCCACCTCGCCTGGTGACAATGTTGCTTTCTACAACGCTGTTTTGGGATATAAAATTTCCCCCAATTATTATTTCTAATTTCTAATTTAGAATCCTTTACAACCCAAATATAAAGCTATACTTCAGAGGCCAAGGCAAGAGGATCACTTGAGGCCAGGAGTTCAAGATCAGCCTGGGCAACAGACCCCGACTCTACAAAAAATTTAAAAATTCGGAGCCCAAAGTGGCTCTGGCCGGATGTCGTGGCGCTTGCAAAGGCGAGGCCAAGAGTTCAAGGCCAACCAACCTCAGCAACCTTACAACCTCTCATTGATTGGCAAAAAAAAAAAAAAAAAAAAATTTAAAAATTCGCCAGATGTGGTGGCATGCACTATAGTCCTAGCTACTAGGGAGGCTGAGGCAGGAGGGTTACTTGAGGCCAGGCCTTCAAGACTGCAGTGAGCTATGATGATGCCACTGCACTCCTGCCTAGGTGATGGAGGAAGATCCTGCCTCCAAAAAAAAAAGAAAAAGAAAAACCAACTGTCTTATATTAGAAACTCTGTAGCCAGGCGCAGTGGCTCACGCCTGTAATCCCAACACTCTGGGAGGCCGAGGTGGGTGGATCACGAGGTCAAGACTTAGAGACCATCCTGGTCAACATGGTGAAACCCCGTCTCTACTAAAAATACAAAAAAATTAGCTGGTCATGATGGTGCATGCCTGTAATCCCAGCTACTCAGGAGGCTGAGGCAGGAGAATTGCCTGAACCCAGGAGGCAGAGGTTGCGGTGAGCTGAGATGGCCTCATTACACTCCAGCCTGGGTAACGAGCGAAACTCTGTCTCAAAAAAAAAAAAAAAGAAAGAAAGAAAGAAATTCTGTAAAGAGAAAAAGTCTACTGCAGAGTGGGCAGGGGAGAGGTTAGCAGGAAAGGAGATGACATACATGAAGCCACCACACACCCACTCTGCCCCATTCATCTCATCTGCCCCCTCTTCCCACGCACCCCACCCCTGGCCCTTTTGACCATGCTCTCTGGAAACAGAGATACATAGTTAGCAAACCCCGTATCTTTACTCTCTGGAAACCTGGTTACATGGTCAGCAGCACCATATCCTTACAAGACTCCTGGCGCTCCCCTGATACCTTCACTTCCCCTAAGGCTCTCAAGAGGAGCAATCTTTCCTCCCACAACCTACAGGCCTCAAGGACACAAGGGGACCCTTTCTCTTTGTTTCCCTGAAGCCATTTCCAGATCTTTGTCTTCCTGGCAAGACCCAGGCTTCTTTGAAGCTCACACCCTGGGGCTTTACAGCCTGCTGTACCCTACAGAAGTCAGGAACTGATCTCCCCAGCACTCCTGTGCCGCTGTCACACAGCCTCCATCCCCTCAGACAGGTGGATAAGCTCCACCACAGCCTCTCAGTTCCGGTTCTCTTCACAACCACCCTTCTAGTCCATCACCCAATAAAAACGCACGCAAGGCTGAAAGCTTTTCAAACCTCCTACTTCCTGTCCTTGCAGATCAACTACCTGAATCCACCACACCTCAAAGTCATTTGACCTCAACAAGTCTCCCCGTTCAGTAACCTCACTTTTCCCTTATCCATCCCCACTTGTCCTCATTTTCTTCCTTGGCAACTTAGAATCTATAGTGCCCTTCCTTGTCTCTGTCCACCTCCTTTCCTGCACCCAAGCAGCTGAGTTCTGCCACGGAAAAAAATCACACAAGCAGGTTGATTTCACTTTTTAGATTCAAACCACAAACCACAAAAGGGCATGCAACACTGCCCAGCAAGCAATTACTACTTCCCAGTAATTCTGCTTTCTCAATCTGAGCCAGCAATTTCACACTTTGCTTTTTAAACTTCCAACATCTTTCTCTCCTCCTTCCACCAGTATCATGCCTTTAAGTCAACAATTCCCAGATTCGCTCTAATCCCAGAACTTTGGGAGGCCAAGGCAGGTGGATCACGAAGTCAGGAGTTCAAGACCAGCCTGACCAACATGGTGAAACCCTGTCTTTATTTAAAAAAAAAAAAAAATTCCCAGATTCATAACTCTAACTTAGATCCTCCAGGATCCAAATGATCACTTAATACCCCTCCATGGATCTAAAACAGAACTCTTAGGCTGGGCATGGTGGTTCCACGCCTATAATCCCAGCACTTCAGCAGGCCAGATTAGGAGATCAAGACCAGCCTGGCCAACACGGTGAAACTCCATCTCTACTAAAAATACAAAAAGTAGCCAGTCATGGTGGCAGGCACCTTGTAATCCCAGCTACTCAGGAGGCTAAGGCAGAAGAATCACTTGAACTGGGGAGGCGGAGGTTGCAGTGAGCCAACATCAGACCACTGCACTCCAGTCTGGGCAACAGAGTGAGACTCTATTTCAAATAAAATAAAACAGAACTCTTCATTTCTCCCTCCAAATCTATCCCTCCCCTGTAAAGTTCTAATTAGAGAAAATGAGTCAGGCTGGTGGCAGCAACGGAAAGCAAAAAGAGTAAGCAGAGAATTTCTAAGTCTGCCTTTCTTCGTGGTCCAGGACACACACGCCTCCTGCACAAGTAACTCACAATCTTCCTGCACCCAATAATCATCAGACACTCAGCTGATAGAAAAATGCAAGTTAGCTCACCACAACCTTGGCGTTATCTATACTGCACGAAGCCCTCTTCAGCACACAGCACCATCCCATAAAATCTCCAGCAAGCCTTTATCTCCTTGCAGTCAGCTCCTCTCTTGCTAACCTGCCTGCTGCTTCCTTGCAAACACACTCTCATACCTTCTCTATTAAATCTGCCTTTCTATACCTAAAACTGTCTTGGTAAATTCTTCTGACTGCCTGTACCACCAGCCCTGATAGTCACTGATCACCTGCAACATTTTGGTGACCTGTACAGGAAACCCTCCTTACAGAGAACCCTCTCCCTCCCTTTCTTTTTCCCAACTTGGAACCCTCAGTGGACAGCATCTAAGTGCGAAGACAACTGAAGGTCTCTGGCTGAAGCTACACTCCAGTGGGACTGAAAGGTGTCCATGTGAAAGCGACTAACCTCCTCCAGTCCAGCCCAGAGAGTCGCTAATCACCTGCGACATCCCTTGGTATTCCCACCTCAGCTAAGGCACTGCCATTCCTTACAGTCAACCAAGGTAACTACGAGGTATCCTTTACCTCTTTTTCTTTAACTTCTGCCTCCAATCCATTACTAAATCCAGTCCTTTTCACTTCCAAAATATATTCCAAATCCCAACATCCATATTGATAAGCTCACTCCCCAGCCTCTCAGTTCTGGCCCTCTTCACCACCACCCTCTTCTCTCCATCCTCACTGCCACCACCCTAAGATAAACCACCAGCAGCATCTCCCACCTGCCTACCTTGACAGTTTCTGCTTAAAACCCTTTTCTGGCTTCCCAAGACTCAGACAAAAATACAGATTATTTGCTACAGCCTTCGAAGCCTGTCTAACCTCTGTAGGTAAATAGATGCTTAGGACTGGGGAGGGGCAGGGCTGACAGATGGGTTGGTAACAGGAGGCTATGGATGGAGGAGGAGGATGCCTGAGCTAATAACTAAACTGCAGAGGTTGGGTTTTGCTTTATTTCATTACTTTGCAACTAATATTATATGCCTAAGGTATAAAAGTCAAAGGATACGGCCAGGTGCAGCAGCTCATGCCTGTAATCCCAGCACTTTGGGAGGCCGAGGTGGGTGGATTACTTGAGGTCAGGAGTTTGAGACCACCCTGGCCAACATGGGGAAACCCCACCTCTACTAAAAATACAAAACTTAGCCAAACACAGTGACACGTGCCTATAATCCCAGCTACTAAGAAGGCTGAGGCAGGAGAATCACTTGAACCAAGGAACTGGAGGTTGCAATGAGCTGAGATTATGCCAGTGCACTCCAGCCTGGGCAACAGAGTGAGATTCTGTCTCAACAACAACAAAAAACTCAAAGGATACAACTCCCTCCTGTGTCCATAGTCCACCCTAATCTCCTAACCAGTTTCTTTTTTTTTTTTTTTTTTGAGACGGAGTTTTGTTTTTGTTACCCAGGCTGGAGTGCAATGGCACGATCTTGGCTCACCGCAATCTCTGCCTCCTGGGTTCAAGCAATTCTCCTGCCTCAGCCTCCTGAGTGGCTGGGACTACAGGCGTGCACCACCATGCCCAGCTAATTTTTGTATTTTTAGAAGAGATGGGGTTTCACCTTATTGACCAGGATGGTCTCGATCTCTTAAACTCGTGATCTACCCGCCTAGGCCTCCCAAAGAGCTGGGATTATAGGTGTGAGCCACCGCGCCCAGCCTCTCCTAACCAGTTTCTTTCACATCTTCCCTTCAGGGGCCCTATCTGTACCTCTGCACACATGCCAGGTGGAGCCCCCACGATCACACATGTGAGCACAAAGGATACATTACCTGTTGTGCATTTTCTTCACTTAGCAGAGGTTGGAGGTCCATCCATATCAGCAGCTGCAGAGCTGCAGCACTTTCACGTGCACAGTCCTCCCTGACATGAACGAATCTTTTAAATATCTTTTTTTGTTTGTTTGTGTTTTGAGACAGAGTTTTGCTCTTGTTACCCAGGCTGGAATGCAATGGCACGATCTCGGCTCACCGCAACCTCTGCCTCCTGGGTTCAAGCAATTCTCCTGCCTCAGCCTCCCAAGTAGCTGGGACTACAGGCGCGCGCCACCATGCCCAGCTAATTTTTATATTTTTAGTAGAGATGGGGTTTCACCCTGTTGACCAGGATGGTCTTGATCTCTTGACCTCGTGATCCACCCGCCTTGGCCTCCCAAAGTGCTGGGATTATAGGCGTGAGCCACCGTGCCCGGCCACTAAATATCTAAATATCTTCTGCACATGAGAAGTCCCCCACTGGGCAGCTGGGTGGTTCCCAATCCTTTGCCAGGCCGCCTGGTGAGGATGTAGCCCATCTCCTTTCTACTCTGCCCACCTACTTCCCACCCTCGCCACCGCCACTCCTCAGGCTCACTGCTGTCTCCCCATACCAAATCCCTTCCTGTCCCTGAACCCATCAAGCCTCCTCTTGCTTTGGGCTTGGTGTTTGCTGCTGCACAAGAGAAGTGCTTTTGTCCTGGTTCTTGGCAAATGGCTTGCTCCTTCCTTTTCTTGGCTAGTCAATGAAATGTCACCCCCTAGAGTGACCTGCCCGGACCATACTATCTAAAATGGTCTTCCCTGGTTACTACCTCTCTCATTCCTTTCACTATTACTTTCCTTCAGAGCACTTCTCTCAATTATCTGGATTCACTGTTTCCATGTCTACTGATCCTCTCTGTAAGCTCCATAAAAGCAGTGGCTCTCTCTGTCTTGAGTCCCATACCTATATCCACAGGACCCAGCAGAGCATTGAGAATGATCAATAAAGATTTTTTGGGCCAGGCAGGATGGCTCACACTTGTAATCTCAACACTTTGGGAGGCAAGGCAGACAAATGGCTTGAGCCCAAGGGTTCGAGACCAACCTGAGCAATATGGTGAAACCCTGTCTCTACAAAAAATACAAAAATTAGAAGGGCATGATGGCGCATACCTGTAGTTCCAGCTACTCGGGAGGTGGAGGTGGGAGGATCCCTTGAACCCCACAGGTGGAGACTGAAGTTAGCCAAGATTGTGCCACTACACTCCAGCCTGGACAACAGAGTGAGACCCCAAGTGACCAGGCACAGTGGCTCACGCCTGTAATCCCAGCACTTTGGGAGGTCGAGATGGGTGAATCACGAGGTCAGGAGATCGAGACCATGCTGGCCAACATAGTGAAACCCCATCTCTACTAAAAATACAAAAAAGTTAGCTCGGCATGGTGGTGCACACCTGTACTCCCAGCTGCTCGGGAGGCTGAGGCAGGAGAATTGCTTGAACTCAGGAGGCAAAGACTGCAGTGAGCTGAGATTGCACCACTGCACTATAGCCTGGGCGACAGTGGGAGACTGTTTTTTTTTAAAAAAAAAAAAGCCGGGTGCAGTGGCTCAAGCCTGTAATCCCAGCACTTTGGGAGGCTGAGGCAGGTGGATCATGAGGTCAAGAGATTGAGACCACCCTGGTCAACATGGTGAAACCCTGTCTCTACTAAAAAATACAAAAAAAAATTAGCTGGGCATGGTGGCGTGTCCCTATAATCCCAGCTACTCAGGAGGCTGAGGCAGGAGAATTGCCTGGGCCTAGGAGGCGGAGGTTGCAGTGAGCCGAGATCGCGCCATTGCACTCCAGCCTGGGTAACAAGAGCGAAACTCCTTCTCAAAAAAAAAAAAAAAAAAGTTTATTTTGAATGAATAAATTGGTTGACTGATGGCAGAACACTGAATGCTTAAAAAGTGCCAGACACCATGCCAGGTACTTACCATACATTACTGCATTTAGTTCTCTCAGTATTTTACAGATGAGAAAATAGATATTAGAAAGTAATCGGCCAGGTGCAGTGGCTGACGCCTGCAATCCCAGCACTTTGGGAGGCCGAGGTGGGTAGATCAAGAGGTCAGGAGCTCAAGACTAGCCCAGCCAAGATGGTGAAACTCTGTCTCTACTACAAATACAAAAATTAGCTGGGCATGTTGGCAGGCTCCTATAATCCTAGCTACTCAGAGGCTGAGGCAGGAAAATCACTAGAATCCCAGGGGACGGAGGTTGCAGTGAGCCAAGATCACATGCCCAGGCAACAGAGTGAGACTCTGTCTCAGAAGAAAAAAGGAAAGTAATGTCACCAGGCATGGTGGCTCACGCCTGTAATCCAAGTACTTTGGGAGGCCAAGGCAGGTGGATCATCTGAGGTCAGGAGTTCGAGACTACCCTGGCTAACATGGTGAAACCCCGTCTCTACTAAAAAATATAAAAATTAGCTGGGCGTGGTGGTGCACGCCTGTAATCCCAGCTACTCAGGAGGCTGAGGCAGGAGAATTGCTTGAGCCCAGGAAGCAGAGGTTGCAGTGAGCTGAGATCATGCCACTGCACTCCAGCCTGCCCGATGAGGGTAAGACTCCATCTCAAAAATAAAAAAACAGAAAGAAAGAAATCTCTAGGTCTGGTCCAGTAGCTCAAGCCTATAATCCCAGCACTTTGGGAGGTTGAGGTGGGAGGATCACTTGAGCTCAGGAGTTTAAGACCAACCATGGTAACATAGGGAGAGCCCATTTCTACAAAAAATACAAAAATTACCCAGTCATGGTGGTGCACACCTGTGGCCCCATCTACCTGGGATGCTGAAGTGGGAGGATCACTTGAGCCCAGGAGGCTGAGGCAGCAGTGAGCCATTACAGCACCACTGCACTCCAGCCTGGGTGACAGAGCAAGACCCTGTCTCAAAACATTTTTTAAAAAAGCAATCTCTCTTAAGAGATGGAGTGCACATTCAAACTCAGACCTGATTCTAGATCCCATATTATATCACTTAAGAGGAAAGGTTAAAATAGAAAATATTCCAGCTGGCACAATGGCTCATGCCTGTAATCCTAGCTCTTTGGGAGGCCAAGTCGGACGGATCATGAGGTCAAGAGATCAAGACCATCCTGGCCAACATGGTGAAACACTGTCTCTACTAAAAATACAAAAATTAGCTGTGTGTGGTGGCTCACGCCTGTAGTCCCAGCTAATCAGGAGGCTGGGGCTGGAGACTTGAACCCAGGAAGTGGAGGTTACAGTGAGCTGAGATCATGCCACTGCACTCCAGCCTGGCAATATAGCGAGACTCTGTATCAAAAAAAAAAAAAAAAGAAAGAAAGAAAATATTCCAAACTGGGTAAAACACAGTAGTTAGAACTATCACACCCTCATACATTAAAAAAGAGCTACAAAAAAATTAAAACAGGCCGAGCATGGTGGCTCACACCTGTAATTCCAGCACTTTGGCACTTTGGGAGGCTGAGGCAGGTGGATCATTTGAGGTCAGGAGTTCGAGACCAGCCTAGTAAATATGGCAAAACCCTGTCTCTACTGAAAATACAAAAATTAGCCAGGTAGGGTGGTGGGTACCTGTAGTCCCAGCTGCTTGGGAGGCTGAGAAGGAGAATTGCTTGAACCTGGGAGACAGAGGTTGCAGTGAGCCGAGATTCACCCATTGTACTCCAACCTGGGCAAGAGTGAGACTCTGTCTCAAATAAATAAATAAAAATAAAAGAACTAGCACACCTTAAACTCAGAGGTATACATCCAGGATGGGGAAAAAGAAACATCTTACTGGTTAAGAGTGGTTCTCTTACACACTCAAAGGAGACGGGCATTAGATGGCATTAGATGGGCAATTACTCACCTCTCAGACTTCAGTTTTTATATGTGCACAGTAAAAAGATTATGTGTATTCAAAATGTAAAGAAGAATGTGGGAAATTATTAAATAGATAGTTGAGTTCGCCATTTTTACAGTACTGCATACTGTTGCAGTTTAGCATCTCAATGCTCACACTCATACAAATATCTGTTTGGTTTTTGTTTTTTTTTTTTTCAGAGATAGGGTCTCACTCTGTTACCCAGGCTAGATTGCAGTGGCGTGATCATAGCTCACTGTAGCCTCTGCAGTCTACCTAGGCTTATGTGATCCTCCTGCCTCGGCCTCCAGAGTTGCTAACACTCCAGGTGGGCACCATCACACCTGGCTAATTTTCTTAGCTTTTGTAGAGACAGGGTCTTGCTATGCTACCCAGTCTGGTCTTGAATTCCTGGTCTCAAGAGATAGATCCTCCTGCCTCGACCTCCCAAAGCCCAGCGATTACGGGCGTGAGCCACCGCACCCAGCCACAAGCATCTTTTTTATCCCACATTATCTTATATGAAGCCATTTACTTGTACCACATAAATCCTTTTTATTCATAACTCAAGTCTTCCTGTAATTTTTCTCTCTTCTTAAATTGTCTCATTACCACAGACATAAAATACCTGGCATTTACCTATAAAAATCTCTCATTCCAGGGTTTCCAAAACCACATTCTTCTTCCCTGTCTTTGGACATGTTCCAAAGACAACTAGTTTTCAAGATGAAGATCTTTCCCTCTTCCACACAAAGGATTTATAATCAAGTTAATGGTCACTGCAGTGACATATCATTACCACTGATGAGCAGAGACAAATCAGAACCTTAAACAATCAACGAGGCAGTTGATTCTGACAGCTAGAAAGCAGCAACACACTGCCGACCTAACTTTCATAAAAGCATTGTTTCCGGGTCACCTTCTTAGGCAGAGACAGGAAATCAAAGACTAACAGAAGAATGGCATCTCTCAAGAGGCAAGCCAGGCCGGGCGCGGTGGCTCAAGCCTGTAATCCCAGCACTTTGGGAGGCCGAGGCGGGTGGATCACGAGGTCAAGAGATCAAGACCATCCTGGTCAACATGGTGAAACCCCGTCTCTACTAAAAATACAAAAAATTAGCTGGGCGTGGTGGCACACGCCTGTAATCACAGCTACTCAGGAGGCTGAGGCAGGAGAATTGCCTGAACCCAGGAGGTGGAGGTTGCGGTGAGCCGAGATCGCGCCATTGCACTCCAGCCTGGGTAACAACAGCGAAACTCCGTCTCAAAAAAAAAGAGGCAAGCCAGGTATGAAATCCAAGACCTTCCACTTAAGTAACTTCTCTGAATCTCAATTTCTTTCTTTCTTTCCTTCCTTTTTTTTTTTTTAAATAAAGAGTCTGGCCCTGCGAGCTCCCTGCAACCTCCGCCTCCTGGGTTCAAGTGATTCTTCTGCCTCAGCATCCCGAGTAGCTGGGATTACAGGTGTGTACCACCACAACCGGTTAATTCTTTTTTTTTTTAATTTTTAGTAGAGTTGGGGTTTCACCATGTTGTCCAGGCTGTTCTTGAACGCCTGGCCTCAAGTGATCCACCTGCTTCCGCCTCCCAAAGTGCTGGGATTATAGGCAGGAGAGACCGTACCCAACCTGAAGCTCCATTTCCTCATGTATTGGTTAAATAAGATAATTTATTTGGAGTTCTTAGTATAGAGCTTGGTATACAAGAAACATTCGACAAATTGAAAAATCATTAAAGCACCAAAGCACTGAAGACATTCCCTTCAACAACTACTATTTTATGTAAGTTATAAACACATGTGTATATAAACTTGTGTAAAAGTAGAAATAAAGTGGTAGACAAAAAGATAACAATTGAATGTTTTTGCTCAATCCAGGAACCACTCCTCCCTATGAACTTTCAGTAAGAGTTACCACGAAATAGCCTACAATCTTACATTTCAAGAAAACACTAAAAACTCCGGGGACACATTCCCATTATCGCCCGTCAAAACCGAGAATAAACAGAACACACTCTGCGAAGAATAAGGAGGGAATGACGAATAAGTTGACCAAATTCCTTGACGGAGATCATGGTAGTTTCCAGAAAACAAAGCCAGTTACTCCACTGAGACCACTCTCCTTCTCTGACCCCTATACCTCCTTCCCAAAAAGCCTCCCCACCTACCTGAAAAGTATCTCCTCTCCTGGTCCGAACGACAAGCCCTTTTCTGGTCAAATCAGAATCTCCCAGAACCACAGCTGGAGAGCAGGCTGGCTAGGAGCACAAAAGCCGCCGCCGCGTGGGTCCCGGCCAGGCCACAGGGTCCCCCGGGGGTCCATCTCCTCCCCATCCTCCCCCTCGCGATCCCCCCGTGGCGGCCGGGACCCCATACCCGGGCCCGGGGCGCGGATGGACAGCGCGAGCGGCCGATCCTGCCCGGGCACCCCACCCACGGGGGGGGCCGCCACCTCCATCTCTGCACCGCCCTCCCGACCAGGGAAGCCCCTCGGATTGGACCCGCCTCCGCCCCTAGCAGGGCTCTGGCCCCACGCATCACGGCTCGCGCACCCGAGACACTCAGTGGTCGCCTCTCTCCAGCCCCGGCTCCGCTCGCCTGGTCCGCTGAGCTCCGCTGCCCGCCGCCCCCGCCGCCAGCTCACCCCTGGCGCGGCGGCCAGGGTTTCCGGGCGCCCACGTGACCCTCCCGTCTCGGGGCACGCCGGGAGTTGTAGTCCCGCGGCGCGGCCTCACCTGCTCGCGCGGAAGAGGGCGGGAGAGGGGAGGCCCCAGTGAAGCCAGTTGCTGAGGACCGGCTGGGAACGTTAGCTGCAAAAGACCAGAGGCAGAGAGAAGAAATTATATGGGGAGAACCGGTGCATACTTTTATTTTCTCAAAAGAGCTGTATTCGGTGTTTGCTTTTATAAAAGGTAACACACAACTAAGTGTGCTGCTGACCTGCCATAACTTTAGGTGTCTAAGTTAATTAAATGCAGGCCGGCCACAGTGGGCTCACGCCTGTAATCTAACACTTTAGGAAGTCGAGAAGGGAGGATCACTTGAACCCAGCAGTTCAGTACCAGCCTGAGCAATAAAGCCAGACCCCATCTCTCCAAAAAAATTTAAAATTAGCCAGGCGTAGTGGCACGTGCCTGCGGTCTCCGCTACTGGGGCAGCCAAGGCGCGAGGATCTCTTGAGCCCAAAAGTTTGAGGCTGGCAGCTGTGTTCGCTCCATTGCACATCAGCCTGAGCAACAGAACAAGACCCTGCCTCCAAAAAAAAAAAAAATCCGGCACAAGTGGCTCACACCTGCAATCCTAACACTTTGGGAGGCCGAGGAAGGAGCATCATTTGAGGCCAAGAGTTTGAGACCAGCCTGGGCAAGATACTGAGAGCCCCCCTCCCCCGCTGTCGTTTCTTTAAAAAATAAATAGCCAGGCGCGGGTGGCTCATGCCTGTAATCCCAGCACTTTGGGAGGCCGAGGCAGGTGGATCATGAAGTCAGGAGATTGAGACCCTCCTGGCCCTCATGATGAAACCCTGTCTCTACTAAAAATACAAAAAAACTATCTGGGTGTGATGGCCCACGCCTGTAGTCACAGCTACTTGGGAAGCTGAGGCAGGGGAATTGCTTGAAATCAGGAGGTGGAAGTTGCAGTGAGCCAAGATCGTGCCATTGCATTCCAGCCTGGGAACAGAGCAAGACTCCACCTCATAAATAAATAAATAAATAAAATACAGACACGTGTTTGAATTTGAAAGAAAACTGCTCTTAACCCAGAAAATCTCCATGGCAACCATTACATACCTGTTCTCAAGATAAACAACCACTACTTTTCAAATAACAGAACTTGACAACAGCTTTTGTCAAACATAGTTCCATCATGCTGTCTTTATCCAGAAGCCAAACAAACTTCGCATATCTTTTTCCTGTTAAACTTCACATATCTTCACAGCAGGCGGTAGTTTTGCAAATTGGAGCAAGGTGCCCACACCCAGGAAGTCAGTCTCAGCCTCCTGTAGGAACTGGGAGATACAGGAACTCCGTGTCTGCATTTCAAAAAGATGACCCCAAAGACCTTGAGGACACCCTTCTGAGTTGTGATACTGGCAAGAAGCTTATTTCACCCATTATAAAGATTTGTATGCCTTTGAAAAGGACAGAAAGAAATTTTGAAAGAAAAGAGAGAAGACTGAGAAGTCTCTTCCTTCATTTTCAGCAGAGGAATGAAGCCTGTTATTTTTCATTTTTATTTGCCCTTATACAATGGTAGTTTTGTTTCTAGCCCTTACAGGGCAGTCGTTTGGTCTGTAGGCATCCTAGGGGAAATATGATGTCAGGGTGAGCAAAAATAAATGAGCCAAATACGTTACTTCTATTTTTAAACATACATTGTGAATCATTTATTTTTCAGCCGGAAAAAGGAAGCAAATTCTGACACACGCTACAACATAAAGGAAACTTAAAAAACATTATGCAAAGTGAAATAAGACAGCCAGGCGTGGTGGCTCACACCTGTAACGCCAGCACTTTGGGGGGACCAGGCAGGCACATCACCTGAGGCTGGGAGTTCGAGAACACCCTGACCAACATGGAGAAACCCTGTCTGTACTAAAAATACAAAATTAGCCAGGCATGGTGGCACATGTCTGTAATCCCAGCTACTCTGGAGGCTAAGGCAGGAGAATCACTGGAACCTGGAAGGCAGAGGTTGGGGTGAACCAAGATCATGCCATCGCACTCCAGCCTGGGCAACAAGAGTGAAATTCTGTGTCAAAAATAAAATAAAATAAAATAAGTCAGACATAAAAGGACTAGTACAGTTCAATTCCACTTACATGGGGCAGCCAGAATAGTCAAATTCAAATTCATAGAGTCAGGAAGTGGCATGGTGGTTGCCCGTGGCTGGAGGGAAGAGGACTGGAGAAATTGTTGTTTAATGGCTATGAAGTTTCCATTTGGGATGACAAAAAAGTCCTGGAGATGGATGGTGATGTTGGCTGCACAACAATGTATTTAATGCCATTAAATTGTACACTTAAAAATGGTTAAAATGGTAAAATATATATATAGTAAAATATATATTTTGTGTTATATATACATAGGGGTGTGTACATATGTGTGTGTATACTATCAAGTATATAACGTGTGTCACCACCACTCAGGGCTAGAATGCCTTCTTAGCCACGTGATGGTGTATACCTGTAATCCCAGCTACTAGGGCAGTTGAGGCAGGAGGATTACTTCAATCCCACCTTTGGAGGCTGCAATGAGCTATGATCATGTCACTGCACTCCAACCTGGATGACAGAGAGATACCCAGTCTCTTAAAAATGAAAAAAAATGTATCTATATTGTAAGGTTTATTGCCAAGTTTAAAATGAGGAAACTGAGGCCAGTATAAGAAAATGAAAATCCAGTTTATTCAGCTCCCGGGCGAGTTTCCAAGGTCCCAGGGAAAGGGGCCAGGGAAGTCACGCCAACTTCCTGGGGCGTGGGGTTTTTATGGCTAGATGGAACGAGCAACAGCTGGGTGCTCTGATTAACTCCAGGGGAGCGGGATTAAGACAGAGCAGGTTGCTATTGGTTGGCGGGTTGTTGGGCGGGTTTTCCGGTGGGAGAGCCAGCCAGGAGCCTTGCAGCAGCTGGAGCCTTCCAGGGGAGCCATGTAGCAGAGCTAGGTGCCAAGTGCAGAGCCTGGTGCTGGGTGCAGAGGTGGGTGTGTCCAGCCTCCCGGCGAGGCAACCAGCCTTACATATATACACACACGTATACATATGAATGCCTTCTTTCCTGGTAGCCCAAGCTATGCTCTTTGTATTCATAGTGACCTTGGTGGAGAGGGTCAGGTGGTAGACAGAGGCAGGATCTCTCTCTCCTTGACTTCCAAAACCATCAGGATATTTAAATATTTGTTTCACTGCTATGTTCAGGTGAAAAAAAAGAAAAAGAAAAGAAAGAAAAAAATTTTTGTAATATTTGTTTTCTACCTGTAGATGTTCTCCAAGTACTCAGTGGGTCTGAGTCAGGTGACTTTTTGAAAAACAGTAACCAGGCAGGGGCTCATGCCTGTAATCCCAGCACTTTGAGAGGCCAAGGCAGGTGGATCACCTGAGGTAAGGAGTTTGAGACCAGCCTGGCCAACATGGTGAAACCCCATCTCTACTAAAGATACAAAAATTAGCCAGGCATGGTGGTGGGTGCCTCCCAGCTACTTGGGAGGCTGAGACAGGAGAATTACTTGAACCCAGGAGGTGGAGGTTGCAGTGAGCCCAGATTGCACCATTGCACTCTATCCTGGGCAATGAGAGCAAAACTCCATCTCAAAAAAAAAAAAAGTAATCATTACCAGAAGAAAGACAACATTTGGACTCTTAACTTCATGACATTGACACCTAACAGGTTTTATTTCCTCGCCCTAGTCACACATTTGGGGTGAATCTTGACCTGCACTGGATTTCCACGTTGCAGACATGTGCCGGTGGCTCTCAGCCTGCAGTAATGTTTGGCAGGATCTGCTGTTTTCTTGCTGTACCTGCCAGTGTTGAGTTTATCTCACTCAGAAGAGAGTATCCTGAAAATGGATAGGTAACTGGAGTTTTGGGTAAGACAGATTTTTCCAGGTTACCTGAAGAATCATAGAAGTAATGTTCATGGGCAGTGAATAAATTGCCCTGTATTTCAGTGCTTCCCAAACATTTTGGACCCCAGCCTACAGTAAAAAATACATTTCAGGCCTGGCACAGTGGCCCACGCCTGTTATCCCAGCACTTTGGGAAGCTGATATGAGAGGACTGCTTGAGCCCAGGAATTTGAGACCAGTCTGAGTGAGGCCCTGGCTCTACAAAAAAGTGAAAAAGAATAGCCAGGCCCAGTGGTTCACACCTGTAATCCCAGCACTTTGGTAGAACAAGGCAGGTGGATCCTGAGGTCAAGAATTTGAGACCAGGAGACCGAGGCGGATGGATTACCTGAGGTCAGGAGTTTGAGACCAGTCTGACCAAGATGGTGAAACCCCGTTTCAAAAAAAAAAAAAGAATTTGAGACCAACCTGACCAATGTGGTTAAACCCTGTCTCTACTAAAAATACAAAAATTAGCCGGGCGTGGTGGCGCACACCTGTAATCCCAGCTACTCGGGAGGCTGAGGCAGGAGAATCACGTGAATCTGGGAGGCAGAGGTTGCAGTGAGCCGAGATTGCAGCACTGCACTTCAGCCTGGGCCACAGAGTGAGACTCCATCCCCAAAAAAAAAAAAAAAAAAAATAGCTGGACATGATGGTGCATATCTGTAGTCCCAGATACTCAGGAGGCTGAGGCAGGAAGATTGCTTGAGCCCAGGAGGTTGAGGCTGCCGTGAGCCATGATGGTGCCACTGCACTTCAGCCTGGGTGACAGAGTGAGATCCTGTCTCAAAAAAAAAACATTGTTTTTTACATCACCCAGTATAATATGCACATGTACAACTGACCCAAACATTTTACAAAACAGTGGTCGCTGTAAGCACATGAGATACATTCTGAAATTGTTTCCTAATCCCTTCTTGTGAAAATGCTGGTTGCAATCCACTAAAACTGATTTCATGACTCATTTATAGGTCTTAGCCCACAGTCTGGAAATAGGACACCAATGTAAATATTTTATCAAACAGGATGTTTCCGTTTCAATTTCGCTTATTAGGTCTCTAATGCTGTTTAACGGCCTGCATATCACATCCTATGTAGTGGACAAAATCTAGTCCCTGTGATAGACATTGAGAGGCAGTTACTGTTCTAGACTCTGGGGGGAAAGATAGTAAGGAAGCTGGGCGTGGCGGCACGTGTCTGTAGTCCAGCTACTGGGGAGGCTGAGGTGGGAGGATCGCTTGAGCCCAGGAGTTCTGGGCTGTAGTGCGCTATGCCGATCGGATGTCTGCACTAAGTTTGGCATCAATATGGTGACCTCCTGGGAGCAGGGGACCATCAGTTTGCCTACGGAGGGGTGAACCGGCCTAGGTCGGAAACGGAGCAGGTCAAAACTCCAGTGCTGATCAGTAGTGGGATCATGCCTGCGAATAGCCACAGTACTCAAGCCTGGGCAACATAGGAGACCCCGTCTCTAAAAATAAGAAAAAGAAAAAGAAAAAATAGTAAGGAAAATTCACCTCAGCTTTATGCTTCTGCTGCCAGCATCTGGGACGGACAAACTTGAGGTTTTCTGGAAGTTAACGTTTGCTGTATGGTAGAATTTTTGAGGGGGTGAGGCAGACATTTTCTTCAGCTCTTTCTTCCCGAACACGTTCAAAGTTCCTTTAGTTTTGTTTTGTTTTTTTTCCTTCTTGTTGCATCATCTCCTTTCTCTGACTCCTCACAAAGAGATATTCAGATCCAGGAAATAATTAAATTACCGAAGACTTAAATTACATACGATCACCAGGCGCGGTGGCTCACGACTATAATCCCAGCACTTTGGGAGGCGAGGCGTGTGGATCACGAGGTCAAGAGATCGAGACCATCCTGGTCAACAAGGTGAAACCCCATCTCTACTAAAAATACAAAAATTAGCTGGGCATGGTGGTACGCGCCTGTAATCCCAGCTACTCGGGAGGCTGAGGCAGGAGAATTGCCTGAACCCAGGAGGCTGAGGTTGCAGTGAGCCGCGATGGCGCCATTGCACTCCAGCCTGGGTAACAAGAGTGAAACCCCATCTCAAAAAAAAAAAAAAAAGGCCGGGCACGGTGGCTCAAGCCTGTAATCCCAGCACTTTGGGAGGCCGAGGCGTGGTGGATCACAAGGTCGAGAGATCGAGACCATCCTGGTCAACATGGTGAAACCCCGTCTCTACTAAAACTACAAAAAAATTAGCTGGGCATGGTGGCGCGTGCCTGTAATCCCAGCTACTCAAGAGGCTGAGGCAGGAGAATTGCCTGAACCCAGGAGGCAGAGGTTGCAGTGAGCCGAGATCGTGCCATTGCACTCCAGCCTGGGTAACAAGAGCGAAACTCCGTCTCCAAAAAAAAAAAAAAAAAAATGACATATGATCTGGCCAGGCACAGGGGTTCATGCCTTGCAATCCCAACACTTTGGGAGGCCAAGGCAGGAAGATCACTTGAGCCCAGGAGTTTCTTTCTTTTTTTTTTTTTTTGAGAAGGAATCTCACTCTGTCACCCAGGCTGGAGTGCAGTGGCACAACCTTGGCTCACTGCAACCTCCACTTCCCAGGCTCAAGCAATTCTCCTGCACAAGTAGCTGGGATTGTAGGCGTGCTACCACACCTGGCTAATTTCTGTATTTTTAGTAGAGATGGGGTTTGCCATATTGGCTAGGCTGATCTTGAACTCCTGACCTCAGGTGATCTGCCCGCCTCAGCCTCCAAAGTGCTGGGATTAAAGGCATGAGCCACTGCGCACAGCCAATCCCAGGAGTTTCATGCCACCATGCAAAACATAGGGAGACCCTATGTCTAAAAGAAATAAATAATAAGCAGGGCATGGTGGTGTGTGCCTATAGTCCCACCTACTTGGGAGGCTGAAGTGGGGCTTGCTTGATCCTGGGAGGCTGTGGCTGCAGTGAGCCATGATCATATCACTGCACTCCAGCCTGGGCCACAGAGTTCAGACTCTGTCTCTAAAAAATATGTATATATAATAAAATCAATTACTTAAGATCTGTATCCTCCTTTAGTTGTTAGATGTTCTCTCAGCTAACAACCCCCAGGCCATCTGTGGTCCCAGATACTCAGGAGGCTGACGCAGAAGGATTGCTTAAAACCAGGAGGTCGAGGATGCAGTGAGCCATGATGGTGCCACTGCACTTCAGCCTGGGTGACGAGTAAGACCCGTCCCAAAATAAATAAATAAATAAATAAATAAAGTTTTAATATAACCACTACAATATTCACATGTATAACTGACCCAAACATTTTGCAAAACAGTAGTCGCTGTTTTTTTTTGTTGTTGTTGTTTATTTTTTTGAGACAGAGTTTCGCTCTTGTTACCCAGGCTGGAAGTGCAATGGCACGATCTCGGCTCACCACAACCTCCGCCTCCTGCGTTCAGGCAATTCTCCTGCCTCAGCCTCCAGAGTAGCTGGGATTACAGGCAGGCACCACCATGCCCAGCTAATTTTTTGTACTTTTAGTAGAGACGGGGTTTCACCATGTTGACCAGGATGATCTCGATCTCTCGACCTCGTGATCCACCCACCTCGGCCTCCCAAAGTGCTGGGATTACAGGCTTGAGCCACCGCGCCCAGCAATAGTCGCTGTTATTATATGAGCTACACTCTGAAATTTTTTCCTATCAAGGGACACCAGGACACATTGAGAGCAAAGGACGCAAGGGCACACAAGAGAGAGTAGAAGGAAGGAGCAGAGGCAGCGTTGCACGGGTCAGCGCTGGCTGAGGTCACCGGCTGTTCCTTCCCTCGAGGGCTTTCCGCTAGGCAGGCGAAGGGTGGTGAGAAAGCCAGCTCTGCGCCCTGCCCCGTGCTGGCCAGCACTCACCTGGCGCTTTGTACCTTGCGGCAGTCCGGGGCTCAGGGCAGGTGGGAGGGATTGCACTCTCCTTTCACTTTCTCAGGCCACCAAACCCGACACCTGGGGCCAGAACTACACTTCCCACCAAGCAGCGAGGCAGGAGGAAGAAGGGGGCACTGAGGGCCGAAAAGGAACACCAGAAGAAAGAGAAAACATTACCTGCTGACCGGCAGAGGTGAGGGAGTGAGACAGATTAGCGACAGGTGAACCAGGAAGGAGAAGGCTGCGGGATTTCGGAGGGAGGGCATCCTCGGGGTGGACGCTGCCTGTGTGTCCTTGCAAAGCTTTTGGCTAAATTAAAGGGGGCTTTCGTGGAAACCCTGAGGACTCCAGAGGGCAAGGGGAGACGTGGAAATAAAGTCTCAGCTCAAGTTACTGTGGTAAGACCAAGATACCGGAAGTGGAATGGCTGTCTTTAGTTGAAAAGTCAGAGAGGAAAAATTGGTTTCATTGTGTCTGTTGTCTACTGGATTATCTATCTACCCCTATGTGATTTCAGAGAGGTCCAAGAAAGGTATGAGATCCTTCTTTGTCGTCTTAAGACCCTGGGTTTTTGCATGCAGATTGGACATTTGAGTGTGTTTTACCTTGTGTGATGAGACAGACTGCCCTTTTCTATGACTTTAGAGAAAACCAGAGTAAAACGGGGAAGTGGAGAAGGATGCCACAAGGCTGGAGCGATTTGCAGCACATTAAATGTAATCATTAAATGGGATCAGGTTTCAGTTACTTTTAGAGCTATTGGATGAGGAGACATCACACTCTCCTGAAAAACAGTTAAAGAGGCTGGGGCAGAAAATAAAGAAAATTAAAATTTTTTTTTAATTTTATTTTTTTATTTGATTTATTTGATTTTTTTGAGATGGAGTTTCGCTCTTGTTACCCAGGCTGGAGTGCAATGGCACCTTCTCGGCTCACCGCAACCTCCACCTCCCGGGTTCAAGCAGTTCTCCTGCCTCACCCTCCCGAGTAGCTGGGATTACAGGCACGCGCCACCATGCCCAGCTAATTTTTTTTTATTTTTAGTAGAGATGGGGTTTCACCATATTGGCTAGGATGGTCTCCATCTCTTGACCTCGTGATCCACCCGTCTCGGCCTCCCAAAGTGCTGGGATTATAGGCATGAGCCACCGCACCCAGCCTAAAAAAAAAAGAGGCTGGGGAGGCCAGGTGTGGTGGCTCATTCCTGTAATCCCAGCACTTTGGGAGGCCGAGACAGGTGGATCACGAGGTCAGGAGATCAAGACCATGCTGGCCAATATGATGAAACCCCATCTCTACTGAAATAAAAGAATTAGCTGGGCTTGGTAGCACATGCCTATAGTCCCAGCTACTCGGGAGGCTAAGGCAGGGGGAATTGCTTGAACCCGGGAGGCGGAGATTGCAGTGAGCCGAGATTAGGCCATTACGATCCAGCCTGGTGACAGAGCGAGACTCTGTCCCTCCCCCGAAAAAAAACCAGGCGGGGGATATTCTCTTCCAGGGATATTTTTGCTGCTTCAAGTATCTGATGGACTGCCATGAGGAACAGGAATGTGATGTGTTTTGGCAGAGTCAGGACAGCACTAAGCTAAACAGATGGAAACCTCACTGAGGGAGGTGTCAATCCCACAGAAGTGAGAGCTGCCCAGTGCAAAATGGAAAATTTTCAGGACATAGTCAGTTCCTTGTGATCAAAGATATTTAAGCATAGGTGGATATTTAAGCCAGGGATGCTGATGGTGGGAGTCAATTTTCAGGTAGGTGACTTGGTCAATTGCTGTTTTCCAAATCTGGCTCATCACCAGAATCACCTGGGGAAGAGAGAGAGGTTTTGGTTTTGTGTTTTTAACTTTAAAATATGTTTAGTACACCAGACACAGTCACTCATGCCTATAATCCCAGCAGTTTGGGAGGCTGACGCAGAAGGATCACCTGATGCCAGGAGTTTGGAAGTGGTCTGGGCAACATAATGAGAACCTTTCTGTCTCTATTAAAATAATAAGAAATAGGCTAGGTACAGTGGCTCACACCTGTAATCCCAGCAATTTGGGAGGCCGAGGCAGGCGGATCACTTGAGGTCAGGAGTTCAAGATCAGCCTAGCCAACATGGTGAAACCCCATCTCTACTAAAAATACAAAAATTAGCTGGATGTGGTGGCAAGTGCCTGTAATCCCAGCTACTTGGGAGGCTGAGGCCATGAATTACTTGAACCCAGGAGACAGGGGTTGCAGTGAGCCGAGATCGCACCACTGCACTCCAGCCTCGCAGCAGAGCAAGACTCCATCTCAAAAAGAAAACAAAACAAACAAACAAAAAATAACCAGGCATGGTGGCATGCACCTGTAATCCCAGCTACTCAGGAGGCTAAGGCAGGAGAATCCCTTGAACACAGGAAGTAGAGTTTGCAGTGAGCCAAGATTTCACCACTAAACTCCAGCCTGAGTGACAGAGCAAGACTCTGTCTCAAAAAACAAAAAAAGAAAAGAAAAAAATACTAAGAAAAAAAAATTTTTTTTTTTTTTGAGACGGAGTTTCGCTCTTGTTACCCAGGCTAGAGTGCAATGGCGCGATCTCAGCTCACTGCAACCTCCGCCTCCTGGGTTCAGGCAATTCACCTGCCTCAGCCTCCCGAGTAGCTGGGTAGCTGGGACTACAGTCATGCACCACCACGCGCAGCTAATTTTTGTATTTCTAGTAGAGACGGGGTTTCACCATGTTGACCAGGATGGTCTCGATCTCTTGACCTCGTGATCCACCTGCCTCGGCCTCCCAAAGTGCTGGGATTACAGGCGTGAGCCACCGTGCCCAGCCTGTTTTTTTGTGTTTTTTTTTTTTAATGAGATGGAGTTTCAGTCTTGTTGCCCAGGCTGGAATGTAGTGGTGCAATCTTGGCTCCCCACAACCTTCTCCTCCCAGGTTCAAGTGACTTTCCTGCCTCAGCCTCCAGTGTAGCTGGGATTACAGGCATGCGCCACCACACCTGGCTAATTTTGTGTTTTTAGTAGAGATAGAATTTCTCCATGTTGGTCAGGCTTGTCCTAAACTCCTGACCTCAGGTGATCCACCCACCTCAGCCTCCCAAAGTGCTGGGATTACAGGTGTGAGCCACTGTGCCCGGCCTGGACAGTCAGTCTTATAGCCGTTGGGAGTCTTTCTCCCCAGGTGAAATTGACACTGGTAGGATCTCCAATAGCAGGTGAGTCACTGCTATGGGAATTTTCTCTGCCACCCTCCTGCTCTGTGGGCACTCTGATAGAGCATGTGGTGCCTCATCTCCAGGTCTAGAATACATCAGTACTTCTTTTTTTTTTGAGATTGAGTCTTGCTCTGTCGCCAGGCTGTGGTATAGCGGTTCAATCTCAGCTCACTGCAACCTCCACCTCCTGGTTCAAGCAATTCTCCTGCCTCAGCCTCCCAAGTAGCTGGGACTACAGGTGCATGCCATGATGCCCAGCTAACTTTTTGTATTTTAGTAGAGACGGGGTTTCACCATGTTGGCCAGGATGGTCTCAATCTCCTGACCTTGTGATTCGACTGCCTCAGCCTCCCTAAGTGTTGGGATTATAGGTTTGAGCCACCGCACCCGGCCACATCGGTGCTTTTATCTGATGGTGTTGACCATCCACTAGACCCACCAAAGAATGGCAATAGAACCTCTTTATTCTAAGGGGACCCCTAAAGTAAGATCAACGCACATAGGGCAGATGTCAGCTTATGCAGGCAACTCCTCTGTGCCTGACAAGCTAACATCATTAGCATTGTCCTCTCACAAGGGTGTAGCGCTGTGAAGGTAATGACCTCCCTCTGTCTTGTCATCTACTGGATCCCCAGTTCCTGGTGCTGAATTCCATCCTTTCTTCCTAACTCTGTTCTAGGTGGCAAGAGCCATGCAGTTATCCAGCTCAGCTTGGGCAGCAGATGAGAACTTTGACTATTTGTTCAAGATTATCCTCATTGGGGATTCCAATGTGGGGAAGACGTGTGTGGTGCAGCATTTCAAGTCTGGAGTCTACACTGAGACACAGCAGAACACGATTGGAGTGGACTTCACCGTGCGCTCTCTTGATATCGATGGCAAGAAAGTAAAGGTCAGAAGGCGCTGGGACAGGACTGGTTCCACCTTTTTCAGCCAGAATTCCCAATACAAAGCACATGTCTGAGAAATAAAAGATTTCAGTACAGGCTGGGCATGGGGGCTCACACCCGTAATCCTAGCACTTTGGGAGGCTGAGGCGGGCGAATTGCCTGAGCTCAGGAGTTCAAGAACAGCCTGGGCAACACAGTGAGACCCCCATCTCTACTAAAATACAAAAATTAGCCAGGCGTGGTGGTGTGCACCTATAGTCCCAGCTACTGAGGAGGTTGAGGCAGGAGAATCACTTGAACCCGGGAGGCCGAGGTTGCAGTGAGCAGGTACTGCGCCACTGCACTCCAGCCTGTGCAACAGAGCGAAACTCCATCCCAAAACAAGAAAAAAGATTTCAGGACAAAACGTGAAATCACAGAAATAAGGATTTGGAAAAACATAGGAGAGTATTAAATGAGACATGAACCCAGAAGCCATAAAGGAAAATACTGCTGAATTTAACTATAAAGATCAAATTTATACATTTCTATATAACTATATAAAGGACAAGTTGCTTTTTTGGGGGGGAAGAAGACAGGGTTTTTGTTTCTGTTTTTGTTTTGGGTTTTTGTTGTTGTCGTTGTTGTTGAGACAGAGTCTCGCTCTGTTGCGCAGGCTGGAGTGCAGTGGCGCAAATCTCGGCTTACTGCAGCCTCTGCCTCCCAGGTTCAAGCGATTCTCCTGCCTCAGCCTCCTGAATAGCTGGGACTACAGGCACATACCACCATGCCTGGCAAATTTTTTGTATTTTTAGTAGAGACAGGGTTTCACTGTCTTAGCCAGGATGGTCTCATTCTCCTGACTTCATGATCCGCCTTGGTCTCCCAAAGTGCTGGGATTATGGGCAGGAGCTCCAGCACCCAGCCTGGTTTTTTTTTGTTTTTTTTTTTTGAGACAGAGTCTCACTCCATCACCCAGGCTGGAGTGCAATAGCACAATTTTAGCTCACTGCAACTTCTGCCTCCTGGGCTCAAGCAACTCTCATGCCTCAGCATTCCCAGTAGCTAGATTTACAGGTGCGCACCACCATGCCTGGCTAATTTTTGTTTAAGGGGAGGGAAAGGGAGGGAGTGGAGGGAGGAGGAGGAGGAGGAGGGACTAATTTTTGTATTTTTAGTAGAGAGGGGGTCTCACTATGTTGGCCAGACTGATCTTGAACTCCTGACCTTAAGTGATCCACCCGCCTCTACCTCCCAAAGTGCTGGGATTACAAGTGTGAGCCACTGTGCCTGGCCTGAGACAGGGTCTTGCTCTGTCACCCAGACTGGAGTGCAGTGGCACAATCATAGCTCACTCCAGCCTCTGCTTCCCCGGCTCAGGCGATCCTCTCACCTCAGCCCTGAGTAGCTGGGATCACAGGTGCACCTCACCATGCCCCACTCATTTTTTATTTTTATTTTTATTTTTTTAAAGATGGGGTTTCACCAAGATGGCCAGGCTGGTCTTGAACTCCTGACCTCAGGTGATCCACTCACCTCGGCCTCCCAAAGTGCTAGGATTACAGGCGTGAGCCACCGTGCCTGGCCCATTTTTAAATTTTTTTTGTAGAGACAGGGTTTCCCTGTGTTGCTCAGGCCAGTCTCAAACTCCTGGGCTCAAACAGTCCTTCCACCTCACCCTCCCAAAGTGCTGGGATTACAGGCGTACACCACCATGCATGGCCTTAAAATATCAAATTTTCTAGTGGCCGGGTGAGGAGGCTCACATCTGTAATCCCAGCACTTGGGAGGCTGAGGCAGGTGGATTACTTGAGATCAAGAGTTTGAGACCAGCCTGGCCAACATGGTGAAACCCTGTCTCTACTAAAAGTATTAATACAAAAATTAGCCTTGTGTGGTGGCACACACCTGTAATCCCAGCTACTCGGGAGGCTGAGGCAGGAGCATTGCTTGAACCAGGACCTGGGAGGCGGAGGTTGCAGTAAGCTGAGATCATGCCACTGCACTCCAGCCTGGGCTACAGAGTGAGACTCTGTCTCCAAAAAAAAAAAAAATCAAAAAATATTGGTGAAATATAATAAATGGATCTTATTTGGGATCTTGATGAAACAAGAACAACTGTAAAAAAAAAATATTTGGGGTATAATCAGGAAAATTTTAATAGGATCTGGTTATTAGATGATACCAAGGAATTGTTGAAAAGTTTATTAACAGTGATAAGGGTGTTGTGCATATGGAAGAAAATGTCCGTTTCTATAGGAATATATACTGATATAAGAATAGGTGAAATGACGTGAAGTCTCGGATTTGCTTTAAAATCATACCTGAAAGAGGCCGGGTATGGTGGCTCATGTCTGTAATCCTAGCATTTCGAGGGCCAAGGTGGGAAGATTGCTTGAGGCCAGAAGTTCAAGATCAACATAGCCAACATAGTGAGACTCTGTCTCTTTAAAATAAACAATTAGGCCAGGCATGATGGCGCACACCTGTAATCTCAACACTTTGGGAGGCCAAGGCAGGTGGATCACTTGAGGCCAGGAGTTTGAGACCAGCCTGGCTAATGTGGTGAAACCCCATCTCTACTAAAAATACAAAAACTTAGCTGGGTATGGTGGCATGTGCCTGTAATCCCCGCTACTTGGGAGGCTTGAGGCATGAGAATCACTTGAACCTGGGAGGCAGAGGTTGCAGTGAGCTGAGATCACATCACTGCACTTCAGCCTGGGAGGCAGAGCAAGGCTCTGTCTCAAAAATATAAAATAATAAATAAAAATTTTAGGGCCGGGCGTGGTGGCTCACGCCTATAATCCCAGCGGGTGGATCACAAGGTCAAGAGATCGAGACCATCCTGGTCAACAAGGTGGAACCCTGTCTCTACTAAAAATACAAAAATTAGCTGGGCATGGTGGTGTGCGCCTGTAGTCCCAGCTACTCAGGAGGCTGAGGCAGGAGAATTGCTTGAACCCAGAAGGCAGAGGTTGCGGTGAGCCGAGATCATGCCATTGCACTTCAGTCTGGGTAACAACAGCGAAACTCCGTCTCAAAAAAAAATTAATAAATAAATAAAAATAAATAAATAAATAAAAATTTTAAAATTTAAAAAATACCTCAAAGAAATTAACAGACAGGGCTAGATGAAGCAGGTAGCAAAATCTCATTAGTCATTGAATCTGGGTGATAGATGTATGAGGGTTCTTTTTTAATTTTTTTGAGACAAGGTCTCACTTTGTTGCCAAGGTGGAGGGCAGTGGTACACAATTTCAGCTCACTACAGCCTCGACCACCTGGGCTCAAGGGATCCTCCTGCCTCAGCCTCCCAAGTAGCTGGGACATAGGCATGCACCACCATGTCCAGCTAATTTTTGTATTTTTTATAGAGATGGAGTTTCACCTTGTTGCCCAGGCTGGTCTCAAACCTCTGAGCTTAAGCAATCTGCCACCTCAGCCTCCCAAAGTGCTGGGATCATTGAGCCACTGCAGCCAGCCTCAATTTTCTGTTATCTCTAGTTTTGGTGTGTGTTTGCAAACTTTCTCTAAAAAATAAATGTTATGGGGCCGGGCGGGGTGGCTCACGCCTGTAATCCCAGCACTTTGGGAGGCCGAGGTGGGTGGATCACGAGGTCAAGAGATCGAGACCATCCTGGTCAATATAGTGAAACTCCATCTCTACTAAAAATACAAAAATTAGCTGGGCATGGTGGTGTGCGCCTGTAGTCCCAGCTACTCGGGAGGCTGAGGCAGAAGAATCGCTTGAACCCAGGAGGCGGAGGTTGCGGTGAGCCGAGATCGTGCCATTGCACTCCAGCATGGGTAACAACAGCGAAACTCCGTCTCAAAAAAAAAAATTGTGAAAAAAATCTCATAATATTTTAAGGAAGTTTAGGAATTTGTGTTGGGCCACATTCAAGGCTGTCATGTGCCAAATGTGTCACGCAAGCTATGGGTTGTACAAGTTTGTCTTAGATGGTCATTCCCAAACCAAGGAAGATAGCCAAGTCATCCAGGGAGCAACTGAAAGAATAGATTTGGCCGGGCGTGGTGGTTCACGTCTGTAGTCCCAGCACTTTGAGAGGCCAAGGCACACGGATCACCTGAGGTCAGAAGTTCAATACCAGCCTGACCAACATGGAGAAACCCTGCCTCTACTAAAAATACAAAATTAGCTGAGCATGGTGGCTTGTGCCTGTAATCCCAGCTACTCGGTAGGGTGAGGCAGGAGAATCACTTGAATCCAGGAGGTGGGGGTTCTGGTGAACTGAGATCTCCCCATTGCAATCTAGCCTGGGCAACAAGAGCAAAACTCCAACTCAAAAAAAAAAAAAAAGAGGGCCGGGCGCAGTGGCTCATGCCTATAATCCCAGCACTTTGGGAGGCCAAGGTGGGCAGATCACCTGAGTTTCGGAGTTCAAGACCAGCCTGTCCAATATGGTGAAATCCTGTCTCTAAAAAAAAAAAGAATAGATTCCTGGGTCCCACCCCAGATCTACTGGGTCTGAGTATTTAGAAGTGAGAGTCAGGAAACTGTGTTTTTAAGATAATGTAGGTGAAGGAGTTCCTACTACCTGTGGGGTCCCCTGATTTGGACTCTCATTCCTGCCCTTCTCCAGATGCAGGTATGGGACACAGCTGGCCAGGAGCGCTTCCGCACCATCACCCAAAGCTATTACCGCAGTGCCCACGCGGCCATCATCGCCTATGACCTCACACGGTGGTCCACGTTTGAGTCCATCCCTCACTGGATTCACGAGATAGAGAAATATGGAGCTGCAAATTTGGTCATTATGCTGATCGGTATGGCATTTTTGAAGTTTTTAACTTTTGTTTACTCTCCTCTGAGGATGCTCAGCTCTCTGCCTGTTTCTAAGGGCAGTGAAAAATGAATCCTAAAAGTGAAAGCCATGGATGGGGCCTCAGAAAGTGCCTTTAGGCTGGATGCCACCACACCCAGCTCATTTTTTTAAATTTTTTGTAAAGATGGGGTTTTGCCATGTTGCTCAGGCTGGTCTTGAACTTCTGTGCTCAAGTGATCTTCCTGCCTGGTCCTCCCAAAGTGCTGGGATTACAGGCATGAGCCACTGTGCCTGGCCCCTTATTTTTATTTTTGACAATCTCTACTGCAGAGTGAACAAGTGAGCTTGGTTTGTTTTCTTTTTTTCTTTTTTATTTTTTTGAGACAGAGTCTCACTCTGTCGCCCAGGCTGGAGTGCAGTGGCATGATCTCGGCTCACTGCAACCTCAGCTCACTGCAACCTCCACCTCCCAGGTTCAAGCAATTCTCCTGCCTCAGCCTACCGTTGGTCCATGCATACTATGGACTACTACTCAGCAATAAAGACTGCTAGTGATATGCGGAAAACAAACTACTGATTTATACAACAACTTGGATGGATCTCAAAGGAATTTAGCTGAGTGAAAAAAGCCAATCTCAAAAGTTTACATATATGAATCCATTTATATAATATTCTGGAACTAGAATAGATTGCTGGTTAGCGGGGGCTGAGGACCAGGGGTGGTGAGAGTCAGAAAGAATAGCATGAAAGAGAGCTTTGTGGGTATGGAGATGTTCAGTGCTTAGACTATGATGGTAATTATAGGAATCTATGCATGTGATCAGACTGTGTATAATTATAAACATACACACAAATAAGTACCTGGGACATTTATTAATTTCATGACAAGAAATCTTTTTTTTCTTTTGAGATGGAATTTTGCACCTGTTGCCCAGGCTGGAATACAGTGGCACGATCTTGGCTCACTGCAATCTCTGTCTCCTGGGTTCAAGCAATTCTCCTGCCTCAGCCTCCTGAATAGCTGGAACTACAGGCATGCACCACCACACCCTGCCTCAGCCTCCTGAGTAGCTGGGACTACAGGCCTGCACCACCACACCCTGCCTCAGCCTCCTGAGTAGCTGGGACTACAGGCATGCACCACCACACCCAGCTAATTCTGTATTTTTAGTAGAGATGGGGTTTCTCCATGTTGGTTAGTCTGGTCAACTCTTGACCTCAGGTGATCCACCCACCTTGGCTTCCCAAAGTGCAAAGATTACAGACGTGAGCCACCAAGCCCAGCCTCATGACAAGAAATCTGATTAAAGTCTGTGGATTGTACAAGTGTCAGTTTCCTGGTATTGATGATGTGCTATAGTTATACAAGATGTTACCATTGGGGGAAACTGGGTGAAGGGTACAATGGATCTCTCTCTCTCTCTCTCTCTCTCTCTCTCTCTCTCTCTCTCTCTCTCTCTCTCTCAGTCTACGTGTGTGTGTGTGTGTGTGTGTACATATATGTGTTTATATATGTATATGTGTATATATGTCTCTGTGTGTGTGTCATATATATATATAATGACTTCCCATATATCTATAATTAAACATGTTTTATGGAAGAAGGGAAAAGAAGGGAAAAAAATACCTACAGAGGCTCCTATGGGGAAAATAATGAAAACCAGGTTGAGAAACACTAGTCTGGTTTGTCTAATTACTGCAGTTTTGAAATAAATCTTGATGTGTGGTAGAACAAAACCTGTGGGAAAGTAATTCTATCTTTAGATTCCTGCCTTGGGGAAATCAAAGGCAAACTTTTATAGTATGTAAATTATAGCTTTCTTAGAAAGTTCTTTAAGCCAGGTGTAGTGGCTCATGCATATAATCCCAGCACTTTGGGAGGCCAAGACTGGCAGATCACTTGAGGCCAGGAGTTCAAGACCAGCCTAGCCAACAGGGTGAAACCCTGTCTCTACTAAAAATACAAAAATTAGCCAGGCGTGGTGACACAGGCCTGTAATCCCAGCTACTTGGGAGGCTAAGGCAGGAGAATTGTTTAAACCTGGGAGGCGGAGGTAGCAGGGAGCTGAGATTGCACCACTGTACCCTAATGGGTGACAGAGCAAGACTCCATCTCAAAAAAAAAACAAAAGAAAGTCTTCCATTATGCACCTCCAATACAACAAATCCTGATCACGGTCTACTCAGCTAACCAAGCACCATCTCACACAGCATCCAACACTCTGCTGTTTAGCAGTGGGGGAAGGGTAAAAAGAGGAGCAAGGGCTGGGCGAGGTGGCTCACACCTATAATCCCAGCACTTTGGGAGGTCAAGGCAGGTAGATCACCTGAGGTTAAGAGTTCGAGACCAGCCTGGCTGACATGGCAAAATCCTATCTCTACTAAACATACAAAATTAGCTGAGCATAGTGCTAGCTGCCTGTAATCCCAGCTACTCAGGAGGCTGAGGCAGGAGAATTGCTTGAACCTGGGAGGTGGTAGTTGCAGTGATCCAAGATCGTACCACTGCACTCCAGCCTGGGCTATAAGAGTGAAATTCTGTCTAAAAAAAAGAGAGAGAAGCAAAATTTGAAGGAAGGAGAGGGAAGTCTTAGTGCAACACTCTGGCACAGGCTGTACCTTGTCATACTTGTGGGGAGATGAATGACAGTCCCTCCAAAGAATGTAGGGGTTTCCCTGTCCCCATTCATCAGTGGTTTCATTTCAGCAAATGTGCCCTTAACCGCTGGGCATGGTGGCTCACACCTGTAATCCCAGGACTTTGGGAGGCCAAGACAGGCAGATCACCTGAGGTCAGGAGTTCCAGACCAGCCTGGCCAACATGGCAAAACCCCATCTCTACTAAAAATACAAAACTAGCCAGGCATGGGGGCAGATGCCTGTAATTCCAGATACTTGGGAGGCTGAGGCAGGAGAATCACTTGAACCCGGGAGGCGGAGGTTGCGGTGAGCTAAGATTGCACCACTGCACTCCAGCCTGAACAACAAGAACAAAACTCCGTCTCAAAAAAAAAAAAGGAAAAAAAACTGTCCTCAATTACCATTTGCAAATGAATGCAGGCATGCCTATCAAGGAACTAAAATGTTATTTGTAAAATTCATTTTGGGCCGGGTGTGGTGGCTCATGCCTGCGATCCCAGCACTTTGGGAGGCCAAGGCAGGTGGATCACGAGGTCAAGAGATTGAGACCATCCTGACCAACATGGTGAAACCTATCTCTACTAAAAATACAAAAAATTAGCCAGGCATGATGGCACACGCCTGTAATCCCAGCTACTTGGGTGGCTGAGGCAGGATAATTGCTTGAACCCAGGAGGTGGAGGTTGCGGTGAGCCAAGATTGCGCCACTACACTCGAGCCTGGGCAACAAGAGCAAAACTCCGTCTCAAAAAAAAAAAAGTTCATTTTGAAAGAAACCAGATTAAGTTATGCAATGAAATATCTGCTTATCTTTTCCTTCCAGGAAATAAATGTGACCTCTGGGAAAAGCGGCACGTCCTGTTCGAGGATGCCTGCACGCTGGCTGAGAAGTACGGCCTCCTGGCTGTTTTGGAGACATCTGCCAAGGAGTCCAAGAACATAGACGAAGTCTTTGTGCTTATGGCCAAGGAGCTGATCGCCCGCAACAGCCTGCACCTCTATGGGGAAAGTGCCCTGAACAGCTTCCCACTGGACTCCAGCCCAGTTGTTACGGCCCAGAGTCCAAGTGAAAAGACCCACTGCACTTGCTAAGATGTTTGCAAAGCCAGCCACACCCACCAAAGAGGCAGCCTCTGAAACCAAAGGTAGCAGGGATACCCTTGTATTGCCCCAGTGGCACTTCAGACCTCAGCGTGAACTTGCCGCTCACCCCTAATCCTCCTCGTCTGGATGGGCCGCACTTCTGCCTTGACTCAGACCACAGGTCGTAGCTGCTGACTCTCAGGAAAAGCAACACCATTGTTTTCATCGACTCTTGACTCCTGGAGAAACCAGGACTTCAGAACGAAGTGTATTCTTCTCCCCTTTCAATTTTCTGTCTCCCCAGCGCTTCCGCTGCTTTCTACTGAATTTTGTTTCTTGCTCAAAGAAGAGGGTAGTGAAGGAGAAGAGGGAGGAGAAACAGCAAGAGAGGGAAGAGGCTGTTCGGAACATTCTGGAATAGTTTGAAACAGCTCAGGCAGGAAGAATGGAACAAAAGCCCGCAATGAGAAACCAGAATACTGCTATCATTTTGCTCCTGATACACACAGCTCAGGTCTTCACTCTGAGGAGCGAAGCCTTTTAGCAGAAATACCAGAAGTACCATCTTGCCAAATGGTCAGGAACTGTCTGATGCAGATGGAAATGGAATTCCCTCTATTATAGCAGGGTTGACTTGGCCACCTTCCTGGGATAGAGCAGACACCTGCAATTTTTCTTTCTTTTTTTTTGAGACAGGGTCATACTCTGTCACCCAAGCTGGAGTATTAGTGCTCACTGCAGCTTTCGCCTCCTGAGGTGGGTTCAAGAGATTCTCCCACCTCAGTCTCCCAAGTGGCGGGGACTACATGCACACGCCACAACACCTGGCTAGTTTTGTATGTTTTGTAGAGACAAGGTTTCACCATGTTGCTCAGGCTGATCTTGAACTCCTAAGCTCAAGTGCTCTGCCTGCCTTGGCTTCCCAAACTGCTTGGGATTACAGGCATGAGCCACCATGCCTGGCCCAATTTCTTTCTAGAACTCCATATCATCTGCCAGATCAGAAGTCATTTTTGAATTGAAATTAAATAGGTTGATATATGAATATCAAGCCAGTGTTGTACCGTCCCTTCTGTAAGATGTGGCCAGAGAGCAGCTGGTGCCTTCTGGGATGGAGTGACCCCAGTTTTCAGAACTGAACACATCATAGGAGGCTGGAAGGCACCAGGCACCCCTCGTCTCCAGGACAGTGTTAGGGGACATCAGGGCAAGCAGCAGGAGCAGGCCAGGGAGCCCCTCTAGGGTCCTGGGGAGCTGTGGACACTCACCTGGGGCTTCCAGAAAACAACCACCACTTACGACTACAGCTGCCATTTACTGAGCTGCTTCTCAGGGCCAGAAGTGTGAGGTCTGTGGGAAGTGAATGGTCCCCTTGGTTTGTGATGCCAGTGGAGGGGAAAAGAGGTACCAGCCACATTCTGCTGCTCCTTTTTTTTTTTTGAGATGGAGTCCTGCTATGTCACCCAGGCTGGAGTGCAATGAAGCGATCTTGGCTCCCTGCAACCTCTGTCTCCTGGGTTCAAGCAATTCTCCTGCCTCAGCCTCCTGAGTAGCTGGGATTACAAATGTACACCACTAAACCCAGCTAATTTTTGTATTTTTAGTAGAGACAGTGTTTCACCATGTTGGTCAGGCTGGTCTCGACCTCCTGATCTCAGGTGATCCACCCGCTTCGGCCTCCCAAAGTGCTGGGATTACAGGCTTGAGCCACCACACCCGGCCTCCTGCTCCTCTTAACACCCTTGGACTTCCCAGCGTCCTCTCATCCAGCAGTCACTTTCAGTCTCCCCTTTCCCTGCCCCACTCTTTTTTTGTGTGTGTTTTTGTTTTTTTTTTTTTTTTTGAGATGGAGTTTCACTCTTGTTGCCCAAGCTGGAGTGCAATGGTGTGATCTCAGCTCATTGCAACCTCGGCCTCCCGGGTTCAAGCAATTCTCCTACCTCAGCCTCCCAAGTTGCAGGGATTACAGGCATGCACCACCATGCCTGGCTAATTTTGTATTTTTAGTAGAGACAGAGTTTATCCATGTTGTTCATGCTGGTCTTGAACTCTCAACCTGAGGTGATCCACCCACCTCGGCCTCCCAAAGTGCTGGGTAAGCCCTTGCACCCAGCCCCTGCTCCACTCTTAGCTTCCTGGGCATAAGGGACTCAATCACAGCCCATCTGCCTTTCAGCGAGAGGAAGGCAGTCTTTAGGGCTCCTTCCCTGGGCTGGTCTTCTCCTTGGCCTTAAGTTATTCTCCTGCTTCCTTTTACATGTCTTGGTCCCCAAGGAGTCCTTAGGTTGGAGCCAGAATTTAAATTCTGACCTTCGAGACACATCCATAAACTAAGCCAACCACAGAGAAGAAGGGCAAAGCTAGGAGACCTATGGTGCACGAGTCACCTCCCAGCCCTCCTTCACCTCAGAAAGCACTCAATTTTTCTCCCTTAAGGTCCCTTTTAGAAACTTGCCTTGCGACAGAATCTTCCTTCCTTATTGATTAGTCTATTTTGAGGCATGGATCCATCCGTCTGTTCAGTGTGTGTCCCAGTCCCAGGATGCAGGCTCAGGGTGAGCACCACTGAAGATGAAACGGCCTGCTGAGCTCCTGTGGGGGCTAGCCCTCTCCATTCTGAGCGGCAGCCACACAGCCACCCCTGAAAGCAAACCTCCCCCTCTGTCCCCTTCTCCTCCACCCGCAGTGAGATCTGAGGTCAGAGACTAATGGCAGCCTGCGGTACTAGGCTTCCCTGAGGCATCTGTATTTTGATGGGAATCAAGACACAAACTTACAGATACAGTCGTAAGGTTGGGACGGTAGCCAGGACATCAGCTCACAGGATCACAGGAAAAGAAAGGCATCTGGGGAGAAGGTGGCCTTCTGGGAACCCCTGAGACCACCACTGGGGTACCCATTGTCCTAGTGTGAGACATCCCCACGGGGAGATTGTTTTTCTACGCACAGGCATCCTCCACTCCAGGCCTCCCAGACAGGTGTTGAGGGAATGAAGATGGCTGCTTGGCACCAGGTGGAGGAAGGGCTCTAGGGCTGGCTTTGGGAGGAGAGCGCTCCACACAAAGACACCAGCTGCCTGAGCAGCTCCTCTAAATAAGCCGCAGCCCAAAGGAGTCATGTGAGTACCTCATTTTTGCTGGAGCGTCCGCCCTTCCTCACAGAACCCTCCTCTCCTCACTTTGTTCACAAAGGGCAAGCTCTGAGACCAGCTGCCAAATCCTGGCTTCCGTGGTCCAGTTAAGAATTTTCATTAGGCCAGGCACGGTGGCTCACACCTGTAATCCCAGCACTATGGGAAGCAGAAGCAGGTGGATCACCTGAGATCAGGAGTTCGAGACCAGCCTGGCTAACATGGTGAAACCCTGTCTCTACTAAAAATACAAAAAATTAGCTGAGTGTGGTGGCATACAACTGTAATCCCAGCTACTCCAGAGGCTGAGGCAGGAGAATTGTTTGAACCTGGGAGGAGGAGGTTGCAGTGAGTCGACATTGTGCCACTGCACTCCAGCCTGGGCAATAAAGGGAGACTCCATCTCAAAAAAAAAAAAAAAAGAATTTGCATTACATGGAGTTACCTAAGGTCAGGAGTTCAAGACCAACCTGGGCAACATGGTGAAACACTGCCTCTACCAAAATAGAAAAAAAAGTAGCCAGGTGTGGTGGCGTGCACCTCTAATCCCAAATACTCAGGAGGCTGAGGCAGGAGAATTGCTTGAACCCAGGAAGTAGAGGTTGCAGGGAGCCAAGATCAAGCCACTGCACTTGAGCCTGGGTGATAGAGCAAGACTATCTCAAAAAAAAAAAGAATTTGCACTGAAGTTCTGAGAGGTACCGCAGCTGCATCCACAGGTCCCTCCTCAGTCAATCAGCTATCTCCACCAGGACAACTTCTACCAGAAAGACCAACTTCCTGAGTCTGTCACCAATAGAGCAGCCTCCTGTGTTTGGGTGCAGGTACTTGGCAGCATGTGTGCATGTGCCCAGCTTCACCCACTTAGTCAACAAGCCAAGGCAGGGACCCACAGCTCTCTATGACCCACCTGAGCAGACCTGGCCCATGATAGAAGGAGACAGAGGGTGACGGTGTGAGACTCAAACCCCCGGGCTTGGGCATTATGCATCCTTGGGCAAGTCACACACCATTGCTAATTCCCTTTGCTCATGCATATGATACAGTTGCTTAATTAAACTCTTGTGAGGATCAAGAGAGGGAATGGCTGTGAAAATGCTCCAAAAATATAAAAGCAAGGCAAAGGCAATAGGGAATCATTGTCATGTTGTCCAGCTGCCATCAGGGAACTGGGGCTCAGTGTCTGGACACCGGGTTTGGTATTTAAGGACTTACCACCTGAGAAGAGGTGGGAAAGGGTGCGTTTTCCCTGTGGCCTACTAGTTCCTTGAGAATAAAGCCCTTCTCTACTCCATGTGTTGGCACAAATTCTCTTGCTGACATGAAGAAATTCTTGGGAGGCCGAGGTGGGAGGATCACCTGAGGTGAGGAGTTCGAGACCAGCCTGGTCAACATGGTGAAATCCCATCTCTGCTAAAAATACAAAAGTTAGCCAGGAGTGGTGGTGCGCACCTGTGGGGGAAAAAAACCAAAAAGGCCAGGCTCGATGCCACCATTAATTCTCTTTGATTACTATTTGTAATAAAATGCTGACTTGGCTTGTATTAGCCAGCCCTTCATCCTTGGATTTCTTCATTTCCTGTAATCCCAGCACCTGGGAGGCTGAGGAGGGCAGATCACCTGACGTTGGGAGTTCAAGACTGGCCTGACCAAGATGGAGATACCCCGTCTGTACTAAAAATACAAAATTAGCCAGGCATGGTGGTGCATGTCTGTACTCCCACGTACTTGGGAGGCTGATGCAGGAGAATCGCTTGAACCTGGGCAGGGGAGGTCGCAGTCAGCTGAGATCATGTCATTGCACTCCAGCCTGGGTAACAAGAGCAAAATTCCATCTCAAAAATATTTTAGAGATGGAGTCTAGTCTCAATGCTTTGCCCAAGCTGGTCTTGAACTCCAGGACTCAAGGGATCCTCCTGCCTCAGCCTCCCATGTAGCTGAGGTTACAGGTAGTAAAGTTGGTGGCTCAGACTCCTCTGGGCTGGGGCAGGGCAGAGTTGAGCAGGGAAGCAGTTTGGGAGAGACAAATATGGGTGTGGGCCTGAGTTCTTGTTGACCTAGTGAGTTGGGAGGGCAACCTGGGCCTCAGGCTGGGTGCCCAGCTCACCAGGTCCCTGCTCTAGAACCACTGCATGGTCCTGAGACTCCGGGCGAGGGACCACACTGGACCCTTCATGGGCCTTGGGTAGCAGGGCTTCCTCGGCAGGTGCTCACAGTGTCCTACAAGGTCACAAGGACACATGGTGCGCCTGCAGCATCTTCATCCCCACCAGCTTGAAGCCGCCCCTCAAAGCGTGGATCCCGTCCCCGATAAACTGCCACTGCGCCAGATCCATCTGGCTTCACCTCAACCAGGGTCTGCTCCCCGGTCCAGGAGGGCCCTCCTGAGCTGGGGCGGATGAAGGCTCAGCCTGGGGATTGCAGGCCACAGGGACACCCGCAGCACAGGGGGCCAGGAGAAGCCTGTGACACCCGGCTAAGACGCATGGGCCGCCGGCTGAGCGTTAGTATCAGTCATTTCTACAACCTCATAACATGCGGCTTGGAACATCCAGCCACCTTGTGGTCGCATTCCTCACAGGCCAGTGCAGCAGTGTGTCACTGGCACTCCGTGTGTGTGTGTGTGTGTGTGTGTGTGTGTGTGTGTTTAACAGGGTCTCAGGCCAGGTACAGTGGCTCATCCCTATAATCCCACTTTGGGAGGCAGAGGCAGGAGGATCACTTGAGCTCAGGAGTTGGACATCAGCCTGGGCAATATAGTGAGAAGACCCCCATCTCTACAGAAAAAAATTTTAAATTAGCCAGGCATGGTTGTGGGAGTCTGTGGTCCTAGCTCATTGGGAGGCTGACGTGGGAGGATCACTTTAGCCTGGGAGGTGGAGGTTGCAGTGAGCTGAGATCCACAACTGAATTCCAGTCTGGGTGATTAAGCCAGACTCTGTCTCAAATAAATAAATACAGGGTTTTGCTAAGATGCCCAGGCTGGTCTCAAACTCCGGGGCTCAATCAATCCTCCAGCCTCAGCCTTCTGAGTAGCAGTAGCTGGGATTGCAGGTGGCACCAGGACACCTGGCTTTGGCACTGTTTACTATGGCACCACAATGTACTCCTGTGCTTCTCAGACTGTTAGAATGAGGTGGTTCAAGATGAGGTTCTTCTTCAGCAGGATGAGGTGCTTCATGTAGTCACACGAGAAGCTTGAGATGAGAGAGCTGGGAATCTGGTGGCCACCATTAATTCTCTTTGATTACTATTTGTAATAAAATGCTGACTTGGCTTGTATTAGCCAGCCCTTCATCCTTGGATTTCTTCATTTCCTTGGCTTTTATGTAGCTCATGCCTGTAATCCAAAACTTTGGAGGCCAAGGCGGGCGGATCACCTGAGGTTGGGAGCTCAAGACCAGCCTCACCAGCATGGTGAAATCCTGTCTTAAAAAAAAAAAAATGGCCAGGCTTGGTGGCTCACGCCTGTAATCCTAGCACTTTGGGAGGCCAAGGTGGGTGGATCACCTGAGGTCAGGAGTTCAAGACCAGCCTGGCCATCAGAGTGAAACCCTACCTTAAAAAAAAAAAATTAGCTGGCTGTGGTGGCATGCGCCCGTAGTCCCAGCTACTCAGAAGGCTGAGGCAGGAGAATCACTTGAACCCGGGAGGTGGAGGTTACAATGAGCTGAGATCGCACCACTGCACTCCAGCCTGGCCACAGAGCAAGACTCCATCTCAAAAAAAAAGAAGATGAAAAACTTCAAACACAGAGAGAAGTTGAAATAACAGAATACTGAAGAGAACTTGAAATAACAGAACAATGAATGTCTACCCGTCACCCACCCACATACCTAGATTTGAATTTTGTTATAATTTTCCCATATTTGACATATAGTAGATATCACACTTCAGCCCTCAAAGGTTTAACATGCATTTCCTACAAATAGGAGCATTGTCCTATTAGCTGGGGATGGTGGCACATACTTATAATCCCATCTACTTGGGAGGCAGAGGCGGGAAATCACTTGAACCCAGGAGGTGGGGGTTGAAGTAAGCCAAGATCGTACCACTGCACTCCAGCCTGGGCAACACAGTGAGACCCTGTCTCAAAAATATTTTTAAAAATAAAAGAGGCTGGGCACAGTGGCTCACGCCTATAATCCCAGCACTTTGGGAGGCCGAGGTGGGTGGATCACGTGGTCAAGAGATCAAGACCATCCTGGTCAACATGGTGAAACCCCGTCTCTACTAAAAATACAAAAATTAGCTGGGCATGGTGGCGCACGTCTGTAGTCCCAGCTAAGGAACTCGGGAGGCTGAGGCAGGAGAATTGCCTGAACCCAGGAGGCGGAGGTTGTGGTGAGCCGAGATCACGCCATTGTACTCCAGCCTGGGTAACGAGCAAAACTCTGTCTCAAAAAATAAATAAATAAATAAAAATAAAATAAAATAAAAGAATATTCTCCTAAGTACAATGATCCCATCTAAGGAAATATACAGTGATTCACTAATATCATCTAATATTCAGTCCAAAATTCTTTGGTAATTTTACATATTTGCATTAAAAAGGAAACAAAACCAGAATTCCAGCACTTGTAATTACAGCTGCTCACGAGGTTGAGGCACAAGAATTGCTTGAACCCAGGAGGCAGAGGTTGCAGTGAGCCACGATCATAACACTGCATTCCAGCCTGGGTGATGGAGTGAGACTCTGTCTCAAAAGGGAAAAAATTAATGGCCAGGCACAGTGGCTCACACCTGTAATCCCAGCACTTTGGGAGGCTGAGGCAGTCAGATCACCCGAGGTCAGAAGTTCAAGACTAGCCTGGCCAACATGGTGAAACTCCCTCTCTATTAAAAATACAAAAAATTAGCTGGGCATGGTGGCACATGCCTGTAATTCCATCTACTCAGGAGGCTGAGGCAGGAGAATCGCTTGGGAGGCAGAGGCTGCAGTGAGCCAAGATTGCACATTGCACTCCAGCCTGGGCAACAAGAGTGAAACTCAGTCCCACAAAAAACCCCAAAAACCCAGAATCCCACATCTGTTAGAATGGTTATTACAAAAAAAAAAAAAAATGAAAGATAACAGGTATTGGCAAGGATGTGGAGAAAACAGGGACCTTGTACACTATTGGTGGAAATACACATTAGTACAGTTACTATAGAAAATGGTATGGAGGTGCTTCAAAAACCCAGACATAAACTACAGTATTCAGCAGTCTCACTTCTGGGTAGATATCTAAAGAAAGTGAAATCAATATGGGTGTTTTCTGAGACAGAGTCCTGCTCTGTTGCCTATGCTGGAGTGCAACTGCCCAACCTCAGTTCACTTCAACCTCTGCCTCCTGGGTTCAAGTTATTCAACTGCCTCAGTCTCCTGGGTAGCTGGGATTATAGGCCCCCGCCACCATGCCTGGCTAATTTTTGTATTTTCATTTTCATTTACTTATTGTATTTATTGGTTTGTTTCTTAAATTTATTATTATTATTTTTTCGAGACAGAGTCTTGCTCTGTCACCCAGGCTGGAATGCAGTGGCGCGATCTCAGCTCACTGTTACCTCCACCTCCCATGTTCAAGCAATTCTTCTGCCTCAGACTCTTGAATAGCTGGAACTACAGGTACTCGCTGCCATGCCCAGCTAATTTTTTGTATTTTTAGTAGAGACAGGGGTTTCACCCTATTGACCAGGTGTGTCTCGAACCCCTGACCTCAGGAGATCTCCCCACCTTGGCTTCACAAAGTGCTGGGATTACAAGCATGAACCATCGCGCCTGGCCCACCCCCCGCTGCTTTTTTTTTTTTTTTTTTTGAGACAGGGTCTCACTCTGTTGCCCAGTCTGGAGTGCAGTGATCTTGGCTCACGGCAACCTCCACCTCCGAGGTTCAAGCAATTCTCCTGCCTCAGCCTCCTGAGTAGCTAAGATTACAGGCATGAGCCATCACGTCTGGCCTATTTTTGTATTTTTAGTGGAGATGGGGTTTCACCATGTTAGCCAGGCTGGTCTTGAACTCCTGACCACACGTGATCTGCCCATCTCAGCCTCCCAAAGTGTTAGGATTACATGTGTGAGCCACTGCGCCCAGACAAAATCAATATGTTGCAGAGTTATCTGCACTTCCATGTTCATTGCAGCATTATTCATGATAGCCAGTATATGGAAGTCACCTAAGGGCCCAGCAACAGATACATGGATAAAGAAAATATGGTATATATATATACTATTCAGCCATTGAAAATAAGGAAATTCTGTCGTTTGCAACAACATGGATGAACCTGGAGGACATTAGGCTGAGTGAAATAAGCCAAGCACACAGACAAATACCACATGCTCTCACTGATATGCAGAATCTGAAAAAGTCGAACTCATAGAACTAGAAAGTAAAATGGAGGTTACCAGGGGCTAAAAGCGGGGTGAACAGGGAAGAAGAGAATGGGAAGATGTTGGCCAAAGCGTACAGAGTTTTAGTGAGACAGAAGTAAGTTTTTGAGATCTATTGCCTAGCCTGGTGACTACAGTTAATATATATTTCAAGCTGGCCGCAGTAGCTCATGCCTGTAATCCCAGGTCTTTAGGAGACCGAGGCAGGCAGATCACCTGAGGTCAGGAGTTCAAGACTAGCTTGGCCAACATGGTAAATCCCCATCTCTACTAAAAGTATAAAATTTAGCTGGACGTGGTGGCACACGCCCTCCTGGGTTCAAGCGATTCTCCTGGCTTAGCCTCCCAAGTAGCTGGGTTTACAGATGCGCACCACCATGCCTAGCTAATTCTGTATTTTTAGTAGAGACAAGGTTCTTCATGTTGATCAGGCTGGTCTCGAACTCCCAACCTCAGGTGATTCACCCACCTCGGCCTCCCAAAGCGTTGGAATTACAGGTGTGAGGCACTGTGCCCAGTCACTAAGAGTAAATTTCAAATAGCTCACCAGTAAAGGAAGTGAGGAGATGGTTGTTGATTAGCTTGATTTAATCATTTCATTTTGTATCCAACACATTGTATCCTATGAATGTATATAATTATAATTTTCTTTTTTTTTTTTGAGAAGGAGTTTCGCTCTTGTTACCCAGGCTGGAGTGCAATGGTGCGATCTTGGCTCACCGAACCTCTGCCTCCTGGGTTCAGGCAATTCTCCTGCCTCAGCCTCCTGAGTAGCTGGGATTACAGGCACACGCCACCATGCCCAGCTAATTTTTTTGTATTTTTAGTAGAGACGGGGTTTCACCATGTTGACCAGGATGGTCTTGATCTCTTGACCTCGTGATCCACCCGCCTCGGCTTCCCAAAGTGCTGGGATTACAGGCATGAGTGAGCCACTGGGCTAGCCAAGGTTAATTTCTTCTACCCACTACTTTCCCCTTCTGCTGGAAGTCAGGTCGAAGGCTTGAGATCAGGGCTAAACATTTTGGGCAAGACCATGACCTGGGGGGGCTGCTCTGCACTTGCTGCTGTATCAAGCCTGAAGGCCGTCTCTTCTTGGAGATGCTGGGTTCACTCACTTGTTGGAAGTGGAGACTGGATTTCTCTGTGAGAAAGCACATTTTCTCCTTTGCAGTAAGATGTCCTCATTGAGCTGATCCTTTGGACTATGCTAATACTGACATTTCACTAACTGGTTTCACCACCCACTGATGATACTTGTCTGAATCACTTTCATCAAGGGCTATAAAATGGTGCTTTTTCAAATTCTATCATTTCTGCTATATTTGTTAACTGTCACTCTTCTGTAAAAAAGAGCTTTTTCCCTCATCAACTAGGAGTGAACCACAGAGGCGCTAACATGTCATATTTACGTGCCTAGTTAGAGGTAAAGCTGTTTTCATTTTCAGAACTGTCACTTGAGATAGCAACTATTCAGATTTTACAAAGAGATTAAGGTTAAATAATTTGCCCAAAGTAACAGTCCAATAAGTGGCAGAAGACTCTTGGCGCCAGGATTTTGCTGATTGGGTAACCTGAAATCCTCTTACTGTAAGTACCTGAAAACACTGGATAAAATATTTATAAATCATTATGAATTCACAGTCAAACTAACAAGAAAGTTAAGGCGATCCCTAGGGGCTGAGAATGAAGCTGTAAGGCCCGGCATGGTGGCTCACATCTGTAGCCTCAGCATTTGGGGAGGGTGAGGTGGGAGGAGGGCTTGAGCCAAGGAGCTTGAGACCAGCCTGGGCAACATGGCAAACCCTGTCTCTACAAAAAATACAAATTGGCTGGGTGCGATGGTGCATGCCTGCAGTCCCAGCTACTCAGGAGAGTGAAGCCGGAGAATCACCTAAGCCTGGGAGGTTGAGGCTGCAGTGAGCCAAAATCACGTTACTGCACTCCAGCCTGGGTAACAGAGGGAGATCCTATCAAAAAAAAAAAAAAAAAAAGCAAAGTTCTTATTTTTTTTATGCTTTTTTTCTCTTTTTTTTCTTTTTGAGACGGAGTTTTGCTCTTGTTACCCAGGCTGGAGTGCAATGGCGCGATCTCGGCTCACCACAACCTCCGCCTCCTGGGTTCAGGCAATTCTCCTGCCTCAGCCTCCTGAGTAGCTGGGATTACAGGCACACACCACCATGCCCAGCTAATTTTTTTGTATTTTTAGTAGAGACGGGGTTTCACCATGTTGACCAGGATGGTCTCGATCTCTTGACCTCGTGATCCACCCGCCTCGGCCTCCCAAAGTGCTGGGATTACAGGCTTGAGCCACTGTGCCCGGCTTTTCTCTTTTTTAATAAAGATGGTGTTTCACCACGATGGCCAGGCTGGTCTTGAACTCCTGACCTCAGGTGATCCACCCACCTCGGCCTCCCAAAGTGCTAGGATTACAGGCGTGAGCCACTGCGCCCGGCTTTTCTTTTTTCTTTTTTATACTTTTTTTTTTCTTTTAAAAGCAAAGTTCTGTATATGCTGCCTTGAGGTCTTAATGTTGGAGGCAGGATGATTTTCTCATTGAGGAAAACTAAGTCTTCGAAGTACATGGCCCACCCTGGGACAAAAGAGGTCCTCAGCTTCTATGAGCAGGCAGCTGAAATTGAAGTGCGTCTCTGGACAATAAACTTCAGATGACTCAACAATCTGAGAGACTAAAATGTATGTTTATTTTATTTTATTATTTTATTTGAGACAGAGTATCACTCTGTCGCCCAGGCTAAAGTGCAGTGACACCATCTTGGCTCACTCAAATCTCCGCCTCCCAGGTTCAAGCGATTCTCCGGCCTCAGCCTCCCGAGTAGCTGGGATTACAGGTGTGTGCCAACATGCCTGGCTAATTTTTGTATTTTTTGCAGAGACAGGGTTTCACCATGTTGGCAAGGTTGGTCTTAAACTTCTGACCTCAAGGGATCCGCCTGCCTCGGCCTCCCAAGATGCTGGGATTTGACCACTGCACCCAGACAAAAATGTATGTTTAAATTACACACTCAAGGCCAGGCGCTGTGGCTCATGCCTGTAATCCCAGCACTTTGGGAGGTCAAGGCGGGCAGATCTCCTGAGGTGGGGAATTCAAGACCAGCCCGGCCAGCATGGTAAAACCCCATCTCTACTAAAAATACAAAAATTAGCCAGGTATGGTGGCAGGCGCCTGTCATCCCAGGTACTTAGGAAGCTGAAGCAGGAGAATCGCTTGAACTTGGGAGGCAGAAGTTGCAATGAGCCAAGATCACACCACTGCACTCCAGTCTGGGCAACAAAGCGAGACTCCATTTCAAAATATAAAAATAAAAAATTACACACTCAAAAGCAGGAACAGAAAACTTGAGGAACAAATACAACCCTAATGACACACATCAATCTTCCTGCATTTATCTGCACATCAATCCCAGTCAGTACTCTGAAAATCTCCTCATTTTCTGGGATCATCCACTCTAGGGGATTCTTTACCATTGCAATTGTCCACCAACAAGTTACCAAACAGGAGAACATGGTCACCTGAAAACCACAGACCTATAATTAACCACCTTTTGCTTCTGTTGAAATTATATTGTGCACTTGAAAGGGACCCATAAAATTGACCAATTCCCCTGAATTAGAGGCTCCAAGGGTCTTGTCTGCTGTAAACAGAGAAACGACTTCTCTGAAGTTTACCCCAATCCCACAACTGGCACTATGAAACTGCCTCAGGCAGGCTTTGCTTTATAGATATGGTACTATGGGTTAATTAATTCTGGCATTTTTCTCACATCCTCAAAATTGTATAGTTGGTAACAAGTAAATGATATGAAATTAAGTGAGAGCTAAGCATGGTGGCTCACACCTGTAATCACATTTTGGGAGGCTGAGGTGGAAGTATGGCTTGAGCCCAGGTGTTCGAGACCAACCTGGGCAACATGGTGAGACCCCATCTCTATAAAAAATTCAAAAATAAAAAATTAGCCGGACATAGTGGCATGAACCTATAGCCCCAGTGACTTGGGGTGGGAGAAGACTGAGGCAGGAGTATGCTCAGGAGATCGAAGCTGCAATGAGCCATGATCCTGCCACTGCACTCCAGCTTGAGCAACAGAGCAAGACCCTGTCTCAAAAAAAAGAAAGAGAAAACAAAATTTAAGTTTCAAGAGGAACATTTTTGGTGTTTTGTTGTGTGCACGTGTGCACTTTGTTTACTTTTTAACCCAATACAAATATGTCTGAACAAAAAGGACATTTTGGAAGAATAAAATGATTATAAAATGTCTCAATATTTTACTTTGTCTCTCAGCGTCAAATGCACTTTCATGTGTGAGGGAATCTTTCAGTTAATATATCAGTGTTCATGAATTTTTCCTGAATCTCTTCCTCACTTTTTTTTTTAGATGGTGTTTTGCTCTTGTTGCCCAGGCTGGGGTGCAGTGGTGCATCTCGACTCACCGCAACCTCCGCCTCCCAGGTTCAAGCAATTCTCCTGCCTCAGCCTCCCAAGTAGCTGGGATTACAGGTATGTGCCACCACGCCTGGCTAATTTTGTATTTTTAGTAGAGATGGGGTTTCTCCATGTTAGTCAGGTTGGTCTCAAATTCCTGACCTCAGATGATCCACTAGCCTCAGCCTTCCAAAGTGCTTTATTACAGGCATGAGTCACTGCGCCTAGCCCCAACTTTCTTACTTTTTTTTTTTTTTGAGACGAAGTCTTGTACTGTCACCCAGGCTATAGTGCAGTGGCATGATCTTGGCCCACTGCAATCTCCAACTCCTGGGTTCGAGCAATTCTCCTGCCTCAGCCTCCCAAGTAGCTGGGATTACAGGCATGCGCCACCACACTCAGATAATTTTTTTGTATTTTAAGTAGAGATGAGGTTTCACCATGTTGGCCAGGATGGTCTTGATCTGCTGACCCCGTGTTCTGCCCACCTCAGCCTCCCAAAGTGCTGGGATTACAGCCATGAGCCACTGAGCCCAGCCGACTTTCTTACTTTTAAGATTTATTAGTTCACATCTGAGTCACGGCACCAAAAAAAAAAAAAAAAAGATTTATTAGTAGCGTGGGCACGGTCTCACGCCTGTAATCCCAGCACTTTGGGAGGTGGAGGCGGGCAGATCACCTGATGTCAAGAGTTTGAGACCAGCCTGACCAACATGGTGAAACCCTGTCTCTACTAAAAATACAAAAATTAGTCAGGCGTGGTGGCACATGCCTGTAATCCCAGCTAGTTGGGAGGCTGAGACAGAAGAATCGCTTGAACCTGGAGGCAGAGGTTGCAGTGAGCCAAGATCACACCATTGCACTCCAGTCTGGGTAACAACAGCGAAACTCCGTCTCAAAAAATAAATAAATAAATAAATAAAAATAAAAATTTTAAAAATCATAAAATTCAAGCCATGTTTAACATGAATTAAAACTAAACTGTGGGCCGGGCGCAGTGGCTCAAGCCTGTAATCCCAGCACTTTGGGAGGCCTAGGCGGGTGGATCACAAGGTCAAGAGATCGAGACCATCCTGGTCAACGTGGTGAGACCCCGTCTCTACTAAAAATACAAAAAATTAGCTGGGCATGGTGGTGCATGCCTGTAATCCCAGTTACTCAGGAGGCTGAGGCAGGAGAATTGCCTGAACCCAGGAGGCAGAGGTTGCGGTGAGCCGAGATCGTGCCATTGCACTCCAGCCTGGGTAACAAGAGCGAAACTCCCTCTCAAAAAAAAAAAAAAAAGAAAAGAAAACTCCACTCTTGGTAATAGTTGAACAGCATTGTGAATGTAATTAATGCTACTGAGTTGTGCACTCACAATGGTTAAAATTATCAATTTTTGGCTGGGTGCCGTGGCTCACACTTGTAATCCCAGCACTTATGGAGAACAAGGCAGGTGGATCACCTGAGGTCATGAGTTCAAGATGAGCCTGACCAACGTGGTGAAACTCCATCTGTACTAAAAATACAAAATTAGCCAGGCATGGTGGCACATGCCTGTAATCCCAGCCACTTGGGAGACTGAGGCAGGAGAATCACTTGAACCTGAGAAGTGGAGATTGCAGTGAGCTAAGATCATGCCATTGCACTCCAGCCTAGGCAACAAGATTGAAAAAAAAAAAGGGAATGGATTTATTTTTTATTTTGTAGAGACAGAGTCGCCTAGGCTGGAGTGCAGTAGTACATTGCAGCTCACTGCAGCCTCTACCCCTCAAGCGATCCTCCCACCTCAGCCTCTGGAGTAGCTGGGACCACAGGCATGAGCCACTCACTACACCTGGTTTATTAAAAAAAAAAAAAACAATTGGGCCGGGCATGGTGGCTCATGCCTGTCATCCAAGCACTTTAGAGGCCAAGGTGGATCACCTGAGGTCTGGAGTTCAAGACCAGCCTGACCAACACGGTAAAATCCCGTCTTTATATTGAAAAAAAAAAAATTGTAGAAACAGTCTCCTTCAATTTTTTTTCTAATGTAGCATTTTTTAGAATTTTTTTCTTATGCTACTCATTGCAGAAAAATTTTCAATTACAGAAAATCTTAAGAATATTAAAATCCGCCAGGCGCAATGGCTTATGCCTATAATCCCAGCACTTTGGGAGGCCAAGGCAGGTGGATCATGTGAGGTCAGGAGTTCAAGACCAGCCTGACCAGCATGGAGAAACCCTGTCTCTACTAAAAATACAAAATTAGGGGGGTGTGGTGGTGCATGCTTGTGATCCCAGCTACCAGGGAGGCTGAGGCAAGAGAACTGCTTGAACCTGGGAGGCAGAGGTTGCAGTGAGTCAAGATCTCACCCACTGCACTCCAGACTAGGCAACAAGAGTGAAACTCTGTCTCAAAAAAAAAAAAAAAAAAAAAAAAAAAAAAAAAATTAAAATCTGCTGGGTGCAGTGGATAATGCCTGTAATCCCTTGCTACTTGGGAGACTGAGATGGCAAAATCACTTGAGCACACAGTTTGAGAGCATCCTGGACAACTATATTCACAGAAAAAAAAGAAAAGCCGGGTATGGTGGCTAACACCTGTAATCCCAGCACTTTGGGAGTCCGAGGTGGGTGGATCACCAGGTCAGGAGATTGAGACCATCCAGGCCAGCATGGTGAAACCCTGTCTCTACTAAAAATACCAAAAAAGTAGCTGGGCATCATGGCATGTACCTGTAGTCCCAGCTTCTCGGGAGGCTGAGGCAGGAGAATCACTTGAACCCAGGAGGCTGAAGTTGCAGTGAGTCAAGATCTCGACACTGCACTCCAGCCTGGCAACAGAGCGAGACTCTCGGGGGAAGGGAGGGGAGCGGAGGGCCAGGCACCGTGGCTCATGCCTCTGTAATCCCAACACTTTGGGAGGCTGAGGAGGGTAGATTGCCTGAGGCCAGGAGTTCGAGACCAGCCTGACCAACATAGTGAAACCGTGTCTCTACTAAAAATACAAAAAAAAAAAATTAGCCGGGCACTGTGGTGAGGGCCTGTAATCCCAGCTACTCGGGTAGCTGAGGCAGGAGATTCCCTTGAACCTGGGAGGCAGAGGTTGCAGTGAACCAAGATCGTGCCATTGCACTCCAGCCTGGGCAACAAGAGCAAAACACCATCTCAAAAAAAAAAAAAAAAAAGAATATTAAATCACCCAGGATCTCATGCAGAGGGACTTTCCCAACATGATCATGTGTGTATGTTTTTTTCTAAACCTTCACTTTCTGTAATATTTTGACATGCACAGGAATTAGCTATAAGGTAGTTCCCAAGGGATTTGAGTCTTGCCCATGTTATTTACAATATGAACCTGGCAAGTCATTTCCATTTTGGGGATCTTAGTATTCTCAACTGAGAAAAGAGGTGACTAGACTAGAGAATGCTTCCCCAGGCTGTGTGCAGTGGCTCACACCTGTAATCCCAGCACTTTGGGAGGCCAAGTTCGGCAGATCACCTGAGGTCAGGAGTTCAGGACTTGCTAGGCCAACATGTCAAAACCCATCTCTACTAAAAATACAAAAATTAGCTGGGTGTGGTGGCGCACACCTATAGTCTCAGCTACACTGGGAGGCTACACAGGAGAATCACTTGAACCCAGGAGGCACAGGTTACAGTGAGCTGAGATCAAGCCACTGCACTCCAGCCTGGGTAAAAGAGCAAGGCTCTGTCTTTAAAAAAAGAGAGAGAATAGTTCTCCATCTTGACTGTGTAGTTGTGTAGTGACAGGCTACAGTAGTTTGCTACGTGTACCTATTCCTAGTCCCAGCCCTAAAGATCAGGTTTAGTAGGTCTGGAGTAGGGACCATATGTACATTTTTATAAGTCTCTCTCTCTTTTTTTTGGGGGGGGGTGGTGACAGGGTCTTGCTCTGTCACCCAGGATGGAGTACAATGACACAATCTTGGCTCACTGCAACCTCTGCCTCCCAGGTTCAAGTGATTCTCATGCCTCAGCCTCCTAGAGAGCTGGGACTACAGGCATGCACCACCATGCCCAGCTAATTTTTTGTATTTTTAGTAGAGATGGGTTTCACCTTGTTGACCAGGCTGGTCTCGAACTCCTGACCTCAAGTGATCTACCCACCTCGGCCTTGAAAGTGCTGGGATAACAAGCGTGAGCCACCGTGTCTGGCCCTTTTTGTAAGTCTCTTCACAAGCACATTCTCACAAGCCAATCCACAGACTGACATTTGGAAATCATTAGATTAATACTGATCTCTCTTATTCCTAAGCTCTCAGAGCTTCTGTACCCAAAGCCTTAGCAGCCAGAGACCACAGAGATCTAAAGCATAAATTGAAATGCCAGAAGTCCACTGCTTTCTAGAAGCTACTGCTAATCAAAGAATGTGTACCTTCTGCTCAAGTTAAGCCTTACTGTGTACTTTGTCCTGGGAGATGTGAGAGATAAAGTTATCAAGGAGTTTCCTGACCTAAAAGAACTCTCAGCGTTTAGCAGGAAGGAAGCTGACATACCCAGAAGGGGAAATGTGACCTGGTTAGTGGCCAACACGGAATCACAGGGCAATTTAGGGTAGGGAAAAACCCCCAGCGCTGGCAGCAGAGTCTGGGAAAATGTCTTCGAGAAACTGGGACCCCAAGGGGTCCTATAACAGAAAGACTACGAAGGCTGACTAAATGCCTGAGATATGAACATGAAGGTGAAGAGGAGGAGGACACAGCCCAGTGCTCCAGGTGAGGAAGGGCTGGAGCTGGAATGCACTGGGGCTGGACCATTCTGAAGAAGCAGAATGAAGAGGCTCATGGATCTGATCTTAGTCCTGCAGGCAACACAAAGTATCCAAGGATTTGAAGGAAGGGAATTATATGATTGCTATTAACAGAAATACATGAAGGCAAGGAGTGGGGCCAAATCTGAGATGAGGATGGTTTCCAGTTGCAGAAACTAATGATGAGGTGATCCCAGGGTATCACAGATAATGTTATTAATATTAGTGGCAAGCTATTAATATTAGAGGTTGTGGCTGGGCGCGGTGGCTCATGCCTGTAATCCCAGCACTTTGGGAGGCCAAGGCGGGGGTATCACCTGAGGTCAGGAGTTTAAAACCAGCCTGGCCAACATGGCAAAATGCAAAAATTAGCCAGGTGTGGTGGCGGGTACCTGTAATCCCAGCTACCCAGGAGGCTGAGGCAGGAGAATCGCTGAAACCTGGGAGGCAGAAGTTGCAGTGAGCCGAGATTGCACCATTGCACTCCAGCCTGGGAGACAGAGCCAGGCTTCAATTCAAAAATAAATAAATAAATAAATAAAATTAGAGATAGAAGGCCAGGACTGAGGAACAATGTGTAGTCATGAGACTAGGGATTATTATTGTTTCAGTGAAAACAGCACTGGACACAGCTATTTGTGTATCTGCTTCGAGCTCCTCCTTTAAGGCAAGTATTATGTTGTCATTAGCTTTGTGTCCCTACCATTGTGCCTTATATACAGAAGTTGCTTAAAATGTTTCTTTGGTGAGGTCCGGTTCGATGGCTCATGCCTGTAATCTCAGTACTTTGGGAGGCCGAGGTGGGTGGATTGCCTGAGGTCAGAATAGGTCGAGACCAGCCTGGCCAACATGGCGCAACCCCATCTCTACTAAAAATACAAAATCAGCCAGGCATGGTGGAGCACGCCTGTAATCTCAGCTACTTTGGAGGCTGAGGCAGAACTACTTGAATTGGGGAGGCAGAGGTTGTAGTGAGCCAAGATCGTGCCACTGCACTCCAGACTGGGTGACAGAGCGAGAATCCGACTTAAAACAAACAAACAAACAAAAAGAAATAGAACAGATTAGCACCCCAAAAACATTTTTCTTTTTTTCTTTATTTTTTGGGACAGAGTTTTGCTCTTGTTACCCAGGCTGGAGTGCAATGGTGTGATCTCGACTCACCGCAACCTCCACCTCCTGGGTTCAGGCAATTCTCCTGCCTCAGCCTCCTGAGTAGCTGGGATTACAGGCATGCGCCACCATGCCCAGCTAATTTTTTGTATTTTTAGTAGAGACGGGGTTTTACCATGTTGACCAGGATGGTCTCGATCTCTTAACCTCATGATCCACCCGCCTCAGCCTCCCAAAGTGCTGGGATTATAGGCTTGAGCCACCACGCCTGGCCCAACATTTTTCTTTTAAAGAGACAGGGTCTCACTATGTTGCCAAGGCTGAAGCATAGTGGCTATTCACAGGTGTGATCATAGGCCATTGTGGCCTCAAACTCCTGGGCTCAAGTTATCCTCCCACCACAGCCTCCCATGTAGCTGAGATTACAGGCCACTGTGCCTGCCCATCCCCTGAAATATTGAGGTTTAGGACTCCACAGGGTCAAAACAAAACAGATAAGCCATTGGCAACTGATAACGGGGCATAGCACAGTGAGGAAGAATGTAAATATACAGACGTCACCCAGAAACATGAGACAGGTCCACAAAGTCAGCCAACAGTAGCAGATCTATGTAAAGAAACATAGATTTGAAGTCCAAAGCTGTAGCACTTACACACTAGCTGTTAGACAGGGTTAGTTGTTTAACTTCTTCTAAACCTTAGTTTCTTCATTTGCAAAATAAGACTAATACAGTCTTCACTTCTTTACAGATGTTTGAGGATCAAATAAGACAGCCGTGAAAATAATTTATAGCCGGGCGTGGTGGCTCAAGCCTGTAATCCCAGAACTTTGGGAGGCCGAGGCGGGTGGATCACGAGGTCAAGATATCGAGACCATCCTGGTCAACATGGTGAAACCCCACCTCTACTAAAAATACAAAAAAAATTACCTGGGCATGGTGGCATGTGCCTGTAATCCCAGCTACTCGGGAGGCTGAGGCGGGAGAATTGCCTGAACCCAGGAGGCATAGGTTGCAGTGAGCTGAGATCGCGCCATTGCACTACAGCCTGGGTAACAAGAACAAAACTCCGTCTCAAAACAAAAAAGAAAATAATTTATAAAGCACCATGCAAATTCTCATTTGAAGACAGTGGTGTAAGGCCAGGTGTGGTGGCTCATGCCTGTAATCTCAGCATTTTGGAAGGCTGAGGTGGGTGGACCACTTGAGGTCAGGAGTTTAAGACCAGCCTTGCCAACATGGTAAAACTCTGTCTGTATATATATATAAAAAAAAAATACAAGCTGGTCATGGTGGCTCATGCCTGTAATCCCAGCACTTTGGGAGGTCGAGGCGGGTGGATCACCTGAGTTCAGGAGATAGAGACCAACCTGGCCAACATGGTAAACACCCATCTCTACTAAAAATAAAAAAATTAGCTGGACATGGTGGCATGCACCTTAATCCCAGCTACTTGGGAGGCTGAGGCAGGAGAAACTTTTGAACCTGGGAGGCAGAGGTTGCAGTGAGCCGAGATGGCACCCTTGTGCTCCAGCCTGGGCAAGAGCGAAACTGTCTCAAAAAAAAAAAAAAAAAAAAAGGCCAGGCTTGGTGGCTCACACTTGTAATCCAAGCACTTTGGAGGCCAAGGTGGGCAGATCACCTGAGGTCAGGAGTTCAAGACCAGCCTGACCAACATGGTGAAACCCTGTCTTTTTTTTTTTTTTTGAGACAGAGTTTCGCTCTTGTTACCCAGGCTGGAGTGCAATGGCTCAATCTCGGCTCACTGCAACCTCCGCCTCCTGGGTTCAGGCAATTCTCCTGCCTCAGCCTCCTGAGTAGCTAGGATTACAGGCACGCGCCACCATGCCCAGCTAATGTTTTGTATTTTTAGTAGAGATGGGGTTTCATCATGTTGACCAGGATGGTGTCGATCTCTTGACCTCGTGATCCACCTGCCTCGGCCTCCCAAAGTGCTGGGATTACAGGCTTGAGCCACCAAGCCCAGCCTCAGTCTTTTTTTTTTTAAGACAGGGTTTTGCCGGGCGCGGTGGCTCATGCCTATAATCCCAGAACTTTGGGAGGCCCAGGCGAGCGGATCACGAGGTCAAGAGATCGAGACCATCCTGGTCAACAAGGTGAAACCCCATCTCTACTAAAAATACAAAAATTAGCTGGGCATGGTGGTGCGCGCCTGTAGTCCCAGCTACTCAGGAGGCTGAGACAGGAGAATTGTTTGAACCCAGAAGGCGGAGGTTGCGGTCAGCCGAGATCGTGCCATTGCACTCCAGTCTGGGTAACAATAGCGAAACTCCGTCTCAAAAAAAAAAAAAAAAAAAGACTGTGGAGAAATTAGAACCCTCACACATTGTTGGCAGGAATGAAAAGTGGTACAGCCACTTGGAAAACAATTCGGCAGTTCCTCAAAACATTAAAACAGTTACCATACGACCCAGCAATTCTACTACTAGGTATACACCCCAAAGAATCTGAAAACGTATCTTCACACAAAAGCCTTTAAACAAATGTTCCATAGCAGCATTATTCCTACTAGCCAAAAAGTGGAAATGACTTCAGTGTCCATCAAGCCATGAATCAATAAACAAAATGTGGTCTATCCATGCAATACAACAGCAATCCCCAGACTTTTTGGCACCAGGGACTGGTTTCCTGGAAGACAATTTTTTCCATGGACAGCGGGTGGCGTAGATGGTTTCAGGATGAAACTGTTCCATCTCAGATCATTAGGCATTAATTAGATTCCCATAAGCAGCACGCAACCGTGATTCCTCGCACGCATAGTTCACAAGAGGGTTCACACTACGAGAATCTAATGCTGACCTGACTGAAGGCAGAGCTCCAGCAGTACTGCTTGCTTGCCACTCACCTACTACTGTGAGGCCCGGTTCCTAAAAGGCCACGGATTGGTATTGATACTGTTACACAGCCCGGGGGCTTGGGAACCCCTGAATTAAAACACTGGCCAGTCATTAAAAGAAATGAGGTACTGATAAATGCTACAGCACAGATGAAACTTGAAAACATTATGCTAAGTCAAATAAACCAGCCACAAAAAGCCATAGTACTCCATCTGTACGAAATGTCCAGGACAGGCAAATCCATAGACAGAAATCCTATCTCTATGGAGTAGAAGCCCGGGTTAGTGGTTGCCAGGGGCTAGCGAAAGGGTGACTGCTTACGGGTATAGAGGTTTCGTGGTGGGATCGGGGGTGGTGATAAAAAGGTTCTGGAGACTCACCAAGGAGAAAGCCATGTTCAGTTCGAGCGCCAAGATCGTGAAGCCCAATGGCGAGAAGCCAGACAAGTTCGAGTCCGGCATCTCCCAGGCTCTTCTGGAGCTGGAGATGAACTCGGACCTCAAGGCTCAGCTCAGGGAGCTGAATATTACGGCAGCCAAGGAAATTGAAGTTGGTGGTGGCCGGAAAGCTATCATAATCTTTGTTCCTGTTCCTCAACTAAAATCTTTCCAGAAAATCCAAGTCCGGCTAGTACTCGAATTGGAGAAAAAGTTCAGTGGGAAGCATGTTGTCTTTATCGCCCAGAGGAGAATTCTGCCTAAACCAACTCGAAAAAGCCGTAAAAAAATAAACAAAAGCGTCCCAGGAGCCGTACACTGACAGCTGTGCACGATGCAATCCTTGAGGACCTGGTCTTCCCAAGTGAAATTGTGGGCAAGAGAATCCGCGTGAAACTGGATGGCAGCCGGCTCATAAAGGTTCATTTGGACAAAGCATAGCAGAACAATGTGGAACACAAGGTTGAAACTTTTTCTGGTGTCTATAAGAAGCTCACGGGCAAGGGATGTAAATTTTGAATTTCCAGAGTTTCAACTGTAAACAGAATGACTAAATAAAAAATATATTCGCAGTAAAAAAAAAAAAAGGTTCTGGAATTGGTAGTGAGGATCGCACAGTTTTTGAGACAGATTCTCACTCTGTCATACAGGCTGGAGTGCAGTGGTGCAATCTCAGTTCACCGCAGCCTCCATCTCCCGGGTTCAAGCAATTTTCCTGCCTTAGCCTACTGAGTAGCTGGAACTACAGGCACGTGCCACCATACCTGGCTAATTTTTGTATATTTTTAGTAGAGTTGGGGTTTCACCATGTTGGCCAGACTGGTCTCAAACTCTTGAACTCAGGTGATCTGCCTGCCTCAGCCTCCCAAAGTGCTAGGAATCACAGGCATGAGCCACTGCACCCAGCCAACATTGTATTTATTTATTTATTTTTTGAGACAGAGTTTTGCACTTGTTGCCCAGGCTGGAGTGCAATAGTGTGATCTCAAGTCACCACAACCTCCACCTCCTGGGTTGAAGCAATTCTCCTGCCTCAGCCTCCTGAGTAGCTGGGATAACAGGCATGTGCCACCACGCCCGAGTAATTTTGGATTTTTAGTAGAGACGGGGTTTCTCCATGTTGGTCAGGCTGGTCTCGAACTCCCAACCTCAGGTGATCTGCCTGCCTCAGCCTCCCAAAGTGCTGGGATTATAGGCATGAGCCACCGTGGTCAGCCACAACATTGTATTTTTTTTTTGAGACAGAGTTTCGCTCATTACCCAGGCTGGAGTGCAATGGTGCGATCTCGGCTCACCGCAACCTCCGCCTCCTGGGTTCAGGCAATTCTCCTGCCTCAGCCTCCCGAGTAGCTGGGATTACAGGCACACGCCACCATGCCCAGGTAATTTTTTTTGTATTTTTTAGTAGAGATGGGGTTTCACCATGTTGACCAGGATGGTCTTGATCTCTTGACCTCGTGATCCACCCGCCTTGGCCTCCCAAAGTGCTGGGATTACAGGCGTGAGCCACTGCGCCCAGCAATATTGTATTTTTTTAAAACACTAAAACAATTTTAAAATTGTACCCTTTAAAAGGGTGAATTTGGCCAGGCACGGTGGCTCACGCCTATAATCCCAGCACTTTGGGAGGCTGAGGCGGGTGGATAACAAGGTCAGGAGTCCAAGACCAACCAGCCTGGCCAATATGGTGAAACCCTGTGTCTACCAAAAATACAAAACATTAGCTGGGCGTGGTGGTGTGTGCCTGTAGTCCCAGCTACTCCCTAGGCTAAGGCAGAGGAATTGCTTGAACCCAGGAGGCAGAGGTTGCAGTGAGCTGAGATCACGCCACTGCACTTCAGCCTGGGCAACAGAGCAAGACTTCTCAAAAAAAAAAAAAAAAATGTACTTAGCTGAGCATGGTGGCATGTACCTGTGGTCTCAGCTACTCAGGAGGCTGAGGCAGCAGGATCCCTTGAGCCCAGGAGGTCGAGGTCTAAAAGCCACAATGGTGCCACTACACTCCAGCCTGGGTGAGAGTAACCCAGTCTCAAAAAATAAAAATAAATGTCTCGTGCCTATTCCAGACCTACTGAACCAGAATCTACATTTTGGACAAGAACCTCCCCCCATTCATTTGCATATTAAGGACTGAGAAGCCCTGCTCTAGAGACTGGATCCAACTGCAGCAGGTCATGATCAATTGACTGTGTTACAGTTTATCAAAGCAGTAGATTGTAGGAAAAATTCTTTTTTTTTTTTTTTGAGACAGTTTCCCACTTGTTACCCAGGCTGGAGTGCAATGGCACAATCTCGGCTCACCGCAACCTCTGCCTCTTGGGTTCAAGCAATTCTCCTGCCTCAGCCTCCCGAGTAGCTGGGACTACAGGTGCGCGACACCATGCCCAGCTCATTTTTGTATTTTTAGTAGAGACGGGGTTTCACCTTGTTGACCAGGATGGTCTCGATCTCTTGACCTCGTGATCCACCTGCCTTGGCCTCCCAAAGTGCCGGGATTATAGGCGTGAGCCACCGCGCCCGGACTGAAAAATTCTTTTTTTTTGAGACAGAGTCTCATTCTGTGGCCCAGGCTGGAGTACAGTGGTACGATCCTGCTCATTGCAACCTCTGCCTCCCAGGTTCATCAAGCGATTGATTCTCCTGCCTCAGCCTCTGGAGTAGGTGAGACTACAGGCGCATGCCACCGCACCCAGCTAATTTTTATGTTTATAGTAGAGACGGGGTTTCATCATGTTGGCCAGGCTGGTTTTGAACTCCTGACCTGGTGATCTGCCTCCCTCGGCCTCCCAAAGTGCTGGGATTACAAGGTGTGAGCCACCGCGCTGGGCCGGAAGAGTTTTTGATATTTTAAGGCAATCCAGCACTATTCCTATAAATGTTACTGACATTGTTAGGTTACTGACTTGCATGTACATACTTTTCTGAAAGTAAAAGTTATACCTAACTCAGGAAATTGAATGTCTCCTGCAGGCCATCGAGTGTCATTAATGGTAATGTCCAGGAAGAGCAGGACTTTGACACACAATGTCTTCTATCTGTAGGGCACCTTTTCTCCCATTCGGATCTCAATTCAGGGACTAGCCCAGGCCCCTATCCAAAGCCGTCATTTCATTTCACACCTTTATAGCAGTCATCAGTTTTATGAAGGATCACAACTTCCATATGAGGATATTTCATGCTAGGCTACTGGTAAAACAAAAACCTCCCAAATCTCAATTTATCTCTTGTTTATACAAACTGATATTGGGGTTGGGAGCTCTCCCTCTATCCATGACACAGAAATCCAGGATCTCCCCCATCTTGTGACTGCCACTTTAACACATGACTTCCAATACCGCCATGAAACAGAGGGACAAGGAAGGCACACTGCACTTGATGTGAGTTAGCCACACAGCACCAACTGAACTGCAAAGGGCCTGGGAAGTGGAGGGGAGCGCGAGGACTAGTTTGATGAGCACTGTTTCTGTCACCTTTGCTCTGCTCACAGCATCTCCAGCACCATGTACAGTGTCCACATGCACAAAAATTCAAATAGCTGTAAAATACGTGGGTACCTTCGTTTTACTAAAAATGTCATCCATTAACAGTTTTAGAAGGAACGATCCAAGATGGTTGACCGCTAACATCTCGGGATTGCAGCTCCCAGGGAAAATGCAGAGAACGAGAGGACGCCACACTTTCAGACAAATTTTGGTCGCTCACGGAGCAGATTTCCAGTGGAGGAGCTGCACCGGTCGCCAGCGTGACTCTTGTGGCCGGAGCAGCGGTTTTGCCGGCACCTCGGCACGGCAGCTCTTGGTGCAGAGTAAACAGGACTGGTTCCCCTTCTGACCGAGGTTTGGAGCTCCAGGAAGGCAGAGTCACCTATTATGGACTCAAGAAGGAAGCCAGACTGGAGATTCCCGGGCAGAAAAGCACCATCAGTCTTAACGCCGCTGCTTAGGCCGGTGCAGTGGGTTGCTCATATTTCGGCCCTGGGAATTAACAACTTGGGCGTCCACTCAGAGACCTAATTTGAAAGTTGGTAATTACAAAGATGACAGGTGGATAAATTTACAATGATGGGAAGAAACCAGCGTAAAAAGGCTGAGAATACTCAAAATCAGAATGCCTCTCCCTCTAAAGAGGATCACAGTCTCCCAACAACAAGGGAACAAGGCTTGATGGAGAACGAGCGCATCCCAATAACAGAATCAGGCTTCAGAACATGGATAATAAGAAACTTCTGTGAGTTAAAAGAACATGTTGCAGCCCAATGTAAAGAAACTAAGAACTTTGAAAAAAGGTTTGATGAAATCCTAATGAGAATAAACAACTTAGAGAGGAATATAAGTGAATTAATGGAACTGAAGAATACAATACGGGAACTCTGAGAAGTATGCACAGGTTTAAACACTCGAATTGTTCAAGCAGAAGAAAGGATATCAGAGGTCGAAGTCCAACTTAATGAAGTAAAACAAAAAGACAAGAATAGAGAAAAAAGGATAAAAAGGAATGAGCAAAGTCTCCAAGAAATGTGGGACTATGTGAAAAGACCAAATTTACGTTTGATAGGTGTACCTGAATGCGACGGAGAGAATGAATCCAAGCTGGAAAATATTCTTCAGGATATTATTCAGGAAAATTTTCCTAAACTAGCAAAGCAGGACAAGATTCAACCCCAGGTAATACAGAGACCACCACAAAGATATTCCTCAAGAAGAGCAACCCCAAAGCACATAATCGTTAGATTCACCAGGGTTGAAATGAAGGAGAAAATACTAAGGGCAGCTAGAGAGAAAGTCAGGTTACCCACAAAGGGAAGCCTATCAGACTTACAACAGATCTCTCAGCAGAAACTCTACAAGCCAGAAGAGAGTGGGGGCCAATATTCAACATTCTTAAAGAACAGAACTATCAGCCCAGAATTTCATATCCAGCCAAACTAAGCTTCACAACTGAAGGAAAAATAAAATCTTTTATGAACAAGCAAGTACTCAGGTTTTATTACCACCAGGCCTGCTTTACAAGAGCTTCTGAAAGAAGCATTACACATAGAAAGAGAGGCCGGGCGCAGTGGCTCAAGCCTGTAATCCCAGCACTTTGGGAGGCTGAGGCGGGTGGATCACGAGGTCAAGAGATCGAGACCACCCTGGTCAACATGGTGAAACCCCGTCTCTACTAAAAATACAAAAAATTAGCTGGGCGTGGTGGAGCGTGCCTGTAATCCCAGCTACTCGGGAGGCTGAGGCAGGAGAATTGCCTGAACCCAGGAGGCGGAGGTTGCGGTGAGCCGAGATAGCACCATTGCACTCCAGTCTGGGTAACAAGAGTGACACTCCGTCTCAAAAATAATAATAATAATAATAATAATAGAAAGAAACAACCAGTATTAGTCTTTCTAAAAATATACCAAGGGCTGGGCGCGGTGGCTCAAGCCTGTAATCCCAGCACTTTGGGAGGCCTAGGCGGGTGGATCATGAGGTCAAGAGATCGAGACCATCCTGGTCAACATGGCGAAAAAATACAAAAAATTAGCTGGGCACGGTGGCGCGTGCCTGTAGTCACAACTACTCAGGAGGCTGAGGTGGAAGAATTGCCTGAACCCAGGAGGCAGAGGTTGTGGTGAGCTGAGATCGCGCCATTGCAAACCAGCCTGGGTAACAAGAGCGAAACTCTGTCTCAAAAAAAAAAAAAAAAAAAAAAAATATATATATATATATATATATATATATATACACCAAAAAGTAAAAAGCATCAACATAAAGAAGAATTTACATCAACGAATGGATAAAACATCCAGTTAACATCAAATGGCAGTAATCCTAAATTTAAATCGACTAAATCCCCCAATCAAAAGATACAGCCAAAACCCAACAGTATGCTACATTCAGACCCATTTCACATGCAAGGATACACAAAGACTCAAAACAAAGGGATGGAGAAAGATTTACCAACCAAATGGAGAACAAAAATAAATAAATAAAAAGCAGGAGTTGCAATTCTCGTATCTGATAAAATAGATTTTAAAGCAACAAAGATATAGTGGTAAAAGGATCAATGCAACAATAAGAGCTAACGATCCTAACACCCAGATACATAGAGACTTAGACTCAATGAGACAGAAAATTAATAAGGCTATCAAGGACTCCAACTCAGATCCGGAACAAGTAAACTTAATAAATATTTATAGAGCTCTCCACTTTAAATATACAAAATATACATTCTTCTCAATACATCACACCTACTTATAGGTTTAAATGAAATATTGATTGGCCATTATTAATACCCATTTCTTTTAGAATAAAGCAACATTGCCATTCTCTCTCCCTCTTTTTCTTCCTCTCCTTCACTCCTCTTTTTTCCTTTCCTTCTCTCAAAAAAAAAAAAAAGAAAAGAAAAGAAAAAGAGAAAAAAAAAATCAACTTGTAGACCTCTAGATCCAGGTCGGCAAGGTCTCTCTCATTGCCTGATTTCCTTTAGATCCAGGTCGGCAAGGTCTCTCTCATTGCCTGATTTCCTTCCTTCCCTTCTCTCCCTCCCTCCCTCCCTTCCTCCTTTCCTGCCTTCCTCCCAAAAATAAAAATAAAAAAATAAAAAAGTTTTAGGCCGGGCATAATGGCTCACACCTGTAATCTCAGCACTCTGGGAGGCAAATCACCTGAGGTCAGGAGTTCCAGACCAGCCTGGCCTACATGGCAAAACCCTGCCTCTACTAAAAATACAAAAATTAGTCCAGCATGGTGGTGGGCACCTGTAATCCGAGCTACTTGAGAAGCTGAGGCAGGAGAATAGTTTGAACCTAGGAGACAGAGAATAATTTAAATCCAGGAGAAGGTTTCAGTGTGCAGAGATCGCGCCATTATGCTCCAGTCTGGGCGATAGAGCAAGGCTGTCTCAAAAAAAAAAAAGGCACATCACTAGAATCTAAGAATGCTTTTATTTACTCAGGTACTATGTGGTGTTATTTCTTCTGTGCACTGATGAGGGGGCTGAGATAAAGACCGAGTGACCTAAACAAAGAGCTCAGGATAGTTCTGGTAAACTAAGATCTGAGGCATATTCTGTTATCAGCAATGGATCTCTTCCTGTCATTCAGTACAAAGAAATAAGCTCTGTCTTGTGAAGACAATTTACAACACAGCACTTCCTTTATCAACAATGTAAACTTGTTTAAAGGTTTTTAAGGCGAGGCCAAGAGTTCAAGGCCAACCAACCTCAGCAACCTTACAACCTCTCAATGATTGGCAAAAAAAAAAAAAAAAAAAAAAAAAAAAAAAAAAAAAAAAGGTTTTTAAGTCCTGGACATAGAAAATAAAACACAGCCACTGCTTGAGAGTGTATTTGGATTAACCACTTGAGATGGACAAGTATGTCAGTAACTGGGCTTACTGTTTTTAAAAATTTCTGGCCGGGCGTGGTGGCTAACGCCTGTAATCCAAGCACTTTTGGAGGCTGAGGAGGGCAGATCACGAGGTCAAGAGATGGAGACCATCCTGGTCAACATGGTGAAATCTCGTCTCTACTAAAAATACAAAAATTCGGAAGCCGCGGTGGCTCCAGCCAGTTGTCCTGGTGCTTGAGGAGGTGAGGCTACGAGTTCAAGGCCAACCTGAGCAAGAGAAGAAGCTCTCATTGATTAACAAAAAAAAAACAACAAAAATTAGCTGGGCATGGTGGCACGCGCCTGTAGTCCCAGCTACTCGGGAGGCTGAGGCAGAATTGCTTGAACCTGGGAAGCGGAGATTGCACTGAGCTGAAATTCTGCCACTGCACTCCAGAGTGGCAACAGACTCGGTCTCCGAGAAAAAAAAAGTATTTTGCCTAAACAAGGTTTCAATACAGGGCAGGCTGTTTGGCTCAGTGGCTTCTCACCCCAAAGGTTTATCAGTTGCTCACATTCCATGTCCCTCATGGGTCAGCTGAGTGTTCCAGCTGGGTGGCCTGGTATGGTGACCCAGGCTGGTACAACTGCCACCTTCTCAAAATTTACTAATTGCCATGGAAAGAGGATCACCTGTGGGCTCTTAAAACTTGAGTACAAGAAATTATACTTCTCACTTCTCAGCCTAAAAAAGTCAGATGGGCCTAGCAATTGAACCACGAACCCTTGCAGGGCTGCAAATCTGTTGACAGTACTATACAAATATTTTTATTGACAAGCCTTTTCCCTCCCCCAAATCACTGGCAGTATTCACTGTCACATTGTGGACATTTAGGAAATCACTTATTGTGTTCGGTGGCAGGAAAGACGTTATAGTTTTATGCAAGTAAGAAAGTGAGATGTTCCACCCATCAGTGTTTACACCTCAGCTTCTTTCGCAACAGGCAATTGCACTTGGACAAAGAGAACTCACTCTCAATGCAGCCGGTGAGGTTAACAATCTGCATTACAGATTACTCAAGACTAGGACAGACCCCTCCACTGCCTTTTCCAAGATACAAGTTGCTCCAAAATAGACTTCTCTTCACTTGTGAAGTGACCAATGGCCACTCCCTGGACCTTACTATATACCCCTCTCCCTGTTGCAGATTCAGATATGCAAAGAGGGTGCTGCTTCTGACTTTCCCCAAGTGCTCAGGGCTCTCTCTGCCTCCTAGCTCCAGCACTCCCAACACATCTCTCAGGTTCTTTGGCATCCCTCTGGGGGTCAGTAGCTAAGGGTGGACTTAACTCCCCAGGTGGGGAGCTGCTGGTAGGGGATCTCCGGTTGTTACATTGAGCACACTCAGAAATGATGCCTACATGTGGAAACATGGATAGCATACTTTTTTTTTTTTTGAGGCAGAGTCTCTCACTCTATTGCCCAGGCTGGAGTGCAATAGTGCAATCTCGGCTCACTGCAACCTCCGCCTCCCAGATTCAAGTGATTCTCCTGCCTCAGCCTCCTGAGTAGCTGGGATTACAGGTTCACACCACCAAGCTCAGCTAATTTTTGTATTTTTAGTAGAGACGGGGTTTCACCATCTTGGCCAGGCTGGTCTTGAACTCCTAACCTCATGATCCACCCACCTCGGCCTCCCAAAGGGCTGAGATTGGTGTGAGCCACTGTGCCCAGCCATAAATACTTAACGTAAATATCGTAACAGCAGTTATTTTTACAAATAAATGTGGGAAAAAGATCACCTGAAGGTCTTCCATGGGAGTGGCAGAATGGTTCTTACCCACAAAAAATTCACAGTAATGAAAATTCCTTAAAAATTCACAAAATAATTATGCAGAACAATAAGCTTTCAAAATACAATTATGTTATGACCTTCCCCCTTATCTGAGGGAATGAAGCAAGTTCAACCACAAGTGCATGGTAGCAGAAAACTGCTGGTGCCTTTTGCTGATCAGGTGGCCCAGGGTGAGTCTTCAACATTTTCAAGTATAGAACTGTTTGATGATCCAGGCTGGATAAGGTTTCCTTTCTCTCTCACTCACATTTCTCAAAGTACCTATCCCCACAAACATCTGACAGAGGGACTGATCAAAGAGTGAGTTAAAAAAAATCATTATTCTTCTTCAACATCGGCACATTTCAAAACAGCTCATTACACAGAACAGCCAACTTTTTTTTTTTTATTGTTTTATTTGGGAAAAGTGCTTCTTACAAAAGGGCAGCTGCAAAATACAGAGACCTCTGCAACAATTATTTGTTTTTTCCTTAAAGTGAAAGAATGGGTGGGATCCAAGGAATCAAAGTGGTAGATGGACAAACCAGGAGCATCCCCGAGTCATGTTCAGTAAACAGAGCAACAAAACACACAGGTAACATTTCCAATCAAGGAATTCTTCCAACAACTTAACTTCAGCTAGTCTCAGGGATTCCCAAGCCCTCCTCCCCTTTGGTGGAAAAGTGTAACTTATTACCGCAAACCCATTACTCCATTACAATAAACACCTTCGAACAGAGTTTTGAATCGCATCTGTCTACCTGAAAGCTCAGGGGTGGAATGAGGCAAATATCCACAAAAACAAACACAAAAACCCGACAACAAAATGCCCCAAATGAGGACAAAGGTTTCTTAGAAAGTGCCTGTACTGGAAAGGCTAGATCGTAAAACGTTAAATACAACTGTGCATCCAAGACCCAGTTTGTGTTAATATATGGGATAACCAGGTAGTTTTAACCTCTATGGCTAATCCCATTTCTCTATTTATAAAGACAGAGCAAGCACTGCTATATTGACAACTACCAATATACTGCTTTGTCCTTTAAGATCTATCTGCCACACAAGGCTTAAACCACTAAACCAAGTTTTTCTAAGGCTAAGAATACTGCATCTATGCAGGGATGAGAAGCTGCTTATCACACACCCACACTCACACACATCATGTCAGCCCTTGGGAGTCCACTTCCAACTCTGCATTGATGTTACGCCTCTGTATCTTTATGTGTATTCTTTCACAACTTTCCTATCATGCAAAACAGTAGAAATCTCAACACATTCGCACCTGGTTCTGGTTACCCAGTAGTATTATTACTTGTGTGCAATTAAACAAGAGACCAAAACCACAGAACGAGTGCACGTGGCAGGGATTTCAGGGTAGGAAACAGATATAAACACAGATGTGCAGATTTCACCAGAAACCTCAAGGGTCCACATCCCATGTCTGCAGCAGAAGGCTGTCGGCCAGCTTAGGTCCCTTCACTCATCACTCCTATTCTTGGACCCCAAAGCAGGGCCACTGGTTTTACTTTTGAACCTGGGGTCCTCAAAATGAAGTGTGTGAAAAGTCCATTAACGCAATCTGGTTGAAAACAGATGACGCAACACACCTACACTAACTGTCTGACAGTTAAATTCGTGTTACAAAAAACTAACTTTAAGATTTATGTTTGTAACTTTTTTCAACAGGGAAACACACTCCTCGGGGAAAGGTGAGGGGCTGAGAAGACAGGCCCTGGGTAAAAATTCTTACGACAGCACCTGGAGTTGAAAGGCCTGCCTAGGAGAGAACACAGGCACTGTCACACCACAGGGGACAGCTGCTGTCTGGGGTCAGCAGACCAGTTCACACGCCACGCAAGTTTGCTATAGATCCAAGTCATAAAAATCTTCCAGCTCGTCATGAAACAAGTCCCACTCATCTTCAGAGTCTGTCAGCTCGTCGTCCCCACCTGCAGCCAAAAGCATAAGCAACATCTCGCCCAGCTCAAAGGTGACAACCTCTTCTTCATCGTTGTCAAAGGGGTTGCTGTTCTCTCTTTCCTCAATGAGTTCCCAGAAGTGGTTCCTTCGTTGGGCCTGTAAAAAACAAGGCCGTGATAGGGATGGCACTGTCGAGCAGTATCTTCTATGCTGTTGTTTATAAGGCAAAATGTCCAGCACACCAGAGGGCATGACGAACCAGACTTCTTAGTTAGGGTTTCCATTTTACCACTTCCTCCCCTATGGTTACTTGACGGAAATAGTTTAGGCTAGAGCTTTAACGCACATTTTTTCCTTTCCTAGCCCTCCCAGTTTTCTGAGGTTTGTTTCCTTCTTTAATACTCCAGAATTTCACTCCCAGACCTGAGTGTTAACCTTCTCCTTCCCCTGCCCCAGTATGTGCAGGACTCAACTGGTATCTTGGTATTTCCCCTCTTTTAAAAAAACAGTGAGAGTTACCCGGTATCTGCTTGATGTTCCCACTTTCTGTCTCTGTGGCTCCTCTCTACGGCCATCAGGGTACGCATGCTTGTAAAAACAGTTCCCTCCAAATGGGCAGCTCCCACGTCCTTCATCAAAATACCTGCACGCCTTGTTGCTGGAAAGGAAAATATCGCAACCCTTATTCACAGTGGATTTCAGGTCTGTATTTGACTATCATCCAGGGTTTCTTTAAACAGGTAGGGATAGAACCAGTATGTCAGCTTATAGCCCTCCCCAAGGTGTGTTCTTATATACGTGTGTGCCAATGCATGAAACACTAGAAACCGGTACCTCTGTTCAAGTCTATGCTGATTAGTAGCTCTAGCACAACCAAGTGCCATATAGAGAAAATCTTCTAGAAAGCTAACACACAAGAATATAGGACAGCTATGACATGGATTCAGAATAAGGTAGAACCCCACCGTGGGGCCTCACTTGTCAGCAGTAGAGACTTCTTTATAACACAGTCCCTTGGCGTGTACCCCAAGGACTGTGTTATAGCAAGATACATACTGGGTAAGTGCTATCAGGGTGACAAAATAAACTGTCCTGGGAAGTAGAAGGGTAGGAAGGAGGTAGGAGTGTATAATGCAGCACCATTCTTTTCAAAGTGAACCCAAGCTCTGTTGGGCTCTTCGCTTGAGAAAAGGCTGCAGTGCTCATACCTCATTGCCTCCTTGTATTTCAGAATGAGTTTCTGCTTCTCTTCTTTCTCCTCCACCCAGTACTCACTTGGAATGACAAAGTTAGATGTGATCCGGCATTCTGGGCAGGACCTGGGAAACAATGAACAGGCTGCAATGCAAATTCCCCTTTACAGGCCCACTATTCAAGGACACACCCTGGTGTGTCGCCTCCAGATTTAAAGACTTAACTGAAAGGCACATGGGCATTTCCTGAAAGGGTTCCATATATTGTCACACAACTGACCATTTCTTTCAAGCAAGACAACCTCCTTTATAAATCCAACTCAAGGGCTAGCCAGTTCATTTTTCTTTTTTTAAAATAACTTAGGTAAAAAACAAAAACAAAAGAAGACATTTCACACAGACTCCTTTTTCTTTCGTTTAAATAAATTTATTTCTTGTAGCTTTGCTCTGTTTAGATTATGTAGTTTTTGTTCAGTTATGAGAACAATCTTTAAAGGATGGTGGATTATTGGCTAGCTTAATGGATGGAATAGGAAAGTGGAAAATGTAAAACGTCAGGAAACATACATTCAGAGCTAGATCAGTTTGTTCACTGAGCCTAAACTGGCTAATAATCCATTAAACACAATCTCCTCAGAAAAAGCACGAAGATTCTACTAACTGATACACAGGGTTTCCTCATTCAAATAAAAGTAGATAGACCAACTAACCTAGAAGCTAGCTGAAATACAAAGAAGAAATCCCCATTAGAATATCCCCGTTTCAAGATAAAATGCATGCATTTAAATGCGGTCCATCTGGTTGAAAGTTGGCACAAGTTACTAAATTCTTCCCCAAAAGAGAAAGCACAAATGAAGACTGGGGAGGAGCCTCACTTTATGATCTTGCTCTCAAATTGCTTAGCACTCCTCCACTTGCGAATGCACTTGAGACAGTAGGTGTGGTTACAGTTGGAGAGGATCCCGAAGCGGCGCTCACTGGGGTTGGCTTTCTCATAGACCACCTCCATGCAGATCCCACACACCATGTCCTTGCTGCGCTGCACAGCAAATGAGAGCTCCATGTCCTTCTCATGGGCCTCAATGCACGACTAGAGAAGGTGAGAGAACAAGTGGAATCGAGTCATTGAATCCTGAAAAACTTGAGCAACAGTTCAGAGGATCAAATAGTCAACTGAAACAATGTTCCCAAGCTGACAGGTAAATCAGCTTTTCTTACAAGTGAACACAGGTGTAGTGGGGTTTTTTGTTTTTGGCGGTGGTACTTTACAATACTAGAAAATCAAACTATGAGGACTCAACTTCGGGAACTGAAAAATTACCCAATTTTCTCTGCCCTAAACTTGGAGCTCAACTACATTAAAGACAGTTTCCATACCATTTGCTGCTGTTGTTATTTCTGGCTTCTATATTAAGTTAAGGCCCTAGTTAAAACCTGTCAGAAAATTAGGGCAACAGGCATGTAACTCTCTTATGTCTTTAAGGAAAAAAAGCTTCTTCATTGAGATTTTTCAACTACTCAGCTCGACAGATTGATGTACATTTGGGTTAGGTTAGATTAGCCCACTTGGGGCTATTATAAATAATGCTGCTAAGAACATTTATGTACCAATTTTCGTGTGGACATCATATTTTAACATGATTATAGGAAATATAAAAATGCAGAAAACTCCCAGCACTTTGGAAGTCCGAGGTTGGGTGGATCGCATGACTCCTGGAGTTCCAGACCAGCCTGGCCAACATGACGAAACCCCTTCTCTACTAAAAATACAAAAATTAGCTGGGGATGGTGGTATATGCTTATAGTCCCAGCTACTCAGGAGACTGAGGCAGGAGAATCACCTGAACCAGGGAGGCGGAGGCTGTAGTAAGCTGAGATTTTGCCACTACACTCCAGCCTGGGCGACAGAGCAAGACTCTGTCTCAAAAAAAAAAAAAAAATTGCAAAAAAGCAATGTCATCCATAATCTCACATAATCACTAAACATGTCTTTTTCTAAATCTTTAAAAGAAAAAAAAAATATATATATAGGTTCTAATATCTCAATATATAGATATGTAACACATAGCCTTTTTTTTTTTTAAACAAAGTCTCACTCCTTCGCTAGGTGCCAGACTGGAGTGCTGTGGCACAATCTCGGCTCACTGCAACCTCCGCCTCCTAGGTTCAAGCAATTCTCCTGCCTCAGCCTCCTGAGTAGCTAGGACTACAGGCATGCGCCACCATGCCCAGCTAATTTTTTTGTATTTTTAGTAGAGACAGGGTTTCACCATGTTGGCCAGGATGGTCTTGATCCCCTGACCTTGTGATCCGCCTGCCTCGGCCTCCCAAAGTGCTGGGATTACAGGCGTGAGCCACCGCACCCGGCCTAACATACAGTTTAACCTGCCTAAATTCACAGAAGTATGCTGAAGTTAGGGATCAAATTATGTCTACCTTATGCCATGCCTTGCTCCCTACAACCAAATTTAAAAATATATACCCAAGAGAACTGAAAACGTATCTTCACACAAAAATCTATATACAAATGTTCAGAGCAGCCTTATTCTTAACAGCAGCCAAAAACTGGAATTGACCTAAGTGTTTGTCTACTCATGTGGCTTAGCCGTACCACAACAATTCAGCCGTCAAAATGAAGAACTACTACACACAATGTGGAAAACCTTGAAAGCAGTATGCTAAGTGAAAGAAGCCAGTCACAAAGAACCACATTATAGTATTCCACTTATATAAAATGTCCAGAATAGTCCAATCCAGAGACAAACCAGATTTGTTACTGCCAGAACTAGTGGAAGGATATAATCAAGAGTGACTAAAGGGTGTGGGATGAAGAAAGTGTCCTGACCAGGCACAGTGGCTCACGCTGTAATCCCAGCACTTTCAGAGGGCAAAGTGGGTGGATCACGAGGCCAGGAGTTCAAGACCAGCCTGGCCAAGATGGTGAAACCCTGTCTCTAAAAAATAGAAATAAAAAATAATTTTTAAAAGTGTCCTAAAGGGGCCAGGCACAGTGGCTCACGCCCGTAATCCAAGCACTTTGGGAGGCCGAGGTGGGTGGATCACGAGGTCAAGAGATCGAGACGATCGTGGTCAACATGGTGAAACCCGTCTCTACTAAAAATACAAAAAATTAGCTGGGCATGGTGGCACATGCCTGTAATCCCAGCTACTCAGGAGGCTGAGGCAGGAGAATTGCCTGAACCCAGGAGGCAGAGGTTGCAGTGAGCCGAGATTGCGCCACTGCACTCCAGCCTGGGTAACAAGAGCGAAACTATGCCTCAAAAAAAAAAAAAAAAAAAAGTGTCCTAAAATTAGTAAAATGATAAGGGCTGCACAACTCTGTAAATATACTAAAAAGCAATGAAATGTGTGTTTCCAAGGGTTAAGTATATTGAATGTCAATCTCAGAAACATTACTTTTTAAAAGAAGGAAAAATATATTAAGTCCATAGTCTGAGGTTCTGGAAGTATGACTTTTCTTTTTTTCTTTTGCCTCAACCTCCTGGGCTCAAGCAATCCTCCCACCTCAGGCCCCCAAGTAGCTGGGACTACAGGCATGCACCTTCATGCCCAGTTAATTTTGTTCGCTGGAAATGACTTCTTGATAAAGCATCCAAGAAGCCCAAGGAAAAAGCAATTCCCTACTCACTGGTAACTATTCAATTCATCCAATGTTTCTGTGAAATAAACCCACAATGCTGTGAAAGGGCAAATATTGATTCTCACACCTAATAAAACATGCATCTCCCTGAAGACTTACTTTTATATGCTCTGATCTCTGGGCAGCATCCATCGGATGCAGGACCTGCAGCCCACACATATCACATGAATCTCCGTGGAGATACACACAGTTCTCCCCGTATCGGCACTCTCCCACTGCAGCATAGGGGCACAGCTGCTTCTTTGTTTCCACGGCGGTTTGCTCTTTCTCTGATTCTTCCTTGGTCACGGTCACTGAGCCCTGCAGGGGTGCTTCAGTGCAGGAAGGCGCAGCTGAAAATGTGTAAGAGGGTGGTAAAGGTCCAAACGGATAAGGCAGATACATGAACTATAAGGGAACTGAGAACCTAACTGCAAAAAATAAAAATAAAACTGCAATTAAATACCAAAACAGTCTACTGAACTAATTTATTCATGTGAAAGAAAGGAATTCTTTCTAATGCTGGCATTTCCAAGATTAGGCTTTAAAAAAAAAAAAACACTGCTTCTTTATATATGTTTTGGGTCATTGAAATTTAATTTCAAAAAGTACTAATTAAAGAGAGGATTCAGTTTTTCAAAACATTCTGAACTCATTTTACTGGGATTCAAAGTTTCCTTCACCCCATCTGTAAATCTCAGGTAATCCAATTTTACTAAGATTAAACTAAAAAAGGAATGGAAGCAGAAAGGGGAAAACTGTCAAAGCTGAGCAAATGGATGAACTGCTCTCTAGCCCTCTAACTCTTATTTTCTTCTTCAGAATACTTACTACGGCCACAGTAGGGTTGCCCAGGAACAAACTCAATAGCATTCACCCAGTCCTCTGAACCTGCTCCTACAGTTGCAAAGTTTGAATTTCTTGCCTCAGCTTCGCCTGTATTCATTTCAACAAGTGGTCCAACTATTGATGAGAGACTTGAGGAAGTGGCAAGGGACGACTTTGTAGTTAGCTCTGTAGCAGCTGCTTCTTCCTGTTTCAATGGCTTGCTATGTTCATACCTAAGAAAAAAATGTAAAGTAAGCAGCCGGCCAGGTGTGGTGGCTCACACCTGTAATCCAGCACTTTGGAAGGGTGAGGCAGGCAGATCACCTGAGGTCAGCAGTTCGAGACCAGCCTGCAAAGATTAGCTGGGTGTGGTGGTGGGTGCCTGTAATCCCAGCTACTTGGGAAGCTAAGGTAGAAGAATTGCTAGAACCCAGGAGATGGAGATTGTGATGAGCCGGGAGATCAAGCCATTGCACTCCAGCCTGGGTAAGAGAATGAGACTCTGTCTCAAAAAAAAAAAAAAAAAAGGTAAGCAGTCACTGCCTAACTTCATATATTCTTTTTTTTTTGCAATGGAGTCTTGCTTTGTTGCCCAAGCTGAAGTGCAGAGATCTCCACTCACCACAACCTCCACCTCCTGGGTTCAAGTGATTTTCCTGCCTCAGCCTCCTGAGTAGCTGGGATTATAGGCGCCTGCCACGACAGCTGGCTAATTTTTGTATTTTTAGTAGAGATGGCATTTGGTCAGTTTGGTCTCAAATTCCCGACCTCAGGTGATCCACCTGCCTGCCTCGGTTTCCCAAGGTACTGGGGCTACAGATGTGAGCCACCACATCTGGCTATATATTCCTAATACATTCCTTGGATTCTCTTTGATAAGTCAATGCGCCTATATTTTTGAGTGCAGAGAGAAGCCTATGATTCTGCATGTCTAGTTATACCAAGCGTGACGCCAAGACTGATGGTTCAGAGACCACACTCCTGAGTAGCAAGGCAATAGACCGGGGTATCTGCAAACTTTAAAGCATCAAATACATAAACATATTAGGCTTGTAGCTCATACAGTCAATGTCACAACTATTCACCTTTGCAAGTGCAGTCCAAAAACAGGTGTAGGCATTATTTAAATGAATGCGTAACTGTTCCAATAAAACTTGATTTATGACAACAGCCTTTGGCCAGATTTGGCCTGTAGGCTACATACTTCTGCTATATACCACTTATGACTTCAAATTCCACTCTAATCAGGAGTTTCACACAGTTTGACAATCTATAATTCCCATGCTAACTCTGCCAGAAACCCTGCAGGCAAAATGAACTGATTTCAAAGCAAGGTTAATACAAAGTCAACAAGCAGACACGTAGAACATTTTACCAACACATCGGTTAAAATGCTGTCAATATTAAAAGGTACAGACAATATTTACAAAACACACAATATGGGCCGGGCACAGTGACTCATGCCTGTAAATCCCAGCACTTTGGGAGGTCGAGGTGGGCGGATCACAAGGTCAAGAGATTGAGACCATCCTGGCCATCATGGTGAAACCAGTCTCTACTAAAAATACAAAAATTAGCTGGGCGTGGTGGCATGCACCTGTGGTCCCAGCTACTCAAGAGGCTGAGGCGGAAGAATCGCTTGAACCCAGGAGGTGGAGGTTGCAGTAAGCCGAGACTACGCCACTGCACTCTAGCCTGGCTACAGAGCAAGACTCGGTCTCAAAAAAACAAAACAAAACAAAACACACACAATATGTACGTTCTTTTTCTAAATCCATCTATTCACTACTTCCCCTTCCAAACTTCCCCCCTACACATTCTTTCCTTTTCATCAGGAATCATTAAACCGTCACCATCTCCAAATACATAGGGAAAAAACTTCTATTTCCTTCAAGAACCGTCTTTCTAGCCAGGCGTGGTGGCTCATACCTGTAATCCTAGCACTTTGGGAGGCCAAGGTGGGCAGATCACAGGGTCAGGAGATCGAGACCAGCCTGGCTAACACAGTGAAACCCTATCTCTACTAAAAAATACAAAAAACAGGGTTGGGAGCGGTGGCTCAAGCCTATAATCCCAGCACTTTGGGAGGCCGAGGCGGGTGGATCACGAGGTCAAGAGATCGAGACCATCCTGGTCAACATGGTGAAACCCCGTCTCTACTAAAAATCCAAAAAAATTAGCTGGGCATGGTGGCACGTGCCTGTAATCCCAGCTACTCAGGAGAATTGCCTAAACCCAGGAAGCAGAGGTTGTGGTGAGCCGAGATCGTGCCATTGCACTCCAGCCTGGGTAACAAGAGCGAAACTCCGTCTCAAAAAAGAAAAGAAAAGAAAAAAAAATCTCTCTTGCCTAGCACAGTGGCTCACAGCTGTCATCCCAACACTTTGGGAGTCCAAGGAGGCCAGATCACTTAAAGCCAGGAGTTCAAGACCAGCCTGGTGAAACCCCATCTCTACTAAAAATACAAAAATTGGGCCAGGCACGGTGGCTCACGCCTATAATCCCAGCACTTTGGGAGGCCGAGGCGGGTGGATCACAAGGTCAAGAGATCGAGACCATCCTGGTCAACAAGGTGAAACCCCACCTCTACTGAAAATACAAAAATTAGCTGGGCATGGTGGTGCACACCTGTAGTCCCAGCTACTCGGGAGGCTGAGGCAGGAGAATTGCTTGAACCCAGGAGGCGAAGGTTGCAATGAGCCAAGATTGCGCCATTGCACTCCAGCCTGGGTAAAAAGAGTGAAACTTCGTCTCAAAAAAAAAATTAGCTGAGCATGGTGCCACATACCTGTGATCCTAGCTACTCAGGAGAGGTGGAGGCATGAGAATTCTTTGAACCTGGGAAGCAGAGGTTGCAGTGAGCCAAGATAAGGACACTGCACTCCAGCCTGGGCAACAGAGCAAAACTCTGTCTCAAAAAAAACAAAACAAAAATGCAGCATCTTTCTGCCTGAGCAAATTCTCACAATTCTTTCAGCATTTTACACTAAGAAACTGACTGATTAACAGGGTCTCACTCTATCTCCTAAGATGGAGTGCAGTAGTGTGACCTCAGCTCACTGCGGCCTCAACCTCTTGGGCTCAAGCAATCCTCTTGCCTTAGTCTCTTGAGTAGCTGTGTGCCACCATGCTTGGCTAACGTTTTTTTTTTTTTTTTGTAGAGAGCAGGTTTCCCTATGTTGTCCAGACTGGTCTCCAACTCCTGGGCTCAAGCAATCCTCTTGCCTTAGCCTCCTAAAGTGCTAGGCATGAGCCACCATGCCCAGCACACTGAGAATTTTATTCGGACTTAATGTATTAATTATGTATGTAGTAAATTTAACCATGCTGTAATATATAGCTTTGAACCACTTTGTATCAAGTGGTTCTTATAAAACAGTACTAACCATGGGTAACCTGTGTTACAGGTGCCTATTGTTTACATCTAAAAATAAAGTAAAATCTAAAGGCTTTACACTCCAGCTTATGGCAAACATTTTACTGAGCTGGCCTTTAATCATTGCAAACATTCATATTCTAGCACTTTGCGGGGCTGAGGTAGATGGATTGCCTGAGCTCAGGAATTCGAGTCAAGCCTGGGCAACATGGCAAAACTCCATCTCTACTAAAAATTTAAAAATTCGCCAGGGGTGGTGGGTGCCTGTAATCCTACCTACTCAGGAGGCTGAGGCACAAGAATTACTTGAACCCATGAGGCAGAAGCAGCAGTGAGCCAAGAACACGCCACTGCACTCCAGCCTGGGCATCAGAGTTAGACTCCATCTCAAAAACAAAAAAGGCCAGGCGCGGTGCATCTCATGCCTGTAATTCCAGCACTCTGGGAGGCCAAGGCAGGCTGATCACTTGAGGTCAGAAGTCTGAGACCAGCCTGCCCAACATGGTGAAACACCTTCTCCAAAGACATTCATATTCCTCCTCGTAAGCCTTAGGTAAACCACCAGGCCTTGCAGCAAAAGTAAGCTGAGTATCCTGCTATAGTATTTTTGCTATCATCTACAAAAACCCAGTGCATTGTTCTATGGAATGGAATCCTGTACGCTGAAGGATAAGGAGAAGAAGTTACCATGAATATGCTCTTTCACTTGCATCATCTCACTTCACTGTGGGGAAGTATTCTATCATGAGAGATGATGACCTCATGGTCCACTTAAGTGATAGCTCTAGGTCTAATGGGACTCTAAAGCTGCTCTATACAGTACAGCAATCACTGGCCACATCTAGCTCTTTATACCTAAATAAAATTTAAAACTCAGTTCCTCAGTCTTTTCTTCAACTGTATCTGCAAGTGTCCAAAAGCTACATGGAGCTAGAAGACTACCATTAGAAAGCAATATAAAGAACATTTCTAGTATTGCACAAAGTTCTACTGGATGGCAGTATTCTAAAATGTTAGAGCAGCAAGTATCCTTAGAAATCTCTTTTCATTTTTTGTTCTGCTTTTTTTTTTTTTGAGACAGAATCTTGCTCTGTCACCCGAATGAAGTGCAGTGGCACGATCTCAGCTCACTGCAACCTCTGCATCCTGGCTTCAAGCTAGTCTCTGGCCTCAGCCTCCCAAGTAGCTGGGATTACAGGCACGCTATCACCACACCCAGCTAATTTCTGGTATTTTTAGTAGAGATCGGGTTTCACCTTGTTGGCCAGGCTGGTCTGAATTTCCTGACCTCATGATCCACCCACCTCAGCTTCCCAAATGAAGTGCTGGGATTACAGGCATGAGACGCCACACCTGGCCTCCTAGGTACAATTTTAACAGGAAAACAAGCAGTCATAGAGCAAGCCTCTCTTTAAGACTCCTTCTTTAGCTAGTCCATAATCGAGCTTTTAATAATCACCTATAACAGCCTGTCCTCAGTAATTATCACCAAACTTCCAAGTAGACTACTACTATAGTTCCCCTAATTCCTTTCACTTTGTGCTAAGAGATCTAAACCCAGCTCAGTTCTGGCTCATTCTCTAAAGAAAAGAGGCAGCTACATCCTTATTAAAAAGAAAACTAAGAGGCCAGGAGTTTGAGAACGACCTGGGTAACATAGGGAGACCTTGTCTCTACAAATAAAATAAAAAAATTAGCTGGATATGGCGGCTACAGTGGGATTTACAGGCACGAGCCACCGTGCCCAAACCTTTTTAAAATTTTATTTTATTTATTTATTTATTTTGAGACAGTCTCACTCTGTTGCCAAGCTGGAGTGCAATGGCGCAATCTCACTCACTGCAACCTCTGACTCCCTGGTTCAAGCCATTTTCCTGCTTTAGCCTACCAAGCAGCTGGGTTTACAGGCATACACCACCACATCCAGCTATTTTTTGTATTTTTAGTAGAGATGGGGTTTCACCATGTTGGTCAGGCCAGGCTGGTCTCTACTCCTGATCTCGTGATTTGCCCACTTCAGCCTCCCAAAGTGTTAGGATTACAGGCATGAGCCACTGCTCCCGACCTTATTTTTTTATTATTATCATTTTTGCTCTGTTGCCCAGGCTGGAGTGCAGTGGCACGATCTCAGCTCACTGCAACCTCTGCTTCCCGGGTTCAAGCAATTCTCCCACCTCAGGATTCCAAGTAGCTGAGATTACTGGCACACACCACTACACAAGGCTAATTTTTGTTTTTTCAGTAGAGACAGATGGGGTTGGGCTGGGCGAGGTGGCTCACGCCTGTAATCCCAGCACTTTGGGAGGCCAAGGCGGGCGGATCACCTAAGGTTCAGAGTTCGAGATCAGCCTGACCAACATGGTAAAACCCCGCCTCATTTAAAAAAAAAAAAAAAAAGAGAGAGACAGATTGCCTGAAAAATAAGCTGGTTAATATGCAGAGCCTAGGGCTTAGCACAGATTTCTTCAATTTAACCTTCAATTTTTCCATTCACTCCGTATCTACATAGTCCATTCAGAAGAGCACTTCTGAAATAAGGACCAACTGCTAATTAACAGTAACTTTCCAATTCTATCTCAAAGTCTATTTCATCCCTCTGCTTGAGAGCTTGGATTCCTCACTCTCATCAATATTCAACTCCTCCTGCCCTAGTCACAGTTGGCAGTAACTCTCAAAAGACTGGAACCCAGTTCAAGGACACAGCTCCCCTACAAATTAGCCTCAACACCTGCAGACTGTACCACTACAAAGAATCGCCCATTCATCACTGTAGAAGTTATCACAACTTTTTCTGCCTTTTATATTGGGACTGCAAAAGACATGTCTGGCAGAGAGTTTTCTTGAGAAGAATGTCATCGTGTCATTTTTTTTCCTTTTCAGCAATACTGCAATGAAAAATTAGCAGAAGGCAAATGAATAACAACTTAAAGTTTTCATGGGATAAACTTCTGAGCTCCTATAGAGTCATGTGAAAAAGATTTTCTCCTTCCCCTCCATCCTTACTGGATGCTCTAATAAACAGATGCACAATGACTTAACATTAATATCTCACTCCACCAATAACTTCAGGTTCTTCTGAACTCTATAATCACTTGAACCCAGTGGCTCACACATTTTCTAATAATGACACTAAAAATGACTACGACACTGTCAAAAGTCTTACCGAGGGTAGTGGTTTAAAGTACATCCAAAACTCTCTGACATGCCTCCCTTCAAAAGGTGGAGCCCAATTCTTCTTCCTTTACATGTGGGCTGAACTCAGTAACTTAGTCCAGAATCAGTGGAAGTGACAGTACATGACTTCTGACACTAGGTCATAAAGGCACTGTGGCTTCTCCTTGCCTTCTCTGTTGAACTGCTTGCTCTGGGGAAAGCTAGCTGCCAAACTCTAATGACACTAAAGCATCACTATGAAAAGGCCCAAATGGGCCAGGTATAGTGGATCACACCTGTAATCCCAATACTTGGGAGGCCAAGGCAGGCAAATTGCCTGAGCTCAGGAGTTCGAGACCAGCCTGACCAACATGGTGAAATCCCATCTTTACAAAAAGTACAAAAATTAGCCGGGTATGGTGTTGCACACTTGTAATCTCAGCTACTCAGGAGGCCGAGGCCGGAGAATCACTTGAACTCAGGAGGTGGAAGTGGCGATGAGCCAAGATCATGCCATTATACTCCAGTCTGCGAAGTAAGAGCAAAACTTCATCTCAAAATAAAAAAGGCCCACATGGTGAGAAACTAATTAAGAGTGAGCACACTTAACGATCCTGGTGGCCGGTCGTGGTGGCTCATGCCTGTAATCCCAGCACTTCGGAAGGCTGAGGCAGGCAGATCATTTGAGGTTAGGAGTTCAAGACCAGCATGGCCAACATGATGAAAGCCCATCTCCACCAAAAATATAAAAGATTAGCCAGGTGTGGTACCACACACCTGTAACCCCAGCTACTCAGGAGGCTAAGAATTGCATGAACCTGGGAGGTGGAGGTTGCGGTGGCTGCACTTGGAAGCTACTGTACTTCCATTTTTTTTTTTTTTTTTTTTTTTTGAGATGGGAGTCTCGCTCTGTCACTCAGGCTGAAGTGCAGTGGTGCCATCTCGGCTCACTGCAACCTCCATCTCCTGGGTTCATGCAATTCTCCCACCTCAGCCTTCCAAGTAGCTGGGACTACAAACACCACCATGCCCAGCTGAGATTTTTCTGTATTTTGTAGACATGCAGTCTCACTATGTTAGCCAGGCTGGTCTTGAACTCCCAAGCTCAAGCAATCCTCCTATCTCAGCCTTCCAAAGTGCTGGGATTATAGGCATGACCTACTGCACCCAGCCAGGAGTTATTTTCAAAGCATTATTTTTAATTGATTACATATATATAAAGGGATTAGAATTAGGTGTTTGACATTCTTCCTCCAACCCACCCCTGAACAAATTTATAAGCAAATTCTTACCTGCAGCGGTCTCCATAAATACAGTACCCTCGCTGAAAATACTTGCACACTACACTATACGGACTGTCAGAGAGGTCATGAGAGTAGCGACAGTTATCTCCTTCCTTACAAACCCCATGCATAAAATACCTGTGAAACAAAGGACCACAAAACTGGATTAAAACCAATCCTTAAAAAGATTAAAACTAATTAGTATTCATGACTAATATATTCAATCAGCAAATACATAAACATATGAAATAAAAACAAAGAAAGGGCCAGGCACAGTAGCTCATGCCTATAATCCTGGCACTTTGGGAGGCTGAGGTGGGCAGATCACCTGAGGTCAGAAGTTGGGAGACCAGCCTGGCCAACATGGGGAAACCCCATCACTACTAAATATACAAAAATTAGCCTTAAGTGGTATCGAGCATCTATAATCCTAGCTACTCTGGAGACTAAAGCTGGAGAATCGCATGAACCCGGGAGGCGGAGGCTGTGGTAAGTCGAGATTGCACCACTGCACTCAAGCCAGGGCGACCGAGCAAGACTCCATCTTGAAAACAAAATAAAAATAAAAAGCGGAACTAGACTGATCATAGAATAATCCATTTGGGCACTACAGGAAGGCTGCTCATAGATCCAGGAACCAATTTAAATTCCAAACATTCATCTTGTTACTGCAGATTAAGTCTGACCACTGATGTCATTTTACAGTCCTAGGGAGGTGGCTTCTTGCTTTCCACTAACTGTAGCCACAATGGCAGATCTGTCAAAAAAAAAAAAATTAAAGACAAAGAGTCAAGAAACAATGTGTGCTGGAAAGGGTCAAGCTACTGTGTATATTTCACTTCCTCAAGAAAGCCATTTTGGCTGGGGGCAGTGGCTCATGCCTGTAATCCTTGCACTTTGGGAAGCTAAGGCAGGGGGATCACAAGGTCAGGAGATCCAGCCATTCTAGCCAACATGGTGAAACCCCATCTTTACTAAAAATCAAAAATTAGCTAAATTTGGTAGTAAGTGCCTGTAATCCCAGCTACCTGGAAGGCTGAGGCAAGAGAATCGTTTGAACCCAGGAGGCAGAGGTTGCAGTGATCAGAGATCGTGCCACGGCACTCCAGCCTGAGCAACAGAGCGAGAAAGCATTTTTAAGGCAGAGTACTATGGCTCATACCTATGGGGGGGCCAAGGCGGGAGGATCATTGGAGGCCAGGAGTTAGCAACATAGTGAGAGCCTCTCTACAAAAATAAGGTTAATTTTTTTTCTTTTTTTTTTTTTTTTTTTTAATAGAGTATCGCTCTGTCACCCAGGCTGAAATGCCCTGGCATGATCTCAGCTCACTGCAACCTCTGCCTCCCGGGTTCAAGCTATTCTCCTGCTTCAGCCTTCCAAACAGCTGGGACTACAGGCTCGTGCTACCATACCTGGCTAATTTTTTGTGTTTTTAGTAGAGACAGGGTTTCACCTTGTTAGCCAGGATGGTCTCAATCTCCTGACCTCGTGATCTGCCTGCCCACCTAGGCCTCCCCAAGTGCTGAGATTACAGGTGTGAGCCACTGTGGTCGGCCTAATTTTTTAAAAATTAGATGGGAAATGGCTCCTCTTGCCTATAATCCCAGCACTTGGGAGGCCAAGGAGAAACATTACGGCAGCGTTTACGTAACACAGTGAGTCTCTACAAAATACAGAAGAGAATTAGCCAGGCATGGTGACACACACCTGTAGTCCCAGCTACTTGGAAGGCGGAGATGGGAGGATCCCTTGAGCCCAGGGATGTCAAGGCTACAGTGAGCCATAATTGCGCCACTACTCTCCAGCCTGGGTGACAGAACAAGACTCTGCCTCAGAACAAAGCCAAACCAGCCGGCTCATGCCTGTAATCCCAGCACTTTGGGAGGCAGGCAGACCACCTGAAGTTGGGAATTCAAGACCAGCCTGACCAACATGGAGAAACCCTACCCCTACTAAAAATACAAAACTATTAGCCAGCCACAGTGACACATGCCTGTAATCCCAGATACTTGGGAGGCTGAGGCAGGAGAATCACTTGAACCCAGGAGCCGAGATCGAGCCACTGCACCCCAGCCTGAGCAACAGGAGTGACTCTCTATCTCAAAAAAAAAGTAAAAGAAGGCTGGGCGTGGTGGCTCACACCTATAATCCCAGCACTTTGGGAGGCCGAGGCAGGTGGATCACGAGGTCAAGAGATTGAGACCATCCTGGTCAGCAAGGTGAAACCTGTCTCTACTAAAAATACAAAAATTAGCTGGGCATGGTGGTGCGCGCCTGTAGTCCCAGCTACTCAGGAGACTGAGGCAGGAGAGTTGCTTGAACCCAGGAGGCGGAGGTAGCCGTGAGCCAAGATTGTGCCATTGCACTCCAGTCTGGGTAACAACAGCGAAACTCCCTCTCAAAAAAAAAAAAAAAAAGTAAAAGAAAAAAAATTGTCAGGAAGTCAACTTACAGGTATAATTAGCCTAACTTTCAACTGTTACTAGGGTTAACTTAATGCAACTCAGGTCTGAACTTTTGCCCAACTGCAGAGCTAGTTAATACTTTCTGTAAGCTTTGGCCCGGCACCATGGCTCACACCTGTAATCCCAGCATTTTATAAGGACGAGGTGGGTAGATCACTTGAAGTCAGGTGGCTCAAGCCCTGCCTGGGCAACATGGCGAAATCCTGTCTCTACAAAAATACAAAAATTAACAGGCCGGGCGCGGTGGCTCACACCTATAATCCCAGCACTTTGGGAGGCCGAGGCAGGTGGATCACGAGGTCAAGAGATCGAGACCATCCTGGTCAGCAAGGTGAAACCTGTCTCTACTAAAAATACAAAAATTAGCTGGGCATGGTGGTACATGCCTGTAGTCTCAGCTACTCGGGAGGCTGAGGCAGGAGAATTGCTTGAACCCAGAAGGCGGAGGTTGTGGTGAGCCGTGATCATGCCACTGTACTCCCGTCTGGGTAACAACAGCAAAACTCCGTCTCAAAGAAAAAAAAAAAATTAACTAGGCATGGTGGCCAGTGCCTGTAATCCCAGCCGTTCAGGAGACTGAGGTGGGAGAACTGCTTAAACCTGCAAGGTGGAGGAGGTTGCAGTGAGCCTAGAGTGCACCACGGCGCTCCAGCCTAGATGACAGAGCGAAACTCCATCTCAATAAATAAATAGGCCGGGCGTGGTGGCTCAAGCCTGTAATCCCAGCACTTTGGGAGACCAAGGCGCGTGGATCACGAGGTCAAGAGATCGAGACCATCCTGGTCAACATGGTGAAACCCCATCTCTACTAAAAATACAAAAAATTAGCTGGGCATGGTGGCACGTGCCTGTAATCCCAGCTACTCAGGAGGCTGAGGCAGGAGAATTGCCTGAATCCAGGAGGCGGAGGTTGCGGTGAGCCGAGATTGTGCCATTGCACTCCAGCCTGGGTAAAAAGAGCGAAACTCTGACTCAAAAATAAATAAATAAATAAATATTTTCTGTAAGCTTTAAAACTGGTTAGTTTTGTTTCTACATGCTACCACCAAAAAAGAAAAAATAAAAAACCGCCATCCAAATTCATCTTAATGTCACTGCCCAAGTTCAGCTTGCCTTAAGTGGAAGCCCTGGGCCACATTTCATTTCTACAGTTCCCTCCACTGTGCAGTCTCTGACTCCATGAGACACTGTCCAGTAATAAAGACAAATAAAGTTTACTAGAATCCCCCTATGGCTGTGCCTCTTAGAAACCTAATATTGTCACCAAGATAGAGAACAGTAAACTGCAAGTTAACCTGTAAGGGTACAAGAGAACCAAACTGTTCCCTCTAGGCATCTTAACCTCTTTAGGAATTTCTAGAAATTATAAAATAAATATGGCATTTAATCAAATGTCATCTGCTGTGACATTTCCTACTTTGATATTTAACTTATTTATTTTTTGAGATGGAGTTTCGCTCTTGTTACCCAGGCTGGAGTGCAATGGCGTGATCTCGGCTCACCGCAACCTCTGCCTCCTGGGTTCAGGCAATTCTCCTGCCTCAGCCTCCTGAGTAGCTGGGATTACAAGCACACGCCACGATACCCAGCTAATTTTTTGTATTTTTTTTTTTTTTTTTTTTGAGACGGAGTTTCACTCTTGTTACCCAGGCTGGAGTGCAATGGCGCGATCTCGGCTCACCGCAACCTCCGCCTCCTGGGTTCAGGCAATTCTCCTGCCTCAGCCTCCTGAGTAGCTAGGATTACAGGCACGCACCACCGTGCCCAGCTAATTTTTTGTATTTTTAGTAGAGACGGGGTTTCACCATGTTGACCAGGATGGTCTTGACCTCTTGACCTCGTGATCCACCCGCCTCGGCCTCCCAAAGTGCTGGGATTACAGGCTTGAGCCACCGCGCCCGGCCATTTTTTGTATTTTTAGTAGAGACGGGGTTTCACCATGTCGACCAGGATGGTCTCGATCTCTTGACCTCGTGATCCACCCGCCTCGGCCTCCCAAAGTGCTGGGATTACAGGCTTGAGCCACCGCGCCTGGCCCTGATATTTAACTTATAATGAGTATACTGTTTCTTAAACTAGATGGTAAATTCCTGATGGGTAAAAACTGTTTTATTACTCTTTTTATCTGTGTACATAATATGTACTTGTTTAGAAAAGGTAGAAGGCTGGGCGTGGTGATTCATGCCTCTAACCCCAGAACTTTGGAAGGCTATGGCCAAGGTTCAAGACCAGCCTGACCAACACAGTGAAACCCTTCTCCACTAAAAATACAAAATTAGCCAAGCTACTCGAGAGGCTGAAGCAGGGAGGCGGAGGTTGCAGTGAGCCAAGATGGTGCCATCACACTCCACCCTGGGCAACAAAAAGGAAACTCCATCTTAAAAGAAAAAGAGTGGAGCAGGGAAAGGGGGACTGAGAGAGACTGCTGGATGATGAGAGGATGCTGGGAAGCCCAAGGGTGTTAAGAAGAGCAGCAGGTCAGGCGTTGTGACCACGCCCAGGTAACTTCCTTAAGTTACATTAACCACATTTCAAAAACTTTTGGACCCGCATGGTGGCTCATACCTGTAATTCCAGCACTTTGGGAGGCTGAAGCAGGTGGATCACAAGGTTAGGAGTTCAAGATCAGCCTCACCAACATGGTAAAACTCCATCTCTACTAAAAATACAAAAATTATCTAGGTCTGGTGGTGAGTGCCTATAATCCCAGCTACTTGAGAGGCTGTGGTAGGAGAATTAATTGAGCCCAGAGGCGGAGGTTGCAGTGAGCTGAGATCATGCCACTGTACTCCAGCCTGGCCAAGAGTGACACCCTGTAGCAAAAAAAAAAAAAAAAAAAAAAACCAACTTTTGAGGCTCGGTAGGGTGGTCCATGTGTGTAATCTCAGGGTTTTGGGAGACTGAAGCAGGTGGATGAACTGAGGTCAGGAGTTCAAGACCAGCCCAGGCAATGGTGAAACTCCATCTCTACTAAAAATACAAAAAAAAATTGCTGATGGCGAGCACCTGTAATCCCAACACCTACGGAGACTGAGATATGAGAATCATCAACCTGAGAGGCAGAGATTTCAGTGAGCTGATATCGCACCACTGCACTTCAGCTGGGGCAACAGAAGGAGAGACTCAGTCTCGAAACAACGCTTTTGAGGCCAAGAATGGTACCTCACACCTGTAATCCCAGAAATTTGGGAGGCTGAGGCAGGTAAAATGCTTGACCCTAGGAGTTCAAGACCAGCCCAGGCAACAGGATGAGACCCTGCCTCTAACATTTTAACACAAAAAATACTAGCCAGGCATGGTGGCACCTGCCTGTAATTACAGCTACTGGTGAGGTTGAGGTGGGAGGATTGCTTGAGACTGAAGTGAAGGCTGCAGTGAGCCAAGACACTGCCACTGCACTCCAGTGTAGGAGACAGAATGAGACCCCATCTTAATAAAATAAATAAATAAAAATAAAGAAGAAAAGGCCAGGTGTGGTGACTCACCCCTGTAATCCCAGCACTTTCGGCTGCTGAGGAGGGCAGATCATCTGAGGCCAGGAGTTCGAGACCAGCCTGGCCTGACCAACATGATGAAACCCCTTCTCTATTAAGAATGTGGCAGGTGGGGCCCAAAGTGGCTCCGGCTGGATGTCGTGGTGCTTGCGAAGGCGAGGCCAAGAGTTCAAGGCCAACCAACCTCAGCAACCTTACAAGCTCTCAATGATTGGCAAAAAAAAAAAAAAAAAAAAAAAGAATGTGGCAGGTGTCTGTAATCCCAGCTACTCGGGAATTGCTTGAACCCCAGAGGCGGAGGTTGCAGGGAGCCAAGAACACTCGACTGCACTCCAGGCTGGGCAACAGACCAAGACTCCATCTCAAAAAATGGTTTTCGTGTATTATTTCAACTACCAGAACACTGATCTACCATTATAGAAGCACTCTGATAAAGCAGGCTCTAAATTCAAATTACAACTTCTCTTTAAATATTAACTGTTCTAACCTCACTCAAGGGAACTAGCAGCAGATGCAATGAGCATTTCTATTTCTTAGTATTCCTCTAACAAAAAAATCTGAAAAACAGCCTGATGGTGGCAGCATAACAGTTTCTTAGGAAAGTATTCTTAGGTTTTACTTAAGCTGCAGAAATAACACAATGAAAACCTCAGGAGAAACAGGAAAAATGTAGGGCCAGGCGCGGTGGCTCAAGCCTGTAATCCCAGCACTTTGGGAGGCCAAGGTGGGTGGATCACGAGGTCAAGAGATCGAGACCATCCTGGTCAAAATGGTGAAACCCTGTCTCTACTAAAGATACAAAAAATTAGCTGGGAGTGGTGGCGCGTGCCTGTAATCCCAGCTACTCAGGAGGCTGAGGCAGGAGAATTGCCTGAACTCAGGAGGCGGAGGTTGCGGTGAGCCGAGATCGCGCCATTGCACTCCAGCCTGGGTAACAAAAGCGAAACTCCGTCTCAAAAAAAAAAAAAAAAAAAAAAAAAAAAAAAGGAAAAAATTGACTGGAAAGAAAATACAGGTGATTCTGAGAATTAAAAACATTCTTATCAAAACTTCTAACTTAAGAGGATTAACCGCTAAGCGAAGAAAACAGCCTTAGTCAAATTCCTAGACACACGAGTGATGTGCTATAGGAGAAATCACCACAAACACTACAACACACGTGTACCTGATTCTCTTTAAAGGATGTTTACCTAGCAAACATTGGAAAATGTTTATTTATAATACAGTATATACATCTGCACTCTCCAATGCACAACTAATATTGTTTCTCCCATTGCAGGCATGCCATGTTTACTTACTGAATGACTGAATAAGGTAGTTATGGCTGGAGTACCTGTGTCCAGTGTAATCCCAGCTACTAGGGAAGCTGAGACAGGAGAATCACTTAAACCCGGGAGGCAGAGGTTGCAATGAGCAGAGATCGAGCCACTGTATTCCAGCCTGGGCAAAAGAGTGAGACTTTGTCTCAAAAAAAAAAAAAAAAGGAAAAGAAGGAAAAATATACATGTGCTCTGTCAAGCACTTCGTCCTTAAATTTACAAGTGTGTGTGTTTTTTTAATAAAAGCAGAGGAATCTTACAAAGTTCCCATTAAAGTGGGTAATTCTAGGTATGACTTTATCAACATCATTCAAGCATTTACTGAGTATCTGCTTATGCCAGGAACTGAGAAAAGCCCTGCAGGTAAACTAGGGCCCTACTCTTCTCGGAGAGCTCAAAGTGTACAATGAAGACCACAGTTAGGCCGGGCACCATGGCTCACACCTGTAATCCCAACATTTTGGGTGGCCGAGGCGGGTGGATCACCTGAGGTCAGGAGTTGAGACTAGCCTGACCAACACGGAGCAACCCCATCTCTACTAAAAATACAAAATTAGCCGGGCCCGGTGGCACATGCCTGTAATCCCAGGTACTTGGAGAGGCTGAGGCAGGAGAGTCGCTTGAACCCAGGAGGCAGAGGTTGCGGTAAGGAGAGATGGCACCACTGCACTCCAGCCTGGTCAACAAGAGCGAAAATCTGCCTCAAAAAAAAAAAAAAAAAATTGTACCTGACATTCCTTTATCTAAAGGAGAAAACTATTTTAAGAGATCATGTTGATACCTGGAACAACCGAAAACAATGTCAAACACTAAAACTCAAAACCTATCAAGGAATCAGCAGAACAACAAAAACTACCTCAAGCAAAAAAACAGAAACTAGTAAATCTACGCCTTTCTCTTTCTTTTCTTCTTCTTCTTTTTTTTTTTGACGGAGTTTTATACTCTTTCTCACAGGCTGGAGTGAAGTGGCCAGGTCTCAACTCATCGAAACCTCTGCCTCCAGGTTTTAAGTGATTTTTCTGCCTCAGCCTCCGAAGTAGCTGGGATTACAGGTGCCCACTATCATGCCCAGCTAACTTTTGTATTTTTAGTAGAGACAGTGTTTTCACCATGTTGGCCAGGATGCTCTCAAACTCCTGACCTCAGGCGGTCCGCCCGCCTCAGTCTCCCAAAATGTTGGAATTGCAGGCATGAGCCACCGCGCCAGCCTAGCCACCCCAACCGGTCAGTTTTAATTTTTAAAAGCCCTAACTGGCACAAATAGATCAACTGTAACATTGTAAAAGGGAAACAAATATTCAAGTAACTCTCTCAATGAGTTTGAAATCATCATTCCTTGTGATTTCACTTTTATGATCCACCGATGAATAAGACAAGTGACCTGAAATTGTGTTTGTGCCTTATCCCACTATATAAAATAATTAAGCTTATCCTTCACACCTTAAATGTATCGTATCGAAAACTGAGAGCTTCATCGTTGCCAGGAGAAATGTATCACAAAGACTGGGAAGGTTTCAAATTTCATTCTTATGAATACAAGCTCTTATTAGGAATTATTTTTAAATAATTGCGTATCAATACCATCCAGATGAAAATCGGCATTTCAGTTGATTTCTTCAACCCATAGAAAAAGATAAGCTTACAGTCACTACTGATCACTATTTAGAAACCGGAATATAAAAAAACATAATTAAATGCCCTCTTCTGCGTACAGCTACGAAGTTTTTACAAGCGTACACATCCGTACAACCTCCATCCCTTAATTTTTCTAAAATTTTCGTCTCCCATACCAAACCAAAACCAAACCTCTCTTCCGGGAGCAAAGAGCCCTTGCACTCCCTTAAGAAGATGCGTAAATTTCAAAAGAGGAACATAGCGCTGGGGGAGGGTAATAATCGCCGCTAAAAAACCGCGGGTGGATTAGACGACCCCGGCCCCCCTTTTGCCTGTTTCTAAGACAAAGCTCAGCACCGCCAACCTCGACAAACATACAAAGAAGATATACAAAAGCTTCTTCTCACGGTTGGGCGGAGGACCGGGGGGCGGAGGGGCGTGAAAAGACGTTACAAACGGATGACACGGAGGGAGGAGAGGGCTAGGAGCCAGGCCAGCTCGCTGGGGCCCTCGGCGGGGTGTCTAGGCCCGGAGAGGATGGCTGGGAGACCGGCTGGAAGCGACCACCTCCAGAGCCTCGGGAGGCGGAGGTAGCGGCGGGGGCATCCTTCCAGCGGCAGGGGAGGGGCCAGCCTACCTCTCCACTATGCGCTCGCAGCCAGCGCAGGCAGCGCTGAGAGAACGGTAGGCGGTGGTGCAGCCCCCTGCCCCGCAGCGGCCCCGCAGCGACAGCGCACCGCCAGGCCTCCGCGGACAGCGCTGAGGGATCCGCAGCCCAGCGGGGGTTGACGCAGTGACTGGGAGGACGCAGTGACTGGGAGGACGCAGTGACCGGGGGGACGCGGCGGCGGCGGCAACAGCGAGGGCTGCGGGGGTCGAGACAACGCCGGTCCCCGCCTTCCCGCGCCTGTCGCCGCCGGCCGGCAGCCCTCCTCCCTCCCGCGCCGCGGGCGCGGCCCGCCGCCACCTCCCCGCCCCTGGCGCTCCGCCGCCCAACGTCCTACCTGCAGGTGACCTGTTTAGTCCAGCCGCCGCCGCTGCCGTCGCTGCCGCCGCCCCCTCCGCCCGCCCCCGGGGACGGGGCGGTGACTGTGGGGATCGAGGTGGGGGAGGCCGCTGTCTCCACCGCCGCTGCCGCTTCTGCTCCTGATGTTGTGGCTGTTGTTCCGGGAGCTGCAGCCTCCGCCATTACTGTTTATCCCACACAGCAAAGGCCCCGGAACTTCCGGGATCACATAGTTCCGGTCCGGCTGCGGGTAAAGGACGGCGAGGCCAGGCGAAGGGAGGGGAAGGACACTGAGGTACCCGCTCGGTACCGGCCTGCTCCGCGTCGCGTCTCCGAGCGCTCTCGCCACTTGAGCTGAGGGCCCCGAGCGTGCACGCCCGCGGCACGCCCACGGCGCCGCTGATTGGTGGAGGGGACGTCTCCTTCGGGAAAGGGGCGGGGCTAGCAGGGTCTGTACAGGTGTCTCCCGTGGAGACCCCGGCGACGAAAGTCCACAGTCATTCAGAGGCTTTCTTCCTAGCAGAGGTTGGTATAGTGGAGCGGGAGCTGGAGACTAGGGGCCTGCAGACGGAAGACCTGGGTTTGAATCCGCCCTTTACTATTTTTTAGTGAGATCTTGAACTAGGTACTTGTTCTCTCAGCCTGAATTTCCTCCTCTCTCAAATATAGATGGCACAGACCCCGCCGCACTGGGTTGCTTCACTGAGCTTAATGGTACTTGGTAAACACTTAATAAAGGTTATCTCGGCTGGGCGTAATCCCAGCACTTTGGGAGGCCGAGGAGGGTGGATCGTGAGGTCAGGAGATCGAGACCATCCTGGAAAACATGGTGAAACCCAGTCTCTATTAAAATACAAAAAAACTAGCCGGGCTTGGTGGTGAGCGCCTGTAGTCTCAGCTACTGGGAGGCAGAGGCAGGAGAATCGCTTGAACCCGGGAGGTGGAAGTTGCAGTGAGCCGAGATGGCACCACTGCACTCCAGCCTGGCAACAGAGCAGGACAACGTCTCAAAAAAAAAAAAAAAAAAAAGGGGGGGGGCGGAGGTTATCTCTTATTCCTGGTATTTCAGATGTGATCTTGGCCAAGTGTTTTGACTAGAGGGCTGGTCCCTTTATCTCTCGCCTTCCCTTTCTAAGCTACATGTGTCTTACAGCAAATTATTTTACCTCTTGGTGCTCCTGCTTTCTCCTCTGTAAAAATGACAACAACAATAAGAAGAAGAAGAAGAAGAATAATGATCAGGCCAGGCACAGTGGCTAATGCCTGTAATCCCAGCATTTTGGGAGGCCGAGGAGGGTGGATTATCTGAGGTCATGAGTTCGAGACCAGCCTGGCTAATGTGAAACTCTATTTTTACTAAAAATACAAAAATTAGCCAAGACTAGTGGCAGGCACCTGTAATCCCCGCCGATCGGGAGGCTGAGGCAGGAGAATCCCTTGAACCCAGTAGGCAGAGACTGCAGTGAGCCAAGGCCACTGCACTCCAGCCTGGGCAACAGAGTGAGACTCTGTCTCAAGATATTAATAATAATAATAGGACGAGGAGGAGGAGAAAAACTAATAATAGATAATGTAACCTACTCCGGAGATGGCTGTGAAAATTAAATGAGAGTCCATTTAAAACGCTTTGCATTGTGCTTCACACTGCAGTGAATACATAATGAATAACAAAAGAGGTCTGGAATATCCTAGCTTTTTTAAAATGTGTCTTTACAATTGTATATATTTAAGGTGTAAATATTGTTTTAATATACATATGCATAGTGAAGTGATTACCACAGTCAAACAGATTTAGCATATCACCTCGAAGGAATAATTTATGTACATGTTTGTGGTAAAAACCCAAGCTTGGCCGGCCGGTGGCTCACGCCTCTAATCCCAGCACTTTGGGAGGCCGAGGCTGGTGGATCACGAGGTCAAGAGATGGAGACCATCCTGGTCAACAAGGTGAAACCCCATCTCTACTAAAAATACAAAAAATTAGCTGGGCATGGTGGCGCGTGCCTGTAATCCCAGCTACTCAGGAGGCTGAGGGAGGAGAATTGCCTGAACCCAGGAGGCGGAGGTTGCGAGGTTGCAGTGAGCCAAGATTGTGCCATTGCACTCCAGCCTGGGCGAAAAGAGCGAAACTACGTCTCAGTAAATAAATAAATAAATATAAAAATAACCACTGTTCTACTCTGTTTCTATGCATTCAACTTTTTCACGTCTTCCTGTGTAAGTGAGATAATGTAATATTGTTCTTTGTGTATGGCTTATTTCATGCAGCATAATGTCCTGCAGTTTATCCATGTTGTGGCAAATAAAGGCTACCATGCATGTACTACCATGTTGTGGCAAATAAAGGCTACTACCATGTAGTAACCTTCAGAGACATAATAGATGGTAAATGTTTCTTTCAGACTTGTAAAGTTGTCACACTCTCAGTTAACCTCTCCTAGATCTAGGGAAGGGAGGGCCCCAAAGAAGGCTCTTTTTTGTTTGTTTGTTTGAGATCCCTGGCTGGAGTGCAGTAGCACAATCTTAGCTCACCGCAACCTCCGCCTCCTGGGTTCAACGATTCTCCTGCCTCAGCCTCCCATGTAGCTGGGATTACAGGCATGAGCCACCGTGCCCGGCCAGAAGTCTCTTTTAAATAGAGCCTTCTATTTTAAGGCTGAGAATTAAGGAATATCTAGCTTCTGAGGATTACTTCTAAAACTATGAAAAGTAAACTGTACTTAATTTTTTATTTTGTTTAGAGATGGGGTCTCACTGTATTGCTCACGCTGGTCTCCAACACCTGTGCTCAAGTGATGCTCCTGCCTTGGCCCTCCAAAGTGCTGGGATTATAGGCACGAGCTACCATGCCGGGCCTTAGAGTGTATTTAATTATATTTCCCCATTAAGGCCTACTGTCAACTCAGACACAGCATATTAAACCCTAAGCTTCCATAGGCAGTTTTCCATAATCCCTTAAATTCAACTCTTCTGTAGTCTCTACTTTGAGAAAATGAAAATCAGCCTATTGATCATCAGACCACGGTGTACCCAACACAAGCAAACAAGGACTGTGGCAAAAACAAGAGAAAATAATGCATCTCCCAGGGCCACACCACAGCGAGATACCTATGATATTTCATTCACTTCACCTCAAAATATACACTTCTGGCTTGGCATAGGTGGCTCATGCCTATAATCCCAGCACTTTGGGAGGCAGAGGTGGGCGGATCATATGAGGTCAGGAGTTTGAGACCAGCCTGACAAACATGGAGAAACCCTTTCTACTAAAAATACAGAATTAGGTGGGGGGTGGGGGGGGTGCATGCCTGTAATCCCAGCTACTTGGGAGGCTGAGGCAGGAGAATCACTTGAACCAGGGAGGTGGAAGTTTCAGTGAGCCGAGACCACCATTATACTCCAGCCTGGGCAACAAGAGCAAAACTCCGTCTCCAAAATATATATATACACACACACACACACACACACACACACACACACACACACACACACACACACACAAGTTACCTCGGCGTGGTGGCATGTGCCTGTAATTCCTACTCTGGAGACTGAGGGAAGAGAATCACTTGAATCCAGGAGGCAGAGGTTGCAGTGAGCCAAGATCGCGCCACTGCACTCCAGCCTGGGCAACAGATCTCTGTCTCAAAAATAAATTGGCTAAACAAACTTCTTTGACATATTTTAAGATACCCCTCCATAATAAAAAAGCAAAAGAAAAAAAACAAGTAAGTTACTTCTTCAGAAGAGTTGGAAGTACAAGAATAGAAGGAAAGCTGTCTTTCGTGAGAAAGATTTGCATCTGTAGAGAAAAGCTGCACGGATGTAGCCAGGCTTTCTTTGGAGGCCTTCCTTCCCCAGATCTAGGAAAGATTAGCTGAATCTGACTACTTTAAAAGCCTGAAAGAAACACGTACCACCTATTGTGTTTCTGAAGGCTGCTATCTGTATGGTTTCAACTACCTAACAAGACCACTGTGGCTAGCCAGGCCTCCGCTTCTCTTCATCCCATAACCTGTGTTGCCATCCTGTGATTTACCCTTATATCCTGTTTTGGATATGTCAACACTATGCCTTGACTCCCCAACACAGGTTATGGGATGAAGAATGTTCCCCATTCTTTCAGTAACCTCAAAAAGGAATATAAACTTCCCTAACCCACTGAGGGGTCGGGGTCATCACTCTGTTGTTCTCCCTATGCACATTAATAAATGCGTAAGCCAGCCGAGTGCGGTGGTTCACACCTGTAATCCCAGCACTTTGGGAGGCCGAGGTGGGCGGATCACCTGAGGTCAGGAGTTCAAGACCAGCCTGGCCAAAAAGGAGAGACCCCCCCCCATCTCTAAAAAAACAATAAAATAAAAATAAATGTGTAAGCCTTTTCACTAGTTAATTTCCCAGGGTTTTTGTTTGTTTGTTTGTTTTGAGACAGGGTCTCGCTCTGTTGTGCAGGCTGGAGTGCAGCGGTGCCATCTCAGCTCACTGCAATCACCACCTCCTGGGCTCAAGTGATCCTCTTTCCTCAGTCTCCCATGCAGCTGAGACCACAGGCACACACCCCTACATCCAGCTAATTTTTGCATTTTTGGTAGAGACAGGGTTTTGCCATGATGCCCTGGCTGGTTTCGAACTCCTGGGCTCAAGCAATCCTCTTGCCTCTACCTCCCATAGTACTAGGATTACGGGCTCTTGGAGGACTGGGATCTTTGCAGGGATGTATCCCAAGTGCCTAGAATAGTGTCTGGCATATAGTAGGTGCTCAATCTCTGATGTTATCCAAATTACCCAGCAACACTATGCCTTGACTCCCCAACCATACCAAACAAAAATAACAATATGTTGTATTAAAAGGAAACAAAATAGTAGGCCGGTGCGCGGTGGCTCACGCCTATAATCCCAGCACTTTGGGAGGCTGAGGAGAGTGTATCACGAGATCAAGTGATCAAGACCGTCCTGGTCAACAAGGTGAAACCCCGTCTCTACTAAAAAAAATACAAAAATTATCTGGGCATGATGGTGCACGCCTGTAGTCCCAGCTACTCGGGAGGCTGAGGCAGGAGAATTGCTTGAACCCAGGAGGCGGAGGTTGTGGTGAGCTGAGATCGTGCCATTGCACTCCAGCCTGGGTAACAAGAGCGAAACTTCGTCTCAAAAAGTAAATAAGTAAATAAATAAATAAAAGGAAACAAAATAAAAGCCAATCTCTCTAGTGTGCTGGGGTAAACATGCAGCAAAGGGGCAATTCGGGCATTTCTTTGCTGCCAAACTATTTATTAGGGACCCTACTGTGCCAGCACTACTGTAGCCAGGTGTTTTCTGTTGCTGTTGCTGTTGTTGTATGTGTGTATGTGTTTGTGTGTGTTTGTGGAATGGAATCTCTCTCTGTGGCCCAGGCTGGAGTGGAGTAATGCAATCTCGACTCACTGCAAACTTCACCTCCTGGGTCCAAGCGGTTCTCCTACCTCAGCCTCCCAAGTAGTTGGGATTACAGGTGCCCACCACCATGCCCAGCTAATTTTTGTATTTTTAGTACAGAAGGGGTTTCACCATGTTGGTCAAGATGATCTCGAACTCCTGACCTCAAGTTATTGGTCTGCCTCAGCATCCCAAAATACTGGGATTACAGGCATGAGCCACAGCACCTGGCCTGTGTCTTCTTTTCTTTTCTTTTAAATAAATATCAAGCTGGTCTTATCCTCCATTTTCCTCTCCAAGCTTTGGCCTCCCAAAGTGCTGGGATTATAGCCTTGAGGCACCGTGCCTGACCCAGGTTCTTAGTTGTAGGTGGAGTAAAGGCTTGGTGTGAAGTGAGGGTACCCAAAATTTTCTCTGATTACTAATGCCTTCTCAGATGCCAAAGTCCAGAAGGGGATGCCTCTATGCTAGGAATGACTCCAGTAGTAAGAGCAGAAGATCCTTGTCCCATCCATCTTCACTGACTGGGGTTAAGGCCAGTGCCAGTGAAGAAACAGGGAACTTTACCACAAAATATGACTCCCTGGTATAATGTGTGTTTCAAATTAAATGCCCTAGAGGTCAACAACAGGGTTATAAGACACTTCCTCAATCTACACGAAGATCCCAAGACCCTCCAAGAACAATTGTTTCTCCTCCCCCCGCCTATTATCTTATGATCTCTGGCAGGAAAGAAGACCAAGAATGTAACTACACCAGAACAGGTTCTTTTACAAGACAATGTCTGTCTTTCAGGCTCATTCAGTTTCCAAAGAGAACCATTTACAGGTTAGTCTCTGTTCCTTATCCATTCATTCTGCCTTGTAATCATTTATTACCCTTAACAGAATTACCACTTTTCTAATCTCTCCCTCCCAACTATCTGAGCCCCGCTGGGATATTGGGTAATTACTGTGTGATTCACCCCACGCATACCCTGTGCATGCTAATAAATGTGTATGCCTTTTCTCCATTCATCTGCATGTGTCATTTGATTTTTCAGCAGGGACACTTGGTAGAGAAAGGAAGATTAAGAGGTGGTAGTGGGTATCTCCTTCACAACTTTGCATGAAACTAGTCATTTTCTGAGTGTGGTGATCATATTTATTAGAACGAAATGTTACATGGCTTGGCAAGGACTGTGCAGTGGAACTCGTCAGGATAACAGAAAACTTAAAATCATGACTGTGCAGAAAATCTGAGCTATGTAGGAGTCACATGGGCACTTTTGTTTTGCACTAGTGGCTGTGTGGCATTGGGCAAGTTACCACCTCAGTTTCCTTGTTGATGAAATAAACACAAAAACAGGCCAGGCGTGATGGCTCACGCCTGTGATCCCAGTACTTTGGGAGGCTAAACCAGTCGTGTAACTGCCCAAGTAATTTACCTTGCCCATTACCTAGACAGAGCGGCTTCATCAAGACGGGAATTGCAATAGAGAAAGAGTAATTCATGCAGAGCTAGCTGTGCCAGAGACCAGAGTTTTATTATTTCCTAAATCAGTCTCCCAGAACATTAAGGGAGCAGAGTTTTTAAGGATAACTTGGTGGGTTGGGGGGAAGCTAGTGAGCCAGGAGTGCTGATTGGTCAGAGATGAAATCATGTAGAGTCGGAGCTGTCTTCTTGTGCTGAGTCAGTTCCTGGGTGGGGGCCACAAGATCAAATGAGCCAGTTTATTGGTCTGGGTGGTGCCAGCTGATCCATCCAGTGCAGGCCCTGCAGAATATCTCAAGCACTGATTTTTTTTTCCTTTTCTTTTTTGAGACTGAGTCTTTCTCTATTGCCCAGGCTGCAGTGCAATGGTGTGATCTTGCTTCACTGCAACCTCCGCCCTCCCCGCTACCTCTGGGTTCAAGCAATTCTCGGGCTCAGCCTCCAGAATAGCTGGGATTACAGTTGCCCACCACCACACCTGACTAATTTTTGTATTTTTAGTAGAGACACGGTTTTGCCATGTTGGCCATGTTGGTCTTGAACTCCTGACCTCAAGTAATCTGCCTACTCTCAAAGTGCTGGGCACTGTTAGGAGCAGTTTAGGGAGGGTCAGAATCTAGTAGCCTCCAACTGCCTGACTCTTAAACCATAACTTCTTTTTTTTTTTTTTTTAACCAAGATCAAGAAATGAGGATACAGTCCATATAAACCACCATTTCTAATCTTGTGGCTGGCTAATTTGTTAGTCCTATAAAGGCAATCTAGTCCCCAAACAAGAAGGAGGTCTGCTTTGGGAAAGGGCTGCTATGGTCTTTGTTTAAGCTCTATAAACTTAAGTTTCTCCAAGAGTTAGTTCAGTCTACACCCAGGAATGAACAAGGACAGCCTGGAGGTTAGAAGCAAGATAGAGTCAGTAACATTAGATCTCTTTCACTGTCTCAGTCATAATTTGAGGTCAGGACTTTGAGACCAGCCTGGCCAACATGGTGAAACCCTGTCTCTACTGAAAATACAAAAATTAGCAGGGTGTGGTGGCACATGCCTGTAATCTCAGCTAGTGAGCCGAGATCACATTTCACTTAAGCCTGGGCATTAGACTCCATCTCTAAAAAAAGAAAAAAGAAAAGAAAAGAAATAAAGCCAAGAATAGCTTCTTGGCTTTTTGGCTAAGATCAAGTGTAGAAATAAAGCCAAAAACAAACAAAAAAAACCCACTCACAAACATACACAAAAACACCTTCCTTGTAAATATTAAAGGAGTTAATAGCTGCAAAACTCAAAGGACATTCACCTCATTTAAAAACTGTTAGATGGAGGCCGAGGTGGATGGATCACGAGGTCAAGAGATTGAGACCATCCTGGTCAATGTGGTGAAACCCCATCTCTACTAGAAATACAAAAAATTAGCTGGGCATGGTGGCGCGTGCCTGTAATCCCAGCTACTTAGGAGGCTGAGGCAGGAGAATTGCCTGAACCCAGGAGGCAGAGGTTGTGGTGAGCCGAGATTGCGGCACTCCAGCCTGGGTAACAAGAGCGAAACTCCGTCTCAAAAAAAAAAAAAAAAAAAAAATCAGGATGCCAAATTAAATTTAAGTTTCAGCCAAATAATCAGTGTTTCGTATAAATATATTCCAAATATTGCATGGGATAGACTTAAAAATTATTGTTTATCTGAAATTAAAATGTAGGAGGAGGAGGGGGAGGATAAAAAAGTGAAATTAAAATATAACTAGTGGGTTGGCCTTGTGAGGTGGCTCATACCTGTAATCTCAGCACTTTGGGAGACCAAGGTGGTGGAACACCTGAGATCAGGAGTTTGAGACCAGCCTGGCCAACATGGTGAAACCCCATTTCTACTAAAAATACAAAAAAACTTAGCCAGGCCTGCTGGTGGTGCATGCTGTAATCCCAGATACTCAGGAGGCTGAGGCACCAGAATCACTTGAACCCGGGAGGTGGAGGTTGCACTGAGCCAAGATCGCACCACTGCACTCCAGACTGGGCAACACAGCAAGCCTCCATCTCAGAAAAAATCCAACAACATACATATATGTGTATATACATATGTGTACCTATATATGTATATGTATGTGTGCATATATATGTATATGTATATATATGTATATGTATGCGGGCATATATATGTATACATATGTGTGTGTATATGTGTGTATATATGTATATATAGGTATATATGTGTATATATGCATATATATTATGTATATATATATATATAATTTTCCAGGCTTTAAAGTGGCAAAGTACTTTAAAGTGGCAAAGTGGTATATATATATGTGTATATAAGTAACTAGTGTTAAAGGAAAAGAAATCTTGGGGCTCCTAAATTACTAAGCTAAAGGAAAAATTCAATCTGGGAACTTCTTAGGGCCAACCTGTCTCCCCTTCTATTCAAAGTCACTCACTTCTCTGAGATAGATGCATATCTGATTGCCTCCTTTGGAGAGGCTAATCAGAAACTCAAAAGAATGCAACCATTTGTCTCTTATCTACCTATGACCTGGAAAACTCCTCCCTGCTTGGGGTCTTCCCTTTTTTTTTGTTTAAAATTGTGCTAACTTTCCAGACTGAACCAATGTCATCTTGCATATGTGGATTGATGGTTCATGTCTCCCTATTATGTATAAAAGCAAGATGTGCTCTGACCACCTTGGACACATGTCATCAAGAACCTTCTGAGGCTGAGTGCAATGGCTTATGCCTGTAATCCCAGCACTGTGGGAGGCCGAGGTGGGCGGATCACCTGAGGTCGGGAGTTCGAGACCAGCCTGGCCAACTTGGAGAAATCCTGCTTCTACTAAAAATACAAAAATTGGGCCAGGTGCTGTGGCTCACACCTGTAATCCCAGCACTTTGGGAGGCCAAGGTGGGTGGATCACAGGGTCAGGAGTTCAAGATCAGCCTAGTCATCATAGTGAAACTCCGTCTCTACTAAAAATACAAAAATTAGCTGGGTGTGGTGGCATATGCCTGTAATCCCAGTTTCTCAGGAGGCTGAGGCAGGAGAACCACTTGAACCCGGGAGGCAGAGGTTGCCATGAGTGGAGACCGCCATTGCACTCTAGCCTGGGTGACAGAGTGAGACTCTGTCTCAAAAAAAAAAAAAAATTGGGCCAGGCGCAGTGGCTCACGCTTGTAATCCCAGCACTTTGGGAGGCCGAGGTGGGTGGATCACGAGGTCAAGAGATCAAGACCATCCTGGTCAACGTGGTGAAACCCCATCTCTACTAAAAATACAAAAAATTAGCTGGGCACGGTGGCGTGGGCCTGTAATCCCAGCTACTCAGGGGGCTGGGGCAGGAGAATTGCTTGAACCCAGGAGGCGGAGGTTGCAGTGAGCCGAGATCGCGCCATTGCACTCCAGCCTGGGTAACAACAGTAAAACTCCGTCTCAAAAAAAAAAAAAAAAAAAAAATTAACCGGGTGTGGTGGTACATGCCTGTAGTCCCAGCTACTCAGGAGGCTGAGGCAGGAGAATTGCTTGAACCTGGGAGCCAGAGGTTGCAGTGAGCCAAGATCATGCCATTACATTCCAGCCTGGGCAACAAAAGCAAAACTCCATCTCAAAAACAAACAAACAAAAAAGACCATATTTGATTTTTTTTTTTTTGAGACAGAGTTTTGCTCTTGTTATCCAGGCTAGAGTACAATGGCGCAATCTCGGCTCACCGCAACCTCTGCCTCCTGGGTTCAAGCAATTCTCCTTCCTCAGCCTCCCGAGTAGCTGGGACTACAGGCCTGTGCCACCATGCCCAGCTAGTTTTGTATTTTTAGTAGAGACGGGGTTTCACCATGTTGACCAGGATGGTCTCGATCTCTTGACCTCGTGATCCACCCGCCTCGGCCTCCCAAAGGAGTGGGATTATAGGCGTGAGCCACTGCGCCTGGCCAATTTTCAGAGGTCTTTCACCTACATTATCTAGTTTGAGTCCCACAATGGCCTTTAGACATAGGACAAGAGTACTTTGCAACTTTAAAGCCCGGAACACGAGGTTGTAGAGTCATGCACAAATGTTGCCCGTAACCACATAGCCTATAAGTGAGGCCAGGCGTGGGGGCTCATGCCTGTAATCCCAGCACTTTAGAGGCCAAGGTGGGCGGATCACCTGAGGTCGGGAGTTCAAGACCAGCCTGACTGACATAGTGAAACCCTGTCTTAAAAAGAAAAAAAAAAGGCCATAAGTGAGCTTGGAGCTTGAGGAATTTAAGCTTCTGCTCTATTGCTTCCCTGGCTGGTGCTGGAAGTTAAGCCTTGCCCTAAAGAAGCTTTTCCTTTGAAAGGGAAGACCGCAAACAAGACACTTCACATTAAGTGCTACAAAGTTAAAGGATAAGAGATTTGTCTGGCATCCTCCAAACCACTGTATAATTTTTTTTTTTTGAGACAGAATTTTGCTCTTGTCACCCAGGCTGGAGTGCAGTGGTGCAATCTTGGCTCACTGCAGCCTCTACCTCCTGGGTTCAAGCAATTCTCCTGCCTCAGCCTCTTGAGTAGCTGGGATTACAAGCATACACCACCATGCCTGGCTAATTTTTGTATTTTTAGTAGGGATGGGGTTTCACCATGTTGGCCAGGCTGGTCTCAAACTCCTGACCTCAGGTGATTCACCCACCTTGGCCTCCCATACTGCTGAGATTACAGGGGTGAGCCACCATACCCAGCCAGAAAATTAGCGGAAGCCAGGAGCAGTAGCTCATGCCAGTAATCGCAGCACTTTGGGAGGCCAAGGTGGGATGATTGCTTGAGGCCAGGAGTTCAAGACCAGCCTGGGAAACACGGCAAAACCCCATTTCATTCCTGTAATCCCAGCACTTTGGGAGGTCAAAGCAGGTGGGTCACTTGAGGTCAGGAGTTCAAGACCAGCCTGGCCAACATAGTGAAACCCCGTCTCTACCAAAATACAAAAATGAGTTATTGGGCTTAGCACCATCTTCTTGGAAACCTCTGTGCCACGAAAGCCAAGTGGAGGAAGCAGCAAATGAGGAAGCTGAAGAACAAAAGAAAGGTGAGGCAGAGTTCCAAGTAAACCACTAGCTTGTTGCACCCATGGAGGCCACAGAAGCAGAAACATGGAATGCCAGAGGCTGAGGATGCTGGTACAAGCGGTTGGACTGCATGCTACTATCGAGAGCTTTCTCAATGGATCTAGGACTTTATCGCCATCTGATGGCCAAGACCACCTCTGAGACCTACCTTGCTCATAACCAAAACTGTCCCTGTTGGTTTTTTGCCCTGGACCTGTGACATTCTGGATTATTTCTGTGTCCACTTGTGGCCAAGTGTAGCAACCATACAATAAATTATCTCTTCCACTGTCTTAGCTAAATAATTAAAAAATATTATTTAGGGTGCAGTGGCTCACCCTTGTAATCCCAGCACTGTGGGAGGCCAAGGCGGGCAGATCACCTGAGGTCAGGAGTTCAAGACCAGCCTGGCCAACAGGGTGAAACCCCATCTCTACTAAAAATACAAAAATTTACTAATTTTTTTTTTTTTTTTGAGACAGAGTTTCACTATTGTTGTCCAGGCTGGAGTGCAATGGCTCAATTTTGGCTCACCGAAACCTCTACCTCCTTTGTTCAAGTGATTCTCCTGCCTCAGCCTCCTGAGTAGCTGGGATTACAGGCATGTGACACCACACCCGGCTAATTTTGTATTTTCAGTAGAAACAAGGTTTTGCCATGTTGACCGGGCTGATCTGAAACTCTTGACATTGTGATCCACCCATCTCGGCCTCCCAAAGTGCTGGGATTACAGGCATGAGCCATTGTACCAAGCCTAGACCTAAGGTTAAACTATAAACTAAATTTCTCCCAAAGCTAGTTAGGCCTACTCCCAGGAATGACCAAGGACAGTTTGGAGATTAGAAGCAAGATAGAGGCAACAATGTCAGATTTCTCTTAGTGCCTATATATATATATATATATATATTTTTTTTTTGAGATGGAGTCTTGCTCTATTGCCTAGGCTGCAACCTCCACCTCCAGGGTTCAGGCAATTCTCCTGCCTCAGTCTCCTGAGCAGCTGGGACTACAGGTGCCCACCACCATGCCCAGCTAGTTTTTGTATTTTTAATAGAAATGGGGTTTCACTTTATTAGCCAGGCTGGTCTCGAACTCCTGACCTTGTTATCTGCCCACCTCGGCCTCCCAAAGTGCTGGGATTACAGGCATGAGCCACCTCACTTGGCCTAGTGTCATAATTTTTCAAAGGCACAGAGAAACAGTGAAAGCTAGTGTTCCTACTGAGCAGATTCCTCCCCAGTTCACAGCGTGCTTTAGGGTATCTTTGGGTGTTTCTCTACCAGCCATGCAGAAGTTATCAGACCTAGTGAGACTGCGGCAGACTCCCAGGGCGGGGGTGGGAGTGTCCTAAGTGGTAGTGGAGAGGGAGAACATTTTCCACACTTGGATAATCCCAGGTGCACAGTGTCTCTCTGGCTTCATGGCTGCTGCTGGTCCTGGCCTCCTATTTGTCTGGGGGCTCCAGTCTGAGGGACTGTAGCAGTACATTCTGGATTTGGTAATTAGCTAACATAGAGCTCAGTGTCATATGCCTACTGTCCAAAACATAAAATTGTAATTGATGTAATTTTGATAAATTGATGTCATTTATCAAAACGTGTTGATAAAAAGAGCCAAACTCTAGGGGTTGGGCTCAGTTGCTCAGGTCTGTAATCCCAGCACTTTGGGAGGCTGAGGAGGGAGGAGGATCACTTGAGCCCAGGAGTTCAAGACCAGCCTGGGCAACATTGTAAAATTTTTAAAAAATTAGCTGGGTGTGGTGGCGCATGCCCATAGTGCTAGTTCTTGCTCTTTGTTTATTCATTAAAAAAAAAAATTCTTGGCCGGGCGTAGTGGTTTACGCCTGTAATCCAAGCACTTTGGGAGGCCGAGGCGGGCAGATCACGAAGTCAGAAGATGAAGACCATCCTGGCTAGCACAGTGTCTCTGCTAAAATACAAAAAATTAGCCAAGTGGGTGGCATGCACCTGTAGCCCCAGCTACTCAGGAGGCTGAGGCAGGAGAATCACTTGAATCTGGGAGGTGGAGGTTACAGTGAGCTGAGATTGTGCCATTGCACTCCAGGGTGACAAGAGTGAAACTACATCTTTAAATAAATAAATAAATAAATAAATAGGCCAGGCATGGAGGCTCATGCCTGTAATGCCAGCACTTTGGGAGGCTGAGATGGGTGGATTGTCTGAGTTCAGGAGTTTGACAATAGCCTGGGCAACAAGGTGAAACCCCACCTCTACCAAAATACAAAAAGAAAAAAACAAAATTAGCCGGGCATTGCAGCAGGCACCTGTAATCCCAGCAACTTGGGAGGCTGAGGGAGAATTGCTTGAATTCTGGAGGCAGAAGTTGCAGTGAGCCGAGATCGTGCCAGTGCACTTCAGCCTGGGCAACAGAGCGAGATTCTGTCTCCAAAAAAAAAAAAAAAAAAGATAAAAATAAATAAACAAACAAACAGATAAATAAATAAAATGGTCTCTCTCTGCTGCCCAGGCTGAAGTGTAGTGTGGCAAAATCATGGCTCAGTGCAACCTCGACTTCCTAGATTCAAGCAATCTTCCTGTCTCAGCCTCCCAGCAACCTTGACTTCCTAGATTCAAGCAATCTTCCTGTCTCAGCCTCCCAAGCAGCTGGGACTGTGCCACGCGCAACCATGCCTGGCTAATTTTTTGTTTTGTTTTGTAGGGACAGGGTCTCCTTATGTTGGCCAGGTTGGTCTCAAACTCCTGGGTTCAAGTGATCCTCCTGCCTGAGCCTCCCAAAGTGTTGTGATAACAGGTGTGAGCCACCACGCCCAGCCTCTGATTAATTTTAAAGTTAAAATTAAAATCCTTGGCCGGGCGCAGTGGCTCACGCCTGTAATCCCAGCACTTTGGGAGGCCGAGGCGGGTGGATCACGAGGTCAAGAGATTGAGACCATCCTGGTCAACATGGTGAAACCCCGTCTCTACTAAAAATACAAAAAATTAGCTGGGCATGGTGGTGCATGCCTGTAATCCCAGCTACTCAGGAGGCTGAGGCAGGAGAATTGCCTGAACCCAGGAGGCGGAGGTTGCGGTGAGCCGAGATCGTGCCATTGCACTCCAGACTGGGTAACAAGAGCGAAACTCCGTCTCAAAAAAAAAAAAAAAAAAAAAAGAAATTAAAATCCTTAGCATGATCTACAGAGCACATAAAATTTGACCCTGCTGGGCACAGTGGCTCATGCCTGTAATCCCAGCACTTTGGAAGGCCGAGATGGGCAGATCACGAGGTCAAAAGATCGAGACCATCCTGGCCAACATGGTGAAACTCCGTCTCTCCTAAAAATACAAAACAAAAATTAGCCGGGCATGGTGGCACACGCCTGTGGTCCCAGCTACTCGGGAGGCTGAGGCGGAAGATTCGCTTGAACTCAGGAGACAGAGGTTGCAGTGAGCCGAGATTTCGCCACTGCACTCCAGCCTGGGGACAGAGTAAGACTCCGTCTCAAAAAAAAAAAAAATTTGACCCTGTTATGGGCTAAACTGTATCGACACCCCCAAATTCTTGGGTCAGAGTCCTAACCCCCAGAACCCCAGAATGGGACTGTATTTGGAGACAGAGTCTTTAAAGAGGTAATTACATTAAAATGAGCTCATTAGGATGGGCCCTAATCCAACATGACTCCTTAGAAGAAAAGATTAAGACATAGATACCTATAAAGGGAAGGTAACGTGAGGACACAGAATACTCCTCTGCAAGCCAAGGAAAGAGGTGTGGGGACACTGGCCCTGCCAATAAAACTACCTTAGCCAAAATTATAACTGACACAATTATTACAGTGAAAGAGATCTGACTTAACCGACTCTTTGTGTGTGTGTGTGTGTGTGTGTGTGTGTGTGTGTGTGTGTGTGTGTGATGGAATCTCGCACTGTCACCCAGGCTGTAGTGCAGTGGCACGATCTCAGCTCGCTGCAATCTCCACCTCCTGGGTTCAAGTAATTCTCCTGCCTCAGTCTCCCGAGTAGCTGGGACCACAGGCATGCACCACCACGCCCAGCTAATTTTTAGTAGAGTTGGAGTTTCACCATGTTGGGTGGTCTCTATCTCCTGACCTCATGATTCTCCCACCTTGGCCTCCCAAAGTGCTGGGATTACTGGCATGAGCCATGGCGCCCAGTCTTTTCTTTTTCAGACCGAGTCTTGCTCTGTCACCTAGGCTGGCCTACAGTGGCCCGATCTCAGTTCACTGCAACCTCTGCCTCCCAGGTTCAAGAGATTCTCCTGCCTCAGCCTCCTGAGTAGCTGGGATTACAGGTGTCCAACAGCATGCTTGGCTAATTTTTGTATTTTTAATAGAGACAGGGTTTCACCATGTTGGCCAGGTTGGTCTCAAACTCCTGACCTCAGGTGATCCACCCATCTCTGCCTCCCGAAGTGCTGAGATTACAGGCATGAGCCACCGCACCCAGCCCAAGCTGTGCATTTATTGTTGTAGCATAAAGGCCAAGACAATCAGGGCAAATTGCATCCAACTGGTGGCTGGACTTAGTCCTGCAGGCCACGGGGAGCCCCTGGATGGTTCCGGGAGAGGACTGGCGTGGTTAGATTACATTCTAGCTGTGGAAGAAAGGTAGCTCTGAGCCTGCAGCTGCCAGCTCTGCTGGCGTTATCTACCCTTCTAAGTGGAATATTTCCAAGTTCTACTCAAGGTTTCTACACACAAGCTGTTCTGAAAAACAAATCAACCCTGTTAACTGAGTCAAGTAAACAAGTCCTGACCATTTAACCGGGAGACCTTGGTGCCAGCCTTGTAGTTTCTCTATGCCAAGCCATATCAAAATGCTGGGCATCTTTAAAGTCCACATGTGGGCTGGGTGTGGTGGTTTATGCCTGTAATTCCAACATTTTATGAGGTGGGAGAATCGCTTGAGCCCAGCAGTTCAAGACCAGCCAGGGCAGTACAGTGAGACTTCGTCTCTACAAAAAAAAAAAAAACCCAAAAATTAGCCAGGCGTGGTGGCACAGCAGTCCCAGCTACTCTGGAGGCTGAAGCGGGAGGATCACCTAAGCCCAGGAGGTCGATACTGCAGGAAGCTATGATCTCACCACTGCACTCCATGCAGTATGGGTGACAGAGTGAGACTCTGTCTCAAAATAAAATAAAATAAGAAAAAATATAGTTAAATTAATAGAGACAAAAAGTAGAATGGTGGTTGCCCAGGGTTGGGGAAAGGGCAAATGGGGAGTTGTTTAATGGGTAAAGAATTTGGGAAGATGAAAAAGTTTTGGAGATGGATAGTGATTGTTGTATTAGGTTGGTGCAAAAGTTATTGCAGTTTTTGCCATACTTTTTTTTTCTTTTTTGAGACAGAGTCTTGCTCTGCCTCCCAGGCTAGAGTGCAGTGGCTCAATCTTGGTTCACTGCAACCTCTGCCTCCAGGGTTCAAGCAATTCTCCTACCGCAGCCTTTGGAGTAGCTGGGACTAATTTTTTGTATTTTTTAGTAGATGGGGTATCACCATGGTGGCCAGGCTGGTTTCAAACTCGTGACCTCAGGCAGGATTATAGACATGAGATTATAGGCATGGGCCACCGCACCTGGCTAATTTTGTAATTTTAGTAGAGACGGGGTTTCTCCATTTTGGTCAGGCTGGTCTTGAACTGTGGACCTCAGGTGATCCGCCCACCTCGGTCTCCCTAAGTGCTGGGATTACAGGCGTGAGCCAGTGCACCTGGCTGACCAGGAGAGAGAGAGAGAGAAAGACAGAGAGATAGAGATAGAGAGAGAGAGAGAGAAAGAGAGAGAGAGAGAGAGAATCGGCCAGGCACAGTGGCTCACGCCTGTAATCCCAGCATTTAGGGAGGCTGAGGCGTTGCAGATCACTTGAGGCCAGGAGTTCCAGACCAGCCTCACCGACATGGTGAAACCCTCTCTCTAATAAAAATACAAAAATTAACAAAAAAAGAAAAAAAGCCGAGAGTGGTGGCTCACACGTGTAATCTCAGCACTTTGGGAGGCCGAGGCAGGCGGATCATCTGATGTCAGGAGTTCAAGACCAGCCTGGCCAACATGGTGAAACCCCATCTCTACTAAAAATACAAAAAATTAGCTGGGCATGGTGGCACGTGCCTATAATCCCAGCTACTCAGGAGGCTGAGGCAGGAGAATTGCCTGAACCCAGGAGGCGGAGGTTGCAGTGAGCCGAGATCACGCCATTGCACTCCAGCCTGGGTAACAAGAGCGAAACTCCATCTCAAAAAAAAAAAAAAGAAAAAGAAAATAAAAATACAAAAATAAGCTAGGTGTGGTGGCGCATGCCTGTAATCACAGCTACTCAGGAGGTTGAGATAGGAGAATCGCTTGAACCTGCAAAGCAGAGGTTGCAATGAGCTGAGATCACACCACTGCACTCCAGCCTGGGCCACAGAGCAAGGCTCTGTCTCAAAAAAAAAAAAAAAAAAAAAAAAGGGCAAGAAAAAGAAAAAAAAAATGTATCAGAGAACTGAAACTCACCAGATCACTCTGTCCAGACAATGAGGTTGATCCTTCATTCATCATGATTGTTTCCTTGCCCCTCCCTAGTTCCTGTTTTTTCACACATTGTTACATTTCTTCCCTGCATATACACCCCTGGTTTTAGTCCCTCAGAAAGATGGATTTGAAGCTGAGCTCCCATCTCCTGGGCTGCAGTGCCCTCCTACCCGCTACCCGTACCCCAAACCTGACTAAAACCTTCTTCTCGGCAATACTTGTAGCCTCAGTCATTGTCTTTCTGTGCAGCCAACAGCAGAACCTAGACCAAGCTTGTCCAACCCAAGGCCCAGCCTGGCCTACATTGCAAACTCCATCTCTACTAATAATACAAAAATTAGCCAGGCGTGGTGGCACATGCCTGTAATCCCAGCTACTTCGGAGGCTGAGACAGGAGAATCACTTGAACCCAGGAAGCAGAGGTTGCAGTGAGCTGAGATGGCACCATTGTACTCCCGCTTGGGCAACAAGAGTAAAACTCTTTCTCAAAAAAAAAAAAAAAAAATCTTCCCCATTAGGTGGGATGTCTCCCGAGGACAAGGAATGGCTCATTTATCTTGTGCCATTTGCTTGCTGGAGTCTCCAGCCCATAGAAGATACTAAAGGAGCGTGTGTGGAGTGGAATCTAAATGAATAATTCTTTTAGGGGTGGTCTGTGAGTTGGGGGGGCAGAAGGACTCAGGCCTGTGGAGCACTGTGTCTTGGTTCATGGTCTATACTAAATGTGTCTATGTTAAGTCCTGCCTCACTGGCCACAGCCTCTACTGGGGAGAGCGTCATGGCTAAAATGAGGCCTGGGAAGCTTGGTTTGAGGTGGGGCCCTGTGAGGTGGGCAAGTTGGAAGGCTGTCAGAGCTGGGAGAGGGTGGCGGTGACAATGGCTCTTTGAGAAACCAGCAGGAGCCTATGGGAAGAGGTGTCTGTCCAGATGTCCCGGGAATCCTGCTGAGTCTGTACTGTGGAGGATTGAGGAGGGTGAGCCTCAAAAGCCAAGCCAACGCTTTGACATTTGAACCTCTCTTTGCCCCAAAAATCAAATTTGAAGAGGAATCCAGCTCAGGATATTCTTGGTAAAATCAGAGAACGGAGGAGGGGAGGCATAAGCGTCTGCTAGGACTGCCATTACGAAGTTCCACAAACCATGTGGCTTAACTCAGAGAAGCCCGTCTTCCCCCAGTTCTGGAGGCTGGAAGTCTGCGATCAAGGTATTGAATGGCAGGGTTCGTTTCTTCTGGGGCCTCTCTCCTTGGCTTGTAGATGGCCGCCTTCCCAGTCCTCACAGTTTTCGCTCTCAGTGTGTCTGTGTCCAAATTTCTTTCTTTTTTTGAGATGGAGTTTCGCTCTCATTACCCAGGCTGGAGTGCAATGGCTCAATCTCGGCTCACCGAAACCTCCACCTCTTGGGTTCCAGTGATTTTCCTGCCTCGGCCTCTCAAGTAGCTGGGATTACAGGCACGCACCACCACCTGTGGCTAATTTTGTATTTTTAGTAGAGTCGGGGTTTTTCCATGTTGGTTAGGCTGGTCTTGAGCTCCCGATATCAGGTGATTGGGCCACCTCAGCCTCCCAAAGTGCTAGGATTACAGGTGTGAGCCACTGCACCCGGCCCAGTTTTCTTTCTTATAAGGACACCAGTCACGTTGGATTAGAGGCCATCCATGAGCCCTCATTTTAACTTAATTACCTCCTCCATCCCCTATCTCCAAATGCAGTTACATTTTGAAGTACTGGAAGTTGAGACTTCAACCTATGAATTTTGGGATGGACACAGTTCAGCCTACAACACGTGGGAGAAGAGAGACGGATTCCCATTTAAAGGGTGGTCCTTTAAAGGTTCTGGAGGCTATCATCTGTCTTGAATTGGTGAGAGTAGATAGGCCAGAGTGATCACCTCCAAACCCTGGCCAGTCATGGAGGGCACCCTAAACCCCATTATCGTCTTCTTCTTCTTTTTTTTTTGAGATGGAGTTTCACTTTTGTTGCCCAGTCTGGAGTGCAATGGCACGATCTCTGCTCACTGAAACCTCTGCCTCCTTGGTTCAAGTAATTCTCCTGCCTCAGCCTAATGAGTAGCTGGGATTACAGGTGTGTGCCACCACACCCAGCTAATTTTGTATTTTTAGTAGAGACGGGGTTTCTCCATGTTGGTCAGGCTAGTCTTGAACTCCCAACCTTAAGTGACCCACCTGCTTCAGCTTCCCAAAGTGCTGGTATTACAGGCATGAACCACCGTACCCAGCCTATTTTTTAAAAAATTTTATTGATTGATTGATTGATTGATTGAGATGGAGTTTCGCTGTTGTTACCCAGACTGGACTGCAATGGCACGATCTCAGCTCACCGCAACCTCCACCTCCTGGGTTCAAGCAATTCTCCTGCCTTAGCCTCCCGAGTAGCTGGGACTACAGGCGCGCGCCACCATGCCCAGATAATTTTTGTATTTTTAGTAGAGACAGGTTTCACCTTGTTGAACAAGATGGTCTCGATCTCTTGACCTCGTGATCCACCCACCTTGGCCTCTCAAAGTGCTGGGATTATAGGCGTGAACCACCGCGCCTGACCAAGCCTATTTTTTTTAAAGTATGGATGGGGGTCTTGCTATGTTGCCCAGGCTGGTGTCAAACTCCTGGCCTCTCAAATAATCCTCTGGCCTCGACTACCCAAAGTGCTGGGATTATGTTATGTGTATTTTAATGTAATTAAACATGTAACAGATGTGTAAATGGCTTGAAAGGGCATTTGGAATAGGTAAGGCTCACACAGCTGCGAGCCTGTTCTGTGTAAAGCCTGCAGGAGACAGAGCTGCATCCGGAGCCCGGCTGCTTGTCAGGAAGGCAGGCATCCCTGTGGAGAAAGGCCCACAGCCTGCAGTGCAGTCAGCTACCAAATAAGGAGGTGCTGCAGCTATAAATAGCTGTTAAGACAGGCTGAGGCATGCCCTGACTTCAAGGTCAGCTCAGCTGTTAGCTGCCTGGCAGACATGGGGGCAACAGCTAACTCTTGCCTCCTCCCTCCTCAAGCACCCCTTGTTTTGCACAGGGTGCCAGTTCCTCCCTGTCTCCTGAATCTGACAATGTCACCATCACTAAAGGCCCTGGACCAGGCTTCCAGGTCACCCATCTTGGGTATGGCCACAGGTGTGCCAGGCGTCAGACAAGGCTGGGGACAGGAGTGACCTATTCTGTTGTACAGATGGGGCAGTGGGAGGCCGGGAGGGGAGGAGTCATATCCACAGAAAGCAGGTGGCAGCGCTGATGAAGCTGCTCCGTGCCTCGCTCTCTCCTGTGTCCCTTGGCCCCTTTGGTAAGGTAAGGTAAGAGTCTGGAGTAATGGCTGGCATAAGTCTCCTCCCCTCCCCTAGGAAAGGCCAAGATAATCAGTTTGCCTTTGAGATGCCAGCTGGGGCTGAGCTCTGTGGCTCACACTGGTAATCCCAGCACTTTGGGAGGCCCAGGCAGGTGGATCACCTGAGGCCAGGAGTTCCAGACTAGCCTCGTCAACATGGTGAAACCCTGTCTCTACTAAAAATACGAAAAAGTTAACCAGGCATGGTCACATGCACCTGTCATTCCAGCTGCTCGGGAAGCTAAGGCATGAGAATCATTTTAACCTGGGAGGCAGAGGCTGCAGTGAGACGAGATTGCACCATTGCATGCCAGCCTGGGTGACAGAGCGAGACTCCATCTCAAAAAAAAAAAAGGAAAAAAGAAGATGCTATTTGGCTGGGCTTGACGTAACATGGAAGGGGGATGATGACTTTTTTTTTTTTTAAGATAATGGCTTTTTCTTTTCTTTGAAGATGATGGCTCACTGTAACTTCTGCCTCCCAGGTTCCAGAGTAACTGGGATTATAGATGAGTGCCACCACGCCTGGCTAATTTTTTTACTTTTGTTTTTATTTATTTATTTATTTATTTATTTATGATTTTTTTTTTTTGCCAATCAATGAGAGCTTGTAAGGTTGCTGAGGTTGGTTGGCCTTGAACTCTTGGCCTTGCCTTCGCAAGCGCCACGACATCCGGCCGGAGCCACTTTGGGCCCCTATTTATTTATTTTTTTGAGACGGAGTTTTGTTCTTGTTGCCCAGGCTGGAGTGCAATGGCGCAACCTCGGCTCACTGCAACCTCTGCCTCCCGGGTTCAAGTGATTCTCCTGCCTCAGCCTCCCAAATAGCTGGGATTACAGGCATGCACCACCATGCCCAGCTAATTTTTTGTATTTTTAGTGAGACAGGGTTTCACCATGTTGGTCAGGCTCGTCTGGAACCGTAGACCTCAGGTGATCTGCCCAACTCGGCCTCCCAAAGTGCTGGGATTACAGGCATAAACCACTGTGCCTGGACTTTATTTTTAATAGAGATGGGGTTTCACCATATTGGTCAGCCTAGCCTCGAATTCCTGACCTTGTGATCTGACTGCCTCAGCCTCCCAAAGTGTTGGGATTACAGGCGTGAGCCACTGCACCTGGCCGGTGATGGCTTTTTCTAAGCATTGTGCACAGTTTAAATGGAAGGGGATCAGGTTGTGCCACCCCCAAGAGATGCACTTTGGCATAGGATTATTTTGAGCTGAAGGTAATTGAGGCTCGACAGATGCAAGAAGGTTCTTTGCCCTCTTCTTAGCCAACTAAGAGCAGAGCAGAAATTTCCCTCAGTGAAGGTGGCGTAAATTTCTCCTGTGAAGGTGCCCCCACTTCTTGTACCAGAAAGAGGAGAGCAGCTCTTATCACCAGAGACAGACAGCTGGCAGCAGGATGAGTCTGCATAAACAAGCCTGACAAAAATAACCCTCATCTGCTATTAGTTTCTCCTGTATTCCTAGTCACTTCCCCCAAGTAATCAATCAACCCTTGAAGCCCAAACACACTTTCTTTTGTTAAAATGGTATATAAGCCTCTAAGTGACCTTCTTTGAGTTTCAATTTTCTGTGAATTCCTGTGAACATAAATATTAATTAAAAATTTATGCTGGCCAGGCACCATGGCTCAACGCCTGTAATCCCAGTACTTTGGGAGGCCGAGGCAGGTGGATTGCCTGAGGTTGAGAGTTTGAGACCCGCCTGGCCAGCATGGTGAAACCCCATCTCTATAAAAAATACAAAAATTAGCAAGGTGTGGTGTCCCAGCTACTTGGGAAGCTGAGGCAGGAGAATCACTTGAACCCGGGAGACAGAGGTTGCAGTGAGCCAGGATTGAGCCATTGCATTTCAGCCTGGGCAACAGAGTGAGACTCCATCTGAAAAAAACAAAACAAAACAAAACAAAAGGAAAGAAAGAAAGAAAGGAAGGAAAGAAAAATACATAAAATTAGCCAGATATGGTAGTGTGTGCTTGTAGCTACTTGGGAGGCTGAGGTGGGGTGGAGCCCAGGAGGTCCAAGCTGCAGCGAGCTGTGATGGTGCCGTTACACTCCAGCCTGGGCAACAGAGCCAGATCCTGTCTTAAGAAATAAAAAAGATGACTGGGCATGGTGGCTCACGCCTGTAATCCAAGCCCTTTGGAGGCCAAGGCAGGTGGATCACCTGAGGTCGGGAGTTCAAGACCAGCCTGACCAACATGGTGAAACCCTGTCTTTAAAAAAAAAAGAAAAAAGAGGCTGGGTGTGGTGGCTCACGCCTGTAATCCCAGCACTTTGGGAAGCCAAGGCGGGTGGATCACGAGGTCAAGAGATCGAGACCATCCTGGTCAACAAGATGAAACCCCGTCTCTACTAAAAATACAAAAAAATTAGCTGGGCATAGTGGTGCGTGCCTGTAGTCCCAGCTACTTGGGAGGCTGAGGCAGGAGAATTGCTTGAACCCAGAAGGCAGAGGTTGCGGTGAGCCAAGGTCGTGCCATTGCACTCCAGTCTGGGTAACAACAGAGAAACTCCGTCTCAAAAAAAAAAACAAGATACTAATCCTTTGTTGGGTATATGTGTTACAAATATCTTTCCCCAGTGTATGATGTATCTTTTCACTCTCCTAATGATATTTTTTGATGGGGTGATTTTTCCCCCTAGTATGTTTTCCAATTACATTTCTCAAATTGAGAAATAATTTACATTTTCAGCCAATGTATCTGCAGAAAAAAATAAATAAGGGAAGCAGGGCTTGTTGGCTCACTCCTGTAATCCCAGCACTTTGGAAGGCCGAGGCGGGTGGATCACGAGGTCAAGAGATCGAGACCATCCAGGTCAACATGGTGAAACCCCGTCTCTACTAAAGAAACAAACAAATTAGCTGGTCATGGTGGCGTGTGCCTGTAATCCCAGCTACTCAGGAGGCTGAGGAAGGAGAATTGCCTGAACCCAGGAGGCGGAGGTTGCAGTGAGCCGAGATCGCGCCATTGCACTCCAGCCTGGGTAACAAGAGCGAAACTCTGTCTCAAAAAAAAAATAAGAAAAAAGAAAAAAAAAGAAAAAAATTAGCCAGGCATGGTGGCCCCCACCAGTAATCCTAGCTACTCAGGAGGCTGAGGCAGGAACATTGCTTGATCCTGGGAGGCGGAGGTTGCAGTGAGCCAAGATTGCACCATTGCACTCCAGTCTGGGCGACAAAATGAAATTCTATCTAAAAATATATATAATAATAATTTACATGCAATAACATGCACAGATCTTACATGTTCAGCGATGTTCTTTCTTTTTTTTTAGACAGGGTCTGGTTCTGTTACACAGGCTGGAATGCAGTGGTGAACGCAAGGCTCACTGCAGCCTTGACCTCCCAGGCTCAAGCAATCCTCCTACCTTAGCCTCCGCCTCCACGTAGCTGGGATTACAGGTGTGTGCTACCTTGCCAAGTTAATTTTTGTATTTTTTTTACAGACAGGGTTTCACCATGTTGGCCAGGCTGGTCTCAAGTTCTTGAGCTCTAGTAATCCATCAGCCTTGTCCTCTCAAACTGTTGGGATCACAGGTGTGAACCACTCTGCCCAGGCTGTTCAGTGAGTTTTGACAGTCATGTACACCGACAACATAACCATAAACCAAGATGAAGAGTTCCATCATCGGCTGGACATGGTGGTTCACACCTGTAATCCCAGCATTTTGGGAGGCCAAGGCAAGCGGATCATGAGGTCAAGAGATCAAGACCATCCTGGCCAACATGGTGAAACCCTGTCTCTATGAAAAATACAAAAATTAGCCTGGCGTTTGGCACATGCCTGTAGTCCCAGGTACTTGGGAGGCTGAGGCGGAACAATCGCTTGAACCTGGGAGGTAGAGGTTGCAGTGAGCCGAGATTGTGCCACTGCACTCCAGCCTGGCAGGAGAGTGAGACTCCATCTCAAAAAAAAGACTTTTTGGCCGGGCGCGGTGGCTCAAGCCTGTAATCCCAGCACTTTGGGAGGCCGAGGCGGGTGGATCACGAGGTCAAGAGATTGAGACCATCCTGGTCAACATGGTGAAACCCCATCTCTACTAAAAATACAAAAAATTAGCTGGGCATGGTGGCGTGTGCCTGTAATCCCAGCTACTCAGGAGGCTGAGGCAGGAGAATTGCCTGAACCCAGGAGGTGGTGGTTGCGGTGAGCCGAGATCGTGCCATTGCACTCCAGCCTGGGTAACAAGAGCAAAAATTTTTTTTGTGTGTGTGGCGGGGCACAGTGGCTCATACCTGTAATCCCAGCACTTTGGGAGGCTGAGGCAGGCGAATCACTTGAGGTCAGGAGTTCAAGACCAGCCTTGCCAACATGGTGAAACCTTGTCTCTACTAAAAATACAAAAATTAGCTGGGTGTGGTGGTGCACACCTGTAATCCTAGCTACCTGGGAGGCTGAGGCAGGAGAATCACTTGGAACCTGGAAGCGGAAGTTGCAGTGAGCCGAGACTGTGCCACTGCACTCCAGCCTGGGTGACAGAGTGAGACTCTATCTCAATGAAATAAAATAATTTAAATTTAAACTTTCTTCTTCTTCTTTTTTTTTTTTGAGACGGAGTTTCACTGTTGTTACCCAGACTGGAGTGCAATACCATGATCTTGACTCACCACAACCACCGCCTCCTGGGTTCAAGCAATTCTCCTGCCTCAGCCTCCCGAGTAGCTGGGACTACAGGCGCGCACAACCATGCCCAGCTAATTTTTTTGTATTTTTAGTAGAGACGGGGTTTCAACTTGTTAACCAGGATGGTCTCGATCTCCTGACCTCGTGATCCACCCGCCTCGGCCTCCCAAAGTGCTGGGATTATAGGTGTGAGCCACCATGTCTGGCCTCTTCTTTTTTTTTTTTTGAGGCAGAGTCTTGCTCTGTCACCCAGGCTGGAGTGCAGTGGTGCAATCTCGGCTCACTGCAGCCTCCACCTCCTGCTCAGTCTCCTGAGTAGCGGGGACTACAGGTGTTTGCCACCACACACAGCTAATTTTTTTTTTTTTGTGTATATATATATATATATATATATGTATATATATATATAATATATATATATATACGTATATATATATATATTTTTTTTTTTTTTTTGAGACAGAGTTTGTTCTTGTTGCCCAGGCTGGAGTGCAATGGTGTAATCTCAGCTCACTGCATCCTTTACCTCCTGAATTCAAGCAGTTCTCCTGCCTCAGCCTCCCAAATAGTGAGATTATAGGCATGTGCCACCATGCCCAGCTAATTTTTTATTTTTAGTAGAGACAATGTTTCTCTATGTTTGGTCAGGCTGGTCTTGAACTCCCGACCTTAGGTGATCCATCTGCCTCGGCCATCCAAAGTGCTGGGATTACAGGCTTGAGCCACTGCGCCCGGCCTAGTTTTTGTATTTTTATTAGAGATGGGGTTTCACCATGTTGGCCAGGCTGGTCTTGCACTCCTGACCTTGAGTTATCTGCCTGCCTTGGCCTCCCAAAGTGTTGGGAATATGGGCGTGAGCCACCGCACCTGGCCTTTTTTTTTTTAAGACTTGGTGTTGTTATTTTGCCCATGCTGGTCTGGAACTTGCGGCCTCAAATGATTCACTAGCTGGGCCTCTCAAAATGCTGTAGGATTACATGCCTGAGCCACTGAGCTCAGCTCTGCTTTTTGCTTTTAATTTGGTAAGGCCAGGAAGTGCAGACCGTGATGCCTCTGCTTGGTGTGGCAGACCCTCATCTGGCCTTCTTCCTCAGAGGGCAAATGTCCCCCATCTCCAGATATGGGGCATCTGTGGCTTCACCCTTCACTCTCCTAGCCCCGTCTCTTTTAATTCTGTTTTTTTTTTTTTTTTTTGAGACGGAGGCTGTTGCTGGAGTGCAGTGGTGCAATCAGGGCTCACGGCAGCCTCAACCTGTGGGGAGTCCTCTTCTCTCACCCACAGCGCCATTGGATAACTGTTTCACACCGGTCCACATTCCCCCGGGGCAAGGGTGGGGGATGGTGGCAGGGTGAGGGGTACTGGAATTAGCTCTATAGCGGGAGGGACAACCTGTTGTGAGGTTCCAGTATTGGCCCTTAACTTTGTGGTCTTTTAGAATTATCCTGGGCGGGGAAGTGGTGATGGGCAGAAGACAAGGAGAGCAAGAGGAACCGGTAAGGAGCCCAGGGCTGATCAAAGGTCAGACCGTTTGCTCTCTGGCCTGCTGCCAGCATCTGTTAACGCCAGAAAGCAGTCAGAGGTCGGGCTGCTGAACTCCAGCTTGGTGCTGGGGGAGGGCTGGGTGTGGTCGCTATACGAGTATGTACTGAAGCTAATTGGCTTTAATAGGTGCCAGCAGGTACATGGCCTGCTCACTTGCCTTTTATTTATTTATTTATTTATTTTGATTTTAGGTTCGAGATACATGTGCAGGTTTGTTACATAAGTGAACTCATGGCTGGGCGAGGTGGCTCATGCCTGAAATCTCAGCACTTTGGGAGGCCGAGGTGGGCGGATCACCTGAGGTCAGGAGTTTGAGACCAGCCTGGCCAACATGGTGAAACCCCATCCCTACTAAAAATATAAAACTTAGCTGGGCTGTGATGGCAGGTGCCTGTGGTCCCAGCTACTGGGGAGGCTGAGGCAGGAGAATCTCTTGAACCCAGGAGGTGGAGGTTGCAGTGAGCCACGGTTACTCCACTGCACTCCAGCATGGGCAATAGAGTGAGACTGCCTCAAAAAAGAAAAAAGTAAACTCGTGTCACAGGGATTCATTGTACAGATCATTTCATCATCCAGGTACTAAGCTTAGTACCCAATAGTGATTTTTTCCCGATCTTCTCTCTCCTTCCATCCCTCTAGTCTCAAGTAGGCACCAGTGTGTGGTGTTCCCCTCTTTGTGTCCCTGTGTTCTCATCATTTAGCTCCCACTGATAAGCAGAAACGTGGTATTTGGTTTTCTTTTTTTTTTCCTTTTTGAGATGGAGTCTTGCTCTGTCGCCCAGGCTAGAGTTCAATGGTGCAAACTTGGCTCGCTGCACCTTCCACCTCCTGGGTTTAAGCAATTCTCCTGTCTCAGCCTCCCGAGTAGCTGGGATTACAGGCATCTGCAACCACGCCCAGCTAATTTTTGTATTTTTAGTAGAGATGGGATTTCTCCATGTTGGTCAGGCTGTTCTTGAACTCCTGACCTCAGGGGATCCACCCACCTCGACTTACAGGCATGATGTTTTTATTCTTCGAAGCACTTTAGAAGCTCTTAGGTAATGCTGAATTTAGGACATGGGGGACTGAAGAGTTGTTTCCAAAACTTAGCTCTGAGATCACTCTCTGTCAGTGAAACTTAAGGAAGAATTTGCCACTAAGAGAGGCTATCGGTTACCTGAGGAAATGAGCTACCTGAGACGTACTGTAAATGCAGGCATTTGGGGGAACTATTGCCCCACTGCACTCTGGTCTAGGTGACAGTGTGACACTGTCTCAAAAAATAAAACAAAAGATTAATTTTAATTTTAATTTCTTTTTTTTTTTTTTTTTTTTTTTTGCCAATCATTGAGAGCTTGTAAGGTTGCTGAGGTTGGTTGGCCTTGAACTCTTGGCCTCGCCTTCGCAAGCGCCACAACATCCGGCCGGAGCCACTTTGGGCCCCCTAATTTTAATTTTTGAGACAGAGTTTTGCTCTTGTTGCCCAGGCTGGAGTGCAATGACGCAATCTCGGCTCACTGCAACCTCTACCTCCCAGGTTCAAGCAATTCTCCTGCCTCAGCCTCCCGAGTAGCTGGGATTATAGGCGTGCACCACCATGTCCAGCTGATTTTTGTAATTTTTAGTAGAGATGGAGTTTCACCATGTCAGCAAGTCTGGTCTCGAACTTCTGACCTCAGGTGATCTTCCCACCTTTGCCTCCCAAAATGCTGGGATTACAGGTGTGAGCCACCAGGCCAGCCTATTATTTTTATTTGAGATTCAGAGGGTATTTGTGCAGATTTATAATATAGGTATACTGCATCTGTTTCTTCTGTTTTTTTGTTTTGTTTCATTTTGAGACAGTCTTACGCTGTCACCCAGGCTGAAGTGCAATGATGCAGCTTGGAGTGATCCTCTTGCCTCAGCCTCCTGAGTAGCTGAGACTACAGGAGTGTGCCACCTTGCCAGGCTAATTTTATTTATTTAATTAATTACTTTTAGATGGAGTCTTGCTCTGTCCCTCAGGCTGGAGTGCAATGGCACGATCTCAGCTCACTGCAACCTCCGCCTTCTGGGTTCAAGCAATTCTCCTGCCTCAGCCTCCCGAGTAGCTGGGACTACAGGCACGCACCACCATGCCTAGCTAATTTTTGTATTTTTAGTAGAGATGGGGTTTCACCTTGTTGACCATGATGGTCTCGATCTCTTGACCTCGTGATACGCCTGCCTTGGCCTCCCAAAGTGCTAGGATTACAGGTGTGAGCCACCGTGCACGACCAAGACAGGGTTTTTAAAGGAAAAGTAGATAGAATTATATAATTGTTCTGAGATCTTTATCCTTGGCTATAAGGATCCATAACGAGGCTGGCACCAGTCTGAGGCTGGACAGGCAGTTGCTGGGCAGATGTTCTCACACAAGTATTTTGTGTGTATGTGTTTCCATTTTGATTCTGGCCATTTGTGAATGTTTGTTAGGCTGTACTATGTGTGTCTTTGTAAAAATTAAAAATTTTTTTTTCTTTTTTTTTTTTTGAGACGGAGTTTCACTCTTGTTACCCAGGCTGGAGTGCAATGGCGCAATCTCGGCTCACTGCAACCTCCGCCTCCTGGGTTCAGGCAATTCTCCTGCCTCAGCCTCCTGAGTAGCTGGGATTACAGGCACACGCCACCATGCCCAGCTAATTTTTTGTATTTTTAGTAGAGACAGGGTTTCGCCATGTTGACCAGGATGGTCTCGATCTCTTGACCTCGTGATCCACCCGCTTCAGCCCCCCAAAGTGTTGGGATTACAGGCTTAAGCCACCACGCCTGGCCAAAAAGTCTTTTTTTTGAGTCGGAGTCTCACTCTCCTGCCAGGCTGGAGTGCAGTGGCACAATCTCGGCTCACTGCAACCTCTACCTCCAGGGTTCAAGCGATTGTTCTGCCTCAGCCTCCCAAGTTGTTGGGATTATAGGCGCCTGCCACCACGCCCAGATAATTTTTGTATTTTTTGTAGAGACGGGTTTTCATCATGTTGGCCACCTGGTCTCGATCTTTTGACCTTGTGATCTGCCCGCCTCTACCTCCCAAAGTGCTGGGATTACAGGTGTGAGCCACTGCTCCTGGCCCTGTATGTCTATTTTTAAAGTATGTATATTTTACTTTAAGCAAACATGAAAATGAAGATGGGGGAAGTGTGTTAAGATACTTGTACAAAGATGTTTTCAATGTTATGATGTTAAAAATGGGAAACGTCCTACATGCATAAGGAGCCAAAGGTTGATGAATTCATAGCTTTTAGTATCCCCACAAAATGGAATGTTATACAGTCATTAGGAATGTTGAAGCTGGGCACGGTGGCTCACACCTATAATCCCAGCACTTTGGGAGGCTGAGGCAGGTGGATCACGAGGTCAAGAGATCGAGACCATCCTGTTCAACAAGGTGAAACACAGTCTCTACTAAAAACACAAAAATTAGCTGGGCATGGTGGTGCGCGCCTGTCGTCCCAGCTACTCAGGAGGCTGAGGCAGGAGAATTGCCTGAACCCAGGAGGCAGAGGTTGTGGTGAGCCGAGATGGTGCCATTGCACTCTAGTCTGGGTAACAACAGCGAAACTCAAAAAAAAAAGGAATGTTGATAAAGATGTGTATTTATTCACTTGAAGTTATTATGTAAACAATATAATGTGAAATAAGTTAAAAAAAGAAAGTTATTCCAAAAAGTGATCCTTTCTGGGCAATATAAAAATATGTAGACTATTAATAAAGCTGACTAGTGTGAGGAGCTTGTTACATACATATTTCTGAGCCCCCACACTCAAGGATTCAGGGATTCTCATTCAGGCATCCCCAGTCCCCATCCACACACACCCAGCCAGGGTTTTGCTTTTTTTTTTTTTTGAGAATGAGTCTTGCTCTGTTGTCCAGGCTAAAGTGCAGTGGTATGATCTTGGCTCACTGCAACCTTTGCCTCCCAAGTTTGAGTGATTCTTCTGCCTTAGCCTTCCAAGTAGCTGGGATTACAGGCGTGCACCACCACACCCACCTAATTTTTTTTTTTTTTTTTTTTTTGATTTTTAGTAGAGATGGGGTTTTGCCATGTTGGCCCGGCTGCTCTTGAACTCCTGACCTCAGGTGATCCACCCATCTTGGCCTCCCAAAGTGCTGGGATTACAGGTGTGAGCCACAGCGCCCTGCCAGCCAGGTTAATTTTTATGCACAGCCTGGTTTCTACCATTCTGGGGGCTTGTTTGAGAATTTGATGTAAACTGTGGATCCTCGCCCCCGAAAACCCAATGGACACACCAAAGCCTGGGTAGAACTTGGAGAGGAGGAGTGGTCCATAACTCCAGCTAAGAGGAAGGATGAGAGTTCACCTCCCCTCATTTCCTCTTGTTTATATTTATTCTCTGAAGGCCCCTTCCTCCGCTACCTGAAGGTTGAGACCCCTTGCCAGGGAGAACGGGGCTCCCCCCAGGTCATCGCTGAGGTTGGCGCCCCTCCCTTTTGTGTTTCTGTGTGGGTCACTGCTGAGGGCTTCGGGCAGTAGTCGGCAGGGTGGTGACCCTGACGCCTGCTCTGAGAACCTGCCTGTGCTGCATGCGGGGCTCTTCCTGCCCCCCACCGTCCCCGCTGCAGGACAGCTCTTGGGTCGCCCTGAGGTTTCGGCCTTCTTTGCACTCTCCCTGCTTCTGGTCCAGAGGATGCAAGCTGCCTCTGGCTGCACAAGGCTAATGATGCTGCTCTAGTGTTCTCACCCTCCGTCTTGTTACCATCAGCCGCAAAGGTCCCCCATGTGTGCATGCAGTACAGCTCTGCTGTTGGATGAATGCTGCCCTGGACCCTGGAATGAGACAGGAATGGGGTCGGAGTCATGGTGATGTATCAGAAGGTGGCCTATAGGCAGTATCATAAACTTGAAGACCCCAAGAACCCCCCCATTTTTTTTTTTTTAGATGGAGTCTCGCTCTGTTGTCCAGGCTGGAGTGTGGTGGCCCAATCTTGGCTCATTGAAACCTCCGCCTCCTGGGTTCAAGCAATTCTTCTGCCTCAGCCTCCCGAGCAGCTGGGACTATAGGCACCCACCACCAAGCCCGGCTAATTTTTGTATTTTTTTTTTTTTTTAATTTTTTTCTTTTTTAAAAATACGGAGTTTCACCATGTTGGTCAAGCTGGTCTTGAACTCTCGACCTCAGGTGATCCACCCGCCTTGGCCTCCAAAGTGCTTGGATTACATGTGTGAGCCACTACACCTGGCCTAATTTTTGTATTTTTAGTAGAGCTGGGGTTTCACCATGTTGGCCAGGCTGATCTCGAACTCCTGACCCCGTGATCCACCCACCTTGGCCTCCCAAAGTGTGGGATACACAAAGTGTGGGATTACGCCAGGCCCAGACTTCCTCTTTTTGTGTGTGCCTCTAAAAGCCAGGGACTACTCAGGCAATGGACAGTTTCATAGCTTCTAAGAGAAAAAGGCAATCATGAAGAGTCAGGTCCATTTGGGAAGAGAGAGGTCCATGGCCTTGGCCACCAGGTGGCATCACTGACCCTTCTGGAGGAGCAGTGTGTCTGGGAAGTCATCTGTTTACAGCCCCCATCTCCCACCATTCCTCCCCAGCTTCCAGTGCAGGACCAGGGCCCAGCCTCTCACCAGCAGGCCTGGAGCCCTGAAGGGGCACTGGCCCCACCTGCTCCCCTCTTAGTCCTCATGTGTCCTCAGTCCTGCCCAGAGAAGCACCTCATTTCTTTTTTTTTTTTCTGAGACGGAGTTTCGCTCTTGTTGTCCAGGCCAGAGTGCAATGGCACAATCTCAGCTCACCACAACCTCCACCTCCAGGATTCAAGTGATTCTCCTGCCTCAGCCTCCCGAGTAGGGATTGCAGGCATGTGCTACCACACCTGGCTGATTTTGTATTTTTCGTAGAAATGGGGTTTTACCATGTTGGCCAGGCTGGTCTCAAACTCCTGTCCTCAGGTGATCCACCTGCCTTGGCCTCCCAAAATGCTGGGATTACAGGTGAGAACCACTGCACCTGGTCGGAGCACCTCATTTCTGTTGCCCATCACCGCTCCTCTTGGCTTTACTGCTGAGCGGCGATGGGACGAAGGAGGGGAACACATGGCAGACAGGCTCCTCTTGGCCTTGGCATAATAAACAGAAAATCCACACATTTTTCTTACTTTTAATATCTAAGATAAAAAAAACCCAACCACCAAAACAATCCATTTGCATGTCGGTGACACGCCTGGTCTCAGGCTCCCTTTCCAGGGCTGTCCTCCTGGCGGCTCTCAGGCCCTCGTCCTGGGGAGAGCCCATCCTCGGCTGGAAGCCACCGTGGCCGCCAGTTCGGCACCCAGACAACCTGGGACCCAGCCTTGCAGAAAGGCCACCAGGAACTGTCTTTAAAGCATGTGGCTGCACAAGGAGGAAGTTTTCCCTTGAGGTTGAGCTGAGAGTTATTTCTTGTGGAGAAATTTCATTTTATTGCCTAAAAGAAAGAAAATGAGAACATTTCACAAGGCAAAGGACGGTGACATCAGTCTTGCCCTTTTCACCCAGAAGTGGTGTGGGTAACGGGGCCCCACACCGCCCCGGGGAGCCTCATCCCTTGCTCTGGAGAAAACGAAGGGGGTTTTTCTTTCCAGAGATTCCCCTGGGGTCTTCCTCAGACTTGGGGGTTTGAAAGGAAGACCATCAGAGCTGTTTAGGAGGGCTGGCTTCTAAACAGCCCTCCGGTAGTAAAGGAAGCACCAAATCAGCACATCCCTCAGGAGCCAAGGGAAGAGAAAGTGCACAGCAATGTGTGTATATTTAAAACACTCCTCTTCCAGGCAGCCCTCCATCCTGCAGGAGGCACAGACATGGCACCCCTTGCAGGCCCTGTGGGAGAGCCTCACTGCTGCAGACCTTCCCTGCTGGGGCCTCCGTCCTGTTTTCGTGTTGTCCTCTTCATCCCCCTCCCTGTCGGGGCCTCTCTACTGATTAAACTGCAGTCCTTGTGTCTCACATTTCTACTTTCCAGGGGAATTTTGGACACAAGTGCGAGTCTTTGTTGCCAGACATCCTTGTCGGGTTCCTGCCATGCTCCCTTGGCTCAGTTCCACTGAGGTTTTAGAGTGTAGATCATGGAGAAAGAAGATAGCAAGAAAGACCAGGGGCCCAGAAAAAGGGGGTGCTGGGGGCACTGCTTCCTTTGTTTCCTCTTTGGGGACAGATGAGAACTGGGAGTTAAAATGCCCGTAGCATCTGCCCAGGGCGGGCCGTAGGGCTCTGTGTTACTCAGGGCGCTGGCTCCAGTGGGGAACTAGCTGGGACTCCGTGACAGACAGCTCAGAGGCACGCAGGCTGGGGACCCGGAGCCCGGGTCTTACCTAGTCCCTTCAGGAACTTGTTGACGCCGCTGTGCTCTCCACTGGGGAGGGTTTCCAGATACCCTTGGGCTCGGACCTCAAACAGACCTGTTAACCAGAGAAATCCCAGCCATTTTAGGTATTGGTCTTTGCATGTCTAAACGTGTCCATTTCCTCCCTACCAGAGAAAACGGAAACCTTCTTCCTGAGAGTAAGCTGCTCCTGTAAACATGCTGTGAATCAGGAGACGTATAAGGGTTTTACAGCGCTTATCGTTGCCCCACCTGTGCAGTAACTGTCTTTGGAAGGCTGTAAAGTCACCTCATAGATGAAATCCTATTTTTATTCAACAAACGCCTTCCGAGCATCTACACTGTGCCAGGCAGGAGGTTTTAAAGATGAACCGGACTTATCTGGCTCGGGAGGAGCACCTGTGAACTCCCATTTCCTTGTATTCTCCCGTAAGAGGGCCCTGGCCAGGTGGCTTAGTTTTCCCGGAGTCCCTCTGTGGAGGGAGGATGGCTGGACAGGCCATCTCCTAGGCAGCTTCTCAGACCCCTAAGGTCTGAGGTTCAGGCACTCTGTCCTCACTGCTGACTGATCTTTCATGGACAGAGGGTTCTTTCCAGGATTTTTTTTTTTTTTTGAGTTTTGCTCGTCACCCAGAATGGAGTGCAACCTCCATCTCCTGGGTTCAAGCGATTCTCCTGCCTCCGCCTCCTGAATAGCTGGGATTACAGTTACCTGCCACAATGCCCAGCTAACTTTTTTTGTATTTTTAGTAGAGACAGGGTTTTACCATATTGGTCAGGCTGGTCTTAAACTCCTGACTTCAGGTGATCCACCTGCCTCAGTCTCCCAAAGTGCTGGGATTACAGGCATGAGCCACTGCACCGGACTTGTTTTTGGAGACAGAGTTTTGCTGTGTTGCCCAGGCTGGAGTGTAATGGCAGAGTTTTGCTGTGTTGCCCAGGCTGGAGTGTAATGGCTGGATCGTGACTCTCTGCAAGCTCTGCCTCCCGGGTTCAAGCGATTCTCCTGCCTCAGCCTCCTGAGTAGCTGGGATTACAGGCGTCTGCCACCAGACCTGGCATTTTTGTATTTTTAGTAGAGACAGAGTTTTATCAAGTTGGCCAGGTTGGTCTCGAACTCCTGACCTGAGATGATCTGCCTGCTTAGGCCTCCCAAAGTGCTGGGATTACAAGCACACGCCACTGCACCTGGCCTTTTCCAGGTAGGTTTCTTTTTTTTTCCTGAGATGGAGTTTCACTCTTGTCCAGGCTGGAATGCAATGGCACAATCTCGGCTCACCGCAACCTCCGCCTCCTGCGTTCAGGCAATTCTCCTGCCTCAGTCTCCTGAGTAGCTGGGATTACAGGCATGCACCACCATGCCCAGCTAATTTTTGTATTTTTAGTAGAGACGGGGTTTCACCTTATTGACCAGGATGGTCTCAATCTCTTGACCTCATGATCCACCCGCCTTGGCCTCCCAAAGTGCTGGGATTATAGGCGTGAGCCACCGTGCCCAGCCTAGTTTTTCTTTTTTTTTTGAGATGCAGTCTCACTCTCCCAACCAGGCTGGAGTGCAGTGACATGATCTCAGCTTATTGCAACCTCCACCTCCCAGGCTCAAGTGATCCTCCCGCCTCAGGCTCTGAGTAGCTGGGACCACAGGTGCACACCACCATGCTGGTCTAATTTTTTAAAATACTTTTTGTAGCAGGCGCGGTGGCTTATGCCTGTAATCCCAGCACTTTGGGAGGCCGAGGCAGGCGGATCACGAGGTCAAGAGATCAAGACCATCCTGGCCAACATAGTAAAACCCCATCTCTACTAAAATATATAAAAAAATAGCTGGGCGTGGTGGCACGTGTTTGTAGTCCCAGCTGCTTGCTTGGGAGGCTGAGGCAGGAGAATTGCCTGAACCCAGGAGGCGGAGGTTGCAGTGAACGGAGATCGCACCACTGCACTCCAGCCTGGCGCCTGGCAACAAAACAAGACTCTGTCTCAGAAAAAAAAAATATACATATATATACATATACATACATATATATATATATATGTATATATGTATGTATATGTATATATTTTTTGTAGATAAGGGGTTGTGCCACGTTGTCCAAGCTGGTCTCAAACTCCTGACCTCAGTGATCCGCATGCCTCGGCCTCCCAAAGTGCTGGGATTACAGGTGTAAGTCACCCACTGCACCCAGCCTGAGAATTTCACCAATTTGGAAAGAATTTGATAGAAGGAGAGGCGGGGCGCAGTGGCTCACGCCTGTAATCCCAGCACTTTGGGAGGCCGAGGCAGGTGGATCACAAGGTCAAGAGATCGAGACCATCCTGGTCAAAATGGTGAAACCCTGTCTCTACTAAAAATATAAAAATTAGCTGGGCATGGTGGCGCGTGCCTGTAATCCCAGCTACTCAGGAGTCTGAGGCAGGAGAATTGCCTGGAGGCAGGAGAATTGCCTGAACCCAGGAGGCGGAGGTTTCGGTGAGCCGAGATCGCGCCATTGCACTCCAGCCTGGGTAAGAAGAGCAAAACTCTATCTCAAAAAAAAAAAAAGAGTTTGATAGAAGGAGACCTTGCCATAGACACTGGAGTGTGGTTCTGGGAGAGGCCAACAGAGGGAACAGAGAAGGCAGGGGAGGGGGCCTTTCCACCAGCTCAGTCAGGGCATGCCTGCAAGCTCTCCGGGGGGATGGGGACACTGTCCTGTCTGTGCCCTTGCCCTGTGATCTTTCTCCCTGCTTATCAGCCACCTGGACTATGGGCACCTCTAGCTGACTCGGCGCCAAAGGAGAAGACGCCTCTAACCTTTGGCATCCTGCCGGCGCAGCTCCCGCTCCTGGATGAACCCTCGAAACATCTGAGTCTCCATGAAGACCTCTAGGAAGCGGCGGACACTCTTGGAGGAGACAGCTTTGCGGAAGGCATCCCGCTGCAGGGTTCTCTCCTCACGCTCACCCGATGTCAGGAACAAGGAGTAGTGTCCCACAATCTCCACAAAGAAGCGGACAAAGGTTTCAGACACCACCTCATTCAAGGGGCTGGACTCTTGACCTGAGTAAGGGGAGGAAGGGCCAGGAATGGTGAGGGCAGACAGGCTGGGCCACAGCCCTTAAGACAAGCCAATTAGTAATCAAAATACAGTAACTGCTAGTTCCCTCGATGGAAACAGTGATTATCCAGGAGGAAGGTTACCTTAGGTTATTAAGACATTTCTTTCCCCACTTAATTTTTTAGAGACGGGGTTTCTTCATGTTGGCCAGGCTGGTCTGGAACTCTCGACCTCAGGTGGTCCTCCTGCCTTGGCCTCGCACTGCACCTGGCCTCCACTAAATTTTTTCAATAAAAAACTTTTTTTTTTTGAGATGGAGTCTCGCACTGTCACCCAGGCTGCAGTGCAGTGGCATGATCTCGGCTCACGGCAGTCTCCACCTCCTGGGTTCAAGCAATTCTCCTGCCTCAGTCTCCTGAGTAGCTGGGACTACAGGCGTGAGCCACCACACCTAGCTAATTTTTTTGTATTTTTAATAGAGATGAGATTTCACCATGTTGGCCAGGATGGTCTCGATCTCCTGACCTTGTGATCTGCCCACCACAGCCTCCCAAAGTGCTAGGATTACAGGCGCGAGCCACCTTGCCTGGCCTAATATTAATTTTTTTTTTAATGTTATTTATGTATTTACTTTTGAGATGGAGTCTCACTCTGCCGCCCAGGCTGAGACAATCCTAGCTCACTGCAACCACTGCCTCCTGGGTCAAGCAATTCATTCTCTGCCTCAGCCTCCCAAATAGCTGTGATTATGGGCGTGCACCACCACACCCAGATAATTTTCATCTTTTTGTTTTTTCTTTTTTTTTTTGAGACGGAGTTTCGCTCTTGTTACCCAGTCTGGAGTGCAGTGGTGTGATCTCGGCTCACTGCAACCTCTGCCTCCTGGGTTCAGGCAATTCTCCCGCCTCAACCTCCCAAGTAGCTGGGATTACAGGCGCACGCCACCATGCCCAGCTAATTTTTTGTATTTTTAGTAGAGACGGGGTTTCACCATGTTGACCAGGATGGTCTCAATCTCTTGACCTCGTAATCCACCCGCCTTGGCCTCCCAAAGTGCTGGGATTACAGGCGTGAGCCATTGCACCTGGCCTTGTTTTTTTTCATTTTTGTGGAGAATGGGGGTCTTACTATATTGCCCACGTAGGGCTCGAACTCCTCGGCTCAAGCTATCCTCCTGCCTCTGCCTCTCTAAGAGCTGGGATTATAGGCGTGAGCCACAGGGCCTGGCACACCCAACTAATTTTTATATTTTTAGTAGAGATGGCATTTCATCATGTTGGACAGGCTGGTCTCGAACTCTTGACCTCAAGTGATCCGCCCACCTTGGCCTCCCAAAGTGCTGGGATTACAGGCGTGAGTCACTGCACCTGGACTTTTATATTTTTTTTGAGATGGAGTCTTGCTCTGTCACGCAGGCTGGAGTGCAGTGGTATGATCTCAACCCACTGCAACCTCTTCCTCCTGGGATCAAGTGATTCTCCTGCCTCAGCCTCCCAAGTAGCTAGGATTACAGGCATTTGTCACTACTTCCAACTAATTTTTATATTTTCAGTAGTCATGTGGTTTCACCATGTTGGCCAGGCTGGTCTTGAACTCCTGACTTCAGGTGATCGACTTGCCTTGGCCCCCCAGCGTGCTAGGATTATAGGTGTGAGCCACCATGCCTAGCCATAGCTTTTAATTTTTGATTTTTTGAGATGGGGTCTCACTCTGTTGCCCAGGCTGGAGTGCAGTGGTGTGGCTCACAGCAGCCTCAACCTCCTGGGCTCAAGGGATCTTCCTGCCTCAGCCTCCCGAGTAGCCGTGACCACAGGCTTGTGCCACCATGCCCAGATAATTTCCACACACCCCTTTTAAACAGGTACTTTAGGGCCAAAATGGGGGAGGTGGGAAATTTTTCCCACAATTCATAGTGAGAATGAAATCCAGACAAAGAAAACGAGGCTGGGGTTTCTCTCCTTATGTCTCCCTCACCCATGTTCCTACTTGGCCCAGGACCAAGAGGAAGGGAAGGCACTGCCCTGAGAGTGGAAGGGAGGGACGCATGGAAGGTGGCTGAACGCTTACCGTGCCTGCCTTCCAGGGGCCCTTCGTCCTGCTCACAGGCCAGCTCATTCCTCTGTTCCAGAATGCGTTCCAGGGCCACCTGAAGCTTCCGGGGCAGGATGGAGTCCTCATCGTCCATCTGGAAAGCAGAAGCAGCAGGTGGGCTTGTGGATGGTGGCTGCGTCCAGACCGCAGGTCACACTGGCAGGCAGGCCTGGCTCAGTCCCCAGTTTCATGGAAGGAACACAACTGAGAGCCAGAGGTTTGAGGTTTCAATCTTGAGGCTACTGTTTTTTTTTTTTTTTTTTTTTGAGATGGAGTTTCGCTCTTGTAGCCTAGGCTGGAGTGCAGTGGCATGATCTTGGTCCACTGCAACCTCCACCACCCAGGTTCAAGCAATTCTGCCTTAACCTCCCGAGTAGCTGGAACTACAGGTGCATACCATCACACCAGGCTAATTTTTTTGTATTTTTAGTAGAGATGGGGTTTCACCATGTTGGCCAGGCTGGTCTCAAACTCCTAACCTCAGGTGATCTGCCCACCTTGGCCTCCCAAAGTGCTGGGATTACAAGTGTGAGCCACCATGCCTGGCCTACTTTTTTTTTGGAGACAAGAGTTTTACTCTTGTAGTCTGGGTTGGACTGCAACGCCACGATCTTGGCTCTCTGCAACCTCCCAGGTTTAAGCAATTCTCCTGCCTCAAGCCCTCAAGTAGCTGGAACTACAGGCACGTGCCATCACGCCTGGCTAATTTTCTTGTATTTTTAGTAGAGACAGGGTTTCACCATATTAGCCAGGCTAGTCTCAAACTCCTGACCTCAACTGATCCGCCTGCCTTGGCCTCCCAAAGTGCTGGGATTACAGGCATGAGCCACTTCGCCAGGCTGAGCCTACTTTTTACAAGCAACGGGGAGGCTCATTTTCCCCACTTGTAAAATGGACAACCAATCAATCTGTACCTTGTTGTGAAGCTAAAATGCAGTACAATTACCCTGTGAAAGGGCTTGGCACTGAGAGGATATTCAATACATAATTTACACTTCCCCATCCTGTAGGGTAGCCAGTGCTAACCAGGGGATTCTAGCCAGGGCAGACGGCCTGCATGACCCAAGGCTGGCTTGGGATCAAACTCCATCTCTACTAAAAATACAAAAATACAAAAAAGAAAAAATTAGCTGGGCGTGGTGGCGCATGCTTATAATCCCAGCTACTTGGGAGGCTGAGGCAGGAGAATCACTTGAATCTGAGAGGTGGAGGTTGAAGTGAGCTGAGGTTGCAGTGAGCCGAGATTGCACCATTGCACGGCAGCTTGGGCAACAAGAGCAAAACTCTGTCTCAAAAAACAAACAAACAAAACACAAACCAGCATTAATGCTACTAAACTTTTCAGCAATGTGGCAACATTTAGAAGTAATCCATCAGAATGCCCAGAGAAATTTTCTATAATTACTTTAATTACTTCTTGCAAGATCTGATAGAAATTAGGCCACTTGGGCCAGGTGTGGTGGCTCATGCCTCTAATACCAGCAGTTTGGGAGGCCGAGGCGGGCAGATCACCTGAGGTCAGGAGTTCAAGACCAACCTGACCAACATGGAGAAACCCTGTCTCTATTAAAAATACAAATTTAACTGGGTGTGGTGGTGCATGCCTGTAATCCTAGCTATTTAGGAGGCTGAGGCAAAAGAATCGCTTAAACCTGGGAGGCGGAGGTTGCAGTGAGCCCAGATTGTGCCACTGCACTCCAGCCTGGGCAACAGGGTGAGACTCCATCTCAAACAAACAAATAAATAAGAAGAAGATAGGCCTCTCTAGCAAATGATAAAAAGAAAATACATGTGTGTGGGCCAGGTGCCGTGGCTTATGCCTGTAATCCCAGCACTTTGGGAGGCTGATGCGGGCAGATCACGAGGTTAGGAGTTCAAGATCAGCCTGGCCAACATGGTGAAATCCTGTCTCTACTAGAGATATAAAACATTAGCTGGGCATGGTAGCGCACACCTATAGTTCCAGACTGAGGCAGGAGAATAGCTTGAACCTGGGAGTTGGAGGTTGCAGTGAGCCAAGATTGTGCCACTGCACTCTAGCCTGGGTGACAGGGTGAGACTCTCAGAAAAAAAGAAAAAAAAAAAGAAAAAAGAAAATTACATGTGTGTTACTTCCTCTGCTAATAGTACTAACTGATGATGATTATCAAAATATATGAATGTACTAAAACAATTTAAAGTCACTCATAATCTGTTTCCTTTCAGTCTCCCTCCCCAAGACAACAAGCATTAATGTTTTAGTGAGTTTTCCCTTCAGTCCTTTTAAGATATGCACGTGCGCGCGCGCGCACACACACACACACACACACACACACACACACACACACACACTCTCTTTCCCTGTTTTTCTCTCCTTTTTTTTCTTCAGGAAACAGTTTCACTCTATCACTCTGGCTGAAATACAGTGGCATGATCTCAACTCACTGCAGCCTTGACCTCCCAGGCTTAAGCAATCCTCCTGCCCCCCAGCCTCCTGAGTAGCTACGGGGACTACAGGTGCACACCAGCAGGCCTGGGTAATTATTTTATGTATATATGTATTTTTTTGAGATGGAATTTTGCTCTTTTTTATTTTTTGAGACGGAGTTTCGCTGTTGTTACCAAGACTGGAGTGCAATGGCACGATCTCGGCTCACTGCAACCTCCGCCTTCTGGGTTCAAGCAATTCTCCTGCCTCAGTCTCCCGAGTAGCTGGGACTACAGGCGCGCACTACCATGCCCAGCTAATTTTTTGTATTTTTAGTAGAGACGGGGTTTCACCTTGTTGACCAGGATGGTCTTGACCTCGTGATCCACCCGCCTCGGCCTCCCAAAGTGCTGGGATTATAGGCGTGAGCCACCGCGCCTGGCCGGAATTTTGCTCTTGTTGTCCAGGATGGAGTGCAATGGTGCAATCTCGGCTCACTGCAACCTCTGCCTCCTGAGTTCAAGTGATTTTCCTGCCTCAGCCTCCTGAGTAGTTGGGATTACAGGCATGTGCTACCATGCCTGGCTAATTTTGTATTTTTAGTAGAGACAGGGTTTCTCCATGTTGATCAGGCTGGTCTTGAACTACCAACCTCTGGTTATCCACCCACCTTGGCCTCCCAAAGTGCTGAGATTACAGGTGTGAGCCACTGTGCCTGGCTATTTTTAATTTTTAAAAAAAATTTATTTATTTATATATTTTTTAAATGGAGTTCCACTTTGTCTCCCAGGCTGGAAGGCAATGGCATGATTTTGGCAGACTGCAACCTCTGCCTCCCAGGTTTAAGCGATTCTCCTGCCTCAGTCCCTTGAGTTACTGGGACTACAGGGGCGTGCCACCATGCCCAGCTTTTTTGTATTTTTAGTGGAGACAGGGTTTTGTCATGTTGGCCAGGCTGGTCTCGAACTCCTGACCTCAGGTGATCCACTGGCCTCAGCCTCCCAAAGTGCTGGGATTACAGGCATAAGCCATCGCGCCCAGCCAATGTTACAAGTTTTTTGTAGAGACAAGAGTCTCACCATGTTGTTCCAGGCTGATCTTTAACTCCTGGGCTCAAGTGATCCTCCTGCCTCAGTCTCTGGAGGTGCTGGGATTGTAGGTGTGAGACACCAGGCTGGACCAAATATTATTTAAATGCATGTTGAAGCTGGGCATGGTCGTGCACACCTCCAGCTACTCAGGAGGCTGAGGTGGGAAGATCACTTGAGGCCAGGAGTTTGAGACCAGCCTGGGCAACATAGTGAGATCCCATCTCTTTCTTTTTTTTTTTTTGAGATGGAGTCTCATTCTGTCACCCAGGCTGGAGTGCATGGTGCAATCTCAGCTCACTGCAATTTCTGCTTCCTGGGTTCAAGCAATTCCCCTAAGCCTCCCGAGTAGTTGGGACTACAGGCCCCTGCCACCATGCCTGGCTAACTTTTGTATTTTTAGTAGAATACTAAACAGGGTTTCACCATATTGATCAGGCTGGTCTCAAACTCCTGACCTCAAGTGATCCACTTGTCTCAGCCTCCCAAAGTGATGGGATTATAGGTGTGAGCCACTGTGCCCAGCTTTTTATAAAATTAAAAAGCATATTGAAAAATTGAGGTGCCTATAGTTGTAAGATTACAAAGATTCTTTTTCTAATTGTTAGAAAACCATTTTGTGTCAGAACACGTGGACATCAATCCTTTGCCCAAACCCTTCCTCTCTGCCCCTTGCCTTCTGGCTTGTCCTCAGCCTAGCTCAGTCCTGGGGTCACACAGCTCTGCCACCCTGCTCTGCAATCCCAGAGCCTTTCCAAGGCTGGAGAGCTGAGCCCGAAACCACAGGTAAAGACAAAGGGAGCAGGAGGCCGCCACTGGCCTTTCACTCACCTGTCTGAGGAACCGGCTATTGATGAGGTCAACCACAAGGACCTGTGAGATGAGAGGAAAGGGGCTGTTACTGTCTCCAGGGCTTCTGGGATAGGGATGGACTCTTAGCCATCTTCCTTCTTGGCACTCAGAGAGGCAGCTGGGGAGGGGCTGGGGGTGAGCCATTTGGTTTCCTGATATTGCCACCGTAGCCACAGATGGTGAAGAGGGACTGGGGAGGGTCTTTTCTGAACTGCATGCTTTCTTTCTTTACTCCTTTATTTGAGATGGGGTCTTGCTCTGCCACCCAGGCTGGAGTGCAGTGGTACGACCTCAGTTCACTGTAACCTCTGTCTCCCGGGTTCAAGCTATTCTCCTCCCTCAGCCTCCTGAGTAGCTGGGACTATAGGCACGTGCCACAACACCCGGCTAATTTGTGTATTACTAGTAGAGACGGGGTTTCACCATATTGGCCAAGCTGGTCTTGAATTCCTGACCTCGTGATCTGGCATGAGCCACTGTGCCTGGCCACTGAATGCTTTCAACACTGACCGCAGCATGTGTGCTGTGGGTGGGACTCCCTGGCTGGCTCTCACCCTGGCTGAGGCAGAGCTTCTCAGGCTGCTTTTTGGGTGTGAGCTACTGAGGTGGGCAAAAGACACTGCAGGCCTCTGTGGTTCCCACCCGAGGGCCCCTGCCTCGTCCTTCCCCCAGCTCCCCACTTAGCCGTGTAATTTCTCTCCAAGGGAGAGGAGGAGAGAAACTCACCTGGAGACTGGGTTAGGCTTTGGGTTTTCATTGCTGAAGGCTTTTGGGATAAATCACTCCCCTCCCTACCCCCGAGGGCACCGCACTCCTCAGAGTGAGAATGAGACCTGGGGCCAGGACCAGGGTGGGGCAAGTGACAAAGGTCACAGGCCCAAGACCCTCACTCAGACAAGACCCAGACCCTCACTCAGATGCCAGCCAAGGCCACCGGCCATAATGGGGGAGGAGCCCGGGGCCTGGATGGTCACCATAACAACAGCTGGAAACATGTGGGATCTCCCATATCCCAGAGACCTGCCCAGGAGCCACTGCACAGGGCACCAGACACACTCCTGGTGGTCTTCAAATCTGCACTGAAAGCCCTAAGGCTGGTGGGCGATGTTTAATGGGGCATTAGGACTATCTGAGCAATGAGAGGAGCAGCTTCAAGGGACCCAAGCAGAACTGCAGGACAGAGGGACAGGTGTTCCTCCTGGTGCTTCAGGACTGAGTAGCATTATTCAAGCTTCCCTCTCTGAGGGCTGGAAGCCTCCAGTCCTTGGTTGGAAACCATTTAGAGGAAGGGGTTGGGCTAAATACCTCCAGGAGTGCCAAGCAGGACTTTGCCCACTTCAATGCCAAACTGGACAGCCAGAACTTGGGGATTAAAAACATTATTAATGGATATGACAAAGGATGGGATCTTGCTTGCTCCCCAGTGTGGAGGAGTGGGCGGGAGGTGGGGGAGGGGAGAGGGCTATGAATGACTTGAGAGTTTTGACATCTGGCTAAACTGCTCTTTGCTGCCCTTCTCAAGGGGTGCTCATACCACGAATTCCACTTGGAAGGGAAAACTGTTTGCAGTCACTGAGGGTCTGAGTGAGTACGCCTCTGGGCAGAACTCATGGCACACAAGCCCTGGTGGCTCCCACGCCCTGCTCCCTAACACTGCGTGCCCTGAGAACCACTCCGAGATGCCTGCAGGGCCGGCACCATGCTCTGTCCTCGGCACCATGCTCTGTCCTCCGCACCCTGCAGGGAGGGGGATCAGCCCGAGCGGGAGCTCACCTCTTCTAGCGGCAGCTCCCTGAGCAGCGGCAGCGAGCTGGAGAGCAGCCCAATGAGGAAGGGTGTCGGCGAGCACACGATGTCCACCATGGCCGGCGGCAGCACCGGGATGTAGGTGTGCTGCCAGGTGAAGGGGTAGATCAGCGCCACCATCGCGTGGCAGCATTTGGACAGGGTGCTGCAGCCAGGGAGAGAACAGGGAGAGAGGCTGGCTCAGCGAGGGCCCAGGGGAGTCCCCAGGGGAGAAGCCTCTTCCCAGAGGCAGGATGATTCGGAAGGGACACACGTGGATCCGGTAGAGCACACGACAGTCTCAGCACAGGCCAGGCCAGGCACTTAGAGCTACGCAAAAGGCTTGGAGGCACAGCTACAGGGCCGAGTTTAACAGAGTTTAATGTCCTGGATAATTTTTACAAGTGTGCTTTCACATGTGAGTTATACTCCCCAAACCCTCCCCCCAGCCCACCTTTTAGTGAGCTATACTCTTGTAAGGTTTTTATTTACTTATTTTATTTTTATTTTTTTGAGAGAAGTCTCACTCTGTTGCCCAGGCTGGAGTGCAATTATGAGGTCAAGAGATCGAGACCATCCTAGCCAACATGGTGAAAACCTGTCTCTATTAAAAATACAAAAACAAAAACAAAAACAAAAAACCCAAAACCTAACTGGGCGTGGTGGCGCATGCCTGTAATCCCAGCTACTCAGGAGGCTGAGGCAGGAGAATCGCTTGAACCTGGGAGGTGGAGGTTGCAGTGAGCCGAGACTGCGTCACTACACTCCAGCCTGGCGACAGAGTGAGACCTGAGACTGTCTCAAAAAAAAAAAGAGAAAAGTTGCTGGGCGAGGTGGCTCAAGCCTGTAATCCCAGCACTTAGGGAGGCTGAAGCAGGTGGATCACGAGGTCAAGAGATCGAGACCATCCTGGTCAACATGGTGAAACCCCGTCTCTACTAAAAATACAAAAAATTAGCTGGGCATGGTGGTGCGTGCCTGTAGTCCCAGCTACTCAGGAGGCTGAGGCAGGAGAATTGCCTGAACCCAGGAGGCGGAGGTTGCGGTGAGCCGAGATGGTGCCATTGCACTCCAGCCTGGGTAACAAGAGCGAAACTCCGTCTCAAAAAAAAAAAAAAAAAAAGTTTATGAATAATGAAGATGAATCTAAGCAGATACCCCTGACATCAGGCACCTATAATCTCATTGTCATAAAAGTCTCCTGACCCCTAAAAAAAAATTAATTAGCTCTGGCCTACTTGAGGAGAAAATATGTGAATTAAAAGATATTGGCAGGTCATGAGTTCAAGACCAGCCTGGCCAACATGGTGGAACCCCATTTGTACTAAAAATATAAAAATTAGCTGGGTGTGGTGCTGGGTGCCTGTGGTCCCAGCTATTCGGGAGGCTGAGGCAGGAGAATCTCTTGAGCCTGGCAGGTGGAGGTGCCTGTGGTTGCAGCTACTCAGGAAGCTGAAGATCACTTGAATGTGTGAGATTGAGGCTGCAGTGAGCTGTGATTGTGTCACTGCACTCCAGCATGGTGACAGAGAGAAACCCTGTTTCAACAACAACAAAGTCATCATAGTACGTGATAAATACACGCAGTTTTTTTTTGGAAACGGAGTCTCGCTCTATCACCCAGGCTGGAGTGCAGTGGCACCATCTCAGCTCACTGCAACTTCTGCCTCTCGGGTTCAAGCAATTCTCCTGCCTCAGCCTCCCGAGTAGCTGGGACTACAGGAGCGTGTATTTGTAAATTTTGTATTTTTACACATACAAAAATTTGTATGTGTAAAAATACAAATATTAGCACCACGCCCAGCTAATTTTTGTATTTTTAGTAGAGATGGGTTTTCACCATGTTGGCCAGGATGGTCTCGATCTCCTGACCTCGTAATCCACCTACCTTGGCCTCCCAAAGTGCTAGGATTACTAGCATGAGCTACCATGCCCAGCAAATACATGCAATTTTTATATGACAATTAAAAATAATTAAAAGTAAAAAATATATGTACACATAGCCTTTTTCATTCCCCAATTTGGGGGTCCTTGGACTAATAACGGTAGTATTGAATCTTGTTCATTTATCACCTAAGTCTCTTAACCTTCCTGTTCCCTGTCTTTGCAAATAATCGTTCTCCTGATATGCACTGGAGCCATGAAATACCTCTTAGTAGCATGGCATCCATGTATTGCACTGATATTTGGTCATTGTCTTTTCTTTCAAATGATCACCCCCAAATGAGAGAAACGCTACCCCAAGATTTCATTCTTATCACTATACTGTCTTCTTTATTAGCTGGGTAAGAGTAAGACATTGCATTTGGAAGATACCAAGAAGAAAAGAGAGAATAATGATGTTAGGACATACATTAAGGAGAGTAATATCAATAATTCAGCCAGAGCTTTGGGTGAAGTGACTTCTATGTCTGTCTTTTCTTTTTCTTTTTTTTTTTTTTTGAGACAGGGTCTCACTCTGTGGCTCAGGCTAGGTGCATTGCCATGATCTCAACTCACTGCAACCTTCACCTTCCGTATTCAAGCGATTCTCCTGCCTCAGCCTCCTGTGTAGCTGGGATGACAGGCACCCACCACCATACCCAGTTAATTTTTGTATTTTTAGTAGATAGGGTTTCACCACGTTGGCCAGGCTGGTCTCGAACTCCTGACTTCAGATTATCTGCCTGCCTCGGCCTCCCAAAGTGCTGGGATTACGGGCGTGAGCCACTGTGCCTCTTTCAGATTTTAAAGGTAGGAAAAGTGAGTCTAAATGAGGCTAAAGTAACCTCTGAATGTAGGGTGGGGCAGAGTAGGAAGAGAAGGGTCCTGTAGACTGGAGGAGGCAGAGTTGCTGCCCAGAGGAATGCAACCCTGCATTCCTGACTTCAGGTGTTAGGAGACACCCTACTAACCAGGCACAGTGACATGTACCTGCAGTTCCAGCTACTAAATCCCAGAGGGTGAGGTGGGAGGGTCTCTTGAGCCCTGGAGTTCAAGTTCAGCCTGAGCAACGGAGTTAGATCCCCATCTCTGAAACAAAAATTCCCTGTATATAAAAAGGAGGCACAGGGAGGATAGCCTATGTGGGTTTTGTTTTTTGCAATCATTGCAATAGAAAAACAAACACATGTTTAACTTTTTTTCCCAACTCAAAGAAAAGGCTGCCTGCCTTATGATCTTCTTGTGGTCTCATTCCTGGAAGGAGGAAGTACAAGGGGCAGCTCCCTTCTTGCTGCACTGTCCTAGGGACTCCCAGTTAAAGCCCTGTGTTGCCTGCAGTGGTGGGAGGCGGTGGTTCAGCTGCAGTGAATGTGAATCATCCGGAGGAGAAGGTCGTGGGAGCAAGGTCAGGAAAGAGGACCAGCCATGCCGGTTCTAAATGCAGAGGGTGGTGGAGAAATGTGACAGAAAGCAAGCCCGAGTCCACTCAGTGAACTGGGTGCATGGCACTCCAGGACAGCAGTGTTCAGACTTGATGGAGCTTGGTTGGGGGACCAGCTGGCCACATGGGAGGGGCTTCCACTGTTTGTTGACTGTCTCCCATAGCAAGTGTCGTTTTGAGTAGTCTGAGCCCACTGTTGTAGCTGCAGTGAAGGTTTCCGCACCTGCGTATCATGAACGCCTCGTTAGCTGGAGCCCATGGAGCACAGGTGCTGGAGACAATATGGCAATGAGCAGGCAGTTTCTTGAAGGGGTCTCATTCCTCTTGCACTCTAGCCCACATTCATGGTTTTTCTTTGTTGTTGTTGTTTTTGAGACGGAGTCTTGCTCTGTCGCCCAGACTGGAATCCAGTGGCTCATTGAGACCTCCACCTCCCGGGTTCAAGCGATTCTCCTGCCTTAGCCTCCCGAGTAGCTAGGATTACAGGCATGTGCTACCAATGCCTGGCTAATTTTTTTTTTCAAGACAGAGTCTTGCTCTGTCACCCAGGCTGGGGTGCAATGGCACTAACTTGGCTCACTGGAACCTCTGCCTCCCGGGTTCAAGTGATTCTCCTGCCTCAGCCTCCCAAATAGCTGGGATTACAGGCGCGTGCCATCACGCTCGGCTAATTTTTGTATTCTTAGTACAGATGGGGTGTCACCATGTTGGCCGGGCTGGTCTTGAACTCCTGACCTCGTGATCCGCCCACCCTGGCCTCCCAAAGTGCTGGGATTACAGGTGTGAGCCACCGCGCCCGGCCCACACCAATGTTCTAAAAACGATTATAATCCTAAACACTAAAAGGAAAGGTCAAATTTTGCGCATAACTCCGTGAGTGGCAGCTTTTCCCTTAAAATAAATGATAGAGGATGAAAGGACTATTTGAATGGAGCTTGTTTTTCTCAATCCCTGATGCAAATGGTAATGAGATTTTATTCCCTGATTTGTGAAAGCCAGAGGAGCCCTCATGGAGGAGGAGGGGAGGTGGGCACTGCTGGGACTGGTGGTCTCTTAGGAATATGCCGATAGGCGGTGGTTCTGGGGATGCTAAGGATGCCTGGTCAAGGGGGCTTGCTGCAGAGTGTGGAGGTGGAGGGGCTGGAGGAGAGGCAGTGTTTCTGAAGGCAGCCGGAGAAGGAGCGTCCTCGCTCGCAGCTGGCTTGCATTACAGTGGTGCGGAGGAAAGGCATGCCAGCACTCACAGCTGTGATCAATTGTACAAAAGTGGGGCAGGGAAGAGAAGGCCCAGTGGGAGGTTGGCTGGGCTGCAGGGTTAAAAGTTTGGGCAGGGGTGAGAAGGGTTGGGTCCAAGGATGTTTTGCCGTTGGGTGGTGGTTCCTGAGGGTTGGAGCAGTATTCCAGAACGTCAGGACACACTTGTAAGGAATGCCAAAGTTTTCCTGGAGCTGACTCTTCAGTTCTGGTTGCTACCAAGCCTCTGCTCCATACTTGGTGTTCCTATGCTCAGCTTCCAACTCTCTATAAACCTGTAAGGATCCAGCACAGAGCCTCCTCTAAGATGCTACCAAAAAAGTAAATGAAGAGTTTCCCGAATTAGAGGAATACCCCAGGAACTGGAAGGCTGATTCAATGAATATCCTTCAGCATCCCAAGCAAAGTAGCTCTCCTATTGGTGCATCACTCCCAGGAACATGAGTGAAAGGTACTCAGGTGTGGTCTGGTGCCTGATGAAACCTACCAGGAGGTAGGAGTCACCATGCAGTGGCTGCCCGGTTTCCATCCCTGTACTTACAAACCCTGAGGCTGTGCGCCACAGAGTTGAAAATGAACACTGGCTGGGCTTCAAGACAACTAGTTCTGTTACTCTCTGTGTGATCTCAGGTAAAGCCCTTAACTGCTCCAGGCCTCAGATTCTTCACTTGTGAAATAATTAACAGAGACTAGATCATCACCAGATCATTTTGGATGTCCTAGCTTTTTTTTTTTTTTTTTTTGAGACAGAGTCTCACTTTGTCACCCAGGCTGGAGTGCAATGGTGCAATCTTAGCTCACTGAAACCTCCACCTCCCAGGTTCAAGCGATGCTCCTGCCTCAGCCTCCTGAGTAGCTGGGATTACAGGCACGTGCCACCGTGCCCAGCTAATTTTTGTATTTTAGTAGAGATGGGGTTTCAACATCTTGGCCAGGCTGGTCTCAAACTATTGACCTCGTGTTCCACCCACCTTGGCCTCCCAAAGTGCTGGGTTTACAGGCATGAACCACCATGCCTGGCCAGCTTTTTTTTTTGTTAAACAGAGTTTTGCTCCTGTTGCCCCAGTTGGAGTGCAATGGTGTGGTCTCAGCTCACTGCAACCTCCACCTCCTGGGTTCAAGCGATTCTCCTATGTCAGCCTCCCAAGTACAATACAGGCTTTATAGGCATGTGCCACCATGTGCAGCTAATTTTTGTATTTTTAGTAGACATGGGTTTCACTATGTTGGTCAGGCTGGTCTCGAACTCCTGACTTCAGGTGATCCACCCACCTTGGCTTCCCAAAGTGTTGGGATTATAGGCGTGATCCACTGCACTCCAGCCTGACGACAGCCTCATCTCCCTAGAGAGGGTGTGGTGAGAAGCCCAGCCTCCTGAAATGGCAGATGTTGCTTGGTGCAACCAATTCTAGAGAGGACATGGGATTCTCATTTCAGCTTGTGTACACTGATAAAAAATGAACCCAAACCAACAAATAAGGGGATGCCAATGCACAGCTCCATATGAACTTATTTGTGTAGTTACCTATATGTCAAAGATAAGGTTCAAACTCCTACATGTGTCAAGATTTGCCCACCTAATCCGACTTATCATTAGCCAGTAGTCTATCATTCAGCTTATGGTTTAATGCTCTACAAAAATATAAGTAAATTTCTTGTTTTATTTTTTAATTTACTTTTTTTTTTTTTTGCCAATCATTGAGAGCTTGTAAGGTTGCTGAGGTTGGTTGGCCTTGAACTCTTGGCCTCGCCTTCGCAAGCACCACGACATCCGGCCGGAGCCACTTTGGGCCCCAATTTACTTTTTAAAGACAGGGTCCACCCTGGCTGGACAGCAGTCATGCAGTTGTAGCTCACTGCAGCCTCAAACTCCTGGGCTCACATGCTCTTTCCTCCTCAGCTGGGACTATAGGCATGTACCTCTATGCCCAGCTCATAAATTTCTTGAATATTAAAAACTCTGTCCCCCATAAAGTTTTTTGTTTGTTTGTTTGTTTTGAGATGGGGTCTTGCTATGTTGTCCAAGCTGGTCTCAAACTCCTGGGCTCAAGCAATCCTCCCGCTTTGGCCTCCCAAAGTGCGAGGATTAGGGGTGTGAGCTGCAAAAGTTTTAGCCTCCCTCTAAAACTTTTGGACAAATTTGTTTATGTGCAAGCTTTATCATTCAGCCTGGTCTGTAGGTTTCGCCAAAACTATGGGGAACTGAATTAGTAAACTAAAAAACAAAATGTTTATCATCAGAAAAATGAAGACGAGGGTGTAGAGAAATATTTATCTGTTTTATGAGCACAGAAAAGCCATGACAACAGCATTCTTTCCTTTCCATCTGTCAAACTCCAGTTTGACAGAGCCATTAGAACACTCAGTGTCCACCCTAAAGATGAAACAGAGCAAAAATGTTATTCTAAATTTGATGGATTTTTGGCTCAACTTAAAACCATTTATAACTCATACAATATTTGCCGTAACTCCCTGAAGCTTCCTCTTGCAGTGGGAGGCTCGCAGCGATGAGGAGAGAATAAATGGTGTTCGTGGGGGAGGGTGCTGCAGGGGTGGCTACTGATCTAGAGTGGGCGAAGGTCCCCTCTGGGATGTCACGGGGCCACGCACTGAGCCTGTGACATGTCCTGTTCTCATGCCCTCACTAAGTTAGCGGCTACAGCCAGAAATCAGAAGAATAAGGAGGCTTTCTTCCATGTTATCACAGCAGGGCTCATCCGTGCGTGTGCGGCCCCCCAGAAGTATGGGGGATGAGGGTACCAGCTGTAACTTAACCTGAAGACTTTCTTTTTCTTTTTTTTGAGACAGAGTCTTGCTCTGTTGCCCAGGCTGGAGTGTAGTGGTTTGATCTCAGCTCACTGCAACCTCTGCCTCCCAGGTTCAAGCAATTCTCCTGCCTCAGCCTCCTACGTAGGTGGAATTACAGGCACCCGCCACCACAGATGGCTAATTTTTGTATTTTTAGTAGAGACGGGGTTTTACCATGTTGGCCAGGCTGGTCTTGAACTCCTGACCTTAGGTGATCCACCTGCCTCAGCCTTCCAAAGTGCTGAGATCCAGCCTGGCGACAGCTTCATCTCCCTAGAGAGGGTGAGCAACCATGCCCGGCCTCTTTTCTTTTGAGATGGAGTCTCACTTTCTTGCCCAGGTTGGAGTGCAGTGGCATGATCTCAGCTCACTGCAACCTCTGCCTCCTGAATTCAAGTGATTCTCCTGCCTCAGCCTCCTGAGTAGCTGGGATTACACATACCTGCCACCATGCCTGGCTAATTTTTGTCTTTAGTAGAGACAGGGTTTTACCATGTTGGCCAGGCTGGTCTAGAACTCCTGGCCTTGAGCAATCCACCCACCTCGGCCTCCCAAAGTGAGCAACTTTGCCCAGCCTGAAGACTTTCCAGAATTTTCCAGGTTAGGCAACTTGCAGCCAGCCATTGGTCCCAAACCCTTGTTTGTCAGGGTCTGGCCAAAGAACACTTTAATTCCTTATGGCTACTTTCCTGTAAACCAGACAGATCAAGGTGGATACGGATTCCTCCACCTGGCCCATGGAGTCAGAGAGTTTCAAAGCTAGGGGAGGTCACCGAATCACACCTCTCTCACTGGAACCCTGCTGAAAGGCTAAAGGCAGTAAGGGAGGCGGGAGACCCTAAGGAGAAAAGCACAGACTTCCCCATGACCGTGTTTGCCTGACTGCCCAGCACAAAGTGGGGCTACAGGGCCTGTGTTAGGGAGACTTTCCTTATACATTTCTGTAGACAGACAGGGCCCACTGCCATTCACCCACCCCTAGACCCTGCGGCCCGGCTGGTTTCCCTCCGTCCTCTCCAAAGCCCAGCAGCTCTCCCACTCCCGATTCCTTGAGCAGAATGACGGTCCTCTGCACGCCTGTTAGTTACCCCTGTGACAGGCTGTGGCGGGGGGTGCGTGAAATGATGCAGGTCAGACCTTCAGAAGGTGCAGGCACAGAGGCCACTCTGCGTCCTGTCGCTGTGTCATTCTCATCAGCTTCGCTCACGTTTTATTTTCCCTTCTTCCTGCTTCAGAGCTCTTCGGACCTCTATTCATGCGTATTTCCATCTCTTCAGGTCTGCATGGAACCCGTGTAGGATGGAAGGATGATTTATGGGGCAAGGGGAGAGCATGTGGAGCCATTTGTAACAGGAAAAGTGAGGGCTGCTTTCAGAGAAAACAAGACAGCGGAGTTCTGGAAAGTCAGAGCCCTGCAGGGCCGCGTCTCATGAACGAGGAGACCCAGGGCCACTGACTAAGGATGCTCAGGTGTCTGCCCTACTCTGGGAAGCCTCCTTGGGTGATGGGGGAGGGACGTGTACCTCTGAAAGCTATAAAGGTCTAAAGACCAATGACAGTCTCTCTCACACACGCACACCGTGACTGTACCATTGCCTGGCTCCGGCTCCGAGGGCACCAAAATCATCCACGATCCTGTTGCCTTCTCTTCTCCCACAGAAATCCCATTTTCACAGCGCCTGACATCTGGCAGCTGCTGCAGAAGAAAACCCCTGATGGGCACGACATGCCTGTGGGGAGACCTGCTTGCGGCGGCCACAGCTGGCGTCTGACCCGCTCACGGCATGTGTCGTTTGAAAAGACTAAATCTCCACGGGCAGAATGCCAGGCACTGTGGAAGGCTGGGTGGGGAGGGAAATGCCAATGCCTCTCCTGTGGACCACACTGGCGACTGTCTCCTCTGACGGGGGGTGGGGGTGCCGAGAGCAGGGCAGGGAGGGTGGCCAGGGAACAGCCAAGACCCAGGGATCCAGGCAGGGTCCACTCTCGGCCGGTGGGCTTTGTTCATTTCTGTCCGCCTCTCATGACAGCAGCTCTGTGGGAAGGGCTGGCTCAGTGTCCAACCTGTCCCCCAAGAAATCTGTCCAGTAAAAAGGCGGAGGCATCCAGTTCTCTCCCAGACATCCCCAGGACAGGCGTTTCCAGGGCTCTTTGTGACCTGAGCCTTCTGACATGTCCTGCACTGCCTTCGGGGATGAGTTTTTCTCTCATTCAAGGCCCCTTCCCTTTTCTGTTACCATCTTTTCTCTCCCTGCACTTTTTTTTAAAATTCATTTTTAGAGACAGAGTCTTGCTCTGTCACCAGGAGTGCAGTGGTGTCTCACTGTACTTTGACCAGAAAAATCGGTCATGCTTGGTTTTCTTCTTCCTGGAGGGAGTCTCGGGAGACGGGTGTGTGAGGCGGGCCGATGCTCCTCTCCGGCTGTGTCCTTCTCCGACATCTTCTCAGGCTGTGTCCTCCCCAAGTCTAGCATCTCCACCACGCAGGCACACTCCCTGGGAACTCTGTTCCCCCCACCACCACTCCTTGGGGGCGCTGTGTTTCCTCGGCTGGCTTTCCACTTATAGCCCAGGCCTTTCTGAAATCCAACATTTTCCCCTCCCCCAAATCCAAGCCTGAGAATTCCACCTCTAGGGGACAGAGGGAGCAGGGGACAAGGAGGATAAAGGCAGTTACTATGGTGCTGATGAAATCTGATCCTGGCCACTGAAGGGCTATTACTCATCCTGGCTTCCAGGGCCCCAACCTTGAGAACTCCCTTGGCTGAATTCCCCCATGCCCCCAGTGCCCGGGAGCCTGGAGAGCTCCCCAGCGCCCAGCACCAGCTGCAGGCTTACAGACAGGGCCCGCTTCCAGGACTGACAAAAGTGCGCTCCCCCTGACATTTACAAGTGAATAGCGAGCTGAAACGCAGGGTGGGAGCAGGCTGGGAACAGCCAGATGGCTGCTGTCCAAAGAGGTGCACCAGAAAGGTGACCAGATGCGCTGCATAAGGAGAGAGGTGGGGCCGCTTCCCACCCCACTTCCTGAGGAATCCCACGATGGCGACCGAGTTTGTTCCTTCCATTCTTCTATGGCTTTCTTCCTCCCCTCTTTTGTTTTCCATGGTTCGGAGTCAGCTTTCCTCTCCAAACCACAGTGCTTCCGTTTTTTTGGTTTTAGCAATAATGCTTCTTTCCAGATGGACTTCTCAGGTGCCTTCATCTGCGCCACTCAGTTGGCTGATCCCGGGTCTCAGCCCTTCCTGGGGCTGCAGCCATCCCTCATGCTTCTGTGCCCCCAGTTCCAAAGCAAAGAGGGCTCTGATTCAGTGTTTCAAAAATGATGAAAATGTAAGGAATTCTCTTTTTAGAAGCTCAGAACGAACACAAATCCCTGTCTACATTTCCTTCCGGATCGGCTTTGATTTGTGACGTGGCCTTTGCAAATCACTGAATGTGCCTGGGACAAGGGTGGCATCCTATGGGGCACTGAGTTTGTGTGTGTGATGGGAGGGGATTTGTGTCGGTCCTCTGGAGCATGGCCCTGCGTCTCCTCTGGCTGGCCTCTGTCCACCACTACTGGCTCCTCTCTCCATCCCTCACCTTCCTCTCTCTGCGCCCGCTCTAGTGAACTACTTTGCAGTTCTTTTTTTCTTTTTTCCTTTTTTTTTTTTTTTTTTTTTGAGGCGGAGTTTCGCTCTTGTTACCCAGGCTGGAGTGCAATGGCACGATCTCAGCTCACCGCAACCTCCGCCTCCTGGGTTCAAGCAATTCTCCAGCCTCAGCCTCCTGAGTAGCTGGGATTACAGGCGCCACCATGCCCGGCTAATTTTTTGTTTTTTTTTAGTAGAGACGGGGTTTCACCATGTTGACCAGGATGGTCTCGATCTGTTGACCTCGTGATCCACCCGCCTCCTCCCAAAGTGCTGGGATTACAGGCTTGAGCCACCGCGCCCGGCCTTTCTTTTTTCCTTTTTTTTTTGAGTTTTGCTCTTGTTGCCTAGGCTGGAGTGCAGTGGCACAATCATGGCTCACTGCAACCTCTGCCTCCCGGGTTCAAGGGATTCTCCTGCCTCAGCCTCCTGAGGAGCTGCAATTATAGGTGTGCACCACCACACCCAGCTAATTTTTTTTTTTGTATTTTTAGTAGAGACAGAGTTTAACCATGTTGGTAAGGCTGGTCTCAAACTTCTGCCCTCAAGTGATCTACCTGCCTTGGCCTCCCAAAGTGCTGAGATTACAGTCGTGAGCCACCATGCCTGGCCTACTCTGCAGTTCTGAAGGTGACAGCTAGGCTTCCCCGTCCCCAGCTGCAGAGCTGTCTCTGCAGGACAGCTCCTTTTGCCTGCAAAGTGCTATTTGCTCTGAGTGTTGGTGCTCTGAACTCAGCTCTGGGAGTGAGTGCCCTCCCTCGGTCTCCAGAACTCACTGCCTCCACCTGCCTCTCATGTAGTCCTGGATAGTATGCTTATGTCTCTGTTATCCTACTGCACTAAGACAAGTCTGTGTCTTTTTTTTTCTTTTTTGAGATGAGGTCTCGTTCTGTTGCCCAGGCTGGAATGCAGTAGTAGCGTGATCATAGCTCACTAGAACCTTGAACTTCTGGGCTCAAGTGAACTTCCTGCCTCAGCCTCCTGAGTAGCAAGGACTACAGGCTCAAGCCACGGTACCTGGCTAATTTTTTAATCTGTTGTTGCATTTTTTGTAGAGATGGGGGTCTTACTGTGTTGCCCAGGTTGGTCTTGAACTCCTTCACTCAAGCAATCCTCCCACGTCAGCCTCCTAAAGTGCTGTGATTACAGGCGTGAACGACAGCCGTTGTCTTTTCTCTGTTTTCCTACTACATAGCAGAGTGTCTGACACATGGCAGAATGAGTGGAAAGCCCCCCAATGCCAGAAAAGTCATACACAGCAGCGCACAGTGGTGTGCCTCCCAGATCTCTAGTCTCAGCTGCCAACTGATTCCATCCCTTTTCAAATTTATTTTTATTTTTGAGACGGAATGTTGCTCTGTCACCCAGGCTGGAGTGCAATGGTCCAATCTCAGCTCATTGCAGCCTCCACCTCCTGGGTTCAAGTGATTCTCGTGCCTCAGCCTCCTGATTAGCTAGTATTATAGGCATGAGCCACCATGCCTGGCTAATTATTGTATTTTCAGTAGAGACGGGGTTTCACCCTGTTGGCCAGGCTGGTTTTGAACTCCTGATCTCAGATCATCCACCAGCCTCGGCCTCCCAAAGTGTTGGGATTATAGGTATGAGCCACCGCGCCTGGCCATCCGTTTTTTTGGAGGGGGCAGGGGAAGGGGAAGGTCTCCCTCTGTTGCCCAGGCTGGAGTGCAGTGGTGAGATCTCAGCTCACTGCAATGTTTGCCTCCCAGGTTTAATTGATTCCCATGCCTCAGCCTCCCAAGTAGCTGGAATAAAAGTATGGGCCACCATGCCCAGCTAATTTTTGTATTTTTAGTAGAGATGGGGTTTCACCATGTTGGACAGGCTGGTCTCTAACTCTAGCCTCAAGTGATCCACCCATCTCAGCCTCTCCAAGTGTTGGGGTAACAGGCATGAGCCACTGCACCTGGCCTGATTCCATCCTTAGAAGGGCTTACTCTCCAATGTTAGGCAGTCATTTGCTCTACAGACTAGGCTGCAAGACCGACTTGTCATTCAAAGGCTTTAGCAGAAGTAGCCAAGGGGGTACCTGAGCTTGTCTGCAATGAAGATGACCCTCCTCTCCAGAAGCAGGGAGGCAAAAACACAGACCAGGTGGCGGACGCTGAGAGAGGAGAAGAGAGACTCAAAGTCCACGTGCTCGAGCCGGGAGTCCAGCGGGCGGCACAGTTCAATCACCTGCCAGGGAACAGGAGCAGCCATGAAGGAGAGGCCCGGCTACACAGCCAGGCCTCTCATCGGCGCCGCAGTCCCGGGGCTCTGAGGTCCTCAGAAGGGGTGACCCACTGGCGGGGGAAAAGGGAAAGAAAAAAAGCAAAGCAAAAGGATTGGGGGAAAAGAAAGATGCCAGAAGTTGGGGGAGAAGGTAGGGAAGCAAGCATCTCACACTCAGCTAAGAGACTGAGGACAGTATGGATGAAGGGGAGGAGAGAGGATGGCAAAATCAATCGTTTTTGGCCCCAAATGGTTGGGGGGCTGTCCCTGACAACAGCATGTCTATACTTTCCATGGAGAGTTTGTAGGACTTTTGAAAACTGTTCTGTCCCTGAGAGTCCCAGCAGAGAGCATGTCTCTTGAGGGACTGTTACCATGTTGGCCAGGCTGGTCTTAAACTCCTGACCTCGGGTGATCAGGAAATCCCAGGCTAGTGTGGAATCTTAGACTTTGAAGGCCCAGCAGGCCTGAGCAGCACTTTGGAGACTCGACGCCACCTCAAGAAGGTGGGTTTTTTTTTTCCGAGACAGAGTTTCGCTCTTGTTACCCAGGCTGGAATGCAATGGCACAATCTCAGCTCACCGCAACCTCCGCCTCCTGAGTTCAAGCAATTCTCCTGGCTGGGACTATAGGCGCGCACCTCCATGCCCATCTAATTTTTGTATTTTTAGTAGAAATGGGGTTTCACCATGTTGACTAGGATGGTCTCGATCTCTTGGCCTTGTGATCCACCCACCTCGGTCTTCTAAAGGACTGGGATTATAGGCGTGAGCCGCTGCTCCTGGCCTGTTTGTTTGTTTTTTTGAGATGGAGTCTCGATCTCACTCTCACTCTGTTGCCAGGCTGGAGTGCAGTGGCACAATCTCAGCTCACTGCAACCTCCGCCTCCCGAGTTCAAGTGATTCTCCACCTCAGCCCCCTGAGTAGCTGGGACTACAGGTGCACACCACCATGCCTGGCTAATTTTTGTATTTTTGGTAGAGATGTGGTTTCACCATGTTGGCCAGGATGGTCTCAATCTCTTGACCTCATGATCCGCCCGCCTCGGCCTCCCAGAGTGCTGAGATTACAGGTGTGGAAAGGACAGGCTTCAAAGTCTAAGATGAATAATAAGCAGTGCCAGAGCTTGTCTTCCCTGGGAATCTGCCTTACATTATAAACTTATAGAGGCAATATGCCAGGTGTGGTGGGTCACATCTGTAATCCTAGCACTTTGGGAGGCCGAGGCAGGTGGATCGCTTGAGGTCGGAGTTTCCAGACCAGTCTGGCCAACATGGTGAAACCCCGTCTCTACTAAAAATACAAAAATTATCTGGGTGTGGTGGCAGGCACCTGTAGTCCCAGCTACTTGGGAGGGGGAGGTTGAGGCAGGAGAATAGCTTGAACCTGAGAGGCGGAGGTTGCAGTAAGCCAAGATGGCACCACTGCACTCCAGCCTGGATGACAGTGCAAGACTCCAACTCAAAAATAAAGTTATAGAGGCGATACAGACTTGAAATGTAAACAGATTTCAGTAAAATGTATGAATGAAAATGGGCTATTAAAAGAAACTAGCATGTTCAGTGCAGGTCCCTAACCTGAGGCCAATGTCATGCAAAGGAACACCCCAGCTGCCATGGCACAGTTTTGGGCTTGCCATCTTGGGCAGAGTCCCAGGCTGGATGGATTAAGGGTGGAACTTATGATGAGTGATCTGGGCCAGCCTGAGGGGTGGGGAGAGGACACCCCGGAATTAGACTGCTCACTGAAAGGCAGCCCCTCTGAGCACAGGGACTTGGCTACCTCAACTACTATCTCCGCAGGGAGAAGGAAGGACTCTGACAACTTACCTCAGTTCCTGAACCTGGCAGGAAGTTCTTGACAAGGATGGTTTTGCCCAGGGCTGGGAAAGGGGCTTCCATGACACTTCTCATGAGTGGCTGAACCAGGGCAGGAGAGATTCCTCGTCTTTTCTCCACCTCGTCTAAGATCTGCAAGGGTCAGAAAGGCAGCTTAGCTATTCTGAAGCCAGGGCACCAAGGTGTAGCTCAGTTCTACAAGAAGTGGGCCTGCCACGGTGACTCAAGAAGCTCTGCTTTCCCCATGAGGTCAAAACTTATATGACAGGCCCTCTGACCCTATGCGTGATTGTCCCCAGTTCTTCTCCCTGCTGTGTCCACACCCTTTGCCATGCAGCGTTGCAATTCCTTTTACTCAAGGAGTGAAGTCTTGTTCCTTGCCCCTTTCACTTAGGGTTTGGTCATGTGACTGGCTGTGCTAATACACCCATTCCCAATGGGGGTAATATCACCCTAAGGGGGTAAGAACTGGCTTCTGGGAGGAATGAAAAATCTTAAGGTATTATAATGGTTTGTGGCCCTCTAACGGGTCACAGTGCATAAACAGATATACAGTTTATTTATGGAATTAAAATGTCATGGAAGGGGATAGCCATCAGGAAAATATAAATCAAAAGCACCATGAGATACCACTTCACACCCATTAGGATGACTCTAATAAAAAGATGGATAATAATAAGTGTTGGCAAGGACACGGAGAAATTAGAACTCTCATACACTTCTGATGGGAACGTAAAATAATGAAGCCACTCTGAAGAACAGTCTGGTAGTTCCTCAAAAGGTTAAACATAGAGTTACCATATGACCTAGCACATAGCACTCCTAGGTACCTACCCAAAAGAAATGAAAACATATATGTTCACATAAAAATTTGTACATGATTGTCTGTAGTGGCATTATACATCATAGCCAAAACACAGAAAAAACTTAAATGTCCATTAACTAATGAAGTGATAAACGAAGTGCGCTATATCCATTATCCATATAATGGAATATTATTTAGCCATCAAAGCGCTGATACATGCTATAACTTGGATGACTCTTGAAAACATTGTGCGAAGTGAAAGAAGCCAGTTGTAAAAGGCCATCTAGTGTATAAGATTCCATTTAGATGAAATGTCCAAAATAGAAAAATCCAGAGAAACAGAAAGTGGACTGGAGGTTGCTTAGAGTTGGGAAGTGACTGCTAGTAGGTATAGGGTTTTTTGTTGGGGTGATGAAAATGTTCTAAAATTGTAGTGATTGGCTGGGTGCAGCGACCTCATGATCCACCCGCCTCAGTCTCCCAAAGTAATCCCAGCACTTTAGGAGGCTGAGGCGGGTGGATCGTGAGGTCAGGAGTTCGAGTCCAGCCTGACCAACATGGTGAATGAAATCCCATCTCTATTAAAAATACAAAAATTAGCTGGGCGTGGTGGCACACGCCTGTAATCCCAGCTACTCAGGAGGCTGAGGCAGAAGAATCGCTTGAACCTGGGAGGTGGAGGTTGCAGTGAGCCGAGATCACCACACTCCACTCCAGCCTGGGTGACAGAGCAAGACTGTCTCAAAAAAAAAAAAAAAAAAGTAAAATTGTAGTGATGGTTGTATAACTCTGTGAATATACTAATAGCCATTGGACTATGTATATTTTTTATTTTTATTCTTTTAGACATGGGGGTCTTGCTAGGTTGCCCAGGCTTGCCTTCAACTTCTGGGCTCAAGCGTCCTCCTACATTAGCCTCCTACATTTGCCCCTTTCACTTAGGGTTTGGTCATGTGACTGGCTGTGCTAATACATCCATTCCCAATGGGGTAATATCACCCTAAGGGGGTAAGAACTGGCTTTTTTTGGGAGGAATGAAAAATCTTAAGGTATTATAATGGTGAACTTTAAATGAGTGAACAGTCTGGTAATAATGAGCAAATTGTGAACTTTAAATGAGTGAATTGTATGGTATGTGAATTATATCTCAATAAAGCTACTACCTAACAACAAAAAAATCTAAACTCTCCACAATCTAATTATAAAACGAAGAGTCTAAATTAAAATTCCACTTATGAAGCTGGGTGAGGTGGCACACACCTGTAATCCCAGCTACTTGGGAGGCTGAGGCAGGAGAATTGCTTGAGCCCAGGAATTTGAGGCTGCAATGAGCTATGATCACACCACTGCATTCCAGCCTGGGCGACAACAAAAAAGAATAAAAGCTTGTGGGACGCTGGGCAGTGTAGAAGTGTTGCCATGGGGTTCTCCGTCCAGGCCTTAGGAGGCCTGCCTTCGTGTTTTGCGTGCCCTCTCGTGCCTCTGCCATTGCCACGAGAGGAGCACATGTGGACCATCCCACTGCCTAAGGAGCGCGGGACACATGTGGACCAGGCCTGCGCTCAGACTTGCAGCCTCTAGGGCAGGTAGATCGGCCAACCCAGCCTCTTCACAATATGTGCTGAGCCCAAACCCCAGCTGACCTCACGGCTGGGAGAACAAATGGTTGAATCTGGAAGCCTCTGTGGTTCATTAGACAGCATTACCATAGCAATAGGTAACTGGTGTTCCTTTCTTGAGAAATTCTGAGCACTGCTCTTCTCCATGACTCCTTTCTGTTCTAGAGGACAATATGTCATTGTGGCTACCCTTGCCTCACACCTAGAAATAGCTGGAGTTCCTGGGATCAGTTAGCCAAAGCTCTGGCTCTGGTTCTGTCCTGAATATCTGCTGTGTGGTCCTCGGCAAGTCATCCCACTGCACTCCTAAAATATCCCCAGTCAGAAAACAGACATAAAGACAAAGGACTGTGCATTACAGAAGGATTATAGCACATTTTCTTGCTCCACGCCTGTCCATGACATAGCAATGACGCTTATGTGAACTTCAAAGCCTCCACTTGGAAGCTGGCTGAACTCCCATGAGCTGTTTTACTTCTAGTATTCATAAGCATTCTGATAACAACAAAGGCTACAACCTATAACCTTACTTGACATTTAAACAAATCACATGAAAGACTGGCCCGAGCAGCAATGCCTAGCCTGCTAGACCTCGCCAGTGGCCAACCCCCAGCACAAAATGATGTCCACTTCTGCTGGAGGGGAGGGGAGACCATGGCTCCGATTACACTGATAGCAGTCATTTTCTTTTTTTTTTTTTTTTTGAGACAGAGTTTCGCTCTTGTTACCCAGGCTGGAGTGCAATGGCACGATCTCGGCTCACGGCAACCTCCGCCTCCTGGGTTCAGGCAAGTCTCCAGCCTCAGCCTCCTGAGTAGCTGGGATTACAGGCACGCGCCACCACACCCAGCTAATTTTTTGTATTTTTAGTAGAGACGGGGTTTCACCATGTTGACCAGGATGGTCTCGATCTCTTGACCTCATGATCCACCTGCCTCGGCCTCCCAAAGTGCTGGGATTACAGGCTTGAGCCACTGTGCCCGGCCAAGCAGTCATTTTCTTTCTTTTTCCTTTCTTTCCTTTTCCCTTCTTTCCTTTCCCTCCTCTCTCCCTTTCCTTCCTCCCTCCCTCCTTCCTTCTTTTGTTTCTTTCCTTCCCTCCCCTTCCCTCCTTTCCTCTCTCCCTCCCTTCCTTCCTTCTTTTTTCTTTCTTAGACAGGGTCTCACTCTGTTGCCAAGGCTGGAGTGCAGTGGTGTGAACATGGCTCACTGCAGCCTCAGACTCCTGGGCTCAAGCAATCCTCCCAGCTCTGTCTCCCAAGCAGTCAGAACCACAGGTGCACCCTACCATGCCTGACTAATTTTTTTGTAGAGACAGGGTTTTATCATGTTGCCTAGTCCAGTCTTGAACTCGTGGGCTCAAGTGATCCACCTGCCTTGGCCTCCCAAAGTAGTAGAATTACAGGTCTGAGTTACTGCCCCTGGCCTTCTTTTATTTTTTTATTTTTTTGAGACAGAGTCTAACTCTGTTGCCCAGGCTGGAGTGTAGTGGCGTGATCTTGGCTCACTGCAACCTCCACCTCCCAGGTTCAAGTGATTCTCCTGCCTCAACCTCCCAAGTAGTCGGGACTACAGGTGTGTGCCACTGCACCCGGCTAATTTTTGTATTTTTAGTAGAGACGGGGTTTCACCATGTTGACCAGGCTAGTTTTGAAATCCTAACCTCAGGTGATCCATCTGCCTCAGCCTCCCAAAGTGCTGGGATTATAGGCATGAGTCAACATACCCAGCCTGTTTTCAATCTTTCTTGAATATGTAGATCCGTCCGAGCTTTCTTTTGGGGAACTGGAGTTCCTGCACCTAAGGTCCACGGATGTTAAAGCGGTACTCCCTAAAAGCATTTCTAAGCAAAAGTCTTCCTCCTGCCCGCCCTCCACCTGAACTCAGAGGAAGCCTGAATTATACAGATATAGTGTGTTCCCTTTCCATGTTAGAACTTGTACTTCTCTGCAAGTCTGTTTGAAAGAATTAATGCCTGGTCAGGAGGCTGAGACTGGTGGATCACTTGAGCCCAAGAGTTTGAGGCTGTGGTGAGCTGTGATCGCATCACTGCACTCCAGCCTGGAAAAACTAGTGAGATCCTGTCTCTAACTAAAAAATAAAAAACAAGGGCTGGCACGGTGGCTCACACCTATAATCCCAGCACTTTGGGAGGCCGAGGCGGATGGATCACGAGGTCAGGAGATCGAGACCATCCTGGCTAACACGGTGAAACGCCGTCTCTACTAAAAATACAAAAAATGGCTGGGCACGGTGGCTCACGCCTATAATCCCAGCACTTTGGGAGGCTGAGGCGGGTGGATCACGAGGTCAAGAGATCGAGACCATCCTGGTCAACATGGTGAAACCCCGTCTCCACTAAAAATACAACAAAAAAATTAGCTGGGCATGGTGGTGTGTGCCTGTAGACCCAGCTGCTCGGGAGGCTGAGGCAGGAGAATTGCTTGAACCCAGAAGGCGGAGGTTGCAGTGAGCCAAGATCGTGCCATTGCACTCCAGCCTGGGTAACAAGAGCGAAACTCCGTCTCAAAAATAAATAAATAAATAAAAATACAAAAAATTAGCCGGGCATGATGACACACGTCTGTAGTCCCAGCTCAGGAGGCTGAGGCAGGAGAATTGCTTGAACCCGGGAGGTGCAGGTTGCAGTGAGCTGAGATCACGCCCCTCCATTCCTCAACTTCAATTATCTTGCCCTCTCTGTACCACACACACTTTCTGAACCTGGCCCTTCATCAGCTTTTTTTTTTGAGACGGAGGAGTCTCTGTCACCAGGGTAGAGTGCAATGGCACAAACTTGGCTCACTGGAACCTCTGCCTCCCAGGTTCAAGTGATTCTCCTGCCTCAGCCTCCCAAGTAGCTGGGACTATAGGTGCATGCCCCTACGCCTGGATAATTTTTGTTTTAATTTTTAGTAGAGACAGAGTTTCACCATGTTAACCAGGCTCATCTCGAACTCCTGACCTCAAGTGACCCACCCGCCTCAGACTCCCAAAGTGCTGGGATTGCAGGCACGAGCCACCATGTCTGGCCTATCAACTCTCATTTCCTGAACCAACGGTGAGAGAATAGAGGAGTGATAAGCAGAGAAGTGAAGAAATGAGAAGGGAAGTAGAGGTAGAGAATAAGATGATGGAAGGCCCAGGAGATGGCGGTATTCCCTGGACCCCTCTAGAGCCCCCCGGTTCCGACCCTTCCTCTTTCTCTGAGGTCCAAGTTCTCACCTTTGAGAAGAGGCTGAAGCATCCCAGGCGGCTGATGATGCAGTAAACTTCAGGAAGGCGCTTGCCTTTGCCTCCAGGCTTTTTGGAGAGAAACACAAGGGAATTATGGGTGTTGACAACCTCAGGGAAGAAAAGAACCCACATGTTTTTTGGGAGGCTATCATGCGTCAGATGTTTCCACATATCATAGCTCTGGAAAACCCAATAAGGTAAGTCGTTATCCCATTGCGGCTTGTTATAATGTCTGCTATAATTGTTTGTTATCCCTATATGTTTATTATAATGATATTTCAAGTGAGAAATCATTTCCGAAGATCTTTCTGAAAACTCAGTTTTAAGCTAATTTTCAAACCAAAAAAAGAAAAATCAAATCTCAATAATTTTTTTTTTTGAGATGGAGTCTCGCTCTGCTGGCTGAAGTACAGTGGCGCGATGTGGGCTCACTGAAACCTCCTCTTCCTGGGTTCAATCAATTCTCCTGTCTCAGCCTCCCAAGTAGCTGGGACCAAAGATGCATGCTACCACACTGGTTAATTTTTTGTATTTTTAGTAGAGACTGGGTTTCACCATATTGGTCCGGCTGGTCTCGAACTCGTGACCTCATGATCTGCCCGCCTCAGCCTCCCGAAGTGCTGGGATTACAGATGTGAGCCACTGTACCCTGCCCAATCTCAATACTTTTCAAAATTTTTATTTATTTATTTTTTGAGACAGAGTCTGGCTCTGTTGTTCAGACCGAAGGGCAATTATGTGATCTCAGCTCACTGCAGCCTCTGCCTCCCAACTTCAAGCAATTCTTATGACTCAGCCTCCCAAGTAGCAGGGATTACAGGCGTGTGCCATACGCCCAGCTACTTTTTTGTATTTTTAGTAGAGATAGGATTTCACCATGTTGGCCAGGATGGTCTTGAACTCCTGAGCTCAGGCAATCTGCCCACCTCGGCCTCCCAAAGTGCTAGGATTACTGGTGTGAGCCACTGTGCCCGACCTCAATCTCAATACTTTAACCTTAAAGTAATTTGGGCAACAAAATGATTATCTCACTTAACTTTTTCAATTAACCATGCTTTTTACTTTACTAATTAATTTAAAAAATGTTTCTTGAGCACCTACTATGTGTCATGTATTACACTTGACTCTAAAGTTTTTCAGCTTATTTCAGACTCAAATATATTCTCAGTGAAAAAAGAGTCACCATTACTGAAGATTTTCAAAAGAGTGGGCCTCAAAATGACAAGTTCCAAAATGCTTTACTGTAATCATTGCACTGAAATAAGCTTCTGACTTTTAAGGGTGACTATCCTGAAGAGGACATTCTTTAATTGAGTTTTCTCTCCTAAGCATCCATTCTAAATGTTCTAAGTGATCAGGGTCTGTTTGGCATGTCTTATTAGAAAAAATATTTCATCGGCCGGGTATGGTGGCTCACGCCTGTAATCCAAGCACTTTGGAGGCCAAGGTGGGCAGATCACCTGAGGTTGGGAGTTCAAGACCAGCCTGACCAACATGGTGAAACCCCATCTTAAAAAAAAAAAAGAAAAAAAAAATATTTCGCTTAAAGAGGCCTTTTAGTTGGCAGGAAAAATAATGGAGAAAGTATTTTTGTCCAGGTGCGGTGGCTCATGCCTGTAATCCCAGCACACTGGGAGGCCGAGGTGGGAGGATTGCTTGAGCTCAAGAGTTCGAGACCAGTCTGGGCAACATAGCAAGATTCTGTCTCTACAAATAATTTAAAAGTTAGCCATGTGTGCTGGTGGTACATGCCTGTGGTCCCAGGTACTCAGGAGGCTGAGACAGGAGGATCTTCTGAGCTGGGGAAGTCGAGGCTGCAGTGAACCGTGATTTGCTGCACTCCAGCCCAGGCAGCAGAGTGAGACCCTGGCTCAAATAAGTCTTTCTGATGGAAACAGACATTCCCACCTACCAATAAGACTCAGGTGATTCCCCCCAATTCCTGTTTTATATATATAATAAATATAAATATTATATATATAATATATATATAATAAATATATATATAATATATATATATAATATATATATATATATAATATATATATATAATAGAGAGGAGGCCTAATTTTGCTGCCCAGGCTGGTCTTGAACTCCTGGGCTCAAGTGATCTGTCCCACTCAGCCCCATAAAGTGCTGGGATTACAGGCATGAACCACCATGCTGGCTTTTCTCTGCAATTTTAACTATGCTGATTAACCTGCCACTCCCCCTGCTCCTTCTCCTCCTGTGGCCCATTGGGGAATCTCAGTCTCATGGGACTCGGAAGCCAGATCTGGCTGTCCATGGGGCTGTTGCCAGCTGAAAGCAGAATGTACTCACCAGTAGTCTTCGGCAATAACCGAACCTTCTGCTCCCATCTTCTCCAGTTAAGACAAATGAGAATGTTTCACTGTGGTTGGAAAAACACAAATGCATCACAAAGTAAAATAAAACCAGACACCTCATCACTCTGCAGCAAGGGGTGGCAGTGAGCAGCCAGGGGACACATTGAGGAAGCTGCGGGAAAGGCCACTCCCCGTCCCTCTTGTCCATGTCTGTGCTGGGACACTGGTCACCCATACCTTCACAGTAAATGTCAGCGAGACTGGGCTGGGCCCAGTGGCTCACACCTGTAATTCCAACACTTTGGAAGGCCGAGGAGGGTGGATCACTTGAGGTCAGGAGTTCGAGACCAGCCTGGCAAACAGGGTGAAACCCCGTCTCTACTAAAAACACAAAATTTAGCCAGGCATGGTGGCACATGCCTGTAATACCAGCTACTGGGGATGCTGAGGCAGGAGAATTGCTTGAAACCGGGAGGTGGAGGTTGCAGTGAGCCAAGATCTCACCACTGCACTCCAGCCTGGGTGGAGAAGCAAAACTCTGCCTCAAAAAAAAAAAAAGGTCATGAGACTGAGACCAAAGTGTAGCTGTGGTCTGAAAGGAAATGCGGTGCTTTGTTTCCACCCTGGGCTGTCTGTCATTCCACCGGAGCTGCCCCATTGTACAAAACACAACTGTCATTCACTCTGGTGGCTGAAGCAGGGAAGAGCCTGGGTGCTGCCTTCAGGGAGCCCAGCATGTGTGAGTGGTGTCTGCTCATCTAGGGATGTGACTCAGTGAGGGAGCAGCTGAAGAGTGGGACACTTCTCTGCCCCTCTTGGAACTGCTCCAGGGCAGATCTCTCAGGGCATGGTCTGGACATAGCAGCTCCGAGGCTTGGACAGTCCTTAAAGACTGCTGAGCCACCCTCAAGGAACGTGGTACCCCTTAAACACAGGACCCGCACCCTACTGAGTCTGGCCAAATGCTGAAACATCTGATAATAAAAACACTGGTGTCTAATAACACAGGATGAAGCAGAAATGTAAACGGATCCCAATCCAAGAAACAGCTGGATAGGCTACCGAAGAGACGCTTCAGGATGAGGACAGGGAAGGGCAATGTTTCCCTAACTTTTCCAAGCCTAATAAAAGTTACCTTCCCGGGGGCTTCTGAAACAAACACATCCCCAGATTGAGTGGGAGGCCTGGGAGGCCTGCATGCTGGGCAGGTGACTCCCACCATCAGGGAAGCTTTAGAAACACCCCTGGGGGAAAGCTCTAGGCCAGGGCTCACTAGGACTGTTTAATGGTAGGACCGACTCATGGGGTCTACCACCTATAACCCCATCTCTAAGTCTCTCCTTAGTCTTTGGGGTTGGGAACGGGAGATGCCAGCTCATACCTGGTGAATTGCTGGACAGGAACCCAATCCTTGGCATCGGGGAAACAGAACTGGGGAATGGCTTTCAATTGGTCCTCAGCCTCTCTCATGAACTTGAAAGACCTTTCCAACTGCAGGGAGAAAGGTGAGAGAAGGTTCAAGAACAAACCCCGATATGGGAGAGTGAGGTAGATGATGGCAAGGATGGCCTTTCCCACCTTTCGGCACTTGTGGCTGCCACCTTAACCTCTTCCCTTGGGAAGGGCTTGCAGCTCTGTCTGATGGGGCGTTACCCCCCCTCTCCAGGCTCTTCCGACTATAAACTTCTGGGAGAAGTCAGGAGGAAAAAATAGTATGCTTTAGAGAAATGTTCTCTATGCTTGACATTCTAGACTGGTAAGAATGAACTGCCAGCAATCCTTTCCAAATAGGAGGCTCAGGAATCCGGAACGGAGAGCCTCCAACCAGGCCTTTCTATGTCTGGGCCCAAGCAAAGCTGTCCCTTCTCAGTCCAGGCAGATTGTTACAACATTCTCAGTGAATAAATGCAGTAAACTCATATTATGCTGGGAAATTCAACTAATTTCAGACAGTCATTGAGCATTGGAACTACAAAGGAGCGTGACATCATCTAGCCTGACATTCTTATTTCAGAGAGAAAGAAATAAGCCCTGCGATGTGAAGTGACATGTCCCAGTCATGAGTTAATGTTCAAACTAGGAAGAAAAGTGATCTTAATTTTTTTTCTCTCTGATATTCTAGCACATCATGCAGTATCTGACATGTCAAAGACTAGATAAACGTTATCTTATTAAAACACAGGATGCGCACTTTGGGAGGCCAAGGCAGGAGGATCGCTTGAGGCTAGGAGTTCAAAACCAGCCAGGGTAACATAGCCAGACCCCATCTCTATGATGGGGGCGGGAGGGGAAGAACAGGAGCTGGGCATGGTGGCTCACATCTGTAATCCCAGCACTTTGGGAGGCCGAGGTGGGTGAATCACCTGAGTTCAGGTTTAAGGACCAGCCTGGCCAACATGGCAAAACCCCATCTGTACTAAAATTACAAAAAAATTAGCTGGGCATAGGGTGGGCACCTGTAGTCCTAGGTGCTCGAGAGGCTAAGGCACAAGAATTGCTTGAACCCAGGAGGTGAAGGTTGCAGGGAGCTGAGATCACACCACTGCACTCCAGCCTGGGTGACAGAACAAGATGCTGTCTAAAAAAAAGAAAAAGAACAGGATGAATTCATAAAGTCTCATTTAGAGATTGTATTTAAAGTCATGAATTTATTTTGCTTATGAACAGAAATTTGTGATTTTTTTAAATCTATCTCTCTACGCACACATATATATTTTTTTAGAGCCAGATTCTCGCTATGTTGTCCAGGCTCACTTGAACTCCTGAGCTCAAGCAATCCTCCTGTTCAGCCTCCTAAGTAGCTGGAATTACAAGTGCATATTATTGCACCTAGCCATAAATCTACTTTTAAAAAGCACCCCAGATACAAGTGTGGGAAACACAAAAGAATAATTTCTAATTATGTATCTATTATTCATATTTGCTTATAAATGGGTACTTTTTCATGTGAGGAGAGTTGTAGGCTTTGTTGCTGTTAATAGGTTTATACTTGTTAAATTTCCTTCATAAAAAGTTAAAGAGGGTCGGGTGTGGTGGCTCACGCCTGTAATCCTAGCACTTTGGGAGGCCGAGGTGGGTGGATCCCCTGAAGTCAGGAGTTCAAGACCAGCCTGGCCATCATGGTGAAACCCCATCTTTAAAAAAAAAAAAAAAAAAACAGTTAAAGAAAAATACATCATGCTAAAGTTATCTATAGTAATTTGAAATATCACACATCTGAATATCTGAGGTTAGGAGTTTATAACATCTAACCTAAATAAAACCCCTAACCTACATTTTTTTTTCTCTTTTTTTTTTGAGACAGAGTCTCACTCTGTTGTCTAGGCTAGAGTGCAATAGCGTGATCTCAGCTCACTGCAGCCTCTGCCTCCTGGGTTCAAGTGATTCTCCTGCCTCAGCCTCCCGAGTAGCTGTGATTACAGACAGGCACCACCACACCTGTTTTTTGTTTTTTTAAAATGTATTTTCAGTAGAGACAGGGTTTCACCATGTTGGCCAGGCTGGTCTTGAACTCCTGGCCTCAAGTGATCTGCTCACCTTGGCCTCTCAAAGTTTTGGAATTACAGGTATGAGCCACTGCGCTCGGCCCTAACCTAAATTTTTTCTGTAATAATTTGCATCAATTTCTTTGTTTCCAATCGCTTGCTAGTGAGCTCCGCTTTTTATTCATTCTTTTGAGATGGAGTCTTGCTCTGTCACCCAGGCTGGAGTGCAATGCCGCAGTCTTGGCTCACTGTAACATCCACCTCCTGGGTTCAAGCGATTCAAGCCTCCTGAGTAGCTGCGATTACAGGTGCCTGCCACCATGCCCGGCTAATTTTTGTATTTTTGTATTTTTTTTTCTTTTTGAGATGGAGTCTCACCCTGTTGCCCAGACCGAAGTGTAATGGTATGACCTTTGCTCACTGTGACCTCCGCCTTCCAGGTTCAAGTGATTCTCCTGCCTCAGCCTCCCGAGTAGCTGGGATTACAGGAATGCACCACCACGCCCAGCTAATTTTTGTATTTTTAGTAAAGATGGGGTTTCACCATGCTGGTCAGGCTCGTCTCAAATTCCCAACCTCAGGTGATCCGCCTGCCTTGACCTCCCAAAGTGCTAGAATTATAGGCACGAAGCCACCATGCCCCACCTAATTTTTGTATTTTTAATAGAGATGGGGTTTCACCATGTTGGCCAGGCTTGTCTTGAACTCCTGACCTCAACTGATCCACTTGCCTCAGCCTCTCAAAGTGCTGGGATTACAAGCATGAGCCACCATGCCCAGCCTGAGCTCCACTTTAGAACACCCTTGCAGACAGTTTCTGGAGTTGGCAAGCCAGCAGTCCTGTTCACTGCTCCTGAGGGTCAACGAGCCTTCCCAAGGTCATCCTGTGTCAGAGAGAGGAGATCTCTGAAGAAGAGTATCCAAAGGCACAGAGCAGCACCAGACTGATTGTTTCCAACTTTAAAAACTGCTTCCAATATGATTCCCCTCAGGCTAGGCCAAATTTAATTGAAGACATGGGGTGCCACTAACACTAGTGGTTGAGACAGCAATCAATCAGTAAAACACAGTCACCATTTATAGACTTAGTTGTCCTTTAGTTGTTCTTCTTTAGAATAGTCACTATTTATTTTCTATATAACAGTTCTCTCTTACATCCATGACACAGATGAACCCAGCTGGCCCAGGAACAGTCTTTGAGTTGGTAATTCACAAGCCCAGACTGTCCCCTAAACAGTAATTTTGACTGTTCTTGCACAGTCATGCAAAGAAGCAAATACCAGCTGGGTGTAATTGTAGGAAGGAGTCATTAATCACCACAGAGTGAATGACTTAAATTATTAAGGATACCAAAGAAAGGACCAGCCAAGAATACCAAAGGGAGGAAGAATAGCAAAGGGAGGAAGAATTCCAAAGGGAGGAACAATAGCAAACGGAGGAAGAATAGCAAAGGGAAGAAGAATTCCAAAGGGAAGAATACCAAAGGGAGGAAGAATTCCAAAGGGAGGAAGAATACCAGAGGGAAGAAGAATACCAGAGGGAGGAAGAATACCAAAGGGAGGAAGAATAGCAGAGGGAGGAAGAATAGCAGAGGGAGGAAGATTACCAAAGGGAGGAAGAATTCCAAAGGGAGGAAGAATAGCAAAGGGAGGAAGAATTCCACAGGGAGGAAGAATAGCAAAGGGAGGAAGAATTCCAAAGGGAGGAAGAATTCCACAGGGAGGAAGAATAGCAAAGGGAAGAAGAATTCCAAAGGGAGGAAGAATAGCAAAGGGAGGAAGAATTCCAAAGGGAGGAAGAATAGCAAAGGGAAGAAGAATTCCAAAGGGAAGAAGAATACCAAAGGAGGGAAGAATAATTCCAAAGGGAGGAAGAATTCCAAAGGAGTTTCCCCACAAAGGAAACATCATTCAGGACCAAAAAGCAGACCTCCTGGGAAAACAAGTTCCAGCCCTTTTCAACAGCCCAGTCACCATTTGCATGTACCCACCCCAGATCACACATATGACACACATAAATACAGGTGCACATGTGCCTACCCACACTGTCATCAACCTATGAGGTATCAGTGCATATGCACACAGGCTCATAGATGCACAGGAACACAGTTACAGAAAGCTGCACACAGAAATCTCCCACAAATACGGCCAATGGCTGGAAAACAGCCCAGGCTCCTTGAGCTGTCAAAGACAAATATGCGATAGGAAACATTTTAATGGAACATTAGCATGCAAATAGGGACTGTGCCTTAATTCAGGTGACTTGACACAAGTGAGGGCTAAAACCCACAAAAAAAAAAAAGGTTAAAAAGAGAAGAGAGAGAAGGAGGAAAATGTCTTTCCTACAGAGGGAGCAAGGGAGGAAAGGCAAGGATATAAAATAGGCTGACATGTAAAAATGCATGTATAGGCCAGGCGTGGTGGCTCACACCTGTAATCCCAGCACTTTGGGAGGCCAAGGCAGGTAGATCATGAAGTCAGGAGATCGAGACCATCCTGGCCATGGTGACACCCCGTCTCTACTAAAATACAAAAAATTAACCGGGTGTGGTGGTGTGCGCCTGTAGTCTCAGCTACTCAGGAGGCTGGGGCAGAAGAATCGCTTGAGTCTGGGAGACGTAGGTTGCAGTGAGCCGACATTGTGGCACTGTACTCCAGCCTGGAGAAAGAGCAAGACTCCATCTCAAGAAAAAAGAAATGCATGTACAAGAATGATCACCATTGCATTATTTTTTTTTTAGACTTAGTCTCACTCTATTTCCCAGGCTGGAATGCAGTGGTGCAATCTTGCCTCACTGCAATCTCCTCCTCCTGGGTTAAGTGATTCTCCTGCCTCAGCCTCCTGAGTAGCTGGGACTACAGGGGCGTGCCACCACACCTGGCTAATTTTTTGTATTTTTAGTAGAGATGGGGTTTCACCGTGTTAGCCAGGATGGTCTTGATCTCCTGACCTCGTGATTCACCCACCTTGGCCTCTCTCAAAATGCTGGGATTACAGGCATGAGCCACCGTGCCTGGCCTCATCACAGCATTAAAAAAAAAAAAAAAGTAAAGGCACAGTGGATCCCAGCACTTTGGGAGGCCGAGGTAGGCGGATCACTTGAACCCAGGAGTTGGAGGCCAGCCTGGGGAACAGAGGAAGACCTTGTCTCTACAAAAAATAAACAAGCTGGGCATGGTGGCATGCGCCTTTAGTCCCAGCTACTCAGGAAGATGAGGCGGGAAGGATCATTTGAACCCAGGAGGTTGAGGATGCAATGAGCTGTGACTGTGCCACTGTATGCCATCCTGGATGACAAGAGTGAGAGTGAGATCCTGTCTCAAAAATACACACACAGGCTGGGCATGGTGGCTCATGCCTGTAATCCCAGCACTTTGGGAGGCTGAGGCAGGCGGATCATTTGAGATCAAGAGTTTGAGACCAGCTTGGCCATTATGGTGAAACCCCATTTCTACAAAAAATATAAAAATTAGTTGGGCGTGGTGGTGCATGCCTGTAACCCCAGCTACTAGGGAGGCTGATGCAGGAGAATTGCTTGTATCTGGGAGGTGGAGGCTGCAGTGAACCAAGACTGTGCCACTGCACTCCAGCCTAGGCAACAGAGTGAGACTGTCTCAAAAAACAAAACAAAACAAAAAAACCACAGAAACGCTGATAGCCAGATACATTTCCAAAAGAAGGGGACTGGTTAAGTAGATAAATAGACTAGGAAATACTCACATATTGGAGCATTATACATAACTTGGAAAATGATGTTTTAGAATTTGTATTAAATATGCTTATAAATAATGAGAGGTGGCTGGGCGCGGTGGCTCACGCCTGTAATCCCAGCACTTTGGGAGGCCGAGGCGGGTGGATCACGAGGTCAAGAGATTGAGACCATCCTGGTCAACTTGGTGAAACCCTGTCTCTACCAAAAATGCAAAAAATTAGCTGGGCATGGTGGTGCGTGCCTGTAATCCCAGCTACTCAGGAGGCTGAGGCAGGAAAATTGCCTGAACCCAGAAGGCGGAGGTTGCGGTGAGCTGAGATCGCGCCATTGCACTCCAGCGTGGGCAACAAGAGCGAAACTCCATCTCAAAAAAAAAAAATAATAATAATAATAATGAGAGGTTTACAAAAGAGTACATGCAACATGATACAAAAATTCTGCAGTGTATGATTCCAGTTTTGTAAGAAAATTACACCATGAGAAAAGACGGGAAGAGAAAGAAAACGTTAACAGTGATGGTCTCTGTGTGGCGGGATTACTAGTGATTTCTTTCCTAATACATTTCCGGATCAGTTGCCTGTTTGTTCTTTTTTTTTTTAGATGGAGTCTCACTCTGTCACCCAGGTTGGAGTGCAGTGGTGCGATCTTGGCTCACCACAACCTCTGCCTCCCAGTTTCAAGTGATTCTTCTGCCTCACCCTCCCAAGTAGCTGGGATTACAGGCATGTGCCACCACACTCAGCTAATTTTTGTGTATTTTTGGTAGAGACGGGGTTCACCATGTTGGCCAGAATGGATTCGATTTCTTGACCTTGTGATCCTCCTGCATCAGCCTCCCAAAGTGCTGGGATTACAGGTGTGAGTGTCTGGCCCAGCCCAGTTCCCTTTTCAACAGTAACTGTGCAACTTTGCTCTAGAAACAAAGAAAATTTTAATGTGGTGACTCCTGGCTGGAAACGATCATCATATGATCATATGGTGAGTCATTAATTAACTTGATTCCTGGAACACTGATCAAGCATTGCCATGTGAACAGCATTGTGCTGGGCCCTGAGGCAATGAACAGGGTAATAGACAGCCCTTCATGCCTCAGTGCTCTCTGTTGTGAGTCAACGTGAGCATACCCAGCCGCCTCTCTTATCCACAGGGCAGCGCCCCCACCAAAAAAAATCTGGGCATACCTGTGGCAGTGGGGTGTTAGGGGCTCGTTCTTTAGAGGTGTGACAGCTAGAGGAAGTGAGTGTCACCTTTGGAAGTCCAGCGCCTATGGTTTACTTCCGTCTACATAATTGCTATCCTAAACTCCAAAAATAGGCCTTGATTGTGGTGTTGGAACACAGTGGGGAGTACAGAAGGAAGGCTGGCCTGGGAAAGGAGTCAAGGCCAGGGAACAGCGGGATTTGGGCCTTGGAAGATGCTGGGGTTATGCCTGGGTGGTGATGGCAAGGGGAGGCCCTGAATGGGCAAGGACAGACGTTCCCTCCCTTCTGCACTCCCTGAGGCATGGGTCTGTCCAGAGACCATCAGATTCTACCTGGTGAATCTTTGCATGTTTTTCTGAGGGTGGGGGAAGATGGTTATTTTATGTCCTCCAGGCAGAGTTTAAACTCCTTGAGGATAGGAGACACATTTTGTTCATCACTGTCACTCCCCCAGGGCCAAGCAGAAAGTTGCTTGAACGTAATATATTCTTAGTAAATTCTGATTGAATTGAATTAGAATATGGTAAAAACCTCTTTAATACCGATGCCAAAGCCTAAGAATAATTTATAAATTATTGGCCATGTTGCTTCAGATTATATTAAGTGCCATTTTATTTATTTTACTTTAGGTGCCATGATTTAACATATGGTAAAGCTGAATCTACACAACCATGGTCCATGACATAAAAGTGTCAGAGGTGTTCGAACCACAGCAACTACATCTTGAGTAGGGGCTGGGCAAAACAAGGCTAAAACCTTCTGGGCTGCGTTCCCAGATGGTTAAAGCATTCTAAGTCACAGGATGAGACAGGCGGTCAGCACAAGATACAGGTCATAAAGACCTCGATGATAAAACAGTTTTCAGTAAAGTAGCCGGCTAAAACCCACCAAAAGCAAGATGGTGATGAGAGTGCCTCTGGCCATCCTCACTGCTACACTCCCACAGCACCATGACAGTTTATGATCTAAAAAGGGAGGCATGAATAACCCACCTGTTGTTTAGTATATAATCAAGAAATAACCACAAAAATGGGCAACCAGCAGCCCTCAGGGTTGCTCTGTTTATGGAGTAGCCATTCTTTTGATCCTTTACTTTTTTTGATGACTTTTTATTATTTATTTATTATTATTATTTTTTGAGACGGCGTTTCGCTCTTGTTACCCAGCTGGAGGGCAATGGCATGATCTCGGCTCACCGCAACCTCCGCCTCCTGGGTTCAGGCAATTCTCCTGCCTCAGCCTCCTGAGTAGCTGGGACTACAGGCGCGCACCACCATGCCCAGCTAATTTTTGTATTTTTAGTAGAGACGGGGTTTCACCATGTTGACCAGGATGGTCTTGATCTCTTGACCTCGTGATCCACCCGCCTCGGCCTCCCAAAGTGCTGGGATTACAGGTTTGAGCCACCATGCCCGGCCCTATTTATTTTTATTATTATTATTTTTTAAGGCAGGGTTTCACCATATTGGTCAGGCTGGTCTTGAACTCCCAACCTCAGGTGATCCGCCTGCTTTGGCATCCAAAGTGCTTGGATTACAGGTGTGAGCCACCACGCCCGGCTGATCCTTTACTTTTTGCTAGCTCTGTCTTCCGAGTTCAAGCGATTCTCCAGCCTAGCCTCCCGAGTAGCTGGGACCACAGGTGCCTACCACCACGCCCGGCTAATTTTTTTATTTTTAGTAGAGACAGGGTTTCACCATGTTAGCCAGGCTGGTCTTGAACTCCTGACCTTAAGGGATCTGCCCACCTTGGCCTGCCAAAATACTGGGATTACAGGTGTGAGCCACCGCACCCGGCCTCCTTTATTTTCTTAATAAATTTGCTTTCACTTTACTCTGCTGACTTGTCCTGAATTCGTTTTTTGTGGGAGATCCAAGAACCCTCTCTAGGGGTATGGATTGAGATTCCCTTCCTGTAACAAAAGGACTCCCCTGCACATACCCAGAGATGCACGGCGTATAAGTGAAGCAGACATTCAGCACATACACAAGCATGATGCAGCTTAGGGAGCCACACTGGGGCTTTGAGGGAAAGAGGCTTCTAGGCCAGGTTAGGAAGAGATGTGGCTGGCTGGGTAAGGAGGTGGAAGGGGAGGACAAAGGGGATGGCATGGCCAGCACAGGGACAAGAAATGAGAAAGCATTTCTGGCCATACTTTTTTTTTTTTTTTGAGATGGAGACTTGCTCTGTTGCCCAGGCTGGAGTACAGTGGCATAATCTCAGCTCACTGCAACCCGCCTCCCGTGTTCAAGCAATTCTCCTGCCTCAGCCCGAGTAGCTGGGACTACAGACGCATGCCACCTTGCCCGGATAATGTTTGCATTTGTCTGGCCATACTTTCTGAGTCCCTGAAACTCTCCTTTCTGGGACCTCCCAAATTCTCCAGCAGCAGCAGCAGGTTTTTTTCCCATCTGATATACCCTAATTAGGATCCATTTTCAAGATTCTAGATGCTAGGTGTTCCTCAGACTCCCACACCTCCCTGAATTCATGAGTCCCAACAAGGTGATGGTTAGAACTCTGGAAGGCCACAGGGTCCTGGCCCCCCCGTACCTTCAGAGGGAACTGTTGGGTGAGTTCTGGCACATAGGCAGCCCCGGCCTGCTTCTTGTGCAAAGACACAACCACAAAGTATTCGAAGAGCTGCCTCTCCTGGTACTCGATGAGCTCCCGGGCAAGTGATGGGTACCGAGGTGCCTGCTTCAGGCGGGACTTCACATTGACCAGGCGCTGGCTGTGAGCTGGGTAAGGGAAGCGGAGAGAGAGAGAGAGAGACAGAGACACAGAGAGAGAGAGCGCAGGAGACTGAAATGACCATGAGTGCATGTGGAACTAAACTGACAATAGGTTATGTAATTCTCAGCTCAAGTGCTTTTCTCTAATCCCCAAAGTGTTTCTGTGTCTAACAAATTGGTAGGAAACTCTTTATTTGGGATCTCCGCCAAAGTTCTGGGAGAAGCAACATTCAATTGGCTACCGGACCAATCAGGGTGCTGGAGCCTGGAACTGTGGCTCTGCTCTGCCATGGTTTTGCTGTCTGGACTCTGGGCAGTGGCTGATGTCCTTGCCTTCATCTGTCTGATGGGGTGGGGACAGGGACTCCTCCCCTCACCCATTTCCCTTGTCTTTCGGTTTGTGAGATGTGACAGAATCCAGACCATAGGGCTTTTGGAGTTGGGAGCTTTGTAAACATCCTGTGTGACTCAACTGGCAGAGACCCCACTAACTCAGGAACTCCTGTCCACCTCCCCTCCTGCCACTAACTCTGCAACAAAATTGCCTTGCTTCATTCTAGAGGTGGGTCTGGGAGCAGCTGGGTGTCAGAGGAGAATACAGCAGGGTCACTGAGCGGACAGGTCCCTGTTACCTTGTTCAGCAACCTGCACTTGCTTTCTTTGGCTTCTCCCTGGGGTCTGAAAAATTGCAGAAAAGTCACTAAAGCCTAGGCCTGGACCATCTAATTTTAGACCCACAGGGACCAATTATTTCAACTTCATCAGACAGATGAGGAACTAGCGGCCCTGAATCTTAAGTGATTTCCTCCAGATCACACAGTAATTTGAACAGAAGTGGGGCAGGAGCTCCAGGTCTCTGGAGCCTTGGGGCTGCAGTGTCAAGCCTCAAAGTGTGAAAACACTCAGGACATAGGGAAAGGCATGGGAGCAGGGGTCACTGCCATAACTGTACCCACCCTGGCTCTCAGCAACTGCAGTGCCATTTTGATCATACCCTTGACTGACTGGACCAGAGCACTCTGTGGCCCCACTGTCCGCCACCCCCATGCCTTGCCAAGCAAGCTCGAGCAGGACGCTTCTGTCCCTTATACTGAGGAGGAGGGGCCACCTTTGCAGCTTCCAAGTCACCTGCCTGCGTCCTGCTCAGCAATGGCTCTTCTCACCTTTCAGCTTCTCCTCTGTGTCACTGTCAGACTCACTGTTCTCATCTGTCACTAGAAGAAAACAACAAGGAAGAAAGTTGCAAATGTGAATTCTTCTCGTGTAGGCAACTCTTTCTAATTCAGAGCGGGTGTTCTGTTGTCTCTCTCTTTTTTTTGAGACAGAGTCCTGCTCTGTCACCCAGGCTGGAGTGCAGTGGTGAAATCTCGGCTCACTGCAACCTCCACCTTCCAGGTTCCAGAGATTCTTCTGACTCAGCCTCTCAAGTAGCTGGGATTACAGGCATGCACCACCATCTACCCCCCTCCCTGGCTAATCTTTTTTTTTTTGAAATGGAGTCTCTCTGTAGCCAGGCTGGAGTGCAGTGGCCTGATCTCGGCTCACTGCAACCTCCACCTCCGGAGTTCAAGCGATTCTCCTGCCTTAGCCTCCTAAGTAGCTGGGACTACAGGCATGCGCCACCATGCCCAGTTAATTTTTGTATTTTTAGTAGAGACAGGGTTTCACCATGTTGGCCAGGATGGCCTCGATCTCTTTACCTCACGATCTGCTTGCCTCAGCCTCCCAAAGTGCTGGGATTACAGGTGTGAGCCACCGCGCCCAGCCACCCCCAGCTAATTTTTATATTTTTAGTAGAGACAGTTTCACCATGTTGGTCTTGAATTCCTGACCCCAGGTGATCTGCCTGTCTCAGATTCCCAAAGCGCTTGGATTATAGGTGTGAGTCACGGCCCCCGGCCTCTGTTGTCTCTTTCAATGTACTGCACAAACCACGTCTCGTCTAACTCAATGTACTGTCAAATTAATTTGGATCTAGTTCAGATGGTACCAGATGGTACCTGTGTGAGATAATACAGCCGAAGGTCTTGGTCTCTTTTGTGCAGGCTAAGCAAGGAAGGCTGCTCCCACAGTCAGGCCAGGGCCTGCAGTGCTGGATTGACTTGGTGGTGGATGAGGACAAGAACAAGGACAGGGAGGAAGGGGACATGCTGCCTAGGCTGAGCTCCTGGTTCTGCTACTGTCCTGAAAACAGTGCAGGACATTTATAAAGCATCAGCTTGTTCTCCTTGGTGAGCCAATCAGAAAAAGCAGGAAGCCACTTTTCTGATTCCCGTGGGAGGAAGGCTGGTGGTGGGGGTTCTACCTTTTCCTGAGTTGCTCTCCATTGACTGGGACAGCCTCTTCACCCGTTTCTTTCCTCTCCGGGCCTCATAAATGGCGTTGATTCGAAACACCAGCTGCCAGACACCAGGAGAAGAACAGCCAGTGTTAGCAGTCTGATCTCTGCAGCGGCTGGGCTTCTCTCACTGCCCTGCTCCTTGGATGATGGAAGGCCAGGGCCAGGGGGAGTGGGACACACCTCCCATGGGCTCGGGGGTGTCTTTCATTCATTTATTCGGGACAGAGTTTTGTTCTTGTGGACCAGAGACTGGAGTGCAGCAGTGGCGCAATCTCAGCTCACCACAGCCTCCAACTCCTGGGTTCAAAAGATTCTTCTGCCTCAGCCTCCTGAGTAGCTGGGATTACAGGCACCCACTGCTACAACCAGCTAATTTTTATATTTTTAGTAGAGACTGGTTTTTGCCATGCTGGCCAGGCTGTTCTCCCACTCCTGATCTCAGGTGATCCCCCACCTTGGCCTCCCAAAGTGTTGGGACCACAGGCGCGAACCACCATGCCCAGCCCAGTCATTTTGTTTCTACCACACAGGACTGTGACTATCAATGAAACTAAAGGAGGCTGCCAGCCTCACTGCCCTCTGGGCGGCTGTCGTCTGGATCTGCTCATGAGCAGCGGAGACCCATGGGGAGATAGCCCATCGCTCACGGTGCAATGGCTGCTCTCCCTCTGAAGCTATGATGTCACTGCGGCTCGGGAAGGAGCTTTTCCTCCCAAAACAAAACAAGAAAAGAAAGAGACGGAAAAAAAAAGTTCCCAGGCAGGACTTCCTTCATGGGAACCATTCCAAAGAATGTTAGAGCATCCCCGAGTGGAGTGGGAACCGGGATTAGACTGGCTCCCGAGCCCTCGCTTGGGACTGTGGGGAGCAGTGCCATGCACCCAAGCGTGCTGCCCCATCTGCAGACGGACCTGCACCCCAGACATCATGCGCCCTTCATATGTTCACAGAACACACACACGCAGTGTGCAAGTGCACACGGATATCCTGGTGTGGGACACATCCCAAGCCTCCAACAAGGCCACTCAGCCCAGATGGGTCTTCCTGATCACCACTGCCAGATGCCCTGTGCCCGGCCCCCTCCCCACCACCCAGGCCAGCCTAGTTGTCTGATGCATTTTCAAAAAGACCTGCATCCAAAGAAAATGTTTTTTGTATTTCAGACCAAAAAAGTCTGGTGTTTCCTATATGTTTGTTTTCCCTCTTGTTGCGTGAGAAGCTGGTGAGTGCGAATTTACACATTTTGCTTTGCTGGGTCCCCTGGGGCTTGCTATCAAAGAGCACACACATTCATGGCACATGTGATTTAGAATTCCACACGTGGAGGAACTCTAAAATTAGTTGTTCTGTGTGCTTACAAAATTAATCCTATTATCTCGTAGTTTTATGTTAAATATTATACAATGCTTTTATCTGTATATGTCAGTAAACAAAAATATAGGATGGTAACCAATTTCCATGTTCTATGAATATTTTATTTTATTTATCTATTTATTTTGAGACAGAGTCTTGCTCTGTTGCCCAGGTTGGAGTGCAGTGGTGTGATCCTGGCTCACTGCAACCTCTGTATCCCGGGTTCAAGCAATTCTCATGCCTCAGCCTCCCGAGTAGCTGGGATTACAGGTGTGTACCACCATGCCCAGCTAATTTTTTTTGTATTTTTAGGAGAGACAGGGTTTCACTATGTTGGCCAGGCTCGTCTTGAACTACAGACCTCAAGTGATCTGCCCGCCTCAGCCTCCCAAAGTGCTGGGATTACAGGTGTGAGCCACCGCACTGGCTTGAATATTTTAATTCTTTCTTTCAATATTTAAAAATTGCCTGGCCCCCTTTGCCTCTGGCTGGGTGTCTCTGGACCACTTGTTGGCCTCTATGGGCTCAAATGTCCTTATCTGAAAAACGAAGGAGCTGGGGTGTTTCAACAGTCACTTCTGTTGAAATACTCCAACTTTCTAACAGCCAAGTGTCCACAGATAGATGGATATACAAAATGTGGTATATACATATAATGGAATACCACTTAGTCTTAAAAAAGGCAGAAAATGCTGACACATGCTTAACCCTTGAAGACACTACACGAAGTGAAATGTCAGTCACAAAAGGACCATACTGTATGACTTCACTTATGTGAGGTACCTCCAATACCTTTCTGGTTTCTAGGACAAAAGTTCTTAGCTGTCCTCAGACCTGCCAAGTCCTTTCACAACCTCTCCTAGTGCTGCCAAGGTGAGTTACTCAACAGGCACCACTACTTAAAGGCATATTCCCTCTGTGGGCTTAAGCAGAACTCTCTCTCTCTCTCTTTTTAGAGGCAGCATCTTGCTCTGTCACCTAGGCTGGAGTGCAGTGGCACGATCATAGCTTACTGCAGCCTCTAACTCCTGGGCTCAAGCAATTCTCTCTCACCTCAGCCTCCCAAGTAGCTGGGATTACAAGTGAGCACCACTATGCCTGGCTAATTTTTAAATTTTTTGTAGAGATGGGGTTTTACCACGCTGCCCAGGTTGGTCTTGAACTCCTGGGCTCAAGTGATCCTCCTATCTTGGCCTCCCAAAGTGCTGGGATTAGAGGTGTGAACCGCTATGCCTGGCCTCCCTTGACTTTCTTTCAGGTCAATGGGTCACTCTGAGAAATCCCAGGAAATGGGCTGGTCACGGTGGCTCACACCTGTAACCCTAGCACTTTGGGAGGCTGAGGCTGGTGGATCACCTGAGGTCAGGAGTTTGAGAGGCTGAGGCTGGTGGATCACCTGAGGTCAGGAGTTTGACATCAGCCTGACAACATGGTGAAACCCTGTCTCTACTAAAAATACAAAAGTAGCCGGGCGTGGTGGTGTGTGCCTGTAATCCCAGCTAGTTAGGAGGCTGAGGCAGGAGAATTGCTTGAACCTGGGAGGTGGAGGTTGCAGTGAGCCGAGATTGTGCCATTGCACTCCAGCCCGGGCAACAAGAGCGAAACTCTGTCTCAAAAAGAAAGAAAGAAATCCATGAAACCTACAGTGTCCCACACCAAAACTTATCTGCATAAAATTTTACATTTTTATGAGTTTCATGACCTCCTAAAGCCCATCCATGAACTCTGAATCCCTAATTTAAAAGTTCCTGTAAGAAGTTGATCTTGAAGTAGTTCAAGACATGGCACATCAAAATATGCCACTTTGGCATGTTAATTATTTTTAACTAAAGACACTTGAAGGCCAGGCGCGGTGGCTCAAGCCTGTAATCCCAGCACTTTGGGAGGCCGAGGCGGGCAGATCACGAGGTCAAGAGATCGAGACCATCCTGGGCAACATGGTGAAACCCCGTCTCTACCAAAAAATACAAAAATTAGCTGGGCGTGGTGGCGCATGCCTGTAATCCCAGCTACTTGAGAGGGTGAGGCAGGAGAATTGCTTGAACCCAGGAGGACAGATTGCAGTGAGCCAAGACTGTGCCTGGTGACAGAGCAAGACTCTGTCTCAAAAAAAAAAAAAGACACTTGAAAAACAGCAGGTGCAGAAAGGGCGCTCTGACCTTCTCTTTTCTTCTTAAAAACAGGAGATGAAACTCCCTTGTAAAAGAGGCCCTCCTTTTAACAGGAGGAAAGAAACATTATCACCAGCAATGGGCAGTCTAGGCCAAGAGAAATCTAATCAAACAAACCTTGTTTAACCCTTATCTTCCTGGTTGCTTTTCCACAATGGCCACTCTTTGTTCAACCTAGTATATAAACACATAGACTCAGTCATTTCCGTGGGTCTTAACATTTTTCTTTTGAGGGCTCCCACATTCTTGTAAATAAAATTAGTATGCATTTCTCCTGTTAATCTGTTTTACGTCAGTTTAAATCTAAGGCTCAGCAGGAGACCCTAAGAGGGTAAAGGAGAAATTTTGCCTACCCTACCGTACCAAATTGGGCAATGAAGAGAGACAGCACTATAGCACTGAAACGGAGCGAAAGGAAACGTGACCAACAACAGATGCATAAAGATGTGTATACCCAAGCCCTGGGGACGTTTTACCTTTTTTTATGATATGCAGTGTCTCTCTGTCGCCCAGGCTGGAGTGCAGTGGCTTGATCTTGGCTCACTGCAACCTCTGCCTCCTGGGTTTAAGCAATTCTCCTGCCTCAACCTCCCAAGTAGCTAGGACAACACACCACCACGCCTGGCTAATTTTTGTATTTTCAGTAGAGACGAGGTTTCACCATATTGGTCATGCTAGTCTCAAATTCCTGACCTCAGGCGATCCACCCACCTTGGCCTCCCAAAGTGCTGGGATTACAGGCTAGAGCCACCGCGCCCGGCCATGTTTTACCTTTTTGGCTGCAAGGAGCCACAAAGGGTATTGTTGAGAAGGGCTGTCTCAGAGCACAGACTGGGACCTGCCTCTGTAGTGGGTGTCAGCCACGTCTCAGGTCAGAGCATGAAGGATGGAGTTCTGTTTTTTGAGGCTATGAAGGAAGGAGCTGTGGCTTTTTGAGCTTGGGCATTAAAACCTTGTCTGGGATCAGACAAGCAGCTAAGATTGGGAGAAGAGTGGCTAAGAGGAACATATAGGACCAGAGAAATTATCAGGACGAAGGTCCAGATATTCCAGCCTGCTAGCTTCACTGTGGCCACCTGGCCTGCAGCAACACAGGTGGCAGAGGCCCAGTGACGTACTCTCCACCCAGACCCCTCTGCAGTCTTCTTTCACAGAGAAGGGGTCACGCATATCGGAGCATGAAGCTTGTTGCCAGCATTACCTTAGGTATCTTTCTCTTCTTCCTGCCGTTCTGGGGGTCACCAAGGTTAAAGAAAGTGTCATCAGGGCTGCTGGGAGTGGAGGGGGGACTGATTTTGGAAGGGGACCCGGTTCCGTCCCGACTCAGCTTCCTAGTGTCCAGCAGCTTGAAGTTCCTTCTCTCTGAATTTTGTCGGAAAAAAGCAGATTTGGACAATGACTGCTGTGAGGGAAAAGGAGAAAAGAAGAGTAAATGAGTTCAAAGGAAACTAACCGGGGGATAGCTGGTGGTGCCAGGGACCAGAACAGGAAATTGAGAAGGGATCCAGTCTGTGTTCCCAGGGCAGGTGGAGTTTGGTTATGCCAGCAAGTGTTCAGTGAGTTCACGCATCATCAAATTACAGAAAATGGGTGTGCTGAAGAGAGCTGTAAATCTAATCCAGTGTCTCTTTTTAGACAAGTGCGAGGTCACCTGCCTCAATCTCTAGATGTTACAACTGAGGCTTTCTGACAACCCAAGACACACAGGTTGGGAATTACAAGGCCTAAGCCTCACTTTGGCCTTGCTGCAGGCTTGCTGAGTGCCTTTTTTTTTTTTTTTTTTTTTTCTGAGAGAGAGTTTTGCTGTTGTTGCCCAGGCTGGAGTGCAATGGCGTGATCTTGGCTCACCGCAATCTCTGCCTCCTGGGTTCAAGCAATTCTCCTGCCTCAGCCTCCCGAGTAGCTGGGATTACAGGCGTGCACCACAATGACTGGTTAATTTTATATTTTTTTGAGTAAAGACGGGGTTTCTCAATGTTGGTCAGGCTGGTCTCAAACTCCCGACCGAAGGTGATCCGCCCGCCTTGGTCTCCCAAACAGCTGGGATTACAGACGTGAGTCACCATGCCTGGCTGCTGAGTGCCTTTTATACAAGGAATTGTGTTTCTTTGAGTCTTAATATCTTATTTCTAAAACAGGCCTCTTCAAAGTCAAAAGGCTGGCCAGGTGTGGTGGCTTATGCCATAATCCCAGCACTTTGGGAGGCCAAGGCGGATCACTTGAGGTCAGGAGTTTGAGACCAGTCTGGCCAACATGGTGAAACCCCATCTCTACTAAAAATATAAATTTAGCTGGGTGTGGAGGTGCCTGCACGTAATCCCAGCTACTTGGGAGGCTGAGGCAGGAGAATTGCTTGAACCTGGAAGGTGGAAATTGCTGAGATTGTGCCACTGCACTACAGCCTGGGTGATGGAGTGAGACTCTGTCTCAAAACAAAATGAAATAAAAAACAAAGTCAAAAGGCAAACAAAACACTTGCTAAAAAAATTTACAGCCCATAGAAAACAACCTGCAGAAATCAACTCATTTTCCTAAAATACACTGCAAATTAATGAGAAAAAGACTAACGACTCAAAAGAAAAACAGGCATAACAATGGAAAATGTAGAGAAAAAGAAATACAATGATTTTTAAGACATATAAAAAGATTCTTAGCTTCACTCCCAAGAGAAAAGAAAATTAAAACTCCATTAAAGAAACATTTTTTGGCCGGGCGCGGTGGCTCAAGCCTGTAATCCCAGCACTTTGGGAGGCCGAGGCGGGTGGATCACGAGGTCAAGAGATCGAGACCATCCTGGTCAACAAGGTGAAACCCCGTCTCTACTAAAAATACAAAAAAATTAGCTGGGTGTAGTGGCGCGTGCCTGTAATCCCAGCTACTCAGGAGGCTGAGGCAGGAGAATTGGCTGAACCCAGGAGGCGGAGGTTGTGGTGAGCCGAGATCGTGCTATTGCACTCCAGCCTGGGTAACAAGAGCGAAACTCCGTCTCAAAAAAAAAAAAGAAAAAAAGAAACATTTTTTGTTCAGAGATAAGATAAGAAAATTTGATAGCTCACTCTATTGGTGAAAGTGAGGGAAAAAAGTCACTCCCACACTGTCATACATGGTTGGTGGGAGTATCACATGGCACAGTGCTACGGCGGGCAGTCTAGTATGAGTTAACAAAATTATGATGCATATAGTTCAGACCCCGCAATTCTACCTCTAGGAATTTACCCTGTTGATATGCTCTTATTTGTGCAACTTTTTTTTATAAGGAAACATATTATGCAAAGGATATTGTACGTTGCAACATGGTTTGTAATCACAAAATACTGGAAATAACCTAGATATCCATCAATAAAGGCTGGTCAAACAAACTGTGATATACCCACACAGGGGAATACTATCCAATTATTTAAAAAATCTTAATGTACTTGCTGGGCACGGTGACTTATGCCTGTAATCCCAGTACTTTGGGAGGCTGAGGCAGGTGGATCATTTGAGGTCAGGAGTTCCAGACCAGCCTGACAAATATGATGAAACCTTGTCTCTGCTAAAAATACAAAAATTAGCCGGGTGTGGTGGTGGGTGCCCGGGCTATTCAGGAGGCTGTGACAGGAGAATCACTTGAACCCAGGAGGCAGAGGCTGCAGTGAGCTAAGATTGTGCTACTGCACTCCAGCCTGGGCAACGGAGTGAGACTCTGTCTCAAAACAAACAAACAAACAAATAATAGAAAGGCATACAAGGACATTCTAACAATGGGGACAAATGACATTCTATTAAGATAATGGAATACCATGCAGGCAATAAAACTGTTTCTAAAAACAAAATTAATGACATGGGAAAATACTCATGATCAATATAAAAAAAGCATCAAAACTGCATATACAGCCAGGTGCAGTGGCTAAAGCCTGTAATCCCAGCACTTTGGGAGGCCGAGGCGGGTGGATCACAAGGTCAAGAGATCGAGACCATCCTGGTCAACATGGTGAAACCCCGTCTCTACTAAAAATACAAAAGTCAGCTGGGCATGGTAGTGTGCGCCTGTAGTCCCAGCTACTCGGGAAGCTGAGGCAGGAGAACTGCTTGAACCCAGAAGGCGGAGGTTGCAGTGAGCCGAGATCGTGCCATTGCACTCCAGTCTGGGTAACAACAGCGAAACTCTGTCTCAAAAAAACGAACAACAACAACAAAAAAAAACTGCATATACAATAATGATCACACATCTTTATTTTTTGAGACAGAGTCTTGCTCTGTCACTCAGGCTGGAGTGCAATGGTTCGATCTCAGCCCACTGCAACCTCTGCCTCCTGGGTTCAAGTGATTCTCCTGCCTCAGCATCTTGAGTAGCTGGGATTACAGGCCCCCACCACCACACCCAGCTAATTTTTATATTTTTAGTAGAGATAGGGTTTTGCCATGTTGACCAGGCTGGTTTTAAACTTCTGACCTCAGGTGATCTGCCGATCTCAGCCTCCCAAGATCACAAATCCTTTTAAACAATGTATACACATATACACACAAACACATGGACACACACCACATACAATGTGTGTGAGAAAATCGGAGAGAAAATAAACCAAAGTGTCAGCGGTGGGTGTTGGGATTACAGCACATTTTAAAAAGATCTTTAAAATACACACACATAAATACACATACATAAGATGTCAATCTGGGCAAGGCATAGTGGCTTACACCTGTAATCCCAACACTTTGGGAGGCCGAGGTGGGTGGATCACCTTAGGTCAGGAGTTCAAGACCAGACTGGCCAACATGGTGAAACCCTGTCTCTACTAAAATTACAAAAAAATTAGCTGGGTGTGGTGGTGGGCACCTGTAATCCCAGCTACTTGGGAGGCTGAGGCACAAGAATTGCTTGCACCTGAGAGGCAGAGGTTGCAGAGAGCGGAGATCACACCACTGCACTCCAGCCTGGGGAACAAGAGTGAAACTCTGTCTCAAGAAAAAATGTGAATCAATAAAAAATGTAATACAGAAAAATTAGAAAATACAAGCACAAAGAAAAGTAAAATTCCCCAATTGTGGATGAGTTATATTTTCTTCATCACACTTTTCAGTAATTGAAACATTTATTCTGTATCATGTAACTAGAAAAACTTCCTTTTTTTTTTTCCTCTCTCGAGATGGAGTTTTGCTCTTGTTACCCAGACTAGAGTGCAATGGCACGATCTCGGCTCACTGCAACCTCCGCCTCCTGGGTTCAAGCAATTCTCCTGCCTCAGCCTCCCGGGTAGCTGGGACTACAGGCGCGCACCACCATATTTTTGTATTTTTAGTAGAGACGGGGTTTCACCTTGTTGACAAGGATGGTCTCAATCTCTTGACCTCGTGATCCACCTGCCTCAGCCTCCCAAAGTGCGATTATAGGCATGAGCCACCGCGCCCGGTGAAAAACTTTTATAATTAGAATGTTTTCAGAAAAAAAAGATTATTTTTATTTATTTATTTATTTAATTTTGGAGACAGGCTCTCACTCTGGAGAGCTGTGGCACAAAAATAGCCCACTGTAGCCTTGAACTCTAGGGTTAGAGTGAATTTTCCATGTCAGCCTCCTGAGTAGCTAAGACCACAGGTGTGCACCACCATGCCTGTCTAATTTTTAAATTTTTTTGTAGAGATGGGGTCTTACTATGTTGACCAGGTTGGTCTTGAATGCCCGGCCTCAAGGAATCCTACAACCTTGGCTTCCCACAGTGCTACAATTATAGTCATGGACCCCTGCACCCAGCCATTATTTTTAAAAAGAACATATATTGAAAAATATAGGCTGGGTGCAGTGGCTCATATTTGTAATCCCAGCACTTTGGGAGGCTGAGGCGGGCAGATATCACTTGAGGTCAGGAGTTTGAGACCAGCCTGGCCAGCAAGGTCAAATCCGGTCTCTACTAAAAATACAAAAAAATTAGCTGGCGGTGGCCTGTGCCTATAATCCCAGCTACTCAGAGGCTGAGGCACGGGAGTCACTTGAACCTGGGAGGCGGAGGTTGTAGTGAGCAGTGAGCTGAGATCACGCCACTGCACTTCAGCCTGGGCAACAGAGGGAGAATGTGTCTCAAAAGAAATGGGCTGGGCGCGGTGGCTCAAGCTTGTAATCCCAGCACTTTGGGAGGCCGAGGTGGGTGGATCACGAGGTCAAGCGATCGAGACCATCCTGGTCAACATGGTGAAACCCCGTCTCTACTAAAAATACGAAAAATTAGCTGAGCATGGTGGCGCGTGCCTGTAATCCCAGCTACTGAGGAGGCTGAGGCAGGAGAACTGCCTGAACCCAGGAGGCGGAGGTTGCGGTGAGCCGAGATTGCGCCATTGCACTCTAGTCTGGGTTGAAATGGTGCGTGATGTGTAGAAAGAAAAGAAAATAGTCCCTTTCAGGAGCTTGCACTTTGCGTTCAGTAGCAGTAGTATCTGTCTCCAGCTGCACACTTGGTCCTTTCTAAGGAGAGTCTATCCAACCAGCCCTTCCCTCTCCAATGGAAATTTGAGTGACTGGAATAACTAGGCGTGGCCTAATGAAATCAACAACCCGAAGATGGCTTAGGATCTCTCCGCCGCTGGTAGGGGAGGTCACGTGGAGGGACTGCTCCTGCAAGTTCTAGGGTCCCAGATGCAGCCCAGATGTGGCAGATGCTCCATGAATATCTGATGAGCTAATGGAGGAAGTGATGAAGTCTGTGGCTGTCCCCCAGAATGGGGCACACAGCAGACACCCAGATGTGGACGAGCAGAGTAATGAGCATGGACACAGTGTCCCGCTGAGGGCCTGCAAGGATCACTGGCAATCACACATGAGCTTTGGACAACTGGATCCTCTTTTTTCAGGACAGATTCAGATAGAGCCGGATGTTAAGTTCTTGCTGACACTCTCACCTACTGGGCTTAGCTGCTTTGGTAGCAGATGCTCTAGGTTTTTTCCAGCCCAGCATGGACAGGAAGAAAAGGGTTGGTAAGCCTTTATTTCCTGGTATCAGGGAGGTGCGCCAGGAATGCAGAACTGCCTTAGGCAAATGTTTTTGCTTTTGTTTTCCGAGATGGGAGTTTCGGAGTTTCACTCTTTCACCCAGGTTAGAGTGAGGTGGTGTGATCTTGGCTGACTGCAACCCCCGCACCCCAAGTTCAAGTGATTCTCCTGCCCCAGCCTCCTGAGTAGCTAGGACTATAGGCGCCTGCCACCATGCCCAGCTAATTTTTTTTTTTTTTTTTTTTTTTTGAGACGGAGTTTCGCTCTTGTTACCCAGGCTGGAGTGCAATGGCGCCATCTCCGCTCGCTGCAGCCTCCGCCTCCTGGGTTCTGGCAATTCTCCTGCCTCAGCCTCCTGAGTAGCTGGGATTACAGGCACGCGCCACCATGCCCAGCTAATTTTTTGTATTTTTAGTAGAGACAGGGTTTCACCATGTTGACCAGGATGGTCTCGATCTGTTGACCTCGTGATCCACCCGCCTCAGCCTCCCAAAGTGCTGGGATTACAGGCTTGAGCCACTGTGCCTGGCCATGCCCAGCTAATTTTTGTATTTTTAGTAGAGACCAAGTTTCACCATGTTGGCCAGGCTGATCTCAAATTCCTGAACTCAGGTGAAACACCTGCCTTGGCCTCCCAAAGTGCTAGGATTACAGGCGTGAGCCACTGCGCTTGGCCTGGGCAGATGTTTTTCACTGTTCCTCAGGGGTGATGCAGTTCACTCCCTGCATGAAGTGGGGAGCCAGGTAGGACCTGAAGGGGACAGACCAGGTGTGACAGCTTGCTTTCTTCCTCTAAGTCAGGCTTCTCTGCCATGGGAAATAAAAGATTTCCTAAATGTTGAAGACATCTCTATTCTAATGAAAACACGAACAGCACATTCCCAAGGCAAGCAGAAAGTATTTGCTAATTGTCAGTTGCCATGGATTATTCATGATGACACCCTTTTCCATATGAGAAGGGAAATGGCAGTTAACTGTTACAGTGCAGGCAAGTATTGGAGTGATTTATCTGGGTCTGTAAGATCCATCCTTTGGGACAGGTTGTTCCTTCACCTTTTCCAGAAGGCTGGTGGCAGGAAGCATCCCTTTATGGCCATCAAGCACAGAAGACAGGCTCAGGTGGAGACAGCCCCCCCTGCCAGTGATGCTGACCCTGTGGGGCTGGGACAGGAAGACAACTGCTTTTCTTAGGCTGGAAACAGAGCCTTGCAAGGAGATTTAACTTGATCTTTGCAGCCAGTACTTGGCCTTCCATAATTTAAGTTCTTCTACCAAATATTGTAAAACTACCAAAGAAATAGAAAATGTGCTTTCTTTTTTTTTCTTTCTCTCTCTCTCTCTTTCTTTCTCTTTCTCTTTCTTCTCTCTCTCTCTCTCTCTCTCTCTCTCTCTCTCTCTCTGTCTCTTTCTTGATCTAGAATATATGCTAGGCCTTATGGGAAAACCAAAGAAACAGAATATATACCTCTTTCTTTCTCTCTCTCTCTCTTTCTTTCTTCTTTCATGTCCTTCCTTTTCTTTCTTTCTCTCTTCTTAGATCTAGAATACATTCACTTTGGCCTTGAGGAATTCATAATCTAGTTGGGGAGATGTTTTCAAGATATATTCAGGCTGGGCATGGTGGCTCACACCCATAATCTCAGCACTTTGGGAGGCCGAGGTGAGTGGATCACTTGAGATTAGGAGTTCAAGATCAGCTTGGCCAACATGGTGAAACCCCCATATCTACCAAAAAATACAAAAATTAGCTGGGCATGGTGGCACATGCCTGTAATCCCAGCTACACAGGAGGCTAAGGTGAAGAATCACTTGAACCAGAAGGTGAAGGTTCCAGTGAGCCGAGATTGCACCACTGCACTCCAGCCTGGTGACAGTGAGACTCTGTCTCAAAAAACAAAACAAAACAAGAAAGAGAGAGATATTAGATATTAGATAACAAACCACAACTCAAAGTAAGAGATGTCATAATGCAGTATACAATTTGGTGAGAAATGGTTTAACCCACTGAGTATTAAAGATGATCAGAGAGGAAGAAGCCCCAGGGATTGGGAAGGCTGGAGAGGCTTCTTCAAGGACGCATGATTGAACTGGGCCTCAGAGGAGGCGGAGAGGTCCAGGCGAGAGTCAAGGGCAGAGGTAAAAATGACCTAGCACAGGTGTTGGCAAATTTTGGCCTGTGGGCCACATCTGGCCCACCACTTCTTTTTGTACAAGCCATGACTTAAGAATAACTTTTACATTTTTAAATGGTTGGAAAAATAAATAATGTTTCATGACAAGTGACAATTAACACAAAATTCAAATTTCAGCATCCAGGTCGGGCGGAGTGGCTCACGCCTGTAATCCTAACACTTTGGGAGGCTGAGGTAGGTGAATCACTTAAGGTCAGGAGTTCGAGACCAGCCTGGCCAACATGGTGAAACTGAGTCTCTAAAAAAAAAAACACAAAAATTAGCTGGGCTGGTGGCATGTGCCTGTAATTCCAGGTAATTAGAAGGCTGAGGTGGGAGGATTGATTGAGTCTGGGAGTTTGAGGCTGCAGTGAGCCATGATTACACCACTGCACTACAGCCTGGGTGACAGAGCAACCACGCCCAGGCTCAATTAAAACAACAAAAACCCACAAATGGTAAATTACTTTAAAACTACTGCTCTTGTATCTTAGAGTTTGCTCTATGTTAGGACATTCTTAACAGTCATATGAGGCGTATGGACCATCTTTTATTTACCCAGTTTGAAGAGGTTTCTGAGCCAGAAGCTCAACGGTATTTTAGGAAGCTTTATCCAGAATCTACAAAGAACTAAAACAGATTTACAAGAAAAAAAAACAAACAAACCCATTCAAAAGTGGGCGAAGGACATGAACAGATACTTTTCAAAAGAAGACATATATGAGGCCAACAAACATGAAAAAATGCTCATCATCACTGGTCATTAGAGAAATACAAATCAAAACCACATTGAGATACCATCTCATGCCATTTAGAATGGCCATTATTAAAAAATCTGGAGACAACAGATGCTGGAGAGGATGTGGAGAAATAGGAACACTTTTACACTGTTGGTGGGAGTATAAATTAGTTCAACCATTGTGGAAGGCAGTGTGGTGATTCCTCAAGGACCTAGAAATAGAAATTCCATTTGACCCAGCAATCCCATTACTGGGTATATATTCAAAGGATTATAAATCATTCTATTATAAAGACACATGCACATGTATGTTCATTATGGCACTATTTACAATAACAAAGACCTGGAACCAACCCAAATGCCCATCAATTATAGACTGGACAGGGAAAATGTGGCACACATACACCATGGAATACTACGTAGCCATAAAAAACGATGAGTTTGTGTCCTTTATAGGGACATGGATGAATCTGGAAACCATCATTCTCAGCAAAGTGACACAAGAACAGAAAATGAAATACCGCATGTTCTCACTCATAAGGTGGGTGTTGAAAAATGAGAACACATGGACACAGGGAGGGGAGCATCACATACTGGGGTCTGTTGTGGGGGACTAAGAGGGGACAGTGTGGGGGTAGGGAGTTGGGGAGGCATAACATGGGGAGATACGCCAGATATAGGTGACAGGGGGATGGAGGCAGCAAACCACATTGCCATGTATGTACCTATGCAACAATCCTGCATAGTCTGCACATGTACCCTAGAACCTAAAGTACAATTAAAAAAAAAAAAAAAAAAAGAAAAGAAAAAAAAAAAAAAAATATATATATATATATATATATATATATATATATGAAAGGAAGCTTTTTTGAGCATAGGGGCTCCAAGAGAACTAGAGGTAGGAAGACCACTCAGCTAACGTTACACAAATCCAGGAGCCTGGCAGGGTGGGCAGGGGTGGCCTAGAATTCCAGTGCCAGTCAGAACTCCAGTGTGCTCAAGGCCTCTGTGCTGGGGCCCCTTCTCCTGCCACAGCTCCCAGGTGACTCTTACCTTGGCAGTTGTGTCAGGGATGGAAGAGGTGGGAGAAGCAGGAAAGTTCAAGACACACTTCTTCCCCAGGCAGCGACCATGTAACTCGACATCCTCATAAGGGTTCTCCTTCACTGGCGGATCTGTGTTCAAAGGCAATGTGTCAGGAACCTGGGAACTCTGAGGACATTTTCCTTTTTGGAACACTGAGGTCAGCATCTTGGTCCCTCCTGTGTCTGTCTTGTAGTGAGAGCTGCTGTCCATGCACCCCTCCTCTTGTAGTAGTCCCTGATTTCACTGGGTTACCTCTCCATCTCCTGATTCGTGGCCACAGGAGATCAGCTCCACTCTCGGTTTCAGTGCTTTAGCTAGTCTAAGTATCCCAATACCTGCCTCAGTGATCAGTTCAGGGGAGGGCTCATATTCTAAGCCTAAAAGGATATCATAATGTGGCACTCTGGGCTCCAAAGGTGAACAAGGGGCCTCAACTGGTCCAGGGAGGGTGAACCTCAGGATCTCTGCTGGGACTTGCAGAAGAAAAGCTCTTCTCTCCACCAGGAAGATTTGGATTCCAGGGAGCTGGTGGCAGCCATTGTGGGGCCCTGGCCCTGGGAAGCCTACTGAGAATAAAGCTAACTTGAGAGGTAAGAAACAGAGGAAGGAGGCTGGGTGCGGTGGTTCACACCTGTAATTTCAGAACTTTGGGAGGTGGAAGCGGGTGGATCAGCTGAGCCCAGGAGTTTGAGACTAGCCTAGGCAATGTGGCAAAATCCTGTTTCTACTTTAAAAAAAACCCACAAAAATTAGCTGGGTGTGGTGGCAGGTGCCTGTAATCCCAGCTACTCAGGAGGCTGAGGCAGTAGATTCACATGAACCTGGGAGGTGGAGGAAGCAGTGATCTGAGATTGTGATTCCTGTCTAAAAAAAAAAAGAAAAAAAGAAATAGAAGAAAGAAAAGCCGCCAGTTCTGGTCACACAAGCCGACAGTTTGGTTTTCTGTTCCTTATAACTGAAAGCATCCTCTTAGGCAGTCACTGCTAAAAGAAGTCCATATCTCTATCTCCCATTTTAGATCTGGGAATCCTGCTGTTGGCAGGAGCCCATCACCAGTATCCTGGACACAGGTGCAATTCCAATTGCTTAGCTAAGTATCTGCCCTTCCTGAAGTCTTCTATTTCCTCCTCCTGTGTTTTCTAGTATTGATGATTACATGCACACATGTCTATATATAGCCACCATACCTGTCCCTCACCTGCACACACATATGGGTTTCTCCCTCTTATCAGCTTGTGTCTTCCCCTACCGCTACCATAAGCATGTTAGAAATGCCATGCTTACAGGCACATAGTACATTCTATGTCCTTGTACTTTAAGATATCTGTGCTGGATGTGCTTACAGGCATGTCCCAGCTCTCCATTGCTTTCACCTGTTTAGAAAAGTTTTAAGTTGTTAGCCAATCAGGTTTCAGTTCAGATTATGAGGTCTGGCTCCAGCCAATGGAGATCAGACACAGCAGTAAGGATGACCCCAAATGCATAGGGGATAAATTTGTCTGTTTTCCTTTGTTCATTGTACTCCTGTGGCATGATGGCTAGTGAGAGTTACCCTTCCTGCAGTTCAGGAAGTAAAAATTGCATTGCTGAAAGATCCTTTGTCTCAGTGCTTATTTTTCTTTGCAGCACTGAGCTTCTATTTCCAACAAGCAGAGAGCAGTTGGAGCTCACACTTCACTAAAACCATCAACCTCCCCGAAGATGACTGAACTCACCAAACTCTGAATCTAAGACCCACTCTGAAATCATCGGAGGATGCATTAGAGCCAAAGTTACTTTTTAAATACCAGACATGCATTTAGTCTGCATTCTGATGCCATGTTAGTGCCACACTCCGACAGTTTCTGAAGGAGGCTCTGGTGTGTAGTGTTTTCTTTCATTCAGTAATCTCTGCAGACAACTGAGCATCCATCATAAGCCAGGTAGTTGACATACCATTCTCTCCAGTCCTTAACCTTGCAAGGGAGCTAGCTGCATCCTCATTATATAGATGGGAGAATTGACATTCAGAGATGGGAAGTCACCGGCTCAATGTCCTGTTTCCAATAAGCAGCAGAGCCAAGATGTGGTTCTGGATCTTCAGATTCCAGGTCCCACGCTTCTTGCTACACCACTCTGCCACAGTGGCTCCTTGGCCACGTTATCACCAGCCAGGCTTCCTCCTCCAGCCCCAGGGTCTCTCACATATCTCGTGAGGCTCGGCTCACTCTCCCACGCTCCCCCAGCCTGCTCTCTCATCTGAGTACACAGGCATCTTTGAGAGAGAGAGAGAGAGAGAGAGAGAGAGAGAGAGAGAGAGAGAGAGAGAGAGAGAGAGTGTGTGTGTGTGTGTGTGCGTGCGCATGTGTTTCAAGCAGCCAGTCCCATTTCTCCTCCCCTTTCTCCCAGACTCAGACCCACATACAGACGGTGTGGCCTCTTACCTAGAATGTCTTCATAGACGTTCTCCTCCGATAAAGTGCGTGTCAGCCCAAGCTTAGTCTGTGCGTACCAGTCCACCCTGCTGCTCTCGGAGGAAGACTGCAGTAAGTCTTCAAACTCATAGGACTTTCTGGTTGTGCAAGATATGAGGAAAAAACAAAGAATTTGAATCAAATTAGGCCGGTTCAGAGAATATATTAATATATTCCCTTGCCCAAATTTTCTTTTTATTAGAAAAATTGTTACTGAAATCACCTTCTTTTCTTTTTTGAGACAGAGTCTTGCTCTGTCACCCAGGCTGGAGTGCAGTGGTGTGATCTTGGCTCACTACAACCTCCGCTTCCTGGGTTCAAGGAATTCTTGTGCCTCTACTCCCAAATAGCTGGAACTACAGGCATGCCTGGCTAGTTTTTTTTTTGAGACGAAGTTTCTCTCTTGTTACCCAGGCTGGAATGTAATGGCGCGATCTCCGCTCACCGCAACCTCCACCTCCTGGGTTCAGGCAATTCTCCTGCCTCAGCCTCCTGAGTAGCTGGGATTACAGGCATGCACCACCATGCCCAGCTAATTTTTTGTAGAGATGGGGTTTAACCACGTTGACCAGGATGGTCTTGATCTCTTGACCTCGTGATCCACCCGCCTCGGCCTCCCAAAGTGCTAGGATTACAGGCTTGAGCCACTGTGCCCAGCCAACTTCTCCATATTTTTATAAATGAAATGCTAACTGAGAGTTCCTCCCATTTGGACAATGCACAAGAATTTCAAAACTGAACTTGTCATCCTATTACCTCTCCCCGATGAGAACCAGCTCCTCGCCCAGTGCTGCCATCCAAAGGTTTAGGTCTTAAACCTGGAAATCAGACTCCCGACCTCTCTCCCTCTTACCGCCTACTTCCAACCACTTAACCCAAGTTTTACCTCCAAAGCATCCCTTGAACCCACCCACTTCTCTCAGTCCCCACAGGGAACCACAGGGTAACCACAAGACTTTGCTGTTCCTCCCTGTCGCCTCTCCCCACCTGCCCACTGGTGCCCACCCAGTTTCCAGGCTGCTGCCAGGATGGTCTCTTAAACATGCAAATCTTTTTTTTTCTTTCCCTGAGACAGAGTTTTGCTCTTGTTCCCCAGGCTGGAGGGCAATGGCCCAATCTTGGCTCACTGCAACCTCTGTCTCCTGGGTTCAAGTGATTCTCCCGCCTTAGCCTCCCAAGTAGCTGGGATTACAGGCGCCTGCCACCATGCCTCACTAATGTTTTGTATATTTACTAGAGACCAGGTTTCACCATGTAGGCCAGGCTGGTCTCAAACTCTTGACCTCAGGTGATCCACCCCCTCTCCTCAGCCTCCCAAAGTGCTGGGATTATAGGCGTGAACCTTAAACATGCAAATCTGATAATCTCTCTCCCCTGCTTAAAAACGTTCCTGTTTTCCATTGCCCTTGGTAATAAACTCAAATCCATACCTTGTGTACAGGTTCAGAAGACCTTTGGTGAGGCCCGAAGGGTCTCACCCCAGACCCTTCGGGCCCCTAGGGCCACACTCCTGCCTTGCCATTCCTCTGACAGGATGCAGTCTTTCCTGCCGCAGAGCTTTCACCTATTTGTTCCCTCAAACTGAACACCCATGGCCAGGCTCACGCCTGTAATGCCAGCACTTTGGGAGGCTGAGGCGGGCGGCTCACAAGGTCAGGAGTTTGAGACCAGCCTGGCCAACTCGCTGAAGCTCCATCTCTATCAAAGATACAAAAAATGGCTGGGCGCGGTGGCTCAAGCCTGTAATCCCAGCACTTTGGGAGGCTGAGGCGGGTGGATCACGAGGTCAAGAGATCGAGACCATCCAGGTCAACATGGTGAAACCCCGTCTCTACTAAAGATATAAAAAATTAGCTGGGCACAGTGGCGGGTGCCTGTAATCCCAGCTACTCAGGAGGCTGAGGCAGGAGAATTGCCTGAACCCAGGAGGCGGAGGTTGCAGTGAGCCGAGATCGCGCCATTGCACTCCAGCCTGGGTAACAAGAGCGAAACTCCGTCTCAAAAAAAAAAAAAAAAAAAAAAAAAAAAAAAAAAAAAATACAAAAAATTAGATGGGTGTGGTGGTGCATGCCTCTAATCCCAGCTACTTAGGAGGTGGAGGCAGGAGAATCACTTGAACCTGGGAGGCAGAGGTTGCAGTGAGCCGAGATCTCACCATTGCACTCCAGCCTGGGTGACAGGGCAAGACTTTGTCTCAAAAAGACACAAAAACCAAAACTGAATCCCCACTCCCTACCCTCCCACTAGCCTGAGCATCGCTTCCTCTTGATCCCACCTGGCTTCCATGATAGGCTACACACCCCTGTTGAATGTTCCCATGGCACCAGGATTCCTCACAGCGCTGACAGCAATTATGATCACGTAACCAGCTGTGTCCTTCTAACTATTACTATTCTGCAAATTCCGTGAGAGCAGAGTCTCCGTCTATCTTGCTCATTACTACATTCCTATGTCTAACACTCAATAGGTGCACAGTAAATATTTATTGGTTGAATAAGTGAGTGAATATTTTATTTTATTGTTTTGAAATGGAGTCTCGCTCTGCGCCCAGGCTGTAGTGCAGTGGTGCAATCTTGGCTCACTGCAACTTCTACTTTCCAGGTTCCTGCGATTCTCCTGCCTCAGCCTCCCAAGTAGCTGGGATTACAGGCGTGTGCCACCATGCCCAGCTAATTTTTGTTTTAGTAGAGACGGGGTTCCCCCATGTTGGACAGGATGGTCTTGAACTCCTGACCTCAAGCAATCTGCCTGCCTCAGCTTCCCAAAGTGCTGGGATTATAGGTGTGAGCCACTGAGACTGGCCCAGTGAATGAATATTTTAAAAGCTGGTTTTAGTGCCACATTTACAGTTTATAATTTATCCCTACTTCAAGATTTTAAAAAAGCAGCTGTATTCTTGAGTTAATTTTTAATAAATTGTTTTGAATCCATTTCCCCAAGGATCATTTTTTTTGAAAAATTATTTGGCAAAAAACCTTCTGAATTTAATAAAGAAATGGCAATAACTGTCAGATACAGTAATTCAAAATCTTTTCACTAAGCATCAAACAGGATAGTTCTCAATTTTTTAATCAAGAACCTCTCTGAAAGAATACCTAAAACCTAATCAGTTTATTTAGGTTTTTAATCAAGAAATATAAAGCTGCCAATCAGAGTTTCTAATTACCACGAGATGATCAGGTTAACAACCTTGAGGTCACAGCATATGAGCTTTTCAAAGCTTTGTTTAATCTATACACCCTAACTGAGGGGATTTGTTGGTGTCAGGCTGGTAATCACAGATCCATTTGCCAGATACCATATATACACACAACAAAAAGATAAAGACTATATGGTCCCTATATATGTAAGGGGAATAATGTGTAATTCTCATTAGCATCATTGAATTAGAGTAGGTAAAAATCCACAATTACAATTGTGAGGGGCAGAGAGACTGATAGAAAGCTCTAACCCACCAGGGAGAACCTGCCCTAGCAAGGGCAGCAGAACAGATCAAAGTCCCATGCCTTGGGGATGCAACAGAAAGGTGTGGAGGCTTCAGGGACCAGGTACACGAGTGGACATCAGTGCATGTGGAAAGGGGACTTCAAGGCTGAAGAAAATAAAATGGGGCAAGACACAGAGCCACAGGAGTACTGCCAGTCAGAAGACAGGGAAGCATTTGTTCTGGGTAAAGAGATGTGACCTAATATCTAATAAGAGACTATAAAACTCAGAAAACCTAACCAACAAGAGGCAAAAACAACCCTGGTCTCCATTTCTTAACAGCAACTCAACAGCGAATCCAAGGTTGCCTGCAAAACTAACAAGAGAGCAAAATATTCTTCCAAAGGCAGAGGTGCCACATGCTCTTTGTGGAGGCTCAGTAGCCAATAATCACCCTGCATCCCCTCTGCCCTCACCATGACACTCTAGACCCTTGGAGTCAAATCCACTGGCAACAACTTTCCTTAATGGAAAATGTTTCCCCTCCCAAAATGTAAAACAAAAATGATACATGCAAAGAAAACTCAAAGGATCATTTCATCTATAGATTAAAAAAACTTGGCTACAGGCCAGGCGGAGTGGCTCACACGTGTAATTTCAGCACTTTGGAAGGCTGAGGCAGGCAGATGGCTTGAATCCAGGAGTTCGAGATCAGTCTGGGCAACATAGCAAAACCCTGCCTCTACGAAAAATACAAAAATTAGCTGGGTGTGGTGGCATGTGCCTGTGGTCACAACTACTCGGGAGGCAGAGGCAGGAGAATCACTTAGCCCAGGAGGCAGAGGTTGCAGTTGAGTCAAGATTGCAACTCTGCACTCCAGCCTAGATGACAGAGCAAGAACCTGTCTTTAAAAAAAAAAAAAAAAAAAAAAAAGCTTGGCTAGTCTGGCACCTAGCAATCATTTAAAACATCATCCAGGGCCGGGCGTGGGGACTCACACTCTGGGAGGCCGAGGTGGGCGAATCATGAGGTCAGGAGATTGAGTCCATCCTGGCCAACATGGTGAAACCCCATCTCTACTAAAATACAAAACTTAGCTGGATGTGGTGGTGTGTGCCTGTAATCCCAGCTACTTGGGAGGCTGAGGCAGGAGAATTGCTTCAACCAGGGAGTCAGAGGCTGTAGTGAGCCAAGATCACGCCACTGCACTCCAGCCTAGCAACAGAATAAGACTCTATCTCAAAAAGACAAAACAAAACAAAACAAACAAAAAAAACATCATCCAGCTGGGTCAAGGATGACACCCACTGACGTCCATCATCCTCTAGCTGCCAGAGTCTTTCTGCCTGTCTATCCTGAGTGGCCACAGGCAGCTCTTCCCCATGGCCCACCACACCCCAGGAAGGGCATTTCTACCACCAGGTGCCGAGGGCAGGCGGCTAGGCAGGAGGAGGCTTCCGTGAGCTCTCAGTTTGCATTCTGTTACCAGGCAGCTCCTCCACCGTATACTAGGACCACTCACAGGGTTTCTGCTTTTCTCTATCCTGGATCCAAACCCGAAATATCAGAAGGAAAAACTATTTCTGTCCCTCATTGTGGCTAATATCCAACCATTTCTGCCTTTCAATGAGAACTGACATGAAAATCACTCTCGTAATGGACAATAGCAACCTTAAAGAGCAAACACCATCTCTCTGTTTTCCAATGCAACGCATATTGAAATAAACAGCCTTACTACATTGAGTTTCTCAGAAGCTTCCTGAGTAGCTTTTGCTGTAAACATCAACTTAATCAAACAATGTGCTCCTTTGAAGATTTGAAACATTCCATTTTCAGATGTGGTAATTCCAAGTTGTCTCAGGGATGTCTTGCTGACTGAGACAGACCACAGCTTGGCTGGTAAGTTAACTCGAACTGTTAAACCTGTGAAAGCCGAGGGCTGCTGCCCAGCCAGAGCTGTGGGGATCTGTATCAGTCCCATAGAAGATGGAAATTATGGAATCAATAACACCACAGTGTGATCTGGTAGCCATATAATGACTGAGGTTCCACGTCCTCAAGAAGTTCTCAAAGTCTCACATGAACACCCCAATGAAAGGCCAAATCTATATGATGCCAAAACAATCAGCTGAAAAGTTGAAATTCTGGTCAATGCAGTTATTTGGTTTCATAAAGATCTACGAGCTGTCACATGACCAAATTAAATTTTAAAAATCTGAATTCCAGTTAAGACATTTTGAGTATGTAGATACACGTGATTTCAGGATGTTGCTCACACTTAAAAAGTAATAAACTTTTCTCGTTACGTTCCTGCCAAAGCTATTTGATATATGCCATAAAACACATAGAACCGAGTGAATGTTGCTGTAGGAACCTTATCTTTGGAATTTCCTGACATTTGAGGGTTTCTCATTTTCCATTTTAGGATTGAAGGCAGAAGTCCTTGCATTTAATTTCCTGGGGCTGTAAAGAAATGAAGAAAGAAGACAGCAAATAGAAAGGGAAAGAGAAAAGGAGGGAAAAGGAAGGAAAGAGAAGAGGAAAAAAGAAAAATAGAAGAGGAAATAGGAAGAGAAAAAGAAAAGTAGTTTTTTTAAACCGAGGATCTGAGTCCACTGGTTTGGCTCTTAAGGAGGTGAACTAATTGGCCTATGAAAACAAGCTGAATACGTTCTCTAAGGCACACACAGCCTGAGCCATGAAATTCTAAACCCTCATAACCTCCAAATCCTTAATCATTTCTTTCTTCAACCTTGGTTTGGCTTTCCTGCCTCCGATAGGGTGGTACGTCTGCCAAATTCATGGGAGAGTCCTTTTTATTTTTAAGAGATAGGACCACAATAAAGAGCGGACTTTATTTTTTTAAGAGTAGAAACTGAATATCTTGCCCTAATCACCTCCATTGTACTATTTTAAACAAAATGAAAAACCAAAAGCCAAAATTGTTAAAACACAGCTGATGCAACCATGTTCAAACTGGCCAAGAAAAATTTCATCTTTGGACTGAAATAAGTAACTTTAGCTGGTTATAAAGAAAACGCTGAAAGACTGAAAAGCACAGCTGGTAGTTAAGAGAGAAAAGATAATGGGAATAACTGTTCCCCAGGTTGACTGGCCTGCCCAATGATGACACAGATGAAGGATTCCAGTTTCCCAGAACCAACCTGCCCCTGGGGTTGTGGGCCTCCTTGGAGGAACAGCCAGAAGGGGTGTGGAAAGGCTGCTGTGGGAGGCTCTGGGCAGGAGCAGGGAAGTCTGGGAGTGCTCGGGACCCGGGCTCTGGCACTGGTTGGAGAAAGGATTTATTATTGGATGGATTCAGACTTTCTCAGAACATAAAGAAGGAAGCATCTAAGCTCTTCTACAGACCTCACATAACACTGATAAGCAAACCTGGTAAAGATAGTGCAATCATCCTGTATGTATTCTGTACAAAAAAAAGATAGTATAATAAAAGCCAAGTATAGACCAGTCTCATTTATTTACTGACACAAAATCTTAAAATATTAGCAAATAAAATTCAGTAATACATTAACAGAATAATAAACCAGGCCTGAATGGGAGTTCGTACCCCAAATTTAAGGATGGGTTAATATTAATATATAAATTCACTATAAATGGACTAAAGGAGAAGAATAATGAATATCTGGAGCTTCTGAAAAGTACTTTAACAAAAATTAAATCTCAAAGTGAAAAACATAAATATAAATGGACATGACTTGATAGCATAGAAACACATCTCAAATAAGAGTGCCTTCGAGTGAAACCCTAGACGCACTACCATTAAAGTTAGGGGCGAGGTAGGCTGCATACTGCTTTCAGCACCATGATTTAACACTGTTCTGGAGTCTCAGCCAGTGCAACGTGGTAAGAGAATTAGGTAAAAATTAAAAAGAAAAAGGTAAAATGAGGATTCTTTGCAGACAATATGGATATATTCATAGAAAGCCCAAGAGAATCAACTGATGGACTATTAGAAATAGTAAGAAATTTCTTTAGGATGTCTTAAAATACACACACACATACACACACACACACACACACACACCACACACACACACACACACACACACAAAGTTTTCTTTTTTTTTTTTTGAGACGGAGTTTCACTCTTGTTACCCAGGCTGGAGTGCAATGGCGCGATCTCGGCTCACCGCAACCTCCGCCTCCTGGGTTCAGGCAATTCTCCTGCCTCAGCCTCCTGAGTAGCTGGGATTACAGGCACGTGCCACCATGCCCAGCTAATTTTTTGTATTTTTAGTAGAGACGGGGTTTCACCATGTTGACCAGGATGGTCTCGATCTCTTGATCTCGTGATCCACCCGCCTCGGCCTCCCAAAGTGCTGGGATTACAGGCGTGAGCCACCGCGCCCAGCCAAGTTTTCTTAACTATAAAGACCATATGAGAAAAAAGACTACATTAACAATTGCATAAAAAATGAAAAGACTTAGACATAAACATAGCAAATACATAGCATGCCAAATAATTACATATCAATTACAAAAACCCCCACATATGTTGTGTATCTGAAATTTGACAGTAATACATAGAACATTAAGAAAAACAGGCAGAAACGCTCAAGACATTTTTGGAAAGGATGAATAATAAGTAAATAAACAAATAAGAGGTTTACAATTACTAAAAAGGAGAGACAAAAGGTTTTTTTTTTTGCCTATGACATGATCATATATACAGAAAGTCCAAGAGGATCAACTGACTATTAGTAACATTAAGAAATTTCTACAAGCTCTACTAGATATTAAAATACATTATGGGCTGGGATTGGGGCTCACGCCTATAATCCCAGCACTTTGGGAGGCTGAGGTATGTGGATTACTTTCAGTCAAGAGTTTGAGACCAGCCTGGACAACATGGTGAAACCTGTCCCTACTAAAAATACAAAAAAGTAGCCAGGTGGTGGTATACACCTGTAATCTCAGGTACTTGGGAGGCCGAGACGGGAGATGGAGGATGTAGTGAGCCAAGATTGTGCCACCATACTCCGGCCTAGGCAACACAGTGAGAGTCTGTCTCAAAATAAGAATAATACTAATACATTTTTTTTTTAATACTAATACATTTTGAAGTTAAAGTTTGATACTGAAAAAGAAATCACCTAATTAATTAAACAGAATGGAGCCAGAGGAAATAAACACCTAACACATATAACATATTGAACAGGCTCTGTACTAAGTTTATGTTTACACATACTAACTCATTTAATCTTACAACAACTCTGTGAACTGGTTACTGTAATTATCAACATTTTACTGATAAGTAAAATGAGGCCAACACAAATTCAGTGGCTTGTCCAATGTCACACAGCTAGTAAGTAGCAAACCTAGTAGTGCTATATGCTCTTTATCATAGCATTATTTGTAAACTGGGAAAAACTTATATATATGTACATATATATACATATATACGTAAGTAAATTCTAGAATATGCAAACTTTATTTCCCTTGAAGAGAACATAAGAAATCATGCTATTTGTGGGCAGGGGAAAGTGGGGAAAAAAAAGAAATTATGCAATTTACAGCCAAAAGAATCATCCTACATGACAGACCATGTTGAGTGCGGAGTGACAAGACTGAATTTATAATTTAATTTCTATTTTTAGAAGACTCCTCTGGCTGCTGACAGAGGAATGTTCTGGGGGTGGGAGGTGAATCCAAGATGATTAAGATGGTAGCAGTGAAGGAGATGTGGGCAGGTTTGGGATAAAGTTCTGAAACTACAACCAAAGGACTTGGTGTTGAGTCAGGAAGGGGTATGTGAAAACCAGAGGAATCAGAGATGACTTTTTAGGTTTGTGGCCTAAAGCAACTAAACAAAGAGGGATGTTTAGTGGGATGACAATTACTTTAGGAGGAGGTGGTTACTGGTGGCCTGGAAGGAGAATTTAGGTTTGGACACGTTAGGTACAAATGGTCAGACAACCAAATGGAGATCCAAGCAGGAGATGACTACACAAATCTTAAGCTGGGGGAGGGAGTTGGGGTTGGACGCCTAAATTTGGGAATTATAAGCATGACCTTGACATTTAAGGCCATGGGGCTGGATGAGATCATTTGGGGAGTGAGTATAGACGGAGAAGAAAATTCTCAGGTCTGGCCCTGGGCTGAGGTGGGGATGGGTTTGGGTGTGTTCTGACAGATAGAAGGAGAAAAGGATGGAACTCAGAGGACCCAGGGAAGCAGGACTTCCAGGGACATGGGTGACCCAGAAGCCAAACAAAGTATTTCAAGATTAAGCGAGTCAACAGGTGTTTCTCAAATACTGAGAGGCCAATTAAGAAAAGAATGGAGAACTGGCAACGGAATTTAGCAGATGGAGGTTACTGGTGGCCCAGGGCCAGGGTAGTTTTAGGAGGAGGTTCCCAAAGCTCAATGGGGTGGGTCAAGAGAAAATAGGAGGTGAAGTGATGAAAGAAAGTACAACTGTCCTGAGGAGTTTTGTTCTAAAGCTGGTTTCTTAGATTAGTGGGTATCAGACCAACTAGCATGTTACAGAAATGGACTCGAGATTAAGTTGCAAAATAGAAAAAACGTTTTCAAAGCCCAGATTTTATTTTGCTCTATTATTTATTTATTTATTTATTTTTGAGGCAGGGTCTTGCTCTGTTACCCAGGATGGAGGGCAGTGGTGTGATCTCAGCTCACTGCAACCTCCACCTCCTGGGTTCAAGCGATTCTCCTGCCTCAGCTTCCTGAGTAGCTGGCATTACAGGTGTGCGCCACCGTGCCCAGCTAATTTTTTTATATATTTAGTAGAGTCGGGGTTTCACCTTGTTGGTCAGGCTGGTCTCGAACTCCTGACTTCGTGATTCGCCTGCCTTGGCCTCCCAAAGTGCTGGGATTACAGGCGTGAGCCACCACTCCAGCTCAGATTTTATTTATTTATTTATTTTATTTTATTTTATTTTTATTTTTTGAGACGGAGTTTCACTCTTGTTACCCTGGCTGGAGTGCAATGGCGCGATCTCAGCTCACTGCAACCTCCGCCTCCTGGGTTCAGGCAATTCTCCTGCCTCAGCCTCCCGAGTAGCTGGGATTATAGGCATGCGCCACCATGCCCAGCTCATTTTTGTATTTTTAGTAGAGACGGGGTTTCACCTTGTTGACCAGGATGGTCTCGATCTCTTGACCTCGTGATCTACCCGCCGCGGCCTCCCAAAGTGCTGGGATTACAGGCTTGAGACACCGTGCCCGGCCCAAATTTTATTTTTAAGCATTAACATGCTTTATTATTTAATGTGTTATTTTAATGTTATAAAATATTCAGTGCATGCATCCACATGTATAAAGAAAGCTGAGGCTTTAAGAGGTTAAATAACTTGTTTAAGGTTACATAATAGACAATGATAGGGCCAGTGTAGATGCCAGGCAATGTGTTTCTAAAGCCCATACCGAGAAAAATTCAAGCACTGGTAGTTAGCAGGGACTAGCAGGTTGTAGACTGCCAGGGTTAACATGAGTCCTTCATTTAACTCTTGGTTACTGTCCCTAATTCCAAGTCCTTATTACATCTAATGGGGTTTTTTTTTTTGAGACAGTCTCACTCAGTCACCAGGCTGGAATGCAGTGGCATGATCTAGGCTCACTGCAACCTCCATCTCCTGGGTTCCTGCCTCAGCCTCCCGAATAGGTGGGACTCCAGGTGCACACCACCACGTCCAGCTAATTTTTGTATGTTTAGTAGAGACAGGGTTTCACTATGTTGGCAAGGATGATCTTGTCTCTTGACCTCGTGATCTGCCCACCTCCGCCTCCCAAAGTGCTGGGATTACAGGTGTAAGCCACTGCACCCAGCCTCTAAAGACTAATTTTTTAAAAGCAAATAGTCTTCTTTTTTGAGGACTGAGAACAAACACAAAATACTTGCAACAGTTACCAAGTTTCCAGGTTAATTAACAAAGTATCTTAAGCTATGAACTCTCTGGACTACAGGATCCATCAGTTTAATGAAACAAATATTTCAGCTGAGAATAGACAGTTATGATGGGACATAAAGCACTAAGAGTGTCAGGTGGAGATGCTCTGCCCGGCCACACCGGCACCTACCTGTGGTCTGCACTGGATTTCTGTCTCCCGGTCCACAGTCTTCTGTTCACAGAGGATGGCGGGGGAGAGGAGGGCAGAGGCGGGGGAGGTAGAGAGGGCAGAGGAGGCAGGTTTCTTTTCTCTTTCCTGAAGCTGATGCCAGGCTTCCCCTCTTTGTCCCCTTCTCCAGCATGTTTGAACGTTCTACGGGGTTTTGGCGGGGGGCTGATGAAGGGCTTTGTGAGGGAGCCCTCCCAGCCCCTGTACACATTCTCAAGGCTCCGGTCCCAGGGCTTTCTGCATGAACCTTTCCTGTCCTCCACAGCCTCGGGGGCGGGCTCCCTGCCTTCCAGGTCCGAGGAGTGGACCCTCTGGCTGACTTCTGAGCCATTCCGGCCTACCAGGTTCTCAGAAAGGGTGGGCCCTGCCTCTGCCTTGTCAGGCAGGCAGTGTGGGGAATAACAGGTCCCTGGCAACTGGGGATCCAGCCCTGCCGACCCGTCCTTCAAAGCCTGCTCGAGTTTCTTGACCTGCTTCAGCACTGAGAGGTGATCATTCTGAAAGCGTAGCTTGCCAAGTCTTGGCTCTCGGCCTCGGCCCCAGCTAGAATCCACTTCCTGGTCTGGCTGGAGCAGGTCTTGCCTGGGCTGTGGGTCCTGTCCCCTGACTTTCACTGCTCCTTTATTCCTCTCCTGTGTGCTCTCTGTTTCTGGCTTCATTCCATTCTTAGTCTCTGTGACCTGAGTTCTCACCCCATCACTACTTCTCCTCTCCACCACACAGGACGGCAGATAATCCTGTCCGTCTGCTCTCCTGCTGGGTGCAGGAGTGGGCACCTCTTTCTTCCCTTCCCATTCTGATATCTTGTCCTTTATGTTGAGGGGCTTGTGCCGGGGTCCGGCTCTGGCGGATGGGCAGGAGTTCTGAACGCCTCTGAGCTGCTTCTTTCCAGCCCTGCTGGCTTCTGCAGCTGGGTCACTGATGATCATATCCAAGCTGAACATGTCCATTCTTGACTCTAGTGGGAGGCTGCGAAGACCTTCCAGCGGGCACCTTCTGAAGCCCGACTCCTGATCAGTCTCTAGGAAAGGAATGGAGAACTGAAGTGGATGCCTTCGAGGGTCTTTCTCAGTCCTTGGACCTTCCACCTTGACCCTGTACAAGAAGGACAAACAGCAGGTAAGTGATTCTTATTGTTCTTGGCTGGTCATAGAGATTTGCTAGAACTTAGATATAAATGTTATATGCAAATCTTACAAACCACAAACATTGAAACCCTGATTTTTTTTTTTTTTTTGAGACGGAGTTTTGCTGTTGTTACCCAGACTGGAGTGCAATGGCACGATCTCGGCTCACCGCAACCTCCGCCTTCTGGGTTCAAGCAATTCTCCTGCCTCAGCCTCCCAAGTAGCTGGGACTACAGGTGTGCACCACCATGCCCAGCTAATCTTTTTTATTTTTAGTAGAGACGGGGTTTCACCATGTTGACCAGGATGGTCTCGATCTCTTGACCTCGTGATCCACCCGCCTCGGCCTCCCAAAGTGCTGGGATTATAGGTGTGAGCCACCGCCCAGCCTGAAACCCCTATTTAAAAAAAAAATCACTTTGTGAGCAAGGTGTGGTGGCTCATGCCTATAATCCCAACACTTTGGGAGGTTGAGGTGGGAGGATCACTTTAGGCAGGGAGTTCAAAACCAGCCTGGGCAACATAACAAGACCCCCATCTCTAAAATAAAATTATAAATCCATTTTGTACTTTTCTTGGAGAGACAGCATGATGGAATGAAAGGAGCAATTGAGTTTTGGAGTCTGATAGGCTTGGATTTAAATCCTAATTCTGCCACATGACCTTAGGCAAGTTAAGTCCTCTAAACCTCAGTTTCCATCTCTGTATAATGGAGATAATAATATGGGCGGGCACGGTGGCTCATGCCTATAATCCCAGCACTTTGGGAGGCTGAGGTGGGTGGATCACGAATTTAGGAGTTTGAGACCAGCCTGGTCAATACAGTGAAATCCCATCTCTATTTGTCTTGAACTCCTGATCTCAGGTGATCTGCCTGCCTCGCCCTCCCAAAGTGCTAGGGTTACAGGTGTAGGCTACTATGACTGGCGTGAAACCCTATCTCTACTAAAAACAAAAACAAAAACAAAAACCCAAAAATTAGCTGGGTGTGGTGGCGCAAATCTGTAGTTCCAGCTACTCAGGAGGCTTTGGCAGGAGAATTGCTTGAACCTGGGAGGCAGATTTTGCAGTGAACAGAGATCATGCCACTGCACTCCAACCTGAGCAACACAGCAAGACTCCATCTCTAATAATAATAATAATAATAATAATAATAATACGCATCTAATAAGGTGACCGTAAATATTTAAGAAGCCAGCCCACACAAAATATCCAGTATCTTATGAGTATACAATAAATGGTGGCTATCATTGTTATAAATTTTTTTCTTTGATGAAATAGGAGGCAGATGCAATGACTCACACCTGAAATCCCAGCACTTTGGAAGGCCAAGGTGGGCAAATTGCTTGAGGTCAGGGGTTTGAGACCACCCTGGCTAACATGGTGAAACCCATCTCTACTAAAAATAAGAAGATGAGCTGGGTGTGGTGGCAGGTCCCATAATCCCAGCCACTCACTGAGGAAGTTGAGGCAGGAGAATTGCTGAAACTCAGGATGCGGAGGTTGCAGTGAGCTGAGACTGAGCCACTGCACTCCAGACTAGGCAACAGAGTGAGACTCTGTCTCAAAAAAGAAAAGAAAATAGGAGTAATTTCATGAGGTAAAAATTACATAGGTTGTTTTTCCTCCTTTTTGGTTTTTTTTTTTTTTGAGACGGAGTCCCACTCTGTCACCCAGGCTGGAATGTAATGGCATAATCTTGGCTCACTGCAACCTCCAACTGCTGGGTTTAAGCAATTCTCTTGCCTCAGCCTCCCAAGTAGCTGGGATTACAGGTGACCGCCACAACACCTGGCTAATTGTTTTTGTATTTTTAGTAGAGACAGGGTTTCTTCATGTTGGCTGGGCTGGTCTCCAACTCCTGACCTCAGGTGATCTGCCCACCTCGGCCTCCCAAAGTGCTGAGATTACAGGTGTGAGCCACCTCGTCCAGCCTTTCCTGCTTTTCTTATCTGCAGGAAGTTCTCTGCAATGACTAATTAAAAACTAAAACAACATCACAAGTCATGAGGTTTGTGCCACCCCTGAACTTGACAAATTGTCTGATTCAAGTGGGCAAAGCCACAATGATTGGGTGCATCTGAATAGAACCTCCTCTGGAATGAAGCCTCACTACAGTGAGCTCTCTTTGAGCCTTGCCACCAGCACAGGGATTATTTTGGCCTGTTGTGGCCAAGGCTGTACCCCTAGCACCCAGAACAATGCCTGGGAGAGTTGGTGGTCAATAAATATCTGCTACATGAATGAATGCATGAATAAAGAGGCAGATTCAGGTTTCACACTTGGCCTAGAAATGCACCGTCTAATAGAGTAGCCACCAGCCACACGTGACTATTTAACCTTAAATCCAGTGAAATTCAAGCTTCAGTTCCTCAGCTGCACCTGTCACAAGTCAAGGATTCAGAAGTGCCATGTGGCTAATGGTGACTGTACTGGATGGAGAAGAAGAATATTTCCATCACTGAGGAAAGTTCTGGCCTAGAACATATATGTAATGATACATGCTTCCAAATATAATTTGAGGAGATTAGATAGTGCCATGAAGATATTAAAAATTATTTTCAGGCCAGGCACAGTGGCTCACACTTGTAATCCCAGCACTTTGGGAGGCCAAGGTGGGTGGATCATGAGGTCAAAAGATTGAGACCATCTTGGCCAACCTGGTGAAATCCCATCTCTACCAAAAATACAAAAATTAGCCGAGTGTAGTGGTGGGTGTCTGTAGTCCCAGCTACTCAGGAGGCTGAGACAGGAGAATCACTTGAACCCAGGAGGCAGAGGTTGCAGTGAGCCGAGATCGCACCACTGCACTCCAGCCTGTGACGGAGTGAGACTCTGTCTCAAAAAAAAAAGAAAAAAGAAAAAAAAAATATATATATATATATACATACACACACACTTATATATGTATATATTTTGAAAGAAAAATATTTCAAAATTAGCCTAACAAGAATGAGAGTATCTGCATTTTCAAATGTAAACATTCTTCCACCAGCAAAGGTTATGACTGAGCACAGTGACTTTAGATGTGCCAACATTAGCTAATACCTCACAGTGCCCATTTTCTGAATGTATAGATCTGACTGCATGGAAATTCTGAAACTCCAGTTAAGGTTCACTGTGAGGGATGAATAATTAGCAATTTCATGGATCCTATTACTAGTTAGCTTTCTATTCCAAAGGTTGTTTGTGTAAAGACTTCTTCCTCAATGGAGACATTAGCACATAAATTATGCCACTGTTGTTAGTTGCACAGCATAAATTAGAAACTTGAGAAAATGCAAACACAGTTTTTTGGCAAACACATTTTCCTATTTTAAAGATGGCTATCAAGGCAGAATTCCTTATTTAAATAAGCAATTAGGATTCATAACAGTGTGTTTACAAAAGGGAAAATATTTTTAAATTGTTCCGTCAACACTGGGGACATTAGCATGAATTCAGATTTTAGTCAGAATCAGAATCAGTTTGTTATTTCATTGAGGGTTCAAAAGACGGAAGTGACAGTCCTTGCTCTCACAGTACTAGAGGCAAGATGAAGAGAGAGGACAGACACACATTAAAAACACAAGACTGGGCGCGGTGACTCATGCCTGTAATTCCAGCAGTTTGGGAGGCCAAGGCAGGTGGATCACGAGGTCAGGAGTTCAAGACCAGCCTGGCCAATATGCTGAAACCTCATCTCTACTAAAAATACAAAACATTAGCTGGGCATGGTGACACTTGTCTGTAGTCCTAGTTGCTTGGGAGGCTGAGGCAGGAGAATTCCTTGAGCCTGAGAGGTAGAGGTTGCAGTGAGCCCAGATCACGCCACTGCACTCTGGCCTGGTGACAGAGTGAGACTCCGTCTCAAAAAATATATGTAAATAAATAAATAAATAAATAAATAAATAATAAAAACACAACAATCCAGGTCAGCGCCTGCATGGGGATGACTAATGATCTATAACATAGTTATTAATGTTATGTTTGCTGTAAGGCACTACTGCCTCATAGCTAAATACATGGGCTTTGGAATTGAGGGACTTGAGACTTGAATCCTGAGTTTTTCATCTGTCTTCTGTAGACTGAAACTTTATGAATCAGAGGCCACGTTTATGTTGTTCGCTATGCCTAGTGCATAGCAGCTAGTCAACAACTATTTATTCAATTAATGAGTGAATTCATGAGTTAACATATGTAATGTGCCCAAAAAATGAATGAATTCATGAGTTAACATATGCAATGTGCCCAAAGTACAGCATACATTATAAATCTTGGTATCAGTAAATGGTAACCATTGTTACTGTAAGTATCATAGTTGTTGTCTAAGAGCCTAAACACAAGGAGTGACTTTGTAATCATGGAAGCTCTGTCTGAAAACTTGGAAGGAACAAAGGATGGCTTGCTGAAAGATCACACTAGATTTACAAAACTCAAGCAACAGAAGCAAGGATGCCGCCACCATTCTACAAGTCCCCAAGGACAGAGTTCCTGCTCCACGTGGTTGCTAGTTTCTAGAGTTCCTATTTCCAGGATTCTCCAGCCCCATGAGGGCTATAAAGATTCTCTCGCCCCATAAGGGTCTGGGGCGCAGAGCTGAGAACCCCTCATGTCTGCCAACTGCTTTGTGGAATGTGAGAGGATCAGAGAAAAGGCTCCATCTGGGGAGAAGGAAACAAGCACGCTGATATTAGATGGGAAAACTGACTGTGGACAGGTACGGCTGCAAAGACTTAGGGCTCAAACATAATTAAAATACCTGAACATCCTAGTAGTTAGAAAGATAAACCTGGGATTGGGATGCATCATGAGGATAGGGCTGACGTCGCCAGGGGATCATCCTTTCCACACACCGAGAACTGGTCAGAGTCTCTCTTGACCCCTTTAGCCTGTAGACTTAAATGAGTGCCATGCATGGAGGTGGTCTGCAGGAAGCTCATTAGAATGACCTGGAAAAGGGCTCCTTAGCTCAAGGAAGTAGGATCAGTGAAGATGGAAAGGCGTAGGAGAATAAGAAGCCGGGCCAGCGTCTACACTATTAGAGGAGAAGCCTTCTTACTTGTCAGCCAATGTGTAGCTCAGGTTTTCAGTCTGGCTGTGGCTGCCCTTGGCCGGCCTGCACACTGTCATCATGTCAGCACCAAGGGGAGCTCCAGATCACCTGTGGGGACAAAGATGCACACCCAGTGAGCCATGACAGCTGGGCCTCCCTTGGAGGGGACGAAATCTAGGGCTCATACCCCAAGCTGTTAATTCCTGATAGATTCCACTCAGAAGTGGGGTGGGGGGCGGGGGGTAGAAAGAACATACTATTCAGAATCCCCAGCCCAGCAAGTGGTGCAAGGGTGCAATCCTGAGGTCCACCCGGATTCAAAACTCATGCCAACCTCTTTGTATATATATTTTTTGTTCATTTGTTTGTTTTTTTGAGACAGGGTCTGGCTCTGTCTCCCAGGCTAGAATGCAGTGGCGTGATCTTGGCTCACCGCAACCTCCGCCTCCTGGGCCCAAGTAATTCTTGTGCCTCAGCTTCTCCAGCAGCTGAGTTTACAGGGGTGAACCACCACACCTGGCTAATTTTTGCATTTTTAGTAGAAATGGCTTTTCACCTGTTGGCCAGGCTGGTCTCGAACTCCTGGTCTCAAGTAACTTGACTGCCTCAGCCTCCCAAAACGCTAGGATTACCAGTGTGAGCCACTGTGCCTGGTCCTCTTTGTATATATCTTTTAGCTGAGGTCACCAACAATTTTAAGAAAATATACAAACTTAGAAAGCAAAACATAAATAACAATGAGACCCAGTGCTTTTTCAGGCTCTCCGAGAACCACTGTGATGAGCTAGGAGTCCCCAAAGAAGAAAGTAGTTGCCCCTTTATTTGACACAAGCCATAAACCACATACCAGAGTGGAGTTGACTTCACAGGGATACTCTACCCTTCTGCAAACCCTGACACTGGGTGTAAACCCACACTGCCCTTGTCCGCAGAGCCCCCCACAGGAGCCCCTCCCAGCTGCTCCAAATCCAGGAGGAAGAAACACCCAGTCACAAGGTCATCTGTCTGGTCTAAGAACACCAGGAGATAGTCCTGGCAAACCCAGGAATCCCACTGAGTTCCTTAAACCCCCCCAAATAGCAAGGCCTGTGTAGATACCACGGTGGCAATCTCAGCTTGGAAGTAGCAGTTAAAGACTGGGGCCTGGCCCCGACATGAACTGAAGTCACTGATTAAACTTTATTACTTCATAGCAAGTCCTTCGGAACTCTGTGGGAAGAAGTGTGTCCCAACACAAGCATAAACGAACATTGCTCAGGTGGAGGTGCTGGCAAGATGAGGCCCATCAGAGAAGGCCAACAGGATGCCCATGCGGTTCTTGACTAGAGCTCAAGGCATAACAAGACCCTGGGTATTTATGTTACTTTTCCAGGGAAGCCCTCTCCCAACTCCTTCTGCAGTTTCCGAGATTTCTACCCTGTTTCCCAGAACGGCTTCCCTGCTAGGTGATGGGATGGCTGCCTGATGCCCTGGCCTGGGCCTCCTCTCCCTCCCAAGAAATCAAATGGCAGAACTTCAAGACATGCAGATAGCTCTTGGGAACAAGAAGAGGAAGGGAGGAAGTCCAGAGAGAAGGAGAAAAAGAAAAGGAGAGTGGACATGGGCAACAAATGAACAAGAGCAGGGCTGGGGAACCATGAGCTGAAGGAACAAGGAAGGGAACAGACAGGTCTGCCAACTATGTGTGTGGGTGGACAGGGGCATGGAGCTCTGATGTGTCCATGGAGCTCAGCTGTTCCCCTACCCAGCAACTCAGAAGAACACATTGTGGGGCTAGATCTGTGCTGTAATCAAGCCTACTTCTTTAAAGAAGCCAGGTCCCAGGGCTTGCCCATCCCATTATGCAGGGTAGCCCTGAAAGGCCTTTCAGGGACAGGAAGGAACTCATTGTCCCTCTCACAAAGCCCCACAGAGCTGAAAGCTCCTGGAATCCCTCCACTTGGCTGGGCCCACAGACACTACTCTTCTGTCTAGCATCTGGCAGAGGGCCCCAGTGGACGTCAGGGAGAACAGCCCCTCCCCACCACCGCCACCACCCTCCACACAGACCAAACCCACAAGAATCCAACCTTGTTCCATATGAGCTAGCAGCTCTCCTCCAAGCTGGCATCCCTTCATTGGCACTAGGACAAGGTGCCAGGCCATGTGCAGGATGCACTAGGGGACTCAAAGGTGTGTAAGACACAGTCTCTGCCATCATCGAGAGCACGAGGACTATACCTGGGTCACAATCCACCCTGTACCTCCCCCCATGCCCTCAGGAAAACAGTTTCCCTCTAGTTCTCAGGAAGCACAGCTTTTCCAAAAGGAAAAACTCCACTGTGTCTAATGCACAGAGATGCATGTATGAACTTGGAGGTCAAAGATCACAAGAAGCGCTTAAACAACACAGTACTTAAGTGAACTCATTTCCCATCAGGAAGTAATAACTTCCAGCATGAAAACCACCATCTCTAGAGAAATGGCTGATGCCATATACTGAGAAGCAAGTGCCAGGGCTTCAGAGGCTGGCACTGAGGGGGCACAGAATCCCCCCGCACACTCAGCAATCAGCCCACCAGCTTTTCTGAATTCACAAAGATATTAAAAATACTGCTACAAGGCCGGGCATGGTGGTTCATGCCTGTAATCCCAGCACTTTGGGAGGCCAAGATGGGTGGCTCACCTGAGGGCAGGAGTTCGAGACCTGCTTGACCAACATGGAGAAACCCCGTCTCTACTAAAAATACAAAATTAGCCAGGCATGGTGGCACATGCCTATAATCCCAGCTACTCAGGAGACTGAGGCAGGAGAATTGCTTGAACCCAGGAGGCAGAGGTTGTGGTGAGCCAAGATCATGCCATTGTACTCCAGCCTGGGCAACAGGAGTGAAACTCGGTCTCAAAAAAAAAAAAAATACTGCTACAAAAAATTGATCTTTCCCTTTTTGTCTCTGGTGATTAGCAATTGTTAACTGGCCGGGCATGGTAGCTCATGCCTGTAATTCCAGCACTTTCGGAGGCCAGGGTGGGCTAATCACATGAGCTCAGGAGATCAAAACCAGCCTGGGTAACATGGCAAAACACTGTCTCTATAAAAAATACAAGATTTAGCTGGGTGTGGTGGTGCACGCCTGCAGTCCCAGCCACTTGGGAGGCTGAGCTGGGAGGATCGCTTGAGCCTGGCAGATGGAGGTTGCAGTGAGCCAAGATTGTACCACTGCACTCCAGCCCAGGTGACAGGGTGAGAGCCTGTCTCAAAAAAATAAAAAATAAAAATAAATAAGTAACGAACCCAGCTGAATTTGCCAGTTGGGAGTGCTCTGTGACTTAAATTACCATGATTAACTTCATTATCACTTTACAGGTCTGGGATTGTGAGACAGAACTATTTTCCAAAGTGTGGTCAACGGGGGATCTGTTCCAGACAACTTGGGGAGCCTATCAGACATGCAGATTCCTGGGAGCCTCTCCGATGTACCCAGAGGTACGGAAACCAAGTATCTGAGGGCTGCTCTGGAATCTGCATTTAAATACGGTAAATCGAAGGCCTCAGATGCCAGTGTCCTGGCCTGAGCAGCTCTCCTTCCCAAGAAACCAAAGGACTGGGCTTCAAGGCCGCTTATACAACCCAAGGTTCCTTATTTCTTTTTAGGCAATTTGGTCTTGTGATTCAAGTAGACTATATTCCAAGAGAGATAATGGAATGGTTGATGTAATAACACATTTTCCCACTCAACTGCTTTCTATAAAAATAGAACTTCCCATTAAACAGATGGGCTTATTACTAAAAATTTTAATTAGCCTGTATGGGTGTGGTGGCTCCTGCCTGTAATCCCAGCACTTTGGGATGCCGAAGCGGGAGGGTCACTTGAGGTCTGGAGTTTGAGACCAGCCTGGCCAACATGGTGTAACTGAAACCCTGTCTCTCGTAAAAATACAAAAATTAGGTGGGTGTGGTGTCAGGCACTTGTAAGCCCCAGCTGAGGAAGGAGAATCGCTTGAACCCAGAAAATGGAGGTTGCAGTGAGCTGAGATCGCCCCACGGCACTCCAGCCTGGGCAACAGAGCTGACTCTTTTTAAAATTAATTAGACTAAAAACATCATACAAAATTTTGAAGCTAGCTGATGAGTACACAAGAGTTCATACAGGTTTTTTTTTTTTTTTTTTTGTAGGCTTGAACACAAGTTTTAGAAACTAAGTCCTACAAACTGAAGAAAAATATTTTTAAAATTCTAACATCTCTAGCAGATTATGCTTATCAACCCAGTTCATAATCTAACCCTGTTGTTCTACTTGCTAAAGGGAATGCTGCAAAATCTCTTCTTGGCTCAAGAATTTTGTTTGGGCACTGACATCATGCTGATGTTGACTGAGGGTTCAGAAGTTAAGAAACTGGGCGGAACTGGTCTGAAGGCTGTGCATTAACGCAATTGATTGTTCACAGTCAGTTACGCATCCAACTCCTTATTCTACTCTTCCCTTCTTCTCACTACTGCATTTGACTAGTGTCTTTGTGGGGCTTTTTCAATTACTTTTTTTTTTTTGAGACAGGGTCTCGCCCTGTCACCCAGGCTGGAGTGCAGTGGCACGATGATGGCTCACTGAAGCTTTAATCCGCTGGGTTTATGCAATCCTCCCACCTCAGCCTCCTGAGTAGCTGGGACACCAGGCATGCACCACCATGAGTGGCTAATTAAAAAAAATTTTTTTTAATAGAGATGGAGTTTCACTATATTACCTAGGCTAGTCTTGAACTCCTGAGCTCAAGCAATCCTCCTACCTTGGCCTCCCAAAGTGTTAGGATTACAGGCATCGGCAACTGTGCTCAGCCTTGCTTAACTAGTCAGTTTTTTTTGAGACAGAGTCTTGCTCTGTTGCCCAGGCTGGAGTGCAGTGGCGTGATCTCAGCTCACCGCAAACTCTACCCACCAGGTTCAAGCAGTTCTCCTGCCTCAGCCTCCTGAGTAGCTGGGATTACAGATTACACCTGGCTAATTTTTTTGTATTTTTAGTAGAGATGGGTTTCACCATATCGGCCAGGCTGATCTCTAACTCCTGACCTCGTGATCCGCCTGCCTCAGCCTCCCAAATTGCCGGAATTACAGGCGGGAGCCACCACGCTGGGCTCCCTGTGTTTTTAATCCTGTTAGGAACTGCGGTTTACTCTCTTGGCCAGCTGTTGCTGAGAGATACTCTTACTCCCAATCACGTCTCTGAATTACCTTTAATTTTGAGAGATAGAGAGATCAAGAGATCTCATAGTGAGATCCTTCTGATCAGTCTCAAAAGCCCACAGAAAACTTAGTTGCTCCAGACTGACACTGCTAGATTTTATACATATATAATTTTACAGTTCCTTCCAGCCTTATCTCTGAACACACTATTTTTTGCTTTTTAAAGGGGCTTAGAATTCTAAAATGTCAAATCATTAATGACACGACAAATAGCTCTGAGAAAAAGGGTCAAGAATTTAAAATAGATATAAAGTGTTTTCCCACAAGCAGGAAGAGGAAGTAAGCAAGATCAGGTCCCAAGGGCAATTCTCACAGGAGCAGCTGCAGACCTGTGGCATTTGGAGGAGGACCAGGAGAAGCGGGCTGTGCCTGAGGGGAGAGGAGCCCTCAGGGGACCTGGCACCTCCTTTAGAATCCTGCTCCATCTGCCTGCCCACTGCTCTCTTTCCTCTGCTGCCATTTTTGGGAATCCCACAAAGTCAATCCGGAAACACCAGCCTGGTGAAGCCAGCACAACCTTAAGGGCTAGACCTTAAAAGCAAGACAATGTCTAGTGGTCTGAGGCCTGGCCTCTCAGACCACTGCTTTTGATAACAGAGCACTGTTAATATTTTTTAATTTTTATTTTTTGAGACGGAGTTTCGCTCTTGTTGGCCAGGCTGGAGTGCAGTGGTGTGATCTTGGCTCACTGCAACCTCCACCTCCTGGGTTAAAGCGATTCTCCTGCCTCAGCCTCCTGAGTAGCTGGGATTACAGGCATGTGCCACGATGCCGGGCTAATTTTGTATTTTTAGTAGAGATGGGGTTTTTCCATGTTGGTCCAGCTGGTCTCAAACTCCCAATCTCAGGTGATTTGCCTGCCTCAGCATCCCAAAGTGCTGGGATTACAGGTGTGAGCTACTGTGCCTGGCCACACTGTTCATATCTTATTCTGAGCATTAATTATGTGTTTATGATATTAGACAATTTAAAAAGTGCCATTGAGATCTCATCAACAGTAGTAGTAACATTTTTTCTATTAACTCTGACAGGGTTTTTTTGTTTTGTTTTTTTTTAGATAGCATATTGCTCACCCAGGCTGGAGTGCCATGGTGTGATCATGGCTCACTGCAGCTTCTAACTCCTGGGCTCAAGTGATTCTCCCACCTCTGCCTCCCAAGTAGCTGGGAACACAGGGGTGCACTGCCATGCCCAGCTAACTGCTTTTTTAGTTTTTGTAGAGATGAGGGTCTCACCATGTTCCCAGGCTAGTCTTGTACTCTTGGGCTCAAGTGAATCTTCCGCCTCAGCCTCCCAAAGTGCTAGGATTATAGGTGTGAGCCATTGTGCCTGGCCTGGTGGGGTTTTTATGGTGGCAACACGGGCGATGATACATGGTCCATAGAAACTTTGCTGTTAAAGTCACCCAAAAAAAGAAGTTTGGATATTACTGCTTTAGAGACTGCTGGAAAAAAGAAATCTAGACATGTTTAAGCCACAGGGGGAAAAAATTTAACAACCTGATTCTCCTTAAATTTTTTTTTTTTTTTTTTGAGACAGAGTTTCACTCTTGTTGCCCAGGCTGAAGTTCAATGGTGCAATCTGGGCTCACCGTAACCTCTACCTCCTGGGTTCAATCGATTCTTCTGCCTCAGCCTCCTAAGTAGCTGGGATTACAGGCATGTGCCACGATGCCTGGCTAATTTTGTATTTTCAGGAGAGACAGGGTTTCTCCATGTTGGTCAAGCTGGTCTCGAACTCCTGACCTCAGGTGATCCGCCACCTCCGTAGGCCTCCAAAGTGCTGGGATTACAGGCATGAGCCACTGCACCCGGTCTCTCCTTAAATCTTACAGCAAGAAGTGATTTAAATATAAAATAGGCTGGTTGCAGTGGCCCACACCTGTAATCTCAGCACTTTGGGAGGCTGAAGCAGGAGGATGACTTGAGCCCAGGAGTTCAAGACCAGCCTAGGCAACACAGCAATAACCCATCTCTACAAAAAATAAAAAATAAAACAATTAGCCAGGTGTGGTGGTGCACGTCTATAGTCCCACCTAGGAAGGAGGCTGAGGGGGAGGATCATTTGAGCCCAGGAGGTTGAAGCTGCAGTGAGCCTTGATTGTACCACTGCACTCCTACACAACAGAGAGAGACCCTGTCTCAAAATAAATACATACATAAATATAAAATGAAATGTGGAAGTGTTGGTCAATTGCTGAATGGATTTTAAAAAGTGGTCTATCTGTACAATGGAATTCAGCCATATTAAGGAATGAAGCACTATTACGTGCTACAACATTGGTGAACCAGAGAGACCCACTACGTGAAAGAAGCCAGACACGAAAGGCCACATATTATATGATTCCATTTATCTAAAATGTCCAGAACAGGCAAATTCACAGAAATGGACAGTAGACTAGTGGTTGCCAAGGGCGGAGAGGAGGGAGAAATTGTGCCTCACTGCTATGAATAGGTGAGAGCTTCTTTTGGAATGATAGAAAATGTCCTAAAATTTCATAGCAGAGATAGTTGCCCAATATGGTGAATACACCACAAGCCACTGAACTGTACAGTGTAAGATGGTGAATGTTGGCTGGGCACGGTGGCTCACACCTGTAATCCCAGCACTTTGGGAGGCAGAGGCAGGTAGATCACCTGAGGTCAGGAGTTCAAGACAAGCCTAACCAACGTGGTGAAACCCAGTCTCTACTAAAAATACAAAAAATTAGCCAGGTGTTGTGGCACATGCCTGTAATCCCAGCTATTTGGGAGGCTGAGGCAGGAGAGAATCACTTGAACCTGGGAGGCAGAGGTTGCAGTGAGCCGAGATTGCACCATTGCACTCTAGCCTGAGCAACAGAGCAAGACTCCATCACACACACACACTAAAAGAATAGGCCAATCCACAGAGACAAAAAGATTAGTGGTTGCCAGAGTCTGAGTGAGGGGGAAGTGAGAAGTGATTGCTAATAGGCATGGATTTTGGGGAGCAGCATGATGGAAATGTTCCAAAATTAGAGAGTGGTGATTGTTGTACAACACAGTAAGTATACTAGAAACCACTAAATTGTATCCTTTAAGAGAGGGAATTTCATGTTATGTGAATTATATCCCAATAAAGCCATTATTTTAAAAAAAAAAGAATCAGCAGGGACAATTACCCAAAGTGAGGAGTCTTGGATCCACCCTAGACCAAACCAAAGCAGACTGCCAGAGTAGGATGTAGGAATATGTATTTGTAAGTTTCCCAGGGAGTTCACAAGCAATGTGAGAAAACAGAGTTGCTGGTCTAGAGTTGAATCACAGGGTTTATTTTCATGTCACTTGCATTGTCAGTCAGCATTGGAAATATTATTTTGCCTTCTCCTTTGTAAGGCAGTTTTTTTTTTTTTTTTTTTAAATTACTTAATTTAGCTGGGTGCGGTGGCTCACGCCTGTAATCAAAGCACTTTGGAGGCCAAGGCAGGCGGATCACCTGAGGTCGGGAGTTCAAGACCAGCCTGACCAACATGGTGAAACCCCGTCCTTAAAAAAAAAAAAAAAAGATTAATTTTTTTTTTTTTTTTGAGACAGAGTCTCACTCTGTCACCCAGGCTGGAGTATGGTGGTGCTATCTCAGCTCACTGAAACCTCTGCCACCCAGGTTCAAGCGATTCTCGTGCATCAGCCTCCCAAGTAGCTGGGACTCCTGGTGCGTGCCACCATGCCTGACTAATTTTTGTAGTTTTAGTTTTAGTTGAGATAGGGTTTCATCATGTTGGCCAGGCTGGTCTTGAACTCCCAACCTCAGGAGATCTGCCTGCCTCAGCCTCCTGAAATGCTGGGATTACAAGTGTGAGCCACCATGCCTGGCCTGTAAGGCAGTATTTTAATCCAGTATATTTCAGAGCATCTTGGGAATCTGACGCAGGTGTTATCAGCACAAAACGCATGCACCTTTTCCTTAAACCCAGATGCTGATGCTTGGAGATTCTGCCCTGCTGATTCTTCCCTCCACCGACTTCAATATCAAGTCTCCCCTGTACTCTAAAGGAGGCTTCAGGACCAGGAGCATCACCGGAGTAATATCAGGAATTCCTGTCATTATAAATTCTCAGTGACTGACAATAATACTTTCTTTTAACAACTTGATCAGCATTTTCCTGACTGACACCTGTCAGTTTGTCCGACAAATGAAGCCACTGGGAATCTGTGGCTCAAGCAGTATGAGACTGCAGACTGGTCTGACCACACTCTGTGATGTGCCAGATGCCAGAGGCAGCAAAAGAGGCATATCATTCTCACTTTCATAAACCCAGGAAGGGCTTTTTCACATCTGCAGAACATTCTAACATACAGAGATGCATTTGGCTACCTTAGCAGGATAGAAACACACTTTGGACTTGACGGTATTTGCGATCATGCTTTTTTAACATTCTCTAGAGGGTAGAAACAGAGGAAGTGCAATTTCGTGGCCATTTTGCATAGGAACACTAAATTACAGTGTGTAGAAAGTTTTAGTGGTGTCAGTCCTCCAGAGTTGATGCTTGAGAACTGCCAGGGTCACCTCTCTGATAAAGGCTAGTATGAGTTTGCTACAAATCATTAAAGCATGAGTTACAAAGTTATGAAATATGCTAATACAGCTAAAATATGGTTTAACAGTCTGGATTCAGAAAAATGTATTTTTTTGAATAAAAAATACACTTCCTTTTATATCTTTTGTGTATTACAGATCAGCAAACTAGGAGTCAGGTTCCAACTTACTTCAACTTCCAAATATTTAAACGTGCTCTTCCTTCTCTCTATTCTCAGGTAGGCTGGAAACCCCAGTTGAGAAACTCTTTTTGTTTCTAATCTCTATAGAAATCAATGTTAATGTTCCTACCATTTTTTTCTGATGAGGAAATTGAACCTCAGGGGTTAGGTCACATGTTTAAGTTCATACAGTAACTCAAAAGTAACGGGTCTATGTTTTGAATCCAAGTCTAGTGCTCCTTCGACAATTATCTCCGTGGGCTCATATTATCTCATCTAGACTAGAACTAGACTCTAGCTCATTATCACAAATGTCTGTCTTGCTCAGCTCTTCAAGATCAGCAACTGTTGGCCGGGCGCGGTGGCTCAAGCCTGTAATCCCAGCACTTCGGGAGGCCGAGGGGGGTGGATCACGAGGTCAAGAGATCGAGACCATCCTGGTCAACATGGTGAAACCCCATCTCTACTAAAAATACAAAAAATTAGCTGGGCATGCGTGCCTGTAATCCCAGCTACTCAGGAGGCTGAGGCAGGAGAATTGCCTGAACCCAGGAGGCAGAGGTTGAGGTGAGCCGAGATCGCGCCATTGCACTGCAGCCTGGGTAACAAGAGCGAAACTCCATCTCAAAAAAAAAAAAAAGAAAAAAAGATCAGCAACTGTTTTGTATTTCTGCACCATGCCACACTCAGAAACATCTGTTAATCAAGTGGGTTGGGAGGAACTTTTTTGGTGTGTCTGGATCTTTTTACAGTTATATGATTATATATTTCTAAACTTTGGGAATATAACCTAACACAATCCTACAGGTGTAAAAAGTGTTTGCATAAGTATTCATAGCTTTTACTTATACTGAAAAATTAAAAGCTCAAAAATTAAGCAATAGGATGGTAATGTAAACATAATTTAGCTATTTAGTGGAAAACAGCTATTCAAAGGAATATTATCTAGTAAATTAAATTATGTTTAAGAAGACTACGATTCTATAGAGACAGAAAGTAGACTGGTGGCTGCCAGGGTTAGGAGTGGGTGGGTGGGAGGAATAGGAGTGACTCCTAACGGGTTTGCATTTCTTTCTGGTGTGATGAAAGTGTTCTAAAACTGATGGTGATGGGTTGCACAACTCGATGAGTATACTAAAAACTATGCACTTTTTTTTTTTGAGATGGAGTCTCACTCACTCTGTCACTCAGGCTGGAGTGCAGTGGCGCAGTCTCGGTTCACTGCCACCTCTGCCTCCTGGGTTCGAGCGATTTTCCTGCCTCAGCCTCCTGACTAGCTGGGATTGCACATGCGCACCACCACGCCAGGCTAATTTTTGTATTTTTAGTAGAGATGGGGTTTTGTCATCTTGGCCATGCTGATCTTGAACTCCTGACCTCAAGTGATCCACCTGCCTTGGCCTCCCAAAGTGCTAGGATTACAGGTGTGAGCCACTGCCCCGGCCAAAACGGTACACTTTAAATGTGTGCACATTAAACTATACACTTTAAATGAATGAATTGTATGGCATGTGAATTATATCTCCATCAAGTATCTCAATCAAGCTATTATTTAAAAAGAAAATTTTAGGCTGGGTGCAGAGATTCACACTGGTAATCCCAGCACTTTGGAGGGCCAAGGCAGGTGGATCACCTGAGGTCAGGAGTCCAAAACCAGCCTTGCCAACATAGTGAAACCCTGCCTCTACTAAAAATACCAAAAAATTAGGTGGGTGTGGTGGCAGGAGTCTGTAGTCCCAGCTACTTAGGAAGCTGAGACAGGAGAATTGCTTGAACCCAGGAGTCTGTAGTCCCGGCTACTTAGGAAGCTGAGGCAGGAGAATTGCTTGAACCCAGGAGGTGGAGGTCGCATTGAGCCAAGATTGTGCCACTGCACTCCAGCCTGAGCGACAGAACAAGACTCCGTCTCAGAAAAAAAAAAAAGTTTTAAACTCAAGCTAAAAAGAAAAAAGAAGACTATTATTAAATGGAAAAAATGTTCATGTTGTAATGTCAGCCAAAAGAAATAGAATCCAAAAGCTTGTGTCCAAAATGAATGAAACAATGTTTAAAAGGAGTGGGGGAGGAGGAATTTATTACTATTCAAAACTGTACACAGAAGAAAATGACTGGAAGTAAATGTAATGAAGGAGTAACAGAAGTTGCCATTGGGTAAGAAACTTTGATTTTTTTTTTTTTTTTGCCATTCTCTAACATCTATATTTTTAACAACAAAAATCCCACCCAAGATTTCCAAATTTTCTATAATAAGCACGTATTAATATTGCTATTACAAATACGGGGGGGGGGAGAGGGGAAATGTAACCCCCCTCTGCTGTTGTCTGTTGGTGTCTGGGTCTGCCCCGCGGTGCCCAGCAAGCCCCACAGCTGCAGGGCAAGACTCCGTTTCAGAAAAAAAAAGCTGAGTTCATCACTCTGCTCCTGTTTTGCTTTGCCATCACATCTCCCGAAGGGAGGCTAAGTGATACTTTCTTCTCATTAGTTCCTTTCCCTTAGAGACCACCAAGATTTAGATCCTGGTCTACTGTACCACATCCCAGTACCGATGTTTCAATGGGTCCAAAGAGTGATTATATGGAAACCCATGGCTAGAGGGAAATAGAGTCATCCCTTGGTATCCTAGCGGGATTGGTTCCAGGATGCTACCCAAATACCAACATCCATAGATGCTCAAGTCCCATAAAAATGGCATAGTATTTGGATATAATCTATGCACATCCTCCCATATATTTAATTAAAAAAAATTTTTTAAGAGGCAAGGTCTCCCTCTGTCGCCAGGCTGGAGTACAGTGATGCCATCACGGCTCACTGCAGCCTCAACCTCCTAGGCTCAAGTGATCCTCCAACCTCAGCCTCCTCAGTAGCTGGGACTACAGGTGTGAGCCACTAGGCTCAGCTAATTTTTAAAAAAAAATCTGGAAAGGCTGGGCGCGGTGGCTCATGCCTATAATCCCAACACTTTGGGAGGCCGAGATGGGTGGATCACGAGGTCAAGAAATCGAGACCATCCTGGTCAACATGGTGAAACCCCGTCTCTACTAAAAAATACAAAAATTAGCTTGGCGTGGTAGCGCACGCCCGTAGTCCCAGCTACTTGGGAGGCTAAGGCAGGAGACTTGCTTGAACCCAGGAGACGGAGGTTGCAGTGAGCCAAGATCGCGCCATTGCACTCCAGCCTGGGTAACAAGAGCAAAACTCTGTCTCAAAAAAAAAAAAAAAAAAGTGGAAAAATAGGCTCTTGCTATGTTGCCCAGACTGGTCTTGAACTCCTGGCCTCAAGCAAACCTCCCACCTCAGCCTCCCAAAGTGCTAGGGTTACAGATGTGAGCCACCACCAGGCCTAGCCCTTCCACATACTTTTAATAACTTCTAAATTGCTTATAATACCTAATACAAGCTGGATACGGTGGCTCACGCCTGTAATCCCAGCACTTTGGGAGGCCAAGGCAGGTGGCTCACAACAAGGTCAGGAGTTCAAGACCAGCCTGGCCAAGATGGTAAAACCCCATATTACCAAAAATACAAAAATTAGCCAGGCATGTTAGCAGGCACCTGTATTCCCAGCTACTTGGGAGGCTGAGGCAGGAGAATCTCTTGAACCTGGGAGGCAGAGGGTGCAGTGAGCCAAGATCACGCCACTGCACTCCACCCTGGGTGACAGAGACTTGCCTAAAAAAAAAAAAAAGCCACACAAAAACTTAATACAACCTAAATGCCATGTAAATAGTTGTTATCTGTGTTGTTTAAGACATAATGATGAGAGAAAATAGTCTGTACATGTTCAGTACAAATGCAAACACCCTAGGCGTAACTATATTGTGTACATCTGCAACGTAACACATTCTGGAATTCTTTTTTCCTGAGTATTTTCAGTCTGGGGTTGGTTGAATCCTTAGATGTGGAACTCACAGAGACAAAGAGCCTGTTATAGTCATGTAATTCATTCTTTTTTTTTTTTTTGAAACAGAGTTTCGCTCTTGTTCCCCAGGTTGGAGTATGATGGGCGTGATCTCGGCTCACTGAAACCTCTGCCTCAGCCTCCCGAGTAGCTGGGATTACAGGCATGCACCACCTGGCCCAGCTAATTTTGTATTTTTTTTTTTTTTAGTAGAGACGGGGGTTTTTCCATGTGGGTCTCAAACTCCAGACCCCAGGTGTTTCACCCACCTCTGCCTCCCAAAGTGCTGGGATTACAGGCGTGAGCCACCGTGCCAGGCCTGGTCATGTAATTCATTCTTGCAAACTAACAGTTATGCCTCCTCCTCTCAGGTAACAGGGTGAAACTTGGAAGAAATGTAAAACAGATTAATTTGTCCTCCAACAGTTTCCATTCTCATACAGGAAATAAGATGCGCATCAATGTCTCTAATACGAAACACAGTATGATAAGCAAAACAGATGAAGGTGAAAGCCGTCTGTGAAATAGGAGCCCCTGTGCTGGGCTGGAAGATTGGGCTGATTTCCTTTGGGGTACTTGGCTGGAAGGCACAGATATCTGCATCATCTCAGAATGGCTAATATTTAAGGAAGCACCAACCACTGAATGAAAAGCAACACTGGTTCAGTAAGGAGGAGATGCCCAGATGATTTTTAGGATTTCTTTGCAGGGGTCAAGCAACACAGAAACCAAGGCAGAATCTGTGAACACAACTTTCTGAAAGCTGTTGCCAGAAGCATACCGACCTTTAAATTTTTAAATTTTAGGCTAGGCGAGGTGGCTCATGCCTGTAATCCCAGTTCTTTGGGAGGCCGAGATGGGCAGATCTCTTGAGGTCAGGAGTCTGAGACCAGCCTGGCCAACATGGGGAAACCCCGTCTCCAATAAAAATACAGAAATTAGCCAGGCATGGTGGTGCATGCCTGTAATCTCAGCTACTCAGGAGGCTGAGGCAGGAGAATTGCTTGAACCCGGGAACCCATGATTGCGCCACTGCACTCCAGCCTGGGTGACAGAGCAAGACTCCATCTAAAAAAATAATAATAATTTTGCAATAATTTCAAGTTTACAGAATAGTTGCAAGAATAGTACAGAAAATGTATATACTCTTTATCCAAATTCACCAAGTTTTCACATCCCCTCCCCGTCAGACTGTTAAAATGCTCTTTTGGAGGCTCAGTGTAAATGAGAGCTATCCAGCCATTAGAAGCCTTCAGTGCTCATGAATATAAAAGAACACAGAATTTTAGGAAACCAATGTACTGAAGTAAACATGCCCAGGTCCAAGAGACAATTCAACCCCCATCCCAGTCCCAACCATCCACTGACCCTCCACCAGCCCTCCAGGAGGTCACTGAATACTTTTTTCTTCTTTTTATTTTTTGTGGAGATGGTGTCTCACCATGTTGCCCAGGCTAGTCTAGAACTTCTGGGCTCTGCTGGGCCCGGTGGCTCACGCCTGTAATCCCAGCACTTCGGGAAGCCAAGGTGGGTGGATCACGAGGTCAGGAGATCAAGACCATCCTGGCCAACACGGTGAAACCCCATCTCAAATAAAAAAAAAAAAAGAACTTCTGGGCTCAAGGCACTCACCCAGCTTGGCCTTCCAAAGTGCTGGGATTACAGGTGTGAGCCACTACTCCAGGCCCCTGACTGTTTTAAACACGGATCTGTAATCATACGCTGGAGCTGAGTATACTTTGGCTGCTAAGGAAACTAAAACCCTTCTTAGGTTTGCCTCCAGCCTGGCCCAGGAAGTTGGGAGTGAACTGATCATTCTCTGCATTATGGAGGCCATAAAAGCAGCCCTCAAGAAGTCCCTTTCTGGCCAGGCGTGTTGGCTCACGCCTGTAATCCCAGCACTTTGGGAGGCCAAAGCTGGCAGATTACCTAAACTCAGGAGTTCTAGACCAGCCTGGCCAAAATGGCAAAACCCTGTCTTCTACTAAAAATACAAAAATTAGCAGGGTGTCGTTGTGGGTGCCTGTAATCCCAGCTACTTGGGAGGCTGATGCAGAAGAACTGCTTGATCCTGGGAGGTGAAGGTTGCAGTGAGCCAAGATCACGCCACTGTACTCCAGCTTGGGTGACAAAGACTGTCTCAAAAAAAAAAAAAAAAAAAAAAAGTCCCTTTCCCTCCCAGAGGAGACTCTCACGACACTGAAAGTGTAGGAACAGCTGAAGTCTTAGTAAGGCTGACGTCAGGAGACCTAACCTTTTGGAAGACCTGAAGAGCATACGGAAAGCATCACAGTAGGAAGATCTGCCCAACCTCTGACGTTAAGCAGTGGCATCAGAAAGTGTACAGTTCTGGCCGGGCGCAGTGGCTCAAGCCTGTAATCTCAGCACTTTGGGAGGCCGAGGCGGGTGGATCAGGAGGTCAACAGATCGAGACCATCCTGGTCAACATGGTGAAACCCCGTCTCTACTAAAAATACAAAAAATTAGCTGGGCATGGTGGCGCGTGCCTGTAATCCCAGCTACTCAGGAGGCTGAGGCAGGAGAATTGCCTGAACCCAGGGGGCGGAGGTTGCGGTGAGCCGAGATCACATCATTGCACTCCAGCCTGGGTAAAAAGAGCGAAACTCTGTCTCAAAAAAGAAAAAAAAAAAAGAAAGCGTACAGTTTTCTTCCTCACTTGCTTCCTTCCAATAAAACCCCACTGAAAAAAACTCTGGCCTTATACTGAGATGGACAAATAAGTTTCTGTGGGTAAATGAATAAAGAAAAGGCATGTACACCTTCTTCAGTTCTTGTTTGGATCTACACCATAGGAGAAAGTCCATCTCATGTCCCCACTTCTACCCCTAACGCCCCGGCGGGGCCTATGTGAGTGAAAAACATTTACGAGGGGCTGCAGAGTCTGGATCTGACAGGAGGAAAGGGATGATCAAATCCTTTTCCCATCCCCTGGTCTATTTATGGAGTCGTCTGCCTTCAGGAAATGCTGAGTCCCTTCTCCCAGGACCCTGTTGGGAGTGACGCCTGCACTGGCTGACCCAGCCTTCCACATCCTCCTCCTGGCCTCAGCAGCTCTCCCCTTGTGACCCAGTGTGTGTCACTGGGAACCCAGCCTGTAAATGACAGTGCTTCCCAGAGGTCCCAGTCTAGTGAGGAAATTCAAGGAGGAAAGGGAAAAAAAAGATACATAACGATGCTGGAAAAGCCCCTGGCATGGAGATGCTCCCCAACACTGACACAGGGAGGGGACAGGTAGGACACCAGGGCTGCACGTGACAACACTGTGGCCCCGGGGTTTTGTGGCTCACCTACCCTGTCACCTGGCCACAAGGTGGCAGAGGCAGAAGCAGAACCCAGGGGTCCTGTTACCCTGCCTAGGGCTCATTCACCTCCTCGCCCTCCTTTCCATTGCCTCAGGGGACTCAGGTTTCCACTGAGAAGTTGTCACAGGAGAACCTGGATCTGCTAGTTACCTGTTCTTCAAAGTGTTTCTTTCTTTCTTTCTTTCTTTTTTAGTTGAAGAGCCCACTTCTTCAGAAACCCAGAGAGATTTGTGAAGTTCATGGTGTGTGTGTGTGTGTGTGTGTGTGTGTTTAGAAGGGAGAAATGTTCTTTGTTATTATTAGGTTGTTGAGGGTTTTTTTTTTTTTTTTTTTTTTTGCTTTTTGAGACAGCATCTCTGTTGCCGAGGCTGCAGTGCAGTGGTGTGAATACAGCTTCAACCTTATGTCCAGCGATCTTCCTGCTTCTGCCTCCCAAGTAGCTGGAATAACAGGTGTGTACCACCACGCCCAGCCTGGGGATTTTCAAAAAAACCCAACCAAACAAAACACATTTGCCATATAGCTACCAGATAACATTAGCTATGAGGCTGGGCACGGTGGCTCACGCTTGTAATCCCAGCACTTTGAGAGGCTGAGCAAAGTGGATCACCTGAGGTCAGGAGTTGGAGACCAGCCTGGCTAACATGGTGAAACCCCGTCTGTTCTAAAAATACAAAAATCAGCTGGGTGTGGTAGGATGTGCCTGTAATCCAAGCTACTCAGCAGGTTCAGGCAGGAGAATGCCTTGAGCCCGGGATGCAGAGGTTGCAGCGAGATGAGATTGAACCACATTTTGGGAGGCCGAGGCAAGCGGATTACCTGAGGTCAGGAGTTCGAGACCAGCCTCACCAACATAGTGAAACCCTATCTCTATTAAAAATACAAAAAAAAAAAAAAAAAAAAAAAATCTGTTGACTTTCCATCCTGTTTGCCAACTAAAAAGAGAAAAAAAACAAAAACAAAAAAAAACAGCTGGGCATGGTGGCATGCACCTGTAATCCCAGCTGTTCTGGAGGCTGAGGCAGGAGAATTACTTGAACCCAGGAGGCAGAGTTAGCAGTGAGCCAAGACTGTGCCACTGTACTCCAGGGGACTCAGGGGACTGCGCAGCAGAGTGAGACTCTGCCTCAACAAAAACAAAAACAAAAAATATTAGCCATGGGCTCCTACTGAATGCTTTTTCTTCTTTTCTTACAAAAAGAAAAGGAGAAGGGCCAGGTGCGGTGGCTCACGCCTGTAATCCCAGCACTTTGGGAGGCTGAGGTGGGTGGATCACGAGGTCAAGAGATCGAGACCATCCTGGTCAACATGGTGAAACCCCATCTCTACTAAAAATACAAAAAATTAGCTGGGCATGGTGGCGCGTGCCTGTAATCCCAGCTACTCAGGAGGCTGAGGCAGGAGAATTGCCTGAACCCAGGAGGCAGAGGTTGCGGTGAGCAGAGATCGCGCCATTGCACTCCAGCCTGGGTAACGAGCGAAAAACTCTGTCTCAAAAAAAAACAAAGAAAAGAAGAAAAAGTTGTAAGAAAAGAAGAAAAAGTTTTTTCTAACTGAATGTCTATAACCTTGTGTTATGTCTTCTATGGTTGGATTCACATGTTATTCATACATTTTTTATTGAAGGTTTCACATATTTATGTTTTGACACCTCAAATTAAGCTGCAATGATGATTGAACAGCTGATACTAACTGAGCAGTTACTATTCCCTAAGCAAGATTCTACACAGGTCATTTAGCTTTATGCTCACAGGAAGCTTACTACTGCCTCCCCTTCTCAGATGTGGAAATTTAGGCCTGGAGGGGTTAGCTTTTCCCAAGGCTGCTTGGATGCTGAATGATTCCGGCTGTCTGACTCCAGCATCCAGGTGCCTAACGCCTACATGTGAACCATGGGGGCAGGGTGCGGGCCTTCACTCCTCACTCCAGAGTAGAAACTCGGGAAATTGTTATGACTTGATTTTATTCACAGTACCCAGCACCCAGTCTCCTCCCTTCCCCCTCTCCCTCCTCTGCACACTCTACACGCTGTGACACCAGGCCCTGCCTGGCCAGCTCCTCCACCTCCAGAGACAGCCCTCAGGCTGCCATTGTGTGGTTCTCTTCCCTCTGAAGGCTTTCCTGCTGGTGGTTTTGATCTGACCTCACTGAACAGTAATCCTGAGAATGGGAGGAAGGACCACCTGGTGTGATCTGTCCTGGTCTCTGAGCACCTGGACAGGCCCAGGGCCTAAGCCTCCCAGGGCTGGAGCTCATGCTGCACCACTGAACAGCCCACTTGGATGGAATGCATGTGGAGGTCACGTTCGCTTGCTTCCTGGCACAGCATCTCCCTCTCCAGCTGCGCTACCCGCAGAACTCTCCCTTTCCTACCTCCTTTCTCCCTGTTGCCTTCCTGTCCTCCTCTTCCTTTCCTCCCCCAGACTCTTCCCACCCTCTTTTGCTGGCTTCTGTTCTTTCTTTCCATGAGCAGAGAGTTTCCAGGACTGGCTCCCCGCCAGCACATTTGGACAAAAGGCAGCAATCTTAGAGGGAGACGTCATCTCCCATCCCCTTGCTTGGGGCCAGCACAAGAGAATGGAGCTGAGGCCACTCCTGCAGCTGCTCCTGGGTTCTGAGAAAAAGCTTGAGAAAGGGTATATCATTAGGGTTTGGAATCAGACAGACCCAGGTTTAAATTCCAGTGAACTTGGAGAGCTTCGGGACCTTGATCAAGTTACTTTTCTAAGCCTTAGTTCTCGCCTCTGTAAAATGGTGATAATGGTAGCACCTACTTTAAAAGACTGGTAAGGATTAGATGAGATTGCACCTGTAAAGCATTTGGCATGGTGCACAGCCCAGAAAAAGCGGTCAGCAAATTTTTCCCATTATTCTGAACTTAACCCTGCCAAATAATACTAATAAGTAATAATGCTCTAATATTTTAAATTTATATTTATTTATTTTTAGTTTATTTTTTTGAGATTGGAGTCTTGCTCTGTCACCCAGGTTGGAGTGCAGTGGTGCAATCCCAGCTCACTGCAACCTCTGCCTCCAGGATTCAAGCAATTCTTGTGCCTCAGCCTCCCGAGTAGCTGGGACTACAGGCCTGCACCACCACGCCTGGCTAATTATTATTATTATTTTTTTGTACTTTTGGTAGAGATGGAGTTTCACCATGTTGGCCAGGCTGGTCTCAAACTCCTGGCCTCAAGTGATCTGCCTGCCTTGGCCTCCCAAAGTGCTGGGATTCCAGGTGTGAGCCACTGCACCTGGCCTATTTTTATTTTTAATTATTTTTTTCTTTTTTGAGATGGGGTCTTACTCTGTCACCCAGGATGAGTGCAGTGGTGCAATCACAGTTCACTGCAGCCTCAAACTCCCGGGCTCAAGCAGTCCTCCTGCCTCAGCCTCCCAATTAGCTGGGACCACAGGCGTGCACCGCCACAACTGGTTAATTTTTTGTGTTTTTTTTTTGTAGAGACATAGAAACGGGATCTCGATTAGTTGGCCAGGCTGGACTCAAACTCCTGGGCCCATGCAGTCGTCCCACCTCAGCCTCCCAAATTGCTGCGACTACAGGTGTGAACCACCATGCCCAGCATACATTAATTCTTTTTTTTTTTTTGAGACAGACTTTTGCTCTTGTCCCCCACACTGGAGTGCAATGGTATAATCTCGGCTCACAGCAACCTCTGTCTCCTGGGTTCGAGCAATTCTCCTGTCTCAGCCTCCCAAGTAGCTGGGACTACAGGAGTGCATCACCATGCCCAACTAATTTTTATTGTTTATTTATTTATTATTATTATTATTTTTTGAGACGGAGTTTCGCTCTTGTTACCCAGGCTGGAGTGCAATGGCGTGATCTCGGCTCACCGCAACCTCCACCTCCTGGGTTCAAGCAATTCTCCTGCCTCAGCCTCCCGAGTAGCTGCGACTACAGGCGTGCGCCACCATGCCCAGCTAATTTTTGTATTTTTAGTAAAGACGGGGTTTCACCATGTTGACCAGGATGGTTTCGATCTCTTGACCTCGTGATCCACCCGCCTCGGCCTCCCAAAGTGCTGGGATTATAGGCGTGAGCCACTGCGCCCGGCCCTAATTTTTATATTTTTAATAGAGATGAGGTTTCACCAAGTTGGCCCGGCTTGTCTCGAACTCCTGACCTCAAGTGATCCACCAGCTTTGGCCTCCCAAAGTGCTGGGATTACAGGTGTGGGCCGCTGCGCCCAGCCAGCATACATTAATTCTTAATGAATTAGTAACAATACCATGCCCTCAACTCACCTGCAGAGCCACTTGTTTGCAAGTGTGGGTAAGCTCTAAACCACTCTCCAACATATAAGTGCTGTTATAATCTGTAAAAGCTGGTTTTGGAACTAGAAGATGACCTGATCCTCACCCCTTTGCAGCAGAATCCAGGGTTCACAGTGACCTGTCAGTCCTCAGTTGCACTGGCTATGGTGCGGACTGTGAAAGTAAGATGGAGGTCGCCCTCAGACCAGCGCAGCCTGCTCTGCCTGACCTGAGACCCTACTTCTGCAGTTGTGCAATGCCTGGAAATGCGTTCACTTTTATTTAGCTAAGTTTCAACATACGGGAAATCCCCTTCCGCCCATAAGTTTTTTATTTTTTTAATGTTGTTGAGGCAGAGTCTCGCTCTGTCACCTAGGTTGGAGTGCAATGGTGCAATCTCAGATGACTGCAACCTCCGCCTCCCAGGTTCAAGCAAGTCTCCTGCCTCAGCCTCCCAAGTAGCTGAAACTACAGGCACATACGCCTGGCTAATTTTTTTGTATTTTTAGTAGAGACGGGGGTTTCACCTTGTGGGTCAGACTGGTCTCGAACTCCTGACCTCAAATGATCCGCCTGCCTCGGCCTCCCAAAGTACTGGGCTTACAGGCATGAGCCACTGCACCTGGTCTGTAATTTCATTTAGTTAATCTTAGCCAGCATTGATCCATTTACAACTAATCAATACAATTAATCAGCAAGCTAAAGACAGACCTCTGTGAGGTGCTGTTGGTAATACACAAGTATAAAAAAGCTAGAGATGAAAGATATAAACCCTATCAACCAAATGACAATAAAATATTGCAGTTGTTCAAAACAGAAAGACAAGGTTGGTCCAGGGAATGCCTGACACACCCTTAATAAAACACAGAGAAAACTCAAAAGAGGAATCTGTGAAGATCTATTTTTCGAAAGACAATCAGGACAACCAAAACAGAATGGTGTCTAGGGTGAAAGGCAGTATTCAAAATGAATCGCAGAGCTATGTAGGAGCGCTAACAGATTGGGGGAGGAATACATTTGAACTATGGCGGCAAATGTTACGAATATAAACTGGAGAAATTTAGGGGAGGGCAATGAAAGGGGAGCCAGGGACTGCTTCAAAGTGGTAGAGTCTGGTGGCCAAGAAATCCTCCATTGGATTCCTAGAGTTGGGAAGGGAAAATGCGCCCGAGGAGGCCAACACATGGGGTAAAGAAGGCAAGGTCCTGAGCAGCATGAAGACGGCCTGGTAGAATGGGAGCCCCGGGACTCACGTGGGAGCCGGGGGAAGCGGACCCAGCAGCAGGCTAGAGGTTGGGATGTTCTGAAATAAGGACGACTGAAGGTTTGCTAACCCAGGGGAATAAGGAGGCCATGGAATATAATGAAAATATGTTCTCTTTTGGATACACTAAGGTGAGAGTAGTACATTCAAGAGGCAGTGAGAGGTAATGAGCTAACGATCTGTACAAAGAACTCAGAGGTCCAGTTCGGGAAGGAGAGACGAAACTGAGCATGAGCTGAGGGAGACAGTGAAGGAGAGGGGGCTGGGGGCAGTGAGTGACTCGTGCCTTATAATCCCAGGAGTTTGGGAGGCTAAGGCAGGCGGATCGTGAGGTCAGGAGTTTGAGACCAACCTGACCAACATGGTGAAACCCCGTCTCTACTAAAAAAAAAAAAAAAAAAACAAAAAAAAAATGAAAAATTAGCCAGGCGTGGTGACGCACACCTGTAATCTCAGCTACTTGGGAGGCTGAGGCAGGAGAATCACTTGAACCCAGGATGCAGAGGTTGCAGCGAGCCAAGATCACGCCACTGCACTCCAGCCGGGGCGACCGAGTGAGACTCCGTCTTAAAAAAAACACCAAAAAGCCACAAAACAGAAAACAAACAGAATTATAACAAAGATGTGCAGGAGCCCGACAATAAGAATGGCCTTACTGTTAACCCTTTAATGGCCAGATCTTGGCAGGGGGAGAGTTAGTGGTCCTGGGAGTGTGGGACACCCTACTCACCCACCAGAATAGAAGCATTTCAATATTTTGACAAGTGGTGCAGATATATCACTGCACCCATTTTACATCCACCTTGACGGGTTTCAAGAAGGAAGGATCAGGGTGTGTCATGAGCATTAGTGAGATGAAGAAGCATGAGAACAGGGAACTGGCCATGGATGAACCATTAGTAACCTGAGATATGGTTTCAGCAGATGGTTAGGAATAGAAGCCAGATTTCAGGGTGTGGGGAAGGAACACGTGGATCTGCCTCATGGGACTCTTGCATCGGTTCTGCTTCTCTCTTGGTCCCAAAAGGAGCATTCTCTTTCTTGATTTCTCTGATAAATTGGCAGACTGAACCTTGGGGTTTTGTGTGTACCTAGAACCAGCCTCTTAGCCCCTATCCCCATCTCTTTCACTTCCATCCCAGACCAGGAATTACCCTGTCCTATGTTCCAGTTAAAGAAGAGCCTGGAATAAGAGGCTCTCTGCAGTGCTGGAATCTTCCAGTCTGATTGTTTGGAGAGGCATTAAGAAGCTCGCTCCTCTGACGTTTTTCCACCCCGTTAGACACATCAGTCAGCTGGAGGGTAAACAGAGGGCACTGGTCGCCTTCTGATATCCTGGAAGGTTGTGTATGTTTGTTGATTGTCACAAATATAGATGATGAAATGGACCAGACTGGTTACAGATGACAGATGACAGTCACCACAAGATGCCAGGGAATTACATTTGGAGTTGGATGACCACACAGTTCCTGACAAATCTGAACAAAGCTCATCTGCAGCTCAGAGTATGAAGTAGAGAATCCCTCTGAGTCTCCAGGCTGCTGGAGACATTGCTCTGGCTGAAGATCTCAGAGCATGAGGCAAGCTGCTTCGGGAAGTTCCTTTCCATCTCTGAGGTCACCACCAAGTCTGCGGATGAGAGACTAGTCTCACTCCAAATGTGGGGGACACTAGTTCTGTCTTAGGGTGTCCCATCATTTCTATCTAGTAACTAAACCACAGCATGTGGCTTCTCCCCCAGCCAGCTTCACTCTGGACCATGCACAGTAATTTGCTGTGTGATCCCTTACAAATGCCTCTGCCTGGTGGTCTGGGGATGTTTAGCCTATATTTCCCATGCACATGAAATGCCCAAATAAAATTATAGAGGTGTCCTGTTTTAACGCTTTAAAGTTTGCTGGAAGAAGACAGGCAGTTATTATTTTTCCATGGTAAGCTGGGAGAGGCAGTGAATGTAGTATCTGTCTCCTCTGATTCACTGAATGGGAGCAAGAAGGAAGTTCACATGCAACCTTAGGTTACCCACCTGGCCCCCTTCCTTTCCCTAAAAGCAAGAGTCAACTCTAGATGTGGGTAAGAAAGGTGGCAGGGGATAGACAGAGGGGTGGTCCCCAATCACCTCTGGCTTGGCCAACACACCCGTCCCAGCAAAGAGAAAGAATGAGCACATCCAACTCTCAGCCTTTACCAGCGTGGCCACAAGGTGCAGTTAGGAGGGAGAGTCCAGGTTAGGCCTATTGGATATAAACTAACTTATTTTTAGTGCTCTCTTATTTTTTGAGGAGATGTTTCATTGCTCTTGTCACCCAGGATGAAGTGCAGTGGCGCGATCTTGGCTCGCTGCAATCTCCACCTCCTGGATTCGAGCACTTCTCCTGCCTCAGCCTCCCGAGTAGCTGGGACTACAGGCGCCGGTCTCCACACCCAGCTAATTTTTGTATTTTTAGTAGAGATGGTGTTTCATTGGCCAGGCTGGTCTCGAACTCCTAACCTCAGGTGATCTGCCCGCCTCGGCCTCCCAAAGTGCTGGGATTACACGCGTGAGCCACTGCGCCCGGTCTAGTGCTCCCTTTCTACTTTCACTACTGTTCCACTGTATGTATATGGTTACTCTATTACCTACTATAAACTTGCAAAAAATCAAATCAAATCAAGTTTGACTATTACTGCATCTTCTCTTCTGAGAAGCGGGGAAGTTTAAGGGAGAGAAAGAGAAGCCCTTGAGATTGCTTTGCTGGGTTGGCTCTTTTCTACACAACGTGTGGAACTGTGGCGATGTGCGACCAAGGTTACGGAAACATGAAACCAGCAGCAAGAGACAAAATTGGGACAACATGGAAGACAATCTATAATATTTTTTGAGGCCTCTGTGGCCCAGACTGGAGTGCCGTGGAGTGATCTTGGCTCACTGCAATCTCTGCCCCCCAGGCTCAAGTGATCCTCCCACTCCAGCCTCCAACCTTCGTTACTACCAACAATACTGCCACAAATACTCTCTAGCACTTGTTCCAATATTTTCGTAAGATAAATTCCAAAAAGTGGAATTGCTAGATTAAAACAGATTTCAAAGCCACGTGCTTATTGAATCTATTTGTGCCAAGTGACGGTTACTTTTAAAATCAGATTCTAATACTCACTCTTAAAACAATAATAAGATACAGTACCTCTCTGTTCCTTAACCCAATTGTATCCACACTGGTTTTGCCCCGAATATTTTATGAATTTCTTTTGAAGTGAATATGAACATTAAAATTCATACTGTGGCACATGCATAGAGGCAATGTATTATATTTTGAGTTTTGTTAACTTTTAGAAGAAAACATATTATAATTAGAAATTTAAAATTTTTGGCCAGGCACAGTGGCTCATGCCTGTAATCCCAGCACTTTGAGAGGCCAAGGCGGGCAGATCACTTAAGGTCAGCAGTTCCAAACCAGCCTGGCCAATGTGGCGAAACTCCATCTCTACTAAAAAATACAAAAACTAGCCAGGAAAGGTGGTGGCACCTGTAGTCCCAGCTACTTGAAAGGCTGAGGCAGGAGAATTGCTTGAACCCAGGAGGCAGAAGTTGCAGTGAGCCAAGATCATGCCACTACACTCCAGCCTCAGTGACAGAGCAAGACTCCATCTCAAAAAAAAAAAAAAAATTTGAGTAGTAGTTTGAGACCAGCCTGGACAACATGGGGAAAATCTGTCTCTCCTAAAAATACAAAAATTAGCTGGGTACGGTGGTGTGTGCCTATAGTCCCAGCTACTCAAGAGGCTGAGGCAGGAGGATCACTTGAGCCCAGGAGGCAGAAGCTGCAGTAAGCCATGATTATACCACTGCACTCCAGCCTAGGCAACAGAGCAAGACCCTGTCTAAATAAATAAATAAATGTGAAGAAAATCTAGGCAAAACCGTTCAGGACATAGGAGTAGGCAAGGACTTCATGAACAAAACACCAAAAGCATTGGAAACAAAAGCCAAAATAGACAAATGGGACCTAATCAAACTCCACAGCTTCTGCACGGCAAAAGAAACAGTCACTAGAGTGAATCGGCAACCATCAGAATGGGAAAAAATCTTTGCAGTTTACACATCTGACAAAGGGCTGATATCCAGAATTTACAAAGAACTCAAACAGATTTACAGAAAAAAAACAAACAAGCCCATTCAAAAATGGGCAAAGGATATGAACAGAAACTTTACAAAAGAAGACATACATGAGGCCAACAAACATATGAAAAAGTGCTCATCATCATTGGTCATTAGAGAGATGCAAATCAAAACCACATTGAGATATCATCTCACACCGTTAGAATGGCGATCATTAAAAAATCTGGAGACAGGCCGGGCGCGGTGGCTCAAGCCTGTAATCCCAGCACTTTGGGAGGCTGAGGTGGGTGGATCACGAGGTCAAGAGATCGAGACCATCCTGGTCAACATGGTGAAACCCCGTCTCTACTAAAAATACAAAAAAATAGCTGGGCGTGGTGGCGCGTGCCTGTAATCCCAGCTATTCAGGAGGCTGAGGCAGGAGAATTGCCTGAACCCAGGAGGCGGAGGTTGCGGTGAGCCGAGATTGTGCCATTGCACTCCAGCCTGGGTAACAAGAGCGAAACTCCGTCTCAAAAAAAAAAAAAAAAAAAAATCTGGAGACAGCAGATGCTGGAGAGGATGTGGAGAAATAGGAACACTCTTACACTGTTGGTGGGAGTGTAAATTAGTTCAACCATTGTGGAAGACAGTGTGGCGATTCCTCAGGGACCTAGAAATAGAAATTCCATTTGACCCAGCAATCCCATTACTGGGTATCTATCCAAAAGACTATAAATCGTTCTACTATAAGGACACATGCACACGAATGTTCATTGCAGCACTGTTTACAATAGCAAAGACCTGGAACCAACCCAAATGCCCATCGATGATAGACTGGACTGGGAAAATGTGGCACATATACACCATGGAATATTATGCAGCAATCAAAAATGATGAGTTTGTGTCCTTTGTAAGGACATGGATGAATCTGGAGAACATCATTCTCAGCAAACTGACACAAGAACAGAAAAAGAAATACTGCATATACTCACTCATAGGTGGGTGAGAAAAATAAGAACACATGGACACAGAGAGGTGGTATACTATACACTGGGGACTGTTGGGGGAAATGGGGGAGGGACAGCGGGGGGGACTGGGCGGGGATAGCCTGGGGATGAATGCCAAGTGTGGGTGAAGGGGAGGAAGGCAGCAAAACACACTGCCATGTGTGTACCTATGCAACTATCTTGCACGTTCTGCACATGTACCCCAAAACCTATAATGCAATAAAAATTAAAAAAAAAAAAAAGATATGTACTTAAAATAAATAAATAAATAAATGTTATAGATTACATATAAAGTTTACAAGTAAACCTACAATTTTTAAGTGTACTTTTTTAGAAGACAAAACCACAAAAGGAAATGCTTTTGGCACTCTGCTTGAAGTGGTCTAAGAAGCCCTGGGGATCCCGGGAGGAGGGGTCATGGCCAAGGTCACGGCTCCCTGTCCTGGTCTCACTCTCCAGCTGATGATCCCTGCTTTTGTTTCCTTCTGAAGGAGTGCCTATAACCTCCTGGTTCCCTGCCACTGAGGGAAAACCTCTTCCCTAAGCTTGCTACAAGGGTGACTCACCCCTTCCTTCCCTCACGGCCAGGGAAAACAATCACTTGGTTTCCCATAGTTCAGCCAGTTGGAAAAGTGGGTCTTGGGCTTATCTGTCTTTTAGCCCCTCTGAACTGCAAGCTAGTGACAAATGTACCAAAGAGAAGCTGAAGACAGAGTGGCAATTATGTGCCCAGCTGGCAAAGAGCTTAACTTCCAGGCAAACTGAGGGCTGACAGAGTGAACTTTTGCCCACATCAGACACTGATTTTAAGGTGAGGGTACAGGAAAGTCTGACTCTGGCTTCCCAAAATGTTGCCGTCTTTTGCACATCCAAAGTAGAGAACTTAGCTCATGGCTTGCCCTACTTCCAGGCAGTGCTTGCCACCTATCATTAAAGGGGGCAGTGGGGCCTGGCATTCTTCTCTCTAAGAACCAGCACAGGGAATAAATATCAAGAGAGCCGGGGGTACAAGTGGAGGTGGTCTGGTTCAGGTGGCAGAAGGGCCTCTGCTTGGACACATGAGGCTGACAGCCAGCGCCCAGGGCCAGGCTCCTGGGGTCACAGAGCAACAATGTGTGTGGGCAGAGAGGCAGTGGTGAGGACGGTGAGAGGTCATGGCCTGAAAGGGGCTGCACAACGAACTCATGGAAAAGCATTTTCACTAGAATCTCTCCAAGAAAGAGCAATCCAGGGCAGCTCCAGGGAAGCAACCCCTAATCCCCAGTCTTCAGCAAGGTGACTGCCAGAAGGAACAGAGGAGGGGCCGGCAAAGACCTCAGGGGAGAAGCAGCCAGACCAGGAGCCCAGGAGACTGTGTGGAACACCAGGCACAAGCAGGGCCAGCCTTGTCCATTTCTGAGGATCTGTGAGGCATCCCATTTGCCCCATCCGGGATCTTTTGGAATCTGGGTTTCTGTCCCTCCCTGTGATGGGTTCTTTATAGGTGACTGCTGGAGCAGCCACTCTCAATCTCAGCTGTACCTTAAAATCAATCTGGGGACCTTAAAAGAATACTGGCGCCAGGGCCCACTCTTAGAGATTTGATTTAATTGGCCTAGGGAATCAGTTGTTTTTAAATCTCCTCCCCCAGCATTTTTGGTTTGTTTGTTTTTTGTCTTCCTTTGACATAGGGTCTCACTGTCGCCCAAGCTGGAGTGCAGTGGCACAATCATAGCTCACTGCAGCCTCAACTTCCTTGTGCTCAAGTGATCCTCCCGCCTCAGTCTCCCAAGTAGCTGGGACTACAGGCATGTGCCACTGTGTGGTTAATTTCTTTTATTCATTTATTTTTTGAAATGGAGTCTTGCTCTGTCACCAGGCTGGAATGAAGTGACACAATCTTGGCTCAATGCAACCTCCGCCTTCTAGGTTCAAGCAATTCTCCTGCCTCAGCCTCCCAAGTAGCTGGGATTACAGGCATGCACCACCATGCCTGGCTAATTTTTGTATTTTAAGTAGAGATGGGTTGGCCAGGTTGGTCTCAAACTTGTGACCTCAAGTGATCTGCCCGCCTTGGCCTCCCAAAGTGTTGAGATTACAGGCATGAGCCGCTGTGCTTGGCCAATCTCTTTTATTTTTTTGTAGAGATGGTGTCTTGCTATGTTGCCCAGGCTGGTCTCAAACTCTCCTCCCCAGCATTTAAATGTATATTTTAACGTGCACCCCAAGATAAAAATGTTAAGCAATGTGATTAGAGGGGTAGAATCCCACACCTACTGAATGTTAATTAAAGACAGCTATAATTGGCAAGAAGTAGTTTAAAGTTGAGTTAAAACACATTAGCAGCGTATGGACATAGATTCTGTAGGTTCTCTGCCTTCCGCAGAAACCAAAGGGAAGGGCGTGGCCAGGAGATCTGCGCCTGAGTCTGCAGGAACCCCTAGTTCTCAGCTCCCACTCCTGGTTCCTCTGCAAATTCCTCACGTTGTAGCAAACTGGTCTCCTGAAGAGGATCTCTGGTCTCCTGAGTCCCACCCTTTACCTACCCTTTTAGATGGAGGCTCTACATCAAGTCCAGAGGCAGAAAGACCGGGACCACCCTGGAGAGTGGACTTGCCCATATGAATGGAATCCTACAATGCTGTGCCCATTCTCCCTGCCTGTTTCCCTGGGGGGTCAGGATTCCTGGATGCTGGCTCTTCCATACATGCTATGCCCTGCCCGTCCCCTTCTCAAGACCAGAGTCTCAGCCCACCCCTCTCTGGGCTATACTATGGCTGAGCACCCTGGATGCCTTGCTCTCTACATTCACGGAGATGGGTGTCAGCTCTTCCCGCACTCAAGGGACCACTGTCTCCTCTGTACAGGATTCCCCTGACCCCACACCCTAAGATGACACCCAGCCCTCATGGAAGTGCAGTTCAGTCCCCTAGACATAACAGGATGGTAGAGGAAGGCAGTGATGGGGGTTTTAATCTTCCCATCTTTTGCAACACCAGCAATGAGGATTTTTTTTTCTATGTCACTCTTTAGTCTTCACATAAAGTTCCACATGATAAATTCCCAGTTGAGTTCAATTCCAGGAACAATTTTGTTCTGCGAATTAATTTGTATGCTTTCTGTTGTCCAAAATCCCAAACCATGCAACCCAGTGTATTTTTGTTTGTCCCTAAGCTGCCAGAAAACTTACAGCCAAATGCGTTGTCCAAGTGTTGTAATCTGCTACACACAGGCTGCTCAGAAGGTCCGCATTCCTCTCACTCTGCTTTGTTTTCTCCTGAGCATTTCTGAGTTGGTTTTAGTCTAAGTTATCACACTCTGTGGCCAAACTAGTCACCAGGTCCTGCCTCTTGATCTCTGGCATCTTTTCAGCTTCTCCTGCTCCTCAGTAATTCTGGCCTGGGTGCTGCAAAAAGCCTTGGTCTCCTCCTCCTCCAGGCCTCCCCACCCCACAAGCAGAAGGAGTCCTTCCCTCCCTGTGCCTCTGCCCTAACAGCAACAGCCTCACCTCTCCCCAGGATACACTAACATTCAGCAACCTGCAGCCACTCACTCACTGGCCTCTGCTAGACCCTCTTGGTGACTTTGCATGTGCTGTTCTTTCAGCCTGAAATAACCTTCCTTGCTGTTTCCTTGGTGAGGCAGTTTTCAGGGCTTAGCTCAAGCATCACCTACCCTGTGGGGCTTCCCTACACCAGCTCCTCTCTGGGCTGCCCTAGCTCTATGCTATGCAGCCCTCACAGCCATGCTGGGCCAGGACTGGTTTTACTTTTTTGTCTGACTACTCAGCTAGGATGGTGTTCCTGGAAGGATGGGGGAAGTCTCATTCCTCTCTGTGCCACTGATGTCTAGCACACACGCCTAGCACACAGAGCTGTTTAAGGGGAAGAATAGAATACATGACACAGGATTTTATTAATCTTCCAGAATAAAGGGAGGCCAGGCACAGTGGCTCACGCCTGTAATCCCAGAACTTTGGGAAGCCAAGGGGCAGATCACCTGAGGTCAGGAGTTTGAGACCAGCCTGGTCAACATGGTGAAACCCTGTCTCTACCAAAAATACAAAAATTAGCAAGGCGTGGTGGCAGGTGCCTGTAATCCCAGCTACTCAGGAGGCTGAGGCAGGAGAATTGTTTGAACTCAGGGAGTGAAGGTTGCAGGGAGCCGAGATTGAGCCACCACACTCCAGCTTGGGTGACAGAGCAAGACTCTGTCTCAAAAAATAAAAATAAATTGGAAGCCAGCCTCTCGCCAGCCTTTTCATAATTGGGCTTCAGAAACTGTCTCTGACACACATACACTCACTCACCCACAGACATCTGCACACTCACACACACTTCCTCTCAGAGCTCTGCTCTGTTCCACGTTGCCCACCCAAAGACTGTCTACTCCACTCTTTTGGTATCTGGTATTTGACGATGTAAAGAGAAGGAATTTCTTTCTCTTCTTTTATATGGTAACCACAGAGGATGTAAGAGTTTACTAACAAGATTATTGTAGCACGCCTATTATAACACTGTTTACCCCCCATGTCATTTGGAACCTTGCGGAAGTCACATCCCTGAATCGCATCTGAACAGCAGCTGGAAGTCAGCACCAGCTGGTTAAGCCAGGGTCACTGCACTTCCCTTGCCCAATCTACGCCCCTGGAGAGGCCTCCTGCTTCCTGTCCCAGGCCCCCTCAGGACAAGATTCCACGGCTGAGGTCTGGCTCTACTGCGTGGTCTCACCCTGATCTCTGTGACTCTCCTAATATGATTGTGTCCTGTGTTGATAAGAGACTTCCCCTGGGCTCCATCTTTTCCCAACTCCACCCTTGGGGACAAAGTGGAAGAAATAAGACCATTCAGTCATCTTTACCTTCTTGCTTTCTCAAAACTGCAAATGTTGACGGCTGAGAAGAGGGCTCGGGTGCTCTGCCGCCGATTCCCCTGGCTTGCACGCGCGCGCACACACACTCGCACACACACAGGCACTCACAGACACTCGCACACAGATACACGCGCGAGCACACACACAGTCGCTCAGACACGCAGACACGCGCGCGCGCACACGCACACACTCACACTCGCGCCCCGGGGGACCCAGCACAGCGCAGGGCGGGGGTCTGCCAAGTTTCTGCAGGTCCCGGAGGCGCGGGACGGCGGCGTCCGGGCTCAGCCCCGGGAGTCAGCTCGAGCCCGGGAGGGACGTCCGGATCGCGCTTTGCACAAGTCCCGGGATCAGGCGGGACGGCCCCCGGCTACCCGGCCGCACGCGGAAACTCGGGCTCCCGTTCGCAGAGCCGCTTCCCCGTCAGGGCTCGGACCGCTCGAGCCGTTTCCTCCCTCCGCGTGCGTTCCCTCCTTCGTCCCCTTTCCCTCCCCAGCTCGACCTCGCACCCCCCTGCCCGGCCCGGCCGGCCCTACCTCCCCGCCAACGGCGGTTCCGCGGGCTCCGGGGCGCATCTCGGGGGCTCTGGGGCGGGCCGGGACGGCTGGCGGCGCGGCGCGGGGGCGGGCGGCGGCGGGGGCAGGGGACGCCATGGCCCTCCGCCCTCCGCCCTTTTGTCCACCGAGCCTCCCACTGCCGCCCGCAAGCCCCTGGGGTCCCCGCCGCGCGCGCGCTCCCGTGGAGTCCCCGCCGCCCCCGGCCCCGGCGGCGCGCTTCCCTCGGCCGGCTCAGCGCAGGCTCGCCCGCGGCCCCGGCCTCCTCCTCCTCCCGCGGCTCCGCGACGATCTGTGCGACGCACGCCCCCTCCTCCCGACCCATCCCGCCCGGCCCAGTGAGCTAATCCGCAGCTGGCGGGCGCCCGGCCGGTTGCCACAGCAACCCCTCTCCCAGGGCCCGGCCCCGCGCGGAGCCGCGGTAAACAGGACCTTCTGCCGGACTCGCCCCCTCGCTTCCCGGGGTTGGGGAGAGGTGGCTTAACCCTTCCAGGGAGGACGCCCGCCGCGCGCCGGCTCCTTTCCACCCAGGCCCGGCGGATTCGCGAGGTGCGCCCGGCCCGGGGTTGAGACCTGGACTCTCGGAGCGGCTGCCCCACGCCCGGCCCCGCTCACTCCAGGCGGTGAACACACTCTCGGCACTGAGCCCGGGCCGGGGCACCCGGGACAGCGAGGCTGGCGCCGCCGTTGCCCCAGGCAGCTTGCCGTCGGGCCGGGGTAATGACAGTCCTGAGACGGGCGGTGAGGGTGATGGGGGCCCGGGAGGGCCCAGGGCCCAGCGCCCTGCAGAAGGGCTCCCAGACCCGGCGGGGAGGGAGGTGGTCAGGAAAAGCTTCCAAGAGGAGAAGTGACTGCATAGACCCGCTGTCCCCACTCACGCAGGACACTGTCAAGGAACGCAGACTGCACGATGCGGGGTGCCCAGCAGAAGTCCTGCGGGAAGGCGCTCAGGAATACCGGCTGGGGCATTCGAGGAAGCTCCCTGGAGCTTTGACCGGGCCAGGAACGCTGAACAGATCTACATAGGTGGGGGAAAGTGGGGGAAAGGAAAGGGTTCTGAGTGGAGGGAAAGGCACCAGCAGAGGCCGGAAGCAGAGGCCAGGCATTTCAGAAACAGCTGAGTGAGGACCAAGTGGTGAATCAGGTCTGATGGGTAATCTTGGCCGGATTTCAAGGGGTGGGGGGACGTTAAGTTTTTGAGCAGAGCAGTGCCCTGATGACTGGGAGGGCGGCCTGGCAGGGTGATCTGCAGGCGTTGGGAGCAAGCTTCAGGTCCGTCTCTACACCAGAGGAAGGCCATCCTCGTCTTTAGCTCAGGGACTTCCAGAAAGGCTGGGAGCCACGGTTTGTGGAACAGCAAAGAGGCCTAAAGTTCAGGCAAAGGGGGAAGAAAGAGAGGAGAAGCTTAGCCTTACAAATCCACAGGACAGTGCACGAGAGGGAAAGGCAGGAGGGAGACAGTGACAAATCAAAGACTGGGTATAATGACGTAATACTACCCAGGCAGTGCCTACGGACTGGGCAGCTGAAATTTGAGGGACTACTTCAAAGTCACAGGAAAAAAAGCTCTGTTTCTTCTCAGCTGAGGTTTACGCATTCTGGGAGCTCTCTGAAGCTTTTCTAGGGCTTGTTCGTTAAACTCCTCATGACATACCCATTTTAACTAAGCATAGTCAACTTTTAGAACACACATTTGCAAAGTGCAAGCTTTTTTTTTAAGTGTAAGCATTTAAATTATTGTTTTGTTTGCCGAAACGTTATTCAATAAGTTTTCACTTTCTTTTTCTTTTTTTTTTTTATTGCCAGTGAAATTTTCACTTTCTTTTTTTCTTTTTCTTTTTTTTTATACGGAGTTTCGCTCTTGTTACCCAGGCTGGAGTGCAATGGCACGATCTCGGCTCACCGAAACCTCTGCCTCCTGGGTTCAGGCAATTCTCCTGCCTCAGCCTCCTGAGTAGCTGGGATTACAGGCACATGCCACCATACCCAGCTAATTTTTTGTATTTTTAGTAGAGACGGGGTTTCACCATGTTGACCAGGATGGTCTCGATCTGTTGACCTCGTGATCCACCCACCTCGGCCTCCCAAAGTGCTGGGATTACAGGCTTGAGCCACCGCACCCGGCCCAAATTTTCACTTTCTAAATAAAGATCAGAGGCTTGGCTGCTTCTTTTTTTTGAGGCAGAGTCTCAGTCTGTCACCACAATGGAGTGCAGTGATGTGATCATAGCTCACTGCAGCTTCGAACTTCTGGGCTCAAGCAATCTCCCACCTCAGCCTTCTAAGTAGGGAGGACTATAGATGTGTGTTCTCATGGTCAGCTAACTTTTTTATTTTTTGTAGGTCTTGCTATGTTGCCCAGGCTAGTCTTGAACTCCTGGCCTCAAGTGATCTTCCTGACTTAGCCTCCCAAAGTGTTGGGATTATAGGTGTGAGCCACCATGCCTGGCCAAGACTTGACTTCTAGAGGGTTAATTATTTCCAGGGCTACAACATATAAGAAAGCAAACTGCTGGGCACGGTGGCTCATGCCTGTACTCCCACCACTTTGGGAGGCCGAGGCAGGCGGGTCACCTGAGGTTGGGATTTCGAAGCCACTCTGACCAACATGAAGAAACCCCATCTCTACTAAAAATATAAAAAAAATTAGCCAGGCGTGGTGGCGCGTGCCTATAATGCCAGCTACTTTCGAGGCTGAGGCAGGAGAATCACTTAAACCTAGGAGGCAGAGGTTGCAGTGAGCTGAGATTGCGCCATTTGCACTCCAGCCTGGGCAACAAGAGCAAAACTCCATCTCAAAAAAAAAAAGAGAGAGAGAGAGAGAAAGCAAACTGGCAAGATGCAAGAGAGAACAGTTGAGCAGAGAGCCCAGCAGGCTGCCTTCCCCAGCCCCAGGCACAAATGGTTTAGTTGCCTTGGATTTTGTGGCTTTGAAATTTCTAGTTGTGCCGGGCGCGGTGGCTCAAGCCTGTAATCCCAGCACTTTGGGAGGCCGAGGCGGGTGGATCACGAGGTCAAGAGATCAAGACCATCCTGGTCAAAATGGTGAAACCCTGTCTCTACTAAAGATACAAAAAATTAGCTGGGCACAGTGGTGCGTGCCTGTAATCCCAGCTACTCAGGAGGCTGAGGCAGGAGAATTGCCTGAACCCAGGAGGCGGAGGTTGCGGTGAGCCGAGATCGCGCCATTGCACTCCAGCCTGGGTAACAAGAGCGAAACTCCGTCTCAAAAAAAAAAAAAGAAATTTCTAGTCGCATCTTAGGTGGACATGATAGAAAGGAAGCTGGGGAGCCCGTTAGTGACAACTCCTGAACCACAGGCTGCCACTCTTTCTTCCATTCCCTCATCTTTTTTATTCCTTTTTTTTTTTTTTTTTTTTTTTGAGACAGACTCTCGCTCTGTCACCTAGGCTGGAATACAGTGGAGTGGTCTCGGCTCACTGCAGCCGATGCCTCCCAAGTTCAAGTGATTTCTCCTACCTCAGCCTCCCATGTAGCTGAGATTACAGGAGTCCACCACCATGCCCAGCTAAGTTTTGTATTTTTAGTAGAGACATGGTTTCACCATGTTGGCCAGGCTGGTCTCAAACTCCTGACCTCAGGTGATCTACCCATCTTGGCTTCCAAAAGTGCTGAAATTACAGGCATGAGCCACCGCACCCAGCCTATTTATTTAAGACAGAGTCTTGCTCTGTCGCCCAGGCTGGAATGCAGTGGCACAATCTCGACTCACTGCAACCTCTGCCTCCTGGGTTCAAGCTATTCTCATGCCTTGGCCTTCCGAGTAGTTGGGATTACAGGTGTGCACCACCACACCTGGCTAATTTTTGTATTTTTCATAGAGATGGCGTTTTATCATGTTGGCCAGGCTGGTCTCAACTCCCGACCTCAGATGATCTGCCCACCTCGGCCTTCCAAAGTGCTGGGATTATAAGCATGAGCCATTGTGCCCAGCCTTTTTAATTTTATTTTAAAATTTATTTTAGGCTGGGCAAAGTGGCTCATGCCTGTAATCCCAGCAGTTTGGGAGGCTGAGACGGGCAGATCATGAAGTCAGCAGATCGAGACCATCCCGGCTAACATGGTGAAACCTGTCTCTACTAAAAATATAAAAAAACTAGCCAGGCATGGTGGCATGTGCCTGTAGTCCCAGCTACTTGGGAGGCTGAGGCATGAGAATCGCTTGAACCCAGCAGGCAGAGGTTGCAGTGATCCAAGATCACAACACTGCACTCCAGTCAGGGCAACAGAGCAAGACTCCGTCTCAAAAAAAAATTAATTTTATTTTTATTTATTTTTATTTTTAATTTTTTTTAAAGATGGGGCTTCACCATATTGGTCAGGCTGGTCTTGAACTCCTGACCTCAGGTGATCTGCCCGCCTCAGCCTCCCAAAGTGCTGGGATTACAGGCATGAGCCACAAACAAATTAATTTTAGTTTATTTATTTTGAGACAGGGTCTTGCTATGTTTCCCAGACTGGCCTCAAACTCCCTGCCTCAGTCTCCCAAATAGTAATCCTGTTTCTTCCACACAGAGCAGCCTTGGGCCACTGCAGAACATTTTTTCCTTCCTCTCCCTTGTCTTTCTCCAGCATCCTGCTGAGGAGTGTAGGCTTTGATTGGAGGAGCACATTCAGCACTGCAGCAAGTTGCTCAGCCTCTAAATCCCAGCTTGTAAACCCATCGTCTGTAGGGTGGAAATGGCAATGGCTGTGACTTCCTAAGAGGGCTGTTGTGAGGGTGCTTGGCCTTTGGGGAGGACTTACAGGTGCCTCCTATTGGTTATTCTTTTCCTAATTTCCTTTTGCTTTTTTCTCCCCATGAACACAGTGTCAAGGTTGAAGAACAGGAGGAGGCCATTTTCTTCTTCCCCATCAGCGCTCAACTCCCTCTCTCTCCCCACCACTTACAGGCCCAGGACTGTCTACTAGCACCAGCACGCACAGGCAATGGAGCTGGCTTTATCTCAGCCGTTAGCCAAGGTAGTGGTGCATTCAGTGGGCCCGCGACTCTGTCTCTTGCTCTGACAGTGTTTGGATGGAACGGATCCTCTCTTTCAGGCTCTGACTGCCATCCAATAAAGATTAAAATAAAGAAACCAGGCTGGATGCGATGGCTCATGCCTGTAATTTCAGCACTTTGGGAGGCTGAAGCAGGTGGATCACCTGAGGGCAGGTGTTTCACCAGCCTGGCCAACATGGTGAAACTCTGTCTCTACCAAAAATACAAAAATTAAGCAGGCGTAGTGGTGGGCATCTGTAATCCCAGCTACTGGGAGGCTGAGGCAGGAGAAATGCTTGAACCCAGGAGAGCAGGCAAGTGGTAATGAGACAGAACAGAGCTGGCCCTGGGCAGAGCCGATGCTCACAGACTTCATGGGGTAACAAAAGAACATGGGTTGAGCCAGACAGGGCTGGGTCGGTGGGACCTCAGATAAAGCACATAGCCCATTGGGGCTTGGTTTTCCCATCATTGAAATGGCAGGAGTGATGCTTCATTCTTAGAGTTGTGGGGCGGACCTAATGCCACGACTGGTCAAAGTGCCTGGGACAAAAAGCGTGCTCCTTCAACATTTACATCCAAAAGAAATTTCAGTGGAAATGAAAACATTTGAGAGAGTGTCTGAGGCTCTTTCTCAGGCTCTGCCCCCTGCCTTGATGGGGCTAGCCTTGTCATATCCCTAGTACTTCCCATCTCCTGTGGTTTGTTTCTCTTTCTTTCTCTTTCCTCCCTCCCCTCTGCCTCCCTCCTTCCTTCCTTCTTTCTTTTTTTCCTTCTCCTTCCTTTCTATTTCTTTCTTTCTTTCCTTCCTTCCTTCTTTCCTTCCTTCCTTCCTTCCTTCCTTTCCTCCTTCCCTCCCTCCCTCCCTTCCTTCCTTCCAATGATAAGATCTCCGCTCACCGCATAGGTGCATAGGTGAAAGGTATACACATGGAAGGCTGGGGTGGGAGAATCACTTGAGCCTGGGAGTCCTGGGTTGTGGTGCACTGTGCCAATCCAGCGTCTGCACTAAATTCAGCATCAATATGATGACCTCTCGGGAGCAAGGGACCACCACGTTGACTAAGGAGGGGTGAATCGACCCAGGTCACAAATGGAACAGGTCAAAACTCCTGTGCTAATCCATAGTGGGATCACACCTGTAAATATCCACTGCACCCCAGCCTGGGCAACACAGCCAGGACCCATCTCTTAAAAAATAATAATGGAAATAATTAGGCTGGGTTCAATGGCTGTTTGTAATCTTAATCTTAGCACTTTGGGAGGCTGAGGCAGGTGAATCACTTGAGCCCAGAAGTTTGAGACTAGCCTGGCAACATGGTGAAATCCTGTCTCTATTAAAAATACAAAAAATTAGCCAGGGGTGGTAGTGCACGCTTATAATCTCAGCTACTCAGGAGGCAGAGGCTCTCGAATCGCTTGAACCTTGGAGGCAGAGGTTGCAGTGAGCCGAGATAGTGCCACTGCACTCTGGCCTAGGCAAGAGTGAGACCTTGTTTCAAAAAAAAAAAAGGAAATAATTAAATTATATTTAAAAAGAAAGAGGCTAGGCATGGTGGCTCACGCCTGTAATCCCAACACTTTGGGAGGCCAAGGCAGGTGGATCACCTGAGATCAGGAGTTCAAGACCAGCCTGGCCAACATGGTGAAATCCTGTCTCTTTAAAAAAAAAAATAAAAAGAAAGAAAAAAATCTATATATACAGTAGATGCTGGACAAGAAGTTTATTGATTGATTGATCATCTAGAGAGCTGGTGTGGGGAGAAGAATCACATGTCTGTGCTTAGACAAGTTTAGATGAGGTAAAGCAAGGAAGGAACTTAAGGGCAGGGAAAAGTCTACAGCCTCACCTGGACACAGACTTGGCCAAGGCTCTCCCACATCCCTCCCATCCAGAGACCAAAGCCCTGCAGGCTCAGAGCCCACTAAGCCATCTTAGAGAGGCTCTAAGTCAGAGCTTACAGATGTCAAGGATTCCCTTCTAGGCTCTTGCTGGCACATGGATGCCTCCCCTCCACAGAAGGCCACCTCCCTCCTGCCTCTCTCATTCTGCCTCTAAACCAATCCTCAGTCCATTCTCCCACCCAGACACAGCTGAGTGTCAGTTCTTTCCAGTCCCACCTGGCTACCTCTCTCTGAGGAAACAAAACCAAGCCAAGCATCCCACTGAAACCTCAAAACCAGGCTTGGTTTGTTCTTCAACCCAATCAGATGCAATCCAGGAGGGGGAGGGGGAGTGGGAGGGGTGGAGGAGCAGAGGCCACCCAGGAGTGTGCAGAGCCCAGACTGAAGCCCCACGGCTCTTTCATCTTCCCTGGCTTCGAAGGGCTAGTCTTTGGCGGAGATGCCTCTGTGCCCTCCGTCCTCCGGGGACACTCACGCGTTCTGCCACTTTCACTGGGACTATAAGATGGGCAGCTGTTGAAGCCTGCTAGTGGGTGCTGTGGGGCAGATGGTCTTTGTTTATTACAACGGATGGCTGACATTTGCCGGCTTACCCCAAGGAATCCTGGAGAATCTCTGCTTTGGCAGACAGCACCTCAACATAGCATTTTGAGATAAGAACCACTTCTGTTTCATTTCATAACCCTAATTTATTTTGGGGTGTCTTTTTTCTCGCACATGAATTAAAGTGTTTGTAACTTTTGTAAAGACTGGCGTGTTTACGACAAAAAGCAAAGAACAAAGGTGTGAACTTTCCAGGTCATTCACCACTAGGCAAAGTCTCAAAGATGAAGCCTGTCACGCCAAGTACCTGCTATACTTATATTCTTTCTGTTCCTTTTGGACGATGTAGTTGAACAGTAAAAAAAAAAAAAAAGAAAGAAACAAGAAATGTGGTGATTTGGATACTTTTTAGAGGCATGGCTTTCTGTGTTTAAGCTGTGTGGCTCTTTGTGGTCACTGTGATTTCAGAACACAGGAGGACAGTGAGGCCAGTGAGTCCAACTCCTCTGCGTAGACTGCTGTGCACAGGATGCAAGGCACGTACCTCCTGCTTCTGAGAGCCTTGCTTGCCTATTTTCTGGCCCAACGAGGCAGTATCTTCAGACTCGGGAGAAGGAGTGAGGTAATACTCTTCATTAAAGATTCCAGGCCCGGTGCGGTGGCTCATGCCTGTAATCCCAGCACTTTGGGAGGCTGAGGTGGGCAGATCACGAGGTCAGGAGATTGAGACCAGCCTGACCAACATGGTGAAACCCCGTCTCTACTAAAACAAAAATTAGCTGGGCATGGTGGCACACGCCTGTAATCTCAGCTACTCAGGAGGCTGAGGCAGGAGAATTGCTTGAACCTGGGAGGTGGAGGTTGCAGTGAGCCAAGATTGTGCCACTGTACTCCAGCCTGGGTAACAAAGCAAGACTCTGTCTCAAAAAAAAAAGAAAAAAAAGATTTTAGGCCAATGTTAGTCAGTGGCTCATACCTGCAATCCCAGCACTTTGGGAGGCTGAGGCAGCATAATCACTTGATCATGTCTGTGCTTGATCACAGGTGTGTGCCAGGAGTTCAAGACCGGAATGGGCAACATAGTGAGACCCCCCGCCCATCTCTATAAAAAATAAAAAATTAACTGGGTATGGTGGCACACACTAGGTAGGTCAAGGCCACAGTGAGCCGTGATCTCAGCATTGCACTCCAGCCTGTGCAACATAACAGGACCCTGTCTCACTTTTCTCAAAAAACAAACCAAAACAACAACAAGAAAAAAGAAAACATTTTATTTTAGACAGAGCCTCACTCTGTCACCCAGGTTGGAGTACAATGGCGTGATCTTGGCCCACTGCAACCTCGGAGTTCCAGATTCAGGTAATTCTCCTTCCTCAGCCTCCCTAGTAGCTGGATTACAGGTGCTGTTCACCACGCCTGGTGAATTTTTGTGTTTTTAGTAGAGATGGGGTTTGGTAGAGATGGAGTTTCACCATGTTGTCCAGGCTGGTCTCGAACTCTTGACCTCAGGTGATCTGCCCACCTCGGCCTCCCAAAATGCTGGGATTGTAGGCATGATGCCACTGCGCCTGGCCAAAAGAAGAAAATACTTTAATCACACCAGTTTATGAGGTAGGGATTACAGTTGTGTCCTCATTGCCAGATCACCATCTCTCTCTCGAAATCCACCCAGGCCCAAGGTCAGCCTTCAGACTTCCAAATGACTGAAGAGCACAGTCCTCTCAGAGGCCACACCTTGCTTGAGGGAACATACTTTTGGAAGCTCTAATAACTGTCCACTTCCTACATCTTCAGATTAAATCAAATAAAAATAAAAAATATTAGCCAGGCTGGGCGCCGTGGCTCATGCCTGTAATCCCAGCACCTTGGGAGGCCAGGGCGGGGGGATCACGAGGTCAGGAGATTGAGACCCAGCCTGGCTAACACAGTGAAACCCCGTGTCTACTAAAATAGAAAAAATTAGCCAGGTGTGGTCCACATGCCTGTAGTCCCAGCTATTTAGGAAGCTGAGGCAGGGGAATTGCTTGAACCTGGGGACAGAGGTTGCAATGAGCTGAGATCCTGCCACAGCATTCCAGCCTGGGCAACAGAGTGAGACTGTGTCTCCAAAAAAAAAAAAAAAAAAAATTGGCCAAAGGCAAGCCAGATGATACACTACTGCTCTTGCTGGCAGTGTGACTTTGGGTGAGTCAACTTCCCTCTCTGGGTGTCAGATTCCTGTGGAGACGGGATCATAGTGGCATAGGGGCTGTCAGGTCCCTCCCAGCACCAGCCTTCTCACATAGACAAAGGAGCACAAGAGCAGTGGTCTGTTCTCATTTTCCTGAATATGTGCTGGGCAGTGTTAATACATCACGGAGATTACCTAGTAGGAAGGTTCTCATATTAGCCTCTTCTGGAGATGAAGAAGCAACCAAAGAGTGGTTGGCTGTCTTGCCCAAGGCCACTGCAAGGGAGTACCAGGGCTGAGATGGGCCCAGGCAGCCTGACCCCAGGGCACCAGCATCATGGCTTTGTGGCCAGGACAGGCTTTAGAACAGAGAAGTTAACTGGGGTTGGCAGGGGATGGTGGCTCAGTCCTGTAATCCCAGCATTTTGGGAGGCTGAAGGGGGCGGATCACCTGGGGTCAGGAGTTTGAGACCAGCCTGGCCAACATGGTGAAACCCCATCTCTACCAAAAATAAGCTGAGCGTGGTGGCATCTGCCTGTAATCCCAGGTACCCAGGAGGCTGAGACAGGAGAATCGCTTGAATCAGAAGGTGAAGGTTGCAGTGAGGCCATGCCACTGCACTCCAGCCTGTGTGACAGAGCAAGACTCCATCTCAAAAAAAAAAGTGAATAGGGCCCAGGGGCATACCATGTCAGAGTGGGGAGTGGCCTCAGAGAGGAGCAACCCAAGCCTCCAGGCAGGAGGAGAGGAGGGGACTTGCCTGGGTCACACAGGGTTAGCACAGAGGCTGCACGTGAGTAGTGCCAGTTCCATGGCACCGGGAGAAGGGTATCTGGAGCAAGCCACCTAGAAAACCAGAAGGCAGGAACTAGAGGAGGAGAAGTTCTCTTGATGAGGAGTGACGGAGACCATTCAACTGAAGAGTGAAAAAGAGAAAGGGAGAAGGCCCAGGTCTGGTCTCCCAGGAAAGTGATGGCTCATTGCCACAGGCACACGCACACAACAGCCTCCTCCCTTCCCTGCTTCTTTCAGTATGATTTCTGATGTTTTCTCCTCTGCCAGCTTGGGGAATAGATATGGGTGGCCCTGGGCCAAAATTTACACACCAGTGCCCAACTCTCTTAAGAAGGAATTACAGGCCGGGCGCGGTGGCTCAAGCCTGTAATCCCAGCACTTTGGGAGGCCGAGGCGGGTGGATCACGAGGTCAAGAGATCGAGACCATCCTGGTCAACATGGTGAAACCCCGTCTCTACTAAAAATACAAAAATTAGCTGGGCATGGTGGCGCGTGCCTGTAATCCCAGCTACTCAGGAGGCTGAGGCAGGAGAATTGCCTGAACCCAGGAGGCAGAGGTTTCGGTGAGCCGAGATCGCGCCATTGCACTCCAGCCTGGGTAACAAGAGAGAAACTCTGTCTCAAAAAAAAAAAAAAAAAAGAAGGAATTACAGGCCAGAGATACCAAGCAGGACCTGGGGGAGGGGCAGGGCCAGGCCTTCTCACACTTTTTTTTTTTTTAATGAATGAGAGGTTTTTATGTTGACCAGCCTGGCCTCAAACTCGTAGCCTTGCCTCCCCAAGTGCTAGGACAACTGGCCTGAGCCACCGAGGCTCCCTTTTTCTTTTCTTTTCTTTTTTTTTTTTTGAGACAGAGTTTTGCTCCTGTTGCCCAGGCTGGAGAGCAAAGGCATGATCTCGGCTCACTGCAACCTTCACCCCCACAGGTTCAAGTGATTCTCCTGCTTCAGCCTTATGAGTAGCTGGGATTACAGGCTTCCACCACCAGGCCTGGTTATTTTTCATATTTTTAGCAGAGATGGAATTTCACTGTTGGCCAGGCTGGTCTCCAACTCGTGACCTCAGGTGATCCACCTGCCTCACCCTTCCGAAGTGCTGGGATTACAGGTGTGAGTCACCACGTTTGGCCTTTCTCACACTTCTTATCTGCCTGATAATCCCATTGGATTTATGGGAAAAAAGGAGAAAAAAGGACAGATTCTGGCCTTCCTTGAGTGAATCTGATGCAAGGTGTCTGGGATGGGCCCCAGGAATGTGCAGTTTTACAAGCCACCAGGTGTGTGTGTGCTTGTAAACAGTCTCACTCTGTTGCCCAGGCTGGTCTTGAACTCCTAGTTTTTAGAGATCTTCCTGCTCTGGCCTCCCAAGGTTCTAGGATTACAGATGTGTGAGCCACTGTGCCCAGTCACCCAGGTGTTTTTGGTGGAGGTGGCTCAAGTTCCCACCAGAGACACACTGGTTTAGAGCCTGCTCAAGGGGAGACACAGAAGTTGAAGCTGCAGCAGGTAAGTGCAGGGGGTTCCCTTCTATTCTATTCTGTTCTAAGAACATGGGTGTGGGGGGTGGGAAGAGGGGTAGGAGGCCAGGAGGTGCTGAAAGAATCTCAGGAAAGAACTGTCCTCCACAAGGACCTAAGACCAGTGATTCTCAAGCAGGGACAACTTCGCTTCTTTGCTTTTCCAGGGGATATTTGGCAATTTTTCTTTTCTTTTTCTTTTTTCTTTTTTTAAAGAGACAAGGTCTCACTCTGTCCCCCAGGCTGGAGTGCAGTGGCACAATCATAGCTCACTGCAACCTCAAATACCTGGGCTCAAGCCATCTCCCCTCCTCAGCCTCCTGAGTAGCTAGGACGATGGGTGTGCTTCATTGCCATGCCCAGCCTTGTACAGCGTTCGCACCATGGGCTTGAGACAGCTAGCGTGACTCGCCCCATCTTGGCTGCTGGACCTATCTGTACTCCCCCATCCGAGGGCTGTTGAGCTGAGACAAAGGCCGCAGGCTGAGTCACTGAGGCAAAAACAGAACTCAAAGCAAAGGTGTGCGGTTTGTGAGGACATTGTGCTGTCTGTCTTCATGTCCCCATCAGTCTCTGTGTAAGCAATAAAACTTGCTGCAATTGAGATGCCTAAGAGGAGCAAAGACCCCTGCCCATGTTTTCCCTGGAGCCAAGTCTTTGTTCCACCCCATGATGGAAAACAGGTTTGACAAGCCACCTTAAAGGCATCTTTGAAAGACGTAAACTTCCTTTTGAGTTATTTTCACAGGCCTCTGGTAAATATTCTGTTTACCCTTTATTTGCATAAACTTCTTTGTGAGCTACTTTCACAAGCCTCTGCTAACTATTCTGTTTACCCTTCTTTTACATAAACTTTGTGAGCTATTTTCAGGAGCCTCTGTTTACCCTTTCTTTGTGAGATAAAGTAACTGTAGACAAGAAAAAAGGTATAAAAGCTGTAACCCACAAGAATAAACTTTGCTACGTTTCCACCCCCAGTTATGTAGCCCTCCAGACTCCGCTTTTTCTTTCTTTTTTCCGGGCGCTCTCTCCCTCAGGTTGAACAAGACATCTACGTCAGTGGTCCCGGGGACTCCCGCAGGTCGGTAGCCCCCCCCCCCCGGCAGACGTGCCGGATCCCGACACAGCCCAGTAATTTTTTTTTTTTTTTTGTAGAGACAGAGTCTTGCTATATTGCCTAGGCTGGTCTGAGAGTCCTGTGCTCAAGCAATCCTCTCACTTTGGTCTCCCGATGTGCTGAGGACACAGGCATGGGCCACCATGCCTAGGTGACATTTGGCAACGTCTGAAGACATTTTATCATCATAACTGGGAAAGGGGAGTGCTATGGTGCGAATGTGCCCCCCTCTGAAATTCATATGTTGAAATTCTTTTTTTTTTTTTGAGACGGACTTTTGCTCTTGTTACCCAGACTGGAGTGCAATGGCACGATCTCGGCTCACTGCAACCTCCACCTTCTGGGTTCAGGCAATTCTCCTGCCTCAGCCTCCCGAGTAGCTGGGACTACAGGTGTGCGCCACCATGCCCAGCTAATTTTTGTACTTTTAGTAGAGACAGGGTTTCACCTTGTTGACCAGGATGGTCTCGATCTCTTGACCTCGTGATCCACCCGCCTCAGCCTCCCAAAGTGCTGGGATTATAGGCATGAGCAACCATGCCCGGTCTATGTGTTGAAATTCTAACCCCCAAAATGATGGGAGGTGAGTGGAGCCGTCATGAATGGGTTAAGTGTCCCCATCAAAGACGCCCAGAGAAAGCTGTCACCCTCCTTCCAGCACACACGGTGAGAAGGTAGCAGTCTGCAGCCCAGAAACAGGCCTTCACTAGAACTCATCCATGCTGCGCCTCGATCCTGATTTCCCAGGCTCCAGCACTGTGAGAAATAAAGATTTGCTGTTTCTAAGCCACACAGTTCATAGTATTTTTTTTTTTTTTTTTTTTTTTAGGCAGTGTCTTGTTCTGTCTCCCAGGCTAGAGTGCAGAGGCGCAATCCCAGTTCACTGCAACCTCTGCTTCCCGGGTTCAAGTGATTCTCCTGCCTCAGTCTCCTGATTACAGGCACCCACCACTGTGCTGGCTAATTTTTGTATTTTTAGTAGAGATGGACGGGGTTTCATCATCTTGGCCAGGCTGGTCTCAAACTCCTGACTTTGTGATCCACCCGCCTCAGCCTCCTAAAGTGCTGGGATTAGAGGCATGAGCCACTGCACCTGGCTGATATTTTGTTATATAGCAGTTCCAACGAACTAAGACAGGGAATGTTTCTGGCATCAAGTGGGGAGAGGCCACACATACTGCCAAACATCCTGCAATGCACAGGACAGCCTCCCCCTCCAAACACAACGAAGAATCCTTCGGGAATGCCGAAGATGCAGAGGCCAGGAAGCCCAGAGCTAGCCCATTTCCCACTTGAACTAGTACTTGCCCCGCATCACATCTGCTGGGTAGCAATGTTACACGCGAGCTGCTAAAATCAGTCATGTGGTTCACGTGGAGAGAGAAGCACAGCCAGATGGGCCTTTGCACAGTTGCCCTTTCCTTGGTTTCCGGCTGGGTCTGGGAACCCCTGGGGAAGCATGAGTTACACTTCCCGAGTGAATGGTGCCACCTAGTGGGAATGAACCAAACAACACCAGCAGGAGCATTGCAAACACCTGGAAACTTAAAACTTAGCTGGCTTTCCACTGTTGAGAAGATTCTATGGGAATCAACGAAAACCCCCCAGATGAGGAAGGCAGAGGCTATTTAGCGCTTTCTATGACCAGACAGTCAGCCATCATCACTTGCATTTGGCAGAGAGTCAGATATAACTGGAGACTCAAATGCTAGAGGGAAAGATTTCTATAGGAAAAAAGAGAATATTTTAGGTGGGCTGTAATAGGAAGATGTTGGTAGCGGGAGGGTGCAAGCAGCAGCATCTCGTGTGATGGGTTTGGAGAGGATGTTTGGCTTTCTTGGCTTGGTTCTGAGTTGGAAGTGTAGGTGAAAATTAGGGCAGCAGGCAGGCATTGAGCAGATCCTGACGTTCTGGGCCAATTGCTATAGAAGCTGTGGCTTGGCTTCCTGGCCCGTTGCTGCAGAGGTTGTGGGTCACAGCCTCTGAATACGCAAAGGGACAATGACCGTACATGACACCATACCTAGAAATGCAGAGTGTTATATATGGCCATTGTTCCTTTGCATATTCGGTCTCTTAATTCATTAAACATTCTAAATATATCCATCCCCCCTGTTACTAATCCTGAAGTGGACTGCATAAAGTTACCCATGTCAGCAGCAGATTGACTCTAAGCCGGCATCTGTGATTTTCAGTGGCTGCCCTTATAGACTTTGATTTAGAGCTCATATGTGATAGAACTGTTTTTTACTGCCCATGGTGCCTTCATATGTATGATACAATTCTCCTAATTGACACGGGCCTCAGTAATAATCCCTCAACTTCACCTATTCGGGAGCTGACTCTAGCTCTTTACAATGCTACACCCACCACCACTATCAACAGTCATTTGGTGGTGAAGTTAATGGTGGTGGGTGGTAACAGTGGTGGCAATGATGGTGGTGATGGTCATGGTGGGCCTGTTGCTGCAGAGATTGTGCATCACCACTGTCACTGTCACCATTACCACCACCGCTATCATCATGATGGCCACCACTATTGTCACCACCATTGTCACCATCACCACCACCACCAACACCACCACTATTACCAATATCAACGCCATTACCATTGCCACTGTCACCACCACCACCGTTACCACCCACCACCATTACCTTCACCACCACCAACACTGTCTTCACCATGACCCCCGCCGTCACCATCTCCTCCACCACCACCACCACCACCACATTTACCACTACCACTATTTGCAAGGTCAATGGTTCTCAAAACGTTTTCCCCAGACCAGCAGCATCGGCATCACATAGTAACTGTCAGAAAAGCACATTTTTGGGCCCCACCCTAGGCCGACAAAAATCAGCAATGGGGTGGGGCCAGCCCTCCAGGTAATTCTGATGGATGCTAAAGTTTGAGAGCCACCATCTCAAGGATAAAATTTCTAGGATAAAATTCTAGATAATTTTTAGATAAATAAGGCCCACAAGGGACTTTTTTCTTTTTCTTTTTTTTTTTGAGAGGGAGTCTTGCTCTGTCACCAAGGCTGGAGTGCAGCAGCCTGATGTCGCGGCTCAGTCCAACTTCCACCTCCTGGATTCAAGCAATTATTCTGCCTCAGCCTCCCAAGTAACCGCGTGCCACCATTCCCACCTATGTTTTTGTATTTTTAGTAGAGTTGGAATTTCAGCATGTTAGCCAGGATGGTCTCGATCTCATGACCTCATAATCCACCTGCCTCGGCCTCCCAAAGTGTTGGGATTACAGGTGTGAGCCACTGTGCCCAGCCTCACAAGGGCCTTATTTTAAGTCAGACCTTCCACAATATATCCTCCAAATATGGGATTTGCCTGTCTTATGAAGTAATGAGAGAAAAAGAACAACCTTTATGTAATAAAATGACAACATTTGCTACCATTTATCGAATCATGGGGCTAAGCACATCACAGACACCTGCTTACTCTTTACCACACCTCCAGTGGTTACAGATGGGAAACAAGGCCCAGAGAGGTTAGGCAACTAGGATTTGAGGCCACACCTATTTAGCACCATAATTTGTGTTAACTATGGTTAAATGTATTCCCAAAATCATAAATGCACATCTAGAGAATCTGTAGTTTTTTGTTTTGTTTTGTTTTGTTTTTTTAGAGTTTTGCTCTTCTTGACAGGCTAGAGTACAATAGCATGATCTCAGCTCCCTGCAACCACCAACTCCCTGGTTCAAGCCATTCTCTTGCCTCAGCCTCCCGAGTAACTCGGATTGCAGGCAAGCGCCACCACGCCTGGCTAATTTTTGTATTTTTAGTAGAGACAGGGTTTCACCATGTTGGCAGAGATGGTCTCTATCTCCTGACCTTGGATCTGCCTGCCTTAGCCTCCCAAAGTGCTGGGATTACACGTGTGAGCCACCATGCCCAGCCCCTTGGGCAGATTTCTGTGGAAGCCTCTCACGCACATGGAGATAAAGCCTGTCTAGGCTGGGCGACATGGCTCATGCCTGTAATCCCAGCACTTCAGGAGGCAGGGGATCACCTGAGGTCAGGCATTCAAGACAGGTGTGAGCCACCCCGCCCTGTCATTTCTTTTATGGCTTTGCCACACTTTGACACTGCACGTTTTAATTTCTTATCAAGGGTGTTTTTCAAAAGGTTGAAATTCAGCACTTACATGTTCCTAGTTAGGTCCCCCTCATTAGTATTCAACCAGTAAGGGTAAGATGTTTGTGTCCATTTCCCCAGGGTCCAGCACATGACCTAGCTTGATCAGTAGATATTATTGAGGCTCAACAAATACGAGATTGGGCTCAAGTATTTATTGTGCTCAATAAGTATTATTGAATGAACATGGCCTTTCCGGAGCCTCTCCCCAAGGTCCAACACAATCGCTGAATTAATGCAGCTGAGGACATAGCATCCACCAACTCCTACCCCCAGCCCACACCCCTCCTTCCACCCACCATCCCTACCCTTGCTGAAAAGTGGACCTGTGTTCAGAACTTGCCTTCAGCTCGCACACTTTTCATCCATGCTCTTTGGAATAATGAAAGATATGAAGAAGTCAATGGGGAGAAAGACGTGGAGAGGGGGACATGGAGGGTGCCTTTGCATTTTGTTACCCAGGACCGAGGACTCAAGAGCAGGGCTGTCTTGGCCTGGGGTTGCTGTCCTCTTTAAGGGGTGGGTCTGGGGCGCTCCTTCAAGATCCTGGCTGCCCAGGCCTCTGCCACTGACCCTCTGCTCCCTGGGAGCCTCACTGCCCAGCACCCAGCCCTCTGCCTCCACTGGCCACCCTGAAACAGCCAAGTGGGTTCACCTTGCCCGATGCTTAGACAGAGCTGATTTATCAAGACAGGGGAATTGCAATAGAGGAGTAATTCACACAGACCCGGCTGTGCGGGAGACCGGATGGTTTATTATTACTCAAGTCGGTCTCCCTGAGCATTCGAGGAGCAAAGTGTTTTTTTTGTTGTTGTTGAGATGTAGTTTTCGCTCTGTTGCCCAGGCTGGAGTGCAGTGGCCTCAGCTCACTCAGCTCACTGCAACCTCCACCTCCCGGGTTCAAGCGATTTCCTTCCTCAGCCTCCTGAGTAGCCGGAATTACAGGCCTGTGCCACTACACCCGGCTAATATTTTTTTGTATTTTTAGTAGAGACAGAGTTTCACCATGTTGGTCTGGCTGGTCTCGAACTCCTGACCTCATGATCTGTCCACCTGGGCCTCCCAAGTGCTGGGATTACGGGCATGAGCCACTGTGCCTGCAACTCTGTGGGGAGCAGAGTTTTTTATTTATTTATTTTTGAGACAGAGTTTTGCTCTTGTTACCCAGACTGGAGTGCAATGGCACAATCTCGGCTCACCGCAACCTCTGCCTCCTGGGTTCAAGCAATTCTCCTACCTCAGCCTCCCGAGTAGCTGGGACTACAGGCGTGCGCCACCATGCCCAGCTAAATTTTGTATTTTTAGTAGAGACGGGGTTTCACCATGTTGACCAGGATGGTCTCGATCTCTTGACCTAGTGATCCACCTGCCTCGGCCTCCCAAAGTGCTGGGATTATAGGCGTGAGCCACCGTGCCCGGCCGGGAGCAGAGTTTTTAAGGATAACTTGGTGGGTGGGGGGAAGGCCAGTGAGTGGAGAGTACTGATTGGTTGTGTCAGAGATTAAATCCTAGGAAATTGAAGCTGTCTTCTTGCACTGAGTTAGTTCCCAAGTGGAGGGCCACAAGATCAGTTGAGCCAGTTTATCCATCTGGTTGGTGCCACCTAATCCATCAAATACAGGGTCTGCAAAATATCTTGAGCACTGATCTCAGGAATAGTTTAGGGAGGGTCAGAATCTTGTAGCCTCCAGCTGCCTGACTCCTAAATCATACTTTCTAATCTTGTGGCTTTGTTAGTCCTACAAAGGCAAACTATTCCCGGAGCAAGAAGGAGGTTTAAGAAAGGGCTGTTATGGGCTGCCCACGGTGGCTCACACCTGTATTCCCAGCACTTTGGGAGGCCGGGGCAGGTGGATCACGAGGTCAAGAGATCTAGACCATCCTGATCAGCATGGTGAAACCGCCCTCTCTACTAAAAATACAAAAAATTAGCTGGGCATGGTGGCGCGTGCCTGTAGTCCCAGCTACTCGGGATGCTGAGGCAGGAGAATTGCCTGAATCCAGGAGGCGGAGGTTGCGGTGAGCCGAGATCGCGCCATTGCACTCCAGCCTGGATAACAAGAGCGAAACTCCGTCTCAAAAAAAAAAGAAGCAAGATGGAGTTGGTTAGGTCAGATTTCTTTGCCATGGCGGTTTCAACCCGGTGGCTGACCCCGTCCCACCCATCTCCCTCCCCTCCACCACAGCCCTTGGTGCCTGGGTTCCCTGCACCCGCACCACCTCGCTAGCCCCTACGCTCCGCCCCAGGGCCCCGCCCCCAACGCTCCGCCCCTCTCTTCCGTCCCCGCCTGCCCGCCACCCCGGGGATCTCGCACTGGCCCCTGGGCGCGCGGTGACCCTGCGACTGCCCGGCCTCTGCCTCCGCCCGCGCGGTCCCCTCGCTCGTCGCGCGCGCCCGGGGCCTGGCTTCGCGTGGGTCCTGGCTCCCACCGTTCCGCAGTTGGTGCCGCCTGACAGCCCCTTAGGTGCAGCGCGGCGGGTGTCTGGCCGGCGCTTCCGGCCTGAGGCCCGGCGAGGTGTGGGTGCGATCCGGGCCGCAGCCGGCGCGGATGGATAGCCCCGTCCGCGGGGGCAGGGCCGGGCTTCGGCCTCACCGCAGCCTCGCCTGAGCCGGCGCTCCTGAAGTGGAGGGCGGGCCGCCTGGGCCGCGGGCCTCTGGAGGATGGTGGCGCCCTGGCGCGTCTCGGTCAGGGTTTTCCTGTCGCACCTGAGGTGCTTCGAGCTCAGACAGGGACTCGGCCTCCTGAGGCCCTCCGAGTGCCCTCGCGATGCCAGGCTCTGCTGGCTTCTGCTGGGCACTTTGCCCAAGCTCGTCTCCACCTGCGGGGACGTGGGTGAGGGGGCCCCTGACGTCCTCGGTCGGCAAAGGGCCCGCTGGAGCGGCGCGGCTGGCGCGGGGCCTACGGAGAGCCTCCCCCGAGCGGGACCGCTGGGCGGCGTCTTCCTGCATCTCCGCCTCTGGCTTCGTGCCGGCGCTCTGCTGGTGAAATTCTTCCCCCTCCTTCTCCTCTATCCCCTCACCTACCTGGCTCCCAGCGTCTCCACGCTCTGGCTCCAACTGCTTCTGAAAGCCACCGAGACCTCAGGCCCAACCTACATCAAACTGGGCCAGTGGGCCAGCACCCGGCGCGATCTGTTTTCCGAGGCTTTCTGTGCGCGGTTTTCCAAGCTGCATGTTCGAGTGACCCCCCACCCGTGGACTCACACTGAGCGCTTCCTTCGGAAGGCTTTTGGGGAGGAATGGGGGGACATCCTCTCTTTTGAGAACCGGGAACCTGTGGGCTCAGGCTGTGTGGCCCAGGTGTACAAAGCATACGCCAACACTGCATTCCTGGAGATTGACAGCGTCCAGAGACTTGGCAGGGCCTCTTCTCTGCCGCCCTCCTCAGAAGCTGGGGCAGTCAGGGGGCTGAGAGAGCTCTTTGGATACCTTGGAAATGGCCGGAAACCTCCAGGAAATCTCGCAGACCAGTCGTTTCTAGAAAGGCTGCTCCTCCCTTATGGTGACCTGGTTGGATCAAATGCAGGGGCGTCTCAGGCTCCCGTCCCTGGCTACCACGCTGAGCCAGGTCACCTCATCCCCGTGGCAGTGAAAGTAAGTGCTCTGAGAGCTCACAGCTCACCTACCCACTGAGCTTTCCCAGATCAGAAACACCCGCCATGCAAATTGCCCCCATGTTTATTTCTATTTGCCTGACCAATATCTGAGTGCTTCTTTTTTTTTTTTTTTGAGATGGAGTTTTGCTCTTGTTTCCCAGGGTCGAGTGCAATAGCGTGATCTTGGCTCATTGCAACGTCCCCCTCTCGGTTCAAGGGATTCTCCTGCCTCAGCCTCCCTAGTAGCTGGGATTACGGCACCCGTCACCAAACCCAGCTAATTTTTTGTAATTTTAGTAGAGATGGGGTTTCACTATGTTGGCCAGGCTGGGCTCGAACTCCTGACCTCAGTTGATTCACCCGCCTCAGCCTCCCAAAGTGCTGGGATTACAGGTGTGAGCCACCACGCCCTGAGTGCTTATTTCAAGCAAGCTGTTTCATTTCTTGGCTTGAAGTGGAGGTGTGAATAGTCTGATAGAGGAAAATGAACAGGGTCTGGAGTGAACTAACTGCTTGGGTGTTGGGACCACATCTTCCTTCCTTTGATGAGAAGCCACCTGGCTCTTCCTTGGATGGTGGGACCCAGCCCCGGCTGGGTAAAACGTGTCCAGTGGATTCTTCCTGTCTCACGGTTCCTCTTTCCGACAGGTGTTGCACCCTGGCCTGCTCTCTCAGGTGCATATGGACCTGCTGCTGATGAAGATTGGCAGCCGAGTCCTTGGACTTTTGCCAGGCATCAAGTGGCTTAGCTTGCCTGAGATTGTGGAGGAATTTGAGAAGCTGATGATCCAACAGGTGAGTTCTCCTTCCCTCAGTTGTAAATAGCACCTAACATCGTTTTTGCCATTAGCTGCTGCTTAGTAAATGTTGAATAATTTTGCGGTATGTCATGGCTCATGTGGTATGTTAGAGTAGGTAACACTAGCTGGTAAAACAACATCGAAACCTCAGTGGCTTCATGGAATGAGGTCATTTCTTGCTTATATAAAAGTTCTGGTGGGCATGGTGGCTCATGCGTGTAATCCCAGCACTTTGGGAGGCTGAGGTGGGTGGATCACTTGAGGCCAGAAGTTCCAGATTAGCCTGGCCAACATGCTGTAACCCTGTCTCTACCAAAAATACAAAAATTAGCCCAACTTGGTGGTGCGTGCCTGTAATCCCAGCTACTTAGGAGGCTGAGGTATGAGAATTGCTTGAACCTGGGAGGTGGAGGTTGCAGTGAGCTGAGATTATGCCACTGCACTCCAGCCTGGGCGACAGAGCAGGACTCCATCTTAAAAGCAAAACAGAAACAAAAAACAAAGTTCTATGCAGGTGAACTGAGGCAGAGAAAGGGAGCTCTTTGTTTTATTATTTTAAAAATAGAGACAGAGTCTAGCCATGTTGCCCAGGTTGGCCTTGAACTCCTGGGCTTAAGTTATTCTCCCTCCTCAGCCTTCCCAAGTGCTGGGATGACAGACCTAGGCCACTGCACATGGTCAAGAGAGGGAGCGCTACTCCCTAGTTTCAGGGAACTCAATTTCTTCCCAAGTTTGGCATTGCCTTCTTCAATATGTGTCATCTGGGGTCAGTGTGGATTGGAGGGAGAGGCCAGGGAGGGTCACTTAAGAGATTTTGTGGCTGGGTCTGGAAGTGGCAAACCACTTCTTCCCTGTCCAGTGATCAGAGCTTTAACTACATGGGCCCAATGTAACGGGGAACTTGGGAAACACTGTATTCCTTTATGCTGGGGAGGAAAAGGAAATGATTCTGGTGGAGAATGTCTAGCATTATTTCTGCCATAATCAATGACTCCAGAGTGAGAAAATAATTAGCAAAGTCACACACTGTGCCTTTGTTTTGCTTTGATTCCACGGCAAATTGAGTCAACAAGGACCTCCTTCATGCTCAGGGCCCTGGGGCCAGACTGTCGGGGCTCCATATCGGCACCTGTTGGCTCCTTGGTGGGTAGTGCAGGAATTGGCACGTTTTCAGAAGCAACCTGCTAAGTCTTTATTTAGAGCCTCTGATTTAAGATTTTAAGTCCTAGGAATCATTTTAATGTTTAGAAAGTCTCTTAGTCTGTTCAAACAGAATCCCATAAACTAAGTAGCTTACAAACCACAGAAATGTATTTCTTGAGGTTCTGGAGGCTGAAAATTCCAGATCAAGGCATCGGCAGGTTCTGTGTCTGGTGAGGCCCCAGTTTCTGGTTCATAATTGGCGCCTTCTGTGTCATCACGTGGTGGAAGAGGCAAGGGCTCTGTCTTGGGTCCCATGTTTTTAAAGCCGCTAATCCATCCATGCAGGCTCTGCTCTCATGACCTCATCAGCTGCTAAAGGCCCTGTCTCCTAATACCATCACCTTTGGGCTTAGCATTTCTTTCTTTTTTTTCCTTTTCTTGAGACATAGTCTCTCTCTGTTGCCAGGCTGGAGTGCTGTGGTGTGGTCTCCACTCACTGCAACCTCGGCCTCCTGGGTTCAAGCAATTTTCCTGCCTCAACCTCCTGAGTAGCTGGGATTACAGGCACCTGCCACCACGCCCAACTAATTTTTTTGTATTATTAGCAGAGACTGGGTTACACCCTGTTGGCCAGGCTGGTCTCCAACTCCTGACCTCATGATCCACTGGCCTTGACCTCCCAAAGTGCTGGGATTGCAAGTGTGAGCCACCACACCCAGCCAGGGCTTAGCATTTCAACACAGGAATTTTGGGGGGACATATGGTATCAAAAATTCAGACCATAGCTACAGAGCAGCGTAATTTGATAATGAAAGTAAATTAAAACAGAGAAAATAGCATCAATTCCAACAACCATCTCTGCATTTATTCCTCTCAGTCCTGCCACTCATCTGAGTTTCAGTTCTTCTTGCAGAAATCTGGCAGACGTGGTGTTGTTCCATCATTCAAACTCACATCTCTGAATCACACCCCATTTGCCTTAAAAATCAGCTCTTCCTACTAAGCCTCTCTTCATCTTCATCAGTATCACATTCTTAGGCTGGAAACCTTAAAGCTGTGGGTCTGGGTATAGTATATGAGTGTCTCTTTGTTCATTTATAAATTTATGTAACAGTGACTAAAACAGCCCTTGCTTGAACCGGGGAGGTAGAGGTTGGGTTGAGTCGACATTGCACCATTGCACTCCAGCCTGGGCAATAGGAGCAAAAACTCCGTCTCAAAAAATAAAGAAAGAAAGAAGGAAAGAAGGAAGGAAGGAAGGAAAGAAAGGAAGGCAGGCAGGCAGGCAGGCAGGCAGGCTGTTAGGGCTGGGAATGGTGTTTCATGCCTATAGTGCCAACACTTTGGGAGGCTGAGGTGGGTTGGATTGCTTGAGGTTAGGAGTTTGAGACTAGTTTGGGCAACATGGTGAAACCTCATCTCTTTACCAAAAACACAAAACCTTAGCCAGGCATGGTGACGCTGGCCTGTAGTCTTAGCTAATCAGGAGGCTGAGGTGGAAGAATCGCTTGAACCCAGGAGGCAGAGTTTGCAGTGAACCATGATCATGCCACCATAATCCAGCCTGGACGACAGAGTGAGATCCCATCTCAAAAAAAAAAAAAAAAAAAAGGACAAGAAAAAACCTCTGTGAGAAACTGGTAAACAAAGAAATCAAGAAAGACAGTCAGGACTGGGTGAGTGGCTCACACCTGTAATTCAAGCACTTTGGCAGGCAGAGGCAGGTGGATCACTTGAGGCCAGGAGTTCGAGACCAGCCTAGTCAGCATGGTGAAACTACTAAAAATATAAAAATTAATCAGGTATGGTGCACACTTGTAATCCTAGCTACTTGAGAGGCTGAGGCAGGAGAATTGCTTGAACCCAGGGTGGGTGTTAGCCAATCTGGGATGTTGAGCACTATATGGAGTTGGGTGAGGCCAGATCTTAGGTGGTAAAGGAAGGGGAAGGTGCCATGAGAGATGGATCTGGACAGAGAAGTAGAGGCCAAATCATGACCCACCTGGATGCCATTCTAAGGAGTGCAGACTTTACCATGCAGCTGAGAGATAGGAGAGGGAGGATGGGTCAAGTAAGGAGCACAGCCTGGGCACCTCTGTGCTCAGCTGACTGGACATGAGGGTAAGTGCCTTGGGAGTGGCACTGTGGGAGAGGGACTGATCTGAGGGCGATGAGGGCTGCAGATCTGATGGCACTGGGTTGTTGCTGTGCGCAGAGGGGAAGAGAGAAGGCGTGATCTGAAGACTCATAGGTGACTGAGTGTGTGGGGACGGTAAAGGGAAATTTCATTTAGACATAGAGCTTCAGGGTCTCTGGGCTCCCACCGGGCCACATCCAGTTGTTGGATATGTCACTCTGGAGGCTGGCATGGAGGTCTGGCATGGGGATCAAGCTGCTGTGAGAGGAGGCACCGGCTGAGGGCTTGGTGGATGTCAAGGGGTTGCACAGGCTGGCTGTGGTCAGGAGCAAGGGCATCAGCTCCTGGGGGCACAGGAGACCTGGCCAAGACAGGACACTGAGAGGCAGCAGGGGCGCCAGGAGAGTGAAGGAAAGGTGCCAGGGGAAGAGCCACCAGCAGCGGCACCAGCCCTGGATGCCCACAGAGGTTGATGGTAAACCTGGAACAGGTCCTTTGTGTCTGGCGAATGGTTGTTGGAGAGGGTAGTGGTGGCAGTGTCAGTGCGGTAGGTGCAGAGCTGGCCGTGAGATGGAAGGGCAGTCCTGTGTGGAAGTGACCACAGCGCACTGGCCCCAATGGAAGGAGAGGGCTGGGGGCTGGGCCTGGAGAAGCCAGACCCCAGAGAGACAGGGAAGGGACCAATGGGCTGTTGTGAGGCAGGCAAGTGGCAAGGGAGAGAGTAGCAGAGAAGCAGTGCAGCCCAAAGCCCACCAGGACGCCTGCTACCTGTACCCTCCAGGAGTTCACACAGATCTGGGATTGCTGGGGCAGGGTGTAGCCCATGGATGTTGCCTCCTGAGTTTCTGGGTGAGTCCTGCAGGGCAAGCTGGTGGGGAAGGTGGGGTGGATCTCATGATTTGCCAGCTCCTTGGCATTTCAGATGTCACTGTGCCTGTGCCTAGACTAGCCCTCATCCGTTCTGTCCATTTCTCTGTAGATCGACCTGCGTTATGAAGCTCAGAATCTAGAACACTTCCAGGTCAACTTCCGGAATGTGAAAGCCGTCAAGTTCCCCACCCCTCTGCGCCCCTTTGTCACCAGGGAAGTCTTGGTAGAAACATACGAAGTAAGAGTGGTGGCTTTGCCTGGCCATGCCTTTCACTTGCCGTCGCAGTGGGCCCATCTCCAGCCCACAGAACGGCTTCAGTCTGGAGAGAGGATGGGATTTGTGTCTGTAAAGCTGTGAGGAGCTGGGACCTTGGCGGGAGGTACTGTTGTAGTGAGGTGGCTGAGAGCACTGGGTGTGGCCCGACCCCCTAGATTTGAAAATCTGCTCTGCCATTTTATTATCTGGTGGCCTAGAAAACAGGCAGTAGTTCCTGCCTTAGAGGATTGTCTCAGGAGGAAATGACACACTGAATGCAAAAGGAGGAGTTGGGCCCAGAGAAAGCACTCAACAACCTTGTGTTATGTCTCTAGCTATCCTCTACTCTAGTTCAGCATTTGGCCTTCTTTTTTTTTTTTTTTTTTTTTTGTGACTGAGTCTTGCTCTGTTGCCCAGGCTGGAGTGCAGTGGCGCCATCTCAGCTTACTGCAACCTCCACCTCCTGGGTTCAAGCGATTCTCATGCTTCAGCCTACCAAGTAGCTGGGATTACAGGCATGTCTCACCACACCAGCTGGCTAATTTTTGTATTTTTAGTAGAGATGGGGTTTTGGCATGTTGGTCAGGCTGGTCTCAATCTCCTGACCTCAAGTGATCTGCCTGCCTTGACCTTCCAATGTACTGGGATTACAGGCATGAGCCACTGCACCCAGCCCAGCCTCCTCTTTACAGATGGTGATATGAGATTCAGGGAAGTGACATGAACTTCCCAGTGTTCCTAGCTGTGTTACTTAACCTCTTTAGCAAACTTAACCTTGAGCAAGTTACTTAACCTCTCTGGGCTTTGGTTCTTTTATTTGTTAATTAGGGATAATGAAATCTATCTCCATGGGTTGCTTTGATAATTTTTTTTTTTTTTTTTGAGACAAGGTCTTGCTCTGTTGCCCAGGCTGGGGTTCAGTGGCATGATCTCAGCTCACTGCAGCCTTCACCTCCTGGGCTCAAGTGATCCTTCTACCTCAGCCTCCCGAGTAGCTGGTACCATAGGCATGAGCCACCATGTCCAACTAATTTTTGTATTATTTTGTAGAGCCTGGGTTTCACCTGTTGCCCAGGCTGGTCTCAAATTCCTGAGCTCAAGCGATCCTCTTGCCTTGGTCTCCCAAAGTGCTAGGATTTTAGGTGTGAGCCACAACACCTGGCTAATTTTTTTTTTTTTTTTTGTAGAGATGGCGGTCTCCTTACATTGCCAAGGCTCCTATTGGCTGATTCTTGCCCAGAAACTGGCTCTACAGTGCCCATCCCTGTCTTTTCGGGACATCACATCTCAGTGTCAGTAGCAGAATTGATAGGTTTCCTTTCCAATAAACCTATGTGACTTGTCATCCTTCTGATAGCTGTTATAGAAGGGAGTGTAAATAAGTTCAAATCAATGCATGGATAACAGATTTTTGTTTTGGTTTGAGACAGAGTCTCTGTCACTCAGGCTAGAGTGCAGTGGCACACTCTCTGCTCACTGAGGCCTTGACTTCCCGAGTTCAGGTGGTTCTCCCACCTCAGCCTCTTGAGTAGCTGGGACCACAGTTGTACACCACCACGCATGGCTAATTTTTCTTTCACCATGTTGTCCAGGCTGGTCTTGAACTCCTGGGCTCACGTGATCCGCTTGCCTTGGCTTCCCAAGATGCTAGGATTATAGGTGTGAGCCACTGCACATGGCTGAATCACAGATTTATAAGGGGTTCTAGGAAAGGAGAAACTCTTCAGGTTACTTCTCAGTCAGGGGGAAGGCCGTGCTGTGGTGCCATGTGGGAGGAGGAGCCAGCCTCACAGGCTGGCTAGGATTAAGCTGTTCTCTCCCTGGTCTTTCCGAAGGAGAGCGTGCCTGTGTCCAGTTACCAGCAGGCAGGAATTCCTGTGGACTTGAAGAGGAAGATTGCGCGGCTGGGGATCAACATGCTCCTGAAGATGGTGAGCTTGTGGCTGGAGCAGGCTCAGGCCCAGCACGCAGTCAGCTTGCATATGGGGAGTGGTCTGGGACTCTGGCTATCTGGGTGGGAAGGAGAGCCAAGAAGCAAGCTGCCAGGTTGAGTAAGTCTGTTCTAGAAAGAGTGGAGGCTTCCAAAAATGTCCATATGTCCACAGTGTCTGTTAAATACTTTTTTTTTCCTTTTTGAGATAGGGTCTCACTCTACTGCCCAGGCTGCCATGCAGTGGCAAACTCTCAGCTCACGACAGCCTCAACCTCTTGGGCTCAGGTGACTCTCCCGCCTCCTCAGCTTCCTGAGTAGCTGGGACTATAGACATGAGCCACCAAGCCTGGCTGATTTTAAAAATTGTTTTGTAGGGACAGGGTCTCCGTATGTTGTCCAGGGCAGTCTCAAACTCCTGGGCTCCAGCGATCCTCCCACCTTGGCCTCCCAAAGTGTTGGGATTATAGGCATGAGCCATTGCTCCCAGCCTCTTAAGTACTTTGTCAGTGGCTCAGGCTCTGTGTGCTATGGGAAGAAGGGTAACCATGACCCAGTTCTGCTGGTGTTACCTGTAGTTTAGCAAACAGCTGAGACAATATCATATTTTAAATGCTGCTTTGCTCATTTGCTCAGCAAATGTTTATTGAGCACCTACTAGGTACCTGGCACTGAATTAAGGTCTGGGGTTACAGTAGTGAGCAAAACAGACACAATTACAATGTTCATGACATACTGTTCATTGGGAAGACAGTGACGACAAAGTAAATGATTTATAGGATTAAGTCCAGGGTGCCAAAGGGTCATTTAGGAGGGGCCTGTGTCAACCCAGGGATTCACTCAGGAAGCGGCTCCATCTCAGCTTCAGCGTGAAGGTCTAGGTGTCACTGCCTAAGGACAGGCGGCAGGGAGTTTTCCAGAGAGAACAGCCTGTGCTGAGGCCTGGGGTGAGCCACTGCATGGTGCCCTTGGAGAGATGAAAGCACTTAGTATGGCTTGAAAGAGAGTTTGAAGGAAGGGGCAGTGATTGCTGAGGCTGAGGAGGTGAGAGGGGGTGTGATCCATCCTTTGTGATAGATCACAAAGGATCTATCAGTCTGTGAAAGAGTTTAGACTTTAATCCAAGGGCAGATAAGTTTATTTTGAAGCTTTTTGCCTTAACTTTTGAAATCCAATAATATTTAAATATAAAGTGCTCAGATCTTAAATGATGCTTAGTGAATTTTTAAAAAGCATCCCAGTGCCCAAATTAAGACATAGGAGAGTTTTGGCCAGGCGCAGTGGCTCGTGCCTGTAATCCCAGCACTTTAGGAGGCTGAGGTGGGAATATAGCTTGAGCCCAGGGGTTTGAGACCAGCCTGGGCAACATGGCGAAACCCTGTCAATACAAAAATTAGAGTGTGGTGGCAACATACCTTTTGTCCCAGCTACCCGGGAGGCTGAGGTGGGATCACCTGAGCCCGGGAGATGGAGGTTGCAGTGAGCCAAAATCATGCCAGTGTACTCCAGCCTCAGAGACACAGTGAGACCTTGTCTCAAAAAAACAAAAAACAAAAAAAAAGGACATAGGAGAGTTTTAGGCTGAGGAATCCCCTAATTAGGAGGGCTGTCAAACCTCATGTCCAATGTGGAGTTGGAGGGGGAGGGGGAGATGAGAGGCTGGGGAGCCAAAAGGTAGATTTGATTCTTGGACATTTATTTTTATTTATTTATTTATTTATTTATTTATTTATTTATTTATTTATTTATTTTTTTTTTTTAAATTTTTATTGCATTATAGGTTTTGGGGTACATGTGCAGAACGTGCAAGATAGTTGCATAGGTACAATTTATTTATTTTTTTTGAGACGGAGTTTTGCTTTTGTTACCCAGGCTGGAGTGCAATGGCGCGATCTCGGCTCACCGCAACCTCCGCCTCCTGGGTTCAGGCAATTCTCCTGCCTCAGCCTCCTAAGTAGCTGGGATTACAGGCACGCGCCACCATGCCCAGCTAATTTTTTGTATCTTTAGTAGAGACGGGGTTTCACTATGTTGACCAGGATGGTCTCGATCTCTTGACCTCGTGATCCACCCGCCTCGGCCTCCCAAAGAGCTGGGATTACAGGCTTGAGCCACCGCGCCCGGCCGATTCTTGGACATTTAAACATGTTCAAGTGTTCCCACCTCCTAAGAACTCTCAGTAGGTTTTGTCTTTCCCGTATCTACCAGTGAGGATTCTGAAGGCCTCCCCAGCTGAAGAGGAGCCTGGCCACATCTGGAGGGAATTCTTTGTTTCACAAAGGCCAGAGCTATGGTTTACCACAGGGAGGTTTTGTCTACTGGGGACACCTGGCGATGTCTGGAGACATTTTTTTTTCTTTATTATTATTATTTTTTAAGATGGGGTTTCACCATTTTGAGCTCCCGACCTCAGGTGATCCGCCCGCCTTAGCCTCCAAAGTGCTTGGATTACAGGCGTGAGCCACCACACCCGGCCGATGTCTGGGGACATTTTTGGTTGTTACAGTTAGGGGTGGGGGTGCTACTGTCACCTGTTGGGAAGATGCCAGGAGCTCACCACCCCAGAGTGCAGGAACAGCCATTCTCACCACCAGATAGACTGAGAAATCCTGGGCTGGAGGGATAGAGAAACTTACAGGCACAGGGACAGGATTTGGTGGTGCTTCTGTGGAAAACCTTCTGTTTCCTTGTGAACTAAGAGGGGCCATTGTTCTCTGCTGGGAGTAGGATGCAGAGGGTCATGGGGCATGAGGTGGGTTTTTTTTAATTTTATTTTTAAATTTTTAAAAATTATTTTTATTTTATTTTTTATAAAAAAAAGACGGGGTTTCACCATGTTGGTCAGGCTGGTCTTGAACTCCCGACCCCAGGTGATCCACCTGCCTTGGCCTCCAAAGTGCTTGGATTACAGGTGTGAGCCACTATGCCTGGCCGGGACGCAAGGTTTAAAGAGAACAGAGAGGTTTGAAATTGCTGCCCTGGGACTAGAAAGAGCTACTCGGGGCCAGGCATGGTGGATCATGCCTGTAATCCCAGCACTTGGGGAGGCCAAGGCAGGTGGATCACCTGAGGTTGGGAGTTCGAGACCAACCTGCCCAACACGGAGAAACCCCTGTCTCTATTTAAAAAAAAAAAAAAAAAAAAAAGAGCTACTCAGGGAATGTGGAAGGTTGTCAGGAGGCATCAAGCCATCTTGGAGTTGGAGAGGCAGAGGGGTATTTTACCTATCTGCAGTGTAGCCTGGGGGTTAGGAGCCCAGAGCAGGATTTGTCTGGGTTCAAATCTCAGCTTCCAGTTTACTAGTTGGGGGCAGAGAGCAGTTTCTGGGGTAAGCTACTTAACATTTGTCCTCAGGCTTCTTATCTTTCGAAAGAGGATAAGAAGTGACTTCCTCATAGGGTCACCATGATGGTAAAGGAGTGGAAATTCCTAAGAAGCCGCAGTAAGCCCTAAGCCACGCTGGTTATGGTTGCCATGGTTGGTAGTAATCGTGACCCAGCATTGTCAGCAGCTCCCATGCAGGAGCAAAGGAAGATCTTAGATTGTCGGGGGTCTGGTCTTTCTGGTGGCTGGGACAGAGGACAGTGGTTGAAGGGACAGATAACAGGAATGGGTGACAGGGTTGAGGCAGATAGGGAGGAAGAATAACCAGATCTCAGAGGCAAAGAATTGAGGTCGGGAGGACCCAGGCATATGGTGAGAGCTGGAGAATGAATCAGGAGTCAGAGATAGAGCTGTGGGTGGAGGCACGTCTGGAGTCCCCACAACAAGGGTGCTCAGAGCAGGTGGCATCCTGCAGGCTGACAGCAGGCAGGCACATGCGCCCAAGTCTGAGAGCCGTGCTGGGGGTGGGCTTAGGTAACTCTACTCCAATCCCAGGGCCTGTAGGATGGAGGGTCAGCAGCTCCCACCCTGCTGGCTCCTGGAGAAGTGGGATTGTTGGGGCACATCCGGGTTTCAGTTAAGTAATTGCAGTGAGAACCTGGTGGCAAGAGGACTTTGTCTGCAGGAACAGGGCTCCAAGGGGGACAAGGGGGAAGTAGCCAGGGAAGAAGCAGCATGAAGCAGCACCAGGAGTGGAGAGAAGGTGAGGGGCCTCCAGCTCTGGGGTCAGGATCCGGGCATGAGACCCTAGGTAGGACTGAGGGCAAGGTTCCAGAAGATTCAGAACTTTAACTTAAAAAATTGAATTTAACACCATTCAATAAAGTGCATAGATCTTAAATTATGCTCAGTGAATTTTAAAAAATATACCAGGCCAGGCATGGTGGCTCACGCCTGTAATCCCAGCACTTTGGGAGGCCGAGGCAGCGGATCACCTGAGTTCAGGAGTTCGAGACCAGCCTGAGCAACATGGTGAAACCCCATCTCTACTAAAAATACAAAAAATAAGCCAAGTATGGTGGCACATGTCTGTAGTCCCAGCTACTTGGGAGGGTAAGGCAGGAGAATCACTTGAACCTGAAAGGTGGAGGTTGCAGTGAGCTGAGGTCATACCATTGCACTCTAGCCTGGGCACCAAGAGTGAAACTCCATCTCAAAATTTTAAAAATGCTTTTTACTTTGAAATAACTTTTCTTTTGAAAACTTTAACTTAGCTTGTCTTTGTACAAATTCTGAGCTGACATCTAAACAAGAGGGTCTATAGGACATGCACCTCTTTGCAGCTATGACAGATTACTGAGAGATTATTGTCACCCTGGCAACTTTCTTTTTGTGTGGCTTGGTGGTGCTGTGGGGGTGACTCAGTCATGAGCAATGTGATCTCCTTCCAGATATTTGTGGATAACTTTGTACATGCAGACCTTCACCCTGGAAACATCCTGGTCCAGGGCGCTGACGGCCTGTTCTTGAGTCAAGAGGCGCAGCTGCAGCAGGAGGACGTCTGTGACAGTCTGGCAGTGGCCATGCCATCTGCCCTGCGCCCGCTGCGACTGGTGCTGCTGGATGCTGGCATTGTGGCAGAGCTGCAGGCCCCTGACCTGAGGAATTTCCGGGCAGTTTTCATGGCTGTGGTGATGGGGCAGGTGAGACTCACTGGGACCACAGAAATTGGCATGAATTTTCCTTTAATTAAAAAAATGGGCTGGGCACATGGTGCATGCCTGTAGTCCCAGCTACTCGGGAGGCTAAGGTGGGAGGATCGCTTGAGCCCAGGAGTTCTGGGCTGTAGTGTGCTATTCCAATCGGGTGTTTGCACTAAGTTTGGCATCAATATGATGACCTCTGGGAGCAGGGGACCACCAGGTTGCCTAAGGAGGGGTAAACCAGCCCAGGTGGGAAACTGGGCAGGTCAAAACTCCCATGCTGATCAGTAGTGGGATTGCGCCTGTGAATAGCCACTGCACTCCAGCCTGGGCAACATAGTGAGACCTTGTCTCTTATTAAAAAAAAAAAAAAAAAAAGGCCAGGCATGGTGGCTTACACCTGTAATCTCAGCATGTTGGAAGCCTGAGGCGGGAGGATTGCTTGAGCCCAGGAGCTCAAGGCCAGCCTGAGCAACATAGGGAGACCCTTCCTCTATAAAAAAATAAGAAAATAGGCTGGGCGCAGTGGCTCACATCTGTAACCAGCACTTTGGGAGGCTGAGATGGGTGGATCACTTGAGGTTGGGAGTTTGAGACCAGCCTGGCCAACATGGCAAAACCCCGTCTCTACTAAAAATACAAAAATTAAGGCTGGGCGTGGTGGCTCACGACTATAATCCCAGCACTTTGGGAGACCGAGGCAGGTGGATCACAAGGTCAAGAGATGGAGACCATCCTGGTCAACAAGGTGAAAACCCATTTCTACTAAAAATACAAAAATTAGCTGGGCATGGTGGTACATGCCTGTAGTCCCAGCTACTTGGGAGGCTGAGACAGGAGAATTGCTTGAACCCAGGAGGTGGGGGTTGTGGTGAGCTGAGATTGAGCCATTGCACTCCAGCCTGGGTAACAAGAGAGAAACTCTGTCTCAAAAAAAGAAAAATACAAAAGTTAGCCGGGCGTGGTGGCATGTGCCTGTCATCCCAGCTACTTGGGAGGCTGAGGCAGGAGAATCGCTCAAACCCGCGGGGGTGGAAGTTGCAGCGAGCCAAGATGGTACCACTTCACTCCAGCCTGGGCGAAAGAGCGCATTTCCTGTCTCAGCCTCCCAAGTAGCTGGGATTACAGGCATCCCCCATTACACTCGGCTAATTTTTGTATTTTTGGTAGAGACAGGGTTTCACCATTTTGGCCAGGCTGGTCTTGAACTCCTGATCTCAGGTGATCTGCCTGCCTCGGGCTCCCAAAGTGCTGGGATTACAGGTGTGAGCCACCTCATCTGGCCCCCCCCTTTTTTTTTTTAATTTAGAACAGCAAAATGCAGCCAGACGCGGTGGCTCACACCTGTAATCCCAGCACTTTGGGAGGCTGAGGCAGGCAAATCACTTGAGGTCAGGAGTTCAAGACCAGCCTGGCCAACATGGTAAAACCTCCTCTCTACTAAAATTACAAAAATTAGCCAGGTGTGGTGGCGGGCACCTGTAATCCCAGCTACTCAGGAGGCTGAGGCAGAGAATTGCTTGAACCCTGGAGACAGAGGTTGCAGTGAGCCGAGATCACACCACTGCACTCCAGCCTGGGAGACAGAGTGAAACTCTGTCTCAGAAATAAAATAAAATAGCAAAATGCAGGGCAGTCTCTACCTCCAAGAAGGCCAATGCAAAGCTGGGGCCTTAAGCTGATTTGAAAATGTCCCCTGGGCCAAGGTTAAACGCTGAGGAGCAGTGCGGTGGGGGTGAGGGCATTCCTCTGTATAGGTTTGGGCAAAAGGAAAAAGTCACAGTCCGAGGAGGAAGAGCCGAAAGCAAGATGGCAGAAAAGTCAAGGTAAAGTGTGCTGAGATGAGAAGACGCTTGGGCAGTGCATTTAGGTTTATGCTCGCTCCACTCCAAGTCCCTTTTCTGTTGCATCTTCCAGGGCCAGAGAGTGGCTGAGCTCATCCTGCATCATGCCCGGGCAAGCGAGTGCAGGGATGTGGAGGGGTTCAAAACCGAGATGGCCACGCTGGTGACCCAGGCCAGGAAGAACACCATCACCCTGGAAAAGGTGGGCAGATCACTTATGGACAGGGGCTGGGGTGTTCATGCCTGGCCCTGGGGCAGAGCAAATCCTGGGTCTAAGGGAGACCTCTTTATGCAGCGTGTGAGTTTTAAAGCAGAAAACGAACACCTCACATCTTTCAGGCATGAGGAGGCCCAGTAATCAGTGGGCCAGTGAAGTTCCTGGCTCTCAAGGGTGCCTCCTTGTCCAGTGGCATTTATGGGGCTGCAACTCCTTCCTCATCCAGAGGTAGCTGTTCATTTGGGGACAGCCAAGCACACAGAGAGTGAGGACTGTGGTCTCCAAGCAGCCAAATGATGTGCCTGATGTGCATGTCCCTTATTTAAACCCAAGCCAGAGCCTGCTTTGTATTTTACACATAGTTCTAGCAAACGTGACTGTTTTCTGCCCAAGTTTGTGGCCACATTAGCAGGAATGAGTCAGACAAGGAATGGCCACTGGTACACTGGCCCTGCTGATCTAGTCTATCCAGGTGTGTTTTTTTTCTTAAATTTATTTTTTAAATTAATTGATTTGATGGAATCTTGCTCTGTCCCCAGGCTGGAGTTCAGTGGCACGATCTTGGCTCTGCAACCTCCGCCTCTTCGGTTCAAATGATTCTCCTATCTCAGCCTCTTCAGTAGCTGGGACTACAGGTGTGCACCATCACACCTGGCTAATTTTTGTATTTTTAGTAAAGATGGGGTTTCACCATGTTGGCCAGGGTGGTCTCAATCTCTTGACTTCATGATCTGCCAGCCTCAGCCTCTCAAAAGTCCTGGGATTACAGACGTGAACCACCACGCCTGCCCTTTTTAAAAATACTTTTAAGATGGAGTCTTGCTCTGTCACCCAGACTGGGGTGTAGTGGTGAGACATTGGCTCACTGCAACCTCCACCTCTTGGGTTTAAGTGATTCTCCTGCCTCAGCCTCCTGAGTAGCTGGGATTACAGGTGCCTGCCACCAGCCTGGCAAATTTTTGTAGTTTCAGTAGAGATGAGGTTTCATCATGTTGGCCAGGCTGGCCAAACTCCTGACCTCAGGTAATCTGCCTGCCTCTACCTCCCAAAGTGCCAGGATTACAGGCAGGTGTGATTTTTTTTGTGGTTGCTGCTGGTTGGGGTGGACGGTGCTCAAAGGCTTGTCCTCTGAAGGCCTCTGTGACTGAGTCCTGAGGCAGGAGTTGGGCTTGTGCTGGAGTAGTCCTTTCCTAGTTTGTCAGATGGTCCCTTTTGCGCTCACTGGGGTATGTGTGCCCTGGCAGGAGGGTAGGGTGGGATGCCGGGGATGAGAGTGTGTGGGCGGCGGGAAAGAAGCAGTTTCTGAAGGCTCTGTGGTCTGTATTCACCTTTATTTTGTTTTTCCAGCTTCATGTGTCCAGCCTTCTCTCCAGTGTCTTTAAGTTGCTGATGACTCACAAGGTGAGGGCCAGTCAGAGGGGGCGGGGTCTCTGGGGAAGCTGGGACGGGGCAGGACAAGATGGGTGGACACAGGGTAGTGGGAGGTGCTTCTATTATATACATACATATATTTTATTGAGATGGAGTCTTGCCCTGTCCCCCAGGCTGGAGTGCAGTGGCACAACCCCGGCTCACTGCAGCCTCTGCCTCCCGGGTTCCAGTGATTCTCCTGCCTCAGCCTCCTGAGTAGCTGGGATTGCAGGCAGATGCCACCACACCCGGCTAATTTTTGTATTTCTTTTTTTTTTTTTTGAGACAGAGTTTCGCTGTTGTTACCCAGACTGGAGTGCAATGGCACGATCTCGGCTCACCGCAACCTCCGCCTTCTGGGTTCAAGCAATTCTCCTGCCTCAGCCTCCCGAGTAGCTGGGACTACAGACGTGCACCACCATGCCCAGCTAATTTTTGTATTTTTAGTAGAGAGGGGGTTCACCTTGTTGATCAGGATGGTCTCGATCTCTTGACCTCGTGATCCACCCGCCTCGGCCTCCCAAAGTGCTGGGATTATAGGTGTGAGCCACCGCGCCTGGTGTAATATTTGTATTTCTAATAGAGATGGGGTTTCACCATTTTGGCCAAGCTGGTCTTGAACTCCTGACCTTAGGTGATCCACCCTCCACAGCCTCCCAAAGTGCTGGGATTACAGATGTGAGCCACCATGCCTGGCCTACCATATGTTTTAAAAGCATTTTTAGTAACAAGTCATTTGCAACAAGTGCTTTGTGGCACAGTTAGTCTGTGTATTTGTCAAGTCAGTGCAGTCTAAGTATCTGACATCTAAATATAGAAAAGTATATTTAAAAAGTAGAAACATCCTACCTCTGGCTTTTCATGTCCTTCTCTCCTTGGTTCACATTCATGATGCTTGTGTTAATGTAAGTCATGCTTAGCTCTTTTCTGGTAGAATGAAGTCCTGGGGTCCAGGGGCCACTTGAGAGGGTCATGCCTCATGTCCTGGTGCTTTCAGAGGCCCTGGTGGGACTGTTGTGGCCCCTGCCTGGCTGCTGCCATCTGTTAGAGGGAGCTGACCTCATGGTTCATGTTAGTTGTGCCCCAGCTCTGTCGCCTTGTCATGGAGCCTAGTCTTGGGCACTCTTTAAACTAACGCTGCTGGCCAAGGGCGAGCAGTGTTGTGGTGAAGAAGGGAGGACTTCATCCGAAGATGGCCTTTTCCATTGTATCTCTTGAGGTTTTACAATCTAAGAAGGAAACATTTTGTGGAAGTGGCAGCATTTGGCAAGAATCATAACATAGAAGTAAGGGCCAGAAAGGAGCTTCCTGTCTGCTCTGGCCCCTTCATCCTGCAGTGGGTGTGCTGGAGGGCAGGTGGGCAGCTCATCTGGTTGACCTCACAGCAGAGCCAGGCTTCGTTACAGGACCCAGGACTGAGGCCAGGTGCTGGCTCTGCCGCTCCCACATCACTCTGCAATAGCCACACTCTTGGGACTAAACTGAGACACCGACTGAGCAGTTAGGGCCCCAGGAGTGACGGGAGCAGTTAGGGCCCCAGGAGTGACGGGAGCAGTTAGGGCTGCCACTGGTGCATGTGTGAAGCTCACCATCTGGGAGAGGCCAGGTGCTTTCCACACACAGCTCAATCTCAGGACAGTGCCACAGGCTGGTAGGAGCCCCACTGTTTTGTCCCCACCAGGAGATGGAGGTTGGAGATTAAATAACTACCCATGTCTTGTGCGTGGGGAAGCCAAGGTCTAGACCCCCGTTTCTGTCACTCCAGAGCTTGGGTTAGCTTTTTTGGTGGGGTTTTTTTGTTTGTTTTTAGTTTTCGGTGAAAAACTTTTTTGTGGTTTCCAAAACTTTTGACAAAGTTCTGTTGTAAAAAGAGCTTAAGTGTTGCCTTTGCCTTAGGGGAAAGCCTCAACCATTGCTAGTGAGTGGCTCAGAGAGGAACAGGAATGATTGTGCACTCTTGGTAGCTGAGAGCACAGGGCCCGGAGCAGGCGGACGAGGCTCGAATCAGCCCCTTTGCCCAGCAGCACTGACCTGTGCCAGCCGTTCCCAGTTCACAGGGCCTCCTCAAGGGCCTCCCAGCCCACAGAAGGCATGGGGATTGCGCTTATAGGGCTGTGCTGTCACCCCCTCTGCTTGCCCTATGGTACCTCACTTAGCTATGTAACATTTATTAGTATGCAGTTTATCCCCTCGGTGTTCCAAGAGGCAGGCACCAAAGCCGAGAGGCTGAGCAGCTCACCTGTGGCCAAGAGGCCCAAGCCCCCAACTGCTGCTGGCTCCTCCTGCCTCGGTGGCTCACTTTCAACATCTCCTCACACAGTTTGAGGCACGGTGAGGGATGGGCCTTGAATGTTTGCTGCTGCTGCTGCTGTTCCCAGGACGGAAGAGCAGACAGAGGCCCCAGCGCAGCTACTGCATTCCGAGTACTTCAGTAGGCACTTAAGTTTGAAAACATACATTTTTTTTTTGAGACGGAGTCTCGCCCTTGTTGCCCAGAATGGAGTGCAGTGGTGCGATCTTGGCTCACTGCAACCTCCACCTCCTGGGTTCAAACGATTCTCCTGCCTCAGCCTCTCTAGTAGCTGGGATTACAGGCACACGCCACCACATCCAGCTTATTTTGTATTTTTAGTAGAGATGGGGTTTCTCCATGTTGGTCAAGCTGGTCTTGTACTCCTAACCTCAGGTGACCCACCTGCCTCAGCCTCCCAAAGTGCTGGGATTACAGTCATGAGCCACTGTGCCTGGCCTCCAGTTTCTAAACATATGCACCGAAGTGGGTTTTCTAGATCATATGGTATGTTTTTAGTTTTTGAGGAACTTCCCATAAGAGCCGTACCCTCTTCCATGCCCACCAACAGTACACAGGGGGTTGTTTCTGTCATCCTCACCAACACTTGTCCTTTTCTGTTTTGTTGCTAGTGGCCATCCTAATGGGTGTGAGGTGCTGTCTCATTGTGCTTTCATTGCATTTCTCTACTGGTTCATAGTGTTGAACATCTTCTCATATGCTATCTGGCCATTTGTATATCTTCCTTAGAAGAAATCTCTATTCAGGTAGCACTTAATTTTTTTTAAATAAAGTATTTGACAGTAACATAGAGGTAAAAGAAGCTAATAATCCACACCAAGAACTCACCACCCAGCTTCAGAATGAAAGCATTCCCAGAGGTGCTGGAGCCCTGGATTCCCACCTGGACCAGAGCCTGTGTGGCCCAGGAGCCAGGCTGGAACTCCACAGCTGCTCATGGGAGCATGCTGCTTTCTCCCGGATCAGCCTGACCCCCACAACCTTCCGGCCCTTAGTGAAGACAAACACTCTTTAATTTCTAACAAAGAATATTTTCCCATCAGTCAACCTTCCATTTCTTGACCTTCTGTGCACTTAAAGAGCAGATTCCTGTTCTAGGTTTAAATCTGCCTCTATTCCTCCTCACCCAGTGGCCTTGAGCAAGTCATTGAACCTCTCTGAACCATAGCTTCTTTCTCTATAGAATGGGGATAATGATGATACTTTTGAAGAATAGTTAAATAATCCATGTCAATTGCTATTACTACTAATCTGGCTCTGAACGGGTAGCTGTGCCCTTTTTGAGCAGTCAATTGTGTGTTGTCTCTTAAAAAGGCTATTGTAGGCCAGCTGATGTGGCTCCTGCCTGTAATCCCAGCCCTTGAAGGGGCAAAGGTGGAAGGATTGCTTGGGCCCAGGAGTTCGAGATCAGCCTCATCAGCATTGCAAGACCCTCTGTCTATAAAAAAAGAGTCCACGTCTCAGGAGGCTGAGGCAGAAGGATCCCTTAAATCCAGGAGTTCAAGGCTGCAGTGAGCTATGATCTTGCCATTGCACTCCAGCCTAAGTGACAGTTAGACCTTGTCTCTAAAATATAAATATATACATAAAGGTTACTGCAGATTTTGAAGAATGACCTGTATTTAGATGTATGGTTTCTGGGATGTGTGTGGAAGATTTATTCGGTCTTCGTTCATACACACACAGACACAAACCTAGGAGAGTACATGCCGCACCCCTAGATCTTAGTGTATCTAGTAGATGGGAGGTTGGGCAAGTAGCGATGGTTGGGGAGTTGACATGGTAGAGAAGAGAGTGTCAGGTAAATGATAAACATCCTGTGGGCAGGTCTGAGGGAGGCTGAGTGGATAGCAAGGTGATTATCCAGGACACACGTCCCTGTATTGGCAGGTTCCGAAATGAACCGTTCTGTTTTCTGTTCCAGGTAAAGCTTGAGAGCAACTTTGCTTCCATTGTGTTTGCCATCATGGTGCTGGAGGGGCTTGGCCGCTCACTGGACCCCAAACTGGACATCCTGGAGGCAGCAAGGCCCTTCCTCTTCACAGGCCCAGCGTGCCCCCTGTGATGGGGCAGTGGGCCTCTGTGGGCCCTTGTGAAGAGCTGGAGGCTGCTCCCAAGAGCCTCTCCTGTGGCAGCTGGGATGTTTTAAAAGTGGGACACCAATTCCAAATGTGACCCTCCAGCGGTGGAAGGCACACTGTGTCTTCTCCTCTGCTTGGTTTGAGGGTGTGTTCAAAAGCTTTGGGCCAATTAGGGAGTAAAAGGGAAGGGGCCTATCCATTCCATTGTGGAAGCTGGGCCACGTGCCAGGGACACTCGTTCAGGGAAAATGTTCTGCAGAGGAGGATGGATACATTTATTTTGTTTTCCTGTTTTTCTCTTCTTGACCTGTATACTCCCTGGTCAGGTGGGTCCTGCTGGTAGTTCCCAGACTTTGATATTCAGGCCAGAAAATGCCATCGAGTCCTATTGATCCATGATACCCCCCCCCCACCGAACACACACAATTTATATATAAATGTCATGAAAGTATAAATGTCCCTGTAAATGTCATGTATAAATGTCCCTGCCAGCATAATATACACTTAGGGCAAATTCGATTATACTTCAAATTATCTTCTAGGTAATTTTTAATAGTTTTTGACAACTCCTTGCTAACTTATTACGAGGTAAAACAAAACTAATGAACGTGGCTGACACAGTGGGGACATGGGCAGAATGGCTTGGCCACTTCCTTAACGTTGTCCTGGGCTCACATGCTAGTTTCAAAGCTTCTCTGCCACAGTATCTGCGCCTGTCCACATGCAAGCATTGATTTTGAATATGAACAGAGTTAATATAACCAGTACGTCCTCTTCTCCATGGCAGCACCTGGCGATGCACTTGTGGTGACCACCGCCCACCCCTCTCTGCCAGGCCCAACCCTGGGCTTTCTTCTCAGAGCTGAGCCCATGTGGCTGGGCAGCAGACCAGGAGGGCCCTGGGGTCAGCCTGGAGGGGGATATTTGTAAAGCTTAATTTCTCTCTCTTTTTTTTTTTAGGTAAAATCGTATTTTATCCTTGCACCCTCATAGATTATGTCGTTCGTCTTAGAGATCACTAGGCAGAGAATGGAGTCAGGCCCTGGTGCTCTCTGAAAGTCCTGCGCTGACCGCAGGACTAGTTTCTTCCATTCTTCCCTTCTCCAGGATAGAGTTGCTGGTTCCTGTCTCTTAGGGAGCAGTATGGTTTAGGTGCACAGAGATTCCTTTGGTGCAGTTTTTTTCCAGGGAGGTGACATTATTTTTTCCTTCCCAGGTCTTGAGGGGGCATTCAGAGCAGGTAGAGAGGGTTTGGGACAGCTCCAGATGGCTGGGAGGAGGCACCCCAGCTGGTCATGCAGCCCCTTGTGCCAGTGCACATTCAGGTACAGTGTGGAGGCAGGAGAGCGACAAAAAGATGGCACACTCCTGAACCTGTGCCAACACAGCTGGGTCTTTCCTTAAAGCCAGTGGATCGAATCAAGCCATTTGTGGCTGTATTGTCTATTGCTGGGTACGAACCATCCCAAAATAGAGTGGCCTAAAACAGTAGCATTTATTGTCTCTCAGTTTCTGTGGGTCAGAAATCTGGGTGCAGCTAGGCTGGGTCTTCTGGCTCAGGGTCTTTCCTAAGGCTGCAGGCTCTCCAGGCTTCACTGGGGTGGGTCTGATGCCAGGTGAGCTTGGGGGGTGTTGGGCCCAGGACCTCAGTTCTAGGAGCAGCAATAGAAAAGGGACACATGGGCCAGCGCAGTGGCTCACGCCTATCATCCCAGCACTTTTGGAGGCAGAGGCAGGCAGATCACTTGAGGTCAGGAGTTTGAGACCAGCCTGGCCAACATGGTGAAACCCTGTCTCTACTAAAAATACAAAAGTTAACCGGGCGTGGTGGCGCATGCCTGTAATCTCAGCTACTCAGGAGGCTGAGGCAGGAGAATTGCTTGAACATGGGAGATGGAGATCACAGTGAGCCCAGATCACACCACTGCACTCCAGCCTGGGCGACAGACTGAGTGAGACTGTCTCAGTGAAACAAAATGAAACAAACCTATACGGCTGGGGAAATCAATTAGCCGGGCGCAGTGGCGCACGCCTGTAGTTCCAGCTCCTCGGAAAGCTGAGGTAGGAGAATCGCTTGAGCCTGGGAGGCAGAGGTTGCAATGAGCCGAAATCGTGCCACTGCACTCCAGCCTGGGCGACAGAGCAAGACCCTGTCTCAAAAAAAAAAAAAAAAAACTAAAATAAAATACATTATACACCACTCAGTTTTAGCAGGGGCTGGAGAACAGGGGGAAGAGTCCTTCAGGATCTGAAACAGCTAACATGCTGTTTCAGAGGCCACGGGGCAGCTCAGCAACCATAAGCTAGCTATGCGTGGGCTTTGCTCTCAGGAGAGAGGATTCTTGCAGCGAAGGGACCACAGCTAATTTAGGTCGGGAGCGGCTACCGGCTACCGCAATCCGCGAGATGGGCAACTCAGTGACGTCACGGGAGGCGCAGGGCGGGGCGCCGGGGAAGTGACGTATGCAGGGGCGGTGTTGCCGGGGACGACTGGGTGGACGAGGGCGAGCATGTCGGCTCTAACTCGGCTGGCGTCTTTCGCTGCTGTTGGTGGCCGCCTTTTCAGAAGTGGCCGCGCACGGGCTGCTGGAGACGGTGGCGTCCGTCAGTGAGTGTCAGGGTAGGGATGGGGACCTCGCTGGCCTGTAGCAGAGGGCGCGGGTCTCCGGGACGCCTTCCCCTTTACCGGGGCGCCTGGAGAGGCCGCGCCCCGAGGCATGCTGGGACCTGTAGTCCGCCCATCCCCCGACGCTATAGCTAAGGGAGAGGGACCCCGCGGGGCGGAGGGAGTGAGGAAGAGACTTCGTTGGGCAGATGGGACACCGTGTGCGGGGCCGTCATGGGCGTAGGGACCGCCTGCCCTCGGGAGACACACGCGTGAGTTCGGAGCCGTCTGAGCTGGTCGGCGCCGTTGCGGGCGATCCAGGCAGAGAAAGCAGCCTGCGCGCAGGGTGTGGACGCTACTGGAGCGTGGCGGGGGGCGGTGGCGGTGGCGGTGAGGCCGAGGAGGGACCAGGGTCCGGGTGCCTGACTGCGGAATTTAGTGTAGAGTCAGTTCGCCAGGCTTTAATTAGACATCATGTGACCACTTTTTAATGCTGAAAAATCACTCCGGCTGCAGGGAGTGGAGGCGATCGCCCAGAGAGAACGCCGGAGGGTGGGAGGAGAAGCCACCCTTGGGCAGCGGCGGGTTTTAGGAAAGTGACAGGCAGAGCGGCCCGCGAGGTGGCACGAGACGCGGACCGGAGGGCGCCGGGCGCAGGGCGCCGAGGTGCCAAGGCAGGGAGCAGCTGCCGAAGCCGAGTTAGTGGTGTGCAGAGATTCCGTAACAGCAGGACTGCAAAAGAGTAGTGGATGATTCCAGATGATGTTCCAGGTCCGTTAGATCATCAGCAACAGTTTACCAAGAGGCAGTATGGGTCGTGATTTCAAGCGGGATTCTGGACCCAGAGTGGCTGGGTTCAGTTCCTACGTCTGCCACACTCCAGCTGTGGGTCCTTGGAGAGTTTCTTATTCTCTTCATGCTTCAGTTTCCTCACCCATTTAGCGTCCATTTGCAAGGAACTAAATGAGTTACTGTTCTCGAAGGCGTGGTGTTTGTATATGTGTTTTAAGAGATGGAGTCTAACTCTGTCGCTCCGGCTGGAGTGCAGTGGTGCGATCCCTAGCTCACTGCAGCTTCTAATTTCAGGGCTCAAGTGATCCTCCAGCCTCGGCCTCCCCAAGTGTTGGAAGTACAGGAGTGAGCCACTGCACCTGGCCTCTCTAAAGTGTTTAAAAGAGTTGCTGGTGCCTGCTAAGGACCATACAAGTAGTCTTTAACTGTTGTTATTAAGGAACCAAGGCTCAGGAAATGAAAGGAGTGACTTGCCTGAAGTCCCACGTGGACTAAGAATTTGGAGCTGGGGCAGGTGTGGGGTGAGCAGAAGGCAAAGCCCTGTGTGACTTGGGCAAAGACAGTGAGGGAGCCACGAGTGATAGCCCTTGATCCTGGCTGAGATGGGTGAACGCTGTTCTTCCCTGAGGTGTTGGCGTGTTCATAACACACTTATTTCAGAGTGTGTGATTATTAAGTGCATAAGTGTTTATGGAGCATCTTCTCTATGTCTGCTCCTTTCAGGTGCTTTCCTAGCAGAATACAAGAGAGAATGAAGCGTACCTTCTGGGGAGTAGAGACACAAGTAGAAAGGAAAGACTTTTTTTAGATACTATTAAGAGGTATGAAGAGAATATAGCCGGGGATTAATATGGAGAGTGTGTGGGTGGGAATAGAAAGGATATTGTATTTGGGGATGGTGGGGGAATGCCTGAGAGTGTAATTTGAACCGGGACCTGAGGATGAGAAGTCAGATGTGTAGAGACCTCAAGGGAAGAGGCTGGTGGACATAAAAGGGTAGGGTTGGCAGGAGGCCAGGCTGGAGTGGAGCCAAGGGAAGAGTGGGAGAGTCCAGGTCACAGGGACAAGGGTGGATTAGAGAGGGCTTTGGAGGACTCTGGATTTTATTCTAAGAATCATGGGGAGCCATTGGAGTTTTAAAGCAGGAAGGTAATGTGGTCTGATTTATGTTTTAAAAATGTAACTTTAGGCCGGGCGCGGTGGCTCAAGCCTATAATCCCAGCACTTTGGGAGGCCGAGGCGGGTGGATCACGAGGTCAAGATATCGAGACCATCCTGGTCAACATGGTGAAACCCCATCTCTACTAAAAATACAAAAAAATTAGCTGGGCATGGTGGTGCGTGCCTGTAATCCCAGCTACTCAGGGGGCTTAGGCAGGAGAATTGCCTGAACCCAGGAGGTGGAGGTTGCGGTGAGCAGAGATTGCGCCATTGCACTCCAGCCTGGGTAACAAGAGCGAAACTCTGCCTCAAAAAAAAAAAAAAAAAAGTAACTTTGGCCAGGTGCAGTGGCTCACACCTGTCATCCCAGCACTTTGGGAGGCTGAGGCAGGCGGGTCACCTGAGGTCAGGAGTTCGAGACCAGCCTGGCCAACATGGTGAAATCCTGTTTCTACTGAAAATACGAAAATTAGCTGGGCGTGGTGGTGTGCGCCTGTCATCCCAGCTACTGGGGAGGCTGAGGCAGAAGAATTGCTTGAGCCCAGGAGGCCAGGTTACAGTGAGCAGAGATCTTACTGCTGCACTCCAGCCTGGGCAACAGAGTGAGATTCTGTCTCAAAAAAATAAAAATAAAAATGTAATTTCAACAGAGTTATGGTGCATTTTTGTTTTTAAACTTGACTCTCAAGCATTTTAATTTGGAACAGCCATTATTTCCTCGGATGTTTATTCCCCATCCTCTTTCTTATAGGACTTGCTCATAGTGTCTTGTTTGCTTATATTTTTTGATCTTGAGCTCGTTTTCCCTGGAACTTCTTTGAGATCTTCCTTCTCTTAGTCTCTTGAGGGCGCCACCAATTCAAGCTCACTTTAAGTTCTCGGCTTGGGATTTTTGGTCCACACAGGTCCAACGCAGGTAGTGTGGATTTGGGTGCAAACCTACCTGAGGACTGGCTTCTGATAACAAATACTTGTTCCCTTCTCCATGGCAGGTTTATTTCTTCTCCCTTTTACCCTGGGGCTGCAGCTGTAATCAGAGATCTCTTAATTAGACCTCCCACCTTGGGTAGGCCCCAGGCTTCGTCTCTTGTCCCCACACCTCATCTGGCCATCCCGGTGGAGGTTCAGGGACTTCCAGCGAATGAATGCAGCATTAGTGATTGCTTAGTTTCCAGGCCTTCTTTTCACTTGGATTTTGCCCTTGGTGGATTCCTTCCTTTTGTGCCTGGTCCGTGATGTTTGTAAAAATCTTAAAAAATCTCATCTGGCATCAGAGTTGTTTAATTTGGAGACTCGTTCAGGGCATCTGGTCTGCCACAGTGCCGTTCACAACCTGGTTTGGAACATAACGTTGTGAATTAGGTCTTTGCAGTCCTTAATCATGACAGTCGTCATCCGTTCCTCTGCTGTGATTGTAGTCTTTCAGATCTTTGTTCCAAAAGGTTTCTACCTTGCAATCCCTACTTCAGGTCATAATTAAAACATGTCATTTTGGCAATAAACAAAGTGTGGGGAGCTGCTAAGATGAGTTTGAACTATAATGCTGGCATCAGCATTACTCAAATATTGTTCTTTTTTTTGAGACGGAGTTTCGCTCTTGTTACCCAGGCTGGAGTGCAATGGCGCGATCTCAGCTCACTGCAACCTCCGCCTCTGGGGTCCAGGCAATTCTCCTGCCTCAGCCTCCTGAGTAGCTGGGATTACAGGCACGCACCATGCCCAGCTAATTTTTTGTATTTTTAGTAGAGATGGGGTTTCACCATGTTGACCAGGATGGTCTCGATCTCTTGACCTCGTGATCCACCTGCCTCGGCCTCCCAAAGTGCTGGGATTACAGGCTTGAGCCACCACACGCAGCCGCTCAAATATTGTTCTAATGAGTTATACTGCTGGGCACTTATACTTAGATTGTATCAAAAAGCTGCCAAAGAAGAAGGCTCTTACTGGGGGGCATGGTGGCTCACGCCTGTAATCCCAGCACTTTGGGAGGCTGAGGTGGGTAGATCACCTTAGGCTGGGAGTTTGAGACCAGTCTTGCCAACATGGTGAAGCCCCGGCTTTACTAAAAAAATGCAAAACTCAGCTGGGCGTGGTGGCGCATGCCTGTAGTCCCAGCTACTTGGGAGGCTGAGGCAGGAGGATCACATGAACCTGGGAGGCGGAGGTTGCAGTGAGCCAAGATTGCACCATTGCACTCCAGCCTGGGCAACAGAGTGAGACTCTCAAACAAAACAGGCAATCTTAGCTAGCATGTATCAATCATTGCCATGTTACTGTTCATGAATCTGCACATTATAAAGATAAGAAATTTTAATGCACTTTTCATACAGGTACTAATTTCTGTGTTGCACAACAGAGAATATGGTTTATAAGCCGATTGTTACCTAGATGAAATTCGTAAACATATATAGGAATTTTCTTAAAATTTTTGTATCCACTTCTGTGTATTAGTATATGTATAGCTGCTGAATAGGTTTTAGGCATTGCCCCAGTAGGTGCAAATAATTTAAGTTAGATGCAATGTATGATAATTATTCTCCCAACTGGATACATTGACTGTAGCTCTTAGGGACCGTGTGCCACAACTTGTCAAGTGTCTAAATGAAAGAAAAACGTATTCAAACTTACTGTTTAAAGTTCTTTGTTCAGAGCCATTAGCATATTTAATAGGAGAGTCCTCTTTCCCATATGGTTGCATTTAATAAAGATTGTAGTAGGTAGAGGACATAATTTGCCTCTGAAATAGACAGCTGAACAGAACAAAATTAATGTATTCTTCTGAGTAAGTTAGTGACCTACTAACAAGTTCACAGTCCTTTAAAGCCTTTGGGACCAGCCCCCTGTAATCAACACATTTGAATTTCTAGTGCAAAATTATGAATATCCACTAATTGAAAACCAAAATTAGCCTCTTGTCAGTTCAGGTCAGTATTTGCTGCTACACATGAGGCAAATAGTGAAAAATGAGTATTTCAAGGGATTGTGAACCTCTGTTCTGTCTGTATTTCAGTGGAGAAGACGAGAAATGTTAGCTTTGGTTCTAGGATGTAACTCAAAGTTTTGGATGACTTAGCACTTTGAGAATGTAGCATGCTGTCTGCCATTTCATTCTGTCTTGCAGTGCTGGTGGTGGTGTGCACATTGAGCCCCGATACAGACAGTTCCCCCAGCTGACCAGAACCCAGGTGATCTGGGGCGAGACCTTAAGTGCAACCATGTGGTTCTGGATTCTGTGGCGCTTTTGGCATGACTCAGAGGCCGTGCTGGTAAGTGTGGGTAGGGGAAGAGGGTGCATTAATAGCTTAGCTTGTTTATTTTTCTGTTGTAGACTGTTGTTCTATCTGGACATATCTCTTTGCCACTATGTTATCCAGATGCCTGTACAAGAATCCTGTTATTTAATGAAACATGTTACATTCCGACCTTTTTTTACACGAGGATGTATATTTAGGTGGTCCATTTCTTGTGGTTTCTGTTAGGTTGCCATCTTAGGAAGGGAGGCTAGAAACTATTTTTTTTTTTTTTGAGACAGTTTCACTCTGTCACCAGGCTGGAGTGCAGTGGTGCCATCTCGGCTTGCTGTAACTTGGGTTCAAGTGACTCTGGTGCCGCCTCAGCCCCTTCAGTAGCTAGGACTACAGGTGTGCACCACCACACCTGGCTAATTTTATTATTAGTAGACATGGGGTTTCATCATTATGGCCACATTGGTCTCGAACTCCTGACCTCAAGTGATCTGCCTCCCTCAGCCTCCCAAAATGCTGGGATTTACAGGTGTCAGTTACCATGCCTAGCCAGAAACTAATTCTTTTTTTTTCTTTTTTATTTATGAATTTATTTTCTAGAAACTAATTCTTTTACCTTCTGAACTAGCTGTTCATTGGTGGGTTAAGTTTCACACTTAAAGATCCTTTAAATGACAAATGTTTTCTAGTCTGTCCAGAGGCCCAGGGCAGCCAGGTTTGGGTGGGATGGGTGTGAGTAAATTTGTCTTTAGAAGGGAAGTTTGTATTAGTGATTTTCTAACATATCCTTAGTGTCAACTGAGGTTTTATCACATTTGCAGACTGTCCTCTAGAAAATTACACCTTTAAGACATCGAAATCTGTGCTTTTTGGTCTAGAATACTTTGAATTTTAGTAAATTTGGGTCTGTTTCCAGGATAGGAAAAATATCTTAAGCAGTATGCAAGTTTCGAAGCATCAGGTTGCCTCATATCCCATTTCTCTTAGAACTTCTCTGTGCCGCTGTCCTTCGGCAGGGAGCCGCTTAGTGTCTGTAAATGGCAGCACCTTTGCTATTTGAGATGCTTCTTCCTCACTGTAGGTCAGTTGTCCAGAGTGTGCATAGTATATATAGCTGTTAGACCTGAGATGATGCTGATGCAGCCAGAGAAGCCCTTAGGTCAGGATTGAAGATGAGGAAGTCCACCTGAGGCTTCTCGATTTCACAGCAGTAATGTTAGGAGAGTCTGAAACGTATTTTGCCAGGCTTCGCCAGGATGTGGGTACCTTTCAAATCTGTTGTGTCCACTTCTCCCACCCTCCCTCCAACACAAACACATACCATTGGCTTAGGCTGGTACCTCCAAATCGGGAGGCTTTTAAAATTCAGGCCAGAGCCTATATAATGAACAAATTAAAGAACAGGTGGGCCTTCGAATAATCACAGTAGAATTTGTTCCTGTGGGAGGCACTCAGTAGATGGCAGTTGGCCATAGTGTTTTCTTCTTTCCAAGATTTATTTAAAAATTTAATTAGTTGCATGGAATGTAAATTCTTGGCTTTTCTTTCTTTTAAATGGTTGTCACCAGGGTCACTTTCCGTATCCTGATCCTTCCCAGTGGACAGATGAAGAACTGGGTATCCCTCCTGATGATGAAGACTGAAGGTGTGGACGCAGACTCACTCTTTACAGGTGGGTTCCCCAGATTCCTTTAAGTCATATTTCCCTTTTTTCATAAACATTAATTTTTACTTTGTGCCTGTGACGGACTTGAAGAAACTGCATATTCTAACAGCACGAAGCTGAGTTAACCGTGTCGAGATGGAGTCTCACTCTGTCGCGCAGGCCTGGGTATAATGGCACAGTCTTGGCTCAGGGCAACCTCTGCCTTCCAGGTTCAAGTGATTCTTCTGCCTCAGCCTCCTGAATAGCTGCGATTACAGGCACATGCCACCACACCTGGCTAATTTTTGTGTTTTTATTAGAGACAGAGTTTTGCCATGCTGGCCAGGCTGGTCTCCAACTCCTGATTTCAAGTGATCTGCCTGCCTCGGCCTCCCAAAGTGCTGGCATTACAGGTGTGAGCCAGTGTGCCCGGCCATGTATCTGATTCTGTCTTTTAAGTTTTCACATTTGCTTTGGTGTCTTCTTCTTTTCATTGTTTTTTTTTTTTTTTTTTTTTACATTTTTATTTTGTAGAGACAGGGTGTCACTATGTTGCCCAGGTTGGTCTCACTCCTGGGATCAGATGATTCTCCCGCCTTGGCCTCTTAAAGTTCTGGGATTACAGGCATGTGCTATCGCACCTGACCCATTGTATATTTAAGAATTGATTTTTTCTTAAGTTAGGTTACAGTTTTAGGGTTTCATTTATCAATCCAATGATCAAAGATGTATTAAGACCAGTTCTGTGCCAAGCATGGGCATAGAGTGGTTAACAGGACAGATGGAGCTTACAGTATGTAGCTGCAATAAATAGTGTCCTGCTCTCAGCATTTAAATGTATCCAGCTTGTGGGAATATTACTATATAGAACTATATGAAAATTAACTCTTGAAACAGTAAAGGGTTATGGCTTTTTCATTTTCCAGGTCAGGAAGTGAAGAGTTTTGCTTCTTTAAAAAGGGAGGTAGTAAGAAGGTTCCCTTTCCCCTCAAATCCCTACGAGTTAAAATGTCCTTATTTAACATGCTTTTAATTTATTTTAATTTAATTATTTTATTCTATTTTGAGACAGGGTCTCATTCAGTAGCCCAGGCAGGAGTGGCTCACTGTAACCTCAGCCTCCTGGGCTCCAGTGATTCTCCCACCTAAGCCTTCCCAGCAGTTGGGATGACCATGCCTGGCTAATTTTTTATATTTTATAAAGATGAGGTTTCACCATTTGCCCAGGCTGATCCCAGGACTCAAGTGATCCACCTGCCTTGGCTTCCCAAAGTGTTGAGATTACAGATGTGAGACACTGCACCTGGCAAACAAATCTTTTTCTTTCTTTCTTTCTTTCTTTCTTTTTTTTTTTTTGAGTTGGAGTCTCGCACTGTAGTCTGGGCTGGAGTGCAATGGCCTGATCTCAGCTCACTGCAGCCACCGCCTCCTGGGTTCAAGCAATTCCCCAGCCTCAGCCTCCTGGGTAGCTGGGATTACAGGTGCCCGCTACCATGCCTGGCTAATTTTTTGTATTTTTAGTAGAGACAGGGTTTCACTGTGTTGGCCAGGATGGTCTCAAACTCATGACCTTGTGATCTGCCCGTCTTGGCTTCCCAGAGTGCTGGGTTCATAGGCCTGAGCCACCACGCCCGGCCACAAATTTGTTTTAACAACTGGACTGTAAACCCTCGAGAGGAACGGTGATTTTGCTTTTCTCCTCTGGAAGGCTATCACATGATCAGTGCTCGAGAAATACTTGAATAATTATGGATTTGAATTAGTGACTATAAAAGTACTTAAAGCTTTCTACTTTTGTTTCCTGCAGGATCCAGGTGAGGATTTCAAGGATTATCGACTTCATATTGTACATTAAAGTTACAAATTAAAGTGGCTTGGTCAAGAATGAGAATGGAGTTAATGGATTTTTTTTTCTTTTCTGAGTCTCACTCTGTCACCCAGGCTGGAGTGCAATCTCAGCTCATTGCAACCTCCACCTCCTGGGTTCAAACAATTCTCCTGTCTCAGCCTCCCGAGTAGTTGAGACTACAGGTGCCTGCCACCACACTCGGTTGATTTTTGTATTTTTAATAGAGACGGGGTTCATTATATTGGTCAGGGCTGGTCTTGAACTCCTGACCTTAGGTGATTCACCCTCCTCGGCCTCCCGAAGGGCTGGGATTACAATTGTGAGCCACTGTGCCCGCCCTGGATCTTTCTGATAATGGCAACTACCCTTTATGGATTATTAGTTTTTCTGACTCTGGCGCTTAGTGGTTTAGTGCCCTTTCAGCTGTCCCTCTTGGGTACCCCACTGACATAATAGGCATTAGCTCCATTTATCAGTGAAGACAGCAAGGTTCATGGAGATGGAGTTACTTGCTTAGCGTCAGCACACTACCAGTGAGGCGAGGACTCCAAAGCTCACCCTTAGCTGCAGCGCTGTGCCGCCGTCTCCTCGGCTGGTGTCTTCATCAGCTGTGTCAGCAGTTCCTGAGGAAACTCTGGCCCTGTATCCACCGCAGTGGATTCTTGCCCTGCATAGACAGAGGTTAGAGGTCAGTGGAGTCTATTAATTAAGTAGCTCCTGTGGAGTGGGCAGTTGTGATGCAGGGCTGTTGTGGAGCTCTTTATTTATTTTTTATTATTTTTTCTTCTTTCTTTCTTTTTGTTCACTGAAGACTTGCCATCCAGTAACATCTTGTGGAACTCTTAACTCACACTTCCAACTAGGAGTTTTTAGGGCCAGAGGAGTGGGAGATGAGTGAGGCAGGCATTTTTACTTTTTCTAAAATTTGGTGCAAAGCACTTTTCAGCTCTCAGACTGGACAGAAATCTCTACCCACAGATCTAAATCTCTATCTATATATTTTTTGTAGAGATAAGGTCTGTCTCAGCCACTCGTGGAGTGGGGCGATCCTAGCTCACTGCAGCCTCAAACTTCTGGGCCCAAGTGATCTGCCTCAGCTTCCCCAGTGTAGCTGGGACTACAAGTGTGTGCCACCATACTCGGCTAATTTGTGTGTGTGTGTGTTGACAAAGAGTCTTGCTATGTTACCCAAGCTGGTTTTGAACTCTAGGCCTCAAATGATCTTCCTGCTTGGCTTCCCAAAGTACTGAGATTACAGGTGTGAGCCACAGTGCCTGGTCTCCCTTTTTTTCCAGCTTAGGTTTTTGACCACCTAGGCATTGAGAATCTAGTACTAAAGAAGATAAGATTCTGTTCTCAGAGAACTTAAGATTTTAGAAAGGGTAGACAGTCACTAACCAAGTGAGACTAAGTGCTGTGGAGGAAATGCCACTGGGTGAGGTGCCAGAGATGGGCGAGGAAGGCAAATTGAACTTTTGACTGGTCAGGGAAGGCATTTGAGCTGAAACCTGAACAAGTAGGAGAAGCCATATTTGTTCGAGGGCGAAGACTGTTCTGGGAATAAGAAACGGCCAGAATCAAGATCTTGGATGGGACCTCAGTCACTACTGTGTTTAAGAAACATCAAGTCCAGGGCACCTCCTGCAGGTGAGGAGAGGGTGGGCCTAGATCTCGTAAGCAGATCAGGGCTGCAGGTTTAGATTTTGGTCGAATGCAGCAAGCAGCCTCTAGCAGGCTTTAAGCTGGGGTGTAGTCCTACGTGCTTCCCTAGTGCCTGGGTTTCCATCCCCACTTTGATTCTCTCTGGCTGTCACAGAGCTGGCACCATGGCAGGAAAAGCTGAAGCAAGTGGACCAGTTGCACCCTCCCCTGCTGACAGCTTCAGCAGTCCTGCCCCTCTTGTAAGGGGTGCTAGGGATTCTTCCTTGGTTTTGTGTTTACTCACCTGTGTGTGAGCTGCCTGAGCTGATGAAGCCATGTTTCAGGTCTTTACTTTTAAAACTATCAGATCTCTTTGTACTTTACAGGTTTCATTTTTCTTGTCCTCCACTCACCCCCATCCCACCCCTCGTGACCACCCGCCTCCCAGTGTCAATAAAGGTTTTTTTTGGAAAGAATACAGTCACAACAGTGAACTCGAGCAGTCTCAGTAGCCCCATTCCTTAGGAATCAGTTGCTTGACTTAAAAGATCACTTTAAAAAGAGCATTCTTTTGTTTAGAGAATATGGAGGCCACATTGGAATCCTCTTCCACACGTGGGCCATGCAGGAAGTTGTTCCTAGGCTTCTTAAAGGAATGGGCCTCCACCACTTGTATAGCATATGGGAAAATACTTAGGTGGGAGGAGTCCCAAAAGGATGTTAAATACATTTGATTGATGGCAATAGATAGTTACAGGAAATAACAGTGAAAACTTACCATGGGCCAGGCACTGTTGTTAGCACTTAATGTGTTACTCTGTCAAATACTCACATTATCATTTCTACTTTGTAGGGGAAGAAATTGAGCTACAGATGGGTTAGGTGCTTTGCCAAGCTCATACCTGAGATTCAGATCCTGCACTCTTGTTCTAGGTGGAGTCAGATGATCTGAGTCAACACAGCATGGTGTCAGCCTTTTTGATCACAGTTTAAGAATTAATTTCATGTTACCTGGCATATAAATATACTTGTATACACATATATCAAACCAAAAGTTCATGAAACAGTATCTGTGATGCACACTATTCTGATTTGATTCTACATACTTAAGAAAGAATGGCCAGTTGAGACCTCCTAAACTGATTCTACAGCCTACCAATTTGTCTCCGTCTGACATTTGAAAAGCTGGTATAATGCTTCCAGAACTCAGGCTGTTGGGGTCAGACTTGCTGGATCTGACTAGGAGCGCCACCATTTGCTTGTTATGACTTTGGGCAAATACCTTTGATCTGTACCTCTGTGTCCTAATTTGTAGAATGGATTAAATGAGTTAGATAAAGCTCTTAGAACTATGCCTGGCTTGAATGAAATCCTCTCTAACTAGAAGCAGTTGTTATTTCTAGACCATTGGGCCTCAGCTAAGGGTAGTGACCCTGGAATCCCAGTTTGATTTTTATAGAAAAACTTGCAGATAGATAGACCAGATAGTAAACAGATAGATACTCCAACAGAGGTGGTGCCATCCCCACCCTGTAAAAAATATGCTGAAGCAAAACAGACACATTTAGGGTATCTGTTCCTCCTCGTGATGAGCAGCTATGGGTACATCTGAAGGAAGTTTTAGGGTATGGCCTAAAATGGTAACAGAGGTCAACTGTCAAATTTTAGCACACAAGTTCGCAACTTTACTGTTTCCTAGGGAATCTTTAATGTAAAAACCAAAATTAGTTGTCTAATAAAGTTTGAGATGAGAGGTGCTACAGAAGGAACAGCTGTTACATGAATGTTACAGGAAGATACAGAAGTCATCTTGGTTCCAGTTGCCCCTAGAACTATTTTATAGGAGAGGCTGACCCTGTCACCTGCTGCAACCATGTCATCAGGAGCAGGGGTGGGACGCCACTGTGCAGTGTCAAGGAAATGGGAGCTCCCTGAGCTAGTGTGTAGACCTGCCTCAGCAGCTGGGACTTTGCCTTTTGTCACCTGCACTAGGAGTATCTTTCCAGATTGGTGATGACAACAGTAGGGACAAGTGGCGTATGCCTAGCACAACATCCATTTCCGGCTACAAACTCACTGTCATGGAGTCAGTACCCATTTCTATCTAAATCTCGTTATAGCCACCATGACAAAATGATATATACGTAACATATACCTATGTAAAATGCATGGAACAGATCTTGGGTCCTGCCTACATAAGCCTAGCAGAGTCATATCCTTTGGGGCTGCACATTCAGCAGCTGATATGAGAGGAGTTGGACCAGTTTTTCTCAAGACAGGGTCTTGCTTTGCTGCCCAGGCTGGAAAGCAGTGTTGCTGTTACAACTCCCTGTAGCCTTGACCTCCCAGGCTCAAGCAGTCTCCACCCGCCTCAGCTGGTATCACAGCTTCATACCATCATGCCCAGCTAATAAAATTATATATATATAAATTTTTTTTTTTTTTTTTGCCCAAGCTGGTCTGGAAATCCTGGCCTCAAGTGATCCTCCCACTTTAGCCTCCCAAAGTGCTGGGATTATAGGTGTGAGCCACTGAGCCCAGCTCAATTTTAAAAACTTTTTGCCCTAACATTTTGAGTCTAGGAGAACTATATAACTCAAAAGGCAGTAGGTCTGATTCTCATAGCCCCTGATAAAGTTTCAGAAGAGCTAGTGTGTAGAGTGCTTTATAATAACTAAAGTATCCATAGTTCTGGGCTAAATTTTAAGGAAAACTTCATATATTATGGTATACTTAGCCACAACTACTCTGTTGTAATCATGCACGAAGGTTTAGAAAATGAGTTTCTAAAAAAAAAAAAAAAGTGGGCCCAAAGTGGCTCCGGCCGGATGTCGTGGCGCTTGCGAAGGCGAGGCCAAGAGTTCAAGGCCAACCAACCTCAGCAAACTTACAAGCTCTCATTCATTGGCAAAAAAAAAAAAAAAAAAAGAAAATGAGTTTCTATAATGTTTATATTATTACATTTTTCAGATGAGAAAACTGCAGTTCATAGGAAATTGTCTTGACATTTATTTTTGTAGCATGGGGGTCTTGCTATATTGTCCTGGCTTGCCTCCAACTCCTAGGCTCAAGCAATCCTTCTGCCTTAGCCTCTTGTCTTGATAGCATTTTATGGTTTGGGAGGAGGGGTGAAACCAGATTCCTCAGGCACAAGCTCTCTTTAGACTTTTCTGTTCCTTCCTATTATTCTCAGACATAACTTTTGCAGGTAACTTTTTTTTTTTTTTTTTGAGATGGAGTCTTGCTCTGTCGCCCAGGTGAGCAATGGTGGGATGTCGGCTCACTGCAACCTCCATCTCCCAGATTCAAGCAATTCTTCTGCCTCAGCTTCCTGAATAGCTGGGATTACAGATGTCTGGCTAATTTTTGTATATTTTTTGAGATGGAGTTTTGCTCTTGTTGCCCAGGCTGGAGTGCAATGGCGTGATCTCGGTTCACCACAACCTCCACCTCTCGGGTTCCAGTGAACCTCCTGCCTCAGCCTCCCGAGTAGCTGGGATTACAGGCATTCACCACCACGTCCAGCTAATTTTGTATTTTTAGTAGAGACGGGTTACCATGTCAGTCAGGCTGGTCTCAAACTCCTGACCTCAGGTGATCCACCTGCCTCAGGCTCCCAAATTGCTAGGATTACAGGCGTAAGCCAGTGTCTGGCTGCAGTTATTTTTTTTTTTAGAGAGAGTGTGTGTGTGTGTGTGTGTGTGTGTGTATATATATACATATAGTATTTTAGGTGAGTTTTAAAACTGTTTACTTCTTTTCTGGAAACCTTGCCCAGTACTTTGATATATTTTGTCTGGAGATACTCTAGGTGTTTTTCACACTTCAGTGAATTTTATTTGGGGGTGGGCCATGAAATCAAATGCACAAAATCAACTCACTGAGGTAACCACATAAAAAAAGTAGAAAACATGAGTGCATAGTTTCCAATAAATGTTAGTGTGCATGTTCTGTGTTACTATAGAAAATACAAGCTGTGTCAAAAGTTTGAAAAAATACAATTCTAAGGTGAGTTTCTGCAGATTAAGATAAACTTTAAACATGACTAAAGTAGAGCACACACTCCAGTTGAACCACATGGAGAGCAGTCATTTGAAACTAAAGGTACATCAGGTCAACATCTAAAATACTTAAGGCTCATCACCAACACCTGACACAAGGCTGCTGCCACTACAAATTGTATAACGTACCATGTACCAGGCACGATCTTGACAACTTACTTCAACTTCTACCCACTAAGCACTAACCCACGTTATGAAACAAAACGTACATTTCTCAGTCTCTCCATTGTCTAGAGGAACTGTTAAAACTGCTGACTATTGTTACTGACTGTAATGATGTTAGAAAAATAGTCCTCATGAAGACTTCTCCATGCAGTCAATCTTTATTATAGCAGTATTCGCATATTCACATCAAGTACATATAACTTTTTTGCCTTTTATATAATACAGTTTTTAAATAACTTTACACAGAAATAAATTTCTTCAATCTGAATTTCAGCTATATTTTTAAATTTATTCTCCATGCTTTCTATCCAAACTGAACAATATTTTCTGTTATACAAATTTACATGAGAAAAACTCCAAAGTACAAATGAAGGGACCTGAGCAGGAAAGAGAACCAAAGTATCAGGAAGTAGGTACAGGGAAGAATTTAAAAAAATAATAAAAGATTCAAGCAAACATTAAGAATAGGGGACAACAGGGAGACATCATCCATTTGACTGAAAATAAATGTCTTTTTTTATGAATTGAAAAATAAGCTTTAAAAATAGTTACTCCATTGTAATTTTTGCAAAGCAGTATTGAGAGGTCTGTGGACAATTAAAAAGTCCCCATCTTTTCACTGGGCATGTCCCAGACTCCATGAGAACTTTTCAATGCTTGAGTGGAACTGAAGGGTACTAAACCCGAACCTTTGGCAGTAACAGAAAAGAGGAATGTGTGTGAGTTGCCATAAGGTTTGGAGTAGTGAAACAGGAACCATGAATTCACTGCAGTTCAAACAGGAAGCATCTCCCTTTCCTCTCCCTTATGGGAGACATGTCCTCAAGCCAAGGAATACATGAAGAGAGGGTATTTCCTTTTTCTTGGTCTAAACCAAAGAGCAATCACAACTAATGAATAAAAATCAGAGAGACACATATTTTTAATGAATGATCAAATTCAATAAAAGCAATTGCCGTGTTGAGCAAAGGATCAGATGTGCAACCAACAAATGAGATTACCACAAATATATATCACTGTGATATAGTCCTCACAAATCAAGTGACATCATGAAGGCCAAACCGAGACTAAACTATGTGGCCAAAGGAAACACGGAGGACCCATGGGCGAATTTTAAAATGAAGGTGGTCTTTCTTCAAGTCCAAATCCAATTAAGAAAACAACAACAACAACAACAACAAAGAGAATAAAAAAGAATAAATTAAAATGAAGGCAGGAGAAGGGGACAGCATATAGACACACACCCCTGTATGTAAATTAACAAAACATGATAAATAAGACATAAAGGCTAGCCACTTACGTTGGTCATTAACATGAATAAAAAGGCATTATATGTTGATATAGCTGGTTTTAATCAGCTATGGAACATACACAAATGTATTAGGAAGGAATGATTCTCAAACTTTTCACAGCTTAGAATAAAAAGCATACTTATTGCACTCTTACATCTGATTTCAGGTAATGACAGCTTATTTCCCACCCTCACATTAATTTTTCCCTATCCTAGACTTCCTGCCATCTCACCCCATTTTGTCTCTTCTCTGCATCTGTGCCTACTACTCTCTGAGCTTTGTTGTTTAAGCTAGTCTGCAGTGTCTTCTAACTCATACTCCACCAAAAACTTAATACAAAAATGCAACACAGTAATATTCAAAACAAAACCAGGACTAAGCAATTTCATCCAAACCCCCATTCCCACCCCTGTAAATAGATCCTTCCTTTGCGGCATCTTTTCACAAAATTTCTGCCAACTGTCCTGCATACATACGTGCTGTATGTGAGAACCAGCAGTCATGGTGCTAGAGAATGAACTTGGCCGGCCGGGAGAAGCAGATGGTTTGTACAAAACATTTTTTGATACTAACATGAATAAACATATTTTAGTTGTTTTCAGAGCACTTCAATCTATAGAATTCTTAAAAAAAAATGCACCTCTAAAAAATGGATACACTGGCTGTGTCCTCATACACAACCAGTTATGTCCCTGTAATTACTCAAAATAGCTAAATAAATGTCAACATTTTAATAAAGCTGATTTGGTAGTTAATAAAACTTAACAGTTGAATTTGTGGAAGTTAAATAAAAGTACTTTAATCCCTTCATTGAGTTGGGAACTAATTGCCCCTATGCCTTTTTTTTTTTTTTTAAGCACTGTTACCTTAAGACTTTAGGACTTGGGTTTCTGTCCTCTTCCACTTTAAAAATACCTGATAGGAACTGTTAATTACTCTTTCCACAATTAACAAAAATTAGAACTGACTTTTGATTTAAATGTCCTTGCCCAAACAAAAGTGAAAATAGCTTATTTGAAAACAACAAAACAGGCTATCTAGTGTACTAATAAAATAAACATCTTACCAGTATTTTCAATTTTACCCGAGCTAGCAATATGGACCACAAATACACTGGCGACTCCACTCGCCTCTGGCCAACCTACAAATCATCGCCTGAGGCAGAGATGCTACTACCCTCTTCTAGGGCTCAATTGCTGACAGGCATCAGTAATCCATCCCTGTGTAACATTTCAAGGATGCACTGGAGACAATACATGGACTTCCTCTTTCGTTGGCGAGGAATGAAACAAGATACAAGAACCACACCATGGAATATGTTTTCTTTTACATCCAACTGCCAAGGACGCCTTGAGAGACCTCCACCCCAGACCCCACAGTGCTTTGGGGCAGGATGACTAGTGCAGTCCAGCTTCACGTACAAGCAAGTCCTGGGAGGAAATTTACATTTCAAACTTTGAAAAAATCAGTGTCTAGGTTGGCAGCAGTACTCTGGAAACTGATAAAACCAAATTCTGTCCTGTATGTCCATTTCCCCTTCCAAGTTAATACATGATTGCTGCCCATAATACAGTACTTCAACCCTAAACTATAGCAATTTCTTGAAATTTCTGTCAACATTTCTGTTGTATAAAAGTTCGATGCTTTGAAGAACCTATAGGAGTAGAAAAAGTTTCTCTAGAAATGTCACTGAACTGTATTTTCAACGTAGTTGCTCTATGTGATAAATATATCTGACTATACTAGGGATTATGTGCTTTAAAAAAATAATTTTGTTCACTGAAAATTTACCTGTGTTCTCTCATTGTTAAATGTGATTTTGGCTATAAACTCTTTAGTGCATTTATCTATGCGGTCTAAATTACACTCTAAATTTAAATTATTAACACAGCTGAGTTAAACCAGAGTGGCTGCTCTCTTCACAAATCACTGATTTCTGCTAAAATTTTAGCTTTTTTATTGCATCAAGAAGGCACAGTAGGATCATTTGGCAAATAGTCAAGGTATTTTTCTAGAGCCTCACCTATACCATTTCAACACATGACCTGTAAGCTATTTGCTGTTCATACTCACAGTAAACCTTCCATCTCTGGCTATGGTGTTAACAGCCTAATGGTTGCAATCTGCTAGTCTCAAGGTGCTGGTATTCTAGCACTAACAATGCCAACTTGGACAAATAAGAGAATCTTGCAAAAAGAGTAATCATTCTACCTCTTAGCTGGGCAGTCTCTCTATGAATGCCTGTGCACGTGACAAAGCTGCGGCTAACTCATTATAATGAGGAGGTACTGTCTTGCCAAGCCTACTGAAAATTAAAATTACATCACTAGTAATGAAGTGATACCATAGCTATTTATTTTCATGCAACTGATTCAAGGTTAAGATTCTGAAACGTACCCGTAAACAGGTTCTGGCACCACTTTCAACAACATTCAGATATTCTGAGCAACACATTTATTTTTTTACGATGTTACTGCTTTAATGTATAATGCCCTTTAGGACAAAATGAGAGTGCTCAAATACAAGTACACAAGAAAGTTAAAATCTCAAATCATCATGTTTTAGAGCTCCTGACTTTTCATATTTTAAAATAGATAACTATTCATTACCTCATTCTGAGGAGGTAGTTTTTTGAAGAGGTCACCTGAACCCTGCAATGTGGTTTCAAACTAAAACTAGAGATGAGGTTTGCAAGCGGCTGACAAGGTGGGTCTACAGTAGGGACAGGTGAGATCTGAGGAGGGTGTGCAGCAGCTCGCACTCCACTGATGAATACAAGGTAACATCCTGTGATGAAAGTGCTGCCACTGCACCAAAGCAGAAGCTAGGAAATATTTACAGAGTTTCAGGCTGACAGTGCTGCCGTCTTATTTCTTTATATACTGCTCTTTCTTCTCCAACACCAACATAAATATAGCACATATCATTTGTATGGGATTTTATCTTCTAGAATGCCCCAGTATGCCCTACTACATCTCAAATACAATCAGGGGTGGGATGTTCAGGAACCAGAATTTGACAGCTAGACAGAATCTTCTTTTAAGGTGCACATTACCAACAAACAATCACAGTGAATTTTCTATTCACAAATCCCTTTTATAAACTAATTTTTTTGGTCAATATTATTTCAGTGGCAAAAGTCTAGGTCCTAGACTCTAATGATGAGAAAAGTCCATCAGGAATACTACACAGTTAATAACAATCCGCTCTCAAACTTTTCAGAAGGCTTCACCTCTCCCTACCAAAACTAATACACTACAGAAGGCACTGCAGCCACTTTACAGACAAGACTGTTACACCCTTACAAGATGGTCAGTGACGTAGCCACATACTGTCTATGCAATTACTCATAAAGTGCTTTCATAAATAAGGACTTCTTCCTCGTATATTTTTTAGCTCAGTATAAGTGTTACCTAAGCATCAAAAAATAAAGCAGATAAAACACAAATAAAACCTATTTTCATGTCATTTGTAAACCAGAGAGAAAAACTATTTCATGGGAAAAGGGAGAAAAGAGAGGTTAAATATTTTATTTTTAAAGGTCTCTATAAAAAAATCTCAATATGCTGAGCCTGGCTCCTGGGCACAGCTTCATTTGAGATCAAGTCTGCTCTCCCTGTTCAAATGAGATACCAGCCTTTTCTAGAATGCAAGGGAAGAAACAGTGTATCACCCTGATATTGTTTCGGAAGTTCAAACGCTAAGCTTCCTAATGGTGCTGCCACTGCCTGGCTGAGGCAGTCCTGCTCCCAGCCATGCACACATTCTGCCTCCTCAGCAGGACATGAAACACATCCTCTGTTCAAGCCCAGGTCTCTCAACCTGCAGAAACTTGAAGCCAATTTTGGTAAAGGGAACACAGCCACATATAAAAGCATCTAGAGACATATTTAAAAAGAAAAAATAGCCAATGCTTTTCAAGAGAGGCAGTATTATGCACAGAAGATGCTCTTCAAATCAGCGTGAATTATTTCCACCTTTGCAATTACTGAATTTTTAAGACATTGCCCTGCTGATGTAAAACTTAAAAACAATTTGCTTTTCAAACTGATTAACGGCTTAAGGATCTTTTGCATTTTACAAGGACAGCTTTTTACAAGTCCATGAAAATTTCAATAGGCTTTCTTCTGAACACATGTATATTAGCAAAAATTATCTAATGGTAGTGAGCTTTTAGTAGGCTGAAATACAGATAGCAGGGCCTGGAGTTACAATCTGAAAATTTTAAATAACAATTTCCAATTCATTTATTTATGCTGGGTCCTGTTTAATTTCTTTCAAATCCTTGGCTCTAGCTTGGTTGGTCTAAGTATATCTGATTTGATTTACATTTCTAAATTCTGAGTCTAGATTCCTGATTAAGGGAGGTTTTCCATTAATTTGCCATTAATACATCCACTTTCTTTGCTATGACTGTAATTGATATTACCCTTTAATAAAGGCCAAAGGAAGCTATTAAGTAGGTTATATTTTCCATTTGTGCAAAGATAAGAAAGATTTAGGTTCTTAATAAACACCAGCTCTTTCTATAAAAACAACTGATAAGTTTCCCACACCCTCCCTCAGTCCCAATATGCCTAAAATTGCTCTGTTCTCTGCCTGGGAATTCAGCTGCCAAATTACCCAACCTTTTGAAGACCAGGCTTGGGAAAAAAGGAAAAAGGAGAATGAATGGAGACACCACCATTTTTATTTTAGGTTGCATATTCTAGATAAAAGACTAGAAAGAAGATGTAGGATGTAGTGTTACGAATAAGTTGGAAGAAACAATGATATTATTAGCAAAGATGTTAGTGTGGATCCAGCAAGTACCATTAACTGAAAAATTATAAATATTTGTCATTATGCTAAGGCTCCCCTTATTTAGGTAGAGAAAAGGATAATGATCTTTCTTAAAAGGTGTTTATATAACAAAAATACAATTTTCAGGATATATAGTTCTGGTGGGAAGTATCATTTTATTCCAACTCAGCTAAATCTGAAAATTATTTTTTAATAAAAATATAAAAGCAACTCAAATTAAAACCTGTACCTTATATTTAAATTATCTAAATTTCTCACATTCAAAACTGTTACTAAGCAGTTTTGTAGGCTTTTAGTTAGACACTGCCATGGCATTTTGTGCCCTGGATAAAGTAGCCGCATAAGTAGTTGGTGACTGGAAGATCATAGGAAGAAGATATAAACTGTATTTCCTGAGAATTGCTACATTGTGGAGGAAAAAAATCCTCAAACACTTATCTTAATTGCTGGACCCAATGAGAAAGAAGGCAATATGTGCCAGCACTATCTAGCCTGTTTGGTTAAGCAGACCCCTCAGTGAGCAAGGAAATGAAAGGACAGAGACCCCGGAGGTCAGGAAGAAGATGCAGCATGCCCTTTTCCTCCATACCAAGACACATCTACTTCTCACTGCTCAGCCTCCATTTAAATAAAATAGCTTCCTTTTGATAAAATTTGTCAAGGCCTGAACATGCACCACACAGACAAGGGCAAGCTGCATTTTTGTTCCATCCCTCGGAAATTAACTGGTGGTTGCTAGGGGAAAGAGTTCCACAACAACAATCCAGAACAGGAAAGAGAACGATGCTTGGTGATTGAAATTGCCCAATCAGATGATCAGCCACAAATTGATCTGGTGGTTAGAAGGGCAAAGTTGACTGGCAGACTTTTCATAGCAAATCTCCCAAGCTGTAGCAGCAGTTTCTTTCCATCATGCCTGACCATCAAAAGGTCAGAATTCAGGGTCTCTCCTCTTTCTTCCTGGGATTGGGCAGACTTGTATGCTCGTGGTATTTTTGTTGAAGAAACACTGGCAGCAGAGAATTCTGGTTCCTAAAACATTCTTTCCTCTTTTGTTGGATGGGAAATTCCATTCTGTTCCACATCAGCTTATGCATTGGAAATTTGTATCTTTAAAAAAAGATTTGAGGAACAGAACTGTGTTTTGATGTTAACAAATTGTACGAACACAAGACTTAAGAAATAAGAGCAGATGCTGCCATGATGGTGGCTACTTGAAGGCTGCAAATTCTCCTGTAGGGGGAGGACAAGAGCTAATTTTAAAAAAGTCATCTCAAATAACCTAGACACAGAAAAGCCTCATTTGAGTTTCACTGAAAAGTGACTAGACATATATTTCAAATCTAGCAACAACATTACTAATTTAAAAGCAAAACTGGCTGAAACCCACGGAAGAACACAACATATATAGTATGCAGAATATGGTTCAGCTATGTCAATTAAATAGCAAGTCTGCAGAGAATTTCCTAGTTGAGTTTTATGTGTCATAGTTCTAATCAAGCTGAAAACAGTTCCAATTTTTCAGACACTAGTTGTAAAGTAGTAATGTCAATTTGTAGAATACTTCCACCTCTGAATTATCAACTCATTTTTGCCTATATTATCATAATGCCATTATTAGGGAGAGGCAGAAGTTATCTTCATTTTGCAAAAGTTATGATTAAGAGGTCAAATGATTTGTCCATATCACACATTTAACAGAGAGAAAGAAAATCCAGACCTCCCATTTTCTAGTTAATTTTACCTTCGAACTAACAAAAAATTAAATATAGACACGTCACTGAATGTAATTATCAGTATAAGGACTTCGGTTTCATTCTTGTTGCCCAGGCTGGAGTGTAATGGCATGATCTTGGCTCACTGTAACCTCTGCCTCCTGGGTTCAAGTGATTCTACTGCCTCAGCCTCCCAAGTAGCTGGGATTACAGGCATGCACCACCATGCCTGGGTAATTTTGTATTTTTAGTAGAGATGCGGTTTCTCCATGTTTGTCAGGCTGTTCTTGAACTCCTGTCCTCAGGTGATCTACCTGCCTCAGCCTCCCAAAGTGCTGGGATTACAGGTGTGAGCCACTGTGCGTGGCCAGCAAAAGGAATTCTTTAAGCCACAAAGTACCTTTGTGGTATCATGTTCCTTTAACTTACTGAAGCCACTAAAAATAATGGCTTCATGCCATTATTTTTCATCTACCATTTTGTACATAGTTTCTACTTGTAACTAAAGGCCAGTTCCTGCTATATACACTATAGCAGGAACTATAGAATTAACTATAGTTAATTTCTGAGGATTAGTTACTGATAATTATCAGAATTTAGTCAGGCATACCACTATTTTTCAATAGCAGCTTCTGAGGAGGATCCAAGCAATCACTTGTATTGATATACTATTTAACCCAAGAATAACCTATCTAATTTCTGATTGCTATCAGATTCTAACTGGTTGCTAGATAATGCTGGCAGATCCCAACAAACAACAGATTGCTAATGACTGGCTGACTGAATCCTCAGCTTTATAAGCTGATATTATTAGTGACTAACTGAGTGCCTGATGCCTCACTGAACACCTTGTACACATCTGCATCCAATCCTCATAATAACCCTAGGAGGCAGATGCTATTATCTTTATTATACAGATGAGGAAGCCAGGGTTTAGAGCGGCCATACACAGAAAACTGCAGAGAACTGCAAACCCAAGTGCTGACTCCAAGACCCAGCAGTCCCCTAAACAACTTTCAGTAATTAACACTGTTTTCCCATCTGAATATGACTACTAGTGGAATTGCAGATAGTCATACTATCTCTTTCCATGTATGATTCCTTTTAATAAGCAATTAACTAAGGTATTTTCAGTCCAAAGATCAAGAAAGGGTAAAAGAATCATTGACTCATATTTAAAGTTAAAAGGATTGGGGGATTTGGCACTGATTTTTTTTAAAAAATGCTAAATTAAACTACTGAGACCGTGGAGAGTAAAACATGTGGAATATAATCACAGGAGGCTATTATGGTAACAGACTCTAGAAATATAAAAACATTCTTACTATTGTTGCTTACAGTTTGAGTACTTATAATTTTAAGGTTGCTACTTTTAGTATTTTAATGTTTCTTTAAAGTGACTTGTAACATTCTTATGAGTAGTCATGTATCTAGCAGAATCCAAATCTCATTAAGGAAGTCAATGTAAAAATAAGATTTACAGAAAAGAAATCTTTATAAAAATGGCTAGAATTCATCTATTAAATGAAGAAATATCAGAAAATGCTAATATCCAAGCCAAATTTTATATACCACATTAAAAAAATACTGTAAAAAATGTTCATATAAGGTTGGGCATGGTGGTCCATGCCTGTAATCCCAGCACTTCAGGGGGCCGAAGCAGGACTGCTTGAGCCCACGAGTTTGAGACCAGCTAGGGCAACACAATGAGACCCTGTCTCTACAAAAATAAAAAAAGGAAAAAAAAAATCAGTCAGGTGTGGTGGCATATGTCTGTAGTCCCAGCTACACAGGAGGGTGAAGTGGGAGGATCACTTGAGACCAGGAGGTTGAGGCTGTAGTGAGCCAGGATTGTACCACTACACTGCAGCCTGAGTGACAAGACTTGTCTCAAAAACAAAACACACACACACAAAATTACAGATAATGTTTCCTATTCATTACCAGCCTGGCCAAGATGGTGAAACCCTGTCTCTACTAAAAAAAAAACAAAAACAAAACAAAAACAAAAACAAAAACAAAAAAAAAACAAAACAGAAATTACCCAGTGTGGTGGTGGGTGCCTGTAATCCCAGCTACTCAGGAGGCTGAGGCAGGAGACTCGCTTGAACCTGGGAGGCGGATGTTGCAGTGAGCCGAGATTGTGCCACTGTACTCCAGCCTGGGTGACAGAGCAAGACTCTGTCTCAAAAAAAAAAAGAAACAGTCCAGTGCTTCTAACAGAATGTAGTTTCTATTTTTTTTTCCCCTTGAGATGGACATTGGCTCATTGCAACCTCTGCCTCCCAGGTTCAAGTGATTCTCCTTCCTCAGCCTCCGGAGTAGCTGGGATTATAGGTGCAAGCCATCACACCAGGCTAATTTTTTGTATTTTTAGTAGAGTCAGAGTTTCACCACGTTGGCCAGGCTGGTCTCGAGCTCCTGACCTTGTGATCCGCCCACCTCAGCCTCCCAAAGTGCTGGGATTACAGGCGTGAGCCACTGCGCCCAGCTAAGTCTAGTGCTTCTAATAGAATGCAGTCCTTTTCATAGTCACACTTAGGGTTCTGGGGAAAAAAAAAGAATCCATAGTTTAGAAATCAATAAAATAAGACACTTAAAATGTCCCTAAAATCATGGAGAATTAAAGAAAAACATGGGAGTAACAGGTGATGAATCTGCTTTCGGAGAAAGTTTCTTTTCTTAATTATTCCTTCTTGCATATCTAGAAGTCTCTACTATTCTACTTCCTACTCGTCTTTATTTGAAGAGTCAACTCTGCTTGTGTGAAGTTTTTTGAAGTGAAATACCTATTCTGTGCCTTAAAAAAATCTTGGTATAGTAATTGATTAAAAAAATCAATTTGAGGCCAAACTGAAATATTTTCTTTCCCCTTGAGGTTGAGGATAACTTCAGCTGCATTTTTTTTTTTTTTTTTGAGACAGTCTTGGCTCTACCACCCAGGCTGGAGTGCAGTGGTGCAGTCTTGGCTTACTGCAACCTCCACCTCCTGGGTTCTTGTGCCTCATTCTCCCAAGTAGCTGGACTACAGGCGCACCACCATGCCCAGCTAATTTTTGTATTTTTAGTAGAGATGGGGTTTCACCATGTTGGCCCGGTCTGTCTCAAACGGTCTCAACTGATCCACCTGCCCAGGCCTCTCAAAGGGCTAGGATTACAGCCACTGCACCTGGCCATGCATTTTCAACTTTATTTAGGAATAGAGCAGAGAACAATTGGGAAGACTAAACAAACAAACAAACCCCCCCACCACCAAAAAAAAAAAAAAAAAAAAAAAAAAAATAGAAAAACAAACAAAAAATAAGACCCTGTGATTTTAGACACCTCAAATGTCATGATTTATGTGAAAGCTAAGGACTTTATTAACTAGTTAAAAATATTACTAATTACTCTTTATTCCAGAATTGAGTATATTTTTAATGGCCATTATACACAGAATTTGGTAAATTCCTTAAAGTATGTTATGAAAAATATAACAGGTTACTTCTTACCCAAAGAAATCACTACTTGACATTTAAGGAGAAAGTCAACTGAAGCCAGAGTAAGTCCCCTCCTGACCTTCTTTGTTATGACTTTCAAGTAGTTTCTTTCTTTTCTTTTTTTGAGACAGGGTTTTGCTTTGCTGCCCAGGCTGGAGTGCAGTGGCATGACGAAGGCTCACTGCTGCCTCCGCCCCAATCCTCCCGAGTGGCTGGGACTACAGTCGTTCACCACTAAGCTTGGCTAATTTTTAATTTTTTTTTTGGTAGAGACAGGATTTTGCCATGTTGTCCAGGCTGGTCTCAAACCCCTGGGCTCATGCAATCTGCCCACCTTGGCCTCCAAAAGTGCTGGGATTACAGGTGTGAGCCACCATGACTGGACCAGCAGTTTCAAATGGATGAGAAACATTCTGGCATAGACACATTAGGTCTTTTAAATTCTTTGACAAAACAGTCACAGGAGAGATGAAATATTTAGTAAAATAAAAAGTTCTACAGAAACGCTCAATGATTTTCTTTTCTTTTTTTTTTTTCCTCATTAGAATAAGGCCTCTGTTAGAGGATTTTTTTTTTTTTTAAATTTTTATTGCATTTTAGGTTTTGGGGTACATGTGCAGAACGTGCAAGATAGTTGCAATGATTTTCCATCAAATAAGTCTGTAACTGATAAAATGTTTCTGTCATGAAGTACGAGAATAGTATTTTTTTTTTAAAGGCACATAATTTTCTTAAACAGAGTGGCTCACTTGAGGGAAAAGCCATTTAAGGGGGCATTATAAATAGCCACTGATTTACAAAGGACAATTTAACGACTGGGTTAATTATTAGAGTTTAGTATCTAAATGTCTAGTAAATACCATCTCAGGGACAGGAAGAAAATAAACAAAAAAGATTAAATGGCTAGTATAATACTTGAAAATAAATAAACTGAAAGCATCTGATTACAAACTGAGATCCCAAACTATTTAAAATAAAAGATAGATTTTTTTCTTAATGATTAGTAAAACATTTAAAATGTAAAACAAATTTTATAAAAAGGCTTCCTTACTGAAGAAGGAAATCAACTTTAATTAAAAAAATAGGCCAGGCGCAGTGGCTCACACCTATAATCCCAGCACTTTGGGAGGCCGAAGCGGGTGGATCACCAGGTCAAGAGATCAAGACCATCCCGGTCAACAAGGTGAAACCCTGTCTCTACTAAAAATACAAAAATTAGCTGGGCATGGTGGTGTGTGCCTGTAGTCCCAGCTACTTGAGAGGCTGAGGTAGGAGAATTGCTTGAACCCAGAAGGCGGAGGTTGCAGTGAGCCGAGATCGCGCCACTGAACTCTGGGTAACAAGAGCGAAACTCCGTCTCAAAAAAAAAAAATATATATATATATTTATTTAAAATATGTATTTATTTATTTAAAATATATATATTTATTTTAAAAAATATATATTTTAATATATATATTTTAAAATATATATATTTTAATATATATATATTTATTTTAAAATATATATATTTTAATATATATATTTATTTTAAAAATATATATATTTATTAAAAAATATATATATATTAAAAAATATATATATATATATATCCTTTTACCAACATTTCCAGTGGGTCTAATTTGGAAGGGAGTGTAGAATTACTGTGTGATACTTCGGAGGAATCTTTTACCGGCTACAGGATGGGACAATGAGTTTCTGAGCAGCTCTACAGAGCTTATCCATGCCCCACTGCAAAGGAGACTAGTAAAGAAAGGAAAGGCATCAGATGCAGGGGATGGGAGCCTAGGCAGGATGGCATTGAGAAGAAAAAGAGTGAACAAAAAAGGAAGGTAAGAGTGAGGCAGGTATGCCGGGAAATTTTAGAAAGAGCTCTATCAGTAAACAGATCCCTAACTTTGTGCCTCAAAATGGCCAAACCTCTGGAGCATTCCACAGAGAAAGTCAATTTCGTAAAACCTTTGTTACATGCCTGCTAGTCTTCTGCTTGTGAATGAATAAAACCCTATTTAACAATCACTAATGATCACATCTTTAGTGCCACTGGAGGATTTAAAAATCATATACTTTGATATTTTCCAATAGTTACATGTCCTTATTCCTTTCTTAGTCTCAATTCTAAAATATGAGTAACGTTCCTTTTCTTTTGAGACGAAGTCTTGCTCTGTCACCCAGGCTGGAGTGCAATGGCGCAATCTCGGCTCACTGCAACCTCTGCCTCCCGGGTTCAAGCGATTCTCCTGCCTCAGCCTCCTGAGTAGCTGGGATCACAAGGACCCACTACTATGCCAGGCTAATTTTTGTTCTTTTAGTAGAGATGGGATTTCACCATGTTAGTCAGGCCGGTCTCGAACTCCTGACCTCAGGTGATCCACCTTCCTCGGCCTCCCAAAGTGCTGGGATTATAGATGTGAACCACCACGCCTGGCTCATTTTCTTAACTAAACTGAAAGTCATAAATCAGTTCTGAAATCATAATGGTATTACTTATCTTAAGCTACCCAAATGAGGGGCTAAAGGTTTGCCATAATTATTATTGAGTGATTTTCCTGAATGACATCTAACTATTCAAATAAAGAAAATGTTAAAAAAATTTATTTGTGGGTACTTAAAAACTGAATTATCATTAATTTAAAGTCTTCTCAATTTGTTCTTTATTGACTTTAAAGAGGCATTTATACAGATGTCTGTTGACTGGAAGAACCTTGAACTAACTGTTGGCTACATTTAAAAATCAGGACAAAATCAAATTGAGTAAGTGAAGATATAGTTCAGAGGCTGACGATGAAGTAGAGATGGCCAAATCTTTGATAGCACCACATGCTGTTGCTTTCTATTTTTGATTCCATCTGAATCACAAGAAGAATACACTGACCACCACATTAGAGTCATTTTTCTATACAACAAAGTGTAAGTATTAGAGAGTGCTAACAAATACTTCATACCATGGAATGCAAAAAAAAGAACAGCATTCTTTTCATTGTAAGTAGAATCTTGCTGGTCAAAGAATATACGGAGGACAGAAATTTCATGAGACACAATGATAAGGTGATTACTAAAATATGCATTATGAGAGGTAAGAATGACCTAATAATCACTTCAAAAAAATCTATTACCTGGTGTTTGGCAACTATCTCAAAGAAAAACACACCTAAAAGTTCTCACAGAATTCTGTGAAGATTTTTTGCAGAGGAGGGATTGAGTACAAAAGGGGCAATGCACTTGCAACGAAGTTTGACTTCTATATGAGCAAGACATCTTTAATGTATTTTTTTTTAAAGTTATTTAAAAAGAACTCCAATTTATAACATTTTCCCACTAAAAATCCAAAGCTAAGACATTTTACTCATGTCAAACATGCCACTCCTCAGCAATATTTTTGGTCACCTGCACTCACAATTTACAAAAAGAAATTTAGTTTATTGCTTCAATAAAATAAAGGACATCCACATTTTCCAAACTGTTATAAAAAGAGTTATAGAAAAAGTATTAAGAATAAAAATAGAATTATTAAATTCTAGTGACTTCCTAAATCAGATCTGTTCAGTTTGCCTTATCTAACCCAGGTTAACCTACTTACAACTTCCCACCTGCAAACATAGGAACAGGTATGCTCTTCTTCTGGAGTCCCTAGTGGACACGTGATAGCTAGTAATAAAAGTTGCATGAGAAAAACTGAAGTTTAATACTTAAAATAAGCAAGTGAACAAAACAAACCCGGAACAGAAAGTAAAGCCTCTAGAAGAGGCACTGCCAATTTTTAGCAATGTCCATGTATTTTAACCCTTGGATGTTAAAAATCCAATGTTAAGTATAAATTTTAGTTTGGGGAAATATTACATCTAGTCTTTAACCACACAAGTGTTATTTGGTTTACCTTAAAAAAAGAATATTTTATTCAGTTTAACATATAAGCAAACATATATTCATTTATTTTCTTTTTGTTGCTACTCTCCTGTACTTTCTCACTCATTTGTTTCAGTGGACAGGAAACGCACCATATCCCCCTGCCTGGATGGGTGTTTTTGGAGAAGCACAAGCATATAGACTAAAATCCTCTGTTTGGAAACCAGCCCGATTCAAGGAGGGTTCTGATGCACTGCGGTGAATTTTTGGCAATGAGCGGGCCAGCAGCTCAATAGAGGCGAGAATCTACAAAAAAAATAAAAATAAAAAAAAATAAATAAAAGAAAAGAAAAAAAAGAAAAAAATAAAAGAAAAGAAAAAAGAAAAAGAAAAAACAAAGAAGAATGAAAATCTGGGTGGCATAAATTTTTAAGAGTCCCATCACACTTTACCAGAAAGCACCTGAAATCTTACACAGTTTTCAGTATTGTCATAAATGCTTGCAAAAATATATGTAAAGAAACTGGTATTTTTTCTTAAAAATGAAATTATCTCTGTAAATTAAATTGGGAGAGTAATTCACAGTTAACTTTTATTTATATTTTAGATCATTTGTTAGTCTGGAAACAGTAAATAATAGAAATTTAAAACAAATCTTATACCTTTTTGTTACAGACCATGAGTCTCTTTTGGAAAGAAGATAGAGTACAAATAAGTAAAGCAAAGCACTATATGACTGTCTCTAAACAGAACTATCACAGCTACTTGCCCTTTAAAGAAACCTAGCAATGGGGAATGGTTTACATACAGTTAATTTTTTTTTTGAGAGTGTCTGGCTCTGTTGCCCAGGCTGGAGTGCAGTGGCGTGATCTCGGCTCACCGCAACCTCTGCCTCCTGGGTTCAAGGAATTCTGCCTCAGCCTCCTGAGTAGCTGGGACTACAGGCGCATGCTACCATGCCTGGCTGGGTTTTTTTTTTTTTGTATTTTTAGTAGAGACAGGGTTTCATCATGTTAGCCAGGATGGTCTTGATCTCCTGACCTCGTGATCCATCCACCTCGGCCTCCCAAAGTGCTAGGATTACAGGTGTGAACCACTGTGCCTGGCTATATACACTTAATTAAAAGCAGAACCCCAGGGACCCAGAGTGCTAGCAGCACATGAGAACTGACAGGGGACAACCCAAGAGCAAAGACAGGAGAACTCTACATAAAATGTAGAAATTAACATATTTTAAGGTATAAAGAAACAGGTTATATCCTTGAAGGCATACAGCATGATAATGCATGTTCATAATCATGAAACATATGTTTAAAGGGCTTGGCATAATGCCTGGCCTATAATAAGTACTCAACAAAACTTCAGCAGCTATTATTATTACTTTTGTTATTGTCCTGATCTACCAAATTTTTTTTTTTTTTTTTTTGAGACAGAGTCTTGCTTGTCACCCAGGCTGGAATGCAGTGGCGCAATCTCGGCTCACTGCAACCTCCGCTTCCTGGGTTCAATCGATTCTCCTGCCGCAGCTTCCCGAGTAGCTGGGATTACAGGTGTACACCACCACATCCAGCTAATTTTTTGTATTTTTAGTAGAAACTGAACATGGGGTTTCGCCATGTTGGCCAGGCTGGTCTCAAATTTATAACCTCAGCTGATCTGCCTGCCTTGGACTCCCAAAGTGCTGAGATTACAGACATGAGCCACTGGCCTGGTTGAAATTTTTTTTTTTCAGATGCAGTTTCACTCAGCTCACTGCAACCTCCACCTCCTGGGTTCAAGTGATTCTCCTGTCTCAGCCTCCCGAGTAGCTGGGATTACCACCCGCCACCACACCGGCTAATTTTTGTATTTTTAATAGGGACAGGGTTTCACCATGTTTGACAGGCTGGTCTCAAACTCCTGACCTCAGGTGATCCTCCTGCCTCGGCCTTCCAAAGTGCTGGGATTACAGGCGTGAGCCACCACACTTGGCCGAAAATTTTTTTTAAAGTTAAACTTTTTTTAAAAAGTAATCTTTATGATGATTAATACATGACAAAGCAGTTACAAAAAATTTTAAATTCCAAGTATAGTGTGCAAATAAAAATGAAAATACTAAAGAAAGGTATAAAGAGTACAAGGCTCTTAAATCCTGCCCTCCAGGGATAACCACTGTTAGAGTCTATACTTGATTCTGTGCCTTTTTTTTTTTTTTTTTTTTGAGATGAAGTGTCACTCTATTGCCCAGGCTGGAGTGCAGTGACGCAATCTCAGCTCACTGCAACCTCTGTCTCCCAGGTTCCAGCGATTCTCCTGCCTCAGCCTCCCAAGTAGCTGGGATCACAGGCATAAGCCACCACGCCTGGCTAATTTTGTATTTTCAGTACAGATGGGGTTTCACCATGTTGCCCAGGCTAGTCTCCTGACCTCAGGTGATCTGCGCACCTCAGCCTCCCAAAGTGCTGGGATTACAGGTGTGAGTCACCATGCCCAGCCTCGTCTGTAACTTTTTAATGTGTGAAAATAGAGCCTACTTGTACAACCTTTTAAAGTATCAGGCTGGGCACTGGGGCTCATGCCTGTAATCCTAGCACTTTGGCAGGCCGAGGCAAGACGATCACTTGAGCCCAGGAGTTCAAGACCAGCCAGGGCAACATAGTGAGACTCTATATTTATTAAAAAAAAAACCCAAAAACCAAAAAGAAATTAGTTGGGTGTGGTCCTGAGCACCTGCAGTACCAGCTACTTGGGAGGCTGAGGTGAGAGGACTGTTTGAGCCCAGGAGTTTGAGGCTGCAGTGGGCTACGATCATATTACTGCACTCCAGCCTGGGCAACAGAACAGACCTTCCGTATTAAAAAAAAAAAAAGGTATCATACTACATTTTGTTTTCTGTTTTGTCTTCTTTTTCTCTCACCAATATCCATGTCATCTTACTGTTAACTTACTCTTAATGTCTTTAACTTTTCTTATTATAGTAAACATTGTTATATATATCTGAATACTTACAAAATAGGTTATAAAGCACAGATTTTTAGAATTATTTTGAATTTATGGATTCTACCAAGTTCTTCCAAAATGCTGAACAACTTACACTCCCACCAAATCTTTAACATTTTAGAAAGTATGCTCTTCCTCACTTCCCAACATTGTTACCAGTGCTGGATATTACCGACCTGAGAGGCAAAATTAAAATGTATTTCACTGTGTGTATCTTTGCATTTTACTGACTGCCATAGAAATCTTTACACCTTTTCCTAAGTTCATTCACTATTTGTATTTCTTACGTGAATCACCTTTCATATTCTCTTTGCCCATTTTCTATTGATTGTCTTTTATGTATTGATTTGTAGGAGTCCTTTGTATATTATAAACATTTACTTTTTGTTCTATATGCTACAATTATTCTCTTTATCTTTCAATGTTATTTTTCTATATAGAAGTTAAAAAATTTTTAACGTACTCACATCTGCTAATTTTTTTCCTGTATACCTTCTGAATTTTATTAAGAAAGCCTTTTCTACCTCAAAACTATAAAAATGATTTCATATTTTATTGTTTTTTAAAACATATAGATCTTTAGCCATATAAAATTTATGTGGCACATAACAGTATGGTGTGAAAAGATCCTGTAATAAAAATCTTAAAATAACACTTAAAAGGGATAGACTCCAATAATCTGGAAAGTTCATATATGGACTTCCTTTTTTGAAACCATGTAATTAATAAAATGCTATAATTAGAAGTATGAGCTAAGCATTTTGCCCCTTTTAATATCATTTAAAAAGTGGGCCTAAGGATGTACTTTGCATTATTAATGTCAATCAACCATGCTAAGTAAGAAACCTGAGCACCATGATGTGAAAAAAGAACATGGGACAGGGTCGAGCTGAAACTGGTCAGCAGCACTGGTCTCTCATCAGGACAGCCTCAACCAGAGGTTTCCTGACTTAGAAAACAAACAAACAAACAAAACAAAAAATAAAAACTCTTCCTCAAAGGAACAGTAACTTCGAACCCGGGTAAATGAAACTTATATCTACCCACCCAACCACTTAGCTTCCCTTTTCTTCTCTTAGGCAACAACCTGAGAGACTTGTTAAAACCATCAATTCTATCTTCTTTAATTCTTTGGAGAAGAATAACATTTTTTAGATTTAAAAATAAAGGATGAGTGAATCTCATTCCTTAACAGTGACTTCTGTCTGAGTTAGCCAGGACTGGGTATTCAAAGGCCTAAGAGTTCATAAATGAACACTCCAGTAATTATGGTAGAAGGGTTACTATGGGATACAGGACTTCTCACTAGAAACTGTACTGATTTATCAATTTATCAAGGCATTTTTTTTTTTTGAGACAGAGTCTCACTCTGTTGCTCAGGCTGGAGTACAGTGACGCAATCTCGGCTAATTGCAACCTTCACCTCCTGGGTTCAAGCAATTCTCCATCTCAGCCTCCCAAGTAGCTGGATTCACAGGCTCCTGCCACCACGCCTGGCTAATATTCATATTTTTAGTAGAGATGGGATTTCACCATGTTGGTCAAGCTGGTCTCAAACTCCTGACCTCGTGATCCGCTTGCCTCAGCCTCCCAAAGTGCTGAGATTACAGGCATGAGCCACTGTGCCCAGTCCAAGGAATATTTACCCAGTGCTATCAGGAGTTCCCTAAGTATCAGAAAACACTGCATTTATATTACAATATCTACTACAGCTTAACTCTGTAAGCTAGTTGAGGTATTTAGTTACAGTTGTGAGTGTGTGGTTTTTTTTTTTTTGGAGACAGAGTCTTGCTTTGTTGCCCTGACTGGAGTGCAGTGGCGTGATCTCAGCTCACTGCAGCCTCCACCTCCTGGGTTCAAGCGATTCTCATGCCTCAGTCTCCCAGGTAGCTGGGATTACAGGCTCCTGCCACCATGCCCAGCTAATTTTTGTATTTACGTAGAGATGGGGTTTCACCATGTTGGCCAGGCTGGTCTCGAACTCCTGATCTCAGGTGATCTGCCCCACCTTGGTCTCTCAAAGTGCTGGGATTATAGGTGTGAGTCACTGTGCCTGGCCTTAGTTATGGTTCTTTGTGAGACTTATTAACTTAAGGCTTTATCTTTCCAATATGGAATTAAAAAAAGCGATGAGTTATCAAGAGTTAGGTGAAGGCAGGTTGAGCTGACAACTACCTTACTGCCTTTTCTTTTTTGTGCCCAAGCGGAAATGCCCCTCAAAAAGACCTAGTATTAAAGGAAAGCTTAGAATCTTTATTTTACCATGAAGAAGAAATAAAGCAGTGGTTGGTTCAAAAATCTGATCTGTGGACCACCAGGGTAACCACGAATTCAAACTAGTAACCACGAACTCAAACTATTTTTGTAGTAACAATTAAGACATTATTGCCTTTTTTACTGTCATTATTTTACAAGTGTAAGTAGAGTTCTTCAATAATTTTTAATTGTGTAAAAGAGTTCAAAGACTGAGAAGTCTGAGAATGCCGGATAAATGCAAAGTCTTTCTGAATATTTTGTATTGGGACCCCAAATTTCTAGGTGCACCACTACTCAACCCTCATGAAACCATCTTAATGTGTTTACTTGTCTGGAGTCTGCAGATAGAATCCAAACTCATGAAATACAGACTGTGTGCCCAAAAAAGTGCTCAGAAATCTGTCTATGAATATTAGTCTGTTCTTCTGGGTAGCATGAAGCTTTCTCTTACTTGTGGAAAGAGTGGTCTCTCATCTCTTTTCTTTTTGAGGCACTCTGCCATTAATCTCTTCATGGCTTTTGGACAGTTACTCCGTACCTTACTGAGATCTGGAGATAGGTATCCTCGTCCCACCATAAAAATTATCTGGAAAGAGAGGGAAAAAAAAGGCAAATAATTCAACCTTGTAAACAAGTTGAAAAATATACTTCACATTCACTGAAAACACAATAAGCTGTACACTTACAGCTTATGATGTTATGTATTACACCTCAAGAAAAAGTTTTAAAAAACTAATGCCACATCATGATTGTGGGGAACCCATACAAGTAGCTGCAGGTTCAAATCTTCATGATCCCTGGACTGTGGCAAAAGTTCTCTAATTGCTCCCCTGCTTTTGATCTCTCCTTATCCAGTCCATTTTCCCACTCACAAGGTAACCATCTAAAACAGATCTGACAGTGCCTCTTCTTTAAAAAAAATAATTTATTCAGCACATCTTGCTGTTGGACATTGTGGTAAGCCCTTTACACATGTGAAGGGAGAACCAAGGAGGTTAACATTTTAGCAGTTGTTTTGCCATCTGCATTTTAAGCCCTTTTATTGTGGAAACACTAATGGTCCATTTGGTTTCCTCCCCCATAGGAGGGAAGGAGAAGCCATTAGGAGCTAAAATCTTCTGTTTAATGAAGTAAAAAGGCTTGTCTTCCCTGGGTTCAGAGATTTATAATTTTTTCTAATTTCTTGATTTCCTAATATTTTGCCTCTTTTGAGGACAGGCAGAGATAGATGTTAGGAGTCTTGAGATTCAGGGAGGATAGCCTGAAAGAAGGGCTTTTGATCTTAGAGGGAATAGGTCCAACAGGGGCAGAGTAGAGGTTAGAGTGGAGAAAGCCTCTAAGAGATCCCTGCTACAGGGCAGAGCTGATGAATTTTAGAAACGGTCAAGCTTGATATATTGTGTTATTTCCTGTTTGCTGCTGTAGTGACTCTTAACTGCCAGCCTTTAGTAAAGCTTTGATTGCAATGTGGTCTCTATATGGTAGAGGTTAAAGGATGTACCTTGGAAAGAGATACTGAATTGAGGGGAGTGCAGTTTTCTTCCACAATGTCCCCTACTGAAGCCACACTATCATATCATCATCATTTTAATGGAAGACAGCAGTCTTAGAATTCTGGGAGCAACCTGGAATAATACCTTGCAGCAACAGGTGATAACACCTAGAAGAATGTAAAGAACTTCAAAAAGGGGTCTTCTAAGTTGACAGAAAGGATCTGGAGTGCCTATAGTCATATATTATGGTCAGCAATTCAGGTATTCTTACTTGGCTATCAATGGAAAAGGTAGCCCTGAAAGGCCAAAAAACTTTGGAACACTTGGATACTAGATGTCATCTAATTTAATCCTCGAAAAAGGAATTCTACAAGGTTGATATTGATCCCATTTTACAGATAAGGAATCCAAAGCTCAAATAAATTAACTTGCCCGAGATAACAGGATTTGTAGAGAAATCTATCCCAATACAGAGCTACTTTTAACTTTTTTACTGCTGCTGTTCCTACTCTGCTTGTAATGCCCTCCCTGACCCTGCTCTAGCTACCTGAAATCCAGATGAATCAAGGCCTAACGGAAAGGTAACCATGCTTATCATAACTTTCTTTACATACTTAGAAGTAATAATGGTCCTCCTTCCTACAACTAGCTATGATAATCATTTACTGCCTTGTATGGTTATTAATCTTTTTGTGATAGGTATCTTATCTAAGTTCTCCAATGAGACTATGGGTGCTTGTAAGGCAGAGAGATTGTGACTCATACATACATATTTTTAAAAAAATTCTTTAAAAATATCTATACCACCACCACCTCCAGTATTTAACATAACCTTGTGGACACAAGAGGTTTTCAATGTTTATTCATTAAGGTGAGTGATAACTTTTTGCTAGTTGATTAGCCATGTCATATATCTATAGCCTTTAAATTAGGGTCAATATCACCAGGGTTACATGAAGACTTTATCAAAGGTATAAAGACATGGTGTTTTTTTATTTTTTTTATTTTAATTTGAGACAAAGTCTTGCTCTGTTGCCCAGGCTGAAATGCAGTGGTGCGATCTTGTCTCAGCCTCCTGAGTAGCTGGGATTACAGGTGTGTGCTGTCACACCCATCTAATGTTTGTATATATATTGTTTTTAGTAGAGACAGGGTTTCACCATGTTGGCCAGACTGGTCTCAAACTCCTGACCTCAAGTGATCCACCCACCTCAGCCTTCCAAAGTGTTAGGATTACAGACATGAGCCACCATGCCCAGCCAACATGGTGGTTTTAAGGGAATTAATTTCTACAACCATCAACTTACTCGTATCCCCTTTGAAAAAACTGATTTGCCAGAGAACCACTCAAGTCTCAAGTGGAGGTGTAACACTTACCCTCCTTTCCCATTCTCCCTGTTATAAATGCCCTTCTACCACTTTACAAAAGCCACACCTTTTACCCATATGTAACCTAACTACAGTACACATTGTCCCAAGGTGTAAAAACCTCTGGGGCAACGAAGAGACATTTCCATAACTGGTGTCAACTGGGCTCAAACGAATGGGTAACAAGTTTGTTCGTTTCCAATTCTTTACTTTCAAAAATATTAACTGAAATGTCAGCTGAGCTTTTAAAACATTTTTAATGACAACTTACTATGTAAATTTTGGTACTTTATAGGAATCTATCACTCAAATGATTGAGTGATACCGTGTGCTGTAAAGAATTAAAATTAACCTTGCCTAAAGACCCCAGAGCTACCCTTTGCTCTTGGATCCTGGGAGATAATCACTAAGCCCTTGAAATGTTCTGCCTGATCAGAGTGTCTGTTTATCTGGGGGCCATGGGCCATGAGAGATAGTCTAGGCTAACAATGTGATTTACAGAGGGGCTCTGGGGCATGTGGCATCAGCTTGACCTCTACAGGAGCTGTAAATTAAGGTCAGCTCCGCAGGTGGTCAACCGTATCTATGTGACTGAACTGCAATAAAAACTCTAGATTCCAAGTCTCAGGTGATTATTCCCTGGTTGGCAATAATCCATGTACTTGTCACACACTGCTACTGGAAGCTCTGTCCACAACTCCACTGGGAGAGGGTGACAAAAAGTTCCTGAATTTTGTCCTATAAATCTCTTACAAGAACACTCTCAAATTTTGTCCTATAAGTCTCTTTGCTTGTTAATTTTAATATGCATTCTTTCATTGTAATAAACTGTAACTGTGACTGTAACAGCTGTCAGTGAGTCTTGAGCAGCTTTCACTGAGTTTTCAGGGAGTCCTTTTAACAAACCTGAAGCTGGGTCTTGGGGACCACTAAACTGCGTGTGGTTATAACAAAACTCCTGCCTTTCTCATCTTAGAATTTAAATACAATTTCTCAGTACTTACCTCTTTAGAAATGAAATAAGGAAAGGATCAATACTAAGTCCTAGTATCTAGTATCCTAACAGAAGAGTTGTATTTATCCACAGATAAGATACATTAATTGAAGGGAAAAGAAAAGTCCATGTCATTCATTAAGATACATATTTCCAATATAATTTTACCTTCTAATTTTCCACATATAAAAACTTACATGTTACTTTCATCAGTTATGTTACTTGTAACAATAACATAATTCAGAATTAAAAAAAATTAATCAGAGCTTGAAGTTTCAATTTTGTAAAATTCTAAATTTAAACTTACATACATATTTTTATTACAGAGTTGTAACTTAATCAATAAAAGGCTTTAAAACATACAAATATGTTATATTAGGATGAAGTTCTGTAAGAGAAACAATACAAATAGTTTGAAGAGAAAAAAAGAACCATGTAAAACTTCCAGAAATTAATGAAGAAGTTCAGTATTTTTTAAGAGGCATAAAATCAGTATGGTTTTTAGATTTGAATACATACATTTCAAAAAGATATATATATATCTAATATTATAGTCTTACTTTAAAACGTTAATAGAATATACTGGAAATTACATTCTTTGCAATTATTTAAACTTAAGGTAAAAACTTTTAGATGCCAACTTAAAAAATGTACAAGGAGGTACGTAGTTTTTTCAAGATTCTTTCAGGAGGAATGTGAGAAAAAAAATTGAAGACAACTCTCATGTTTTTATAGATTCCACAGATTTTAGTTAGAGCAGAGCACAAAGCAGGCAACCTTCAGTATCTGCTGGGGTGGGGTGCAGAAGCTGACTGATGAAGAAAACAGAAAGAAGAAAAAAGGGAAAGTTTTTCCTAGATATTATTCATGGACAGAAGATTCATGTGGCACATACACTATGAAATCAGTACCTCGGCTTGAAATTCTAGGACTGGTTCTTCATACTTTCAACTCATGCACAGCACTCCTGGCATCTCGACCCTGTCATTCACTCCATGGTATCACTGGAGCACATGTCTGCTCACTTTCAGTATCACCCTCAGCACGACCTCAACAGAACTGCCCATGCCATTAAGAGCAGAGCCTATGTTTTGTTTTATTCATTTTGAATCCCTCTATATCCCACAGTACTTTGCATTAGTTGGCATTAAAAACATTTTCTATTAAAATACTTTGCCTGTTGATAAGAGACTGGTACTTGCTTCCTGTTTCTTCAGATCTTGTGCTTAGAACCTGCCACCATGCTGTGAGAAAGACCAATGAAGAGGTCCTCCAAGACCTTCGAAGAGGTCTGCAAGGAAAGGCTCGTCTGGAGAATAACTGAGCTTTGAGCTTCTAGCTAGCACCAATGTGCCAGGTATGTGAATGAGCCACTCTAGAGTAGATTCTTTTAACACCCAGTCAATCTACTCTAGTCAATATGGTGTGAAACAGATTAGAACCTTCCTTACTGAGAGCAGCCAAACCTATAGATTAATATTTTAAGCTACCACATTCTGGGTGGTTTGTTATGCAGCAATTATAACTGGAATACACTTGAAATAATGTATATATGCTATTTATTCTTCTAAGAAGACACAGCAATTCTGCTCCAAGAAAAGAAACCACGAAGGTATAGTCAATATACCTAACTTAAATGAGCACATTATTAATCCCAATTTACAAGAGAAAGCGCACTGAAGGACGGAAGAATAGGGTGATTAGAGAGAAAAATATTGGAATGATAAAGAGGGTGGGGGGGGATGACAACGTGATTTACCAGACTTTTAGTGCTAGGGTAAATAAAGGTAAAAAGCAAACTGCTTTACAAAGGGCTAAGAGATCTATTTTAGAAAAGAATCTGATTTTTGAAACTGGAAAAAATTCTTTAGCCGAATTCTCTTATTTTTGGGGTGATTGAAAAAAGAAAAAAGGCTGGGCACAGCGGCTCATGCCTGTAGTAATCCCAGCACTTTGCGAGGCTAAGGTGGGTGGATCATAAGGTCAGGAGTTCGAGACCAGCCTGGCCAATGTGATGCAACCTCATTTCTACCTAAAATACAAAAAAATTAGGGCAAAGTGGCACATGCCTGTAACCCCAGCTACTCAGGAGGATGAGGTAGAAGAATCGCTGAACCTGGGAGGCAGAGGTTGCAGTAAGCTGAGATTAGGCCACTGTACTCCAGCTTAGGTGACAGAGTAAGACTCCGACTTGGGAAAAAAAAAAAAAAAGAAAGAAAGAAGGGGGAAAAAAAAGATACCCAGAGAGGTAGGTAGACCGGGTCATGCAAATCTGGAGTCCAAGGCCTGCCATTACATCACACTGCTTTATCAACTGTGCTCTGAATTTACAGGCAAAATCTGCCACCTCAGATTATGGGCATGAGAGTCTAGGGGAATGGTATTCATACTGCACAGTAAAGAATATTCCTGGATTCTTAAACAGATATCTAATCTGAGAGCCATAAAGAACCAAGTATAGAGACAGCAAAAGAAAAATCAAAGGATGAATGGAACAATACCTGGGGCAACTTCATTGAGAATGGCCATAGTTAACCCTTCAAAATGTGGAGTTTCATAGAAAGTACTATTTGATGAAAGTCAACTCGAGGGTAATGAAGCAGAATGGGGGTAGTTGTAAGAGGATTATCATTCTTTTACCTCCTTCATCTCCATTAAATACTTAACTTGGTTTCAGACTAGCAAATTCCAGAAGGTTCTAACTATACTATTAGAAAGAATTAACTAGTAAAGGCCTTACCCTTCTGTTGGTCACACACTCCTCTCATGGAGAGTAAGCCCTTGCCACATCATTTATTATACTCCCATGGAGGACAAAGCACCTAAAATGCCAAGAAGTGGATGAGTGTAGAACTCTGGGATGCTTTTATCTATCTGTATTTTGGAGATAATACTTGTTTCTATATTATAATTTTATTATTGTATTAAAATAAACGTATTCACTGACAAATGAATTTCATCCAGATTTTAGGTTCATAAATTTTTATTAATTTGTAATCTATATGATAAATCAACTGAAACTAAACTGAAAATCCATAGTAATTCCTCCAGAAAAATATTATGTACAGGAAAAGTGAACATGGTACAGGATGTTATGCTGTATGATTGAATTAATTAAGACTGTAAAAGGTAGAGCAAATGAAGCTTGTAAATCAGAGACCATTTAGCTACCCAGGCTTCCATCATCAAATCAATCATTTCAGTGATCTACATCTATCATAAGTACAGTAAGTACAATGTTTCAATTATGTTCTTTAGATGAAATTTCAGTCCATCCTGAATCTAAGTTTCATACAGGCTTAAAACATCAGATCCAAAGTCATGTTATTTCATACTCAAAGCTAAGACTCAACATTCTAAAGCTATGAAGTAGTTAAAAAGGCCAACAGCAACTAAAATTTAGTTTTATAATGAACTGGGCAGAAATGTAGCCATTTTTAAAATCATCAAACACAGTCAAGACCATTGTTGTGTAAGGGCCATATGGTGATTAAGTAAGCACACACACAAAGTTCATGGTGACTTAAGAGATTATTTCTCCAATATCACTATAGGTGAAGTGAGAAAGCTACTCAGAGCTGGCACCAAAACGACAGAATTGAGCTCTTGACAAAACAGACAAATCACTTAAATGAAGCAACACATTTATATACAAAAAATACAATTTCATCAGGTTGGGAAGCCATGATGAAATACCTAAAAAGCTTGCACTTAAAAAAGTTATTTAGATTGGTGACTCTCAACTTTGGTTTATATTGGAATCACCTGGGAAACAGAAAAAAAACGCAGGTGAGTGGACCTTTCCCCATTTAATTAGAATCTGCTCCAGTATCTCCATTTTTAAACAAAATTCCCAGTGATTCTGGGGCAAATCACAGCATAAAGTCTAAGTATTCTTTAATCAAAGTTTATGTGGTCAACTGGTGTTTTCTATTAACAGTGTAACTCCTGTAATCTCTCTACACACACAAACCTTTTAAAACAGAGTTATCCAAGGTAATTTTAGTAAAGACAATTCACTTTTCTTAGCCAATTTTAAAAGTCTAAGCGAGCTTACTGAATCAGAGAGAGAAAAAGCTAAGAGCTCCATGAGGCTATGTCAGCACCTTTTGGAAGATAAGGGACAGGGAACAGGAACTTAGGAAGGAAAGAAGTAAAAAATTACCCTCCTACTAGAATTCTCATCATAGAAAAAAATCAAAGCATGATTCCTTCCATTTACCTAGTTTTAAAAATTAAAGAATTCAAGATATCTTAATTTTAAAAGAATTGAATATAAAAAAAGCTCATAGATGAGTACCTGTTCTGACAGCACATTTGTGATACAGTGAAAAGTTTCAAGCCCAGATGCTACAGTAGCAGAGCTCATTCTTCTCATTGTGCTATGGTCAAGAAATACCCATTGTTGTATCTGTAGTTTCTAGTCAGAAAGTCAGGAATTTTATTCCATTGTAACATTTATGGCTGATATTTTGAGAAAAGGACTTACATGTTGCTATTACTGCCAAAAGTATACAAGTATACAAATGATTTCTAAAACTGGTAAAAAACAAAAACAAAAACAAAAACAAAAACCCAAAACCAAGAAATCTATTTTCATGCTTACCCACGTCTTACCACTTATTTTCTAAAACTAACTGGAGCCTTGTATACAGATGGTAAAATAAACACCAAGAGGTGGTAAATATTTACCTGGTCCCTGTTGTTGATGTTTGAATAAGGTAACTGTCCAGTCATCAATTCATACAGAACAATCCCAAATGCATATACATCTGACTGAAAGCTGTATGGATTTTTATCTTGCATTCTGATGACTTCTGGTGCCTATTAGAACAAACAAAGAAAAATGTTCTAGTTAATTCTTCCCTCAACTGAATAAAGACTGAAAAAAACACAACTACTGTAATTCCTAGAGTAATGCTTTTATCATTAAAACACCTGTCTAATATGTAATCAATTCTCTTGATAGTCAAAGAAATACAACTGATTAAGATGAAGGAAAAAAAACCCCCTCTACTCTATAAACTCAGAAAGAGACAGTATTAGCAGAGATTTTGTCTTGTATTACTAAGATTTTATAATTTAGTAATTATTGAGGCAATTTTCTTTCTGCACAAAATACCGTTAAGTGCCATTTGAATTATTCCTATGACTTACCCTATTAGAATCAGTTCCCATTTCCCATTCCTGATTCGGCAAAGAAATATTAGACTTGTGGTTATAAGATGCTTGGAAGCAGCACAACTACTGTAGTAACTGTCTTAGAATTTAAGTTTTCTCACTGGTACAAACAACTTTTCTCATCTCAGGACACCTTAGAAAATAATGATAGAATTTCAAGACTGATAAACTCAAATCCCCTTTCAATCTATTGAATAAGCATGTGGTATAAACATGCCATGGATACTTTATTAAAAGCAAGACAGTGGGTAGATTTAGTAGAAGATGGTATAAACAATCTTTTGCCTGCTGCTTCTGGCGCAATGAAACAATCATATTTTCTATATTTTCAGTCACTGTATTGCACAGACTTCTTATTTACATAAAATACAATAAACAGTTGGTTAAATATTAGCTCAAAAGAGTTCTTCTTTCACTTTGAGTCTTCTGTACTGTTTCATTTGGAAGGAAGTGAAATGGCAGTATATTAATGAAAAGTTTGTGACAATGTCAATTTGACAGCGAAAGTGGTACTAACTATGCAAAAATGGCTGAGAGATCTGGGACAAGATTCATGGTTATTGGTCTGGGTAAGGCAGGCAACTCACAAGGAGAGGCAATAATGGCACTCAGCAACAGCTGCAAATGAGAATGACCCGTAGAGCCTTAAACCCCTCAACATTCAGACTACACTCCAGTCCAATCATATAGCATAAGAGTCTGGGGGTCGGACCCAAACATTAATTAGTCTTTAGAGCTCTCCATATGATTCTAATGTCCAACCAAAGTTGAGAACCACTGATGGAAGATCTGTGAGATGTCCTGAAGAAAGCGAGAGGATGGAAGTGAAGGAGAAGGTTGTGTCTACTTGCCTTTGTCATACATTTTGTTCATAGTTGCTTTTAGTAATACAGTACAAAATAAAACACATATAACTGTGATGTAATGAGTGAGCCAGAACATTGAGAGGTTGGTATGGCAAAGGCATTATTTTCAAAGGTAAATATGAACCAATTTTTGTGAGAGATGGAGTAGAAATCAGATGAATTTTTTTTTAAATTTAGTTTTATCTCACATTGTTGTTGGTAGAGAGTCTGATGAAAAGTTGCATGTCACCTATTTTAAGAAATGCACGATGAATCTTCAATTTAGTGATTTAATTTGTAAAAGCTCTCACAAAAGTTTCTTTCTCTTCTAAGACATAAATAAAACAAAGTTGAGAAGAATATTGTATATAATTCAGAGGACCACATAGCCTTAGTTATGACCAAACTCTTCTCTCCTATGATACTGATGTTCCATATTCATTTCTGAGGGGCAGTATAATCCAGGATTGGTTTAACAATGAAGGGTACTGTTGGCTATTATTCTCGTCTAAAACTCAGCATGGAAGAATAAAGGAAAAACCCATCTACACAGTATCAACAAAAAATAATTATAAGAAAATATAAAACTTTATGTATAATAACCTACAAACTGTATAAACTAAGGTTTTTGAAAAAGTAAGGACAAAACTGGAGACCTGATTGAGCATAACTTTCCCATACTAGTTAAAAATTAACATACTTTAAAGGCATGTGACATTGTTTATAATTTTAGGTGTCACAATTTCAACACTGAAAATCTGTTTTCCCTCATCTTTTTAGGATATACTGCCATCTTTTTCACAAAATGTGTATGCCTTAATAAAGGTGCCAGACATCAGATTATAGTAATTAATTTTCCTATCACTTATAATTATTATTTAAAAGTTAAACATATGTTAAATAATGAAAAAAATCTAGCTAACTCCAATCACCAAATCTTAGAAACAGAAGGGGCATTTGAAATCTAGTAGTCCAACTCAACATTTCAGATTAAGCGACTTAGAGGAGGTTAAGAAACTTGCAGGTTAATGGCCAAATAGGGTACTAGAATACATATCTTCTAACTCGAAGTCCAATGTTCCATCTTGCCACTTGCCCTAATTCCACTTACTGTTGTAAGAAATCATAGCTCAATTTAACTCTAGGTTTATTTTGACAAACTTGGAGTCCTAAGTTGGACTTCCCTTTTTAGAAACTGCTAACACACAGTGCCTGGTGTGGTGGCTCATGCCTGTAATCTCAGCACTTTGGGAGTCTGAGGCAGATGGAGGATCACGAGATCAAGAGATCGAGACCATCCTGGTCAACATGGTGAAACCCCGTCTCTGCTAAAAATACAAAAAATTAGCTGGGCATGGTGGTGCGTGTCTGTAATCTCAGCTACTCAGGAGGCTGAGGCAGGAGAATTGCCTGAACCGAGGAGGTGGAGGTTGCGGTGAGCCGAGATTGCGCCATTGCACTCCAGCCTCGGTAACAAGAGCGAAACTCAGTCTCAATTAAAAAAAAAAAAAAAAAGAAAAGAAACTGATACACACAGTTTGTGGCTTTGAAAGCCCTTACAACTATTCTGTTTCCAGCAGGGTACCCTGAACGTTTTAGTGCAGATTAAGTTATTTAAAGCTTAGAATTGCACTATGACGTTTGGGAAAGCTTATATTCAGCTTAGAGTTGTGGTTTTCAAACTTTTCGGTCTTAGGACTCTTTTTCACTCTTAAAAATTATTAAGGACCATAAAGAACTTTTGTTTATGTGGATTACGCCTGTGGATAGTTATCATTAAAATTTAATGGAGAAACTAAACTATTAATTCATTTAACTACTAAAATAATAACAAGTAGATGTTAACACGGATCATCCATTTTTAATGAAAAACAACTATTATCAAAAACAAAAAAAAAGCTTACTAAGAAGAATAGTACTACAATTATCTTCTTTTTATGGTTTAGAGACGGGGTCTCACCATGCTGACCAGGCTGGTCTCAAACTCCTGGGATCAAGTGATCGTCCTGCCCCAGCCTCCCAAGTAGCTGGAACTATGGGCTCAAACTACCATGCCTGGCCTGTGATTCTCTTCAATGTCTAGCTTAACAGCAGCCCACTGGATTCTGGTATTTGCTTCTGCTCTCAATCTGTTGCAATGTGTTGTTTTGGTTGAAGGATATAAAAAGAATCTGGTCTCACAAAGGGAAGACCTTGCTGACCCTCTAAAATGGTATGAGGGACCCTTTTAAGAATGCTGTTTCAGGGAATGATTCATATGACTGACCTTTCCACAGCTTGCTCCCACTGCACAGAAGTTTTAGTTCTCTTCATTTAGAACTTCTCTTCCTTCTTTTCCACAAAGCAAAAAACAGGAAGAGAAAGAAAAAGCTATGCCAAGACAGCACAAGGCTGACTGTTAATCTACCTCTCATTTGTCTTTTCCAGATGCCCCATAATTATGAGATTCTTTCTAGTCTAAAGGAAGTAACCTTCCAATTTAGGCTTAAATAAGATTGTGAAACAGCTTCTGTTAAAAGGAGTAGTTCTCTAAGCAAAACCATAATAATGGCTATGGATCACACCTGCCTTAAATTCCACACCTGTTTTTTTTTTCAACAGGGTACACAGAACATTTTGAACACAAAATATTTTAAACAATTTTGAATAAAATATGAAACACTGTTTATAAGACATATATTTTTGTTTGAAACACACTGAAACTGGTTTCATAATATTCAAGGATAAAGAAAAAAGTTAAAAAATCTATTTACATAAAAAATAAGAACATTGATTTTTGTGAATACCAGGAACTATGAAAGTGCTATAATTGAAACCTTCAATGACTTTCTAGTAACTCAGCAGCAGCTCAGGGCCAAAAATTTAATCAGTGGAAAAACAGCCTGAATTCTTACCATCCACAAAATGGATCCAGACAACTGTTCAAACTGATGGGACCCACTCCATCGAGATTTCACTGTGGCTAGGCCAAAATCACCTATTTTTACTGTGAGGTCTTCATGAAGAAATATATCTGAGGTGTAGTAAGTAAAGGAAAACAACAGATCTCATTTTCCTATCAGAGCAAGCACTATGAAGATTTAAGGTAAGAGATCTAATTTCTATAATTCTGTAATATGATATTCTCTAAAACATAGTACTTCATCTTGCCTTTTAAAGTAAGTATGTCTAAAACAATGATTAGTTCTATTCAGCCTATATAATCTGCTTTTAAGATTTTTGGGGCTTTAAATGTGCTAGGATGAGGTGAGACGCTTTCCTAAGTTTATGAGATAACATGAAACTTTCCCATTAGATTTTAGCAATGTAGGCCCATATATTCTCTTGGCACTGCTGGACAAGCTATAAAGGCTCTTCATTGGAATGAAGATGCTGGCAGACAGTATCTTAGTCTGCACTTAGGGAAGAAGAAATATATTTTTCTCACCTCATTGTTACATAATTTAGAACCTTCAGCTATATTTCAACTACCACTAAGCAAAGTCAGAGGTCTGAAAGGGACTAGTAGATAGCTACGAAACTATCAGTTTTATAGTGCTGATAAAATGTAAGCAAGTGATCAAAAAATCCTACTATTGGAAAGACTTTTGATAGATTTTCTTGTAATGTTCAGTTGTCGAGAAACCAAAAGCAGGCTGTAGTATCCTGCTCTCCTATACATGCATACACAATCCTTTATTAATTCTCTTTACAGTATATCAAACTTAGCATGAAAACTGTTTTTACATAATGTGAAGACAAAATGCAGAAGAAAAAGTCAGGATGCTTTCAAACTTCGCAGACAAATTTCAGGAAGGATACTATTACTCTTGAGGTCTCTGTGGATGATTGACTTGGCGTGTAAGTAACTGAAAAACAAAACATCATTTTAACCTGAGTAGGGCTAAAGGACTCTAGCCTCAAAATCTATAGAACATACTTAGGGGTGTAAAGACTTATTTAGAATCATGATACAACTGAAAATTGTACATTGTGATAAACCCTTCACAGAATATTAAAATAGACTATAAATGAATTTAAGATTACAGGAGCATATCACTATAATGGTACAGTCAAAATCTTGTTTTCTATTAAAAGACTTTGTTTTATCTTTTACTAGTTACCAATACAAACCTTTCGTTCCAGTCAAGCCTCTTTATCCATGTCCCTTAAATATACCTTGATACTTAATCCCACCACTGTGTTCAATGCTCCCCTCCTACACCCATCCCTTCAAATTAGCTTTCATTCTATTTTCCACCTATTTATATCCATCCTTTAAGACTGAATACAAACTCTTAACTCCTGAGTGAAGCTTCCCCATGACTAACCCAAATGAAAGTGATCTTTCACTGTTCAGCTTATGTAGTAATCATCATAATAATGGCTTGATTAATGTGTTTTTTCAATGTGCTCACTTCTATTTGGAATGTAAACTACTAGAACACACAGTTTGATAATTAAAATTATTTTTAAAGGTAGTTGTCATATACTCTTAAAATATCTTCTTAAAACTACTGAGGAGAACTCTTTTTCTAAAGTGGCCATAGTGGGTCTATTTTGAAGTCAATGATAACTTTAAAATCATCTATGTTACCCCTAAAAACTGCTTTAGCTACATACATTCTTTGAAGTAAAGGGCTATGTGTTTTTTTTTTTTTTTTGAGAAGTCTCACTCTGTCACCCAGGCTGGAGTGTAGTGGCACAACCTTGGCTCACTGCAACCTCCACCTCCTGGACTCAAGCGATCCTCCTGTCTCAGAAGGGCAGTGTCTTGTTTATTTCTTTGTATACCCATTGCTTAGTATATGTGGTAAGTATTCAATAAATGTCTATTGAATAAACTACAATAAGGTACATATAATGTGCTAGTCAAGGTTATTTTTCTTAATTGAATACTGGAGAGAATAGATATATGACACTTCTGAAATCTGACAATGATCATTAGAAAATTTTACCTTAAAATGAGAACTTAAAATCCAGATGGCATAATCAAAATCATGCAATGAACACTGTTAAAAATGGAAGATTTGCAAATAACTAAAATTATTCATGCTTTCTCATCTTCATTTAAACTTCCTTATTCTTACCAACATTAAAATTTTAGAAGTATTTTCTAAATTTTCATTTCAAATTACTATTTATCCAAAGTAATCCCTTCTCCAATTACTATTTCATATCACAGTTTATTTTCTTCATAGCACTTACTACAATTGAAAATTATCTTGTTATGACTTTAGGCCCAGTGTTCTACATCACACTGTCACTTTCATTGAAAGAAAATGTGATGTCGGTTATAGGTCTCACTGCTTAAAAAGTTCTGCAGTGACACACAAAGTTAAAAACTGGTGGAAGCTTTAGGATGGGGAGATCTTGTCTCCATTAGAAAGAAAGGGGGATAAATGATGATGGGGTTCGTTGGTGGAGCTAGGTCCTGCACTCAGAGACCTGGGATCTAGTGCACAGCAATGGTCTTTGAAAGGAGGTTCTTTTTCCTGCAAGACTTAAAAACAAAAACAAATGGGCTTCACCCATATGAAAATATAGATGCATGCTGAAGTTAAAAGAGGGGAAGATAAAGGTGTTCTCCATGGGATGGTATTAATCCTTTCAACAAATTTGATGCGAAGGAATATATCAAGAATAAAGTAGATAGAAATGTAACCGGGGAGGGTGAGGAGAGAAATTTTCTGACCAGGAAAGTACTAGATAATTAACAAGATAAAAATGTGATTGGGGAGCTAGTGATATAACCAGCATAGAAGTTACATAACATAAATCTATTATAGGCCGAGTTGCATATAGCTGCAACCTGAAATAACACTTTATATTTGTGTAATCCTTTATAACTTAAAAAATGCTTTCTTAATTTTTATCTCATTGAATAATTCTCTTTCTGTAATAAAAAGCAGCAAAAAGTAGAAGTCCAGGTCTGTAGAATAAAAGGCTGGAAGGAAAAGGGATTCTAATCCTCCAGATAGAGAAGTGGGATAAGACACAACCTAATCCCTACATAAGATAATGTTTCACAGTAATCACTACCCTAAATAATTCTATACAGGCGGACATAAAACATAATTTCCTAAGCATCACCCAGTTACAATGAAAAATGCCCAAAACAAACAAACAAAAAAACCCCACAAAACTGTTTAGGGGTAGGAAAGGGAACAGGAATAAATCCTTTACTTTGGCTATAGATGACACAGAAGTCAATCCATTAATTAGGATAATCAGATTAGACCTCCCTCTCTCCTTGGCAAGATGTTAAGGAGAGCATTACAGGTTCACAAAAGTACTAGGAAAGAACAAACATGCTATCAACCAAATGAACAACACATTCTCTTGACAGGTCTTACAGTCTCATTCCTTGAAGAAAAAGTGTTTACCTGGAGACCCATTTAATCTTAGAGCTACAAAATCATCTAGCAAAATTCCTTCTCTACACTACTTTAAGCTCTTATCCAAGCAAGATTCAGCTTTCTGACATTTTTACAGAGCATAATGTGGTACCCCAAATTAAAAGCAATACTTCAGACTGGATCTGACTAACACAAACTACAGTGAGATCCTCATCTTCATCTCCCTCATGGTGGGCATAAAACATTATTAAATCAGACATTATTGTGATTGTTATGGCAGCCAAAGTCACTCTAGTGAGTCCATTTAAACTTATATTTCAATGATATGCTTTCTGCGGATGGGTCAAAATTTACAACAATAAACAGAACAAACAAACAAACAAGGACACAAAAAAGATTACATTCAATTACAATCCTAGAATAATTATTCCTGAATTGCTCCTATAAAACATTTCCCCCCTCTTACGCTTGTATATTTCTCTTTTTTGGACTTGGCTAGGATTTTTAATTTTGTAGACATGGCCTATAATTTCAGATTAAAATTTTAGCTTTCACTAAAAAAATCATTTTTCTTGCCTACTTCATTTTTCTTTCATAAAAATAGTTTATATTTTTATTTTCTTGTTTCAGGAGTCTTAAATGAGAGCTGAAAAAAAAAAGAGATTTTAAAAGATCAGCATGCTAATATTCCTCATATAAGTTACTTCTAACCATGCTCTCATATTCAAGAAAGGACTGAGGACAGGAATCTCATTAGTTTGCTGTCTTCAGGTATGATCATTCATCCAGTATGAACCCAGTTAAATCCTGTCATTCATGTTACATCTCTTAATCTTAGCCTTAAGAGTACAATGAGAGATTATCATTAAAATGCCTTGCTGGTAATATTGCCACACCATTTGGCTGATTTATCAGCTTAGTTTATTCTTTTTTTTTTTTTTTTTTTGAGATGGAGTCTTGCTCTGTCGCCCAGGCTGGAGTGCGATCTGGGCTCACTGTAACCTACTTCTCCTGTGTTCAAGTGATTCTCCTGCCTCAGCCTCCCGAGTAGCTGGGACTACAGGCATGTGCCACCATGCTGGCTAATTTTTGTATTTTTAGTAGAGACGGGATTTCACTGTGTTAGCCAGGATGGTCTTGAACTCCTGACAACATGATCCACCCGCCTTGGCCTCCCAAAGTGCTGGGATTACAGGTGTACACCACCGCACCCAGCCAGCTTAGTTATTTGTAAAAGTCACTAGTATCTCTCACTTAAGTCTGCTGTGATTTTCAAGCATTTTAAACTGTTTCTAAAAACACAGAACTGACCTACTTAGACATTTGCATATCAGCCATCTTTCACCTAATACTGCATCATTTCACAAAGTTTCATCAGACTTTAGGCAGCAAGATGAATCTCTCCTTGGGTGACACCCTGGATTGGGAGGTGTGATAGTGGTAACAGTGTCTAATTACGGCATCCTTTCTACTTTGATGCCCTCTGCTCCCTTCATTATTACAAACCTGGAAGTTAAGATTAACAAGAATGACATTCTGCTACTTCTCTGTAGTCAGTAATCATTTCTCACTTTAAAAATAATTAAAATCTCCTATAGGTAAAGTTCACACATTTTAAAGTTGTGCTCCATAGTGGCCTAAATTAGATTTTTACCCTGATTTTTTAGTTTCTTTTCTTTTTCCTTTTTTTTAAAGACAGAGTGTTGCTCTCTTGCCCAGGCTGGAGTACAGTGGCACAATCACAGCTCACTGCAGCCTCAACCTCCTGGGATCAAGAAATCCACTCACCTCAGCCTCTTGTGTAGCTGGGACTACAGGTGAGCCCCATCACGCCTGGATAATTAAAAAACTGTTTTGTATAGATGGGTCCCACTATGTTGCCCAGGCCAGTCTTGAACTCCTGGGCTCAAGCCATCCTTCTACCTCGGCCTCCCAAAGTGCTGGAATTATAGGTATCCATCAAGTATTTTTCACTTTTAAAAAATGACATTTACAGAGGTATATTTACATACAACACAAGATGCACCCATTTTACATGGATAGTTTTAAAAGTTTCAACACACACATACACATGTGTAATGGCCAGTCACAAGCAATATAAAGAATATTCAAAACCCCAGAAAGTTTCTTCATACATTTTTTGCAATTAATAATACCTCCTTAGGCTCGGGCAACCATTGATAATGACTTCTGTCACTACAGATTAATTTTGCCTTTTCTCAAATTTCATATAAACAGAATCACCTGGCTTCTTTTGCTCATCATAACAATTCTGAGAGTCACACCCTGGCTGCATGCAGTATTACAGGGTATGGCTATATCACAACTCATCTATTTACTTATTGGACAATGTGTTGTTCCTAGCTTGTGACAAATATGAAAAAGATACTGTATTCCTTTACCAATCTTTGTCGCTGACTGAAGGTTTCACTTCTTTTGGGTAATTAGGATTAGAATTGCTCAAACGGTAAATTTAACTTTAAAAGAAACTGCCAACCTAATCCCCAAAATGGTCGTATAATTTAAAATCTTTACCAGCAATGTATGAGAGTTCCAGTTGTTCTTCATCCTTAATAACACTCTGTATTGCTGGTTCTAATTTTAGGTATTTTATTCATTTATTTATTTGAGATGAAGTTTTGCTCTTGTTGCCCAGGCTGGAGTGCAACGGTGTGATCTCGGCTCACTGCAACCTCTGCCTCCTGGGTTCAAGCAATTCTCCTGTCTCGGCCTCCCAAGTAGCTGGGATTACAGGCATGCACCACTACGCCTGGCTAATTTTATATATTTAAGTAGAGGTGGGGTTTCATCATTTTGGTCACGCTGATCTTGAACTCCTGACCTCAGGTGATGCATCTGCCTTGGCCTCCCAAAGTGCTGGGATTACAGGCATGAGCCACCATGCCCGGCCCTGATTACAGGTATTTTAAATGACTTGTTAAACCATGAAACAGGATGAGATAACCAAAGAAGTAGAGGAGGAACCAGCTGAGGAGCAGAACGTGAGTAGTAGGGTAATCAGGAGAATATGCTTGAAAGCAGTGTTTCTCATACTTCAATATGAACATGAATCATTTGGTGATCTTGTTAAAATGCAGTCTTTGATTTAGGTCTGGAGTGGTACCTAAAACTTAGCATTTCTAAAAGGCTCCCAGGTGGTACAGATGCTACTCAGACCACGTTTGGAGCAGCAAGAAACAAAGAACACAATTAAATGAGGGATTAAGAATCTGTTTAATGAAGAAGTGTGTGATCAACTGTATCATATGTTTCTGACAGGTTAAATAACTGTGCACTGAGAATTTTACTGCTGGATCTAGCAACATGGAGGCCATCAGTAACTATCATATTAAGATGCTGTTTCCTGGCCGGGTACAGTGGATCCCGCCTGTAATCCCAGCACTTTGGGATGCAGAGATGGGCAGACCACTTGAGGTCAGGAGTCCCAGACCAGCCTGGTGAACATAGTGAAACCCTGTCTCTATTAAACATACAAAAATTAGCTGGGTGTGGTGGTATGCACCTGTAATGCCAGCTACTTGGGAGACTGAGCCAGGAGAATCACTTGAACCTGGGAGGCGGAGGTCACAGTGATCCGAGATCGTGCCACTGCACTCCAGCCTGAGCTACAGAGTGAGGCTCTGTCTTGGGGCGGGGTGGGGGGGTGATGTGGGGGGAGAATGTTTCTTGGAGAAGCAGGGGCAAAAGCCTGGTTTGAGCGGGGTCCAAGATAAAAAGGAAAGAGAGCAATTAGAGAGTGAATACCAACAACTCTTCTGAGTTTTACTGTAGAAGAAAGAAGAACAGGAATGAAGTAATAACTGAAGAGGGAAGCAGGATTAAGGGAGGGACCCCACAAGTTTTTTATTATGAAAATAATAAACATATAGAAAAAATTAAAGTACAATAAATACCCACACACCTTCTACCTAGATTCAACAACTGTAAACATTCTGCCAAATGTGTATAAGAAAGATGTTTCATTTTTTAATTTTTTAAATTTGTTTGAGATAGGGTCTTACTCTGTCCCCCAGTGGTTCAGTCTCCGCTCACTGCAACCTCTGCCTCCTAGGCTTAAGTGATCTTTCCACCTTAGCCTCCTGAGTAGCTGGGACCACAGACATAAACCACCACATTGGATAATTTTTGTATTTTTTGTAGAGACAGGGTTTTGCCATATTGCCTAGGGTGGTCTTGAACTCCTGGGCTCAAGCATCCACCTGCCTCAACCTCCTAAAGTGCTTGGATTAGAAGCCTGAGCCACCACAACTGGCCTATTTTAAAATTTTATTTTAGTTCTTTTAGACAAGGACTCACTCTGTTACCCAGGCTGGTCTCAAACTCCTAGGCTCAAGTGATTATCCCACTTCAGCTTCCCACAGTGCTGGGAGTACAGGTACAAACCACTGTGCTTGGTGAAAGATGTTTTAATTTTTTTTTTTTTTTTGAGACAGTCTTGCTCTGTCACCCAGGCTGGAATGCAGTGGCACGATGTTGACTCTCTGCAGCCTCGACTTCCCAGGCTCTAGAGATCCTCCAGCCTCAGCTTCCCAAGTAGTTGGAACCACAGGCATACACCACCACAGTTGGCTAATTTTTGTGTTTTTTGGTAGAAATGGGCTCCACTATGTTACCTAGGCTGATCTTGAACTCCTGAGCTCAAGCAATCCACCTGCCTCAGCTTCCCAAAGTGTTGGGATTACAGGCGTGAAACACCACTCCCAGCCAAAAGATGTTTCAAAATAGGAGAAAATTCAGCAGGAAAGGAAAAACTGATTAACAAGATGGGAGATTTACTCTAGGTAGGAGTAAGGGCATGGAATCTAGTGTATAAATGGAGGGACTGGCTTTTACTAGTGATAAGGCAGAGGAACCTGGTATGAATGCAGGTAGGTGGGTAGATGTCATAATGGTTACTTCCAACTTTCTTGAAGACATGGCAAACAAGGTCATCGCTGACTTCTTGAAGAAGAGGTTTTGGAGGCTTGAGGATATGAGGTTTTGAGGAGGTATGACAGCGTCTGAAAGAGGACAGTGAATGAACTAGGGAACTGAAAGTGTAACTGCCCTATAACATTAAGGGTCTGCTTGAGGTTGTCGAAGGGACTGAGTAAGTTGGAGAAGCAACATGCTTTAATGGTTAAGGGAATACACTCTGGAGCTGAAGTACCTGGGGCTTGCCCCTTCCATACCCAGGTTTCTTCATTGGTAAAACAAGGATATAACAAAAGCTGCTATCTCACAGGGTTGCTGAGGAGTAAATGAGGTAATGTGTATAAAGTACACAGAATGTCTGACACACAGTATGTGCGTATCATTGCTAAATACATAAATAAATACATCAGAGTATATTTCAAAAAAACCCCACAGAACACAGTTCGTATAAAGGAAAGAGAGAGACAGGGAGTTAACAGTATGTAGCAAAGCTGGTATCAGAATATTTATTGACCAGTACAGATATTTAAAAGGGTAAAAAAGGCAAACCCAGTATGATTCAAAACAACAAGAAACCATTGTGTATAGTATTAAAACACATCATTCTGAAAGGATACACAATACGTATCAAAATATTAATGGCAGTTATGTCTTGATGGTGGATTACTAGTGCTTGTTATGTTTACATTTTCTGAATTTCCTATAAGGATTACATATTCCCCTGTAACATGTTTTATTTTGAAATTAAGAAAAACTGCAGTAGCAAAGGATAATGTCACTCATATTCTCTTACCATAATCAAACCTGTTAAAACTTTTATACATTTGTCTCCTGCTACAGTTTGAATATGGTTTGTCCCCACAAAACTCATGTTGAGGCTTGGTCCCCAATGTAATGGGGTTGAGAGCTGATGGGACCTTTAAGAGGCATTTGGGTCTGGGTCATGAGGGATGCCCTCAAGAAAGCAGGAGTCATTGACTTCTTTTTTTCTTTGAGTCAGGGTCTCATTCTGTCACCCAGGCTGGAGTGCAGTGGACTCAATCATGGCTCATTGTAGCCTGAAACTCCTGGGCTCAAGTGATCCTCCTGCCTTAGCCTCCTGAGTATCTGGGACTACAGGTGTGTGCTACCACATGTCCGGCTAATTTAAAAAATTTTTTTGTAGAGATGAGGTCTCACTATGTTGCCCAGGCTGGTTTCAAACTCCTGGGCTCAAGCAATCCTCCCGCCTCAGCCTGCCAATACGCTAGTATTATAGGCATGAGCTACCACACCTGGCCAGGAGTGACTTCTACAGTTACTGTGAGAGGTGGCTGTTATAGAGAGAGGTTGTCCCTTGTGTTTTCTTGTGTTTTGATCCTTTTGCACGTGCCCACTTCCCCTTCTGCTTCTCCACCATGTTACCATGCAGCAGAAAAGCCCTCACCAGAGGCCCAGCATATGTTAGCACCATGCCCTTGGATTTCCCAGCCTCTAGAACTATAAGAAATTAAGTTTCTTTTTCCAAAAAAGAATACATTACCCAGCTTTAGGTATTCTGTTTTAGCAACAGAAAATGGACTAAAACACCTCAAGTCTTTTTTCAAAGTTTATACTTGATTCCTGGAGATAATCACTGTTACTTGATTTTTGCTTTCTAATCCTTTTTTCAGTACTTTACATATATCCGTATGTACTTTTTAAAGCCCAAATGTAAAAAATGTTCTGCTTAAAAGTTTTTAAGTGGTCTCATGCTGCAGCTTGCTTTTCTCACTTAACATTGTATTTTAAAACTTTACATTGATACACGTATACCTCATTTTTTAACTACTATATATGATTCTACTGCACAAAGTACCAACATGTTATTTATCAAGTCTTCTCCTGATGAACATGTTTCCAATTTTTCAATAAGTTTTTATTAAAAAAAAAAAATTCCTTAAAAGAATGTTTTAAATCTTATGTAGAGTCAGGGTCTCATAGTGTTGTCCAGGTTGGTCTCAAACTTCTGGCCTGAAGTGATCCTATCACCCTAGTCTTCCAAAGTGCTGGGATTAGAGGCATGAGTCACTGCATCCAGACCAATTTTTCACTACTGTATAGTTATCGATAATACATCTTTTTCTGTATACATCACTTGGAAAAAAAGCAAATATTTCTTGGGGTTAGAACAAGCATTTTTCTATTTTAACAGATACTTCCAGAATACCCTTAAGGTGGTTGGTTGCATCAGAAATGTCCCAGGAAGCAATTCTTCTAATACTATAAACATTCAATCTTGTCAAAACTCAGCATATTTGCCAATTTCAGTGGGTGGTAAGTGGTACCTTTTTGTTTTACCTTGCATTTTCTGATTATTATTATCATCAGCATCCTATTATTATTTTTACCCACCAGAAAACTATATTCACTATTATTAAATATTCTTTGGCTGCTTAGAATTATTATCAATCACTAATACATGTTCACCATTGTTTCAGCTTTAATTAGTCCTTATATCTTCAACTGGGTTCATTTATGAATAAAAGGGGCATGCTCATCATTGTTTAAAACAAAGTAAATTATAAGGATTTATCTCCAAATTATTATTTTTTGAGACGCAGTTTTGCTCTTGTTGCCCAGGCTGGAGTGCAGTGGCATGATCTTGGCTCGCTGCAACCTTCCCATCCTGGGTTCAAGCAATTCTCTGCCTCAGCCTCCCGAGTAGCTGGGATTACAGGCGCGGGCCACCACGCCCGGCAAATTTTTGTATTTTTAGTAGAGACAGGGTTTCACTATGATGGTCAGGCTGGTCTTGAACTCCTGACCTTGTGATTTGCCTGCCTCAGCCTCCCAAAGTGCTAAGATTACAGGTGTGAGCCACCGCCCCCAGCCTCCAAATTATTTTTAATTATCTTATTTTGAGAATATAATGCTTCTGTAAATATATCAACAGGCTGCAACTTTTTCTATGTGCCTCTTTTAACACTTAATTTTCTGATAAAGCTAAATTCAAAATTATACCATAAATATTATATGGAAATTACAAGGCCTGCAAAAGAAAAAAAAAGGCACAATGTACTGCCCATTCCTAAAATTTCTTTAGTAACAGTATCTCAGGGTTCCTGGGTCCTTGGGATGAATCAATGACTGGCAGGTGAGAGGATGATAAAACAGGCCGAGAAGATCACTTGAAGTCAGGAGTTCAAGACTAGCCTGGCCAACATGGTGAAATCCTGTCTATCAAAAATATAAAATTAGTCAGTGTGGTGGTGGGTGCCTGAAATCCCAGTTACTAGGGAGGCTGAGGCAGGAGAATTGCTTGAACCTGGGAGGTGGAGGTTGCAGTGAGCCAAGATTGTGCCACTGCATTCCAGTCTGGGTGACAAAGGGAAAAAAAAAAGAAAAGAAGATAAAACATACTTTACCAACCCTGATTCCTCACAGTGAGTATATAATTCTATCATTAGAATAGCTCTGCTCTTTTCAGGTAAATCTATGAATCATTAATAGTTTTTCACTGAGGTACAAATGAAAGACAGAACCACACGGGAAAAATGTTACCTACGTACTTTTTGCTTATATTCTGTAATCCAATAAAGGTGACACACTTGAAAGTCCTAATGATTCAACTTTTCTAATCATTCTTATTTATTTTTGAGACAGTCTTGCTCTGTTGTCCAGGCTGGAGTGTAGTGGCTGGGCTCAAGTGATCCTCCCACCTTAGCCTCCCAAGTAGTTGAGAACACAGGCACATACCCCCACACCCGGCTACTTTGTGTCTTTTTTGTAGAGATGGGGTTTTGCTGTGTTTTCCAGGCTGGTCTTGAACTCCTGCGCTCAGGCAATACTCCTGAGTTCAATTGCTTGAACCCAGGATGGGAAGGTTGGCCTCACAAAGTGCTGGGATTACAGCTGTGAGCCACCGTACCGGCCTAACTTTTCTAATTATTAAAGGTTTTATCTTACGAGTTAACTGCAACCCTAGCATTTTATACAATGAATCAGTTTGTTCCTATTCTGCTTATATCCACAGACTTCAGAATGAATTTTGGTAAACAATCAGAAATGATCATTTTCAACATAGGGCAGGCTATTCTGAAATAAAGGCTTTGCAAAAGTACATTATTAAGAGGCTATTTAAATACCCTATAGCCTTATTGTCCAGCTATAGACTATATATGGCTTGGTCAGTCCTTTGTGAGATAATGCTGGTCAGGGAAGATGACATAGACATGAAGAGTTGAAAGGAGGTACAGTAAGACGGTGGCTGTGATGGCCACAGAAAAGTATCATCTGTGCTCAGGGTAGAGCCAGGGAACTGAAAGAAAGAGAGGCAGAGGGAACTAAGAAGCTGTTAATTATCCAAGCAGACTTCTAACTGGGAATAACTTCTTAAGATAATTCCAAAACAAAGCCCTCAGGATGAAACTATGGTTGGCATTCAAGATGAACAAGCATTGGAAATAGGGAGGAAAGGTTAGGTATGTAAGGAATTCCATCTGTGTCATTTGATCCATGGGAATAGACAGGGGAATTAAAACAGAGAACCAAACATGAGGCTGAAATGGGTGACAAGAAGTCAAAAGATACTTTAAAATATGTTACAAAATCAGCAGCAATAGTTAGGATTTGAAGAACCAGTTGATGACCATTAGGACCATCCTGTTTGTCCTGGTATCTGTCAGCCTGAACATATTCTGTTTTACAACCACAACAAACTTCAATCAAATGTAGTGAAAATAGGCCAGGCCTGCTGGCTAACATCTGTAGTCCCAGCACTGTGGGAGGCAGAGGCAGAGGCAGTGGCTCGGTTGAGCCTGGGAATTTGAGACCAGTCTGGGCAACATGGTGAAACCCTATCTTTATAAAAAATACAAAAACATTAGCTGGGTGTGATGGTGCACCCTTGTAGTTTCAGCTACTAGGGAGACCGAGGTGGGAAGACTGCTTGAGGCAGAGGCTGCAGTGAGCTGAGATTATGTTGCTGCACTCCAGCCTGGGTGACAGAGGAGAGACCCTGTCTCAAAAAAAAAAAAAAACCAAAAAAAGTAGTGAAAATAGTGTGCTCTAGTCACTGAAACTAGAGAAGAAAACAGGAATATCCACTTCAAGACTTACTGATGCATCTGGTTATGGGTTCCAATTAATTATATAAATTTTATGTAACTTGGTTTGTAAAAACTTTAAGTATCACTTCTGAATTATGTTATGTAATACAGAAATTAATATTAAACCATAAGTGTTTAACATAGTTTTAAAACTTTCTTTGCTGAAGACCCCTTAAAAGAATTCTGAGAAAGTATGTACTTCCTTTTAAATCAACATTTAAGTTACATTTAAATAACTGCAAAGGATATAATTTCCAGTGTATTGTAAATACCAACATTTTAGCATTTTTTGTTGTTGTTATATGAATGTTCCTTAGAAAACCTCTGTTCCTGTTTAATAAATGCAAAATTATCTTTTCTCCCTCTGGGGATTGCATTGTATGTATTTTTCCCAATGCCTACTTTTCTCTACATGTTTTATAGTCTCTTATTTGCATGAGACTTCCCCACTAATCTCTAGTTATCCAGCGATATTTAGTCTTACTCAGACTAAGGACAAGCTGCCTGGAGGGTTTGAGCATACAGATGGGCTTACTATTTTTGAACTATACAGTAATCTAGGTGGAATCCCTGATGTCAATTTTTTTGGATCTTTCCTCGTAAGCTGGTAAAATTCACTCAAGACTCTTCCAGTCTCCTGCAGGAAGAGTAAGGTTTGGCTGCTAGCATGCTGGGAACCAAATGAAAAGAAAGGGCTGGGGAAATCTCCCATCATCATTTAGCAAGCACATAGTCAACCAATCCCCATGCTTTGGGAAAGATATCCAGGTCCTAGACATATATTAGGGTTTCCCAGTCCAGATTCCCCTCTCTAGAGAACAAACTTCCAGTCTCCTGCCAGGATAGGGATGGAGCAGTTACTCGCTGAGTAAGAGATTTAGAGAAATAACAGCTTTTCAAACAGGCCTTTTCATTTAAACCCCTTCATCCCCTGAGACAGCTGATATTGCCAATTCCTGAGAATTGAGGATTCTATGACATGAATCAGGTTGGCTTTCATTTCCCCACTGCTGACTGATGCTTTAGCCTTTTTGGGTCTACTAAGTACATGATCACTTCTCCACCTGCTTTCCAGCTTTCAAAATGTTGCTGACATTGTCTCCTTCCTCTCTATTGTCCTCACCCTTATGTGTCCATGCAATAAAAAAAAGGTCCTTTATTATTTAGTAGAGTTCCAAGAGAGAGCAAAAATCTGTCACTTTAATCTGAAACTCACATAGCCATGTTAATAAGAGGAGTTTCAACCTGACAAAGCCTTCAGAAACTGAAGATGTATTGGTACATTTAACCAGTTGCATGTTATCATCTTACAAGAAGAAACAAAAAGGGAAAAGAAACTATATCTTCTTTGGTTAATTTTAAACTGGTAATAAAAAGTACACTCTGCTGGAGGGCTTAAAACTTGGAATTGGTACTTCTTCAGCTACTAAAATCTTGGATAAACTGAATGGAATGATCTATGTTCATAGCATCGTACACTCATTGCATCATGTTAAATGATGAGATCTATTTAAAAATAAGCAAAGTGTTTCAAAGTAGGTAACTGTAAAGTTTACACTGATAATCCCAAACTGTAAAGTGACATTTTGAAAAAATATCACCTCTTCACTGACTGTTCTTCAGACTGCAGCATTATTCCAATTTGATAATGTTCTTCTTGATTCACTGCTTGTCTTAATTAATCCTGGCACTTCTGCTCCATCATCGTTTCTTTTTTTTTCTTTTTTTTGTTTTTGTAGAGACGAGGCTTTTGCCATATTGACCAAGCTAGTCTTGAAATCCTGAGTGCAGACAATCCTCCTGCTGCGGCCTCCCAAAGTGCTGGGATTACAGGCATTAAAAACAATTAAAAAAATTTTTTTTTTTGAGATGGAGTCTCACTCTGTCACCCAGGCTGGAGTGCAGTGGCGCAATTTTGGCTCACTGCAACCTCTGCCTCCATGTTCAAGCAATTCTCTTACCTGAGCCTCCTAAGTAGCTGGGCTTACAGGCACGTGCCACCACGCCTGGCTAATTTTTATATTTTTAGCAGAGACAGGATTTCACCATGTTGGCCAGGCTGGTCTTGAACTCCTGACTTCGAGCGATCCACCTTGGCTTCCCAAAGTGCTGGGTTTACAGGCGTGAGCCACTACATACAGCCTGTTTGTTTTGAGACAGGGTCTTGCTCAATTGCCCAGGCTGGAGTGCAGTGGTACGATCATGACTCCTTGCAGCCTCATACTTCTGGGCTCAAGTGATCCTCTCACCTCAGCCTACTGAGTAGCTAGGACTACAGGCAAATGCCACCATAACTAGCTAAATTTTTTATTTTTTTAAAGAGACAAGGGTCTCCCTATGTTGCCCTGGCTGGACTTGAACTCTTAGGCTCAAGCAATCCTCCCACCTTGGCCTTCTAAAATGCTGGGATTACATGTGTGAGCCAACATGCCCGGCCACATTTCTCAGTTGTGATATGAGAAGGATTCGGCTTTTCTCTCTTCTAAAAGGTAAATCTATCAATAATACACAGTTGTATGTAATCATTCTTTCATTTAACAGTTATGTATTGAGTATGGCAGGTCCCATTCTAGGCATTAGGAATAAAGAAAGGAAAAAAACCAAGCCCCAGCTCTCATACAGCATGCATTCTAGTGGGGATGAAAGACAATAAATAAGTCAGATGGAGCTGTGCATTATAAAGAAAAGCAAGCCTATGGGTATATAGAGTAACAGAGTGATGCGCAGACATGTTAGTTATATAAGGTGAGCAGAGGTTTCTATTAAAAGGGGACATATGAACAGAGACATATGGATATTTGTGGCATGTGTATCCTAAAGAGAATATAACAAACATAAAGGTCCTAAAGAAGGAACACGCTTGGCCTGCTGAAGAAAGTGCAAAGAGACCAGTGGTGTGGGAAGAGAGTAAGCTTTGTTTCTCACTAAATGTTTACAAAATTTTTGCCGTGGTTTACTCTTCACAAGATTTAAATTCTTTAAAAGCCTTTAGATTTGAACAGATTACGAGATTCTAACTTATCAGAAAGGCCAAGATTGTTTCAAGTCTAGGCGTAAGTGGGAGTGTTGCTGAGTAAGGTAACAATTTGCTGTAATAAGTATTTTGGCTGAATACAGGCTTATAAATAATTTAAATTACAGATATATTACTTAGTTTCGAGAAAGAGAAGGTGGTATAGTTGGAAGATTTAAGAGTCAGATCTGGTTGTGAGTCTTGGCTTTACACTTACTTGCTAAAAGTAAATACTAATTCAGAGTTGTAGGTGTTAGGACATATATACCCTTTTACTCTTTTATCATAATTTTATAATGTAAAAGTAGCACAGTAGTTATAGGGAAAAGAATACTGGTTTGGGGGCCAGAAATCTTGAGTTAAACAACTTTGCTGTCACTTACTAAATGTGTGCCCTTAGGCAAGGCACTTAAAAGCCTCAATTTCCTTATTTGTAAAAAGAAAATAAAAAGATCTACATCATAACATTATAAAGATTAAATGATATAATAATCTATGCAAGTGAAAGCCATTTGTAAAAACAAAATAATTAAGATCACACCTATTTTTAAAATTCTCACAGAGCTTTCAAATTTACATTTTGCTGAGTTTATAATTTTCATCTAAGTGCTTTCACATTTATTTTACTTTTTACCTATTCATTTACACTTAAGAGTTCCATGCAAAATTTAAAATTTATCCTTCAAAGTCAGTTCCCCATATTAGCTTATAATAAACTTTATAAAATAACTCTATCTTTAAATTGTATAGCAAAATTCAACAGATATGAACTCACTTTGAAATCCTCAAAAAGCATCAGAATGTAGATTTTTTTCACTTTATTAACTGACCATTTCACAACAAAAAATATGAGCAGAGAAAATGATTTTAAAAAGTAACTAATTAATAGTTAACTAATTAACTGTTTTGTTTACTTCAATAACCATGAACAGCTTTTTAGTAGGTTTTTGCCATTTCTGTCTTCTGAACCTTAATTGCTTCGCTGAATCACTGAGTGCTGAACTAAATTTGCAGTCATGTATTTATTATCAAATACTTGATATATGTTCTGAAGCCTGCACTAGACAGACACATTTATTTTTTAGTATCGTATTATTTAGTAGCCATTAGTTAGCATCCTTATATTCCTTGACAGTAATTTAAAATGCAATTCAAAAGAATAGCAGCCAAAACCTTTAAAACATCCTCAATGGTTTTCAAAAATAATTGACAAGACATTTAACAGAATGGAACTTACTCCATGCCCTGTGCAGTCTGTCGTGCAATATCTATAAGTTTGATCATCTCAAATTTGGTCTCAATGATATGGAGATGGTGATACAAGCTGGAGCCCTCACACCACTGGGTAACAATAGCCAGTTGTGGCTTTGTGGAATAGCCCATGAAGAGTAGGATATTCACGTGTCGTGTTTTCCTGTACAAAGAAATGTGACAATAAATGTTAAATGTCAACAAATTTTAGCAATTCTTACAAAAGAGAACCAAAGTAGTCTACCTATTGGAAAAATGTTGTCAGAAAAAGATTTTTTTCTCTCTCTCTTAGATGGCATCTCGCTCTGTTGCCAGGCTGGAGTGCAGTGGCGCGATCTTAGCTCACTGCAACCTCTGCCTCCCGGGTTCAAGTGATTCTCCTGCCTCAGCCTCCTGAGTAGCTGGGATTACAGGTGCCTGCCACCATGTCTGGCTAATTTTTTGTATTTTTAGTAGAGACGGGGTTTCACCATGTTGACCAGGATGGTCTTGATCTCCTGACCTTGTGATTTGCCCGCCTTGGCCTCCCAAAGTGCTGAGATTACAGGTGTGAGCCACTGCGCCCGGCCAGTATTTTTTTTAAAAAAGCAACAAAAGGATAAATTTAGAAGAGACTGGGAATTGCCAAGTCTAACCTCCTACCTTATGCAGAAATATCTTTTTAAATATATCTGACAGGCAACTAGAGGTTGCTTAAATATCTTTAATTATTGGAAGTTCATCACTGAGTATGCAGCTGACTCCCATATCTTTATGTAAGTTCTGGTATTAGAAAGTTTCCAAATGTTGAGACAAAATCATTTTCCTACAACTTTCACCTCTGGCTTGCTTCCCTGGTCTGCTCTCTGGAATAACTTTGCACTCTCTTGAACAAAACAGACTTCTCTGAACTAAATATCCTCAGTTCTGTTGATTATTTTTCCCCGTAACAGCTATAGAATCTTCCCTATTTAGGTGGAAGAGGATGTCCTTGCTGGACATATTCTAGTTTATCGATGTTTCTGAAGTTCCAGAGGCCAGGGCTAAATACAATCTCTAAATGGACTCTGATAAGCTTAAAAACTGGAGAGTATTCTTTTCATAAGTAGAACTTTTACTTTACATTATAAGAATATTATACTCCCATTAATTCAGTCTAGGATTAAGTATTCTATCATCTGTACCATATAACATTGCATACTACTTAAAAGAATGTGGTTAAAGACAAAAATACACTCAGACATACTCTGTTTCTACAAATTTATTCATTTTGAGTAAATCTGTAAACCTAATAGGGGCTACCACTGGGAACCAGGAGCTAATAAAAATAACTTCTTTCTCTGGAAAACAGTAATTCACACAAGCTCACCTGAGTACTCCTACTTCATTTTTGAAGGCTTGTAATTGCTGAGGTGTAGGTGCTGTCACATTCAACATTTTCACTGCCACGTCACCTAAAAGGCAATTGTTATTCCAAGTGTCAATTTTTAAAATGTAAAATTATAAAACATTCTTGGGTATTTTCATTAATTATCATAGTCCTAACTCCATACCATTATTAAATCATAAATAACTTATACTTTAGCGATCTAAACTCTATTAATTTTCTAAGGCTAAAAACTCAACTAACAATGATATTCCTGTACAAGTATTCCAAAACATCAATCCAAATAATAGCTAACCTTGTTTGTTCCATGGAAATTCAGTGAAATAGATTAAGTACCCATGGTATTTTCCAAATAATTTGATAATATTAAATTATATTTACTAGGCTTAATATTTATTAACTGAAACTAAAGTAATGTTGAAACTACAAGTAACAGGCCCTATGGAGCTTTGCTTAAAAGTAGGAAACTATAAAACTTTTTAATCAGAGTAGTTAAATTTTTTTCAAATTTATGGATTACTTAGGATGCTTTGTATTAGGAAAATGACTAAAATTGTCACTAAGATATAAAAAAAACTTTCTGTTAAACAGCTGTAACTTTCAACACTGTCAGTAGGTGTTTAAATTGGTACAACTACTTTGTAACACTGTTGGCAGCATTACTAAAACTGGACACATGAATATCCTGTGGTCTCACAATTCTCTCCTAGGTACATACCCAGCAATGAACACATGTTCACCAAAAGACATATACTAAAAATGTTTACAGCACCAGCATACACAAAATACCCAAACTGAAAAGGATCCAATTGCAATAGATGAAGTGAGAAATCATGTTACAGTCACACAATGAAATACTATAAAGAGAATGAATGACCTTGAACTACACATAACAATATAGATGAATCTTATAAACACTGTTGAGTGAAAGGGACCAACACAAAGAGTACACAACTATTCTATTCCTGTTGCAATCAGAATGGTGGTTACCCTTGGTAGAGGGGTGACTGGCTGGAAAAGGACATAGGGGGATGTTTCTAGAGTGCTAGTAATGTTCTGCTTATTTTATTTTTTTAGAGACAGAGTCTTGCTCTGTCACCCAGGCTGGACGGAGTACAGTAGAGTGACCATGGCTCACTGCAGTCACGGGCTCAAGCAATTCTTCCACCTCAGCCTCTTCAGTAGCTGGGACTACACGCATGTGCCACTATGCCTGGCTAATTTACATGCACTTTTATGCAAAGGCTGAGTATCCCTTATCTGAAATGCTTGGGACCAGAAGTGTCTCAAATTTCAAATTTTTTCTGATTTTGGAATCTTTTGATTATACTTACCAGTTTAGCATCCTTAATTCATATCTGATATCCTCCAGAAGCATTTCCTTTGAGCATCATGTCAATGCTCAGAAAGTTTTGGATTTTGGAGCACTTCGGGTTTTGGATTTTAGATTAAAGACACTCAGCCTGGCCAGGCGTGGTGGTTCATGCCTGTAATCCCAGTACTTTGGAAGGCTGAGGCAGGTGGATCACCTGAGGTCAAGAGTTTGAGAGCAGCCTGGCCAATATGGCAAAACCTCATCTCTACTAAAAATGCAAAAATTAGCTAGGCATGGCTGTGCGTGCCTGTATTGGGAAGTTGAGGAAGAACTACTTGAACCTGGGAGGCAGGGGTTGCAGTGCACTGAGATCATGCTACTGCACTCCAGCCTGGGTGATAGAGTGAAGGGAAGAAAGAAAGAGAGAGAGAGAGAGAAAGAGAGAGAGAGAGGGAGAGGAAGGGAAGGAGGGAAGGAAGGAAGGAAACTCAACCTGTATGTATATTAAATTTTAATAAGTTAAATCAACACTGATTTTTCTCAGAGTAATACAGTGCTTATTCTATTGTTTGTAACCTAAAATACCACCCAGTACTTAAATGTTTAAAGACATTTTGAGGGTATAAAAAAATTCCCTTAAAAGTGACATTATACTAATGTGTATCTTATTAGGCTTTTACCTGAATGCGGTGTGAATATTTATGAGTATCTGTGAAAAGACAGCTTAAGAAGACACATACTAAAATACTGTCATATAAAAATTATGTTATATATTTCCATGAGCTCCATAATATGGCATATTATACATACTGCTTTGTAAAATTTCATATACCAAAGACACTTTTCTATATATCAATAAATAGCTCTACTATGCCATTTTCTTAATCAATAAAGACACCTTTCTATATCAATAAATAGCCCTACTAATGCCATTTTAACTCCTACATAATCATATATAAAGGTGTTTATCCAATTCTCTATTAGTTGGAACATGTTTTTATTTTTCACTAATATTAAATATTTGATAAAATACGCTAATTACTCTAAATATAATCAAATTTAAAAAGCTTTTGTGTCCAACTAAGAGGCAAATAATGATTCCTATTTTTTGAATTTGCAATTCCTTGTTAACTAGTGAGGCTGAACATTTTATATATGTTTACTGGCCACTTATATTTCTCCCTTTAGTAAGTACATTTTTTGTTGTTGTTAAGACAGAATCTCACTCTGTTGCCAGGCTGGAGTGCAGTGGCGTGATCCTGGCTCACTGCAACCTCTGCTTCCCAGGTTCAAGTGATTCTCTTGCCTCAGCCTCCCAAGTAGCTGGGACTACAGATGCTTGATACCATGACCAACTAATTTTTGTATTTTTATTAGAGATGGGGTTTCACCATGTTGCCCAGGCTGGTCTCAAACTCCTGACCTCAGGTGATCTGCCCTCCTTGGCCTCCCAAACTGCTGGGATTACAGGTGTGAGTCACTGTGCCTGGCCAGGAGGTACATTTTTAATATCTTTACTTGTGATAATACAAATAATCAGCTGAAAGACTTCTAAAAGAAAAAAAATATTTTTGAGGACTAGCTAACCTGGAGGATTTCCTTTTTAAAAATTATTACTATAATATAAAAATAGGAGTCCTGATTGCTGTGAACAGTTTTTATTTCCCATAATTTTTGTTAGAAACATTGGGAGGATTCCTGAATCTAACCAAAATAGCTTATTGATGCAAACAGTGAATATTTCCTTTGACTTTTTTTTTTTTTTTTACAAAATAAAAGTTATTTAACACATCCTATTACGATTTGTCACAATGTCACCATATTACATACATACCATGCCACTTTCCCTTGTAGACTGTTCCAAATGATCCAGATCCAATTCTTTGTCCCACTGTAATCTGCCCATCAGGAATCTCCCAATCATCACTCGAGTCCCGTCTACCAAGTGTTTTCTTGATAAAAATAGTACAAAAATCAAGTTAAACCAAACAAAAAAAGAAAAACTTGTTTCACCCTAAGTACATTACCTTATGCCTGACAGGGATATAGGAAGAGGTACCCTTAAAAAAAAAAACATTCTGGAAGAACAATAGTTAAAAGTATGACTTTTAAAATACAAAACTTAAATTTAAGATTGAAGTCAGTATTAGTTTGGAAACAATACATTAAAAAATAGAAATTATTTATGGGGTATGAGCAGGAATGTATATTACTGAAGTAAGTAAAATATTTTTAACATCTGGAAGACTTTAAGGAGCAAGTTAAGTGCTGCTATATTTGTAAACAGTTTTGACTCCAAATCACAAAAAATTTAAGTTAACCTATGGTAACTATTGACAATTTATCTAATACTCTTTTTCAATCAGTGCTAAATGTCTTCATGTGTCTTATCTAATTTAGTCTTTACAAAAAAAAAAAATCAACCTCTAAAATTACTTTGGTAGGCTAAAAGATCCACTTATTCAACAATTAGTAGCAATACGGTGGCTAAAAACTATTCATTTTTTAATTTTATTTTTTATTTCACTTTACATTCTGGGATACATGTGCAGAACATGCAGGTTTGTTACACAGGTACATATGTGCCATGGTGAATTCATTTTGCAACAGAAGGGAAGAATGTCTTTCAGTAGATATCTGAATTCTGGAGTAGACTTTTCATGCCTTCTAATACTAGCTTTCTCTCTAACAACACTACTGTTACTCTTCCAAGACTGCCTTTTACTAAATTATACCACAGATGAGAGCAAAAAGCAGTCCTGTGGAAATATGCTTTAAGCAAAAAACTATCAGCTCTTAAATTTATTTGATTAAAGGAATTCTGTGTCACACATGGACATAATATATCTAAAGGATAATATTACATTTGGCTATGACTTCTAAGAAGAAAGAACCTAGAGAAAAAAATATATATACAATCACCATTCGATTCCTGTCTTCTGAGGATGAAGATGACTTCCTTTCTCTCTGAGGTCCTGGAGATTTCTGTAAGGCTTTCACGTTAGTGAGTGAGCCAGGTAATGAGGCAGGTGGTGTGGCAGACAAACCTGTGGTTGACCCTAAATTAGTGAAATGAAAAATGTATCCATTAAGGAGGAGCAAGTATGTTAATTTATCAGGGGCAGAAGGTGGGGGATATTTAGACTTAATTTTAAAATCTACTGCATGTTTAAATATAGACCTTTTGGATCTCGTTTGGTGATTAGAACTATCATTTCTTTTAGTTTTCTGGCCAATTTAATGACCTTTAAGATATCTGATGATAAACACATACTTTGTTTACTGGTACAAAGTCTAGGAGAAAAACAGTCTCTCTAAAATAAGAGAAAAATATCAAAAAAAAACCCCTCCCAAGTTTGTTTCTTTGATAAAAAAAATCAAAAAGCAAAATCAATGTAAAAGCCTACATAACAAGTAAAGTTTTAATTAATTATTTAATATTACCTCAACAGCCAATCAATATTAAAAAAACTGAAACCCCAAATGAAAACATTTTCTAATAATGACCATAATGTTGAAAATATCTGGCTTATTCATGAACTACTAAATTCAGATACAATCCTAAACTATGTGCTCTACTATTTAAGAGATATTGGTCAGTATCATTGGTTCCTGGAGGCTTACACTATTAAACAAAGATTATTCGTTACCTACAAAACAAAGTTAATGTAAATAAGGCCAAGCATATTTCTCAAGACTTTCTGAAAAATCTCTGCCTTTTAAGTGAGAGCTTTGTAAGTAAGTGCTATGGCCTGTCAGCCAAGTTACTATAAATACAAATATTCTATAGGTTGAGTGAGCCTGGGGAGTATACTCTTCGGAAGTGATCTCAGTTGGCAGGGTTGCATACCTTTCTCATGGCAAACATCCTGAGTTAAGGTATAGTAGCACCTGGTTCAGGGTAGTGACTCTTACTGAGGCCTTAGTACAGCTGAGTAGGGCTGAGATGTCCAGGTAATAGTTCTATACACAGAACAACAAAATGACCTCAAGAAAATGTTTTTTAAAAATAATTGCGACTCTTAAGGAAAAAAAGGGCCACTATCTTTTATCTTTCAGCTAACAAGGGTACCAATAACCACATTTAAATGTTAAATCTGTAGAAAAAATTTTAAATATTATTACATCATATTTTATCACCAAGTGGAATTTTCATAATCTCATATGCAATTTTCTGAAATAAAATGGTACCCAGAATATCTATTAAGTAGAACACAATCCATTTTCTACCTTCCATTGATAATTTTCAACATTATAAAGCCTTAACTGCTTGAGGCTTCACAGTTATGATCTACCAGATAGTTTTATTGTATTACTTAATTGTATTACTCACTACTGTATGACTTCCATCCCATTCTATGGATTTTCTGAGAAACAGCAGGGCTGAGAGAGCAAAAATCTAAGGCATCATTACTACATTCAGAATAAATAACAGATACTAACTAGCAAGAGTCAGTAATTATAAATAGGATCTTTAAAAATATTTATAGCAAGACATTTGTCCCAATTTTCACTTAGATTTATTTAGTTTTGAGACAGAGTCTTGCTAGGTCACCAGGCTGCAGTGCAGTGGCGCAATCTCGGCTCACTGCAACCTCTGCCTCCCAGGTTCAAGCAATTCTCCAGCCTCAGCCGCCCAAGGAGCTGGGATTACAGGCACCCGCCACTATGCCAGCTAATTTTTTTTTTGTATTTTTGTAGAGATGGGGTTTCACCACCATGTTGGCCAGGCTGGTCTTGAACTCCTGACCTGAGGTGATCTGCCAGCTTTGGCCTCCCAAAGTGCTAGGATTATAGGCATAAATCAGTTTAACTACTGAAATAAAACATGGCAAGATGAAATGGGAGAATGAAATTATAAAACTTTCTTCTATTAGGACATAATTAAAGGATAAATCCTCAAATTTCTGAAGTATACTAAAATATCTGAAATATGTTATAAATCTTTTTTTTTTTTTTTTTTTTTTTTATAACAGCTCCCTACCTTTGACAAAAATATATACATCCCATATTGGGGGAAAGAAAAACCCAAAAAACACTGCTGGTATTACAGAATCTCAAAAAAGGCCAAAAGCCTAATAAAATCTCATAACAGAAGTTTCCATTGACATTTTAATTTTTTTAAAAACCACAAAAATGATTAACAAATATTAAGTCATCAAGAATAATCACTTAAATGCATTAAAATCAAAGGAATCCAGTAAGCTCTTCCCCACCCACCTTATTTATTCCCACCCACTAAGTTTAAGAAATTATCAAGACCAAGAAGTAATAAAATAACAAAAAACAAGATGGAAATCTCAGGTTGGTATTTTCTTGTTTTAAAAAATTTATGACAGACAGCATACAGAAAGCTTGTGGCAGTGAGTATGTGTGAGAAGCACATTCAGAGCATTCCAGCCAGGCCAAGCAGAAATTTAGTACTGAAAACTTTCACACTTACAAACACACGCTGTGAGGGTGAGGCACAAACAGCATCTGTAGTTTTATATTTAGTTTGCTTTGGGTGAAAACAAGAAAGAAGAGCCCAACTACCTCTGAACACTGGGCCAGGCTCAAAATCAAACACTATTTCACTGGGGACAGAATGTAGGAGGGGACTGGGAGTCCGGGATTGGTATTTCCGAAGGCAGCGCATCAGCTGGTTCAAAGGGGCTGTTAGAAGAGAAAGAGAGGGGCAGGCAAACACAGGAAGACAGACACAGAAGAAATGAAAGAAGTCATGGGGAATAAACAAGATGAATCGAAGCCTGCTTCATAAAATAATTCTGGACCAAAAAAAATCTGCTCATTTTCACAAAATCCCAATGATATTTTTTAAAAGTGACTCATGAAAAGGACAAGAAATGCCACTTGTTTTTAGGTACTAAGCAGGCTGTGTTTAGGACTAAGTTAATTTTGTGATGCTAACATGATGGCAACATTTAAATGCTGGATGTATTAGGAGGCAAAATTATTAAAAGCCACAGCTATTAAGACATATGAAAGTCAAACTGGCAGCAACATTAATTGGCAGGCTCATGAAAAAACAAACAGGAAAAAAAAGCTTGTGTAACTATATGCTATCATCAATACCAAGTCCAGAGTATAGAATGCAGGCTTATTATTATTTTGGTTGCTTCATGGGTATACAGAAACATAACAAAAGAAGGTTTATAACAATGTTTACTCAATATAAAATATTGTTGAGTCTGGGCTTAGATATTTTGAAGATAAAGGTTACAGTTAAGAGATCAACTCTAAGCATGATAAGCAGTTATTACACGTCTTCCTTACTATACAGAAGACAGCAGAGAAGGTAAGTATAAAGAACCTCCTAAGAAAACTTCAAGACAGTCTCAAATATCACCTCTTATAAAACATTATATAGGGGTATTGCTTACAAAAAGTATTTTCTTAAGCAATGTTGTTTTATGTGCTAGAGTAAATAATAGATAAAAATTTGGTTAGAAATCTAAATTCAGTTTCTCATTTGCTTATTTACTGAACTAATAAGAGGGCAAATGGGCCTTGCCATTATGGGTCTGTTCTATAAAATGTACATTTAAAACACTTCCAGAAAGTTGAAAGGAAGTGGTTGATGATGTCTCACAAACCCCTCTTCAGGATGACTTAGCAAAGTAAAGTTTTATCTGATTCTAATCTCAGTCTTTAAGTATCAGTGGAGCCTCACAAAGGAAATGTATCAACAATAGCTTTGGAGGTGGTTAGAAGGATCTCTCCTTGGTAAGATATTTTAAAACTGTAGTCTATGGCCATACCATCCTGAGGGTACCCGATCTTGTATGATACTGGAAGATATTTTAAAATGTAAATACTACATTTAAGACTTCCTTTTATGTCCATCTTCTCTACTCATGTTACAAATTAGTTAACATTTTATTAAAGATAAATGACAAATACTATAGAAAAACAAAAAAATTTTGGGTTTTTCTCTGTGTCTGTGTTTCATGAAAGAGGCAAGTATAAAGGAGATAAGCAGCAAAGCAATTGCATTTTCCCTGAGTTTAAAAAAAAAATTGAAATCACTACTTACCTCCATCACCACGAAATCCTTGGTCTCTAATCAAGTCCTATAAATAAGTAGTAATGTATATTTATTCAAAGCATATAGTCAGAAAGTAGTGGTAACACTGAATTTTCCACTAACATTAACAGAATTCTTTTAATAATTACAATAACATGTCATATAACTACTACATAAAACAATTTGGACTTACCTAGTAAATATAAAATCTAAATTTTGAAGCACTTGCCAACGTAAATCTATAATGAAAGAACTATTAGTCCTGATCAAATCTTGAAATCCATTTCAGGACATTCAAAACCAATGGCTTCCATTATCCTCAGCAAACTAACGCAGGAGCAGAAAACCAAATACCACGTTTTCTCACTTTAAGTAGGAGCTGAATGATGAGAACATTTGGACACGTTGAGGAGAACAACACACACTGGGGCCTGTCGGAAGGTGGGTGGTGAATGGAGGTACAGCATCAGAAAGAATGGCTAATGGATGCTGTGCTTCATACCTAGGTAATGGAATGATCTGTGCCGCAAACTGCCATGGCCCACATTGACCTATGTAACAAACTTGCACATCTTGCACATGTACCCTGAACTTTGGAAATAAATGTTTTAAAAAATGGCTTCATCAGTCCTTAAGTTTGTCCTTTTTTTTTGACTGAGTGACTCTGTTGCCCAGGCTGGAGTACAGTGACATGATGTCGGCTTGTTGCAACCTCAAGTGATCCTCCTGCCTTAGCGCCAGGTACCTGGGAGCTACAGGCACATGCCACCATGCCTGGCTAATTTTTGTATTTTTTTGTAGAGACAGGGTTTCACCATGTTGGCCAGGCTGGTCTCGAACTCCTGACCTCAGGTGATCTATCTACCTTGGACTTCCAAAGTGCTGGGATTACAGGCGTGGGCCACTGTGCCTGGTCACTAAAATTTATCTTTATTATTAAAATATAGCTCTTTGTGGGCCAGGCATGGTGGCTCATGCATGTAATCCCAGCACTATGGGAGGCAGGCAGATCACGAGGTCAGGAGTTTGAGACCAGCCTGGCCAAAATGGTGAAACCCATCTCTACTAAAAATACAAAAATTAGCTGAGTATGGTGGCGAACACCTGTAATCCTAGCTACTCAGGAGGCAAAGGCAGTAGAATTGCTTGAACCCAGGAGGCAGAGGTTGCGGTGAGCCGAGATTGTGCCACTGCACTCCAGTCTAGGTGACAGAGCAAGACTCTGTTACAGAAAAAAAAAATAAATAAAAATAAATAAATAAATAAATGTATTTATAATATATATTTATATGTAGTATATAAATGTATTTATAATATATATTTATATGTAGTATATAAATGTATATTTAATATATAATTTAGCATTTATATAATATACATTAAAAAATATATATCTCTTTATAACAACGTTGGTAGCAGGGACAGTCTCTCCTGGTAATGCAATTTGGGCCTTGATAGGTAGAATTTGCATTAGCCTGTTTATTTAGTTTAACTTAAATATGAGGGATTGAATGGCCGTAAATGTCTCTAAGTAGTCTTTGCAAATAGATAACTTTTTATTTAGAGTCTAAAGCAAATTCTTTAAAGATTTATTTCTATTATGCTCAATGTATCTCATAAAGCCTTCAACATTTTCTACAGAATAATCAAATACATACCCGAAAACAAGGTGGTAGGAGTTATGTGGTTACCAACAAATAAAAATCCTAGGGATGTCATTAAATTTTCCATTCTTGAGAGCTTACAATCTCATTGGAAGATGCACACATTGGAAGATGGAAGTAAGTGAAAATCAAATAATTTAAGAATAACTTCATAAGAATATAATAAAAGAGATGCCGAAGTTTGTTGCTTAGTTGATTAGCAACTAAGTGATACAGGTGATAAGATTTTTAGGGCTATGTATAACTACAGGACTTGGTCACTAGTAAAGCAGTCAAAGAATTACTCTGACTTGGGGTTTGAGAGACAGATAGGCATGTAGAAAGGCAAAGCAGAGTCTTACATGAAGGAACTACAGGAGAAAGGCCATATCCCTTTCTTTGCTGTTGTATCAGCTCTGAAATTCCCTACAAGTATGGACTAACCAAATTTGGCTTCCTCCACTCTTACAAGTTACTGCTAGTAACAAGATAAACTTAAGATTCTTCAATTTCGAATGTGTTCTTAAAGCTCCTTGACAGTCTTTTCTACTCATTCTAGGTTAGGAAAGTTCTTTGAGCATTTGAAAACTGGATATTTCAAACTTTTTTTCCACTCTTTTGTAGTTCCTTCTCTTACTTATATCCCTTCCCTTCATCATAACAGAGAAAGCAAAAGCCATCAAACAACTTTCCTACTCTAATATCTACATTTACATATTAATATTAGTTATAATTTCTGCATAATAAGCAATTCAAACCACTATAGAAGGTAGACACTACTGGCCCCAGTGTTAAATAATTTGGCCAACATCATACAGTCTGTAAACAGTTACAGAGCAAGCTATGTCCATCTTTAATTCTTCAGTCTCTGAGAGAATTTCCAAGTTCAAGGAATTTTATTACATCAATTATTCTCTCTTTTGTTATCTTCAACTTCTCTTCACTGGCTTCTTCCTCTCCAGTTACAAATAAACTAATGTCTCCTACATTAAAAACAACTATTCCTTGGCTGGGTGCAGTGGCTCACGCCTGTAATCCCAACACTTTGGGAGGCTGAGGCTGGTGGATCACTTGAGGTCAAGAGTTCAGGACCAGCCTGGCCAACATGATGAAACTCTGTCCCTACTAAAAATACAAATATTGGCTGGGTGTGGTGGCTCACGCCAGCATTCCCAGCACTTCGGGATGCTGAGGCAGGTGGATCACCTGAGGTCGGGAGTTTAAGACCAGCCTGACCAACATGGAGAAACCCCGTCTCTACCAAAAATGCAAAATTAGCTGGGCGTGGCGGTGTATGCTTGTAATCCCAGCTACTGGGGAGACTGAGGCAGGAGAATCGCTTGAACCAGGGAGGCGGAGATTACAGTAAGCCAAGATTGCGTCATTGCAACAAGAGCAAAACTCTGTCTTTAAAAATAAAAAAATTAGCTAGGTGTGATGGCAGGAGCCTGTCATCCCAGCTACTCGGAGGTTGAGGCAGGAGAACTGCTTGAACCTGGGAGGTGGAGGTTGCAATGAGCAGAGACTGCATCACTGCACTTCAGCCCGAGTGACAGAGCGAGACTCTGTCTCAAACAACAAACAAACAGACAAACAAAAAACAGCAAAAAAAAAAAAAAAAAAAAAATTGTTCTTCAACCCTGCATCAAGCTATCCTCTTATGTCACTCCTTTACAGCCAAGCTTCTCAAAATTAACACTTAATCCTACTTCCTCACTTGCTGCTTTCTCCTCTTACTGGCCCTCTAAAACAGCTCTCTCAGTGAAGTAAAGATGACACTTCAATTGCCAAACTTTTTTTTTTTTAATTGCATTTTAGGTTTTGGGGTACATGTGCAGAACGTGCAAGATAGTTGCACAGGTACACACATGGCAGTGTGTTTTGCTGCCTTCCTCCCCTTCACCCACACTTGGCATTTCTCCCCAGGCTATCCCTCCCCAGCTCCCCCACCCCTGTCAATTGCCAAACTTAATAGTCATTTTAGTCTTTATTTCATTTGAATCTTTTCTTTTTTTATTTTTTTGAGACGGAGTCTGGCTCTGTTGCCAGGCTACAGTGCCATGGCACTATCTCGGCTCACTGCAATCTCTGCCTCCTGGGTTCAAGTGATTCTCCTGCCTCAGCTTCCTGAGTAGCTGGGACTACAGGCACAGGCCACCACACCCAGCTAATTTTTGTGTTTTCAGTAGAGACGGGGTTTTACCATGTTGGCCAGGATGGTCTCCATCTCTTGACTCATTTGAATCTTAATGGTGACTGATACTAACTACTTCAGTATTCTTGAAATGCCTTTTCTCCCTTTGGCTTCTGCAAAACTTTTTCTTAGTTACCTGGAGCTGTCGACTTAGGAAGAGCCAGGCCATAAAGGAGACAGAGTCTTTGCCTGTACCTCCAATGTTAATGTTCATCAGGGTTGCATTTTCTCCCCTTTTCAATTTACATATGCTCTTTGAGAAATTTATATCCAAGGCTTTAACTGACATAAATATGCTAAGTATTCCTAAATCTGTATTTCTACTCAAGGTTCTTATATCCAATTGCTACTAGATTTCTAAACCTGAAAGTCCCACAGGCATCTTAAAGTCAACATATCCCCACCAAAAGCTAAAATTTTTGCTTCTGTAAACCTTGTTTTCCTTTGGTATTTTCTATCTTAACAAATGGTGCTATTTACCAGAAACCTGGTCTATAAGTATCTATAAGCCAGAAACCTGGTATTATCCTCTACTTCTCATGTTTTTCACTCCTCTCCTCTACTACAGAACAGTATAGCAGTTAAGAAAGAAAGGCCAGGTTTGAAAACCACTTCAGTAATTTATCAGCAGTGTAATCCTGGGCATATTTCTTAACCTCTGTAAATCTAATTTTCTAACAGTAAAATAAAGATAATAGTACATAACCTATGAGTTTTTATGAGGATGGAATAAGAAAGTCTATGGAAAGCACTTAACATAGTACCTGACATATAATAAGTACTCATAAACTGTAGCCATCTTCAACATGATTCCTATGACTCTTATAAATTCATTGATTCATAGTCTCCCTTCCCCCAACACACATTCTCTCTCAGCACCAATGCTATTACTTGAGTTTAAACCATTATCATTTCTTGTCTGAAACACCGCAAAAGCCACATTATTGACAGTCCTGCCTGTTTCCTGTTTTATCTATCCTCCACACTACCATCAAAGATTTTTCTAGAATATAAAGCTGATTACTTTCTCTCACACAAAATTTTTCAGATTCCCTAGCACTACTTTAGAGATTTTAGAGTAATACACGAAGGCTTTCATTGTAGATTTCACCTACCTAGTTTCGCTTTCCACCATTCCCTAAACCTTCTCCTGGACCTAACACTTCATTATCAACTATTAATTGCATTCCATGTAAAGGTACTTCTATGCCTTCGCACATACTATTTCCTTAACAAATGACTTTCCTAACTCCCCTATCTACCATACTCTTACTTATTCATCATAATCTGGCTTAAATGTTGTCCCTTCTCTGCTCAATATTTCTAGGTCAAACCAGATAAGAGTTTATTACTCCCTTCTCTGAACTAACTTTATATGTTTTGTAATTATCTATTTAAATGTTTGATTCAACTATTAGATTGTGACTTCCTTGAGGGCAAAGGCTGTGTGCTAATTCATAAGTAATTCCCAATTGCCTAACACAATGCATAGCTCAGAGTTATCAGTAAATCTTTTTAATGGAATAATAGGTGACTGAGCATGAATGAAAATGCTACAGTTTCACTCTTATCTTGTAATCAATGGTAAGTCACTAAAAGTTTTGGAACAAGAGAACAGAGGAAGCTGGAGGTGTAAAAAAAAATATTCTGACAGTTGCAGAAAGATTGGAAATGGATAGAGAGAAATCAACAGCAGAAAATCCATTTAGGAGATTAATGTGGTATATAATTTAAGTGAAAAAATATGGTTCCAAACGGTGGCAGAAATAAGTAAAAGCCAGTCTGAGATGCACATAAAAAGGTGGTATCTTATGACTGGTTACGGGAGAGGATGAAAAGGCAAGATACAAAGATGACACTCCAAATGAAGCCCAACAGACCAGGGAACAGTGGTAACAATCAGAGAAAAAGGGAATAGTCTAAAAAGATGATAGTTTTCAAAGTAAAGATGAAGGCTGCATTTTGGAAAGACTGAGAAAAGCCCTAACCTGGACATATGGTTTGATTTCTTATTTCACACTCACCTTTTCCCCATGTATTTCCCTCTCCTACTCCTTTCTTCCTTTGTTTTTAGGTCTTGCTAGAGGTAAACTTTACTAGTTGAGGAAAACTAGTACTGGAAAAAAGTACTTAAAATGAACCCAATAAAAACAGAGAAAAGTTTCTTAGTAAAAAGTGGGAAGAAAGTCTGATTTGCAAATATATCTTACATAACAAAATTAAAATTTATAAGTTTTTCTTTTATATTAAAATTTAATAAAATTTATAGTTCCAATTATATGTTAATTTAAAAATAAACACAGAAAAAATCAAGTTTTTGTTAGTCATAATGCCAAGCTGATAGCACAGATTGAAATTCCTTTTTTTTTGAGACAGGGTCTCACTCTGTTGCTCAGGCTGGAGTGCAATGGTGTACTCATAGCTCACTGCAACCTTGACCTCCTGGGCTCAAGCAATCCTCCCACCTCAGCCTCCTGAGTAGCTGGGACTACAGGCATGCCTCATCATGCATGGCTAATTTTCTATTTTTTGGGTAGAAACGGGGTCTCACTATGTTGCCCAGGCTGGTCTCTAACTTCTGGGTCAAGCATTCCTCCCATCTTGGCCTCCCAAAGTGTTGGGATTACAGGAATAAGCCACCATGCCTGGCCTGAAATTCTTAATTTCATATTCATCTGTTATAGCACAGTCATAGTCATTTTTATAAAAGTTTTAAAGGACTTTATCAATTCCACCAAGGGCTTCTATCAGTCCTTTGATATTTAAACCATTTTCATTTGAAGATGACTTTTACAGAGATGATATCATAAGGCAAAAAAAATCTGAGTAATTCTATAACTTGGTGTCAGTAAAGTATTTAATGCCATCAGAGAAGATAACAGGAGGTTTTTCTGATTTGTGATTCACAAGAAGCTTATCACTTAAAATAAATGTGATAAATGAAAAATGGCACTAATTTCTGATCTAAGTCATAATGATGGCAGAAAAATAAATATATGTACTTGATTTTTAGTTCTACAATGCAGGATACTTACATCAATATTGACAGGTTCTATTGTGTTTATATGCACATTGGGAGCTGATGAGGACCGGTCTCGTTGCCCAAATTGATTTCGATGATCTTCATCTGCTGGTCGGAAGGGCTGTGGAATTGGAATGGATTTTGAAGGAGACGGACTGGTGAGAATTTGGGGCCTGGAAAAAGGAAGTCATTGGAAGATAAGATTTAGAGTAACTATATAAAGGTAACAATACTTAAAAAGGAAGATAAAAGGATTTTCTTTTTATATTCTCAAAATTGTTAAAGCATTAAAAACCTAGCAATAATGACTTTTAAAAGTGCTAATTTAAAAATCCAATACATGCCTCAACTAATACTGCCGAAGCTGCTTTGCTCAAGCAGACCCTCCAGGAACTATTAATGATAAGAACACTTATTCTTATCCAGGAAACACTAGGGAAATTTACAAATGGTTAGAAAGTACCTGTGGCTGTCAACTGAAGAAGTTCATTCTTTAAGTTATATAAAAATGCTCTGAGACTGACTGAATATAATTTTCCATTTTTTTCTAACTTTATCTCAACATCTGAATTTACTAAAATGAAAATTTTACATATTAAGAAATTATAAATATTTTGAGAACACACGTTCATGTTTCAGGACCTGAATAATGTACTTGTTCCTTTACAGGAGTTGAGTGAAAATCCAGAACAATACTGAAAAATCCTTTCCAAATTCAGAAGATGATCCTCAGAATGCCAATATCTCTCATATTCTGGATTTTTATCATGTACATTATTGATACCAGAGGCACAAGAAAATCATACATTAACCATTAAAACAAATATTTTTAAAAACTGCTATTTGAAAACCCACCAAAATATGTTACAGGGTGACCTATTTCAGTATGGTAGCTAAATAACATAGTCTATGATATCTTACCCTAAAATGAACCTGGCACTCACAGAGAACACCAAAATTTCAAGAATAGACTGTAAACACTTGGAAGGATTCTACCCCTCAAAAAGGGTATCCTAGAAGTGGGGAAGTGAGTGTCACTTGACAGATGAGGTAAGCTGTCTCACTTAACTCCATCAGGACCAATGAATGGCTAAGTGCTAATAAGCTCTCTTCATACACTGGTTATTATTCCACCCCATTTTATGCAAATGTTCTAATTATTATTATATATAGCATTATTTAGCGGTTTTAAAACACAGCTAGAAGAACAATGTTGAGGGAATAAAAAGACACGTTGTGAGAGGAGAGGAGTGGGAAAAAAATATAGCAGGAAAGGAATGGATAAAGGTTTGAAGAGCAAAGAAAGCCAAATAGTGAAAGTCAGCCTGTGAATAAAACATGCCAGAATCTGAATCACACCAGTTCACAATTTTACTTCTTTGAAGCACATTATTAAAGATGGGGAAAGAAGTTTTGACTTCATGTGTTTATATTAATGAAATGAATCTGCTTAGAATTGATATGCAAATAATAAAATAGTATGTACTTAAAAAAATAATTGGTATCGGCTCAATGAGAATTATAGGGAAGAAACAAGCCTTTAGGAAAATTAGCATGTTCCACCTATGTCCTTTTTATTTTTTCTGATTATTGAGAAATTTTGGGTTTGTGACAGAGCTGTCTTTATTTTTGCTTTAGGCAGTCAAATATTTGTCTCCTGCTAGAAAATTTTAGCAGAAAAAAGAGTGCAAAAATGACATTAGTCAATAAAATTTTAGAAAGGGCACTGACTGTCAGACAACTATTTATAGGCTTATTTAAAGTCTCAAGGCAGTCCGGGTATGGTGGGTCCTGCCTGTAATCCCAGCACTTTCGGAGGCCAAAGCAGGTGGATTACCTGAGGTCAGGAGTTCGAGATTAGCCTGGCCAACATGGTGAAACTTTGTCTCTACAAAAAAATACAAAAATCAGCTGGGTGTGGTGTAATCCCAACTACTCAGGAGGCTGAGGCACAAGAATCACTTGAACCCAGGAGGCAGAGGCTGCAGTGAGCTAAGATCATGTCTCTGTACTTGCCTGGGTGACAGAGTGAGACTCCCATCTCTCAAAAAAAAAAAGGCTTAAAATTGGAAAAAGTGTTAATTAACTAGAATTGTATAATTAATCTGATATAGGCAGAGATGGCAGTAAGTCATTTCTGAAACTTATCAGGTTAGGAATATGACAGAAACAAGTTGTAGATGACATATCAGAAATACGTATGCAAAGGACATTGGCCCAGAAGAAAAACAAAAACCTGATTTAATCTGACAGTCTTCATTACCATATCTAAAGAATGTATATATTAGAAAATGAGGATATCTGTATATGATACAAATTCAGAGAAACTCAGCTTGGTAAGTTGGTATCTAATAGTTGTGCCTTGGTCCACCAAGTCAACTTGTCTAGCTTTGAGACCAAGTACAGGGGAACATTTGAAGTGATCATAACCTGATGTCATTAAATATCTGAACCATGTGCTAACTCTATGTATGCCTAAGGAAAACAGTCTTCTGATTATAATTTGATTTCCCATAAATCTCTTCCAAAAGAAGAGTGAGTGCTGGCCTATACAAGAAGTCTAGTTCACACAACAGCCATATTTTTCACTGAAAAATACTACCTCATATCCTGATTTATTTATTTTTCTTATTTTGGTTAATATATACCAGTATAACTCCTATTTTCGTCACTTCTGGTAATTGATAAAATTATGTTACTATACTGGGAAATCTTTCCATTAACCAAGGTAACTTATACCCTATGAAGTATCTTGGCAGTCAGCAAACTGGCTTTTTCCCAATGATACCTGTGCCTATCCTGCAGCCAACCTCTTTAAAACAGTATCAAATTAAAGATAAAAGAAACTTAAATTGTAATACCCTTAAGCAAATTAACAATTAATTTAGATCTCATTCTTAACTATAATATTTAAAATTTGTGAAAACTTTGGTTTGGTGATATGCACATTTTAAATGTTGACCTTTCATAAATTTATATATTCTATAGCATTTTTAAAAAGTAGAAAAGGAGGTATCTCTCATTTTGTATTCAAAACTAGGCAATGTATCACTTCTCCAGTATTTCTTGATTATATCCATTATTACACTTGTTTCATGACCATTATTATTGTTATGAGGACCAGTAACAAACTGCCAAAGAGATTTGGTACTGATCAAGATTGGCTTCTATCTTTATAGAGACAACCATATACAGTTATGCCATAAAAACATCAGGAAAATGAATTATAGACAAGTTTGAATATCTTACAATTTGCTCAAGATCAGAATCGATTTCAGTTCAGTTACCAATAAAATATTCATGACACAGGCAAATGGTTTCTTAATTTTAAGATAGCATTCCTTCACTGGAAGGCAAATGTCCTAGATCATTACCATTATAAACCTTCAGAGAGGCCAAGCTAATTTCATTATGGTGTTTTATAACAGCTCACAGAACTGGGACCTGCCATTAGAAAGGCATCATGATCTATAGCATCTGTCAGGAGAAAATGTTATAACCAAAAGATTAATTAAAAACCAAAACAAACAATAAGAACATTTTGATTTGACCATGTAAAAAACACATAGCTGCACACAAGTAGTGATAAAACCAACAGGAATAAAATTACTCCATCAGAATAGAGAACTGCTACAACCTGACAAGAGAAAACAAGGGCTGCATTTTCCAGTGTTCCAAATAGGTAAGAACACCCACTGCTTAATATACAATTCTTTTGCAAACTTTTCTAACCTATGAGATCGCCAGAAAGGTTGGCTTTGTAAAAATTACAAAGTTGTACTGAAAATGTCAACTGATGTTGAAAAAATTTCTCTAGATAGAAATCTAAAGAAATAGCATTACATAGTGTAGAGTGGGAGGAAGCAGGGTTAAAACTGATAATAAATATTTCTAATCTTAACATCTCAGGAACGCTGTATGTGGGTATTTTTCTTTCTTTCTTTCTTTTTAAGCATATACGTCCAGACACAGCCTAAATAATACTGCCCCAAATCCAATATGAAAGAATAAGCAAACCTATGTCAGAAATGTTCCAAAGCTAGTTAGGTGCAGTGTCTCACACCTATAATTCTAGCATTTTGGGAGGATGAGGCAGGAAGATCACCCGAGGCCAGGAGTTGGAGATATGTTCCGAAGCAAACTGACATCCACTTAACTGATCTTTATTGTGTCTTCCTTTTTATTTCCTACTATAAAGCTTAGATATATGATGTCTTTGCATTATTTTTAAAGTCAGTTCTCAAATTTATCCTCCACAACTGATTAATAATACCATCAATTTTTTCTTTCATTGTATTTATGAATATCTATCCCTTTTCCACACTTCTACCACTTGAACTCCTCTTCATGCCTCTCTCAGTCTTCACTACCAACAACATCCTAGGTTGGCCTTCCTCACCCCAAATTTTCTGTCAATCCATCTGTATTTCACTGCTAATTGATTTTTTCTTTAAAACTATTTTCATCAAGTTAGTAATCTACTTAACGACATTTAAGTCTAAATTCCAGCCTCAATTCCAAGACACTCTATAATCTGGTTTTATACATGGTACTTCTTAGATAAACCTTTCTTCACTAGCTCCTAAACTTAACATCCTCATTCCCTTTATATATGTTGTTTCTCCATTCCCCTCTCACCATGCTTCTATTCCCTAGGTCCATTCAGATTGTAGTAATTCTTTAAAGTCTAGTTCAAATCCCACCTCTTTAAGTTTTCCTGAGCATTCTTTTTCTCATTATTCTTCCTTCCGCAAACATGAAAACAATTATGTCCTCATCACAGTTTAATAAACTCCATCATAAATAGATTATAACTATATACTACTTTTACATTGTCTGCCAGTGTCTCATATGTCAATGCTTCTTCATAGGTTGAAGTCATATACTTCAGTACCTAATAAAAGATGAATTCAAGGTGTAGACCCAAAATTATCTGTTGCTTGATTTTTTCAGGACTGGTTCTAAAATAGTCTATGTCAGCTTTAATCCCATTTATTTGTACCAAATGCATGTAAATATCTTATTGGTGTGATAAAAAAAGTTATTTGGGGAAAAAAAATCCTTAATTTAACCATTAAATGTTAGAAAGGTTTCTAATTAACCAGGAGATCCAAAAGAAAGCAGTTCAAGTAGCATATCGCTGAAGAGCAGAAGTCAAATCATACCCAATAGAGTCTGAAGGGGGTGCAGAAGGGGATGATCCAGATGTAAGAGCAGTCTCTGCTAAGGAAGGCTCTTCCTGTGGTATTGGGTGGTGTTCAAAGAACTTGGAGACAAACAGCAAACTGTGAGGCAAAACAAAACAAAACAAAACAAACCTAACTTGTGCAAAACCCAGAAACTTCATATACCAAAACACATAGTTAACAGAAAAACCTGAGATCAAATTCCCTTCTCACAAACATCTGTTAAAATTCAATTAGTTATATTTTTGTCTAAAAGCTTATTTAAAAAAATTATATTGCACTTTCAAGGGCATGCTCATAACCTAAAACTAATCATTCTATTGAGTAAATTTCTACATATTACAAGATGAAAATCAGGCTTTATGGTTAAAGAACGAGAAGAAAAAGTATGTATTGTAAATTAGGTGACATTATGATTTACTTAAAGAACAGAGTTAAGTTTTATTTGCTCAAGTGATCAAGAAAAGTAAGACTTTAGCAGCAGCAGCAACAATAACACAAAAAGAGATTATAATAGACTTGAATCTAATCTATCAAAAAAAACTGGCATACAGCAAAGAGAAATTTTACAGAGATATATACTGGATGCAAAAATTTTGTATCTTAAATCAGGGGAAGGGAGTTGAATGGGGATGAAAGAGAGAGAGCAAGAATATAAATGTAATTTACAAATAGCTAACAGAATCAGACCACCTGATCTGTGGTACAAAATCATAATGCTTAATTTAATTCAAACAGCTCTCCCTCTCCTCCTAGAAACTACCCAAAACTGATTTCTATGGGTTAGGGGTCTTGATTAATTAAAAGATAATATAAAATAAATATAAATTAACTGTAAATAAATGTAAATTAGAGATAATATAAAATAAATATAAATTAATTAATAAATATAATTAATATAATATAAACTAACTGTATACCTGAACCAGAATTACAACTTTGGAGAGAAATACTGGCCATTCTACATATTATTTTCTAACTACACTTTAAAAAAAATTATCTGTAATGATTGTATAGAAGAAAAAAACCCTCAGACTTTAAGATATCATAGCTTTGCATTATGAAAATTTAAGGGTAAAATGGTAGACAGAAGACAGATATTTTTGGATTACTTACTCAAGTTGGTCATAATTAACACACATCAGTGGAACCTCTGTACTACAACGCTGATGAAATTTATAACCACACGTTTGACAGCGGAAACCCTGGAAAAGCAGCTTTCGACAAAAGTCACAAAATGCTAAGGTGAAAAATGTTTTTCGTACCTGCAAAGTAAAAAATCATAGAGATTTCAAAAACTCACAAGAAACTTTCCAGAAACTGGTGTATCTACTCTGTCGTTTAAAATAACAAAATTTTAATATATTTATATCATGAAACTCATACACTAATGTACTATTATAAAATAAAAACTAGGGGGTCCAAGATAGCAAACCACATATACTTATTTCCCACCCCAATATAAAAAGTCAGAAGTTGGCCAGGCGCGGTGGCTCATGCCTGTAATCCCAGCACTTTGGGAGGCCAAGGCGGAGAGATCACAAGGTCAGGAGATCGAGACCATCCTGGCCAACATGGTGAAACCCCGTCTTTACTAAAATACAAAAAAGTTAGCTGGGGCTGGTGGCACGCGTCTGTAGTCTCAGCTGCTAAGGAGGCTGAGGCAGGGGAATCGCTTGAACCCAGGTGGTAGAGGATGCCGTGAGCCAAGATTGTGCTACTGCACTACAGCCTGGGTGACACAGCAAGACTCGGTCTCAAAAAACAAACAAACAAACTCAGAAGTTAAAAAATGAGAAATGAATAAAAGGCTGGCAACTGATTTCAGACTTGACAACATAAAAGCAAAAGGGTGTCAAGATATACGCAGAAAGACCCTGTATAGCCCTATATGTAACAGATTTTTAAAAATACTAAAACTTAAATGTCTATCAACAGAGAAATGGTTAAATATACTGAATTCCTACTCTTATGAATTACATAATCATACTAAAAATAAAGCCAGGTGTACAAAAAAGCAAAGAATATCACATAGCATGGCTCCATTTCTGGTTTAAGAAAGGGAAAAGAAAGGTAATGAAGGGAAGGGAGAAAAAAGGAAAAAAGAAAAAAGGTTTACAGGTATAAGCAGCACATTTGTATACATAGAAAAAAATTTGGAAGACAGAACAATAATCTGTTAATCTACACAAATGTTGGCCTCTAGGAGGGTATTTTCACTTTTTTAATTTGATATACTTTTGCATTATTCAAAAAGTATTTTCTTTTAGCAAGGCATATATACTGCTTTTAAAAATATTACTCATCTATATTTCACATTCCCTAAATAAAAATGCATTCATTAAAATTTGAACATTTTTGACATTCCAAAAAAATGTAGATACATACAAAGTTGTGTGTTGTAAGTGGAACATTCTCCAACACTTCCACATGCAATTCTTCTCCAGTAAGCCAGGAAATATCAGTGTCCCAGCCAATTGGTTTCTTCTCTCTGAAAAATGTAGACATAAGCCTTTCTTGGTTATTATACCTAAAAATATTCATATACCTTATGCTGAAGATATGAACATTGGTTATCGAGGGGCTAGTAACAGTGAGGGAGGTTTGGCTCCCTAGTATTCCATTGTTAGAAATTTAAATGGCAATAAATTAATTTTTAAGTTTACCCCAAATAAATGTATCACTCTTGGACAAACAGCAGGGTAAAGAGATGTACTCTTTTCTTCAAGTCAGCTCCAGAAAAGACCTACAACAGCAGAAAATGGATTGTTCCTGGGGTCCCCCCCACAAAAGAAAAAAAAATATCACAGGTACGGACTTATCTATCCATTACAGGAAAAAGAGTACTCAAGGGACAGGGACAACATGCCCCCAAAATGATTTAAAAAAAAAAAAAAAAAAAAACAGCAACAACAGGATTCAAAATGTGAGGGTCTTGGAACAATGTTAGACACTTTCTGAAAGAAAAGTAGGTCATTATAAAATGTTAATTTTGATATACCTTTCGTGAAATTATGAGTTTGTATTAAAAATGGGAGGGGGTATAAGAGTTCATTATCCAAATAAATCACACTCTGAATGGTTCAAAAATTGTAAGAATCTCAAATTCCAAATAAAATCATTTGATCAGAGTAACAATAACAAACGCTACAGTCATATAAAATTATCTAATTTAACTCCTCATATGGCCTGCAATATTTCTTCAGGCTAACTGAATATTAATTTAATACTTTTTCCTAAAGTAGACTTTCGATTCTCCAGGTTTGGGTAAAGATCCTAAGAAAACTCCAAAGTTTAATGTGTGATTTTCTTTTTAAACAAAATTTCACATCACATACAAACCATACCCATCCTGAATTCTGTAAACAGCACAGCACTCTGGGATTAGACCTCTCATCATCAGTGCTTTCTTTAGACTGTCTCGGACTGTAACTCCACACCTTGCAGGTACCTATGGTATCATAAATATACTGATATGAGGTAAAAGGAGCAATTAGATTTTTTCATATCATTAAAAAAATTTAGTAATCTACCTTTAGAGTATACAATCTTTAAAATGTCAAATGGGTTACTAGGTCAGATATACCATTTCTACGGCTAACTTAATGCTGAAGGGAAATTATAACCCAAATTATCTGTTATTATTCACCAACTTAAAGCAAAATTAACTTTCTACTATTTTATTAAAATTATGAAATACAGGCCAGGCACAGTGGCTCAAGCCTGTAATCCTAGCACTTTGGGAAGCCAACGTAGGTGGATCACGAGGTCAAGAAATCAAGATCATCCTGGCCAACATGGTGAAACCCCGTCTCTACCAAAAATACAAAAATTAGCTGGGCGTGGTGGTGCACGCCTGTAGTCCTAGCTACTCAGGAGGCTGTGGCAGAAGAATTGTTTGAACCTGGAAGGTGTAGGTTGCAGTGAGCAGAGATCGCGCCACTGCACTCCAGCCTGATGACAGAGCGAGACTCCATCTCAAAGAAAAAAAAAGAAATACTTTAAACATATAAAAAGAAAATATAACAGTATTTGCTATAATACACCCATCAACACAGTATATCCACCACTGAGAAATAATAGATGTTAATATTAAAAGCAAAATCAATTTTGATCCAATATTGTTCAAAGCTGAAAACTGTATAATCCTTAGATCACACTGATTGTCCTTAAGAGACATCTTACTGGCTCTAAGCATAGCAGGAAGAAAATAACTCTCTTAATGTGTATACTTGACATTGTTGTTTAATGTCCCTGTTTCCTCTGGGAATATTCCCTTCTCTAGAAATCCACATGGTACTAGAAAAGCTATCAATCAAGGGTTATTACTTTCGTGTCACTAAAGATGACACAGGTTGGCTAGTCAAGTTTCCATACCCCTGGCAAGAGCAACTGGTCCAGGGCTATATATATGACCCAAACTGTACCTGAGTTCTTCCCTAAACTGACACATGGACATTAATTGAGAGAAGTCCTTGTTTCTACTGTAGTTACATCTGTGATGAGAAGATACAAATCTGGAGCCCTCAGTGGCCATATTCTCTACCACACTGAGAAAATCTAGTTACAGAATGAAGCCAACATTTGGAGAAGTAAAGATGACATGGGAAGAGAGAGGGAAAGGGGGGGAAAAAAGCAATCTTTCTGTATATTTAAAGTTATCCATATATCTAGCCTTTTTCTGGCCTCATCCCCCAAATCTGAATAACTTGGAACTGAAGGTATAAAGTGAGGCAGTGGGAGTAGAGGATACAGTTTTTATTGGGAGGAGGTTTAAGACAGAAGAAGGGGAAGTGTTAGTTTGTAACAATAAGTTCCATTCATTTAAATTCAGGTGCTTAGCAAACCAAAAGTTTCCAAAGAAATTGGGGATCTTTATGCTAATGGGGAAAAATGGGGGAAAGATGAATATAAGACAGCTGAATTAAAATAATATATTGAAGAGGGGTCCAGAAAGCCTAATTAGGATCTGTGACTAGAAATAGTAGGATACAGACTATAGTGCAATATAACCATTAAAACTACCCAGGCCAGGTGCAGTGGCTGACGTCTGTAATTCCAGCACTTTGGGAGGCTGAGGCACCAGAATTGCTTGAACCCAGGAGGCAGAGGTTGCAGTGAGCAGAAATTGTGCCACTGAATTCCAGCCTGGGTGACAGAGTGAGACACCACCACAGACAAAAAAACCAACTAACAAAACCCACTTTTTTTTTCTTTTCGTCCCCTCCAATAATGGCTATAAGCCAAAACCCCCAAACTTTTGCCTAGCCAGCAAGACAAAAGTTTGTCAAGAGGGAGGGAGTGGGTTTATCACTGCAAGTATTTAAGAGGAGACTGGAATGGTACAGTTGATCCTCATTACTTGTGGAGTGCATACTTGTAAATCTCTCTACTTGCTAAAATTTATTTGTAACTCCAAAGTCAATACAGTGCTTTCATAGACTTGTGCAGAGTAGTGAAATATTTGAGTTACCTAATGCATGTACCTCTCCAACTGAGGTTAACAGTGACACTCTCTCTGCCTTCTTGTTTCAGTTTTCACACTATAAACAAGTATCCTGGGCAGAGCCTATTTGGTGCCACGTTTTTCTCACTTCTGTGCTTTTTGTTGATGATTCTGTTGATGATTCTATTTACAATATCCTTTAAGCATAGTGCTCAAGTGCTATTTAGGGCTGGTAAGCATAAGAAGGCTGTAATGTCACTGGAAGAGTAAGTACATGTGTTAGGCCAGCTTCCTTCAGGCATGAGTTATAGTAATGTCAGCTGTGAATTCAATGTTAATCAATCAACAATATTTCTTTAAACAGAAAAACACACAAAACAAGATTATGTGTTGACTCATGAAAATATGACAAGAGGCTGGTAGGAACCTAACTATATTTTAAATTTGAGGGATTTGGGGTCTGAATAAAGAAAAATATATAACCACAAGGTGGCAGTAGCATGTATAAGCTTTAGTGGGTGATGCTGACAGGTCTGCATGCAAAGGATGTCCTTACAGCATATAGACCAGAGGCTAAGGCAGAGTGGCCACTACCCAAACAGGACTGGCCAGAAGCTGGGGTGAAGTGGCTATCACTCAGAAGATGCAGGTTAGGGAACTCTCAGGGGAGAGGGGAATAGGAGAGGGAGTTTATATGTCTAGCTGACAATGCTAGACAACCCAGCAGGGAGTCTATGTATCAAAGAGCTCCAAAGGGAGCAACTTGTAATCTTCATATCCCTGGGATCTGATCTTATCTATAGCTAATGATGTTGCATACAAAGCAGTTTTGTGGGGAATGCAAAGTAGGCAGGCTCTCAGTGGCTAAAAATCTGCCTTTTTGGTAATTGGCCACAGGCACTCCAGTAATCCACTTCAGATATGGCTATGCTCCCTCATGCTTCTCTGCATATGCTGATCCTAAGTTGTATGTATATTTCATCAACAAGCAAAAATTTGGTTTTCTGCTCTGTTACCAAGACAAGCTATCTATCAGTCTTTCTTTCTTCCACTTTTGTATGCTGAATTTTTATACTACTTGTTTTTTCATGATAGTACCTGTGCAACAGATGAAGAGATCAATGGAACAAAACAGAAAGACCAAAATAGACCCTAACACATAAAGAAAGTCCAAATAAGATAAAGGCAACGTGTGAAATGGGGTAAAGATGAACTTTTAAGTAACTGATGCTGGGACAACTGGAATGAATCTAGGAAACCAGGTTCACCCACACTTCATACTGTATACCAGAATAAACTGCAAATGAACCAAATATTTAAATGTTGGAAGGAAGGAAGGGAAGGAGAGTGAAACGAACTGTAAAAGAACTAGAAGAAAACACGGCACCTTCAAATGAAAAAGGCCTTTATAATTCTGATGCAAAATTTATAAGTCATAAAGGAAAAAAATATTAAATTCACCTACATAAAACTAAAAAAAAAAAAAATTTGGATAGCAAAACAAACACATTAAAAGTGAGATCAAAAGACAGTACAAAAGGTGAAAAATATATTTGCAACTCATTTAGCAGGTATGTTAGCTTCCTGATATACAAAGAGCTCCTGAAAAATTGAGATGAAAACCAACAACTCAAGAGGAAAAAGGGAAAAAGATATGAAAGCTCACAGAAGCAGAAGTATAAAATGGCCTTCATACATATAAAAATGTGTTCGGTTTCACTCAGAGGAAAGCAAACCCAAACCTGTGAAGATATTTTTCATTTATCAGACTGGCAAAAATCCAAAAATCTGACAACATATTCTATTGATGAAGCTATAGGTAAAGACACATCTCATAATGAAGCAAGACTCATGAAGCAAAATTTATATTTATAAAAGTCACAAATGCAAATTTTTCTTTGACCTAGTCAAGCACATTTCTGGGAATCTATCTCACAGATATGCCTGCAATGCATAAGAATAATGTATGTGCAACATTATTCACTATAGTAGTGATTGAATATCAAAAGCCTAGAAAGAACCTGATTGCCCATAAACAGAGCACTGGTTAAATAAACTAATCTATACAATGGAACTGTAGTTATAAAAAAAATTCTCTATGTATGGTAACAAAATTCCCAAAACGGTCTACATAAACATTAAAAACAAAAAACAAAATGCAGAATGATACATAATTATGTCTCTTATATATGAAAAGTGGGGAAATAAATGTATTTGTAATTACATCTATATTTTAAAAACCCTGAAAATTCATATACACATGCGTGTGCATACACATATTCATTCCCTCCCTTTCTCCCTCCCTCCCTCAGAAAGAGTGCCCCAGGGAGGGGAACATCACACACTGGTGTCTGTTGGGGAGCGAGGAACTAGGTGAGGGACAGCTGTGGGGTGGGGAGGTTGGGGAGGGATAACATTGGAAGAAATGCCTGATATAGGTGGGCGGGGGGGGGGCGGATGGAGACAGCAAACCACCATGGCATGTGTGTACCTATGCAACAATCCTGCTAGATCTGCACATGTACCCCAGAACTTAAAAGTACAATAAAAAAAAAAAGTAAAAAAGAAAGAAAGAGTAAAAGATTCAAGGAAAACTGTATATTTAGGCAGGGATGAAAACAAGATTTCTTGATGTAAATACCATGTGAAAGTATTACCTGTGTAAAAGCGGGGAGGTTATCTTATATTTTAAGGCTAGGAAAACTAAAAAGACGTACTTTTGTAATAAACTAGGTTTATGCCTTTCCTCCAAATTCCAAAATTAAATATCTTTGATTAGACTGTCAGAGTAGTACTTTTTGTCTTAAAAAAAAAAAAAAAGCATCCTACCTTAAAAAAGAGCCAGAGTCAATGGAATCGTGAATATTTATTTGCCAAAGGAAACTTTAGACCAAAACAAAATGTATGAGTCCAAACTTTCACATGTCAGTTTTTAAAATGAATTTCTTTTGTTAATGAGCTCATGATGATTCATATACTAGTCTATTTTTATGTATGTTTAAAATTTTCTATAGTTGGCCAGACATGGTGGCTTATGCCTGTAATCCCAGCACTTTGGGAGGCCAAGGCAGGCAGATCACCTGAGTCTAGAGTTCAAGACCATCCTGGCCAACATGGTGAAACTCAATCTCTATTAAAAATACAAAAATTAGGCCAGGCGCGGTGGCTCAAGCCTGTAATCCCAGCACTTTGGGAGGCCGAGGTGGGTGGATCACGAGGTCAAGAGATCGAGACCATCCTGGTCAACATGATGAAACCCAATCTCTACTAAAAATACAAAAAATTAGCTGCACGTGGTGGTGTGTGCCTGTAATCCCAGCTACTCAGGAGGCTGAGGCAGGAGAATTGCTTGAACCCAGGAGGCGGAGGCTGTGGTGAGCCGAGATCGTGCCACTGCACTCCAGCCTGGGTAACGAGCGAAACTCCGTCTAAAAAAAAAAATTAGCTGGGCCTAGTGGTGGGCTCCTGTCACCCGGGCTACTAGGGAGGCTGTGCCAGAAGAATCACTTGAACCTGGGAGGTGGAGGTTGTAGTGAGCCAAGATTGTGCCACTGAACTCCAGCCTGGATGACAAGACTCCATCTCAAAAAAAAAAAAAAAAAAAAAAATATATATATATATATATAACACATAACACACACACACACTTTTCCATGTAAAAAGTTTTTTAAAAAAACAGTTCTAAAATTCAGGTGGTCATTATATGTTCAATTATTGGAACTAGTACATTAATTTGGTAGTTTTGTTTTATAGTGCAGACTATTACATGTTTTAAATAAACTTCATGATACAGTAACATTTTAAATAAACTGGCACAGAATATACATGTCAGTATATAGATTTTTGAATACCAATTTAAATATATCACTTTCTGATTTTATGATTTAACTTAATGCCAAATCCTTTTTTGGAATGATTACATTAATTATAATTTTGTGTTTGAGACAGGGTCTTGCTGTGTCGCCCAGGTTGGAGCAGTGGTGCAATCTAGGCTCACTGCAAACTGTGTTTCACAGGCTCAAGCGATTCTCATGCCTCAACTTGCAGAGCAGCTGGGATTACCGGCAGGAGCCAGCACCCACCCCCTCCAGCTAATTTTTTTGTATTGTTTGTAAAGATGGGGTTTTACTATGTTGATCAGGCTGGTCTCAAACTCCTGACCTCAAGTGATCTGCCTGCCTTGACCTCCCAAAATGCTAGGATTACAGGAGTAAGCCACTGAACCTGGCCTAATTACAATATTGTTTTAAAGAAAAAAAATTTGCTATGGTCTGCTTATAACATGCTTTCATTAAAACAGAAAAAGGAGGATGTCTATATCACAAAAACTTCAGAAGGTAAAAGCAATTTTAGAATTAAGCATGCCTCCTGGTCAGGTTGAATTTAACTGGCCAAGAACCAGAAACCAGAGGATATATAAAGGTGACATCTTTTACTGTTAAATTGCTGTCCCAATCAAATCAAAATAAAAATGAAAGTTAATCAATTACCCTATTAGTACTCTAAGGGGAAAAAACTTGTCAAGCAACAGAGAAGCACTTTCACTGTTGGCAAAGAATATACTTTATTAGGAGCCAAGAATGTCCTGGATTCCAGAGCTATTTTACTGAAATTTAAACACAGTAATTTAAGTACCAACCTGAGCTAATATTGCTTCCTCCAGTATTTCAATTTGCTATGAAGATTAAATGAGAGTAAGTGAAAGTGTTTTTACAAACTGTACTACTATGTAAAATGTATTATTATTCTTCCTGTCTACACAGAAATTGAATGGATCACCTTCTTTTATCACTTGTAGATCTTACGTTCTACTTTGCTATTGCTAAAAATAAAAGGAGAAGGAAAAGTCTTGCATTTACTCTAATGATGCCCCTTTACTTTCAACCTATTCCATTAGAACTATTTATTTATAATAGTGAAAGTTAAAAGTTTCTGGTATTAGTTTTATTCCCAGACTGGCTAAAACAAGAACATACCTTTTCCTTAATCTTTCAATTCCATAAACACTTCTTGTTTGATTACAGCACAACTAGGGCATGATTTTGAAGCATCCAGTCAGTACTGTCCTATCTTTTCCCTTTGTTCTTCCTTTACCTTGGACACCATCAGGATTAACACCAATCAACAGATACTTGTTTACAAACCCCAGGCTATGGTAAACCTAAAGACTCATTATTTCAAAAATACTTATAGAACATTTACTCAGTATTAGACACTACTTTACTCACTGAGTAAACCAAAATAGATAAGCTGTTCTCACTGAACTAAAATCTCACAGTTGTTAAAATTAATTTAGTAATTTTAGGTACCATTTCAGACTTTTCATCAGTCAGACAACAGACCCACAGCTAGAATCATAATTAATGAAAAAAACCTGAAAGCCTTTCCTCTAAGATCCAAAACAAGACAAGGATGCCCACTTTCACCACTGTTATCTGACATACTATTGGAAGTTCTAGCTAGAGTAATCGGATAAGAGAAAGAAATAAAGGCCATCTAAACTGGAAAGAAAAAGTCAAATTATCCTTGTTTGTGGATAATAGGGTCTTGTATTTGGAAAAAACTAAAGATTCCACCAAAAAACAATTATAACTGACAAAATCAGTAAAGGTGCAGGATACAAAATTAACATACAAAAGTCAGTAGCATTTCTACAGGCCAACAGCACACATTCCGAAACAAAAATCAAGAAAGTAATTCCATTTACAATAGCTACAAATAAAATGCCTAGGAATAAACCTAAAAACAAAGAAGTGAAAGATTTCTGCAATGAAAACTATAAAACACTGATGCAAGAAATTGAAGAGGACACATAATGTAAAGACACTCCATGTTCATGGATTGGAAGAATCAATATTGCTAAAATGTCCATACTACCCAAAGCAATCTACAGATTCAACGCAATCCCTATGAAAATACCAAAGATATGCTTTAGAGAAATAGTAATATAATCCTAAAATTTATATGGAACTACAAAAGGACCAGAATAGCCAAAGCCATTCTAAGCAAAAAGAACAAAATTGGAGGAATCACATTACCTGACTTCAAATTATACTACAAAGCTATAGTAACCAAAACAGCATGGTACTGGCATAAAAACAGACACATAGACCAATGGAACAGAATAGAGAACACTGAAATAATTTAACACATCTACAGTGAACTCATTTTTGACAAAGGTCCCAAGAACATAAATTGGGAAAGGATAGTCTCTTCAAATGGTACTCCCTATCCAAGGAATTCCACTTTCAGGTTTGTGACACCTTGTTATGTGTGTATAAAAAAACTAGTACAAGAATGTTCATATTACAGCACTGTTTGTCATAACAAAAATATCTGAATATAACCTAAATGCTCATCAATGGAGAAAAAGATAAACTGCGGTATATTAAGAAGCTGGAATACTTGAAAACAGTATTGAATGAAATATATCTGTATATCAACACATAAATATATACACCTTGAAATTATAATTTGGAATAAAAAGAACAAGATGCTGACCATTACATATAGTATCATACCACCTTACAAATTAAAAAAACAAAAACTGGTTTATGGTTACACATATATGTAATAAAATTAAAAAATGTGATTGAAGGTAACTAACATTTATCATAGTGACTTTTTGGGGACAAGATGAAATGATGAATGCTCAGCAGAGAAACAGGACTGGTAAAGGAACCTAAATTTGTACATCTATGTATAATATGAAGCAAATACAACAAAAAATTAGTGTTTGTTCATTGTAGGTGACTAAACACAGCTGTTTAATATGTTGTCTTGTATACTTTTCCATATTGGTGTTTTAAATTTTCTTTTTTTTCTTTTGAGATGGAGTCTTGCTCTGGAGTGCAGTGGCATGATCTCAGCTCACTGCAACCTCTGCTTCCAGGTTCAAGCAATTCTCCTGTCTCAGCCTCCCAAGTAGCTGGGATTACAGGTGTGTACCACAACATCTGGCTAATTTTTGTATTTTTAGTAGAAACGGGGTTTCACCATGTTGGCCGGGCTGGTCTCAAACTCCTGACCTCAGGTGATCCGCCCACCTTGGCCTCCCAAAGTGCTAGGATTACAGGTGTGGGTCAACGCGCCCAGCCAAGTGTTAAAAATTTTTTTTAATAAAAGGTTTAAAAGCCTTATGAAAAATCTTTTCTAAATGTTAAACCAAAGTCACCAATTTTGAAATACCTAAAACAGGCAATTTTCTTTACAACACTATATACAACTTATAAGCATGGTTAAATCTTTTCTAAATGTTAAACCAAAGTCACCAATTTTGAAATACCTAAAACAGGCAATTTTCTTTACAACACTATATACAACTTATAAGCATGGTTTTCATTCAGTGATGCAAAAGGCCACATCCGGGGCTAGCTACTATCACATTTTTTGATATTACAGTCCTTTCATTTAGTCTACCTTATTTTGAAGATAGCTTACCTCGCCTACCTTATACTGAAGACAGGTTACCTATCATCAGTATTTCCCTTTTGGGTCCCTAGAGTGTTCAGTTTTATTCTTGTTATCTCCACTTCTTTCTCCTGTTGTGTCATAGATCCTTGGAGAACATGTACATTTTCCCATCTCTAGAGTAAATAATCTTGGCTATTTTCTCTTTTCTGTCCAATTATTAGAGCACTGTTCAAAAATTTTTGTAATTTTTCTTGTCTCATGTCATTGATAAATATCTATGAATTGCATGTAAAACTATTTATAAAAGCAAATTCTTCCTTCAAAAAAGACATATAGAAGCTAACAATCACATAAAAAGATGCTTCACATTATTAGCTATCAGGTAAATGCAAATAAAACCCAAAATGAGATACCATCTCATACCCATTAGGATGGCTATAATAAAAACGACAAATAATAAAAAGTGTTGGCAGCGATGTGAGAAAAAAAAACAAAAAACAGAAGCTTCATGCTGATGAGAAAGTAAAATGGTGTAGCCATTTTGAAAAACATTCTGCCAGTCTCTTAAAAGGTTATTAGAGGCATAAATGAAATTGTATGCCCACACAAAACCTTGAACATGAATGTTCACAGCAGCATTGTTCATAATAGCCAAAAAGTAGAAACAACACAAATGTCCATCAGCTGATAAATGTGTAACCAAAATGTGGTATGTACATCCAACGGGATATTACTGAGCTATAAGAACGCATGCAGGGCTGACACAGGGTACAATGTGAATGGACTTTGGAAACATTATGCTAAGTAAAAGAAGTCGGTCACAAACACATATTTTATGATTTTATTTATATGAAATGCCAGAGAATAGGCAAATCCATAGAGACAGAGAGTAAATGAATGGTTACCTAGGGTTGGGAGGAATGGGAAGTGACTGCTAACGGGTAATAGTGTTTCTTTTTGGGGTGAAAAAAATATTTTTAAATAAATTATGGCCAAACTTTGTGAATATACAAAAAGCATTTTATACTTTAAATGCGTAGACTGTATGGTTTTTGAATTATAGCCCAATATGCCATTAAATAAAAAAATTTTTAAAGAAGTTTTCTTTTGGCTTATAAGCCTAAACAGGCAGGCTTAGAACGAGCCATCTTTTAGGGTAATCAGGTGAGTCTAACATTTGTTTTGGTTAATTTTTTATTGTCACATAATATACAGACAAACAATAAACACAGGAGTCCGGTAAAATATACTTTAAATTTTATTAAATTGGTAATGCTTTTAAAAATTTATTAATATTCTATGTTGACCAGGATCTTGTGGGAAAAGGAGGTCTCATACACTTGTTGATAATCAAAATCTTTTCTGATATTAAGTTATTGCAAAGTTTTCGGTGTGTATATTCTAAGATCCAATAATTATTTCAAGGTATTTATCCTCCCCAATAAAAATATTCCCACAGTGTTTCAGGATATATGTACTTAAACAAATAATGCAACATCACCTAAATATCTATCAAGAAAGAAATAGCTAAAGGAGATATAATTACTTTAAATAATACATGAATAAAGATATAATCACCTTGAACAATCATTAAAAACAGACACCTTGACATTATGTGAAATAAGGGTATTAAGTATAAAGTAAAAGGTTAGTCCCTTTTTCTTGTCACAGGGAATATACTCATGCCTCTGATAACCACAATTAACAGATTTTTACAAATTATTCAAATATATCTCAGGGCCAGGTGCAATGGCTCATGCCTATAATTCCAGCACTTTGGGAGGCCATGGAGGGAGGATTGCTTGAGCCCAAGAGTCTGAGATCAGCCTGGGCCACAGAGCAAGGCACTATCTCTACAAAAATAAAAAGTCAAAAATTAGGCATGACACATGCCTGTGGTCTTAGCTACTTGGAGGCTGAGATGGGAGGATCACCTGAGCCTGGGGAAGTCAAGGCAGCAGTTAGCTGTGATTGTACCACTGCATTCCATTCTGGGCAACAGGGCAAGACTCAGTCTAAAAAATAAAAATTAAAATCTCAAAGGACATATGTATTTATTCTTTTTAGTTACTGCATATATTCCAGGATCTAGAAAGTCTTTTTTTCTTTTAAGGCAGGGACTCAGTTGCTCAGGCTGGAGTGCAGCAGCACAATCATACCTTACTGAAGCCTCAAAATCCTGGGTTCTCCTGCCTCACCCTCCCCAGTAGCTGGGACTACAAACTCAAGTTAGCATACCTGGCTAATTTTTTGTAGAGAAACGGTCTGGTTACATTGCCCAGGATGGTCTTGAACTCCTGGGCTCAAGCAATCCTTCTGCCTTGGCCTCCCAAAATGTTGGAATTACAGGTGCAAGCCACTACACCCAGCCCCTGAATTACTTTTCTTTTTTTTTTTTGAGACTGAGTCTTGCTCTGTCACCCAGGCTGGAGTGAAATGGCGTGATCTCTGCTTACTGCAACCTCCGCCTTCTGGGTTCAAGCAATTCTCCTGCCTCAGCCTCCCGAGTAGCTAGGATTACAGGCATGCACCACCATGCCCAGCTAATTTTGTGTGTGTGTGTGTGTGTGTGTGTGTGTGTGTGTGTGTGTGTGTGTGTGTGTTTGAGACGGAGTCTTGCTCTGTCGCCAGGTTGGAGCACAGTGGCACAGTCTCGGCTCACTGCAACCTCCACCTCCTGGGTTAAAGCAATTCTTCTCCCTCAGCCTCCTGAGTAGCTGGAACTACAGGCGAGTGCCAAACGCCTGGCTAATTTTTGTATTTTTAGTAGAGACGGTGTTTAGCCATGTTGGCCAGGATAGTCTCGACCTCTTGACCTCGCGATCCACCTGCCTTGGCCTCCCAAAGTGCTGGGATTACAGGCGTCAGCCACCGCGCCCCACCTAATTTTGTGTTTTTAGTAGAGACAAGGTTTCTCCATGTCTGTCAGGCTGGTCTCAAACTCACGACCCCAGGTGATCCATCTGCCTCGGCCCCCCAAAGTGCTGGGATTACATTTGCGAGACACTGCACCTGGCTCTTATGTAAACTTTTTATAGCTATAAATATTCACTAAGAATGACTTCAGGTACGTTTTTGTTTTTTTTTTTGAGACCGAGTTTCGCTCTTGTTACCCAGGCTGGAGTGCTATGGCACGATCTCAGCTCACCGCAACCTTCACCTCCTGGGTTCAGGCAATTCTGCCTCAGCCTCCTGAGTAGCTGGGATTACAGGCATGTGCCACCATGCCCAGCTAATTTTTTGTATTTTTAGTAGAGACGGGGTTTCACCATGTTGACCAGGATGGTCTCAATCTCTTGACCTCGTGATCCACCCGCCTCGGCCTCCCAAAGTGCTGGGATTACGGGCATGAGCCACCGCACCTGGCCTTCAGGTCATTTTTATAGGTTTTGATGTGTAATAATTTCATTATTTACAAAGATGTTTTCTAATTTCCACTAAAAATTTTTTCTTTGATCCATGACTGCTTAGAAGTGTGTTCAAATTTCTAACAACACAGTTTTCTAACATTGTTATTAATTTCTACTTTAACTGCACTATGCTCAAAGAACATCGAGGCAGGAAGATCACTTGAGACTGGAAAGTGAAGGCTGCAGTGAGTCATGATTGTGCCACAGCACTCCAGCCTGGGCAACACAGTAAGAACCTGTTTTACACACAAAAAAAAACACCCAACAAGCAAACAAACAAAAAAACTTCTAAAGCATTTCAGGAAATGAAGGAAGAGATAAACATTTTAAATAAATGAAATCAATCAGAGCTTCTACAATTGAAAAACTCACTTAATATTAAAATACAATTGAAGCTTTATCAATAAACTGGACCCATCAGAATAAAGAATTTCAGAGACCGAAGGCCAGTCTTTCAAACTAAGTTCAAAAAAAATAAAGGAAAAAGGGTTTTAAAAAATGAACCAGGTCTTCAACAAATATAAGGTTATGTAAAGTGACCAAACTTATGAATTACTGGCATACTTGAGAGAGAAAAAGAAAAAGTAGGCTGCGGGTGGTGGCTCATACCTGTAATCCCAGCATTTTGGGAGGCCAAGGTGGGTGGATCACGAGATCATGAGTTCAAGACTAGCCTGGCCAAGATGGTGAAACCCTGTCTCTAGTAAAAACACAAAAATTAGCTGGGAACGGTAGGAGGTGCCTGTAATCCCAGCTACTTGGGAAGCTGAGGCAGGAGAATTGCTTGAACCTGGGTGGCAGAGGTTGGAGTGAGCAGAGATCACACCACTTCACTCCAGCCTGGCCAACACACTGAGACTCCGTCTCAAAGAAAAAAGTAAACAATCTGGAAAACATATTTGAGGGAACAATTAAAAAAAAAAAGTCCCAAGTTTTTCTAGAGGAGTATACATCCAGATATAGAATATCCAACAAAGACCTGCAAGATACTACTATATAAAACAAATATCACTAAACCATACAGCCACCAGATTGTCCAAGGTCAACAGTAAAGGAAAACTCTTAAAGGCAGCTAGAAAAAAGTCAGATCACATACCAAGGGAACCCCATTAGGCTAGCAGCAGAATTCTCAGCAGAAACCTTACAAGTCAGGAGAGATTGGGGGCCTATTTTCAGTATTCCTAAAGTAATTCCAACCAAACATTTAATCTCTCTCCAACCTAAACTTTATAAGTGAAGAAGAGATAAAATCTTTTCCAGACAAATAAAGGAAAACTAAAGGTCTGTTACCTCTAGACCAGCCTTAAAAGATTCTTGAGAGTTCTAAACATGGAAACAAAAGAACAACTGCTACCACAAAAGCACACTTGAGCGCATAGTTCACAGACCCTATAAAGTAGCCACACAAAAGAAATTACAAAGCAATCAGCTAATAATTTCATGACAGAATCAAAACCTCATTTGTTAGTTATTATTCGTCAGTCTGGATGTATATTAATCTGGAATACAAATAGTCTAAAGACACCACATACAAGGCACACAGTGGAAAGTTAATTTAAAAAACAAGACCCGGCCGGGCGCGGTGGCTCAAGCCTGTAATCCCAGAACTTTGGGAGGCCGAGGCGGGTGGATCACGAGGTCAAGAGATCGAGACCCATCCTGGTCAACACGGTGAAACCCCGTCTCTACTAAAAATACAAAAAAATTAGCTGGGCATGGTGGTGCGTGCCTGTAGTCCCAGCTACTCAGGAGGCTGAGGCAGGAGAATTGCCTGAACCCAGGAGGCGGAGGTTGCGGTGAGCCGAGATGGCGCCATTGCACTCCGGCCTGGGTAACAAGAGCGAAACTCCGTCTCAAAAAAAAAAAAAAACAAGACCCATATCACACATAATGATGTCCATAGGCTCAAAGGAAAGGACTGAAGAAAGACCTACCACACAAATGGAAAATGAAAAAGAACAGGGATTCCTATTTTTTTTTAACAGGGTCTCACTCTGTCACCCAGGCTGGAGTGAGATGGCACAACCTTGGTTCACTGCAACCTCCGCCTCCCAGGCTCGACTGATCCTCTCACTTCAGCCTCCCAAGTAGCTAAGACTACAGATGTGTGCCAGCATGCCAGGCTAATTTTTTTTGTATTTTTTCTAGAAACAGTCTTGCCATGTTGCCCACGCTGATTTCAAACTCCTGGACTGAACTGATTCCTTAACTCTGGACTCCCAAAGTGCTGGGATTATGGGCATGAGCACCCGATTCGCTATTTTTGTATCAGATATCAGATAAAACAGACTTTAAACCAACACTTGTAAAAAAAAAAAAAAAAAAAAAAAGACAATCATTACATGATGATAAGGGTTCAAGTCAATAAGAAGACTTAATTATCTTAAATATGTACACATCCAACATAGGAGCACCCAGATGCATAATTCTAGATGAATGAAAAGACTTAGACAGGCACACAATAATACTGGGGGACTTCAATGACCCAATGACAGCATTAGACAGATCACTGAGAAAGAAAACTAACAAAGAAATTCTGAACTTAAACTCGACCCCTGACAAATTGGACCTAATAGACATCTACAGAATACTTCACCTATCAACCAATAAATATATATTCTTCTCATCAGCATATGGAACATATGCAAAAACCAACCACGTTTGACCATAAAACAACCCTCAATAAATTAGAAAAATAATCAAAATCATACCAACCACACTCTTGGACCACAGTGAAATAAAAACAGAAATCAGTACCAAGAAGGTCTCTCAAAACCACATAATCACATGGAAATTAAACAATTTGCTGCTGAATGACCTCTGGGTAAACAATGAAATTAAGGCAAAAATCAAAAAATTCTTTGAAATAAATGAAAACAAAGACAAAACATATCAAAATCTCTGGGATGCAGCGAAAGCAGTCTTAAGAGGAAAGTTTATAATGCTAAATACCTACCTTAAAAAGTCAGAAAATTATCAAAGTAATGAACTAACAGCATACGCAGAGGAACTAGAAAAATAAGAACAAACTAACCTCAAAGCCAGCAGATAAAGAACTAAAACTAGAGTAGAATTGAAAACTGACACCCAAAAATCCATACAGACTCAATGAAACCAAAAGTTGGTTCTTTTAAGAGATAAATAAGATCAATGGATCACTAACTAGATTAACAAAGAAAAAGAGAGATTATCCAAATAAGCACAATCAGAAACGACAAAGGTCTCACAGAAATACAAAAGACCCCCAGAGACTAAAAATAAATATTTCCGTGTACATAAACTAGAACATCTAGAGGAAATGGATGAATTCCTGGAAACACACAATTTCCCAAAATTGAATGTGGAAGAAACTGGAACCTTGAACAGACCAATATCAAGTTCTGAAATTTAATAATTAAAAAAAAAAAACCCTCAAGCAAAAGAAGCTGCAGATCAGAGGAATACATAAATTCTACCAGATATACAAAGAAGTAGTACCAATACAAATAAAACTATTCTAAAAAATTAAGGAGGAGGATCTCTTCCTTAACTCATTCTATGAAGCCATCATCACCCTGATACCAAAACCTGGCAAAGACACAATTAACAAAACAAAACAAAATACTGCAGATCATTATCCTTGATGAACACAGATACAAAAATCTTCAATAAAATAATAGCAAACTGAATCCAATAGTACATCAAAAAGTTAATTCACCATGATCAAGTTGAGTTCATTCCAGGGATGCAACGTTGGGTCAAAATATACAAATCAATAAATGTTTCACCACATAAACAGAATTTTTTTTTTTTTTTGAGATGGAGTCTTACTCTGTCACCAGGCTGGAGCACAGTGGCACAATCTCGGCTCACTGCAACCTCCGCCTGGGTTCAAACAATTCTTCCGCCTCAGCCTCCTGAGTAGATGGGACCACAGGCGTGTGCCACCATGCCTGGCTAATTTTTGTATTTTTAGTAGAGACGGGGTTTCACCATGGCCAGGATAGTCTCCATCTCTTGGCCTTGTGATCCGCCTGCCTCAGCCTCCCAAAGTGCTGGGATTACAGGCGTGAGCTACCGCGCCCAGCCATAAACAGAATTAAAAACAAAAACCACATGATCATCTCAGTAGACGTGGAAAAAGCTCTCCATAAAATACAATACTGCTTCATGATTTTTAAAAAAACCTCAAGAAGCTAGGCATTGAGGGAACATACCTCAAAATAATAAGAGCTATCTGACAAATCCACAGCCAACATCATAATGAATGGGCAAAAACGGTAAGTATTCCCCTTGAGTACTGGAACAAAACAAGGATGGCCCACTCTTACCATTCCTATTCAATATACTACTGGAGGTGCTAGCTAGAACAATCAGACAAGAGGAAGAAATAAAAGCGATCAAAATAGGAAAATATGAAGTCAAACTCTTTCCCTCTATGCAGACAGTATGATTCTATATATAGAAAACCCTCAGGACTCGGCCAAAAGGCTCCTGGAACTGATAAACAACTTCAGTAAAGTTTCAAGATAAAAAATCAGTGTACAAAAATCAGTAGCATTTCTTTACATCAGTAACATTCAAGCTGAGAGCCCAATCAAGAATGCAATCCCATTTACAATAGCCACACACAAAAATAAAATACCAAGAAATACGTTTAACCAAGGAGGTGAAATATCTCTAGAAGGACTACAAAATGCTGCTAAAAGATATTACAGATGACATAAACTAATGGAAAACCCTTCTATGCTCATGGATTGGAAGACTAATACCATTAAAATGGTCACACTGCCCAAAGCAATCTACAGATTCAATGCTATTCCTATCAAACTACCGATGATTTTTTCCCACAGAACTAGAATAAACTATTCTAAAATTCATATGGAACCAAAAAAAAGAGCCCAAACAGCCAAGGCAATACTAAACAAAAAGAACAAAGCTAAAGGCATTACATAACTGACTTCAAACTATACAATAAAGCTACAGCAGTCAAAACAGCATAGTACTGGTACAAAAACAAACACATAGACCAATGAACACAACACAGAACCCAGAAATAAAAGTTGTACAACTACAGCTATCTGATCTTTAATACAGTTGGTAAAAACAATCAAGAAAGGACTCTCTACTCTGCAAATGGTGCTGGTAAAGCTGGCTGGTATAGCTGTAGAAGAATGAAATTGGACCCCTACTTTTCATCATATACAAAATTAACTGAAGATGAATTAAAGACTTAATGGTAAGACCTCGAACTATAAAAATCCTAAAAGAAAACCTAGGAAACATCATTCTGGACACTGGTCTTGGGAAATAATTTATGATCCAGTCCTCAAAAGCAATCATGACAAAACCAAAAATTGACAAGTATAACCTAAGTAAATTAAAGAGCTTTTGCACAGCAAAATAAACTATCAACGGAGTAAACAGACAACTTACAGAATGAGAAAAATATTCACAAACTATGCATCTGAAAAAGGTCTAATATTGAGACTCTAAAAGGAACTTAATTCAGCAAGCAAAAAAACCAAAACACCCCATTAAAAATGGGCAAAAGACATAAACAGATACACCTCAAAAGAAGACATACAAATGGCCAACAAGCATGAAAATCTGCTCCATATTACTAATCATCAGAGAAATGCAAATCAAAACCACAATGAGATACCATCTCATACCAGTCAGAATGACTATTATGGAAGCCAAAAAACGACAGACACTGGCAAAGCTGCAGAGAAAAGGCAAAGCTTATACACTGTTGGTGGAAATGTAAATTAGTTTAGGCACTGTGGAAAGCAGTTTGGAGATTCTCAAAGAACTTAAAATAGAACTAACATTCAGTCCAGCAATCTCATTGCTGGGTATATATCCAAAAGAAAACAAATCATTCTACAAAAAAACCACGTCTACTGCAGTACTATTTACAATAGCAAAGGCATGGAATCAACCTGGTCACCCATCAATGGTGGTTTGCGTAAAGAAAATGTATATATACACTATGGAATACTATGCAGCCATAAAAATGAATGAAATCATGTCCTTTGCAGCAACCTAGATGCAGCTGGAAGCCATTATCCCCATCAAATTAACACAGGAAGAGAAAACCAAATACCAGATGTTCTCATTTATAAGTAGGAGCTAAACACTGGGTTCTCATGGAAATAAAGATAGCAACAACAGAAACTGGAGACTACCAGAGTGGGGAGGGCAAAGGTTGAAAAACTACTGGGTACTATGCTCAGTACTTAGGATCATTTGTACACCAAACCTTGGCATTGTGCAATATACCCAGATAACAATGCTGGACATGAATCTAAAATAAAAGTTGAAAAAAATAATTTTAATAATAATTATTTCCCTCAAAGTCTATTTCATATAATATTTCCACAGTACTACCAGATTTCTTAAAGGCTCTAAATTTAAAAAACAAACAAACAAAAAAACAACAACAGGAGAGAGATCCAAGATGGCCATCTAGCAGCAGTTCAGGGTTGCAGCTCCCAGTGAAGGCATAGGGAGTCAGTGGACACCAGACTTCCAGATGGATTTTTGTTGCCTACGGACCAGGAGATTCCCAATGGAGGAGCCCCATGGGTCGCCAGCGTGACTCTCTTGGCCGGTGCAGCTGTTTTGCCAGCATCTCGGTGCGGCAGTTCTCAGTGCAGAGTATGCGGGACTGGGTGCCCTTTTAGTTGGCGTTTGGAGCTCTGAGAAGGCAGAGTCACCCATTCAGCTGATTCAGAGGGGGGACTGAAGCCGGGAGCGAGACCCGGAGATTTCCAGGCAGAAAAGCGCCACGAATCTCAGCGCTGCTGTTTCAGCCGGCACGGTCGCCACATGGGAAATTGCATAGATCCTGGCACTTTTTCGGCTGGCAACTGGGGCACCTGGGAGAGAATTGACCATTCAATTAGGAAAAGAAAAAAAGGGGGCTCTGAGGCGGGGAGCCAGGTGATCGGGCTCGGCTGGTCCCTTACCCACAAAAAAAACAGCAATTGCAAATGCTGACGGTTCAGTTTCACAGCAAGCACAGCTGAACCTGGAAAGGTCCAGCTCTGTGGGAGAGGGGCGTCTGCCCAAGGAAAGCAAAGAAACAGAAATAATATCACCACCAAGCTGGAAGTCCACTCAGAGACCCAACCTGAAAGTCAGCAATTACAAAGACAACAGGTGGATAAACCCACAAAGATGGGAAGAAACCAGCGCAAAAAGGCTGAAAACATCCAAAATCAGAATGCCTCTCCTTCTTCAGGTGATCACAGCTCCTCATCAGCAAGGGAACAAGGCCTGATGGAGAATGAGTGTGATGAATTGTTAGAATCAGGCTTCAGAAGGTGGATAATAAGAAACTTCTGTGAGCTAAAAGAACATGTTCTAACCCAATGCAAAGAAACTAAGAACCTTGAATAAAGGTTTGATGAAATGTTAATGAGAATAGACAATTTAGAGAGGAATATAAGTGAATTAATGGAGTTGAAAAACACAACACAAGAACTTCCCGAAGTATGCCCGTTTTAACAGTTGAATTGATCAAGCAGAAGAAAGGGTATCAGAGGTCGAAGACCAACTCAATGAAATAAAACGAGAAGACAAGATTAGAGAAAAAAGGATAAAAAGGAATGAGCAAAGTCTCCAAGAAATATGGGACTATGTGAAAAGACCTAATCTACGTTTGATAGGTGTACCTGAATGTGTCAAAGAGAATGAATCCAAGCTGGAAAATATTCTTCAGGATATTATTCAGGAAAACTTTCCCAACCTAGCAAGTCAGGACAATATTCAACTCCAGGTAATACAGAGACCACCACAAAGATATTCCTCAAGAAGAGCCACCCAAGGCACATAATTGTCAGATTCACCAGGGTTGAAATGAAGGAGAAAATGCTAAGGGCAGCCAGAGAGAAAGGTTGGGTTACCTACAAAGGGAAGCCTATCAGACTCACAGCAGATCTCTCAGCAGAAACCCTACAAGCCACAAGAGAGTGGGGGCCAATATTCAACATCCTTAAAGAAAAGAACTTTCAACCCAGAATTTCATACCCAGCCAAACTAAGCTTCATAAGTGAAGAAAAAATAAAATCTTTTGTGAACAAGCAAATACTCAGACATTTCATCACCACCATGCCTGCTTTACAAGAGCCTCTGAAAGAAGCACTACACATAGAAAGGAACAACCAGTATCAGTCTTTCCAAAAACATACCAAAAGGTAAAGAGCATCAATATAACGAAGAATTTACATCAACTAATGGGTAAAACAGCCAGCTAGCATCAAGTGGCAGTATTAAACTCACATATATTATTATTAATCCTAAATTTAAGTCGGCTAAATCTCTCAATCAAAAGACACAGACAGACAAATTGGATAAAAAGTCAAAACCCATCGGTAAGCTGTATCCAGACCCATCTCACATGCAAGGATACACAAAGACTCAAAACAAAGGGATGGAGGAAGATTTACCAACCAAATGGAGAGCAAAAATAAATAAATAAATAAATAAATAAAAAGCAGGAGTTGCCAGTCTCACCTCTGATAAAATAGACTTTAAAGCAACAAAGATTAAAAGAGGCAAAGAAGGACATTACGTAATGGTAAAAGGATCGATGCAACAAGAAGAGCTAACGATCCTAAATATACACATACCCAATACAGGAGCACCCAGATACATAAGACAAGTTCTTAAAGACTTATAAAGAGACTTAGACTCCCATTAATAGTGGGAGACTTTAACATTACATTGTCAATATTAGACAGATCAATGAGACAGAAAATTAACAAGGATATCCAGGACTTGAACTCAGACCCGGAACAAGTAAACTTAATAAACATTTATAGAACTCTCCACTCCAAATACACAAAACATACATTCCTATCAGTACCACATCACACCTACTCTAAAAGTGACTACGTAATTGGAAGTAAATCATTCACAGGTTTAAATGAAATATTGGTTGGCTGCTTGTTATTTTCCTCCCTTATTCCTTCCTGTCTCCATTGTTAAGCACAATTATTGGCATAAAAGAAGTTTTCAATACCCATTTTTAGACTGCATTCTAGCCTGGGCAATAAGGCAAGACTCCCATTCTCTCTCCCTCTTTCTTTCATTCTTTTTTTCTCTTTTGTCCCTCCCCCACAAAAAATATATGAACTCACAAAATACTATTAAAAAATATACAAACTCTATTTGTACTTTGTTATAAAAAATATGCAAACTCCAAAAAAAAAAAAAAAAACCAACAGATTTATCTAGGTATAACTGATAATAAACTGCAATGATTCAGAGTATATAATTTGAGATATTTGATATATTTTGAGATTATATGCCCATGCAACTATCATCACATTCAAGATAATGAACATACCCAACACTTTCTGAAATGTTCCTTGTGCTCCCGTGTAAACCTTCCATCCTACCATAGCCCTGTGCTCAGGCAAATATAAATCTGCTGTCACTATAGAAGTCTGCATTTTCTAGAATTTTATGTAAATTGATACAAATCTTTGTATGAACATATGCTCACTTTTCTCTTGGGTATATACCAAGGAGTACAAGGGCTGGTTGATATGCTAAGTGTATGTTTGACTTTTTGTGGAGGAGAGTAGACAGGGTCTTGTTCTTTCACCCAGGCTGGAATGCAGTGGTGCATATAGCACACTGCAGCTTTTAACTCCTGGGCACAAGTGATCCTTCTGCCTCGGCCTCACAGGTAGCTAGGACTACAAATGTACACCACAACATCTGGCTAATTAAACATTTTCTTTTGTAGACATAGGGTTTCACTATGTTGCCGTGGCTGGTATGGAACGCCTGGCCTCAAGTGATTCTCTTGCCTTGGCCTCCCAAAGCACTGGGATTACAGGTGTGAGCCACCATCTCCAGCCTAACGTTTTACTTAACTACCATACTATCATTTCACAAAATTGTGCTAAAATGTACCTAACAGAAAGCTTACCATCTTAACCATTTTTAAGTGTACAGTTCAGTAGTGTTAAGTACATTCACAATGTTGTGCAACCAATCTCCAGAACTCTTTTCATCCTGCAAAACTAACACTCTATAGGTATTAAACAACTCTCCATCACCCCTTCCCCCAGCCCCTGGCAAGCACCATTCTACTCTGTTTCTCTATAAGTCTGAATACTCTAGGTACCTCAGTAAGTAGAATCATACAGTATTTGTTGTTTTATGACTGGCTCATTTCACTTAACATAATGTCCTGGATATTTATTCATGTTGCAGTATTCATACTACAACATGAATAAAACAGGAATGTCCTGTTTTAAGGCTGAATAATATTCCAATGTATATACATACCATATTTTGTTCATCCACTCCTCCATCAACAGACACCTGGGTTGCTTCTGCGTTTTGGCTATTATGGTGAATAATGCTGCTATAATATGAGTGTTCAATTACCTCTTTGAGATCCTGCTTTCAATTATTTTGGGTATATACCCAGAAGGAGAATTACTGGATTATATGGCAATTCTATTTTTAGTTTTTTGAGGATCCTCTATACTGTTTTCCATAGCAGTTGTGTCATTTTACATTTCTACCAACAGTGCACCAGAGGTCTACAACTCTTGTTATTTTCTGTCTGTTTGATAGCTGACATCCTAATGGGTGTGAGGTGGTATCTTATTGTGGTTTATGATTTGCATGTTCCTAATAATTAACAGTGTTGAGCATCTTTTCATGTAAGGGTGGCCATCTGGATATCTTCATTAAAGAAATGTCTGTTCAAGTCCTCTGCTCATTTTTTTCTTTTTAGCAGGGTTGTAAGCTATTACAGGAGTGTTTTATATTCTGGATATTAACCCCTTATCAAATGTTGGATTTGCAAATATTTCTCCCATTCCGGGTTGGCTTTTCACTATTATATCCTTTGATAATCAGAAGTTTTAAATTCTGTAAACAGTCCAATTTTTCTATGTTTCTTGTGTTTCCTGGGCTTTTGGCATTATGACCAAGAAATCATTGCCAAATCCAGTTATGAAGCTTTTGTCCTATGTTTTCGTGTAAAAGTTTTATGGCTTTAACTGTTATGTTCAAGTCTCTGATCCATTTTGTGTTACTTTTTGTACATGCTTTAAGGGAAGGGTACCACTTCATTCTTTGGCATGAGGATATTCAGTTTCCAACACCATTTGCTGAAGAGTCCATGGAGTGGTCTTTGTACCTTGTCAAAGATCATTTGACCATACATGTGAAGATTTAGTTCAGGACTCTCATCTATCTGTATGCCAGTACTGTTAGTTTTGATTACTGTAACTCTGTACTAAGTTTTCAGATCAGGAAGCATCATGCCCCCAACTTGGTACTTTTTTGAGACTGTTTTGGCTATACAGAATTCCTTGAGATTCTGTGTTAAATTTTAGAATGGATTTTCTATTTCTGGAAAAAAAAAAGCTGTTGGGATTTTGAAAAGGTTTCACTAAACAAAACTGCCAAATTGTATTCCAAAGTGGCCGTATCAATTAAACACTCCTATCAGCAATGTATGGAAATTCTAGCTCTTTCATATCCCCACTAATATGTGGTATGACCACTCTAATTTCAGCCATTCTAGGAGGCATGTAAGGGTATCTTGTGCCTATTTAATTTGCATTTTCCTAATGACTTAACGTTGTTGAGCATCTTCTCATGTGTTTACTAACATCCTTATATCTCTTTGATGAAACTGTTCAAATCCTTTGTCCATTTTTAATTGGGTTGTTTTCTTATTGAGTTTTCAGAGTTCTTTATATATTCTAGATGTCCTTGATCAAATATGTGGCTTGCAAAGATTATCAATCTGTGGTTTGTCTTTTTATTCCTTTAACATTGTCTTTTGAAGAGCAGAAGTTTTACATTTCAATTAAGCCAATAAATTAAAATGTTCATTATAGATTGTGCTTTTGGTGTCATATCTAAGAAATCTTTGCCAAACCCCAGGTCACAAAAATTTTCTGTTGTGTTTTCTTCCGCATTTTTTTTTCTTTTTTTTGAGACAGAGTTTCACTGTTGTTACCCAGACTGGAGTGCAATGGCACGACCTCGGCTCACTGCAACCTCTGCCTCCTGGGTTCAAGCAATTCTCCTGCCTCAGCCTCCCAAGTAGCTGGGACTACAGGCGCGCACCACCATGCCCAGCTAATTTTTGTGTTTTTAGTAGAGACGGGGTTTCACCTTGTTGACCAGGATGATCTTGATCTCTTGACCTCGTGATCCACCTGCCTCGGCCTCCCAAAGTGCTGGGATTATAGGCGTGAGCCACCACGCCCGGCCTTCTTCCGCATATTTTAAGTTTAGTTTTTACTTTTCATTTCTTCTGTGTTCAATTTCCTTTATATGGTAAACCTTCTTGGACAATTCCTTCAGGCAGAGCCTAAGAAAGGTAAACTCTTTCTCTGGAAAGGCCTTTATGATGCATTTGTCCAAGTTAACCTAATTAAATTTATAGCTTAGCTGAGAGATTTACAGGTTCCTCTCAGCACTTGGAGTATATTATTCTACTATCTTCTGATTTCTACAGCTGCTATAAAACATTTCCTACTTATAATTCTCTTGTATATAATTTTTTCCCTGAGTGCTTTTAAAACAGTGTTCTTTCAATTTATTTTGTCTATACTGGATTCAAACTGTTTGTCCAACTCAGAGATTGTGCTTCCCAAATCATTAGATTCATGTCATTTGTAAATGTTAGCCCTAATTTATTTGAATTTTTCTCTACTCATTTATTTCTATTCTTACCTTTTGGAACTCCTTTGAGGCATATAATATTCATTCCATTTTTCATACCTCTTAACCTTTTATATTTTCTATAACTCTTCCTTTGTTTTCCATAGTACACTAATTCATTCTTTCGTTGGGCTTAATCTAGCTTTACCTTGTTCACTGAGTGTTTTAAAAGAAATAAAATATTTTAATTTCTATATAACATTTAACATGTTATATAGATTTAAACATTTGCTCTGTAATTTGCTATAAATTACTTGACATACTTAAAGTGTTATCTTGCTACATCCTCAAATGAATACCAGTATGTTCACTCTTTTCCTAGAGACAACTGTTTCTTCTCAATGTTCTATGTTGCTTTTTTCCTATGTTGTTTCAATTTTTCCAACTCTACTATGAAAAATTTCAGACTGAAAATCTGAATAAGAAGTATAGTTAACATTCAAATTCTTCCTTAGATTCTAAGATTATCTTTTCATATTTCCTTTCTCTCTTTCTCTGCATGTTGATTTCCATCACACCACTTGAAATTAAGTTCCAAAGTAACTGACAGAGATAGAAATGAAATAGTGGTTACTTTTAGTGAATTGGAAGGGGCAGAGGAGAACCATCTAAAGCATCAGGAAATGTTCTACATCTTAATCTTCACGGTAGTTATACATGTAAAAACTCAGCTATATTCTTGAGATTTGTACATTCTACTGTGTATAAGTTTCATCTCAAAAAAGTATGGGGTTGGGGGGAAGTTGCTGTCATCATAACACTTTACTCCTAAATACTTATGCATGTAATTCCTAAGAACAAGGACATTCTCCTATATATTTACATTACCATCCTCACCTTTAAGAACATTAATAATTCCATAACAATATCTGGTATTCAATCAATGTTAAAAATTTCCCAAGTCTCAAGAATAATTCTTCCCCCACTCAGGATTACACACTGCATTTGGTTGTTATATGTACTTGGTCTTGTTTATTGTGGAATAATCCCCAACCTTTTTATCGTTCATGACATTAACTTATCAAAGAGTCAGGACTATTGTCTTATAGGAAGTCAACATTCTGAAGTGTCTGTTTCCTCATGGTGCTTACCTTTTTCCTCTATCCCCTGTGTTTCTTATAAAATAGAAAGTCCTAAACCAAGCAAGAATACTTCATAGATGATGAGGTTTAAATCAAGATCTATTTGGTTCTTTCTTAGGAGTCTAACCCTGCTGGTTTGAAGTCTGCTAACTCACTGATGGCAGACTGTTTCCTTGCATGTCTTATAACTTGAGATCTTGAGATCATTAGTAGAGCATTATCTCTGTGAATTCTTTGAGACCAAGATGGGCCAAGGAAGGGTGTGGATTGCTTCTGTGCACTGCCTGAGTGCCACTACCACTCCAAGACCAGCTGTTATGTCCATTTCATGGCTTGAGGGTTCCTGGACAATGCAGGTGGTATAAATTTGGTGCAAGGACTCATGCCTGTAATCCCAGCACTTTGGGAGGCCGAGGCAGGTGGATCACCTGAGGTCAGGAGTTTGAGACCAGCCTGTCCAATATGGTGAAACCCATCTCTACTAAAAAAACAAAAAAATTAGCTGGGCGTGGTGGTGGGGACCTATAATCACAGCTACTTGGGAGACTGAGGCAGGAATTGCTTGAACCTGGGAGGCGGAGGTTGCAATGAGCCGAGATTGCGCCATTGCACTCCAGCCTAGGTGACAAGAGCGAAATTCCATCTCAAAAAAAAAATTGAATCCCACACAATGAGAAATGATGAGAATAGGTCCATAGTTAAAAAGACACAGGGGAAACTTTATTTAGAGTACTTAAAACAGTCAGGTTTATTGTTATCTTTATGTATTCTGCTGAATCAATTTCATCCCTTTACTCAAGGTAATGTCCTCCAAAGGGTCAGCTTTATGTGAGAATCTGGGTTCCAACTACCTTTGTGACACAGGCTGAAGGCCCAGTGTTGTGTCCCCACACAATGATATCCACATCCTTTGTTACAGAGTGACAAACTGGCCCACCCAAGGCCACTACAGCAGAGGTCAGCAAACTTCTTCCATAAAGAACCAGAGGTTTTGTAGACCACACTGTGAGGTACAAATGCTCAAAACGGCTGCTAAAGCATGAAACCAGCCACAAACAACATGTAAACAGATTAGCATTGTTGAGTTCCAATAACATTTTATCTATGGACACTGAAATTTTAATTTTTTTTTTTTGAGACAGAGTTTTGGTCTTGTTGCCCAGGCAGGTGTGCAATGGCACAATCTTGGCTCACTGCAACTTCCACTTCCCAGGTTCAAGCGATTCTTCTGCCTCAGCCTTCCAAGTCGCTGGGTTATAGGCATGCACCACCACACCTGGTTAATTTTGTATTTTTAGTAGAGATGGTGTTTCACCACGTTGGCCAGGTTGAGCTCGAACTCCTGCCCTCCAGTGATCTAACCACCTCCTCCTGTGCTGAGATTACAGGTGTGAGCCACTGTAAGTGGCTGAAATTTGAATTTTATGTAATTTACATAGATTATAAAATACTATTATCCCTTTGACTTTTTCAAGCATTTAAAAATGTAAAATCCATTCTTAGTTTTGAGGCTATACAAAAATAGGCAGTGGGTTAGATTTGGCTTGAAGGCTATAGAAGGTATAGCAATACTTTAACATACCAGCCCCTATACTTCTCTGGTTTTTCCAACTCCCTCTTTGTTTTCACCCTCTATAGGTTTTTCTTCCTAGTGAGCTCAGCTATACATTTAAATAAACATATTTTATTCAGAATTTCTAGTTGAGAGAGATATTTCTGGACCTACTAGAATACTGCAATGTGGTATACATAAAGACTAAGTAAGTAATATTACTGTTTCCTACAGCTTTCCTTTTCTCAATTATAATACCTCTCAGAAAACCCTTCAGGTACAAGTCTTTTCACAGGCTGCATTGTGCCACACGGTGTGGCTGTACCATGATTTATACAATCATTTCCCTATTGGTGACATTCTTTACTTTTTCCTCATTATAATAATTTAACAAATATCCTTATATAAATGTCCCTATATATTGGTGCTTTTATGTACTAAATTCCCAATAGTAGGAGTACTACTGGCTTGGAAGATACAGTTCTTGTAAATTTTGACAGATATTATCAAAGTGCTTTCCAATAAGCTGTGATACTTCACATTTCTATCCATAACTAAGGGAGCAGTTTTCTCACTACATCCCTGCCAATAATAATTGATATTTTGCCAGACAGATGAAATGATCTCACAGTTGTTTTAATCTGTACACTCACAACTGACTGAAACTGAACAGTGTTCATGTGCTTTACTGTTCATTTGGATTTAATCTTATATGAATTGCCTATTTATATCTTTTGCCTATATTTCTACTGGGTTTGTCGTTTTCTTGTCAATTTTGAAGTGTTCTTTATATACAGAAGACTATCTACTTCTTGTTATCTAGGAATCAATGCTGTTTCCAAATTCACAGATTATTGACTTTGTTAAGGCTTTTGGGGGAGGGGGCACACATAATTTTAAAATTGTATTTAATCAATGTCTCTTATAGATTTTGAGCTAATTAAATTTTAAGATTGTGACCTCAACTCCTAGATTTTACATGCAACCTACTAGATTTTTCTCAAAAGACTTACTTTTTTTGTATTTAATCTCTTGATTCTAATAGAATTTACTTTTGTAAGAAGTCTAAAATGTGGCCCAATTTTATTTACTCCTAGATATGCCAGCACCAAAAACTAAATAACTCACTTTTTTCTTATTGACTGAACCACTTTTTCATATTAAATTTTCCAAAATTCTGGAATCTATTTCTAGTCTAGAAATAATTTTCAGTCCCTAGAGATTCAAAGTGTCTTACTTTTCCCCCAACTCTTGAATATCAGCTTGGCTATTCATTTTCATCAGATCTTTAATGGCCCTGATCCACTGCCTACTAGCCCTCAGTTTGCCAATGAGAAAACTATCCAATTTTTTTTTTTTTTTGAGACAGAGTCTTGCTCTGTTGCACAGACTAGAGTGCAGTGGGGCAATCTTGGTTCACTGCAACCTCCGCCTCCTGGGTTCAAGCAATTCTCTGCCTTAGCCTCCCAATTAGCTGGGATTACAGGCCCTCGCCACCACGCCCAGATAATTTTTGTATTTTTAGTAGAGATGGGGTTTTACCATATTGGCCAGGTTGGTCTTGAACTCCTGACCTTGTGATCCACCCACCTTGGCCTCCCAAAGTGCTGGGATTACAGGCATGAGCCACCGTGCCTGGCCTATCCAATTTTCATTCTCAGATTGCTAGTTTATCTTTCTGAAAGGGCTTAAGATGTTCTCTTTCAACTATTCAATTATACAGCAAGTGTCCAGTCAATCTCTGTTTTCCTTTTTCTGTTGACAATTAACTGCCCCTATCTATCTGAAGACTGGTATTTTCCTCAACACAAGAAAATTTTCTTTTATTATGTCTGTGAATACATGTTCCCTCTATTTTTGTTTGCTTCTTTATTAAACAGAAGTTGGGACTTTTGCTCTCTTCATATCTCTTATTTTTTCTCTCATATTTGCCCCCTTTATCTAATATCTTAAAAGGTATATCTTTAGCTCTACTTTGCAAAATACTCATTAACTCTTAGTATTTTGCCTTTCTGTTTAACAAAAGTCAACAATCATACTTTTAATTTTCACAAATTCTGTGGTCCTCTACCTCAATTTTTATACCAAACTGATTTGGCTTCAAGAATGAAGTGCATCCTGAGCAATAACATTTTTACACGTTCTACTTGCTTTATTTCTCGAGTTTTCACTGTTGCTGTTGCTGTTCTAGTCACATTTATAAATGAAAATTAGACTGATTTGGTATGGACTTACTCCTATACAGTTGTAGAAGTCCAATAAATGTATGCTCTAAATGGCAAGTGGTTTGTTATATTGACAAACTGTGATATTGTGGTTTATAATAATATATATTTTGGTCTTCAACTCCAATTCCAGGTACAGAGGTCCTAAACCTCTTGTAATTTCCTGAGTGATCAGGGTGCCAGGTGCATCTTTTGTTCTCATATTTGGCCTCTGACCTTGGTTCCTGATACAGAGATCTGAATCCCTTGGAATTTCCTAGGTGATAGAAGCATCTTTTGTTTAATCAGGTGACTCTTGGTGGGTTCCTGAATGGAAGGTGGTCAAAAGAAAGACCAAGCCATGATTTGAAGCCTGGAACTTTCAGCCCCATCCACCAACCTCTGAGAAGGGAGGAGGTCCTGGAGATTGACCTAGTAAATATCACACCTATATGATGAAGCTTCTATAAAAATAACTGAAATGCAAGGTTCCTAGAGCTTCAAGGGTGCTGAACATTTGGAGATAATGAAGAGTGATGCTCCTAAAGAGAGCATAGAAGCTCTGCATCCCTTCCCACATACCTTTCCCTATGCATTTCTTCTACCTGGCCGTTTGTCTTTGTAACATCTTTTACCTCTTGTAACATCCTTTATAGCAAACCAGTAAATAAATATAAGTGTTTCTCTAAGTTCTGTGAACTATTTGAGCAAATGATCAAAGATTAGAAGAAGATGTGGGAATCCTTGATTTATAGCCAGCTGGTCAAAAGTATAGGTCACAACCTGGAACTTGTGACTAGCATCTCAAGAGGGGGACAGTCTTGTGGGACTGAATTCTCAACCTGTGGGGTCTACACTATCCCTGGGTAGATAGTGTCAGAGTTGAGTTAAATTGAAGGCAATTTAACAATTGTCAACAACTGGGTATGGAAACCTAGTTGCTACCTACAGAGAACTGGAGAGTGCTTGGTGGGGAAAAACATCCCCATACATCTGGTCACAAAAATATGTTGTGTTGACAGTAAAGCAGGAGAAAGCAGTTTGTCTTCCAAACAGATTACCGATAGGTACAGAGGTGAGAAAAAGTCTGGTATACTTCAGATGGAAACAGAGTATTCTTTTACTCCTGGGTAGATTAACTTTTACTTTTTACCCCACGGAATTTATCTGAGGTTCAGAGACAGCTGATGTTCACTTACACCATTTAAACACATACAGCAGTCACACACAACTCTCCAGGCAGAAATTTTGTTTAGAAAACAATTTTTAGAGCTTTTTCATGGAATAAATGCTATAAATTATTTGTTCCATATATACAGACGACGAACTAACATGATCCCCTTGTTGTACAACTCCAGGAGACAACATTCACATTGCTATGGACATGTGAAATGTAAGGCGCTACTGGGGACTCAGAAATGAGCAGTCCATTATCTCAAAAGATCTGGCCAGGACCTTTAAACAACTTTTTTTGAATTCAGAATTTCAGTGTTTTTAATTGAGTCTGGTTTGCTTTGGTTCTCCACAGGACTCACAACTAACACACACCTTCAAAATATTCAAATTTATATTACCTGCCCGATTTATGAAGACCTATGACTTTGTCTTCCTGCCAGAGCAAGACTTTTGACTAATTACTCTGATGACTACCCAACAGGCAAATCCACTTACTTGTAACCTGCTGACTATGCTATCTGTTTCATCAAGATTTTGCTCAGAATGGCTCCCTTCATGTAAGAATCCAGCTCCTTGTATTTTGTTTGGTTTTCCATTTTGGCTTTTTCGTGTATCCATTCATATATTTACCATCTTCCAGGAATTCTTAAAAATTTCTAGTTCTCTGACAGAATCCTATCCTGTTTTATTATTCTTGTTACATATCTTTACTATCATGTCAATGAAATTTCTGGAGAGGAACAAAGATAGAAAGGCAAGTATGCTATCTTGGACTACAAATCTAAGTCCACCTTAAAAAAATATAATCTCATCCTTGGTACTTGATTTCATTTACTGCTAGTAGGTTCTATTGCCCTCTGTTTCTGAGTGTTCAGGACAAACAGAAACATATTTATTTTTATGGAGGAGCTGTCATTCACTACCACAAACAATTTTACTTAGAATGTGAATTATCCTGGCTGAGACTATATATGTAAAGTCCTTAGCACAGAACTTGGAACACAGCATGGCAAGTGCTCAAATAATAACTGTTAATGTTAATAAGAACTGAGGCAAGAAAAGGAGAGAAGAGGTAGTTAAGTAAAGGGTTAACATATTCAGATAAAAGAGAGAATGGCAAAATAATGTGCTTGACAGAGTTTAATATCACAAACCCATTTACTGATGAGTTTATGATACACAGTTTTTCTGAGTACTAAGTGCAAATTATTAAACTGGGAATATGATGGACAGAACAAGTTACTTATTTAATTTAAGCCTAGCCAGAATAATTATGGTAAGCCTAGTCAGTTCCCTAATAGTTATTCATTTATGATCATTTTACATCGTTAAGTCTCAGTTGTTTTTTATTTCTTTTTAAAACAGAAATTATAAGCTTTAGTGATACTTATAAATTACTCTTGGCCTCTCTCATAAATATGAGGAGGCTAGTTAACCTTAATCATAGGGCTGAGAAATTCGAAAGGCCCCAAGAACTCAAGTTTTACGTCTGTATATAGGAACTCATATAATTACTAAGTTTAGTAGTACCTGGAAGGAACAAGAATATCCTGATGAAGAGAAGGGAGATGCCTAGGACTGAAGAATACATTTCCTCCCTTCTGCTCATGAATACAGACAAAAAAGAATTAATTTAAGATCTACTGGGGATGGGATGTTTGCCATAGTTTTGTTAACACAGGCTGCTTCAAAGATAGAATATCTATTCACAGATAATTCATACATAATTTTACCTGATAGTCCCCTTTTAAGTGGGGCATCCCTGGAAAGATATTGCTTGGTAATTCCCCATCTTAATGAGGAAAAAAATCATTTTAATTTCATTCTACCCAATAGAAGAAAGAGAAAGGGTAGGAGAACTCAATTTGTAATTCTGCACAATGAATAGAGTCCATTTTTTACAACCAACCCTGTCTGTTTACGGAAAAAGGGCAGGAAAAGTATGACTGAAAGTCATACTTTTTATTCCCTGACAATACATGATGTCTTTAGAAAGCCATATTTCCTAAGATAAAAACTTACTGGCTGAAAACTCCTAACTCCATTAGTTTTTTAAAAATTTTTTTGACACTGAGTCTTGCTCAGCCACCCAGGCTGGAGTGCAGTGACGCATTCTCAGCTCACTACAACCTCCGCCTCTCAGGTTGAAGAGATTCTCCAGCCTCCCAAGTAACTGGAGTTACAGGCGTGTGCCACCAGGTCTGGCTAATATTTTTGTATTTTTAGTAGAGGCAGGGTTTCACCAGGTTGGTCTCAAATTTCTGCCCTCAGGTGACCCATCCACCTCAGCCTCCCAAAGTGCTGGGATTACAGGCATGAGCCACCCTGCTCAGCCAACTCCATTAATTTTCTAAACTCATATGCAGGAATTCTTAACTTCTGTGAGTAAAATGCTTTTATAATAACATTTTTTTCTTAAGTCAGAAAGGAATTTTTGGAACATTAAACAATGAGCAATTGCATTTTTAATTTCTGTTTTCAGAGAGAAAAATGAAAAACTTTGACTTCAGTTGTATTTGGAAATGAATTTTTTTTTATTGTCAAAAGTACCCATAGACATTAAAAAAGCAGTGATGCATATAGATGTATTGCTTAAGTCTACTATTTGTTGCACTTAAGAATTATAGATCACCCACAATAATTCCACAGATTTCTCTGTTTTAAATGTTACTTACAGGGTTCATTGTTCCGATGGTAATACTAATATTCAACAACCAAAAGTTAGGTAGATGAGGGGAAAAAACACATCAATCACACTGAAAGTTCAACATCTGATAATATAACTCAGAAAGGAGATTTCTCAGGGGTGAAGAAAGAAACTTACCTGACACACATTAGACAACGAACAAGTTCAAGTCTTAAAACCCTGATTTATTTTAAACTAGTGCTTACATATGACTGTGGTTCAAGTTTGGCAGACAGGTTTAAATGTCAAATCCAACACTAGTGACAATACAGTTTATTTCAGTTAAGGAACTTGGACTTTGGCACCAAGTAAATTATGTCTTTTTTATTCCTGCATGGCATGGATGCCTCTATTTGCATGACTTCTGAGTATGAAGTAATAATGTATAGATTTTCAACAACTGATCTTTCTGAAAAATACAAAGAAACAGCAAAATGGTGATATTAAAACTGACTCACCACTGTCCTTTGTTTGTTGGGCAGGAAGACTCTAACGATAGGTTTTTGTGGTGACTTGGGGTTGCTCCGTGCCACATCTGTGGGATTTTGAAAAACTGAAAGAGATGAAGGTAGCACTGAAAGGCTAGAAGAGGAAGAAGATGTAACGGTGTCCATTGATGCAGAGCTAGAAACAGAAAAATCAGTTCCGTTCCCCAGAGATTCCAATAACTGTTGTTCTCTTTGTTGGAGTGCATCTAGCTTGCTGGTGTATTCTTCATATGCCTATAAAATAAAGTAGACTTATATTCAATCTGGACTTTGTCCTGACATTAAGAAAAGATAATATAAAATTTTAGCCCTTGATTATAATCTTTTTACTAGCTGATAGAATTTTAAGTTTCAAATTACAAAATAAGTTCTAGAAATACTATAAATGAATACTTTCACCTTTAAATTGATGAATTCTTTGTTATTAGACACCACACTATATTACACCTGGAAATCTGACTTACACATATGTGATATCTAGATGGTCCATGAATAATAAAAAAGCACAGTATTTCCAATTTTCTGGTTCAATTATATTTATCTTCCAAACCATGTCTAACACAACACACTGTATAAAGGATAAGTCTTCCTCCCATTAAAATAGTTATTTTGTTCCAGAAAAGCTGTAGGCATATAAATTCCATTTTCTCTCACAACAGAAAAAGAAGTTGAAAAGGACATGAGTTATTATAGAAGATTTGTTAAAAAAAAAAAAAACCCACAGAATTTAGGACACAGTACCAAATCTCACTGTTGGCACCAAAACCTCCTCAATAGGGTTTAGAAGATGTGTAACTGCCACATTCTTTCTGAAATAGCTATCAGTTAAAATACTTTATTTTTCTCACTATGGCTTTTTGATGACTTCTTTCTGCACCAAATGCTGCTTAGAGATTAGGACTTGTATGAAAAGTCATAGGCCTTGTGAAAAAAGAAAAACAAAACAGAATTGTATTTGAAAATGTGGCTTAAACCCTACAATCGAGAAATTCCGGGGCTACTTAGGGTATCTTCCTAGAAGTTTTATTTGATGAAGGCTTTAAAGTCAAGCAACCGTTATACAAGATATCAAATTTTGAAAGAACAGAATGACATTGAATGAATTGGAATATACAAGTCCACACTTCTTTTAGGCATTAGTAATCCCCTCACTCACACCATGGTCTACTATTTCTACTTACCATCTCAAATAGATACAATACTACAAACATTTATGAAAGGGAGAAGCAAAGATTGTAAAATGCTCTGTCCCATCTCTCAAGAAGTTTATTATTGGGCAGTGGAGTAGGAGATGGATGCATTTTTATCCGAGTAACTGCTGTACATGAGAAATAAACAGTATTCTTGATATAGGGTAAGAATGAGGAAGGAAGACGACCTTGAGAAGTTGGCAGTTTAGATGGACAAAGGAAGTGGGGAGGAGGGAGTCGTGTATACAGGAAAAATTCTGTAACAGAGTTTGTTTTTTCTGTAACAAAGAAGGTGAGAAAGTTTAAGACACAGGTTGGTATAGTTCAATGTCATACAATACCTGGGACACAGCAAAGGATCAATATATGTTTGTGAAATTTAAATGAAACTTTAGCAGCATACCTGTTCTCTTAAAAAAAGAAAGAAATTTAAATGAAAAATAGGTAGTAGAAGAACAGAAAGGCAGCAAGGGACAATTATAAGATGTAGCAGAGAATGAAAGAGAAATTTCATTTCAATAAAGGCCACAGGACCCTGCTATGCTACATCTTACCACATAATTTGGAAGAAAACAAGGGGGGCGGGGAATAGTAACAAGAGCTACTGAGGTAAGAGATTTAAACTATATCAAAATGTCCTCTTTGTTTACAGCCTATTAGTTGCCCTACCAAGACCTTTTTTCACAGCAGATCAGGGCATTAAAAACAAACAGATGTCAAATTTTCTGAGCTGCAATTCGGTTTAGCTTTCAGTACTAAGGCCTAATTTATTTAAGTGTACTTCTCTCAATACAATCCACTTATTGAACCTTCAATCATTCAGTAAATATATACTGATATACATGTTTGGCTCTGTTAGCGCTCGGACTACAAACACGAATAAGACCAACACAAATCTTACTCTTTGAAGATCACATAAATGCGGTCTGGAACACAAAGGTTCCATCCAGACCTGCATGGATAAAATATTCCTATTTACTGTCACCTGAGCCAGTATAGTTACTACACAAAATAAACCTTAGGAAAAGTAATTAACAGATACAATTTTCCAAACATTATTTCCTTTTCAAAATGTTAGACTTTATTTAAAAAATTATACTGATCCCTCTACGACAGATTATAAACTATCACTTCACTGAATTTATCAACAGCTTTTCCTTTTGTTAAGTACAAAACATCTACTTATTCCATCTCTCTCCATCTCAAAGCTGCAATCTATCAAGGCTTCTGGCTCATTTCACCTACTACCCTTGCTGCGTTAAAGTATGAACTTCAATTAGTCTTTTAATACTCCTGCCATAGATTTCTCTAAACCTCTCATCTCTAAATGCATTTATTTCCATTCTACCTTCAAGACTCAGAGAAGCATCACAGTCTTTACAAAAGAAATACAAATGATGAAAAGATCTCAATTTAGAACCTCACACATCACTAGGCATACATATTTATCCCACCTTCTTAAATTTCTATCTCACTACATTAATCTGTTCAAGGTCAACATTAACCTCTCGAACAGTTAACTAAGCTTTGCCATTGTCTTCCTTCATATACTTTGTGGTTCACCACTGCAACAATGCCATTGGTGATATCTTAGATTTTTCTGGCTAATTCTTGTTATTTTATCAATTAGCTTGCCAGATATAAATTTTGGGTAAATCTTACCATTCAATTATTCTATTTTTTTCCTATCAGGTTACCACACATTGCTGGAGAAAATAATAAAACTAGTCTAATTAGTTCCATGATCTATTCATGAAACCTAGATTTGCCTGGTTCTTCACACTATGCCTGAAAATCATGCTTGTTTTTAACATCATATCATAGTCACAACAGTTATTCCAACCTTCCTAATTCTTCTCTGGATCTTAACTTCATCCCTCAATTTTTAATTCACTCTGAAAATAATACTACTTTCAAATCCACTCTGAAAATCAAAGTTATCAAATTAAAGTTTACTTCTTTATCTGCATAATTCTCCACATCTTTCCCCATTCTTCTTTAACTCTCACTTCAGTGCTAACATTGCGTGTTTAGGGCCTTAGTCTACCATTCCCTCTATTTTCCCTCGTATTATCTACCTATCCCTTTTCCTCTGTTTTCTCACTCTAGTAATATGAGCAAGCCACTCCAAAATATGTGCAAACTTTAACCACAATTATCATCACCGAAGTTCTTTTGGTTATTCAAAATGCTGCAGATACCAGATACCACTTCTTCAGGAGACAATTTTTCAAAAACCCTATTCCTTCTAATCAAAACTCTACTTATTTGGAAGCAATCTAATTCTAAGCTCTCCTTGCTAAAATCCAGAAGAGGTATCCTTTCTCTTTATCTCCTTTAGAATATTTATCATACTCTTCTTTATATGGCTAATTTTTCTCAACTTCAAAATAATTTTGTGAGGATTCAATGAGATAATACAAGTAAAATAAATTATTCTAGAGACTACCACTGGTATTAGTAATAACACAGTATTCATAATTCTTGTTGTGTTTTTCATTGTTATGACTTTGTTGATTCTTGTCAGGACTAAACTGTAAGCTAATTAAGGGCACAAACCATGTCTTATTTTTTAATTCAAAAAAAGAGGCTGGGCGCAGTGGCTCATGCCTGTAAACCTAGCACTTTGGGAGGCTGAGGTGGGTGGATCACTGGGGTCAGGAGTTTCAGACCAGCCTGGCCAATATGGTAAAATACCATCTCTACTAAAAATACAAAAATTAGTTGGGCATGGTGGCAGGTACTTGTAATCCCAGCTACTTTGGAGGCTGAGGCAGGAGAATCATTTGAACTCAGGAGGTGGAAGCTGCAGTGAGCAGAGATTGAGCCACTGAACTCTAGCCTGGGCAACAAGAGCGAGACTCCATCTCAAAAAAAAAAAAAAAAAAAATCGAAGAAGACTTAGTATCATTAAAATGACAACACTTCCCAAGTTGATCTACAGATTCAATGCAATCCTTATCAAAATCTCAATTTTTTTTTTGTAGAAACTGACAAGCTCATTTTAAAATTCATAGGGCAATACAAAGGACTTTGAATTACTAAAACAATCTTAAAAAAGAAGTTGGAAGACTTATACTTCCTGATTCCAAAACTTACTATACAACTATAATATTCAAGACAGTGTAATAATATTGGAATAAGAACACACATATAGAATAGAATAGAACAAGTTGCAACCACTAAATCCATAAAGGCAAGAAGTAGATCAGTGGTTGTCAGGGGCTGGAGGGAATGACTTCTAATGCATAGAGAGTTTCTTTTTGGGAGTGATAAAAATATTTTAGAATCAGATAGTGGTGCTAATTGTCCATTTTGTAAATACACCAAAAACCACTGAATTACACACTTTAGAAAAGTGAATCATATAGTGTTATATAATAATAATGTGAATTATTTCTCAATAGAACAAGAATAGAAAAAGAAATAAAGTCTTACATTTACAGTCAACTGATTTTTTTTTACAATGTTGGCAAGACAATTCAATGAAGCAAGAATGGTCTTTTCAACAACTGGTGCTGGTACAACTGAATATCCACATGTACAAGAATAAAGTTGAGCTACTACCTAACAACATATTCAAAAACCTAACTCAAAACAGGCCAGGCACGTTGGTTCATGCCTGTAATCCCAGCACTTTCGGAAGCCAAGGCAGGAGGATCACTCGAGGCCAGGAGATCAAGACCAGCCTGGGCAACATAGACTCCATCTTTACAAACATTAAAAATAAAACAAAATGGGTCATATGCCTATCATATAATTGAACACCCCCATTTTTCTCCTCCCCACTTCCTATTTAGCTCTTTAGAAATGCAATTATAGGTCGGGGTGGTGGCTCATGCCAGTAATCCCAGCACTTTTGGAGGCCAAGGCAGACAGATCACTTGAGCCCAGGAGTTTGAGAAAAGCCTGGGCAATCTGGTGAAACTGCATCTCTAAAAAAAAACACAAAAACTTGGCTGGGCATGGTGGCATGCACATGTAGTCCCAGCCACCCAGAAGGCTAAGGTGGGAAGATCAGCTGAGCCCAGGAGGTAGAGGCTGCAATAAGCCAAGATTATGCCACTACACTCCAACTTGGGTGACAGAATGAGACTCTGTTTCAAAAAAAATAGAAAAGAAAAAAAAGATAAAAGAATAAAAGAAATATAATTACAGCCTTTTATCTCCTCTTCACCAGACACTCCCTACAGGGCAAGTTGATCTAACTATGTGCTTAGACAATCCAGAGCGAAACTCTCACCTATCAGGAGGTTGCCTCAAGAGATAACAGTCAATTTAGAACCCAAACTATGCCTGCTAGAGTTTTCAGCCACCTCTATGAGGTATTTTTGCCCATGAAGCCACCAACTTGACTGTCTGATAGATAAGGCACTGAAGGGAATATGCTGATCTCCCACCTGCTCATTTCTGCTTGTGTGTAGACACCTTCTTTAAAAGTGCCCACTTTCTGCTCCAAAAGGGAAGCAGTACCCTTAAGGCAGGAAGCCTGTGCTGCTTCTTCCCTTAATCTAACTTTGGAATAAATAGTCACTTTAAACTAGACTTTGCTCTTATTAATTGAGCTCTGCAGGTAGCAAACAACTAAACCTAATACTATAAAACTCTTAGGAAAAAACACAAAAGTTATCCTGACCTTTGATTAGGCAATGGTCTGTTACATATAATACACCAAAAGCATAGCAACTGAAGACAACAGATAAATTGGAATTCCATCCAAATTTAAATTTTTGTACTTTAAAAGACAATATTGAAAGAGTGGAAAAAAATACCACAGAATGGGAGAAAACAGTTGTAAGTCATGGGTCTACTCTCTAGAATATATCAAGAACTCCTGGCTGGGGTGGTGGCTCATGCCTGTAATCCCAGCACTTTGAGAGGCAAAGGTGGGTGGGTCACTTGAGTCTAGGAATTCAAGACCAGCCTGGACAACATGATGAAACTCTGTCTCTACTAAAAATATAAAAATTCTCCAGGTGCGGTGACGCACACCTGTAGTCCCAGCTGCCCTGGAGGCTGAGGTGGGAGGATCACTTGAGCCTGGGAGGCGGAAGCTGCAGTAAGCCAAGATGGCACCGCTGCACTCTAGCCTGGGTGACTCTGCCATCTTGGCTCACTTCAACCTTGGCCTCCTAGGCTCAAACAGTCCTCCCACCTCAGCCTCCTGGGCAGCTGGGGCTACAGGCGTGCACCACTGTACCCGGATAATTTTTGTAGAAATGGGGGTTTTGCCATGTTTCCCAGACTGGTGTCAAACTCCTGCACTCAGGTGATCTACCCTCCTTGGCCTCCTAAAGTGCTGAGATTACAGGTGTGAGCCACCATACCTGGCCTAAAGAACTCTTACAACTCAGTAATAAAAAGACACACCCAGTTTTTTAAGTGGGCGAAGGATATGAATTGACATTTCTCCAAAGAAGATATACAAATGGCTAACAAGAACATGAAAAGATGCTCTTTATCATTAGTCATTAGGAAACTGTAAATCAAAACCAAATGAGATACCAATTCTTACTTATTAGGATGGCTTTAATTAAACAAATGGATAATTAAAGGATGGGGGAAAACTGTAATCTTCATACATTGCTGTTAGGAACATAAAACAGTGCAGCATCTTTGAAAAACTGTCTAGCAGTTCCTCAAAATGTAAAACAGAGTTACCACAAGACCCAGCATACTTCCATTCCTAGGCATAGAGCCAGGAAAACTGAAAACATATCTACACAAAAACTTGTACATGAATGTTCATGGTGGCATTATGCATAATGGCCAAAACATATAAACAGCCCAGACGTTCATCTGTTGATGAATGGATAAAACGTGATATGTGTTTGTATATGAAATATTCAGCCATAACAAGAAATGAAAGTACTGATAAATGCTACTACATAAACAAACGTTGGAAAGATTACATTAAGTAAAAGCAGCCAGTCACAAAAGGCCACATAGTGTAATTCTATTTATGTGAAATATTTCAGTCAGCAAATCCATAAAGGCAAAAAGTAGATCAGTGATTGTCAGGAGCTGCAGGGAATGACTACTAATGCATAAAGGGTTTCTTTTGGGGAGTGATAAAAATGTTTTGGAATCAGATACTGGTGACAGTTGCCCATTTTGTCAGTACACTAAAAACCACTGAGTGACATAGCTTTAAAAAGTTAACCATATCCTATGTAAATTATTTTTCAATTAAAATAGAAGAGAAAAAAATCTAAGGATCTATTTACTTTCAATGTAATGAGAAAAATCAGTGAAATAAAAATTTTATTTTTTATCATTTAGTTAATAAAATTTAGTCTTATCATTCTTGCTCTCACAAGATACAATGAAATGTTACAAACTGCCCACATATCATATATAATGGACTATTCGGCATTCCACAGAAAGCATCCAGCTTCCAGTATTCATTTCATTGCTAGATTTGATACAATGCCTCTGTATTATTCTAAGTTCTTTATAGACTAAAGATCAGAAAGGCTGTCAAGCCTAAGAATGATACAGTGATTAACAGCATGGGCTGTAAATTCAGAAAGTCTGGGATTCAAACCTTGGGTACCATTTACAAGTTTTACAAGTTGTGTAACCCTGGCCATATTATTAAATCCTTCTGTGCCTGAACTGCTTCATTTATAAAATGAAAACGAGAATAGTTAAGTGTAACTCAAAGGGTAGGCTGAAGATTACATGATCTAGTATATGATTGGTACCTTGTATATAGTAAGTATTCAGTAAATGCCAGGAGCGATTATTGTCTTCATCAATCTACAGGGGACTCTATGATTCAACCATAAATTCTAAGGCAGTTAGGACTCAGGTGTAGGGCAATTACAGAAACAGTATCCCTTCACCTCTGGGCTCCAATGAATGAATCAAGTACAGAATAAAGAATCTACTACTAGAAAAGCATACAGCATTGTATCTTACACATAGGAGGCATTCAAATAATTTTTTGGATAAATGAACACAGAAACACCGAGAGGAAATGAAGAAACTATGGGGAACAACTTTTCAGGGTAAACTTATCTTTTTTTTGGAGGACAGCAGAGAAAAGGGTACCAAAGATCGACTGAGGAGACAAATTTGAAATTCTTTATAGTACTGCATCTCATATTTCACTATAGTTATCATCAAGGGAATCAACAGAGTGTTAACTGTTATCCGATGGTAGGAAAACATTTAGAACTGAAAAGATAGTTTTAAAAGAAATTATAAGCTGGGCACGGTGGTGCGTGCCTGTAATCCCAGCTACTCGGGAGGCTGAGGCAGGAGAATTGCCTGAACCCGGGAGGCGGAGGTTGCGGTGAGCCGAGATCGTGCCATTGCACTTCAGCCTGGGTTACAAGAGCGAAACCCTGTCTCAAAAAAAAAAAAAAAAAAAAAAATTAGTACATAGGAAAAAGAAAATAAAGAGGATCTCTGATGGTAGTGTAACCAATTTCTCTGTTTTGCTACAACAAAGAGAAGAATAATAAGTAGTTGAAGATGTATCTTCCTTTAGAAACATAAAAGGGGTTTCTGTTGAAGAATTACAGAATAAAATAATCATAGAACAACTTCTACTTCCCTGCATACAAACTAATCTGAAGAAAAATTGTGAACACTGGAGGATTTTGACCCATTCCCCTCTTATTTCAGGAAATGTAAGCATAGTCACTGGTCTAGGGGTGATATGTGACCTCATTCTAGTCAATGAGATATAAAAGGAAGAGTTACAGAGGATTTTTCAGAAAGATTTTCCTCCTGGCAAAAGCTTAGTACACAAGAGAACCTCTGTTTTCTGCTTTCTACTTTGGGGAGTTGTATGAGGGAAAGATCTTAAAATCTGCTGTAGTCATGACAGAAAAGCCAAAGGGACTATAGAGACTCAACCAAGTATCTGACAACTTTGACCTACAAACTAGTCTTACAATAATTTACCTCTATGCTTCTTACTATGTGAAAGGAAATGAAAATGCCTATTTGTTCAAGCAACATTTTCTTTAAGGGTTCTGTTTCTTGCAGCTAAAAGCACTTATAATTTTTATGGATCTGGATTTATTCCTTAATTTTTCTCATGTTTCGTTTAAAATTTCCCATTTCTCTGCTTTTACTCTGCTTTCTGGAACATTTATCTACCTTTCAATATTTATTTATATACATACAACACATACATATATACACATATATATTACCTATATGTCTGTATATACATACAGTTTTAAAACTTTCTGGCTATTGTATTTTTAATTTCCAAGAGGTCTTTCTTGTTCTCTGTTACTTTTGCTTCTTTAGTACTGCTACGAAGCAAGACTGGACTAATATATCTTATCTCTGATGTCAATTATAGTTATTTTCAAGTTTTCTTCTGCTTTCTACACTGTTTCTGAGTTTCTGTTGACCATTTCTGCTGCTGTCTTTCCTCATGAAAACTTTCTTTGAATATCTGGTTATTCTTGACTGTTTATTCATATTTAAGAGTTAAGAGGTCTTAGATGTCAGTACTAACCAAAGCAATCTACAGATACAATGCAATCCCTGTCAAAATCCAGATGACCTATTTGTAGAAAGAGAAACATTCTTTTTAAAATTCACACGGAGGCCAAGAGCAGTGGCTCACATCTGTAATCCCACAATTTTGGGAAGCCGAGGCAGGTGGATCACTTGAGGTCAGGAGTTGAGACCAGCCTGGTCAACATGGCAAAACTCCATCTCCATTAAAAATACAAAAGCTAGGCACGCTGGCATGCACCTGTAATCCCAGCTAATCAGGAGTTTGAGGCAGGAGAACTGCTTTAACCCAGAAGGTGGAGGCTGCAGTAAGTCGAGATTATGTCACTGTATTCCCGCATGGGTGACAGACCGAGACTCTATCTCAAAAAAAAAAAAAAAAAAATCACATGGAATCTCAAGGGATCCTGAATAGCCAAAACAATCTTGAAAAAAGACAAAGTAGAAGAATTCACATTTCCTGATTTCGAAACTTACTACAAAGCTAGTGTAATCAAAACAGTTTGATGACAGCATGAAAACAAACATAGAGCAATGGAATAGAACAGAGAATCCAGAAATAAACACTTGCATATACAGCCAAATGGTTTTCAACAAGGGTGCCAAGGCCATTCAGTCTTTTCAACAGATGATGCTGAGAAAACTGGGTATCCATATGCAAAAGAATGAAGTTGGACCCTTATCTCATATCATATATAAAAATTAACCTAAAATGGATCAAAGACCCAAATACAAAAACATTTGGGAGAAGAATTTCATGACATTGGATTTGGTGATGATTTCTTGGATATGATATCAAAGGCATGAGCAACAAAAGGAAAAATACATAATCTGGACTTAAGAACTATAAGCAGAGTAAAAAGGGAACCCACAAAATGGGAAAAACATTTTCAAATTATATATCTAATAAGAACTCATATCTAGAATAAAGAACTATGCTCAATAACAAGAACAAAAAATCCAATTAAAAAATGGACAGAGGACTTAAGACATTTTTCTAAAAAAGATATACAAATCGCCAATAAGCACATAATAAAAGGTTCAACATTGTTAGTCATCAAGAAAATGCAAATCAGAACCATAATAAGGTATCACTTGACATGCATTAGGCTATGTTGTTTTAAAACAACAGAAAATAGTAAGTATTGATAAGGATGTGAAAAATTAGAACTGTGCAATGCCAGTAGGAAGATAAAACAGTGTAGGTATTACAGAAAAAGGTATGGCAACTCCAGAAAAAATAATCATAAAAATCACCACGTGATCCTGCAACTGTATTCCTGGTTATATACCCCAAAGAAGTAAAAAAGACTCAGATACTTGTACACCTATGTTCACAGCAGCATTATTGATAACAGCCAAAAAGGGGAAGCAACCCAAGTGTCCACTAATGGATGAATGGATAAACAAAATGTGGTAAATACGTGCAATGGATTATTATTCAGCCTTAAAAAGGAAAGAAATGTTGATATATGCATTATCCTTGCTTCAACATGGATAGACCTCAAAGACATTAAGCTAAATAAGCCAGACACAAAAGGACAAATATTTTATGATTCCAATAATATGAAGTTCCTAGAGTAGTCCAATTCATAGATCATAGAGACAGAAATAGAATGGTGGTTGCTAGGAACTGGGGAAAGAAGAGAATAGAGATTTAGTGTTTAATGGCTAGAGAGTTTCAGTTTTAGATAAAATTTTTAGAGATGGATGGTGGTGAAGGTTACACAAAAACATGAATGGACTTAATACTATAGAAGCATATACTTAAAAATGGTTTAAATGGTAAATTTTGTTAGGCATATTTTACCCTAATTTAAAAAAAAAGTGCTAAGGCATCTTAAATGGCAGATTAAAAACATGCAGAATGGTGGGTCTCAGTAGGTAAATAGTAGATCTGGTCCTTCACTGATGGGCCTTCGAATATCAGTACGTTCAGGTCTTCTCTCTTGGGCTGGTTAGAGCCTATTCATAGTATATAAAATGGTGATGGCCAGGTACAGTGGCTCACACCTGTGATCCCAGCACTTTGGGAGGCCAAGGCAGGTGGATGACTTGAGGTCAGAAGTTTGAGACCAGCCTGGCCAACATGGTGAAACCTGCCTCCACTAAAAATACAAAAATTAGCTGGGTGTGGTGGTGCATGCCTGTATTCTGGCTATTTGGGAGGCTGAGGTAGGAAAACTGCTTTAACCCGGGAGGTGGAGGTTGCAGTGAGCCGAGACTGAGCCACTGCATTCCAGCCTAGGAGACAGCGAGACTCCATTGGGGTGGTGGGGGGAGAGAAAATTGCTATTCCCCAAGGTCTAAAACAGTACAAGATGAATAAACTACTTATAGAATTCTTAATATTTGTATCAAGAACTATGCTATTTCATAATTATAAACTCAATCCTTAAATTACCAAACATGTGATATTATTCCTATTTTACTAATCAGGTGGGGTATAAGAAGACTCGATATCTTGAGTACAGAAACTAAGCCACAGTTGGGATTCAAACATGGAGTCTGTATGACTCCATGGCTCATGGTTTTTTCTTTTTTTTTTTTTTTTTTTTTGAGACAGAGTTTTGCTTTTGTTACCCAGGCTGGAGTGCAATGGCGAAATCTTGGCTCACCGCAACCTCTGCCTCCTGGGTTCAGGCAATTCTCCTGCCTCAGCCTCCTGAGTAGCTGGGATTACAGGCATGCGCCACTATGTCCAGCTAATTTTTTGTATCTTTAGTAGAGACGGGGTTTCACCATTTTGACCAGGACGGGTCTCAATCTCTTGACCTCGTGGGCTCATCTTAATCATTATATTACACTGCCGCCTTGAGTGTGTGTACGTACATGTGTGTCTATGCATACATTTGCATACTATATACTACACACACACACACATTGTATAGCACAAGTCCCCACGAATAAATATTTCTTTTACCACATGCTAATAGTATAACCTGTGAGTTATGGTCTGATGTATGCTGTCCTAGTCAGATTTAATTTTAATAAGTAGTTCAATTTTGTGTGTCTAATTCTAAAAGAACCAACCCAAAAGACCATATCTAATAAAAGGTCTGTAAGTCATGTCACAAAGAATAGCTGAAGGAATTAGAAATATTTAGCCCAAATAAGAAAAGCTGGGCCAGGTGTGGTGGCTCACGCCTGTAATCCCACCACTTTGGGAGGCTGAGGCAGGTGAATCACCTGAGGTCGGGAGTTGGAGACCAGCCTGACGAACATAGAGAAACCCTGACTCTACTAAAAATACAAAAAAATAGCCAGGCATGGTGGTGCACGCCTGTAATCCCAGCTACTTGGGAGGCTGAAGCAGGAGAATTCCTCAAACTTGGGAGTCAGAGATTGCGGTGTGCTGAGATCGCACCATTGCACTCCAGCCTGGGCAACAAGAGCAAAACTCCATCTCAAAAAAAGAAAAGCTGTCTGGGGGGTTAGGGTAGAGGAAGAGAAAGACAATGTCATGATAAAGGTAGGATAAGATAGTGATCAAGAACACAGACTTCTGACTTAGATACCTGCCTTCTTCCGCTAACTAGCAGTGCCACCTTAGTTAATTATCCTCTCTCTGTTTTTCCACCTGTAAAATGAGAGTAACAAAAATATCCAGTACCTAATATCTTGCTGAAAGTAACTATAAGGAATGAATTAAGTAATAAAATGCACTTAACACAGTACTGGGTACAGAATAAGAAGCTCTAAGGTGTGTTGTTGTTAGTGATCAGTCTTCAAACAGTAAAAAGCCTGAAGAGATATGTAAGGAGAAGGCAGTGAATCACTGCTATAGTGAAGCACACACAGTTCATACCAATGAACTACATCTCAGCATGTGGTGAAAGTCTCCAAGACACAGAAATGGTTGGAAGGAAAATTGCTGGTTATATTGTCTAATTCTGATTAATAAAAAATTGCCATTCTCATTAGGAGTACTTGCTTCCTATGACACCTTTGATCAGCCTTCCAATAATATATGTATAGAAGATAGCACAGGATATTAGGAAATGTACAAACTACTAATGAGAAATAAGCATTATAGTCTTACTTTTGATATTAACTATGAGTGTTATCTCGGATGAGCCATATGAAGAAGAGAAGAAAGGAAACAGCATATTAGCTATTATTCCCAAACTTTCAAGTTTTCTTTAGAAATATAAATTTACTTCCTCCTAAAATACTTAAGACTTAACTTGCCCTTCACAAAGTAATTAAATTACTAAGTTAAAAATTTAGAAGTCTTTCAACCTGGGCTTAAAAATCTCTGGTATTTGGAGCCAAATGGCAACCTGATCATTTTTAATTTAGAGTTCTCCATTTCCTTACATCACTAGTGATGATAGCTGAGCCAGTTTTTACAGAGAAAGGCTGTGTACGGTAGTGGTGTGCAGTGTGGGCTGTAGAGTCTGACCACCTAGATTCTGTAACAGCTTGTTGGCTGTGGAGTCCGATTGACTGTATAAAGCAACTAATGCTAAGAAAGCTCATCTATGATTATAACAGCACCTACTAACTCACAGGATTAAGAGCAATGAATATAAATTTACAATTATGCTGAAGGCTTGACACAAACCTCAAAGCACTATTAAACAGTAAAGCTAAACAATGTTGAGTGAGCTATTTAAAAATTATAAATTTTTCCTACAAGGAAGCAGAAACCAATTTTGGGGGGACTCATTCTGGAAAAAAATATTTTACAAAATTGTCCCATTTTCCAATATGGTAACTGGTTTGCTGAGCTCCAAAACTGTGTGCTTTCTCTTTTTTAAAAAAATAAAATTGGCCAGGTGCAGTGGCTCAAGCCTGTAATCCCGGCACTTTGGGAGGCTGAGGTGGGAGGATCACGAGGTGAGGAGTTCGAGACCAGCCTGGCCAACATGGTGAAACCCCGTCTCTACTAAAAATACAAAAATTACAGGAGGCTGAGGCAGAAGAATTGCCTGAAACCAGGAGGCGGAGGTTGCAGTGAGCTGAGATCATGCCATTGCACTCCAACCTAGGTAAGAAGAGCGAAACTCTGTCTCAAAACAAAAACAAACAAACAAACAAAAACAAAAATTAGCTGGGCATGGTGGTGTGCGCCTGTAGTCCCATCAGCTCAGGAAGCTGAGGCAGAAGAATCGCTTGAACCCAGGAGGCAGAGGTTGCAGTGAGCCAAGATTGCACCACTGTACTCCAGCCTAGGTGACAGAGCGAGACTCCATCTCACATAGAAAAAGAAAAAATTTTTTAATTCAGAGTAATATCTTAAAATTATATGACATCCCCCTTAGTTCTGGTGTTTTCCAAATTATAAAAATACATGTTCATTATAACAAGTGACACAAAACAAGATTAAGAAGTATAATACAGGCAAATCTAATTCTCTCTTCCCAAATCTACTCCTAATCCCATCCCCTAAAATAATCAAGATTATCAGTACAAATGTTTTTATAAGTTCATTTTTTTCCAAAATTACTACAGATATGATACTCAAAAGCTTACCTCCAGATATATTGATGGTGGATTATGCTCCCCACCAAATTTGTCCAATAGGGCCTCTATATGTTCCTGTGTCAACTTAATCATTTGTTTGATATTCCACACCTAAAAAATATTTTAAAAGAATTTAAATAAAAATCACTTAGGATATAAATTAGAAATATTTTAATTTAGACAACTACATTATAGTAACTGCCAGTGTTCCTCAAATTTTGAGCTTAGAGATCATTTAGTAAGTGGTTTTTCTCTTTTATTATTATACATCTTTAAATTTTTTTCTACACTAGCAATACAACTTATTCTCAACTATAAAAGATTCAAATAATACATGAATATTCAGAATAAACCATGAAAATCTCTCTTAATCTTCCTCACGTTCCCAGGCCCCCTTTCAAAAAACTTAAGTTCTGTTTATGGTTTGGTGTGCAGCCTTCCATGACTCCCTTTTATTCATGGAAAAAACATACATACATATATGAAATATACAAACATAAATAAATACTATATATAAAATACTTTCAACACTTGCTTTTTTCAAAGAAGAATAATGCTTCAGAAGTCTCTCCACATCAATATGTATACATTTTACTCCCTAATGGTTATATAGCATGCACTGCTATTTCAACAGTCTCCAGACTTCAGTGGTATCCAGGAAACAACTGAGTCCAATTTGTCTGGTTTGACAGTGAGAACTGGCTACACAAATTAGGTTATATGGCAGATTCTATTTCTAAGTTGAATGATCTAGATCTGCAGTTTTAAGGTTTGTCCAAAAAATGTACTTAACATAAATATAATACACAGTAGAAATTATAAATGTCAGATATCAATTTTTAAATGTACAGGGAAATAAATGAAAAAAAAAAAGGGTTCCAAGTCTCTTGGTTTATTTAATAATTCCCTTACTAAAGAACATTTAGATTATCCCATTTCCTCAACATCAAACAATACTTCAACAAAACAGTTCTGAACTGCCTTTCAGGGTAAAGGTGCAAGTTTTATTTTTTGATATCTCGGTATACGATTCCAGGATTGAAGGGTATATGTAACTTAAAATTTAATAAACATGCCAAATGGTCTTCCAAAAGAAGAAATGTATCAAGTCAAGTCCCTATCTGCAGCAGGTAAGTCACTCTTTTCCCTTCAATCTCACCAATACCCAGCATAATCACACTTCTAAACTTTTGCCAATTTGAAAGGGAAAAGGCAGTAATAATGTTTTAATTTGTATTTCCTACAAAGTTGAGCATTTTTTATGCTTACTGGCCATTTGAGATTTTGGAAAATTCCCTTACACTGTACTCCCTTTTATTCTATTGAGTTGTTTCTTTCCTATTCATTTATAGATACTCTTTATTCTGGATATTAATCTTTATTCTTCTACAAATATTAAGGTCTTTCAATTGTTTTTCATGTCTCTTGTCATATAAAATCTTGCTACTCAAAGTGTGGTCCAGAGACCAGCAGCATCGGCATCTTCTGAAAGATTGTGAGAGTAGCTGGCCTGGCATAGTGGCTCGCATCTGTAATCCCAGCACTTTGGGAGGCCAAGGCAGGTGGATTGCTTGAGCCCAGGAGTTCACCACCAGCCTGGGCAACATGGTGGAAGCCCATCTCTATAAAAAATACAAAAATTAGTCGGGCATGGTGGTGCATGCCTGTAGTCCCAGCTACTCAGATGGCTAATGTAGGAGGATCACCTGAGCCTGGGAGGCTGAGTGAACCGTTACTGCCCCACTGCTTTACAGCCTGGGCAACAGAGTGAAGATTCAGTTTCTACCGCCGCCACCCCGCAATCTGCCAAACAAACAAAAACAAACAAACAAAAACCCCAGCAGAAACTCAAGCTCCATCTCAGATCTACTGAACTTTAACAAAATGATTCATACCCATATTAAAAGTCTGAGAAGCAATGATAGAGGTTCCAAATTGTTTTTCCAGTCAGATATTTAAATGTTTTCTTTTGTAATGCCTTTGCTAATTTCTCACATCTCCACAAAGTGTTGGATGGCTTCTTTTATCTAGCTACACTTACTGCCTAGGTGATCTGATCCAATCTTGTATCTTTGTACGCCTACTGATGAAGCCCAAAATTTAAAATCCAGCTCTACCTTTTCCTCTCAATACCAGATCCCCAACTGTCTGCTGAATATGTCTACTAGTTTGAAATAGGCATTTCAAACTTAACATGATCAAAGGCTAACTTCTGATCTCCCCCACCACCTGACAAAACTTGTTTTTCCTATAGTCTCTTTACCTTAGAAAATGACAAGCTCCACTCTTCGAGTAAACCAAAAACTTCAGCATCATCCTTGACTCTTCTCACATCTGACAATCCATCTCAATCCATCTCCAAATCAAAATATATGTAGATGCAGTCACCACCTCTACCATTACCACCCTGGTCTAAGCCACCTTCATTTCTCTCTTAGCTTATTACTACAGTTTCTGAAATGGTCTCTCCTGTTTCATACCTAGAAAGGCACAGTAGCTATTCTTCAAAAACTGTAACTATAGGCTGTGCATGGCTCATGCCTGTAATCCCAGCACTTAGGAAGGCTGAGGCAGGAGGATAATAACATAGTAGGACCCTGTCTCTACAAAAAAAAAATTGGCCAGACATGGTGGAGTGTGCCTGTGGTCACACAGGTTGAGGCAGGAGGATCGCTTGAGCCTGGAAGTTGAGGCTGTAATGGGCTGTGATCACGCCATCCCAGCCTAGGTAACAGAGTGAGACCACCATTTCAAAACCAAAACTGTAACTGCAGATTACATGTCATTCTCTTGCTCAAAACCCTCCACTGGCTTCCCCACTAAAAATCACCAAAGCCATGACCTGGCCCTCTGCCATGTGTCTATCTTAATTTCTTACTGTTCTTGCCATCACCCATCCCTCTCCAATCACACTTGGTCTCACTGAACATGCCAAGTATACTTCCAATGCAGGACTTGTGAATTTACTACTCCTTCTGCCTGGAATGCCCTTCCCCTAAGATTTCTACAAGGTTTACTATCTCACCAAGAAGTTCATTCATCTCTTAATCCCAGTATCACCTTATCAGTGAAGCATTCTCTTACCATCTCATTTAGAAAGGCAACTATCACTGGGCGGGCGTGGTAGTTTACGCCTGTAATCCCAGCACTTTGGGAGGCCAAGGTAGGTGGATCACCTGAGGTCGGGGGTTCGAGACCAGCCTGACCAACATGGAGAACTCCTGTCTCAACTAAAAATACAAAATTAGCCGGGTGTGGTGGTACATGCCTGTATTCCCACATACTCAGGAGGCTGAGGCAGGAGAATCGCCTGAACCTGGGAGGTGGAGGTTGCGGTAAGCCGAGATTGTGCCATTGCACTCCAGCCTGGGCAACAAGAGCAAACTCTGTCTCAAAAAAAAAAAAAAGAAAAGAAAAAGAAAAAAGAAAAAAAGAAAGGCAATTATCACTCCCATTCCTTAGAGGAACAGAATCAGTTTCTATACCCTTTGTTAATTTTATTTGTTCTATAGCATATGTGACCACCTTATTATATATATATTTTACTTTATTTTGTTATTGGTGTGCATCTTCCCCACTCCCCAACAGAATAAAGTCCAGGAAGGCATGGGTTTTGTCTTATTTTTTTTCTGATTTATCCCTAGGGCCTAGAACAGTGCATAGCATATAGTAAGCACTCAAACATTATTTGTTTAAAAAAAGAATATTTTATTTATTTATTTTGAAACAAGGTCTCTGTCTCCCAGGCTGGAGTGCAGCGGCACAATCTTGGTTCACTGCAGCCTCAGCTTCCTTGGCATCAATCGTCCCACCTCAGACTCCCAAGTAGTTGAGACTAGAGGTGTGCACAATACCTGGCTAATTTTTGTATTTTTAGTAGAGATGGGGTTTTGCCACATTGCCCAGGCTGGATCTTTCCTTAGAGCATCCCTCTATGATGTGTTCACTGACCAACTGGGCAAAACTGTTTTCTAAGTCATAATTTGATAACATAAAGTTGATTATATTTTCCATGTCTATTAGCTACTTTAAGATCAGAAACATTTTATTCTTTTTTTGTCCCCTCATGACTTATTTTGGTGTTTTAGTCATAATAGGTACTCAAACCTGAAGATTTAAGTTGTTTTCAGAACACAGTAATAGAGAGAAAACAAGTCATCCTAGTTTAGTGATTCTTTCTTAGGTCCAGTAAATTCAGGACAACATTACCCACACTCCCCTTTTTTTAAATGTTCCATAAAAACTCATATGCAGTTAGCATAAAGATCTATTTTTTCCAAGGGATGGGAGAGAGAAAGCGGGGGAAAATAACAGAGAGGGGAAATAAAGAGAATGAGCTGATTAGAATAAAATTTTCTTGCTGGAGTATAGAAAATGTTAAGATTGGGCTGGGTGCAGTGGCTCATGTCTGTAATTCTAGCACTTTGGGAAGCCGAGGCAGGTGAATCACTAGAGGTCAGGAGTTCGAGACTAGTCTGGCCAACATGGTGAAACTAAAAATACAAAAAATTAGCCAGGCATGGTGGCAGATGTCTGTAATCCCAGCTGAGGCAGTAGAACTGCTTGAACCCAGGAGCAGAGGTTGCAGTAAGCTGAGACTGTGCCATTGCACTCTAGCCTGAGTGACAAGAGCAAGACTCTGTCTCAAAAAAACAAAAACAAAAAACAATAACAAAAAGGATAAAATTGGTTAGGTATGGTGGGGCCAGACCATGACTGTCTGGAAGTCAGGTTTCTTATGTCCCCAAAGAAGAATAATTTTATATTCGAAGAATAAACAAAAGTCACAATGACTCTTGTTGGAATTTTAAAGAATGAGTGTGGGAGAGAAATGTCTTTCAGAATCTCCAGAACAGCTAGAGAAAGAACTTTGACGACTCTTATAAAATAGAGATATACTAAAAAGTAGAGTAAGATACTGTAAAGCTAACAGTGGGTACACAGTTAAAACATCTTCTTGGAGAAAAAAAGAAAAATCTGTTATCACAATCCTAAAAGGGAGATGAACAAATTAAAAACAAAACTCAGGCCAAGTGCAGTGGCTCATGCCTGTAATCCCAGCACTTTGGGAGGCCAAGGTCAGGAGTTCAAGACCAGCCTGGCTAACATAGAGAAATCCAGTGTCTACTAAAAATATAAAAAATTAGCTGGGTGTGGTGGTGGGCACCTGTAATCCCAGCTACTTGGGAAGCTGAGGCAGGAGAATCACTTGAACCTGGGAGGTGGAGCTTTGTTGAGCTGAGATCCTGCCATTACACTCTAGTTTGGGCAATGAGGATGAATCTTAATCTCAAATAAAAAACAAAAAACCAAAAAAAAAAAAAAATAAAAAAAATAAAAACTTCAAGAAAGTCACTGAAAGATTTCCTATTCTGTTTTGATCTCTTCAGTAGACCACAGCTATTACAATCAATCAAGCAAGCTTAGTGAATAACTGATCATTTTTAGTGACTTTACAAATGGGAAAACTCCCTCTCCAAAAAAAGACTGAGAATTTTTTTAAAAATCCCAGCTTAGAAGATGCCTATGTTAAAATATAAATGCAGACAAACTGTACTGGAGGGACATGAAGAGCAGCTATGGCACACACACAAAATAACTACAGCTGTTGGCTCCCCTCATCCCTATAAAAAGGTATCCAGTATAGATTAGGATGGTTTCTATCAAACCTTTAGAGAAAATGTAATTAAAATATCAATTAGTAATAGGTGACTACATATATATACATAGATATATATGAATATATAGATAGATATATAAATATCTTCTAAATTACTTTTAAGAAGCTAGCAAAATCTAGCTGTCAAAACTCAACAAAGATAATACAAAAAAAAAAAAAAAAAAACAGGCCGGGTGCAGTGGCTCATGCCTGTGATCCCAGCACTTTGGGAGGCCCAGGTGGGCAGATAACTTGAGGCCAGGAGTAAGGCAAAACTCTGTCTCTATTAAAAGTATAAAAATTAGCCAGGCATGGTGGCATGTGCCTGTAGTCCCAGCTATTTGGGAGGCTGAGGCAGGAGAATCACTTGAACCCAGGAGGTGGAGGTGGCAGTGAGCTAAGATCACGCCAATGCACTCCAGCTTGGGTGACAGAACAAGACTCTATTTCAAAACAAACAAACTAAACAAAATAATCCAATCTGTGAGGAAAGGCATCAAACTCTTAAATATAAACGAATATAACAATATATAAGTATATATATTGAAAGCAAGAATAATCATTAACTAGGAATCTAGTAATGTTGAATCCAATAATTTGTTTCTTGGAATCTCTCAGGCTGACTTACTAAAGGAGAAAATACAGGACTAGCCTGAGAGATTCCAAGAAACAAGTAATTGTTACCAAAGGTGGGACTGGGGGAGGAACACAAGGAGGTAAAGGAGAGTCAGAAGTGGTCCTAAAACTTCAAGAAAATAGTTGAAAGAATCATGGTACTGAAAGCATGGAGGCCAGGACCATCAATCACTTAGTTAGAAAAATTCAGAATATTTCCGAAAAATAGAAAACGAATATAATCAGCTTGACAGAGAAATCAAAGCTAATAAATTGAAGACCAAAACACAAGAGTAAACTTTTTTTTGTTTGTTTGTTTGTTTGTTTGTTTGAGGCGGAGTTTCACTCTTGTTACCCAGGCTGGACTGCAATGGTGCGATCTTGGCTCACCGCAACCTCCGCCTCCTGGGTTCAAGCAATTCTCCTGCCTCAGCCTCCCGAGTAGCTGGGACTGCAGGTGCGCGCCACCATGCCCAGCTAATTTTTGTATTTTTAGTAGAGACAGGGTTTCACCACGTTGACCAGGATGGTCTCGATCTCTTGATCTTGTGATCCACCCGCCTCGGCCTCCCAAAGTGCTGGGATTATAGGCGTGAGCCACCGCGCCCGGCAAGAGTAAACTTCTAATGAGATAACTCTGGAAGAACAGTCAGCTTAAAGACAACACATAAAGAGAAGGCATGGGGAAATTATAAAGACCTGAATTTTGAATCATATAGTCATCAAATTAAAACCTCAGGTAATGTAAAATAGATTACTGCTGAAGAGAGAATTAAAGAACTAGAAGGTGACTGAGAAAATCAGCCAAAAGGCAGAGATAAATGAATGGAAAATATTAAAGACATAAAGCACAGAATCAGTTAATTTGGGAGGTAAACAGGGAATAGGAGAGATACTTGAACAGAAAACGGCCATAAATTTTCCAAAACAGGTGAAAATAAAAAAATTCAGTTCTTAAAGTCAACCAGAAAGAAAAGACAAGGTAGACTGATGGCATACGTCTCAATATCAGCAAAAGAAGCAAGAAGATAATGAACTGATATTAAGATGCAAGAAGAAAATAACTGAAAATCTAGAAAAAGAAAACTGAATCAAGAAGTAATATTAAAGAAAGAATGGCATGAGAGGGCTGAATAGTGTCCCCGTCAACCAAGATAACTAACTATACAGTATACCAAAACCCAGAAGAACCTGTAAAAGTTACCATCTATGGCAAAAGGAACTTTGTAGATGTGATTAAGTATTGTGAAACAGGGAGATTATTCTGGATATCTGGATAAACCCTAAGTGTAATCATAAGCATACTTATAAGAGGGAAATAAAGGGGAATTTTACTATAGAAGATGATTAGGCGATATTAAAAACCTAGCAGAGAAAGATTTGAAGACGCTACCCTGCTGACCCTGACAATCGAGGAGGTGGCCAGAAGACAAAAAATAAAAGGAGTGTAGCTCTAGAATCTGGAAAAGGCAAAAAATCGGGATTTTGCCTTATTGTCCCTAGAGAGAGCACAGCCTTGCTGATACCGTGATTTTTGCCCAGTAAAACAAACTCACTCTGGATTTCTGACCTCCAGAAATGTAAGAGGGTACATTTGTGGTGTTGTAAGTGACCAAGTTTATTATTTGTTATTGCAGACATAAGAAATGAACACAGATGGAGAATCTAGAGACTACTACACATGAAAGTAAACCTACATAAGCATTTAGGTTTGATTAATAAGTTTATCAATAAGCATATTAGGTTTTAATATAAGTATAATAGATTACATAAAATAACAACAAAACAATGGCTACAACTAATTCTGGAAAGGGCCAGTATTACAGCATTTCAAAACTTATCTATTATTATTCAAGAAGAGAGATCTAGGAACATCCTGTGCCAGATAACAGAATGTCAGCGGCCAGCTTGAAGTGACTCCTACTGACCAAATAATTAACAGACAGTATGCAAAAACAAAAACTTCCTAATTCCATAAAAATTAAAAGGGTGGGAGAGCATTTGCTCACACTATAGATGACCATTACATCCTTAGAAAACTGAGCTTTAAATGAAAAAAATTATGCATGTATCCTGCCTTTTTAGGAAAAATTAGTTATTCCCATTTGATATGAGGAAATGCTTCTTTACAAAAGAATGCCAGCTAATACAAAATAATTGGTTCAGGAAAGGATCAAAGGATGCTAAAATCATTAAGCAAAAAGCTGGTGGAGAACAGGACACTTACATAGTGCCAAAGTATTTTCCCACATATTAAAGATAAAGGGGAAAACATACCTTCAAGTGGCTTAGAACCATTAATAGTGGGACAACCTAACATATGCCTCTTGCTATGATGCAACATAAATGAGATGTCACCCATGAAGTATACATGCAAAACATTTAAATTGAATCTAATCATGCCTTTATACTTAACTTCTAGTTTAGAAGAAATACAGGGAATAGAAAAAATGCTAAAACTGCTACAATGAAATAATCAAATATAGATTGTGGGACATTCTATATGACCACTTTCCTTCTCTTTGAAAGTCAAAGCCTTGACAATCGAACTAGTCCAAAATGTGGGTCATTCTAAGACAACTGTCCTGGACTCTTTAATAAATCATGTCATGGGAGAACAAAACAATGGGTGGTCAGTTCAAGACTAAAAGACAACTACTACTAAAAGACAACAAATAATTCAGTGCATGCACAGAGTGGCTCTTAGTTTAGGGATGGAGGACAGCTGTAAGAAACATTCTTGGGACAATCGTGGAAATTTGAACACATATCAGATGTAAGATGATAGAGTTGTTAATCTTCCTAGATATAATATTTTGGTTAAATAATTTCCTTTTCCTTAGGAGATATACATACAGTAAAATGTTGACAATCACTGAATCTTCATAGCATAGTGTTTATATGTGTTCAATGCATTATTACTTCAACTTTTCTGTTGAGTTTTCCCCAAAATCTTTTAGTTTTCTTTTAATGTTAAGTAGTGTTTTTCTTTTTCTTTTCTTTTTTTTTTTTTAGGGGTGAGAAAAACAGAAGTGTTGCTGCTCATCTAAGCAGACCATAGGTAATTAGGTACAGCCCCACTCCCTCTGCGATATCATCCCTTAACAAAGCACTTTGTTTCAAAGCAAACCTTGTCCAGAAAGGAGGAAAAAAAAGTAGGCAGCACAACTCTCTGCTTGAACTGGGTCTAGTAAGTCTCAGAATTGGTAACAGGCAAAACAGAGGATTATTAAACGGAATTCAAATTCTGCTTTATAGGAAAATTAAAACTAGTATTAGAAACTACCATAGTCCTACCGCCTTCACCAAAAGTTCTAAAACAAACTGTGCTTTTGTTCAATGAAAGTTTTGGTGTTAATGTTTCAGTCACAGGTATAAAGAGATTTTGCAGTGTGTCCTCAAATAGAGCTCTGCAGGATTCCAGGGAGACTCTATTTCACTTGTCCTCCTCTGCATCAACAGGACTCCCACCCTATTCCCTCTACAGAGAGATGTGCACATCTTGCTTCAGGGAGGGCCTTGTTACTAAGTCTTCACCTAAATCCGTGCACTCTGGTGAAGCACTAACTTTAGGTATCAAGTCCATTTCAGATGATTTCCATGGAATGTTCTAGCATGGAGCCACTAGGCTCTCCATTTTGCCTGCTTCTAATCTAGGACTGAGGCTGTATTTTTTTTTTCTTTTTTTGAAAGAAAGAAAAAAAAGAGTGAAGGAGAGGAAGAAAGGAAGAAAAAGAGGGAGAAAACAGGAATGAAGCTTTATTCTAAAAATGGGTATTAATAATGGCCGATCAATATTTTGTGTATTTAAGGTGGAAAATGTATATTTTGTGTATTTAAAATGGAGAGCTCTATAAATATTTACTGAGTTTACTTGTTCCAGATCTGAGTTCAAGTCCTGGATATCCTTACTAATTTTCTGTCTCGTTGAGCCTAAATCTCTTTATGAGTCTTATGTATCTGGGTGTTAGGATCGTTAGCTCTTATTGTTGCATTGATCCTTTACCACTACATCTTTGTTGCTTTGAAATCTATTTTATCAGATGTGAGAATTGCAACTCCTGTATGTATGTATGTATGTATGTATTTATGTATGTATGTATGTATGTATGTATTTATTTATTTATTTATTCATTCATTCATTCATTCTCTCCATTTGGTTGGTAAATCTTTCTCCATCCCTTTAAGTTTTTGTGTATCTTTGGATTTGAAATGGATCTGGATGTAGCATATCATTAGGTTTTGGCTGTATCTTTTGATTGGGGGATTTAGTCGACTTAAATTTAGGGTTACTGCCATTTGATGTTAACTGGCTATTTTATCCATTTGTTGATGTAAATTCTTTATGTTGATGCTCTTTACTTTTTGGTATATTTTTAGAAAGGCTAATACTGGTTGTTCCTTTCTATGTATAATGCGTCTTTCGGACACTCTTGTAAAGCCGGCCTGGTGGTAATAAAATCTCTGAGTACTTGCTTGTTCATAAAAGATTTTATTTTTCCTTCAATTGTGAAGCTTAGTTTGGCAGGATATGAAATTCTGGGCTGAAACTTCTGTTCTTTAAGGATGTTGAATATTGGCCCCCACTCTCTTCTGGCTTGTAGGGTTTCTGCTGAGAGATTTGCTGTAAGTCTAATAGGCTTCCCTTTGTGGGTAACCTGACCTTTCTCTCTGGCTGCCCTTAGTATTTTCTCCTTTGTTTCAACCCTGGTGAATCTAATGATTATGTGCCTTGGGGTTGGTCTTCTTGAGGAATGTCTTTGTGGTGTTCTCTGTATTACCTGGGGTTGAATATTGTGCTGCTTTGCTAGATTCAGAAAGTTTTCCTGAATAATATCCTGAAGAGTATTTTCCAGCTTGGATTCATTCTCTTCGTAGTATTCAGGTACACCTATCAAATGTAAATTAGGTCTTTTCACATAGTCCCATATTTCTTGGAGACTTTGCTCATTCCTTTTTATCCTTTTTTCTCTATTCTTGTCTTCTCGTTTTATTTCATTAAGTAGGTCTTTGACCTCTGATATCCTCTCTTCTGCTTGACCAATTCGGCTATTCAAACTTGTGCATATTTTGCTAAGTTTTTGTGTTGTGTTTTTCAACTCCGTTAGTTCATTTATATTCCTCTCTATATTGTCTATTTTTGTTAGCATTTCGTCAAACCTTTTTTCAAAGTTTTTAGTTTCTTTACATTGGGTTAGAACAAGTTCTTTTAACTCCCAGAAGTTTCTTATCATCCACCTTCTGAAGCCTACTTCTGATAATGGCACACAGTCCTTTCCCATCAGGGCTTGTTCTGTTGCTGATGAGGAACTGTAATCCCCTGTAGAGGGAGAGGGGTTCTGATTTTGGATATTCTCAGCCTTTTTAGGCTGGTTTCTTCCCTTTGTTATAAATTTATCCATCTGTCGTCTTTACAATTACTGCCTTTCCAGTTGGGTTTCTGATTGGACGCCCAGTTTATTGATTCCCAGCGCTGGAATCCGAGCAACCTACTGCACTGGCCAAAACAGCAGCGATAAGACTGATGGTGTTCTTCTGCCCGGGAATCTCCTCCCGTTTACTCTGCATGAAGAGCTGTCGCGCCAACGAGCCGGCAAAACTGCTGCGCCAGCCACAAGAGTCGCGCTGGTGACCTGTGGGGCCCCTCCAATGGGAATCTTCTGGTCCGTGAACGACGAAAATTCGTCTGAAAGTGTGGCGTCCTCTCGTTCTCTGTGCTTTCACTGGGAGCTACAATCCTGAGCTGTTAGCGATCAGCCATCTTGGATCCTCTTCCAGTGTTTTTCTTTTTCCACAACAGTGTTTTTTCTCTTAGAGTCAAATTTATCTGATATTAGCCCATCTATACCAGTGGCTTTCCTACTATTTGCCTGGTATGACTTTTCTCATTCTTTTACCTTCAACTACTGTGTGTCTCTTATAAATGAAACAACAGATTTTTTTGTTGTTTGTTTTGTTTTAAAGATATTTGGCTGTATTTTAATGACAGATTTTGGTTCATTTACATTTTTGTAGCTGATTTATTTCTATCATCTTACTATATGCTTTCTACTTACACTCCTTCTGTGCTTCTTCCTGCTTTTCTGACTTCTACTGAATTTTCAAGTTCTGGTATTCTCTTTGTATACTGTATAATGGCCACATACTAGGCCACAAAGCACATTTCATAAATAAAAGGAAAAGTTATCATACGATCATATTTCCTTACCATAATGCAATTGATTTAGAAATCAATAAAATTTGAAGCTATTTTGGGAAAATTCGAGATTAATTCATCTGAAACTCTTAAAATGTTAGAAATAGGTAATCTTTTAACTTAAGAATGTCTATAAGAAACCCACAGGAAAATGTCATGGTGAGTAATTAGAAATAGGATATGAGTGACTGTTATCGGCCTGGTGCAGTGGCTCATACTTGTAATCCCAGCACTTTGGGAGGGCAACGTGGGTGGATCACAAGGTTAGGAACTCAAGACCAATCTGGCCAATATGGTGAAACCCCATCTCAACTAAAAATACAAAACTTAGCTGGGCGTAGTGGCTGTGCCTGTAGTCCCAGCTACTCGGGAGGCTGAGGCAGAAGAACAGTTTGAAATCAGGAGGCAGAGGTTGCAGTGAGCAGAGATTGCGCCACTGCACTTCAGCTTAGGGGACAGAGCAAGACTCCGTTTCAAAAAAAGAGGAAAAAAAAAAGAAACCCCATCTCTACTAAAAATATAAAATTAGCAGGGCATAATGGTGTATGCCTGTAATCCCAGCTAATCAGGAGGCTGAGGCAGGAGAATCACTTGAACCCAGGAGGCAGAGGCTGTGGTGAGTCAAGATGACACCACTGCCCTCCAGCCTGAGCAGCAAGAGCAAAACTCCATCTAAAAAAAAAAAAAGGCTGGGTGTGGTGGCTCACACATGTAATCCAAGCACTTTGGAAGGCCAGTGCAGGCATATCACCTGAGGTCAGGAATTTGAGATCAGCACGACCAACATGGAGAAACCCCATCTCTACTAAAAATACAAAATTAGCTGGGTGTGGCGGTGCATGCCTGTACTCCCAGCTAACTCGGGAGGCTGAGACAGGAGAATTGCTTGAACCTGAATCACATGAAGCTGGGAAGTGGAGGTTGTGGTGAGCTGAGATCACGGCATTGCACTCCAGCCTGGGCAACAAGAGCAAAACTCCATCTCAAAAAATAAATAAATAGAGTGCCTGTTATCATTGCTGTGATGTAAAGGAGGTTATAGCCAATGGTATAGAATAAGACATAAAAAGAGGCCTAAGAATTAGAATTGTAGAGATAAAAAATTTATTTGTAGGAAACATGCTATCCACAGAAAAACCCAAGAGAATCTATAAACCGTCAGGGCTAATACCCATTAATTATAAAAGCTAATGGAAGGATTTAGCAAGGTTTGTTGGATATAAAATCAAGGAAACAAAATTACATGGTATTCCAACGCATTAGCCAGAGCCAATTAAAAAAAGATGTTTCTCATGATAGCAACACTATAAAGAATCTAGAAGAAAAGTCTAACAAAAGATTTGCAAGACTTCTGTGGAGGGAACAACAAAATAAAGTGCAAGTGCATTAAAGACTACTAAGAAGACAGACAGACTCAAATGATTCTAGAGGTTTCCACCCCTGTTTTAGTAGCCTATCAAAAAGCTGGCTCAGGCTGGGCACAGTGGGTCATGCCTGTAATCCCAGCACTTTGGGAGGCTGAGGGGGGTGGATCACCTCAGGTCGGGAGTTCAAAACCAGCCTGACCAACATGGAGAAACCTCAACTCTACTAAAAATACAAAATTAGCTGGATGTGTTGGTGCATGCCTGTAATCCCAGCTACTAGGGAGGCTGAGGTAGGAGAATCGCTTGAACCTAGGAGGCAGAGGCTGAGGTGAGCTAAGATAATGCCACGGCACTCCAGCCTGGGCAGCAAAAGCAAAACTTCATCTCAAAAAAATCAAATAATAAATAAATAATAAAATAAAAGCTGGCTTCCAGGTCTGCGTTTGTTTAATTTAAGAAAAGAGTGGTCAGCCACAGAGTACAGAAGACTTTCCTTCCTAATAAAGCCATTTCATCAACCTTAAAGCTCAAATTATTACATAGGAGCCCTTTCCACAGTGCATAGCTCTAGTTGTGTCTTGCTAATGCACACATCTATATGGGGATAACAGACCTTAGGGAATTGCATGTGCTTTAATACTTCTTTTTCTCCACTAAACCTTATTTTACATTTATACCAAATGACATGCATGTGTGCATGCAGATGTGTCACTTGACAAAGACCTACATAAACATCCTTCTATGGGAAGACCAATATAATGATGTCAATTTTCCACAAATAAATTCAGTGTAGTGCAATAAACAGAACTCCAAAAATCATGTTTCCCCCATGGAACTTGAAACACTGATTCTAAAATTTTTATGGAAGCACTGTATAATAGTAGCCTTTGGCCATTTTGAATAATAAGGAGGGTAAGACTGGTGTTACCAGGAAACAACTTACAGAGAAATGGTACTAGCACAGAGACAGACCAAAGGGACAGAATAGAGGGCTCAGAAACAGAGGCAAAGGTATTTATTTACACAGCATATGGTTCACATTGGCGTTATAATTTAGTGGGGGACAGAATGGACTATACAATAAATATTGCCAGGGTTAAGTGGACATCCTTTTGGAAAAAGTCAACTAAAAATCCAAAAGAAAATGGGCAAAATATTCATGAATAGGTAGTTCACTATAGGGAATTTAGAATATCTAATAAACACATACAATAAACAACCTCATTAGTAATCAAAGAAACGCAATGAAAAGTCAGGCCTCGTACAATGGCTTATGCCTGTAATCCCAGCATTTAGGGAGGCCAAGGTGTGAGGATTGCTTGAGGCCAGATTTCCAGACCACCTTGTGCAAATAGCAAACCTCATTTCTACAAAAAATAAAAAAAATTAGCTGGGTATGGTGCTGCATGTCTGTATCCCAGCTACCAGGAAGCTGAGGTGAAAGGATTGTTTGAGTCCAGAAGTTTGAGGCAACAATAAGATAGGAATGCAGTATTGTACTCCAACCTGGGCTACAGAGCAAGACCATGTCTCAAAAAAATACATATATACATATGAAAAATCAGTGAGACTGCAAAAAAATTAGGTCTAATAATATAAAGAGTTGGCTATCATGTACATGTAGCAACAAACACTCCTATATTCTACATGCGGTACAATATAAATCTTTGAGAGTAAAGCAAAAGATGAGCATATCCTATCATGTAACTACTTATATTCACATACGTACAAGACATTTTCACTGCAGCAATGTTTATAATAGCAAAAACCTAGAACCAACTCAAATACAAGACAGAAAAAAACGGCAAACTGGTATATCTTTGTAACAAAATACCACATTAATATGTCAAAACAAAAAGCTAGCTCTATATTTATCAACATGAATATATCTCAAAAACATAATATTGATGAAAAAGCAACTTTCAGGATACATACAACTTTAAAATGTCAACAATCTACTGAAAAAAATTTTCTTTTAAAAAAGGAAACTAACTTCATTTCAGCAGTTTGCAAACCAGGAAGACGTGCCTTGGTATAAAATAAGGCGACTTCTGAGAGAACAAAGAAAAGGGTTGGTCATTTACAAAGAAAGTTCACAGCCAGGTTCCTACTCTGGTCCACTATGCAAATGAAGGGTGCAAACTTGTTCAGTTCTGATTGGCTGATGCAGTTCACACTCTATTTATTAGGTCCAAAAGGCCAAATGGTATTTTCCGTAGCTGTTGATTCAGGTGACATAAACAGGAACCGACAGCTATGAAAGTCCTAAAATTACTGTGTGTGTGGGTTTTCCAGGAATGCAGAGTCCACATGTGACCTCTACATGTCTACAAATGCTCGCTTGGTTCTATTTTGAATTTGGGCTGTTAGCCACTCAGGATCTGTCTTAAAGGATTGGTTCTTTCGGGGTTCACAAAAACATGCAATCAATGTTCTAGATTGTTCATGGATATACACCCACAGCAAAAATATTTAAAATGTGCATGGGCACAATAAACACTAAATTCAGGATAATGGTTACTTCTGAAAAGGCACAAAGGGCAGAGAATAGTATCAAAGTAAGCCTATAAGTTGCTTTGTCTATCTATAGTTTTTTTTGTTTATAAAAATCTGATGCATATATAAGAGAATTCGATAAAACTGAGTAATAGGCACATAGATATTATATTATTCCCTATATTTTACTATATATTTGAAGTAGAAAGGAAAGGGAGGGAGAGAGGGAAAGAGAAGATACTGAAGGAGAAGGATACTAAGTAAGTTTGCTAGCTCCTTCTAGAAATAAATATACTAAAGCTATCCTTACTTTTGTAACTGGGGTGGCCTTAAGTCTGCCTCTTAAAATCCCTGTACCCCAGAAGAAAATCAGTCAATGAATATACAACATGGGTAGTCACTTACCATTTAGAAAAGAATCCTAGACCTATATAACTGCAAAGTTCTTTTAACAATTTAGTCCTTATTCACAAATATCAATAAACAAGAATCAGAAGACACTATGAATATCCAACAGGAGGAAAGAAAAAGATTGCAATGAACAAACAGAATAAATGGACAAGGAGAAAACTGAAATTATTAAGAAAACATTTGCCGGGCGCGGTGGCTCAAGCCTGTAATCCCAGCACTTTGGGAGGCCGAGGCAGGTGGATCACGAGGTCAAGAGATAGAGACCATCCTGGTCAACATGGTGAAACCCCGTCTCTACTAAAAAAATACAAAAAAATTAGCTGAGCATGGTGGCGCGTGCCTGTAATCCCAGCTACTCAAGAAGCTGAGGCAGGAGAATTGCCCGAACCCAGGAGGTGGAGGTTGTGGTGAGCCGAGATTGCGCCATTGCACTCCAGCCTGGGTGACAAGAGCGAAACTCCGTCTCAAAAAAAAAAAAAACATTTGAGGAGAAGGGGTAAATAACAGAAGTAGTATTGATAAAGATCATAGTAGAAATATGTAATACAAGGAAACATCCCAGAAGGTACACAGGTTAAAAAAGAGACGGGGGGGGGGGGGGGCGGGGGAGGAGGAGGGAAGGAGGAAGGGAGGAAGGGTGAAGAAGAGGGAGAACGGGGAAGGGAGGGAGGGAGAAATGGGTGATACAAGTAAAAAGTTGAAGAGATATAAAGAAAAGAATACACTTGGGAAGTTGAAAATACATTTAATAAGAGTTCCAAATGAGAAAATAGAAAAAATAAAGACAATGCTAAAAATATTTGGAGTTAAAACACCAATGTTCTGAGTAAACACACTCACTGAGGCTAAGGAGGATGAAAGACTCGTATCTGCATAAATCCTACTTTACATAATTAAATTTCAGAAATTCAAAACCGAAAACTCTAAAAGCTTCCTATAACGTAACTAGAATTAATTTGGCATCAGATTTTTAATCAGCAACATTAAAAAACAATGGAGACCGAAAGGAGACTACCTGTTGCCTTAAGGCTGGGGGGTGGGCGAATTGGTGGGAATGGAGAATGACTGCTAATGAGTGATAAAAATGTTCTACAACAGACTGGGGTGATGGCTATACAACTCTATGAATATATTAAAAACCACTAAAGTGCACATAGTATGGTATATGAAGTATGCCTCAATAAAACTTATTTTTTTTAAAAGATAGTGGAATAATGTCTTCATTGTCTGGGGAAAAATGACTCTGAATCTGGAATTTTACATCCAGGCAAATTACCAGACAAGTGTGAGGGCAAATGAAAAACTTTTTGGACATGTTAAGTTCTCAAATAATTTAACTCAATAGAAATCATTTATCTGAAAACATTCCTACTTTTTGACCTAGGAATTCCACTTCTAGGAATTTTACCATTCTCTCACAAAAATGGAAAAATGAGTGGGTCCTGGTCTCAGCATTTATTGAGATAAAACAAATGATTCACCAGGTTAAAAAAAAATTAACTGATTTTTTAAGGTACCATTTTTACATATAACAAACACAAAACTGACATGAATAAGTTGGTCCAAAACCAAGAAAAAATAATAGGAAATATACCCCTCGAAAAGCCATGTTTCTAACTAGAAAGTTAAAGACGGTGATTGTGGCTATATGGTAAGCAAGGGGAGAGTAGAAACAAGATGGGTATCAGAAAAATTAGGCAAGGTGCCAGGTTACGAAGGGTCCTGAAAGCCATGGTAGTTTGAATTCTATTCTAAGAGTAATGAGAATCTAAAGTTTCAAAAACAGTTACATGTGACATAATCTGATTTATATTTTAATTACTAACAATTAACATCTGATATGGTTTGGATCTGTGTCCTGACCCAATCTAATGCCAAGTTGTAATCCCCAACGTTGGAGGTGGGGCCTGGTGGGAGGTGACTAGACCATGGGGATGGATCCTTCATGAGTAATTTAGCACCATCCTCCTGATGCCGTCCTTGCGACGAGTGAGTTCTCAAAAGATCTGATTATTAAAAGCGTGTAGCATCTCCCCTACCCCTCACTTCTGCCATGTAAGACATGCTTCCTCCTGCTTTGCCTTCTGCCATGATTATAAGTTTCCTGAGGCCTACTCAGAAGCTGAGCAGATGCCAGCATCATGCTTTCTGTACCGCCTGCAGAACCACCAACCAATTCAACCTCTTTTCTTTATAAATTACCCATTCTCGGGTATTCCTTTATAGCAATAAAAGAACAGACAAATATACTATCCCATTTTATAGATAAGCATATTGTGGCACAGGTGTTAAGTATACTGCTCAAGACCACTCAGCTGGTAAATGATGAAGTCAGGATTTAATTCTAGACAATATAACTCTAGAGCAGTATATATTACAGTACTCTAAATATCCCTCTAGTGGAGAATGGATTATGGTGGGCCAAGAATGAATGTAGGGAGGAAGATTAGTTGAGACTATGGTTTTGTTAAGCAAGAGATCATTGCTTGGACCAAGGTGAAAACAGTGGAGGCAGGGCTACTGGATTAGACATGGAGGAGGAGTGAGAGAGAAAACAAGAATTAAGGCTCATTCTGAAATTCTGATGTGTGTAACAGGGGTGGACAGTGATGCCATGAGGGAGAGAAATGAAGTATTACATCATCAACAAGAGAGACTGATTAAATGATCAAGAAGGCAGCTGGTTATGCAAGTTTAGAACCCAGGAGGAGAGACATATTTGGGTGTCACTACTGGGAAGCAAAGCTACAAGGGTGTGCAGGCTAAGAAGGTTCAGCCCTGGGGCCATAAACATTTACAAGAGAAACCAAAAATGGCTGAAAAGAAAGAAACACACACGGAAGTAGGAGGAAAAAACACTCAGTGAAGAAAATTTATTAGATAAGAATAGGAACATACAACAGTGGCTGGAAGGCATTAGGAATGGTAAGATTCGTATATCTGTACATATATGGTCATTCATATTTACACACATTTGCAGATGTAACTGGAACTGGGAGATAACAGAGCATGTTTGTGGTTGAAGGGAAAATTCTATAGAGGGGAGAAAAATGATATAGAAGAGTGAGATGCAGAAAAGATGAAATCTGAGTCACAAGTAGAGAAATCAGATTGTCGGGAGTGGTCTTTGGTAACAAATGAAAGGAAGACAGAACAAGAGGAGCAATGCAGATAGGTCTGTAGAATTGGTGGTGAAAAGATGACAACAGCTGCATTCAATTTCTCAGTAAAGTTTGAGGTTAACTCCACAGATAAGAGTGGGAGGTGTGGAAGGTTTGCAATGAGTGGAGGAAATGCATTCTTTTTTTTTTTTTTCCGAGACAGTCTCGCTTTGTTGTCCAGGCCAGAGTGCAATGGTGCTCTGCCTCAGTTTTCCAAGTAGCTGGGATTACCGGCATGTGCTACCACGCCCAGATAATTTTTGTATTTTTAGTAAAAACAGGGTTTCATCGTGTTGGCCAGCCTGGCCTTGAACTCCTGGCCTCTAGTGATCCATCGGCCTCAGCCTTCCAAAGTTCTGGGATTACACGGCATGAGCCACTGGCGCAGCCAGGAAATGCATTCTTAATCAGGAAAGTGAAGAAGCAACTGCACTGTCAGACATTGTTGATACCCTGTTGAGAGTTTTGGTATAAATTTAAAGCACTACATTCAACTGCCTAAGTACAGGCAGGTAGTTGGCATTTTGTCAGGCCTGTATAATAAAAGGAGAGAAGAAATAGACAGTCGAAGGGATTAGTAATTTTTACAGTAATTTAATAATAGTATCTTGGCCCTGAAGTATGTGGACTGTGATGAAACAAACAGTTTCATTTGAGAATGGTAAAAATGTAATCAGGAGCCAGACAAGTGTCTACATAGACGGAAACTTTTTAAGGTTTAAGGAAAAGGTTGATGATTTAGGAGTTTGTTGATCATAGTTCTACAATCCTTTGGCCTGGTAGAAGGTGGGAAATAGAAAGATAAGTGCTTTTCATGAAATCAATAAGCAGAAACTATTCTAACTTGGAGTTAAGCTTAGAAATCATCTAAAATAATCTAAAACTGAGTAAGAGGATCAAACATTTTTTTCTGGCTAATTAAGAACAGATTAAACCCTCAAGTTCCAGGGATGGCAGGGGAAAGGGTAGGGGGGAAACAGTAGCATGAATGACTGGCCATAATGTCACACTGTCCACAAAGTCAATCACTAAATTTACTTAACATTTACAAATTCAACAATTGCTCACAATTACTATTCAAATGGGTCTTCAGTGAAACAGATCAAATTTCTGTCACACAGAACTAAACAGAAAGGGGCTGTATCTGGAGTAGGATTTAAATTGAATGGAAATATGTGAAACAATAGATGCCGTACAGGTTCAGGACTTCTAATTGTAAATATTTGTATGCACTCTAACAATATACACATTGGTTCTCTGCCTTTTGGTACAACTCCCAGTCACAACTTTCTCTCACTGTAACCTGCTTTCCCAAGTTACTCTCAGTTCTCCAAAACCCTGGGATACCATTCCAGAGCACCACATCCTATCATTCCAAAATTAAAAGTCTGTGGGAAACATTGTCACAAATAACCGAGGCATGACAGCCTGTTAGGACTGTCAGCTTTGTGAATTTGGAATCCACTGCACTTGATCACTGTTTTACACCTAGCACCTAAGTACACTACCTAGCATGAAGCAGGTAGTTTATAAGTTCTGGCTATATAAAATATTAAAAACTTGGCCGGGTGGGGTGGCTCAAACTGTAATCCCAGCACTTTGGGAGGCGGAAATAAGGTGGTTCACTTGAGGTCAGGAGTTCAAGACCCACCTAGCCAACATGGTAAAACCCTGACTCTACTAAAAATACAAAAAGTAGCCAGGTGTGGTAGCAGGCATCTGTAATTCCAGCTACTCAGGAGGTTGAGGCATGAGAATTGCTTGAACCTGGGAGATGGAGATTTCTGTAAGCCAAAATCACCCCACTGCACTCCAGTCTGGGTGACAGAGCGAGATTCTGTCTCAAACAAAAAAAGAAAAAAAAAAAATCACTGTCGTCCAGATAGCAGGCATGATATATACAGTAGCTGTCTGCACATGTACAACTTAATCGAGGCTATTCATGCTGTTGTCATTACAAATGTTGGGATTAACTGCCACTTTAAAATACCTTCAAAAGATTACAGTATGATTCTGCATTAAATCAAAATTCAAGTATACAAAATCAAGTTACTAAGTATATAAATAAAAAGAGAAAGTGATGACTATTAACACAAGGAGGTAACTTTCATTGAAACTTGGTATATTTGATAGATCCCATTTAAACAGGGTCAACCAAAAAAGAAAAGGAAGAAAGAGGATAAAAGAGGGGAAGGAGGAAAGGAAGGAAAAGAGCATTCATCACTGCATGTAAATCACATCTGAGCATGGAAAGCAGTGGTGAACATCTGAATGGAGAGAAAAGAGAAATAATCAAAGGCTTTTTTTATCATGAAAGTATAGGAGAAAATACCAGACGCAGAGAACTTAGATGACATTCCCAACAGGAATTACAAACCTGTCACAAAGGAAACTTATGATAGTGATGGAGAACTTCAACTCTTCTGACATCTGTTGAAAGTCTTAACTCTGCTTATTTTTATGAAAAAATGAAGTTAATAATTCTTAACATGTAATATACACATGCTTTAGACTGACTTTTAAAAGAGAAACTCAAAACTAGAAACATTTCAAAAGTATATTTAAAACATTTCAAAATTATATGCTAAAATTTTAAAGGAAAAACACCAATTCCATACTTACTCATTAATATTAGACTATTTATAATAGTTATTATCTTTTCATAACAGGAAAATGCCCTACCTGCAGAATAACACAGGGCATTCAGGTTCCAGGTAATCTTAGCATTAGAAGTCTTTGCAGGTAGCTCTCTTTACTTCCAAGTCTCTAGTGATATCCTCTTAGGTTAACTATAAAAAAAAGCCTTAGTCTATCTTCCAACTAGCTGGCTGCCAGTTTTTGGTTTCCTGAACAAAGCTAAAGCAAAAGAGAGAGGAAATAGAACCATAAAAGCATTTCTAAGCTTCACTGTGAACCTATATGACTACCACTCCCTAGGCAGTAATTCTGGCTCACTTCAAGTATTTTTTTTTCCTTTTACTTGTCCTAACAAGAGACATTACAAATCAAAATCACTGCCTTTTCTCACTAAAAACAAACAAACAAAAACTGTTAACACATTTTGTTTAGATGCAAATTACATGTTCAAGAAAAACTCAGTCTTTACTCCCAAATATTTGTATCTGGTCTAAACCTGGTGGAAAAGGGTAATCCGTGTACAGGGATTTCTGTCTGGACACTATGGCCAGAGACAGAATTACTCATAGTAAATTTTGCCCACCACGGGGACACAGGCTATACACATATACATATTAAGAAGTACACATATTCTCTAAAGTGAGGACTGCCTTGTTTACTTAGAAATAGAAATTAATGGATTTTTATATTCAATATTCACTTTCTCCAGAAGAAACTCACTTAAGAATTGAGGAAGCCTACTCTAACTTCCAATATTGATAATTTTTAACATTCATTAACCTTTAGACACCTAAGAAAAAACCAAGAGCACAAAAATAGACATGCAATTGAATGAGATGTGCTAAGGCACCAGAATTTTTTTAAAGCCAAAAAGTATAAGGCCTTTTAAATTGTAGAGCTGTGCTGTCCAATCTAGTAGTCATTGGACATGTGTGGTTATTTAATTTTATACAGATTAACATTAAATAAAATATAAAATGTAGTTCCTCAGTCTCACAGGCTACATTCCCAGCCACATGCAGCTACTGGCTAATATACTGAAAAGCACAGAAAATTATATTGTATATAGCGCTATTACAAGGAGCTGCACCCATTAAACAACAACAATAAATTGCACAGAGGGTGGGCACAGTGGCTCACGCCTGTAACCCTAGCACTTTGGGAGGCCGAGGCAGGTGGATCACTTGAGGTCAGGAGTTTGAGACTAGCCTGACAAACATGGTGAAACCCTGTCTCTACTAAAAATACAAAATCAGCCAGTCATGGTAGTGCATGCCTATAATCCCAACTACTTGGGAGGCTGAGGCAGGAGATGCTTGTTTTGGTTGCTCCAATGACTTTATTAACTCCCTCTTTCCATTGTGGTAGGACCTCATTAACTGAAGAGCGGGAACGGAGGCCAAGAAGCTGTGGTCTCAGTATGGGTCATTAAAGGGGTACAGAAGATGCCCTGCATCCCTGGGGAATCTCTTCCCATCCCCATAAGCATAGGCACAATATATTGCCAATTTTTGTTCAGGGCATTTAGCTGCTTCATCTCTTCCAGGCTAAAGGTGAAGTCAAACACCTTGATATTCTGAAGGATTCAAGAAGGAGTGATACTTTTGGGGATGCAGATCACTTTCCACTGGACCTGCCACTTGAGCAAGATCTGAGCTGGGGATTGGCCATACTTTTTTGTCAACACCAGGACTACTGGTTCCTCCAGCAGGACAGGCTCATCAGAATCTCATCATGCATGATCAGAGGAGCCCAGAGGGCTATAAGCAGTTACCTCCAGGCCACATGCTTGGCAGTGGGCAATTAGCTCATTCTGAGTCAAGTATGGGTAACATTCCACCTGCAAGACAGCTGGATGCACAGAAGTCACACTGAGTACATTGCCAATCTGCCAACTGTTGAAGTTGGACAGGCCCAGCACCCGCACCAGCCCCTTAGCCACCAGTGCCTTCAGAGCCTTCCAAGGCTCCTTGCAGTGGGTAGAATCATAGCATATAGTCCCATCAGCATTCTTGGGGAAAGGGTTGTCTCCCTGCTCAAAGGCATAAGGCCAGTGCATCAGGTACAGGTCCAGATACTTGAACTGGAGGTCAGCCAGTCTTCCAGAGGGCAGGCTCCACATCCTTAGGTGGTGCTTGGTGTTCCACAGCTTGGATGTCACAAACAGCTCCTCCCAAGGCACCGCCTTGCCTGGTCCTACGTCCTCCTTCAGGGCCTCCCCAATCTCAGGCTCACTGATGTAGATAGCAGCACAGTCAATGTGGCAGTAGCCTACACTAAAGGTATACTTAACAGTTTCTTTTAGCTGACTGGGCTCACTCTTCCAGATACCCAGACCAGTCAGTGGCATCTTCTGCCCAGTGTACAGAACACAGGAAGCTGCCACTGTCTCTTTGGTGCAAGCACAGAGCGTGAATAGTGTAGTGTGGCCTGGGCTCGGTTCTGCACCCTCAATTTACTAGGATATGTTTAATTTTGTATCTCTCCAGCACCCAGGCTGGAGTGCAGTGGTATAATTATGGCTCACTGCAGCCTCCACCTCCTGGGATCAAATGATTCTTCCTCCTTGGCCTCCTGAGCAGCAGGGACTATAGGTGCGTGCCACGGTACCTACTTTTCTTTCTTTCTTTTTTTTTTTTTTCTTTTTAGTAGAGATGAGGTCTCGTTATGTTGCCTAGGTTGGTCTCAAATTCCTGAGCTGAAGCAATTCTCCTGCCTCAACCTCCCAAAATGCTGGGCTTACAGGCATAAACCACCGTGTCCAGATCTTATTCTTTCTTTGTTAAAAAAGGAACTTTTATTCGAAGACTCTTATTTGCCTTTTGACAAGAGAAATTCTTAAATTTTTGTTATTTCTTCTTTTTTGTATTCTCATAAAATTTCTCCTAGATGTATGTAGGATCATTTAACATGTATTCTGTGATATTAACTTTACTCTCACAATTTTAGCTTTCATTTTACTTCATATTTTTTATTTCTTTTTTTACTTTTTCTTCAAAGGACCATTTGGAATTTAGCTTTGTCCATTTTGCTAGTTAACTCTTCTTTTAGGTTTATTTCAACAAAGATTTTAAATTTCAACCTTGTTCTGTGCTATTTATTTATCTATTTACTTAAGATGGAGTTTCGCTCTTGTTGCCCAGGCTGGAGTGCAATGGTACCATCTCGGCTCATTGCAACCTCTGCCTCCCAGATTCAAGTAATTCTCCTGCCTCAGCCTTCCAAGTAGCTGGGACTACAGGCGTGCACACCATGACTGGCTAATTATGTATTTTTGGTAGAGACGGGGTTTCACCATGTTGGTCAGGCTAGTCTCGAACTCCTGATCTCAAGTGATCCACTTGCCTCAGCCTCCGAAAGTGCTGGGATTACAGGAATGAGCCACTACACCTGGTCTCTTTACAATTTATTATTTTTGTTTTGTTTAATGAGTGCAGCTTCTCTAGAATAGCACTATATGCAATATAATTTTCTGTGCTGTCAGTACCTTAGCTAGTAGCTTCAAGTAGCTGGGAGTGCAGCCTATCCCAGATTGGGATAGAGGACAAGGATCTGAATCAACACCAAACCATCGGTGATTTTACTTTTTAAAAGAAATTCTAGTGTCTCCCAGCCAATCCAGAAGGGGGTACTAGGGTACAGAGGGCTCTGGGGAAGCCCGCCAGTTCTAGCTCAAAGAAAAAAGTAACATTCAAAGATGGTGTCTCAGTTTTATCCCCTCACTTTTCTCATCCCAACCCTCAAGTAACCCCATGGTGGCAGCAGCAACCGTAGAATCTTCACAAGAGCCAATACTCTGAGAAAGGGGGAAAACTGATGGATCTGTGGGGATTGAAATAAAATGAACAGAACCTAGGTGATATAGTTTGAAGTTATGTTTCCACCCAAATTTCATGTTCAGTTGTAATCCTCGATGTTGGAGGTGGAGCCTCGTGGAAGATAATTGGATAATGGAAGCAATTTCTCATGGTTTACCACCTTGCCCCTTAGTGCTGTCATTGTGATAGTGAGTGGGTTCTCATGAGATCTGGTCATTTTAAAGTATGTGGTACCCTCCCCATCTCTTGCTCCTGCTCCAGCCATGTAAAATATGCCTACTTCCCCTTTGCCTATCACCATGATTTTAAGTTTCCTGAGGCCTACCCAGAAGCAGAATCTGCTGTTTCCTGTACAGCTTGCAGAATCATGAGCCGATTAAACCTCTTTTCTTTATAAATTACCTAGTCTCAGGCATTTCTTTATAGCAATTTGAGAATGGAGTAATACATCAGGAATCTATGGGATGGTAACATCTGTGTCAGTGAACTTCTAAAAGCAAAGAAGAGGAGGATGATTAAAAATATCTGAAGAATTAATGTCAAAAACCTTTGCAAATCTGACAAATGACATAACACTACAGGTTCAAGGTCAGTGAATCTCAAAATGAACAAATACATAGAATTCCACACTCTCACACATCATAAAGTGTTGCAAATGAAACATAAAGAAATTATTATTATTATTTTGAGTCAGAGTCTTGCTCTGTTGCCCAGGCTGGAGTGCAACGGTGTCATCTCAGCTCACTACAACTTCTGCCTCTGGGCTCAAGCGATTTTCCTGCCTCAGCCTCCCTAGTAGCTGGGATTACAGGGGCTCCCCACCACGACTAGCTACATTTTATTTTTAGTAGACACAGGGTTTCACCATGTTGGCCAGGCTGATCAACTTCTGACCTCAGGCGATCCACCTGTCTCAGCCTCCCAAAGTGCTGGGATTACAGGCATGAGCCACTGTGCTCAACCTAGAAATTATCTTGAAAACAGAGAAAAACAATCCTTAAAATATAGGGGGGAACACCACTTCAAATGAAAACAGGTTTCTCACCAGAAAGACAGAAGGCCAGAAGGAAGTTACACAACATTTTGAAGTGCTGAAAGAAAGAAAACTATCAAGATAGAATTCTATATCCAGTTAAAACACAGTATCTTTCAGAATGATCATAAAACAAAGATATTTTCAGATAAATGGGAACTAAGAGAATTTGCTACCAGCAGAAGCAGACCTGTTCTAAAAGAATTGCTAAAAGAAATTCCTCACACAGAAAAGTGATACCAGAAGGAAACTTGGAAGAGTAGGTTGAAGAGTAATCAAAATGGTAAACATGCAGACAAAGATAATACGTTAACCCTCTCCTCTCAGTTTCCTTAAATATGTTTAATAGTTCAAAGTAAAAACAATATGAAGATTTCAATTAATGAAAATGTAGTTTATAGCCAACAATAAAAGAAAAGGGGAAGAGAAGATAAAGAGACCTATGTCGTTTTAATATTTCTTTAAGTGGACATAATCCACTTAAAGAAATAAATTTATTTTAAGCAGGTGGTGAAAATGTTAAATCTGTTTAATGTAATCTCTGGAGTGATCATTAAAACTATACGGAGAATTAAGATTTTTTAAGCTACAACAGGTAAATTACAATAGAATGGCTAAAAATTGTTCAAATAGCCTAAAAGAATGCAGAAAAGACAGAGTAATGGAAAACAGAAGAAGCAAACAGAAAACAAATTATGAAACTGCTAAAGCTAAATCTAAACCAAAATTACATTAAATGTAAATGGTCCATAGATACAAATTAAAAGACAAGATTGTTAAAAGGGATTTTAAAACTGACCCAACTATATGTAGTCTATAAGTACGTCACTTCAAATATAATTCACATAATAGAAAGCATAACTAATGCATATGCACTTAATAATGGAGCTTCAAAGAATATGAAGTAAAAACTTACAGAACATTAAAAATAGGAAAACAAAATCTTAATTATATTTGATGACTTCAGCACTCTTCTTTCAGTGATAAAACTAGCAGACTGACAGGGAAGAAATGAACATCATCAACCCACCTGATCTGATGTTTACATAACACTCTACTTAACAGCTGAATACATATTCTTGTCAAAAGCACCTGAAACACTCACCAAAATAGACCATATTCTGAGTCATAAGACAAACCTTCACAAGTTTAAACACACACACACACACACACACACACACACACACACACACACACACACAGTATCTCTGACCATAGTAGAATTAAAATAGAAATAGAAAGTTAAAAGGAAAATCTCCAAACACTTGGAAATTAAACAACACATTTCTAAATAATCTTTGGGTCAAGTGGAAGTCCCAAACTACATACTAATATTCCTCATAATCATTGGCAAAATATTAGCATATGAAATCCATCAATTTTAAAAGGCATAATATACATGACAATAAGGTTAATCCGAACAAGGCTAGTTCTATATTCAACTGAATGAACATACAACATACTAAATCTGTGGGATGTAACTACAGTAGTGCTACAGTTAATTAATATTATTAAACTTATACAATTATTTTATTTTTCATTTTTTTTTAAGACATGCGGTCTTGCATGTTGTGCAGTCTTGTTTCAAACTCCTAGGCTCAAGTGATACTACCACCTCAGCCTCCCAAATAGCTGGAATTACAGACATGTGCCACCAAGCCCAGCTCTTAAATTGATACGATTATATCAGCAAGGAAAACAGTCTCAAATCTATCTTAAGAAACTTGAAGAACAATAAACCTAAAGAAAGCAACACAAAAATAATAAAAAGCAGAAATTCATGAGATTGAAAACAGAAAAAAAAAAATGATGAAAACAAAAGCTGGTTGGTTGAAGACCAATAAAGTTTATAAATCTCTAGCAAGACTGACAAAAAGGGAAGACAGAAATTACCAATACTAATAATTAAAAACAAAACAAAAAACCACAAAACTACAGACTCCCCTACACACAGACATTTAAAGGTTAATAGGAATACTATGAAAAACTCTACATAAATTCAAAATGTTAGAAAAAATGAACCAATTCCTAAAATACCAAAGAAAAACAAAGCTCTCACAAGATAAAACAAATAATCTGAATGAACTTATAACTATTACGGAAATTAAATTCATAGTTAAAAACCTTTCTAAACATAAATCTCTTGTGGCAAATTCTATCAAATATTTAAAAAAGATTAAGACCACCTCTACAAAATGCCTTCCATGAAACAGAAAAGGAGTAAATAATTTCCAACTCATTTTATGATGCCAATATCACCTTTACATTAATAGGAAAGACTGTACAAAAAAAGGAAAATTATAAACCAGTATCTCTCATGAATATAGATACAAGGTCAAAAAAGAAATCACAAGAGAAATGAGAAAATACTTTTAGACAAATGAAAACAAAAAAAACACACATACCCAAACTTACGGAATACAGCAAAAGCAATGGTCAGAGGATGATTTATAGCTATAAATGTCTACTCCTACCTCACACCATATTTTAAAAACCCTCAAAATGAATAAATGACATAGGGGCTAAAATCATAAAACTCTTAGAAGAAAATATAAGGGTCAATCTTTTTTTCTTTTAATTGTACTTTAAGTTCTACGGTACACGTGCAGATCTTGCAGGACTGTTGCATAGGTACACACATGCCATGGTGGTTTGCTGTCTCCATCCTCCCATCACCTATATCAGGCATTTCTCCCAACATTATCCCTCCCCAACCCCGCTGTTCCTCCCCAGCCTCCAACCCCCCAACAGACCCCAGCTTGTGATGTTCCCCTCCCTGTGCCCTTATCGTTCAACACCCACCTATGAATGAGAACATGCGGTGTTTGGCTTTCTGTTCTTGTGTCAGTTTGTTAAGAATGATGGTTTCCAGATTCATACATGTCCCTACAAAGGACATGAAGTCATCCTTTTTTATGGCTGCATAGTATTCCATGGTGTGTACATGCTACATTTTCTTTGTCCAGTCTATCACTGATGGACATTTGGGTTGGTTCCAGGTCTTTGCTATCATAAACAGTGCCACAATGAACATACGTGAGCATGTGTCTTTATAATAGAATGATTTATAATCCTTTGGGTGTATACCCAGTAATGGGATTGCTGGGTCAAATGGAATTTCTATTTCTAGATCCTTGAGGAATCACCACACTGCCTTCCACAATGGTTGAACTAATTTACACTCCCAGCAACAGTGTAAAAGTGTTCCTATTTCTCCACATCCTCTCTAGCATCTGTTGTCTCCAGATTTTTAAATGATTGCCATTCTAACTGGCATGAGATGGCATCTCAATCTGTTTTGATTTGCATTTCTCTAATGACCAGTGGTGACAAGCATTTATTTTATATGTTTGTTGGCCTCATAAATGTCTTCCTTTGCAAAGTGTCTGTTCATATCCTTTGCCCACTTTTGAATGGGTTTGTTTCTTTTTTTCTTGAAAATCTGCTTTAATTCTTGGTAGATTCTGGATAGTATTGGAAGTTCTAGCCAGAGTAATCAGGCAAGAAAAAGAAATAAAGCATATTCAGTTAGGAAAAGAGGAAGTCAAATTGTCTCTATTTGCAGATGACATGACTGTATATTTAGACGACCTCATTGTCTCAGCTCAAAATCTCCTTAAGATGATAAGCAACTTCAGCAAAGTCTCAGGATACAAAATCAATGTGCAGAAATCACAAGCATTCCTACACACCAATAACAGACATAGAGCCAAATCATAAGTGAACTCCCTTTCACAATTGCTACAAAGAGAATAAAATACCAAGGAATACAATAACAATGGATGTGAAGGACCTCTTCAAGGAGAACTACAAACCACCCTCAAGGAAATAAGAGAGGACACAAACAGATGGAAAAACATTCCATGCTCATGGTTAGGAAGCACTGCCCCAAGTAATTTATAGATTCAATGCTATCCCCATCAAGCTACCATTAACCTTCTTCACAGAACTGGAAAAAACCACTTTAAACTTCATAGGGAACCAAAAAAGAGCCTGCACAGCCAAGACAATCCTAAGCAAAAAGAACAAAGTTGGAGGCATCATACTACCTGACTTCAAACTATACTATAAGGCTACAGTAATCAAAATAGCATGGTACTGTTACCAAAACAGAGATATAGACAGATGGAACAGAGGCCTCAGAAATAATGCCACACATCTACGACTATCTGATCTTCAACAAACCTGACAAAAACAAGCAATGGGGAAAGGATTCCCTGTTTAATAAATGGTGTTGGGAAAACTGGCTAGCCATGTGCAGAAAGCTGAAACTGGATCCCCTCCTTACACCTTACACTAAAATCAACTTCAGATGGATTAAAGATTTAAAAATAAGACCTAACACCATAAAAACCCTAGAAGAAAACCTAGGCAATATCATTCAGGACATAGGTATAGGCAAGCACTTCATGACTAAAACACCAAAAGCATTGGCAACAAAAGCCAAAACAGACAAATGGGATCTAATTAAAGTTAAGAGTTTCCACACTGCAAAAGAAACAATCATTAGAGTGAACCGGTAACCAAAAGAATCAGAAAAAATTTTTGCCATCTACCCATCTAACAAAGGGTAAATCTTAATGACCTTGGATTTAACAATGGATTCTTAGATCTATGACACCAAAAGTATGAGCAACAAAAAAAACTGACAAATCACACTTTAACAAAATTAAAATCTTTTGTGCAATGAACATTCTCAAGAAAGTAAAAAAAAAAAAAAAAAAAAAAAATACAGAATGCAAGAAAATAGCTGCAAGTCAGGAATTTTATTAGATCTAGTATCCAGAATACATAAAGGTTATCATGGAGGTAAACAGTAGAGTAGTAGTTACCAGAGTCTGGGAAGAAATGGACAAAGAAGGGGATAAAGGGAAGTTGGTTAACGGGGGCAAACATACAACTGGATAGAAGGAATAAGTTCTAGTATTTGACAGTATAGTAGGGAAATTATAGTTAACAATACATCGTATATTTCAAAATAGCAAGAAGAACTGTATCATTTCCAACACAAAGATAAATGTTTAAAGTGATGGGTATCCCAATCACCCTGATTTCATCATTATATACTGTATACCTATACGAAAATTATCAGATGTACCCCAGAAATATGTATAATCATTATGTATCAATTTTTTTTTCTTTGAGATGGAGGCTGGCTCTGTTGCCCAGGCTGGAGCACAGTGGCATAATCTCAGCTCACTGCAACCTCCGCCTCCTGGGTTAGAGCAATTCTCCTGCCTCAGCTCCTGAGTAGCTGGAATTACAGGCATGCACCACCACATCCAGATAATTTTTTTGTATTTTTAGTGGAGATGGAGTTTTACCATGTTGGTCAGGCTAGTCTCGAACTCCTGACCTCAAGTGATCCACCTTCCTTGGTCTCCCAAAGAGCAGGGATTACAGGCGTGAGCCACCGTGCCTGGCCACAATTTAAAAATTAACAAAAAAATAGTGTAGACTATAATGTAGTCTAGTAATGTCCAGTAGCATATGTCTTAAAAAAAGTACATATCTTAATTTTAAAATGTTGTTAAAAACCACTAACAATTACCTTTTTTTTTTTTTTGAGACAGAGTCTCACTTTGTCACCCAGGCTGGAGTGGAGTGACACGATCTCAGCTCACTGCAGCCTCTGCCTCCTGAGTTCAAGTGATTCTCCTGCCTCAGTCTCCCAAGTAGCTGTGATTACAGTCAAGTGCCACCACGCTTGGCTAATTTTTGTATTTTTTTGGTAGTGATGGGGTTTCACCACGTTGGACAGGCTGGTCTCGAATTCCTGACCTCAGGTGACCCACCCAACCTCGGCCTCCCAAAGTGCTGGGATTACAGACAACAGCCACTGGGCCCAGCCAAAAACCACTAACAATTACCTGGGCCTTCAATGAGTTATTGTCTTTGTATTGGTGGAGGGTCTTACCTCAGTGTTGATGGCTGCTGCCTGATCAAGTCAGGACTTGCTAAAAGTTAGAGTGGCTATGGCAATTTCTCTTTTTTTTTCCTTTTTGAGATGGAGTCTCACTCTGTTGCCCAGGCTGTGAGTGCAGTGGCATAATCTTGGCTCAATGCAGCCTCCGCCTCCCAGCTTCAAGCAAATCTCCTGCCTCGGTCTCCCTAGTAGCTGGGATTACAGGCACCCACCACCACGTCTGGCTAATTTTTGTATTTTTAGTAGAGCAGGGGTTTCACCATGTTGGCTAGGCTGGTCTCCATCTCCTAACCTCAGGTGATCCGCCTACCTCGGCCTCCCAAAGTGCTGGGATTACAGGGGAGAGCTACTGTGCCCGGCCAGCAATTTCTTAAACAAGACAACCATGAAGTTTGCTGCACTGATTGACTTCTTTTCACAAAGTATTTCTCTGTACCAGGCAGTACAGTTTGGTAGCATTTGAACCACAGTAGAACTATTTTCAGTTCTTCTTAAGTATCTTAAGTCAGTCCTCTCCAATCTGCCAGTGCTTCATCAATGAACTGTATATAAAATTCTAAATCTTTTGCTGTCATTTTATCTGTGTTCATAGCATCTTCAGCAGGAGTTGACTCCATCTCAAAAAACCACTTTCTTTGTTCATCTGTAAGAAGCAACTTCTCATGTGTTCAAGTTTTATCATGACATTGCTATTGGCCTGTTTTGCTTTCTTATCATTCGTGTATTCATGTGTAGTTTCCTTCATGTCATGAGTCGTGACAGCAATTCAGCCACATCTCTAGGTTCCACTTCTAATTCTAGTTATTTTGCTATTTCTACACACCGGCAGATCCTTCCCCCATTCAAGTTCTGAACCCCTCAAAGTCATTCATGAGCATTAGAATCAACTTCTTCCAAACCCCCATTAATGGTGCCATTTTGACTTCTCATGAATCACAAATATTCTTAATGGCATCTAGAAAGGTGAATTACTTGCAGAAAAATTTCCATTAATGTTGCTCAGATCTATCAGAGGAATAACTATCTATGGCAGCTATAGCCTAATGAAAGATACTTAAGAAGAACTGAAAGTCAAAATTACTCCTTTATCCATGGGCTGCAGAATGAATGCTGTATTAGTTGTTGAGAAAACTTTACTGAGGCAAGAGGATCACTTGAGACCAGGAGTTTGTGAGACTAGCCTGGGAAACATAGTGAGACCCCATTTCTCTTAAAAAAAAAAAAATTAGCTGGGCATGGTGGTATGTAGCCTGTAGTCCCAGCTACTCAGGAAGCTGAGGCAGGATTGCTTGAGCTCAGGTGTTCAAGGCTGCAGAGAGCTATGATCACACCACTGCACACCACCCTGGGCAACAGAGTAAGACCCTGTCTCAAAACAAAAAAGAGAACATTAATCTACCTTGCACATCATCAGAGCTCTTGGGTGACTGGGTACAGTGTCAATGAGTAGTAATATGTTGGAAGGAATCTTTTTTTCTTCCAACAGTGGGTCTCAACAGTGGGCTTAAAATATTCAGTAAACCATGCTATAAAAGAATGTGTTGTCATCCAAGCATCATTGTTCCATTTACAGAGCAAAGACAGAGTAAATTTTGCAGAATTCCAAAGGGCTCTAGGATTTTTGGAATGATAAATAAGTGCTGGCTTCAACTTAAAGTCATCAGCAGCATAAGCCTCTAACAAGAGTCAGCCTGTCTTTTGAAGCCAGTCATTGACTTAAGGGAATGTTGTGGCTGGTTTCATCTTCTATCCAGATCACTAAAACTATCTCAAAATCAGCAATTAGGTTGTTTTGCTTGCCTTTTTTTTTTTTTTGAGACACAGTTTTACTCTTGTTACCCAGGCTGAAGTGCAATGGTGCGATCTCAGCTCACCGCAACCTATGCTTCCCGGGTTCAAGTGATTCCCCTGCCTTAGTCTCCCGAGTAGCTGAGATCACAGGCATGTACCACCACACCCAGCTAATTTTGTATTTTTGGTAGAGACGGGGTTTCTCCATGTTGATCAGGCTGATCTTGAACTCCCGATCTCAGGTGATCTGCCTGCCTCAGCCTCCCAAAGTGCTGAGATTACAGCCATGAGCCACCGTGCCTGGCCTCACTTTTTTTAAATTAATAGAGACGAGGTCTCACTATGATGGCCAGGCTGGTCTTGGAGTTCTAGCCTCAAGTGATCCTCCCATCTCGGCCTCTTAAAGTGCTGGGATTACAGGCATGGGGCACCATGTCCAGCCTGTTTTGCTTTCTTATAATTCATGTATTCACTGGAGTAGCACTTATAATTTCCTTCAAATACTCTGCCTTTGCATTCACAACCTGGCTGTTTGGCACAAAAGGCATAGCTTTTGATGTGCCTTCTTCACTAAGCTTCAACATTTCCAGCTTTTGATTTAAAGAGAGAGACATGTGACTCTTGGTTTCACTTGAATACTTAGAGGCCACTATAGGGTTATTAATTGGCTTACTTTCAATATTACTGTGTCTCAGGGAATAGGGAGGCCGGAGAAGAGTTGGGGGAACAGCCAGTCAGTGGAGCAGTGAGAACACACACAACATTTACTGATGAAGGTTACTGCCTTATATGGGTGTGGTTTGTGGCACCCCCAAACAATTTTACAATAGTAACATGGAAGATCATAGAACACCAAAACAGACAAAGTTTGAAATATTGCAAGATTTACTAAAATGTGACACAGAGACACAAAGTGAGCATATGCTGTTGGAAAAATGGTGCCAACAGACTTGCTTGATGTAGGGTTGCCACCGACCTTCAATTTGTTAAACAGAAAAAAAGAAAACATTATCTTTGAAGTACAATAAAATGAACACAATAAAAGTATGCTTGTAATTCTACATATAACTTCTGCAATGCTTTACAGTTGTTGTACAAAGAAAAAAATGTCTATAATCATTTCTATTGGGTAGCAAATACCACAACTACTTTTGCACCAACTTAATATTTAAAATGTAAGCAAGTTATAGGTCCAAACCTATGTATTGCTCTAGCCAGGTTGGAGTACAGTGGTGTGATCTCACCTCACTGCAACTTCCGCTTCTCAGGTTCAAGGAATTCTCCTGTTTAAGCTTCCAGAGTAGGTGGGATTACAGGCACACACCACCATGCCCAGCTAATTTTCGTAGTTTTAGTAGAGATGGGGTTTCACCATACTGGTCAGGCTGGTCTTGAACTCCTGACTTTAGGTGATCCACCTGCCTTGGCCTCCAAAATACTGGGATTACAGGTATGAGCCACAGCACCCAGCCTTAACTATCTATCTTAAAAAAGGACTTATCTTCGGCCAAGCGCAGTGGCTCATGCCTGTAATCCCAGCACTTTGGGAGGCCAGGGCAGGTGCCTCAAGGCTGAGGCAGGAGAATCACCTGAACCCGGGAGGCAGAGATTGCAGTGAGCTGAGATTGCACCATTGCACTCCAGCCTGGACAACAAGAGGGAAACTTCACCTCAAAAAAGGAAAAAAAAAAAAAAAGGACCTTATCTTCTTCAAGAAAGAATATCAAAAAGGATAATTTTCCTATGGCTTTCTGCTATGAATACCACAGCAGTCAGCTGATCTTATGTCTTGTCAAACATTCTGCACTAGGATCTTAAGGATTCTTTCACTGGCTTACTACTTTCAATATAGTTAATAATTTAACCTTGGAACATGGAATCATTCTGAAGATGCTCTACCATGTCTCATCTTACTGGATCCTATTTAGTCATACCATATGACACCACATGTTTTCCCCATAGAGCAATTTTCTTTTCTTCTACAGTACCTTTATTTATTTTTCCAGTTAGCCATGTAAGCTTTCTTGGGCTTGGCCTTTAATCTGTAGTATACATCTTTTTCAAGGCTTCTAAAAATGTGTTTTAAAGAATCTCTAGTTAATATTATTCAAACATTTAGTAAAATGTGAGGCACTGTTCCTCTACCAGACACATAAAACTCTACCCCATCCTTAAAACATCTACATTGCAATAGAGCTACTTCTTTAAAATATTTATCTAAGCCCATATTTTCTGTTCCTTTTTCTAAAGATGAATAATCATACAATAGATCATTCTGGCTTTCTCCCTTCTGATAAACTGTTTGAATGGTGAATATGTCCTTAAATGATAATTTTTATATCCTGATTTATCCACAGACCTCTCTGCTCACTAACTGAAACTAACCCCAATACGTATGTGCTATGTATATAAAAGAACTATCATTTTATGGATTGTCTCTGTTATTAATCAGGTCACAAACATTCATTCATTAAATCATTACACCACAGTAAAATAATATGTATTCCATGTTACAGATGAATAATTGTAAGGTTTAGCAGGTTAAGTAATCTTCCCAGCTTCATACCAAGAGGAATTTGAATTAAATTCCTTTGATTCAATCATTTATTGAATCCAGATCTATTTCCTACAGTAATCAGAAGTAAGGTGATATTTCCAACAAAGGTTTCAATGAAACCACAAATCCAAGAAAGGATGGCCACCTACAGTAGACTTTGATAACAAAATTTGGTGCTTGTTTCAGCAGCACATATACTAAAATCAGAATAATACAGAGAAGGTTAGCATGGCCTCTGCATAAGGATGACATGCAAATTCATGAAGCATTCCATATTTTTTTTAAATTAAAAAAATTTAAATAAATTTAGATTCGATCAACACACCCATTTTATAAAAAGAATTGTAGGTTTTGGAAATACAGGGAAAATCATACTCCTAATTTTTAGAAGAACGTAAGAATTTAACAGAGGTATAAGATTATCTTTTACTTTTCCAGAAGCCCCCAATTTAAATCAGATCCCCATTACAGGGTTGTCCAACATTTTGGTTTCAGGATCTCTCTCTCTCTCAGTGCTTGCGCCCACGCGCTTGCACCCACACACACACCAGACACACCTTTTTTTTTTTTTTTTTTGAGATAGGGTCTCACTCTGTAGCCCAGGCAAGAATGCAGTGTACAACCACAGCTCACACAATCTCAAACTCCTGGGCTCAAGTGATCCTCTCACCTCAGCCTCCCAAGTAACTAAGCCTACAAGCACACGCCATCACGCCTGGCTAATTTTTAAAATTTTTTTGTAGAGACAGGGTCTTGCTATGTTGGCTCTTCCTGCATTGGCCTCCCAGAGTGTTGTTATTACAGGTGTTAGCCACCACACTTGGCCCCTTCATACACTTAAAAAGTATGGAGGACCCTAGAAAGCTTTTATCTACATAGTTTATTGCTATCAGTATTTACCACATTAAAAATTATAACCAAGAAATATTTAAAACTCATTTTAAAATAACAACTCATTAACAAAAGTGATCTATTTTAAATGAAAAACAAACAAACAAACCACATTTTCCAAAACAACAAAAAATGAGAAGGCAAAGTGGGACTGATTGGTTGACTGACTGATTGAGAGACAGTCTTGCTCTTGTTAGGCAGGCTCAACGTCTGTCTCCCAGGTTCAAGCAATTCTCCTGCCTCTCAGCCTCCTGATTACAGGGAGGGATTACAGGTGTATGCCACTATGCCCAGCTAATATTTGGATTCTTGGTAGAGATGGGATTTCACCATGTTGGCCAGGCTGGTCTTGAACTCTGGCCTCAAGTGATCTGCCCACCTTGGACTCCCAAAGTGCTGGGATTACAGGTGTGAACCACTGCACACAGCCCCAAAGTGGCTTAAAAAAAATTTTTTTTTGCCAATTTCTTTAATGTCTGCCTTAACAAAAGACATCTGGATTCTTGTGCCTTCTGTGTTCAATTTGTTGCAATATCATACATCCTATCACTATTATATACTCATAAGAATGAGAATGAAAAGGCAAATAATATCTTAGTAGGATTATAAAAATAATTTTGACCTCAAGGGCCATATTAGGATTTTAGAAACCTGCAGGCACCCTTTACTATTCCTTCTTACCTCTAATATTTAGTTACATATTTGTGCCCAGATTTTGTTCAAAGTCTGTGTTACAATGTAGATTCCACAAATGTAGCAATTGTGTCTATTTTCATATGTGGATATGTCCATATTGTCTACACATAGTACCTGGCACATAATCAACTATATAGACATTTATTGAATAATATACTATAATGTGACAGTAATATAAACTACTATGGTTAAAAGAAGATAAATGGGCAATATCAATCTGGAGGCAAATTTGGAAGGTTTCATTCATATTTGATCTGGATCCTAAACAATGAGTAGGATTTTGTTAAGTGTATGTGGGAGCAAGAGTATTTCAGCCATAGTAAACAATCATCAGTGGCATTGAGGTAGAGGTTATGTTCATGATACTTACTGCAATAGTTTGGTATGCTTATAGCATAGGTGAGTAGGCGTTTAGGAGGAGATAAAGTTAGTAAGAGGAGACTGAAAAATCTTCAACGAAGTTTGGATCTTATTTTAGAAACAAGGATCAAATGTTCCAAAAGACCCATTGTTTCAGTTCCTCACACTACCATTTATTAGATGGGCTTGGATAAGTTTATTCTAAATCTTATTCTGCTCATACTTCCTTCACAGGGTTATGGTAATAGTTTATGACATAATCACTTCATGTGTCACCTTGTTTACTGTCACGACTCTAGTCAAAATTATCATCCTTTCTCTCTGACCTACTACTACTTACAAAGGCATCCTAACTGCTTTCCCCACTTCTTTTGACTTAATTCCTATTCTGCTCTCATCCATTTTGTAGTCAGAGTGGAATCTGTAAAACATGTAACTGATTCACAACACTCCCCTTGCTTAAACCCTTTAATGTCTCCCTAGTCACTCAGAATAAAACCTAAACTTCTTGGTATAGAGTGCATGATCTGAAACAATTTCATCCTAGCTTACCTCCTGCCTCATCAGGCACTACTCACTCTAGCCATACTCAATAAGCTCAACCACAATTTCAGCAGCAGAGCAGAGCCTTCACACATGCTATTCCTCCTTCCTAGAATACTCTTTGCCCAGTACCTTTCTAAACTAAGCACAGCTTCTTCAGATAGTTTAAATCTCACTTTTTCAAAAGAGCCTTTCCTATCACCCTCCTCCCAATCTATATTTGATCCTCATTAAGCTCTCCCATCACCCCGTATTTTTTATTTTGTCACAAATCACAATTCAGAATTCATGTGTGTGTATGTATGTATTTTTAAAATAATGTGTTAAATGAACAACTAATTGTAGAGACCACATCTAAGCCCAGGACATGGTCATTTTTAATGTAGTTTTTATTGTTATAAATGGCTTTTGATCTGATTAGACATTAGATTTTAGGATGTCTAATCTGGCAATAATGTTTATGTTAACCAACAAGCCAGAGAGGTACTGGAGGCAGGGAATCCCATTAAAACTATGCTACAATTATAGGCAAGAAGTAATGAGAGTCTGAACTACTGTTGAGGAATACTCTCACAACAAACCTGTAAGGTAGCAAGGAGGAAGCTACAGTTTTGAGAGTAAATTACCATTCCAAAACAGATAGTTTGAAAACTTTGTATTATTTGGTTGTTTAGACAACCAAGTAAGTGGGCTGCTGAGAGAAACTGTAGTTCCAACTCCACAAGTAAGTCATCAGAATTCCAACACTGGTATGGTGCAAAAGCCTCTATAGTCAATGTAATTATGTCCAGTGGCTAATTAACTGAAAAGGTCAGGGAATCATGAGGAACAGTAAACACAGGCCTTGAACATTTTAAATACTTAAAACTGTAAAATGAACATTCATTCTCTAATCTTTGATACAGGACCAACAATCTTCCTTTAGATATAATTCACATCAATGGAGAACACCAGTTAACCTGATGAGTTGCTTAGGTGGAGGTCAATTCAGAGAGCTAAAATTACTTTTCCTTTTTGAGCACCACGGCTGCAATGACACAAATTGAACAATAAGTTACAATGTGATGGCCAAATGAGTGGTTTACAAATAGGTATGCACATACACCTGAGGACCTGTAGGAAGACTCTTCGTTGGGGATATAGGTAGGCTACATTATTTAGTTAATGTGTTCATCTAGAAAATTAGAAAAAGTCAGCTTTTGATATTTATTTATTTTGGAGATCCAGGATTTCACTCTGTGCCCAGGCTGGAGTACAGTGGTGTGATTACAGCTCATTGCAGGCTCAAACTTTTGGGCTCAAGCAATTCTCCCACGTTGGCCTCCCAAGTAGCAGGGACTACAGGTGCATGCCACCATGCTCGTCTAATTTTTTTAATTTTTCGTAGAGATGGGAGTCTTGCTATGTTGCCTAGGCTAGTCTCAAACTCCCAGGCTCAAGTTATCCTCCCCTTCTTGGCCTCCCAAAGTGCTGGGATCGCAGGTATGAGCCACTGTGCCTGGACTCAGCATTTAATATTTACATAGGTACCCTAACTTACGGTTAGTATCAGAGATGTGACACATATAGTCAAGAGGTATGCTGAAGACTGGGCATTTCATATGGCAGAACACTTGACAGTGGTACTCTCCTCTTTCATTTGTCTTACTGTGACATACTACGACTCACATATACTGATTTAAGTAAATGTATGGATTGGATTATGTTACCAAGTTTTAACTAAACCTTATAGAATGAACAAGTGAATAAAAGAATTCCTACAAACAGATCTCAAACTTCATACTGAAGAAAACATTATTCCTGCTAGAGAAAAGAAAATCAAAATTAACACTTTCCTTACTCTAGCACAAGCTGTTTGTTTTTTATCCATAATACAGGATAAAAACAATGATCTAATCTAGTGGTTCCTAACCAGAAGTAATTTTGCCTCTCAAGACATTTGGTAATGCCTCACAGCATTTTTGATGTTTCTACTGTGGGGTAATACTGGCATCTTGTGAGTAGAGGCCAGGGAAGCTGCTGAACATCCAACAATGCACAGGATGCCCTGCCCCCCCCCCGCCCCCAAGAAAGACTTATCCACTTCAAAAACATCAACAGCACCAGTTGAGAAACCCTAACCTAATAATCCCTGACAAGAAACTGGCTGTTTAAAAAATTATCCAAATTACTTAAAATATGAACTTGTACACACTATTATAATGATCAACCTTGGCCTAATGGTATGTTATAATTTGAAATATTAGCTAAAGACCAAAAAACACTTTATAATTTCATTTTTAGCTTGGCTTTTTAAAAATTCATGTTCAGCCAGGCGCGGTGGCTCACACCTATAATCCCAGCACTTTGGGAGGCCGAGGCAGGTGGATCACGAGGTCAAGAGATCAAGACCATCCTGGTCAAAAAGGTGAAACCCCATCTCTACTAAAAATACAAAAATTAGCTGGGCATGGTGGTACGCGCCTGTAGTCCCAGCTACTCGGAAGGCTGAGGCAAGAGAATTGCTTGAACCCAGAAGGCGGAGGTTGTGGTGAGCTGAGATTGTGCCATTCCACTCCAGTCTGGGTAACAACAGTGAAACTCCATCTAAAAAAATAATAATAATAAAATAAAATAAATAAAAATTCATGTTAACAAGTTCATATTTTATAAAATGTTACCATTTTCTTCAGTGGCACACATATAGCATAAATAAAACATATATGTACTGGGGTAAGAGCTCACTTCTTTAATGACAGAGCACAAAATTTTTAAGTCTGAAGACTACTTACTCAAATACTGAAGCTAACGGATATCAGTATATTAATACAAGTGAGTTTATTAAAATTCAGATTTAAAATCCAAGCCAAAAGAAAAAAGAAATGAAGCAAAAAAAGAACCTGGTAATGCAATGTTTTATTTTCTAGGGCTACCACAATCCAGGGTACTGAGCAGATTCAAGACAATATCCAAATTCAAACCATCAGTTGAAAGGCAGAAGGAGAGCAACACAAGCTGTCAACTTTGGTTAGTAATCTCAAGAAAACAGATGGTTGTACATTATATGGTAGGAAGCAAGGGGGCTCCAATAGCATGGAAGTTAATGGCATGGATTCTAGAGTCACAATGTCTGGGTCCAAGTCCCAAATCTTCTACTCAAGCAGTGTGCCCTTAGGTAAGCTGCATAACCTTTCTAAGCCTACTTCCACTACAAAATGGGAATTACAGTATCTAACTCTTAGGGTTGGGTGAAGATTTATGGTAAGGCATAGTGAATAAGAGTACAGACTTTAAAATAAGAATTCCAGTTCTGTCACTTAGCTTTGTAACCTTAGGCAAATTACTTAACCCCCAAGTGTCAGTTTCTTGACATATCCCTATTATTTGAGTGATACAAACTTCATAGATTTGACCAGAGAATCAAATGGAATCCTCAGTGCCTGGCACAAATTAAATAATAAACTGAAATAATAAATGAATTAGATATCCAGTTCATTATATTTAATCATAAAATTAAGTGGTACATTATTACTATACAACTTTTTTGGGGATAATCTCTGTAGTTCCACAACGACTATCTTTCAAACACCTAATGATAGATATTCTTCTGTTAGCCAATAAATATTTACTAAATCCCTACTATGTGCTCAGGCTCATGCTAAGAGTCGAGGATGAGCAAGACTGACACGTTCTTGCAGCCCTCAGAGAACTCACATACGCCATTTAGATTTTTTTTTTCTAAGCTAAAAATCCCTACTCCTTTCACTGTTCTTCAATCATTTAGTAACTTCTCACTCTTAAGTGTACTGACTTCCCAAAATGTTACACATCAGTGTCTCACTAAATGAGTTTTCCATCTTAACCTCAGATTAAAAATCACCTTGGAAGCTTTTACAAATCCAGATGCCAAGGCCTCACCCTCAAAAACCAGAACCTCTGTGTAAAGGACCCAGGTATCTGTACTTTTTGAAGTCCTCCAGGTACTTCTGATGTGCAGCCAAGGTCAAAACCAAAATAAAACACTACTCTAACATCTGTCACCCATACCTGAATGAAAGGAAGCGTATTTTAATTATCTAGTATGAGAATAAAATGGGATTATTTCCCACAATTGCTCAAGATTATTAATGCAGCCTAAGAAACAGTTTTTAAGAGGCATATCACAATTCTGATTTAAATTAAAAGTATAACTTATTTATTAATGTATTCATGTAACATGCATTTTTTAAAAGACTATATATCATGAACTAAGGATACAAAGTATCTTTGCCTTCAAAGATTTGAGCTCATAGTACAATAGAGGTATTAGAGACACCTATACTACAAAGTGGTTACTTCGAATAATCAAGATGTGCCTAAAATACTATCAGAGTACCAAGCAGAGAAGATGATAGGGTGTGGAGTAGAGGGGAAAACAAAAGCACTTAGAGAAAGCTTCTGGAAAAGATAACCAGAACTAAATTCTGAAGGATGAGTAAAAGTTGATGAGTTCAGCGTTCTCCAAAGGAGTCTACAGTCATCCCTCCATATCCACAAGGGATTAGTTCCAGGACTCTCTCCTACAGTACCATGATCCTTGGATGCTGAAGTCTCTTATATAAAAAGGGAGGGTACTTATATATAGCTTATACTTTCCATATACTTTAAATCATCTCTAGATTTCTTACAATGACTAATACAATGTAAATGTTACATAAATAGTTGCTATACTATATTATCTTGTATTTGTATTATTGTATTACTTTTTATTGTTTTCCTAATACTTCTGATCCGCAGTTGGTTGAATCCTAGGATGCAGAACTTGTAGATATGGAGGGCCACTGTAAAAGTGGCATTTTGGGTGGGGCAATTCTTTGCTGTGTAGGACTTCTAGTGCATTGCGTTCCTTGATCTGTGGGCATTAAATCCAAATAGCATCCTCCAGTCATGGCAATCAAAGTATTTCCAAATGCCTCCCAGCAGGGCAAGTATCACCTCAGAAACCACTGAAAAAAAAAATTGGGTGGTGGGGAAAAGATGAAGGAAGAGAGCATTCTAGGACAAAGGGACAGAAACAACAGGAAACAATCATGAAAAATGCAAGGGTTTGATTGGAATTAAACAGCATTTCCCTAAAATGTTTCAGAGAATATTAGCATATATTACACAGAAGCAATGTTCCATAGTCAAGGAAGTTTATAAAATTCTAATTTAGACAAAAGTAAGGCCAGGTGCAGTGGCTCACATCTATAATCCCAGCACTTTGGGAGGCCAAGGTGAGTGGATCATTTGAGGTCAGGAGTTCAAGATGAGCCTGGCCAACATGGTGAAACCCCATCACTAGTAAAAATATTTAAAAACAATTAGCTAGGTGTGATGGCACACACCTGTAATCCCAGCTACTTGGAAGGCTGAGGCAAGAGAATTGCTTGAGCCCAGGAGGTGGAGGATGCAGTGAGCTGAGATCGTGACACTACACTACACCCTGGGTGACAGAGAAAGACTGTCTTAAAAAATAAAAATAAAAAAAAAACAAAGGTAAGTTTCTTTACTGCAGTTCTTCTCAACCATTACTATGCTAATATCCAATTATGAAACCCTAAAAGGGGAGCTATATATTATTGTACAGGGTATCAGTAGCTTGCCAAATCAATTCAGATACTTTTTAGATGAATCCCTTAATATGTGAAATACAGAAATCAAGTAAGATTCAGATGACACGGTATCCCTCATTTGGGCTTAGAAACTCAACAGGTTAGGCAATGAGGAACATTTAAAATTTCCCAAAATTGTAAACTATGGAAACTATCTTTGGGAGAACACTTTGAATGAATACAGCTGTAAAATTGGCAAACCTAATTCAACAATCAATTAAAAGAATACACATTGTGATAAAATGTATCCAGTCACACGAGAGTTGCCTACTCAAAACTAGGAAGTCTACCAATACAATTACTTGCATGAATAGATCAATGTAGGAAAAAAACGTGATTATCTCAATAAACGTAGGGAAAAAAACTGACAAAATTCAATGCCCATTTACAATTTTAAAAAATACCCAACTATCAGCAAACTAGAAATGGAAGAAACATTCTTAAACTGCATATAGAGTATCTATCTACAAGAAGTCTTTAGGTCACCAAGCATAACAGAAGCATTCTCACTAAAGACAGGAGAAATAAAGATGCCTGTTATCATTACAATTATCAAATATTATAATGGAGGCACTAGCCAGTGCTTTAGAGTAAGTGGTGGCAAAGGGGAGGCAAAGATAGGAGGATAAAGAGATAAAACAATCATTATTTTTACTTATGAGTGTTACTAAATAATCCAAGACAATCCATTGATAAACTTTAGTAGTAGTAAGTATTCTGTAACAATCAGATATAACATCCACGTACTAAAGAGTCAAAAGATTTCCTATGTATCACCAATAAGAAATTTTTAAAAATTTTAATTGATACATAATAATTGTACATATTTACAGATGTGTAATGTCAGTGATCAATCAGATCAGGGTAATTAACACAGACACCATCTCAAACATTTGTCAATTCTTTGTGTAATGTACATATAGTGATGTGTAATGTACAGTGACAGATCAGGGTAATTAACACAGACACCATCTCAAACATTCGTCATTTCTTTGTGTTGGAAACATTCAATATCCTCCTCCTAGCTTTATGAAACGACGTATTATTAACTATAGTCATCCTATACTACTACAGAACACTAGAATGTATTCTTCCTATCCAGCTGTAATTTTATATCCATTAACAAATCTCCCCAGGGCTTCCACTCTACCCCTACTATTCCCAGCCCCAAGTATCCTCTGTTCTGCTTTTTACTTCTATGAAATCAACTCTTTTTAGCTTCCATATAAGAGTGAGAACATGAAGGTTTATCTTTCTTTTGCTGGCTTTTTTCACTTAACATGATGTCGTCCAGTTCCAATCATGTTGCTGCAAACGACAGGATTTTTTCTTTTTACGGCTGAATAGCATCCCATTGCATATATAACCACACTTTGTTTATGCATTCTTCTGTTGCTGAACACCTAAGCTGATTCCGTATCTTGGCTACTGTGAATAGTGTGCTGCAATAAACATGGAAATGCAGATGTCTCTTCAATGTACTGACTTCCTTTCCTTTGGATAAACAGCCAATAGTAGAATTGCTAGATCACAGGTAACTCTATTTGTAGTTTTCTTCTTATTATTTCTTGTTTTACCCTTTGTAACCTTTGTAACTATTTGTCGTTTTCCGAGGAACCTCCATACTATCCTCCATAGTGGCTATACAAGTTTACATTCCCATCAAAAGCATGTAAGAGTTCTCTTTTCTCTGTATCTTCACTAGCATTTTTAATTTTTTGTCTCTTTTATAACAGCCATCCTAACAGGGGTGAGATGATACCTCACTGTGGTTCTGATTTGCATTCCTGCTTTTCTTCTAATAGTTTTATAACTGCCATCCTAACTGGGACCAGATGATACTAAACTGTGGTTTCATTTTCTGGTTTTGGGTCTTACAGGTAGGTCTTTGATCCATTTTGAGTTGATTTTTGTACAGGGTGAGAGGTGGGGGTCTAGTTTCATTCTTCTGCATATGAATATCCAGTAAAAAATATATATTTTTCTAAACATCACATTCACAATAGCACAAAAAGATTCTCAGAAATAAAACCAACCCTCCATATCCAAAAGAATAAAAAAATTATGTAGAGAACTACAAACCTTTAAGATAAAAAAAAGAGACAGCATAGCAGCTCATGCCTGTATCCCAGTACTTTGGGAGGCTGAGGTGGGTGGATCGCCTGAGGTCCAGAGTTCGAGACCAGCCTGGCCAACATGGTAAAACCCCATCTCTACTAAAAATACAAACAAGTAGGCCAAGCGTGGTGGCTTATGCCTGTAATCCCAGAACTTAGGGAGGCCAAGCCAGGTGAATCACCTGTGGTCAGGAGTTTGAGACCAGCCTGACCAATATGGTGAAACTCTGTCTCTACTAAAAATACAAAAATGAGCCAGACATGGTGGCTTGCACCTATAGTCCCGGCTACTGAGAAGGCTGAGAGGAGAACTGCTTGAACCTGAGAGGCAGAGGTTGCAGTAAGCCAAGACTGTGCCACTGCTCTCTAGCCTGGTGACAGAGTAAGACTGTCTCAAAAAAAAAAAAAAAAAAAAAAAGAGACCTAAATAAATGAAAATAACCATGTTCATGAATTGGAAAACTCAATATTATGATTATAAATCTCTAATATATATGTCTCTATATTAAAATATAAACTTAATACAATCACAATGAAAATCCCAATACTACTTTTTACAGAACTTCACAACCTAATCCTTTTGTTTTTTTAAAACAAATACCTAGACTTCAAGGACACTAACAATCTAATTCTAATGGTCACACAGAAGAGTAAATGAGCATATATTTGCACAAAAGAGAAGAGAATGGAATTTACCAAAACCAAAGACATAAGGTAGTAATGTGGACTTGATGCTGTTATAGACAGAAAGGTTAAGAAATAGCCCAGACATCGGTCCATGGCAATCTGGAAGAAATGAGAGCTTGCTTTATAAATAAGTGAGAAAAAGACTATGCACATATGTACAAATGGTGTTGGGAAAGTAATATCTCCACCAAGATATCTTCATATAACAAATACTGATTAAGTACCTAAACAAAATTTTTTGTACTTTTAAATTTATCAGAAGACAATAGAGAATATCCTTTCTAACTCTGGATATGAAAGATTTCTTAAAAGAAAAATAAGGGGAAAAAGACTGCTAAATCTGACCACATAAACAGCAACAACAATAAACTTCCTTATAAGGAAAGACTAGGTCAGGAACAATGTCTCATGTCTGTTATCCCAGGACTTTGGGAGGCCAATGCAGGAGGATCACTTGAAGCCAGGAGTTTGAGAGCAGCCTGGGCAACATAGCAAGAATCCATCTCTACAAAATTTTTTTTTCAAATTAGTTGGGCACAGTGATGTGCACTTGTCCTAGCTATTTAGGAGGCTAAGGCTGGAAGACTGCTTGAGCCCAGGAGGCTGCAGTGAGCTATCATCACACTATTGCACTCCAGCCTGGGCCTTAACAGAGTGGGAGGCCTGTCTCTGAACGAATGAATGAATGAATGAATGAATGACTAGAAGGAAATGCTTGACATATAATGGATAAAGAAGACTATCCATAAGAGAACACCTGAAAATAAGTTTTAAAAACAAATAGGATAATCTACATATAAATGGCAAAAGATAGCTACAAACAATTTACGAAAAAACCCGAAGGCTAATAAATATATGAAAACATACTCAACCTCACTAGTCATCAGAGATGAAAATTTAAGTAAGATAAATTTTTCCTTTTTATTATAAAATTATGTAGAGAAGAGTTTGCAAAACATCATTCCATTAAAGAGTAACTGTAAAGCAAACCCTATATAACGACAACCCAAGGTAAGAAACTGCATTGCCAATTATCTTAAAAGCCTCCCATTTGTTCTTCCTCAATCACATCCACTTTCTCTCCTCTCAGCTAGTCACTATCACTCACTTTTGTGATCATTAGTCCCTTGATTTTTGTTATAATTCCAGTATCTCTACTTATAATTCTACTACCTATATGTGTATTCCTATACAGTTAACTGCATTTGTTTTTAAACTGTTTATGAATAGAATCATGTTGTATGTAATCTTTTGTGACTTGGTTCTAATGTATGACTAATATATTTGTGAGATTCACACATATTGATGCAGGAGCTGTCTGTAGTTTGGTTTGTTCCTTAGTTATTTGAACTAGATTTTTGTTCCGCAAGTAAATACACAATGATACATTCTGCACTACTGATGAACATTTGAACTTTCTCTCTTGGGGTTAAAATGAATAATGCTGTTGTAAGAATTCATATATATATATATATATATATATGCTTCCTTCTTCACATATTCACATATTTCTCTAAGTCTAAGGCAATGGCTGACTCTCAAATTATGATTTCTGGACAAGGAGCATCAACATCCAACCCTGCCTCCCCCACAGGAACTTGATAAAAATGCAATGCAAACTATCAGGCTCTACCCAATTCCTACTTAACCAGAAACTCCAGAGGTAGACCCAACAGTCAGGTTTAACAAGCCCTCCAGATGATTCTGATGCACACTCAAGAACCACTATTCTAGGGTAAATGTCTAAGAGTGAGTGGTATTCCTGGTCATAGGATATCCTATTATTTTCCAAAGAATTTTCCCCCAATTTACATTCTCATTCATCAGTGGAAGAAAGTTCAGACTGCTCCATAGCTTCACCAATGCTTGATATTGTCAGGTGTTTTCATTTCTGCCAATCTACTTTATATGAAACAGTATCTCATTGTTGTTTTAATTTCTATTCCCCTAATTGTTAACAAGATTAAGGATCATTTCATATGTTTCTTAACCATTTACGTTTCTTTTTTTTAAATTCAAATGCCTGCTCAGGTTTTTTATCCTTTTTTCAATTTGGTGTTCTTTGTCTTAGTAATCCATAGGAATTCTTTATGTTTATTTTTCATACTAGTTCATTCTTTATATGTTGTGGTAGGTAGCCTCTAAAATGGCTCCCAGTGATCATCAACTCCTGGCATTCGTGCCTTGTACAATCTCCTCCCCTTGAATGTGACCTGGAGTTACTGGCTTGCTTCTAACAAAAAGAAAATGGCAGAAGTGATGGGATGCCATTTCCAAGACTAAAATACTGTGTTTTCCATCTTGGATGTTCTCTCTTATTCTCTTCTGGAAAGCCAACTACCGGCTATGAGGTGACCCTATGAAGAGGCCCATTTAAATAAATTTGAAAGTGGATCTTCTGAGGCCCATGAGGGAGCACAAAGCAAGTCAGGCCTTCAAAGAATTGCAGCCCTTGATTGATGACAGCCTCAAAGCACTAAGCCAGAACACCATCCAAGTAAAACACTCTCAGATTCCTTACCCACAGAACTGTGAGATAAATGTTATTTCAAACTGCCAAGTCTTAGATAATTACACAACGATTTAATAGCATTTGTTACAAATATCTTCTATTCCTTGCCTTGTCTTTTCAGTGTCTTAATGGGGCTTAATGAATAGAAGTTTCTGTTTTCAATGTAGTCAAATTTGTCCAGTTTTTATGGCTGGTATTTTCAGTCTTAAGAAATCCTTCCCTGCCTTGAGCTCATAAAATTATGCTCCTTTCTTTTTCTTTTCTTTTTTTTTTGAGATGAAGTTTCGCTCGTTACCCAGGCTGGAGTGCAATGGCACGATCTTGGCTCACCGCAACCTCTGCCTCCTAAGTTCAGGCAATTCTCCTGCCTCAGTCTCCTGAGTAGCTGGGATTATAGGCACGCGCCACCATGCCCAGCTAATTTTTTGTATTTTTAGTAGAGACGGGGTTTCACCATGTTGACTGGGGTGGTCTCGATCTCTTGACCTCGTGATCCACCTGCCTCGGCCTCCCAAAGTGCTGGGATTACAGGCATGAGCCACTGTGCCCGGCCTGCTCCTTTATTTTTGTAACAGCTTTCATGGTTTGCCCTTTTGTATTTAATCGTTAACCTATAAGAAATTGATTTTTACGTGTGACAGATGGGGAGGTCTAGCTTCATTTATTTAAGATGGTGGGCAATTATTCCAGTAAGTGTATCCTTTCCCAACTAATTTGCCATACAGCAGGTGTCCATCCAGCTACCCCTATGTAAGAATATCAAATTCATTCACATTATTTAGTGCCATTTTGTTATTTATCTCCCCTTTTGTTGTTGTTTTTTTTTTAAAGACCAATTTTCCTCTGTGACCCAGGCTACAATGCAATCGCACGATCTCGGCTCACTGCAACCTCCACCTCCTGGGTTTCAGTGATTCTTGGGCCTCAACCTTCTGAGTACCTGGAATTACAGGCATGCCCCACCACACCTGGCTAATTTTGGTATTTTTAGTATAGACGGGGTTTCACCATGTTGGCCAGGTTGGTCTCAAACTTCTGGCCTTAAGTGATCGGCCCACCTTGGCCTCTCAGAGTGCTGAGATTACAGGCATGAGCCACCCCACTCAATGCCCTTTTCTAAGTCCCTCAGAAACTCCACAGGCTATACCTAAGAACCATGCCTTTGAGACTCTCAAGATTATCCATCCTCCCTCTCTCCTCAGTCAGGTAACTGCTCTTTGGAAATCACTCAGCAGCAGATTCTCCTCTCCCTTTCTAACAAAGCCATAGTCCACTGACACCGTATTAGAGATCTATTATAAACAAAGCCTGTCTATTTCTAAGCTCCCTATTGTTAAAAGAAATTAACGGAAACTAACGAAAGTTTGTATGAAAAAAAAAAAATCAAGAAAAATTTTAAATACAAGTATAAGATAATAAAATTAGTTGTAAGTTTGTTTGTTGGTACTCCCAGTACTTACCAACATTTCATGAAGTGCTCTGTTCAAAACCCTAGATACCACTACATGTGGATTTGAATGTGAGCTTTGGGTGCGAGCCAGATCTCACATTCACCAAGGTAATAACCAGGAATGAGCAGTGCCTACCATACAGCATTCAAAATTTGTTGAGTGGAAAAAGGAATTAAAAGAAGTCTTCCTACCTTATTGTTTTTAAAGTGTATTTTGGCTATTCTTGCCTCTTTAAACTTCCATAGAAATTGTTGAATCAGGTTGTTAGGTTCCATAGAAAAAGCTACTGGAATCTGCATTTGAATTTCAATAAATCCACTATCAATTTGAGAAATACTAACATTTTTAACATACTCAGTCTTCCAATCCACACACTCAGTACATGATTAAACTTCCATAGAAATTGTTGAATCAGGTTGTTAGGTTCCATAGAAAAAGCTACTGGAATCTGCATTTGAATTTCAATAAATCCACTATCAATTTGAGAAATACTAACATTTTTAACATACTCAGTCTTCCAATCCACACACTCAGTACATGGTGTATACGATTTATTTAGGTGGTCTGTCTCTAAATAAGGTTTAATAACTGTTTACAAAGATTTTGTACATCTTAAGTATTTAAAATTCAGTTTAAGTATCTCCTTTCCTAGGGAATGTGTCTTCCATTCCCTAAAAGCATATTGAATTAATGTGCTCCTTTTCTGTGATTCTTCTGCATCTGGGGCACTTTCATCAGAGTACACTGTCCTTAATTCTTGATTTATTTGTCTGCTTCTACCACTAAACTGTAAGCTCCCTGAAGACAGACTATCATTCATTTCTATATCCCAGTGCCTAGCATACAACTCAGCACAAAGGAGCTAAATATTTATTTTTTATGCTTAAAAGGAATGAGTGAATTTATCCAATAACTGTAAAGTATAAATAAGGAAAAGGACACTATTTATTGAGTATGGGCATGCTTCATTTTATTGTGCTTTGATTCACTGCTCTTAGCAGATAATGGTTTTTGTTTGTTTTTTACAAACTGAAGAGTGGTGGCAATCCTGCATCGAGCACGTCTGCTGGCACCATTTTTCCAACAGCATATGCTCACTTCATGTCTCTGTCGTATTTCGTAATTTTCACAGTATTTCAAACTTTTGCATTATTATGATGTCTATTTTGGTGTTCTATGATCTTCTATGTTACTATTATAGCTTTGGGGTGTCACAAACCACACCCATATAAGGCAGTGAACATATTCAATAAATGTTGTGTGTATTCTCACTGCTCCCCTGACCGACCGGCTGTTCCCTTACCCCTTCTTAAGCCTCCTATTCCCTCAGACAAAATATTGGAATTAGGCCAATTAATAACCCTACAATGACTTCTAAGTGTTGAAGTGAAACCAAGAGTCACATGTTTCTCTCTTGAAATCAAAAGATAGAAATGATTAAGCTTAGTGAAGAAGGCATGTTTAAAGCTAGGCCTCTTATACTAAACAGTCAGATTGTAAAATGCAAAGGCACAGTTTTTGAAGAAAAGTACAAGTACTACTCCAGTGAACAGATTAATCATAAGAAAGCAAAACAGGCCGGGCACTGTTGCTCATGCCTGTAATCCCAGCACTTTGGGAAGCCAAGGTGAGAGGACTGCTTGAGGCCAAGAGTTTGAGACCAGCCTGGCCAACACAGTGAGACCCTCTCTCCAAGAATTTAAAAAAAAAAAAAAGTTTAAGAAAAGCAGGCAAGGAAGCAAAACAACCTAACTGCTAATATGGAGAAAGTTTTAGTGATCTGGATAGATCAAACCAGCCACAACATTTCCTAAGTCAATGCTTGGCTTCAAAGTTTCACAGACAGACTCCTGTTAGAGCCTAATGCAGCTGGTGACTAAGTTGAAGCCAATGCTCATTTATCATTCCAAAACTTCTAGGGCCCTTTTCGATTCTGCAAAATCTACTGTTTGTGTTCTGTAAACGGAACAATGAAACCTGGATGACAGCACAATATTTTACAACATGGTTTACTGAGTATTTTAAGCCCACTGTTGAGACCCACTGCTCAGTAGCAAAAAAGATTCCTTCCAAACACTAATACTCATTGACAATGTACCTGGTCACCCAAGAGCTCTGATAGAGGAGCTCCTCTGATACAGGAAGATTAATGTTTTCTCACCTGCTAACACATAATCTTGCAACCTATGGATCAAGAAGTAATTTTGACTTTCAACACTTCTTATTTAAGAAGTACCTTTCATTAGGCTATAGCAGCCACAGATGTCTAGGCAACATTAATTGAAAGCCTTCTGCAAAGAATTAACCTTTCTCTATGCCATGAAGAACATTTGTGATTCATGGGAGGAGGTCAAACTGGCAACATTAACAGGAGTTTGGAAGAAATTGATTCTAACCCTCATGGATGACTTTGCGGAGTTCAAAACTTCAATGAAGAAACTGCAGGTGTGGTAGAAACAGCAAGAGAACTACAGTTAGAAGTGGAGGCTAAAGATGTGACTGAATTGCTACAATATCATGATAAAATCTGAACAAATGAGAAGTTGTTTCTCATGGATGAGTAATAAAGTGGTTTCTTGACATGAACTCTACTCTTGCTGAAGATGCTGTGAGCAAGCACTGTTAAAATGACAGCAAAGAATTTAGAATACTACATAAAATTAGCTGATGAAGCACTGGCAGACTTGAGAGGACTGAGGCCAATTTTGAAAGCAGTTCTACTGTGGTTCAAATGCTATCAGACAGCACTGCCTGGTACACAGAAATCTTTTGTGAAGTCAATGAATGCAGCAAACTTCATTGTTGTCTAAAGAAACTGCCACAGCCATACTATCCTTCAGTAACCACCACTTATGAACCAGGAGCCATCAACATCAAGGCAAGACTGTCCACAGCAAAACAATTATGACTCATTGAAGGATCAAATGATCGTGAATTTCCCAGTAGATCTAGAAGTTTAATGAAACTCCAGCTCAATGCTTTTTGCAAATCAAGAATCTTGTATGGGTGATGGGTATTTCTTTTTTTGGGCGGTGGGGGCATCAAGAACCTTCATATCTAAGGACATCACATCTGATTCTCTCACTTTCTTATTTATTTATTTATTTTTTAACTGCCTATTCCAGGAAAGATTCTCTCACTTTCAATGGTCTAAGACATACCAAGTTGTGGAATTTGATCAATCAAAAATTTTTAATCATCCAGTTCAAGGCATTTTCTAACTTCTACTGTGATTTCTTCTTTGATGCACGGATTATTTTTCTTTTTGTGACAAAGTCTTGCTCTGTCACCAGGCTGGACTGCAGTGGTGCAATCTTGGCTCACTGCAACCTCCGCTGCCTGGGTTCAAGCAATTCCCTTGCCTTAGCCTCCCACGTAGCTGGGACTACAGGTGTGCCACCACGCCCAGCTAATTTTTTTTGTGTGTGTGTATTTTAGTAAAAACAGGGTCTCACCACTGTTGGCCAGGATGATCTTAATCTCTTGACCTCATGATCAAGGCCTCCTGGCCTTACAAAGTGTTCGGCTTACAGGCATGAGCCACCTTGCCCAGCCTTTTTTTTTTTTTTTCCCCCGACAGAGTCTTGCTTTGTCTCCCAGGCTGGAGTGCAATGGTGCGATCTTGGCTCACTGGAACCTCGGCCTCCCTGGTTCAAGCAATTCTTTTGCCTCAGCCTTCTCAGTAGCTGGGACTACAGGCACGCGCCACCAAGCCTGGCCAATTTTTATGTTTTTGGTAGAGACGGGTTTCACCATGCTGGCCAGCCTGGTCTTGAACTCCAGACTTCATGATCTGCCCACCTCAGCTTCCCAAAGTGCTGGGATTACAGGCATTAACTACCACACCTGGAAGGATTATTTCAAAGTATTAACAGTTGCTCCATTTCTAACATATGAAGCTTTAAAAATTAAGAGATTTTTAATAAAGATGCATTATAGACAGAAAAAAAGGCTTTTTTGATTTCAATCATTTGAAATCTGTTGAAACTTGCTTTACAACCTATTATACAATCCCCCGCAATCAAAATCCTACATGCTTGAAAATAATGTGTAGCCTGCCACTGCTGGGTAGAACGGATTCTATACACCCACTGGATTAAACTTCTTCATTGTGTTATACAAGTATTTTATATCCTAACTTACCTAACTGCTTCTTATATCAGTTACTTAGCTGTTTAAAATACCTCATTATGACTGTGGATTTGTCTTTCTTCTAGTTTCATTAACTTTTGCTATAAATATTCTAAGGCTATTTTTAGGCTACACTATATTATTAAGACTATTAAATCTTCACAGAGATATGGTCATTTTATCATTTGAGGTGACTCTTCTGCCAATGCTTTTTGCCTTACTGTCTACCTTTGATATTAACTGTATCATATTGTCTGTTAGAATATTCATGACATGTCTTATTGTGATGATTACTTTTGATCTTCTTTATTCTTAGGTTTCAGATATGTTTCTTATAAATTCCATATAATTGACTTTTTTGGAAATTCAGTGTAACAATGTTTGGCTTTTAACTGAATAATGTAATCCATTTTGTTTTTAACGTAGCTGGTGATATGTTTAGATTTAAATCTACCCATCTTACTTTGTGTTATTTGTCCTACTGGTTCTTTCCTTTCTTCACTTCTTTGGGATTAATTTTTATCAATCATTTGCTCTCTTCTGTGGGTTTAGAAAAGTCTGGTTTCTACACTTTTAGAAGATAACCTAGAAATTAAAACATGTGATTTATCAAAGTCCAGTCAATTAATACTTTCTACCTTTCTCCCTGACAATACAAAGATCTTAGAACACTGCTTTCATATATGAACACTTGTCATCTATTTTTTTGAGACAGGGTCTCACTCTGTCACCCAGGCTGGTGTGCAGTGGCATGACCAAGGATCACTGCAGCCTCAATCTCCTGGGCTCAAGCGATCCTTTTACCTCAGCCACCTGAGTAGCTGGGGCTATGAACAGGAACTACCACCCCAGCTATTTTTTATATTATTTGTAGAGACAGGGTTTCACTATGTTGCCCAGGCTGGTCTCAAACCCCTGGGTTCAAGTAACTGGCCCGCCTTGGCCTCTCAAAGTACCATGTCACATATTTTAATTTAGCTCTTACTACTACTTTATACAGTCAATGTATCTTTCAATACATCCACATATTTGCCACTCTCTTTGCTCTTCATTCCATTTTGCACTTCAGACTTTTATCTGAAATCTTTCTGCCTTAAGTATTAATGCATACTTCATAATTTCCTTTAGAAAGACCTGATGGAGTCTGTTCAACTAAGTATTTATTTTACTCTCATTCTTGAGGGATATTTTTTGCTAATTATAGAATTCTAGATTAGCAGTTTTTTTTTTTTTGAGAAGATATATGATTTTCAGTTGAAAAGTCAACTATCAGTCCAAAGTTGCTTCTTTGAAAAACATCTTTTTTGTGTCTGGCTACTTTAAAGATTTTTCTCCTTGTATTTGGGTTTATGCAGTTTTCCTATGATTTGTCTGGGTGTAGATTTCTATTTATATTGCTAGAAATTCATTAAGCTTCTTAATCAATGAACTGGTTTCTCACTGAACCCACAAAATTTTCAGCCAGAAATGTCTTTTCAAATATTACCTCTGTACCATTCTCTTTCTCCTCTCTTTCCAGAGCTCTGATTAAATAAATTAGATCTCATTCTATCTTCCATGTCTCTTTACCTCTCTTTACTATTTCCTATCTTTTGATTCTCAGTGCTACATTCTAAATGGTTTAATTCTGTCTTGTCTTCAAGGTCAATAACTCTTTCTTCACTAGGTATAATCTGTTAAACCTTTCTTTTAGGTATATTTGGTAAAATGTTCACTTCTGAAATTTCTATTTGTTTTTTTTTTTTTTTTTTGCAACTCTATTAAGTTCTTCTCCCCACCCCTGCCTTTTTGTCTTTTTTGAGACAGTTTCTCAATCTGTTGCCTAGGCTGGCGTGCAGTGTGGCACCATCATAGATCACTGCAGCCTTGGGTTCAAGCTGGTCCCAAATTCCTGGCCTCAAGTGACCCTCCCACCAAAGTGTTGGGATTACAGGCATGAACCAAAGTCACGTTGTGTGTGTGTGACAGAGTTTCACTCTTGTAGCCCAGGCTGGAATGCAGTAGTGCCATCTTGGCTCACTGCAACCTCCACCTCCCAGGTTCAAGTGTTTCTCCTTCCTCAGCCTCCTGAGGAGCTAAGCCTCCTAAGGAGCTGGGACTACAGGCACATGTCACCGCATTCAGCTAATGTTTGTATTTTTAGTAGAGATGAGGTTTCACCATGTTGGCCAGGCTGGTCTTGAACTCCTGACCTCAGGTGATCCACCCACCTTGGCCTCCCAAAGTGTTGGGATTACAGATGTGAGCCACTACGCCCAGCCAGTCCTAAGTCACTTTTTATGAGTCTTTGGTTCTTCAAGTTTGACCCAGTTCTTAAATGTAATAGTGATTGTTTTAAATCCATCTGATATTTGCACAATTTGAAGATTTTATAGATCTATTTCTGCTCTCTTATTCACATTGCCAACTGGATGCATGCTTAGTTATGTTTTATCTTTGAAAACTTACTTTTAGGTATATATACATAAAGACAACTACATAAATTTTAATTACATTGCTCAAAGAATTCTACACATATATTACATATTATATAATACATATCTCTCAGGTAATTTTATTTTTACTATGCTTGATTACTTGTGTCAATGTACTGTTCACTGTCCTTGAAAAATTACTGGTAACAATTCCCTAGAATGAAGGGCCTTTCTCCACAGATGATTTGCCTTTCTGTCTGCTAGGCCATGGAAGTAACACTAGTCTGAAACCAGTAACCATGATAAATGACTAGTGGACAATTTATCATGGAGGGTTCCTGGACCACCCAGACAGAGCAAACTTGCAAGGCAAATCACTGTGAAGGCTAAAACTATGGTCACAACTTAAAGCGTTTATTTTTCCTAATTTCCTTTTTCTCCTCCTGCTCCACTCAATCTTCCCTACTATCACCTGGATGTGGGAGTGGGCAGACAGTTTTGTTTCACTCTTAACCTAACGATAGAGTCCTTGGGGTCCCATTTAAAACTGAGCTTGTTCTTTTTGACTCTCACTTCAGACGAACTCTAGGCCTTGATTTCTGTCCTCTTCACCCCAAGGGTCCACCAAAACCAAAGCCCAATTTGTACAGATTGGCAACTGCCATTAAGGCAAAAACTACTTTACTGGCTTCTTATTTATTCTTGTTTATTCCTAGAATTTGGCCTGATAGCTCCCCACTATCTTTTCAGCTCTGCAATTCCTTTTTTTTTCTTTTTAAATACTGTTTCCAAGAATTTCAGTTCATCAAAAGGATTCATCTGAATAATCCACTCCTCCATTACTGAAAACAGAAATTAATTTCCCCTTTTTACAACAACTATTTTGTACAGTCTCTATACTACCCTTAAATGTAATTCAGAGATAATCTATCTTAGTGCAATTTTATAATACTTAGGCAATTATTACAATAAATAACTACAATAAATAAATTACTACAATATCGAGGGTTGTTTGTACATACACTTAGAAGCACTGTGACTGTGGCAGTTACAACTGCAGACTGAAGAGTATTTGTGTCACCAATACTGCGCAAGTGACATGGTCATCAATTATATGATTTTCTGAAGTGGTGAAGTACTCCTGATAAAGTTCTGAACAAATATTTTAACATTCCTCCAATATTGTGGTAACTGAATTCCTGAAAATTTTAGTGTATATTAAAAGTGCCTCGGTTGCAGTGAGCCGAAATACTCCAGCCTGGACAATACGAGCAAAACTCCATCTCAAAACATCAACAACAATATGCCTCATACATAAAATGGAGTTACTGTCTATGCTCAGATCATTATGATCACTTTTTTTTTAACCTACATCATCAAAGTCCAATAAGTCATCCTCAGTCATGCGGTTATCTGGAATAATTCTTAAACGTGCAAACTGTCCTGACCATTGTGCGATGTCTGACTTCCCTGATTCTTTGTCATTAAACACTAATAGTGTCCTCTTCCTCCATCTTTGTAACAACCAAAATACCTCCAAAGATTTCACTCCTTTGCATGCAATATAAAGTGCACTGTTTTGTCAGTCTATCACTTTTTTCTATAATCCAGTCCCATCTAATTTCATCAAATTTTATTTCATACAATTCACTCAACTATAAAGCTAACATATATACTTCCAAGTCCAATTCTTCACAAATTCTATTCCCACAGCCTATTACATCCTTCTGTCTTCCTTCTACCTACCTAAATTAAACTAACTTCCATCAAGACCTCAATAGCTCCTATGTCTTCTTGATCTCTGCATCCACTTTGGTATTTAATCATATGCGGCCATATGCATGGTTTGTCTCTTTAATTGTTATCTTTTAGAAGGCTTTCCCCCTTCCCAATAAAATCCCAAGCACAATTCCAATATATTAATTTATGAAGTAGAACTGCTTTGGCTGAAACAGAAATTGCCCATCTACCCCCACGAACCAGAGCCTGGCCACTTGAGTTTCTTCCTTACTATTGCCAGTCCTCAGACCAGTCCTTGAGGTAATCGTCTAACACCCAATTTTTCAGTCCTAAAGGGGAAAAAATAACTTTTTTTTAAGAGAGGGTCTCACTCTGTCACCCAGGAAGGAGTACAGTGGTGTCATCATGGCTCATTGCAGCCATGAACTCCTGGGCTCAAGCAATCCTCCCACCCTGAGTCTCCCAAGGAGCTGGGACTACAGGTGGATGCCATCACACTCGGCTAATTTTTTGTAGAGACAGGGACTTGCTATGTTGCCCAGGCTGGTCTCAAAATCCTGGCTTCAAGCAATTCTCCCACCTCATCCTCTCAAAGTGCTGGGATTACAGATGCCAGCCACATGTCCAGCCAAAACCCTAACTTTACAGGACTGAAGAATTCAGTGCTGTGTAAATGAACATAATCTTGAAAACAAACTGAAAAGGTATGGTTAAAGACAGAAGTCTAGAGAAGAAAACTGCCATATTCCAAGTGAGTAATAACTATGCAGACTAAGAGTACTGAAAAAGAATTCAGTCATTTAAGTAGCAGACAGTACTATCGCTAAGCAATGACGGAGTATGAATTCCACACACTCTTGTCTTTGAAGGGGTCCAGAACTAAACTGATCAAAGTAGCCACTAGCCATGAGGCTACTTAATTTTAAATTAATTAAAATGAAATAAAATTTAGTTCCTCAGTCCTTCTATGCACATTTTGAGTGCAGAGTAGCCACATAGATATGGCTACTATCTACCATATTAAGAAGACACAGAACATTTCCATCATCACAGAAAGTATGACTGAACAATTCAGGTCTAGAGGAAAAGGAAATACCTAGCAACAAAAAACTGGCTGGGCACAGTGACTCAGCATTTTGGGAGGCCAAGGTGGGCAGATCAAGACCATCCTGGCCAACATGGTGAAACCCCCGTCTCTACTAAAAAAAATATAAAAATCAGCTGGGCGTGGTGGTGCACACCTGTAGTCCCAGCTACTCACGCGGCTGAGGTAGAAGAATCACTTCAACCAGGGAGGTGGAGACTGCAGTGAGCCGAGATTGTGCCATTGCACTCCAGAATGGTGACAGAGCGAGAGTCTCCCAAAAAGAAAAAAAAACCCCGCAATACGATATAGTGAGTAAAACAAGGTAAACTCTGGGATTCTATAAAAGCACAAAGCAGAGGTATCAAACTAGGAGTTGGAAAGAGGTTAAAAAAAGCTTCCTGTAAACTGGGTGCAGTGGCTCACGCCTATAATCCCAGCACTTTGTGAGGCTGAGGCAGACGGATCACCAGGTCAAGATATCAAGACCGTCCTGAGCCACACGATGAAACCCTGTCTCTAAGAAAAAAAGAAAAAAGAAGAAAAGCTTCCTATAATAAATGGTAGGTGAGCTAAGTCTGGAAGGTTTGGCGGGTGGGGAGGAAGATAAAATCTGTATTTCAGGTGGTAGGAAAAACATGAGTGAAAAGCCAAATTTGGAGAGTGTTTGAAAGAAATAATGAGGATATGCTATTCTACATAAAAAAAAACAATAGGTATTTGACACAGAAAAGAAGAAGAAAAATTTTTGAAAAGAAAAGTAGTTACCAGACCCCTCTAAATTTAGCTGACATTCATGGCAGGATAGTGGCAGGTACTTTATGAAGGAGTAATAATTCATGTTCTATTTCCCAATGATTCCATCTATGGGTCCAAATGAAAACGACTCATATTGAGTGTTTAAACTGCCTGGGCAAGTTGCATTTAACTCTGATCTAAAGATCAGTACCAAAAAGTTAGGAGACCCACAATGCTGTCTAGGCAACTTATAAAATAACTTAATATTGCCATTAGCCTGAGTCCTGGCTACTCGGGAAGCTGAGGTGGGAAATTCACTTGAGCCCAGAAGTTGCAGGCTGCAGTGAGCTATGACTGTATCACTGCATTCCAGCCTGGGTAACAGAGCGAGACCCCCATCTCTTAAAAGAAAAAAAATTGCCTATCAATTTTACTATTTGTCCCCAGTTCATTAACTCTCAAGAACTACTTTAACATATCTCCAATCCTCATTCTCAGCTGATAACCTCAAGTCTTCACCGAAAAAACCCAAAGCAACTGGAAGAGAACATGTACAGACTCCACCAATCACATCTACCTTCCTAGCAGCATTTGTATCCACATACTCTGCTTTATGGCCTATTACCATAAAGTATAGACGCTCCTATAGAAAGCCAATCCTTCCTATTTACACACTAAATCCCCTTCCCTCTTTCAAGACATTGCTTCATCAATTCTTATCTCTCCCTCCTGAAATGATATTTTACTCTCTAATGGCTCATTCCTATCATCCTATGCCCTTATTTTTCTTATCATTAAAAATTTAATGACCCTAATTTCCTCACTAGCTCTAGCCCCATTATCTCTGTTCCCCTGTACAAGATAATTACTCACCAGCTTTAATTCCCCTTCTCTTCTCTCTTAAAATCACTTCAATCAAAACATCTCCCTTAGCATTTCATCTCAATGCTCTACTCTTAACTAGATTCCAGGACCTCCACTTTGTTAATTCCAATGATAAATTCTCAGTTTTTACCTTACTTGACTTAGCAGTAGCATTTTTTACAACCTACCACTCTCTACTAATAAAATTTCTTCATTTTATTACCTCCCTCACTGGTTGCTCCTTCTCAGGTTCTTCCTCCTTTTTTCCAACGTTGCTTCTTTTCTTTTTCCTATCTACATTCATTCCCTTGATGAGCACACATTAGCTTCGCAGCTTTAAGTATCATCTAAATGCCGAAATTTAAGGCTGGCTAATGGTTATAACACCCAAAAAGTATAAGGATTCAAAGATGACAAAGTGTATTTCTTAGTTATCTAACAGTACTAGGTGGCTGAACAGGTTAACAGGGTGGTCCTTATGTACACAGTCATTCAGGAACCTAAGCTGATTTTTTGGACACATGGCTTCCAGCATACTCCAGTAATTATCTCAGTTCCAGATACCAGCCTCCAGGAGAAAACAGGATGACGTTTGCATGGGCAAGACCTAGTACCGGCAGCCCACATCACTTGTGCTCATATTCCATGAGCTCACATTCCATTCAATCACATGACCACACCTCATGCAAGGGAAAATGGTGTCTAGCTGTATACCCAAGAAGAAAATGAGACATGTATTACAGTGAAAAGACTCTGACACAAGGCCTCATTCCCAGCCTCCTGACTGATCCATCCAACTACTTACTCAACATCTTAAACAGCTAATAGTATCTCAAACTTAGCATGCCGAAAACTGAATTCTTGATCTGTGCCCTCCCCATCCTCCTTCACACCATTTTCTTACATATCTCACATTCAATTTATCAACAATACTGTTGAATCTACTCCCTCACCCCTAGATGGAGTCTCACTCTATTGCCCAGGCTGGAGTGCAGTGGCAAGGTCTCAGCTCACTGCCACCTCCGCCTCCCAGGTTCAAGCGTTTCTCCTGCCTCAGTCTCCCGAGTAGCTAGGATGACAGGTGCCCACCATCTCACCAGGCTAATTTTTGTATTTTTAGTAGAGACAGGGTTTCACCATGTTGGCCAGGCTGGTCTCGATCTCCTGATCTCAGGTAAGGTGCCCACCTCAGCCTCTCAAAGTGCTGGAATTACAGGCATGAGCCACCGTGCCAGGCCAAATCTACTTTCAAAACATCCAAAATCTTACTACTTCTCAGTATTTCTGCTACCACCAATCTGGCCTAGATCACTGCAAAAGATCCTTCCCTGATCCCCTGGTTTCTACCTTGCCCCTGCAAACTTTGGCCTCCTGCTGTTTCTTGACTAGGGAAGCCACATTCCTGACACAGAACCTTTGAACTAATGAGTCCTTTTGTCTGAAATGCTGGCCTCTCCTTTCTCAGGCTTTTGTTCAAATCCCCACTTCTCAAGTGAGGTCTACCCTGATCTCCCTATTTTAAACTGCCACCTACCCCCATTCCAACCCTAACCTGTTTTAGCTTTCACTGCTCCACAGAACTTATTACCTTTGAACATACTATATAATTTCCCTTTTGTACGTCTAGTTTCTCAGCCCCACCCCTCAACACACACACATCTCTACCAGACAGTAGCTAGATAAGGGTAGAGACCTTTGTTTTCTCTTTTTTTTTTTTGAGACAGAGTCTTGCTCTGTCACCCAGGCTGGAGTGCAGTGGCGAGATCTCAGCTAACTACAACCTCCACCTCCCAGGTTCAAGCTATTATACTGCCTCAGCCTCTCGAGGAGCTGGGACTACAGACTCGTGCCACCACACCTGGCTAATTTTTTGTATTTTTAGTAGAGATGGGGTTTTATCGTGTTAGCCAGGATAGTCTCGATCTCTTGACCTCATAATCTGCCCGTCTGGGCCTCCCAAAGTGCTGGGATTACAGGTGTGAGTCACAGTGCCTGGCCTTGTTCTCAAGTGTACTACTAAGCACCTAGAACACTACCTGGCATAGAGCAGACACTCAAATATTTACTGACTACATGAATACCTGTTGTCCTATGAAATGACTCAACACAAAAGTCACCAATGTAGTTTTGGATGAATGGCAAAGCAAATGGTAACCACAGCTTTTAAATACCAAAACACAAGTCATAATTATCAGTTTTCCTGTAAATGAACAGTCTTTCTACTGCTATATTTAGAAAGTTTACCTCTTTCCCATGAATTGCTTACTGAACACATGAATCAATATATTGCCACTTCATGTTTCTTTAATTCAATACTGTTTTAAAATAACAATAGAATGTAGTTGACACTGAAACAGTTCTAGGACAATCATTAGTCCGACATTAAGAACTGCCATAAGTGTAACTAGAGCCCTGTGCTAGGTATATAATTGAACATTCTTTAAAAAAAAAAAAAAGAACAAAGATTTCTGAAAGGAAAATTTTACATATATAGTATTTATCTTTTGTCTTAAAAATCAACAGAAAAATACTACTATAATTTTGTGAAGGCTTTTATATATTCATCATCTCACTTTATTTTCATACCACTCCTATGATCTATCCAACACATTTGGCCTACTAGAAGTTCAGAGCACACCATAAGGAGGGAGGAGGAGAATCAAAGAGATGCCAGTGAAAGGCAAGCATTCAACTAAGTTCTCATGTATAATGAAACTTACTTGAGACTGTGTGACTTAACTGTTAATATGAGAAGGCATGCTCAGGAAGAACAGGAATGGAATATCATCAATGTTAGAGGCAATCATTTAAAAACTAAAGGGAGAAAATAAAAAAAAAAACAGACAAAACTAAAGGGACATGAACATTTTCAGTGGCTCTGAAATAGGGATATATAAAGACTACTACGAATAATCTCTTCCCTATTTGATGTTCTCTGACATTATTTCCATGGAAGCGTATAGTAATGTGTGTAAAAAAATGTCGTGAGTTATTTAGGAGTAATTATCAATAATACTATATCTTTTTACAATTAAAAAAAGTTATAAAGGCAGTAACTGCTTGCTAGTGACAGAAAAGATTGGATATTTTTATGATGAGAATTAAGTTACCCTCATAAAACATTACCAGAAACTAGCCTAACAAGAACTCTATAAAAATAATTGGCTGGGCGAGGTGGTTCATGCCTGTAATCCCAGCACTTTGGGAGGCCGAGGTGGGCAGATCATGAGGTCAGGAGACTGAGACCACCCTGGGTAACATGGAGAAACTCTGTCTCTACTAAAAATACAAAAAATTAGCCAGGCGTGGCTGCACATGCCTGTAGTCCACTGCACTCCAGCCTGGGCAACAGAGCAAAAATTCGTCTCAAAATTAATAATAATAATCACACCTACTTAAGACTTAATTATAATTTCACTTCTGACACTTAATAATCTGCTTTAATATTAAAAATACATCTGTAACCCTCAAAAGAAATTTATTTTGCAAGTAAATAAATGGTACAAGGTAGAAAACACAGTTTAAAAATATTAAATCAATACAGAAACAACCCCAAGCAATAACTAAACTGTTTTAAATACTCCAAAATAAGTGACTAATTCAAAGTATCCTATCCTAACATTTTATTTTAGTTAAGCAGTTCTAAAACTATAAAGTAAAAATGTTTCGGTGTTATTAACTGAAAGGTTATATATTTGGTGCAAGAGAAAACATAAAACAAAAGTATTCCCCAATTTAAATATAATTAAAGTATCTTTTAAAGATATCCACAGCTTTTTACATTTTAAAAACACATTACGTTTGAAACAATAGTATAAAATAGTTTGCCAAGATATTGTATTACTTTCTCCATGGAAGTGCAGTTTTAAAATCAGCAAGGTGAGGCTGGGTGAGGTGGTTCATGCCTGTAATCCCAGCAATATGGGAAGCTGGGGTAAAAGGAGTGCTTGAGCCTAGGAGTCAGAGACCAGTCTGGGCAACTTTACCGGTCAGGTATTCTACACTTCTACTTTAGAAACAAGTGTTTCCTGATATTTTGTTTTTAAATTATTAAATGAAAATCATGATAAGAAACATCATTTTATACTGGAGGGAAACTCCCTGGGCTAAGCAGTAAAAAGCTATCATCAGTGCAATTTAAAACAAAGTAAAGGGGCCCTATAGGCCACTGGAAAAGGTAGAAATACGACCAACTACTACCATATGCCTTTCCTTAGCAGAAACATAATGATTTAATGATGCCTCTAAGATTAATAAAGACACTAATTCTGAAACACCACAGAACATGACAGGTTTCAAATGGAAGAACTCTTCTAATTAAGATGGAGAATAACACATCTTTCTCAGTCTAATTGACACTTCAGGTGACTTTTTTTGGTTAATATACATGTTAACATATACACTTTCCCCTATACACATTTGGATTACACCTCACAATTTTGCAACATGATAGAAAGGACATAACTGACTCTTGTTGCAACCTACTACAATATCTCCTTTCTTATAAAAAAATTTTGATGCAACTTTTACCTGCCACTTTTCATGAACCTCACCACCATATAATTCAAGACAGATATATTAACTATATACTGAAGTCTAAAGTATTTTTGGGTAGAAGACACCTTTGAAAATCTGAAGAAAATTACGGGTCTTCTCCTTCCAAAAGTATGGCAACACAAGAAATTCAAAAGTCAAAGTTCTAAAAATCTTCTGAACTGGACCTACCTAATTTTAAATTTAACTATAAAGCTATGGTAATTAAGGTGGTAGGGTATTAGCCTAAAAAAAAACAACACATATAGATCAATAAAACAGTAGAATCCAAAACTCTCAAACATAAGCAATTGATTTCAATAAAGGTGCCAAGGTAATTCAAAAGAAAAAGGTTAGTCTTTTGGAAAACCTTAAACAACCGGACAGCCATATGTAAAACAATGAATGAACCTTAACCACTGTTTCACAATATATACCAAAATTAACTACAAATGGATCACAGACCTAAATATAAAAGCAAAAACTATAAAACCCATACAAGAAAACATAGGAGAAAACTTTTAAGACTTTGAATTAGGCAAAAATTTATCAGCTAGGATACAAAAAGCATAAACTATAAAAGAAAACTTGATAAACCCGACTTCATCAAAAAATAAAACTTCTGGCTGGGAGCAGTGGCTCATGCCTGTAATCCTAGCGCTTTAGGAAGGTGAGGCAGGTAGATCACTGGAGGTCAGAAATTTGAGACCAGCCTAACCAACATGGTGAAACCCCATTTCTACTAAAAATATAAAAAGTAGCCAGGTATGGTGGCAGGCGCCTGTAATCTCAGCAACTCGGGAAGCTAAGGAAGGAGGCGACAGTTGCAGTGAACCAAGATCAATCCACTGCACTCCAGCCTGAGTGACAGAGCAAGACTCTGTCTCAATAAATAAATAAATCTTATTTTTTACAAAAACAATTATGAACTTTCTATAGACCTCTAACCTACATCTTACTTTCAGAACCTCAAATACAATATAGTTTGTCTCCCTTAGACCAGGAGTCAGAACAGTTCAGCCCATGAACTAGCCCACTATTCTGCTTTTGTATAAGCTCACAAGCTAAGAATATTTTTTACATGTTTAAGTGGCTGAAAAAAAATCAAAAGAAGATATCTGATGACACATGCAAATGATACGAAATTCAAATTTCAGTGTTCTGAAAATGACTACTGGAACACAGTCAGGCTCATTTGTTTAAATATTGCCTATTAGCTACTTCTGAGCATTGTTGAGGAACTGTTAGAGGGGCTGTCTGTTAGACCACAATGACTAAAATGTCTGCCATCTGACCCTTAAAATTGCTGACCTCTGCCTTAGACACAAGTTGTTGAAATTTTCTACACAGATTATGACACCTGAGAAGATTCATGCCAGGACAAACCTCTCTTCTATACATAGTAGCTCTAAAATTTTCACAGCCATTACAACCTTTTTTTCAAGGAAACCAACATGTAAAGCAGATAAATGAAGAACTTCAATAGTTATATGGTATAGAGCAGCACTTCCCAACCTTTTTGGGACCAGGGACCGGAAGACAATTTTTCCATGGACAGGCCTATGGGGGGTTTTGGGATGAAACTGTTCCACCTCAGATCATCAGGCATTAGATTCTCATAAGGAGCACACAACCTAGATTACTCACATGCACAGTTCTTGACAGGGTTCATGATCCTATGAAAATCTAATGCAGCTGCTGATCTGACGAGGAGGTGGAGCTCTGGAGGTAATACTCACTTGCCTGCCACTCACCTCCTGCTGTGTAGGCTGGTTCCTAACAGACAACAGATTGGTAGGTACCAGTTTGCAGCCAGGGGGTTAGGGACCCCTGGTATAGAGGCACTAAACAGAGCCCTGGGATAACCTCTGAAGAAGATCCTTGAAACCTGAAAACAGTGCTTTTCAAACTGCCTGTTGCAGCCAATTTGGCTGTCAATTTAACAAGCTGATTTTATGACTAGCACACAAAAAGAACTGAATATTATAGAAAATCAGATCACCTCATACCTAGTAAGACTTTATCCACTAATTCTTTCACCAAATATTTTAGTACCTATGTGCCAGGTATTATTAGATGAAGATTTTAAAAGTACAAAACAGACAAAGACAGTTTCAGCTATGTATTAGTTCAATTTGAAATTTTATTACTTACAGCAATATGTTTTTTTTTTTTTTTTTTTTTTGAGACAGAGTTTCGCTCTTGTTACCCAGGCTGGAGTGCAATGGCGCGACCTCGGCTCACCGCAACCTCCGCCTCCTGGGTTCAGGCAATTCTCCTGCCTCAGCCTCCTGAGTAGCCCGGGATTACAGGCATGCACCACCATGCCCAGCTTATTTTTTGTATTTTTAGTAGAGACGGGGTTTCACCATGTTGACCAGGATGGTCTCGATCTCTTGACCTCGTGATCCACCCGCCTCGGCCTCCCAAAGTGCTGGGATTACAGGCTTGAGCCACCGCGCCCGGCCTTACAGCAATATGTTTTTGAAAAACTGTCGTTGAGCTCTGGTGTAATTTGAAAACCATGGTCTTCATAGTACATTTGTCCCAAAAGTGCTGTCACGAACAGCAGCTACATTACAAGAATGAAAACGATGTTTTTCTGTTTTGTTTCGTTTTGTTTTAAGAGATGGGATTTCACCATGTTGGCCAAGCTGGTCTTGACCTCCTGACCCCAGGTGATCCACCCACCTCAGCATTCCAAAGTGCTGGGATTACAGGCGTAAGCCACTGCACCCAGCCAAAAACGATGTTTTATTTGATGTTACAGAGCTTCCAGAAGATATAAAGTTAACTGAGTTCAAAGCAATTTTTTATTCTGTATCAATTTTTACATTCTACATTTCCAGGGCCCAGAAAATGAAGTTACCGGGCATCAATTTCCTTCTATATGCATAGCCTTGATACGGGAAGGAATAAGAATAGTTTTGGAGGTTTTCTTTTATTTTAATCCCAAGAGAAAACATGGAAACAAAAATAATCTCAGAGGGTAGAGGGGAGAACAAATAATAATTGCTTAATGTTAGGGTAGAGACTGTATTAAAGAGTTTCTTCTGATTATCATGATAATTAAGTATAATAGTGAATTCAGTTGGTAGCCAAAAGAAATTGAAAAATAAAACATGGCAATAAAAACAAAAAATGTAAGAAAGAATGGAACAAATGAGGCTATAGTTTTTATTCCTATACTAACATGAAGTTATCTATAACACCAAGATTTTAAAAAGCACACTTAACACCTTAAAAAACAGAAAAGCTCCCAAATAGGCTCGCCTATTTTGAATTCAGAAGTTCCATAACCAAAGCTTTTTTTTTTTTTTTTTTTCCGAGGCAGGGTCTCACTCTGTTGCCAGGCTAGAGAGCAGTGGTGTGATCATGGCTCACTGCAGCCTCGAATTTCTGGGCTTAAGTGATCCTCCCATCTCAGCTTCCCAAGTAGCTGAGACTACAAGGTGTGAGCCACTACTCCCAGCTCTACTGCCAAGTCTGACTTTACAGAATAACCAATGTAGGTAAAATAGACAAAGAGAATGAGTAAAGGACTTAAAACAATTTAACTTCTGATGAAGACAAAATCTAGAAAGAGCTACTACCAAGAAAAAGCTTGTTTTAATGGCAATATGAAGCAGAAAAGTAAGGTGATTAGCCAATACTGGATTTCAGAAAAGGGGATTATGACACAAAATGTTCAATAGGTATTCATTGAACCTATTGAATTAAATTAACATCAAAATTTAATCAAAATTAACATTAACATCAAAATATCAAAGAAACAAAATGCACTTCTGCAGTTCTGAAAGAAAAAACAATTTTACAATTGGGAGAAAAAGGGAAAAGGAAGAACACAAAAGTAGTCATTGCATTCTCTGACAAGGTGGGCATCAGGTCTTAGAAAATGCCAAAAAAACAATGGAACCTGTTCTCTCCCTCTCTTGCCATCACTCATGGAACATAGGTTTCCAGCTGCTATACCCAGATCCACCTCCTATTCATCCGAATCAAGAAAGCAAGGAATAGAAAAACAAGAAAAGTCAGACTCTTCTAGCCTGTTATCCTAATGTAATTTTTCTGGCCTATTACCCAAATACATGTACAATTAAATCAAGTTTGCACTCACATTTACTACATTCAAGGATTCAAACACCCAGTCCAAAATTCCTTTCTTAGCTGTTTACTGGCAACTGATTCCTTTAATGGCCAACATATATAAATGACTGACACATAATATTCTAAACAGAAAGAGGGTGAGTGGATGCCTAAAGAAGGGAGTTCGGTAAATAAGGAGAAAGAAAAGAATATAGAAAGGGAATGCTAGAAATAACAAACAACTATTTATGATTTTTGCCAAAAGAGCACCTTTCAATATATCTGGGTAAGTATTAATGGTAATAGCCAGAATTGCACAAGCACCTACATTAATGGGAATATCACTTCTCAGGGTTATGATGTAATCCAACCTGGCATGGTTCACAAAGATGTATTTTAACACAGTGGACCTCATTATAAAGGAGATTCTATCCCAGAATATTCCCTAGTCAATGCATTATAATTAAACAGCTTAACTAAGATTGACGATCAGAGATCTTGAACACGGAACATAAGAAAATTGTAATTGTAAATGCAACTGTGAGAAGCTCCCTTCTACAGAAACAGCACAAGAAGAATAGTTAGTAAATATCACAGTCTGGTATCATACTTAAAAAAAAAAAAAGTATTAATTATACCATATGGTTATATTTATACCATATACTATATCATACCATATGGCCACAGGGAAAAAAAATCAGGTAAATATAAATGGTCAGATGTAAATGTTTAATGCCAAAAGTGTAAGTACATTCATTTGACAAATATTTAATAAGCACCTGTCATTTAACAGAATATTCTATTTTGAGCAGCTACAAAATATTAATACTACAAATATAGGACATGAAATTTGTTCATTTCCCAACATATTTTTAAAACATTAAAATCTACTTCCTATGTTCAAGATGTTTGGTAGCAATAAAAAATTAACACCCAAAAAAGATGACTGGTTAAATAAATCACAGTATATCTAATAACACACAAAAAGTTTAATTATATTAAGTTTTTTAAAAATACAAAACTACATATCTTATACAAGCATTAAAAAATAACAGCTGGAATGCACCAAAATGTTTATAGTAATAATATCTTGGTGGCAAAATTACCGATGACTTTTTACTTTTTGTACTTATATATTTTCTTTCTTTCTTTCTTTTTTTTTTTTTTTTTGAGACGGAGTTTTGCTCTTGCTGCCCAGGCTGGAGTGCGATAGTGCAATCTTGGCTCTCTGCATCCTTGGCCTCCCGGGTTCAAGCAATTCTCCCGCCTCAGCTTCCCGAGTAGCTGGGATTAGAGGCATTTGCCACCATGCCCAGCTAATTTTGTATTTTTAGTAGAGACGGGGGTTTCTCCATCTTGGTCAGGCTGGTCTCGAACTCCCAACCTCAGGTGACCTGCCTGCCTCAGACTTCCAAAGTGCTGGGATTACAGGCGTTAGCCACCATGCCCGGCCTGTACTTACATATTTTTTTAAATTTGATAATGAACTTGCTTTCCCTTTGAAATTAGACTTTTTTTTTTTTTTTTTAGCTGAAATCTCCCTCTGGAAAACTTTATTTAAAAAAAAAAAAAAGCACCTGTATTTTATTGTCAGGTAAAATAAATCTTCAGAATAAAATGTGTCATTACACACAAGCAAACCTTCTCATTCTTTCCATATAATTTGCAATAAGAGATCCCTTTAAGTGTACATAATGAAGACTTCAAATAAAAGACCACAGTACATTTCAGTTTCCACTGAATTAACATCAACTTCAAATTTAAAATTATTTCTTGGAGGAATTTATTTTGTCATCATGGGTAATGCTGATACTTACGTTTGAGAGATACATTTTCTAATTATACGTCACCCTCCCAGCCAAATACATTTGTTATCAGTTCAGAAGAAAAATTATAAAGGGAAGACTACTGTTCACCACTAAACATTAAAACCTGGGTAGAGGGGACAGTGGGAAACATTTGTCTTTTAACCAAATAAAATTAGAGTATCCTTATAGTTTCAGGGGATATGAATATGCTTTCCAATTACTGGCAATTTATACTTAAATTTAGCTAGCCTAGATGCTCTCAAGCATTGTCACATGGGAACTGCTCAAGACGTGCCAAATACAGAAACCCATGGCCCTAGCTCTCATTAAATCAGAATATTCAAGGTACTAGAGTTCCAAATAATCTGGCCCTTTCAAATAAAATAGAATGGTAGAGCTTTACTCCACAAAAGCTTTCTTTACAGAACTGCAAACTGTTCTATTAACTCTGCAACAAAGTTCCCGATATAAACAATGTTCCCAATATAAACAATGTTATAATCAGAGAATTACAATTTCATAACCCCAACCCATTACTTTACTCACTGTTTCACTCTGTAGTAGTCTTTAAACGAGATACAATTCAACAAAACTACACATCTATTACAGAGTAAAATAAAGCCCAGAGGCACCTGTGCCTGGTTAAGACAAAGGCATATCCGATTCCTGGAGAAAACAGACAGCAGATGTGCCCCTTACTATTTACCCATTAAAAACAATGTATCCTAAAAATAAATTTCCATGCCAACGGAAACAAAGATGTTTATAAATAAGAAGGAACGTGGAGGTGTGGAGAAGACAAGAGGAAGCTTCAGAGAGTTAAGTACCAAAAGCCAGGAAACAAGGCAAAATGAATGGTAACTGGAGACAAGGGAAACAGAATAAACTAGGAAATTGTAGTGAAGAGCTTTCTCCTTAGAATCCAAGAAGCTGGGGTAAAGGAACAGGTATTAGAGGAAACTGATCTAAACAGAAATACAAACTGGAGAGTGGAATGATTTTAAGAAACTTAAAAATGAGAAATTTTAGAACAGAACAAATGATGATAAAGAACACATTTTGGGCATGTAGACAAAGATAATTTTTATCTAGAAGAGTAGAAAACAAACATTATCATACACAAGCTGATACTGAATAAAGCAAGCATATTGAATTTCCAAAGATGATGCAAAAAAAAAAAAAAAAAAAAAAAAAGATGCATAGAGGAGAATGGAACGTTAAGAGAATCGAGAAATAAGATCTTAGAAGTAGGTAGGAAAGAGAACTTGGAGCAAAGTCAACAGAATAAGTCACATTACCTAATCAACAGTTGTAAACCACAATTATTATACCGTATATTATTTGTAAAGCATAATAAAGTATATTGTTTTATGTAATAAAATACCAAATACTTGTAATAAATTTTATGTAATAAAAAACAAAACGTAAGTAATTTGACACAGTGCTAAGAGGCTGAGTAACGCAAAAACAGGCCGAGAGAAGCAAGGACTGAAGAGGAAAAACTAAGAGAAAAAAAAAATAGGACAAAAAGGAGGACAACACGAAGAAATCAATCAGACCTATAAAAATGGGTAGGAAAAAAGAGGCGTGAATGCACAATGGAAGACTAGCCAAAAAGTGCCAGTAGTGCAAGGGCGAAAAGAGCCAACAGAAACCTGATGGAATCTTGACAGCTTCTGGGCTCAGAAAATAAGTAGTTCCGAAGTGTCCAGGAGGATTTCTGAAGAGAACAGACAATAATGTTAGGGAGTGGTGAGATGAAGTAGAAGGCCTCAAGAGATCCAGCGTAAGAGAAGTGCAAAAATGCTTAGGTGGGAGCTGCGGTTAGAAGGCAGCCAGGTCGGACAACTGGAAAATGAGCGGGCAGTAGATAGGAATGCGATGGGGGTTACCAATCAGCGACAAAGCACTGACAAACATTAGGAATAGAGGACCAGAGAACAGAAAAGGCATCGGAAACTGCGATACGGGATTGAAAAAATAAAGACTAAATCAAAATCACCTGCTGGGTAAAACAGGTGAAGAGAAATCCCCAAATAGAAAGTGAAAAGGGGCAATGGCCTGAAACGGGAGCAGTCGGGGAGAGTAGCGAGAGGAAATGATGTGCCCCATCATCCCCACGACCATGTAAGAATTACACGCGACAGTAACTCGGGCTGTGGTCCCAGCCCCAGCTGCTAACCTATATCCTCCACCTCCAGGCCGCCGCCGCCCCTACCACTCAAATAACGAACACATCTAAGAGATGCAGAGCTGGATACCTTAGCCAGTCGTGACCTTCTCGGGCCAACCCTGAGTTTCGCCCCCTATTGATAGCCTCCCGCCTCCGGCTCAACCACCGCTGCCCCAATCCCCGCATCTGGGGTGGGGGTCAGGGAAACCCCCCCGGGCCATTGTGTGTGTTTACGTAGGAAGGCGCCTCATGACGGAGAGGGACGCGGGGGCGATGCCCACCTCTCCGCCGGCGGAGCCGGACGGAGAAGGTGGCTGAGGGCACCAAGCCCCCACTGCTGCCTCTTTCCAAAATAAACACCATCCAGCCACTGAGCCCGGAGTCGGAAGGGCGGCAGGGTGGCGCCGGCACTCACCTCCTCAGGAATGGCAGGGTCCGCAGCCGAAGAGGTAGCGGCGCCGGCCTCAGGCTCCATGTCCCCGTTGAACAGAGCCTGGCCCGGCTCCGCGCCGCCGCCACCGCCACCGCCACCACTCAGCGCCGCCATCTTATAACCGAGAGCTGGGGCCCGGGCGGCCGCTGCTGGGCGGGGAGGGGGAAGGGAGGCGGAGAGCTGGGGGAGGCGGAGGCGGAGGCGCGGGGGTCGCCGGGAGGAGCGGCCCGGGCGGCGCCGCGGGCTGAGGGCGCCTGGGCCACCTCAGGTACCGGCCCGCGGCCCCCGGCGCAGCCGAGCCTGAGGGGATAGGGGGAAGGACGCTAGGCGGTGGGGCGGGGGGAGCGGGAGAAGGGGGCGGAGACGACGAGAAGTCGCCGCGGCAACGGCGTCACCCGCGTGTCACAGTCGTGACGTCACCCCGGTGCGTGACGTAATCGGAGGAGCGCCCTCGCGCCGTCGTCAGGGGAGGGTTCCTTCCCTTCTAACCACCCGCGCTCTCACACTTTGCCTCCGCTCTGCGGTTTCCATGGCTCCGATTTCCTACTTTCTTCTCGTCTCCTCCGTCCTCAGCCTGTTCTGTAATGTGGGATTTACTAGAAGAGCAGGGCTCGTGTTCGAGGAGGAGAAGTTGAAATCCTAGAGGTAGGAAGGCGGGGAAGCCCATACTACTTGCTATTTTCACTGCAATGAACGTCTCCGTGTCGTAAAAATAAGAACTTCAACCCCAAGGCTGAAACAGCCAAACAGAATTTGATGGAAATATATTTAGGAACAGCTAAATTAGCAGTGCGACGCTTGTTTCCTTTTCATTGAAGAATTCGTCTAGTTAAAATGAGTCTAAATGGAAGTCTAAAAGCTTCTTCTTCATTGTTGAGGAATAAAATGTTTTCATGTATTTTTTCGTTTTCCAGATTCATTTAACAAATATCAGTTGAGCACTTTCCATGCTGCAAGGCCTATATAAGGCACATAGCATTCTAGACATCTGAAGCATCAAAACTAATCATTTTTATTTTGAAGAAAATCCCTCAAAATATTTTATGTACTTTGTACCTTTCATGAACAGAACATTCCAAGCATTCTCTGCAAACTATGCATGAAAACAATTGTGAGAGAAGAGGTCAGTTATCTTTGAGAAGCTCAATTACAGAATGGGATTCAATTCATTATTAAAAATACATGTATCTAATAAAATTAATAAATACTTGGAAAAGAAAAGCTTAAGGAGGAGTGAAATGGGAACGAAAAACAATTACTGTGGGCTCCCAATTGCTTGAAGTGAATCACCGAAGTAACCTAGTCATGCAAAGCTAAGTGAATTCTGCCTTTTAGTACTTCCCATGATGGGGGCAGTCACCAGCGACCTCCTTATTGTATTTTGGATGATTCAAGAAATAGAAAACAGCTGTCCTACTGACTTCTGAAACAGGGTGTCTGCATATTGATTAAGGTCACCATAAGCCTGAGAGCTGATGTTTACTCTCAAGGTAAAGAATGGTGTGTGAGGCTGCTTGATGAATCAGAATACTAATATTCCTCTACATTGAAAAAATATAACCTGTAAGATGAACATTGTAGGCCGCACATGGTGGCTCACACCTGTAATCCCAGCACTTTGGGAGTCCGAGGTGGGTGGATCACCTGAAGCCAGGAGTTCAAGACCAGTCTGACGAATATGGTAAAACCTTGTCTCTTCTAAAAATACAAAAAATTGGCCTGGCGTGCTGACTCACGCCTGTAATCCCAGCATTTTGGAAGGCCGAGGCGGGTGGATCACCTGAGGTCAGGAGTTCAAGACCAATCTGACCAACATGAGAAACCCCGTCTCTACCAATAACACAAAAACTAGCTGGGTATGGTGGCACTTTCCTGTAATCCCAGCTATTTGGGAGGCTGAGGCACGAGAATCACTTGAATATGGGAGGTAGAGGTTGCACTGAGCCAAGATTGCACCATTGCATGCCAGCCTGGGCAACAAGAGCTAAACTCTGTCTCAAAAAATCCCCAAAATTAGCCTGACATGGTGGTGCACACTTGTAATCCCAGCTAGCTACTCAGGAGCCCAGAGAATCACTTGAACCTGGGAGGCAGAGGTTGCAGTTAGCTGAGATTGTGCCACTGCAGACTAGCCTAGGCAACAGAGCCAGACTCTGTCTCCAAAAAAAAAAGATGAAATAAATGTAAATCAAAAGGTGGCTTGGTAAATGTAGAGTAAATGATCGCAAAAGATGATGTCATCAAGCTAAACTAATCTGAAGCACCCTTCTTTACTATAAAGATATACTTAGAAGCAGACTGAAATAGCACCATTAGCCAGTCCTGGCACCATTTCCCCTTTCATTACCCATTCATCAGAAACACAACTGGCAAGAATTTTTAATTCTCTTAACTGTCCTATTTCATTTTTTAAAAATTAGCTACTAAAAATGTTATATCATTATAACACTTCCTTATAACACTAAATGTCTTAAGGATTTTTTTTTCTCCCATTGGTTCCATTTTGAATTTTAACCTTATTTGTCAGCATCAATCTGTAGTTCAGATCTTCTGTGATTATTTCTCCACAGGATGACTGGTCTCATCCATTTAATATTGATTCTTCTTAGCATCTATTCATTTGACATTTTCTGACCTTGCCTTAAAATTCTGGATATATCCTATTTTACTTCCTTAGGCCATTCTACAGTCCTACAGTATCCAGATGAGAAACAACAGAGAAAGCATAAACTTTGGAGTCTAAAGATCAGGATTTTAGTGTCAGCACTCCACACCTTAGCTATACAATCTCAAAGCAGGTAAGCTTAAATCTCTGTTTGTTGTGTTGTTTTTTAATCTATAAAATGAAGGTTATAATAATGCCTAACTTTATCATTGTGAGGATTAAACACTATACTTTTGCTCTCTAAAAAGTGTAATTACCCTCTCAGTCAGAATTCAGAGGAGCATAGCAAAGATGGCTTTTCTCTGTTCCATGATGTCTGGGCCCTCAGCTGGGAAGACTCAATGTCTCAGTGGTTGGACTGAAAGCCTTTGGAGGCATATTTTCTGACAGGGCTGGTGGTTAAAGGTGGGACCTCAGGTGGGGCAGTGAGCCAGAATACCTAAACCTACTCTTATGTGGCCTGAACTTCCTCCTAGCATGGCTGCCTCAGAGTAGTCAGACATTTTATGAAGTAGCTCCGGGGCTTCAAATGTTAGTGTTTCAGTAAACAAGGTTAAAGCTGTACTGCATTTTATAATCTAGTCTCCAAAGCCACACAGCATGATTTCTGCTGCATCGTTTTATATTATAAGCAAATCACTAAGTCTCGTTCAAATTCAAGGAGAGGGAATCTAGAGCCCACTTCTCAATGAATTGTCAAACAGTTTACAGCCATGTTTTAAAACCACTACAGGTTGTGTTTAGAATAATAAACTGGCTACTCCATAGCCACACACATACCTTCTTTTAAAGCATTCTACACCAGTCAACTTTCTCTCCTCTTTATTACTAGGAATCACCAAGACACATCTCAGTATTTGGCTGTGTCCCCACCCAAATCTCATCTTGAGTTCCTACGTGTTTTGGGAGGGACCCGTGGGAGGTGATTGAATTATGGGAGTAGGTCTTGCTTTCGCTGTTCTCATGATAGTGAAGATAGTGAATGAATCTCATGATAGTGAATGAGTCTCATAAGATCTGATGGTTTTAAAAATGGGAGTTACCATGCACAAACTCTCTGCCTGCTGCCATCCGTGTAATACATTGACTTGCTCCTTCTTGCCTTCTGCCATGACTGTGAGGCTTCCCCAGCCACATGGAACTGTAAGTCCAATTAAACCTCTTCCTTTTGTAAATTGCCCAGTCAGGGATATGTTTTTATCAGCTGTGTGAAAACAGACTAATACAGTATGCTAATAAACAAGCCCTTACCTTATTTTTTCAGCTTCTGAGGTCTCTACTGCATGCAAAAATAGATGCAAGTCCTTTGCCATTGGACACAGCCAGTCTTCTGAGCGCCTCCCCCAAACCCCCAGTGCTGCCCTAGGCCGTTTTGATGTGCTGAAACCCTCTACAAAAAACCCTGAACAAAACAGCGTTCCTGCAGCCAGTAATGAGCTAAGCCAGTGTGTGTTCTGAGCCCAAACTGAACACCTCCCTTTTGTGTTGTAGTGTGCCATATGGGCATCAAAGCAGCATTATCTTGCATTCTAAAGTCTTACAGACGTTTTAATCAACACAGCTCTTTTAGGTTTTATTCAAAATCCCCTTTTGCCCTAAGGCATTCGTGTATTCACAGGAAGCTGGAAAACAAATCTAGGCGAGAGGCACCGCTCTGAGCATTGCTTCAGTTGATGACTGAGACACTTCAGAGCTTTACTGCTAGGTCTGACCCTTTCTTCCCCAGACACGAGTTTATTTCCAACCAGCATTTCTATCTCGAATTATGCATTCTATTATAATAGACCCTGGAGAGTCCCACCAGCCAGACAGGCCTGCCTAGCTAGGTCTGATCCCACACTGATATGATCAACTACTGGAAAACAAATAAGCTTCCTCTAGGAAGCTTCTGCAGCTCCAACCAGATTCAATGATGTATAACTGATCATAGTTCAATGTTTTCTTTGTGAATCAAGGTCATTATTATGAATAACAATACTTCCTGCATTGTTTAATAGAGGGCTGCTTCCAGAAGCTATTTAGGTGTGAACAGAAAACAGAATTATAGAGTTGATTCAGCGCAACTTTCCGGAGAAATGCTCAGAGACCCCTCTGTGGAATTCCAAACTCTGTCCAAATACTTTAATGAACAGTCAGTTTCTGAAGTTGAATTTCAATACTCCTCATTATGACATCTATATTCTGGTCTGAGTTTTGCCTTCTAGAGGAACACAGGATGAGCCTATTTCTTGTTCTCTGTAACTGCTTTCAAGTATTTGAAGGGAACTGTTTGTTTCCTTTAGTGCTCTCCTCCAAGCATTTTCTCTTCTTTCTGTGTACCCTTTTCAATGTTCCTCTTAAAACATAGACCCATAAATTGAATACTCTTCCAAATTTGGTCCTTACAAATTTGGTGTCTTGCAACCAAATTCTGAAACAATTTTGTATTTGTTGTGGAATAGAACAAATGAGTGCATGTATCAAAGTTAGGAATCAGGGTGTTTACTGTGAGAAAAGTGAGAAACAGATATAGAAAAAGGGAAATTGAGGGAGAACCCTTTGGTGTTGTATTTGAATTTGAGGTAGCAATATGAACATAGGAGAGAGAGAGAGAAAGAGAGAGAGAGAGTGTGTGTGTGTGTATTCAGGTGTTCTTAGCTCTGCCCACTGAAAGGGGTGCTTAGGAGTAACAATAAGTACACCTGGTGCCTGCATCCTGATTTTGAAATGCCATTCTCCACTAAAAGTAACCAGGGCTCCTTTGAGAAGTGGCTGATTCCAGATCTGGGGCAAGAAATGTGTAAATTGAGCTTGCATATGATGAGCCTTGGTATACTTGAGAGCAAGGACTTTATTAAAGACTACCAGGTCATGTTAAAAGGAGCCTACTACAAGACCCCCATTGGTCCAAAATGGGACAATAGGAAGATAAAAAAATAATGACAGGAATGGGTTGCAATGTATTTAATTTTTTAAAATCCATAAATCCATAGTGATGAGAGAAAGAGAGCGTGTGAAAGAAAAGTGCTGAAAGAAAGGTAGGAAGTGAAGTTTCTTTTAAGGATGAATTCTAGTTACTATAGAGAAAAGGAATGATGGATTTAGAAAAATCACCCTTTGTGGTCCACCAATATAATAACTACTCCAGGTCAGAACCATCAAGAGTTGCTAAAAGTATTATTGAGTAAAAGGCTTTTGAGGTATAGGACAGTCTCATGGCTTCATAGTACCATTACACAGACCTTATCAATTACAAAGGGAGATGGGTACCTTTACAATGGAGAGATGTGGCTGTCACCTCAAGCTAACAAATTTAGCATCACAAACAGGGATACAATTCAACATTATGTAAGTGCTTGTGGGAGGCATCACCTATGTAGTGGAGGTATTTGGGCCAAAAAAAGTGCTTAACTTGAATATAACCATAAGGAAATAGTCAAATCCAGAATGTGGGACAAGACAAATCACTGGAAGTCTTTAAAAATTCAGTATTATGAGGAACAAAAAAGGTCAAGCAGGGGGATTATTCTAGATTAAAAGAGATTAAGGCTGGAAGAAGTGGTTTACACTTATAATCCAGGCACTTTGGGAGGCCGAGGTGGGCAGATCACAAGGTCAAGAGATCGAGACCATCCTGGCCAACATGGTGAAACCCTGTCTCTACAAAAAAATACAAAAATTAGCTGAGCGTGGTGGCACGCGCCTGTAGGCCCAGCTACTTGAAAGGCTGAGGCAGGAGAATTGCTTCAACTGGGGAGGCGGAGTTTTCAGTAAACCAAGATTGTGCAACTGCACTCCAGCCAAGTGTCAGAGTAAGACTCTGTCTCAAAAAAAAGAAAGAGGCCGTGTTGCAGCAGGATAGTAATGATGACACTGAAGATGTTTCACTGTTTGATACGGAAGAGGAGACAACTAATAGACCAAGAAAATCCAAAATCAGACATCCAGTAGCATCCTTTTTCCACTTACTCTTTCGAGTCAGTGCAGTCGTCGTCTATCTTCTCTGTGAGTTTCTCAGCAGCAGCTTTATTGCCTGTATGGTGACAATTATCTTGTTGCTGTCATGTGACTTTTGGGCAGTGAAGAATGTCACAGGTAGACTAATGGTTGGCCTACGTTGGTGGAATCACATTGATGAAGATGGAAAGAGCCATTGGGTGTTTGAATCTAGAAAGGAGTCCTCTCAAGAGAATAAAACTGTGTCAGAGGCTGAATCAAGAATATTTTGGTTGGGACTTATCACCTGTCCAGTGCTGTGGGTGATATTTGCCTTTAGTGCCCTCTTCTCCTTCATAATAAAGTGGTTGGCAGTGGTTATCATGGGTGTGGTGCTACAGGGTGCCAACCTCTATGGTTACATCAGGTGTAAGGTGGGCAGTAGAAAGAATTTAACCAGCATGGCTACTTCATATCTTGGAAAGCAGTTTTTAGAGACAAAACACTGGAGGTGATCAGACTTCCTGAAGAGAGAAATATTATGTGCTTTGTTACATTGGGGAACAACTGAAGAGATTCTTGACTCTGAACCTTTTAGAGCTTAGTCCATGTTGCAGCAAGGAGTGTTGGCTTTGTTTTTCCACTTAAAAACTTTATTTATAAAAAGAAAAAGTAGCTTTCTTATTAAGCTTTTATTTCCTTTCTAGCAGTTGGGGCTAGAAAGTATTATGTTGGCTCTAGAAACGTTGTCAAGATTTGTTCTGTGGTGTAGGTATGCACGTGTTCTATAGGTATGCACATGGCTATGTAATATCAATATATCCCAAGTTAGTGAAAGTGTTCATTTACATAGGTAAGAGAGACTTTTGTATTTTGATCCACAGAACACAGAAGGATGTGTTTAGTCTGTCTGAAAGCTCTATGTGTTTACATATTATTTCTTTAGATTATTTTCAAAAGTAACTTTTGCTTTCATGGTTAAGAGTGAGCACTTTGGCTTATGTATAAGTTAGAAATAATTGTTAGTTTTTAATATGTACTTCATGGGGAAATTTCTTAGACATATGCAAGCAAGCGAAAACAATTAAGGCCAATGATATCGACTACTTTCTAAAATTTTATTTTTGTTTGTAAGAAGTCATTTACTTAAGTCCCAGTTAATATAAATGGAATCATCATAGTTTGTTTAAGGAACACCCAGAGATTGCTGCTGTTCTATTTATTTGCAGAAAGGATAGCTAGATAGAAAACTCTTCAGTGGACCTTGAGCTAATAAATGTATCTTTTACCTAAAGAGAATTATTCTCATGTGATAATGGGAATAATCATTTACATACTTGGCATAATAAATGCCTAAAAAGACATTTTATTTTCTGAATCTATTTTTTTTCTTGCTATAATGGGGATATTGTAAATGATGCATTTGTATTAATGGTATTTCTTAAAGCAATAGATGTGACTAAACTAAACCAATCTACACACTGTTATAGGCATCTGTAAATTCTGTTGTAGGTACTATAAACTTTGTTGAAGTCTTAGTCAGCAGATTATGTTGTGAATATATTTGTACATTTTTAAGATAGTTTTAAGATTAAAAAAAAAAGAAAGAATAAAAAGATTAAAGAGATGTAAGAACCAGATACAATGCATGAAACAACTGAATCCTGGATAGAAAACAAACTCCAAGAGATATTTTTGGGACAATTGGGGAAATTTAAATATGGCCAGTATATCAAGTTATACTTTTGAATTAATGATAATTAATTTAATTAATATTCATTTCCCTATTTTATGAGGAGGTAGTGTTTAGGGATGAAATATCATGTCTTCAATTTTTAACTAGTTCAGAAAAAATAGAGTCAGAGAAATAAAGAAAATGTAAAAAAATATTAATGGGGGAAGAAAAACAATTGGAGAATCTAGATGAAGTATACAGTAATTGTTTGTAATGCTATTCTCTTTTTTTTTAATTTTAAAAGCTTTTTTTTATTGCATTTTAGGTTTGGGGGTACATGTGAAGAACATGCAAGATTGTTGCATAGATACACACATGGCAGTGTGATTTGCTGCCTTACTCCCCATCACCTATATCTGGCATTTCTCCCCATGCTATCTCTCCCCAACCTTTCACCCCGCGCTGTCCTGCCCCTATTACCCCCCAACAGACCCCAGTGTGTGATACTCCCCTCCCTGGGTCCATGTGTTCTCATTGTTGAATACCCACCTATGACTGAGAACATGTGGTGTTTGATTTTCTGTTCTTGCGTCGGTTTGCTGAGAACGATGGTTTCCAGGTTCATCCATGTCCCTACAAAGGACATGAACTCATCGTTTTTTATGGCTGCATAGTATTCCGTGGTGTATATGTGCCACATTTTCCCTGTCGAGTCTTTCATCAATGGGCATTTGGATTGGTTCCACATCTTTGCTATGGTAAACAGTGCTGTAATGAACATTCGTGTGCATGTGTCCTTATATTAGAATGATTTATAATCCTTTGGATATATACCCAGTAATGGGATTGCTGGGTCAAATGGAATTTCTATTTCTAGGTCCTTGAGGAATCGCCACACTGTCTTTCACAATGGTTCAACTAATTTACACTCCCACCAACAGTGTAAAAGTGTTCCTATTTCTCCACATCCTCTTTAGCATCTGTTGTCTCCAGATTTTTTAATGATCGCTGTTCTAACTGGCGTGAGATGGTATCTCAATGTAGTTTTGATTTGCATTTCTCTAATGACCAGTGATGGTGAATATTTTTTCATATGTTTGTTGGCCTCATGTATGTCTTCTTTTGTAAAGTGTCTGTTCATATCCTTTGCCCACTTTTGAATGGGCTTGTTTGCTTTTTTCTTGTAAATTTGTTTTAGTTCTTTGTAGATTCTGGATATCAGCCATTTGTCAGATGGGTAGATTGCAAAATTTTTTTCCCATTCTGTTGGTTGCCGATTCACTCTAATGACTGTTTTTTTTGCTGTGCAGAAGCTGTGGAGTTTGATTAGGTCCCATTTGTCTATTTTGGCTTTGTTGCCAATGCTTTTGGTGTTTTGGTCATGAAGTCCTTGCCTATGCCTATGTCCAGAATGGTTTTGCCTAGGTTTTCTTCTAGGGTTTTTATGGTGTTAGGTCTTGTGTTTAAGTCTTTAATCCATCTGGAGTTAATTTTAGTGTAAGGTGTCAGGAAGGGGTCCAGTTTCTGCTTTTTGCACATGGCTAGCCAGTTTTCCCAACACCATTTATTAAACAGGGACTCCTTTTCCTATTGCTTGTTTTTGTCAGGTTTGTCAAAGATTGGATGGTTGTAGATGTGTGGTGTTGCCTCCAAGGCCTCCGTTCTGTTCCATTGGTCTATATCTCTGTTTTGGTACCAGGTCCATGCTGTTTTGATTACTGTAGCCCTGTAGTGTAATTTGAACTTCAGTAATGTGATGCCTCCTGCTTTTTTTTTTTTTTTTTTTTTTTTTTTTGCTTAGAATTGACTTGTCTATGCGGACTCTCTTTTGGTTCCATATGAAGTTTAAGGTGGTTTTTTCTAGTTCTGTGAAGAAGGTCATTGATAGCTTGATGGGGATAGCATTGAATCTGTAAATTACTTTGGGCAGTATGGCCATTTTCACAATATTGATTCTTCTTAACCATGAACATGGAATGTTTCTCCATCTGTTTGTGTCATCTCTTATTTCGTTGAGCAGTGGTTTGTTGTTCTCCTTGAAGAGGTCCTTTACATCCTTTGTTAGGTGTATTCCCAGGTATTTTATTCTCTTTGTAGCAATTGTGAATGGCAGTTCGTTCTTAATTTGGCTCTCTTTGAGTCTGTTATTGGTGTATAGGAATGCTTGTGATTTTTACACATTAATTTTATATCCTGAGACTTTGGTGAAGTTGCTTATCAGTTTCAGGAGATTTTGGGCTGAGACGATGGGGTCTTCTAGATACACAATCATGTCGTCTGCAAATAGAGACAATTTGACTTCCTCCTTTCCTATTTGAATACCCTTTATTTCTTTTTCTTGCCTGATTGCTCTGGCTAGAACTTCTAATACTATATTGAATAGGAGTGGTGAGAGAGGGCATTCTTGTCTAGTGCCAGATTTCAAAGGGAATGCTTCCAGTTTTAGCCCATTCAGTATGATATTGCCTGTTGGTTTGTTGTAAATGGCTTTTATTATTTCGAGATACGTTCTATCAGTACCTAGTTTATTGAGGGTTTTTAGCATAAAGGGCTGTTGAATTTTGTCAAAGGCCTTCTCTGCATCTATTGAGATAATCATGTGGTTTTTGTCTTTGGTTCTGTTTATGTGGTAAATTACATTTATAGACTTGCGTATGTTGAACCAGCCTTGCATTCCTGGGATGAATCCTACTTGATCATGGTGGATAAGCTTTTTGATGTGCTGTTGCAATCGGTTTGCCAGTATTTTATTGAAGATTTTTGCATCTATGTTCATCATGGATATTGGCCTGAAGTTTTCTTTTCTTGCTGAGTCTCTGCCAGGTTTTGGTACCAGGATGATGTTGTTTTCATAAAATGATTTGGGAAGGATTCCCTCTTTTTGGATTGTTTGGAATAGTTTCAGAAGGAATGGTACCAGCTCCTCTTTGTATGTCTGGTAGAATTCGGCTGTGAACCCATCTGAACCTGGGTTTTTTTTGGGTAGTAGGCTCTTAATTGCTGCCTCAACTTCTGCCCTTGTTATTGATCTATTCAGGGTTTTGACTTCTTTCTGGTTTAGGCTTGGGAGGATGCAAGAGTCCAGGAATTTCTTCCAGGTTTACTAGTTTATGTGCATAGAGTTGTTTGTAATAATCTCTGATGGTGGTTTGTATTTCTGTGGAATCTGTGGTGATATCCCCTTTATCATTTTTTGTTGCATCTATTTGATTATTCTCTCTTTTCTTTTTTATTAATCTGGCCAGTGGTCTGTCTATTTTGTTGATCTTTTCGAAAAACCAGCTCCTGGATTTATTGATTTTTTTGAGGGGTTTTATTTATTTATTATTTATTTTTTTATTTAGATCTTAGTTATTTCTTGTCTTCTGCTATGTTTTGAGTTTTTTTTGGTCTTGCTCCTCTAGCTCTTTCAATTTTGATGATAGGGTGTTGATTTTAGATCTTTTCTTGCTTCTCATGTGGCATTTATTGCTATATATTTTCGTCTAGACACTGCTTTAAATGTGTCCCAGAGATTCTGATATGTTGTGTCTTCATTCTCATTGGTTTCACAGAACATCTTTATTTCTGCCTTCATTTCATTGTTTATCCAGTCAACATTCAAGAGCCAGTTGTTCAGTTTCCATGAATCTGTGCAGTTCTGAGTTAGTTTCTGAATTCTGAGTTCTAACTTGATCACACTTTGGTCTGAGAGACTGTTTGTTATGATTTCTGTTTTTTGCATTTGCTGAGGAGTGATTTACTTCCAATTATGTGGTCAATTTTAGAGTAGGTGTGATGTGGTGCTGAGCAGAATGTATATTCTGTGGATTTGGGGTGGAGACTGTGGATTTGAAATGGAGAGTTCTGTAAGTGTCTATTAGGTTTGCTTGGTTCAGGTCTGAGTTCAAGTTCTGGATATCCTTGTTAATTTTCTGTCTCATTGATCTGTCTAATATTGACAATGGGGTGTTAAAGTGTCCCACTATTATGTGTGGGAGTCTAAGTCTCTTTGTAAGTCCTTAAGAACTTGCCTTATATATCTGGGTGCTCCTGTATTGGGTGCACGTATATTTAGGATCGTTAGCTCTTCTTGTTGCATCAATCCTTTTACTATTATGTAATGTCCTTCTTTGTCTCTTTTGATCTTTGTTGGTTTGAAGTCTATTTTATCAGAGATGAGAATTGCAACTCCTGCTTTTTTTTTTTTTTGCTCTCCATTTGCTTGGTAAATCTTCTTCCATCCCTATATTTTGAGCCTTTGCGTATCCTTGCATGTGAGATGGGTTTCCTGGATACAGCACACCAATGGTTTTGGCTTTTTATCCAATTTGCCAGTCTGTGTCTTTTTATTGGGGCATTTAGCCCATTTACATTTAAGGTTAATATTGTTATGTGTGAATTTGATCCTGCCATTTTGATGCTAGTTGGGTGTTTTGCCTGTTAGTTGATGCAGTTTCTTCAGTGTGTCGATGCTCTTTACCATTTGGTATCTTTTTGGAGTGGCTGGTACTGGTTGTTCCTTTCTATGTGTAGTGCTTCTTTCAGGAGCTCTTGTAAAGCAGGCCTGGTCGTGATGAAATTTCTGAGTAATTGTTTGTTCATAAAGGATTTTAATTCTCCTTCATGTATGAAGCTTAGTTTGGCTGGATATGAAACTCTGGTTTGAAAGTTCTTTTCTTTAAGGATGTTGAATATTGGCCCCCACTCTATTCTGGCTTGTAGGGTTTCTGCTGACAGATCTGCTGTGAGTCTGATGGGCTTCCCTTTGTGGGTAACCCACCCTTTGTCTCTGGCTGCCCTTAGCATTTTCTCCTTCATTTCAACCCTGGTGAATCTGATGATTACGTGCCTTGGGGTTGCTCTTCTTGAGGAATATCTCTGTGCTGTTCTCTGTATTTCCTGGACTTGAATATTGGCCTGCCTTACTAGGTTGGGGAAGTTTTCCTGGATAATATCCTGAAGAGTATTTTCCAGCTTGGATTAATTCTCTCCATCACATTCAGGTACACCTATTAAACATAGATTATGTCTTTTCACAGTCCCATATTTCTTGGAGACTTTACTCATTCCTTTTTACCCTTTTTTCTCTAATCTTGCCTTCTCGTTTTACTTCATTGAGTTGATCTTCCACCTCTGATATCCTTTCTTCTGCTTGGTCAATTCGGCAGTTGAAACTTGTGTATGCTTCACGAAGTTCTCATGTTGTGTTTTTCAGCTCCATCAATTCACTTATATTCCTCTCTCAGCTCCATCGATTCACTTTTATTCCTCTCTAAGCTGTTTATTCTCATTAGCATTTCCTCAAATCTTTTTTCAAGGTTCTTAGTTTCTTTGCATTTGTTAGAACATGTTCTTTTAGCTCAGAGAAGTTTGTTATTACCCACCTTCTGAAGCCTGTTTCTGTCAATTCATCAAACTCATTCTCCATCCAGCCTTGTTCCCTTGCTGGTGAGGAGTTGTGATCCCTTGTAGGAGGAGAGGCGTTCTGGTTTGGGGTGTTTTCATCCTTTTTGTGCTGGTTTCTTCCCATCTTTGTGTATTTATCCACCTGTCGTTTTTGTAGTTGTTGACTTTCAGATTGGGTCTCTGAGTGGACATCCAGTTTGTTGATGATGAAGTTATTTCTTTCTGTTTCTTAGTTTTTCTTCTAACAGTCAGGCTTCTCTGCTGTAGGACTGCTGAGGTCCACTCCAAGCCCTGCTTTCCTGGGGATCACCTGCAGCAGCCTCTGTGCTTTCGCTGGGAGCTGCAATCCTGAGCTACTCCTAATGGGCCATCTTGGATCTGTCTGCTATTCTTTTTTTAAATTTCATAAAATGTTTTGTAGAGGTAGGGTCTCACTATGTTGCCCTAACTCATCTGAAATTCCTGGCCTCAAGCACTCTTCCTGCCTCAGCCTCCTGCACTGCTAGGATTATAGGCCAGATATATCTGGCCCAGTAATACTATTCTTTTAAGTTTTGTGTACATTTGAAATTTTTTTCCAAAAAAGAGCTGAATGAAATTTTTCTTTTGTAATACAAAAATAATACACATTTATAGCAATAAAATGTTGCAATGAGTTTCTAAAGAATGTTTCTCACAGTTAACATGTTAGGCATCTATTACTATTATTATTATATTGTTACCTTCTTGCATTATCTGCCTAAACTCTATTCCTGATAAATCTATTTTGAAAATGCTTTTTATTTTCTGGGACTTTGGAATTAAACCATTTGCATCATGATTCATAGACAATAAGAGTCTGCAAGACAACATTTTTGGTGGGTTTTGATCAGGTTTTAATAAGACCTTGTAATGTATCTCTACCTATCAAGTAGAAATTTTCCCATATATTAAATATAGGTGTATTATTCTAAGTGTTTATTTGGAATACATATTCTTTATTATAAACATTGACAGCAAAACCTGTCTGAGATTCTTCTTAAAATATTTTTATGTGTCCCCTAGTTCCATTTATTTTTTCAGTCATTCAACAAATATTTATTGTGTTGCTACCATGTAGCAGCCACTGTGCTAGGCTGTTATACAATCTGAACAATAATGACAGCCTTGGATTTTTTTGTTTGTTTTAACATTTATCATTACTGTAGGAGAGCTTTAAGTACAGTACACTGTTAAAGAGTACATATCTCATAATACCCCCACTTTTATAGATATAAGAACTTTTATTACTATTTTTGTGTGTGTGTTTAATATCTCTAATGCCGATTTTTTTTTTTTTTTTTTGAGATGGAATCTCACTCTGTCACCAGGCTGGAGTGCAGCAGTGAGATCTCAGCTCACTGCAGCCTCCACCTCCCAGGTTCAAGCATTTCTCCTGCCTCAGCCTCCCAAGTAGCTGGGACTACAGGCAAGCACCACCCACCTTGGCCTCCCAAAGGGCTGGGATTATAGGTGTGAGCCACCACGCCAGCCATTGATTTTCAAATCTCTGCTTTGCTCTTGTGTTTGATCCTTAGATATAGGTAGGTTTCTATGAGATCTTGCATCTCACTTCACAGAGGAAATATATGCTCTAAGATATGAACTCTGTAGCTTCAAATTGTCACTATAAACTTCTATGCATTTTTGTTCATTCTTACCTCCTTTCCTGCCTCACAATATGACGTATTGCTCCTCTTTTTGCATTTGATACTTTTGGCTATTTCCTTTTTCTTGAAAATATCTGTTACTTTAGATGTCATGACTCTACACACTCCTGCTTCTCCTCTTGAAGGCCAATTCTTTCTTGGTTTCCTTAATGGGGTAAGTTTTGACCATCTGCAGTTTAACTGTTGGTATAACACGGGCCTCCATTCTTTGCCTATTTGTTTTCTTACAGAAGTTGTCTCAGTCAGTTCAGGCCACTATAGCAAAGTACTACAGACTAGGTGGCTTTAAAACAGCAGAAATTTATTTCTCACAGTTCCAGGTGGCTGGAAGTCTGAATCATAGTGCCAGCATGGCTAGGTTCTGGTGAGGGCCCTCTTCTGGGTTACACACTGCCATCTTTTTATTGTGTCCTCACATGGCAGAAAGAGGATATGAGAGCTCTCTGGGGCCCCTTTTTATAAGGTCACTAATCCCATTCATGACAACTTCATCCTCCCAAAGCCCTTATCTCCTAATATTGGAGGTTGTGTTGTTAACATATGAATCTGTGGATATGGAGGGAACACAAACATTTGGTCAATTGGAGAACTCTTACCCATTCCACTGGTTTTATTTACAATGATGTCTCCCCCAGCCTCAACCTGTTGTATCCAACTACTTATGAGATACCTGCATGTGAATATATCACAAACACTGCCAGACTGGCAAGTTCCAAACTAAGCTCTACCATCTGCACTTTCTGCTTCATCAGCTACTCAACCTGTAATTTTTAAAAATCTCAATTAGTTTCCACCTTTTGACTTTATTATTTAAAGACAAATACTAATTCTATTTTTTATTCTCTGTTGCAGATATAACATAAATCTGTCAGTGAATCCCTGTAATCATTTTTAGTTATTGAGTTCAGCTACTTCAGAATTTTTTCAACAGCAGATTGGTAAATGTATATGTCTGCACTTTCACATCTTTCCACATTAGGTGTCCTCTACTGAATATGAATATTACCCTTTTAAAACTCTTTTATTTATTACTTTGATACCTCTCTGGCCATCTCAGTTTCTCTTGGGTTTGAAGTTCTGGTTTCAGCATCTGCCTTTATCATTTCCTTACCCTTTTATTTTAATAACTAATTATTAGATGATTTAGGCCAAATATTAATTTAACATTTTTATAGATATATCTGCTTTAGAGTGCTAGTATATATGTCAATCATATATATACTATATATATATATATATATATATTTTTTTTTTTTTTTTTTTTCTGAGACAGTGTCTCACCCTGTCGCCCAGGCTGGAGTGCCTTGGTGTGATCTCAGCTCACTGCAACCTCTGCCTCCCGGGTTCAAGTGATTCTCCTGCCTCAATCTCCCAAGTAGCTGGGATTACAAGCACCTGCCACCATGCCTGGCTAAGACCAGGTGCAGTGGCTCACACCTGTAATCCCAACACTTTGGGAGGCCGAGGTGGGCGGATCACAAGGCTGCTTGGGAGGCTGAGGCAAGAGAATTGCTTGAACCTGGGAGGTGGAGGTTGCAGTGAGCCAAGATCATGACACTGAACTCTAGCTTGGATGACAGAGCAAGTCTCTGTCTCAAAAAAAAAAAAAAAGTAACCTAATGGCTTGGGAGGCAAATATTCTAATTATTCAGAGATGCATGCATATATATATATATATGTATGTATACGTATATGTATCTCTCTTACATATTCAGAATTAGTTTGGTTTTGTAGATGGTACTTTTTTTTTTTTTTTTTGGTTTGGCACTTATCATTTAAGAATTTCTCTTCATGAATGTAGGCTTGGCATGGTGGCTCATGCCTGTAATCCCAGCACTTTGGGAGACCAACATGGGAAGATCAGCTGAGGTCAGGAGTTTGAGACCAGCCTGGCCAATATGGTGAAAACCTGTCTCTACTAAAAATACAAAAAAATTAGCTGGGTATAGTGGTGTGTGCCTGTAGTCCCAGCCTTAGGAGACTGAGGCAGGAGAATGGCTTAAACCCGGGAGGTGGAGGTTGCAGTAAGCCGAGATTGGGTCACTGTACTCCAGTCTAGGTGACAGAGCGAGATTGTCTCAAAAAATAAAAAAAAGAATTTATCTTCAAGAATATAAACATACTCTCCCTGATTTTGTACAGGACAATCATTCACTCTCTAGGCAAAGTTATTAGTGGCTAAAATAGTAGAAGTTAGAGGTTAGGAGATTTGGAAGCCAAGAGCCCTATTACTGTAAGGAGAAGATTGACTATTTTATCGTTTTGCATTTTGTGTTACATAATACATTTTGAACATAAGTACAATGGATTGTTTTGGATGAGACTAGGCCCAAAGATTTTTGAAATGTTGAAGAGAAAATGTGGCCAAAACTGCCTTTAAAAAACAGGAGACTTCTGAGTGGGAGCAGGGCTGTGATGGCAGCAGCCAGGCAGACTCAACCTGAACATGAATTTTATTGCTGCTGGCTTATAGGATATTGAAAAATGCAGGCAGCAGCTTCATGATATTACCTTACCTTTAAATGTTTTTGAGTATATAGATCAAGGTTGAAACTCCCAACCCTATACAGAAGAGTGCTTAGAGAAGTCTCTAGCTAAAAATAAATAAGTTAAAGGCAAAATGGACACAATAAAAACAGTTAAAAGCCTTATGCTTCAAGGATGAACATAGCTAAGAATTGAGCTACCAAGGTGGGGATCATTCATCTTTTTAACTAGCTTATTTTTACAAAGCCTGAAGATACCCATTAATTGCCTTTGCTGAACTGACATGTCCGTTACAAAGTGTTTGTGAGCACTGAATATTAAAGTTTTCTTGCTAATGTGGAACTGGAACAACTACTTCAGAACCATTTTAATTTTCCTCAAGGCACATGTCCTTGTAATTTGACCTCGCTGGGTGCTGGAAACTTCAAGTTATAGGAGGTGTGAAACCAGTTTTGTTTTCTCTGTCCCTTATTGTCATGTTTTCAGCTACAGGCAATTGCACATCTTTGGGTGTGATTTATTTAATTACTCTCCATGGGAAAATCCGTCCTAGGAAAATCATTTTGGAAATATGAACTATGCTTGGTAAACTCAAGAGTTTTAAAAATGGAAAGTTACAACTCTTCATTTTTAGAATGGGTCTAGATATAAGCAAACACTGAACATTGTTTTTCCTCAGAAAATAGTCACTGTGGCTAGGTGCTGTGGTGTGCCCCTCTACTCAGGAGGCTGATGCAGGAGAATCACTTGAGCCCAGGAGTTTGAGACCAACCTCAGCAATACAGCAAGATCATCCCTGGCTCTACAAAAGTTTTTTAAAAATTAGCCGGTTGTGGTGGTATGTGCCTATAGTCCCAGCTACTCAGGAACCTGAGGCAGGAGGATCGCTTGAGCTAAGGAGTTTAAGGCTGCAGTGAGCTGTGATTGCACTACCGCACTCTAGCCTGGGTGACATAGTGAGATCTCATCTCAAAAAAATACAAATAAAAAAATAAAGTAATCATCAAAATAACCATAGAAATGAAGTGTTCTGACTTAGGTCCGTGCTTCTTTGTTTTTTTGGATGGAGGTTGGAGAAGGCATATGGGGATGTTGTGTATTAGGTATGGTGATGGAGTATATACTAAAACACTTGCTTACTTCTATGGCTAAGGCAAACTCTCTGATTGGTAGGGAGCTAGTGCTGAGAGAAGCTTGCAAAAGATGACGAATGAATGGAGAGGAGAAGTCGACAGGACACTTTGTGAGAGACCTTGTGAGGTTTGGGCTTGGGCATCTGGGAAGCAAAGTACCATGAATGGAGGGAACAGGCCTTTCTCCCTGTATCCACACAGGACCCAGCCCTGTTCTGGCAATGTGCAAACAAATGGCTCTGGAAGTATCAGAGGGCTACAACCTTGGTCTGCTAGTGGGGATCCCACAAAGGGTGCTGTCAGCATTAGTGTTAGTGATCCTCCCTCAGGCAGTGTCAAGGGCAGTTGACAGTAGCCAGGGCTGACCAAAGTAGAAGAGAAGGAACATGGCAGTCCTGAGTAGGAACTGGCATGTGAACACCTGAATGGTGCAGGGCTCATGTTACACCATTTCATCCACATTTTACTCCCTGTAACTCTCAGTTGGGCCCTAGGAGTGACATTCACCCAGAATGCCATGTCGGTCGTGCATCCTGGAATTGGGCAATGTGGCTGCATGGTCTTGGGAAGCATGCCTTTTGGAGACTCCCAGAAATAATTACAGGCTGCTTTCCGTGGGCTGCTGAGTTTCAGGCTATCAAACTTGTAGGGACCCAAGCCATTATGATTTTGAGTTTTGAGTTAATACATCCTCATTTTATTCATATGGTCTGATAACCTCTAGGAGTCCTGATTCCTTAGTTTTTACCGCTCTTATCAGAGATTGTTGGGTAGTCTTATAATAGGGGCCAGCTGGAGTCTAAGCAGTGTTCCAGATTCAAGTGCTTTTGGAGGACTGGTGAGATAGGCCTGGCAGCATGCATTGCATGAGGGTTTGGGATGGCTTGTAGGTGGGTCAAAGACTATGAACCTGTGTTAATTAGATTGATTTTTCAGAATAGTATAATATCTATCATTCAGATTGTTTTCTATTCCTATTCATTCCTGGGTTTTGAGGTAAATCTGCCAAAAGGTCATATTTAATTTAAATCTGTTTAGGATCAAGCTTATGGCAAGCTCTAGTGGGAAAATCAGTGTAGATCATTCTGGAGAGAAGACATGCCATCTGAAGAAGAGAATTATAGAAACATTTTCTGGCACATTACTGGGAGAAATTTGATCATGGGGAACCAGGGGGTGATGGATCCAGAAATGTGCATTAGGGGTTTTGCTAGACTTGCCAAGTCATAAAGACAGGTGGGCCCAGGAGCAGTTCATCAAAAAATTGAAATGGTACATTTGGGGTCAAATGTAAGCAGACCAGAGGGCACAAGTAAGCTGCAGGGAAAGGTAGCCTGGACTGATGTCTGCTGCCACAGATGCACAGGTACCCCTACCCTTACTCACACTTATTTATGATGGTGTGTGGAGAGAGTTCCTATACAACCAGCTAAAGGAGGATGTATTAGTCTGTTTCCATGCTGCTGGTAAAGACATATCTGAGACTGGATAATTTATAAAGAAAAAGAGATTTAATGGACTCACAGTTCCACGTGGCTGGGGAAACGTCCTATCATGGTGGAAGGCAAAAGCCACATCTTACATGGTGGTAGACAAGAGAGAATGAGAGCCAAGTGAAAGGGGAAACCCCTTATAAAAGCATCAGATCTCATGAGACTTATTTACTACCATGAGAACAGTAAGGGGGAAACCACCCCCTGATTCAATTATCTCCCATCAGTTGCCTCCCACATATGTGGGAATTATGGGAGCTACAGTTCAAGATAAGATTTAGATGAGGATACAGCCAAATCACGTAAGAGGAAAAAGCCCAAACCTGGTTTACAGATGTGTCTGCTGGGATACATGGGTGCAAACTGAATATGTATGTGATTGGATTATATGCACTTTTGGAGGTGGCCTTAAACAATAGTGAGCAGGGAAAGTCTTCCCAATGGGCAAGCTGTGAGTGGTGCAACTGCTCATGTACCTTGTGTGGAAGGAAGAATTGCCCAGGATGAGAATATATGTAGATTCCTGGGCAATGGCCAGTGATCAGGGGCCTAGAAGTAACAGATTGACAGATCAGAGACAAAAAAATCTAGGGAAGAAGTGTGTGAATAGACACATGCAAGCACAAAGTGTACAGATCCTATGTCAAAATGTTAACATCAGGCCAGTTGCAATGGCTTATGGCTGTAATCCCAGCACTTTGGGAGGCCAAGGTGAATGGATCACTTGAGATCAGGAGTTGGAGACCAGCCTGACCAACATGGTAAAACCCCATCTCTACTAAAAATACAAAAATTAGCCGGGAAGTGGCAGATGCCTGTAATTTCAGCTACTCGGTAGTCTGAGGCAGGAGAATCGCTTGAACCCAGGAGGTGGAAGTTGCAGTGAGCCAAGATCATGCACTCCAGCCTGGGTAACAGAGTGAGACTCTTATCTCCAAAAAAAAAAAAAAAGTTAACATCCACCAGATGTTGACATCCAACATAGATAAGGCATGTGATAGTTAATTTTGTGTAGCAACTTGACTGGGCCACAGGGTGCTGAGAACTTTAGTCAAACATTATTCTGGGTATATCTGTGAGGGTGTTTCTGGGTAAGATTATCTCTTCATTTGGTCTACTCAGTAAAGCAGATGGCCCTCCTAATGTGGGTATACCTTGTCCAATCAGTTGAAGGCTTGAATAGAACAAAAGGACTGAGTCTCCCTCAGTAAGGGGGAGTTTCTTCCTGAATACTTGCCCCTGCCTAACTACTTGGAGCTGGGGCATCAGTTTTGTCCTGCCTCTGCACTTGAAGTGAAGCATTGGTTCTTCCCGGTCTTTAGTCTACTAGCCTTTGAACTGTAACTACACTATTGGCTCTCTTGGTTCTCAAGCTTTCAAAAACACCATTGGTTCTCCTGGGTCTCCAGCTTGCCAACTGCAGATCTTGGGACTTTTCAGCCTCCATAATTGCATTTCTTTCTCTCTATCTCTAGGTAAGTAGGTAGGTAGATAGATGATAGACAGACAGATAGATAGATCTTGTAGAGATATATGTATATAGGCCCTGAAGGTACAATTAAGTTATTTAAGAAGTGGCCCATGCCAGGCATGGTGGCTCATGCCTGTAATCTCAGCACTTTGGGAGGCCGAGGTGGTGGATCATGAGGCCAGGAGTTCGAGACCAGCCTGATCAACATGGCGAAACCCTGTCTGTACTAAGAATACAAAAATTAGCCAGGTGTGGTGGCATGTGCCTGTAATCCCAGCTACTCAGGAGACTGAGGCAGGAGAATTGCTTGAACCTGGGAGGCAGGAGAATTGCTTGAACCTGGGAGGCAGAGGTTGCAGTGAGCTGAGATCATGCCACTGCACTCCAGCCTGGGTGACAGAGCGAGATTCCATCTCAAAAGAAAAAAAAGAAAGAAGGAAACATTAAAAAAAGAAGTGGCCCAAATGCCCATGGTCCCCACTACTTCTAATTACTTTCTCTCTTACAGCCTGCACCTGTGGCCTCACAGAGAGTTCTTACAATCTGTTGACAGAAGAAGAGAAGATTCAGGCCTGGTTTATAGATGATTTTGCATTCTATCCAGGTATGACTCAAAAGTGTACATCTGCTATACTACAGTCCCTTTCAGCCTGGTTTATAGATGATTTTGCATTCTATGCAGGTATGACTCAAAAGTGTACATCTGCTATATTACAGTCCCTTTCTAAGACATTCCTGAAAGACTGTGGGAAGGAAAGTATTCCCAATAGGCAGAACTTTGAGCAGTGCACCTGGTTGTTCACTTTGCTTGTAACGAGAGATGGCCAGATGTGCAATTATTTATCAGTTCATGAGTTATGGCCAGTGGTTTGGCTGGATGGTCAGGGACTTGGAAAGAACATGATTTTAAAATTGGTGACAAGGAAATTTGGGGAAGAGATATTTGGGTGGACATCTCCGGGCAAAAAACTTCTAAAGATATTTGTGTTCCATGTGAATGCTCACCAAACCAAAAGATGATGTAAGCAGAGGAGGATTTTAATAATCAAGTGGATAGAATAACTCACGTATGGATACCAGCTTGTTAGTTTTCTCTCACACTTCTGTGAAGAAATATACAAGACTGGTAATTGACTCACAGTTCAACATGGCTGGAGAGACCTCAGGAGACTTACAGTAATGGCAGAAGGTACCTCTTCATAAGGCAGCATGAGAATGAGGGCTGAGCAAAGGGGGAAGCCCCTTATAAAACCATCAGATTTCATGAGAACTCACTCACCATCACAAGAACAGTGTGGGAGAAACAGTCCCCATGATTCAATTACCCCCCATTGGGTCCCTCCCACTCCACATGGAGATTATAGAGATTACAAGTCAAGATGAGATTTGAGTGAGGATACAGCCAAACCATATCACCAGTGAGCCTCTTTCCCCAGAAACCTCATTGTTGTCCAATGTGCTCATAAACAAAGTGGCCATGGTGATAGAGATGGAGGTTATGCATGGGCTCAGCAACATGGATTTCCATTTACCAAGGCCAACCTGGCTGTAGCCACTGCTGAGTGTCCATTCTGCCAGCAGCAGAGACCAACACTGAACACCCCATATATGGTCCTATTCCCTGGGGTAATCAGCCAGCTACCTGATAGCAGGTTATCACTGGACATATGGAAGAGTCAGCATTTGGTTCTTACAGGAACAGACATTTATTCTCAATACAGATTTGCCCTCCCCGAATGCAATGCTTCTACCAACACCACCATCTGTGAATTTATAGAATGTCCATCCACTGTCATGGTATCTCATACAGCATTGCTTTTGATCAAGGAAATCACTTTGCAGAAAAACAGAGGTAAAGAAATGGGACCATGTTTATGGAATTCACTAGTCTTACCATGTTGCCCACCATCCTGAAGCAGCTGGCTTGACTGAATGGTGGAGTGGCCTTTTGAAGACACAGTTACAGATCCATTTAGGTGGTAGAGCTGAAGCAAGGTTCTCCAGGAAGTTGTATATGCTCTGAATCAGCATCCAATACATAGCACTGTTTCTCCCTTAGCCAGGACTAATTTATCTATGAATCAGTAGGTGGAAATGGGCGTGGCACCACTCACTGTTGTCTCTAGTAATCCAATAGCGAAATTTTGCTACCTCTTCCCATGACCTTATGCTCTGCTTGCCTAGAAGTTTTAGTTGTTCCACATGAATGGAACCTTATCACTCCTGCTATCCTGTGAAGAGGTACCTTCTGTCATGACTGTAAGTCTCCTGAGGTCTCTCCTGGAACGGTGAGTCAATCAAACCTCTTTTCTTTATAAATTACTCAGACTTGCATATTTCTTCATAACAGTGTGAGAACAGACTAATACAGCTGGTATCCATACTTAGGTTATTCTATTTACTCAATTAAAATCCTCTTCTGCTGACATTACCTTTTGGTTTGGTAAGTATTCACATGGAACACTTCTGATGGTTAATTTTAATGTGTTAACCTGACTGGACCATGGGGTGCCTAGATATAGGGAGAAATGTTTCCAGCAGGAGATACAACAGTGATTCCATTCCACTGGAATTTAAGACTATAGCCCAGACATTCTGGGTTCCTCATGCCTCTGAACAGACAGACTAAGAAGGGAGTATCTCTGTTGGCCGGAATAATGAATTCTGATTGTTAAGGGGGAAATTGGACTACTACTCCACAATGGAGATAAGGGAAAGAATGTCAGAAATACAGGCAATCTTCTTTTTACCATGCCCTGGGACTAAGGTCAGTGAAAACTAAAACAATGCAATCCAGACAGCAGTAATAGCCCAGACCCTTCAGGATTGAAGGTTTGGGTCACCCCACTGGTGAGGAACCCTAGCCAGCCAAGGTGCCCACTGAAGGTAAAAGAAATACACAATAGGTAGTGGAAGGAGGTGGTCGTCAATACTAACTACGATCATATGACCAGCTACAAAAATGAAGACGATAGTTGTCATGCATATATCCCTTTTATTTGTTATGAATATGTGTGTGTCATACACAAACAAATATCTTTGTTTCTTTCCTCTTTTATTCCTTTCTCATGTAACATAAGATGTATTGGCTTTATATCACAGTATTTAAGTATTGTTAATTTTACATCATAGTATTTAAGTTATGGGCTACCAAGGACAAGAGTAAATGTCATTCGAGGACTTTACCTCCTCTTCTGGGAATGGGATTAATGTGTTTCCAGTTGTATGCAGGATAGTTGTGTCATGTTAGGTGGAATTATGACATTGGTTCTGTCTTTATTTGGGGATTAAATATGGTTTAAGGAGATATATTGGGTGCCAACTTGACAAGGGGCATACTTGTGATGGTTAATTTTAATGTGTCAACCTGAGTGGGACCATGGGGTGCCTAGACATTTGGTTAAACAATCAATATTCTGAGGTTATGCATGGGCACAATGACATGACCTCCCACTTTGCAAGTCTGCTCTAACTGCTGCTGCCACTGAATGTCTAACCTGCCAGCTAGGAAGACCAGTGCTGAGCCCCTGATAGGGCACTGTTTACCAAGGAGACTCATTAGCAACTTGATGGCAAGTTGATCACATTGGGCATCTTGCTCTTCTTACTCGATAGTACCAGAAATATCTTATAATCCTCAAAGTCAGCTTGTAGAGCCCTATTTTATTTATTTATTTCTACTATGAACAAAGCCAAAGAGAACATCCTTCTATATGTGATCTTACTTCTCCATGCTTTTACTCCTAAGGGATATAAAGCGGGTTTGTCATTGCTTGGGAAAGGGTACAAGTAAATGTAATTTGAATAGACATTGCCAGATTGTTTTAAAAAAAGGCTCAAATTCTTGTTTCCACCCACAATGTATGAGAATCTCCTTCTCCCCATAGTCTTGCAAATGATAGGCATTATCACTCTTTTTAATTTTTGACAAATAGTTTTCTTTCTTTCTTTCTTTCTTTTTTTTGAGACAGAGTTTTCCTCTTTTTGCCCAGGCTGGAGTGCAATGGCGCGATCCCAGCTCACCACACCTCCACCTCCCGGGTTCAAGCGATTCTCCTGCCTCAGCCTCCCAAGCAGTTGGGATTACAGGCATGCACCACCAAACCCAGCTAATTTTGTATTTTTAGCAGAGATGGGGTTTCTCCATGTTGGTCAGGCTGGTCTCTAACTCCCGACTTCAGGTGCTCTGCCTGCCTTGGCCTCTCAAAGTGCTGGGATTGTAGGTGTGAGCCACTGTGCCCGGTCCATTTACTGTATTTTTAAATGTTTATTAGGCATTAGATTTTTCTCTTCTGTGAATTGTGTATTTATATCTTTTGCTCCCTTTTTACTAGTCTTTTATTCTCTTTTGCATCAGTTTGTAAAAACTCTTTGTATAGTATCATTATTGAATAGTTACCTCTCCTGTGTATCATAAATATTTTCTCTGCATTTATTATCTATGAATTTTGATTACTATATCTCTTCTACATATATTCATAAAAAAGTTTTAAAGTTTTATAGAGTCTAATATATTTTTTCTTGTGTAATTTCTGGCTTTTGTGTCTCTCCTGCCTAAGTAATATTTTCCTGGATTTCCCCCCTCAAAGATTTTGTTTGTTTGATTTTCAATTTTTTATCCATCTGTAATTTATTTATGTGTCTGGCATAAGCTAGATATCTAAGTTTTTTTCATTTTAGATACAGGTAGTTGTGCCAGCACCACTTATTAAATAATTCAGCTTTTCACAAGGATTTGCACTACCACCTTTATCACATACTACTTTTTGTGTATATACTCAGTTCTCTTTGTTGGTCCTTATTCCATTCCATCAAGATGTTTGCCTAATCTTCTAGAGTTCTTTAATGATTTGATAACAGTGACTTTTCAGATTGTTCTAGTATCTGCCAATTCTTCCCTCACTTTTTATCTTGCTATTCTCAGTCATTTATTTGTCCATGTAACTCTTTTGAGTTTTTTTTGGAGACTGAGTCTCACTCTGTTGCCCAGGCTGGAGTGGAGTGGCGTGATCTCAGCTCACTGCAACCTCCATCTCCCAGATTCAAGCAATTCTCCTTCCTCAGCCTCCCAAGTAGCTGAGATTATAGGTGCCTGCCACCAGACCCTGCTATTTTTTTCTTTTTTAGTAAAGTGGGGTTTCACCATGTTGGCCAGGCTCCCTTTAAACTCCTGACCTCAAGTGATCCATCCACCTCGACCTCCCGAAGTGTTAGGATTACAGGCATAAGCTACCATGCCTGTCCTGTCCATGTAACTCTCCAGATCCAACCTATACCCAATGCCTGTTTGAGTACTAATTAAAATTTAACTAAATTTATACATCATTTTGGGAAAATTGACTTATCTATTTTTTACAAATAGATGTTATTGCATATATTTCAGGTTTAAACATGTTATGAGGTACAAATTGATGGTAAAATGTTTTCTAAAGTGAAGCAGATTAACATCTGTAATCTCACACAGTTTCTTTTTTGTTGACAAGAGCAGCTAAAATCTACTCTTTTTTGAACAAGCATACCTGATACAATTTTATTAACTTTATTTGTTATTTGTTTTTGTTTTTTGTTTTGAGATGGTGCCTTGCTCTGTTGCCCAGGCTGTTGTGCAGTGTCACAATCTCAGCTCACTGTAGCCACCAACTCCCAGGTTCAAGCAGTTCTCTTGCCTCAGCCTCCTGAGTAACTGGGATTACAGGTGCCTGCCACCACACCCGGCTAGTTGTTTTTGTATTTTTAGTAGAGATGGGGTTTCACCATGTTGGCCAGGCTGGTCTCGACCTCCTGAACTCATATGATCTGCCCACCTTGGCCTCCCAAAGTGCTGGCACTACAGGCATGAGCCACTGCACCTGACAAATTTTATCTTTAGTCCTCATATACATTAAATCTTGAAGCTTGTTCATCTTGCATATCCACCACTTTGTATCTTTTGATCTACATCTCCCTAGGTCCTTTCCCACTTTTTCATAGTAGTTTTCTCATCCAAGCACATGAATGCTTTTCTTTTTTTGGAGACAGAGTCTCGCTCTATTGCCCAGGCTGGAGTGAAGTGGCATGATCTCGGCTCACTGCAACCTCCACCTCCCAGGTTCAAGTGATTCTCCTGTCTCAGCCTCTGGGTAATTTTTTTTGTATTTTACTAGATACTGGGTTTCACCATGTGGCCCAGGCTAGTCTCGAACTCCTGAGCTCAGGGAATCCACACGCCTCCCCTCCCAAAGTGCTAGGATTACAGGCATGAGCCACTGTTCCTGGCCTGGTACATACTATTGTTATTAACTTTTTTTTTTTTTAGACTTTTTATTATTTTATTTTATTTTTAAAAATAAAGATGGGCTTTCACCATGATAACCAGGCTGGTTCTGAACTCCTGACCTCAGGTGATCCACCCACCTCAGCCTCCCAAAGTGCTAGGATTACAGGCTTGAGCCACCACACCCGGCCACAAATAAGACATTTTATTTGCCACTATTATAAGTCTGAACTTTAAACAGATTCTTGGACTGGTAGTTCATATCCATCAGCTCGTTCCACTTTAGCACCTGTCTCATCCCCAGTGGCTTTTCCAGAACTACTGCCTTCACCATGAAGCTCCATGAGTTTTCCCAATTCTAACTTGGGCTTCTTCAGCATTTTTACTTTTCTAACGAAGACATCATGGAGAGGATAAATAGATTGGCAAGACTTTTCTATGTCTTTTCCAATGCTGTCTGGAATCAATTTATTGACCACTTCTTTCAGGTCATTTGTCTGCACCTCTCAGGTCATGATTTCCATCATCTTCTTCCGGATTTGGCGGACCTGTTGGTGCTGAGCATAAGAGGTCTTCCGTATCTGATCGTTGCATTTTTTAGTAAAACCAACACAGAACAGATGAAGCAAGTAACCATCGGTAGTCTTGACATCAACATGAGCTTCAATCATTGTCTGCCATTTTTTGACCATGGAACACATTTTGTCACGGGTAAGATCCATGCCATGGAAGTTAGTTAGGCAGTTTTTGCCCTGAACATCTTCAGTAATCAGCTTGAATTTCTTAAATGCAACTTCATCATTCTGCAAATCAGCAAGACTAACTTCAAACACTCGACCCTTGAGGCCATCAGATGCAATTTTGGTTCCTTGGGTCCTGGTGACTAGCGTCTTTCCAATATTTCTTATATTGAACATAGCAGGTGCTTTTACATCATACCAATCTTTCTTAGAAAATGGATCAACCACTTTCTTCTTGGCTCCCTTTTTGCCGCCTTTTGTAAGGCGCTTGTTCTTGCCAACCGCCATGATGCTGTTCAGAGAGCCAAAAGGTGTTATTAACTTTTTTGAGGTAGGATTTTGCTCTGTCATCCAGGCTGAAGTACAGTGATGCAGTCATGGCTCACTGCAGCCTCAATCTACCAGGCTCAAGTGATATTCCCAATTTAGCCTCTCAATTAGCTGGGACCTCAGGTGTGAACCACCAAACCTGGCTAATTTTTAAAATTTTTGTAGAGATGAGGGCTCATTATATTGCCCAGGCTGGTCTCCAACTCCTGAGCTCAAGCAGTCCTTCCACCTCAGCTTCCCAAAATGCTGGGATTACAGGTGTGAACCACTGCTCCTGGCCTCTAGGTACATGTTAAAACAACAGGAAAGAGTCATTAACTAGTGTATTTATCCTGTCTTCAGTCATCTTACTAAATTCTCTTATTAATTCTGTAGTATTCACGAGGCCAAGAGTTCAAGACCAGTCTGAGCAGCATAGCAAGACCCTGTCTTTAAAAAAATTTGCTGTGTGTGGTGGAGCACACCTGTAGTCTTAGCTGCTTGGGATGCGGAGGTGGAAGGATCACTTGAGCTTAGGAGTTCAAGGCTACGGTGAGCTCTGACCTTGCCACTGTACTCCAGCTTGGGCAGCAGAGCAAGATTCCATCTCTTAGAAAGAAAGGAAGACAGAGAGAAAAAAAGAAAAATAAAGAAATTTGAATACTTTTTAAAAATTTTACCAGTAGCTCTTAAGTTTTTTCTCCTTGTTCCCTAATATTTATACCATTTTTCCTCTCTTACTGAAGGTACTAGACCATTCAAGACAGTGTTAAGTAATAACACTGCTGATATAGCATGTTATTGTGGTTATTAAAATCAACTAGTTATTGATTTTAATAACACAGTTGTGGTGTTTTGCTATTTAGGATATTTCCTGTTGGGTTTTGGTAAATATTATTATATTAATAATTTTCTTTTATATCTAATTTATGTAGAATTTTTTATTAGGAATGGCTATTGTATTTCATCAGTTATATTTCATGATCATATATATATTATATCTTGACATGATTGTATAGTTTTTTTTTTTTAAATCTGTTGATATGTTGTTGGGTTATATTGACAGGTTTTCTGTTAGCCACCTTTAAAAAATCTGATTACATTTCTGGATTCAGTGTAATTGTGTGGAATCATGCATCTATATTCATAAACTTAGAAACGTGCATCTGTACACATAAATGAGACCGATCTACAGTCCTGTTTTGTTTTGTGTTGTTTGTATTGTCTTTATTGGGTTTAGATTTATAGTTTGCTGCCTTCTTAAAATAAATTGATAGGCTTTTAATCTTTTTTTGAATAGCCTAGAATAGTATAAATCATATTGAGATTTTGTGCTCTTTAAAGAATAGATAAAACTCAGCTGGGATCCCATCTGCCTCTGGTGCATTTTTGCAATGTTAGAGTTTAACACTTTTTCAACTTCATCAATGGTTATTATTCTATTTATGTTTACTCTCTTTCTTGGGTGAGTTTTGTTTATATAGGAAATCATCTCTTTATCCACCTGTTTTCAAATTTATTGACACAAAAGTGTGTGTGTCTATGTGGTATCTCTTATAATTCTTTTAATCACTTTATCTCTGGTATGTCTCCTTTCTCATTCCTAATCCTGTATATATATATATGTTTATTCTCTTTATTTCTCCTTAGTTAGATGTGTAAGTGTTTAAAAATATTATTTGTCTTTTCAAAGAACATGTGTTTTATATTTTTAAGAGTGGACAATTGAAGCTACAAGGTATTACACATCTCTCAATTGTTTCTGATGATAAAGAAGGGCATCATGAGAAATATCAAAGAAGCTTCTTTAAAAATCCACAGAATATGCAAAGAAAGCAATTAAATGGCAGACAGCAAAACAATGGGGTGAAAGACAAGAAATAAATATGAGTTTTGTTTAATTCAGTCTTAATTATCAATTATGAACTCAAAATAAGAACTTTCAAATAAACGCCACGCCTTTAGCAAACAGATGTGATCATGTAAGCATAGGTGATGCACCAAGAGCACTCTACTTTGGAGGAAAAATGTAGTCAAACCTATACTAAGAAAGAAAATGTTTCCTCAGTTATGAAGGTATCTTGTCTAAGAGTATTGTGTGCAGTTGGTCTAGCTGCTTGTTAAGTGGTGAGGCAGACCTTGTCCCTGAAGACTGTGAACCCTTGGTCACCTTGCCCTTGTCAAGCCATGGGTCCCTCATCGCCCATTCAGTGTTATTACAGCATGTAGATGCACCAAGATGCATCCCCTGAGCTCCAGACATTCTCCTTTGTATCCATATTAAGTGTCTGCAACCGGAAAAAGAAGATGGTGCGGTAGGAGCAAATCAGGATTGCAGCTCTCAGTGAAGATGCAGAGGGTGAGTGCAATCCGCATTTCCAGACGGATTTTCGTTGCCCACAGAACGGGGAAAGTCCCAGGTGTAGGAGAGACACAGGATGCCAGCACAGCTGTTTCGGCTTGCGCGGCCATTCAGCTGGTGCCGCAGCGCAGTGGCACTCCGCACAAAACACACTGGTCTGAGTACCCTGTTCAACTGGCAATCTGAGATTTAGGAGGGCAGATTACCATATCCATCTGATTAAATGGGACTTGGACAGTGAGCCAGACCAGGAGATTCCTGGGAAGAGATGTTTGAGCTGGCGCAGTGGGTTGCTGCACAGGAAATCACACAGATCCTGGTGCCCTATCAGCAGGCGACTGAAACACCTGGGAGAGAGTCAACCGTTCAACTTAAAAAAAAGGGGGCTCTGAGGCAGGGAGCCAGGTGATCAGGCTCGGCGGGTCCCACCCCCACAGAGACAAACAAAATGGCAATTTGAAACACTCAGGGTTGAGAGTTTCACTGAACCCAGGACAGTGCAGCTCGGTGGGGGAGGGGCGTCCACCATTACCAAGGTATTCCGCCCCTACTGAGGTATACTCCCATTGCTGACGCAGTCTGCTGTTGCCGAGGCAACCTGCCATAACAGAGAGACTCCCCCAACAGGGCAGAGCCCAGTAGCAGGGCGGAGCCCACAGCAACAGGGCGGAGCCCACAGCAGCAGGGCGGAGCCCACCACAGCAGGGCAGAGCCCCACAGCAGCAGGGCGGACCCCATGGCAGCAGGGTGGAGCCTCGGCAGGCAAATAGTGACTAGACTGCCTCCTAGCTGGGCAGGACAGTGCAACGGATACTCATAAAGAAAGCCCTAACTCCCCGAGACAGAGCATCTGAGGAAAAAAAGGGGTTTTATGAGTTCTGCTGCAGCAGACTTAAATGTACCAGCCTAACAGCCCTGAATGATCAACGGAGCTCACAGCTCAGCACTTGAGCTCCTATAAAGTACAGACCACCTCCTCAAGCAGCTCCCTGACCCCTGTATATCCAAAGAGTCACCTAAAAAAGGACTGATCAGACTGACATTTGGCGGGCACCATTCTGGAACAAAGATAGCAGAAGAAGAAACTGGTAGCATCCCTCACTGTTCCGCAGCTGCTACAGGTGCACCCCCAGACAAGCAGGGCCTGGAGTGGACCTCAGCAGTCGTACAGAAGAGGGGCTGGACTGTTAGAAGGAAAACTAAGTAACAGAAATACTTCATCATCAACAATCTGGGTGCCCACTCAGAGACCCAATTGAAAAGTCAGCAACTACTCAGATGACAGGTGGATAAACCCACAAAGATGGGAAGAAACCAGCACAAAAAGGAGGAAAACACCCGAAACCAAAACACCTCGCCTCCTACAAAGGACCAAAACTCCTCACCAGCAAGGGAACAAAGCTGGACAGAGAATGAGTGTGATGAAATGATGGAATCAGACTTCAGAAGGTGGATAATGAGAAACTTCCGTGAGCTAAAAGAACATGTTCTAAATCAATGCAAAGAAACTAAGAACCTTGAAAAAAGATTCGAGGAAATGATAACAAGAATGGACAACTTAGAGAGGAATATGAATGAATTGAATGAGCTGAAAAACACAACACGAGAACTTCACGAAGCATGCACAAGTTTCAACAGCCGAACTGACCAAGCAGAAGAAAGAATATTAGAAGTCGAAGACCAACTCAATGAAATAAAACGGGAAACCAAGATTAGAGAAAAAAGCACAAAAAGGAATGAACAAAGTCTCCAAGAAATGTGGGACTATGTGAAGAAACATAACCTATGTTTGATAGGTGTACCAGAATGTGACGAAGAGAATGAATCCAAGCTGGAAAATACTCTTCAGGATATTATTCAGGAAAATTTCCCCAACCTAGCAAGGCAGGCCAATATTCAAGTCCAGGAAACACAGAGAACACCTCAAAGATATTCTGCAAGAAAAGCAACCCCAAGGCACATAATCATCAGATTCACCAGGGTTGAAATGAAGGAGAAAATACTAAGAGCAGCCAGAGAGAAAGGTCAGGTCACCCACAAAGGGAAGCCCATCAGACACAGCAGATCTCTCGGCAGAAATGCTACAAGCCAGAAGAGAGTGAGGGCCAATATTCAAGATCTTTAAAGAAAAGAACTTTCAACCCAGAATTTCATATCCCACCAAACTGGGCTTCATAAGTGAAGGGAAAATAAAATCCTTTGCAAACAAGCAAGTACTCAGAGATTTTGTCACCACCAGGAGCTGCTTTACAAGAGCTCCTGAAAGAGGCACTACACATAGAAAGGAACAACCAGTACCAGCCACTCCAAAAACATACCAAATGCTAAAGAGCGTCAACAAAATGAAGAATCTGCATCAACTAACGGGTAAAACAGCCAGCTAGGATCAAAATGGCAGTATCAAATTCACACATAACAATATGAATCCTAAATGTAATTGGGCTAAATGCAGCAATCAAAAGACACAGACTGGCAAATTGGATAAAAAGCCAAAACCCATCGGTGTGCTGTATCCAGGAAACCCATCTCACATCCAAGGATACACAAAGGCTCAAAATAAAGGGATGGAGGAAGATCTACCAAGCAAATGGAGGGCAAAAAAAAGGAGGAGTTGCAATTCTCGTCTCTGATAAAATAGACTTTAAAGCAACAAATATCAAAAGAGACAAAGAAGGTCATTACATAATGGTAAAAGGATCGATACAACAAGAAGAGCTAATGATCCTAAATATATATGGACCCAATACAGGAGCACCCAGATATATAAGGCAAGTTCTTAATGACTTACAAAGAGATTTAGACTCCCACACAATAATAGTGGGAGACTTTAACACTCCACTGTCAATATTAGATCAACCAGACAGAAAATTAACAAGGATATCCAGGGCTTGAACTCAGACCTGGAACAAGCAAACCTGATAGACATATACAGAACTCTCCACCCGAAATCCACAGAATATACATTCTTCTCAGCACTACATCACACCTACTCTAAAATTGACCACATAATTGGAAGTAAAGCCCTCCTCAGCAAATGTAAAACAACTGACATAATAACAAACATTCTCTCAGACCATAGTGCAATCAAGCTAGAACTCAGAATTCAGAAACTAACTCAGAACTGCACAGCTTCATGGAAACTGAACAACTGGCTCATGAATGTTGACTGGATAAACAATGAAATGAAGACAGAAATAAAGAAGTTCTTCAAAACCAACGAGAACAAAGACACAACATACCAGAATCTCTGGGAAACATTTAAAGCAGTCTCCAGAGGAAAATATATAGCAATAAGTGCCCATATGAGAAGAGTGCAGAGATCCAAAATTGACACCCTGTCATCAAAATTGAAAGAGCTAGAGGAGCAAGATCAAAAAAAACTCAAAACCTAGCAGAAGACAATAAATAACTAAGATCAGAGCAGAATTGAAGGAGATAGAGACACAAAAAACCCTTCAAAAAATCAATAAATCCAAGAGCTGGTTTTTTGAAAAGATCAACAAAATAGACCACTAGCCAGACTGATAAAAAAGAAAAGAGAGAACAACCAAATAGATTCAATAAAAAACGATAAAGTGGAAATCACCACAGATTCCACAGAAATTCATATCATCCTCAGAGAATATTACAAACAACTCTATGCACATAAACTAGTGAACCTGGAAGAAATGGATAAATTCCTGGACACCTGTGTCCTCCCAAGCCTAAACAACGCGGAAGCCGAAACTATGAATAGACCAATAACAAGGTCTGAAGTCGAGGCAGCAATTAAGAGCCTACTACTCAAAAAAAGCCCAGGTCCAGATGGGTTCACAGCCGAATTCTACCAGACAAACAAAGAGGAGCTGTACCATTCCTCCTGAAACTATTCCAAATAATCCAAAAAGAGGGAATCCTTCCCAAATCATTTTATGAGAACAACATCATCCTGATACCAAAACCCGGCAGAGACTCAACAAGAAAAGAAAACTTCAGGCCAATATCCATGATGAACATAGATGCAAAAATCTTCAATAAAATACTGGCAAACTGATTGCAACAGCACATTAAAAAACCTTTCCATCATGATCAAGTAGGATTCATCCCGGGGATGCAAGGCTGGTTCAACATACACAAGTCTATAAATGTAATTCACCACATAAACAGAACCAAAATCAAAAACCACATGATTATCTCAATTGACACAGAGAAGGCATTTGACAAAATTCAACAGCCCTTTATGCTAAAAACCATCAATAAACTCGGTATTGATGGAACATATCTCAAAGTAATAAAAGCTATATACGACAAACCAACAGCCAATATCATACTTAATGGGCAAAAACTGGAAGCATTCCCTTTGAAATCCGGCACTAGACAAGGATGACCTCTTTCACCACTCCTATTCAATATAGTACTGGAAGTTCTAGCCAGAGCAATCAGGCAAGAAAAAGAAATAAAGAGTGTTCAAATAGGAAAGGTGGAAGCCAAATTGTCTCTATTTGCAGACAACATGATAGTATACCTAGAAGACCCCATCACCTCAGCCCAAAAACTCCTGAAACTGATAAGCAACTTCAGCAAAGTCTCAGGTATAAAATCAATGTGCAAAAATCACAAGCATTCCTATCTACCAATAACAGACTTAAAGAGAACCAAATCAAGGACAAACTGCCATTCACAATTGCTACAAAAAGAATAAAATACCTAGGAATACAACTTACAAGGAATGTAAGGGACCTCTTCAAGGAAAACTACAAACCACTGCTCAACAAAATAAGAGAGGACACAAACAGATGGAGAAACATTCCATGTTCATGGTTAGGAACAATCAATATCGTGAAAATGGCTATACTGCCCAAAGTAATTTACAGAATCAATGCTATCCCTATCAAGCTACCATTGACTTTCTTCACAAAACTGGAAAAAACCACCTTAAACTTCAAATGGAACCAAAAGAGAGCCCGCATAGCCAAGTCAATTCTAAGCAAAAAGAACACAGCGGGAGGCATCACACTACCAGACTTCAAACTATACTACAAGGCTACAGTAATCAAAACAGCATGGTACTGGTACCAAAACAGAGATATAGACCAATGGAACAGAACAGAGGCATCAGAGGCAACACAGCATATCTACAACCATACAATCTTTGATAAACCTGACACAAGCAATGGGGAACACTTTTTAATAAATGGTGTTGGGAAAACTGGCTGGCCATGTGCAGAAAGCAGAAACTGGACCCCTTCCTGACACCTTACACTAAAATTAACTCCAGATGGATTAAAGGCTTAAACATAAGACCTGGCACCATAAAAACCCTAGAAGAAAATCTAGGCAAAACCATTCAGGACATAGGAGTAGGCAAGGACTTCATGACCAAAACATGAACAGCATTGGCAACAAAAGCCAAAATAGACAAATGGGACCTAATCAAACTCCACAGCTTCTGCACGGCAAAAGAAACAGTCACTAGAGTGAATTGGCAACCAACAGAACGGGAAAAAAGTTTTTGCAGTTTACCCATTTGACAAAGGGCTGATATCCAGAAGTTACAAAGAAGTCAAACAGATTTACAGGAAGAAAACAAGCCCATTCAAAAATGGGCAAAGGATATGAACAGACACTTTACAAAAGAAGACATACATGAGGCCAAAAAACATATGAAAAAATGCTCATCATCATTGGTCATTAGAGAGATGCAAATCAAAACCACATTGAGATACCATCTCACGCCAGTTAGAATGGTGATCATTAAAAAATCAGGAGACAACAGATGCTGGAGAGGATGTGGAGAAATAGGAACACTTTTACACTGTTGGTGGGAGTGTAAATTAGTTGAACCATTGTGAAAGACAGTGTGGCGATTCCTCAAGGCCTTAGAAATAGAAATTCCATTTGACCCAGCAATCCCATTACTGGGTATCTATCCAAAGGACTATAAATCGTTCTACTATAAGGACACATGCACACAAATGTTCATTGCAGCACTGTTTACAATAGCAAAGACCTGGAACCAACCCAAATGCCCATCGATGATAGACTGGACTGGGAAAATGTGGCACATATACACCATGGAATATTATGCAGCAATCAAAAATGATGAGTTCGTGTCCTTTGTAGGGACATGGATGAATCTGGAGAACATCATTCTCAGCAAACTCACACAAGAACAGAAAATGAAATACCACATATTCTCTCACTCATAGGCAGGTGATGAAAAATGAGAACACATGGACACAGGGAAGGGAGTACTACACACTGGGGTCTATTGGGGGGAATAGGGGAGGGACAGCCGGGGGGGCGAGCTGGGGAGGGATAGCCTGGGGAGAAATGCCAAATGTGGGTGAAGGGGAGGAAGGCAGCAAAACACACTGCCATGTGTGTACCTATGCAACTATCTTGCATGTTCTGCACATGTACCCCAAAACCTATAATGCAATAAAAAATAAAAAAATTTTTAAAAAAGGTATTGCGTGGAATAGTGTTTAGTTCTTCTTATTTTGTAGTCAAAGGATGTTCTAAAATTAATCTTTATCATCAGCAGATAAGTAGATTTCACTTATTACACCTTTGTTCTAAACTAAGTAACAAACCCATAAATTTTCTAATAAGTTTGAAAAGATTGTTGACCAAAATGGAGCAAGAATATGGAGAGAATGAAAACCAGGAGTAATTCACATATAGGTAATGCTTGGGGTGTGTGTGTGCGTAGTCTCTCTTTCTCTCTCCCTCTCTCTCTCTCTCTCTCTCTCTCTCTGTCTGTGAGCAGATTTATTTCAAAATATTACTGCTCATTTACAAAGCACCTGGTCACACAAGAGGTCTGATGGAGATTTGCAAGGGGATGAATGTTGTTTTTATGCCTGCTAATGCAATATCCATTTTGAAGCTCACAGATCAAGGAGTAATTTGACTTCCAAGTCTTATTATTTAAGAAATACATTTTTTAAGGCTGTTGCTGCCCTAGATAGTGATTCCTCTGATGGATCTGGGCAAAGTAAATTGAAAACATTTGGGGAAGGATTCACCATTCTGGATATTAGTAAGAACATTTCTGATTCATGGGAAGAGGTAAGAATGTGTGTAGGGCTATACACATGGCCTATGATGTGTGCCTGTTCAGGAATGACTTGAGAATGCCTTAGGCTCTCATCTCGGGCTAAGCTTGGGCTCTGTGCAAACATGAAATGAAGGCAAAGGAAGAACTGCAAATGGCCTCACTGAGTGTTGAAGGCACACCCCAGCCCTTATACAGAGCCCCTCAGCAAACACTGGGAGATTTAATGGTTCCGGGCACTAAAAAAAATAGACATTCAGTCACTAAAAACTAAATTAACTGAGAAGTGAATTCAGTGCCACACATAACAACGCATACGGATTTTACAGATGTAGTTCAGAAAAGTCACTAAACAATAGCAACAACAATAAAAACAAGCCCAGGGAAGGGGGTGGTGTATTTCATTTCTAGAGTTGCCACATTCTATTATATCAATGTCCAGTTTTACAACCAAAATTACGAGACATTTAGAGAAACAAGAAAGTTTAGCTCATACACAGGAAAAAGAATATTTAATAGAAACTTCCTGAGGAAGCCCAGATGGTTGGACTTACTAGACAAACACTTGGCAGCTAATTTAAAATATGCTCAGCCAGCATGATGTCTCATGCCTGTAATCCTAGCACTTTGGGAGGCTGAGGTGGGTGGATCACTTGAGGCCAGGAGTTTGAGACCAGCCTGGCCAATAGTAGAAACCCTGTCTCTACTAAAAATACAAAAATTAGCCAGACATTTGGCACATGCCTGTAATCCCAGCTACCAGCAAGGCTGAGGCAGAGAATCTCTTGAACCTGGGAAGTGGAGGCTGCAATGAGCTGAGATCATGCCCCTGCACTCCAGCCTGGGAGACAGAGTGCCACTCCATCAAACAAACAAAGAAACAAACAAAGAAACAAACAAACAAACAAACAAAACAAACAAACAAACAAACAAACAAACAAACAAACAAACAAACAAGTTAGTTCAAAGAACTAAAGAAAATCCTGACTAAAGACTTGAGAAAGTGTGAGAATAATGTCTCACTAAATATAGATTATCAATAAAGTGATAGAAATAATAAAAGAGAAACAACTAGAAACGCTGGGATTGCAAAGTAAACTAACTAAAATGAAAATTTCACTTGAAGAGCTCGACAGTACAGTTGTGCAGACAGAAAGAAGAATTGGTGGTTTTTAAAGATAGCTCAGTTAAGGCTGGGTGAGGTGGCTAATGCCTATAATTCTAGCACTTTGGGAGGTTGGAGGATTGCTTGAAGCCAGGAGTCTGGGACCAGCCTGGGCAACATAAGAGACACGATCTCTACAAAAAAATTGGTCGGGCATGGTGGCTCACCCCTGTAATCCCAGCACTTTGAGAGGCTAAGGTGGGTGGATCACTTGAGTCCAGGAGTTTGAGACCAGTCTGGCAAACTTGGAAAAACCCCCTCTCTACAAAAAATACAAAAATTAGCAGGGCGTGGTGGCATACGCCTGTGGTCCCAGCTACTAGGGAGGCTGAGATGGGAGGATTGCTGAGCCTGGGAGATCAAGGCTGCAGTGAGCCATGATCACACTACTACATTCCAGCTTGGGTGACAGTGAGACCCTGTCTCAAAAAAAATTTTTTTTAATTGTTGGTCATGGTAGTGGTGTGTACCTGTCACCACACACAAAAAATTTTTTTAATTGCTCAACATGGTAGTGGTGTGTACTTTTAGACTGAGCTACTGAGGAGGCTAAGGTGGGAGGATCACTTGAACCCAGGAATTCGAGGTTACAGTGAGCTATGATTGCACCACTGCACTCCAGCCTCTGAGACAGAGTGAGACTCTGCCTCTAAATAAATACACATAGCTTAATGAAGATTACCCAGTATGAAGAAGAGAAAAGGGGAAAAGAATGAAGAAAAATGAACAGAGCTCCCAAAGATCTCTAGGATCCCATGAAATATAATACGCCAGCATATGCATAAACGGAAGCCAAGAAAGAGAAGAGACAGAGAAAAGGCAGAAAGAATATTTGAAGAAATAATGGACAAAAACTTCTCCAAAATTTGATGAGGAACATCCATCTACAAATTCAGGAAGCTCAATGAACTCCAAGTAGGATAAACTAAAAGAGTGTCAGACCTAGACACATCACAATCAAACTCAAAAGGCAAAGGCAAAGAGAGAATCTTGAAAGCAACAAGAGAGAAGTGACTCATCTCAAGGGAGCCTCAATAAAATTTCATCTGATTTCATATTAGATAACTGAGAGATCCTGGGATCACATACTCAAAATGCTAAAAGAAGATACCGTCACCCAAGGGTTCTATATATTAAAAAAAAACATATTTTAGAGGTAAAGAGGATTTAAGACATTTCTATATAAACAACAACTGAGAAAATTTGTCGGGAGCAGAACCGCTCTATAAGAAACACTAAAAGGAGTCTTTCAGGCTGAACTAAAAGGACATTTTATGGGAACTTGAATCCACATTAAAAAAATAAGGGTACTGATAAAGGTAACTGCATAGGTAAATGTTTATTTATTTATTTTAGACAGAGTCTCACCCTGTTGCCCAGGTTAGAGTGCAGTGGTGTGATCTCGGTTCACTCCTGGACTCAAATAATCCTCCTTCCTCAGCTCCCCAAAATCCTGGGATTACAGGCATGAGCCACGGTGCCTGGCCCAATCTGTCTTTCACATTATATAAATAAACTGGAGTATATATTCTTTTGAATCTTGCTTTTGCTCAATGCTGTTTGTCAAATTTATCCCTATTTTTTTATGTGGCCACAGTTCATTGTCATCACTGCACAATAGTCCATTGCATGGATACCACAAGTAATATATTCTGAACAAAAAAATCTGTTCTGTTGATAATAGACTTTGGGATTATTTCCAGTTTTTGACTATTAGGTGCTACAATTAACATTCTTGTGCCTATGAAAACATTTCTCTTGGGTATGTACATAGGAATGTTAACTTTGGGGTCAGAAGATTGGGTATGTTCAATCTCAGTAAATAACACAAGTTCTTTTCTAAACCTCTTTACTGACTTACAATGCCATCACCAGTGTAGGAGAGTTTTCAGTTGATGATCCATAAATTTCCTAACGTTACATTTTTTTTCCTTCTTTTTGAGATGGAGTCTTGCTTGTTCACCCAGGCTGGAGCACAGTGGTGCAATCTTGGCTCACTGCCAACTCTGCCTACTGGGCTCTAGCCATTCTCCTGCCTCAGCCTCCCAAGTAGCTGGGAATACAGGGTGTGCTACCATGCCCAGCTAACTTTTTGTATTTTTAGTAGGATGAGGTTTCACCATGTTGGCCAGGCTGGCTGCAAATTCCTGACCCCAGATAATCTGCCTGCCTCAGCCTCCCAAAGTACTGGGATTACAGGCTTGAGTCACTGTGCCTGGCCAAAAAATTTTAATCATATAAGTACTGAGTGCTAATGCACTTTGTACCCCCTATATCTATTTTTAAAATTTTAAATCATCATCACAATAGTTTAAATTTTCCTGATTACTAATGAGGTTGAGAATACCTTTTCCTGTGTTCATCAGCCATTGGGATAGCCTTTTTGGTGAAGTGTTTGTTCACTCTCTTGCCCATGTTTCTTTGGGTTGTCTGGCTCTTACTGATTTGCAAGAGTATTTTTATTTTGGTTACAAGCTCATTGTCAGTTGTATGTGTTGAAAATATCCTTTCCCACTCTGGCCTTTTTATTTTCTTAAAACCGTCTTACAAATAACAGAGTTTTGCTTGTTTATTTTATTTTTTAAAAATACAGTCACATTGGCTGGGCAAGGTGGCTCACACCTATAATCCCAGCACTTTGGGAGGCTGAAGTGGGTGGATTACCTGAGGGCAGGAGTTTGAGACCAGGTTGGCTAACATGGTGAAACCCCATCTCTACTAAAAATACAAAAATTAGCCAGGCATGGTGGCAGGCATCTGTAATCCCAGCTGCTCAGGAGGCCAAGGCAGGAGAATTGCTTGAACCCAGGAGGCGGAGGTTGCAGTGAGCTGAGATCACATCACTGCACTCCAGCCTGAGCGATAGAATGAGACTCCATCTCAAAAAAAAAAGTATATATATATATATATATATATATATAGAGAGAGAGAGAGAGAGAGAGAGTGAGTCACATATTATATATTTTCAAATCTTACTAATGCTGTTTTTGTTTCTGTTCTATTTTTGTTTCTTGATTCTGTTCTATTGTTCTGGTCCAATTTCACACTTTCTTCAAACATCATATTTTTAAAAGTTTCTTAGATCCCTGAGTTTACACTAAGACTGAATAAAGAGAAAGGGGGACATTAAAAATACTTTGTGTAACTATTCCATTGAACAAGCAGGACTCTGTGATGTAGAATTGGACAAATTAATAAAATTGTTTTTTGCATGCAACTCTATGAAGTCCTCGACCCTCAGCACCTGACTCATGGCACATTGCAAGAAGGTTAAGGATGAAGTTCCCTGGAGGAAAACTGTTCAGTTTGTATCAGAGCTTCACCACTTACTAGCTCGTGACTGGCCTTGATCTCCTCATTCGTAAAATAGGGATAATAATATTACCTATTACATGGGGTTGTTGTGAGGGTGGAATGAGATAATGAATACGAAGTTCTTAGCACAGAGGCTGGAAAATAGTGAGTACGAAAGAAATGTTAGTAGTTACCGAGTTTGTTGAACAAAGAAGTTCATCTAAAAACTCCCCTGGTGTGTTCCTGCCTGAAGTATTCTTAGCATCAAGTAAACTTAGCATCAAAAGACCTCTATTCTTCCTTCTGATCTAGCAAACCACAGAAAGAGACTTGGTGTATTAATTGGAAGGCAGACAGTGGATTGCAGCACTTAAACATTTGAAGCAGGAGCATCTGAAACCATGACTGTCATTTTTCTAATCAGTATGTTTTTCTCCATCTGATATTTCTGTGTTTATTTTTCTTTTTGAGACTACCTTGCTTCTGCTCTAGTATTTGCCTTGAATATTTTTTCTTTTATTTTCCTTTTTAAATTATGAAATATTACCATCACAGAGGAAAAATGGAGAGCATAATAAATTGCCAGGTCACCCATGACCAACCTGTATCAATGATTACTATTTTACCTATTTGCTTCAAATTTATGTTTTAAAAATAATGATAAGAGACATAGTTGAAACCCTTACGACATTATCCCCTTCTTTTTCCAGAGGCAACCACTATACTAAATTTCATGTTTATTATTCTCACGCATTTTTTTGAAACAGAATCTAGCCTTTCACCAAGGCTGGAGTGCAATAGCATGATCTCAGCTCACTGCAACCTCCACCTCCTGGGTTCAAGCAGTTCTCCTGCCTCAGCCTCCCAAATAGCTGGGATTACAGGTGTGTGCCACCACACCTGGCTAATTTTTTGTATATTTAGTAGAGATAGGATTTCACCGTTTGGCCAGGCTGATCTTGAACTCCTGACCTCGTGATCTGCCCACCTCAGCTTCCCAAAGCTCTGGGATTACAGGCATGAGCCACTGTGCCCGGCCAGTCATGCATTTTTTATACTTGCACTTCATGTTTACAAATATCCATAGGTAGGATATAGATTGATTTTGCAAGTTTTATAAGCTTATATAAATGATATAATAATATACTTACTACTTTAATTGAATATAACATTTACTTTTTAATGAGTAATAGCAACATTTATCTATTAATCTTTTTCTTGATAAGTATTTAAGTCTTCTGTCTCCCTTTTTTCTTGTATTACAAACAATCCTGCAATAAAATTGCTTGTCTCTATCTCCTTGTGCCCAAGTACAAAGGATTCTTGGATTTCACAGACTGACTGCATATGAAATAGCAAGAGTTGGCCGTGCATGGTGGCTCACACCCGTAATTCCAGCACTTTGAGAGGCTGAGGCAGGTGGATCACCTAAGGTCAGGAGTTTGAGACTAGTCTGACCAATATGGTGAAACCCCATCTCTACTAAAAATACAAAAATTAGCTGGGCATGGGGTGGTGGGTACCTGTAATCCTAACTACTGAGGAGGCTGAGACAGGAGAATTGCTTGAATCCAGGAGCTGGAGGTTGCAATGAGATGGGATCATGCCACTGCACTCCAGCCTGGGTGACTGAGCAAGATTCCATCAAAAAAAAAAAAAAAAAAAAAAAAGAGAGAGAAATAGCAAGAGTCTAGGGTTTATATCTAGAAGTGGAATTGGTATGCCCATCTTCAACTATATTAGCTTTTCCCAAATTGCTCTTCAAAGTGGTTGCACCAATTTGCCCTCCTACCAGCACTGTATGAAAGTCCTTGTTTTTCCACTTCCTTGCCAGCACTGGATGTGGTCAGACTTTCCAATTCCTGCCCATTTGATGAGCATAAAAGAGTATCTCACTATTTTCATTTACATTTCCCTGATTATTAGTGTTGAATGTATACATTTACTAGGTTTAAATATAAGGAGTCATTATTGCTATTGTGTTTTCCTATAAGTTCATAGGTAAGTTGTCTTAGGCTGGTACAACTACTTAATAACGCCATTTAAGACTGATGCCATTTAAGATTCAGGCTTTGATTATGCTCTCTCGCTCTTTCTCGTTCTTGTGTCTGCTTCTCTCCCTTTTTCTACCACTGCTAATGTGTTGTTGGCTTGTATCCTCATCTTGTTTCATAGTTGGGAGACAGCTGCTCCACCTCCAGCTTCAAGTCTATATTCTAAGCTAGAAGAAAGAGAAACGGGATGCATGTACCAAGAAAGCAAAATTTTTCTGAAAGTCCTGGAAGATTTCTACTTAAGCCTTAGTCAAATTTTTTTTACATAGCTACCCTTGGCATAAAAAAAAGACCAGTGTTAAAGCAAATAAGATAATTAGCCTGAGATTCTCTCTGTACCTAGAGCCTTAACATAAGCAAACTGAAACTTAACCTGGAAGCAGTTCTTGTAACTGACTTAAAAACAACAACAACAACAACAACAACAACAACAAAACAGCCTCAGCCAATCACAACCCAATCAGCCACATGGTTATAGAATGGGAGGGACCTCCCATTGGGCTATACTCAAATAAGGCAATGGCCTAGCTACAGCCAGTTAAGTAATTTCTTAACTTCTGCATCTAGACTATAAAAGCTTACTGCTCACACTGTTAGAGTAACACTCTTTGAACCTCTCCCAGTTTTGAGTGCTACCTGATTAATGAGTTGCTCTTTGTTCAAACTGTTAAATTTGTCTAAAGCTTAATTTTTAACAGTAGAAATAGCTTTACAGCCTGTGTGGTTCAGCACTCAAGAGATAAAGAGGCTAGAGATTGAGACTGGGTCAGACCACCTCCAGTTGCTACCTCACATCTTCCGGTACAGACTCTTCTTCCCTTATGCGGCAAAAAGATATTATCCATGGACCACGTCCAGCCTGACATCTGGGATCTCTGGATGGAGTGCTGTCCTCTTTATCAGGTGTGAACTTGGCTTCCCATAGTTCTGCAACCCATAGGCTTAAAGATAAATTTCCAATGTCCAGGACACCTAATATACAATGGTAAAGAAAACAAAGACAACTGCAAAAAAAACTCCTGCTTAGAGAAAAGGGGAGAATGGGAAACTACAGCAATTACCAATTTTGAAAAATTATCAAATCCTGCTGGGCAATTACTAAATCCTGCTGGACAAGAACTGTGAGGACTCTTGGTCTTGGTAGTGAAATAAGTTCCTTGCTTAGCCAATCTGGCAGCCCCAGTCTTCTCCCTGTGCCCATTATCCATCCCCTCATTGCATTGGAGATTATACCCTTCTCCACCTGCTGGTACTATTGAGGGCCCATAGCTTTCTTTAGGGTTCAATAGTTACAGGCTATTATCAGATTTTTGTTTTTGTTTTTGTTTTTAAACCAGATTATAAGCTTCAGTGTTGTGTTTTTTTTTTTTTTTTTCTAAATCAATACACTTCTCTCTCAAACTCAGTAGATTTTTGGATAATCTATTTCCATTTAATTTTACAGGCAAGTAACCAGAGCCAAAATTTTTTCTAGACAGACTTCAGACATGAGAATGTTTGGCTGTTAGGCTGGCCTTATTGCTCTGCCAATCCCCTACCCCCAGAATTTAATGGCCACTGCCTTGAGGCATTCTTACTATCATCAGGAGGACAACATCCTTAATCCCTTCTTTTTCAGCTGGTGTTGCTTCTTTGCCTGGCAAAGCAATCTTAAAGTGAAGGTACTGGATAAAGTTCCTGGTGCCTGGGCATCCATCCTAGCAGGTCTGCTGCTGCAAAGCTCCACTGGTTGGACCTCAGGGTGAGGTGCTTAAGCATTAGGCTTTTTCAGTCTCACAAGCCTCCCTACTTCAGTAATGGAGGCTCTCTGCAGAAAGAGCCCCTCTTGAACGTGTAGTTCTCCATCTTCCCTTTTCTCACTGCTGGAATTCCAGCTGGCTTGAGTCTCAGTTGGCTCTTCTTTTGAAGGTCTTCGTTGAAGATGGCAGGAAACACAGCCTCCCAGTACACTTGGAGGAAAAGCCAAAGACTTTTCAGCCTCAAAGGCCTTTCCAGATCTCATTCCCCTCCCCCAAGACATACGCCGTGTCATCACTTTTTGCTATTCTGTTTGTCTCCATTTTCTTTCAGGAACACTGCAAGGACACTCCTGCTATTTCCCCAGCTTAGCCAGTGCACCCAGGTCTCCTCCTGGCTCCCTCTCTCACATGCTTCAAGTATCTGTTTACCTGGCAAATTATCGGAGTTCTGACCCCTCATATAAAATAGCAATCGTTGGCCAACTCATGCCTGTAATCCCAGCACTTTGGGAGGCCAGAGCGGACAGATCACAAGGTCAAGAAATCAAGACCATCCTGGCCAACATGGGGAAACCCCGTCTCTACTAAAAATACAAAAATGAGCTGGGCATGATGGCACACACCTGTAGTACTCAGGAGGCTGAGGCAGAAGAATTGCTTGAACCCAGCAGGCAGAGGTTGCAGTGAGCCAAGATTGTGCCACTGCACTTCAGCCTGGCAACAGAGCGAGACACTGTCTCAAAATAAAACAAAACAAAACAAACCTCATCTTGGGAACTACCTATCTCTCTTACGCCGTGAAATTTTTTTCCCATAGGACTTCTTAGATTATATATTATTTGTTTATTACCTGTTTCCCACTAGAATAGAAACCGCATGAGGCCAGGCACGGTGGCTATACCTGTAATCCTAGCACTTTGAGAGGCTGAGGTTTGGGGGGGATCTCTTGAGAGGTCAGGAGTTTGAGACCAGCATGGCCAACATGGTGAAATCCCATCTCTACTAAAAAATACAAACAAAAATTACCTGGGTGTGGTGGCAGATGCCTGTAATCCCAGCTACTCAGGAGGCTGAGAGAGGAGAATTACTTGAACCTGGGAGATGGAGGTTGCAGTGACCCTAGATCGTGCCACTGCACTCCATGAGAGCAGGGGCCTTGGTCAGTTTTATTTACCATTCATTTAGTTATCTGCAGTTTCTAGAAGAATGCCTGGTATGTGGTAGTAGCAGCACATAGTAGAAACTCAAATATTAACTTAAAAATAAAAAAATACTGTGGTGTCAACATTCTGAAATTTTCTTACTATTCACTAACAGTCAGAAGCCCATATGGTATATATTCCAAGCTATGGCTTGGAATGACAATCTGCTCAAATGTTTCATCACCACACACCAAATTTCGCTAGCTCTTCAGCCTTAAATGGTTGGTTTCTTGGTACCCTGTGGCCTACTTTCTCTTAGCTAATTTCCCAATTTAGTTTCTTTTTCCTTGGAGCTTGTCATTTCTGACAAAATTCATAATCAGTTAGAATTATTTTGATCCACAAGTAATCAAAAACTTCAATGTGACTGTTAAACAGAGCATTATTTGTCTCAAGCCACAAGACATTTGAGGATAGGTAGGCAGTCCCGATCTGATACAGTGCATTCTCTGAGTCCAGGCTTTTTTAATTCTCTGAAACAGTTTGTATAAGATAGAGATTCCCTGGAGATTCGGTAACATTCTTTTGTAAAACTTACGTGCATAGTGTCTGTTGATGGTGAATAATTTCCTGTATCTTCTTGAGTCAATTTTTGTAATATATATATATTTAAAAGTGCATTTTTAAATATAATTTTTTGCATGTTAGCTTTAAAGAAAAAGATAGAAATTTAGAGTTTGTTGTTGTTTTGTTTTTTTGCATCTCCCATTTTTCAACTGCTTTTATCAAAATAGTCAACATGCCAGAGTGGAATATTTGGGATGGCACGTTCCACATTCCTTCAATGCTAACAGTAAATAAACATGCTCCGCAATTAATATTTCAGAATTTTATCTTATTTGGAAATGATCTAAATATTCAATGAATATCCATCATTTAATTTAATTTATTATAACTGCAAGGTATACATTACCAAAGAGATTTCTGAAACAATTTTTTAAAGTTTATTTATAAGCTTTAATTTTATATATGCCTAATTCACTTATTTTTAACAATTATGCTTGGATTGCTCATGAAAATTTTATGAGATATTGAACAACTAGCATCATTTTATTTTTCTTCGGGTAAAGTTTTGTAGCATGAAGATAACATGTTTTTTGTTGTTGTTGTTGTTGTTTTGAGATGGAATCTCACTCTGTTGTCCAGGCTGGAGTGGAATGGCGTGATCTCAGCTCACTGTAGCCTCCACCTCCTAGGTTCAAGTGATTCTCCTGCCTCAGCCTCCGAAGTAGTTGGGATTACAGGTGCCCACCACCACACCCAGCTAATTTTTGTGTTTTTAGTAGAGATGGGTTTCACCATGTTGGTCAAGCTGGTCTCAAACTCTTGACCTCAGGTGATCCGCCCACCTCAGCCTCCCAAAGTGCTGGGATTATAGGCATGAGCCACCAGGCCCAGACACCGTTTTTTTTTTTTTTTTTTGACTAGTAAAACTCCTAAAAATACAAAAAAATTAGCTGGGCATGGTGGCGCATGCCTGTAATCCCAGCTACTCAGGAGGCTGAGGCAGGAGAATTGCCTGAACCCAGGAGGCGGAGGTTGCCGTGAGCCGAGATCGCGCCATTGCACTCCAGCCTGGGTAACAAGAGCAAAACTCTGCCTCAAAAAAAAAAAAAAAGGAAGAAGAAGCTGTGTGCCTATATTACATTTAATGCTGATTACTCTGAAGAGATGTCTGGTGTTTTTAAAGCTTTTTTCTAAACCAACAATATTTTGGTTTACCAAAGTTTTTCCAAGTCCTACGTTTTCCAAGTCATTTCCCAAATGAACTTAAAAAGTATTCGAGTCATTTTATATTTTCCTGGGAGTTTTAGGGATAATTTATTTGTGTAAGAGCTTATTATTATTAAAGCCAATTAAATAGAGCTATTTTACAAATAATTTTGACAATACTTAGCAGTGACTCATACCTGTAATCCCAGCCTTTGAGAGGCCAAGGCAGTAGCGGTAGATGGCTTGAAGCCAGGAATTCAAGACCAGTCTGGGCAACAAATGAGACCCTATCTCTAGAAACAATTAAAATATTAGTTGAGTACAGTGGCATGCATCTGCGGTCTAGCTACTCGGGAGGCTGAGCGGGGAGGATCAGTTGAAGCCCAGAGTTTGAGACTAGCTTGGGCAACAAAGTGAGATCCTGTCTCTACAAATAAGTTAAAATTAGCCAGGTGAGGTGGCAAGCACCTGTAGTCCTAACCATTCAGGAGGATAAAGCAGGAGGATCGTTTGAGCCCAGGAGTTGGAGGCTGTAGTGAGCTGTGATAATTACTACACTCCAGTCTGGGCAACAGAGCGAAAAGAGCAAGAGCCAGAGTGAGACCTTGTTTCAAAAAAAAAAAAAAAAAAAAAGCCAGGCACCATGGCTCACACTTGTAATCCCAGCACTTTGGGAGGCCAAGGTGGGTGGATTGTGAGGTCAGAAGTTCAAGAGCAGCCTAGCCAACATGGTGAAACCCTGTCTTTATTAAAAATACAAAAATTAGCCAGGTGTGGTAATAGGCACCTGTAATCCCAGGTACTTGGGTGTCTGAGGCAGAGAATTGCTTGAACCAGGAGGTGGAGGTTGCAGTGAGCCGAGATGGTGCCACTGCACTCCAGCCTGGGTGACAGAGCAAGAGTCTGTCTCAAAAAAAAGAGGAAAAGAAAAAGAGAAAACCAAAAAGAACAGTCCTGCTCACATAGTTACAGCACAGTTTAGCAAGCATGAAGGAGGAAGTATTATATTTTGACCTTTTTCATGATTTCCTATTGTAGATTAATATTCTTTTTAAGGTAAGCAGAGATAGTTGAGCTGACTTGTCTATAGCTGATTGGTTTAATGTCACTGAATTATGCTGACAAGGACATAAAGCATATGTTTTGTGTTTTATGATTAGTTAGCATTTCAGGGAAATCAGGATAACAAGTTTTAGCTGCATGGTTATGGGCTATTGGCCTTGAAGTATGTCTAAAACATGACCCTTATTTTTATTTTTTATTTTTTAGCAATATTAAGAAAGAATGGTGTGTAAAACTTTTTGTTGTTAAGACTTACTGTGTGACCTTTTTATAAGTTTTTATAAGTGTACCATTGATACTGTGGTATAAAGGAATACTTTGGTACCCTTTGGAGATGGTATTGATCTCTGGTCAAGCCTGCTATTATTCAACATTCTATATTTTTAACTAATTTTGCCTGCTTAATTTATTCATCTGATAGAAGTTAAATTTTCCCACGAAGATTGTTGATTTGTTAGTTTTTCTAATAATTCTATAAATTTTTTTTTATGTTTTGAGGGTTGGGTTTTAGTGAAGGCAAGTTCATAATGATTGAATATTCTTGGTGGGTTTTAAAAATTATGATTAACCCTTTTATTTTCATCAAGGCTTTTTTCTTTTTTGAGATGGAGTCTTGCTCTGTCACTGAGGCTGGAGTGCAGTGGCGCCATCTCGGCTCACTGCAACCTCCAATTCCTGGGTTCAAGCAATTCTCCTCCCTCAGCCTCTCAAGTAGCTGGGACTACAGGTGCATGCCATCATGCCCGGCTAATCTTTTTTGTATATATATATATTTTTTTGAGATAGAGTTTCGTTCTTGTTGCCCAGGCTGGAGTGCAATGGCACAATCTCAGCTCACTGCAACCTCCACCTCCTGGGTTCAAGCGATTCTTCTGCCTCAGCTTCCCAAGTAGTTGGGATTACAGGCATGTGTCACCATGCCTGGCTAATTTTGTAATTTTTCAGTAGAAACAGGGTTTCTTCATGTTGGTCAGGCTGATCTCAAACTCCTGACTTCAGGTGATTCACCCACCTTGGCCTCCCAAAGTGCTGGGATTACAGGCATCAGCCACCTTGCCTGGCCTTCATTATGGCTTTTTAATTTAAAATATGTTATTTATGCCATTAATATGGACTCACCATATATATTTATCAATTTTCTTAGCCTTTCTCATGCTTTTGTTTTAGGGGTTATTACTTGTCGAAAGAGTATACCTGGATTTTCATTTTTAGTCTGGTCTCAAAATTTCTTTATCTTAGTAGATATGTTTAATCTGTTTGTCTTTGAGTAATCTTAACAGTCGATTTATTTCTCCCAGTTATTTTGTATTTCTTTCTTACTTGATTTTTCTTTTTTTGAGACAAGTCTCACTCTGTCCTCCAGGCTGGAGTGCATTGGCATGATCATAGCTTATTGCAGCCTCCGTCTCCTGGGCTCAAGCTATCCTCCTGCCTCAGCCTCCCAAGTAACTAGGACTATGGGCATGGATCACCATGCCCAGCTAATTTTTAAACACATTTTTAGTAGAGATGAGGTCTTGTTATGTTGTCCAGGCGGGTCTCACACTCCTGAGCTCAAGTGATCCTCCTGCCCTGGCCTCCCAAAGTGCTAGGATTATAGGCATGAGCCACCATCTTTTTTCTTTTTTTTCCCTTGCCTTATTTCAGATTGATAACATTTCTTATATTATTTTATCTCCATTGTTTTGGAAATTGCAGATTATATTTTTATTCTTGTAGTTATTTTAATTTTTTTTGTGCATGGTTTATCTTTCTTGTTTTTAAATTATTTTTTAAATTGTGGCAAAATATACATGACGTAAAATGTACCACCTTAGGCTGGGAGCATTGGCTTATGCCTGTAATCCCAGCACTTTGGGAGGCTGAGGTGGGCGGATCACCTGAGGTCAGGAGTTCAAGACCAGCCTGGTCAACATGGTGAAACCCCATTTCTACTAAAAATACAAAAATTAGCCTGGCATGGTGGCATGTGCCTGTAATCCCAGCTACCCAGGAGGCTGAGACAGGAAAATCACTGGAACTCAGAAGGCGGAGGCTGCAGTGAGCCTCTGGGTTTTGTTGTTGTTGTTGAGTTATAGGAGTTCCTTATATATTTTGGATATAACCATTTATCGATATATGATTTGCAAATGTCTTATCCCATTCAGTGAATTGACTTTTCACTCTGTTGATTGTGTCCTTTAATGCACAGAAGTTTTAGGCTTTGATGTAGTCCAGTTTATCTATTTTTACTTATGTTGCTTGTGCTTTTGGCATCATACCCAAGAGATCACTGCCAAATTCAGTAAGAAGCTTTTCTCCTGTGTTTTCTTCTAAGAATTTTATGGTTTTAGTTATTGTAGTTAGGTCTTTGATCCATTTCAAGTTAATTTTTACATTTAGTGTAAGATGAGAGTACATGCTTATTCTTTTTCATGTGGATATTCAGTTTTCCCAGCATTATTTATTGAAAAGACCACCTTTTTTCCTATTGAGTGGTCTTGGCACCCTTATAAAAAGTAATTTGACCATAGATGTAAGGATTTATTTCTGGGATAGCTTTTCTGTTGCATTGGTCTATATATCTGTCTTTATGCCAGTACTACATGCTTAAACACACGTTTAATATAAAACACATTTGCTAAAATTGTTCAGTATTGTATTTGTCTAAAATTGTTCAGTATTCTTATCCTTCTCTCAAAACAATATAGATCTTCTGTATTCTAACTATAATCTTTCTCTTCCATCTTTTAATTTTTGAATAGCTTTGCATTATCTTTTTTAAACACAAAGAAATCAGTTATTTTAAAATTACAGTTAGTCATTATTTAAATTTACTGAGTGTTAGCAGGTGTGGTGGCTCACACTTGTAATTGAGCACTTTGGGAGGCTGAGGCAAGTGGATCACCTGAGGTCAGGTGTTCGTGACCAATGTGGCCAACATGGTGAAATCCCATCTCTACTAAAAATACAAAATTAGAAAAATACAAAAATTATAAAATTAGAAAAAAATACAAAATTGAGAAATGATCCACTGCCATAAAATTTTCCCATTTAAAATGTATGAATTAGTTTTCTAGTAGATTCACAGAGTTGTGCAACTATCAGCATGATCTAATTTTAGAACATTTTCATCACCACAAAAGGATTCCACCTAAAAAAAAAGTTTTTGTTAGTTCAAAATCCACCCTTCTTTTGTCTGCCCTGTTATGTTATGGGTAGGTCTTTGCAAACCACATTTGTCCTGTGCTAGCTGGCTCCCATGTCAGGCTCTCCCCAATAGGGGATCCTAGAAGTAGAATGCAAACCTGGAGAAAAGAGAGTGACTTGCTCTTCTTAGTCACTCTTATTCCTGTCAGTGTGGCCCCATCATCTTCCCATGTTCCACTTATTCTTTTGGACCTGAGGCTCAAAATCCACTTTTTGGGGGGAAGGGTGGGGATGAAGTTGTGGTAGTAGAGAGGTGGATGAAGACCCACAATCCTACTACCCTGACAAAATTTTGTGTGTGTGCGTGCAAGTACTTTATTGAGAAATGATCCATGTGCCATAAAATTTTCATATTCACAGAGTTGTGCAACTATCAACAAGATCTAATTTTAGAACATTTTCATCACCACAAAACGAACTCCGTACCCATTAGCAGCCTAATACAACGATTTTAATCCTATTGATTGATTAATTGAGATGCGGGTCTCACTATGTTGCCCAGGCTGGCCTCAAACTCCTGGGCTCAAGTAATCTTCCTGCCTCAACCTCCTGAGTAGTTGGGACTACAGGCAGGTGCCACCATGCCTGACCAGGTACAAGTTTTTTAGTTTGGCATTCCTTTTAGGCCTTAACTAGATAAACGCATATTTTTATTCACTTATAGTCATGGTGTACCTAACATTCTGTATATTTTAAGATTTCTTAATCTACCTTAAAGAAGTTTTCCGTTTCTATAGTTTTAGTAATTACTATTTTAGCATTTTTTGCATGATATTTGGGCTTACCATGATTAACTTAGGAAAATCAATTGTTTCCCTCTAAAGCAAGGTTCCTCCCATGATGTTGGCCCAGAGGAAGTTGGACTAAAATTCTTTCTTGGGCCCTGTCTTTCATTTCTGGACAATTATATTTGGTGGAGAAGAGAAGGTCCAATGAGGATACTGTGAACATCCCAGATCCTATTAACACACCATCTGGGTTGGCAAAGCCTTTGAGCAGGTCATACCCACATGCTGTGGCAGTCAGTTTTACAGGTACTGTGCAACACAGCACAGTTCAGATGCCTTCAGGATGGGCAGGCCCTGCACAAACTAAAGGATGTCCACAAGAGAAAGCCAAATCCAAATGCTAGTGTTTCTCACCTGCCGAGCATTCCCTGTCTTTTCATAACCTGACCCCCTTCATTAGGGGCAGCTTGGACCCAAAGCACCTTGAGGCCCATTCTCTAGATTTTATCTGCTTTCTGCTGGGATGTGCAGGGATCAAAGAAGACTCCAATGTCATATGCCTAAGAAATACAAGCTTGCATATTTTACCATGTTCTTAAAAACACCAGAAACTTTTTGAGGTTTACTGATTGTCATTGAAATAAAATTTTGGCAGGGCCACTACCTTTGGCTGCCCATTTCCAGGGGCTGCCATTCACAAAAACTACAATATGAAAGGCACATCTTGGTGTGAAGAAAGTAACCAACATGAATGTTTGGTAGCCCTGATGCTTGGCCTGCAGAAACAGAACAACAGCAAGGAGAGCACGAGGAGGATGATCATTGTCAACATTCTCTAGCACTTTTCTGTTTATAAGGTACTTAACTAGAGCATATTATTGCCCATCAAATCAATGAAGCTACTATGGCTTTCCTCCAAGCTCCCCCATTTTTTTTTTTTTTTTTTTTTGAGACAGAGTCTCACTCTGTCACCCAGGCTGGAGTGTGGTGATGTGATTTTGGCTCACTGCAACCTCTGCCTCCTGGGTTCAAATGAGTCTCCTGTCTCAGCCTCCCAAGTAGCTGGGATTACAGGTGAGCATCACCATGCCCAGCTAATTTTTAGTATTTTTAGTAAAGGTGGGGTTTCACCATGTTGGCTAGGCTGGTCTCGAACTCCTGACCTCAAATAATCTGCCCACCTTGGCCTCCCGAAGTGCTGGGATTACAGGCATGAGCCACCATACCTAACCTTCCCCCTGTCTTTGTTGATGTATAATTGACAAATAAAAATTGTATATATTTAAAGTGTACAGTTTGCTGTTTTCACATATGCATACATTGTGAAATAATCATCACAATCAAGCTAATTAATATCTATTATGTCACATAGTTACTATTTTATTTGTGCGTGCATGCGTGTGTATGTGTGTGTGTGTGTGTGTGTGTGGTGAGAATGCCTAAAATCTCACTTCTTAGCTAATTTCAAGTATACAAGACAGTATGTTAACTGTAGTCCGATTGCTGTGGGTTAGGTCTACAGAGCGTATTCATCCTGCATAAGTGAAACTTTGTACCCCTTGATCAATATCTCCCCATTTCTCCTCCCCAAGTCGCAGGCCACCACCATTTTACTTTGTGCTTCTGTGAGTTTATTTATTTTAGATTTCCTCCTTGCTAAGCATAGTTCCCGGGTTCTCTGAGCTTAAAGATGATGAATTAAGGAAAACTGTAGAAAAGTGGGGCCAGCAGTAAAGCATTTACCTTGTGCAAAATTTAAGGGGGCTCAGGAATCAAGATAAAGATTAATGCAATTTTTTTTTTTTTTTTGAGACAGGTCTTGCTCTGTCACCCAGGATGGAGGGCAGTGATGCAATTACTGTTTACTGTAGTCTTGACATTCTAGGCTCAAGCAATCCTCCCAGGTCAGCCTCCCGAGTGACTGGGACTATAGGCATGCACCATCACGCCCAGCTACATTTTTTTGTTTTTTGTTTTTTGTGGAGATAGAATTGTGCTATGTTGCCCATGCTGGTCTTGAATTCCTGAGCTCAAGCAATCACCTGGCTCGGCCTGTCACACTGCTGGTATTACAGGAATGAGCCACTGCTCCCAGCCCTGCAATATTTTTCTTTAAGTCTAAAGGCAAAACATCCAGGATGAACAACATACCAAAAATGTACACAAAAAAAGGTGGCCTGTTTCTGTTTGTTCTGTGACCTCGAGTTATTGCTCAATGGGAACAGTGTTTCTGATCAGCCTGAGGTTCACGGGGTGCAGGGCCATGGTGTCCTTTGATGGGTGGGTTTATAAGGATTTACAATGGCATGTGAACAGATTGGGCAATCTGGGACACTATGTGTAATCATGATTTTTGCTTGGAGAGTCTTTATTAACTTTTCCACTTGGTTCACAATATGGAAGGGTATTTTGGTAAGTGTATATAAGGGTACAGATTTTCCCTGTGGCCTCAGGCTCCAATAAGGCTTGGTATGGTACTGCAGGAAAGTTCATATTTTACTGGTATACTTGGAAAATGGCTTCACCACTCTGGATCTGGCAGGGGTTTAAAGCTGACTTTTTCTCTCCTGGGACTCTTCTCGGGTGGGTTCTCTGGAGGCTGTCCATGGAACATTTGGCTGCATTTCCTGTGACTTGGGTGAAAGTAGTGGTTCAACAGTTTGGCCAATTCTCTCTCTTGTTTTTCAGAAGTTCATGCCATGTAGACTCTTGTCTTCAGATGTCCTTTCATTCTTTTCATGTCCCTGGGGCAGGATTTAAAATGGCACTCTGGCTGTCTACTGAGAGGGCTCAGTGAGCCTTAAAAACACTCACACATCCTGTACTCTGACACTGTAGGAGCACAGGACACTTACCCTTCACTCCCTTGTATTTCTCCTGCTTCGGCATCTAATGCCAGCCCTTCTCTGGCTTCAAGACTTTCCAGGTGGGAGTCAGGCACCCGTCCACTCACTTGATGTAAAGTGAGAAGGACCCTCCACTACTCCCCTGAGGTGGGCGGAGAGACAAACACAGAACCATTTTCTGCAAGTACATGTACCACAAGTTCTTCTCCTTTTTAAAACGATTTGCTTCCTTTATGTTCTCAATATAGGTCAAGGGTTGTTACGAGCCATGTTACCAGTTTCCAGATATATACTTTAAATCTCCTTTAGGATGGTTTATCTCAAAACTCATTTTGGGAGATATGTTTGTCAGTTTGCTCCTTTCTGCCTGCAGATGCTGCCGAAGAAGTATCATTAAAGTCTCTCTTCTCCCTGCGATCATGTCTAAGTCAGTCTCCTAAAGAGGCTGAACAGCTGAGAAAGCTCTTCATTGGAGGGTTGAGCTTTGAAAACAACCCATGAGAGCCTAAGGAACCATTTTGAGCAACAGGGAACACTCACAGACTGTGTAGTAATGAGAGATCCAAACACCAAGTACTCCAGGGGCTTCGTCACGTATGCCACTGTGGAGGAGGTGGATGCAGCCATGAATGCAAGGCCACACAAAATGGATGGAAGAGTTGTGGAACCAAAGAGCGCTGTCTCAAGAGAAGATTCTCAAAGTCCAGGTGCCCACTTAACTGTGAAAAAAATATTTGTTGGTGGCATTAAAGAAGACACTGAAGAACATCACCTAAGAGATTATTTTGAACAGTATGGAAAAATTGAAGTGATTGAAATCATGACTGACCAAGGCAGTGGCAAGAAAAGGGGCTTTGCCTTTGTAACCTTTGACGACCATGACTGTGGATAAGATTGTAATTCAGAAATACCATACTGTGAATGGCCACTACTGTGAAGTTAGGAAAGCCCTGTCAGAGCAAGAGATGGATAGTGCTTCATCCAGCCAAGGAGGTTGAAGTGCCTCTGGAAACTTTGATGGTGGTCATGGAGATGGTTTTGGTGGGAATGACAACTTTGGTCATGGTCGTGGTGGCTTTGGTGGCAGCCATGGTGGTGGTGGATGTGGTGGCAGTGGGGATGGCTATAATGGATTTGGTAATGATGGAGGCAACTTTGGAGGTGGTGGAAGCTACAATGATTTTGGCAGTTACAACAATCAGTCTTCAAGTTTTGGACCCAGGAAGGGAGGAAACTTTGGAGGCAGAAGCTCTGGCCCCTATGGTGGTGGCATCCAATACTTTGCAAATCATGAAACCAAGGTGGCTATGGTGGCTCCAGTAGCAGCAGTAGCAATGGCAGTGGCAGAAGATTTTAATTAGGAAACAAAACTTAGCAGGAGAGGAGAGTCAGAGAAGTGACAGGGAAGCTACAAGTTACAACAGATTTGTGAACTCAGCCAAGCACAGTGGTGACGGGGCCTAGCTGCTAAGAAGACATGTTTTAGACCATTCTCATGTGTATGGGCAGAAAACTCGAGGACTGTATTTGTGACCAATTGGATAACAGGTTATTTTAGTTTCTGTTCTGTGGAAAGAGTAAAACATTCCAACAAAGGGGTTTAATGTAGAATTTTTTTTTGCATCCATGCTGTTGATTGCTAAATGTAATAGTCTGACTGTGACACTGAATAAATGTCTTTTGTTTTTTTAAAGAAAAAAAAACCTCATTTTGTTATCTAATATCTAGAGCCTTGGGCTCTCAGGGAAAATTCCACTTAAACATTTTGCTACATTTTACTTTTCTCTAAAGATTTGGACCTGGTGAAATAAAATAAGTGGTCGGTTAAGATTCTTCAGCTCTATTCTTAGAGGCATGAGCCTGCATTTTTCTAAAAAAAAAAAAAAAAAGAAAAAGACAGGCTGGGCACTGTGGCTCACACCTGTAATCCCAGCACTTTAGGAGGCTGAGGTGGGTGAATTGCTTGAGCCCAGGAGTTCAAGACCAGCCTGGGCAACAGGGCAAAACCCCATCTCTACTAAAAACACACAAATTAGTGGGGTGTGGTGGCATGCACTTGTAATCCAAGCTACTCAGGAGGCTGAGGCAGGAAAATTGCTTAAACCAGGAAGGCAAAGATTGCAGTGAGCTGAGATGGTGGCACTGTACTCCAGCCTGGGCAACAGAGTGAGACTCGGTCTCTAAATAAATACATAAAAATAAGTAAATAATCAAAAAGGATATAACATTTCAAACCCAAACCCCTGGGATCCTTGGGAATGGTGTGAGGAAGAAGTCAAAACTGGGATCATCACCTGAACTGAGTGCCCTTCCCAAGTGATGGCCAACTCACTCAGTTCAGAGAGGACAATGATTCATCAAACTTCAGTTGCTTCAGTATCTTCTACTGAGAAGAGCTAAAACTCACAGGTAAAGATTCCCAAGGTGGCAGTAGTTACATTCTCATTATCAAATAAAATAACACATATGCAAGACAAACTTGGAAGAGCTATTTAAGTATTCATTTTTATTATTAATTTTCTCTGAAAACCAAATTCTCTGGATGCAATGTCAAAGAACAGGTCAGCCAAGTTTCTGAGTAATTTGAACATTCAAAATTAGCAGAATTCAATAAAATAAGGTTTGACAGTGACTATCTTTATTTTCCTGTATGTGTAGCATGCTGGTCTTGTTAGGCATTGCTGTGAAAGATTAATAGCCAGCCTCAGGCCAATTATTTGTGCTATCTTTCTGTGAGCACTCCTTATAAAATTAGCTTATCTAATGTGAGAGATGGGAAAGTTCTTCTTTGAAGTTTATATTGTAGACTACATTATCAGAAGTTACAATCTCTCACTCTATGGCCATTATCCACTATTAGCATAAACATATACCCATGTGTATATTCTTTTTTTTTTTCAAATTCAGTCCCTGTAGAGACCCCAAAATTGCCAATGCCGACTATATTTCAAGTCTTTGTGGCGGGGTATTGGGAAGTTTTCAATTAGCAGTAATCGCGCCTCAGATAAACCTCATTGACTACGATACTGCCACTGTGCAAAGCTCCATGTATATATTCTCTAAATCAGCTACTTCTTGGCTGGGCACAGTGGCTCACGTCTGTAATCCCAGCACTTTGGGAGGCTGAGGTGGGCCTGAGGTCGGGAGTTCAAGACCAGCCTGACCAACATGGAGAAACTCTGTCTTTACTAGAAATACAAAATTAGCCAGGTGTGGTGGTGCATGCCTGTAATCCCAGCTACTTGGGTGGCTGAGGCAGGAGAATTGCTTGAACCTGGGAGGCAGAGGTCATGGTGAGAAGATTGCACCATTGCACTCTAGCCTGGGCAATGAGTGAAACTCCATCTCAAAAAACCAAAAATAAACAACCAGCCACATATTAAATCAGCTACCTTGACTCACTCCGTCATGTCTGAACAGAATTGGGCAAGCTCCAAACCCTGGTGCATGCCATTCCCCCTTATCCAGGAAATTTCCAAGTTTTTAGCCAATCAGGTCAAGCATAGAATGTAAGGTCCCATTCTGGCCAATGGAAACTGGACACAGAATTCAGGTGATTGCTTCAGGTTATGAAAATTATAAATGTCCCTGTCTCCTTTGTTCAGATGTGCTCTCGTGGCAAGACTGCCAGCAAGTTGCACCCTTCCTGAAGGAAGTAAACTACCCTTGCTGAGTGATGCATTGTCTTGGTGTGGATTTTTCCCAACTTTATAAACCTGTTTCCAACAAATCTGGGCACTTGTCGTCTGGGATTCTGTTTCCCCTCTGGGGCAGTCCTTGATCCTCTCTTGTGGGGAGGCACCATCATGCCCTACAGCGGTGGCAGGGTGGTGTGAGGAATAAACCCAGCTTCTCAGCAACACAGCAACCCAGAGGAAACAGATTCCAAACCGCAGCAACCAGGGGCCTTGGCCAGGCAGTCTCATGCATGAGCCAAGGTAGGAAACATTGCAAAGGGGCAACAAAATACTTCATTGGTGGTCAACTTCTGAAGTGTGGAGTGTGTGTGTGAACCCAGTGGTGGTGTTTGTGTGAATGGTGACAAGTCCTGACCGCATGATGCGAAGAGTGTAAGGGACCCTCAGAAGGGGGAAGAGAGGAAACAGGTCAGCCTCCCAGGGCAGCGAAGGAAAGAAATTCCTTGCTTGAGGAGTTGAGTCTTCTATAAGCTTTAAGTTTTTACCACAGAATAGGCAAGAGATTCCCAGCTTGGGGGTTTGAGTCTTCTGTAACAAATGATAAAGTATTACTGTTTTATTTGAACTAAAGAACCAATCCTCAAGACCACAGTTGTCTGGCCAAAATTTGGGTTGGGTGAGGATTAGGTTTGTCAACTCTTAATAATGTATGTCAACAACAAAAGCCCTGTCTCACAAGAAGAAACATTATACTCTCTGTTGGCAGCAAGGGCCATTTCTCCTTTCCCATTAAGAGAAGGAGGAAAACAATAAGAGAGTAGAATAAAGTCAGGAGCAGTCTCACCTAAAAAGAGTGGAGCTTTTACCCGTGAGCAATCCACATGTAAATGGGACCCTTTAGACCATCTTCCCTAATTTCCCACTCCAGCTCCTCCCTCTCCTTCCCAAGCTGCCACCCCAGAACCCAACCCAGAATTCCCTACTCCTCGGTATAACCCAGGCTCTTGGGAGCTAGTGTCTCAGAGGCCTGATCATTGCCAGCCTGAGTGTTCTTCCTTGAAGAAAGAGCTCCAGAGGGAGATAGAGCAATGCAAAAGAGATATTTAGAGTTTTCCTTTTTCCTCGTCTTCTAAGGAATCAGTTTCAACTTCAAAGCTTTTTTTCTCTAAAGAAGATGCCTCATCAAGGAGGCTCCGTTAGTTTTGTGAAGCCTCAAGGAGGAGGCACATTTGGCTTTTTGAATGCTCCCTTAACTGCTTCTTTTTTTTTTTTCAGACGGAGTTTCGCTCTTGTTACCCAGGCTGGAGTGCAATGGCACGATCTCGGCTCACCACAACCTCTGCCTCCTGGGTCCAGGCAATTCTCCTGCCTCAGCCTCCTGAGTAGCTGGGATTACAGGCACGCGCCACCATGCCCAGCTAATTTTTTGTATTTTTAGTAGAGACGGGGTTTCACCATGTTGACCAGGATGGTCTCGATCTCTTGACCTCGTGATCCACCTGCCTCGGCCTCCCAAAGTGCTGGGATTACAGGCTTGAGCCACCGCACCCGGCCCCTCCTTAACTGCTTCTTAAGTTCCCAGTCTAAAGAGAGAACTTAAGCCATTATTAGATGAGCCTGATGGGGCAGCAGAACAGATTGATCAGTTTTAGGTCCCCAGTAATATATTTAGACTGAGTTAATGTCCTTTCTAAGTATTCTCTTTTCTTTTTCTTTTTCATTTATGAATTATACTTTAAGTTCTGGGCTACATGTGCAGAAGGTGCAGGTTTGTTACATAGATATACACATGCCATGGTGGTTTGTTCCATCTATCACCCCATCATCTATGTTAGGTATTTCTCCTAATGCTATCACTCCCCGATCCCCCCATCCCCTGCTATCCCTCCCTTAGCCTCCTATCACAGACAGGACCTAGTGTGTGATGTTCCCCTCCCTGTGTCCATGTGTTCTCATTGTTTGACACCCACTTATGAGTGAGAATATGCGGTATTTGGTTTTCTGTTCTTGTGTCAGTTTGCTGAGAATGATGGTCTCTAGTGTCATCCATGTCTCTGCCAAGGACATGAACTTGTCCTTTCTTAGGGCTGCATACTATTCCATGGTGTATTTATGCCACATTTTCTTAATCCAGTCTATCATTAATGGGCATTTGGGTAGGTTCCAAGTCTTTGCTATTGTGAACAGTGCTGCAATAAACATACATGTGCATGTGTCTTTATAATAGAACAATTTATAGTCCTTTGGATATATACCCAGTAATGGGATTTCTGGGTCAAATGGTATTTCTATTTCTAGATCCTTGAGATATTGCCACACTGTCTTCCACAATGGTTGAACTAATTTACACTCCCACCAACAGTGTAAAAGTGTTTCTATTTCTCCACATCCTCTCCAGCATCTGTTGTCTCCAGATTTTTTAAATGATTGCCATTCTAATTGGCATGAGATGGTATTTCAATGTGGTTTTGATTTGCATTTCTCTCATGACCAGTGATGATGAGGTTTTTTTTCATGTGTTTGTTGCTGCATAAATGTCTTCTTTTGAAAAGTGTCTGTTCATATCCTTCACCTACTTTTTGATGTTTTTTTTTCCTTGCAAATTTGTTTAAGTTCTTTGTAGATTCCAGATATTAGCCCTTTGTCAGATAGGTAAACTGCAAAATTTTTTTCCCATTCTGTTGGTTGCCAGTTCACTCTAATGATAGTTTCTTTTGCTGTGCAGAAGCTCTTAAGTTTAATTAGATCCCATTTGTCTATTTTGACTTTTGTTGCCATTGCTTTTGGTGTCTTAGTCATGAAGTGCTTGCCTCTGCCTATGTCCTGAGTGGTATTGCCTAGGTTTTTTTCTAGGGTTTTTATGGTTTTAGGTCTTATGTTTAAATCTTTAATCCATCTGGAGTTAATTTTTACATAAGGTGTAAGGAAGGGATCCAGTTTCAGCTTTCTGCATATGGTTAGCCAGTTTTCCCAACACCATTTATTAAATAGGGAATCCTTTCCCCATTGCTTGTTTTTGTCAGGCTTGTCAAAGATCAGTTGGTTGTAGATGTGTGGTGTTATTTCTGAGGCCTCTGTTCAAAGATCAGTTGGTTGTAGATGTGTGGTGTTATTTCTGAGGCCTCTGTTCTGTTCCATTGGTCTATATCTCTGTTTTGATACCAATATCATGCTGTTTTGATTACTGTAGGCTTGTAGTATAGTTTAAAGTCAGGTAGTGTGATGCTTCCAGGTTTTTTTTTTTTTTGCTTAGGATTGTCTTGGCTATGTGGGCGCTTTTTTGGTCCCATATGAAGTTTAAGGTGTTTTTTTCCAATTCTGTGAAGAAAGTCAATAGTAGCTTGATTGGGAGAACATTGAATCTATAAATTACTTGGGGCAATATGGCCATTTTCACAATATTGATTCTTCCTAACCATGAGCATGGAATGTTTTTCCATCTGTTTGTGTCCTCTCTTATTTACTTGAGCAGTGGTTTGTAGTTCTCCCTGAAGAAGTCCTTCATATCCCTTGTTAGTTGTATTCCTAGGTATTTTATTCTCTTTGTAGCAGTTGTGAATGGGAGTTCATTAATAATTTGGCTCTCTGTTTGTCTGTTGTTGGTGTATAGGAATTCTTGTGATTTTTGCACATTGATTTTGTATCCTGAGACTTTGCTGAAGTTGCTTATCATCTTAAGGAGATTTTGAGCTGAGATGATGGAGTCTTCTAAGTATACAATCATGCCGTCTGCAAATCGAGACTATTTGACTTCTTCTTTACCTATTTGAATATGCTCTATTTCTTTCTCTTACCTGATTGCCCTGGCCAGAACTTCCAATACTATGTTGAATAGGAGTGGTGAGAGAGGGCATCCTTATCTTGTGCCAGTTTTCAAAGGAAATGCTTCCAGTTTTTGCCCATTCAGTATGATATTGGCTGTGGCTTTGCCATAAAGAGCTCTTATTATTTTGAGATACGTTCCGTCAATACCTAGTTTATTGAGAGTTTTTAGCATAAAGGGCTGTTAAATTTTGTCAAAGGCCTTCTCTGCATTTATTGAGATAATCATGTGGTTTTTGTGTTTGGTTCTGTTTATGTAATGGATTACATTTATAGATTTGCATATGTTAAACCAGCTTTGCATCCCAGGGATGAAGCCGACTTGATCGTGATGGATAAACTTTCTGATGTGCTGTTGGATTTGGTTTGTCAGTATTTTATTGAGGATTTTTGCATCAATGTTCATCATGGATATTTGACTGAAATTTTCTTTTTTAATTGTGTCTCTGCCAGGTTTTGGTATCAGGATGATATTGATTTCATAAAATGAGTTAGGGAAAATTCCCTCTTTTTGTATTGTTTGAAATAGTTTCAGAAGGAATGGTACCAGTTCCTCTTTGTACCTCTGGTAGAATTTGGCTGTAAACCTGTCTGATCCTGGACTTTTTTTGGTTAGTAGGCTATTAATTGCTGCCTCAATTTCAGACCTTGTTATTGGTTTATTCAGGGATTCCACTTCTTCCTGGTTTAGTCTTGGGAGGGTGTAAGTGTCCAGGAATTTATCAATTTCTTCTAGATTTACAGGTTTATTTGCATAGAAGTGTTGGTAGTAATCGCTAATGGTAGTTTGTATTTCTGTGGGATCAGTGGTGATGTCCCCGTTATCATTTTTTATTGCATCTATTTGATTCTTCTCTTTTTTGTTTTTTATTAATCTGGCAATTGGTCTATTTTGTTCATCTTTTCAAAAAAATCAGTTCTGGATTTGTTGATTTTTGAAGGATTTTTAATAAATCACGTTCTCCTGGATTTACTGATTTTTGAGGGTTTTTTTTTTTGTCTCTATCTCCTTCAGTTCTACTCTGATCTCAGTTATTTTTTATCTTCTGCTAGATTTTGAATTTGTTTGATCTTGCTCCTCTAGTTCTTTTAATCATGATGTTAGGGTGTCAATTTTAGATCTTTTCTCACTTCTCTTGTGGGCATTTAGTGCTATATACACTTCCCTCTAGACACTGCTTTAAATGTATCCCAGAGATTCTGGTACATTGTGTCTTCGTTCTCATTGTTTTTAAAGAACATCTTTATTTCTGCCTTCATTTCATTATTTATCCAGCAGTCATTCAGGAGCAGGTTGTTCAGTTTCCATGTAGTTGTGTGGTTGTGAGTGAGTTTCTTAATCCTGAGTTCTAATTTGATTGCACTGTGATCTGAGAGATGGTTTGTTATGATTTCCATTTTTTTTCATTTGCTGAGGAGCATTTTACTTCCAATTATGTGGTCAGTTTCAGAATAAGTGTGATGTGGTGCTAAGAAGAATGTATATGCTGTGGATTTGGGGTGGATAGTTCTGTAGATGTCTATTAGGCCCACTTCGTCCAGATCTGAGTTCAAGTCCTAGATATCCTTGCTAATTTTCTGTCTCATTGATCTGTCTAATATTTACAGTTGGTTGTTAAAGTCTCTCACCATTATTGTGTGGGAGTCTAAGTCTCTTTGTAGGTCATTAAGAACTTGCTTTATGTACCTGGGTGCTCCTGTATTGGGTGCATATATATTTAGGATAGTTAGCTCTTCTTGTTATATTGATCCCTTTCACCATTATGTAATGCCTTCTTTGTCTCCTTTGAGCTTTGTTGGTTTAAAGTCTGTTTTATCAGAGACTAGGACTGCAATTCCTGCTTTTTTTTTGCTCTCCATTTGCTTGGTAAATCTTCCTCCATTCCTTTATTTTGAGCCTATGTGTGTCTTTGCACATGAGATGGGTCTCCTGAATACAGCACACCGATGAGTCTTGACTTTTTATACAATTTGCCAGTCTGCGTCTTTTGATTGGGGCATTTAGCCCACTTACATTTAAGGTTAATATTGTTGTGTATGAATTTGATCCTACATTTTAATGCTAGCTGGTTGTTTTGTCTGTTAGTTGATGCAGTTTCTTCATAGTGTCGATGGTCTTTACAATTTGATGTGTTTTTGCAGTGGCTGGTACTAGTTACTCCTTTCCATGTTTACCTCCTTCAGGAGTTCTTGTAAGGCAGGCCTGGTGGCAACAAAATATCAGCAGTTGCTTGTTTTTAAAGGATTTTATTTCTCCTTTGCTTATGAAGCTTAGTTTGGCTGGATATGAAATTCTGGGTTGAAAATTTTTTAAGGATGTTGAATATTGGCCCTCCTGTGTTCTGGCTTATAGGGTTTCTGCCAAGAGATCTGCTGTGAGTCTGATGGGCTCCCCTTTGTGAGTAACCCAACTTTTCTCTCTGGCTGCCCTTAGCAATTTTTCCTTTGTTTCAACCCTGGTGAATTTTATGATTATCTGCCTTGTGGTTGCTCTTGTTGAGGAATATCTTTATGGTGTTCTCTGTATTTCCTGAATTTGAATGTTGGCCTGCCTTACTAAGTTGGGGAAGTTCTCTTGGATAATATCCTGAAGAGTGTTTTCCAACTTGGTTTCATTTTCTCTGTCACTTTCAGATACACCAATCAAATGTAGATTTGTTTTTTTCCCCACAATCCCATATTTCTTGAAGGCTTTGTTCCTTTTTACTCCTTTTTCTCTAATCTTGCCTTCTCACTTTATTTCATTGAGTTGATCTTCAATCTCTGATATCCTTTATTCCACTTGATATATTTAGCTATTGAAACTTGCGTATGCTTCACGACGTTGTTGTGCTGTGTTTTTCAGCTCTATCAAGTCGTTTATGTTCTTTTCTGTGCTATTCTAGTTAGCATTTCATGTAGCCTTTGTCCAAGGTTCTTAGTTTCCTTGCATTGTGTTAGAACATACTCCTTTAGCTCAGAGAAGTTCATTATTACCCACCTTCTGAAGCCTGCTTCTGTCAATTCTTCAAACTCATTTTCCATGCAGTTTTGTTTCCTTGCTGGTGAGGGGTTTCCTTGCTCGTTGGAGGAGAAGAGGTGTTCTGGTTTTTGGCAATTTCAGCCTTTCTGGACTGGTTTCTACCCATCTTCTTGGGTTTACCTACCTTTGGTCTTTGAAGTTGGTGACTTTTGGATGGGGGTCTCTGACTGGACATCCTTTCTGTTTATGTTGAAGCTATTTCTTTCTGTTTGTTAGTTTTCATTGTAAAAGTCAGGCCCCTCTGCTGCAGGTCTGCTGGAGTTTGCTGGAGGTCCACTCCAGGCCCTGCTTGCCTGGGAATCACCTGTGGAAGCTGCAGAACAGCAAAGATTGCTACCTCTTCCTTCCTCTGGTAGCTTTGTCCCAGAAGGGTACCTGCCAGATGTCAGCCAGAGCTCTCCTGTATGAGGTGTCTCCCAGTCAGAATACATGGGGGTCAGGGAGCCACTGGAGGAGGGAGTCTGTCCCTTATCAGAGCTCAAGTGCTGTGCTGGGAGATATGTTGCTCCCTTCAGAGGTACCAACCAGGCAGGGACATTTAAGTCTGCTGAAGTGGAACCCACAACCGCCCCTTTTCCCAGGTGCTCTGTTTCAGGAAGGTGGGAGCTTTATTTCTAGGTCCCTGATGGGCTGCTGCCTTTTTTTCAGACTTGCCTTGCCCACCAAGAAGGGAGTCTAGTTGACGGTATGCCTGCCGAGGCCTTGCTGAGCTGCTGTGGGCTCCGCCCAGTGGCTGCGTAAAATTCCCAGTGACTTTGTTTAACACAGGCAGTTTAGAACTGCCTACTGGAACCTCAGCAATGGTGGACGCCCCTCCCCCCACCAGTCTTGAATGTCCCAGGTCCAGCTCAGACTGCTATCTGGCTGCAAGAATTTCAAGCCAGTGGATCTTAGCCTGATGGTCTTTGTGGGGGTGGGACCCGCCAAGCCAGATCACTTGGCTCCCTGGCTTCAGCCCCATTTTTCAGGGGAATGAGTGGTTCTGTCTTGCTGGCATTCCAGGCACCTCTGGGGTATGAGAAAAAAAACAAAACAAAACTCCAGGGGCTAAACCAGCTGCCTAGTTTTGTGCTCGAAACCTGGGGCACTGGTGTTGTAGGCACCAGAGGGAATCTCCTGGTCTGTGGGTTGTGAAGACTATGGGAAAAGCACAGTATCTCAGCCAGAGTGCTAGAGTGTCAGAGAACATCCCTAATGGTTTCCCTTGGCTAGGAGGGGTGTTCTCTGGCCCCTTGTGCTTCCTGGTGAGGTGATGCCCCATCCTGCTTCAGCTTGCCCTCCTTGGGCTGCACCCACTGTCTAACCAGTCCCAATGAGATGAACCTGGTACCTTGGTTGGAAATGCAGGAGATCACTCACCTTCTGAATCGCTCTTGCTGGGAACTGCAGACTACAGCTGTTCCTATTCGGCCATCTTGGCAGAAGTCCCAGTTTTCATTCTCTTTTTGAGGGAAGACATGGTAGACATGGAGAGCCAGAGAGAGAGAGAGACCGAGAGAGACAGACAGTCAAAGAGAGAGAGAGAGAGAAAAATGAGTCAGAAAGAGAGAGAGAATCAAAGAGAGAGAGAAAGAGAGGCAGAGAGAGACACATACACACACAATGCAAAGAAAGAAGGAGAGACAAAGTAGAGAAATTAGGAAGAAGAGAAAGAAATATTAAGAAGGTTACAGATATAAGAATGCACCTTTAGTAAGGAAAGTTATGTAAAACAAAGAAAGTTAAGATTATCTTTGATAGTTGTGAAAATGTTATAAGAAGGAACTTATGCAAGAAATGTTGTATAATTTTTGTTTTGAAAGTGTAAGCAAATTTTGAAATGTTAATTGTAAAGGAAATTCTGTGTGTAAACATGTTGGCTAAAGTTAACTGGTATCATCTAGTTTTTCTGTAAACTGGACATTAAAATAAAAGCACAACAGGTTTTTTGGTTTTTTTCCATGGAGTCTCACACTGTCACCCAGGCTGGAGTGGTGTGATCCCGGCTCACTGCAACCTCCACCTCCCAGGTTCAAGCTATTCTCCTGCTTCAACCTCCCAAGTAGCTGGGATTACAGGCATGCACCACCATGCCCGGCTAATTTTTGTATTTTTAGTAGAGAAGGGGTTTCACTATGTTGGCCAGGCTGGTCTCAAACTCCTGACTTTGTGATCTGCCTGCCTTGGCCTCCCAAAGTGCTGGGATTACAGGCGTGAGCCACCTTGCCTGGTCAACAGGTTTTTTAAAAAACACTAACCTGCTCTTTAACAAAGATTATAGAAAGTCTCTTAGCACAGGCACCACTCCTAGAATATCCAGTACACCAGCACCAGCCTGGAGACTACCCTACCTGGTGCTGCTACCCACTGAGACTACCATTTGTGCAGCAGAAAAGAGATGGGCACATCACACCTGAGTCAAGAAAGTGGCATCACTGTTAGAATCATGGGCTATTGTTCCAGGATTAGACCCTAGCGAGTTAAAGCTAAGAAAAACTTAGTCTATCTTATCTTCTTCTTGTCTTCCATTTAACTACTCCCCATCTTGTTATTAATGTAACTCACCTCAAGTTATTACTTTTGATGCCTGTTTAGTTACACCTTGTGGAGATTTACATGACCAAAGACAGCTTACTGCTTCAGAAAATTGTCTCTGTCTTTCTTGGACTTCCTCAGATTAGGAAGACATAATGAGTTCCTCTAAGGATACTAGTAATCCAAGGAATAGTAGCTGTATTAATTGGTAGGAATCAGACTTTAGTCCCTCTAAAACAGAATCTCTATTTTCTGCTTAGCCTAATGTCATATGGAACACTAAAGGTTTAGGATAAACTAATTCCACAGGTTTTTGTCAGTCCTTAAAACCATATATCCATTTCACCAAAGGAATTACTCCTCCTAGCTGTCAATATAACCAGTGTAATTCTATATTAGTGCAGCATTTGAAAGCTCTTCCCCTTCATTAAGTCATATTTATGGTATAGGGGCCAACATTTCAGGAAAGGATCCTAAAGGAATTTTTGAAACACACTTCATTGCTCCTTCAACCTCTTTACCAATCACTCCTCCTAGACACAGTGACAAAACCAAAGTCTCAATGGTAGAAGTAGAGGACCTAAGGCAAACCATAGCCATTGAAACAGGATATAAGGATGCAAAGGCCTGGTTAGAATGGATTCAATATTCCATTCGCATCTTAAATAAAAGTGACTGTTATGCTTGTGTGCACGGTAGGCCAGAGGCCCAGGTTGTCCCCTTTCCACATGGATGATCCTGAAATCAAGCGGACATGAAATGCATAGTAGCTCTTTCTCAGGATTCCAACACCTAGAATAACGAATTGTGCCAAGTTCTTTCTCTGCTATTTTCTGAGTTTCAGTGCCCTGCGGCGTCAGCCCCTAAGGGCCATACAGCCTCCATCTTTCAAGGTGAAGTTCACCTTGTGTCTCTCATGACAGGAGGAGAACTCAATATTCCTTGGACATTTCACAGGATGCAGTGAAGTAAGGCACTTTTGAGAGCTAACCCAGCAGTCCTCCATCAGCCATCCTCGACCAGACGTCTGGTGGTATTGTGGGGGACCCTTACTGGACACTGCCAAATAACCGGAGTTGTACTTACCCTCTAGTCCACTTGGCTATCTCTTTTACCCTGGCATTTCTTCAGCCAAAGGTAGAGGAAATACAACCAATTACATACAAGAGGACCCCCTTATGGGTCCTTTGATTCTTGTGTGTACTTAAGTGCAATTGGGGTCCCAAGAGGAGTTTCAAATGAATTTAAAGCCAGAGATGAGATAGCTGCTGGATTTGAATCAACACTATTCTGGTGGGTGACAACAAATAAAAATGTAGACTGGATAAGTTATATTTATTATAATCAACAACGATTTGTTAACTATACCAAGTATGCTGTTAAGGGAATCACAGAACAGTTAAGGTCTACCAGCCAAACAGCATGGGAAAACAGGATAGCTCTTGACATGATGTTAGCTGAAAAGGGTGGTGTTTGCATAATGATTAGGATCCAATGCTGTACTTTCATTCCAAATAACACAACTCCAGATGGAAGTATCACGAGAGCCTTACAGGGACTTACGGTCCTATCTAATGAACTAGCCAAAAATTCAGGAATAAATAACCCCATTTCAAACTGGCTAGAGAACTGGTTTGGCAAATGGAAGGACACTTTGGCATCAGTCCTCACCTCCCTGGTAGTGGTATTAGGTATACTTCTTTTTGTAGGATGTTGTGTTACTGTGTTTGAGGACTCATACAAAGGTTCATTAATCCTACCCTTGCTAGCCTATCTCCAAATCCTCCTCCATCCTATCCAGAGAAATTACTTCTGTTGGAAGACCACACCTATTAGATAAGTCTGAAGAAGAATTATGAAATAAAAAGAGGAGGGAATTGTGAGAGATGGGAAAGTTCATCAAGTTCTTTATATTTTAGACTACATTATAAGGAGTGACAGTCTCTCACTCTAAGGCCATTATTCCCTATTAGCATAAATGTATACCCATGTATATATTCTCTAAATTAGTTAGGTCTTAAGTCAGCTACCTTCATTTGCTCCAGCATGTCTGAACAGAATTGGGCAAGCTCCAAACCCTGGTTCATGCCATTCCCCCTTATCTATTCATAAAATTTCCAAGTTTTTAGCCAATCAGATCAAGCATAGAATGTGCGGTCCCGTTCCAGCTAATGGAAACTGGACACAGCAGTAGGGTAATTGTGCCAGGTTATGAAAGTTATAAAGGTTCCTGTCTTTTTTGTTCAGGTGTGCTCTCATGGCAAGACTGCCAGTGAGTTGTACCCTTCCTGCAGGGAGTAAACTACCCTTGCTGAGTGATGCATTGTCTCACTGTGGATTTTTCCCAACTTTCTAAGCCCGTTTCCAACATCTAAGAAAACCCAAGTCACGGTAAATGCTTCTCTTTGGGTCTGTTTTCACAATTGAAGTAAGATAGTGCTGCAGAATAAACATTTATCTATTTATATGTCAGACTGATCTGACATTCATCCATTAGGCTAAACAGAATTTCTTCAGAGAAGCTTTTGGAGTGGCCAGTGTCCCGTAGCAGAAAACAAGATTCTTGAGGGCAGGGACCATTTGTATCTTGCAGCTGCTCTATCCCCAGGGCCTAGCACAGAGTAGTTGCTCAGTGGTCACAGGTTGAATGAATGGACTCATTTACTCGATAATATGTGACAAGCCCAGTGTTCTATACTGGGATATAAAGAGGAAGGACAAGGTCCCTGCTTCTTCAACAGCTTCTGGTCCCTTTATGGGTGACAGACCAATGGACTGACAATTGCCATGGGTGTGAAAAGCACTTAGTAAGACATGTCTAAGTTGTTTCAGGAACACAGAAGAGAAGTATATAATCTACCCGGGGTGAAATCAGGGGGAATGAGGGAGCTCAGAGATAGTGTTCAGGAGGAGTGTTGCTTGAATTGAATGTTTAAGGATATTTAAAATTTACAGGTCAGAGTAGTAAAGTAGAAGCAACTGCATGTTCATAGGGAAAAGAGGCCAAAGGGTGTGTTTGTATATCAATACTGTTCTAAGGCAGCAAGTCTAAAAGGTGCTGTGTGTGTGTGTGTGTGTATGTGTTAGGCTGATAAGGTCAACTGGTGCTTATTCACTTCCCTCCCATGGTTCTTCAAAGACTCATGACCCTATGTTCAAATAATGGGCTGAAACAGAATGTTTAACCCCTGTCTACTCCTTTCCCATCCGTTCTCCCAAATCACCTGATTGTCCTTGATGCTGGTATCTACCTGGTCATGACTCCTTTTCTTTCCTGGATTGTCCTTGATGCTGGTATCTACCTGGTCATGACTCCTTTTCTTTCCTGCCCTTATGTGGGTACGGTCTTCTCATCTGCATGGACTGTAATTCTTGGTGCAGGAACCATCTCTGAATCAGCCCCAAGGTCACCCCAGAACGGCAAGAGTCCATATCATAAATGACTATTTTTCCCCCTACAGAATAATTTAGTTCATTGTGTTACTTTTTTATTTTTCTTTGCATTCAAAAACATAATCTAAATATTCATATCTTAGTTTTCTCTTTGGCAAAGCAATGGAACAATGGAATACAACTGGGTTTCAATAAAACCACTATCACTAATTAATTAGCTGTAGAACTTTGGAAAAGGTGGTTTTTTTTCTTTCTTTTCTTTTCTTTCTTTCTTTCTTTTTTTTTTTGAGATGGAGTCTTGCTCTGTTGCCCAGGCTGGAGTGCAGTGGCGTGATCTTGGCTTACTGCAACCTCTGCCTCCTGGGTTCAAGCAATTCCCCTGCCTTGGCCTCCCCAGTAGCTGGGACTACAGGCATGTGCCACCAAACCTGGCTAATTTTTTGTATTTTTAGTAGAAACAGCGTTTCACCATGTTGGTCAGGCTGATCTCGCACTCCTGACCTTGTGATCCACCTATCTCGTCCTCTCAAAGTGCTGGGATTACAGGCGTGAGCCACCATGCCTGCCCAAAAGTGATTCCCTTATATTTAAAGCAACAGTTGGATTAGTACTAGGTGCTAAGATATTATTCTGTTTGAATTCTTGACAGGCAAAGAAAATATTCAGCTATAAACAAGACGGGGAAGGCAAATTGTTGATATTGAGCAGAAACAGTAGTTATTCCAAGTCACTTTCTCTCTCTCTCTCTGTCTGTCTCTCTCATATGCACATATGTGAACACTGCATGGGAATAATTCAGTTCAAAGAAATCAGCTTAACAGAAGCCCAGCAGTGGGTGTAAGGTTAGCATTCTCCATAAATGCTTTAATAGTTGTACAGTTATAATTAAGTTCTGCTTGAGAAAATTGGTTCCCACGGTGCAACCTGAGAACTTCCTTCATGGCTTCTTCAACTTCAAAGCTTGAGTGGGTCTCTGTGTCCTATAAATCACCAATTTAATTTGTCATTCTAAGGTCCAAAGCCCCTATGATACCAATGAGATGTGGTGTCGTCTACCTGACCTCTCACTAATATGTGGTAGAAACTGGTGATCTGTGTTTTTCAAATGAAAAATAAGTATGAAATATATTTGTATGTAGGTTGTTGAAGAGTATCTTTTCATCTAAAGGAAATCTAATTACATTGTTTTTCGTCAAGGGGGTAGTTGGTTCTGCATCTTCAGTACTGTGTGTGCGTGCATATGTGTGTGTACCTGTCTCAAATAAAGTAGCAATTCCAGTTTGGCAACCCCCTAATTGCAGGGATTGCTAAAAAGATTAGTATGCATGTTATTGCAGAGAACTCAACATCTTATAAAGTCATGTGGCAGGAACTAGGGCATGTCTCAATGTACCACATTAATATTGCAATAAACCAACTCCTCTCTGTAAACATCAGGGTAAAGACTACCTAGAGGGTGGCTTTGTAGGGTCTTCTAAAGAATTTTTTTTTCAGAAGATGGGGAAATCCCAGTAGTTTCATTAATTCATATTTTGTTCTTTGGCTTTTTTCCTTATTTTAATTTCTCTTTTATTCTAATTAGAAAAATAATACATGAATATAGAAAGTTTTTGTTTTTTTTTTAAATGGAGTATCACTCTGTCTCCCAGGCTGGAGTGCAGTGGTACCATCTCGACTCACTGCAACCTCCACCCCCTGGGTTCAAGCAATTTTTGTGCCTCAGCCTCCCAAGTACCTGAAACTACAGGTGTGTGACACCTCCCCCGACTAATTTTTGTACTTTTAGTAGAGACGAGGTTTTACCATATTGGCCAGGCTGGTCTCAAACTCTTGGCCTCAGGTGATCTGTCCACCTCGGCCTACCAAAGTGCTGGGATTACTGGCGTGAGCCACCACTTCTGGCCATGTTGATCATCTTAATGTCAAAATATTTGTGCCTCTTTGGAATCACTTCTTTAGTATTGATTATTAAAACTGAAATAAGGCCAAGTGTGGCAGCTCATGCCTGTAATCCCAGCACTTTGGAAGGCCAAGCTCGGTGGATCACTTGAGGTCAGAAGTTCGAGACCAGCCTGCCAAAATGGTGAAACCCCATCTCTACTAAAAATACAAAAACTAGCCAGGGGTGGTGGCACATGCCTGTAGTCCCAGCTACTAACGAGGCTGAGGCAAGAGAATTGCTTGAGCCTGGGAGACAGAGGTTGCAGTGAGCCGAGATTATGCCACTCTACTCCAGCCTGGCCAACAGAGTGAGACTCTGTCTTCAAATAAATAAATAAATTCAAGTGTCAAACAATATACTCACGTAACAAACCTGCACGTGTATACCCTATGAAGCTAAAATAAATGTCAAAATTTTTATTTTAGATTGAGGGGGTATATGTACATGTTTGTTACATGGGCATATTGCATGATGCTGAGGTTTGGGGATGTGAATGATCCTGTCACCCATATAGGGAGCATAATACTGAATAAGTAGTTTTTCAGGCCTTCCCCTCTTCCCCTCTCCCCTACCTCTAGCAGTCCCCAGGGTCTATTATTTTCAAGTTTTTGCCTATGTGTGCCTAATGCTCCCACTTATAAGTGAGAACATTGGTATTTGGTTTTCTGTCCTTGCATTAAATCACTTAGGATTATGGCTTCTAGTTGCATCCATGTTGCTGCAAAGGACATAATTTTGTTCTTTTTTATGGCTGCCTAGCATTCCATGGTATAGATGTACCATACTTTCTTTATTAAATCCACCATTGATTGGCACCTAGGTTGACTCCAGGTCTTTGCTATTGCAAATAGAATTGCAATAAACCTATGAGCATATATATCTTTTGGGTAGAATTATTTCTTTTCCTTTGTATATATACCCAGTAATGGGATTGATGGGTAAAATGGTAGTTCTATTTCAGGATCTTTGAGAAATCTCCAAACTGCTTTCCACAGTGGCTGAACTAATTACATTCCTACTAGCAGTGTATTAATGTTCCCCTTTTTTCTGTAGCCTAACCAGTGTCTGTTATTCTTTGGACCTTTTAGTAATAGCCATTTTGATTTGTGTGAGATGGTATCTCACTGTGGTCTTGATTCACATTTATCTGATCATTATGATGCTGAGCATTTTTTCACGTTTGTTGGCTGCCTGTATGTCTTCTTTTGAGAACTCTCTGTTCATGTCCTTTGCCCATTTTTAAATGGGGTTTCTTTTTTCTTTTTTTGGCTTGTTAAATTGTGCACGTTCCTTATAGATTCTGGACATCAGTCCGTTGTCAGATGCATAGTTTGAGAATATTTTCTTCCATTCTGTAGGTTGTTTGTTTACCCTGTTGATAGTTTTGCTGTGCAGAAGTTTTAGTTTAGTTCCCATTTGTCAGTTTTTTTTTGTTTGTTTGGATCAGTTTTTTTGGTCAGTTTTTGTTTTTGTTGCAATTGTAAAGCCTCTTTAAACACATTATGAAATTGCTATTCAGAAAGGATATATTAGTTTTTATTCCTACCACCAGCAGTACATGAAAGAAACCATTTCAGTACACTTTCAGTTTGAGGCATTCACATTTTAGTATATCTTTGTTACATTGGGAGGGAGGAAAAGTATTACATATTTGCAGTTTTAATTATCAGTTACTTGATTATTAGTGATGTTGATTATTTAATCACATGTGCATTGTGTATTCATATTCTTTGTCCATTATGATTGAGAATTTAGAATTGTTTTTAATTTTACTAATTTGTAAGATCTTTAGTACTTAGTCCATAACATTTGTTTTCCTATTTCCTGAAATGATTGCTTATATTTCAAACCTGCATATCTTTTTGATGCATAGAAGTTTAAATATTTGCTGCAGTCCAACTTTTTAATCTTTTGTTTTCTTTTATTATTATTATTATTATTATTATTATTATTTTGAGACAGAGTCTTGCTCTGTCATCAGGCTGGAGTACAGTGGCACAATCTCCACTCACTGCAACCTCCATCTCCCAGGTTCAGACGATTCTCCTGCCCCAGCCTCCTGAGTAGCTGGAACTACAGGTGTGTGCCACACACCCAGTTAATTTTTGTATTTTTAGTAGAGATAGGGTTTCATCATGTTGGCCAGGCTGGTCTTGAACTCCTGACCTCATGACCCACCCACCTTGGCCTCCCAAACTACTGGGATTACAAGTGTGAGCCACCATGCGCAGCCTCTTTTATTATTTTTAACCTTCGAAAGTTATCTCCAGTCCTGAGATTTAACAAAGTTTTCCTCCTAGTATCTTTTGCTCTATATAAACTATTTAGAATGTAACACACACACACACACACACACACACACACACCCCTACTCATGTACCTGACACCTACACATACACCTCAAAGTCAGAGGGTATACCAATCAACTTAAAGAAAGCAAAGGTAGTGATTCACCAAGAAGTTAAAGCTGTCCTTTATTAAGAACCAGTTGGACCACAAATTTCAATAAGAGCATTTGAAAGAAACACTTGTTACTATGGATGAGTGGCTTCTAATGAAGAGTTGAGGATGACAAAGAGGAGGCTGCTAGAGAATCCTTCTCCTGACTGCAAAGATGCATTTTTACATTGAGCTTGAGCCCTCCTCATGTTCTCCACTCTCTTCTTTTTTTTTTTCTGAGGCCTCCTCTTGTTCTCCATTCTCTCTCTTTTTTTTTTTTTTAGTTTCTAGAATAAATTTGCAGCAACCTTGAATCCAAGGATTGATGACTTAAAGTAGCTGTGGGTTGCAGAATGCAAAGTTCCTCATTTTCAAAAGAAGCTGAGAGAAACTAAAAGGTTAGAGAACTGGACTAAAGTTGTCTGGGAATGCCCAGGAGTCTCTTACCATCTTTTCCTGTGATAACAGAAGCAGGTTGTTAAATGGAAAACTTGAGTCTCAGTACGGAAGGTGGCCTCTGTAGTTGTGAAGCCAGAGGGAGAAGAAGTTGGAAGTTTCCCTTTTGACATGAAATAAGGGATATCATAATTAGATTATGCATTCATGCTATTTGAAATTCAACATGAGAAAGGTAAAAATTTATACTTAATAAAATTTTATCTATACTGTGGACCTGTTTATTTTTGTTTTACCCTTGTGGATTATTTAAATATTTGTTTTGGTTACCAATTTAGCAAGCACATTCCTTAAAAATTGAAATTATAACATATGTCCTCATAATCATTCTCACTTGGAAAATGCCTAACTGATGGGTCTCATAGCTACTGACTAGGTTTTATTGTTTTTTGTTTTTTTTTTTGAGATGGAGTTTCATTCTTGTTGCCCAGGCTGGAGTGCAATGGCAAGATCTCGGCTCTCCACAATCTCTGCCTCCCAGGTTCAAGTGATTCTCCTGTCTCCCTCCTGAGTAGTTGGGATTAAAGGCATGTGCCACCATGCCTGGCTAATTTTGTATTTTTAGTAGAGATGAGGTTTCTCTGTGTTGGTCAGGCTGGTCTCAAACTCCTGACCTTAGGTGATCTGCCTGCCTCGGCCTCCCAAAGTTCTGGGATTATAGGTATGAGCCACTGTGCCTGGCCAGTTTTATTCTTTAACCTATCTGAACTGTAGGCACAGTGACTAAAAGGAACTGCTTGGTTTGTAAAGAACTGGCTTTGTAAACTCAGCCTTATAAAGTGACCACAAATTTCACAAGTTGACATGTGTGTCCTGTTTGAGCTCGCTTGTCAAGGGTTGTTATAATAAAACTTGGGGTTCAGTTCTGCATCTTCAAGAGATGGTGGGCAAAATTGCTTAATGGTGGGATGGTATACCACAGCTCTTGGTATACCAATTTCTTTAGCTGTAATATTGGGGCTTTGGCTAAATCACTAAGGTCCCACCTAACTCTAAAACTTGAATTTCAAAAAATCCTGCAATTAGGAAAAATCTAACAAGCATATAGCTTTTCTTGTTCTTCTTTTCTACCTATATAAAAACGACATTTTAGAAGAGTCATAGGAAGCAGCCCAGAACTTTTTGGTTAATTAGGAATACTAGAAAGACAAATTTATGTTAGTCCTTTCAGTAACTCTAATAGGCTGTCTCTGACTTTACTGTGTTGGTTCTCTTTTTTAGATAGCTTTTTCTGTTTTCTTTGTTTATAAAAAATCTTGATAAAATATGTACCTCACAACAGTGTTTCTGTCTGTGATGGATCACATATAATGACAGCTCCTAACACCTAGTGACATCCCAGCTGTAATAACATGGTAGCACAATATATTACTCTATGTTTGGACATAAATATTTATCATCATGTTACAGTTGCTTACAGTTTTCAGTACAGTAACACGTTGTACACACTTGTATCCTAGGAGCAATAGGGTATACCATACGGCCTAGGCGTGCAGTAAGCTATACTATCTAGATTTGTGTAAGTCCACTCTGTGATGCTTGTACAACTACAAAATTGCCTAACAACACAGTTCTCAGAATATATAGCCATGGTTAAGCAACACATGACTGTTTTGTTTGTTTATTTTTTATTTGTATCTTTTGGAAATGAGTCTTGCTCTGTCACCCAAGCTGGAGTGCAGTGGCATGATCTTGGCTCACTGCAACCTCTGCCTCCTGGGTTTAAGCAATTCTCCTGCCTCAGCCTCCTGAGTAGCTGGGACTACAGGCATACATTGCCATACCCATCTAATTCTTTGCATTTTAGTAGAGAGACGGTTTCACAGTGTTGCCCAGGCTAGTCTCACACTCCTGAGCTAAAGCAATGTGCCTGCCTTGGCCTCCCAAAGTGCTAGAATTACAGATGTGAGTCACTGTGCCTGGCCAATATGACTGTGTATGAGAAATGTGTATCACATTCAATTAAATTCAAAGATTTTAATAAAGAATTAAAACATTGAAAATAATAAAAACATACATACTAGAACATCTTCCTATGGTAAATTCCTACTAGGCAAAGAATCTGGCCATGATTAAGGCACTACTCCCACCTGATGGCACAGACTAATTACAAGAAAAGTATCACGGCTGTAATCCTATCACTTTGGGAGGCTGAGGCGGGTGGATTCACCTGAGGTCAGGAGTTTGAGACCAGTCTGGCTAACATCGTGAAATCCAGTTTCTACTAAAAATACAAAATTAGCCAGGCATGGTGGCATGCACCTGTAATCCCAGCTACTCTGGAAGCTGAGGCAGGAGAATTGCTTGAACCTGGGAGGCAGAGGTTGCAGTAAGCCAAGACTGCACTATTGCACTCCAGTTTGGGCAACAAGAGCAAAACTCTGTCTCAAAAAAAAGAAAAGTCAGCTTTTTGAATGAGTAAAATTAAAAACTGATGATACATTTTTAGTCTTTTTTTTTCTTTTCCAGCTGGAGTCTCACTGTTGCCCAGGCTGGCGTGCAGTGGCATGATCTAGGCTCACTGCAGCCTCTGCCTCCTGGATTCAAGCCATTCTCCTGCCTCAGCCTCACATAGCTGAGATTACATGCACTTACCACCACACCCAGCTACTTTTTATATTTTTAGTAGAAATGGTGTTTCCCCATGTTGGCCAGACTGATCTCAAACTCCTGACCTTAAGAGATCTGCCCACCTCAGCCTCCCAAAGGCCTGGGATTACAGGCGTGAGCCACCATGGCTGGCCAAATTTTTAATCCTACAAGATCCTCCAAAATTTATATTTAAGAAGGCATCTGGCTGGGAGCAGTGCCTTGGACTCATTTAATCCTCATGGCTACCCTATAAGGAAGGTACTATTATCGGCTTCATGTTACATATGAGGAAACTGAAGCACACAGAAGGTGAGTAAATTACCCACTGTCATAACTGGTAGAGATAGGATTCAAATCTTGTCTGCGTGGATTTAAAGTCTGCTCTTTACCACTATACTCTACCACTTCTTTATTGTCCATTACTTGAATATAATTAATTTAACAAAGTACTCATTTTTGAGTACTTAGGTAGTTTCTAAGTTAGTGTTATTATAAATAATAATGTGATGATCAGTCTTGTGGCTAAATTTATGTAAACATATATCATTCTACTCTTAGGCTAAATTCTGAGAAGTAAAATTGAGGATCAAGTGAACTTCATTATCTAATTGCCTTGAATCAGAAAGTAAGGAAATGCTCAAAGAAAGAACATGTACCAATCAATACTTCCAGAAACAGATCTAAGTTATTCATTGTTTTAAAATTTACTTTCAAATTGCAAATGTCATACATTCTTTTAAAAAATTAAAACAACTCTAAAGCTACTTTTTGTGTATCCTAAGATTCAGCAACAAAGTAAATACATTGTGATTAATGGGAGTCATGTGTCCCAGTGTTAAAGATACAAGTTACAAATAGGGAAAGTGAAAGACTCAAGTGAACCAGTGGTATTGGATTAGAATCGGAAGGTATGAGGTATGAATTTATGGTTGTTGCTTTTTTTTTTTTTTTTTACATATTTAGACAAATAGGTATAGAAATAAATTTAGATATATCTCATCCTCCCAGCCCTGCAAGTTGCTGGGTACTTGTGAGGCAATGTACTGGGGAGGGAAGAGCATGGATCCTGGGGTCAAAGGGCCTGTATTCTACCCTTACTCAGCCCTCTACCTGCAGGTGACCACTGGCACATTCTCCAGCTTGTCTCAGCTTCTGGTTCTTCACCTGTAAGATGGGGATGATGAAAACAGTACCTGTCATGCAGAATTATTACGAGGATTGATAATTTAGATGTTTATACATGTAATGTACTTAGAGCAGTGTCTGCCTCTTTTCACTTGATATCTAGTACTATGTAAGATAGAAGATGCATGTCTTCTATATTCTGTATCTCCCATTTCTTTTGTGTGCAGTCTTTGTGTGCAGTGTGTGTGTCTTTTGTGTGCAGTCCTTCTTACAATAGAAGGAACATGTAGAATATATATTTGTATATTCATGTCAACACAGTATTTAAAATTGCTACCAACCTCATTTAATTCGGCATAAGACTAACAGATGAAGTCTCTCATTTGTTTGAAGATACTTTACAAAATACCAACTGCTCTATATTTCTTTAGAGAAAGATTATAGTTATTAATATTGATACCTCTGAAATATTTTAAGTCTTCAGTGAGTCCTTTTACTGTAGATTCATGATAGCTAATTAGTACTAACTGATTTAGAAGTTTCCTTTCCCATCATATGGAATGATGTAAAGAAATCAGATACAAACTATTGCAATTAGAAAATAAAATATGAAACAACTTCAAAAAAAAAAAAAAAAAAAGAAGTAACTTTAGATATGTGTGTGTTGGGGGTGAACTTATGTAGGTGTTTGTGTATATATATCCTAACTCTGTCTGCTAAAAAGGCCTAAAAGCAGACCAGGTGCGGTGGTTCATGCCTGTAATCCCAGCACTTTGGGAGGCTGAGGTGGCAGATCTCTTGAGCTCATGAGTTTGAGACTAGATTGGCCAACATGGGGAAACACCGTCTCTACTAAAAATACAAATGTTAGTTGGGCATGGTGGCATGCACCTGTAATCCCAGTTACTAGGAAGGCTGAGACACAAGAATCGCTTGAACCCGGGAGGTGGAGGTTGCTGTGAGCAGAGATCATGCCACTGTAGCCTGGGCAACACAACAAGATTCCATCTTAAAAAAAAAAAAAAGCTGGTTTTGGGGGCTCACATCTGTAATCCCAGCTTGGGAGGCCAAAGTGGGTGGCTCACTTGAGGTCAGGAGTTCAAGACCAGCCTAGCCAACATGGGAAAACTATCTGCTTGGAAGGCTGAGGCTGGAGAATAGCTTGAACCCACAAGGTGGAGGTTGCAGTGAGCCAAGATCGTGCCACTGCACTCCAGGCTGGGACAGAGAGAGACTCCGTCTCAAAAAAGAAAAAAAAAAGGCCTAAAAGCAATGAAACCCAGTAGCAATGAACTTCCAAGTGTCGTTCTTCATTAAAAAAAACCTGTTGGAAATAGATGCTCGGTGCAGCAAAGAAAAATCAGGACTCATACAAAGGATCTTTCAGTAACGCAATTTTTACTTCCTGGATTGCAGGAAGAGTACTCTCACTAGCCATCTTGCCACAAGAGTAGAGTGAATAAAGGAAAGCGGACGAATTTATCCCTTACACATTTAGGGTCATCCTTACTGCTGTGTCTGTTCTCCATTGGTTGGAGCCAGATCTCACAATCTAAACTTTTCTAAAAAGTTTAGAAAAATCTAAAACTTTTCTAAACAGGTAAAAGCAATGGAGAACTGGGACATACCTGTGAGCACATCCAGCACAGATATCTTGGTTAAAGTACAAGGACATAGACAGTACTACGTGCCTGTAAGCATGGCACGTCTAACAGCTCTGTAGGACAGGGCTTAACAAAGTTATTAGCACACTATTCTTAAACAAAAAAAGGAAACTTTAAAAAGGAACTTTTCTACTTCCCACAATTTCCTCCTCTTTTACTTTATAATTTTCCTTTTTAAACTTTTTTTTTTAAACATGTTTTGGCTTGGTTGTTCTACTTGAGTTTTTAAAAGAAAAAGCTTCTCTTTTCTCTTTACATGATTTCTTTCTTTAGTTTTACTTCCTGTCTCTCTCTTTCACACACACTTTCTCTTATCATTTTTTTCACATACCTTTACTTTCCTTCTTTTTAACATTTTGCTGGCTGGAGCTGCTCTTGCCTTGGGCTGCTGCTCATGCTGCTGAAAGAGCCTTTGTCTCAGTGCTAATTTTTCGTTGTGGCACGGAGCATCTATTTCTATTTCCAACAGAACCAAATACATTTGGAGAAATGGCTGACACAGGTTGGTGCCAAAATGGTTGAGGACCACTGGTGTAGAGCATCTTTGTGTCAGAAGTAATGACGTGCTCAAAGACAGAGGGGACATGTCTAAAGGATGTGAGAGCTACTGTGTCCTCCACTGGCCAAATCTGGGGCAATTTGTGCATCAAAATAAATAATGAGGTTATAGACTCCATACCAATATGAATTCTGCATCAAAATGAATAATTCTGCATCAATGTAAATAATGAGGATAAAGAATCCATACTGATACGAATGAATGAAATAATGAATGAATGGGGAAAAGGGGAATTTTTCCTTGATGGTAAAATTCCAACTAATTAATGTAGAAGGAATGATGGAATCAGAAAATCACCATTTCCAAGGAAAAAGTAGCAAATTAATAGTAGAGAAACTTGGCAGACATCCCTTTAGCTAAGTGTTCAAAGTATTTTCTGTTCTTTTGTTTATGAAGTGGGGGGGTCATGCTATATTGCCTAAGCTGATCTCTAACTCTGGGGCTCAAGGAATCCTCCCACCTCAGCCTCTGGGTAGCTGGGATTACAGGTGCATGCCACCTTGCCAGCCAATAGTGTTGAAGGTTTAACATTAGTTATAATGGGACATCATGTGCCTCCTGCCATGAGGCACTGAGAACACAACAACAGTTTTGTGGATTTGCTGCCAAAAATGGTAACCTGACTTGAATCATGAAGAAACATCAGACAAACCCAAATTTAGGAACATTCTTCAAAATATCTGGACTGGATTCATCAGAAATATCAAGATCATGAAAAGCAAAGAAAGACTAAATTAGAAACTGTAATTAAAGGTGACTAAAGAAACCTGACAACTACATTCAGTGCACTACCTGGGATTTTCTTTTTCTGTAAAAGTCATTATTGGGGCAATTGGTGAAATTTAAATGTGGTCTATAGATTAGCTAATAGTGTTTTATCAATGTTAACGTCTTAATTATCCTGTTTTTGGTATTATGCTATGGTATTATTCTCTAAACAGAATGTGTTTAGAGAATACATGCTTAAGTATTTAGAGGTAAAGTGGAATCATATCTGCAACTTACCCTCAAACAGTTTTTAAAATTTACACACACACACACACACACACACAGAGAGAGAGAGAGAGAGAGAGAGAGAGAGAGAGAGAGAGAGAGAGAGAGAGAGAGAGATTGCAGAGAGGGAGAAAAAGCAGAGAGAGAGAAAGATAAAATATCTGTATCTGTCATAAATGTGACAGATATTAACTTTTGGGGAATCTAGGTAGAGGTTACAAAGTAATTCCTTATACTACTTGTTTACGCCCCCCAGACAGAGTCTTGCTCTGTCACCCAGGCTGGAGTGCAGTATGCAATCTCAGCTCACTGCAACCTCTGCCTCCTGGGTTCAAGTAATTCTCCTGCCGCAGACTCCTGAGTAGCTGGGATTACAGGCATGTGCCACCATGCCCAGCTAATTTTTGTATTTTTAGTAGAAACAGGGTTTCACTATGTTGGCCAGGCTGGTCTCAAACTCCTGACCTTGTTATCTACCCGCCTCAGCCTCCCAAAGTACTGTGATTACAGGTGTGAGCCATTCATTGCAACTGGCCTCCTCCTACTATTTTTGTAACTTAGGGTAAATCTGAAATTTTGTCAAAATAAAAATTTAACAAAATTTAAACAATATAAAAGTGTATCTTTGAAAAAGGGAAGTGATTTCAAAGTGATTTCTTACTGTTGTTTCATTCTTTCCTTAGATATTATCATAATGAATAATTTGGTGAGTAGCTTTCTAAATTTTTGCCTTGCATGTACAAATACATGAATATGTATGTATCTCTATGTACGTTCCTGCACAATTTCTAGTAGGTTCATACTCAACTATACAACAGAATTCTGCTGCATTTTTTTTTTTTTTTTTGAGATGGAGTCTCATTCTGTCACCCCAGCTGGAGTGCAGTGGCGTGATCTCAGCTCACTGCAATCTCCACCTCCTGAGGTTCAAGTGATTATTCTGCCTTGGCCTCCCAAGTAGCTGGGATTACAGGCATCCGCCATCACGACCAGCTAATTTTTATATTTTTAGTAGAGATGGGGTTTTACTAGGCTGGTCTCCAACTCCTGACCTCAGGTGATCCACCCACCTCAGCCTCCCAAAGTGTTGGGATTACTGGTGTGAGCCACTGTGCCCGGCCTGCTGCTTGATTTTTAAAATGCTATATTACTGACATTTTCTCATGTCAGTACATATACATATACCTCTTTTCTTTTTTAAATTAATAGAACTATACCATCTAGGGTATGGATGTAGTATAACTCATGTAATAATTTTCTCATTGATGAACATGTGGATTGCTTTCTTTTTCTATAAAAAGCTGCAACTAACAGTTTTGTGCATTTGCATCTATTTTCTGTGGTATAGATGTGAAACTCCTGAGTCAAAGGATAATTGTATTTAACCTGTTGATAAAATTGCAAGGACTATTGCACTTTAGAAAACACAAAATGCAGCTAAGTGGCTTCTCTTAATGACCACTGGCAGAACCGTATGTTAGGAACAAGTGTGAACGATGACTAAGTCAAATCTGTGGGTCATTTGGATGAGTCTTACGGCCCACAGCTTACAGCTGTGCATTGCTTGCTGGCCAGCACAGAGCAGTGACAATCAGCCATGTGTGCATTGCTGATCACCACAGAGAAGGGCGAGTTGCCCTTGTTTATTACTTGTAAACTATGTCTTATCTCATGCAGGCTGGTACATACGTGATTACAGTCCCCCAAGAGTTAATTGTTAACCAGAGGGGTTATGCTAACTCTGTTAAGTGCCCATAATTACCTGCATGTTTTCTGTTGTGTTTATTTTAAGAATGCAGACAGCTATTAATTATTGCAACACTCGATCGGTATTTACCCTCTACTTTACTTTTTTCTCTTTACTATTTTCTCATCTTTCAGTCCCAATTGATGTAGTAATATCAGTTATATATCTATAAGAAAATATCAGAGGTGCTGAGGAAAGCTTACTATAAATGAATAAATATAATAGTTTTTAAAAATTATTCCACCCATAATTTCCCCTAAAAATATCTGTCCTATCCAATAGTCTGGCTTTTCATCTGCAACGAATATGTCATGTTTTGTGAAAGGGGTGTATGTGTGAGGGAAAGGGGGCAGAAAAGTTATCCCAATGACATGTATACTCAGAGATTGTTTCCAGGCCAATGGAATTGTTTTTGAATTATTGCTGTAAATTAGCATACTAAAAATATAAGACTAGTTCTTAAAGTATAGCAGGTTAAAATGCAAAAATCTTTGGGCAACGTAAGATTTATTATTATGTGACTTTAAAACATTGGAAGGAAAGATGAAAAGTTTGTGTTCAAGTAGTATTACTGATTTTCTCTTCCAAGTCCTGGGCTGGGTGCTAGGGAACACAGATGAACAAGGACATTGATGTTCCTTGTCCTTGAATAACACATTTTTGTGGGAGACAGACAAGTGAGTACATAGTTATTATGTGAAGGCTATGTAATATAGACATACACTGGATATAGATGTAAAATATCAAGGGAGCAGAGAAGAAGAAATAATTAGTTTTAACTGAGGGTATCCGAACAATTTCAATGGAGATATGATCTTTGGGCTGGGCCTTGAAGGATGAGTAGGAGTTTGCCAGGTTGGTAAGACATAATGGAAGACATTTCAAGGCAAAGAGAATGATAACTTGCATGAGCAAAGGCAGAAAGGCTTTTGGATCCCTTCTAAGAACTCTGAAAGTTAATGCAAATCCTAGACCAGTGCTTCTCACACTTTCTGTGTATACAAACCATCTGAAGCACATTAATATGCAGGTTCTGATTCAGAAGGCCTGGAGCAAGCCTGTCATTCTGCATTTCTAACAAGCTCCCAGGGGCCTATGGACCACACTTTTGAGCAGAAAGGCTCTAAACACTGTAAACTGTTGTCTGTTTCAGCCAGGCCTGCTACTTGGCACAACCCAGAAACAAGATGGAGATCACACATTTGTCTTTTGCCATGAAAAAATTTATAGCAAGTATCTGAAGGCTCTCTTTTTGAGACTGTGGTATTTCAGAAACAGATTCTGCACTGTACCTGAACCAGCCCAGGGTGTAAATAGAATGAATCATCCTGGAGGCCTCTTGTCCAGATTACATGGGAGCAAGCACTACAGGAAAGGTGAGGGAAAGGTCCCGACAGGCCCGGCTAGTTCCTGTGCATCCAGGGCAATGGTGATATCCTTAGTGTGAGGGGACTGTGTGATAGGAGGTGGGAAAGAAAGCCAGGCGCGTAGTATTTTCACGAGATCTAAATTGGTTGCAGCTCCTTCAGAATAATAATAATAATAATTAGAAAAAAAAAACCCAATCGCCACTTTGAGTTTTTTTCGATGATGCTTTCTTAGGCATTTAAATTTTAGTGAGAAAATAGCTACATCACTTGACTGCTTTGTTTTACATTCATAACATTGGTTTTTTCTAAAAAAAAAAAAAATAACCTTTTTAAAAAATTATAGAAGTAGACACTTGTCCTTGGCAGAACATTCGGCAAAAAACAAAACAAAACAAAATACCACAACATTTTGAGGTGGTCATAGTTCAATAGATGATTTGGACTCATTTCCTTTCTTTGATTTCCATATGTCACCCGGTTGCCCACCCTCACTGGGGTGTTGGCACCAGTGAGAGTTTGGTACTATGGTAAATAATTATCTGTAGCTGAAAAAGAGCTGGGGGGCCTGCCTGTTGTGCTGGAGACAAATGTGATCTCAAAATGAGGTCACTGAGTTTTTTTTTCACTTTCATCTTCCCTGCTATTTATGCTGATTGTGAAATGGAATCGGAGTCTTCTTAAGACTAATAAAGGAGGAGGAGAGATCAGGTGATTATTTTTCACAAGAAGGATCATTCTGGTCCTGCCTTCCTTTCCCTAATGACATTTACGACCTACACAGATAGCCTGGAGCAGACCACATGGCTGAAATTTAGCACCCAGGAATTGGGATAGGCTTACTACCTCTGTATCCCAAACTATCCCCACATAAAGACTGTTGCAGAGATAAGAGATCATATTAGAAGGATAAACAATTATTAACACCAAGGACTTGCTAAGAATAAATCTAGACAGATGTCTGAGCTTGTTGGAGAGAATGATAAAACCAGAGGCTGAAGGAGACTAGGTGATGAGGACACCACAATGCAAAATCAATTCAAGGCATCTTTGATATATTCCCAAGCACAAGGCAAGAGCCCAGGTCATCAGGATGCCTGCATCTTGGGGCTTAGTAAATCAGCAGCTTGGAACCACAGTCTATCTCCTTCAATTTTGCTTCCACCAGAATTCCTAAAAGAGGGATTCTCCTGTTTTAGGGGCATATTTAACACCTGGAAGAGCTTGTTGGGGATGCAGATTCCTAGGCTGCAATCCAGCCTGCTGACTCAGAGAAGCCCCTGATGATTCTCAGTAGGTGGATTGAGCCTATCCTCTGAGCATAATTGCCTTAGTGAATTCACATTAATTGACAAGGCACTTAAAAAAAAAGAAACAGGGTAGGTCTAGTGACACTAGGAAAGGAAGTCATGTTTTTGCCCCTGCTGGTCTCCCACCAAGAGCTAAGGACAAAGAAGGGAAGAGATCCAAAGCAGAGAAAACACAAAATAGACAAACCTCGATGTTTACATCAGAGGGGTATTTTTAAAAGACTGTGTATAATCAAATTTGTGTGAGTTAATCTTTAATTTCCCTTAAATCCTAACAATGTATCCACTTTTGATTTTCATGTGGTAGTGACTTTGTCACCTTTTTTTTCTCTTCCACTTACGCCCAGCCTCCCATCCAGAATGTAACTGCCTGTGAACCAGTTACAGAGAGCACCCAGGGCCATTTGCTTCACAGCAGTAGAGCTTCTTGTTTATCAAGAGCTCCAGCCCCTTGTTGACAGAGTGGACCTCTTATCTCTCAGGGATCACTCTTCTCTGGGCTCCTGCATCCCTGTGTGGAATTTATACTCTGCCCGAGGGCCTGGCTCTTCTGGGGCTCTGCTTTACTGTTCCCCGGCTTACCTGTCAGTTTGCAGTAGGAGACCCAGAGTAACCCAGCTCCTACATCGCCTGTCAGACTGGTTGCCCTGGTGGGGCTGGCCATTTATCTGGCTCTGGGATTCTCGAAAATCCTGAGAGCACCAGCCTTCTAGGAGTCTGATATGGGCCATTTTCCCTGGAAATATAAATGAACCTGATTGTTATGGGAGCACTTATAGCTCTTGCTGGTCCTCCTGGTCCTGGGTCCAACCTAAAAGGATCTTTTTCACCATTCCCACTGTCCCTGCTCAAATCAGTCTCTCCTTATTTGTCCTATGAACCATCTGGTGCTCTCCTGATTTTCCTCCTTCCAGCGTTTTTTAGTCCCTTTTAATCCACCCTCCATTTGGCTGCCGGAGGGAGCTCTCTAAACTATGGATTTAATGACATAATTGCCCTGCCGTATCCCTTTAATAGTTCCCCCATTATCTGAGGGTAAAACCTAAACTTCTCAGAATGGCCCACAAGGCCCTATCTTACCAGCCTGATCTCTCTCTCTCTCTCTCTCTGTAATCTTCCCCCCAATGTGATTTACGCTCTGGCTGTAGCCAACTTATTCTTTTTAGGACTGTGCCATCTTCCAATGCCACATCTGTGTCTCTGCTCATGTTATGTCCTCACCCTGGAATGTTCTCTACTCCCGTTTTTGTTCTTCTTGCCTTCTTTTTCTTCAGTTTTTTTTTTTTTTTTTTTTTTTAGACAAGGTCTTGCTCTATCCCTCAGGCTGGAATGCAGTCTTGACCTCCAGGGCTCAAGTGATCCTCCTGCCTTAGCCTCTTGAATAGCTTAGATCACAGGTGTATATCACTATGCCTGGCTAATTTGTTTGTTTGTTTTGTAGAGATAGGATCACCCTATGTTGCCCAGGCTGGTCTCAAACTCTTGGACTCAAGAGATACTCCTGCCTTGACCTCACGAAGTACGGGGATTACAGGAGTGAGGCACCACGCACGGCCTTATCTTTTTTTAGAATAAGGATATCACTTTGTTGTCGCCCATGCTGGAGTGCAGTGGTGTGATTTTGGCCCACTGCAGCTTCGACCTCCTGGGTTTAAGCAATCCTCCTTGCCTCAGCCCCGACAAGTAGTTGAAACTATAGGCATGCACCACCACATGCAGATAATTTTTGTGTTTTTTCTAGAGACAGTGTTTCACCATGTTACCCAGGCTGGTCTCAAACTCCTGAGCTCAAGCAATCCGCCTGCCTCAGCCTCCCAAAGTGCTAGGATTACAGGCATAAGCCACCTCGCCCTGCCTTCCTTTAGCTCTTTAATGTTATTTTTTTTTACACATTAGTATGAAATGATAAGCATTCATTATAGAAAATTCAGAAAGTGTAGAAAAGAAAACCAACCATAGTCTCATCTCTCATAAGCAACAAATATTAATATTTGGGCATAGTTCCTCCAGTATTTTTGTTCATTTGCATTTTCTTTTCATAACTGACAGCATTCTATACATGAACGCTTATATTCATTTAAAAAGTTTTTTTTGAGACAGGGTCTCTGTTGCCCAGGCTGGAGTACAGTGGCCCAAACACAGCTCACTGCAGCCTCAACCTCCCAGATCCTCCCACCTCAGTGTCCTGAGTAGCTGGAGCCACAGGCTCACACCACCATGTGCAGGTAATTTTTAAATTTTTTGTGGAGACAGGGTCTTACTTTGTTTCCCAGGCTGGTCTCCAATTCATGGGCTCAAGTGATCCTCCCACCTTGGGAGGATCTTCCAAAAGATCCAAGGATCCCACTTCCCAAAGTGCTGGGATAACAGGCCTATGTTGGCCTATGTTGTCTTAAAATAGTCTTAAATATCAACCTGGGCAATATAGTAAGACCCTGTCTCTACAAAAAAGTAAAACAGTAGCTGGATGTGGTGGCACACACACTTGTAGTGCCAGGTACTTGAGAGGCTGAGGTGGGAGGATTGCTTGAGCCTGGGAGGTTGAGGCTGTGGTGAGACATGATTGCAGCACTGCCCTCCAGCCTGGGTGATAGAGCAAGATCCTGTGTCAATTTTTTTTTCCTGAAACATATTTTTTAAAAAGCTTTTTATTTTTTCGAGGGGGAGTCTCACTTTATTGCCCAGGCTGGAGTGCAATGGCACATTCTTGGCACTGCAACCTCTGCCTCCCGGGTTCAAGCAATTCTCCTGCCTCAGCCTCCTGAGTAGCTAGGACTACAGATGTGTGCCACCACACCCAGCTAATTTTTGTATTTCTAGTAGAGACAGAGTCTCACCATGTTGGCCAGGCTGATCTCGAACTCTTGACCTCAGGTGATCCACCCACCTCTGCCTCTCAAAGTGTTGGGATTATAGGAATGAACCACTGTGCCCAGCCAAAAAAGCTTTTTCGAAAATATAGTTTAAAAAATTTTTAAGAAAATTTTAGACTTACAGAAAAGTTGCAAAAATAGTAGAGAAAATTCCTGTATATCCTTCACCTCACTTCCCTTAATGTTAACATCTTATAACCAGAGTACAATTATCAAAACTAAGAAACTAACGTTTGTGTAATACTATTAAATCAACTACAGACTTTCTGCAGATTTCAGCATTTTGTTTTTTTTCCCCACTAATGTTCTTTTCAGGTTCTGGAACTCAATCTGAAATCCACATTGCATTTAGTTGTCACATCTTTCTAGTTGTCTCTAATTATCTGACAGTTCTTCACTCTTGAAAACTTTTGTCATTGATGATTTTGAGATATTCGAAGAATACTGGCCAGGTATTTTGTAGAATGTCCCTCAATTTGAATTTTTCCGGTGTTTTCTCATGATAAGATAGAGGATCTGATTACCGGAGAGAATTCAACAGAAGTAGCATTCTCAGGTCATAATACTGAGGGTGGGGTACACAAAATGTCAGTATGTCTAATTATTGATTGTAGGGCTGTAGGGCCCCACAAGGTCATGCGGTGTCCCTTATGCTGTGCTGAGGTACAGGATCCAATAAGTAAAGAGACAGGACACTTAAGAACTGGTGAAGAGCATCTGGATTCGGGGGGCCAGGCCACCTGTGAGCAGAGATCAGTGAGAGCCCCAAATGCCCAGAAGTATCTGTATTTATTAGGTACAAGCAGGGGGCAGGGTCGTTAAGTGAGGTCATCATCTTAGGCTTAGTAATAGAGCGTACATGATCACTTGAGTCACAAGTGAGGGGGCCACCCCATTATGCCACCTGGGCAGAGAGGTGGGCACTAGGGGGGCACGCCGTGCGCAGTAGTATAGTGTACAGAAAAGGGGTCCACCCCCATTAGGTCACCGAGCCAAGGAGGTGGGCTGTGTGCAACAGGTGTTGTGCGCAACACTTCTTATCTGGAGGTTGGAAACTTCAAAGGATTTCTAATAGAAGGATACTGTGAGCCAGTGCAGTGGGAGCTGACAGCCTTGTGCTCTTCTCTTAAAAGACATTTATGGGATGATGATTTGAGCTAGCACAGAAGCGAGAAAAGACTGACAGGGTGTACAGCTGCTGTGACTGGCCACACCAGAGGGGTTCTTCTCCCTTGGTTATTTCCAGGATCTCAGGCCTGAGGCCTACTTACCACAGGAACTGGATGCAAGGTACTACAACTCCTTTATCAGGAGAGGCGCTTGCTCCAAGCCTGCCATATAGCATATGCCCTTTCAGGCAGGGACACTAGTCTTTGATTCTTGTCCTCCTGGTCTGGCTGTTTTCCCATGTACTACTTCTGTTCTGTGACTGCTCTAGGCATTCCTCCTGCTACAAACTACTCTATGGTTATATAGAAGGATTCTATAAATCAGCACTAAATGTGTAGTACAGCTCTGACTACAATACCTCTTTCTATGACTATATATAAAGATTATATAGAACTAAGTATGCTAGATGTTAAGTATTAAGTATGATTATATAAGCTAGATATATGTAAGCAGTAAGTTATACTTCAGGCACTAATTCTATAAGCTTATATATGATTATATATAAAGGATTATATAAAGGAAATAGCTGAGTAATAACACTTTAAACTAAGATATTTTTCAGGCACTAATTGTGCCTGGGGTCTGGACAGTTCTCCTTCCTTGGTGCCCATGGGGGGTGTTACCCACAATTGATGTTAACCTGGATTACTTAAGGTGGTATCTGACAGCTTTTTCCACCATAAAGTTACTACTTTTCTCTAAGTAATTTTTTTTTTTTTTTTTGGTGGGGAGATAATTTGAGAGCATAATATCCTGCTTCTTCTAAAACTTTTGCCCATCAATTTTAGCATCCATCAGTGGATACTGCTTGTAGCTATTACTACAGTGGTATTCTAATTGTGATTTTCTATTTCCTTATACCTTACATTTTAAAATTAGAATTCTTATGTAAGGTAAAGTTGTACCTTCTCCTCAATTTATTTATACTGTATGGACTCAAAGATTTTTATTTAACGATTGGATTTTAATCTAGTACTATCGTAATATAGTACTATGCTTAATCCAGTACTATTCTTATTCATTTTGTCACTCAAATTGTTTCAGCCTTGGCCATAGGGAGCTCTTTCAGGTTGGCTTTCATGAGAAATCAACAAGATCCCCATCCTATTTTTTTTTGAAGTGGGGGACACTTCATTACTTTTTAGCATAATTTGTGTCTTACCTCTCCCAGCTCCGGAATCCACCATTTTCCCAAGGAACCACAATTTCTTTTGTTGGAGAACAGTATTTAGAAAACAAGGTCTATGACTTGTATTTTGGAGTCAAAAAACATGGCTATTACTAACAGCTAAGCATACATGTTGCCAGATTTATTTTAAGTAACTTTAAACACACTGCCACCAATTTTTCCAGTTCTACATTGTGAATTCAAATGAATTATTCATCTGTCTTTCTCTTTATTCTTCCCTCTATCCTTCTCTCTCTCCCATTCTCTTTTCTTCTTATTCTTACTTTCTCTTCTAATATAATGAAAAAAATGTACTTCATTTATTCTTAATCCAAGTGAGTTTAGCTATTTCATTCATTCAACAAAAATTTAGTGATGCCAACTGACTCAGGTTCTAGGCAATGGAGACGTCCTTTTTTGGTTAATATTTTCATGAAATATCTTTTTCTTTCTTTTTCTGTTCTAAGTGGAATATCTTTTTCTATTTTCTCACTTTTATTCTATTTGTATTTGTGTATCTAAAGTGAGTCTCTTGTGGGCAGCATATAGTTAGATTTTCTTTTTTTTTTTTTTAGACAGAGTCTCACTGTCACCCAGGCTGGGGTGCCATGGCATGATCTTGGCTCACTGCAACCTCCACCACCCCGGTTCAAGCAATTCGCTTGTCTCAGCCTCCTAACTAGCTGGGATTACAGGCACCCATCATCACACCAGGCTAATTTTTGTATTTTTAATAGAGATGGGGTTTTACCATGTTGGTCAGGCTGGTCTCAAACTCCCGACCTCAGGTGATCCAGCCTCGGCCTCCCAAAGTGCTGGAATTACAGGCATGAGCCACTGCACCTGGCCAGATCATGTTTTTTTTTTTTTTTCTTTTAAAAGATGGGGTTTCACCATGTTGGTCAGGCTGGTCTTGAACTCCCAACCTCAGGTGATCCCCACGCCTTGGCCTCCAAAGTGCTTGGATTACAGGCATGAGCCACCATGCCCGACCAAGATCATGTGTTTTTATCTATTCTTTTAATCTGTCTTTTGATTAGAGACCTTAATCCACTTATATTTAATTACTGATAAGGAGGGACTTCTGTTATTTTGCTGTTTTCTACATGCCTTATAGCTTTTCAGTTCCTCATTTTCTTTTAATTTTTACATTATTGTCTTTGTGTTTAGTTGATTTTTTTTTGAGAGAAATGGATAAATTTCTTTCTCACTTCCTTATGTGTGTGTGTGTACACACACACACACACACACACACATATTTTCTGTTGCTCAGGTTGGAGTGCAGTGGCATGAACATGACACACTTCTTGGGCTCAAATGATCCTCCTGCCTCAGCCTCCTGAGTAGTTGGAACTACAGGCACAGGCACATGCCACCATGTCCAGCTAACTTTTGTTATTTTTTTTGTATTGACAAAATACCTGGCTCCCAAAAGGGTAAAACGAGAAAAATGGAGAGGAAAAGAGGGCCTTTACCCTTTAGAGACCCTGAAGTCACTTCAGCCAAAGGCAGAGGGGCTTGCAAGAAGAGGAGGAGGTGCAACAATGGCCACCTCTTTGTATGTACTTCTGTGTTCAGAAGCTGACCATTTGTCTGAATAATGCCACTATAGACACGAGTGTACATATATCTCTTTGAGACCACCAATGCCAGTGGTCTGATTTTTAAAAATCAATTTTAATCACATAATTTTCAGCATCTCATATGGGTCTCCACATTATTTTAGAATGCATTTTAGAATGTCTCTTGTGTCCTCTCCTATTTGTTTTTCCAAATGGGTTTTGAAAATGTGAATGATTTTATCACACTCCAAAAATGGCGATTAAAATTTGGATAAAAATTATAAAATAAATTATATAAATTAAATGTAAATAATTCTTTTTTTTGAAACCAAATATTTAATGTGTTCACTAAATTGTATCAATACAATTTCAAGCTAATGCCAATTGGAAGATCAAGACCAGGAATTCATAGAGGAAACAATTTTCCAAATAATAAGGAGCACTAAGGTGATCTTCCTCTTCAGCCACACTACTATTAGCTATAAGAGTATAAGTCAGTCAGTATTATCCAGATTACTGAGTATTTACCAAATCATCAGTTTTAAGAATTCTCTGGACAGTTTCATTTGCTAGGGTCAGAGCAATGAATGGAATCACAGAAGTTGGGCAATCAATTCCTCCAAAATGGAAATACCACCCTTTTGATATTAATGCCTGCAATTTTTTTCTTGTTAGGCATGCTGATTTCTTAGTTCTGTTACTGTAGAAATGGGATTCAAAGCCAGCATTTTCAGCTAGTGTAGTTGGATGACCTCCATAGCATCTGCAAAACATGAACGCAGTACAATTCCTTACCGTGAATGTTCACAAACATTCAGTTAACCATACGGCCAATTCTATTGGAGCACCACCTTCTGCAGTAAGAGCTCTCTTCACCAAACAGCAAATAACACATAGCACATCATGAATGCAAGACTCAGTTCTTCAGTCCTGTGACAATTTTAACTGTTTTTCCAGCACTTGCACAGTGTGTAATCTTGAGCAGTTTTTCAGAACCATTTAAACTGACTTCCTTAGCTAACTCAGCAAAACCCAGCATGTCAGTGTGAATCGGTCAATATGAGCAACTGGCTTGGTTCCAATTGTCTTACAAATGAATTAAACATCTTTTTCATTTTTTTTTTTTTTTTTGAGATGGAGTCTTATTCTTGTCACCCAGGCTGGAGTACAATGGCATGATCTCATCTCACTGCAACCTCCACCTCCTGGGTTCAAGCGATTCTCTTGCCCCAGCCTCCCAAGTAGCTGGGATTACAGGTGCCCGGCTAATTTTTTGTATTTTTAGTAGAGATGGGGTTTCACCATGTTGGTCAGCCTGGTCTCGAACTCCTGACCTCAGGTGATCTACCTGCCTTGGCCTCCCAAAGTGATGGGATTATAGGCATAAGCTACCACACCCGGCCCTTCTTTTTCAATAGTTTAACACCATAATAATTTTGTTCAGGAAATGTCATGCCAGATCATTAGGAGCATCTCTTAGTGTTCTGTATGAGAAGGACATTATATCTCATTTGTAAAAGTTTGCTGTACTAAACTTAGAATATAGGCTTTCTCTCTCATAGCACTTAGTCCATCTGAACATTGTTAGAAACTGCTACTTGATTTCTCTATCTGGTTTGGGAGCAGATAAGCAAAACTGAATGTGCCCAATCTTAACCTTTTCAAATTGGGTTATGCCAGATTTTACCACTTTCTGGGTGAGAACAAGACCTTCCACCAACTCAGTCATCAATTTTTTTCCACCACCTTTCTTAACTGCAGTCAGACACTGCTTAACAATGGGGTACCATCTGAGAAAGGCATTGTTAGGTGATTTTGTCGTGCAAACATCATAGTGTACTTACACAAACCTGGGTGGTATAGCCTACTACACACCTAGGTTACATAGCTTAGCCTATTGCTTGGAGGCTGTAAATGGGTACAGCATGTTACTATACTGAATACTACATATCTCAACATTAGAAAGGTACAGCAAATATAACCAGTCATATATGCAGTTCGTTATTGACTGAAATACTGTTAATATGGAACATGACTATATTTTAATATCTCTAAGATTTACAGTAGTAGCTGTGGCTGGGTCACTTTCATCACTACATTTACATTCGTTGAAGAAAGCAGAACTTGAGTACTGAAAGACAACCTGTGAGTTCAGTGAACTGGTTGCACTATTTAACAAAGTTTCTCTGTCATTCAGTTCCACAGGTTGAGATATGTTATTCAAGATCTCAATACACTTTTCCAAAGACTTCTGGGATGACTTGGAAGTAATGGTTGGATGAATCCCTTTCTGAAGAAGCTTGGCCCAGGAACCTATGAGAGCCAGCAATAGTGCCTACTGATGCGGTGCCATCTCTGGCTTCTATATCTTTAGCCTTAGCTCTCTCAGCATTCTGCTGCTGGATGTGACACTTGCATTTGTTTCAGAATGGTGGCACCAGCATTTGCAGTGGTACATTGCCTTTTCCACCTCAAATCTTATTTTCCATTCCTTTTGGTCCAAGGCTTGTTTTAATAGAATCAGCAGCAGTGATTTGGCTTTGGCTGTGATGTTGCTGAACCAGACCTCCGCCAGCTTATCATGTCCCTGACAGGCACCTTTCACACAGCAGCTGGCAGCCCTGGCAGGTGCCCTGCTCCTTGGTCCAAGTAACATCTTTACTTGGGCATGGTAACTAAAACTTTCTCCATGTATTACATCTTTTGTTTTGTTGTTCTTGTTTTTGTTTTGCTGTTAGGTTCCAAAGCTTTGCTCCTTTAGAGTTAGGGAAAGGCTCCAGGACAGCTATGGAATTTCACAAGGGAGCTAGGGGGCACAGGAATCTACCAGTAGGGGGACTTTGGTGAAGTTACTTTAAGCCACAGTTCTCAAAGCATGATCTCCAGAGCATCATCATCAGCCACACCTGGGAACCTATTACAAATACAAATTCTGGCCCTGCTGGAGACCAGCTGAGTAAGAAACTGGGAGTGGGGCTCAGCCATTTATGTTGAACAAACCCTCGAGATGATACTGTGTTAAACCATATTTCTTAACTTTGGCTGCACAGTAGAGCCACCTAAGGAGCTTTTCTCTGTTCACTCCTATTATGATTGGTCTGGAGTGCGACAAGTGACAGGGATCTTCATTCTAATGCATAATCAGAGTTGAAAACCACAGCTCTGAACTTGTTTGTGTATAAAATGGGGGAAAATAATACTTAGGGCTATTGTACGGATTGATAGAACTTACAGTAAGAGTGAAGCAGGCCGGGTGGCTCACGCCTGTAATCCCAGCACTTTGGGAGGCTGAGATGGGTGGATCACTTGAGGTCAGGAGTTTGAGACCAGCCTGGCCAACTTGGTGAAACCCCGTCTACTAAAAACACAAAAACTACCTGGATGTGGTGGCAAGCGCCTGTAGTCCCAGCTACTCGGGAGGCTGAAGCAGGAAAATCACTTGAACCCAGGAGGCAGGGGTTGCAATGAACTGAGATTGTGCCACTGCACTCCAGCCTGGCAATAGAGCCAGACGCTGTCTCAAAAAAAAAAAAAAAAAAAAAAAAAAAAAAAGAGTGAAGCAGGGTGTCTAGCAAATGGTGAAGCACTTGACAAATGATACTGATAAAATGATACTCAAGAGAGATTAGAGCTATATCACCAGGTCATGAAGACACTAGGACTTCGAGGGGTAGACATTTATAGCTGTGTGGTCTTGGGCCTTGGTCTCCTCATCTGCAAAATGGGGATACTTATCATACGATGGGGGCCAAAAAAGATATAGCCTACAAAGCACAATGTATTAAACACTCCAGAAATGCTTGCCTTATCTGCATTTATTGCTTTCCTGCTTGGGAAGTCATTCCTGATGATGCAAACATTGACCTCTTTTATCTCTAACTCCCTTATTAAATATTAACTTGTTACTAGTTCAGTATTTAACCCACTGGCCATTTCTCAGATATTTTCAGACTGGAGCTCTTTTTAGATTTATCTGTATCCTAAAACTTTCAATTTCTGTTTAGAATAGTTTTTATTCTAAACTCAAAGGGCCAATCAATAGTTGTGTGGCTCTATCAGGAAAATGATTCTGCATTGAGCAATGATTTAGATTGTCTTATTGAGACAGTGCTAGGTGGAGCTCAGTCTTCTGCATCAGAGACACAGAAAGTTCTCCATAAACGAATCCATCCTTTCAGAAAACACACATTTCCTTAAGTAGAATGAAAAAGGTCTTAGAATCTACCTTGGTTTAACTCTAGTCTCTACCTTAATGTAAATCTGTAATATTGTCACATCTCCAATTAAGTTACAAAATTGCATCTGGGTAGTTTTATAACCCTTCTCTCCATTTTGCTGCCTTTATGGCATTTAAGAAACATTTCACTGTTTTATCTTCAGCATAAATGTTTTACTGTTTTCCCAGTTATCTTAATATCCAGGGTTGGACAGTCTCTCTGTTTTATCTAAGTCTTCTTGAATGTAATATTGTTTGTCTTGCTGATTCTTTTTTTTTTTTTAAAAGAAATGCTTTCTTCTGAGCTTTTCTTGAGTACTTAAAGAAAGCCATGAAGACAGGGTTGCCAGGATAACAGATGTTCCCCACTATTTATTGCTCCTGAGGTTTGTTCCCTGCTCTAAATCTCTAAAATTAGGCACATAGGAGTTTGGGAGAAGCGTGAGATAAAAGAGAGACAGGGTGAAGCAGGCAGAATTTCAAATTTTGATTTATTCTTTCTTGGAAGATGATTTACAAATACAAGCATTATGGTTATGTTTAAATATATGATGCCTTGTGTTTGTCTTGAAACACAAACATATATGGTGCTTAAAAAACTAAACTTCTGGAGCCCAAAATTACGTAAATAATAAGATGTTACCTCTCAACTACCTCCTCTTCCTGAACCTATCATGCTGCTTGTAACTGTGGGAAACTTTATATTTTTAGCAGATACGTGTCAACGCTGCTAGAAAATCATGCTATTAAGATACAGCAGTACTTACTAGTCACACAGTACACTATATGTAAGTTTTTAACTTTTTTTAAGTTGGGGTTTTACCATGTTGGCCAGGCTGGTCTTGAACTCCTGACCTCAGGTGATCCACCCACCTCAGCCTCCCAAAGTGCTAGGATTACAGGCTTGAGCCGCCTTGCCCGGCTAAGTTTTTAACTTTTTGTAATTTACAGAGTCCTTTTCACAAATAGATCATTTCATTAATCCAATCAAGTATTATGATTTTATAGAGAAGGAAAGAGGTTCAAAGAAGGTAACTGAATTAAGGTCACATAACCAGTAAGTACACTATGTCACAAACCTATACTTTTGAGTCCAAAACCCAGTCTTTTTAATATGTTATGCTGAAATCGAAGGCAAAATGGCCTATGCATACTAATCCCCAAACCTTAGAAAGCACCAATAGTTTAGGTTTTGACCAGAGAAATCCAATTAAACAAACTAGCTAGTCTAAACTTGGAGTTAAAGATTTTTTCTGATTACACTTAGTCTTCATCTTAACCCTTGATCACTGGTGTCCTGAAATTTGACTTCCCTGATGTCAAGAGTTAACTTTTCCTTATCTTCTATTAATATGTTCTAGTTGGTCCATGGTAGTTCTGTACAGGCTGTTTTGAGTCACATAGCTTGCTCTATCAGTTGAAGGTATAGCTTATGTACAAATATAATTTAGCTTTCATTTCTGATTTTCAGCCTGGAGCAGTGGCACACTGATCTGCTGCGTTATCTACAAACTTCCCTGTCAACCATTATTAAGGCTCACTGCAGGGTCAGGGTCTGAGATCTCACTGAAGTTCTTTCATTGGCAAACCAATACATCGATTCTTTGTTTTCTGACTCAAGTCTGCTGTTAGAATGTAATGCACTTATTCTCTTTAGAATATCACGTGAATTCTCTTAAGTTCCTCTTACATTCAGATCTTTTCCAAAAGCTGGAGATCACATAATTCAAACGTCTACTTAGCTACACTGGGGTCAGGCTGAGAGCTTGTTTCTCAGTCCAATATCCTGGGGTGATCATCTACCTACACCTGGCTCAGCTGCACTGGCCAAGAATAACAGTGCATCTGCACTTTTCTAAGCATATTTCTGAGATCTTGCCAATACTTTGTAACACACACATGCTCATTCACAGTCTTAGGGACTAAGTCTATTTGTCTTTGTATCCTCTACACCTATTATGTGTCAGGCACATAGCAGGTGCTCAGTAAAAAGTTCTAAATGAATGAATTCTCAAGCCTTCTGCTGGAATTCACTTCTTTTTAAATTTAATTTTTTTAAGACACCATCAAGCTATTAGGAATTCACTTCTATCAGATACAAACCACCCAATTTTAGTTTAGTTCTTTTTTCTAAAAAACAGGCTATAAAATAGGCCCTAGGCATACTATCTGGATTAGGTATCTTTAAAGTAACATTCATTTAAACATATGTACTGGAATTCTTTCTACTTCAGAAATCATACATATTATACATACTCCTGCCTATGTACTTTGTTCTCTTTACCTGAGAAGTAGAAACAGGGGTTAAAAGTACATTAGTGCAATAACATGCATATAGTTGACACTACTGTACACTTAAATGTGATTAAGATCACTAATTTTATGTTGTTACCACAATAAAAAAGGTTACTGGACATGCTAAAGATTCAGAACAACTTTTGGAAAAAAAAAAAAATCAGAGAAGGCCTCACAATCTCTTTGGAAACTCATTGCTGGAACATAATAAAATCAGCAGTGAGCTACTCAAATCTATACAACAGTCATCTCTCATAGAAATAACTTCTGGTTATGTTCAAGCTTTTTCACAGAATTTGCAAAGCCCTTCGTGATCTGGCCTCTATTTTCTTATGGCCAAACACGAACAGGTCAGTGTTCTTTTATTTTAAATGGAGTCTCGCTCTGTCACTGAGGCTGGAGTGCAGTGGCGTGATCTCAGCTCGCTGCAACCTCCACCTCCTGGGTTCAAGTGATTCTCCTGCCTCAGCCTCCTGAGTAGCTGGGATTACAGGCACGCGCCACCATGCCTGGCTAATTTTTCTATTTTTAGTAGAAATGGGGTTTCACCGTGTTGGTTAGACTGGTCTCCAACTCCTGACCTTGTGATCCACCTGCCTTGGCCTCCCAAAATGCTGGGATTACAGGCGTGAGCCACTGCACCCGGCCAACAAGTCAGTTTTCTTTGAACAGACAATTTCTTCATATCTTAGGGCTTTGGAAATGGTACTCTCTGCTTCAAACACCTTTCTCACCATTTTCCTTTTGGCTACCTCTTATTTATCCTTCAAGGTTCAGCTTAAATATCATTTCTTTAGGGAAGCTTTCTTTAAATTCCCTAATGTGGTTTGGGCTGCTGGCTATCTGTCTCTGCATCCACCCACCCATCCATCCACCCATCCATCCATGCTCTTACAGAGCCTGACTTTTTCCTTTGTAGCATGTAATACAATTATATGTAATTATGTAGTACATACAATTGTATGTAATTCAGTCCCTCCCATAAGACTAAAACTTATACGAGGTAGGGAGTATTTCTCTTGCTAACCACTTGTATTACCAGGGCGCCAGTATCTTGTATAGAGCAGATATACAATACTTCCTTTTAAAAGATATTTAACCTACAAATTCATCTTAATAGATTTCTCAAAGGAGTAGGCAAAGGGGCACTGAAAGTTTGTGAGCTTGGTGGTGGAGACAGTGGCTGAAGGGCCCGAGATGAAAGAAGTTTAGGGCTGGGTAAGTAAGCAAGAAGGGAGAAATGGGGACACTACAGTATGTATGCTCACTTAATAAAGTTTCCCCTCCATTCCCCATCATCCTGCCTCATCCCAAACAGATCATCAAACAATAACTTATTTATTCATTTCATTAGAGAACTAGGTAAACGTCACATTACATGGCCAAGGCCAAAATAATTTTGCACAGTTAGAATGTGTTCAAGAAACCAGCTACAATTTCACTGGATTAGATTTCAACAAGGATATGACCGTGTTCCTCCAAATAACCTTCATTTAGGAAGATGACATTCCTCCAATATGTGGAAAGACAACAGAGGCCCTTTCTTCTCTCTGTCACTGAGGAAGAAATTCTCCCTCTTGAGGGACCAACATTACTTCTTTTTTACTGCTCTTTTCCCTTCTCCTTTCTTTGGTTTCCCCTTTCCACGAAGGTTCTTTAGTCGTTTTTGCTCATCCATAAAATCCTGATGCTCATCTCTGAATGAAGAAGGAAAAAATAATTAACCAGTTGTTTTTACAAGAGTAGAAAAGTATACCAATCTAGCACTGCTCTCTTAGGTCGTTCTGGTTATCAATCTTTGACTTTTATAAGATGGCCACATGCTCAGCTTGGTGAACGAAAAGTACAGGGGTTCCCTAACATACAGATGCGGTGCATTCCAAAAGTTCGCTTATGAATACGTTTCCCCTCACAGAAACAGTGCCACAAGCTGCAATGAAATTCTCAGGCCAGCCCATGTAAACCTACATAACAATGACACAACACTAATGATTATCCCCAATTTCCCTGCAGTACTAAGACTAAAAACAGAGAGGAGAAAAAACTGGTTATCAGTTTCAACAGCTACATGGAGACCCTGACTGCCCTAGGAACTAGTATCTACTAAGAATGGGTGAGGTCCAGAGGAAGCTCAGCCTGGCCAACATGGTGAAACCTTAATGGCAGTGGGTGACTCACACAAAAAGGCTGCTGGGGAAAGGCTCAGGCAGAAGGAAGCCAAATCAAAAGATACTAAAGGAATTGAGGCACCCAGGACTATGTAAGTATGTGGATGGTGTAGAAGTTGAAGATTGCTTATACTGTAAATGAAGTCTACATCTTAAGCCCAGATACCTAAAGAATGGTACGGTGTTTAAACATGTAAGCTCTGGAACGTGAACCTGGGTTCAAATCACAGCTCCACCATTTACTAGATCTGTCGCCTTGAATAAGTGACCTTACTCCCTGCACCTTAGTTTCCTCACCTGGAAAGTATCGATGATAACAGTGCATGAATCAAATGTAAGAGAGGAGTTTGCTGAGCTTAATTTCTAAGTCTTTAGGCTATCTATGAACATCATGGACAGTATACAACTCTTTGGGATTAGTGGTGAGTATCCCCAAACAATTCTCAACAGTGCAGCTGGAGTAATTCTTCCAAAATATAAGTCAGATCATGCCACTCCTGTTCATAGCTCTGCAAATGGTTCCCCATTTCACCCAGAGCAAAAGCCATCATCCTTACTATGGCCTCACAGCCCCTTGCAATCTGTCTCTAGTCCCACACCCTCCCAGTAGCCTACACTCTTCCTGGAATGGAACACTCCCACCTTAAGGCCTTTGCTGCGCTCCTGCCCCTCTGCCTTGCCAGCTCTTCCCCAAGTCCTACTCGGCTCACTCACCACCTTCAAGCCTCTGCTTAAAACCTCAACTCCACAACAAGGCTGACCCTGACTGTCCTGTTTCATCCTGTAACTTGGCCTCTCCCCACCCACCGCAGGCCCTATCAGCACTCTGGATCCTGCTCAGTTGGCTCTACTATTTTTTTCCATAGTACGTTCAACTTTGTAACAGATCATATAATTTACTTATTATTATTATTATTTTCCTTCCCCTCTTCTCCCCCACTCCCTCATTCTCATCAACCGTTGGACAGAAAGATAGCTTTCTGGCGACTCTGTCTCTGTTGATGATATAAGCTAGGCACCTGGTTAACTGAATGAATCAATTGTTTCTGAGAACCGGTACTTCCCTCCCTCTTGTGCAGGTCTATGAATAATATTTTCTTTATTGGAGACTGTCTAGTTTCATCCTGCCTGATGCCACAGGAGGTCTAGCATCTTAGAGGTGCCATTTACCATACCTAATGAGTACATGAAAATAATTCTGCTTTTCTATGGATAAAGTAGTTTTCCCCTGTCTCCAAAGATAGCTAAGTCTTTATTTTTTCAAACAGAGCAGCAGCAAACATAAATTAAAATAACTGAATCTGATTTTTTCATGGGTTATAATCTTCTACTCAGGATATCCGTCTCCCAATATTTTATTTTGAGTTATAATAAAATTAGTTTTTATTTTCTAAGCCTGGAGGTAGTCCCAAAGCAATTCCAAACATTCAAAACATATCATAGATGATAACCTCTAATAATACATTAGCCAAGCAAATCTATTTTGTTCACTGCTATTCCCCTAGTGCCATTTGAAGTGCCTGCATATGGAAGGTACTTAAAAAATATCCATTGGATAGTGAATGTACCAGTCTTTCGCTATCTGGAATGAATGTCATCCTGTACTATTAATTCTATTGTATTAGAATCAGTGGTTCCAAATAATTTTAGTATTGTTGCCCAAAATAAGTCCAATTACAACTTGTTACATTTTTAATAAGATGGCAGGTATTTTAACTTTATACAATTATGTACTATTTGAATTCTTTGTAATGCACATATTAAAAAATATATATTTTTTCTTTTTTCTTTTTGAGACGGAGTCTCTCTCTCTCTTGCCCAGGCTGGAGTGTAGTGGTGTGATCTTGGCTCACTGCAAACTCCACCTCCTGAGTTCAAGTGATTCTCCTGCCTCAGCCTCCCAAGTAGCTGGGATTACAGGCATGCACCACCAAGGCTAGCTAATTTTTGTATTTTCAGTAGAGACGGTGTTTCACCATGTTGGCCAGGATGGTCTTAAATTCCTGATCTCAAGTGGTCAGCTGCCCTGGCCTCCCAAAGTGCTGGGATTACACCTGTGAGTCATCACACCTGGCCAAAGAAATAATTTAATGAAAACGATCACATAGGTATTTGATTTTTTTTTTTGAGACAGAGTCTTGCTTTGTTGCCCAGGTTGGAGTGCAGTGGCATGATCTCAGCTCACTGCAACCTCCATCTCCTGGGTTCAAGTAATTCTCCTGCCTCAGCCTCCCAAGTAGCTGGAATTACAGGCACGTGCCACCATGCCCAGATAATTTTTGTATTTTTGGTAGAGACGGGGTTTCAACACGTTGGCCAGGCTGGTCTCAAACTCCTGACCTCATGTGATTTGCCTGCCTCAGCCTCCCAAAGTGCTGGGATTACAGGCATGAGTCACCGTGCCTGGCCTGATCTTTTTTCTTTCTAGAGATGCATACAGTCCTAAGCACCTACTTCCTAGTACCAACACATGGTATTAAGAGCCTGTGTGATTTACATATTATGCTTAAAGGCAAACTACAGCTTATCAAGACCAAGTTAATATATCAAAAAGTATACAAAAGAAAAATGCCAGAAAAGAAGAGGAAGAAATAAGAATGTCAACAAAAATGCTACCAGAAGAGAAAAAAGGCTCCACATACCAGTTACGCAGCACATCAGGTGTGGGTCAGACACTCTGTTCATCTGGTAACAAGAGCCCACTGCCCTGGGAGGCTTGGTGTTTCTGGGGCTTTTACTGCATCTCCCTTGCCCCCCTCAACCACCGAGACAGAATCTGGCTCTGTCGCAAGGCTGGAGCGCCGTGGCGCGATCTTCGCTCACTGCAACCTCTGCCTCTCAGGTTCAAGCGATTCTTCTGCCCCAGCCTCCCGAGCAGGCGCGCGTCACGTCCAGCTAATTTTTGTAGTTTTAGTAGAGAGGGGGTTTCCCCATGTTGGTCAGGCTGGTCTCCATCTCTTGACCTCATGATTCACCCACCTCAGCCTCCCAAAGTGCTGGGATTACAGCCACTGCACCCGGCCTCTCTACATCCTTTTTAGAGTGCTCTTAGATTAACGATTAAACACCTCTCTACAGCTCAGTATCTATTCAACATTAGTCATGTTGTAGACATAATTAAAATATGTCTTCCAACAAGCCTGACTTTTCTTTTTTTTTTTGGTTTCTCCATTATAGGTATTTTGAAAGAAGCCATTCTCTTGCAAACTGTACCTTTTGAACTACCTGGGCTCTAGTATAAGAAAGACTTTTTTTTTTTTTTCCTTTTCTGATCTATTAAAAAAAAGCCTCTCATACATCCCTCTTTGTGTTTGTCATCACCTGTAGAGTCCCAGAAGTCGGAGTGTCCACATGAGTCCAGAGTAAGTGTGGTGATCTGGATACCAATCGTAAGTCTCCTTCTTCTTGGCCAAGGGCAGTTCACTGAACAGTTTCACCACTTTCATAGACTTGGAATCAGTAGGCCTGGCGACTTCACCAAATAGCCGAGCACTGAGACGAGACATGCGCAAGGCATATTCTGAAAGGGAGGACATTTCTCGAGTGGCAAGGAGTTAGAGTTCCTATAGAAAATGAGAAGAAAGATACAGGTTAGGGTGAGAAATGCCAAGATTATCTAATGAATACTTTAGAAAATGAAAACACAGCAAACCACTCATGGATGAGTGCAGTGTTATCAGGATATGCCGTAGAGTGGAGAACAGCCACAGTTCAAATGGCTATTTCCTTCCCATGCTTGACATCTGCGATTTTTGCATTTTGTATTTATATGCTGTTACTTCCTTGCTGTACTGCCTCTTTAACAACCAACTATTTTGTAATTTACCAGGTTAACTGACTGACTGTTTACCTATTTGTAGGCTGGGGATGAAGAAGACAGGGAAACAAGTTATCCTAGTCCAGCATTATTACACCTTCAGAAAACACCCACCTAAGCAATCTGCAGCATTAATATGCTGACTGCTTGCCATCAAAAGGTGTAATCATGGCAGAGACATAATTATGCTGTTGTTTTTACTATCAGTCCTTTGAACACTGTTCTCCTCAAGTGCTCCAGATGGCTCTGAGAACTGCTAATGAGTTATGAGGTCATTTGGCTTCTAGGTTACTGAAGTGAATTCTGCCTAGAGACTGAGAGCCATTTGGGAAAAACAAATAGACAGTAGCCCTATAGAAATAAATCCAATAGCTCAAAAGATTCATTTTCTTAAAAACAGAAGGCATGTATGAATTGTGAGGTTGCTTCCATCTTATATATTCTGCTTTAATGCAAACTAGCTAACTTTTTATCAGCTGAAAACAGTAGCTTTTTCTTCAGAGGCACACAACACTGAAACAGGTATAAGAATGATATCCGTGACATGCACAAATTACAGCTAATAGATATAAAAAAGTATTCAGGGGATACGTAAAAATCAAGAAAGCTGCTGGTGGAATAAATATCTCAACTCAGTTTAAACCAGATGTAGGGGTTACTGCTGGCAGGATATGCCAAGTTATGAGAAATTTTAGTAGTGAGATGAGAATCTTTGCTGACTCAAAGATTATCCTGGGCAACAGTTCAGCTGAGATGAAAAGGTGCTGATATTCAAGCAGGATAAAGGCATAAACCTTGAAAAACCAATGGGAGGAATGTACCAAAAAACCCTCCTACATAAAAATGGTGCCAAGTGAATTTCAAAATAGTTCTTGCAAGAAAACAAACCGTGTTTAAATCAAGGATGTTTTAATGCCTATTTCAAGAACCATTAACAGAGGAGGCTGGGCACAGTAGCTCATGCTTATAATCCCAGTACTTTGAGAGGCTGAGGTGGGAGGATTGCTTGAGGCCAGGCCTTCAAGACCAGCCCAGGCATCATGGTGAAACCTTGTTTCTAAAGAAAAAAAAAATTAAAGAAAAGAAAATTAGTCTGGTAAGGTGGTGCACACCTGTAGTCCCAGTTACCTGTAGATGCTGAGGCGGGATTATTGCTTGAGCCCAGGAATTTGAGGGTTACACTGAGATATGACTGCACTATTGTACTCTATAGCCTGACTGACAGAGCAAGATTGTGTCTCAAAAAAAAAAAAAGCAGAGGCTGATCTCAAATTGTCAACCTCAAAACCATTCAGAACACCAGCCAAGCAATCTTGGGTCAATAGTGCCACCTGAAGGCTGGCAATGGTAGAACTGTCAGATCCAAGGTCCACCCCTCCCTCCCCAGCATGTCATGACCTACAAGTCGGTTCTTCCTTTTCCATTCAGCATTCTCAGTTCCCTGATTCACTTCTTTCCCAATTCTGGTTCAGGGTGGGGTTGTTAGATCTAGGGCTATAGTCTCAAGGTGAATAAAAGTCATTTAACAGTTTAATGGGTGAACAAATCAGTGCCATAAACCTCTAAAAAGCCTTGCAAATGTCTGGAAGTCACCTAGTTTCTTTGCATGCCTTTTCTCTTCCTTTGCCCTTTAAAGTTATCTTTTTCCAAACGCTAGGTTAAAAAACAAGTTTCTTCATCAACTTGCTTTGTTTTGCTTAATTACCATTGTGGCATCAGAATACATTTCTGCTGTAATTGCATGCTATTTCCACAGTTAGTTATTTGTAAGCTGGTCTGGGAACTATCATTTTCTGACAGTGTTTTCAGGAAAATATGTTCTGAATTCCAAGTCACTTTATTTGCAAATAAAGAGGCAACAAGGAATCCTGAGGTCTAGGTTTGACTACTGGCTCTGTCACTTAATCCTTGGGTTGTTGTGAACAGTTACTCATCCTTTCTAAATCTGAGTTTCCTTTTCTGAAAACAAAGTTTGCAGGACTAGTGTGAGAATGAGTAACAGTGGCACTCAGTAAACAGTAACTTACAAAAAAAGAAAGCACTTAGAACTGTAAGTTTGGTGTTCATATGTTCTACACAGACACATTTGTTTATTCCTTGTTCTTAATCACATTAAAAAGAGACAGATAGACAGACATACTCCAGATAGTAAAACTTTGTGCCTCCCTGGAATGATGACCTCACTTACAAAGGTAGCCAGGAGGAGGGAACTCAGTAGGGCAGTAGTCACTGAAGCCACCACAGAATGCTGTTATCTCCATGCCCATTTTGGAAATGTGGCAAATTACTGGGACACATAACTTGTAAGTAAAAAGGTCACATTAGAATCTGCTGGAACATGGTTATATCATAAAATCGAAGTCCTAAAATTTTGTTGGAGAAAGGGAAAAACCTGAATCCCTTACTGGAAACAAAGGCCCACTTGCTAAACAGGGGGAAACTGAAAGTGGTTTTAACAATTAGCAGTGACACTGCTTTGTCGTTTCCTTCCACAGTGAACGGACACATGTCTCTCACAAAGAATGACGAGGGAGCTTTTCTTATAATTTGCATGTCAATTACATTTTGATTCATATGAAACCATTCTCAGAGAATACATATCATTTTAAGTGTTACCTTTTTTTAAATGTGAACCAAAGAAAACTGTAGTATCATGAAGAAGAGTTAACTGGAGCTGAAAATGCTAAGCAAAACCAAATTAGTAATGTGCCGAGAAAAACAAATTAAGCCCACACGAGAAGAAAACTCCCATATTTTTACTTTGGCATAAAAGGGCAAACTTCTTTGACCTTTTTGATAGGTCTGATGCATTGAAAAGATCAAGTTTATTTCAATAAGTAGCTTTGTTTTAGGTTTGCTTTTCTCTTTGACAGGTAAGGATGAAGTGCAAAAGTTCTTAATATGGGTGTGCTTCAGCGTTTTGAAAACTGTGGAAGTGTAAATCGGTATGCTGATATGTGTATGTATGTGTGTGTGTGTAAATTGTTCTGAGAGCTTTCTCCATTTTCTCAAAAAACATTGGTTAGCAGAACGCACCACCTGCAGAAGAAAAAAGCTGGTAGGAGTCTCGCTTCTGCCTTTTAATGGCCACGACGTTTTTGTAATGGTGCTTATCCTCTGCCAGGTTCTCTCATCGACTACACGAGGACAATCATACTACCTGTGCTATGAGGCTAACGTGCAAAACTCACGGCACAGTGCCTACCCTAATAATCATTAGGATCCAAGGAACTCACATACAGTGTACACACGTTGTCATAGAAACAGTCTAAACATAAAAACAATCTAAACAGAATCCTTAAAAAGCCCGGTACCGATTATTTTACGGGGTCATAGAGGCATCGACGGCACTGAAAACGTATTAGCTGCATTCAGTTCAGCAAGAACAATTTTCACCTCCCTCCACGTGACTGGACCATGTGATGGGAACTGTAGTAGTGTCAAGTAAACCGACATTTGACTTGGGAGTGCATTTCGCAAATATTTTTCTAAAATATCACCTTACTGTCTTTTTCTTAAGGTGGTTACAAAATTAATCTGCAGCCTACCACCCAAAGCTACAGTGCAGAAGGCCGTATGGTGAGCAGAGAAACCGAGCCTTCTACTGTTCACCAATCTGGAAGAGAGTAACTGCGCCTGAGAGGAAATTACGGTAGCAGTAACGCGGGTGTCCTTCGTTTAACAAATCCCCTAAATGAAGCAGGAAAAGGCCAAGTTATTTGTGTGACGCACGTGAACCGTCCGAGCTGGTCACTAATGAAATGGATTCGTCCTATTCCTGGCGACTCTACAAGGTTGGAGATTCCCGTTGATCTCTATAGCCATCGCCCCTCACTGCAGACCCCCCAAAATCACCGACAGCCTTACCTGAACCCGACCTTCCTCACCCATGCGTCCTTGTCCCGGAAGACCCGCCCCCTATCCGGTTCCAAGCTCGCGCCGGCGACTACTACGGGGAGCAGTAGAGAAACGGAAGCTTGGCGGCTAGAGCAGAGCCCTAGTGAACGACCCGGAATTACTATCGCCCCCTGTTGAGGCTGCCGAGTGGCACTTGGCGCCTGCGCAGTAAAGGTAGCGCCGCCGCCTGTGCAGTGGACTCTGAGAGGTGATGGGCTGAGAAGAGTCACGGAGGACTGGATCTCTTGGAAGGGCTTGCAGGGTTCGGTAGTATACTTTGTTGGGGATGGCTACAGACCTGCCCCTAAATGCTCGGAAGCAATGGCGATGCTTGTCCTGTGTGGTCTTTCTGACCGACCTTCGGCGCCATTCCCCTCCCCTTCTATCTATCTGCTCATCCTCTAATAGTTAAATGGGATCACTTGGCGCAAGCCTTCCTTACTACCGCTACGCTGGGTTAGCGGCACTTTTCCCTAATGGCCCAGGAGCTTCTTGAGGAAGTAGGGATGGAACATGTGCCTCCTCGGTAGTTATCCAGACATCGCTGGGCAGATAGTAGAAAACACGGTATTTCAGTCCATATTAAATGTTTTCAAGCAAGCCACATCCCATAGGCATTGTATGCACCACGTACTCAATGTTTGATAGTTTGGCTGAGGAAACAGTACTCGATTTCTGAGCATCCTTCAAGGCATTTCATAAATATTCCAAAATATACCTACCTATGGGGTATTGTATTTACACCCTCTTTCCTCCTACAGAATTTACTTTTAAGTTCGAATTTGACGTCTAATCAATCTATGCTATAGGATTTGCTTTTATCAAGTTTTTACATGTTATTTATCTATATGGTATAGTAAAAAACCTTATAAAGTTGTGTCTAGTGACTATCGCCCCCTCTCTTTTTTTTTTTTGGTATATCTTTCTTTTATTTTCCGTTAGGTTAAAGAACAAGCAAAATCATCTGCAAACGGGACTTCCCTTTCTGGTTTCAAATCTTAAAGGAATAGAAACGAATCACCCCTACACAGTGCCAAAAAGATTATGGAGACCCAATCTGCTATAAACAGCACATTCACTACTATTAACTACTTTATTAGAAGCCTCACAATCTGTTTACTTACCTTCTGAAATGCTTTTTTTTTGTAACATGGTCTCACTCTGTCACCCAGGCTGGAGTACATTTACGTTTACAAAGGGGTAGTGAGTATACTCTGCATGGCTACAGTTCAAAAAGGAAGTCCTAAGGAACGAAACTCCTGGGAGAAATTTCATCTTGTCTTTTGTGCTAGTTTCTGTGGATTTGGCTTGTTTTTATCTAATGGGCACTGAATCATATAAACAAGACTTCCTTTTCGTGTAAGTTGCTGGTTTAAAGCGAAATTTTAATTGGCTCGAGGCAACAGTTATTTTATATATATATATATATATATATATATATATATATATATATATAATGCATAATATATATATTTTACATATATATGCATAAACCTTGTTGGCTTCGTTTTGTATAGCCATCTTGTTTTTCCCTTTTCACCTATGAATTGTGTTATTAGTGTTTTGTGAATTACTATAAGCTACCATAAATCTTTCTTGAAACATAGCTAGGTATATAGAGTTTCAGGTGACTGTTTAGGTACTTTACACTATCACTTTTATTAAGTCAATTTTATGGCGTTCATAGTTTCCTGAGGCTGCGACAACAAAAATACCACAAACTAGGTGGTGTAATACAACTGAAATTTATTCTCTCACAGTTCTAGAGTCCATAAATTCAAAACCAGTATCACTGGGCCAAAATCAAGATACTGACAGGGCTGTGTTCCCTCCAGAGATTCTAGGGGAGAATCAGTTCTTTGACTCTTCCAGCTTCTGGTTGCTACTGGCATTCATTGGCTTGTGGCCACATCACTTTCGACTTCAAGGCCAAAATCTTCCAATCTCTACTCCCTTTTCACGTTACCTTCTCTACATGTGTCAGATTTCCCACTACCACCTTTTTAGGATATGTGTAATTGCATTGAGGGCCCACAGAGCTAATCCAAAATACTCTCTCAATCTGAAGATCCTTAATTTAATCACATCTTCAAAGGCCCTTTCCCCACGTTTGGTAACATTTGCAGGTCCCAGAGATTAGAATCTGTTATCTTTGGGAACAGTTTTAGCCTACCGCAGGAGTGGAAGGAGCAAGCCCCTGAAATTGGCCAGTTAGTGTTACTGACCAAAAGCAAAGTTGGAATATTTAGGGATGGAAAAATGAAATTAATAAAATAAAATCGAACCTCCTATGGATATTGACTTCACCAGACCTTGGCTTACCCACTTATACCTCCAGGATAAGGTGTTTTTAAGAATACTTTATAGTCAGAGATTGTTCTATAAATCAGATATTGCCTTATATATTTCTGTTTTCTATAGTCCTATGGGCTGTGAATTATTAGTGGGCTGTGAATTATTAGTTGGCTGTGAAATCAATTTAGTGAATAGAGATCAGCATTAAAAGAAAGACAGGATACAAAATATCAAAATGCATCACATGTAGTAGGGGTAATTATTATTTCATGAAACAATATGTATATGCATATTGAATCATAATGTAAATATATTTCTTGCTGTAGGTTGTGGTAAAATGGAAAGCCTCCACTTTAAGTGATTTCATTATTCATCATACTCTTTGGCAAATGTTCTTTGTCATTAGGATGAGTAAGAATTAAAGCTACATCAACTTAAGTTCTTATGGTATGGCATAGTCCAAGGGGCAGGGGAGTATTTATTGCTTTAAGTAAATAAATTTACAGATACCCTATTTCCTTTCCTTTTCTTTTTTTTTTTTTGTGATGGAATCTTACTCTTGTTGCCTAGGCTGGAGTGCAATGGTGTGATCTTGGCTCACTGCAACCTCTGAATCTCAGGTTCAAGTGATTCTCCTGCCTCAGCCTCCCAAGTAGCTAGGATTACAGGCATGCAATACCTTGCCCAGTTAATTTTGAATTTTTAGTAGAGATGGGGTTTCTCCACTTTGGTCAGGCTGGTCTCGAACTCCCAACCTCAGGTGATCCACCCACCTTGGCCTCCCAAAGTGCTGGGATTACAGGTGTGGGCCACCATGCCCAGCCAGATACCTTATTTTCATAAATACTCTTTTTTTTTTTTTTTGAGATGGGATCTTGCTCAGTTGCCTAGTTTAGAGTGCAGTGGCACAATCTCAGCTCACTGAAGCCTCTGCCTCCTGGGTTGAAGCAATTCTCCTGCCTTAGCCTCCTGAATAGCTGGGACTACAGGTGTGTGCCACCATATCCAGCTAATTTTTGTATTTTTAGTAGAGACAGGGTTTCACCATGTTGATCAGGCTGGTCTTGAACTCCTGACCTTGTGATCCGCCTGCCGTGGCCTCCCAAAGTGCTGGGATTACAGGCTTGAGCCACTGTGCCCAGCCCATAAGTACTCTTTCTTAGCATCATGTAGGTTCTTTTTTACTTCTGCATTTACAATAGTTCTTGCAGCTTGCAAAAGAAAGATATATCCATCACCCAAGGTGTGAGGGATATACCTTCCAGGATGACAAACAAAAGAACAGTTAAAAATGTTTTGGAGGGAGCTTCCTCTAATGATCAATTGAGTCACCATCAACCTTTCTTAGGCTTCATGTCCCTTCCCATTTTACATATATTCCATTTAGGGGTGAAGTATGGCTGTCAGAAATATGGTAATTGGTTTGTTGTGATTTTCTGAAATCAGATGTACTGTGTGAATGTTAGTGGTGAGAGCAACAGTAATTTTCCTTTAATCATCAAATCTCTTCCATCTTCTGTTGAAAAATACACTGTTTTTGAAGGAGAGTTTAGCGAGAGCAGAGCAAAGCAGCATTGAAGAAAGTATCGAAGCCAATTTTTTTTCCTGTGTATTTAAACCTAAGCAATTCTTTTCAGCTATTCTCAGTACTTCTCCATAGGATGTGTCATTCTCTGGAAAGAAAAGCAGCTCTAAACAGCTGAAGTAGTGGAGCTTTCTGACAGATTTTTTGTTTTTTTTTTTGAGACGGATTCTCACTCTGTTGCCCAGGGTGGAGTGCAGAGGCATGATCTCAGCTCCTGGGTTCAAGCGATTCTCATACCTCAGCCTCCTGAATAGTTGGGATTACAGACACCCGCCACCACGCCCAGCTAATTTTTATATTTTTAGTAGAGACAGAATTTTGCCATGTTGGCCAGGCTGGTCTCAAACTTCTGACCTCAGGTGATCCACCTGCCTTGGTCCCCAAAGTGCTGGGATTCCAGATGTGAGCCACCGCACCTGACTGTGACACTGATCATTATACATATTATACAGATTATTTTCAGGGACCTTCATATTTTTCACATTGCACTGGAATAAACTGTGCAAAAGTCATACATAATTTTATTTTAGATTTGGTATGTGTTGTTCAATGAAGGTTAAAATGTGTTGTGATAATCACTGATACAGTTCCCCAGATCTTTTCCATTTCCTTCCACTTTGGCTAGACTGTATTTCATGGGAATTTTGAGATTGGTTAGGGCCATGTGACTTTCTGGCCAATGAGATATGAGCAGAAGTGAAGCGTCACCTTCTGATTAGGGTGGTTGTTTTCCCTGATGAAGCTCCCAGAGCTCTCCTTCCCTCTGAGACAGAGAGTCATTGCTCTGTCAGGCCATGCTCCTGAATCATCATGAGGGGCTGATCCTGTTCTGCCCGCCATAATGGAAATACAGCTTTCATTAGAAATGAACCATTGTTGTTTTAATAAGTCATACAAATTTGTTGTTTGTTACTGGAGCATGACCTAGCCTATTGTATCTGATACACTTATTTTATCAAGTTCTATTTTGAATCAGAAAAATGCTTCAATCCTGACTTTTTCTGTGTCTTATTAACAAAAATAAAATTATGCTTTAGCTTCTGGGGTAATTATTTTTTAAATAACATATTCTTTTATTCTTCATTAAATATATAGGAAACGTTTTGATTATGATTTCCAAAAAATGTTTAGAGCTATTCTAGAATATTTATATACGATTATTCTTCAGTTATTCCTAAAAGCTGAAAACCAAAGTTCAATATACACACAGACATACAGAAGAAATACTGTCTCATATACTCTAATTCATAAATAACATTGATATCAGCTGGACATTATGTTTTATCATTATGAAATAAGCAATGAGAAAAACCATATAGATTTATTCTTGGTTTTATGACTTATTATAAACATGGATAAACCAATTCTAATAATTTTGATATCATTTTAATATTGACTACTTTTAATAATTGAGCTTATGAGATGTATTTGATAATTTCCTAGTTTAAAAAAACTAAAAATACATATACATTTGAGTTAAAAATGAGGTTAGAAAGTAAATTTGACCTAGATGATTGGTTTGACAATGAGGATTAGCTTTACTAATTAGACTATGTGGGTAATGGGTGTTTTCTATAAATTAAATAAGCCATAGCTACAGCTCCAAGGTTTGGCAATAATTTATAAAGTACATGATGATATAAAGTCATGTTATAAAACTATTTTGTATCAAAATTAAGAGTATCTCCATTTTGCCAACCCCTTGATGGGCTCAAGGATCCTCCCACCTCAGCTTCCCGAGTAGGTGAGACTATAGGTGTGAGCCACCATGCCTGGCTACTGTTTAAAGTTTTTGTAGTGACTGGGTCTTGCTATGTTGCCTAGGCTTGCCTGGAACTCCTGGGCTCAAGTGATCCCTCCTTCTTGGCCTCCCAAAGTGTTGGGATTACAGGTGTGAGACACTGTGCCTGGACAAAACAAGGTGATTCTTTTTATTTTGTTTCATTTTTTTTGGGTCCTCTGAAGTGAGAGAATTGAACAAAAATAAAACAAGGTGATTCTAAATGAAAACAGAACAAGTATAGATTTGGCAGATCTTGGTGTTGCCTTTTTGGTATATTTCCTAAACATTGTGAAAGTGTATGTACTATATAATACATTCTTTTAAAAGTCGGGTTGAAAGTCATTCTTTGTTTTCAGAAAAAGAAGAAGGAACCAGGTAAGTTTTTAGCTGACAGATAATTAAATAATTTTGTGATAGATTTCTATGTACCTTTGTCATATAGCTCCGAAAGAGTTCAAATACTTGGGTGATACTGTCATGTGCTAAAACATGAATGAACCTTGAAGACTTTGTGTGAAATAAGCCAGTCACAAAAAGACAAACATTGCATGGTTCCACTTGTTTAAGGCATCTAAAGTAGTCAAATTCTTAGAATTGGAAAGTAGGATGGTGGTTGTCCAAGGGTGGAGGGTGAGAGGAAGGGGAGTTGTTCCATGGATAGAGTCACAGTTTTGCAAGATAAAAAAGTTCTAGCTGCTGGGCACAGTGACCTACTCCTCTAATCCCAGAACTTTGGGAGGCTGAGGCAGGCGGATCATCTGAGGTCCGGAGTTTGAGACCAGCCTGATCAACATGGAGAAACCTCATCTCTACTAAAAATACAAAATTAGCCAGGCATTGTGGCATGTGCCTGTAATCCTAGCTACTCAGGAGGCTGAGGCAGGAGAATTGCTTGAACCTGGGAGGCGGAGGTTGCAGTGAGCCAAGATCGTGCCAGTGTGCTCCAATCTGAGCAACAAGAGTGAAACTCCGTCTCAAAAAGAAAAAGAAAAAAAAAAGGTTCTAGAGACCTGTTGCTCAACAATGTGCATGTAGTCAACACTACTGTACTGTACACTTAAAAATGGTTAAGATGTTAAGTTTTATGTTCCCTGTTTTTCACCATGATTTAAAAAAATTGTGTGATTCTGCTATAACACAGGTTTTCCCATTTCCATCTACTTACGTGAACACATTTTCTCAGTGTTTACATCCATTTAAGTGAAAATAGCAATAGGATTGATACTGTCCCCTTCAAGCAATTAAAAAGTCATATTTGAATATATTAACTAAATGGGGAAAACTTCATCTATTAAGGGATATGTTAAGACATTTTTTGTTTGTAAGCATCATCAAAATTCATGATAGATTTAAGTCATTTTGATCATTTGTGTACAAAAAATTGTAATAATCCAAAGAGAAAAATATTTTTAGCATATACTTTAAGTCACAGAAGTTAAAAAAGTTAAAATTTAATTTACAAATATTTTGTTGCAGGAAAATATGACATATGGTCAGTTAAAACTTTCAAGCATAAAAACGTATTAAGGTAAAGTAATGTTTTGTGAGAGAAGTGGAATGTAACTTCAAGGAGAAAAAGCAGTGTTGTAAACTGGCCAAGTGCAGTGGCTCATGCCTGTAATCCTAGCACCTGACAGGCTGAGACAGGAGGATCGAGCTCAGAAGTTTGAGACTAGCCTAGGCAACACAGTAAGACCTTTTTTTCATTTCAGTAGTTTTTGGGGGACAGGTGGTGTTTGATTACATGCATAACTGAGATTTTGGTGCACGCATCACCCAAGCAGTGTACACTGTACCCAATGTGTAGTCTTCGGTCCCTCACCCCCACTCCTCCCTTCCCCTGAGTTTCCAGAGTCATTATATCATTCTTATGCCTTTGTGTCCTCATAGCTTAGCTTCCACTTATAAGTGAGAACATACGATGTTTGGTTTTCCATTCCTGAGTTACTTCACTTAGGATAATAGTCTCCAACTCCATCCAGGTTTCTGTGAATGCCATTTTTTGTTCCGTTTTATGACTATGTAGTATTCTATTATACGCACACACACATATATACATATAATATATATATCACATTTTCTTTACTCATTGATCGACGGGCATTTAGGCAGATTCCATATTTTTGCGATTGCAAATTGTCGTACATTACACATGCGTTTGCAAGTATCTTTTTCAAATGATAAATTCTTTTCCTCTGGGTAGATACCCAGTGATGAGATTGCGGGTGTGGAGGAAAAGTTAAATATTAAATTTGAACTCAATGGAACATGGACACAAACAGTGGTCTCCAAGTCTTGGAATAGGTTGTGGGAGCCCCTTCAGGCATTCTTCCAACACTGTTTTTGAGAAATCTCTATTTCAGTCTATTCCTCTACGTTAGTTATTGAAAAACAATAGATAATTGCAAAAACAAGTTGACCTTCTTGTGTTCCTTGAGCCCAGTCGCTAAGGGCCCTTGTGACTAGGCCTCATGCCAAATAACCTGTTACAAAAAGAGCTGGAGTCCCAGACTGCACTGAAGCTTCATGAGACCTCTCCTTGTCTGTGCACGGACGAGTGGCCGACTGGAGCCCAGACTGCTGCTTCCCAGTCTGGTAGTAAATCTTCCATAGTCTGGTGAGTGTAAATATATATATCTATTTTCCCTTCTCCCCTTCCCATTGCCATTTGCTTATTATATCTGCATTGCCATTTACATGGGATAAATCTTGTTTACCCTTAAAGATATTGCGTGTGTGTGTTTTCTTCTCTCCTAGTGCGTTTCCCACACAGAACAAATAATAGTTCTACTTTTAGTTCTTTAAGGAATCTCCACATTGTTTTCCGTGGTGGTTGTACTAGTTTACATTCCCACTGGCCGTGTAGAAATGTTCCCTTTTCACCACATCTATGCCAACATCTATTGTTTTTTGATTTTTAAATTATGGCCATTCTTGCAGAAGTAAGGTGGTATTGCATTGTGGTTTTGATTTGCATTTCCCTGAGAATTAGTGTTGCTGAGCATTTTTTCATATGTTTATTGGCCATTTGTCTATCTTCTTTTGAGAATTGTCTGTTTATGTCCTTAGCCCACATTTTGATGAGATTATTTGTTTTTTTCTTGCTGATTTGTTTGAGTTCCTTGTAGATTCTGGATATTAGTCCTTTGTCAGGTGCATAGTTTGCAAATATTTTCTCCCACTTTGTGGGTTGTCTGTTTACAGGGCTGATTATTTCTTTTGCTGTGCAGAAGCGTTTTAGTTTAATTAAGTCTTAACTATTTATCTTTGTTTTTGCCACATTTGCTTTTCAATTCTTGGTCATGAACTCTTTGCCTAAGCCAATGTCTAGAAGAGTTTTTCCAATGTTAACTTATAGAATGTTTTTGTTTTCAGGCCTTAGATGTAAGTCTTTGATCTGTCTTGAGTTGATTTTTGTATAAGGTGAGAGACAAGGATCCAGATGTATTCTTCTGCATGTGGCTAGCCAATTATTCCAGCACCATTTGTTGAATAGGGTATTCTTTTCTTACTTTGCGTTTTTGTTTGCTTTGTTGAAGATCAGTTGGCTGTTAAGTGTTTGGCTTTATTTCTGGGTTTTCTATTCTGTTCCATTGGTTTATGTCCCTTTTTCTTTATACCAGTACCATACTGTTTTGGGAACTATAGCCTTGTATTAATAGGAGTTTGAAGCTGGGTAATGTGATGCCTTCAGATTTGTTCTTTTTGCTTACTCTTGCTTTAGCTATGTGGGCTCCTCTTTTGCTCCATATGAATTTTAGGATTGCTTTTTTCTAGTTCTGTGAACAATGATGTTGGTATTTTGATGAGAATTGCATTCAATCTGTAGATTGCTTTTGGCAGTATGGTCATTTTTACAATATCGATTCTATCCATCCATGAGCATGGGATGTATTTCCATTTGTTTGTATTGTCTATTATTTCTTTCAGCAATGTTTTGTAGTTTTCCTTGTAGAGATCTGTCACTTCCTTGGTTAGTTATATTCTTGAGTATTTTATTTTATTTTAGTTCTTGCAGCTGTTGTAAAACAGCTCTTGAGTTCTTGTTTTGATTCTCAACTTGGTTGCTTTTAGTGTATAGCAGTGCTACTGATTTGCATACATTGATTTTATATCCTGAAACTTTACTGAATTCATTCATCATATCTAGGAGCTTTTTGGATGAGTCTTTAGGATTTTCTGGGTATACGATTATATCATCAATGAACAGCAACTCTTTGACTTCCTGTTACCAATTTGGATGGCCTTTCTTTCTCTTGTCTGATTGCTCTGGCTAGGACCCAGTGCTACATTGAATAGAAGTGGTGAGAATGGACATCCTTGTCCTGTTCCAGTTCTTAGGGGGAATACTTTCAACTTTTCTCCATTCTGTATAATGTGAGCTGTGCGTTTGTCATAGATGCCTTTTATTACCTTAAGATATATTCATTCTATGCCAATTTTGCTGAGGGTTTTAATCATAAAGGGATGCTACATTTTGTCAAATGCTTTTTGCATCTATTGAGATGATCATATGATTTTTGTTTTTAATTCTGTTTATGTGGTATACCACATTTATTGACTTGCATATGTTAAATCATTCTGCATCCTTGGTATACAACTCACTTGATCATGGTGTATTATCCTTTTGATATGCTGTTGGATTCAGTTAGCAAGCATTCTGTTGAGGATTTTTGCATCTATGTTCATCAGGGATGTTGATCTTGTAGTTTCTTTTTCTTTTTTGTTTTTATAATGTCCTTTCCTGGTTTTGGTATTAGGGTAATACTGGCTTCATAGAATGATTTAGGGAAGACTCCCTCTTTCTCTATCTTTTGGAATAGTTTCAGTAGGATCAGTACCAATTCTTTTTGAATGTCTGATAGAATTTAGTTATGAATCCATCTGGTCCTGGACCCTTTTTTTTGTTGGAAATTTTAAAATTACTGTTTCAGCCTCACTACTTGGTTTTGGTCTGTTTAGAGTTTCTATTTCTTCCTGATTTAATCTATGAAGGTTGTATATTTCCAGGAATTTATTCATATTCTCTAGGTTTTCTAGTTTGTATGCATAAAGGTGTTCATAGTAGTCTTGAATGATCTTTTGTATTTCTGTGGTATTGGTTATAATAACTCCCATTTCATTTCTTTCCTTTTTTTTTTTGAGATGGAGTCTCACTCTATTGCCAGGCTGGAGTGCAGTGGCATGATCTCAGCTCACTGCAGCCTCTGCCTCCCGGGTTCAAGTGATTCTCCTACTTTAGCCTCCTGAGTAGCTGGGATTACAGTTGCCCTTGATCACACCTGGCTAATTTTTGTAGTTTTTGTAGAGACTGGGTTTCATCATGTTGGCCAGGCTGGTCTTGAATTCCTTACCTCAGATGATCTGCCCACTTTGGCCTTCCAAAGTGCTGGGATTAGAGGCATGAGCCATCGTGCCTGGCCCAGCTTGTTTTTCAAAATTTCTCTAAATTGGTTAAATTGGTTTTTAACCTTTCTGTATTACCTCCTTGAGTAGCTTTATAATCAACCATCTGCATTCTTTATCTGGCAATTTAGAGATTCTTCTTGGTTTGGATCCATTGCTGGTGAGCTAGTGTGATCTTTTGAGTGTGTTATAGAACCTTGTTCTGTCATATTACCAGACTTCCTTTCTTGTTCTTTTTCATTTGGGTAGACTGTTTCACTGGGAAGATCTGGAACTTAGGGAATGCTGTTCAGATTCTTTTGTTCCACAGGATAATTCCTTGATGTGGTGCTCACCCCCTTCCCCTAGGAATGGGGCTTCCTGAGAGCCAGACTGTAGTGATTGTAATTGCCCTTATGGGTCTGCCAACCCAGAAGGCTACTGAGCTCTGGGCTGGTGCTGGGGAAAGTCTGCAAAGAGTCCTGTGATATGATCCATCTTCAGGCCTCTCAGTCATGGATACTGGTACCTGCTCTGGTGGAGGTGGCAGGGGAGTGAAACAGACTAACATCTGTTAAAGTCCTTGGTTGTAGTTTTGTTTAGTGTGTTGGTTTTCTTGAATGCTGGTTATGCTACCGGTGAAGTAGTACATAGACTTGGGACCTCTAATTAGCCAGGGTGTTGTAGGTGGTGGAATTAGCTATTGTTTTCTACTTGTTTGGAACAAGATTGTTCTGTTATGAGTTGCTGTAACGGCTTGAGTTGGTTGACCTCCAGCCAGGAGGTGGCACTTTCAAGAGAGCCACATCTGCAGTAGTAGGAGGGGGATATAAGCTTGCCCTATGTTGGCCAGGTAAGTAATCAGATTTCTCAGGTCATGGGTGGGGCCACAGAGCTCCTACGAGTTCATGTCTTTTGTCTTTGGTTGCCAGGGCAGGTAGAGAGAAACCATCAGGAGGGGGCAGGGTTAGGCATGTCTGAGCTCAGACTCCTTGGGCAGGGCTTGCTGTGGCCACTGTGGGGAATAGGGGGGTGCTTCTTAGGTCAATAGAGTTATGTTCCCAGAAGAATTATATTTGTCTCTGCTGCATCATATAGGTCACCAGGGAAGTGGGGAAACCCAGTAGTGACAGGCCTCACCCAGCTCCGTTGCAGCCAACAAGGCCGTCTCACTCCCTCTGTGCCCCACCTAACACTGAATTTATATCCAGACAGCTGACACGTAAGGCTGAGATCCTGGCCCAGGCTACTAGCCTCCCCACTAAGAAAGCAAGCAGGGCTCTCAGGACTTGCTCCTCCTCCCTGCCCACACCATTGGCTGAGCTGTGGCTTCTGTGCTTGTATCTGGACTTCCTTTTTGCCCACTCCCACCCAGATTCAGCTTAGGAAAATTCATGCTCAGTTGAAATTATTACAAAGTTCAGCTAGAAGCTTCCTTCACCCCAGGGCCCCTCCCCAATTTAGCTGACTGCCTTCCCCAAGGATCTCTGGGAGATAAAGCTAGGAATGGCTTTCCTGGGCTTGAGCTGGGGACCAGGAGTGCCTACAGGGCTCTTCCTGCTGCTTCTTCTACTTTTATATTTTACTCAGCTCCCTAAATTTGTTTCAGTATGGTTAAGTCCTTCTCCTGTGATTTGGATTTTCAGGTTCCCCAGTGGGATGTGTGTTCAGAGGCCAACTTTTCCCCCGTCTCACACTTTGGAAACTCACAGGATTTTGGTTATTTTGTGGAGTTTGCAGCAACAAGCTGCTTCTTTCAAAGGGTCTGTCAATTCTTTTGGTTTTCCTACTATTTTCTTCCAGTGGTTCTTGGAGCAAAAGTTTACAATGTGAGTCTCCACATGTTGTTCTGTTTGTCCAAGCGGTAGATACATGTTAGTCCTGTCTCCTATTCCTCGTTATCCCACAAGCCTCTCTTCATATATTTTATTTATTTTTTTGAGATGGAGTCTCATTCTGTCACCTAGGTTGGAGTGCAGTGGTGCAATCACAGCTCACTGCAACACCACCTCCTGAGTTCAAGCAATTCTCCTGCCTCAGCTTCCTGAGTAGCTGGGATTACAGGTGTGCACCACCATGCCCAGCTAGTTTTTGTATTTTTAGTAAAGACGAGGTTTCACCATGTTAGCCAGGCTGGTCTCAAACTCCTGACCCCAAGTGATCCTCCCACCTAGGCCTCCCAAAGTGCTGGGATTACAGGTGTGAGCCACCACACCCAGCCTCTTTATTTATTTATTTTTAGATGGAGTCTCTCTCTGTCACCCAAGCTGGAGCATTGTGGCCTGATCTTGGCTGACGGCAGCCTCCGCCTCCCAGGTTTAAGCAATTCTCCTGTCTCAGCCTCCCAAGTAGCTGGGACTATAGGCATATGCCAGCATGCCCAGCTATTTATTTTGTATATTTAGTAGAGATGGGATTTCACCATATTGGTCAGGCTGGTCTGGAACTCCTGACCTCAGGTTACCAACCCACCTCAGCCTCCTAAAGTGCTGGGATTACAGGCATGAGCCAACGTGCCTGGCCCTCTTCATGTAGTTTAAAAACAGTGTATGATGGCTATGAAATTACTATTCCATTAGACCTTGACAAAATAATATAATGGTCTTATTTTTAAATTGTAATACTGGTAATATATTATAAATTGTATCCTTTGCTACTCTTTAAATTTCTGATGAAAATTTTAACATGTCAAATAAAAATGGGCAAGGGAGCATATGTTTTTGCAAATTCTTTTAGGTGGTTCATAAGCAAAAGGTTTGAAGACAGTTGGTACTATAGTTTATGTTAACATTTACTAAGGATATTTCCACAAGCACTAATTGGAGAATTAAGGCAATTCTCCTGGCTTAATTACAATTTTCCAGTATTTCTTTTTGTAAGAACTAATTGAGGAAAAGAGTTTTATACCTGTCACTTATCTGTAATTGTCTCATTTTTGTATGTATCTGAATACTTACGTATTTTCTTTATTTTTTGATGGAGTCTAGCTCTGTTGCCCAGGCTGGAGTGCAGTGGTATGACCTCGGCTCACTGCAACCTCTGCCTCCTGGGTTCAAGTGATTCTTCTGCCTCAGTCTCCCAAGTAGCTGGGACTACAGGCATGCACAACCACGCCCAGTTAATTTTTGTATTTTTAGTAGAGATGCAGTTTTACTCTGTTGGCCAGGCTGGTCTTGAACTCCTGACCTCAGTTGATCCACCCACCTTAGCCTCACAAAGTGCTGGGATTATAGATAGGAGCCACCATGACTGGCCCTTATGTAGTTTTAATCAAAGTTATGGATATAGGAGGCTGGGTACAGTGGCTCACACCTGTAATCCCAGCACTTTGGGAGGCTGAGGCGGGTGGATCATGAGTTCAGGAGTTCGAGACCAGCCTGGCAAATGTTGTGAAACCCCTGTCTCTACTAAAAATACAAAAATTAGCTGGGCATGGTGGCACACACCTGTAGTCTCAGCTACTTGGGAGACTGAGGCAGAAGAATTGCTTAAACCCGGGAGGTGGAGGTTGCCGTGAGCCAAGATTGCACCACTGCACTCCAGCCTGGGTGACAGAGCGAGACTCTATCTCAAAAAAAAAAAAAAAAAAGTTATGGATACAGGAAAGCAAAGTTTTCTTCTGGTGGCACATGCTACTATGAATGACTTTTCTTTATTGTTCTTTCTGTTACTCCCTTCTCATATATTTGTTGCATGCTATTTTATACAAAGACGTTGACAAATAAAGGAGAAATAAAACTTAGCAATATAGGAAAAATTATTTTATCAAATGAATTTAAATACATTTTCCCTTACATCAGCACAGTTAAAAATGTCAAATTTTTGTGAAAGGATTTAACAGTGTGTACATATATAAAGACATACTATCAAAGGGTTTTTGCAGACCCCGTAGATCCTTTATTTCCTGTGTTCCCTTAGTTTCTGCTTAAACACTTAAAACCATAAAACTCCATTTACCCTCCACTCTTTATATGCTAGTGTTGTCTTAAGTATTTCATCTGCATATATTAAAACACCCACCAGGGAATGTGATAATTTTTGCTTTCAACAGTCTGTTTTAATAGTCTAATCTATTTTAAATAAATTAAAGGGGATGGACATGGTGGTTCATGCCTGCACTCCCCCGCACTTTGGGAGGCCAAGATGGGTGGATCCCCTGAGGTCAGGAGTTTGAGACCAGCCTGACCAACATGGTGAAACCCTGTCTCTACTAAAAATACAAAAATTTGCCAGGAGTATTGGCTCACAGCTACTTGGGAGGCTGAGGCAGGCGAATAGCTAAACTCAGGAGGTGGAGTGGGTTACAGTGATTTGAGACTGTACCACTGTACTCCAGCCTGGGCAACAAAGCAAGAATCCATCTCAGGAAAAAAAACAATTAAAGGACAAAAATATTTGCCCAGATAGTTACCATTTCTGTTGTTCTTCCTTAATTCTTAAAGATTCAAGTGTCCCTCTCATATAATATCCTGTCAACCTGAACAACTTTCAACACTTCTTTAAGAGCAGGTCTGCTGGTTACACATTCTATTATTTTTCTTTCGTGTAAAAATATTTTTATTTCAGGTTATTCCTGAAGGATATTTTAATCAACTGTAGAATTCTGGTTTGACAGTTCTTTTCTTTCAGTTCTTTAAAAATGTTGTTTCACTGTTTTCTGGTCTCCATGATTTCTGATGTAAAATCAGCAGTCAAATTGAATAGTTCTTCCCCTTTATATAATGTGCTACTTTTCTTTCTGGCTGTTTTCAAGATCAGCAAGAATAATAAAACCCTGGTGTTCAGAAGTTTGACTTTGATGTGTCTGGCCACAGTTGATTTTCTTTGCAGGAGTCTTGTTTGGGATTCTAAGCTGCTTTAATCTGTAATGTATGTCCTTCATCAAATTAGGGAAGTTCTGACCTTTGTATTTTCAAATATTCTTTCTGAACCAATTTACTTTTCTTCTCCATGTTGGAGTCCAGTCAAATGAATGTTAGACCATTTGATGATGTTCCATTCATTTCTTCCCCCCCACCTCTTTGTCCTTCAGATTAGATAATGTCATTTAATCCACCTTCAAATTCATTGACTTTTTCTTTGTCATTATCTCCATTTTGCTATTAAGCCCAATCAATGACTTTTTCATATATTATATTCTTTAGTCCTAAAATTTATCTTCAATTATTTATTATTCTATTTTTTTCTGTTAGCTTTCTAAAATTTTTTTTTATTTGTTTTTTATTCTTTTTAGAGACAAGGTCTCACTCTATTGCCCAGGCTGAGTGCAGCGGCACACTCATAGCTCACTGGAGCCTCAAACTCTTGGGCTCAAGTGATCCTCCCCAGTTGGTCTCCCAAAATGCTGGGATTACATGCATGAGACACTGCACCCAGCCTCTGATAACATTTGTATTTCTGTTCACTTAAGAAGTGTTTACCTTTACCTCATGAAAGACACAGGCTTTACGGTCTGTGTCTGATATTTCTAACATCTAGGTCATCTTGAGATTGTGATCTCTTGATTTCTTTTTTTCCTTGAGATTGTTCACAGTTTGTTGGTTCTATGTTGAATAATTTTGGACTATATCCTGGAAAATATGAATATTATATTGTGAGTTCTCTCGGGCCTGTTTAATTTCTCTAGAGAATGTTGATTTTTGTTTGTTTTAGCAGACTAACAACTTTGTTTGATTCAGACAGTTCTGTATCACAGACCTAAATATAAGAGCTAAAACTATAAAATTCTATTTGAAAACATATAAGAACGTTATTGTGAAATTGGGTTAGGCAAAGTGTTCTTGGATAGGACAGGAAAAACACAAACCATAAAAGAAAAAATTGTTAAATTGTACTTTATCAACATTTGAAAACTTCTGATCTTTGAAATAAACTGCTAAAAAGAAATGAAGAGACTAGTCACAACTGGGAGAAAATAGTTGCAAAACATATATTTGAAAAGGATTTGTACCCAGAATATATAAATACTTACAACACAAAATTAAGAAGACAATCAATCCAATTATTAACCCAACTAAGACATGGGCAAGCTGCGTGTAGTAGCTTATGTCTAATCCCAGCACTTTGGGAGGCTGAGGTGGATGGCTCACCTGAGGACAGGAGTTCAAGACCAGTCTGGCCAACATAGCGAAACCCCATCTCTACTAATAATACAAAAAATTAGCCATGCGTAGTGGCATGCACCTGTAATCCCAGCTACTCAGGAGGTTGAGGCAAGATAATTGCTTCAACCCAGGAGGTGGAGATTGCAGTGAGCCAACATTGTGCCATTGCACTCCAGCCTGGACAGCAAGAGTGAGACTCCCTCTCAAACTCCACCACCACCACCACCATGGGAAAATTCTGTGGACACTTCACCAAAGAAGTACAGATGAGAAATAAGCACATGTAATGATGCCTAATCATAGGTTATTAAGGAAATGCAAATTAAAGCCAACATACTGAATAGAATGGCTAAAATTAAAAACAGACAATAAGTGCTTATGTGGATGTGTAACTAATGGGATTGAAAAATGGTACAGCCACTTTGGAAAACAATTTGCAGATTGTTATAAAGGTAAAAATATACTTACCAAGAGGCCCAACAATTCCACTTCACCCAAGAGAAATGAAAAAATATGTTTACAGGAAAACCTGTACCCCAAATTTTATAGCAATTTTATTGATAGTAGTCCAAACTGAGAAACATCCCAAATGTTCATCAGCTGGCGAAGAGATAAACAAATTGCAGTACCTATATACAATGGAATACTACTAAGTAATAAAAAGAAATAAACTGATACATCACCACAATGTGAATAAATCCCAAAATGATTATGCTAAGTGAAAGAAACCAGACACAAGGGGCTCCTTGCTGTATGAGTTCCATTTATATGACATTCTGGAAAAGGTAATACCGTAAGGACTAGAAACCATAGGGACACATCAGTGCTTGTCCATGGCTGGACATGAAGGGAGGGGATCGAACACAAAGGGGACATGAAGGAACATTTTGGGTAATAGAAATGTTTTTCAATTATGTTAGTGGTTACACAACAGTATATGTTTCCCCAAACTTATCAAACTGTATACCTAAAAAGGCTGAATTTTATGGTATGGAATTATATCACAAGAAACCTGAATTGTTAAAAAAGAGTTATTCTTTTTATAGCTTTTTGAATGAATCCATCCACCTCCTTTACTTTTTCCTTTTTAAAATTTAGTTTTGTTCTGTAAAATATGATACAGATATAGCTAAAGTTCTATCCCTCTTCCCTTTTCTCTCACTTTCTTTCTTCACAGAGATAAGCATTGTTCTGAAATTGGTGTGTATTATTCTCAGGTGGGCATTTTTACTTTTAGGACATGTGTATGTATCTATAAATCATATACATACAACTATTTTTTATTTAAAAATTATGTAGATACTATTATTCAGTATGAATCTTTTGCAGCTTGCTTTAATCACTTAAAATTGTGTTTTTGAGATTAATCCATGTTAATATATACAGATTAATTCATCCATTTAAATTTATGTAGAGTATTCCACTGTATGAATAAATTACAGTTATTTAGCTATTTTTTACACTAAGGGGACAGTTGTTTCCATTTTTATCTTTTATTATCAGAAACAATGATCCAATGAACATTGTCTATAAGTCATCTTTAGTATATGCATAAGAATTTTAGGCAAGGCACCTAGAAATGTTATCACTTGTTTAAAGGATATAACTTTCAACTTTATTAGGCTCACTAAACTGATCTAAAAAAATGGTTGTATGTGCCATTATGGAAAGTAGCATGGAGGTTCTTTGAAAAATTAAAAATAGAACTACCATATGATGCAGCAATCCCACTACTGGGTATATATCCAAAGGAAATGCAATTAGTATTCGAAAGAATATTTGCACTGCTATGTTTATTAAAGCATTAATCACAGTAGCCAAGATACAGAATCAAACCTAAGTGTCCATCAGTGGATAAATGGAAAAGGAAAATGTGGAACATATACACAATGGGATACAATTTAGCTCCAAGAAAAGGAAATTCTGTCATTTGTGACAATATGGATGAACCCAGAGGACATTATGCTAAGTGAAATAAGGCATGAAAATGCAAGTATCATCTCATTCACGGGTAGAATCTAAAAAAGTTGATCTCATAGAAGTAGAGAATAGAATAGTACTTATCAGGGACTGGGGCAGTTGGGGTGTGGGGTTGGGAGGTGGTTAAGGATACGGAATTTCAGATAGGAGAAAGTTCAAGAGATCTGTTGTACAAGTGACTATCATTAACAATATTTTATGTTCTTGAAAAATGCTAAGAGAGTGCATGTAAGATATTCTCATCATAAAAACGATAACTATGTTAGGTAATGCATATGTTCATTAGCTAGATTTAGTCATTCCATAATGTATGCATATTTCAATTTTGTTTATTTCTTTTTGGAGACCGAGTCTTGCTCTGTCGCCAGGCTGGAGTGCAGTGGCACGATCTTGGCTCACTGCAATCTCCGCCTCCTAGGTTCAAGCGATTCCCCTGCCTCAACCTCCTGAGTAGCTGGGACTACAGGCACCTACCACCATGCCCAGCTAATTTTTTTGTATTTTAGAAGAGACGGTGTTTCACCATGTTGGTTAGGATGATCTCAATCTCCTAACCTCGTGATCTGCCTGCCTCGGCCTCCCAAAATTTTGAGATTATGGGCCTGAGTCACTGTGCCCGGCTTTTTTTTTTTTTCGGGGGGAGACAGGGTCTCGCTCTGTTGTCCAGGCTGACGTGCAGTGGTGCGATCTTGGCTCACTATAACCTCCGACTCCTGGATTCAAGCGACTTTCATACTTCAGCCTCTTGAGTAGCTGGGATTACAGATGCCCACCATCATGTCTGGCTAATTTTTGTATTTTTAGTAGAGATGGGGTTTTGCCATGTCAACCAGTCTGGTCTCAAACTCCTGGGCTCAAACTATTCACCTACCTTGACCTCCCAAAGTGCTGGGATTATAGGTGTGAACCACTGTGCCCAGCCCCATTATTCTTCTTGTACATTACTGTATTTAGTTTGCAAATGTGTTGTTTAGGAATTTTGTGTCTGTATTGATGAGTATGATTAGCCTGTCATTTTACTTTTTCAAAATGTATTTATCAGGTTTTGGTGTCAAAGTTATGCTAGCTCATAAAACATTGTGGGGCATATTCCTGCTTTTTCTATTCCCTAAGAGTTTTGGGATTAGCATTGTTTCCTCTATAGATGTTGGTATGATATGATTCACTGGTGAAATCATCTGGGCCTGGAGTTCCCTTTATAGAAAAGATACATCGTTATTCTTAAGATTTCCCCCCCCCCAATTCCATTCATTGCCCAATAAACAGTACTCTGGATTTTTCCTTATTCTTATGTCAATTTTGGTAAGTTGCATATTTTGTAGAAAGTTACTGATATCTTCTAAATTTTAATGTTTATTGGCATAATATGCCATGAATCACTTTTTGAAAAACCTGTTTTGGTTTATATAATCTTCTCTCCTATGTATTTGTTTTCTGTTTTATTGTTTTTATCTCATTATTTTCTTTCTATTCTATTTGGGTTGAGTTTGCTGCATTCTTTGATAACTGCTTAATATAGGTGCATTGATTTTCAAATGTTCTTCCTTTCTTTCTTTCTTTTTTATTTTTTGAGATGAAGTTTTACTCTTTTTCCCAGGCTGTAGTGCAATGGTGCGTTCTCGGCTCACCACAACCTCTGCTTCCCAGGTTCAAGTGATTCTCCTGCCTCAGCCTCCTGAGTAGCTGGGATTACAGGCATTGCCAACATGCCTGGCTAATTTTGTATTTGTAGTAGAGACAGAGTTTCTCCATGTTGGTCTGGTGGGTCTCCAACTCCCGACCTCTGGTGATCCGCCTGCCTCAGCCTCCCAAAGTGCTGGGATTACAGGTGTGAGCCACTATACCTGGCCTTCTTTTCTAATACATGTATTTAAAGAAATGGGCTGGGCATGGTGGCTTACACCTGTAATCTCAGCACTTTGACAGGCTGATGTGAGAGGATCAGTTGAGTCCAGGAGTTCAATACTAGCCTGGGTAACATAGGGAGACCCCATGTCTATAAAAAAATAAAAAAATTTAATCAGGCATCCTGATGCATGCCTGTAGTCCCAGCTACTGGGGAGGCTGAGGCAGGAGGATCACTTGAGCCTAGGAAGTTGAGGCTGCAGTGAGCTGTGATCACGCCACTGCATTCCAGCCTATGGGACAGAGCAAGACCTTATCTCCAAAGGAAAAAAAATAGATGGTTTTTGAGGAAGAAGATAACCCTGTAGACTACCCTGGAGACTAGAGTAGCTAGGAAAATAATCAAAGAAATGGGACTGAGTTTTCAGAGAGAAGAAGGGAAGTGCTTAACAGTCTGTGAGAATGTTGTAAACAAAATCTTGGCTCCAGGAATGCATTTAAATGTTTTTATTATAGAAAATTTCAAACATATATGCAAGTGGAGGAATAATGTAATGAATCCCTACATATTCAGGGATGTTACCTGCTTTCAGGTAACATCAACCCATTGCCCATCTTGTTTCACATGATTATTATTTTGAAGCTAGTCCTAGAAACACCATGGAAACATCATATACAATAGTATAATTTCATTAACAAATATTTCAATATACCTGTCAAATGATTTGGACTCTTTTTTCTTCATTAAAAAAAAAACCAGAAAACAATCAGGATGTCTCTTAGTAGGTAAATGGATAATAAACTGTGGTATATCCAGACAATGGAATATTACTCAGCACTGAAAAGAAATTAGTTGTCAAGCCATGAAAAGACCTGGAAAAAACCTAAATGCATGTTACTGAGTGAAAGAAGCTAATCTGAAAAGGCCACATACTGTATGATTCCAATTATGTGACATTCTGTAAAAGGCAAAACTATGGAGACAGTCAAAAGATGAGTGGTTGCCAGGGGATGTGGGGAGGGAGGGATAAATAGTAGGAATACAAATAATTTTTAGGGCAGTGAAACTTCTCTCTATGACACTACAATGGTGAATACATTTGTTTAAACCCCACACAATGAACAACTCCAAGAGTGAACCCTAATGCAAAATCTGGGCTCTGGGTGATAATGACATGTCCATGCAGCCACATCAGTTGTAACAAATGTCCCAGGCTGGTGTGTGTGGGGTGTTGATAATGGGGGAGGTTGTGCTCTGGGAGACTGGGGCCATGTGAGAACTCGCTGTACTTTCTGCCCAATTTTGCTGTGAACCTAAAGCTGTTCTAAAATATAAAGTGTATTTTGAAAAGTACAAGTATTATTTTGAAAAAAACAAAAGGAAAGACAAAAAAACCCCAGCCTATTGGGGACCTTGTAATGAAGTGCTGATGAGTGACATTGTCATGGTACTTTGGCCTAAAGACTCATGAATGTAAAGATTTGGGCTGACATGGCCTACTCTGAAACCTCAACTCAGATCTTGGAACTTACAATTCAGACAGAGCAGAAAGTCACCTGCCAATACCAAAGGGAAAGGATCCAGACAAAGATGTTGGTGTCATAGAGATCATTGGGAAAAATATCCCCATAAGTATCAAAAAATCTTAGCATTTAGATCACTTGGGCAGGAGGCAGTGTCCCAGAAATTAACAGATTCTAGCATAGCCAGTGGACCCTGTAGAAGAACTCTCCTTTAAGGGGCATAATACTATATGTAAATTACAGGGACACACTCTTGTGTCAGACTGGCTGCTTTTCTCAGCCTGGTCTTTGGTAGTTTACCTTTCTACTTCATGACTGGGGTGCATTTTGCAATCCTGGGAGAGGCATATTCTCTCTCTGCACCCAAGAGTAGCATTTAAAGAAAAAAGTCTTTGGAATCAGAACTATGTGTGAATCTTATCTTTCCTATCAATGACACTTAGATATTCTTCCTTATTAATAAAACAGGTTGGTCACAGCTACCTAGCAAAGCAACTGTAAAACTGAAAAGCATGATATGTGAACTACATGGTGTGTGTTTGCCATTAGTCATTCCTTTCAGTTTAAAATTGAACCTGTCCTCCTAGGAATTACCAGAAACTTAGTATCTCTGGACTTGGTCAACAGAAATTCCATAAATTAGGCTGGGGGGCAGTGGCTTATGCCTGTAATCCCAGCACTTTGGGAGGCTAAGGTGGGTGGATTACCTGCGGTGAGGAGTTCAAGACCAGCCTGGCCAACATGGGGAAATCCCATTTCTACTAAAAATACAAAAATTACTTGGGTATGGTGGCATGCACCTGTAATCTTTGCTATTTGGGAGGCTGAGGCAGAACAACTGCTTGAACCCAGGAGATGGAGGTTTCAGTGAGCCAAGATTGTACCGGTGCACTCCCACCTTGGGCAAGAGAGCAAGACTCCATCTTAGAAAAAAGGCAAGGCACAGTGGCTCATGCCTGTAATCCCAGCACTGTGGGAGGCCGAGATAGGTGGATCACCTGTGGTCAGGAGTTTGAGACCAGTCTGGACAAATGGCAAAACCCTGTCTCTACTAAAAATACAAACATTAGCCCATGTAGTCATGCACATCTCTAGTCCCAGCTACTCAGGAGGATGAGACAGGAGAATTGCTCGAACCAGGGAGGTGGGGGTTGCAGTAGGCTGAGATCATGCCACAGCACTCCAGCCTGGGCACCAGAACAAGACTCGATCTCAAAAAAAAAGGGAAAGAAATTGCATAAATTAAACTCTATTTATGGCATTTATTACTATTAGAGCAGACCCCTGAGTAGTCTGTTTTTAAAATGTTCTTAATATTTCTTAATTTCTTAATCCAAAAGCTTTCTCAAAGTTTCTTCACAATTCTGCCCTGGGTGACAGGGAGTTCTTGTCCTCGGATACACACCAGAATGTTAGAAATTCTTATTTAATGGAAATGTCCTGCCTTTGAGCAGCCTAATGATAGGATTAGCATTCTGAAAATTCCACATTTATATTTCATCATATCCTCCCCAACCCATTTTGAGTTCTTAATCGAGTCATAATAATTTGGAGAGAATGTATTATTTTCCAATAGCACCACGGGGAATCAAGAGTTTCCAGGATGAAACGATAGGTGTGAAAAAGAGCTTGGGAACCCTCGAGGAACATTCTTTTGCTTCCCAAATTGGACTGCAGTAAGCTTTCGCAGTGACAAGACTGACACTTCATTGGGTCTTTCTAGTATCTCTTTAGTCTCTATGGCTTCGCTCTTCCTTTTCCAAAGTGACAGACAACAGCGTCAGTGCTCAGTATCCTCTGAATGGAGGCCAAATAACTTCATGTGATTTATTAATAGTAGCATCATAATATGTACCCTAGAGGGTTAGGGAGTCAGGAGAGGGAGAGAGTGTTGTGGTTAAACCTAAGAGTTTCAGAGCCAGACCGTGGGTTTGAAGCCCAGTTCCACTATTTACTGCCCATGTGACTTTGAATATATCACTTAATCATTTTAAGCTTTACTTTCCTCATCTGTAGAATGGCAGTAATAATGGCACCTATTTTGTACTGCTATTAGAATATTAAATGAGATTAACTCTGGTATTAAAGTGCTCTATAAAAATCTTTTTATGATTGTTCATAAAAGTCTTAACAGAGATGAAATTATTAAAGTAAATGTGAAAGCTGCAGCATGGTAGTGCTTACTAAATGCAAGAAGTTGACGACTGTTATTTTATCTCTCTTCTAATCCTTCCTTCTCCGTCAAATGAGCAGCAAAAGTGAAACACAAATGGCAAAATAGTTAAAGTCCTTCACTCTGGAACCAGATTCTTTGGGTTCAAATTCTAAATCTAATGTTTACCAGCTATGTAACCTTAGTGAAGTTACTTACTTTCTCCGTGCCTCAGTTTCCTCATCTGTAAAGGAATGATACTGATAAAACCTACCTCACAGGATTATTCTCAGGATTAAAAGGGTTAATATTAGTAAAGTATTTAATAACAGCCTCAACACAGAGTTAGTGCTATATACATATGTAGTAAATCGAAGATATTTAATTTGTAAATTTTCAGTACCAAATTCCAGGTGTATACGTCCTTATTATGTAAATATATTACTATATAGTGAGTGATTGACATCTTGAGGTTGCATAAACTGTAGATTAATTGTATTGTAACAAGTAGCATTTGAAAGTTTAGGGAAGAGAAATATGAAAACCAAATTTGTATAGTTATAATAATATTTATTCATTACTTATTACACATCAGTTACTGATTTAAATACTTGACATAAATTATCTCATTTAATTACACCATAAGCCTTTGAGGTAGGAGCTATTATTGTCCCTATTTTGTAGATGAGGAAAATGAGGCACAGAGAGACTCTGTAACTTGCCTGAGGTCACAGAGAAGGGCCAGGGGTTAAACTCTGAATCTGACTTCATTGCCTTGCAGGTCCTCATCATGCTCCATGTCTTAGTGATATGGGCAAAATGTGCTCTGCAGGTCATGGGCATAGGCCAGTGCCCTGAACAGTTTTTGAGTCATCAACCCCTTTGAAATAGGGGTGAACTCTCCTCAGAAGAATGTACACACTTAGGTTAGTGTTTATCTTCTACATCATCTAATGCTAGTTCAAAAATTCCAATAGCACAAATCAAATTTTTTTCCCTCAAAATATATTGCGCTGTTTATTCCAGGGTATGTTTAAAAGCACAAAAATAGCCTGAGCAACATGGTGAGACTTTGTCTCTACAAAAAATTAGCTAGGCGTGATGGATTGCATCTGTGGTCTCAGTTGCTCAAGAGGATGAGGTGGGAGAATTGTTTTAGCCTGGGAGGCTGAGGCTGCAGTGAGCTGTAATTGCACCACTACACTCCAGCCTGGCCAACAGAGCGAGACCCTGTCTAAAAAAAAAAAAAAAAAAAGCACAAAAATGAACATCTGATAAATGCAAGCACTCCTGGGTCCAGCTAATTACACAAAATGAACAGATTAAGGAATAAATTTGGATGTACCTAAGGCTGGCTCAATGAAAAATAAGGTCATTAATTCAGACACAACATGGAGCTGGTGGTGTCGTTTCTCTAACAAATACATTAGTGGTTAAAATTCCAAAGGCAGAAAGGTAACAGATACTACAGAAGTTTTAGGTTGTTTTTCTGGGGGAGTCATGGAGAAGCTTTCTTCACCACAGTTGCTAGAATACTTGCCTCAGCCGGAGTCCTGGGACTTTCCCTTTCTTTCCAAACAGGGAGAGTTTGACGCTGCACCTACACTTGCTTAGGATCTGGCGTTTGTATATTGAAGCCACCGAGCCCTTCAGTTTTATCTTAAGCATCTGTATTAGTCCATTTCCACACTGCTGATAAAGACACACTTGAGACTGGGCAATTTACAAAAGTAAGAGGTTTATTGGACTTACAGTTCCATGTGGCTGGGCCTCACAATTACGGTGGAAGGCAAGGAGGATCAAGTCACATCTTACGTGGATGGCAGCAGGCACAGAGAGAGCTTGTGCAGAGAAACTCCTGTTGTTTTTTTTTTTTAACTTTTAATTTAATTTATTTTTTTTAATTGCATTTCAGGTTTTGGGGTACATGTGCAGAACATGCAAGATAGTTGCATAGGTACACACGTGGCAGTGTGATTTGCTGTCTTCCTCCCCCTCACCCACATCTGGCATTTCTCCCCAGGCTATCCCTCCCCAGCTCCCCCGCCCGCTGTCCCTCCCGTATTTCCCCCAATAGACCCCAGTGTGTAGTGCTCCCCTCTCTGTGTCCATGTGTTCTCATTGTTCATCACCCACCTATGAGTGAGAATATGCGGTATTTCATTTTCTGTTCCTGTGTCAGTTTGCTGAGAATGATGCTGGAAACTCCCATTTTTAAAAACATCAGATCTCATGACACCCATTCACTATCACCAAGAACAGCACAGGAAAGACCTACCCCCGGAATTCAATCACTTCCCACTGGGCTCCTCCCATGACATGTGGGAATTGTAGGAGTTACAATTCAAGATGCAATTTGGGTGGGGACACAGCCAAACCATATCAGCATCCGTAGGCAGCATTTACTGTTTTGATCACCTATTACAATTTGCATTTTTTCTGGATTAGGACACCTTGAATTTCCTTTGGAGAACCATTTCTCCAGGACTCCATCCCTGTGGATTATGGATTGGGTGAGGGCTCGCTCCTTTCTCCAGAGGCAGCACATGTGACCAAGGCCTGATTAATCAGGAGCAGGCAGGTGACCCAAACTGATCCAATAAATATAAATCCAGGGACTTACACCTGAGACACTGAGTAAAGGCGTCTCTTCAGTGCTAAAATATAATCTGGGAGGATGAGAGCGGAGGGAGCTGCCAACTGAATGATAATCGGAAAGAAACTGCGTCCTAATGACATCATTTGGGCTCCTGGATCGAGTCAAGCCTGAAAATCACTGATATGGTTTGGCTCTGCATCGTCACTCAAATCTCATGTTGAATTGTAATCCCCATTGTTGGGGGAGGGATGTGGTTCGAGGTGATTAGATAATGAGGGTGGATTTTCTCCTTGTTCTCACGATAGGGAGTGAGTTCTCATGAGATTTGGTGGATTAAAAGTGTGTAGCACCTCCTCTTCACACACACTCTCTCCTGCTCCACCATGATAAGACAGGCTGGCTTTCCCTTTGCCTTCTGCCATGATTGTAAGTTTCCTGCAGCCTCCCCAGCCGTGTTTCCTGTACAGCCTGTGGAACTGTAAGTCAATTAAGCCTCTTTTCTTTATAACTCGCCCAGTCTCAGGTAGTTCTTTATGGCAATGTGAGAGAAGGTTAATGCAATCACTGAGACTTTTCAATAACAACCCCAAACCCTTTGCCTACAACAATTTGAGTTTTTGTCACTTGCAACAGGAAGAGTCTTAACTGATGTTGCATCTGACAGTTGGACTATGGACCTTTGTATCATGGATGGTAGCTTGTGTCTCATTTCTAAAGATTGGTTTTTCTTTAAAAACTTGTTTGTGTCTTCTTAAAAAATATAATTAACCTTTGTGATTTTTGAGAACTTTTTGTAACTAATTATTAGTTACCCTTATAGCATATAATTATTCCCTGAATGAGCAATGTCCACATGAGACAGCAACAAATCAAAGGCAGAAATGCTGCAGTGGGATTTGGATGCTTGGGTCATGCACCAGAGACTTGGGGCACAGGATTCTCAACATTAATGTTCAGCTTTTTTTTTATTGCTATATGATGTAGACTTCAGAATAAAGAGTAGACTAACTCTACAGTGCTAAATCCTCAATGCCAGACATTAACTATATTTCCTTACTATGTTAATTTGTCCTACTGCAATTTATTTCCTTTCTCTGTCATTTCATCAAGATAGAATCCCTCCCTCCCCCTTTCCCCTCCCTTTCCCTTACCCATCTTTCTTTCTGAGACAGGGTCTTGTTCTGTCACCCAGGCTGGAGTGCAGTGGCATGATCTCAGCTCATTGCAACCTCGCCTCCTGGGCTCAAGCAATTCTCCCATCTCAGCCTCTTGAGTAGCTGGGACTACCACACTTGGGTACTTTTCGTATTTTTTGGGTAGAGACAAGGTTTTGCCATGTTACTCAGGCTGGTCTCCAGCTCCTGAGCTCAAGCAACCCACCTGCCTTGGCCTCTTAAAGTGTTGGGATTACAGGCATGAGCCACTGCACCCAGCCTAGAATTTTCTTTCAAAAGCCTTCTTGTCTAAGATCCAAGCTTCTTGAATAAGCCTGTAGCCTAACTATATTTGGTACCCACTAAAGCAAAACAAAAATATTGGAAATGTTCTAGCTCCTGGTTTATTTTAAAAGAAATTTAATCTTTCCCTAAAGTCCACCGTTTATTGACCTTTACATTTTAGATTTTTTTGTACTTGTTGATACAGTGAAAGCAGAGACATTTAAATGAGTTTTACTTTAAGAGAAGCTGGTATTTGAGAAGTAAGATTTATGAAATGTCTATTTGAGGAGGGATTATTTGCATGTAAAGTTATTTTTCACTTTAAACAAAGCTTTCTCTATTTTTCCTATTAATATTCACCCTAGTGAGTTAACTATTTGACTTAATGTATAAAATTTTACTTAAAATTCTAGAATTTCAGAGCAAGAAGAGTACTTGAAGATACTTTTATATTTGAGGAAGTCAAGGAAAGAGACAAGTTAAATATTTTGTCCCGGCTGGGCACAGTGGCTCACATATGTAATCCCAGCACTTTGGGAGCCTGAGGTGGATGAATCACTTGAGGTTAGGAGGTCAAGACCAGCCTGGGAAACATGTCAAAACCCTGTCTCTACTAAAAATACAAAAATTATCTGGGCATGGTGGTGCATGCCTGTAATCCCAGCTACTCAGGAGGCTGAGGCTGGAGAATCCCTTGAACCCAGGAGGGGAAGTTTGCAGTGAGCTGAGATCCTGCCATTGTACTCTGGCCTGGGTGCAGAGGAATTCTCTCTCTCTCTCTCTCTCTCTCTCTCTCTCTCTCTCTCTCTCTCTCTCTCTCTCTCTCTCTCTCTTTCCCCCCTGCCTTCCTCCCTCCCTCCCTCCCTTTCCGTATATATAATTATTTCCCCCAACTAATGGCTGGTTACTAGTAGTTGGTAGATTGGTAATAGGTAGATTATATTACTTTTCTTCAGTATTTGCTCCTGTCCCTGTAAGAGGATTACACAGCCCTGCCTGTCACCTGTGCCTGCTCGTGCCTCCATGTAGGTGGAGAACATTACCCCATTCCATTTTCAGACTTGGCCATGTCTCTTACTTGGGTCAATGGAAGAGACAGTAAATGTACCACTTCTGAGACAAAGCTGAGTTGAGTTGAACTCTGGCTTTTCCTCAACCACTCCCTCATCAGTACTTCTAAATCAGGAATTTCAGCTGGCATTTGGTCACTGGTGGTGGCAAAAGTTGCTTCACCAGGCCAATTCTGTTGCACTGAAGCTGAGCCTTGAGACTGTTGCTCCAGCTTTCCAAATGATTTTGTGAGCTATTAATACCATTTAATAAATCCCTTTTCTGCTTAAACTAACTGATAAGGGTTCTTTTATTTTTTTCTGATTAAGACATATACCCTCTACTCTATAGACACATTTTCAGAAACACTTTTTTTTTGTGATGAAGAGTTCACCTGCATGCTTTCTGAAGAAATGAGAAACAGGTATATTTAGCATGCTTTCTGAAGAAATGGGAAATAGGTATATATAGTATTTAGTATTAAACATCTGGTATGTTTAATACTTTATATGATTCCACCCCCCAGTGATCGAGTTGGTGTAGATTAAAAAGATATTTTACTCAGGATAGGTGAGACATTGTCCACAGTGTCAATGGACATTGCGGATGTGGGAAATAATTATATGCTGCAAAGGCAACTAATAATTAGGGATTCATGAAGATCTCTGAAAGTTCTTAAAAGATACAAAAGGATAGGTGAGTCCTACCCAGGAAGCTGGGAAGGACCAAGAATGCTCACAATATTCTATGGAAATGGAAATTGTTATAAACTTTTTTGGTATGAAATTTATTAGTACATGTTTGAAGAGCCTTAGTATTCTGCATGTCATTTATTTCATCCATATATATATTTTTTCTTCATAGAAATAGTTTAAGGGTAATTACAGGGCTGGCCAAGTGGAAAGATGGGAGTTAATTCTCAAATCTGTCTCCCAGATAATTTGAAAGCTAGGGTTTCTTAAGGATAGTTTGATAGGCAGGGGGCTAGGGAATGGAAAATGCTGATTGGTTGGGCTGGGGATGGAAGCATAGGGCTGTCAAAACTGTCTTTGTGCAGTGAGTCAGTTCCTGAGTGAGGGTCATCAGTCTGGGAGATGTTAGTTATTCTCCTAGAATGTAAAGTCTGAAAAACACCTCAACCGCCAGTATTAGGTTTTACAATAGGAACATTATCTATAGGGGCAATTAGGGAACTTACAAATTTTGTGCCCATGCCGTGTGTCTCCTGAGCAGTAAACAATGACTAGTTATCATTTATTCATGGGTCTTAGCAGAATTCAGGCCCCTACCATAATTCTAACCTTATGGCCTGTTATTAGTTTTACAAAGGCAATTCTATCCTTGAACAAGGAGGGGCCATTATTATCCTTGCTTTAAGGTTAAACTATAAACCGAATTTCTCCCATAGTTAGCTTGGCCTATGCCCAGGAAGGAGCAAAGATGGTTAGTTTGAGAGGTTAGAAGCAAGATGGAGTCAGGTATGTCAGATTTCCCTCACCTTTCTAATTTTTGTAAAGACAATTTTCCTCCCCTCTTTGAGCTTGACCATACCTCATTCTTGAGCTATTAGCTACAGAGATGGGAAAAGGCTAACGATTGCTTTAACTTCTTGCTGACACGGGGGTGTAGTTGGGGTAGGAGTTGGCCCGTTGGAAAGAGGAATAAAACCATTTTGCAGTTGTCTGCTATTCACAGGTACCTTGTGGGGGTCTTGTGTTAGTCAGGGTTCTCCAGAGGGATGGAACTAATGGATATATGTATATATGAAAGGGAGTTTATTAAGGAGAATCGACTCACAGGATCACACAGTAAAGTCTCATGATAGGCTGTCTGCAAACGGAGGAGCAAGGAAGCCAGTAGTGGCTCAGTCCAAAAATAGGGAAACCAATGGTGCAGACTTCTTTCTGTGGCTGAAGGCCCAAGAGCCCTTGGCACACTGCTGGTATAAGTCCAAGAGTCCAAAAGCTGAAGAACCTGGAGTGTGATGTTTGAGGGCAGGAAGCATCCAGCACAGGAGAAAGATGAAAGCCAGAAGATTCAGCAAGCCACTGTATCCTACCTTCTTCTGCCTGTTTTTTCTAGCCATGTTGGCAGCCGATTGGATGGTGCCCCCCCCACAATGAGGGTGGATCTGCCTCTCCCAGTCCACTGACTCAAATGCTAATCTCCTCTGGCAACACCCTCACAGACACACCCAGAAAAAATACTTGGCATCTTTCAAGCCAATTAAGTTGACACTTAATATTAACCATCACAGGTCCCAAGGCTTTCGTGACAAAGATACCAGTAATCTCATCTGCAGTTTTAGCACAGCACTAAAATGAACAGCAGACTGTAAGATAATGAGTCCTAACATAAGAACTGAAAGCCCTAGCTTCAAAAGCCCCTGTGGAACAGATCTGAAGTCTTCATCCATCAATTCTCTGAAAAAACTTTATTTTAAGGACAAATCAGGGATGTATGTAAAGATACAGCAAAAGGATGATCATAATAACACTATTTAGAATAATGTTTATAAGGAAAATGATAATGTTTATTTATTTATTTATATTTGAGATGGAGTCTTGCTCTGTCACCCAGGCTGGAGTGCTGTGGCATGATCTCAGCTCACTGCAACCTCCACCTCCTGGGTTCAAATGATTCTTCTGCCTCTGCCTCTTGAGTAGCTGGGATTACAGGTGCGTGCCACCACACCCAGCTGATTTTTGTTTTTTTTTTTTTAGTAGAGACAGGGTTTCGCCATGTTGGCCAGGATGGTCTTGATCTCTTGACCTCGTGATCCGCCCGCCTCAGCCTCCCAAAGTGCTGGGATTATAGGTGTGAGCCACTGCACCCGGCCCGATAATAATATTTATAATAAAAACTTGTAACTTAATGTCCCAAGAACTGTAGGACAATTACAAAAGATGTAATGTATGCAAAATGAGACTTTCAGAAGGAGAGGAGGGAAAGGAATAAAAAAATTATTTGAAGTCATAATGACTGAGAACTTTCTGAAACATCAAATCACAGATCTAGGAAGCTCAGAGAACACCAAGCAGGATAAATATAAAAGGGTCTACATGTAGCCATATTGTATTCAAACTGCAGAAAGTCAAAGACAGAGGAAAGACTTCAGACAGACTCATCATCATCCTTCAACAGTCACTGCGTGTTATGTCGGATGATTTCCTCCTGGGGTTCATCGGTTGCCCACGATGGATAACATAGCCACAATCCTACCATGACTTCTTCATCTCTGACTCTTAAGGAGTCAACCTCCTTTCCACTGTTGCCTGGTTCTGTAGCCTGTAACAGATTCATAAGCTTTGTGCAGTGGCAGTATCACAGCCAGTGAGGTTTATCCAGGGCATGATTATTGCTAATTGAAACAGAGTCATTGTGCACAGAGTGAGATTTGTAGTTAGCTACATCTAGATTTTTTTTTTTTTTTTTTTTTTTTTTTTGAGACGGAGTTTCGCTCTTGTTACCCAGGCTGGAGTGCAATGGCGCGCTCTCGGCTCACCTCAACCTCTGCCTCCTGGGTTCAGGCAATTCTCCTGCCTCAGCCTCCTGAGTAGCTGGGATTACAGGCACGCGCCACCATGCCCAGCTAATTTTTTGTATTTTTTTTTTTTATTAGAGACGGGTTTTCACCATGCTGACCAGGATGGTCTCGATCTCTTGACCTCGTGATCCACCCGCCTTGGCCTCCCAAAGTGCTGGGATTACAGGCTTGAGCCACCACACCCGGCCTACATCTAGATTTTTAAATCCCCGCCCCACTGTTTACCAGTTGGATAAATTTGGGCAAACCAATGTCTGACTCTCTTCATCTGATAAATGAAGATAATAGCAGTTACAGGACTGTTGTGAAAAAGCAGTTACTACAAATGGGAGCTGGATGCTCATAACTTTTTTTTTAAGATGGAATCTCACTCTGTCACCCAGGCTGAAATGCAGTGGTGGGATCTCAGCTCACTGCAACCTCTGTCTCCTGGGTTCAAGCAATCCTCCTGCCTCAGCCTCCCTAGTAGCTGGGTCATTGCTTTTCTTCTGACCTACCCTATCTTTCAGGTATCTGAGCCAGTTCAAGGGATTCTGGTTTTCTTTGCAGGACCGTCCTTTCACTGGTCCAGAATCTTGCCTTCTGTTCATAATTCCTGCTTCCTCTTGGGCCTTTTTCCTTTCCTCATGTGAATGTTTGAGGCCCCATTATTTTACTTCTTGATTCTGTCTGTGATTCCACTAGTTCAGGAGTGGTGACTTACCCTCTCCACTGCCCCGGCTTGTTCCGATTTGAGCTCCACCCTGTCAGGTCCCGCCATAGCTGGCCTTGTAAACTTGGCAAAGTCACATAAAGTCCTGTGCCATACTTGTGCTTTTTTACAGCAGATGCCCATCAGACTGAAACATAATGTCCAGCTGAGGGAGGAGATGGCCTTTGCCTCGCAAATGTCATAAAAGGATGGCAAATTGAAAGCAATGAACAGAGAACCTTGGAAAATCATAATTTTTTTTTCTCCTGAAAAGACTCTTCACTGTCAAAAAGAGTAAGGCAAAAAATATATAGTTCAAAGCACTTAGAAGCAGAATTATCTCTAAGGAGAGTACTTTTAATTTTGGATATGAATGGCTCCTTTATAGATTTTGTGCTTTTGAATGAATTTGTTCAGTAGGATTTTCGAGAAGGCTGGCTACGTGGAGAATTAATCATACATGTAAGCCTTTGAATGTGAGTACCTTTATTATCTTAATATGGCCATTATTTTCAGATGGTAATACATGTTCATTATAGAAAATCTAGAAAATACAAAAACCCTTAAAGAGAAAATAACCCAGAAATAATCCTAACATTGTGGTATATTTCCTTGTCATTTATTTTTCTTTACAAAATTTGGATCAGATTTTACTCACAGTTTGACATCCTATTTTTTGCACTTAGCAGTATCTGTTGAGTGTTTCACTACATTCTTAAATGTAACGCCAAGACGTTAATTTTAATGGCTGCTTGTCATGCTATCGAATGACGATCTTATGAGTTACTCAGCCAGCCTCTGGTTTGTTATGAATGAGCTGTTTTTTGTGCCTGTGTCAGCTGTTGCAGTCTGTGGCCATGTGAGCATCCTGTAATGCAATGCCTTTGGCTGTGCCTCTGGGGCTTGCACATGCCTTTGTTGACAAGTAATTTCCTCTTTCTTTCTTTCTTTCTTTTTCTTTCTTTCTTTCTTTCTTTCTTGCTTTCTTGCTTTCTTGCTTTCTTGCTTTCTTGCTTTCTTGCTTTCTTGCTTTCTTGCTTTCTTGCTTTCTTGCTTTCTTTCTTGCTTTCTCTTCCTTCCTTCCTTCCTTCTTTCTCTTTCTTTCTTTCTTCCTTTTTTTTTTTGAGACAGAGTCTCGTTCTGTTGCTAGGCTGGAGGGCAGTGGTACAATCTTGGTTCACTGCAACCTCTGCTTCCCGGGTTCAAGTGATTCTCCTGCCTCAGCCTCCCAAGTAGCTGGGACTACAGGTGTGCACCACCACGCCCAGCTAATTTTTGTATTTTTAGTAGAGACAGGGTTTCACCATGTTGTCCCAGATGGTCTAAATCTCTTGACTTTTGATCTGCCTGCCTTGGCCTTTCAAAGTGCTGGGATTACAGGCGTGCACCATCATACCAGGACAAGTAATTTCTTTTCCAGAGTGGGGCACTTCCTAGTAAGGCCAGCATCAGGAAGTGATAGAGGAATGGAAATCCTCACACTCAAGCTTCCCCTTGGTAGGAATGACCTCCACTGCCAAGCAAGCTGGAGTCTGGGATTGGCTGGGCTAATATGGCTGTGTTGTAGTGAGCCAGGGTGTGTTTGTGGGTGAGTGCATGTGTCTGTGTGTGTCTGAGAGAGCATAGGTCAATAAGGCTGTCCACCACAAAATTCTCACGCACCCTCCAAGGACTGTACAATTTTCTCTTTTCTGAGGTGATTCCCCCTTTGTCTTTTTCTCTGAGATGACTTCCCTTTCGCTTTGCTTTGATGATTTTTATCTGGACACCGTGGACTGAGTGGTTTAAACGGTTATTTGTTTTCTTACATTTCTGGAGGCTGGAAGTCCCAGATCAAGGTGCTAGTGGATTTAGATTCTGCTAAGGTGTGTCTTCCTGGCCTTTGTCATATCTCTTTGCAGATGGCCTCCTTCTCACTCTGTCCTCACATGGCCTTTCTCCATGCTCATGTCGAGAGAGAAAGAAAGAGAAATCTCTTCTTTTCCTTATAAGGTCACCAGTTCTATCAGGTCAGGTCCCCACCCACCTAACCTTAGTTGCCTCCTGAAGACCCTGTCTCCAAATATAGCCACACTGGGGATTAGGGCATAGACATACGAACTTCAGTGGGACACAACATTCAGTCCGTAACACCTACATTATGCTCTATTGTTTTTCCTACAGCATTTATCATCTTTTAAAATATGGCCAGGCACAGTGGCTCATACCTGTAATCTGGCTCTTGGGGAGGCTGAGGTGGGAAGATCACCTGAGGTCAAGAGTTCAAGACCAGCCTGACCAACATGGTGAAACCCCATCTCTACTAAAAATTCAAAAATTAGCCAAGCATGGTGGCACATGCCTGTAATCCTAGCTACTCAGGAGGATGAGGCAGGAGAATTGCTTGAACCCAGGAAGTGGAGGTGACAGTGAGCCGAGATTACACCACTGCACTCCAGCCTGGGCAACAGAGATTCTGTCTCAAAAAACATTTTTTTTTTTTAAATTAAGTTAGTTTTTACCTGTTCTCTACTAGTAGAGTATAAGCTCCAGGAGGGCAGGGATCTTTGTTTGTTATTCATGGATATCTTCCAGGAACCTAGAATAGTACCTGCACCTGCACCTAGTAAGTGTAAAATGAATGATTGAGGTCAGCAACCATGGCTGTCAAGGTAGGGGAGTAAAAAAAGAAAAGGAGACAATGAAGTCCTGGTAATATGTATAAAATCCTCCCCCTCCCAAAATACGGGATATCTAGAAGGGGACTTGAGAGTTATCCTTCTCTAGAACTGTCAATACCTTGTCCTGCAACATGTGAAAATGTCATTTGATTGGGCAGGATGTTGGGGAGAACACAAGTTCAGACTTGTGTCTCCTTGTGTTGCTATGGAGGCAATGGTGTCTACTCAGTCTACTATAACAAAATACCACAGTCCAGGTGCTGTAAATGACGGAAATTATTTCTCACCGTTCTGGGAGTCTGAGATCAGGGCGCCAGCATGGTCAGTTTCTGGTGTGGGCTCTCTTACTGGCTTGTAGACAGCTGCCTTCTCACTGTGTCTTCATGCAGCAGAGAGAGAACTCTGGTGTCTCTTCTTCTTATAAGGGCACTAATCCCCTGAGGGCCCCACCTTCATGACCTCATCTAAATCCAATTACCTCCAAAGACCCCATCTCCAAATGCTATCACATTGGGCATTAGTGCTTCAATATATGAATTTTGGGGGACCACAATTCAGTCTATAGGAGATGATGTAGCAGGTGATTAGGACTTTCAGGATCCAGCCTCAGGAGGAGTCAGGTTGGAAGCAGAATGGGATGCTGTCCATGTAATCCATGCCTCCTCAGCCTGGAATTCAATGATTGGAAAACACTGAGGCACTGCATAGGCCGGAGGCATGCAGTGCCTCACGGTGCACTCACTTGGGCCAAACCTGGCTGGGAGGCTGCCGTTTACTCATCACTTTTCCAGATCTTGAGGAACTGTAGTCACTTACAGGTCTAATTTCTTATAAATCATTATCTAATTTCTTACAAATCGTAATCATAATTGTAGTCACTTACAGGTCTAATTTCTTACCAATCCCTCCCTAAGTGCTAGGATTACAGGTATGAGCCACTGCACCTGGCTGGAACATGGCAGGTTTTTACATTTTGTTTATATCATTTATGTCTCTCAATGAGGTTTTGTAGTTTTCTTCGTATCCTCTCCTTTCTTTGTAACAGTTATTCTTAAGTGTGTTTTAGTTTTTGTTGTTATCTTGAATGAAAGAGGTTTCCAATATATTTTCTAATAATTAAATGCTATTATATTGGAAAATATTGATATCTATTTATTTTTCTTATATTAAGCCATCTTATTAAACTCTGTTTTGAGTTTCCAGTCATATTTTTGTATATAATGATAGTTTTGCATCCTCCTTTCCAAAGGTTATAACAGTTATTTTTGTTTCCTGCCCTATTCTTGACCTCTAATACATTAAATAGTAGCCTGGTGTGGTGGCTTATGTCTGTAATCCCAGCACTTTGGGAGGCTGAGGCGGGCAGCTCGCTTGAGCTCAGGAGTTTGAGATCAGCCTGGATAACGTGGCAGAAGCCCGTCTCTACAAAAAAAATGCAAAAAAATTAGCCGGACTTGGTGGTGCATGCCTGTAGTCTCAGGTACTAGGGAGGCTGAGGTGGGGACCTTGCTTGAACCCAGACGGTGAAGGCTGCAGTGAGCTGAGGTGTGCCACTGAACTCCTGCCTGGGTGACAGAGGGAGGCCCTGTCTCAGAAACCAACACGTATGTACATATGTGAGACAGCATATTTATTCTTGGTCCTGATTTTGTGGAAATGTTTCTGAAGTTTCACTGCATGCCAGTCCACCCTGTCCCATTTGCTTTAACATTTTTCCGGCCCTTCCCTGCTCTATTGTACTGCAGTAGGCTGAAATCAGCATGTCCCAAGGTTCCCATGTCAGCTGCCTTCCTGCTGAGTGCAGGCAGTGGGAGGTCCTGGCAAGAGATTGGTGAATAGAAGAAAGGGAGAAGCCCAGGCATTCCTTCTCTATTCTCTGCCGGAAGTAACAACTCTAGCAGCAGCTGCATCTATTTTATGGCTTCAGCTCTGGCCAGACAGGTGTCTCTGTGGTTCCAGCTTCTGTTGGGCAAAGCTGGTCCCTAGTTTCAGGAAATACTCCTGCCTTTTTTCTTTCTTCAGGTAGTCTGCCCGTAGTCCCCAGCAAGAGGGTCCCTTCCCAGCTCCACATTTTAGAGGGCTCTGCATATTCCAAACACACACAAATAACTGAACTGAAGATCTCATGGTTGCCTCTGTGTCTTGAGTTCCTGCATCAGAGCTGCACAGCCTGGACTGTGACCCTAAACTTCTGCTCTTCTGGTTAACACAGAACAGGCCCCAGGGAAATGCTCTGAGACGCCTCTTGGCCTATGTCCTCAAAACAAAAGACAACTGCATCTGAGTGCCATTAAGTGTTTCGGGTTGTACTGCTGCTGATGTTGGGGATGGATACTGCTTTCGTGCTGAGAGTATAAGCACTTAGACACAAAAGAAGACAAAATGATTAACTTGTCAATCTTTTATCCCAAACAGCATGCATTCAGTAGGTTTTTGGATAAGGATGTATAATTTCCCAGAAGGCATGGGTATTCATTTTCTGTCTTCCTTTTGTGCTCCAATTCATGGTTCTAGAGTTACACGGGAATTAGGATGATATTTTGCAACAGTTGTACATGGTAACAGAGGACTGTTTTGCAATATTTAGCAATTTGTGTTGCTCTTAACTATACTTCTCAACCCAATCTGAATTTTGGCCTAAAACACAGAAACATGCTAATATTACATATGGCACATGGTTTAATATGTTACTAAGAGATGTGGCCTCAACTTGAGCCAATAGTCATAATATTCTTTGGAGAAATTAAAAGATGATAGGTATTTGTGATATATCTTGGATCTATCCACAGACAAAACACATTTAAATTTGATCTTATAGCCCCCTGAAGACACATGATGGAAACGCTGATTAAAAAATGCTGCCAAAGCCATTGAATTTTATTTAGAAAAGACACAAGGTAAACTAGATATAAGGTGTACTAGCTACCTGAAACAACAGATGATGCTCAGATACAGAGCAAAATGTGGGCTTTGGTGGAAAAGGAAATTAATTCTGGATTTGTGCTCTCCACAATTCTTTGATATGAACTATTTCTTGTTATTAATGTAAACAAACTAGGTAGGAGGTCCTGAAAGAGAGTCTTCCTTAAAAGGTTTCTAGCTTAGTTTCCTTTCTTTTAAGGATTTTTAACATATAAGCTAAAGAAAATCCAAGGATTAAATTGAAAAATATGTAAAAAAATAATATACAGAAACAAAAATCTGTAAAAATTCAGATCTAAATTTGGCAATTTCTCACTTAATTTTTAAAATATATTCTTAAATTTGAAAGAAAATGTTTTTCCTAAATAGAAATGAACTGCATATGAAATAAAAATGATATTCTAATAAAATATTAGGACAAGAAAGTGAAATGATTTTATGGCTTTAGTTGAGCATGGTGGTGCACGCCTGTTGTCTCAGTTACTTGGGAGGATGGGGCATGAGAATCAGTTGAACCAAAGAAAAAAAAAAGAGAGAAAGACTTGAGGAGAAGATTCATTATACATATTTTATATATATTGTATAAAAACTATTTTCCAGTCATTATAGATCAAGATATGGTCTTAATTAAAGAGAGATTTTAATAAATTAAGCAATGTGTTTTGATTTTTTTTTTATCCTAACGTTGGAATATTTGAAAGAAGAACTTAAGAAATGTTGTATGGATCTAGATGTTACTTTAAGAGGTGGTAAAAATACACAAAATACACAAAATATTGATCGGCCATTATTAATACCCATTCATAGAATAAAGCAATATTCCTGTTCTCTCTCCCTCTTTTTCTTCCTCTCTTTTCTTCTCATTCTTTCCTTTTTCTCAAAAAAAAAAAAAAAAAGTGTGTGGTCATCTCATAATCTGTCCCCATCTTACACCCCAGCCCTCCAGCACCTTCCATCGCTTTCCCTCCTCCACTCCCCACAAAAAAAAAAAAAAAAATTTGTGTCTATTAATCAGTCCCTAAAAAAAAAAAAAAAGAAAATCTTAAAGAATAATATTACATTAAAAAAAAAGAGGTGGTAAAAATAATGGTATATATGATCATGATTTATATAATAAGAGTAAAATATAGTATTGTTCTGTACTAATAAGAACTTTCCATATATGGCTGTTATAGTGCTTGAAAATAAATAGTAAAATGTAATAGTAAATGTAAAATTTCAAAATAAGTATGCTTTAAAAATTTTACCAATACTTTCAATAAAAGTGTTGCCGTCACAGTAGAGTGAAATTTGTCCAAGTTGAAGTTAATAATAATAAAAAACCTATCTGTCTGGGCATGGTAGCTCATGCCTGCAATTCCAGCACTTTGGGCAGCCAAGGTGAACAGATCACTTAAGCCCAGGAGTTTGAGCCAGGCTGGGGCACCATGGTGAAAACCCATCCCTACTAAGAATATAAAAATTAGTCGAATGCGGTGGCATGCACTCGTAGTCCCAGCTTCTCAGGAGCCCGAGATGGGAGGATCTCTTAAGCCTGGGAGTTCGAGGCTGCAGTGAGTTGTGATGGCACTGCTGCACTTCAGCCTCTGCAACAGAGACCCTGTCTCAAAACAAAACAAAAAACTATCTAAAAGTTACAATGAATCAAAAAGTTGTTAAAAACATTTGGCATTACCATTAACAGAATATAAGTTATGTGAAAATCTTGATTGTAACAAAAGGATTAATGATTTTCCTGGAGTAAACATCAAGAAAAATAACAAAAATATATGTATAATTAGTTATGAGTTATGAAATACTTTTATTTTACTATTTATTTCAACAATCATAGTTCACCAGCACATGCTATTTTGCCAACATTTATTTACATAAGAAACGTAACTTGCTGGGCATGGTGGCTCATGTTTGTAATCCCAATACATTGGGAGGCGAAGGCAGGAGGATCACTTGAGCCCAGGAGCTTGAGACCAGCCTCGGTAATGTGGTGAAACCTCATCTCTACCAAAAAAATACAAAAATTAGCCAGGTGTGATGGCGCACGTCTGTAGTTTCAGATACTCAGGAGGCTGAGATGGGAGGATCACTGCAGCCCAGGAATTTGAGGTTACAGTGGAGTATATCACTGCATACAAGTCTGGGTAACAGAATGAGACCCTGTCTCTATTAAAAAAAAAACTTTCCATATATTTCAAAATTTTGTCATCATAAAGGCATTTGTTAGATAGAAGGATAGAACACACTTTAACGATTTGTCATTTGACTTATTTATTTATTCTTTTGAGATGGAGTCTCACTCTGTCACCCAGGCTGGAGTGCAGTAACGCCATCTTGGATCACTGCAACTTCCGCTTCCTGGGTCCAAGTGATTCTCCTGTTAGGTAGAAGGATAGAACACACTGTAACAATTTGTCATTTGACTTATTTATTTATTTATTTATTCTTTTGAGATGGAGTCTCACTCTGTCACCCAGGCTGGAGTGCAGTGACACCATCTCGGCTCACTGCAACTTCCGCCTCTTGGGTCCAAGTGATTCTCCTGCCTCAACCTCCTGAGTAGCTGGGATTACAGGCACTCGCCACCATGCCTGGCTAATTTTTTTTTGGTATTTTTAGTAGATATGAGGTTTCGCCATGTTGGTCATGCTGGTCTCAAACTTCTGACCTCATGATCTGCCTGCCTTGGCCTCCCAAAGTGCTGGGATTACAGGGGAGAGCCACCACGTCCCGCTGTCATTTGGCTTATTTTAAACATTGAGGCATATGATATGTGGACCCTATTTGTATGCTTGCTGTGGGATCTCTCAATGTTGCTTTTAACCCAGGGTGCTAGTGGCTTCCTGCTGTCAACTTACTGTTACCTGCTTGACTTTTTACACTTTGATTTTGCACAAGTAAGTAGATACATGTATATTTTCTTATGCTCCTTTTTTTTTCTGTATGAAAAGTAGAGTTACAGGTTGAAGTCCTAACCCCCAGTTCCTCAGAATGTGATCTTCTTTAGAAATAGCATCATTGTGGCCAGGTACAGTGGCTCATGCCTGGAATCCCAGCACTTTGGGAGGCTGAGGTGGAAGGATCATGAGGTCAAGAGATCGAGACCATCCTGGCCAACATGGTAAAACCCCGTCTCTACTAAAAATACAAAAATTAGCTGGGTGTGGTGGCACACATTCCCAGCTACTTGGGAGGCTGAGGTAGGAGAATCACTTGAACCTGGGAGGAAGAGTTTGCAGTGAGCAGAGATTGTGTCACTTCACTTCAGCTTGGGAGACAGAGTGAGACTCTATGAAAAAGAAAAAGAAAAAGAAAAAGAAATAGCATCATGTAGATGTAATTAATTAAGAAAAGTCAAACCAGAGTAGGGTAGGTCTGTATATCAATATGACTCTTGTCCCCATAAGAAGAGGGAAATTTGGAGATGGAGATGCACAGAGGAGTGATGTGCATTTCATGAGAAGATAGGCATGTGACAACATGGGCAGGCAAGTACAGAAGGATATCTGCTGGGTCATACAGGCGTATCTTTTTTTTTGAAATGGAGTTTCACTCTTGTCGCACAGGCTGGAGAGCAATTATCTTGGCTTGGTGCGATCTCGGTTCACTGCAACTTTTGCCTCCCGGGTTCAAGCAACTCTCCTGCCCCGGCTTCCCAAGTAGCTGGGATTATAGGCATGAGCCACTACACCCAGCTAATTTTGTGTTTTTAATAGAGACAGACTTTCTCCATGATGGTCAGGCTGGTCTCTAACTCCCGACTTCAGGTGATCCACCTGCCTTGGCCTCCCAAAGTTCTGGAATAACAGGCATGAGCCATCATGCCCAGCCATCTTTTTCATCTTAACAGTGACTCCAAATTGCTGGTAGAGTGGCTCTATCAGCTGATCCTCCCACCAGACGTGCATGAGAGTATGTTTCTCTATGTCTAGCCAACACTTGATAGTAACAAACATGTACATATTTTCCCTATCTGGTGGGTAAAAAAACAGTATTTCAGAAACATTTGTATTCCATAGATTATTAGCGAGGTTTTTTTATATGTTAATTTTCCATCTGAATTTATTCTTCTGTAAATTCTCTTTTTATAAACTTTGCATTTTTTTCTGTTGTGTTATTTGTTTTATTCCTACTAGTTTGAAATATTTCTTTATGCAGGAGATGATCTTATTAATTTAAAATTGTCTCTAGGAAGAGCTTTTATGTCTCAAGAATGTTTGTTGGGTTTAACTGGTGGTCTTTTTAGCTTCTAGTGAGATGATCAAATGATGTTTATTTGACCTACTGATATGAGGCACCTGTAATTGTAAGAATCTTAAAAACCAGAGCAGGTCAGGTACAGTGGCTCAAGCCTGTAATCCCAGCACTTTGGGAGGCCGAGGCGGGTGGATCACGAGGTCAAGAGATCGAGACCATCCTGGTCAACGTGGTAAAACCCCGTCTCTACTAAAAATACAAAAAATTAGCTGGGCATGGTGGTGCGTGCCTGTAATCCCAGCTACTCAGGAGGCTGAGGCAGGAGAATTGCCTGAACCCAGGAGGCGGAGGTTGCGGTGAGCCGAGATCGCGCCATTGCACTCCAGCCTGGGTAACAAGAGCAAAACTTTGTCTCAAAAAAAAAAAACAAAAAAAACAAAAAAAAACCCAGAGCAGTTAAATATTATGTGGGCAAGAGGAATGATGCCAATGTAGAACTTTCAAAACATGTTTGGAGCATGTATCTTTGAGAGTGAGGACGTCATCTTTGCAGGATAGGTCGAAGCCCTGGGAAGGGTCTTATAGGGATGTAAAAGGTCTGAGCTTTACAGTAAAGACAAGGTGAAACTAGTGCAGAATTTTATTTTATTTTTTTTTAAAGACAGAGCCTCATTTTGTCACCCAGGCTGGAGCACGGGAGCGCGATCTCCACTCACTGCAGCCTCTACCTCCTGAGTTCAAGTGATTCTCATGCCTCAGCCTCCTGAGTAGCTGGGATTGCAGGCATGTGCCACCATGCCTGGCTGATTTTTGTATTTTTAGTAGAGATGGGGTTTTACCATGTTGGCCAGGCTGGTCTCGAACTCTTGCCTCTAGTGATCTGCCCTCCTTGGCTTCCCAAAGATGGGATTCCAGGCATGAGCCACTGTGCTCAGCTCTATTACAGAATTTTAAAGGATAATTGTGGAATTTTAGAAGATTAATATGCTGGTGGAAGAAGAAAAACAATAAAAGGAGAGGACTTAGATGCCCTGGGGTGAGACGAAAGAGCCTTTTGCTGTAATGATTTTAATGAGGAAGAAGAGAAGGAAGGTAGTTAAACAAGCTAATAACAAACTAATAGGACTCTCTAAAGCTAGGTTTTTTTTTTTTTTTTTGAGACTGAGTCTTACTCTGTTGCTCAGGCTGGAGTGCAGTGGCATGATCTTAGTTCAGTGCAACCTCTACCTCCTGGGTTCAAGCAGTTCTCTTGCCTCCGCCTCCCAAGTACCTGGGATTACAGTCACCCACCACCATGCCCGGCTAATTTTTGTATTTTTTAGTAGAGATGGGGTTTCACCATGTTGGCTAGGCTGGGCTTCAACTCCTGACCTCAAGTGATTCCCTGCCTCAGCCTCCCAAAGTGCTAGGATTACAGGCATGAGCCACCCCGCCCAGTCTTAAAGCTGAGATTTAGAAGATCTGCATGAGAAAAAAGGATACCTGTTCCCCCATAAATACCAGCATGTCATTAACTTGGGAACTATGCCAGGAGAGCTAGAGCTCAAAATAACTTTTGGGTTACAAATAATATCCAAATTGTACAAAGTTAATTATGAAAAAAATATATGTGGGGAGACTTTTCTCTGGACAAATGGTGTTTTGTTTTGTTTTGTTTTTTTGAGACAGGGTCTCACTCTGTTTCCCAGGCTGGAGTGCAATGATGCCATCATGGTTCACTGCAGCTACAACCTCCCAGCCTCAAGTGATCCTCCCACCTCAGCCTCCTGAGTAGCTCAGACGACAGCTGCATGCCACCACATCTGGCTTTGTAGACATAGGGTCCTACTATGTTGCCCAGACTTGTCCAAACTCCTGAGCTCAAGCAATCCTCCTACCTCGGTCTCCCAAAGTGCTGTGATTACAGGTGTGAGCCACTGCGCCTGGCCAAATTGTGTAATATTGTACTAATAGACGGCAAAGAGAAAGCACACCTCATGAACTTATTTTGACAATTGATAATGTCAAAGAGAGATTTTCAGGCTGAAGGTGGGGTATAGGGTGGAACAATATGGTAACTGAAGACAGTTCAGAATGGGTGAAGAAGTTGGAGGAAAACATCCATCTGTTCCAGGTGAACTGTATTCCAGGAAATGGAGAGAACTTTCAACAATGTCTCAACCTTTGTTGGTGACTTTAGAGAGAGCCTGCAGAATGTTAATGACACTTTAAAAGAGGGAGTGGGTGGGTGTGAACAAATGAAACTCCAAATTTCAAAAACGCAGACTTCACAAACTACAGATCAGTGATCTTAATGTCATTTTGGAATATGATTCTAGGAATGGCTTAAGAAGGGGATGACTTAGGGGCTCCCAAAAGAGGAAGTGAGGACCATTAGAACTGCACATAAGTCCCATAAAAACATGACAGATTTACCCACATTTCTTCATAGGTTTGCATGACTGCTGGATCAAAGAGGTATTACCCAAAAGGAACACTAACAATCAGGAGGCATTAGAAGCCAGAGAAGAGCAAGCATGAGAATGAACAAGGGACATTTAGTCTGGAGGAAAGAAGGTGTAGGAAGAACATGATGGCTATGTCAAGTGCAAGAAGGACCACTAAATGGAAGACGAATCAGGCCCCATTAGTGGGCCTTTAGAAAGCAAAATCAAAGGCCAATGAGTATAAGTTATGAGACCTAGGAGAAGGCTCAGTATAAGGAAGAACTGCCTAGCTACTTACACAGTCTAAAGTGGAATGGGCTGCTTGCAAAGTGATTTCCCCATCACTTCAAGTGTGCAAGCAGAAGCTGGTCATTCACTTTTTGGAAAATGTTCTAAAAGAGATTCATGCATTATTACACGTGTGTTTGACTCTAAAGTCTTTCTGATTTTGAGATCCTATGATCTGCGACTGCGTTGGTGCAAATGGGAAGAAATAGGTTGGAAACACAAATATGATGCTGCTGTAGGCAGCAGAGTGGAAGGAATCAGAAGCAGACAGTGGGAAGAGACTTAGATCACCCAGTTAAGAAAAGGTAGTCTTGCAACCATCTTAGCCTCAAGGACCAGGATCATCCCATAATGATATAGGGCTGCCCAACGTAACTGCACTTCAAAGGAGGCCGCAAATCCATGACTTTATTGGATTTTGGGGATTTCATCAAGGACAAATATTTCAAAATACAATTTTAATGATGTTCAGTAAGGAATAGGATAGTGTACTATTTGGGTTCCCACTGCAAGCAGGGCCCCAAATACATGACTGCTGAGGACCCTGGAGAATGGGCCAGGCACATCCTTGGAAGCATCTCTCAGGTGCAGGTCAGGAGAAAATGCTAAAATCAAGAGCACTAGATGGGTGGCACAATGGAAGAGGGAGGAAAGATAAGGACAAAATAAACAGGTACATTTACTGGGAATGATCAGCTACCTGGACTGGTCTCAGGGGCACCCTGTTCAGCTGGGTTTAAGGAGAGAGGAAAGCTTGGAACCAGGAGACTGCTCTTGAAGTCCTTCTGTGCCCTGATTTCCCAAGTGACCTTGTAGATGTCATTTCACCCCTCTCATTCCTCCCTGTTATTAAATGCAGGTAGCTTGTTAGTCTAAAAGTGCTCTGGACTTTAGTGAGGAAAATAACTTCAGAAATTTAAGATATTGTCTGCATGAGTGCAAAGTGTTTGCACTTATTTGTTTATTTTCAAGGTTGGGGGAGGGTGCACTGATTAAGGGTGGGGCTAGAAGAGAAGACACTGGGGCCAGAGTCACTTGGCTCTGTCTCGATATCCTAGGGAAGCCAGAGGGCAGAGATCTGGCCAAGGGCGCACACCTGCAGTCCCTCGACCAGCCAGGCACCCGAGAATCCAGCGGGGCACATCAGGCTCTGCTGTCCCTTGGGCAAATCCCATTGCAGAATCAATCCAGGGGTGAAAAGCGAAAGCGAGGCACGCCCCTCCCCCACTAGATGGCACTGAAACGCCTCGTTCGAGGTTTTCAAAATGCAGGAAGGGGAGAGAGGAAAAAAAAAGACACAAAGAATATGGTGGAGGTGTGCTCATTTTGGCTCACAAGCCCCGTTGTGCAAAGAAGGGTGTGGGGCACTTTCTTTTCCCCCAGGGTAACTCTTTACCCGGCAGTGCCGGACCTCGACTTTGGAGTGAGGGTGAAAACGAGGGGTGAGCAAGAGAGTGAAAAAACCAGCGTTTGATGCCAGGAGGGAGGCTCCCAGCCTTTGCGGCGCTGTCTCACGTGAGCAGAGCAGGGGGGCTGAGGTTGGGATGAAGCGGGGCTCGCCTGGGGCCCACCCGCTCAAGGTCTGGGGTCTGGCGCTACCTCCCAGAGCCTCTGCAGAGCCTAAATCCAGCGGCCACCCTTACAAGATGACAAATCCCGCATCGAGGTTTCCTTTCACTCCACCTCCCCTCCTCAGTGCTCGAGCTCTCCAGCGTTTTCAAAATATCTACCAACCCACCACCCCCATCCACCATTAAATTTCTCTCCTTGTTGTCTTGAGTGGATCTGCCAAATTTCTTCTTTCTTTTCCTGCTGAGGAGGGAGGGCACGTGGAGGTGGGTGTGTGTCGGGCTGCTTGGCTCTGGGGCTGGCGGGTTAACTCCGTGGCCGCTCTCAGCTCGGCCCTGGGTGGAAACGCCTGTAGCTAGCAAGGTAGCGTCTGTGGCTTTCCGGGGGAAAAAAAGATCAAATGCATACCAAGACAACGGTGGCCCAAACCGCAACGCAGGGAGCTCGCTCGGCCCCTCCGAAGGCCGACTCTACAATAAGCAGTTTTTCCTTTAAATAACTGTAGTGGGTTTGAGAGAATTTTCCATGTCTGGAAAAAGAAACGGGAGCTGTAGGCAACATCCCTAAATTTACAATAATGCATGTAAACATGCTACATACCACATATATGTATATGTGCATAAATATGGATGTGGTTGGGCACATACCTATCTAGACACCATTGACTTGCCTGGTCAAAGAATAAGGCTGAGACATTTCGTGCCTGGGAAATGGTGCAGTTTATCTTTAAGGAGGCTAGAAAAATAAGAGATGAGGCTCACGTTGCACGGATGACATCACTAGCTTTTGGCTGCGCGCTCGGTGTTCTCGTCTGTGGGTTTTAGCCAAGGCTGCAGCGCCCCGCGCCCGACAAGAGAGCGCGGCAGCGGCTTCCTCCGGCGCCCGCACTCGGGCGATGCGATTTCCCCAGTCCCCTGGGCGCAGCCTGGGCTCTCGCGCCTCCCGGGCACCAGCCGAGCCTGCGAGGCCTCGGAGCCGCAGCCGCTAGAGGAGGAGGCGACTAGGGGAAGCCGAGTGACCCAGCCTCCCTCCCCCACCCTCTCCTCATTCATCTCGGCCACCACTGCGCGCTGGGAGCGGGATCCTGGGACGCCGAAGCCGGGACGGGATTCTCTGCGCGCTGCGGAGTGAGCCGGCATCTCGGCGCCGGGGTGGGCTGCTAAGAAAATGGTGCAATCTGAGAGCAGCTGAGCCCAGCTGGGCAGAGCAGACAGAGTGCCAGGGGCTCAGGTGGTTGGAGAGAGGGGCGGATTGTTCCTAGGGGCCCGGACCAAGGTTGTCCTCGGTGCCTGCGGCATTTTCTTTGCACCTGGGCGACCAGCTCCCGGGGCTCCCGGGTGCCAGATGAAGTGAAGAGGAGGCGTCGCGCGAAAGCCGGGTCCGGAGGCGGCCGGGTGGACACTCCAGGCAGAAGACGGCACTAGGAACAGCTGCGTGACGCCGGGAGGCTGGCGGCTGGGCCGGCAGCGCGCCGCGACGGCGTGACCTGTCCATGGTGTTGAAGACGCCGTGCGCCGAGATCCGAGCGCCGCGCACCGTGAGTGCTGCCCGGTGCGCCCTCCGCCGCGCAGCCCGCCCCTCGCGTCCGCCAGCAGCCGCCCAGTCTCCACAGACACCCGGCCGGGACTCGTCCGGTAACGCTGCCCGGGTGACCGCGCCGTCGGCCCGAGGGGCAGCTTGAATGGCCATGACAGAGGCAGGCGCCCGGGGAGCTCGCGGGGTAAGGTCGGCCGAGACAGTGCGTCCGCTGGGAGCGCGCCTCTGAGAGCAGCACCCGGGTCAGAAGTAGCAACCGACCTGCGGGTCACCAGGGAACGGAGATTTTAAAAGGACCCGACCCAGCGAGGAAGAACATTTCTGGGTGCGCGCCCCAGGTCCTTGCTTGCAGACGGAAGGGGAAGAGTCTTTGAGCGAGAGACCCAGGCGACTCGGGGCAGCTGAGGTTTCTTCCGCCTGCCAGCCGCATCGAGGGTGCTCCACTTCACCCTGTGGTCCGGTGGCGCTTCCTGACAGCACCCCCCCGTCTCCCTCCGAGAGGCAGGAGAGTTCTGTCCCGTCACCACCCTGCACAAAGAAACCTCGGCAAGCCCCACCGCAGCCGAGGACACTTGGCGTTTAGTTTCCGGCCCGAGGGCAGCGGCGCCCGAAGCCGGGCTGGGATTCAAGGCGGCTGCTGCGGGGCAGTCACTTCCTGCGGGGCGGGGAGGGGGCAGGAGGCGGCTGCGCTGGGTTCGCCGCCGCTGGAGGCTGCACCTGCCCCGGAGGATGCCCAGGAGCTCGCGGGAGCCTCTTCGTATCAGAACTTTTTAGGCCGCCCGCCCTCATCCCCGCAGTCCCCGGGCAGCTCAACGGTAGGTGGGAGCCGAGGGGGCGCCGCGGCGCGAGTCGCTCTCCTGCCCCCTCCCCCAGCTCGGCCGCCCTCCGCTTTGTTCCGGGCGCGGCAAGAGAAGGCGAGGCTGCGGCGGATCATGCCCATGGTGTAGCCGCCAAGCGGAGGCATGGCTGCCGGAAGGTTACTGCTCTACACGGGCCTCTCGCTAGCGCTCTGCGCCCTCGGCATGCTGGCCGTGGCCATCTGCTCGGACCACTGGTATGAGACGGACGCCAGGAAGCACAGGGACAGGTGCAAGGCCTTTAACACACGCCGGGTCGACCCCGGCTTCATTTACAATAATAACAACAACTTGCCGCTCCGGGCGAGCCGCTCGCGCCTGGACCGCTGGGAGGGCAAACTCCTCCGGGCCCGGAATCGCCGGCAGCTCTTCGCCATGAGCCCCGCGGATGAGTGCAGCCGGCAGTACAACTCCACCAACATGGGCCTCTGGAGGAAGTGCCACCGGCAGGGCTTCGACCCCGAGATCGCCGCCCTCATTCGGAAAGGTAAGCGCCGGGCGCGAGGCGTGGCGCTGCTGAGAGCCCGTAGGCCCCGCAGCCCCTCGCGTCTCCTCCTCAGGCCACACTAGGCTATCAGGGCTGTCAGGTCTCCTGGTTCCAGGTGGTCCGGCTCTCCAGGCCTTGCTGAGCCTCGGGGCCAGAACTTGCCTCTCTCAAAAGCTGCCAGTGAAGCGTGGTGCAGGCTTAACTCTTCCCCGCCTCTCCTCTTGCGCTTCTCTGTCTGTCCGGATTCGAGTGGAACCTCTTGGTCTAGGGTTCTTATCCAGGATAATGCTTCATCAGCAGCCTCTGAGAAGAAGGGAATCTCGAACGTTGTTTGCGCTCTTAAAGGAAACCCTTTAAGGAGTCATGTGTCAGGGCTAGACAAGCTGCTAATATTTTTGTTGAACTGATTCAAACAGGGGAAAGTGGGGGAAACATTTCACAGAGGCGGCCTTATTCATACCAGAACTGTTTGCTGAGCGCTATACTATACCAGGAATGGTGCAGGCATTGGTCATATAAACATGAATAAATCGCAGCCCCTGACCTGCAAGCAGCTCAAAGCCAGCTGACCAGCAGCATCATTATCACAATTCTTTATGTCTCCTTCTGAAGCAGTGGTTGACAGTAGTGACTTGTGTGCACTGAATATCAACAAGGTCTAATAAGTACAAAAAAAGTAGTTCTTTGGGTAACACCAAAGTGGGCATGTCAGATTAAAGAAAAATAAAATTTTCAGAAAATGTATTTAAAAATAACCAAAGTGTATATCAAAACATAAAACAAGCTGCATTTGCTAATGATAAAAATTATTTGATATTTTAATGTGATCACATAACTTAAAAAAATTCTGCTTATCTGATGGAATTTGTAAACCTTGTATGATATATACTCTGGGAACCATCCTGTTGTCAACTCACTGGAATACTGTTTGAATATTTATTAATATTGCTCTGAAGAAAGGAGTGTGTTCTCTTCAATGGTAGCTACATTGCAGAAAGATGGGCAGATTTTATGAGTCTTGTCTTTTTCCCCTTGTGTTTCATTCTCTTCAACTATTAAGTGGTGGTGTTGAGGTGACAAAGATGCTATTATTTGTAAAGTCTTTGAGGCCAAGACATAAAAGCAGTTCTTAATGTCTCATTATAGTGTTGTGAGGTTTGCTGCTGTATTAAAATAATATTTATGAGAGCTGATGTTCTTTGATAGATAGAAGTGTTACAATTGATCAGAAAAAAATGTTAATTTGTAAAAAAAGTTAATTGTTTAAGAATGACAGGCAGTGGGTGTAGCCTAGGTAGCCAGGTCAGATGTAGGTGAGGTGACTTCAGAGAGGGAATCCATCTCAGTGTTTGTTTTGTACCTTCTTTAGAATGACTAGGGATTTTCTGATTTTGTTATGGGTGTGTTAATACGACCAAGATCCCATTTGCTTCACAATTAGGTTCGTATTGGAACAGGCTGACCCATTTGGAGCACTACCCCTTTGTAAAGATGTACAGGATAGCAGGGGAGTCCAGAGGAAAGCAACTTGGGTTTGGATGTCAAGGCAGGAAAACAAGAGGACCTAGAATAGTTTTTGACAATGGGTGACTTTATAACAGTTTTCAGATTCTCAGATTTAGAAAGCATTATTTTATCCATAATTTTCTTCTTTCTTTGAAATTGAAATGAGAGGAAGTTAGCTGAAATGTGAGGGAGAATTCATGTTAATAATGAACAGCAAACACTGGGAGAATTTGCCAAAAGAGATTCTTACATTTCCTTCTTTGAATGCCTTCTAGAATAAGAGAGGTACCCTGTCTGGTGTTGGTTAACCCCACTTAGAGAAAGGGGGATGGAATTCATGGTTTCTGGTGGTTCCATTCAGGGCTTTGATTCCCTGTTGCTCTGCTTGGCAGTCTGACTAGAAAGGTTGACTTGGTCTGTGCACCAGAGGGATTGGTTGCCATAGTGACTTGTTCTTCCGGTGAAGCTGGAAACACAGTGACAGGGAAAGGGATAGCGGAAGAATGTACAACACTTTGACTTTGTATCGACTGATTTTTAATTGCAGCTACAGAAAATGGACATGGCACAGCAGGGGTATTGAATACACTGATACCTAGAGTTGGCAGGGCATTGTATTTCACTTGAACTAATGGAAATGCTGTTCCCCATCACCCAAAATACAGCAATCACTGTCAGCGGCAAGCACCTGCTTACCATGGCCGTTTCTGTCCATCTGACATTCTTGTTCAGTATTATTGAGATAGATGGCATGCCAGCCTCACAAATCTTGAGAGAGTTAAGGTCACTCTCTTCATTTTTAACCTCGAAACACAATCTTCGAAAACCAGATCTTCCTTTTCTGAGCAGAAATAGACACATTTTGGAAATAAGTGCATCTTACATTAGTTGAGGTCACAAGAAATTCCAATCACATATAGAACATAATTTTTACACTTAATCAGTGTTCTTCCTAGATGGGCAGATTCTATAAGGAGGTTGAAAAGAGAAATTGATATCCCTATATTTAAATTTGAGACATTTTAGAAAAAGGTGTTTATCTCACATTATTCATTAGAAGCCTCAAAAGAGATCCCAGACCTCTGTCTTTTTTGAAACATCTACTTTCATTAAAACTCCGAGAGAGATGTATTGGGCAAGGGAAAAGGAAAATCAGAGAAAAGACTTTAAAATCTGTCAATATATAGGAAAATTAGAGACCTATCTAAATTGTTAAATCGATGTTAATTACATTAGAAAGTGCTGTTTGTGCATTTCAACATAAAACCACATAATTCATAAGGAAACAAAAGTCAAATCTAGGTCTGATTTGAAGATAAAGTCCCCTGGATTTATATTCATTCTGAAATCCATTCTCCTCAAAGATCTTCTGCCATGCTGTACCCCCACGTATGCATTTCTCATCACTGTGTATTCATTTGTTTGCATTATTAAACTGTAAGTTCCTAGAGGGCAGGAAAGACAATCATTTGTACAATACATTCACCAGATGCTTGGTATTTGGGAAATATTTCATACAAATGAGGTTCCCAGAAATGCGTCCATCAAGAGCTTATTCTAATTATAGAAACATTTGTATGAGCATTTAATTAAAAAAATTAGAAAATCGTGAAGGGGAAAAAAATGAAATAGTGTGGCTATCAGGCCAGATTAATATCACAACACATGCTACATAATCTATGAAAGGACAATTTCTTGAGCTTTGCCAAGGAATAAGGAAAACAGACAATTCTTTTTTTGGATAAAATATCACTAAGCAGACACATCACTTATGGACATTATTTTTTGTGATGGATATGGTTTTAATTATTTCCTCCTTGTGGTTAAAATTGGACATGGGGTGCAGCAAGGGTAGATTACCCTGAATTCCCATTTGATGGTGTCCATGACAAGTCTTAAATCAGGTCCTTTTGTCTTCTTGCTTTTAAATCTCATCCATGTCTCCCTAGTAAGTGACTGCAGGCACTGGGGACAGATCAGTGACAAGATCAGTTTCTGAAATCCAAGAGACTTCCAGACCCTTAGGAGGAGCAGCTATAGGTAGGATTTTGTTACAGGGAACAACAAGGGAACAGTTATATTCTTTGGTTTGTACTGAAATGTTGTATTGATATGGTTTGAAATAAGTAGAACTTCAATTGATACTCTAAGAACTTTTTATTATTTGAAAATTGGCCTCTTAATAGACTTTGACTTAAATAGTTCCCATAATCACAGAGTGGTTGTCAATGCTCCAAAAATAATTTTAAGAAAACATTTTACATACTTAAAATTAGTAATGGGAACAGTAAATATTTACTGTACATGTGTTGTGTGATGGGCACACATCGCTAGGATGAAGAAATGCATAAGACCTGGTCCTCAAAATTCTCATAGTCCGTTAGTGTTACAGAGAATAGGTTACAACTACAGGATGATGACAGCAACAACAGAAACAGACGTGGAGGAACACAGAGGAAGTGTGTTGGCAGTAGCGGGAGGTAGGCGGGGATAAGGTTTGGAGGTGGACGTGGAGGAAGGATATTTCAGGCAATGGGCCAGTGTATGCACAGCCATGGAGGTGTGGAACAGCAGTTTTCCTTTGTGAGCGTTGATTTCTGGGGCAAGGAGAAGGAGCAGACCGAAGCTGGAGAGTAGGCCTTGACCAATTTAGGGAACTTGTATGTTAAATCCCGTATAGCTATGCTGCCCAGCTGGGGAGACACTAGCCCCATGTGGCTGTTTAAGTTAACAATAACCAAAGTAAAATAAAATAGGCCGGGAACAGTGGCTCATGCCTGTAATCCCAGCACTTTGGGAGGCTGAGGCAAGCAAATCACTTGAGGTCAGGAGTTTGAGACCATCCTGGCCAGGATGGTGAAACCCCATCTCCACTAAAAATATAAAAATTAGCTGGGGGTGGTGGTGTGTGCCTGTAATCCCAGCTGCTTGGGAGGCTGAGGCAGGAGAATTGCTTGCACCTGGAAGGCAGAGGTTGCAGTGAGCTGAGAGCATGCCATTGCACTCCAGCCTGGGCGATAGAACCAGACATCATCTCAAAAAACAAAAACAAAAACAATTTATTTTCTTACTGTGTTGGCCACATTTCAAATGTTCGATAGCCATATGTGGCTACTGGCTATTGTATGGGACAGTGCAGATTACAGTGAACATTGCCACCATCAGAGAAAAGTTCTGTGGACAGCGACATGCAGAGCCTGTAGCCTCTAAAAGAACCAAACAACCAAGCACATTCTTTGTTTCAGATGAGGGTAATTCCATGATAACTTGGGTTTAAATTTAAGTATATCATCCTACACTTTAAGAAGCTTTGCCACCTGAATGTATTGGGCAGAAGGCTTTAGTTCATGGTCAATTATGCCAAATCTATAATTTCCCATCATCAACTCACAGAATTCTCACAAGCTTCTCCCTTCTTCCCTCCTGTCCTTCTCTCCAACTCCATTAAACATCACTTGCGAAGTTGACGGTGTGGGAAAGAGATTAATAATAATTATATCTAACCTGGATGCCAGGTCTTTCCTAAAAGTTTTACATGTATTAGCACATTTAATGTTCATAGTAGCCTGAGGAAGTATTAGTATTATTTTAAATTCTCATCCTAAAGTTGAGGGAACTGAGGCACATAAAGGTCAAATACCTTGCAAAATCTCACAGTTAGCTAGAAACAAAGGTGTCAGAATTTGAATTCTGGCTCCAGGTGTGGGAACTCACCCCCCACACTCTACCATCACCTTAGAGTCTATCAGGGCAGGAGTGAGGTGGAGAAGAAACTAGGATATTGATTCTACGAATTGAGAGGAAAAAGGAAATAACACCTTTGGAATCTCAATTCTAATTGAAGTAGTTAGAGTGGCTCACACACCATGTTTTGAAGCTCACTGACTGAAGTGCCTACACATTTTGTTGTATAACTTTTGCATATTTACTTTGCTCACTGTGGTAGATGCTGAGGTTATAGACATGAAGGACACATTCATTTATTCGACGAGGTATTTGAGGATCTGTGGGCTGTGCATCTGTGTGTCAGGTCCAGTGTTGGACCAAATGGAGAAGCTTATGTTCCAGAGGGGAGAGGCGAACAATATAGAATAAAAATAATCTCTAATATATGAATCATGCATAATATAGGACAGGATGGTGGGTACCTTGAAGGTCTGCCCTTATGGAGCGCAAAGGAGAAGAATGACAAGCCAAAAATAAAACGTAGTCAAGTGCCCCATAACATTTTAGTCAAAGACAAACTTTGTATATGGCAGTGGTCACATAAGGTTATCATGGAGCTGAAAAATTCTTATGGCTTAGTGACATCATAGATGTCACAGTGCAACGACCCATTACTCCTGTGTTTGTGGTGATGCTGGTGTAAACAAACCTATTGCCCTGACAGTGGTATAGACGTCTAGCACATACAACTATGTACAGTATGTAATGCTGGAAAATAAAATGACTATTACTGGTTTATGTGTTTTTATATATATATATATATATTTTTTTTTTTTTTTTTGAGACGGAGTTTTGCTCTTGTTGTCCAGGCTGGAGTGCAATGGTGCGATCTCAGCTCACCTCTGCAACCTCTGCCTCTCAGGTTCAAGAGATTCTCCTGCCTCAGTTTCCTGAGTAGCTGGGATTACAGGCATACGCCACTACATCCGGCTAATTTTGTATTTTTAGTAGAGATGGGGTTTCTCCATGTTGGTCAGGCTGGTCTTGAATTCTCAACATCAGATGATCCACCAGCCTTGGTCTCCCAAAGTGCTGGAATTATAGGCATGAGCCACTGTAACTGGCCACTATACTTTTACTTGTTATTTTAGAGTGTACTCCTTCTGCTTATAAAAAAAAAAGTTAAGTGTAAAACAGCCCCAGGCAGGTCCTTCAGGAGAGATTCCAGAAGAAGGCATTGTTATCATAGGAGATGCCAGGTCCTTGTGTGTCACTGCTCCTGAAGACCTTCCAGTGGGACAAGATGTGGAGGTGGCAGACAGCGAGATTGATGATCCCACCCTGTGCAGGCCTAGGGTAATGTGTGTGTTTGTGTCTTAGTTTTTAACAAAAAAGTTTATTTTTCAAAAGTTGAAAGACAAAAAATTTTATAAACAGAAAAAAGCTTACAGGACAAGTGAGAGTCAATGATTAGAGAAGAAACCCTGTGACTCACTGGGCAAATGAATGGATGGGGTAAATGAAGAGATGTGTTTTGAGCAGCTGCTTAGTGCAGAGCTCTTTGCTAGGTGTGGAGGGAGAACAAAAAGGCATGGTTGGTTCCTGTCCTAAGGGAGCTTACACTCCTGTGCTTTGTTTTCCAAATTCATTGTATGTACAGTGGGATCAGGTGTTTCCTTAGGAGTTGGCACCTGCATCAATTGGATCAGGAATCGACTAGGCAGGGAATGCAGGAGTGAGCCCTCCTTATTGAGTCAACAAAGTCTAGAGCCTTTTTTCTGTTGCAGAGGTCAGTTTATTTATTCTTTTACTGTAGGGTCAGTAAGGATCAATTAGAGGATCAATACTATATATTCCACTTTGGATGTCAGTTAAAAACATTTCCCCTTCTTTGCTATTAGTTACTAATCCTCGGCCTTCAGGCAGAAGCTAAACACACTCTGAGTTGGTTTGACCCGTCATACACAGCCACGCACACCCTGCCTGGACACAGTTGGATGTTAGATGTTAGAACCACAAGCGTTTATTTAGATGCCGATATGTTTATAACTTACTACCCCCAAACAATACGTAGAGAGAGGAGGGAGGGTGTGACTTGGTGGCTGACTAGATGGGAAAATCATCCTAAAGTCTTGATTGCTGTTTTTGAGAGAATTCTTTTACAGGACTTCTGTTCTATGTAAAATAGATTTTAGATTCTATAAACTAAAATGTTTAGATTCTATAAACTCCAAGCCCTTTCACACTTTAACATTTGATGAGAAAGTTGGATCAGGTGGTAAAGAGTAGATACTAGGTACATGGTTGAGGGAGGGGGGAAAAGAGGGGCAAGGTGAAAGTTGGTGGGGGGTGGGAAGAGAAAGCGGGGGAGAGAGAGAGACAGACGCAGAGACATGAGAGACAAAAGAGAGTGATTTCTAAAGAGATCATCCTGGGTGCTAGTTTGAATAGCAATAGCTAATTTCTTACAACTGTACAATCATGTAATAAAAATGAACTTTTCCTCTTTTGAATCGTTAAAATGTGATGTGCAGATCAGGGTTGAAAATGAAAAACCTGAGGACGGCGATGACAAGCGCACAACAGTGTGAATGTATTTAGTGCCACTGAACTTTAAAACTGGTTAAAATGGGAAATTATCCCCGTTAAATAATACATTTAAACAATAGAGAAAGGAACTGGATTCTGCTTAGTGTGTGAAATACTTCATAGCCCAAGTCTCTTCACTCATTCAGCACAATTTTTGTTTTCTTTTGAGACAGAGTCTCACTCTTGTTGCCCAGGCTGTAGCTGGAATTATAGGCACACACCACCATGCCTGGCTAATTTTTGTATTTTTAGTAGAAATGGGGTTTCACCTTGTTGTCCAGGCTGGTCTCGAACTCCTCACATCAGGTGATACGCCTGCCTCGGCCTCCCAAAGTGCTGGGATTACAGGCATGAGCCACCACTTCTGGCCCATTCAGCACATTCATTGAGCACCTGCTATGTATTAGGCACAGCCAAAGTATGCTTGGGATGCAGAAATTAATAAAACACGAAATTCCTGCCTTCATAGGGCTTGCAGTTAAACATTTTTGAGCTTTAGATTATTTTTTTCTAAACAGAACTTTTAAGCAGTACCAATATATAAAACAAGGAATATAAACCAATATATAATATTGTTTATTGAATATATAACTTGTTTTATATATTCACTATATATAATTGAATATATGTTTTATATATTCATTGGTTGAATACATTCCTTGGGCCATTTAAAAGGTCAGTGAATGGTCATTTCACTGAACCTATTTAAGAAATGTCTATTAAGCATCAACAATGACAGGCACATTACTCGGGGTGAAGGATTTTGAGTGAAATCTGTTGTTTCTGTTCTCATGGGGCAAAAAAGTGAGGAGATAGGCAGGTAGACTCACAAGGACAAGACCCCTGGTTGGGTCTGTGGGAGATTTCTGTGCTGGCAGCTGGGTGACTGGGCCCCATCTGGGAGCAGTCAGGTATGTTTTGTAGAAAAGGGGACATGAGATCCTAAGATGTTCTTAGAGATGTTTGTGCATTGATAAGGTGGAATCTCAGCCTCACTTAAAAGCTGTGAACTCTGACTGGGTGATACTTGTCTAGTCTCCCAGCCACCCCTGCTTCTCTCCCAGATGCCCGGCCTTCTCCTAAAAGGCAACTGTTGCTGCCAAAGTTTTATAAATCATATCAGAGATCATATATTCATAATGTTTAAAAACAGCAAGTATAAATATAAGCCGGGCAGTGAACAGGTGATTCAAGGATGAAAAGAGTTTATTTTTTTGTATTTTATTTTTTTTAGACTGAGTCTCACTCTATTGCCCAGGCTGGAGTGCAATGGTGCAATCTTGGCTCACTGCAACCTCTGCCTCCCAGGTTCAAGTGATTCTCCTGCCTCAGCCTCCTGAGTAGCTAGGATTATAGGCACACACCAGCACGCTTGGCTAATTTTTTTTTTTTTTTTTTTAGTAGAGACGAACTTTCACCATGTTGGCCAGGCTAGTCTCAAACTCCTGACCCCAGGTGATCCACCTGTCTCGGCCTCCTAAAGTGCTGGAATTATAGGTTTGAGCCACCGTGCCTGGTCTATTTTTTTTTTTTTTTGTGAATTTGTATGCACAGAAATGGCATTTAAAGGACTTCTAGGGGTCACTAGGATTTATCTACAGGTGATGTTTTGTCTGAGTACAAGCTGCTGTGAACATTCACAGAAGTTTGACAGATTTGCTGCTTTTATGGGAGACTGCAGTATCTGAATTATTTCAATTGATTTTTTTCTGGCGTCAAAGTATTTTGCCAAGAAAAGGCAATTTACTTTATATTAGGTCATCTTCATACATTTATATCATTTCCTGCTTTTTAAAATGCCCTGCTGTTCTATATTCTGAAGCTCACTCTGTTGGACACTTTATTTGCTGAGAGTCCCTCTCATTCAGTTTTGCCCTCCATTTCTCTTCATCTATATAATAGTGATTCTATTTAGGCAATAGAGCTTCATGTCCCCAAGGGCCTGTAGTATTTCACAGGCCTGGATGGTCTAGGGTTGTTTTACCTGAAAGAAGCTCCGCGCGCAGGTGGTGCTGCCTGCTCTCTGGTGTAACACTGGAGAGAGACGGGGCACTCTCTCATGAGGCTGAAGACATGCATGCCTGTGGCCTGGCCCTTCCACTCATGAGCACGTGAAGCCCAAGAATATCCATGGCACCACTGTTTTTGACAGTATCACAAAATAAATAAAAAACATAAGTGTTCATTAATAAGATAATGATGTATGATATATTCATACAATAGAAATGATCACAGTATATTTAAAATAAATATAAGTATTAATATGTTAAGATTAATTACTTAGGTATTATTAATTTTTTTGAGACAGAGTCTCACTCTGTTGCCCAGGCTGGAGTGCAGTGGTGTAATCTCGGCTCACTGCAACCTCCATCTCCCAGGTTCAAATGATTCTTGTGCCTCCTGAGTAGCTGCGACTACAGGCACCTGCCACCACTCCCAGCTAATTTTTGTATTTTTAGTAGGGATGGAGTTTCACCATGTTGGCCAGACTGGTCTCGAACTCTTGAGCTCAAGTGATCCGCCTGCCTCGGGCCCTCCAAAGTGCTGGGATTACAGGCATGAGTCATCACGCCTGACTCAATTAATATTAATATTAAAACATGTATTTCAAATATACTGTGACTTCTATTCTCTAACACACGTATATTACCTGAAGTACATATTACATATGCATGTAATATGTACATTTACGTTACATATTTTATATACATGAAGTACCTGTAATATTAATAGATTTATATATTTCCAAATGGATAAACACAACATTGAGTAAGAAAGGTAGGGTGCGGAATGAAATGTAGAATAGGATGCCATTTATACGAAGTTCAAAAACAGGTAAAACAATATTAGATATTCTCTAAAGAAACATATTTGAATTGTATGAATAAAAATATGCATGAGACTAATAAACACAAAATGAAGGATGGTATTTACCTTTCTCAAGAAAGGGGAAGAAATGGAATTAGGAAGAGTGCCAGGAAACTTCCAAAGCATCTGTGATATTTTATTTATTTATTTTTTGAGATGGAGTCTTGCTATGTCACCCATGCTTGAGTGCGTTGGTGCAATTTTTGCTCACTACAACCTCCATCTCCTGGGTTCAAACGGTTCTCGTGCCACAGCCTCCTGAGTAGTTGGGATTACCGGCGCCAACCACCAAGTCCAGCTGATTTTTATATTTTCAGTAGAGACGGGGTTTCACCATATTGGCCAGGCTTTCTTGAACTCCTGATCTCAAGTGATCTGCCCGCCTCGGCCTCCCAAAGTGCTGGAAATACAGGTGTGAGCTACCGCATCTGGCCTGATATTTAATTTTTTTAAAAAAACAAAAACCGAAAGGTCTGAAGCAAATATTCACATGCAGGCATATTCAAGACACATGAGTGATCGTTACAATTCTGATAAAAAGGTAAAATTTTATTCAGATTGTGTTGGTCAGTGTGCAGGATGCAGGTGCTTTAAGGAAAATTATGGGACAACTTTGCCTTTGGGGCAGTCTGTGGTTGACTTTTGTAAATAGTAACAAGAAGCATTTAGAAAAAGGGAATCAGGTTATCCCTAACCAACAGTTTTCCTTGAAGGTAGCTATTAGGGAAGAGTGTAGAAAGAATAACATTTTGCTTTATTTCCTTTTGATGTGTAAGAGGAGGGACTCGGGGCTTTACAATGATTGATTACTGAGATGGAGACTAATATACAGGCCATTCCGCCCCTTTTTACGTTTCCTGCTGCTTGTGGAGAAAAATCAAGAATTCCAAGGGCCAGAAAGTTGAACTGAAGTCACTTTTTCAATTAACTTGATCATAGATTGAACTTTAAGTAGCTAGAGTACTGAGACAGAGAGTAACTATCTACTGAGGGAGTGAGACAAACCCAGGATTGAGCACAGACCTCTCCGAAGGCATTTTAACTCCAGGGAAGAGAATTCAGTGAGAACTAGTGAAGAAAAAGGTGAGAATTGATAAAAAAGAAATAGAGTTATATTTGTCTTCTTTAGCAGCTTTCATATCACTTTTGAAACTGAGTAGAGAATGTTAGTAAAACTTCAAGTGGTTTTTCTACTGATGAATAAGGTATCGATCATTTATTCTTAAAATTATGACGGTGGCTTAAGCCAAGACCCCTATGTTAAGATAATGTGTTTCTGCCTTCTTTATTTATGCAAACTATAGCTGGAATAGAAAAATCTCCTCAGAATTTAGCAAGAACTTCAGTTTTCAGTTGATAATGTTCTAAAAAAACCCAAAGCTGGCCTCTTGTTACCAAGGGATCATGAAAGTTCTAAGGGATTTCAGGGGTGTTGAAGCAGAATAACCTCGGTGCTCATGTTTCGGTAACCACCGGGCTGCAAGAGCTGCCCAGATGAGGCCCTGGACAGGCCTGTGCTGAAGTCCCAGGTGGCTGATCTGCTTGGTTCTTGATGCTCTGTGGGGAGGGAGACACGTTGCTCCTCATTAGGTGAATGACCTTCCACTTTGGAAAAGGCCGGCCTCAGTGTCTTCAACCTCTTCTCCCTCAATGTCAACATCAACGAAGCAGAACGTGACTTGCTTGGCCCTTGTTGTTTTTAGTTGTGGCTTCTCTGGTTGCCTGACTTTCTTTCTTCCCTCATGTGCACCTCTCATGCATTCCCATGTGCTTGGTTTCCTCACCCATCCCCTTCCTGGGACTGCTCCTGAAAAACCTCACATCCCTGGCTTTTCAGACACCGTTCTCTACCAGATCTGTTTGTATCTCTATTCTTTTTTTTTTTTCTGAGATGGAGTCTTGCTGTGTTGCCCAGGTTAGAGAGCAGTGGCATGATCTTGGCTCACTGCAACCTCCACCTCCCGGGTTCAAGTGATTCTCCTGCCTCAGCCTCCCGAGAAGCTGGGATTACAGGCGTGAGCAACTGTGCCTGGCCTATAGCCCTATTTTTATTCCTTCTCCTTTGCCAGTTTTTCTTTCTCAGACTGTGTGGATATCTTTCAGAAATCCACTTCTCTTTCTCACTCTTCATCTTCTCTTGGATCAGTCTCAGCCATGTCTAGGGCCATTTTGTTTTATGCTCATGACTAGTTGCACTGGGAATCTCTAGCCAGTCTTTCCGTCCAAGCGTCTTGCCTATTGGATGTCTCCACTAGGATCACCCATGGGTCCAAAGGAATCGATTTTATCTTTTTCCTCCCAACTCATCTCTTCTTCATTTTCTTCTGTCTTGGAGAACATGGCTCATTGTCTCTCTACTTGCCCAAACCAGGGACTCAGAACTCATCCTCAAGGTTCTCTTCCTTCTGCCTGACTCATCCAAGCAGTGAACAAGTCGCTTTAACTCCTAATACCTTTTATGTCCATCTCCCCATCCTATCCTAGGGTCCTTCCTGGTCTCCTGGGCTCTGGCAGCACTGTCTACTTGGTTTCCCTTTTCTTGAACCTCTTGTTAGGGCTTTCTATTCAGAGTGATTTTCCTTAAATAAACACTAGTATGTTGTCACTTTTCTTGAAGCCCTTCAGTGGTTCGCCACAACCTACTATCAGAATAAAGTCCACAATCCTAACCGTGGCACATGGCACATAAGGCACATACCACCAGTCTGGCAACATGCCTGTCCACACCTCCCCATCTTGCTATTCCATTCTCTTCCACACTTCCTCCACACCAGCACACTCTGCTCTAGTCATGATGAAGAATTTCTGGGTCCCCAAACAAGTTAAGGTATTTTATCCCTTGGGAATTTTTGCTTATGGTGCTCCCTTTGTCTGGAAGCCTCCTCCCCATCTCGCCCCTCTACCTCCTAGTCTGCCTGTCCAATGCCTGCTAATCCCTTAGGAATCAGCCTAAAGCCCTTCCTCCCATTACTGCTGGATGTTCTCTGATCCCCCACCATCAGGTCAAAGTGCCTTCTCCCTCATTTAGGCTCCTGGATACACCAAGCATACTTCCTTTCCAGTGACAGTGACATTTTGTTATATTTATTTGCTTACCCATATGGTTCCCTCCCTTTTGAGACCATTTTGGAACTATTTCCTATTCACCTTTTTATCCACAGGGTTTTGCATAATGCATGGATGTAATGCATGGGCCATAATTGGTGCTTAGTAAATATTTGTTGAATGAATGAAAGTTTATGTCAGTTAATGCACTAGATCTGGAAACCTCATTTTAAAAATATTCATAACTTCATTGGACTAGGGTGGGGGACTCTATTCAAAGGAAGATTAATGTGATTTGTTTTGTAATGCATATGATAAACTTCAATTTATTTCCTTTTTTAAGGTTTATATTTTCTTAAAGCTTCCATATTCCCAATTCACAAGGTGGTTTAAAGTCTAACCACCACTTCATGATGATCTTGCCCACTTTTGCTGCCCTTCATACCTTTCCCAGGCTGTTCCTCTCATCAGCATCCTTGGAAACAGAGAAGTCTACTTCCATTCTTGTTCCTATCATGAATATAGGAATTTCCAAATTTACTTCTGGATCTTTAAAGTTTTTAAAAATATTTAATTTTAGAGACAGGGTCTCCCTCTGTGGCCCAGGCTGGAGTGCAGTGGTGCAATAATAGCTCACTGCACCTTTGAACTCCTGACCTCAAAGGATCCTCCCACCTTGGCATCCCAAACCCCAGAGTGCTGGAGTTATAGGAGTGAGCCAGTGTACCCAGCCTGCTTCTGAGTCCTTTTTTTTCCTTTTGTGTGACAGAGTCTCACTCTGTTGCGCAGGCTGGAGTGCAGTGGCACAATCTCAGCTCACCACAACCTCCACCTCCCAGGTTCAAGTGATTCTCCTGCCTCAGTCTCCCGAGTAGCTGGGACTACAGGCGTGTGCCACCATGCCCAGCTAATTTTTTGTATTTTTAGTAGAGATGAGGTTTTCCTATGTTCGCCAGGCTGGTCTCAAACTCCTGACCTTGTGATCTGTCCCCCTCAGCCTCCCAAAGTGCTGGGATTATAGGCGTGAGCCACCACGCCCAGCTGCTTCTGAGCATATCTGACTATTTACTGGCATATCTGACTATTCCCTCAGCATCCATTTCCAAGTTTCTCAATGTTTATTGTCCTCGGGTCATCTTGATGAAGACTCCCTCTCAAATGTTTAGAGCAGCGTCCTCTTAGCTCCTCTGATAGTGACTTTGGTCAGATCGTGAAAACAGACTGAAGAAGGAAAGCAGACTGTGGCTTCTGTAATTTCCTCTTTGGTTCATTCCTCAGTTCACTTTTCATGACTTTCAAAAGGAGTGGGTCAGTGATGTTGGAAATATGGCGGGTATCTGCTTCTGATTCTCTGGTGTATCTGTCCCTATTGTGGTGGGTGAACATTACAGAAAGCATTTGTTCCCTATAGGGGGATTCGGGGACAGAGAGATGTCATGGCCAGCTAACACATCTTTTCTTACAAAGACCGCCAAATTCCCGGTTAACAATGTATGAGTTTCACTCCTCAGGGTCTCACAGAGAAGCAGATTCTCTTTGGAAATGCCAGCGACTATTCAGTTTAGGTCATCTCACAGTCAGAGTTTTAAGGACTTCTCCTTTAGCCGTAAGATCTGAAGGACATAGCCCATTGCCATCTAATTCAGATAAATAGAGTAATTCTTTTGCTTTTAGCAGATAAATATAGATATGGCTGCATTGCTTGGCTCTCTAAACTAGGTTGAATAAATGATTCATATCAAGGAAACATTTCCTATGACCCCTGTAACTCCTGGATTTATATTAGGAGTTAACTATGCTGGGTTAAGCTGGAAAATGATTTCCAGCACTTTCTGCCCAAGTTGTATAAAGCACTCTGGGTCAAAATTCAGTAATAACCATTAGGTAGACATTTCAGTTAAACTTGTGTTTTAAAGAGCTGACTTTAATTGTAAAAAGTAATTATAAATATCATTGGATGAGTTATACAGTAACTCAAGCTTCATAAAGTGGTGGGTAACCTTTATCATGGAAAACTGTCTCTTTATATACATATATATATATTTAATTTTTAATTAATTAATTATTTATTATTATTTTTAAACCTATAGGAACCCAGTGGTCTATTTCAAACTGAAGGTGGCATTTCTTCTCTTTGGGTCAGCAGAGTTGTTAACATTTCAAAGAAGGACATTTATGCCCCTCTGCCAGCAGCATGCCTGTATCAGCTTTTATTACACATATCCGTAGTGGTGTGGTGGCTGGCTGGGTGCTTGTAGATCAATAAGCTACTAAAAAGGGAGATGCATCAGAGACCATAATGGCTACTTCATAGGAGATAGATTGTCTCCAGGTAGTGAAGTGCATTTGGGAATAACAACAATACTATCCCTGCATTGAGATCCTTATTATTTAGAAGAGAGAAATAGACTCTCAAGGTGATGAGTCCTAGAATATACTTTGTTAATTTTTTGTGATGGTTTCTCACTCTGTCACCCAGGCTGAGGTGCAGTGCCGTGATCTCTGCTTACTGCAACCTTTGTCTCCCAGGTTCAAGCGATTCTCCTGCCTCAGCCTCCTGAGTAGCTGGGATTACAGGTGTGTGCCAACATGGCCGGTTAATTTTTGTATTTTTCGTAGAGATGAGGATTCACCGTGTTGGCCAGGCTGATCTCGAACCCCTGACCTCATGTGATCTACCCTCCTTGGCCTCCCAAAGTGCTGGGATTACAAGCATGAGCCACCACGCCCCACTGAATGTACTTTCACATGCTAAACATACATTCTAGGAGGTCTTGTGTCCACTGTTATAGCTTCCATTAACATAAGCGGAATTTGCATGAATTTGAATTCCGTACAAATTCAGCTTCAGTTAATGGAAGGATTCCCAGACAGAGAAAGACAGGATTAGTTCCCTTGGCCTCAAATATTTCTTGATTATAGTAATTCTTGGTTACTCTACTAATTAAAAAAAAATCTTGTAATCCGAGAACTGATTTTTAAGAGACTTGGGCAGGCTTGGATATAGCATCAGTGAGGAATTGGGAAAGAGAAAGACCTTGGGAAAAAAGTGATATAGATGGAAGTGGAGGGTAATGGAAACCTGCAGAAGACAGTGTGAAGCTCTTTGGCTGAGCTTCTTGTCTTGAAGGCTGGGGACACTTAGAGTCTACCTGTTCAGGATGTACTTATGTACAGGTGAGGTCCTAGGTCCATATGAATTGAGGGAAGATGGTGACTTTTTTCAGTGGGGTGACAATTTCTACTCTATGCTTCTCCTTCATGAATGCACAGGTAAATTATATAGATTATATATTCACTTGTTCAACAATTATTTGGTGAATACTTACATGTCATAATTGGTACAGGGAGCTTAGGATGCAGTAGTTCACTAAATAGGCAAAACTCTTTGCCTATATGGAGCTCATATTCCAGTGAGAGAAAATGGGACAATAATAAGATAAATAAATAAAACATATAATACATTAGAGAAAGCTTAGTGCAAGGGAGAAAGAAACAAAGCATTGAAAAGCGATAGGAAATGTGAGGTGGTGAACTGAAATTGCACTTGGCGTGGCCACAGAAGAGCACACTAAGAAGCTGATGTTTGAGTCAAGGTCTGAAGGACATGAGGAGCTAGCTCCGGGGCTCTCTGCGGAAGAAGATTTCAAGTGGAGAGAATAACAAGGGCAGTGACTTTGATGTCAGAGAATGGCAGCATGCCATAGAAATAGCAAAGGTGGCAGAATGAATGGGGCAGAGCAAGTGAGTGGGCTTGTAGTCAGATATCAGGGAAAGAGCTGTGTTACACAGGGTTTGACGGCTCTAGGAAGCATTATAGGATTTTGAGGAGTGATGTGATTAGATTTATGGCTCAAAAGGGTCCCTTGGGTAGCTGAGTTGATAATAGATTATAACAGGGCATATGTAGAAGCCAGGAGACCAGCCAGCAAAGATGATGACTAGAACCAGAGTACAGGGAGAAGAGACTGGATTCTGGATATATTTTGAATGGAAAGTTATCAAGATTGGCTGAAGGATCAGATGCAGGGCAGATGAGGAAAAGGAAGAGTCAAAGACAGCACCAACATTTCAACAGGAGCTGGCAGAACAAAGCTTCCATTTACTATGATGAATAGGACTTCAGATCTTGTTTTGAAGATCTACCATTTTGTGTATCATAACCCTTGAGGTGCCTTTTTAGATGTTCAAGGGGGAGATGCCAAGAGTTAGCTGGATATATAGGACCGAGTTCAGGGGAGAAGTCTCAATGGGGATGTAAGCAGAGGAGTCATCAGCTCATGGTACTAGAAGTTGTGAGACTGAAAGAGATCACCTAGAGAGGGATTGATTGTAAATGGGGAAGATAAAATGTCCAAGGAAGAAGCCCTGGGGCTCTCCAGCTTGATAGAGCTCAAGGAGATGAGTTGGAATCTGCAAAAGAGACTGTGAGGAACAGCCAGTGAGCTGAGAGAACCTTCGGGAAACTATGCTGTCCTAGAAGCCAAATGAAGGAAGTATGTTAAGGAGGAGGAAGTTGTGACCAGTGTGAAGTGCTGTCAGTGGGTCAAGTACAATGAGGCCTGAGACTTGAATTTTGGATTTCACAATGCAGAGGTCATCGATTTCAGTGTTGGGGGCAAAAACTTGACCAACGTGGGTCCAAGAGTGAGTGGGAGCAGAGGAATTGGAGACAATGAGTGAAGACAACTTTTTAAAGGAGTTTTGGTATAAATATAAAGAAAGAAGTGATAGCTGGACTGAGAAAGTTAGGTCAAGAGAGACTTAAAAAGGTTCTCTTTTTAAATTAGAGAAATAAAAGCATCTCTGTAGGCTGATGGGAAAGGTTCATAGGTAGGGACAAACTGATGGTGCAGAAAAAACAAAAAGGAGAGAATAGAATTGCAGGAGCAACTGCTGGGTAGGGTTGAAGCAGGAAGGAAAGTAGAGAAAAAAAGTTGGAAGGAAAGGAGCATAGACCAAGAAGAAAACATGTTTTAGGTGAGGCAGGAAGTAAAACTTGGAGACTGTCTTTCTTGATGCAAGGTATCAACTATCTTGCTCACATTACAACCTAATGGGAAAATAGAGCAAAGAGCTTTATGCTTTTTAAAGAGAGTTGCTTTAGTATTTAAGCATCTTTTTATTATTGAATAATTAATGGGAGTTCTTTGAAGAAAGCAGGATTGGAAAGTGAACCTTACTATGTTCTTTTCGGGTGTGGTGGTTTGCTTTTTGCTTTATAAAAAGGGTCTCTGGTCAGAGTAGCCTTGCTATACCAAGCCCTGGCTGGTGATTGGTTGGATATTCTGAGACACTTTGCCCTCAGTTAGTTGGAATGTGACATGCTGTGTCTTGAAGTATGGTGCTCTGAAAAGTATAAACAGGTTTCATTTTAAAAAGATAGGACAGTGCATCCTCGTATCTCTCTTTCTAGTTGCTATCTCCTGTAGGGACCCTTTAGCCAATTGTTTCTGCAGTTTTTCATTTAATAGCATCACTCTAATTAGAATCTTAGGGTGCTTTGGCTCTGATGACATTTGGGTCATTTTTTTTTTGAGATAAAGCTGCTTTATTTTCAGGCTGAATAGCCACATTCTTGCCTTGTCATCCTAAAAATGCTGCACTGTGTCTGCATTTCAGAGCCTCTGATTAAATGACTGAAGGCCTATAGTGATGCAGAATCAGTTTTCTTTGTCTATTATACTGTTAAGTTCTTTTGGAAAATAAAGTGCAAGAATTTCTGGTAACCTCTCCACAACAATTATTTTCCTTTTTTAAAATTGCATTTTAGGTTTTGGGATACATGTGAAGAACATGCAAGATTGTTGCATAGGTACACACAGCAGTGTGATTTGCTGCCTTCCTCCCCATCACCTATATCTGCCATTTCTCCCCATGCTATCTCTCCCCAACTCCCCACACCCCGCTGTACCTCCCCTGTTTTACCCCCAACAGACCCCAGTGTGTGATGCTCCCCTCCCTGTGTCCATGTGTTCTCATTGTTCAACACCCACCTATGAGTAAGAACATGTGGTGTTTGATTTTCTGTTCTTGTGTCAGTTTGCTGAGAATGATGGTTTCCAGGTTCATCCATGTCCCTAGAAAGGACATGAACTCATCGTTTTTGATGGCTCTATAATATTCCATGGTGTATATGTGCCACATTTTCCCTGTCCAGTCTATCATCGATGGGCATTTGGGTTGGTTCCAGGTCTTTGCTATTGTAAACAGTGCTGCAATGAACATTCGTGTGCATGTGTCCTTATAGTAGAATGATTTATAATCCTTTGGATATATACCCAGTAATGGGATTGCTGGGTCAAATGGAATTCTATTTCTAGGTCCTTGAGGAATCGCCACACTGTCTTCCACAATGGTTCAACTAATTTACACTCCCACCAACAGTGTAAGTGTTCCTATTTCTCCACATCCTCTTCAGCATCTGTTGTCTCCAGATTTTTTAATGATTGCCATTCTAACTGGCGTGAGATGGTATCTCAATGTGGTTTTGATTTGCATTTCTCTAATGAGCAGTGATGATGAGCATTTTTTTCATATGTTTGTTGGCCTCATGTATGTCTTCTTTTGTAAAGTGTCTGTTCATATCCTTTGGCATTTTTGAATGGGCTTGTTTGTTTTTTTCTTGTAAATCTGTTTTAGTACTTTGTAAATTCTGGATATCAGCCCTTTGTCAGATGGGTAGATTCCAAAATTTTTTTCCCATTCTGTTGGTTGCCGATTCACTCTAATGACTGTTTCTTTTGCTGTGCAGAAGCTGTGGAGTTTGATTAGGTCCCATTTGTCTATTTTGGCTTTTGTTGCCAATGCTTTTGGTGTTTTGGTCATGAAGTCCTTGCCTACGCCTAAGTCCTGAATGGTTTTGTCTAGATTTTCTTCTAGGGTTTTTATTGTGTTAGGTCTTATGTTTAAGTCTTTAATCCATCTGGAGTTAATTTTAGTGTAAGGTGTCAGGAAGGGGTCCAGTTTCTGCTTTCTGCACATGGCTAGCCAGTTTTCCCACACCATTTATTAAACAGGGACTCCTTTCCCCATTGCTTGTTTTTGTCAGGTTTGTGAAAGATTGAATGGTTGTAGATGTGTTGTGTTGCCTCCAAGGCCTCTGTTCTATTTCATTGGTCTATATCTCTGTTTTGGTACCAGCACCATGCTGTTTTGATTACTGCGGTCTTGTAGTATAGTTTGAAGTCTGGTAGTGTGATGCCTCCCGCTTTGTTCTTTTTGCTTAGAATTCACTTGGCTCTGCAGGCTCTCTTTTGGTTCCAATATAAAGTTTAAGGTGTTTTTTTTTCCCAGTTCTGTGAAGAAGGTCATTGGTAGCTTGATGGAGATAGCATTGAATCTGTAAATTACTTTGGGCAGTATGGCCATTTTCGTGATACTGACTCTTCCTAACCATGAACATAGAATGTTTCTCCATCTGTTTGTGTCCTCTCTTACTTCGTTGAGCAGTGGTTTGTAGTTCTCCTTGAAGAGGCCCTTTACATCCTTTGTTAGGTGTATTCCCAGGTATTTTATTCTCTTTGTAGCAATTATGAATGGCAGTTCGTTCTTGATTTGGCTCTCTGTAAGTTTGTTATTGGTGTATAGGAATGCTTGTGATTTTTGCACATTGATTTTGTATCCTGAGACTTTGCTGTAGTTGCTTATCATTTTAAGGAGATTTTGGGCTGAGACAATGGGGTCTTCTAGATATAAAATCATATCGTCTGCAAATAGAGAAAATTTGACTTTTCCCTTTCCTATTTGAATAACCTTTATTTCTTTTCCTTGCCTGATTGCTCTGGCTAGAACTTCTAATACTACACTGAATAGGAGTTGTGAGAGAGGGCATCCTTGTCTAGTGCCAGATTTCAAAGGGAATGCTTCCAGTTTTTGCCCATTCAGTATGATATTGGCTGTTGGTTTGTTGTAAATAGCTTTTATTATTTTGAGGTATGTTCCATTAATACCTAGTTTATTGATGTTTTTTAGCATAAAGGGCTGTTGAATTTTGTCAAAGGCCTTTGCATCAATTGAGATAATCATGTGGTTTTTGGTTTTGGTTCTGTTTATGTGGTGAATTACATTTATAGACTTGTATACACAAGTCTATAAACTTGTATACACAAGTTTAACCAGCCTTGCATCCCCGGGATGAATCCTACTTGATCGTGATGGATAAGCTTTTTGATGTGCTGTTGCAATCAGTTTGCCAGTATTTTATTGAAGATTTTTGCATCTATGTTCATCATGGATATTGGCCTGAAGTTTTCTTTTCTTGCTGAGTCTCTGCCGGGTTTTGGTATCAAGATGATGTTGGTGTCATAAAATGATTTGAGGATTCCCTCTTTTTAGATTGTTTGGAATAGTTTCAGAAGGAATGGTACCAGCTCCTCTTTGTGTGTCTGGTAGAATTCGGCTGTGAACCCATCTGGACCTGGGCTTTTTTTGTGTGGTAGGCTCTTAATTGCTGCCTCAACTTCAGACCTTGTTATTGATCTATTCAGGGTTTTGACTTCTTCCTGGTTTAGGCTTGGGAGGAGGCAAGTGTCCAGGAATTTATCCATTTCTTCCAAGTTTACTAGTTTATGTGTGTAGAATTGTTTGTAATAATCTCTGATGATGGTTTGAATTTCTGTGGAATCTGTGATTTCCCCTTTATCGCTTTTTATTGCATCTATTTGATTATTCTCTCTTTTCTTTTTTAATTAATCTGGCTAGTGGTCTATTTTGTTGATCTTTTCAAAAAACCAGCTCCTGGATTTATTGATTTTTTGAAGGATTTTTTTTTTCGTGTCTTTATCTCCTTCAGTTCTGCTCTGATACTATTTATTTCTTGTCTTCTGCTAGGTTTTCAGTTTTTTTTTTATCTTGCTCCTCTTGGTCTTTCAATTTTGATGATAGGGTGTTGATTTTAGATCTTTCCTTGCTTCTCATGTGGGCATTTATTGCTGTATATTTTCCTCTAGACACTGCTTTATATGTGTCCCAGAGATTCTGGTATTTTGTGTCTTTGTTCTTGTTGGTTTCGAAGAACATCTTTATTTCTGCCTTCATGTCATTGTTTAACCAGTTAACATTCAAGAGCCAGTTGTTCAGTTTCCATGAAGCTGTGTGGTTCTGAGTTAGTTTCTGAATTCTGAAACTTGATTGCAGACTGAAAGACTGCTTGTTATGATTTCTGTTCTTTTGCATTTGCCGAGGAATGATTTACTTTCAATTATGTGGTCAATTTTAGAGTAGGTGTGATGTGGTGCTGAGAAGAATGTATATTCTGTGGATTTGGGGTGGAGAGTTCTGTAAATGTCTATCAGGTTTGCTTGTTCCAGGTCTGAGTTCAAGTCCTGGATATCCTTGTTAATTTTCTGTCTGGTTGATATGTCTAATATTGACAATGGGGTGTTAAAATCTCCCACTATTATTGTGTGGGAGTCTAAGTCTCTTTGTAAGTCATTAAGAACTTGCCTTATATATCTGGGTGCTCCTGTGTTGGGTCCATATATATTTAGGATCATTAGCTCTTCTTGTTGTATTGATCCTTTTACCATTATGTAATGTCCTTCTTTGTCTCTTTTGATCTTTGCTGCTTTAAAGTCTATTTTATCAGAGATGAGAATTGCAACTCCTACTTTTTTTTGCTCTCCATTTGCTTGGTAAATCTTCCTCCATCCCTTTATTTTGAGCCTTTGTGTATCCTTGCATGTGCGATGGGTTTCCTGGATACAGCACACCAATGGGTTTTGGCTTTTTATTCAATTTGCCAGTCTGTGTCTTTTGATTGGTGCATTTAGCCCATTTACATTTAGGGTTAATATTGTTATGTGTGAATTTGATACTGCCATTTTGATGCTAGTTGGCTGTTTTGCCTGTTAGTTGATGCAGATTCTTTGTTTTGTTGATGCTCTTTACCATTTGGTATGTTTTTGGAGTGGCTGGTACTGGTTGTTCCTTTCTATGTGTAGTGCCTCTTTCAGGAGCTCTTGTAAAGCAGGCCTGGCGGGGATGAAATCTCTGAGTACTTGCTTGTTCATGAAGGATTTTATTTTTCCTTCACTTATGAAGCTTAGTTTGGCTGGATATGAAATTCTGGGTTGAAAGTTCTTTTCTTTAAGGATCTTGAATATTGGCCCCCACTCTCTTCTGGCTTGTAGGGTTTCTGCCAAGAGGTCTGCTGTGAGTCTGATGGGCTTCCCTTTGTGAGTAACCCGACCTTTCTCTCTGGCTGCCCTTAGCATTTTCTCCTTCATTTCAACCCTGGTGAATCTGTGTCTTGGGGTTGATCCTCTTGAGGAATATCTTTGTGGTGTTCTCTGTATTTCCTGGAGTTGAATATTGGCCTGCCTTGCTAGGTTGGGGAAGTTTTCCTGGATAATATCCTGAAGAGTATTTTCCAGCTTGGATTCATTCTCTCTGTGATGTTCAGGTACACCTATCAAACATAGTTTAGGTCTTTTCACATAGTCCCATGTTTCTTGGAGAGTTTACTCATTCCTTTTTACCCTTTATTCTCTAATCTTGCCTTTTCGTTTTATTTCATTGAGTTGATCTGCAACCTCTGATATCCTTTCTTCTGCTTGATCAATTCGGCTGTTGAAACTCGTGTATACTTCGCAAAGTTCTTGTGTTTTTCAGCTCCATCAGTTCACTTATATTCCTCTCTAAGCTGTTTATTCTTGTTAGCATTTCATCAAATCTTTTTTCAAGGTTCTGAGTTTCTTTGTATTGGGTTAGAACATGTTCTTTTAGCTCAGTGAAATTTCTTATTTCTTCAGAAGGTGGGTACCTTCTGAAGCCTGATTCTGTCAATTCATCACACTCATTCTCCATCCAGCCTTGTTCCCTTGCTGGGGAGGAGTTGTGATCCCTTGTAGGAGGAGAGTTGTTCTGGTTTGGGGTGTTTTCATCCTTTTTGCGCTAGTTTCTTCCCATCTTTGTGTATTTATCCACCTGTCATCTTTGTAGTTGTTGACTTTCAGATTGGGTCTGTGAGTGGATGTCCAGTTTGTTGATGATGAAGTTATTTCTTTCTGTTTCTTAGTTTTCCTTCTAACAGTCAGGCCCCTCTGCTGTAGGACTGCTGAGGTCCACTCCAGGCCCTGCTTGCCTGGGTATCACCTGCAGTGGCTGCAGAACAGTAAGGGTTGCCACCAGCTGCTTCTTCTGCTGTCTTTGTCCCAGAAGGATACCTGCCAGAAGTCAGCCTGAGCTCTCCTTTATGAGGTGACCCTTTGGATATATGGGGTCAGGAGACAGTCTGTCCTTTATGGGAGCTCAAGTGCTGAGCTGTGAGCTCCGCTGTTCATTCAGAGCTGCTGGGCAGGTACGTTTAAGTCTGCAGCAGCAGAACTCATAAACCTCCCCTTTTTTCCCATGTGCTCTGTGTTAGGGCTTTATTTATGAGTTTCTGTTGTGTTGCTGCCTTTTTTCAGGGCTGCCCTGCCCAGCAAGGAGGCCCCCTAGTCACTGTCTGCCTGCAGAGGCTTTGCTGAGATGCTGTGGGCTCTGCCCAGCTGCCATGTGAACTTCCCTTCAGTCCTGTTTATACGGGTAGAGTTAGAACTGCCTTGGCAATGGTGGCCCACCTCTATAATGGCAGACTCTCTCTGTAATGGTGGGCTGCCTCGGCAATGGTGGGCTGCATCTGCAATGGCAAACTACTCGGTAATAGTGGACACCCCTCCCCCACAGAGCTGGACCATACTGGGTTCAGCTGTGCTTGCTGTGAAACTCTCAATCCAGAGTGTTTCCAATTGCAGTTTCTTTGTGAGGGTGGGACTGGTCGAGCCTGATCACCTGGCTCCCTGCCTCAGAGCCCTTTTTTTTTTCTTAAACAGTTGACTCTGTCTTCTAGGTGTTCCAGTTGCCTATTGAAAGGACGCTGGAATCTGTGTGATTTCCCATGTGGTGACCCACTGCACTGGCTGAAAGAGCTGCGCTGAGATTCGTGGTGCTTTTTTGCCCAGGAATCTCCTGGCCTGGCTCCTTGTTTCAGTCCCCTTTTTTATCAGTCAAATGAGTGACTCTGTCTCCCAGGAGCTCCAATCACCAGCTAAAATGGCACCTGGACCCGTGTATTTTGTATGGAGAACCATGGCACCAGGGCTCCGGCCAAAACAGCTGCACTGGCGAAAACAGCCATGCTGTTGGTGACCCGTGGGGGCTCCTCTGCCTGGGAATCTCCTGGTCTGTGGGCAATAAAAATCCATCTGGAAATGTGGTGTCTACTCACCCTCTATGCTTTCACTGGGAGCTGCAATCCTGAGCTGCTCCTAATTGGCCATCTTGGATCTTCCCCCTATTTTCTAAATTAATATAGAAATTATGGTCACAAAACCTTCCTTTCTTGGAAAAAAGTCTGGCTGTGTAAAAATTATTGGCCACATTTATAGGCACCACTTTGCAGGTTTCTTGAGAAGGTATGGATGTCATTAGCCTTTTTTATTTCTTCCCCGGGGATTGTAAGGGCTCAACATTCTAAGAAAAGCTGTGTATATTCTGGAGACAAAGAGTAACAGGTGCAAGTTAATGGAACAGGTGGTGTATCATTTCCCCATTGCCTTCTACTCAGAAACGGTGGGATACTAGTTTTTAATTTGGAAACCATATGAGAACTGCCATTTAATTCTACCTGTAACTTGCCTCTAACTTTTGACTTTTTCTTTACCCTTCTGGTATATGTCTGGGAATATACTGTGTTCCATCTGTAAACAAGTAGATTCTTAATTTCCATAGAATGTTTTTTGGAGTATGTGTTATGATCAATTTTATTTTTTTAAACTCTTGGGAATGTTTTAGCTTATGATTTTTTTCTCTTAGGTTGTTGCTGCTTTCTTCCACAACTATCCCAGTACATAGGCTTATTGACTAGATTGCTCTCCTCCATAATCTTTGGTCAGCCATTTGCTCTCTCTCTTTCAGCAGCTGTGTATTCTCTCAATCAGATCCTTTCAACAGAACTTTTAATTTCATCAATCAAACCCTGAGCCACCTCACCAATATGTGTGGCATGCAGAGGAGGTGTGATTATTCTCATTTTACATACGGAATACCTGAGTCTCAAAAAAGTTTGCCACCTGTTGCCTGGCTGATAAAGTGTGGAACCAGATCAGAACCATTGCCTTTTACAGTGATCTTTCAACTACTGCTCTCCAAGATGCTGCCTTGTGGTGCTGTGTTGAATTGGGGATGTGCCCAGAGATCCCTAGAAGGTGGTGTAACCAGGGAGGGCAAGGAAGCTCCATGCTCCTCCCTCATACTGCATTCTATAGTCTCTTCTGTGTCTTTTGTAATATCCTTCATAATAAACCACAGAATGTAAGTGTTTCTCTGAGCTCTGTGAGCTGCTCCAGCAAATTAATCAAACCCAAAAGGGGATCATGGGAAACTTAACTTGAAGCTGGTCAGACAGAAGTTCCAGAAAGCCTGGGTGGGTGGTCCACATCAGTAATCCCAGCACTTTGAGAGGCAGGAGGATCACCTGAGCGCAGGAGTGTAAGACCAGCCTGGGCAATGTAGCAAGATCTCATCTCTACAAAAAATTTAAAAAAGTTTACTGGGCATGGTGGCATGTGCTTGTAGTCCCAACTACTCAGGAGACTGAGAGGTAGGAGGATCATTTGAGCCCAGAAGGTCAAGACTGCAGTGAGCTATGACTGCACTATTGCACTCCAGCTTGGGTGACAGAGTGAGACACTCTCAAAATAAATAAATAAATAAATAAAAATTCTTAGCTAAGTTACTAAGAATTTAGTTTATCTGTTATGGTAGCTAGTATTCCATTATTTATATGTATATATAATAATGCATCTCCTTTCAACTGTAATATGAATCCTATATCACAGCTAACATTAACACAAGATGCAAACTGTCTACATCTAGGTTAACACAATACATGCTATATTAATCTATGTGCATTTATAACAATATTTGAAGAAATAAAGAATCAGTTCAGTACTTTTTTCTCAAAAGTGTTAAGAATTGTCAAGGGTCTCTTAACCTAATCCTGATTACTAGCCCAAAATTGAAGAAAACCAGTCCGCCTTGAACCATCTTGGCCAATCGGGGGTGCGGGGGGAGGAGTCTGTCCATGGTTCTGAAATCTTTAGCATTTTCATCAAGTGTTAAATCTGCAAATTTTCCCAAACCTCAACATCCTTGATGTGTACAGTACTTCTTCTTATAGAGTTTATTTATCATATCCTTATTTTTCTCCTTCAACAAATTGTCATTCCCTTTATTTTTCTTTTCCTTTTTTTTTTGAGACAAAGTCTCACTTTGTTACCCAGGGTGGAGTGCAGTGGCATGATCTCTGCTCACTGCAGCCTCGACCTCCCAGGTTCAAGCGATCCTCTAACTTCAGCCCCTCAAGTATCTGAGACTGCTGGTGCCATCATGCCTGGCTAATTTTTGTAGAGACAGGGTTTTGCCATGTTGCCCAGGGTGGCCTCAAACTCCTGGGCTCAGGTGATCCAACTGCCTTGGCCTCTCAAAGTGCTAGGATTACAGGCATGAACCACCACACCCATCCAAATTTTCTATCCTGATTTATGACATTACCAAAAGTCCACCATTCTGCATGTTCCATTACAAAAAATGTGAATCCTTACAACTTTTTCCCGGTGAGAAGGTATCTCTCCAATTTATTATCGCTCTTTTTTTTTTGAGATGGAGTTTCGCTCCTGTTACCCAGGCTGGAGTGCAATGGCTCGATCTTGGCTCACTGCAACCTCCGCCTCCTGGGTTCAGGCAATTCTCCTGCCTCAGCCTCCTGAGTAGCTGGGATTACAGGCACGCGCCACCATGCCCAGCTAATTTTTTGTATTTTTAGTAGAGAAGGGGTTTCACCATGTTGACCAGGATGGTCTCGATCTCTTGACCTCGTGATCCACCCGCCTCGGCCTCCCAAAGTGCTGGGATTACAGGCGTGAGCCACCGTGTCCGGCCCTTTATTATCTCTTTTACTCACTCACTTGATGTTGGAGTCTGTGCCACTTGAAACTTTTGGTTCTGGAAAATGTCCCCAATGTCAATGGGAGAATATTCTCCTAACCATAATCGCTTATACTAGATTAAATACAGAACTGCTCTCTTGAAGGGCTTAAGGTTTTAGATCCAAGATTTATCAGGACACGATTACAAATATTTTTGTCTTAACCCAATTTAAAGACATTTGTACCTAAAGTGGTTTGTCTAGGCTACTGTTTTAAGTAGCTTCTGTAGAGAGTGAGCAGTCAAGAACATAGGCCCTGAAGTTATACTGCCTTCAGATCTCAGCTTTACTATCTGTGTGATCCAGAGCAGGTTACTTAAGCTTTCTATGTCTTAATTTCCTTATCTGTAAAATGGAGATTATGTTTGTATTCTATCTTAGAGATCTATTGTGGGGATTGAGTGAGTTCATACAAGTAAATGCCATAGAATAGTACCTGGCACATAGTAAGTATAGGCTATTATTATTATTATTATTATTATTATCTTTAAAACTCATAAGAAAATAGAATGTGTTGACAAGTTCATTTCCATGTGGGTATCTGCCAAAGTGATTTCTCTTGTCAGAAGTGCTCTATGTACAAGTGCATATCTGAAAGTCTCTAGCTGTGATTTCTTTTGGGTTTTGCCTTTACCTTCCTGATGAAGTTAGCCCTTTTAATAATCTGTCTGGCTCCATCTTGGCCATGATTATTTGCAAAAACCAAACCCAAACCAAAAAAACAAAAATGTTTAGAAAACCCAAAACAAAACTCTCCTAACTTTGCTAAAGTCAGTTAGACCATATATTATCATCCAGCACAGAACAGGATTGAGGGACAGCTGTGAAGCTGGTCTTTGGAGATTCCAGCCTCCTCCTTCAGAATATTTTCCTCCTTAATATAAATTTTCCTCCCTTTTCTATGAATTAAGTTATTTCTCTACCTTTCGTCCTACTGGCAGACCCTTTATTATTTTCAGTTGTAAATTACTAATAAGGTTCAATGCCTGGCCCTTCCCAGGAGAACTTGGTACAGATGGGGAGACTAAGCTTTAGGGCAAAAATATACATTTCTAATGTGAAATTTAAGCTATTAGGTAAGATGAGCATTTTGTGGCCACACATTCCTTTTAAACATTATTATAAGTAGTTACTTTTGAAAACTTTCTTACATGTCTGGGTCTGATTAAGGGTTTACACATGAATTCACCCTGAATTGAACTTTCAATGTGCTGAATGGATTCACATATAGCCAGCAATGTATTGTTAAAGAACCATAAGCTGCAACCTCTCAAGGAGGGATGCAGGTCAGAATAGACCTCCACACTCAATAATGTTCTAATCTCTTGATTTGGCACAGGACCTTGGTTTGCACTATTACAGATCTACAGCAAATCACAATTTCATATGTGTCTACTGTATTCATGCATTATTGTCCTTAATCACAGCTTTGGTGACATTTAATTGAAAGATCGCTGTGCTAGTTTTAGTCAAAGCATTGACTCCTATATCCAGCTCTGCCATTTACCTAGGTCACTGGCCCCTTTGGAGCTCTTGTCTGTAAAATGAAAATGGTGTCTCTTAATTCAGACTGCAATTATAATCACCTGGGCAGTTTTAGAATAAGCAGATTCTCAGCCCAAATCTGTAACTTTTTTTTTTTAAATAAGTGACTTGTAATTCAGCATATTTGGTTGGCCAGGTATTCTGTAATATAGCTGGATTGGGAATTACTGGATACATCCATCTTTTAGTTCCTTTGGAACTTTTGACTGAGTGATTGTTTTCTCCCTGCAAGTTCCACTTTGCTCTCTGCATAAGTGTAAACACTCATACACATTTCTTTTTGGAAAGTATGAGAGAAGCTGGCATTTTCTATAACCAGCATGGAGTAGATAGCATGCTGTATTTTGTGGAGGGGAGAGAGAAAAACTGGTCAGTCTCCCAGACAGTCCTGATCCAGTCTGGCTCCTTAATCATCATGTGTTTGTATAATTTTAATTAACATACATTTACGGAAGTTCCAATACATCTATATTCTTACATAAATACAAAAGCATACTTCGTCAAATATTAAATAGAAATTATTTCTAGACTCTTTGAAGCTCTTCTGTAGATATAAACAAGGGCTGACTGTATTGCACACAGGTACATATATGTTTGGTAAATATATATATGTCGAATGTATACATATTCTACATATATATGTAGAATGTGTGATACTGAACTGATTTTCTTGTGTGGCTCATAAACTAATTCGAAGAATTATTCCAAAAGAAGCATTCCAAATGTCTTTTGAGTACTGGAATAATTATATAGGCCCCAAATGTAAAGTACTAAAGGGCTCTGAGGAATGAAACTGAGGGTATACATTTTGGTGTTTGTTCTGTAAAGAAACAGATGCTGTCAAAGAATCTGGCTACTTTATAGGTAAACATATGTTGACTTATGTGCCCTCAAGCTCTTACACTGTTCTGTGGATCTTTGGAAAGAAGATAATATAAATTTCCATAGGCTCAATTTTGAGTACTTTTCTAGTTATTAAAATAATTCTTTCAGATATATCCTCTGGAGCATTAAATAAGCCACCAAATTCTGAGTCTGTAACCTGCAAATCTGGGAAAAAGTATTTTGGCTCTTTTGAACCTAATTTGGGTTTGGCAAAAGCTACTCTAAATCTGTTGCTTGTTGTCTAACTCTTGATTAATTAATTAATTAATGACAATAAAATGTTTCACACAGTCTTTCTGTTTTTCCCTTTAACCTTTAAAAACTGGAATAATAGATTTTTACCTCTTTCTTTTGTCTGTGTTCAGGTGGTAAGCATTGATTTCTTCAGTAACAGACCTCACCCGTGATTAAGGAGCCCTAGTTGGAATGGTTGAAGTGGTTCACTCCTGTTTTCTGTGGTACAGGTGAAGACGCCCTTGCAGACACAGGGCGTGTTAGCTACTCTGAGATGGTTTGAGCTTGGAAGCTGCCATAATGATAATAAGTCTGAAACAAACATGTCTTATGATGCCTTAGTGCTTCCGTCTATATTTTGTGGTGGCAGCAGCTGGAGAGACTGATGGATAACAGATAGCTATCTGTAAATAAAAATATAGGCAGCATATTCTGGTACAGTCAACTCCATTGGGTATCAAATATTTTTGTTGTGGTAGAATTTAGTTTTAATGGCCTTTTACTAAAAATTACATGTCCAGTGAGCTGAAGCCCTGCTCTTCATGAATTAGCCAGTGCAAAGGAAGAACCTGAGGGTCTCCTAGGATGCTTGTCAGTACCCTCTATTTTTCTACTTCAGGTTCTTGGATAGTATGTGCTAACGTGTGTGTGTGTGTGTGTGTGTGTGTGTGTGTGTGTATTCATACATGCTCATACTGTATGCTCACCTACATGTATGAGTAGATTTTAGTTTCTTTCAGTAGGTTTGATTGGGATGTTTGAGGTGAGAATCAGTGAAAAGGAGGGAGCCCTGTTGAAGAATAATTGCTGCTTGATGGCAGAACTAAATAACTGTGAAGGGGTTAGCAACCCTGTTTTATTGCCTGCAATGCAGAGATTTTGTAATGAGTAGTTTCGTTAAAGAGTGCAAATGACTATTAAGTGGTTCAGCCAAACAAAGCATTCATTGTATTGGAAAATTTACTGTAATCAGATAGAGAAAGTACTGTTTTTGTGAATCATTTGTCAGGGTGGGGAAAGAGTTTCACTATCTTCAACTCTTCTCTTATTAAAAAAAGGTTTTTACTCATAGGCTTTGACCTGTATAGGGCAGTGGTCACTTTGCTAGAGGCTGTATTTGCATTTCTCATCCTTGTATCTGGCTGCATGGGGTTCCCTGGCCTAATAGCAGAGTATATTTGATTCCATTGACGGGCTGGTGTTCAACATGTTTTTTGGGAGTTGGGACAGTTGTGTTTGGCAGTGGTGTTGCCTGTTACAGATTTAATTTTTCAAGCTCTCCTACACTGCTGCTATAAGGCCAACAGAAACGTGCTGGTTTCTAAGCATATGCAGGTTTCCTGGCATAGAAAATGCTTATGGGGATGTGCCCACACACCAACTGTCTCTGTTTAGGAGTAGCTGTCCCTATTTTTTAACCACATTCACACTTTGTCGATTTGGAGGGGTACAGTGTATTTTAATCAAGCCCTAAGGCAGCTCTGTGGCTTGGTTAATTATAACCCTCTCTTACATTCGCACAGTGTTTTTGAGGCTTAGGAGCATTTCCACTTATCATGGTTCCTTTGATTTCCCAAGCTTTCTGTGAGGCAGTGTAGGTAGGTGGTATGACCCCATTTTAAAGAGGAGAAAGTTGAAGTTTATGAGATTAAATGAAATGTGCCCAGTTAAGTGGCTAAGGTGGGTGGAGCCAGGTCTCTGGAACCACCTCTCTCCATGGCAGGCAGCCACACTCACTGCCGTCCCAGGGCCTGTGCTCCAAGGGGCAGGTACATCCAGGAGCCCAAAGATACTCAGAGTAGCATTTCATGTCATTTGTGGGTTTTCCTTACTGCTATATCTATCATTTTCCAGCTACCTAGTCTTTCCAAGTGCGGAGAGGAAAAAAATTATTGCTCCCCAGGTGGGGTCAAATCATCTTTTCTGAGAATGTTGGAAAGAAGAAACCAGCCTAGGCCTGCTGAATCATAGTTGTGTTGTAGATTGTCGGGGTAGGAAAGAGAGGGACAGTTGATAATGGACATAAATTGTCAGACTGAGTTGAGAGTATAAAGCATTGAAACCAGCATGTTTTCTGTCTCGTATCCTCTTTGCTTGAAAGTTAAAATTCAAGTGCCTTCAGCATCCATGTACAAAGATCACCTTTTGAGTGTCCCTGTCTTCTTTCGCATTCCCCCTGTTGGAGCACGTATCACATACACTACAACCTTTCAATTTTTGTGTGTCTACTTTACCTGATAATGAGTTTTTTGAGGGCTCTATCTCATTTGTCTGTTTATTTTCATTTTTGTCACCCTGCCTGGCTCATAGTAGGTCCATGGGAAATGCTGGTTGACTGAGTGAATTTTTAACATTGGTTTTAGAAGGAGAATTAGGACTAACTTTGGGCTTCCATGTAGCTTTAGGGAGCAAAATGTGACCTGGAAGAAACCTGACTTTGTGCAATAATGAGATGTGGTTTTTGAATTTGTACCATATAATATGTTTTTTTCTATTTATTTAAAACATCATTGCTGACATTTTCTCTGAAGATTTATTGGCAGATTTTACTAAGACTGTATTAGTGCTGGAATTACGGATTTTCCTTGGTAAGCCCTTATCATTGCAAAGAAAATAGGGTTGATTGGATTTAGGATCCTTTCAGGAACCAATTCCTCTGCATAATCACTGTTACCAGAAGAGTGTCTTCCCTTGGGGTCACTGGGTATCATTTGAAAAAATAGAAACTATTTTCTTCCTTTCTTTTCACCTACCCCCTGCCATGTACAACTGAAAAAACCGTTCATGCATTTTTAGAGCGACCAGTTCTTTTAGTTGAATCTGAGTCAGGTCAGAAATTTTATGAGTTCTGAATGTAAAACAAAAACGATTTGCTTTTCCCCGGCCTCCTGGGGTGCAGGAGTTGCATCCTGGGCAGATGGTAAAGCCTTTGCCTCACCTGGAGGCTGACGGCATGTGAGCTGTCCAGGCTCCTGCTGTAGAGGTGAAGGATCCTCTGTTTTCAGCCTGTATTTCTTGCACAGTGACCTCTGGAAGGCTGAGCTAGGCCTCCTGTGGAGTGTTGGAAAGCATTCTACTGCCAGGAAGAGAGATGACACTCCTCTCCAGGTGCAAGAATATATTAGAAGATGTGAAGAGGGAACGACTGCAGGGCAAAGCTGGATTCTTTCTATGGCTAAGGATGCAATTGGGCGTTCAGAGTTTTAGCCTCCCTCTATCTGCTGCTCTGTCTCTGCCTTCTCAGCCCTATCATCAGCTACCTCTGCTGCTTTCTACTCTCTCCCTCTCAGGACTGAGTCATACCTCCTGTTTACGGGCTATATTAATTTGCTTCGATTGCCGTAGCGAAGTACCACAGACTGGGTGGCTTAAACACAAAAAATTTATTTTCTTACAATTTTGGAGGCTAGGAGTCTGAGCTCAAGGTGTTGGCAGGGCCACTTTCTCTGGAGCCCTCTCTCCTGGGTTTGTAGATGGTGTCTTCTCCCTGTGCCTTCACGTGGTCTTTCCTCTGTACCTGTGTGGTCCTCATCTCCTCTTATAAGGACAAAAGTCATATTGGATTAGGGCTCCTTTAATGACCTGGTTTTACCTTAACTATCTCTGTAAAGACCCAAATACAGTCAGATCCTGAGGTACCAGGGGGTAGGACTTCAACATAGGAGTTTTTTTTAATTTTTATTGCATTATAGGTTTTGGGGTACATGTGCAGAACGTGCAAGATAGTTGCATAGGTACACACATGGCAGTGTGTTTTGCTGCCTTCCTCCCCTTCACCCACACTTGGCATTCATCCCCAGGCTATCCCTCCCCAGCCCCCCCACTGTCCCTCCCCCATTCCCCCCAATAGACCCCAGTGTGTAGTAGACCCCCTCTCTGTGTCCATGTGTTCTCATTTTTCTCACCCACCTATGAGTGAGTATATGTGGTATTTCTTTTTCTGTTCTTGTGTCAGTTTGCTGAGAATGATGTTCTCCAGATTCATCCATGTCCTTACAAAGGACACAAACTCATCATTTTTGATTGCTGCATAATATTCCATGGTGTATATGTGCCACATTTTCCCAGTCCAGTCTATCATCGTTGGGCATTTGGGTTGGTTCCAGTTCTTTGCTATTGTAAACAGTGCTGCAATGAACATTCGTGTGCATGTGTCCTTATAGTAAAACGATTTACAGTCCTTTGGATATATACCCAGTAATGGGATTGCTGGGTCAAATGGAATTTCTATTTCTAGGTCCTTGAGGAATCGCCACACTGTCTTCCACAATGGTTGAACTAATTTACACTCCCACCAACAGTGTAAGAGTGTTCCTATTTCTCCACATCCTCTCCAGCATCTGCTGTCTCCAGATTTTTTAATGATCGCCATTCTAACTGGCATGAGATGGTATCTCAATGTGGTTTTGATTTGCATCTCTCTAATGACCAGTGATGATGAGCATTTTTTCATATGTTTGTTGGCATCATGTATGTCTTCTTTTGTAAAGTGTCTGTTCATATCCTTTGCCCATTTTTGAATGGGCTTGTTTGTTTTTTTCCTGTAAATCTGTTTGAGTTCTTTGTAAATTCTGGATATCAGCCCTTTGTCAGATGCGTAAACTGCAAAGATTTTTTCCCATTCTGATGGTTGCCGATTCACTCTAGTGACTGTTTCTTTTGCCATGCAGAAGCTGTGGAGTTTGATTAGGTCCCATTTGTCTATTTTGGCTTTTGTTGCCAATGCTTTTGGTGTTTTGGTCATGAAGTCCTTGCCTACTCCTACGTCCTGAATGGTTTTGCCTAGATTTTCTTCTAGGGTTTTTATGGTGTCAGGTCCTATGTTTAAGTCTTTAATCCATCTGGAGTTAATTTTAGTGTAAGGTGTCAGGAAGGGGTCCAGTTTCTGCTTTCTGCACATGGCTAGCCAGTTTTCCCAACACCATTTATTAAATAGGGAATCCTTTCCCCATTGCCTGTTTTTGTCTGGTTTATCAAAGATAATATGGTTGTAGATATGTTGTGTTGCCTCCGATGCTTCTGTTCTGTTCCATTGGTCTATATCTTTGTTTTGGTACCAGTACCATGCTGTTTTGATTACTGTAGCCTTGTAGTATAGTTTGAAGTCTGGTAGTGTGATGCCTCCCCCTGTGTTCTTTTTGCTTAGAATTGACTTGGCTATGTGGGCTCTTTTTTGGTTCCATATGAAATTCATGGTGGTTTTTTCCAGTTCTGTGAAGAAATTCAATGGTAGTTTAATGGGGATAGCATTGATTGTGTAAATTACTTTGGGCATTATAGCCATTTTCACGATATTGATTCTTCCTAACCACGAACATGGAATGTTTCTCCATCTGTTTGTGTCCTCTCTTATTTCGTTGAGCAGTGGTTTGTAGTTTTCCTTAAAGAGGTCCCTTGTGTTCCTTGTGAGTTGTATTCCTAGGTATTTTATTTTCTTTGTAGCAATTGTGAATGGCAGTTCGTTCTTGATTTGGTTCTCTTTAAGTCTGTTATTGGTGTATAGGAATGCTTGTGATTTTTGCACATTGATTTTATATCCTGAGACTTTGCTGAAGTTGCTTATCAGTTTCAGGAGCTTTTGGGCTGAGGTGATGGGGTCTTCTAGGTATACTATCATGTCATCTGCAAATAGAGACAATTTGGCTTCCACCTTTCCTATTTGAATACCCTTTATTTCTTTTTCTTGCCTGATTGGCCTGGCTAGAACTTCCAGTACTATGTTGAATAGGAGTGGTGAGAGAGGGCATTCTTGTCTAGTGCCGGATTTCAGAGGGAATGCTTCCAGTTTTTGCCCATTAAGTATGATATTGGCTGTTGGTTTGTCGTAAATAGCTTTTAGTACTTTGAGATATGTTCCACCAATACCAAGTTTATTGAGGGTTTTTAGCATAAAGGGCTGTTGAATTTTGTCAAATGCCTTCTCTGCATCAATTGAGATAATCATGTGGTTTTTGTTTTTGGTTCTGTTTATGTGGTGAATTACATTTATAGACTTGCGTATGTTGAACCAGCCTTGCATCCCCGGGATGAATCCTACTTGATCATGATGAATAAGTTTTTTAATGTGCTGTTGCAATCGGTTTGCCAGTATTTTATTGAAGATTTTTGCATCTATGTTCATCATGGATATTGGCCTGAAGTTTTCTTTTCTTGTTGAGTCTCTGCCAGGTTTTTGTATCAGGATGATGTTGGTCTCATAAAATGATTTGGGAAGGGTTCCCTCTTGAATTATTTGGAATAGTTTCAGAAGGAATGGTACCAGATCCTCTTTGTGTGTCTGGTAGAATTCAGCTGTAAACCCATCTGGAGCTGAGCTTTTTTTGTGTGGTAGGCTCTTAATTGCTGCCTCAACTTCAGACCTTGTTATTGGTCTATTCATAGTTTCGGCTTCCTCCTGGTTTAGGCTTGGGAGGACGCAGGCGTCCAGGAATTTATCCATTTCTTCCTGGTTTACTAGTTTATGTGCATAGAGTTGTTTGTAGTATTCTCTGATGATGGTTTGAATTTCTGTGGAATCTGTGGTGATTTCCCCATTATTGTTTTTTATTGCATCTATTTGGTTGTTCTCTCTTTTCTTTTTTTTCAGTCTGGCTAGTGGTCTGTCTATTTTGTTGATCTTTTCGAAAAACCAGCTCTTGGATTTATTGATTTTTTGAAGGGTTTTTCTTGTCTCTATCTCCTTCAGTTCTGCTCTGATCTTAGTTATTTCTTGTCTTCGGCTAGGTTTTGAGCTTTTTTGATCTTGCTCCTCTAGCTCTTTCAATTTTGACGATAGGGTGTCAATTTTGGATCTCTCCTCTCTTCTCATGTGGGCACTTATTGCTATATATTTTCCTCTACAGACTGCTTTAAATGTGTCCCAGAGATTCTGGTACGTTGTGTCTTCATTCTTGTTGGTTTCAAAGAACTTCTTTATTTCTGCCTTCATTTCTTTGTTTATCCAATCAACATTCAAGAGCCAGTTGTTCAGTTTCCAGGAAGCTGTGCGGTTCTGAGTTATTTTCTGAATTCTGAGTTCCAACTTGATTGCACTATGGTCTGAGAGACTGTTTGTTATGATTTCAGTTGTTTTGCATTTGCTGAGGAGTGCTTTACTTCCAATTATGTGGTCAATTTTGGAGTAGGTGTGATGTGGTGCTGAGAAGAATGTATATTCTGTGGATTTGGGGTGGAGAGTTCTGTAAATGTCTATCAGGTTTGCTTGTTCCAGGTCTGAGTTCAAGTCCTGGATATCCTTGTTAATTTTCTGTCCGGTTGATCTGTCTAATATTGACAATGGGGTGTTAAAATCTCCCACTATTATTGTGTGGGAGTCTAAGTCTCTTTGTAAGTCATTAAGAACTTGCCTTATATATCTGGGTGCTCCTGCATTGGGTCCATATATATTTAGAATCGTTAGCTCTTCTTGTTGTATTGATCCTTTTACCATTATGTAATGACCTTCTTTGTCCCTTTTGATCTTTGTTGCTTTAAAGTCTATTTTATCAGAGATGAGAATTGCAACTCCTGCTTTTTTTTGCTCTCCATTTGCGTGGTAAATCTTCCTCCATCCCTTTATTTTGAGCCTTTGTGTATCCTTGCATGTGAGGTGGGTTTCCTGGATATAGCACACCGATGGGTTTTGGCTTTTTATCCAATTTGCCAGTCTGTGTCTTTTGATTGGGGCATTTAGCCCATTTACATTTAGAGTTAATATTGTTATATGTGAATTTGATACTGCCATTTTGATGCTAGCTGGCTGTTTTGCCCCTTGGTTCATGTACATTCTTCATTTTGTTGATGGTCTTTAGCATTTGGTATGCTTCTAGGATGGCTGGTACTGGTTGTTTCTTTCTATGTGTAGTGCCTCTTTCAGGAGCTCTTGTAAAGCAGGCCTAGTGGTGACAAAATCTCTGAGTACTTGCTTGCTCATGAAGGATTTTATTTTTCCTTCACTTATGAAGCTCAGTTTGGCTGGATATGAAATTCTGGGTTGAAAGTGCTTTTCTTTAAGGATGTTGAATATTGGCCCCCACTCTCTTCTGGCTTGTAGAGTCTCTGCCGAGAGATCTGCTGCGAGTCTGATGGGCTTCCCTTTGTGGGTGACCTGACCTTTCTCTCTGGCTGCCCTTAGTATTTTCTCCTTCATTTCAATCCTGGTGAATCTGACGATTATGTGCCTTGGGGTTGCTCTTCTTGTGGAGTATCTTTGTGGTGTTCTCTGTATTTCCTGGAGTTGAGTATTGACCTGTCTTGCTAGGTTGGGGAAATTTTCCTGGATAATATCCTGAAGAGTGTTTTCCAGCTTGGATTCATTCTCTTCGTCACATTCTGGTACGTAGGTTGGGTCTCTTCACATAGTCCCACGTTTCTTAGAGATTTTGTTCATTCCTTTTTGTGCTTTTTTCTTTAATCTTGGTTTCTCATTTTATTTCATTGAGTTGATCTTCAACTTCTGATATTCTTTCTTCTGCTTGGTCAATTCGGCTGTTGAAACTTGTGCATGCTTCGCGAAGTTCTCGTGTTGTGTTTTTCAGCTCCTTCAATTCATTCATATTCCTCTCTAAGTTGTCCATTCTTGTTATCAATTCCTCGAATCTTTTTTCAAATCTTTTTTCAAGGTTCTTAGTTTCTTTGCACTGATTTAGAACATGTTCTTTTAGCTCACTGAAGTTTCTCATTATCCACTTTCTGAAGTCTGATTCCGTCATTTTGTCATGCTCATTCTCTGTCCAGCTTTGTTCCCTTGCTGGTGAGGAGTTTTGGTCCTTTGTAGGAGGTGAGGTGTTTTGGTTTCGGGTGTTTTCCTCCTTTTTGTGCTGGTTTCTTCCCATCTTTATGGATTTATCTGCCTGTCGTCTTAGTAGTTGCTGATTTTTCAATTGGGTCTCTGTGTGGATGCTGAGATTGTTGATGATGAAGTATTTCTGTTACTTAGTTTTCCTGCTAATGGTCTAGCCCCTCTGCTGTATGAGTGCTGAGGTCCACTCCAGGCCCTGCTTGTCTAGGGTATACCTGTAGCAGCTGCGGAACAGTGAGGGATGCTACCAGTTTCTTCTTCTGCTCTCTTTGTTCCAGAATGATGCCCCCCAAATGTCAGTCTGATTAGTCCTTTTTTGGGGTGACTCTTTGGATATACAGGGGTCAGGGAGCTGCTTGAGGAGACAGTCTGTGCTTTATAGGAGCTCCAGTGCTGAGCTGTGAGCTCCGTTGTTGATTCAGGGTTGTTGGGAGGTTGTTTATGTCTGCTGCAACAGAACTCATAAAACACCACCCTTTTTTCCCCCTTAGATGCTCTGTCTCAGGGAGTTGGGGCTTTCTTTATGAGTATCTGTTGCACTGTCCTGCCCCACTAGGAGGCAGTCTATTCACTATTTGCCTGCCGGGGCTCTGCCCTGCTAGCGCGGGTCTGCCCTGTTGCTGCTGGGCTCCGTTCTGCTGTGGAGCACTCCCCCCTCCTGGTGGCGTCTCTCTGTTATGGCAGGTTGCCTTGGCAATGGCAGGCTGCGTCAGCCCTGGGCGGTACTTCAGTAGGGGCGGATTGCGTCCGTAGTGGCGGATGCCCATCCCCCACCGGGCTGCACCGTCCTAGATGCCAGCAGCAAAACTCTCAGCCCCGAGTGCCTCCAATCGCCGCCCTGCTTGTCCCCGTGAGGGTGGGACCCAGTGAGCCCAATCACCCAGCTCCCTGCCTCAGAGTCCATCCTCTCTCTCTCTCTCTTCCTCTCCCCAAGCTGAAAGGTCGACTCTCTCACTGGCACCCCAGTAGCCTGCCGATAGGGCACTGGGATCCGTGCGATCTCCCGTGCCGCTGCCCACTGCACCGGCTCAGATCACACTTCCCAGGAATCTCCTGGTCTGGCTCATTGTCCAAGTCCCTTCAATCAGATGGACATGCCAATCTGCCCTTCCAAATCTCAGATTGCTGGTTTAACAGGGCACCCAGACCAGTGAGTTTCGTGCCGGGTCCCGCTGCGGTGCCCCACGAGCTGGCTGTGCTAGCCAGCTGTACTAGCGTCCCGTGTCTCTCCCACACCTGGGACTTTCAACACTCTGTGGGCAAAAAAGGTCCATCTGAGAATGCGGCTAGGACTCACCCTCTGCGCCTTCACTGAGAGCTGCAGTCCTGAGTCGCTTCTACGATGCCATCTTGCCATATCTGCCCAGGAGTTTTAAAAGAACAAAATTTGGCCCATAACACGGCCTGAAAGTCAGAACTCTTCATGAACTTTAAAGACAGTTGCACTGAATGAGAGTCAGAGATCTCACTTGAACCCACCACAGCAGAGAATTACCCCAACCCCAATGTAGCCTTTCATTCCCAAAGTTGACATGATGGGGGTATGAAGTGGGGAGAGGAAAGAGGGGCAAAGAAGCAGGAGTCCCTGTGGGAAACAGAAAGGACCAGCTGGCTAAACTGTCATTGTGTCAGCAAACCTCCCTCTATCCCAAGATTTTATTTAAAAGAGGAGTCATGACCAGGTGCGGTAGCTCACGTCTGTAGTCCCAGCACTTTGGCAGGCTGAGGCAAGTGAATCCCTTGAGGTCAGTCAGGAGTTTGAGACCATTCTGGCCAACATGGTGAAACCCTGTCTCTGCTAAAAATGCAAAAATTAGCCTGGGCATGGTGGCACATGCCTGTAATCTCAGCCAATCAGGAGGCCGAGACAGGAGAATCACTTGATCCCAGGAGGTGGAGGTTGCAGTGAGCAGAGATCGTGCCACTGCACTCCAGCCTGGGTGACAGAACGAGACTCTATCTCAAAAAAAAAAAAAAAAAAAGGGAACATTAGGCTGGCAGGGTGGCTGAGGTAGGGTGGATCACTTGAGGTCAGGAGTTCAAGACCAGCCTGGCCAACATGGTCTAGCCCCATCTCTACTAAAAATACAAAAATTAGCTGGCATGGTGGTGTGCGCCCATGGTCCTAGCTACTTGGTAGGCTGAGATGTGAGAATTGCTTGAACCTGGGAGGCAGAGGCAGAAGCAGAGGTTGCAGTGAGCCGAGATTACACCACTGCACTCCAGCCTGGGCAGCAGAGTGAGACTCCATCTCAAAAAAAAAAAAAAAGAAACATTTTATTTCTTTTGTTTTATTTAGCTACAAATAGAAATGCACATGAATATCATTTTCATTAAAAACACTCTTCTCCCTAATTTCACTAATGATTTGTAATAACTTCTTCCAAGTTTGAGCTGCTAAAGATGTTAGGGGAAAACCTAAAATGCTCTAAATAGCTCTAGAACAAAGTGGTCATTAGTAGACTATGAAAGCAAAGCCAGAAATTTACACAGGGTTCACATAATTCAAGGGAGCTTTTTAATAGAACCTTTAAAAATGGTCGGTTTGGGGCTGTGCGCCAGTGGCTCATGCCTATAATCCCAGCACTCTGGGAGACTGAGGTGGGTGGATCACTTGAGCTCAGGAGTTTGAGACCAGCCTGGGCAGCATAGTGAAACTCTGTCTCTACTAAAAATATAAAAGTTAGTCAGGTGTGGTGGTGCACATCTGTGGTCCCAGCTACTTGGGAGGCTGAGACATGAGAATTACTTGAGTCTGAGAGGCGGAGGTTGCAGTGAGCTGAGATCTCAGTCAGCCTGGGCAACAGAGTGAGATCCTGTCTCAAAAAGAAAAAAAAGGCAGTTTGGGTCAGCCAAAGCAAATTGTAAAATAGGCGGGTTTGTAGTTATACTTTCATTTGACTTTATATTCTTCCTAGTTCTTTTCTGGTAGTTCCAGAGTGCCCAGTGATTCTAAAACAGGGGTCCCCCTGCTTCCTAGGGAGTGCGTGATGCCCAGGGCAGAAATGACATCCTTTTCTGGCTTATGCATTTTAGCTTAAGATTATTTAGGAAATCAATTAAACCATTAAATAATTTAACATTATTTGTATATTAAAACACATAGATATATTACAGAGAGGAACATAAGATGCATCTCATTTTTCAAGTTAAAACATGATTCTTTAAACACATTTAGGTTTTGGTGGGCCACACCCACTCCATGTCCCCTAAGAGTACAAGTTCTGAGTCATTTACTCTTTGGAGTAGGTTGATGGGTTGCGGGAAAGTTTTAGAAATACTTAAAACTTTCTTTGAGTTACCAGGTGTCTGGAGCCTTCTTTCTTCCTCAGGCCGCTTTCCAAATAACAACCAGAGAATCTGATAAACATATTAGCGTAAATGTGGTAATGAATGCTAACCTGTTCCTGGGAACCCAGTGGTCCTCCCCACCAACACTATCTTCACTGTGGGATCAACTGTGTATATTCTAATTGTGACTTTTAATGATTATGTCACTGCCTCTCATTTACTATATTCACTTAACACATATTTCGTGTTGATTGGGTGCTCATAGTGTGCCAGGCACTGTTCTAGGCATCCAAGATACATGAGTCAAAACTAAACAAAATCCCTGTCCTGCCTGAGCCTAATATTCCAACGGGGAGACAACAATCAGAGGCTGAGGAACGTTTCGGGAAAAGACGGATCTAGGTAGAGCACCGGGAGTGTGGAGTTGGCGTGTTGGTTTGCAATCTCAAGTAGGCTGGACTGGGAAGGAAACCTCACGGGGAAGATGACATTGAAAAAGATACAGGACAAATAAATATGCTTCTGGGGCAGGAGGGGGGAGAGTGAGGAAGCAGTCTGTGCCAAGTGTCTAAAGCTGGAGTATGCCCAGCGTGTTTGAGAAACAGGAGGCTGGTGGCATGGAGTAGAGTGAGTGAGGGATAGAGCAGTGGATGTGGTCACACAGGGCCACTGCAAGGCCTTGGCCGTTACTCTGAGATGGGAGTTGTTGGACCATTTTGAGCAGACCAGTGTTTATAATCTGCTTTATGTTTTTCAATCATTCTGGATGCTGTGTTGACAAGAGGCAGTAGCTGGGGAAGAGTGGATGCGGGGAGATCAGTTAGGAGCTGCATCCACAATGCAGACATGGTGATGGTGGCGTGGACCACAGTGTTGGCAGTAGAGGGGGTGAGAAGTAGAGATACTTTGAAGGTATGGTGAACAGGATTTTCTGATGGATTGAGTATAAGGGATATGAGAGAAATATAGGACTCAGGGAAAGCTCCACAGTTTTGCTTGGCCAAGAATGAAGTTGTCATCAACTAATATGGGCACCGAGATGGCTAGCGCAGGCTTTAGGGAGGTAAGGGCTTTGGTTTGGGCATATTAAATTGGAGAGGTCTGTTATACATCAGACAGTAGGTACTTGGATATATGTGTCTAGAGTTTAGTAGAACAGTCTGAACTGAAGATACAAATTTGAGAGTTGTTAGCATTGATGGTATTTAAAGCTATAATTAGATGAGATCACGAAGGGAGGGGACAAGAGAAAATAAAAGGCCCATTGACCGAAGCTTAGGACACTAGAATCTAAAGAGTCCCTGGAAAAGAAAAGGAAAGGCAAATAAGATTGAAAAGGTGAGATTGGTGCAGTGCTAGAGTTTGTGGTGGTCTGGAGGTCAAGTGAAGAAAGTGTTTCCAGCAGGAGAAAGTGGTCTATGTCAGATGTTGCTGGTTGAACAGCTGGGGACTGAGATTTGACCACTGCATTTAGGAATTTAGAAGTTATTGGTATGGTGGTGGTAGAGGAGTAAAAGCCTGATTGGAGGAGGTTCATGAGAAGATGGAAGGAGAAATATTGGAGACAGTTAAAAGAGAGATCTCTTTAAAGATGATTTGTCATAAGGGTGGTAGAGAAATGAAGCATTAACTTCATTAGCTGGAATGAGAAGGGGTTTTGGGAGAAGGATTTTCAGAGATGGGAGAAATAACAGCATGTTTGAATGATAGTGTAATGGTCCAATGCAGAAGGAAGATTTGCTGATGTGGGAAAGAGGGAGAATCCTTGGAGTGATGTCATTGAATAGGCACAAGGGGATGGGACCCAGTGTGCAGGTTTGCATCGGGATGGTTCGTGGTCAGTCTGTCTGTAGTAGCAGAAGAGAAGGCAGAGTGTGTCATGGTTAGGCCCGTGCTGTTAGGTAGACGGATGTGGTAGTGGGGATTTGTGGAAATTCTTTTGATTGCATCAATTCTTAGTGTTGAAGGATGTAAGATCACCCAATAGTGAGATGGGGGAGCACGTGATGGAGGGGTGAAGAGGAAGGAAGAATTGTGAAATAACTGTCCAGATGCTTGAACAAGTGGGTGGACTTAGATTTCCAGTATCCCCACAGGCAGCTTTGGGGCTCACTTGAGGCTTATGGTCTGAGGTATAACATGAGACTAGTTTGGCATGATTGTGCGTTTTTTTCTCTATCAGTGTTCTGCTGTGTTAGCAAAAGCATGGAGAAGGCAGAAAATTGTAGTTAACCAGGAGGGTATTAGTCAGTTTTTTTTTGCTGCAGATAAAGATATACCTGAGACTTGGCAATTTACAAAAGAAAGAGGTTTAATGGACTTACAGTTCCAAGTGGCTAGGGAGATATCACAATCACGGTGGAAAGCGAAAGGTACTTCTTATGTGGTGGCAGCAAGAGAGATAATGAGAGCCAAGCGAAACAGTTTCCCCTTATCAAACCATCAGATCCTTGTGAGACTTATTCACTCCCATGAGAACAGTATAGGAGAAACCGCCCCCATGATTCAGTTATCCCCCACTGGGTCCTCCCCATAACACGTGGGAATTATGGAATACAACTCAAGATGAGATTTGGGTGGGGACACAGAGCCAAACCACATCAAGGAGTTTGTTGGGAGTGAATGAGAGGCATGGGAATTGAGTGATGTAGTGCCTGGTGATGGATTCTAGGCTGAGATACGTGGAAACAAGGACAGGAAAAGGTGAGGGGAGGTGAAAAGGTGGTGCGATCAATGGGTTGTAAGTCTTGGTGGAGTTACAGGGTTGATGGAGATGGGGTATTAGAGAAAGTAAGCTGGAAACTCAGGAGGTGGTAGACAGAGTGCGATACACGAAATTGTGATTACGGAGGAGTTAGAGTTATTGATAATGACAAAGCCTTTGGATTCTTACTTGATCCCTTGCTCTCACTTTTCAAAGCCCTGGGTTCTCTTCTTCAGTATACTTGATTCAGTTTGTAATTAGTGTTTATTAGTGTGATTGTTTCCTTTGTTAGATAGTAAGCATTACAAGGGCGGGACTGTGTCTTTCTCCTCACCATTAACCCCCCTAGTCTAGGATGGAGGCTGGCAGATTGTAGGTGCTTGATAAATGACTATGGAATGAAAAGCAAATTGCATGTGATGGTAGTTAATTTGGGAGGAGCCTGTGGCAGGAGATGAGGTAGACACTGTTCACTTGGCTGTTGTGGCTTTTGATGACACTAACACAGGAAAAAAAAACTGACTGTTGGGCTGGATGTGGAGGCTCACATTGGTAATTCTAGTGCTTTGGGAGGCCAAGGCAGGAGGATTGTTTGAGCCAAGAAGTTCGAGGCTGCAGTGAGCTATGATCTTCCCATGGTACTCTAGCCTGGGTGATGGAGTGAGACTCTGTCTCTATCACCCTCTCTCTCTCTAAAAAAAAAAAAGACTCTTAAGCAAAAATTAAATAGGATTTTATAAAATTTATGATTTATTGATTAAAAGATAAAATGCTATGCCATTTTAAAAGGCTAATTTATAGGAAAAAAATGTACATGGTAGGAAAAGTAATGATTGGATTTTAGCAGCTTATTTCTTTAACAATTTTATTTAAAACAGTATCTTTTAATTTTGTGTGTGGTAATTGTTGTTTCTTTAATCATTCATCAGTTTCATGAATGTCTTTTATGTATCAGATGCTATGTAGCTGTGGATTTCAGTGGAACAAGACAAAGCCTCTTCCCTCAGGGCTTATCGATTGTAATATTTGTTTGAAGAAATAACTTTTTTAGTAAATAAGTAGGGGAAGTCTAATAAAATGATTTGGAATATATAGTTACATCAAAACTTGGGAATAACATGCAAATATTGATTTGCATTGTGCTATTTCCACCTGAAGCACCACACTTAATGTGTAGAGGCAGCATTTGGAGAATCAATAAATATACACTCAAAGGTTACTAGACAAACCTATAGGTATGAAGAAGAGAGGCGACTGTTAGGATGTGAGCACTTATTTATGCTTGCCTGTTCTCCAAATGTGTCCTCTCCCTTTTCTTCTCTTTCTTTTCATCATTAGGGCAATGGCTGGCACATAGGAGAGCTGAATAAATCTTGACTGACCGAATAACTAATTTTCCTAAATTCCAGAGAATAACAAATTTCTCCATAGACACTTTTATGGACTGAGTGTATTGTCTCCCTAAAATTCATATGTTGAAGCCCTCAACCTAGTGTGACTGTATCTGGGGTAAGGGAGTAATTGAGATTAAATGAGGTCATAAGGCTGGGGCCCTGATCTCATAGGACTGGTCTCAGAAGAGACCCCTGAGAGTTCACTCTCTTGTTCTCCAACTGAGGAAAGGTTACATGAGCGCATGGTGAGAAGGAAGCCAGTTACAATCCAAGAAGAGAGGCTTCACCAGAAACCAAATGCTGCTGGAACCTTGATCTCAGACTTCCAGAAATGAGAGAAAGTAAATGTTATTTAGGCCATGCAGTCTATGGTCTTTTGTTACGGCAGTGTATTAGTCTGTCCTGATGCTGTTATAAGGACATGCCCAGTAATTTATAAAGAGAAAGAGGTTTAATGGACTCACAGTTCCACATGGCTGGGAGGCTTCAGAATTATGGTGGAAGGTGATGGAGAAGCAGACTCATGTCTCACATGGCAGGCAAGAGAGTTTGTGCAAGGAACTGGCCTTTATAAAACCATTGGCTTCACTGTCCCAAGAACAGGACAGGAAAAACTTCCCCCCTTGATTCAGTTATCTCCCACTTCCGTCCCTCCCATGACATGTGGGAATTAAGGGAGCTACCATTCAAGATGAAATTTCGGTGGGGACGTAGCCAAACCGCATCAGGCAGCCTTAGCCAGCAAATACAGGTACTGTCTACAGCCTGAAGAGTATGGCATCTGCTAACCTGCCTTTATCTAACATGTTAATTTGCCATTTTTGTTATACATGATTGCTTCAAAAATGCTGTCTTTGCTGACAATTCATTAGCCTAGGGAATGTCCCTTAAATATGGGTGGCTTCTTGTTGTCTTAGCTGTGGAGAAGCCAGCTTGCACAGATCGGAGAAGGTGAATGTTCAAAGGTTGGGGGATTTGCCAGTGTTAATTCTGGCTAAAGAAATAATTAAGGAGAAGGAGAAATGGTCAGAACTGAAAAGGCTCTCAATCATTTCCTCAGATGTAATAGTGCTAGAACACTTTATAATAATCCTGGAGGAAAAGGAGTAAGACAAATTAATGCTGTTGTGAATTGTGTTTATATTTACTTTTCTATTGCCAGAAATGAGTGTTTGCCTATATCAATATTTTCATTCTGATTATGCCCCTTAATAAACTAAAGTGTGTGTATTAATTTACAGTAGTTAAAGTTAACAATCTTGGCATTTCCTGACAAAGGCAGAAACATTTGTCTCTAGAAGTATTAAGGATACACAATTTACAAAGTCAATAATTATTTTTCCTGGTATTTGCTTATATCTGATCTTTAGTTTTTGCCTGTATATATGTGTATATTAACGTATTAGTTGGTAGTAATGAAGAATGAACACACATAGGCCATTTTCATGCTTTTTCAGGCTAGTTCTAATCTGAGATTTATTCACCTCAAAGTGGTTTATTTCAGAAACCATCTCATGAACTCATGAAGCCTGTTTTTCTTTTTCAACCTTTTTTAGAGACAGAGTCTTGCTCTGTCATCCATGCTAGAGTGCAATGGCTTGATCACAGCTCACTGTAGCCTTGATTTCCCAGGCTCAAGCAATCCTCTCACCCCAGCCTCCTGAGTAGCTGGGACTAGAGCTGCGAGCCACTATGGCCTGGCTATTTTTGTTTTTGTTTTTGCAGAGATAGGGTCTTGCTGTGTTGCTTAGACTGTTCTCAAACTTGTGGACTCGAGTGATCCTCCTGTCTACACTTCCCAAAGTACTGAGATAACAGGCATGAGCTGCCATGCCCAGCCGAAGTCTTTTATTACTGGATTAGAATTTAACAATCTGTTAATAGTCACAGGCCAAAGTATCAGTAATTTCTTTTCTTCCTTGCTTTGCTGCCCTACATATTTTGCAAGGATACCTCTCCATCATCTCCAGCCATGTGACTCTAAGAAATCTAAGGGGGTAAGTGTGGCTGGTCACAGCAAAGAGCAGGGCTTTCTCTTTTTTAACAGAGAGAAGAGAACTCACCTGGACACTCCTCAAAACCATGCGTTCTGTTCTGCAAATAGCCACTCATCCACTTGGCCAGGGTGATAAATGGCTTTTGCTGGGTGAGTGGCCAGGAAGCGCATTTCATTTATCTTAGTCTTCAAGCCCCTCATGTGGGGAAGAGGTGTAAAAGGAGTTAAAATATACTGTGACTTGAAAACCTGCTTTGCATTTTAACCAGAGGCAGACCACTGGGTATCAGCAAATACTTTATCAGGCTTCCAAACATTAAGTAGATATTTGGAATATCTACTCATGCTGTCTAACAATTCAGAGACAGCAGGAACATTTGGAGACATTTTGAGAGATGCTAAAGGATGAGAGCGAGAAAATTCATGGCCTTGTTCATGTCTGTGTGGCTGACTGGTGGTGGGGTAAAAGACCCAGACTGGAGCTTTTAACTCCAAGAGAGGTTTTTGGGTTTCGGATGCTTAACAGTGGAGTCCGTTTTTCTAACTCAGCTGTTCTAGTTGAAGCGGGAGGGGGACACTCACAGCCCCGTGCTCTGTCCCATCTGTCCTGTCACTGTCCATCTGTTCCCTGAGATCCTGAGACTCCACATCACACAGCTTGCACACCATCAGACTTGAAAACTATTGGACTTAAAAACCATCGGACTAGACAGGCATGGAAGGTTCATGTGAGGGCATTGCCCAGCCAGATGGGACTTCTGGGACACTTTTCCTTCCTATTCTCATACCTCTTCCTGGGAGGATCCTTTCAGACAGAATGACGAGTCAGAATGAGCACCCACCTCAACCAACACCCCATCCTTTAGGAAACCATTCCTAGTTCCCCAGTTGGAATGGGAGCTCCTTCCATGCATCTGTTTCTCTGGGGTTCCTCTTGATGTCTACCTCACAGTGAGCTGGGCCATCCTCAGTCTGAGGGTCAGCTTCTTGAGGCCAGGGACCATAGCATACACATCATTACATCCCAGCACCTACAGCAGCAAGCTGTGTACCGCAGGGCCTCAGTGAATGTAGAATTGAGTTGAGGACAACATTTTATTTGGTTACTATTGAATGGGCATTTGAGCTATATGACCTCTGATTTATGGCATGATAATTGTGCTATCTCAGACAGGGGAGACGGTTATTTAGATAATGTGATTAGTATACAGAAATGCGATGTAGAAATCTAACATAGTGGTTTTCTATTGTCTTGGTATTTTCACAGATAAGGGCATTTTAGTATGAGGATCAAAGATGGTTTATAATTGGTATAAAGAGGAAGCCTTGAGATTTCCAGATCTGAAGCAGGATGATCACAGAAGAGCATTGATTAATATGTGAAGGTCTCAAGGGAGAAATGTTTGCATTGATTCTACAGGAATTGTGATGAACCTACTTTCAGCCTAGCATTGTATTGGTTGCTGAGGGAGGCAGGCATCTCTGTGTCCTGTCTCACATCCTCTTTGTCCATCTTGTCCTTCAGTCATTGCTGGGCAACCAGCCTCACACAGACATAAGTAGACAGCATCTCCTTTCAGCTGCACTGTAAATCTGTATATCTCTCCCTTTCTGCCCCAGGGTTTCTGTGAAGCATCTTTGGGAGGCCCATTGGACTTCATGCATGTGCTACCTAGAGATGCAAGGGAGTCAAAAGCTGTCAGCCCAACCCTTGACCAGTGAATAGGAGCTGGTGGCAAAGTGCTCCCTCCTTCGCCCTTTGGACAGATGATTCTGAGGCCTATTCTATTTGTCTCCTTCCAAAGTCCCCAGGGGGCTGAGCTCATTAATGTGCTGATGCAGTCGCTTTTTCCTGGACTTCCCTCTCCACCAGTTTTTCACTCTTGTTCTTTGAATCCATCCCGGAAAACCTACTGCATATAAGCTGTTATCTCAGACTCTGCTTAGTGGGGAATTCAGGCTAAGGCAGGGGAATAAAGAATGTTGTAAGATATTTTCCCTGTCCTCCAAGAGCTTCCCCTTTGATTGGGAAATGGTGTGGAATGGTTGGGCTACTTTAGAATGTCATGTATGGGTAAAGACCAAAGTGGGTGATTCAGCTTGGGTGGGTTTACCAGGTAAGAAAAGAGGGCAGCGTGCATGGAGCTTGTGAACTAGGTTGATCCCAAGAAGCTCACTCAGGATCTGTGGGATTTTTTTGAGTTGGAGTCTCGCTCTGTCACTCAGGCTAGAGTGCAGTGGCATGATCTCAGCTCACTGCAACCTCTGCCTCCTGGGTTCAAGTGATTTTCCTGCCTCAGCCTCCCGAGTGACTGGGATTGCAGGTGTGTGCCGCCATGCCTGCTATTTTTTTTTTTTTTTTGTATTTTTAGTAGAGGCAGGGTTTCACCATGTTGCCAGGCTGGTCTTGAACTCCTGACCTCAGGTGATTTACCCACGTTGGCCTCCCAAAGTGCTGAGATTACAGGCATGAGCCACTATACCTGACTAGATCCATGGGATTTGAAGGGACTGGGGAGAAGGACAGAGGAGACTCCAGTGTTATGTAATGGTAGGAATGAGCAGAAAAGCTAGGTGGGACCTAGGTGTGTTATAGAAAAAGAATGAAAGACATACTCAAAATTATCAGATTGTTTAAAAATTTTAACACCAGGCATAGGACTCAGAACTTTCCCTCAATTTGACAAAAAGTAGGAATTGATTTGTGGAAATTTTAAAACTTGGGGGCTATGGGATGGAGAAGTAAGAGTAAGGGCTAAGAAATTGCGAAGACATAAAAGTAGGGATCAGGTGAATGAGGGGCAAATCCCTGGCCGAACCAACTGAGAACTTTATTAGCACCTGCTAGAAGTAAGGATTCCTGGGGAGGGCAAAGAGTGACCTTTCCAAGGGCATTCACCTCTAAGGGCAAAGGCCTGTCTGCAAGGTTGAGAGCTGCATTTAAAGGAAAACATTCTTAAGGACCCCCAGAGTTGACAAATTATTTTTATTATGATGTTATTTAAATATGTATAAAATAAAGCTAGGTATAAACTCCTAGTACTTAAAGCTCTCATATATCCATGAAACCAAATGAGATTTACACATTAAAAACAAATAAAATGACAAAAACCAATAAAATTCAAATTAACAACATTAATTTAATGTGATGGATGATGTTTTTTACTCAAATGAAATTGCTCTTGGCAAATGAGTATGGTGCTGGCAGCTTCAGCTCCGAGTTCAATGTTTTGTGTGTCCCACGCTGACTTCATTCTGCCGCCTGTTTTTCTCTTTGAACCACTGAGAAACCTTTGTTTGAACAGCTGGTCACGACTGAATGCATTATTTACCTATCGAGGTGCCCCTGTTCTTTTCTCATTAGCCAGAGACAATTTGGTGTTCTTTGTGTCAACACAGCCAGAAGTTCAAAGCAAAGGTGGGTGCAGACACAGAATGGCAGAGTGTGTTTCCCTCTGCCCTGTGGCCTTCCAGGAGGTGCTGGAAGGAAGCTCAGAGATGGAGGTGAAAGGGAGCAAGAGGACTCAGGAATACAAACAGCATCTCCTGAGACTAAGAGCAATGCTAGACTCAGATGTTTAGTTCGGCTAGGGAGTTGAAGTCAATTTCTTTGACTATTAAATTCCAAGGAATTGAATCTCCAATGAATTGACTCTCTCCGATGAACTTGGAGACTTTTTTCTTTTTTATACTTTAATTTCTGGGATACATGTGCAGAACGTGCAGGTTTGTTACACAGGTACACATGTGCCATGGTAGTTTGCTGTACCCATCAACCTGTCATCTACATTAGATGTTTCTCTTAATGCTATCCCTCCCCTTGGCCCCCACCCACTGACAGGTCCAGGTGTGTGATGTTCCCCTCCCTGTGTCCATGTGTTCTCTTTGTTCAACTCCTACTTGCGAGTGAGAACATGTGGTGTTTGGTTTTCTGTGTCTGTGTTAGTTTGCCGAGAATGATGGTTTCCAGCTTCATCCATGTCCCTACAGAGGATGTGAACTTGTCCTTTTTTATGGCTGCACAGTATTCCATGGTATATATGTACCACATTTTCTTTATCCAGTCTATCATTGATGGGCATTTGGGTTAGTTTCAAGTCTTTGCTATTGTGAAGAGTGCTGCAATAAACAAATGTGTACATGTGTCTTTGTAGTAGAATGATTTACAATCCTTTGGATATATACCCAGAAATGGGATTGCTGGGTCAAATGGTATTTCTGGTTCTAGATCCTTGAGGAATCACCACACTGTCTTCCACAATGGTTGAACTAATTTACACCCCACCAACAGCGTAAAAGCATTCCTATTTCTCCACATCCTCTCCAACATCTGCTCTTTCCTGACTTCTTAATGATCACCATTCTAACTGGCATGAGACAGTATCTCACTGTGGTTTTGATTTGCATTTCTCTAATGACCAGTGATGATGAACTTTTTTTCATATGTTTGTTGGCTGCATAAATATCTTCTTTTGAGAAGTGTCTGTTCATATTCTTCACCCACTTTTTGATGGGATTGTTTTTTTCTTGTAAAATTGTTTAAGTTATTTGTAGATTCTGGATATTAGCCCTTGGTCAGATGGATAGATTGCAAACATTTTCTCCCATTCTGTAGGTTGCCTGTTCACTCTGGTGATAGTTTATTTTGCTGTGCAGAAGCTCTTTAGTTTAATTAGGTCCCATTTGTCTATTTTGGCTTTTGTTGCCATTGTTTTGGTGTTTTAGTCATAAAGTCTTTGCCCATGCCTATGTCCTGAATGGTATTGTCTAGGTTTTCTTCTACAGTTTTTAAGGTTTGGGGTCTTAAGTTTAAGTCTTTAATTCATTTTGAGTTAATTTTTGTATAAGGAGTAAAGAAGGGATCCAGCTTCAGTTTTCTGCATATGGTTAGCCAGTTTACCCAATATCATTTATTAAATAAGGAATCCTTTCCCCATTGCTTGTTTTTGTCAGGCTTGTCAAAGATCAGATGGTTGTAGATGTGTGGCATTATTTCTGAGGCCTCTGTTCTGTTCCATTGATCTATATATCTGTTTTGGTACCAGTACCATGCTGTTTTGGTTACTGCAGCCTTGTAGTATGGTTTGAAGTCAGGTAGCGTGATGCCTGAACTTAGAGACTTTTCTTGGGGGGTTAAGGGGCTCTTCTATGGCATCTGTGGGTGGAGTAAAATATTTGTGAAATGTTACATTATTTGCTATCCCTCATACAATTTTGGGAAATTACCATGTTGTAAATTCCTGTGGAAGGGAACTTAGTTGCAAAGTTCAGATGGTGTGACTTGATCAGCACTGCAAATGTTTCTGTCTCTGGCTCATTCCTCTGTCTGCAGTGGCCTCAGCTGTTTCAGAGCCTCTCTTTCAAGGCTGATTCCTAGACTTAACTTGGCCTCCAACTCACAATGGATTCCTTCTGGAAGCCTGGCCTCTGCCTTGGCTGTTGCAATCAGGGCCCAGAGGTGAGAGCCTGTGCAGAGCCCCGGGTCTAGGTTCAGGGGGCTTGGGTTTCAATCTCAGCTTCTCCATTTCCTATGTGACATGAGACAAGTTACTTAAGCTCTGTGCCTCTGTCTCTTTATCTGTACAATGGTGAGGATAATAAATAATGCCTACTTTGTGGGATGAAATGAGTGAATATGTGTCGAGTGTTTAGAACATCCAGTGTATGGTAAGTGCTATACAATAGTGACTGATGATGATGATTATTATTTTAGTTAAATCAGGGATCTGTGACCTCAGGTGGGAAGCTCTGGGCCTTCTCGTTAGAGTCCTATATGAGTACAGTAGGATGACTGAATGGCTAAAAATTTTGAAGACTCTTTGCTAAAGAGACAGCACTAGGGTGGAAAATATATCAATGATTTAGAACACTAATTATTTCAGAAATGATTAATTTGCTTATTTGAAAGACCCTGTGGTCAGAAGAAGTTTGCCTTTGAGAAGAAGAAAGGACACTGAAGAAATGGTGTGAAGAAAACAATGGCGTAAACAAACTGAAGGGTCTTGTCCAAGGCCCTTTGGAAAATGTTACTTCTTAACAACGTTTATTTTGCATTAAAAAAACAGATGTGCTAATTATGTGTTAATCTTATCTGTTTAGTATAGCAGGTCCCCAAGGACAATTATTTGGCACACTTGGCTCTCTTCAGACATTTTGCTGAGTCAGGCAGGCCTTGTATTAGTTTGAGTTCTCCCAGAAGTCCTAAAACGAGGGGGGAGGAAGACTGGAGGGGGCATGGAAGGAAAGAAGTCTGCAGAGGCTGAGCTGTTGAGCAGGTTAGTGCTGGGGGAACCTGGGGCTCCATCCCACCGGGGACTGCTGGGAGACAGAGCAGAAAACGCTTCAGGTTACTCTGGCTGACCCATGAGGGTGCTGGCCTATTTATCCATTTATTCACTGATTCTCTTCAGTCATTTGTTGAGGCCTGCTGAGGATGGGGGCATTAATTGCCTGGCACTTCTGGTCTGTCCCACTTGGTCTCAGTGGCCTCTAGTGGCTGGAGGGAGCTGTCAGACATAGGAGGAGCTTGTCAACAAAAGGCTGGCAAGTGGAAGATGTAGAGGGCCGCAGGACCTGAGGAGCCCTTGGGATGGGGGCGGGACGCTGATGCGAGTTACTGCCCTTCCTTAGACTAGAGTGACTTAGTGTGATTTTACAGCATATGTACTCTCTCTGTCTAATGTCAGTTGTTCACTACACAGAGATGGTTCAAGTCTGTGCTCTGTGCAACACCTACACCTCAGGGTGGCACTCAGCACACATTTTAATGAACATGCTTTGATGCCTTTTGCAGGTATATTTGTTCATTGTCCTTAGGCAGGAATTCCTGTCTTTTTTGTTTGGTTCAAGTCTCAGAAATATGGAGGGTGAGGGTGAGCTGGAGGGAAGGCTGGAGAAGGGAGCCGGGGTTATGTGGGTGGAGAGAAGGCGATGAGGTCCCTGGAATGTGAGAAAGCCTTGGGTTGGATACCATCTGGTTTAGGTGTAGCTCTCAGTGAGGCAGGATGAGACCTTAGGGGGCTATGTGGGCTCTCTTTTTCTCCTAGTGTTTGGAGGCTTAGAACAGACTCTGCCATCACCATGGCATTAAAAGTGTTATCATCAGCCTCGCACAGTGGCTCACACCTGTAATCCCAACACTTTGGGAGGCAGAGGTGGGTGGATCACCTGAGGTTGGGAGTTCAAGACCAGCCTGACCAACATGGAGAAACCTTGTCTCTACTGAAAATACAAAATTAGCCAGGCATGGTGGCGTGCACCTGTAATCCCAGCTACTTGGGAGGCTGAGACAGGAGAATTGCTTGAACCTGGGAGGTGGAGGTTGTAGTGAATCAAGATTGTACCATTGCACTCCAGCCTAGGCAACAAGAGCGAGACTTCATCTCAAAAAAAAAAAGTGTTATCATCAAGGCATAGTCTGCTTTTACTAGATAGTCCAATTGTAATGAGAAAGTGGCCAGATCTTAGGAATGGGAGGGTGAGGTGTAGTGGAGATGAATCTTGTAACCATAGCTTTGGGAAGGGCAAAGTTTTTCTCCATATCTGTAGGCAAAATTTGGAGGCTCAGCATTGAGGGATCTGGCTTAGAATGGTGAGGTGATATCAACAGTGTGCCATGTGGACCTGAAGTCAGAAGTCCCACATGGAGAATCAGCTCTTCCCTTTAGGAGTCTTGTGACCTTGGGCGAGTTCAACTTTCCTTTCTTTTTATCTGCAGAAGGAAGGAGATGGTAATATGCAATTTACCAGGTTGTTGTTAAGATTAGATGACAAAATATATCTGTTTATGAATGAATACCATTCATATCCATGTTAGTTGTTTTGAAAATGGTGGGCAATTTTAAATGTTTCCATTCAATAAAATGCTTTTAGTAAAATGCAATATATAATTATGTAAGATTATACAAGATAATTGTAGCTTTTATTATTTATTTATTTATTGAGATGGAGTCTCACTCTGTCTCCCAGGCTGGAGCGCTGTGGCGTGATCTTGGCTCACTGCAACCTCCGCCTCCCGGGTTCAAGCGATTCTCCTGCCTCAGCTCCTGAGTAGCTGGGATCACAGGGACACGCCACCATGCCCAGTTAATTTTTGTATTTTTAGTAGAGATGGGGTTTCACCATGTTGGCCAGGATGGTCTCGATCTCCTGACCTTGTGATCTGCCTGCCTTGGCCTCCCAAAGTGCTGGGATTACAGGCGTGAGCCACCACACCCGGCCGATTATAGCTTTTATAAAATGTTAATTCAGAATATATATTAGTAGGACACAAGCTTTTAAACCTACTTTTATTTTTATTAATACTTTTAAACAAACAGCACTATTAAAATACAACTAAAGGTGTCCTAAAGAAAGAAGCAGTCCCCAGCCTTCTGTTTCCTAAGCCAGTTTCTTAGAGGCAATTGACTTTGGATGTTCTTGGCTATCTTCTCATATATCACCATATTTAAAAATAATATACTTTGCTGGACGAAGTGTCTCACACCTATAATCCCAATACTTTGGGAGGCAGAGGTGGGAGGATCTGTGGAGGCTGGGAGTTGGAGAGTAGCCTGGGCAATATAGCAAGACCCTATCTCTGCAAAAAAAAAAATGGAAAAAAAAAAAAAAAAAGCTGGATGTGGTGGCATGTACCTGTAGTCCCAGCTACTTCAGGGATCAGAGGCTGAGGTGGGAGGATCACTTGTGCCCATGAGGTCAAGGCTGTAGTGAGCCATGATCTTGCCACTGCACTCCAGACTGGGTGACAGAGCAAGACTCTGCCTCTAAATAGTAACTATAATTATATACTCTTTCTGCTGTTTCTTGGAGAGCATTGCATACTGTGACTTTCTAACATACTTGATTGGATTATAGTCCTTATATCCCGTCCTTTACCAACTTCCTATTTCTCAATATTACTGTATCACTTCTTTTGGTTAAATCCCTTGTCAGTGTTTACATTGTTATGACTGTGTAAATATCATTTACTTTTGAGCCAAATTGTATTATGATTATGTTTAATTCTTGTACACTGTTTTGTTTTCCTAGAGGTAATAATCACCTTTAAAATCTTTTGCTTAGCTTTTTAAGTATCTATGTCTAAATTTTCCCGGAGAGTTTAGCAGATCTGTGAAATACCTGTCAGTATTATCTTCTAAACACCCACGCATGTCAGATACTCTGTAAGTTCTATTTCCCCTTTGTAGAGCCCCCTTTCTTCCAGCTTGAGTTAGTTTCTCCTTAGGCTTGGAGTGCCATCTCAGTTATCCTAGGCTTTCATTTATCACACTCCTGATTAGATCCCCTCTACCATGAGTGCCCTGTCTTCTTTTTTCTTAGTTTACTTCTTCTTTTTGCTGTAGGACATCCTGTAGTAGTCTCTTTAAAAAGGGTGTGCATTTTTGAGTTCTTGTTTCTCTGAATATGGTTTTATTCTCTTAGTCTTGCCTGTTGGTTTGATTGGGAAGAGAGTTCTAAGTTGAAATTAATTATGCCTCAGTTTGAAAGCAGAAATCTCTAGGTAATGAGAGATGTGATGACTTTTAGGTTGTTTCTTTGTATGAGACCTGATCTTTCCCTCCCCATGAACTGGTATCATTGTCTTAACCTTTCCTTGGGTCTCTAGAGATGAATCTCTCTTCTTTTTTAGCATCCCCTTTTTGACTTGCTGAGCTTGTAACTTCCTTTGCTCTCTTCAGTCAGGTACTCTCACCTGTTCTCTTCCTTCTAAAAATCTGTTGAAATCTTTCATTTGTTGAAGTCTCCTTTCATATTCTCCGTCTTTGTGGGTTGCAGACATTTCCCTCCTTAAGCCCTTTCCTTCCATTGGTAGAGTTCATGAGGAGAGGAGAAAAACAAGTGTTATTGGATTTGCTCTGTCCAATTAGAAGTCTGTTATTATTAGAAAAAAATGAAAATGGCCTTAATATTTACCTGGAAAACTGGAATATAATATGTTCAAGGTCTTTCATTTGATAAGTAAATAAAAATTTTGCTGGGTAAGAAAAAGAACAGGGAAAACGAAAAAAGGAACGGAACAAGAAAGGAAGAGATCTCAGTAAAAAAAAATACGCCTCAAGGAGGGACTTTATATATAAAGACTTTTCAAGAAAGGAAAAAAGCAGAAATCTAGGCCACTCGTGTCTAATGCAGGCTATTCAGGCACTGTAGATTAGGGAATTGTTATTGATAATGGATTTATCAATGGGACATTATTGTAACATCTTTTTCAAGTGCTGTCACATATAAGAATTTTATGCTTGTCAGCCTCAAAGGGACTTAAGGACACAAGAGTGTCAAACAAAGGGATGTTGATTATGCAAAACAATTCATCCTGTCCTCCATCAGAGGAAGACCACCAGCATCATGGGAGATGAAACACAGGGTCCCGGGGCACGTCCATGAACTATGTGGAGACTGTGGGCCTAACTTTAAATATGATTACACAAATGCAATATTATGTATGGTACAGGAGGAACCATAATATCATGATGGTATGGGAGGAAATTATGGATAAGGGCTTTTTCCTTTTTCATCTTGCCCATTATTTTTCTACTTTCTTTCCCACTTTTCTTCTTTGTAAACCTGAAAGCTCTGCATGAAAGATAACTATAATAGCTTGTTTGTCTGTATAGCTATAAAGATAAGCATTATAGCTCGTTTGCTTCCATAACCGAACATTATTTCCTGCTCATTTGCAGGTGGATCAAGGCTACTGGTCAGAAAAAGAAGAAAAACATTTCCAACACTGGAAATTCCAGTTGTGGTCAGTCAAGAGCCTCTGAGTTTCAGTCCAGTTCTATGCTCTGCGTTGTGCTGGACATTCTGATGCTTCTGCTTCTTCTCCTTTAACTATTTTTATTGCTGTCCCTTGCTTTAAGAGTTCTTCTGAGTGTCCTGCAGGTTGTCTTAGTCTGTTTTTTCTCTGTCTCTTGATGCTCTATCAAGGATACACAGGAAAATAGAAATTATGCCTGCCTTGTGGGAAAAGAGACTTTTGGAATCAGATAAGGCTGGGAAGACAACACTGAGCTTTAATGGACGGGGTGTTTAGGTGGCCTGGGAGGCTCTCCCTTTATATCTTAGGCCTAGTGCCGAGACTGGTGTTGTCACTGTCTGTCGTTGTGAAGATTCTCAGAGGACTGCACGGCTTGCCATGTCCTGCAGTAGGAGATGCAGGAAACCACAGGAACAAGAGTGTCTTTGCCTCCTCTCCTCCTTGTCACATCATCCCCTGAAGCTTCTGGAGGAGGTCACGGGCTGAAGTGTCTGCATCACGCAGAGGAGACAGCGGCGGTCAGTGGTTGTGTACCTGTTTCAGACCCAGGGACATGGGGTCTCATTCTGGTGTCTGTACTGGTGACCGTGAACTCAGGCAGACCTTGACCTCAGTGGGCCTTGGGCCTTGGCTTCCTTCATTGGTAATGAGGGAGCCAGAGATTGCTGCAGCTCTTTGAACTAGAACATACTCTGAAGCTCTTGGCTGATATATATGTATGCTAGGATGGCATACTGCTTGCTTCTCCTTTCTTAGAGTCATATTAAACAGGTTTTTTTTTTTTTTTTTTTTTTAGAAAGGGTCTCACTTTGTAGCCCAAGCTGGAGTGCAGTGGCAAGATCTAGGTTCACTGCAGCCTTGACCTCCTGGGCTCAAGTGATCCACCTACCTCAGCCTCCTGAGTAGCTGGGACCACAGGCACACACCACCATGCCCAGCTGTTTTTTTTTTTTTTTTTTTTTGTATTCTTTGTATAGATAAGGTTTTGCCACATTGCCCAGGCTGGTCTCAAATTCCTGGGCTTAGGTGATCTGCCCTCATTGTCTTCCCAAAGTGCTGGGATTACAGGTGTGAAACACCATACCAGGCCTGAACATTCCGTTTTTAAAGGTTTCAAATTGGCTGGGCGTGGTGGCTCACGCCTTTAATCCCAGTACTTTGGAAGGCTGAGGTGGGCAGATCACCTGAGGTCAGGAGTCAGAGGCCAGCCTGTCCAACATGGCCAAACCCTGTCTCTACTAAAAATACAAAAATTAGCTGGGCATGGTGGGACACGCCTATAATCCCAGCTACTCAGGAGGCTGAGGCAGGAGAATCGTTGGAATCCGGGAGGCAGAGGTTGCAGTGAACCGAGATTGTGCCACTGCACTCCAGCCTGGGCGACAGAGCAAGACTCTGCCTAAAAAAAAAAAAAAAAGTTTCAAACAAATGTGAGCTTCTGCCTCAATGCACACAGGTTAGGCTATTTGATAATGAATATCAAACATTACTAAGTGATGATTTTTCTTGTGTCTCCTGCCTCCTTTTACTGTTGGCAAGCATGGTTGCCTTGACTGTAAGCTCTGTGAGGGCAGGACTCCTGGTTGTCTTATTTTGGAGACCCCCTTCAGAGTATCTACTCGTCCACATTCCTGGAAATGAAAAAGTTGGTCACATTTTATTTATTTTGTTTCCCAGCACCTAGCAGAGTGCCACGAATGTATAATGATAAATATTTGTTGACTCCAATGCCCAACATATGGTATTCTAAGCAGGTATTGTAAATGTTTGAAATTGCAACATTAGCAAGGTAGGGATGTGAGTATTATATTTTATTTTTTTCTAACAAAACACACACCATGTGAAATAAAAACCTTTCAAAGAAGATTACACAGCGGTTTTCTTTCTCATTACTCATCACTTTCCTCCTCCCTAGAATTTCAAGATTTACTGTCTCACCAAACAAAGTCAAAATAGAAACTTATAAGAAAGCTTCCAGAATTACCTCGGCTACCTATTCTCCTCCTATATTCTGTCCTTTCGTACTTTGTTTTGTTGGAAGTCAACCAAAGGTAAAAGAAATATCTGAGGCCCCCTATTGGGATGTTAATTAGTTGTTTCTTGTCCAAGGAATTAAAAAAAATGCTTCTAAGAGAATGTCTGTGTTTGATTTAGCAGACAATCTCTGTCCTTTATCAACCTCAGTTTTGTCAGTTGACATTCTCAAGTGTCTCCAATTAGCTTAAGGAGTGTTAAGACATTAGCAAAAATTCCCAAGGCAAAATTAATTTCAGTTTGCTTTGGCTTAAACAGATATGCCATACATCACTTCAGGAGGAAGAAGCCTGTTATAAAATCTGGCCAACAACAAGGAAAGTAACAATAACATCAACAAAACCTCCCAAACTGAAACAACTCAGATTCCTCCTTGCTTGTTAAGAAGTGAAGCCCAGGCTGGATGCAGTGCCTCACACCTGTAATCCCAGCACTTTGGGAGGTTGAGGTGGGCGGATCACCTGAGTTCAGGAGTTCAAGAGCAGTCTGACCAACATGGTGAAACCTTGTCTCTACTAAAAACATAAAAATTAGCCGGGCATGGTGCTGGGTGCCTGTAATCCCAGCTACTCAGGAGGTTGAGGCAGGAGAATCACTTGAACCCAGGGGGTGGAGGTTGCAGTGAGCTGAGATCGTGCCATTGCACTCCAGCCTGAGTGACAGAGCAAGACTCCATCTTGAAGAAAAAACAAAAAACAAAAGAAGCTTAGTGCCACAAGTCATTTGAAACCTACTGGAAAATGAAGTTGTGGTTTTAATTACAGTTGGCATTTGCAACCCTCCAGGTGAAATAAGTCAGTTCGCTAGAAAATTTCTTTTGGCACTGGAAGTGCAGGAAATTAATAAGAATGAGCCAAAGATAAAGTTGTATTTAATGTATTAAAGCCCAGGTTTGGAATTTCTCCTGGACTCTCAAGTAACCTTGTCTTTTGTCAGTTGGTGGACTTTCTTGTGTGACTGCTAAGGGATGCCACTGGGCTTTAATGCCAAGAGCTCCCTTTCCTGATAGGCTTTGTGCCAGTGAGCAGGAAGGGAGCAGGACCGTTATCAAGAGATGACCAGATTGTGTGAAATAAGTGATCAGATCGTGGGTATGCTAGGAGTTTGGAGAAAGGAGAGGCGATCTTGGATTGGGGTGAAGAAAGAAGACCTTATGGAGGAAAGGATCCTGGGGGGACATTTGGCTTGCAGGTTGGGGAGGGGGTTGGGAAGAACATTCTATGCTGAGGAGTAACATGAGTTTAGCCCTGTCTTGGCATGCTGGGATAGAGGGCGTGGGGGATGGGGCCTGGAGGAGGTGAATGGGAGATGGGGCAGGAGAGGTGGGCAGGGACTGGTTTGTGAAAAGCTTTGTAATTTGGGCTAGGTCTTGGCGCTGTAGATCAGTGGTTTCCCACATTTATTTATTTAGCCTCAAAACTCTTTCTTAAGATGCAGTTTTACATGGAAGGCTGTCATATAAAATGGGTAGAAGCAGAGATGTGCTATTGAAATCTGCAATGTTTTCCCCGAACCCAACCCTCTCTATTCCTTCCCCTGATACTCTGCACCTTGTTTCTGCTTAGTAAATGCAAAACCCCTGGGAAAACACTGCTTTAGCAATGGGTCATCAGTGATGCTTTTGATCAGGGGAATGACATGTCTAGAAGATAATAACACAGTAATTTTAAATTCAGTTTTTTATTGTTTTATGTCTTGTTTATATTCGGGGGCACTTGATGGACAGTGGACGCACTAAGTTGGATGGGTCTTTGGTGTTAAAATCATGTGCAAGACCTTGGTCTAGAAAAACCCTGGGGGAATTTTGAGACAGAAGCCACCCATCTCCTCTTTGGTATCTCCTCAAAGTGTGTGTGTGTGTGTGTGTGTGTGTGTGTGTGTGTGTGTGTGTGTTGAGGGATGGGCAGCTGGTATTTTTGGTGACCAAAAGATGGAAAGTGTGGAGGCTGTAGGGTCAGGTGGAATTGTGTCAGATGCAGCTCTGGCATGTTCAGTTGTGTGACCCTTTGTGTAACTGAGCTTCCCAGGCCATCGACAGTGAATACCAGGGAAAGCATTGCAGGTGAGAGATGGGCATGACCAACAGTCCAGCTGCTCCTTCTTGGACACAGTGGCTGTAAAAGAGTTTCCCCACCTCTTGGGCAATTGGTTCATTTAGCTCCTTTCTCCTGAAAGGGATCTAGCTCTTTTTCTTCTTCTTACTCCAAATTTAGTTTGGATAGACCTTTTGAATTTTTAAAAAGAATATTTGGTAAACTTTGACCCACCTGGGTACTATTTTGTACACATTTATCGTGGGCTCAGTGTCTAACAGGTTATGTTCACATCCTAACTCCTAGAACCTGGGAAGGTGCTCTTATTTGGTAGAAGAGTCTCTGCAGATGTAATTAAGGATTTCATGATGAGATCATCCTGGATTTGGGGTGGGCCCTAAAGCCAATGACAAGTGTCCCAATAAGAAGAGAGGCCACAGATGTGCAGACACACACAGAGGGAAGGGCCACGTGAGTATGTAGGCAGAGATTGGGATGTTGGAGCACTGAAGATTACTGGTGGATCACCAGAAACTAGAGAGAGGCATGGAATAGATGCTCCTCTACAGCCTCCAGAAGGAGCCAATCCTGTGGAAACCTTGATTTGGGCTTCTGGCTTCCAGAACTGTGAGAGAGTAGATTTCTGTGGTTTGAAGCCACTCAGTTTGTGTAAGTTTTTTAGGGCAGCCCTATGGAACTAACACAACCACTGTGAAGTAGAGCCTCCTCTCCCCTCTGTGGTCAGCCCTTTAGGCCTCCCTGAGAGGTTGTCTTTGCTTCTTTAGAGGTTTTCTACTTTTCCTTTTCTGTGAGGTCTTTCATACTGGTAGAACAAGAATTTCAAGTTTTAGGTTCAGTTTCTTCACACCATATTACCCCTCAGAGTCTGTTGGCTGTGGGATCTGTACTTCTCTAGCAGGCTGAAGGCAAACCACAGGGTATAAGAGGATCTGGTTCCCTTTTCCTAAAGGCTATGTGAATTCCAGTTCACTGGCTATTGCTTCCCTTATTGATAAGGTGATTGTATAAACAGTTATTATCCCCTTACTGATAAGGTGAGCATATAAGTTAAGTTTGAGATCAACTTGGACACCCCTGAGAATAAAAGGGGACATGGCCAGGCACGGGGGCTCACGCTTGTAATCCCAGCACTTTGGGAGGCTGAGGTGGGTGGATCATGAGTTCAGGAGTTCGAGACCAGGCTGACCAACACGTGAAACCCCATCTCTACTACAAATACAAAAATTAGCTGGGCGTGGTCGTGCATGCCTATAGTCCCAGCTATTCAGGAGGCTGAGGCAGGAGAATCACTTGAACCTGGGAGGCAGAGGTTGCAGTGAGCTGAGATTGCACCACTGCACTCCAGCCTGGGTGACAGAGCAAGACTCTGACTCAAATAAAAGGGCAGGGGGACACTATTAATATTTATAACAACTGTAAACTGGGACCATCCTAGGCAAACTGGGACAACTGGTTACCCTTCTTACTGGTCATATACAGACCCTGAATACAGTTCCATTGGGCCTCATTTTGGTCTTGTCAGTATTAAGTCAAGAATAATTGCTTGCTTGACCTTAGGAGGAATTGTTGGACTTCTCAGGTCCCTTTTCTCTCCCTTTCTTATTCTCTCCAGAGGTTGACTATTTCTTTACAGTTGAGGAGTTATTAAACTTCTTTGGTCTTCAGACTTGTTTGGCAAGGCAGAACAGCCCCGGGCACCTTACTTGTCCTTATTCTTGCCACTCAGCATTGTAAAAATGCTTCTCTACAGTGAACAAACACATCAGGCTATTTTGGCTACAACATCAATTAACACGGATCCTTGAAAAAAAAAGCTCCAAAATATGTTAAACCCATTGTTAATTCATGCCAGGAACCAAAGCACAGTTTGTCATGTTTCATACATTAATACTACCTGGGGTTAACTCTTGAACCATCTGGAGGGCAGAATTCTGGGGCCCACGATGAGGGTGGTAGGCAGGAGCTGAAATCAGACATTGTTTCCTGATTCCCACATCACTTCCCCTGCTGAGAGAACAAAGAGTCATCTGTTGGATGTTCCTCGAGAGGGTAGAAGCCAGGCCATGTTCTCTAAAATTAGACTCTTCTCCTCTGCCGTTGTCAGAAACAAGGAGCCTTCCAGGAGGATGTTTACCATCACCACCAAGAAAGACCTAGAAATGTCAATTGTAATTAAGCACCATGATCGGAGATATATTACCCATGTTGCTCCTCAGGAGAAATGGATGACCATGCATGATGTTTCAGTTACTAAATTAAAAATTAGAGTCTGAGGTTTCTCCTGTGGATGTCAGCAAAATCCTGCAAGATCCTGTGGTTACATTTAGAGAAGCTGCCACCAGTTGCCCCAGGATAGTGGGTTACATGGCTGATTTCAGGGATGCCCTTGAGGGTAGGGTTGTGTTGTCATGTTCATTCATGTGTCCTGGGCAGCTAGCATGGTCCTGGAAGCTGAGAGATGCTCAGGAAATGTGGATTGAATGAATGAACTATTTGTGATAGAGGAGGTCCAGCATTCTCATTTACCACAGTCATCAATGGCTGAAAATATCTGAGATATTATATAAGAAATATTCATATTCCCATAGGTACTTCTTTATTTTGCTTAGTTGCGCTTATCTTCTTTAGAAATTTTTTAGTTGAGGTATAAGCTACATACAATAAAGTGCTTGGCTCTGTAGTGAACAGTTCAATTCATCTTTATACATGTATACACCCATGTCACCAGCACTCAGATCAAGATAAAGAACACTTCTAACAGCTGAGAGTGTTCCCTTGTGGATCCTTCTAGTCAAAAACTCCTGCCAAATAAATATAAACACTCTTCTGACTTTTATCATAGGTTTGTTTTGCCTATTCTCGAACTTCATATGATGAAAATATTTGAAGATGAAAATGTTTGAACTTCATATGATGAAAATATTCTTAAAATTATTTGAAGAGATTTATTCTGAGCCAAATATGAGTGACCATGGCCCATGGCATAGCCCTCAGGAGGTCCTGAGAACATGTGCCAAAGGTGGTTAGGGTGCAGCTTGATTTTATACGTTTTAGGAAGACATGGGACGTCAATCAAATACATTTGAGAAATACATTGGTTTGATCCAGAAAGGTGGGATAATTCAAAGGGTGGGGGCAGGGTGGCTTCCAGGCTATAAATATTTTCCAGTTGACAATTTGTTGAGTTCTCCTAAAGAACTTGTATCCATAGAAAGGAAATGTTCCGGTTAAGATAAAAGATTATGGAGACCAAGGTTCTTTTGAAGTCTCAAGTCTCATAGTGACTGCCCTTAAAGATAATAGATGACAAATGTTTCCTATTCAGATTCCTATTCATACCTTTACAAGGTGCTAGACTCCAGTTAACCTCTTCAGGATTTGGAGGGCCTGGAAGAAAAAGGTCTAGCTATATTAATAGAGATTCTTTAAAGATGTGAATTTTCCCCCACGAAGAATGCTTTGCAGGGCCATTTCAAAATATGGCAAAGAAACATGTTTTGGGTGAAATATTTAGATTTTCTTCTTTGTCACATAACATTATGTCAGAGTCAGATTGGAAAGTAAGTCATCATATACAGGGTTAAATAAGACCCATCTGATGAGAATCTATGGTTTGTAGGGCATGACTCCCTGGACCCCTTAGATAGGAATTTGGGCAAATAAGATAAGAAAAAATCAGTGCTTAGTCCTCAATATAAATGTGATTATATAGTATGTGATCTTTTATGTCTGCCTTCTTTCACTCAATATTGTATCATGAGAGTAATCCGAGTGGTTAATTGCTGTGTAGCAGCAGTTTGTTTTTTTTATTGCAAGGAGCTATTCCATTATATGACTACACCACAATTTGTTTATCCATTCTACTGTTTGGGTAGTTTCCAGCTTTGGCTATTATGAATGAAACTTTTATGAATATTTTTGTTCATATCTTTAATTGTACATATATTCTCAAAGTTTATGTTTTTTTTATAAGAAAGGAGGGAAAGGAGGCAAATAATAATAAGGATAATAATAATAACTGAGACTTTACTATATTATAATAATAACTATAATAATAATAACTGAAAGCTTACTATATTCCAGGAATTATACTAAGCAATTAACTAAATGCTCTAGCGCCATAGCCCATGCATGCTTTTTATTGCTATACCATTCTGCCTTCCAACTTCACACTTTAATTAGAAAAACTAAAAAGCAAGACGACCTTTTAAGTACAAACTGAGTATGTGATCAGTCAGTATCTGAAACTATCTAATTAACTTTTTTGTTTATTTTGTAGCTGACCCTCTCCCACTGCTGCCATTTTATTCCCCATTAGAATGGGAACTCATCCGTTTTAGGGTTGAATTCCCAGATACTCAATTCCTTGCCTGGCCCTGGTAGACGCTCAATAAATATGCTTTTTTACAAGAGAGCTATTTTCTAAAAGATTATTTGTGACCAAGTTGTTTTTGAATCTTATAAGGCATTGGCCACAAAATTCTCTTGGACCAGTCTACCCAACCTGATATAATTGACCTAGAATGCCAAGGATAGCCACCAAAACTTTGTATATTCTTAAAAGAGAGCAGCTGTCTCAACTCAGTTGTTTGCTGATATTTTTATGTGTTCTTTATTGGTAATCTCATATTAAGCAGCTTAAATTTTTTTTTAAATAGAGTCTTCATTAACATACAATAAAATGCCCAGATCTAAAGTGTTCTGTTTGATATGTGTTGCCAGTGGGTAAAACTATCACCCCAAATGAGATGCAGAATGTTTCTATCACCCCATATATTCTCTCGTCAATTCTCACCTCTTCCCAGTCTCAACCAATGACAAATCTGACTTCTTTCAATATAGATTAGTTTTGCCCACTTTAGGATTACGTATAAATGAAAACCTACACTATGTGCTCTTTGTCTGAATGGCTTCTTTTACTTATAGGGTTTTGAGATTTACCTTTTTCTGTTTCTTTTTATTGCTGAGTAGTATCCTCATGGTATGAATATCTCACAATTTGTTTATCTACTATCTTGTTGATGGACATTTGGGTAGTTTCTAGTTTTGGGCTATTTTGAATACATTTGCTATGAACATTTTTGTACAAGGCTTTTTGTGGACAGATTTTCGTTTCTCTTGGGTGAATTCCTAAAAGTGGGATTATTTGGTAAGTGCATGTTTTAGCTTTATAAGAAACTGGCAGTCCTCAAAAGTGGTTGAATGATTTTATCCACCCACCAACAGCGTAGGAAAATTGCAGTTGCTCTGCAGCTTTGCCTGCATTGTTAGTATTGTTATCATGTTAGTATGATCATGAGTGTATGCAGTTCGTTTGAACAGGCGTTCATTTCCCCCAACATTTGCTTTTATATAATTTCACTCCTCTTTCTTTCTCAACATAGACTTTGAACCTTTACTCATAGCCCTAGGCCTTTTTGGTTTTTTTTTGAGTGTTGAGGCTGAGGATTTCCTTCACTCTTCTTACCCTGAACCTCACTGTGGATTCAGTGTTCCTTGCTCAAGAAAAGAAGACTATTAATTCCTCCTGCCTTTTCCTCTCTTTGTGTGGCAAGTCATAAGTTCCTATTGGGCTTCTAAGGCCAGACTACCATTTTCTGTTGGATTTTTGGCTGTAACCAAATTTAACTAGAAAATAAGCTTTTCAAGACTGGGAACCTTGTCTGATTTGATCTTCATTATATTCCCAGCTCTCAGAATAGTGCTGGCACATAATAAATATTCATTTACTGAATAAATTTAAAGCTATGAAAGTAAACATGTTACACTTTAATCAACATTTAGCAATGTATTTATTAGGAGTTCCTGACAATGCCAAAGTTAATACTTAAATTTTTCCTTAAAAAACAAAATGTAACATGGTTTGGTGATAGGGTCTGGAAATAGCTACTGACACCCACCTGCACATGCCACCTGGGGGCCTGGGGACTGGTCTGCTCAGCCTGACAGGGCCACTGCTGGTATTTGTGACACTTGGGGGCCTGGGGGTTGGCTGGCTGATGCTACCGTCACCACCAATACCATGAATGCTGCCTAGGGGCCTGAGGCCCTCCTACACACACAAGCCACCATTGCCACTGCAGGCATCCAAGCAAGCTGTCTGGAGGCCTAAGGATCCACTTGCCTGAACTTGCTACCACCAGTGCCAGCATATGTCACCTGGAGATCCAAGGACTGACATGTTCAATTCACTGCCACCACCAGTGGTGTCTGATGGCCTGTCTGCTGGCATCTCTGTCTCCCACAGAGCCTTGCCACAGCCTCCACTAACAATCACAGCCTTCATACAGCTAAAGAAATCATACAGGGCCTATACTACAGCACTCACCCAGAATCAAAGCCAAAGTATCCTACCCAAATAACATTATAGATATATCTACAGAAAAAGCCTTTCCTTATGAAAGTCACTTCATAAAAATGGAAGAAGTGACGTTACACTAGATGTGCAGATATTAACATAAGGACACAACAAACATGAAAAAGCAATAACATATGACACCTACAAAAGAATACAATAATTCTCCAGCAACAGATTCCAATGAAAAGGAAATCTAAGAAATGCCTGAAAAATAATTCAAAATAATGACATTAAAGAAACTCAGTAAGATACAAGAAAACACAGATAAACAATACAAAGAAATTGGGAAAATTTATGATCTGAATGAGAAATTCGACAAAGATATACTTCCCATAAAAAAGGACCAAACAGAAATCCTATAACTGAATAATTCAATGAATGAGATAAAAATACAATTGAGAGCTTCAGTAATAGACTAAATCAAGCAGAAGAAAGATTTTCTGTTCATGAAGACAGGTCTATTAAAATAACCCAGTCAGACTGAAAAAAAAAAATAAAGGAAGCCTACATTCCATTTAGGACATTGTAAAGCAACCAAATATTTGAATTTCAAAAGTTTCAGAGAAGAGACAGGCAAAGGTGTAGAAAACCCGTTTAACAAAATAATAGCTGCAAACCTTTCAAGTCTTGCAAGAGATATAGACAACCAGGTACATGGAAATTCCAAAATTCTCAAATAGATTTAATCTAGGAAGATCTTCTTCAAGGCACAATATAGTCAAACTACTAAAAGTCAAAGACAAAGAATTCTAAAAATAGCAAAAGGAAAGTATGAAGTCACATATAAGAGAGTTTCCATCAGACTAACAAAAGGTTTCTCAGCAGAAACCTTACAGGCCAAGAGAGAATGGAATGATGTATTTGAAATGTTGAAAGAGCTGGGTGTGATGGCTCATGCCTATAATGCTAGTGTTTTGGGAGGCTGAGGTGGGAGGATTGCTTAAGGGCAGGAGTTTGAGACTAGCCAGGGAAACATAACAAGACCCCATTTCTACAAAAAGTAAAAATAAAAATATTAGGTGGGCATGATGGTATATGCCTGTAATCCCAGCTACTTGAGAGGCTGAGGTGGGAGGATCACGTTTGAGGCTGCAGTGAGCTATGATTATGCCACTGCACTTTAGCCTAGGCAACAGAGTGAGACTCTGACTTGAAAAAAACAAAACAAAACAACAACAACCAAAAAGCCCAACACAACAAAGTGCTGAAAGGGGGTGGGGTGGGGGAGAAAAGCCATCAGCTAAGTATACTAAACCTAGTAAAGTCAGCCTTCAAAAATTAAGAAGAAATAAAGTCTTTCCCAGACAAGCAAAAACTGAGGAAATTCATCATCACTAAACTGACCCTACGAGAACTGTTTAGGAGAGCCCTACATCTGGAAATAAAAGAACAATATCTACCATCATGAAAACACACAAAAGTATAAAAGCAGGTGGTAGAGCAGACATATAAATAGGAAAGAAAAGGAGTCAAATGTTACCAATACAAAAACCCACCAAACTGCGATGATAAATGATAAGAGAGAAAGAAAGGAACAAAGAGTATGCAAAACAACCAAAAAGCAATGAACAATAATGACAGTCCTCATCTATCAATAATAACCTTGACTGTAAACAAATTAAATATCTCACTTAGAAGATAAGAGACTGGCTGAATGGATTGAAAAAAATGACATAAGTATATGCTGCTTACAAGAAGCTCACTGTACCTGTAAATACACATATAGACTAAAAGTAGAGGGATGGAAAAATATATTCCATTTGGCTCTGTGTTCCCACCCAAATCTCATCTTGTAGCTCCCATAAGTTCCACATGTTGTGGGAGGGACCCAGTGGGAGATGATTGAATCATGGAGGCAGGTCTTTCCCGTGCTGTTCTCATGATAGTGAATGGGTCTCACAAGATCTGATGGTTTTAAAAATGGGTGTTTCTGTGCACAAGCTCTCTTTGCCTGCTGCCATTCACATAAGATGTGACTTGTTTTTCCTAGCCTTCCACCATGATTGTGAGGCTTCCCCAGCCAAGTGTAACTATAAGTCCAATAAACCTCTTTCTATTGTAAATTGCCCAGTCTCAGATATTTCCTTATCAGCAGCATGAAAATGGACTAATAGACGTGCAAACAGAAATTAAAATCAAGAGGAGTAGTTATACTCACATCAGAGAAAATAGACTTTAGGTCAAAAAGTAAAATATAGACAAAGAAGGTCTTTGTATGATGATAAAGGGATCAATTTAGCAAGAGGATATAACAATTTAAATATATATGCACTCAACACTAGTGCACACAAATATATAAAGCAAATATTATTAAATTTAAAGGGAGAGATAGGCTTTAATACAATCACAGTAGGAGACTTGAACACCCCACTCTCAGCATCTGATAGATCATCTAGACAGAAAATCAACAAAGAAACATTGGACTTAAATTGGACTTTAGACCAAATGGACCTAACAGACATTTACAGAACATTTTATCCAATAGCTGCTGAATACACATTCTTCTCATCAGCACATGGAACATTCTCCAGAACAGGCTGTATTTTAGGCCACAGACCAAGTCTCAATAAATTAAAAAAGCTCAAACTCATAACAAGTATCTTCTCAGATCACCATAGAATAAAAGTAGAAATCAACAACAAGAGGAAGTTTGGAAACTGTACAAATACATAGAAATTAAACAACATGTCCCTGAACAACCATTGGATCAGTGAAGACATTAAGAAGGAAATTTAAAAAATTCTTGAAAACAAATGAAAATTGAAACACAACATACTCAAAATCTATGGGTTACAGAAAAAGCAGTTCTAAGATGGAAGCTTATAGCAATAAGTGCCTACATCAAAAAGTAGAATGATTTCAAATAACCTAATGGTGCACCTCAGGAAACTAGAAAGGCAGGAATAAACCAAATCCCAAATTAGTAAAAGGAAATAAATAATAAAGATCAAAAAGAACTAAGTGAAATAGAGACTAAAAAAATACAAAGGATCAGTAAAATGAAAGATAACATTTTTTTGAAAAGATAAATAAAACTGATAAACTGCTAGGTAGATTAACCAAGAAAAAGGAAGAGAAGACCCATGTAAATGAAATCAGATATGAAAAAGGAGATGTCCTAGAATTCGTATGGAACCACAAAAGACCCCAAATAGCCAAAGCAAGACTGAGCAAAATGAACAAAGCTGGAGGCTTCATACTGTCTTCAAAATATACTACAAAACTATGTTAACCAAAACAGCTTGGTGTTGGTATAAAAACAGGCATATAGACCAATGTAACAGAATAGAGAACTCAGAAATAAAGTCACATATTTACAGCCAACTGATCTTCAACAAAGTCAAAAGAATCTATATTGGGGAAAGGACTTGCTCTTCAGTAAATGGTGTTGGGAAAATTGGATAGACACATGCAGAAGAATGAAACTGGACCCCTATGTCTCACCACATACAAAAATCAACTGAAAATGGATTAAAGACATAAGACTGAAACTATAAAACTACTAGGTGAAAATATAGGGGAAATGCTTCAGGACATTGGTTCAGGCAAAGATTTTATGGCTAAGACTTCAAAAGCATATGTAACAAAACCAAACCAAAAATAGACTAATCGAACTATATTAATAAACTAAAAAGCTTCTGCACAGAAAATGAAACTGCAGTGTAGAGAGACAACCTGTAGAATGGGAGAAAATAATTGCAAGAAATTAATCAGCAAGGGATTAATATCCAGAATTTATAAGAAACTCAAACAACTTAATAGAAAACAAAACAAAACCAAAAAACCCAATCCCATTAAAAAGTGGGCAAGCAGGGCACCGTGGCTGATGCCTATAATCCCAGCTCCTTGGGAGGCTGAGGCAGGAAGATTGCTTGAGCCCAGGAGTTCAAGGCTGCAGTTAGCTATAATTGCACCACTGTTCTCCAGCCTTGGTGACAGAGTGAGACCCCATCTTTAAAAAACAAAAAGCGGGCAAATGATCTGAATACACATTTCTCAAAACAAGACATACAAATAAATGGCCAATAGACGTATGAAAAGATGCTCAACCTCACTAATCATCAGGGAAATGCAAATCAAAACCACGGTGAAATCATCTCACCCATGTTAGAATGGCCATTATGAAAAAGGCAAAAAATAAATGCTGGGTGGGGTGGGGGGAATGTGGAGAAAAAGGAATTCTTATATGCTGTTGGTGAGAATGTAAATTAATATAGCCATTATGGAAAACAGTATGGAGTTTTTTTTAAAAAAAACTTGAACTAGAACTACTATAGTATCCAGCAATCCATCTCCTGGGTATTTATTAAAAAGAAAAGAAATCTGTATATCAAAGGGATCCCTGCACTATAGAGATGGAACCGAAGGTCATTATGTTAGGTGAAATAAGCCAGGTACAGGAAGACAAGTATCACATGTTCTCATACATGAAAACTAAAAAAGTTGATCTGATGGAGGTATAGAGTAGAATGATAGTTACCAGAGACTGGGAGAGGTGTGTGTGGGGCATGAAGAGAGGCTGGCTACGTTCTAGTGTTTGACAGTATAACAGGGTGACTATAGTTAACCATATTGTATATTTCAAAATAGCTAGAGGAGAAGATTTCGAGTATTTCCAATACAAAGAAATAATAATTGTTTGAGGCGATGGATATCCTAAGTACCCTCATGTGGTCATTACACATTGTATGCATATATCAAATATCACAGGCACCACAGAAATACGTACAATTATTGTGTATCAATGAAAACATTGTTTAAATGATATGGAAATAGCCAGAGAAAATATGCTGAAATTATGAGCAATAAAACGGAACTTCTGAGTTGACGCAGTATTTAGTTGTCCATGTTGTATGATGGAAGGGGGCTGCTATAAGTTTCCATTCTTCAAAATGGAAAATATATTTCCCACCAGATTGGCAGAACTCCTAAAATGTATATTAGTAAAGATTTGTTTCTTGGCTTAAGGTGCTCTTATTTTTATGAGATCTCTTTTAAAATTCAAAATTTTAAGGGAGAGCCATATGGGTCCTTACAGAGAATTAATGTAACAGATTATATTACCAGTTCCTTTTTAAGGTCTGGGAAAACAAGACCGCAGAAGAGAGAAGAGGGCCCAGATGGGTTCATCCCAGGGCCTTGCCTTCTGAGGGTGGGGGCGGAGGTGTGGATGTGTGTGGGTATGGATGGGGAATTCTATTATCTCATGTTTTGGGAGGGGAATGTGGACTTAATGCTGGACTTGGGAAGCAGTATGGAAGGCACTGAAAAAAAAGCCTGTTTCAAAATTTAGTGAAGCTGCTAAAGATAAGACTTACAGGTTGAAAGTCTAAAAGTGGTTCCCTACTTTCTTTTTATTCCTAAAATTATGTACAAAAATGACTTACATGTTTTCAGGAGGGGTTTTTCCTCAGAAATACAAAAATTATGAACACCAAAGTTAAATTTTATCTTTCAGACATGATCTTCAATGAAATCGTGTCAACATTTTAAAGATATTTTTAAATTTTGTTCTTTTCTTTCACCATTAATCACACAGTCAGCTGAAATACAATGAATATGTGAAGATGAGTTTCGTTTCACCTTTATTTTTACCTTTTCAGGCTGCCTAATGGTTTCCATCTTTGCTCAAATGTGTTTACGAGACTTCCAGTTTTTATCTTTATTATTTCATTTCCCATTCACTTTTTTTATTTTTTGTTTTTTAGACAGAGTCTTGCTCTGTCTCCCAGACTGGAGTTCAGTGGCATAATCATGGCTCACTGCAGCCTCAACCTTCTGGGCTCAAGTGATCCTCCCACCTCAGCCTCCTGAGTAGCTGGGATTACAGGCACATGCCACCATGGCTGGCTAATTTTTTGTAGAGACAAGATTTTGCCATGTTGGCCAGGCTGGTCTTGAACTCTTGGGCTCAAGAGATCATCTCCCTTGGCCTCCCAAAGTGCTGAGATTACAGGCATGAGCTGCCACACTTAAGCCCCCATTTGCTTTTATGAAATTAATAATTGTAATAAAATATCCATAGTTGCACAAACATTGCTCTGCTAAATAAGATGGCTGAACTGAGAAACTAAACTGTTTTTTCCTGGTGTACTTAGAATGATATATATATATATTTTTGAGACGAAGACTCAGTCTTGTTGCCTAGGTTGGAGTGCAGTGGTGTGATCTTGGGTCATTGCAACCTCTGCCTTCCGAGTTCAAGTGATTCTCCTGCCTCAGTTACCCACGTAGCTGGGATTACAGGTGGCTGCCACCATGCCCAGCTAGTTTTTGTATTTTTAGTAGAGATGGGGTTTCACCATGTTGGCCAGGCTGGTCTTGAACTCCTGACCTCAGGTGATCCATCCACTTTGGCCTCCCAAAGTGTTGGGATTATAGGCATGAGCCACTGTGCCCAGCCAGAGGTTCTTCTCCTTACTGTCGCATCAAGGTCTTGAGTGGTCTGGCTCTTGCATACCCCTCAGCCTTATTTCCCTCTACTCCACCTCTTGTTCATGGCATTTCAGGCATCTGGACATTCTCTCAGTTCCTCAGATCTGCCAAGGTCTTTGCATGAACCGTTTTGTAAGCTCTGGACATTCTTTCTCTTCTCCTTACAGGACCCAGAACTTCAAGTGCAGACTTAAAGTTAACCCCTCAGTGAGGGTTTCTTAGACCACCCTGTTTAAATTAGACTCCTCTCTCCATTTATATACTTATTTTTACTAATAGACTTTATTTTTAAGAACAGTGTTATATTTACAGAAGAACTGAGCAGACAGTACAGAGTTCTTATAGATCCTGCCTCTAGTTCCTCTTATTATTAACGTCTTCCATTAGTGTGGTGCATTTATTTCCATTAATGAGCCAATGTTGACATATCAATATTAATGAAAGTTCATAGTTTATTCAGATTTGCTTAGTTTTTTACCAGATGTCTTTTTTCTGTTCCAGGATCCCCTCCAGGACTCCATATTACATTTACTTCTCATGTATCGTTGGGCTCCTCTTGAGTCTGACAGTTTCTCAGACTCTGTTTTTGGACGTTGGTGGTTTTGAGGAGTACTGGTCAGGGATATTGTAGGATGCTCCTCTCCTGGAACTTGTCTCATGTTTTTCTCATAATTAGAATGAGTTACGGGTATTTGAGAGGAAGACCACAGATGCAAAGTGCCATTTTCATCACCGTGTATCGAGGGTGCATGCGATCAATGCGATTTATGAATGTGAATGTTGATTTTAATCACCTGAATGAGGTAGTGTTTGTCAGATTTCCCTACTGCGAAGTTGTTTCTTTCTCCTTCTTTTCCTACTGCACTCTCTGGAAGGAAGTCAATAGACACAGACCACCCTGTAGAGTTGGGAGTTACACTTCCCCTCCTTTAGGATGCAGTATCTACATAAATTATTTGGGATTTTTCTGCATAAGAAATTTACTTCTTCTCCATTTGTTAATATATTCAATTATTTATTTATATCAGTATCAACTCATGAATATTTATTTTATACCTTAGGTTATAATTCAGTACTGTCTTGCTTGTTTTGTTGCTCCAGACTTGGCCTGTAGTAGCTTTTCTAGTTGGTTCCTGTGTTTCTTTGACATTGCCCCATCATTTTTTTTCCTTTCTTTTCATCTTCTTACTTTATGGAAGTACAAAATGCTCCAGAATCATCTTGTATTTTTCCTGCCCCAGACTTGGAATCAGCCATTTCTCCAAAGAGCCCTGGTTCCTTTGATTGGAAAATGGCCTTAGAAACAGAGATCTGGGTGCCAGGTATGCCCGTTGCTATGGGTGTGCTCCTCATTTATTTTTATTATGGTACCCTGATTCTTTCATCCATAGCTTAAATTATACAGAATGTTATTATTTGTTTGCTTTCCTATTTATTATCTGTCTCCCCACGTATATTGTCAGCTCCATGAGTTCAGGTGCCATGTTTCACCCACCGTGCCTAATACATAGTTGTCCCTCAAGAAACATTTGTTGAGGGAAGGAATGACTGAAATCTGGCCAGGAAGCAGAACTTTCCTGAGAGAGCTTGCAATGTTCATTCAACACCTGATGAATTAAAGCCCAAGTTTAACATATGAGCCATGGTTTAAACTTTAGGGATTTCAGTGCATAAAGTACTAAAGAAAAGTTAGACTGATTAAAAAAAGCTGAATGTATGAAATTGAGGATTCCCTTTATGTATACAAGTTCATGAATTGTTTTTTATTTTCCAATTATCTAGAAAACTTAAAAAAATAATTTCAACTTCTATTTTAGATTCAGGGGTACATGTGCAGGTTTTTTACCTGGGTATGTTGTGTTATTCTAAGGTTTGGTGTATGATTGATCCTGTCACCCAGTTACTGAGCATAGTATCCAATAATTATTCCACCCTGCCTCCAATGTCCACGAATACCTAATGCTTTGCACCTACTTATAAATGAGAACAGGAAGTGTTTGGTTTTCTATTCCTACATTAGTTTGCTTAGGATAATCACCTCCAGCTGCATCCATGTTGCTGCAAAGGACATAATTTCATTTTTCTCATGGCTGCATAGTATTCCTTGGCATATATGTACCACATTTTCTTCATCCAATCCACTGCCTTTGGGCATCTGGGTTGATTCCATGTCTTGCTATTGTGAGTAGTGCTGTGAGGAACATACGGGTGCATATATATTTTGGTAGAACAATTTAATTTCATTTGTATGTATAACCAGTAATGGGATTGCTAGGTCAAAGGGTAATTCCCTTTTAAGTTCTTTGAGAAACCGCCAAACTGCTTTCCACAGTGGCTGAACTAATTTATATTCCTACCAATAGTATATAAGCATTCCCTTTTCTCTGCAGCCTCGCCAGCATCTGTTGCTTTTTGACTTTTTAATAATAGCCATTCTAAGTGGGGTGAGGTGGCATCTCATTGTGGTTTTGATTTGCATTTCTCTGATGATTAGTGATATGGAGTACTTTTTCATGTTTGTTGGCTGCATGTATGTCTCTTTTTGAGAAGTGTCTGTTTATGGGTTTTTTTTGCCCGTTTTTAAATGGGATTTTTTTTCTTGATGAATTAAGTTCCTTATAGATTAGACTTTTGTTGGATGCACAGTTTGCAAATATTCTTCCATTCTGTAGGTTATTTACACCGTTAATAATGTGTTTTGCTGTGCAGAAGCTTTTTAGTTTAATTAGGTCCCACTTGTCAATATTTGTTTTTGTAGCAATTGCCTTTGAGGATTTAGTCATAAATTCTTTCCCAAGGCTGATGTCCAGAATAGTGTTTTCTAGGTTTTCTTCTAGGATTTTCATAGTTTGAGGTCTTACATTTAAATCTGTCATCTATATTGAGGTAATTGTTGCATATGGTGAAAGGTAGGGGTCCAGTTTTATTTTTCTGCCTATGGCTAGCCAGCTATCACAGCACACTTATTGAACCAGGGTGCTTTCCCCATTGCTTATTTTTGTTGACTTTGTCAAAGATCAGATGGTTGTAGGTGTGTGGCTTTATTTCTGGGTTCTCTATTCTGTTCCATTGGTCTATTTGTCTGTTTTTGTACCAGTACCATACCGTTTTGGTTGCTGTAGGCTTATAATATCGTTTGAAGTCAGGTAATGTGATGTCTCTGGCTTTCTTATTTTGCTTAGGATTGCTTTGGCTATTTTTTTCGTTTGTTTCGTATGAATGTTATAATAGTGCTAGTTCTGTGAAAAATGACTTTGGTATCTTGGTAGGAATAGCATTGAATTTATAGATTGCTTTAGGAAGTATGGCCATTGTAACAATATTGATTTTTCCAATCCATGGGCATGTAATGTTTTTCCATTTGTTTGTGTCATCTATAATTTCTTTCAGCAGTGTTTTATAGTTCTCCTTGGAGAAATCTTTCATCTCCTTGGTTAGATGTATTCCTAGATATTTATTTTACTTTATTTTTGCAGCTATTGCAAATGGGATTGTGTTCTTGATTTGGCTCTCAGCTTGAACGTTATTGGTGTCTAGAAATGACATGGATTTTTAAACATTGATTTTGTACCCTGAAAGTTTACTACATTTATTTAGCAGTTCCAGGAACCTTTTGGCAGAATCTTTAGGGTTTTCTAGGTTTAGAATCATAGCATCAGTAAAGACAGTTTGATTTCTTCTTTTCCCATTTGGATGCTTTTTATTTCTTTCTCTTTCCTGATGGCTCTGGTTAGGGCTTCCACAACTTGTTAATTAAGCTTAATGATCAGAAAAGGTATTTATGAATTCAAGCTGAGTATTGCTTTCTGTTGGTGAGATATCTGGCTGGTATTTCTAAATTTTATTTCTGGTAGGTATAATAAAGACAGAAGTTTTTTCTTATGCCAAAAATAAAATAAAAAGAATAGCTGAGGGCAAACAAGTACAAATGAGGCACAATAAATGTGCTAATTATTTTTTCTCTGTTGAAGGTAACATTTTGGAATAAAGCTAGAGATGTGACATGGTAGAGCACGGAGGGCTGGGTGGGGCTGATGGGGCACTGTCCTTACAGTGCTGAACCCATGATGCTGGGAGGGCTGAGCACTGGGGGTCGGAAGTGTGTTTCTAAAGGATACTGGCTTGCAGAGAGCAGGACTCTATATTCAGGAAAGGGACTCAGGAAGAGTCCTTCATTTAAGGATGGGGGTTAGCTGGGCTCAGAGATTTGGACACAAACAAGGTAGGAGCTCATTTCCCAGAGATGAAGTTCAAGGAGGGAGCAAGAGTGAAGGGCAAGATGCATGCCAGACCGGAGGCTGAATTCTTAATTGGCCCATGGCACCTTTGTTGCCTCTTTTCATTGACCAGGCTCAGGGGGCCTCAGGCTGCAGGGGCTCCAGGTTGGGTGGGGAGGTTAGTCATGTCATCCTAACTCTAGGTTGAGGGAGAAATGCTGAGTCTGATGTTGGAGTCTTTGTTTGCTGTCTGACCTTTAGCACTGGAATAATGACTTCTCTGAGAAAATTATTGTAAGGTTACTTTTGGTTGCACACTGAATCAGTTGGCAAGACTTGCCTGAGGCCTGTAAGGCAAAGCTTTGTTCCTGTGCGGCATAAATATCTATGTCTTATCAGGCCTAGTAGACCCTCGGTTGCGCCTTGGTTCTGCTCCCTCACGCCTTGGGCCATGCTGCTACCCTCGTCAGTCCGTGGCTCCTGAGGAGGGGTTGAAGAGGACTTTTTCCCTCCTGCCACTCCAGCCAGGAGTTCTGTCCCCCAGGAACTGCTCTCTTCTGCCTCAGATCCACCTCTTAGAGTTAAGCCTGTGTGCCTAGCTTTCCTGGCTTCTGAAATCTGGGCAAGAAAGACCCGGTGACTTCCCCTGGAAAAATTCCTGGAAACTCTATTTTAAGAGGGTTGCTTCTTTCTAGGAGCAGAAAGATGGCCTTTGTTTATTTCCTGCCTCCTGTAAAAGAAGCATCCAAACCTGGCAGCATCGTGGCTCAGTGCATTCACCCCCGAGCCAGGCATCTTGCTGGAAAACACAAAGTGTCTTTTACTCCTTAATTCAGTGGTTCTCACACATGAACATGCAAAAGGATTTCACCAGCAGACTGCAGGGCCCCTCCCAGGGAAAGTCTGATTCTGTAGATCTGAAGCAGGTAGTTTTAGGCCCCCTTGATGCCGATGCGGGAGTTGACAACTGAAATGCCTTCAGGGGCTGGGGGTGGCCATCTGTAATTGCAAGAGCTGCTAGGTGCTGAGCTGCTTGTCTTGTGGCCTAAATTAGGACTCCTGCCCAGTTACTGAGCCTCTTAAAACACTTTGCTGGCGGAACACTATAATGCCAGAGGGCTGTAGTTTGCAATTGGTTCGTCTAATGCTTCTGGAAAGCATTAGGTTCAGGGAGCTGAAGGATAGCTATTTATTGCAACAAGAGGAAGGGATTTCTTTTTTATTGAGTGCTTACTGTATGCTGAGGACTATGCTCAATACTTTTATATCCTACATCCATTTAATTCTAATAAAACTCGGCAAAGTAGGTGTTAATACCTCAGATGAGGAAACTGACAAAGAAGTGAAGTAAATTGCTAAGGTTTCCACAACAAGTGGCAGCAGAGCTAGCATTTGGGTGCAGAGCCAGGATTTGAGTGCAGCTGGGATTGGGTACAGGTCTATCTGACTTTAAGGATGGTGTCCATCCCCTGAGGACCTGTTACTTCTTTCTATTCCAAGCTGCTTTCCTGGGGGAAGAAGACATCCAATCCCCAACTTCAGCATGTGAGTGCCTAGTGGCCTGCAAATTACTCTTGGGCAGGGTCTTGTATTGTGAGGTGGGTAAGAACACAGATCCTGGACTCTGACAGCCTGGGTAGGAATCCAAGTTCTGCCACTTTTTAGCAAAGTGATGCTGGATATATTACTTAGCTTTCCTGCACCTTGTTACATCATGTCTATATAGAGGATAATTATGGTATCTATCATGAGATTGCCATGGGGATTAAAGGAGTTAGCGTGAGTACAACACTTAGTGCCTGGTATATAACAATCACTATCATTGGATGCTGTTACTACTATCATCAGTACTACTGAGGATCTCTAAGGTAGAGCCCATTCCCTGAGGATCTTCAGTAGTACTGATGACAGTAGTAATAGCAGCCAATGATAGTGATTGTTATATTGTTTAGCCTTATTGTTCAGTAGCGTGGTGTTTGGCCTGTCACTGGGGCTTGGGGCATGTTGGTGAATGAATATATCCCAGTTGTCTCTTCCATGGTCATTCTTCTTTCCCCCGATTTACCCATAATCCTTCTACCATCCGTTCCCACCCCTTCTGTCTATGTATTCTCCTGCTCCCTAAGCCGCAGAAACGTGGACCTTTGTGTCTTCAGGCTGTGTCTGTGTATGAGGATTTTGAGGTTAGTTACGGGAAGGTGCTTGCAGCTGGATCAGCATCGGTCTGTGTCTTCTGTATCTGTGTATTTCTGTGGGTGGACATATCTATAAGGGAATGACTATTACATGAATTTGCATCTTGGAGCATGATTTGCATTTTTAGTTGTGTCTTGATTAATGAGAATGTATTAGAGCGGATATCTACGTGTGCAGGTGTCTTATATGGAAGGGTGCCACTACTTCTCTTGAATTGGGAATTAGTCAAATGAGGGTTTTGGAGAAGCATAGTGAGTGAAGGAAAGATGGTAGTAAAATCAGGCTTTTTTCTTTCCTTCCTCTTTCCTTTTCCCTTCCTCCCTTCCTCTTGTGTTCTAATAGGGGAGTGCATTTGGGGTAGCAGAAGCAGAGGCTGTGGTGCAGAGGAGGTGAGGCTCGGTGGTGGCGAGGCTGGGTGGTGGTGAGGCTGGGTGGTAGGGGTGGGAGGCAGGCGAGGACAGCCTTGTAAGCCACGTTTAGCAACTTGACTTTTATCTCAGAGGAATCTATGAAAGGAGGGTTGTGTTAAGATACTTGCATTTTAAAACGAAAAATGCCACATGGAGGATGGCGTCTAGAAGTTCAAGGATGGAGGCTGGAGGCCAGAGGGAAGGTTATTGTGGAGATTAAGGCAGGTGATGAAGAGGGGTGTGACAGAAGCAATGGAGAGGAGGAGTGTGCGTATGAAATCTAAAGAACAGGACTTGGAGATTAACTGGACTTTGGGGAGAAGGAAAGGAAGTCCCTAAGCAGCCGCACATTGGAGGATGTGCACAGCGTGCTGCTATCAGCTGAGACAGAGAACACAGAGGGAGAGAAAGGTTGTGGGGGAGTGGGAGAGGGGCTGAGCTGAGGGTGTACTGAGTTTGGGGAACCCACAGGACATCCAGTTAAAGATGTTTAACAAGCTGTTGGGTGTAGAAGTCTGAACTTTAGAGAGAGAAACACCCACTAACAGATGGCCATTGAAGCTAGGAATTAAGATAAAAGTTGCTCAAAGAGAACATGCACAGGGGAGAAGAGACCAGCATTAGGTTTCTGTGCTGCTTAACAAACTGCCATGCTCAGTGGCTTAAAACAACACAAATTTATTATCTTATAGTACTGGAGGTCCAAAGGCTTAAATGGATCCTAGGGGGCCAAAATCAGGGTGTGAGCAGAGCTGTGTCCCTTCTGGAGGCTCTAAGGGAGAGCCCATTCCCTGCCCCTTTCAGCTTCCAGAGGCTCCCCACATTCCTTGGCTCGTGGCCCCATATCACTCCAACCTCTGTTTCTATTGTCCATCATCTTCTCCAACTTTAACTTTCTCTTTTACAAGGACCTTTGAGATTACATTGGGCCTACCTAGTTAATTCAGGATTATTTCCTCATCACAGACCCTCAGCCATGTAAGGTAACATATTCACAGTTTCCAGCGATTAGAATGTGAACATCTTTAGAGGAGCATTATTCTGTCTACCACAGGGATCTAAAACAGAACCCCAAGGTTTATGGACATTAAAGGCACTGACAGAGGAAGAAGAGTGTGCAAAGCAGGCAGAGAAGTTATAGTTAGGGGAGCCAGGAAACCATGGCCTGGAGATTGGTCAGGGGTGGGAGGAGATGGGCAATAATTTCAAGGGAGTGATTGCTCCTGTCAAATCCAATAGGTTCTGCAGGACAAAGATAAAATGCCTGTTGGACTTGACAATCAAGAAGCAGTTTATTTATTCTACAATTATTTGTTGAGCATTTATTATGTGCCAGGCACTATTCTTAGTGCAGAGAATAGAATAGTGATGGAGGCACAGTCCCTGCTCATATCCTACTGGGAGTGACAGGCAATCAATCAGTAAGTCACATGGTTCTAAGTGCCATATAAGGAATGAAATTAGGAAAGGTGTGAGAAGATTTCTGGGAAAATCTCCGAAGAGGTGATGTCTAAGCCTATGGCTGAGTGACAAGAAGAGTGAGTCATTTGAATCTTGGGGGTGGCATTCCAGGCACAGGGAGCTACTCCTGGAAAGGCCCTCACTTGGGTGGTCCCTAGCTTGTCAGAGATGGAGAGGAGCTCTGTGTGGCCATGCCGTGAAGGGGAGGAGGAGGGCAGTAGGGAGTTAGTTTGGGAGAGGCTGTGAGGATCACAGCTTTGGGCTTTGAATTACAGGTAAGGAGTTCAGATTTTGTGCTAAGATTTTGTTGTAGGGAGGGGTCAAGGGTGGAACAGGGAGACTAGTCAAAGAGAAGATTGCAGTAAGAGATGATGCTGGCATGGACTAGATTTTAGTAGTTGTTATCCTCTGGAAATATATGTTGAAGCCCTGACCTCTGGTACCTGTGAATGTGATCTTATTCAGAAATAGGGTCTTTAGGCCAGGTGCAGTGGCTCAGGCCTATAAACTGAGCGCTTAGGAAGGCCAAGGTGGGTGGATTGCTTGAGCTCAGGAGTTCAAGACCAGCCTGGGCAACATGGCAAAACCCCGTCTCTACTAAAAAAATACAAAAATTAGTGGGGCATGGTGGTGCATACCTGTAATTCCAGTTACTTGGGAGGCTGAGGCAGGAGAATTGCTTGAACACTGTAAGTGGAGGTTGCATTGATCCTGAGATCATGTCACTGCACTCCAGCTTGGGCAACAACAGCAACAACAAATAGGTCCTTTACAGATGCTGGTAAAGATGAGGTCACAGTGGATTAGCATGGGCCTAATGTAATGTGACTTTTGTCCTTATAAGCAGAGGGAAACTTGGACCCAGATAGAGAGACCCCTGGGGAGAACACATTATGATGTCTGAGGCAGAGAAGGGAGCAATGGAGCAATGCAACTGCAAGCCAAGAGCTGCCAAGGCCGCCACCAGAAGCTGGGAAGAGACAAGGCAGGGTTCTGCCCTGCAGGTTATGGAGGGAACGTGGCTCTGCTGACGCCTTGATTTTGTCCTTCTGGCCTCTAGAACTGCGCGACAATATATTTCTGTTGTTTTTAGCTACCTGGTTTGTGGTAGTTTTTGTTACGACAGCCTTAGAAACTGATGTAGCTGTGGAGAGGGGGAGAGGTGGCCTCGTGGTAGAGCCAACAGGATTTGTTGGTGGATGGAAAGTGGGAGGTGAAGGGAAGAGAGCAACCGAGGACAAACTATATCTGTGGCTTGAGCACTTGGGTGGCTGAGGATTCTCTTTACTGAGATTGGAAAGACTACGGATGGAGCAGATTTGGGGAGGAAAATCAAGAGTTGAATATGTGAGTCAGAAGCTGAGCCAGAGGTATAAATTTGAGGGTCATTAGCATATAGATGGCATTGAAATAATGAGAGTAAATGAAGTCACCCAGAGAGAGGAAGTTTCAGACAACCCTGAATGGCCTTGAAACATCCGAGTTTGGAGAAAAAGTATTTTCCAATGTCAGAGACTCTTGACTTTTTGTAGGTCCAAGTCAGGATGTATTTCTTTTCCCCCCAAAGCTACATGGGCTCAGTTACATGTATGTTTCTTTTACTTTATCTGGTTTGAAAATTGGACCAAAATATTTTAAAGCTCTTTCCATCAGTAGGTAAAGTCTGATCTTCTCTCCGAAGTCCTCCCCGACTAAGAAACAATTGTACCAGTCTTGGGACTTGCCTTGATCCGTGAATGTGGCAGAAGGGATGCTGAGCTAGTTTCAAGCCTAGGCTCCAGAGGTCTTTCAGCTTCTGGCTTTGGATCTTGGCTCACCCTTCCTGTCATGGGACAAAGCCTGGGCTGGACTTCTCTAGGATGCAAGAGAGGTCCAGCTGACAGCTGGGGCTGAGGCCATTTGGGGCCAGTCATTTCAGTTGTCGTCCGACTGCAACCAAATGAATGAGTCCAAGTGAGACCAGCAGAAGAACTGCCTAGTCAGCCGACAAGACTGGAGGAAATAAATAGATTGTTGTTGTTTTGAGTCACATACTTTTGGGGTGGTTGATTGCACAAAGAGATACACTTGGTGTAGAGTTTGTATCCAGATAGGCAGGATAAGATGGAGGAAAAGAGCTACGTTGTTCAGGGTCATGGAAATAAATCAGGATTTAATCTAGATGCATGATTAAATGAAAATCCAAAGGTCACGAAATAATACATCATTCATGAAATGATAAAATACAGACGGTACATTTCAGAGACCAAATGTCATTCATTAAATCATTCCTTCAGCAAATATTTAAGGGTCTGCTCTCTACAATATACCTGGCAGGGTGGTAGGTGAAGGACACAGAGGAAAATGGGATGAACACTCAAAATACTGTCAGTGACCCTCCCCTTGGTGTTTATTGTTGAGTGTGCAGCATCCCTGTGTGCTAGAAATGGCCATGGAGATAGATAATGATAATAATGGCTGTCATTGATTTACCTGTCACTAGGTCCCATGCACTTTGTATTCATTATCTTATTTAGACCTCACCACAACCCTATGTGGTAGAGATGATTCTTCTTCATTCTACAGCTAAAGAAACTGGGTCTTGTAAGGGGTAAGTGGCTTGGTGAGGATTACACAGCTGGAAAGGGGTGGATGAGGCACCAGCTGGGTTTGACTCTCAAGTTTATATTCTTTCCACCACGTTGCCTATTGTCTGTGGGTCTCTCACCTGACTCTAAGGCAGCACACGGGGTCCAGATGATAGGACGGGCTTGGTGGATCCTGTGGTCAGATGGAGTCCCTAACTGGGCTGGTGATTAGCATCAGGAGGATTGATGGTGAGAATCACTGTGGAGCTATAGCCCCTAGTTCTCTCTCTGCACTGGAGAATCAGGACCACAGCAGGAAGGGGAAGGTCAAAGGAACCCATGCCATCATGATTTTAATCTGTGATGTTGAAACACACCTCTCCTTCCTGCCAAATAGACCTTAACAGGCAGGGCTACTCCAGGACATTGCCTCATTGTACCAGATTCAAGACATAGTCACATGTATGGGGTGTGGGTCAGCTACGGGGCGGGGGGCGACTCTCACCTCTCAGGTGAGAGTCACCTCTCTTTTTTTTTTTTGGCACTTTAAAACAACAGAAATTTATTTTCTCAATGTTCTGAAAGCCAGAGCCCAAAACCGAAGTGTTAGTTATGACCCCTCCAGATCCTCTAGAAGAGGATTCTTTTCTCTTCCAGCTTCTCGTGGCTGCAGGTGTTCCTTGCTAGGTAGAAGTAGAACTTCAGGCTCTCCCTCCCTCTGTCTCCACATGGCCATCTTCCATGTTTCTTTTTGTGTCCAAATTTCTTCTTTCTCAAAGTAATAAAATCCATCTATGACAAATCCAAAGCCAACATCATACCGAATGGATAGAAGTTGAAAGCATTCCACCTCAGAACTGGAACAGGACAAGGATGCCCATTTTCACCACTTCCGTTCCACATAGTCCTGGAAATCCTAACAGAGTTGGCTCAAGGCATAGGTGGCCTGGAGGATGTGAGGAGTAGTCTTCTGGCCACGCTGTGTCCTGTGGGCTCCACAGCACGGATGTAGCAGCCAGGTTTCATGGGTGCAGCCTGGCAGATGGTGTCGCAGCCATTGCACAGTGGGCTACAGTGGGGACTGTAAGCTACAATCCACAGAGGACTTGCATGTCAGTGCAACTCACTGGGAGAGAGGGGGCTCTGTAGCCAGTCAGTTGCCCTTTGCCAAGATAAATGGCACTGTGCAGGGCTAGAGGAAGCCTGTGGCAGCTGCCACCCTGAGAGCCAGCTTAATAAGAGAGCACACGTGGATAAAAAGCTCCCAAGCCAGGAGACCAAAGTCAGCATTTAGGGTGGGGTGCAGGCTGGTTGGGCCCCACCCTAGGAGGCTGGGAAAGACTCTTGGCTGTGGAAACGGGCATAGAGCGCTCTCACAGCAGTGGGGCATTTCAGCCTCCAGCCCAGCGTGCATTGCTTTCTGCAGGGAGGCCCTTCTGGGTGGCTCAGAATTGGTGGGTGTGGTCTCTGGGAGGAAGGGCCTCAGAGTTCCAAAATGTCATGCTGGTGTGGCTTCCAGACTACACAAAATGGAGGTCACCTCAAAGACAATAATCGCCTCTTTTTGCTTCCTGATGCTCATTTATAGACTCTGTGGTTCTGTGAGTTCTGGGACTTGAGGCAGAGTGTGACCCTCCATCACTTCTACATCATGAGAACAGGCTTTGTCCTGACTGGGATACTTAGGAGGGTTTTGAAGTTAGACTTTTTTCTGAGATGGCATTGTGGACTCAGGAGCGAGAATATTAGCAGGAGATTGGGAGGTGGAAAGTGGGCCCTCCGTCCAGCAGCTCAGTGGGGGGCCTCCAATCGGAGGGGCTGCTTCTCCTCTTGGAGAGAGCTGCCCTTTCCACTGGACAGGCAGTTAGGAAGACTCTTAGACACTCATAGAGGCCAAGGCCAAATCTCAAAATATGTTCATTTCTCTTTTTAAATAATAGTTCCTATTCATTTTCTCTAATAGCAGTAGCTGACATTTACTAGACATTTACTATGTACCAGGAATTGTGCTAGGCACTTCACAGAGATTATTTTATTGAATTCTGGGAGATAGTACCAGAATCCTTTTTTAAACAGATGGTGAAAAGGAGGTGCAGAGAAAGTAGATATTTTGTCCTAAGTCACATGGCTGATAAGTCGTGGAACCAAAAATTAAACCAAGGCCTGAATACTTAACTGTGCTTCTTCCAGATGAAAGAGGCATGGTTTCCTGTGAAAATTTGCAAAACATAAAAATGCCAGATTGTCTATAGTTTCTCTATTCACAGATAGGAACTGTTAATATTTTTTCCATGTACCCATGTGTGTAGTTTTTTTTAAAAAAATGGAGTTGTGTAAGTGCTGATTTATAGACTGCTTTCCCCTCCTCTGCAGTATATTTTGAACATTTTCCAATATTGAAGATTTTTTTCAACAGCTTGATTTTTAGTGGCTTCAAAGTCTTTCATTATCTAGGAATCCATCATTTACTTTAAAAAAATCTCTCCCTATTATTGGAACTTTAGTTTACTTTGAAGTTCTGTTGTTGTAAATAATGCCACCACGAGCAACTTTGTTCAGGCATCTCTGCAAATATCTCAGAAGACTGCCTGAGGATAAATTCTATTAGTGCTATTTCTGCATCAAAAGGCATGTACATTTAAAGGCTTTTGGTATTATTGCAAAAACACTTTCCGGGAGATTTGCACTAATTTACTTTCCCACTAGCAGAGTATTGTAATATTCATTCTTCACAGCTCTGCTAACAGTGGGTATGTCATAACTTTTAAACACTGTAAATTTTCTCATGTGAAAATACCTTTTCAAATGATGTTGGACACTTTTTGCATTTATTGGCCCCTTGTTTTTCTGTGAATTTCCTTTATTTTTATTAGAATGTTCATTGTTTTCATATTGATTTGGATGAGCTCTTTATATGTTATGATATGACATAAATATTTTCTCATATGTTACAGATACTTTTCTATTTATCATGTGCTTTTATTTTATCATATTTTTAACATACAGAAGTTTTACATTTCTAGGTAATCAAATCTACCAATCTCTGGCCTTTATTCTTTTTATTTTTGGTTCTATGCAGGGTGATATAGATACCTTCATTAAAAAAAAAATAATTCTTTTACTCATTTTGAAGTCAATTACTTCATGAATATTTATTCAATGCTGTTCTACACCTGACACTTTCTAGGCATTGGGGATACATAAGCAAGGTGGGTAAGTTTCCCACTTCTATTTACTTTGGCTATCTATCTGAAATTTATTTTTAAATACAGTCAGCTGGGGGCTGATTGAATGCCTCTGCAGTGGTTCCACCGTCCATAGGAGGAAAAGATAAAGAGGAAAATTCTTTAGACAAGGCCAGAATTGGAAGGCTTGTGCCAGAATGGCTTTCTGCCTAAATGAAAGATGAATCACCAAGAGATCAGACAGTAAAATTGCAGAGCACTTGCCTCAGGCCAGCCCATGCCACATGGACCGCTGAGGTCCTCGTTCCTGGAACTGGTCCTCGAGGGCAGGTGTGGGCCCTCATCCAGGACAGACCAAGGCTCTGCTATAGCCACTGGAGTGAGTGGTTGGCATCTTTGTTTGTGCAGTTGGTTCTGCAGAGGTGGCTTGGTGTGGATGAGAAAACTTGACTCACATAGGTCATGTGGCTCCCCTAAGCTGATCATACGGTGTCTCCTTTGTCAGAATTTTGCTTTTCTGGGTCAGGGCAGCAGTTCCTGCACATGCATTTTCTAGTAAACACTGGACCTTTTCTCCATGGAAAGGTGATTGGCCTGGACCCACAGTGGCCCTTGGATAGTTTTAGTTCTATTTCCTCATGTGTTAGCCGGAGCCCTGGGGCTCTCAGTCCCTGGGATGCAGCTGTTGAATTTTTTTTTTTTTTTTTTTGAGACAGAGTCTCATTCTGTTGCCCAGGCTGGAGTGCAGTGGTGTGATATTGGTTCACTGCAATCTCCATGCCCCTGTTTCAAATGATTCTCCTGTCTCTGACTCCCGAGTAGCTGGGACCACAGGTGTGCACCACCACGCCTGGCTAATTTTTGTATTTTTAGTAGAGATGGGGGTGGGGGAGTCTCACCATATTGGCCAGGCTGGCCTTGAAATCCTGACTTCAAGTGAACCACCTGCCTCGGCCTCCCAAAGTGCTGGGATTACAGGTGTGAGCCACTGCACCACGCCCAGCTGTCGATTTTTGCAGCTCAGGTTTGGAAAGGAGAAAACAGGTTGGTTTCCTTGCTGTTGCCCAAACTCGGCCAATCTGTGGAGCCCTCATAGGACACAGTGTTAAGTGGTCCAGGGCTGAAATCAGGGATTGGTATGGGCAGCAAGAATCCGGATACTGGGATTTTAGGCAGAAGGCTTAGACAGAGAAGCAGTTCATGGAGATCACATTAGGCACATGTGAGTCGGGTACTCATCATACAGGGACACAGCACATGGGGCTCTTGCTGCCAAGGATCTGGGTAGGAGCTCTTTTTTCTTTGCTAATTCTAATTTTTCCCCTCTGAATATCGTTCTCTGTTGGGAAGGCTCTTCCTTATTTTAGGGCTGGCCATGAGTCCCTGATGGAGGGACAGTACCCTGTGGTCTAAATATACCCCCTATGATTTCAAACTCTCAGCAGTTTAACAGCTGGCACACACAATGAAGCTTTTGGTTCTGAGCTGTTGGCATGGGCTGGCTCCATCAGCAATGCCCTCACCCTTCCAGTGGTGCTTGGCTTCCACGTCTGATGGAAGGGGTGTGTGTGCTCGGCCATCTGGGCTCAGGCTAGCGTCTGAGGTGCCAATAGCCATGGTAACCTGCTGGCTTTTCATGGAGGTCTCAGTTTCTTCCCAGGCAGGGCCATTTTCTTTTGTTATTCAGCCTCTGCCCAGACTTGGGGCATGAGTCCTGGCATCAGGCATCTTAAATATGGGGCTGGGGGTGGGGGTCACACCTGTAATCCTAGCACTTTGAGAGGCTGAGGTAAGTAGATCACCTGAGGTCAGAAGTTCGAGACCAGCCTGGCCAACATGGTGAAAACCTGTCTCTACTAAAAATACAAAAATTAGTTGGGCATGGTGGCAGGCACCTGTAATCTGAGCTACTTGAAAGGCTGAGGCAGGAGAATTGCTTGAACCCAGGAGGCAGAGGCTGCAGTGCAGAGGCTGCACCATCACCGAGACGGTGCCACTGTGCTCCAGCCTGGGCGATAGAGTGAGACTCCATCTCAAAAACAAAAACAGACAAATATGGAGCGACCCATTTTCAGTGAATCCCTTAGACACTTGAGCTTATTGTATATTTCTAGCATGGTCCTGCTAGTCTCACTCATGGTACTGATTGCTCTGCCAGTAACCAGCTCGGTGACTTGGGGAAGATCAATTACCTTCCTTGTGCCTCAGTGTCCTCTGTAAAATGATGGTGTTGGAACTTGATCTCTGAGGTCTTTTCCAGCCGTACGATACCATGATTATAAGGATTTTTGAATGACAGCAGTATTTATAGACAATGATATTACTAAGGCAATGTTGAGTCTGACTCAAATCTGTGTGAAGCAGAGAAGAATAGGCAAAGTCACTTGGGGAAAAAACTGGTTATTTTTGAGTACCATAGAGCCTAGTAATAAAACACAACTTTGAAAATGAGAAAAGTCGGCCACATTTCTTAGGTACAAAGGACGGACACCTTGAAAGATGATGGGGTTAATGGATTCAGCTCTGATGCTCCCAGTGACTTCAGCAGAAGAAGAAAGGTCCTCCTGGGAAATCAACAGGGACTCGTTTAGACAGATCAACTCTAAATTATGGAGGGATTATCCAGGTTAAATCTTGCTTTCATGCTTTTTGACTGCATCTATTCTGCTTAATTACTTACTTGGTTGGCATCTCAGATTTCCTCTCTTTTCTTGCAGCCTGCAGGGAATTCCTTTGATGAGATAGGGTGGGGTGGTGAAAAAGCTGTGGATTAGAAATCAGGAAACCCAATTTCTAATGGGTTGTGAGGCTCCAGGAGATCATTTCTCCAGTCTGGGCTTCAGATGCATCTGTTGATAAATGAGGGATTTGGGATAGATCAGTGATTTGCAACCAGGGGACATTTCAGAATGCTGCTGATCTACGCTGGGCTGGCCTCCCAGCTGTAGTTAGGCTTCAGGTCTTCTCTGCCCAGCTCTCAGCTTTCAGTTTTCTGGAGCTAGAAGACAATCCTGAGCATGTCCTTCCCTGAGCAATGGTGAAAGTGGAAACACTCAGAGCTTCTGGAGGCCCTGGGGGAGTTGAGGCTTACTGTCCCTTCTTCCCCCTTCCCACTGGCCAAGGCATGTCACTTCGCCAAGCTGGACAGCCCTGGGGCAGGGATGGATACTCTGTGTCTCCTGGTGTAAACTACCAAGTCTCGTGGTGACTTTGAGGATAGGAAAGGATGAAGAATTGGGACAGTTGGTGCAGTCTACCGGAAAGGACCACACACTTCCTCCTCTCATGCTGTGGTCCTAGGAGAGGAGTTTCCTCATTTTATAGAACAGCTTCAAGGCAAGAAGCATGGCAAAGCAAAACAGATCCTCTCTTCCCTGCAACTGCACACATGCGCATGTGTACACCCCCACCCCTCCCACACCAGCCAACCAACCAACATGCAAACAAATGAAACTCAAAGCACCCAGGGCCAATAACAAAACAATAACAACAGCAACACAGAGAGAGGAGGTCTGGGTCCAAGACGGTAACTGCTTCCTCATCTCTCTCAGCAACTAGAGCCCAGGTCCTGTCGCTGGCAGTCTTACTCACAAAAAACTTTTAGTTGCAACTAATCCTGAATTGCACATCTGTGAAATGGGGATGATAACCTCAGTCTCACTCCTAGCAGGGTGAGTTCTGAGTGAGGTAGCAGCAATGATGCTGCTGGCACGATGCTTGGCACATCATGGGTAAGAAGATGTTAGTTTCTCCTTCTTGCTCCTCTCTGAGACCCTCATTTCCTCATGGCTGGGTGTCATCTCAGCCTCCTGGATGCCCCTCCACCCCGCTTCCTGTGTTCTGCTCACCCGCTCAGCTGTTTCCTGCCTCTGTGCCTCTAATAAAGCACTCTCCCCTGCCTCTTCTCTCCTCTCTGCCCAAATTGGGTTTTTCCTTGCAGGCCAGCATGAGTCCCACTCTCTTTTGCTAACAGACATCAGTCTGCAACAGTCTCTTTCTCCTTACTGTGTGCTATTTAACCTTGTGTGGTCTCAGATTGCCAATTTTTTGTTTGTTTTTTGAGATGGAGTCTCACTCTGTCACCCAGGCTGGAGTGATCTTGGCTCACTGCAGCCTCTGCCTCCCAGGTTCAATCAATTCTCCTGTCTCAGCCTCCCAAGTAGATGGGATTACAGGCATGCACCACCATGCCTGGCTAATTTTTGTATTTTTAGTAGAGACAGGATTTCACCATGTTGGCCAGGCTGGTCTTGATCTCCTGACCTCAAGTGATCCACTCACCTCAGCCTCCCAAAGTGCTGGGACTACAGGTGTGAGCCACTGCACCCAGCCCCTCAGAGTGCCAATTGATGTCTGTCCTGAAAGTTCTTCATGGGCAAGATCTGTGTTTGGTCCACGTCTGTGTCCCTTATACCCTCACGTTGCTGAGAACACAATAGGTGCTTAGTAAATATTTGTTGAATCCTTAAAGGACAATCTCAGCTTCCCCAAATCCATCCTTTAGCTCTAAGTATGGCAAGGAAAAGAAGAGCAGCAGGAAGAACAAGACTCTCAGGGACTCTTCGAGAAGAAGCCAAATCTGTGGACAGGGTCACTTTCTGGCCTGGAGCCTGGCTGGGGATGCCAGGATCTCAGGCGGCCCCCCTGAGCACTGGGACGTGCTGACAACTGTGGATGGCCAATTGGCCAATTCTCAGGCCTCTGCTTGGAGATGTGATCTGACTTCCTGCCAGCTTGCATGCTGAAAGGACAAGCCACATACTCCAGTGGCGTCTTGGTCCTGTGGGTGACCTCTTGATGAGTCACTTTCTGTTCTTGAGGAGACAGACAGGGACCCTGAGAGAATGAAGGTTAAATGGAAATTTTGGATTATAAAAATAGTAGAGATGGAGAGGACAAGGGAAGGGAGGAAAGAGATTGGGCAGGGCTTTGGTACCTTTTATGAACTATTTAAAGTTATTTATATCTCTTGCTTTTCTCTGATTCTGTGAATGATGTCACCATGCACCCAGGGACTCTGGCCTCTTCAGCAGCCCCTTCCCAACCCCTCCTGCTGCACCCCTGTTCTATCCCCATCCGACGGTTGCTTCTGTCTCCTCTCCTCCTCTGTCTCACCTCTTCTGTCTCCAGGGCCTCGTGATGACCTTGTGGCTGCAGCGGTCTCTCTGGGGCCACCCTTGCTCCCATGATCCATCCTATGTGCTACCAAGCCAGAGGGATGGTTTAAAAATCTAGATAAAGGCCAATGTGGTGGTTCACACCTGTAATTCCAGCACTCTGGGAGGCTGAGGCAGGTGGATCACGAGGTCAGGAGTTCAAGACCAGCTGACCAACATGGTGAAACCCCGTTTCTACCAAAAATACAAACATTAGCTGGGTGTCGTGGTGCGTGCCTGTGTGGTAATCCCAGCTACTCAGGAGACTGACGCAGGAAAATCTCTTGAACGCAGGAGGCAGAGATTGTAGTGAGCTGAGGTTGTGCCAGTGCACTCCAGCCTGGGTGACAGAGCTAGACTCCGTCTGGAAAAAAAAATTGTAATCTATATAAAATCATGTTACTTGCCTGCTCAAAAACCCTCAAATAGCCTCCAGTTTCACTTAGTTGAAAATCCCAACTCCTCACTCTGGGAAACAGTATGGCAGATCCCCCCAAAAACAAAATATAGAACTACCATATGATCCAACAATTCTACTTCTGGGTTATACACCCCCCGAAATTGAAAGCAGAGTCTTGAAGAGATGTTTGTATACCCATGTTCATAACCTCATTACTCACAGTAGCCAAAAGGTGGAAGCAACCCACATGTTCACCAACAAATGAATAAACAAAATGTGGCATATTCATACAATGGAATATTATCCCATCTCAGAAAGGAAGGAAATTCTGACAAATGCTACAACACAGATGAACCTGGAGGACATCATGCTAAGGGAAATAAGCCAGACACAGAAAGACAAATACTGTTGGATTTCACTTATATGAGATAGAATATTCCTTCCACTTCGAATGGACAAATTCACAGGGACAGAAGGTAGAAGGGTGGTTGTCAGGGGTTTGGGAGACGGAGGATTGGGGAGTTGTTTAATGGGTGTGAAATTTCAGTTTGCTTAATGAAAACCCTGGAGATTGGCTGTGCAACAATATGAATGAACTGAACACTACTGAGCTCTTAAAATGGCTAAGGTGGTGAATTTCTGCAGGAGAATTGCTTGAACCCAGGAGGCAGAGGTTGTGGTGAGCCGAGATCGCACCATTGCACTCCAGCCTGGGTAACAAGAGCAAAACTCCATCTCAAAAACAAAATTTTTTTCAGCAATGGCGAAGCATTGCTTTTTATATATATATCTATATAATTTCAATGTCTAACATATGTAATTTATATATATAATGTAATATGTAATATATAATTTCAATTGTTTTGGGGAACAGGTGGTGTTTGGTTACAGGGATAAGTTCTTTAGCGGTGATTTCTGAGATTTGGGTGCGCCCATCACCTGAGCAGTGTACACTGTACCCAGTGTGTAGCCTTTTATCCTTCACTCCCTCTCACCCTTTCTCCTGAGTCCCCAAAGGCCACTGTATCCTTCTTATGTGAGGTGGTGGATTTCAAGCTGTCTATATTTTACCTTGACTCGCCAGCCTCCCATTCTGGGCCCTGGTACACAGTTATACTGCAGCACCAGCTTCACTTCTCCTTGAAGGCTCCGAGCTCACTGGCTGTTGCTGTCCCACCGGCCTGAGTATCTCCTCCCAGAAGAGACTTGGTTTGGCTGATCACCACCTCCTCCTTGCCCCTCCTTCCCTCTGCCACATCCCCACCTCTCTCGGCCTTGCTAGGGTCATGATTCTCCAGGATGAATTATGTTGCTCTCTGCCTCCCTAACCTGCTGTTAGACTGTGGTGGAAGAGTGCTTGCCATGTGACGGATGCTCTGTGATTGTTCACTGAGTGCTGTTTTCTGAGGCCTGTGTTTGAGTGACTGTTGAGAGCGGGCATATGTTCTGTACCGTTTTCCTCATGGTGGGTCTGAATCACCTAGAGCCAGCCATGATCTCTGGTACACTGAGCTTGTGCTCAGTGATGGGAACTGACCAGATGTGGGATTAGCACAATTAATTGGCTTGCATAGAGATTCAGTTATTAACCTTGAATTCAACACTTTTTTTTTTTGAGATGGAATTTCACTCATTGCCCAGGCTGGTGTGCAGTAGTGCAATCTCAGCTTACTGCAACCTCCACCTTCTGGTTCAGTGATTCTCCTGCCTTGGCCTCCCAAGTAGTTCGGACTACAGGTGCCTGCCACCATGCCTGGCTAATTTTTGTATTGTTAGTAGAGATGGGGGTCTTGCCATGTTGGCCAGGTTGGTCTTGAACTCCTCATCTGCCCATCTCAGCCTCCCAAATTGCTGGGATTACAGGCATGAGCCACTGCGCCTGGCAAATTCAACACATTTTTATTGTATTTCTTTTATGCTTAGGGCATGAGGGAAGGGGAAGAAAGATGTAAGGATGAATGGGACATAGGACCTGTCTCAAAGAGCTTCTATACAACAAGATTGGGATGAGAGTGGCCAGGGCCATGATGGATGGCAAGGTGGTGAGTGGTCTAAGGGAGTCACAGAGGGAGGAGATTTTACTCTGAGCCTTAGGGTCAGGGGCCACAGAAAGGCTCTGCAGAAAGGTTCTGCTGGAGGTGAGTTGGGAAAGGCAGAGGGATTCTAACAGGTGGATGGAGGCCTGGATGGTGATGTAGGAGCAGAGCCAGAGCCTTAGCGGGTCTGTGGTGTGGCCATTATTCTGTCACACTGGGGGATTCTGGTTTCTTAGCAGAAGAGTGATGAGATCGAAGCTGAGTTTTATGAAGATCACTTGCGACCACATGCAGGAAGGCCTGGGTGGGTTGAGGGGCTGGCAGCAGTGGTCCCCCAGACCCAGAGGTTCTTTCAGGGAAACAGGCGGGAGCCGGTGTGGGCCTGGGCGTGGGTGCCTGGGAGGAGGGTGAGAGGCACTTCTGAGGTGCGCTGGACAGAACTTGACAACTCCATGTGTGTGTGCATAGGTGAAAGAGTGTGTGGTGTGTGTGACAGTGTGTGTGTGTTTGTGTGTGAAGAGTGTGTATAAGAGAGTTTATGAGGCTGGTGCTGAGTGTGTGAGAGAAGCGGAGTGTGTGGCATGTGAATGACTGTGTGGCGTATGAGTACAGGGGTGTGGTCTGAGTGTGCAAGAGCATGTGAGAGTGTGTGTGGGTTTGTGTGAGGATGTGTGAGAGAGCATGAGAGCGTGTGTGTCTGTGTGCACTTGCAGGCAGAAAGGAGGCATCCTTCCCAGTGCTGAGCAGCCAGCACTCCCTTGCCAGGAGCTAATTTTCCAGATGCCCCACAGTCAGGTGCCAATAACTGCCTCTCTCCACCTGCAGGGCTTGGCCAGCTCCCCTAGGATTCCCCATTTCCCCACAGTAACCGCAGAGAAGCCCAGAACAAAACAGGAAGCCATCTCTGATTTGGAGGCTGACGCGTGATGCTGTGTGCCCCACAACTCCTGCTGGCTGTCGTCCTGCTCCTTCTCTCCAGCCACTTGCCTCTCACCTTGTTCCGCTCGTGTTTAACATCCCTCAGCTGTCCCTGGGCTCTGTGGTCTGACCGTCCTTTGACCCCCTGTCTGCTCATTGCTGGTACGCGATACACCCTGGGCTTCACCGGTTCCGGATGCTGTCCACACCCGGGGCTGCCACCTGAGCAATGTTTACATAGAGCAAGTTGATGCTTAATAAGTAATTGTGGAATGTTTTAAAAACAAGCAAAATGGGCCCAACTAAATACATTTGCCTTTTAGCACTACTGCCTATGGGAATAAAAGCAATATTCAACGCATTATAGAATATTGACATCTAATTTAGTTTCTTACCAATGCATAGTTGGAAACGAATCTTATTCCCATGGTACCAACACTAGCATTTCATTTCATTAATCAAAATAGGCACGTTGGATTGAATTTAGGCACGGCAAAAGATGGAGACTGTTATACATGGTTTTAAAATTATGATTTCAAAAGGTGGTATTGTGTCGATAATCGAGCATTTGGATGTGCTTTTATGGGAGTGAAGAATAAAGCTCAAGAGAGTGTGTGGGCAGATTTCCTGATCCATTTGTGGGCAAAGGATTGATTGTGCATGTGGTGCCAAGCGTGCATGGGGATCCATCACTTCACTAGCAAACCAAGCTTATTTCCTGTAGAACATTTTATGGCATATGCATATAGCCAGTGCTTGCCAAAAATAAGTTCGCTTCAGAGTTGAGGTTTTCAAGCAGTGTATCAGCTAGCTTTTGCTGTGTAACAACCAACCACAAAGCCTCGGTGGGTTACAATGAACATTATTTCTCCAGTGTCTACAGGGTGCACTACATCTGTCCTGTTCTCTGCTGTGTGATTCTGCTGGTTGGCTAGACTCATTCATGCATCTCTAGGTTGGTGGACGCCTGCCTGAGGTGCCTTAGCTAGGGTGGTTCTTCATGTACTTATCCCCCACCCAGAACCAGCAAGCTAGCCAAAGCATGCCATTCTCATGATAATGGTGGAAGCCTCATGAGAATGGAAATATGTGAGCCTTCTGGAAGCCTAGGCTTGGAATGGGCATGCTGTCACTCCCACCATATGATATTGACCAAAACAAGTTACATGGCTGAGCTCAGATTCAAGGGGCAGGGATAGTGACTCTACTTCTCTGGTAAGAGAAACTGTGGTGTTTCATAGCAAAGAGAAGGGTGAAGAATTGGGATTGTTAGTGCAGTCTGCCACAGATTGGTATTCTCTGGTTTAGCAAACGGCAGTTTTTTTTGAGACAGAGTCTTGATCTGTGGCCCAGGCTGGAGTACAGTGGTACAATCCTGGCTCACTGCAACCTCTGCTCCCTGGGTTCAAGGTGGTTCCTCGTACCTCAGTCTCCCCGGTAGCTGGGATTACAGGTGAGCACTATCATGCCTGGCTAATTTTTGTATTTTCCGTAGAGATGGGGTTTCACCATGTGGCCAGGCTGGCCTTGAACTCCTGGCCTCAAGTGATCCATCTGCCTCGGCCTTCCAAAGTGCTGAGATTACAGGGTGACCCACCATATCTGGCCAGCAAATAGCATATTTTAAGCAAATTTAGTGAAGAATGCAAAGGTATAGGTATTTGAAATAATCATGTATACATAGGTATTAAAAACTGAGTAATTTTTTTAGTGTTGTGAAATTATTGATTATTAGAATTAGAAGGAAACCCATGGGAAATCAAATCCCAGCTAATCTTCTAATTTTACAGACTAAGACATTTGTAACTCAGATTGGGGAAGGGACTTGCCCTGGGTTTTTAGGTAATTAATGAACATAACTACTGAAACCTTATTTTTTCTCTGAACATAATACTCTTTGATAGATATAATAGTACATTTTTTCCTTTGTACAGCTCCCTTTTAATGAAAACCAAGTAAATATAACAAATGCATCATTTTTAATATGTGAGTCTTCAGTTCATGAAACTCAAAATATGAAATTCACAAAATTATAATTTGCAGATGTGTTGCTGCGTTCAGTAATCTATTCAGAAATGTAAGATTTCAGAACGTTATCATTAGAGTAAGAGAGGCAAGTCAGTGTGACAATCAGAAGAAACCTGCATTGCAGTATTTCACCCTGACTTTTATGTGTGCGATTATACTAATGCTGCAATGCTGGTGTTTGGAATTCTCACCAAGCAGTGAGACCCAGTGGAAGTTGGACTGGGACAGGACTTGGGTTTCTGTGTTTGCTTTGTGGCTGGTGATGGTACCTGAGCACATGTTTCAGCTCTTGGTTTCTTCTGTTACTCATGCGAACAATGATAATGTGGCCTAGATGGAATTTAAGACCAATCCCAAGGCTAAGATTCTAATTTTTATATCAGTGGTAAAAATTGTACAGGTTTTTGTTCTGTTGCTGTTATTAACAAGGATTAGGTTTGGCTGCATTTGACAGGAAACCCCCAAATAAGTGGCTTATATAAGATAGAGGTGATTTCTCTTTCTCATAAGAAAAAGGTTTGCAACCAGGAGTTCAGGGATGATAAGAGGGCAGTGAGTGTCATTAGGGATCTAGGCGTTCATTTTTCTGCTCTGTTATCCTCAGAACATGACTTCCATCCTAAAGGTGATTTCAAGGTCACCTCATGGATCAATATGGCTGCTGGAGTTCCAGCAATCACCATCACTTAACAGGCCAGCAATAGGAAGAAATGGCAGTGAGGAACACTTGCCTCTTCCTTTTTGAAAGACATTTTATTTTGAAATAATTTTAGATTATTAGAAAATTTACAGAAATAGTACAGAAAGTTCCCATATGTCCTTCATTCAATTTTCCCTAATGTTAACATCTTACAAAACCATGGTTTTTTGAAATTGACATCGGTACAATATTATTAACCTGATAATATCCTTTATTAGAATTTTGCCAATTTTTATGCTAATGTCCCTTTTTGGTTCCAGGATCTAGTCCTGGATCCCACGTTGCATGTACTCATGATATCTTCTTAGTCTCCTTCAATCCGTGATATTTTCTCCATCTTTTCTTATTTTTCACGATCTTGATAGTTTTTTTTTTTTTTAATTTTTATTGCATTATAGGTTTTGGGGTACATGTGCAGAACGTGCAAGATAGTTGCATAGGTACACACATGGCAGTGTGTTTTGCTGCCTTCCTCCCCCTCACCCACACTTGGTATTCATCCCCAGGCTATCCCCCCCAGCCCCCCCCCGCTGTCCCTCCCCCATTTCCCCCAACAGTCCCCAGTGTATAGTAGACCGCCTCTCTGTGTTGGTCAGGCATTGCGTAGAAAGTTCCTCAACTGGGGTTTCTGTGATGTTATCTCATGGATAGACTGGGTTATTGGGTTTTGGAGAGAATTTCGCAGAAGTGAAATCCTCCTTTACTACCTCATATGAAGGTCCATGATATCAGCATGCCTTGCTGCTCGTGACGGTAACCTTGATCACGTGGTTAAGGTGGGGTCTGCCTACCTTAGTAGGTTTCTCTACTGTCTAGTTATTTTATTTCCCTTTCCAGACCCTCTTGGTTAGAAGCAAGTCTCTTAAGTTCAGCTCACACGCAAGGGAAGGAGTATTTAGCTCCATCTCCTGGAGCCCCCCACCCCTTTTAAAGGCATATTCCTGGAAGTTCAACACAAAACTTCTGCTTTTACAGCTGGAATTGCGTGTAGTATAATGAATGGTGAAGAGCTTTGACTGGGGTCAGGCTGCTTGAGTTGAAATCTCAGCTGTGATGCTCATTAACAGTATGAATTGGGCAAATTACTTCTCTGGAATGTTTGCCCTGTAAAAAGGGGGTAATCACTGTCTCTCATAGGGTTTTTATGAGATTAAGTGAGTTTATGTACAGAGAGGTGCTTAGCATTGTGCTCGGCACATAGTAAGGTGCTGTCATTGTTAGCCACGGGCATCGTGGCATGGCCACACTTAGCTATGAGTGAGACTTGGAAATTTAGTCTTTTTCTTTTCTTTTTTTCCAGGAAGCAACAAGCCTAGCTAGCTAAAAATTGGGATGCTGTTCCTAAGGAAGAAAAGGCAGGCTGGATATTCAAAGACAGCCAGCTGTGTCAGCCACAATTGCTGTACTCAGAATCTGGGCCACGAGACCTATAGTAGGTGGGACCCAGATGTAACCTTCTTTCCCATTATGAAGTCTCCCTTGTGCAGGATCCACAGTGCTCTCGAAGTGGTCATTTTGGGCTCTGGGAGAGTGAGAAACAGACTGCAACCAGACAGGTGCTAAGAGGTCATCAGGAATTAAGAGTCCTGCTGGGTTTATTTGATTGTTGGGAACAATCAGCTTTCCTCTGTGTTGGAATCCCAGTGGAGGAATCCTTTTGAGTAGTTCACACCAGCGTGAGCTGGGGGAAGCAGGAGTGCATCCATGTGAGCATTTGATATGTTTGCTTTCCTCAGAATATATTTAACCTTCATGAAGAGAAGGTAGCTCCTTTGGAAACTGCCATAAGAGATGGGGTGGGCTAGAAAGCTCTGCAAAGATCAGAGCCACCTTATATTATCTATTGACAGGAGAAGATAGGAAGAAATATCCCTAGGGATGTGGAGGGCTGCCACCCAGGAGACCCACAGGAATGGCCCAGAACCTGCCCTGACTGTGTCTTTCATTATCAGGTGCTTCTTCTTAGGACAAAGAGTAGCACCAGGAATCGAGAACGAGATCACTGCCAAGTCTTGCCTTTGGGTTTTTAGTTTCCGAAGACAAATGGGAAAAAACCAAGAAAAGCTTCTGCTCCTGTGGATGGGAGCTAAACATTGTAATTGTGGCTGGAGAGCAGTGTGCCCTGTCTGGCTACTGCTTTTCCTCCTGAAGTTTGATACCCACAGATGCCTCTTAACAAGCATTCATTCCCCTTTGTGGTCCTTGTATGGATGCCTTGGAATGGATGGTTTCCTCTCAGTCTCATGTTCACTCTGCCAGATTTGTACCTATCACATAATATTATGCTTGGAGAATGACAGGCTTAAGGGTCATAGCCTGTAGCTTCCAGTGTGGCCTATAGCAGCCGTTTAACTTCTCTGGGCTCCAGTCTTCTCATCTGTAAAATGAGGGTGTTGACCTATGTGATCTAAGGTCCCTTCCAGCAGAAGCTGCCCCGGGCTCTTTGCTTTGCTCTTAGGGCACGTGGATCTAGTCATCTGACACATTATCCAGAGTTGCCATGAGTACTACATCTTGTCCTTCAATGCAGGACTTAAGAAACTGCCCATGCATCTGTTACCCCAAATGTCCCTTACTGTCATTTGTTCCTCTGTATCACTCTGAGCAGATCCAATGCAGGACACTCTGTCTTGCCTGTCTCAGCATCCTGGGGCCCTCAGCAGCAAGTTGGCACGAGGCAGTCGCTGTGAGTGTGCACAAATTGTGTTGCCCTCCTGCCAGTTCGTCGCTCCTTGTTCCCGTCAGGTTCTATTAGGAATGACAACTCTGAAGTGGATTCGTGCCTTTAATCACGTCACCATGTACAAGGGGCCTGGATCTATGTCCCTGACATCTCTCGTTCTTTTTTATCCCTTTGATCACAGCGCATGTCTGGCGTGCCCTCTCACAAAGGGCTTCCCTTCAATCCCTTAAAATGTTGTGAAATGCTCAGGCCTGTGCTGGCCCTAAATGCATTATTAGTGAATGTAAGGTAGCTGTCTTCCTGATTCTGAGTATCCTTTTAAGGCCCTATAAAGGACTGCAGCCCTGGACAGGGCCAGCATGCCTGGGTGGCTCCTCCCAATGCCAATTTGCCGGCAATCTGAGGAGCCTGTCCATCCTACTCCAGGGAAGCAGCTTTTTCCTGCTGCTCTGAACACAGACCAGCACCCTACCTTATATTTGCCTCTACATTTTTGTAAAAGCCTCATCATCATTTGGCTTCCTTTCACCCTGTCATGCACTCACTTAGCTCCAACATTTATTGCGAATTTGCCGCAGCCAGACTTTTCTATAGATAGCACTTTCAAGTTTATGCATTTCTTTCAGGCACATTTTCTTTTCTTTCTTCTTCTCCTTTTTTTTTTTTTTTTTTGAGATTGAGTCTCATTCTGTTGCCCAGGCTGGAGTGCAGTGGTGCAATCTTGGCTCACTGCAACCACCGCCTCCCAGGTTCAAGTGATTCTCCTGCCTCAGCCTCCTGAGTAGCTGGGACTATAGGCGCACACCACCACACCGACATGGTGAGATGGGGTTTCACCATGTTGGTCAGACTGGTTTCGAACTCCTGACCTCAGGTGATCTGCCTGCCTCAGCCTCCCAAAATGCTGGGATTACAGGCATGAGCCACCACACCTGGCCTTCAGGCATATTTTCTTAACATGTTTGATTTTTCATGACGCCCCTGTGAGATGGCCAGGACAGAGACCAGGAATCTAAGTCTCAGTGTTTAAGTGACTTGCTTGAATTGGTGGAGACTGATCACCTACCTAGATGGGTTGTCTCCCTTTTCTAACCCAAAGATCTCTATTTCATGCCTTTGGCTTGGTGTAATTTGGCTGGCTCTTGTGTTCAAGTCGTTCTTCTGGTGACCTTGAATTTAATGCAAACCTTGTGGCATCTCTTTCCAGAGATACACCCTGCCTTGGAAAAGGTCTCCTGACGTCGGAGAATGGTCACCAAGGCTATTCTGTTCTTGTGCAGTTGGCATTGGGGACTGTAATGTGTGGAATTACATAAAAGGGGCAAACTGAGAAATTTTTAATCCAGCACTCTCTTCCCCAGATTTTGCTCTGATTTCCTCTTTCAAAAGACAATTCTGCCTGTAATCGCAGCACTTTGGAAGGCTGAGGCAGGTGGATCATTTGAGGTCTAGAGTTCGAGACCTGCCTGGCCAACATGGTGAAACCCTGTCTCTACTAAAAAATACAAATTAGCTAGGCGTGGTGGTACGTGCCTGTAATCCCAGCTACTTGGGAGGCTGAGGCAGGAGAATTGCTTGAATCTGGGTGGTGGAGGTTGCAGTGAACTGATATCATGCCACAGCACTCCAGCCTGGGTGGCAGATGGAGACTCTCTGTCTCAAAAAAAGAAAGACAATTTCTCCTGGATATTTTCTTTTTGTTTCATTTTTTTTCTTTTTAATTGTTATAGGGACATAATTTTATGTATTTATGGGGTACATGTGATATTTTGATACAAGCATACAGTGTGTAATGATCAAATCAGGATAATTGGAATACCCATTACTTCAAACATTTCTCATTCCTTTGTGTTGGAAACATTCCAAATCCATTCCTCTGATCTCCTGTTTTAAAAATTAGTTCTTCCTGAATATTTTCTTTATTTAAATTTAACTTTTTAGTTCAGGGGTACATGTTTGTTATATAGGCAAACTTGTGTCATGGGGATTGGTTGTATAGATTATTTTATCACTCAGGTATTGAGCCTACTATCCATTAGTTATTTTTCCTCATCCTCTCCCTCCTTCCACCCTTCACGGTCCGATAGATCCTAGTGTGTATTGTTCCCTCTATGTGTCCACGTGTTCTCATCATTTAGCTCCTGCTTATAAGGGAACATGTGGTATTTTGTTTTCTGTTCCTGTGTTAGTTTGCTAGGGATGATGGCATCCAGCTCCACCCACGTTCCTGCAAAGGACATGGTATCATTCTTTTTGTGGCTGCATAGTATTCCATGGTGTGTATGTACCACATTTTCTTTATACTGTCTACCACTGATGAGCGTTTAGGTTGGTTCCATGTCCTTGCTATTGTGAACAGTGCTGCAATGAATGTGCATGTGTGTGTATCTTTATAATAGAACATTCCTCTAGTTAATAGCACATGGCTCTTGGGGTAATAAAGGCTCTGACAGGCTCTGGGAAGAACCATCCACATGATTGCTTGTAACATTCCCTCAGTATTTGTGGAGAAAATAATCACTTGCAGAAAACATGGGGGATGTGAAGATGAAAAAGACACTTGTCCTGGCCTCAAAAGGCTCACAGAGATGACTGGAGCTATTAGAAACCTTAGAGATTCTAGCATAATTTTCCACATTTTGATTTTTAGACTTTTATATTATATTCCAATCGTGTTTAGCAATATTTATGCAACTCTGAATTAAAGAAAGAAAAAAAATTAACCACAATCCCTTTGGTCAAATCAAGCTGTTTTCAATAGTGTATGCTCCCTTCCACTGTTTGTTCACATGAATACATAATTTCTTTTGCATAAAGTAAGATTTTTCTTCAATATTGTACAAATATTCTTCCATATTACTATATAAATACAATCAAGGGTGTATTTCACATTCTTTGGCTTTCCATTATTATTGGATACTTAGATTTCTACATTTTTGCCATTATACAGCTGCAATAAACATTTTTTGGGTATAACTTTCAAATTCTTTTGCGTTATTTCCTTAGCCTAGGTTTACTCAAGTATGATTACTAGGTCAAAGAGTGAGCATTTTCATGGTTTCTGGTAAGTATTTTCATACTGTTATTCACATGTTTGTATTCATTTATTCTATCACCAAAGTGTGAGTTAATTTTCTTGATCTGAATAGTTCCTGGATAGCATCCCTTCTATTTATAATGAGTAATTTTTGGGGTTCTTGCAGGACCCCCAAAATAGGTATAACCAGTCTTACTGTTGATTATACCTTGTTTCTTTCATTGCAGCTCTTCTCAGGTTTTTTAACAAGTGTGTAGTGACTGGCCATGAGATCATGGATAAGTGACCTAGTCTGAGTATGCCTCTTACTGTTTATAGATGGGAACCATCAGTGGTTGCTGGATTGTTATAAGAATCTAACGATAGAATTTATGGAATTGCTCTCTAAATGATACAAAAGTCAGCTGTTACCGATGGTGTAATTGATTGCTTCTCAAATCCCCACCTCCCATCTGCTCCACATGACCCTTCCCAGAATGGCTGCCACTAAGTTTCCACCAGTAGACAAGGACTGTGTGCAAGGCATTGCTGTAACAAAGTTAAGATTGTGGGGCGGGGACAGACATAGGTGCTAACAGGGAAAGATGTGAAAGTGCCTGAGATGGTACTAATCCTGGGCCAGCCCCTGTTGGTCAGGTCTTCATTTAACTGCTGTGGCTCTGCTTTCCCAGCTGCACTATCACAGGTCCCGTGCCTGGCCCTGAATATGCCAAACTGCAAAGCAGAGTCGGCATTCCTCTGTCAATCAATGTCGGGTGACTTATGTGTTCTAGTTCACTCTGTGATTGATTAATCGACAGCCTTTGAATAGTTATTACAGGTTCAGACCACACACACACACACACACACACACACCCTAAATATAAATTAAAATAAATACTTGAAGTGTAACTCCTCGCTTTTAAATCTTCTAGTCTACTCTTAGCTCTTCAGTGTAGGCCTGTTGTTTATTTAAAAATAGACTGGGTGCAGTGGCTCATGCATGTAATCCCCGCACTTTGGGAGGCTGAGGACGGAGGATCCCTTGAGTCCAGGAATTTGAGACAAGCCTAGGCAACATTGTGAGACCTGTCTCTGGAAAAAAGACCAAACATTTTAGAGCTTCTACTATGTGATAGGCAGTGTTCTAAGTGCTTACACACTTTATCTTACTTTGTTTATATAACAATGCTGTGATGTAGGTACTTCTGTGAAATTGTTTTTACTGACTGAGAAACATTCTGGAAGCTCAAGTAACTTGCCCACAGTCACTTAGCTGGCAAGCAATGGAGACAGAATTAGAACTCAGTTCTTTTAAATATTCTGCTAGTTGGTGTTTCTGGGCTGTGGCTTGGCCAGACCCACACCCATAATTTATTATGAAGTAGGGGTGCACTACCACCTTTCCAGGCCTCGGTTTCCCACATGACACTGTCTTCTGAGTGATGCATGCAAATTCCAGATAGAGTGGATGGCTGTGGTGTCATAGCAGAGAGCTGGCAGACAAAGATACTGTCTTAGACAGTAGAAGGGTGACAGTTGAGCAAGGCAGTGTGAACATGTGCAAATGTGGGCCAGCTTGACACCATCAACCAGTGTCTAATACCATGCTGGCATCTATCAGGCTCTCAATACACATTTGTGAACGAATGAATGAATGAATGGTGAGGGCAAGAGGCATGTGTGCCTCTAAGTCTTGTTGGAGCCTCTACATATTAATTCTCAACACGTAATTGTTGAGTAACTATTGTGTGCTAGTGCTGTGATTGTGGCCATTTATTGTGTGCTTATATTTGACAGGCACTGTAGTAGGGGCTTGATACATGGTTTCTCTATTTCTTTCACTGATGCCATGGGTTACACATTGCTCTTTTACAGATGAGGAAACTGAGGCGTATAGAGATTAAACACCTTCTCCAAGGTTACAGAGTTGGAACCAGTATTCCAACTCACAAAACAGTGAACATAAAGTAGTCTATTTAATAATTTCACTTCATCTCATTCATTCATTCCATTCATCCATTCATTCATTCATTCACAAATGTGTATTGAGAGCCTGCCAGATGCCAGCATGGTATTAGGCACTGTGCTCAAGGGTGAAACCTCTGATTTGCTGCTGCCTGGGAGGATATTAATAATGTTACATAGAGAGTACCAGACTCCATGTCTCTGCCCATGATAGGGAGTGTTGGGAGTATTTTTCTGCTTGAATGTAAGCTGAAAGTCATTTTTTTCACACAGAAGGGAATCCAAGACCATTTTAGACCTGCAGTGAAGCAAAGAAAACAGGGCTGAGGTGGGGCCCCTAGAACAGAGAACCAGAATAAATTTCAGGGCCCTGTAACCTCAGCAAGTGGCGTTTTGCCCAGAACCCGTGAGGAGCAGGTTCAGTTTCAGAGCCTCCTGAGAAGTAACTGACCAGGACTCTGCTACCTCCCAGCAGCACAGAGGAGGAACTGAGGAGCAGATATAGCAGGAATGGATGAAAATAGAAACAACTGCTGGCCACATCGGCTAAGGGAGGAACAATTAGTGATTATGAGATGGTGAAGGTATAGTACTTCTAGTTTGCTGTACTTAATTATGTGTAAGTTCCATCTCAAAGCAAAAACCATCATTCTCCATTAATTCTTTTCTTTTCCTTGTTAAATCCTGCTTAAATTATTGCTTATAGCATTGTACAGGTGAGATCTGCACAGATGTATTGTGGTGTGTGTGAGTATGTGTCTGCATGAATATCACTGTTGAAATCCAGATGTCCTGGACAGGAGGACCAGCTAAGTCTCCCAGAGACTGCTGAGCATTACACTCGGCTCTGGGAATCCAGGAATTCATCACCAGAATTAATGTGGTGTTGAGAAAAGTGAGTAGGTACTTGACAAATTGGTTAATGTTGGAGTCCGAGTCTATATACCACATTGAGAATTCTATGATGGCTCACGTAACGAATAGCGCAGCTGGAATGAACATAGAGAAGTAGTCTAGTTTGAAGCTGAGTGAGAGTTTGCCTTTCCCCTTAAGGAACTTGAAACAGAGGTAAATACTGACAGGTAGACTAAGCTCCTTGAAAGCAAGAACAATGTCATGTGAATTCATATCCCCAGTACCTAGTACCATGCCTGATACAAAGTAGAGGCTCAATAAATGTTTCCTGATTGAGTTGAATCAATAATATAAAAAGTGTTATGGAAACAGAATTGACCAGTCACTTACTCCCTGACTACCCTGCCCCCAAGGAAGGCTTCACCAAGGAGGGAATATTGGAGTCAGGACTGAAAGATTGGCCTGTAGTCATGACTGAGGATGTGAAGCTATCAAAGAGGATAGCCTATCTCACATGAGAAACTTGTAGCCCTGACAATATATAAATCAAATTTAAGGTCATTGAACAATGACTTAGGCCTGGGATCATTTCCTTCTGAATGTCAACCTCAATCAGTCATAATGGTTGTCTGAACTTGAGTTGAGGGAAGAATTCTGAAGTCTTATATTAGTTTTGGATTGATTGGCCAAGTTTGTCATGGGTAGGGGAGGAATACTTGTATCATTCGTTAGCCATTGTCATATTAAGTCTCTGGGCTCTTCAAAGTAACCCCTTCTCCTTTGTTTTGACTCAACGCCATATATAGACTTAATAGGAACTGGCAATGTGTTTTGTGCCAACTCACACAAGGGGAAGAGACCGTGCGGGTGTGAGAAGTGGTTCTTTACCTTTCTAATCGGTCAAGTCCTCCATCACAAAAACCGTTCTTAGCAGACTGAAGAGAACAGGCTTTGAAGAGATTCTAGTGAAGGTGCTTTCTTTAAAAATATTAATTATCATGAAGAAATTATGCATCTGGGAAGACATAAAAGCATTTTTGGCACTATCCACTTTAATGTAATAAACCTAATCATTTCTTTTATAATCATTGACTTATGAACTGGACCACAAAGTTTAATTTTCCAGATTACTTAGGCTTTGTGTTACAACTTACAAAAAGCTTAAAACAATTTCAATGGCAATAACCATAGAATTGGTTGTAGAACTTATTCCTTCTTAAATGGCTCATTCTAGCCATTATTTAAGGTATTGTTGGTGATATGCTGTCATTGTCATAAAGTCCAGTATTCTGTTTTGCTGTAATGCAATTGTGTACTCCATGGTGGTTCCTGCACTGGAACGCCCCAGGTTGTTCTAGCTTTTGAGATTTTCTGTCTTTCTCCTGAGTCCTACTTTGACAACAGCAGACAACCTCTTGGGGCTGTTAGTTTGCCAGCTTTTAGCAGTAGTTCTTTCTGGTTATATTTTCCATGGCCTCTATAATTTAACTTTGCTAGAATTTTGTCTAGAGGAAGCAGCCGTAGGCTCTGAATGGAGGCCTGAGGGACTCTCCTGTGACCAAAGAATGGGTACTTTCTGTGAATGGGTGTTGGGCTTGCTCCAAACCTCTTTTCACTTGCTTTTGGGTTCTCAGTTGACTTTTGCATAGTTGAGGTTGATCTGTAAGTGCCCTTCAGATAATTGAGGTGGAACTGTCCTGCTAGAGAGCTACTGATTTTATGGGCAAGCCCTTGTCATCAAACTGGAAACCACGGGTCTGTAGAATAAGACTTCACACTGGAAAGCTAAAGGTCTAGATGTACTTGCTAGAATCTGCTTAACTTCTCTGAAATTTGGAAGAAAATGCCCTCCTACAGCCAAGTTTAGTTTCTTGGATAAAGGGCTATATTAATATAGAAAATTATAAAAGTCAATACTTGCTTTGAAGGGTTAATAATTTAGGCAAAATAGTGGCACCATTTACCAATGAAAAGTTGGATGTTTGAAAAAAAGGGATTTTTTTTGATAAATTAATTTTTTTTTCTTTTGAGGGAGAGGAGGTGAGGAGAGGTCTTCTGATAAAAAGTTGTCATTTGAAATGGCTGCATAGTATTAGTCAGTTGGCAAGCCCTTCAGCACGGATGCAATGTGCTGCTATGTAATATGCAGTGCCACTCAAAGCTAATCCCTTTATTGATTTTTTTTCCCTGTGAACTTGCTGACAGCGAAAGATTAGGTCTAGAGAAATAGTTGCAGTTCAAGTTCTATTTGAAAATATTTAGAATTTAAAATGACCTTTACAAGAGAAAGGGCTGCAGGGAGTGGGATTTAAGTAGTTAGGGACAGAGCACCGTCTAAAGGGTAAGGTTGAAGGGAATGCCTTTCTAATGCCAGTGTCACAGCAGGCCATCCTGGACAAGTGTCCTCTGTCCCCAGGGCCACATGAGAGCCCATGGCCAGGCTGACCCTTGGCCACACTGCAAAGAAGATGAAGTTTGATTTTGTCCCATTTAGTTCTTAATGCACTTTACCCTCCCTTCCACAGCCTTCGCCCACAGCTCCTCTGTCTCTCCTGGCCTTGCTGGTTTGTCCAAAGCTTCAACTGTCTATTCCTCTCAGGCCCTCACACTTTCAGGGCCCCATGTTCCTAAACCACCTCTATCACTTCTTCCATCTTGGCCCATTTTTAAGAGGAAAGCAATTTAATTACAACAACTTTAGGTGTAAATGGCTGGTGTAAATAATTCTCCATGAAGCAGTATGGAGAGAAGTGGTGTTTTCTTTGTGCTTATCATCAATATGTCAAAATGGTAGAGGGGGAGAATTGGTGGCTGTGTTTTAAAAAACTATGAATCTAAAGAAAATACAGGCCAGGCATGGTGGCTCATGCCTGTAATCCCAGCACTTTGGGAGGCTGAGGCTGGCAAATCACCTGAGGTCAGGAGTTTGAGACCAGCCTGGCCAATATGATGAAACCCCATGTCTGCTAAAAATATAAAGATTAGCCAGGCTTTGGTATGGGCACTTTAGTCCCAGCTACTTGGGAGGCTGAGGCAGGAGAATCGCTTGAACATGAGAGGCAGGGGTTGCGGTGAGCCAAGGTCGTGCCACTGTACCCCAGCCTGAGAGACAGAGACTCTGTCTCAAAAAAAGGAAAAGAAAAAGAAAATACAAATCCATGCAAATATATGCCATTTGTTCCAGCCCTGTCCTCTCATCTCCCTTTGCCCAGAAGCCTCCTTTCCTTTAGTCACTTCATGGGACCAAAATTAGTATTTTACTAGTAGACTTACTATGTCACATTAATTAGGAATATCCAAATTAATGCAATGGGTTGTTTTGATGTTTTATCGTTTTAGTTTTCAATACCACCTTGCTGAGGACAGTATTGTCTCCAAGTTCTCAAATTGTATAATTATCCATTACTTGTGGGTTGACCTAAGGCTTATCTCCTAATTCCTCTGGCACTCAGTTTCCTTATCTGTGAAATGAGAAGTATGATCGGATATCTCTAAGGTCACTTCCAATTGCAAACTTCTAGGTTTTATTGTGCCCTGTCCTCTGTCATTTCTAAATCCCACTTAAAAAATACTCCACTTAAGGAAAATTCCATCAGCATCCATTCATTCATCCTCTTATCAACCCATCCATTCACCCATCTACCCATCCATCCATTCCTCATGTGACAAGTATGATAGTGAATGCATAGGGTAGCATAGTAGGGATTCAAATGGCATAGAAGGTATGATCCCCCCAGAGGGGGAACTTACCTTTCCGTATTAGAGACAGAATTCAATACATGAAACAGCCAGAGACTAGAAACAAATGCAAGTGTGTGTCATCACAACAATGTGCTCATAAATACATCTGCAAATGTGTGGTTAGATCGTAAGCCCTTTGAGGCCCCAACACATAAGAAGTTCTTGACGTGTTTGATAAAACTTCCTATAAAGTACATACAGTGGGAATATACAATATAGGATGACCAAGGTAGGCTGGATGACTAGGGAAGGGTTGATGTGGGCTGGCAGACTAAGGAGAGGCTCAATGAAGACAGGTTGACTGTGGAAATGGTGAGTGTAGACTAGTCGATTCTGGAAAGGCTCCACGTAGACTGACTGTCTCCTAAAGGGCTCAGTGTAGGCTGACTTCCCACAGAGGGAAATATTTGAGATGAGTGGATTGGGAGGTTATATCCTATGCCCTACTTCTGCCATTAACATTGCATTTCTTTGCAAATCAATGTACCTTTGTCACTTCAAATCCGCTATTAGCATTAACTGTCAGTGACAAGAGTAAGGTGACAGTGAGTTGGGGTTCACAGCCATGAGCTAGGACCAGGAGAGCCACAGCCATATATGCTCCTCTTCGATCTCCGGTCTTTGAATTGTATCATGCTAAACTGCATCTCTTATTTCCTGAAAACTCTTGGTAAGTCTTCCTCCTTGGGTGCTGATCCTGTGCAGAATCCACAATCACTTTCTTTAGAATCATGGTGCTACTGGTTGCCCAACTAGGAGGCTCACCTCAACCCAAAGAGTCCTGTTGCTGGAGTCCACCCACCAGCTTGGATCCCTTGCTTGTGAACTAACTAATCGAGTTTGCACTGATATTTGGACTGGGGATCATTATCAATCAGGCTAGACCTTGAGTGGAGTAGTCTTTTCACCCAGGCCTGCTCACTCCCAGTGCACATCCTTTTCTATTGGCTTACTTTTGAAGTTCTCATGCCTTGAAGCTAGACCTATGAGAATATGATAGAGAGAAAGAATTAGGAAGTAGGAGTTTTGGGGGCCTGGACAGTCAGGGGTCTAGAATCAGGTAAGTGTCCTGGGCACTGGGGAAACTCAAGCATGCTTGCTGGGCAGCAGCCTCAGGCCACCATGATTGAGAAGTCCTACTTGACTAAGGACATGTTATGTGCAGCCAGGAAGCTCTTTGCACTCTCTTCCTACTGGGTCCAAGAGGTTGGGGCCAACAGCCCTGGTCCTTGACATGTGTGTGAAGAAGATATTGTGAGTTAAGCTCTCAAACTTATTATACTGGCTTGTTATACTGGTCATCCCTGTATTGTATATTCTCCTTGTATGTATTTAATCATGAGTTTTAACAAATGTGTCAAGAATTTATTGTGTTAAAGCCTTAAACAGTCTAGTTCTAGGACATAGTTCATCTGGAATCACACAGGTAAGAGAAGATAAGTGGGTCACCTGGCTGGAAATAATTAGTGAGGGAAACAGAAGAGGTGATGGGGACATTGGCTTTTGATATGGTTTGACTGTGTCCTCACCCAAATCTTACCTTGAATTGTAATAATCCCTGCGTGTCAGGGGTGGGGCCAGATGGAGATAATTGAATCATGGGGGCAGTTTCCTCCATGCTGTTCTTTTGGTAGTGAATAACTTTCATGATGTCTGATGGTTTCATAGATGGGAGTTTCCCTGCACAAGCTCTCTGCTGCCTGCACAACATAAGATGTGCCTTTGCTTCTCCTTTGCCTTCTATCATGATTGTGAGGTCTCCCTAGCCACGCTGAACTGTGAGTCCATTAAACCTCTTTCCCTTATAAATTACCCAGTCTTGAGTATGTGTTTATCAGCAGTGTGACAACGAACTAATACAGCTTTGAATAGTCAACATGTTGAAATGGTGTTTATCAGACACTGAAGTAAGGATTTCAAAGTCCCGAATTTTGTCACCTAATCAGACCTTTTTACTGGAGAATCATCTGTTCCTGAATGGATGAAGTGCACTGCTCCAATGGCTAATATTCCTGATTATAAAACAATGTTGACTATGCATCCTAACACCTTGTGAGTCAGAGGACCTCAGAGTAAACATTTTGTCCTTGATCTCTTCCAGACCTGAAATCTTTCAGCAGCACGGGGTTAATAAACCAAAGGTGGGAGGGAAGAGTTTGTGATCTTTGGCGGCCTCCACAGCCCACCCTGTCATTAGAATGTTCCCTCTCAAATTCCAGGTCCCTTGATTTGCCCTTACTTGTTGAAAATGCACATGGAATTAATTTGGTAAGTGGCAAAAATTAGTGCCCCATTATGCCAGACCTTTTCATTCTGCAAATAGCTGGGTTTGAAACTTTTCTTTCTGTTACCCAGGAAAAAGTAGTTAGTTGTCTATATTAGAAATGTAAATAAGTATCATTTTCTGATTTCAAACAATTTAGAGTCACCTATTTATATCCTAAACACTGATGTGTTAGTCACCATAGTTCTTTATGTTTATTACAGCAACAATTCCTTAGACTTGCTTTCTCTCCTCCTCCTCATCTTCCTCTTTTTTCTCCTCCAAATAGATTATGTTGTAAGCTGCTCCGAGGCTGCGTTTTCTTACTTCTCTCAACCCAGTACCTTGTGTTGTTCCTGATACCTAACGACATGAATGATGGATAATTATGAATATGTATATGATTATGATGTTTGAGAAATGAGAGCATTTTCTGGAAGCGGCAGGTCCTGAGCTGAGGACTGTGGGCTCATCCACGTGCTGGTTCGTGGTGGAGTTAGCGCCAGCATGCGGCCTCCTTGATGTGCAGGACAGCAAGGTTTGGCCTCAGCAAAGCAGCATCATGTTCAGACATGATGGAACTGGACCTCTCTGGGGTCGGCCTCCAGCTGGTAACACTTCTTGGAAACTTGTCCCTGCCCTTGGAGGGTTTTTAGTAAAGGAGAGACATTCTTTGTGAGTTTTCTTGGGGGGTTCCTCTCCCTTGCAGAGTCCCCTGCAGAACAGGACAGGCTATCAGCCGTTACCAATGAGAACAGCACTTGCTTGTAAAGTTGGAGGAAAACATCAGGGCCTAGTAATCTACGTAACATTCTAGGGGCTGTATTTCTATTATCTTGAACAGTATTTTTCTCAGTTGCTCAGTATTTGTTTGCTGGATTTTACCTGATAGATGTGAAAGATCTGCAGTTGCTTTATTGTCTTGGATCAGGTTTTAAGCCTGATTTTCAGTCTTTCATCCCCCACTGTTGCTCTTTAGGGACACTCAGATTCTTCCCAGCGGGTTCAGAGAGTCCCTGGGAGTGTCTTGTGTGTTTCTAAATGCTTTTGACTCTAGGCTACCTGGATGGCTCTGACTTTTTCTGCACCCTGTCCTCTCAGCCAGCAAGACCCGCCCTATGGCCTCTCTTTGAGGGTATCCTGCCCACACTTTGAGGGTATCCTGCCACTCCCCACGTCTTACATGTGGGAGCTTCTGCTATCCTAGTCAGTTTTACCCACTTAATGCTGCTTTGGGTGTGTGGCAATGTCTCATGGGGACTTTTGGCAGTTGGCTCTTCATTTTGTTAAACCTCTCTTCTTTAGGGCTCTGACATCAATCCCTGGAGCACAGGGCTTGGGGGAACTCCAAAGCAACACATCTCCCTGCATTTGGAATACCCTTCTCCTCACTCTGATCTATTTTCCTTGGACCAAGTTTACAGACAGTGACCCTTTTCTCAGGATGAATATTTTCCTGGCCGACTCATTGATCCTTGGTACAAATATAGTTCTGGAAGACCCAGAGAGAGGCAGAGACAGGTAATCCTGGGACTAGACTCTAGATATTCTGAATTCCAATCAGCACTTCTGCTCTAAGCTGCAGCTGCCCTACTGACCCTCTGGACGTGGCCAGACATGTCTAAAGCTAAGTGCAGTCGACATGGGAAAAGTTCCCTTGTACCCCTCGCAGGGCGTGCGATGGGGTGTGGCTTGCTTCTTCAGTGCCCTGCTGCTCAAAGCTCTAGGGGAGCATACAGACGGGCAGGCTGTGGGGCTCCAACCCCACGGCAGTGTCCAGGGGTGAATGTTTATAGCTAAAGCCCCAGTGGCTGTGTGTTACGGGGTTCTCTTTTAATTTAGCGTCTGTGGGCGGCTTGTGTTAGTCAGCTCAATTAGCCTCCTGTCTTATCTAGAGGACAGAGGGCTTTCTGTACCCTGGGGTTCTTGCCTTGGTGTACTGGAAGAAGCAGATCACAGAGGGGCTTGGAGGATGAGTGCAAGATTTCACTGAGTGGAAGTAGCGCTCAGCAGACGAGGGAGCCAGAAGGGAGATGGTTTTCCCCTAGAGTCAGGCCTGGGCTCTCCTCCGACTGTCCCGGCCAAACTCTACGTCATTCTGCCAGTCAGTGGCCTGCTGGCATGCCGGTGCTTGTCGGTGTGCTCCCAACATCCTCTCAGTGCCACTTGTGTCTTTTCCCACCAATGTGTTTCTTCCTATGTCCAGCCGCTTGTGTCTTCTTCCGCAGATCCATTCCTCCCGAAGTCCAGCCGCTTGAGTCTTCTTCCGAAGATCCGTTCCTCTCGACGTCCAGCTGCTTGTGTGTCTTCTTGCGAGGGCCTCTGGGGTTTTTATAGGCACAGGATGGGGGTGTGGCAGGCCAAGGTGGTCTTGGAAAATGCAACATTTGGGCAGGCAAACAAAAATGCCTGTCCTCATGTACGTCCAGAAACACGCCCTCCTCTACCCAGCACTTCCCTTCCCCCCTTCCATGTCACAGTGATCGCTTAGGCTGTTCTGGGGAGCTGATATGAAACACCTCAATCAGAGACCTGCACAGAGCAAAGCTCCGTAGATGACCTTAATTGTGATACTAATGCGGACTTTGGTCCTTGATCAACTTCTCCTGAGAATTCTCTCCTCTTGAAACTTCAATTTCTTGAAACCTTCAGGATCTTTAGTAACTTATCTTCTTTCCTGCCTACTGTGACTTGATGCTATAAAAAAGAAAAAGGGGGTTTGGGTAGGGGTGTGTATGTGTTAGGGTGGAGAGAAAGCCATTATCAGCCTGTGGCAGGTTCAGTGTGTGGTCAAAGAGTCAAGGTCGTAGGTAGGAAACCAGAGCTAACCCTAGAGGGTCCCATAGGTGCCGAGAACAGAGCGGGTGAGGCCAACAGCCCGGTCCAGACAGAGGGTTGCATTTTAGAAGCTGGATGCATTTTTAGGGTGCCAAGTCTGTTTGGTTTGACATCAGGAAACCTACAAGGATTATGTCAAGTAAAGAGGGTGGATTTGCACGCATGCCTTGCAGGGGTGTAAACTGGAGCAGCCCCATCCTGCCCTCTCTCTCAGGGCCTCTGCTCCTTCTCCATCTGCTGTTTCTACTCAGATTCCTCCTTGCTCATCTCCCTCTCACCTTCACCTACATTTTATTTATTTCATTTTATGGATATTGTTTGTTTTCCTTGGCACCAGCTTAATGTTATAGTCCCCTCTTCACTTCAGCTGCATTCTTTCAGTGTTTCTGGCATCATCTTCACTTGAGAGAGGATTGATCAGCCTTGTTCAGCATCTTGCGCTGGACCATATGGCATGGGTGGCAGAGGCATGCCTCTCTGGCTTCTAGGGGATGGAACTGTGAAAACTGTTATACAGGTGGGTCTCTTGATTCCCAGGGACAGTGAGTAACCCACCAGTGGCTACTAACACTGTGGCTGCCCTTTCACCAGGGCTCTCGGCCCTGCAGTGGTCTTAAGGGGTCACTTGGTATCTGGCACAGTGGAGCAGCACAAATCCATCTGGATGGCACCGAGCACATTTCTCCTAGAGAAGCTTCTTTGAGATGATGCTTTTTTTTTTTTTTTGGAGGGGATGGGGTTTTGCTCTTATTGCCCAGGCTAGAGTGCAATGGTGTGATCTCGGCTCACCACAACCTCTGCCTCCCAGGATCAAGCAATTCTCCTGCCTCAGCCTCCCAAGTGGCTGGGATTATAGGCATGTTCCACCACGCCCGGCTAATTTTGTATTTTTAGTAGAGACAAAGTTTCTTCATGTTGGTGAGGCTGGTCTTGAACTCCTGACCTCAGGTGATCCACCCACTTCGGCCTCCCAAAGTGCTGGGATTACAGGCGTGAGCCACCCTGCCTGGCTGAGATGATGCTTTTAAAGTGACTTTCAGTATATCAATCTCTTTAGCTCCTATGTTGTGTGTAATGGCTCAACCCATATTTTCACATGCCGGAACTCATTGGATCTTTGCAACCACACTTTGGTCAGAGGGGTCTTCTTGAAGTAGGTACAGGTTGAGCATCCCTAATCCAAAAATGCAAAATCCAAAATTTTCCAAAATCTGAATCTTTTTGAGTGTCAACATGACACTCAAAGGAAATTCTCACTGGAGCATTTAAGGTTTTGGATCTTTGGATTAGAAAGGCTCAATGGTGAGTATAATGCAAGTGTTTCCAAATCGGAAAAGAACCAAAATCCAAAACTCAAGTTGCATAACTGCTCTTATTTGATGGAGGAGGAAACTGAGTCGGAGAGAAGTTGAGAGATGTGCTCAGTGACACACAATGAGCAAGTGAGAGACAGGACTAGTCTGTCCTCCTGGCTTCCAGTTCCCAACCTTTTTCCCGTATGCTCTGCATCTGCATGCAGGGCTTGTGCTTCCCTAGGTGTTATAAGGAGATAAAACAGAAATAAGCTTACATTCTAGTTAGGATAAGCTGCAAACAGCACCCATTAAGACAGTCATTTGAGAGCTGATTGCTCTGTGCTGGTGATTCTGACCTTGAAGTACTCACATGAGAGGACACGCAAAAATTATAGGCTGCTTTTCGAAGTCTGTGATGCGCTGTGGATTGAAGATAAGCCTGGAGAGAATCAAGGTCACAGACTTACCCAAACCTGAGAAACCCTGAAAACAGCTAACGTTAGTCAGTGGTAATCCTGAGCTGGAAGGTGTCCCTGAATCCAGTCGCCTGAAAAAGGTCCAAGGCCACACAGCCTGATGTTGAATTAGTTGACAAGGAATCAGAAGACCAAACCGAGGAGGTCACAGTGTCCTTTGGAAAGACAGAGTGGTGGAGCCAGCATAGCTCTGAAGGTCTACAATGAAGCCATGTTTCATCTTTCAGACAGCTGTGGTACCTGGACATCACAAGAGGCTTTCTGAGCTGTTTGAATATAACCCAGAATGAACATCAAATGACAAAAGAGAATCCCTCACTGCATCATACTAGAATGTAGCCAGAGGGAAAGACTTGAAGGGCTGTTTCCAAGAGCAAAGCTCTAATGGGTTGGCCATGCTAGGCATTGAGTGAAGGCAAAACTTTCCTAGGCAGTGGCTGAAGGTATACCCAGAGTAGAGGAAATCCTTCCAGAGCACTCTGGAGCCAAGAATGAATAGCTGAGCCCTGCCAGTGGGATGATCCTGGTGAGTGGGCAGACAGCAGATAGGCAGAGCAACAGGAACTTACGGGCAGCCTGTAGACTATTGGGTCAATTCCTAGGCGGTCTGGCAGCCAGGAATCAAGCCTCTGAGATTCACCTGAGGCCAGGAATCCAGAGGGTGGAGTCCTCAGCTTAGGGAAACTGGTGACTGAAGTGGTCATCAAGTCAGGCCCTGGTCATAGGAGAAAAAAGCAGAGGTCCAGTTACCTAGGCTGGTATATAAGGTCAAGGCGACTTGGTATACAAGGTCAGGGCAAGAGTTCATGGTGACAGTGACGGAGCTGGCTCCCACATCAAAGCCTGTGCAGCATCCTGACTGTATCAGCCATTTTAATGTCTCTCTGGGAAAGGTCAGCCCTGCCTTGGAGTTTAGAGAGGGATGGCCCAAGTTGTGGGGAGAGGAGGGCTATGAGTGCTGGAAACTGGAAAGTCTCCATGGGCACTGTGGAACTGTGAGTGTGAAACCCTGAAGGGCAGGGCACATAGTCTGAGGTTCAGAGAGGAGAAGTGGCCGTCCCAACATTATCCTGGGCAGAGCTGGGACATACCCGTGTTCTTTTTTTTTTAATGATTTTTAACTCTACTTTGTTTTGTTTTTTAGCATTACAATCAATGTTTAAAAAGTAGACAATATATTTACATGATTCAGTGTCTTAAAAGCATAAAGGGTTTGATGAGGTTTTGTCCTGATAAACCCATCATAAATTGAAAATATCTGAAGTAGAAAATGCACTTAATACACCTAACCTACCAAACGTCATAGCTTAGCCTAGCCTACCTTAAATGTGCTCAGAATACTTACATTAGCCTGCAGTTTGGCAAAATCATCTAACACAAGGCCTGTTTTATAACAAAGTGTTGGATACCTCATGTACCTTTTTTTTTTCTTTTAAACAGGGTCTTGTTCTGTTGCCCAGGCTGGTGTATGGGGGTGTGATCACAGCTCATAGTGGCCTTGACCTCCTGGGCTCTTAAGCAGTCCTTCTGCCTCAGTCTCTCAAGTAGCTGAGACAACAGGCATGTGCCACTGTGGCCGGCCAAAATTTTTTTTTTTTGAGATAGAGTCTTGCTCTGTTGCCCCGGCTGGAGTACAGTGGCATGATTTTGGCTCATTGCAACCTCTGCCTCCCAGGTCCAAGCAATTCTCCTGCCTCAGCCTCCTGAGTAGCTGGGACTATAGGCATGTACCATTATGCCCGATTAATTTTTTTTTTTTTGGTATTTTTAGTAGAGATGGGGTTTTACTGTGTTAGCCACGATGGTCTAGATCTCCTGACCTCATGATCTGCTCACCTTGGCCTCCCAACGTGCTGAGATTACAGGCGTGAGCCACCATGCCCAGCCCTAATTTTTTTTTTATAGAGATGAAGTCTCTCTATGTTGCCCAGGGTGGTCTTGAACTCCTGGGCTCAAGTGATCCTCCCACCTCGGCCTCTCAAGGTGTTGGGATTACAGGCAAGAGCCACCATGCCCAGCTCATGTAATTTACTGAATATTGTACTGAAAGTGAAAAACAAGTTGGTCATATTGGTACTTGACATATGGTTTCTACTGAATGTGTATCACTTTCACACCACTGTAAAGTTGAGAAATCCTAAGTCAAACTATCTTAAGTTGGGGGCCATCTGTACGAACAAGGAATCTTTCTTTCCTTTTCATTTTCCCAACTTCCCAGTATCCTTCTGTAGATAACCAATATTACTGGTTTGGATCCAGAGATGTTTTATGTGTAGGCAAGCATATACATTATCATCTATATTTATATCTGTCATCTCGTTCCCTTTTTTTACATAAATGCGGTACACCAAGTCCTCACTTAACATCATCAATAGGTTCTTGGAAACTGCGATTTTAAGCAAAGCAACATACATCAGGTCCCTGAATAACGTTGTTTGATGAGAAAAAATAATTGGTTTCATGATACGTCATTCACTTAAAGCCAGATTCCAGGAACCTATCAATGATGTTAAGTAAGGACTTACTGTACATACTACACCTTGCTTATTTTCATTTAATTAATCTTGTAAGGCTTTCCATATCAGTTTCTAAAGAGTCTTGTCTATTTTTAAATGGCTGTATAGCCTTCCATTGCATGTATGTATCATAATTTATTCATTCTCCTATTGATGGAAATTTAGGTTGCTCTTATAAGCAAAGTGGCAATGAATAACCTTGTATGTCTGTCATTTCACACCTGTGAAACGACATCTCCTGGAGAAATTACCAAATGTGGAATTTCTGGGTCAAATTGAGCCTTTGTAATTTTGAGAGATCTTGATGGATTGCCCTCCAGAAAGGCTGAACAAATTTACAAAATTTACACTCCAACTGCAACTCAGCGACAGTGCCTCGTTCTCCACACCTCACCATCGTTATCAACCTTCCTTCTGGGCCTTGGCCAGAATGATAGTTAAAAATGGCATTCGGTGCAGATTGAATCTATAGCTGTCTTATTTTGAGTGCTCTTGAGTGTCTTTTCCTATGTTTAAGTGACATTTGTATTTCCATGGACTTTCTGTTCATCTTTTGCTCATTTTTAAATTGTATTGGTTGATCTTTTTCTTCTCAGTTGTAGGTGCTTTTTTATGTTTGCAGCAAATTAATTCTTTGTGACATGACTTGCAAGTATTTCTCTCTGTCTTTTGATTTTGCTTATGGTGGGTTTTGCTGTATGAGACTTTGTATCTTCATATATTCAAATTTATCAGTATTTTCTTTTATGGATTTTGGGTCATAGTTATAAAGGCTTTCTTTCTTTTGGGCTATAAAAAGGTTTTATCCTGGTTTCTTCCAATGCATTGTGACTTAATTTTTTCCAAACAAATATTTGATCCATTTGAAATTTATCATGGTTTAAGGTGCAAAGTGTGCCTTCAGTTTTATCTTACTTTTCCCAGAGGGCGATCCAGTTTACTGAATATCCTTTATTAAATAAACCATCATTTCCCTTACTGATTTGAGATGCCACTATTACTATATGGTAAATTCCCATGTTTTAAATTGAGCTGGATTTTCTGAATTTGGGTCCAGTTCTTCTATCACCTAGGCAGCAGAGAGAGGCAGGGCTCTACTGGGGAAGAAGGACCAAGTAGCTACAGAAAGAGGACAGGCAGAGGGCTCCAGGTCTGCAGGGAGGGACCCGGATCAGCAGAGGTTATCTAACACTAGAGGTTAGATAAGGACTGTCAGGGTGTGGAGGGAGAGACAGGCAATGCACCTGCGGAAGGGGGAGGTGGGGTTGGTGGGGGTTCAGCAGAAAGAAGCACGAAAGGCAGATATCCCCCAGGAGCGAACTGGGAGCTGCTGCGACTTGGGATGAGAGATGGGAAGGAATGGGGACTCTCCACGCAGTGGTCTTCATTTTTAGGTGTTTACTTCAGTCTGTCTTGGTACGTACACACCACTTGCCTTGGTTTCATATCTGTACTTTATTCCAAAAACATCTCTACGATGTGCATTTTGAAGTCCTAACTCCTAGTGGGGAGGAATCTTACAATGAGATATTTATTTTTATTTAAAAAAAATCTTAATGTATTCCATCTTCTGTAAGCAGCAAAAACCTGTAGGAAAATGGAAATTTCTCCAGCGTTAGCTGCCCATGCCCTCTATCTAATTGTTTCACTCTGATCACGGTCTCTGCTTACCTCCAACTCCTCTGCCCATCCTCCAGCTGAGTCCTGCCCCTGCAGCCTGCTCCTCCTGTGAGGCAGTAGCTCTGTCACTCATCCTCTGCCTCCAGCCCCTCTGCTGAACCACCCCTGCTCTTGGCTGTGCTTTTGGGATCCTGAGTTTCCTTGAGAAGGCTTCCTTGACAGGCTCTTGCAGCACCAGTTTGGTTCACTGCTGTGAATGGAGTGGCTCCCTGAGACCTTGCAAAACTAGATAAGAGACAGCTGTCTGTCTTATCTCTCGCTGCTTCTGTGTGCTGGCTTCTGATTTCAGAGAAGCCTTGAATGCAAAACCTAAGGGGACCCAGGAGTCACGGGAACAATGAGCTTCTGGAGGAGCTGGGCAGCCTTTCCAGGGTCAGGTGACTCCATCCGCACGATTTGCTCCTCTCCATTTACTTTGTCTGCAGCCCTGGGTTCCCAGTGGGTACCCACTGGCCACCGCTTTGCTATGATGCTCTGGAAGCAAGTGGCTGTTTGACTCTGCTGCAGGAGAAGAGTGAACACAGTGTTTAGGGAGATCTAGGCTGGGCCCATCCCTGGAAGGAGCAGTCAACTTCAACAGGACCTGGAAATCAACTGTAGACTGCATGGGCTCCTGCGTGTCCACCCTGCCCGTGTCTCCAGCCATACTCAGGTCCCCAGTCTGGTGCCTGGACAAGCACAACAGACCCAGCCCAGGTCCTTCCCTGAATGCCCTGCTGCCAGTTCCAAAGGCCCCCTGTGGGGCCCTGCCCAGCTCTGGTTCTTTAAGTACTTCTGTTTCCTGATGAGCAAGGTGCAGACTCCTCATATGCCAGACTGGCCCTTGTGGGCTGGCCTCAGGCTACCTCATATACTTCTTACATGGCAGCAGCAGGAGAAAATGAGGAAGGAGCAAAAGCAGAAACCCCTGATAAACCTATCAGATCTCGTGAAACCCATTCACTATCATGAGAATAGCACAGGAAAGATCAGACCCTATGATTCAATTACCTCTCCCTGGGTCCCTCCCACAACATGTGAGAATTCTGGGAGATAAAATTCAAGTTGAGATTTCGATGGGGACACAGCCAAATCATGTCATTCTAACATGGCCCCTCCAGATCTCATGTCCTCACATTTCAAAACCAATCATGCCTTCCCAGCAGTCCCCCAAAGTCTTAACTCACTTTAGCAATTACCCAGAAGTCCACAGCTCAAAGTCTCATCTGAGATAAGGCAAGTCTCTTCTGCCTATAAGCCTGTAAAATCAAAAGCAAGCTAGTTACTTCCTAGATACAATGGGGATACAGGTATTAGTAAATACCTAAATAGCTATATTTAGGTAAATACCTATACTATATAGTATTCGAAATACTCCCATTTCGAATGGGAGAAATTGGCCAAAACAAAGGGGTTAAGGGCCCATGCAAGTCTGAAATCCAGTAGCACAGTCCAATTTTAAAGCTCCAAAATGATCTCCTTTGATTCCATGTCTCACATTCAGATCACACTGATGTCACGAGGTAGGTTCCCTTAGGTTTGGGCAGCTCTGCCCCTGTGACTTTGCAGGGTACAGCCTCCCCACTGGCTGCTTTCACAGGCTGCCATTGAGTGTGGCTTTTCTAGGTGCATGGTGCAAGCTGTTGGTGGGTCTACTGTGCTGGGCTCTGGAAGACAGTGTCCCTCTTCTCACAGCTCCACTAGGCAGTGCCCTAGTAGGAACTCTGTGTGGGGGCTCCAACCCCACATTTCCCTTCCATACTTCCCTAGCAGAGGTTCTCCATGAGAGTCCCACTCCTGCAGCAAACTTTTTCCTGGGCATCTAGGCATTTCCATACATCTTCTGAAGTCTAGGTGGAAGTTCCCAAACCTCAATTCTTGACTTTTGTGCACCTACAGGCTCAACACCATGTGAAAGCTGCCAAGGCTTGGGGCTTCCACCCTCTGAATCCACAGCCTGATCTGTACACTGCCCCCTTCACCTATAGCTGGAGCGGCTGAGACACAGGGCACCAAGTCTCTAGGCTGCACACAGCACGAGGACCCTGGGCCAGACCCGCAAAACCACTTTGACCTTCTGGGCCTCCAGGCCTGTGATGGGAGGGGCTGCTGTGAAGGTCTCTGACATGGCCTGGAGACATTTTTCCCATGGTCTGGGGGATTAATATTAGGCTCCTTGCTACTTATGTACATTTCTGCAGCCAGCTTGAATTTCTCTCCAGAAGATGGGTTTTTCTTTTCTATCGCATAGTTAGGCTGCAAATTTTTTAAACTGTTCTGCTCTGCTTCTCTTATAAAACTGAATGTCTTTAGTGGTACCCAGGTTACCTCCTGAATGCTTTCTGCTTAGGAATTTCTTCTACGAGATACCCTCAGTTATCTTCTCAAATTCAAAGTTCCACAGATCTCTCAGGCAGTGGCAAAATGCTGCCAGTCTGTTTGCTAAAACATAACAGGAGTCACCTTTACTCCAGTTCCCAGCAAGTTCCTCATCTTCATCCGAGACTGCTTCAGTCTGGACCTTATTGTCCACATCGCTGTCAGCATTTTGGGCAAAGGCATTCAACAAGTCTCTAGGAAGTTCCAAATTTTCCCATGTTTTCCTGTCTTCTAAACCCTCCAAACTGTTCCACCCTCTGCCTTTACCCAGTTCCAAAGTGACTTCTACATTTTCAGGTATCTTTTCAGCAACACCCCAGTCTAATGGTATCAATTTACCGTATTAGTTTGTTTTCACACTGCTGATAAAGACATACCTGAGACTGGGAAGAAAAAGAGGTTTAATTGGATTTACAGTTCCACATGGCTGGGGAGGCCTCAGAATCATGGCGGGAGGCGAAAGGCACTTCTTACATAGTGATGGCAAGAGAAAATGAGGAAGCAGCAAAAGTGGAAACCTCTGATAAGCCCATCAGATCCCTTGAGACTTATTCACTATTGTGAGAATAGCACAGGAAAGACCAGACCCCATGATTCAATTACCTCTCCCTGGGTCCCTCCCATAACACATGGGAATTCTGGGAGATACACTTCCAAGTTGAGATTTGGGTAGAGACACAGCCAAACCGTATCACTATGATATAGTACCTATCAATCTGCAGTTCTAGTTTCTTTTAATGTTATATTTTGAGGTCTATCATTTATATGTATAAAATGCTATATACACACACAAAGTTCTAATTCTATTTTAGTCATTGTAGAATATTCTATCATGTGAATGTGACCACCTTTTACTTTTCCACTTCCTTTGGTTTTCACTGTTTTTTGGACATTTGGTTTTCAGTCTTTTTTTTTTTTTTTTTTCCACAAGCAATGCTGTATTGAACATCCTTTACATGTGTCCTCCTCAGGCACACGTATAGGAGTTTGTTGAGGGGCTATAAATTTGGGCCATAGGGCATATACATTTCTATTTGATTTTGTCAAGCATTTGGGACAATTTATACTTCAAATAACAATGTCTGGAAGTTTCTATTTCTCCTGTCTTTACCAAATCTTGATTTTATCTTTTAGGTTTGCTGTTTTGATTGGGAAGTGGAATGTAGAGCAGCATTTCTGAAAGTTAAAAAATAAGAAATTCCATCTTGGTTTGGACACCTCAGGTTAGAGCTAAGGATTGGGGGTTAGGGGAACACTTGTTTAACTACCAGGTATCATCTTTGCAGGTCAAGGGTGAGTCCTAAATCATTACTCTCCTGCGTGTGTCAAACATCAAACTATATTTGGTGCTGAGCAGCTGTTGCCATGTTTCTGCCTTCACGTCTTGGACGTCTCGTGCATGGGTGGTGAAGATGTGTCGGAGAAGCTCTGGTGTAATTGGTCTTGGAGGGGGCTGGAAATCAGGGCACAGTAGGCTCAGTCCTTGAGCCAGGAGTAGGAGGGTAGAACACAGCTAGGGTTACAGCATAATGGGAAATGCTGCCTTGGGCTGGGAGTGGGGATGGGGTGAGATGCCAGCAACAATGTTGAGAAAGAAACTGAGATCAGTACCTCAGGCCCGAAGAAGACAGGATGATAGGAAGCTGTCTCCTAGATGTTCATTTCTTTTGTTAAACCATGACAGATCTGTACTTGCTGCATGTCTTAAAGGACATTTATGGTGTCTGATATACATAATAAATCTGTGTCCCAAATGGTGCCATAGTATAATAATAGCAATAATAATTATGGATTGCTTGTGATGTATCAGGCATTAAGTGCTTTATGTGTATGAACTTGTTGAATTCTCACAATATCCCCAACAGGGTAGATACTTGCATCACACCCTTTAAAATAAAGACACTTGGTTATAGAGGGCTTCGATAATTTGGCCAAGATCCCATATCCAGGGTTAGAACCCCTCGCAAATTGGCTCCAGCACCCATGCTTTTGATCCTGCACAGGGCCACAGGACCCAGGAGGAAGAGAGTGAACAAGTTGCTATTCCTTTCTTCAGTTCTGTTTTTGAATTTCATTGCAACTAGGGAGTCAGGATAAATTAATACTTTAACATCTGTAATCTAGCCAAGCCATTTAACTTAAACATGGAAATAATCAGTTTTGTGAGTAGACAGAGGTATAAAGAAAAACGTAATTCATCTATCTGGGGTTTCTACATTCTGTCTGTGATCTTTAGTTTCCATTCAAGTTTTTCTTTTTCTGTTTTTTTTTTTTTTTTTTTTTTTTTTTTTTTTTTTTTTGAGACAGAGTCTTACTCTGTTGCCCAGGTTGGAGTGCAGAGGTGTGATCTTGGCTTACTACAACCTCCACCTCCTGGATTCAAGGGATTCTCCTGCCTCAGCCTCCTGTGTAGCTGGATTACAGGCACGCATCACCATGCCTGGCTAATTTTTTTTGTATTTTTAGTAGAGATGGGGTTTTACCATGTTGGCCAAGCTGGTCTCAAACTCCTGACCTCAGGTGATTCACCACCCTCGGCCTCCCACAGTTCTGGGATTATAGGTGTGAGGCACTGCACCCAGCCAGTTTCCATTCAAGTTTTAGTCAAGGTATATAACAGGTTGAAGAGGAAAATAGTCAATCATCTGAATTTTGTTTCTCAAGTACAACTCAGCTCCCCACAATTCTTCCCCAGTCTCTTCTTCCTCTCTCTCTCTCTCTCTCTCCTCTGAATTAACTGGTAAAAAGGAAAATCAGCATTATGTAACTCCTTTTTCAAAGGAAAAGTGGAAAACTCAGTGATCTGCATTTTTTTTTTTTTTTTTTGCCCTAGCTGAAACAGCATTCATTCAGCTATTCGGAAGGAAAAGTGGAAAACTCAGTGACCTGCATTTTTTTTTTTTTTTTTGCCTTCGCTGAAACAGCATTCATTCAGCTATTCAGAAGCATCTGGTTGGTTGTCTGAATCCTCTCATTTTTACCGGGCTCAGCCTGTGGGAAATGCCTGGCTTTGGCCTTCTAGAGGTGCATACCTGGGGGAGATAGACTTGCCTGGGGAGAAGCTGGCCAGCACAGCGTCTGCCATCGGGTCCCAAAGCCCCACATCCAGAGGAGGCGGCAGCAGAGCCCAGGAAAGCCATCTCTGTCCTGGCATCTGCAATTCTGGTGACTCATGAACAATCATTTTACTTTTCTCTGAAGAAGCAGAAATGACAAATTTCCAAGTCTGTTTATCTTCTCTCTGTCCCTTTCCTTTAGGACAACTGCCTCATGCTACATCCTTAATTTAAAGAAAATGGATGTTTCCCTCTGGCCTGAGAGCTGGGGATTCTTATCAAAACTGACATTAAAAAAGTGCCAGACTGGCCTCCCTCCTCCTCCCAGCCCATCCTTCATCACCCCTGCCCGCCTCCATCACTCTCTCCCATCTCCAGATCTGTCTCCACTTCCTGGGTCCCTAGAGAGAAAGGATGAGCTCATTGTTTTCCGGCGAAAAACCAGATCTAGTCTCCTTCTCGCCTCGTTTGTCTGTCAGAGCCTGGAGATGGATGATTCTTCCACCAGCTGAACCTGTGCCTGGAGGAGCTGAGCCTGGTTTCTGCACCGGGCATGTGGGGGCCGCAGGCAGGGTAGTGGCAGGCTGCGGCTACGAACTTTCCCAAAGGTCATTAGGGATGTGATGGGAATAAGGGATAGATTATTTACTACACCCCAGATGGTAATCTAAAGCCATACCTCACCTTCTCATTCTTTCCCAAGAAGTCTGTTTCAGGCTGGAAAATACATGAGCAAACTGGGGAAAAGGCAGCCACAAATGTGCAGGCAGGATGGGCCATGGAGGGCACAGACGGTGACAGCTCATTCTTTATTTCCTCTTGTGAAGAAGCGACGATGTAATGACATTTAAAAATGTCTTGTTTAAAACATGCAAAAAAAAAAAAAAAAAAAAAAAACCTCAGAGAAGGGGCAAAGGCATTCAGAATCCAGGAAAAAAAGGAATTAGGATAAAAAGGTTGTAGCTCCCACTAAAGATGAAGTGACCTTTACAACAGAGGATTGTGAAATGTTATCAGTTGGTGCAAAAGTAATTGCGGTTTCTGCCAGTAGTAGTAGCAGCAACCTACTAGGTGCTTTCGTGAAGGAAAAGAATCATGATAAATGAATGAAAAGAACCTGGTTAGCAAATGCAATGAGAAGGCAGAGGAATGGAAGCCATCTGGCATAATTTGGGGAAGATCTCCATCAGCTGTAGTGGGGAAGGTGCATTGTGGTCCCCCAGTGGGGAGGCTGCTTCTCTCTCTTTCTTCCTTTCTTATTTTCTTCCTTTCTTCTTTGCTTTCTCTCTCTCTTCTTCTTCCTCTTCCTGATAGGGTCTTGCTCTGTCACTTAGACTGGAGTGTCATGGTGCAATCATAGCTTGCCTTAACCATGAACTCCTGGGCTCAAGTGATCCTCTTGCTTCAGCCTCCAAGTAGCTGAAACAACAGGTGCAGGCCACCATACCCGGCTAATTAAAAAATTTTTTTTTGTAGACAGGGGCTCACTATGTTGCCCATGCTGGTCTTGAACTCCTGGGCTCAAGTGATTCTCCTGCCTCGGCTTCCCAAAGTGTTAGGATTATGGGTGTAAGCCACGGTGCCTGGCCCATTTTTATTCCTCAGTTGGAGTGCTGGCCACTGAATGATGAGGAAGCACAGGGAGGACGTGAGATGTGCTTTTTCTAGTGGGCTGTCCTGGCTGCCAGGGGAGGCAGGATGGCTTGAGGGAGCTTGGAATGCAACGTGCAGCAAGCCTGGAGGCAGGTGACCAGTGTCTAGATTTTCAATGAGAGAGAGCACTCTCAGGGGATTCCGTGAACATGGAACAAGCAGCCCCGTTAGAGAGAGCCCTGGAAAACTGTCCAAAAGGCTTATTAAACAGATGGTGGGTGAACACACAGTGAGAAAGCGGTGATGCAGGCAGAGTGAACAAGCCATGCCAGGCTGACCTCATTCCCTTTTTGGATACAGTTCTTAGACAGACTGATGGGGTGAACAATGTGGGCAAGCTCTCTTGTGACGACCAGGTGGACAAAACAGGAACGTGTGGAGGCAGGGAGCTGAGTTCCTGGCAGTGTAACAATGGCACCACAATCTCATAACTGCTTGGTTTCAGGTCACGACAAGGCTTTGTGTGTGTGCTTGGGTGGAGTTCTGCCTCCAACACAGCCCTGTGGAAAGATTGTAGCAATGGCTTGGCTAGGATGGTGATGGCCTGCTGATGCAGCATGTGGGACTAACTGCTAATTTGTAGGATGACAGAATCACGATCCAAAAATTTTTTCAGGGGTTGAAACAAACAGAAGATCCTACACTGAGGTAACAAACCAAATACATACATCTAAAAACAATACATACATACATACAAACAATACATACATCTAAAAACAATACATACATACATACATACATACATACAAACAGTACATACATCTAAAAACCTGAGGCCGGGCACAGTGGCTCACACCTATAATCCCAGCACTTTGGGAGGCTGAGGTGGGAAGATCACAAGGTCAGGAGTTTGAGACCAGCCTTGCCAACATAGGGAAACCCCATCTCTACTAAAAATACCCCCCCCCAAAAAAAATTAGCCAGGCTTAGTGGTGAGTGTCTGTAGTCCCAGCTACTTGGGAGGCTGAGGCAGGAGAATTGCTTGAACCCAGGAGGGAGAGGTTGCAGTGAGCCGAGATCATGCCAATGTACTCCAGCCTGGGTGACAGAGTGAGACTCCATTTCAAAACAAAAAACTGAAAAATGAGGAAAGACAGCTGCCCAAGCACAGGAATGGGGAGAGTTGGCCTAACAGCTTTGTGGGAGGAAACCACGCTGTCCCCTTGAGTGACAGCACCAGCACACAGCAGCCCACAAAGCTAAGAGGGGGCCAGGCCACATGGCCAGAGCTGTGACAGCAGACCTGGGAGCCCATGGCCCTACTGAGTTTGCACAGGTCTGACTGTGCACAGGAGTGACTGTGCCCAGTGCATCGTGTGACCTTGGGAGAGATTCTCAACCACAGACTGAACCTGGAGGATGGCCAGCCTGGTGATGTTTTTTGTGACTGTGTGGTTGGGGGAACTTGGAAGTGTTCAGCTGGAAGAAAGGGAGACTTGGGGGTGGGGAGAGGCATGAGTATTGTCTTTAAATACTTATGGGCTGTTGTATGGGAAGGTGATGTTATTGAAGGCTCACCATTGAGCAGGTTTTACACGGGTCATCTCATTCATTCCTCATCTGTCTTCTGAGGTATGTGCTATTATTACCAGTATTCTGCAGATTATGAAACAGAGGCTTTGAGGGGGCTAGGACCTTGCCCAAAGGCTCCTGCTGGTAAGAGGCTTATCCTGGGAGTGAGGACAAGAATGTGGCTGAGACTGAAGAGACAGATGCCGGGCTAGTAAGCACTCTATAGCTCTCCTCCACTGCTGCGCTACTGTGGAGCTGTCTTTCCAGCTTGTTAGGGGAGCAATGGAAGCAAACATTTTATCTTACTCTGATAAGAGCAGCAGAGTCTGTAGGTGCTGAAAATTCCCACAAATGGAAAAGTTTTACTTTATATGTTTCCGGTATAGAACCCTGGAAGATCTCCTGCTTTCTTTCAGAAGAGCCTGGTCTTTCCCAAGTTCTTTTCACATGTGTGGCAGGGCGTGCTTAGGAGTGTGTTAGGTGGATTTGAATTCTACCTCTGTCACCTAATCACTATGCACTTTTGAAGATATCTAGAAGGATACCTCTCTAAGCTTCTCAGTCTTCATTTATGAATGGGGATAATAAGGCACCTTTTAGGATTAAACAGGCAAAAGAATAAAACGGTTCTGTGCACAGTACCTAACACATAGAAAGTATACATTAAACAGAAGCTATTGTTAAAATGAATAACAGTACTGAAAGCACCATTTTGACCATCAGGACCACCAAGGTGAAAAACACAAGCTTCTCTATCTCAGAGCTTTTACTATAGCTAGAGATACATGATGCATACATAATAACTGCGTTGTAGCAGTAACCAGCAGAAGGTGTTTAGGGCAGGGTCTCAGAAACATGAGGGTGGGGTGGGCAGGTGGCTGACAGGTTTTGAAAACAAAGTTCCATGTGTGTAATGAGGAGGGTCCCCTGAGCACCTCTCATAACAAACATTTATGTAACATAGAATGGAAAGAAATTAAATATTTATGATTCAGTCTATGCAGTGCATACAAAACAACATTAAGAGGCCACACTGATAGGGCAGCGCAAAAAAAAAAAACAAAAAACAAAAAACACCAAAGCATCCAAAATGGAATGCATTTGAAAGCATTAAAAATGAAAACGTAGATAACACTTTTCCTCAGTATGAAGAAAATAAAACCTTCTTTCTGGCTGGGGCTGCAGCAGCTATAAGCCTTGCAAATCCTTGGGCTCAGAACATCTGGGAGGAGCAGAAGGCGCTAAGGAGAAGATGTGGGGGAGGTGGAGTGTGGAGATTTCTTGAAATAAGCTTTTGTGAAGAGTTGCCTCTTAAACAGGGAGAGCTCCTGTCAACATTGCCAGTCTCAGTGGAGGTTGCCAAGGGTGTGTCTTCTCTGCCCCTCCCATTTCTGCCCCGTATGGGGACAGGGCTGTGGGGGGCATGGGAACCACCAGCATCGTCTGCCCCCTGAAACTCCAGAATGTTCTTGGTTTGCTTCCTGTCCCTTTCATCACTGACAAAGTTTTCCTTTTAATCTCCAGTCTTTAAGCCCCTAGACTCCTGTGTTCCTTCTCCTGCCTCTTGTGGTCTTCTGAAGAATCCAGTGTGATAATGCTAATACATCTGATAAATGGCCTTCCTAATATGCTAAAGAAAAATCTTCCTGCTAAGATGTAATTTTACCTTTTTTGAGAAAGTGCTCTTTAAAGAGGAGATGAAGCCTGAGCCTTAAAGCTCTAACTGGTTTTGTCTTTTTTTGTTGGTGGTTTTTTTCCATGTGCTCTTTCTACTTTTGATTTAATCTTCCGTATATTAAGTGCAGGGGATTAGGCAGGCTTCGAGCTAGAAAGTCTAAGAACTGTCAGCCCAGTGCGGGAGACAGCTGTCAAGTCCTAAAGACTGACACTGTGGTGGGCAGAGGCCAGCATGTGTCACTGGGGGACCCCACCTGGGCTGGACACTCCAGGTGCTGTCACTGTGGAAAGGTGAGCAACATACGAGACATGGACTACGTCTCTTCCTCCCTCCCTTTCTTTCTTCCCTCGTCAGTGGATGTACTGAGTTTCTTCCATGTACAAGGCACTGTGGCTGCAAAAATAATCCTTGTTCCCAACAAAGCTTCCACCCAACAGTGAATCCTTACAGCCGTGGTGTCTGAAACTGCTGCGCTCACACTGGAAAGCACCGACCTGGCTTAGAGAGGCCAGAATCTGCATCCCAGCTTTTTCCCTGGCTGCCAAAGATGAAGGCCTGGAGGCCTCTTCAGTCAAACAGGGCTGGTCCTAGAATGCCACCCTACTGGGAGTTGTCATGAGATAGCATGGGATAATATGAGAGCCTCTGGCATGTGGTAGGCATTGAATATATATATATATATTTTTTTGTTTGTTTTAACAAAAGGAACTCTGGGGTGAAGGAAGCATGTGGACTCTCAGAAGTGGTCCAGTAGTGTGTCCTGGACTACTAGGGTCCATCCTGTGCCTGTAGATGGGTGAATACCAAGAGAGGAAAGGGCCTCAGGGGTACAGTAAAGGAAGAGAAAGCCTGCCTCATCCAACAGTGCCCATAGGACCCTTCAAAGTAACCTCAAGACTAAATTGTACCAGTTCTCTTTCAAGCATGTAAATCATGTCCACTATACTCCTCTAGGTCATTGTTCTTAGTTTGGGTCCTCCTAAAAGTAGAGCTTGTGACAGGGTCTCTGAGGGAAGCAGGTGGGCAGAGCTGGAAGCATCAAACTAGAAAGTGAGAGAAACCAGTCAAGAGGGCGGGGTTGAGCTGGTTACTACTATGAGTGCCAGGTTCAATTCCAGGGAACCCTCTGAGGAACTGTGCAGAAAGCATCTCATAATTACTCTCCCAAAGGATGGGGCTGTTGCTCTCTGCCTGTCACCCCCTTGGCTGAGGGCTGCGCTCCTGCAATTGCTCAGGGTGGGCTCAGTGGAGTTGGGAAGGGAGTGGAGGCAGGGAGGGCTGCTGGGTGCTTGCTGTGGGCACTATCAGCTTGCCCAGGAGCATCCACTGCAGCTGGAGCTAGAATCAGAGGTGGGCAGAGGGGACGTGGCACTGAGGGTGATTTCACTAGTTCTGTCCACAGAGATGCCAGAGTCATTTTAAGGCATTGCATAAACACAGCTTGGGGGTAGGCATTCAACCCTGGTATGGCTTTGCCAGTAGCTCTCAGATATGGCTTTGGAGAAGAGCAGACATTTGGAGCCATTACTTAATTTACCTAGTGGATCAAAGCAGACCTGATATCTATTTTTCACTCATCCAAATATAATCGAGGGTTTCCTATGTGCCCATTGCTGTGCCTGGCTCTGGAGTAGAATGTAAACAAAAGAAATGGCTTCTGACTTTTTTTTTTTTTGAGACAGTATCTTGCTTTGTCACCCAGGCTGGAGTATGGTGGTGTGATCACAGCTCACTGAAGCCTCAAATTCTTGAGCTCAAGCAATTCTCCCATCCCAGCCTCTTGAGTAGCTAAGACCACAGGTGTAAAACACTTGGCTAATGTAAAACAGTCAAGGTCTCACTATATTGCCCAGGCTGGTCTTGAAGTCCTGGCCTCAAGTGATCCTTCCGTTTTGGCCTCCCAAAGTCCTGGGATTATAGACTGAGCCACCCCACTTTGCCTGGTTTCTGATTTTGATAAACTCTCTCTAGTGCTGGAAACTGTTCTTCGAATAAAAAAGGATTTGGGATTAAAGGAGTCTGGGAAAATATGCTGTAACTGTCCCTTTTTGATAGAGTCACAATGTACATTAAAAATGCTTAAAGTCCTGCAGCAAGTGAGCCTTTTATAATTTGTTTAACCCAGCCTCTCCTAACTACATTGGACCATCACACTCCAATCCCATCTCGCCACTTTTAAAGTGATGGGTGGAGAGAGTGCCCACATTCCAGTGCTTCCCTGGCACCCTGTTGTGGATAGTGTAGGGCCTTCCCTTTGGAGAGCCACCTTGGATGCTTTATCCCTTCTCTGCATCTTTGCTCTCTAGGCTGAGCTCCTCTGTAGCTGAGAGCCCCTCTATCTGGAGGAAGGGGATGTGGGATCTCATCACACTTAGGTGTGAGACAGGGCTACCCCTTCAGACTTATTTACAAGAGCTCTAACAGTAGGTGTCCGGAGAACAATATTCGATCCAAAGGAATGACTCTCTAGTGGAGATATCAAGTACCACAGCACTTGTTTAGGGAAGATAGTTTTAGATGGGGTGAAGTTAGGTCCCAGCACTGCCTCTAAAACCACTCTGCCTTGAAGGGCTCTGCTTAATATATATTACCCTTGAGTGATAGACTCTTTGACAGCACTTAGGAAACCTGGATTGCTGAGAGCTGATACATGTGGGAGAAAAACTGCCTTCTGGCATTGCTGTAGCTGTGACCAGACTTCAGAATTCAGTGTCACTGCATGCAGTTTCTGTGCCATCTCTGGCACCCTCTCTTCCTTGGTCTCTGTTCCTCACATGTCCAGTGCACATCAGAGCTTTTGCTCTGCCAGCCTCCTGGGCTATTGTGTGTGAAAATTTATACTTGATAGACATAGATCTGTGTTCATAGCATGATGCAAACATTTCAGTAATATTATTTCTGAGTTTCTGTGTTCATGTCCCCTTAAAATAGTCTTAGGACAGCAACTATTAAGAATAACTGATATTTACTGAGCACTTACTATGTGCAGGGACCACACTTAATATTCAGTGTGAGTTGTCAAGCTATGCTTGGGTCTTAGAAGACTTGAGATGGAGAAAAAGTAATGGACAATCTCTCCCCGTTGATTGTTCCCCATGTATCCCTTTGCCGCCATGGAGCTCTGGGAAGGAAGAATGTGCTAGCAATGGACTAAGTGGGAGCTACAGTGATGCTTTTGGAAGGGGGTGGGAGAAGAGAGATATGAGGGGAAGAATCCTGGAGAAAGAGAGGAGAGGAGAAGAGTGAGTGATGTTTTGTCTGCCTGTCCAATCCAGCCTCTGCCTTCTGCACCTGCTCTGAGCTCCTGGAGGCTGACTTACCCTCTGGCTTCTAGTTTGGGTTCTGCTACTGGGATGGGGGGGTCTGATGAGAGATTAAAGGGAGCAGTGAGAGGTTGGATGTTTCTTCTCTGCCGCCTCGCCACAGGTTGGCTGTGACTCTCCACCAAAGGCTGCATCATCTCTGTCCATATTGGCCACCCTTGCCAGGTCCTGGTGACAGCTCCCTTCTCTGTCCTTCCAGGCCTGGGGGTCATACCAGCTGCTCCTGTTGCCAGCCCGGGGTCCCTTGCACCATCCTTTGCTGGTCTCTTCATACTCTGTGCTTAGCTTTGTAAATCTCCCTGTTTTGTTGTTATTGTGGTAAGGACATTTAACATCCACCCTTTTAAGAGATTTTCGAGTGTATAATAGTATTATTAACCATAGGCACAATGTTATACAGCAAATCTCCTATTTATCTTGCACAATTGAAACTTTGTATCTGTTGAATGACATCTCCCCATTTCTTCCACACCCCAGCCCCTGAAAACTACCATTCTACCCTCTGTTTCTATGAGCTTGACTATTTTAGAGAATTCATGTCAGTGGAGTCACGCAGTATTTTCCCTTCCGTGACTGGCTAGTTTACTCAGCATAATGTCTAGGTTACTCTATGGTTGTCGCATGCGGTAAGCTTCTCTTCTTTTTAATGCCGATTATATGGCATTGTAGGGATGCAACACTGGATATTGCGTGGATACCATGTTTCCCTTATCCTTCGTCTGCTGATGGACATTTAGGTTGCTTGTATGCTTTGGCTGTTGTGAATAATGCTGCAATGAACATGGGAGTGCAGATATCTCTTTGAGATAGTGATTTCAGTTGTTTTGGATTTGGCCCAGAAGTAGGATTGCTGGATCATTCGTAATTTTTTGAGGAACCGCCACACTGAGTCCCATAGTGGCTGTAACTGATTTACATTCCCACTGATAGCATGCAAGGGATTTGCTTTCTCCACCTCCTTGACAGTATTATTTATGTATTTTGGTAATAGCCATCCTGACAAGTATGAGGTAACATCTCCTTGTGGTTTCGATTTTCATTTCCCTGATGATTAGTGATACTGGGCATCGTTTCCTGCTGGACATTTGCATGTAATTGCCTTTGGAGAAATGTCTGTTCAAATCCTTTCCCCGTTTTTTCAGTCAGGTTGTTCTTTTGCTACTGGGTTAAATTGTCCTTTTTTGAAACTCTCCTTAATTACCTGTGTCTTGCTATGACCCTGACATATGGGCAGGAGGGGTCACTAGCTTTGAAGGCAGAGCGTGACTGAGGGTTTAAAGTGTCCCACCAGGCCAAGGGTGGTGGCTCACGCCTGTAATCTTAGCACTTTGAGAGGCAGAGGTGGAAGGATCACTTGAGCACAGGAATCTGAGACCAGTCTGAGCAACACAGTGAGACTCCCATCGTTACAGAACATAAGGAAAGGCTGGGCACAGTGACTCATGCCTGTAATCTCACCAATTTGGGAGACTGAGGTGGGCAGATCGCTTGAGCCCAAGAGTTTGAGACCAGCCTGGGAAATATAGTGAGACCCCCATCTCTACTAAAAAAATAAAAATAAAAAATAACTGGACATGGTGGCATGCGCCTGTAGTCTCAGCTATTGTAGAGGCTGAAGTGAGAGAATCACTTGGGCCAGGAGTTCCAGGCTGTAGTAAGCTCTGATTATGCCATTGCATTCCAGTCTGGGTGACATAGTGAGACCAGTCCCTTTTAACAAATGAACGAACGAACTAACTAACTAACTAACTAAGTCCCTCACAGGGGCCACAGGAAGGAGCCATCCCTGGGGTTGCTACCAGCCAGTCCTCATCCACCTGAGGCTTCTGGAGGGAGAATGGACTCTGGGCTGGAATGCAGGAGTTTGGTGCAGAGGGGTTTGTCCTTCCTTCCCGGTAAGGCCATGGACTTCTCCATTGCCTTCCAGGTAGCCCCTCTGTACTGGGTGCTGCAGGAAAACCTGTTCATATTAGGAAGCCCACATTCTAGGCATACATATTTGGTGCCCAGATGGTTCCTGTATATACAAAAGCCCAGCACACTGACAGGACCTACAGACACATGGATAAATATTTTGCTTTTCTTTTTAGGCAATATTTGAATCTTTCAAATTTAATTGCTGTCAGAGGCAGGATGCTTGCCATCCCAGAGGCAAAGCAAATAGCGAGGGGGACCTCCAGCAGGGCTGTTGTGGCTGCTCCAGGCAGGCTCCCTGGCCAGTCACCCGCAGTGCCTGTGGGTTGGCTTCTTGCCCTTGCTGAATATCAAGGGCCTCTTCCCTCTCTGGCTGGGTGGGCTAAGGTTGGAGGAGGTTAAGGGACCTGGCTCCAGCCTGCCTGGAACCAGTGGCAACTTGTTGAGTTTGTGTTGAGGCTGAGAGAATCTGACCTGAGCTAAGAAATCAGGTATTTTTCTCACACAGGAGTGAGTCACCAATCTGGCCATCCCCAGTGGGACCTGGTTTTGTGTTCCGAGCCTGGGTCTTGGAGCTATTTTGTTGAATCTTGAAATTATTGTAGGTACGGCTGCTGCTAGCTCATAAGGCACCATTGCACAAATGAGACAAAGGCAGCTCTCTTGGCAGGGTGAGCCTCCAGCACCCCCGGCCGGGGTGCAGGGCTTGGCCAGCAGAGCAGCAGCTGTGTTTCAGTGTCCACATATCCCTGGGAAGTGCCCTTATGCAGGACACAATCTGCCCGACTGCACGTGTCCAAGGCATGATGGTATTCTTGTTACAACATTCTACCTTTATATCTTCCTTTCCTCTTTCTTTATTTCTTTTTTCCCCCCAAATCATTGACCTGGTTGCCCCTGGGGTTACATTTACCAAGTACATTGAGACAGTGTTCTGTGACCATATACAGATTTCTTCTACCTCACGGTGATTAATAAGCCTCTCCTTGTATTGTCCAGGCAGGGAGGAGGCGTTTGCTGTAGACGCACAGAGTTCTGCAACAATCGCCTTCTTTAATTCATTAGATTCTAATTTGCCTCAATTATTTTAATTCCTTGCATGTAATAAAAGGAGTTGGATTCTTTGCCCACTGAAGTCTTACAAAGAACACCTCATATTACTCATTCCTTTCCTCAAAGCACATGTTATTGGTGCTTACCTTGTGCTGGGGGCTGGGAAGATAAAGATGAATGAATAAGACAACATCCCTGCCCTTGAGAAACTCATAATCTAGTGGGGGAGTGAGGCGTATAAACAGATAAATCACAGTGCAGGAGTGTGTTTGCTGCAGAAAGGACGGAAGCACAGGGGAGCAGGGAGGAGAGCAGGGAAGCTGCTGGTGGAACACCTGCTGCTGGGGTGCCATTCTAGATGCCAGGAAGGCTCTGCCGAGGATCTGCCATTTGAGCCATCTTTTAAGATGAGTAGGTGTTGACTCATCCTAAGGAAAAGCAAGGCAGGGAGGAGAATAGATGCCAAGTCAGGAGTGAATATGGCATCTTCAGGGTAAGGTGGGGAGGTCCCCCTGGCTGGAGCCTGGGGCGTGTGAAGGCTGGGCCCTGAGGGAAGCTGGGACTTGATGCCTGAGGAGTGTGGGGTTTATCTTGTGTATAGGGAGGCCAACAGAGGGCCTGTGAACGGAGTGTGACATTATCATATTTTCCTTTCCTTTATGGAATATACTCCACGTGGGAGGGTGGCCTGGTAGAGGAGACTCTCTGGTTCTGGTTCTGATCTTGGCACTGCTACTTCCTTGGGTGAGTCATTTAATCTTCTCATGCCTCCACTTTTTCATTAAAAAATAGGGATGAGGATGGTAATGCCTACTTAATTTGGTTGTAGAATGGACTAAATGATTAAATGAGATGGTATCCATAACAGCATTTCCTACTGGTGGACCAGGTCCAGAACCCAAATAGGTTCCAGGCATGTTGGAAACCCTGGTCCCTTCAGTGCCCTAGGAGCCTGGACAGAGCCATGGGAAGCCTCATCTGTTCACTCCAGGGTGCCTTGTAAACATCTTCTGTGTGTGCACCATAGCATGAGTTGAAAACCAGTGGTCTCCAGAGCCTTGCTGAGTCCCTCCTATCTCATAAGTCCTTTGGCAATGTGGTTATTGGTTGAGATAGTCATTGTATCAGGACAACTACTACAGGAGGAGAGAGACAGAGAGTAGGGGCTGGACTCCTGGGACATTTCTCAAGTAGAACTGGCAGAATTTGGCGACAAGCTAGATGTCAGGAAGGAGGGGCTGCCTTGAGGAGGAGGCAGCATTCACAATGACTGTAGAATTTATGATGTAGACTGGATGGGAGGTGATGCTATTAATGGAAATTGTTATGGAAATTAGAGCATGTGGGGTTGGAGGTGTGAATGTGAATGGAGGAAGTGGAGACTGTCTGGTAGACTCCTTTTTCAACAAGTTTTGCGAGTTAAGGAAGGAGGATGACAGGATGAAGGTATGAGGAGGAGGTGTGCTTAGGGGGAATGCTGGGGGCATGTGAGAGCTTCAGGATGTTTGTGGGCTAAAGGAAAAGAGGCAGAAAAGTTGAAAAATTGAAGACACAGGAAGAGCACATACCACTCTCTAGAACATGCCTCTTGGACACCGTCAGTCTCATTGGAGGAGCGCTCACCAATAACTGGCAACTGGGCAGTTGTCCAGATATGATTTATAATAAGGCATCGGTTTCATGAGGCACTGTCTAATTGCACTTCACCAATTGCCAGGTTCCCTGCTGATAGTGGGCCAGGGGGTCAAACAATTCAATCATGTGCCACCACTTATAAATTGAAAATCAGTGGGGTGCAAAATGGATTACTATCAGAATCCATTCAGGCACAAAACCAAATTAAAAAACCCCTCACCTTTAAAAATCACCCCTTTCCTGATTCTTCACAATGCACTGACATTGAGTCTTTATGTCCCCCAGATGAGCAAGTGTCAATAGAAATAGCTGCAAGAGACCAAAAGTAATGGGGGAAGAGCTCCCTATGGTGCCTTCCTTTTGGAATTGGCAAACAGGGTGGATTTATGCATTAACGCATTGGCAATTCTGTTAGATTCTCCAAGCCAGTGGTTCTCAAAACTTAAGTTTGTAATAAAATCCCTGGAGGGATTATTTAAATTCAGATTGCCAGGCTCTACTTCCTAGTTTGACTCAGTAGGTCTGGAGTTGAGAGCCTGAGAAGTTGCATTTGTTGCAAGTGCTTAGGGAATCCTGATGTTGCCAGCCTTGGGACCACACTTTCAGAATCTCTGCCAAAAACATTTTGACAATTGACTAGTAAAGCATGCTTTGACTGGTGTTGAGTCTGTTAAGAAATCTAAGTTTTGTTCAAGAAATCTGAAGAGACTAGTTCAAAGAGACACAGATTTATTTGAATGCTTTGTGTTCAGAGGTGAGGTTGGGAGGACAGAGGCCCCCTCACAATCCCCCAGCTCACCATTCCAGAGAATTGCGTGTGCTCAAAGCACAAATGATATCATTAAGGCTTAACAAAGCCTGTTCTCTGCTGGTCCCTGGTTGGAAACGATGTGTTTTGATGCCAAACTTCTTCTCTTGACTTGAAAGTTGATTTTCTTGGTAATGTTAGACAAGCTGCTGTCAGCCTGAACACTGGTTCTTCCCACCTCTGCATGATCCCAGAGATGTATTTTTCCATCTGAATCAATGCTATTTGATTGTAGTTCTTCTCTATTGCTCTTTTTGAGTCGAAGGTATTGCCTTTCTGTAGTTGTCACAAGGCCCAATATCAAACAAATCTTCCCCAAGATGGGAAAATTAATTTCACAACTACTCCAGATGTGGTTGCTGCTTCCTTAACATTTCATGTCCTGTCTCTCTTTTCCAGGAGAAATTGAGCGATGCACGTACATCAAATACCACTACTCCTCAGCAACCATCCCCAGGAACCTCACTTTCAACATCACGAAGACCATCCGTCAGGATGAGTGGCATGCCCTACGTAAGTGCACTTGAGTCTCGGTGACTGTGATTGTCCCCTTTAGAGGAATTGGAGGGTTGGATTATGACTCCTTCTGGGATCTGTGGATGGTCTCAGAACATTGAGATGGTTCTGTAAAGTGCCAATATCTTTGGGTCAGAATTGCCTCAGTTGGTTTTGATTGCATTATAAATTTGGGGAGTTTGTTTGTTTCTAAAATCAAAGAAAGAGTTTCTAAAATCAAAGAAAGAGCCAACCACTGAAACTTCAGAAACAAGTAGCCATTAGACAGTTATCTTATTTCACTACCCTCGTAGGTATGTAAGATTTCACCTACCTGACTTAACCAACTCTTGGGATTTATTAATAATTCCAGCCTGTCTCCAAGTTGCTTGGAATATTATTGTGGTAACCTGTTAGTCTCTTGGGTTGCATTTGTAAAGGTTGAGACCAGCTGGTGGTTGCAGGATGCATCACATTAGAGATTTGCATGTGGATGGATCACTAAAAAGTAGGATCTGGTCTTAAAAGCTACTGTTTACCCTCAAATTATAGGTTTTGGAACCCTGGTTCATGTGCAATTCCTTGGCAAAAGTCAGAATATCTGCATGTATTTGTTAGGGCATTTCTTGGCCAGGGATCCTCAGAGACTTAAATGACAACGAGAAGGAGACTTAATGAGCAAACAGAAAACAGAGTTTGTTGGCTATTTTTATTCTTCTGCTCCATTGGGATACACTGCCTGTCTGTGGCGGGAGAGCTCTCCTTCCTGCGGGCACAGTTCTTCAAGCTGACACATTCTTACTGTCAGCAAGTTCATGCTGCCTCTGTTGATTTGTCATGCATTCATAGTCCATCTTTTTTTTTTTTTTTTTGAGACTGAGTTTCGCTCTTGTTACCCAGGCTGGAGTGCAATGGCACAATCTCGGCTCACCACAAACTCCGCCTCCTGGGTTCAGGCAATTCTCCTGCCTCAGCCTCCTGAGTAACTGGGATTACAGGCACGCACCACCATGCCCAGCTAATTTTTTGTATTTTTAGTAGAGATGGAGTTTCACCATGTTGACCAGGATGGTCTCGATCTCTTGACCTCGTGATCCACCCGCCTCGGCCTCCCAAAGTGCTGGGGTTACAGGCTTGAGCCACCGCGCCCAGCCAGTCCATCTTTTTTCACCAGATTTTGAAAGGTTTAGATTCTGTTGACATTTATATGTGAAGGAAGGTTCTTTTATTATTCCTAATAGTAAGGATCCCTTAATTGGTAAACTTTGAAGATGGTAGATCTCTAGGTGGGAAACATCTCTCTTCTCCTTATTGGTGCCTAGTTATCTTTTGGGTAAATTAGGCCCAGAAGGTGTATTCTACTTTTGGGATTGGCTTTAATTAAAGCCCCACAACTGGGGGTGGGAGTGGGAGGTGAAAGAGACAAGTAAAATCAAACAGAAAAATCATTCATTGGTTTCAAGAAATATACTGTGGCTGTGTGTCCAGATGATTGTCACTAAATACTCCTGGCCTGAAATGATAGAGCAGGTGCCAAGGGATGAGACAGCATTCACCAGACTGTTTCCCTTACAAGCTTTATCCATTACTAGAGACTCTAAGCAGCACATGGGGACAGAGAGCTAATGTTCAAAGAGGGTTCCCATGTGCTGGCCTTGAGCTAAGCATGCCACATCTTTAATTTCAGTGTTATATTTGCCTTAGAGACATTAGGCATCAGGGTTATCAATTTCCTTTTGGAGATAGACATGTAAGGATTTAAATGTAGAAATATACAATGACTCCTTATTTCCCACAATGTATTGGTCTAATATAGTTTCTTCTTAGGAGCCTAGAAGGGATGTTCAAGATTGCTAAGTCCTGTTGATTAACCACTGAAATCTAACTTAAGTTACAGGGGTCATGATAGGATTCAGAATCTAAGAAGGAAGAAGCTCTTGACATAGCAACTTCAATTCAAATTAACTCAATTTAACCAAAGTTACCCTGTTTCTTTTTGTGTCAGTGGATACCGAGGCCACAGAGGGCTCTTTAAGGAGCTCAAGTTTGGGGGTGGAGGAGGGTAGGGGATGGGAAGAGACATTCGTAATCCAAGTAATTACAGGGCAATGTGATAATTACAATATAGCAGAATCGCTTTAAGCAATTAAGATAATTTGGAAGTTTTTTAGCAAGAAGGAAGATTATTTTAGTGTAAATTTCTCAGATACACTTCAAGGAAAACCTAGTAGAACTCTTTTGACTGCACACACTTCAGATACCTAGAATTCAAAGAGATTACCGAGGGAGGCAACACTGGAAACATGTCACAAGGCATTGGCCAAGACGGAAAGGAGAGGATAACGCCAAGGTTTGTGGGGTCTTCTTGGAGCCCTGCGTGTCTCCAGGCTCTTATTCCCAAACCGTAGTGCTGTTGGGTTCTGCAAAAATCGAGTGTGCAGTCTGTGCTGTGAATTGGGGTGACAGATCTATTTTTATCTGATAAAAGCCATCTCAACTATTGATATATGAAAAGGTCTCGGGCACTTGGTGTGGGTGAAGTTGAGGCCACCTTTTGGTGAGGGATTCATCTGCCTCTTTCACAAAGCCGCCTAATGGGCTGTTAAGCAGAGAGAGGGAACATTTGCCATTTCTGACATCGATGACAGCTATTTTTAGCCAGAGGGCAGGTGAGCATCTGCCACAGCTGAATTTGGTCCTAAGTGTAATTGGGAATGCTGGCAAGAGGGGAAGCATAGGAAGTGTCGATTTTACTTTTCAGACATCAGATATTGATGACATTAGGTGGGAAGTAGGCACATAAACTCTCTTTGAAATAAAGCAGAAATGATTAAATATTAGCAAACTCCTTCAAACACTGGAAATGAAAAAAAAATCGCAGTCTGATTTCTTTATTTGGTTTGAGAGTCCTGCACTCTTTAATACTTTAAGTGGGATCAAATTAATTCATTTAATCCTAGATTGGTTATTTATTTATTTATTTTGAGATGGGGTCTTATTCTATTGCCCAGGCTGGAGTGCAGTGGCACAGTTTTGGCTCACTGCAACCTCTGCCTCCCGGGTTCAAGCCATTCTCCTGCCTCAGCCTCCTGAGTAGCTGGGACTATAGGCACGTGCCAACATGCCCAGCTAATTTTTGTATTTTTGGTAGATACAGGGTTTCACTGTGTAGTTCAGGCTTCTTCTTGAATTCTTGACCTCAGATGATCCACCTGCCTTGGCCTCCCAAAGTACTGGGATTACAGGCGTGAGCCACTGTGCCCGGCCTGGTTAACATTTTGTAATTTGACCATAATATCTTGTATTCTGTATTTTTTCCTGCTAGATAATTTTTACCAAAGGAAAGAAATGGGATTTTTTTTGTTTTCCTGAAACACTCTCTGGCAAATATTTGAACTTTGGTTAAACTTGAATTATATACTTTTATTTGTTTCTTCTTTTTCTTTTTATTTTTTTGAGACAGAGTCTTGCTCTGTTGCCCAGGCTGGTAGGAGCTGGGATTATAGGCATGTGCCACCACGCCTGGCTAATTGTTGTATTTTCAGTAGAGACCAGATTTTGCCATGTTGGCCAGGCTCGTCTCGAACTCCTGGCCTCAAGTGATCCATCTGTCTCTGCCTTTCAAGGTGCTGGGATTACAGGTGTCAGCCACTGTGCCTTGACTGAGTTATACACTTTTCATCAAGAATTTGCATGTGGCCTCATCATCAACCATTGATATGGAAATAAAATTTTCAAGTAGGAAAAGGCACAATTAGGTTTAAAACTACATTGTGGTTTTTGAAAAGTGAAGCCTACCAATGAGAGGCTTAACTGCTGGGGTGTGCACTTATATACCTTATAGTCAGGTGACAGCTGGTAAAGGGATAGAAGATTCTGGAGGCCGCTAGGCTTACAAATCTAATTGTAGAGAGAGAATAAATTCTGTAGGGAGTAAAGGCCAGAGGATGAAGCCTGTGTGTGTGCGTGCGTGTATGTGATGGGGAAGAGGGGTGAACTTTGTCGATGAGGTTCACATGCTGAGTTGTGTGGGTGAACTCGTGACCAGGTTCTCACTCTGGCTTTGTGGGTGCTTGCCGGTGGGTACTGTGGGTGCCTGTTTCTTCTGCTCACCCTGGGAAAAGGCAGAATTCCTTCTGGAGTTGGGATCTATACATCAGTCCACCCAGACCTGGTGCAGCCTGTCCGCCTTCCTACCCACCCACTGCCTGCCTTGAGATCCCAGTGGCCCTGCGTGGGCTGCAGTGCAGTGCAGTGCCCTGGGGTGCAGTGCTGAGTGAGGTAGAACAGCATCTGTCCTGCCTCTGCAGACTCCAAGGGTAAGCTGCATGCCTGACCCAGATCCTCTGGCTGCCTCCAGGACAAAGCGGGACAGGCAAGTGTCACTGGCCAGTGAGGAGGGGACAGGCAGCTTCAGGAGATGAGCTGGGCTGGTGCTACTCCCCGGTGAGCTGTCTGGTTTATGTTTTAAATGTGACAGAATCCGATTGACACAGTCAGGGGAACCAGTGACATTTTAAACGGGGCTGCTTCACCCTCTCACTAGAATATGTCCCTATAGGCTTTCCATATCTCGCAGTTCAGTCTATGGAGGCATCACTTGTTTGGAGAGTTCAGTGTCCTCGCACAACCCCCAGGAGCCTGTGAGATCATCCCCAACAGCTCTGCCCTTGTTCTCCCTGCCGATGACTTTCCTCTGGCATTGCCCTTTCAGCACAGGTGGGGTCCGGGCCTTGCCTAGCCACAGCAAGGGGATGTAGGTGATCGGGAGTTGGGGTGGGGGAGCCTGCGACAGGACCTGGGCAGCCAGCGTGGGCTCTGGCGGAGGAAGGAGGCTGAGAAAGCAGGGGATGGGAAGATGTCACTGAGAGGTGAGTGTGTTCGTCCCAGGAAGGAACAGAGATGGCATGAGCTGGGCTTTGGCTGCCCCAGGCAAGGACCTCAGGGAGGCTGGCAGAGAGTACAGTGGCAGAGCCTGCCTGAGGTTGCAGGGCAGACACACACTGAGGGAAGGTATTAGAAGGGGGTCTTCTTTGCCCCCTGATCTGCTGATTTGCTGGGCAGGGCCTCCGTGGGCAGTTGTTACTAATGTTCCCTCAGGGTCAGAGCCCTGAGACACGCAGTCACTGTGATGTGAGCGAGGATGTTATCATTCTGCTTTGCGTTTTCAAGGTGGAGGATTTTGCTTCCAATGGATTGCCCCTGGTGGTGAGAGTTGAGGAGCTGGGCTCTACTTTCCTGCAATCATATGCTCTCGGTTATCTTTCAAGATGCTGAGAGCCAAGAAACCCAGAGGTGTTTTTTTGAAGCTTGCTTCTTTCAAGACTGAGGGTTCAACTAATTAGATTGGATAGTCACACAGCACATTTCCAGCTGGCCAGGGAGGGAAAGAACAAGAGATGATTTCCCTCCCGGAATTCTCTACTCTCTGCTCTCCAGACACACAGACATGAGCTCACTCGTCAGCCCTGTGGCTGTTGCCTCAGGCAAGCTGAGCATATACCAGGACCAGGCAGAGTAGGCTCCACATCTACAGTGCTGGGGGTCTTTGCCTTCACCTGCACAGAGGATCCTTGCACCCCTGGGGCAGAGAATGTCTGTGTCAAGGAGTCATCTGGAAACAGAGTACAGCCTAGCTCGCAGAGGGAGGGAGAAGAGAGAAGAGGAGGGAGGGAGCAGTGAGGATGGAGGAAGGGAGGCAGGAGACCAAGACTTTGTGGAAGAGCAGGGACATTTTAGTGTCCACATCACTAGGAGGGACAAGAAGTAAAAATCCATAACTGCCTCACTTACTGTAGACACTTGCATGACACACTTGGCTCCATGTCCCCACAGCTCTTGATCTGTTACCCCTGTCTGTGGATTGGCTCAGTCTTGGGGGACCAGTCCTGACCCCAGGCCGGGGTATGGTGGGAAGCCCAGCATGTCCTGTTGCTCTGGTGTGGATCTTAGGGCAGGACTCTTAACTTATTCTTTGTGGTCAAGCCCTACCTGGCCCCCCTCACTTGGCCTCTCCCATACCCTCTTTCTCACCCTCTCCCTTTCCAGAATTAGAGGGTCCTGCCCCTTAACCCCAGGGTCCCTGATGCTGTCTAGATTCTCTCTGGCCACACTAGATCCTTCCCTCTCCACTGGCATCGACCTTCTCACCTTGGACTTATGTTGGCTCTTTGCCTGATGGCACCTGCTTTCCCTTTCCCAATGGACTGACCTGGCCAGTCCTAGCCCAGCCTGCTCCAATGTAGAATGGCCATGTTCCGGACTTTCTTCCTACTCAGACCTCTCTGGCATTCTCAGCCTAGGAGCTGCCTGGTCTCCGGCTCCCTCTTCCTGCAGCCATCCTTGTTATGAGAAGATGAATGCTGTGGACCAAAAGGCTTGGGATGAAACTAACAGTAATAACAACAATAAGCATCTCTTTTTGTTCAGTCGGCTGTAATGCTGCTCAGAGGGCGACTTGGCGTTTTCTCCCAGGAGCCCCTCCCGTGTTGCTGTGGCTCCTTTGCAGATGAGGTAACTGAGGCAGTGTGAGGGGTTGCCTAGATGTCCCATCTCAGACCTTAGAGGAATCCAAGGGCAAGGGCTCAGAATCCGGGTCTGAACTCCAATAGGATTCCTCCAGCTATTTTTTCTTTCTTTTTTTTCTGGCTGATGTTATATAAAACAGCCTAATGAGGTAAACATCCCAGACAGTAGAAGCTTAGGTCCCCTGCAGCATCAGCCATTTTCCTTCTTCCACATCCGCATTGGAGCTCAGCCAGTGTGAGGCTCTTACTGTGGGCAATCTGTTGCCAGCTGCCTCTTGCTTGCAAGACTGGCATCCATGGGGGTCTTCACTAGCAAGAAACCACACCCCACCCAGAACTGAGAAGGCTTGGTAGCAAGAAAACTCAGCCAACAGCATGTCTTCATAGGTTGCCTTGAATCCTGAAGTCTTTGCTTTTTGCAAACCATTCCTTGTGTCTCTGCCCCAACCCAGGCCCTGCAGAGAACCTTGTAAACCTCTCAGCATACCCGCTGCCTCTGCCTGTCCTCCCAGAGCTCTGGTGGTATTTATGCAGCAAGTGAGGCAGAGAACACAAGCCCCTTAATGTGATACCGCACTGAGACCTGCTCTTGCAGAAGTAACTCATGCCTGGACATTCCCTTTCCCTCACAGCTTTCCTGCCTGTCAAAACCTACCTCTTCTTTGTCCCACCCCTCAGGTTTCTGCTGGAGAACAGGCTTACTGATTTGATGAACATGCTTGAGCCTGGGTGGTTAATATCTTCTTGGATTACCTTCCCCAGATAGTATTTTTTATTTTTCTGAAGGCCTGCCCCAAGGAACGATGACAAGGGAGTTACAGGTGACATAGAGATGCTTTAAAATCATGAACGTTGGGCCAGCCATGGTGGCTCACACCTGTAATCCCAACACTTTGGGAGGCCAAGGCAGGCGGACCACTGAGCTCAGGGTTTGAGACCAGCCTGGCCAACATGGTGAAAACCCCGTGTTTAGTAAAAATACAAAAATTAGCTGGGCATGGTGACACATGCCTGTAATCCTAGTTACTTAGGAGGCTGAGGCAGGAGAATCACTTGAACCTGGGATGTGGAGGTTGCAGTGAGCCGAGATTGCATGACTACACTCCAGCCTGGGTGACAGCAAGATTTCATCTAAAAAAAAAAAATCATGTATGCATATGCATGTGCAGCTGTGGGTCCCACCTACTTAGATAGCTGGCCTGGCTGGGGGTCAGTGATAAAAATGCACTGTAGCATGGCTGGCCTCTACAGGGGCACCCTCTACATGGACAACAGGGAGAGTTTATTTTTGAGATGACTTAGTGGGAGGGAAGAGAGGAGGCCTGGGTAGGGGTGGGAAGGACTATAGTACAGCCTTTTCTGTTAAAGACATCCATGTCCTGAACAAAACCTGAGAACCACTGTGCTGGTGTAATTGCAGTCTTCAAGCCACAATTCATCTGAATGCACAGGTCCAATTTTGTGCTGGGAATTAGTTAGGAGTCTGGCCCGGAGGTATTCTCTCAGCTTCTGCAGATCGGAAGTGTTTTCTTTCTGGCTGAGCACACTGACACAGACACCACACCATGAAGGAGAACTGAAAGAACAACCCCACTGGCCACCTTCATCCATTTGTTCATTTGCTCATTCAATATTTGTGGAGTGCCTATTCTGTGAGAACCCCCGTGTTGGGTGCTGGAGGGGACATTAAAAGGTATTCCGCTTCCCAAATTGGATGATATATTTTCAGGTGCCAGCCAGGCAAGGACTCAAATTATTTGTTGCTTAATGTTTTAAGCATTTAAGACCACCTAGAGAGTGCAGGATAATGATGCTGACATGTACACTTCGTAGGTCCCAACTTCCATACTTAAATCAGCAAGGATTCATTGCAGAGGGAAAAAAACAAAATACAAGACAAACTACCTTATCTCAGTAAGAGGCATGGCCTGCTTTTTACCGTGAGGGAAAAGTGGACATCGAAAACTGGACATCATCTAGGACCTGCCTCTTCTTGGGAACTGTCCCAGTTCCAGGTGCTGAAAAGGGAGCTCAACATGGCAGGTGATTCCTCTTTCCAAAGTTAAGACAATCTGAGCTCAGTTTCCAGGCAAACTTCTCCAGTGAGGAAGAAGAACAAGAATAGGTGCTCAGCACTGCAGCTGGCAGAAACAGCTCAGCGATGGGGAATCTGGGTTAGGTGAGACATGGATGGCATAGCAGGCAGATACTGGGCATCAGGAAAGTGGGTCAGCAGGTATAAGTCCTGTAGGTGCTACTTTGGCATTCAGGACTGAATAAGTGAACTCCCAGGGAGGAGTCTTAGCCAAAGGAAGAAAGGCCCCAACTTTACATGAAATTTGGAGTAGAAGGGTGTTAGAATAAGAAATAGAGAATGGTGGCTGAGAGAGAGGCCTATTTATAAGAACTGGGGCACACAAGGCAGGTATGCTATGCCCAGAACAAAAACAGGAGGCTGTTATAGTCAGAGCACGAGTCACAAACTGTGATTGGGTTTGATTATGGGGGATAGGGGTTCTGAAGATGGGGAGGGCAGCAGGGAGGTGGCTGGGAACCAGGATGGGGTAACAGAACAAGTAACCAAGTTTGTGTTGTATGATGAGAGTCCTACCAGAGTCAAGGCCAGTGCATCCCAGGTGAGGTTCATGGCCTGGCATCATCTGTATTAGCTGGGGTCTTGTTTGAAATGCAAATTCTTAGAACCCAGCCTATCCTACTGAGTCAGAATCTGTAAGGGTGGGGACCAGGAATCTGTATGACCTATAACACATGAAGGTTTGAGAGCTTTTGGTCTAGAGAGCATTGGTGTGGATTGTAGTGGTGAGAAAGGTTCAGGGCAGGATAGGATAGGTAGGCTTGGGATGGGAGCTGGGAGTTGGAATATTGCAAATTAGCACAACCTCCCAGGGAAGCAGGACCTGTATTTGTGTGCTGTCTATTGACTGGCTATAGATTTGGTAATCTACTTTCCTTCCATATTTCTTGGGGTTAGTTGAATACAACAGCATGGAAGAGGTGAGTACTTGAATTTTTTTTTTTTGCATTGTGTGTGTTAGCTGAGGGAATCCTTTTAATAACTAACCTTAAATCTCTTTCTTGTGTTTCTGATGTACTCCTTCACTGGGAAACAGGCTTTAAGCCTCATGGAGTCCAGCAGATATTGGATTGAGTTCCAGCTCTGCCACTCTCTCGTATATGACCCTCAGAAACTATTTAAGTGTTTTGAACCCAGTACACTCATTTGTAAAACAGAGATGGAAATACCTGCCTTGAGGATTAATATAAAGTTTAAATTCGATAGAATGATTCATGCACAATCTCTGAGTAAGTCTGCAAAGTCTGATGCCAGCCAACATGAGGTGCTATTACTATTGGAAGGCAGGAGTATACTGAGATCCCATGGGATCTTGGGGGAATGCCTCTGAAATGACATTTCATCAACCTGGGGGCTTTTCTGTTTGACTCTGTGCAATCTGTGTAGGTGAGTTGGCCTTGTATATGGCTGTTTGTCTTGGTGAGTATTGGGGGTTTGCTATCTTCACAGGTGTATGTGGTGAGAGCTTGCATCAGGTGTTTGAAGTGTGGGAGTAGAAAGTGGCTGACTATTATTTACTGGCAACAGTGTGGCATATCGTGAAAGGAGTTTTAGAGCAGAAAATTGTCAGTGTTTGAGGTACTCAGTGTGGTAGCAGCAGCAGAAGCAGCTCTTTAATTTATCGGTTGTGTCCAAAAAGAATGCAGTTTAGACACAAACAGTCTCTAAAAGATTTATGTACTTACTGTCTAAAAAATAACATTGCAGAGCTTTGAATATAAATACAATGTGAGCACAATGTATTGAAGTTGTTGAGGGCAACCAAAAGACTTGCCTGTCTAGACCAGCCCTGCCTTCTGTTCGCTATAATCAGATCCTCTTCTATTCTATTTCAGGTGTGTGAAAACACATACCTGAAAGGAGGATGCTGCAAGAATGTTGGACATAGATAGAAAGAAGGGCCTAAGAATAGGATAAGAGCTGCTCTTAGGATGTAGAGGAGGCCGTGGAGGTGACATTGCTATACTGTATTACTATCCTCCTATTTTCATCTCTTTTTCCTGGTTTTGGTGAGGCTGTGTCATAGATTGGATTATGGGATTATGGAGTTGGGGTTACCAGGCAGACCTAATATGTTTGGGGTACATGGAAGGCCCTCTTCAGGTGATTCTGAGAGGAGGCCCCCTTCTTTCTTAGGCTTTGGGGCTGATGTTCTCTGCTGTTTTCACTCTTTTTTTGGTCTTTCTCTGATATCTAACTCTGGTTAACTTTGGAGGTCATAGCCAAGAGTCCTGCATGGTTATGGGTCATTCTGGCTTGTCTAGCATAGTTGTGCATGGAATTCAGCCTTGCACATGCTGAGCTTGAGTTTTGGGAGTTTGGGGTGGGCATGCAAAGCTTAGTGATTCTTACCTTGCTTCACTCTCTATGCATATCTATCTGAGGAGCCTTCTGGGGAAAGGTTGGCACAGAATGCAGTTCAAACCTTCTTAGATCCTTTACAATTCAACATTCCAATCAGCACCACCCAAAAGAACTCCCCATAGTGAAGAAAATGTTCTATAAGTCTACATGGTGACCACAAGCCACATGCGGCTATTGAGTACTTGAAATATGACTAATTCAACCGAGGAACTGAATTCCAAATTTTACTTATAAACTGGCACAGTTTGGCTCTCTTCCCACCTAAATCTCATCTTGAATTGTAGCTCCCATAATTCCCACCTGTTATGGGAGGGGCCTGGTGAAAGACAATTGAATCATTACAGTGGTTTCCTCTATACTGTTCTCATGGCAGTGAGTAAGTCTCATGAGATCTGATGTTTTTCATAAAGAATTTCCCCTTTTGCTTGGCTCTCATTTTCTCTTGACTGCTGCCATGTAAGACGTGCCTTTTGCATTCTGCCGTGATTGTGAGGCTTCTGTAGCCAAGTGGAACTGTGAGTCCCTTAAACGTCTTTGTCTTTATAAATTACCCAGTCTTACATGTGTTTTTATCAGCAGAGTGAAAACAGACTAACACATACACCAACTTAAATTTGCATGACACATGGCCAGCAGCTACCATATCAGATAGAGCAGTTCCGAAGAAGCAGTGCTTGTATTTCTTTTATAGATTCTATCTCCAAATCATAAACCCTTGATTACAAGCATTCACACATTAGAAACAAAAGCTTGTAGGTTCCCCATGTGCCCCAGCCATTTTCGTTGTTTTGGTTGCTGTTGGAGCCCTTGGGCTCTCAGCAGCCCTAATCCCAGAGCTACCTGGGGTGTTATTAAGCTCTTCTGTTGATCTGTGACCTCTGCAGGTGAAGAGAGAGAGGCAGCAGGGCAAAGATCTCAACATTTACCTGAGCCAACTCTGGGCCAGGCTGTCGCAGGCTGGGTTCCCTGGGAAGTGGACTCAGATGGAGTTCAGTTTTTTAGGACTCATGTCCATGGAAGGGCAGGGGTGAAATCAGCCTGGGATGTGAGTGCAGTGACACCCCTTGGAGGGCTCTTGGCCTAGAGTGACCCTTCAAAGTCTCCTGAATGAGGTTGAAATGGCTGTGTCTTCACACTCCCACATTGGTCACTGCTTGGATGTAAGCACTGGAAGTGGAGTGACCTTGGGTATGTGGCTCTTTGTGTATGAGCAATCTCTAGAGGGATTGACCACTGAAGGCTGACAGCTCTCCTAGAACCCGGCAACAAGTCTTTCCTTGCAGGGAGGTCTGGATGGTGCACCACAGTGTCTATCATGCAGGCATTTGTCTGATGCAATTGAGGTTGCCAGTGTGGAAATGAGACAAGAGATCTAATACCTCCCCCAGAGCAACAAGAAGAAATAGAGGCGGGACTGGAACCCAGGCAGTTGTGACTACAAAATTCATGCTCTTTCCTTACTGCCTGGGAGCTCCACACATATCTTGTGGGGCAGGCCTACTGCCCTTCTCTTCTCCCAAAAGACCTCCCAGCTCCATCCTTCACCCCTCCCCCACCATAGGCTCCATCCTATTATCAAAAGTAAATGAAGAACACTATTCTTTATTCATTTGTTCAAAAGAAATGAAAGAAAGCTATTTATTTTCCACATCTCAGTTTTTCTTTTTCATTTAATTACTGCTATCACAACAGGAGTTTTTTTTCTATTCTTTTCATTGCAAATGTATAGTGTTTCTTCTACATTATGAGTTAAATAGGCTTTTGTAGCCTAGCATAGAAACCCAGTCATCATTTATGACAGACAGGACTTCTCTGGAAATGGGTTCTCAATTCTAAATAATTGACTTAACAAATGAGATTTTGGAATGGAATTCATTTCAAAGCTGGAGATTTTACAACTTTCTATTTGCCAGGCAGTTTTGCCTCCAAATGGACTTGCCATCTCCCCCCGCCCCACCTCACCACAGCTACATCTATCATTTTTAGGCTGGATCCCCCAAGTTGGATATACTCGACTCCCATGGTGAAAGTTCAGATTCTCCTGTCCTTTGTTCTCAGCCCATAGCCAACCCCTGATACAAAATCGATGAATGCCTCTCAATGTGCACTATGTAGGCTTGTATGAAATCCAGAAACCCAAACAAGGAACATCAAGTGTCCTTGGTGCTGGGATCATTCAGTCTTAGGTCCCAGTCTCAGGTCACGTTGGTAAAATTAGACCCATTCTGCCACGTTTCCCTGAGGCTCTTTGCTTGGGCGCCTGGCACCAAACTAGAAATGAGCAATGAGAGGTGTGTGTGGTGTGTGTGAGCTTCCAAAACCGCGAGGCTGCTAAACATGGTGTGGAGGTGACACATTTGACTGACATCAGCATCTGTGTTCCATCCGCCACCCCATCCACTGCCTCACTCTTGGAGCTTCTAGTGCTGCACAGTTGCCAAGGAAACTAGGAAAAGCAACTGTGCACAAGTCACCTCCTCCCCAGAGCTCACAGACACATCCTCTTGGGGGAGGGGGTGGAGGAGAAGAAAGGGGAGTTGTTTATGAGTGTGGATGACAGTGCTGACTGACACCAGCCCCAAGTAGGTAGCTCCATGCCAACTCCCCTCCCATAACCCTCCCTAAGGCTGGCTTTGTCTTTGTGTTGCCTGAGTCCCACACGCCACCCTCTCTCATCTCACATTGCCATTAGTACCTACTTGCAAAGGATCTTCTCATTTTCAGGAAGTGAAAATTCCTTTACATCAAAAAGAGTAGGGACCTCTCTTTGATGGGTAAGGTCTGAAATACAGCTACTGTTTAGCTTGGCAGAGCTAATAGAAATAGACAATTTAAAAAATTACTGACCAGGCATGGAGCCTCACGCCTTTAATTCCAGCACTTTGGAAGGCTGCGGCAGGTGGATCACTTGAGGCCAGGAGTTCAAGACCAGCCTGGTCAACATGGCAAAACCCTGTCTCTACTAAAACAAAACAAAATTTAGCCGGGCATGGTGGTGCACCCCTATAATCCAGCTACTCATGTGGCTAAGGCACGAGAATCGCTCGAACCCAGGAGGTGGAGGTTGCAGTGAGCTGAGATCATGCCACTGCACTCCAGCCTGGGCAACAGAGTAACAAGTTGCCACCCTGGAAAAAAAAATACTAGGTCATTAAATTGAAGGAGAGGGGCCTGCATTCTTAGCGTTTACCAGGAGCTTTGTAGATCCGGTTCATGAGGAGCCATCATTGGTTGTTACTGGAATGACTTGCAGGGCTGGTACTTTGTGCGCAGTGTAAAAGGGTCCACTGTGTGGACAGCACTGGAGCTGGGCAGTGAAAGAGACACCTTCAGGGAGCCTGAAGTCTCCCAGGGAACACAGAGCAGCAACACAGACTCAGGACAGTGGAAACCAGTGCTACAGGTGTGCTAAACAAAATGCTTTTGGCTGCATCCAGAGGAGGAAATGATCATCTTAGCTTGGATAATTGGCCAGGAATAGTGGCATGTAAAAGGAGCCTAAGATACTTCACTCATTTACTCAAGTAAAATGGATCAAGTTTCTCTCATTTACCAGACACTGTTTTAGGCATTAGAGGGAAGAGGCAGCAATCCCTGCCCTCATGGAGCTTGCATTTGTGTACAATAATAACCATTTACTGATGGGTGTGCAGAGGCTGTGCTTAGTGCCTAACATACGTTATTCACTTAAATCTCAACTGTACTATGAGGTACATATTATGATTATGTCTATTCAACAGAGGAAGCTGAGGCTAACAGAGGTTAAATAAGTCACACAAGAGCTATGTCGTGTGAGCCTTATGACTTTAGGAGATCTTAGGAAGTGCATCTGTTAGCCAGGCATGGGATGGATGTAAGTGGGCAGAGTCCTGACTGTGAGGAGCCTTCGTGATATTCCTGCTCTGAGAGAATGGGTATGTACTAGACTCTTAGCAGGGGATATGAAACTTTGTAAAATAGGGAGCCGAGACCACCTGCTAAAGCAGTGGTTGCCTTTGCATAAGTGTTTTAGGGGAGAGCAGAGATTCTGAGGAGTGTGGACAAGGCCTGAAGAAGCTTCTGTGGCTGTTTTCTAACCCACTCTCTAAAGGAGTGTAGTGACTGTCTTTATTTCCAGGAATATATTTATCAGCACTATCTATGAGTGTGGAATATGAGATTAATCCTAGAAAGCAAGCTTTCCTTGAAGTGTGAGGAAGAATTAACCGTATTTTCTTGTAGCTGAAATTTCTCTGTCCATACAAAGATAAGGTGTGCATGTGTGTGCGTGCGCGCGCGCACACACACACACACACACACACCCCCCACATTCAAAAGCTAACTCAATGTAGGCATCTAATAAATGCATGAACCATATATCTTTTTGGCTTTCAGGTGTCATGTTGTTTTTACTGTGTTATTAAATAAGATCACTTTGATCATGGTCATTAATCTATAAAAATAGTTTTCATATATGTATCGTATTTAAATAAATTTAGAAGTCCTTGGTGTTTTTCCTTTTCTAATCAAGTCCAAGATATCAAAATTATTCTTCGGCAAATAAATGTCAACTGAAACACAATTCTCAACTTCACTAATTATTCACGAACTCAAATTTAAGAAGATAGATTTTCTTTTCTTTTTTTTTTAAACTAGATTCCTATCTAGGGGTCATGAAGGGGGAAAAAAATCAATGAGTAGCTATCACTTACTCTCACAAGAGGGGTTCCTCTGCCTTCCTTGATTGGAGCTGTGAATAATTCAACACCGTCCCAGGCTCCCTTTTCCTTTCCTGAGGTTGAGCTTATTAAAATTGCATGACCGGGGGTGGGGCTGGGGAGGGATAGCCTGGGGAGAAATGCCAAGTGTGGGTGAAGGGGAGGAAGGCAGCAAAACACACTGCCATGTGTGTACCTATGCAACTATCTTGCACGTTCTGCACATGTACCCCAAAACCTATAATGCAATAAAAATTAAAAATAAATAAATAAATAAAATTGCATGACCAGAGAACACTGGTGAGGAGATGGCTGGTGCTCCCCATATCGGCTGTCAGGACCTCCAGTGCAGCCTAAGCCCCCTCTCTGGGAGCACTGAGCTGCCACCAGCTGGGGGTCACCAATGGGTGAATGAAGATAGCAGTGGAGGAGCAGCCAGCTGTCCCCCTGACTTGTATCATTTTCCTCCATTCCCTCGGCATCCATTCTGGTTGGGCATGGAAATGGAATACTGTCTCCATACTCAGTATTGATCAACTTCGTCATCAACGGTTGGCCTCATCATTAAGTATTTATAGTTCACTGAGTGAAAGGTAAGTGCTGAACAGATGGGGCACCCTTTTTAGAAGCTTTTCAAGACTATAATTCATCTCCTTCAGTGGGATGGAGTTTCCAGAGAAATAATTTGAACATCCCATGGATTAGAGTCAGTTGTGTGTGTGTGTGTGTGCGTGTGTGTGTGTGTGTGTTTTAAGTACTTTAGGTTCTAGGATACATGTGCAGATCTTGCAGGATTGTTGCATAGGTACCTACATGGCAAGGTGGTTTGCTGCCTCCCCCTGTCAGTTATGTCTGGCATTTCTCTCCATGTTATCCCTCCTCAACCTCCCCACCCCCTGCCATCCCTCCGCTAGCCCCCTGCAACACACCCCAGTGTGTGATACTCTCCTCCCTGTGTCTATGTGTTCTCATTGTTCAACACCCGCCTATGAGTGAGAACATGTGATGTTTGATTTTCTGTTCTCGTGTCAGTTTGCTGAGAATGATGGTTTTCAAGTTCATCCATGTCCCTACAAAGAACACGAACTCATCATTTTTTATGGCTGTGTAGTATTCCATGGTGTATATGTGCTACATTTTCCTTGTCCAGTCTATCATTGATGGACATTTTGGTTGGTTCCAGGTCTTTGCTATTGCAAACAGTGCCACAATGAACATATGTGTGCATGTGTCTTTATAATAGAGTGATTTATAATCCTTTGGATATATACCCAGTAATTAGATTGCTGAGTCAAATGGAATTTCCATTTCTAGATCCTTGAGGAATCTCCACACTGTCTTTCACAATAGTTGAACTAATTTACACTGCCACCAACAGTGTAAAAGTGTTCTATTTCTCCAACATATCCTCTTCAGTATCTGTTGTCTCTAGATTTTTTAATGATCACCATTCTAAGTGGCATGAGATGGTATCTCAATGTGGTTTTGATTTGCATTTCTCTAATGACCAGTGATAATGAGCATTTTTTCATACATTTGTTGGCCTTCTATATGTCTTCTTCTGCAAAGTTTCTGTTCATGTCCTTCACCTACTTTTGAATGGGTTTTTTTTTTCTTGTAAATCTGCTTAATTCCTGGTAGAGATTGTCAGATGGGCAGATTGCAAAAGTTTTTTCCCATTCTGTTGGGTGCTGGTTCACTCTAATGATTGTTTCTTTTGCTGTACAGAAGCTCTGGAGTTTAATTAGATCCCATTTGTCTATTTTGGCTTTTGTTGCCATTGCTTTTGGTGTTTTAGTCATGAAGTCCTTGCCTATGCCTATGTCCTGAATGGTTTTGCTTTGGTTTTCTTTTAGGATTTTTATGGTGTTAGGTCTTTTGTTTAAGTGTTTAATCTAACTGGAGTTAATTTTAGTGTAAAGTGCTGGGAAGAGGTTCAGTTTCTGCTTTCTACACACGGGGAGCCAGTTTTCCCAACACCATTTATTAAACAGGGAATCCCTTCCCTGTTGCTTGTTTTTGTCAGGTTTGTCAAAGATCAGATGGTTGTAGATGTGCAGCATTGCCTCCAAGGTCTCTGTTCTGTTCCATTGGTCTATATCTCTGTTTTGGTACCATTGCCATGCTGTTTTGATGAATGTAGCCTTGTGGTATAGTTTGAAGTCAGGTAATGTGATGCCTCCAGCTTTGTTCTTTTTGCTTAGGATTGTCTTGGCTATGTGGGCTCTCTTTTGGTTCCATATGAATTTGAAGGTGGTTTTTTCCAGTTCTGTGAAGAAGGTGATTGGTAGCTTGATGGGGATAGTGTTGAATCTATATATTACTTTGGGCAGTATGGCCATTTTCATAATATTGATTCTTTCTAACCATGAACATGGAATATTTTTCTATCTGTTTGTCTCCTCTCTTACTTCGTTGAGCAGTGGTTTGTAGTTCTCCTTGAAGAGGTCCTTTACATCCTTTGTTAGTTGTATTCCTAGGTGTTTTATTCTCTTTGTAGCAATTGTGAATGGGAGTTTGCTCTTGATTTGGCTGTCTTTTACTCTGTTATTGGTTTATAGGAATGTTTGTAATTTCTGAACATTGATTTTGTATCCTGCACCTTTGCTAAAGTTGCTTATCAGTTTAAGGGGTTTTTGGGCTGAGAGGATGGGGTCTTCCAAATATACAATCATGGCATCTGCAAATAGAGACAATTTGACTTCCTCCTTTCCTAATTGAATACCCCTTATTTCTTTTCCTTGCCTGATTGCTCTGGCTAGAACTTCCAATACTATATTGAATAGGAGTGGTGAGAGAGGGCATCCTTGTCTAGTGTCAGATTTCAAAGGGAATGCTTCCAGTTTTTACCCATTCAGTATGATATTGGCTGTGGGTTTGTTGTCAATAGCTCCCATTATTTTGAAATATGTTCCATCGATACCTAGTTTATTGAGAGTTTTTAGCATAAAGTGCTGTTGAATTTTGTCGAAGGCCTTCTCTGTATCTATTGAGATAATTATGTGGTTTGGTTCTGTTTATGTAGTGGATTACGTTTATATACTTGCCTATGTTGAACTAGCCTTGCATCCCTGGGATGAAGCCTACTTGTTGGTGATGGATAAGCTTTTTGATGTGCTGTTGCAATTGGTTTGCCAGTATTTTATTGAAGATTTTTGCATCTATGTTTATCATGGATATTGGCCTGAAGTTTTCTTTTTTTGTTGAGTCTCTGCCAAGTTTTGATATCAAGATGATGTTGGTCTCATAAAATGATTTGGGAAGGATTCTCTCTTTTTGTATTGTTTGGAATAGTGTCAGAAGGAATGGTACCAGCTCTTCTTTGTACATCTGGTAGAATTTGGCTGTGAACCCTTCTGGACCTGGACAGTTTTTGGCTGGTAGGCTCTTAATTGCTGCCTCAACTTTAGCCCTTGTTATTGGTCTATTCAGGGTTTCAACTTCTTCCTGGTTTAGGCTTGGGAGAGTGCACGTGTCCAGGAATTTATCAGTTTCTTCCAGGTTTATTGGTTTATGTGTATAGAGTTGTTTGTAGTAATCTCTGATGGTAGTTTATATTTCTGTAGAATTGGTAGTGATATCTCCTTTATCATTTTTTTATTGTATCCATTTGATTCTTCTCTCTTTTCTTTTTATTAATCTGCCTAGTAGTCTATTTTGTTGATCTTTTAAAACAAACAAGCTCCTGGATTTATTGATATTTTGAAGGGTTTTTTGTGTCTCTATCTCCTTCAGTTCTGCTCTGATCTTAGTTATTTCGTGTCTTCTGCTAGCTTTTGCATTTTTTTGATCTTGCTCCTCTAGCTCTTTCAATTTTGATGATAGGGTGTCGATTTTAGATCTTTCCTCACTTCTCATGTGGGCATTTATTGCTATAAATTTTCCTCTAGACATTGCTTTAAATGTGTCTGAGAGATTCTGGTGCGTTGTGTCTTTATTCTTATTGGTTTAGAAGAATATCTTTATTTCTGCCTTCATTTCATTGTTTATCCAGTTGGCATTCAGGAGCCAGTTGTTCAGTTTTCATGAAGTTGTGCAGTTCTGAGTTAGTTTCTTAATCCTGAGTTCTAATTTGATTGCACTGTGGTCTGAAAGACTGTTGTGATTTCCATTCTTTTGCATTTGCTGAGTGATTTACTTCCAATTATGTGGTCAATTTTAGAGTAGGTGTGATGTGGTGCTGAGAAGAATGTATATTCTGTGGATTTGGGTTGGAGGGTTCTATAGATGTCTATTAGGTTTGCTTGGTCCAGATCTAAGTTCGAGTCCTGGATATCCTTGATAATTTTCTGTCTTGTTGATCTTTCTAATATTGACAGTGGAGTGTTAAAGTCTACCACTATTTTTGTGTGGGAGTCTAAGTCTCTTTGTAGGTCCTTAAGAACTTGCTTTGTGTATCTGGGTGCTCCTGTATTGGGTGCATATATATTTAGGATCATTAGCTCTTCTTGTTGCATTGATCCTTTTACCATTATTTGTCTCTTTTGATCTTTGTTGGTTTAAAGTCCATTTTATCAGAGAGTAGGATTGCAACTCCTGCTTTTTTTTTTTTTGCTCTCCATTTGCTTGGTAAATCTTCCTCCATCCCTTTATTTTGAGCCTTTGTGTATCCTTGCATGTGAGATGGGTTTCCTGGATACAGCACACTGATGGGTCTTGAATTTTTATCCAATTTGCCAGTCTGTGTCTTTTGATTGGAGCATTTAGCCCATTTACATTTAAGGTTAATATTGTTATGTGTGAATTTGATCCTGCATTATGATGCTAGCTGGTTGTTTTGCCCATTAGTTGATGCAGTTTCTTCATTGTGTCAATGCTCTTTACCATTTGGTATGTTTTTGGAGTGGCTGGTACCGATTATTTCTTTCTGTGTTTAGTGCCTCTTTCAGGAAATTTTGTAAGGCAGGCTGATGGGAGCTTCTTTCAGGAGCTTTTGTAAGGCAGGCAGATTGTAATGAAATCTTTTAGCAATTGCTTGTCCATAAAGGATTTTATTTCTCCTTGACTTGTGAAGCTTAGTTTGGCTGGATATGAAATTCTAGGTTGAAAATTCTTTTCTTTAAGAATGTTCAGTATTGGCCCCCACTCTCTTCTGGCTTGTAGGGTTTCTGCTGAGAGATCTGCTGTGAGTCTGATGGGCTTCCCTTTGTGGGTAACCCAACCTTTCTCTCTGGCTGCCCTCAGCATTTTGTCCTTCATTTCAATCCTGGTGAATCTGATGATTATGTGCCTTGGGGTTGCTCTTCTTGTGCTGTTCTCTGTTTTTCCTGGACTTGAATGTTAGCCTGCCTTGCTAGGTTGGGGAAGTTCTCCTGGATAATATCCTGAAGAGTGTTTTCCAGCTTGGATTCATTCGCCCTGTCATGTTCAGGTACACCTATCAAACATAGATTAGGTCTTTTCACATAATCCCATATTTCTTGGAGGCTTTGTTCATTTCTTTTTTTTCTTTTTTCTCTAATCTTGCCTTCTTATTTTATTTCATTGAGTTGACCTTCAGTCTCTGATATCCTTTCTTCTGCTTGGTTGATTTGGCTATTGAAACTTGCATATACTTCACGAAGATCTCATGCTGTGTTTTTAGCTCCATCAACTCGTTTATGTTCTTCTCTAAGCTGGTTATTCTAGGTAGCATTTCATGTAACCTTTTTTCAAGGTTCTTAGTTTCTTTGTATTGGATTAGAACATGATCTTTCAGCTCAGGGAATTTTATTATTACCCACCTTCTGAAGCCTCCTTCTGTCAATTCATCAGATTCATTCTCCATCCAGCTTTGTTCCCTTGCTGGTGATAAGCTGTGATCCCTTGGAGGAGGAGAGGCATTCTGTTTTTTGGTGTTTTCAGCCTTTTTGCACTGGTTTCTTCCCATCTTCATGGATTTATCTACCTGTAGTTGGTGACTACAGGTAGTCACCTTTGTAGTTGGTGACTTTCAGATGGGGTCTCTGAGAGGACATCCTTTTTGTTGACAGTGAAGCTATTTCTTTCTGTTTTTCAAGTTTCCTTCTAATAGTCAGGCCCCTCTGCTGCAGGACTGCTGGAGGGCCACTCAGGACCCTGCTTGCCTGGGGATCACCCATGGGGGCTGCAGAACAGTAAGGGTTGCTGCCAGTTTCTTCTTCTGTTATCTTCCTCCCAGAAGGGTACCTGTCAGATGTCAGCCAGAGCTCTCCTTTATGAGGTGCCTCTTTGGATCTATGGGGGTTGGGGAGCCACTTGAGGAGACACTCTGTCCTTTATCAGAGCTCAAGTTCTATGCTGGGAGTGCCGTTGTTCCCTTCAGAGCTGCGAGGCAGGTACATTTAAGTGTGCTGCAGCAGAATTCATAACTGCCTCTTTTCCCAGGTGCTGTGTCCTGGGAAGGTGGGGCTTTATTTACAGGTTCCTGATGTGCTGCTGCCTTTTTTCAGAGATGTCCTGACCAGCAAGGAGGTAAAGGAGGTAGTCTAGTCATAGTCTGCCAGCAGAGGTGTTGCTGAGCTGCTATGGGCTCTGCCCAGCTGCTGTGTAAACTTCCTTGTGGTTTTGTTTACAGAGGTACAGTTACAACTGCCTCGGTAATGGTGGTCTGCCTCGGTAATGGCGGACTGCCTCGGTAGTGGCAGACACCCTTCCCCCAACAGGGCTGGACTGTACCGGGTTCAGCTGCGCTTGCTGCAAAACTCTCAATCTAGAGCATTTCAGATTGCTGGTCTTTGTGAGGGGTGGACCTGCTGAACCAGATCCTCTGGCTCCCTGCTTTCAGTCCCCTCTTTTTCAGTTGAATGGATGGCTCTGTCTCCCAGGTATTTCAGAGTCCAGAAACGGCTGCCCAGATTTATGGGGGTTTTTGTGCAGTGAAACAGCTATGCTAGAAACTCCTGGTGCTTTTCAGCCTAGAAGTCTCCTGGTCTGTGGGCAGTAAAAATTGCAGAAGTGCAGTATCTGAACCAGAGTGCTGGAGTGGCTGGAAAAGCCCCCCATGGCCTCTGTTGGGTAGGGAGGGGGGTCCTCTGGGTATTGCACTTCCCAGGTGAGGCAGCACCCTACTCTGCCTTGGCTCGCCCTTCTTGGGCTACACCCACTGTACCACCAGTCCCAATGAGATCCACTTGGTACCTTGTTTGGAAATGTGGTGATCACTCAACTTCTGTGTTGCTCTTGCTGGGAACTGCACTCCAGAGCTGTTCCTATTTGGCCATCTTGGATCTCCCCCACCAGGAATCATTTTTTGAAAAATGATGTTGTTTTATTTTAAACTTTTTATCATGGGTCAATGTATGAAGTTTCTAGGACCAGCTAGGATTCAATTTGGAGGCTGAATATGATAGAATTAAATAAGGCTTAAAATTCCATGGACTCAGATCAAGTTTATTTAAGAGTTGCCAGGGAGACAGAAACCTAACAGTAAATCCAGGTAATCTTGAAAAGCGGGAGGAAATTTGGGTCAGGCATTGTCACCAAATGCTACTCTGGAAAGCATGCATTTGCCCATCCTCAGAATCCTGTAAGTCTCTGGTTGCAATCCTTCCCTGTAACTACCTACCCCCTCCCCAGTTCCATGGAAAAGGGGAGACATCCATTTATTCCTCATTACATTAATGTTTTCCCTCCCTATTATTTTCTTTTGTATTTTCCATCAGCTTATTTTGTTTCTCCTGATCATCAAGATGAAACATGATTATTATAGAAAAAATTCAACAGCAAAGTATAAAAGAAAAGCAAAAACAACCACATGAAATGCTATAATCAGTAGATAAATTACAGGCTGGGTATGATGGCTCATGCCTGTAATCCCAGCACTTCGGAAGGCTAAAGTGGGAGGATCGCTTGAGCTCAGGAGTTTGACACTAGCCTGGGCAACACAGTGAGACCCTGTCTCTTCAAAAAAATAAAAAAAAAAACTAGTGGAGAGGATCACTTGAGCTTAGGAGTTCAAGGCTGCAGTGAGCTATAATTCCCCAGGTATACCAGCCTGGGGAGCTGAGTGAGACCCTGTTTCAAAACAAACAACAATAAAAATAGAGAAACTACTGTGGTGGTGTATATCCTTTGTGTTTTTCTTTGTATTTCTTTTCATAGCATAAATCATACTTTATAATTTTGTATCCCAAATTTTGTTCATAATTCTATGATAAGCATTTTCACTTGTCATCAAAGCTCTTCATAAACATAATTTTAATGGCTTTATAATATTCTATCTCATGAGTATACATAATTCACTTAACCTTTCTTCTAAAGTTAAATGTTTATGTTGAGCTAGTTTTGGGCCTTTATAATAATGTTGTAATGATACTCTTTGTGCATAAATCTTTGATCATATTTCTGATAATTTGTTTAGGATAAATGCCCAGAATTGGAACTACTGGAACAACCATTTCTTAGGTTCTTGATATATAATGCCAAATTGCTTTCCAGAAAAATTGAAGCAGTTTATAGTCGTACCCGATTTTACCTACATTGAAAAATCCTTTTTCCCTCAATATATATGCTGATTTGATTGATGAAAAAAGTGTTACTCATTTTTGAAATGTTTATATGATCATAAGAAAGGTTGAATTTAAGAAATGGTTATCAACCACTTTGTATTTTAGTTCTCTCTTTTTTTTCTTTGTCTCTACTTTCCTGTGACCTTACTTTTGCCATCTCTGAGTAAATCAGTATCTTCAATGGATGTGCCAGTTGGCCAAAGACTCCTTCTCTTGTTGCCCTCCCTACTTTCCCCCTTATTTATTCCTTTTCCTACTGTTTTAAACTTTTATTTTTTAATTTTCAAGACAGAATCACACCTTGTCACCCAGGCTGGAGTGAAGCGGTGCGATCACGGCTTACTGCCAGTCTTGAAGTTCTGGGCTTAAGTGATCCTCCCACCTCAGCCTCCCCAGTAGCTAGGACTACAGGTATGCTCCACCACACCTGGTTAATTTTTAATTATTATTATTTTTTGGTAGATTGCAAGATAGCTCAGAGGCTCTCTCATTGGACAGCAGAGGCTGAACCTCGCAGGCAGGTCACAGGATCTCTCTATGTTGCCCAGACTGTTCTCAAATTCCTGGGCTCAAGTGTTCTTCCCACTCTGGCCTCCCACTTTTCCTGCTCTTTTAGATTTCTCCTGCAGGGCTAAAGAAATTGACAGCCTTTGGATAAGAGGCACCAAGCCCTAACTGGTGTTCAGAAAATAAAGCCCAGCAGCTACTAATGGGTTCAGGAACATTTGGGACTTTTCAGCTCTTGAAACTGTTTAACCGCTGGGGAAACTCCAAGAGGACTGAGACATTGTCCTGCTTGCCTCTGTATTTCCAGGGCCTAGAACAGAGCCGGTGCATACAGAAGTCAAGGAGCTCAGTGCATGTGTGTTGGATGAACAAACAAAGCCTTCTCAAGGTTCAGGTTTCTTGACCATGGTTTTGGTCTCCTGACCTGCAACCCAAGAAAAAAAACAAAAACAAACAAAAAGTAAAACAACAAGGCTGCTGAGGAAGTTGGAAATTAATCTACATTTTGCAATTTGTACAAAAATGTAATTAGATTCCTTCTCCAGAGGTAATCCATTAATGTCATCAATGATTGCAGTTACTCAGTATGTAACCTGAAAAAAAAATTGCTGATGTCTCATAAACATAAACACTTGCTTAGTAAAATAATTCTGCACCCAGTGCCAGCCATTTCCTGTTTCTTTTTTCTATTTGACATGGTACGTCCTCTGCAGCATTCCTATTTAGAGACAGAAGCAAAGCCTGCTCCCTGGGGGCTGGAAGGGCCTTCTCTGACACTGCACCTGCGAGGTGGAGACTTGCTACTGCTTGCTGGAAACTGCACAGTGGCATGGCTCCCTCCACTGGCAGTTCTCCCATGGCCAGTTAGCTGGGCTTCAGATAACTGACCACATGGTCTAGTCTAGTCAACGTTGCTTTGTCTTTCTTTCCTTTTTCCCAAAAACTTTTATTTTAAGTTCTAGGATACATGTGCAGGATGTGCAGTTTCCTTACATAGGTAAATGTGTGCCACAGGGATTTGCTGCACCTGTCAAACCATCACCTAGGTGTTAAGCCCAACATCTGTTAGCTATTGTTCCTGATGCTCTCCTTCCCCTTGCCACCCCCAACCCGACAGGCTCCTGTGTGATGTTCCCCACCTGTGTGTCCATGTGTTCTTAACGTTCAGCTCCCACTTGTAAGTGAGAACATGCGGCGTTTGGTTTTCTGTTCCTGCTTTAGTTTGTTGAGGATAATGGCTTGTAGCTCCATCCATGTCCCTGCGTAAGACATGATCTTATTCCCTTTTATGGCTGCAATAGCATTCCATGGTGTACATGCACCACATTTTCCTTATCCAGTCTATTATTGATGGGCATTTGGGTTAATTCCATGTCTTTGCTATTGTGAATAGTGCTGCAATGAATATATGCATGCATGTATCTTTGTAACAGAATGATTTATATTCCTTTGAGTGTATACTCAGTAATGGGATTGTTGGGTCAAATGGTATTTCTGCCTCTATGTCTTTGAGGAGTCATCACACTGTCTTCCACAATGGCTGACTATTTTACATTCCCACCAACAGTGTAAAAGCGTTCCTTTTTCTCCGAAACCTTGCCAGCATCTGTTGTTTATTCACTACTCATTGTGGTTTTAATTTGCATTTCTCTAATAATCAGTGATGTTGCAAACCAAATTCAGCAGCACAGCATTGCTTTTTCTATACAGTTTAATTCTTAGTTGAAATAGAAGTAAAAATATGAATTAAGTGCCAAAAAGCTCATGTAAACTTAGGGGCTCAACTTCCTTATTTCCTCTTTCTGTAACTTTCTTCTCCTGCCAGAAAGCTTTCCCTGGCTCCATGGTGTTCATGGATCTCCATCCACCCTGCCTTTACCAGCAGGCAGGCCTATGTCTCATTAGGAGCCCCGAGCTCCTGCAACCAGGCCCTTGGGGATCCAGCACTCATACCTCAAACTCAGGAAGCAGGAGGTTAGTAATGGAGACACCTGATTGTGAGAAGCTTGAGGAGCCCATCTGAGCACAGCTGTGAGCTTCCCTCCCTAACAGCCAGAGCTGGAAAGTTCTCCTGTAACTTGGAGCAGGTGGAGGGAGAGTACACTGATTTGAATGTGGTCATCCTGGAGGAGTGTGTCAATGCTGAGATTGAAACCTCAATCTTCCCTGCTCCTCTTTCCAAGGCAGGTTGGGAGTCTCTCCTGTGAGCTGTCAGCACACTATTTATGTTACAATTATTTACTGTTGTGCTCGTCTACCCTAGGGCAAGGGACATGCCTTTGTATCTTTCAATCCCACTGTCTAGTATGATATCTGTCTGACACAGTAGGCATTAAAGACATTTCTTTAATTAATCAAAAGAAGTTAAAGATGTGAGAGTGGAGTTGTTAGGTGCAGGATTAGATCAAAGCATAATGGGGGTGACCCAGGAGATTGCTGGAGGTCAAATTTCTATTGCTTTCAGCTGGGAGAGCATTGTTCTGAGGATAAATTTTCTCAATTTTCCATATTAACCTTGGAAACCTTTCTCCAAGAGATAGTTCACCGTAAGCTCTTTTTCCATTCTGGGCTACTTCTTCTCAGGGGTTTCTATACATTTTGGCACAGACACATGTGAAGAGCTAGACTGGGAATGTTACGACTTTCATGTCCTACTGGGGTATCTGTTCTGTGAGGGAAAAAAGAGTCTTGGGTCTCCTGTAGCACAGATCCCTTCAGGGAGCACGGTGTTTATATAAAGCCCTGAGCACTTTGACATGGACTTTCGCTGGTCAAAAGAATGGTGACAGCCCTATCATTCCCACGAGTTCTCTATCAAAATGTACTTCTCTCTTTTGCAAAACTGGCAATGCCAAGTTCAACTTCTTTGACTTCATTGTGTCTCTGTTCCTATCATATGAAATATTTCTCAGGGCAGAACTGTCGAACAGTGATCCCAGGACCACCTGCATCTGAATTACCTGAGTGGGCTTGCAAAAATGCAGATTCTTATCCTGCCATTTCAGACTACTGATTTAAAGATTATTCCTTTGTGGTAGCTAAAGTTGGATAACTTCTGTCTTCAGGCATGGGGGGTTGGTGCCCCTGGGAGTAGTGGTCCTCTTTGATGCTTCTAAAAAGATGTATGGTCCAGATGGCACTGGGAGAAGGTAACTGCTCTCTTTGCCTGCCTCTTGCTGGTCTATAGTTATATGTAAAGTCTGTGATAGGCAGACTTTATTGGTGGGGATAAAATATGAACAAGATACTGCCTCTGTTCTCTGTTGCTTATAACTTAAAGTGTCTATATTCATAAACAAATCATTTCAATAAAGGACACATTGGGGCAAATCAAATGCCATAAAAGGTGGGGAGAAGGAGAGGTCATTTTGCTGAGGTTAGGATGATCTGGTGAGAGTTTCATGGGATTTCAAATTAGGCCTTGAACAATGACTGGGACTTCCCAGGTGAGAGGGAATCACCATGTTGGCCAAGATGGTCTCAATCTCTTGACTTCGTGATCCACCCTCCTCAGCCTCCCAAAGTGCTGGGATTACAGGCATGAGCCATCACGCCCAGCCTGAAACAAAGACTTTCTAGATTGATGTAGCAGGTTGATCAAGTCATGGAAATGAGGGGGCTGGAGGGATGTCTGAGCAGCAGAGAGGAGTCCCAAGTGGCTGGGTGGGAGGATGCAGGAAGCCGTACCATGAGAGGAGAGATGGATGCTGGGTGAAACTCAGGCACACCAGCGCTGTCTTCTGTGTCCAGGGTGGTGATTCAGCCTTTCCCAGCAAGATTAGATGCGATCACTCCCCCTGGTGCAGAACCTGGTCTGAGAATTTCCATGCCCATCACACTTCCTCATTCTGGGTTAATAAAACCCTAATTCCCCTTGTGTCTTCTTGTACCCCATGCCCTCAAAATTGTTCTGTGCCATCTGCACTCTTGTCTATGTGGCAGAGCCAAGCCTTGGTGAGAGAGCAGAGGACAGACCAAGAAGAGAAACAATTGGGTCAGTTCTGTGCTGTCTATGCAGATGTGGGAGGTGAATAATCCGAAACAGTGAGTGATACAAAAGGCATTTATATTTGGCTTTGGAATGCACAATGTGATTGCTGGCAGCGCGGGTAGCAGATTTATCTTCCTAATTAGGCAAATGTTCAAATGAGTTGGCACTCCCTGAACAAGCCACCACATCCTAAGGCCATGTAAAAAGAAATCCTAGGATCAATTTTCATTTTGATATGAGTATTATTTATATTAGTACTAGTTGGAATGTTCTAGAGTATTAGCATTCAGAGATTCCCATCACATTGGCTTCTGTGGCAAATGGGCTTCCAGTGGCATGTCTTCATTCGTGACTGATTTTTCATGAATCTGGGAATGACCTTTACCAAATTTCAGAATAATTAAATAAAACCTTCTGATTCATTGTGGTAAGGAATATGTTCTTACATTAATAATATTTTCGTGGTTGGTGTAGAAGGTAGGATTATTTCTGTGTCTGTGTTGCAGTGTACACAGCAGGTTAGAAAAAGCCAATCATGATTCTAATTCCCTTTTGAACTTTAGTTTCCAGTAAAATACAGTCAGATATAAGTTATTGCATGTACTCTAAGCCCACTCTAAGCCCATGTGCAGACAACAGAATTTATAACCATCAATAAAATCATTCATTTCAAGTTATTAATCTAATCATGGAATTTTATAGCTAGAAGTGACATTTGAGGTCATCTAATCTAACTTTATCATTTTGGTGATGAGGCTGGGAGAAATTTAAGGAACTTGAGGATGAAGCACTAAAAGTGGGGCCTGGGCTAGCCCAGGATAAAAAAGTGCCTTTGTTACCAAAACAAAACCAAACCTCAAAGTCCTCTATGGATAATTCCAAACAGTTGATTGTCTATGTATATTTTAATCCCCATACTTCATGGGGTACATGATGGAGAGGATACTCCTAACCTCTCCTTAACAATTATTGACTGAGCCCTAAGAAATTGCCAGGGCTTTGGATACAGTGAATAAGATAGGTGTGGCCCTTGCCCTTTGAATCTTACAATCTCCCCTAGACACGCAGTGCTTTCCTGCTGACTCTCAGGCCCATCTTGGCTGTTCTGGATCAGCCTTCTTCATCCTGGATGGGGGATAATCTTTAAGCTTGTCCACTGTTTAGTTTTCTGATGAGAGCAAACAGAAGAGCGTAGCAGAGATTTTCTTCTCTCTGCCAGATCACCAGCAGATGAGATGGGCATGAGAGAACCAGACCAGAGCTACCATGGTGCTCCCTAATTCCAGCTTCCAAATGTTCTCTGAGATGCAAATCCAGTCCATGCCCCACCTTTACCCCCACAGGTCCCTTTCAATGTTTGGAGGTAGAAGGTGGAGGGAGCTCCAATCTCAGAGAGGGTTTGTATTGAGTGGAAGAGGAAGAGGAAAGTCCTCAACATCACTGACTAAACTGCTCCCAAATTTGAGAAGTTACGAAGATTGGGTGAAGAAAAGCACAGAAAGGGAAAGATGGGAAGGAGAAGAGAAAGCAGGTGCTTGTGTGCAAGTGGGGTGGGGTTACCAGATCCCCTGGGAAGAGTCTCCAACAATCCTGAGCATTGTTTCTTTCTCACCTGGCTGCAAATAGATGCAGCCCTTGGGAGGTAAGCAAGGGTACTATGGCACTTTCTCTGGGTCCTGTGTGCAATGTTGCAAGAGAATAACAGAGCCAAGCCAGCTGCCTGCAGCCTGCATCTTCCCTCACATATTTAAGGCCCATTTGAAGGGATCACCTCTATCCTCACTCCAGGAACACCTGCAGACGTGGGATGAGTGAGGAGTGGGACAAAGTAACCCAGAGTAAGGGAAGCCCTGGAGAGAAGCTGATTAGAAATGCTTTGAGAGTGGTAACAGTCAATGGGAAACTATTAAAGAAGGAAAAGGAGGTGATTATTTATCTGTCCGATACCCTAATGGGGGAAAGATTTTTCTAAACTTAAGGGAAATTATGAAGGAGAAGACTGATAGGTTTGTTTATATTCAAATTAAAAACGGTGTAGGCCAAAAAGTAATGAAAAATTAAAAGACAAGAAAATTGGGAAAATACTTGTAACAAACATGCTAGACAAAATATTAACTTTCTGAATATGGTAAGAGGGCATGGAAATAGATTTAGAGCCCAATATGTAAATACATAAAGGACGTGAACAGGTTGCAAAGGGAAATTGACATTTCTAACAAACATGAAAAGTATTTGGTTTCACCAAGTAATCTGAGATGCAAATTAATATACTAATAGCATATCTTTGTTTTGTTTTGCTTTTTTTTTTTTTAAATCTAACAAAATTAGAACACTCCCAGTCATTGCTGGTGTGTTCATAGGAGATCAGATTGATACACCCTTACTTGAAATCAATTGGCAATATTTATCAGAAATCTTAGGATGTTTCTACTCTGTGACTAAGTAATTTCATTCAAGTGTCTCCATCCTAGGCCGGGCGTGGTGGCTCACGCCTGTAATCCCAGCACTTTGGGAGGCCGAGGCGGGCAGATCATGAGGTCAAGAAATCGAGACCATCCTGGCCAACATGGTGAAATCCTGTCTCTACTAAAAATACAAAAAAAAAAAAAAAAAATTAGCTGGGCATGGTGGTATGTGCCTGTAGTCCAGCTACTTGGGAGGCTGAGGCAGGAGAATTGCTTGAAACCAGAAAATGGAAGTTGCAGTGAGCCGGGATCATGCCACTGTACTCCAGCCTGGTGATAGAGTGAAACTCTGTCTCAAAAAAAAAAAAAAAGAGTCTCCATCCTAAGGAAACAATGTGAAATATACAGAGAGTTTTAAATTCAAATGGTTCATCACTAAAAATTGATAATGATCTTAATGCTCAAAATGGGGTAAGAGTTAAACAAATTATGGTTCAGTTATGTAGCAGGGTGTGCTATAACCATTAAATGTGACATTTGTGCAGAATTTTTAGACATAAAGAAATGATTCCATATTGAATACAAATTGAAAAAAGCAGAATGTGAAATGAGATGTAGATTATCCTTCTAACTAGAATGTTACAAGATAGTATATACACATATGCATGGCAAAGGGCTGCAAGGAAATAAACCAAAATGTTAACAGTGATTATCTCTGGGTGGTGGGATTATGAGTGATTTTTCCTTTCAAGATTTTTTTTATTTAATCTTATAAACATGTGTGATTCATTGAAGTAAAATAATAACAACTACCACCATCACCATCAGATATTTTGTTTTGAAAGTAAGAACAGGGCCAGGTGCGGTGTCTCATGCCTATAATCCCAGCACTTTGGGAGGCTGAGGTGGGTGGATCACCAGAGGTCAGGAGTTTGAGACCAGCCTGGTGAAACCTTGTCTCTACTAAAAATACAAAACAAAAATTAGCTGGGCATGATGGTGGGCGCCTGTAATCCCAGCTGCTCTGGAGGCTGAGGCAGGAGAATCACTTGAACCTGGGGGTGTGGAGGTTGCAGTGAGCTGAGATTGTGCCATTGCACTCCAGCCTCAGTGACATAGTGAGACTCTATCTAAAGAAAAAAAAAAGAAAGAAAGGATAAGAGGAGATGAAACGGCACAGTTTGGGAATGTGAAACCCAGTCCGAAGCACAAACTGGGAAACCAGTTGACTTCAGTGGAGGCTCACGCTCAGGAGCTGTGTTAACAAATCCTGTCTCTGTCCCTAGGCTCAGAGTCCAGAGAGTAGGACAGATTGTTGACAGGAGTGAAGTCTTACCCTGAAGCCCAGGCTTTAGATCCGAGTCCAGGTTGGAAAGGTCTGACTTCTCTATGGAGAAAAAGGGGCAGTTCAGTGGTGGTCAGTGTTATGACAAGTGGAATAGGGGCCCCCTGGGAAAAGAGAGTGGGGAAAGAGAACTTCGGGATCCCTGGAAGATCGTTGCATGTCCTCACCTGGTCTCGCTTGGCGTGTAATAGAAGGCCGTGCTTTTCATGTATCTTAACTGTGTGTAACCTGAACCCAGGATTCTCCAAACTTTAGCAAAACACCTGTGCAGTTGAACTGAAGTATCAGGGCTGCAAGACAGTGAAGTACTGCTTCAGAGAAGAAGAGGAAACAGGGAAAGACCAGGAACCCTGAAGACCATCTTTGGGAGAAAAATCACTCTTGGTGATGGAAGCAGTGAGTGAACTGAGGCAGGTTCAGCAGAAACATGGCTGGGGAAAGCCCCAGCCTGGGTGCGCCATTGTGTTTCCTGACCCCGCCACTGTTTATGTGGATCTAGCCTGTGTTCCCACATAGCCTCCCTGTGACCAACAGCGGGAGTGCTGCTGGGTTCTGTGTGGTTAGGGATACAGTCTGTATTTAAGGAACAGAATGAAATTAATTGCCCCCCTTGGGATAGCTGCAGCCTACATTTTCTGACTCGTTAGCAAAGGGCTCTAACTAGGTGAGATAACCAGTTTCATGGGTAGGTTAGCTCTTGGCTGTCAGGATTTCTGTTCTCTGCCCAATAGAGCAGGAGCTGAAAAATATTTCACAATAATCATCACAATGGAGGGACCCTGCAGGAGCTGATAGGAGCTCGGGTTTTTTTTTGTTGTTGTTAGCTGACCCATTCTCGACATCATTCCTGGGCCTGAATGCAAAGCAGATGAAGTCCCCTGTGTGCATGTGCATGTGTGGGCATATGCCACATTGATGTATGCATGTACACTTTGCTGTAATGTGTTCTTCACATCTGGGGATAACTTAGGTGGGCTCATCCAGGAGCAGACTCTGCGATGGGGCTTTGTATGCAAAAGTTAATGGGGAGTGCTATGGGAGAAAGAGAGAGGGAAGGAGGGAGGGATGGAGGAAGGAAGGGGAGCCGGACTGAGCAGAGAGAGCCACAGAGTGGCGCTGTAGTTGTAGCAAAGGCCTCAGTCCATCTGGACCTGAGATAGACCTTCAGAGTGTCCTGTTGTTTCATGAAGGTGGTCACTTTGTACCCTCCAATGACCCAATGGACTTGTCCCTGGGTGCCAGCCACTGCTTGGAAAGAGTCATACCTTAGGTGAAACCTTGCCTTTGGCCAGGGATGATTCCCTGGGGGAGCCTCAGCCTCGAGTCTCAGCAGGGGGTAACTAGGGGATCCCACGCTTCAGTTTTGATGTGGGATCTTGGCAGCATCCCACGGCTCCCACTGCAGAAACTGAGATTCTGAGAATCTCAGAATACCTACATTCTGAAAACTGTTTCCATCCTGAGCCCATCCATGGTGGTTTCCATCAGGACAGCCTTCCTGATGGTCCTGGTCACTGTATCGGGGAGGATACGTGGAGCTTTTTATAGGACTTAGTGGGTCTGCTTCCAGAATACCATCAACCTCATCACCTGTGGCAGTGAACCTGGGCCTTGCCTCCTAGTTTAGGGAGCTAAAGTTGGTCACTTTAGTGCTGTCCAATAGAAATAAAAGGTGAGCCACAGATTTAACATTTTTCTTGTAACCACTTAATAAAAAGAAAGAGATGACATTAATTTTAATAACATAGTTTAGCCTAATATAATCAAAATTTTATTTCAACATATAATCAATATTGAAAAATATTTTAATTTGATTTAATTTTTTGTACTAGGCCTTTGAAATCACATGTGAGTTTTATACTACGGTGCATCTCCATTCAGACTGGCCACAGTCGAGTGTGCGGTAGCCATGTGTGGCTAGCGGCTGCTGTGTTGGAGAGTTCTAGAGTACAATCTCTTTCTGCTATGAATTTACTCCTCCCATTAAAAAAAATGAGCTTTTTAATTGGAGGGAGTTAGATGGCCAATAATTCAAGTTAATTACCATTATTATTAAAAAACATGTACAGCACCCCCGATTGAATTTGTTTTGTGTACAGTACAAAGAAGGCTATTCAAGATTGGTACTTTCCTGCTAGAAGTTTCTAAGCTTCTGTTACAGTGTTTACTGATTTTGCTTCTAAATCTATATTATCAGTCTTCAGTGCAGGCCGCAAAAGTAGAATATTCTTCCCTCTTCCATGGATAATAACACCTTCCACTTTCCCAGAGTAGAAAGTTAATGATTTTCTGTGTTGCAAATGAGGACAAGAATTTCTGTGATGACAAATTTTGCTTTTAAGACTATTTCTGGGTAAAACTTTTTAGTTGATTAGATTGCATTTTAATATCGAAGAGAACACTATTATAAATGAGTTAGATCTCCTCTGCCTTTGGCAAACACCAGGATGGATTTTCTAGGTATAAGCGCACAGCTGTGCGCACTGTTTTGCTATTATTTACACAAAGCAAATCACTTTCTTATCCTCCACTGCTGTGAGTTTGTGTGTGTTGCTTTTGCTTTTCCATGTCTCTTTTCTCCTCCTTCTGATTTGGTATCTGCCAGCTTTTGATAAGTTCTCTGAAAGGTGGGTGCTGGGGAGCTTTACTTCTAGACTTCCTGCCTTGCAGCCCCTCCCAGTGGGAAGCCCCAGACCATTGTCATATCCTCTGGGATTGGTTTTTTAAAAAAATCTTATTTCAGTAGCAGGGTACATGTGTTTTTTTTGTTTTGTTTTGCTGTTAACATGGATGAATTCTATAGTGGTGAACTCTGGGACTTTAGTGCACCCGTCACCCGAATAGTGTACATTGTACCTAACGTGTAGTGGTTTTGCTTTGTTTTGCTTTGTTGTTTGTTTTGAGGTGGAGTTTTACTCTTGTTGCCCAGGCTGGAGTGCAATGGCGTGATCTCGGCTCACTGCAACCTCCACCTTCTGAGTTCAAGCAATTCTCCTGCCTCAGCCTCCCTAGTAGCTGGGATTACAGGTGCCTGCCACCATGCCCAGCTAATTCTTTGCATTTTTAGTAGAGACAGGGTTTTGCCATATTGGCCAGGCTGGTTTTGAACTCCTGACCTCAGGTGATCTGCCTGCCTCAGCCTCCCAAAGTGCTGGGATTACAGGTGTGAGCCGCCACGCCCAGGTAGTTTTTTATCCCTACCCTCTATCCTCTCCCTTCTGAGTTTTTGAAGACCATTATATCACTCTGTATACCTTTTTTGATTGAAGAAGTTTCCTGCTTTCCTGGTTCATCTCATCCTAGGAGCCGACATTGCAGATTATTTAGAATTTATCTGTTTCCTCAGCTACCAAGGCTCCAGCAAGATTTGAGGGCACATAGTGGTGTTGGTTTCTGTCAGAGCGTTTTAAGGGAGCTTTGCTTTGCTTCCTTCAGAATGGGCTTGGCCAGTTGAAACACATGAACCCCATACCCAGCAAAATCAGAAGGAAAATCTAATTTTAGATTTTCCAGTAGCCATGTTAGAAAAAGTAAAAAGGAACAGGTTGACTTAAATTTAATAGTGTATTTTACTTGGCCCTATATATCCAAAATATTATTGTTTCAATGAATAATCAATATAAAATTTATTGAGCTATCATGTGTTTTATTTGTACTAAGTCTCCAAAATCTGGTATACTTAAAACACATCTGAATTTGGGTGCTACATCTTTATCAGAAATACATGATCTATAGTTAGAGTTCATAAAACTTACAATTGAAAATGTGAATGCATGTATTCAAGTTGTTCCAAACATATTTAAAAGTTTTTTAATAACTAAATTGTTTTAATATTCACGCTCCTATTAATAGAACTGGTTTATCTTTGTTAGATAAGAGCAACTTGGAAGCAGACTGACTTTGAAGCAAAGGGAAAAGTAATCCTGCCAAATGAAGTTTGTTCAGTGGCAACAGGCTTTACATTGCATTCATTAAAAAATTTAAATGGATGTTTAATTAAAATTACATTAAAGTCGAAATTTACTTTCTCAATCACAGTAGCCATATTTTGATTACTCAATAGCCACATGTAGTTATTTTAAGATCTTTTAAAGTACTGTTGAATTGAAAAAACAAAATATAAACAGAGAAGAACTGCATAGTGATTTCCTCACAGTATTTGCTGTGTGGCTATTTTCATACTTTGCCTGTGTGTGCGTGCGTGTTTCTCTATTACCTACCTTCCCGATTCTTTTTCCTTGTTTTTGAGATGGAGTTTCATTCTGTTGCCCAGGCTGGAGTGCAGTGGTGTGATCCCGGCTCACTGCAACCTTTGCATCCTGGGTTCAAGCAATTCTTCGGAATCAGCCTCCTGAGCAGCTGGGATTACAGGCACCTGCCACAATGTCTGGCTAATTTTTGTATCTTATTTTATTATTATTATTTTTTAATAGAGACGGGGTTTCACCATATTGGCCAGGCTGTTCTCAAACTCCTGACCTCAAGTGATCCGCTCACCTCGGCCTCCCAAAGTGCAGGGATTACAGGCGTGAGCCGCAGTGCCAGGCCCCAGTTCTTTATCTGAGATTCCAAGTGCTGTCTCTCTGCCTTTGAATTGCATTTGTTCCTGTCTCCTGCCTTTATGTCATTGTTTTCCACTTTCCTTTCCATGTACCATTTTTTCTTCCCCTTTCTCCTCCTTTTGCATCTGGTTTTCTTCTTGAACTAGCCACAAAGTCTATTTTTTAATTTTTTTTTTGTATTGCCTAGCTTTGAATCCCTAGGAATAAAATAAGAGAGACAGTTTAGATTACTTCACTAAGTTAAATAAAATAAAACTTAAACCCAAACAACCAAAGTCACGTGACCCTGGCTTGATTGCCTTTTCTTTTGGATCATTGACTAATGAAGGGGAGAACCATCCCTTTCCCGGAGTCCATCGAGGTCGGCCTGGGACTCTGTGTGGGGTTTTGCAGAGGGGGCCTCTGGGATGGTCACTTGTGGTTTTTGATTCTTTTGTTTTTGTCCGACTCCAACCGTTAACTTCTGCTTGGAGATTAAAAATGACACTGAAGTCTCTCAGCACTTCTGTCTTTGCAAGGGATGGAGAGGGGTCAGCTCTGCTCTGCCGGGTAATGGTAGCCATTGGAAGTAGGAAGGAGCCTCTTAACCAAGGGTGTGAGATGCTGATGAGGCAGAGGGGAATGTCAGCTAGGGCTGGTTGTGTCCTCCAATGGAGACTGGAGGGAGGGGAGCAGAGGGGAGTGAGGCAGGGACCTCAGGTTAACTTGGGCCATTAGAGGTGTGACCGTTACCAAGTCACTCTCCTGCTGGCCCTCGGCTTCCTTCCTCCTTCTTGAATCCAGCTGCACTCTTTGTGGTTTCCCTACTGTATCAGCCCATGGGTCCAGATCTATTCTGCAGAATACTCTCGTTCTCATTGCCAGCCAGGCACCCAGTGACAGAGCTGGGAAGAGGTGAAGCCAAACCTTTATATTGTTAAAAGTGATGAGGGGAAGGAAAGTAATAGCAGCGAGTGTATCTTCACATTCCATTTCACTTCTGGAATAATTCAAGTCTGTGTGGACCATTGTTGCTTGACCTGTCAAGATCCAAATACATACCCACCACTGAATACCCCTTGTATCTGTGTCCTCCACAGTGCCTGCCCTAACCATGTCCAGTATCCATAGCCTTCCACTAGAACTGGTAGAAGAGGGAAAACCGGGGCTGTGGACATTTTTGGGGAGCATTTTCTGTAGTTCAATCTTATTCAATTTACCAAGTGTTAATTGCTATTTTTTCAAACCTGTATTTTTAGGCTGTTACTGTGCACCAGGCTCTGAGATAAACATTGCATAAAGATCAGCTCATTTACTTATGTGCCAGGATAGACAGGTCCTTAAAAAAAATTCATACAGTTCCTTTCATCCAGAGCTCGTAAGCATGTCTATATAATATAACTGATGTTGTAAAATATATCCCATGGAACAGGTAACTGTGCAAGGCAGTGTTGCATTAAGTATCCAAATGATAACATGGCAAATAAGTGCATCAGATATTCAGAGAAGGGAGAGATGTGTTAGGACTAAAACTGAGCCTTGAGCGTAGCTGTGACTGGGATAAGTGGAGAGAAAGGAAGATGGCATATTGAGTCAGAATAAAATGGGCTAAAATTGTGGCTATGTGGTCTAGAAAGGCTATAGGAAACAATTCACACGTGAGTGATTGTCGAATGAACGAACGGATGGCTCCAGGCTTTTAAGCATGGGTGGCAGAACCTAGTCAGCCTGGGAGAAGGAGTAATGAGAATGGTGACAACGATTTCAGTTTGGGGCACGTAGAGTCTGGGATGATGACAGGTCCAGCTGGAGATGCTTGTGGGCACCTGAGCTAGAGTGTCGGTGAAAAATTGAGTGAGAATACAGATTCAAGTCATGGAATACAGGTGATAGTGAAGTCACAAAATAGGATTTGTTTCCAAAACAAAAGAGGAGGGTGTGAAGTGCACATCGGTTGCCCTCATGGGGAAGAACTCAGAAAATGGTACAAACAAGGATTCATGGGAGAGGTAGGAGGACAGCCAAGAAGCATCATGTCAAGGGGTTCAGGAGTGAGAAGGTTTCCCAGTCTGGGCTGTCTCCTGGGAAAGGAGGAAAAACAGGACCGTGGAAGGGCTGGAAGCAGAACCCAGTTTGCTTCTGGAGTGGGACTGGGAAAGGACATTTGTAGATAGAGGTGTGTTCATTTGGCACTTGCAGATAATTTTGCACTTGCAGAGGCCTGAACATTAAATTCTTGCTACAGAGGTTAAGACGTCTTTTGAGAACATTTTGCAAAATAGGGAAACACAGCAAAAAGTCTCTGATAGTCTGTTGAGTTTACAGCAAGAAGAGAAATCACTGAGGTCTTAGAACTGTTTGCCTTCTCCTCTGAGAATCCTCTCCTGCAAACTCTCTTGTTTCTGCAAATAGTGCTGGTATATTTTCACTTGTCCGTAAGCTCAAATGCAGCCACATCATATACATAAGCCAGCTCCCCTGATGGAACTCCACAGGAACTGGGAATGTCTATAGATTTTTCAGCGGAAATAGAGGCAAGAGAATCAGCCTGCTGTGAATAGATCTGCCTCCAAACCTTTTCCAAATCCATATTCTTTTCGTTGTGTAAGTTTGTCCAATGAATTTCATTATGGTCCACGATGGAAATGTTATCATGTGGAGACAGATATAAATCCACTTCTGTTATGTAAACAAGTACTTTTCGGACCTTATTCTGGAACCACCATCAGACTGAAGAAGGGTTTGGGAGTAGGGGTGGGAGTAGTAGAGTTTGGGAAATGATTTGATTTTGTTTTTTTCCTGAATTCCAGCTAAACCTGTAACTTCTCAAGATTTCTACAGACTTAGGAAAAGTCTGTTTATCTTAGGCCTATCACAACTTTTTATTTTTGTTCAAATTTGTTTCTGAGGGGATGTTTCTAAATAAGAATCAGATCACTTTGGGAGGCCGAGGTGGGTGGATCACAAGGTCAAGAGATCGAGACCATCCTGGTCAACATGGTGAAACCCCGTCTCTACTAAAAATACAAAAAAATTAGCTGGGCATGGTGGCGCGTGCCTGTGGTCCCAGCTACTCAGGAGGCTGAGGCAGGAGAATTGCCTGAACCCAGGAAGCAGAAGTTGCGGTGAGCCGAGATCGCGCCATTGCACTCCAGCCTGGGTAACAAGAGCGAAACTCCGTCTCAAAAAAAAAAAAAAAAAAAAAAAAAAAAAAAAAAAGAATCAGATTACTTCCAGATCCTAGACAGCTACTGAGGACCAGCAGCAAACGTGTCCATTTTTCTCTATGGAGCCATGCTTGTTTCAGTTCGTGTAAAATTGTATTACCAAATATCTATTACTTCCTGAGTAAAATGAAATTGAAAAATACTTACAGGGTAATGACCCATTTTCCCATGTGGATGCAAGTGGCAAATCTTTCATTCATGATTTCAACTTGTATTTATTTGGCTCAGTAAAATGCGGGAGTTTCCAAGATGATGAAAGGGTCTTTGGAGTGACATCCATTCTCTGGAAGGTTATAATGTAGGTAGAGAGACAGGAAGATCTCCAGTAAAATGATTTTAAAATAATTTGGCTAAATATGTAAGATACTTTGGGGCCTATATGGTAAGAATTCAAAGTAAGTGAAGTATTTTTTTAAGGGGTGGAGAAACTAGAGATAGCTTCCTGGAGGAGGCAGATCAAGAAGTGGATCACATAGAGTTAAAACTGGAAAAAATTTGTGGAGACTGGAAAAGAGCATGAGCAGATAAGCAAAGACACAGAAGTTACAAGAGACATGGTGGAGGTGGAGAATTTGTGTTGTAGAGAAATGAAGGTGAGATTTGGTAAAGGGGTTGGGGTCAGAGTACAGAAGGGCCAGAATGCCAGACTCATAAATGCTGTGCACATGTTAGGGGATACAGGGCTGCTGTAGAATCTGAATAAGGGAGCATGTCCAGCCACCCCTAGCACTCTTTTCTGCATTACCAAGCATTCCTTTTCTCTCTCTCTCTTTTTTTTCTTTTTTTTTTTTTTGAGATGGAGTTTCACTCTTGTTGTCCAAGCTGGAGTGCAATGGTGCAGTCTTGGCTCACCACAACCTCTGCCTCCCGGGTTCAAGCAATTCTCCTGCCTTAGACTCCCAAATAGCTGGGATTACAGGCATGCACCACTACACCCAGCTAATTTTGTATTTTTAGCAGAGATGGGGTTTCTCCTTGTTGGCTAGGCTGGTCTAGAACTCCTGACCTCAGGTGATCCGCCCACCTTGGCCTCCCAGAGTCAACACTCTGGGAGTGTTACAGGCGTCAGCCACAGCGCCTGGCCACATTCCTACGTTATAGAGCTTATTGCTCTCTGAAATAAATATCTAATTACCTGTTTGCTTCTTTGTAGATGATCTCTGCAGCTAGGATGTGAACACCATGGGGTCAGGGAACATGTCTGTCTCATTCGCTATAGGACCCTGGCAGAATTATATATGTGTGTATACATATGTATACACCTCTCTCTCTCTCTCTCTCTCTCTCTCTCTATATATATATATATATATATATATATATATATATATATAATGTTACATATATATGGAAATAGATTTTTATCTTGTAGATATCTCTCCCTCTATAGGTTTTTCTCTCTCTCTCTACACACACACACACACACACACACACACACACACACACACACCCCAAATTAAGATCTGTGGCTCTGTAGATATATTTATATATACATAGATATAGATATTTCTCTATATACATGGATATATCTGTCGATAGGTCTCTCTGTCTATATAAGCTTCCTGGAAAATGCACACTTAGAATTTTTTGCCTACAGTTTTAGACTGGTCACCCCCCATCACAGTAGTCCATCCCCAGACCCATGAGGGACCCTGAAACGAGCTTCAGATCACATGTTCTGCTCAAGATGTTTGAATCTGGCTGCCTCCAAGCTACATCCATGGCTTCTCCCTCTGTCATGTGGGGAAGGGGTTTTCTCTGGGCTTTCATTCTTTTTGCCAGTAGGGAAATGGAAAGAGGATGGAGCCATGCTTTGTTTTTGTATTTCTAGTGGAGGATGCAGAGGAAGATGAATGGGAGAGAACTTCCAGCAGATTCTCTAAAATGCAGGAGCTGTAATACCAGGGCATGTCAGAGGTGTGATTGCCAGGTAATGTAGGATGCCAAGTTATGTTTGCATTGTAGGTAAACAATAAATTTTGTATGCATGTTCCAAGTATTTCCTGGGTTATACATATACTAAAAAATTATTTGTTGTTTATCTGAAATTCAAATTGAACTGAGTATTCTTTTTATTCCCTCTAAATTTGGCAACCTTAATTAATCGGGGGATTTCAGGACCCTCATGCTAGCCTGTGTCTGGCACACCTCCAGGCCCTGTCATGTTTTCTTATTTAATCCTCTGTTAATACATATGTGACCAGACTTCCCCTTTCTTTTTTTTTCAGTCCATTTCTAAAGCATTCTGCAAGTTGTTTCTTAAATCACAAATATAATCATGCATTGCTTAAAGATGGGGACACATGGCCTGGCAAAGTGGCTCACGCCTGTAATCCCAGCACTTTGGGAGGCCAAGGCGGGCAGATCACTTGAGGTCAGGAGTTGAAGACAAGCCTGGCCAACATGATGAAACCCTGCATCCACTGAAAATACAAAAGTAGTCAGGTATGGTGGTGGGTGCCTGTAATCCCAGCTGCTCAGGAGGCTGAGGAACAAGAATCACTTGACCTTGGGAGGCAGAGATTGCAGTGAGCTGAGATTGCACCCCTGCACTCCAGCCTGGCAAATAAGTACATCAGATATTTAGAGATTGACACTCTGTCTCAAAAAAAAAAAAGATGGGGATACGTTCTGAGAAATGTGTCATTAGGCAATGTTGTTGCTTTGTGAACATCACAGAGTGTACTTACACAGACATTGACAGTATAGCCTACCACGCACCTGGCTAGATGATAGAGCCATTGCTTCTAGGCTACAAACCTGTACTGGGTGTCGCTATACTGAATTGTACACAACAATAAGTAGTTGTGTATCTAAACATGGAAAAGGTACAGTAAATATAAGGTGTAAAAGGTAAAAAATGATACTTCTGTATAGAGCACTTCCCATAAGTGGAGCTTGCAGGACAGGAAGTTGCTCTGGTGAGTCAGTGAGTGAGCGGTGAGTGAATGTGAAGCCCTAGGACTTTTCTTTATATTGCTGTAGGCATTATAAATGAAGTAGGTAAGAGTGAAAGTGCAGAAGAAGGCCCAGTTCAGGGAGGGAGTTAGCAGGATGCTGACCCTGAACTCTGCCCTGTTTGTAATTACATGGGAACCGATGAGAAAATGGGCTCCTTGTGATGTGCGTGACCAAAGGTGGAGTTGTCTGGAAAAATGGAAGGAGGTTTCCACTTGGAGAACTTTCTCTTCTCTAAATGGGAATTTATACACTCAATTTATACGAGATGGTTTTCTTCCTGCAATAATAAATTAACCTTAGCTTACTGGATGACCACTGTCATATATGTAGTTCTTTGTTGATGGGTATGTCCTTAGTCGGCATATGGACTTTATTTTGATGCATGCACAGAACTGGGGTCTCTCCTATTGTGACTTTAGAGTTTCCTATGGAGGTTTCTGAGCTGCAGATAATGTGGGCTGTTGGATGTTGGTGGTTCCTTACGTAAGAGGAGGGAGCAGGTCTACCTGGAAGAGCAAGAGTGGCTGATATGGTTTGGCTGTGTCCCCACCCAAATCTCATCTTGAATTGTAGCTCCCATAATTCCCATGTGTTGTGGAAGGGACCCATTGGGAGATAATTGAATCATGGGGGCGATTTTCCCCATACTATTCTCGTGGGAGTCAATAAGTCTCATGAAATCTATTGGTTTTATAAGGGGTTTCCACTTTCACTTGGCTCTCATTCTCTCTTGCCTGCTGCCGTGTAAGATGTGCCTTCTGCCATGATTGGGAGGCCTCCCCAGCCAAGTGGAACTGTAAATCCATTAAACCTCTTTTCCTGTATAAATTGCCCAGTCTCAGATATGTCTTTATCAGCAGCATGAGAACATGCTTAGACAGTAAATTGGTACCAGTAGAGTGGGACACTGCTGTAGATTCCTGAAAATGTGGAAGTGACTTTGGAACTGGGTAACAGGTGAGATGCAGAAGTAGGTAAGAGTGAAAGTGCAGAAGAAGGCCCAGTTCAGAGAGGGAATTAGCAGGATGCTGACACTGAACTCTGCCCTGTTTGTAATTACATGGGAACCGATGAGAAAATGGGCTCCTTGTGATGTGCGTGACCAAAGGTGGAGTTGTCTGGAAAAATGGAAGGAGGTTTCCACTTGGAGAACTTTCTCTTCTCTAAATGGGAAGCTTGTCTTCTGCCATTCCAGTGGTTGCTGGTACTATTTCATCTTTTCCCTGGAGATGCATTTCAGATAGCAGAATTTTGAAAAGACATTCTATGTGGCTATATTAAATATAACGTGAGACTTTCCCCCATCTAACATCATTCTAATAATTCAGAGACAAGCGTTAGTGGAGATGATTAATTCAACATGGATATTCCTTACCTTAAGGAAACAAAATTTAGACTTACAAGACCAATGTTGTAGAGATGAATTCTTTTAAAAGAAATAAAACTCCTAAAATGAACTTTTTGGGTTAAAATCATTACCTATTGATAATAAAAAAATAGCTAATATTTCTTTATCTAAGCAAATGCTGTATTCCTAGCATTTTATATTGAATGTATTCATTACCTCCAATCCTCTCAAATATCCTAGTTATTAAATGCCTATTAATAACTAGCTAGTTTTACAGATGTAGAAACTGAGTCTCAGAGAGTCACATGGCCAGTGAGCTTGCAGGTCACCTTTACAGCACTCATGCACCGATTTATTGACTCTTTATGTCAGCCCTATGTGTAGATACTGTTATCATTATCCCACTTTATAGATGAGAAAATTGAAGTACAGAGAGGTTAAGTAAGTTATTCAAAGTCACACAGCTAGTGAGTGGCAGAGGAAGGTTTTGAACTGGGCAGTCTGGCTCCAGCATCAGTGCTCATTTCCACTACAATATGTCCTCTCTGTGTAACTGGGACAGGACCAGAAGGAAATATATCGCTAAGAAAAGAGAGCATGACAGAGTAGGGAGAACCACTAAGTTCCAGGAGCTCAAAGGAATGAACACAGGATGGAGTGTCTGATGCTCTCATGGGAGCTAAGTGGGGGCTCTGTGCTTGCCTTCCTTTAATCCCCCTGGGCTTCTTGACATTTATCACAATCAGCCTCTCCATAGCAAGAGGCTCCTGCTGAGCCTCTGGCCACATGTGGCTCTTCTCTCATCCCCCCTTCCCAAGATGTGCTAAATCAGTTTCCTTTGCCTGTTACCTTTCAACAGTTTCCACCAAGTGGAGCCCTGGCCAGCATGGCCTCATCGTTTGCCCAAGCCTTTTTCATGTCTAACAGGATCAAATGGGTCTAATCACACTACAGTCTTTCTTTCTGAAAGCATTTAAGTCCAAAGTACTGTCTCTGCTCTCTTCCCACCATGCAACAGAAGGGCATTTCTCAGCACTGCAAACTGTGGGCAAGGAAAAGTCCTTTCCTAGGCTTTTCCTTTGCATTCAACTCTGTTTCCCTAAAGGGTCAGCTAGGCTCCAGTGTGCCTAAAACTCACTTCAGATTTTGCAGATCTTTTTTAGGCATCTTCTGTGGGCCATGTTGCTCTGTTGGGCCCTGAGGATACAGTGATGAGTGAGAGAACTCCTTCATCATAAGAGGCTTACAGTCTAATGTGCGTGGTTCTCTCAGTCCCTAAGGAAGATGCAGTCTCTTTGCCAGAAACTTCTATACTGGAGGTAAACAAACAAACAAACAGGAAAACCAACCAAGCAAGCAGAGGCATCCACAGGAATCAGAGAGGCATTAAAAAATGACAGCTAGAGTGGCCTGGGCAGTGCATTACAGATAGATATCCAGGGAAACACATTATATGTGTACATGGGAATGGGCCAGAGGGGGTGTTGATGCGAGATAGTACTAGGCAGTTTGGGGGAGCATGAATGGGTGAAGAAAGAGCAATGTATCCTCATGGCCTCCAAAGTTCTGCGGCTGGAGATATTGCAATTGACATTTACTGCTGGGACCTACTAGGTGCATGATATAGAGTTCCCAGGTAACTACTTAGTCTGCAAGATTACTGCATAAGTAAAAATTATTAACACATTAAGCCATAATTATTAAGTCAAATAATGACAGTAATAACTCCAGAGCAAACTTACCAAAGAAATTTACAGCCTTTATGACCCCAGGTATACATTGTCCACCACACATTGTACCTATTACAGTGTGTCCCGACCACGGGCCTCTGTCCCAGGTCAACAGACTAGCATTTCTTTGATTTATTAGTAGACTTGACTTTAAAACCATATTTTCTCTCGGGTCATATGCCATGGGCTTTTCACCTGGGGATTTCAGCAGCACCCTACAACTCACCTTTTTACCTTCCCTAAGGTGCAAGGGGAAGTTGCTTCTCTCTGATATGTCATTCAACTTGATGTTTCTCTTTTTATATACATACTTTAAGTTCTGGGGTACATATGCAGAACGTGCAGGTTTGTTACATAGGTGTACATGTGCCTTGGTGGTTTGCTGCATCCATCACCCCATCACCTACATTAGGTATTTCTCCTAATGTTATCCCTCCCCTACCCCCCACTCCCCTTCTATCCTTCCCCTAGCTCCCCGCTCCCCAACAGGCCCCTGTGTGTGATGTTCCCCTCCCTGTATCCATGTGTTCTCATTGTTCAACACCCACTTATGAGTGAGAACATGTGGTGTTTGGTTTTCTGTTCTTGTGTCAGTTTGCTGAGAATGATGGTTTCCAGCTTCATTCATGTCCCTGCAAAGGACATGAATTCATCCTTTTTTATGGCTGCATAGTATTCCATGGTATATCTGTGCCACATTTTCCTTATCCAGTTTATCTTTGATGGGCATTTCGGTTGGTTCCAAGTCTTTGCTGTTGATGTAAACTTGATGTTTCTTTTATCATTCAATTCTTTTCCTCTTAAGAGAAAGAAATTTTCTAAGATCCTTGTTTGCTTACGGCTTAAAAATATACAATTCTGCTATGTGTTAGCGTCCCTACCCAAGCTGCTATGAAATAACTAGAGGAAGACTTTGTAAAGCTGCAGGTGAAGTCACTAGAAGTACTAATGAGACAGGAAAGAGTAGAAGGCCTGTCATTAGAGGGCAGAGTGCGGACCTATTGTTCACAGGATCTTTTTCACACTAGCTGGTGTGGGGCAGGTACCAGTCCATGGGTGAGAAGGATGCAAAAGACAAGGGACCCTTGCGATAGGAGAGGCTGCCTGCAGTGGTGAGGACTGGACTGCTGGTCTCTTGCTGCTATTTTGGGGGTCTGACCCTCTCTCCTGCGGGCACAGCCTCAGGATGCTTCATCTTCCAATTGTGCCTGTATTTGCTGTTCTCAAAAGAAACAAGAGAGTCATGTGAAATTTTGAACTCTTCAGTAACCCCAAGGGAAACTGGCCATGATGTAGACATCGCTCTAGTGATGAGGTTGTTGAGAAACGAGGATGAGAATTCCTGGGCCAGTTTCTACGTCCATGGATTTGATGTCTGTCTGAATTTTGGAGTTAGTAAACATATCATTGTTACACAGATTGAAGGACTCTGGTTGAAAGCCTCATGACACCTGTAGTAGCTGATGTGTCATGACTAATTCTGCACATCTCCTGGATATATATAGCTCCTGGATCTATATAACACCTGGATGAAATTCAGTCAGAGAGACCACAGACACTGTCTAATAGTCTCTTACCTGGAAGTCTAGAAGATGGGTTGTTGTCCAAAGTCCAAAAGCCAATACAGCAGTGGCACAGTTAACACCAGGTGTCCTGGGTCTCAGTCTAGGGCTCTTTGCTGGCTTGGTTCCATTCACCCCAGCTCCATTCTCCTTGCCCTGGGAGGCTGACCTCCATGGACAGCATTGCCTGAGCTCTCGGGCTTTCTGCCTTCCACCTGGGGTTTGGCCATTGGAAGGCACCACCAGAAAACCAGAAGGCAAGAGAAAAGAGGTGGCAATCTTTATCTGCACATGCCCCACACTCTGCCTCCTCCAGTTCTACAGTACTGTGCTCCTTTAAGGCATGGCTTTTGCAAAGTGATCTCTTTCCCACAATTCTGGCTCCTGCAAGCTGGCAGGCACACATCCTTCCCTCCCCTTGTTCCTCAGGCCTAGGGGCAGTATCTGCTTCCTCCCTGCTGGCAATCCCTTTGTGCTTCCCCGTCCCTTCTTGGTTCCTTTAATTCTGCACACAGCTGCATGCATAGTCTCTTCCTTAAACTCTTTCTCGTTAACTCCCTCTGAGCATGCCCACTGTGTTGGACCCTGATGGATCTAGGATCCTCCTTCTCTGGGGTGTTTGGATCTGAAAATCTGCAGCTTCAGCAGCTCCATGGCGTGCTCATTTTAATCCCCTGAAGCAGGTTTATCTTCGTCTACAAAATAGCTGTGCTCCAAAAATGTTGCATTAAGTTACACGTTTATTAGTCCAGCCCCTGTTTTTCTATACGGCTTTCATTTCCGATACACATTTTCCCTTAATTTTTGAAGGCTCTACAATGAGTGGTGACTGTTAACACTAGGGACCTTTGTTAGGACCCCCTCCGTGACAAAACCTGCGTTTGTGTCCCAGGGCGAAGCTATACATCTTTTGGCAAAGGAAATTATGCCTCCGTGTTCCCTTACTGTTTCCCTTCTTTTAACTTTTTGTTTATGAGTTTGAAGTTTTGCTTTGTGAAAAGGTGTCAAAAGTGGGGATCTCCTGGACTCTGCTAGTAAAGTAAAAGAGAAACTTCTCGGTGGAAAGGAAGGACATTTATTTGAATCTGCCTTGTTTCCTAAGTGAGAAGTAACCAGTTTCTCTCTTGTTTGATTGGCATCTGAGGATGGGTTCATCCCACCAAAGTACAGAGGCAGCATGGGTGGAAATGGCCTTTCGGAGGTAAGCCCTAACAGGTGATGCCAGCGAGGCTGCCTGGGTGCGGGGCAGCTCGTTTGCTGAGATGACCTCAGCTGCTCACAGGTGCTACCCCGTGTTCCCAGAGAGCAGATCAGCTCCCCTTGGCTTGTCTCATTGCTTTCCTTCTCACCTGAAATTAAAAGCTTGTTTACTGCAGGTAGAATTCAAAAGGAGCGATTTTTGAGTCATGTAGTGATTTTCAGTGTACACAATTCTAGATAGCAGAATCTAAATAAAGGTGACCCCCATTTTAACAGCAGTTGATAAATAAAAATCTGTACTTAGAGAAACAAATGGATCAGGGGCAGTCTTTCTTCAGACAAAATAATTTTTCACTTCACAATCTGAAAAGTTCCTTATCTCCCTTGAGTGTTTCAAATCACTGGTTCTCAATAGAGGTGAGAGAAACTTGACCGTGCTGGGGTGCATTGTCTTTTGAAACACAGCTATGAAGGAAGAAAAGTCACCATGAGGTCAACGGGAAGATGGGACTTAATGTAAAAAGGTTTATTTTACACACAGTTTTCAGGAGCCTGATGCCAGGTCTGCCTGTTTTTCTCTTTTTTTTTTCCTGCTCTTGTCAAGGTCTCTGCCAGTGGGATCAGGGCCCCAGAGGCAGAGCCGGGGTACAGAGGTAGGATTCCACTTCTGGGTGGGGTGGGGGTGAAGGTAGTGTGAGAAACAGCTTAATTCAAGGCCAGACTCTAGCCTTGAAGGAACAAGGGTGCTTTGCATGTTGTTATTTGTCGAGACTTTGTAATTATTAAATAATTTGCTCACAGGAAAAAGGCAGAAAATGCGTAATGAAACAGTTGTTTCTAATCCTTTAAGTTCGTGAACAAACATACTTACCTCTAAAACAGTGGAACAAGCATTGGATCACTAGTAAGGAAACTGTCAAAACCTAGTTACCACTTACTTCCACTTTTGCTTAGTAAAATAATGAGAATTTTTTTTTTTTGAGATGAAGTTTCGCTCTTGTTACCCAGGCTGGAGTGCAATGGCGTGATCTCGGCTCACCGCAACCTCCACCTCCTGGGTTCAGGCAATTCTCCTGCCTCAGCCTCCTGAGTAGCTGGGACTACAGGCATGCACCACCATGCCCAGCTAATTTTTTGTATTTTTAGTAGAGACGGGGTTACACCATGTTGACCAGGATGGCCTCGATCTCTTGACCTCGTGATCCACTCGCCTCAGCCTCCCCAAAATAATGAGAATTTTAACATGAATTTTAAAGTATATTTGACAATCTCAAAATAAAAGAGAGTAATAAAAATTCAGCTCCATGAAAGACTCACTACATTATTATTATTATTTTTCTAGGTTTTTTTTTTTTTTCAGGATGAGTAAAAAACCTAATCTTGTACCAACATGAATCTGCAGAAAGGCATTTGTCCCCGACCCCTGCCTTTTTTTTTTTCTTTTTTAAAGGTACAGGGTCTCACTATGATGCCTAGGCTGGTCTCAAATTCTTGGGCTCCAGCCATCCTCTCACCTTGTTCACCCAAAGTGCTGGAATTACAGGCATGAGCCACTGCACCTGGCCATTTGGGGCTTCTAAGTAAATCAAAAGGTCAAGATGAATCAGGCATTGAGAGACCTGTGGTCTCTGCTGAGGCTACTTACATTCCCCATACCTAGGAATGAGATAGCCCTGCCTGCCTGCTATCCATCCATCCCTTCCTCTTTCTCTCCCTCCGTCTGTCTATTGACTTACTTAATATTTAAGAAGCACCTGCCTGTGGTAGGGCATATTCCATATGCTGGGGATTTATCAGTAAACAAAATAGACATTCTTAGGTCTCATACATTCCAATATAAATAGAAGACCATAAACAAGTAAACTTAAATTAAAACAAGGGATAGAGCTATGAAGAAAAATAAACCAAGAGTGTTTATTTCAAACACAGTCATCAGAAAAATCCTCTCCCATGAAGTTAGGGAAACCTGAATGGATTTAATGGGAAAACCAAAGTGATACTTGGGGGAAAACCTTACAGGTGGTGCTGAGAGCAAATGCCGAGGCCCTAAGGCAGGAGGTGCTTGTAATGTGTAGTAACTCAGGAGACTGTAGTGGTTGCAGTGCAGTGGCTAAAGGTGAGAGTGGTAAGGGGTAGGGTTGGGGGGTGTAGCCAGGGTCAAGTTCATGTAACCTACAGCAAAGATCAGCCTCTGAATGTTTTCCAAGTGTGATGGAAAGCTCTGGAGAGTTTTGCATGGGGAACTGACATAATAAGATACATACTTAAAAGGTCTGCTCTGGCCTCTAGGTGGAGAATTTTGTTTTAAGGGAGAAGGATGGAAGGAAGAGAATCAGTTGGGAGGATACTGTACTTAGCCTGGTGGGAGATGATGGTGATTTGGACCAGGTAGTAGTGGAAATGAAAAGTAGTTGAATTTGGGATACATTCTCAAGATGTTGCTGACATGATTAGATGTGGAGTGTGAGAGAATGGAATGATCAGTTTTTGAGATGTACAACACTAAGAAATGCCTATTTAACATCCACATTGGGATGCAGGGTTGGATAGTACAATATTTGTGTCTAGGGTTCAGGGGAATAGGATCAGTGTGCATGGTATTGACAGTTATGTGCTGAAAGAGGTCACCTTCTAAGGAAAGGTATGGATGAGAGCAGCCCAAGAACTCAGATTGGGACATCCCAACATAGAGTCATGGAAATGGAAAGAATCCAAGAAAGGAGACTAAAAAGTAATGTCCAGTGATGCAGAAGGAAACCCAGGAGACTGATGTTGCAGAAGCCAGGTAAATAAGATATTTCAAGAAAGACGAAGTGCTCAACTCTTACATATGTAGCGAAAGCCTGGGTGAGGTGAACATTCAGAACTAGGGAATCCAGCTGGTTGTTGGTGATAACCGTAATAATGGAAGAAGTAAGACCCTCACTTTTTTAATCTGGTTCTAACTTCAGATTGAGTCCAAGAGCTATCCTCCTGATAGCTCTTGCTGTTGAAAATTATATTTTCAACATGTTGATGCAAAACATCTGTAGGATCTATGTTTCTGAACACTCAAATTCAAGTTATATTATGTTTTTCAGGAATATGACAGTTAGAATATGTGGGGATTTCACAGTTCACTTCTTTTTAAGAGCTGAATGATCATTGACGTTTCAAAATCCAGTCCTCAGATCACAGACTGCTTTCTAGTTATCCCCACTTTGACTGCAAAAACTCCCCTCTGATACTTTCCGCTTTCAGCTCCTTAGCTCCTGTGCTGTAAGCACAGTGAAGCCAGAAGATGGAGGGGGGAGGCAAGGCAGCTAGGTAAGAAGCTCTACAGCATACAGTTGAATCTTTCTATCTTTTAAATCTAGATGGAGAGTCTCTGCCTTTTGATTGGAATGTTTCGTCTATTCACATTTCATGTAAACATTGATATGGTTGGATTTACATTGGCCACTTTGCTATTTCTTTTCTATATGGTCTCCTGTCATTTTTGTTTCTCTGTTCCTCCCTTACTTTCTTTTTTGTTTAGTTAAATAGATATTTTCTAGTATACCATTTTATCTTTTTGCTTAAAAAAACTGTCCTATATTGTTTTTCAGTAGCTTCTCTAGAGAGTATATTATGATTTTCAGTTTATCATAATCTACTTCAGATTAATACTAATTTAATTCTGGCAAAATGAGGAAACTTTGCTCCAATAGGACTCTCTTTTCCTTTATGCATATATATATATTATAATATATATAATATAATATAATAATATATATATTATATATATATAGGTTGTACTCAATATATATTATATATAATATATATAATATTATATATATAGGTTGTACTCAATATGTATATATAATATATATATATATTTCATCTTTGTATATTATAAATCCCCAGATAGGGTTCTTATATTGTTGTTTAACATTGTTTAGCAGGGATGTCCAATCTTTTGACTTCCCTGGGCTACATGGGAGGAAGAAAAATTGTTTTGAATCACATAAAAAATACGTTAACTAGCTGATGAGTTTAAAAAATTGCAAAAAAACTCATAATGTTTTAAGAAAGTTTACAAGTTTGTGTTGGGCTACATTCAAAGGTGTTCTGGGCCATCTGTGTCCTGTGGGCTGTAGATTGGACTAGTTTGGTTTAAAGAATAAATCTTATGCCTTTAAAATGCATTGAGGGGAGAAAAGAGAAAATATTTGCATAGTCATTTATTTTTACCTATGTATTTACCTTTCTGTGATTTTTTTTTCTTCATATGGATTCAAATTACAGTTCAATGTCATTTCCTTTCAGCCTGAGCACTTCCTTTATTATTTCTTATAAGGCAGGTCTGATTCAATGAAATCTCTCCGTAGTTAATTATCTGGGAATGTCTTTATTTTGCCTCATTTTTGAAGCATGAGTTTCCTGGATATAGAATTCTTGGTTAAAAGAGATTTTTTTTTCCTTTCCTCAGCCTTTGAATAGGTCATCCTGCTGTCTTCTGGCCTACTGTTTCTGATAAGAAATCACTTGTTAATCAGATTATTGTTCTCCTATATGTGATGAGTCTGTTTTCTCTTGATGCTTTCAAGATTTTCCCTTTATCTTTGGCTTTTAACATTTTGACTATAATGAGTTTGAGTGTGGACATTCTTCTGTTTATCCTGCTTGGAGTTCGCTGAGCTTCTTGAATGTGTTGATTAGAGATTTTCATCAAATTTGGAAAGTTTTTGGCCACTAGTTTTTCAAATATACTTTCTGTTCCTTTCTCTCTTGTCCTGTCTTCTGGGACTTCAATTATAAGTATGCTTGATGGTATTCCACTATTCTCTGAGGTGTTCTTCATTTGTATTTATTCTTTCTGGTCTTCAGATGGCATGCTTTCTATTGTTCTATCTTCAAGTTTGCTTATTCTTTCTTCTGCCATATGATATACTCTTTTAAGCCTTTCTAATAAAATTTTATTTGTTTTTATATCTTTCAACCCCAGAATCTCTATTTAAAAATATTCTATTGATACTGCCTATTTGATGAGTCATTGTCATCATATTTAAAAAATTCATTAAATATGGTTTCCTTTAATTCTTTGGGTATATTTATAATAGTTACTTTGACATCTGTCTGCTGATTCCAGAACCTGTTTAGAGACAGTTTATATTGACTGCTTCTTTTTCCTCCTGAGTGTGGGTCACACTTTCCTTTTTCTTTGCATATCTCCTAATTTTTGGTGAAAACTGGAAATTTAGATAATGTAAGAACTCTAAGCTCTGATTTTTCCTTGGGGATTGTCATTGTTGCTTGTTGTTAGTTTAATGACTTGTCTGGTCTGAGTAAGGTCTGTCTCCCTGACAATATATAGCTACTAATGTCTCTGCTCAGTTCTTTATTTCTGATTTTTATTTTAAACTGGCTTCCTAGGGATTGCTTCTAGGTCAGCATAGCTTAGTGGTTAGCCAGCAATTGCTCAGAGGTTGTACTCAACATCTTAATCCTGTAGGGTCTTCAGCCCTTGCTGAAGAATCTGTGGATGGATTGGGACATACACTCAATGTTCAGTCAGCTTGTAAGTCTCCCTGGCTTTTACTTTCCTTTATGCCCTTTGTGTCTCCTCTGACCATGCACAATGCCTCACTTTCGTCTAGGGCTGTGTGGATAGCTGGGGCCCCCTCTGATCTCTTCTGAGTGTGAGCACAGCCTTGTACATGCATGCAGCCTTTCAGACTACCATGGTTTTGTGGGAGTGTATCAAGACCCTGATGTTTTATTTTCTGGATCTCTTTGCTGTATGTCTAGCTTGTCTGCCATTTAGTTGATTGCTTCACCTTGGCATTGACCTTGCTTATTTATTTGCCACCAATATTGCTACTGTTTATGACAATGCCCAGGAGATCGCTTTGTTTTGTTTTGCAATATGCTCCAAATCAAGCCAGCCACCACCTTCCTCAGCAAAGCTGATGTTTTGTATGTCTTGTTCCACCTCAATTGAAGTACTATTTCACTGGAGGGAGAAGTGGATGGGAACATCTCCTAAACTAAAACCCAGCAGAGTCCCACCGATCTTGGATAAACACTTTTCAATTTGATGTATGTCTTACATCAATGTCCAAACTTTTTATATTGTTGTTTCTGACCATTTCCTCCCACAGTTCTGTCACTGTTGGGAATAGGATTTAGCAAACTTCTCACCACCGTTCCAGAAGTCACTCCCCCTCCTTGTATTTTGGTCATCTCTGACTCTGCCACTTCTGTGTAAAATCATCTGCCTACTTCATCCTTAGGAAGCAGGTAATAGTCAAATAATCTGATCATTTATGTACCACAGGGCAACCTAGGCCCCCTCTGGGATATGGTAAAATAAACATGATGCATCTTCTAGAAGTTTATATTTTACTTGAAGATTTAGAGTGAATGTTACATAGGTGGTAATTTAAAAAGAAACCATTGTTTTCAAATTAATAAATCCAGATATAGAAATTTCTGGATGTAGAAAACAGATGCAGAAAACAAAATTCACAAAAAATATTTTATTCTTTTTAAAGATAAAACCATATAAGATATCAGAGGAATTTTACACTTATTGGGGGCGCTTTGGAGTAGCCCTACAGGTATCACTTCATGCTCGGAAGTATTTCCATTGGAAAATTACAGATATACTATAGAGATTAGGCCTAAAACAGTTAATAGAAGGTAATATAGGCTTTATGGTAAGAAAGCTTTAGGATTCATTAAACTTAAAAAGACCATTTTGTAATAATATACATGATAACCCCAGTTCAGCCTTAGTGATTGAAAAGATTTGTGAATTCTCAATGCAGTATATTTCTGTATTTAAAAAGAAATCCAAACTTAATGAATGTATTGCTTGCAGTCAAAAGCCTTTGGGGTGGAGGCTTAATTTCTGCATCACCACTTTGTTTGGGGCACAAAGTTTTTAAAAAAATTCAATTTGAATGCTGTGTTTGTGAGGAAGCGGGGATGCACTCTCTTCTATTAAGATGTGTTTCTGCTTCTCCCTATTTGCCTCAAATTTGGAAAACTCACTTGTTTAGGTTTTTTTTTTTATCATCTCCCAAAGCCATTTGACTTTGCTACCCTTAAATTGGTTGAAATCTAGGTAAGGGCTAGGGTGGAACAGAAGTTAGAACCTTTGACTGCAGGAAAAGTGGCCTTTGGGATAAAGGTGGAACTTTTGGATGGTTGGAAATGGGACAGATGAGGCAAAGAAATTGTGGATGCAGAGGACGGTCCCAAGTGCAGGGATCATTTGTCATATATGGTTCCAGAGCTAACAAAACAGCAGTTCAGGAAGTCTAAGACCAAGTTAATGCTTGAGAGATGTGAGTGAACATGATTATCATCGCAAGTTCCACAGACTGAGCTCCAGTCCTGCTCCAGGTCATCTGCTGGGTGCTTCTGCCTCATCACAACTCCAGGAAGTAGCACAAGAGCCAGGGAAAGAAGAGTGGAGTCCAAAAGGGAGAAGAGGTGGGAGACATGGAGTGCATGCTCTGTCTGTTGCAGCTGCTTCAACTCCTGCATGCATCAGGCTTATCCACCAACAGATGATAGGGGAAATTACCCATTTTGCACCTTGAGCTTCACAGAATCCTAGCTCTTAGACCTAGAAGGAACCTTCCTAGGCTATCACATCTAGCTCCTGATTCCAACAAAGTAAATTATTGTTATCATTAGTCCCACAGGCAGCTAAGGCCAGAAAAGAGCCCTAGAGACTTAGAATGTCCACAGGGACCTTACAACTCATCCAGTTTCCTCTCCTACTTTTTATAGATAAAATAACTGTTCACAACAAGGGTCATCCAAGGAGAGAAGACAGCAGTGCCAAAACTAGAACCAGTTTACAAGCCAAGGCAGTTTGCATCATGCCAGGAACCCTGCCTGGCCCATCTTTTAAACAGTGGCTTCACCTAGTGAATCCATTTGATTTGCATACTTCTCTTTGAGCTCAGCAAGGGTCCACTTTTTCAGGTTCTGATTTTGTGTGGAATCTATAGAAAACCAGGGTTTAACTCCAGATGGATTAAAGACTTAAACATAAGACCTGACACCATAAAAACCCTAGAAGAAAATCTAGGCAAAACCATTCAGGACATAGGAGTAGGCAAGGACTTCATGAACAAAACACCAAAAGCATTGGCAACAAAAGCCAAAATAGACAAATGGGACCTAATCAAACTCCACAGCTTCTGCACGGCAAAAGAAACAGTCACTAGAGTGAATCGGCAACCATCAGAATGGGAAAAAAATCTTTGCAGTTTACACATCTGACAAAGGGCTGATATCCAGAATTTACAAAGAACTCAAACAGATTTACAGGAAAAAAACAAACAAGCCCATTCAAAAATGGGCAAAGGATATGAACAGATACTTTACAAAAGAAGACATACATGAGGCCAACAAACATATGAAAAAATGCTCATCATCACTGGTCATTAGAGAGATGCAAATCAAAACCACATTGAGATACCATCTCACGCCAGTTAGAATGGTGATCATTAAAAAATCTGGAGACAGCAGATGCTGGAGAGGATGTGGAGAAATAGGAACACTCTTACACTGTTGGTGGGAGTGTAAATTAGTTCAACCATTGTGGAAGACAGTGTGGCGATTCTTCAAGGACCTAGAAATAGAAATTCCATTTGACCCAGCAATCCCATTACTGGGTATATATCCAAAGGACTATAAATCGTTCTACTATAAGGACACATGCACGCAAATGTTCATTGCAGCACTGTTTACAATAGCAAAGAACTGGAACCAACCCAAATGCCCAACAATGATAGATTGGACTGGGAAAATGTGGCACATATACACCATGGAATATTATGCAGCAATCAAAAATGATGAGTTTGTGTCCTTTGTAAGGACATGGATGAATCTGGAGAACATCATTCTCAGCAAACTGACACAAGAACAGAAAAAGAAATACCGCCTATACTCACTCATAGGTGGGTGAGAAAAATGAGAACACATGGACACAGAGAGGGGGTCTACTACACACTGGGGTCTATTGGGGGGAATGGGGGAGAGACAGCGGGGGGTGGGCTGGGGAGGGATAGCCTGGGGATGAATGCCAAGTGTGGGTGAAGGGGAGGAAGGCAGCAAAACACACTGCCATGTGTGTACCTATGCAACAATCTTGCACGTTCTGCACATGTACCCCAAAACCTATAATGCAATAAAAATTTTTTTAAAAAAAGAAAAGAAAACCAGGGTTTGGTGCTCTCTTTCTCCCTCTGCTGGCTCTCAAGGCTGAGTCCCTGAAACTGACACAGATACTTGGGCAGAGAAATGATTTCAAATAAAATGGAGGCATGCCTGTGGGTTGCTTTAGAAACAAGGGAGAAAACGACAGCTTTTTCTCAAAGAGGCAAAACCATTCCAATGGAAAGCTTGATACATACATATATAATATATATATATATAATATATATGTATGTATGTATCTCCCTCCCCGCCTTTCCTGGTTTCTCTTGACTATACACAATGGCAAAGCAAAAATGGGAAACTTGAAAAAAAAACAACTTGCCAGCATTTCTATGATTCAGCTGGCAATTTGCTACGGTATCCAGGGAGACAGCTTCTCACATACATTAGCATAATGTGAAATGGCAGCTAGAACCAGAATTTACTGTCTAAGCAACTCAGCCTGAACAGTCGTTGACGACAATGCAATTTAAAGGAAAGCCAAATATTAGGTTTAAGTGATGGATACAGCCCTGAAAACTCTTCATTTTAAACATATGGGGTCCAGTTTGTTTCCTCATTTTTACTCCGTATGCTTGGGGCAGTTGGCTGGGACTCAGGGTTAACAAAGGAAGGTATTGTGGCTATTTCAGACCCAATATAGCATTCAGCTGGCATCAGCTCACTCCAGGCCTTTAACACCAAAATGCATTTTCTTTCCCTTTTGATTTTTTTGAGGCTTTCCATTTCCATTGGTATCCAAATGCTGACATTTCTTCTTCGTGTATTTTCCCCATGAGCCTTGACATAGGAATATACCTCCTTGCTTTCCAGTTATCTGGACACCAAACCACTGCAGACAGTGGCACAACCTTGAAAAGGAGCTTTGTTCCTAAGTAGAAGGGCCCAGCAAGCTGAGGGAAGACATCCTTACAGGGCATGATTCCTGAGGATTTCAGACGTTGTTGTGGCCGACACACTTACTGACCTCTGGCTTCCCTGGGCATTCCTCTTCCCTCCCCTCACCACCCCCTTCTTCTGCCCATATAATTTCTTCTCTTGGGTTGAGGACCAGACTCAGTGGAATAGTGGCTATAGCATTTTCCAGGCTGATGGGATACATGGGCACAGGTGGCAGTTTCCCAGGTACAGGCTTCCACATGTTATTCCTTCCAATCCACCACCTACCATTGCTATTTATGCCAGACTTAGAAATCCCGAATAACCCAGAGGTAGGACCTCTCCCATGTTGTGCATGGGGGTGAGAGGACAGAGTGAAGGCTAGGGTAGGGGAAGGTCTGTCTGTACACATTAATCAGGGAGGGTCAGTCATTGAGACTGCACAAGGACTTGCAAGTGAAAGCAGAGTAACAATTTTAGGCTTTGAGTCTTGCCTTATGATGATGACGGGGGATGGCCCAAGGATGTGGTTGTTCAGTTTCCTGGAAACTTCCTGGTACATACTGGAACCTGGCTGCCCATCTGCAGGGATTTTCCCAATGGCCTCTGCAATGTAAGAGGAACAGCCCACAAGACTGCCCTCATCTCTGACACCAATTGCAAGTTTAAGGCGGTTTAAGAACCGCTCTTTCTATAATTCTGTAGAAGGATGCGTAGCATGTACCAAAAGTTGTTTTTACATGGTACAGTTTATTATAGTTAAATAATACAGATTAAAATTAGCCAAGGGAAGTGACACATAGGGAAGAATTCAGGATAATTCTACATGTAGAGTTTCTGCTTTCCTCTCCCCTTGGAGTCACGGAGGGGGTTACTCTTTTGGCATCAACATGACAGTGTGCACGGAGCATTGCCAACCAGGGAACACACCTGAGCCTAGGTATTCAGATTATTTTGATGAGGGGCCACTCCATCACATAAGTAAGGCTGATTCTAGTCTCCAGTCCAATCTTCAGCTGGAGGTTGAGCTGCCTCAGCAAGACCCAAAGCCCCTACTGTGTCACATTTTCACATCATACTAACCTGCATGACCCAAGGTCCTAGGCAAACTAAGACACTCCTCTCAGGACTTGACGTTCCAAGAGCTTAAAGATGACCTCCCAGAAAGAAGTCCAGGCAAAGGCCAGACTCTCTTTGGGCAAGGTTAATTCTTTTCTACACAGCCTTTTTGCTTGCCTGTATCTTCTTTGGGGTTTCTCATATCAGCTGCAGAAATGTGTTCCATTGAGGAGGGGTGTTCTGGAGCTGTAGGAGGCAGTTGGCAGCAGTGGAAATGGAGGTGAGAGAACCACAGATGAGGGAGGGGGTGAGGAAATAGCTGTAGTTGGCAAGGAAGGGGATCTGCTATGAAGAAGTGTGCTGAAAGCTTACGTATGAACAGACTGGGAGACGTGGAACCCAATGGATTTATTGGTAAGTGAAATACTGTTTTAGGTTGTGATTTATTCTTTCATTTTTCTACCAGGTGGGTATTAAACTGAGGATAAATATATCTTAACCTTCAGGACTGAGAGCTAGTTTTGCCAAACTGGAGTTAGTGGAGGTTTTGCTTTTGTTGTATATCCATGTAGGCAGTAGAGATACCACGTTGCATGGGAGGAAATGGACTGTGTTTTGTGAGCATGTCAATAGTAATGACTATTATAATGATAAATAATAAAGGCTGCCATTTATAGAGTGCTTCCAAGCACCAAGCACTGTTAAATTATGTACCAACATTATCTCATTTAATTATTTGAATATCACGAACGGGGTACATATTATTCTCTGAGTTTTATACGTGTGAAAATTAAGCTTCTGAGTGGTCAAACGATTAGTTTAAAGACTCCTAGGTGACAAAGCTGGGTTTCAAACCCAGGTCTTTCTGACTTTATACTCAACCTGCTGCAAGTCCCCATGAGGGACATGTTTAACACGACTTTGCAGGTAGAGATAAACTTCTGGTCTCCTGGTTTGGTCTTTCATGTGCTTATTTCAAGAGTGGCTTCACAACTGTGTATCTGCTAAGACAGAGGCTGGATGCACCAAGAGCCTCAATCTTGAAAGGCCTTGAATGGGGCCATAATGATTGGGTGGGGTGGGAGAGAGCTGAGTTTCATGGCTTCAGGATGGTGGTGAAGACTTTACCTCAAGGGACTCCCTAGCTTACAGGGTGAGGTTGCATGTTCAGGCCTGTTCATCTACACCAGGAAGGAGATGGTTTATATTTGCTCCTGGGAGAAGGGATCTTTCCAGGATGGGACTAACAGATTAAGAATATTAAACAGATAGGAATAGGCAATGTTGCAATTCTCTAAGGCTGTCTCATTTATTGTTCTGTCTCCAGCATCTAGCACAGTACATAGCACTCTGGAGAGGGTTAGTGAATATTTGCCAAATAACCAAGTGGATAGATACACAAGGTAGTTAGGTGGGGCACGTCTCTTTTGGGATTGGGTTGGGTGAAGAACAAAGAAGCAGAATCAGCTTTCCCACCACCATGCATGTTTTCAAAAGGCTTCCAAGTACTTTCAAAATAACACTTGACATTTGTAGTTTAAGGTAAACTGTATAGTTTAAGGTGCTTTCATGTACATCCTTGGTGACTTGCTGAAGGCCACGTAACTCAGAGAACTGAGATCTTGTTTCTTTGAAGAGGCCTTGTGACAAAAGTTCGGGGTTTCCCCAGCTGAAGCTTCTTTGCTAGCTGAGCTAAAGCTCACCCTCATTCACCAGCACTGGATGTGGTGCCTGGCTAAGGGACCAGAGTCCCCTGTGAGCTTGTCCTGAGTGGTGGAATTCCTCCTGCTTATCATCTAGCCCATTCTGGAAAACATCAACTCTCCTGCAGCAGAGACCTTATCCCAGAGGCTCTTTAGGGACTAGATGAGAAAATGTCTCTTAAAGACCCTCTTAAATGCCTTAAGAAAAGTACTGAAATTTGAAGCTCCAAAAGGCGCTATAGCCTTGAGCAGCCCCTCTTCTGGTGTGACTCCTTCGGACTTCCCTCTATGGGGGAGGATCATTGCATTCATCGTCCAGGCTCCTTCAGAAGCCACCTGGACCATGATTACTAACTGCCTTGCTCACCGGCCAAGGCATACCTGAGGCTGGACACCTCACCCCACTGACTCTGGAAAGTTGAGTAGAGAGAGAAGCCTCATTTCTGGTGCCCATCAATTATCTGTTAGTAACTCAGAATCCTGGGTGTAACTGCTTTCTCAACAAATGTTGTACACTCCAAGCTGTTCATTCTGGAAAACCCACTGTCAATGGGGCATTCCTGATGGGTTCAGCTCTGCATACTCCCTACCTCAGGAGGAGTAACCAAGGTGTGGTTCCTGCAGGCTTTTGGCTTAAGGAAGGCTGTGAGAATCTCCTGGGGGGCTAGGGGCCACCTCTGGAGATCTTGAGCAAGTCTTGGCCACACCTGTTGTAGCTTCTCTACAAGCCATTGGTGCCTTTAGTCTCAGGGGCCCGTGGGACTAAGGAATACTTGTATAACGCTGTGGCATGAAATGGGAGTTATTATTTACAGGACATTTTTTCAGAAATACTGCATTTCCGTTGATTGATGATGAAGTCGTTACTCACATGGGAAACACTGTTAACTGAGATAGGAGAGGACACCCAGACCTGGGTTAGGGAGCATTTTTCAACGCTCTTACCAGAGCTGAGTTTTCTAAAGATATGGCTGGCCTAGATTCTTTTGTTTCCTGAGAGCTGTTCACAAGCCCACAGGGCTTGCCTCTCATTTCTCTGAAACCAGGCAATGCTGCTGGGGGCTTTGCCCTTGGTCGGGGTGGCAGGAGTAGGTTCCCAGGTGTGTCGCCTGCCCTTTCCTGCTATCTGAAGAGGTGAGTATAGAGCGGGAGGAATGTGGTGACACAAAGCATTCTCCCATGACAGCCAATCTAGAGCAAAAAGTTTGTTGGCCCAGGGGAATTCAGCCAACAAGTGAAGCTCTGTCACCTTTCATGATTCTGTCTTCTGGTTTCTGGGCCCTCTACTTACCTCAAATTTCTATGCTTAATGACTTTTCCTGTCTATCCTAACAAGGCATTAAATAATTGTTAAATTCCTTCCCACTAAAGTGGTAGGAGCTTGAGTGAATCCTACCTAGAGTCCAGCTTTTGCTTTTTTAGAGAGAGCTGAAATGAGAGGACATTGCCTAATTCAAAACAAGGCCCAGCCAGTCATGGGTTTGGAGGCGTTGGTAATGGAGAAGATATCTGAGGGTGACGCTCATTGGCTCATCATATTGTCGGCTTCCCTCAGCCTCCTCTTCCTCTGCATTAGGTTGGCCCTGGCTTTGAGCCGACATCCTCCAGGGCACAGGTTTGGATGTGGGCATCCCCAGTTAATGGACTGACATCAAGCATTAGGCTGGAAACCAAGCCATGTCTGCAGAGATGCAGGAGTGGCTACGGAGCCTTGCGTGCTTACAGCTTCAGCGGCACTGCTACAGTCTTCTCTGGGCTTTTCCAGCTTCCTAGCTCCAGCACTTTCCTTATATTTAATTTATGGTAGATCCCTGTCTAGAACAGCTTTCCTTTAAAAGCCTCTGAAGAGCTCTACTGGCCTGATTCTCTATTCCTTATCATATAATTGGGGGATGGGGTGACAAAGGGGTCAGGCTGGTAACCATTTCCTCCTCAGAATGTAGCAGGTGCCTGCACTTAGCAGATGTTCCTTAAATATTCTCATAGTTCACCCTGAATGTCAGTGTTGGAGCTGATAAAGGGGCATGAGGCTGATTCCAGCCCATTTGTGGCTCTGTCTCCCTTGCCACTCTGCTTGTTTGTAGCTACAGAGTTACATTGAGCCCATGTAAGCATTCTACAAAAAGTTCATGGAAAATGCATATTATAAAAAAAACTATGCAATAGATTTCAAATTTTTTTTTTGCACCGAACTAAAGTTGCACTAACATGCAATAACATGTCCGAACAGGACCAAGTTTGAAGCACTAAGAAAAATAAGATATTAGTTTGAAAAAAGCCCCTATCAGAGCAATATGTATTCAGTTAAAATTGAAGCAAGAACAAGCATCAAATTTATGGTGAAACTAGAGTGGAAGAATGGTGAAATCATTGATGTTTTATGAAAAGCTTATGGGAAAAATGCCCCAAAGAAATCAGCAGTTTACAAATGGATAATTTGTTTTAAAAGGGTTGAGACAATGTTAAAGATGAAGCCTGCAGCAGCAGTTCATACACATCAATTTGTGAGGAAATAATTCATCTTACTCATGCTCTAATTGAAGAGGACCCGCGATTAACAGCAGAAACAGTAGCCAACACTAAAGACACATGAACTGGTTCAGCTTATACAATTCTGACTGAAAAATTAAAGTTGAGACAACTTTTCACTCAATGAGAGCCCAAACTGTTGCGCCCAGATCAGATGCAGACAAGATCAGAGCTTTGCAAGTGGGATCCAGGTCCTGAAGGATTTTTTCCAAGAATTCTAACAGGAGATGGAACCTTGCTTTACCCCTTGATCTTGAACACAAAGCACAATTAAAACGGTGGCATCTAAGAGGGGAAAGTGAAAGCAAGAGCAAAGGTCATGCCTCAGTTTTGAGATGCTCAAGGCATTTTGCTTATTGACTTTCTGGTGGGCCAGAGAGCAATAGTACCTGCCTATCATGAGAGTCTTTTGAGAAAGTTAGCAAAGGTTTAGCAGAAAACGCCAAGGTGGAGGGAGTTCTCTACCACGGCAATGCTCCTGCTCATTCCTCTCATCAATCAAGGGGATTTTGCAAGAGTTTCAGCAGGAACATCATTAGGCATCCCATCTACTTACAGTCCTGATTTGGTTCCTCATGATTTCTTTTTGTTTCCTAATATTTTTCCTTTTTTAAAAAGACTGAGTCCCACTTTGTTGCCCAAGCTGGAGTCCAGTGGCGTGATCTTGGCTCACAGTAACCTATGCCTCTCAGGTTCAAGCGACTGTTATGCCTCAGCCTCCCAAGTAGCTGGGACTACAGGTGCACGCCACCATGCCCAGCTAATTTTTGTATTTTTACAAAATGAGAGATTTCACCATGTTTGCTAGGCTGGTTTCGAACTCCTGATTTCAGGTGATCCTCCTGCCTCAGCCTCCCAAAGTGCTAGAATTATAGGTATGAGCCACTGTGCCTGGCCTTTGTTTCCTAATTTTAAAACAGCTTTAAAGAGAATCAATTTTTCTTCAATTAGTAATGTAAAAAGAAAAAACTGCTGACATGCTTATATCCCCAGGACGCTCAGTACTTTAGGGATGAACTGAATGGCTGATTTCATCTCTTCCAAAAGTATCTTGAGCTTGATGGAGCTATGTTGAGAAATGAAGCTTATGTTTTTTATTTTTAAACTTAAATTTAATTTTTTTCATGAATTTTTGGAGTCTTGTGTTTCTCCCTTATCAACAGTATGAAATGCAGTGACTGGCTAGACATTCATGACAGGACAGATTTCCCTGGATACTGCTGACTCTGTGTCTTTTGAATGGAGAACTGCGGTGCGTGAAGTACTATAAGAATTGTGTGGCTTTGTGGCCGGGCACGGTGGCTCACACCTGTAATCCCAGCACTTTGGGAGGCCAAGACAGGCAGATCACTTGAGGCCAGGAGTTCAAGACCAGCCTGGCCAACATGGTGAAACCCTGTCTCTAATAAAATATAAAAATAAGCTGGGCCTGGTGGTGTATGCCTGTAATCTCAGCTGCTCAGAAGGTTAAGGCAGGAGAATCACTTGAACCCAGGAGGGAGAGGCTGCAGTGAGCCAAGATTGTGCCACTGTACTCCAGCCCAAGCGACAGAGTGAGAATCAGTCTCAAAATAATAATAAAATGATAATAATAATAATAATAAAACCCAACCAACCAACCAACCAACCAACCAACAACAACAAAAACAACAGAAAAGAATTGTGTGGCTTTGGAAGAATATAGTAGCATAAGTAAAGACCTTTGAGGAAACACTCAGTTCAAAGCTCTGATGTTTGTATGGTCAGTACACAGCTCTGGGAGCACCTGGTTCAAGCCCAGACACTCAGGTGGGAAGAGACAGTCTACAGCTTTAATGAGCACCTGGTTCAGGCCCAGAAGCTCAGGTGGGCAGTCGATACCTCTTTGGAAGCATTTGCTATAGGTGACACAATCTTGGCTTGCCACAGCCTCAGCTTCCTGTGCTCAAGCGATTCTCCTGCCTGGGCACAATAAGAAGCTGACATTTGGGAATTTTCTTTAGGTAGGTTCTCCTGATCCTAAAGATTCATGCAATATGGTAACAGGTGTATTCAGCCACCTTCTCACATTATTTCTGGTTGTGAAATGCGTTCACCAAGAGTCATTTCACTACTTTGAACAATTGTTTTGTTGCTCTTTTTTCCAGTCTTGCTCAAAGCATCATTTCTAATTAAAATATGAGAGTTTTGGCCGGGTGCGGTGGCTCAAGACTGTAATCCCAGCACTTTGGGAGGCCGAGGCGGGTGGATCACGAGGTCAAATGATCAAGACCATCCTGGTCAAAATGGTGAAACACCATCTCTACTAAAGATACAAAAATGAACTGGGCATGGTGGCGCGTGCCTGTAATCCCAGCTCCTCAGGAGGCTGAGGCAGGAGAATTGCCTGAACCCAGGAGGCGGAGGTTGCAGTGAGCCGAGATCGCGCCATTGCACTCCAGCCTGGGTAACAAGAGCGAAACTCCGTCTCAAAAAAAAAAAAAAAAAAAAAAAGGGAGTTTTAAAAACACTGTAGGATTCGAGTTGAGGTTTAATCAAAATGATGCAGAGAAAGATAAATTACCTTTATGAGCCCCCAGAAACCAAAGCACAGCCCTTGCTAGCCTTTGCTGCTAAATGTTGTCATGTCCTTAGTCACTGTGCTGTTCTCTCTCTAGTATCAGAAAAGAAAATGCCACTGCACTTTGGCCACTGAGCTATCTTGCTTAGTTCGGGTGTGTAAGAATGCTTCCATCTATCAGCCTCTTTGGTCTCTCCTGTGCTTTCCCAACTTCTGGTTCTTTTCACTTCCGTACATTTCTGCTGTACCATCTTCAACATTGTGGATGGTAGCACTAGCTGACAGTCAGCTACATTGCAGGCCTTCTCATTTCCAAGTCCTCTAAGCCAGGTACATTCAATATGGGTCAAATGTCTTCCCTGGGACTTTGAAGGGACAGCTGATTGTCTCCTTCCTTTGTTTGTTGCCCTGAGTAGCAGAGGAGTCCCTGCCCCTGCAATGGCTCCTAGGTGAGACACTAGTGCCAGTGAGCTTTGTTCCTTCACCTGTTTTCTGAGAGGCTGTGGTTGGGGTGGGGAGGAGTTCTGCTTCAAAATCTCTCCATGTCCCAAGCATTGTAGCAACTACTCTCAGTCATCTCTGCCTTCAGTAAGCTCTTATTTCCTGTCATTTCCTGAGGGGAAGGAATGAGTGGGTAAAGATTGTAAGGCGCCATTCCCAAGTATTTCCCTGGGTTGGTTTCCTTCTGACTTTCCTCTTAGGAGCTTTTTGGTCTAAAGAGTGTAACTGGTATAGGAGCTGGGCAAGGGTGAATGGACTCCATTTCTCATGCCCATCATGAGATGGGCCCAGTACATAGAAAGAGTCTGCTGGCATTGACCGTGGTCCCTTTTCCTGAATCACTCCCTTACATTCATTTTCATGAAAGGCACCGAGCTTGGTGACCCATTTCCTCTCTCTGGTCATTAGTTGCTGTTTCAAAACAAGATCCTTCTGTCATTGATCTTGGCTCCAGCATTGAGCTCAACTCAAGGGTTGCCCATGCTCATTCACAACCTGAAAAGTGTAACCATACTGAACACTGCCTGCGGGCTTACCCTTAGTTCCACGTATGGCACTGCCTAGGGCTTTACTTGTAGTATCTCCGCTATTCTCCATGACGATCCTATGAGCCAGGTTCCTCTAGTATCTCTCTTTTAACATGAGAAAATGGTGGCTCAGAAAAGTCAAACTACTTGCCCATGGTCACACAGTTTGTAAGTGTCAGCATTTAAACATGTATTTCCACCTTGAAGGTTTGCCCTATTGTGCCTCATCTTCATGCCCTTGCACACATTGTCCCATTGCTTGGGCCTCCTTCTCTCCCTGCTTCAGTGCTCAGCTCAAATCCTACCCCTCTTTGGACATCCCAGACAGAAGTGATCTCTTCTGTGGACTCACATAGCTCACATAGCTCAGACTGCTTACCATTCACTGCCTTGTGCTGCTTCCCAATTGGGTGGCACATTTTCTGAGGGCAATTCCTAATGCATTTCCTATGTGGTTAGCATACATTCCCACGCAATCTTATGTTTGACAAATCCTGGTTGTTGATTATGTTACTTTAAATTTGGGCCATTACCTATGAAAACAGGAATGCATCTCACTGAATTGATATTGTGTACAGCAATTTTAGGGTTTTACTAACAGTTCACTTTTCCAATCCCCCCTTATTTAAGAAATAACTTAGTTCTAAAACAAGGAATGATATTTCCTTGAAGTGATTCACTGAAACCAAGGAAAAATGGTTTAAACCTTCTAAAGTCAAATCTACAAACAACATTCAGTGTCAACCATGCTGTTTCCCTGGCAAAAACTAAATCTCTATTTTGAAATTTAACTGTTGGGTTATTCTACCAGAGGTTCTGAGAGCCTCAGTGCTGGGGATTATATCTGTAATGCCCCCAAATCCAGAGATTCTGAGAGCTCCCCTCTACACATCAGCCTGTGGGCTGCTCTTGCCATCCACCCTGAGCTGCGTAGGCACCTCTTCTCATTGATGCTTTTCAACATAACTTGCGGACAAGATAATAGCAACCTGATTTTCAGCCATTAAGGAGAACAGTATGAAGGTTCCTCAAAAAATTAAAAATAGAACTACTATACTATCTAGCAATTCTCTTCTGGGTGTGTATCTAAAGGAACTGAAATCAGCCTGTCAAAGAGATATCTGCACTTCCATGTTCATTACAGTACTATGCACATGAGCCAACATATCGAATCAACCTCTGTTCATCAATGTATGAATAAAGAAATGTAACATGTGTGCACACACATACACACAATGGAATATTATTTAGCCATAAAAGGAAGGAAATTCTGCCCTTTGCAACAACATGTATAAACCTGGAGAACATGTCCTTGGTGAAATAAGCCAGGCAAAGAAAGACCAATACCACGCGATCTCATGTATATGTGGAATCAAAAAAGTCAAATTCATGGAATCAGAGTAGAATGATGGTCACCAGAGGACAGGAGTGGGAGAATGGGGAGATGTTTATCAGAGTACAAACTTTCAATTATAAGATGAACAAGTTCTGGGGAGCTCATGTGTAGCATAAGTGGTGATGGATGTATTCATTATTGATTGTGATCCTTATTACGCAATGTCTACATGTATCAAATGATCACATTATGCACTTTAAATATGTTTGCTCTTTATTCATCAATTAAATATTAAAATAATGGAAAAAAACCTACAGAAATAAAATTTGATACCCTGAGGGTCCTTGGAATATAATAAGCGAGTGAGAAATGGAGACATTTTTGAAGAAACATTAAGACACAGGTATGAGACTGACCTATGATATAATTTAAAAACCAAATCAAAACACAGCATTCAACAAGTAATAGAATAGTGATTATTAATCATTTAAGCATTTACTATTTCAGAAAACTGACCAGTAGTTATGACTGCAGAGAGAGTCATAACTTGTATTTATTCTCTCATTGGCTTCAGTTATAAGCACACAAGCAGGTCTGCCAGAATTTCCCTTGCCTGAGGCTTTCATGGCTCCTACCATCTGCATACAGGTACTAGCAATGCCTGTTTCTTTATCTGCAGTACCACTTTTGGCCCTGAACTCTGGACTTGTAGTTCCCACTGCCTGTTGGGCACACAGACATATGTTTGGATGTAATAGGTTCTTCAAACTCAACAACTAGTCTCTAAAGATGACTTATATCTCATACTCCTTAATTTATCCTCACAGAGCCCCATCCATACCACCTGGTGGAGGTTTCTTCAGCAAACCAACTGCTGCCTCTGTCCCCCTACATTTGCTCTTCAGTAAACTGAACACTTAGAACACTTTCCTGCAGATATCACAATGACTTGTTCAGAACTCTGCTCAAATGTCACCTCTGTAGAGAGCTTTTCTATGCCGCTCCTCTTCAGAAAGCAGTTCCCATTCACTGCCTTACTTTCTCTTCCTTGCACTTCTTACCACCTGACATTATAAGTGGCCTTGTTTTTTGTCCATCTCTTCCACCAAAATATAAGTTCAACGAGGCCAAAATCTTTGTTTCATTCACTCTTACACCAGGCATATAAGTTGGTGCTCAACAAATTTTTATTAAATGACTTAATTAACTTGTAATATTTATCCCCATTCCAGACCCCTCCTCTGTGTGTGTTCTGGTTCCATTAGCAGCATACTCATCTATCCAACAACTCACTCACTGCAAAAATGTGGATTTCATGGGTTCTGAATCCCTATCATAAATCACTCCTGGAAATGTTTGATTGTATACCTGGGCCTAGGGCTGAAGCAAGAGTACAAATGAAATCCAAAGAAGGCCCTCCCCCTTCTTTCTCTATTCTGACTCTGTTTCATTCCAGGAGGGTCCTCACTCCCAGATATGGCAACTTAATCTGCAGGTCCAAGCTTTGTCCATGCCCCCACACACAGAGGCAGCTATTTCTTCTCCACTTGAAGGAAGAAACATGAGGAAGAAGCTGTTTCTTTGGGCAAAAAAATTCCAAAGTCCGGAACACTTGGAGTTTGTGATCTAGGAGGAGGGTGGAGGGTGTGCTCTGCATGGGAACATCCTTTTGGCCCCCGGGGGAAAGGCACGTCAGGGCCTTTTAAAAAGCAGAAACCAAGGAGGCAGTTTTGTTGCCCTGGTCTAATGGCAGCACTGCCTGGGATGAAACCCAAACTCCAACCAAGGGTAGATGGAACCAAACAAGTGAAGTCCCAAAAGCATGTGTCGTCCCTCCCTTGCCTAAAATCTGAAGATTTAAGTTTTATATCTCAAGAGCTAGCAATGTGGAGGTCTAGAAGTGGTTTTCTGGGAGACACTAAGAGAGTGAAAAGACAAGCCAAAGCCTGAGAGGACTGTTTGCAAATCACATGTCTGATGAAGGACTTGTATTTGAGATACTCAAAACTCAATAAAAATAACAAATGATCCAACAACAAAAAAGAATTCCTATGCCCAGCACTATCCTGGGAACTGGGAAGAGTCCCAGGGAGCCTCTATCCAAATGTAGCACCTCTCCCAAGAAAAGACAAAATCAAAGCAGTATTTGAGTAAGTAAAGTACATGTCGCTGCAGTTTTTATGAATATATGCAACGGGACATCTAGATGACTTTGTGATAGTGAAATGTTGAAAAACTGTGTAGTTTACCTTGTAACATTCCACTAGTCTGCAGGAGCTTCAGATGAAAGGGGACTGATGTTCAGTCAGATGAAAGGGGACTGATGTTCAGCCTCGCCTCTAAGGTAGTTGGTGATAATCCATTGAACTCTGTAAGGGAAGGATGTGAGCACCATCCTTCAGCATCTAGAGGGGGTGCTCAAGGCTGAGTTTCATTAAAGGATTGTTAGTATCTAAAAGCAGGATAAAGAAGTTGCAAACTTCTCTGCTCACCTTGCTCATAATGTACATAGCTCAATCAAGTTCCCTTCTGCATATAAGACGGCTTTCTTTAGTTTCATTGTAAGTTTCATGGAAAAACTGCAATATATAGAGTCCAAGGAAAGCACTTCTTCTATACATAATTATTTGTTGTACAGAATTCATTATCACTTAATCAATGACAGACTGTTTCCCAAGGCCATTGGCTGGAGCCTGGAAACAGCATTGCTGCAGAGAACAATGATTTGTGAAGATTCAGTGGCTCCTCCTGCTACAATGGATGTGTTCATGGGATGCTACATGTTAAGCACATATGGGGACATCTGGTCGTATTTTATAAAAATAAACTCATGACAACTTTTGTGGTGAGAATTTCATTTTAAAGTAAAGGATGATTCTTCCTCTGTTTTGGTTAACCTCAGTGCTCACTGGTTTGCTCCAGATGTTTTTCCTGAGGATTAGAAAGGCTAAGGGGACATGGGGAAAATGCAGTGGGTCGGAGCTCATGGGAACAGTGGATTTTGAGATGACAGTGATGGGAACTGAGGAAGGGAGGGTCATAGAGAGCAGGGTGTACCTGGATACCAGCAGGCTGCCTTGGGGGCATCCAATGAGACAAGCATGAGTCAGAGCTGGAAATACAGTCATGCATCTTAGAATGACAGGGAGATATTCTGAGAAATGCATTTGTATTAGTCTGTTCTCACACTGCTAAGAAAGTCATACCTGAGACTGGGTAATTTAGAAAGGAAAGAAGATTAATTGACTCATAGTTTTGCATGGCTGGGGAGGCTTCAGGAAACTTACAGTTATAGTGGAAGGGGAAGCAAACACATTCTTCTTCACATGGTGGCAGCGAGGAGAAGTGCTGAGCAAAAGAGGGAAAAGTCTCTTATATAATCATCAGATCTCATGAGAACTCACTCACTATCATGAGAGCAGCAGCATGGGGGTTACTGTCCCCATGATTCAGGTATCTCCCACCAGGTCCCTCTCACAACACGTGGGGATTATGGGAACTACAAGATGAGATTTGGGTGGGGACACAGCCAAACCAAATCAGTGATTTCACCATTATGCAAACACCATAGAACATACTTAACACAACCTGGATGGTAGAGCCTACTCTATACCTAGGCTATACAGCACAGTCTGTTGCTCCTAGGCTGCAAACCTGTACAGCATGGGCTGTACTGAATATGGTAGGTGACTATAACACAATAGCATTGGTGTATTTAAACAATGTAAACATAGAAATAGTACAGCAGAAACATGGTATAAAAGATAAAAATGCTATACCTGTATAGGACACTTACCATGAATGGAGCTTGCAGAACTGGAAGTTGCTCTGTGTGAGTCAGAGTGAGTGGTGAGTGAATGTGAAGGCCTCGGACATTATGGTACACTGCTATAGACTTTAAACACTGCACACATGGGCTACACTAAATTTATAAAATATATTTTTCTTTCTTCAGTAATCAACTCGAGTGTACTGTATAAACTTTTTAATTTTTAAAACCTTTTTGACTATTTTATAATAACACTAGCTTTAAACACAAACACATTGCACAGCTGTATAAAGTATTTTCTTTCTTTGTCTCCTTATTCTATAAGATTTTTTTCTATTTGTAAAATTTTTTATTTCCTTTATTTTTTGCTTGTTAAATTTCTTTGTTAAAAACAAAGATACACACACATTAGCCTAGGCCTGCACAGGGTTGGGATCATCAATCTCTCTGTCTTCTACCTCCATATCTTGTCCCACTGGAAGGCCTCCAGGGGCAATGGCACACATGGAGCTGTCATCTCCTATGATAATGTCTTCTTCTGGAATCCCTCCTGAAGGACTTGCCTGGGGCTGTTTTACAGTTATTTATTTATTTTTTTGAGACAGTCTCACTCTGTCATACTGGCTGGAATGTAGTGTCACGATCTCAGCTCTCTACAGCCTCCACTTCCCAGGTTCAAGTGATTCTCCTGCCTCAGCCTCCTGAGTAGCTGGGACTACGGGTATGCGCCACCATGCCCTGCTATTTTTAATAGAGACGGGGTTTCACCATGTTGGCCAAAAAGACAGTTAACTTTATATACTGCTACATATATATATGTAGAGGGAGTACATGCTAAAATAACAATAAAAAGTAAAGTGTAGTAAATATTAGATGATAGGAATTTTTCAGCTCCATTGTAACTTCTTGGGCTAACTGTCATATATGTGACTCGTTGGCTGAAATGTCATTTTGCAGCTCATGACAGTGTGTGTGTGTGTGTGTGTGTGTGTGTGTGTGTGTGTGTGTGTGTGTGTGTGTGGAGGGGCAGCTGACATAAGTCTTCAGGTGCTTGCCCCTAGAACTTAGATGTGATTCATCAGATGTTGAGAGTCCTGGGCAAAAGGATATTAGGATACAATGAAGCTTAATGAACCAGCATATATTTATTGAATATCTGCTGAATGCTACCATGCTGAATGTTTACACTTATTCCTAACATAAAACTATATAACACGTCAACTCACAAACCTTATAATTTAGTTGGAGAGATAAGATATGAAGATATGGAGAGTCAGATAAGAACAGAAGGCATTGACTTTTGAGACTAATAACAATAAATACAACAGGGCTAAATGTTAGAGAATTTTCCTTAGATTTAAAATAGCAATGAAGACATTCAGAATTGGGAATAGCTCAGAATTTTAGATGACTACAGTCTCATAGGTGTTGGCAGTGGGAAATAGCTTCCAGAAAGGAAATACACACAATCTGAAACTTCTGAATAAAGGCTTTGCTCCCAGGGCAAGAGGGCCAGGGGACTTGGCATTCTGCACAGCTAAGCCCTTATGGTGCATGGCTTATGCATGGGCATGACATTTGAGGAGGCACAGCAAGATTGCAGGGCCGGGCACAGTTAGGCTGAGGTGGGTAGATCACTTGAGTTAGGAGTTTGAGACCTACCTAGACAACATGGTGAAACCCTGTCTTTACTAAAAATACAAAAATTAACCAGATGTGGTGGCTGCATGCTGTAATCCCAGCTACTTGGGAGGCTGAGGCAGGAGAATTGCTTGAAGTCGGGAGGTAGAAGTTGCAGTGAGCCGAGATGGTGCCATTGCACTCCAGCTTGTATGACAGAGCAAAACCATCTCAAAAAGAAAAAAAAAAGATTGCAAATGCCTCTTGAAGGATATGATCAGGGAAGCAGGGAAGTGAAGGGTCTAGAAATCATATTGAATAAGGAGCAGTTCCTTCATTGATTCTTCAGCAAATATTGCTTGAGTATATAAGTGCAGCCAGCACCACGGAAGATGGAAGCTTATTGAGGTCTGTCTAGTTACCCTGGAAAAGAGAGGACTGAAGGGTGAAATTTAAGAACAATCATGTAGAAGAAAAGTTTCAAAGGGCAAAATAAGGGTTGAAAGGTGGACGTTGAAGACAGGCAGAATTGGGGCCCAAGTAAGTAAAATCCTTTATTACCATTAGACTAGGGTGAGCACTTTAGCTCTCTCATCTGCAAAATAGCTTTGTGATGAGAATCCACCAAAATTAATGTGAGTAAATCACGTATGAGCATTTTGTAACCTGAAAACTTCTTACCAAGGTAAGATTCTGTTCAGAGTGAGGCCAAACAGAGGTCACATGCTTGGCCATTCACGGGTCCTTGCCTTGGATTAGTAGAGCCAGAGAACTTCCAAGGTGAGTAGCTTAGAAATGCTTGTATGCAGTCCGGCGCTGATCCATGAGGCCATTTTCTCTTGTCCAAAGCAAAATGGAAAAAATTAAGTAGAAGGAGGAGATAGGAGGTGGCAGCCTAGTAAGCTTTTTGTTTGTTTATTCTGAGATTGTGTCTTTCAGGTGCTTTTCATTTTTCTTTGGTATGAGAATGTTCTTTCTTATATGATAGGGTGGTATTAAAGGGTTGTATTTTTGAAGCAGTGTCACTTTTAGCAAAATAATAAGTTAGCATTCCTTTTGTGAGAGGATTTTATAGGCCTGTGAAATTTTAAATATTTTGAAACACTGTCCAATTTTTCTGACTTGAAGGCTTCTGTCACAGGCTGTAAATAAGAAGAGTGATGGGGAGAGCAAATGCTGTGAAGTCATGAAAGGAGTTGACCACTTTTGTTCGAGGCAAAGGAATTGTTCCCTTAGCAAGGCAAAATCTGGCAAGCTGCCCTCAGAGAGGCATGCACTCTCAGCTGGGAAGGAGAGGCTGCCCTGGGGCTCAGGTGGGGTCCTCCTAGTGCAGCCCCAGGCTGGAACCCCGAGTCTGACCTCAGTTACCAAAAACGACTGGGGTGTCTCTGGAGAAGCCAGCCATTTGAGCAAAGAGCACTGGCTTCTCTTCCTAGATTGCCCTTTCTGTAGCCATCGGTGGATTCCCATTGCATACCTCCATCATTCCCAAGTTATTCACCTCTGGGATCCTGGAAGTCCAACCTCTCAAATAGACTCCATTTTCACTCATTGACCTTGTATAATACACAGGACTCTTTCGGTTAAAAGTGAAACCCAACTTGACAAATTCAGTTGCAAGCTCACTTCCCATGGCATGAGAGGGACAAGAGAGGGGTAAGTTGGGCCCCTGTGGGCCTTTCTGGGCTCATCCTCTAGAAAAAGGAAATAAAGGGAGGGGCTGCTCTGAACGAATAAGAAATGTCTAGTATTTCTAGGAAGGTTCCCTGTCTAGGCTGTATTAATATTGTAGACTCCCTGATGGCTTAGACCAGTAATTAAAGCATGATTGTTTCTTTTTTTCATTGAATGAGTTGAAAGAAACAACCCTGGCTGTTGACTACCTAAACAGATCAGAAGCAGGCCTGTGTCTCTGGACACCTGATAGTGTTTGGCTGTGTCCCCAGCCAAATCTCAACTTGAATTGTAGCTCCCATAATTCCCATGTGTTGTGGGAGGGACTGGTGGGAGATAATGGAATCATGGGGGTGGTTCCCCCCTTCCCTCACCCCATACTGTTCTTACGGTAGTGAATACGTCTCACAAGATCTGATGGTTTCATAAAGGGAAACCCCTTTTGCTTGGTTCTCATTCTATCTTGCCTGCTGCCACGTAAGACATGCCTTTCACCTTCTGTCATGATTGTGAGCCTTCCCCAGCCAAGTGGAGCTGTGAGTCTACTAAACCCATTTTTCTTTAAAAGTTACCCAGTCTCGACTGTCTTTATCAGCAGTGTGAAAACGGACTAATACAGCACCACTCACAAAACTCCATTTCCTGGAGCAGCTTTCTTTAGCATGGAGTTGCTTTCCAGAAAACATGCATCTAAACGACACCTTTCTCCTCCTAGCAGAGGTTCTGATTCCATGGGTCTGGGATGGGACCTGGATCTGGCATTTGTGCCCAGACCCTAGGTCTCGGGGGACTGACACAGGTGGCCTGCTGGCCACAGTTGGAGGCTGCTTTTCTTTCTTGCTTTTTTACTGTTTTCCTGCAAAGCATTCTAGTCTTTCGTTCAGGTGGTTAACATTTTGAAAACGAATGGTTAAATGTACAAAGTGAACTATTTCAGGAAATCTAGGAATGAATGCTTTTGCAAAGTGAAGCATAATCCTTTGATGATGGTGCCCCCTGTTCTCTTCACTCTCCACCCTCTCCTGGGAAGGGATATTGTGGTTTGTTAAAACTCTGTGAAGAGCCTTGTTTTTTGGATTCAAGACTCCCTGTTACTGGGGAGCCTGTGATAACTCCAGCTATTAGTATTACTTTATTTTAAGTCTCAGTTTTAAAATAGCTGCAGGGCTGCACCTGGAATAAAAACGAATTAAAAAGAAAATCATGGAGTGGAATTTCAATAGTGCCTCGGGGATAGGCTTGCTCTTCTGGTGCCATCAGTGAGACCCACAAGATGTTTTTTTCCTCCTGAAAGCCTCACAGAATGCCACTCACATGAGCAGAGAGGGATTTTTGTCATCTTTTCTTTTCTGGGGTTTAAAAATATCCTTTTGAAGGAACACTTGTCTACCTTCACTAGTCATTTATCTAGTCTCTGGTTGAGGACTGAGTGGCGAACGTGCATCATCTGCCTGGCGGGGACCAAGGACTGCAGGGCTTGATTCTGGGAACATGAAGTCCAGTAAGACATGGTCCCTGGAGCTTTCTGTCTAGTGTGAAGGTAGAGAAGCAAACTCACCCCGGTAATGGGAGGGTTCCTGTGTGTCCTGTGTACTGGGGTGAGGAACATAGAGCCCTCTTTCTGGGGAGTCAGCTGTTTCATAAACGAGTCACTTTGGAGCCAAGTCTCCAACAATGGGTCAGAATTTGGCAGTGGGGGAAGATACTTTCAGCAGAGGGAAGAGCATGTGTGCAAAGGGAAGGGCACGGCATTGTGGAGCTGCAAGTGAATGAGAGGAAAGCAGGACATGTGGCAGGACACGTGGCAGGTAGGCCTGGCAGGCCCAGTCAAGAGCAGATTTGTGTGTATGTGGTACTGTCTGGATGATACTCTGAAGATGGAAAAGAAATTAGGTAAGAGAGTGATGTGATTGCTTTTTTTGAATGATCATTTTGCTGGTAGAGTAAGGGTTGTATTGATAGTTGTGTGAGATTGACAGGGGCACCTGTTTAACAGCCATGGCAGTGGTTTGAGTGAACAACGCTACAGGTGTGAACCAGGCCAGGGCACTGGGGATGAATAGCGATAGAAAGAAGAGATGTTTAGAAGGTACAACAGAACAAGAGGTACTATAGATCTGGATGGAGTGGCCAGAGAAAAGGAGGAAAATCAGGTGCCAACAGAGAAAATTCAAAGAAGGAAACATTTGTAAGTCCTGAAAATACCCCCGGGTTTGCCAGTTATGGATTTGCCAGTCACGAAGCTTCTGTAACCCTGCCCTTGGGGAGAACAGTTTTGAAGCATCTACTGGTGGATGGGAGAAACAGACTGCAGCAGTTGGAGAGAAGGTGGAAGAGAAGACACTAAGAGAGCGCTCAACTAAGAGGAATGAATTGTGGAATTAAAGCACCTGCCTATAATCAGTAGGGCTTTCCTTTTTTATCGTTTTTGCTCATTATCATCACACCATATCCCTGAGGGTAAAGAACAACTTTGAAGAGGCAATGCCTGATAAATCTGGAATAGAGGAGAATAACTGGGAAATTCATTAATTATCACTCCATTTGCAATTCTGTTAACAGAGTCCAAATGGTAGTTTACAACACCAATTTAAGCCTTATTGGATGAGAGGTATTGACTTAGCATGAGTCCCTGGAGAGGAATTCTAGTGAAATTCAAACATACTTGTGAATGTAAATTCAAACCCACATAGGACTATAATCCAGGTACAGCCTATTCAGTAATGAACACTTGAAGATGCAGGAATGGCAGATAACAATCTCAAATTTTCTCATTTTTTATTCTTTCTCCCCAGCTGCATTCAGATGAAAAAGAAGGACAGGAGATAATAATGAAGAACTCTAGGTATAATGACAGGTATCATTTATTGAGTGCTAAGGTGCTGCCAGACACTGAGCTAAGTATCTCATCTATTAGGTTGGTGCAAAAATAATTGCGGGTTTTGCCATGAAAAGTAGTGAGGGAGGGACTATTACTATCCCCATTTTGGCAATGAAGAACTTGAAGGCCAGTTGGTCACAAGGCTGGTTCCGTGGATGTCACAATCCCAACTGGGCAGCCCTGGCCATGTCGGAAGAGCATAGACTCAGCTCTTTCCCAAATGCACTGGCTCTCAGCTTATTTGTCAGCAAAGGGAGGTTGGTTCCAAATGCCTCTAAAGTGCTCTCCAGCTGTAACATTCAACCAACTTCTTCCTCCTGTGGTTGCCTTTGCTTCTGGCCTCAGGAGTCCAGCAAATGTGCCTTAGCCCAGGGTGAGTGTGACCAATGGGAATGAATATACCAGTCTCCCAGATTGGGGAAGCAGAAGGTGAATTTCAGAGCGGAAACATCTCCTTCTTGGGAGCTGTCTGCCTGGGCCTGTGAAGTGCACCAGACGAATATGGGAGTCCCAGCAGTGGCTTCCTTCTCCTTAAGAATTCCCCATCCTGTGTCCTGCAGCAAAGGCATGGCATTTCACCTGGATGGACTCTGAGTTGCTTTGAAGTGTGCATTTCTCTAGAAATCTTCTTTTTTCTTATTCTTCACCCTTTAATTTTGTATGTTTCACTTTTGACACGTCCTATTGCAAAGACAAATGTCTGAGGTGTTTGTTGAGATTTCCTGTTGTCCTTCCCGAGGTAGCCACAAGGTAAGCTCTTTGACGCTCTACTTCTCAGCACATAAGCTTTCTTACCATCTGTCACTGGGGTCAGAGGTGAGGGGAGGATCATGTGACAGCTGGTTAATGTATCCTTATTTTTTGGCAAAAACATTTTTTCTGGGACCAGAATGATCTTGATACTGAAAAAATTTCTAGTGCTAGATTCTCTTTCTAAGTGTGAAAGGATGTATCTGGAATGCTCCAGAATGAGTCCAAGTGTTGAGCTGAGAGGGACCTGAGAGCAGAATCTGATGACTGAAAAGTGGCAATCGTTGATTTATTGAAGACAGAATAACAACTCAGCAGCACTATTATGTTGAGTTGGACCGGACTTCCTTCAGCCGAATCATGCAAGAATCACTGCTGCATGGCTGCCGCCGCTACTGATTGAGGCTTAGTGTGCTGGGCACAGCGCTATGGATATTTACATGGTTGATTCTCACAGCAAACAAACAACACAGGCTTAAGGAAACAAGCACCTCTCAAGGTCCTGCAGTGAGTAGTAGCTATCAGTAGTCAACATGCTGAGCGATTTGGGAGTTCAGCCCATCTCCAGAGGTTATAGATGTTCAGTTTCCTCTTAAGGTTCTTACATAGATTTGTTTTCATGACTTTATCTACATCGTCCCTAAATTTATATTTTTAGTCTTTACTGGCTCTCGATATCATTCGTTTTATTATTATTAGTGATTTCTAACTGCTTTAAATTTGTCTGTTTTAAGATTCAAGGGATGATACCTTAGTCTGTTATCTGGAATATGGTTTACAAATCCATTTTTTCTCTTCAAGTCTTTGAAAACATTGACATTGTCTCCTCCTAACATTGTTATTTGTCTTGCAGACTCCTAATTTATTTAATTCATCGTAGAAAGGAGACTTTTCTGTCTTTTGGTGACTTTAGCTGCCCTTCTCTAGACCTTGCTGATTCTATTATCTTTACCAAAAATTGAAAGCGAAAGTGGCATTTATCACAGAATGCCATGGTCTTACTCCAGTGTCTTAGGATGGAACAATACAAGGCATAATATGGGGTCAGTGAGGTTTGTTACACGAGTGAATGAGCACCAATACTCCTGTCTGTTCAAACCCAGATTGAAGGGTGAATCAGACCAACCATTGGCTGGGAGGGGTGTGGACTGGTTAGTATTATCTCGAGGATATCAAGGGTTATTGGAAACTGTGTAATCAAAGGAGCTACATGACTTTATGCAGGGATTTGGTAGGGAGCCAAGAAAGTTGTGAATAATTCAGAGACCAGTCTAAGACCAATCAAAAAGAATGGATCCCATTAGAGGTATAAATTCTAGTGCTCATATTTTTGTGGAGCTAGTTGTGAGATAAAAGGTCAAGCCTACCAGAATGAAAAGTATATGTGAAACCTCTTTGAAAAAAAAAGAGCAATTATATACTCTATTTCGCTATCACCAGTATTTCCACTAATGTCCCTTTTTCTGTCCCAGGGTCGAATTCTGTATTCTACAGTGCATTCAGAATTGCCCCACCTTGATCATCATATTGGTACACATTGTAATGCAGATCTTCCTGAAAATTTATATAGAAATTTGATTTCTATACCATTTGACCCAGCAATCCCCTTACTGGGTATACACTCAAAGGATTATAAATCATTCTATAGAGACACATGCACATATATGTTTATTGCAGCACTATTCACAGTAGCAAAGACTTGGAACCAACCCAAAAACCCATCAGTGACAGACTGGATAAAGAAAATGTGGAACATATACACCATGGAATACTATGCAGCCATAAAAAGGATAAGTTCATGTGCTTTGCAGGGACATGGATGAAGGTGGAAACCATCATTCTCAGCAAACTAACACAGGAACAGAAAACCAAACACTGCATGTTCTCACTCATAAGTGGGAGTTGAACAATGAGAACACGTGGACACAGGGAGGAGAACATCACACACTGGCACCTGTCAGGGGTAGGGAACTAGGATAGAGATAGCATTAGGAGAAATACCTAATGTAGATGATGGGTCGATGGGTGCAGCAAACCACCATGGCATATGTATACCTATGTAACAAACTTACACGTTCTGCACATGTACCTCAGAACTTAAAAATATAATTTAAAAATGAACAGCTAAAATTAAAAAGAAAAAAAGGAAATTTGATTTCTGTAAATCAAATGGCTTACATCATAAATCACCAAGATAACTGATACCATCTATATTGTATAATTGTAGAACATAAGCATTTTTACCTTATACTCCTAAATTGTTGAATATTAGCAAAGAAGGGTCAACAATCATGTAAATATATAACTTTTTGTTTTACAGAGAATGACCCAAAGAGGCAAAATGGCTTGGATAAATTCACATTGTTTTAGGTAGAGGGCCAGGACTTCAGTTTTCTTCCTAGCCTAGTGTTTTTCTAGTGTATTTTGCCCTTATCCCAACCATTAGAACCCATGTGAAACCTCTTTCTTTAGAGATGGTATGATAACTTAAAGAGCCATCTGAAGATAATCATTCATGTGGTATGTCTGGCCTGGCTATCATATTGTTTGAAGACAGAGATGCTGGCTTCTCAAGACCCTTCCAAGCTGGCTGCCCATGTGAGCCTGTCCAACCTCAGGGAGAATCACACATACCACTCGTCTCCACAGACAAGAGGACCCTAAGTCTTCCCAAAGCAGGGCCCTGGACAGACTGCATAGACAATGTGTGACCCTGAGCCAGTACTAGAAAGAAGAATGTGGAGAGTCCTCCAGAGCTTGTTGTGCTGGTATTTGGCTTGTCTAAAATTAATCTGTATGGAATGTTGCTTGAAATAATCAGGCCACCATTAGAGACTAAGGATACCTTTACAGTAAGGGGATTTTTAATGAAATTTATTCAAATTTGAATTACAAATAATCTGGACTAGAAAGTTAGGGAGTTCTTGGAGGTTATATACTACATTTAACTGTAAGAAAGTCCTTGAAGCGCTTGTTTACTACAATTACACACCTTCCTTTTTCTGAGGATCCTTGGGAGAAGTCTCTTTTGGGTCTAGTCTCAGGAATAATTGTGCTTGTTTTTCATTCTCTTTTCTTTTTTCTTTTTTTGAGTTGGAGTCTTGCTCTGTTACTCAGGCTAGAGTACAGTGCTGCAATCGTGGCTGACTGCAACATCTGCCTCCTGGGTTCAAACAATTCTCCTGCCTCAGCCTTCCTAGTAGCTGGGAGTACAGGCACACACCACCACACCTGGCTAATTTTCATATTTTCAGAAGAGATGGGGTCTCACCATATTGGTCAGGCAGGTCTCGAACTCCTGACCTCGTGATCTGCCCATCTTGGCCTCCCACAGTGCTGGGATTGCAGGTGTGAGCCACTGCTCCAGGCCTCTTTTCTTTGTTCCTTTCCACCTTTCTGTCTTTTCACTTTCCTTCATCTATCTCCCCTTATATCCTCTTTTCTTCTTACCTGCTTTTGTAAATTTCATAGATGGTGTGAAATGAATAATTGATCACTGTGCCCTTTTGTTGTTGCCTGATAATTTGGCTTAAGAACACTTAGAACCAAATTAGTGGTCCATCTTTAGCAAGTGACTGAAATTTACTTTAGCAAGCGGCTAGGACTCTAGACTGCACATTTTATTACTGGTCTTATTTATGGCTCGATTTTTTATGTCTCTCCTATCCTTTGTTTTCCTTTTATTCTTTCTCACATATTCATAATTTTCAATGTCTTGGTGGATTTTTGGTGTCTCTTTAATCAACCTTCAGCCCTTTTTAGAATAATATAGGTCATAAAAAAACAGCTGGCAGTCTAGTTGCCCCTCTTAAAAGATAGAAATGAGGTTATATAGCACAGTTTACGAACCCCAATGGCTTCGAGTAATCAACATCTCTTCCATATACTCATGAGCCACCAGTTTAATAATTAATTCCACTGTGGGTTTTAGCTTGGGTTTTGAGGGTGTGCCTTCCCCCTCTCCTCTCACTTGCTCTGGACAAAATCCGCTCCTCTCCAGTTCTCTGGTGTCTCTTTGAAAATGTTTCCAGATGTAGATCTTCAGTGCTGGGCAGTGCCTTGTCGGGGCCTGAATAGCTGAACTCATTGAAGGAAGCCAACTGTTCTCTTATTATCTTTCACTCTCCTGTGCTTCACTTATTTCTTTATGATGTTTATTTTACCTTTCTTCCTCTCAAGATTATTTTCCTAAGGAAAGGCACACAGAGAGTTTTGCCTTCTTATTGCCATCTGTGGGCATTAAATGATCTTCCCTGAGCTGTGGATTCATCATTTCTTCCTTGTTTTTTATCCCCCAAAGCATAGCTCAGAAATTCTTTTAAAAATGATCTAGCACTTTTTGAGCCCACAGCCCTGCTGACAGATACCCTGGCCCCTGTGGCAGAGCTGTGTGCCCCTGCATTTGGGGATCCTCCCTCCCCACATTTGTCTCTGTCACTTGAATGCTCTGGCTCTGGCATATAGCTCTCTGGGTGACTGTGTGGCCCTCTTTAGATGTCTCTACTCTTTTTTCCCTCTGGGATTGTTTGTGATTGTTACACTGAAATTTTACCTTTCATAGTCTTTCTTGCATGAAGGGCTTACTCTGTTGGCCTGCCTAGCCATGGGATTTTACCTAGTTTTCTTGCCAGTAATGTTTTCCATTCATTTTTTTCTCAAGTCCAGGTGCTTACCCAGTGCCTGGCCCCATCCTTTATTCCTTGTCTGTTGCAGCAAGGAACAATTCAATTTTGCCTGCTGGCTCCTTAGCTTTGACCTACAAAGATAAGCAGAGCTTCCCTGTATGGAAAGAAATTTAAAAAAGAGAGAGACAGAGAGATTTAAAATAAGATAAGAAAAAATGATAGAAAAAACCCTCTTTGATTGTCTTATTCCCACTAGTATCTGTCTTGCATCTTCCTTTCGAGTTTGCCCCTGGATTCCTTGACAGTCCTTCTGCCCCATCATTTGCTCCTATCCACTCTTTCCTTGGTCCTTTGCAGACAGACTTCTAGTCTCCTGATGCTTTGAAGCTATAAGCTCTGGTGCGGTTGTCCGAAAGAGCTACACCCTGGCAGCGCATGCTAGGCTCTGTGTGAGAGTGACTTCCCTGAACGTGTGCTGGTGGACTGCGTTTCTTGGCTATTCCTTACCTCGTGTCCTGCTTCAGTGGTTTTTCTTACCTGGCTGCTGACCTAGCTGTGCATTCAACCTCTCTATCCTCACCTCCCCCATCAGACTAACAAGTTCTCATCCCTCTGGGCTAACAGCCTTGGCTCTCCTCCCAGTTTTGTTTTCTTTTCTTTCCCAATTAGGCTTAATGCATTCAAAGATAACCCTGGAAAATATTTTCTCCTGATGATCTGACCTCTAGGATCTTCCTGCCTGTGGACTGTCTGCTCCTTACACATATTATTCCCTTGCTCAAAAATCTTCAACTACTTTTATGATATGAAGGATGAAGTCCAACATCATTAACCATAAGCTCTGGTTGCAGAAGACATGCCTTTGCCAAGACATGGGGGAAAACAGTAGTAGGGTTGAGAGCAGCAGCTCCAAATCAGTGTCTGGGCTCCAGGCTTGGCTCTGCTGTCATCCTAGAAGCTCAACAGCCTTATGCAGGTTACTTATACTCCACCGTATGTACCTATAGGTTCACTGCAATAACTCTGTAAAGTGCTCAGCTCTGTGCTTGGCACATATTATCATGGCCTTTGGGTGCAGTCACAGGACCCATGCAATCCAGCTTGACTTGAAAAGGAGAATGTGGCTGGGTGCGGTGGTTCATGCCTGTAATCCCAGCACTTTGGGAGACCGAGGTGGGTGGATCACATGAGGTCAGGAGTTTGAGACCAGCCTGGCAAATGTGGCAAAACCTTGTCTCTACTAAAAATACAAAAATTAGCTGGGTGTGATGACATGTGCCTGTAATCCCAGCTATTCGTGAGGCTGAGGCAGGAGAATTGCTTGAACACGGGATGCAGAAGTTGCAGTGAGCCAAGGTCGTACCACTACACTCCAGCCTAGTCAACAGAGCGAGGCCCTGACTCAAAAGAAAAAAAAAGGAGAATACATCAAGGTGCAGGGCTTTCATGGGGCTCCTGTACAAGGAAAACTGCCTGGTCCCAGAGGACTCAGATCAGGATGGAAACGGAACAAGGCTGGCCAGGCATCGTAGCTCATGCCTATAATCCCAGTGCTTTGGAAGGCTGAGGCAGAAGGATCATTTGAGGCCAGGAATTAGAGGCCAGAGACCAGCCTGGGCAACATAGTGAGACCCCATCTCTCCTTCCTGCAAAAAAAGAAAGAAGAAAGAAGAAGAAATGGTTCCATTTCTTGGCAGTGGCTAGTTTGGTCCCTTCTGTCCTGAGAGCTCATCTCTGCCTTTCCGCATTTGTCTGCGTCATTCTTCTCATTTTTTTCAGACTAGCTTTCACTCCTTTTTGTTCTTAGGAGCAGATGGTCTCCTCGTAGCTCCTGAGTATCTGCACCCATAGAGCAGCTGACCAGCAGATAATCCAAATTCTAAATTCTTGGGAGAAAGCATCTGTTTTGTTCGTTTTTTGTCACGTGTTCACCCCAATTCAAACAGCTGTGCTGGGGTGAAGTGTGAATGGCCATTTAGAACAAATATGGTTGCAGGAGCTGATTCTGAGGACAAGAGAAGGAGGTGTGGCTTACTGAAAAGTTAAACCATTTACTACCTTCTGTCTTCAATCTCATGGCTTAGTGTGTCCTTATAGGAACTCTCCACTGGGCCAAACTCAGTGGCCTCCCTGCAGATATTTACATCCTAATTCTCAAACCACTGCCCAGGTGTGAAATGTATGTTCCTCCTTCACACACATACACATGTGCACACACACAGACACGTGTGCACACACACGTGCACACGCACACACACATGCATGCTTTAAATAATTCATCACCTTCCATAGTCAGTCAGCTCAAGTCAGATTTCTGTAGAATACCTTTTCTATGACATCACTTCACCCACAAGATACTCTTCAGTGTCTGAATTCTGTAACACCTGCCCTTTTGGCCTATCCTTTGTCCCAGATGGAATGCCTGAAGATATGACTTACCTTCTGGGTAGACTGCAAGCTTTGGGAAGGAGCCATAGCTGGTTTCTGCTCAGAGATGATGGGTGGGAATAGTGACCACGTCCACTTTCAAGCTGTTTCCCTTCCCGAGTGATTATGTTTTGTTCCAAGATAAAGTGATCACATTCTCAGGTGATTCCTGCCACCTGCCCATCGCTGGCTGACTCTTCCTTGTTGTCAGAATTGTATCAAGAAGAGCAGTTTCCCTAATTGCTTTCTCTACCATTTGAGAGAGAAAATTGTCAGCACGACAAGGCAGGGATCTATTTGATGTTCTACATGTAATAGAGTGAAGCCTCCAGGAGATAGCAGGATTCTCGACAGCGCTGCTGTTGCTAGATTCGGAGAACACTTTGCCATCTATATTGGGAAAGTGTTATTTATCCCCTGCAGCTGGAGGAGTGTTCTGTACTCGATTACCTCAACCAAAATGACTTCTGGTTGCCTCTTCTATTTTAGGAGACCCTGTGGGAAATCTTTTTATGATCTTGAGGCCTTCTGACATCATCGTATAACAGACTTTTATTTCTTGTAAGAAGCAGCTGAAATTAACAGACGGTGCCTATCGTCGTTAATTAAGTAGGTTAGACCATGATTTGTGCCCCATTCCTGGAAGGAAAGCCAGGCAGTAGTGCGAGAGTGAGAACACATGATAGGTGCAGGTTTCCTTTTAAAACTCTTCATTGAGTAATCACAGTGACTTCCTTTCTTTGTTGAGTGAAATGTGCCACCCACGTCCAGAAAGAGGTAAGAAAATTGACAGCAAAGCTCCCAATTCCTGTCCCAAGGGGAGGTAATAAAAGAGGTGAGAACACCTTACTCCTTCCTGGTCCACCAAGACAGCAGTGAGAACCCCGTGCCAATTGTAGGGTTCATTGAAGAACTGCACCTTCAGTTTAGCGGGAAATTTGGAGACAGCAAAAGACTTTTGGTCAAGTTTCCTCTTTTGGGGTGCAGAAATTTTTATTTTCTTACAACGAAAAAAAAAAATCACAGTCTTGTCGAGACCATTGTGGGGCAGCCGGTATTTTAGCAACTTGCTGGGCACCTCCTTTTGTCTTCACCTAAGTGTGCTCCCTGGGGGTCTGTACTTGGTTTTGTGTGTCTCATAGAGATCATTTTCCCCCCAAATATCAAAGCTCTGCCTGCTCTTTTCCTTCTTCTTATTGGCTCTTTGTTATTTATGTTGGATACACATTATAGGAAGACAGCATTCTGCTTTGCCAGATTGCAAGTAGCTATCCTGTGCCTCTTGGGAGGGAACCTCCAAGCACCAAAGTGTACCTACTTCCTGCCCCATGACCCCAGGTCACTAATATTTCCTTCCACCTATGCGAGAATTTACCGAGAATTAACTTAAGTGTTTTGTGGCGCATGGAACCCTGTTCTTACTTAGAAGATCCAGAATATTTATGCATATAAAGCAGAGCTGCAAAGTTATTGAATTTTTCCTCCTTGACCTACTGCATCATAGTCTTTGACATTTTCCCCATGTATCTTTGCTTTATTCTAATTTCTCAGAAATATCTTCTCACTCTCACCTTGCCATCTTGTCTAGGAGCCCTTTATCTTGTCTAATAAACCAGATGTAAAGAATCATTCCTCAGGTGCCTTTCATCTTTGAGATGGAGGAATGAGCTTGCCCTTGCAAGCTCATCTCCCTGCGCAGAAAAACAAGAGGGCAGCCTGCACATGCCCTGAAAGTCATTGGCCTGGAGACCACGTTCTTGCATCGCTAATGAACCAATATCCTTCCAGCTTCTTCCCTATATATCACCTTTAAATGCTCCCTTCCCCTTGAGGTTTGCTTTTACATCCTTTTTTTTTTTGATACAGAGTCTTGCTCTGTCACCCAGGCTGGAGTGCAGTGATGCGATCTCAGCTTGCTGCAACCTCCACCCCCTGGGTTCAAGCGATTCTCCTGCCTCAGCCTCCTGGGTATCTGGGATTACAGGTGTCTACCACTAGGCCCAGCGAATTTTTGTTTTTTTAGTAGAAACAGGGTTTCACCATGTTGGTTAGGCTAGGCTCAAACTCCTGACTTCAGGTGATTTGCCAGCCACAGCCTCCCAAAGTGCTGGGATCACAAGTGTGAGCCCCCAAGCCCAGTCAGATCTTTATGTTAAATTCTCTGACGACTGCTTTGGGGAAGTGTTGAGCCTGCAATAATGAGATTGCCAGGGTCATGGGAAGAGGGTCCTGTGAAACGAAAATATTACAGAGACTGATAGGTCCACTGCAACCCCAGAGATTGTTCTGATTTTGGAGGTAAGACTGGGGAGAACCCAAATCACTCTTATCTGGACGGGAGGATTCATCTGGGGTTCAGAGGTGAAACATACTTGAAATGGCCTCAAAAGATCAAGACCTGACTTTGGTCTATCATATTGGGGACGCCTAGAAAAGGACTCACCTGGGAGCTCCCCTGCTTTTCCCAGGCATGGCCCGACCTGAGCGTCTTCTAGGTATTCACCTGTTTCCAGCTCTTCCTCTTTCCCTGGAAGGCCCGCACCCGACTGTGAGTATGGTCTTTGGTAATCCTTTCATTTAGAATGCTTGCTGTTAAGACCCCTGACTTGTGCCTTATTTGTTTGTTTGTTTTTTTTCTGGGCAAAAAGTGACTTTTAGAAATGGAAGTACTAAGGAGCTTAGACGCAACGACTGTATCTGCAGGCCCTAATGACGAGGGGGAGTGCAGTGGTGGCTAAGACTGGGATGCAGGCAGTGGAAAGGGAAAAAAGCAAAGCAAGTTGAGACCACGGGAGAGACAAGAATCAAGACGTCGGCTTTACTCGATTTAGTCTTCTTCCGGGCATTCACCAAGGATTGCTTGATGTTGTTTTGCACAATGGACAGCCAAGGTTCTCTTTGCTTCTCTCTAATTTGTTATTGGGAGAGCAAAGGAGTAAAGGTTTGCCTACAGCAGCAAGGCTTTATGCGTAATGCTTGTCAAGGTCACATACCTGTGGCCAGCACCATGCCTGGCATGTAGAGAGTGAATAGAAAGTCTTTATGAATCCGTAATAATAGATGGCATCTCATCGTCCCATCACAACCATAGGAAACACGAAAGAGTGTGAGACTGTTATGTTATTTCCTTCTTGGGCTTTTAATTTGAAAGGTAGCAACAGTTCTGCTGTTTGACATTTCTACCCCCTGCAATTCTGCCGGGAGAAGGAGGTGATTGGTGGTGGGAAGAGCAGAGAATTTGAATGGGGAGACCAGGGTTTGAGTCCCAAGTTTGCCACTTGGTGGTAAGGGACGTTGGGCCAGTTTGCTACTCTCTCTAAACTGTGGGTAATGGTTCTTTCCCACTCCCAAAGTGCTGTAAGATAAAATAAGATGATGTGGACAGGAGCAGTCTGGAAACTGCAAATGTGGTCTACAAATATTAGTTGAAATGATTACAGACAATCAAGATGTAGTTTCAGGGTCCCTTAGTTCCTCTCCACCCCTGCCGGTCTCAGCTACTTGAATACAAAAAAGAGAACACAGCCCTTCTGAGAAAGCCAGACCTTTTATTTTGAGATTCAGGATCTCAGACTCAAAGCAAGAAGCAGCAGGACACCACCTTTCTCTCTGACAGCCTCTGGTGCTGCAGGTCTGGCTGGACTATGAATGTAATGATGTTTAACAGAAAGAAACAGGCAGTTGAAAGAGACCAAGTCAGGCTCAGAGTGAGCATACTTCCTTTCTTTTTTTTTTTTTGAGATGGAGTTTCGCTGTTGTTACCCAGACTGGAGTGCAATGGTGCGATCTCGGCTCACCTCAACCTCCGCCTCCTGGGTTCAGGCAATTCTCCCGCCTCAGCCTCCCGAGTAGCTGGGATTACAGGCACGCGCCACCATGCCCAGCTAATTTTTGTATTTTTAGTAGAGATGGGGTTTCACCATGTTGACCAGGATGGTCTCGATCTCTTGACTCGTGATCCACCCGCCTCGGCCTCCCAAAGTGCTGGGATTACAGGCCAGAGCCACCGTGCTGCTAAGCATCCTTTCTTAGCTGTTACAGTTTTCAAAAAAATGTTAACTACACTAAGAGTCCCAATTAAAGACTTTCTATGTGGGGAAAACAAACTGAGTCAGGGCATTGTCCTTCTGAGATCCAGTCCTCTAAGCTCCCATCCTGACTCAGCACAAACCAAGTTGGTTTCATGGGGCAGGGATTTCATACTTCTCTCCTGCTGAAGACCAGACTCCTTGAGAGAATATAGAGAAGTGAATAGACAGTACATCCTGAACGTGACCCACTTTACCCTCATTTCTCTCAGCTAGAAAACGATAGATGAATCTCTTATAGAACCGCCTGCCTTTTCTGCCTTTCAGCTGTGCTAAATCCTGGTGGAATGCACCCTTACCACGTGCACAGACTTCAACTGTAAAGAGACATCAGGCAAACATGGGCCCTTTTCAATCTGATACAATTTGGCAGAACTCTGCTTGCACAGGTGATTTTACTGTTTTAATACCACTAGATAGAGAGGCTGCTTGGGGCTTGCTGTCTGCAACATGAATTTGGGATGATCTTCCCTTTAGTGGGGTCTCCCATGGCCAGAGCTGCCCACCTGGGAGCCTGCTTGAAATATGACAGATGTCTACACCTGTACACTTGCTCTGCTATTCTGTGGGAGATCCTGGACACAGGTGAAGAAGGTATCCAGATTCCAGAAACCTGAATATTGGCTATGAGGGAGATAGGGGCTGGGGGAGATCTTGTGCCCTCCAGCATGGCTAGGCGGATTGAAGTTAGGTATTTGGCTTGGGAAGGTGTGCAGAGGTGAGGAAAGAGGACCTCTACAGCAGGCCTGTGAGAGGAGGGTGCTGCACATCCAGCCCAGGGCTACTGACCCAGAAGGTGTAATGTATTATTTTTTTCTCTTGTCTTTTCCAGGCATTAATTGTCTCTTGGCCTGCTGTGATAAACTCCCAAGAGGATGCCTTATAAGGTATCCTTATTCGTGAGTGCATTTAGCTCAGGGTCTGGTGAGTCCCAGATGTTCGAGGATTATTATTATGAGGCTCTATGAAGAGTCAGAAGCAGCAGCTACCTGTCGAGCTGTAGTTGGTGAGCGGGGAGTGTTTTCTTAGCAAACAGACTTGGCCTTGACTTTGGTTTCTGCAGGGGGCCAATTCCTCTGCTAATTCACTTTATCTTGTGTCAAGAGAGGCAATTCACAAAGCACATGGCCAAGAGCAGGGAATGAAATTAGAGCGGGTATTTTGGCTGCCAACCCGGAGGCAGGTGGAAGAGCAGAGAGGGAATACAAGCACAGAAGACAGGTGAACCTTTGTCCCCACATTTTCAGAAATCTGAAGACAGCCCAGCCGCAGCCCTGTTCCCATTAACCTCCCGATGCTAATGGTGGCTGGTTTGCATCCGTGTTAACCTTTCTTGGTTTGGCATCTGTAACTGACAGCAGTGCGCACATGTCACTTGTAGTTGAGGTTTCCAAAGACGCAGGAAAAAATTAAATGCAACAAAACCCTCAACATTTGCACTGCAGCCAAAGTGGATGCAGTCCTTTTTTTCTTTTTTATAAGACAGGGTCTTGCTCTGTTGCCCAGGCTGCAATGCAGTGGTGCCATCTCAGCTCACTGCAGCCTCTGCCTCCCAGGTTCAAGCAATTCTCCTGCCTCAGCTTCCCGAGTAGCTGGGATTATGGGTGCGCACCACCATGCCTTGCTAAAAATTTTTGTATTTTTAGTAGAGACGGGATTTCACCATGTTGGCAAGCCTGGTCTCAAACTTCTGGCTTCAAGTGACCTACCTGCCTCAGCCTTCCAAAGTGCTGGGATTACAGGCATGAGCCACTGCACCAGACTGGGAAGCAGTACTTTCTTTTTTTTTTTTTTTTAAATTTTTATTGCATTATAAGTTTTGGGGTACATGTGCAGAACGTGCAAGAGAGTTGCATAGGTACACACATGGCAGTGTGTTTTGCTGCCTTCCTCCCCTTCACCCACATTTGGTATTCATCCCCAGGCTATCCACCCCAGCCCCCCCTGCTGTCCCTCCCCCATTCCCCCCAACAGTCCCCAGTGTATAGTAGACCGCCTCTCTGTGTCCATGTGTTCTCATTTTTCTCACCCACCTATGAGTGAGTATATGCAGTATTACTTTTTCTGTTCTTGTGTCAGTTTGCTGAGAATGATGTTCTGATTCATCCATGTCCTTACAAAGGACACAAACTCATCATTTTTGATTGCTGCATAATATTCCATGGTGTGTATGTGCCACATTTTCCCAGTCCAGTCTATCATCGATGGGCATTTGGGTTGGTTCCAGGTCTTTGCTATTGTAAACAGTGCTGCAATGAACATTCGTGTGCATGTGTCCTTATAGTAGAATGATTTATAGTCTTTTGGATAGATACCCAGTAATGGGATTGCTGGGTCAAATGGAATTTCTATTTCTAGGTCCCTGAGGAATCGCCACACTGTCTTCCACAATGGTTGAACTAATTTACACTCCCACCAACAGTGTAAGAGTGTTCCTATTTCTCCACATCCTCTCCAGCATCTGCTGTCTCCAGATTTTTTAATGATTGCCATTCTAACTGGTGTGAGATGATATCTCAATGTGGTTTTGATTTGCATCTCTCTAATGACCAATGATGATGAGCACTTTTTCATATGTTTGTTGGCCTCATGTATGTCTTCTTTTGTAAAGTTTCTGTTCATATCCTTTGCCCATTTTTGAATGGGCTTGTTTGTTTTTTTTCTGTAAATCTGTTTGAGTTCTTTGTAAATTCTGGATATCAGCCCTTTGTCAGATGTGTAAACTGCAAAGATTTTTTCCCATTCTGATGGTTGCCGATTCACTCTAGTGACTGTTTGTTTTGCCGTGCAGAAGCTGTGGAGTTTGATTAGGTCCCATTGGTCTATTTTGGCTTTTGTTGCCAATGCTTTTGGTGTTTTGTTCATGAAGTCCTTGCCTACTCCTATGTCCTGAACGGTTTTGCCTAGATTTTCTTCTAGGGTTTTTATGGTGTCAGGTCTTACGTTTAAGTCTTTAATCCATCTGGAGTTAATTTTAGTGTAAGGTGTCAGAAAGGGGTCCAGTTTCTGCTTTCTGCACATGGCTAGCCAGTTTTCCCAACACCATTTATTAAATAGGGAATCCTTTCCCCATTGCCTGTTTTTGTCTGGTTTATCAAAGATAATATGGTTGTAGATATGTTGTGTTGCCTCCGATGCTTCTGTTCTGTTCCATTGGTCTATATCTCTGTTTTGGTACCAGTACCATGCTGTTTTGATTACTGTAGCCTTGTAGTATAGTTTGAAGTCTGGTAGTGTGATGCCTCCTGCTGTGTTCTTTTTGCTTAGAATTGACTTGGCTATGCGGGCTCTTTTTTGGTTCCATATGAAATTCATGGTGGTTTTTTCCAGTTCTGTGAAGAAATTCAATGGTAGTTTGATGGGGATAGCATTGAATGTGTAAATTACTTTGGGCAGTATAGCCATTTTCACAATATTGATTCTTCCTAATCACGAACATGGAATGTTTCTCCATCTGTTTGTGTCCTCTCTTATTTCGTTGAGCAGTTGTTTGTAGGAAGCAGTACTTTCAACTGGTCTTCAGGGGCAAGCGGTTTGGCAAAGGGGGTTTGTGCAGAGATTTAACATTTCTTCTGAGTCTATGGCGGGCCTGGCACCATGCTAGGCTGGGGATGCAGAGAAGAAAATAAAACAGTGCCTGCTTGCAGAAAGCCCTAGTCTAGAGGAATACACGGAGACAGCCAGCTCTCCGAGGGCACACAGATTTATTTTAATCGAGTCTTAGAGACCTAGGCTTCTGGCAGACATCTTTTAAAAACTTCTTATTATAAGGTAATTTTAGATTCACACACAGTTGTAAGAAAAGGTACAGAGTGATCTTATATACCCTTCACTCAGTTTCCCCCAGTGGTGACATCTTGCCTCACTCTAGTGCAGTCTGGCAGACTTTTAAGTCTGTTTAGGCGTGTTTTCTCTGCGCCGTCTCCCACCTCCTCTTTTCTTTTCTTCTTTTAAGAAGATCTTTCTCGTCTCACCCACACAGGCTTTGCAGGCTACAGGGTCTCTGCATCCATGGAAGAAAGTCACTTAATTAGTAAACAGATTCATATTACAGTCATCAGATTCAAATTCACATTCTGGGGGGAGGAAGCCCACAATGGTGGTTCTTAGTTCTGTTTGTTTCACACCATTTACTTGTATAACATAGTTCATCTCTAGGGAAGTTGAGAATTACTGGCTTAAAGGAAATAATCATAATTGATATTATTATAACAGTAGTAACATGACCAAGTCTTTGTGTTATAGGTACTGATATATCTTTTCCTTAAAACAACTCTATGGTGTAGTGCCTGTGACCTGAGAGATTAATAATATAATTGCTAATAGCAGAGGCAAGATTCTTTAGAACTCCAGACTCTTTCTTCAAAGTAGGAGTTAAACAAAGGAATGAATTGGTAACAGTGGACTTTCAGGAGCCCAAGCAGTATTGTGGGAACAATGTCAGCAGGATGGGGAACCTCTTACTGGTGCTTCTTAAAACATACTCCAGTCCTGTTCCCTCTTCTCCTCTTCCTTTAAACCCAAAGCTGGGTCAGATTATCTTTAATGTAAACTCCAAAAGAGTAGCTGGCAGTGGAGAGAGGTCTAGGGTCACAACTTGTGCAGACCAACATTGGGTAGAACTCTTCAGGAGCTTATTCTTAAGCTTCTCGAATTTATTTGATGAGCCTCCATTAGTTCTTATCTCACTAATCTGGTATGTACGGTCATCAGAGTAGAGAGTGGCCTGGACTGGTCAGTACTATCTCAAGGATGTCCAGGGTGATTGGAAAACTAGCTCTTCTGGTACCTCTTGGAGGAAAGGAATCTGGTAAACAAGTAAATGTGGTGAAAAGAGGAGCAGTTCCTTATGTGCACTTGGACACATTTGCAGATATGCAATCCACATACCAATTTCAAAAAGGCTTTTTTTTTTTTTTTTTTTTTTTTTGTAAAGAAGGTCAGTCAAAGATTGAAGTTGAGAAAGATATGGAGAGATCACCTCATTTACAAGCCAGGACTTTGGCCCCTACTCCAGCTGTCTCCCAGTCCTATTTTGCTTGCATGCACACCTGACTTTGGTAGGATCATGTGGGCTTTTGTCTGCAGGAGACAGGAGTAGAAGGCTGTTTCTGGGAGGGGTGGGTGAGAGAGATGTCACTGGAAAAGATCTATTTTGGAGAAAAGGAGAGCTGCCCTGTAGTGGTGACTGTGGTAGGACTAGAATGGTGTTTCAGAGAAGGGGGCTTATCCACTGCCTCTTTCTTCTTAGAGAGCCTGTTTCTTTTTCCTTTCTTTCTTTTTTGAGACAGAGTCTGACTCTATCACCCAGGTTGGAGTGCAGTGGTGCAGTCTTGGCCCACTGCAACCTCTGCCTCCTAGGTGCAAGTGATTCTCCTGCCTGAGCCTCCCAAGTAGGCATGCACCACCACACCTGGCTAATTGTATTTTTAGTAGAGATGGGGTTTCACTTACATTTATGACAGTAGTCTTTTGGATTATCCATTCCACGAGCAGATTCCCAGAATGTCACTCTTTGCACCCAAAACCCCTTCTGAGGTAGAGCTGAAACACCACCTACCAGATCCATAGCCTTCTCTCAGGGCCTCCCTTCTCCAGGCCTCCCTTGGCCAGGCCTGCCTCCTTCCTGCTTAGTTTCCTAGGTTCTTTATCCTGGAGGTTTCCTAACACCTTCTCTAAGCAAGATAGGAAAATCCATGGGTTCTTTCTCTTTGGTTCCCTCCAGAATATCCACTGAGGGTAGGGGAGGAGAGAAAATGAAGATGTCCTCCCTTCTGTCCCTTCTTCCTGGCCACATACTTATGGGCCAGAAAATCTGGAATTCTGGAAATCAGTTCTGTGAGGTCCATAGAGTGACTTATTTGTTTGATTTTGGAAACAGGGTCTCACTCTGTCACCAAGGTACAATCTCAGCTTACTGGAGCCTTAAACTTCTGGTTCAAGTGATCTTCCCACCTTAGCCCCTGAGTAGCTGGGACCACATACATGCACTATCATGTCTAGCTAATTTTTTGTTTTTTGTAAAGATACGGTCTTGCTTTGTTGCCCAGATTGCTTTTGAACTCCTGGCCTCAAGTGATCCTCCCACTTCAGCCTCCCAAAGTGCTTGGATTACAGGTGTGAGCCACCTCCCAAAGTTACAGGTGTGAGCCACCACTGCCCCACTGGCAGGCATCGAATCCAATGGGAGGGGAACTGGCTCCACTAGCTTCTGTTCATCTGCTTGTAGGACATGTCCTCACGGGACTTATGTATCTGTGATCAAGCAATGGTCGTCCTCGGAAAGAAAGGCTATTTTATTTGATGAGCTCTCAATGTGGGAGAAATAAATGAGAAACAGAGAGGGAGGACGGGCCACATGCCTGGTCTGCTAGAACAAGAATTCAGGCACCTTCCTGTGCCTGTCCACCCCCTCTCTCTGATGAAACAGCAGAGGAGAGTGGGGACCTTTGTTCCTCCTCTCCATGAGCTTGGATCTCTTCTGCTTCTTCTCCTTCCATCTCTTAGTTTCTTGGATCCTCCCATCTCTCACCATTTGTGGCCAATTTCAATGTGAGGCTAAGGAACATCCTGCAGAGGTGGGGGAAAGCTTTTATTTCCAACGTTTGCCAAGGTTGTTGACCCACACAGGATAGCACAGAATCCCAGAGTCCCGTCCCTTCCAGCTTTTCTCCCAATACCCCACCCCACCACTTCTTCCCCTTGCCAGACCCCATTCCCATCCTTCCTTCTTTCATCTTTTTTCTTTCTGTGCCCATCTCTGTTTTTTTTTTTTTTTTTTTTTTTGAGACGGAGTTTCGCTCTTGCTACCCAGGCTGGAGTGCAATGGTGTGATCTCGGCTCACCGCAACCTCTGCCTCCTGGGTTCAGGCAATTCTCCTGCCTCAGCCTCCTGAGTAGCTGGGATTACAGGCACACACCACCATGCCTAGCTAATTTTTTGTATTTTTAGTAGAGACGGGGTTTCACCATGTTGACCAGGATGGTCTCGATCTCTTGACCTGGTGATCCTCCCACCTCGGCTTCCCAAAGTGCTGGAATTACAGGCTTGAGCCACTGCACCCAGCCCCATCTCTGTTTTTAATTGTATTTTCTTTCCAACCCACAATTCGTAGTTTTGTATTACATTTACATGTTTCTAGAAAATTCCCCAGCTGGCCTTGCCTGTGTCTCATAAGTCCCCTTCTCCCACATCTCTCTTGGGCTTCCAGTCCATTTTCCTGGGCAGTGCAAGATACATCCCAACTGTGGAGAAACACTGAACTCTGCTCAAGAGGCTTTGTTCCAGATCCTTCTGGGTACTACAGCAGCAGCTCTGAAATGCGGGCACCTTAGAGAGAATGCTCCACTGCCCAGGAAGTGAGCTTACACCTGAAAGACCTGGCAGTATTTGGAGGAAATTGGGATTTAATTAGCGTTTCCTTTTATGCCACTGTCAATATGCTTCTGTTATATTTACAGGGTTGTGTGGGTATCCTCTGGTGACTAATTACATGAAATTTCTCTTCTTTGTTAAACTTTAATAAACATGTACAATATATAAAGTTGAAACTGGTTCTTTTTCTAAAAGTGAGATTCTTAATTTAAATAGGGACTTATTTTTCTTCTCTTTAAGGAGAGGTTGTTTCACATATTTATGTTATACCGCTGGGTGGGTGCTATTTGTAAACTTTTTTTCTCTTGTAGGAGATAATGAGTAATCAAAACCAGTAATGCGTTCTCTTTTTGTTCAGGTGCAGAAAGATTGTGATGGAAAGAATGCCAAATGGGGACTTAAATTTAGATCATTCCTGTTGTGCCTGGTTTTTCAATCTTGAGCTAAGTGTGTTTAATTATTCCAAGAGCAGTGTTTCGTAGGTGTGTGTGAAGGTCAGGAACAACTCCACTCCTTGCCACGTGGGAAGTGTTGGCCTCTTTTCCTGTGGTGTGTGGGACCTGTGCGTGTTCCCAGACATCCTCCAAATCCAGCCGCCACCAACAGACAGCTTGTGAGCACCAGTGCAGAAAGAATTCAAGGGAGCCCCAGGGGACCCTCACCCCACAGAGAAGAGAGTCCTGAACTGAATGGAAATGATGCAGTGAGCACCTAAATCACTCCTGGGTTTGAGGCTGTGATGACAGCCTCCATTTTTCAGATGAAGAAGTTGAGGTTGTATACAGCAGAAAGTTGGCAGGTGTGGTTGCTAGGGACTGGGGAGAGGAGGAATAGGGAGTCAATGTTTAATGGGTATGCAGTTTCAGTTTGGGAAGACAAAAAGTTCTGGAGATGGCTGATGGTGACGGTAAATGTACTTAATGCCACTAAACTTCACTGAAAATGGTGAAGTCCTATGTCTATGTTACCATCATGAAAACAAGGTTTTATAATGACTAGTCTTGGATTTAAAAATGCAAAGATTCAGATGAATGGATAAGACAGTGAGGTATATCCATACAGTGGACTACTATTCAGTCGTAAAAAGAAAGGAAATTATGACACATGCTTCATCATGGATAAACCTTGAGGACATGATGCTAAGTGACTTAAATTAGTGACAAAAGGACAAATATTATATTATTTCACTTATATGAGTATGCATAGTTATATGAGTAGTCCACTTTGAGCAGTCACTTATATAAGTAGTCAAATTCATAAAGACAGAAAGTAGAATGGTAGTTCCCAATGGCTGAGGGAAAGAGGGAATGGGTTGTTGTTTAATGGGTACTGAGTTTCAGTTTGGGAAGATGAAAAAGTCTGGAGATGGATAGCAGTGATGGTTTCACAACAAAGTGAATGTACTTAATGCTACTGAACTGTACACTTAAAAATGGTTAAGATGGCAAATTTGCTGTTATGTGTATTTTACCACAATAGAAAAAGAAGTCTTGGCAGGCTGCAAAGTGACAACAAAACTTGTCTACTGTCCCAGCCCAGTGCTCTTTTGATCAGTGTTAACTGCCTTCCTGTGAACACTGTGTACACAGAACTAGAAAGATTCTCTCTGTCCTGACAGATGCCCAGCATTACCGCATGCCAGAGAGCAAAACACAGCCTGATAGAGACTTGACCTCTGGGCACAGAAGATGCAAACACAAATGCCAGCTTGGAAAAGGGATTAATGATTTAAATGATCTGAGGCAAAGAAAATGCTATTGCTGCTAGCTTGGCTTACTGAGAAGGGTTCATTAATTACATATAGGAGTTCCAGGGGGAGAGATATTGTCCTAATTATGTCTTGGGTAATTTGGTTATTCAAATGGCTAACCAATTTGCAACTAGGTTCTTCCTTGAGGTATCACATCTTTATCACCTGATGCCTGTTCCTTCCTGCCAGGCATCAGGCGGCTCTTTGGATGCATGCGCCATTGTGGAGATGTTAGCCTGTCTTTGCCCATTGCTACGCCTCCTCCTCTTCCATCATGTGACCTTGTAGCTTTTCTGTGGGATTGGAAATGTGTCTAGCTAGAATTATTGCCTATGTTAGCAGGATTCTTGTAGCCTCCAGAAGGTACAAGGCCAAATACCATGTTTGCAGCATCTTCCATGAATAGCTGTCATGGGTAAGGATCAAACAATTATACTTCAATTAAGGGGAGATTCAGAACCCATCCAAATCCTATCCTTGTGAAACGCCTCCTGCAGGAGCTGGCTTCACATTGACAGCCAGTGTCCTGCTGCCCAGACAGGGCCTGCTCTGCAGAGATGTCCTCCCCATACCTGATGAGAAGAGTGCCATGTTCAGCTGTGAGGGGGACTCATCAATTCAGAGCTGAGGCCTCAGGCTGCTCTTGCTGTTATTTCCCCAGGCTGTGTAACATATACAAAACAGTTTTTGATGGAAAGAGAGTTTTAGGATCAATGATTCCTACTTTATACCTCCACTAATCCCCATCACCGGATGGGGCAAAGACATTGAAAGTTTTGGGGGTAAGAAAATGTAGTGTTCTTCCCAAAGCAGGGAAAAAAGGAGCAAAGAATATTCATCATCAAGGCCTCCTTTAATATTAATAATAACAAAAGTTACTATTTGTTATGGTCAGGCACTACACAAAGTGCATGCAACGTATTGCCTATGCAATCCTTAGAACTCTATGAGGTGTGGGTATCATTGTCTCCATTTTAGAGATGAAAGAAATGAGAGGTTCAGTGACTTGTCTCAGACCACACAGCCAGCAAACAGTAGAAACTAGATTGCAGTCAGGTTTTTGGATGCAAATTTCCAGATTCTTCCATCAGTTCTATAGCCAGCTACTCAGGGGCTGGTGCTCATTGCAAGAGCTAAACATCTAGGGCTGATGAAGGAAGCTGCCTTCAATCCAAAATACCAGACAGCTACAGTATATGGCTATTAATTGGTTCAATTTTTTAAAAGCACTACGTGTTTCTCCTTTTTATCTTCCCACCTGTAAGATCTTACATGCTCTGTGAGGTACTGGTGATTAAAGATGGAAGTAAAGGAGAACGGAAGGGTGGATGCCTGGGGAAGGGGGTGGGGCAAAGTGGCTACAGGATGGCAGAGTTCCATTCTTCTGAATGGGTTCTATCCTCTTTTGAGACAAAGGAGCGAACTTGCTCCATAGGCTCTGTGCACTACCTGCCACCCTGTTGTCTTTGCACCTTCTGCCCAGCACATGTGGACCTTCCCGAAGCAAGGTCTGTCCTGAGTTGCCTGCTCTTCTCTTGCACATTCTCTTCTCCAGGGCTCTCATCCACTGCTCGACTCAGAAGTGGCCATGCAACGTATTGCCTATGCAATCCTTAGAACTCTATGAGGTGTGTGTATCATTGTCTCCATTTTAGATATGAAAGAAATGAGAGGTTCGGTGACTTGAACCATGGCCACTGCCGTGACCACCATCATCTAGGTGGTTCTCAGTTATAGATCACCAGCCCTAGCCTCTCCAGGCTTCAGACCTGCTGCCCGACTCCCTGTTACACAGTTGCCCTTGGGGTGTTTCCGGCATCTTGATTCAGCACGCGCTCCATCACATTATCTCCCCTTCTTCCCCACTCTAGCACTTCCCCCCATCTGACCACTCTGTGGCTCAATTCTCTAGCTGCCTCCTAGTCCAGTTCTCTTCAACACCTTCATCTCTTATTTTCCATATCTAACTTGTTACAAGTCCTGTGACTTCTGTTTGCAGTGTCACCAGAATCCATCTCTCCTTTTCACTCATTCACAATCTCCTTACTACACACCCACTACAGGCCAATCGCTTTTCATAGTCCTTGCATTTCCCCGTCCTGATTCTCCTGAACTTTTTCAACAGATGAGCAGAATAACTTTTCTGGTGTCTCTACCTTCTATCTATTTCCACTCCACTCTGTCCTGTGCTATTGCCAGATTAATGTTCCCCAGGTGAAACCCAGGTCACACAAGCTCTGTCAAAAATATTTTATGGTCTATGACATATTGGGTTTTCCAAACTATGATCCTCAATCATCTTTCCAGTGTCGTGTTCTGCCATCACTTCACTACTTCAAAGTAGAAGGAGCAGTAAGAGCCATGATTTTAATCCTAGTAATAGCAGTAAAGCAACAGCCTTAATCAAGGTAGTAGCCAATGCTCATAGAACACCTGCTGGGGGCTGAGCACTGTTCTAAGTGCTATGTACATATTAACTCATTTAATTCTCATACCTACCCAATGAGTTGGCACTGCTTTTGTAGTCAGCGCACCACCTGCTATTGCAGGTTAGGCCCTGTGCTTTTCTTATGTACTTTTCCTACTGTTACTCCTGTCAGTACTCCCTCTATACCCTTCTGGGTCTAAATCTTAACCCTTTTTTGAGGTTATCATAGGTTCCCTGTTCTTCTGCTCTTTCCCAGAATGCTGGTCATCTAATTCCCATTAGATAGGCTCTTTATGTTTCTGCTTCTTTCGCATTGCACTTCTCATTTTCTACCAGGTGTGGTAGTCATGTATGTACTTGAGTTATTTTGTCTGGTCTCTTGAAAGACTCTCAAGGGGCTGGGCATGGTGGCTCATGCTTGTAATCCCAGCACTTTGGGAGGCCAAGGCGGGTGGATCAGCTGAGGTCGGGAGTTCGAGACAGCCTGACCAACATGGAGGAAACCCCGTCTCTACTAAAAATACAAAATTAGCCGGGTGTCATTGCAGGTTCCTATAATCCCAGATACTCAGGAGACTAAGGCAGGAGGATCACTTGAACCCAGGAGGTGGAGGTTGTGGTGAGCCAAGATCGTGCCATTGCACTTCAGCCTGGGCAACAAGAGTAAAACTCCGTCTCAAAAGAAAGAAAGAAAGACTCTCAAGGTCATGGACTGTCTCCTCCAGATCTGTATATCATGTAAAATCCGGCAAGTTCTTTATACACAGTAGGTGCTAGATATAGTTGGTCAACAGAGCTGAAGTTAATAGGATTGAATTCACATTCCAGATTCCTTGACTGCCATTAATGTCATTCATGTAGCCTAGTCCCTTGCAGCTAAAAGGCTAGATAAACCCAATCAAATCAGAAAGAATGAAGATGCCAAGCATGAGTGAGAGGCAAAATCCTCTTTTACCTGCCTATCAGTATTCAGTAGCTGTCTGTGCTCTTTAAAAGAAGCACATGGGAGGGGCCATCATGGAGGGATGCCCTTTGCTGGAGGGGAAGGAGAGGAGGGATGCTTTTTTGTGGCTGTGTTAATAATGCGCATGGGATCTGAAGGCACAGGTTCATGCCACAAGTCACAGGAAGGAAATTCTGTATCTAGAAAAGGTGTCCCCTTTCTGAGTTTGGCTTTCTTGTGCTATGTTTAATTAGCTTTGAAAAATCAAGCATTATTAGTATAAGCCATTCTTGTAGGTTTATTAATATGAGCAGCTTCAAGTAGGAAGAGGTTAGAGGAAAAAATACATGGGGTCTCCATGGTTCTGAGAGTCTTTTTTTTTTTTCTGGTCTCTCTAGTCACCTTAATTCAGGCTATTCCAGTTTACCTTACCTTTTCTTAAAAGCCTCATCTTTGTTAGATTCTATTTTCTTTGTGTCATCCCTCTGTTTAAAAAATCACAGTGACTCCCAGTCCTGGTCTGCTCAAAGTAAACCGTACTCATACCTATGTCACACTGCTTGGCCTTCAAGCCATAGATAAACTCCCATCTCTTCCAGGAAGCCTTCCTTGACTTCTTCATTCATACAAATGCCACTTCCGCTTTCCCAAACTTCTGCAGACTATATGGTCTATCCCACACTAGTTAGTACTTACTTATATTACCATGTATAATGGGAATATCTTCATTGTTTATTGGGTATTGGTTTTGTCTCCCAAGTAGATTGGGATCTTCTTGAGGACAGAGGCCTTATTCGATTTTGCTTTTCTGACTCAGCATCCCTTTACACCATGTTAAGTGTATATAATATACATATTTTTCTTTTGGATATTGATTGATTGACTAACTCATGGCAATTGGGGATGTTGGTACCATTTTAATATCACTTCATTCTGAACAATATTGCTTGGGCTATAGTCTAGTTTAGCCTGACTATTGAAATCAGATTTTTTTTCCATTTAAAGGGGCAATATGTATGTTTTAAAAAAGTGGAAAGTGGATTAATTTAGCAGGCATTAACTATCACTTTTGTAAAAGATAATTTCCATAAAGGTATATTTAGCAATCTGTGAAGGGTGCTAGTCCACCCCTGTGGCCCAGGTACCCCAGGGGATGGCACCAGCTGGGGATCCTGACAGCAACTGTCACTCACTTGCTGGGTCCCCTACATGCTTTCGTCCTCGGTAGGGCTCCCTTCTGGGAGCCCCCACTCTCAGGCCAACAGGAGGGTCCCATCAGACCCTGCTGGAGCACATATGTACCAGAATCTGGCATTTCAGGGGCATTATGGGGTTACAGGATCTCTGAACTAATGGGTGTGATTGAGGGACACTTCCCACTCTCTCTGATTCTCCCCATAAGGACACACATTAGCCTTCCTGAAAAGTGGAGTAAATAGGAATCACCACTTGCTTTCAATCTTTTCTTTATTTTCTAGGAAACCAACCTATGTTCAGTACATGTTGGCGGTAGGGAAGCTAACTTCCTATATCCCAGACACTGGACTAAGGACTTTGTCTATGTGATTCATTTAATCAACATGTTGAATGTAAGCCTAGCAGTATCTTGAAATTTGGTCACATTGATGGAAATATAAAACCAACATTCAGTGGATGATTAGTTATTGGTTTTTGAATGAATGAATACAAGTGTAGGGCTTGTGATTACCTTTACTGTGAGTAAGGTAACTTTGTAGAGCAGATGTTTTGTATAAAGCACTTTTCGCTTATTTTGTCTATAACATTCTGTGGTAGAGATTTGATTTGTATCCCCATTGAAGATGAAGAAACCGGGGACAGAGGGATAAATAACTTGCCCCAAGTCACACATCAAATAAATGACAGGGGAAGAAACAAGACTCAGATTCTCTGGCTCTAAGACCCAGACTCCTACCATGTGCCTACTATGAAGTGGAACTCCAGCTGAAACAAATAATTCTGAGTCATCAGACTTGTGGCTCAGATGGTCATATGAGATAGAACCAGTCTGCTGACAGGTGGGGTGGGAAGCTTTGTGGGAAATGTTGGAAATGTGTTGTACATTTTTCATCCATAGTGTCAAAATTGTTTTTGTTAAAAGCAGAACCATTTGTGTGTGTGTGTGTGTGTGTGTGTGTGTGTGTGTGTGTGTGTGTGTGTGTTTTAGAGACAGGGTCTCACTCTGTTGCCCAGGCTGGAGTGCAGTGGTGCAAGATAGCTCACTGCATCCTCAAACTCCTGGACTCAAAAGATCCTCCCACCTTAGCCTCCCAAAGTGCTGAGATTTTAGGTATGAGCCACTGTGCCTGGCCTCAACACGTTTTATGTAGAACCCCAATATAAAACACATACATGTGGAGCTGCTTTGGTTGAGAGTGCGGTTCAGGGCCTCAAATCCCACCCTATTGGTCTCCCTATGACCCTAGAGCAGGTCCCCAAAGAACACACCATGAAAACCATGCATTCGGCCCAACCTTGTTGTTTTAAAGATGACAAAACTGAGTTCCAAAGAGGCTGTGCAACCTGCCTGACACTTGGCCATGAGCTGGGCAGGGAGAGGTCAGGACCGCGTCTCCTGAATCCCCAGCCTCTGTTGTGATTGGCCATCTTTGTGATATTTGTGTTTTCTAATTTAACATTACAGACTGACCCCAAAGCACAGAAGTAAAACAAACATGATGTAAAGACATCCTGATTACTGAGTGCTCCAGGGGAGGACTCAGAAATTAGATCAAGTGAAATTTTTAGAGAAAAGGAGCCCAGAGCTTCAGCTTGAACTAGGAGAGGCTTTATTTTGTTGTCAGGAAGAGTAAAGTGCTTCAACAAACACATTTTATTTTTTATGATCGTAACAACAATACATTTACATTGTAAAATAACTTGGAAAGTGTAGAAAAAAATTAAAGAAGAAAATAAAAATTACCTGTATTGCTACAACCAAGAGATACCCACTCAAAGCTTTGTATGGTGTATCTCTTTTCATTAATTTCCTGTACATAATGCAGACATACTTAAGTGGTACAAATTGCTTAATATATTGTCTTATGTTCTGCCTTTTGCTTTTTAAATAGCATGTGCATTTTCCATTCTCACCAATATATTGTTGAAAACATAATACATTTCTCTCATTACAAAAGTAATACATGTTCATTGTAGAAATTTGGAAACTATAGATAAGCACTAAGAAGAAAATAAAAATCACTGATAATCTCAGTACCCAAAAATAACCGTTGCTAGCATTTTGGTGAATACTCTTCTGATCTTTTTATTACCTCTGCTATGAAGACACTCTGAATATGATTATATGTACTTAAATATTTTCCAATGTGATAGATTAGGGATACTATTAATTTTATCTTCTCTCATTACTTGATGATAAACTAAAAGAGTTTACGAATTATTTGTTATTCTTCTACAAATTGCCTATCCATGTCTTGTCATTTCTTATAGATTTCTTGTTGATTTATAGATTCTTTGTAGATTAAAAATATTTATCTCTTCTCCTTTTGCATGTGTGCAGAAATGTTGACTATGTAGTTAAAGAGTCTATAATTTAGTCAGGCCACTATGGTATATTTAGGTCACTTAAAAGTTTTTACTACTGCAAATAATGCTACACTTATTCTATTTGCACACAGATCCTGTCTGCGTCATGTCTTTAGGATTGGTTTAGAGAAACAGGGTTATTGGGTTACTCAAAATCAGAAGTATAAGTAGTATCCGTTTCTCTAAACTTTTATCGGTTATCTTTAAAAAATGTCCAATTTAACCCCTTCCTTACACCTTATACAAAAATTAACTCAAAATAGATTAAAGACTTACATGTAAAACCCAAAAACTATAAGAACCTAGAAGAAAAATCTAGGCAATACCATTCAGGATATAGGCATAAGCAAATATTTCATGACAGAAACATCAAAAGCAATTGCAACAAAAGCAAATATTGACAAATGGGATCTAATTAAACTAAAGAGCTTCTGCACAACAAAAGAAACTATCATCAGGGTGAAGAGGCAACTTATAGAATGGGAGAAAATTTTTGCAATCTGTCCATCTGACAAAGGTCTAATATCTAGACTCTACAAGAAACTTAAATTTACAAGAAAAGACAAACCATTAAAAAGTGGGCAAAAGACATGAATAGACACTTCTTAAAAATACATTTACGCAGTCAACGAATGTGGAAAAAAGTCATCACTGATCATTAGATAAGTGTAAATCAAAACCGCAATGAGATACCATCTCATGCCAGTCAGAATGGTGATTACTATTCTTTTTAAGTTCCAAGATACATGTGCAGAACATGCAAGTTTATTACATAGGTATACATGTGCCATGGTGGTTTGCTGCACCTGTCAATCCATCATCTAGGTTTTAAGCCATGCATGTATTAGGTGTTTGTCTCAATTCTCTCCCTTCCCTTGTCCCCCAGCTCCCAACAGGCTCTGGTGTCTGATGTTCCCCTCCCTAGAATGGCAATTATTAAAAAATTAAGTAACAACAGGGGCTGGAGAGGTTGTGAAAAGATAGGAACACTTTTACACTGTTGCTGGGAATGTAAATTAGTTCAACCATTGTGGAAGACAGTGTGGCAATTTCTCAAAGACCTAGAACCAGAAATACCATTTACCCAGCAATCCATTACTGGATAGATACCCAAAGGAATATACGTCATTCTGTTCTAAAGATACATGCATGTGTATGTTCATTGCAGCACTATTCACGATAGCAGACATGGAATCAACCCAAATGTCCATCAATGATAGATTGGATAAAGAAAATGTGGTACATAGACATGTGGAATACTATGCAGCTGTAAAAAGGAAAGAGATCATGTTCCTTGCAGGGACATGGATGGAGCTGAAAGCCATTATCCTCAGCAAACTAACACAGGAACAGAAAACCAAACACCACATGTTTGCTTATGAGTGGGAGCTGAACAATGAGAACACATGGACAGAAGGAAGGAAATGCCACACACCTGGGTCTGTTGGGGGGTGGAGAGAGGGAGAGTATCAGGATAAAGAGCCAATGCATGTGGGGCTTAATAACTAGGGGATGATGGGTTGACAAGTGCAGCAAACCACCCTGGCACACATTTACCTATGTAACAAATGTGCACATCCTGCACATGTATCCGGAACATAAAATAAAATTTTAAAAATGTCCAATTTAGTAAGTGAAAAATAGCCTTTTGTTTTAATTTTAAATTATTTCCTATTTGATCATCTATTTGTATGAGTGCTTTGTATACTGACCGTTATGCTTTGCTCATTTTTCAATTAGATTATTGCTTTTCTAACTGACCTTTATTAGTTTCAAAAATATAAATTCTGAATATTAACATTGTAATATTTGCTAAAATTTGTTTCTCATCTTATAGCATAAATTTTATATTTATTTAGTTTTATTTGCTATTTTATGTTATATGGTTAAATCTACCAATTATCTAATTTTCTACCATCTATTTTTATGCTTAGGTGTTTCTTTAAGAAAACTATTTTTTTCTGGTTCAATTTTGTTCAGTTAACCTTAAAACCCATTGTGTGTATTTGTGTGTCATCTGTTTGAGGTGAAACAATTTAGGAAAGAATTTAAGGGAGAGTGAGGACCAAGTTTGAGCAGTCACCTTGAGCTGGCTGAATGAAGTGAGTGAGGAGGAGAATGTAACTGCGAGAGAAAACGGCACCCAAATGGAGATGGGATTGAGGTAGAAGAGAGCCTTGTGACAACTGGACAGCAGTCAAGGGATGTGTCCCCAGAGAATGTACTGATTAGCACAGTTGAAATACTATCAGAAACAAAGGTTGAAAGAAAAAAAGATGACTTCTCTACTCTCTGCCTTCCCCACCTCGAGGTGAGGCTCTGTGGCCTCTACTCTGTGAGACCTCCTGGGTGGTCTTATCTGTTTTCACATTTTCCATTACCTCCCATATGCTGAGGACTCTGCCTCTTAATTTGTATCTTCAATCTGGACCTCTCTTCTGAAATTGAGGTGAATATATCCAACTACCTAATGTTTGTGTCTTCTCTCAAATTCAGCATGGGCTGAACTGAACACATCATCTTCCCTCTTCACCCACAGAAACCAACATGCGTGCTTTTCTTCCAGAGTTTTCTGTCTTAGTGAATGGGTTGGTTAACAAGTGGTTCTGAGCTCTGTTTTCAGAAAGGTATGGTTAAGAGAAAGGGATTCACATCTCGGTGAGAAACTTGAGTAAACATGAAGCCATTTCTAAGAATGAGAAAGCACTAGAGTAGGTCCCAAGGAAAGGTAAAATAGGAGAAAGAATGTTCTTTGAGCTGGGAAATAAAGTTCTAGCTCCTAGATATTTCAGTGGCCCTGAGAGGTCATTTGGGAGACAGAAGTTTCTGAGGATTGCTTCAGTGTAAGGATTCTGTAAATAGCCTCAGCTTGCAAAGTCAATCTTCAAAGGTCACATATTCCAAAAGAGTTTCTAAATTTGCTTCAATGATTTGCATTCATAGGAAGATGCACTTGCAGATCATGGAAAACAACTAAGCAGTAGAATTGAAATCCTCTGCTGGTGGTCTGTGGAGGGTGGTAAATGCTATTCCTAAAGCAGGTGGAAGTCTTTCAAAGAGTAACTTCTCAAACATCTCCTTTGAGCAGAATTGGCTCTGTATTGTATGTTTTTAATTATCCAAAGACACAACAGTTTGCTCAGAATGGGGCCAGTTCTTTGAAGATAGGCACCTTAAAGTTTTAAATTGGGGCCAGTTGTGTCTTTGAGGGAGAAGACAAAGAATGCCTGTTTGGGAATGCAGCACAGTAGGTCTTAGCATAATTTTACCCAGCCCCTATTCAAGATGGAGTTGCTCTGGTTTGAATGCCTCTGACACAAAGGTTGGAAGGTAAGAAAGTGCTTTCAAAAACTCTATTTGGAGGGATGCGGTCACTGTTTTAAAAATCAGAAAAAGTGACACAGCATCACATGTCACTCTAGTACTTACCGAGTGGGAAAGAACGTTTGCAGTTGCTAAGAGGTATAATAGAAGACTTTGCCACGATACCTTCTGTCCCTGTCCTCACCATGTCCTTTCTGGCAACCACTAAGCTGATCAAACAGAGAACTTCCTCTTTCCCTGCTCGTGGGCTCTCTCATGGTTTGCTCTCACCCTCACGCTCTCCCTAAAAGTCGGGCTCTCTCTTGCTCTTCCCACATTCATGATCTGTCTCCTTTCGCTTGATAAAACCTACCCCTGCTAGGATACTACCGCTGTCAGCCTCTAATCCAAGTGCCTCCTGCTAACTTGCAGAAACAGACCACAGCCATTTTCTTTCCAGGAAACTGCAGATCTTTAGAAGGAAGACATTAATTCTTATACAACTACTAGAGAAAGTTCTATGTCCAAGCGGAGGCTTGGGCTCCAAACGCTGTATGCCCTTGGCTAAACGCTTTGCTTCCTTCTCTGTGTCTTGGCTGCCCTCCACAGAGACGTTGTTACAAGATCGTTCTGCAAGTTGACAGTCTGAAAGCAGAATGGAACTGTGGCTTCCCAGGGGCCAAGACAGGCTGCTGGACATATTTTTATGTTAAAAAAATCCTGCATTTGCTCTTTGGGCACTATTGATATGCCTCTTTGGAAGGAGGGCATTATTTCAGAAAAACATAAAGGCACACTTTGGTTAGGACCCACCCCTGCAATGAGACCAAGAAATTAGTATGTGCAAAAATCACTGATTGAAATCCAGTCCCTGATAGGCAGCAAAAGAACAGAAAAGGAAATACCACATATTCTCACTCATAGGCAGGTGAGAAAAATGAGAACACATGGACACAGGGAGGGGGGTACTACACACTGGGGTCTATTGGGGGAATAAGGGAGGGACAGCGGGGGGGGGAGCTGGGGAGGGATACCCTGGGGAGAAATGCCAAATGTGGGTGAAGGGGAGGAGGGCAGCAAAACACACTGCCATGTGTGTACCTATGCAACTATCTTGCACATTCTGCACATGTACCCCAAAACCTAAAATGCAATAAAAATTAAAAAAAAAAAGAATAAGAGAGAGCTTCCACTAAACGATTCCAGTGAGATCGGAGAGCAATGAGGTGAAAACAAAGCAAAAACTTTCGGCTGCCTGTGGCGCAGCCGTCTCAGCCTCTGCCTCGGCGGAGAATCACCGCCACCTGCCATCTCTTTCATTCAGTTGCAACAGCCATAGCTTCTTTGCTTGGAAACCCAGGAGATTTCTTCTCTCATCTCTCTCCTTGGGAATGTTTAACCCCTGCTAACTGGAATCAGTATTGCAGGGAAGAAAGAGCAGCCATATGGCTTCGGCTCTCAGGAGGACGGGTTTCAGGCCTCACACATCTTGGTACCATGGAATATTTTTCTCCTGAGGGATTTTGGGCCTTGAAAGAAAGAGGGGTCTGATTGCAGAATGTTTATGCTCTTTTGGGGACAGGAGAAGGTTCCTTCTGATGGGGCAGGGATGAGACTCTTGGCTGGCTGTGCCACTGCAGTCACTGCCATGTTTGTGGCGATGTGAGCAATCATGTGGTCGCTTATATCAGTGCTCTCTTTCCATCACATACTCATTCCTCCTCCTGTATCTTTCTGGCCCCTGTGGTCTGCTTCTGTACCCACCAATCTCCCAGGAAGACACATTCTGAGGCTCAGGTCCTGTGTGCTTTCTTGGGCATCCTCGTTCATCTTTCAAACTCAGCAATCCTTGCTGCTACTCCTCTGGCCGTAGGTCCCTGTCTGATTTTCCTTCTCTTCTGCCTCTATGAATGCTCCTTCTCTGTACATCAGTGGCTTTTGTGTCTCTACACTTTTCCTAGATGCTTACTCTGTCCCCCCACTGAGACCTCAGTCACCCTATGGCCAAGTCATCCACTGTATTCAGATATTTCCAATCTATGCTCTATTCTAAACAAGTTCCAGCAGAATATGGACCAGATGCTTGGTCGCCATTTCTACCCAGGTATCACAATCCTATCACAGGTATTATTGCTTCAGACCCAGTCTGCCTAAAATTGATCAAATTCTTCTTCATCCACATCCGAGTCTTCTTCCTGATGTTCTTCAACCTTGAAAGCCCAGGCTTATGGCCACTTGGCTTCTGTTTTGGGGCATGTATCCAATCCATTGCCCAGGCCTGGATGATAGTTTTTAAATGTCTTTGCCATCTGTTTCATGTTTCCTACCTGTCTCAGTCTGGTTAAGAAGTTTTGCCTGTGAACTGATCTTTCTGCCTCTCTGACCAACTTCTGTTGCACCTTTGTCAGATTAATTTTCTGAAATTGCCTCATCCCTCCACCAGGTCCTCTGTGCCAACACTTTACCATTGTCAGTAGCTTAAAGTCTACAATTTTCAGGCCATCACTAAAAAACTCTGATTCAGGCCAATGTGAATCCACTCCTCCAGTCAGAGTGACACTGTGTACCCGGGACACGCCAAGGGCAGTCCTGCCCCACACCTATGCTTGTGCTAGTTTCCTCGTCTGGAATGCCTGCTCACTTTTCTCTTCTCATTTTCAAATCTTACCCCTCTTCAAGCTCTAGATTAGGATCTATTTTCTCATGAAACTTTCTATGAATATTCATCTCAACACTGATATTCTGCACTTACCTTACATTTAATCCCATACTTTCTAGTATCTTTTGCATCTTTTGGATTTAGATTTTTTCCCCCTTTTCATTTGCATGTGTTATTGTCCTGACATGAATATAAGCCTCTTGAAGGCAAGAGCCTTCCACTTACCTCGTGTGTCCCCCTTATTACCTAGTACAGAGCTTGACATGTGGAGTCATTTGGCACTACAGTGCAAAATGAAGTTTAAGGTTATCTGGGACTTCTACCTTATTTTAACCGAGAAAGCCTATATTTAAAATAGCTATTTTACAAACTTATTAAACTGTTCTTCCCTCCCAACTTGCCATCAATATGTAAAAATACAATTTTACTCATCAAAAAATAGTGCTGTTTATTGCTTATGAGCTTGATTATGTATGATTGACAGCTGAGGCCTCCTAATAGGATCCTTGCTGCCAAAGACATGTGGGCTCATTTTCCTTGATAAGCCTGTGAGAGTGATGCCCAGGGTGGAATTTGCCAGTGGTCATGTGTTTGAACTCTAGAGAGGGAAGTAGCAACACTGCACACAGCAGCTGCTAAACCGGATTCAGGCACAACTTGGCCCTGATGACTTTTGCATTAAAAGGATATTAAGAAAAAGGAGGAGACTGGTTGGCTGTTGAGGCTGCCTAGTTCTCCGCTTGGCAAATTTGTAAGCTTGATTTAATCGTTCACCACATTTTTCTGAGTAGGAAATTGATATTCACCAAACCTATAAATGCTGGTTATAAAAGCAGCGAATATTCCATTACATTAACTCACAGTTAACTTACAAACCTTTGGAATTGATATATTTATAGCTATTTCCCGGGGTTGTATGCAGAAGGTATCAAGGCTTCTAAGCAAACTAATTCTAAGAGAGTTAATTTATGATATTTTAAGTGAGTCAGAGCAGTGATCTGGGGATAGTCTTTCAAACTCTGGGACAGCCTGGAGAAATTGCCTTTGGGTTGCTTTGTGTGCATGTTGTGCACACACACACACAAACACATATACACAAAGATACACACTTTCCTCACATTTACCTCTGATATTTGCACGTGTTTATTGAGTACCTACTAAGTGCTGAGGACACAGGCACTATGCCTTGGAGTTCACAGACAGGTGTCTGTTTTAAATATTATTGAGTAAATAGTAGCAGCAGATGGACATGTTCTTGTGTCTTAAAAATCGTTTCTTAAGTTGCTGTGTTTATAAAACTGGCTGTTCGCATCAATTTTGTGTCACTGTATTTTTGTGACACAGAACTGCCTCTCCTACAGTTTTGGAAGCTGCTCTACCTGCACGCATGTACAAACACTCTAGTAATGAGAACGATGGTTAGGCATTTGCCACAGTCCCCCAGTTCTGGCGTTAGTGCTGGATACCTTTGTTCATCTCAGGTATGTCTGGGAAGATGACCCAAACTTTCCAATCCAAATATTTCCTTTTTTTCCTTTAATAGACATAGACAGTGTGACTGTGAGTTTGTCCTACATCTGTCTTGAACTGTACAGAAGCAAGGAGAAGCTCCTGTTAACGCCATGGACAAGGCAGGAAGTGCTGTTGTAGTCAAAAGCAACATCTAGTAGCACAGCTGTTTCTGGAGACGCCTATGGGGAGGGGACTTGTTTTTTCCTAAGGAAGAGAGTGGGTGGTTGCTTCTTCTGAGTGGGGAAAAAATAAGTGATAGGATTTCATGCTGGAGCAAAGAAAAGGTCCTACTTGGTTATATTCCCACCTTTCTGCTTGGCCCAGCTGGCTGCAGGTGCATCAGTGAGAACAGCAGATCTTTTCTAGCTGATGAGGCGACAAGAAGGCAGGCTGAGGCTGTGTCTTATTAGTGTAAACAACTTGAAACAGGTGGCACTAGACCTGGAGAAAAACTGCTGGTGTCCAGGAGAGACTAGGAGGACTTCTAATGCCAAGATGACCTGTGGTCCTGAGGCCAAAATGCTGAGGATGTCTGCCCGGGAGTGAAAGGATGCCAAGATAAAGAATCTCCATGTGCTTTGATCAAGCTTTCAGCACAAAACTGATTAGAAACTCTAGAACCATAACCCAGTCCTAGAATTTATTTCATTCCAAGATATGATCCAGAGCATTTAACCAGAGCCTAGGGATAAGACTCAAGTTTGTCTGGTTCTGCCAACAATTAAGGATTTCGTGACAATGTATCAGATTTTTTTAATGTATATTGAGAAATAGTAACCATGATGGTTGCCTAGGGTTGTCAAAAGCTGCAGAATGTGATTCTTTCCAATATCCTCAAGCGTAAAATGCTAGAAGCGTTTGTCTACCACCTAATATTTGTTTTATTTTATTAGACTTTGCCTTCAAAAAAGAAGATAGGTGTTTAGGGAGGGAATTATAGATTTATTTTAAATGAAAACAATTATTGTATAAGCTTTCTTTTCAGATCTTGTGGTAATGACTGCAGTATAATCACAGCCTGGGGTTACTGGATGACCATCTATCCACCCTTCTGCCCATCAGTCCATTCATCCATTCTTCCATTCAGTAACAAATCACTGAGCCTACAACATGGCATTCCCTATGTAAATGACACACAAGTATGTAGAATGTTGAGCCTGTAAAGATAAAGTGTGATGATGGCTGGCCATTCTTTATTTTAGCCCATTTTGAGGGTGGAAATGGGGCTGTAAAATCAATAATTGGGTGTTTTAATGCTATGAAGCTCGGTTGTCCACATATCCAAGCTGGCTTGAATCAATCTAGTCGGGGGAAAATCCCAAGTGTCTGGATTCAGAAAGCCATTCAAGTTTTGTTTAGCTTTTATTTCTTTGAATACGTGTTTTATCTGATTGTAAAACTTTTCACTAACACTAAGGTATTTATCATTTGTCACTCAATGAGAAGTAGAGATGTATTGGAGACTAAAATATCCCACCTCTCTTCAAACCTATGCTATATTGCCCAGTTGTTTGATAGCTAAAACCTATACCACCCCTTCAGAAGCCTGTACCAAGACACTTGGAATTTTGGTGCTTTAAGTCTGTCTGATTCACAGCTCATCTTGATCTTACAATATCTGCTACCTTATAGAGAGCAACAACAGTTCTATCACATGTGCTAAGAATAATACTGTCGAATATTGTTAAACTGCTAGGAATCAACTTTTGGAAAAGAGCTAAATGAATGTGTGTTCCCCATGTTGTCTTAATTCAGTTAAAGAGATCTTTTTTTAACCATATGTGCCAGAAATGCTTACCTTGGAACCAAGCTTGAATATGAGATCCTTCTGCCAAAAAAAAAAATGAACAATTTTTACCAAGTTTCAAGTGATTGGAAAAAAAAGTAGTGACTGTGATGGTTGGAGAAGATTGTCAAAAACTGCAAAGTGTGAGTCTAGCTTATCTCCAAAAAGCAAAGTACAAAGCAGAAGGCTTAGAAATAGCACAAAATGAAGAGATTTGGCAATCCTAGTGGACCACTGTATTTAGAACAAGAGTATAGGAGAGTCACTCTAGAAATATATTGGCTTTTAAGGACCTGTCTCAAAGAGCAGTGATTTACATTAGGTTTCCTCTAGGAAGATAGTGCCTCACTGACAGACTGCACAGCCCTGGCCAGAACCTTCAGCCATTAGTGGCACTAAGTTTGGGCCCCCAGGCAGAAGACTCAGGTGTTATCTTCTGGCCTTCAAAAGGCTTATGAGCTTGACATTTGCAATACATGTGCCCATTTCATTGGCCTTTTGGGGTCTCTATTTAGTTTGAACTCATTTGCTTAACATCCATTGTCAGGCATGGGTGGAGCTTAGGCATTTTTTCATGGTGGAAAGATGTAATATAGAGCCAACTTCTGAAGCATGGGGTCAAAAAACAGCCTGCCTCATTGTGCAAATGTGTTTCTTTTCTTATCACAGAGTTCAAGAAAAGTAGGCTTTGGAGAAACACTGCTTGGGTTAGACTCTGCATTTCTACTTTCTAGCTGTGTGGCCTTAAGCAAGTTTCTTAATATCTCAATGCCTCTGTTTTTCACCTGTAAAATGGGGATGTATTGAATCTGACTCATAGAGTCAGTGTGGTTGATATAAAATGGTTTGGCTCTGTGTCCCCACCAAATCTCATCTCAAATTGTAATCCCCACATGTCGAGGGAGGGATCTGGTGGGAGGTGATTGGATCATGGGGGTGGTTTCCCCCATGCTGTTCTCATAAGATCTGATGGTTTAAAAGTGGCAGGTTCCCCTGTGTGCTCCCTCTCTCCTGCTGCCATGTAAGACATGCCTGGCTTCCCCTCTGCTTTCCACCATGACTGTAAGTTTCCTGAGGCCTCCCCAGCCATGTGGAACCATGAGTCAATTAAACCTTTTTTTCTTCATAAATTACCCAGTCTCAAGCAGTTCTTTATACCAAAATGAAAAGAAATTAATGCAGTGGTGATTAATTATATTAAGGGGCTCAGCACATAGGATGTATTCATAACACATTGGCCATTATTTGATTCAGAGAACTCCACCAGGCATGCAGATTTGAGCTGGTAAAGTTGAGCCAGCACCAGTGACTAAGGTGACCACTGGGGAAGCAGAGACATGACTCAGGATTTCTGAGCCTTGTGAGTTCAAAGCCTGTGTCTTTCTACAGGCCTCAGTGTCTGGCCCATCCCACCTTGGTTCTTCTTTCTGTCTCCTGCAGATCAGTAAAGCCCTCACATCTGGAGGCTTAGGCTGATTTTCCATCCTGAGCTAATCCTGGAGTGCTTTACTTATTCAGTCATCATCCATTTATGTATTCATTCACTCAGCACATTGGTACCATACCATTTGTTAAGTATTTTGCATATTACACTGTATTTAATCCCCAAGCAGTCCTATGATAAAGGTATTATGAATGTCTCCATTTCACAGAAGGAAAACCGAGGCATAAAGAGGTTAGATAACTTGCTCAAGGTCACACAGGTAATAAGTAGTGTGGGATTCAGACCTGGGTTATGTAAGTCCAACTCCCATTCTTAAGTTCTGGGCTGTAGCACCTCATCTCATGAGCTACCTGGAGAAGGACTAGCCTTTCAGGTGGGGGTAACCTTGCAGAAATTGAGATGTTTGGCCGGGTGCGGTGGTTCAAGCCTGTAGTCCCAGCACTTTGGGAGGCCGAGGTGGGTGGATCATGAGGTCAAGAGATCGAGACCATCCTGGTCAACAGGGCGAGACCCCGTCTCTACTAAAAATACAAAAAAATTAGCTGGGCATGGTGGCACATGCCTGTAATCCCAGCTACTCAGGAGGCTGAGGCAGGAGAATTGCTTGAACCCAGGAGGCGGAGGTTGCGGTGAGCTGAGATCGCGCCATTGCACTCCAGCCTCAGTAACAAGAGCGAAACTCTGTCTCAAAAAAAAAAAAAAGAAAAGAAATTGAGATGTTTTTCAGTTTGCTTCCCATCTGGGCCTACTCCAAGAGTCCATTGTTGAGAATACACCCCATTCATGGTCACTGGTGGGATCTTGTTCCATGCACACACTTCTTAAGAAAATGTAGTCCTCCCCTCTGTGGAGAAGTTAAGAATACAGTTAAATCCTGTGCTGTTGCCTGGGTGAGGCTTAGCATCTGGAGGTAGCCAAGACCAAGCACCACATCCCTGATGATCTCGAGAATTGACCAAGGAAACTAAACTGATCATCAGTATGATGGCCACCATGCTTTAGGGATTTAACATCCTGTAAAGTTAGGCATGCCCTCCCGAGATGCCAATGGCCTTTCTCAAAGCAGTTTGCCCCTCACCGGCATGGGCATCTGTTCCCTAACATGTCAACACCCGTGTGCACAGTGGGACCTCAAGTGGTACTTGTTGGGTATCATGCACACCACACACTGTGTGGGTCACTGGAGCCCAATGAATGAAATTAGACTTCTCGAAGAAGCCATAGCCAAGGAAGAGAGTGCAGTCAGTAGGCAGTGGTCACTATTCACGCCTGCATCTGTGTCCCCATTCTTACCTTTTCTCTCTTACCTGCCACAATTTCTTGAGTGTGGCTTTAAGGACTCAACATTGGTTCCATTACTTGTAATTTTGTTCTGCTAAGAGTACCAGGCCTGAATGGAATACCAAAGAAAGAGAGGAACTGCTCATATTTGCCATGTGACAAAATAACCTTGAGACCAGAGCAGGGGTTCTTAATCTTGGCAGCCCATTGGAACCATCTTTTAAAATCCGCTTTTAAAGAATCATGGATGCCCAGGCCCTGCCCTGGAGTTTCTGATCTACTTGTCCAACAATAAAAAATAAAAATAAAAAAGCTTCCTAGGTGAGTTTCACATACAACCATGGAGGAACATGCTCCAGGACCCAGGAGGCCTGTATTCAAACAGATGCAGAAGTCGTTTCCCACTGACCAAAGGCTCTTCATCACTATTGCCAGCATACATTTTGTGGAGCTCCTCATTCTCTGTTTTGTTTTGGGAAATGAGAAGGTCAAAATCAAGTTAGCTTACAGATTGACTGGGGATCTGAGATGGTCTGAGATCCAGGGCCAACCTGTCTCATTTGTCATGCATCCTTACCACCTGCTTTGTTGTAGAAACTCCACAAATGTAGCCTGTTACTTTTGTTGTTATCAGTGACAATAATGATGGCAAATCACAGTGCTGTGGAGTATAACTTCAGTGTCCATTAGAGACATTATAAGAATACAGAGTAAGCAGGGCCTGGTGTCTCATGCCTATAATCCCAGCACTTTGGGAGGCCGAGGCTAGTGGATCACTTGAGGTCAGGAGTTTGAGACCAGCCTGGCCAAAATGGTGAAACCCCATCTCTACTAAAAATACAAAAAAAAAAAAAAAAAAAAAAAAAAATTAACCATCATGGTGGCATATGGCTGTAGTCCCAGTTACTTGGGAGGCTGAAGCGGGAGAATCCCTTGAACTCAAGAAGTGGAGCTTGAATTGACCCAAGATTGTGCCCCTGCACTCCAGCTTGGGCAACAGAACAAGATTCCATTTAAAAATTAATCAGTCAATTAATCACGTAAACAGAAAACACAAAGAATATGGAGTCATAGGAGTCTGGAGTCAAAAAGCTTCCTGGCAGAAGACTCTAGCAAGTTCAGATGGACAGGGCATGTTCAAGGCATGTTGAGAACAAAGGCTCGGAGGTGCATGGGGTATTTAACAAATCCAGTTCCCCCAGCCTGCCTGGAAGACAGCCCTCAACTGAGATTGAGTGTCCAGGAAAGGAGAGGTTGAGGGTGGAGTGAGAGCAGGGGGCTAGGACAGCACAGGCTTTCTTGCGAGGACTCCTTCTCCTCCCCTAACTTCCCCTGCCCCATTGTATGTTAAGGTTGGGGTTCACAAAATGTTAGTGAGCTAGACTTCTGACTATTATGTGCTTTTTCTGGTCTTGATTTTTAAAATTTTTATTTACATTTTACATTTCCTTATATGCCCTTTTGTTGTAAGGGAAGGAGCTATATCTTCCTTTGGAATTCTGAAGTGCCGGCTGTCAAATAGCTTCTGGAAGGTAGAAGTGGAATGGTTTGAATGCTGCTTTTTACGGAATATTAAGTTTAGTCAGGCTCTCTGCAGGTAGGTAAACCTAGGTAAATGTTAAAGAGAAAACTCTCCTTAAAAAAAACTCTGTTTAAAAGCTGCTTGTTGTAGAAAATCCAATGCAGAAGGAATAAAGAAAGCAAAAATCTCCTTAAATTCTTCTACCAAGATTGACCAATTTGCCTCTCTCCTTTTCTCTTCTCTGTCATCTAGCTGTACAAATACATACACAAACAAGTGGAGTTTTATAATAAACATATGAGATACGTACATGTATCAAGCTCATAATATATTCTACACTGGGGTAATATACTTGCTGTTTTTCAACCTTCTTATTTGATTTAATATGTGTGGTGTTCTTTCCACATTAGTGAGTAAATTCCACATCATGATTTTAAAGGCTGCATAGCATGTCACTTTATGGCTGTATTATCATCTAACCATTTTCTTGTGTATAGGCATTTAGGTGGTTTCTAATCTTTTTCCAATTATATTTTGTTATTAACTTGTCATTAACAGTTGGAGTGCTGTATTTTAGCATTCATGTATTCAGTAAGTATTTATTGTTATACACTAGGCTAGGCACTATAGCAGTGATTCTTCATGAACAAGAGACAAAAATCCCTGCCCCTGTAGACTTTATATTCTATTAGGAGACACAGACAATGAACAAGATAAATAAATAAAAGATAAAGATGAGGATGCTAGGTAGTGATAAGTGCAAAGAAGAAAAAAGAGCATGGAAAAGGATATGAAGTGTTGAAGAGGGGATGGGAACAGACTTTGAGAAGGGTTGTCAGGAAGGCTTCAGAGAGAGGGGGACTTTTGGATACAGAGAGGCAAGCAAAGCATTGCAGGCACAGAACCAGCAAGTGCAAAGGCCCTGGGGCATCGAGATCATGGTACTTTCAAGAAACTGCCTGGAGGTCAGTGAACGTGGAATAGAGTGAGTGAGAGAGGGGGCTTAGTAGAAGATGATTTAAGAAAGGTAGGGAGGAAGCAGATCATTTGGGCCCTTGGTTTTTGGTAAAAAAAGCTATTGAGAAGCTTTGATCAGAAGACTGATACGATATGAGTTGTATTTTCATAGGATCATAGCCTGAAGACAGGGCAAACTCAAGACACAGAGACATAGGAGGCTATTGGAATATTCCAGGTAGCAGAATGTTTGCTTGGGAAGAGTGACAGCAGGGAGGATGATGAGAAGTGATAGGACTTTGGATGTACTTTTACCCAACAAGATTTGCTGACAGATTGGATGTGGAGTGTGAGAGTAAGCGAGGAGACCAGGAGATGATCTGGGTGTTTTTTTTTTTTTTTTTGCTTGAGCAATTGAAGAATGCAGCTACCATTAACTGAGATGGGGCTAAGTGCTCCCACTGTGAGGGTGGTGGGTTGGGAGGGGATTCAGGAGCTGAGTTTCAGGCTCAAAAGATCTTTGGGATGCAGCATTCCATGCCTTTGAACAATTTCTCTTTACAGCTGTTCTCATTTAAAGTACAGGTTGGCTCCCAATTTTGAGAAATGCAACTGTTAGATTTTAGGAGATTTCCTCATCATATTTGGAATCAGAGTACATCATCCCTTTCAAGAATCAGTTGCTACTTGTGTGTGTGTGTGTGTGTGTGTGCGCGCGCACGTGCACATGCACACACACCCACACACATTTTGTTTTAGCCATAAATCTGTTCATCATTGATTACATTTTTGGTTGGCCATCTTTGAGAATTCTTTGTAACTGTGTCCATTTGCATAAAAACAGGCCTTTTGTTTCTGAGACCATGATCAGCTCCTAGCCACACTCTCCAATTGAAATCATAATCCGCTCTTTGTGACAGCATCCTGGTTGCTCTTGGAAATGATTAGGATGTCACAATTGGGATTAGGACTCCAGGTGGAGAATAAGTGTGAGAGGCTAATGATAATTTTCTCAGAAGCAAAAAATTCCTGCCTCCTATCCCCATGCTCTTAGTGATAAGGGAAGGAGGCCAGGAAAATGTATGATCTATAAATAGAACTACTTCTAAGGAGCCTGCTGAAGGTTTCATTAGGCATCAGAAAGTCCTTTACACTTAGCAATTAATGGCATTGATTTGACTGTGCTATAATATAAAGATGGAGAAAAGGAACCTAGATGTGCATCTTTGTGGAGCAGATGCAGGCAAAATGCCTGAGAGAACTCTAAATGGGGACTATAAATCTCAAGTCATCCCCCACTACCGCCGACCAAACCCCCAGATTATAAAAGCATCTTGAAGAAGAAAACTTCTGCATTTCTGTGTTAACTCTTTATTGTTGATGGCAAAGAGGATGCTGTGCTTTTGTCTGTCACCCCAGTGCACCCTACCCACAGCAAGTGTTTCCCCAGGACACACATTCTCCCACTGTCCCCGAGGTACCAAAGGCCAGCACTTGATGCTTAACCTTCGGTGCGCCAACTGCGGCACCTGTTTTATCTGGTCCCCATTGGCATTGGGCTTATGGTCTGACCCCAACAGCATTATGCTCAGGCCTGCTGCTCTCACAGGGCCCAGAGAAGGTGTAACAAGCCTGAACTTCTTGGGAAGGTCACAGGGGATCTTTTTCTTTACACTGGTCCATGTTCTCAGACTTGGAAAAGTGACATCAGAAGCCCCCCTCCTCCATTTATCCTGAGTGAATTATGTTCAAGGCAAGCAGCTTTTCCACCTGATGGTTTGAATCCAGATAGATGACTTCGGTTAATCATGGAAGATGGCCATGGGGTAAAATGTCTGCTTCTCTATAGCGCTCACTCATAGATGGACAGGAAAGTCAAGTCCTTGTAGGTTTAGTCCTGGGGATAACTGAGGATTTTGTCACCTTTTTAGATTACAGACACCTTTGACAATCCAGTGAAAACCTGCAAGTCACTGCAGAAACTCTCAGATAGAGCCAGCATTGCTAACACAGTCAGAAAGTTTAAAGAACTCCTGAAGTACAGTTGTGAATACCATATTTTGTAATATTCAGACATTTTGAAATTCAATGAATATTTATTGTCTACTATGCATTCAGCACTGTTCTAGGTACCAGGAATATGGCAGTGAACAGAGGAACCATGTATTTTTATTTACATATTAACAATGCTTAAAAATCTCCCGAGTAGAAACTCAGGTAATTCTCTTCTTCTTTCTTTTTTATCCTTTTCATTTTTCTAAACCAAACATGCATTACTTATATTAGAGAAACATAATAAAAGAGACAAAATTCATGGTTCATTTACTGAAAATAATGCACAATGACAAATTCTCCTTGGAAAACAGTAGTGATTTGAAATGAATTTGTATCTTATCAGTCATGATAATACAGAGGTATTTGGATAAATAAAGATACAGGTATGTGATGGACGTATTATTTGGTCTAAAGCTATTGATTGCTTGTAGTGTCTGTGGGTAGATGCCTCACAGTAATTAAGGCCTCTTGGGAGTTGAATTTTCCTATTATAGATTGAGTGGTTCCTCTAAGCCAGGGCTTTGCAAACTTGGCCTACAGACCAAATCCTGTTTTTATAAATAATTTTATTGGAACATAACAATGTCCCTTCATTTACATGTTGTCTGTGGCTGTTTTTGTACTATAAAAGCAGTGTTAAGTAGTTATGACAGAGATGGTTTGGCCCACAAAGTCTGAAATGCTTACTCTCTAACCCTTTGCAGAAAAGTTTGCTGACCTCTGCTCTAGACTTGTGCTGTCTGATAGCACCTTCTGCATCAATGGAAATCTTCTATGTGTTGTCCAATATGGCAGCCACTAGTTACATGTATCTACTGAGCCCTTGATATTTGGTTAGTGTGATGAGGAACTAACATTTGAATTTAATTTAACTCACATTTAAATATATAAATATCCATGTGTTGCTGGTGACAACTGTATTGGGCAATGCAACTCCAGACCAAACCATGAAGTTATTTCAGTTTGTCTCCCCGAGCCCTATTTTTTGTGCCATTGTTCAACCCGAGTGATTTTCTTTTGGTCCTCCCCAGGCTCTCTGGACTAAAACGTTTTTCTTTTTTTGAAAAATGTCTTTTTCTATTTTTAAGTTGGGTAGATGGTAGCCTTTTTGCATGAGGTATAGAGTTTTCTGCCCAGAAAAATCCCGTTATGAGAAAGACAGACTTGCCAGAGAAAAATGTTAAATATTGGGCAGAGAGTGTGGAAGGAGCTTAAATATATATTTTTAAAAATTAATAAACTTGTTTTTCTGGAGCAGTTTTAGTTTCACAGCAGAACTGAGCAGAAGGAACAGAGGGTTCCCAGGTATTCCTTGTTCTTACACATGCGTAACCTCCCCAACTATCAGCATTCCCCGTTAGAGTGGTACATTTGTTATAATAGATGAGCCTACATTGGAACACTTATCACTCAAAGTTCAAGGTCTGTAGTTTATATTTGGGTTCATTTTTGGTGTTACAGATTCCACGGATTTTGACAACTATATAAAGACTTGTTCAAATCCCTTTTTGAGGCATAAGAAGGACAAGATGTATGCTTCGTTTCTTTGTGTCCCAGGAGGTTTATATGTTGGAAACTTGATCCCCAATGAGGAAGTGTTGGGAGGTGGAATTTTTAAGAGCTGTTTAGGTCATGAGGGCTCTGTTCTTATGAATGAACTCATGTCATTATTGTGGGTTCTCTATAAAAGGATGAGTTTAGTCTCCTTTTCTGTCTTTCTTACCCTCACTTTGCCCTTCTGCTATAAGAAATGCAACAAGAAAGCCCTGTCTAGGTGCTGGCCCCTTGATCTTGGACTTCGCAGCCTCCAGAATCATGAGCCAATAAATTTCTGTTCATTGTAAGTGACTCAGTCTGCGGCATTTTTTTATAGCAACACAAAATGGGCTAAGACATTGTATAACCCAATCATTAACCTTTGATTTCTAGATAAAGCTCATGATGACCTGTAAGATCATAAATGAATGCACAGCTTTCAAGATAGAGTAGGCAAGGCAGGCTGAGGAAGATGGAGGGGGTGCTGAAAGGAGAAACGAGAATGAAGGAAAACACTTATCTGCTTTACAATTTTGATACTCTCTCTTTCCCTGCTGAAAGCTGGAGGTGGGCAGGTAAACATACAGGGATATGAGCTTCATACAGTTCGGGCATCCTGTCCTTACCATGTGTACCCATGATTTTAAAGGGTGTGTTCTGTATTTCCCCTACTTATTTCAGGTGATTTCCAGAGACACCCAAAAGACCTGATAGATACCAATGTTGGCAACACAAACAGCCAGTCTGATTTTCCTTAGAAGACATATATTCCCAGGGTTTCTTACTGTTCTTCTTACAGCTTACAGACCTCTCATTTCCAGACCAATTGCATCTTCAGTACAATGAATCCTAAATGAAACTCTTGAGGTCTCCAAACTTTGTCCTTTGAATGTGGCCTCTTTCAGTTAGTCTATGTGAAGTCCAAGGATAAGTTAGGATTTGCTGTTTTCCATGACACATGTAATATGGCTTCACAATAAGATCAAGATTTTAGGCAACATGCTTTAATATTTTGGTCTTTTAAAGAAAGCCATATGTATTTTATTCCAAGTCTCAGATTTTGGTAATGATCTAATACCCCATACCTCCAACTGCTCCTTCCTTTCTGATGTCTAATTATTAATGCAGCATACTGGAAGGGCATTATAAGAATCCAGTGTCTTTCAGGGAATGATATTAAATTATACTGTATCACCACTGAAGAGCTTGGTGGTTTATTACTCATGTTTTTAATGCCTTTGCAGCTGAAATATATAAAAATGAGACTGGCATCAGAGATATAAGATGTAGTCTGTCAAATTTTGATAATTTAACACCATTTATAACGCAGTTTTCATGAAGCTTATACATCCTACAATTATGGACATAATTGGGCCAAAATGTTGATAGCTGATTAAAGTGCACAGTATTTTTTTGTCATGTTTTGTTTTGTTTGAGACAGAGTCTCACTCTGTCGCCCAAGCTGGAGTGCAGTGGCACAATCTCAGCTCACTGCAACCTTTGCCTCCTGGATTCAAGTGATTCTCCTGCCTCAGCCTCCCAAGTAGCTGGGACTCCAGGTGCCCACCACCATACCTGGCTAATTTTTATATTTTTAGTAGAGACAGAGTTTCACTATGTTGTCCTGGCTGGTCTCAAACTCCTGACCTTGTGACCTGCCCTCCTCAGCCTCCCAAAGTGCCGAGATTACTGGTGTGAGCCACTGTGCCCTGCCACAGTTGTGTTTTTTCATAGATGGTATTCTATTAAAGTTGTAGTTATAGTTGAAAACAACTTCTAAACCAGCACCACACCCATAAAGTAGAGTGTGTGTAATTCAGCATGAACACTAAGTGAAAGTCAGTAACACGTTGGAGAGGCACCAAGCTGAGCTCTCTCTGCCTGGTTTCCTCATGGATTCCGGGCACAGACCCTGAGTGCTGGCTAGCACTAGGAGTATTTAGCCAGCTTGGGAAGTAGAGGAGTGAATCTTTCAAGGATATTAACTGGACCTGGTATCATTCATAAATGCATCACAAGACATTCACTTGCATGCTCATTTCTGTTTCCCAAGTGGAGAAGAAAGGGGTAAGGGTGGCTCCTAAGGGAGATTGTCTCTATTTTCCTTTCTGGTCATCACATTTCTTCTGGAGGCACAGGCACCGTGATTGTGACAGGAGTGGTGAAGAGGAATGCCAGCTGGAGTTTCTGCCCAAATTTGACACAAGTGGTATGTTCTATCCAGTACCTTTTTTAATGGGGGAATCGGAGAGGGAACTTCGAGACACAGTGTCTGCTGACAGGAAGAGAAATAGGCTTCTTCTCCCCACTCCCAATCGTTTCTTTTTCCCCTGGCGGGGGCTAAAGACTCAGAGAGGGAGTTCCAAGCCTAAAAAAGTCACTTTGATGTGGTTGGAAGAGCTCTAGCCTAGGAGACAGATAGCTGGGCCACTGAGAGTATAACTGGGTCACTCAGGGTCTCTGGGTCTAACCCAGGAACAAAAGAGGAAGAGTATCTGAGTCCCTGTGAGTCCTCACACTGGTTTGTAACCTTCTCTCTCTTCACCCTATGCTATATCCTTCTGCAACACCTGGCTTAAAGCTTTTCCTCTGCTCAGAAGAGGTTGAAGCTATTGTCACAAATCTTGTCTGACATGGGCCAAGGAACCTGGCCAGTGTCATCTACCATTCCCAGGTTCAATGACCTAGGCCAAAAGTGCCTTTCATTTTCTTTTCCTTTAATGAATCTTAGGCTCGTAGACTTGCAAAGGGCTTTGAAAACAGCTAGTATAAGATCAGCTATACTTCCAACTCCTTTTTCTGCAGATGAGGCTCAGAGAGTTTCCGTGACTAGCTTAAGGTGACTTAGGAAATTAATGGTGAGAATCGGGTCTCAAGACTTTCAGATCATTTTGATATGCTGTGCTTCCTTTCTGATTGGCCTTCTTTGTAAATTATCTCCCCAAAGTCTATAATGTCTTTAGATCAATTACCCTTAGGTGTGCTGAGAATCAACCCTGAAGCCTTGGAATGGGAGGCAGCATACCTGAGGCATTGTTTCTGGATACTCTAAAATTCCCTGAGGGGTACAATGTCTGTTACTACCCTCCAACCAGTCCAACCTCAGATATTTGGCAAGAGACGCCATGGAGTTTTGTTAAAACATTACATGATAAAATGAGTGGAGTAATGCCTCCCCTTAAACTCTATTCCTACCCCCTACCCAGGGTGTGGATTTGTAAGTGTCTGTCTGGGCAGAGTCCTGGGCACCCTCCCCATATAAGACAAGAGGAAGAAAGCTGGGGCTCTGGCTATCTGGCCATCATGGTTGCCATCTTCATTATTCCCTCCCGTGACTGGGTAACAGATTCTGCAAGGCAGCGTTCAGCCTGTTGAACCACTGTATCAAATCATCATCCTTTTGTCCCGAGACTTATCAGGTCAGCAGAGTTGCCTTTTATTCCTGTTCCACAGGATAAAGCTTTTGTCATTGCAGCGTATTCAGGTACAGTCATTTGTTCTTGGTGTTTTTGTTCAACAGAATTGAAAAACTAGTTGTACTGAATGGCTAGCACATCGACCATCCTACAGAACGTTTTATAATAGCCACTGCAGATGTACTGGGGGAAGAAAATCAACCTGTGTCCCAGAACACTTACCCAGCATTCCTTTACGCAAGTTACACAGTCTGTTCTGCCCCATTAATTAAACAAATATCAAGTGACCTGCTATTATCAGGGAGCTGATAAAGGGACAGAAAATAGAAGGTGTGATCCCAGCTCATAAAGAGCTAAAAACAATCTGGCTGGGGACATGAAACTCATACAAAGACGGGGGAACTCATCAGGAAGTAGTCTAATGACAGGTTAACTAACACGGTAGACACAGAATCAATGGTAGCTGAATGTACTCACCAAGGCCTGTGGCCAGGAGATACACTAGGACTGTCACTGCATAGTGAAGATGGCCATAGTAACTCTGAGAAATTTAGTCTTCACCCTGAGGGCCGTAGGATCCCATTGAAGGGCTTTTTTTTTTTTGGTTGTTGAAATTCTCTTTAATTTTTAAATTTAGTATAAAGTTCTGGGATACATATGCAAGATGTACAGATTTGTTACATAGGTAAATGTGTGCCGTGGAGGTTTGCTGCCCCTATCAACTCATTACCTAGGTATTAACCCCCACATGCATTAGCTGTTAATATTTATCCTGATGCTCTCCCTCCCCCCATACTCCCAACAGGCCCCAGCTTAGGTTGCTCTCCTCCCTGTGTCCGTGTGTTCTCATTGTTCAGCTTCCACTTATAAAAGGGAACAAGCAGTGTTTGGTTTTCTATTCCTCTGTTAATTTGCTGAGGATAATGACTTCCACCTCCGTCTGTGTCCCTGCAAAGGACATGATCTCATTCCTTTCTATGGCTGCATAGTATTTCCATGGCATATATGTACCACATTTTCTTTATCCAGTCTATATTAAAGGGCTTTTAATTGGAGGGTAACATGATTAGATTTCTCATTTAGAGAGAAAACACTGCCTGCTGGGTGGAGAATAATATGGGAGGTTGTAGGTGGTCTTGACACGGAATCAGGGAAGAGAAGATGGAAGTGAAAGGTAGATCCGTAGAAACTGATGGATTTGAGGGAAACTCTTCGATGGGAAGCCATTGGAGGGCTTTGAGAAGAAGAACGACGTGACCCAATTTGTACTTTTAACAGGACCACTCTGGCTTCTGTGTTGAATAGATATATTTCACTTGGGGGTGAGAAAAGGGCAGTAACCAGAGAGACCAGTGATTGCAATAATCTAGGCAAGGGATGACGGGCTTTGACCAGGAAGGTAGCAGTGGAGGTCATGAGAAGTAGTCAAATTCTGCCTTTAATTTGAAGGTTGAGCCAACAGGATATGCTCATAGGCTAGGTGTGCTATGTGAGAGAAAGAAAAGTCAAGGATGACTCCAAGTCTTTTATGGTCTGAGCAGCTGAAAGTTGGAATTGCCATCATCTGAGATCGAGAGGAAAGCAGAAAGGGTTGGATTTATGTGGCAAGTGCTGGGTGTTGACATTTGAGATGCCTATTGGCTATTCTAGTGGAGTATTAAGTAAGCAAGTGGATTACAAGTCTTGAGTTCAACATAGGTGGGGACTGGATACATAAATTTGGGAGTCTTTGGCATGCAGATGGTCTCTAAAGCCATAGAATAGATGGTTACACCAAAGGGGTAAATGTAAGTAGAAAAGAGAAGTATTGGGCACTTGAAAGTTAAGAGACCATGGTGGTCAGGGAGGAGCAGAAAAGTAGATGGGAAATCTGTGGTCTGTGAGTTGTTGGAAAACCTGGCAGTGTGATGCTTGGAAGCTGTGTGGATAAAGCCTTTTGAGGGGAGGAAATGAGGAACCGTGACAATTGTGTTCATGGGTTAAGAGAAAAAGAGGACCGATGAGCTTCCCTTGGAATCAGCAGTGTGAAGAACAACGGTGAACTTGATAAGGAAATTTCAGGGGAAGTAGAGGAGGCAAAAATGTGATTGTGCTGGTTTCAGAAAAAAATGGGAGACAAGAAATCGGAGATGATGACTCTTGTGAAGAGCCTTGCTCTAAAGGAAAGGAAAGAAATGGGGAGGGATAGGTGGCAGTGGAATTGGGGTAAAGGAAGTCGCTGGTATTTGATGACAGTTTCAGCGGCTGATGCAGTGAGCCTGAGGGAGGAGGGCAAGAGAGTATCTGCTGAACCTTCAGAAAGGGTGGGTGCTTTGGGCCAGGGATTGAATGGCTCCAGGGCCAGGGGCAGACCTTGGGGTTTCCTTCCTGGTCTCTTCGTAACTCTCTTTGTGTCTGTACCCATTTCAGTGTTCTAACCCATTTGTCTTTTTATTCGGGATCTCCTGTGTCTCCCTTTGGAACATTCCCTCATAAGGCTGTGTCCTCTGGATTGGTTTTCCCCTGTGCTCTCAGGACATTTACCTGTACCCCTCCAGTGAGTGAGGAGATGACCTCCTGGCTGTGACTGTCCATCTACACAGATCTGACCTTCACATCTCACTCCAAGTCCATCTAACTCAGCTCATGGTTCTGAATTGTCTTGTGTTGCTGTCTGAGATCCAAGACCCTCTTCCAAACTTTTATGCATAGTTTTGTTCATTAATATATAACACAGGTGCCAGTTATTCAGATTCACATTCCAAATATTTTTAATTAAATACATTATATTGTCAGAAAATTAGAATATACTTATAAACAAAAGGAAAATAGCCCTCTGTCAGCCCACCACCATCATCTGTCTGTTGTTAACATCATATGGTTCACAGATATACACCTAAGAAAAAAAAAGTTCTGTTGAAGAATTCTGTTCATTCAGACCAATCAGCAGGCAGCATGAATTCTGCCACCTGTGACCCCATCATTCCATGAGCTTTTGTTTTTCTTTTCCTCTGCACACAACTCCACTGTTCATCCCTCTGGCTCCCTCATCATCAGTGTAGAGACACATGTGAATGAATGTCTGTGAAGGTTTTCATCTCTTCCAGACATTGTTTACATGTTATTCAAAACAACAGTGTGTGTATATGGGAGGAGGGTGACAGTTGAGTTTGCCCAGAAAATAGAGGCATGAAATGTAGATCAGTTTGTTTCCTGCCTGCCACTCTGTCTCTCTGCACAAAAATGTATCTATTGCCCATCTTACCTGGAATAGGCAAAATGTGTCCGTTTTCTTTAGTGTTTCCCTATCTCATAGTGAGTTTTGCAAATTAAATTCTAGACTCACCAGCCTGTGCTTCATTCATTGTTTTGAGAGCTGACGTATTTTGGTGCTCTGCTGTTCATTTCCTACCTGCTGGACGGTACGGTTTTAGTAGGTTGCAGGGATTTCCTTTTGCTCACACCAACTCTTCACTTAGCTGAAGAGTTGGCCCATCCATTTTGAATCCACCATTTTGAATCCACCATTTTGAGGACATTGTCAAGTTTCTTTATCATTCTATCCTCTCTGCCCTGCCCCTTGCTTGTTCCTAGAGGTCAGCGGCCCCTAGGGGTGGCCCAGAATTAACATCTACTTATTCCAGGTCTCAATGACATCTCAGTGAAATAGCGAGCTCTAAAATTCTACGGTGTTGAAAACAGCATTAGACATAAACATTCATGAGGCTTGATCGCACATGCTAGTTGGCAGGCCTTGGCCAGTCTGGGACTACTCATGATTCGTGTAGGGATGGAAGTTTCCATTTTCCATCCTCTTTGCTTCCTCAGCATCAGCCCTTTGTCACAGCCAAGCACAGCTACTTTGAGTTAATAATTTCCTTTCTGGTTTCAGCAATCTCTTATTTGGCTTTTCTGCCTATGAAACCAAATGCTCCCACACAATCATTAGCAAGCGTGGGAATTGTTGTAAGGCACTGAATATTTATTGTACACCCACAATTTTTAGGTGCCATGCAGAACATGATTGCCAGGGATTGCTTTTGTCTAAGATGCCAGAGAAAGTTAATTAGCATTTGAGAGAAATGCCTGCATTGCAAAGCGGCCTCCTGACCATTGTGGCAGAACAGGACCATTTGGGCTGGTGATTGCATGGCTCCAGGGCCAGGGACAGACCTTGGGGTTTTCTTCCTGGTCTCTTTGTAACTCTCTTTGTGTCTGCACCTATTTCAGTGTTCTCACCTGTTTGTCTTTTTATTCAGGTCTCCTGTGTCTCTCTGAGACATAGGAAGGGTGTTGGAGGAGAAGCATCGTAGACCAAAATGGGCCAGAGCTGGATGTAGGCTGAACCCAGACTGTCCACAGTGCTGGGTAGATGTTCTTTAAGGCAGCAGTCCCCAGTCTTTTTGGCATCAGGAACTGGTTTCATGGAAAACAAGTTTTCCATGGACTGGCATGGAGAAGGAAGAATGGATTCAAGATAAAACTGTTCCACCTCAGATTATCAGGCAGTAGAGTTTCTAAAAGATCACATAACCTAGATCCCCTGCACATGCAGTTCATGATAGGGTTCGTGCTCCTATGAGAATGTAACCCTGCAGCTGATCTGGCAGGAGGTGGAGTTCAGACAGTGATGCTTGCTTGCCTGCCCACCTGCAGCTTACCTCTTGCTCTGCAGCCTGGTTCCTAACAGGCCATGGACCTGTACCATCCACAGCCTGGGGTTGGGGAACCCCTGCTCTAAGGGCCCCGAAAGAGGAGGGTTGGAAGAGGGGGAACCCAGGGGGAAGAGGCTGAAACATACATCAGTCTTTGCAATGCAGGCATTTCTCTCAAATGCTAATTAACTTTCTCTGGCATCTTAGACAAAAGCAATCCCTGGCAATCATGTTCTGCATGGCACCTAAGGAAGAGGCTGAAAGAGTTGAGGAAGCCAGTCTCCAAAACTGCCTGGTATTTGTTCATCTTTGCTCCACACAACCCTGGGATATAGAAACCAGTAGGGATTTCTGGATGTATGTTCTAGTCCTGTCTCAGCAATTCATGAGTAGGTGACGTTGGGTAAGTTATATAACATATGTGGGCCTCTGTTTTCTCATCTGAAAAATTGGCATAATAAAAAATGGGCATAATAATACCTCTAAGCAGGTCTATTTTGCAGCTTAGAAATGAAGTGTATTGTGAGCCTGGTACTATGTCTGTCCCGCAGAATGTAGTCAGCACATGCTAGCTATTATTAATGGCTGTCGTGGTCAGTTCCGATCGCACACCCGCAGTCATGTATGGTCAGGGACCTGAAGAAGATGAATCCTGGGCCAACTACCTTAGGCAGAGACCCAAAGAAGATACACAACCAGGTTCCTTGGTAATAGAGGGGAAAAGCTGTCTGTATTTGAGCATGCAAAGATCTATTGAAGGAGGTAGGAGAAGAAAGCCCCACATAGAGGTCACCATCCTTTAGACCCTTGTCCTCCTCTTTGCAAATCAAGAGCGAAAAGCCCTGGGAAATGTGTGTAGCTGGCATTCTGAGCCACGTGTATGCCTTGTCCTATAGAAGGAGAGCACTTGATCCAGGTAATTAAAAGTGTCAGCTCCTTATCCAGGAGAGGGTTCTATTAAATTATGTACAGTAAATATTTTTGCAAGTTGGAACTCTGAAGAAGACTTACTGATCTGTGGCAAGCTGCCAAACAGCTGGTAAAGATTTGGAAAATGGTTCTCAATCCAGGGCAGGTCCTAGGAGAAGTGGGGGGAGAAAACCAGTCTGGAGGATCTTTTGTTTCACCTTTATCTTTGCCTCCCTCAAGGTGCCTGCAATTTCTCCCAGGGCTGCCGAATTAATAGCAGACAATGATATAAACAGCTCGGTTAGTGCAGCCTCCATGGTTCTGATACAAGCCACAGCACAGTTGTCAGGTGGGGCAGCCTGGATGGAGTCTTGGATAAGGAGGGAAATTGATGTCAGGAGACCAAGGGAGTCTGACTCAGTGGAGGGAAGAAGCAGCACTCTTAGGAGATGGGCAGAGGGGATGAAGCTACCTGGACCCTCAGCTCAGCTTCCTCTTCCAAGAGTTCCCGACCTGTGCACTGAGGTCAACCCTCATCTCCTGCCACCAGGTTTCCTATCTGCCTCTCTTCCTCTCTTCTGCCTCGGCACTTGGTGCCAGAGCTCTGCTCCCAGAGAGCGCTCTGGAAGTGGCACCGCTTTAGTAGTTGTGTCTTGAGAACAGATGGGAGGTGAAGCCGGGTTTGACCAGATCTCTCCTCGTAGTCTTGGTTCTGGACAATTGGATGGGCACCCTGTGGAGGAGTCCAAGGCAACAGCTGAGAGGGCCACCCAAATGTCCCCAACTCCTGGGTCCCGTATCAGCTTCCTATAGGGGGTTCCTGTTTCTGGTCTCTCCTTATCCATCTTGACGATACTCATGGAAGTAGCCTCAGTTCTTAGAACACTTCTTGGCACAGAGTAGGTGCTCAATAAATATTTGTTGAAACAATGAATCATTTTTTTTCCTTCCTTGTCTTTATTTAGTTGTCCTAAGAAGGTTCCCAGGGCTGGAGCAGAGCATGGGGGTGGAGAAAGGGCTATCATAGTGCTTGGAACTTTCAGAAAATCCTATTGTGCCCATATGCGGAGGAATGCAGCAGGGACTGCCCCAGGACCTGGAGTCCAGGCACCTCCTGTCACTTAGAAACCAACAGAATGGGAAAAAATCTTTGCAGTTTACACATCTGACAAAGGGCTGATATCCAGAATTTACAAAGAACTCAAACAGATTTACAGGAAAAAAACAAACAAGCCCATTCAAAAATGGGCAAAGGATATGAACAGACACTTTACAAAAGAAGACATACATGAGGCCAACAAACACATGAAAAAATGCTCATCATCACTGGTCATTAGAGAGATGCAAATCAAAACCACATTGAGATACCATCTCACGCCAGTTAGAATGGTGATCATTAAAAAATCTAGAGACAACAGATGCTGGAGAGGATGTGGAGAAATAGGAACACTCTTACACTGTTGGTGGGAGTGTAAATTAGTTCAACCATTGTGGAAGACAGTGTGGCGATTCCTCAAGGACCTAGAAATAGAAATTCCATTTGACCCAGCAATCCCATTACTGGGTATATATCCAAAGGACTATAAATCATTCTACTAAAAGGACACGTGCACACGAATGTTCATTGCAGCACTGTTTACAATAGCAAAGACCTAGAACCAACCCAAATGCCCATCGATGATAGACTGGACTGAGAAGGTGTGGCACATATACACCATGGAATATTATGCAGCAATAAAAAATGATGAGTTTTTGTCCTTTGTAAGGACATGGATGAATCTGGAGAACATAATTCTCAGCAAACTGACACAAGAACAGAAAAGGAAATACCACATATTCTCACTCATAGGCGGGTGAGAAGAATGAGAACACATGGACACAGGGAGGGGTCTACTATTCACTGGGGTCTATTGGGGGGAATAGGGGAGGGACAGCGGGGGGGAGCTGGGGAAGGATAGCCTGGGGAGAAATGCCAAATGTGGGTGAAGGGGAGGAAGGCAGAAAAACACACTGCCATGTGTGTACCTATGCAACTATCTTGCACATTCTGCACATGTACCCCAAAACCTAAAATACAATAATAATTAAAAAAAAAAAAGAAACTCCTAGCAGCTGGGCTGTAGTACAGAAGAAGCAACCAGAAACAAAGGGACAGCTGTTCCAGGACTGATGTAAATTCAGAAGCAGGCCCTGGGGTAACCCATGCGATGCCTCCAACTGACCCTCGTCTCTCCCCATCTCAGTCTCCGCCTCCATACCTGGCAGCTCCTGGCTACCCCCTTCCCTTCTCCTCTTCATTTTTGTCACTGTTGGTCTTAGCTTGATTGTGCAGACCTGAAACAGTCTGAGGCAGGTCCCTTGGACCCCTGAACTCTCCTTCTGCTGCCTGGCACTTTGAAGATTTGTGGCTCATTTGTATTTCAGTGGTTATGGAAGAATAGAAGAAAGGAACCCATAAATAGACAATTTTGCTGCTCATTAGTAACTGCTGTCGGTGAGAGAACCTCATGAATACAGTCACAACAGAGTGTGCAGTTTGGGATTACCATTTCCCCCCGCTTTAAACTTCTCATTGCCTGATTAGCACAATTCAGTGGGATCCTGTTGGCATCACAGATGTGTTCATAGCAGAGATTTGTGGCCACTTCTGTAGGGTTGGGTTGGCATTCCAGGTGAGAAGTTTGGGTAATGTTAGAAGGAAGGCTGGGAAGATGGTGCGTCTGTGTTCTAGGTAGTTCTGTGGCCATGTTCTTTTTTCCCAAATCTGGAGGAACTTGCTAATTTTCCTCCCAGTGTCTCTGGGAAAAGGAAGCCATGCTCTGTGCGTGAAGTTGAGTTTTCTGCGGGGAGCCATTACTTTGCTGTTTAAAGAAGGCTTTATGCTTCGCAGTTTTAGATCATTTCACATGATGAAACAATGTCTCACTACTGACAATAGTAATTTAAAATGTTTGACGGTGTTTTCAACTGAGAAAGAGTAATAGTCACTTGCCACGGGCAGACTCGGAAAGTCGCTGTTACGAGCCAGCTGGAAGAATCTCACTTGCCCCGCCCTGGTCATCCTGGGCTACACGACTTTATTTGCTGCTCTTCCTCATCCTCACTCTTTTCACCCACCTTGGCCAGTCTCTACCTCCAGGCCCCTTGCTCCTACCCATGTGTAAACTCATTCTGGTCCTAGCTTCCTGGCCTCCTGCCTGTCTGCCTCCATTTCCTCAAGTGTTAAACACTAGGGGTCTGCATCCCTGCCTGCCTCTTTCACCACAGGACCAGGCAATGGGAAGTGCTGAGCTTTGCAGAGATCAGTCAGGAGGAGAATGTTTGTTAAATGACAGAATCCTGGTTGCTCCACTGTCCACTGCATGGCCTTTGTCATTCACCTCACTGCTGTAAGTTTCTAATTTCTCATCTGTAAAATACGTCTACTAACACCTACCTGTTTGGGCTGTAGCAATTTGTAGAACCAATGCTGTAAAGTTCCTAACACAAGGATTGGCTCAGTTAATTTTAGTTTTAACAGAAGCATAATATCCATAGGACAATATATTTCAAAAATAACATAATGTATAGTTATATTACTCATACTCTATTGCCCAATGAACTACACATTATATAACTCTTACTACTATCTCTTCTAGCATCCTGTCACCACCACCACCACCATTACAATCATCAACATCACCATCATCACCATAACCATTTCTGGGATCAGCACCATCACAACCACTTCTACCACCACCATCACCACTGCCACCATCATCATCACCATCGTTTCTAGCATCAGCAACAACATCCCCACCAACACCACCACCCCTATCGCCACTACCACTGCTACCATCAACACTACATGACCATCATTACCAATACCACCACCACCATCACCACCACTGCTACCACCACCACCATTATCACCACCAGCATCACCATCATCATCACCACCACTACCACCACCACCATCACCACCACCACCACCATCACCACTACCACCATCATCACCACCAGCATCACCATCATCATCACCACCACTACCACCACCACCATCACCACCACCACCATCATCACCACCAGCATCACCATCATCATCACCACCACTACCACCACCACCATCACCACCACCACCATCATCACCACCACCACCATCACCACCACCACCATCATCATCACTACCACCACTACCACCACCACCATCACCACCACCACCACCATCACCACCACCACCATCACCACCAGCATCACCATCATCACCACCACTACCACCACCACCATCACCACCACCACCATCATCACCACCAGCATCACCATCATCATCACTACCACCACTACCACCACCACCATCACCACCACCACCACCATCACCACTACCACCATCATCACCACCAGCATCACCATCATCATCATCACCACCACTACCACCACCACCATCACCACCACCACCATCATCACCACCAGCATCACCATCATCATCACTACCACCACCACCATCACCACCACCACCATCATCACCACTACCACCATTATCACCACCACCATCACCAGCATCACATCCATCATCATTACCATCATTTCTAGCATCAGCAACACCAACACCCCCACCATCACCACCATTACCACCACCACCAACATCACCACTACCACCACCACCTCATCACCATCACCACTACCACCATCATCACCACTACCACCATCATCACCACCCCCATCACCACCACCATCACCACCACCATCATCATCATCACTACTACTGCCACTATCACCACCACTACCACCCCCATCACTACAACTATCATCACCATCACCACCATCATCACTACCACCACCACCATCACCACCACCATTAATGCCACTATCATCGCCACCACCATCACCACTACCACCATGATCATCACCACTACCACCACCACCTCATCATCACCACTACCACCGTCATCATCACCACCATCATCACCATCATCACCCCACCACCACCATCACCAGCATCACCAGCATCACCACCACTACACCACCACCGTCACCACTACTGCCACCACCATCACCACCAATCACTACCATCACCACCCCAGTACCACTGCCACTACCACCATCACCATTAAAAACAGCAACAAGAAACTCTTACTGGGCTTACTTGCCAAGAGCTATTGTATATACTTTACATGTAACTTACTCATGTAATTCTCAAAGAAACTCTATGATATATTCAAATATCACTAGCTTAATTTTTTTTAGTATTATTAGCTTAATATTAGAGATGATAAGTGTAAGTCACAGAGATCCCCAGTAATTTGCCCAAGGTCATAGACTTAACAAATGGTGATGGAGCCTGTGTTCTGGCAACACTTTTGGGTACATCTTTTAGGACATTTACGTGTGTGCTTTTGTATCTGTCTGTGGGTCTGTGTATGTTTTTCTATATAGGTCAGTGTATACTTTGTCATTTTCACAATGAGGCCCATGGGGGCCTTATAAAGTCTTTTAGTGCATTGCAAACAAAAAGAGAATATATTCAAGAGAAATCTGGCAGATAGCATAAAATGGTTTGATTTTTTTTTTTTTTTTGAGATGGAGTTTCACTCTTGTTACCCAGGCTGGAGTGCAATGGCGCGATCTTGGCTCACTGCAACCTCTGCCTCCTGGGTTCAGGCAATTCTCCTGCCTCAGCCTCCTGAGTAGCTGGGATTACAGGTATGCAGTGCCATGCCCAGTTAATTTTTTATATTTTTAGTAGAGACGGGGTTTCACCTTGTTGACCAGGATGGTCTCGATCTCTTGACCTCATGATCCACCTGCCTCGGCCTCCCAAAGTGCTGGGATTACAGGCTTGAGCCACTATGCCTGGCTGGTTTGATATTTTTTAAAGCACAGTTATTTTTGAAATTCTGTGACAGAAATTAATTAGAGCAGTAGAGGTATAAGAAAGGGAAGGACAGGAGAATTTTGGTCATGATGCAGTTAAAGCCTTTATTAATAAATCTATTTTGTTTAAAAGTGATTATTATCAGTGGAGAAATGCCATAGATTAGTCAATTATGTAGTTGAGCTTTCTCTCAACTTTTCTTTTATTTATTCCCAACTTTGTTTTCTTCCGTATCAATCAAAGAAACATATAAAAGCAATCTTTGGGGTTCAAACTGGAGGGCACTCTTATTCTGGCAAGAAACATCTCATTAAAATAGTTATGAATGAAAACACCTGGAATCCTAGAGTGTCTACCCTCTATTTGACATTGGATGGGGATGGGAGAAAGGCAGGGGTGATGTCTGTTTTCTTACCTTGTTTAGAGCAAAAGAAAAAGAAAACGCCCTTTTTAGTGATTTCAGGCATCAGTACCACAATGGACTGCTTAACTGCGAGTGAGTTTGGGACACTGGATGTAGTATGAATTTGCATGGAGGGCAGTGACCAAACTGTCCCCCTGGCCAGCCACTGGGCCATGCAGTGCTGTGGTGGGTGGGGTTTGCAGAGGATATGGGGGCTGACTTGATAATTCCACCCCTCACAGCTGTCAAAACCACTTCAAGCTGGCCAGTGAGGACATCTCTGCATCAAAAAGTCACCTTATTTTATATTTTAGAAAATAGGGTCTTAAAAGCTTGCTCTAGATATATTTCTTGCCCATCACAAATAATTGTGCAATGGGGAGCTACTCTGATCTAGAAGCTGGAGGTGGGGGTTATTAAAATGTAAAATCGTTATTTCAGAAACACGTGGGGATTTCCGTGGTGGGTGTGGAGAAGAGAAGATGTGCATGTGCATGCATGTGTGTGTGAAAGAGAGCGAGACAGATTGTGGGGACTTCACATCATAGTTCACATGCATTGTAAATTATAAGCCCTCAAGTGGGGCAATTTCTTCATACCAGATTGCGAATGGCTCCAGTGATGTTCCCTGGGAGCTGCTTTCCATCTCTTTGGCTTTCTTATCCCTGAGGAGTGGAAAGATGACCCTTCCAAGGGATGATATCTGCAGGTGGGGAGGGATAGTTTCCACAGTGGACAGCTCACACAGCCAGCAGCCAGGAGGGGTAGGGCAGCCATCTCTGGTTGGCCTCAGTGGACAGGGTCTGTAGAATGGGCAGTGTGCTGCAGCAGGGTCTGTAGAATGGACATGTGGAGCAAGTCAGCAATGGCTCAGGAAACCAAATGTCCCAGCTACTGGAGTAAGTGCAGATTTCAGAAGTCAGGCCAAGCAGGGGGTCAGAAAACCAAGACTACACTTCAGCAAAAGATCTGCTAATTAGGATGAAAATTAGCAAAGGAGATTTTTTTAAAATTAGAGAGTTCAGCTGGGTCCAGAGGCTCACACCTGTAATCCCAGCACTTTGAGAGATTGAGGCGGATGGACCACGAGTTCAGGAGTTCAAGACCAGCTTGGCCAATATGGTGAAACCCCATCTCTACTAAAAATAAAAAAAAATTAGCCAGGCATGGTGGTGGGCATCTGTAATCCCAACTACTTGGGAGGCTGAGGCAGGAGAATCACTTGAACCCGGGAAGGTGGAGGTTGCAGTGAACCAAGATCATGCCATTACACTCCAGCCTGGGCAACAAAAGTGAAACTCCATCTAAAAAAAAAAAACCAAAAAAACCAAAAACTAGAATTCATAAAGTGGAAGGCATAAATATAAAATTGAGTAGAAAAACAAGGGCATTCATGTGGTTCATGAAAGAAAATCTGAACATTAAAGCAAATTCTCACCCTATCTTCAAGAAAATGTGGCCTTTGTGGCAGAAACCATTCTAGATGCTGTAAGTGTGGGGTGGGGAGACAGGCGATGGATAGCACCTATCTAAGCTGGGGGAAAATGTAGGCAGTAACAGGAACAGCAAAGACTGCCTTGGAGGCAATGGGCTCATATTCGTAGAAACTGCAAAACATTTGCTGTCAATCTGGTTTGAAGCCAAAGAGCAGGACATTTCTCTGTGTGGTAGGATTTAGGGCAAATTGGAAAGGTTATTTTGTCAAAGTCTTGGAGTAAGACCAGGATCAAATTGAAATATGATTGTTAGGCATGATTTGATGAAAAATTACTGTGTAGACAAAATAATGCCCCTCAAGATAGCCACATCTTAATCCCTGAAACCTGTGAACAGGTTGCCTTACATGGAAAAGGGACTTGGATGATGTGATTAAGTTAAGAGATATTTGAAGATGCTACACCGTTGGCTTTGAATATAGCGGAAGGGGCCACGAACCAAGAAATGCAGGCAGTTTCTAGAAACTGGAAAAGGCAATGAATCAGATTTGTCCCTAGAGCTTCCCGAGAAAGCACAGCCCAGCTGATGCCCAGCTTTCAGCCCAGTGAAAACCATTTTGGACATCTGACCTACAGAACTGTAAGATAATAAATCTGTGTTGGAAGCCACTAAATTTGTGATTATTTGTTATAGCAGCAATAGAAAACCAATACCAATTCCTTCTGAGGTATCAGTTTCTTCTGAGATAGTCATTTCTTCAGTTTGCTCTAGAAATTTCATCTATAAATATTGTTAATGTGATTTGGTACATGTAGCTGTATTAATAACATTCTATTTAAATAAGGTTTTGTGTTTTTCAGAGGGGTGGAGTCATGCTTATTTCAATTTTTGTCAAAAGTCACCTATGTCAAGAGTTATTGTGTGCTCTTCAGAGGAATCTAACTGTGGCTATACCACCACCTGTTGGTAACACAGTCTTCATTTCAGGAAAATATCTAAGGAAAGCACAAAACACATCAGGAGCATTGAAACAGAAAAACACTAAAGTAAAAAGTAAAAGGAAAGGAAAAGAAATATCACACCTTGACATGAAACTGTACCTAATCTTTTGGTGGGTCATTGATGGATTTTATAAATATTGCATGAGCCTGGTACACTTTTAGAAAACAGTTTCTCTCCTTCTCAGGTGCATACAGAATACTGTATACTGTTATTTCTGCAAGATCATCTAATCGTTTTTATTTTTCAATATTGTATGAATTATGAATGTTTGGTCTCAGCTTTGTCACTAAATATGAAATTCACTGCTCCATTCTCCCAAGTCAGAAAGAAAGATAAGCTTTAGAAAACTTGCAGCCAATAATATTGAAGGAGATCAATGCACGGAAATCTATATATGCCCCTTCATGACAGATCCACACACAAATATAGAAGTGCATCTTCTACTTTCTTCCTCAACCCAGAACTGTTTTTGACCCCGTTTGGAGTTTTCTGCACACAAGCTGGAGAAAGGGATGCAAACTGCTTGCTGGTTGTCGTTGCTATGGAAACTGGCAGAGACAAAAGGCCACAAAAATGAAGGAATAAGATGACATCTAAGGATTCAAAAACAAAAAACAAATGAGATTTTCTTTTCCTCTCTCCACATTGCGCTACTTTAACTTAGTCCTGTGGTTTATTGAACTAGGCTGGTGTGAGGAGAAGAATGTGAAGGAAAAAGAGCAAGGATTTCTCTTCTGCCCGGTCCCATTTTACCTAAGGGGTTTCTCTTGGATTTCTCATCACCTTTTCTCTTCTTCTAAAAAAGGAAAACATTAACCCATCAGTCTGAAGGCAGCACACTCATCTGTCATTTCTCTGTGAGAAAGGAAGTGTGCCGATTTCAGCTCACCCTGAGGAAGATCCTTCTAACCCATGGACTGACCATCTTCTGTCTGTTTTTCATCTTCGCTGCAGGCAGGCAGTGGCTGGGAGGCTGCCTGGGATGACCACTAACGGCCCTGCTGACTCTCCTGTCTAGTCATTCAGCAATTAATCATTTTAGCCATTTACTTAAAAGAAATGGGAATGAATTTCAAATGCATCTCCTTTTTAACTAGAAAAAAAATCATGGCAAAGCTCCTGTCTTCAAAAGCCCAGAAAGCTTCCCCAGCCTTTCCATCAGCCCTGTTCTCCCTTGACCTGGGACACTTCCTACACTTAGGGCTCCAGGGACTTTTTCCCACTTCAGAAATTAGTTTTGAATTCTCCAACATCTTCTAGTAGGAATGTACAAATTACATCAAAATACAACTTTAGTTTTTTGAGACTGAATCTCATTTTGTCACCCAGCCCGGAGTGCAGTGGTATGATCTTGGCTGACTATAACCTCTGCCTCCGGGGTTCTGGCAATTCTCCTGCTTCAGCCTCCTGAGTAGCTTGGATTACAAGTACACACCATCATGCCTGGCTATTTTTTGTATTGTTAGTAGAGATGGGGTTTCCCCATGTTGGCCAGACTGGTCTCAAACTCCTGATCTCAGGTAGTCCGCTCACCTCTGCCTTCCAAAGTGCTGGGATTATAGGCATGAGCCACCACGCCTGGCCCAAAATACAATTTATAAACAAAGCGTTGAATAAAAGAGCAATTATGGATCCTTCAGTATCCTTGGTTCTAACCTTCCCACTGTGGATAAGTGAATCACTAAAGTAGTATTTCTCAAACTGGACCATCTAAGCCAGGATAGGTGGAATCCTTTGTTAAAAATGCATATTTGAAAAAAATAATTTTCACGGAACTCCTTCTTGGACATTCTGAGTGAGGAATCTTTTGGGAGGGGCTGAGGAATTTGCTTATTTTATCTTCAAGATCCAGCTCCTCCTTCCAGACGAGGTCTTCCTGATGAGCTTCAGGGAGGCAGAAAGCTTGGGCCAGGCTCACTTGTTACATGGTTGCATAGCCCCTTGGTTGATAAAGAATCTCTTTAAGGTAAATCTTAGCAAATTTTCCTCCCTTTAACAGAGAGAAGAGCAAGCTGAGTATCCACTTTAACCAGACTTCTTCTCACATACGGATGACTTAATCATTCCTGTTTTTTGTTCCTTTTGAGTTTCTGCAGTCAGTGAGGTGTGAAACTCTCTGACCTATCTCACGTTGAGTCAGGCTTCAGTTTCTCTCAGCTTGATTGACTGTTCTGCCCACCGTCGGTGGGTTCTTCATGCCATGAAGTCTTTGTAATATCTATCCTGATTGAATGCCAACTTCCTGTTATTATTTTGTTTTCCATTGCTCGTGTCTAGCTGCTCCTCTTGAAAACGTCCTGTACCACTGTTTCTTAAACTTTAGCTGTATGGGACTTACTGAGATGGCTCCAGAGAGAGAAAACACAGATTGCTTGGCCCACCCCCAGGGTTCCTGATTCACTAGGCCTGAGCTGAGGCCTGAGAAGGTGCATCTCTAACAAGCTCCAGGTGATGCTCAGGCTCCTGGTCCGGGGACTGCATTTAAGAACGCTGCCCTAGACTTCACTCACGTCTCTGGATCACGTAGGTCCGATTCATCCCTGTACCACTTGCCCTTGCATTGCATATGGCAAAGCCACGCACAGTAAACATGAATTTTGCTGAAGCAGGAGAATGAAACAGGATACCTCCATGACCTCACCCCAGTCCTGGGGTTCTGAACATGAGTTTCCAAAGCCAGAGAGGACAGTAGGGTGGCACTCCCCATGTCTGCCTGTGGCCTATTGTCAGATTCATTTGCAACCTCAGATTATAAGGCCAGATTGGTGCCCAGACTGCTGACCTTCCTGCAGCTGCCCAGCTCAGAATCAGGCTGTTACAGCCACAGCTGTGATGGGAAAACTTTTTAAGCCTTGTACTCTGGCTTGGTCTTAGAGATAACTGTGGGGCTGGCTGCCCAAGCCCTCGATCTCCTGTTGCAACCCAGAGGGTCCATGATCTTGGCCTGTGATTCTCAAACCTCCTTGGGCACAAAATAAATCTGCTTATTCATAGGGCAAAGGAAAGGGCAGCTTGGATTGTGACAGATTTGAAAATAGAGTGTTTGAGATACTGGCTCCTCACTATATGCTGATCTAAAATTCTCCGGAGTTACTAGGTTGGTGCAAAAGTAATTGCAGTTTTTGCCATTACTTTTAAGTGTGACATAGCTTAATAATGACCATATCAACAGCAGCAGCAGTTCACACGGATGATCTCATTTAATCCTCTATGCTATAAGGTTTTATGAGTCCCATTTTAAAGACGAGAACAGTGAGGATTAGAGTGATTGAGTAAAACTGGTCCTTGGCCACAGAGTTCAAGACGTTGGTCTCAGATCTCTGACTTCAAGGCCTGAGCTCAGAACCCCTGGTCCAATGGCCCTTCAGTCACCAATCTTCATCAGATGACATTTTAAGGGATCCAACTAATGTTGAGTTCTGCTTTACAATAAATAGTTATAATAAGTTTCCCGAATATTTTAGGCATTCTTTTTACTTTGAAATTTTTTAAAATGTGATTTTAAGACTTTTTAAAGCTGTAATTTTAGTCTCCCTCCCTCCCTCCTTTCCTCTGACCCTCCCCCTTTCTTCTTTTTTTCTTTTCTTCTCTTTCTCTCTCTCTTCTGTCCCTCCCCTCCCCTTTCTCCCCTTCCCCTCCCATCCTCCCCTCCCTCCCTCCCTCCTTCCTTCCTTCCTTCCTTCCATCCATCCTCAAAAGACCTCTCAGAAGGAAGAACAAGGTATAAAACAATAAAGATGGACACAGAAGGTACAGCACCCCCACACGCACACCAGGCCTCTAGGAATTAAAAAATCAGCTTAAATGCTACACTACTGAGATTACAAAGATTTCAAACTTTGGAAGTCAGAAGACCTGGCTGTTCACTGTGGCTCTGCTGCTAGCTGGCTGTGAAACTAGGACTTGGAGGTCTTGGTTGTAAAATTACAGAAGTGAACAGGACCACATCCTCTGATGCTGACCCGTGATTTAACTACTGAACATGAATTAATAGCTTACAAGATGTAGTAAAGAAATAGGCTCTACTTTTATGAAGAGATCAAAGGTAGTCATAGTTAGCATGTTGCATACAAATGTGTCATGAAAAAGAGCTTGGAAAGAAATTTTGTCCTAAAGTAAGTAAAAAGTTACAGATGTATTTTCATTTGTATTGCTACTTTGCTTGGGATACCCCCCACTCTCAGTTTTCCGTTTATAAATTGAGGAGAGCTTACATTTTAACCTAACTCTGGTCAAATTGGAACAAATTCATGATCAATAGTGCCTGAGTCGATAACAGGTACTATTGATAAAAGCCCCCAAACTTACAAATATTACAAATGGAGTAATAATTACAATATTACAAACTTACAAATGGAGTTAATATTTCCATGATAAAATCATTTAGCCTAACAGTTTGAGATTGATCATATCAGCGATTTGAGATTGGTAGCAAAGATTTTTCAGAGAGGTTCTGGAAAAGTGGGGTATCTCCTTCTGCCCTGATTTTGCTTTGGTTTTGTGTGTCCTCATAGTTACAGTACTTAGTCTCTTTCTTTGCCAAGCTACAGTGAAGATGGCACCGTTACAGTGAGTGATAGAGATATCACACAGCAAGCTGTGTTGTATGCCTCAGGGTCGTGCTATCCTTGTTATATTCAAGTACTAGGTGATTTTGTCATTTTCTTCACCCTGTAATGGGCTTGCTACAGATGGTTAGTGTTTCACAGCGGATGCAAAAGGAGATCTGATGTGGAAATGAACATTTCTCTCTCACAGAAAAAAAAGCTAACGAGGTTCAATTACTAACTCAGATTATAAATATTTACTGAAAAAATGCTTACTGATTGTTTTACATTAACTACCATTTTTAACCTTAGACTGGCATTTTTAACTTTCAGATGTTAAGAGAGTCGTTAACTAAATGAGACCTGTAATTTGGGCATGCGATCACCAGGTGGTGGAAGTCTTACCTTCCACCACCTTATAAGGGTCTTAAAAAAACCTTATAAAACTGTCGTTTTGTGGCATGTGATCCAGATCTTATCTATGAAATTTCTATTTATGTATGCACATTAATAAACACTCTTTACCCAAATAGTTGAATAGAAAAAACAGTAAATCATGCTGTAGAAAATTGGATAGAGAAATGCTAAAAAATAAAGACCTATATATAATTTGGGACGATTTTCAACAATTTTTACTTCAACGTGGTGTTATCTTCCCTAATTTATCTAAAGTGTTACCTGGAAAAATCAGCCCTTCTTAGGATAGGACCTACCTTCATGGCTTGACTTACCGTCAGCTTTGTGTAAGGTTTGTTAGGACCTTATAAGCAAGTATCATACGCTATTACCTATACTTCTTCCCTATTCTCACTTCAGCCACCTCACACATAGGCAAAGGACATGTGTGTACCCATACACACTCCACACACAATGATAACACATGCACGCGCGCACACACACACACACACACCCCTCTAATTCTTTGCTTTGTTTGGAGTCCTCATGATTCTCTTCCACATGGAAGAAGAGAGAAGAAAGAGCGAGCCACGAAGATACGCATATACTAACATTGTGTGGCACACACAGGCTCGCGTGCACGCTAACAGGATTGTATGTTTTATAATTAGAAAGCAAATTTTCATTACAAAGTAAATTACTGATACGGTTTAATTCTGTGTCCCACCCAAATCTCATGTGGAATTGTAATCCCCATGTGTTGAAGGTGGGGCCTAACGGGAGGTGATTGGATCATGTGGGTGGTGTCTAGTGGTTTAGGTCCATCCCCCTAGTGCTGTCTCACGATTGAGTTCTCACAAGATCTGGTGATTTAAAAGTGATGGTGCCCCCTACTTGCTCTCTCTGTCTTGCCACCGCTTGAAGAAGGCCCTTGCTTCCCCTTCACCTTTCACCATGATTGTAGGTTTCCTGAGGCTTCCCAATCATGATTCCTGGTAAGCCTGCAGAACTGTGAGTCGATGAAAACTGTTTTCTTCATAAATTACCCAGTCTCAGGTGGTTCTTTTCAGCAGTGCGAGAACAGACTAATATAAAAAGAGAAGTGTGCATAAAGAATCTTCTGGATAAGGTTCTACTTAGATTTTCCTTCAGATTTAAATATAGTGTGGAGGAGGGTCATGATATTGTATGCAGACTCTAAAGTTAGGGTGTGAGATCAATCACTCCCTTGGAAATCTCTTTGGGCTGTGCCCCACATTGGAGACAAGCATATGGTCTCTCAGGCCTCCTGGCAGAGCTGGTTTTCCTTTGGGGTGGGAACAGACTACTGTTCAGCTGAACATCCTATGACATAATCAGCTGGGTTTTAGGAGCCACAATGTAGAAAATACTTACCTTTAAGCACCAGCATCATGATCCATGTAGCAAGATGCTCATGGCTGGGGGAGTCGTGGTAACCAGGGATGCCTCTGGGGCCAACAGGTTCATCATCCTCTTCGGGATCACACTCTCTTCACACAAGCACAAGGTCAATGTGTGGTCCGTGTTTCTTCTTCTTTTTTTTTTTTAAATACATATTTTATTGCGTTTTAGGTTTTGGGGGTACATGTGAAGAACATGCAAGATTGTTGCATAGGTACATTCATGGCAATGTGGTTTGCTACCTTCCTCCCCATCACCTATATCTGGCATTTCTCCTCTTGTTATTCCTCCCCACTCCCCACCCCCCACTGTTCCTCCCCTAGTTCCCCCCCACCCAGACTCCAGTGTGTGATGCTCCCCTCCCTGTGTCCATGTGTTCTCATTGTTTAGCACCCGCCTATGAGTGAGAACATGAGGTGTTTGATTTTCTGTTCTTGTGTCAGTTTGCTGAGAATTATGGTTTCCAGGTTCATCCATGACCCTACAAAGGACACGAAGTCATCATTTTTTATGGCTGCATAGTATTCCATGGGATATATGTGCCACATTTTCCCTGTCTAGTCTATCATCGATGGGCATTTGGGTTGGTTCCAAGTCTTTGCTATTGTAAACAGTGCTGCAATGAACATTCGTGTGCATGTGTCATTATAGTAGAACAATTTATAATCCTTTGGATATATGCCATGTTTCTTACTCTACACATCTCCTTCTCTCCTCTGCCTTCTCATCTCTGTCTTCTTTCTGTCCTCCTCACCTCATTTTATACTGTCTCTACCCCACTTCTCCACTCTGCCCCTCCACCACTTATGGAATTCACTCCAGTAGAAAGTGTGTGTAATGTAACGAATGCAACCTCGGGACAAACAACTGGGACAATCTTGCTTTGTTACAGCAGTTGCCTAGGAGAGATGATTTCACCAACAGCCTGTGTAATAGAACCTTTAAAACCTGATTTCCAAAGGTCCAACTCTATGAGTACAGAACAATATTTACTAGCTGGGAAAGAAAAGGGTTTAAACAGATCTAACTACGTTTAGCAACCATGCTTACATATGCTGTTGTGTCCTTGTGAGATTTTATCAGCCAGGTTATTTTACTTTATTTTATTCTCGTTTTAGCTAAAATCTTAGCTCTTGCCATAGCGGATTGTTGTTGTTGTTTGTCATTTGTTCCTTTCCAGATTTCACAGTTATTTCATTCTACTGAAAAGTAAGATAAAATCAACAAAGCAGCTTCCTTTGTAATAAAGCCCAAATTGTGTGACAGTTTTCTAAACTCACCATTGCAGAAACTGTGTAATATATGCATCCAACGTATAATTCAGATGGGCAAGATTCATGTGGTCTTCAAAGGATGCTGGTCTTTTTTTGGGGAGAGGCAGGGTGATGAGGAGGCTGGCTTTGGCCGTAGTAGATTGCGTTTTTGTTGTTGTTTGTTCATTTCCAAATTTTGCAGTTGTTTTGTTCTACTGAAAAATAAGATCACAAAAGCAATGAGGCAAAGTTTCCTTTGTAATAAATCCCAAATTGTCCACAGTTTTCTAAACTCACCATTGCAGAAGCTAGGTAATATCTTGCATCCAACTTGTAATTCAGATGGGCAAGATTCTTGTGGTCTTTAAAGGATGCTGGTCTTTTTTGGGGAGAGGCAGGGTGGTGAGGAGACTGTGAAGGAATGGCATTCCTACTGGAGAGTCAAGTGTTCAAAGAAAGAAAGTTTTCTGGAAGAATGAGACCATCTCTAGGCCATCTTGGCAATTGTAATTTAGGGGGAGAGCAGTCTGAAATTAGTTAATCTAATTTAGACTGTGAGGAAAATGTAGCTGTTTATGAAGAGTGTGGATAATTTCAGGGTGAAAGCAAATCTTCACCGACAAGAATATCTCTAGTCTAGTTAAGCTAATGAAACCTTAACTAGGTTACAAAGAAATCAGAATATGAGAGTTTGAAATGGACCTGTAAAGAAAGGAGGCAATTGTAGTTAATGTGTATTACCCTGGGTGGAAGGCTGATTTTGTCTGAAAAACAGTATCTTTACCCTAGTTAAGCTAATGAAACCTCAACTAGGTTACAAAGAAATCAGAGCATTAGTGAGCAGAACTGACAGTAGAAGCTGTCAGATTCCTGTTGAGAGTGACTGACGGAGCTCATGACAGAGTGACTGCTGGGGTTCATGACTGGGTACTGGCAGCAGGGTGTCATTGATTGACAGGACCGGGAAATGTTCCCATCGTGACTGACACACAGCAAAGGAAAAAGGTTAAGAAATAACAAATAATATAGCTTAAGTATATTTTGTAATTTTTCCACTAGACTTTTCTTCTGTACTTTATTTCATAGCTAATCAGTATTGTTATTGGTTCATAACTAAACAATCCCACTTTTATTTATAAACCAGAAGCGTTCTATACTTTTAAAGTATTCTATTTCTCATTTATATATTCAGTGTATTTATATATGTATTTATTTGTATTGATTTTTGTGTACTGAGTTTGCTGGAATGTTTAGATTGTCAAAAGATATTATGTGTTTTTAAATGCACATTACTCATGGGAGTAACCTACAATCTCTGGGTGGAGCTAATGACTGATGGATCATCCTAAAAGCAGACATATTGCAGGAGAAGACAGACAGAAGAGAGGTCCAGACACACTTTAGATCAGGCCCTGGAAACCCTGAGATGGATGGGCTCACATTTAGACATTCAACACACGTGTTTTGACTCTTGTTGTATGCTGGATGCTGTATGAGGTGCTTAGGTTGCAGCGATGAGCAAAACAGACTAAGATCCCTGTATTCAGGAGCTTGTATTCCATTGATGGAAATAGACAAGCAATAAATGAAACAAATAGGTAAATTATCTGGTATGGCAGAAGGTAATCATCACTATGGAAAAAAGGAAAGATTAAGCAGAATAAGGGGACATGTGTGCCAGTGGTGGGGATGGTGGGATCACTGATTTTCTTAAAGAGGGGAAGAAGTTATAATAACAATGTCAAGGCCTTTTAATTCTTGAGTGAGGTAGGGTGGGTATGTGCTGGATAGGAAGAGCAAGGCAGAACCAAGGGAGAATGTAATGTTAAACTGCATGGTCAGGGTAAGCCTTACTGAGAAGGCAGACCCCTCATTGTTTATTAACTTAGTTCTCGCTGTTTGCTGAAACCCCGAGGAAGAATCTATGCATCCATGCATCCCTCCCTCCCTCCATGCATCCCTCCCTCCCTCCATGCATCCATCCATCTATCCATCCATCCATGCATCCATCCATGCATCCATCCACTATCCATCCATCCATGCATCCATCCATGCATCCAACCATCCATCCATCCATCCATCCATGCATCTATCCATCCGTCCATCCATCCATCCATCCATGCATCCAACCATCCATCCATCCATCCATCCATTCATCCATTCAGTAAGATTGAGTACCTCCTATATGCCTGGCACTTTACTGGGCTTGAAGGTACAGAGATGAATAAAACATGGTATCTACCTTCAAGATATCACAATGAACTGAAAAAACAACAGCAACAACAACAAAAAAGAAAGCCAGTGATTACATTGTAGAGATCTCTCTCCCAATGTCCCTTCATTCAGGCCCAGCTGACCTGTTCCTTCCTTCTCCAATGAGGCCTTCTTTGACCATCCCATCGAGAAAACCCTCTCCATGCCTTTCTAATCCCTAACCAGGATTTATTTCACTCTATGGTATGTATCACTCCTGGCATCGTAAATGTTTATTTGTATTTTATCTTCCCCCACTAGAATGTAAGGTCTGAGACAAGGGGCATTGTTTTGTTTAGGGCACTATCCTTATTGTCCAGAACAATGCCTAGTATGGAGAAGATAATTAATATTTGTTGAAAACAAGAATAAATAAGTGAAGAGCTATGAAAGAGGGATATATTAAATATGGTACTGCTGACCTTGTATCTGCTAACATAGCAGTGGGCAGAAAAAGCAATATTCACATAGACTCCCCTGGGAACAGTGCAAGGGAGATTATTAAAGTAATGTTATTATAGTAAGAAAATGTAATGTATGTTTATCAGGTTAAAATTTTTAATTTTAAATTATAAAATATTTCAGACAAACAGAAATGTACATCAAATTGTCACATATACCTTTAACATGGATTTCTGCTTTATTTTTCTTACATAGACATACAACAAAAGTCTTCTCTGAACGTTTTATAGTGCTTGATTCCATGATTCAAAGTAGCAAGACTTCATAACAAGCAGGTCTTGATCACTTAAAAACTTCAGAAGTTGTGTCCAACCCTCAAAGAATAGCCCCTACCCCTGGCTTGGTGGAACTGCAGCGGGGGCCCTCATAGAACACGTGACTTGCTCATCCTCTGGCATTCTTTTTAGTAAATCTTACCTCCGTGTGGATGATGGATGGAGTGATATGCAGCAGGAAGTGATGTTGGTAATGTGACAACTAAAACTCAGTGCCTCTGGGATCGATCTCCTCTGAAGCACTGATTTCCTTTGATGTAGAAAACGAGAGCGTCTCACCTACTCCTTTTTCAAAGGTAGTCCATCTTTAGCTCTTACTACAAACACCTCCCAAACTCTCATGACACAAAGTAACAATTATGTATTTAGCCCACAAGTTTCGGAGTTTGCAGTGTGAGCTGGGCTCAACTGGGCAGTTCTCGTCTTCAGGAGGTCACTCATGCATTTACAGTTAGCTGAAGTTGGCTGAGGGCAGGCTGGCCTAGAATGGCCTTAGCTGGAATGGCTGGTCACTGCCTCTAGCAGGCCAGTCCAGGCTTGTTTACATGGCAGTTTGGCAGGTTTCTAAGAGGGAGCAGCAGTGTGCAAGGCACAGATGTTCACAGACAGGGTTACTTTTGCTGTATTCTGTTGCTGGAAGTAAGTCGCAAAGTCAGCCCACATTGAAGGCGTGGAGAAAAAGACCCCACTCCTTGATAAGAGGAGCTTCCAAGTCACCTTTGGAGGAATCTGGATAAAATAGGGAGAATAGAATGATTGTGACCATTTTTGCTCAGAATCTTCGCAAAGAGTGATAACATTTTACTTCAATCTAAATGTCTACTTTACTTTCTCTTCTCATCCAATTTTTTAAAAATCAGAAAAAAGTCCTAATTTTATGACCCTTTTTAGCACCCCCCAACTTCAGATCACTGAACCAGGTATTTTAAGAGATAAGAAATGAACAAGTAATCAAGTGATGTGTCCTACCTTCAAAGGCGCTCCTACAAACAAAAAGAAATAAGAAAGAGACTTGAAAGGCTGTGAGACAGGTACAGAGAGAGAGAGAGGAGGTGGCAGCGTGTCCAGGAGTGGAGTCCGCCACCCGCCACCACTGTGCCAGAGAGCTGGGACAAGGTTGTGTACTCCAAGTCCCCATGCCCTTGCTGCAGGCCTTGCAAGTTTATAAAGGGGCAGCATGTGAAGACAGGCATTATTACTACCACTGGGAGTATCACCGCATGCCAGACATCAGAGTGCCAGGAGGATGTTTTGTGCATGTTTGGAGCTGAAATGCAGTGGAGAAGGGACCATAAAGTTGATCAAGAAATTGTTGGCATCATCCAGGAGAGGCTTAAGGAGGGAGCTACAGGCAGACTGTGCCAAGGAGCTGGAACCATTCCCCCAGGTGGCCAAGGCCGCCAGGACTGCTATCATGACCAGGGGTCCACTATTCTTAAGTGCCTGTCGAAACAGAGGAAGAGGATGGTGGTGGAGAGAAAAGCTGCAAAGGAAGCTGCTGCTGCCTGAGGCAGCTGTGTAGGTACCCCCCTGCTCTATGTAGCTCTATAAGACTATCACTATATTTCTGAAATAAAGTGATGTAACCTGAAAAAAAAAGAGACTTGAGAATAACACTATTTTATAGAAGTTTGTAGAGTATCCCAAATTGCCAGGCTCAGTAAGAAAAAAGAATAGAATACGACTTCTGTTCTTGGGGCATTCACAGTTGTTTTCAAATTATTTAGCAGTGTTCCTGGTGGCTCACTCTCCCTCACCTCTACGTTCAAACACAAAGTCCCATGGATTTTGCTTTCAAATGGCTCCTTGGATGCATCCCTTCCACCATTGCCTTAGTTCAGTCCTCTTCATCTGTTGCCATGACTACAGCACAACCTTCTTGCTGGTCTTCCTGCATCAATCTCTCCTCTGCCAACATATTGGCTGAGTTCACATTCCAGCTGGAATGTCTTGACATGCAAACTTGGCCATGCAACATGCTCATAGTGAGAATGCCCCTGTAAGCATTCTCCCAAGGATCTCTCCAGCCTAAAGGCTCTCAGCTAAGGATCATAAAGGCTCACAGAGAAGGATCTTTCCATGCAGTGCAAGACTCGTTTTGAGCTGGCATGCTGTCACCCCACTGTCTCTGCAGGCTTATCTCACATTTTATTCTCAAGGAAAACAGAACTGTTGATAGTTTCTTGAACATGCCAATCTTTCTCAGATCCTTTGCCTTACACATGTTGTTCCCTTTGACAAGAGCCACTCCTCTCTCACTTGTCTGCCTATAGCCTATAACTTTCTTTGAGGGCAAGTCATTCTCAAAATTACTTAGAAGCTGTATACGGCACTCAAAACATACACTATCACTGCTGTGTCCAATGACTTCAGACTTCTGTTCCTATTTCAAGCATAAGCCTCCCTTCCTCTTAGGATCACACTGCATGGTTATTGTCTTTGTTCTGTTTTGTTCATTCTCTGTAACCTTCTTTAAGACAGTGACCATATCTTTTCAGCCTTGTTTATTCAGCAACTAGTATTTAATAAATATTAATGGAATGAATTAAACCAGAAAGAAGTGGAAAATATTAAGTTCATTTTAGTTACACTAATGGTCAGGCAGCAAAGTATCCTGTAATGATCATTGGATTTGATGCCAGAAGAGGCTGCTTTGCCCCTTAATACCCATTTGACCTTGAGGAAGTCTCATTCCCTCTTATAGTCTCAGTTTCCTCATTGGCTAAACAAGAATTAACCTACCCTGTCTACCTCATAGTGTTAAAATGATCAAATGAGAGAATGAAATGTGGACATCTAATTATTTGCAAAGCAAAACCAAGAACCAGCCGAAGTCCTTAGAGCAGGCTTTGAAGAGTCTGTAGTCTCTTAGCCCACTCCCTGGCTCCACAGTTTATGTTCTGCAACTTGTATAAAGGCTCCAGGAGGCAGTAGCAATATATATTTGAGTGTGAATATATGTTATGTTTTGAGCTTAATATAGACTTCTAAATACTGTCATTTTTGGTTTCTTTTCTTTAGAATAAGATATTCTCAAAGACTGTTAAAGAATATATGTATCAGAAATACACCGTATTTGGCAGAGATGTTTCTGGTGCTGTTATGCTATGCACAGTGAGTGCTCTTCCACTTCCTGCCACAACTCTGAAACCTCAAATTTGGCATAGCTGACAGTTCCGACAAAATAATGAAGCAGGTTACTCACTCCAGTATGGACCAGGAAAATGAGGTGTTCAGGAGTCTGAGTGTATGTGTTCACATGTGTGTGTGCTCAGGCTGTAAAGTCTTTTCTTTTGGGAGCGGTTTCTTGTATTTTTTTTTTGTATCCCCTTCCTACCTATTTACCCATATTCCTCCATTATTAACCTCCGATGTCAAATCCTTTTAAGCCTTAGAAACCTGCGGTAGCCCATCTTTATGTTCCACACCCTCCACCTCTGTGGTTTCATGGTTCCTATTTGTTCACCCCCTTTAGTTCCATTTCTGTGTCCATTGTTTGTTCCTGAGCCACTGTTACTTGCACCACCTCCTCCTGAGACATTGCACTGAGTTTCTCTCTTTCCTTTTATCTCTTCTGGACTCCAGGTCTTCTGACTTTTCTCCCCTTCCTGTGAACTGATTTTGAATATCCTGTTTAGCAAAAGGTTTCAGAGATTCTAGCTGCTTATTTTAAGATTCAAGTTTTCCCCTTTGAGTTTTTATTTTTATTTTTGTTTTGCTTAGAGGAAACAAAGTTATTTATGTTAATAAAACATTTCACTCAAGGCAGCCAGACCAAGGTAAACAGCTTCCTCCACTAGGCTCTCTGCTGCTGAGATGGGGTGCGATGGGGGGTGGTGGTGGAAGGGATGAAGGACTGTCCCTTAGGAAAGCAGAGGGAGATCTAGGGTGAATACCAATCACTTTCTAGGGTCATTCCCAGCTTCATTGAAGGGAATCAAATGTTCTTGCTAACATTGTCAGGGCTTTGGCTGCTGTTCAGACTTGGTGACTAACTCAGGAAATAAAGGGAGTCAAAGGGTTGAATGGGAAATCTGGGGAAGGAAAACAGAGCCATGGCTAGTCAGGCTTCCCTCCCTGCCGTGGAGGCTTAGAGAAGCATTAGAACCCCCATGGATGACTGACAGTTCCTTCATCAATCGTGCGCCTGCCATGAATTGAGAGAGATGCAGAACAAATGAAAACCACTGATTTTCTTAAAGAGAGGATGAAGCTGTAATAACTGTGCCAATTCTTGAGCGAAGTGGGGTGGGTATGTGCTGGATAGGAAGGACAAGGTGGAGCCAGGTGAGCCTTGATTGGCATTCAACACAGATGGGCATTCAACACAGGTTAGGTTTTTTTTTTTTTCTGCAGAAGCTTTTTAGTTTGACATAGTCCCATTCATCTATTTTTGTTTTTATCACCTGTGCTTTTTATTCAAATTTTGTTTTAAATTCAGGAGGGCACATGTGCAGGTTTGTTACAAGAGTTTGTGTGATGCTGAAGTTTGAGGTACAACTGAACTCATCACCCAGGTAGTGAGCATAGTACCCCATAGGGCATTTTTCAATTTCTTTCCCCACTCCCTCTTTCTCTCCCCACTCTACTAGTCACATTGTCTATTGTTTCCATCTTTATGTCCATGTGTACCCAGTGTTCAACTCCACTTACAACTGATAACATGTGGTATTTGGTTTTCTGTTTCTGTGTTAATTCTCTTAGGATAATGGCCTTCAACTGCAACCATTGCTGCAAAGGACACAATTTCATTCTTTTTTATGACTCTGTAGTAGTCTCTGGTGTTTATGTACCACATTTCATTTTCTTTATCCAATCTGTCATTGATAGGCAGCTAGGTTGATTCCATGTCTTTGCTATTGTAAATAGTGCTGTGATGAACATATAAATGCATGGTGTTTTTTTTTAGAATGATTTATTTTCCTTTGGGTACATACTTAGTAATGGGACTGTTGGGCCAAATTATAGTTCTATTTTCAATTCTTTAAGAAATTTCCAAACTGCTTTCCACAGTGGCTGAACGAACTTATATTCCCACAAATAGTTTATAAACTCTCTCTTTTCTCTGACACTTCACTGACATCTGTTTTTTGTTGTTGTCTTTTTAATGATAGCCATTCTGATTGGTGTGAGATGGTATCTCATTGTGGTTTTGATTTACATTTCTCTGATGATTAGCGATGTAGAGCATTTTTTTTTTTTTTTTTTTTTGAGACGGAGTTTCGCTCTTGTTACCCAGGCTGGAGTGCAATGGCGTGATCTCGGCTCACCACAACCTCCGCCTCCTGGGTTCAGGCAATTCTCCTGCCTCAGCCTCCCGAGTAGCTGGGACTACAGGCACGTGCCACCGTGCCCAGCTAATTTTTTGTATTTTTAGTAGAGACGGGGTTTCACCATGTTGACCAGGATGGTCTCGATCTCTTGACCTCGTGATCCACCCGCCTCGGCCGAGCATTTTTTCATGTTTGTTGGTCACTTATATATAGTCCTCTGAGAAATCAGTTCATGTCTTTTGCTCACCTTCGAATGGGGTTGTCTTTTTGCTTATTGAATTGTTTAACTTCCTTATAGACTGTGGATATTAGATCTTTGTCAGACATAGTCAGCATTAGTGAGGGGAGGCGGGTGTCTCTGCCTAAGGTTGAGCTGTCCAAGGTGCTGAGTGGCCTCTGCTTTCAAATGACCTCTTGGTCATTGATCAGATCCTCAGAGTTTCTGCCTCAGAACTTGACTACCTTTGAATCTTGCTACCCTTGGCACTATAACCTTATGCCATCCCTCCTTTTAACATATTCTCTGGATCCTGCAGTCACTCTCTGCCCAATTGCCTGCAAAAAATGATATTTTGTGACCCATAAAGTATATCCTAAATCAATAACTATGAACACAGACCCCTTAAGCTGGGGTCAGTGAGGGAATGCCTATTATGTAATTATGGTAATTGTGTTTTAATTTGTTTTAACTGTGAACAGAGAAACTGATTCAGAACAAGAGTGAATTCTTAAAGAAGACGAAAATTATTGGGATATTTGGTTCAGACCTACCATCTCCAACTTGTCCTCTGCTGCAAATAATATCCTCAGTTGAGGGCTCTATTCTTTCCCTAATGTCAGCTTAAAAGTTAAGTTGTCTCCAGCCCTTCTCTTTAAGGAGCCTTTTGTGGCTAAAGTTGACGAATTTGTCCAAATCCTTTTTGAATCTTTTCATATTTCCAGTTAGTAGCACCTACAGTAATAATGAGGTACACATCTTTATAAAACTTGTTGTAAAATTACCCTTTTTAAATCCTGAACTCACTTCATTTGTGTTTCGTATGCCCTCTCTCCCACCTATCTACTTGTTTGTGGACATGTGAAAGAAGTTCATTTTACCTACGTTATTTATTACATGATAAGTATAGATCATTGTCTTTCTCAGCCCTTGCTGTCATACTGGGAGTACTAGCTGGGGGTTCCCAAACCCCTAAGATATCTGCAAGAAAAATACAGGTGGTTCATGAGCTTGAAAGGGAAAAATTGCATCTTGATTTAGTATTTTTTTCATTAAAAATGCCACCAATAGGCATCACAGATATTTTCATATCATGTTATAATTTTTGCAGGTATATTGAAATACCATTTATGTGCATCACTACTTTGAATTTGTGGAACTATTTAATCTGCCATCAGCCCTTGTTACTTACTGTGTGAATAAAGACACACATATATCAATATCACTACATCACCAATTTTTATAAAAATGTTTTGATAACTAGGTAGCATTATTATGAATTTTCTCAGTTATGTCATGTATTCTATTTTGTATATGTGAGAACATTATGCTGAGAAGGCATTCATAAGAACACTAGACTACCACAGGTGTCCAGGTGAAAACAGGTGAAGAATCCCTGTTACAGCTTACAGATTCCCAAGCTTTTTGGAATTCTGTCTTTGTACAGCTGCTCATGTACCTTTTTAACTGCCCTTTATCTAGAGCCCCAGTTCTGTAATATAAATGTTCTTGAGAACAGAATTGAGCATAGCATTTAAGAAATGGAAAGGTAGGCCTTTCTGCCTTATTTCCAATATATATTTTGATGATGATCAATATTTTTTTGGCCTTGATTTGTAGCAGCATACTGGCCTGGTATCTTCAGGAAATGTCCTTTCTTAACTGAGACTCAATATCTCATTTCATATGGGAAGTTGGTATCATTTATATTGAAATGCATTGACTTGTTACTTAAAGATGCACCCCCCCTTTCTTTGCCAATTGCACTGGTGTACAAGTGTTTCCTTCCATCATTTTTCAGGCTTTGTCTTCTCCTCACACAGTTTCATCTGCAAGACACCCTTATGTCTTTTCCCCTCAATATCATTAATAAAGATGCAGAAAAAGCACTGGTCTGGAGCTTATCTCTGAGAAACCAGGCTCTTTACATCATGCTTCTCTACCCAGAGACACATCAATGTTCTTTGATCCCTAAACCAACTCTTTATATACATGAACTTCCAACCCTACCCTATGTTCTCAATCCCATGAAAACTCATTACATAGATTAAAAAACCATTGAGCTCTTTCATAAAAGTTTCCCAACTTTTATTAATGACTAACATTTTGTCCCTCTTTATCTAGATTCCTACTTCCTTTCTCAGAGAATTCTAATAAGCAGGCAAACATTCCCTTGTTTGAGCCATCTGACTTTTTCCTTAATAGGGAATGTTTAGATTTTATAGCTGCTCATTAAAAAGGAATATTTTTATAACTATTAGATCTCAGGGAGATAGGGTTTAGATAAATCATCAATAGATGCAGAATTCTGATTTTCAGGAGCTTTGTTAGTTACTAAAAGTCATTCCCAGCTACTCAGTCCTTTACACACATGCCACATGCACACACTCACCTCTGTCCCTACTCCTGTACAGACAGGTCCTAGTTACTGTAACCGACCGGGTGACCAGCTGTTTTTTCATAAAATTGTTTTGATGAAACCATTGCTTTGAAAACTAAAATGGTAGGAAGCAGCTACATGTGTTATTTAAATGAAATAGCCCCAAGAAATTCTATGTGAGAGACGCTTTCATATAAAAATCCAGGAAACTTGCACTAGTTTCTAAAAAGAAAAAAGGGGAAAAAATGCATTTTCACTCGGTGTTTTACTGATGATTTGTTTTCTTCCTGACTCTCCAGAGTACATTTGGTCTCAGTGAGATGTGCTCATCATTTCTGCCCCAGGGTAGAGCCTCCCAGCTTGGTGCCCTCCTTGCAGTTGAGTCTTGCTTAATTAACACATTTGATGGTATTGTCGAAGTTCTGTATTGAATTTCTCCTTACCATTTTCTTATAGTAACTGCTATGCTCTCATTCCGCCTCTCGGACTCACTCCATCCAAAAATACTCCAATCTCTCCTAATTGACCCATTATCATTAACTCAATTGTTAGCTTACTCTAACCATAATGACTGTAAACAATTGTGATGATAAGCTATTCTTACAAGGGTTACTGAAACAATTTGGCTCACAGTAGATCATATCCTTTTATTACAGGCTTGATCAGCCATTTCTTCAGGTTCACCTTGGAGTTTTTGTGAATAGGGAATGCACTTTCAATTATCCGGTCCAGAATTAGGGGCCATTTATGAGTAGACTACATTTTTTTGGCCGATTGTATTCTTGAAATTCCTTCAGAACTCTTGGCTGCATGCCACCTGTATTAGTCTGTTTTCATGCTGCTGATAAAGACATACCAGAAACTGGGTAATATATAAAGAAAACGAGGTTTAATGGATTCACAGTTCCATGTGAGTGGCCTCATAATCATGATGGAAGGCAAAAGGCACAAGGCATGTTTTACATGGTGGCAGGCAACAGAGCGACAGGGGGTTTCCCTGTATAAAACCATCAGATCTCGTGAGACTTACTCATTCCCATGAGAAGAGTATGGGACAACTGACCTCATGATTCAATTATCTCCCACTGGGTATCTCCTCCAGCATGTGGTAATTATGGGAGCTACAATTTAAGATGAGATTTAGGTGGAGACACAGCCTAACCTTATCACCACCCCACACTGACAATTAACTTATTTGTTTTGTAAATTTAGCTTTGTGCCATGCTTTACCTCCATAGAAGCCACATGACCACGGCTTTCTTACTAACAAATCCTGATTCTGTTCAGATGAGGATAGAGAGGGGAAGATAGAGAAGGCAGGTTCTTCCTGCAAGCTTGGGGGATGAGTCATGATTGATATGAGCCAGCCATGGTAATGCCATTCTGCTCTCATAGATACTCCTTTTCATGGCCTCCATGCATCCAGGGGTATTCATAGGTATCCTCTTATTATAGCTAATAAGAGGAAAGAATATGTCTTCTGAAGGCTTCTAGAAAGGATTTTGATTCCAAATGAAAGGCCAGGTTTTCAGGAAGAGAAAGCCTATTTCCTCTACTCATTCCTTCCTGCTTGGCATGCCAGTACACAGGCAGGATGTCTGCAGTGGCTGTAGCTGTCTGACAAGTATGACTGAGTGGTCAAGAGGAACACAGAATGCTGACCCAGCAGCCTAATGTTTCTGTGCCCTGCACTAACTCTGTAGGAATCCATTTCTAGACTTAGTGTTATGTAGGATAAATGAACAACTTCTCAGAAATCAGATTTTCTGATACTTGCAGCCAAACGTTTTTAACTGATTTGGGCTTAACATAAAACAGTGTTTTAACCACGGTTTCCATCTGGGATTTAGGTTAGAATCAAGTTCTAGGTTCTGGTTTTTAGGTGTACTTATAAGTAAGAATCAAACATTTTAGAGGACATTTTTAGGAAGAAAATATCATCTGATACTCCGTGGTGGAAGGGGGAAAAGGGTAATTTGGTAATTCTTGGGAGCTGCAAGACCAGTTAGCGAAGAGAACATTAATCACTGGGCAACTCAGCCAGAAGAGGCCTCCAAGAAGGGAACAATCAATGAATGGGACTTCTCTGGGCAGACAGAAGGAAAGGTCAAAAGCATTAAGCCAGGAAAGGCAGGGGCGTCTAGTGTATATTTTCCGGGATTGTGTGCCAGAATGATAACTATTTCAAGGGAGGCAGTCTGCTATTTCAAGAGAGGCCAGTCTTGAACACTGGCCTGGGACTGTCCTGCCACTGGCTAGTGGTCCTTGCTCCTCTACCAGAGATGTAGCAGAAGCAAGTGTCACAGGGCCATTTGTCTTCACTATCCCTCTAGGCTTTAGAGTGGGGAAGCAGGAAGTAGACAAGCAACCCAAATGGAGCATCAAGTAACTTGAAGAATGTCCTGTAAAACCAGTACTATAAAGCTATCAGATCTCATGAGACTTATTCACTCCCTTGAGAATAGTATGGGGAAACCATCCACATGATTCAGCCATCTCCTACCAGGTGCCTCCTGCAACATGTGGGAATTATGAGAGCTACAATTCAAGATGAGTGCAATTCAGTATTAAAAAATCTTTGAAGTGGGAAAAATCTTCAATTTCTCTATATCTAAGCACATTTGAGGGAGAGGAGAATGAGAACAAACAGCTCCAGCAGGGACTGTAAGACAGTTCTAGAGGTCCTGGTTTGGTAAGATGTGTATTGTTTGATGTACACACTTTACATGTCTAAAAGATTAGTTGCCAACTTTTAAAAATCAGGAGATTTTACATAAAAATCGATGTTTCTGGGTGGGGTGCAGTGGCTCACACCTGTAATCCCAGCACTTTGGGAGGCCAAGGTGGGTGAATCACAAGGTCAGGAGTTCAAGACCAGCCTGGCCAAAATGGTGATACCCCATCTCTACTAAAAATACAAAAATTAGCTGGACTTGGAGGTGGGTGCCTGTAATCCCAGCTACTTGGGAAGCTGAGGCAGAGAATTGCTTGAACCCTGGAGGCAGAGGTTGCAGTGAGCTGAGATTGCGCCACTGCACTCTAGCCCGGGTGACATAGCAAGACTCAATCTCAAAAAAAAAAAAAAAAAAAAAAAAGACAAAAAACTATGTTTCTGATCCCTTTTAACCATCCTGGCATATTAGGCCTGCATTTCTGCATGACACACTGGTCAGGGCAGAGTAACTCTTGTCTCATTTTAGCCTGATGTGTTCTCTCTAGTTTGCCACCATCACCCTCTCTTGATTGTCTCCATGACACCGAGGCTGAGTGTTAGTTTATCTATTATCACCCTTACAGTGTTATTTTTCTCGTGATTGAGACTGTCTTTCTCAAGAGTAGGAAAACAAAAGATAGAGTGGGCAGCATGTTTCTGACACCCAGCCCACTTCATCATTAAAATTAGCTGCCTACCAGCACCTGTAGGCCTTAGAATTTGCAAACCCAACTGTAACTGTATAGTACAGACCACAAATGGAAATTTGTATCTGTGACACTTTCAAACTCATCCTTCTTGGAAGAGGGAAGTTGGTAAGGTTGATTATTCTTACAAGGCAAAACATCTTTTGTGCATGGCAATGGTTAAATTAATTCAGCTTCCCAGTCCCCTTTCCTGTAAGACAGCTAGCCTGACAAATGCCATTGCTAATTAGGGCATTGAGTCATGGCAGAAAATTCACTACCTGGAGATCACAATTAGTGCTTTTCAACAGTTCCCATAGACTAAGATATGATTTGCAATCTTCACCTGGCACTGAGGAAGTCCTGCGTGTCAGCAGTAGGACCTTTACTTTCCATTGGCAGAGGGTGCCCTACCAGGGCCATCTGCTGGGACAAAAGTCACTCAATCCCAATGCAAAAAAAATAAATAAATAAACATATGGCACCATAGTCATGACAAAGTGAACTTGTTTTGGCTTTGAAGTGTACAGACAAGTTGCCTGAAGCCTGATCACCTCTCATGCTTCATAGTAAAATGCTGTCCTCATGGTGCCTAAAAAATTGATACTTTCCTCTTTGATTGTCTCCTAAGCATAATACATGCACTTAAAAAAAAAAAGACCTGTTAATTTTGTTAATTGGTCAGACAATTAACATGTCCATTAAAAGAAAAGTGCTGTGTGGAACAAGGAGGCCTAGATAATTTTATGATGAGAGTGACAAATCTAAGAATCATCACTCTGTGGGGGCATTTGGTGCTTTGAGGTCAGCATCGTAACTTTGCTGGCATTCTGGCTGAAAGACTGGCTTAGGGCCTGGAATCTGGATGTCCATGAGTAATTGGAAAAGCATCTGTGAGTCCCCCCTACTTCAGCTGGGCAGAGATGTAATGAGCAGTTTGAAAGTTACAGGAGAGATGGAAAGGAAACCACCAGGGCTGTAGCCATCCCTCCTGGAGCAACCGAGAAATACTCAGAGGTCAGCGTGTCATCCAGGACCAGTGCCTCTCTGGCCAGCCATCTGAAAAAGCCCTCATGAGATCAGATATGGCCAGAACCATGGTAGAGGGAAATTGTTGGAGTAGGTATAGCAAGGGCTAGGAAGATAAAGATGGGTTTCTCCTCTGGAGACAGAGGAGGCCGAGAGCTCCCATGCCAGTGGGTTCTGGAGAACTGGCAAGTCAGAAAATTTAAAGGAGACAAAAATCGTCAGAAAAGTCCCAAGGGTCCTAACACCAAATAGCTCATTAATGCTTGGAAACAAGAGTGAATGATCATGTGAGTTAACATATTACGACTCTTGAATGGGACTGGCACGAAACCCTTGGGATTCGCCTTTGCTGGGTTAGTAAACAGGAATTCCTTTAGGATCTTGCTGTTGAGAGCCAAAATATTTTGAGCAAAATACATCACACATCACTTTCTTCCCTGAGTCTATTGCACATGTCTTTTGGGTGTCAGTTTCTCAAGGTGCCATAACTTGGTTCACCAAGCGCTTCCACGCGTGGCCTTGTAGGACCCTCCCAATAAGTAACCTTCTGGAGTTGACAGAAGTATTTTAATTTTCAAGTTAGAGAAACTGAAGATCAGTGAAGGGATTGGCCAGAGTCAGGCTCATAAGTGGGAGACCAGGACTTGAACCCGATTCTCTGATTCTAACTGTAATGCTGTTTCTGTGTCACAAAGAATTATCTCCTCCTGTCCATCGTTTATCTTCAGAAGTGGAAAACAGAGAGTTCCGTGGAAGTTAGCTCTCTGGTAGTTGCTCATTTGAAACAAAGTGCTGTTAAGAATAAAGATAAGCCTGGACACACAGGAGACATGGTGATCGACCTCTCTGAGACTATTCTAAAAGTTAAGTAGAGGATCCTTTGAACCCAGGAGGTCAAGACTGTAGTGAGCCGTGATTGTACCACTGCACTTCAGCCTGCACAACAAAGCGAGACCCTGTTTCTAAAAAGTAAATAAATAAAAACAAATCAAATAAAAAATAGAAATAAGAATATTTATAAATAAAAATAAAGTGTTAAATATTTAAAAATTTAAAAATGAAAAAAAGTTAAGAAGTCTTCATAAATTGCCTCAACTCGCTCCTAATCTGTTTAGGCTTTCATCACCCATGCATCTATATTATGTTTAGGTGTAGTTATAGCTTTACATCTTCTAAAAGTAATAGATTTATGTGTGTTTTCTGACTACAACAAAAAATGTAGCCTATTTTCACTTGTCCTATAACCAACTCCTTCAAATGCTACTTTGCAAAGTGAGCAGTTCCCCTTTCCTGCCCTAAAATAATTTTCCAGTAGCTATACCATTTTAGTTCAGTTAGAAATTCATTCATTTGTGCTGCACCTCTGGGCTATATACTCCCTTTAGAAAACACCTCTCCCAGTATTTGTTCTCAAGTATTATGAACACATTAAAAAGCTGGAACAGGGAGGCTAGGCACAGTGGCTCACACCTATAATCCCAACACTTTGGGGGGGGCTTATGTGGGTGGATCACCTGACATCAGGAGTTCAAGACCAGCCTGGACAACATGATGAAACCCCATCTCTACTAAAAATACAAAACAAAAAAATTAACTGGGGGTGGTGGCAGATGCCTGTAATCCCAGCTACTTTGTAGGCTGAAGCAGGAGAATATTTTGAACCTAGGAGATGGAGGTTGCAGTGGCATTGCACTCCAGCCTGGGCAACAGGAGTGAAACTCTGTCTCAAAAGAGACAAAGAAAAAAAAAGTTGGGCCAGGGATCACACAGTGATGTGACCACTCTACAGGCCAGGCAGTTAACTCAAAGAATGGAGTGGGCTGGATGTAAGAAAACCAGCCCTGTAAGAGTAATAATGTAAAAGGAAACTCTCCCTTAGCCTCTGAGTGGGGTGATAGGGAGTGATGGGGACTGAGGATAAAGCCCGCTGCCACTTCTCAGCTTTGACTCATGATGCTGTGTGAGAATATAGGCCAAATGTTGCCAGATCTTCTGGTTTTCCAATGAAACCTGGAAGTTGATATTTGAACGTAATGCCTCCTGACTTTTTTTTTTGAGATGGAGTTTCTCTCTTGTTACCCAGGCTGGAGTGCAATGGCGCGATCTCGGCTCACCGCAACCTCCACCTCCTGGGTTCAGGCAATTCTCCTGCCTCAGCCTCCTGAGTAGCTGGGATTACAGGCACGCGTCACCATGCCCAGCTAATTTTTTGTATTTTTAGTAAAGACGGGGTTTCAACATGTTGAAACCAGGATGGTCTCAATCTCTTGACCTCGTGATCCACCCGCCTCGGCCTCCCAAAGTCCTCCTGACTTTTTATGTTGTAACTCATTAAAACAATTTTAAAACACTTTTTGGATGAAATGAAACACATCTGTAGCCTAGTGATGGTGGCAAAGACTGACTTGGGAACCTGTAGGCCCGTCTCAGAAACCCCGTCACTCCTCATTTCTTTAATATGAACCCTTGGCGTTTTCTCAGTCTTATGTAAAACACTGGTAAATGCAGCTTTGAGAACCCTCCCTTTTTCCAACCAGATTACTGTCTTTTAACCCTTGCTGTAGACATTCTGGGTTCAAATTGGCCTTTATGATGTAAATTAGAAACTAAGTTGGAGTGTGACCTTGGCAAAGATAGAGGACAGTTTCCTCATCTGTAACGTGGCCTCCAGGGGACGCTTCTGACTTGATGCCCTTGTAGTGCCCTGCAAGATTGTGGCCACCAGCTTTGGGATTGAGCCCGTGTTAATTCCTATGCCAACTGCCTAGGACCTGTAGAAATTGGGGCCCATCTCCTTCACCCCTTGAGCCTCAGTTCTCTGTAAAATGGGAATGAGGATGATCGGCAGCCATGAGTTGTAAGGCTGTTTGCGGGACTAGAGGAAAGGTTTGTAAAGATCTTGACACGGAGCGCTAAATCAATGTCACCATTAAGTTTCTGTTTTCCAGGGAAGATAAATGGACTGGCTTGCCGTGGAACTCCAGTCTCTGCCTTTCTCCCATCACATGGCTGTCTGCTCGCTGTGTGTCTGTGTCTTCGCATGACATTCTCTCTGCATGTGTCTGTCTGTGTGTCTTGTCTTCTTGTAAAGACACCAGTCATATTGGATTAAGGGCCTACGCAACTCCAGTATGACCTCATCTTACCTGACATTCTAATTACCTCTACACAAACCCTCTTTCCAAATAAGGTCACCTTCACAGGTTCTAGGAATCAGGACTTCAGTGTGTCTCTTGGGGGGATACAATTCACCCCACAACAGTGATCTCAGGCAAGTCATTTAACCCTCACAGTGTCACTTCCATCTTTTGTCCTGCCTCACCCATCTCCTGGAGCAGATGAAATGCATTAATGTTGGGAAAAACATTTCTATAAAGCATAGAGCACCTGGATAACTGTATGAGAGCTTGTTCTTACCCTGGAAGGGATGTGGTAAGGTCAGAGATGATGACTGCTGAGTGTGTGCGTTCCTTTGGAGCTATCATAAAAATAAAAGCTTGTAGCATTTATTATTAATAACCTGTTTACCAGATCCCTGGAGGCCACGGAGCCTGCTGATGGGATCCCTTGACACTCTTCTCATTTTTCCTACTCCTGACCACTCCCCTGAAAGCATGTCTATGACTCCTGGCTTGAAAGGAAAATGAATGCATTGTTTTCCCTCCCAAAGAAAACAAACGGATGCAAGGGTCACAACAAATCTGTCTCAAGGTATTTTGCTTTTCAAATCCATGCTGACTACCTGACTTGGTTGCCTGTTAGCCCAAAGGATACATTTCCTTGGGTCTAAGACCTCTTTGTTTCTGAAGGTTTTAAAAAAATGCATGTCTGGTCTGTATGAGCTCAGGGATCATTTGCCTTGGGGAGGGTGGAGGGCTTCTCTGCATTCTCCACATTTCTACCTCTCCGTCTTCACAGCTGCCCTTTCTTGTCTGCCTTTGGAGTTCTTCTTATCCTCTTGACAGGGCCATTTTGTTTGGCTTTCTGTAACTTTTGTTTAACTGCCATTTCCCTCTATTTTTCTGCCCCATCTTTCTCCTTCTTTCTTCTTCATTTCTGCTCCTTTTCCAGAATGTAGATGTCCCTCCCTCTCCCACTCACGTCCTTTCCTTCATCCGATTTGGATGGGCTCCTTGGCTAACCTCTGGTTAATTTCATTCTAGGAGCCATTCAGGCTCTCCAGCCCACAGTGTAACCTGCCAGTCTTCTGTGACAGTTTATAATCTGTTTTATGGACCTGAAAACGATTCAATATCCTGGTTCCCTAAAGGAGACTGCTGATGCTAAATTGAATGTGGAGGGTCTTGGTGGTGGAGCTGCTCTTGATGGACAGCTGCTTATTTATGTCCCTCTATTTGTTGATGGATTGTGTTGCTGTGATTCAGGGGACCACATGACAGTGGTGGGGCAGGGGGCAGGGGGTGCAGAAGGCAGGCTATCTGCCCAGGGCCTGTGAAGACAGTACCAGCCCTAACACCAGCCTCATGGACCAAGAGAAGGAAGAAGGGACTCTTGCTGTTCTTCTCGAAACGTAGGACCTTCTTTTACAAATCAATTATTTGATAACAGGGTGGGAAGATACTCCATTCACTGGTTGAATAATTACCTTTTGTTTGAGACTGAGTCTCACTGTTGCCCAGGCTGAGTGCAGTGGCATGGCCTCGGATCACTGTAACCTCTGCCTCCTGGGTTCAAGCTCAAGCAATTCTCGTGCCTCAGCCTCCTGAGTAGCTGGAATTACAGGCATGAGCCACCACACCCAGCTGAGTTTTGTATTTTTAGTAGAGATGGGGTTTTGCCGTGTTAGCCAGGCTGGTCTGGAACTCCTAACCTCATGTGATCTGCCTGCCTCAGCCTCCTAGCCACTGCGCCTAGCCGACAATTATTGTTTGAGCTTGGTCCTGGGAGTATAAAGTGAGGTAAAACTGGAAGATCTCATTGGCCAATACACGAATAATTATAGAAAAAAGGTGTGATTTCAGGCTGTGCTTAGCACTGTGGAGTATAACCTGACCTCCTCTCTTGGGAGGCAGAGGGAGGGGACTGAGGGGTTTCCTGTGAGACAGGGAACTTGAACCCAGAGCTGAGAGGTGGACAAGGGTTAACCAAAGGAAGGTGGAGAGGAGGGAGTTCCAGGCAGAGAAAAGCACGAATGCAAAGGCCTTTAGGGCAGGTCAACCTTGCAGCATCTGAAGCTCTGAAGACAGGACTTGAGAGCTGGAGAGCATAAAGGTTGAATGGCCCAGGACCCAAGAGAGGGAGGTAGAGGCCATGCTTATTCTGGAAGAGCAGGGACATGTTGAAAAAATGCAAAACGGGGCCAGGCACGGTGGCTCATGTCTGTAAACCCAGCACTTTGGAAGGCCAAGGTGGTCAGATCACTTGAGGTCAGGAGTCCAAGACCAGCATGGCCAATATGGTGAAACCCCTCTGTACTAACAATACAAAAATTAGCCGGGCATGGTGGTGCACACCTGTAATCCTAGCTACTCAGGAGGCTGAGGTGGGAGAATTGCTTGGACCTCGAGTGTGGAGGTTGCACTGAGCCTAGATCACGCCACTGTATTCCAGCCTGAGTGATAGAGTGAGACTCTGCCTCAAAAAAAAAAAAAAAAAAAAAAAAAATAGAAAAAATGATCTGAAACCCTACTAGTCACTCTTCTGAACAGGTATCATACTATATTTACACGTGTTTAACTTCTCTGAGCTATAACATGTACAGTAAAGTACATAAGGTGTATTTATCTTAAGTGTACACCTCATTGGATTTTTACATGAATAGATTCTATGCCTATGAACTTGAGATTCTCTTCTCTAATGTAATGTTATATAACAAAAATTTTGCACTGTTAAAAGTACTTCAAGACTATGAAACATAGAGACCGAATACAGTTCTACTACATGGGGCTTCTTAATTTGTCCGTGCTCAGTGTGTACGTGTCTTTTGTGTTGATTTTTCCTGACTGTACTGGGCACTGAACATCATTGTGGATGAATATCGGTGCCTATCTGGTTATCCTAGAAATCCTGGAAATAAAACAGGCATATAGGTGAGGCTCTTGATACATATAGTCAGATTGCTGAAAGATTCCTTTTTTTACTCCAGGATTTCCAATGGTATGAAAACATTCCCAAATCCCCTCTGCAGGGTTGTCTATTCAACCTGGGTCTCTCACTAGAGGACCATGTCGCTCCTACCCTGCTCCCTTACATCTGTCTGAACAAAGAAGAATTCTCAAGTAAAGAGTTGTCAGTGAATGTTTGACTTGGTGGGAAAGACAGAGCTGTGGGCCATGGGCCCCTCCTGTAGATGGGGACGACCCTAGGAACAAAGTCTGGGGCTCTTGCTCCTGTGCCTCCCCCAGTAGACTTGTCAGTAAAAGAGCTTTTCAAGCCATAAAAAGAGGTAAACATCCCGTCCACCTCAACTGGGCTTCTCAATTGTCCCTCTGCTATTTCTCTCCGCAGTGGACCCACCCATTCCCTGTAAGGTGCAGATACTCGGTATTTGCGTTTGTTGAATTACTAAAGGTATAGTCTCTTAAGTGATACTGCCTAGTATAATTTCCTCTCATTATTGTTTTTTTCCAGTCTCTCTCTCTTTCTCTCTCCCTCCCCACTCCGTGTGTGTGTGTGTGTGTGTGTGTGTGTGTGTGTGTGTGTGTGTGTGTGTGTGTGTGTGTGTAGAGAAGAGAGAAAATAAATATCACCATAGAGAAGGTAAAATTCTGTTGATCTCTTTGGCTCTGCCTTTCTCTCAAAGCAGCAACTCCTTACAGGGTTTCTGGGCTTCTCCAGCTGTTTAAAATGCCTGCCTCCTGTGTGCTTCCTTGTTTCTATGTCTTAGCAAAGTGGAAAATTCAAAGGAAGGTGTTTTGCTTTTTCCCTGAGCAAGAATACCGAGCAGGGAAGTGCCTCCACCCGGCGTTCCTAATGGAGCTTGCTCTCTGCAGACTGGCTGTGAGCCCAGGTTTACAGAAATTCACTTCAGACAAATCCATTCTGCCACTTTCTCTCTTGGGAACAGATATGGCAGAATCCCAGTGGGTCATTCCATCTGTCCCCTGGAGCTGGGATTACTTTCTACCTTATAGCCACAATGACTTTTCAACACAACTTTTAAATAAGCCATAAAATGGAAATATGCCTGGCAAGTGGGGAAATATTCTATTGCTTGAAAAGGCCCATAGAATCAAACAGCTTGGAGAGAAACGAATAAAGAGAACAATATAAAAGCAACAACAGGGAACAAATTGCTGCTTATTTTGTCCCTCTTTCTCCCAGCACAAGGCCAACCCAGTCCTTAGTCCTCCCAAGTGACAATGGGTTCCATGTAGGTTTTGAACTCACAGGCCTGAGATAAGGAGGGCCTGCCCCAGGTAGGAGGGTCCTGGGTCCACTGGAACTGGGAGGAAGCCCCCGAGTGTGTGATTGGAACACAGAGAGGGAAGAGTCATAGCAGGGGTGGCAGCAGAGAAAAAAGGAGTGGACCATTGCAGAGAGATCATTAAGAGAGAAGACCCAGTTTTAGGATATTAAGAATGGTAGTAAAGAAACCCAGGAGAAGGCAGTGAGGATCCGAGGTTTTAACTGACCAGCAGTTCAGGGAGTGAGGTGCATCTGGTGCTCCATTTTGGCAGCTGAGAAATGCCTTGGCAAGAGGGACAGGGCTGGGCCGAGATGCTCTTCCAGATGAACCATCCTGGCACATTGCTGAGCTTGGCAATGTACAACATGCATAGCACATGGTATCTGCCCTCAAAGGGTTTTTAATCCAGCAAAGGAGACTAATATATGTAACAGATTGTATAAAACAATCTGTGATAAAGTGTCCTAGTATGGATAATAGACAGGAACTTTTATTGGTGCTTAGAAGGAGGAACTAGTTTTGACTGATACAGTCAAGGAGGATTTCCTGGGAGGAAAAGGATTTGTGCTAAGTCTTGGAGAAAGAAAGAGATTTGGACAGGACTTGCAAAGCATTTCAGATTCTGACTCTGTGACATTTGCCAATATTTAGTAGGGTGGTTTCTGCCAGGGTGACCCCTTAGAGTTTGGGTAGTTTGCTCCTAAGGATTAGGAAGAAAAAACAACAACAGCGTTTCTCTACAGCAAATGCAGAGAATGTGCATTTGTTTTCCACCTAGGCAAGGACAGCTGCTGTTTGACCACTGATCGAGACTCTCAGTCATGCAGCTCAGAAGCCCGATGTTGTCAGCAATCTGAGTGTGGATCTCTCTTTCCTGAGAGGATGCACAGTTACCAAGTTCAGGGGATGAATGTAGAAAACCAGAACCCTGTACTATGTACTCACCTGACAAATGAATGGGCACATGGGTGGGAATATTCATTAGCTTATGTGACCAGCTCTTGTTCTCTCCCATATAGGCAGATCTATGAGCAAAGGTGACTAACAGGCAACAGAAGTTACTGCGGACTACAGGTTGGATCTTTGTCCCTTCCAATTGTCACATTGATCTTTGGTCCCCAGTATTAGAGATGGGCCTAATGGGAGATGTTTGGGTTATGGGGTGGATTGTCCATGAATAGACTAATGCTTTTCTTGGGGATAAGTTCTCACTCTGTTAGTTCCCTCTAGAGCTGGTTGGTAAAAAGAGCTTGGCACCTCCCTACCTTTCTCTCTTCCTCTCTTGTCTTATGATCTGTACACCCTGGCTCCCCTTCACCTTCTGCCATAAGTGGAAGCATTCTGGGACCCTCACCTGATGCAAATGCCACTATACAGTCTGCAGAACCATGAGCCAAACAAACCTCTTTTCTAGAAAAATTACCCAGCCTCAATTATTCCCTCATGGCAACACTGTAAATACGGAGTAAGTGGGGCTGGAAGGAAGAAGGAAAGGAGATTTGATGGCACTAGGCAGAAACAAACGAGATATCTTGATCTCTCAGCCACCTCTGATCTCTGCTGTGAGAACAGAATGCATGACACCAAAACAGTAAAAGTCTAAAGACTGTGACCCCAGCATACCTCTCTGCATTAGAGGTAGACTTACCACTAGGGCCAGGATACCAAATGACCACTAGCTAAGGCCACTCAGCCCATCTGCCCACCTATATAACCTCTCTTCCCTGTCTCCTCCCTGCTAAAGCCAGTTCCTCCACCCCTAGCTTGATCCCATCTCCTCTTAACTACTAGAGACATTGCTCTACCAATTCTCCACTTCTCATCTTCTTTCTTTTTCTGCATTGGGTCAATCTCAGGAGCATGCAGTCATCTGTTATTTTTCACTTCTTAAATAAAAGTCTTCACTTGGACCCATTTTTTCCTGCCAGCCAATCCCCCACATCCTTTCTCCTTTTTTCAGCAAAGCTTTACGGAGAGTTGCCTTCTCCTCACTGGTACCTATTCCTCTACTTCCTTTCCGTCTTAAACTCACTCTAGTCTGACTCTCACGACTTCCTTACAAATCCACCCTTGGCCAAGTCACCAGTGACCTCCACTTTGCTCATTCGGCAGGCAGTCCTCAGTCCTCCCCTCACTTGACCTATTAGCATCATTGGACAGAATGGATCATTCCCTTCTCTGGGTGACCTGCAGTTGCATCTCATTATCCACCACCCTCCCCTCACTGTCTCTGCTCAGGACATGCAGATCTCCAGGCTGCTCCTTGTGCAGGCCAGGTGTGCTCTTGTCCAGGACCTTGGCATAGACGGTTCCCTCCTTGCAGAGAGCCCTGTGAGTCACTCCTTCACCTCCTTCAGGTCTTTACTCAAATGTTACCTTCTCAGTGGGGCTGCCATCCATGCAGCACTTACATTACAAAATGAGTATGTCTGGTTACATTGTAGGTTCCCAAAGTCCATTGCCTCTCTGATCAGAGTCCATTTCTCCTGCAATCCCAGGAGATAATCATGCAGAACCTCCCTCCTCATCTGTATGGGTTTTATGAAAGACACAAGAGAAGTTGCTGGAAGTGTCTATGTTCCCATATAGAATGTGAGTTTGAATTATTTTAAAATTATGAACAAAACCTCAGAGAAATGCTTTGAAAACTATGTGTAGTTCTGAGGATGTCCTCAGTAAGTATAAGATCTTGGTGATTAGAATCAATATTAGAGCCAGACTGGGAACCTAAATGATTAGATGACTTTCAGACATCTGAGCCATCCAGGCTTGTGAGAAGACTGGAGGCACCAGTGATGAGGAACGGGGTGGGGGTGATGAAAATCAAAAGGCTCTTAAAAGAGGGATGGAAAAAAGGAGAGGGAAACGACTTAGCGGTTAAGAGCATTGGTTTTAGCCTCAAGACAGCCTGGAGTCCAGCAGTGGCTCAGACGCTTAGTAGCTGTGTGACTTTGGGCAAATTGTTTAACCTTTCTGAACCATGGCTACTTTATATAAAAATAGAGTTAATTGGGCCTTCCCCTGAGGACGTCAATGATGAAATGGGATCCTGCATATGAAATACTTCTTGCAGCATATTGGAAGTGCTCTGGAAACAGGAACTCTGGTGTTCTTGTTGCTGTGGTGCAGGCTCTGAGAATAGGCAGAGGCCAGAGCAGATGGTGAGATAAAGGTTACAGATGAGATGAAGTCTGTAAGATGTGATCCTCAGGCCCAAATAATAATCATCACCATCAACAACAAGAAGTCGGGATGACCAGTATGGAGCCACAGCTGGAAGTGGGCTTGCAGAAGTCAGGTTTCCCTGGGAAAGGCATTGCAAGACTGAGATTTGAATGCAGGGTGATTCTCAGGGGAAGCTCTTGGGAATGATGCCGGGAGGAGTGAAGGAAGCAGGACTGCTCAGAGCAGGAGGATGAACTGCCGCGAAGTTGCAGCCAAGGCCTTTGCCAACTTATGAGGAGTTCTAGAGCTAGGGTAGCCTTTTAAGAAGTCCCAATAGAGACAAGGGGATCCGGCCTAATGCCCCAGCACACATTGGGCAGGCTGCCCCCAGGGAAGGGGCATTGCCTTGCGTGAGGCAGGCTCTCCTAAGCCTATAGCAGCCAACACTGCCCGCAGCAGGGTGAGTGAGGGCTTGGTTCTGAAGGGTGAGCCGGGCAGCACACCACAGTATCCACTACAGGGCTGGTTTCTGTTTCTCCACCTGAGTCCAGAGCCAGGGAATTGAAAATATTTAAACCTCTGCTCAGGAGTTAGAATGTGAACCTAAATTTTGTGAAGGAGGACTCACAACTATGCCCCCAAATTCCTCACATGGGCAAACATTTAGTTAGGCATGAAATCCAACTCTGGGGAATAGACTTTAACAGACAAGGAAGGAAATGGTCATGATTTTCAAAGGGCCCTCCCTCCTTCCATTTGATTCCTTCAAGAGCGACTATGAAGAGAAAGCTTAGATCCACCCCTGAGCTGGGTCACCAAGGTAAGCGTGTTTCTGATGTGAAGTCCAGGGCTGGAAACGCCCAGAAGCAGCTCCTCCTTCGTAGCCTTGTGATACTAAGGTGGGGCTTCATACCAGCTTCTTGATTTGAAATCATCATTTAAATGAGATTCTACCAGCAGCTGTCTGTGGCTCTAATGGGAGAGCCTGTGGCATCTCTTAGATGATTTCCTGGTGCTCCATAGTGTCAGATACCCTATTTGGCTAACCACTCTTTCAAACAATACTCATTTAGACGCGTGCGCGCGCGTGCACACACACACACACACAGCATAGTCAACACTCAAAAACACTCTTGTGCACACAACCTTCTCCCACCTCTTCTTTGTGTGCACTGCAGTGGAGAGAAGTGTACACGGGTGGGTGAGAACAAGTGATTGTTGAGGGCAGAGAGCTGGCCTAGAGATAGACATGGAGTGAGAATGAGCCCACTAGCACAGCTTAGAAACGCCACACACGTAGAGCATCAGAGTCTCTTCCATCTGCGAAACTGCCTCTTGCCAAGTGCTCCCTCACATGCCACCCCATGTGACAATTACTTAAGCATTCAAAGGATTTGCTTTCTCAAACCGGCAACTTGTCACCTGATTTTACTCTGGTGTTGACTTTGTAGGCAATTTTCTCTGTACGACTATAGATTCACCTTAGGTATTTGAACTACATTTGTGAAAATTTAATCTGATAGACGAGATCATTACTAGAGACTCTGCCCTCCTAAGACTCCACGTGTGGCAAAGGTAATGAAGCAATATACCAACTGCATTTACAAAATACCAGGGTGCACGACACTTTCTGCATCCTCTTCAGTATTCATTTTGTAGTTGTCTTAAGATATATGTCCCCATGTCCCATGGCTGGGATTTGAGAGTTTGTCTTCCTGTTTCTGTGCTTTTTCTTGTTCATAATTTAACGTATCCTTGGATACTGACAGATACTTTCCCTTCAGGGTTTCGCAGACTTGAAGAACAGATCATCCTCTCACTTTATATACCGGATGATGGTTATGACCACTTGCTTTTATTTGCTCCTTTAAAACACTTAAATGTTGTTCCATCTTTCTCTGATTTTAATAATTAGGAGTAAATTATGCCTAGGATCCTATCACTTTGATGGACCCTGACCTAGTGGAAAGGTTTCGACGTGGTTCATATTTGAAACTGCTTGCAGCCTGAAAATACTGGCCCCGTCATTTCAGGGTCATTGTGATGTGCCATGTGAATTGAAAAAGTGAGTCCTTCCGTTACAACCATCTTGATTGCACCTGCATAGAGATTGTCAAAGTCAGACCCTTATTTTTAAATGAAAAAGAGAGTTACAAATATAGTAGAAACCTTTTGTGATGCTGATTTTAGCAGACAGGACTAACATCTGTGTTAGAAGCGAACTGCATTATGTCCTATTTCTTATTATAGTGGGAGGTAATCGTTGTGTTCCAGGGGAAATTATTTGACTCCAGGGGTTCTTCCATCATTTTCTGTTAAGGGAGCCATGAAGAAATGAGCCCCCTGTTACTCTGTATAATTCTGGGTTATTGGAGGCTACGGTTATTGAATTACATTTAGAAGGCCATGATTATTGTAGTGTATTTAGAATTGGTCATGTTATGGGTCTGTAAGAATTTAATACACAGGTGTATTAATTAGGAGGTAGGGCAGTTCACTTGAAAGGACAGATTATTCTTGGGAAAGAGGCCAGCCTCTTAGGCATAAAATAGAAACAGAGAGGGCAAGCCTTGGGTGAGCAACAGGAGGAGGTAGCCCTCTTGGCCATAAGCCTGCAGGAGTTCATATGGGACCAACAGGGAAGTAGCTCAGGAGCTAGCAACTAGGGGAGTAAAGGCAAGGTGACCCTGAGTTGTGCCAGTCCTTTGTGTATCTGTCTTAATCTTTGTAAGCCAAAGCAAGTTTCTATTTTATATTTGTAATACCTTTAGCATTTATCTCCCTTTTGATCTTCCTTAACACTTAGCAAAATCTTTTAAATGCGTTAGCCAGACTTCCTGTCCTTTCTGTAAGGAACTATATTTAAGGATAACCAATAATCCCAGCTGATGAGGGAATGCTCTACTTTACAGAGGAAAACCAGCAAAAATAATAAGAATTAAAATTTTTTTTGCCAATCTCAATGGAATTATTGATTTCGGCAAGTATTATTAACTGGCAGGAAAATCACTGGATATGTACTTACTTGGGAAATAAACATTTGTTATATTACCAAAATTATACCAACTACACAGATTACCTTCTGGTCTAAAGAGGAAAGCATAACTGTAATACAGGAAAGAGATTGCTATCCCTCTAATGCAGTAACCGTAGCATCGCTAATGATGTAACAGCTCGATGTTCTGTGTCTTTGATGTAATTGAATACAGCTACAGAACATCACCAATGTCTTCTTGACAAACATGTTTAAAATTAATCTGTCAAAACTTTAGATAGGTATTTCAGTGTCCAGGGAGTATAAGGGATGGAGAAACAAGCTCGACATCACCACGAGGGAGCAATCACACAAATCCAGTGGGTTGGTGCAAAAGTGATGGCGGTCCTGATGTTTTAATGGCAAAAACTGCCATTACTTTTTCTTTTGCACCAACCTAATAGAAGCTGAGACATTCTGCAGGACTACAGGCTTGGTGTCTTCACAAATCAGGGTCAATGGGGGAAACTTGCTAGATTTAAAAATATTTAAAAGGACATGACCATCAAGTGTAATCATCCTTCATTAGATGAAATTGGAGGGAAATTTGAATATGATAAAAGCATTAGATTATATTAAAATGTATTAAAATGGAAAAGAATAAATCAATGACTGGAAAAAATGCCGTAGGATAGTGTGCAACCTAAGGTCTCATATTGATAAATATACATGTATACGTATATTAGGAAGAGAATCAAAAAGAAAATATGTCCTAAGATTGTAACAGTTGATTTCCAGGTAGTAGAAATATGAGAGTTTGGATTGATTTTTAGTTTTCATTTGTGTATATTTTGTAATTTTCTATAATGCATGGAGGCTGCTTCTGTTATTATTTATTTGTTTTTGAGCCAGCATTTTGCTCTTGTCACCCAGGCTGGAGTGTAATGGTGCGATATTGGCTCACTGCAACTTCTGCCTCCTGGGTTCAAGTGATTCTCCTGCCTCTGCCTTCCAAGTAGCTGGGATTACAGGCTCCCTTCACCATGCCTGGCTAAGTTTTGTATTTTTAGTGGAGACAGGGTTTCACCATGTTGGCCAGGCTTGTCTTGAACTCCTGACCTCAGGTGATCCACCTGCCTTGGCCTCCCTGCTTCTGTATTTTAAGAAATTACTATAAATAAAACACATCAAAAAGGAATTAAGATTTCATTTTATACGATGATCTGCTGGTTCTTTTGGAAGTTGAGTACTTTTTAAATAAATTTTTATTTGGGAGTAATTTTAGATTTACAGAAAAGTTGCAAAGAAAGTACAGAGAGTTCCTGTGTATCTTTCACTCCATTTCCCTTAGTATTAACATATTATATAACTACAACACATTCGTCAGACTAAGAAATTATCATTAGTACATTATCATTAATTGAACTCCCAGCTTTAAATCCAGATTTCGTCCCTTTTTCTGCTAATGTCTCACTTCTGCTCCACGACACCACACTGCATTTAGTCATCCTGTCTCCTTTATCTCCTCTGGTTCGTGCCAGTTTTTCAGCTTTTCCTTGTTTTTTATGACCTTGACAGTTGTGAAGAATACCGCTCTGGTATTTTGTAGAATGTCCCTCATTTTGAATTTGTCTGATGTTTTTCTCATTGTTAGACCGGGTTATAGCTTTTGTGAGTCATTCTGTGGAGGTCAAGGGCTCGTCTTCTTGCATTATATCACGTTGACGTGGCTTACCGCTCACGAAGTTAGCCTTGATCACTTGGTTAAGGTAGTATCTTCCAGGTCTCTCCACTGTTTTTCTAGTGACTATTTTTTAAAGTTACTATTTTTCCCTTTTCATACTTTATTCTCTAGAAATGAGTCATTGAGTCCGGCCCATATGGTTCTTTTTCCAAACCACCCCCCACCCAAAAAAACAACAACAACAAAAAAACACAGAACATGGTTGCTTTTAGCTGAGCTAAGAGGAGTTAATTTTTGCCGACTTTTGAAAGAGACATTGCCTGGTTAACAATACACACTAGGGTGGTGGCATTGGCGGAGATGGTGCTGAAGGCAGAGGCTCCTAAGGGAAAGTGGTCCCTGGGGTATAAAGCCCAGAGTCCTTGGATCGCCTCTACAGCTACATACTGACCTCTGCCAACCTGCAGATCTGTTTCCGGCTAAATTAGAAAAGCATGAATTTCACTTTATTCAAGGGGTGGTCTTCCCTTAGAGGAGCTATTTTTTTATTTCCACAGAGCTTTCATTGCTCTGGACCAGGCTGAGCAATTGCTACTGGACAAGAAACTTCAGGAAAAAGGAAAGAATGGTAGCAAGAGTGAAAGAAAACTGCCAGCCAACTTCTCTTTCCTGGTAGACATCACTTCCCACTTTGGGAAATGGGATTTATGCTGCCGTTAGCCACATAACATTTCAGAATTGCCCTTGGGGGCACCCTAGGTGTGCGAGTTATGTGACATACCAATCGTCTATTTCACAGTGCACAACAGGGGCACCAAAGGGCCTCAGAAACATCCTCTGCTTGGGGGAAGCACAGAACAAAAGGAACCACTTTGGATCTGGAGAGCCACATAGGAGCATCTTAGTTTCTCTCCAGTTCTCTGCTCATGAGCTCTGTTGGACTATCAGTTAACAGAGCATTCTGGAGCTTTCTAAAATGGCCACAGTGTAGGCCAGGCACAGTGGCTCATGCCTATAATCCTAGCACTGTGGGAGGTCAAGGTGGGAGGATTGCTTAACCCCAGGAGTTCAAGACCTGTTTGGTCATCACAGTGAAACCCTTGTCTCTACAGAAAAAAAAAAAAAAATTAAATGTGAAAAATTAGCTGGCTCTAGTGGCATGTACCTGTAGTTCTAGCTACTCAGAAGTGTGCACCAGGAGGATTGCTGGAGCTCAGGAGGTCAAGGCTACAGTGAGTCATAATCATGCCACTGCACTCCATCCTGGGTGACGAAGTGAAATCCTGTCTCAAATAAAATATAGGCATAAAATAACAAAATAAAATAAAATATCCAGAGTGCCCCTCAGCAGGGTCGTGAGAAGCAAACCGGAAGCAGTTACATTATCTTCAGAATGACTTGGTTTATTATTATTTTTTAATCCCAGGTCTTGCTGGTTTCCTGCAACTTTGCCCAATAGAGGGCTGTGTGCTGTGCCTTTTAGTTTTCTGTGGCATGAGAATCCTTTCGTGATATTTAGATGGGGTCTTCTCCATAGACACAGAGCTTCACAGATTCATATGGTCCCTTATATGTGTTTTCCTTCCATCTCTCTCATCCCCCTTCCTTCTCTCCCTTTCTCCCTTTCTTCCTCTCTTGATTATGGGTATTATTATGTAAGAAGTGAAGGCATCTGCTTCAGGCTAACACTAAACAGTTCTTAGGAGGTTTTCATCCAACTGGGGGATGTCTCAGGTATATTACAATTCTACCAGAAAATCCTTTTACCTTTAGAGAATTTGGAAATGAATGTAAATCTACAGATTTTTACATTCAATAGCTTTTTCTAGCCAGCTCTTCTTACTACTCTAGATATAAACCAAGACGTTCCTTACTCACCACCCTCTACCCATAAATGTAAATCTAAAAACAAATTTAGTCGAATTTAAAAAATGCATATTTCAGCGACAAAATGTTGAGGTCTAGATGTGTATTTTTGGGGAATACTTGATTAACGTCCCCACACGTTGGTGCTGACAACTTCAGTAGCCTAGAACTGATTGTAATTCTGTAGCGCTTAGTGAGGGATAGCAAGAAAGTAAATTATATCAACATTTGTTCACTGTACACAAAAATCTAATCTTTAAGTCACATTCTGTTCTTTTTGGGAAGACCTTCCTAACTGAATAGGAGACTCTATCTTTCTTATATTCAATTGTAAAAAGCTTTCTGCAGTTTTAGAAAATGATATCCCATACCCCTTCTTTGCAAATATCTGAACTTGATGAGTTTCATGCCAAAATGTTTTAAGTATTTAGTGTTTCTGCCTTCCTAACTGGAATATACATTTTGCCAAGTGTCTCGCTCAAGTAGAATATGTTGTTTACTACTGTGATTATTTTGTGCTATGTATAGGCCCAGTAGTTGGATTAAACTTGAGGGAAAAAAGAATTCTATGTTCTTTTCCTTTCTAATGGTGGATATCCAACTTTTACAGAATTGGATATAAAATATATATACAAAATAAAATTAGATATATATTTTATATCCAATTTTATATTTGTATTGTTGTTATTGTATGTGTGTGTGTAAGTGTTTGTTTGGTGGAGTATTCTATGCCTTTCTATAAGCAAATATTGATTGAATGCATTTATCATTCTGATCCTTAAGATAATTATTCACATAAGTTCCAATCATTCTCAGCTTTGGTATTAGATCTTTCCAGTTGATCGTGGCATGGATATGAAATAGTCTCAGCATGCTAATCTCATGCATTTTAGAGGCAGGGAAAGAAGACTATACCTCTCAGTCTTTTAGGAATTTTCAGATTCAAATATACATCTAGAAGAAAGCAGACCTAACTGGGGATTACAGAGGAAAACATTGTGGCTGCTGAGTACCTGATAACAGATTCATCACTGTCACCAGGTACCCACCCCATAACCACAACACAATTCACATCTTACATGCCTACACAGCATATTTTGAATGCATACTTCACTGTCTCATAATATTGCAGGAAGTGAGGTAAAACTTCCAGTCCTACATGCAGGAAGTATTCCCAGTCCTTGAAGTTGGGGCAAATGTAGCATCGATGTGACTGTAATCTTTACATGTAATTCAGTGATGTGAACTCCTCCACCTGCGTCTAAGTCTTGTAGTTAATAAGCAATGGCTTCTTCCAGTCCTCCTCTCATGGCCTTGCTCACATCTCTTAAGTTCTTCTAGATCCTTAAGCCAAGTAACAGATAATTCTAGTTTCTTATTCTTAATAAAGGTGTAGACTCCTTCCCTGTAGTAGTAGAGGAAGTAATTTTATTTGATATTCCTGTGCCACACTTGGTCAGAAAACTAAGTGCTGTGTGAAATTCGTCCTTCCTTAGAAGAAGCAGTGTTTGTTTTTTATATTTCTTCTTTTCCTTTCCTGAACTCCAAATACTTCTGTCTAAATGTCATTATTTCAGAAGTCAAGTCCTATTTCTCTTAATTCTTTCCAGATATCCCACCAACCTTGCTTGGTTAGGACATAAGGTATCTCAAATATATTTAAGTGGAAAAGAAATGAGGACCTTAGTAGCCAACGTTGCCTACATTTTTTAAAAGCCCTAAGTATTTCTCTGAGGTTTTGTGTAATTAGGGTCTGTTGTCAAGTATAGGAGCTACTTTTATGTCTTAGGACAATGACAGTTCAGATCCCTCCTTTTGCCCACAAGGATGGTACATTTTTTTCTTTTAACTGAGAAGCACTGAATGTATTTACACTCATCTGCTTTCTTTTGGCTAGAATGTACCCCATTTTTTTTTTTTTTGAGACAGAGTTTTGCTCTTGTTATCCAGGCTGGAGTGCAATGGTGTGATCTTGGCTCACAGCAACCTCCACCTCCTGGGTTCAGGCAATTCTCCTGCCTCAGCCTCCTGAGTAGCTGGGATTACAGGCACGTGCCACCATGCCCAGCTAATTTTTTGTATTTTTAGTAGAGACGGGGTTTCACCATGTTGACCAGGATGGTCTCGATCTCTTGACCTCGTGATCCATCTGCCTCGGCCTCCCAAAGTGCTGGGATTACCACGTCCGGCCCCCATTTTTTCTTAAGACAGAGTCACGCTCTGTTGCCCAGGCTGGAGTGCAATGGCATGATCTCACTGCACTCTCCACCTCCCAGGTTCAAGCGATTCTCCTGCCTCAGCCTCTCAAGTAGCTGGGATTGCGGGGGTATGCCACCAAGCTCAGCTAAGTTTTATAGTTTTAGTAAAGATGGGGTTTCACCATATTGGCCAGGCTGGTCTTGAACTCCTGACCTTGGGATCCAACTGCCTCAGCCTCCCAAAGTGCAGGGACTACAGGCATGAGCCACCAGATTATAGGTGTGAGCCACCAATGTACCCAATTTTTAATACAGAGAATGGGCCTCAGAGATCCATTGATTTGTCCCAGGTTTCAATCTCTACTCTACTCTCTGAACTCCAGGATTAGATATCTTCTGCTATTCTAGTTAATGTCTAACCAAGATCTTCACAGGATGTCTAATACTTACCTCAAATGCAACATACCCCAACAGGGCTGGATTCTCCTCTCCCATTCAACCAAGTGTGATCCCTCATTGGTCCCGTCTTCTCCATAGGGAGACCTGGTCTACCTCCTGCCAAGGCTGCTCCTATCATCTGTTCTCCATACAGCAGCCAATGTGGCCCTTTAAAACAGAACTCTATGTCAGTCCCCTGTGTAAAAGTGCCCAAAGACTTCCTATTACACTTAGATCGATATCCAAACTCCTCATTATGAATCGCTAGGCACTGTGTTTTTTGGCTGCTGGCTGTCTCTCCACCTCCTGTGTGCCAGGCACCACTGTAGGCACAGGAATCTGTGATGTGCTAGACAAAGTCAGCCCTCTCCTCGAGCTGAGAGTCTGTGGGGTATTAAAGGATGGGTCCTAAGACCTTTGAGAATCCACCAATTTGTGAATATTGCTTGTTATTTTAAGATCCCCCATAAATTACAGTTTCTGCACTGGCTGAAACATTCATCAATTATGTTTTCTAATTTTCCTAGTCCATATAAGTGAACTTGTTTCTCTCATATGTCTGATCTACTGCTAAATTCCATATTCTACTTTTACTTTATTACAAAACTCCACTTTCTGAGACCTCTTCTCATCTGTTAACCACCGTTAACACTGGCTTTCTTTTGTGGGCTTTATTTCACAAGAAAGGCAATGTTTTAAAATAACCACTTTATGCATATTAATATTAATATATATGTAATGACAAAAACAGCAGTAACGCATTTAGTTGGGTGTGTCACTAGCTAAATGATTCAGTCCCACAAACAAACTTCGCAATGCACACAACTCAAAGTTATGCCTTACCAAAGCAGTGAGTTTCTTTATGTCCCTGGAGTGTTTTAACAAATGTAGAAATCACAACATCTACCATTGTGAATACACAGAAACTCCCTTGCCATCCTTTCAGATATCTTAACCATCACTGCCTCATTCTCCCACCCCAATCTCCTTGGAAATATGGGAGCTTCAAAATCAAACTCATTGCTATGCCCCAAGTAGTGGCAAAGCTTGGGCCAGGGTAGGAGGCTACAGCCCAACCTTTACTTCCTTGATAGCGCTTGAGTTCACACTGGCATTGGACTGCTGCTTTTAGCATCGCTTTTAATTTCAACATGTGGAGGAGACTCGACTGCCAAGTTACCCATCTTTCTATATTGTATTCAAATCTCTTCTCAGGGATTCATTTTCTATAGGTCAAGTTCTGCTTGAGATCTCACCTATCTAGTATTTTGATATTCTGTGTAGTGTGGAAATGTACCATGCATAATTAATCTCATCTTCTCTTAGGGGGCATGCTAGTACTCTTCTATTTCTTCCTTGTTCTTAGATAAACCAAACCAACTTTCTACATTTGTTATGTACCCCCGAATTCAAAAGTAAACCCAAACATTCTTTGCTTCAACTAACCATCAAAACTTAAATGTATGTGGGCTTTTAGAAAGGTCACCCAATTTTTTCTGCTACAAAGAGAATCTTCTCCCATGTTTTGTATTTTTCAAGATCACTCATGACACTATTCCTGATGTTTCTGGTCCTTAATTATGCCAGCTCTTCAGAAGCTGCAGTGTGTCCATCTCTGCAATAAAATAGTAGGTTGAAAGAATATCCCTTAACATGGAACCAGACCCCTTGGGTTCCATATATGTAATTATGGTCCTGCCCTAAGATGGTCTTCTCTAGGGGCATCCTCACAGAGGATGGCTTTCTATAACCACCGTTGGGATTTTCAGGGATAGTCCATACAACCCAGATATTCGGGCTTTTTAAATTAAAAATGTACATTGAAAAAAGCAGACAATATTACATATAACCTTGAACTCTATAAGTAATTCATACCTAGAGCAAATTGTGGGGAGCGGGGAATTCTAGGTTCCAAAAGCATATCATTAGTGCTCACCTGAATGTTAGCAAACAGTGTTTCCCATTATCCTTTCTGTTAAGGGACTGACAACCCAACCTATTTATCTAGTTCTACCTGTTCATCCTGCTTATTCTCAGCCATGTTTCAAGACATAAATCCTATCTGCACCATCAGCACCTTTCCTGTTATTCTTGGACCACCTGTTGGTCTTACTATCCCTGGCCTAGGTGAGTCTAGGAACATCTGTTACCAGTCCCTAGGGTCCACTTCTATTTCCGCAAGAGCAACTCCTGACAACACAGAAGATAACTCCTCCTTTCTATACTACCCTAACTTAAAAAAATGATTCCAGCTGCTAGTTTAGCCCCACCTGGGCCTAGTTGTCTTACAGAGAGATTGGACTCCTCTTCTGGGGCTTCTTTCTGAACTCATTAAATCACACAAAGGTGACAAGATTTTCTGTGAAGCTCTGGACTTGGTACAATATTCCTCTACCTTTCAGCACTTCTCAGCAACTGTTCAGCAAAATCAAGAGACCAGAAACCTTGGGCCTTATGAGTATATGAGTAAGTGGCCTCTTAAAAAAACACATGCAAAAAAAAAAAAAAACCAGGAATTTTGAGGGGCTGAAGTGGTTTTTAAGTTTCACGTGCATCTTCTGGCTTGGAATTGTCATGGATTTAATTAGTCCTTCCTGTTTCCTCCTTCCACTCCTTTCTCTCCTGGGTGATGACCCTTTGTGCTAGAATGCCTCCATTCTAGTACAGAGGGTTGTCTGGGGACCTTGCAGAAGCTTCAGCAGTATTCCCTGGACTCTGAAATATGGGAGAAGTCAGAAGCATTAAGATCTGCTCTCAGGAACTTTGCTTTCCACTGAGTAAAATAAAGTGCTACGTTTGCTTTCCGTGGAGCTGCCTATTACCTTACATGAAGGTCTTGTATTCTTGGATTTTTGTTTGTTTTCTCTGGACACATTGTGCAGTTAATTTATGGGGTACAATTTGATGTTTTGATACATACATGTTTTATAGTGATCGGGATATTTGCTGTATCCATCATCTCAAGCATTTATTATTTACTTGTGGTGAGAATATTCTTGGGCTTTAAACATGTGCGGAAGTCATGAGTACTTTGAAACTATTATGAAAGCTGTGGATCTTCTTTCCAAGTACTGTAGCTATGCATATACCTGAGTTATCATGGACCTGTCCTTTGTTTGCAAGCAGTAGAGATCAGTGCTGACTAATTTAAGCAAGAAAGGATCCTGAGGATCCTGGGGTAGCTCATGGAACTGAGTAAGAGATAAGTGATCTGAAGAGGGCAGGGCAGTCCCAGGGGTTCAGGAGCTGGATTTTGGGGGTTCTCTTTCTAGCACACCATCAATAACTCAGCTTCGAGATCCCCAGTGCCCATATCTGCCCCAAATTTCAAAATCCCAAAAGAAAGAAGTCAGATTGTTCTAGCTCGAGTCAGAATCTGTGGGCTCTTCCAGGAGACTGGGATGCTTATTAGGGTCCACTGGTGGAGGGTGAGGCCATTCCCAGCAATGGGGAAGTCATCATGAGCTAGGCAGGCATATCTCCTAAATCTCAACTTTGCATGCAATCTCAGGGCACTCATAGTCCCCCTGCTTTGAAGGAAGATATGACTAGTTTTGACAGAATTCATAGAATCTTGACTATTAGAGTTGAAAAGGGTTTAGATTATATCTACATAGCTTTATTGAGCATTTACTATGTGTCAGACATCAGGCTAAACACTTTACATGCACTTTCTCATTTTATTTTTACAGTAACCCCATAAGACAGGTGCATTTTATTCTACAGATAGAGAAACTGAGAGAATCACCCTAGAAAAGATAGTTTGGCATCCCCTAAATGCCTCATAATTTATTATAGTCAGAAGAAGAAATTCTACTCCTTCTTCTGAGCTCCTAGAGATCCATATTTTATATCCAGTTAATAAGGTAAATTATAGAATAACATTTTTTCCCCATCTAAAATGGATTTCAGGGCAGAAAAATCCCCCCTCATTCCCGTCTTTTTTAATACCATTGTCAATCAGGACTTTGAAGAGGTTTTCATAGCGGCGAGCTATATTTAGCAGACTCCTTTTAATAAAGGAGGAAGTGCTCAGCCTTCACGTAGCTGCACACTCCCCCGTTCCTGTCACCCAGTGGGTGGCCTCCCTCTGCCCACCTGCCCACCTCCTGCTGCGCTTCCCTGTGGCCTGACACTTGTCTTCCAGCTCCACATGTCTCACCCACAACTGTTCTGTTTCTGGGCCTCTCATCCACCCACTCTTGCTCTGTTCTTCTGTCACAGAACCTGGAACTCCTGCAGATTCCTCCTTGCCTTGGTGGTCATCTTGCCGGCCACTCTTTTCTTTCAGGAAGCCCTCTCTCTCAACTCCCGACCTGCACTGAAACCTGCCTTTGTCCACTTACCTGCTGTCACCTGCTCTGGCTGCCAAACCGCACAGCCTTTGCGCTTTCATCAGCAGATTCTGGGGTGTGCGTGTCTTCCTGGTTGTGACCGCAGATGACCATACAGGACGTGTCTGTCAGTGAAGCAGCTTTCTTTACTTAAATATTATTATTTCGGCTTGAGCATGGTATCTGGTGGCTGTAAACTTCCTGGAGGTTAGGAGGAGGAAGCCCAGATGTGTCTTTGCCAATCCAGACTTGGCAGAATGCCAGACTCATCTTAGGGTCTCCATAAGAACTCGCCCTGGACCACCCCAGTCATGTCACTGATAGGCTTTGAGCGGAGACATTTGCCTGAGATAAATGATGTGCATGCTTTCTACTTCAAGAAGATGGTCTCTAATAATACCACCTGGTTTGCTGTGCATATCACTGTGAACTCACTAAAGATTGATCTACTTTCCTCTAGGGAAAAATATTCTTGTCACTTTAATGGATTTATGCTGAATTCTTCTAAACAATGAGAAAGTAGATCAATTCTTTCTTCCTCCTGAGGTGGTTTTACTCCCCTGCCTCAGCCCCCACACCCATTCCTGCCCGGCAGAAGAATCATGTGATATCCACAACCTAATCCTAGAAATGGTTAAAGTGCTAGTTGAAAAGCACCAGAGTAATAACTGTTCTGGGTTGGCATTAATTTTTTCCCACCAATCACTGCAACATGAGTGGTGGGCACTGGTTTTGCATGCTCACCTCCTTTGCCATTTGAAAGTTGTATGATGCTGGATGTTTTATATACATTTGGGGTTGATTTTGGTAGGTTCAAAAGACTTACTTTCATTTCCAAAGATCTACAAATAAACAAAAATAGGTGAAATCAAATAACACTGGAGCTTCCTGAAATTTCTACTAAGGAAGATATGGATATTTTAAATAGCATCACTTCTGTGAACTCATCTGCATGAATAGTATCTTTGGACAGTCCAATAGCTGACTTGTGGTACCTTACTCCTAGCAGCAGTAAGGTTCCATAGGTCTTTCTAGGTTCCAAAGTCCAACTGAGTCTAGCAGAGTGTCACCACCTGTTGATCTACAGGATCTAGGAACTGGGCCTTCTTGGGTTTCTTTAAGCAGGCAGAAACAAACTCCAAACCCTAAACTCCAGCCAGCAGAAACATGCCAACAAGTTTATCACTTCTTCCTGATGCCACTACTCACATTAGGTTCAAAAGGTACAAGTATAGAATGCATAATAAAAAAAAACAGGTAGCTATTTTGGGCTCCCCTCCATCAATTACATGGGTAATGGATAACTTAAAAGGGAAAGCGTATCCGTTTTCTGTTACCAGCTTGCCACAGTGAGTAAGTCACATGTGCTCTCCTGACAGCCCCTTCTGGACCCTAGAGTGGTCTCTCTAGTAGATTGGTTTTGAAACTGGGTCATATCCGGGCTTAGACTTCCATTTGTACAGCCTAATGGAAGAAAGAAGGTACATCTGTACACAATGTAGTATAGTAAAAGAAGCAGCAGTGATAGCTGTTATGTGTTTATCACTTAGAGCTGGGAAGATTGATTGGTGTGGGAGACTCTGATGTTCCCTTGATCTTAAGATCTCTGATTAGCCAATAATAACACACTAGTGCACCAACTATGCCAGCTGTCACGAGGCAGCACCAAGCTGTCAAAGTCATCAATAGAGTGATAGCCCCCTTTGCTTTCAAAATTGTCCTTGATCAGAGTCAAAGCCATTATTATTGGGAGATGTCTAAATGAATCTACAGGAGAAAATTATATGGGGTCTATGGTTTCACAAGAAACCTTTGAGTCTGAACAGGGAGTCATTCAGAGACTTGGGGGAAAAAGGCTGTTCCTAGTGACCCCAGTCTTTCAGAGAGGGACTGGCATGGGCACCTCGACAGTCTGCCTGGGATATCTAGAAAAGGAGAATCTTTTGCTTTTTAAAAATGTGGCTGCTGGCCAGGCGCGGTGGCTCACGCCTGTAATCCCAGCACTTTGAGAGGCAAGGAAGGTGGATCATGAGGTCAGGAGTTTCAGACCAGCCTGACCAACATGGTGAAACCCTGTCTCTACTAAAACTACAAAAATGAGCTGGGTGTGGTGGGATGTGCCTGTAATCCCAGCTACTCGGGATTGAGGCTGAGGCAGGAGAATAGCTTGAACCAGGGAGTTGGAGGTTGCAGTGAGCTGAGATCACATCACTGCCCTCCAGCACTGGCCAACAACAGAGCAAGACTCCGTCTCAAATATAAAATAAAATAAAATAGAAAGAAAAAAAAAGTATATGGCTGCTTTGGAAACCGAGCAGTCTCTGACAGAAGGCAGCCTTCGGGGACAGACCAGGCACATGGCTGGAGAACATCTTGTTCTAGGCCTAAGCAATTATTACTAAGGGACATTTTAGCTGCATCTCACCTAGAAATACTTCAAGCACTAAAATCCATTTCCTCTCAGTTTAAAATTCCCTTTAAAAAAAAAGATAGAAAGAGAGGGAATTATTTAGGCTTAAATGACAGAATGAGAGAAGTCAAACCAAAACTGAGTTACAAGGTGAATCAAGCCTCTCTCTGCAATCTTCCTTCCTTCTTTCCTGGGCTTTGGGGGTCACACCCTCTTTGTGAAGTTGGGAGGTGGCTCTGTGTTACCCTAAGCCCCAGGCCTACACTTTTCTACTATGAACAGGGGTTGGTGGTTTCTATTTTCAAGTGACAAGTTTTTTGTTTGCTTCTGTTTCCTATTTCACAAAAACATTTTACTGTGGTTTCAGAAGGATCAGCTCCCACTCAGAATCAAGTGAGTTTTACTGGTTGATGAAATCCTCTCCCACTCCACAGGGGCCAGCCTCATTCCCAGCCCTCATAGGGGCTGCCGAGTATCCCAGTGGGGTTTGAAGAATGCGTGTCACATTCTACAATTTGGTTCACCTTGCCTTTGGGTTTTCAAAGCCAGGAATTCTCAAACTACCCATCCCATTCTGGCATGACATGTGATTAGAAATTTTAGACATAGCTTGGGGTTGAAGGCAGGCATCATAATTTCCCAGTTATGACCTTTAGCTTTCAATCCCATATTACTCATAACCTTTCTGATGTACATATTTTCTTGAAAGAAAATTTATGTTCCTCTACCTTTGCATGGAATCTAAGATGAACTATATGCACAGTGTACTCAGCCTTGGCCAGTATCTGAACATTGATTTTGTTTTCAAGAACAAACAAATATTTATGGAGAATACAAACAATGCAGCAGGAATTAGACAGGGAAAGAATCACTCTGGTAGAAAGAACGAGGGAAGGTTTTAAAAGAACGATGGCATCTGAGCTTGATGCCAAAAGCGAATGCAATTTGACAGATGGGAAAGGAGGAGAAAGTTCAGAGGGCAGGGCTAGAGAGGGTGAAGGGGCCAAAGAGGCTGGACAGGAAACCCTTGGGAGAGCTGAGATGGCCTCAAAGGCCAGGCTGTAGCTTACTGTTTGTGTGCACAGTTTTGTTCTTTCAATTTTTAAAAACACTTTTTAACACACCATTGCTGACTTGAAGTGATTTTTTTTTTTTTTTTGAGATGGAGTCTTGGTCTGTCACCAGGTTGGAGTGCAGTGGCGTGATCTCGGCTCACTGCAACCTCTGCCTCCCAGGTTCAAGCAATTGCCCTGCCTCAGCCTCCCAGGTAGCTGGGACCACAGGCGTGCACCACCACTCCTGGCTAATTTTTTGTATTTTAGTTGAGACAGGGTTTCACCATGTTGGCCAGGATAATCTCGATCTCCTGAGCTCGTGATCTGCCCAGCTCAGCCTCCCAAAGTGCTGGGATTACAAGAGTAGACCACCATGCCCAGCCTACTATTTTACTGTGGTTAAATATACATGAGATTTACCCTTTTAACTGTAAGTGTACAGTTCAGTGGCATGAAGCACATTCACATTGCTATGTGACCGTCTCCACCATCCATCTCCAGAACTTTTCATCTTGCAAAGCTGAAACTCTGTCTTCTAGACACTAATTCCCCCATTCTCCCCTCCCCTAGCCCCCGGTAACTGCCACTCTACTTTCTGTGTCTATGAATTTGGCGACTCTAGGGACTTCCGATACATGGGATCCCCGCTGTTCTTTTGTGAGTGGCTCATTTCACTTAGCATCATGTCCTCAAGCTTCATCTATGTTGTAGCACATGTCAGAGTGTTCTTCCCTTTAAGGCTGATCAGCATGCCATGCTATGTGCATGCCACGTTTGTTGATCCATTCATCTGTCAGTGGACACGTTAGTTGCTTCCACCTTTTGGTTTTTGTGAATAATGCTGCTGTTAACACTGGTGTGACAACATCTGTTGGAGTCCCTGCTTTCACTTTTTGGGGGCATATACAGAGGAGTGGATTTCTGTGTTTAATTTTTTTAGAAACTGCTGTACTGTTTTATTATGAAAAATTTTAGGCATGTACAAAAGTTGAAAGAAAAGTACAATAAACAATTATATACATATCACGCAAGATTCAGAACAAAACAAGGGTCTCAAACTACCTAGCCCTAGAATGCAATTTGATTAAGGATGTTACGTATAGTACGGGATAGAGAGACAAGGATTGGAACACCCGCGTTCTGGCCTTCAGCACTCAGTTCCATGTGAAGCACAAAATTCTGATACTTATTTCCTTGAAAGAAAATTTATGCTTCTGTACTTCTGAAGTGAACAGAGAAATCCATTATCCAATTCTAACAAGTGCTAATATTTTGCCATATTTACATCATCTTTCTCCTTCCTCTCTGCCTACCTATCAAAAGTTTGATTTTCAGTGAACCACTTTAATGTAAATTGCAGACTTCAGGACCCTTCATCCCTGCATACATCAGCGTACCCTTCATCCCTGCATACGTCATACATACCCACATTGCCATGATCACATCCAACACAGTGAACTATAATTCCCTAACATCACCCATGCCTCACTCATTTTTTAATGCCCACAAATGTCCCCCAGATGTCTATTATGGTTGGGTTTATTTTTCCAAACCAGAACACGGTAACCAAGGATCACACTCGGCAGGCTTTTGACTCTATTCAGCAGTTAAAAGGGAGTCATTGGAGGTTTTGAGGAGGAGAGAAAAGATCCAATCTGGTTCAGTAGACAGCAGCATCTTTCTAGGTCCCCTGGAGCCATAATCTAACTCTTGGGGGGTGGATTTGGAAGACTGAAGAATGAATCCCTACTTGGTGGCAAACTAGACATAGGTTCTAATGGGGCTTTCAGCTGTCATATACTCTTGCCAACCTTCAACATAACTGAAAAAAAAGACTTAGAGTAGTTATTACCAAGCAACCAGAAGTTCTGCATTTACTATCACCACGCCTTCTTATTTAAGGTAAATAATACACCAGTTGCCACAATCTTAGCCTGTGCTTTTGTGGTACATTTAGATGCCGGGAATTCATAATACGTATGATAACTCATTTTGTCCCTCAGGGTTCTTCCTCTCCTCTTTGGTAAAGGTAACTTGCTTCTAGGGAAGGAGGCCTTCCTGGGATAGTGTGAGAGGGGCACTTTTCTTCCCCAGAGCAACTCAGTCTTCAGCTTATGTGAAACCAAAAATTCTTAAATTCTTAATTCGTCACTGAATCAGCAATGTATTTACTGAGACAACTATTTACTCAGCACTGAGGGGAAGTCAGAGGAAATAGAACGCACTTGAAACCAGGAGAAAGAAAACTAATAGAAGCAAAATAATTATAGAATCCATGTTTTCAACCAAGAGTACAAAGTGTAGTAGTTGTTCAAATTAGGGAGAGATCAAACCAGGCCAACTAGATAAGTGAATTTCAAGGTTACGACACTCCATTTTGGGGAATTCATTCAAAGACATGTTTTAAACTTTCATTTAGGTGGGATTTATTAGCCTAGAATATTTCTTTTGTTCTTTAGACAAAGGGACAGCTTCATTCTTTGGTGTTTACCCTCCACTATTAATGTTCTCTTTACCTTCAAGGGGAACTCCTCTTTTTTTCTCAATGAATCAATGGCAAGCTCTGTCACTTGAGGTCCCGATGACTTACAGCTGGATTTCTGGAGGATTTTGCTTTTGTTTTGAGAATGATCCCACAGTTTGGCCAGGGATTTTTCCTCTAACAATCGCAGCCGCACCCTCTGCACCCTGCAGGAGACCCTGAAAAGACTGGAAGGAATGTAGCAGCTCCATGCCAGCTTCTTCACCCCCGACCTGTGGTCTTGGTGCTTGTCTTCAGAACTTTGGTGTCACAGCAAGAATTTAGGCTCTGGGCCTAAAAGGGTTTGATTCAGATGTGGCCTCCCCACATCCTTGCTATGTGGACCTAATATCAAGTAGACCCTCTCCTGTGTGGCGACTCAGGAGTCAAATATGGGTTTGAAGCCCAGCTCTGCCAGCGACTGGCAATGTGGCCTTGGATCAGATATCTACATTTTTTTTTGAGCCTCGGTTTCCTAATCCATAGGATTGGGGCAGCAATATCTAACTTATTCTGGAGATTGTAGATGACATTATAAAATGCCTCACCATCCACGATGCATGAGAATCCAGCCAAATCATAGCCCCTATGTAGAAAAATGACCTGTGTGGTGTCTCTGACCCAGGGACACAGTCCCTGACATAGATGTGTTTCTCCCCCAGCACCAGTGTTCATGTGGATCTATGGTATTTTGAGCAAGTTCTGTCATTTTCCATTTTGCATCTATGCTATATTAGTTTACATATTCTCAGACTCTACTAAGACACAGAATAGAGGAATGACATAAACAGTTCTTTTTATATATATTTTTTCTTCTCAGCTATATCTCACCCCAAATCCTCCTTTGCCTCACTTCTCTGAATGTCTTCCAGCATACAAGCCCATTTTAAAGTTCTTGTTTTATGATTTAACTATGTGTCCCCCATGGATTCTATGCCCACCTGTGATCCCTCTGACCTTTCATTGTCTCACAGCTTCTGTCTACCCTCCATGCCCTGCCACCTCTTCACCTTCAGTCTGACCCTCTCACTCCTGTTTCCAATTGACTTGTCCAGACACTGGGAAGTCCCCCTCTGCCAATCCCTGGCCACCTACTTGTTCTTATCTAATCGTTCTGATTCTAGTTCCTTAGTATCCATAGAAATTTGGCTGCAACTATACTCCAGGAGAATCTACAGAAGTGTAGAGCAGTTACTAACAATCTTCCAACCTGGGCAATATGGTGAAACCTCATCTCTACAGAAATTACAAAAATTTATCCAGGCTTGGCAATTTGCACCTGTAGTCCCAGCCACTTGGGAGACTGAGGCAGGAGGACCACTTGAACCTAGGAAGTTGAGGCTGCAGGGAGCTGAGGTCGCGCCACTACACTCCAGCCTGAGCGACAGAGCAAGACCCTGCCTCAAAAACAAAAACAGAAACCAAAAACATTTCACCTCACAAGTAGATAGCATTGCTTAGTTTCCAGAGTTCTGTTGCTTTGAATCTCCTCAGAAGCTCAGAGCAGGAGCAGCGCTGGCTGGTTACTGTCTTCTCAGGACAAGGAAGCCACAGCCTAGTGACGTCAGCGCTCTCCCCAGGGCCTCTCTGCCAGTCTGCAGTGGTTCCAGAACCTGAGCCGATGGTGTCTGGCTCTGTCCTCACTCCACGACACTCTGCTCCCCCTCAGTCAATGGCAAATCAGCACTGTATATTCACTGTGCTTATTTATACACATATGGATTTCTATATCAGGGGAATGGGAGAGATGTATGGGTGTGGGGGTTGGGAACAGGTTCGAACCAGAGAGCTATAATTAATCCTTTCTCCCACACAAACCACTGAAATACCGCATATAATAAACAGCGTCACCCACAAAATGCCATGATTACACAGCGTTGCTTCGTATTCAGGACGAGAGGGAGGGGGCGAAACTAATTAACAGGTGGATTTGGGAAATTTACAACGTACTATTACTGGTAATAGAATTATCTTCACCCTCTTAATCATAATGGAGATGCAGAGATCCTCCCAGCTTTGCATCTGGCCATGCCCTGTGAAATAGAGTGATGCCAGAGGCTTGGGGGTGCTCATCAGCTCTCTCAGGAGAGGTGGGGAGCCAGTAACAGCTTGGGGTGATGAGTGGCTGTGCCATCACACCAGGGAATGAGCATTATTGTCAGGCCAGTGTGCCTCACCTGTTGGGGATCCCAAGTTGTTCCCAGTTTTCTTGCCTGCCTCCCCTCCCTGGAGTTTGCTGTCCAAAATCCAGAGAAAGAAGAGGCGGAGTCTTTCAAAATGTTAAGAGAGGCAAATACCCCGCCACTTTCCCATCACCCACACCTATCCCCACCTGCTACTTTCCTGCCTTTTTCCTGAAGGTGCCCCATACTTATTCTGCTGTGCAGTGTGGGGTCCCTGGTCCTGTGGCATTTGCAGCCTTAAAGGTCTTGAGAGCCAGAATGACCTTTGGGGCTCAAAGGATCTGGGCCTCTCATACTGCAGAGCAGAAAACAGATCCTCAGAAAGATGAAGCAACAGCGCTGGGGCTAGAAAAGTTTCAACCCCCTCTTGGGCTAACCATTGCCTTTTCTCCTCTCTTTGTAATATCTGCATCTGTTCACAGGCTAGAGGCCACTCCAGATGAGCCCTCAAGAGAAAAATGGGATAAGTCTCAGGGAACAAAGCACTCTTCTAACACGGAAACTGGGCACCGTGACCCGCCTTAGCGGTCTGTTAGTCATCCACATTAGCCCAGAAAGAGGATAGAGAAGGTCAGCATGGCAGAGTGGAAATGAGAGACAAAGTGGTGATGGGGCTGGTAAAAAACACTCAACAGTCGCTGTGGGTTGGGTGTTGTTGAAATCTCACCATCAATTCAGTATGCGGACAATAGCACTCCAAGACATTTTCGATTATTGTCATTCAGGAGAGAAAAAGAGAGCCAAGAGGACAAAACGTCCTCGAAATTGAGCTTGGCTTTTTTGTCCCATGAGCATTGTTGAGGGGGGAAAATGAGATGTGGGAATAGTGTCACTATTACTGCCATCATCAGCCTGAGAACACCATGGCGTCAGCTCGTGTTCAGTGAAGGTTGAGGGCTGCATGGAAGATGAACTCCAGTTGGTGCTTCAAGTAATGAGATCATGGAATTTTCTGCCCAAAATTATACTGGTTAATTGTTTCATCCAGCTTCTTTCCCCTAGAAATGGTACAGTGAGAGGGGAAAACTAAAAGCCAATTTAAGTAAGCAGAGCCTTGAGGGATAAGAAAACGTTCTTCTTTTGAGTAATTTTTGGACTTCCTTTAACATGGGAATCCTGAGGCCATTTGTGCTGTGAAGATCCCTCTGTTGGCAAATCAGGTCAGGAGCGACGTCACTTCCCTGAGTCAGACCTCTCCAGCAAGCCCTCAGACAGACAGACCTTACACATTGCCACTGGCCTCCAACTTAGAATGAGCCACGGTCCAGATTTTCTCCATAGTAAATGACTTGGAACTTGGAACACATTTTCTGATAGGAATCATGCTCTCAATGGCAGACAGGTTCACCAGCCAGTGAGTAAACACCCATCGGCCCATTTGTAACTGAGCTGGGAGTTAGGAGCCCTGGGTTCTGGTTTCAGCTCTGTCACTAGCTCCCTATGTGAGATGAACAAATCCTTTGGGCACTGCCCCTGATTTTCTAACCCAAAGTCTGATTATTTCTCTCTATTGGATAATACAGAATTTAATCGCCATTAGAAATACTTCCATAGGAAGCTATATTCCACTTTCTTGTGTGGAATGCCAAGCATGCATCTCTTCTGCAGAGGCAGGAAAGTTCTGCCCACACTGTCAACAGTAGCCCAGAGCCCGGGTGCAGTAGTTATCAGGCAGGTGGGGACTCTGCCTGATAACTAGAGGAGAGCTAGAGCTGTGATATGGCCCCTCTGGCAGCAGGGGAAATGGGAAGGGGTCCAACTCAGCTATACTAGGATCCGAGTCAAGGTCATTTTCAGAATCAGGAGATTGGTGGTGATGTGTGGAGTGGGCAGGTAGGAGAGGCCACCAGGGCAAGTTTGGGGAGGGGCATCCCAGTGTGCAGAGCTGAACTCTCTAGTGCATGAGGATTTGACCAGGGTTAAGGGTGATATCAAAAGCAAACTTCGGGATATTTAAGAGCTTTGCTTGACTTTTACAGTCTAGAACTTCATGCCAACTCTTTCGGGAGGATAAATTTGAGTCCTGTATCTCCATTTTAAAAAGGATAAGCCATTTTCATGCCTTTTGCTTATGAAACACCTTGGCCATCTAGGTGCATTGAGGATGGAGGGATCCTCTGTTTTGCTGTGTGGCTTGGGTAGCAGCTGTGACCCAGCTCCTATGCCTTGGAATCTGGGGAATACCCAGGGAAACAGGAGGACAGTGCAGGAGCCTACTCAGGGGAAGCTCAGTGAACAGCACACCACCTCCTCTCCACTTCTCTCCTCCCATCCCCTCTGTCTCTCCACACGCCTCTTTCCCACCACAGTGAGGTTTCTTTTGTTCCCAAGGTTTGAAGCCTGGTATCTACCAGTTTGGTATTTTCACTGGGACATCTGCAAGAGCACATGGCAGGCAAATTTGACTGTTCAGCAGGAAGCAGGAAATGTGATTTGCGGGAATGGTTTGATGGAAAACTCTGAGCTTTCTGGAAGCCACAGAGGGTACTGTGGGATAGCTTCAGCGAGCCCAGGGCTGGCAGATGATTCAGGTAGCTCTTGTCTAACCCTCTCCATCTACAGAGATGGAATTCAAGACCCAGAAAGATGAACTGACTTTGCCGAGATCATCGAGTTAGAAGGTGACAGAGAAAGGGCAGTGACCCCACTATTTGTCATTGTTAAAGCTCCTGGTACATTTTCAGAGAAGAGGCACTGAGGCGAGATGGCTCAAAGGGCATCTTCATCAGTGGGAAAATGCGCCGTCTCCCCAGTCGTCCCAAATTAGAAAGCATCAAGCGATAATCAGTGTGCTTTGAATATGCGGACAGCACAGATTCAGCACCTGTTTTCTTCCTTTGCTTTTTCTTTTTTAATTTTGGAAAGGTTTCACATCAATGCTAATTCTGACCGGATTTAACTCCTCCGTCCTGACTTCCCTCCCATTTTCTTGTTTCTTACCTTCAGATACCTACCACACATCTCCCCTCAGACCTCGCCTTTATCTCAAAGCCAGCTCAGGCCAGTTTAAGTGCCTTTCTCCTTACGCCCAGACTGTCACTGCAGCTGGCTGACTGGATCCCTGGCCTTCAGTCTGTCCCTGACTTGGGCAACACTGGAGTCGATTGCTAGTGTAAGCATTGTGGGAAATATAGAGTGTGGTGGAATCATATTTGCATATATTTGCTGATATATAGTCAGGGCAGAATCCTGACAAGAACTCAGGTCTCCTGATTCCCAGTCTAGTGCTCTTTTCATAACATTCTAGTACAGTAGAAGTAAACAGTTGTGCCCGTTCTTTGGAGTCTATAGTAATGAAATGTTCCCAACAATCACAAGTGTCCAAGGAGGGTGACTTGTCCTTCACTAAGCTTGCTAGACACTGCTGGGTCTTTGCAGAACAAGTCATTTCACACCTGTTTTCTAGGCATGAGTCTTTGCATTTCTTGGAAGATGGTTTCTGGGCATCGTTTTGTTCGCCTTCTTTCTTTACACCTTATACCACATTAAAGGGAGTATGAAATGGCTTCCACACATATGAAAAGCAAACTTAGGATATTTAAGACCTTTGCTTGGCTGCGGGGGTGCGGGGGTGGGGAATTAAAAAAAAAAAAGCAAAAAAATGACCTTTGCTTGACTTTTACAGTCCAGAACTTCATGCCAACTCTTTCAGGAGGATAAGCTATAAGCAGCAAGGCTCTCTACATCTCTTTGAATCCTTTTCTTCTGCTGGCCCTAGGAATTTTCTACTTTCCTTTCCTTTTTAAAGTTATATCTTACTTTGGGTCTTGAAATTTGCTCCTTCCTTTCTTCCCTCCTATATCTGAAAATAAGTGCACTGGTATTCTTCATCTACAAAGAAAAATGTAGTGGCCAACAAAAACTCATATTCAGCAACTTTAGAAACAATCAGTCTCCCACATGTCAAACTCTGTTGGGTTCTGGTAACACAAGGATAAATAGAAGCTGAAAATTGATTTCCAGGAGCCCATGTGTGCAGATGTTTATTACATGACATTCCAAGTGCTATGGGTCATCATGCACCATGGCATAATGGCCACCCCTCTATACTGGGAGTTTTAAAGTTTTGGACCAAGCTTAGCAAAAGTCACTATTCATATTTTTTGTCTTTCCTGCATCTATTCACCAGATGACAAAGACAAAGATATGTCCAAATTAAGTAAGACCGAGGTTCAAAAGTCCAGAGAAGATTCTGTAGACTCTCTTCCGTTCATTTCACCCTTCCTTGAACTTCAAGAAGTTCTTGCTCCTGGCTTATTCTGTCAAACATTTGCATTTTTCTGCCACAGCTTCAACTTGGGCGCTGGGAGGTATGCATCCCTTAGCTTGGGCCAGTTCTGCCCTTCTTTTTCTAAGGCTGTTTCATCTTTCCTAGAACCTCCTGTCTTCTCCTCCTCCTTGTTTGAGGCAGGGAATACACCCACCCATTCCCAGAATAGTGCCTTTTACCCATACTCTTGTTTAAGGCAGCTGGCAGCTTTACATCAGAGTTAAGTCTTTCACGTAATTCTGACAAAAGGTGTTTAAATCCTTTTGCAAAGCAATGGTCTCCTTAACACTCTCACAAAGAAGGCTGCAGCCTCAAAGAGGGCTTCAGGAGAAGGTAGCCTTTCCTATAGGCCTTGAGGTGTGAGTAGTAGAGCAGGGAAGTATTCTAAGTACAGGGAGTCACTGGTGGGACATACAAGAAGCACAGAGTGTGCAAGGATGTAGTATGTCACGATCCCCTGTCTGGTTTGTTTTCTCTGCCCCCCAGCTTAGAGGGTAACCAGTTACCCCAATATTGCCTTTCTTCTCTTTTAGTCTCTGAGATCTTCTCCAAAGGCCTGAGAATCTCATCCTCCAGAATGACCATCTGGAAGCACTTATCAGGGGCAATAAAAAAGTGTGGGTCAGTGGCCATTAAAGATCCAAGCCTCCAGCCAGGCACAGTGGCTCACGCCTGCAATCCCAGCACTTTGGGAGGCCACCTGAGGTCAGGAGTTCAAGACCAGCCTGACCAACATGGAGAAACCCCATCTCTACTAAAAATACAAAATGAACTGGGTGTGGTGGCGCATGTCTGTAATAATCCCGGCTACTCAGGAGGCTGAGGCAGGAGAATTGCTTTAACTCGGGAGGTGGAGGTTGCAGTGAGCCAAGATCATGCCATTGCATCCAGCCTGGGCAATAAGAGCAAAACTCTGTCTCCAAACAAACAAATGAATAAACAAACAAAAGCAAAAATCCAGCTTCTAGTGGATCACTGCTGATCTAGGGTAGCTATAGCCTGGGAGCCTCTCCTCAGTCCTCAGCTTTATCCAGCTTGGTCAAAGCATCATTTTGAAAACGTTAAAAACATGACTCTCATATAAAATAGAATGAGTATGTTTCAAAAATGTATTCAACTCATGGATGAATGAGGGAACCATTAAAATGGTAAAAAGCTGATTCTAAGACCGTTAAAGAACAGTTTATTGCTTCCATAGGGAAAGGCATTTAAAATAACATTTAAAATATATTAGAATGAGATTGCTAGGTAAGATATAAAATTGGTTCATGTACCACTGGGCAAGAAACAATAAGCACAGGGTTATCTTTTCTTTTTCTTATATATTTATTTAGAGACAGGGTCTTGCTCTGTCACCCAGGCTCGAGTGCAGTGTGGTGCAATCATAGGTAACTGCAGCCTCAAATTCCTGGGCTCAACTGATCCTCCTGCCTCAGCCTCCCAAGTAACTGGGACTATACGTACATGCCACCACAGCTAGCTAATTTTTAAAAAATTGTTTTTAGAGAGGAGTTATGATATGTTGCCCAGGTTAGTCAAGAGATCCTCCCACCTTGGCCTCCTAAAGTGCTGGAATTACAGGCATGAGCCACCATGCCCAGCCTGTGGTTATGTTTTCTACAGACCATACTCATCTGCCTTGCTATTGGATGGAATCATTTACATGGCTCTCGGTTTTTTAAAAGTTAACATCCCTGATGAAGTTGTAAACATCCTATTCAATAGTAAATAGCAAATCAAACCAAGGTGCACACCCCTAAAGCATCAAATAACTCCAGGTAAACACCTTCCAGCACTGTAGTAAAAGGACCTGCAATCAATCCTTTGCTGCATCTCCAGATCCTGTATGATTGTTTCCAATGCCAGGGTGGATGTTCTTAGCAATGTTTCCTTTCATTAATAACACTAGCAAACATTTTCTGAATGCTGCCGCACGTGAGGCACTCCATGGTGCCAGGGAGTCACAAGGAAGGGTGAGGAACAGTCCTGTCCTCCAGAGGGTCTGATCATGACACTAAAAGTCAGTCCCAGGAAGTGTTACAAAGGAGGAGCTGCACAGACAGTGGACACTGTTCTAGTTCTGGAGAGAGAAAAATTCCTTCTAGCATGGGAGGCCAGAAGGCTGCTGAGGAAGCTCCTTTGCACCTGTGGGTTTAGCTCACCCTGTTTTCCCCTTGTCTGGTGTATGGCATTGGCCCACGTGGGTGTAGGCTCCTTTCACGCGTTCTGCAGAGATGGGAGTCCAGTCTCTTTTGTGACTGCCTTCCTCCTTCCCTCCCTCCCCCTGCCGCTCATTCCTGCTGACTTTTCACCTGCCATGTGGGAGCTGCATCTTGGTAGAGCTCAAGTGCTGCTCTTTCTGGCTGTGCAGCAGGTAAACCTCAGTGTGCCAAGCCACCAGCAGCCTGGGATCAAGTGGGTTGGGGCTTCCATGCAAAGACACAACTGAGTGAGAGGAGGAGGGAGTGAGTGTAGGTGGGAGGGAAGTGAATTTATGGGCAGTTGCCTGAGGACGGGTAGACAGAAGTGAAGAAAGCTTGACAGATGGATTAGAGGAGACAGATGTTGTGACTTCGGCTAGTTTGGGGCTGGAATTAGCCCCCACCAACCTGTGATGACAGGCACTTAGGCATGCCAAGGTGAGGCCTGGGGCTGCTGGCACACTGGAGGCCTGAGTGCTGACAGCAGCTCGGCGGAGGGCTCTGGGTTAGTAGCAGGAAGAGTAGAATAGAGACATGAGAATACTTCGTTCTCCTTTGTTTTTTAGTTAACCGCTGTGAAGAGGAACCTATTGCCCTTGGCAGCATTCTATCAGAGTGCTGCTTTCCATAACCCTATGGAAGCAGGCCCCAAACAGGAAATGGGGACACAGACATTCATTTCTTTGTGGCTGGTATAAATTTCATTTGCCCTGGGTTAGTGGCTACTTGAAAGATTGGCTTTGAGGTCACAGAGACCCCATAGTTAAACCTACATGGCTGTTAAGGCCAAAGCGAAACACTGTGACAAACTTATCTCGTCCCTGGCCTTCCTGGGGGGTCTCTGGGAGGTCAGCAGGGCAGTGGTTCATGCAGCCGGCCCTGTGTGATGGTGGAGTGAGCAAGGGTTTGGTATCAAGGGAACCGCATCAGACCCTCTCTCTGCTACTTAGATGCGGCATGATCCTGGAAATTGACTTTGCCTTTTCTGAGCTTCAGTTTTTTTTTTCTATCAATGGACACATTAAGTTTATGATTTAATCTGATCAAGTGTCAGGACCTCTTCCAGTGCCAGGCATAGTGTAGATGCTCACAGCAGGAATTGGTATAAGTGTCAGAGCTCCCAACTGCACAACCCCTACTGGAGAGTCTGGTTATTATTCACTCTCCCGAGACAGGGACGAGCTCTGACTTCCTTCACTGGGTCTTGTTTCTGTCACCTGCTTAACTATGATCTTGGGCAAGGTGCTCAATATCTGCCTCTCATTGCGAAGTGGGAATAATAATGGTCTCTATTTCACATAGATGTGAAAGTGAAAGGTGAGAAAATCTACCCAGTCAAAGGTGACCAAATCAAGTACTTGGTCCCTTGCCTGGAATATGGCCCCATCAATCATTAATAGCGAATCTGTTGTTACAGAAAGTCCCCGTCTTTGGCAACTGCCTAATACCCAAGGAGGGAAGTGGTCATGAGTAGTTATTACAGACACAAATTTCTCCAGAAAGACCAAAAATTCTCCCTGAAAATGCATCACTTTGCTACTTTGTCCCTTGCAGTTCATAAAGGGCGCTCCTTTGTAGTCCATCCATAGAGTTCTCCTCGGGAATAAGCAGGATAAGGGGTTTACCCCGATGTATCAGTTTTCTAGGGCTGCCATAACCATTTGCCATATACTGGAGCCCTTAAAACAACGGAAATTTATTCTCACAGTTTTAGAGGCTGGAAGTCCAAAGGCAACGAAGGCAAGGCATTGGCAAAGCCGTGCTCTTCCCGAAGGCTGTAGGGGAGGATCCTTCATCGCCTCTGCCAGCTTCCAGTGGCTTCAGGCAGTCCTTGGCTTGTGGCAGCATCACCCTGTCTCTGCTCGCTCTTCACATGATCCTCCTCCCTGGGTCTCTGGGTCTCGATCTTCCTGTCCTTTCTCTTCTAAGGGCAAGAGGCATTGGATTTAGAGCCCACCCTGGATCCTGGACGACTCATCTCGAGATCCTCCATTCAATTACATCTCTAATTAATTACAATGCTAAGACCTTTTTTCCAAATAAGGTCATATTTACAGGCAGCAGAGGTTAGGACTTACACATATCTCTTGGTATAAATTCAATCCACTATACCCGTTTTATATATAAGGAAATGGGCTGAGAGAAGTTTCCTTCCTTTTCTGAGGCTGTATGGCTGCTTCATGACACAGCCTGAGCTGAGATCTAGGTTTCCTGATATGTTTTCCAATGCTGTGTCCACTGCTCTGATCAACCCTCTAACCAGCACCCAGCAGCCCAAGGGCAAGGCAAGGGTTGAAGTTTCCCTTGCACCTCCTTGTAATACGCGGGCACATGGGGCGGTCCCGTCCTAGGCCTTTCAGGCCCTTCCCTCTCTCCCTCCTACATCAGCAGAGGCTTTCCTGTGTATCTTTCTCTGTGGAGCTGCTTCATGCTAATTTCTTACAATGGAAACTGACCTGTGTCTGTGACCGTCCCTCTTCTATTTGAACAACAGGCAGATGTAAAGGCCTTGAGTCCTAATCCAATGGAGGGCATTGGGCCATAGGAATTGCAGCTCCTCTGACAAACTGGTGCTATTTGGGAACTGAAGTCTCAGATACCTTGAATCATGCCCAAAGACAGCCAGCCACCTGGCATCCATGCCAAGATCTCAGCCTGGCTAAGACAGTGCCATCAACCACATGTCTTTGGGCCAGAGGAAGGGACCTCACCATCATGGAGGCCTTTCCCCAAGTCCAGAGACAAGGTCATAAGCTGCCTATGTAGCTTACTTTGACCTTCATCTTACCTGATTTTGACTGTGGGGTCAGTTTCCTATCTTTTTTTTTTTTTTTTTTTTTTTTTGAGGCGGAGTTTTGCTCTTGTTACCCAGGCTGGAGTGCAATGGCGCAATCTCAGCTCACCACAACCTCTGCCTCCTGGGTTCAGGCAATTCTCCTGCCTCAGCCTCCTAAGTAGCTGAGATTACAGGCATGTGCCACCATGCCCAGCTAACTTTTTGTATTTTTAGTAGAGATGGGGTTTCACCATGTTGACCAGGATGGTCTTGATCTCTTGACCTCGTGATCTACCCACTTCGGCCTCCCAAAGTGCTGGGATTACAGGCGTGAGCCACCGTGCCCGGCCCAGTTTCTTATCTTAAGGAGGAGAAAACAGACTCCCAGTGATCTCCCAGGCTGTGAGGATCACATGAACTAATTTATGTGAAAATTCTCGAATACAAGCATGAGGATTAATTATATTGTGATTAGCCTCCCATTTCTGTCCTCCCCACATCACACACAAACCAAACCCAGACTCCTAAGAAGCTGGACTCCTTTACCAGGTTGTGCACCTGTTCCTCTGCCCAGAGTGCCCAGGTGCACAAAAGCAGATTCCCTGCTCTTCGGAGGGGAGAGGGTCTACCCTAAAGGAGGAGGCAGGAGCCTTGAACATGGTAGTGTTCAAGTGGGGTAGTGGGGCTCCCCCCTTGCACTGCCACGAGAAACTCTGGGTGTCTTTGGAGTGGGGATGGGGCTTCCTCGTGTCATGAAGCAGCTGTGACAGGCTCTACAGATGGATTTCCATTTTAATGGATGTGTCAGGGCATCAAAATGTCTCTGTTCTGTCCTCATTAAAATGGAAGCCCACTGCTACAGGGCACAGAGGAGGTATGCTACACTATTTATTGTTTTTTATCTGCCTTCCTAAAACTGGGCTGTTCAGGTTCAAATGGCAGATAAAATTGCCACCCACCTCTCTCCACCCTGTCATTTTCCAGCTCACGTCTGTTCACTGCACATTGTATGTTAAATGTTATATTACCGGAGTATCAGAAGGCCTGAGCAGTACCTCCAAAATCTGATTTGTCTAGCTTCCTGGCAACTTGTAGAGGTTATTTCTGTTCTTTCCTTTCTTAGGAAAGTCCCCGCCTCTGGCTTCCATCTCTCTGCATTCTGGCCTCTTCCCCATCCTGTATCCCATGAAGCCACTGCCCTAAGGTATCAGGAAGTTCCTACCTCTTTCCATGGTTTACTTCGTTTCCTGCCTTCCATCTCGATGGTGTACTTAACCAGATGATACTAGATGCTATCAGTAACTCTCCCAGATGATACTAGAGTTGGATGTGAAATAAAAACTCCCTTCACTGCCCGTAAATCCTAAGGACTTCTAATAGAACAAACAACTACTAATTCAGCCCCCATCACTTAGAGAGCTGTGTCTGTGTTTATTGACATTACTTATCATTGCACTGATGTTCTTATACAATTACTATAAATATATGCAGGATCAAAAGGATCATATTTCCATAATTGTGACTAACTCCTAGAAAGGCAGAGATCAGTTGAAATGCCTGTGGTGCACTTAAAGTTTCACTTAACCAAAATATATCTTATTCTAAGTAGGAGGAGAAAGTAGCAGTTTGTGTAGGCAGACATGGGAAAAATTCTGTTTTATAATGCTGGACCTTCGAACGTCATCTGTTGAGATAAAAATCCTATAACAAGTGCCACATGACTCCAATTCTGAAGTTGAAGTGGGGGTTTTGTTACAATTCATGTATTTCTAGAATTTACACCTCCAGGTTGCATGAACTAGAGATAAAATAGAATTGATAGCCAGTTTCGCTGTAATGGATTAGGGAAGGGGAAAAAAGCATCTTAAATGGGGCAAGGAGGGACACCCATTCTGTCAGCTCCATTTCCTTGTCTGTCTAAGCCAGAAGTCAGCAAATTATGGCCCACAGAGCAAATTTAGCCCACCACCAGGCCCATACAGGAACACCTATCACTTCATATATTGCCTGTCGTGTTTTCAGGCTACAATGGCAGAATCGAGTAACAGAGACCATATGGCCTGCAAAGCTGAAAATATTTACTATCTGGCCCTTTATAGGAAAAGTTTGCTGACTTCTGCTCTGAGCTGTTGACACTCTGTGCTATTTAGCATCCCTGGGTGAACCTTCTGACAGAAGAATTTGAAAGGCTGCCCTGTTTGATGCCTGCAGCAACCAAATAAAACCAAAACACAATAATCTGTACTCCATAGTCTGGAGCACAGAAAAACGATACGATCAGGTGTCACATAGTCAGAAGATTGGATTAACTACACACTTCTTTGTAGATTGCCTGCTACCAGATGTGCTTTTCTGCTCAGGAATAAAAATAGCACCATGAATAATAGCAATACTGCATTAGTAGAATGGTTCCCAGCATTGATCGAATGCTTCTGATATCTTTGAATAGTTTATATACGTTCAAACAACCCTGGGGAAGTAGGTGGTAATCATGACCCACTTTACAGATGAAGAAACTGTGGTCCAGAGAAGGTAACTGGCTTTCCTGTGTCCCACACTTGGAAGCATCAGAGCCGGCTGGAACCCAATCTGATGCCCCAGCCTACGTCATGATCCAACACTCTGTGAGGAGCATGTCTTTTTATAGTGTTTGTTGAAATGAAATTTTATCTAGATTTTCACAGAATCATAGAATTTTATAGCTGCAACACTTTGGTACTTGTTGGGCCAGCGTCTCTCATTTTGTCAGTAGTAACTAACACGTATATGATGCTTTAAAGTTGAAGAAACATGTTTACGTAGATTCTTATTTGATACGCATGCCAATCCCATGATGTAGACAGGTCTTCTTTTCCAGAAAAGGAATGGAGGACCAGAGAGTTCACATGCATTATTTAGTAACAGCCAGGACTGGCTGGGCTTCCTCCCCGACTTTTCTGACACTGAGATTTATTAGATTTCCTAATGCCATATGACCCAAGGATTCAGCATTTTCATTTGTTCCAAAGTCTCCTAGCTACTTGTCAGCAGCACCAGGGCTAGAAGAAAAGAAGGTGAACCTAGGATTTCTGGGCAAGAAAGGACAGCTAGTCCAAGAACATCATCTCCCAAGGGAGGATGGGGCAGCACGAGGCCTCCAGCGGCTCTGGGGTGGCTGGTTTCTAGTGACAGCTGCAGGTCCTTTCATCCCATGTTTGCTGAAGATGATGTGCCAAGCCCTGTATTAGAGTAGTGGTTCTCAATCCGGAGAGTTTGTTCACACACAGATTGCTTGGTCCCACCCCCAGGTATTTCACTTCAGCAGGTCTGGGGTGAGCACAAGAACTTTCATTTCTAGCAGTTTCCCAGAGTGGCAGTGCTGCTGCTAGGAATCACATTGAGAGAATTCGTGTATTAGAGGCTTGAGACATGGTGACTAAATCAGAGAGTTGTGGTTCCTACCCTGAATGGAGCTTGCATATATGAGTGAGTGGATGAATGAATGAATGAATGAATGAAAGTGTGTTGGGGCAGAGGGAGAGCACTGAGTAAAGAACACCTTTACAACACCGTGTGGAAAGAAGTAGAATAGAGATAGGTGTGGGGAACTGAATAAAGAAGCCAGCTTAGTCTGGCTGAGTACAGAGGGCTTTGCAGAGGAGGTAGCCCCTGGTGGGCTCTGAAAGTCCCGGAGGTGTCAACCAGGCAGAAAGGGGAGGTAAGTTTATTCCTAGGAAATAGCTGGTGAAGAGGCACAGGGTAGGCTACTAGGAGGGCTGAGAGCCTTCATGAGTTGGGGAATTCACAGTAGGTGTGACTATCATGAAAGGTGCATTTGTGTGCAAGAGACAGGCAGGGAACAATGAGAGAAAAGGCCGGGAGCAAAACAGTAGCCACACGACTGAGTGTCTTGACTTGCACACTGGAAGAGCTGGGATATCCTTCTAGGAGCAGTGGGGAGCCACTGAAGGAGTACAGGCTGTGGAATAGCGAGATCAGGTGTGCATTGAAGAAAGACGCAGAGACTCAATGCGGATACTATGAGCTGGAATTAGGCCACCCCATGTCACTATCATGTGGGAGGACAAAGGGCTGTGGGAGAAATGGGCAATGCACTGCAGATGGCTGGCAAGAGGAGAGAAACACTTCTCAGCTGTATTTTATTTGGGACTCTTACTAACTGCATTTTAGACCGTTATTTCAAATATATATGTATATATATCACCAGAAAGCTATTGAGTGTCTCTGGAAGAAAAACAGAATTTAGAGTATCTCAGGAAGAAAAACAAGGTTTTGATTCTATTCTTCTGTATGACCTTCAGCAAGTTACTTAAACTTTCTGTGTTGCTGTTTCCTCATCTGTAAAATGAGGATGGCAGTGAGTTGTGAGGATTGTGCAGGGTAATGAAAGTAAAATGCCACCAAGTGTACTGTAAGTACTTCACGTTTGGTATTTTTATTAATTTATTTTAGTTGGCATTCTTTCCTTTCCTGGGAGAGATGATATGGGTGAATATTTTTGTTTCATACCTGGTATCTGTAATTAGCCCGCTTTCTTCAAGAAAGAAAATAGCAACAGTCCCTCCAGTACACAAACACAAGTGCTTGTCCTCTTTGTGTGTGTGTGTGTTTTAGAAGTAATTTCATGGCTCATGCACTTGAGAATCCATCAGGAAAGCTGGGTCCCTCTATCAAGCAGATGATCGTCCCTGCTGGGCATTCATTGGCAAATCACAGTTCTATTAATTAACACAATGTGGGATTTCAGCTCTCAACTCCTTGCACACTCACCCTTCCTTCCTTGGGTTTTTGAGTTGCGGCCTCTGTCCTCTGCTGAGTCCCGGTGACATATGTATCTTGGAGCCATCCCTTTGTACTTTGCTCAGCCCTGGGCTCCTTAACAGCCAGACCACGGGCCTCCTGCTTCCACCTGCCTTTCACATCCTTGCTCTGCTGCCTGCCTTCTTCTCTCAACATCCCCATCGCCTGTTTTCTGGAAAATTTCCTGATTTCTCCCCAGGGTAAAAAGGGGCATGTGTTTCTGTTCGGAACACTTTGCTTTGACTTGGCATGCCTTCACGGACTTCAGCGGGGCGTCTGGGTCTGCGTAATGAGCCTCTGTACACCGCAGCTGCCAGCCTAGAGGAGCTTTGCTAATGCAGATGTAACAAATTCCACCAAACAAAACCCCCCTAACAGATGCCTTCACAAGTTAGGGCTCCAAGCTCTGTCTTTTGTTACCACTTTTGCTACTTCCCTTGAGGCTGTGTCCTTGGGCATTTTCCTTCTTCCTTCTTTTTCTTTTCTTTTTTTAAAACCAGGTCGGGGCATGGGGTTGTAATAATCCACCCACACCCATATCCTCTGGCTTGGTACCTGTCACCTGAGACATAGAAATAGCAGGCTCAGAGGTGAGGGGATTTACAAAGTCCTCAGCAGGGCCAGGTCCTAACCCAGACCTCCTCACCTCTTTTTGGCCCTAACTCTGAAAGAACTTTGAAAAGTTAAGAGGACCGTGTATCATGCAATCTATTGTTGCTGTTGCTATGACTATCGTATTAAAAGTGGGTGACCACGGGCACTGAATTGTACACTTGAAAATGATGAAGATGATAAATTTTACTACAGTTTTTAAAAGGCCTGAAATTCGGATGCATCCTACAACGTAGATGAACTTTGAAAACATGCTAAGTAAAATTAATCAGATACAAAAGGACAAATGTTTATGGTTCCAGGCACTTAAGGTGTATGAGTGGTCGAATGCATAGAGAAATTAGAATGGTGTTTCTGTTGGATGCCATTTTACTCAAATAAAATTTAAAACAAAATTTTTTTTAAAGAAATTAGAGGCTGGGCACGGTGGCTCACACCTGTAATCCCAGCACTTTGGGAGGCCGAGGTAGGCGGATCATGAGGTCAGGAGGTCGAGACCATCCTGGTCAATATGGTGAAACCCTGTCTCCACTAAAAATACAAAAGAAAGCTGGGCATGGTGGCGGGGGTCTGTAGTCCCAGCTACTCAGGAGGCTGAGGCAGGAGAATCGCTTGAACCCGGGAGGCAGAGAGTTTGCAGTGAGCTGAGATTGTGCCTTTTTACTCCAACCTGGCAACAGACAGAGACTCTGTCTCAGAAAAAAAAAAAAAAAAACAAAAAAACCCAGAATGGTGGGCCGTGGAGAAGATGGAGAGTTAATGCTTAATGGGGACAGAATTTAGTTCGGGAAGATGAACATTCTGGAGGTGTGTGGTGGTGATGGTTCCACAACAATGTGAATGTAGTTAATGTCATCGAACTGTATATTTTTTAATGGTTAAAACGGTAAATTTTATGTTATGTATAAACACAATTTTCAAAGGGGGAGGAAGGAACCACCATGAAAGCATTTTTAAAGCCCCAAATGAACACTTTTTAAAAAGCAAAAAAAATGTAAAAATAACTTCAAAAGCTCCATTTATTGATTCAAAGTCATTCTCTTAGCTTTAGGATATAAAAATGGATTATGTATAATTTGGGTTGCTCACAAAAATCACCGTGTTTGTTTGGCGCATTAAATTTAAAAGTATAACTCGACTCACCCATTCATTCAGCACATTTATGGAGATGGTGTGGGAGGCAGAGTGCTCAGCCTTGAATAAAACAATCGGCGCAAACCCGCTAATTGAATTTCATTTAAAACAGTTGACATTTTTCTTACAAATCGGTTGACAGGCTGTTGAACCTAAGGAATCCAGTATCTTTTGATTCTTATGGGTTTTATTGGTGAGTGTCTTTCAGGTTACCTGGTGGAGGCAGGTCTGGCTTGTCTTTGGTGCAAGGATGCAAGGGAATGAAGCATGCAGGGAACCCCAGTTCTCGCTGGGTCCCAGGGCTTCCCAGGCTGGACTCTGCAGAAACAGTAACTCCATGTTGTTTGGGTTTCAGGCTGAGCTTGAGTGAACTGCCCTTTTAGTATGCCCTACGTAGTCCTGTATCCCCAAAGAGCATCTGATCGGGTCAGCTTGTCATTGTTCAGAAAGAAGTGACTGCATAGGGCAGGGCATCCCTCCACACCATCTCTGGAGCATAAGGTTGTTAGGACAATTAACTGAGTTAAATGGAGAGTCCTTAGAAGAGTGTTTTATTCAACACATGGCAAGTGCTGAGTCAGTGTTGTCATTCATGAAACAAAACACAACAGGAGACCCTAGGATGAGAGCGGGGGAGTGCAGGAACGAAGTCTCAAATCTGACCAATGTTTGGATATTCTGATTCAGCCTCATCCAGATGTAAATTGTCCAAGAGCCTGCTCTAAAGGTGATCCGGGCTGTAGAGTGGAGGCGAGTTTGGAAGAGAAGCAGCATGACTATCCCTTAGGTTTCTGCCGTGGAGCTGTGGGCCCAAGAGATTTGCGGCAGCCTGAATGGGTTGACAACACAATTCATGCTGTTTATTGACAAAAAAAAAATTCACTTAACTTCTAGATTTAGATTCTGCAAAATGTTGAGTTTTATTTGATCTGAGCCATTTTCTAGAGAGTATTTGGGTAGATTCAGATGAGGGAAGGGAAAGAGAATGGCTTTGCCAGTGAAGTGCAGCACTCAGCGGAGCTCGGGGGAGTCAGGCTCACCCAGCGCTCAGTGCCCCACATGGCTCACTTTCATGGAGCACATGGTATGTGCCATATATGAGCCCCTCAGCCTTCACATTCTGAGGCGAGGCACTGTTATTAATCCCATTTTACAGAGGGGAAAACCCAGGCACAGAGCTAACCAGTCTGACAAGAGCCAGTGTTCACACCCAGAAGTCTAACTTCAGACGCTTTTGGGTCTCAAGAGTCTCGATTTCCAGTTTTAATTTAACAGCATCACTGAAGTTGGTAAAGTCTTTGGTTCCTGTTTAGATCTTCGGGAGAATGCTCAGCTGCACGACGTCACAGAGCAGCACAGTGGATTGCGCTCTGCTGCAATGTCATGATCTTTCATGTGATGAAAAGTGTTGGTCCATCAGCTGTGAATATTACTGAGCCCTTTTGTGTGCCACTCACGGTGCCATGTGTAAAGCAATTGTATGCCACCCCATCCTCTGCCTGACATTCAGATTGTACAGCTGATACATTCTTTAGGGTATCTGCACTTCCTATTTCTACTTTTCTATAGAAAATGATTTCAAATCACAACTTTTTTTCTTCCCCCAATTCCAATGTGTATCTGTAAATGTGTAATTGTTGTGAGTCACATTGATGCTTCTTTTAGAGATTCCTGTGTATATTCCAATTCTTCTTCTTCTTTTCTTTTTTGAGATGGAGTCTCACTCTCAGTGGCATGATCTCAGCTCACTGCAACCTCCACCTCCCGGGTTCAAGTGATTCTCCTGCCTCAGCCTCCCAAGTAGTTGGGATTACAGGCATGTGCCACCACACCCAGCTAATTTTTACATTGTTAGTAGAGACAGGGTTTCACCATGTTGGTCAGGCTGCTCTTGAACTCCTGACCTCGTGACACCCGCCTCAGCCTCCCAAAGTGCTGGGATTATAGGCGTGAGCCACCGTGCCTGGCTATATTCCAATCCTTGAAAGAGGCCTATTCAGAGATTGCCTCATGGACAAATGACTTAACAGACTTAAGGATCTTAAGAAAAGACAAAATAAAATTAACAAGACTTCTGCCTGGATGCATTGTCAATCATGGATAGAGACATTATAGAAAAAACATGCCTTTGTTCTTTTGCCAGACCTTGGATTCTTTTTTCTGGTATTCTTGGGTCATCTTGCCTCTAAACCAAGTCATTGAGAGTATTTAGCAGGCAGTTGCTGATAGGGTTTGGTTCACAGAGTCTGCTGATGAGGACACTTTCTTTGTTGAATCCAAATGCCTCCATGGAAGGACAGCTTCTGGCTAGACAATGCAGAAAATAGCTGTGTGAACTTGCTCTATCCTTCTATTCCTTATGGAAGCTCAAGGACATTTGTTTGTTTCTGCATTTGTTCTTAAACAATGCTTTAAGTATTTTCCTCTTTGATGTAAGAGCGATGCATACTTATTGCAGGGAATTTAGAACCCACAGAAAAGGATAAAGAAGAATAAAAAAATCATTGAAAATTCTCTTCTCCCACTATTAACCTTTGGTACATTTTCTTTTGGTCTTTTTTTCTTGCTTATTATTATTATCATTAGTATTTATAACCATTATAATTACATACCCAGGAGCAGATAAAACATACAATTTCAGGTCTAGTTTTTTCCAGCATCACTTAATTTCTCCAAAAACATCATTTTTATGGCTGTGTAATAGCTCATAATGTGAGTATACCATAATTTCTACAACCATATCCCCATTGTTGGAATAGTTTAGATCGTTTTCAGTTTTCATAATAGGGCATTTAATGCATGCAGTATGCTTCTTACATAAAAGGATATGGTTGGTCAGCCTATAACATTGGAAATTAATACTTCATTAGAGAGTATCTGCAAATGACTTTTCATTCTCAAACTAACTACTAGATAGAAAGATGTAAATGTTTTGGCTTTTTTTTGAGGTTGAGTTTCACTCTTGTTGCCCAGGCTGGAGTGCAATGACACAATATTGGCTCACTGCAACCTCCACCTCCCCAATAGTTGGGATTACAGGCATATGCCACCATGCCCAACTAATTGTTTTGTATTTTTAGTAGAAACAGGGTTTCTCCATGTTGATCAGGCTGGTCTCAAACTCCTGACCTCAGGTGATCTACCTGCCTCGGCCTCCCAAAGTGCTGGGATTACAAATGTTTATATAGAAAGCTACTGTGTAGCTTATCTCTATCTCCGTCTTCTCTAAACCTCTCTACCTAACTACACTCACATACCCACAAATACCCTGTTATTATAAATGTGTATTTATATATTCAGTAGTAGCATCTGCTTCACATAAACATTATCTAACTTTGACAAATTAAATGATCCCTGCAGGGTTCTAAAAGTTGGGTCAATTATGTGTGTGCATTATTATTTATTCTATTATTTGCTACCAATCAAGCTCAGTTGATCATTTCCATGTCATTAGAAGGTGAGCGTATCTTTCTGAGGGCTAAAGGTCCTGCTGAGCTGGAAGGCTGCAGGGCTGGAGAGGAAGTGCTTTCTCTCCAGCATCAGCAAAGGTGGGGACAAGCAGCGTGGTGAGGGAAGAGCATTCATGGAAAAGGGTGAGCCAGTTGTCCAGGTGGCCGTGGTGCTGAGTGTGTGAAGGAGGGAGGAGAGAAAGGAGATTGTGCTGGTGAGGAGGGTCACACAAACAGGGCCTAAAACCTAGGCCTTTGATGTGTACCTCACTCTGACAGACAGTGGGAAGCCACAAGGCTTGAGCGTGGAGGAGAGAGGATGAGGCTGGCTCTAGGAGAAGTCATCTGGAAACAGGACATGAAATGAATTGGAGCAGAGAAACTCTGGAAAGACCGACTCTGAGGAGTGGATCAGCAAGAGGGAAGAAAACCAGTGTTTACTGATCAGGGCCAGACAACATTTCATGTAAACTCTCTCATTTTACCGCCTGTCCATGGAGATGGGAAAATTGAGGCCTGTTGAAAGTCACAGGGCAGAAAGTGACAGAGATGGTGTTAAACTGAAAGCTGAAGCTCAGGCTCTCTTGACTACACCGAGCTGCTTGGGGTCAAGGGAAGGAGGGCAGAGGCAGGGCAGAGGTAGCATCTCCAGGGGCCAAGAGGAGGGGCTGCATACACTAGTTACCATGGAGACAAAATCAGGTGAGCTTGTCAACTGATCAGAAATCCAGGGACAAAAAGGAATGAGGCTCAAAATGTCCCTGAGATTTAGGGGACAGATTGCGAGGAGGATGATGCCATTGGCATCAATAGAGGAGGTGCCCTTTGACAGTGAAGATGAGGAACTGAGTTTTAGAAGTTCTGAATTAGAGGGACAGGGAGACCACAGAAGTCAACATGTCCAGACAGCTGTGAGAATTGGATCAGAAGTCCAGGAGAAAGATCGGCACCACTGATGGAGATGTGAAAGACATCAGATGCGCACAAATGTGCTTCTGATTTGTGTGAGTTACAAATATATATGAATGAAGCTAAAGCACAATGCAATATTATAAGCTTATATAAATGTAAATGCTCACCTTTCAATAAAGAGAATATTATTTTTAAATTCTTTGTTGAGTCATAAGATCTGAGAGCCAGAAAGAGCCAGGTTTCCACTTCGTTTCACTTCCAAAACCTTGGGTCTTGCTGTGGGTTCTCTTGTGCTGAGTCTTCTGAGCAGACAGGACAGCAAGTTCCCTGTTTAGCCTTGTTAACTTCCTCAAGAACACATGGAGGACACACCTGTGAGTCTGTCCTACTCACAGACATCGGAGGTGCAGCCTTGAGTCCAGAGACGTTCCCGCCACCTCAACATCCAAATCCCACAAGCACGAAAGGCCCTGACCCTTTGTGCTTTTCCAGTGACAGAGACTGTGTCTCCGGAAGGCAGAAATAAATCGTGAACTTGGGAATTGTTTTGTGCTACTGGGTAGGAGGATACGGGAAGTATAAAGCCTCCATGAGCTAGTTTCAGAGAAATAGCTTGCCTTATGCTCCTTTAGGAATCATCTGGGGAGCAGAACAGGCTGGCTATCAATATATAAACATCTTGCCTTAAATATTTTACCCATCATGCTTTAAAAAATCCACCATCCATTTAGTTTTATTCCAGCTTGGAGGTAAATCAAATGCACTGTTTCCTTTGGGAGAACTGAAAAAAAAAAGGTTTTGCCCAATGTTTCTTGTTTTGTTGTGGATTTTCACATATCTGCCAATTACCTTGGCCTCATTAGTGAGCACCTTATTCGAGCATGCTTCGATAGGCTGCCACAGAACAAAGACAACATCGATGGCAGAGGGAGAGACTGGCACACATGGGGCTAAAGGGGTGGGGATGCTTCTCTCTTGTAGAACCAGACACAAAGTACATAATGAGCATTTACTTAACAAAAGACCCAACAGCAAAATGCCGGCAAAATTCAAAAGTGACTGACTACATGTGAAGCATGAAAACTGTTTCCAGTCACGTGAGACGCTTCAAGCATAGAAAGCAAACCATGCAACATGGAAAGCATTTGAAAACATAAAAGCAGAGCCATTAGGCATCACTTTTGAACAAAACAAATAGAAAAGGCATTCTCTTCATCTGCCTCTTAGTGAGCTGTGTACAGTGCACTGTCGACCGTTCCTGGCACATAGTGACTACTGAATAAAGGTCAGCTCCTTCCTCTCTTGCTAGCTTATGGTCCAGGAGAGACACTGTGGACTGCTAGTCATTCGTGCTTCTACCAAATGGAATAGACTCATTCCTTCGTTCCATAGAGATTTAGACCTTCTGGTATGTCTTAGATGATGTGAAAGACTCAAAGAAGAAAAAATGCAGACTCTGTTCTCCAAACAATTGGATGACTGCCTAAGCTGTAGGAGAACAGCAGGAAAGAACACAACAAGAGAACTTGTTTTCTGGACCAGCAGCCTTCTCTAGATGGAAGGGCTGGTGTCTTACCCATCTTTGTCTCTTCAGTGTCTAGAATAATACCTGGCTGAGACATAGACCTCAGTGAATGAACAAATGAATGAGTCAGATGAATGAATGAGTGAATGAATGGGTACTGAGAGGTCCTGCCCACAATAATGCTACATGATTGGCACTTCTTGCAGAACGGGTGATTCTCTTGGAGCTGTGAGTGACTTGGGAAGAGGAAAGGTGCCTCTCACCTGTAAACTCATCCACTTTACTCCCTACCCCCCACCTAGAAAGCTGTGTCCTCTTGTTTCACTCTCCACTAGTGCCTTCCACTGAATATGCCTGCGTGGGTGTACCTGTACATTGCGTGTCTGTTTCTAAGCCTTTTTGAGCACTTACATAGCAGTTACTTTGTGCCAGCCTCTAAGTAATATGCAAATATAATTCTCATAACAATCTCATGAGGTAGGTACTATTATTAGACCCTCTCAGAGCTGAGGAAAGGAAGGCCCAATGATACTAAGGTCACATGGCTAGTAAGAGGTAGATCCAGAGCTCAAGTCCAGATAGTCTGACCCCAAAGCAGTGTCTTTTTTTTTTTTCTTTTCTGGAAACAGAGTCTCACTCTGTCACCAGGCTGGAGTATAGTGGTGCAATCTCGTCTTACTGCAACCTCTGCCTCCTGGGTTCAAGCGATTCTCCTGCCCTTGCCTCCTGAGTAGCTGGGATTACAGATGCCCGCCACCATGCCCAGCTAATTTTTGTATTTTTAGTAGCAACAGGTTTCACCATGTTGGCCAGGGTGGTCTCCACCTTCCAACCTTGTGATCTGCCTGCCTCGACCTCCTAAATGCTGGGATTACAGGCATGAGCCAACGCCCCAGCCCCAAAGCAGTGTCTTTTACCACGGAAACTGCTGTTTGTGTTTATCAAGTAGAACCTGGAAGAGCTTCCCTCAGTTTGCCTGTGGTCTGCTATATTGACTTGGACGAGATTCAGAGCATGGGAAAGGTTGTCTTGGGTATTTCCAGGTTCATCCTCTCTGCTAAGTCTTTCTCCTCTTCGTAGAAATATACTTAAGTCTTACATCCTGTATAAAAAAGAAAAGTACTCCACTCTGTTTCGCCCTCACTGCTGCTCCATTTCCCTCCCCTTCTCTCCAGCCAGACTACTTGAAAGCATACTAGTTAGGAGTAACTTTCACTTCCTTACCTCCCACTCATTTCCAGTAACCCAGTGAAATTGACTTCCACTCAAACAGCCCTTGACAAGGCCAAGGGAACCACTTCTAGTTGTAAATCTAGTAAACGCCCTGCAGGGAAAAAACCATGCTGTAGTAGAAACTGTGCTTCTTATTACTAGCACGATGCCTAGCACACAATCAGCATTCAGCAAATCACTGTTGAAGTTTATGATCTATGTCTTATTTGATCTCAGTAACATTAGCTGTCAGTGAAACCTGTTCGTTTCTCTGCTTCCATGGCGTCCCTCATGCCAGATTTGCCCTACGCTTTTAGGTTATCCGTGTTCATTCTCCTTCTCATCCCTTAAATGTTGGTATTCAAATTCTGTCTTTAGCCTTCTTTACTTCTCACTTTATGTTCCATCTCTGAGAAAGCAGACATTCAGTCCCACAGTTTTAATTACATGATTCTCAAGTCAGTATCTCAAATAGTAATTGCTACCCTATGTGCTGGACTTGTATAGCCAGGGCCATAAAGGACATTTCCAATTAGATGTATATTAGGCACTTAATGAATTGAACTTGACACATTTCTCTTCTGAGATTTGTCCTTCTGTTTTTTGTTTTTGTTTTGAGACAAAGTCTCTCTCTGTTGCCTAGGCTGGAGTGCAGTGATGTGATCTTGGCTCACTGCAACTTCCATCTCCCAGGTTCAAGTGATTTTTGTGCCTTAGACTCCCAAGTAGCTGGGATTACAGGAATGAGCTACCATGCCTAACTAATTTTTTGTATTTTTAATAAAGACAGGATTTCACTATGCTGACAAGGCTGGTCTTGAACTCCTGACCTCATGTGATCTGCCTGCCTTGGCCTCCCAAAGTGCTGGGATTGCAGGTGTCAGCCACCGTACCTGGCCCCATCCATGCTTTCCATCATGCCTCTCCAAAAAAAAAAAAAAAAGAAAAAAAAGAAAAGAAAGAAAAAGAAACCCCCAAAGAAAGGCAACACTCTTTGAGGTTGTATCTTGGTCAAGGATATTATTTTTCCCATCCAAACCAGAAACCTGGGAGTCATCAGTGGCTCGTCTTTCCCCTTCTCTCATATTCAATTGATCACTAATTCCTATCAATTTGACTGCTTTACTATCCCCTGAATTCAGCCTCTCAACCCTGTGCTCTGCTATAGTGCAGGTCTTCAGAATTTAAAGGATTGTCTTGTCTCTAGACTTTCTTCTCCCAGTCGGAGCTCCACTCTGCAGCCATGGTCATCTCTCTAGAGAAAACAGAAACCTAACCAGTTTCTCCCCAGTTTAGACTCCTTCAGTGGCTTGCCATGGCCTTCTGGATGAAATCCAAACTCTAAGTATGGCATATGGAGTCCCTGGTGAGTGATTGACCAAGTGAATTCCTCATTAAAAGCAGTTCAATTGAGTAAAAATCTCTATCCCCTTCTCCTAGTCATCAGGATGGAAAATTGGAACATGTATTTATTCCCAGTAAGAGAACTTAACTGGTTATAGCAAGTATGTCTTTTTTCTAACAGTTAATTACAATCTATTATGTGGCTCTAAGTCAGCACGTTATAGTAATTATGAGAAAAAAAAAACACAGGAGTATATAGAACATCTACTCTCTCCTATTCATCAAATATGATAAGCAGACTCCTGCCTCGATGCCTTTGCATCTGCTGTTCTCTCTACCTGGGATGCTTTTCCCCCAGACATTCATGTACCCATTCCCTCCCTTCCTCCGGTGTCTGCTTTAATGTCACCTTATCGAGAGTGCTTTCTTGACCTCCCTGTATTAAACAGCAACTCTCCTACATCTACTTCGTTACAGCTCATCCCCAACCTGCTTAAATTTTTCTCCATAGCATTTATCACCAACCCCCACATATATATGAATATGCATGTAGTCTGTGTCTTTCTCTGGAAAGTATGTTTAATGGAGCCAGTAATTCGGTCTGGTCCACTGCTTTACCTCTTGCACACAGCAGCTGCTTGATAAACACGCACTGAATGAATAAAATGAATGTAGAATGAACCCAAAGAGAAAACTTGTGTTGATGGAACTTTTTTTCAAGTGAGGGATAAGATACAGACTTTTGTTTCCTTCTATAGAATTTGTTTTCTTGGCAAGATCTTTATTTGAATGAGTTTTAACCATCTGCTAAAAAAAAAAAAAGCCTTCAAAAATAAGTCGATAGAGCTGCAGAGAAAGGCACAGGGGAAAGAAGAGGTCAATTGAGCCACTCAGCCTTTACAGGTTACTAACAGGCATCTCCTTAGCAAGGGAGGGAGCAAGTAGAGAGAAGGAAGGACTGCTTTGGAGGTAGGGAGGGGAGAAGGCTCTGTTACCTCATGCACAATGGATCGCTTGAATCTGGGAGGCAGAAGTTGCAGTGAGCCAAGATTGCGCCACTGTACTCCAGCCTGGGGACAGAGTAAGACTCCAATTAAAAAACAAACAAACAAACAAACATGGGCCTTGAAGTCAGAACAGGATTCTCACTCTAGTTCTGCTGCTTCTAAGCTGCCTGCTTGGGGCAAGTTCCTTATGATCTCATGGGTAAAAGGGAGATGATAAGCTCATTAATTCTGGGGGAGGATTTTAATGTGATGATGTAAAGAAAGCACTTAGAACATGCTTAGCACATCGGAAATGCTGTCATCATTATCATCATATCATTCTTGTTTCAGATATGACTTGCATACGGCCATGTGTAAACTATTTAAAAAACTGTACCCTACAACTTTGTTTTCTCACTACAGCCTTTTAAGCCCATCCTGTCTGAGCTGCTGTGTCCATTCCTAGGTGATAACTATGGGAGAGTCCATAGATTTTGGGGTAAATTGTTACATATTCATAGGCTTTTATCTGTAGGTATGAAAATTTCATTCAAATCTAGTATCAGAACCTCAGTCTTATATTAATAATATATAGTTTACATCTTCTCCCTTTCCCAGCTTGGGCTTGACACTTTCTTAAAAACCTGCAATAAGGAAGAGATCTGTTCCGCTTCTTCATTTTTACGATTCTACCTGCTCCCTGGTAACCCTATTACTTTGGCTCCTCCAGGGCTGGGGTTGGTGAAAGAAGGACAGGCACAAGGCCAAGTGTCTGACTTGCCTGGTTTACTGCTCTCTGTGTTGGGCCCTCCGTGTGGTGGGGCCCAAGGCTGGCTCCCTCTCTCTCTCGTACGGCACTTTTCAGATTCCTCTGGGAAAGCTCTGTAGGAATTGGTGATGCACCATTGATTGTCTCCCGGTGTGGGGAGGGTACCTTCCACCTAAGCTGGTTCTGCTCCCTCTCCACCTCCCATTTTTGGTGTTAACCCACCATAGAGACTCATTTTGTTGGCGTGACCATACACTAAAAGGCAAAGCTGTAGGACAGAGTCTTTTCAAGAGCTTTAGTCTTCGTCGGCATCTGCTTGGCATATGGAGGAACCACTGGATCCTTCCCCACACACAGCCCTGTCTTGGTTCTGTTGCCACAGGCAGCAAGAAATAGCCCCTGGCCTCGTTGTTTCAGGCCACAGCCAGGCACCCTCCCCTATGCCCTCTAAACTCCAGAGTACCTGTACACAGCAATCTGTGTGGTTCTCTTGAGGGCCTTTTTCTGTCCTTGAGCCAGCTGCCACCCTCTTGAGAGGTGCTGGTGGCAGGAGTGGAAAAGCTCCCGTGGGGAGAGAATAGAAATGCAATATAGAGAGGAATATAAATGAACTAACGGAGTTGGAAAATACAACACGAGAACTTAGTGAAATATGCACAAGTTTGAATAGCCGAATTGATCAAGCAGAAGAAAGGATATCAGAGGTCAAAGACCAACTTAACGAAATAAAACGAGAAGACAAGAATAGAGAAAAACGGATAAAAAGGAATGAGCAAAGTCTCCAAGAAATATGGGACTATGTGAAAAGACCTAATCTACGTTTGATAGGTATACCTGAATGTGATGGAGAGAATGAATCCAAGCTGGAAAATACTCTTCAGGATATTATCCAGGAGAATTTTCCCAATCTAGCAAAGCGGGACACTATTCAACCCCAGGTAATACAGAGAACACCACAAAGACATTCCTCAAGAAGAGCAACCCCAAGGCACATAATCGTTAGATTCACCAGGGTTGAAACGAAGGAGAAAATACTAAGGGCAGCCAGAGAGAAAGGTCAGGTTACCCACAAAGGGCAGCCTATTAAACTTACAGCAGATCTCTCAGCGGAAACCCTACAAGCCAGAAGAGAGTGGGGGCTGATATTCAACATCCTTAAAGAACAGAACTTTCAGCCCAGAATTTCATATCCTGCCAAACTAAACTTCACAATTGAAGGAAAAATAAAATCTTTTATGAACAAGCAAGTACTCAGAGATTTTATTACCACCAGGCCTGCTTTACAAAAACTTCTGAAAGAAGTATTACACACAGAAAGGAACAACCAGCATTAGCCTTTCTAAAAATATACCAAAAAGTAAAGAGCATCAACATAAAGAAGAATTTACATCAACGAATGGATAAAATAGCCAGTTAACATCAAATGGCAGTAACCCTAAATTTAAATCGACTAAATCCCCCAATCAAAAGATATAGCCAAAACCTAACGGTATACTACATCCAGACCCATTTTATATCCAAAGATACACAAAGACTCAAAACAAAGGGTTAGAAAAAGATTTACCAACCAAATGGAGAGCAAAAATAAATAAATAAACAAAAAGCAGGAGTTGCAATTCTCGCATCTGATAAAACAGATTTCAAAGCAACAAAGATACAGTGGTAAAAGGATCAATGCAATAATAAGAGCTAAGGATCCCAACACCCAGATACATAAGACTCATAAAGAGATTTAGACTCAACGAGACAGAAAATTAATAAGGATATCCAGAACTTGAACTCAGATCTAGAACAAGTAAACTTAATAAGTATTTATAGAGCTCTCCACTTTCAGTACACAAAATATACATTCTCCACTTTAAATACACAAAATATTGATCGGCCATTATTAATACCCATTTTTAGAATAAAGCAATATTTCTGTCCTCTCTTCCTCTTTTCTTCCTCTTTCTTCCTCTCCTTCTAAAAAAAAAAGAAAGTAAAAGAAAAGGAAAGGGGAAAGACCAGTTTTTATTTAGCTGATATTGTCATGATTAAAGGACTCACTGAAATGATAAGCTTAAAAAAAAAAAATGCAAGAAACTGTCACTCACCAACCTTCTGCCTCAATCTCCTGGTCTCTTGTTATATGTAAACTGAAGGAGGGGAATGTGCTGTGAGTTGCAGAACTAGGTTGGGGCACTTTGTAGCAAGGTCTGCACAAGGCCTCACACCTCTCTTTAGAACAGTGCTGTCCCATAGAAATAGATGCAAACCACATGTGTAACTTAAAATGCTCTATTAGCCACATTACAGACACAAAAAGAAACAGGTAATATTAATCTTATTTATTTATTTATTTTGGTATGGAATCCTGCTCTGTCACCCAGGATGAAGTACAGTGGTGCGAGCTCAGCTCACTGCAACCTCCCCCTCCCAGGTTCAAGTGATTCTCTTGCCTCAGCCTCCCAAGAAGCTGACATTACAGGCGCCTGGCTAATTTTTATATTTTTAGTAGACACAGGGTTTCACCATCTTGGCCAGGCTGGTCTTGAACTCCTGACCTCAGGTGATCTGCCTGCCTCAGCTTCCCAAAATGCTGGGGTTACAGGCATGAGTCACAATTCCTGACCCATAATATATTTTATTTAATCCAGTATATCCAGATATTGTCATATCAATATGCAATTAACATAAACATCTATTATTGATATATTTTATAAAAAGTCATGCTGAGTTTTTGACATCTGGTACGTATTTTACACTTACAGCCTGTATCAATTCAAGTGCTCTACACCCACATGTGCTGGTGGCTACCATTTAGACTCTTCAGCTTTAGAATATGGAGGAGGGGGACTCACCATCTATCGTTCTCAGCTTTGAGGACTCAGAACTAAGAGTTTGGTTGTGACATACACAATGCATTACAACCAGGATGTGCAGAACGAGGACTCAGATGCTGGTCTTCTAACCTTAGGTTCAGTATTTGTTTCTGTGTTTTTCCCATGCTGTTATGCTGTTCAAACAAACTGCCATGCTTTGTTCATGTGGACCTCAGTAGTTAAAGGGGCAGGTTTGAGTAAGAAGACTGCAATAGTGACATTTTTATAAGTTGTTTATTTTTATTTTTTGAAATAGAGTCTTGCTCTGGCACCCAGGCTGGAGTGCAGTGTCACGACTTTTACTCACTGCAACCTCCACCTCCTGGGTTCAAGCCATTCTCCTTGCCTTAGCCTCCCAAGTAACTGGGATGACAGGTGTGTGCCACCATACTCAGCTAATCTTTTTATTGTATTTTTAGTAAAAACACGGTTTCATCATGTTGGTCAGGCTGGTCTCAAACTCCTGACCTCAGATGATCTGCTTGCTTCAGCTTCCCAAAGTGCTGAGCCACTGTGCGCCTGGCCTCAACATTTGTATAACTTTTGTTTGAGCTTCTAGCATGGTTCCAAAGAGACTTGCTACTAAAGTTTGGGATATAGTCAGACAACAGGTACTCAGGGAACCAGGCACACGTCACTGAAAGCATGACATGCAAAAAAGGCAATGGTGGTCATGACCCCTGAGAGCCCCATTCCTCATTCCTGGCAACCAGCCAATGTCGGCCTGCACTGGAGCTGCCAATAAAGTAAGCTCAGGCCTCCAAACGTGAGCATCTCCACAGCGCCTGCTGTTGGCCAAAGACGAACATGGCAGGTCTGCAGCTTTCACTGTAAAAAGAAAATATTTAGTGGCAGCATGTCTTTTAAAAGACAGTACTTATGAGAAGAGATCTGTGGCCAGGCCTCTGACTACTCTCTTCCATCAGAGCTCCAGTTAGGGCAGCTTGCCTCATGATTCATGCTTGGAATTTTTTAAAAACAATGAAGCTCACATCTCTCAAATAACTCAAAAGCCGATTGTTAAAGTAACACATCCTTATTGTAGAAAAGAACAAACAAACCCCAAAATATCCCAACCCAAAAAAGCCTCCCAGTTAACATTTGGTGTACTCTTCCTCTGCTTCTCCCACGTGGGTGGACACATGCGGCAGCAGAGACACACCCGCAGCAGTCGGATGGGGGTCATGTAGCATACGTAGCCTGTGCGTTGTTTTCCGTTTAATATTCTCTTCTGAACTCTCCTCATGTCCTTGACATTCTTCAAAAGAATACTTTTAGTAGCTGAACACTATTCCATTCCATTTGATTGAATGTCCAGTTCCCTTCTGGGTTTGAAGTGGCATGGATCATGAAAAGCAGTGAGGAAGAATGGAAAGGGTGTGGACAGCCCAAGACACCTTCCTAGAGCTGCCTGTTACTGGCTGTGTGACCCTGGCCAACTAAAATCCCTTTGTCTCAGTTTCCAAACCTATGAAGTGAGAAACACAGTGCCTCCCTTATAGAGTCATTGGGAGGATGGAGCACGTTGACTTGTGCTATGTAAATTGCTCAACACATGCCTGCACTTAGTAAATGCATAATCAGTGTTAATTCCTATTTATCTTCCCTTTTCCTAGGCTTTTCAAATCCTTTGCCATCAGCCAAACCCCCGGCACCTGGAACATTTTTCTGGGTTGGCTAACACCCTCTAGGGTACCCCTGTGTTTTAAAAGTCCAATCTTCTAATTGTTTTGTGGTAACCCTCTGGGGGGACGTTCTTGCCAAGCAACCCCAAATTCCTGCACTTTGCACTCAGCACAGCTGCCAGTGATGTGTGAAGTAGGGAAGGGGAAATGGAAGCTTCTTTTGGGTGGGGTAGCAGATTGAACCAACCTAGCTCATCTTCATCAGTAAAGACAGCCAGAGGACAGAGAACGGGACTCCAAGCTGGGTCTACCTAAGCACATCTGGTTGGCTGAGCTGCAGTTTCCTTTCATCCTTCCCTTCTGCAGTTTCTGCTGTTGGCTTAGCAGTGTCACAGCAGCAAGAGAGGAGCCATTCTTGTGAGTTTTGGATTTGCGACTCTGCCTCTCAGTCCTTCTTTTACCCGCTTCTTTCTTCTCTCCAGGCACTTGTGTTACCAGCTGACCTAGCTTTCATCAGGCGAGTACAAATTTTGCAATTTTCCTTTCATTGTTTTGACAATGGATTTGATTTGTATATGGCATCATCACATAATATCCCTATTTAGGGCACTTCTGTGATCCCAAGGTAGGATTGAGGAGGAGGAAGTGTCAAGCCTGTCTTCTGACCTAGAAAGCACCTCTTGTTTCCACAGAAACTACCTTCCCCCACTGTCTCTTCCTGACTTGGGGGAGGGATGGTGCGGAAATGTCTGTTGGGTCCCTAATCTGTGGGCTATCATATGTGCTCATTAAACTTTATTGCTGTGTGTCATCTGGAATCTGGCCCCATGTTGATGTTTTCATTGTATGCAGTAAAAAACAATGTTGAATTATTAAGTGATAGTTAATGCTGCCCTTAAAAAATTAGACTGGAGAAGAGAAAAATTGACCTTAAGTCCCAATGATGTTTGAGTCACTGAAGTGGATCTGCTCTCCTCACCCTGCACTATGCCACAGTGCATACAGTTTCAGTAATTGTTGCAGGGTGGAATGGTGATCTCACTTAGTAAATATTTAGTGAGCACCTCTTATGTTAGGCAGTGCTCTGGAGACTAGAAAGACAAAACAAACCAAACATGAATGCAACCCTCAACAAGCTCAAATTTACTGGTAAGAGGAGACAAAAATAGTTATAAAAAGACGTGGTAGGGATGTCAACCAACTGCTCCAGGAACCTCAAGGACTGGATGTGAGTGTCTGCTAAAGCACCATGGAAGTTTCCCAGAGACATGTACTTTTTAGGGAACTCTGCAAGGATGATGAAAACTTGACAGATGGAGCCAGTGGGACCCATGTTGGCAGAGAGCAGCACAGTGTCATCATGGAAAGAGGGAGGGGAACTCCTTCTTGTGACTGAAGCATGGGGGGCTTAGAGAAAGATGGTGATTCAGGGAGAGGCAGAGGACAGTTCTGAAGGGCCTGTTAGGAATCGAAGCCCCAACTCATGGACTTTCTCATGGAAACATAAAAACTATCTTATTTTGACATAAAAATAATTCTTACGTATAACTACATTATGTAGTTATAGAAAGAAACCCCTAAATACTCCACTAAAAAGCTGTAATAACTAATAAATTAAGTTGTAAGTTACAAAATCAACATATAAAAATCAGTAGCATTTCTATGAAAAAGAAATCAAGTACAATACAGTAGCTACAAAAAATTTAAACACCTAGGAGTAAATTTACCCAAAGGGGTGAAAGAGCTCTACAATGAAAACTATAAAACACTGATGAAAGAAATTGAAGAAGATGCTAATAAAAAGATATTCCATGTTCATGGATTGGAAGAATTTATATTGTTAAAATGTTCATACCTACCCAAAGCAATCTATAGAATTCAATGCAATCCCCTATTAAAATACCAAAGATATTCTTCACAGAAATACAAAAAGAAATTCTAAAATTTGTATGGAATGACAGAAGACCCCAAATAGTCAAAACAATTCTGAGCAAATGAAAGCAAGCTGGAGACTTCATACTTCCTGAATTCAAAATATGCTACAAAGCTATAGTAATCAAAACAGCATGATGCTGGCATAAAAACAGACAGACCAATGAAACAGAATAGAGAGCCCAGAAATAAATCCGCTCACTTGCAGCCAACAGATTTTCAATAAAGATATCAAGAATACACAATGGGGAAATGACAGTCCTTCAGGTAAATGGTATTAGGAAAACTGAATGTCTACATGCAGAAGAATTAAATTAGAGCCTTATCTCTCACCATATTCAAAAATTAACTCAAAATCAATTAAAGACTTAAACATATGAAACTACTGGAGGAAAACAGAGGAAATGTTTCATGACATTGGTCTGGGCAAGGATTTTTTTTTTTTTTTTTTTTTTTAATAAGACCTCAAAAGCACAGGAAACAAAAGCAAAAATAGACAAATGGGATCAAACTAAAAAGCTCTATGCAGCCAAGGAAATCATCAACAGAGTGAAGTATCAATCTACAGAATAGGAGAAAATAGCTACAAACTATACATCTGAGAAGGGCTAATATCCAAAATATAAAGAAACTCAACCCAACAATAAAACAATTCAATTTAAAAATGGGCAAATGCTTTGAATCAACATTTTTCAAAAGTAGACATACAGATGGCCAATAGGTATATACAAAAATGCTTAATATCACTAATCATTAAGGAAATGCAAATTAAAACTGTTAGAGTAGATAGTTAGGCAGACGTGACTAAGACAGAAGAAGGCCCCCTATGAATGCCAGGTGACCGTCAGGTGATGGTCAGTCAGTTGTTAAACTGTTTCTATTAATAAAACATAACTGGTCATAGCTGGTGCAAGGGAAAGATAGTCTCCCAACATATAGAAAACACCTGAAGCTGGTGAACAGCAGCTTCCCGATAAGATCTCAGGAGTTGGATGAGCAGGCTCAAGCATGCATGCTAAGAGACAAAATGGCAGAGTTTAACTGGTAGATGACATTCCTCTAAAAATGCTTGACTGAGTAAGGGAAAAATGCCTCAAGAGAGGATGTGCACAACTTTAGTAAACACACTGTGCGTGCAGCCCCTCCCAAGTGCTGGCAAGCCACTGCGCATGTGGACAGCTGCCCCAAGGGAAAAATCAAGCGGGGAGAAATGGAAACCCTGAAACCAAGCCAATGTGTAAAATCCCGCATCAAGGGCCAGACAGTGCACCTGGATCTCTCAAGTTGCCCACTTGGCCTTCTTCCAAGTGTACTTTGCTTCCTTTTGTTCCTGCTCTAAAACTTTTCACTAAACTATCATTCCTGCTCTAAAACTTGCCTCAGTCTCTTCCTTAAATCTACTTCTGCCCCTCAGCTGAATTCTTTTCTCCAAGGAGACAAGGATTGAGTTTGTTGTAGACCCACTGGATTCACTGCTGATAACAAAACCACAATGAGATGCCATCTCACCTCAGTTAGAATGGCTACTATAAAACAGACAAAGGATGACAAGTACTGAAAATGGAGAAAAGGGAACCCTTGTATACTCTTTGGGGGAACAAAATTAGTAGAGCCATTGTGGAAAACCATATGGAAGTTCCTCAAAAAATTAAAAATAGAACTACCATACAATCCAGCAATTCCACTATTGAGTATATACCCAAAGAAATTTAAATCAATATGTTAAAGAGATATCCACACTTTCATGCTCATTCAGATTACTCACAATAGCTAAGATGTGGAATTCTATAACCTGCGTGTCCATTAGTGGATGAATGGATGAAGAAAATGTAATGTATACGTGTGTGTGTGTGTGTGTGTGTGTGTGTGTGTGTGTGTGTGTACCCACACAATAGAATACTATTCAGCCATAAAACAGAATGAAAGCCTGACATTCACAACAACATAGATGAACCTGGAGGACACTATATTAAGCCAGGCACAGAAACACAAGTACTGCATGATCTCACTCATATGTGGAATCTAAAAAGTTAATCACACAGAAGTAGAGAATAGAACAGTGGTTACCAGAGGCTGTCCTGGTTGGAAGGGAGGAGGGCATGGGGTAATGTTGGTCAAAGAGTATGTAATTACAGTTAGAAAGGAAAAGTAAATTTCAAGAGATCTATCATACAATAAGGTGACTATTGTTAATGGCGATACATTGTATTCTTGAAAAATATGTATGGGGGGGCTGGGGAGGGATAGCCTGGGGATAAATGCCAAGTGTGGGTGAAGAAGAGGAAGGCAGCAAAACACACTGCCATGTGTGTACCTATGCAACTACCTTGCATGTGCTGCATATGTACCCCAAAACCTATAATGCAATAAAAATTAAAAATAAAATAAAATAAAATAAAATAAAAATATGTAAAGACTGGATGTTATGTGCTCTTCCCACAAAATGGTAACTATGTGAATTTATTGGTTAATGAGCTAGATTTAATCACTCCACAGTGCATATGTACTTCAAAACATCATGTTGTACATGATAAAAACATACAATGTTATCTGTCAATTAAAAAAGCAAAAACATATCACTACATTATGATGCTGAACCAACTTACATCCAAGAAGAAAGTCGTAGGCAAAACCTCCCATTATGGAATTTGCTGTTTCAGTTCTTAACTAAATCATTGATGTTTTCCCAACAGAGTCTCAGTCCTACCCCATGTCTTTTCCTTCTAGATCAGTGCAGTGCTTACTGCCAGAGCTCAGGGTTCAAACAGCCTCTATAGCCACCGGTGCCTCTGCTATTAGCTGCTTTAGCTCCAGCTGTTTTAGTCCTTGGAGGAAAGGCGGCATCAGCCCTCTGGGGTGGATGTAACTCAGTATCAGTAAATTAAGAAGTAATGCCTTCACCTTGGCCTCTCCAGGTAACTGAAAGGCATAAGAACAGCTTCCAGAAGTCTACTTTCTCTGGGTCCCAAATCCTTAGTTAGGGGCATATCCCAACATGTTACTTGGTGCCTTATGAGCCCATGTGTGGCAAATTCAAGGGGTGTAGTCGTGCATGAAAACTGCTTTAATTTAGGTGACTTCTATTTCTGTTTACACTTGTATAGCTCTAGCGTTGTGCCAGGTACTATTCTAAGCAGTTTACACATATTTACTTATTTAATCCTCTTAATAGTTCTTTGAAGTAGGTATTGTCATAACCTTCATTTGCAGATGTGGAAACCGAGATCCAAAGAGGGGGACTAATTTGCTTGAGTTCCGACCACCTTGGCTGTGGAAGAGCCAGGATTTGAATGGAACAGGCTGATTTCTCCTATTCCTGCCAGTTGCATCTCTATATGGCTCCCCAGAATTAAAACCCCCACTTCCTTCAGAGGTGGCTGCTGTACAGTGACTGGGCCCTGGAGTCTTCCCTACGCTTTGAATCAACTTGTCCTGGGTTGATCCCATGGCTAGCAGGTTCATCGTAGATCCTCCCTCCCTCCCCGCACCCACCCCTCGCCGTCTCTCCACTTATTACTTCCCAGACCCACTGATCCTTTGGGGCAAAAACACTTGAGTTCTGCCCTTACCACTTTGCTCTGCCCTTCAGTTTCCGTGAGCTTGATTTTCAAGGGCTTGATTAATTTGTGAATGAAGGTCCAGCTTCCAGGGCAGCTAACACTCTCCTGCTTTGTAACCCAGGATGTGTGCTTCTATCACGCAGAAAGGCGCACTTCCAGCAAGCCTCCCCAGAGGTGCCCACGTGGCCCTCAGAGGACCATGGCCCTGCTGGCCTCCAGCTGTAACAGCACTGCAGACTCTTGCCACTGGGGCCATGAATCCAGTGGTATTGATGTAATTCTTCCTCTAGCCCAGTCATTACCAATGCAACAAGGTCTAATGCATACTTATCCTCACCATTCCTGTTTCTTTCATGAAAAAAAATAATTCCAATCATCATCATTTTTTGTGCAAGGTCTTAAAAGAGCAAACAGAAAGACATTCAGCCCATATATTTTCTTTCTCTAAGTGGCGTTTATTTAAATGCAGATATCGTGGTTTCCTGTGCAGAGTTGCAAGCAATATCTGTCCATTTAAATGTTAATAGGAGTGTAAACTTCAAAATCAAAATTTTTCCATGAGGGAGAACAACTTTTTCTGGTTCTATTTAATGGTTCTCTTCGCCTTTCCTCCTCCACCTTCCCTCATTATCAGCCTCCCTCTGCCCACTCCTTTCCACCACCCTGAACTAAATTCAACAAAGCTTAAATGTACCTTTCTCGTTGCAAAAATTAGAATGTTAAATGTTAAGGTCATGGAATACAGATAATGGACTCAAGCCCAAAAGATTCTTGAGGAGGTTTTTCTCTATTGTGGCCTTTGCCTGCAGAGTCAAACTCATCATTCTGGGTTCTTTCCAAGGGAATTATTCTTAGGCCAACCCTGCATAATATTTTTCCAAGGCCTCAGAGTTAGGGTTTCCTCCCTCTTCTTTCTCTTTCTCTTTTCTAAAAAGGCAGGAAGAGATGGGAAAAGAAATACAAGCTATATATGATCTTGAGTACAAAATACCGCTGTGAGCACAGTTAGCAATCACAAAGAAATAAAAAGTCAGTTTCTTACCCCTAAAGAGAGGAGATTGACACATAGGTTAACGAGGATGGGCAGGAATACAGGCACAGGCCTTTCCTCTGGCAGAAAGGTGGTCGGGACTTATTCAAGTGCAAATAAAAAGCAACAAAGGTTTTTAAACTATAGAAATAATGCCTTTAAGTGCAAATATGGGACAGAATAACCTTCCTAAGGACCTCATGGACCAAGTTTTGTGTGTGAATGTGATATTTAGCTTCAACTTTATTTTCTTTCTTTTTCTTTCCTTCATTGCATCCTTTTTTTTTGAGACGAATTCTCACTCTGTCACTCAGGCTGGAGGGCAGTGATGTGATCTCAGCTCACTGCAACCTCTGCCTCCTGGGTTCAAGCGATTCTCTCTGCCTCAGCCTCCCGAGTAGCTGGGACTACAGGCATGTGCCACCACACCCGGCTAATTTTGTATTTTTAGTAGAGACTCAGTTTCACCATGTTGGCCAGGCTGGTCTTGAACTCTTGACCTCAGGTGATCCGCCCACCTCAGCCTCCCAAAGTGCTGGAATTACAGGCACGAGCCACCACACCCGGCTCTGCATCATTATTTTTATCCTGCTCTACTGTGTGCGTTTTTAAGCCTCCTTCAGTCTTTTTTAGAACATGGCAGGACTATTAATATGTAAGTTAGAATTGAGTATATAAGTTACATAGATTTTGGTCCCATTATTTCATTTCAAGTATTCTTTTTGTTTCCCAGGAGTTCTTTTCTAACAGTATTCTGTTTTTATTTCACGGAGGCAGCATCTTTCTTCTTTTGTCTTCCTGGGGATATGAAAAATAATTTTGAAAATTTTTTTCTTCTCCCCGTAACTTGTTTTTGCAAGTTGTTTATCTCCCCATTCATGGGCTTTTCTCAGATATATGGAGATGGTTACTTCTCTGCTCATGTTAAATAGTACCTGGAAGTGTTAATGAACTCCAGTTCAACTGGGGCATCATTGGAGAGTGGTCTGAGGGGCAGCTCTGGGGCACTGTTACTGCCAGCCTGTCTGTAGGTCTTTCCTCTGTGCTGGTCATCCCCAGAAAGTCCTCTCCCATTCTCTAGGCTGGAGGGCAAAGCCCTGGCAGCCAGGTCTGGGAGCCAAGTAGAAGAGAGCTGGGATCGATGATAAACTCAACGCCCATATGCACACAGTCCGTAACTCCATCAGGGTGGTGCACTGAACCTCAGTACCATACCCTGACTCTCAACTGTGCTGGCCAACCCTCACCTGAGCTTGTTGACCTCCAAACCTAAGTACTGTGTTTTATGACCCCCTTGCACCCTGATCTCAGGAGTCAATGACAGGAGAGAGGAATCCCTCAGTGATGTGGAGTGGCCAAGGGCATGTAGAAATCTAGTTCCTTCTTAAATAACTTCCACCAAATCCCTGTTTGATCTCCCTCCCATCTGCTTAATGGCCAGATGCAAATGGACCTGTCGGTGCCAGTTTGTGAGCCTTTTGGGGATTCCACAAGTTAGTTTTCAGCTTCTCTGATGCTGACTTTAGATTTGACTCTTTAGGTCCAATGTAGACTCTTTGGGACAGCGTCCGTCAGCCCTGCAGACTTTTGTTGCTGTCATCCCTGTCTCCTTCTCTATTTTCCCCATTCCTGAAGACTTCTGTCTTTCTAAGAAATCTCATAACTGCAGTCTGGCTTGGTTTAGGAGGAAGAAATGCTAGATGCTTTTCTTTTTCAATCTGCCGTTATAACCGAGTAGTACATCTTTAACTGCATTATTTTCTTATGTAACTCAATAATGCAACTCGCTCTTCTTGTAGTACGCTGGTTGTGAGATTATTTGTCAATAAGTTATGTAACTTCTCTGGATCTTGCCCTGTCTACCTTCTACGTTGTCATTGCAGCTTCCCTGAGTTACCACACAGGTCTAAGGACAAAGTAACCAGCTGTTCATGCACAGCCCTGGCAGAGTAAGGTTTTCAGGGTGACGTGAAAATCTTTCCAGGTCAGTGGAAATACACACGCCTGGCCTCTGGTTTTCATTCTTGTTTCCAGATCAACAACTTAGCACAACCCTCAGCTTCTGTTGACAAAGCCCTTTGGGAGAAGGCAAAGAGTTCCTGATCTGTGTTAGAGGACAGCAGCCCCTCCCCAACCTGGAACACAGACTTTTGGAAGAGAAATTATTATCTTCATTTGGCTGCTATTCTGCCTTTTCCTCTGTTTTCTTCTAAGTAAAACACATTGTTCTCATCTTCCAAAAATTCCCACCTTCCCTCTTTTTCTGATCTGCATTTCCATTTTGTTTTTCTGCCCAGCCCACTTTCCTATCCCTGGCCAAGGAGGACACCTCCTATTGACCCATTTTCCACTTAATTGCCCCAGGAAGAACCTTTGCCCCCTGGTGTCTGCAGAACCTGGGGAGCAGTACAGGCCTTCCATTGAACAAGGCCAGGTGGGAGCTGGGTCTCCAGCAGGGTGGGGCTCCACATCCTGCCTAGTGCTGCCAAATGAGATAGGGCTTCTCCTAGAAAGAAACCTCCACACACCAAAAAGAGAAGGGCCCAGAAGATGAATGTGCTGATCCTTTACACTTCTGTCTGTTTGTTTTTGTCGATATGTGATATTTGTACATTTGGGGTACATGTGATATTCTGATACATGCATAGAATGTATAGTGATCAAGTCGGGGTGTCTCGAATATCCATCACCTGGAGCACTTTGGGAGGCCGAGGCGGGTGGATCACAAGGTCAGGAGATCGAGACCATCCTGGCTAACATGGTGAAACCTCGTCTCTACTAAAAATACAAAAAATTAGCCAGGCGTGGTGACGTGTGCCTGTAGTCCCAGCTACTCAGGAGGCTGAGGCAGGGGAATGGCTTGAACCCAGGAGGTGGAAGTGCAGTGAGCCAAGACTGAGCCACTGCACTCCAGCCTGGGAGAAAGAGCAAGACTCTGTCTCAAAAAAAAAAAAAAAGAAAAGAAAAAAGAAACCTCCGCCTCCACACACCAAAACGGGAAGGGCCCAGAAGATGAATGTGCTGATCCTTTATAGTTCTGTTTGTTTGTTTTTGTCGATATGTGATATTTGTACATTTGGGGTACATGTGATATTCTGATACATGCATAGAATGTATAGTGATCAAGTCGGGGTATTTCAAATATCCATCACCTGGAGCATTTATCATTTCTCGGTGTTGGAACTATTTCAGCTATTTTGAAGTACACAATACATTGTTGATAACTGCAGTTACCCTACTCTGCTCTCGAAAACTAGAACTTACTTCTTCTAACTGTATATTTGTGCCCATTAACCAGTCTTTCTTTGTCCACACCCTCCCCAGCCTCTGGGAACCATTATTCTGCTCTCTACTTTGATTAGATCAACATATTTAGTTCCCACATATGAGTGAGAGCTTGTCTTTCTGTGGTCTGGCTTATTTCACTTGACATAATCACCCCCAGTTCCATCCATGTTACTGCAAATGATAACGTTTCATCCTTTTCATGGCAGAATAGTATTCCATTGTGTATATGTAACATATTGTCTTTATTCATTCATTGAAAGACACTTAGCATGATTTTGGTTTAAAATCACTTAGATCAATGGAACAGAACAGAGAACCCAGAAATCCACATACTCACAGCCAACTGATTTTTCAGCAAAGACAGCGACATACATTGCGGGAAGGACACCCTCTTCAGTAAATGGCACTTCAGTAAATGGAAAGACTGAATACCCATGTGCAGAAGAATGAAACTAGGCCCCTATCTCTCACCAGGTACAAAAATCAACTCAAAATGGATTAAAGACTTAAAAGCAAAATCTAAAACTACACATCCTGTTTAAGGAAGTACAAACCCCTTAAAGGGGAACCTCCTTTTCATTGAAAATAAGCTGTTCTCTCTTTTCCCCTATCCACTACCTTTTTGCCCTTGAAGATGGTGGGGAGTAGAAGCGTTGGTAGTAAAGAGTATCTCTTTTCTAAGAGATGATCCAAATAAGATCACATGGCAAATGGGGACCTTTCTGTATACTGAGATGGCAGCTCAGGTCTTGGTTACTCAAGAGACTCTTGTGATGGTGAAGGCAGGGACTAAGGTACAGGGCTGGTGGCCATGGAGAGAGCATTTGGGGAGGTGTAGGAAAGGACAGCACAGGTAGTTTAGTAAGAAGGACAAGAGTGCTCCTTGCTTCTCTGACTGGCTGTGGCTCCCCATGCAGGCTCTGGGGCTCACAAGCTCCTATTGTGATCAATCGATGCTTTCGGCAGTTCTATCTGACACATATGGTGATATGAGCAGGGGGTACAGGGCTGCATGATAATCAGGCACCCTGGGCAGTTTCCATAAGTGACTGTGAGCATCACTTCTACCTGGCTGGGGCAGGCAACCCGGGTCAGCCAGAGCAGGCAGGTTAACCCTAGTAGAGCAGGAACCTGCCCTGTGGCTCTCAAAGATCTCTGTCTCTGTGACTGGAGCCCTGTCCTCCTTCTTCTGCAGGCCCCTCCTCACCAGAGGGAAGGGTCTGCTGCTGTTCCCCTCTTGTGCCCCATCCCTCCCCACTCCCCGACCAACTTCCTCCCAGGCCAGGGGCTGTCAATGTCCGATGGTCAGTGTCAGGAAAAGAAGGGTGGCCTGGGTCCCTCTACAGGGGGGTCTTAAACCAAACTGCACCATAGATCCTTTTGTTGCTCTGCTGGGGTTCCATGGGGTGACTGGAGTGAGAGAGAGGAATGGAGGGGATGAGACCTGGACACCTTTTGAGGTGTGTGGTCTCTGAGGTGTTTTTCAAAGAGACCTGTGGGGTGTTTGTTTCTCAGAGAAAAGACTGTGCAGGCAGCAGCTGGTGTGCTTGCATGAGGTGTTGATGTATGTGGTTTACTTCAGGCACTTCCCTTTGACAGAGATGGATGCCCCAGGGTCCTCCAGGATGCTCTGCAACCCCCTGGGGAGCACAGACCCTGGGGCAAAGGCAGAATAAGTAGCTTTGCTCTTGTGTAGAGCTTCATTGGTGGGGTGAGGGCACAGGCTTAGATGTGGGAGGGTGGAGAGGGGTCCCAGGGAGCTGTGGTGAATGCTGGTGTAGGGTAGAAGAGTGGGTGGCATGACCAGGAGGTCAGAAGGTAGAGCTCTAGATAAGGAGTGATGGATGAGGAAAGTGTGCCCGTAGCTTGGTGGGGGTTGGGGTGCAGTGGGCACATGGAAGGGCAGGGGGGTTGAAAGCAGCTCTGGCTGCTTCTGGGTACAAGAGGGCAGGGGTTGGAGCTGGGGAGGAAGTGAAGCCAGATGCTGAGTGGCCAACCTAGCCATGGCAACAGCTCTGCCCTCTGCCTTCTGCTAAAAATACTGCCTTTCCAGACAACCCTCTTCCTCCTGGAGCTGATGGGTCAGCCAAGCATAGAGCAGAGATGGGCCTGACTCAGAAAGCAGGGTTGACCTTGGGGTTGGAGGAGCTGAAGCAAGTGCCAAGAAAGGGGTCTGCTCTGGAACTTAGAGTAGAGCAGGAAGTGTGACTTTCCCCCTGCAGTCCTGTGTGCAGGGAAAGCTAAGCCCAGGAGCCAGCTTGGAGGGGAAGGAACAGAACACCAACCCTTACCCCCCGACATTGATAGCTTCCCCTCACATGCTATCAAGTCGGGGTATTTTGAATATCCATCACCTTGAGCATTTGCAACCTCCTAGAGAAACCAGGAGGCCTTGGCAGGTGCAGCCTGACTGCCCAGATCCAGCAGCTGGTTTCTCTGGTTCTCAGCTCTTGGAGAGGCTGAGTGATGCTATGTTTGGAAGCTGGGAGCACCAGACAGGTCTGGGTTCCAGTCCCTATTCAACCACTTACTAGCTGTATGCCTTTCAGCAAGTTGCTGCAATTTGCAAATAGGAATAAAGATCATACCTGTCTCATAAGGTTGAGATAGATACATAGATAGGTAGCACTACACCTGGCACAAATGAGGCATAGAAGAAACAGTCATGATATTGTGATGATCTGTCCCTGTGCCTAGGTGGCAAACTGCTGTAGCATGTTTGTGCACACAGGGATAGAGTCACCACAGGGGCTTCTCCCTCTGCAAAGATTGTGTGCTCCTATTCGAGAAGGTCAGGTTGCCTTCCTGCCCCTCAAGGGCCCCTTCCTCCCTGCTCCCACATCAAAGCTGGGGTGTACCCTGGCCCTCAGTCCCAGGCTCTGCTGCTGACTCTTGCTCACCTGCTTCCTCACAGACCTGCGCAGAATGACAGCTGGCTTCATGGGCATGGCGGTGGCCATCATCCTCTTTGGCTGGATCATCGGTGTGCTGGGCTGCTGCTGGGACCGAGGCCTTATGCAGTACGTGGCAGGGCTGCTCTTCCTCATGGGAGGTAAGGCTGCACACTCGGCTGGGGGGTGGCAGCGGACAAGGTCCGATTACCAGAATTTGGGGAGAATGGCCAGAGGGCATGGCAGAGGGAACCATGACATGACTAGGGTTCTCATTTACTCATCCACTGATTCACAAGCACTTCTTGAGTTGCTTTTAGCTCCTCACCACTGCACCAGCTGTTGGGGATGCAAAGGAAAATAAGACACAGTCCTTACCTTCTGCTCAGATCTGACTGCCTGTGTGGAAGAGAGGCACTTACAGAGATGATCATGAGATGGGTGGTTATGGCAGAGAGACACTTACAGAGATGATCATGAGATGGATGGTTACAGAGCAAGCATGAGCCCAGGAAGTGTTCGGGGATTTCATTATATGCAGGCCCCGGGCATTGGTGTTGGAAGCCTGAAACAAGTGCTATTTGGGCAGTTTCTGTCCAAAAGCCTATCTTCACCTCGGACTTCTAAGTCCTAAAGCTGCTCCCCTTCAAGTAACGTGGTGGTGGGACAGGATTAGACTCTCTCTTACATTTGTTTCTCTTATGCTATGATTGTACTGTCATGTCCATAGGACCACTCCAGTGTCCTTCTAAAGGGACTCAGCGTAAGGAGAACTGCATAGCTATGTGGGAATAGGGTCCAGCCCATGGGAAGTAACAGAAAGTCCACTCCTCTTGTGCATCTTCTTTCCCTGTAAGAGCTAAATTGTGCTTTTTTGGTCTCCTGCTTTGAGTCTCAATCCCAAGCTGAAGTTGACCACTGGGTATGTCCATGACCATCTACTCCTCATTCAAAGGTAGATGGATGGGTTGTGTGGGGCTCAGTAGACGGGGAGTTGGGCTTGTACAGAGGGAATTAGAAATATTTATGGAAAGAAGGAAAAGTGAGTCCTGCATATAGAAACAAATGTCAGTTAGACTCTAGACACCTAGAGCAAACACCCAACTCAGGTCCCTTCTGTGAGCCACCAGGCTATAGGTTTCTGAACAGGGGCAGGGGTTGAAGGAGTGGGCCATGTTGGCTCTTTGTCTGCAGGTCAAGCTGGGGACAGAAGTGAGTTGCTCTAGGTGTATGGAGAGATCCTGGGGGCTAGTGAGCTGTGGGATTCAGCTTGAGTCCTGAATTGATTGAAGGCCTACCCTTATTCCCTTGAAACACAGCCAAAGTCAAGCAGGGTATTTCCAAGGAAAAGTCATTCAGGGCTACAAAACCCTCTGCTATTAGAGTCAGGATGCCCCACATCAGAGTTGCCTCCTTGGTGAGCCCCACACCTGTGGTTATGGCAGAGGTTGGGGGAGGGAGGGGGACATGGTGGCTCTGTCTAGCAATTCCACACTCCTCCTTCTGGTCTCCCACAGAGACAGAGGTTGACAAAACCAGGCATTGCTTCCTTGCTCTGTGCCTCAGGATCCCCTTCAGTGAAACAGGCAGTCAAACTAGCTTGATGATTTCCACACTGTATTTTAGCAATGGAACCTTTTTGGTTTTCCCTTTGAAATCCAAATCTTATGTGGACCCCAAAATGTAAAAAGATAAAAGTGGAGCAGCTCTGTTTGTAGTGAGTGTTCTCTCTAAGACTCTTTTGGATATATAAAGGCAGGCTCTGGTAAAACAAGGCTTTCCAAAGGCTCTAGAGAGGTCTCCCAGGAATCCGAGAGAAGCTGAGCAAGCAGGCCTCGGGCAGAAAATGAATCAGGTGAGCCCTGGGGGCTGGCTCTCTTTCATCTCCACCTCTTTGATGGCATTGGAGGCTCCTGCATGGTTTTCCATTCTCCCCTCTCTTCATGCCAGCCACAAGGTTCAGATCCTGCCCAGGTGCTAAGTCTCCAGGACTTTTCAGCTCTTTGGCATCTTCCCTCTGGCCTGCTGAAGTCAGCTTCCAGAGAAAGATATTGTGTAATTGGCTCGTTTATCTTTTCCAGCCAAAGAACACATCACTGGTCAGACAATAAAGGGACAGAACTGAGCGACAGTTGTTGACCAATAGATGCGATTGTGGTAGCACCACTGGGCTATGTCCCACTTATCTAAGACCTTGGTGAGCACCCTCCCAGGATGGAGTGTGGGGCAGACAGTAAGGGATAGAAGTTGCCTGGAGCCCTGCCCTTGGACTCCTGAGGCACCTTTCAAAAGTCCAGGGTTCTGGGGAAGAGCTCTGAAAACCCCTGGACTTAATTAGGAGTCGGAGGCCCCTTTCTATAGGGTGAATGAGTGAGAGCCTTGCTTACCTTTGTCCTGGAAGTGGTTCTCAGCCACTGTACATTTAATCACCTGCAGAGTTTTTTAAAAAATACCTATGCTAGAACCCCACTCCAGACCTATCCAAGTGAAACTGCTGGGGGTGATATTAATGTACAGCTAGAGTCGTCGAGAACTCGTTGAAGAGATGAACTTTCCAGTTCCTTCTGGCGCTAATATTTTATGGTACTAGGAATGAGCTAGTTGGCCAACAACTTTCATGATTTTTTTAACCCCAGCCTTTAAGAACTATTTCTCCATACTTTATTCTGCAAGATATATGGCAGGGCCAAGATGGGGCCTCGATTATTACTGGGAAAGTTCATCCAAGCCTTTAATACTGAGGGGCCCAGGTAAATGTGCTTTTTAGGGACATGCAATTTAGTTTTTCAGGTGGCAAAACAATTCTTTAAGGTACAGCGTTAGCATCACAGAAAGATTCAGGGAAGCTGCTGTTCTCAGAGCTGCCTCTTGCTGACTGTGGCACCATCCAGGTTGGTGCAAATCCATCTCATCCACAGACTAGGTCACCTTCTTATTTGTTCTGGTGCCATGTTACCTGTGTCCCTAGTAAAGCCATGTCTTCTGAAAGAGTCCGAGGAAGAAAGGGATGTCCACATACCTTGTGGGTACGATTAGGCACCAACAGAAGAGACTGGAGAACAAAGCCGCTAAGAACTGGTCCCTTGAAGGGTGGTCTTTCTTGAAGTTGACTTTCTCAGGGGTTGGAGGGCATGCCATTTCTTCTCTAGTTAGGGTTCTTTCCAACTGGGTTAGACACAGCCATGGGAGTTCAGAAGTCCCAGGCAGCTGATATCTGCTGACTATGAGCTAGGAACTAGGGAAGGAACAGACTAGAACAGAAGCTACACTTCCCCTTTCCCTGCTCAGCAGAGAGAGCAAACTGACAGCCTGGGGCATCAACCCAAAAAACGATGCCTTGGCCTCTAGAACCCTGTATGTCAAAGAGACATAGCAGCATCACCCCTCTCAGAACCTGGCCAGTCCCTGCTCTCTAGGAGTTAATCTCTAGGGCTTGGCCTGTTGAAGAACTTGGAGAGTAAACCACCCGTTACAGCCATTTCATGGATACAGCAGAGCAATCAGCCACTTGAACTATGGTGAGTTACCACAAAGTGGGAAGAAAGGCCCCACAGCCTTAGCTCTTACCCAGGCTTGGGTTGCAGACATCTATAACTGAGCACAGACAGAATCCCGAGGGGTAAAATGGGGCTGCAAGTGGGAAGGATGAAGGACAACATCTGCAGTGCCTGAAGCTGGTTAGGCATAGCCATGGATGTGGAATGGGTGCAACGGGAAGAGACAGCAAGAACGAAGACGCAAAATTTGGAGGCAAGAGTCCAGAGATGAAATTGCAGGTGACTTCAGAGGAAACTGCCACGACCAACATGAAAATGGAAGAATTCTATTCCCAATTTCTTCTCTCTTCTGAAGGAAGATGACCTGAGCTGGGCACTTTTCTGTTCCAGATTTAACTATTTCCTCATCAAAGCGGGGCACACTGCACCCCAGGAAAGAATTCACAACAAATTGTTTAATGAACGCTCAGCCAGGAGAAGATGATTAATTAAGTAGGGCAGCTTTGCCGGGCCAGGAGGCTGGGGGTGGCGAGAGGGATCCAGTTTTCCCTTCGGCAGGGCCTTCAGGGAGAATCCTGCCCAGACTGCCACAACACCATTTGTGTGCTTGATGAATCACCAGTGACATTCAGAAGCTCAGGAACAGGTTGCCACCAGGGAAAGACTGCAGGCAAGGGAGCACATGACTGCTGTGAGTACCTGTGATTCTCTTGCTGGGTGCACCTCAGTACCACTTCGTGGATGTGGATCCCTGAGATGAGTGTAAACATCAATGTATGCCCCACCTCATCAAGACCCCTCTCACATACCCTCCCACACTCCCTGGAAGACATCCGTCACTTCCTCCCCAGTTCAGGTCTAAGGCTCCATGATCTTTTGTCTAGGCTAATGCTGGAGCCTTGTCTCCAGACGCCCTGACTCCACTCTGGCCACCCTGAAATCAGTCCTTTACAGAGCAGTTAGCGTAATTTTATTTAAAACCATAAATCAGATATGTCAGTCACCTACCATCAATGGTCCAATAGCTTCCAGTTGTACTTAAAATCTGAACTCCTTACCCCTCTTTAGAAGCTGTTTGTAATCGGGCTCCTGCTCTTTCACCTTTCTTGTTTCTTCCCCTCAAGTGGGGTGACACTGGCTGTCTTTCTACCCTGGAACACCCCAAAGTTTTACTTCAAGGCCCTGGAGTGAGCTCACCTCTTTGCCCTTAGTGTTTTTTTGTAATGCCTTGTGGATGGCTCATTTTTCCAGTTCAGGTTCTATCCTCTTAGAGAGGGCTTTCTTCACCACCCAGTTTCATGAAGCCACTCAGGCATGCTCTACACTTTATATAATTTTCTGTATCACCCTTTTTATTTTCCAAAATGTTTGTTGTTGTGGTACTTTAATTTCGGCTGATTTCTTAGGAGCTTCAAACAACAAACACTTACTATTTCATAGATTATATGGTTCAGAATCCCAGGTACAGCTTAACTGGATTTTATGTGGAAAGTCCCACAAAACTGTGATCAAGGCGTCAGCTGGGGCTGGGTTCTCATCTGATATTTGAGGTCCTCTTCCAAGATCACAATGTTGGCAGAATTCATTTCCTTGCAGTTACAGAACTCAGGGAAGTTTGATTATTCAAGGCCAGCAAGAGAGAGAATCTCTGACTTCTTCCATCTCTGACCTCTAGACCCTCTGTTCATTTGTTTGATTTTTAATAGACCTTATTTTTTAGAACAGTTTTAGGTTTATGGAAAAGCTGAGCAGATAGTAGACTTCCCATAGTATCCTCTGCCGCTGTACCCCGTTCCCTCTATTATTAACATGTTGCATCTATGATATGTTTGTTATTATCGATGAGTAAATATGTACATTATTATTAGCCAAAGGCCACAGTTTACTCAGATTCCCTCAGTTTTTACCTGATGCCCTTTCCTGTTCTCGGATCCCATTCAGGATCCTGCACTTTGTTCTCGAGTCTCCGTACACTCCTCTTGGCTGTAGCTGTTTCTCAGACTTTCCTTGTTTTTGATGACCTTGGCAGTTTGAAAGAGTACTAGTCAGGCATATTGCAGAATGCTCATCTATTGAAACTTGTCTGATGTTTTTCTTATGATTAGACTAAGTTAGGGGTTTTGGCGAGAAAGAGGTAAAATGCCATTTTCATCACATTATTTCAACACAATTTATAGCTGTTGATGTTGCCCTGCTCATACGTTTCTCATGTTTCCACACTGTAAAATTATTTTTTCTCCATTTCCATAACTTTCTTGGAAGGAAGTCACTATGTGCAGCCCACACTTGAGGAATGGGATGTTAAGATGGAGTGCCAGGATAGAGATGGATGGAGTAGCTACATAATTTGGAATTCTTCTGCATGGGAAGAGATCTGTCTCTTCTCCCCCATTTATTAATTTATTCAGTCATTTATACCAGTGTGGACTCGTGAGTGTTTCTCTTACACTTTGGGTTTAATCCAATACTACTTTCTTTTGTTGCTTTAATTGTCACAGCTCTGGTCATTGGGAGAGCTTTCTGTTGGCTCCTGTGCCCCTTCGAGATGCCTCCATCAATGTGGGTTTTGGTTTCGATTATTTTTTGTTTGTTCGCTTGTTTGAGCATGTAGTTCTTGGCACTGCCAGGTGCTTCAGGCTCATGTTACATATTTCCTGCCCTAGTCCTGAAATCAGCCATTTCTCCAAGGAGGTCTGTTTCCTTTTATTAGAGAAAGGTATTAGAAACCAAGATATGGGTGCTTGGGTGCTAGGTGTCTCAAATGTTTCTAACATTCGGCATTGGTTCATTGTCTCCCTCCCTGAACTTAGATATATGGTCCATGCTCTCCAGAACTTTGTCTGCTTTGGATGCCTTCCCTAAGGTATCTCTAGTGTCAGGAACAGTGTCTATGCTCTTAATAAATATTTGTGGAACAAATATATTGGAAAAGTGAATTGCGTGTAACAAACGAAATATTTTGGTTTTGTTTCAATAGAGCAGCAATTCTTCAATAAAATACCCCATCTTATCTTCTGTTCTTATTCTAATCATCTTTGCTTTCATGGTATTTCTTGTCCTCTTGTTATCTTCATTTGAACAGACCAAGGGTCTATCTACTTCTGTTAAAAAAAATCTCAAATTCTCTTTGGAGGTAGAGTGTGAATTACACATGAATTCATAACAGTTTTCTGTCTTGAACTTGGACTCATAGCCTATTAGAAATGAAATGGACTTGAGAAACCAGCCAGTTCCATTTCCTTGTGTCACCAGGTAAAAGTAGTTATGTCAGGTTGTTCTAGGTCACCTGGTCAGTGAGTGGCAGGTGAGAGCTGGAGCCCAGCCTGGAACCCAGCCTGCATTCCTGCATCCCCTGCTCTGCCCCTGCTTGCGGCACCCCGTGTTGAAGATCTGTGTCCCCACAGTTCCTGCTTCTTCCCACACTGGCACAACTCTGGTTCTAGGCTTCTAAGTGGGTGCCAGTCTGTGTCATTCACTCTGTGTCTCCCCCTCTCCTTTGCTTCTCTTTGCAGAGCACAAAGGGGCATATGGAGGAGACCATGGCCAGAACCAAGGGCAGGGGTGGTAATGAGAAAAGGAAATCATTAAAGTTCCTTTTCCTACCACCTGCGATCAGTGTGACCTTTTATACCTTCCCAGTCAGCCAGGGGGAATGAAGAGAATGCCCTAAAGAAGCTCAGGCTATTGTGTTTGAGTGATTGCAGTAATTTGCAAACCAATGATGCCACATGTCTGGCATCTATACCCGCTCCACCAAGCTCACCAGAGAGCAGTTCAGCTGTGTGATGAACCCCTCGACACTCAGCATAACACCCCTCTGCTGCTAGACAAAGACCCTGATAGAGGCCTGGGCATTCTGAAAGTATACCAGCCTAAAAGGAAAAGTCCAAGGCAATGGCAATCTTGCCTGGAGGACTGTTTCTTTTAGACAGTACAATGATTTAAGGGATCTTATATGCAGGTTTCCTCACCAGCCTTTCCTCTCTAGCCTCTCCCCACTGTTATTCCTAGCTTGCTGTACTTAAAAACATGGCTAGGACTGTGTCGAAAGTAATTAAAAGTAATGGCAAAAATGGCAATTACTTTTGCACCAACCTAATATAAGTTCAGGAGGCATTATGTCTCAAACTCATGACTCTTAGGTCAGAGAGGGGAGACATGGAGTAAAGAACCATGTAAGTTAGGTATTTTGGGGAGGGAGAATATTTTCAGTAAGTTAATGACTTGCTATGAGGCAGACTTGTAATAATCCCTTGATAAATGGTAGCTGTTACTGTTCTATGTATAGCCTAAGTGAAGTCCATTTTAATAGGCAGAGAAGTCTCTGTGATGTATCATGGCGAGTCAAGGGCAACTCCTGTATAAAACCCATCCCCTTCCCCTGCCAATCTGCTTTTATAGTTTTATGTGAGATTTCACTAGAACATCACAACTCATCTCTTGACTTTTGTCTTATAATCTTTCTTTCAAAATCCTGATTCAGATTCACAAACTACTTCATACCCTGGAACGTATCTTGACTCTTGGAAAGTACAGATTTTAATATTTATTAGCATTTGATGGTTACAATTAAAACAAATCGGGGAAGGGGTAAATCATGTCTCTACAAGAAATTTAGGGGAAGAGACACGTTGTCAGGAGGACTAGGAAAATACATCCAGGCTTACCTAATGTACCTAACGTAGGATGAGTGGCCAGGATGCACCACTTCGGTAACCCAGATGTCAGGAGGGCTTCATTTTCACACTGAAGCTGGGGCAGCCCCCAAGGAGTTTCGCCTTTGACACCCAATGGAAACTGTTCCTCCTACAGAGGTGGGGTTCAGAAGAGAACAGTAAGAAGCCTTAGCCCTGTGAATCCAAATCTGGCCAATGATTAAAAGCCACATCAGAGGCCGGGCACGATGTCTCATGCCTGTAATCCCAGCACTTTGGGAGGCTGAAATGGGCAGATCACAAGGTCAAGAGCTCAAGACCATCCTGGCCAACATGGTGAAACCCTGTCGCTACTAAAAATACAAAAATTAGCCGGGCGTGGTAGCACATGCCTGTAATCCCAGCTACTTAGGAGGTTGAGGCAGGAGAATCACTTGAACCTGGGAAGTGGAGGTTGCGGTGAGCTGAGCTCGCACCACTGCACTGCAGCCTGGGCTACAGAGCGAGACTCTGACTAAAAAAAAAAAAAAATTGGAATGCCCCATGACTTGCCTGCCAGGCCTTCAGTAAAGTCACAGTGTTGCATGTTCACCAGAGCCAGAGGATTCTTTGTCATTGATTTTCCAGATGGAAATGCTAAGACAGAGAAGGCCCTGGAAGGAGATGCAAAGGAGGATGGCTGGTGAAGGCATCTCAGAAAGTTTCTTTGGAGAGAGTCAGCCCTTGTCTATACTTGCACAAGAGCTGCCTTCTATTCTCTGCCTCTTGACTAGTGGGTGAGAGTCCTAGTTAAGTAGAATTACCCAATTGAAGAGGGAATTATAGTTTTGTCATAGAGAACTAGTCCAGGACCGAAAGAGTCTTGGACCAGCCATGTGGCCCTAGGAAAGTTTCTTATCCACTTGTCAGGCCTTGCTTCAATTTTCTCATCTATAAAAGAGCTCTAGTAACAGGACCCACTTTGAGCACAGCTGTGAGACTTCCAGAGTTAATACATGTGCAGGGTTCACAATGATGCCTGGATTGTGCCCATTTTTAGGTGTTATTATTAAGCTACTGTGATACTTCATTTTTGAATAACCACCTTTAGTAACACTGCTCTGAGCAGTGTCATCCCATCACTACCAATGCCACACAAATGCACTACATGCCATCAGGATAAAAAAGAAGAAATCTTTAGACAGATAATGTCTCTCTGGCTGATCACCCCTACTCATTCATTCATTCATTTGCTCAATAAATACTGATTGCCTATTATGTGCCAGACACTGTCAAGGCACTTGGGATACAGGGAGGAGCAGGACAAAGTCCTCATGGAGCTTGTGTTCAACTTGGAGAGGCAGACCAAAAGCAAGTGCCATAAATATATGGTGCGATGCTAGGTGATAACCATGGAGAAAAATAAAGCTGGGAAGGTGATAGAGATGGGGGCATGGCTATTGTTGGAGAGCGCATGGAGGGCCTCTCGTGGCAGTGACGTTTGAACAGGGCTTGAATGTAGAGGGCAGGGAGTCATAAGAAGACTTGAGGCAGGATCACACCAGGTAAAACAAGTAGCAAGGGGAAGGGGCCTGGGAGGGGACTGAGCTTGTTGGGTCTGAAGAAGTTGAGCAAGAAGATGACTGTGATGGGAGCAGAGTGAGAATGGAGATGATTCCACCAAGGCAGATCATGAATTACCTCAGAGGCATGGTCAGGGGCTGATGGACTGAGGGGCATCCATCCCCATTCTGCTTGCCCTGCTCTGTATCTATTTCACAGCTTACCCTGGGCCTCTTTCCTGGGCAATCATTTGACACTGTGGGACTTTTATTAGCCTCTCTGGCTATGTCAGCCTCTCTACCACCTGCCACTCCCAGTTCCAGGAGTGGGGTACTGTGTCTGTCCATGTCTGGGGAAGCCCCAGCAGGGTTAGGGGGCTGGCATGTGCCCTCTGAAGGTGTTGCAGGGGCACCTCCACCATCTAGCCAGTACCAGCTATGTAATTTGTGGGGCCCAGGGCAGGATGAAAACCCTGGACCCCTTGTTCACACATGATTACAAATTTCAAGACAGCAACAGTAGAGGATCCAAGCAAGTGGGCGACTGCATAGGTCACACGCTCATGAAGCCAGTTCTGCCTCCAGCATTGTCCCTTACTTAAATGCCCTGACCCAGGAACACCGTAGCCTTTTGCTGCAGGGGCTCCCAGAGATCTTAAGGAACCAGATCTAGTCGCCATTCTGCTTGTAAACCCCCTTCTCCCTAACCAGTCCGCTGTGCTTAAGACCACCACTTGCCTCGAATGATTGAATAATTACACAAAGCGTGTATGCCTCTTTCCTTATGGCAAAAGCTACTCCCCAGATATGGAGAACACAACCCATTAATCAGACAATTGCTTTCTGTGAGAAGAGAGAACACACCTTGCAAAACTTTGGCAGGGCCTCTGGGGGAGGGAGTAAGATCAGAATTTATTGAGAATTGGAAGTTTGATTTAAGGCAATTATTTCAGTGTGGACATGTGATTAAGGTTGGGTAGGATTAATGAGATAACAATTGGGAAAGAATAATGGTAATGTCCTGAATTGGTGGGAACAGCAAGGTGAAGATTTTCAGGCCAGGGATTCGGAGAATCTTCGGGTACTTGCTGTCAGTTGATGCTTTTGACGAAAGTGTTGGTGGATCTTTTGGAAAGTTACTGTAATGAAACAATCAAATTATTTACTTGCACAGGACAGTCCCAGAGTGTAAAGGAGATGGCAGAATAGCAAAGCCATGTTCCTGCAGACAGTAAGGTCAGCTTTTGGTTCTCAGTGTCCAGACTGAGGGTGGGATAGATGATTTGGGTTCTCACTTAGGATGAGTGATTTCCCCCAGCCCAGTGCCTTCCCAGCTGGCCTGCCTCCACCACCCAGCTGTGCTGGACATATCCAATGACTGAGGGAATACAGTCCAGGCTCGGACTGGGATCCCGACACCCTGAGATCTCCTCCTCCTCTCAGCATTAACAAGACCCTGTCTTCTCTGGGGTGGAAATCACTACACTGTGCTGAGTTGGGGTCCATTGCTTCCATATCACGGACAGACAAGCAAGGTGGGCCGGGAGAAGGGTGAGCAGGAGGAGAGAAGGGGGAAAGGGTAGACGAAGACCATCTCCACCACTGAGTGGTTGTCGAGAAGGGACTGGTTCCTCCAACAGCCTTTTCAGTGCAAACAGAAAGACCCTGAATGTGATGATGACTCCACAGTGCTGGATTGCCATGGAAACTTAGATGATTTCTAAAGTAATTTCAAAAGTCTCCCTCCTTGTACCTCTTCTGGGATGCTCTTACAGACGTTTGTAAGCTTCAGAGAAAGGGAACTTGTCAGGCAAGCTTCTGGCCCTTGAAACAAGTCATAAATCAAAGAAAAATGCTAGTTTCTGAAGTAAATGGCGAGACCCCTTTTATTAGGCTTAAAAGCTGTTCCTAGGAAACAGGAGGGAGAAGCAGGTGAAAGTGAAGAGGAATTTTCTCTCTCCTGTCCTCTGAGGATGGGGGCAGTGACTGCAGGGGCCGGGGGATATTGAGAGTACAGGGGTTAAAGACAGGTAAGAAGTGACTGAACATAGCCTGACCCAAGGAAGGGGGGCACTCTCTGTCCTTCTGAGGCTTCTTGTCACCTCCACTCCATGATGGCTGAGATGTGGTAGACAGTCTAGAGCCTGGAGGATGGAATTGAAGTCACTGGGCAAACAGATCAGACACAAGGAACCCCAAGATAGGCTGAGAGCACTTTCTCAGTGAGTAAGTTAGAATGTGCAGATAGGAGGGAGGGCGCCTGGCTCCCTCTGGGTACCAGAGACTCAGAGAACTGTCCCAGATCAAGAGCCAGGGAGCAGGGCCTCAGCAGCAGCCCCACAATGTGCCTCCAGGCACACCTTGGCCCAGGCAGCCTCTCTGAACCTCACTGTGGATGATGCATCCCTGCAGAGGAGGTGAGCGAAGCCTGGCAAGCCGGAACCATTCGGCAATCCACACAATAACAGGGCCCTTTAAGGCCTAGGGGAGAGGGACTCTGTGAAGGTCTCAAAGCATTACACTAGAGGGTCTATGAACACAGTCCCTGAGTTGTAAAGGAATTCAGCTCTCGTGGACACACCTGCTCATCCTATCAGAGCCTGGGCTACTGGGACAGGCAGAAAATGGCTTGCGTTCTCTCACCATGTCCGAAATAATGGGGGAATGAGGGCCTATGCAAAGCCGCTGTGCCTCCCTGACTTTCTAGAATCCTCCTGATTTCAAATATGCTTTCCAATGATTAGATCATTTCTCATACCTTATGTCTGGAGTTGGGGTTTGGAAAATACATTCACCCTATCTATAAATGCTATCAAAAGGTCAAGGACTTCCAAGATGCAGCTGTGAAGGAGGCAGGCCCATCCCCATTTTACTGAACCATTGGAACATGCCCAGTGCTTATTATTTGTGAAATGGACAACCAGTTGTTAAGTACCTACTAAGCCCTGGATGCTGTGGAAGAGAAAATAAAATCAAACCCATCTCTGCCTTGGGGTTGCTCATAATCTTAGAGAGGAGTCAGGCACCTGGATCGATAAGAGATAAATTAGCTGTTTTCCTTTTCGGGACTGAAACCCTTAAGTGCAAAATATTTGAAACAAATTTTTAAGAATTTCATGTTGTTTCAGCAGAAAGGAGGACATTGCGAATCCACCCATCCACCATTCTTGAGGCAGGAAGTTTGGGGTCGCCCAAAAAGGGAGGAAAGGGGGCCACTTATGTTTTGGGTAACACCTTACAGTTCACAGCGCTTTAAAGGGAGGGTAGGGTTTCATGTGACCTGCAAACCCTCACAGGAGGTAGGTGGAAGAGGTAGAGAGGGAAGAAGATGAGCAGACAACCTACACCAGGTCAATAGTAGACACTGCTCCAGCGGTATCTCCTTTCCCAGCAGCCCTTTAAGGTCAGCATTACCACTCTAATTTTGGAGATGATAATCTAGACCCAGAGAGCCATGAAACAAGCCTGGAGTCCTGCAATTAAGTAAACGATGGTGCCTTAATCTAAGGTCTTCAGAATGGTACCCATTTTTTCTTCTGTGTTCCTGTGACAGTGGGAGGAAAGAAAAGGTTACTGGGAACGCCACCTGGAGTAAAGGAACAGGCCCGAGGACATAAGCAGTGCATGCACAAACACAGGCTTACATGCATTTGTTCACAGCTGTAAGCCAGAGGGTCCTCCTCCACTCCCACCAGCAAGGGGCAGGCAGATGTTGTTTGGGGTAGGAAGGAGGAAGACAGGCCAAGAAGGCAAAATGGAGCCACTTCTGCTACCAAAGTGTTTACAGAGGCCTCAAGGCCAGATGGAAGGAATGTCTTCTGGAGTCAGACTCAAAAGTTCTACAACCTTGGGCAGATTTCTCCTTTAAACACCACTGTATCACCATACCTGCCTTGTAGGGTTGTTGTGGGAATGAAATGAGTTGATGTGTCTAATGCTCAGAACCGTACCTGGCCCATAACGAGCACTCAGTACATTTTTAATAATGTGTGTGTGCTCAGTTTAGCACTGACTCCTACCTTCTTTGCAGTACCTAGCACTAGCTTACAGTTTCAGGACCTTGGACACATTATTCCAAAGCCAAGATTCAAACCTACGTCTATTCGATTCTGAAGCCTGGGCTTTTAATTAGCATGCAGCACTATCTTCCAGATGATCATTAACTTACTGACATAGCTGTGATCCTCTAACAGCTCATGACCTGGGAGGGTAAGAGACCACCCCACACAGCCATCTCATCATGCATGGTAGACAAAGGGCGTGTTCTTGGGCTGGCAGGAAAGAGGAAGCTGGTTCTTTTCATAAAATATTTCTTAGAGAAATAGAAAAATGAGCCTCTTTGGCTGCATATATGAACATTTTTATGTGTTTTAAGACAGATGGCAAAGCTTGGGGCTCATGAGGCGGACAGGATAATCCTTACTTATTACTTCTAGAGCTCCACTGCCAACCCACTTCATCTCTTGGAGTCTAGTCTCTGTTCCTGCCATGTCTGAAGCTGGTTTCCTGGAGATGTGCTTACTCCTGGCTGTTCCATCTGTCACCTGTCCTTGACCCTCCTGTTCCTGACCTCACTGGGGTTGACCTAGCTCCATCTTTTGTGAAACTCTCATTTCTTGTCTTCTGTAACAATACATTTTTTATTTGCCTTTTCTGTTCCCTTTGCTCTTTTCTGCTAATAAATATAGGCTTTTGACTCTCTTTTCTTTTTACCTAAAGACATGTCCCCTTGTCAACAAGACCCACCACCACAGTGGTGATTCTCTCTGGAACAGTCTTTCCTGAGCTCTGGACTCATGTTTTAAAATGTTTGCGAAACATCCCCACCTTTCTGGAACTTCGAACATACCTTGACCGGGATTTGTCCTTTCTCTCTGTTTGTTGTGTATGTGCTTTGTGTTTATTGAGTACATGCTAAGTGCCTGACTGACTGTAGGTACCCAGTACATGTCTGCTCCTATCTTTTCCTTCCTCCAGTGAATGAGCTTGTTTTCTTCACTTCCTTCCAGATCAGTCTATTACCTGAGTCATCTTCCACTTTTCCATTTTCACCCTTAGGTTTTCTTTTTTTTATGAGACGGAGTCTTGCTCTGTCGCCAGGCTGGAGTGCGTTGGTGCAATCTCGGCTCACTGCCACCTCCGCCTCCTGGATTCAAGCAATTCTTTTGCCTCAGCCTCCCAAGTAGCTGGGACCACAGGCGCGTGCCACCCCGCCTGGCTAATTTTTTTGTATTTTTAGTAGAGACGTGGTTTCACCATGTTGGCCGAGATGGTTTCGATCTCTTGACCTCGTAATCTGCCTGCCTTGGCCTCCCAAAGTGCTGGGATTACAGGCATGAGCCACCGTGCCCGGCCTTCACCCTTACCTTTCTATCAATTGCCAACATCTGCCAGTATTTCCTTTGCAATATTCTTTGCAGCTCGTTCATTTGTTTCCATTCCCTGAGTGCCATCTGGGCCCCTATTACTATGGCCTTATTTTGGGAGTCATTTAGCCCTTGGTTGAAATGTCTGTCCCTATACTTAGTTGCCAACCTCTGAGCCTGCATTTTCTCATCTGTAAAATTGAGATAGTACTGCCTACCCTGTAGGATTGTTGTGCAGATAAAAAGAGTTAATATGTAGAAAAAGCATCTAGCAGAGAGTAGGCACTCTGTAAATGTTCGTTTCCCTACCTTCCACTAAATTAATCCTTTACACTGCACTGCTTTTGTAAAATATACTTATGTCATTTCTCTGATGAAAACCTGTTTGCGGCTCCCTGTGGTTAATAGAATAAAGGCCAGTGCCCCCAGTCTGGAGTTGAATATCAGTCACAATCTTGTCTCATGTGCCTTAGCCATGGCCCTGTGTTCCGTTCACACTGGCCACTCACTGTCACCGCCTCCATGACATCCTTTTCTGCCTATTGAAGCCAGAAGCTGTTGTCAAGGCTCAACTTACAGTTAGAATCTTCTAGAAACCATTTGGAATGATCTTACCTAGACCCAGGCTCCTCCTCTGAACTCAGACCTCACTTTGTCTCATTTTGATGGCGCTTGCCTCATTGTGAATGTATGGATAGTAGTGATCTAGTCATTTCCGACCTTTCCTCTGAGTCAAAACCTCCTTGGTAACAGGGACCCCCTTCCTTGTGGGTGACTCCAGTAGTTATTTTACTCATCTTTATTTTAAGGTTTCTGGTAACTTTGACTTGCTGGGCTTGGGACCTTTCTGTTAAAGCGACACGAATTACAGCCAGTGCCTTCTTCCTCCAAGTCTTTCAAATATTTGGAAACAGTACTATCACACTCTTAGTTATCTGCTTTACAACCTAAGTTCAGCTAAGTAAGCATTGCTTGGACACCTACTGTGTGCTACACATTGTGTTAACACCTAGGACACACAGTTAGAAACTTGTGTGGTTCCTGTCCTTAAAGGCTGCCCAGGCAAGTGGCAGAGGCAGGTAAGTGCTCAGAGCAGCTCGTGACTAGTGCTGTAACAGGGCAGATTGTGGGAATGTGGACAAAGGGAGCTGCTGGGGAGTTAAGAGGCCTCGCAGGGGAGCCAATGACTGAGGCTGAAGCAGGAATGCCCTGTTCTCATTGCCCCTCAACGGGCTTTTAATGTCCGTCTATTAAAAGAAACTGCTCCTAGACCTAGCATTGGCAGCTTTTCAGAAGCAGTATGCCAAGTCTTTATTTATTCATTCTAGTTTAGGATTTCACATGTCATTAATACATTTCCATTTTTATATATCGCTATGTAACTAAACTCTGTTGTGAATGAAGCAAAAAATCCCTTTTATCTAAAAAAAAAAAGTATAAGCAGCTTTATGTAAAGTTAAAATGTAAATCTAATATGATATGTGACCCTCCAATTTTTGGCCCTGGGTAATAGGGAATGTCAAGAGCTGTGTCCTGCCCGTTGCCACCCTAGCAAAACCTCAGAATCTCTTCTTAAAGTTGCCACTGCACTCCCAGGCACAATTTATTTAAAATAATAATTAATGTAATTACCCCTCTGGCTCAGCTCTTAACATTTTCAGATAAGTTACTTCAAAATCACATTTCCCAGAAGCCTCTGGCTCACAGCTTTTTACAGCCCCCAAGCACCATGGCTAAGGGAAGTTGGGCAGCCATTCTCTTCTCATCTCGGCATTCCACCCAGACCCCGTGTCATAAAGTAGGAAACTTCTCTCCTCTCTTTAGGAGGATGCAGACTCCACCTTTTCAGGCCTTACTTACTAAAGGAAAAGAAGTGACTGCCTTCTCTCATGGTGAGATTGGTGGGAGAGAAGGCCAAGCTCATGGGGCCTAGCACCCTTTGGGTCCGCTCCCCTTGCTCACTCCTCCAAGAGGCCAGCCTTCCTGGGGTCAAGGCCCAAGACCCAGGCCAGCTTCAGGAGGCCATTTTGGGGACCTATCTTTCTTTCTTTCTTTCTCTGACCCAGCAATATGAGTCTACACTTCTGGGCCAGTGTATCTGCTCTACAGACTCAAATGTTCCATTAGGGAAATTCTCCTAAAAGGTAAGCCTGGAGAGAAAGCTTTGGGGAGCTTGGCTGTGGCCATGGGACAATGAAGCAAGCCACGGTTGCCACTCTAGCCTTGTCAGTAACAGAGCTGGTATATTTCTCCTCATCTGCCTCCTTTCTGTGGTTCTTTTCTCATTAGAGTTTGAATTGAAAAGGGAGTGGGGATGGTGAGTGAATAAATCTCATCCCTCAAGTAAATCCCCAAGAGGAAAATAGAGCTAAAAGGGCTGCCAGGTAGAGACCCATTCCCAAGGCAGAGGGTTGGGGGGAGGACCTGAAGGGGAAAGAGGACAATCCTGATGGGCTGAAGTCCACGCTGAGCTCCTCTGGGTCCTCTTCTGGCCACCAGCTTCCCCTGTCCACTGGTTTAGTTCCTGACCTATTGAGAAGCTGCAGGGATTCTCACTGAAAAATATTTAATGCTCTGATCTTGATTCCTTTCTTGACCTCTCTATCCTAATCCTCATGGAAAACTCAGATCCCTCCAGAAGGAGTCCCCCTTCTACCTGACACGAATAATGTGTGAAGTTGAATTCAGGTCATGATAGGTTTCCCTAGTTCTATGAAGTAGTCAGATTTTACCAACTGGGCCTGAGTCTGAAGGGCCCTCAGAACCTCCTTGCGTCCACATTCAGTAGTGATAAGCCCTTTTCTTCCAATCTCGCCAGCTGGTTGATGAATCTGACTTAAAAACCACTGTGTGTAGGTCCCACTGGAGAAAAGGAGAGTTTGTCTGCTTGTAGTGATTTCAGTGCAACTGGAGAGACAGTCAGAACAGATGTAGATGACGTTGCTGTGATGAGAGGCAACGTAAAAAGTAGCTAGAGCATGGGTTTGAATACTGGCTGTAGTATTTACTGTGTGACCTTAGGCAAATTACTTAATCTCTCTGTGCCTCATTTTCATCATCTAAACCATATTAAGTTGCTTCAAGGATTAAAAGAGTTAACATTTTTAAAGTTCTTGGAACAGTGTCTATCATATTATAACCATTACGCCCAAATGATTTATCCATATAAAACTGTGTGTGCATCCAGTGACCCCATGGTGCGGTGACAGCATGCAAAATTCACTTGGGTTTAGGTTTTCATCTCAAAGAAAGGCCAGGGCCAAGCTGACAAATGTGCCGGCCACATGGAAACATAGCCAAACCAGGTGGCAGGCTTGCCTGATCTTTTGGCTGCCACCCCAAGCTTCTCCCTCTACTAATTAACATGGCGTTGGCTTGAATCAGATAGGGCAGAAGCCAGAGAGATTTCATTCAGGAGACAATTTATTCCAGACACTTAAACAGCTGGGGCCCAATCCTTCCATGCTTAAAATCAAGGCAGTTTAGAGCTGAGCCTCATATGCACATCGGTGTCAAATAATGACATCTAATGGTCTCATCCACCAGCCCTCTGTGCATGTCAGGAGGTGAGAAACAGTATCCTCTCCAGGTAGTTCATGTTTGACACAATAAGTGACAGCTAGTTCTAGAGCAAGTCAGAGAGGATGGCACCTTCTTACTCTAATACCTACAGTTGTAGGATCATTTAGATGAGAAAGATGTACCATAGAGATGTGGTCCTACCCTTGTATTTTATGGTTGAAGGAACCACAATCCAGAGAGATTAAGTGATTTGCCCACTTACGGGCAGGGATGGGATCAGAACCCAGGTTTTTTGATTCTTGGTAGTGTATACTTTCCACAAAACCACAGCCCTGTATGTTGTAGCTCCCCTACCAGGAAGCTGGTACAGGCTGTCCTGATATACTCCTGGTCAAGAGAACCTTATGACTACCAAAACAGGAATTCAAATGCAATGATAGATCTGTGTGTACTGGACCTCTTGCCAGCCCTGGAGAGTGATGTGGCTTTCTTTGCAAAAGCCTTGCGTGGTACCTAGAAAATGAATGACCAGAGTGACCAGGAAGATGCAGTGCCAGAAAAGGTCTGCAGGAAGTTCTGTATGATTGTCAGCATCGTTCCCAGCAAGAAACCCAGGGTAAGGTTTCCCTCTGCCCTACAGATTCTCCAAGTTTGCACCATGGACCACTGTCATTCACCAGAAAGAGTTGGCTAGAAGGAGGCGAGAGAAGAAAAGCAGGGGCAGGAAGATGGCACACTCTAAGTGGCTTCACTCTTGAAAGCACACTAATCACAGCTTGAGGACGCTCCTTACTGCACAGCTGTAGGTGCCACTCTCAGTTTAGTTAAGAAGCCAGTTGGATCCCACTAACTCTCAGCTCTGAACCAAGGCCCAGATGGATAAGAAGCTGCAAAGATTCACATGGAAAAAAATATGGGATGCTGTATTCTTAATTCATTTTGTTTCCAGAACTCTCCTTCCCATCCTAATAGAAAGCTCAAGGCAGATCTGCACAACCTTTCATTTCACAGAGCATAAAATATCCAAGGTCAGGTGGGCCAAGTGGAGTGGGCTAGAGGTTACTTCCCCTGGAGGATTGTTTTTTTAATGAAAGCAGTGGAAGCAAGTGGAATGGATGGTTCTCAGATGTTTTTGCAGCCAAATAATTTGAGGCTTTACAGCAAAATCAACTGTTTGTACTGTCACATGCTTTGAGACCTTCAGCAAATTATGTAACTTGGTATGACTATGTCAATTACATAATTTATTTGCTGTATATATGCCAATACATATACTCATGCATACACAGATGCATATATATGTAATTTTCATAGACATGATAGACATGTATATGTATGTATGTGTGTAGACATGTGTACATCTGTATAATCCCACAGCAACCCCAAGAGATACAGAAGATACAGAAACTGAGACGGCACTTAATTCAGCCTATGCCTGAATTAATCACCGTGAGTACAGAATGGCTTCCTCATAAGAAAGAACAACAGTGGTGTTTTAGCCAAAGGAAGAAAGAAGGAGCATATGCTATGTAGATGAAAACTAATAAAAATGCCACTCTCATGGCCATTTAATAATAAAGTGTGGTGTAACCATCAATGGCAGTTCTGTATTCCAGAGCAGCCAGGGTCAGAACCTCTGTTGCACTTACAAAAGATCTCCAATTTGGATATTTACTGCAGGATTCTTTGTGATACTGAAAAATGTGCAACTGTGCAGACTTCCGTCAGTGTGGAGGAATAGTAAATTCCGTACATGCATACGGCGTCACATATTTTGTGGTTGGTGAGATTTGATGTATAAGCATAGTATGTTATCAAAAGCACATTAAGTGGTCAAAACCAGATACAGAAAAGTAGGTATGATTTTATAAGTATAAAACTTACAAAAATGTATAACAACAGAAAAATGGAAAGAGTACACACTAAACTGTCGGTAGTGTTGGCTGAAAGTGATGGGGAAGTCAGGTAGGAAGAAGGATAGCTTCTATTCGAGTCATGTATGCATTTCTAGGTGGATGGTGCTCTTTTCTCCCAACTTTTTATTACTGTTATGCTTGAGAAAAATGATAAATTAAAAGTAAGATAGTAAACAATTTTTTTTGAGATGGAGTCTTATTCCTGTCATACAGGCTGGAGTTCAGTGGCACGATTTCGGCTCACTGCGATCTTCACCTCCTGGTTCAAGCGAATCTCCTTTCTCAGCCTCTCCAGTAGTGCCTCAGACTCTGGAGTAGCTGGATGGGTTACAGGTGTGTGCCACCACACCTAGCTCCCCAACTTGTATTCCACAGCTATTTCCAACACTTCTCTTGGGGCTAGTTCCTTCTTCACATCCTGGTTGAGAAATGAGCTTAACAAGCTTCTTCACAGACCCACCAATGTCATCATGAACCCCCACTGGAGGCTGTAACCTCTTGGATCTAGGAGATAAGTTCCATTACCAAGGATGGTCTGTCTCAGAAGTGTATCTTGGGATCTTTCCAAGTTTCGTGCTTCTGATTCTGATAAAGTCCACAGAATAAAGGGTCCTGAGTGAGCACTTCCTCTGTTCTCTGTTGAGAGCAATTGCTCCCTGGGGTGGCATTTACCCTGAGATTAGATGGAAGGAGAATGAAGTGGGTGATGGAGATGAAAACAGCAAACAGGTTTTTTCATTTTGTCCTTGAGAACAATTTTTCTTCAATCTCACTTGAAGCTTTCCATTTCTAATATTATACTTTACATGTAGAAAGCAATTTTTAACTTTTCACATTCATTATTATGGCTCTTCAAAATAATCCTGCAGAGAGGGTACTATTCTGATGCTGAATTCCTGCAAGAAAAGAGAAAAACCTACCTTCTGAAATCCAAGGTGTCCATTGAAACACAAGGAGGGTGTGTATGCGCATGGGTGCATGCATGTATATACACACACACATACACACAAACACAGCAACGTAATGCACAAACACCTCAGCAATCACATAACAATTTAAGAAAGGGGAATGAGGGGACAAGGCATAGTGTTTACTTCATTCTCCTTTAGGTTTCAGTGATTACATTTGTACTTATAAACTGCACAGCCTAGGAATCGCATTTGTCCAAGTGATAGGAATTGAATGCTCAGTGCTGTGTGTGATATATAAGGAGACACCACCACCATGCCAGTTCTTGAGAAAGTCACAGGCTAGCTGAGCACAAACTAAAACAGAGAACAGGAGGTGCAATTAATTGGTAGGTTGCTGTTTTGGACCATAAAAGTTTTAAAGATTCAGAAAACGTGTGGATAATCTCATGCTAGGCATACTTGGGGAAGATGTCTTGGGAGATTCAGGACTAGGATTAGACAGACCATAACGGGTGACTTCAAAGACTGTGTAGACCACATGGAGGATGAGAATTTCAGACTCCAGTCCAGGAGACAGTGCAATGGCACTTTGACCTTAGTACATTCCCCTTGTCATGCAACCCTTTGAATACCCTGCCAATGTCCTCTTCCATTTGCTCAGCTCTTGGGACTGCTTCACAAGTTTGTAAAGACTCTAGCTTTAGTACAGAGGCTACCAGGGTCACTAATCTTATGATACAATCTAAACATACACCCAAAAGAACAAATGGATTGATGGGAGTCGAGTGGGAGTGAGCATAATTACCTGGGTGAGGGAGAATAGATGCAGAACAAAAACAACACAAGATGCCTAACAGCTGTCATTCTGTATGGCCATGTTAGATGCATGTGCTAGCTACAGGATGGCCGCAAGTTCTGGCCTCATAGATATTCTTATTTCATTCTGTGTTGCAAAGTAATATTAATAAGCCAATTATATATTCACCTGCTGTATTACTTTGTCAGGATGCTATGACAAAATACCACAGATCAGGTGGCTAAAACAATAAAAATTAATTTTCTTATATTTATAGAAGCTGGAAGTCCAATCTCAAGGTGCCAACAGGGTTGTTTCCTCTGAGGACTCTCACCTTTGACTTGCAGGTGGCCTCCCTCTTCTGCCTCTGCACAAGGCCATCCCTCTGTAGGTGCACACCCCTGTTGTCTCTTTCTATGTCCCAAGCTCCTCGTCTTATAAGGACAGCAGTCAAATTGGATTTGGGCCCACCCTAATAGCCACATTTTAATTTAATTATTTCTTTAAAGGCCCAATCTCCAAATATAGTCACATATGAAATACTAGGGGTTAGGATTTCAACATACGAATTTTTCAAGGGCAAAATTCCCATGTTTCCGTGGCCATCCACAGAGTGTAAAAACCAAGGTAGAAGATTCCAGGTTCCATGATAGGAATCTGGACGTATTCTCTTTGGAACTGAGGCTAGCCTCTATGGATGGACCAGTCCCTTGCGTTGTGATGCTGTGTCCCTGTGGCATGCTTACACCTGGGTGCAAAGCAGCCATGTCCTGTATAAACACAGCATCAGGAACACAAACCCTGCTTGCCCAAGAGGCGTGACTCCTGAGTTCCACTCCTGGCAGTATCTGCCTAGAGCTTTTGCACAGCTTACAGAACGATGAATGATTTTTGCCCCAACTCAGAGTCCCATTGCTCTCAGCATGTTATCTTTCTGAACACATCCACCCTCCCCTGACTTATCCCTACAAATCTCTTAGGCACCTTTGATGTAAAACCCTGTGACCTGCCTGTTGAGTGCTGATGATGCAATCGTGTGTGATTCAATGGTAATTTATATTCCATGCAGGTCCGAACAAAGCTATAAAATGCTCTCGAGAGCTAAATGCAGCTGAAGCATTTAATCTAAGCAAAGGCAGGGTTTTGTATCATCCACTTCCCGGAATGGATGTGCCACTGTTGGAGGAGGAGGCACTCTTCTTCTGTTTGCTGATTTGCTTCTTGTTGGTTTTAAAGATTGGAGAGGGGATAGAGGGAGGTGTCTCATGGAGGATTTGTGCTGCTTCTTCGACCTCCCTGACACACACACATGCACACGCACGTGGGTGTTTCTGCAGAACCTGCCTTGCAGGGACCTGTGGGGCTCAGGTCAGAACAGAGGCCCTCTCTCCACGTAGCAACAAGGGAGGAAGCCAGAGTTGGGGATCTGCAGACACCATTCCTCATTCCTGGGAGCAGAAAATGTCACACAGATGGATATCTGGCTCTAGAAACCTGTAGAAATTGTACACCAATGAAGTTGTGGGCATAACTTGGTCACAGAAGGAATAGATATTTGGGCGAATGCTTGTGCACACAATGTGTAACTGCTCTGAATCTCTGTGAGAAGCCTCGTGAGGGCCCCGGTTTCCTAGGAGATGGCTTCTTGAATTAGTAAGAGCATTTCTGCTCCACCTAGCCCGAGGCCTCAGTGTTGATGGTATTTCTCCACAGGGTCCATTGCTGTGTCATGACTGCCATGGCTTCTCTGAGAATCCCTAAGGGGAATGGAAACACATGTTCTAGCCTCCCCTTTCTCTGTTGGGAAAGCCAGCAACAAGCACCCAGGAAGCACAACCTTGTCCGCCTTACACACCTGCAATTAGCACTCAGAGTGAGCTGAGAAGGGAGCTCACTCCCTGACTCTGAATATCAACTCAGAAATATTTTGGTCATTAACCTTTACAGTGGAACTGGGAAAGAGCCGTGACTGGGTGGCTAATTGTTCCCTGGTGACATTTCAAGATGATAAAAGAATTAGCTAGCTAGGCGCAGTGGCACACTCCTGTAATCCCAGCACTCTGGAAGGCTGAGGCGGGTGGATCACCTGAGGTCAGGAGTTCGAGACCAGCCTGACAAACATGGAGAAACCTCACCTCTACTAATCATACAAAATTACCTAGGTGTGGTGATGCATGCCTGTAATCCCAGCTACTTGGGAGGCTGAGGCAGGAAAATTGCTTAACCTGGGAGGTGGAGGTTCCAGTGAGCTGAGAGTGCGCCACTGAACTCCAGCCTGGGCAACAAGAGCAAAACTCTGTCTCAAAAAAAAAAAAAAAAAAAAAAAAAAAGAATTAGCTGCTCCCCAATAATACTATCCCTGCCTGGCAGTTCCTAACATTAGCGACACATTCCAGGGATCCAAGTTTCTGTTTCCTCTGGCTATGGCGTGGTGCTTTTTGACTTTCAAGCAAAGATTCGCTGATGTCATCACTACAGCACTATCTACTGGCTCCAGAGCAGAGAGCGGGACTGTAAGGAAACAGCAGAGGGTGATTGATCTGACTCTCTTAGCCCAGGACTTTCTAGTTTTAGGATCAAAAGTCCCATGTTCCAGGCACCATCCTCACCCAAGTTGCAGGCAAACTGGAATGGTTGGTCACCCTACTAGAGAAGCAAGACTTTGAAGGCATAAAACAAGGAACTTGCGGAAATTTGGGCTTAAGGAGGTAGCACTGAAAATGTCTGTGTGGCCAGGAACACCAGGAAGATACCGTGTCCCTGGGGAGGGGTGTAGGAAGAAGGAAATAATCACATGAACCAGTTGTGGAAGTTCAAGTAGGAGAGGAGGATGTTGCCAGCGAGGACGTGTGATATGGGAGGAGAAGAGAGCTGGGAACTGCAGGGCTGGAAAGACCACTGGAGGATGAAACGGACTGAGGGGGAAGCTTGGAGTCAGGGCAACTTGGAAACTAAGGGAAGAGATATCCAAGCAGGAGGAAGTTGTCAGATAGCCAAATCACTAAAACTAGCAAGGAATCTAGAAGCTAATATTTGGCAACTAGAGAAATATTAATGAGGGACGGCAGCAATGCAAATGTGAAGGAGACGGAGGAGGAAGCTATATTTGGTGCTGGGACAAGGAGTGGGCAATCTGGGCATGAAAGTGGCTTCCTCGCTTTCACTCTCACAGGGTGGAGGGGCCGTGGCAGAGCAGCAGGTTCAGAGCACCGGGACCGTCCTCCCCTCTTCCAGCTGTGTGTTGACAAGGGCTCAGAGACGGGAGTTGTGAGGTGACATTGTGGATGTGATTCTTGAAGGAGCTTCAGGAGAGGATGGTCATCAAGAAAGCAGGTGCTGCCTTTGAACCAACACAAGGAAGCATGTGTGTTTACACAGCCCATTCCCCACTCTGACCATGCCTTCCCACTCACAAGTGGAGTTTACCAATGGGGACACTGGAGATCAGGGGTCTGCGGGGTGCTGCTGCTTATATGTTAGCAGGTCTTAACAGCACAGCTCTCAGCCTGTAGCTACTTGGGGTGGTGCCATCTCTTCTTCTAAGTGGACTCCTGAACTCTGAGCCAATGCCAGTGAGAGTCCTGGCACAGAAAGGGTAATTAGTTTTTGTTTCTCATTCCAACCAGCTGCGACTGGCTGGCTGCAGCTAGCTGCCTGGAGGGCTGGGTTGAGTAGGGGTCTGAGGTCCCTTCCAGGACCAGCAGGAAGAGGGTTGAGATCAATTTGCTGTTTCTGCCAAAGGCACGGCCTCACCACCCACAGAGCAGCCACTGGACTTTGCTATCCAAAGGACAGGTCCTGCAATGACAACCTTAGCTCCCCTCACAGATGGACAAAGCCAGTGACTTTCAAAAATGTTTACATCACTGGAATCCTTTCTTCCAATGAAATTTCACATGGAAATAGATCAAAACAAAGCTATTCTGGCCAAAGAGAAGAGAGAGTTGGGAGTCTCTTCTACTTCCCGCCCTCCTTCCCAGTGGTAGCTCCTGGGAGGCCTCCATGGATCAGGGTTTGAAAACCACTGGGGGAAGTGCTACTTCCGAAGAAGGCCAGGAGGGTCTGAGAGAATGACTTTTGAACTAAGATCTGAGCAGAGCTTGAGGAAGGGCATTCCGGGCACGGGAGCAGCCAGTACAAAGGCCCTGAGGTAGAGCAACCTTTGCTGGCTTGAGACACAGAATGCTCTCTAGTGTGGCCAGAGCATAGGGAGGGTGGGAGTCAGTGAGAAATGAAGTTGGCTAGGTGGGTGAGACGCACTCAGGTAAGGCCAGACTGGCAGGCTATAGGCATACAGGCATTTGGATTGTGTTCTGAGTGTGATAGGAAGCTATTGGAGTGTTTTAAGCAGCAGAGAATCATAATCTGATTAATTTTTTTAGATTCCACTGGCTACTCTTTGAGGGCAATAGTGGAAGGCGGGATTCCAGTGATCTGTTGCAGTGGTCTGTGTGAGAAATGATGGAAGTGTGACTCAGAGGGTAGCAGCAAGCCTTTCAGAGGTTAGAGGCATAGTAAGGGTTGTCTGTGACCATGCCGTCTTATCGCAGGCACAGAGCCCTAGGCCAGTGAGCCACTGAAGTGAAAGGAGGGATGCTCTCCAGACCCGGTGGGGATCCCTGTCTGTTTACTGTCACAGAAACCCTGTCCCTCCTTCAAGACCCCACTTCCATAGGAAGCCCTACCCGACCCAGCATTATCATCTGTAGCAGAATATAACTCTTACCAGTTGCTACTGGGTATTTTTTTTTTATTATTTTTTTAAAATTTTTATTGCATTATAGGTTTTGGGGTACATGTGCAGAACGTGCAAGATAGTTGCATAGGTACACATATGGCAGTGTGTTTTGCTGCCTTCCTCCCCTTCACCCACACTTGGCATTCATCCCCAGGCTATCCCTCCCCAGCCGCCCCCCGCTGTCCCTCCCCCATTCCCCCCAATAGACCCCAGTGTATAGTAGACCGCCTCTCTGTGTCCATGTGTTCTCATTTTTCTCACCCACCTATGAGTGAGTATATGTGGTATTTCTTTTTCTGTTCTTGTGTCAGTTTGCTGAGAATGATGTTCTCCAGATTCATCCATGTCCTTACAAAGGACACAAACTCATCATTTTTTATTGCTGCATAATATTCCATGGTGTATATGTGCCACATTTTCCCAGTCCAGTCTATCATCGTTGGGCATTTGGGTTGGTTCCAGTTCTTTGCTATTGTAAACAGTGCTGCAATGAACATTCGTGTGGGTATTTATGATTCATGTGCTTCCTAGAGACTGCTAGACTTCGGAGGGAAACTTGCAGTCATCTACTCCAGCTCCCTGATTCAAACTCAGATCTCTTCTTCTTCGGTCTCATACTGTTTCATTTCATCTTCAACTGTTCATTTATGCATATCTCACATCCCTGCCTAGAGTATAAGCATTTTTAAAAAGCTTTTTATTTTAGATTAAAGATCAATTATTATTTTAGATTACTTAAAGATTTTTTTTTTTTTTTTTTTTTTTGAGAAGGAGTTTTGCTCTTGTTACCCAGGCTGGAGTGCAATGGTGCAATCTCGGCTCACCACAACCTCCGCCTCCTGGGTTCAGGCAATTCTCCTGCCTCAGCCTCCTGAGTAGCTGGGATTACAGGCACATGCCACCATGCCCAGCTAATTTTTTGTATTTTTAGTAGAGACGGGGTTTCACCATGTTGACCAGGATGGTCTCGATCTCTTGACCTCGTGATCCACCCGCCTTGGCCTCCCAAAGTGCTGGGATTTACTTAAAGATTCTTAAAGGCAGAGATTATGTCTTATTCTCTCTTTTATCTCCCTGGCATCGAGCATAACACTTGACCCAAACAAAGAAATTCAACAAATATTTGCTGATTTGCTGTTCTGCATACCAGGGTGCCTACAGCAACAGGAATGTCTCCTCTGTCCCCCCATCTCAATTGCCATGCCACCAATGCCCCCTCCCCAAGACCTGACATTGCTTATCACCAGCCACCACTCCTACTGGCCTGGGTTATACCTGGCACTGCTTACAGCAGTGTATGGAGCACATAGCAGAGCCTGGCTCCAAAAGGAAGGACTTGGGGGGCAGAGTTCCTTTCGTGTAGTTGCTACACCATGACAATATTGCAGTCTGATTGGGATTGGGCCCAAACCCCAATTCATAGTGGGCATTACCGAGAAGATATGACTGTGCATTATCACTATTGGTTCTATTTCTCAGATCCTCACCTATGCATCAGTAAGTGCTCATGTGAAATACAGTGACAGATCCTGAAGACTTAGCCCCAGAGGCCAGGGTCCGCCTCTTCTGGGGAGAGCAGGACTTTATCTTCCCCATGGAGTGAGCGCATACAAACTCTTTTCTGAGCAGAAGTTCCCTTATCTGCATCAGTAGCTCTCCCCAGGCCTGTGCCACCTGCACAAGGGACTGCTGAGCTTTGGGTAAATGGAGGAGGTTGCAGTTCCCCAGGCTGTAATATCTGTTGCTGTCCCTTAATTGAGACATCTTTTCCAGCAGAACCATTTAAGATATTTTCCTAGAGGACCCACCCCTTAACCTCAGCTTATCACTGGGGAGGAGTTTTGAATTCCACACTCCCCCATTTGCCACCGAAACACAGGCAAAGAGTTGTGTTCATCACATTAGACAGAAAGCTGTGTCAGTCGGGGTCCTTGCCCTTATGTCTCCCCTTTGTCCCCCCTCTACAGGATTCAATCAGTGTTTGTCAACACACATCATTATTTAAACTGTAAGAATATGGTATTGAGTAGGAATGGCACTGCATTATTCATTTTGTCCCTTTATCAAGGGATGGAATTATTAGTACACCTTTTCAAATTTATTAGTACATGTTTTCAAATTTGAACTTATATGTGGAGAGGTACATAAAAATATAAATTCTTGGCTGGGTGTGGTGGCTCACATGTATAATCCTTGTAAGCCCAGCACTTTGGGAGGCCAAGATGGGTGGATTGCTTGAGCCCAGAAATTCGAGATCAGCCTGGGCAACATGGTGAGATCCTGTCCCTACGAAAAATTTAAAAATTAGCTGGGCATGGGGACATGCACCTGTAGTCCCAGCTACCAGAGAGGCTGACATGGGAAGATTGCTTGAGCCCTGGAGGCAAAGGTTGTAGTGACTGCACCACTGCACTCTAGTCTGGGCAACAGAGTGAGAACCTGTCTCAAAAAATGTATATATTAAGAGCATATATATCCTTGCTCATAATGGAAAACAGTAGCATATATGGAAATTAATCAAACCTTTTCCAACTCTTCCCTCTTTGCCACATGGACTTTCTGAGCAAGTTGTATCAATGGTCTACTTTAAGGACCATCTCATGTGGGAGACATAAAGGTGTTTTCTCCTCTTTGGGAATATTGACAAGAGCTAACAGAAGGAATTTCAAAAGGTTTCAAAGTCACAGAGCAACCAACAGGAAGTGAAGGCAGGAAGGTTCCTCATCAACTCCATTAGCATAGCAGAACAACAAGATGAATGTTGTGAAGACATTGAGTCATTTTCTACAGGTACTTAGGTCCACCCCGATGGTATTCCATCACTCCCCATTCATCAGCCACATCCTTTGTGTCTTGTCTGCGCTGCTGTGGAAGATGCCATAAGAATCATATGTATCCAGCTTCATCAGCTACTGTCAGCTTGGGAGGACCACAGTTTCCTTGAGGTCGACTTCCTATCTCAGAACAAATTACTGGACGTCACCAGGATAGCATGGCTTTTCATAAGAAGAAATTTCTCCATTTCTTTAAGTGTCCTCTGTAGAAACAGTTTATATATAAAGTCCTTGGGTGACCTCAATCCCATCCATAGCTTGAATTTATGAGATGATGACTCAGACCACATTTCTGGCTCAGAACTTCCTATCAGGCTTCAGATCCATGTTTCCAAATGCCTTGAACCTCCCAAGGGTGGCTGGAACTTGAACCCACTCCACTGCCCCTGCTTTCTGTCCTAAATCTAAATTTTAGTAAACTATAGCATTACACATCCAGTGAGAGGTTCACGAACCAGCAGTTGGAAGCATCTACAGTAGGTGAGGCATGAGCAGGCTGGCTTTGGTCTGCTGGAATCTGGGTTATTTGAAACTAATGCCAAGACACAGTGTCCTCTTGCTCTCAGACCCCAGGCAATTACTCTTGCTTTGGCTATGTCCTGCAGGCTGCCTCATTCTCCTCTCCTGCCCCTGCTCCTTTACCCTGGAATCACTTCTCCATGTCATACAAAGCACCTTTGCCCCTCACAAAAGTTCGAGCAGGCTGACCAACAGAAGTCATCTTGAGGAACTTGTAAAGACTATAGATTCCCATGCTCTTTCCCAAGACACTCTAATTCAGGGAGTCTGGGCTGAGACCTAATCCACCGTGGGTACCATCAGAGAATTCAGTCTGAGCTTTAGTGCACAACGAAAAAATTGTGATGTTCTGTAATTCCCGCAAGTTTGGAGTACTGTTCTCACAAGTATTGATGGCACTACACACACACACACACACACACACACACACACACACACACACACACATGCACAAATACAAATGCATACACGTGTGGTACAAATGCATTTTAGTCATGCTGTCACTGTGGCCAAGTCACATTCAGTTATTTCTATAAATAATCATTGACTAAACAATCATCCAGTAAGCCATTCGAAGTTCCCAGCTCTGCTCCCACCTTGCCAGACCCCTCCCCCTTCTCCCTGATGACCTCTTAACTGGTCTCCCTGCCTCTGGGCTGCCCTCTACACTTCTGACTTAGTGGTGTCTGGAAATGCAGATTAAAGTCACCAAAGTGCCTTGACCCTACATAAAGCTGAAACTTCTCAGCTCAGCAAACAGAGCTTGCCCAGTATCTGGGGCCTTATTTGTTCTGTCCTCTGACAGCCGCTCCTCAGTGCACCCTCACCATAGACATCCTTATATTTAAACCTTAGACATTTCCATATCCAAATCTTTGTCCCCAGGTGGGATTATTTTCTTAAAATGAAATTACTAGGATAAAGGTATGAATTTTCTTTTCATTGAATCAGTCATCAGCCGATTATTCATCTCTTAAATTAGGACTCATCTTCAGGGCAAGGAGTAAAATGTTTAGTAGTTTTTTTTTTTAATTATGCTTTAAGTTCTGGGATACATGTGCAGAACATGCAGGTTTGTTTCACAGGTATACATGTGCCATGGTGGTTTGCTGCACCCATCAACCTGACATCTACATTAGGTATTTCTCCTAATGCTATCCCTCCCCAACCCCCACCCACTGACAGGCCCTGGTATGTGATGTTCCCTTCCCTGTGTTCATGTTCTCACTATTAAACTCGAACCTATGAGTGAGAACATGCAGTGTTTGGTTTTCTGTTCTTGTATTAGTTTTAAAAATCACTCTTCTGCAAGGAAATACCAGCTTACACTCCCCTTGGAGTCTATAGGATGGTCCATTTTCTGCCCCCTTCCTAGTTTTGGAGATGATCTTTAAAAACAAAACAAGCAAAACAACAAAATAAAATCTAAGTTTGCTGATTTGATAATCACTATGTAATTTTCAGTTATTTGATTATTGGTAAAATTGAGCATTTTTCACATGTACTAATGTACCATCCATGTGTATATCTTCACCTGTGATCAGCTTTGGCTGATTGAGTTTTATCCTTCTCCAATGAAAACTTGTTTCGAACCCTATAGCTCCAAAGTGTGGTCATCGAGCCAGCAGCATCAGCATGCCACAAGAGCTTCTTCAGAATGCAAATTCTCAGGTCCCTACCCCAGACCTCCTGAGCTAGAAACTGAGTGTGGGGCTCAGCGATCTGCTTTAATTGTGTCCTCCAAGACTACAAACTGCCCTAACCCACGCCAAGTGAGAGAGAAGTCATCTGGAACCTAGGTGTGCAACATGGAAAACCCATGAGGTGACCTGCCTTGCCTGGCACCAGTTGTAAATAGTACGGTGGATGGGACTGCAAGCGCTGGAACTAGCCTGCCTGAGTTTGTAACCTCGGTCTTCCAGTTGCTAGCTGTATGATCTTTGGCAAATGACTTAAGCTCTCTGGGCATCATATCCTCATCAGATGTGGGGAATAGTATAACCCACATCTTAGAGTTGTTTTGTGAATTAAAGTTTCAATACATGCCATACACTTGGTGAGGCGGCAGCATTGTCTGGGTAATTACCCAACATTTGTCATCTCATGCCTGGGAACTCAAGGATGCAGACACACAAGAAGTAGGTTTAGGAGTGGAGGTTTCGTAGGCAAAAGAAAGAGAAAGGAGAATAGCTGTCTCTCACCCAGTGGGACTTCCAGTCTGTGGCAAAGTACACAGGGTTTTATAGACTGGCTTCAGGAGGCTGTGTCTGATTTACATAGGGCCCAAAGATTGGTTGAACTAGCAGTGTGACATTTACATAGGGCACGAGAAGCTGGCCACCCCATCCTAATCTTTTCATTATGCAAACAGATTTTCTTCCTGGCCGGTGCCATGTTGTTTGCTCCTTACTGTTTATGTGGTTTCAAAGAAAAGGGAAGACGAAGCCACCATGTTGAACATGCCTGGCCCCCAGGTAGCCTTTTCCTATTGGCACAGCAGCCGGCATCCACCCATGCAAGCTTCCAGCTTGCTTATCTATGTCTGCAGCTCAATTTTTACAGCCTGCTCATTTGCTCAAAAAAATGATTTGGGGGCTGCTTTTTACAAAAAGGAAAACCTTACCAAGGGCTTCCTTACCCTCACTATCTGCCTAAATACTTTCTTTTTGACTCCTGTATCATTAGCACAGTTTCTAGCACTTAGCACTTAATACATGTTAGGGTCAACTGTGGCCGTTTAAATTATCACAAGCTCGTGAGCCTCATTCTTCCACTCTATTTTCTTCCTTGTCTTCCAGGAACCTTCTGGAAAACATTAGGCTAGATCTTAAAGAAACAAGGCTCAATCTTAAAGAAACTTGGCTGTTAGCAAGAGTTTTAATAATAAATATAAAATTGAATCAATGCATCTCCTTTGTTCCTTGTAAAAAATATGCTTTTCTTTTTCTTCCTTCCACTTACCCAGCCCAGCCTTCCCAAACTATACGTCCTTGTTCTGCTCATTGCTGTCACACCAGTGGTTACATAAAGTACAGAAAATACAGCAAATGCAGAGGAAAGTCACTGAATTTATTCTAGGCACACCAAAAACTTGTTGTATTTGTTTAAAGTGGGTTTGTAACTCTAAACCATTTTATAACATTCTGCCTCATATAGCAACTTTCTTATTGGAGACTGATATGAGTAATATTTTTTAGAGGCTGTCCCATCATCAATGTTTGTGAAATTCCTCATAAAAGTAGGGTAGATGATATTAACATTAATACGGACAATGCATGTTCATGGGTGAGAAATCATGAGCAGAATTCCCAGTCTTTTGACTCTGCCTCCCACCTTGTAAAGTATCTCATAGCATTAGCATTCCAGAGAGAACACTCTAGGAAATATCTTATAGAAAAAAGGAAAATATTTCCAGGATTTGGAAGAATTGTTGAACAGATTGAAGGGAAACCTTATATTGTGTAAGTCATTATGTATAAGAAAGAAAAAAAAGGTTTCTTTTTTCTCTCTCTCTTTATAGAAGTAACAAACAGGAGATGTTTTCCATGTCTCCAAAGAAAGACAATGAATTTAAAATGCTTTAGGACAATGAACTGAATGCTCTTCTGCCTCGCTCTACCCTACACAAAATGCTCACGAGATATCTATTTAGTATCTACCCAAAAGAGAGACTTCTCAAGTGTGTCCAAGACTGAGCCATTATTTGAGAGTGAGGAAGTGATGATCCTTTAATACTGTTCTCCTCTCCATGAATATTTCCAGCTATCGATCTTGGTAATAACCTGCTCTTACCTGGACTTCCCATTTTCTTCCTACTCAAGAAAATTGAAAATTTAATAATCCTAACCTTTCTCTTTCTCTCTCCCTCTCCTCTCCCCTTTCTTTCTCCATTTCCCCACCCCATGTCTTTTCCCTTGTCCTCCAGGAACCTTCTGCATCATTTCACTGTGCACCTGTGTGGCCGGGATCAACTTTGAGCTGTCACGCTACCCACGCTACCTGTATGGACTCCCCGATGACATCAGCCATGGCTATGGCTGGTCCATGTTCTGTGCATGGGGGGGCCTGGGCCTCACACTCATCTCGGGATTCTTCTGTACCTTGGCCCCTTCTGTTCAGCCTGTCCCGAGGACCAACTGCCCTAAATCCAGACCCGAGAATGGGACAGTGTGCTAAAAACAAACCCATACATACATATATATATATATAAATATATATATATAATATACATATATAAAAAAACTAAATCAAGACGATGCCAGTGCCAAGGTAGAGTTGAGTTGGCTCAGGCACCTGCATCTCGCTGGACTTCGTGTTGCCCCATCTCTGAGATGGGGAAAGTGTTCCTGTCCTGTGGCTCTTCCATCAGTTTTGACTTTTGGCTTCGTGGTCTCTTGAAGACAGAGCGAACACCACCTCTTGCGACCACGTCCTGATCCCCGTCACTGGCAAGGACGGGGTGGTGAAGGGACAGTGACAGGGGTCTGAGGCGGCACAGATGTAGAGAAGGAAGTGCCACCCACTGGGCCAACAGGAGAGGACGCCACCCCCCACCAGTCATATCACAGGGTAACAAAGCCCTTAGTTCCTAGAATGGAACCAAATCATTGAGGCCATTTTCAGAATCACTTCTTCTCCTGCTCTTCCTGTTCGGACTTCCTTCCAGGCCCACCAGCAACACAAAAGGAGTGGAAGAGAAAACAAACTGAGAAGGACGTTTTCTCTTTGCTGCCAAACTTGTGGACAATGTTTCAGAGGTGGGAAGGGAAGAGAACATGCTGAGAGGCAAGATCTGCATCAATGAAAGGACGCTTCGGTGGATGCTCAGAAAACCCAGTCTTACCTTCCAGCTGCCTTACACCCAGTGAAACAAGAGGCCACCCTGTCCCCAGCCGCACCTGCACTCCCTGGGCCGACCAGAGCCTTGGAGTCATGCTGTGATGTGTGTGTGTGGGTGTGCGTGCATGTGCACTTCGGGCAGTTTCCTTTTTTCTTTTCTACCTTTTAAATGGAAATACTGCATTTGACCGTTGTCTCTCTATCACCGTAGTGGTTTCATGGCCCCACATAGAGGCCCAGAGACCTAGAAATTGTCATGAGGGGCAGGCCTATATGGCTGCCAATTCTGCAGCTACAGATGCCGGGAGGCGTGTGTGTGTGTGTGTGTGTGTGTGTGTGCGCGCGTGTGCGCGGTGTATGTGTGTGTGCATGTGGTGGATGTTTCCTGAGTGTGGGGTTTTATTGTTTGTGTTGTGTTTTTTTTAAATTATTATTTTTGGTACAGCTGAAATTTCCAGAGGGCAAAACCAAGAACAAAGCCACTGGGCCAGAGGACCCCCGTGGTTCTCCACATTACAGCTCTGGGACTCTGCAGGATTTAGCCCTCTAATTTTGGAAGTTCAAGACACAGCTGGGCACATAAGCCATGAGAGAAGAGGGGGACACATGGTTCAGGAGGGAGAAGGCGTGTTCCTCTGGTTGCTGTTGTACAAGAGCATAGACCAACGAGACCTTCACTCCCCATTAGAGAAGCTGTCCTTTGTCACTGGACATCTGCCCTTTCCCTAGGGGTGACCTCTGTACGAATGAAAGGAAGTGGATCACATGCAGAGAGAGCACCTCCATTTCCCATGGGCTCAAGTTTGCATGATATTGTGTAAATTAATGCAGAACTCTTGACTCTTTCCATCCTCTTTCTTTCCCACTTGATATTCAAGGCCATGAATCCCAAAATAGCAGTCTTAGTGGCTAGCACCCAAACAGAGGTGGAATAAATCCACCCCAGTGTCGGGCTCATTTAAGCAAATTGGCACTGCAGGTGCTGGCGAGCAAAGTCAGCCAGAGAATTGTGAACGCTCTAGGGGTGGGAGTGTGCTGGAGTGGGCTGGAGCCACTCACAGTCATCTCAGTGACCCTGCTGGTGCCCAGCAGCCCTGGGGAGACTGGGCGAGAATCCCTGAGCTGGTGTAGCCATGGTCAACCCTGTAGCAGAGAATCCCATTGTTTCATAAACAAATATGCTTTGGGAGCTTTGCCAAGCACTCAGCAGCCTTCCTTCCACTGCTGTGTGATCTGCTTCATTTACCTGTCTTCCAACCCATCTTCCCACCACCCTCTTCCTCACCTGCTAACCACTTACCTTCTCTCCTATCTTCCATCCTCATCTGCTCCTTTGAACTTTGTGTGTGTAATTCATATCTGGATATGATATGACATCTGATGTGCATGAATGGGGTTGAATGCAGGTCTCTCCGTATGTGTATCTCTCTGGTGCATTTTGTGTACGTTTGTGTTGGTATGCACCTGCACGGAGGTGTGGGTGCACTACTCAAGACTTCCTTACTGCGGACGCTGGTCAGCTTCTGCAAAAGGTCTCGTGTGTGAGTTCCTTGTGTGTGGGTGTGCTGGGTGATAGGGTAAGGTGTGCAACGGGAGAAGTTGTTAGCTTCCAATTGGGGTTCTAAGGATTATTTTTTAAATAAAGGATTTATTCTATGAGAAGGGAAATAATTTTCAGGAAAACCCAGTTTTTCAATTGGGCATCTTATTTTTAATTTTCTTTGAAAAGTTACATTTCTCCCTCAAGGGGAAGGGCATACTTGGGCTTAAGGAAAAGTGAAGAAAAGTATCTCAGATTGAGAGGCCTTGTGTTTTCCTTCCAAGTGTCCTGAATGGGCTCTGCCGAGGAAGGGACAGACAGGTGTCCGTGAGCATCCAGTTGGCGCAGAGGGCTTGTCTATGCCCACACTGAAATCCCAGCTATTTCCCAGTTGCAGGAGAGAGGGAGAAAATTTTAAATGGGGAAATTTGCTATGAACCGTTTAAACTTTTTGTAAGTAATCATGTTTGAGGATGCTGGCTTACAGACCTATCATTATTTATATCCTCTTTTTTTAAAATCCCATACTTTCAACGAGTAGATTGTCTGCTGTATCCAATTACTTATCTTTGTGACAGACCTTTAGCAAAGCTTACTGCATCCCTTTGAAACCTTGAGTGTCCCAGGAAAGATGTAAACCACCTGGGCTCAACTCGCCATCCACAGAGCAGGAGCTTTGAGTGACTTCTTTGATAGCGGGGCAGATAAGTACAAACACACTTTGGAATCTGATCCTGCTGGGAAGCAAAAAAACATGCCCAGCCACATGGCCAGGATAGAGGGCCCATTCAGAGGGCAAGTCCTGGCCAATGGGAGGACTGCCAGGTGACCTCGATCTCTCTTAGCATAAGGGCTTGACCACAGATTAAAACATGTGACTTCAACCAGTTATGGAAGCTCTCTGGCTGGGAGGGAGATGAGGAGGAGGAATAGAGGAGCCTCGATTTGTGAGGCTCTGTAGGTCAGATTCTGCTAACTCCAAATCAAAGTAGAACCCAACCCTATGAGGGAATGTAGGGCCAATGACCTCACCAAAGTTGCCAGTCCCAACCCTAGGTCAAGTTCAAACTTCTTACTGGTATACGAACATGTATGTGCTTTGAGCTCCATGCAAGTCAACCTTGAGCCTGCAGCCCATTGAAACTCTTATTTCCTTCCCCACCCTACTTCACTGGGATTCAGGAAAGTGGGGTATTCTACCAAGAGGTCCCATATCTTTCTCTCTTTATTTTGGGAGTTATGATTTATTCTGTTTCCTTCTCTCTCTCTCTCCACTCACTCCTACTTTCCTCCTGTGTCTACTTTGGTCAATTAAGATAGATAAATGATTCATCTGTAGAGAAGCTCCTAGACTCCAAGCAGCCCCCTTCCTTTGTGGCTGTAGGTCTGTGGCTCCCTGGCATCAAAATATGAAAAATTCAATCTGTGCCTGTTATAGCTTCAATCATCCAAGCCTTAGCTTTTCAACTACCCTACCCTTTCAACTTCAGGGATCATGGAATCACAGAGACTGGGCAGTTCCTCCAAATCTAGACAAAGCCTTCCTTAAGCGCCCTGAGCCCAGGTGCATATCTTCCCATCAGGGATGAGTGGTCCCACCTAGCAATGCTTGCCTCTCCTGTGACAAGAGTGAAGGATATCCCAAGACTCTGAGACTGAGCCCTATATCTCAATATTAATCCACACTCAGGATAAGATGCCGGAAACAAATGCACTGTATGTAGCTGTCTTGACTTAGTGGGAGGATGTGCTGCTTAGGTCTCCAGAGATACCTACCTGGGTCAAATTCAGAATAAGGAACTCAAGTACATCACCCGGAGGCATTTAGAATGGACTCTCTCTTCACCTGGCTTATGTGCTGAGTATTAACTGATTTTTCAAATACCTGGAGGAAGGAGTGGGAAGAAATATACTCTGGTCATTCTTTGGAGTGGTTTATGGGGGATACGTGGTTGACTCTTATAGTTAAAGTGAAGCTTCTTTTCTGAAAATGTTCCCTCTCTTATGGGGACTTATCCACCCCAGGGACACACCCAGACCTTTCCAGGGAAATATGATGTTTCAGAGTGAGAGGTGATTTCAGTGCAGATAGAAAGAGCTGGTCCACACTAGCGGGTTGCCTTCCATGCCATCTTCCAGCTGGTGTGGGATAGAGTAAGGGGGCAATTTTTAAGAACCCCCACCGGAGTTGACATACACATGTGATTCTTGTTTCTGTTTCTCAAAGCTCTCAATATCTGGGGCTGTATTTGCCCTCTTTGCATTGATGCTGCCATGATGCAAAATGTTTCTTAAACATTGCTCCTAGTTCTTAGAATATGTGATTACTGAGTATTGGGTTTCTTTCCTGAATAATACCTTCTTGTTGTAGAAAGTGAGCGAAATAAAATTCAAAAAAGACTACAAGATTGTTCATAATCCTGTCACTCTGAGGCATCCACCATGGGCCCAATCGAAACGGTCATGACCTCAAAACTTCCCCAGTGAGAGCTCGTCTCTGGATTGGCAGCTGGGGCCATAAGAGCAGTGCACAGCCACAGAACCACACTGGTCTGCATCGAGTTGACCCTGTGTTCCTGGCAGCAGGAGTGCAGGGCCCTGAGCCCCCAAAGAGAGATCAAAGAGGCCTAAAAGTTTAATGCCAGGCCTTAAGGGCAGGATGGAGCAGGGATAAAAGATTTCTATTTGGGCCTGTCTGCCTGCTTCCCTTCCTTTCTTCTTCTTCTTCCTCCTCCTCCTGCTCCTCCTCCTCCTCCTCCTCTTCTTCTTCTTCCTTTTTTTTTTTTTTGGCAGATGCCATCTCAGTCTAATTATAGGTGTAGGAATGCTGAAGACAGAGTAACTCACTCATTAAGCTACACTTGTGTAACAGTTACTGTAAATTTCACTACAGCTCTGCACTAAAATGATTTGTGACTCTGGGCACTGTGTCTTCTCCATACTTGAACTTCCTCATCTACAAAATGAGGACAGTGATAACACCTTACCTCATGGTATATTAAGGAAATGCAACAAAGAAATTGCAAAGTGATTTGCAAACACGAAGTGTCGTATGAGTTATGTGTGTTTTAAGTATCCCCCAGAAGAGCCCCTGCTGGAATGGAATTCTTCCACCACATGTCTGCCTCGCTGCTGAACGATAACCCAGAGTGCAAGGTCATCTTGGTTGCTGAACAGGGCTGTGCCTGTCCCACTTAAGCACACTTAAGGGATTCCATTCTTCATTCAGGTCCCCCAGAGAAATTGGCTCCTTATTTTACTTTACCTATTCCTAGACTTCCTTTTGTCCAAGCCAATTTTGCAAAGGGCACTTTTATCCATCTCAGCTATTCCCAGAGGTGACAGAATGAGTAAACCATATGGGGCAAATAGCATATATGAACTAAACCAGTTAACTATTAACCAAGGCATATGGTCAATGCCTTCATATTTTTTTTGACTCTCCTAACGTTATTTCTAGCTGTATATTCCCAAATGGAATGAATGGAAGCAAATCAGATTCTGAAAGGTTTCAATGATCTTTCAAGTTTAGGATGAGACTGAGTTTTAGGGAGCTGGGATCTTTCTCTTGTCAGTTGCTGAAGCCAGTAGCTGCATCAAAAACATATAGATTCTTATAAGGAAGCCCGTTAGATGGTACATTCACTAAGACATGTCTGGATGTGATCCTGTTTGGGAAAAACAGAATCCTAGGTTCTAAACAAGAAAAGAACGCCCTTCCCAAAGGATCCTCACACTTTCTGCTTTGCAGCGGATCAAGTGTCCATGTGAGGGTGAGACTTCCTCCAAGGGAAGGGAAGCCATTGCTCTCTCTATAGAAAGAGCCCAGCCAGTAACGGGGAGCCACCCAACTGCAGGGGGGTGTATGTTCAGGTGTGTGTGAAAAACAGAAAACTGGGTCTGAACGCGAAGAGTTGCACAGCAGTAGCTCCAAGAAGCTGGCATCTCTTTGGCAAACACCAACCTCAGCAAATGCAACTCCTACTCTTCATTCCCAAGGACCAGGTGTTGCTCCTTAAGGAACTCTGTATCCCTCTCTCCCCTCCAGAACCCCGCTCCTCCCACTGGCTGAGCTTTTCCTTTCCTTTCCGGGTCACCCATAGACCCTCTCCAGTCTGTCTGTACCAGTGCATCTGTGTTGTGAGCGTGACGAAGCCTTTCCTGTGAAGAGCTTTCACAAACTCATTCTCATACTCCTTCCCCATTTCCACCCATGGTGTGACTGTTTTGCTATTCAAGACTATCTGTAAAAATGTACAAATAAAAGTGGAAACTGAAAATAAAGGGGAGGGAGATTGAGACTAAATGAATGCAACGATGTAGCCCTCAGTTTTCTGAGGACTTACGTGGATGGCCCGAAAATCCTGACTTGGGGTGGGCTTTGAAGGGAGGGATACCATTGGCACAGGAGGATTTCTCTGGTTGTTTCTCTCACAGTCACCAATGTCTGCTTAGAACTCTCTGTTCTAAAGGTTTTGCCTGAAAAGTAAAATGTACTTCCCCAAAAATGAAAACAAATTATCAATGTTTGGAGGGTTATGGCAAAGGTCAACACAGCTGACTCTGGGGTGGCATGAGTGGCCCTGCCATCGGCTCACTCGGGGCCTCGGGGGAGTCTCGTTACCTCACGGTGTCTCCACGTCCTCTCAGCCAAATGGGGATCAGGGGCTTGCAGGGCTCCTGGGTGCCCAATCTTCTTGTGTATTTTGCTGCTATTTTTAGAGAGACTTTGAGCCCTTGCTGGTGTGTGCTTACTGCGTAGAGGTCATTCAGGAGACGTTTTCTCTCTGCTACCCCCAGCCCCTGCTTTTGCCCCTCGGAAAGTGACCTCGCACTAACAGCCAGTTTGCACTCAGAGTCCAGAGCCTTCTATATACCTTCTCATTCTCAGATTCTTTTTCCCACCCACTTTGACGATCTCATTTTACTATCTATCTCTACTAACTGAGCTTTGCTGCTGGGCTGGGGTGGGAGAAAGAGCATCCAAGGAGATGACGTGTGTGAATTGCTTTGTGATTTATGACTTACCATAAAAATGTGGCTTGCAGTGTCAGAAGCAGGGAGTCTGTCCAAGCGATGCTACCAAATAAGAATGAAGGCAGCAGAGGCAGTGGTGGCGTGGAGGCAGTAGGCAGAAGATGCAGGTTGGGAGCAGAGGTAAGATGAAGGGACCTTTGGGAAGGACAGATGGCAGAATCACCAGAGAATCCTCAGCAAGGCAGCAGAGAAGGATCCTCAAAGCAGTAACCCTAAAATAATAGGAAGTAGGAAAGAGGAGCAGGGATTAGGTAAACCTGCAGCATAAACAGCTGCCTCCCTGCAGGACTGAGAAGACCAGCTGCCCCAGAGAGGGGAGGCACACCAAGCTTGGCCAGTGACCCAACCTCTCACCACCCCATGATTCGAGGCACCTTCAATCCCAACTTTCCTCTCCTCTGCTGGTTCACAGCGATGACCTATGGGACCAGCTGACCAGCTTCATCCGATGGAACCATGATGCAAGCCACATATGCAATTTTAAGTGTTCTAGTAGCCCGATTTTTTAAAGTCCAAAGAAAGAGCTAAAACCAGTGAAATTAATTTTCAGACTATATTTTAACCTAACATATCAAAAATAGTATCACTTCAACATGGAATCAATACAAAAAATTATGGGGATATTTTACATTCTTTTTTCCAAATGAAGTCTTCAATATCCAATGTGATTTTCCTCTTAGAAAACATCTCAGTTCAGCCCAGCCCCATTTCTGGTGTTCAACTGCCACACATGACTACTGGTTGCTGTATAGGACAGCACGGATTTAGGTTCTTCATTAGGAGACGGATAGCGTGGTCCTCTCTAGTGGGTCACTCACTGTCATAGCTCTTGTCATAGCTGACGGAGGCAGGAGTGAGTCTTGATGTGTTGGCCTAGAGTAGAAAGCACAGAACTATGTCGAGCCTGCTGTCTAAGACTCTGGAAGTTCTGCTTCACCTGCTTAGTAAGAGAAAATGATCACTGCTGTGGACTACATGTCCCATCTGCCCCCAGAGGATGTTGGCGCTGCCCCAGCAAAGCAGGTCACATTCTTCAGCTGCAGGAATGTCAGCTACTGCCACCTCCTTATCCAGATCCCTTTATGATACAGTGGGGAAGGAGCAGGCAGGCCTTCTCTCTGTCAAGAATAAAGATCTCTACAACATTTCGTTATCTGGTCCAGTCACCTGCTAAGATCATCTCACCAATATTTGAAACTGTTTTCTCAATCCCTTAATTTTCTTAAATATTTATCTCTAAGTCAAATGATAAAAAGAAGATACTCTGGGAAGGGCAGTGGCCACAGGCAGACTGGGTATCCTAGGAGGTGGCAGTGACCGTGACAAGTTCCACCCCTGCACTGGGACTCAGCCCACTATTGCCTACCTCTCCTCCCTGCCTGGAAACCTTCCTCGGGATTGAAGAAACCTCTTTTGTTTGCAAAAAAGTCAGTGTGGAGATATTGATGGAGAGAACAGAATAAAATGCAAGAAGCCAACCCCTGGGCATTCTCAAAGCATTTCCACAAGTCAGTACGACAAAGTTTGATTGATTTAAAACATAACATTCTGAGCCCTGTGTTACTGAGCAAAAATGAGCTGATTTGGTGAGTAAGTTTTATATATGGTCATTAGACAGGGACCATAGCCAACAAAACCCTTGAATGCCTGGAGTGTTTATGGCCCACCAGATAATTGCTCAGTCAATATAAATTTATTTACCTTTAATTTGCATAGTGCTTTCTGATTGGTCAGACAAGGAGTGGCATGTACTGCAGGATTCTAACAACACCTCTGCCCTTGGAGGTAGCAATTCCTGTGGTTATTGGTGCTAAAATAAGACTAAATATTATGTTAATTTGTTCTGATACGATGTGAATAAATGTGTTGTTTAATCTTAACAAGAATGCTACATCTTATCAGATCTATTGTACTGTCTGTTCCTTCTCATAATTAATTAATTACAGGAAAGGTGATCCAAACCAGGTCTTGAAACTATTGTGATATTCTGAGAGGTAAACTTATCAGGGAAGTGGGAGGGGGGATGAAAAGGGAAATTGCCAGGTTCCTGTGACTTTCAAAGGACTGAGGAAGCAGAGAGCATTTGGGGACTTCACTGAAACTGACTGCATCTTGCAATTTTCTTTTTCGAATTGGCAGAAATATTGTATTTCCATCGATTGAAGATAAACAAGTGTCTGGTAATTAATTAAATGACTTGTTCATGGAAAAAATAAAAATAAATAATCTGTCAGTTGTGGAATGTAAACTGATTAAACAATTAAATAAAGAAGATTATGTTGTGTGTTTTAAAGGATTGTGTCTGCTTGGGGGTAGGGAGCAAGATGGGAGAGGGTGGAGGCTGCAGTATTTGATGGTGAAAGGTATTTTTCCCTCAAGTTCTGTACAGAAAAAAAAAGTACAATTCTTATGTAGATGACCTGCTGAAAACTTGAATCCAGAAAAAAATAAATAGCAAACATTTCAATCATGCTAAGGCCAAAGGTACATGGTTTGAGCGTTGGGTGAAAGAAGAAAAAACGGAGAGGGATTCAGAAGAGAACAAGAGGGAAACTCTTGTTCTTTTTTCTTCTATTACTGGCATTAATAACTTGTTTAAAAAGACTTTATTAGATGCTAGAATGACTGATTACATTCTAACCCCTAAACCTGTTTCCCAGTTTCCAGTGAAGAGAGAAGTTTCTCTCCTGGTCTTCATCAGCTTTGTCGCTAACTGAGTCACGGTTCCTTTCCGCCCATCTACCTCTTCAAAAGTTCAGGCTGACACCTGGGCAGGAGGCTGGGGGAGGAGGGAAATAGACTGGAGAGTCAAGTGCTTTGTAAAGCATAGTGTGTCTCAGCCAGCATCTCTGGTTTACAGTGAAAGAAACTGGCTATGTCTGACATAAGTGGGGAAGTAATTTACTGATGAAACATGGGTAGCTGGAAGCCTGTAGGACAAGCAAGAATAAACACGTGGCTGAGCAGCCAGAATCGCATCTCCCACTGATCTGGACCGTGTGGTCACCACTGCTGGACTCTGGACACCACAGCTTGCCTGGCTGCTGCTACTGCCCTGAGACCATATGGTTCCGCTTCTGCTGCCACCTCCATCCAGCGCCCTTCTTTTCTCAGGCAGTAGCTCCGGCATCAGAATCCCACATGGGTGCACCATCTAAGGAGACTGAGAAAACAGGTTTAGAGCCTTTTAATCTTCTCTCTTGGGCAGTGAGCTCTGCCTCCCACCAAAATTCATAAAATACACAATTCCCCAAACCTAGATCTGGGCAGCCCAAAAGAAGAAATGTCCATTAGAGGTGGGATGGCTGAGGGAGAGGAGAGATTCCTGAATGAGAGGTATATTGCTGCATCTCCGTGTGGTAGATCTCAAGGGTGGCCAAGTGGGTGTGACATAAAACAGGATGGTGATTAGTGCCATGGCTAGTCTGTGGAAAGATGGGCACAGTGCTGGACCTCGCACAAGAAGACCTGCGTGGATTTACACTGATATAGAGTAATATCAGCTGTGGAACTTTTTAAAAAGGGGTATCCTGGAGGTAATGGAAACAGTAAAACATTTCAAAAGTAACTGTAGATCAAGAGAATGTATTTTATAGAATAGAAGAGGGGAGGGTTTTACAAGTGGAAAAGAACTTGAAGAAATGGGAGAGCCCCACCCCAGCTTGGTAGCAATGTTCCTTAGAAGAGAGAAAGAATGTCACACCTGTAATCCCAGCACTTTGGGAGGCGGAAGTGGGAGGATCACGAGGTCAGGAGTTTGAGACCAGCTTGGCCAACATGATGAAAACCTGTCTTTACTAAAAATACAAAAATTAGCTGGGCATGGTGGGGGACACCTGTAATCCCAGCTACTCAGGAGGCTGAGGCAGGAGAATTGTTTGAACTTGGGAGGCAGAGGTTGCAGTGAGCAGAGATGGCGCCAGTGCACTCCAGCCTGGGTGACAGGGTGAGACTCTGTTTCAAAAAAAAAAAGAAAGAATGGAAAGGAAATACCACTGATCTTAAGAAATGAGCAAGAACCTTTCACCCTTGCACCTTCCAGGGAAAGCAGGCGGAATTGAAGAGTGTCTGCCCCAGCCTGGGCAGGGATGAGTAAGATGGGGAAGATGTTCTCACCAGGTCCTGGGACTTCTATGCTGTGGCCTTGTGACCTGAGGAGTGGGTGCAATCGCCAGCAGCTCTTTGAGGAAGAATGACCCTATGCTCTGTGGACAGCCTCAGGTAAGCCACAAAGAGACATTCTGTTCTCCTTTTTCCAGTGCAGCACCACTTGGATTTCCATGTCTGAGATCAGTTATGCAGTCCACAGAGTTTAGCAGAGACCTGAGTTTACGGGAAACACACCTACTCCCCCTCACCTTAGCTTCAGAGCCTCGGCACAAATGTTCCTAGTGAGAGCTGTTAAATAATTGCAGGCAGCCAGTTCCAAGAGCTGTAACCAAGCCTTCAAAATACCCAGGGTGGCTTAGAGAGGGCAGTCCCCTCCAGGAAGCCTTCCTCCCTGGACACCCACCTGGGCAAAGAGCTCTTTCCTGAGCACCGTGGCAGCATGCTGTGTCTCTTGTGGTGCTTGCTTTTCTTGGGATCCTTGAAGGCACTAAGCTGTCCTGAAGAGCAATGACTGTGACTTACTCATCTTGGTATCCCAACAACTAGCAGTACCTGTTGAGAAGTAAGTGCTCAATAGGTACTTACTGGTCTGAACCAAACTGAAGCCTCCCCCATCCATCTCTGAAAGTTGATTCTTTTTTATTTTATTTATTTATTTATTCATTTATTTATTTATTTTTGAGACAGAGTCTTACTCTGTCACCAAGGCTGGAGTGCAATGGCAAGATCTCAACTCACTGCAACCTCCGCCTCCCGGGTTCAAGCGATTCTTCTGACTCAGCCTTCCGAGTAGCTGAGACTACAGGTGCACCCCACCACACCTGGCTAATTTTTTATTTTTAGTAGAGACAGGGTTTCGCCATGTTGGTCTTGATCTCCTGACCTCATGACCCACCCACCTCGGCCTCCCAAAGAGCTGGGATTACAGGCGTGAGCTATCACACCCAACCCGCAAGTTGATTCTTAATGGCTGGTATTAAATTCTTCTTTAGAGTTCCCCAAGACCATCCTCAGATTCAATGATTTGTCTGAAGGACTGATAGAATTCAGAAGAGTGACTATACTTAGGGTTATGGTTTATTATACAGGAAAGATACAGATTACAATTAGCAAAGGTAAAAGGCACATAGGGCAGGGTTCAGGGGAGACCAGATGCCAGCGTCCTATTGTCTCCTCCAGTGGATTTCAGCAGACAGCACTTAATTCTCCCAGCAATGCTGTCAGACAACATGGAAGGAGCATTAGTAATGGGGAAGCTCACCTAGACTTGATGTCCAGGGATTGTTTAGGGATGGGAGTGTTAGTCACCTAGGCATGGAGTACCTGTGTGGCTAACCTTAGTTACTCAGTCTCCAGCCCTGTCAGAGGTCAAACTGATGAGCCGTGGCCAAGGTCGCTACCGTAAGTCACATTGTTAGCATTAACTGTCTAGCATGACCCAAGGTACAGCAGGTAGACAAAGGCACTCTCATCAGGCACGATATACTAAAAGATCTATGGAGATAGTTTAGAGGTGATCTATCTCCAGGAGCCAGTCAAAGGCCAGAGCTCCCTTGGGATGTGCAGAGTTGGGATAACCCAAGCCCAGAGCTGAGTCAACGCTCTATTGCACACTGAGCCATGTGCTGAGTCAGAGCAAACAAAACACACTTCCTGTCCACATGAGAGTTCCTCCCAAGTGCTCTAGATTCCTTCTCTTTCCCCTTGAACCCCTACAGACAAGCCGGGCCGTGGCCTTCTTCCCCGGGGTAGGACCATTATGTCTAGCAGTCTCCTTTCTCTCTGATTCTTCTCAGGCAGCTCTCTGTGCCCTTCACAAGAGGCTGGGGTGGGGGATGAGGGTAGAAAGAGCACAGTACTTGAATCTTTAAGCAGATCTGGATTCAAGTCCTTCTCCATACAAGTTATGCCACTTGACCTCCTCAACCTGTGTCATGTAAAAATAGGTATTCCAACACCTCTGTGCCACACCACTTTAGAAAATGGAAGAGTTAGCAAATAGGAGAGTCCCTGGCCCAGAATTCAGTAACTGTTAGCCTCCCTTTATCTCCTATGCACAGTTTGTCCTTTCTCTTTCCATATATATATATATATATATGTTTTTTAATTGCATTTTAGGTTTGGGGGTACATGTGAAGAACATGCAAGATTGTTGCATAGGTACATACATGGCAATATGGCTTGCTGTCTTCCTCCCCATCACCTATATCTGGCATTTCTCCCCATGTTATCCCTCCCCAACTCCCCACCCCCCGCTGTCCCTCCCCTAGTTCTGCTGCACAGACCCCAGTGCTTCCCTCCCTGTGTCCATGTGTTCTCATTGTTCAACACCCACCTATGAGTAAGAACACACGGTTTTTGATTTTCTGTTGTGTCAGTTTGCTGAGAATGATGGTTTCAGGGTTCATCCGTGTCCTTACAAAGGACATGAATTCATCATTTTTTATGGCTGCATAGTATTCCATGGTGTATATGTGCCACATTTTCCCTGTCCAGTCTATCATCGATGGGCATTTGGGTTGGTTCCAAGTCTTTGCTATTGTAAACTGTGCTGCAGTGAACATTCATGTGCATGCGTCCTTATAGTAGAACGATTTATAGTCCTTTGGATATATACCCAGTAATGGATTGCTGGGTCAAATGGAATTTCTATTTCTAGGTCCTTGAGGAACTGCCATACTGTCTTCCACAATGGTTAAACTAATTTACACTCCCACCAACAGTGTAAAAGTGTTCCTATTTCTCCACATCCTCTCCAGCATCTGCTGTCTCCAGATTTTTTAATGATCGCCATTCTAACTGGCATGAGATGGTATCTCAAAGCAGTTTTGATTTGCATTTCTAATGAGCAGTGATGATGAGCATATTTTCATATATTTCTTGGCCTCATATAAGTCTTATTTTGTATAGTGTTTGTTCATATCCTTTGCCCACTTTTGAATGGGCTCCTTTTCTTTTTCTTTCTTATTCTTATTCTTCCTTTTTTTTTTTTTTTTTTTTTTTTTTTTTTTAGTTGGAGTCTTGTTCTGTCGCCCAGGCCAGAGTGCAATGGCGTGATCTTAGCTCACTGCAACCTCCACCTCCCAGGTTCAAGTGATTCTCCTGCCTTGGCCTTCCAAGTAGCTGGGATTACAGGGGCCCACCACCATGTCTGGCTAATTTTTGTATTCTTAGTAGAGATGGGGTTTTGCCATATTGGTCAGGCTGGTTTTGAACTCCCAACCTCAGATGATCCACCCACCTTGGCTTCCCGAAGTGCTGGGATTACAGGCATGAGCCACCAGGCCCGGACTAAGAAGTAAGTTTGAACTGAAACCTGTCCAGTGTTTAGTGTCCCACAGGTACCCTACTCACTACACCCAAAGCAGACAGCAAATGTACAGTGGATACATTAATATTTTAAGTGCAAACACATTTATTGTATTCAATCACTGTTTAGTCTTTGCAGCTATCCTATACAGGTGTAATAAAATCATGCTTTGAAATATTTTTAATTCAGGAGAGGAGAAAATCTGGGATTGAAAATACTCATTCCCTCTGCAGAACTCTTCTTTGCTAGAAGTGACAGAAATGTTCTAGAACCTTGCTACTCCTCCACTGGTGGTTCTTGAACCAGGAGGATCAGCATTACTTGGGATATTGCAAAAAATGCAGAATCTTAGGTCCAACCTCAGATCCACTGAATCAGAATCTTTTTACCATGAGCCCCAGAGGATTTGTGTACACTGGTCTGGGACATTCATTTACCTAGGTGTAGCTTGAAAGATTGCTTCAACACTTCTGCTAGTTTTTGTTTGTTTGTTTTTGGGTTTTTTTGTTTTTTTTTTCCCCAGAGACAGAGCCTTGCTCTGTCACCCAGGCAGAAGTGCTGTGGCTTGATCTTGACTCAGAGCAACCTTGGCCTCCAGGGTTCAAGTGATTCTCCTGCCTCAGCGCCCCCCAAGTAGCTGGGACTACAGGCGCACACCACTACACCTGGCTAATTTTAGTAGAGACAGAGTTTCACCATGTTGGCCAGGCTGGTCTCAAGCTCCTGACCTCAGGTGATCTACCCTTCTCGGCCTTCCAAAGTACTGGGATTACAGGCGTGAGCTGGGCTCAGTTGCTAATATATTTTATCTAGAATAAAGATCACAGTAGGACTTCAAAAGACAATGAAAAAAATTAATCAGTCTGAGGTTTCAGAGTCACATCAGAAAAAGTATCAATTTGAATTAATGTTCATAGAAAAACCCTTCCTGCTGGGTCTAACTCTGATTTTTAGGGTAGGTATCAGGGGAACAAGTCCCAGTGAGCAGGTGTCAGGGAAGCATTAACTCTTTAGTAGCCTCAGAGAAGGTGTGCCTGAGATCACATGGGTTTCAATCACTATGGGAAAGCAGGCTTGGGTAGTCCCAGGAGAGAAGCTTGCTTTTGCCTCTTCCTGACAAAGCCTGGATCATGTGACCAAGTAGATCTAAGGATGAGGGAACTGGAAGCCATCATCCTCATTGTCACCTCTTTTGTGTTCTTTGTGAGCTCGACTGCAAAGATTTCATTCATGACAGTATAACTCATGGCTGCACACAAGGACTCTGGAGTCAGACCACTTGAGCTCAAACTTGGCACCGCCTGCTAGTGGTGCAACTTTGGGCAAGATATTTAGCCTCTCTGTGCCTTACTTTCCTCCTCAACAAGTGGGGAAAATAAAAAATACAACCTTGTTGTGAGGATACAATGAGTGAATCTCTGCCACATGCTTAAAACAGTGCTTGGCATATTAGTAGATACTATGTAAGTATTTATTTTTAAATAGTTAAAAATGTCAATGGCCTGTGCAAAGTCCCACTGACTAATGAGGTGATGCAACCCTGCAGCTGCACTTAAAGCAGATCCTTCATAAAGAATGCCAGTGGGAAAGGATTGTTTGTGGAGCAGCACTTTGAAGTCGATGATGGCGCCGGTCATCTGGAGGTAGTGGGGAAGGCCTCTCTCCATGTATGGTGGCATCACTGGCTGGGCCTGGCACTTCCCATGTCAGGGTGTGATGCCACTGATTGGGCTGCAGCCCCTATGGTGATAATATCCATAGTTCTACCCCCTGTCTGATGGCTGGGACTGCAGCCAGACTCCCTCTACATTCACTCTGGGCTTCCATCCCTCAGTTGTTTTAGGAGAGACCAATAAAGAACCCTGCTTCGGCTTGTATGTTCATTGCCCTACTATTCACAGTGGCAAAGATATGGAAGCAAGCTACATGTCCATCAACAAATGATTAGATAAAGAAAACATGGTGGTGCCTATACCCAACGGAATACCATTCAGCCATAAAAAGAATGAAGTCATACCTTTTGTAACAACATGAATGGAACTGGAGGCCATCATCTTAAGTGAAACAAGTCAGATGCAGAAAGACAAACACCACATGTTCTCACCTCTAAGTGAGAGGTAAATGATGTATATACATGGATGTAGAGTGTAGAAAGCTAGACAATGGAGACCCAGAAAGGTGAGGGGGTGGAAGGGTAGTGGATGATGAGAAATTACTTAATGGGTACAGTGTACATTATTTGGGTGATAGATACCCTAAAAGCCCTGACTTCATCGCTATACAGTCAATGCATGTGACAATATTACACTTGTAACCCACAAATTTATACAAATTTTTAAAAAGAGCCCCGCTTCAGAACCTTGCCAGCCCCCAGTGAGGTAGCAATGACTGTGAAATGAGTTTTTCATATACCTTCAGTGTCCTTCTCATGTCGCTGAAGTGTGGAACGAGGGGTTAACTAGGACAGGGGTCCCCTTAGCATCTCCTCCCTTGGTTCCCTACACTACTTTTTGAATTTCGGCAATGTGCTATATGGGGTTAAGATTAAATATTAATTCTCCCCCTCCATGGCCTTAGATCTACAAGAAAAAAATGGAAAAAGAACCAGCACTACTTATAGGTAGAATTGTTTTCTGAGCACATATTTTGTGTCAGGCACAGTCCCAGGTTATAGGGATGGAGCGTTGAACAAAACAGACAAATCTTTGCCCTGAAGTTCCTGACAGTGTAGTGTGGGGCAGGGAGAGACTGATAATGAAGTTAGTAGTAGTCAGTATGGTAATAATATAGAGAAAAACGAATCAGGGACGGGGAATGGAGGTGCTAAAGATGTGGTTTTAAATAGGGACAGAAAATGATGTTCTGTTAACAACCAGAAGGAGGTGAGGGCATGAGGAAAACATCTGCACTCTAGGGGCAAAGATGCTGTGGTCCCTGGGTCAGACTTTGGGAACACAAGGCAGAGGGAGGAGGAATGGGGAAGGGAGCAACAGAGCCCATTCCAAGTCAAGTGTTCACTGCAACTTCATGCCAATACGCTGTTTACACAAACTGTGGGACTCAAATTGGGGTTTTCACCACACTGTGATACTGCTGAGCCATTATTTACTCTTCCTCGTGGCTCAGCTTTTTAGTAAAGGATGAACCTACTAATGAAATGCAGCTTCCTTTGGCTCCTTTCAGCCCTGAAAATGAACCACTGAGACTGGTATTCAAGTATATTTTTGAATGGAATTAGCCTATCTGGCACAGTAACTCCCAGTCCACCAAAGGTCTTCTGCCACCTGTATTATTAACTCATGCTCTCCATCCGCAACAATGAAATTCCATTGTTGTGTATGTACTTCAAGAATTACCAGTCATTTTAGTGGCTCAAAAGACTTTGAGGACTTCACGACCTCCTTTGCTCACAAGGATTATCTCTGCTTGAGAAGAAAAAGGAAACAAACATTCAATTAAGACTAACTTTTCTTCTTCTGTGTGCTCCTTCCCCCCAGTGGCTTCTTTGGAGGTTTTTTGTTTTTTGTGTGTTTTTCTTTTTTTTTTTTTTTTTTTTTGAGACAGAGTCTTGCTCTGTCACCCAGGCTGGAGTGCAGTGGCTTGATCTCGGTCACTGCAACCTCCACCTCCCGGGTTCAAGCAATTCTCCTGCCTCAGCCTCCCGAGTAGCTGGGACTACAGGTGCCCGCCACCACGCCCAGCTAATTTTTGTATTTTTAGTAGAGATGGGATTTCACCATGTTGGCCAGACTGGTCTGGAACTCCTGACCTTGTGATCTGCCCACCTCGACCTCCCAAAGTGCTGGGATCACAGGCATGAGCCACCGCACCAGGTCCGGTTTTCTTAATCTTTTCAGCAGTATCCAAATTCCTTGGGTGTTTACCACCATAACTGGTGATTTTAATAACCTGATAAATGCTCTAAAATTGTAGGCCTTAAAAAATAATTATCTCTGAGGTTCATATACTAAAACAGTGAAGGATTGGGACCTGAAAAAAAAAAAACTTTGATAATCTGTATCTACAAGGTGAGTGGAAACAATCCCCTTAAGGCACTGCTTTAGAAGATAAAATGATGCCTATGCAAAGTAGTTCTCATTAATTCTGAACCAAATGGTCATAAAAACAAAACAGCCTTCAGAAAGTACTCTAGCTATCCAAGCTTGAGAATTTGGTTTCTACCCCCAGAGGTCTGCCTTTTAATATAACTTTCAAATGCTGAAGGATTGAGCTTCATCTACACTAAAATTAGGACTAAGCAAAAATAAAATCTATCCTTAGCTATTTTTGAGGCCAAGTGTGGATTCGTCTTACTGGATATTGCATATCCTGGAAGATGCATTTTCTTTTTTTTTTTTTTTGAAATAAAGTCTCGCTCTGTCACCAGGCAGAGTGCAGTGGCCCGATCTTGGCTCACTGCAACCTCTGCCTCCCAGGTTCAAGCAATTCTCCTGCCTCAGCCTTCTGAGTCACTGGGACTACAGAAGTGTGCCACCATATGCAGCTAATTATCGTATTTTTAGTAAGGATGAGGTTTCACCATATTGGCCAGAATGGTCTCGATCTCTTGACCTCATGATCCACCCACCTCAGCCGCCCAGTGTGCTGGGATTACAGGCATGAGCCACCGTGCCTGGCCTATGTTTTCTTCTAGAATAACCCAGTTCCCCTGATACTGAAAACTTTTCTAAAACTAAAATATGCAATGACTTTTAAGTCATTTTAGAAAAAAAAAAAAAAATGTCAGTTTATCTACGCTAAGAACTGCAATTTAAAAAAACCGAAGGATTCTTAACTTTAATTTTTTGTCCCCATTGGAGAAAATAAGGAAAAGGCAAAAAGAAGGAAGAGGAGAAAAAGAAGAAGGAAGTAGGATGCACACATCCTACCACCGTTAACATTTTGACATATGTTTTCTGGTTGTTTTTTGTTAGAATAGTTGTAATCGTACTGATTGCACAGCAGAAGTGTTTTTACATACTGGCTTGTAAAAATCAGGGTCACTCTCTTTGCACTGAATACTTCATCCTTCCATCTCTTATCATGTTCCTGCTTCAACATCAAAATACTTCAGCTTGAAAAGAGGCCAGACTTTGAGCACCAGCTCCAGCCTTGATCTGGAAATCCATCTCAGCTTTAAATCCTGCATATTGCCTTCAAGTGCATAACAGTGAAGCTCCACTTTTCATTTTGTCCCCTTTTATCCCGTAATAATTAGCACAATGGTTCTGCCAATAGCTAAGCTGCTGGTTGGCTTCTTCTCCATCATTTAATGAATTTCCTTATCAGAGCCCTTAGTAAAGTGTTGCTTTTCCTGTCATTAGCGATTTTGAAGGATTATATACAGGCTCTTCTATTATGACCTCTTACTTTCCTCATTTCTCTTTCCTTCTTCCTCTCAATCTCCCTCCCTCCTACTCTCCCCACTCCCTTCATGTGTTTCTCTCTCTTTCTCCTCCCCACTGCCATGGGCACACACACTTTGCTGTGTTTCACCAGTGGAACAGAAGTAAACCTGAATACTCAGTTGGGGAACTTTCGGGAAAGCAGTTGATGAGAAAAACTGAGGTGTAGGGATTAGATGATGGTTCAAGATTTTTGCATACTTTTGTACAAAAGAGACTATAATGTAAATTGCATCCTCTAGATTTGTGCAGTACACAACCCAGACAACATTCACAGTGGCCCAGCAGTGCAATCTCAAGGCTGAATCCCAGCGAAGGTGGAGCAAGAGCACACAAGAAGCAGACCCTGATGTTTGTTCATTTGTATAGGCGCTGCTACCAGTGTTAGAGTGGACATGTGGATGTGGTTGTCTGGTTGCCTGCAAGCAAACTCCTGTTGCCAATTTGGGAGCATTTGACTTGGTGAGGAGGGGCTCCTAGGAGAGAGGATTTTCAGAGTCCATTTGTGAAGAGTTAGCCCTGGTCTTCCACTTCCTCCCCAACCTCCACACTAGCTGTGGAAGCCTGGACTAACTTCATATTCTGACATGGAAACAGTGCTGGTATACCCACTGTTATGCATTCGGTCCCTCCAAAAAGATGTTGAAACCTTAAGCCTCAGTACCTGAGAATGTGACCTTATTTGGAAATATGGGCTTTGCAGATAATTAAGATGAAGTAACTAGACTTGACCCCTAACTCACTATGAAGGGTGTCTTTATAAAAAGAGGAAATTTGGACGCAGAAACATGCACATAGGGAGAATGCTAGATGAACATAAAGGCAAAGGCCAGGTGACATATCTACCAGCCAAAGAACGTCAGTGATTGCCAGTAACCACCAGCAGCTCGGGGAGAGGCATGGAACAGATTCTCCCTCACAGCCTCAGGGGTAACCAACCCTGGCGACACCGGGATCTCAAACTTCTAGCCTCCAGAACCGCGAGACAATACATTTCTGTTGTTTAAGCCGACTGCTCTGTGGCACTTGTCACAACAGCCCAGGCAAACTTGTACACCCGTTGAGTGTGTGGAGAAGTACAGTGTGGAATCTCCTTCTCTGGAGAGGCCTTTGTCATTTCAAAGAAGCTTTAGCTTTTATGGAGATGGGTCTCCTAACCCCTAACACATCAGCATAAGGTTGCTCCCTTTCTTCAGCGGCTTCCCATTTACTGAACCCTTGCTAGGTTCTAGGCCTCATGCCAAGCAAGCCCTTTAATGTGTCTTTTAATCCACTCCCCACCATGTCTCTATGCAGAAAGCATGGCTATTAGCTATCTTTGCAGACAAGAAAATGCGCTCAGAGGTTAGGTGACATTCCTGAGGTTCACACAGCTGATATGCAGCAAACCTAGGAAGAAAATCCAGACCTGTCTGGCTCCAAAACTCATAACACATACTCTTTGTTTTTGTTTGTTTGTTTTTGACCCCGGGTCTTGGTCTGTTGCCCAGGCTGGAGTGCAGGAGCACAATTATGGCTCACTGCAGCCTCGACCTCCCCATTTCAAGCAGTCCTCCCACCTCAGCCTCCTGAGTAGCTGAGACTACAGGAACATGCTACCATGCCTGGATCATTTCTTTGTTTTGTTTTTAATTTTTAGTAGACATGGACTTTTCCAAGATTTCCTAGGCTGGACTTGAACTCCTGGATTCAAGTGATCCTCCTGCCTTGGCCTCCCAAAGTGCTGGGATTACAGGTATGAGTCACTACGCCCAGCCAAAACTCATATTCTTAATGATTATAATGTATTTTTCTTGCCACCATGTAGTTTATGGTTTCAAAATCCTTAAACATCTTTAAATTTACCTTTTATTTGCTCTCTCTAGATTCTTTTCATAAATCCAAACTTCTTACTTGGTTAAAGACATATTTTTATTGAGGGAAAACACTCCCTATGTTCAACCTGTTATAATTTTACTAGACTTAAAATTGAGCAGCTTAGTTTGAAGATTTCAATGACTGATAACATGTTTCCATTTTGTGAGCATTTACTGTATACCTGGCATTATACTAATCACTTTACATTAATTGTCTCCCTGAATCTCTATACCAAGTCTCACTTTTCAGACACAAGGTTAGCTAACTAGCCAAGGTCACATAGGAAGCAGGGGTGGTGTCAGATTTTCACTGTAGAGCCTGCATCTGAACTGCTTTGTTTTATTGTGTATTGGGGTTTTTTCCTACTGAAGAGAATAAACAAGCAAAACACAAAAGCACTTGGAGCCTGGGACCTGTTGCAGGAAGGCCATCATGTCCCCTTTCACCTGCCTCATCATCTCTCTCCTGGGCCACCACAGTCATCAGCAATCTGCATTCTCCCACTCCACACCCTCCCATTCAGTCTACACCCAGCAGCCATATTGAAATGAAATACACATCTGATCACAACACTCCTAGGCTGAAAACCATTCGATGGTCTGCTGTTGTACTAAGAATAAAATCCACACACCTTCTGAAACCTTCAAGGTCCTATTTCTTCCGACCTTCCCTATTATTGATCCTCATCTGTCTACCTTTCCTTACACACTAGTCTGACATCACCTTGGTCTAACTGCAGTTCCTCTAGCAAAGCCCAGCATGTCCTGGCCTCTCAGTCTCCCCATGTGGTCCCTCTGCTGAGGACAGTCTCCCCATCTTTCCCTTGCTTTCAATCATCCTTTAGATCTTGGCTTAAATGACACTTCTTCAAAGGCCTCCCCTGACCACCGCCCCCGCTCAAACAAAACTAAGTCCTTAATCTTAATCTCAGGCCCTGGCTTCGCAGTGTACTTTTATTCTAATTTGCAATTATGTCTTTTGTCTGCTCACTTGTTTCTGTCAGTCTTTGTCACTAAAAACTTACGTTCCATGAGGGCAGGGACTCTGTCTTTAACTCTGAAGCCCCCCGAGTCTAGCACAATGCCTGACATACCCTAGCCTGCAAAATGTGTGTGGAATCAATGACTAAAAGGAAGGAGGTCAGCACCCATTAGGAAACCACACAGAAATGGACTGCCACAGGCGACTTTCCGTAACAGGACCTCTGAAAAGAGGTGGGAGGGGCAGAAATGAAAATGGGAATGGATTCTGCTTGTTCCTTCCACTTTTGTTCCATTTCCGTGGTTTCCGGAAACAATGAGCAAATCAACTGCCTGATATTAGAGGTATGCGGCTAACCACCCCCTTCCTGTTCTCACAGACCCCCATTCCTGACTCCTCCCTCTCTGGTCTCCAGTGAGAGTTGGTCCTTTAAACCACTACCTCCCACCCTTGCTTCAAAAATGTGATAGCCTGGGGAGAAAGGCCAAATGTGGGTGCAGGGGAGGAAGGCAGCAAAACACACTGCCATGTGTGTACCTATGCAACTATCTTGCACATTCTGCACATGTACCCCAAAACCTAAAATGCAATTAAAAAAAAATTTAACTTATACAAAAATTTTATATTAAAAAAAAAATGTGTTTTCCTTCCCTACATCTTAGGTCTCACTATTTTCCTCATTTTCTTGCATTTCCTTAGAACAAAGAGTCTGGCGATCTTAGAGGATTATTAAAAGTGGAAAAATGTTGATGTGTATGTTGCAGTTGGGGGAAAAGACTGTCTTTAACTCTGCAGCCCCCAAGCCTTGCAGGGGAAAGAGGGAAATAGAATGGAAATTGCCAAGTAACGGTTCTGCCTGTTACCTGGTTGCCAAAGTAATTGTAAATCTCTGTCTTGCTCTTGACCAGCCATGGGCAGCCCAGGATGCTTGTGGTGCATCTCTCCCTAGAATCCACCTGAGTTCTCTCCAGGTTGTCTGTGTGATGCCTCTCCCACCCCAGCTCCGCTCCACAGTCTCTCCCCTCCTCACCACCCTCACGAAGAAGCAGACTCTTGGCCTGTGATCTTTAAACAGAGACAGGCAGTTGTCAGAGCACTTGATAGGTTTAAGTGAGAAGATATTGAATCTAGATGTGTGGGCACTTGTGTTCAGCTGAAGGACAGAGATGGTGCCCTACAGATGTTGGAATAGCAGACATGCAAACTCTTCAAACCCTGAGGACTGTTTACTTCACAAGAGAGAGAAAGTACCCACCTCTCATCCTTCCCAAACTGTTTTTCTACTGAAGCATCCAGCTCATGGAGAAGACAGAGACGCATGCTATCCCTGGCAGCTGGAGCCCACCTGCGGCTGCAGTCCGGGAAGATCTTCTCAATTCTGTCTTCACCAAACCACAAGGAGAACTGCAGGTTTTTTGTTCATTTTCTCCTTTTCCTGTTACACCACCAGCTCCATCACCTTCCACTGTGCTGACACAAACATGAAGCAAGAAAAAGGATGGACAATGGTCTCTTCTTTTCATCTCCCAAGAGTTTTAGTAATATTTTTGCTTTCCTGTCAATGCATATCTTCATTTGGCTATTTTCCCTTCCTTTTCCTGGTCTTCTAGATTTTGATAGAAAATACATTTTTCTCTAGAAATACAATTGCTGCCAATACAAATTCAGTAGGGAAAATACTGGGTGTGATTTAGAACCGTCCGGTGAGCCTCATTTCTCTAATAATAATTTTGTGGCACATGATAAGGCATATGAATGCATCCCTTATCCCGCGTGACGTTAGAGCCACCAATGGTCTTGCTTCACTTCCAGAATCACTGCGAAATCTCATTTCTTTCTTCTTTTCTCCCCTTCCTATTTCCCAGTTTCCTAACATGATTATTTTAAAGGAGTATCTGTGAGATTTAAACAAATACTATATTAAGATTATGTGCCTTAAATGAAAGCGGATTTTATCTCTACTTCATTTTGAAAAGTACTTACCTACCAAGAGGAGAAGATAAGGATCCCCTGACTCTACCATTTCTCTTTTATAGAGATAAGAGTAGACAGATTTTGTAACTTCTATTGAATTCAGTGGACACATTGATTTTATAACTATTATATACAAGTTATATAAAAGTTGACTCTGATTTCAATTATTGTAACCAGATTTTTCCTATTCCTTTTTCCTCATCCTCAACACCATCGAAAATGTTTAGATTTGTATGTCTTTTTTAGCTCTAAAATTCTAAGAAAAGGAGGCAATGAAAATCAGAGGAGTCATCTAAAGTCACCCAAGGAGAAAGACACAAACCTGAGACTTGAACTCAGTTCTCCCAACTCTGAACATTTGCTTTTATAACATTTAAAAATCATATTAAAATCATTATGAGACAATTAGAAATTTGAACACCAACTGCATTGAGTAGATTAAGAATTATTGTTGGGCCCAGCGCATTGGCTCATGCCTGTAATCCTAGCACTTAGAGAGGCCAAGGTGGGAGGATTGCTTGAACTCAGGAGTTTGAGATCAGCCTAGACAATGTAGTAAAACCTCGTCTCAAAGACAAACAAACAAAAAATTGTTAATTATTTTAGGAGTGTTAATGGTAATATGAGTATATCTTGTTAAAGAGACCTTGTATTTTAACTGTAGACACTGAGATAGTTATGGGTCAAGTGATAAGATGTCTGGGATTGGCTTCACAATCATATATGAGGTGAGGAATTGGTAGAGGTACAGAAACACGAGATAGGTGATAACATGATAATTACTGAAGCTGGGTGGTGGGGGCACTATCACATGATTTTCTCTATTTTTATGTATGTTTGTAATTTCCCATAATTAAAGTTTAAATATTAAATAATAAAAATAAAAACCATGTTTTCCCCATACATCTTTCCAAATAACAGACTGAATGATCCTGATTTTGGGATTTGCATCTCACAGTTATTGCAGTGGACCAACATGTCAAATCCCAAAATAGATTTCTGAGCAGACATGGGGATTAAGAGATCAACTAAATATTCAGCCACAAATGGGTCACTGCTGAGGGAAGCCAAGAGTCCACTAGAAATGCAGGGAGCATGTCACTAGGTTGACAAAAATAAGCCCAGATTCTGACAGATGTCCCCTCTGAGTAAACTGTGCTCTCATCTTCACTGGAGTCAGCACCTAAGGACCCCTAAAATAGCACCAACAATGCCTTGCTGGAGCGTTAAAGAATAACAAAAGTCATTTTGAGTTCCTTCCTCAACATGCCTTTTATTCTTCTTTCTTAGTGCCTTTTCAAAGAGAACCCTTCTTGGGCACCATTAGTGGGTGGTAAATTGGCAGAGGTGCTTTAGAGGACTATTTGACAATAACAAGATTTGAAAGACACTTGCAGAAATTCTTTCTGGAAATTTGGCTCCAGCTGTATTTATACACAGATACTTGTACAAGGATATTCATTGCGGCATTGCTTCCCATAGCAAACATCATAAACAACTGAGCATTCATTCTTGGAAAACGGCAAACATAAATCTGGTCCTATAGTGGAATACCATTAAAACAATCAAGGTCCTATAGTGGAATACCATTAAAACAATCTGGTCAATCTCTGTGTATTGGTTATGGAAAGATGTACAAGGTAAACCATTAAGCAAAAGACACCAGACATCTAAGTTTGATCTTAAAGGAGATTAGCAGTTTCTAGAAGGTATGTGAGTTTGTCCTTGGACACAGTTGAGAGCCGTCCTGGACTGGGGGAAGAAAATTGATAGAGCCAATATTCAATCCCAGGTGTGTCTGGCCACAAAGCCTGTGTTCCTAACCATTCACAGACTCTTCATGATTACATACTTGATCGTTGGCAATTCTGGTGGCATGAACTTGGGGATGAGGCCATTCTCTGCAATGCCCAGCACTTCCTTGAACTTGTGGGCCCCAGAGCTCTCTCAAAAGTAACTCCTAAGCTCTGGGGCCAGATGGAGCAAGCTAAGCCTCTGCTCCTATGAAGACCTGGCCCCCAATGTCAGCCACTGGAAACGTTGCCTCTTAAAGTGTTCCCCTCATAGGACGCAGTATCCTTGTATTTTTCCCAGGGATTTCTCCTGGGGCAAGGTGGAGAAAGCCAGCTCTCAAACTTTTCCTCTTGCTATCAGTGGCCTGTGAGAACCCAGTAGGTGATCCGTAGAAGCTTTCTCCTTGGCATGTGTTTCTTTCAGTGTTCTTTCTTTTGCTTTCTTCAGGAGAGATTGAAAGAAGCTTAAAACCTCTGTAGATGAGAAAAGAAGACATGACAGAGCAATCATTTTGAAATCATCACTCTCTTTCTCCAAAATATGGAATTACTGCACAAAAAATCATCTAAAATCAAAACAATCCTAGTTTTTCACTTCTGAAGTCAATGTTGAGTCTCTGTGGTTGACCTGTATATTTCCCCATCATATTCGATGTGCTGATACATAAAGAAGGTATCTCAGTATGTGGGCAAGGTGGTAGTGGTTCAGACTCCCACAGAGATTTGGTGAAGACAGGGAGAAAATCTTTCACATACAGGCTGAAAACAAGCTCAAAAATCAGGCAGAGGTTGCTGTGGGGCTGCAGGCGTGAGCCCGAGGCTGCTCAGCCAGTCCTGCTCTTGAAGTCCCTGTAGCCAGCAGTGGAGGTGGTGACTTACACAGTAAGAGCCCTGCACAGGTAGAGAAGCAATCCCTAATAAGATCTGATTATGAGAGGCTGCAAGTTTTCACAGAGAGAGACCTCAGGCAGGGGATCTTAACCTTGACTGGAAGGTGAGGAGGCGGAACATGCTTCTAAAATTCTGTGCTGAGAGGCCGGAAGTTTGGAGAGAAATTTCTGGCTGAGGCAACTCTCCTTCCCATTTCTCTTCTCTTTCCTCCTACCTGTTAAAGCAACCAGACAATGGTGGAATTCAAGAAAATGGTTGCCTCTAGCAACCCCAGTTCCTTAACTTTAAGTTGTGATTTTCTGTTACTTTGTTACCCCTGTGGGCTCTCTCTTTTCAAACTGTGATGAACTGAGCATCATATTGAATAAAGATCTAATATAGACTGTAGCCTAGTGATTGCTTCGTGGGCTTTGCATGGCATCCTTCTATAAATACAGCCTGGTATCATTTTGGCTTTTCATCAATAGCAGTCCATTGCCGCATCCGTCCTTCTGTGGTCAAGCGTGACCTCTCTCGTCTCTTTGTGTTACACCTGTGCTGGATCTTTCCTCCTCGACCCTGTTTTTCCATGACTGGCTTCTCTGTCTCCAAATTTACCACTTTCTTTATGCCCACTCTTAGAAAATGTGGCATGATGTTAGCAGAAGCCAGAATTATTCAAATCCTTCTCTTTCACTATTGTCTAGAAAGAAAAAAACATCTTCAAACTGGAAGGAGCAGAAATAAAGGCTGATGGAGCAACTACAATTCATGGGCAAAAGCAGCAGCAGCCTGTTACAAAGAATGGAGCCTGAAGCTGCAAATCCCTGGGTTCAAAGGCAAGCTCTGTTTTTTTCATAACTGTGTGACCTTGCGCAAATCATCAAGCCTCCTTGGGCTTCAGTTTTCTAAGAAAAGAGGCTATTTCACTTCTTTACCTCTAAGCTACCTTTTAAAGACTCAAGCATTGATACCCCACCCTGCAACGAGTCTACTACTGGACCCCTTTTGGAAAGCTTATGAATTTTTGGAGTTCCAGAGTCAGATGAAAGAGGCAAAACCTGACCTAGTTTTCTAAATCTTAGGATAGTTTATTGATCTCACTCTGTTTGAAGCCTTGTGAAAACAAGAACATACATATCTTTTACAATTCCAAGGCTTACATTGTGAAAAGGACTATAGGAGTAAGAGGAAAACTCCTTCCCCCATCAAGATATTTTCCAGTTGCCTCCTGGTTTGGCACCTTCTTCTCAGGAGAGCAGCCTGAGGTATGACCTCAGTTATGACCAGGGAAGGAGGGAGTCTGGCCTCTGACCTTCACCTCTAATTCTGGCATGTTTAACCTGGACAATCTCCTTCTAAGTCCTTGGCATGTTGTGACAACTAGCTTGGCCTCTTTGTACCATGGGAAACATTCAGAGCCTTCACATGTCCAGCCTCAAAAGAACAGAAGAATACCAAGATGTATAAAATCTTCAAGGCAACTAGGGAAAAGGTTTAAAGCTTCCCAAGATGAAGATAAGCAGCCTCTCACCAGGTGGCTGTGTTTGATAGTTAAAAATGTTTAGGGTGACAAAGCCTGTTCCATTGCCTCCTTATGCAGCACTGGGCAAAAATCAGAAGTGGTAATCAATCTCTGACAGCAGATCCTTGCCACTTAAGTGAGGAATCTAGGAGAGCTCTCTGATCTTTACTAAGGCCAACCTCAAAGAGTTTATTTTCAGGTCTAAATAACTTTATTTGTGGATGTTTGAAGAACTTGTACTATGATCTCAATGTCACAGTTATTAATTTTTGAGGAATCATGAAAGATAAATAATATTGGAGATAGCCATCAGATGGGATGTTAGTTGTGGGGAGTCAGCTTAATATCAATGCCAAGGCATATGCTAAATTAGACTTCCTTAAAAAGCAGAGGGTGATGGTGGGGAGACTGCAGAATTTAAAGAAGAATGTCACTGGTGTGACAGCCACCATACACAGGCACCATACATGCCTTGCTTCATTTATGTTTTAATAGATTATTTGTCTGGCAAGTTTCAGGGGCTACTGTACTAAAAAGTCTTTCTGTGCTTTAGAAAATGTTTTTAAAATGTCATCTGTAAGATCTTTGTGGATAAGATGGTCAAATAAGGGATGTCTGGTAGTATTTCAGTGTGCATTTTCGGCTGTTAGTTCATTACCCAACATGGAAGGGGTGATTCTGATTAGAGCTAGTCCCAATCCCTCCAAAATTGTCAAAGACCGGGATAAAAACAGAAAAGAGGCCTGAGTGTGGCATTTCATGCCTGTAATCTCAGTACTTTGGGAGGCTGAGGTAGGTAAATTGCTTAAGCCCAGGAGTTCAAGACCACCCTGGGCACCATAGGAAGACCACATCTCTACCAAAAAAAAAAAATCAAGCAGACGTTGTGGTGCATGCCTGTAGTCCCAGCTACTCAGGAGGCTGGAGTGGGAGGATTGCTTAAGCCTAGGAGGTTGAGGCTCCAGTGAGCCATTTTCACAACACTGCACTCTAGCTTGGGTGACAGAGTGAGACCCTGTCTCAAAAAAGACAAAAAGAAAAACAACGAAAACCACAAAAGATATGCATATCAAATGTGCCAGTGAGCTTAAGCCAGGAAGAATTGCTAACGTAATCACTGACAGCATCGAATTTAAAGAGATTTTTGTTGGACTTTACCTTGAGTTAAAAAAAAAGTATTTGAAGTACTATCGTTTGAGTTCAAGATCAATCACACACATGAAGAATGACAGAAAAGCAGGTTGGCAGAAATCCACATGCAAATATTTTAGCATTTCAGTTGATCACAAATGTAAATATCTTTAAAAATAATCCATGCAGTGTTTATTTTCTCCAACCAGAAGTAGGGTATTTGGCACACAAGCAATTTTTTCTCCCATATTTAATGCTGCTCAAAGACCTGGGAAACTGTGTTCAATTTCTGACCTTTACAACTTTAAGAGAGTTACTGAATAAAACAGTATATAGAGGAGAGCATCTGGATTGAGAAAGAATAATAATTTTAGCACATTTTTCAAATGGGAGTTTCTCATTATCATTATTTAACCAAATGGTATTGACCATCAATTATGTGGCTGGCACTATCATTGTCCCTGGAAATTCGGGGATACACGAGATACAATACTATTGTCAAGGTGCTGATAATCTAGAAAAGGAATCAGACAGGTGTGCAAGGTGAGGCTTCATTATGCCTCACCTTGTACACCTGTCTGTACTTCCTAGTGAAGTACTGCAGGTTATAAGCATGAGCTGATGGGAATGGATGGGCAAGTGCGAGTCATTTTGATTGGGAGGATCAGGAAACTCGGAGGACATGCACTTCAAGAATCATGCCTTTTTAAGTTGAAAGAAACCTTTTTCTGGTCATGCACGGTGGCTTCTATAGGTAATCCCAGCACTTTGGGAGGCCAAGGTAGGTGGATCATGAGGTGAGGAGATTGAGACCATCCTGGCTAACACATTGAAACCCTGTCTCTACTAAAAATACAAAAAATTAGCTGGGCATGTTGGCACACACCTATAATCCTAGCTACTTGGGAGGCTGAGGCAGGAGAATCGCCTGAACCCAGGAGGTGGAGGTTGCAATGAGCCAAGATCTTGCCACTGCACTCCAGCCTGGGTGACAGAGTGAAACTCCATCTCGAAAGAAGAGAGAGAGAGAGAGAGAGAGAGAGAGAGAGAGAGAGAGAGAGAGAGAGAGAGAGAGAGAGAAAGAAAGAGAAAGAAAGAAAGAAAGAAAGAAAGAAAGAGAAAGAAGCAAGAAAGAAAGAAAGAAAGGAAGGAAGAAAGGAAGGAAGGAAGGAAGGAAGAAAGGAAGAAGAAAGAAAAAGAAAGAAAGAAAGAAGGAAGGAAGGAAAAGAAAAAAAGGGAAACTTTTTCTTAATGCATATAAAATTGTGAGGAAGGGGTGGCTAATGGCTTCTTCTCAAAGATCCCTTTAACTCCAAACTCTATTTTATATCTGAAGACTGGTTCTTGTACTACAAGATCACATAGCTAGTTGCAGTCCTCAAGTTAGAATTCTATGGGCGTATAGTCCTACTGAATTTCATCCCATTCTTTTTCCTGTGGGCCATTTTTTCTCCAATTGCTAAAACTTATTTTGCATGATTTTCTGCTAGAATTCAGCTGGCCAGCCAAATTTAGTATTGCCTGACAGTTTGACAGCCACATACTCAATTCCTTTGTCCAGATCACAAAGCCTCTGACTAGAATAGATCTACCCTCAACCCAGAGCAGGTGGCTTACCACTAGGTATGTCCCAGGCTACTTTCCAGAGATCCTTGCTAAGGACTGGATGGATGTGAAAGGACCTCAGGCTTGTGACTGAAGGAAGTAATAAGCCCGATTGGAAATTCTATTACATTAAGGAAAGGCAGCCATGAAAATAAAGCTAAATAATCCTGCTGAGCTGAACAAGATAAATGTATGTGTATTTTATCCATGTTGAAAATAGAGGAAGGAGAAAGAATGGAAGATGGTTTGTACAGTTTGTTATCTCTAAAGCATCTATGTCCTGTTGCTAGGGAGAGTCTCCAGCGGATTTGCCGAGTGGGGCTTCATGATTAGAATTTGCATTTAGGAGGTTCACTTTCATGGGCTTTATCCGTCCATGTTAAAATGGTAGCTCTTCTGGAAGGTGAGGTTGACTCCCACAGGTAGGTCTCAGCTATGGCCTTCCATGCTGTCTTCATTAACTCTGGCTCCCTTGAAACCCTGTGGCCAAGAATCAGGTAAAATCTTAAATTTCTTAGGAGGAAAAAAAAAAGGAGAGTGAAAATCTGGTCAACAGAGCACCTACTACCAGCCAGAACCTCCTAGAATCCACGTCCCCTCCACATTTTATGATCTTCTCATTAGCCACATGATCTCATATTTTCACTATTGACATAAATGGGATGATTAATATTCTGTGATGGTCTAATTTTATGTGTTAACTTGGGTAAGCTATGGTGTTCAGATATTTGGTCAAACATCGTCTGAATGTTGCTGTGAAAATACTTTTTTAAAGATGAGGTTAATATTTAAATCAATAGACTCTGAGTAAAGCAAATTACCCTCTGTAATATAGGTGGGCCTCATCTAATCAGTTGAAGAAGTCTTTACTTGAAAACAGAGTGAGGTCCCCAGAAGGACAATGGAATTCTGCCTTAGACTGCCTTTGAACACAAGTTGCACCATCAGTTCTTCCATGGGTTTCCTCCCAAGTTACCCTGCAGGTTTTCAAACTTGCCCCAGCCTTTACAGTTACGTGAGCCAATTTCTTAGAATCAATTTCTCATGCCGTCTCTCTCTCTGTTCCCAGATATAATCTCACCTGCTACTTGACAGAGGAAAACTGGGTTCCAGATGTAAACTCCTTTGGCTTTCCACTCCTATACTCAAGCCATCCTCTGGGCTTCCATGTGTCTTCACCTTTTTACCTTCAAAGCTAAGAGAAGATGACCCATTTTCTATTCTGAGTTGGTTTGTCCACCTGTGCTCTTGATTTGAACCCTTCCAATCTTCCCTCAAACTGAGACATTGCTCTATCTGTTATCCCCTTTCCAGTACTTACAATGCATCCATTGCCTTCCCTAATACTTAAAAGCATGTTTGACTATCTCCCATGTTTTACAAAAATAAGCAAAACACCATCTTTCTGACCACCTTCTTTCTCTCCTTTCCTTCACAGCTAAGCTCCTCATGCTGATTTTTCCCATTGTCATCTCCCATTCACTCTTCAATCTGCTACATTCTACCTTTCACCCCTCACCATGCCATTAAATCCACTCCACTGAAGACACCGGTGATCCTTGGTTGCCAAACCCAGGGGTTACTTTTCAGTCTGGACTTTGCCTGGCCTCTCTGCAGACTCCGACACTGACCACTCCCTCTTTGTATCCATTCCTGGATACTATGACCCCATCTCTTCTGGTTTTTCCAAGTGAGGGATTCATAGTGTGGTGGCAGAAGAGATCATCTTAGATGGTTCAAGGCCTCAGCCAAGGCTGTGTATGCTGCATAAAATTGTACCTTCTATATCTGAGCCTTCAACACTAATAAAAACACAAGTTTTATAGCAAGAAAGTTGATGCTTTTTTAATTCTCTTCTAATTCTTCTGATTTCAACAAGGAGAAAGTCTCAGGTTTTATATTAGTATAACATCTAACACTTGCTCATTTTTTTTTTTTTTTTTTTTTTTTTTTTTGAGATGGAGTAGTCCCACTCTGTCACCCAGGCTGGAGTGCAATGGCACGATCTTGGCTCACTGCTACCTCCGGCCCCCAGGCTCAAGCAATTTTGCTGCCTCAGCCTCCTGCGTAGCTGGGATTACAGGCACACACCACCACACCCAGCTAATTTTTTGTATTTTTAGTAGAGCCAGGGTTTCACCATGTTGGTCAGGCTGGTCTCAAACACCTAACCTCATGATCTGCCAGTCTTGGCCTTCCAAGTGCTGGGATTACAGGTGTGAGCCACCGCGCCCAGCTCATCTTCCTTTTCTAAAAGAGAGAGAGAGAGAGAGAGAGCAATCTCAGACACAAAGCCTTTTCTGGCCAATAGTCACCAGCAAGAATACAGAAAAAGAGGTTTTGGTTTTTTATTTCCATTGGTAGATATTTTAAGATTACTTTCTCTTTATGACTCATTTATTACAGGGACAATCCATTCCCTTTCAAAACTTACAAAACAAAGAAAGCTGAATGGAAAAAAAAAAATCCCAAGAAAATCATAGTACAGGTGACATGAGCCTGGGATTTGCAAATGCCTGAGGTTTCGGAAACATGGTTTTCCTGTCAGTGTTTCTCAGGACTCTGACCTTGGCCCCCCTCACCCCATATAATCTTCGTGTGATTTCTTATCTAGTTACATAAATTCAATGAAATTTCATAACTGCTGATAAAATTCAATCAAAGTCAATGGCCTCTGATAAGACGGTGATCAAACCTCCAAATCTCTATCTGTAGCCCTCTCCTGAACTGTCGATACAGATTTAACCACCTCTGGGATATCCGCATGAGATATCCCACAGGTACATCAAATTGTCCTCCTTCCCTCCCTGCATCCCTGTCTCAGTGAATAGCACCAGCCTGTCAACTAAACTGAGAAACCTGGAGTCATCCTTGGACCCTCCGTCTACGTCCTCACCACCCAGCTTCTGGATGCCTGAGTCTTTATGCACTGATGTGAGTCCCCTATTTTCTCTCCTCAGTGCTGCTGCCTTAAAGTAGTCTCATCATCTCTTGGAAGGGTTCACCATGTGCGTCCTCGCAGAGTTTTCAGGGCACTGTTTTTCCCCACATACAAAAACAAATGGACTGTGTGAAGAGTGTGTCTAGATCTGAGATTCACAGATGGGCCCCATGGGAGTCTTGAAATTGATTGCAAACCTTTATGTGAGTGGCCGTGAATGCATTTTTCTAGAATAACAGCTCATGACTGTCATAAGATCCTCAAAGAGACTTTTGAGGCTAAGTGGGGAGGCTTTCTCAACAAACAGAACTGTCACGAAGATTAACAAGGAGACTGAATGAGACATGGGCTGCACTTAGGTCTCTCGCCCTAGCCTCAGCCAGGCTTTGCTTCGGGAGCTGCCCCCACATCTGTATCACTCATCCCACAAACTCCTACCTTTTGAAGCCCTCAGTATCTATCATGGCACACTGCTTAGATAATAACCTCGGCTGTTTGGGGTGTCTCCCTCTTAGATGTGCAAAGAAGATAATGAGGGAGGATAGATGCTTCTATGAATGGAAAAATGCAGAGTTAGAATGCCACAGGCAACTCTTTCAAAATATTCTTCATAACTCCAGTTAGGGTATTCAGGGCCTTAAGGGAGCCATGAGAAACACATGTATCTGTCCCTCACTGTTACAGAGAAGGAGTGCGTGCACGTGCGCCCGTGTGTGTGTCTTTTGTCATTATAACAAAAATAAAAATATTTGGAGTTTACTATTGCCAGGTACTGTGCAAAACCACTTTGTGATATATGTTCTGTTATTATCGTCATTTACCAGATAAAGATACTGAGATTTGGAGTAATTAAATAACTTGTCCATAATCCCAAGACTAGTAAGATATGGAGCTGGAATTCAAGTGCAGATCCTAACCATTTTGTTATGTTAACAAAAGCAGAATCCATTTTTCAATGTTTATTTATATCTGCAACATCAACTGCAAAGCAAAAGTCACAGTTCAATTTGTTCCATGCATTGCAAATATTTTACCCAAGACAGAAAAAAAATACCTGCAGTACCATATTCAAAGGCCCTGTACCCCACCCACTTCAAAACATTTTAGTCAGACTATGTTTAGGAGTTTGGGGAGGTTAGGTGGATATAGATTAAGTTGCTTGCTCTATTACTGATTAAATGATTGCACAGAGACAAACTTTAAATCATGGACTTTCATGCAAAGGTTTTTGCAACAGCCTCTAGCAGGTTGGGAATGCAGGAGGGGGTCTGCCATGCCAAGGCTGCGGGGATCTTCAGGGGGCAGTCCAGAGGCACACTGCCTCTCCCTGTCTTGTCCCCACTTCCATATCCTACCAGTGTTCCAGTGATGACTAAAGTTCAGAAAAGAAGCTGGGTTTGGTGTTCATAGAACAGAGTCAGCTTTCATGCCTGGAGGATTCCAATAGTTATGAGAGAACCCCCAGGCATCACCAGTCCAACAGGCTAAATCTGAGGAAACTCTAAAGTGAGAGGTTAAGACAGCAAAAGGCATCAGGAAGACGTATAAGAAATAAAGCTGGCCGAGCATGGGGGTCACGCCTGTAATCCCAGCACTTTGGGAGGCCAAGGCAGGTGGATCACCTGAGATTGGGAGTTTGAGACCAGCCTGACCAATATGGAGAAACCCCATCTCTACTAAAAATACAAAATTAGCCAGTCACGGTGGCACACACCTGTAGTCCCAGCTACTAGGGAGTCTGAGGCAGGAGAATCTCTTGAACCTAGGAGGTGGAGGTTACAGTGAGCTGAGATCATGCCATTGCACTCCAGCCTGGGAAACTCCATCTCAAAAAAAAAAAAAAAGAAAGAAAAAGAAAAAGAAAGAAAGGAAATACAGCCAGCACTGGCACAACATAAATGGGAATAATCACTATCATTATTTTCCAAGCACTTACTGTGTGCTAGTTACGGTTCCAAGTAACTTAATATTTAATCTCACAAGTATGGAAGAGACCAAATTCATTTATTTTTCCTCCTAGACACAGAGACTTCATTTTTCAGCCTGCCTTGCCGTGAGTGCATCCTGGGTATTGTGGAAAGCCTTTAGGACTGATCCATAACCCCTTCCCTCATCCACCCAGCTCTTCTCCAGATGATCTTCCTCTATCTGGCAGTTAACACAATCACAAAATGAAAGAGACATCAACTAAATTTCCATACAGAAGGTTGCCATTGAACACACATTTAAACTATACTACATGTATAGTAAACCTTTATTATCTTTCTTTTTTAATTTTTATTGCATTTTAGGTTTTGGGGTACATGTGCAGAACATGCAAGATAGTTGCATAGGTACACACATGGCAGTGTGTTTTGCTGCCTTCCTCCCCTTCACCCACATTTGGCATTTCTCCCCAGGCTATTCCTCCCCAGTTCCCCCCCACTGTCCCTCCCCTATTCCCCCCAATAGACCCCAGTGTGTAGTACCCCTCTCCCTGTGTCCATGTCTTCACATTTTTCTCACCCGCCTATGAGTGAGAATATGTTGTATTTCTTTTTCTGTTCTTGTGTCAGTTTGCTGAGAATTATGTTCTCCAGATTCATCCATGTCCTTACAAAGGACAAAAACTCATCATTTTTGATTGCTGCATAATATTCCATGGTGTATATGTGCCACATTTTCCCAGTCCAGTCTATCATCGATGGGCATTTGGGTTGGTTCCAGGTCTTTGCTATTGTAAACAGTGCTGCAATGAACATTCGTGTGCATGTGTCCTTATAGTAGAACGATTTATATATAGTCCTTTGGATATATACCCAGTAATGGGATTGCTGGGTCAAATGGAATTTCTATTTCTAGGTCCTTGAGGAATCGCCACACTGTCTTCCACAATGGTTCAACTAATTTACACTCCCACCAATAGTGTAAGAGTGTTCCTATTTCTCCGCATCCTCTCCAGCATCTGTTGTCTCCAGATTTTTTAATGATCGCCATTCTAACTGGCGTGAGATGGTATCTCAATGTGGTTTTGATTTGCATCTCTCTAATGACCAGTGATGATGAGCATTTTTTCATGTGTTTGTTCGCCTCATGTATATCTCCTTTTGTAAAGTGTCTGTTCCTATCCTTTGCCCATTTTTGAATAGGCTTGTTTGTTTTTTCCTATAAATCTGTTTGAGTTCTTTGTAAATTCTGGATATCAGCCCTTTATCAGATGGGTAAACTGCAAAGATTTTTTTCCCATTCTGTTGGTTGCTGATTCACTCTAGTGACTGTTTCTTTTGCTGTGCAAAAGCTGTGGAGTTTGATTAGGTCCCGTTTGTCTATTTTGGCCATTGTTGCCAATGCTTTTGGTGTTTTGTTCATGAAGTCCTTGCCTACTCCTATGTCCTAGATTTTCTTCTAGGGTTTTTATGGTGCCAGGTTTTATGTTTAACTCTTTAATCCATCTGGAGTTAATTTTAGTGTAAGGTGTCAGGAAGGGGTCCAGTTTCTGCTTTCTGCACATGGCTAACCAGTTTTCCCAACACCATTTATTAAACAGGGAATCCTTTCCCCATTGCTTGTTTTTGTCTGGTTTATCAAAGATTATATGGTTGTAGATATGTTGTGTTGCCTCCGATGCCTCTGTTCTCTTCCATTGGTCTCTATCTCTGTTTTGGTACCAGTACCATGCTGTTTTGATTACTGTAGCCTTGTAGTATAGTTTGAAGTCTGGTAGTGTGATGCCTCCGGCTGTGTTCTTTTTGCTTAGAATTGACTTGACTATGTGGGCTCTCTTTTGGTTTCATATGAAGTTCATGGTGGTTTTTTCCAGTTCTGTGAAGAAAGTCAATGGTAGCTTGATGGGGATAGCATTGATTCTGTAAATTACTTTGGGCACCCATTTTCACAATATTGATTCTTCCTAACCATGAACATGGAATGTTTCTCCATCTGTTTGTGTCCTCTCTTACTTCATTGAGCAGTGGTTTGTAGTTTTCCTTGAAGAGGTCCCTTATGTTCCTTGTAAGTTGTATTCCTAGGTATTTTATTCTCTTTGTAGCAATTGTGAATGGCAGTTCATTCTTGATTTGGTTCTCTTTATGTCTGTTATTGGTGTATAGGAATGCTTGTGATTTTTGCACATTTATTTTATATCCTGAGACTTTGCTGAAGTTGCTTATCAGTTTCAGGAGTTTTTGGGCTGAGATGATGGGGTCTTCTAGGTATCCTATCATGTCGTCTGCAAATAGAGACGATTTGGCTTCCACCTTTCCTATTCGAATACCCTTTATTTCTTTTTCTTGCCTGATTGCTCTGGCTAGAACTTCCAGTGCTATGTTGAATAGGATTGGTGAGAGAGGGCATCCTTGTCTAGTGCTGTATTTCAAAGGGAATGCTTCCAGTTTTTGCCCATTCAGTATGATATTGGCTGTTGGTTTGTCATAAATCGCTTTTATGACTTTGAGATATGTTCCATCAATACCAAGTTTATTGAGGGTTTTTAGCATAAAGGGCTGTTGAATTTTGTCAAATGCCTTCTCTGCGTCAATTGAGATAATCATGTGGTTTTTGTTTTTGCTTCTGTTTATGTGGTGAATTACATTTATAGACTTGCATATGTTGAACCAGCCTTGCATCCCCAGGATGAATCCTACTTGATCATGATGGATAAGTGTTTTAATGTGCTGTTGCAATCGGTTTGCCAGTATTTTATTGAAGATTTTTGCATCTATGTTCATCATGGATATTGGCCTGAAGTTTTCTTTTCTTGTTGAATCTCTGCCAGGTTTTGGTGTCAGGATGATGTTGGTCTCATAAAATGATTTGGGAAGGGTTCCCTCTATTTGGATGATTTGGAATAGTTTCAGAAGGAATGGTACCAGCTCCTCTTTGTGTGTCTGGTAGAATTCAGCTGTGAACCCATCTGGACCTGGGCTTTTTTTGTGTGGTAGGCTCTTAATTGCTGCCTCAACTTCAGACCTTGTTATTGGTCTATTCATAGTTTCGGCTTCCTCCTGGTTTAGGCTTGGGAGAACACAGGTGTTCAGGAATTTATCCATTTCTTCCTGGTTTATTAGTTTATGTGCATAAAGTTGTTTGTAGTATTCTCTGATGATGGTTTGAATTTCTGTGGAATCTGTGGTGATTTCCCCTTTATTGTTTTTTATTGCATCTATTTGGTTGTTCTCTCTTTTCTTTTTTATCAGTCTGGCTAGTGGTCTGTCTATTTTGTTGATCTTTTCGAAAAACCAGCTCTTAGATTTATTGATTTTTTGAAGGGTTTTTCATGTCTTCACCTCCTTCAGTTCTGCTCTGATCTTAGTTATTTCTTGTCTTCTGCTAGGTTTTGAGTTTTTTTTGATCTTGCTCCCCTAGCTCTTTTAATTTTGACAATAGGGTGTCAATTTTGGATCTCTCCACTCTTCTCATATGGGCACTTATTGCTATATATTTTCCTCTGGAGACTGCTTTAAATGTTTCCCAGAGATTCTGGTATGTTGTGTCTTCGTTCTCGTTGGTTTCGAAGAACTTCTTTATTTCTGCCTTCATTACATTGTTTATCCAATCAACATTCAAGAGCCAGTTGTTCAGTTTCCATGAAGCTGTGCGGTTCTGAGTTAGTTTCTGAATTCTGAGTTCTAACTTGATTGCACTATGGTCTGAGAGACTGTTTGTTATGATTTCAGTTGTTTTGCATTTGCTGAGGAGTGCTTTACTTCCAATTATGTGGTCAATTTTGGAATAGGTGTGATGTGGTGCTAAGAAGAATGTATATTCTGTGGATTTGGGGTGGAGAGTTCTGTAAATGTCTATCAGGTTTGCTTGTTCCAGGTCTGAGTTCAAGCCCTGGATATCCTTGTTAATTTTCTGTCTGGTTGATCTGTCTAATATTGACAGTGGAGTGTTAAAGTCTCCCACTATTATTGTGTGGGAGTCTAAGCCTCTTTGTAAGTCATTAAGAACTTGCCTGATATATCTGGGTGCTCCTGTATTGGGTCCATATATATTTAGGATCATTAGTTCTTCTTGTTGTATCGATCCTTTTACCATTATGTAATGACCTTCTTTGTCTCTTTTAATTTTTGTTGCTTTAAAGTCTATTTTATCAGAGATGAGAATTGCAACTCCTGCTTTTTTTTGCTCTCCATTTGCTTGGTAAATCTTTCTCTATCCCTTTATTTTGAGCCTTTGTGTATCCTTGCATGTGAGATGGGTTTCCTGGATACAGCACACTGATGGGTTTTGGTTTTTTATCCAATTTGCCAGTCTGTGTCTTTTGATTGGTGCATTCAGTCTATTTACATTTAGGGTTAATATTGTTATGTGTGAATTTGATACTGCTATTTTGATGCTAGCTGGCTGTTTTGCCCATTGGTTGATGCAGATTCTTCATTTTGTTGATGCTCTTTAGCATTTGGTATGTTTTTAGAATGGCTGGTACTGGTTGTTCCTTTCTATGTGTAGTGCCTCTTTCAGGAGCTCTTGTAAAGCAGTCCTGGTGGTGACAAAATCTCTGAGTACTTGCTTGTTGGCAGAAGATTTTATTCTTCCTTCGCTTATGAAGCTCAGTTTGGCTGGATATGAAATTCTGGGTTGAAAGTTCTTTTCTTTAAGGATGTTAAATATTGGCCCCCACTCTCTTCTGGCTTGTAGAGTTTCTGCCAAGAGATCTGCTGTGAGTCTGATGGGCTTCCCTTTGTGAGTGACCCGACCTTTCTCTCTGGCTGCCCTTAGTATTTTCTCCTTCATTTCAACCCTGGCGAATCTGATGATTATGTGCCTTGGGGTTGCTCTTCTTGCAGAATATCTTGTGGTGTTCTCTGTATTTCCTGGAGTTGAGTATTGACCTGCCTTGCTAGGTTGGGGAAATTTTCCTGGATAATATCCTGAAGAGTGTTTTCCAGCTTGGATTCATTCTCTTCGTCACATTCTGGTACACCTATCAAACATAGGTTAGGTCTCTTCACATAGTCCTACATTTCTTGGAGATTTTGTTCATTCCTTTTTGTGCTTTTTTTCTCTAATCTTGGTTTCTCATTTTATTTCATTGAGTTGATCTTCGACTTCTGATACTCTTTCTTCTGCTTGGTCAATTCGGCTGTTGAAACTTTTGCATGCTTTGTGAAGTTCTCGTGTTGTGTTTTTCAGTTCCTTCAATTCATTCATATTCCTCTCTATGTTGTCCATTCTTGTTATCATTTCCTCGAATCTTTTTTCAAATATTTTTTCAAGGTTCTTAGTTTCTTTGCATTGATTTAGACATGTTCTTTTAGCTCATCAAAGTTTCTCATTGTCCACCTTCTGAAGTCTGATTCCATCATTTTGTCACACTCATTCTCCGTCCAGCTTTGTTCCCTTGCTGGTGAGGAGTTTTGGTCCTTTGTAGAAGGTGAGGTGTTTTGGTTTCAGGTGTTTTCCTTCTTTTTGCACAGGTTTCTTCCCATCTTTGTGGATTTATCCACCTGTCATCTTAGAAGTTGCTGACTTTTCGATTGGGTCTCTGAGTGGACACCCAGATTGTTGATGATGAAGTATTTCTGTTACTTAGTTTTCCTTCTAACAGTCTAGCCCCTCTGCTGTATGACTGCTGAGGTCCACTCCAGGCCCTGCTTGTCTGGGGTACACCTGTAGCAGCTGCGGAACAGTGAGGGATGCTACCAGTTTCTTCTTCTGCTATCTTTGTCCCAGAATGATGCCCGTCAAATGTCAATCTGATTAGTCCTTTTTCGAGGTGACTCTTTGATTATATAGGGGTGAGGGAGCTGCTTGAGGAGACGGTCTGTACTTTATAGGAGCTCCAGTGCTGAGCTGTGAGCTCTGTTGTTCATTCAGGGCTGTTGGGCGGGTGTGTTTAGGTCGCTGCAGCAGAACTTATAAAATCCCCTTTTTTTCCCCTCAGATGCTCTGTCTTTGGGAGTTGGGGCTCTCTTTATGAGTATCCGTTGCACTGTCCTGCCCAGCCAGGAGGCAGTCTAGTCACTATTTGCCTGCCGAGGCTCCGCTCTGCTGCTGCGGGGCTCCGCCCTGTTGGCGGAGTCTCTCTGCTATGGCGGGTTGCCTCGGCAATGGCAAGCTGCTTCAGCAATGGGCGTGTACCTCAGTAGGGGCGGTATGCATCTGTAGTGGCAGACACCCCTCCCCCACTGAGCTGCACTGTCCTGGATTCAGCTGAGCCCGCAGTAAAACTCTCAACCCTGAGCATTTTGAATCGCCATTTTGTTTGTCCCTGTGGGGGTGGGACCTGCCGAGCCTGATCACCCAGCTCCCTGCCTCAGAGTCCCTTCTCTATCTCTCTCTCTCTGTCTCTCTTTTCCTTTTTAAGTTGAATGGTTTACTCTCTCACAGGTGCCTCAGTCACCTGCTGACAGGGCACTGGGATCTGTGTGATTTCCCGGGCCGCAGCCCACTGCACTGGCTCAAATCATGCTTCCCAGGAATCTCCCAGTCTGGCTCACTGTCCAAGTCTTGCTCAATCAGATGGATATGTTAATCTGCCCTCCCAAATCTCAGACTGCCAGTTTCACAGGGCACCCAGACCAGTGAGCTTTGTGCAGGCTTCCGCTGCGCCGCGGCACCGGCCAAAACAGCCGTGCAAGCCAAAAAGGCTATGCTGGTGTCCTGCGTCTCTCCTACACCTGGGAATTTCCCTGTTCTGTGCGCAACAAAGGTCCGTCTGAAAATGCGGCTAGGACTCACCCTCTGTGCCTTCACTGAGAGCTACAATCCCGAGTTGTTCCTACCGCGCCATCTTCTTGATTTCTCTCAACCTTTACTATCCTAAGCCAGTAAGGTTTAAGGGCTCATCTGTTGAAGCAGCTAGAGTCCCTACCTATTTGCACAAGCCCACAGGTAGTGCTATTATTATTGTCATTTTCAAATGAGCCTCTTCAAAGAGTAGTTTTCCCAAGGCCTCAACAGGTAAGTACCAGAGTCAAGATTCAAATCCAAGCCATTTTACTCCAAAGATTATGCTGGTAGCCATGAATTGTCTCCTATAAGGAGTTATTGGGATTATTGAGATAATGCATACACACTGCTAGCATAGCAAAGGAAGCATGGCCACTGTTAAATAGTCAACGTAATTGTTCGTGATTATTATGAATGCCCTGAGGTCCTTTGTAGAGTCTTCTTCCAGTCCCATCCTGCTCCCCCTACCCTCAATGTGAACCCTAACTCACACCTACTATCTGTCTCTGACCAAGTATAGGGAATAATATATTTGCTACCTTTCTGCTCACTTTCTCTGTGTGATAATGGCTATATATTGAGGTTTCATGTACAAGTTGGGACAATGTATGTACGTGTTGCTTGTAGAACAGGTCTACTTACCCTGTGGTAAAGTTATGGATCTTTCCTGGTCTGGGTTTTTTATAACCAGCTTGAAAGAACCTCTTCATAAATATGTGTATCCGATTGGAAGTTGGGGGAATAGCTAATATGATAGAAGACAAAACCAAGACTTCAACTGTTCTCAACAGGCTGGAATGATGAGCAAGAGCCAGAAAGAAATTTAATAGAGAAAAACAAATGGCAGAATTGTAGAAGAAAAGGACCTTATAGGTCATTGACTGGAGCCTCTGATGAAATCCTTGAACTAGATTTCCTCCCTCCTGATTTTTACTATTCTAATCACACCTGTTTCTGACAATCTCTGAGTATGTGAAGAAATTACCTTATCTGTTTAAAAATCTTGTTAAATTCCAATTAAATGAACTGGGATAGCTTAGATTTTTAAACCCCAAGCTTTTAAAGCATGTACATCAGAGGCAGACTTGTATTTAATCCTGAGTGTGTGATCTGTACTTGGAAAAGTGTTTAGTGAATACACTTCAGTTTTGTTTGTCATTGATTGGTACAATAGTTCTGGTAGGGAAACCACTGTGAAGCTACAATGTAACTGGTCATTTTATTTATTTCTGTCACCTGAAGAAAAGGAGCCACACCAAAAATGGGCAAATATGTATTGTAATAAACTTGAAGTCAGGTAAATAGAACAAATTTATTAGTTTCCTATCCGAGAGAAGTGTCAGCAGGTTTGATGTCTGATAAAGTTGCTAATGCTGAGTGCCCCTCAAAATGTTCTAATGTTAACCTAGAAAGTTCAGGGTAAACTAGTCTCACTCAAGTACAGGGAAAAAGCAAATGGTTAGACTGAACAAAGAGTGGTAATATAATCACTAATAATTACAAGAGTCTTTTTTTATTTCAATAGCTTTTGGGGTACAAGTGGTTTTGATTATGTGGATGAAATGTTTAGTGGTGAAATCTGACACTTTAATGCAACCATCACCTGAGTAGTGTACATTGTACCCAATAAAACTATCTTTCTCAAATTGCAAGAGATGTCAGAATCACTTTGAGTGCTTATCAAAACACAGATTCCTGGGTCCTGCCCCAGGACTATTAACCCAGAATCGCTGTGGACAGGGCCTAGGAGCCTGTATTTTAACAAAGTCATAACAATTTTTTAATGCATATATGAACCTCTGGACTAGAAAGAAAATATCTAGATATTCCTATTTCCTTATAGAAATAGAGAATTCATGATTTAAAACAATAGTTCATGTTCTGCTAGTACTGGTTGAGGCTGATGTGGTTTTATTAAAGATTTGTATTTTTATGCAAAAATACAACTGAGCAGAAAAGCATGCTATTCAACACTCTCTAGAAGGCCTAGTTTTGGATTATACGTCCATAATCAAGTCACCTCCCATTTCATCAGTGGCAGGCAGGGTACCTAATAGCAGTCAAGAACCTGGAAGCTAAAGAGCATCCATCACTGCCAGGTTGTAAGCCCAACCTCTGGTCATAGGAAAGACTGCAGTGAGAATGACCAAGTCAAAATAGAAAGTCCACAGCCTTCCCAGTTATTTTAATTGTAGGTCAATGAATGTTTTCGTCTGTTCTTATCTGCTCCCCTGCTCATTATTGTCTGTGTGCCACTGAGTCCTCGCTAATCTGAACTCAATCCCCTTGTGTCCCTTTCAACCTGTTCTGAAGGCTAGTTTTTGCCCTGGGCCTGGCAAGTCCTGGGAAGGACTTAAAATGTGTCTCATCCTGTTCATCATGAGAGTAAGTTTCTTCTCATAGTTAATATGCCCAGTCCCAAATAATACTTGATCCCATCTGGAGCTTCACGGCTCCCTCAGCTCTGCACTGCCTGCCGAACAGGACCAGGGCAGATGGCTGCTTTTCTTTCTCCACTGGCATCTTAGCTACTTGCTGGCTGCTATTTCTGGCCCTGATGAGGGTGGAGGAAGGGATTCAGGAAAGGGTACAGTTTCTGGCTGCTGTGCAGTTGGTGGCCACTCTGGCCTGGCAGAATTTCCAAGTGCACTCTTCACTCAAGCTTTATCTCTGTGGTTTCTCTAAGATGCCCCTCTAGAGCCTCCCAATGCTGTTGTAGCAGACCAGGCACTGACTCTCCCAATGGCTGTGTCAGCTTCCAACACTCAGGCTCTCCACTGCAAGGGCCTACCCCTCTCCAGTTCAGTCCACCCCAGCAGCAGAGCTTTGGGCCTCTTTGCAGATGACTCCAGGTCATCTCCACCCAGCATGTCACACACATGGTCCACCAGGAAGCATCACTGCTCTGCGGATACACGTCCAAGTGGACATCGCTCCAAGGGCAGTTCTCTGTGTCTCTGTTTCTGCCTCTCTCTCTCCTCTGCCACTTCAAGCCTTTTCCTTTACATTTTCAAGCAAGTATTAGATACTAGTTCCTAATATTCCCTAAGAGACATGTTAGGCTCTCTGATTGATCCCAGCAATGCCAGCTGACTTGAGAGGAGAGCAAAGCATTTCTATTAGTTTGTTTGCATGCTGCTGATAAAGACATACCCAAAACTGGTAACAAAAAAAAAAAGGTTTAATTGGACTTATAGTTCCACATGCCTGGGGAGGCCTCAGAATCATGGTGGGAAGTAAAAGGCACGTTTTACATGGTGGCAGCAAGAGAAAACGAGGAAGAAGCAAAAGCAGAGAACCCCCCCCCCCCGTAAGCCCCTCAAATCTCATGAGACTTGTTTACTATCATGAGAATAGCACAGGAAAGACCGGGCCCCATTATTTAATTACCTCCTCCTGGGTCCCTCCCACAACATGTGGGAATTCTGGGAGACACAATTCAGGTTGAGATTTGGTGGGGACACAGCCAAGCCATATCAGCATCAAAACTGTAAAGGTGTGGTCGACTCCTTCCATGGGACAATGGCGAGTAATGTACTAATTGTAGCAACACTGGTTTCTTAAGCTCCTGAGGTGTTTTGCATGTGGTTTAACACCTTCTAGTATATGGGGGATGTGGCATCTATTACATTGTTCTCTATCTTTAGGGATTTGGTGGAAACAGTAGACCTCAGGAAGACTAATATTAAACATCCTATTACATGTGTACATTCCTACACATGACATTGTGTACAATCGAGCATGGGAGACAGGGAGAACTTATCTGGGTGGTATGTTCTTTAGGAGATAGCATGAATGAGAATAAATATGAAAACACATGGTAAATATAGAGTGATGATGATTTCTATGCTATCCTATGCTATTTGTGTGGGACTCAAGTTGGTGGGTGGAAAAGCAGAGCGTTTCAGGAAACAGAGTAAGTGAAGAGGAAGGAGAAAACCACCAAGAAAGTCATAGGGAGGACAGAACATTTCAGAAGAACAAGTGGACAAAGAATTTGAAGAAATAATTAACATTTCAGAGAACCTCAGCAGAGAAGGGAAGCAGACACTGAGCAGAAACTTTGCAACCCAGCTGCCCTGTGACCCTGATGAACAGCTGGACACGGAACCATTTTCCTAGTCTACCTGCCCTGGATGTTACAGATGCTCAGAAACACTGTTGGTTTCCCCTCTCTGTCATGTTTCAGCTCTATTAATCCTCCGCATCTCCTTTGGGAGCCACTGGACTTGAGGATGTCTAAGGTCGAGTCAAGCTCTGGGAATCTACAAGGCACTCTATCATCTAAAGACAGTCATTTTGTCTTATTCAAATTTCAAGCTCCACAGCCTTCCTTCAGAGTGGCAGTATCCTGAGTAGAAACTGAGACTAAGGTGGAAATTAGGCTGTGTCTCTGGAATAGTAAATAGACTCAACTTCTTAAGAATCTTAATTTATAAGCAGAACCCAGCTGGGACTTGCCAACAAAGGATGCCAGCTTCCTGGAGTCTGCTAGACACTGTAGGTCAAGGTAATGTGGTGACAGGGTTGGACCCTGGAGCATCCAGGTAAGCCCAGTGTTGCCAAGGCCAGGGATTGAAGCTGTAAAAAGGAACTCCCTCATGTAGTCGTTCTAGAAAGCAGACTACAGAGTTGCTAAAATAAACAGAAGAAGAGTAAAGGAAGGGCCAGGAGACCCTATGAGCAAGAAGGAAACAGAGAAAGAACTAAAAGGAAGAAGAGGTCTATAGGAATGGAGCTCAGCACGATGGCAGGAACGTCCATCCTCATCTGTCCCAACACTGAGCAGGCCCTTGATAAACACGAATGAATGGGTGAGTGCCCCGATGAATGGAACTTACAAGATCTGTGTTTCCAATGGCTGGGGGGCATTTGGTCCCCACACCGAGGTTACTGGACATCTGCACAGGACAGGCCTATTTTTGGTGTCCTTTCCTTTTTGAAACTAAAGTGCTTTGGAGGAAAAAAAAAAAAAAAAGAATGGAGCTCAGAAAGTGCTTGGAGGACCCAGCAACTCAGCCAACCCAAGAGCCTTGGCTTCCAAAGCTTCCAAGAGGCAGACAGAAGCAGAAGCAGGGAAGACACCAACTGCACATGCCTTCCCCCAGCTCCAGGGAACCTGGCCCGAAGAGCTGCAAAGAAGGCTGACAACTGCGGGTACATGGAAAGAACACTCAATCCATGCTTAGATATTTGAATGAAACAATCCTGCACCATTGTTGTCACTGTTGACATGTAACTGAAGCAATGAAGCGGTTTTTCTGGGAAGCTTGGAATGTCAGCTCCATCACTTTAGAACTGTGCAATGTATTTTCAGCTGTTCCAGCTGAAAAGTTGCTTTAAACAGCTGTAAATTGTGTATTTTTAATCAACAGGGTTGGGGTGGAGTTTGGCAGTGAGGAGACTTGGTGTAACAGAAGAAAGTCACCCAAGGTGCCTGAGGAAAGAAACCTTCATTTGAGGTGGCCTTAGTGATGCCCTTTCTATTAAGTGCTCTGTACACTGGGTAACATCCATGGGCCTGAAGAAGTCTCAGATGTGGCCCAGGAAGAAGAAGGAGAGAAGAGAGAAGCAGACAGAGAGAAGGGGGAGGGGAGATGGAGATGGGAGAGGATGGGAAGGGGGAAGGGAGGGGGAAGAGAAGCGGGGGAGGAAAGGGCGGGGAGGGGAAGGAAAGGGAGGGGAGGGGGGAGAGGGGGAAGGCAGGGGAGGGGAGGGAGGAGGAGAGAAAAGGGAAGGGGAGGGGGAAGGGGTAGAGGAAGGGAGGGGAGGAGAATCGAGGCCATAGTGATGGAGTGGAATATGACACCATTCAGTGAGGTACAATGTCACAGCTTTCCCAGCTTTGGGAAGCTTCCCTAAAGAAAGAGTGATGTCCACGAACCCCCCCACCCACCCACCCTATCCCCACAGGGCCCCAGGTGCCCTCTCCAGCCAGCACAGGAGTGCTCCCCAGTGGCGCGACCTCTTCTGCTCATGATCTGCCTGCTACTAGCCAGCCAGCTAGAAAATGTTGCCCAAAAAACCGCAGAGACCAATGTTTGGAAGAGAAAACCAGAAATAGGGGCCTATTTGGCCCCTTTGATCCTTTATGGCCGATTCCGTGGACATTGCTGCTTCTCGGGCCGGAACTCTCTCTTGAGTCCCCCCAGTTACAGTCTCCAGACCCTCCACCCCGCCGGGCACTCCTGGATCGGTCTCCCAGTCGGTCACAGTGATCGGATCCTCATGCAGAGCAGTAGAAAGTCAAGGAGGCGGTCCTCGCTCGTGGCTCCCGGAGACGAGCGGCCAGGTGTGACCAGGTACCTCCCAGGTGCGGCCAGGTGCCTCCAGGTGCGGCCAGGTACTTCCCAGGTGCGACCAGGTACCTCCCAGGTGCGGCCAGGCACGGCGCCGCCTCCCCTCGGGTGGGCGAGTGTATTTATTCCAAACCGAGACTGAGAGGTGACAGCTTCAAGTCTCGTCGGGAAGGAAACGCCTCGCAAGCCAAGCACAAAGGGGGTTAGTTACTCGTTTTCTTTTCTTCCCCCTCCCTCCTGTTTCTCCGCTTTCACTCCTTTCCCTCCACCATTCCCCACCCACCACTGCCCTTCCCAGCTGGGACACGAGAGCTGGTTTGCGGGCTGGGGCGCGGGGGTGGGGAGGGCTCCGCAGCTCCCAACACGCTCCCCGATGAGCACGTGTCATGTGCAGCGACAGCCCAGCGACAGCCTCCCGGACAACACCTGAAGCTTGATGTGTCTCTTAAAGGGCCCTTTCCTCTTTCCCGCTGCAGCTGACCTGTCTTCAGCCTCCTTGCTCACCTTTGTTTCACCTTTTCCGAGTTCTTGCCCTCTCCTTTGTCTCCCACAACCCCTTTCCTTACTGTATTGACTTTCACCATTACCTTCTCTTCCTTTTGCTCGTTTACATGTCTGTTTTTATCTTCACCGTTTAGCCCAGGTCTTACCCCTTACCCCTGTTCCCATTAATCCAGCCTTTTCCCTCCTTTTCTTCTCTATTTTTTTTTGAACCCCTGTTCTTCAGAACCTGGCTTACTGGGGAACTAGAAAGAGATCCTAGAAATAACTCAATTTAGGACACACTTCACTGACATTAAACAGAGCACAGGTAATGTACTTAAACCTTTTTTGATGACTCAGGTGGGCAGCATTCAGGATGAGCTGCAGAGGGAGGAACTTCATGGATTGACTACACTTTGAGGTCAATATGGTTGGACTCTCAAATTGCAGAATCAGCAGCTTTATCATTTTGATTCACCAGGAACAATCACACATTGCAGAGTCACACTATAACATTCTTTTTGTTTTGAGACGGAGTTTCGCTCTTGTTACCCAGGCTGGAGTGCAATGGTGCAATCTCAGCTCACCGCAACCTCTGACTCCTGGGTTCAGGCAATTCTCCTGCCTCAGCCTCCTGAGTAGCTGGGATTACAGGCACGTGCCACTGTGCCCAGCTAATTTTTTGTACTTTTAATAGAGACGGGGTTTCACCATGTTGACCAGGATGGTCTCCATCTCTTGACCTCGTGATCCACCCACTTTGGCCTCCCAAAGTGCTGGGATTACAGGCTTGAGCCACCACGCCCGGCCTCACACTATAACATTCTTAAGAGAACAAAGACAAAACTAGAGTGCCAGTGTACTGATTTATTAGGGGGATAAACTGTTAGTGTTAGAGATGGGCTAGACGCTCACCGATCTTGTTTCTACTGCCTCGGCACATAGGGAGACTATATCCCCCAAAACTTTTGTCCAAAAACTTTTGACAAATTAAATTTAACAGCCTTACTTGCAGTTAAGTGAAAAAATGTGAGTGAGTTCTACCTAAGGGAATGCAGACAGAAGTGATATATGCCACTTGCAGATATAGCCAAAAAGTGTCCCAAGTGCTGGAAGTGAAGGACCCTGCAGTAGAGGAGAAACACAATAGAAGGATCCTGGATCCAGGAGTCACCACGTGGAAGAGAGCCACCAGGCGAGATGCCTGACTCACATTGGACTATCATGTGGACAAGAAATAAAATTGTATTGTGTTAAGACACTGAGCTTTAGAGATTGTTTATAAGTTAGCATTAGTATATCTTTACAGGGGAAAAAATAACTTGTTTCAACTGTTCCAAATACCCATTTTCCATATCAAGATACATAAGAAACCTTACCGTCAGAGGATTGCTTGGTGAGCATGAAGTAGAGCAAAGCCCTGAGAGTTAGTTTATTTAACTGCAATACAACTTACGCAAGAGTTTTTGCTTTAGCTCAGGATACTGGAAACAGGTTGATGATGCAAGTTAGGTGCAAGGGGCATTAAAATGGTCATTTTTGAAACATAGGGTATCACCTAACTACTTGTTCATCTTTCAATTTAGGAGGAAAGAGGAGCATGAGAACCCAGAAGAAATTGTACCTACTCAGAAGTGGGGAGTGAGGATGGAAGCGCCCAGATTCAAAGGCATCATGAAGTGTCATGCCAAGATAGAAAAGACTTTGGGCTGGCCAAAAGAAAATTGGCCAAATTTATGGATGAGGTAGGTGTTAGTTAAGTTCCAGGCACACATATGGTTTACCATCTAGTCAACATCTCCATGTGGATGCCTAATCAGTTTTAACAGAAAAACTTTTGACAAATTAAATTTAACAGAGTTTATTTGAGCAAAGAATGATTCATGAGTTGGGTAGCACTCAGAACCAGAAGAGGTGCCCTGCAAAGTGGGCAGTGAGTACTTACAGACAGAAAATGGAAGTGGAGTACAGAAATAGCTTGATTAGTTACAGCTAGGTGTTTGCCTTATTTGGACATGATCTGATCAGTTGGCTGCCCATAATTAACCAAAGTTCAGCTGGTGAGATCGGGGCTATCTATTACAAAATATATACTTCTAAATTAGGTCTTCAGTTTGTTCACTTACTGAGTTAGCTTGCAATTTGCTACATAGTGAGTCAAAGTAGAGAAACAGCCTCAGGCAAATGGCCTCCTGCTTATTTAATTTAACACAGGCTTTCCAAATCTAGCAAGCCCAAAACTTCCTCCTGAAGCCCCTCCCATCTCAATAAACATTTATTCTATTTTTCCACTTTCTTAGGTCAGAAACCATAAAGCTTGTCTTAACTCATCTTTGTTTCTCATGCTCCACGTTCAGTCCAGTAGCAAATTCTGTGTGCCCTACCTGCAAAATATGTCCAGAAATCAGCTACCTCTTTCCATCAGGCTGTGCCACCCTGTGCCACCTTGTTCCAAGCTAGAAACTTCCTTGTGGTAGTGCAAAGGTTTCCAAATTGCCCTCCCTGCTTCCAGCCTTGCTTCCCTACTTTCTATTTGCAGTCTTAACATTTTTATGTTAAGATGGAAATCGGATTACATTAGTCAAACTCTCCAAATGATTGCCATCTTACCAAAAAATGAAATCCCAAGTTCTGATTGTAGTCTGCATGATCTGGCCCCTGCTTCATGAGAAGAGGAACTTAGTCTGTTTTGTTCTGTTTTGTTTACTGCTATGTTCCCAGTGAGAATGCTGCCTGACACACATTAGGTACATAGTAAATATTTCTTGGATGATGGACTTACAGGTAGAGACTAAGAAGAAAAGAAAAGGGAAAGAAAAATATTTGAGGCCATAGTCACAAACATACACAGCATGTATTTAATGACCTTTGAGGGTGATAGCTCAAATACTACAACATGGGAATGTCACCACCGTATAAGGAAGAACTTGGAACACACTCAATTTCCTAATTTTTATGAAATATGTGAAGCTTTTTCCAATGAAAATGAGGAAGAGGGTTAATTCCACAAGCATCTTGGCTTCTTGACTTTTTTATAAAAAGTATTTTATTTTTTTATTTTTATTTTTTGGAGACAAGAGTCTTCCTCTGTGGCCCAAGCTGGAGTGCAGTGGCATGATCTCCACTCACTGCAACCTCTGCCTCCTGGGTTCAAGCAATTCTTGTGTCTAAGCCTACTGAGTAGCTGGGACTACAGGCACAAATCGCCACGCCCAGCTAATTTTTTGTATTTTTAGTAGAGACAGCGTTTCACCATGTTGGCCAGGCTGATCTCAAATTCCTGACCTCTGGTGATCCACCAGCCTTGGCCTCCCAAAGTGCTGGGATTATAGGCATGAGCCACCATGCCTGGCCTTATAAAAAGTATTTTAAATCTTCATTTATAAAATAATTCATAAATTATTTCAATTTAGAAAGTTTTATCTAAAAAGTAGAAGATATGCACCACTATGTAGCTTAATGTGCACATGTCAAGGGCATTGTACATTCAGATGCTGTATTTCTTTTGACAGATGCAACCTTGCAGGTGGATGATAATGAATAAGCATAACCAAAAATATGGAAAGTCACTCTCAATCCGTTCTGTTGGATTTGAGAAGTCCCCCTGAGCTCGTTTCCTCACTGTCTCTTGTTTTCCTTGTGGGTAGTGATCTGGGTCTCACCTCTGCTTTATGTCATCCTTCAGGTTCTAGCTTAAATGTCTCCTCTCAGAGAAACCATCCCTGACCACCATCTAAAGTAGGCAGCCTCTACCTGTTAATTCTCCTTCATAGAGTCCTCTCATTTTCCTTTGTGGCACTTATCAGTGATCTGTAATCACATACTGATTTCTTGCTGTTTATTCAAAGTTACCTATCTTCCCAGAGCGTGAGCTCCTTGAGGTCAGGACCATGTCTGTTTTGTCACAATGGGATGGCTAGTGCTTGACTTAAGTAGATACTCCATAGTAGACACTGCATAGGTATTCAATGGATACAAGAGTGAAAGAGTGAATGAAGGAAGGTGGGCCTGGGCTAGGGAGCTGGGCGACCAGGGTCAAGTTTAGGCCATCAGCCCTGCTCAGGACAAATGTCCTGACTCCTGCTCTGAGCCCTCCTCCCAGTCTGGCTCTGTGCTTCCCATAGCTGTTGATCATCTCACTGACAGGCAGGCTCAGCCAAGAAAGTGGAAAGAGGAAAAGAAAAATGAGGCACAGGAGGGTAGAATGGAAAATCTAGGCTCTTTTAGCAGCCACTCTTCCTTATTTCTTGCTAGAGTATTGGCACCTTTAAAAGCCTTGGCTGTCCTCCCCAACCTCCCCACTCAATCACAAACCACAGCACCTAGAAAAAGAGTAAAGGCAAAAATCAATGTGCTAAATCTCAGTTGGGCTCACAAGCAACTCCCTGCAGCTTCCTTCTGCAAGCTGTGGCACTGAGCCCTCCTCTCTCTCTGAACTTGACTCCAGAGGTGTGGAACTTGCATGCTAAAAATATGCCCTTTCTCCTGCAACCCATCCCCAACCTACTGAAAACCAAGGAGAAAGCCTCTTGAGACTCTCCCCCTTGCCCTCCATTCATAGCTCAGATTGTCTACTGATTTCATCTACCCTCTCCTGCTGTCCACTCTCTGCTCCTTTTCCTCTCAGCCCTCACTCAGTCTCTGCCCCACTTACCCAGCCAATGGCCTATAAAGTTTTCCATTCAGAATTTCCCTCTTTACCCTCTCTTAGATGTGTAGAGAGTGAAAGGGAAAGAGGGTTGTTATCTGGGTGCAGAGGGTTGAGTTGGGAAGAGAATCATATTTTTACTATTAAAATATTAAAATGATACATTTTCATTTCTTCCCCCCCACCCCCACCCCCGCCTTTTTTGAGCCAGAGTCTTGCTCTGTTGCCCAGGCTGGAGTGCAGTGGCATGATCTTGACTCACCACAACCTCTGCTTCTGGAGTTCAAACAATTCTCATGCCTCAGCCTCCCAAGTTGTTGGGATTACAGGTGTGCACTACCACTCCCAGCTAATTTTTTATATTTTTACAAAAAAAACTCTCTGTAGACAGACAGTTTTGCAATCTTGTCCAGGCTGGTCTTGAAATCCTGGCCTCAAGTGATCCACCTACCTTGGCCTCCCAAAGTGCTGCAATTACAGGCTTGAGCCACCGCACCTGGCCCATTTCTGCCTTAACCCATATTCTTTTCAGCTTTTTCCCTCCAAGTTTGAGCCATGGAGTCTACTGTCCCAGGGAAGGAGAAGGTGAGAGCCATGGAGAACTAAGAGATGACCAAGCACCTTTTGGTGTTAAATCTCACTTACCTGACCACTTAATCAGGAGCTTTCTCTTGAGAGCTAGGCTTTGTGAAAAGAGAACAGGGATTTCTAAATTCTAGATCTTCTCCTTTAACCCACTGAGAGTCCTGCCTGGCTGGAAAGAGGGGTGAATTTTAGAAAAGGAAGATCCGTGTCAGAGAGAAGACCCATCTCGTTGAATACTAGAATGAAGCATATGAGGAGTAAGAAGAGACAGAGCAGGGACAAGAGATCACTTAGATTCTAATTCCTAGGGATAGACACTCAGGGGTGTATGTGTGTGTGTTGTGCATGTGTGTGCACACATGCTCATGTGCAAATGTGCATGCATGCTCATCGGTGAAGAACAGGAGAGCGAGGTGGGGAATCTGCAAATTAAAGTGAAGGGTTGGCTTGTGTCACATGTACCTGGTCATACCTTAGAGGAAGCTCCCAGTTCCCAACTAAAGTCCCACCTCTCCAGGGTGGGAAAAGAGGCAGTCATAAGGCATCCGCTGAGGAAGTAGCTGGATGAGGGAGCCTGGAGCAGCACTCCCAGTTCTCCACGGCTGGCTCAGGAAGAACAGAGGGCTCAGATGATCTTACCAGGCCCAGAGAGGATGCTGAGAAGGCTGGGAGCCCACAGCGGCTTGTGGTCAGCAAAAAGGGACTGTTAAGGTCAGAGACTTTGAGACCAAGGTCAATGGCCAGGCCCTGCCACACTTCTCAGTCCTTTCTGCTGATGAACCTTTATTCCTTTATATTCTTTATTCTTTGTATCTAAACTCTGGACTTCCTAACTCCCTCTCTTAGTGATATAATCCAATGTCACAGCTTTAAACACTGCCCGTGCACTACAAATCTCACATGCATGTCTCCAGTCCTAGCTCTTCCTCGAATACCAGATTGTTAAAGCCAGTTCCTTCCTCACCATTTCCACTTACAAAATCAAAGTATCCACCGGGCATGGTGGAACATGCTTGTAATCCCAGCACTTTGGGAGGCAGAGGCAGGTGGATCACCTGAGGTCAGGAGTTTGAGACAAGCCTGACCAACACGGTGAAACTCTGTCTCTACTAAAAATGCAAAAATTAGCCAGGTGTGGTGGTACACACCTGTAGTCCCAGCTACTCAGGAGGCTGAGACAGGAGAATGGGTTGAACCTGGGAAGCAGTGGTTGTAGTAAGCTGAGATCATGCCACTGCACTGCAGCCTGGGTGACAGAGCGACACTGGAAAGGAAGGAAGGAGGGAAGGAAGGAAAGAAGAAGGAGGGAGGGAGGGAAGAAAGGAAGGAAGGAAGAAGGGAAGGAAAGAAGGAAGGAGGGAAGAGAGCCAAAACTGAACTGGGTGCAGTGGCTCATGCCTGCAATCACAGCACTTTGGGAGGCTGAGACTGGTGGATCCTCTGATGTCAGGAGTTAGAGACCAGCCTGGATAACATGGTGAAACCCACCTCTATTAAAAATACGAAAATTAGCCAGGCATGGTGGCACATGCCTGTAGTTCCAGCTACTCAGGAAACTGGGGCAGGAGAATCACTCGAACCTGGGAGGCAGAGGTTGCAGTGAGCTGAGATCATGCCACTGATCTCCAGCCTGGGTGACAGAGGGGGACTCCATCTCGAAAAAAAAGTATCCAAAACTGAACTCCTTGACGACTTCTTCCCCTGGAAAACTGCTTCCTCTCAGTCTTCCCTTTTTCTACATGGAAACACCAGTCTTATAGTTGCTCAACGAAATCCCACGAAGCATACGTGATCTCCTTTTCTCCCCTGCCGTTAGTAAAGCTCCTTGCCTACTCCACCCCCAGTGCTGCTGACCTGGCCTGTGCCCTGTCATCTACACCAGGATTTTGCAGCTGCCTCCTGACTCACCTTTCTTCTCTCACCCTTGCTCTCTACAGTGTATTCTCCACACAGCGGCTACAGTGAGACTTCTAACATGCACTTGGCTCAGAATCCTCCAATGTCTTCTCATCTCATTTAGAGTAAAAGCAAAACTCCTTCCCATGGTCCACCAGGCCCACCAGTCTGGCTTGCCTGCTGCCTCTCCTGTTCACCTGCTCCCATCCAGCCAGCTGGAACTCCCTGCTCTTCCTCCAACATCACACATGCTCTTGCCTCAGGGCTCTTGCTCTTACTCTCCACACCTGGAAGACCCTTCCCCGGATTCAGACCTTCACTTTCTTCAAGACTTAGCTTCAAATGGCTTCTTACTAATGGGGACTTCCCTCAATAATGATGGTCTCACCCTGCATGCCCTATTTACCTCAGCCTGCTTCTTCACCCCCATATTGCTCATCTCCCCAACATATTGCGTATTTTTAGTCTATTTATTATCCATAGCACGTCCAGAGGAATGTAAGATCCATGAGGCCAGAGGGTGAGGACTTTGTTTTTTTCAATGCTGTGTATTCAGCACCCAGAATGCACCCAGTACACAGTAGGGGTTCAATCAATATTTTTGAGGGATGATTAAACAAAGGTTCCAGGTCCCCCATCTCTGTTACCACCAAATCCTAAAGACTCTCCACTTCTCATGGACCGTCCTAGAAAGGAATCAGCAGTGGAGGAAATCTGAACAACTGAACTTGAAACCAGAAAGAGTCTGAGTGATCTAGAAGCAGGACTATCTGGCAAAATAAGCTGTGAAACCATACACTGAGCGAGTATCACTTTTCTTTCTCCCAGTGGGATGGGGGCTGCTGATGAAGAGATCAGTTTTGAGAAATTTAAAAGTATATTTTCTTGACACATCTTATTGAACTGTGGCAACAAACATATTTCTACACATGCTCCTTGCATGAGTCTGAGGAGCACATGTGACCAACTGTCTGTGTCCAATGCGTCAGGATGCATGAGACCAAATCTCTGCCTTCAAAATTCTAGCTAGTGGGGGTGCTATGATACATGTTGTAGAGTTGGAGACATCCTCATGAAAGCAAGTGGCTGATTAGATTATATAATCACATAACCATAAAATCTTTTAACAAAGTTATCCCAGTGTGAATTTATTAGGAAGAATGCATGCTCCCCCAATCTGGGTTGTAGGAGGGACAGCTGAATGGACACAACAGTGTCAGGTGTCTGTTACCTGACTGAGTAGGCCAGGCTTGGAGCTAGCTGTCAGAACAGTGATGTCTAGATAGGCCCTAGCAAACAAAAGGAAATGTGACTTCTCAGAACTCACTTGTTTCCATCCTTTGGAACCATTGCTCAAAACAACTGCTCCAAGAAAGACATGAGTAACCATCCTATGGATTGAAAAGGATCAAGAAACTGCTGGTTGCTATACTTAAAAGGAAAGAAGGGTCTATCTGAACTCTTGCTGGCAAGGAATCCATGTCCTGATTTGCATATATGGAATGTGTAGGGATCTCAGCCAACAAGAGCGTTATTTCTCATTGTGAGAGGGATGTCTACATGTGACTGTTCTGACACAGTCACTGTCACCTGTCGTCTTCTACAGTTAAGGCACTGCTCTTTAACTGACAAATGCGGATTGCACACCAAGCCCATTCCTGTCCTCCGTGGCAGGACACTGCCTTCAGGGAGTCACTGTTTTAAATCTGAGCTACGCTTATGCTTTCTCATGGATGTGTGAACTGCACAGGCTGAGCTGCTCCCACAAATCCTTGCTAAGGGCAGCAGTATGAGGTGATTCCTGTAGTATTGATCTATGACTGACTCACATATTACCCCAAACCTAGCCATTTAAAACAAAGTATCAATTACCTCACAGTTGCTATGGGTTAGGAATCTGAGTTGGTTTAGCTGCTGCTTCTGGCTCAAGGTCTCTGGCCAGGGCTGCAGTCTTATCTGAAGGCTCAAAGGGAGAGGAGCTGCTTCACAGTCCACTCAAGTGGCTGTTAGCAGGCCTCCAAAGATCTGCTTCCAAACATATTCATATGGGCTGCCTCTATGCATTACAGCTGAAGCCCCAGAAAGTGTAATCAGAAAGAGAGCAAGAGGCCAGGCATGGTGGCTCATGCCTGTAATCCCAGCACTTTGGGAGGCTGAGGAAGGCAGATCACTGGAGGCCAGGAGTTCAAAACCACCCTGGCCAACATGGCAAAACCCTGTCTCTACTAAATATATATATAAGTCATCTGGGTGTGGTGGTACAGACCTGTAGTCCCAGTTGCTTGGGAGGCTGAGGCACAAGAGTCACTTGAACCCAGAAGTTAGAGGTTGCAGTGAGCTGAGATCACACCACTCATTCCATCCAGACTGGGTGACAGAATGAGACTCTGTCTCAAAAAAAAAAAAAAAAAAAAAAAAAAAAGCCAGGCATGGTGGGGGCTCACACCTGTAATCCCAGAACTTTGGGAGGCCAAAGTGGGCAGATCACCTGAGGTCGGGAGTTCAAGACCAGGCTGACCAACATGGAGAAACCCCATCTGTACTAAAAATAGAAAATTAGCTGGGTGTGTTGGCACATGCCTGTAATCCCAGCTACTTGGGAGGCTGAGGCAGGAGAATCACTTGAACCCAGGAGATGGAGGTTGCAGTGAGCTGAGATTATACCATTGCACTCCAGTCTGGGCAACAGAAAACTCAGTCTCCAAAAAAAAAAGAGCAAGAGAAAGTAATCAAGATGCAAGCCAGAGTCATTTATAACCTAATCTTGGAAGTGGCATACCATCACTGAAGCAAGTCAAAAATTTCCCATCCACACTCCAGGGAAGGGATTGTATAAGGGTGTGAATACTAGGAGGTAGAGTCCACTGGGGCCATCATAGAGGCTGCCTACCACATTTCCTTAATCCCAAATTTCCTCCCTGCTACCACATGGATGCTGCTTCCTGAGCCACAGCTGATTGGACCAGGAGCAGGTTCCTGACTTAGGCATATCCAACCCACAAGCTGACCAGATGTGTCTTGGTAAGAGCTAGGCCCAAGAGAGGTGATGATTATAAAGTCCAACCAATTACCTTCTCTTTCTTTGTTCAATTCAATCTGAAGATGAAGCAGATGGGAACAGTGTCACTGAACCCTATCAATGACAGAGCACAGGAACATGAATTTCTGCTGCTGGGGAGGCAGTGAAATGAATCCTGACCCACTGCTGGTGCTAGACTTCAAGAGGGTAAGCTGTGCTACCTTTTTACCATTTGAAACCTGCTCGTTCTGCCTTTCATAAGTTCCCAGAAGTTATTATTGCCTGGCTAAGAGATTCATGTTTCACTGACTTTCCCATAAAGAAACCATCTCTTACCACTCATGTCCTAATGAAGACTAAGCCCTGCCATCAGAGGAGTCTAAGACCACCAGGTGGTCTGCCACAAACATGGCCAGGTCAATAAATGCATGGGTGCTCACAGCAAGAAAAGATCTGTCAATCAACAGCTATTTTTGAAAATAGCCACAATTTATGGAGGGTACTTATCTCAGTGCTTTACCTGAATTATTTTATTTAATGCTCACAATTACCCTATAATCTCTGTCTTATTATCTCTGTTTTACCAATAAAAACAGAGCCTTGCCCAAGTTCAAAGGGTGGATAAGGAGCAGAGTCAAGATACGGGTCTAAGTCTCTAATTGTAGAGCCTATTACGTTAAACCACCTTTCCAGAAACTTCCAGTTCCAGGTGTGTCTCCATCATCTGGTGTGACCTTTGATATGTGTGTAGTAAATAAGTTAACATCGCCTAAAGAGAGGTCTGAACTTTGTGCTCAGGTCTTGAGAGGCGATGTCTAAGCCCTTGCAATGTCATGCCTGATAAAACTTTCCTGGGGGCTTTGGGCCACACCAGAAAGACTAACATTGTGATGTATGTTGGGATCTTTGAGTCATGCGGTATCAGCTTAACTTCTAGAGGGGCTGGGGGCTTAGGCCAGCCACATGGGCAGTGACCATGTTTCTGTGATGGAGCCCGATACAGGCTCTGGAGTCTTCCTTGGTTGGCAATACTCCATGTGTATTTTCTTTTTTTTTTTTTTTTTTTCCCAGCTTTGGATAGAAAAGAAGTATTAGAGGGAGGTGCAGAAAAAAAGGAGAGGAAGGTATGAGACACTGAGCAGTGACACAATCAGGAGGTAAGAGGCTGAGAGCAGCATGAGCAATTCCTTGAGCTAGGGCGCTGTACTCAGCCCTGTGTGGCATTAACTTGGAGAAGTAGGATGTCCGAGAGGGAAGAGGATCCTTCCCTGACTTCCCTCAATGCACATTTGCCCTGGGCCTGCTCAGAGAGTTGGAACCAGCAGACCTGGTTCAAATCTCAGGCAAACCATTTACCAACTCTACAGCTTCAAGCAAGTGACTAAATCTTTTTTTTTTTTTTTTTTTAACAGGAGCTGAGAGAAAGAGAGGATATAGAGGGTCTTTGTTTTGAAAGGAAAAGAGAGGAAGAAAAAGAGGGAGAGAGAACAGAAATATTGCTTTATTCTGTAAATGGCTATTAATAATGGCCGATCATTATTTTATGTATTTAAAATGGAGAATGTATATTTTATTTATCTAAAGTGGAGAGTTTGCTTATTAAGTTTACTTGTTACTGATCTGAGTTCAGATTCTGGATATCCTTATTAATTTTCTGTTTCGTTGAGTCTGAATCTCTTTATGGGTCTTATGTATCTGGGTGTTAGGATGCATTGATCCTTATACCACTCTATCTTTTTTGGTTTGAAATCTGTTTTATCAAATGCATGAATTGCAACTCCTTTTTGTTTATTTATTTGTTTTTTTCTCTATTTGGTTGGTAAATCTTTCTCCAACCCTTTGTTTTTAGTCTATGTATATCTTTGGATATGAAATAGGTCTGTATATAGTATACCGTTAGATTTTGGCTGTATCTTTAAATTAGAAAATTTAGTCGATTTCAATTTAAGATTACTGCCATTTGATGTTAACTGGCTATTTTATCCATTTGTTGATGTAAATTCTTCTTTCTGTTGATGTTCTTTACTTTTTGGTATATTTTTAGAAAGGCTAATACTGGTTGTTCCTTTCTGTGTGTAATGCTTCTTTCAGAAGTTTTTGTAAAGCAGGCCTGGTGGTAATAAAATCTCCGAGTACTTGCTTATTCATAAAAGATTTTATTTTTCCTTCAATTGTGAAGCTTAGTTTGGCAGGATATGAAATTCTGGGCTGAAATTTCTGTTCTTTGAGGATGTTAAATATCGGCCCCCACTCTCTTCTGGCTTGTAGGGTTTCTACTGAGAGATTTGCTATAAGTCTAATAGGCTTCCCTTTGTGGGTAACCTGGCCTTTCTCTCTGGCTGCCCTTAGTATTTTCTCCTTTGTTTCAACCCTGGTGAATCTAATGATTATGTGTCTTGGGGTTGCTCTTCTTAAGGAATATCTTTGTGGTGTTCTCTGTATTACCTGAGGTTGAATGGTATCCTGCTTTGCTAGATTGGGAAAATTCTCCTGGATAATATCCTGAAGAATATTTTCCAGCTGGGATTCATTCTCTCCATCACATTCAGGTACACCTATCAAACAGATTAGGTCTTTTCACATAGTCCCATAATTCTTGGAGACTTTGCTCATTCCTTTTTATCCTTTTTTCTCTATTCTTGTCTTCTCGTTCCATTTCATTAAGTCGGTCTTCGACCTCTGATATCCTGTCTTCTGCTTGATCAATTCGGCTATTCAAACTTGTGCATATTTCACTAAGTTCTCGTGTTGTATTTTTCAACTCCATTAGTTCATTTATATTCCTTTCTATATTGTCCATTCTTTTTAACATTTCGTCTAACCTTTTTTCAAAGTTCTTAGTTTCTTTGCATTGGTTTAGAACAATTTGTTTCAATTCCCAGAGGTTTTTTACCATCCACCTTCTAAAACCTCCTTCAGATACTGGAACACAGTCCTCTTCCATTAAGGCTTGTTCCATTGCTGATGAGGAATTACTATCCCCTGTAGAGGGAGAGGGGTTCTGACTTTCAGTTTTCTCGGCCTTTTTATGCTGTTTTTTCCCCTTTATTGTGATTTTATCCATCTGATATCTTTACAATTAGCGCCTTTCTGATTAAGTTCCTGAGAGGATGTCCAATTTATTGATTCCCAGTGCTGGAATCCGAGCAACCCACTGCGCCGGCCAAAACAACAGTGATAAGACTGATGGTGCTCTTCTGCCTGGGAATCTCTGGTCTGGCTTCCTTCTTGAGTCCGCAACAAGCGGCTCTGCCTTCCCGGAGCTCCAAACACCAGTCAGTAGGGGAACCAGTCCCGCTCACTGTGCATGACGAGCTGCCGTGCCGAGGCGACGGCAAAACCGCTGCACCAGCCACAGAAGTCGCGCTGGCGACCCGCGGGGTTCCTCCACTGGAAATCTTCTGGTCCATGGGCGACGAAAATTCCTCTGAAAATGTGGCGTCCTCACGTTTTCCGAGCTTTCACTGGGAGCTACAATCCCGAGCTGTTAGCGATCAGCCATCTTGGATCTCTCTCCTCCATGTGTATTTTCAAACAACATTACTGAGAAAGTAATGCTGGGTACATCTCCCTGGGGGAAGATAACTGGAAGCTCTGTGTTTGGAACTTTCCTGGATTCTGCCCCATGCATTTCTTCCCTTGGCTGTTTCTATTCTGTTTTCTTTCGCTGTAATACACTATAACTCTGAGTAGAATAGCTTTCAGTGATGCTGTGAGTCCTTCTAGTAATATCAAACCTGAAAGTGGTTTGGGAAATCCCTGAACTTGCAATTAGTGTCAGAGTCAGGGCAATTTTGTGATCTGTTCTCTGGCTTTGTAATGTGTCTCTTAGGCTTTCAGCCTGAGTTTCCTCATCCATGACACTGGACAAGATGGCAATAATTGCTTTACTTATGTGGACCTGGAGACAATGTGGATAACAAGCTCTGGAGTTGTGCAGTGCACATCCTGAGAAACCCTATGTGGCAGCCCTGGCTATCTTGTACGTGGTTGTAAGGACTGAATCTTTTTGACATTTATTGAGCACCCACTCTGGAGATCCATAGATAAGTAAGACATGACTCTCGTCCTCAAGGGCTTATCTTACAGGGATGAGACCAATAAGAAAGAAACATTTGATAAGAAACTGTGCCACAACCATGTTATTTTTTAAAAATCTTATTAAAGCCTTACAAAGATACAAAAAGTATGCACATTTGCTTGTACGGCTCAGTGAATGCTCATGAAGTGAACATGTCCATGTAACCACCCAGGTCAAGAAGAAGAATATGACCCAGAAGCATCCTAAAGCCCTAGTTCTCTTCCCAATCACCTTTCTTCTTCCTCTCCACATGAAGCCACCACCTTAACTTCTGGCTTGCATGTTTTCCAACTTTATATAAGTGGAGTACGACCATATGTATTCTTTTTGTGCCTGGCTTCTTGCTTAATGTTATGTTTGTGAGATCCATTCAAGCTGGAGCTAGAAGCTGTGACTCATCTATTTCACTGCTGTAAAGAATTCTGTTTTATGAACATACACCACAATATACAATATATAAAAATCTATTCTAGCCCTGATGTACATTTGGGCTTTTTCTACCTTTTGGCCAAGAAAAATTATACAGTGCTGAGCAACTTAGAGGTGTCTTTGGAAGCACGTGTATGCATTTCTGTTGGCTACCATGGTAGGCGAAGTAATGATCCCTCAACGACGTCTGTGTCCTAATCCCTAGAACCTGAGAATAGGCTACATTTCATGGCAGAGGGAATGGAGGTAGAAAATGGAAGTAAATTTGTTAATAACTGACAGTGGAGTACGAAAATTACTCTGGATTATCCAGGCAGGCTCAGGGTAACTCAAGGATCCTTAAATGTAGAAGAGGGAGACAGAAGAGGAGGTCACAGTGACATAATGTGAGAACTCCCCTCTTGCTAGCTTTCGGACCATCAGACAGGGACTGTGAGTGGGCCTCTAGGAGCTGAAATGGTTAAGGAAATGGATTCGTTCATAGAGTTTCCAGAAAGAACACACCTTTCCTGACACCTTGATTTTAAGTCAGGAAATCCACTTCCCACTTCTGAGCTACCTAACTGTAGGATACTAAACTGGTATTCTTTTAAGCCACTAAGTTTGTGGTAATGTGTTATGTCAGTGACAGAAAATTAATACAACTATATTCTGACCAGTAGGATAACTGAGTATGTACATGTTCATCTCTTATAGAGATTGTCAAGCAATTTTCGATTATGGTTGTACCAATTATACTCCTACCCGGAATCTATGAGCGTTCTCATGGCTCCACACCCTCATCAAAGCTTGATGGCATCAGTCTTTTTAATTATAGCCATTCTGTTATGATATCTCATTTCTATTTCTTTATGTGTTCCTCTAATTATGAAGGCAGTGGAATAACTTTTCATGTGATTATTGGACATTTGGGTCTCCTCCTTCGTGAAGTGCTGATCAGATCTCTCGCCACATGTGATATTAGGATAGAGTAAGATATATTTGGCCTTCATCCCCAGTTCCTGCCACAGAGCTCCTGAAACTCTTATAATTTCCTTTTGGTAAAATGTTTAGTTAACTGATCTTCTCTGATATCTTTTTGTAGGGAGCATCTTTTATTCTAATATTTGGTCTTTGGCCCCACTTCCTGACACAGTGCTCCTAAATTCCTTAAAATTTTGTAGGTGATAGGAGTGTCTTTTGTCAAATGACATGATTCTTGGTGGACCCCTGGATGGGAGCTGGTCACCAGAAGTGTATGATACTGCCATGGCTAGAAGCTTGGAACTTTCAGCCCTACGCCCTATCCTCCAAAAAGGGAAAAGGACCTGGAGATTTAGTTAATAATTGATTATTGCCTCTGTGGTGAAACCTCCATAAAAATCACTGACATATGGAGTTCAAAGAGCTTCTGGGTTGGTAAATATATCCGCATGCTTGGAAGGTGGTGTACCCCAACTCTAAGGGGACAACCCCTGCATTTAGGACCCTTCCCCACCTCACCCTATGTACCTTTTTTTTTCTGCTCCTCTGTCTCCTTTATTATATGGTAAACCAACAAACATCCGTGTTTCCCTGAGTTCTGTGAGCTGTTTTAGCAAATTGTCAAACCTGAGGGGAGTTGTGGGAACCTCTGATTTGTAGCCAAGTCAGACAGAAGTGTGGGTAACCTGGGGACCCACCACTTTTGATTGGTGTCTGAATGGAGGGCAGTCTCGTGGGCTGAGCCCTTAATGTGAGGGGTCTGCACTAACTCCAGTTAGGCAGTATCAGAATTGCTCGGTATGGGAAACCCACACATTTGGTGTCAGAAGTGTTGAACATAGAAGGAAAGACAGTTTTTTCTAAGGACTGTGCTGTACCTGTTTCCCATTGTGATAAAAGAGGAACAGAATTTAAAACATAGCTCTCTATTTTTTCATGAAGCCACTCTGCATCCTCAAGTAACAAAATTAGGATTTTCTTTAATATTTTATGAGTTTTTTTTTTTCTTTTCTTACTTGTCTTTAAAATAGTATTGCAAACAGAAGCAGATTCTAGTCTGACTATCACAGTATGCCTATTTTAGAGGACTACAACATAAATCCACATCATACACACAGACACACACACACACAGAGTTGCAAACATATATGGGACAGTAGAAAGAAATATGAAACAACGATTAAAGCCACTAATAAATACATTTAAAACAGTAGTCATAAACACTAACAGACCATTAGGATATTATTTATAGATTAATAATCTCTGCATGAGACTATTTCATTCAGAGGCTCTGTGATGAGAATATTAGGGCTGGCCTGGGTATTGAATGATGAGACTGATATATGATTTTCTTCAGCTGATATAACTTCTAAAATAAATCATTCATACAGTTGGTGACTCATACAATCCATTTCAGTATGCTCGGCTACTTATTAGGAGATTTTTATTTAATTTAAGCATTTTCATTATTGTGGATTTTTATTGTGTGTTGTTTAGTTTTAAGTCTTGGGCAATTGCTATAATAAGGTTACTAGTCAGAGACTGCAGATAAAGAACAGCAATTCAACAATTAAAAGGCAACCAAGAATGCAATCTGTCGAGTAGCAAAAAAATATTAGATCTGAAACTGCATGAAGATGGGCTGAAGGCCAAAACTATTCATGCAAAATATGCTTATTTCCAGTGGGAAACCAATATGTGTTGGGCTCCTGTGTTACATGGGGGTTTCATAAGAGAGTCAGAGCATCAGTATCTCCTCCCAGAATTCCCTTTTTAATACTCTCAAGATTTATTATAACAGGCAATCCTTTCCTCTTCCTCTTTGCTTCCTCCCTTTACAATTCTTCTTTTCTATTATTATTATTATTTTTTTTTTTGACAGAGTCTCACTCTGTCACCCAGGATAAAGTGCAGTGACACAATCTTGGCTCACTGCAACCTCTGCGTCCTGATTTCAAGTGATTCTCCTGCCTCAGCCTCCTGAGTAGCTGGGATTACAGGCATGCACCAACACGCCCAACTAATTTTTTTTGTATTTTTAGTAGACACGGGGTTTCACTATGTTAGCCAGGCTGGTCTCAAACTTCTGACCTTGTGATCCATCTACCTCGCCTCCCAAAGTGCTGGGATTACAGGTGTGAGCCACCCCGCCCGGCCTACAATTCCTCTTTCTATGTGTCTTTCCATGCTCAGAAAACGTAAGTCTTTTGAGGACAAGGACCTAGTCTTTTCCGTCTTTGCGTATCTTTCTAAATATCTTTGGAAATTGTTCACCTCTGCTTCCCTCACCCTCGTTCAACCCACGGTTTCTCACATTGCCTCCTGTGGACCCCCCGTCATTCTATATCCATCCTTACTCCTCGCCATCCCACTGCAACCCATCTTAGAAAGTCTCCACCCAGCAGCCAGATTGATCTTACGCAAATTTGATGGAATCATTCCTGTACTTAAAATGGCCTCTCATTACTCCAAGCTGTTCCATGTCTCCTGAAGGCCTTGTCTGGTCTGCTTCCAGCCTGCCTCATCGGCCTCTTCTAGAGTCTTTCTCCTTCTTGCGTTGAGTTCTACCTTTCAGATCCTAGAACACCCTGTGCTCCTTTCCGCTTCAGGGCCCTCGCACACACTGCTCCTCCGAGTCTGGATGGCTTTCTACCTGATACCAGTCCTTTGGGTCTCACCTTAAGCATCAATTTCCCAGACCAGCCCTTCAATAATCCCCTCCTCGGTCATGTGGTGTTAATAATTGTTCTCAGAGCAAACAACCCGTATTTGTCCTTTCCAGGACTTACCACAATTGTGAAATTTTAACTGTATAATTCATTCATTCCTTCAACTTTCTTGACCACTTAATATGTGCCCAACATCAAATATATACTGATGAACAAGTCAGACAGGGTCTCTGTCCCCAAAGAGCTTATAGTCTGGGCAGGATGGGGCATGGGGGATGAGGGGGCTGATACTAAGCATGAAACTTATACATGAATATATATTGCAAATTATAGTAAGTGCTTAAAGGAAAGAACAGAGTTCCATGAGAAACAAGTGGAGGAGCCCCTACTGTAGACTAAGGAGTTAGGAAAGGCGTCTCCAAGGAGATGAGTTTTAAGTTAAAACCCAAGACAGAGAAGGAGCCAGCCATGGAAACGCTTTCACACACACTGTTCCCTCTGCTGGGACAGGAAATTTGGTGGGAAAGAGTTTGGCATGTTTGAAAAGAAGGAACGAAGCCAGGATGATTAGAATACAGTAAGCGACAGAGAGAGTAACCCGTGGCACAGTGGGAAAATAGGCAGGGGCAGATTGCACAGGGTCTTGTGGCCGTGGTAAGGATTTAGGAGACTATTGTAAGGGCATTGGGAAGACATTTTGAGGATTTTGAGCAGGGTAGCTATGATTGAATGCTTTTAAGTGGAGAAAAGACTGTTGGAAGCAAATGTGAAGGCAGAGATGGCAACTGGGCTCTTTCCAAAAACTTCCAGAAGGGAAGTATAATCCCTTGGGCTAGCATGGTGGTGATGGAAATGGGATAAACTGGTTAGGGAGGAAAATCCAGAGTTTAGTTTTAAACAAATTTGTTTGAGATGTCTGTGAGACCTCCAAGTGGACATGTTCAGCAGCCCGTTATACGAGCTGGAGCGAAAGATGAGGTGTCAGCTAGAGATGTAGTAGAATCTCATCTGACCTCAGGGTTAATTTGTGAAGTCAGCATGTAAAGTCAAAGCATAAACAATTAAAAATCATCCTTCAGCCAAGCGCGGTGGCTCACACCTATAATCCCAGCACTTTGGGAGGCCGAGGCGGGTGGATCACGAGGTCAAGAGATGGAGACCATCCTGGTCAACATGGTGAAACCCTGTCTCTACTAAAAAATACAAAAATTAGCTGGGCACGGTGGCACATGCCTGTAGTCCCAGCTACTTGGGAGGCTGAGGCAGGAGAATTGCTTGAACCCAGGAGGCAGAGGTTGCGGTGAGCCAAGATTGTGCCATTGCACTCCAGCCTGGGTAACAAGAGCGAAACTCCGTTTCAAAAAAAAAAAAAATCATCCTTCAAAAGCCCTTAGAGCTGTGAACCTGAGTCTTTGGAAGCTCAAAGGCCAGGAGATAACTTATTTTTCTCCCTCCTATCATTTCCCCTCCTCTCCAGTATCTTCTCCAGTTTAAGCGAATTCAAAGTCTTGTTTGGGCCGGGCGTGGTGGCTCACGCCTGTAATCTCAGAACTTTGGGAGGCCAAGGCAGGCAGATCACCTGAGGTCAGGAGTTTGAGACCAGCCTAACCAACATGAAGAAACTCCGTCTCTAAAAATACAAAAATTAGCCAGGTGTGGTGGCACAGGCCTGTAATTCCAGCTACTCAGGAGGATCCCTTGAAACCCCGAGGCAGAGGTAGCGGTAAGCAGGGATCTCGCCATTACATTCCAGCCTGTGCAACAAGAGCAAAACTCCATCTTAAAAAAAAAAAGAAAAGAAAAAGCCGAAAAAACCAAAAAGTAAAGTCTGGTTTGTAGAAATGGAAGTATGGAAAAAGTAGGGGTTTTCTTTTTTGTCCATTTGCTCTTTTTATAGCACTTTTTTTTCAATCAAGTGAGTAGAGTTGAATCACTATTCATCTAATACAGCTCTACTGTATTACTTGGGAATTAGCAGCAAGCAGATGGTTTTTAAATAAGGTAGATGGATAAGTCCACTAGGGCAAGAGATGAGAGCTGTGCTAGTTTCCTAGGGCCATCGTAACAAAGTACCAAATCTGGGGTCTTAAAAGAACCGAATTTTATTCTTTCTCCATTCTGAAGGCTGGAAGTCAGGAATCAAGGCCTCTGCAAGGCCAGGCTCCCTCTGAAACCTGTGCAGGAGAATCCTCAGCCCCATCAAGCGTCTGGTGTTTGCTGGCAGTGCTTGGCGTTCCTCGGCTGGTCAATGTGTCACTCCCATTTCTGCCTCCATGGTCACCAGGCATCCTCCCCTCGTGTGTCTGTGTTTCCGCACAGTGTTCTCTTGCCCATGTGTCTTTCTCCCCGCCTCTTAAAAAGACACCAGTCGGATCAGATTAAGAGCTCACCCTTGCCAGGTGCGGTGGCTCACACCTGTAATCCCAGCACTTTGGGGGGCTGAGGCTGGCAGATCACGAGGTCAGGAATTTAAGACCAGCCTGGCCAACACGGTGAAACTCCGTCTCTACTAAAAATAGAAAAAATTAGCTGGGCGTGGTGGCAGGCACTGTAATCCCACCTACTCGGGAGGCTGAGGCAGGAGAATCGCTTGAACCTGGGAGGCAGAGGGTGCAGAGAGCTGAGACTGTGCCACTGCACTCCAGTCTGGGAAACAAAGCGAGACTCAGTCTCAAAAAAAAAAAAAAGGAGCTCACCCTTCTCCCCATATGACCTCATCTTAAATAATTATAGCTGCAGAAACCCTATTTCCAGATAAACAAGGCACTGGGGGATTAGGACTTCCAGGTGTCTTTTGGGGGAACACAACTCTGCATAACAAGGGTGCAGGTGCAGGGCCCTCTCTCAGCAGTAGCAATGGTGGAAGTCTGGTGGGCTGGGCAAGGTGAAAAAAATAGCAACTCATCTGAGCGGTCATTTTCAACTGGGCTGTGCTCCCCATTAGAATGTCTGTCTTTCCCCTCAAAATGTAATAGACTCCATGGAGACAGAGGCTCAATCTCTCCTGTTCCCCACTCTTCCTCAAAACTGTGGATAACGTGAAAATAAGTTACCTTTGATAGGATGGGAGCAGTGGCTCATGCCTATAATCCTAGCACTTTGGGAGGCTGAGGCAGGCAGATTACTTGAGGTCAGGAGTTCAAGACCAGCCTGGCCAACATGGTGAAACCCCATCGCTACTAAAAATACAAAAAATTATCCAGGCATTGTGGTGGGTGCCTGAAATCCCAGCTACTCAGGAGGCTGAGGCAGGAGACTCACTTGAACCTGGGAGGTGGAGGTTGCAGGGAGCCAAGATCATGCTGCTGAACTCCAGCCTGGGCAACATAACAAGACTCCATCTCAAAAAAAAAAAAAAAGTTACCTTTGCTATACTTTCTAAACCACAGTCTATTTTTCATAGGAAAAGCTCAATTTTCCAGAGACATTTCACCAGTAATCTCTTCACTTTCTAGATTCATCTTCCCCTTTCAGACCACATCTCTACTTACTTAGGTTTCATCCCCCTTCCTGAGTCTGGCCAGAACGTGCTGCAATAGGAGCAGCTACCACATGAGAATCACAGTCAGACGACCCTCCCATTGCATCTGTTTGCCCTGGTCATTATATGGTATTCCCAATCTACTTCAGTCCTTTCCAAAATGTGTCTTTCCAGATTTCACATTCCTTGGTGTAGTTTTCATGAAATGCTCCCCAACCTCAGGGTGCAAACATGATCACAGTCTCTTTCATTTTTCTATTCAATTGCACAAGCGGTCAAATGACTAATTCACTGAAAGCAGGTGCCTCTCATGGGAACTTTCATTCTCCTCCTCCACCACGTTGAAGAGGCTATAATTTGCAATATATATTCATGTATTACTTTTGTTTTAGTATCAGCCTCCTCATCCCCCATGCCCCATTCTGCCCAGACTATAAGCTCTTTGGGGACAGGAACCCCCTGTCTTGTTCATCAGTACATATTTGGTGTTGGGCACATATTAAGTGCTCAAGGAAGTTGAAAGAATGAATTTATTATACAATTAAAATTTCTGGAGGTTTATACAGCCTCCAGAGGGGTCAGAATGGTCTCCATAACCCCCCAAAAGAGAAAATTAGGGTCTCCAGGCCTCTACTGTTATTGATTCTTATTATCACGAGGTGTCACTATTGAAGACTTGTTTTTTGCAGTCTCAGAGCTGACAATGATTTGCCCTGGGATGACGCCTTCTAGAAAGCCCAGATCCTATCACAAGCCACTGTGGTTCTCTTAGGAGAACAATCGCACATTCTCAGTACAAGATTCTATAAAAGTGCCCCCAACCTCTTCTAGCTGATCTCTCTGCTTTTATTCTTGCTGTAATGGATTATCCTAAAAGTGTAGAGAAAGCTAAAATCCCAAAAGACACTGGAGGCAAGAATGGATAGTAGTGTAGGGAGAAGAAATACATTGAAGATGCTGTTTTCTCCATGAGATCTTTGCATTAAATCATGCCAGCCTTCGTGTGAAGTCTTGAGTTGTGCTTTATGCAGTATGCCTCTATGTAAGTGAGCTCACCTAAAACCCTAGGAAAGAAACAATCATCACTGGAGAGAGTAGAGGACTGACACCATTTCCCCTGCGTGCAAGTGTTTAGAATACAGAGAAAAGGGCTCCGAACCTGGAACCAGAACCAGAAGGCCTGCGTTCAAGTCGCCGCCTTGCTGCGATTAGCTTTGTGGCCTCCAGAAGTCACTTGATTTCTTTGACTTCAATGACCAGTCCGTGAAGTCAGGACAGTTCTAGTCTTTTCCATCTTACAGTGTTCTTGTGAGAATCAAATGGAGTAATTTGAAAACCGCAAAGCACCATGTAAATATGAGGCCTTTCCTCTCAGGCTTTTCTAAAAGTTAATATACTTTTCTGGTTTACAGAAAAATTAAGCAGAAAGTAGAGTCCGTATATACTCTCTACCCTCTTCCCCTGTTTCCCCTATTATTAACTCCTTGTATCAATTTGTTACAATTATAGACCCAATGTTGTTATATCTTTATTAACTAACATCCATAGTCTACATTAGGGTGTGTGTTTGTTTTGAGGGGGGTTTCGCTCTTGTTGCCCAGGCTGAAGTGCAAAGGCATGATCTCAGCTCACCACAGCCTCCACTTCCCAGGTTCAAGTGATTCTCCCACCTCAGCCTCCCAGGTAGCTGGGATTACAGGCATGTACCACCATGCCCAGCTAATTTCATATTTTTAATAGAGATGGGGTTTCTCCACGTTGGTCAGGCTGGTCTCAAACTCCCAACCTCAGGTGATCCACTTACCTCACCCTCCGAAAGTATTGGGATTACAGGTATGAGCCACCGCTCCTGGCCAGCATGAGGGTTTATTTTTGTGTTGTACATTCTGTGGGGTTTGGCAAATGTATGACACATATCCACCATTATGGTATTACACAGAATAGTTTCACTGCCCTAGAAATTCCCTGTATTCTGCCTATTTATATCCTCCTCCCTCCCCCTGAACCCCTGACAACCTGATTGATTTACTGTCTGCATAGCCTTGTCATTCCCAGATGTCATATCGTTGGAATCATACTATATGTATGCAGCCTTTTCAGATTGGCCTCCTTTACTTGGCAATGTGCATTTCAGTTTCCTCCATGTCTTGTCTTTTCTGCATTTTTTTTTTAAAGATGGAGTCTTGCTCTGTCACACAGGCTGCAATCTCAGCTTCCTGGGTTCAAGTGATTCTTCTGTCTCAGCCTCCCAAGTAGCTGGGATTCCAGGTGCACACCACCACACCCAGCTAATTTTGTATTTTTAGTAGAAATGAGGGTTTCACCATGTTGGCCCGGTTTGTCTTGAACTTCTGACCCCAAGTGATCTGCCCGTCTCAGCCTCCCAAAGAGCTGGGATTACAGGTGTGAGCCACCACACCCGGCCACCTCATGCCTTTTAATTGATATCTTGATAGCTCATTTCTATTCATTGCTGAGTAATATTCCAATTTATAAGTGTATTCCCAGCAGCCTTCTTACTTAAAAAAAAATTACCAAAGACTACATTGCCTTAGAGTTCAATTAAAATAAGTATCAAGTGCTATGTGAAAGAGAGAAAGAAGGTAACAAACAGAAGATAGATATGGGAGGATGGACAGAAGCCACAGGCCCTTGTGTAGATAGATGGTGTGTTTTGGTGGAGGGAGGGGTTCTGGGCTGGTTGTAAATATAAGAGTCACAATATACCCACTCTATCCCCTCCTTGCCAGCAGCCTGATCCCCTAAGTGCAGGGCCTGAGCAGTCACCTTAATGCATGGTACCTGGGTTCAGTACTGATGGCAGATCAAGAAAGAAATGCTAGAGTTGTGTGTGTCTCAAAGCACGGCACTCCTAGCTGCATGCCTGATCCATAAGAGCATGCAATAGATGCCTGAATGAATAGTTGAAGAAACACAGGACAGGCCGCCAGAGTTGGGGACTGAGGGAAGCTGGAGGGAGGAGGCAGAAAGGAAGGGTCGTTAATGATCTTTCATAAGGCCTTGGAGAGACTATTGCCAGGCCCCAGACCCCCTTTACAAACTGCTGAGGACTGCAGAGTGACTGTTTGAATCACTCTCAGGCCCTGAGATCCCTCACAATAAAGCAAACAGTAGGCTGGCGCTGGCTAATAGAGGAACCCAGAGGGAAATACGCTTGTGCTGTTTATCGACAATTCTCCTTCTACAGCCGGATCTTCAGCGCCACCTAGTGGTACACTTTTCAGGCTGGCTGCACTACCAAAGCGACCGACTAAGACTCAAATGCCTTGGTTTAAAGCTGCAAGGATTAAAGCTTTCCTCTTAAGGTCTAAGATAAGAGACTATGTGGGCATAATGAACAAATTGAGAGCTTTAGGATACACTTCAGTGAATTTTAAGTCACAAAACTTAATCTCAGCAATTACATACACAATTAGCAGTAGGATTTTGTATTCGCCCATACTGCTTTGCCATTTTGGACATTGAGTAGTTTTGGACAATGAAGCCAAGATCAAAAGTTAAAGCTGTGCAAAGGGAATGCCGATCTGAGGAGGGAAAAGGAGAATCTGAGCCAGCCCCTGCCTTCCAGGCAAAGGAAGTGTTAGTTCCATTTCGCATTTAAAGTAAGTAAAGCCCTACTAAATGTCCAAGGTCAAATGTCCAATAAATGAGTCAAGGACTTCAATTGTGTGGAGTGTGCCTTTTCTTTTGCTAGGCTGCTTCAAAGTACCCCTTTTCTTTCAATGTTTGCTTTGCTTCACTACAATTGCACTGATATTCTCCTACCAATGGGTCAATCAGATTTATTTCTATTACAAACTCACAAACTACAGTGTTCCCCTAAAGGCTTGGGTCACTGTGTCTCTCATGCAGGAACTAGAATTCCCCAGATTTTTCCTAATGTGAATTAATGTATGCATAGATATTTAATGTATGCATACATTAATGTGAACTGCACTCACATTACATACATTAATATATGTACACATACATTAAATATCTTATGTATAATGTTAACTCATATTCCCTTTAATTGTTAACTGATCTTCAGTTAGGTCAGTTTCTATATGTAAGATTGTAAATATTAATTAGATTGCAATTAATTCATTGATCATTCATTATAATTATATTAGTTATGTAATTCACAATGAATTTTTAAAATTCTCCCCCCCCTTTTTTTTTTTGAGATGGAGTCTCGCTCTGTCATCAGGCTGGAGTGCAGTGGTGCAATCTTGGCTCACTGCAACCTTCACCTCCCGGGTTCAAGCGATTCTCCTGCCTCAGCCTCCCCAGTAGCTGAGACTATAGGCACCACACCCAGCTAATTTTTCTATTTTTAGTAGAGACAGGGGTTTCACCATGTTGGCCAGGATGGTCTTGATCTCTTGACCTTGTGATCTACCCACCTCGGCCTCGCAAAGTGCTGGGATTACAGGCTTGAGCCACTGTGTCCAGCCAGTCTGCCTTTTCTTTAAGAGAATGTGGTTTGGAATTAAAAGGAGAACTTACATTATTTATTCAGCATCAGATATTGACAAGATGATTTTATGTATACTAATTTAATCTTTATGATTAACTCTATGAGGTAAGTTAAATAATTATCTTTATATTGATGAAGAAACAAAGACAGAACTTGTAAATAACCACCCCTAGATAGACACTAAACAGAAGAGCTAGAAATTGAAAGTGGATTTTCTGTCTTGAAGTCAAGTAGTATTTCTACTTGAGCAATTCTAGACTCAGAGCCCAAAAGCTAAGTTTTATTTCCAACTTAAATACTACATACAGTGCTGTATACTACAATATCTTTTTGAAAATTCACTATGCCATTTGTATATCCACAGTCCTATTGAATTCGAATATAAACATACATGTTTATCATCAGTCACGGAATTATTGGTTTTGTTTTTTGCTTTTTTTTTTAGTGTTTGTGTTTATCTATTAACTCTCCTCTGAAATAGTGCTCTCTAAAGTGCACAGTGAGGAATGCTGGTCTGGAAGATAATATGCTGGAAAGTCTGATTGGAGCGATCTGGACTAGAGAGATAGCTGTGAACTGAACGAGGATTCAGTCTTCCAAAATAGTCCTTGGGCATACTTGCCAAAAACAGCTCAGAGCATAATTTTGTTTTAAAATACTTGTTTGTAACCTTGCTTGTTGAAGAAAGCATTAATGTAGGCGAACAGGATTTCAATGGCATAATGGTTATCACCAGGGTTCTCGAGAATGGAAAACGTATCTATGGCATCCTCTCACTTCCTGTCTTTGACATCTCTGTCCCCTTCTTGGATTGCTTTCCACTCTGGTGGCTCATCCTCACCTGCCCCTCCCAGGTTCATTGGGTTTCACTGTTACCTCTCACACCTCTTCTGATTTCCTCAGTGCTTGTCAGTTTGCTGTTAGGAAAACAATCTCACCAAATTAATGTCTGTTATATTATCAGTCCTTTGTGCTTCAGGAGTATTTGTGATGGGAATAATTAAGCCTCCTCTAACTGGGAAATTTTAAATAGCTTCAGGGAGGTTTGGGAGAAAGAGTGTCCATGACTATCTGATTCTATAACACCAAGCTTATCTGTTCTATTTTCCCATGTCACACAACCTCTGCCCCTACCTCACACAGTTCACAAACTAACTTAAAGTGGGTAATAGACCTGACCAAAAAATAAAAATGATAAAACTTCTGCAAGAAAATAGAGAAATTGGAATGATCCTGTGTTAAGCAAAAAGCTCCCAAATGGGCTCTATAATTTAGAAAAAAATTAATTAGAAAATTAAATTAGAAAAAAATTAATAAATTATACTTTACCAAAATGTAAAGCTTTTGCTTTTAAAAAGTACTGTTATAAAAATAAAAAAGCAAAACACAGACTGGAAGAAAATATTTGCAAAACATACCTGAAAGGGATTTATATCTAAAAATATATAAAGAACTTTTAAAAGTCAATAAGAAGAAAGATCACTTTTTTTATTATACTTTAAGTTCTGGGGTAGTGCAGAATGTGAAGGTTTTTACATAGTTATGCATGTTCCATGGTGGTTTGCTGCACCCATCGACCTGTCACCTACATTGGGTATTTCTCCTAATATTATCCCTTTCTCAGCTCCACACCTCCTGACAGGCCCTAGTGTGTGATATTCCCCTTTCTGTGTCCATGTGTTCTCGTGGTTCAGCTCTCACTTATGAGTGAGAACATGTGGTATTTGGTTTTCTGTTCCTGTGTTAGTTTTCTGAGAATGATGGTTTCCAGATTCATCCATATTCCTGCAAAGGACATGAACTTATCCTTTTTATGGCTGCACAGTATTCCATGGTGTATATGTGCCACATTTTCTTTATCCAGTCTGTCATTGATGGGCATTTGGGTTAGTTCCAAGTCTGTGCTATTGTGAACAGTACTGCAGGAAACATACATGTGCATGTGTCTTTATAGTAGAATTATTTATAATATTGGGGGTATATACCCAGTAATGGGATTGCTGTGTCAAATGGAATTTCTGTTTCTAGGTTCTTGAGGAATCGCCACACTGTCTTCCACAATGGTTGAACTAATTTACACTCCCACCAACAGTGTAAAAGTGTTCCTATTTCTCCACATCCTCTCCAGCATCTGTTGTCTCCAGATTTTTTAATGATCGCCATTCTAACTGGCATGAGTTGGTATCTCATTGTGGTATTGATTTGCATTTCTCTAATGACCAGTGATGATGAGCTTTTTTTCATGTGTTTGTTGGCTGCATGAATGTCTCCTTTTGAGAAGTGTCTGTTCATATCCTTTGACCACTTTTTGATGGAGTTGTTTTTTTTTTTCTTGAAAATTTGTTTAAGTTCTCTGTAGATTATGGATATTAGCCCTTTGTCAGATGGATAGATTGCAAAATTTTTCTCTGTTCACTCTGATGATAGTTTCTTTTGCTGTGCAGAAGCTCTTTAGTTTAATTAGATCCCATTTGTCAATTTTGGCTTTTGTTGCCATTGCTTTTGGTGTTTCGGTCATGGGAAGTCTTTCCCCATGCCTATGTCCTGAATGGCATTGCCTAGGTTTTTCTTCTAGGATTTTTATGGTTTTAGGTCTTACGTTTAAGTCTTTAATCCATCTTGAGTTAATGTTTACATAAGGTATAAAAAAGGGATCCAGTTTCAGATTTCTGCATATGGCTAGCCAGTTTTCCCAACAACATTTATTAAATAGGGAATCCTTTCCCCATTGCTTGTTTTTATCAGGTTTGTCAAAGATCAGATGCTTGTCAATTTGTGGTGTTATTTCTGAGGCCTCTGTTCTGTTCTATTGGTCTATATCTCTGTTTTTGTACCAGTACCAAGCTGTTTTTGTTACTGTAGCCTTGTAGTATAGTTTCAAGTCAGATAGCATGATGCCTCTAGCTTTTTTTTTTTTTTTTTTGCCAATCAATGAGAGCTTGTAACGTTGCTGAGGTTGGTTGGCCTTGAACTCTTGGCCTCGCCTTCGCAAGCGCCACGACATCCGGCCGGAGCCACTTTGGGCCCCACCTCTAGCTTTTTTTTTTTTTCGTCTCCTTAGGATTATCTTGGCTACGTGGGCTCTTTTTTGGTTTCACATGAAATTTAAAGTAGTTTTTTCCAATTCTGTGAAGAAAGTCAGTGGTAGCTTGATGGGGATAGCATTAAATCTGTAAATTACTTTGGGCAGTATGGCCATTTTCACAATATTGATTATTCCTATCCATGAGCATGGAAAGTTTTTCATTTGTTTGTGTCCTGTCTTATTTCCCTGAGCAGTGGTTTACAGTTCTCCTTGAAGAGGTCCTTCACATCCCCTGTAAGTTGTATTCCTACGTATTTTATTCTCTTTGTAGCAATTGTGAATGGGAGCTCACTCATAATTTGGCTCTCTCTTTGTCTGTTATCAGTGTATAGGAATGCTTGTAATTTTTGCACATTGATTTTGTATCCTGAGACTTTGGTGAAGTTGCTTATCACTTTAAAGAGATTTGGGGCTAAGACAGGATTTTCTAAATATACAATCATGTCATCTGCAAACAGATACAATTTGACTTCCTCTTTTCCTAATTGAATATCCCTTATTTCTTTCTCTTGCCTAATTACCCTGGCCAGAACTTCCAATACTATTTTGAATAGGAGTAGTAAGAGAGGACATCCTTATCTTGTGCCAGTTTTCAAAGGGAATGCTTCCAGTTTTTGCCCATTCTTTATGATATTGGCTGTGAGTTTGTCATAAATAGCTGTTATTATTTTGAGACATGTTCCATCAATACCTAGTTTATTGAGAGTTTTTAGCATGAAGGGCTGTTGAATTTTGTTGAAGGCCATCTCTGCATCTATTGAGATAATCATGTGTTTTTTGTCATTGGTTCTGTTTATGTGATGGATTATGTTTATTGATTTGTATATGTTGAACCAGCCTTGCATCCCAGGGATGAAGCTGACTCGATCATGGTGGATAAGCTTTCTGACATGCTGCTGGATTCGGTTTGCCAGTATTTTATTGAGGATTTTTGCATCAATGTTCATCAGGGATATTGGCCTAAAATTTTCTTTTTTGTTGTGTCTCTGCCATATTTTGGTATTAGGATGATAACTGGCCTCATAAAATGAGTTAGGGAGGATTCCCTCCTTTTTTTATCATTTAGAATAGTTTTAGAAGGAATGGTACCAGCTCCTCTTTGTACCTCTGGTAGAATTAGGCTGTGAATCCATCTGGTCCTGGACTTTTTTTTTGGTTGATAGGCTGTTAATTGCTGCCTCCATTTCAGATCTTGTTATTGGTCTATTCAGAGATTCAACTTCTTCCTGGTTTAGTTTTGGGAGGGTGTATGTGTTCAGAAATTTATCCATTTCTTCTAGATTTTCTAGTTTATTTGCATAGAGGTGTTTATAGTATATTCTGATGGTAGTTTATATTTCTGTGGAATTGATGGTGAAATCACCTTTAACATTTTTTATTGCATGTATTTGATGCTTCTTTCTTTTCTTATTAGTCTGGCTAGTGGTCTACCTTGTTGATATTTCAAAAAAAAAGCTCCAGGGTTCTTTTTTTTTTTTTTTGAGACAGTCTCACTCTGTCGCCCAGGCTGGAGTGCTGTGGCACGATCTTGGCTCACTGCAACCTCCACCTCCTGCTTTCAAGTGATTCTCCTGCCTAAGCCTCCCGAGTAGCTGGGACTACAGGCATGTGACATCATGCCTGGCTAATTTTTTGTATTTTTAGTAGAGACGGGGTTTCACCATGTTAGCCAGGATGGTCTCAAACTCCTGACCTCGTGATCCACTCGCCTTGGCCTCCCAAAGTGCTGGGATTACAAGCGTGAGCCACAGCTCCCAGCCTCATTGATTTTTTGAAGAGTTTTTTGTGTCTCTGTATCCTTCAGTTCTGCTCTGATTGTAGTTATTTCTTGGTTTCTGCTAGCTTTTCACTTTGTTTGCTCTTGCTTCTCTAGTTCTTTTAATTGTGATGTTAGGGTGTTGATTTTAGATCTTTCCTCATTTCTCTTGTGGGCATTTAATGCTGTAAATTGACCTCTTCACACTGCTTTAAACGTGTCCCAGAGATTCTGGTATGTTGTGTCATTGTTCTCATTGGTTTCAAAGAACATATTTATTTCTGCCTTCATTTCATTATTTATCCAGTAGTCATTCAGGAGGAGTAGGTTGTTCAATTTCCATGTAATTTTGCGGTTTTGAGTAGGTTTCTTAATCCTGAGTTCTAATTTGATTGCACTGTGGTCTGAGAGACTGTTATTTCTGTTCTTTTGCATTTGCTAAGGAGTGTTTTACTTCTAATTATGTGGTCAAATTTAGAATAAGTATGATGCGGTGCTGAGAAAAGCATATATTTTGTTGATTTGGGATGGAGAGTTTTGTAGATGTCTCTTAGTTCTGGTTGGTCTAGAGCTGAATTCAAGTCCTGGATATCCTTGTTAATTTCTGTCTCGTCGATCTGTCTAATACTGACAGTGGGGTGTTAAAGTCTCCCACTATTTTGTGCGGGAGTCTAAGTCTCTTTGTAGGTATCTGGGAACTTGTTTCATGAATCTGGGTGCTCCTGTATTGGATGCATATATATTTAGGATAGTTAGCTCTTCTTGTTGCATTGATCCCTTTACCATACGTAATGCCCTTCTTTGTCTCTTTTGATCTTTGTTGGTTTAAAGTCTGTTTTATCAGAGACTAGGATTGCCACCCCTGTTTTTTCTTTTTTTTCTTTCCATTTTCTTGGTAAATTTTTCTTCATCCCTTTATTTTGAGCCTATGTGTGTCTTTGCACGTGAGATGGGTCTCCTGAATATAGCACACTGATGGGTCTTGACTGTTTATCCAATTTGCCAGTCTGTGTCTTTTAAATGGGGCAGTTAGCCTGTTTACATTTAAGGTTAACATTGTTATATGTGAATTTGATCTTGTCATTATGATGCTAGCTGGATATTTTGCCCATTAGTAGATGCTGTTTCTTCATAGTGTCGATGGTCTTTACAATTTGGTATGTTTTTGCGGTGGCTGGTACTGGTTGTTCCTTTCCATATTTAGTGCTTCCTTCAGGAGCTCTTGTAAGGCAGGCCTGGTGGTGATGAAATCTCTCAGCATTTGCTTATCTGTAAAGGATTTTATTTCTCCTTCACTTATGAAGCTTAGTTTGGCTGGATATGAAATTCTGGGTTGAAAAGTCTTTACTTTAAGAATGTTGAATATTGGCCCCCACTCTTTTCTGGCTTGTAGGGTTTCTGCTTAGAGGTCCACTGTTAGTCTGATGGGCTTCCCTCTGTGGGTAACCTGACCTATCTCTCTGGTGGCCCTTAACATTTTTTCCTTCATTTCAACCTTGATGAATCTGATGATTATATGTCTTGGGGTTCCTCTTCTCGAGGAATATCTTTGTGGTGTTCTCTGTATTTCCTGAATTTGAATGTTGGCCTACCTTGCTAGGTTGGGGAAGTTCTCCTGGATAATATCCTGAACAGTGTTTTTCAACTTGGTTTCATTCTCCCCATCACTTTCAGGTACACCAGTCAAACGTAGATTTGATCTTTTCTCATAGCCCCATATTTCTTGGAAGCTTTGTTCATTTCTTTTCACTCTTTTTTCTCTAATCTTATCTTCTTGCTTCATTTCATTCAGTTGAAGATCACGCAATTTTTAAAATTATTTATTAATGGGCAAAACATTTCAACAGATGCTTTATCAATGTCTTCTACAGATGATTAGATATATTAGGATATTTTCAATTTTAAAACTAATATACCAAGTGGTGGTGAGGATGTAGAGCCATTAGAACTCTCATATGCTACTTCTAGGAATGCAAAGTTTGGAAACTTTACATTCCGTAAATGCATACAGAATGTAAATGCATACAGAAACTTTACATACTGTAAATGCAACCAGTTTGGAAACTAGTTTTACAGTTTTTAAGAAGTTAAACACACTTACCATAAAACCCAACCATCACTTTCCTATGTATTTACCCAAAATAAATAAAAATAAACATATATCACACAAAGACTTGTTTACAAATGTTGATTGCACCTTTATTCATAATGGCAAAAAGCCTGAAACAATCTAATGTCTGTAAACAGGTGAATAAATGAAGAAAAATTGCAGTAAACCCATGCAGTGGGCTCCTATTCATCAGTAAGAGCAAACTACTGATGCATGAAATGGATAAATCTTTAAAAGAAGAAAAAAACTGTGTTGAGAGAAAAGCCATACTGAAACAAAAGGCTCCATACTGTACAATTTTATTTATGTAAAACTCTAAAAGATACAAATTGACATACAGTGGCAGAAAGTAGATTAGTGATTGGCTGGTGCTGGGGTGGATTGAGGGAATGATGGGATTGATTGGAGAAAGGTAAGAGAACACTTGGGTGACAATGGAAATATTCTGTATCTTCATTGTGTTCAGTATAGGAATATATGCATTTCTCAAAAGTCATCAATCTGGACACTAAAAATGGGTGCATTCATTGCATGTAAGCATTATGCCAATAAGATTTATTTTAAAAATTGTACTGGGAATGCAAGGAGAAGAAAGGGTAGATTTTGGCATATTTCTGTGTTAGAGTGGGAAGATTTTGAGTAGGTTTATATGCTGAGAGGAAAAGACAGTGGAGATGGAGGGAGAAAATACCAGAGGGAGGAAAGGACTGATGAGGCAGATTTCTCGGGGACAGGAAGATCGGGGTGCAATCCTGAGCACAGGTGGATGGATGAGCCATGGATGGGAGGAGTGAACATAAGCTCCCTGAGTCTGCAGTGGAGGAAAGTGGTTGTATTATTAAGCTTAAACAAAGACAAATGTAATTTTGTATGAGGGAGAGTAGAAAGCAGAGGAAGTTCATGCTCATTCAATCATTCAACCCTTATTTATTTTATGCCAGACACTGTATAAATGAAGATAGGAATATTCTGTAGGAAGGGATAATACTGTCTCTGCTCTCATAGAATTTAGAATACGGTATATGGGGGGCATTAAACAATTAAAGAACTAAATGTATAATTACAGATTATTATGAATGCCATACAGGATAAGGAATCTATTAAAGAGTGCAACAGAAGGAACCTAATTTAGACAGATGGCTCAGGGAAGGTCTCACAGGTGAAGCCACCTTTCAGCTGAGAGCAGGAAGATGAGAAGGAGTTAGGTGATAAGTGAATGAAATGCCTTCAGGTTTGGGTACATTTTGATACAGAACAATAATTATATGTGTATTTTAAGAGATTAATATAAAAAATGAAACCATAGAAAATTCCAAGGAAATATAAGTAAATTTTCAATCACTAGATATAGAGGACTCTCCAAGAGTGTGACAGATTTACCTACATAAAATTCAAGGGTTGTTTTTCCTCTATTTTTATTTCAAAACATATTGTAAACCAAGTACCAAATATTTGCAGCAAATAAGTCAAAGGATTACCATCCTTACTACATAAAGAGCATGTATCAAACTGACAAGAAAATTATTGAAACGTTGGCCAGGCATGGTGGCTCATGCCTGTAATCCAAGCACTTTGGAGGCCAAGGCAGACAGATCACCTGAGGTCAGGAGTTCAAGACCAGCCTGACCAACATGGTGAAACCCTGTCTTAAAAAAAAAAAATTAAAACATCAATAGAATCCACTTAGTAAATCATCTTTCTGAAATGATTGATCCTTTGGTCATTTAGGTAAGTTTATAGAATTTTAAAAATAAAAATAAACATAAAAAACAAGTTGGGAAAATAGAATAAAAATACAAGTAAAAGACATGCAGATTTTTATGGAAGAGGAAATACAAATTGCTAAATAGATTAAAAAACAGGTTTACTCATAATCAAATTTAAACTGAAAAAATGAAATATTAGCAATTAAATAAGTAGTCATTGGGGAAAAATACTTATTGATGGTGAGGGTGCTACAAGAGGGACTATTTCTATGTAGATAATGGGAACATAATTGGTTATAAGCTTTTAATTAAAAAATTTGAAAAAATGCATCTGGAACCTCAAATATATTTCCTCTGATTCATTAATTCTAGTTTTAAAAGCTAACCCTAAGGTTATAATAAATGGCATCAATTATTTAAATTTTTTAAGTTAAAATCTTAATGGCATACCATTTAACAGTAAAGGAATACACTGGGCACAGTGACTAACTCCTGTAATCCCAGCACTTTGGGAGGCCAAGGTGGGCAGATCACTTGAGGTCAGGAGTTCAAGACCAGCCTAGCCAACATGGGGAAACACTGTCTCTACTAAAAAAATACAAACATTAGCTGGACATGGTGGCCCTCCCCTGTAATCCTAGCTACTGGGGAGGCTGAGGCAGGAGAATCACTTGAACCTGGGAAGCAGAGGTTGCAGTGAGCCAAGATCATGCCAATGCCACTGCACTGCAGCCTGGGTGACAGAGTGAGACTGCATCTCCAAAATAAAAACAAAAACAAAAAACAATTGTGAAGGAATAAACAGTGATATATTCCTGAGGACAAGGGACTTTTACTACCAGACCAAACCAAAAGATCTCACATTGGCTAATCCACTGCATCAGTGCATCATAATAAAGGAAGGGTGCTGTGCACTGCACCTTCTAGAAGGCACATGTTCTTGAGGCAACAAATGTAAGATTTGTGTGTGCTCCAGCACCCACTTGAGAGGTGAATGAAAACCTACCAGGTTTCAGTGAGCTCAGTCTGAGAAAGCTCCTCTGCCAATCCGGTATGATCTGATTTTGTCCTTTAGATTTAATCATGCTTCCAGTGTCTACGGGCAGATCAGCATAGAGGAAGACCCCATGAAGGATTCACATTCATGACATGTTTTTGGTCATGCTTTGCCAGAGTCTGGGGACTTACTGGAGGTCTTATAAATGATTGTAGTTTCTTGCACAACATTGCTTCTAACCAAGGACCCCATGTTAAATAATGGGTCATAGCAGATGAGAACCACTGGTCTTATTGTGTGATGCCCAACACTCAGAAGCAGCTGGCCTTACAGAATAGTAGAATGACCTATTATACTTCACTCATGCCTCCAGTTAAATAAATGCTTTCAATATAAAGTGCTGCCTGTAAGATTAAGAATATTCTTTGAACCAGCTCAATATATGATGCAGTTCTTCCTTTAGCCAGAGTACATGAGTCAGGGAACTAAGCAGTAGAATTGAAGATGGAACATCTCACAAATACTCAATGACCTCTGTCCACAATTTTTGTTCCATGTCCCTGTTGTATAGAAAACTTAATACCCAATAAAGGAATTCTAGCAGCAAGAGATGAATAGCCCTGCAGACTATTCATCTAGTCTGCAGGGCTATTCATCTGACTAGCAGCTAGTCGTTACAAGCACACAACAGGGTTTTTAGTCAGTGTATCCAATACATGCATTCATTCGTGACTCATGGTCCCACTTATCTCTTGTCTAGCGGTCACTGTGGTGACCAGCTTTGCATGTGCTCTGGCTGACTTTAAAGCAGCACTGTCAGATGGTACCCGAGCCTCTTGCCTCCTCTCCCTGGTCATCCTTGTTGGCACAGCTGTGAAGCCCTGCTCAGCACCCACACCTGTGCTTCCTGGACATGGAGATTGTTAACACACTGTAAGGCAAATCTTCGACCAGCAGGAGGCAAGAGATGGTGGATAAATCCTTCCACCTGCCTCTCCACTATGGGATGGTTCTTGATACTCCATTTACATGGATTTTTGGAGGACTGTCCCTTTGAATGAAGCAATTGGTCACACTTAACAGTGGTCAGCTTAGTACCACATCTTCATTTCGGCTGTCCTGTCTTTGCACTCCCCTTGCTTCTCATCATCCCATTTGGAATTAGATGTCTTAATAAAATAACAACACATGAGCCCTAACCCACAAACCCCACTTACTGAGGAACCCAGGCTGAGACAGCTAGCAATGTGCAAGGGGCATGGGTGAGCATGCACACATCTGCACAAACATACAGACACATACACACCTTGTATCATACAAATACTATTGAAATGTAAAGGAAGGTTTATTGAGAAAAACTTACAGTAAAGGCAGCAAAGTGGGGAGGAGGAGGAAGACAGTGCATATGGCATGATCCTTTAAATTCTTATTATTTCACTTTGAGATGTTCTTGGATTGGGCACAGCTGGTCATGCTGTGGAAAGTCCTCCAGGAATGGAATATTGTCCCTTTTGCTTTTTATATTTCTAGGGAGGTTGGGAGATAGACAGAAACACCTGGTTCTACTACTATGTGATGCTGGGAGCATCCACAGCAAGGAAATGAGTAGGATCTGGAGCTTAGCTAGGGGTGTCTGCACACCAAGCCAGAGATTTTGCATTCTTTGTTAAGCTGGCTCAGTCCTACCTACTCAGCTTACAGTTAAGCCTGCTAAAGTGGGAAGGGAAGCAAAAGATTTTTTCCCTAAGCAAAAGAGGCCCTAAGCAAAAGATTTTTTCACATCAGGGATACTTTGCCACAATTTTCAAGGGGAAATAAAGTTGCTGCTGTATAATGAGGGCAGGGAGGTGAATGCATGAAACCCAGAGGGACACTCTGGGAACCTCTTTTTATTGCCATGTCCAGTGCAAGTGTTAATGAAAGCTGACTGCATTTCCAACCAGGCAGGACCCAGAACTCAATTCCCCAGGATTGAAGATTAGACCTCCACTACCCCCTGCAAAAACAAACCAAACCAAAAAGCCTAGCTCGAGGCCAGGTGCAGTGGCTCCCACCTGTAATCCCAACACTTTGGGAGGCTGAGGTCGGGGACTAACTTGAGGGAGGCCAAGGAGGCAGATCACTTGAGTCCAGGAGTTCGAGACTGATCTGGCCAACATGGTGAAACCTCATCTCTACTAAAACAAAAAACAAAAAACAAAAAGCCTAGTCAGCTGAGCGCTGGCCTGAAGTGAGGAGGCATGAAATGAATTAGAGAGGGGCAAGTCAGAATCACAGCCACAGCCCAGCAGCAAGTGGCAGAACCAAGAACTGCCACATCCACTCGTGTTTCCCTTTTGTAAGGTCACATGCATTTCTGTGTTTTCATTTAATTACCTTTGCTTACCTGTAAAATTTGCCTTTAATGTTCTGCAGTTTCAGTCTGATGTGTCTGCTGGTTTTTTTTGTTTGAGACAGAGTCTTGCTCTGTCACCCAAGCTGGAGTACAGAGGCCTGATCTCAGCTCACTGCAACCTCCACCTCCTGGGTTCAAGGGATTCTCCTGCCTCAGCCTCCTGAGTATGTGGGATCACAAGTGCCTGCCATCACGCCCAGCTAATTTTTGTATTTTTTTTAGTAACAATGGGGTTTCACCATGTTTGGCCAGGCTGGTCTCAAATTCCTGACCTCAAATGACCTGCCCGCCTCAGCTTCCCAAAGTGATGGGATTACAGGCATAAACCACAACACCCAGCCTGCTGTTTTATTTTGAATACTGCCTCTTCCCATCTCTCTACTCTCTCATTCCTATTAGACATCTATTGAATCTCATTCTGTCTTCCAGCATCTTAACTCTTATTTATATTTTGCCTCTTTTTTTTTCTTATTGCTGTATTTGGTGAATATCTTCACTTCTGCCTTCTAGTTCAATAATTTTCTCAACAGCTGCATTTAATCTCCTGTTTAACTTGTCACTGAATTTTTCATTTTAACAACTATGCATTTTTTAAATTTCTGAGTATTATACTGAGTTCTTTTTAAAAGTTTGCTATTTTGTTTTCCTTTGTTCCTTGTATTCTTCTTAAGATTTCAATTTGTATATCTTTAGTAATGATTTTGATCATTTTGAACTACTTTATTGCAAACTATAATTTGATTATTTTAAGTTTGTGGGGTTCTAATTTTCCTATGTTTTTTGTTTGTTTGTTTTTTGCCTCAGTCACTCAAATCATTTTTTTTCACGTATTTTTGTGATTTTTAAAAATTGTGACATCTTTAGAAAGTCTTTAAAAAAATATGAGAATCCTTTTTGACCTGGTGTGGGAACATTCCCCCAGAGACCTTTATGTTTTCTTCTATCAGATACTCAAAGCTATTATCAGTCTGGGACCCATTTTTATATTAACTTTCCCAGTTTTGAGACGTTTGTACCACTGAGATAACGTGTATTCAAATCAGGAAACCCAATCTAGGCACAGATTTGGTGTTATCACTTATTAGGAAAGTCTTTTTCCACCTAGAGCTTGGGCCGGAACACACAGCTTCCTTGTCATCTTCCTACACTGGTGAGTAGATTCCCCCTCCCCGCCCCAGTGATGTAGTCAGAGGTTTTACTTCCAGCTCTCTGACTTTAGAGGACCCAAGTTCTCATGTCTTCTGTCTCTGTGGGTGCCAAGACATAGCTCCTAGATTGTTGAGCGGGAACTTTCAAGTCAGGCAATCATATCATCAGCTCATGTATTTCCATTTTAGCTTTCAGGTCCTGCTTATTTTCTGGCCCCATGGGATGAAGCTTTCTTTATGGCAAGTTCAGTTATGCACTATGAATCCTCTTGTTATGTTTTACCCAGAATTTCTAGGTATTGGAATAGGGAGACTTTTTAGGTCTACTACCTTGCCAGAACCAAAATGCCAAAAAAGTCTTATAATGATGGTGAGTACCTGTTGTTCTCCTATACTTAGAGCTATCTCCATGGGCCCTGCCTTTTCTGGAATGTGCCCTATACTTAGAGCAATTCATAGTTAAAAGAATAAGAAAATTCAAAGTTTTTATTATATGGTAATTTATTACGATGACACTACCATAATTATTATTTTGTTTGAAATTTGGTTCCCTCCCCAAAAAACAAACAAACAAAAAAACTACTGGACTCAATGCTCCTGGAAATGAAAAAAATAACTTACCAAAGTAAAAAACAAAAATCATTCCAGGTAGAATTTCCATTTTCTTATTCCAGGGTATATAGAATTTTGGTTACTCCTGGAGAGTAAAATTTACAAAACAATATTGGAGACCAGGCTTGTTACAACCAATGAGAGCCCCGCCTTTGTTCCTACTCACTGTCGTATTAAACAGGCAGCTGGAAGTGCCATCCAGGGCCTAGCTGGAGTCAGGAGGAATAAGTGGCAAAAGATGACAAGAAGACGCATTAACAAGAGGAGTCACATCAGGAAAATGCAGGGCCCATATAGATCAGGGGTGACAATGGCAGCACAGAGGTTTCTTATAAAATCTCATGCAATAATGTGAAAAATATTCTGTCTCCTAGGAACCTGTTGGTTTCTTGAAAGGCCTCATTTACATGTTTCCAATCTGGTAGCAATAGATTCAGTGGATATTAAAGGTCGTAATAAGGAAAGGATTTTAAGCATAAATACCACAAGAACGCCATTTCATATTTTTTTCCTTAGGGGAAACAACTTAGTCTAAAGAAGTATCTGTATACAAAAAAATGAGCAAATAAGCCAAGGTAAGTGTTAAAAGAATTTGTACTTAATTTTCCAGGATCAAAGTACTGACTCTGGGAGCATCTATTCCCACAAGCAGATTTCACTGGAGATGCTACATATAAGGTTACTAATGGTGATAAGAACACTATATCATTTTTTCGACCTTTTAACTCTATTTTAGTGTTAGCGAATCTATGGTAAAAGAGCATAGCCCGGGTCCAAGGTCCAGGGAAATGACTGGAGGATGATTCTAGGAAAAAGGTTAAGCATCCGGTTGATGTCAGCTTGCTTTCTTCTGTCATCGATTTTCACCCTTAAGACCTTGCCATTGGCCAGGTGTGGTGCCTCACGCCTGTAATCCCAACACTTCGGAAGGTTGAGGCGGGTGAATCATGAGGTCAGGAGTTTGAAACCAGTCTGGCCAATGTGGTAAAACCCTGTCTCTACTAAAAATACAAAAATTAGCTGGGCATGTTGGCACGCACTTGTAGTCCCAGCTACTCAGGAGGCTGAGGCAGGAGAATGGCTTCAACCTGGGACACGGAGGTTGCAGTGAGCCGAGATTGTGCCTCTGCACTCCAGCCTGGTCAACAGAGTGAGACTCCATCTCAAAAACAAAACGAAACAAAACACCTTGCCATCATTTTTTTTTTTAAAAAAACAACACTGTCCTATTGTTTTTCCTATCTACCAGTATAGCTTATGGCTTGCAGTTTATCAAGTTGGTACTCATGGCTCCAGAGAACAGAAAACCCTGACTCTAGCCTAAATAATAAGAGAATTTATTATTTCACATAATAGGATGTCCCAGAGTTTGGGCAAACTCCAGACATAGTACAACCATTTGGTTCCATGATGTCATTGAGGACCTGGGCCCTTTATCTTTTCCCTGTGACAGTCTCTGTGAGTTGGCTTTGCCCCGGGGCTGGCTCCCTTCATGGATGAAGAGTGACTACAGCAGTTTCGGGCATTATGTACACATATATGATCCTACAGGAGAAAAGTGCGACCATCTCTCTATTTAAAAAAAAAAATAGCTTTATTGAGATATAATTCACATACCATACAATTTTCCCACTTGAAATTTATGTTTCACTGGTTTTTAGTATATTCATAGAATTGTCCTACCACCACCATAATCAATTTTTAGAACATTTGCATTGCCCTAAAAACAAATCCTATACCCATTAGCAGTCATTTCCCACTTCACCCCAACCTCCCGCAGCTGTTGTCCTAGGCAGCCTCTAATCCATGTTCCATTTTCAGGCGTCTTCCACTTCTGGTGGTTTCATGTAAGTGGAGTCATACACTATGTGGTCTTTTGAGACTGGCCTATTTCGCCTACCATAATGGCTTTTTCTTTCTTTCTTTCTTTTTTTTTTTTTTTTTAAGATGGAGTCTCACTCTATCACCCAGGCTGGAGTACAGTGGTGTGACCATGGCTCATTGCAGCCTCTGCCTCCTGGGTTGCAGAGATTCTCCTGCTTCAGCCTCCCAGGTGACTGTGATTACAAGCAAGTACCATCACACCCGGCTAACTTTCCTATTTTTAGTAGAGATGAGGTTTCACCATGTTGGCCAGCTGGCCTCGAACTCTTGACCTCAGGTGATCTACCTGCCTCAGTTTCCCAAAGTTCTGGGATTACAGGTGTGAACCACCGCACCCAGCTCACCTAGCCTAATGTTTTTAACGTTGATTGCCGTTTCTTTCTTGAATGGAAATTTCCCTTTTAAGAAGAAGGAAACAGTTCCTAGAGATCTCTCAGCAGACTTCTTTTTAAGACTGTTCTAAATCAAGCGACATGATCTATTCCTAATCTAGTCACTGGAGACGGAAGAGGAATGACTGTGATTCCCTAAAGTGAGTGTAAACCAACCCCTGGCAATGGGGAATGGGTTATCTAGTCACCTGCTTTGTAGTTACAGGCAAACGGGCTGGGAAGTGAACAGTAGATGTCTGAACAGAATTTAGCTCCTATTAGGAAGGAAGAATGGGGGCAATGAATGTTGGGTAAAGAGAGAAAATGCACAATACACTTTAATAATACAACATAATAGTTACGAATGAAGCTAAGAATTAATGGTGAAGGAGGCTCCATTTACCTTTGGTTTATTTATACCACCAGTCTTCCTTCCTTCCTTTTTGTTTTGCACCTGTAAGCTTCAGACTCTAGAGCGGTGGGTTCACCAACCACTCCAAATCCTACGTCTGCAATGGATTTTATTATACCACCAGGTCAAGTGAAGCTGACCAACTTCAGGGGCTTCAGGGAAGTGGCAAAGGCAGGGAGGGGTAACAGAGAAGTGAGAGCCACACAGTCCCTGCTTTCTAGGTAATCAATTCACAGCAATTCAGCATGCCATCATTGCTGTTCTAGCTGTATGTAGTTGATGTAGCAACTGAGAGGGAGGTTGCAAGTATGAGAATTTTTTATACACATATAAAAAATTACATATCTCCATGTATCTTGTCAATGAGCAAAAAGTTAAAATGTGGGACTACTTTAAACCTCGATTCTTTCTCTCTTGTCTCATGTTCTTGAACACTCTTCCACAGTAGGAGGCAATCTGATTGGAGAGTGAAAAACTCCTGTTGAATGACCATGGCACTCCTGTCTTAGTTTCTTCTCACCCTATTTCTAGGCCAAAGTCATTTCCCTCTCACATCCTTAATAACAGATTCTGAACCAAGGCCAGGCACGGTGGCTTAAGACTATAATCCCAGCACTTTGGGAGGCTGAGACGGGCAGATCACCTGAGGTCAGGAGTTTAACACCAGCCTGGCCAACATGGTGAAACTCCGTCTATACTAAAAATACAAAAATTAGCTGGGCGTGGTGGCCCACACTTGCAATCCCAACTACTCAGGAGGCTGAGGCAGGAGAATTGCTTGAACCTGGGAGGCAGAGGTTGAAGTGAGCTGAGATTGCGCCACTGCACTCCAGCCTGGGCAACAGAGAGACTCCGTCTCAAAAAAAAAAAAAAAAAAAAAAAAAAAAAAAAAAAAAAATTCAAAACAAACAAAACAAATTCTGGCCAAAAGAATGTTACGTTACCTCACAATTGGCTCTGGACAAATGAGAAGCTACTGGGATGGTCTGCCACTGTATTTGGAAAATGCTAGAGATCTTGAGATATAATAAGTTTCTTCCATTCCTTAGAGTTACTGGATGTCAGTCAGTACATTTCTTGAGTGCTCTCAAGGGAACATAAATTCATTTTATAAGCAACTGGGGCCCATACTTCAATGTGTTGCTTATTTCAATATGCAAAAAGTATAGTATTGTATGTGGCAATGTGTTAGAGGTAAAAAGAGGCACAAGTCCCTGTCTTTGACAGTGCAAAATGTTCTCTGAAGATCCCAGGCAGAGCTGAAGACCAAGGCAAATTCCAAATAGCTGCTAGGGATGACTTTTCTCCTCCTTGGGAACCTCACTCAGCTGTTAGCGATAGTGAACAAAGAACATGGAAAAGGGAAGTATATAACCCAAGCCCTTCTCTCTGGCTGTGCACATTTGGATCTATCTTTGGTCTCCTCTGTGGCAGGAATGTGCCATTGGGTCTCAGGGACTTTGCCTGAGATGCTGTTACAGGAATCTAAGGACCAGGGTGTCAGTCTTGAGTCTTCTCTGGCATCGTAGATCCTCAACATGGATTAGCAGAGGAACTCTCCAGGACTGACTATGAGATGGAACTCATGTCAGTCCTTGACTAATCGTTTTTTTTTTTTTTGAGACGGAGTTTTGCTTTTCTTGCTCAGGCTGGAGTGCAACCTCCACCTCCCAGGTTCAAGCAATTCTTCTGTCTCAGCCTCCCACATAGCTGGGATTACAGGCAGCTGCCACCACACCTGGCTAATTTTTGTATTAGTAGTAGAGACAGGGTTTCACCATTTCGGCCAGGCTGGTCTTGAACTCCTGACCTCAGATGATCTACCCGCCTCGGCCTCCCAGTATGCTGGAATTACAGGCTTAAGCCACTGCGCCCAGCCTAACAGAAGTTCTTGGGGATGCCTAAGTCAGAGTGTTAGGTTTCTTTTGGGTTGCAGGAACCCATTCAGGAATGGCTAGAGCTTGAGCCAGATTATTCTGGAGTCTGTATGCATCCTAGTAAAATGGGATTTGGAAGACAGTAGAATTGATATAGGTCTCCAAAACTCCAGCCTACACACCTACCTGCAGGTGTGTATTCAAATTCCCTTTATCTCCTATCTTTCCATTCTTCTGATACAAATACATGATGCATAGCACAAATAAGTGATGCAGACTAAAAATATTACCATCATTCAAGAAAGGGGCAGGTCAACAAGAGCATGGCTATCAGGAAAGGCTGCATGAAAGTGAGCTCTGCAGGAAGGATGTGATTAGGATGGGCAGAGAGGAGGAATGGGACACTGGAGGTTTGTACTGGGGCTAAGTGTGGACTTACACACATAAAATGATAATGTTCTCAGTCCCCTAGTTTACAGGTAGAAACTCAGCAGAGAGGGCTAGAAAGTTCCTGCTACTAAATAGTGTGGCTCAGTGAGGATTATTGGTGCACCTGGCATAAGGAATATGTTTACTCCACTATAACCTCACTGAATGTTCTTTTTTTTTTTTTTGAAGCATTCACCTAGGGAGACATAGGTAGGATGCATGTCTATACGTAGAAAATGCACAGACTAGATAGCAAGCTCCATGGGGCAGGAACCATGAAGGGCACCGTACCTGAGCACACCCGCAGTGCCTGTTGCAGAACCTAGCACACACTCAAATGTTGGTTGACTGGCCGGGTGTGATGGTTCACTCCTGTAATCCCAGCACTTTGGGAGGCTGAGGTGGGTGGATCATTTGAGGTTAGGAGTTTGAGACCAGTCTGGCCAACATGGCAAAACCCCGTCTCTACTAAAAATACAAAAAAAATTTAGCTGGGCCTAGTGGCGCACGCCTGTAATCAATCCCAGTTGCTTGGGAGGTTGAGGCACTAGAATCACTTGAGCCTGGGAAGCGGGGGTTGCCATGAGCCGAGATTAGACCACGGTACTCTAGCCTGAGTGACAGAGTGAGACCTTGCCTGGCCGAATGCTGGAAGGAAGAAGGACCTGGCTTGGTCCCCACACCAATTTGGGGGGTGAGTACTGAGTGTAAACTGGAGGTTGGGATTGGCCTGGCTTCTCCGTTGCTGTCTTGCACTCTAGAATCCATTCAGGCACTGTGGCCAGAGAGATGTGTGAAATGGAAACCAGCCCCAGCAGCCCCTGACTGAACCCCTCAATGCCTTCTGGTTCTGTGTAATGTCATGTCCAAACTCCGGGCCGCCCGCAGCCTGTCTCCACCTCTCTAGCTTCCTCACTTGGCCTTTCTCCTTAGCTCTCTCTGCCTCGCTTCTGAGCTTTTGCACAGGCCCTCCCTCTCCAGGCTCTCTTTCTCTCGGATCTTTGGTTCAGGTGCTCCTCCTTGACATTCAAGTCTCAGACCAATGGCCCCTTACTCAGAAGGCCTAGCACAGGCCGCCTAATTCCACGCAGCTCTCCCCCGCCCGCCCTGCCTTCCATCACCGGGTTTCATTTTCTTCGTGGCACGGAGCACCATCTTCAATGGCCTTGTTCATTTAGTTAATTTATTTTCCGATTTAGTTCCAGGTGCTAAAACACTGTTACCTTGGCAGGCTTCCCATCAAATATTATTACGCAAAGGATGGATGGATGGAAGGATGAGTGAGCCAATAAACGAGGGATCGCGGGGAAAGGCAGCCACAGGGCGGAGGGCCCAGCCACCCGCACCGTCCTAGGGCAGGCGAGCCGGTTCCCGCCCCCGACCCCGCTCGCGCGCGCTCTCAGCCCCTCGGCGGAACCCGAGGGCGGCGGTAGCGGTTTCCCTCGAACGAGCGGGGGAATCTGGAGGGAGCGCACAGGAAAAGGCAGAGCTGCAAGCGGGACCAGCCGTGGTGAGTGCCGCGGCGCCCAGGCGGGGAGCGGATAGCGGGGAGCTGGAGTCGGGCGTGCGAGCGGGGTGGGAGTGGGGATGGGGGCGCTGGGCGGAGCCTTCGGAGCCGCGCTGGGCCGGGAGCCGCGGGGACTCGAGCATCTGGGGTTGTGGGTGCGGGCGGCGGCGCGGCTTGAGGGTAGGGGTGCGGGCCTGGCCGGCGCGGCGGGGGAGGGCCCCGGGCAGATCCCGCGGTCACTGCGAGAGTCAGCTGTACTGGGTTCGAGTTCCAGAGCTGTCGCTAACTTGTGGCCCCTCACTTACTCTATCCCTTGGGCTTCAGCATAGTCCCTTGCAAAATGGGGCCAAGAGTATCCGATCCATTGATGGATCGTTGGTTCATTCATTCTGGCGTTTTACTAGGTTCTGGTGCTGCAGGTGGATAGACAGAACTTACCCGTGAGGGGTTCACCCTCTAGTGAGAAAAAGCATTTCCACCTGGATGCTCCACAGGCGTGTCAAATTCAGTATCCCCTAAACCGCGCTACTTTCCTCCACAGACCCACCACCCAGATCTAAATGATTGAAGTCACTATTGAATCAGTCACCCAACCACAAAAACATGGCTTGGTTCCTCCTCTCTCACTTCCTACAGTCAGTGGACCACCAAGTGCTGCCAATTTCTATTTTCTCAAAATTTCCAGATCCATCCTTTATCTTGGTTTGTTCTTTTAGGTGCCTAGAGATTGCGATGGCAATTACTTCCTAATGGTTCTCCTTAGCTTTAATTTTAGCTACTTCCACTTTATTTTTCATTCTGCTGTAAAGTGGTCTTTTAACAGTTCAGATATGATTATATCACCCACCTGCTTAAAGCCAACTAAAGATTTTTCATTGCCTTCAAAATAATAGCCTAAGTCCTTAGTGTGGGTTGAAGGTCTTTTCTAATCCACCCTGGTCCTCAATCCTTTATCTCTAAACCACTGTTTCTTAAAGTCAGGTGTAGCAGTGACCTCCATTACAGCCAACATGTTAAAAGTGAAGATGACAGCTGAATTCCAGAACAAATGAGACTCTTGGGGAAGGGGGCAGTTCCCATGATTCTGTGTTTTTAACAAGTTCTACACTAAAGATTGAGAACCCCTGTTCTACACACTCCAATTTTCACTCTGCTGTTGACAGGGTTCAGGACACATTGCCCCAAAATATGACACATTTGCATTAGAGGAAACAACTAAAGCAGGAAGGTCACTTTGTGGCTTCCCACTCTCCTTCCCTGAAGCAGGCTATAAAAGAATTCTTTGACCTTCCTCTGTATAAGACCCTCCGGTGAGAGGTGCTCATCCTCTAAGTACAGGATGGAGGAAAGGAATGCCCTCATCTTTGAGGACACCAGCACACAGAGAAGAATCTGAACAAACAGGCCTTGCTCAGTTCTCTCTACCTTATTACCATTAGATCATACCCCCTTTTTCCAGTCATACTTTTCCATAGCTGTCCATACTTCATCAATCCTAGCATAAAAATACATGAATTTACCTGTTTCTGGGTATTAATTTTCTTATGAAGGTTCCTGTGTCACCTAAAACTTACATTAAATACATTTGTATGCTTTTCTCTTGTTAATCTCTCGTTACAGCGGTCTCAGCCATAAAACCTAATGATGGGTGAGAAAATCTCTTCTCCTCTCATTGCCTATGTATGTTTCTTTCAATGCACTTGGCTATCTTTTATGCCTTTGTACACTCAGTTTGGGCTGCTGTAACAAAAATACCAAAGACTGGGTGGCTTAAACAATGAACATTTATTCTCACAGTTCGGGAGGCTGGAAGTCCAAAGTCAGGGTGCCAGCATGGTTGAGTGCTTGGTGATAGCCCTCTTCCTCAGTTTGCAGTTAACTGTCTTCTTCTGTGTCCTCACAATGCAGAGAGACCATCTCTGTACTATCTATTTTTTAAGGACACTAATCCCTTTCATGGTCACTCTCATGACCCAATTATCTCCCGAAGACTGTCTCCTACTACCATCTCATTGGGAATAGGGCTTCCACATCAGCATTTTGGAGGATCACAGCATTCAGACAATAGCACACACAAAAGTCGTCTTTGTTACTTTGGTGACTCCTCCTCATTCTTCAAGGCTCAGGGAAGAGTTCCGTGACTGCACCACCCCCTCAGCCCTAGATCAGATTAGGTTCATTCTTGCAGACGCTCACAGAGCCTGGTGCTGACTCCTCGACCTTTATCCCACTGTACTGCAAGCATAATTGTATGATTGTGTTATCCTTGTGGGTTTGACAGTTGTGACCACTTGAGAATGAATGAGACCCATTTTTCTCTGCCCTCACTCCCAACACAGAGCCTACCATGTAGGTGTTTATTAAAGGTCTCTTGAATGAGGAATGATTTAGGGCCAAATGGAGAGGAGTTCAAGAATCAGGTACTTTGGAATCATGTGTCAGCCTGATGGTGTGGAGGATTCACAGGAAGATGGCTCCCTGGCACTGGCTTCACTGCTGCTTGCAATAAGGATGTTTTTTTCCCTTGAGAGGAATTTTAACGAATGGGATTTAAAGGGAGTAATAAAAGAACTGGACCCTAAGTGGAAACAGTTGTTTTTTTTTTTTCTTGGTCTATATATCTCACAGATAGTCATACAAATTTTTGCTTAAATATTTATCTAGAAAGTAATTAAGTTCATTTTCAAAAACTTAGAAAGTACATTGTAATTTTAAAAATAAACATCATCCACCATTCCACAACCTAGAGTGATCTTTAAATTTTTTTTTTTTGAGCCAGGTGTAGTGGCTTGTTTGTAATCCCAGCAATTTGGATGGTCAAGGTTGGAGGATTGCTTGAGCCCAGGAGTTTGAGACCAGGCTGGGCAACATAGTGAGACCTTGTCTCAAAGAAAGAGAGAGAGAGACAGAGAGAGGGGGAGGGAGGGAAGGGAAGAAGAAGGAGGAGGAGGAGAGGAGAAAGAAAAGAGAGAGAAAGGACAGACAGACAGAAGGAAGTACAGGAAGGGCAGGAGTGGTGGTATGTGCCTGTAGTCATAGCTACACGGAAGGCTGAGGCAGGAGAATTGTTTGGGTCTAGAAGTTATAGTGAGCTACAACTGTGCCACTGGACTTCGTCCTGGGTGACAGAGTGAGACCCTGTCTAAGAAAAAAATTTTGTTTTTGTTTAATTCTATTGGTATTTTTTTTGATGTATACTCATGTTTGAACATAATTGGGATAATTCCTGCTAATTTTACTTAGCATTATGTTTTGGGTTTTTTCCATATCAGTAAAAATTTTGGGTAAAAAAATATTTAATTGCTATATCACTTATTCATGCAACAAACATTTCTTAAACAGCTATTGTGTGCCAGATCTTACTTTAGGCCTGGGATATAGCAGTGACCGCAATAATGTCCTTACTCCCATGGAGTTTACATTCCAGCAGGATTAGGCTAATAAACAAACTAGCAAATGAATATAAGCGTCATCAAATAATAAGTCTCATGAAGAATAAAGATATTCTATATTGTCACTGTTTTTTAGTAAAGTCTTCCTAATTTACCTTCTTTAAAGGAGTATATGAGTGTCTATCATTTTATAATGTCATCAGTGAATGTGATCATTTAAAAATTTATTTTGGTCAATAATGATAGTTCTTTGTAATTTGCATGTCTTTGAGTATTCAGGAAGTTGAACGTTTTTCCATAGCCGCGTGCATTGCCTCTTGATTGAGTTTTCTATGCATGTTTCTGTTTTCCTATTAAGGACCTGGTGTTTTCTTCACTTTTGAACCAGCCCTTTCTATTATTAATGTGTTTGGGGGACACTTATATTATGATGGAGAGACAAATGTATACTCTTGAACAGTGGTAAAGTCAGGCTGTAAGGAGTTAGAAAAACCAGAGAAAGTCTGGAATTCCCTTCCTCTCTTTCTGCCCCTCCCTATTCCATTACAATGAGGAAAAAAGGGATCAGAGAGAGAAATATAGTTTAGGTAGAAATATGTGAAGGAAGAAAGAAAGGTGGATATGTGGGTGGGTGAGAAGATGAAGATGATGAGAATGGAAGGGAGAAGATGAGCTGAGGCCAGAGGAGAATTGGAAAGGGGTAAAAGGAGTGGGGAAAAAAAGGAGTGAGAGAGGATAAAAGAATGGAAGTCAGAGTAATAGGGACATTATGTGATGACTATGGATAAATTACATATTTTTTTCTTTTTCTCCTACTAACCTAGAAAATCTCTAGAAGATGATGGTGTTCTTTAAAACACTTCGAAATCATTGGAAGAAAACCACAGCTGGGCTTTGCCTGCTGACCTGGGGAGGCAATTGGCTCTATGGAAAACACTGGTAACTATCTGACAGCCCTACCCCACCTTTGCACCTGCAGCAAAACCGCCCAATAGGGCCTCAGGTTAAAACCTTGTTCAGCTGTGCTTATCTCTATGAAACTTATGGTGTAAAAGAAAAATAAATGCTGTTCAAAGCAGAAACAAAGACTTCTTGTAACCGGAACTGGGACTACATGTATACTCATATCCAGTGGATAGAGATTAAAGTAGTGAGGTCAGAAAAGAAGCTCTTTTTATTCGTTTTATTTGTAGTTGAAGAAATTAAGGCATTCTAGAGAAAGATAAGTCCTTTCCCAAGTTAGTTGTGAACCCCCACAATTTGAGACTGGTCTCAGTCAATTCCTTAAGTTTATTTCGCTAAAGCTAAGGATGTGAGCCTGTGACACAGCCTCAGGAGGTCCTGACAACATGTGCCCAGGGTGGTTGGGCACAGCTTGGTTTTATACATTTTAGGGAGCTAGGAGACATCAATCAGTATATACGATGAATGCTGCTTTTGGTCTGGAAAGGTGGGACATCTGGAAGTAGGGAGGGAGCCTCCAGGTTATATCTACCTGTGACCATTCTGAGTAGCCTCTCCAAAGAAGGCAATCAGACATGCCTTTATCTCAGTAAGGAAAGGGATGACTTTCAATAGAATGGGAGGTGGCCTGGTGCAGTGGTTCATGCCTATAATCCCAGCACTTTGGGAGGCTAAGGCAGGTGGATCATTTGAGGTCAGGAGTTCAAGACCAGCCTGGCCAACATGGTGAAACCCTGTCTCTACTAAAAATACAAAAATTAACCAGGTAATAGTGGCGTGCCTCTGTGATCCCTGCTACTCAGGAGGCTGAGGCAGGAGAATTGCTTAAGCCTGGCAGGCAGAGGTTGCGCTGGGACTGCACCACTGCACTCCAGTCTGGGTGAGAGAGTGAGAGACCCTGTCTCAAAAGAAAAAAAATAAATAAATGGGAGGCAGGTTTGCCCCAAGAGTTCCCAGCTTAACTTTTTTCTTTAGCTTAGTGATTCTGGGGCCCCAGGATTTATTTTCCTTTCACAGTAGTAAGCAGGGACTGGAACCCTCATGTCTCCCTGGGATTTTATTCCTTCCATTTCTTGCTATAGTCTCTTGATCTGTCATCGAGGGACTCTTACTGAATTTGCTTCCTCCATCCCCTGTGACTATCCTCATCTATCCCATTAGCCTACACTAATTTAAATGAGAAGTAGACTTTCAAACCTTTTGTTTAAATAAAGAATTCAAAGGGGTCATGGTTTTTATTAGTCTTCATGCATGGAGGGAGAAGAAAGTGCCAGAACTCCTCTTCTGGTTCAATATGGTAATAAGATTTAAATAAACAAGTTTTGTATAAAATTATACAAATTATGAAGACAGCCAATGACAGTACAGTCATCTGGGGATTAAGGACTACATTTTAACTATGTAGCAACACTGAAATCCAGATGTCTCAAATGACTGCTTTGTTGAACAGAAAACAGAACAGTTACTCTGCATTAGAAGTCTCTGCATTGGAAAAGAGATTCATACTGATATTTTGTGAACACTTTCAATTCACCACTGTGAGAATAACTTTATGATACAACATGATGTCTGCTTTTTTTTGCAGCTGTGGAAAAATTGGAATATATTCCCCTTCTCTTCTTTCTAAGTATTGTCAAGGCCAAGCACTCAAATTCCATTAGCCAGCATCTAAGGAAAAGAGCAGACATAAGGAGCTTAAAATTTGTAATTAAAAAAAGAAAAGGATGGAGCAGATATTTTAACAAAGGGAGCATGAAATGTTTGGCTGCTGCTTTTTCTAACTACACTTGAGTTCTCAAGGAAAGGCTACGATAGCCCCCTTGCAGGAGCATTCAATCTAGGCCATGGCTAGGTCAGTTGGGGGGAATTCCCACCCACTGAGGATTACTGCTGTTTCTACGACTAGGTGAAGATTTGAAGAACTGTGTGCTTTGTTCAGGATGTCTTTAGAGGAACCATAGTAAGTTCTTGCCCATGTAGTCTTGAGACTTTAAAAAAGGACCATTAAGTCTTCAGGACTAACGGAGGCCTCGTTCTAAATTGGATCTGAAACAGCTTGAACCAGAAGTGTGGGGACAGCCTGGAGGACTCATTTTGCTGTTTCCACCCTTGTCATTCAAGGTTACTGCCCCAGACGCAGACTCCCATGGTCCTACTGCTCTTCTTTTTCTCAGACTGTTCTCTTGCATGAGTTGGTACTATTTAGGCTTTTTTTAAAATTGTGTTAAAAAAACACAGGACACAAACATTTTCACCTTAACCATTTGTAAATCTATAGTTGGATAGTGTTAAGTATATTCACATTGTTGTTCAACAGACCTCTAGAATGTTTTCATCTTGCAAAACTGAAACTCTGTACCTGTTGAACAACTGCCCATTTTCCCCTCCCCTCTGTCCTTGACAACCACTATTCTGCTTTCTGTTTCTAGGGGTTTGATCACTTTCAGTGAGTCATATAGTATTTGTCTTTTTGTGGTTGGCTTATATAACTTATAATGTCCATAATGTTGAAATTATTTTTACCTTTTTTTTTTTTTTTTAAGACAGAGGCCTGCTCTGTTGCCCAGGTTGGAGTACAGTGATGTGATCTTGGCTTACTGCAGCCTCTGCCTCCTGGGTTCAAGTGATTCTTCTGCTTCAGCCTCCTGAGCAGCTGGGACTACAGGCGCATACACGATGCCCAGCTAATTTCTGTATTTTTAGTAGAAATAGGGTTTCACTGTTGGCCAGGCTGGTCTCAAACTCCTGACCTCAGGTGATCCGCCTCCCTCGGCCTCCCAAAGTATTGGGATTACAGGTGTGAGCCACTGTGCCCAGCCTATGTTATCTTTAAATGTAAAGAATATATCTTTACATTTAAAGAGGTATGGCCTTTATATCTGTCAATGGACATTTTGGTTGCTGTAAATTACCTCTTGACTATTGTGAATCATGCTATAATTAACTTGAGTGTGCAGATACCTCTTGGAGATCCTGTTTTCAATTATTTTGGATATATGCCCAGAAGTGGAATTGTAGATCATATGGTAGTTCTATTTTTAATTTTTTGAAGAGCCTTCGTACTGTTTTCCATTGTGGCTGCATCATTTTACAATCCCACCAACAGTGTACAAGGTTTTCAATGTCTCCACACCCTCATCAACACTTGTTATTTCTGTTTCTTTGATATGGGCCATCCTTATGGATGGGAGGTGATATGTCATTGTGGTTTTGGTTTGCATTTCTCTAATGATTGAGGAAGTCGAGCGTCTTTTCACATGCATGTTGGTCATTTAAAAATCTTTGGAGAAATGTCTGTTCAAGTCCTTTTTCCATTTTTAATTGAGTTTTTGTTGTTGTTGGCTTGTAGGAGTTCTTTATAGATTCCACATACAAATCCATTGTGAGATACAGAATTTGCAATATATTGTCTCCTATTCTGTAGTTGGTCTTTTTATTGATTGTGTCCTTTGGTATATACTGTTTTTAGTTTGGTTAAGTTCTATTTGTCTGCTTTTGCTTTTGTTTGCCTCTGCTTTCGGTGTTATATTCAAGAAACAATTGCTAAATCCAGAGTCCTGAAGCTTTTCCCTGTTTTCTTCCAGGAGTTTTATATTAGGTCTTACATTTAGGTCTTAAATAGATTTTGAGTTAAGTTTTTTATATGGTGTAAGATATGGATTCAGCTTCATTATTTTCCATATGGATATCTAGTTTTACCAATATCGTTTGTTGAAGAGACTATCCTTTCCCCGTTGTGTGGTCTTGGCATCCTTGTTGAAGATCACTTGACCATATAGATGGGGATTTATTTGTGGGCTCTCTGTTGTTGGTCTATATATCTGTATTTATGCCAGTACCCCGCTGTTTTGATTACTGTTGCTTTGTAATATATTTTAAATTCAGTAAGTATGAGGCTTCCATCCTTGTTCTTTTTCAAGATTGTTTTGGATATTTGGGGGTTTCTTGGGATTCCATATAATTTTTGGGATAGCTTTTTTCTATTTTTGCAACAAATGCCATTGGGATTGCGTTGAATCTGTACATTGCTTTGTAGAATAGACATTTTAACAATATTGAGTCTTCTAATTTATGAACATGGGATGTCTTTTTATTTAATTGTCCTCTTTAATTTTTTCAGCTGTGTTTTAGTTTTTAGTGTATGTGTTTTTTTTTTTTTTGAGACAGAGTTTCGCTGTTATTACCCAGACTGGAGTGCAATGGCACAGTCTCGGCTCACCACAACCTCCGCCTTCTGGGTTCAAGCAATTCTTCTGCCTCCGCCTCCCGAGTAGCTGGGACTACAGGCGTGCACCACCATGCCCAGCTAATTTTTGTATTTTTAGTAGCGACGGGGTTTCACCTTGTTGACCAGGATGGTCTCGATCTCTTGACCTTGTGATCCACCCACCTCGGCCTCCCAAAGTGCTGGGATTATAGGCATGAGCCACCGCGCCCGGCCTATTTTGTTTTTTGACAGAGTCTTGCTCTTATTGCCCAGGCTGGAGCACAGTGGCACGATCTTAGCTCACTGCAACCTCCACCATACAGGTTTAAGCAATTCTCCTGCCTCAGCTTCCTGAGCAGCTGGGACTACAGACCTGTGCCACCATGCCCAGCTAATTTTTTGTATTTTTAGTAGAGATGGGTTTTCACCATAAATTGGCCAGGGTGGTCTTGATCTCTTGACCTCATGATCTGCCTGCCTCAGCCTCCCAAAGTGCTGGGATTGCAGGTGTGAGCCACCACGCCCAGCCTCGTGTATAAGTCTTTTACCTACTTGCTTAAGTTTATTCCTAAGTATTTGATTCTTTTGACACAATTGTTAATGGGATTGTGTTCTCAGGTTGGCCTTGAACTCATGGCCTTGCCTCCGCAAGCGCCACGACATCTGCCCGGAGCCACTGTGGGCCCTGGGATTGTGTTCTTAATTTCCTTTTCAGATTGTTCATTGTTAGCATATAGAAATAAAACCGATTTTTGTGTGTAATGTATCCTGCAACTTTGTGAATTTATTAGTTCTAACAGTTTTTTTTTTTGTGTGTGTGTGTAGAATCTTTAGGGTTTCTACATATAAGATCATGTCATCTGTGAACAGAGATAATTTTACTTCTTCCTTTCCAATTTGGATGCCTTTATCTCTTTCTCTTACCTCATTGCTCTGGCTAGAACTTCCTGTGCTGGGTTGAGTAGAGTGGTGAGTGGACATCTTTGTCTTATTCCTGGTCTTAGAAGAAAAACTTCCAGTATTTCAACATTGGGTATGATATTAGCTGTGGGTTCTTCATATATGGCCTTTATTATGCTGTGATACTTTCTTTTTGTTGCCCCCCTGCACCTCCTTTTTTGCCTTTATATCCCCAACCTTTCACAGAACAGTGCTCACATTCTTGATACCTAAAACTTGTTTTTACCCTGAGAAAATCTTACCCTGTAGTCCTCTTGGGTGGAAGCTGCCTTGTCTCATCTCATCCCTTCATCCCTTCCTCCTGACCTTCGTCCATCCCTCCCTCCCTCCCTCCTTCCCTCCCTCCCTCCCTCCCTCCCTCCCTCCCTTCCTCTCTCCCTCCTTCCCTCCTTCCCTCCCTCCCTCCCTCCCTCCCTTCCTTCCTTCCTTCTTTCATTTCTTTATCAGGTCATTTTATTGTTACGGTTTTTAAATTTTTTATTTTAATAGTTTTTGGGGAACAGGTGTTGGTTTTTGGTTACATAGATAAGTTCTTTAGTGGTGATTTCTGAGATTTTGGTGCGCTCATCACCTGAGCAGTGTACACTGTACCCAGTGTGTAGCCTTTTATTCCTCACCCCACTCCCACCTTTCCCCCGAGTCCCCAAAGTCCATTATATTATTCTCATGCCTTCGTGTCCTCATAGCTTAGCTCTCACTTATAAATGAGAATATATTTGGCTTTCCATTCCTGAGTTACTTCACTTAGAATAATGGTCTCCAACTCCATCCAGGTTACTGCAAGTGCCATTATTTCATTTTATTTTATGGCTGAGTAGTATTCCATGGTGTACATATACCACATTTTCTTTAGCCACTCGTTGGTTGATGGGCATTTAGGGTGGTTCCACATTTTTCAATTGCAAATTATGCTGCTATAAGCATGCATATTCAGGTGTCTTTTTCATATAATGACTTATTTTCCTTGAGATAGACACCCAGTAGTGGGATTGCTGGATTGAATGATAGTTCTACTTTTAGTTCTTTAAGGAATTGCCACACTGTTTTCCATAGTGGTTGTACTAGTTTCCATTCCCACCAGGAGCGAAACTGTTCCCTTTTCACCACACCCACACCAACATCTGTTAGGTTTTTATTTTTTAATTATGGCCATTCTTGCAGGAGTAAGGTGGTATCTCATTGTGTTTTAGATTTGCATTTCCCTGATAATTAATGATATTGAGGATTTTTTCATATACTTGTTGGCCATCTGTACATCTTCTTTTGAGAATTGTCTATTCTTGTCCTTAGGCCACTTTTTGATGGGGTCATTTTGGTTTTTTTCTTGCTGATTTATTTGAGTTCCTCTGCAGTGGAGTGCTAGTAGGGAACAAGGACCTCTTCTCCAAGGCCCTACGTGATCACAGAGGCTGCCTGCCTGTTGGGGTTTAGGTGCAAACTTCCTCTGCTGTGTCCAGTGCTGCAATTTTGTCTCTGCTGTGAAAAACTTCCCATAAGCAAAAGGATCTGGAACTCAAGGCCTGTTATTCAGATACTTTTGTCCCATGAGGTGATTCATTGATGTAATGCTCTCCCTCTTCCCCTAGGGATGGGGCTTCCTGAGAGCTAAATTACAATGATTGTTACTGGTCTTCTGGATCTAGCCACTAGCAGGGATAGCGGGCTCTGGGCTGGTGCTGGGGAACATCTGCAAAGAGTCTTGTGATGCAATCCATCTTCAGGTCTCTCAGCCATGGATACCAGTACCTGCTCTGGTGGAGGTGGCAGGGGAGCCATGTAGACTGTGAGGATCCCTGGCTGTAGATAGGTTTAATGTGCTGGCTTTCTTGAATGCTGGTTATGCAAGCCGTAAAGTTGTCTCATGGATAGATTCAGGACTGTTGTTCAGCCAGGATGTTGCAAGCAGTGGTGTTAGCTGTTGTTTTCTTCTTCCTGGGAGCAGTGTTACTTTGTCATGAGTTGTGGTAATGTCCTGAGTTGGTTGGTCTTCAGCTAAGAGGTGGTGGTATTTGTAAGAGAACACTGGCTGCAGGAATAATTGTGGGATTTGAACTTGCCCTAAGTTGGGGCAAGTATTCTGGTTTTTCAGGTGATGGGTGGGGCCATAAAGCTCCTAAGAGTTTCTATATTTTGTGTTCAGCTACTAGGGCTCATAGAGAAATACCATAAGGTTGGGGCAGGATTAGGTGGGTCTGAGCTAAGACTCTCCTTGGGCAGGGCTTGCTGTAGCCACTGTGGGGTATGGGGAGGTGGTTCTCAGGCCAGTGGAGTTATGTTCCAGAGGGCATTAAGGCTGCCTCTGTTGTGTAGTATAGTTCACCAGGGAAAGAGGGGATAGCTGGTAGCCAAAGGCCTCATCCAGCTCCCATGCATTTGGTGTGGGTGGTCTCACTCCTGCAGTGCTCTGCTAACAAGGCCAAGTTTAGATCCAGGCAGCCTGTGTACAGAACTCAGACCTGCCCCAGGCCATAAGCTTCCATGCTGAGAAAGCAAGTAAGGCTTTCAGGCCACACTCCTCCCTGTCTGCCCACAATGTTGGTGGCTCCTACGAGATATAGTCAGGGATGGCTTCCTTGGGCTTAAGCTGGAGCTTAGGTGTGACTACAAGGTTCTTCCCACTGCTGCTTCTACTTTTTTTATTTCATGCAGTTCCCTAAATTCATTCCAGCTCTAGGTAAGGTTAAATCCTCCCATGATCTGGATTTTCAGATTCCCTAATGGAGATGTGTGTTCAGAGACAGGTTTTCCCCCCTCACACTTAGGGACTCACAGTTTTTCATCTGTCTTGCAGCATTTGCAATGGTGTGTCACTTCTTTAAAAGGATCTGTGAATTCTTTCGATTTTCCTGGTATATTCCTGTGGTGGTTCTTGGAACAAAAGATCACAGTGTGAGTCTCTACTCACTGTCTGTCCATCCAGGTGGGAGATGCAATGCATGTTAGCTCTGCCTCTTATCCGTTGTCTTGCTCCCATCTCTGTCCTTTCAAATGGGATCGGGGTGTAAAGATTTTGGGATTCTCCTGGCTCTTCAGTATCTATTCCAAACCATTTATCTTCCATCTTATATATCTTCCATCCTTCAAGGCTTATTATATCTGGTGATCTCATAAAACCATAAATCTTCCAGTCTTCTGAAATCTCAGTTATATTCAGCTTAGGATTTGGTGCCTGGCTTATCAATGTCATTTTCTTTCTAAGTCCTGTTATTCTCCCAGATACCCCGAGTGTCCATGTGGATGACCTGCCCAACAACCTGCCCCCACTTGCCTTGACTTCATCTGTATCTGTGACTTTGACCCTCTACTCCACCTTCTTCCAACTTCACCCCTTTCTCATTGGTTGAATGCTAAATTTTATCATCACTTGCCCCCATTCCACTTCTGAAATATGGAACTTTGGTATCCCATTCTGTCATTACAGCCTTCTATTATTCCAGTTTTTTCATTCTATTACTTCTATTCTTCAATGTTATTAGGAGTTCTTGCCCTTAGCTCCTCTGTTTTCTTCCCAGTCTTCCTTGCTTTTCACCTTTTTCATATTGTAGATTCCTTGATCCAACATATCATACATTCCTCAACTCCATTTTTCACGTTATTCCTGGGCTTTTTAATCTCTCATTTCCTTTTGTTTTTACAACTAAAGATTTGTTTTGTTGTTGCGTTTAGAGAGAGGATTTCACTCTGTCACCCAGGCTGGAGTGCAGTGGTGTGATCATAACTCACTGCAGCCTCAAAATCCTGGGCTTAAGCAATCTTCCCACTTCAGCTTCCTGAGAAGCTGAGACTGTAGGTGCATGACAGTACACCTTGCTGATTAAACTTTTTGAATAGGTTCTCTCTGCTTCCCTAACTCCCACTTATGCCACATCCTCTCCAATTTTAATTATAATTCTTTTCACTAGTTTTATTTTGCATTACTCTTGACCACTGTATTAGTCTGTTCTCACACTGCTAATAAAGACATACCTGAGAATAGGCAATTTATAAAAGAAAGAGGTTTTATTGACTCACCGTTCTGCATGGCTGGGGAGCCCTCAGGAAACTTATAGTCACGGTGAAAGGGGAAGCAAACACATCCTCTTTCACATGATGACAGCAAGAAGTGCTGAGCAAAAGGGGGAAAAGCCACTTTATAAAGCCATCAGATCTTGTGAGAACTCACTTTCATAAGCACAGCATGGAGGTAACCACTTTCTTTTATAAATTACCTCTTCTCAGGTATGTCTTTATTAGCAGTGTGAGAACAGACTAATACAGTGGTCAAGAGTAATGCAAGAGATAATAACGAAAATTGGAGAGGATGTGGCATAAGTGGGAGTTAGGAAAGCAGAGAGAACCTATTCACTTAATCAGCAAGGTGTACTGTCACTTTCTCTTCTTCCTTAGGCAACTGTCATTCCTCCAGGTCTCAAATGTTATTTCTTTAAGCAAGTCTTCCTTGTCCCCTCTAGTGAGGATTAGGCAATCCTCTTACATTTTCTCCATAGGACTATGAACTCTTATATAATATTCATTGCGACTATGATTTTCTGTTCTGTTTGTTTCTTCTGTTATATCATAAGGCTCTATAGGCAGGGGCACTATTTGTCTTGCTCAGTGCTATCCTGTAGGGCCAGTACACAGAAGCACTTGACACACATTTTATTTATGGAAGATGGAAGAAACAAGAGAATGAAAGGATGAATGTGCAGACCGCAAATACCAACTTTGTTGACTGACCACTCAGAATTCACAAACCTAGGCTGTTGAGCCCTTCTGAAGGAAATTATATACTAAATTCATGGGTTATTATTTCAATTTCTACACAGTTTATTTTGAAATACTCTTGAATTTCTTTACCCACTCTATCTTTTCTATACGTATTCTTAGGCAACCTAACTCCTAGTTCAAAGAGAATATAAAAGACATGGGCAGTTACCCAGTGTGCACACTGACGTTCTTTCTCTCTTAGTGGATGAGGCTGCCGTCCTCCTGGTCAGTCCCTCTGACTCTCGTCACATCGTCCCATTCTTTCACCTCCCATTGGTTGTCCCTTTCCTCACTTGTATCCTTAGCCTCAGATTTTCTGTTTGTCTCTCCCCTATTTGTCAGAATCTTTCCTAGTTTATACATCTTCACTCAACTCTGCATTCCCATGTGTTTGGTAACCTGCTCTTATCTTCCTACCTCCATTTTTTTTTTTTTTTTTTGAGACTGAGTTTTGCTCTTGTTGCCCAGGCTGGAGTGCAGTCACTCAGCTCCCGCCTCCCAGGTTCAAGAAATTTTCCTACCTCAGCCTCCCGAGTAGCTGGGATTACAGGCATCCGCCACCACACCCAGCTAATTTTTGTATTTTTAGTAGAGACGGGGTTTCACCATGTTGGGCCAGGCTGATCTCAAACTCTTGACGTCGTGATCCACCCACGTTGGCCTCTCAAAGTCCTGGGATTACAGGCGTGAGCCACCACTCCCAGCCATCCTACCTCCATTTTAGAATAAGCTTAGTAAAATGGTTTGTATCCCATCATTTGATTGAATCTGCTTTTGATGAGGTCATTAATGGCCTCTTAGTTGTTAAATTAAACGGGTACTTTTCATGCCACATGTGATTTTCTTGGACCATATCCTTTTAGGTACGTTTAGATATCTTCCTGCTTTGCTTGTCCCTTGAATGTTGGTGTCTGTCATGTTCCATTCTCATTCTACACCCTCTGTAAGGGTTCACAACCACACGGTTGTTTTCAGGTATGTTATATGGATTTTGGAGTCATCATATTTTTCTAACTCAGATATTGCTTCTCTTGACATTTTGTATGAATAGAAAAAAATATATTTTGGTAACAGATTTGTGAAAAATTGCATAATTTCTTTTTACCTGTCCCTTTTTGATTACTGCTCTTAGTTTGTCTTTTGATATCAGATATTATTTATTTGGAGGTTCTATTCTGTTTTTACTGTATTTATATTTTTTTCCTCCATTGAGAATTCCACCCCATCTTTTTCTCCCTTCCCCTAAGTTTCAAAGAAAAAAAAAGTCTGTGATACTTTCCCCCTCTGCATGATTTCCCCACAGCAGGTTGCAGCAGTTGACAGGAGCAGAAGAGCAATTGAAGAGGAGAAAATGACCCTGTTTGCTGAAAGTAAAGACAGTTTAAGGATTGCTCATTCCTCTTCAACTGCTTTTACCAAGCTTTCTGTCTGCCCTGGGGAAGATTATGTTCCAGGTGGTTCGGTTTATCATGTCAGTAGTTTACCTGCAATAGTCTCTCACTCATTTCTGGCCCTTTTAGTAGCAAAGAGTCTGCTAATGAAAAGTAGCATAAGAAGGGAGGCAGTGTAGTATAAAAGTTGTCTCTAGAGTCAGACTGAGCTGATGGTTCCTAGCAGTGTGACCCTGTGCTTTCTAAGCCTTAGGTTCTTCATCTGTAAAATGGGGATAATGATAATATCTCATTGGGTCGCTGAAGTATTGATTAACTGATATAACTGGAAAGCTCTTATCATCCTGTCTGTTAGATACAAGGGTTCAATAAATGCTAATAATTGTGAGTAAGCTAGATATATATATATTACTTATATATATATTATATTATATTACTTACTTATATTATATATAATATACCCAGCACTGTGGAAGTTAAAGCCAAGTGCTGCTGGTGACTGGGCAGTGACTTGAGAGACTACCAGTGGGATGGGAGACGCTGATCTGCCAGGTCGTCTAAGGTCTGAGCCTTTTATTTATTTAGCTTTTCACATATAGCAAGACAGCTTGGAAAAGTATAGTTTCAAGACTGACCCAACATAACTATAAAAGAGGCCTGTCATATGTGGTTGAAAGCAGCAAGCTGTGTCGGAAGCCTTTTCCATCTGATTTGAACTCTGATGGTTCCTGCATCACTGCGGACCCTTGTCCTTGCTCTTCTCAGCCCTGGTCTGTCTCCCCATGATTTTGGCTGGTAAGCTTTGGCACAACTTCCCAGCTAACTCTCTTGGCTGAGCAGCTAACAATAGCTCGGCCCCTGTTTAGTTCTGGCACATCGTTCTCAGTTTGGCTCACTGCGTCTGACACCGGTTCTGCCACCCATGTGGGCCTGTGACCCAGGGCCATTTTTTTTTTGAGGTGGAGTTTCACTGTGTTGCCCAGGCTGGAGTGCAGTGGCATGATCTCGGCTCACTGCAACCTCCACCTCTCAGGTTCAAGGGATTCTCCTGCCTTAGCCTCCTGAGTAGTTGGGACTACAGGCATGCACCACCATGTCCGGCTAATTTTTAAAATATTTTTAGTAGAGACAAGGTTTCACCATGTTGGCGAGGCTGGTCTTGAACTCCTAACCTGAAGTGATTTACCAGCCTTGGCCTCCCAAAGTGCTGGGATTACAGGTGTGAGCCACTGTGCCCAGCCCCTCCTATTTATTTCTATGGAGCATCTGGCTTCTCAGCTTAGCATCCTGGTACCTTCCTGGAGATTTTTAAATCCCACAGACACATAAATTCCTTGACATTAAGGTTCAAAGCAAGTGTGCTCCTGTAGCAATGATCCTGATCCTTGTGTTTAAGGGTTTTAATTAATATTGGAGTTTTCTCCAAACATAGGAACATTAATTTCGATTACTGTATATTAGCTTTTCTAAGCATTGGTGCAAGCCATCTTTTAAGATCTATGGTCAAAAACAATTTCTTAGAAGTAGTAAAAATAAATGGTTATGAGTTTGCCTGAGGAGTGTGTTCAGTGTCATTCAATTATGTTGAGAACTTAGTAATAATGATAGGTCTGGCACGGTGGCTCATGCCTGTAGTTCTAACACTTTAGGAAACTGAGGCAGGTAGATCACTGGAGCTCAGGAGATCAAGACCATCCTGGCTAACATGGTGAAACCCCATCTCTACTAAAAATACAAAAATTAGCTGGGTGTGGGGGCATGCACCTGTAATCCCAGCTACTCGGGAGGCTGAGGCAGGAGAATTGCTTGAACTCGGGAGGCAGAGGCTGCAGTGAGCCAAGATTGCACCACTGCACTTCACCCTGGGTGACAGAGCGAGACTCTGTCTGAAGAATAAATACATAAATAAATAAAATAGTAAATGACAGCAGCTAACAAGCAGTGATTGCCATGTGTCAGGCACAATTCTGGGCACTTTACATTTATTAATTCATTTCATCTTCCTTATAACTCTATGAAAGTGGGCGTGGTGGCTCATACCTGTAATCCCAGCACTTTGGGAGGCCAAGGCAGGTGGATCGCAAGGTAAGGAGTTCGAGACCAGCCTGGCCAACTTAGTGAAACCCTGTCTTTACTAAAAATACAAAAAATTAGCTGGGCATGGTGATAGGAGCCTGTAATCCCAGCTGCTCGGGAGGCTGAAGCAGGAGAATCGCTTGAACCTACGAGGTGGAGATTGCAGCAGCCTGGGTGACAGTATGAGACTCCAACTCAAAAAAAAAAAAGAAAAAAACCTCTATTAGTTGATTATTAATCTCATACTCATGTGAAATTAATAGCCCTATATAGATGAAATTTAGGGGCAGCAAGATGAAGTAATTTGCCTGAGGTCACACAACTGGTATCAGATCCATCATGCAAAGCCAGATAGTCCTGATCCTAACCTCTCAAAATGGCCACTGTGTCTTAGGACCATGAGAGATACAAAGAACTGTAAGCTGGGATTACCCTCTATCATGATACCCATTTGGCATAAGAGAAATTGTTATACCATAGTGCTTCAGAGTGTGAGCTTCGGAGCCAGTGGGGTCTGGGTTTAAGTCTTGCCTTTGCCACTTTCTGGTTATGTGCATTGGGGCAGGCAGTTATTTGACCTATTAAAGTTCACTTTTATTTACCTGTGCAATATGTCACAACATTATTGTGACACTAATCACTGCTCCTGGCACATATTAAAAATAGTACCTATTTTTATTAGAGATATATAAGGCAGTATGTGCTATGTTCTGTTTGAGGGGTACAAAGTAAATGTTAAGGGTGCCTAAAGAAAAAAATTAATATAAAAAAATTTGGCTGGGTGCAGTGGCTTACACCTGTAATCCTAGCACTTTGGAAGGCTAAGGTAGGCAGATCACAAAGTCAGGAGATCAAGACCACCCTGGCTAACATAGTGAAACCCCATCTCTACTAAAAATACAAAAACTTAGCAGGGCATAGTGGCACGTGCCTGTAATCCCAGCTATTTGGGAGGGTGAGGCAGGAGAATTGCTTGAACCCGGGAGGGATTGCAGTGAGCTGAGATTGTGCCACTGCACTCCAGCCAGGGCGACAAAGCAAGACTCTGTCTTAAAAAACAAAAACAAAAACAAAACCTTTTTATTATGAAAATCTTAAGTGCATAAAAATTAGACAATAGTATAATGAATCCCCAAGTAACATTACTCAGCTATAGAAGATATCAGCATTTCACTAATTTTGTTTCATCTATGTCCTCCACTTTTTTTTACTCAAGTATTTTAAAGTCAACCTAGATATTAGATCATTTTACTCATAAATACTATAATACCTTGCTTCAGTAGTAAGGACTTAAAAAAATCGCAGTGTCGTTATGATTATCATGAACTTGAAAAAAAACAAAAAATTATTTTATATCAGTGTGTGTTTCTGTTTTTCTTATTGTCTCCAAATTGTTTTACAGTGCATTTTGTTCAAATCAATATCAAAATAAGTGTCTGCTTCTTAAGTCTCTTAAACTGTAACTCCCCTTCTTTTGATAATATTTACTTGTTTTAGAAACTAGGTCTATATTTTCCCTGTAGAATTTTTCATACCCTTGACTGGGCAGATAGCTTCTGCATAGTTGTGCAGAGCCATATGGGAGCCTGAGGCAAGAAGAAAAACCAGTGATACTGGCTCTGACTTTATTTAAAATCATGTTATTATATTCATTCTAATTTTTTTGCATTCATTTTGATTTTGGAAAATATGTATTAAAATATTTATGTCCGTTACTGTATTTTTTGGCACACCCTTAAATTTTGTACTTGAGGCAAGTGCCTCATTGCTTTGTTCTAGGCCCAGCCATGAGTTGCTTAATTTGTTCCTCTATCCCCCTTGTGTCTTGTGAGCTGGTGATTAGATCCATATTCTAGAGCTTTCCTATTCTCAGTGTGGTCCAGCAGCATAAGGATCTCCTGGGAGCTTCTTAGAAATACAGACTCTTAGGCCACAACCTGAACCTACTGAGTCAGAATCTGCTCTTTAACCAGATCCCCAAATGATATGTATGCTCATTGACGTTTGAGAAGCACTGAGTGGAGGCATAGATTCCAGTGCAGTTTATTTGGCAAGGATGCTTATAGACCTGTGGTGAATTCCTTACTTGTAAAACTTTAAGAGGCATGTAGTGTCTCTTGTTATTGGTGATATCAAGATTGATACAGTAGATTCAGATGTGATCAGCTTGACCCATCCATGAGAAAGTTAGGATCACTTCTGAGAGTTCTGTAGAGTGAAATGCTTAGGAAAGGGGGCTGTAGAGCCCAATTTTATGATTTGAATCTTGACTTTACACAGCAGTGTGACTCTAGATAGCCACTTATCTGCTCTGTGCTTCACTTCTCTATCTGTAAACTGGGATAATAGTAGTACCCATTTCATTGGGTTGTCATGCAGATTTTTTTTTAGAATAATGCCTGGCACAAAGAAAGCCCTCAATCAGAAATAACGCTTCTTTTCTTCTTTTGTCTTTTTCCTCCTCAGCAGAGAATGCATCCTTACAAAGATATCCTTTGAGTTGAGCCTTGCAAAATGAGTTGGACAGTGTTCCAGGTGGTATCAGTTACTTAATTATAGGCAGAAAATGGAAATTCACTTCCTATTTTTGGAGAGTGGCAAAGAATTAGACTTGACTGTAGAGTTGCATGTTTTCAGGAGGATGGGGAAAATCCAGTTGATGGAAGGCTTGGATATAGGAAGTCTCTAGTATTTGGGGAACAGAATTTTTAAGGGGAAGAGAATGTCATGAACAAAGTAGCACTCAAGAAGTTTAATGCAGCACCCCTGTGCAGGATACATTTGAAGGAAAAGAGTCTGAAGGTTAAGAGTGCATTTAAATAGTTTACACAAAAGGTAATAAAGGCCTAAGCCACAGTGATGGCAGTAGGAATGGAAGAACTAGTGGGCGGATATGAGACTGTGATAGTGTAATGAGCATGAGTGCCCAGGCAGGGGGTGTGTCTGCTTTGGGTTTTGCTGCTTACTAGCTATGTGGCCTTTATCAAGTTACTTAACCACCTGAACCTCTGAGCCTCGGTTTTCTTATAAGTGTAATGGGAATAATTACACCTGTTTGGCAGGTTAGTTGCAAGGATTAAATAGGTGTGTCAAGTGCCTGGAGCTGTGCTCAGCTTATAGGTAGCCCTCAAATGTTAGTTATTATTACTAGGTAATTGACTGAGCATGTGATTGAAGGAGAGGAAAGTAGTAGAAATGATTTTTTAGCTTCAAGACTAGGATAATTGGTGATATAGAAATTGCAATATACTTGCAAGGGAGAATTGGTTTAAGGAGGCGATATTATATTCTGTTTAGATATGTTGAGTTTGAGACCCTGACAGGATATCCTGGGGGAAATGTGTTGGATGCCAGGGGTAAATTATGCATGGGCACACATGACTAGATTCATAGATTTGCTTTTGGTGCAGATTATGGTTTCAATAACGGTTTGTGCTCCGGTTTTTCATTATGTCTGGGGTTTCTGACAAAGTAGATGTTTTACCTTGACATCAGTTCAGATTAGACTCTGACTTTGTAGTCAGTGGTCTGGGGCCTGGCTGCTTCATCCATAGCTGAAGTTAGGGAGGTTTTGTTCCCCCTTGTGGCTTTTCCTCATTTCAGATTGTGTTGACATTTTAAGAAAGCAGTTTGTTTTACTTCTTAACCATTTCAAAGTTTATCTTTTTCTATCTGTGCACAGGCTGATGCTGAAATTGGGGTGTTAATGGGTGCTATTTAAAGAAGCTCATTTATGGGCAATTAAATAACATGCCTGTCAGCCCAGATTTGATAGGGAATAGGGGAACCTTTTTAAATTTTATTTTAAGTACAGTGAAGTTTAATTATATTTCCTTTTCTTTCAACTCTTTTGTTAGATTATCTAGAAAACAGATTTCTTCTTCTTCTTTTTTTTAAATCTGTATATTTATTTTGCTTCCTCCCCTGTCTTGGGAGTGGTGGGCTGAGATGGGTAGCCAGTATATTTAAGTTATATTTTGTATTTTAAGGGAGTTTTATATCAATGGTTTTAGATGTTCCAAGCATTACAGAGAGAATAATGCAGCTGATGCTAAAAGTAGCCCCTCTGTAGGTAGTAACTGACATCTCAAACATTTCATGTCCCAGAACAGCAAAAAGACTGACAGTAGTAGCAACTAACGTATGTGTTTATAGGGCGGAAGTTGTCCAGATCTGTCATGTATCCTGGAACCCAAAGTAAATATCATTTCATGCACACTATTTATAGAGAACAACTTGTGGGGCAGAGGGACATAGGGACTCTCTCATCCTATTCTTTCTTCTGGAGCAGCTGTTCAAGATCTCTATGCAATCTGTTTTCTCTCTCTCTCTTTTTTTTAAATGTAAATAGATTTGAGTACTTTATATGTAACTGAGTCTCAATATATATTTGTTTATAATTGTATGTGCAAATATGTAACGGTGATGGCACAGGAAGAAATAGTATTTTGGTTGCCTGGTAAAGATAATGTTATGCAGTATGTGGAAGAACAGTATATGGCATAAAGTATTTAAATTGGAGTGTTGGATGAAAGCAAATAAATTAAAAAGCAGAAAATGGAAGAAGTGACTGGACCGTGAAAGAATGTCAGTGCTTACAAGAATTAGGGGTAGAAATCATTGAAAAATGGCTGGTGGTAGAAGCTCAGAGAAGGATGCCCATTAATGGCAGCTGGAGCTTTGCCTGATGGTGGTGCCGTCTGGACTTCAGCATAAACGTAGCAGTCGATCAGAGGCAGAACGCACCCCCCCCCCCCCCCGCCCCAGCTGCCCCCGTGCCCACAGAATGCAGCTGACTAACATGGGCTCCTGTGAATATTAGGAACAGAAATTGGTATCTTGTGGAGACCTGAGGCTAGGATAAGAGAGTGCAAATAGAAAAATTTCATGTTCTAACAGGAGAAAAAGTGAGCTATGAAGACAGGCTTCCTCTACTTACATTTCTCTTGGCCAATAGAATGAAGGGATAAACTGCAGGACCATCCTCTGGTTAATGAAAAATTCTACGGAACAGACCAAAGTGATTAGCTTTGTTATGTGAGAGAAGCCTCCAGGTGATGCCATTTTTCATTAAGTCATTTCCCGTCCTGAACTGGAGAGGGAACTAATTGTGTGAAGGAAACCTGAGAAATTAGAAGGTACTTGAAGTATTCACAAGTAGATAGTAGCTTGTTCCTCTTGAGTGCATGTAAGTGTAGAATGCATTGGTTGGGATTTGATAAGATGGGAAAATGTGATTTTGGGATTTCCATACTGTATTTCAGGGAGCAAGAAAGAATAGGTACCTAAACTTGAGCTTCATTGCAGCCTTTAGCTGCTACTTTAGGTGAGACCTTCCCTTTGAGGGCAGAGGTAGAGTCTTTGGCTAATATGTGTTGTTGAATTAATGAATTCCAGTGGGGTTAGGTTTACCTGGGCTTTTTCCTAAACCTACTTGCAGGAAAGAAAAATGGTAGTAATTACTATAGTGGAAAATCATAAATTCAGGTGACCGTAAGTGTGGCATTTGTCAGTACATGTGAAACAGTGGACAGCGCTTTATTGATTGCATTTTTGTCATTTGAGAGTATCTGGAGAGAACAGAAAAGAAGCAGAGTATTGAGGGGAAGAATGCTGTGTTGGGAATCAGGAGACTTCAGCTCTAGGGCTAAGCCTTTAGTCACTTCTAACAGTGGGCAAATCACCTTGACAGATGCTTTTCCAGACTAGATCAATTAGATAGTTTCTGGGAGCTCTAAGGAGGTGACAGTAATGTGGCTTGAGTGAACATACCAGAATCATTTAGAGCTTAGAGACATGAGCTTATAGAATTACACATGCTCTGTGTGTGCATGAGTGGGCGTGTGTGTGTTTGCCCAAATGAGCGTCATTGCTGTATTGAACTTCGTTACTAATGGGATATTTGTCAAATATTTGTTTGAGGGGTTTCATGGTGTGTGGAGAGCACTAGATAATTTCTAAGGACTCTTCCAATCTGAAAAATTTAGGTTTCCAGGAAATGGAAATTGGGCTTGGATGCCTTTTTCAAAGGCATTTTATTTTATTTTTTGGCCTGGCTGGTTGTAGGGCTTTCAAACTTCCATAAAAAAATTAAAATAAAAAAATAAATATAGCAAAAACAGGGATTTTAGGCCTGAAAATTGCTGTAAATATTTGTAAGCCATTGTTGAACAGTGGGCAAATTAATATCTCTGGGGTGAATCACAATCTCACGTAATGAGGTAAAACATTTCGGCAAAAGGCTGCTAGAGGATTGACTTTATTGAGACACAAGATGCTGCAGCCTGTTTTGCTGGTTCATTCCTTATTCCTTGGAATAGCTATTTTGTCCATGTAGATGCAGAGTTGAACAATGAACTTGCTAACGATGAACCTGACTTCCTCCCTTCTTTCCTTACTGCCTCCCCACCTCTTAGAGCAAAAATGCTCTTGGCTTGCTTTATATTAATACTGAATATGTTGATCCTTGCCTTGTTAAATATACCACTAACTAAAGAAATGTATTCAGAGGAGCCATTTGTAAGCCAAAAATAAAATTCAAAGGCCTCCCCAACTCCCTCAACCATCTGAGTGGACTCCCTCCTCAGCCAGGGCACTCTAAAATTTAACCTAAAAGACTGGTTCGGTCCATGAAATGAAGACTAGGGGTTGGAGGGACAGGCCTCATTCTGTCTCTCCAGGCGTAATGTGAATTCCAACCTTAAGTCTGATAAGAAACATTACAATCTGATTTCTGTGAAGCTTGATATCTGGAGGTTTCATCTGCATGATAAAACAACCGCTTATCTTAATCCAGACATCACTTTCTACTGATAATAACTCTTTCAACCAATTGCCAATCAGACTATGTTTAAATCTACATATGACTTAGAACCACCCCCCCATATTCTGTGGTAGGACTTTTCCTTAGTTCAGCTTAAGACAGGGTCCTTGTCACACGACCTTGAAAAATTAGGCTTGCAGACAGTTTGAAGGGTGAGAAAAATGGAATTTATTGGGCAAAAAGGAAAAAATAAAGGGAAACAGCGAGTCCTGCTACTATAGGCTTCCTGCCTTGAAGATTGAATTCCAGGTTCCACCTCGGAACAGGAGGGGCTGGCCTGTTCCCCCTGCAAACAGCAGGAACTTCTGGAGTCTCCACCCACTGTGTGCACTGGCCCAGTGCGCAGGCCAGCTAGGGTTTCTCCAGGGACCCCTTTATACTTGGCCGTCTCAATTCAAGTTGTCTTGCCCTTTAATTTTTTTAAATTTACATTGGCTGGTGTGCAGTGCTGTGCAGTGTTGTGATCTCTGCTCACTGCAACCTCCCAGGTTCAAGCAATTCTCCTGCATCAGCTTCCCAAGTAGGTGGGACTACAGGCACATGCCACCATGCCCAGCTAATTTTTTTGGAATTTTTAGTAGAGATGGGGTTTTACTATGTTGGCCAGGCTGGTCTCGAACTCCTGACCTCAAATGATCTGGCTGCCTAGGCCCCAATGTAAATCTTAAATGTATTGATTGCTGTTACTATGTCTCCCTAAAATGTATAAAAGCAAGCTGTACCCTGACCATTTGGGGCAGAAGTCCTCAGGACCTCCTGAAACTGTCTCATAGCTACATCCTTAACCTTGGCAAAATAAACCTGTCTAAGATATTTTGGGTTCACACATTTGACCTCAAAATTCCTGAATGCAAGTTGGTATACTTTTTGCTAGTGTAGGAGGCAGTGCTGTACATTTCTCCTTTGCATTTGATAGTAGAATTTTTAGCTGTTTTTCTTTTGCTAAACTTTTCACCATCAGCAGTGCGGATGTTGAAATTTTAATGCCACATCCTCTGTGGCCCTTACTTTCTCCCATGCCTTCTAGGCACTCTAAGGGACATTGAAATGAAGACAGTCACCACTTAATATATGGTTGTCAATAGGATTTCTTCCTGATGTTTTATGCTTTCGTGACTTCAGGAAACTTCTTTATTGAATTGGGCTTGGGAGAGGTAAGAAAATACAAGTTTCTTTGGTAGAGGTAGCACATCATGGTGTGGTCTGGTGAACAAGAAGACATAACCTTCCTTGGTTAAATAGAGGAAGACCAGAGCAGTAGGCCCTAAAATCCTTTTAAAAATCATTACCATTTTCACTGTTCCCTTAGTTTTCTGACCTGTCACACTGCCTAAAATGGACCTTCAGTAGGCCCAAAAGATCAAGCATTCTTTCTTAGCAAGATGCATTTCCTCCTGCTTTATCAGCTGTCTTTCTGTCAGAAAGGCAGAGATGGTCACTATTTTCTCATGTATGACAGAGGTTCACCGGAGCCATTATCTGTTTGGGTAGGGAGGCCGGGATATGGGGAGGGCTATGCAATGTATAGTGTAGAAAAGCTTTCTCCCTCTGCACACACTTCTAAGATTTGTTTTGTCTTTGCTTCCATTTCTGTTCCATTCCTATTGCTCCATGAGCAACCATGGGGGCACAGCCACTGGCAATATCATGATTAATTATTCTAGGAAGCCTGGATAAGTCGAAGTGGTTGTTGTAAACATCTAAACTTGAAATCTATTTTGTTTAAAGCAAAAGCTGTGTTTGCATGCACCAAGGGAAAAGCTGGTGGTAGAAATGGCTGTACAATTTGCCTCTGGTCTGTAGTGGGAAATATTCATTTTGGGAAATAGGATGGATCAATGTGGTTTTTCTCTATATATAAAGTTGTTATTGGAATAACAACTTATCTTATTTTGCAGTCCTAAAGTAATAAATAAAACATTTATGGCTTGGGATAAATAGAGAGCATCCCATTACCTATAGTAGCAGGCATGTTCTTACTCTTTTCAAGCCTCAGGCAGAGCGACATCAGCAGATTTTTTTCATTTTCTAATCCAGAGCCTTCTAATTTCTTTCTGTCAAAGAACCTGCATTTTAATACTGAGCAGATCTGCAGGGACCCTTTTTGATACGACTACATTTTGTAGCACCTCTTTTAAATTGTATTGAACTTCAGTTATCAGAAGACAGCATGGTGTAGTGGAAAGAACATGGCCTTAGAATTTATATAGTGTCCTTTTTTTTTTTTTTGGTTGGCTTGAAAATGCAGTCTTCAGTTCACATTCAGATTCTTGAATCATTAGTAATCTGGAATTTTCTGATGACCACACTCAGAGTTCTTCAGCTACAGGGCCAGTTTTTGGTGTTTCCTGATGTGTCAAAAGGAGCTCCCTGCTTAGCCTCTTTAGAGGGTACTCATTCCATTACACTCTACACACCCACACCCCACACACCCTGGGAGCTTCAAGAAGCTGGGGTAACATTTTCACAATTTTGAATTGTTGGGTTTTTCATCCTGTACTACATCATAATGACTGTTACTCTTGCCCTTTGGTGGTTATCGTGCTGGAGAAGCGTCCCCACTCATCTGTGCTTTCAGAATGCCAAATCTTCATACAAAGAATAACCTTCAGTTTCTTCTGCAGGACAAAGCCTGCCTGTCTGAGCACAGTGAGTCAATCTCACCTGTTCAAACATTTGCCACTTATTTATTAAACAAATACCCTCTATCTATGAGAGTGTGCTGTGGGCTGTGGATGAGAAAATGGTGAATCAATCTATGAGAGCATGCTGTGGGCTGTGGATGAGAAAATGGTGAATTATCCATGATTTTGAGAAGTTTATTGTGTAGGAAGGAAGATAAGAAAAGCAGGTTTCGTGTGGTGAGGTAAGGGCATGGGTTTTATTGTGTTTTGGCCTTTTTTAAGAAAGGAAAGGATAAAATGATGAAATCCTTGAAGACGTAAAGTTTGTTGTGTCTCTTAAGAACAGCAAAACATACAGTTTGCCAAGAACAGCAGCAGCATCGAGGGGGAATGGTAGGAGATAAGGAAAACTTTTCCCTCAATTCTCTACCTGATTTTTCCTTTGACTGTTTTTTTTTAGCCCCCCTGCCTTTGACTTTCAAATGAAGTACCTCTGTCACTTTATTTGAAGTACCCCTGTCACTTTATTTGAGATTCATTTGGTGGTCTCTGTCAACTGTCCTAGGATCAGGGTATCTCTTCCTCCTACTTTGACCCTACTCATATAGATCATCATATCCACTCCCATTCCTTCTATTAGCATATAGCCAAGACTGCTATACAGAACTTCAGACCTGCATTTCCAACTGTCCCCTAGACACTGCCACCTGGGTTCTCACCCCATGTCGGATAGACATACCAGAACTCAGCTCAGTTTTCTCCTTCTCACACCTGCGCTTTCTACTTCATTCCCTCTCTGAATGGCACTGCCTTCCACCAACTGCTTAATGCAGGATGTGAGCACCTTTTCTTTAATTCCCACCAGCCACCCTTCAAGTTTACCTCCTAAATATCTGCTGAATCTGTCCTCTTCGCTGTGTTGCTTCCGCCACAATCCTAGTTCCAGTCATCATCACTGACTGTCACTGAGGGAGCCTCTGAGGTTTCACTAGATTAGGTCTTACCTCTGACCAATGCCTTCTTCACACACTGCAGCCAGAATAATCCCTCTAAAATGTAAACCTAGTCACATCAATTCTCTTAAAACCCTTTAATGGCTCCTTATGGCCCTTAGGATAAAACCCACATTCCTTAAATAGCTTAAAATGTCCTTGGTGACCTGGCCTTTACCTGGCTCCTCCCACGGCACACTGCCTCCAGCTGTCCCCAGCTACTTTCTCCTTCCTAAATTGGTCATGTTCTAGCACTTGCAGGCTCTAACATGCTGTTTCTCTTGCCTAGATTCTACTCCCATTTTTGCCTGGCTACTTTTTATTTTTCCCCTAGATCTTGGCTTCAATGTCACATCCTGTAAAAAGCCTCTAATTTTCTCAAAACTAGGTTAGATGCCTCCATTACGTGCCCCTTGTATGGAGTACATAAAAGTGAAATTGCATCATGATTGCCTGTTGAATTGTCATTGTTCCCTACTAAACTATAAAAACTTCACTAGGACAGGGAATGTTGGGCGTATTCACCAGTGTGTCCAAGACACCTAGCATAGTGCCTGGCCTATTATTTATCAAGAAACACATCTTTTACTATGCCACTGCTATTTACCAAGAGCTGTTCTTCTTTGCCGCTTGGTCCTAAGCTGCTTCAGGGCAGGACCAAATCCTATTTGTGTGCCATTCAGCACTTTATGTTAAATGAGTTTGTTTCACCAACTACCTTCAGAAGCATTATTGTACCTGATCTTTTAAAAAATATATGAATATACATTAAAAAATTAGATGAGACTATGCAATTAATTTTAAAATGTGCTATAAAACATACAACTGAATGAGTAGTTGCCCATGGAGTATTATCCGAATTTTAGAAGAAAAAGCATTAAAGCATCTGCTTAGGGCCAGGTGGGCATGGGTCTAAATTCCAACTCTACCGTTAGCAGAAAGGGGACCCGATCCAGACCGCCAGAGAGGGTTCTTGGAACTTGCACAAGAAAGAATTCAGGGCAACTTCACAAGTAAAGTGAATGCAAGTTTATTAAGAAAGTAGGCTGGGCATGGTGGCTGCTCACGCCTGTAATCCCAGCACTCTGAGAGGCTGAGGCAGGCAGATCACAAGGATCAAGAGTTTGAGACCAGTATGGACAACATGGTGAAACCCCCATCTCTACTAAAAATACCTCAATTATCTGGGTGTGGTGGTGCGCACCTGTAATCCCAGCTACTCAGGAGGCTGAGGCAGGAGAATCACTTGAACACAGGCAGTGGAGGTTGCAGTGAGCCGAGATGGTGCCATTGCACTCCAGCCTGCGGGGGCAGAGCGAGACTTCGCTTCAGGGGGAAAAAGAGGAAAGGAATAAAACAATGACTACCATGGCATAGCTCTGCCATGCTGTAGGCAGAGCAGCAGCATGGACCACTCAGTTGCTTATACTTATTGTTACTTCTTGATTATATGCTAAATAAGGGATGGATTATTCATGAGTTTTCTCAGAAGGGGGTGGGCAATTCCCAGAACTGAGGGTCCCTCCCCTCTTTACACCATATAGAGTAACTTCCTGATGTTGCCATGGCATTTATAAACTGTCATGGTGCTGGTGGGAGTGTCTTTTAGCATGCTAATTATAGTATAATTAGCATATAATGAGCAATGAGGGCACCAGAGGTCACTCTGTTGCAGTCTTGGTTTTGGTGGATTTTGGCAGGCTTCTTTTTGCAGTCTGTTTTATCTGCAAGGTCTTTATGACCTGTATATGGTGCCCTCCTATCTCATCCTATGACTTAGAATGCCTAACCTCTTGGGAATGCAGCCCAGTAGGTCTCAGCCTCTTTTACCCAGCCCCTACTCAAGATGGAGTAGCTCTGGTTCAAATGCTTCTGACGCTACCACTTAGTAACTCTGTGTTTTTGAGGATGTCACTTTCCTTCTCTGAGTCTTGGTTTCCTGATCTGTAAAATGAGAATATTTTGTATACCTAATAATGCCTGCCTTGCAAGGTTTTACAAAAATTAAAGGTTTATGAAAATAACTGCCATAGTACCTGGTACAAGGTAGTTGCTCTATGAATGTTAAGTTTCATCTTTTATTCTGACAGTGGTGACATTCCTGAAACATTTTTGGAATTTCTTTGTTGAGATACTTTTCAGAGCTTGCTATAGATCATCAAACTATCTCAATGGGAGAAATCTTTTATCTTTGAGAATGTGTTTGATTTTTAGGAATAGTTGGGTTCAGAGAGCAAGATCAAGATGGTTAATACCATTTTTGATATTAAAGTTATGTATGATTATAATGAGATTTTTCTTTTGTAATATCAAAATTGGTACTTATTCTGGCTCTCTCACAGGTGGCATTGACAGGTTATTCCATTTGGCACATTAAATTCAGGGAATTAACTATCACAAAATCTTTTGATTTTGAATAGCATTCTGATAAGCAGAATTAATAAACTCAGGAGAGCTGAGATCTTTAATAATACATTTAATCACAAGCTAACTATCAGAACTTCACTTCTGGCAACTAAGAACTTAAGGAAAAAAATGATCTAACTCATTTTAGGTGCTACCTAAAGTGCTACCCCATATTCTTGTGCATATTGGCGGCTGTTGTCTCTTTAGCTAGGTCCATGGAAATCAGTGTGGCTGAGCTATGGCAAGGGTGATGTTCTTTCCTAATGACCCAGAGGAACCTGTTGCCTTTTGGAGATCTGTCCTTCGTAGTAGAGGAGGAACCTGGATGTGGGCAGGATATAGCGATGGGATTGCTGCTTTTACAGAGGCATAGGGGGCTTGTGCAGAAAAATCCACAGGGCGAGTTTGTAGGAGAGATTGGAGGCACAAGGTTATCAGTCTGCTAAAGGAAAGCAGTGGCCGCAGGAGCACAGCTGGGAGAGGCTGGAAGCTGCATTCCCAGGGCCCTGTGCAAGCTGGACTGGGGTCAGCACAGTACAGGGGGAGGGCCAGTGACAATGCCCAGGTTACTGTGAGGAACCTCGTATTATTTTGTTATCCAGAGGTAACTGTGGGTTCAGTGTTTTGCCTCTTCATTGTATATAAGGTCATAAATGCAAATTATTGAGTAAACTATAAGGAGTTAGTGATAGGTTAATTATTTTCAAGATATTTTGCTAGTTTGTACCCTGAATTTACTTCATCTTCTAGTATATTTTTGTTGTCGTTACTGATGTTAGCACGATTCAGTGACAGCATTTGATGGGGAGGGACGCAAGAAGAAAAGTAAAACGTGAATATGCGTTATTTCCTGTGGGGAGTCATATAAAAAAATCATGAATATTTGTGAATCCTGGGTGCAAGGGAGAGAAGGTTGCACAACGCCCTTTGCCACCTGGGCCTAGGGGAGCAGAGTCACTTCAGCCAGTGGGGACTGGGCTGACTTGTGCTGTATTTCACAAGGGGTGAGTCTCCTGAAAATCTTTGTTATCGAACAGCATCAGCTTTTGGGGTATTGATGTCATTATAATTTCAGTAAAACATGGTTCTCAGGTTTTTTGTTTTGTTTTGTTTTGTTTTTTGAGATGGAGTCTCACTCTGTAGCCCAGGCTAGAGCGCAGTGGCACAATCTTGGCTCACCGCAATCTCCGCCTTCCAGGTTCAAGGGATTCTCCTGCCTCAGCCTTTTGAGTAGCTGGGATTACAGGCATGCACCAGGCTAATTTTGTATTTTTAGTAGGGATGGGGTCTCACCATGTTGGCCAGGCTCGTCACAAACTCCTGACCTTAAGTGATCTGCCTGCCTCAGCCTCCCAAAGTGTTAAGATTACAGGCGTGAGCCACCATGTCTGTCTGGTTCTTAGGTTTTAGATTCACAGAATCAATACTTCCCTGTGGATGATGTTCTCTTAGTGAAGCCGCCTGCTTTGTGGGATTCACGGGTCGTTCTGCAGCCTGGCTGTGGAATCACTGAGCCGGCAGCCTTTGACAGCAACTCTGGCAAAAAGCAAAGCTTACTTATTTCCTTTCATTCACTGTAAATGTTAAAATCCCATTTGAATTGCTGTGAAAATGCAAAGTTTAGAGTTTCAATTTTATTAAAAAAAGTCTAGAAAGAATATAAGCAAAATTACCTTTTTTCTTTTTCAGGTTTTCCTATAAATTGGTTATTGCTCATCTTTTCTGGGTATTTGATTTCTTTACTGTTGTTAACCAAGTTGAACTTACTATCTTAGCAGTGTCAGCGATGTGCATTAGCACAAACTCTTAGATGAAGATTCTGGAGCTTGTAGGCGACTGGAGCCATTTAAAGGGCTTTTGTGGTATAAACATATTTTAGAGACCTTGATGGTAAATAGGTGATCATATTCTGACAGAATGCTTTCATTTTTGGAAGTCAAAATTTTGCCTCATCACAAAATTCTCCCTTTATGATCTTATTTAGTGTCTGACGGTGATTAAAAAAAACAAGTGATTTAGATAAAAGAGTAGAAAAAAACTAAACATCAAATTTACTTGTGGCAAAGGACCTAATTTCCACTGGGTAAGAAAAATGCAGGATATCACTTTGGGAGGCCAAGACGGGTGGATCATGAGGTCAAGAGATCGAGACCATCTTGGTCAACATGGTGAAACACCATCTCTACTAAAAATACAAAAAATTAGCTGGGCATGGTGGAGCATGCCTGTAATCCCAGCTGCTCAGGAGGCTGAGGCAGGAGAATTGCCTGAACCCAGGAGGCGGAGGTAGTGGTGAGCCGAGATCGTGCCATTGCACTCCAGCCTGAGTAACAAGAGCGAAACTCCGTCTCAAAAAAGAAGAAAAATGCAGGATATGTATGTTAGTTTTCTATTGTTACCTCAACAAATTACCACAAACTTAGCGGTTCACAGATTTCTTGTCTTACATTCTGTGAATTGGAAGTCCAAAACAGCTCTCACTGGGCTAAGACAGAGTGTGGCAGGGGCTGTGTTCCTTGTGGAGGCTCTAGGGGAGAATTGTTTTACTTTTCCAGCTTCTGGAGGCTACCACATTCCTTTACTCACTTCAATGCCCTCTTCTACCTTCAGAGCTGGCAAGGTTGCATTTTTCTGACCGTTCTTCCATAGTCACATCTGCCTCTGATCACAATTGGGAAACTTTCTCTGTTTTGGGGCCTTTGTGGTTAGGTTGGGCCCGTCTGCATGGTCCAGGACAGTCTCCCCATCTCAAGTCCCTAAATTTAATCCTGTCCATAAAAATCCCTTTTCCCATTGAAAGTAGCATATCCTCAAATTCTGAGGATTAGGATGTGGAAAATTTGGGGGGATTAGGATGTGGAAAATATGGTGACCATATTATTCTGGTCACCATAATATGAAAATATTTAATACAAACTTTTATTCAGAGGATGTATTTTTCAAATGTCCCAATAACTTGTTACTAGGTTTTTAGGAAACTTTCATTTGGGTGTTTTTAGAGAAGAGGTGTATATATTCAAAAATAAAAAAACTCACAGATTTGGTTTGGATCATAATCTACTGAAGCTAATGATTATTCTCTTTTGCTTACTTTAATAGTGATAACCTGCTTAGGAGAGCAGCCTGTCAAGAAGCTCAGGTAATACTATTTAATGTGATAAAATTAAACCCCTCCTTATCTTCATTGTGCAGAAAAGCTGAGCTCTTTAGGGGACTTTCAGTGTCTTGCATCTGTGCAGTTTGGCTATTTTTTAGCACTATCAGGATGAATCACACTGGGAGCCAACTCTGAGTAGAACTCCAGGAAGTTAACCATCTGGCGAAGAGCAGTTCTGACGCCCACCCCTGTAGACTGTTTGTTTCTGGATTGGTCCCAAGAACACAGAACTGGACTGGTAGAAGCTCTGGGAATTTGTTTGTGTCTGCAGTTGTCTTTGTAGATCTGGCTAACCCTTGAATCATTCCTGATCTGAATAACCCCAAGGATATCAGTTCAGAACAAGTGTAACCTCTGAAAGTCCAATCTTCTTAAAATTGTTGATTCATATTTTTAAAGCCTATCTCCAGGCTCAACTGAGCCATATCATGTACACTGTTATCCCAATTACACGAGATTTTACTTTAATGTTCATTTATATGGCTAATTAATTATAGCTGGATTATGAATCCTTTCAAATTTAAGACCCCCATTTTTGTCCCCCATTGCAAAAATGTACATTATACTTTGCAGTTGAAATTCTGTGACTGAGTTGCCTTTTTGTTTGTATCATTTGAACTTATGATGTCAGAAATACCGAAATAGAAACATGAAAATCGAAAGTGGCAAAGATATGAAGCATTTAGTAGCAGTAAGTGGCAGACCTCCTGTTTGTTTCTGAGATATTTTCATGTATGACAGTGACAATGGATACTATAAATTAATTCCTCCCTTTAGCGATTGTTATCTAGCTGTTCTAAATCTGTGTTTTAAGAAGTTGATTACTTTTTTGTTTAAATGTGTTATCTCTCATATGGCTCTAAGTTGTTTTAGAAATCAATTTAAATAAACTTTAATATTAAATTGAAGGTGATCCCTGTCCCAAGCCAGTCATTACCAACTGGAAAATCCTCCTGGGAGGGAGGGAAACCCATTCTTTCTCTCTTTAAGGAAGAGTAGGCCTCTTGCTTAGAGTGTAATTGTAGGACCCTCACTTTCTCATTGAAGGTAAATGCTTCCACCTCTGTTCTGAGTTCTGTCTCCTCAGACTTTTATTTTCTCCTTCTCTCTTTCTTTCTTTCTACTATTCTAATTCTCCACTTCCCCTGCATGTTTAATTCCTTCCATCTCACAAATGGAAGTGGATTTGCCCTTATAGCCTCTGCTGGCTAATTTTCCTATCTGTGTTCTTCCTTTAACAGTCTAAATTCTTGAAATAATATGATTTTAAAAAACAATCTCACATAAACTTAATGTAGTCTCGTGTAAACTCCTTAGCCTACTGTGAATCTGAGACTTGAGTTGCAAGTAGGTACAAACTTTAGACACTAAGAAATCAGGTCAAGGAGGAATAATCTTACTAGCATACGTATGGAATCTGGTAGGCAAGAGAGCCTAGTTAGTGATGTCATTTCTACCTGATTCCAGAAATAGTATAGATAGAAAAAGAAAAAAATTACAATATTTGGAGATTTAACAGCAAAATATTAAGGTCTAAGTAAGAATGAAAACAGAATAGATATTATAATATACCAGAAACTTCTTACAAAGATACAGTCTTTTTCTCTGCTTCAGAAAAAGAATTTTGTTTTTAAAGCAAGCAATAGACAATGGTAAGAAAGGCTCCAAAATGAACTGTCAGGGAGGTGGCAGATTTAGAGTAAGTTATTCAATAAAAAATCTTTGTGGCTGGACACAGTGGCTCATGCCTATAATCCCAGTACTTTGGGAGGCCAAGGAGGGTGGATCACAAAGTCAGGAGTTCAGGATCAGTCTAGCCAAGATGGTGAAACCCCACATCTACTACAAATACAAAACTAGCTGGGCACAGTGGTGGGCACATGTAATCCCTGCTACTCAGGAGGCGGAGGCAGGAGAATCACTTGAACCCAGGAGGCAGAGGTTGCAGTGAGCCGAGATCATGCTACTGCACTCCAGCCTGGGTGACAGAGAGAGACTCCATCTCAAAAAAAAAAAAAAAAAAAAAAAACAACCTTTTCATAATCTTTTTTTCCTCCTATCTTTACTTTGGACTTCCATACTAGAATTCTGCTTTCTTGGCCCAGACCTGCTCCCACCATTGAAGACCCCAATTTTTGCCCATCTTGGTACTTTCCTTTTCTTATTCTTTTTGTTGACCATCGTTTCCAATTCAGACATAATAACAAGAATTCCCATTCATTGCTCATTTGGACTCCTCACATCTAGTCCTCTGCCTTGTAATTCTCATTCTTGATTCTCTCCTTAGAGCTTAGAGAGTCAAAGTTTTAGCTTTGGAATTAGAAGATGTATATTCCAGGCTTGTAATTTATCAACTCTGTAACTTTCAGGAACTTAATCTTCCTGATTCTGGACTTTCTAATCTGGAAAACTAAGATTATTTCATACCACCTTGGTTTCTGAGAACTAAGAATAATGTGTGTAAAAAATGTCAAATAAAAGGTGCTTGGTATACATTAGTTACATTTCTTTTCCCCTGCCAGTTCCTGCTATTTAGTTATCATACAGGGTTGCAAAGAAGAGAAGGCAAATAGAGTGTTAGGTTTATTTTGTGTGTGTATAAATATATGAAGATTAACTAGTAACACAAAGATTCTTCATGAACAAGTTTTAGTGATGAGTTGGGGAGAATATGGTACTCTGAAAACTAAAGACGCGAAGATTAAGCTTCTCTCCTGACAGACTATGGCCTTACTAATTATATGTTTATAATAAACCTAGCCATATCTTGTACAGAAAATAAATGTTATTTGCCTCTAGTAGATAAAGCAGGATTTTTTATTCCAGTACAAAACAGAGCTTATTGTCATTAAATAATGCTACTTTTTTGTTGTTGTTGATAGTGTTTTTGTTAATATGAGGTCATGAAAGAACATTTTTCCCCCAAGGGAAGATACCATATGTGCTGTAAATAAATCTTTTTGGAATGAAAGAATACATGTGACATTTATGAAATAACTGAACTTTTGCTGAAAACTTTGTTTTTTTTTTTTCTTTTTTAGGTGTTTGGCAATCAACTCATTCCTCCCAATGCACAAGTGAAGAAGGCAACTGTTTTTCTCAATCCTGCAGCCTGCAAAGGGTAGTTCCATTTGTGACTTGTTAGATACTTGGTTTTTCAAAGGGGGAAAGACATCACAGACTATCAGGCAGCTAGTGAGATTATGTGGAATTGAAAGAACTAGGTTTAGTACTCTTCTAGCAATAAGATTCATTTGTAATGTAGAAATAACAGTTAAATGAGAAATAACTATAAAGCTAATGGATGCTTAGCAAACTTGTCTAATTGAAGTTTAATAATCATTCCAGGATTAACACCTACAAAGATATCTTATTTGCTTGGATGTAGTCCCCCTGGGAGTGACTGCTATACTGCTAGGATGTAAATCATTAGGCCATCTTTGTCCACAGGATGTTCAGAGATGGCCAAGAATACTGTGGGCTTGGGAGATCAGAAACGTTCTTTCCAAAAGGGATGATCCTTGAGCTAGCCCTGAGAGGAAGCAGGCAGGAGAAGGCTACTCACTCTTCTCAACTGAGGAAATGGTCCATAGGACAGGGGCCTGGAGACAGGAGTGACCTAGTTATTGCTTTGTTATGACACAGGACAGTCTGTAACTGGTCTGGCCCGCCTGGGAAGGTCATGTGAGGAAATTGTGGGAATTAAGGTGTGAAGAATAGTTGAGAGTTGGGTATATAATGATTTGATCATGGCAGTTCATTGATTATTTGAATGAACCACACTAAAAAGGTGGGGAGGCTGTATGCAGGGGTGGGGAGTGGGTGTGTGGGTACTCGAAGTCTGTTAAGTAAAAATAAATAGGCAAAACATTTTTTTTTTACAGTGTTAGATGCAACTGTCATTCAGTTGAAAATGTGAATACAAAGACCTTGATGGCTTTAGAATAAATAATTAAAAATTTATTTTGAAAGAATAGTCAGAATTAAAGGATTGAGTGTTAAAAAATAATATCTTTTAATGTCCCTAATGTCCAGAGCAATTCTTTTTTGCTTTTTGGGAATCAGAAAATTAGTAAGCTGGGTGCAGTGGCTCACGCCTGTAATCATAGCACTTTGGGAGCCCAAGGTGGGCAGATCACTTGAGCCCAGGAGTTTGAGACCGGCCTGGGTAACGTGGTGAAACTCTGTCTCTACAAAAATACAAAAATTAGCTGGAAAAAAATCAAAAATTAGCCAGATGTTGTAGCATTTACCTGTAATTGCAGTTACTTGGGAGGCTGAGGTGGGAGAATCACCTAAGCCTGAGAGGTCGAGGCTGCAGTGAGCCATGATTGTACAACTGCAGTCCAGCCTGGGTGATAGAGTGAGACCCTGTCTCCAAAAAAAAAAAAAAAAAAGAAAAAGAAAATTAGTAAATATGTACTAAACTGGATTCTATAAGATTTAAGTCAGATAACATTAAGGTAATAAGAACAAGAAGCTTTGGGCTGGATTATAAGTGATAAGCATAATATTGTCGAGTAAAACACAGGGTATCTGACGTCAGTTTTTCTATTCATTTCTTGGGAGGCAGTGAGTGTGACTTCATAGACAGGAGGACACATCCTGCTTTATTTCTTTGTAATTCAGCTGTTTAATTCAGATTGTCTAAACAGACTGTTCTGCCTAACTGAATCATATCTACTGGGTTTTGTTAGAGCGGCTTCCCTCCCCCATAAATAAACCAGTGATAATGCCTATTGATCGCTTTTGTTTAATATCAGTACTAAATCATAGCAACAAATCAACAAGTCCTGATATAACACAGTCCAAATACCCAAGATAATTAAATTGTCAGTGGTGGCCTGTGGCTGAAGATAACAGAGAACTCAGCATGGGTATGGGAGTTTGAGGAACCTGGTCTGTTTACTGTTTTGCTGCTTACTAGCCCTGTTATATTGTGGGAGTTAATTTACTCTGAAATGCCCAATTTACTCATCTGTAAAATCAGAAAGGCAAAAGTACATACTTTAAAAATGATTATGTGGAATAGGGACCTTTGGTATTAAATGAGATAATGCTTATTAGGCACTATTTCCATTTCATAAACTGCTGAATTGTTACTCTTTACCATGGGCTAGTTTTAGAGACCTAATAAATTAACAACTTGCTAATTTCTGATGAAACTTATGCCAATTTGTTTAAGCAATAACCAGTTATTTTGAATTCCTGTTTCTAAGAAGTATCTACATTTTTTAAATTAAAAAGCAAATTTTTCCAAGCAATTTTAGGTTGTTTTTACATGTAAATGTATTTGCATTTTTAAAAGTAGATTCTTGTTTAGAACTATAATACCTTTAAATAAAAGTAAGCTAAAATACTGCCACTGAAGGAAACTCTTTTCTTAAGGCGTTGTCTCCTTTAACAAGGTGAATCCCTGCGTGCTTCTAGGAAACCCTGGCATCCCTTTTTTTTTTTTTTTTTTTAAAGCTTTCACTATTTAATTGCACTATTTTTGTCATCATGGCTCTGCCCTGACACATAATTTATAATTTATCATGTAGCTATTTTATTATGTAATACTGGATTAAAACTACATAAGAGCTTTAAGAAATAAGATAACTGTGTGTTTAGCATTAATAAATAATACATAAGAGAGTAATTATTTTGTGTGTGTGCCTGAGCCTAGAAGTTGCTGTAAGTACCTAAGGTTTTTATTTAGCCTTGGTGCTATCTAGCCCTTAATTATATAATAAATAATGTATTTCTTACTAGTAACACTTGCCTTTCAATCTTTTATATAGAACATTAGAAGGAAAAAAGTCTTCACCTTTATTTTAAAGGTTTTCTGAACTTAGAACATCATATAAAGATGTGAATAAAGACCCAAATGTTCTAACCTGATTTCTTAAACTAACTCAGCAGAGGTCACAGATATGTGATTAATATGGCAGATTGAGACTTCTTCATAATTTTGCTTTTAGGAAAAAGATCTGATCCACTTCCAACTGATCCTTTCATAACAATCTAGTAATGAAAGCAACCCTGGAAGGAGAACTATTTGCAGTATCACTAGCTCAGCCCTTTAATATTGGGTTAACTCCAGAAATGGTGAGCTGGAAAGGAGAAATTTTCATTCACCCTTTTATGTCCATTCTAATAATCATTCAGAGCAGTAGAAAGGTAGAATATATTTCATTTGCTTGTTATACACTCAGAGAGGCTCTTGGAGTCTCGCTCTGTCGCCCAGGCTGGAGTGCAGTAGTGTGATCTCAGCTTACTGCAACCTTTGCCTCTTCGGTTCAAGCGATTCTCCTGCTTCAGCCACCCAAGTAGCTGAGACTACAGGCATATACTACCGTGCCTGGCTAATTTTTTGTATTTTTAGTGGAGACAGGGTTTCACTGTGTTAGCCAGAATGGTCTTATCTCCTGACCTCGTGATCCACCCGCCTCAGCCTCCCAAAGTGCTGGGATTACAGGCGTGAGCCACTGTTCCTGGCCCATTTGAAATATTCTTTTGGATGGTTCTTCTGAAAATTTGTGCAAGCCTCTCAATTTCTATTTTAGTTCAAAATAAGAAATGTTTTGTGTTCTATATATCATTTGGTGGTTCTTTTTAAAGAATATTGAGTTTGGTCTGTGCATAACTATACATGCTCCTCATTAGCTGCCTTTGTAGCTTAATATAAAATGTCTCTTCTATAAAATATCCTTAAAGTTTTGTATAAAGTATCCAAAAGGTCAAAGGATACATCTTCAGTTTAAAAATAGTATCTTTTTTAGAAAGAGGACTGAGTAACTATAGATATAAAAGTTAGGTGTTTGACATTGATTGAAAGTACTAGATTTTGTTTTTCCTTACGTAATAGTTGAAATATTTGTGTAAAAGACAGGTCAACTAATTGTTATGTTTTAACATTAGTTTGACTTTGAGACTATGCCGTTGGTGAGAGAGATTGTTTTGCAACTTCTGCATCCCTGAATTCCTAGGCTGTGTTTTTGAATTCTGACCTGAATTGGATAAGAGTTCAGTGTCAGAATGATATGCATAATACTTTTGAAATATGCAAACGCTTTGAAGGCTCTTTTTTCTCTTATTGTAAGACATCCATGTTGTTTCCTTTTCCTCAGAATTTACATGTCTACATTTGGGGCAGGTTTATTCATTCGTTTATGCATTAATCAGATACTTAGTAAGTACTTTCTAAGTGTGCCATACACAACCCTAGAGGTCAGGGGATTCAAGGATTAATAAGATTTGGTATTTATTTTTGCAAAGCTTCCAGTCTAGTGCTGACAACAGTCTTGCAAGTCTCTAATCACCATACAGTGTGAAAGTCACTAACAGAGTTGTGTGTAAGCTACTAGGGGAGCACAGAGAGGGCATGACTGTGCCTGGGAGTTTCAGACAAGCTTCTGGTGAATTAGTAGTTTTGTCTACTTTGTCATGTTGTATTCCTAGCTCCTCCACCTGTGTCTATCACACAGTAGGTGCTCAATGAATACTTGAGTGAATCAAGCATTGTTGCCTGAATGGAACCATATCTAGTGTCTGTTCTTCCCCTAGTGGAACTACAGCGTGAACTATAAGCACCCCAAATGGATAAGAGCTTATTGCATTAGATAAACAGCAAATTCTCAGAGGCCCCAGGGTGAAAGGTTCTATTCTTCCATTCTTAGTAACTCGTTACTTGTTAAACTTTCTGTGCTTGAACAAATAAAGGAAACCTGTATTTCATGGTCGTTCTTACTCTGCCCTAAAGAAGATTGTAAGGCTTTTTGTTCTTCCTCTTGATACCTGTGTTAAAATGTTTGTATTTTTTCCTTTGTTTACAGCAAAGCCAGGACTCTATTTGAAAAAAATGCTGCCCCGATTTTACATTTATCCGGCATGGATGTGACTATTGTTAAGGTGAGGATGGCTCCAGAATGTTTATTTCACCCAAACATCTGCCTCTTATAACAACCTCTTCTCTTGGCTTCTTAGCAAAAATTGCTTGTCACAGAAGCAAAGAAATTAATGTTATAACCTGTTCTGACAATTGATAAAAGCAGTTTTGTTTTTTCCAAATAGTGTCAGCTTTTCATTTTCAGAATTGGATTGAGGGAGACTTGGAGAACTTGATACCTTTCATCTGAGAGATGGGATGTGGAATTACATCTTTTGGAAGATGAAAATTGTTATAGCTGTAATAATTCTTTTCCTGAAAATACACAACCTTCAAGTTTGAGTAATTAATTTCTTAGTAGTTCCACAAACAGGTAAACCATTTTCTCTCTAGTAAGGAATTATCACTGGTGAAGAATTTTAAATGATAAAGCTTCAGAATTTGAGATTTAGTTAAGAAGAAAAGGAGGCAAGCATAAATTACAAGGAATTATACTGTTTCTGAAGATGTAAGACCCTACTTGTTGAATTTTAAATGAGATATGTATGGGTAAGTACATACGTGTGTGTGTATGGTGAAAACCACTCTTACTGTGGTTGACCAGTTTCTAATGTATGCTTCCAGTAAATCATAGAAGTTAAAAAGGATCATTTTGTCTAGTTTACTATGCAGTGTTGAACCCTCTTTTCCAACTTTTCTGGCATGATTTTCCAGTTGTTTGCCTCTGGGGATAGGAGAAAGGGGAAAGAAACTAACATATATTGAGTACCTGTAATGTGGCAGGTATGAGAGACCTTAGTATGTGAAACTAATGTTTGTTTTTTGCAATAATTGGTGAAACTCACAGGTAAAACTATCTGGACCTTTCCTTGATGGGTGATTTTCTGTTTTTAGTGTGTGTGTGTGTGTGTGTGTGTGTGTGTAGATAGGATCTCACTATATTGCCAAGGCTGGACTCGAACTCCTGGACTCAAGTGATCCTCCTGCCTTGGCCTCCCAGTACTGTGCCCAGCCTTTTTGATCTGTTTTTTTAAATTCATATGTTAAATTTCTTTAATAGTTCAAGAAGTACTCAAGTTTTGTTTCTTTTTAATTTTGGTAAGGTAAATTCTTCAAGGAATTCATTTGTTTCATCTAAATTTTCAAGTTAATTGACATCAGGTTGTTCATAGTATCTTCTATTTACCTTTTAAATTTCTATAGCATCTATAGTGTCTCATTTTCATTCTCAATATTGCTTATTTGTACCCTTTTTGTTTTCCTTCAGTAATCTTGTGAGAGGTTTGTCAATTTAATTAGGCCTTGCCAAGAACCATTTTTTGGCTTATTGATCCTCTCATTTATGTTTCATTCATTTCTGATCGTTTTTTACTGTTTCCTTCATTCTACTTTAAAAATAATTTTTGGCTGTGCTTTTTCTGACATTTTAACTTCAATGCTTATTTCATTAGTTGTTGGCTTTCTTCCTTACCGTATATATTTAAAGCTACAAAGTCCAATCTGCTTCAGCTGCATCCTGTGCTTTTTGATGAATGATATTTTTATTATTTATTTCTGAATATTTTTTAATTTTCCTTATGATTTTTGCTTGATCTATGAGTTACTGAGACATGTTTCTGAACTTCCAGATCTAAAGTTTTTCTGATTGTCTTTGTTAATGATTTCAGACTTAATTACATTTTGGCCAAAAAAAAAATGTAGTCTATAAAATTCTAGTATTTTAAAGTTTGTTGAGATTTGTTTTATGGTCTAACACATGTTTTGTTTCAATAAATATTGTATCTATGCCTAAAAATAGTATATATCAGTTATTGGATACTATGTTCTATATATGTTCATTAAGTCAAGTTTGTTAATTGTGTGGGTTCAAATCTTCTATGTCCTTACTGATTTTTTCTTCTGTTTTAACTATACAAATTATCAAGAAGGAGGTGTTGGAAATCTCCCACTGTATCTGTGGATTTATCTATTTCACTACATAGATTTGTCCACTTTTGCATTTTGTATTTTGAGGTATGTTATTAGATGCACTAAAGTTTCAGATTATTTCAATTTTCTTACATTTGACCCTGTCATAGAATGACTATTTTTAGCACAAATACTGCCTTTTGTGATAGTCTATCTTATCTGGTATGATGGATAAGTTATACTAGCTTACTGATTTTTAGTTTTGCCTGGAATAATTTTTATATCCCTTTACTTTCATCTTTTTTGTATTCTGATATTTTAGATATATTGTTGATAAAAGCATGAAAGCAGGATATTGTAAAGGCCATTTTTCTCATCTTTTGACTTGACTGTTTAATTCATTCCAACATTTCTCATAATTATTGATGTATTTGGGCTTATTTCTATACCAGTTATCTATTGCTACAGAACAAACTGCCTCACTGTTTTTCTGCTTATGATTCCATGGGTCAGCAGTCTTGCCTGGGCTCCTAGTGGCATGGCTGAGGAAGGGTGGTCTTTGATGGCTTTACTCACATGTCTTCAAGTTGATACTGGCTGTCCTCTGGCTCATGTGGTTTCCACTAGGTATCTTCAGTGGTAGCTGGTAGCAAAAGTAACAATTCTCTTATATCATCTTACACTACCTAACCTCTGTTCAAATGTCCTGTGACTCATGTATTTATAATTTTTTCTAATTTAAGATAGTTATCAATTATATGTAAGTACTAATATGTACATTACATATACAGAAAATAGACATTTGAAAGGATGAAGTTAAAAAATTAATAGAAATAGAAATAGCGATGTTTGCTTTTTATGCCTCAGTAGAAACCACTACTCTTTACAGGGTTTGTTTTCTTTTTGGTTCACTTTTATTTATAAATAATCTCAAATTTATTTTAAAAAGTACAGAAATAATACAAATTTCCATATCACTTCATCCAAACTCCTCAGCTGCTGTATTAACATTTTACCAAGTTCACACGTGCTGTCTCTTTTCATGTATGTGTGTGTGTATATGTATGAATGTATATATATATATACCTATTTTCTGACTTATTTGAGAGTAAGTTGCAGAAATAATGTTCTTTTATTTCTAAATATCTATGTCTTAAAAATAAGGGCACTGTTATATAACTGCCAGAACAGTTATCAAAATCCAGAAATTAACATTGATGTACTATTATCTAATTTGTACAATTCAAATTAATTTCATTGTTCCATGAATGTCATTTATAACAAAAGAAAAAAACACTTTTTCTTGTTCTGCATCCAATCTGGGATCACATGTTGTATTTAGTTGTGGATATTTGTTTAGGCAACTTTAATCTAAAAAAGTTCCTCATAGTTTTTCTTTCATGGCCTTCACATTTTTGAAGAGTTCAAGTCTTTTTTTTTGTATAGAACGTCCTTCAGTTTGGGTTTATCTACTGTTTTGTCATGATTATATTCAGATTATGTAGTTTAGCAGGAGTACCACAGAATGTTGTGTCTTTCTCGATGCCATAATACATATAAGAAAGTTCTGTGAACTTTTTAAATTTTTAGCTTGAGATTTTTTTCAGATTACCCAGGGAGCACACATTTGGGTTACTTAGGTAAGGACTAGCTTAAGGTTGTGGATTCTCAGGGAAGATGTTTCTTCCTTCATTTAGCACCAAATTTCAAAACATGAAAGCATCTTTGCAGTACCCTGGGAATCAGCTAGGAGTAGGAGTAAGGCAACTTTGTTTTTATTCTCTTTAAAGTTCACATACAGTCTTTTATGTCCTGGTTTATAGTGGGGTGTGGTTCTATGTTAGATTCACTAATCTTGAGCAGGTCCTGGGATTTTTGTTTGCTTTTCCTAGAACCTGGTGAAACTTTGAAAACAACATTCAGATCTACCTGGTTCACTTAGATGCCCTCAAAACACTGACTGCGTAGGTGCTAGTTTTATATTTAGTTCTCTGTACTTTATTCTCATTTATTGATGCATCAAAGATGTTTTCATTATTTTACTCAGTAGCTATAATTTTCAGTGGTTCTGCATTGATAACAAAAATAATATAAAAGAAATTTCAATGGCAGGGTACGTAGTCTACCATTCTGTTAGAAATGGAATTGTAGCACTTCACATAGCTGGTTTTATTTAAATCACATACAGCCCAATTAAATTGAGTGTTATCATTATTTTATGAATGAGGAAATTGAGGATATAAACATCTAGAAAACTGCTCCATTATACAATTAGTAGTGACAGAGCTCATTTAAACCCAGGTCTGTCAACTCTAAGGCATGTGCTTTCTACCTTGGGCTTTGCCTCCCATTTGACATGAAACCTCCAAGACACCCTATTTCACCTTAGGATAGCACTATTAGAATATTCTTCCTAATTTTGAAAAGAAATCTGTTTCCCAAGAGTTTTTACACATAGGTCAGTGCTTTTCAACTCTGGCTGAATATCTAATTCCCTGGAAATGTTTAAAAATATAACTTATACCCAGGTCTCACTCCCTAGATATAACTAATGTGGAGTGGAGTCTGTGTGTCTGTATTTATAAAATAATTTCATTCATTCATTCACTTGTTCATTTGTTTATTCATTCCCAGGTGATTATAATATGTAGTTGGATTGAGAATCATTGACTTCAGGCTTGGTTCTATCCCGTCAGTTCATGTGAAACAAGCTTAATCTTTCTTCTGCAAAATAGTCTTCTGCAAAATTTTATCCTGACCCTCCCTTGAGCCTTCTGTGGTTTAAACATTTCCAATTTCTTCACGCGGTTAATGGTTTCAAATCTATCACCTTCCTGATTGTTCCCTTAAATATTCTCCAGTAGTGCCCAGAAATGAGGTGTGGGCTATCTAAGGAAGAGTAAAGCAAGATCACCATTCTTTCAAACAGCCCAAGCTCAGACTCTTTTGTTGTTGTCGATATTTCATGCTTTTGAGTCATATTGAACTCATTATCTTGTTTGCTGTGTACCATCAGGCCACTTTATAAAAAAGTGGACTTTACTTTTTAGAACAGTTTTAGGTTGAAGGAAGAATGCAGCAGAAATTACAGAGTACCTGTATTCCTTCTCTCCCCTGCCCATAATTTCCCATATTATCAACATCTCATATTAGTGTGGTACCTTTCCTATAATTGATGAACCATTACTGATGCATTATTATTAACTCAAGTCCATAGTTTTCATTTGCATTTGCTGTTTGTGTTGCACAGTTCTATGGGTTTAGACAAATGCATAATGCATTGTGTTCACCATTATATTAGCAGACAGATAAATTTCACTGCCCTAAAAATTCTCGCTGCTCTTCTGCTCTACCTATTCATCCTTCCCTCCAGGGCTGATGTTTTTACTGTCACCATACTTTTGCTATTTTTTAAATGTATAGTTGGAATCATACAGTAGGTAGCCTTTTCAGATTGGCTTATTTCACTTACCAATATGCAGTTTAGGTTTCTCCATTATGTTTTCATGGCTTGTTAGCTCATTTCTTTGCTGAATAATAGTCTATTGTCTGAATGTACTGCAGTTTATCCATTCACCTACTGAAAAAGTCTTGGTTCCTTCTAGTTTTAGCAGCTTTGAATAAAGTTGCTGTAAACATTAGTGTGCAGGTTCTTGGGTGGACATAATAAGGTTTCCACTCATTTGGGTAAATGCCTAGGAGTGCTACTGCTGGATAATATGGTAAGACTATGGTTTTGTAAGAAACTGCTACAGTAACTGGCTGTACCATTTTGTATTATAACCACCAGTGAACTAGAGTTCCTTTTGTTCCATATCCTTGTCAGTCTTTGTCATTGTTAGTGTTTTGGATTTTAGCCATTGAAATGAATGTATAATGATATCTTATTGCTTTATTTTGCAATTCTCTAATGACATATAATGTTGAGTATATTTCCATATGCTTATTATCCGTCTGTAGATCTTTGATGAGGTGTCTGTTCAGATCTTTGCCCTTTTAATTGGGCTGGTTTCTTTTTGTTGAGTTCTAAGAGTTATTTGTATATTTTAGATGCAAGTTGTTTGCTATGCATTTTGCATATATTCTCTCTCAGGCTGTGGCTTGTCTTTTGATTCTTATAATAGTGTTTTTTTATATAGCAGAAGTTTTAAATTTTACTGAATTTCATTTTATCAAATTTTGTTTTCTTTCATGGTTCATGCTTTTGGTGATGTATCTAAAAACTCAATCACCAAACCCAAGATCACTTAAATTCTCTCCTATGTTATCTTCTAGACATTTTATAGTTTTCCATTTTTGCCTTTAGGCCTGTGATCCATTTTGAATTAGTTTTTGTGAAAGGCGTAAGGTTAGTGTCTAGATTTTTTTCTGGGAGGTGGGTAATTGTTAGGTCACTATTTTTATCCTTGCTTTTTTAGTGCATTTGGGATATTTTTTCTAAGATCTGAGCCTCAAGTATATTAATATGATCTCTATTAATATTTTAAATTATGGTCTGTCAGATCTGTCAAGATCTTTTAAAACTTTGATTCTTTTATTTATGTACCTATTTACATTTATTAATTTGTTTTTGCAAATATTTATTTAGTTCCCACTATGAGCTAAGCCTTATTCTAGGTATTGGGGATATAGTCTGAACAAAATAAACTCCTTATATTGTTTCTTAATAAACATCTGTCCTTAAAGATGTACATTTCAAGGCTTGAAAGCAAGAAGGCAGGTGAGAAGCAAATATACAAATAAACATATAATTTGTCAGATGGTGATGAGTGCTAAGAAGAAAGATTAAGCAAGGTAAAGAGACAAAGGCTAATAGGGGTGTTATTTTAGTGCACATGGTCAAGGAAGGCAAGTCTGACAAGATGAACTTCAAACAGACACCTAAAGGAAATGAATTATCATGGAGATGCTTGAGGAAGGAATATCGCAGTATCACGAGCTGTGATACTGCATGTCCAAAGGCCCCGAGGCATGTGTGTACTTGACATATTTAAAGCATGATAAAGAGGCCAGTGTGACTGGAGTGAAATGAGGAAAGGGTGAGAGTAAGAGGATGAGATTTAGAGAAGTAAGGAGGGGCAAATGTCAGCTTTGTACCATTTGTGTATCTAGTAAATTACCTTTCACGTCCATTGTTGATAAAGTATTGCCTAAGAAACAGCTGAAGGGGGAGCCTTAATGAAATGTCCTAGGAATCTTCCAGCAATCTGACATCATTCCAATGAGCATCACATTTTGGACATAGATATTGAATTGGTAGCTCTTCCACTTACTTGTATTCTAGCATGTTGTTTCCACAGTTCTTCACCTGTCCACAGGGAGATCATCAAGTGACTTGCCAGGAGTCTTGCTAAAAATGAGATGTAATATGTCTGTCTAATTTCCAAGATCTACTGATGTAGCTGATCTGTCAAAGAAGGAAATGAGGACAGTATGAAATCACTTGGCCTTAGTGAGAATGCAGCCTGATTCCTAATGACCACCTATTTCTGGGTGTTCACACACCATCCTTTTAATCAGATTGACCTATATACATTTTTTAAAAGTCAAATATTTGTGAATATATAACTATAAAGCCCAATAATTTTAGAATAAAAGTGGAACTATTCGTCATAAAATTAGATGGTAGTATTTTAGGGAGGCTTCCTTTTTTCCTCTGTGTTAACTGTAAATTAATGTCATGTAGGACTTACTGGCTCAGGTGCTAGAGTCTTTTCTCACAGTAGCTGGATGTCCAGCAATTCAATTCCGGTCAATTCAATTCAGCTCAGCTCAACTCAACTCCAACACCTGGAGTTGGTGCAGACTCCATGGGTTAAGGGCTCAGTTTCACAAGACTGTTTACACTTCAGGCACCAGTCTCATATCCTGGGGAAATGTTCACTTCTGACCTGCCAGCTACAAATCAAAGGTTCCCCAACTCCCTCCTTGGGTTCAATAACTCAAACTCAGGAAAGCACTTATGTTTACCAGTGTATTGTAAAGCATAGTACTCAGGAATAGCAAATGGAAAGATACATAGGGCAAGGTATGGGAGCAGAGGGATTGGCACAGAGCTTCCGTGCCCTTTCTCTGTAGGTGTGCCTCCTCTCAGCACTTCAGTATTGAGGTGTTTGCTTCCAGCCTGGAAGCTCTCCACACTCCCTTGCCTTAAGCAGGCAGGATTGATTAAATTATCGGCCGTTGGTGAGTAGTCTCAATCTCGGGCCCCTTGCTCTTCCCTGGAGGTTAAGGGTAGGGCTAAAAGTTCCAACCCTCTAATCACCTTGCTGGCCCTCCTGATGACCAGCTCCCATCTTGAAGCTATCCGGGGGTCCACGAGTCACCTATCAGCACAAACTCTGTTAAGATTGAGAGGGGCTTGCCATGAATAACGAAAGACTTTTTTATCACTCAGGAAATTCCAGTAATTTTAGCTCTGTGCCAGGAACCAAGGACAAAGACTACATCTATCTATCTGTCTACCTATCTATTTTTTTGTTTTTCCTGAGACAGGGTCTCGCTTTGTCACCCGGGCTGGAGTGCAGTGGTGTGATCTGAGGTCACTGCAACCTCCACCTCCCAAGTTCAAGTGATTCTCTGGCTTTAGCCTCCTGAATAGCTGGGATTACAGGCATGCACCACCACACCTGGCTAATTTTTGTATTTTTAGTAGAGATGGGGTTTCACCATGTTGGCCAGGCTGGTCTCAAACTCTTAACCTCTTGATCCACTCGGCTTGGCCTCAAACTCTTAACCTCTTGATCCACTCGGCTTGGCCTCCCAAAGTTTTGGGATTACAGGCGTGAGCCACCGCACCCAGCCCAGATATATGTTTTTTACTATGCCACAGGGCTTTACCCCATCTGAAGTCCAGACATTTAATTTTTGTCTATTAGTATGTCTAGTGTGATATCAATTGGAGGGAGTATTTTCTATTTTAGTATTAGTTGCACTATGTCTATTGAAATGTAGTGTTTGGTTCTACATATTATTGGTGGCTTAAATGGTTCATTTAAGTGTGTATGTTTCTGAGATCCAATGGTGTCAATAAAAATGGTAAGGCTTAGGCATTGTTTTGTTACTGCTTCGAATCATACCTGTATTTCTTTACGTATAGTCCTAACAAAACAATAATAGCCTCCTTTTATTTAGTGCAATACCAGTTATGAACAGTTACCTTACCAACTGCTTTACAGCTGTTTTACAGAGAAGCTATCATTATTCCTTCCCTCAACACACATAATTTCAGTGATGAGGAAATTAAGATCCATAGAGTTTAAGGTCACTCAGCTAAAAAGTAGCAGAGTTGAGATTTAATCTAGGTCTCTTGGGCTCTGACATCTGTGCTCTTGTCATTACATCTGCTTCTCCCTATTTGCATGTACACTTGACTTCCTGTAAAGGATGTAATAGAATCTGCACTGGACTGGAAATGAGGCCTTTGACTAGCTGGCTGTGTAACAGACAAATTATTGGGTTTGAATTTTATTTTTAAAGTAAGGAGCTGACTAGATAGTTTCTGAGGTCCCTATGGCTCTAAAAGCGTAAAACTGTAACAGGTGTACATAATTGCTTTGATAGCTTTTTTTTATGTCTATCAATTATGTGAAATTTACTAAAAGAGTCAATGTAAAACTTTAAAGATGTCCCACGTTTTTAAACCTTTACCCTTGTGGTGCTAGGCTGATAAACTTACCAAAGGCTTCCTTGGTATTTCAGACAGATTATGAGGGACAAGCCAAGAAACTCCTGGAACTGATGGAAAACACAGATGTGATCATTGTTGCAGGAGGAGATGGGACACTGCAGGAGGTATGACTGTTTTTCTCTTTGAAGCTATTTTGAAGGTGAGAAAAATGGAAATTAAATCCTAGAGTAATGATATAAAGTAAATGTAATTTAAATAAATTATTTAATTCATTGTTTTAGAATTGTTGCTCTCTGAAGCTAGTATAGCTAAATTTTTTTCATGCACTTCCATTTCATTGCTTTTTATAAACATCTACCCAGCACATAGAAGAATTTTTGTATTATCATATTTAAGTTTGATAACATTGAATATCACAGGAGATAAAAATGGTGGTGGGATGCACGTTCTGCACATGTACCCCAAAACCTATAATGCAATAAAAATTAAAAAAAAAAAAAATAGTGGTGGGTGGGATGATCTTATTATATTTGAAGACTCTTGTGAAGTAGCCCTGTTTGTAATTAAATCATAGTTTCAATCATCAGGTACATTTCCTTTTTTTTTTTCAGAGTCTCAGGTATGTGTTTTTTTTTTTTGTTTGTTTGTTTTTTTCTGAAATGTGGCCAGTGGTTTATTGTTCAAGCTTAGATTTTTTTTTTTTTTAATTTTTATTGCATTATAGGTTTTGGGGTACATATGCAGAACGTGCAAGGTAGTTGCATAGGTACACACATGGCAGTGTGTTTTGTTGCCTTCCTCCCCTTCACCCACACTTGGCATTTATCCCCAGGCTATCCCTCCCCAGCCCTCAGGTATGTTTCTTATAAATAAATACAGATTCACCTATCCATTCTCATATTCTTTCCATTATATATATTATTATACTACATTTATAGGAAGAGGTATATATGTTAAGATGTATGCATCTGCCTTGGTTTTAATATTACATGTTCTCAATGAGATACCACTATGCACCTATTAGAATGGCCAAAATTTTCTAACACTGACAACATCAAATGCTGGCAAGGATGTGGAGCAACAGGAACTCTCATTGTTGGTAGGAATGCCACTTTGGTATAGCCACTTTGGAACAGTTGGGTGGTTTCTTACAAAACTGAACACACTCTTAACATATGGTCCAGCAATCTTGCTCCTTGGTATTTACAAAAGGAGTTGAAATCCTATGTCCACACAATTGCACATGTAGCAGCGTTATTCATAATTGCCAAAACTTGGAAGCAACCAAGATGTCCTTTAGTTGTGAATGAATAAATAAAGTGTGGTACATTCAGACAATAGGTATTATTGAGCACTAAAAAGAAGTGAGCTATCAAGCCATGAAAAGACATGGAGGAAACCTAAATATATATTACTAAGTAAAAGAGGATACTCTGAAAAGACTATGTACTGTGTGATTCCAACTATTTGATATCTGGAGAAGGCAAAACTATGGAGGCAGTGAAAACATCAGTGGTTACCAGACACTGAAGAAAGGGATGAATAGGCAGAGCACAGAGGATTGGTAGGGCAGAGAAACTATTCATTATGATACTGTAGGGGTGAATACATGGTGTTATACGTTTGTGGAAACCCACAGAATGTTCAACACCAAGAGTGAACCCTAATGGAAACCATGGACTTTGGGTGATGATAATCATGTCAATGTAGGTCCATCAACTGTAACAAATGTGCCACTCTGGTGAAGGATGTTGATAAGGGGGGCAGGGTTCATCACATGTAGGGGCTAGGGGAACATGGGAAATCTCTGTATTCCTGTCAGTTTTGCTGTGAGTTAGGACTACTTTTAAATAATAAAATGTATTAATAAAAATACCCTTAATGCTTACTTTGGTCCATTAAGGGCAGTAAGTATGTTACCCTGCAAGTACTCTTCTTTTCCATGCAGCAAACTGGTGTATTCATTACACATTGGAAGCCCCTAAAGAGCCCAGTGCAGGTGATCCCACTCACTGATCAATTATTCAATCCTGTATGCTATAATTCACATTCATACCTCATTTCTGATTGCCTGTTGTCCCCATTTGTCTGTTTTACCAATGTTCAAGGATCAGAAGCTAATAGCAGACAGAGCACTGTCCTATGTTTGACTTAGTAATTACGTGAGCCTTACTAAGCTTCTTTTAAAAAGGCTATGCTAATGATCTTGTAATTATTTTTATGGCTTTTTAATGAAGTGTGAAAAATATTGATAGCATGCCTACAAAGAATGAAGTAGACCTCTCAACAGCCCCATTTATTCCTGAAATTCAGTGAGGCAGGAGAAGATGAAGGGAGAAGACCTGGGTCAGGTTTACTGTACAAAATGTTTTTAAAGAAAATGTCTATTTGGTATAATTACAGTCATATAAAAATATGCACTGATTAGGAAAGGGATTGGAGGGAAATATAGCAAAAAATAAACAAGTGATTAATAATTGGTTATGATGGGATTAGGAGAATTTTTTTCTTTAGGTATTTTTCACAGTTTTTACAAGAATTCTATCCTTGATATTTGTCAATAAGAACGATTGAGTGCATACTCTGAGTGTAGCAAAGTGCTTTTTTCCTGTATGTGAACTTTATAGTAGTAAACTAGGGTTTTTTTTTTTTTTGTATAATTGATGTATATATCACATTTATAGAACTTAAAATATATTTTTACTAATACAACTTGGATTTTTAAATAATGATTTCATCTTAGCCTTTGTTGTTTTGTTGATCCTAGGTCAAAAATACAATCTAATTTAGCTCTGATTGTACTGGAGAATACTATATGTTTTAAGATCCAATGCATCTTTTAACAGAGCTTCTAAGAAGAAAACAGGAATAAGTTTATGGTCTGTGAAAATTGAATCCAGTTCTTTCATTATAAAGGAAATACATATTGTTTATAATAATGTTTTATTATATTTGTAGGTTGTTACTGGAGTTCTTCGACGAACAGATGAGGTGAGCTTTAGAGAAAGAGTAATTGCATTTTAACTTTTATTTTTCTGTTCTTTTTTATTGCTCTTCTTTCTTTTACTTTTTTCTCTATGTTTTAAAATGGGTACAAGTTGTGCTTTCTTGAATTTTAGAAAAGAAAATACTGCTACCCATGTCATAGAACATGTATGTTAACCCATGGGGACTTTTCTGGTTTTAAAATGGGTACAAGTTGTGCTTTCTTGAATTTTAGAAAAGAAAATACTGCTACCCATGTCATAGAACATGTATGTTAACCCATGGGGACTTTTCTGGTTTGGTAATTGATGGCATCCAATAACTTGACAATGGTTATTTAAATTTTTATTGTGGAATCTTTTTTTTCAAAGAACCATAAATAAATTGTGCTATATTCATATAGTGGGAGTCATCTAACAGTTAAAATGAATGAACTAGGTGTATAAGTATCTACATGGTTAAATCTCAAAAGCATTGAATAAAAACAGCAGGTTGCCCAGGTATGTGATGCATTTCAACGAAGTTTTAAAATTCAGAAAACAATACTATGTATTGTTAATGGATGCCTAGATATGTAGCAAAAGAATAATAATGTGGATGGAAAGGAATCACAGCAGCCTCAGGATAATGGTCTCCTCTAAGAAGGGAGAGAGGAGAATAGTTTTAGGAGGGACTTTCATTTTATCTCTATCATTTTATTTCTTAAAACATACAAAGCAAAAAGGCAAATGTTAACATTTATTAAATCTAGGTTGTGGGCACATGGGTGTTTTGGTAACATTATTTTATGTACTTTTGTACAATAGAAGATCCTTCTCAGGCCCTTTGGTAATCGTAGATTGTGTTCAGAATTGTTTTGAACCTTATAATATCTATTGTATGTGTGACATTTAATTAAGTAAACTGGTATGTCAGTACCATCTATTACTTGAACTTGTTTATTCTCTTTGCCTTATTTGTACTTAAGATAGTTTATAAAGCACCTTCACCTGTCATTGGTCTCTGTATAAATGGTAGACATTTTTAGTTGAATTTTATCTTCAACTTTATCAAATAGTGTGACAACATAATACTATCTCTGTTGTACTAGTGCATTAATCTGATATGTTCAAAACCCTCATTATCTTAACAAAATTTCTTTCAAACAGATGTCATTAATGAGCACATAAATATTTCTTCCAAATTCTGAGTCATTTTGTTTTCATTGACTGCTTTGTTAGAAATTGCCCACCTAGCTGTATTTGATTACTGGTCTAGGGATGTGGGAAAGGAGATGGGGAGGCAGATACAGGGTCAGTTATTTGTTGTAGTGGACACATGTGTGCTTCTCCATTAAGCCTGATTTTCTGATTATAACAATAAAACTTTTCTCTTCTTCCCCCCACCCCACCCCCCAGGCTACCTTCAGTAAGATTCCCATTGGATTTATCCCACTGGGAGAGACCAGCAGTTTGAGTCATACCCTCTTTGCTGAAAGTGGAAACAAAGTCCAGTAGGTTGTCAATGTGGGGAATTAGCATTTGTGGGTGAGCGAGCCTGGGAATGAAAAATTTATGTGTATGCTATAACTGTTTTGAGTTTTGATAGCCTGAAACTTCAAATAATTAAGAGAAGGAACTACATCAGAGTTCAACCTTTCAGTTCACTGGGAAGTTTTCTGACTGGGTTGTGGGACTCTTAGAAGAAGTCTCCAGGTCAGGTAGGGAGGTGAATACTTGATATCCTTTTGTCAGTTGTGAAGATAATATCCCTGACCCAAACTGTTTCTGTGCTTGTACATCCTAAGATTGTTTAATGAAGACAGATTTGCACTGATCATTTGTTTGCTTTAAGTATACACGATGACAAATAGCAAGTCCCTTGTGAAGATTGAACCAGAGCTCTGGCTTCATCATCTTGATATTAAAAATAGCTAAAACAAATAAATATAGCCACATCCTTTGGGAATACCTAAGGTGGTAGGCAGTGTAGACGAAGTAGACAGGGAAAGCAGTATAGCCCTGACATCTAAATTAAATCGCTGTGAATCTAACAGTGTTTTTGGGAGTCAAGCAAATTGTTGTTATTCTTTTTTTCTTGAAAGCATTATGTAAACAAAGCTCTGCTCTTTCAAGAAGATAAGAATCTTGAATTTGAGTTCTGACAGTGATTAGTAACATCATTTTAAGCAAATAGTTGTCAAGAAGACCCAAAGAAGTGGAGAGATAGCCGAGAGATCAGCTGTCTGATGGTTAATGTAAGCTTTGGGACACATTGGAGAAAGTCAATAAATATTTGTTGCATGATTTAATGAAAATTTTCTCTTGATTTTTCTGGTTATGATCTTCTAGGATTAACAGTAATACTCAAGTGATTTTTTTGTTTGGGTTTAGATTTTTTTTTCTGCTTTGGAATTCTTTCGTTAGGCTGGCTTTTGTGAATTTATTTTTGCTATTGTAATTTCAAGAGTCAACTGTATATCTTTTAACAATTCTATATATATTTTTAATAAGCATTTTGGTCCATTTTTCAAAACACTAGGCATACACATAGATATATATCAGACCTTCATTCAAACTTATTTCATGCTTCAAACCTTAATATAATGGGGATTATTCAGCTATTCATTAGCCATCCTGAGGTCCAATTATAGGAGAGGCCATGTCAGTTGGCCATACTTTTTATTCCCAGTTTAGAATTTCTGGAGGGCAATAGATAATCACAGTTAATTGCTCACATTTTTACTTCTCCAAAATGAATCCTCTGGTTCAGTTGTTGGTTACATTAGAGAGCTTGTTTTCCCCTTGTGTCAGTTTAGATTTTTTTGAATTGCTTTAGCCAGTATTTCAAATAGCATATGTCATTGACCCAGGGGTAGACCATTATCCTTGGAGAACCTCTTGCCTGTCCAAAAGCTAATTTACACAGAGTGTGGCAACCTCCAGGGTCTGAGAGAGTCTTCAGTTTAGGGGGAACTGATTTTCCCTTGTAGTTAAACTACTGTTGTTGCTGCTGCTATTTATAATTTAAAAATTTATAAAACTTAATTTATGAGCATACCCCAGGGCTCTTAGGTAATCAAGTAAGTCTGTCCTGAGTTCAGAATTCTGTAGGCCTTATAACATGGCAGATGCCTAAGGCTATTTAAAGAGAACAAGGCTTTGCTTTTTGCACTGCTGTCAAGATTTGTTGTACCATAGTTACTACAGAAGAAAAAAGAATTTTGAATTTGGAATGTTGCAAGTAAATAATCCTAAAAGTGCTGTTCCGTGCTACAGTGCCGCTTTATTTAGAACTTTTAGTTATTGGCAGGAGAATAATAAATTACAGGTTGCAATTTTAGCTGTCTTCTGCCAAGCAATTTAGGAAAAAAATTTGATGTGAAAAGACTTTCTGAGTTACAACAATTTTTTTTATTTGTTTTTTTAAGGTCAGCCTCTCAAAGACATTTACTAAATCTCTCACTGTGTTAAATACTGTTCAGAGTAAGTACAGTACTTTAGGATCCTTTCTGATAGCTTTTTTCAGATTTTATATAATCATATCAAATGACCTTAAACTTGTGAGCATGCTACTTACTTTCTCCTAAACTAAAACTCATATTCTAAACTGCTACCTCCTTCCCAAGTAGCATCTCTATATTGGAGAGAAAAAATGGTGTAAAATTAGGTGATAGAGAAACATGAGAAAGTATAATAGTTTCAACTTGTTTATTAGGGAACCCAGAGTTTAATCCAAGCATTTGAGTCCATATATATATCTTGGGATTTTAAAGTATCTTAAGTTGTACCTACCTTTGTTAGAAACACTGGTTTAGGTAGATTTGATTCCTGTAAGTGTTTACACTTAGCCCTGACCACACTGATGGGAAGGGCTATAGAGCACCCAGATTTTAAATGTGGACTTTTTCTTTGGCAGTCCATTGATACCCATTTGATACCTCCAAAGCAGCCTTACAGGTTAAGATAGCGCATCTTTGGAGACATGCATTTCATTTTGTAACATGCTGGCTCTGTCCTCTTGGTAATTTTGTTCAATCTCTCTAAACTTAAGTTTTCTTACCTGTGTTTATCAAATGCACACTAGTAGTACTTACTTCAGAAGATTGTTAAAAAGCTAAAATAGGGCCGGGCGCGGTGGCTCAAGCCTGTAATCCCAGCACTTTGGGAGGCCGAGGGGGGTGGATCACAAGGTCAAGAGATCGAGACCATCCTGGTCAACATAGTGAAACCCTGTCTCTACTAAAAATACAAAAAAAATTAGCTGGGCATGGTGGTGCGTTCCTGTAATCCCAGCTACTCAAGAGGCTGAGGCAGGAGAATTGCCTGAACCCAGGAGGCGGAGGTTGCGGTGAGCCGAGATCACGCCATTGCACTCCAGCCTGGGCAACAAGAGCGAAACTCTGTCTCAAAAAAAAAAAAAAAAACTAAAATAGATCTAGTTAGGTAAGTGAAATTATGCATAGTAAAGTATCTGATACAGTGAAGACTTTATTCATTTTATTAAAAATTCATTTGGGGGGACAAACAGTATATAACAAATACGTTGACTACAATTACTGATTCTAGATTCTATAAGTAAAACAAATATAAATCAAAACAGATAAGCCTCTGTTCTATTGCTAACTGCTTCACCTGGAAATTTTTTTTGTTGTTTAAAAAAGGAAAGAATGTTTTATAGTCATTCAAATCAGTTACTATGGGATGGCAAAAATTTCTGTAAAATTCACCAGGTCTGCACATAGCAGAATAGATTAGGAGGGGCCCTATTTGATTAGGAACTGTCCTTTTTTTGAATGGAAATTAAAGTACTTTCTAAATGATTTCTACTTGTAGTTGTACTTAAACTCTAGACAAAATAATGATTTTACTTTATTAATCATAATTACCAGATTTATTTTTCCAAAATATAGCTATGTAACAATAGAGGCAATAGGAAACTAACACTGATACGCCTTTACAAAAAACATGAAATACTTACGGATAAATTTAACAAAATATGTGTAAGATTTATATGATGGAAACTACAAATCACTGAAGAGAAAAATCAAGAAGACCTAAGTAGACACTTCTTTGTTCATGGATTGCAAAGCTCAGTACTGAGATGTCATTCTCTCCAAACTGATATATAAATCCAGTACAGTCCCAATCGATATTTCTTAAGGCTTTTTATAGAAACTGACAAATTGAATCTAAAATTTATATAGAAAAATGAAGTAAAATAACCAAAGTAATTTTGAAAAAGAACAAAGTTTAAGGATTTACTCTATCTAATTCCAAAACTTATCCTAAAGCTACAGTGATCAAAGCAATGTGGTGTTGGCAAAACAAGAGACATAAATCAGTAGAAGAAAGAATCCAGAATTAGACCCACACACATATGGACAATTGATTTTTCAACAAGGGCACCAAAGCCATTCAATGTGTAATAGAAAAGACAGTTTTTTCAACAAATAGTATTGGAACAATTGAACATATACAAAAATTAAACTTCAACCCATACGTCACACTATATATAAAAATTAGCACAAAATGGATTGTAAACCTATATATAAAATATTAAAGTGTAAAGCTTCTAGAAGAAAATCTTTAGACATTAGGGAAATGCAAATTAAATCTACCATGAGATGCCACTACACATCTATTAGGATAGCATAACAAAATGGTAGTCACTTTAGAAAATGGTTTGGCAGTTTCTTATAAAATTAAACATATACTTGACGTATGAGCAGCAATCACACTTACAGGTATTTTTCCAAAAGAAAGGAGGACATATGCCCATACGAAAACCTATACATGAATATTTATAGTAACTTTATTCCTAACTGCCGAAAACTGGGAGCAATGCCAATGTCCATCAACTGGTGAAACAGTTGGATGTACTGAAACAAATTACAGTACATCCATTGACAGTCTATTGATACAGCCGATAGTGTAAATGAAACTCGAGTTCATGCTAAGAGGTAAAAGCTGTACTGGAAAGGCTTCATACTTTTCAATTCTGTTTTATGACATCCTGGGAAAGGCATTAGGTTTCTTAGGTTTCCGTAGTCACGGAAAACAAAGTAGTTGTCAGGAGCAGAAGGTGCAGGGAGTGGATTGGCTACAGAGGGTTATGAAGGAACTTTTTGGGATGTTGAAAATGTTATATATATTCATCATGGTGGTAGTTTTATGACTGCAGCATTTGTCAAAATGTGTAAAACACTGTGCCTAAAAGTATGAATTTTACTGTGTATATATCATACCTCAATTAATCTAACTTTAAAGAAAGAAGTTACACTTCCAGTTTCCAGTTCCACATGTAAGGAGCTTGGAAGTTTCCACTCTGTCCTGACAATAAAAGGTTGAATAGCCTGAAAACTCAACATCTCTTCTATCTGAAGAAGAGAGGAGGACATAGGGCAAACTGCTGCCTACAAGATTGGAGAGATGAATACAGGGGGTTTTGACTTAACGAGACACACACTGGAAACCAGTGCCAGGGTAGGAAAACCTGAGCTGTAATTGGTAAATTGCTGAAGTTCAGTGTGATTAGCTCTGAGAGGAGTCCTGGTCTACTAGGATACAGTCATAAGGAGCTCTCCACAGTATCATGAGATATACCTCCAGGAGCTCACAATATCAGAGAAAAACTGCCTTATGCTTTTGGCACTGGTAGGGGAAAGGAACCATTTTGAAATATGCTAACAGTATTCTGTTCTTCTTAACAAGGCCTGTCCTCAGGAGAAACAAGTTAACCAGAGCCTAACCTGTTGGAGTATTCTCAAGGGTCAGCTCCCTGGGGAAGGGAAATACTTAATTCTAGTCAGCTCTAGCCTTCCATGTGGGAGAAGGGAAAAAGCCAATTCCAGCCCACTCTAGCCATTCTGTCCCACCTAAGGGAACAGAAAAAAACTCAGAAACGCTTGTGAAGTTCAAAGTCCAGAGAAGTAGGCTCATTAAAGCCTAAGACCTAATCATTGCTTCCCCTCCCTTCACACATTACTCCTACATTACTAAAGGCCTATTTACAGCAGTTCTTTTTACCCGGTATGTCATTTCAGACTACCAATTACAAGGCATACTAAAAGGCAAAAAATATGACTCAGAGACACAGAGCAAGCCTCAGAGATGGATGTGGTAAGGATGTTTGAATTAGCTGACTGGGAATTAAAACGATGATTAATACACTAAAGAGTCTAATGGATAAAGTAGACAGCATGCAATAACCGATGGGCATGGTAAGCAGAGAAATGGAAGTCCTAAGAAAGAACCAAAGATACTAACACAAATGAAGAATGCCTTTGATAGGCTTACTAGTAGATTGGATGTAGCTGAGGAAAGCATCTTTGAGCTGAATGATACCTCAGTAGAAAGTTTGAAAAGCAAAAAGCAAAGAGAAGAAGGGTATGGTCCCAGGACCTTCCACAGAGACCAAAATCCACAGATGTTCAAGTTTCCAATATAAAATGAAGTAACATTTGCCTGTGACCTATGCACATCTTCCCATACATTTTAATCACCTCTAAATTACTTGTAATACCTAATATGATGTAAATAATTGTTATACTGTATTGTTTAGGGAATCATGACAAGAAAAAGTCTAGTCTACAATACAATGTTAAAAAAATAATTTTAATCCAGTTGGTTGAATCCATGAATGCAGAACTTATGGATGTGGAAGGCTGAGTATAATACAAATTAGATCAGAAATCAATGAAATTGAAAACAGGAAATCAATAAAAGAAATCAAACCAAAAGCTGGTTCTTTGAAAAGTTCAATGTAATCAATAAGCTTCTAGTCAGGCTAAGGAAAAAGGATACTAATACTAGAAATGAAAGAGAGTACATCACTACAGAGGCTATCACTTTCAATACTATGGACACTAAAAAGATAATAAAGGAATAGTGTGAACAGCTTCATACCCACAAATCTGATAACCTAGATGAAATGGACCAGTTCCTTGAAAGACACAATTTGCCAAAACTCACACAAGAAAAACTAATCTGTAGTTGAATGGATTGATAAAGTGTGGTACATTCAGACAATGGAATATATCCAACAAAAAAAAGAATTGAGGTATCAAGCCATGAAATAATATGAGAATACCTCAAATGCATGTTATTAAGTGAAATAAGTCAGTCTGAAAAGCTATATGCTGGATGATTTTAACTTTATGACATTTGGAAAAGGCAAAACTATAGAGAAAATAAAAAGATTAGTGGTTGCCAAGGGTTAAGGTTAGGGTATGAAAAGCTGGAACACAGAGGATTTTTAAGGCAGTGGAAATGCTCTGTGTGATACTCTAATGGTGTATATATATCATTATACATTTATCTGGACCCACACATTGTACAGTACTAACAGTGAACCCTAGTGCAAACTATGGACTTCTTAAATTTAAGTTCTGGGATACATTTGCAGAACACACAGGTTTGTTACATAGGTAAACCTGTGCCATGGTGGTTTGATGCACCTATCAACCCATCACCTGGGTATTAAGCCCTACATGCATTAGCTATTTGTCCTGATGCTCTCCATCCCCCCAACTCACCCCACAAACAGACCCTGGTGTGTGTTGTTCCCTACCCTGTGTCCACATGTTCTCATTTTTTCCGCTCCACTTATGAGTGAGAACATGTGGTGTTTGTTTTTCTGTTCCTGTGTTACAAACTGTGGACTTTGGGTGATAATGATGTGTAAATGTAGGTTCATCAGTTGTAACAAATATACCATGCTGGTGGGGATGTTGATACTGGAGAAGGCTGTGCATATGTGGGATAGGGGTAAACAGGAAATCTCTGTAACTTCCTCAATTTTGCTATGAACCTAATACTGCTCTAAGAAAATGAAGTCTTAAAAAAAGGTTTGAAAAAATTACAGAAGTTATTTCAAACTTAGATAATTCTACTTGCTTAAGTAAGCATTAAGGAAGGGCTGTTAGTTTCTCCTTAGTTTGAATAACATTGATATGGACCTTCTGTGATTATTCTTTCTCATTGTTCATTCTAATTGTATATTGACCCTTGTATCCCACCAATAAAATACGTTGATTTGGGACAATTTGAATATCAATAAGGCAAATAACTGTAATGTATTAAGATATATCAAATATTTTTAAATCACTGAATGAGGTAATAGTGATACTAGGTAAATAAAAATGAAAAACTGGTCGCTTTTGGAGGATACTAGGAAATCAATGTGTTATTTTGAAAACTGATTTTTAAAAAGTTTAAAAATCAAGTATTCTGACTTTCTTATATGACTTATATTTCAGGGTATCCAAATTATGAATGAAAGAAAGTTTCTCTTTGCAGACCAGATAATAAGCTGGAAGGAATAATAGAATTTAAAAATTAACAGTTTGCAAGTCTATTAATTAATCCATGTAGACAGTGATTACTGATCATTTCCACCATCACAAAAGGAGAGACAACAGATACCAAGTACCTTTTGGTGCAAGTATATTCCACCATGTGGAGTATTTTTGCCAAAAGCTTTAGGCTGAATACGTTACAGATTTTCTATTCTAGATAAGATTTTCAGAAAGTACAAGGAATGGAGGTGCATGTTAATACCACAGGGATACAATCAGTAAAATCCAAACCTTAGAAACTCAGTAATACAAACAACCTGTTTCCTCAAGTATGGAAGAGAAGAGGAAAGGGAATCTATAAATTGGAAGAAACCTGAAACCTATAAGCCAGTTGCAATTAATACATCTTATTTGGATCCTGATTTGAACAAAGAAACTAAAATACGTATGAGTTAATTGGGGAGATTTGAACGTTGAGTAAGTATATTTTGATATAAATGAATTGTTTAATGTTTTAGGTATGAAAATGATATTTCATTTTTTTTAAAAAAGAGTTTTTGCCTTGGAGTACATAATGAATAATTTATGGATGAAGTGTGAAGATATCTAGGGTTGCTTTAATTGATACAGGGTAGGTGCAATGATTGGCGGATATAGAAGGAAATAAGATTTGCCATGAGTTGGTAATTGCTGAGGGCTGGATGAGGAATGTATGGGTTCATGGTATAATCATCTATACTTTTTTATATGCTGGAAATTTTATAGAATAAAATAATGCATTCGGTGAATATTAAATGCCTATTATGTGCCATGCACTGTGCTAGGTGTAGGTTTTATATTGGTCAATAAATGGGTGTAAATTATCACTAACCTTGTAGAACTTTTGATCTCCAGTGGAGACAGATGGCAAAGTAAATAAAGAAATACGTATCATGAATTGTGATGTATCTACTGTGGAGAGTTTTGAGAGTAGTTCAGTGATAGAGATTAGGGAAGGACATACCTCTAGGCTGGCTGGGATAGGTCTCTGAGGTGGTGATAGTTCAGCTCAAATCTGAAGGAAGAGACTAGCCAGCCATGCACAGACTGCAGACTGTTCCCAGGAGGGGTGGGCACACTGGGCAAGGAAGCGCATGGTGTGGGTGCACTCATTGTCTCTGCTCCGAGAGACAGCGTATCTTACTGTGTAGCCACTTGCTGATTTAAAATGTCTTTTATGGACTATCTGTTGTATGTTTATGTGTGTTTAACCCTGGATCTAATAAATTACAAACTCTAGAACTGCTTCCAAGCCTGGCATAGTTTCACATGTGCTACATAGATGTCAATAGTACATGCCTTTTGATGAATATATTTTTTAAGCTATAGACTCCCAAATGACTATCAGAATGTAGATAAGAACAGTCTGTGTTAAAAAAGACTCAGCAATTAAAATGAAGTGCATCCTAGCAGTCCTGGAAAATAAGAGAAATATGTCTCAGATTCTGGATTATATTTTGCTAAGATAACTACAACAAACCCTGCCCTTTAGTTACCCTTCTGGCTCTAGAGCAAGCATATTGTTTTTGCAAATGCCTGAATTTCTTACAATGAATAAAAAATGTTATTATTATTTATCATATTTTCCAATGGTAAATAGGAGTCAGGTACAACATAGAGACTCTGTAAATGTTAAATGAATAAATGAGCAGTGCCTTGTATGAACGTCTAGCCAAAGCTTTCTCTTTGAGTCCCTATCAGAGCCTTTCACCGTATTTGTGTAATTCTTTATACTACTTTGTTCTGCTCTAATCTAAGCCACCAGTACTTTGAGCAGGAAAGAGAGAGAGATTGTGTTTGAGTGTGTGCTCTGAGTGCATGTGGCAGTTTTGCGGGGGAGATGTTGCCTGTTTTTCGCGATGTGATCATTTCCTTCTCTCTTTTAGACATATTACTGATGCCACGCTTGCCATTGTGAAAGGAGAGACAGTTCCACTTGATGTCTTGCGGATCAAGGTAAATCTTTTTTTTACATATTGAAAAAAATCGTGAAAGTAATACACACTTACATGTTAAAGAGAATCAAATGTAGCAGTTCAAATGAGGTTATGATGAAAAAAAATAGTTGCTCCTCCATTCCTACCCCAAGTATTACTCCCTAGAGAAAATACTTTTACCCGTTAATTCTAGTTACCGCTAATTAATATGCTTTTGCTCCTATTTTTAAAATGTGGCTAAAAACATAATATTTACCAGTGTAGTCATTTTTAAGTGTACAGTTCAGTAGTGTTAAGTATACCTAACTATTTTTTTTTCCTTCTTTTGAGAAGGGGTCACTGCCTGTTGCCCAGGCTGGAGTGCAGTGGCACGATCTCAGCTCACTGCAGCCTCTGCCTCCCCGGTTTAAGTGATTCTCCTCCCTCAGCCTCCCAAGCAGCTGAAATTTCAGACGGCCACCACCACAACTGGCTAACTTTAACTACTTTTTGATTGATGGGTTTCAGACCTTATCTTTGACCTCTTTGTTAAACAGACGTACCTCGTTTTATTATACTTTGATTTATTGCCTTTCATATTGTGCTTTTTACAAATTGAACGTTTATGTCAACCGTGCCCCAAGCAAGGCTATCAGTGTCATTTTTCCAACAGCATGTGCTCACTTCATGACTCTGTGCCACATTTTGGTAATTCTCACAATATCTCAAACTTTTTTATCATTACTGTATTGTTATGGTGATCTGTGATCAGTGATCTTTGATGTTACTGTTGTAATTGTCTTGGGGCCCCATGAATTTTGTTTTCCTTTCTTCATGCACTGATGTCTGGACTCTTCACCACGACGTCATTGGTCATGATGAAAGTGATTTAAATTGCAGTTGATCTTTCAGCATATAATAAAGCTAACTTGTTTTCACAAAATAGGATGGCTATGCTGAAATTTCAGCCTAGGAAAGGTACGATACAGATTTAAATAATATAATATATTATTTAAAATACTGTTATCACCAAAGGAGGTACAGCAGGATACGTCTCTTAATAACTGAGTGATTTATTCTTTCTTATATATGTGTTAGAAGTAATGCATTTCAGAGTATCTGAGATTTAACTGGAAATTCTTGCTGTGCTTATATTTAAATGTCTCTTACCTCCTTTATGTTTTTCTTTGAAATATACTGACCTTGTGAGTTGATGAAACCAGTGTCCAATCTACCACAGGCTCTGTGCATTGATGACACAACCCAGGAAGCAGAAAACTTTAAAAATCAGTTCTTAGAAAACGTAGTACTCAGCCTCTACTCTGGTTTCTTAGTAACCCAGCTAAGTTGGATACATTTTCTATTTTTTCCTTTATTTCTGAAAATTAATTTCAGAATATGGGAAAAAAGATTATAGACAGAGCCTTGTACTACAAGCATTATAGATAAAGCCTGATACCACATTTTTCTTATTTAAAGAACAACCCAAACCCCATTAAACATATGTCTGAAGATTCTCCAAAGATTAAAAAAAAAAGTCCTTGAAAACAATAATAATGCCTTATCTTTAGCTTTTTACATTGTTCAATCTGTGTTCACATTTCACTTGAATCTCCTACTCGGTGAGGAAGTCAAGGTAAGATTTGTATCTTCATTTGACAGGTTAGGGAAAAAAAGAATCCTTTGATTATGACTAGTTGTGCCAGAGATGTAACTAGAATTTAGATTTTCTTTCTCATTGTCTGTTGGTTTTTCCACTTAACTGCTTTGTCCAGGTGGCATCATAGTTGGCACCATTCCGTAATTTCTGAAGGGCAGTTTTCCCATATAAACAGACACCTGTAATGCCTGATACTTGACTTTAGAGTAGTTACTGGGGAGGTTTATGGAATGCTTTCTAGCTTTTTCTTTTTGTTTTTTCAACTAAACTCTTTAAGACTCTGCCAACACAGAACCAAATAAGGCATAGAGAGGAGTTCATGGGGAGTTAGAACCTTTCCCTTTTCCCTATTTGTCATTCCTGGCTAATTACAAGGACTCCTTTTTAGACCCTGGCTCTGCTCATACTCTTAAGATGATGCTTGAAGCTGCTTCAGAACTCCTCTAGAGCACCTTCTACTTTGTTTCTTCCTGATCTAGAATCTCTGAAATTTTTAGATTAGGCATCTATCTGGTTTGTAGGACTTTCTTTCTTTTCAGTGTTCTTTATGTGTTTAGTTCATCCAGCTCACTCAGTTATTTTCTTCCACAAACCCTAGGCCATTTTCTCCCAGGGATTTACTCTTTCTAGGGGAATCTGTGAATTGGGGCAGTACATCTCCTTTGCTGTGAAGATGTGGCCGTGTGCTTGTCTTTCTCTTTTTTTGTTTTGTTTTGTTTACCGATCCATCTATCTCATAATCTGACCACCTACCCAGACCTTCAGTGGGTTAAGATACAGTGGTACTTTGTCTGTTACTGGCTTCTACTTTGTCTATCATCTGACCTTGCTTATTTTTGCTGTGTTCATCTATACCCCAACAGGGACTAGTCTCTCCATGACTGGTCCTCAGGGCTCTTCTGAATCCTGACAGTCCTATGCCTATCTGGAATACTAATTATTTTCCAGATCTGCTCACACATATTCTGCCGTGATTGTTCATTTCCTGTTGTCCACAGCCATTCCCACCTTTTGCTAGGACATAGCATTCCACATCAGTGGTACTTTGAGATGACAAGGCTTTTTATTTAATTCTAACAGAATATTCCTAAAATTCTTCCCCCGAGATGAAGCAAGAGAAAACAGGGTTAGAGGATCAGCCAGCAAGCCTCAAGTACTTATCTCAGCACCTCTTGCCTATACTACATGCTTTAAAATAGCATTTATCAAGAAATATTAATTACACAAAAATGTCCTCCCAGAGAAGGGTTGCAAAATTAACATCTCAGGGAGGCTGTATATTGTGCTTCCTCTTTTGGAAATATGTAATGTACATTAACATATTAAAGACTCAGGCCGGGCGCAGTGGCTCACGCCTGTAATCCCAGCACTTTGAGAGGCCGAGGTGGGTGGATCACGAGGTCAAGAGATCGAGACCATCCTGGTTAACATGGTGAAACCCCGTCTCTACTAAAGATACAAAAAATTAGCTGGGCATGGTGGTGCGTGCCTGTAATCCCAGCTACTCGGGAGGCTGAGGCAGGAGAATTGCCTGAACCCAGGAGGCAGAGGTTGCGGTGAGCCGAGATCGTGCCATTGCACTCCAGCCTGGGTAACAAGAGCGAAACTCCGTCTCAAAAAAAAAAAACATATTAAAGACTCTAAGAACTGCAGTAAACATAACTTGCTTCAAACCAAGTAAGTTTGGTATTTTCCAGTTTATTTCACCATGGAATCTTCTGTCATCATCAGCAGTAGCAGCAGCAGCAGCAGCATCCTCAGACATAACATGTTATGACATTTGAGGAAATGCTGCTATAGACACATACTGTTGTTTCTCTCCCTTAGGCTAGAATCACTTTCTTCTCTCCTTTCTCTTCTTTCCGGGGCTTTCCAACCTCCCCTAGTCTGCGTACCTTGTTTTTTAAATGCTGGCCAAATAGTACAAAGTTGCAGTTAGATAGCAGGAATAAGTTTTGAGATCTATTGCACAGCAGGGTGACCATAGTAGATAATAATGTATATTTTAACATAACTGAAAGAATAAACTTCAAATGTCTCAAAAAAATATTCATCACCTAATTTACTTATCCACAAAAAAAGGAAAAGTTAATTAGGTGGTGAATAATTAATCAGCTTGATGTAATCACCCCACATTTCATGCACATGTAAATCACATTATACCCCATAAACATATACAAGTGTGATTTATCAATTAAAAATAACTCGTTTTGTTTTAAAATTTATGTTTTCCTTGACCATCCATCTCCTTAGCTCCCCCCACATTGTACAGTTGTACCTACTTCCCTAATACTGTAGGTATCTCAATATAAATCAGAAGCCTGGTGTATAAAAACTTACCACACTATTATACTTACTTAGCAGTTTTGTTAAGGTGAAGGCATTAAGTGGGATTTAATTTAGATAATATTGAGATTCAGTTCTAGATGACAGAATTAAGAGGGACAAACAACAGAGGGGGTTGAGTAAACAAGATAATGAGGCTGTAAAATCAGAGCAGAACAATGGAAAGACTAGACATTTAGGTTGGAGAGCGTAAAGGCTAGGGAAGGAATGTAAGCACTTCGAGGCAGGGAGTATGTTAGCCTGTTCACCTGTGCGTCCTCAACTCCCAGCACCATGCTTGGCTGAGTCAGGGTTCCAGCAATATTGAGTGGATGAGTAAAAACTTACCTGTCTTCAGGTACATGAGAGGTGACGTTTGTGAAATTCCAGTGAGAGTAGGGATATTTTTGGCTGATATAAAAGCTTTATGAGATTATTCTGTCACCTCATTTTATGATTAAAAATCGTAATTTTAAAATTTATTTATTTATTATAAATTCTATTTACTATTGGTCACTCACTGCTAGCAGGGGAGGATACAGTGGTGATAGCCCTTTATACACTCATAGAGATAATGTAGAGAAGTTTTAGTTTTAAGCAAAAGATGACCCTGTTTTCAGAGGCAGAAGCCAATGTTCAAAAGTTAAGTGACCTGCCTAGGATCACTTAGGTATTCTGTGAGGATTCTTACTTCAAAATAATTGTTCTACGTTATTATACCATTTTATAAATCTTTAGTGATCAGCATGTAACATTCCTAAGAAATAATACAGTCTTTATTTATTTTGGGTTTTTGAGATGGAGTCTCGCTTTGTAGCATAGGCTGGAGTGCAGTGGCGCAATCTTGGCTCACTGCAACCTCCTTCCAGTTCAAGCAGTTCTCCTATCTTGGCCTCCCAAGTAGCTGGGATTACAGGCATGAGCCACCATGCCCAGCTAACTTTTGTATTTTTTTAGTAGAGACAGGGTTTCACCATGTTGGCCACTCTGGTTTTGAACTCCTGACATCGTGATCCACCCGCCTTGGCCTCCCAAAGTGCTGGGATTACAGGCATGAGCCACTGCGCCCAGACAAAAATATTACAGTCTTTAAATGATCACTTATACTTTGATAAAATCATCACTTACTATACCCCAAAATTCCAGAGTCATATTTGACTCCCCCAGTCAGTCAAGAAATCATATTGTTTCTATCTCCAAAATACGTCCAAAATCAAGCTTTCTTTCTTGCCTCTATTCTGGAACTCTGGTTCCAGCTGCTTCATCTTTTGTCTGGATCATTGCAGGAGTCCTCTAGCTCTTATCATTCCCTCTGCCCTTGCCTCCCTACAGTCTGTGGGCAGCACAACAGCCAGTGTATAGTTGGAAGTTAGAGCACGGCGCTTCTCTGCCCAGAGCCCTTCAACAGCTTCCCATCTCTGAATAACACTGAAGTCATTCAGAGGCCTTCAAGGCCAAGCACAGTCCAGTGTGAATTCTTTGGGCTTCCTCCCCATGGCCTACATAGTTTTCTGATGTTAGAGGTCTGCTCTAGCTCCACCTCTTTCAGCTTCCTGTAGAGAACATCCAGGCTTGGCTCTCTCCACAGCTTCTGACTGCTTGGGTGCTGTCACCCCTGGGCTAGGATCTTCGATGGAGTACTGTGAAGATGACTCAAAGCCCTGCTATATTCCCCAGTCTCCACTAGGCACCCAGAAAACTACTGTGTCCTTGCTGTACCAGCCAGTGAGTTGCTGCACCTTCTCCTTTGTTCTCTGTCATTTCTCTCTGGTTCCTTTGTCCCTTGCTAGAGCAGGTACAGAGAGTGAAAATGCAAGTCTACTGCACGAGCAGGTACTAGATAAAGGGATGAGAGGCCAGTGTCCCTTCCTTGCAGGCTTCTCTTATTGTATTTGGTTCTCCTAGAAATTTCTCCGATTCTCGTCATTCCAAAGCAGATGACTTGCTTTTGGCGTAGTGGAAACGGAAGTGAAGGTCATATTGAGGGAAGCACTCTTTCCCTTGTGGAGAAGACTGCATGCTTTCTCCAGGCAGCGACTCGCACTGCCAGGGTTTGCCTCCAGTTCCTACTCTTCTGCTTGCACTGGCTGTGGTAGGAATCAAGCTGGTTCTGCCCACTTTTAGCAACTTCTGTGGAGTCTTCCATAGTATTTGGTAGCTCTCTTTAAACTGGGGGACGTCAGGTGGGCGCGGGGGGCGCCTGGGTGCCTGTCAGTTTTCAGCTTTTAGACTTTAGATGAAATTCTGAGCTCCAGGAAAAATTCCATTTAGAATCCTGGTACTTAGATTATTTATCAGTTTAAGGAAGGTTCAGTGTGGAGCATAAACTCTTAGGGACATTGGCTGTATATTTTTTCTCTATATTGCTTAATTCACTGATATATTAGAAACTCACATTAAAATATGCAATATTTGGACATAACACATTGGACTAAATCCAAATCACTTTTTGTTTTGACTTTTTGTAACACATTTTTGACTGTATTTTCAGATATTCAGGTGAAACATTCTAGAGTACCAGGATTCTGATCTGAATCAAGAGCTCTTGATCCTATAAGGAGAATGCAGGCTTAAATTATCTTTGCCATGGACAAGTACATGAAAGAAAAGAAATTTTAGCTGACCTGAAGCAACACAGTTAGGTACTCCCTCATGTACAGTCACTCCCTCATGTACAGTCCAAAGTTGACAGTATGTTCCCCCGCCAGCAGTCATGAAACCTAATATGTAAAAATTAGCTTCATAGGCCCGGCTCGGTGGCTCACGCCTGTAATCCCAGCACTTCAGGAGGCTGAGGCGGGTGGATTATGAGGTCAAGAGATCGAGACCATCCTGGCCAACATGGTGAAACCCCGTCTCTAATAAAAATACAAAAATTAGCCAGGCGTAGTGGCACGCACCTGTAGTCCCAGCTACTCGGGAGGCGGTGGCAGAAGGATCACTTGAGCCCGGGAGGCGAAGGTTGCAGTGAGCCGAGACTGCACCACTGCGCTCCAGCCTGGCGACAGAGCAAGACTCTTGTCACAGAAAAAAAAAAAAAAATAGCTTCATATTACCGTGTGACTTATGTAAGTATTTTTACTGAACACTCACAGGGTTAATATCTTTAAAGTTTGAGCATACTTTTTTAGAATTTTGGTTTGATGAAAAGTAGGTCATGAACATTTGCTGTGTACTTACATGTAAAGAATTCCCAGTGAGTGATTGTAATCATGAATTTAAACGAAATGTATTTAACTTCCAGGGTGAAAAGGAACAGCCTGTGTTTGCAATGACCGGCCTTCGATGGGGATCCTTCAGAGATGCTGGCGTCAAAGTTAGCAAGTAAAGGATTACTATATCAATGTGTGATGTTTTTTAAAAAAATCTTATTCTGTCCCTGCCTTTCAGGTTTTAACTCACAGTGATCTGGGAATAAAATTGGGGGCCTGGAGGTTGAACTGTGTGTGAATAGTGGAGGTAGGAACAGTCCTATATGCACAAAGGCTGGGGAAAGTTGCAGTCTCCTCGACACTAGCTGGAGAGGAGAAGAGTATGTCTCTCTTTTTAGACACAGTGGTGGAGCATAGGTTAGGCTCAAGCTAGGGTACAGGGAGAACTGGATTGCATGTCAGCCTGCAGCTGCTTAGCCGAGTACCAAGCGGAAGGCACTGCCTGGGCTACAGCCTTATGGAGCTGTTGCAATCGGATGACTTTCCTGAGAGGCGTTTTCGTGAAGGCCTCACAGATTGGCAGACCACAGGCCGCCGCTCTTAGAGAAGGAATAAAGGCGGCGCCTGGCTGTGCTGTGAGACGGGAGAAACGGGCCTGTCGAGGAGCTGATTAGAGGGCCGGCACTGGCTTTTCATGGGAATTGGCTTATTTTTGGAGAATCCGTTGTGCACAATGAAAGTCTTGTCTTGGAGAGAGGGTGTGTCATGTTCCAGTTGCTGTGTAGAGGTAAAGTAGGCAAGGGCTTGCTGAGGAGGACTGAAGGGGACACCGCATGAGATTCGCTTCATACCTGGTGGGTGGTATTTTCTCTTTACGTTTTCTTAAAGTCGAGGGCTTACAGTTTGAGTATGGTTTAAATGAATTGTGATTGATCTCGCATGTAGCTCTCAAGAAACTGCTCTTTCACTTCACAGGCCAGCTTTAGCAGAAATTCCTCTCACTTTGTTCACTTTATTATTCTTACTACTGAAATTCCTGACAGTGGAATGTCAAAGAGAGATATTACCATGTTATGTTATACGTTGCATTCTTAAGTATTCACATCTTTTTATTTGCAAGTGCCACAATTATGGGATTCCACAGTTACCTTGGGATTGAACTGATATCTCAGATTCCAGCAGCTCACCAAGAGGAACTGCTTAGCTTTCTCTAAAAAAGTCTGGTTAGGACAAATTGCTTTCCACACTGTGTCAAGCAGCAGTAAAACACATAACAGGTCAGCGCTTGTAGGACTGTTTTATATACTTGCCCATATCTCGATTGGTTTCTGAACAAAGAATTTAAAAATTCTGATTGTTATAATGTACTACCTTGGCTAGGCCCATTCACAGCGTTGTTCTTTGTATTAAGAAGGCAATGTAGAGACAGGAGAAGCCATTTCCTAGCTGGCTATAGGAAGACTACAAGGACAGTGGCAAATTTTACTATTGGTAGAGATGAAGGGAACTGAGGAAAATTTACAAGGTAATTGCCTGAGTTGAGATGATCTTCTACTTGGCTAACTAGGACAAGCAGCAAAATATAAAGTAAATTTTAAAAAACAGTAACACAAAAAATCAGATGATCAAGGTCCTCATTAGTCGTAGCACAGTATTAGCCTGAATAATCATTTAGAAAGGTTCTGCATTCCCTCTTGGATTACATCTAAGCTCTTTTTTCTGGTATTCCAGGCCGAACTTACCTGTCATCACCCCTAATTATGCAATTATGCATCTTTACTTCTAAGCTTTTCCCTCTTTCTCTGGCTGTTATCCTATTTCCCATACTCTAAGTTTTGTGCCCCGACTTTATTCTGTGCCCTTCATTTTATAAGCATGGCTTCTCCAATGATTTTAGACCCTTAATGATTTTTTTGTCTCTTTTTGATTCCCCTTACCAATAAGTAGTGATCAGGTTATGCTTTTCTTTGTTTTCTTTTACTTATTTGGGCCTTATTTTCTCAAATCATAGGCTCTCAAAGGTGGGAAATTTATAGTTCATATTTCTTTTGTTTCCTCCACATTCATAGTAGGTGCTAAATAAAGGTATATGATCAGAATCAATAGAGAGCAGTCAATGTTGAGTGATTTGTTAACAGAGACAAGTTTTAAGAGACGAATCTACTTTATGCCATTTTCTAATTCCAATTAGGTGTCTTCCTCTCTCCAGTAGCTTTTATGTATTTAGCAATATGCAATAGATTCTCTTTATTAGATTTAACATTTGCCATTTTAAAGCTGTACAAAATGAATAATGTGAAATCATGCTGGTTTACACATTTTAACTGAGTATGTGTATGTGCATTTGTGTGTGTGAGGACATGGTGTACATTTAGCTTGGGATCAGCACATCAGAGCATGCGGTGTTTGCATCTTAGTGTGGCTTTATCATCCTTTACTCATTGCTCGTTTGAAGGTACAGTTAGCCCGTTGTATCCATAGATGCAAACAAATGCAGCTAGCAAGTATTTTGGGGAAAAAAAAATTCCACAGAGTTACAAAAAGCAAAACTTGAATTTGCTGCATGCCGAGTACTGTGTTGAATCCATGAAAATGGTGATGTGTAGGCATTGTATTAAGTGTTACAAGCAATGTAGAGATGATTTAAAATATACAAGAGAATGTACATAGGTGATGTGCAAATGTGCCATTTTATATCAGGGACTTGAACATCTGCAGACTTTGGACTGAGGGACAACTCTATATGGAACCGTATTTTATGGTTTAAAGAATGTGTTTAAAGAATGTTGTGAATTTAGTGACTCAAGGAGCCTGGTTATATATCTCTCATAAATTGCAGGAATCTTTACTATATAACTAATTACCTATAGCTTGACAAGGCATCAAAATGTGGATTTAAAATTGAATGTAATACTCTTTTATACTAAGCCATAATCTCCTAGCTACCAGAATAGCCACTCATAGCAGAGATGTAATTCTAATGTATTGTTTGCCATGAATGGTATCTGTCACATGATGGTTCTTTTAATATTCTTATCTGATTTTTATCTCTGTCTTTTCACAGGTACTGGTATCTTGGGCCTCTAAAAACCAAAGCAGCCCACTTTTTCAGCACTCTTAAGGTAAATGTGATTTACAGTGTAGAAATGTGCTGTGTTATTTTGTTGTTTCTCTGTGATACGTGTATTTGGTATATATTTTTAATTTTTTGCTAGAGATGAATGTGACATGCTTCAACACTAAAACGGGGCATGTTTGATTAAATAAAAATACAGAAAGTGTTTTTGTTTTGATAAGGAATCACCCCTCATCTACCAACTCATTTCCTCCACTAGCAAACCCATATTTAATTTTTCTTTAGCATTCTGCTTCCCTTTGCCATTAATTCACTCTCTTGCCAGACAAACCTTAACCTAATGACATATGTCTCACCAATTATTTGTTATGATTATCTATATTAGTACCTGGAAATGAATTGAAGATTTGTATCTGAATATATAATATCTAATTGTACAGGTTTCTGTTAATATCAGTAGGTTTCAAACTATACTAGCTAAATATGGGTGGTGGTTACTGCATTGGAGAGTATAGATATGAAACATGTTCATTATCAGAAAGAATTCTGTTGGGCAATGCTACTCTATACTATACAATTAAAAATATTGGCATAGAGACAAACCTAACGACTTTTATTAGTGAAAATGCTAATAGAAAAGTCATCTTTAACTGTGGACTACAGCCTATGTTCAGCTTTTATGCAAATCAAAGTGGTATATTCACAGTTTGGCTGGCCGAACTGAAAATTGGCAGATGGGGTCTGAATACAGTGAGAAGTTTGGTTCCAATGTTAATATTCAGAGTTATTGAGTGTTTTTCTAATTATAAAAGTAATATATGTTCATAGCAAAACATTTGGAAAACATAGCTTTACCTTTCAAAAAAAAATTCTAGCTGGATTAAAAAATTAAATGTAAAACACTAAAATCACTAAAGTACTAGAAATTAATGTATATGATTTTAAAAATGAACTTGGGAGGGCAAGGTCTTTATATACCAAAGGCAAACTGGATTAATAAAATGTGTTATTCCTCAAGGGAATAATTTCATTGGTGAAGTCGTGAGTGCATTTTGGAAGAAACAGAGTAGCTACATATTTAAATAGTAGATTCTGAGAGAATATAAACTGTTATCCACCATTTATTCAGCCAACAATTGTTTATGTATGCTTGGGATACAAAGTCAAATGAGACAGGTTTCCTACCCTCAAGAAATATTCATGTGCTGGGAGGGAGGCAAAGTAAATCAGCACTTTGGTGAGTGCTGTGAAAGACTAAGATGGGGCAGAGGGGAGGGGCATCTAAATCTAATGAAGGTCAGAAACTCTTCCCAAGGGAGGTGACACTTACACTAAATTTTGAGACATTTAATACGCTGTGTGAAGTCACAGTGGTGTGACATGGCCCTTAATTAAGATTAATGCAGTAAAATGGCAGGAAGTGAAGCCAGTAGGTTAGGTAAGGGCAGGTTTGGCAGGTTTTGATATGCAATTTGACTTTTATCTTGAAAGTGATGGGGAGTTACTGAGTCTTAAGCAGAGGCATGACATGAGCAGATTCGCATTTTAGAAAAATTGTTTTTTTCTAAACAGAAAAACAGATAGGACATGGGTAGCTCAAGGCAAGGACATTAGATAGAAGTTTGTTAAAGTAGTCAGGTGGGAAGTGACATGTAGACTAAGGAAGTAACAGTGACCATTGACAATAGAAGATGGATTGAAGAGCTATTAAATTAGAACCTCAAAAGTCAGAAGAAAATAGGATTATTAGATTTCTGGTATGAGGGACTACGGTTTGGTAACTGGAGTTTTCCATTGATGTTGATAATACTAGTGTAAATCAAGTTTGTTAACAGAGATGAAATTTTCAATTTAATCTGTTGAGTTTAACATACCTGTGGTACAGACAAGCAAAGATACAATTGTGATTTAGGTCTGGAATTCAGCAGAGAGGTCTGGACTATAGAAACAAATGCAGGGCTGGATGTAATAGTTCACGCCTGTAATCCCAGCAGTTTGGGAGACCGAGGCAGGCAGATCACGAGGTTAGGAGTTTGAGACCAGCCTGGCTAACATGGTGAAACCCCGTTTCTACTAAAAATACAAAAAATTAGCAGGGCGTGGTGGTGCGTGCCTGTAATCTCAGCTACTCGGGAGGCTGAGGCAGGAGAATCACTTGAACCCAGGAGGTGGAGGTTGTGGTGAGCGGTGATCACGCCACTGTACTCCAGCCTGGGTGACAGAACAAGACTGTCAAAAAAAAAAAAAAGAAGAAGAAGAAGAAATAGATTCAGATGTCATAAATGTGTGAGTGGTGTTGAAACCATGGGTTTGGGTTTGGTGAAATTATCATTGAGTACAGATGGCCAGGAATATCCCTAAGGGTCATAAACATTTAAAGAACCACTAAAAATGACTGAGAAGTGCTGAGAGAAAGTGCAGGCGAGAGTACTAACATAGAAGCCAACAGAAGAGAGAATTTCAAGAAAAATCCAAGAGTTTCAAGAAGCAAAAGCAAAGACTTTAAATATACAGACAAGAGGAGTATCCATTGAATTTGGCAGCCTTCAAAAGCTGGGCAGCCTCCAAAGTGTGGGGACTGAAGCCAGGTTGAAGAAAGTCAAAGACATAAAAGTGATGTAAAGAAGTGGAGACGGCAAGACCAAGCTACTCCTTCAAGAAACCTGACTTTGAAGAGGAGACAGGGAAGGCAAAAGCTGAGAGAAACATGGGGTCAATGTGGAGTTTTTACAAGTGGAGAACATCCATGTGTTTCTAGCCTGAAGCAAAAGAACAGAACAGGAAGTGGTGAGGAGAAAGGAGACAGAAAGCATGACTGAATTGGCAAAATCCATGAGCAGGTATAAGGGCATGGGATCCAGAGTACTGGATTGTACCTGGACAGGAGAAGGGACCCATTTTTACATTGATACAGGAGAGGAGTAAAGGATAGGTCCAGAAGAAAATGAGATTAGAGAAAGTTCAGGTATTCTCACTGACGTCCCTGATATTCTCACTGAAGCACAGGAAGCAAAGTGATCCTGTCAGAAAGGCAGTGGGTAGTGGTATGGCGGACTCTGAAGGAAGATGAAAGTAGGAGGTGGCTTAGGATGAACAGTTAACAATTTGTAGACACTAATGCTCCTTTGGGTGACTGCTTTTCCTTGTATTAATACTCAGCAAGAGTATCATTTTCTCCTCTAGAAATACTGAGCCATGATGTAAGAGTACAGGAACTTAGTGATAATGCTGATCCACAATTGGAGCTTTTAGGACGTATTATTATAGAAGAATAAAGACTTAGGAGGGCCAAGAGTAAGTGGAAAAAGAAAGCGATTTAGAGTAATTGACTATCAAGTTGGCACGGAGGGAAAATGAGTGGGCAGGGAGTAGAATTCTCAATGTGATTGAAAACTTGGTGCAGTTAAGTCTTCAGGGGCCACAGTAAAAACCCCTCTCTTCCTCTTTTTAGTTTGAACCAAGGTATGAAAACAAATGCAGGAACTAGGCAGATAGAGATCAAAACATCAGCTTTATAAGTGTCAGCAGGAATGGAGGACAGAGCACAGATATGTGGTCTCTTTCTGATCTCCTAATTCTGTGAACTGAACATATCCAGTTGAAACAGCTTCTTCAGGGCAGAGACCAGTACAGTAAGCTTATTGCATGAAGAAGCAGTGAACACCTGAGGCAAAGATAGCCGCTGTCAGAGAGAAAGTAAGGAGCTGGGTCCATGTACTGGTCCTTCTAGACTTGGGGAGGAGTGAGTAAGTGGTGGAGTGAGAGAAGCCAGTATTGCTACCGTTTTGTAATTCACCACATGAAAACTTGAGAACAGGGAAGCATTTCACCCTGAGAGACACAATGGACACAAAAGAATCAACTGGAAGAGTATGGGATGTGATTAGAGAGTAAGATCTCGGAATTTTAGGTTTCCAAAGTGGAATAGTTCTGGGTGACATTAGGGGCCAGGATGTGGCCATGGAAATGGGTGGATATGGCGAATTGGAGGTGATGTGAAGGGCTGAGAGGCTAGGGTATGGTTTTAATTATTCATGTGGTCAGGATGTCATCCAGGATGACACTGGACTTGAGATGCCAGGACATAGGAGACAAAAAGAAAATTAGAGCGTGAAGGGTGATAGGCTTTGAAGCAGAAGTGAGAAGCCTTAGACTGGATTATGAGCCTGGGGTAAACCATTCTGGCCTGTGTGTGGAATAACATTCCAGAAGTGAGGTAAGTACTTGATGCAGCTGGATTTCATCAGTTTCATTTTTCATCACCATCTGTAAGCCAAAGATAAATTTATTACTGGTGACCCTGTGTTCATTCATCCTCTTTTTGGACAAGTGTAAATGGTGGTTGTTAGTCCATGTTACGGGGAGCAGTGTAGGCAGTACTTGCTGAATTCATGGTTTTTAAGATCTAGCTTTAAGAGGAAAAGAAAGCTTAAGGATTCCATGCTCCAAATTAGAGAGTATTCCATCCAGGGAAAGGAGATTATTTAGTTCGCTTTCTAGCAGGTATAGGTAGAAAAATAACCTTTGCAGAGAGAAACTTCCAGAGTGGAATTGTAGATGCATGACAAAATTTTACTCTCTCAACACTAATAGGAGTGGCCTCAGACTCATCAAGCTTCTATCTCATACACGGGACCTACAGAGAGACCTCCCAGTGAACCAGAGGAGACACCTGTACAAAGGCCTTCTTTGTACAGGAGAATATTACGAAGGCTTGCATCCTTCTGGGCACAACCACAGGATGGTGAGCAATGTGGCGACTGAAGATTGGAGGGCCCTGGTCAGTTTAGGAGTGCCCTAAAGTAGATCTCCAAAATCAGGTTTAGAGACTTAACTAGAGCAGGAGAAGCCTTTCAGGGATCATTGAATTCATCCTTCTGTGTGCCACCAGAGCAGGCCCAAGTAGTGTCCCATCAATGGGCATAGCAGTCTCAATGCACAGTATTTCTGTTCATGTGACTGCTTTTGGTAGTGATGTTTTAGGCACAGAGGTACCATTTTTACCTCTATGTATAAGAGGCATGAAACAAATAAAACAAAGGCGAAGAGTCAGCAGAAAGGCTTGAGAAGCTGAGCTGAGCAGATAGCAACTAGCCATCTGTGGTGGGTGGTGAAATGTTAATGGAAGAAACTGACCTGTATGTAATGGATTCCCACAGCCCTCTCCCAAAAGGTGAGCCCAGAGGTGTGGAAAGATGTGCAGCTGTCCACCATTGAACTGTCCATCACAACACGGAACAATCAGCTTGACCCGACAGTAAGTGTGCTTTTTTATTAGAAAAGCATTTGGTAACTAGGAAAAGTGACAATAGCTATAGTCCTCTCCCACTAATTCAGTTATTTATTTACTTTTTACCCTGTGGAGATAGAGAGGGGGCAGGGTCAGGAGAAAGGCTATGGTGTGCCTTTAGGGAATAACAGCAATGGGAGAAGCTACCACCTGTAGGAGTGGCATAAATGCTTCTGGGACTGTGATCACATATTCTGCTCACTGCTTAATTGGTTTTCAGAGAACTTAGGGTAAGAGGGCTTTAAAAATGAGAATTAACTATTCCCATTTGTCACTGGAAAAAATTTGTGGAGCTTTTACTTGAGTAAATAGCTATTATTTTTGTGACTATACTAATTATGTCAACTTAGATCCTCAGAAGAAAAACAGCCACACACATACATCTGTATCTACATCTACATATGATTTTATTTAGGTCCAATCTGTAGGTATGCACTATCCCATATGGTAGCTATTAGCCACATGGCCAGTTACATTTAAATTAATTAAAATTAAACTAAAACTTAGTTCCTGAGTCACACTCACCTCATTTCAAGTGCTCATCAGCCATATGTGGCTAGTAGCCACTGTATTGGAAATCACAGGTATACAACCTGTCCATCAGCACAGAAAATTCTGTTGGGTGGTACCGCTATAAACAATACACCAAAAAGTGCTGAAATGAAGCAGGCATTGGCAAACTGGTGTGCCACCTGTTTTTGTATAGCCCAGAAGCTAAGAATCTTCTAATTTTCAATGATGCAAAGAAAATCAAAAGAAGAATAGTTTTTGTGAACAGAAAAATATGTAAAATTCAAATTTCAGTATCCATAAATTGGATTTTAAGTTTTATTGGAGCACAGCCATATTCATTCACAAATACATTATCTATGGCAGCTTTTGTGCTACAGGGGCACAGCTGAGTAGTTTTGATGGATTGTATGGCCCAAAAGACTAAAATGTTTATTAGCTGGTCACTTACAGAAAAAGTTTACTGACCCTGGTATAGCAAAAACCTTGGTAATTTATATTAATGGGAATGCCAATAGGAAAGTAACTGTTAACTGTGGACTAATTGCATTCAGCTTTTATGCAGATCAGAGTAGTCTGTTCACAGCTGTCTAGGCCAGTCTGAAAATTAGCAGATGGAATAGGAATAGAGTGATAAGTTTGATTCCAGTATTAATATAATGAGAAGTTTGATTCTAATATTAATATTCAGAGGATTTAGTTGTTTTCTAATTGTAAAAGTAATATATGTCCATTGCAAAACATTTGGAAAACATAGCTCCTTTCACCCTGTAAAAAAATTCTAGTTTGATTAAAGAACTCAATATAAAATAATAAAATCAATAAAGTATTAGGGTAAATGGCACATGTTTATACCTATGTAACATGGCCGCACATCCTACATATGTGAACTTAAAGTCTGAAATTTAAAAAAAGTATTAGGATAAAATTTAAGTGATTATCAGTATACACTTAAGGAGGACAAGGCCTTTCTAAGCATGACATCTAAGGCAGAAATCATACTGATGCATTTGTCTTTTTATTTATTTATTTAGTATTTTTTTAAATAATTTTTTATTTTTTATTGCATTTTAGGTTTTGGGGTACATGTGCAGAACATGCAAGATAGTTGCATAGGTACACACATGGCAGTGTGTTTTACTGCCTTCTGCCCCTTCACCCACATTTGGCATTTCTCCCCATGCTGTCCCTTCCCTGCTCCCCCTCCGTCACTGTCCCTCCCCTATTCCCCCCAATAGACCCCAGTGTGTAGTACTCCCTTCCCTGTGTCCATGTGTTCTCATTGTTCATCATCCGCCTATGAGTGAGAATATGTGGTGTTTCATTTTCTGTTCTTGTGTCAGTTTGCTGAGAATGATGTTCTCCAGATTCATCCATGTCCCTACAAAGGACACAAACTCATCATTTTTGATGGCTGCATAATATTTCATGGTGTATATGTGCCACATTTTCCCAGACCAGTGGTATCATCTATGGGCATTTGGGTTGGTTCCAGGTCTTTGCTATTGTAAACAGTGCTGCAATGAACATTCATGTGCATGTGTCCTTATAGTAAAACAATTTACAGTCCTTTGGATATATACCCAGTAATGGGATTGCTGGGTCAAATGGAATTTCTATTTCTAGGTCCTTGAGGAATCGCCACACTGTCTTCCACAATGGTTGAACTAATTTACACTTCCACCAGCAGTGTAAAAGTGTGCCTATTTCTCCACATCCTCTCCAGCATCTGTTGTCTCCAGATTTTTTAATGATTGCCATTCTAACTGGCATGAGATGGTATCTCAATGTGGTTTTGATTTGCATCTCTCTAATGACCAGTGATGATGAGCATTTTTTCATGTTTGTTGGCCTCATGTATGTCTTCTTTTGTAAAGTGTCTGTTCATATTGTTTGCCCATTTTTGGATGGGCTTGTTTTTTTTTTTTTTCTTGTAAATCTGTTTGAGTTCTTTGTAAATTCTGGATATCAGACCTTTGTCATATGGGTAAACTGCCAATATTTTTTCCCATTCTGTTGGTTGCCGATTCACTCTAGTGACTGTTTGTTTTGCCGTGCAGAAGCTGTGGAGTTTGATTAGGTCCCATTTGTCTATTTTGGCTTTTGCTGCCAATGCTTTTGGTGTTTTGGTCATGAAGTCCTTGCCTACTCCTATGTCCTGAATGGTTTTGCCTAGATTTTATTCTAGGGTTTTTATGGTGCCAGGTCTTATGTTTAAGTCTTTAATCCATTTGGAGTTAATTTCAGTGTAAGGTGTCAAGGAGGGGTCCAGTTTCTGCTTTCTGCACATGGCTAGCCAGTTTCCCCAACACCATTTATTAAACAGGGAATCCTTTCCCCATTGCTTGTTTTTGTCAGGTTTATCAAAGATTGTATGATTGTAGAAAGGCTGTGTTGCCTCCGATGCCTCTGTTCTGTTCCATTGGTCTTTATCTCTGTTTTGGCACCAGTACCATGCTGTTTTGATTACTGTAGCCTTGTAGTATAGTTAGAAGTCCAGTAGTGTGATGCCTCCTGCTGTGTTCTTTTTTATTTAAAAAGACATTCTAAACAAACTTTTAAATTACATATTGGGAAAAATATTAGCATGTGATAAAAAGCAGGAATTCACTTTCTTTATAACAAGCTCTTAGGTTAAAGTAATAAAAAATGGGCAAAGGACTAATATAAAAAGTGAGCAAAGGGTAACAAGAGAAAATGCATAAAAGAAATAAGCATATGAGAAAATAGCTTATATTTGCTGACTACTGCATGCTAGGCACTGTCCTAAGAAGTTTACATAATATTATGTAATCCTCATGGTTACACTATTAGGTAGATATCTTTATCTGTATTTCATAGGTAAGGAGACAGAAAAAGTTATTTCTTCAAAGAAGTGCAAATTAAAATAACATTGAATTATGACTAAAAAGCATGTTATAGATTAAAAGCTTAGTGGTGGTGTATGTTTCTGCTGGGACTATAAATTGGAACATCCTGTCTCAGCAACTTGGTGTAGTACATATTAAGTCTCTAAAATACATGCATACTTTTTGCCCTATTAACTGTATATCCAAGAATTTATCCTACTGAAATAATCTGATGAATATATAATGTAGGCAGTCCTTTTTTACATAATGGAAATCTGAAAACATTGGTAAAAGTGGATATATGAATGCTAAAAAAAAAAAGAGATTCTGTTCCAGATAAATTTAAAAGAGAAAGAGAAAATTTCTAATTATATATCTTCTTTATAATATGTATTCTGAGCATTTTGTTCATGTTCTTTACTATTGTTCTTTTCTCTAATGATTGAGTACCAGTGAATGGATTGAGTTCAGTGAGTATGTGATTGCGCTCAAGATTAGCCACATTCACAATGCCAAGTGCTTTTTATCTTTGTGCCTATTATAAAAATATATGATACTGTGCTTCTTATCAGTAGGAGCAGCAAATTCATTTGTTTCTTTTTTGCCCAATTCTTTATAAAAATAAAAGCAAATGCAATACAATATTTAAAGACAGTGTAGCTGCCATGTAATAGCTCAAAATGTTCACTTATTTGCAGCACATTCAGTGTATGAAAGAAGCTGTAGGAGTGTGGAATGTGTGAAAATTAGGATCTCTTACACAACTATGCTCACTGGATTTATAAGAGTAAAATATTTGCAGTGAACTAATCAGACTGAATATATTTTGGTAAATTTATTAAAAATCATATCTATTATATATATATATTATTTTCTATCTGTTGATCTGGGAAAAAAATAGGTGAAAAGATTTGCAATGTAGTTTCGTTTTTCTTTAAAAAGGAAATGCTCCCACCTACCTATAAGTGAGTTTTGTGACTGATGGAGGTCAAGCTCCAATTTTATGTTCTTTCCAAATAGAAACCCAGTTGTCCAAGCACCGTTTATTGAAATGTCCATTTCCCCCCACTGATCTTCAGTAAACCTCTGCTGTATGTCGTGTCTATATACATGTAAATGTTTCTGGTCTCTTTCTTGTATTGTTCTATTTTCTCATACTTGTACTAATACTCTGCTTCTCTTAATTACAGTTTTATAAGTTCCACTATGTTTTTCTCTCTTTTTTTTTTTTTAAACAGTCTCTTGGCTATTCTTAGCTCATTTGAGTTCCATAAATATTTTTAAAAGTTTATTAAATTCCACATAAAAATGTTATAATATTGATCTTACTGCATTGTACCCATAGATCAATTTGGAGAGAAATGACATCTCTACAGTACTGACTCCTGTAGCATATGAATGGGGTATATCTCTTCATTTATTTAGGTCTTTGAAATTTTATAGTTTTCTCTAGAATAGCCTGTCCAATATATCTGTGTTTCACTGGATATATTCCAAGTTATCTTAATTTTTTATGCTATTCTAAATAATATCCTTTTTTGAGACAGTTTTACTCTTGTTGCCTAGGCTGGGGTGCAATGGTGCGATCTCAGCTCACTGCAACCTTTGCCTCCTGAGTTCAAGCATTTCTCCTACCTCAGCCTCCTGAGTAGCTGGGAATACAGGTATGCACCATCACACCTGGCTAATTTTGTATTTTTAGTAGAGACAGGGTTTCTCCATGTTGGTCAAGCTGGTCTTGAACTCCCGACCTCAGGTGATCCGCCAGCCTCAGCCTCCCAAAGTGCTGGGATTATAGGCGTGAGCCACTGTGCCTGGCCTATTCTAAGTAATATCTCTTAAAATTTCATTTTCTATCTGATTTAGTAGATGAACATATAATTGATTTTTTATATTAATGCTGAATCAGCAACCTAATTGTTATTATTCTAACTTTCTCTCAATGAATCCTTTCAAATTTTCTATAGATTTAGTCATGTCCAATGCAAATAGTGCAAGTTTTGTTTTCTTTCTTCAAATACTTATCCTTACAATTCTTCATTTTACTTAGGGCACTGGCTAGGACCTCAGTACAGGTTGAACAGAAGTAGCAGTAACAGGAGTCCCAGTCGTCTTTCTTATTTCTGATATAGAAAGTCTTTATTGCTTCATTCTTGGATTTAATGTGTTTTCTTTTTTTATAGATACGCTTTATCAGATTAAAGAAGTTCCTTTCTATTCCCAGTTTGCTAAGCATTTTTATCTTTCATGTTAAATATCTTAAATATTTAATTTTATCAAGTACCCTTTTAGCATCTATTGAGATAATAAAGTTTCCTCATTTAATCTGTCAAAGCAACAAAATGAATTGATTTCTTTTTCTATTTTTTAAATTATTATTTATTTATTTATTTTTAACTTTTTTTATTGCATTTTAGGTTTTGGGGTACACGTGCAGAACATACAAGACAGTTGCATAGGTACACACGTGGCAGTGTGATTTGCTGTCTTCCTTCCCCTCAAACACATCTGGCATTTCTCCCCATGCCATCCCTCCCCAGCTCCCCTCCGCCACTGTCCCTCCCCTATTCCCCCGAATAGACCCCAGTGTGTAGTGCTCCCCTCCCTGTGTGCATGTGTTCTCATTGTTCATCACCCACCTATATGAGTGAGAATATGCGGTATTTCATTTTCTGTTCTTGTGTCAGTTTGCTGAGAATGATGTTCTCTAGATTCATCCATGTCCTTACAAAGGACACAAACTCATCGTTTTTGATGGCTGCGTAATATTCCATGGTGTATATGTGCCACATTTTTCCAGTCCAGTCTATCATCGATGGGCATTTGGGTTGGTTCCAGGTCTTTGCTGTTGTAAACAGTGCTGCAATGAACATTCGTGTGCATGTGTCCTTATAGTAGAACAATTTATAATCCTTTGGGTATATACCCAGTAATGGGATTGCTGGGTCAAATGGAATTTCTATTTCTAGGTCCTTGAGGAATCGCCACACTGTCTTCCACAATGGTTGAACTAATTTACACTCCCACCAGCAGTGTAAAAGTGTGCCTATTTCTCCACATCCTCTCCAGCATCTGTTGTCTCCAGATTTTTTAATGATCGTGAGATGGTATCTCAAGGTAGTTTTGATTTGCATCTCTCTGATGACCAGTGATGATGAGCATTTTTTCATGTTTGTTGGCCTCATGTATGTCTTCTTTTGTAAAGTGTCTGTTCATATCGTTTGCCCATTTTTGGATGGGCTTGTTTGTTTTTTCTTGTAAATCTGTTTGAGTTCTTTGTAAATTCTGGATATCAGCCCTTTGTCAGATGGGTAAACTGCCAATATTTTTTCCCATTCTGTTGGTTGCCGATTCACTCTAGTGACTGGTTGTTTTGCCGTGCAGAAGCTGTGGAGTTTGATTAGGTCCCATTTGTCTATTTTGGCTTTTGCTGCCAATGCTTTTGGTGTTTTGGTCATGAAGTCCTTGCCTACTCCTATGTCCTGAATGGTTTTGCCTAGATTTTCTTCTAGGGTTTTTATGGTGCCAGGTCTTATGTTTAAGTCTTTAATCCATCTGGAGTTAATTTTAGTGTAAGGTGTCAGGAAGGGGTCCAGTTTCTTCTTTCTGCACATGGCTAGCCAGTTTCCCCAACACCATTTATTAAACAGGGAATCCTTTCCCCATTGCTTGTTTTTGTCAGGTTTATCAAAGATTGTATGGTTGCAGATAGGCTGTGTTGCCTCCGATGCCTCTGTTCTGTTCCATTGGTCTTTATCTCTGTTTTGGCACCAGTACCATGCTGTTTTGATTACTGTAGTCTTGTAGTATAGTTTGAAGTCCGGTAGTGTGATGATTCCTGCTGTGTTCTTTTTCCTTAGAATTGACTTGGCTTTGCGGGCTCTCTTTTGGTTCCATATGAAGTTCAAGGTGGTTTTTTCCAGTTCTGTGAAGAAAGTCAATGGTAGCTTGATTACTTTGGGCAGTATGGCCATTTTCACGATATTGATTCTTCCTAATCATGAACATGGAATGTTTCTCCATCTGTTTGTGTCCTCTCTTATTTCGTTGAGCAGTGGTTTGTAGTTCTCCTTGAAGAGGTTCCTTACATTCCTTGTTAGTTGTATTCCTAGGTATTTTATTCTCTTTGCAGCAATTGTGAATGGCAGTTCGTTCTTGATTTGGCTCTCTTTAAGTCTGTTATTGGTGTATAGGAATGCTTGTGATTTTTGCACATTGATTTTATATCCTGAGACTTTGCTGAAGTTGTTTATCAGTTTCAGGAGTTTTTGGGCTGAGACGATGGGGTCTTCTAGATATACTATCATGTCGTCTGCAAATAGAGACAGTTTGGCTTCCTCCTTTCATATTTGAATACCCTTTTTTTCCTTTTTCTTGCCTGATTGCTCTGGCTAGAACTTCCAGTACTATATTGAATAGAAGTGGTGAGAGAGGGCATCCTTGTCTCATGCCAGATTTCAAAGGGAATGCTTCCAGTTTTTGCCCATTCAGTATGATATTGGCTGTTCCTGGCTGTTCGTTTCTCATAAATATCTTTTATTATTTTGAGATACATTCCATCAATACTGAGTTTATTGAGGGTTTTTAGCATAAAGGGCTGCTGAATTTTGTCAAAGGCCTTCTCTGCGTCCATTGAGATAATCATGTGGTTTTTGTTTTTGGTTCTGTTTATGTGGTGAATTACATTTATAGACTTGCGTATATTGAACCAGCCTTGCATCTCCGGGATGAATCCTACTTGATCGTGGTGGATAAGCTTTTTGATGTGCTGCTGCAATCGACTTGCCAGTATTTTATTGAAGATTTTTGCATCCATGTTCATCATGGATATTGGCCTGAAGTTTTCTTTTCTTGTTGAATCTCTGCTGGGTTTTGGTATCAGGATGATGTTTGTCTCATAAAATGATTTGGGAAGGATTCCCTCTTTTTGGATTATTTGGAATACTTTCAGAAGGAATGGTAACAGTTCCTCTTTGTGTGTCTGGTAGAATTCGGCTGTGAACCCATCTGGACCTGGGCTTTTTTTGTGTGGTAGGCTCTTAATTGCTGCCTCAACTTCAGACCTTGTTATTGGTCTATTCATAGTTTCAGCTTCCTCTTGGTTCAGGCTTGGGAGGACACAAGTGTCCAGGAATTTATCCATTTATTCCAGGTTTACTAGTTTATGTGCATAGAGTTGTTTGTAATATTCTCTGATGATGGTTTGAATTTCTGTGGAATCTTTGGTGATTTCCCCTTTATCGTTTTTTATTGCATCTATTTGGTTATTCTCTCTTTTCTATCAATTTGGCTAGTGGTCTATCTATTTTGTTTATCTTTTTGACATACCAGCTCCTGGATTTATTGATTTTTTGAAGGGTTTTTTGTGTCTCTGTCTCCTTCAGTTCTGCTCTGATCTTAGTTATTTCTTGTCTTCTGCTAGGTTTTGAGTTTTTTTTGATCTTGCTCCTCTAGCTCTTTCAATTTTGATGATAGGGTGTCTATTTTGGGTCTCTCCACTCTTCTCATGTGGGCACTTATTGTTATATATTTTCCTCTGGAGACTGCTTTAAATGTGTCCCAGAGATTCTGGTATGTTGTGTCTTCGTTCTCATTGGTTTCAAACAACTTCTTTATTTCTGCCTTCATTTCATTGTTTCTCCAGTCAACATTCAAGAGCCAGTTGTTCAGTTTCCATGAAGCTGTGCAGTTCTGGGTTAGTTTCTGAATTCTGAGTTCTAACTTGATTGCACTATGGTCTGAGAGACTGTTTGTTATGATTTCAGTTGTTTTGCCTTTGCTGAGGAGTGATTTACTTCCAATTATGTGGTCAATTTTAGAGTAGGTTTGATGTGGTGCTGTGAAGAATGTATATTCTGTGGATTTGGGGTGGAGAGTTCTGTAAATGTCTATGAGGTTTGCTTGTTCCAGGTCTGAGTTCAAGTCCTGGATATCCTTGTTAATTTTCTGTCCGGTTGATCTGTCTAGTATTGACAGTGGAGTGTTAAAGACTCCCACTATTATTGTGTGGGAGTCTTAAGTCTCTTTGTAAGTCATTAAGAACTTGCCTTATGTATCTGGGTGCTCCTATATTGGGTCCATATATATTTAGGATTGTTAGCTCTTCTTGTTGTATCGATCCTTTGGCCATTATGTAATGTCCTTCTTTGTCTCTTTTGATCTTTGTTGCTTTAAAGTCTATTTTATCAGAGATGAGAATTGCAACTCCTTTTTTTTGCTCTCCATTTGCTTGGTAAATCTTCCTCCATCCCTTTATTTTGAGCCTTTGTGTATCCTTGCATGTGAGATGGGTTTCCTGGATATAGCACACCGATGGGTTTTGGCTTTTTATCCAATTAGCCAGTCTGTGTCTTTTGATTGGTGCATTTAACCCATTTACATTTAGGGTTAATATTGTTATGTGTGAATTTGATACTGCCATTTTGATGCTAGCTGACTCTTTTGCCATTAGTTGATGTAGATTCTTCATTCTGTTGATGCTCTTTAGCCTTTGATATGTTTTTGGAATAGCTGGTACTGGCTGTTCCTTTCTATGTGTAGTTCCTCTTTCAGGAGCTCTTGTAAAGCAGGCCTGGTGGTGACAAAATCTCTGAGTACTTGCTTGTTTGCAAAGGATTTTATTTTTCCTTCACTTATGAATCTCAGTTTGGCTGGATATGAAATTCTGGGTTGAAAGTTCTTTTCTTTAAGGATGTTGAATATTGGCCCCCACTGTCTTCTGTCTTGTAGGGTTTCTGCCAAGAGATCTGCTGTGAGTCTGATGGGCTTCCCTTTGTGGGTGACCCGACCTTTCTCTCTGGCTGCCCTTAGCATTTTCTCCTTTATTTCAACCCTGGTGAATCTGACGATTATGTGCCTTGGGGTTGATCTTCTTGCGGAATATATTGTGGTGTAATCTGTTTCCTGGACTTGAATATTGGCTTGCTTTGCTAGGCTGGGGAAATTTTCCTGGATAATATCCTGAAGAGTATTTTCCAGCTTGGATTCATTCTCTTCGTCACATTCAGGTACACCTATCAAATGTAGATTAGGTCTCTTCACATAGTCCCACATTTCTTGGAGACTGTTCATTCCTTCTTGTGCTTTTTTCTCTAATCATGGCTTCTCGTTTTATTTCATTGAGTTGATCTTCAACTTCTGATATCCTTTCTTCTGCTTGGTCAATTTGGCTGTTGAAACTTGTGCATGCTTCGTGAAGTTCTCGTGTTGTGTTTTTCAGCTCCTTCACTTCACTCATATTCCTCTCTAAGTTGTCCATTCTTGTTATTATTTCCTCAAATCTTTTTTCAAGGTTCTTGGTTTCTTTGCATTGATTTAGAACATGTTCTTTTAGCTCACAGAAGTTTCTCATTACCCACCTTCTGAAGTCTGATTCCGTCATTTCATCACACTCATTCTCCGTCCAGCTTTGTTCCCTTGCTGGTGAGGAGTTTTGGTCCTTTGTAGGAGGCGAGGTGTTCTGGTTTCGGGTGTTTTCCTCCTTTTTGCACTGGTTTCTTCCCATCTTTGTGGATTTATCCACCTGTCGTCTGAGTGGTTGCTGATTTTCTGATGGGTCTCTGAGTGGACATCCAGATTGTTGATGATGAAGTATTTCTGTTTCTTAGTTTTCCTTCTAACAGTCTAGCCCCTCTGCTGTAGGACTACTGAGGTCCACTCCAGGCCCTGCTTGCCTGGGGAACTCCTGTAGCAGCTGTGGAACCATGAGGGTTGCTACCAGATTCTTCTTCTGCTATCTTTGTCCCTGAATGATGCCTGCCAAATGTCAGTCTGATCAGTCCTTTGTGACGTGACTCTGGATATATGGGGGTCAGGGAGCTGCTTGAGGAGCCTGTCTGTACTTTATAGGAGCTCAAGTGCTGAGCTGTGAGCTCTGTTGTTCATTCAGGGCTGCTAGGCAGGTACGTTTAAGTCTGCTGCAGCAGAACTCATAAAGCCCCTTTTTTTCCTCAGGTGCTCTGTCCTGGGGAGTTAGGGCTCCATTTATGAGTATCCGTTGCACTGTTCTGCCCAGCAAGGAGGCAGTCTAATCACTGCTTGCCTGCAGTGGCTATGCTGAGCTGCCATGGGCTCTGCCCTACTGCCGTGGGTTCCGTCCTGCTGTGTGTAATTCCCTGTAGTCCTGTTTATATGGGTGTGGTTAGAGCTGCCATGGTGATGATGGCCCGCCTCTGTAGTGGTGGACTCTGTTATGGCGGGTTGCCTGGCAATGGCAGGCTGCATCAGCAATGGCAGTGTAGCTCTGTAGGGGTCGAGTGCCTCAGTAATGGCGGACGCCCCTCCCCCATCCGAGCTGCACCATCCTGGGTTCCGCTGTGCTTGCCATGAAACTCTCAACCCCGAGCATTTCCAATTGCTGTTTTGTTTGTTTTTGTGGGGGTGGGACCCGCCGAGCCTGATCACCTGGCTCCCTGCCTCAGAGCCCCCCTTTTTTTTTTTTTTTTTTTTTTTTTAAGTTGAACAGTTGACTCTCTCAGGTATTCCAGTCGCCTGCTGAAAGGGCGCTGGGATCTGTGTGATTTCCCATGCAGCGACCCACTGTTGGAATCACGTTGCTGCCTGGGAATCTCCTGGCCTGGCTTTCTGTTTAAGTCCCGTTTAATCAGATGAATGTGCTAATCTGCCTTCCGAAATCTCCAATTGCCGGTTTAACAGGGCAACCAGACCAGTGTATTCTTTACGGAGTGCTGCTGCGCTGTGGCCCTGGCCCAAACAGCTGTGTTGGTGGCCCGTGCAGCAGCTCCTACACCTGAGAATCTCCTTATCTGTGGGTAATAAAGATCCGTCTGGAAATGTGGTGTCCACTCACCATTTGCGGATTCACTGGGAGCTGCAATCCTGAGTTGGTCCTACAGTGCCATCTTCTCTCCCCCACCAATGAATTGATTTTTGATTGTTAATGTGAGACTTCTGGCCAAGATGGAGCAAAAAACACCAGCTTTATACCTTAAACATCTTAAAAATTGGACAAAATCGGCCAGGTGTGGTTGCTCACTCCTGTAATCTCAGCACTTTGGGGAGCTGAAGGGGGCAGATCACGAGGTCAGGAGTTTGAGACCAGCCTGACAACATGGTGAAACCCCGTCTCTACTAAAAATACAAAAATTAGCCAGGTGTGGTGACATGCACCTGTAATCCCAGCTACTCAGGAGCTTGAGGCAGGAGAATCACTTGAACCCGGGAGGCGGGGGTTGCAGTGAGCCAAGATTGTGCCACTGCACTCCAGCCCAGGTGACAGAGTGACACTCTTGTCTCAAAAAAAAAAAAAAAAAAAAAAAAAAAAAATTGGACAAAATCTGTAAAACAACTGTTGCCAGACATTGGTATGAAACAAGTGACATTGGTATGAAACAAGTGACATTGGAGAATGATTCCAGAGAGCAGGGAATCAAACATGGTGAGCCTGATGCTTGCCTCAGCTGACTGCTGGAGAGAGGCCATACCCTACAGAAAGGGAACCCACACAGAGCCCATGGCTTCCCTCAGTTGAGGTGGCCTTTCAGAATTTTGAGAAATCAAGGCAGCTAGAATTGCAAGGCAGAATACGATAGAGCGACATGGAGAGGAGAGCTGCACCCAGAACTGAACTAGAAGTTTATGGAGGTTTTCTCTGGAATCTTCAGCTGAGTATTGACAGGTGCATGCATGTGAGAAACCGCCACCCAGGACTGGAGGTTGAGTTACCAATGAGGAGCAGGCAGGACAGTCTCAGGAGAGTCAGTCCTCTCACAAAGCCAGGAATAGTTCATGTTCGAACCATTTAGAGTAGAAAATCCTCTTCAGACATGGGGCATTGGGTAGTGGCCTCAGAAAGGTATTGCCTCACTAGTAAGTCAAAATTAATTCTAGACTAAAGGCTGCCCTGTTCACCGTTAACAAAGCTAAAGGCTCACTTCCAGAGAACCAGTTTCTTTATAGGTAACTGAACTGCGCCTCCAGAACGAAGCTTTAGAACAGGGGTCAACAAAGGACAAACCACAGGCCTGACTATCCTGCTGCCATATTTGTACAGCTTTGAAGCTAACAATGTGTTTTACATTTTTAAATCATTAAAAAAAATAGTATTATTCTGTTACATGTGAAAATTGTCTTCAAATTTCACTGTCTGTAAGTAACATTTTACTGGAACACAAGCATGCTGATTCATTTGTGTTGTCTCTGGCTGCTTTCACGCCACCATGGCTGAGCTGAGTAGCTGTGAGAGAGACCTCATGGTCTGCAAACCTACAGTGTTCGCTCTTTGGCTCTTGAAAGAACGTTTCCTGACCCCTGTTCTAGCTGCAGTGTGGCTCTCCCCTGGGCTCTGCCTTCCCCACAGCCTTTAAGCAGTAGCTGTGTTTTCTTTTTTTCCTCCCCTTGTACGCTGGGCCTGGTGGCTTGGTGGTTGTCCTCCTGATTAGTCATCACTGCTTTAACCCATTCTTCCTCCTCCTCTCTAACTCACCTCCCAGCCCAGAGATCACTGCTCCTGGGAGCTCCTGAACCCCGGGCCATTCCTACACATTTCTCTATAATGTTAATTCCTAACCCACTGTCTCCCTCTCCAGTACTACTCCTGTCTAATTCTCAACATGGCAGCCCGAGCAATCCTCTGGCTAAAATGAAGCCAGAACATATTTCCCTCCTTAGAACCCTCCAGTGGCTCTCTGCTTCAGCCTAAAAGCCAGCTTCCTCGCTATAGTCTATGAGGTCCCACTGATGTAGCTTCTCTTCCCTCTGTCTTCCTCGCTTCTTGTCCTTGTCACTTGCTCTGCTCCAGTCACACAGGCTTCCTTGCTCTTCCCTGCTCCTGTCAGATATGTCCCCTGCTACTACCCTAAGGCCTCTGCCCCAGTAGTTCCCCTTGTGTGGATTGCTCATCCCCGGATTAGGGATTCTCAGTCTGGTCCTTAGATCAGCACATCAGTATCAAGTAGAAGTTGCTCAAGATGAATATTCATGGGCCTCACACCAGATCTACTGAACCAGAAACTTGGGATGGCCCAGAGTCTGAGTTAAAATATATACTATTTTTTAGTTGACTAACAAAAACCAGATTCTGAGTGTTACCAGGCTCTCCAGTGACACTTGCTAAACTTTGAGAAACACTGCCCTGGATGTCCACATCGCTGACTCCCTCACTTCCTTCAGGCCTCTGCTCGCAGGCTTCTCCATGGACCCGCTTCCTTAATGCAGCCACTGCCATCAGCGCCACCTCATGTTCCCTGCTCTGCTTCTTTGGTCTTATTTTCTAATATACTCTCAATATATTTGTGGTATCCTTATCTTCCAACAGAGTCTATAATTTACTGCTTTACTATGATTGATCTATTCCCTTTACTCTCTACAATAGAAAGAAAGTTCTTTGTAGGCAGAAATCCATGTGGGTTTTGTTCACTGGTGTAACCCAAGCCCTGTGAGTTCATGCTGCATGACTGGCACTAAGTCGTTGAATAAAAGGTGAATTTTCAGTCATCCACTTTGTGTTCTGTAATTCTTAGTTGAGAGTTAGTTGTTGTTACCCTTTAATCTTAGGCAAAGGCTTTAAGGCTCCCAGAGGCCTGTGAGTTATCCTGGGCCTGCAGATTTGAACTACCCCAAAAGAAACCAGGCCTCTATTGAAGCTGACACAGACGTTGTGGGACTGATTTACAGAGGCCAGGTTTGTGTGGCCAGTCACTGACTGGTAGCAAATTATGAGGTGTGGTCTAAGAACCAAGCCTGTTTTTATAGCCATTTTGTTGTAGCTCAGATCATTCAGGGCTTTCTGTGGCTGGAAATGCAAAGTTCCTAAACATCATCATAGAATAAATGGATTGCGTTTTTCAACTCGGGTTGCACACCGAATTTGCATGTAGAGCATTTAAAGGAGCACAGCCACCTGGGCTCTCCATGCCAAGCAGATGATTCCATGCTCTGATGTGAAACTGACATACAGTGAACACTGAGATTGCTGGGATGGGCTGAAAGCTTGGCCTGCAAGAGAAGTAATCCTAGAGACTTGAGTAGCCATGACTACAAGTGAGTGACAACTTCCAGAACCTCCCCCTGAGTTTTTCTTTTGCTTATGTAGTAACAAAAAGCCAAGCAATGGAGATGAATTTTCTATAAAGTATACCTCAGTAAAGCTCTTAGTGGAAAAAAAAAAGACTGAAAGTATGTTCAAAATTAAGTCACTACAAGTAGAGTCACCTAACTATGCATAGCTTCAAACTATATACTGTCAAAGCTGAGGATGGCAACAGGCTACGTTAGCCAAATTTTAAGAGTAATAACGTTCAGCTAGGCATGGTGGCTCAAAGCTGTAATCCCAGCACTTTGGGAGGCTGATGCAGGCAGATCACCTGAGGTCAGGAGCTCGAGACCAGCCCGACCAAAATGGAGAAATCTGCTCTCTACTAAAAATACAAAAATTAGCTGTGGCGCATGCCTGTAATCCCAGCTTACTCAGGAGGCTGAGGCAGGAGAATCACGTGAACTCGAGAGGTGGAGGTAGTGGTGAGCCAAGATCGCGCCATTGTACGCCTGGGCAACAAGAGGGAAACTGTCTCCAAAAAAAAAAAAGTAACGACATTCATGTTCTTAACCTTTTTAGAGCAAAGATTTTATGAACATCTGCATTGAACCTGACTCCATCAGCAAAGGAGACTTTATAACTATAGGGTAAGTGGACTGGGGTTCATGGGAAATGAGGCTTGTAGTTTTCTCAGACGTTACTATTCAGAGTGCGCCATGAAGTCTAAGAGTCCAGCCAAAGCCTTGTCTCATTTGGGAATTTTTATGTCATTTCTTTACTATGGGCTGACATGTAATAGTGCCCCTCTCCTATGTTGGACATTACTGTTCATTTTGTGGGGCTCTCAGAATGTAAGAGCAGTCTTTTTCAATGGAAACCTAAGAATTCAATGGAGCATGACATAGCCTCAGGAACTTTGGTTTCAGGGTCAAAGAGCTGAATGCAAATTTTGATTGTACCACTTACTGATGTCACGAGTTGGATCATTTAGCATCTCTGAATCCTTTCCCCGTCTACAGAATAGAATAACACGATCATCTCTGCCAACCTCAGGACGGACTTTGTCTTGAGTAAGAGAATGCGTGTAAAGTCTTTTTATATTGTGAAGCACTTCACAGTACCCATTACTGTTTATGTCAGTTCACCATGTCCTCCTATTTCTGGGGCCTTTATGAAAAACTGGAAAAGGTATTGAGTACCTTGGACATTTCCCAGGCCTTTTTCCAATACAGAATACTCTTCCAAGTCCTGTGATTTGTTAAGTCCTACCTCTGCCAGAATTTTATTGGTTAAGAATACTATAAATCCTCCACCGGCCTTCAGAGCATCTGAGGAGCTGGCATGTTCCCATGCCAACTGGTAATCTGCTCAGCTCCGCTTTTCTGTGCTTTGTCTCAGAGCTCCCTCTCGTGCCCATTTAGGGATCACACATTTCTGCTGCAATGGCCTGGTCTCCATGGCTACTTCATTATCTACATAGGCACATAAGTTTGTTTTTCTCGCCTTTGCATAAATTCTTCAGAGGCTGAATAGCTGATTCTGCAGCCTTTGATTTTCTTGCTGTATTGATAGGAAAAAGGGGAAAATCCAGAAATCACACAACCTTCATTGACAGTCTGGCCAGCGAGACCAGCAATATTCAGATTCCTTTACTAAATGGGTATCCAGAAGTAGAGACCCCAGTTAATACTATTGCTTAGGTTAGGCAAAGCCACTATGTTCTGCATTGTTAGCATCAGCAGCGGCCAGTGTCCTTCTAGTCTCTACAGGAAGTGAAATCAAGTAATGTCTATTTCCTCTGGCTATCTGAAGAGAACACTGTGAAGCTGTGTAGAAAACTGATAGTTTCATAGAATTACTGTTGTTAATGAATGATAAATGGACTAATTGACTTGGATTAGCTTTTACTGTATTTTCCCTGCCTAGCTATCACAGGTATATCTGCATGAGGTGGAGTGTGTGTATATGTGCTGGAAATTTTACTCCATAGTCACTTAGTCTAGGTAGATATTGTATGCCAAGTAGACTGTAATAAATACAGTCATCCCACGGTATTGGGGGATTGGTTCCAGGACCTCCCTCAGATACCAAAATCCAAATTCTCAATTCCTTTCTATATAGCGACATGGTATTTGCACAGACTTATGCACATCTTCCCTGTGCATATTAAATCATCTCTAGATTACTTATAATACCCAATACAATGTAAATGCTAGGTGAATAGTTGTACTGTATTGTCTAGGGGATAAGAAAGTCTGTACATTTTCAGTACAAATGCAAATATATATGTATTGTCCATCCTCAGTTGGTTGAATCCACAGGAGTGGGACCCACAGATAGGAAGTCGCCAGAGAACTTTTAAGACTAGTTGTCTACATTAGAGTAGAAATATTTTCTCCTTCAAGTAATCACAAGTACCAAATACCAGAAGTTTAGCACTTTTCCTAAAGTTTTTTTCATTCTAATTTTTAAATTTGAGACTAACAGTCTAAGAATTAGGTACATGTGGAATGACTTAAAAACAATTCAGAGAAAAGTCATAACTTCATGCAGTTCTCTACATTGTCTAGAATGTATCAAAACACTAAGAAAGAATCACTGCTGGGAAAATTATTTACAGAACTTTGTGACTTAATAGACCATCTGTCCACTTATGTTACCTCATAAAAAAGGGGGAAAGAACTGCTACATTGTTGCAACCTAATGCAGTTGCGGCTGGTCTCAAGCTTGCTTTTTCCTGTGCCTGCAGAAGTCGAAAGGTGAGGAACCCCAAGCTGCATGCCCAGGGCACGGAGTGTCTCCAAGCCAGCCAGTGCACTTTGCTTGTCCCCGAGGTGAGTGGGAAGGGGTCGGTAGTCCCACAGTGTTTGATTCCTTCTTTGTCGGCCTGCCCCTCTGTGTGTCCCCTTCTTCCTGTTAGCTGATCCACACTTATTATTATGTACCAAGCATTTTTCCAGGCTCTGGCTCATATTAGGGGGGACTTGAAAAGGATGGCAGAATCCCCTTTGGAGTCACAGATTTAGGGTTGGACTCCTTAAGACTCCCATCATTTTTCAGCCAAGGTTCTTGATTTTTAGGTCTCCTAGCTTTTATTTTCCATATGTAAAAAATGCAGAAGGTTACTACATTAAGATGTACAGAGAATTGTCTAGCTGGCAAATGTTAATAGTGGCTTTTACTTTAACATTTTTTACAAAGGATCTGGAATCAGTTTTTAGTTTAACACTGAATTTTTCTGTATTATGAAATGCCATGCTTAGAATAATCTATGTAAGTGAAAAAAAAATGGAAATAGAATCTGAATTGTTAGGTTATTCAGCTGGCAATATGGAGAAAAGGAGCCCTTTCAGATAGCCTTTGAAGACATGTGGCCATTGTATTACTGTATTCAGACAAGACTATAAGTAAACAGAAGGTATCCCCATAGCGAGTGGCATCAGTTTTGATATAAATATTGAATTAATTGCATGGGTTTCATAGATCCTGTAATGATATTAATGTTGATATACCTTAGGTCTAAAGCTAAGCAAGTCTTAAAGACTAATGAAAATGATCCAGCAGATATAATAGCTTGTCATAAGAGAATTAGCTGTCTTTATTTTTATTTGAGAAGGATTAGCATAATATAGAAGGACTATATTATGTTTATGAATTCCTTAAAGATGTGTCAGGACCCTTGCCTTTTAATACATATTTGAAAATTATAACCATGTTGTTCAAATCCCAAAATACTCTGAAAGGAGACAGGAGCCAAAAAAAGGAAGTAAATCCTTTTTCGTGGATGGTAGAATTAGGATGTTTCCAGAACCAGCACTGTGTCAAGCATAGTAGGCACTGAATTTTTTTTTTTTGTAAAAGAACATTAGGATAAAGCCTCAAGAGAGGATGATATTTTCCCATAATGAACTTCTTCTGGTGCTGTTGAGAGACTTCCAATTCAAGCAGGCCACTGATGTGGGTGTGAGCTGTTCTGAATATTCTCTTCTCCCCAGGGAGCCGGGGGCTCTTTTAGCATCGACAGTGAGGAGTATGAAGCAATGCCTGTGGAGGTGAAACTGCTCCCCAGAAAGCTGCAGTTCTTCTGTGATCCTAGGAAGAGAGAGATGCTGGCAAGCCCCACCCAGTGAGCAGGCAGAAGATAAGTGCTCTGTGACCACACTTTAGGCCACCGGTGGGACCGAAAGGAAACAGGTGCCTCAACCATCCCAACAGTGTTGTCAGAGGGTCCCAAGGGCATTTTCAGGCAAGTATCCCTCTGCCCTCTCCAGCAGTGCTTCCCAGTGTGCTCTGTCACCTGCTTTGCAATCGGCTTTGTTAGCGCATGTTTTATTTTGGTGTGACGGTCGACCCTCCTAAACACAAACTTTCCTCAGGCTGGTTCAAGATAGAAAAATACTTTCTTCTGATTTCTTCCGAAGTGCAACCACAGTGGAGAGCCCACAGTGGGCTTAGCCTGCCTAAGCCCTTCCATTCTTGTTCTGTTCTTTGACCGTGCTAGTAATTCCGGGGAAAGTGCCTTACTTCCCTGGTGACCCTTTCCTACTTCTAGGCTCCTCCATGGGTGCTGCTATTTTGTGAGCTCTGGCTTCTGTTTAGCTTTTATTTCAGTTCTCTATCCTCAGTCCAGAAATGTATGTGAGGTTGTTTCCACCTCCAGCCATGGCTACAACACTGTAAAATGCTAGTTTTTATTTTTTTAAGTAGTGCTTCCTAAACGGTTTGCATGAGAGCCACCTGGGATGCATGTTGAAAATTTATTTGGGGTCCACCCCAAACCCAATTTGGGGAAGGGGCCCAGGAGTGTGCATTTTTTAAAAGTTGGCCACCCTTCCCAGGTGATTCTGTAAGTTGTCCCTCAACCATACTTGGAGAAATAATAGTGTTTTAAAAAACAGTGGTCCACAAAGTATTTTGCTAATGTGCCCCCCAAAAGTATTTTGAAAAATCATGTATCCCCTCACCCATCTAAGTTGCCATCTAAAATTTTTCATGGGAAGTTAAAAATAGTTGACAAAGTATGTATTTGCTGGTGTTGTGTAAATATTGGTATTTTAAAATAAAAACTGTTTTATCACTATTTTAAACATATCCAGTACCATTTAAATATCACAATTTGACACCCTTCGTTCATTTATAAAAAGAAATGAGCTAGTTTTTTAGTAGTTGAACATTTTAAATTGGCTTTTCTCCTGTATTTCCATACCACTTTCAGCCAAGAGTCCTGTTATAATGTAATGTATTGTGCCTGACATCTTTTAATCATTCACCCCATTATCTTCTTGTCAACAAAAAATATAAATGGAAGTTTTTTTTAGTTCTTCTGTTATTTCAGTCCAGAACAAATGTTATCATTATTGGTATATAATGAAAATATTAATTTAATTCTTTGATGATTAAAAGTTTTATTAGAATGTTCCTTAACCTAATTAGTTCATTTATCCAAGAGTACATGAATGTTATTTACAGCTGAGATGGGGCTCAACCTCAGTTGTATTCCTTGTTTTCATTTTTTTTATAGCTGTAAGCTCATAAATTCTATGGGAATAGAAAGAAGTATGTTAACAATTTTGTGCAGTTCTTTGAATTCCTTTGGAATTTTGACAAAAATCACAGTGCTCTATCAGTCATCAAGAATTATTAATAATGATCTATCAATCAATTAACAACTTGATTAGATTCTCCTTTAGTTGTTGAAAGAAGAGAACTGAAATCCACCTGATTTGCCAAGCCTGTCATTAGCACCATTTACTTTTCCTACCACTGACATTTTCCTTTGTTTAGTGCCCCTTAGGTTCTTATACTCTAGAGGGCAGTGCACCACAGGAAGATCCATGAGGGAAGACTGCAAGGGGGGAAAGGGAGGAGCCTGAGCTACAGGTTTACTTACTCTCAGGCAGATCCCATTTAAGATAGAGTACATACACCATGCCCACACGTCCCGTGGAGAGACACGACCAATGCTTTAGTGGATTACAGAACAGCTATGAAGAGTCCATGAATGAAGATCAGAAAATGTAAGGCCTTCTTATTTCACACTGTATATTCTTCAGGGTGGTAAAATTTCTGCTTTTAGCAAAGACATAACAGATGGTTGCAAACAGCATAAAGATCACTCATCCCATACCACCCACAGGTAGGGAGAAGGGATGCTGTGATATATGAAAATAAAAGTTTTCATCTGAGCTGAAAGCATTTAGCATATTGCGGTTCTGTAACAGTATCAAGGACCAGTGCAGAATCTGGCTTGCTTCTTTGCTGGGCTACCAGTGTGTATATGTGTGTGCTCATTTTGTGGTTCTAATCATAATGGTACATATAATTAGGGAAGGATATGGAAGCCACATTAGAATCTTAATTCAGTTTTAAATATAAATATACCTTGTTTCAAACTTTGTTTTCTTGATTCAGGCTCTTTCCTGTGAGGGCTTGGTTTCCTTATTGTTGACTGCTTTGTTCTCTGCCTTGTCCTTCCCCATAAGGCCTGCATGGAAGACGTTTAACAATGCAACTAAAAGAGAGTGAGCCTTGTCAGCCAAAGCTGGAATGCTGAGCTATCTGGAGGAGAACCTAATAACCCAGTTTGGGGATGGGGCCCAGGAATCTGCATTTTTTAAGTCAGCCTCCCTTTCCAGGTGATTCTGTTTAGTACAAACCTTTTGACAGGTTAATTTCACTCAAATGCAAAGATTACTTTTGTTAAAAATACCGTAGTTGCTTTCTATAAGAGCTTAACATAAAGCTTTTTGCTTTCCTCGTAGCTACTTTGCACATATTTGTATGCAGTTATAATTCCTATGTGCCAGTGCTTCACACAGGTAACTGACACATCAGTTCTCACAACTATCCTAGGAAGTAGCTACAGGTTGGGCATCCCTAATCTGAAAAGGTGAAATCTGAAACTTTGCCACCATGATGCTTAAAGGAAATGCCCAGTGGAACATTTTGGGGTTTGGATTTATAATGCAAAGATTCTAAAATCCTAAAACATCTGAAATCTGAAAATACTTCTAAGTCCCAAGCATTTCAAATAAGGGATATGTCTGTAAGATTATATGGTTACACAGCTCAGAAAGTAGGAACCCGGCTTTGATTCCAGGCCATTGAATTTATAGAGCCGCCGCCAGCAATGTACTCTCTACCAGTTCTAAATAAATACTGCAACTCCCCAAAAGGTTAAAAATGAAATAAAAGTTTAGAATATAAACATATACCAAATATATACATACAGTTTTAAACTGATCTTCTGGGTGGTGTAGTTATTCCCAACTTTATTTCCCATTACCTGGAGAAAGTTTGTCCCGATCGTGGCTTCTAGGAGGACAGGTAGCAGCTCCCCAATCTCCTCCATCATGACTGTAAGTGAAGTCAGGTTCAGCCCCACAGCTCTGCTCATGGGGTGGGCCACCATTCCTTCCTACCACAAACCACATTTCTTGGACTAGAGAAGGGATTGCAGCACACATGTTCATGTTAAAATGTGAACTTTAATTGTAAAAATCATTTTCTGTAAATATAGTTATGTCAACCTCTCTGCACACAGCTTGGTTCAGATATATACAGATATGATATTCATAGATGTTATTTGTACCACAGAACAAAATCAATTCAAGAAACATTTACGCTTAGCTTCATGATTAACCCCAGCTTTCTTTAGGTCTTAAAATTATCACCACTGGAAAGAGAGAGAGAGAGCACGGCATACCTGGGGCACACCAGTATTCAGGGCAAAATTTATTAAGTGTCTTACCAATTTCATAGTATGAGGTAAATACCTGAAACAAAAAATGGATTCAGTCTCTCGTATTGCTATAACTCTTAGGCTGGGTTTTTAATCAAAATAGTTTTACCTTTAAGGCGACAGGGAGGCTCTGCTGATTCTTAGAAAGAAATGGGAAAAGTTTTTCTAAGGCTACAACTATTTGTTTAGGCTTATTTTCCCAGACCTGTACAAAAATTCAGTCAGCAAGCTTTGGGTAAATACAGGAAATTCATTTTGCTTTCCTCTGCTCTCTGTCCTTGAAGTCACTCATCCAGGTTCGTTGTTCAAAAGCCAAGAATCCACCATTCTTTACTTGACAATCTTTGTGGACACATTACACTGAAACTTTTTTTTGTAACATCGTCTTAAAATTTTTAGTATACTTTTTGTTTAGTTTACCCAAAGGAAGGAGTTTTCATTCTAATGTCAATTAAATACATTTACAACCATCCAACTCAGTGACCTCTGTGTGGACTGTTCACTCTATGGATCATCTCTGGCTAATTAAAACATCCTGCCTCACCCCCACACTCGCTGACTGGCCTCAGAAAGCAAAGTAAATTTATTATTAGTCTAAATGAGCATTCTACAGGAAACATAATTCACACCTGGCCTACTATGAAAATTAAATTTTCTGAATTTAGATCATATTAACTCTAAAAGCCCCACAGTATGCTAAAATTCGAGAATTCTAAGAAGATGAAAGCAAGGCTTTTTTTCTCTATTGTCATTTCTTTTTATAGCACTAGAGAATTCTTACTCCTTTATTGCAATTTCATCCAACTGCCCCTAAATTCTAGTTCCAAAAATGAATTAAAGTGCCAGTTATAAATCTACCTCCCACTCCCACCTCTCTCCAGTTAAGAAAGAGGCCCAAAAATAAGAATGATGCCATTTACCCTTTTTTGTACTAGAGTTTTACTTAAGGTTGGTCAACCTTCCTAGGACTGTCAAGTCTACCTCCTAAGAGCGCTGTCAAGATTTTATAGCACAATCTCCTTATTCACTCTCCAAATTATTTACATAGTAAGACTTCTATGGGGTCTCAGCCACTACCAAATTATAAAACTGCCCATTTCCTCTAGAATAGTTTTAAAATTTCCTTCCATTTCAGTATATGCATACTCATTTCATCACAGTAATATCAATAAAAAAATAAACTTCCATTTCTTATAAGAAAAACATTAACTTAATTCACAGTTAGCCATTTCCCACAACACTCAGTACTCCAGTAGCTTCTAGGAACAGAGGTATATTAGTAATAAAAATGGAATATTAAAAATCCATGACTTGGGAGTAAATGGAGCCCTTAACTCCTCCTCTCCCCCTACCTGAATCAGAAAAGAGTTCTCCTGAAATGAGAAGGGACAGGACTGGGGTCAGCAGGATTCTCACCCCACGGTATAACTATAAGGTACAGGGGATGAGACAGGAGCACTGGCCATTTTGCAGAATCCAAGCCCACTAGCTTGGGATCTATTAGGGAGATAAAAGCCCGTGCCTGGCATATTGGTCCCCATGCTAATTTTCTTGCCTATGTTAGAACTGTCATCACAATAAGGCAAGTTTACTGCCAAGCTGAGCATTATCCTATTTTATTCATCCACCTGCCAACTCTTTTTACCTCTGCAAGGCTGACCTATACAGAGACTGGAGAAAGCATCTCAATCCAGTCCCTGGGCTATGCAGTTTCAAAAGGAAATAAATGGTCCCTCGGGTCTCTGCCTCTTCTAGGAGGGTTGATGTCCTACCACTGAAAGGCTAATTCATTATTGCCCTTTACAAAAGCTTCCCTGAAGGCCTCAGTTTAAAGGTGAGTGATTTCATCTTTTAGTGTGTTTGAACGGTTTTCAGTGTATCAAGACTGATAGCAAATTCATCCTCATAGCCCCCAGAATGAAAAACAATGATTTAGCTAAGATTTATCTTCTAGCCAAAAGATCATCAGTAGTCACACAGTCACAAATCTTCACATGTGGCATCTGGGAGCATCTGCACCATGTGCTATCTTAACTTTCTTGATTCTCAAGTAGAACAAAACAAGATAAGTTACAAATGCAAGTTCCTGTGCTAAATTACTTCTATTGATACATCAGTGATTTCAGCTTCCCTCCCCTTAACCAGATGGAAGCAGAGATGCTGTAACAGATGATGGATATGGAAGGCAAAAGCCTTCTAATTCATTGTAATCATAATTTACTGAGGATCGTACAGGTCCCAGGTTGGACACTGATATTAGAATGGTCTCTACCCGGCGTAGGGAATATTTCACATTTAAAGCCCAAGCAAATTCTAAACACATAATTTGGCCCATGCCTTTTAGTCTGGTAGGAGAGAAGCTCTACCATTTCTAACTCCTTGTGGAGAGTCCTAAGCCAGAGGCCAACTGGACATTTTCCCAAAGGCTGAGTAGTATCATCTGCTGAGCCTACAAAACTGAAAACACCCCCTTTAACAGGCCTTTGTCATATTTTACATGGATACCAACAAGCTCCAAACATGGATTCTACTCCCATCTGGGATCTTCTAACTTATTCTGGAACAACAGGGCAGCCCAGCCAGCATCTCAGGTGAGCAAGTATTTCCAAACCAGCACATGGTTCATTCACAGTATGGCATGTGACCAGACTTAAAGCTTTACAGGAGAACTAGGCCTGCTTAGGCAGGCGAGGGCTGAGGCCAGGCAGCAGATAGTGGCAGAAGGTATCACACCACAGGTTTCCAACCCTGCTCCAGGAGGTCAATGGTAATCATCATGCCCGCCCCTAAAGAGCTTACAGACCTAGAAGTCTGTGAACAATGTTTACCACTTTCTTCTGAACAAAAGCAGATGGCTTTTCAGAAAATATTCAAGACTGGCAGAAAAGCAGGTCCACATGGCTTCTAGCTTCTGTTGTCACTGCAGAATTCCCCTTGTAGAGAACTGGCAGCAAAGGATCCTGGGTTGTGCCTGCTAATTTCTGATGTGGGGGAGCAGAATCTGGTACAAAGCAAGCCTTAGGTGATTTCGGAGGCCACAGCCTCCACTTCATAGCTCAGGCAGGACATACTCTGAGGATGATCAACGGTGGCAAAGGTAACCGAAGAGATAATGCACATGCTGTTCAGCCAAGCAGAAGCTCTAAGCAAGATGTCTGGCCCTTTGAAGAAGCTGGCAAGGTAGGGAAGGACCGATTTCTTGGGATCTCTCTTAAAGGGCTAAGTTCTACATTGGGGTCAGCTGAGCCCAAGGCCCCTATGACCTGAAATATGGCACTGCCTCACTGGCACATTCTCCTCTGGGCCACCCATACCCTGGCCCTCTACATGAGCGGGAGGGTGACACATGGAGATGTGAGACAAAAAGCTACCTAGACAAGCACAAGTTAAGGGAACCCAGAAGCCCTGACTCACCATTCAAAGGAAAATACAGGAACTTCATTCTCACCCTGCTACCTTGAGACCAGCACTTCTGAGCTTGCAGTTTAAAACAGCACAGGAAACAAAAGTGTTTGCATACAGAAAGCTCGGAGCAGAAATGCCTAAAGCAGCCCTCCTGGCAGATTCCCCAAATCCAGAAAAAGGAAGTCTTCCTGTGTCCTCTAGGAGAACCAGGCCTTTCCTTTCACCCCTACTCCTGCCTCTAACCACTTACCCCCAGCTTAAAACACCCTGAACCTCAGGATACCACGAAAAGTAACCATTACTTGGCCTAAGAAAGGACCCATCAACCCTTGAGAGGCAAGAGGAGAGGGTTGGCATGTGAAGGAGGAAAAAGGTGAGGTGTCAACCGCAAAACATGGATTTTTTTTTTCTTTTGTAAACATACACATTACCGAAATGATGGCAACTCACAGTGCAGAGGAGAAATGCAGTAGCTGTACAGTTGTTTACATTTCAATGCCCAAACTTATTTATATATTTACATAAAGATGCTGCCTTCATTAATCAATGTCTATTTGCATTTCCACCTATGAATTTCTTCAGTTTTGATATTCCATATGAAGGAGGTATAGTGAAAAACACTTTTGAATAAAGCATGAACCCTAAGAACCTTATCTTGGGATGAGGTGTGTGACCCACCATTTGAATGTTTTTTCTCTCTGCTGTGTACATTAGTCTGGCTGGGTCTTGGTCACAGACATGGATGTATTCATTGATGTGCTATTCCAGTAACACAGCCAGGTGGGAAGGGTAAGGAGGAAGAAATTATTTGTCGTCAACAACCCGGTATCACAAGCCAAAATCCTCAACCACAGCCAAAAAGGCCTAAACTCGACTCACAGGAACTGGCTAACTGGTGGACAAACACATAAGCTGCCCTCCTGCAAAGGCCAACCAGAGAGAACAAGCAGGTAGCAACAAGACCCAGCCTAAAGCAGAGCACTGCAGAGGATGGATAAATCCATCGCTGATGCTCAGGGTTCCTGACCAGTGTCCTGGGTGTGACCACTGCCACATTTTCTCTCTAACAAATCTGTTATGTCCCTGAATCCAATTATTTAGCCTAAGGAATGTCACCTCTGCTAAAGAGAAGTGTTTTTGTGAGGGGTCCAAAGTGATAAATGGTCTTGTTAGCATCATGCTCCACCCTCTGAGTTAACCAGCTCAGACGCTTGCTAGATTCTGGAATCCAGTAAATCTGTGTTGACCCAGAGGTGTTGGTACTAATGACTCCAGTGAACTCGTGGCCAGATGAAGCGACTTACAGAGTGGCTTCTCTATCCTGCTCGAACTTCAACTGCTCTATCCTCTAGTAGGCCAAACTTTATCCTTTAAAAATACCCAACTTATTCCAAGAGCACAGTGCACCCTTAAGAGACTAAATTGGAAAATGAATTTGCTTGCAAGCTTCAAGGCCACCATTAGCCCTTAGCAATTAACTACCAAATTCATCCCAAGAGGGGTTCAGAGAAAGAGGAACATCACATTGCATGGCCACCATTAAGTTACCTTGAGGGAGGTTTCAAGGCTTCATTCTACAATTTTAGTTTTCAGCTGACTGATAAGCAACTTCTGTCATTCTGACTGTAAGATAAACTTACATTTGATGTCAGAAACATCCTTTTGTCTCTCTTTGCGGTCCCTATTCAAGTAAACAGAGAAGATACTGAGTTGCCCTAATGAACAAGAAAAGGGATTTGATCCCAAAACCATAGACTTCTAGAATTACTAAAAACCTTAAAAGATCATCTGGTCTAGTTTCTGCCTTTAGACAGATGAACACGTAAGGCCACAGGGACAGATGGTTGTCTTATTCTCGAATACATCAAGGGACAAAGACAACACAGACTTTCTGAAGAGTCCATCCCAATGTTTCCAGAGCTCAGCAAATAGTGAGCAAACCCTAGTGATACAAATATGACCAAACCCAAAGGACCAGCAGCTCTGGGAGAAAGTGGCAGATTCCAACATCCTAGCATGGCAGGACACAAAACCAAGGCGATCTCACCTTACCTCTAGGGAAAAGGGCAGAAAGGAAATTGCAAAAATTACGTTTGTTGGAAAGTATAAACAATATTCCTTTGTGTCAACTTAATAAAAAAAATGAGGCCCTCTGGGGGCCTGGGGTGAACTCCAGGCTGCTCACATCCCACGTGAGGCGGCTCCCAGTCCTGTCGTCTCCTACGGACAACAGGGGTTGTCAATAACCAGCATGACGTCAATGCCATAGGCCTCCAGCAGGTCCAGGAGAAAGCTCCGGTCTCCTTGGGGGTCTAGGCCCATGCCCCGGGCATGCTCTGCTGTCAGAGTTTTGTCTTGACTGGCAGACACCTCCAACAAAGTCTGAAATATCCGGTTGTTTTGTTCTAGGAAAAACCTGCATTTGGAAGACAAGACACAGGAAAGGAAGGGGGAAAAAAAGCTCACCAGATAATCCACTTATGAGGAACCAAAACTATACTGTTTTAATATACTTTTCAGTGAATTCGAAGGTATCTTCTAAAAGAATAAAAGAGAGTAAAAGTTAATTATTCAAGTGCTACTAACGTTTAGCAAAGAAACCATTTGTCATTAATTATGGTGTCATCAGGGCAATCTCCGAGCAAGACGGCCTGTCAAAAATCCATTTTCCTGTTAAGAGGGAAGTGACCAGGTATTAAACACAGCCAGGGTAGAAGCCCCCACACTCTACTTTTCTCTCTTTCTGCTTAGTCATAAGAGGAAGTGAAAATTCAACAATAACAACAACAAAATGAACCTGAGCCAACGTTATCCTTGGGTTGTTTGCTCTCCCTTGATGACTCTTTGGGAGGAGTGAGGTTACGCACAGATCAAGATTTAAAAGCCATGGCTTTAGAGTGCTCTATGAACAAGCAAGCCCTGTTCAGGAAAGTGTTCACCATCTAGTTAGACTAGATGGTCCAGTCCCCTACAGCTCTCAGGTTAGCAAAGGGCCTGGGGCCTGAAGCAGTCCAGGGTGCTCAGGAATTTCAGACACAATGGCACATGTCATGCCTGGATGAGACTGTGGCTGTGCTCAAGTCTCAGATACCCTCCACCTAAACAGGATGTAGGTTTTAGGAAGTCCTCTATTAGAATCAAGGTGCTGCACCTTTGTAGAAATGCCCACAGTTAAGTTTTCAACGTCAAACCAGAAGTGTTATTCCCCAGTCTCACCCCTGGAAGGCCAAATAGGAAGCTGGGAGATTTAGTTCACGTCACAGAAGCTACTTCACCCAGCTCTCTAGGAATGAAGCCAGTGCTGTGAGGTGTAAAGGCCCTGGCTCCTGCACTTACGTGGCAAAGAGATTTCATTCGATTCAAGAATTAAAATGTCAGATTATCCCATAATACTCAGTGCAAGAATCTACTCTATTCAAAGGAGGCAATGAAATGAGAAGTCCCTGAGTTTTGAGGGACAGACAGAGCTTCCATGGGGTGGACACCCTCGATGTAAAGGCCCAACAAGAAAAGAGATACTAAGACTCCTGTCTCTCTTCAGGGCCCTGCTTCTTTCCCTAAGCCCTCTGGGTTTCCCCAGTGGCATTTCAGGGCTCAGTTTACCTCTGTAAGGAGCCCGGCTCGAAGTGCCCTTGGCAGCAATGAAGGGCATCCCTGGCTTGCAGTGAGTGACAAGAGAGGGATGCAGGTCACTCAGTGCCAAAGGGATCCTCAGAGAGACCCCACGCCCACAGCCCCAGGACTCACAGCACAAAGAGGTCCTCTTCGCAAGGGTTGTAGTCTTCTTCTACTTCCTGGGAGTACAACAGCATCTGCCTGTGGGGAAGGAGATCACTGTCAGACTCCGGTGCAGGTGCCAGGACCCTGGTCACAGGTGAGGCCTCAGCCAGGCATCTTCAGTGGGCCACCACCTCCCAGGAAGCAGCATCAGCCAGGAAAGGGATCCACAGGGTTTGGACTCAAAATCCCTGGGGTCCAGGGCCAATTCTGCCCCTGGTAATCTTAGGCAAGTAACAATCTTTCCTAGTAATCTATTGGGGATGATGATGATAACATTTATTTCACAGGATCACCAAATGATTGAAAATGGCATCAGACACATGTTAAGCAAGCTTCTAACACAGCAGTCGACACAATGAAGATGCTCAGTCAAGAGGGTTCTAAGCCGCATACACAGGTACATCTAAAGGTCACGCGGAGAGTGTCTAGCAGTGAAGGTAGTTTCCAGATTCCAAAGTCCATGAGAAGAAAGAAAACAGCACCATGGACCTACTCCCCTCCTATCAGAGCAGCCCACTGGGAGCCTGGCCTCTTCCACTGCTGAACTTCCCTACATTTCCATCTCTATCCCGAGCAGCATGGAGACTGGCAGAAATTCGTCAGAGAAGGCAGAAAACAGGCTTTGCAGAGACCCCCTCGCTGGAGTTGCCCCGAGGAGGGTGGAGCCCCTAGCGCTCCCCTTAGCTGCCGCTACCTCTGCTCATTGAGCCGACGGTACTTCTCCCTGTCGGCACTGTTGATCTTCAGCAGCGGCTGCAGGTGGTCGTGGTGTGTCTTCACATTCTGGTTATCCACGTAGACGTCGTACAGCTCCCGCTTCTCCTCGAATATCTTCTCTGTGGTGCCTGTGGAACCCAACGTTAGAGATGGGAACCCACCTGACCCCACCAGGAAGCAAGGCACCCAGGAGCCCCGTGTCTGGAAGGAGCAGGGCTGGGACCTGAGGGCAAAATGAGGGGAGGGCCCCGTACTCACAGGCCACATAGGACACCTCTACCTCCAGGCTCTCGATGTCAGCCACGTTCACGTAGAAGAAAGGCTTGGACTCAGGAATGGTGCCCCCAATGCCAGGCAGTGAGACGTTGGCCAGGCAGCAGCAGCAGTACACTGTGGGGACAGAGGTGGTGAGCAGGGAGGGTCTGTGCCTCCACTGCCCTTCCCCTCTCAGAGCCTGCGGCACAACAGCCCTGCTCTAGGCCATCTTCCTCCCTCAACACCCCTGCTCCGGACCATCTTCCTCCCTCAACACCCCTGCTCCGGACCATCTTCCTCCCTCAACACCCCTGATCCGGACCATCCTCCTCCCTTAACACCCCTGCTCCGGACCATCTTCCTCCCACAACACCCCTCCTCCAGACCATCTTCCTCCCTCTACACCCGTGCTCTAGGCCATCTTCCTCCCTCAACACCCCTGCTCTAGGCCATCTTCCTCCCTCAACGCCCCTCCTCCGGACCATCTTCCTCCCTCAACGCCCCTCCTCTAGACCGTCTTCCTCCCTTAACACCCCTGCTCTAAGCCATCTGGTGCCTCAGGAACCAGGTGGTCCAGGCATTCTGAGGACACTGGAGGTAGCAAGCCTTTTGGGGTCCCACAGCAGAAACTGACCCCTCAAGGTGATGTCAACAATGTGCTTACTAAATCAAATAAACATTTATCAGTCTTTGTCTAGCTGGTCTTGCTTAGAATTTGACCTTGTTAGAACTCCCGCCTCTGAAACCCTCGTGTCTTCCAGTTCCTCCTTCTGCCTGTTCCTCCCCAGTCCTTTCTGCCCTTCCACCTTTCTGGTCCACCTCCTGTGCCTAGCACGCCCCTCCTCACTTGTACTTTCCCCAGGTAATGCCGTCCTGGGGAAAGTATAATAATCTACAGCCCTCAAATCTTTATCTCCAGCCCAAATGCCCACAGGTCCCAACCCAGCTATGCAGGGTGGACAGACACCCCTGCTGCGAGGGTCTCACGGCAGCACACCCTCATCACGTCCCACATTAACCTCATCAAGCCAGTCCCCTCACTCCCCCATCTGGTGGTCCCACTACCCTTGTTATCCCAGATTCTTCTTCCATTGCAACCTCACATATGTCAGAACCTTTATAACCCAATGAGACAACGAGTTTAGTCCAGTTTCTCTTAAATACATCTAGAATGCATCTCCTCTGCTTTAATCCAGACCCTAATCTTTGGCCAGACTACTGATATGTCATCCAACCCATCTTCTACACCGTCACCACCATCCACAGCCAATCAGGTCACTCCTGGGCTCAAAACCCCATCCTCTTGATGTGGCCCAAGCTCTTCCAAATTTGGTCAATGATACAAAGACTCAAGCAGTTTCTGCATTCGTGATTTAAGGAGCACCCCTGTCTCTGGCTTCTGGTTACCTCGATAGCACACCACACCCACAGGTGGGGGAGAAAATATCAAAATGCGCTTTCGAAGTAAGGCAAATTTCCAGAGGATGAGGATCTGTTCTCCAAAGAACTTAATAAACTGAGACATGCAGCCGGCTGGGTGTGTGATCTGAAAAAATTGAGGGGTATAGGGAGGAAGAAGAGTGGAGGAACAGCTTGTTAGAAATATAGCAAAAGATATCTAATCCCCCCTACCGAAATTCTAAAGTACAACCAAACAGATACATTAAAGGATGTTTATTTCCACACAAAATGATGTTTTTCACTTTAGAAGTCTTACCTTTAAACTGGATTTCTATAATATAGTAGCTCCCTGATACATTGATGTGTGAGTTTAGGGATCATTATTTTACTCAGAATGGTTCAAAGAAAACAAAGCTGAATTTAAATTTTAAAAAATCAGAATAAAAGTCTCTAAAGACACAGTCTGCTTCAATAAGAAAACTCAGATCAAAAACATTACTAAGCACTGTAAGGAATAACATGATGAACACACAGTCCCCAGTCAGATCCCAAATCTATGGGGACTGCTACTGTGCAAAGTGAGGTGTCTGCAGAAGTCACAGGTAGGTAGGAGCCCCTGGCATAATAATCCCTGCTGCACTGCACCTCTAACCATGAAGTCTCACTCACTCTGTCGTCCAGGCTGGAGTGCAGTAGTAGCATGATCTTGGCTCACTGCAACCTCCACCTCCTGGGTTCAAGAGATTTTCCTACCTCAGCCTCCCAAGTAGCTGGCATTACAGGCATGCATCACCATGCCCAGCTAATTTTTGTATTTTTAGTAGAGACGGGGTTTCACCATGTTGGCCAGGCTGGCTTTGAACTCCTGACCTCAAGTGACCCGCACACTTCAGCCTCCCAAGTTCTGGGATTACAGGCGTGAGCCACCGCAGCTGGCCCCACTCTTCCTGCTGACACTAACTGCACAAGTCTGGCAACCTCTGAATTGCCTTCTAGGAACCCTGAGCCAAGGAGTATCAGAGGGGTTAAGAGCGTAAGCTCTGATCCCAGGAAAAGCTGAATTCCAGTCCTGGCACTGCCACTTACTAACAGGGAGATGTGGGGAAAGTTAGCTCATGTTACCGGTGCTCTACCCTTAACTATGAATAAGGAATCATCACCTACCTCATAGGGTTTTAAGGACTGCCTGAGACAAAACATGAAATAGCACATAAAAATAGCCAATATGGGGCGACCACTGCTGTTACCGGCAAAACAGAAAGGCTTCAAACCCTGTGCCTTGTGAGCTTTGTGAAAGGTCACTTCCATGCTGACGTGCCAGATGTAAGGGAGACAGGCAAGAACACTTCTGAGAGAGGCACCAACTCCTGGGCTGCATGCTAGGGTTTCACAACTACCAGCTTTTGGGGGCACCTATGCTCGAGCCTTGAGGCAGCCTCTGCATTCTGCCTGTCCAGGCCAGGGCTGTCCTGGGCCTTCCGAAGCCATGGCTGTACCACCGGAAGAGGATTTCCCTTTCCAAGGTGCCACTCCTGCACTGATACCATTCCCCAACCACATGCCAGGATAAAGGTGACCCTGCACTGAGCATGCCCTGTTTGCCACCACATCCCAAATCAAGAGGAGGAGAGGCATCAAGTGACCAAGGCTGGTCCCATCCCTCCCATCACTGTCTCTCATCAAAGCCTAACAGCAACCAGAAAGGAAAGGGTGCCAAAGCATGCCCGGTTCCTCCCAGCTTTTCCACTGGTTATCTTCAAGCACCCAACTTGTTCTTCCACTACACGGAGGCCAGGTGGGGCTCACCCAATGTTTATTTCATAGGCTACTGGGAGAAACAGGTAAACAAATTTTTTAAATAGAGCCTGATGGGATCCGTGATGCAAGAAGAATGGGGGTTGGGGGAGCAAACTGGACGGTGCCTGATCCCATTCTAAGAGAGACAAAAAAGACTTCCCGGAGGAAGTGATGTTGAAGCTTTGGCGTAAAGATGAATCCGAGGGAAGGTGTTCACACACAAAGGACTGCAGGTAAGAGGGAACATGGCCCTTCTTGGGACCTGCAAGTAGTTCAGGTCCTGTGCCCAGGCCCATGCCAGGGAAGCACTGCAGGCAGCCACCACAGGGCTACCTCCCCTCTTCTAAGTCAGCTCAAGAGACTTCTTAGCCCTCTTCACTCTACCAGGCTCACTACACATGCAACAGAAATCTCTCCTGCTTTCATCTGAATCTCTTTCCCTTTTTTCAGCCTTGTTTCTCTGTGGCTTTACAGGTAACTCTTTTCTTGATGCCTCCAGTGCGTGCCTTCATGTTTTCTCTCCAGCCTTTCAAGCCCACACTCCATCCTTTTTTCACTCCCTAACCACTGTCAGCTCAGTCTCCATAGTAGGCTCTGATACGCCTGCCACTGGGGAAGCCCTCCAGCCTGGGGCCCAATCCCCTCCCCTATATCCCTCTTCCACTCCCCCATTTTCCCAGGGAAGCATTTAGCAGCCACATTTGGACCTCTCAGAGAGGTCTTCTTCCCTCTGGTTCCTTTCCAGTTTATTTTTTTCCTTCGGAAACATTCCTATATCTGACTCCTATATTAAAAGCATACTTCTTTAAAGTTATTTATTTTTCTTGAGATGGAGTCTTGCTCTGTCATCCAGGCTGGAGTGCAGTGGCACGATCTCGGCTCACTACAGCCTCTGCCTCCAGGGTTCAAGCAATTCTCCTGCCTCAGCCTGCCGAGTAGCTGGGATTACAGGCACACACCACCACACCCAGCTAATTTTTGTATTTTCAGTAGACACAGGGTTTCACCATGTTGGCCAGGCTGATCTCAAAACTCCTGATCTTGTGATCCACCTGCCTCAGCCTCCCAAAGTGCTGGGATTACAGGTATGAGCCGCGCCTGGACTAAAGTCTTTATTTGTACATGTGTTGATGTTGTAAAAATCATTGAATTATATACATATGATTTTTTTTAACTTATTTCTCTAAAGTGTTATATTTCAATAAAAAGCTTAAAGATATACATATATGTGTGTGTATATATATATGTATATACACACACACATTTTCCATACATGACAAGTACTATTATGTCATATGTGCTATTTTTAAGTGATGTCTTTTTTTTCCTGGCCCCTGTCTTTTTTATACATACAAGGCTTACCCCACCCCATCCCATATTTTACCTCATCCCAGGGAATACATGTCTTAATAACCTCATATACACCCATCAACAGCTTCCATGATTGTGTCTGGGTGTGTATGTGTCTCTATCTAAACAAAGACTGATTGTTTAACAACAGCGTGATCATGTCACATATACAGTCAGCCGGCCCTCTGGATCGCCCGATACCACATCCTCAGATTCAACCAACTGCATGCAGATCAAAAAAATTGGAAAAATAAACAATAAAATATAATACATGTAAAAAAGAAACACAGTATAACGACTATTTGCATAGCATGTTCATTGTATGAGGTATTGTAGGTAATCTAGCGATGATTTAAAGCACAGACGGTCCCTGATTGACCATAATTCAACTTACCAAGTTTTCAACGGTATGAGGGGTTTATTAGGATGTAGCCCCATGGAAAGTCAAGAAGTTCCTTAAGACTTTGATGGGATTATGGTTTCTACTGAATGCACATTGCTTCTGCACCATCATAAAGTAGAAAAATCATCATTAAGTGGAACCATCATGAGTCAGGGACTGTCTGCTGTGTGGCCAGCATTAAGTGTACTTTTGACTTACAATGTTTTCCACTTACAATGGGCTCATGGGGTGGAACCCCACGGTAAGTTGAGGAGCATATGCATATGGGAGGATGTGCGTAGGTTACATGCACATACTACACCCTATTATACGGGGACTTCAGCATCTGCAGATTTGGGTATCTGAGGAAGGTCACCTAGAACCAATGCCCTGCAGATACCAAGGGATGAGTTTTCTGCACCTTGCTATTCTCACACAAATTAGACCTTGTGGTCCTTCTATGTCACCTTCTTATGCTCTATAGTTCACTATTTACCATGACTTTTAATACATAGCTTTTCTAGTTTTCTACCACTGTGAACAATGTTGAATTAAATAATGTTTCACATATTATCATTCTGGTGGATAGATCCTGTGGAATGAGGTTGCTAAAACAAAAGCCACATGTTTGACTGATTTAGAAACGAAGTCTTGCTCTGCCACCCAGGCTGGAGTGCAGTGGTGTGATGTTGGCTCACTGCAACTTCTGCCTCCCAGGTTCAAGCGATTCTCCTGCCTCAGCCTCCCACATAGCTGGGATTACAGGTGCCTACCATCACACCTGGCTAATTTTTGTATTTTTAGTAGGGACAGAGTTGCACCATGTTGGCCAGGCTGGTCTTGAACTCTTGACCTCAAGTGATCTGCCCATCTTGGCCTCCCAAAATGATGGGATTACAGGCCACCATGCCTGGCCATGTTTTTTCTTATTTTGATGTGTTGACATACTGTTTTTTAGAAAGAAGACATTCCACATTTCTATCTGCAACCACGACAGTACCCTTTTCCCTGCATCTCCTGGGGTCTAACAGGTATGTTCATGAGCTATCCTCAAAAGCATGGGCAATTTTCTTTTTCTCCCTTAGTCCTTCATCCCTGGACTCTTACGGGGAGGAATACACATACATTTACATCAGATGCTGGTCACCTCCCTGTGTATTTGTTGATAATTCCAACAGAAATTTAACTCTGAAGGAAAAAATGGGCCCAAGTTATAAGCAGACAGAAAGAGAACAGGACTCAGGTCAGTGCAAGACCAGATTACCTCTAATGGCCCTCTGACCACTTCTTAATGATTGTCTCTCAGCCTATGCTATGGGCTTGGGGAAACCTCCAAATGACATTTCCTAAACTCACATGCCAATTGGCTTCCTGTTAGATTTCTTCAATGGAGAGCGAGGACTGCAGATTGAAAGGCAGAAGGAAATCTCTTCAGTTTCTTGCTCTGGCTGGTATTTCTCCAGCAGCAGAAGACACCTGTGACTCCAGCCTCCAGCTTTCCTTAGCATGCACAGCACAGGTGGAGCCACACCTCCTGAGAAGTTCCAGCATAGATACATAGTGCCTCCCTCAGAGATCTGAGCACTGGCTCTGCAGTGACCCATCCTGCAGGCTCCCATGATTTTAATCATGTGGCTTCTGTTGCTTTGTTACCCCAACCCTAGGGGAGGATGACAGGCAGCCTCTAAGATAGTCCTCAGTGATCCCCGCCTCTTGGTATTTACAGCCTTATGCAATCCTCTCTTCCTCTTGAGTAATTTGCTTCTAAGAAAATATGGTGACATTGCAGGGCTGTCACTTCCATGATTAGGTTACAAAGGGTTCTGACTTCCATCTTGCTAGTACACTCTCTTACTGGCTTAAATAAGGCAAGCCCACATACTGGAGAGACCCATGTGGCTAAGAACTGAGGGTAGCCCCTAATTAACAGCCAGCAAGGTACTGAAGCCTTCAGTTCAAAACAGCTCTCAAGAAATTTGATCTTGCCAACACCCACATGATCCTAGAGGTGGACACCTTCCCAGTCAAACCTTCAGATGAGCCCCTAACCCTGGCTGACAGCATCTCATGAGAGATTATGACATAGAGAACCTGGTTAAGCCATGCTGGGATTCCTGACTTACAGAAACTGTGAGATAACAAATATGTAATATTTTAAAATGATTAGTTGGGGGATAATTCGTTACACAGCAATAGAAGACTAATACAGGGTGTTTGGCTATTAGCTGTAATTACTAATATATTGGTTACCTACTCCTTTTTTACTCCTTCAGGCTTCCAACTCCTATATTACTGATTTCCTATATTAAATTAGTTTGAATTATCTAGCATGGTCTTTTTTCCCCAGTAAGTCCCTAATTAGTATTAGGATTCAAGTTCCAAGTCTACTATTAAAGGTTCTCTGCAATCTAATTCCAACCTATTTCTCCAACCATTTCTCTCATGGCCAGCTGACAAACATTTAATCCCAGCCAAACCAGTCTGCTCATGTCCCATGAACTTGTGTTTTTCCATGTCCATATCTCTGTAAAGACAGTGGAGTGGGGCAGGAAACATGTACTGGCTGTGGCACCAGACCTCTGTTTAAATCTTGGCTCTATCTCCTTTTAGCTATAAGACCTAAAGCAGCCTAGGCACGGTGGCTCGCACCTGTAATCCCAGCACTTTGGCAGGCCAATGCGGGCAGGTCACTTGAGTTCAGGATCAGCCTGCTAAGATGGTGAAATCCCTGTCTCTGCTAAAAATAAAAAAATTAGTTGGGCATGGTGTAGGTGACTGTAATCCAAGCTACTCCGGAGGCTAAGGCAGGAGAATTAGTTAAACCCAGGAGGCAAAAGTTGCGGTGAGCTGAGATTGCACCACTGCACTCCAGCCTGTGTGACAGAGCAAGACTCCGTCTCAAAAAAAGACCTAAAGCAAGTCACTAGCCCTTTATAAGCCCTGGTTGCTTTAGCTGGAAAACACGGATTAAGGCCGGGTGCGGTGGCTCACGCCTGTAATCCTAGCACTTTGGGAGGCCAAGGCAGGTGGATCATGAGATCAAGAGAATGAGACCATCCTGGCCAACATGGTGAAACCCCACCTCTACTAAAAATACAAAAATTAGCTGGGCGTGGTGGCACGCACCTGTGGTCCTAGCTACTCAGGAGGCTGAGGTGGAAGAATCGCTTGAACCCAGGAGGCGAGGTTGCAGTGAGCCAAGATTGTGCCACTGCACTCCAGCCTGGTGACAAAGCAAGACTCTGTCTCCGCCACACACACACACACACACACACACACACACACACACACACACACACACACACACACACACGGGGATTAAAAAAACATTTACTTTAAAGAATGCTGCAACAAGTATAGAGAAATAGCTGGCACAATGCCTAACTCCCCAGAAGGCGCTGAGAAAGTGACAGACCATGGTTCTCACTGCTGTTCACACCTTTCCTGGTTCTGGAATCAGCATGTCTCACTTTCCACCTAGCCAAATACTCAGGGGCCGCGTCTTCTCCCAAGGCATCTCCCAGAGTTCTCCCCTGGACTCTCAGCATAATTTTTCTACCAGGGGAGCCCTAGGTTTCCATGGAAATATCTTGTGACCAACCACAGGGGAAGGAGAAGGAAGAGAAAGAGGAGATTCACGTTCTTAGTCATATTTGCACCCTTCCGACACCTAACGCTTCGCCGGGTGTTTTGCTAACTGTAAACAGGCATATTCTCGTACCAAAGCCAAAGAACTTCAGAAACAAATACAAAATGAAGTAAAATTAAAAGTATCTTAACTAAGAAATGTCATACTTATTCATCAAGTGCTTCACTTCATCTTTAGTTCAAATGTCTAGTGTTAAAATATCAGAAGAAATCAACAGACTTAAATCCATCTTTTCACAACTCATCTATCACACTCACCTTAATACAATGATTACAGAAGTGTCTAGAAAGCATATTGTTTAAGATAATTTGCCTTATGTTTTAAACAAACTCAAATGCTTATGTTGCAACTCTATCAAAAGCAGACATTTTGTATGATCCAAAGACATACTTTTTTTATTCATTAAAAATTAATCAACAGCTACTATTCCTAGATACAGATCCAGTATCATGTAAGAAGAGCAAGGCTAACCTCACCTTCATCTCAGGGTACATGTATCGGTGGATAGAAGGCAGCCAGTAGACAGGTGGCAGGCTGCTCCCTCTTCCAGGACCAGCATGGAGCACCCCCTTTTTGTCCTCATAGAAGGCAGCCAGATGAGAGTAATGTCCTGGCATCTCCAGCTGGTGCCTGCAGAAAAACACATACATGCATGCATGCACACACATGCGCACGCACACACACAGGGAGAACAGACCTGGTCACAGCTCTGTTCCCACTTCTACCCCTTCCCCTCGCAAAGGCTATAACATTCATGGCAAAGTCCCTGACATACTCCAAAGATCCCCATCTGGAGGTTGCTTAGGTCACCTCCTTTGAGGCTACAGAGGATCCTTAGGAAAAGTTCAAACACAGGCCTGAAACTCCCTGACAGCACCATGGAACACATTCTTTTTCTCATGGGAAACAGACAGAATTAACAGAGTATGAGTAATGTCTATTGTTCTTGAGCAAGGTACGCCGGAGACTGGGTGCCACTTCCCAGAGAATGGCTGCTTCCTGTGAGAAGGGCCAGCTTGGAAGCCTAAAATTCCCTGCTTAAAGCCGCTCTTTGTTTAGCGAACTCACGCTTGCCTGCTTGCTTTGTTGTTGAAGAAGAATACGGAAAAGCTTACTCCCAGTGTCTCAAATAAGCGAAAACAATTATTGGATGTCACCAGGGCTCATAATTTGTGCATCAAGTATAACAATAAAGAAATAAAAAGCATCAGAGTCTCTTCTCTGCCAGCCCCACCAGCTTGGGTTGCAGAGCCTGGCTGTGGCTGGCCTAGCTAGCTGATCCCAGACCCCAGAACCCAGCAGGCAGCACCAACATCCTGGGCCATTTGGACAGTGGAAAATCCTGCCCCTGAGTGGAACGCAGGAGTACTGTGGGGACTGTTTGTCACTGTTTAATGGGGGTGTTATAGGTTGAATTTTGTCCCCACAAAAAAAGATGGGGCCCCAGTACCTCACTCAGAATGGGACCATATTTGGATAGCATCTTTACATAGGTAATCAAGTTCAAATGAAGTTACTAAAGTGGTCCCTAGTCCAATATGAACGCTGTCCTTATAGAAAGGGGACATTTGGACACAGAGACACACACATAGAGCAAACAGCAGATGAACATGAAGACAGAGACTGGGATGGTGTATTTCCAAGCCAAGGAACCCCAAAGATTGCCACCATCCACCAGCAGCTAGGGGAGAGGCCTGTAACAGATTCTACCTCAGCTTCAGAGGGAACTCACACTGCTGAGACCCTGACTTTGGGCTTCCAGCCTCTAGAACTGTGAGACAGTATGTTTCTGCTGTTTTAAGCCACCCAATGTTTGGCACTTTGTTATGCAGCCCCGGAAAAGCCCTAATTGAGGGAGGAATAGAAGGCGCCAAAACCCTTTTAGCCCATCTTTATTTTCTCAGTGTTCTACAATTTCCATCAATCAATGAACAAAAAGCAAAATATAGCTTCACTGAGCAAGGGAAACGTCCCTAATTATGGTTGGCCCTGGAACAGCAGTGATTAAAAATAGGCACTCCCCGCTGCCGCGCTGCCTCTGCAAACTGCCACTGTGGCTTACTCCAAACTATGCCACAAACTGCTCAGAGTCAAGATTTTCACTGACCAACTACAGCATGCTATTCTCCACCCATCTCCATTCCAGAGTGAGTCACAGCTCTTATGACAAAGCGATGACAAGAGACCTTCAGACAAATTTATATTTTAAAAAGAAACAAAAATCATCACAATATTCATATAACGATTACTAATATAAGATGGATGATAGCTCCAATTTCAGGGCTCCTATACATTTTAAGCTTTGACAAAGAGGTAGTGATGTGATATAATAACAAATAACTAGTTGGGAGCAGGGTGCTTATAATCATTTAGCTCACTTTCACAAATGATCATGAGCTAGGTAAGAAACCCATGGTGGCTAAGCTGTGTCTGACTATTCTGAGAAGATGGCAGATTTCAGATACTTTTTAGGGATGTTTGTCAAACTGATGAAAGTTTGATTTGGCCGGGTGTGGTGGCTCATGCCTATAATCCCAGCATTTTGGGAGGCCGAGGCGGGTGGATCGCGAGGTCAAGAGATCGAGACCATCCTGGCCAACATGGTGAAACCCCACCTCTACTAAAAATATGAAAATTAGCTGGGCGTGGTGGCGTGTGCCTGTAGTCCCAGCTAATCGGGAGGCTGAGGCAGGAGAATTGCCTGAAGCCAGGAGGTGGAGGCTGCGGTGAGCCGAGATCGTGCCATTGCACTCTAGTCTGGGTAACAACAGTGAAACTCCGTCTCAAAAAAAAAAAAAAAGTTTGATTCACAGAAAATCACACAAAGGCAATTATGTTCAAAGGTGTTTTCATTAGGATGGAATTTCCCTAAAAAAAACATTGAGAATCATTTTATTATATTTCTAATACTATATCTTCTATGTTAAAGGGGGCTCTGTCAAGGGTAACATTTTTTCATTTTCTGGTTTATTGTTTGCTGAGTTGCTGTCTTTTGTGTTTGACTATATTAAACTGCATACTTGAAAAAGATTCTAAAAAAAAAGTTCAGTACTAAAGTTGGAGTCCTTTAGACAAAGAGCTAATAGGAGAATTCTGCCCTTTGATTGCCTCAGATATCACTGACTGATGGGAAAGAACAAGGCAATAATATGGAATATGGAATCTGAACACAGAAACAAATATAATTTGGCAGTTCCTGAATGAATGTTAAGTGACTGTTGTATGAAAGCCTCAACATTTAAACACACTACAGATGTTGCAACAAACAAGATTGTCAAACCACAATATCAAGAAAAACCCAGAAGTATTGAAGCAAGGCTCAGAGTGCCGGATGATAAGTTAGTCTTCGAAGATGATGTCAGAGGAGCCCTTCCTGGTGAACTTACCTGCAAGAATGCAGAGATCAAGAAACCAACACACTGAAATGTATGCCAAACCACCTATGGAAACTGTCCGAGAGCCATGACGCTGTAAAAACTAGAGAATAATTGGCTCAATATCTATTATTAATCTGAAGCTCCAGGCTGCTGGGCCAGAGACACTGGGGTTCCCCTTATGCACACAGCTCTTCACTGATAAAACACAGCCATATATGGCCATGCAGATTGCAACTGACCCTGCCTGTCCCTACCACACTAGCAATAATTCATCCATGGTCAGAATCAGAGATGCCTCTGTGCAACCATTATACTTCATCACTCTGGTGTGTTAATTATTGGTCTGAACAGGCTGGGCATGGTGGCTCACGCCTATAATCCTGACACTTTGGGAGGCTGAGGTGGGTGGATCACTTGGGGCAAGGAGTTTGAGACCAATCTGGCCAACATGATGAAACCCTGTCTCTACTAAAAATCCCAGCTACTGGGGAGGCTGAGGCACGAGAATCGCTTGAATCCAGGAGGCGGAGGTTGCAGTAAACCAAGATCATGCCATTGCACTTCAGCCTGGGTGAGAGAGCAAGTCTCTGTCTCAAAAAATATATATGTGTGTGTGTATTTATACATGTGTACATATGTGTGTGTATACATATATATATAGAGCTGGGCGCGGTGGCTCAAGCCTGTAATCCCAGCACTTTGGGAGGCCAAGGCAAGTGGATCACAAGGTCAAGAGATCGAGACCATCCTGATCAACACTGTGGAACTCCATCTCTACTAAAAACAAAAAAAATTAGCTGGGCATGGTGGCGCGTGCCTGTAATCCCAGCTACTCAGGAGGCTGAGACAGGAGAATTGCCTGAACCCAGGAGGCAGAGGTTGCAGTGAGCCGAGATCACGCCATTGCACTCCAGCCTGGGTAACAAGAGCGAAACTCCATCTCAAAAAAAAAAAAACAAAACATATATATATATATATATATATATAAACAAATCAATATATATATATTTCTCTCTGAACAAATCACTTTCTAGCCCCTGGCTTAGCAAATGCAGAAAAATAAGCACTCCCATTTACTGCTGGAGCAGGGATAAAATGGCACCACCTTCTGAAGTGTAACTTACAGTTTGTATTAAATTATACACTGTATATGCCCTCGGATCCAATGATACTACTTCTTGGACTGTGGCCTAAAGAACTATTTCTAGATGTGAACAGCATTTACTCACAAGGATGCTGATGTTCACAGTGGTGAAAAAAATACGGAACAAACTGAAAGCCCAACAACAGTGAAACAGTTAAATACATTGTGATATATCTATATACTAAAATGCTGTGAAACAACAATAATGTTGAAAACTACAATTCATGATACACCGGAAAGGTTAACATACCAAGTAACAAAATTTACTTACTGAATGACCTCAATAATTCTTTAAGAAAATAAAACGTGTATGTATAACATATATTTGCACCTGGGAAAATACTAGGAGGATGTAAAACAAAATGTTAACAGTAGATAGGTCTGGCTGGTGACATCACTTTTTTCTTTGAGCTTTTCTCTTAAAGTTTCCCATAATAACTAACTATATGTTAATTTAATATTTAGTCATTTTAAACTTTTGAAACATATATGCAAAATGTAGAAAGAAGAGAATAATGAACCCCATGTATTTGTCATCTAGCTTCAACAATAATCAATATTTGATCAATATGGTTATATCTATACCCTACCATCACTTTTTTCCTAGAATGTCTTAAGGAAAATCCTACATCATTACATTTAATGATAAATGCTTTGTAAGGCATCTCTAACTGATGAGTTCTGTTAAAATAATGTAGCACACAACCACCATGCCGTGATCCCACCTAACAAGAATAATGCCTTAATATAAACCAATATCCAGTCCACGTTCAAAATACAGCCATTCTCCCCCAGATGCTAGCTTAGGATTGGTGTGTTTAAACTGGGATCTGAGCAAGGTAAAATGTGGTATGAGTCACAGTTCCCATTATGCAACAACAGTCCCCCTTGCCTTTTCTAATTTAATTTCTCAATTATAAAATAGTTCTCCAATATCTTCTGATGAATAAGAAATAATCATTAAGAAGACTCTTTTTTTTTTTTTGAGACGGAGTTTCGCTCTTGTTACCCAGGCTGGAGTGCAATGGCGCGATCTCGGCTCACCGCAACCTCCGCCCCCTGGGTTCAGGCAATTCTCCTGCCTCAGCCTCCTGAGTAGCTGGGATTACAGGCATGCGCCACCATGCCCAGCTAATTTTTTGTATTTTTAGTAGAGACGGGGTTTCACCATGTTGACCAGGATGGTCTCGATCTCTTGACCTCGTGATCCACCTGCCTCAGCCTCCCAAAGTGCTGGGATTACAGGCTTGAGCTAGAGAGATACTGAGGGCAAAAGTTGTAGATGAAATATAAATAAATAGGTTTGGAACATCACAAGTCGGAAGAAATATAAAACACAAATTAAGTGTTGCAGAAATCAAGATTAGTGAATTTATGTAAAAGTTACTGCTGCAGTCAAGAATTATCCCAGCCTAGATCTGAGCTTATCTAACTGTGCTTCTTTCTTTTCCTCATACTCTGTCATACAAGTCTCTTCTCTTATGTTACCTATAACCTCTTTAATCACCAAGCTACAAAACCTTTCTAGCAATGACTCAAAATCTAGAAGCCATAAAAAGATTAATGAATTCAAAGAAAAACACCTACATGACAAGAAGGTAATGCTGAAAGACAAATGGCAAAGTGGTAAAGTATTTTCAACTTTACTACTTATCACAAAGAACAAATTTCCATATCCTACCAACTCCTAGAAATAAGAAAAGGTAAACAACGCAATGTAGCAAAAGCTAGAAATGGTTCACAGAGTAAGAAATACAAATAACTCAAACATATATAAAGATGCTCAACCTCATTTATAAGAAAAATACAAATTAAAACTATACTGAGGTTCTGTTTTCTTATCCATCAGGTTAGAATGTCCAAACTCCCAAACTTTCATTTTTGTGTTGGCAATGCTGTGATGAAACGGGCATTCTCTTGTGTTACTGCTGGGCATGCACATGGCACCTCTATGGGAAGCAATTTGACAGGATCTATTAAAATTAAAATTACATATACACATATCCTTTGAAACATCAATTTCGTTTCTGAAAATTTAATATAGAGATAAACCCCTCACGTGTGAAATGCATGATATTCAATGCAGCATCATTTGTAGCAGGAAATAACCAAATGTCTAGGGCGCGGTGGCTCACACCTGTAATCCTAGCACTTTGGGAGGCCGAGGCGGGTGGATCACGAGGTCAAGAGATCGAGACCATCCTGGTCAACATGGTGAAACCCCATCTCTACTAAAAATACAAAAAAAAAATTAGCCGGGCATGGTGGCACGTGCCTGTAATCCCAGCTACTCAGGAAGCTGAGGGAGGAGAATTGCCTGAACCCAGGAGGCGGAGGTTGAGGTGAGCCGAGATCACGCCATTGCATCCCAGCCTGGGTAACAAGAGCGAAACTCTGTCTCAAAAAAAAATAATAATAATCTTGATAAAGTGCTATTCTTCTATACAAGGCATATGACATGGCTGAAAACAAGGAAGAAACTCTCAATGTACTGGTATGAGATGTCATACTATTGAATGAAAAAGGCTACGTGCAAAATAATATAATAACATACTATCTTTTGCAAGAAAAAGGGAGACAATAAGAATATACATTTGTATTTGTGTATACACACACACTCCGGGAGGATACATGAGAAATGAATCGTGATTACTGGGATTATCTGAATGCATATGGAAACTGGGTGAAGATCTTTCACTTTATGTGAGTGGTCGTCTGCCACACTCCTCTTTAGTAATAAAACCTTCCAAATTTTAGATGGACACATGGATGTCCAGCTAAAGGCCACATTTCCCAGATTCCCTTGCTACTATGTGTGCCTAGTAACCAACAACTGGTCACATTCCACTGAGCCCAGGTCTTTCTTTCTTCCTACAGGCTGGAAAATGGCATTGTAATGGGGAGACAGCCTCCACTGTGTGGATGAGGACAACACTATAGAAAACGACATAAGACTGAATGACTTGGGTCTAAGAATGACCAATGGAACAAACAGAACCACCTACCCACAATGAACTACTACAACTGCCATGCTAGAAAAGCTGTAATTCTGTCCTACTGTGTCACTGTATTGGGCGTCTCTTTGTTACAGCAATTTATACTCTAGTTAAAGCCAAAACTGATACCTAGAAATGAGTTACTACAGCATCAAAAACCACACAGAGGCACTGGCTTTGTAGTTGGAAGAGGAGAGTGGTAAGAAAATAGATATTGCAGACTAGAAAGCTGGCAATCCACTGGGTGTGATCGCTCAGGCCTGTAATCCCAGCACTTTGGGAGGCCGAGGAGGGCAGATCATCTGAGGTCGGGAGTTAGAGACCAGCCTGGCCAACATGGCAAAACCCCATCTCTACTAAAAAAAAAAAAAAAAAAAAATTAGCTAGGCGTGGTGGCATGTGCCTGTAATCCCAGTTACATAGGCTGAGGCAGGAGAATCACTTGAACCCAGGAGGTTGCAGTGAGCCAAGATCATGCCACTGCACTCCCGCCCTCCCACCTGGGCAACAACAACAAGAAAAGCTGGAAACCTTTGTTACAATTGTAGCAAAACATCTCCTAAGACTTCAATAACTTGGGAGACAGACCCTGTGTCGCCTGAATTTGCAGCTTTAGGAAAAGCAGTTGGAAACAGAATGCTGGTGTGTGTTGACTGCCCCTTGTATGCTTTTACTGAGCTACTACAAGAATAAGATAAAAACCATATGGTCATGTTTTTCATAATCTTTCTCCTTAATTTTGGAGAAATATTTCAAGTAATAGTATATCTTATTCTGAAAAAATACTTGAAGTTATAAGTAAAATTATGTTTCATATATTTCATTAACACAGTCTATTTGAAAAAATTAAACCTATAAAATATTAATCCTACTTTTGTAAAGGTATTTCTACTCTAGAATGACATTCACGGAATACTGTCAATGGATATCTGTGTTAATATTTGAGAGAATTTTAAAAAATCCTTTGTACTTTCACATAAATTTTAAATAACACATGTTTAAATAATAAACATGTTTTTTTCCACAAACAATAAAGTTTACACTTTCAAAGCTGAAGATCACAATTATGTTACATAAAAATGTTTGAATAGTGATAAATTTTAAAAGTATAGGCTATAAAAGAGTATATCTATTGTATGGTGCCAAATATATATTTTAAACGAACGTGCATAAACTGAAAAGAAGTGGTAACATTTGATCAGTGCTTCAAGGCTTAGGGATAAATTTTCCCGTCAAAATCTGAAATGTAATTAGGTTATTTGCATAATGAAAAAAATGTAAAGTAACTAATCATTTTGCTGCTTCTGTTAAAAATTCTCTTCCTATGCCACGCACCTTGGCTCACACCTATAATCCGAGCTCTTTGGCAGGCTAAGATGGGAGGATCACTTGACTCCAGGAGTTCAAGACCAGCCTGGGCAATATGTTAAGAGCCTGCCTCTACAAAAAAAAAAAAAAAAAAAAAAAAACCTTTTTAAGTTCTCTTTTGATTATCCCAATCATAATAAGAATCCTATAAGAATAGGCTGGGCACAGTGGCTCATGCCTGTAATCCCAGCACTTTGGGAGGCCTAGGTGGTTGGATCACCTGAGGTCAGGAGTTTAAGACCAGCCTGGCCAACATGGTGAAACCCATTTCTACTAAAAATACAAAAATTAGCTGGGCATGGTGTTGGGCACCTGTAATCCCAGCTACCTGGGAGGCTGAGGCATGAGAATGGCTTGAACCTGGGAGGTGAAGGTTACAGTGAGCCAAGATCGTGCCACTGCACTCCAGCCTGGGCGACAAAGGGAGACTTTGTCTCAAAAAAAAAAAAAAATCCCGATAATAAAGGAGTAGGCTTTGAAAAAGTTTAGGATTTCTTTGCCTACCTAGGGCAAGGAGGTAACTATTGTGGTTTTGCATAAACAAACATCATGTACCTGTCAATAAATGATTTAATTTTAAAAAGTGATGGCAGTATTAGATCCAAACTGAAGGTAGAATATAGCCCAGCTTTCATTATAGAGTGAAGAATCATTATGCAGGGCGTTGGCTGAAATGAAAGGATACCACCCGAGGCACGAAACCTTGCCATGGATGTTCTTGGAAAGACATCTGCTGCTCTGGCACACAAGTGCTGTCTCCAAGGGCTAGTGCCATATGCACCAGCTGGTGGATCCTGCTGCCTCCCTGCACATGTACGGAAGGCACGTACCGAACCTGGTTCTCCAAGAAGTGCATGTAGCGGTAAAGCAGTGTGTAGGAGGGAGAAAGGATGCCCACAGACTTCATCCGCGCGCCACGTTCCAGCTCGCTCTCCACGGGCATGTTGGCAAAGCAGGCCAGGCCAAAGAAGGGCCCCTTTCGGAAATAGCTAGAAGAGACCAAATGTGTAGTGTGGCTCAATATCAGAGAGAAATTTTGAGATACAATCCTAAACAAACCAATGAACTCTGTCCGGGGCTGTAAGTGACAAAGTTCAGCCTCAAGGAAACACGTAGGCCAACTCACTTGACCTCCCCAGTGAAATGATCAAGGCCTGAAGAGATAACAGCACTTGCCAAGGGTCACCTGGCTGGAGCCGGGACTTGGTCCTGGCAAGATTGCTGCTTGGCTGCCCACAATCACATCTCTTCTCTCCTGTGCCACAACTAATGACTTGGATGGGAGAAGCAGAACCAACAATCCTCTTCAGGCTCCTCTGGAACTAGGAATCTCTTTCATAGCATAAACCACAATGATTCTTCCCTTACTTCCTGAGGCTCTGATATTTTTAACTGAGCTGCCATTTTATTTCCTCCTCTTTTTCACACTTGTATCAGTCATGAATTCAGCCACATGAGGAGATTAAAGCCACTTCGTTACCCTTAAGCTCTTTCTATTATTCCTTCTCACAAAACTCTCCAATACCCCACTGCACAGGACTAAAAAATTGGCTTTACTTAAAGCTGGAATTTCAAGGTTGAGCACATAGATGTCCTTGGTTAACTTACACAGGGCTGAAACTGCACACTTTCATTAAAACCAAACCTCAAGTGAGGTCCATGTAATTTCTGAGAAAGTGAGAGAACCTCTATGGGAAGGGATTCCTAAGATTTTTAGGTCATGAAGCCTGTTGAGAACATGATGAAAGCTAGACATCTCGCTAGAAAAATGATGTAAACACAAAACTATCCATGTATTTTCAAGGCATTTATACACAGCACATGAACACCTCCTAACAAGAACCCCTCTGCTTCGGGGAAAGTGTGGAGATAGGGGAAATGGTACGAAGAAAACTCCAGTTCAGAAGTACTTACATGAAATCAGACTGGATTTTATGGGACCCACTAGCCATAGACTTGAACTCAACACCTTCAAGGTCAATATCTTGAGGTAAGCACCATTCTACCATGTTTCCTGCAGGAAAAGGAAGATACAAGTTAAAAGAAACGACATCATTCAAAGAAAATGGCTTAGACGCCAGAGATGGACACTGAAGGAATCTCCCATCTCTGCCCTCAAATGAACACTGTTCTCCTCTCTCATGAAGACACTGCCCTTCTATCATTCTGCTCAACCACTTCCAAATCTGCCTTTCATGGCCTCACTTCTCTGCATTTTTTTTTAACCTTCTGCTCTCATTTCCTTATCTTACCTTCTCTCCTTAATCCCTTGAGATCTTGATTCTATCTATAGCCACTAATGACTGGGAAAAATCCCAAAACATTTTTTAAATTCTCATTCTCATTTACCTCTGGGTAGCATTTGCTAATCCGTCAAACATTTCTCCTCTTTTCCCTAGATTTCCATGACAGAATACTAGTTTGGTGCTTTTCCTACCTCTCTGATTAATGTGAACTCTGTTTCTCTCCTTTTCTAAGTACAGTCCTTCTTCAAGGGCCAATGATATTGTTGCTTCCAGAATTTGGGGACTCATTCACTCATCATTAATTATTCAGTTTCTCCTGAGCTAGATGCTGGAGATGCTGGAGATGCAAAGCTCCCGAGCACAGTGAGATTAGATTCCAGAGAGATGAGGAGAGCTAGAGGAGATCAGCAGTTACAGTTCAGGGGGATCAATGTTAGGACAGAGGGTAAGGTGAGAGATGAGGAGAGCTAGAGCAGATCAGCAGTTACAGTTCAGGGGGATCAATGTTAGGACAGAGGGTAAGGTGAGGTTTTTTGTTTTGTTTTTTGAGATGGAGTCTCACTTTGTCACCCAGGCTGGAGTACAGTGGCATGATTTTGGCATACTGGAACCTCCACCTCCCGGGTTCAAGTGATTCTCCTGCCTCATCCTCCCAAGCAGCTGGGACTACAGGCGCCCACACCACGCCCAGCTAATTTTGTATTTTTAGTAGAGATGGGGTTTCACCATGTTACTCAGTCTAGTCTCAAACTCCTGACCTCAGGTGATCCACCTGCCTCAGCCTCCCAAAGTGCTGCGATTACAGGCGTGAGCCACAGGGCCTGGCCAAGGTGGGATTTTAAATGCCCTGACAAGCACGCCTCAGGCTGTGGGAATCAGTGAACTACACAAAAGCACTGTTATCCAGGGTCTTGAGAGAACACTATAGAATACTCCCTGTTGTTCTCTCATGCATATTCAAAAGTATTTAAAGCAAAACACTAAGCTACCTGTGAGATTTCATTTTAGAACCAACTTCTTATTAAAACTCCAAATCCTAATTTACTAGGCATTAGAAAAACCATCAATAATCCCAGCCAACAGTGCTTTCAGATGATTGTTCAGAGCATCAGGGAATATACAATCTAGTCTCAGGACACAGTAGATATCATAGAGCATTGGCCAATCCCACATTCGATAGCCCAAGACACTTTCAAATAGTTTATTTGCAAAAGAGGAATCATGATTCTGATCATTTAGTCAATTCACTGAAGTGAAAAGCATGAAAAAGGAATTAAGATTATCTCAACAGATGCAGAGAAGGCCGTTGACAAAATTCAACGCACTTTATGCGAATAACTCTCAGTAAACTCAGTAAACTAGGTATCCATGGAACATACCTCAAAATAATAAAAGCTATTTACGACAAACCCACAGCCAATATCATACTGAATGGGCAAAACTGGAAGCATTCCCTTTGAAATCTGGCACTAGACAAGGATGCCCTCTCTCACCACTCCTATTCAACATAGCATTGGAAGTTCTAGCCAGAGCAATTAGGCAAGAAAAATAAAGGTATTCAATTAGAAAAGGAGGAAGTCAAATTGTCTCTATTTATAGATGACACGATTGTATATTTAGAAGACCCCATCGTTTCAGCCCAAAATCTCCTGAAACTGATAAGCAACTTCAGCAAAGCCTTGGGATACAAAAATCAATGTGCAGAAATCACAAGCATTCCTATACACCAATAACAGACATAAAGAGAGCCAAATCAAGAACGAACTGCCATTCACAACTGCTACAAAGAGAATAAAATACCCAGGAATACAACTAACAAAGGATGTAAAGGAACTTTTCAAGGGGAACTACAAACGATGGCTCAAGGAAATAAGAAAGGACATAAACAGATGGAAAAACATTCCATACTCATGATTAGGAAGAATCAATCTATTGTGAAAATGGCCATACTGCCCAAAGTAATTTATAGATTCAACACTATCCATCAAACTACATATGACCCTCTTCAAAAAACTGGAAAAAAACACCTTAAATTTCATATGGAACCGAAAGAGAACCCACATAGCCAAGTCGATTTAAGCAAAAAGAACAAAGCTGAAGGCATCAGGCTACCTGACTTCAAACTATACTACAAGACGACAGTAATCAAAACAGCATGGTACTGGTACCAAAACAGAGATATAGACCAATAGAATAGAACAGAGGCCTTGGAAACAACGCCACACATCTACAACCATCTGATCTTTTGACAAACATGACAAAAACAAGCAATGGGGAATGAATTCCCTGTTTAATAAATGGTGTTGGGAAGACACCATTCTGCACCATTTAGCCATGTGAAGAAAGTAGACACTGGACCCCTTCCTTACACCTTACACTAAAATTAACTCCAGATGGATTAAAGACTTAAACATAAGACCTAACACCATAAAAACCTTAGAAGAAAACCTAGGCAAAACCATTCAGGACATAGGCATAGGCAAGGACTTCATGACAAAAATACCAAAAGCAACAAAAGCCAAAATAGACAAATGGGATCTAATTAAACTCCAGAGCTTCTGTACAACAAAAGAAACAATCATTAGAGTGAACCAGCAACCAACAGAATGGGAAAAAATTTTTGCAATCTACCCTTCTGACAAAGGGCTAATATCCAGAATCTACAAAGAACTAAAACAGATTTACAAGAAAAAAAACAAACCCATTCAAAAGTGGGTGAAGGACATGAACAGACACTTTGCAAAAGAAGACATATATGAGGCCAACAAACATGAAAAAATGCTCATCATCACTGGTCATTAGAGAAATGCAAATCAAAACTACATTGAGATACCATCTCACACCAGTTAGAATGGTGATCATTAAAAAATCTGGAGACAACAGATGCTGGAGAGGATGTGGAGAAATAGGAACACTTTTACACTGTTGGTGGGAGTGTAATTCAACTATTTTGGCAATCCCTCAAGAACCTAGAAATAAAAATTCCATTTGACTCAGCAATCCCATTACTGGGTATATATCCAAAGGATTATAAATCATTCTATTATAAAGACACATGCACACATATGTTCACTGCAGCACTGTTTACAATGGCAAAGAACTGGAACCAACCCAAATGCCATCAATGATAGACTGGACAAAGAAAATGTGGCACATATACACCATCGAATAATATGTAGCCATAAAAAACGATGAGTTCATGTCCTTTGTAGGGACATGGATCTGGAAACCATCATTCTCAGCAAACTAACACAAGAATAGAAAATCAAACACCGCATGTTCTCACTCATAGGCGGGTGTTGAACAATGAGAACACATGGACACAGGGAGGGGAGCATCATACACTGGGGTCTGTTACAGGGGGACTAGCAGCGGGACAGCGGGGTGGGGGAGGGTAGGAAGTTGGGAAGGGATAACATGGGGAGAAATGCCAGATATATGTGATGGGGGGGATGGAGGCAGCAAACTACATTGCCATGTATGTACCTATGCAACAATCCTGCATGTTCTGCACATGTACCCCAGAACCTAAAGTGCAATAAAATATACATTGGGGGAAAAAAAGAAATTAAAAAATAAAGAGTTCATAAAACAGAAAGCGTAGAATAATGTTACGTTTGTCAGGGTCAAAGATAAGAAAAAGCAATCAGAAACTAAGAGAGGTGACCTTGGGGAAGAGATGAGCTTTTTAAGCACCAGGTTCCCCCACACTTTCCTATATTTCCCATCTGCCATCCATGTCTATTACCTCTACAGTCCAGTGGTTTTGTTTCCTGTGGAATGCATCAGGACAACTAGGTAGCTTTAAAAGGTGCCAGGGGCTACCCTAGGTCTACAGAATCACCATCTTCCCTGCCCTGCCACAAGGTGATTATGCTGATGCATGACAGAGATAAGAGCCCCTGCTTGGGTCTCTGTGTACAGGCTCCTAACCATTTACAGTGGCAGTATATGGTCAGCAGAGGAAAGGGACAATCTGGGACAAAGCTACAATGACCCTTGTTAGGCTCTGTCCTCCTCATACTCAACTAACCTGCTTCTTCTAATACTTACTGCCTTGCTTACCCACACGCCACGTTACTGGGTTCAGCTAGCTCAAACTTAGCTCCTTTCCTCCAGCCCAGCCTGCCCATGACTACTCAGTGTCTTAAAAGTTTATTTACCTAAGTGTTGTACTGAAGTATAGCACAAGTACAGAAAAGTGCACAAAGATGTTTATTGCAGCACTATTCACAACGGCAAAGATACTGAATCATCCCAAATGCCTATCAATGGTAGACTGGATAAAGAAAATGTGGTACACATACACCATGGAATACTATGCAGCCATTAAAAGGAACAAGACCATGTCCTTTGCAGGGACACGGATGGAGCTGGAAGCCATTGTCCTCAGCAAACTAACATGGGGACAGAAAATCAAACACTGCATGTTCTCACTCATAAGTGGGAGCCGAACAATGAGGACACATGGACACAAGGAAGGGAAAAACACACACTAGGGCCTTTTGGAAGATAGACGGGAGGGAGAGCATCAGAATAAATAGCTAAAGCATGCAGAGCTTAATACCTAGGTGATGGGTTCATAGGTGCAGCAGACCACCATAGCACATGTTTACCTATGTAACAAACCTGCACATCCTGCACATGTATCCTGGAACTTAAAATTTAAAAAAAAAGAAAAATGCACAAATTATAACTCAATGAATTTTACCAAAGTCAACACATTTGTATAACCAGCACCAAGATCAAGAAGCTGGAACATTATTTGTACATCAGAAATGTCCCTCATAGTGCCTCCAAGTCATTAACCCTCTCTCGTGACTTCTGAAACCATGAATTAGCTTAGCCTCTTCTGAGTTTCTACAAATGTAATTAGAGCTTGTATTATCTTATGTCTTTTATGTCATCCATGCTACTGTGTGTAGCAATAGCTTGTTCATCTATTACTTTATCATATGCATGTAGCATTTCACCTGCTTAACTGATGTTGTACATTTAAGTTACTTCCAATTTGAAGTTATAGTAACTAGCACTGCTATAAAACAATCCTATATTTGCCAGCTGCTGAAATAGCATACAGTGGCTTTGTAACCCACTGACCTGGGTGGGCTGAACTATCCTCCTCAGAATTCCCTTCCTTGTATGTTTCCAGCTGAGATTTACAAGTGAATCAGCAGCCATGTTATGTTTGCATCTGTAAGGTCGGTGCAGAAGGTCCACTGCATAGTTGCTTCTCTGCAAGCTTACCACAGTGGTGAGGGGCAGCAGCCAGTCCTGGTGACACTGGAGCCACCATCCCTTGATCGTCCTTCAGCTTTTCTGACTCTTAAGCCAGGTGTGTGTTTAGTTCCATAATCAAGGGCCTCAGCTTCTTTTTAGGACACCCACATACTCAAAGCTGGAGACAGTAACAGCCTGAGCCAAGTTCCCATCTAACCTCATGAGTTTCAGCTTCTTATTCTTCCTCTTCCACCTCTTCCTCTTCACAAATTTACTCTCTTCCTTCATAACTGTCTGCCCAGAAAACTTCAAGCTCCAACATCACACAAAGACAACAGCCTTATATAGATTGTCTAACAGCTCCCACAGTTGCATAAAATCAAATCCCTGCAACAAATTCCTTTATATAGCTCCTAGTTTTTCTGTTTCTCTGATTGAACTCTAACACAGTATGCACATTGCTACTGGCTACATTCCTAGGAATAGAATTGCTTTAAAAATGTTTGCATCCCTGCAAACTAAGGAACTTTAATTATTCCCAAAGCAGTATTTCCCAAGCTCATGCTAATAGGGATTCTGCAAACAAGAAAACAAAATTTCGTGAAATGTGTGTTTTTTTGGCCAGATTATCTTAGCTTAAACAAAGCTAGACACATTCCTTAACTGTAGAACTTCTCAGAGCCTTTAATATGCCACTCCGCATTGTGAATCTCCATGAGATCAATTCAGTGCTTAATGTTTCCCCAAGTTATCTTTTTTAAAGGAGTAGCTTAAATCTTTTTTAAAGGAGCATCTTAAGAGACTAATTTTATAGAAGATAAATATAAAGAAGATATAGATCCTTTTTTAAAAAAAAGATCTATACCAATATTTCTTTTTTAAAAAGAAATAGAGATATATCAGGTATGCAAGCTGTCCTTCAGAATCCACTCTTCCCTTCTTATATGAACTGGAACCTGCTAGGTTTAGTTTGGGGCATGGCCTTCCAAATGAAGCCTATGTTTCTCAGTATCTTCATGAGTAAATTCTGGTCACTGTCATGTGGACAGAAGTGAAGTGCACTGCTTCCAGAATGTGCCTGGAAGGCAAGGAGCACTCTACCCTTTCTCCACCCTGCAGCCTGGAATGTGGAAGTGGTGATGTATCACAGAGGGGATGCTGGAGCCATAGGCCGACGTGGGCCTAGGTCCATGGATGACCCTGGAGATCTGAGCCAGTGTTCTAGCTCTAGGCTGCTATCACCTGACTGGCACAGGAAAAGAAAGAAACTCCTATCTTGATTACACCACTGTTGATTTGGCTCTCTGGTGTTCATGTCCAACCCACGTCCTACTTAGTACAGCTGACCTAGATGATAAAGTCCCTGTTGCTTAGCCTGGCTCTCAAACCCTCTTCCTTGCTCCTCTGTGCCTGGCAAATCCTAACTGCACAGAAATGGAAAGAAATGGAGAGCGCGAATGACATACTGTTAATTACATCCTTTACTTCTAGGTAGGCAGGAGCCCATCTGGAAAGGTTCATCAGAGGCTGGCAAATAAAACAGGGCACAGGTTCCAGAACATCACTCTGGGGAGAGGCATCTTTATCCCACGGGAAGCACATTCCTGCTGACACTCACCTTGAATGAAAGGAAAGTAGGTATAGCTACTGTGGCCCTTATCTCTACCTATCATCATCATGTCTTCGATGTCTGTCTCCCCAGGAGTCTGTGAACTTTTACGAGGTGGGAATTTTGCTTGTCTTCACATCTCAACATGATATCATGCCTTATACAGGACAGAATGGGTATTTTTAAAAAACCAGATTAAGGAAATGCATGTGTTAAAAAAAAAAAACAAATAAATTAGGGTTAATTACCTTAGAAATAGTAATAATATATAGTTATGTAGGAAAATGTTCTTATTCTTAGAAGGTTTATCCTCAAACATTTAGGAATGGCATATTATCATATCTATGACTTACTTTCAAATGGTTCAGGAAAAAAAGACGTATCCATATCTGTATATAGTCAGTTCTACTTTTACCACTTACTGGATTTGTGTCAATGCAACAGATGTACTTGAAAGCAATTCGAGCACCGGGAATTTCGCATTCACATTCTATGCAATAGACTCAATGCAATTCCAATCAAAATTCCAGCAAATTATTTTGTGGATATTAACAAGTTAATTCCAAAGCTTACATGGAAAGGTAAAAGACCTAAAATAGCCAACACAGTACTGAAGAACAATAAAATTAGAAGACAAACAGTGCACCAACTTCGAGACTTACTATAAAATTAATCAACAGAGTATATATTGGTGAAATATCAGACAAATAGATTAATGGAACAGAATAGAGAGCCTTGAAACAAATCCACAGAAATTAATCAAGTAATCTTTACCAAAGGAACAAAGGCAATGGAGAAAATAGTCTTTACAATCAATGGTGCTGAAACAAGTGGACACCTACTATACCCCTTTCACAGAAATGTATTCAATATGGATAGTAGCTAGCCTAAGTAACATAGTGACACCTTGTCTCTACAAAAAATAAAAAAAATTAGCCAGGCATGGTGGTATGTGGCACATAGTCCTAGCTACTTGGGAGGCTGGGGCAAGAGGATCATTTGAGCGCAGGAGTTCAAAGCTGCAAGGGGCTATGCTCACTCCACTGCATACCAACCCAGGTAACAGAGTGAGACCCTGTCTCTAAAATAACAGTAATTTTAAAAAATAGATAGTAAACCAAAATGTAAAATGCAGAATTATAAAACTTCTAAAAGATAAAACAGGAGAAAAATTTGTGAACAAAGTAAATGGGGCAAAATGTCAATAAACGGGGTTTCTAAGTGAAAGATAGACAGGTTTTCACTGTACTATTATAACTTTTCACAACATTTCAACATGAGAACTGGGTAAAGTAACTGAAATAATAGCAATGTGAAAACACGTAAGGCAAGCATAAGAACTTTGCAAATGCCAAAAATAATTGAGGCAATGTACCACAGATAATAGGGAATGAAGAGCTATCAGGGCTTGAGGCTATCCTACATTACAAATGAAAACCAGCCTACATATGGAACTTGTAGAGGCTTAATGGAAAGTAATTTTGCATAATTAGTAACCCTTATGGATGCCATTTAATACCAGAAAAAAAAAAAAACCTCAACCCGAATGCTACTTATCCCAGGCTCAGTCTTCACACTCTAAGCTTTTAGGTTTTCCAAATACCCTCACTGTATTAAGAACTCAGCAAGGGAGCTGAGAAGATTCAATAAAAAGGGTCATTTCGTGGCTAGTCCAACAGAGAGAGGAGTTGCCCCTGACACATGCCTTTTTCTCCCCTAACTTTCTCTCCTTCCATCTCTGTGTCCTTTCTCATCTTGGGCCATGCATTGGGCCTATTACAGGTACTTATAGGCACTTCCTAGCTTCTACTGCAAAGACAGCTTCTGAGGAGGGATTCACACCACTACGGGAGGAACAAATGTGGCAATCTGCATTGTGTACATTCAGCCGGTCATTCAACAAATATTGGTGGAGTGTAACTTGGCAGTACAGTCGCCTGCCAGGTGCTGAGCTCATGCAAAGGCAAATATGTCTGCATTTAAAGGAACTTGGACTAACAGACTATGAAGTTGGCAGCTTGGTTACCCAGGGAAGGCCAGACGCCAGTGCTGCTGAGGAGGTACAGATAGTCTGAACCCTGCCACTCCACAGCTCTGAAGGTCAGCCTGACAGCTCTGTGCACCAGGACCTCCCACAGCTGGGGTTTTGTAAACCCATGGGCTAGGCCAGATACAAGCTGTCCTATCTATGTTGACTACTGCCTCTGTCTTCCAAAACTAGTTCTGTTGAAATGAGAAATGACCAAACCCCCGGATGTCTTAAAATTCATCATGATTTCCTAGGGAGAATGGACATTAACTGCTATGACTGCTGCTGGCTAGAAAGTTCACCTCCAAATATTTAAAATAGAGAAAGCAATGATCTTGAACCAAAACAATTTCTTTTTAATAGGAAATATGTGAATTTTTTCTTCCTCCTGCTAGGTGACTCTGGAGCAAGCACTTCCTCTTGAGGTCTTCATTTCCTAAGCAGAGACTGCCTCAGCTGGAGATCCTCTTCCAGCTCCTCTGACCTCAGGAGTGAAACTCTGCCCCAGCATGTGCCTGGGGTTTTACTCTTTCCACGAGCATCATCTTCCCATCCGTGTATACATAGGCCCTGATTCTAATCAGGAAGTCAAAACAAAACCTGTTTCAGGAATAAAGGCATGAATCCAAGAGTATTCTAGGTCCCAACAACACATTCCCTTTATGTAACCACCTGAAGGGGCCACCAGATCCCACAGATGGAAACCTCCTCCAAAGAGTATTTGGTTCAGACCCCAACACCAGAAAAGTAAGTAACCCATGTGAGTTGACTTCGGGTCTTACATCATTTGAAACAGGCTTAAAACCACCTAGGTTGAGAGCACAACCAAAGCAAAGAGAAAAGCATCAGGATAAAGAATCCTGAGTCAGGAAGAAGCTAATCCCGGTTATTTAAAGTCAGCTACCTGCCAATCCATGACTGAATTCCCATGCATTCGTTTTACATAGAAAGGCCTTCCATTTCACAGATCCCATATCACTCTCCACTGGATGGTGGTGTGGTACTGGTAAGAAGTGCAGGCACCGGCGCAGGTAGACTTGGGTTCTGGCCCTAACATCTAACAACTTAATGGCTCTCTGCATCTGTTTTTCTCATGATTATGGTGAAGCCTGTTGGGAGGATCAGAGGCAGCTGGTTGAAATACGTGGCCCAGTCCTTAGCACACAGCTGGCACTCAGGAGGTGGTGGGTATTACAGTTACCATTCTTATATTCCCCTCCTCAATTTTCAAGAGAAACTGACTTCTCCCTGAAAATCACAAGCAGGTGAATCACCAACAGCCTGACAAAGATTCTTCCAGGGTGGGATTAAAGCAAATTAACCACAATTGCATTCCATTGACATCTAGTGGAAATACAGGGGAAGGATGGTGACCTGACAGTTTCTCCTCCTGTGAGAATTCCTTGCCGGATATCAGAACTGGCTTTGTCTTTGCCTGCATTTGAGCTGTCCATTCTTAGGATTGCTCCTCGCATCTTAAAATTGTCCTCCAAATTTTTCATTTGCATTCTACTTCGTCACTTTCCCACCCATTGCTGGAGCCATTTATTATTTGCCATGAATCAGATGACCTGGGCAGCGCTCCAAGTTGTGCCTCAGACACCAGACCTAGCCCTAATCTCACTGGGCATCCATCGTCTCTATTGTTTAAAAAGAATGCCTATATTTCATGTACCAAACAGGGAATCTACAGAGATTAAAATTAGTGTGGTTTTTAAATACACCCATTCGACATAAACATAGAAGCACTTAGATACACTAAATGAAATAGGTTTTTAGATGTAATTTCAGCACTGGCTAGAGGCAGAGGGAAGCACAGGTAGAAATTCATTTCCAAGAAGAAAAGGAGAAACATCTTGAAAACCTCAGCGGGTGATCTGCCTCTCACCCCACCCCTCTTCTTGCAAGCTGCCCCAGTACAAACAGAGCACAGGAATTTCTCCCAGACATCCACAATAAAACTCTAAATGCAGCAGTGTAAAGTGAATATCATAAACAGTCTAATGAGGCAGATGCACAGATATCCAGACATTGTATGTCCAAAGCTTCATCGGCCTCCATCCTGCCTACACACAAGTCCTCAGTCACACAGTGATACCGCTCTTGCCAGCATCCGGGGGAGGGGTGTTCCCCAAGTGTGACAATATCCTTTCCTTTAAGCAGACTAGGAAAACTGTACCAGAAACCCAAATAACAAAAGTAAAATTAAAATCAAGGCTCTAAATCATGATGAACAAAATGAAACTGCCAATGTCTTCCACCCAGCTTGCAGAGTAGCATCTGGCGCTGGTTTCAATAGCAGCTTTGTGGCCCAGATGATCAGCACCACCATCCTAGGGCTCCCTGCTCCAGATAAAGACTGAGTGAGTGTATGTGTAAGCCTCACTTTGAACCTGAAGACACTAGTTCTTAAGTCATTTGTACTCAGCAACCATAATTTTCAATTCATGAGTCTGATGGAAATAAGCTTTAAGACTCTAACTTTCTCTGATTCCTCCCACAGATGCCCAACCCAGCTTTCCAAAACTTGTATCTAAAGGTGCAAAAGGATTACTCTCGTATTCCCACACCTTAGTCAGAGAATCACTGCATACATGCCTACTCACATACATACATACACACACACACCTTCTAACAAGAATCCACTCCTCTCCTTTTCCCTCTCACATGTACCACAGCTATGAACTCTCTCCTCCCTCATTGACGCTCTCCCTCTCTCATGCACACACTGATTAGGACACATGCCAACAGTTACCCACATGACGTGGGAAAATGCACAAAATGCCATGGCCCAGGCAGTAAGTGATGGGGAGGTGGTGCAGGGGTTGGGGTTGGCCTGGGTTGGGGAGGAAGTATTTTCTAGGAGGGGAAACTGAGGACAGGTGGGAAAGACATGGGGAAGCCGCTAAGCAGGCAGGCCAGCGAGAGAAACTAAACTGCAGAAAAATCACACCTAGGTAAGAACTTCTACAATATGCTCTAATTTTGGTAAAGAAGTCAATATTCACTTTACTGCTTTTGGCAACACAGGCAAAGGAGGGGTACAAGTCTGGGTGGGCCAATATTAAATAGGAACAAACAGATCTGCCTCAGCAGTAGAAAGGGGAAGGTGCTGGACCAGTGATGCCTCCAGCTCACTGTGCCACTGTGGGCCTCACTCCACGGGAACCATCACACAAGTGGTACGTACATCAGGCATTCTGAGGGCCCTGTCCTAGTGCTAACCCTTGAGGCCCTGGGAAGCTCAGTAGCATTCATTAACTACATATCCTACTTTTAAGATATATATAAAATAAAACTTATATGCTACAAGGTCTATCAGAGAATTTTAACAGGATGCAAAGTGCCATTTAGGACTAGGATAGATGACAAAAGAGACAAACACATTTACAGGCAGGAAATGACTGCTTTCCCACCACACACACACACACACAAAAATTACAAGTGCTCCCTCTTACACTGCTGGCACTCCTGACTTCTTTCTTCCTCCCTCCCTCCTCCTACATCCCTGGATAAGGATCAGATGCCAGAAAGCAGGGGTTCAGGCAGCATAGTATACTAGACAGATGAACACTTAAAAGAGAAAAGAGGTCGGGTGCGGTGGCTCACGCCTGTAATACCAGCACTTTGGGAGGCCGAGGCTGGTAGATCATGAGATCAGGAGTTCAAGATGGGTTTGGCCAAGATGGTGAAACACCGTCTCTACAAAAAAAAAAAAGAAAAAAAAAAATACAAAAAAAGTAGCTGGGCGTGGTAGTGGACGCCTGTAATCCCAGCTACTTGGGAGCCTGAGACAGATAATTGATTGAACCTGGGAGGTGGAGGTTGCAATGAGCCAAGATCACCCCACTGCACTCCAGCCTGGGCGAGACTCCATCTTAAAAAAAAAAGAGAGAAAATAATGCATTACATGTAGAAAATATTAGCACTATTTCATGAACTGTTTCAGTTACGTAAGTACTGTATGTATGTGAGCGTTGTGGTTGGAATATAAAATTAACTTCATATGATAGGTCAAAAAAAGTTTGAAAGCCATGGAAATGGGGCAAAGTAACAAGCAGAAGTCAGAAAGGCCTGAGTTCTCCCCACAAACCTTGTTCCTACAAAAGAGTTCCACAGTGAATCCCACATTCTTCCCTACAGCTGAGAACCCCAAAGTTACCGGCCTGGAAACCATCATCATCTGCCATACCGGATTCCCCTTCTCCGGATCCTAATCCCTTTTTTCCCCCACTCCATCCCACCTCATCCCAGAAAGCAGCCAGTATTTTCCTACACCAACAGGCACCCCACACTCCAGCAGCTGCTCTGGAGACACTGACAGTCACACCTGGGTTTCCTTAAGCCCTGACACCTGACTCCAGCGATGACACCCCCCCCCCACCTCCTTCCCCCAACACCGAACAGCAGAGCGGCTCCCGGAGTTAAGTCCCTGGCTGACCCGCCAAGGCTTCCTGGGCGCGTAGGGTCGTTCTTCCACTTTCTATCCCCCTTAGACTCTCACCCGGAAAATGCACACCTCCTTACCGGGTGGTTAGGCTGAGATTACGTGGGATGAGTCTTTAATTCTCCAAGCATCCCCGAAAGGCAGCCTATCCGGGGAGGCTTCTCCTTTAATCAGCCTTCAGCTGAATCCCTCAGTCCCATCCCTTAAGGCTCCTGGCGTTAATTCCTCAAAATAACGCAGTCAGAGAAAGTGAACTTGGCCGCTAGGAAAGTTACCCTGGAGGAAGCGACGGGGAGCGAGGGCGACCAGGCGGGGACCGGGGAGCTCAGGGCGCTCGGTTTCAGAGGGCGCTCGGTTTCAGGGGGCGCTCGCCCGGGGGTGCTTTCCTCCCCTCAACGTGAAAAACCTTCTCGCCCCCAAGATAAGAAAACAAAAGCCAACGTGGCCACAAACCGGATCCCCTGTCACTGGAGAAATGCAAACGCCACTGTGGGACCCCGGGACTCAGAGGAGAGGAGCGGGGGTCGGCGGGGCCCGAACAAAGCGCTCGGGGCCGCTCGGAGAGGCCGCGCTCCCGCACCCTGCTGCACCCCGAGGGAAGGAGATGTGGACGCGCCGCCCCTCGCCCTTCCCCGAGCCGGGGAGCCCGGGACCCGCGCGGGTGCGGGGCCGGGAGGGCAGGTGCGCGCGCAGCGAGCCCCTCCCCCGCGCCCCCAAAGCCCGGGGGCATCCCGGCCCTCGCACCCCAAGCCCCGGCGCGGCTCTCACCCGAGCGGGGGTCGAAGGTGACCACGAACACGGCCACCACCTGGTCCTCCTCCACGTCGCCCAGCTCCAGGCGCCCGGGCTGCAGCAGCACCTCCGGGGCAGCCGGCTCCTCGGGCTCCCGCCTCCGGGGCGGCTCCGCGGTCGGCCGGGCGCCCCCGCTGCCGCCCCGGCCCCAGCCTCCCGCCTGCGGCTCCGGGGCCTGCGGCACAGAGACGGCAGGGCCCTCGGCCCAGCGCAGCAGCGGCGCCGCGTCTCCCTGCTCCACCATGGCGAGGCGAGGCGAGGCGGAGCCGCCGGCGCGAGGGGCGGGGCGGGCGGTCTGCGGGAACCCCCCTCGCCGGGCAGCGCCGCCGCCTCCGCCGCCCACCGGCTCTCGCGCTGCTCGGGGCCCTGCTGCGGAGGCGCCTTTCCCACTGAACTGGAGCAAGCGCCGCGGAACCGGCTTTGGGAATCGCGAGCCTGTTCGGAGGCGTCCGAGTGCACGTCCGCGTGTGGGACGCGTGCGGCTGGAACGCTCTTCCCTGCGTCAGGTGCACCTGAGTGCGGGTGGAGGCGCCTTCTCACCTAGGGTTCCGTGGTGTAGCCGCCAGTGTGAGTTTTTATGTCACCATTATTTTTAAAGTCCCCTGCTCCTGTGGACTGTGACAGATATGCATTACATAATCCTGGATGTGTGGCAGAAACTGCTTACAAGCAGGGGAGTGAAGCAGAGGCGCCCTGGCTACCCAGGTGTCTGCAATAGACACATCAATGAACACTGAGCAGAGCCGTAGGGTTAGGGTTTGGGAATTTTGCACTTCCCATTTGTAACATAAATGTTACAAATTGATTGGGGTGGAGATAAGGAGTTTATTTCCTGGCATATATACAGCATGAGGGTATTAGGAGGTGCTGGAGCATTTGTGGGGTGAGGGATATTCCCTCATAATTTCAGGAAAAGGAAGTTGCTCAGGGGAGAGAAAGCCCTAAAGCTGATGGTTTTGGAAATTGATTAGAGATTTTCTATGACCCCCCATTTTATATTTAAAAAAAATTTTTTTAAAGGCTCAATCCAGGAGGTAAATCTAGCAGCTAAAGTAAATCTTTCAGAGGAGATGTGTATACAAATAGTAATAGCTATTAAAATACTACTAAAGAAGGAGGTGGCAAGAGGAAGAGGTACACAATTCATTCAGGATTCAGGAAGGCCCCACGATTTCCCGGTTCTCAAAAGGACTCAGCAGTGTGTTGGGAGTCACTCCAGGGGATGTTTATGGACATCTGTGTCCTACACGCCAGCAATGCAATGCTAATGTGACTTAGCCCCTATCCCTAAGGAGATAATCAATGACTGCCCTAGACTGCCACTTCTATTCTAAAATCTGTGATATAACAATAATGTACTTATGCAGCATTTTACCCCAAAGAACAGGGTCTACTTTCATTATTTACATATTTAGTTCAGCCTCTCCCCAACCTCACAAGGGCAAGTAAGTAACCATTCAACGCTCATTCCCTGGAGTATGTAGACAGTCACTGAAATAGATGGGGAGCCCCAGGCATGGTCCAGAAAAAAACACCAGGGCCAGGACATTCATTAAGCAGCTCATTCAAGGGCGCACCAGACTCTAGACTATATCCGACATACTCCAGGCCAGATTCCAAAGCCCACTACTTCAGAAGACCAGGCCATAGCCAAAGCTTCTCAGGCTGAGACATCCAAAATTTCATTTTTAAATATAAAGTAGAGGTTCATAGACAATAAGCAATTTCCAAAGCCATTAGCTTTAGGGCTGATAGACGTTTTCTTCCTGGAGGGACTTCTTTGTCCTGATCTTTTGTAGCCATCTTCCATAACCCCTACCCCACAGCACCTCCTAGACTTAATACCCTCAAGCTATGTATAAAGCAGGAAATAAATTTGTAATTCCTCTCCCAATCAGTTTTCCGTATAAACAGAGAAACAAAATTTCCAACCCCTAAGCCTATGGCCTTCTCCTGGCTCATCAGCCACAATGTGTATCTTTAAATTCCTAGTACTTTGCATAATTGGTGCCCAACAAATAGTTATCAATTAAATATATGAATGAAAGTAGAGACTGACAATTCTGTGCAATGCCCTCTTGTCAGGATTTATCTAATCTGTTATACATAGTAGGTGTTCAAAAATGTTAAATAACAGTGATAACATCCCTCTTAGCACATGCATTCACAGTTTGATGGAGGTATTGTACCTGACCATCAGAGTTACCTCCTCTTTGATGACTGAATTTCACAAGATGATAGGAAGAGAACGAATTGAATTTAGGTATTAGAACAGCTCTGCTGGGGAACAAATGTGGATGAAAAGAAGAGAGGAAGGGACAGTCATATTCAGGGACCCTAGTCTGATGCAATATTTCAAAATGAGTTCACCTAGGACCCCATATGTGTAAAACTGAAAACTTATTTTACTTTTCCAAATACTAAATACGTCTGTTATATCAAATACAGAAAAATACCTTTGATCTATAATCTCACCACTGAGTTGGCCACTGTTAAGATTTTGCTGATCCTGTTTCATCAATTCTAGGATGCAAAAATTTTTAGGTTTTAATGTTGCCATAGTGACTCACGACAGCTGCTGGTCCTCACTGAGGTCTAGGTCTCACAGAGATTTTGACTTGCTTTTGAAAGCCATCTGGAGGTACCACCAACCTGAGACTGCTTTGGATAAATTCTCCACGGAGCTTCATTCAACCACCTAACCTAGCTTCAATACTGACTTGTAGTTCACATTCTTGGACAAGATATTTTTCTCCTTTCACCTAGTGACCCAGTTGAGACAAGCACGTTTTCTTGCTTGTTTCTCCATGTGGGAGGTTTACTTGTCACACTTTATTCATGGTATCTCTATTAGACTTCTCATTTTTTTATTCTGAATGGCACATAAATATAATAGTACAGTCGGCCCTCCATATTCACATGTTCAGCATGGGTGGTAATGTTACATTGTTGCTGACACCCCCCCCATCTTAACTGTTGTTATGATAATGTAATACTCCTCACCCCACCCTGCCATCTTAACTACTCTTACCCAACCAGCCACTGTAACTGAACTTATGGTAATATATACTCTTTGTCCCTACCCCCACCACTGTAACTGATCTTACTCTGTAACTTTCCAGTGCCCACCCCAAACCTATAAAACCAACTCCTATCCCACTGCCCTTCACTGATGCACTTTATGGCCTCAGCCCATCTGTACCCAGGTGAATAAACAGCCATATTGCTCACACAAAGCCTGTTTGGGGGTCTCTTCATTCAGCAAGTTTTAACAACATGTACGTGTAGTTAGGTCTAGGAAGGTTGCATCTGCACTGAACATATGCAGACTTTTTCTTGTCATTATTTCCTAAATAATACAGTATAAGGACTGTTTACATTGTATTAGTGTTGTAAGTAGTCTTGAGATTATTTAAGATATAGAGGGTGCTGTGCCTAGCTTACATGTAAATACTATGCCATTTTTTATCAAGGACTTGAGCATCCATGGATTTTGGTATCCACGGGGGTCCTGGAACTAATCCCCACAGTTACTGAGGGAAGACTGTATATCTTAAAATAGATATATTTATGTTTACATGTTGAAATTATGCTCTATATTCATTTTGTGTTCTTTTTACCCTTAACATCAGAATATGAACATTTTGAGTTCCTATTTAGAAACTTTTTATATGCATCCTTTTTGTTGTTGTTTTTTGAGACGAAGTCTCGCTGCATCTGCTCTAGCCTCCCTATTTCCTAACATCGCCGTTGTACATTAGACCACATCAGTTGTAGTATCAGCCCTGTCTGCACTAGTATTTCCTTCAGCCCCACCAAGTCATCTGTGCTACAGGTGCTTGTTGGTGTGGCCCAAGTTTAAAGCACAGTATATCACATCCTGCAGAGATTACATTTAGGTTGTATCAGAAATGACATAGGGATTCATGAAATGACATAGACTTTCAAAATTACTACCTTTTATTTTTTCAAGATGGAGTCTCACCCTGTCGCCCAGGCTAGAGTGCAGTGGTACAATCTCAGCTCACCGCAACCTCCGCCTCCCAGATTCAAATGATTCTCCTGCCTCAGGTTCCCGAGCAGCTGGCGCCCACTACTTCACCCAACTAATTTTTTTTAAATGTATTTGTGGTAGAGATGAGATTTCACCATGTTGGCCAGCCTGGTCTTGAACTCGTGACCTTGTGATCCACCTGCCTTGGCCTCCTAAAGTGCTGGGATTAATATGTGTGAGCCATGGCACCCAGCCAAAATTACTACGTTATTTAAAATCAGTATATCCCTCCCTTTTAGTCATCTTAAATTTGCGCTGGAGTTGAAAATTAAGTTTGAAATCTCATAAAAGCTATTCATTCTGCAGTGGTGTCCATCATGGGGATAAACAGAATACATAACATGCTTGATTCACTCTGGAAATTTGTAGAGTCTACCGTGTGCCAAGACTTGATCCAGGGAATGGAAATAGAGCATCCAATAAGAGTTGAGCCCCTCTCTTCATGGAATTTAGATTCTGTTGCGGGTGGGGTGGGGGAGACAGACAATATTAAAAATGAACCATTAAACATATAATGTATGATTTAAGTATTCTTGCTGTGAAGGAATGTGTCACAGGGCAAGGGGCCACTGAATGAGTGATGGGTACTCTTTAGGGTTATCAGGGAAGAACTCTCTTGATAAATGGCCTTGGAGCACACACCTGCAGGAAGGGATGGGGTGAGTGAGGTGTGGAGAAAGGGTGTGCCAGCAGAAGCAAAGGTTCTAGGGCAAAATAGTGAGGGGACTAGAGCAGAATGCTTGATGAGGAAGATGGCAGGAGTCAGACAGGCTGGAGATGGACCATGTGGCCCGTGGGCCTTGGTGTGGGAGCTGGCTCTGTCTTCTGAGTAAACTGGAAGGCACTGGAGGATTTGAGTCCAGGAATGTCAGCATCTGGCTTATTTGATTATTATTATTATTTGTTTTATTATTTTATTAATTTTTGAGACAGAATCTCATTCAGTTGCCCAGGCTGGATGCAGTGACGCCACCTCAGCTCACTGCAACCTCCGCCTCCCAGGTTCGAGTGATTCTAATGCCTCAGCCTCCCCAGTAGCTGGGATTACAGGCACCCACCACCATGCTTGGCTAATTTTTGTATTTTAGTCGAAATGGGGTTTTACCATGTTGGCCAAGCTGGTCTCCAACTCCTGACCTCAAGTGATCTGCCCACTTCAGCCTCCCAAAGTGCTGGGATTACAGGCATGAGTTACCACACCCAGCTTTGGCTTACTTTTTAAAAGGATCCCACTGGTTACTAGGTGTAGAATGGAAAGCAATGAGGCAAGGGTGAGAGTAGGGGATGTCCTTGAGGAGGGGGCTCTTGCCTCCAGGGAAGAGGCAGGATAGGACTGACAGGATTTCTTATGGATTTGATGTGGGGTTGCAGAGAAGGAGAGGAATACTTCCTTGTTTCCATTTCCCGACATAGTAAACATTGCAGGATGAGTGGATGTGATACGAAGTTTTGGGTATGTGAAGACTGCAGTCCCTGTTAGACATCTAGAGGCAATTTGATCAGGCAGTTGCAAATCTAAAGTCTAAGAGAAAGTTCGGTGACTTGGATATATATTCAGAGGCTACCAGCTTACAGTTGGTGTTTCAAACTATAGGCTGAGTGATATTCCAAGAAAGAGAGGGTATACAGAGAAGAGGAAAATTTGGGGGAACTGAACCCAGAGGTCTCTAGAGTTTAGAGGTCAGGAAATGAAGATGAGTGAGCAAAAATATTCAAGTACTTTATGGGCCAGTTTAAAAAATATGTGCATTTCTGTGTTTGCTTGATTACATTTAAAAAGTTTATTTTAAACACTTTAATGAGTCAGTATTTGTGGCAAAAAGTTAAGTGATGAAATTGCACACAGGACACACTGTGCCGCAGTCGCCTCCTCTAACCCCGCCATCCCTTTCTCCATCCTTAGAGACAGCCACTTTTGACAGTTTAGCTTCAGTTTCTAGCAGTTACCTCCTGTGGAAGAGCTTAAATTCTTCTTTACCACATTTCAAAAAATCATAAAACATTTTATTTTGTTTTATGAAGGTAAAACTTCAATGTGGGAATCTTTTGATTGGATCAGAAGGATGAAGAAGTAGCTGGGGATGTTTGACCAAGTTGCCAGTGACTTCCAGAGCTCATCCCATGGAGCACAGACAATGAGTAAGTCAAGACTGAGCATGGCAGACAGATCCAGCCCTGAGAATGTCTTTCCCATACCTGTCATTTCTTCCCAGTGAGGCGGTATGTGTGATGTAGGAAAGGCAGAACACACACACACACACACACACACACACACACACACCCCATACCACACACACATGCACACACACACAGAGAGAAAGATATCTTTTTTTTTTTTGAGACGGAGTTTTGCTGTTGTTACCCAGACTGCAGTGCAATGGCATGATCTCGGCTCACCGCAACTTCTGCCTCCTGGGTTCAAGCAATTCTCCTGCCTCAGCCTCCCGAGTAGCTGGGACTACAGGCGCCCACCACCATGCCCAGCTAATTTTTGTATTTTTAGTAGAGACGGGGTTTCACCTTGTTGACCAGGATGGTCTCAATCTCTTGACCTCGTGATCCACCCGCCTCGGCCTCCCAAAGTGCTGGGATTATAGGCATGAGCCACTGCGCCCGGCCGAGAAAGATATCTTATTCCTGTGCTGTGGCTGGGGGCTGGCCTTCGTGTGGGTCAGGCAGGTGACCCATTACCTGTTCTAATTTTAGGGAATCTGGGAATGACCACAGCCCAACTGTTACTAACAGAGGAAAGGTCATACTAGTGGGTCTATACCATAGTTTTAAAATATCTGCTTTTCAAAGTATCACTGGGATATCACCAATCTCTTAATTACTGGGACATCAGATCAGAAATCTGTTCCTATTCTAAGAATGGTATGTCTTGTGTGAGTAGACAAGTGGTGTATTTCTATTGTCACAGCCATTTTGATGATTAATCTCTAGTTCTAGCAAATGAGAAACATTGGCAAGAGAAGCAATTTGTTAAAATCCGTTTGATTTATTCATCAAATAAATTTATAGATTTCAAATTAATAGAATAACCTAAGGGCTTTTATTAATGGCACCAAATTATCCATGGTGTAATATATTTTCACTGATTTGCTTCAGAATACCTCAGCACTCACCCTCAATGAAGTTGCAGATATGAACAAAATGAGACTGGAAAGCCATACATAATTTTTGAAGCTAGGTTATGGATACATAAGGACTCATTATAATATTTTCTCTATTTTTGGTATGTTCGAACGTTTCCATAAGAAAAAGTTAAATGAAAAGGAGGAAAGTGTTAATAATAGACTCCTAGGCTTTAAAGCAACCTCCAGGTTTTATTTACTTAGCCCATAATCTTTCCTTGGAATTCTGTCATGCCAGCAACATTACCCATGAGATACAGCCTTATAAGCACTTTGAAATGAGAAATGTGATGGGCAAATATCAAGTATTGTTAATGATTTATGTAATTATTATAGGATTCATCACAGCTGTCGGTGGCTGCTTCTGTATACTCCCTCTTAGGTGGGGAGGAGACCAGGAAAAGGTCCCCCTTAAGGTTCCTCGGTCTGCTGACCATCCTTGTCATAGGAACAGAGCTGTGAGGAGTCAGGAGCACTAGAGATCCCTGGTTTCAGTGGATCCACATCCACTGCAGCAGCCCCAGTCTGCACCTGCTCAGTGTCGCCGCTGCTGACCGATTTGTCCAGGGAGCTGGAGAACATATGCTGGTGATTAAAATAATGTCTTCTCTATGTTACTGCAAACTTTCTCCTGTGTAGTTGAGGCAACACTTTCAGTTGTGATGAGAGATTGAGCAAAACAAGAAGGCATACAATGTGAAGCTGGCAGGACCTTAAAAACACTGCCCAGCCCTCTCACTCAGCGGTGAGTTACAGATGACTCCTTCAGATCTTGACAGGGCCCACAGGCCCTTGTCTAAGAACCTTGCTCACTGGTTTGTTGCTTCTATGAGGCACATTCTGGTGATAACTGCCAACATCCACCAGCCTGGAGTCCTCTCAACTTTGTTTCTGATCTTCAAAGTCCATGGCCAATTGTCTCGAGGCCCAGAGAGCCATGGTTAGTCTAAGGTCGCTTTATAAATAAGGGTAATCCTGGTCCTGGATTCTGCCAGATTCCTGGAAAGATTGACAGTGAAAGTGTCATTTCTTGCTTGGGAAACCTGACTTCACAATGGTTTTCAATGGGGCAGTCCCATCAAATATATGAGAATTCAACAACACTATTTCTTCAGAGTTGGAATGACTCAGTCCTAATTCAGTCTTAAATAAATAATGTACTGGACCTTTACTTAGGCCTGTTTAGGTGTTTTTTGTTTGTTTTTGTTTTTTTAACAATTCACTCTCCTGACTGAGGGGACAGTTAGGCCAGCATGTTCTTCCCTGGAGCAACAGACTCTCGCATAGCTCATTTTCCACGGCCTTAGCTTTACTTTTACAAAGGAACAGTCTATCCAGGAAGGTGAATAAAAGTTTCCACCTCTTGCAGATTTGAATAGATAGATTTTTTTGCTTCTCTTCTTCCCATTTCATAGGCCTCAGAACCAAGGTCTGGTCAGAGTGGAGTCCAGGCGCTCCCTTATCACTCAGTAGTGTGTCTGCAAGGGGAGAATTCCCCTCAAGCACATAGTCTAGGGAACTCAACCCGAGATGCAAGGTGGGCTTCCTTCTTGCATATCTTACTCCTGGGAACTTTGCTTTCCCCCTCTGCAGCAACTCCTGACATATTAAAAAAAATTCCAACTTTTTTTTAAAAAAGTCAAATATGGAGTATTTTAAACATGATTGAAATATATTATTTCCCCAAATTCATCCAAAACCAATTTATTGAACACCTACTATGTGTCAGGCATTAAGGAGGAAACCTTTCCTTTTCCTCTTATTGCCATAGATGACATGGGTCCCCCTTTTAACACATCATCTCAACTATGACCTGAAGCTTTATGCCTGGGATGGATGCCTGTGGGATGAACATTCACTGAAGCAAAGATGAAATGTTTCACAATGGAAAGAGGCTAAGAATGAAGAAAAGGCTACAACATGACCAAAAAAATGGTGAGGCCATGGGCCAGAGGCCATAGGTAGCACCTCTAGGGATTCCCTTGGGTCATCAAGATCAGCAAGGTCATCAAGATTCTTACTATTTAGCTGTCCAAATCTGGGATGTCTTTTTTGTACTTGTTAAACGTTTCTTATTCTGAAGGCTTAGCCACCGTCATTACCTTCTAAGTGAGGATACATGAAAAGGTGAATCGTGCAAGTTTCAAACAGTATTACTGCTGATAACATGAGATCTAAACCATTGCAATGGCACAGCTGCCTCCCTAGGCAAACAATGTAGTCATAAATAAGGGTAATCACCAACTATATAGCACGGGAGAGAGAAAAGGCAGCAGGAAAAAAAAAAAACACTTGGTCAACTTGGGTAATACCCAATAAACCAGCCCCTGTGCCCTGCCTCCAGGACAGTAATATAGCCAGTGTTTCGAGTCAGTCCTATTTTACTGAGAGCAACGCCAGCCTCTAGCTAGCCTGGAGAGGCAGGAATGAAAAGCATGGAATGGGAGGGGAAACTGATCCACATCAAGGCTGTAGAAAAGAAATCCTATCACCTGGCTTGCTGATTTGTAAACACGATGCTCCTAGGCTGAGAATCCCAGTTGATAATAATTGTATTACTGGTAACCTGCGAATTCTTGTTTTTCTTTGATGATTCTTTGTTTTTATTGGCTCCTGAATCTCTGACCAAGGTGGGCAGTGAGTTACTGCATTTTGTGAGCAATATTTTACCCCTGTTGAATTATCTGGGACAGTTTATGTGGGCGGGAGGGTGTAGGGAAGGGCCAAGGAAGGATGAATTGGTGTGCCCACCTACAAAGGCCTGGAGCATGAGACGGCTTTGAGCTGAAAAAACACTTTCAAGTCTCTGCAGTTAGTTATCCTCTTCTGGAGTTCTGGTCAGGAATGGGGAAGGAATTAGGAGAAAGTGGTTGAGACATCTGTGAAGAGAGGAAAATGGAAGAGGGGTGACAGGTAGCAAACACTATGAAGAGAAGGGAAGTAACAATTGTTTCAAACTCATCAAACTGCCTTGATTCCTGTCTCGCTCTCCCATGTTTATCATATAAACAATTCCTATTTGCTATCCTTCTGAAGCCTCCTCAGGGGCATGAGTGTATCATTTTCCTTTTTCAGGGACTGCCCCTCACACAGTTTTCTCCTAGAATGTAATATCAGTGAGGCTTTTTTCCTTTTTCCTTTGATATACCTATACAGTGTGTAATGATTACCAAAAAATTAACACACCCATGCCCACCCAGAATTTTTCATTTAATATCTGAAAGTGTGTACCCTTTGATCAGCACCTCCCCACTTCCCCTGCCTTTCCAGATCCTGGTAACCACCATTCTACTCCCTCCCTCTAGGAATTCAAATGTTTTAGATTCCCCACATAAGTAAGATCATGTATCTGTCTTTCTGTGCCTGGCTTATTTTACTTAATGTAATGTTCCCAGGTTTATCCATGTTGTCACAAATGGCAGGATTTCCTTTTTTATGGCTGAATAATACTCCTGTGTGTGTGTGAACTTGGCTGCTGGGAATAATGCTGCAGTGAACATGGGGGTATTTTTTGAGATAGTGATTTTATTGCCTTTGGCTATATAACTGGAAGCAAGGAAGGATAGCTGGATTATATAATAGTTGTTTTTTTCTTCAAAGAATTTTTCATCCTTCTCATGGGAGCTTCTCTGAGAAAGAAATTAAATAATGTGTACTAAAGATATTAAAAAGCATTTTAGAAAATAAGGCATTTTTGGCAAAAGCCATTGCCATTTTCCAGTGATCAATATCTGTTTCTATGTGTTGTTGATCTTTCTAGCCTTTCTTTTATCAGTTTAAATTTTTGTTGAATTCCCTAGAACTTTAACTGCTAACAGCTAACAGCTGCAGGAGGGAGAGGCCTGAATTAGGGCAGGTGTGTTTGGCACAGAGCTAAGCTGTGTCTCTATCAGGGATATAAACTCCAGTCAAGATATGTTAGAGGCTGTTTAAGGATCATTATGATAGCCAGGTGATGCTAAATTGTAAATGTAATTACCTGCTGGTAGCCATTGGGTGGGTAGGGAGGAGAAGGGAGGAGAGGGTGATCTTTATAAATGGCAGGTGTAAAGAGTGAAAATACTTTCTTTTCAATAATGAACTAATTCCCAGATTGGCTAATGGGTATTTTTAAAGCCATGCTAAATTAAAGAAATCCAATTTTCTCACTAGTATTTGGTAGCACATGGGTTCACTGTGTGTCATATCCAGAAGAGTTCTATACATGAACTGGATTTAGCTGATCTGAGAGTCACTGGAGCTTTCTTTAATCAGAATGGAAATCAGGAAAAGCTGAGGTCTTAAAGCTTTGTGGTACTTAAGGGAGAAAATTAACACTGTGTCTTGTAGCTGTTAGTTGGTGGAGGGAAATTCAGGCTACAGTCGCGAAACCTGCAGGTTAAATTATTTTCTCCTCCTAACTTGTGTAGGTTCGCAGTGTTCCCTTCTGATAGAGCTTTTTGCCTGTGTTGTAAAGTTCTTTGGCTGAGATGGGTGACAAAGATACTAACAAAGAACCAAGACAGAAATTAAACTTTTCCTATTGTGAGGAGGAGACTGAGACTGAAGGACAGAAGAAAGCACAAGAAAGCAGGGAGGCTTCGAGCCAAACCCTAGAGAATGATGAAGTGCAGGATTCAGAGGCAAAGCATACACCACCTCAGACTCCCCTTAGTAATGTGCATGAGCTCGACACATCGTGGGAAAAAGACAAAGAAAGTCCAGATCAGATTCTTAGGACTCCAGTGTCACACCCTCTCACATGTCCTGAGACACCAGCCCACCCAGACAGCAGGAGCAAGCTGCTACCCAGTGACAGCCCCTCTACTCCTAAAGTAAGTAAGGGGTGGGGAACAAGGGACCCAGGTCGCCAAGCTCTGCTCTCCTGTAGTTTAGCTGATAGAGAAAGTAGACTCGTGTGTATGACAGTCACCTCCAGGCTATGTATATCCTTAATTACATATTTATTGATGAAAATGAAAAAGATTAAAGTTACCAGAAAATGGACAGAATTAAATGTTTTGCCAGTTGTCTTCTCAAAACCATTGGTGCCAGTAACTATTTGCTATTGGCCACAAACAAATCTTAGGTAGAAAAAAGTTACTAGTAAAAGAATATTGGAACTGGGAGGAATATTGAGATTTAGAGCTCCACCTGTGCACTTTACATCTGAGAAAATGAAGGGCCCAAGATAGGAACTACCTCATAGCTCAGCCAATGTTAGAGATAGATAGGACTAGAAACCTGATCTTTTTGGCTTAGTCTGTTGTCCTTTCCATTACGCCAACTGGCTCTATTCTTTGTGTGATTATTTACTAATACTTTCTAATATAAGAATGTCCACATTCACTGTTTGAACACATTCATATCTCTTTGCTGCTGCTCCTCCCAGAAGAAATTCCTCTCCCCTCCTTGGTCTAATGAAATACAGGTTCTTCTATTATATGTCAGCAAAGAGGAAACGTGTTGATACTTCTTTATAAGCTGAGGATGGCAAATAAGCAAGAGTCCCTAATAGCATATTCCTTTATTCTTGTTGTGATTGGTGTCCTGTTGCATCGTTCATGTTATCAAAGCCACAGTTGGGACAGGGTTGCCTCTAATCAACTCTGGTGCCATGGTCTGTGATTCCTAGGCTTGGTATTAGTTCTGCTTCCTGCTGGCTCAGCTTGAGGCACTTAAGGTCATCATAATAACATCTGTGATTCTGACTGCGGCACAGTAGTTGTCAATGGGTCTCTTTAGTACCTGCTGGGTGTGGGTACCAGGTATACCAGGACATTCTAAGCAGCTTGTGAATCGTAGACAAATTAATATGCTCCGATGTCTATCTCTAGGTTTTTCAGTGGTCACAACACCAACCAAATAATCATCCATTTATTTTTTGAGAATGCCCTGTAGGCCAGGAGCACATAATACAGTCTCTGCCGTCAAAGAGCTTACTGTCTAGCAGAGAGAGAGGAGTTATGTCAATAGACATTATGTGATTAGTGTGGTCAGAACCCTCTGGACAGATTCACAGTGCAGTGATTAGGAAAGAAAGAAAGATATAGGAAGGGCAATGAAAGTTGTCCAGTTTTGATATATGGGGGAGAATGGGCTGAGAGAATGTGGCTTTGAGTAAGAGTACACAGGGAAGAGAACATGACATTCATTTGATCATTCATAGCTTACCTGAACACCGTGATGTGTTAGCAGACCCTCTGCAGGCAACACACATTTACTGCCTTCAAAAAGAGCCCACAAAATGAATAAAGAGTAAACAAATGAAACAAAGTTCAAACCATGTGTGCCAGACGAATGGTTGAACATAAGGAGAAGGAATTAGGAATTACATCTCTATCAGGGAAGACTTTCCAAAGAAAGTACTGTTTGAGAGAAGTCTTAAAGGACATTTGGAGTTAGCCAGGCAAAAAAGGGAATGGGAATTCTAGGCAAAGGGGAAAAACATCCACCAAGTTACTGAGGGGAAGGAGCTGCTACACCTCAAAAACGGCCTGTTAGTCACTGTGACAGGGGCCTGTGTGTGAGAGAGTGCAAGAGATGGGGCCAGTGTAGGTGGGAAGAAGCTAGATCAAAATTTTTATTCCGAGGGTGTTGAGAGAGCCAGTACATGGTTTTGAGTAGGAGGATTTTTTTTGGAAAAATCATGACCTTTGTATGTAGGATGGGATGGAGCATGAGAGAGCCTGAGGGCTGAGGATTATTCAGAACATCTCTGTTGAAGAGAGAAGAGCCTGGACTAGGACATACAGTGAAAAAGTAAGAGATGACTTGATGGAGGAATTGGGGAAAAAGAAAAACAACAATCCGATGACTGAGGTTTCTTGAGTAGTTGGAATTAAGTTAGGTGACACTAAGGGATATACAGTTTTGGAGAAAAGCAGCGATGTGGCATAAAAAGTTGGATAACTGGTTCTGGGGCACAAGAAAACAATGAAAATTGGAGATCCATATTTGGATATCTACAGCATTTAGGAAGCAGTAGAAGCCATGGGTGAAGATCACATCACATAGCCTGAGTGCCAGATTAAGGAGAGAAGTGGCCCAGTTAGAAATCTTGGATAATGCCAAGATTTAAGGGAGAGGCAGAGAACAGGGCCTGGGAGCAAAACTGAAATGCAACTGGGAAAATACATACTTTTTTTTTTCTTTTTTTTTTTTTTTTGAGACAGAGTCTCATTCTTACTCAGGCTGGAGTGCAGTGGTGTGATCTCGGCTCACTGCAACCTCTTGCCTCCTGGATTCTAGCAATTCTCCTGTCTCAGCCTCCCAAGTGGCTGGGACTACAGGTGCCCACCGCCATGCACGGCTAATTTTTGTATTTTCTGTAGAGACAGGGTTTGACCATATTGGCCAGGCTGGTCTCAAACTCCGGAACTTGTGATCCGCCCGCCTCAGCCTCCCAAAGTGCTGGGATTACAGGCGTGAGCCACTGCGCCAGGCCTGGGAAAGTATGTACTTTATGAAAACATAGCTTGCATTAGAAGAAAGAGGCTTGGCAAACAATCATTGTTATGCAGAAGACCAACTGCATAGGAAAGGAGTATTAGTTTAGTCAGTCTTGTCCAAGGGACTGAACCAGAAATAATGTGAAATTCAGTTCACTGTAAGGCCTTCCTGGCAGAATTGTCTAGAGATAGAAAAGCATGCTTAGGAGGTGTAAGCTCCCTGTGGCTAAAAGCGTAGAACACTCACTCATGACCATTTGGTAGGAATACTGCAGAAGGGATTTGTTAGTCTGTTTGCCTTGCTATAAAGGAATACTTAAGACTAGATAAATTATAAAGAAATGAGATTTATTTGGCTTACAGTTCTGCAGGCTGTACAGTAAGCATAGTGCCCATATCTGCTTCTGGTGAGGGCCTCAGGAAGCTGACAATCATGGCAGAAGGTGAACAGAAACAAGGCAGCTTGTTACATGGTGAGAGAAGTGAGAGAGTGGAAACAAGACAGGGAGGAAGTGTCAGGCTCTTTTAAACAACCAGGTCTTGCATGAACTAACAACCTGAAAACTGGTTCATTACCATGAGGATGACACCAAGGAATCCACCCCTATGATCCAAATGCCACCTACCAGGCCCTACCTCCAGCACTGGAGATTATATTTCAGCATGAGATTTAGAGGGAACAAACATCCAAATGATATCAGATTCAAGCATTAGGGGACTAATTACATTGACTGGGCCTTTAAAATCCTTCTCTGTCCCAAGATAACTATGTTTGTGTTTTTGTGAGAGGTTGCCTTCTCCTCTCACCATCTTCATAAGTTAAGTAGCAATCCCCCAAATTTCCCTTACCTCCCTCAATCATCCATGCTAGAGCTATTCCTTATGGAATTATTTGCCCTCTCTGGAGCACATTTATACCCTCAACCTGTGTCATCTTTCAATAAATTTTCAAATTGTTCTACTTCCAAGCCAAACTTCTTTTCATATGTCTTATCCTCAACTATGTTGTTTGAGATTTTGAAAGGATTACTCATAATCCTACTATACTGGCAATAACAACTGTATTAACATAATTAATATCCTTCCCTACATCATAAGTGGAGCTCACAAATTCTCTTGGCCCTCATATTTCCAGACTAGAAATTCTGATATTGTCTTCCCTGATATAAATACTTTTTATCTGAATATTTTCTAGGCCCCTTATATTTTTCTTGAGATGTAGCAGCTGGAACTATCTATGTACAGCATTCCAGGTGTGGCTATCCCACTGTTTCAAATGTAATAGATGCATTTTACTTTCCATATGATAATCAGCCCTATAAAAAATGAATTATCAGAATGACTTATTACAAAATTCTAGGTTCATTTCCCAAATCACACTGATAACTGAGAAATATTATTATTGTTTCGCTTATTTTGAACCAATACACAGTCTTCATGATAAACACTCAGGAAAGCTGTGAGTCTGTCATCGAGGGCTTGTCTGCCCCCTGGATTCCTCAAGCAGCCCTATGAACTCCAAGACATGGGAAACACTTGACTCTGGCAATGACATTATTTTTCTTCACTTAAAAAAAGGCTAGGTTACTGTGTATACTCCACAGCTTCCTTCATTCCTGCTTATTCAATCATTTATTTAGTATTTACAGTAGATCAATACTAATTTTGTGTAGACTCAAATTCTTTAATGAATCATGCAATCTGGCTTCTACTTCTACACTAAAATGTCATGGGCAGAGATGATCAGAACTGTAGAAGTCTTTTAGGAAGACCTCACAGGGCAATGCTCATACTATGGCCCCTGTGTGTGCTGCCATACTCCTGAAGATCCATAACACAGCTACTCTCCTGGCCCCTGACATCAGGTCAGCATTCTGCTGCCTCAGAATTCTTTGGCTTTTCCCTTACCCTTTGGTTTCGTTCCAGTTAGGTTTAGGCTGATATTTGTTGTTGTTGTTGTTGTTTTTTGACAAAATCTGGATCTTTTGTCCAGGCTGGAGTGAAGTGGTGTGATCTCAGCTCACTGCAACCTCCGCTCCACCCTCTGGGTTCAAGCAATTCTCCTGCCTCAGCCTCCCAAGTGGCTGGGATTACAGGTGCCTGCTACCACGCCTGGCTAATTTTTGTACTTTTAGTGGAGGCAGGGTTTTGCCATATTGGCCAGGCTGCTCCCTAACTCATGACCTCATGATTTGCCTGCTTCTGCCTCCCAAAGTGCTGAGATTGTAGGTGTGAGCCACCAGACCCAGCCAATGTTCTCTTACCGTATCCCACTTGGAGTGGTAAGTCCTGCACATTTGCCTATGTGTTGGTAGCTGGTTGTAGCCACTCCAAAGATCTGAATCTTAAGGGCTTAGAGTACTAATTTTCAATCCCTTTGCCCCACTTCATGAAGCATTCTCATTTAAATGCTATATTTTAAGTGAAATTAAACACTTTTTTTCATGTTTAAATAGTCTATGAAATCTTTTCCTTACAAGGTGATTATTTCTGAAACACTGATAACTGCTGAATAATGGACTATATATTCCTTAAGATTTAGAATTCACTTCTGTACCACTTGGCATCTAACCCAGCATCTGCTACATAGTAGGCACCAAACAAATATTTGGATGAATAATTGAGGGGAAGTTGGAGCATAAACTCTGAGAATATAGGGTCATTTTTGTTTGTCTAAACTTCATGTCCTTGTCTTTAAAAACTGGAGATAGGGCTACAATTCGTTTTCCAGGGGAATTGCCCGGGGGAAGGGGTTGGAGCTGACTGAAGTACAGATTCCTGTGCTGACTTCATGAATCAGAATGTCTAGAGGTAGAGACGAGGATTCCATAGTTTTCATGAGAGGAAGAGTTACAATACAACTAGTTTGCATGGAAACAGATAATCTCTAAGGCCCCTTCAGCAAAAGCATTCTTAGGTTCAAATATTAACAACTAACTTATAAGGAATTTCTTTACTAATGATGTTATGACCTGTTTTTTGTCATCATTCAGAGCATGCTGAGTCGGTTGGCGATTTCTCCAACAGGGAAGCTTCTCTCCAGAGGCCCCAAGCATTTGAAGCTCACACCTGCTCCCCTCAGGGATGAGATGGCCTCACTTTCTCTGGTCAATATTAATCCCTTCACTCCAGAGTCCTATAGAAAATTATTCCTTCAATCTGGTGGGAAGAGGAAAATTCGAGGAGATCTGTAAGTGCTCTGTTTCTTACGACTTGAGAACTGGCTCTATTACAGTCAAGCGGTAAGAAGACAGTGTTAAAGTAAGATTAGGAACAAGAACTCTATTTGAATTAAATTTATATGCATACATATTCTCCCTTCCTTAAATATCAATGCTGGTTTCACCTGCTTTATTGTAGGGATTCTAACATCTTTCCATTCTGATATGTACTGTAGGTACATTCGCTATAAAAGAGCAAGACAGAATAAGCAGTAGATCTCTGGCTTCCATTAGCAAGTTGAATGGGCTATGGAATTGCATTCAAGGGGTCTCCTCTGGTTAATATGAGGCTGGCAGTTGGGGAAGGTGTAGTTCATATTTCAAAGAGTACATTGCTGCTTTGAGTTTTGTGTGACTAGTGATGAAAGCTATAGAACAAGGATTTGAACTTCTCTGTGGGTGATGGAAGACTGGCTGAAGTGAAAAAGCATTGCATTCAGAGCCACTAAAGAATAGAAAGCCACACTGCACTATTCCATAAAGGCCTCTGAATGACAGAAATCATCCAAATAAGGATTGTGCATATTACTCAGGAACATTTCTTTACTATATCTCTTCAAGGCGTTTTTACAGAATGGAATCACCTCCAAAGTGGGGCAGTCATTTATGTTCTTATGTACTCAGCAAAATAAATGGACAGCTAACAATGGAAACTTTGCAGAGCATTGAATGTGCTATCTCAAGTTGTTTCTTTGGAATCAATAAGCATGTGTTCATCAGTCCTTGACCAGAAAAAGTTCTCTCAACACCATCTCCTTAAGTAAACAGGACTTCAGCACAAGTCCACATACCTACTTTGACTACTAAGAATTCTATTGGTTTTAGTTCTTTAGGAGTCTTCCTAAATCATTACACTCTCACTGAAGCTGGCAACAAAAACCGCTAATTTGAAATCCTGGCAATGAAAGTAGTGACACTTTGTAGTATCATTTGGTGCTTCTAAGAGAGTATTTTTCCTTATTATGTTTTTATGCTTTATAAAACACTTCATAAAATATTACAAAGTGGTGCTAAATTGCAAATACCAAGCATCAATTTATTTCCATGAATGTTGTGCCCTCCATTTGCCATTTCTACCTTGTGTTTCTCCAAAAGAAAAATCTATTAGCTAGTTGAAATCTTGCTTAAGGATCTAGAATACAAGTATACGTGGCGAAGAGGATATCTGCCGGTAACTTGGCTTATTGAAGAGTAATTAAAAATATGTCATCCTGAGTTAGAGCAGATTCTTCCCTACTTGTAGTCTACCTGTGAACCAAGTACAAAGCCAGATTCTGGGTGAGGGCTGAGTGTTGGAAGGGGAGTGGGGTGTGGGAGTGAGGGGCAAATGCTTTGGTGTCAGACCTGGCTCCAAGTTCTTGTTCTGCCACTTGCTAATTGTTTGACCACCTCTCTCTGTCTTGGTTTCCTCTTCTGGGGACAATGATACCCATTTAACAGTTTCACATATGTTCTGTGCTCTCTTGCTTCAGTTCTCAGCACATGGTGTTCTACTTGCTGAAAACCTTTCTCTGTTCCCTTAGCTAGTTCCTACTCATTCCCAGAATCTTGGCTTATACATCTTCTCTTCTGGGAAAGCATTTTACTCTTGAAATACTTGAGTGCTGTCTATGGTATCCTTGTTATCTTATCCTGTTCTAGGTTCTTGAATTGAAATTTCCTGGTTATCCCTGCCTCTACATATAAACCGAAGAGAAATGAATTGTCATATTTACTCTTACATCCCTAGAACCTAGCATAGTTTAGGCTCAATAAATGTTAATCATATATTGATAAACTTTTTTTTTCCTAAGTGAGGAAGATGGTCCAGAGGAAGGCAAGGGAGGGCTGCCTGCCAAGGTAAGTGTGGTTCTTTGGCCTAGCTGCCACAACATAGGCAGTTTATCTTATTCTCTCTCTCTTTCCTTTCCCCTTCTCCTCTTTCCTCCCTCCTCCATTCTTCCCTACCTTCCCTTTTCTCCTCCCTCACCCTCCCTCCTCTCCCTCTTCCTGTATCCTCCCTCCCCTTCTTCTACCCTCTCCTTCTGCCCTTCTCCTTCTGCCCTCTGTTCACTATCTTGTCATCTCCCCTCATTCTCCTACTCTTCTCTCCTCCCCTCCCCAGCCCACCACAGCTCACACTCTTGCTTTGTAAATGTGCTTTGCAGCTGAATTTATCCAAACCCTAGTCAGAGTCTATGTTCTCAGCTAGTTGTTACTTTGTCAGGCAGTGTCTGAGATGTATATTGCTGAATCATTACTTCAGAGTATTTTTAAATTAAATATTTCTGCAAAATGGCATAGAGCCAGAGATTTTTTTGTAAAACTTTAGCTCTTGAATGTATCAATATTTGATTTTATAATGTTCACAGTCTTTGTCTATCCCTCGTTTGATAATCTGACCTAAGAAAATAATACTGTAAATATTATCCTCAGAGATGTTTATTGTAACAGCAAAAAGGGGAGAGACCGAATGCCTGCTAATCGAAAAACGGCTAAGCTAATTACAGTTTTAGGTCAATGGAATGTTAAATTGTCATTAAGATGTTTATAATACCTCAAAAACATGCATATGTTCAGTGTGCAAAAGATTCAAAATGTTATATGCTGAATGACCAGAACTATCTATGGTACATTAATCACAGGGAGAAGGAAATGGAGCCATAACCACTGCTATTTCAACATTTTTGAATGGTGGAAACTTAATGTTTGATTTTCCTTTAAATTTCTAAAGTTTTCTGAATCAAGTTTTATTTGCATAAATGAGATAGGTTAATATGTTAAAATGTTAGCACTTGGTTATTGTAAACATCATAGAAAAGAAGGCCCCTGGCACAGGCTTTCCTTCACATGCAAATGTTTCTGACTTATGCCTTCATTATTTTACTCTTCGATTTTATTCCTCACTTTAATTTGTCTCCTGATTTCAGATAGAAACTCTAAAACTATTTATTAAACACATTCAATAAGTGCAAAGCCTTGTATTTAGTTAGAAACCCTTTAAGGAAAAGAATCTGCCCAACAAGAGTTAAAAGCTTTGAAATTTCAAAACAATTTATACGTAAATAAGGAGCTATGAGATATGTGTATTTGTGTATATGTGTATGTACATATGTGCATGTGAATATACATACTTTTATATGTATATATTTAAAATCTACAAGGAATTAGTAAATACTTCAATGAAATAGGACTTGGTAGGAAGAGACAGTATATTAAGATAATTTTAGACAAAGGAAATAAATAACTTCAATGCTATCAAGAAAGAACAGAGTACATGTGTAGGAGGGGTAGGGTGTGTAAGGGAGTGGTCAGGGAGAAATGCAGATGGTACACTGGCTTCGTTGGTATCTAGGGGGAGGCTAGTCAAGTACTGGGTGTGCAGCTGGTAGAAGGTCTTGAGGCATTCTTACCAGGAGTTTGAATTTCTCATGGGAAACAAGCATCTCTGATTCTACAGTATCATTTTGCAAAAATAACTCTTAACTACTAGAGGAGTTGAAAGAGGGCTAGTAGCAGTAGCAAATCCGAACAGGAAGGAAACAGAGCTTGAGACTGGCTAAGAGTAATGAAAATTAGAGATCTTGCTGATGAAAAGTGATTGGAATTTGATTTTGAAAATGTAGTAAAACCAAAGATTTCTGAAAGTCATAAAGTTGGAGAAAAATTATTCACAATTGGAACACTGAAAAAAAGATGACTTTGGGAGTTAAATCAGCTTGGATTTATATTCATATAAATTTATGTAGATTTTTGGTCATAATAGTTTAATGAGAATTTACTATGTACTTGACGCTATCTTTAGCTATGTGTTACGCATAACATTTGTAATGCTGTATATTCTCACGTAATATTTAAAAGAACTCTGAGGAATAGTTGCTATGATCTTCATCTTACAGATGGCAAAACTGAAGGGAGTCCAGATTGGCCTGGGGTTATTTACTCACTGGGCAGTGAGTGATGCTGCTACTTGGCCAGTAGTGGGAGTGGTCACTAGACCTGAGCACATATTCTGAACTAGCCAGTTTGACAATTTTGACAATATCAGTTCTCCAGACTGGTTTTTGGGAAAAGAAACAGAAAACAAATATGTCTATTCGGCTTGAGATGGAAATGTTAGCATTTAGACTTTGAGAAGGGGGGTCTTTTATTTCTTTTAATTTGCTCCACCCAGGTCCCAGCCATTCTTTGAACTGAGGACAGTAGCTCTGGGTGTGAGAAGTTGTGTCCTCTTAGGAACATGTAGAAAAGAACAGTAGGCCTAGATAGAGAAAAGAATGTTGAGAAATATGTAAGAATTGACAGTATAGAGTTTATGGAAGGTTGCAAAGAAAACAAAAAAGATTCTTGCTACCATGAATTGGGGAGATTCTTGCTACCATGAATATTGACACAGGTAGAATTCATTGCATTTGCCTCAAAAGTCTTTTTGAAAACTTGGAGCAATTTAGGACTATAATATTGTTTTAATTTTATTGCTTACAACATGTTAGAATTACTCTAATTTGCTTTTTATTAAAATACTTTAGAGATGTGTTTTACGAGAAACCAACATGGCTTCCCGCTATGAAAAAGAATTCTTGGAGGTAGAAAAAATTGGGGTTGGTGAATTTGGTTCAGTCTACAAATGCATTAAGAGGCTGGATGGATGTGTTTATGCAATAAAGCACTCTATGAAAACTTTGGCAGAATTATCAAGCGAGTGAGTACCTTTGAAATGCATTATAAGTATAAACTTAAATTTGGAGAGCTGTTTCTTGTCAAATTATTTTAAAATATAGCACTGCTATCACTAAAAATCATTTTTTAAAACTGCCCTGCATTATATGTTGTCTCATATTCATAACATTTCTGAGTTTCCTAGCTTAGATGTTCCTTCCTAAAATATAACATCATCATTTTAGACCATGTTTTTGTGTGTGTGTGTGTGTGTGTGTGTGGCTTTCACTTTCTACTGCTGGTCTTTCTGACTTTTAAAAAAATGAATAGATTTATGGCATTGTCTTCTGGGTGTCTGTTTCATTTATCAGAAATACTACCAAATAGAATGTTATTGTAAACTCACTGGTTTATTTTTACTTTATGTTAATAATGAATTCAGTAGTAAAGTTTCAGAGACTACATGCAAGGGGAAATTAACAAAACTTTGTTTCATTCCCAGAACTGTTCAAGGAAAACACGTATTTTCAGATTAAGCCAATGCTTTTTATGAACTGTGAGGATATACTTAACATGCAGAATCTGGAATTACAGGTTTTAGAATTCCTTATTTTTTTTCTTTTTCGAGACGGAGTCTAGGTCCATTGCCTAGGCTAGAATGCAGTGGTGCCATTTTGGCCCACTACAACCTCCACCTCCTGGGTTCAAGTGACTCTCCTGCCTTAGCCTCCCAAGTAGCTGGGACTACAGGCATGTGCCACCACAACTGGCTAGTTCTTCATTTTTATATGGTGACTCATCAAGTACTCTATTTTGCTTAATTTGTGTTGGGATTTTCTATTCCACAAGGAGTATCTCTCCCCAAGGCTATTCCTGTGACTATATCATATTGGCTGAGGTTAATATTGACTCTAATGTTAACCTCATTAGAGTTAACATTAGGGTTAATGAAAAGAAAACCCATTATAACATCCACAATCTGGTGTACAGTGGCTTTCTTGTTAAGCCCATTAAAAAGTTTTGATTGTGATATATTGAAATGAAGACCTGAAGCACATCTGCCATTGAGGCATAACCACTGAAGAGTCTTCTTTACATATGCTATGCTAAATCAGAAAACAATGGACTTTGGGACCAGGCCAACCAAGGTTCTGCTCTTAAGTCTACTATTACCAGTTTGACTTTGGGCCACTTACTTTTGGGAGCCTTCATCCTTTCCACTGTATATTATCAAGCAATTATGGAGATTCAATGAGATAAAATAGTAAGCAAGCAGTGAGCACTCAATAAATATTCTGCCATTGCTAATAAAGCCTTATATTTTTAAAAACCATTTTTATGTACATTATCTTGATGGATGTTTTTATTCCTCAATGCTTTTCTGTCTCTTAGGAATTTGGCTTTGCATGAAGTTTATGCTCATGCAGTGCTTGGGCATCATCCCCATGTGGTACGTTACTATTCCTCATGGGTAGAAGATGACCACATGATCATTCAGAGTGAATACTGCAATGGTAAGTAGTATATAGACAAATATCTATGAAGAGAGAGATGAAACTTATAAGCTTTCAGAAATACTTTGCCTCCTCTTCATAGTTTACGCCATGTATAGCAGACATACCTAAGATGTCTGTACTATATATTACAGTCTTGCTTGGAAGCACAGAGCTTCTATTCCTCTTAAATATATAGATAAACCTCAATATATTATTTCTTTCCCTTCTGTTGTCAGGATAACCATTCAGTTCAGAAAATATTTATTCCATGCTAGACTTGGGGAAAGTGGAGATGAGTTAGACGTGCTTCCTGCCCTTAAGCAGCATGAAGGCTAGTAGGGAAACCTACTAGCTTCGGTGGATGCAGCCTTCCTCCTCATCGGCAGCACCTCATGACCTCACCTATAAACTTTGTCTTGGAGTGACTTTATTTTTAACAAGCTCCAAAACATTCTTTTTCCTTATTTATTCTTTCTAATTAGTAAGTCATATGTAGCATATAAATTCTTTTCTAAGAAAACCCTCAAAAAATAAAAAACTTTACTGTAGTCCTCTTTGTGTTTCTGAAAGGAGCTGAATTATTCGACCTTCAAATTTATGTGTCATGCTACAATAATTCTTTAAATTCTATTTTATGCAGAAATGCATTTAAATATGAATTTCCTCAAATTCCGTGACTATCTCAGAGCTCAATGAGTGGAGCTATGGTCTTTGTAACTGCCAGTTAGAGCGAGGTCCCTATAACTTGAAGAACATGCCAATGAGCAATAATTAATAGTGTTCAGAAGCATTCTAATACCTTAGAATCAAGATCAGATAGTTATATGAATCCAGGCCTTTTATTTAATTGATAACAACAATAAATCGAGTCTACAGGTGATGTACAATTACCGTAGCTGAAATAAGATTTAGGTGTATATGCAGCTTTTACATTTTCCTTGGGTTGGCAATCATTAAATGTTCTTATTTCATGATCTATTTTTAATAAAATTAGACTTAGACTCAATTATATTAAAATTACAGATGGTCTACAACAGTTAGCCTGACACTAACATGGAGCTAATCGTTGACACCAATAGTAGGTGATTGATCTTCTGGTTAAGAATTAGGTAAAACTTTTAAAATGTTAGCTGATACATACTTGAATCAATGGAGCCATGTACTTTTTCTTTTCCTCTTTGAAAACCCTGTAATTCTCCTTTCCAACACGTCTGTGGTATAGATAGGGCAGATACCGTGCTTTGCACTGACACCAAAGTAATCTATTTGTTGGACTGAAGCCATTCATGAGGCATGTATTGACTACAGTACTATGTCATTTTATATAAGGGACTTGGGCATTTGGGGCTTTGGTAGCTGCAGGGGGGTCCTGAAACTAATCCCCTGAGGATATGGCAGGCCAATTTATTTACTGTGTATTTAGTAATTTACTGTGTATTTCAATCTTACAGTTGAAAGCACAATGTATTTACTGTGCTTTCAACTGTAAGACTCATACCTTTTCTCTCGTTTTGTGGGGCTGTCCTCTGTTCTTTCCCAGGTGGGAGTTTGCAAGCTGCTATATCTGAGAACACTAAGTTTCACAATCATTTCCAAGAGCCAAAACTCAAGGACATCCTTCTACAGATTTCCCTTGGACTAAAGTACATCCACAGCTCTGGCATGGTACACCTGGACATCAAACCTAGTCAGTATGATTCCCTTCTGCCACTTCTACCATATTTTGTTCTCTCTATGCTATCATAAAAATCTGGGTCTGTATGTCTACCAAGTGTTGAAGACAGTGTTTGCTGGCAGAACTCCTTTCTTCCATTTGTTTCCCTTAAATCAGTTAAATAGCTAACTATTTATTTTCCCCTAGGCCCAGGGGACAAAGAAAAAAAAGACTCTTACCCATATAGTAAGGCCAAAAAAAGCAAAATTTGGTATTTAATTTACTACAAGGACAAGTGACAGCATATCAGCTATATTCCAATTGTGTTTATGACTAGTACTATATTCATCTTAACTCAAGATACTCATTAAGGAGAAATGAGTGACTTTGTCACTCAATAATGTGAAACCCAAGGACAAGTTCTTCCTATTTTTTATTTTGGGGACAATAGTACTCTGATACCAGCCTCTTCAGAGAATGGAGACTATATGAGATCAGTTCAACTTAAAATTGGTATTATCTATCACTAGCTGTTCAGAAGTGATGTGAGATTTCATAGAAAAAAAGAAACCCTTAGTAGTCTTGCTATGTCCACACAAAAGAAGAAAGGAGAGAAGCTGAATTGTCAAATACAGAAAAGAATCTTTGAGATGAAAAAGCTTAGAAATCATTACTTACATCTATTCTGTGATTTTTTTTTTCCAGGTAATATTTTCATTTGTCACAAGATGCAAAGTGACTCCTCTGGAGTCATAGAAGAAGTTGCAAATGAAGCGGATTGGTTTCTCTCTGCCAATGTGGTATATAAAATTGGTTAGTCTGCCTTATACCCTTACCAGTCACAATCATCTTATAAAATTTATACCGATGACTCAATTGATTCAGTTTTAAGAAAGACATGCTTTTAAAAAGCTCTATTTCTCTTTTTTATATTCTTTTATTCTTTTTTCCATCTTTCTGTAGGTGACCTGGGCCATGCAACATCAATAAGTAAACCAGAAGTGGAGGAAGGAGATAGTCGCTTCCTGGCTAATGAGATTTTGCAAGAGGTATAGATTAGGGAAATGGAGGGAATTTTAAAATCCATTTAACCTTTGACTATCAAATGGAGGCTCTCAGTGCAAAAAATGAAAACTATATAATTATAGTATCTCTTTTCCCATTTAGAATGGAGGCCAAAGATAGGAGAGAAACTCTTCCAAAAAAGTGAGGAAAGCTGGCTCAATCAAGGATGAACCAATATTCAGACTGTTCTTTCTAAATGCCTTTTACTGTTTCCCAGTATTTCTTAGGCTTCCTAACCTCACGGATTGCCTCCTAAGAAGGAAGCCTATTTCAAGCCCATATTGGTCCAGTCCATCTTTATCATGCCATTATTGTTCTGATGGCACCAGTTTCGGTTATTGAAATGATGTTTAGTCATTGCCCATCTTCTCCAATGTCTGTTAAGTCAGGCCTAGGAAGGATATAACTTCTTCCTGGGTGATAATCAGGTAAAAATGAGTATTTCCTTCCTGTGATCAGCCAAGTTATGCAGCAAGCCTTTCTGAGCCTGACAGAGCAAAATGGCACTAAGTTTCTGCCTCAGACTCCTCAGGGCACAGCAGTGTTAATCAGGTAGACTTATGTTCTCTCTTCTCTAGAAATCACTACAGTAGTGTACCTTTGACTGTCATGTCTGTTTAGATCTTATATGCACTCCAGTCTTTCCTACCAGTTATATTTTAATCTAGAGTCACTCTGCTTGACATAGTAACTGGCCTTCCTGTCTTCTGTTTTGAAGGATTACCGGCACCTTCCCAAAGCAGACATATTTGCCTTGGGATTAACAATTGCACTGGCTGCAGGGGCAGAGTCATTACCCACCAATGGTGCTGCATGGCACCATATCCGCAAGGGTAACTTTCCGGACGTCCCTCAGGAGCTCTCGGAAGACTTTTCCAGTCTGCTCAAGGTGATATCTCTTACGAGATGAATAGAAGATGCAGTATCTATTTTTTAATGCGATGGCAAGTAGTTGGGGAAAGAAAAATGGAGATGCTGGTAGCGTCACTAACAGAAAAAGGAATGTGACTAGAAGTCAAGAAAAGATAAGGGCCGGGTAGAGACTCTCTTAAGGAAACTCAGAGAAAATTGTAAAATCTTTCATGCTTAGTTTAAAAAGTCCTGTTACAAACATTTTTTTAATTTGCCCTTTCTAACAACCCTTAAAGATAGGCAGGTGGCATCTTATTCTGCAGTTGAGGAAGCCATGGCTCAAAGCAGCTCCTTGACACCTGAAGTCACAGTTAATGACTGGTTAGCTCCAAAATCAAATCTGGTCTTCCTGTTGCTACCTCAGGATTTTAACTATTGTTAGTGGTAACAGTGATAGTACTAAAAGAATGAATTTCTACTGTATGTATGAAAGTATAAGACTATTTTATCGATAATAATACTAATTATTTGAGCTATTAGAAGAAAGGTATAATGTCAATTCAAAAATCTATCTTTTACTTGTACTTAATGACATTTGAGTAGTGTAGGGGCAAGAAAGGGAAGATACTATGTTGAAACAGATACAAAAAGCTTATACTCTCAAGAAGCTTAATCATACCAAGAAAAGTATATATATGACTTTATATCATGCCTTAGGGAACAGGATTGGTTAGGATTCCCAAAACTGCCTTAGAAATATCTATTTCCCTGGAGATTAGTTTCTTTTTTTTTGAGATAGGGTCTCACTCTGTCACCCAGACTAGAGTACAGTGGCACAATCATAGCTTACTGTAGCCTTGAACTCCTGGGCTCAAGCAATCCTGCCTCAGCTTCCTGACTAGCTGGACTACAGGTGTGGGAAATTAGTTTCACAGTTTACCTGCAAACTTCAATTGTATTTACAAATCCATCCTTTTTCCTGACTACTTTTGCTTTCCTGAAAGGAGGCAAACTCTTCCTTTTGTTCAGTCTAATCACCTATTCCCATGTGTATGCACCTATTGCATTTACTTGATATTTAAGTACCTAAATGCTAGCCCTGTGCTGGGCAGTGCATATATTAATTCATTAAAATTTAAAAATAAGAAGGTAAACATAATTATCCCAAATTTCAGGTAAGGGAAATGGAGCTTCAGCAAAATTTATAAAACAAATGGTGGAGTTGGCTCTGAATCCAGTCCCCAAATGGAGGGTTCAGTGTTTTTTTGACTAGATGAGTGTCAATTGCTGTATATAATTAGGTATTTTCTACTATATTGAAATCATGATAGGTTACAGACATCTTCTACCTTAAAATAAATGCTTTAGGAATACTGTCATGGTGGGTTATTAAAATTAAGTGGAACAGCAACATGATGTGGTAGAAAGTAAACAGGAGTAAGAGTTGGGCAAACTGGGTTTTGGTCTTGGCCATTCCAGTAATTTGGATAATTTTTATTGAGTCTTAGTTTTGCTTTAAAACTAAGGCAATAGACTAGTTAGCCAGCCAGCTCCAAAATATGATTAAAGACAAATCCCTGTAATCCCAGCACTTTGGGAGGCCGAGGCGGGTGGATCACGAGATCAAGAGATCAAGATCATCCTGGCCAACATGGTGAAACCCCATCTCTACTAAAAATACAAAAAAATTAGCTGGGCATGGTGGCGCGCACCTGTAGTCCCAGCTACTTAGGAGGCTGAGGCAGGAGAATTGCTTGAACCTGGGAGGCAGAGGTTGCAGTGAGCTGAGGTCACGCCACTGCACTCCAGCCTGGCGCCTGGTGACTGAGTGAGACTCTGTCTCAAAAAAAAAAAAAAAAAAAAAAAAAAAATCAAACGTGTGGACAACTGATGCTACCAGACATGGACAATCCTCTTGTCCAAGGCGGGACTCAGCTTTCATTTCTTTCTTTCCTCTGCACAAAGTAGAAACAAGGTCTTACAAAATTTATTAGCAGAAGCTGGATTGGAGTTGACTTGAGTGGGAAGACTTTTCCCAACAGTGAAACTTCCATTTCTTTCCTCTTGTCCTATATCATCAGAACATGATCCAGCCTGATCCTGAACAGAGACCTTCTGCAGCAGCTCTGGCCAGTAATCGAGTCCTCCGGCCTTCCCTGGGAAAAACAGAAGAGCTCCAACAGCAGCTAAATTTGGAAAAGTTCAAGACAGCCACACTGGAAAGGTATATTTTTGGATGATGGAGGTCAAGAAAGAATCTGAGCACTACTCATAATGGTATGACCAGTCTAGTGTGTCTTCTCTATGGATTTAGGTGTGTGTGTGTGTGTGTGTGTGTGTGTGTGTATTCACCATTATAATACATAGGTCCCTGTCCACAAGTAAACTGGCAGTATGTGGCTCTTCATAGCATGGGGCTGGGAGGCTCTGTGATTAGGCTGCTTGAGAGAGAGAAAATTCCAGTTAATGCAAGCAAAGGAAGCAAGAGTGAGGAATATAAGGAAATACCAGTAAAGAAAACTTAGGATTCTGAGTGGCAGCAGGTATCTAAGTAACTGGTTGGTGATCACCTAATATATAACCGCAGGTAAGATGAGTAAGACCTATTTTAGAAACCTATTAAGTGTCAGGGGCAGGCAGGTAGACATACTGTACTGGTACACATTTAGAGGAAAGATTATTTTTTTGAGCAAAGAAGACCATCTGCTCTCCTACTCATGTAGGCTTGTATTCACGCATAAGTTTACTTGTTAATCCTTCAGTAAATGGGAATTTGAATATTTACCTGGCAGGGGAGATGCCATGATCACGAAGGTGGTTTTCCCCGGGTGAGGCTCATCCATTGCACTCCAGATGTGCTGACCCCTGCGATTTCCCCAAATGTGGGAAACTCGACTGCATAATTTGTGGTAGTGGGGGACTGCGTTTGCACTTTCCCCTGAAAAACAAAAAAGAAAAAAAAAAGGGAATTCAATGGGGTGGAGTTGGAGAAGAGCAGTATTCTGAAGGCATTTTTGAATACGTATTACATATACTGTACACCACCAAAAATACAAAAGAAGAAAATGAAAAATTGTCCTTGCTTAAAATAAGCTTAGAAGTCCAACTTCTCTTGGATATATAATTATCTATCTTGGAAAGATCAGCTTTGAAGTATCTCTAAACTGATTTCTTAGTATTAATGATAAGTTATAGAGATTCTTGGCCTTTAGTCAGATAAATTTTCCTAATAAGCCACTTAATATTTTTCTGTTCTAGTTTTGAATTCCATTGTCCCAACTAATAAAGTACAAAGTACTATACTTATATGTGTTGTTCACAAGAATATATATAAGTACCTCTTAAGGTGTGATGTGTACATTCTGGGAAGCCAGCTATGGAGACACAGGTGACTATCACCAGCCAGTACCAGTGATGGGCACCCATCATAGAGATGGGGCTAACAGCATTTTGAAATTGTCTAGACCAGGGGTCCCCAGCCCCTGGGCCATGGACCAGTACCAGTCTGTGGCCCGTTAGGAAATGAGCTGCACAGCAGGAGGTGAGCAGTGGGTGAGTGAGCACTACCATCTGAGCTCTGCCTCCTGTCAGATCAGTGGCAGCATTGGATTTTCATAGCACGAAACTTTTTGTGAACTGTGCATGCGAGGGATCTAGATTGTGCACTCCTTCCAAGAATCTAGTACCTGATGATCTGAGGTGGAACAGTTTCATCAAGTCATCTCCTCCGCCGACTCCCCATCCATAGGAAAATTGTCTTCCTTGAAATCGGTCCCTGGTTCCAAAAAGGTTGTGGACCACTGGTCCACACCAAGTGTTGGAAAACTCGTTTTGTGAAGGGCTTGATGGTAAATATTTTATGCTCTGTGGACCACATGCTTTCTGCTGTAATGACTTCAACTCTGCTGTTATAGTCTAAAAACAGCCATCAACAACATAAATGAGTGGCTCTGTTCCAGTAAGACTTTCTTTATAAATACAGGTGATGGGCCAGATTTGACTCAGAAGTTGTGGTTTCTTGGGACCCTGGTAGCTTTCATATTAGCCTGAAGAAGCTGTTCACTTAATTTAACACATTTTAAAGATCATTTATACTCCAATAAGCAGAGTCTGGAAGCTAAACCTACCATGTTGTATGGCATGCGTGTGTCAACCATTTTTTATGACATCCATACTAACTGAATTTTCTATTCTGTATATAGCTCAAGCTTTTTATTTCAGTAAATACTGAAACAAAAAGAAAAACATTCATATATTAGTTTTGATAATATGTATCTCTGATTGGAGATCAAGTAGCCTTTGCTTTTTCCCCCTTGCACTTCAGGGAACTGAGAGAAGCTCAGCAGGCCCAGTCACCCCAGGGAGACATCCATCATGGTGACACTTGGATCTCTGGGACCCACACAGGATCAAGAAGCACAAAACGCCTGGTGGGAGGAAAGAGTGCAAGGTCTTCAAGCTTTACCTGTCAGTAATCCTCCCCTTAAGAACTCATTTTGCACTAGCCAACCTTTTACTGTCGAACCTCCAGAAATAGACATTAGCTGTCCCAACCTTCCTCTTATAAAATAAAAAAATTAGCCAACTTGAATGCCCAAGGATTTCAAAAGCTACTGCTAACTTAGCATTTTTAGCCAAGATCCTAAAGCTAGTAAGGCTTTGTATTAACAATGGTCCCAGATACAATCATTGGAAGCTATTTCTCTTCTCTGTTATACTCCTAATGCCATTGATCAACAGCTTATTTACCTCTCATGCTTTTGATGAACAGCTGGAGAACATGAAGGAAGAAAAGGAAACAGCCCTTGGTTTGGCCTATGGATTATGAGGTTGCTGTTGCCCAATTCCCCACCAAGGATCCAGGGACTCATTGTACATAGAAAGGAATAGAATTTAGTTTAGAGTTGAAGTAATAGCTAACAAAAAATGTGCCTGAATTTCCACAGTGCTTTGCAAGTTATAGGATGCTACTCCTAAAAGATAATTTTCAGCTTCTTCAAGGAAGCAGGTCTCCTAATGTATACCCTTTCTGATACTGTATTTATTAAATAAATGGCTTCTCTATTATGTGAGGTGGGTAAAAGTTAGATTCTATGCAACGTGGACATCTTTGAGCTGGTCATTAACTTGCAGAACAAAAATGCTGTGGGAGGGGCTTCAAGGAAAACTCAGTGTGACTATGGCTGTTCTCCATCGATTTCCCTGCCTCTCTCCTGGCTGTTCCGGTTGGTTTGATATTCTGGTTCTCACCAATTTCTTTTGATTTTTATGAGAATTTGGCTTTGTTTCCTGTTTTTTAATCCTATTTTATTGAAATCCTTTTTCTGTATACATTTTAAAAGGAATAGAACACTGTATTTTTAAATAAAGGTTTTTATCTTGTCCAAAGCCTAATTACAAGTAAAATATTCTTCTTTGTAAAATGTAACTAACAAAGAATGAGAATTTTATGTTGGAGAACATTTTATGAATAAAAGGGTAAGATAATTCAGTGGGTTGGTAGTAACAGGTCTTGGTGGCAAGTCCCAGCTTCACAAATCCAGAAGTTAATAATGGTCAGGCTTTGCCAGAAAATTATATTGGTCTTAAAGTTATTTGATAAGTTCTGTTTGTGTCATCTTAGTGAATGCAACCTGTTAATGATAATGGCTTTTGTGCTGCTTGATTTTCTTTTTTCCCCCTCATTTTAAAAAGCTAATTTTTTTTTAATTGAATAAACCCTAATACTATTATTTGTTTTGTTTTGGGATAGCAATTCTTTCCATGCAATTACGTGTGGTGGTGTTCTTCCTATAATTCATTGCCATGCTAGACTCTACTCAAAATTATAAAATGGGGTTAGTTTATCTCTTGCCTCCCCGCCCCCACTGCAAGTACTAGGCCATGTCCCTTGTAATATAGTACAAGGTCAACCACAATTTGTGATTTAGAAATAGCTAAATGATTACGTACATCGGATGTACAGATGTATAGATGAGAACTGTTTGGTTATACCAGTCTTCTCAGGCATTGATAACTATGATTATTTGGGTCTACAACCTCTCCTTTTCTGTTTTCCCCAGAGCCTGGCTTCACACCTGAATGGATCTGATTCATATTCATTCTCTCTCTCTCTCTCTCTCTCCCCCCCGCCCCCGCTCTCTCTCTCTTTCTCTCACCCCGCTTCCCCTCCTCCTGTATACTCTACAGTGTAGCAGGATGTCACCAAAATAGTGTGTATCTGCATAGATGCTATTGAGTGTGAGGAACTGGGTCTTCACTGGCCTTGGCATTTCGTCCCTTCCATTTCATTTAGATGCTTATTCCTTATCTCAATCTCAGTAAGTTTTATTTTTGTACAGAGATCATGATATGATATCACAATTATTTCATTAACATCATTGGGCTGGCAACATTAAAGAAGGTAAATTTAATACTTTAGAAAATATGTTACATTAAGGTACCAAAAGATAGTCTTGAGATCTAGAGAAATGCTACTGAACTCTACTGGTCTAAACTCTAACATATGTACCAATTTAGAGAGGCCATTTATTGAAAGCTGTAGAAAGATGAATATTGAAAGATATGAACCTTTTAGCCTGAACAACTATGGCTTTATATCTCTAGATGAACCATATTTTCAATTTTGAATTGCATAAAAGTTGTCAGGTGTGTTGTTTAAATTTAAAAAGTAGCCATAATAACTACTAAGTATTGTTAAATTGCTTTTGAACCATTCTAATATATACGCAAGTAATCAGTGTAGGTAGTAAGTGCTGTAATTTTTCAGCAGTCATCATGAGGCTTTAGAAAAGCTAATTTAAAGTCAAAGTAAAAATCTGATTAAATTTTTTTAAAAAATGGATAATTTACAGCAAAACTGTCCAAAGCTTTCTTTTTTAAAGAGAAAAAAGAAAAAAGAGGAATTAAAAAAAAATGAAAGAGAGAGGAAGAGAAAGAGGGAGAGAGAACGGAAATCTTGCTCTATTGCCCAGGCTAGAATGCAGTCTAAAAATAGGTATTAAAAACCTCTTTTATGCCAACAATTGTGCTTAACAATGGAGACAAGAAAGAATAAGGGAGGAAAATAACAAGCAGCCAACCAACATTTCATTTAAACCTGTGAAATGCTATGCAATTGCTGAGGAGTGATTTACTTCCAATTATGTGGTCACGTTTAGAATAGGTGTGATGTGATTCTGAGAAGAATGTATGTTTTGTGGATTTGGGGTGGAGAGTTCTGTATATGTCCATTAAGTTTACTTCTTCCAGGTCTGAGTTCAAGTCCTGGACATTCTTGTTAATTTTCTATCTTGTTGATCTGTCTAACATTGACAGTGTGGAGTTAAAGTCTCCCACTATTATTGTGTGGGAGTCTAAGTCTCTTTGCAAGTCATTAAGAACTTACCAACTAAAAGGGCACCTATTCCTGTATACTCCGCACTCAGAACCGGAGCGCCGGCAAAACAGCCCCGCCGGCCAAAAGAGTCGCACTGGCGACCTGCGGGGCTCCTCTGCTAGGAATCTCCTAGTCCTTGGGCAACAAAAATTTGTCTGGGAGTATGGCGTCCACTCACTTTCTGTGCTTTCACTGGGAGCTGCAATCCTGAGCTGCTGCTAATTGGCCATCTTCTGTCCAAAGCTTTCTATTTATGATAAAGCATTGACAGTCCTGGTCTCTACAAATGGATTCATATAGCTGTAAGCCTTTTAATTCAGGGAGAAATAAACTGGGCCAAAGGTGACTTGCACCCCTGGGCATATATTATATATACTTCTTTCTCATTCATCTTTGCAAATGATAAAAGCCCTGAGTCAGTCCACTATTGCCAGGCATTAAAGCTGATTAGAGCCATAATCCTACCTGTCAGTACTTCACAGTATTGGGAAGGTTCTCTTTGGATGAACTACAGTGTGCGTGTGTGTGTGTGTGTGTCCTATGGAGAGGTCTCAGGGCTTCCTCATCAAAATGCAAAATTTAGGTTTCTGAAAAGGAATCTCTTATACAAAACTACATTGGAGTCACTATTCTAAGTTCTCAATTAAAAAAAATTTTTAGGATGCTCTTTGAGCATCCTTCTAGATTCTTCCCAGATTCTCAGCATGAATGAGACAGAATTTAAGGGGCACCAAGAAACTCAGCAATCAGGATTTGTGACACGTTAGTAAAATATTCTAAAACTAATGAAAAACATTCAAGATGAATAAATACCAAGATTTTTAAATAAAGACAAGTTCAGTAAGCTAAAGTTAATTAAAATTATTTAAGATTGTTACTTGGTCAAGAAAAATTGTGAGACATGGCAATTCTCTCAAAACAAGAAAGAAGTAGATTTGAAAACATTACTGATCAGTTTACTTAAGAGTAATGTTATATTAAATTCCATCTAGGCATAAATATTTAAACTTAAAACAATGTTGTGAATTTTAATATACCTGTAGTGTGATGGATCCTCCCCGGGTTACTAAAGAGTGTATGTCCACTGCCTGAATCCTGAAGGCCAGGCCATGTGCCAAGGCCATGGTGACCAGCCAAGGAGCAGGTGTTTCTGACAAGCCAAATATCCCAGAGAATATCTGAGAACCTGCCAAAGAAAACAGTTCCATCACAAACACACAGCAGGCAAACAGCCAGAAAATTAGTTTACAAGTATCTTAGGGATGAGAGGCCAGGTGGATCTCTACAGCTGTCCTGTTGCCTTCCGGGAGTGCCTCATATGTAAATCCTGATAAACTCATCTACTCACCAAGCTGGACTTGTCTGGGTCGTTCTTTGGTTTCTTGGCTTCCTCTCAGTTTGGGGGAAGGTTTTTATTAATACAATTCTGTTTTTTTTTTTGTTATATCTACTTTACAAATTTTCTTTTCAACACTTCTTCAACTACTTTACTGTTCTGGAAATATATGTGTATATATATTGATATGTATATACTGTTATATATATTGATGTATGTGTGTGTGTATATATATATATATATATATATATATATATATATATATATATATATTTTTTGTTTTTGTTTTTGAGGCAGGGTCTCACTCTGTTGCACAGGCTTGAGTGTAGTGGTGTGATCATGGCTCACTGAAGGCTCAACCTCCCAGGCTCAAGCTATCCTCCCACTTCAGCCTCCCTAGTAGCTGGGGCTGCAAGCAGATAACACTATACACAGATAATTTTTTAATTTTTTGTAGAGACAGGGTTTCACCATGTTCCCCAAGCCGGTTTTGAATTCCTGGGATCAAGTGATCCACCTACCTCAACCTCCCAAAGTGCTGGGATTACAGACGTGAGCTACTACTGGACCTGGCCAAAATTTTTTTAATTAAATTTTTTTTTGTCTTTTTAAAGTTTTGTGGGTACAAAGTAGGTATATATATTTATGGGGTGCATGAGATGTCTTGATACAGGCCTGCAACAAGAATTAAGCACATCATGGGGGATGGGGTATCTATCCTCTTAGGCATTTGTTTGAGTTACATGAAACCCAATGACACTCAAGCTATTTTAAAATGTACAATTAAGTAATTATTGACTATAGTCTCCCTATTGTGCCATAAAAAGTAGTAGGTCTTCGCATGTTCTCACTCACAGGTGGGTGTTGAACAGTGAGAACACATGGACACAGGGAAGGGAGCATCACACACTGGGGTCTGTTGTGGGGGAATAGGAGAGGGACAGCGGTGGGTAGGGAGGTTGGGGAGGGATAACATGGGGAGAAATGCCAGATATAGGTGACGGGGGGATGGAGGCGGCAAACCATATTGTCATGTAGGTACCTATGCAACAATCCTGCATGTTCTGCACATGTACCCCAGAACCTAATACGCAATAAACTATATATATAAACGAACAAAATAGTAGGTCTTATTTATTCTGTCTTTTGTACCCGCTAACCATCCCCACCTTCCCTCCAGCCCCCCAGTAACCTAGCCCCAATTTTTTTTTAAAAATAGAGAAACACATACACATAGGGGTGCACATTATTCCTTGTGCCTCAGGCTCCAATATGGTTTGGATCCTGTGTTCAGTTACAATGTTAATACAGTCATGCACTGCATAACGATGTTTTGGAAAAAGACTGCATTTACAACAGTGCATATACAACGGTGGTCCCGTAAGATTACAATGGAATTGAAAAATTCCTATTGTCTAGTGACATCGTACCTGATAAAACATCAGAATGCAATGTATTACTCGTGTTACTTGATAATAATGACTATGTCACTGGTTTATGTATTCACTATACTTTTTATTATTATTTAAGTTATTTTAAAAGAGTTAACTGTAAAACAGCCTCAAGCAGGTCCTTCAGGAGGGATTCCAGAAGAAGGCGTTGTTATCATAGGAGATGACAGCTCCCTGTGTGTCACTGCCTCTGAAGACCTTCCAGTGGGACAAGATGTGGAGTTGGAAGGCTGAGATTGAACATAATGACCCTTTGTAGGCTTAGGCTAATGTGTGTGTTTATGTCTTAGTTTTTTAAAAAAGGCTGAAAAGGAAAAAAAAAGCAAAGGTAGAAAAAAACTTATAAAATAAGGATATAAGAAAAATACTTTTGTACAGTGGTACAGTGTCTGTTTTAAGGTAATTGTTATTACAAAACAGTTAAAGCATAACAAATATTAAAAGATATGGCTGGGTGCGGTGGCTCCTGCCTGTAATCCAAGCATGAGCGAGGTACGGATCACCTGAGGTCAGGAGTTCGAGACCAGCCTGACCAACAGGGAGAAACCCCATCTCTACTAAAAAATACAAAATTAGCTGGGCATGGTGGCGCATGCCTGTAATCCCAGCTACTTGGGAGGCTGAGGCAGGAGAGTCACTTGAACCTGGGAGGCTGCAGTTGCAGTGAGCCGAGCGCCACTGCACTCCAGCCTGGGCAACAAGCGTGAAACTTTGTCTAAAAAAATTTTTTTGAAAAGATGTATAAAGTTATAGTAAGCTAAAGTTATTATTGAAGGAAGAAAAATATTTTTTATAAAGTTAGTGTAGCCTAAGTGTACAGTGTTTATGGAGTGTAGAGTGGGGTACAATGTCCTAGGCCTTCACGTTCAGTCACCACTCACTCACCCACAGCAACTTCCAGTTCTGCAAGCTCCATTCATGCTAAGTGCCCCATATGGGTGTACCATTTTTATTTTTTTAGTTTTCTTTTTTTTTTTTTTTTTTTTTTTTTTTTTTTTTGAGACGGAGTTTCACTCTTGTTACCCAGGCTGGAGTGCAATGGCACGATCTCGGCTCACCGCAACCTCCGCCTCCTGGGTTCAGGCAATTCTCCTGCCTCAGCCTCCTGCGTAGCTGGGATTACAGGCACGCGCCACCATGCCCAGCTAATTTTCTGTATTTTTAGTAGAGACGGGGTTTCACCATGTTGACCAGGATGGTCTCGATCTCTTGACCTCGTGATCCACCCGCCTCGGCCTCCCAAAGTGCTGGGATTACAGGCTTGAGCCACCGCGCCCGGCCTTATTTTTTATACTGTATTTGTACTGCACATTTTCCATATGTACATATGTTTAGACACACAAATACTTACCATGTATTACAATGGTCTGCTATTCAGTACAGTCCAATGCTGTTCAGGTTTGCAGCCTGGAAGCAACAGGCCACACCACACAGTCTAGGTGTGTAGCAGGCTTTACCATCTAGGTTGTGAAAGTACATTCTATGGTGTGCACACAGCAACAAAATCGCCTAATAATGCATTCCTCAGACCTTTCCCTGTTGTTAAGCTACACATGACTCTTATTTTGTTCCTCCTGGATTTCTTGCATTAATCTTTATGTTTTAAAATATTACATTCAAATATTATTTGATTACCAGTTTTTCTGGTGTTCCCTTAAATTTCACAATCTGTCAGCCCTTCCCTGGCTCCCCTTTTTCTGCTTTTATAGTGCTTTAACAGACCTGGGAAATTTCCTCCCTCCCTCCCTCCCTCCTTCCTTCCTTCTTCCCTCCCTTCACATTTCTCTCCCCTTCCTTCCTTCCTCCACATTTCTCTCTCCTTCCCTCCCTCCCTCCTTCCTCCCTCCCTCCCTTCACATTTCTCTCTCCTTCCTTCCTCCCTCCCTCCCTTCACATTTTTCTCCTTCCCTCCCTCCCTCCCTTCCTTCACATTTCTCTCTCCTTCCTTCCCTCATTCCTTCACATTTTCTCTCCTTCCTTTCACTCCTTCCCTCATTCCTTCCTTCTTCCTCCCTCCCTCCCTTTCTCTCCTTCCTTTATTCCTTTTTTTTTTTTTTTTTTTTTTTTGAGACAGAGTCTCACTCTGTTGCCCAGGTTGGAGTGCAGATGCGCGATCTGGGCTCACTGCAGCCTCGACCTCCCGGGCTCAGGTGATCCCCCCACCTCAGCATTCTGAGTAGCTTGGACCACCGGCACGCGCCACCATGCCCAGCTACTTTTTATATTTTTTGGAGAGACAGGCCGCACTTTGTCGACCAGGCCTGTCATCAATGTTTTTGCTTTTTTCCCCCCAGGCAGAGCTATTCTGTTTTGCCGATCTCGCCCCCTCCCGGGCCAGGTTAGGAACCTCATCACGTAATTTCATTTCATTCGAAACTTGAAACTTTCCAAATTCACCACTTGGCGGCGTTGATCCATCCTCTCCCGCCCAAAGAGAAGCTCGCGGAACTTCAGAGTTAAGGGGATGCGTTTCCCACAGAGCTGGCCGGCAGTATTTCCAAGGCTCACGTTGCGGAGTTTGTTTCCTTTTTCCTCTCGCGACCTTCGCGTTCCCTGTGCCCCGGAAGTGATCCCCTGACCGGCAGAGCTGGCCGGGTTAGAGCGTCAGGTGAGGGAGGCAGGGAGGGTAGGCATGAAAGAAGTGCTGGAGCTGTGTGTTTTGGCTGCGCGCGATCCTGCGTGGATCGGGAGGTGGTGCTGTGTGGCTCTCTGGCCCTTACCTTCTCAGTTGTGCAGAGGACACCGTGGTTTCCTCCCAGTTATCGGTTTTCAGGTGGTGGCGCCACCTCCAGGAAAGGGCGTCAGCCTCTCCGGACAGTGTGGCTGGGTACCCCGGGGGTTTCTACGCTGCTTGGTCTTTGCTAACGGAGATGAAGGCAGTAATTTTTCAGCAACAAGTTTCAGATATAAGTCCCTTGGTGACGCTAATATTTATTGAGCCCCCACTATGCGTTAAGAACTTTTTTTTTAGAAGTTTAGAAAGGGGCAGTGAATAAAGCAGATAAAAATCCTTGCCCTAAGGGAGCTTGCATTGGAATGAAATCTGAGAAGAAAGTGGATTGGAATTGGGATTAACTCAGAATCAAAATTGCGTTTATGGGTTGGAGAAAGAGGAAGTTATTTGGGACCAAAAAGACGTAACAGTTGTGAGTGTATTTGGGAGGGTGGAAGGAATTCTCACCAGGTGTGCAGGAATGTTGGTATGTTGTGGTCGCAAAATTGCTTTTGCCATAAGATGTAATGTTTCTTCTCTTTTTTTTATTCCTTCAGGAACAGCCTAAAGATTAGACTGTAAGAAAATAAAATAGAAGCCATGTTTCGAAGACCTGTATTACAGGTAGTCACTTTATATTAATATTGAGATGTATTGCTGTCAGACACAGTGATCAGACATCTTCAGGCTTTTAACTACAGGGGCAAAACACCTGGGAGCTCATCCACCCACCTCTGTATTCGTTTGATATGAAGGACTGGGGATGGAGTTTTCCAGTATAAATTATGTTCATTAAAAAAAAAGTTGAGGTTTATTCACATAATGTAATAGGAATCATTAATTTTTAAAACGTGTGTTGCTTGAATTTAACCAGTGATAGGAGATTAAAGATCTTTAGTGACCTAAGGACTGTAGGAATCATCGTTCCAAGTTTTTTCTTAAGGCATGTAGTTGCTTTTTTGACCATCTACCTCCTGCGTTGCGAAACGTTCCTCTTCCCCCATCTTTCCACGCTGAAGAGAGCAGCTCACATCTCAGTGGTCACCACAGATTTCACTGTGTAGAAAATTCCTTCTCATTCCACTTAATCTGGCTCCTCACTTTTCCAGTCACTCTAGCCCACCTTGAGCCAGCTCAGACTACCATTTTTCCTCAGCACATTTGGGCACCAAATTCTTTATCATACTTCTCTCCTACTCCCTATCCTTCTGTGAAGACCAATGAAAAAATCAGTTCCTCCATGATGCTATCATTTTCCCCACCTTAATCTTATATTCTTGGATCCCCGCTTCAACCTATATGTATCTTTAATCTAATTTTTCTGTATTGAAATGTGAAACATGAAAAAGTTATTATTTTTCAGTAACACTAATGTTACAGTATTAAAATGTCTTTGAATAAAAGTCAAAAGCTTAATTTAAAAAATTATCCAAATAATTCTTTCCTAATCTTCTCCAGTAGTCACCACAGATTTCACTATTTCTGAACTTTTAGAAGTTTAGAAAAGGGCAGTGAATTTGCAGCCCAGTTCCTGATTTTTGTGTGCCCAAAATGAGACATTGTTACTGTGTAAGATTTATGAGGTCTAGCTTGTCTGAGCACTCAAATGAGTACATTCCCAGAATCATGACACAGGTTCTAGTTAGCAGTTTGATTCTATAGAATGTTGTACTCATATCTTTATCTTCTTATCCACCCTCTGCCCCTAAGTTTAGTGATAGGATTAAATAGCCAGCAGTACCCAGGGAGTTGGTGTTTATTTGATTGGTAGACTTGTGCTTTTTGTATTAACAGGATTGCCACTTTGAAAACGTTTATCTGATAGAATGGCTAGCTCTCTGAACTCTGAATTCAGTGATGTGTACTCCTATCTTTACAGTAGCTCTTGAAATTAAGGAGGCAGCAGAGGGCTTTGGGAAAGCAGTAACATTGGTGTCAGAGGGCCCTGGGTCCTTGAGATCACTTGCCACATACTTCCTGCAGGATCTTGGGCAGGTTCTGCAGTCTCTCTGAGGTTGTTCTCTCAGCTCTAAATGGGGATAATTTTACATTTAGTTTTAGAATTGATAATAGATAATTTCTTAGCTGATATTCAGTAATGATGCTATTATGTGGTAGTGACTACTTTTCTGACAATGGTATGATTTTGACTTGGACAGTCGAATCTTTGTGTTTAAGCAAAGAACCAAATTTATTAGACCTTTTTTTTCTGATGCACTGAAGGAATGAAATTTCCCATGAAATATTTATAGAAACTGTATTAGGCTAAGTTCACTACAGAAGCTGTTTAATTTTTGAAACAGCCTTATGAAGTAGATATTGACTATCATAATTTTTGCTTATTTTGAAATGAAACACTTTAGGTTAATCATTTTTGATGTATCCTAATTCCCTTAAAGTTCTGAAGGAGTAACCAGGGGAAGGCAGTTTCATAGACACAGGGAGTCTGATTTTGGAATATGTTCCTGTTCCTGTGTCAGAAAGTCATTCATGTGATTAGTTTAAGAATGTATTGTTTTGTTGGAATTTAACCTATTTCTCATTCTCTAAACCAGCAGTCCCCAACCTTTTAGGCACCAAGGACTGGTCTCATGGAAGACAGTTTTTATGGAGGAGGAGGGTGCTGCAAGGATGGTTTCAGGATGAAACCACTCCACCTCAGAGCATCAGGCATTAGTTAGATTCTCATAAGGAGCACACAACCTAGATTCCTTGCATGTGCAGTTCATAATGGGGTTTGCACTCCATGGGAATCTAATGCCGCTGCTGATCTGACAGGAGACAGAGCTCAGTCAGTAATGCTTGCCGCTCACTTCCTGCTTTGCAGCCCAGTTCCTAAAAGGCCACAGACCTCTACTAGTCCTCGGCCCTGGAGGTTAGGGACCCCACTCTAAACTAGTTGTTCATTATTGCTGAGAGTGAGGCTTCAGTAATGACATTGTATTCATTCCACACCTCCTGACACCTGTTAGATTATTGCATATGTTATTAATCAATCTGTTTATTAAATTATTATAAAACATCTCTTTAAGTCTCCTTTGGTTTAATGATGGATTAAATCAGTACCCATATTGTATCTAAATTTCTTAATTTCTAAAGTCTACTATAACCAAAATATAGTAATAATATACCAGTTGTTTATACTTAAAAAAAAAAAAAGGATTAGAGGATGTATATATTGGATATGTATAGTACATTTTGTCTCTCCAGCTAGTGAAAGCTGGATGCTGAAAATACTTGGCAGCAACTCTTAGGTACAGGTTCGATTAAAAACATTTTCATACTCTGTAATGTTAAAGTGCTAATCTTTTGATTTTTCCTTCTGTGTGTGAACACAGAAGTGCCATAATCAGGAAGATTGTTGCAAAAGAAACAGGAGGACTATAAATTAACTCTTGAGCATGCCTTCTAGTACCTTCCTTGTACCTTTGGACTTCTGCAGTATGCTGCTCTTGAAGTGTTTGCCTCGTCTTCGGGCACTGTTGGGAGAACATGGGAAGAGCTTCTCGTCTCTTTTGGAATTTATAGGAACTACTGACTAAATGGTGAATGAATGTGAGTAATTATTCTGTTAGCATTTGCCTTAACTAAAAAAATTAAAGCCATGTTATGCATTTGTTCTTCTTTAGGTACTTCATCAGTTTGTAAGACATGCATCCGAAACAGCTGCCAGTTTGGTTCTTGAAAGATGTGAGTAGCTAATTTCCAAGTTTAAAATGTTATTTTTAGCAATTTGCTGATCTCAGTTGTGCTGTAGAAGAGGTATGCTGGTCTGGTTAACCATGTTATTGTGCTTTTAGCTCACATTTGCTCTTCAGATCTTAGTTGTGACCCATCAGGCTGTGGACATACAATATAAACTGAGCCCCTATTCTTCTTATCAGCCGGTGACTACTCCTCATCATCACTGTCCTGCATAAGAATTTTCTGAGTCATACTTGGTTATCTGAGTCTTCCCAGGTTATGTTATTGCAGGCTGAGATTGTAAAAGATATCATGTCTTCACAGAAATACTCCCTTCTACTTACAGAGATTTTCAGATCTCAGATTTGTTCTTTTCGTTCCACAGTCAGTTAAAAAAGATATCTTAAAAAACAATTTAAAATATAGAGCTTACAGTTTGTTTTGTGGGGCTGCTTTCTCTATGACTTATTTTCTTCTTTCTTGCCAACTCTCTTTTCTCTCGCAACCTTTCCATATGCATCCCTTATTTTCTGATCTTCTAGAACTTGAGTTTTACTTAATACAGAGATTGAAGTTGAAGTAATATTTATAGTATTTCTTCTGGACATTTCTTTCAATCATAGGTGTGGATTTCTTTAATGGTCACCTTATAGGCTGCTATAAGACAATACAACAGACCAGGTGGCTTAACCAACAGCATTTATTTCTCTCAGTTCTGGAGGCTGAAAGTCCAAGATTAGTGTGCCAGTATGACTGGCCCTGTGAGGGCCCTCTTCCTTGCTTGCAGATGGTCGACTTCTTACTGTGTTTTCACATGGTAAAGACAGAAAGTTCTGAACTCTTCCTTTTTCTGTAAGGACACCTTACCATCATAATGTCATCTAAGCCTAATTACCTTTTAAGGGCTCCACCTCCAAGTACCATCACCTTGAGGGTTAGGGCTTCAACATACAAATATTGGGGGAAGGAGCACAAATATTTAGTCTATAGCAGGTTCTCTGTCTCATTTGGTCTTGATGTTGCATTTCAGCCCTGAATCGTGTGCAGTTACTTGGGCGAGTGGGTCAGGACCCTGTCTTGAGACAGGCGGAAGGAAAAAATCCAGTCACAATATTTTCTCTAGCAACAAATGAGATGTGGCGATCAGGGGATAGTGAAGTTTACCAAATGGGTGAGTAGAAAAGACTGGGGTTTTAATTTTATCAGCAATAAATAGACATTATTTATTGCCAGTTATCTAATTTAGAGATAAACCACTTTAAACAAGATCTGTCTTTCATTCTGTTTGTTCTCTTAGAAATTGTGACATTGGTTTTCCTGAGCATGTTGTCTGTTGGCATTTGTAACAAATTTCCTATTCTTATGATTTAGGCGATGTCAGTCAAAAGACAACGTGGCATAGAATATCAGTATTCCGGCCAGGCCTCAGAGATGTGGCGTATCAGTATGTGAGAAAGGGGTAAGTTGAAGAAGGAAGGATCTTATGGATTGAATAGTTAAAAGAACTGATAAGAAGTGTTTTCATGGCAAGAAGTGTGTAGTCTGTTAAATCCCTGAGTACTACTAATGACTATATTAATTTAAGAGGTATTTATTAAGTTCTCAATACAATATGCATGGCGTGTTGCCATGTGTGACTAATTCAAAGGTATAAGAAACATATTTTTAGCTTTCTAGGAACTTAGAGTTCAGGGCAAACAAGGTGTGTACATAAATAGAAATAGATGAGGCAGGAGAGAAGGCAAAGTCTATCAAGTGCCATATGAGCAATTGATGTAGCATGCTTTTAGGAGTTCCTGTGTCTCTGTGACCAGGGATGCTAAGGGTGGCTTCTTGCCTGTTGACATCTACATGATGTTTCCAGCAGAGGATCTGGAATGTCTGAAGCCTGACACTGACTCAGTTTTCATGGCAGTTATTTTATATTTGATTTTCTTTTTTCTTTTTTTTGTTTTTTGAGACGGAGTTTCACTCTTGTTGCCCAGGCTGGAGTGCAATGGCGCGATCTCGTCTCATTGCTGCCTCCACCCCTTGGGTTCAAGGGATTCTCCTGCCTCAGCTTCCTGAGTAGCTGGGATTACAGACACCCACCACTACACCTGGCTATTTTTTTGTATTTTAGTAGAGATGGAGTTTCACCATGTTGGCCAGGCTGGTCTTGAACTCCTGACTGATATTTATACACATTCATGAAGGTTTACTTAAAAGAAATTGCTAGAAGTGCAACTGTGAGTCAAAGAGAATGCATGTTTTAACTATTTTTGCCTACAAAAAAAAAAAAAAGGCTGGGCGTGGTGGCTGATGCCTATAAATTCCTAGCACTTTGGGAGGCCAAAGTCATGGATAACTTGAGGTCAGGAGTTTGAGACCAGCCTGGCCAACATGGCGAAACCCCATCTCTACTAAAAATACAAAAAATTAGCTGGGCGTGGTGGTGGATGCCTGTAATCCCAGCTACTTGAGAGACTGAGGCAGGAGAATCGCTTGAACCTGGGAGGTGGAGGTTGCAGTGAGCCAAGATCATGCCACTGCACTCCAGCCTGGGTGACAGAGAGAGACTCCATCTAAAGAAAAAGAAAAAAAAGAAGGCCAGGTGCAGTGGCTCATACCTGTAATTCCAGCACTTTGGGAGGCCGAGGCAGGCAGATCATGAGGTCAAGAGATCGAGACCATCCTGGCCAACATGGTGAAACCCCGTCTTTACCTGCCTCAGCCTCCCAAAGTGCTGGGATTACAGGCGTGAGCCATCGCACCCGGCCTCATATTTGATGTTTTTCTATAGGCTTCATAGTTCCCTTTGGAATGCTTGAATTGAGTGTGTATAAAAGGCATCTTTTCCAAACTCATGGAAGGACAAAATGGCGTGTGTAACAGCAGTTGTATTAATAGTTAATGTGTTTAGAAGTATACTTGTTTTGTAGAAATAAAACAAATTTCATGAAAAATAGCAATCACTGAAATTTTTCTTTTCAATAACTGATTAGCTTTTCTTCATATGTGTCTTCATTGCCTTTATTTATGTGTTTATGAATATGTGCACATACACACACAAACACATATAAGGTATTTCAAGGTAAGTGTCTGCACTCCCACTTACTGATTGATGGATGTGTGTTGGGGGTGGGGAGCACCTGACATTTTACTAATCTTTCTGTGTTATACTTTTTTGGTGCTGGCAGATTGTCATTTTTCTACCCTTGAAAATCATGGTTAGGTTTGTTACCTAGTTTAGCCTTCAAGATAGTGTAGAAATAGTCTTAGTAATTACCTGTAAGTGGTATACTAAGCTGATACAGTGTAGAAATAGTTTTAGTAATATTATACTCAGCCGCAAATCCATATTTTGAATTTTAATCATCTAAGTTTCTAAGGTCATGAACCTCACTATAGAAAAGAATTGATAAGTAAATGAAAACCAAGTGTGTTGGGGATTCCAAAATCAAAGAATAAGGAAAATGATACATTGAAAATTATTCCTAGAGTTTTAAAAGTTGCCACTACGTTGCTCTCTGAACTGTTTTAATTTTTGACTTCCATAAGGTGAATGGCTGACAGATGAAAACATTGTCTGTTTGTACACTGTTTCAGTACTCCTAATCCTGAACAAAGGTTCAGGAAGTGGTAGCAAAAATGAGATGATGTATGATTATATATTTCATCCTTGTCATGTCCTCAGTATCACCCTGACCTGAATCTTATAAAGCGTATTAGGATCTCAGCTAAAAACTAAATTTTATTTATATCAGATCTCGAATTTATGTGGAAGGGAAAATAGACTATGGTGAATACATGGATAAAAATAACGTGAGGCGACAAGCAACAACAATCATAGCTGGTAAGAAGCTTGTGATAATAACTTTTTTCTTCTTCTCCTTTTCTTTCTTAAAAGCTTAGCTACACTGTAAGTAACTAACTAGGGTTGAGAGTACCAGTTCCTGTGAGGCGAGGCGACTCACTAGAAGATACCCATGACTCTGATTTCTCTGCTTGCTAAGAGTTTCTACGTTTATCCATTCCTGTAAAAAGTTATTTTTATACTCAGAGTTTTAGTTCACAAGTAACTTTTGAATAAAGCCTAAAACTGAATTGTCAAGGCCAGTACCTATTGTTGAGAATTACAGAAACTTAATGTATTATCTTTTGGAGGGATCTAGCCCTAACCAGGAAGAAGCATATGCTGAGATAAGAATTACACTAATGTGAGCATGCAGATTTATTTGGAACTGCTTTGGTACTTAGTATGCTGAAATTTCTATTTGAAATTAAGAAGTTTATTTACTTATTTATTTTGAGACAGAGTCTCTTTCTGTTGCCAATGCTGGAGTGCAATGGCACTATCTCAGCTCACTGCAGCCTCCGCCTTTCAGGTGCAAACGATTCTCCTGTCTCAGCCTTCCAAGTAGCTGGGATTACAGGTACCTGCCAACCACACCCAGCTAATTTTTGTATTTTTCACAGAGACGGGGTTTCACCATGTTGGTCTCGAACTCCTGATCCCAGGTGATCCACCTGCCTTGGCCTCCCAAAGTGCTGGGATTACAGGCGTGAGCCACTGTGCTCAGCCAAGAAGTTTTTATGTTATCTTTTTTTGTTTGTTTTTGGTTTGAGATAGGGTCTCCCTCTGTTGACCAGGCTGGAGTGCAATGGTGTGATCACAGCTTACTGCAGTCTCTACCTCCGCAGGCTCAGGTGATCTCCCACCTCAGCCTTCTCCCAAGTAGCTGAAACAACAGGCATACACTACCACTCCTGGCTTAATTTTTCAATTTTTTTGTAGAGACGAGGTTTCACCACATTACCCAGGCTTGTCTCAAATTCCTGGGCTCAAATGATCTTCCCACCTCAGCCTCCCAAAATACTGGAATTACAGGCATGAGCCATTAGGTCTGGCCTAATATTCCCTTTAAACAAAATGCAACATAGAAAAGATGTACACGTTAATTCTTTTGATATAGAAATAAATTTATGTTTTGATCATTTCTTTCAAAAAAAAAGAAAAGATGTACACGTAAAGCTTAAAAAAGATTAAGAAGATATCCCCTAGGAAAGAGTTTTTAAACTTTTGAAAATGCCATAAGAATTTTGAAAATAATATACCCCTCTGGACATCGGTAGGTGACATTAAGAATTTTTTTTCAATGTAAAATTGTGTTATTTTTAAATGTATTAATGGGATCTAAATAGCATAGCAATGTGATACCTACTATCCTGTTAAAAAAAACAACCAATTTAGCATTTGGAAATTTTACATTATTCTTTTTTCTTTGAGCTTGTTTTACTATTTTTATTTTCCCCTCAGAAGTGTATCTTAACAATATATGGTATAGTTAAGAATTTTTTATTTGTAACAAAAATGCATGTATAAAAGAAACTTTAAAATATTTAAAAGAATTCTATGACACATTCTGCTCAATTGACTTATCATTAAAGTTGTTTTTAGTACCTAATTGACCAAAACAATTTTAATGTATTTAAATTATATTGGAAATATGTCTTTAAATGAGATAGATGGTGCTTTTTTTCACTTTTCTTGAATAAATCGCTAAAATTAGACATTGTTAATTTTTGTGCTTTCATTTGTTTTTATGAATATAAATAGTAAGAAACCTTTTTTAAAATAGATACATGGCAATAAAATTAATTTTACTATATTAACGTCTCTGTGTTTATGAACTTCAGAGATATGCCCAAATTAGATAATATCATTTAAAAATTAATTTTTGGGCTGAATACAGTGGCTCACACCTGTAATCCCAGTACTTCAAGAAGCCGAGGTGGGTGGATGATTTGAAGTCAGGAGTTCAAGACCAGTCTGGCGAACATGGTGAAACCCTGTCTCTACACAAAATACAAAAATTAGCCAGATCTGGTGATGTGTGCCTGTAGTCCCAGCTACTCAGGAGGCTGAGTCACGAGAATCACTTGAACCCAGGAGGCGGTTTGCAGCGACCTGAGCTCACACCACTGCACTCCAGCCTGGGCAAGAGAGCAAGACTCTCAAAAAAATTTTTTTTTTTTTTACTATGGAAGATGTGAAACATATGTCGGAGTAGAAAGAATAGTAAAATGAACACCTGCCACTTCACTTCAATATTAGCCAATGGACAATGTTATTTCATCCATGCCTCCAGTCACTTGTCCTCTATCTGGATTATTTTGAAATAGATCCTAGAAATACCTTCATTCATACATTTCTGTAGGAATCTCTACAAGATTATATGTCTTTTTGAAAATGTAACTACCTAATATTAGGTGTGACAAGTATTAGGTATTAAAAAATTAACAGTATTAAATACCTAATACTTGTCACACCTAATATTAATAAATTACTGTTAATTTTTTTTACTAAATATCAAAGTGTTCACATTTTCTTGATTACACTTCATAAACATTCATACGTTATATGATACGGTTTCTATAAGTCTCTTTTAGATTTTCCTTTTATCTTTCTTGTTTCCTTTGTTCTGGAGTTCATGTCTTAACTACCATACCTTATTAAGAATTTGTAATTTGTTGTATAGAATGCTTATATATTTTCTTACTGGTAAGTTTCTTTGAAAGTGTATTAACCTTGAAAAGCAGAGTAGGCATTTTCCTACCCTCCTATGGGTTCCACTTTAAACTAGAGGGTGGGCAAACGTTAGATTGTTCAGATTATTGAATTGTTACTAACCAAGCCAAACAGAAGCATTTCAGATGATCTGCTGCTTTGTTTTTTTCTTGTCACTAGTTTCCACTAGCATGGTCGGTTAATTTTAGATTTATGTCTCATGGTAAAATCGAAGAGATCTTCAGCGATGTTTGAATTGAGGAAAATAGTTTATTGGTTGATCTGTTTTATTGGTCACTTTTTTTTTCCTTCTAGGGATCCTATCTGTAACTTAAAAATAACCACCAGTGGATGGCACTCTTGGCTTTTTCCACAGGGATGTTAATTCAGATAGTCTCTTCTGAAGTAAACGATCTAGACCAAAACATTCTAGTTTTTGGAAGACTGTGGTCGTGAACAAATATTCAGTCCTTTGCGGATAATTTTATAGTTAGAAGAATCTAGATCTTTTTGGAATTATAAAGGAGATGCAGTCATTCCTTCATGTCCCTCGGTTCTGCATCTGTGGATTCCACCAAGCAAAGATCGAATATATTTGAAAAAAAGAAACCAATAAGCATAATACAACAACAGCAACTACGATAAAAAACAAGTGAAACAATACAGTGTAACAACTGTTACCATAGCATTTACATTGGATTAGATATTGTAAGTAATCTAGAGATGACTTAAAGTAAAAGAGAGGAAGTGCGTAGGTTATATGTGATTATTGTACCATTTTATATCAGGGACTTGAGCATTGATGATTTTGGTATCCATAGGGGTCCTGGAACCAGTGCCCCCATGGATGCTGAAGGATGATTACTACTTGCCTATGTTCTTTTGTTTGCTTTAGCTAACTCCCTCTGGAATAGCATTTTAAATCAATGTCTGATATTTTTGGATAAAAATGCTCTGTGATGTTGATTCATAAAAATTTTCCCAAGAATTGGTATATTAAAATTATTCTGGGCCACATGTGGTGCCCATGCCTGTAATCCCAGCACTTTGGGAGGCCGAGGCGGGCGGATCACTTGAGGTCAGGAGTTCGAGACTAGACTGACCAACATGGTGAAACCCTGTCTCTATTAAAAATACAAAAATTAGCCAGGAATGATGGTGCACACCTGTAATCCCAGCTACTCAAGAGGCTGAGGCAGGAGAATTGCTTGAACCCAGGAGATAGAGGTTGCAGTGAGCCGAGATTGTACCACTGCACTCCAGCCTGGGTGACAGAGACTCCATCTCTAAAAACAAAAAAAAAAAGTTGCTCTTTTTTATAATTTAAAAATAAAATTTCTTCTATTTGAATTTTTAAAATTAAAAACATAAATCCTGTCATTGCTAACAGGGCCACATATGGACTCTTATTATTTCCTCTAGAACTTCAGAATGTGGAATATGATATGCTTTTGACCTTTTCTCTGAGGATGTGCTGCCTGGTTTCATGGCGTCTGCCTGACTGTTGCAAGCATCCAATTTTGTGACCAGTTCTTTTGCAGGAAATTGTTTCTGAGAAGAGTTTATCTTGTTTTCAGGGAAGACAAGAAATATCCCTCCTCTTCTAACAAAATCTGAATTGTTAGAAAAATAGCCAGTGCCTAAGTTTTAGCTCCACTTAGGCCAACTATATATATACACACACACACACACACACACACACACACACACACACACACACACACACACGTATATATATACGTATGTATGTATGTATATATACACACATATATATGTATGTATGTATACACACACACACACACACACACACATATCTCATGAACTCAGCAAGTTACTTAATATCTTGAAAATTTGTTTAAAATCCTTTTAATGAGTAGCACTCAAGTATGTATGTATTAAAGGAAAATTATTGAATGAGAGGGGAAAGAGTTCTGAAAGTAATATTTACACTTTGGCTTTTTTACAGATAATATTATATTTCTGAGTGACCAGACAAAAGAGAAGGAGTAGAATGGATGACTCTTCTTTAGCCATCATTTGGTACAGTCTCATTTCCAAATCATGTATAATCCTTATAGTTCCCAAGGACAAGAATTAAAATAATCTTTTACATAAAATGAGTGATTTTTTTTTTCTGACTCGTTCTGTCTCTTCTTTTTGTGATATAATCTTGATAGCTACTATCTGTTACGGCACTTAATAGTTGTTTCTTCTTTTAGGGGTGGTTTCTATGTACAGGTATACAAAACAGTAAACCTTCATGCCCATTTGTGTTATGGCGAAGGGATAAATATCCTTTGGGAAGGTCTCCTGGTTTTTGTGTACACTTCTTTTATAATATTGATTTGTCCACTCAGTGAATTTATTGAGCATCGCTGTATGTGAGACATTTACCCCATGGTTGTAAATATTGATGTTCTTACCGTTTTGCTCTGTAGACATGAAGGCAAGGACTGAATCTTCTGTTTGCCTGCATTTTAAACAGTGCTTTACATAGGATAGTCCCTTGGTAAGTATTGGTAGATGAATCATCCCAATGGGATATGAAGCTTCAGCTCACATTGAAGGGGATTGCTGAGCAGTGGTTATTGTCTAACCTAAACATCTTTAAGACTAACCTGCCTTCTTCGTATCTTTCATTTTTGGACAGTTTCACTAGTAGCATTTATGAAACATAGTTTACCAGCAGTAAGGACCTGAAATATAATTAGAGATGAAATTGTTCGTCTTCAGGTGATGTCACAGGAGTTGCAGTTCTATTATTCTCTATCTTTCTGTGCCCCTCTTATCTATCCTTTTAGAGTCTTATTCAGAACTAGAAGAGAATCCTCTTAACAATCTCTGACAGTGCCTCCCTTAGAGTTTTAGGTCTTTTATTTTTATTTTCTTTTTCCGCATGATCTCTTGATGCTTGTACATAGATCATTATGTATATCATGTAATCTTAGTTTTTATTATATGGTTCAGGAAATTTTAGAATACTAATAAATTACCAATAAAGATTAAATAAACCCAGTTTTTCAGTCAGTGCATCTTTTGCTTTTTAAAGTTTGCATCGGCCCTCCCCAGGTCTGCCCGCCAGTTTGCTGTGTCCCAGAGGTTGGCTGCTACTGTGCAGGCTGTTTTGTTCAAATGGTAGAAGTCTCTCACACTGTCTAGGCCACTCTGTCTCCAGTTTGGCCTCAGGCTCAGCCAATATATTTGCTCCCCAGCCTACAGGTTCTGTCCTCTCTGCCTGAGAGTACGAGTACAGTGCTGACTGCAGCTTAGGTCATATTGGACTTCATCAGGTTCAGAATTCACAAGCTTATATGCCTGTGAGTTTTTTGTTTTAAGGTATTTTCTGCACATTTGAGTAACTTTTTTATACTTACAGTGCATTTTGGTTAAGGAAAAATGAAATTCTTTAGCTTTATCCTTTCCTTGCCCAGAACAGTAGAAAATTCATTGCTGTTTTTCCCTGCCAGCCATCTTTTTTTTTTTTTTCCCACCAGCCATCTTTTTTTTTCCTGCAGCTGGGACAATTAATCAGCATATTGACTCTGCTGTCTAAGTTCACACATTAAAACTGCCTGGTGGTAGGCCGGGCGCGGTGGCTCACAAATCCCAGCACTTTGGGAGGCCGAGGTGGGCGGATCACGAGGTCAGGAGATCAAGACCATCCTGGCCAACATGGTGAAACCCCGTCTCTACTAAAAATACAAAAACTAGCTGGGCATGGTGGCGCGTGCCTGTAATCCCAGCTACTCGGGAGGCTGAGGCAGGAGAATTGCTTGAACCCAGGAGGCAGAGGTTACAGTGAGCTGAGATTGCGCCACTGCACTCCAGCCTGGCACCTGGAGACAGACCAAGACTGTCAAAAACAAACAAAAACTACCTGGTGGTATAGTCTTTATTCCTTTATGCCACATTTCTTTTTTTTTTTTTTTTTTGAGACGGAGTTTCACTCTCGTTACCCAGGCTGGAGTGCACTGGCGCGATCTCGGTTCACTGCAGTCTCTGCCTCCTGGGTTCAGGAAATTCTCCTGCCTCAGCCTCCTGAGTAGCTGGGATTACAGGCACGCACCACCATGCCCAGCTAATTTTTTGTATTTTTAGTAGAGATGGGTTTTCACCATGTTGACCAGCATGGTCTTGATTTCTTGACCTCGTGATCCACCCGCCTCGGCCTCCCAAAGTGCTGGGATTACAGGCTTGAGCCACCGCGCCCGGCCTATGCCACATTTCTTAAGAAAAATTGTGTAGTGGATATAATTTATCTTTTGAGGAACTCTTTCTTCCATCAGCACAGCAGCTTTTATACGCCTTAAATATTGTGAGAAATTATGCATATTAATAGTCCGTTTAAGCAGGGTGATAAATCTCTGCTTTGGGAAAATGATATGGTGAACAGAAGAGCTAAATTACCAACCCAGAGCAGTTTCTGAGTCCGGAATGCAGAGGCAGAAGAGGATGCTGTTCTGGATGACTGTGAGCCAAGGGGCTCTGCTTTAAACTCTCCCCTGGAGGTTGCCTCTTCTCTCCATGCCTCTGAAAGGCAGTGGTGCTTTATCAGACTTAGGTATATGGCATGCAGTCTTTAGCATGCGTATGATTCTAGCAGACTCATTCTTGTCTCAAGTCAGTTAGGCTTGCTAGGTAAACTTTGCCCACCACCCGGAAAGCCCCATCTGCTGAGAACCTCTCCTGGTCCTTATCTGGTCTATGCAGAGTAGTTGCATGAGATATGATAGCAGTAGTAGACTAGGGATCTTCTAACCCAAGTTTTGGGTCTTGAATTTCCCTTTTTGATGTTGTGATAGTGTTAGGTAATAAACCTGCATGTCTGGGGTATCCCATTTTTGAAAAAGAAGTTGTAATTAATATATGCTTAAAGTCTGAAAGGAGAAACATCAGAATTTATTATCTCTAGAGAGGGTGATTATGTGTGATTTTCCTTGTTTACAGTTTTTTATGTTCTCCCCCCCCCCCCCTTTTTTATAGTATTGAACATATAGTACTTTTGTAATGAGAAAAAATAAAACTTTTATTTTGGGGAAAAAAATCTTTGCACTATTTCTGAGGCAGACTTACTTTACTCTTTCACTTTTAGTGAGTACCACTTCGCTGGATATGAACAAGAAAATCTTTTATTATTTTCCCCCGCCATCTGCATTTTAGCATCTCATGCTTGTATCATTCATTCATCTGTTAGTACTTGTACACAACCCAAAATGATTTACTTTAAACTCCAACCTATGTGCGGTCCACTTTTTGCTGCCTTTACAGTTCTCAATCATTGATTTCTTAAAAAGCACTGGACATTTAATTCAAAGACATCTAAAAACACCAAAGATATGTTTCTGTGGCAGTTTTGGCAATGGAGTATACATTTCTTTGGGAATTATTTGTCATTGCAATGTGGATTACAGCCTAACTTTTGCTTCAGTTAGGAGAAAGAGATGATGCAGTTCTTGAAGGCAGGGTTTTCTTTTACTCAAACTACCCTTTGCCCCCATCTAACTCAGCCTTGAACAGTGACATGGAGATTTATAAATGCTTGTCATTCAGTTAGGCAGGACTTGAAAATGAGGGCAGGATCATTTTACTATTTTTCTATCAGAGTTTGCATAATATTCTGTGAAGGTTGGTGGGAATAACAAAAAGAAAATCATCTGGAAAACTACAGACAATTCCATGGTTAATGAATTACAGGGAAATCTGTTAAGATGTAACAATAATCTTATTAATGACTGACATTTCTCTTCTGGTTACTATGTACTGAGCACTAAGCTAAGTACTTTTTATCATTGTGCCATTTAGTCGTTATCCTAAGAAGAAGGCACAATAACCCCATTTTACCGGTGAGGAAACCCAAAACTGAGAGAGGTTAAATAACTTGTCAAGTCATGCGTCTTCTAAAATGCACACCTGGAATTCAAACTCAGGTATGTGAAGTTTGCATTTTGCCTTCTGCCCACTGCCTGCTTCCACTTGCATTCATTCTCCACTGGTCCTCCATATCCACAAATTCCCATAGACAACTGAGACTGGGTAATTTATTTTATTTTATTATTATTTTTGAGGCGGAGTTTTGCTCGTTTCCCAGGCTGGAGTACAATGGCACTATCTCAGCTCACTGCAACCTCTGCCTCCCGAGTTCAAGTGATTCTCCTGCCTCAGCCTCCTGAGTAGCTGGGATTGCAGACATGCACCACCATGCCCAGCTAATTTTGTATTTTTAGTACAGACAGGGTTTCTCCATGTTGGTCAGGCTGGCCTCGAACTCCTGACCTCGTGATTTGCCCACCTCAGCCTCCCAAAGTGCTGCGATTACAGGCATGAGCCACCATGCCTGGCTGAGACTGGTGTGACTGGGTGAATTGCTTCCATATTTTCAAGCTATCGTTATAGCAGTGCCCTACTCCCAGAACCAGTTCTCTGTATTAGTCCATTTTCACACTGCTCTAAAGATACTACCTGAGACTGGGTAATATATAAACAAAAGAGGTTTAATTGACTCACAGTTCCACATGGCTCAGAGGCCTCAGGAAACTTAAAATCATGGTGGAAGGCAAAGAGGAAGCAAGGCATGTCTTACGTGGCAGCAGGAGAGAGAGAGTAAGTAGAGGAAACTACCACTTTTAAAACCAACAGATCTTGTGAGAACTCCCTAACTATCCCAAGAATAGCACGGGGGAAACCACCTCCATGATCTAATCACCTCCCAAAAGGTCGGTCCCTCCCTTGATATGTGGGGATTACAGTTTGAGATGAGATTTAGGTGGACACAGAGCCAAACCATATCACCAACCTTTTTTTTTTCTTCAAATGTTAACACATTTGTTGTATAATATTAATCACATTTATTGATATTACCACCGAAATCAAAACATGTTAGAAATTTGTCAAGTTCATTATGGAGAATGTAGATTTTCTAAACTTTTATGTTCAGGGGTACATGTGCAGGTTTGTTATATAGGTAAACTCCTGTCATGGGGGTTTGTTGTACAGATTATGTCACACAGGTATTAAGCCTAGTACTCATTAGTTATTTTTCCTGATGCTCACACTCACACCCTCCACCCTCTAGTAGGCCCCAGTGTCTGTTTTTTCCCTCTGTGTGTCCATGTGTTCTCATTATTTACATTACACACATGAGAACATTAAGTATTTGGCTTTCTGTTCCTGCATTAGTTTGCTAAGGATAGTGGTCTCCAGCTCCATCCATGTTCCTGCAAAGATGTGATCTCATTTTTTTATGACTGCATAGTATTCCATGGTATATATGTACCATATTTTCTCCAACCAATCTACCATTGATGGGCATTTAGGTTGATTCCATGTCTTTGCTTTGTGAATAGTGCTGCAGTGAACATCCCACAGCCAGCCTTTCAAGAGTGACCCAACCTTTCAAGAGTGACCCATGCAGCATGCATCTAAATCACACTGGGAGTTTAATAGGCTTTGGTTGGAGGGAGAGTTATGAGTGAAGAGTACCTCTACCTCTTATTCTCTCTGATTTTCAGTATAATGATCTTATAAGAAATGACTTTCTCTACCATATTATTTTAACATAATTCTTTTTATCTTGCACTGTCTCTTTACTGGTTAGAATAAGTTCAGAGTGTCTGTTCCTCTCATTGTTACTTACTGACAGTTGAAATCGTCAAGAAGGTTAAGAATTGGTCAGGCCCACTTTTTAGAGAATGAGACTTTTGGCAGGCATTGGCAGCATTGAAGTCTCCCCTCACTATTATAACTTGCCTCTATGCCAGTCTCACAGTCTCTACTAGGATAGTCTGTAGCTTTTTAGGTTGTCAGTATCATGCAACCACAATAATTAAATTATTTATTTATTTTTGAGATGGAGTTTTGCTCTGTTGCCCAGGCTGGAGTGCAGTGGTGGGATCACAGCTCACTGCAACCTCCACCTCCCAGGTTCAAGCTATTCTTCTGTCTCAGCCTCCAAAGCAGCTGAGATTACAGGGGTATGCCACAGCACCCAGCTAATTTTTGTATTTTTGGTAGACATCGGGTTTCACCGTGTTGGCCAGGCTGGTCTTGAACTTCTGACCTCAGATGATCCACTTACCTCAGTCTCCCAAAGTGCTGGGATTACAGGCATGATGAAATTCTTTTTTTGTCTCTTTTATTCTTCATCATTTTCTCTCTGTCATGTGAGGGTCTTGTTTTGCCATACATGTGCACACCTTGACATTTAGTTTCTCTGCCTTACCTGTCATTTGAAAAAAATGGTGGTCGATAATAATAGTTCAGAATTAAGGCTGTGCAGTCAGCCTGGATTTGAATTCCTGCTTCTCCACTCACCAGTTGAATGATCTCTTGTGAGTTACTTAACTTCATCTGCCTCAGATCTTTGTTGTTTTGTTGTTCCTGTAAGTAAAACAAGGATGATAATAGTACCTCTTCTATAGGCATGCTGTGAAAAGCACAATAAATAACACAGTGCATATAACCTGTATAATGCATAGTAATTGAAACAAGTGTTCAACACTTCTTTGCTATTACTATTACTCTAGCTTTTATTTTAAACAAGGCATATCACTTTTTTCTTTGAGATGGAGTCTTCCTCTGTCATCAGGCTGTAGTGGTGCAGTGGCACGATCTTGGCTCACTGCAACCTCTACCTCCTGGGTTCAAGTGATTCTCTTGCCTCAGCATCCCGAGTAGCTGGCACTACAGGCGTACGCCACCATGCCCAACTAATTTTTGTATTTTTAGTAGAGACAAGGTTTCACTATGTTGGCCAGGATGGTCTCGATCTCCTGATCTCATGATCTGCCAGCCTTGGCCTCCCAAAGTGCCGGGGTTACAGGCGTGAGCCACAGCACCCAGTCATATCATTCTTTTAAGTCACTATGTTCATCTTGCCAAGTCTCATGTGATATTTACAAGAGCATATTAACCTCAGTTTATTATACTTGACTCTGTTATTAACTTTAATGGATCACTAAACAGCTTATTCCATGTTAGTGATTTTTTTTATGCTTTTGATCTTCCATGGCTATTCACGATCTGTGTATCTTTTTAAACTCTGAGGTCAGTTGGGCATCTGCTATATTTCATGCACCCATATAGGACCTGGATGTAGGGATGAATATAAAAGGACTGTTGCACTGAAGGAATTCACAATTAAGCTTATGGGGTTTAGGGAGGATAAACAGAAGTCTTTGTAGCTAAGTGTGGTGGGTGTGAGGGGTAGCATAGAAGAGAATAGAGAGGTTAGCTTTCAGCAGAGGAGAAAACATAAATGAAGATAAAGAAACAAAAATGCATGAAACAAAGATGAGGCATGGAAAGTGGGTTGGGGCTAGATTGTAATGGGCCTTGAAAGCTTTCAGAGAACTTTGGCAATGGGGAGCAATAGAAGGTTCGAAAATGGGCATTTCTTTCTTTTTTTTTTTTAAGTATATTTTATTGCGTTTTAGGTTTTGGGGTACATGTGAAGAACATGCAAGATTGTTACATAAGGTACATACATGGCAATGTGGTTTGCTGCCTTCCTCCCCATCACCTATATCTGGCATTTCTCCCCATGTTATCCCTCCCCAACTCCCCGTCCCCACTGTCCCTCCTCTAGTTCCTCCCAACAGACCCCAATGTGTGATGCTCCCCTCCCTGTGTCCATGTGTTCTCATTGTTCAACACCTCCCTATGAGTGAGAACGTGTGGTGTTTGATTTTCTGTCTTGTGTCAGTTTGCCGAGAATGATGGTTTCCAGGTTCATCCATGTCCCTACAAAGGACATGAACTCATTATTTTTTATGGCTGCATAGTATTCCATGGTGTATATGTGCCACATTTTCCCTGTCCAGTCTATCATTGATGGGCATTTGGGTTGGTTCCAAGTCTTTGCTATTGTAAACAGTGCTGCAATGAACATTCATGTGCATGTGTCCTTGTGATAGAATATAATCTATAAATCTATAATATAGATTTATAATCCTTTGGATATATACCCAGTAATGGGATTGCTGGGTCAAATGGAATTTCTATTTCTAGGTCCTTGAGGAATTGCCACACTGTCTTCCACAATGATTGAACTAATTTACACTCCCACCAGCAGTGTAAAAGTGTTCCTATTTCTCCACATCCTCTCCAGCATCTGTTGTCTCCAGATTTTTTTAATGATTGCCATTCTAACTGGTGTGAGATGGTATCTCAATATAGTTTCGATTTGCATCTCTCAAATGACAAGTGATCATGAGCATTTTTTCATATGTTTTTTGGCCTCATATATTCTTTTGTAAAGTGTCTGTTCATATCCTTTGCCCACTTTTGAATGGGGTTTTTTCTTGTAAATCTGTTTTAGCTCTTTGTAAATTCTGGATATCAGCCCTTTGTCAGATGGGTAGATTGCAAAAATTTTTTCCCATTCTGTTGGTTGCTGATTCACTCTAATGATTGTTTCTTTTGCTGTGCAGAAGCTCTGGAGTTTGATTAGGTCCCATTTGTTTATTTTGGCTTTTGTTGCCAATGCTTTTGGTGTTTTAGTCATGAAGTCCTTGCCTATGCCTATGTTCTGAATGGTTTTGCCTAGGTTTTCTTCTAGGGGAAAACAGGGACATTTCTTATCAGAATTGTGCTGTAGAAGGAGAATAGCAAAGACAGAGTGAAGGGCTAGAAGGAGAAAGCCTAGAAGCAGTTAAGAAGCTCTACAGTAAGCCTAGAAAGGTTAGTAAGTGGGGATGAGAGGTGACTTGAGGGGCGTTTGGGATTCAAATTGATTTGACAGATATTAATTGTGTACCAGTTTTGTGCCAGATCCTGTGCTAGGCTGTGTTAGAGATGCTGAGGAGAATCACGTATAGCTTCTGCCCAAGATCTAGTGGGGACACAACCACTATTGCCAAGAGGAATTGCCATTCAGAGGTGGTTCTGAGATTCCTGCGTGGAGACGTGTGGATGGTAGCACTTCATTTCTGAGTTTATGGAACATGGATATGGGAGGAGAGTTGAGAGGGGGAAAGATAATGAGCTTAGTTTTGAATATGGTTTATCTGTAGACTTTCTAACTGATACTTGGCAGGGTATTGATTATATTAGTCTGGAGCTCAGAAGAGAAGTTGACACAAGAGTGATTATTCTTTTTCTTCTGCCAAACACATTATAAATGGGTTTATGAAATAACTTATTTTCTTTATTTTTAATTTTTAAATTTATTTATCCTTTATTTATAACATATATATGTATATTGGAGTCTCACTCTGTTGCCCAGGCTGGATTGCAGTAATGTGATCATAGCTCACTGCAGCCTCAAACTCATGGTTGGGAGTGATCCTCTCACCTTGGCCTCCTGTGTTGGTGAGATGATAAACATGAGCCACCATGCCTGGCTGTGAGACAACTTTAAAATATTCTAGCTTTCTCTTGTAGATTCCAGCTTTCTGTTTTAGGAAACCATATTTTAGAAAAGATTTCCAGTTGCCCACCTGTTTTAAGATGTACCTGGGACTTGCTTTAATCATGTATGGTAAGACAATAGACACAGAGACAACAGCTTTGAAAGAAGAGTCTTTTATTTCACAGTTCCCAATAGGAGGTGACATGCTGTGCCCTGTGGGGCTGCTCAGGGAAACACGAGTTGGTCAGGAGGAAGAAGGAGGGGGAAAGCATGAGACAGAGCCTTCATTTTTTTTTTCATAGGGAAGCACTGAGTAAGGCACTGGTGAACAAGTTTAGGATTGGGTAGTTTGAATAATTTCAGCAGACTCCAGGCTCCTGAGATGGTCCCTAGATAACCTAGTTATCAGGTGCCTGGCCCTGGAGTGACTGAAGGTGAGTCATAGTTTCCTGGACTCCTTTTCTACCTCCTAAGCAAAGCAGGTGGATGGGGAGGGGCAGTATAGATTCAGGATTGGCTGGTTTGCTTTTCAAAGGTGATTTCTCAGGCAAGTTGTTTGTTAACTCTAAGAATTAGCTAACCTTGGAAGGGCAAGCCCTCTCTGGGTCTGCAAGGCCTGAGAGTGTCAGAGCATAAAACACAGAAAATAAACATGATCAATGCACTACGCAGTATCCATTGTCCTTGCCGTATTTATAGAACTCATATGTGACAGGGTACACAGCTTATGTACTGCATTCCTGTTCTTTTCAGCTGAGGTTGCCAAGGGGCTATAGGTAGACGTCATTTGGCGATGCTCTCAGGGAAGTTTTTCTATGAGCAAACTCTTGGGAGGCATATCCTGTGTGCTTCCTCAGACTCTCATCTCACAACATTTTCTTTTTTGTCTGAAATGTGGACACTTTATGGCTGGATCTCCAGTTGCCATGTTGGACCATGAGGTAATCTTCAGAATGGAAGATAGAAGAAGCTGGGATCTGTGATCACCACGGAACCACCATACCATCCTGGACAGTTTGCCTCTGGACTGCTTTGGGAGACACAAATATACCTCTACTCTAAGCCACTTATTTGTGTTTTGTACTTAAACCTAATTCTTCCTTATTCACACATTGTTGACTTTATCTCCATCTACATGATCAACTCTTTACTCTCACCTTTCCTCTTACATGACCTTCCAAGGCAATTAGAAGTAAAATCTTATCTTTACTCCCACAGTCTTTCAGGTATTAAACTAATGTCTCATAAATTTAGGGAAGGGAGTGGGACATAAAAAATACACAGACCTTAGCAATTAGTTTTAAAAAGAGTGAACATAAGCATGGTTTAACATAAAATAAGTACTGTTAAACTCTGCATATAGTCCTGAGTGAAGATCCTTAACAGCTCAGTGTTAAATAGAGGAGCGCTTAGGTTAAGAACAGAAGTGTTGTTCTTTTTTTTTTTTAAAGATATTTATTCAGCATCACGATCGGACTATTACATTTAGCAATCAACATCATGGGTACAAAAAAAAAAAAAGAAAAATAAAAAAAATCTACATTAAAACACCTTGTTGTAATGCATTACACTTTCCACAGAACAGAAACTAAAATAAGCTGTTATCCAATTAGTCACAAATACAGTCCTCAAGTTTTTTTGCCCATACACATGAGTATTTGTCTCAATCATGTCTTCTTTGTAGCAGCTAGGCGCCATCATCACTGTGCTTGGCTGAGTTCGCAAATCTGTTGTAACCTGTAGCTTCCCTGTCAATTCTCTGACTCTCCTCTCCTGCTAAGCTTTCTTTCCTGATTAAAAACTTCTGTCACTGCCATAGCTACTGCTGCTACCATAGCCACCTTGGTTTCGTGGTTTGGCAAAATATTGGCCGCCACGACCATAGGGGCCAGAGCTTCTGCCTCCAAAGTTTCCTCCCTTCCTGGGTCCAAAATTTGAGGACTGATTGTTGTAACTGCCAAAATCATAATGACTTCCACCACCTCCAAAGTTGCTTCCATCATTACCAAATCCATTATAGCCATCCCCACTGCCACCATATCCACCACCACCACGGCTGCCACCAAAGCCACCATGACCACGACCAAAGTTGTCATTCCCACCGAAACCATCTCCACGACCACCACCAAAGTTTCCAGAGGCACTCTGACCTCTTTGGCTGGATGAAGCACTCTCCATCTCTTGCTCTGATGGGGCTTTCCTAACTTCACAGCTGTGGCCATTCACAGTATGGTATTTCTGAATGACAATCTTATCCACAGAGTCATGGTCGTCAAAGGTTACAAAGGCAAAGCCCCTTTTCTTGCCACTGCCTTGGTCAGTCATGATTTCAATCACTTCAATTATTTCCACAAAATAATCTCTTAGGTGATGTTCTTCTGTGTCTTCTTTAATGCCACCAACGAATTTTTTTTCACAGTTAAGTGGGCACATGGTCTTTGAGAATCTTCTTTTGAGACAGCGCTCTTTGCTTCCACAACCCTTCCATCCACTTTGTGTGGCCTTGCATTCATGGCTGCATCCACCTCCTCCACAGTGGCGTATGTGACAAACCCAAAGCCCCTGGAGCACTTGGTGTTGGGATCTCTCATTACCACACAGTCTGTGAGGGTTCCCCATTGCTCAGAATGGCTCCTCAGGCTCTCATCAGTTGTTTCAAAGCTCAACCCTCCAATGAAGAGCTTCCTCAGCTGTTCCAGCTCTTTAGGAGACTGACTTAGACATGATCACAGGGAGAAGAGAGACTTTAACGATACTGCCTCAGCGGCGTCCATGGGCAGAAAGGAGCAAACTGACGAATGTATCTCAGAAGTGTTGTTCTTATGCTTCCCTTGGCAGTATTATAGCAGACTAGAAATCCAGAGTGGGAGACTTTCCACTGTAAGTCCAAGATCAGATTGTAGGCTTGGCCACTTTCTGGTGAGGCTTCTCTTCCTGGCTTGTAGCTTACCGCCATCTCTCTGGATGTAAGCCAGGCTCCAAGGAGCATGCCTCTCAATTCTAATCCAGGATCAATGGCACTGAACTTTCAAAATTTTATGCACTTAAACCTCACCCCAGGTGGATAGTGGCTCTTAGTGGAATTCCTTTTCTGTATCTCTCAGTTCTCCTTCCTGAGGAGTGAGACTTTTCACTCTTCTGAGTAATTCTGCACCTCCTCCATTTGGTGCCGCTTATCTTTCTGTTTTGGGTGGCTCAGAGCCCTGCACTTTTTGAAATTGAGTCCAAGTCCTCCATCATCTTTGTGACCTAGATCTCTTCCTTCTCTACGTGACACTGGACACTACTCATTTGCATTTTAACAAAGAGCTGCTAAGTTTAGTATCATAGAGGGAATGTGACAATTCATATATCATCTGTGAAGAGGACAGACTAACCTGAAAGAGCCAGAGACAATTCCCTAAATTGTGCTCTATGGCAGACTAAATTGGGCAGAGATAAGAGACAGGTACAGTGAAGCAACAGGTAGGGGGCAGATTTATGAGAAAAATATCAAATCAGTGCGGAGAATCTATATGTCATAGAAAGAACAAAGGTCAGGACTGCCTAATTGCTGAATGATGAGACTCACCGAGGGGGTGTTCCTGTTTCTGTGTGGCATTCAATTTACACTGGGAATTCTGGTCAATGGTTTCATTGGGTTGGTCAATGGTAGGAGCTGGTTCAAGACCAAGAAAATGTCTTTGTCTGACTTCATCATCACCAACCTGGCACTCTCGAGGATCATTCTGCTATGGATTCTCTTGGCTGATGGTTTTTTAATGATATTCTTTCCCAACGCACATGATTCAGGGATATCAATGCAAATTATTGATGTTTTCTGGACATTTATGAACCATCTGAACATTTGGCTTGCCACCTCTCTTGGTGTCTTCTACTGCCTGAAAATCGCCAGTTTCTCTCACCCCACGTTTCTCTGGCTCAAGTGGAGAGTTTCTAGGGTGATTGTATGGATGCTGTTGGGTGCACTGCTCTTATCCTGTGGTAGTACCATATCTCTGACCAATGAGTTTAAGTTCTATTCTGTCCTTAGGGGAATTGAGGGCACCAGGAATATGACTGAACATTTCAGAAAGATTAGTGAGTATTATCTGATCCATGTTCTTGGGACTTTGTGGAACCTGCCTCCCTTAATTGTGTCATTGGCCACCTACTCTCTGCTCATCTTCTCCCTGGGGAGGCACACACGGCAGATGCTGCAAAATGGTATGAGCTCCAGAGATCCAAGCACGGAAGCCCACAAGAGGGCCATGAGAATCATCCTTTCCTTCTTTCTTCTCATCTTACTTTACTTCCTTGCCTTTTTAGTTGCATCGTCCAGTCATTTCCTACCAAAACCCAAGATTGCTGTGATGATCGGCGAAGTAATTACAATGTTTTGTCCTGCTGTCCATTCATGTATTCTCATTCTGGGGAACAACAAGCTGAAGCAGACATTTGTAGAGATGCTCCGATGTGAGTCTGGTCATCTGAAGCTCAGATCCAAGGGACTCGTTTTCTCTTAGAGTAACAAAAGGCGTGGAGTGGAGCCTGTGAGCCTTGTGGCCTGGCTCAAGACTACAGGACTCTTCCACACCCTCCTATGGTACCAGTTCCGTAACATCACTAGGAGAGAAACGCTGATTACTTTGCCTCTGGTCCCTGGGGACCTGTTTCAAGGCAAAAGCCACACTTCTCACAGCCTCTCTCTGTATGGTGGTTGTGGAGTGGGGAGGGTGCAGGAGTACAGTAGTGTTTTGGAAATGACAATGTGAGCGCACTCTCACTATAAACACATGGTGCTGTATTTTAAAAGTCATCAGCTCAACGTAGTGAAATTGATTACTAGTTTCAACTTAGATATTAAGAGTGATAAACATAAAATTATATAGTAGACTTGGAAGGAAAGAGCAAAAGTTTTGTAGTCCTGTAGATATGGGTTTGAATTCTGATTCTAGTCAAGATTTTTGGCCTCAGGTGAGTTACTTTAATTATCTGTCTGATCCCCTGTTCTGATCTCTACTGGCCATTTTAGCACAGTGTGTCGTGTAAAGTACTTAGTAAGTGAAGGCTATTATTGTAGCCAATATTGGATTGTGCAGCAAGAGCAATTTCTAAAAGATTCCAGTTTCCAAAAACTCATTGTGTGATGATGAAAACAGTGGAAAGAAGATAAAGACCTTTGGATTCTAGATTCCAATTCAATCTTGCATTTCATGATCATTCTGCTAAAGTACATTTTCAAGTAATTATTTTGTAGATTGGGCAAAAGACCAAGTAGTTTTATTTATTTATTTTTGTTTTTGACCAAGATGCCTACCCAGTTTTAAAATTACAGTTTTATCAAATCTAATAGAAACACATTTTATAAGTTTAATCAATTTTATTTAGGCATTGATTTACTTTTTGTTAACAATTTTGACATGTCAATGAAAAGATACTGTTTAATATCCTGAAGACTTCTCAAATATGTAAACATATTCATTTAGGATACATGGCATTATTCAGAAATGTGGATTTCTAGCACTAATGGGGCTCTCAGAAGTGGAATGTTTATGGCTAAGAATGTGGACCCTGAAACTAGACAACTTGTGTTTAAACCTGGCTTTGGCCCTTTTGAACTGGGTGACCTTGGGGAAACTTCTTAACCAGTCTCTAACTTTCTTCAATTGTGAAATAGAAACAGTAATTGTGTCTGTGTGTGAGTGTGTGTGTTGGGATAAGGTTGTTGGAAGGAATGAGTGAATTAACACATGAAAAATGCTTAGAGTGCTACATGGAGTAAATATACAATAAAACTATTGTTGTTGCTGTTGTTATTTGGTGAAAAGGAGCATATTTTGACATAATAAAAAGGAGTATTACATTACATGATTGGACATTTGGTCATACATAACCAGAAGTTAATTTTAGGGTTGTACTGGGATTTACATCTTCATCTCTAAAATGACAGGAATAAAACACCCTTTGGTCTGCAGAGTGTACATTATCCCATTGCAAACACCTCCCCAGCCAGCAGGTGGGGGCTCAGGAGAAAAATCATATTACTGCTAGGTAAAATAAAGCACTGACTTGTTCACAATACATTTGAGCTTGCAGAGTGAGTAAATTCTGTTGGCCCCACTATAAATTGTCATTGTGACTTGGTGGAGCTGGGCCAATGGTCTAGGCAACATTTCCAGGTTAACTCCGAAATACATAATTTCAGGAGTTCTTGAGTGGAGTTTCCTGGCCATGTTCTGTCTAGCCTCAGTTTCCATTTGTGGCCAGACATGGTGTTCATAACCAGAGAGGAAAGATTTCTGAATTGTCCTTGGCTTTTCAGGCTTCTCCTCTTATTGCCCAGCTAGCAGATCCCCTTGAGAAACGGATGAGTTCTGGCAAATGTCTGGATGTTGCTGTAATATTCCAGGAATGAATACATTTATTGTTTCATTTTGATTCTGGCTAACCTTGATTCCAGTTCATTCCTTCCTCTCACAAACATTTATTTAATACTTATTGTGCACCAAGCATTGTATGAGACATTGTACGAGACCAAGCACTGTATGAGATGCTTGTTCCTTGAACACTGTTCCTGTTCTCAAAAACATTACATTTAGTGGGTAATAAAGACACAGAAACAAGTGTTTAATTTCTGCATCACTGGAACAGATGCTTCAGGTACAACAAAGGGATCATCCTATCTTGAGGGTCCTGATGATACAGGTCATCTTTCTTTCTCGATCCCTTTTGTGGCAGCCATGAAGATGTGTGCTCAGATCTCTGCTGTGGAGGCACAATTGGCTGACGGCGCTAGCTTTGGAGATCTCCTACCATGAGGCCACATTTCCTGCCAGTGGGCCACATTTCCTCCCAGACAGTGGTGGAGCACTGTGGAGCACTAAGGCAGGTCTGTTTTGTTGATATACATGGGACTCCTCCACCAGGCAATTTTGGCCTTATTAGGTTGATTAAAAAAAAAAAACAGCTAGAAAGTTGACTTGTAGGTCAAATTCTCATTCAGAGGGAGAAAGGATTCTGTTAATACTTTTTCTATATCGATTCTTGTGGAAATAACTTGTAACTGAATGAGTTCATTCATTGATCATGCTAGGTAACCTTATCACATCTTAATTATAGCACTTCCTCCTACAAAGAACCCAACATTTTAGTATATTACATTCTGGATAGAGACTGTTACTATCAATTCTAGGATTCCTGCTCTTTCGGCCACATTTATTTCTTGTGGCTTACTCTATGTTATTTATTCTATTCAAATGTGATGTTAGTAATATTTCAACATCAATACTTTAATGCAGCCATCTATTTTATGGATGATTAATTGGAACTCTGTGCCATAATTTTCCTTTTAGTCATAGTCTCATTCTGTTTGCCTGTGTAACTGATGTGGGCATGCCTCTATCAGTGCTTATTAGTTTTGAATAAAAAGCTTCTGTAAGCACCTGAGCACCAGGTCAGAAAATTTCTCCAGGCTTGCGTTCCTGTCATCTGTCTTAAAGGGCCTCATGAGTTTATTCACCTCTTCTGGACCTGATTATCATTTTATCTTAGCTCCTTTTTCTTGTCTATTTCTATTTGGACTTGGCAGTAGGACTTCGTGCTGTACCTTGATGCTAGTTTGGTAATGTGGCTGCATCCAGGATTATACCTTGGTTTCATTTAACTGCTAGAGTAGGTAAGAGATGCCATATTCTTACATTCACCTATGGCCCTCCATAATATCCTTTGCCAGGGATATTGTGTCATATCCCATCTGAGCAAGTACAGAGAAATCCAGCAATGAGATGCCTAGCTATTTGGCTCATAAAATTACAATTAATGCATTACTGTGTATCTCATTCCATTTAACTGGATTGACAGTTAAATGCCTAAAAGAAAACAGCCACATGTGATCTAAATATAAATCCAGATTTATAAAGGAAACACCCATAAGGGATGACTTAATTTTTTCTAAGAAAAACTAGAACGCAGCAAATGGTTATGGCATAAATCTATGTATGCAGATAAAGAATGTAAAACAAAGGAAACATCATGAAAGGATGGGATTCACTGAGAAAGGTTTCCTCAAGGAGGTATTGGGTCTTTGATCTTGATCTATTAGATCACTGTAAATCACTATAGGTGCCAAAGTGAAAGAGTGGCATTGGCATGGCCAGAATTACAGTTGGAGAAACTGGTTGTGGCAGCAACAGATTAGACGGGAGAGAGAAATTAGGTTCTGGTCATCCATGAATATGTGGATAGGAGGTGGGTGGGTAGGAGTGAGGAATGAGGATTTCCACCATATTCTGGCGTATTTAGGAAGAAGCACTTTACTGTGAAGCAGTGACAGAAACATGGTTGGACTAGAGCTCTCCGATTTGGATTGTAAGTTTTTGGAGCCTGCTGTGACTCCTCCCTCTCGCCCTCCTGCTCTTGGAGTGACTCCTGGGATCACCTAGGCTTGTCGTAATTAGACATTTCTAAGGAGAATAGGATACAAATGAAGAAATAGTAATGCAATCCTCGGAAGATTTGCATCTCAGTAAAAGCAGCTGGCCCTTAGATCATGGATGGCTCATTTGCCACACCGGGGAAAAATTAAAAAGGAGATGTCTTTCCTGGCTGGATATTGGTCTCTGCTTGTACATTTTGGTATTTCTCCTGCCTCCACTATCAGCACCATAACTGCTGACTCCTCAATGAGTGAAGATGCAGGGTTTACTTTATTTATCTGCTACTATTGCCTCACTTATTTTAGATTTTGTAGGAATCATTATGAATCTGTTTATTACAGTGGTCAGTTGCAAAACTTGGGTCAAAAGCCACAGAATCTCCTCTTCTGATAGGATCCTGTTCAGCTTGGGCATCACCAGGTTTCTTCTGCTGGGACTATTTCTGCTGAACACCATCTACGTCATGTCTTCAAATACTGGAAGGTCAGTCTACCTGTCTGCTTTTTTTGTGTTGTGTTGGATGTTTTTGGACTCGACCAGTGTCTGGTTTGTGACCTTGCTCAACAGCTTGTACTGCGTGAAGATTACTAACTTCCAACACTCAGTGTTTCTCCTGCTGAAGCGGAATATCTCCCCAAAGACTCCCATGCTGCTGCTGGCCTCTGTGCTGATTTCTGCTTTCAACACTTTCCTGTACATCATACTTAGCCAGACATCACCTTTTCCTGAATTGGTGACTAAGAGAAATGACACATCATTTAATGTCAATGATGCCATCTTGTCTTTAGTGGCCTCTTTCTTCTTGAGCTCATTTCTCCAGTTCATCATTAATGTGACTTCGGCTTCCTTGCTAATATACTCCTTGAGGAGGCATATACAGAAGATGCAGAGAAATGCCACTGGTTTCTGGAATCCCCAGATGGAAGCTCATGTAGGTGCTATGAAGCTGATGATCTATTTCCTCATCCTCTACATTCCGTATTCAGTTGCTACATTGCTCAATTATCTCCCCTTTTATGTAGGGTTGGGTATGGGGATCAAATTCATTTGTGCGATTTTTGCCACCCTTTACTCTCCAGGGCATTCTGTTCTCATTATTATCACACATCCTAAACTGAAAACAACAGCTAAGAAGATTCTTTGTTTCAAAAAATAGTGGAATTTCAGTAAACAATGCCTAGATTCACCTGATGGTTTAGGGGCAAGATTTTCTGTTGGCAGTTTTCCCAGTAGTTTGAGGAATTCGGTTTTGTGATTGCTGATCTGATATCCTAGGCTTTTCAGTGCCTATATTTCAGTTCATTCTGTAATTTTTTTTTGATACATAGGTATTTTAAAATAAGGCACATTCTCTAATAAACTTTTTTGAGGCATTATTTATCATGCATTTTGCGTGGCCATTGCATCCGCAGATAATGGAGATCACCACATTGTTTCATTGTCTATTAAAGTATAATGGGAAATTCTTCTGAATTAGAGAATACATTGGGGTGCACATGATGAGTTAATGTTTGTGGTTTAGTTGAGGAGCTCCGAGTAAGGGCTTAGCAGTGGATAGGTGGCCACTGGGAGCCACTAGACTGACTGAAAGCAAAGGAAGGGGGTGCAGTGCGAAGAGAAGAGGAAAAAAAGGAAGGTTTCAGAGAGAAAAGAAGGAAAGAGAAAGGTGAAAAGAAATAGGTGTACACTGGGACAAGACAGAAAAAGTGTCCTCGCACTTGCTGGAAAACAGTAACTGAGCTATTCCTATTAAGAAACTCTAAGTTTCTAGACTTGTTCTGGAAAAGAGGATAGTGCCAGAGTTCTTAAGTAGAAGGAAGTGATTAGTATTCAAGAAACTGAATCCAGAATAGTTCCAAAGATCTTAAAATCCAGGGGAGGCGGCCTAAGGTCAAAGGCAAGTTCCAAATAGTGAAGTTAACACCATATGAGTAGAAATTTACAAAATACTGTACCTCACCACAGGATATGGAATTCAGTGGAAAGCCAAAGAAGTACTGGACAGGTAGTGGGAGTGCTTGACTTGGGGTGAATTTATTCATCTGCTTCTACATTTGTGCACAGCACAGTTCTTCTCCAGAATGTTGTTCTCAAGTTGGGACAATAAGACTGTGGTTCCAGAAGAAAGAGAGTCTGAAGATGGGATGTTGACAGGGTTTGGAATGTGAATTGGGGAATCATGATTTGTATTTATTTAGGATTTTTTTGTGTTCATAAAATGCTTATGTAATATTTATACATGTCTAAATAAATCTTAAAGTTTTATAAATTACCAGACTTTTCTCATTCTGGCCACCAGAATCTTGACTGCAATATTCAGTAAAAACTACCAAAGCCAGTATTTTGTGCTATGACACCCAGAGGTATTCATCCTGTTAAATCATAAGAGTAAGAGATAAAAGGATTACTGAGAGTGATTAAAAGCACACTGTGTCTTAAGAACTCTAAATGGGTGGCAGAAGCCCCCATTGGTCCCTTAGTATCCACTTTCTCTCCTCTCTTCCATAGTAATCAAATTGTTAGCTATTCAGAATTTTGCAGCAAATTACATTATTGCCATTTCTGTGAGCAGAAAAGATGTATATAGTTTCTAGGTGGTGCTTCAGAACAGTCCTGGCTTCCCTTCTTTTATCTTTTCTTCTTTACCCCCTCCATGAGCTGGAATCTGATGTCAGGATTGTCTGTCTTGGACAGTGCAGATGAGGTGAATGCTTGGGATAGTGGAGTAATTCTCCATCCTAGAGCTGGCTCCATGATTCTAGACACTGTGGACTTGTCACACCAGCTCTGGACTGCTCCAGCCTGAACTCCAGGACTGTTTGTGAGAAATCAGTGTCTCCATTCTTTCAGGTGCTGGGTTTTTGGTCTCTGTTACTTTAGTCAAATAACCTATTCTGTACTCTAAATATATACAATTTATATATATATATATATATATAATATATGTATAAATATTATATACATGATATATAATATATATTATATGTATACATATAATATATATTTTGTGGTGAAATAGTATGTATTTACCATCTTATAGTCAAAGAACATTTTTTTTTTTGAGATGGAGTCTTACTCTCTCTCCCAGGCTAGAGTGCAGTGGCATGATCTTGGCTCACTGCAACCTCTGCCTCCCAGGTTCAAGCGATTCTCCTGCCTCAGCCTCCTGAGTAGCTGGGACTACAGGTACCTGCCACTGCGCCTGGCTAATTTTTTCATTTTTAGTAGAGAAAGGATTTCACCATGTTGGTCAGGCTGGTCTCAAACTCCTGACCTCGTGATCAACCCACCTCAGCCTCCCAAATTCTAGAATTAGAGGCGTGAGCCACAGCACCTGGCCCAAAGAACGTTTTTATATGACCTACTAAGTGAAATAGAAATAAAATCTGTACATGTGGTATAATGTCATTTTTTGGTAAAAATGAATATATATGAAGAAAAATCTAAAAGGAAATGCATCAAAATGTAAACAATAATTATTTTAGGTGGTAGGAATTGAATAATTTTTTTGTATATTTCAAGTTTTCTGTGATGAACATTTTTATATAATCAAAAAACATTTAAAAATATATGAAGTATATACAACCTATCTATCTATCTATCTATCTATCTATCTATCTATCTATCTATCTATCTACCTACCTACCTACCTACCTACCTATCTCATACCTAAAAGACAGAGAAGGAGTCCTGAGGTCCAAATCCAGTTTGTCCTCACTAAGAAAAGTAAGTGAATTGTCTTGCTTTGTCTGGATTGTTTTTCTTGTATTGGAAAAGTTCTGCCAATTTCTTTCCTGGTTTGTCCTACACTCTTCAGTTTTCCCCTCTCTGGATTGGATGTGTTGTCTTTGTGTTAGAATTATTTCTGCTGTTTGAAGCAAGTTTTCAGTCTTTGCTTAGGCACTTGCCCAAAGTCCCCCTTGGGCACAGTTTTTAAGACTGCTGTGTGTTTAGAGTTTTCCTGGTTCTAATATGCTCTGCTAAATACCCACCACTAACTACTTATTAGCCAGGGACTTAAAAAGTTTGGTTTTTGGTTTGATTTTTTCAAGACACAGTAACTTAGAGGCTCTCTAAGAAAAATAACATCCTGCCTATCCCTCCCTTTCCTGCAGTAGGTAGAGAATAGAGGGAGTCTAAAAACTCTTTGTTAAGAAGTCACTTTCTGAAGTGAAGGGCAGGTGTCACAAAAGTGTAGAACCTCATGAAACACTCATTGTGGTAACTATAACTCACGGTCATTGCCATTTAGCTTTTGACTGCTACACGCCCAATACTGTATGAGCTACATTTCCACATGTGATTTTTTTTTTAGCTGGTCTTAACCTTTTTAGTATGGTGGTTATTATTGTCTTCATTATATAGTTAAGAAAATTAAGGCACAAATAAACCATATGAATGGTTTATAATAGCAGAACTAGGAAGGAATAGATCCAGAGCTTCAAGTATAGTCTCTGAAAGTATGAAATTAATGTGGGTGCTTGGTTTCCTTAGCTGAAATGAATGTCATGGTGTCACATAGACTCTGGACTTTTAAGCCTTGAGATTTATATGAGATGTGTTTTTTTTTTTTTTTTTTTTTTTTTTTTTTTTTTTTTTTTTTTTTTTTTTTTTTTTTTTTTTAAATTTTTATTGCATTATAGGTTTTGGGGTACATGTGCAGAACGTGCAAGATAGTTGCATAGGTACACACATGGCAGTGTGTTTTGCTGCCTTCCTCCCCCTCACCCACACTTGGTATTCATCCCCAGGCTATCCCCCCAGCCCCCCCCCGCTGTCCCTCCCCCATTTCCCCCAACAGTCCCCAGTGTATAGTAGACCGCCTCTCTGTGTCCATGTGTTCTCATTTTTCTCACCCGCCTATGAGTGAGTATATGCGGTATTTCTTTTTCTGTTCTTGTGTCAGTTTGCTGAGAATGATGTTCTCCAGATTCATCCATGTCCCTACAAAGGACACAAACTCATCATTTCTGATTGCTGCATAATATTCCATGGTGTATATGTGCCACATTTTCCCAGTCCAGTCTATCATCGATGGGCATTTGGGTTGGTTCCAGGTCTTTGCTATTGTAAACAGTGCTGCAATGAACATTCGTGTGCATGTGTCCTTATAGTAGAACGATTCATAGTCTTTTGGATAGATACCCAGTAATGGGATTGCTGGGTCAAATGGAATTTCTATTTCTAGGTCCCTGAGGAATCGCCACACTGTCTTCCACAATGGTTGAACTAATTTACACTCCCACCAACAGTGTAAGAGTGTTCCTATTTCTCCACATCCTCTCCAGCATCTGCTGTCTCCAGATTTTTTAATGATCGCCATTCTAACTGGTGTGAGATGATATCTCAATGTGGTTTTGATTTGCATCTCTCTAATGACCAATGATGATGAGCACTTTTTCATATGTTTGTTGGCCTCATGTATGTCTTCTTTTGTAAAGTGTCTGTTCATATCCTTTGCCCATTTTTGAATGGGCTTGTTTGTTTTTTTTCTGTAAATCTGTTTGAGTTCTTTGTAAATTCTGGATATCAGCCCTTTGTCAGATGCGTAAACTGCAAAGATTTTTTCCCATTCTGATGGTTGTCGATTCACTCTAGTGACTGTTTCTTTTGCCGTGCAGAAGCTGTGGAGTTTGATTAGGTCCCATTTGTCTATTTTGGCTTTTGTTGCCAATGCTTTTGGTGTTTTGTTCATGAAGTCCTTGCCTACTCCTATGTCCTGAACGGTTTTGCCTAGATTTTCTTCTAGGGTTTTTATGGTGTCAGGTCTTACATTTAAGTCTTTAATCCATCTGGAGTTAATTTTAGTGTAAGGTGTCAGGAAGGGGTCCAGTTTCTGCTTTCTGCACATGGCTAGCCAGTTTTCCCAACACCATTTATTAAATAGGGAATCCTTTCCCCATTGCCTGTTTTTGTCTGGTTTATCAAAGATGATATGGTTGTAGATATGTTGTGTTGCCTCTGATGTTTCTGTTCTGTTCCATTGGTCTATATCTCTGTTTTGGTACCAGTACCATGCTGTTTTGATTACTGTAGCCTTGTAGTATAGTTTGAAGTCTGGTAGCGTGATGCCTCCCGCTGTGTTCTTTTTGCTTAGAATTGACTTGGCTATGCGGGCTCTTTTTTGGTTCCATATGAAATTCATGGTGGTTTTTTCCAGTTCTGTGAAGAAATTCAATGGTAGTTTGATGGGGATAGCATTGAATGTGTAAATTACTTTGGGCAGTATAGCCATTTTCACAATATTGATTCTTCCTAACCACGAACATGGAACGTTTCTCCATCTGTTTGTGTCCTCTCTTATTTCGTTGAGCAGGTGTTTGTAGTTTTCCTTAAGGAGGTCCCTTACATTCCTCGTGAGTTGTATTCCTAGGTATTTTATTTTCTTTGTAGCGATTGTGAATGGCAGTTCGTTCTTAATTTGGTTCTCTTTAAGTCTGTTATTGGTGTATAGGAATGCTTGTGATTTTTGCACATTGATTTTATATCCTGAGACTTTGCTGAAGTTGCTTATCAGTTGCAGGAGCTTTTGGGCTGAGGTGATGGGGTCTTCTAGGTATACTATCATGTCGTCTGCAAATAGAGACAATTTGGCTTCCACCTTTCCTATTTGAATACCCTTTATTTCTTTTTCTTGCCTTATTGCTCTGGCTAGAACTTCCAGTACTATGTTGAATAGAAGTGGTGAGAGATGTGTTTTTAAATGAAAAAGTAGTAACATTAAAGAAGAAAAAGATTATTAGATATCTTTTGAATGTTGCTACTTGGGAAGGAATAGGCCAACAGAAATATGATGAGAAGGTAGATACAATTTCTGTAAGAACTAAATGAAATTCTTAAAAATTTCAAAGATTTTTAAGGTTTCTTTATATCACTTAAATTTCACTTAAACATTTTTAACTATGTCTGGCTTTGGGTTTCCCTGATCATTGTTACTAGCATTCTGTTGATAAACCATTTTCAATTGTTAAAAAAAGAGAAAAGATTACTATAAAGGAGTCTTTTAAAGCATGAACAGAATGTAACTTTTAAGGTAGCCTCAAAAGCCACAGTCTTTAGGTGAAATTGAAGCTTACTGAAGGCATTTAAAAAAATTTTTCAATAATATATATATATTTTTTACAAGTTAAAGCTGGAGGTGGATCATCTAGTCTAGTTCACTCATTCTCAAAGAAGGCTGGGAGGGTGAGAAGTACATCAGAGTCCACTGGGAATTTTTATTTTTCAAATTTTATACTCTGCCTTCATTCCTTCTGGGTGTGGGAGTAGAAGGGGGAAGTAGAATTTGACAAAACTCCCTAGGGAATTGGATATTGTGGTCTAAGGAAAGGCACAGATACACATTTCCCCGTCGAAGAGAAGAGCACAAGGCCAGTTTTACTCCACGAGGAAAAAAGTGTGAAAAAAAATATCCATGTTGCTATAAGAATTTGCCTGGCATAGAAATTAACAAGAGAGTGATATGGGTTAATGGGGGTGGGAGAAGAGGAGAGGAAAGGGAAGACGTAAGGATAAGGGCAACAGCAGGAGGAGGGGTGCAGTCTGTACACCCTCCTCCCCATGCCTGGCGGAGGTGTGAGGTCAACATCACTTCACTACGGTGTGATTATCTGGATTATGTCTATGTGGATATATGGGGTCTGGGAAATGGGGCGACTGTAACTCTAACTTGGGTCAGCAGGAAGGAGCCAGGAGCCAGGAGCCCTGGGAAAATGACTGGGTGTGTGCACAGCTAGCTTGCAAATATATGATATCTAAATACAGGTACATACTTGATTGGTCTGATAACATTTCTGACCTATTTTAAATATGGAAAAATTATTTCTCTCAATTTTGTTGCTTTCACAGATGGGACAATGGCTGTGGTTATAATGATCTGAAATCCAGGTATCTCAAGAGAAGAAATAGCTGGATATTGATATTACTCAGAAAAGATCTCTCCTAACTCCTATCTACCCCTTTACATCTTTGGCTTCTATGTGTCTTAAAGGCCTGGGTTAATTAGTCTCTCATCTTTATTCATGCTTTCCAGAGATCCTGGAAATGTGCAGAACTGGACACCTGTGTCTAGAATTAGTAGCTCAGTTCATCTTGGATTTGCATACTGTGAATAACAGACTTCAGGTGCTCTCTGACTTTATTGAAATTAGTACTTAGGGAGAGAAATCGCCAAGGAAAGTAAGAAAAATAACACCAATTAGACTATTTGGGGAGCATCAGGCTAGGTAATTTCTTTTATCATCGCAATAGCCCTTTGAGGTAAACATTATCATCATCATTTTTACAGAGGGGGAACTGAAGCTCAGAGGAGTTAATTGACTTCTTTAAGGACCTACCTGCTAACTGGTTGAGTTGGGAGCACCTCCAAATCTGTTTGACTTCAAAACACATTGCCTTTCTCTGGATGGCCACTAGTGCCCCATTGATTAATACATCTAACAGAAAGCTAGTCGTGAGGCCTGTGTCCCATTGAGGGCCAGTACTAGCATGAACCTAAGAACTCTTTGCTTTGGTTGGGCAGACACCCAGAAAGTCCTGTCTGTAGTCTGTGCTGCTTGACCCTTTCCTTAGTGTGATTTTGCAATGTTATGGGAACACCTCAGTGTTCTCTGGATATGCACAATTCTCATTGCTAAATGCTAAAAATGTAATTCTCAATGCTAAAAAATGTAATTATTAGATCTGAGTTTTATTTACATTTTTAAAATAATGTTTTAATTTCATTTTATTTTATAGAAAAGTTGCAGAGTAAGTACAGAGAGTTCAAATATCATCCTCACCCAGTTTCTGCTAATATTTATATCTTACCATAACCATGGTACAGGTGGACTTAATATCTCTACTCTGTGTCGGTTTCTCAACTCTTTTTAAAATTACCTTGACAGGTTTTTTTTTTTTTTTTTTTTTTAAATAAAGATGGGGTTTCACCATGATGGCCAGGATAGTTTTCAACTCCTGACCTCGGGTGAGCCACCCACCTCGGCCTCCCAAAGTGCTAAGATTAGGCGTGAGCCACAGCGCCCGGCCACCTTGACAGTTTTAAAGATTATTATTCAGGCATTTCGTAGAACGTCCCTCAATTTGAGTTTGTCTGATGTTTTTCTCAGTCAGACCGACGTAAAGTGCCCCAGTCGTCACGTTAGGAGTTATGTGATATCAACATGACTGGTCACTGGTGACGTTAACCTTGATCACTTGGTGAAGGTGGTGTCTGGCAGGAACATTGCAAAGTTACTATTTTTTCCCCCATTTCCATACTTGGTTCTTTGGGAGCAAGTCATTAAGTCCAGTCCAAACTCAGAGGGAGGGAAATTAAGCTGCACCTCCTGGAGAGTTCCCCACATTTTGCCTGCTGTAGTTAAAAATTCTCAGCCCTCCAAATTTCATATTCATAAAAGCACACCAACTAACTTCCCCTCCCTTCATCTGTAGTCCCCTCACTAGCCCACTTTTACTCTATTCGCTTCCCTTCCCTGAGCAACGCTGCTGATGCGGGTCATCTTCTTCCTCGGGGCTGTGATCTTTGCTGCACACAACACCTTCCATGGTGTAGTTTGTGCTTCCTCCTCTCTCCCAGCGCCTAAATTGCAGTTCCAAAGAGGCCTCAATGGCTAGTGAGCAAGACTCCTCTTCCTCATACGGTTGTGAGGAAGGAAGCGGGCAAGACTATGAATTTGTGTACATTCATAAATTGTGTTCCTGGTACACGTGCTTATGAAAAACATGCTTGACCTGTTCAGTTTCTGAATATCTGGACTATTTCAGCTCATTAAGGGAATTTGTTTGCTTAGGTCAACAGCTTTTACAGAGGAGTTGTCTTGACGCCATCTAGTGGCAAAATAGGCACAATTCTGAGAAGCATTTAAAAAAGTCCCTAGTACAGGAAGAAGGTTTTCAAGTGAGATGTAGAAGAGGGGATAGAAGATGGAACTGTACTGGGTCTGGTAGCAGAAGGGGGCAGTTTTTTTTTTTTTTTTTGGTGAAAGTGCCAAGTTTTCAAAACCAATGCTTGTTCTTTGTTTCATTCTTTTTAATATTCTTATTATAGACTGCTCTGTTGATGCTGAGTGTGAAGCCATAACTTGCCCCTTGGATGGTCTCTTCTGATGCTAGCATCCCGCTTGATCTTTCATCAGCTTTCTTTACTTGGTCAGGTACTGCCGAAGTAGCTGAGGGCTCAGAGCAGTGGGGAATAGGAGCGTGAATAGAAGGGACTTTGGTAGAAAGAGGTATGGTAGTATCATGGCAGACACATTTTGGTCGTGTCAAAAGTGAAAACCAATACTGTGGCTCTGTTAAAGTGAATGGCACTGAGGCTATGATTCTCCACATACACCCCTGCAATGCAGCTCTTGGCGTGGATGCCAATAGGCTGGATAGTTCTATGTGGAGATATAAGTAGCAGCCATGGGTCACAGATTTCTCTCCTGCCTGACCTCTCCTAGAATTTATTATTTAGCAGTTGATGTTTATCCTACCTTCTTGTTTTTGCTTGTTTGCTCACCCTATCCTTCCCTTTGTTTTCATTGTCATTGCAGTAAGCCTTTCCACTGGCGTAAATATAGCTCTCTTTATATATTCAAATTACAAACATATTAAAACCATCAATTACTTGCCTCACCCACCAGAATGTAAGCTCTGTGAGAGCAGCAACTTTGTTTCTTTCCACTGTATCCCAAGACCTTGGAACAGAGGCCTGGCACATAGTAGTCATTCATAAATATTTGCTAAATAATTGATAAATTTCATGCTTTCCCTTTTTATAACACGAGGTGCCTTGCATTTGCCACTGTTTAAATTCTCAGAATGTCTTATTTAGCTTTTGTGGAGTTAGGTTGGGTGAAAGAAGGATTTCAGGAAACTGTGCTCTAGGCTATCTGGATTTTAGCTCTTTTCTTCAGAAGGCCATTCCATAACCGTGGCTCTGTACTTAATCTCAGATCCCAGGCCAGCGTCATGTAGATGTAATGCAGGTGGGACTGTTATCTTCAAGAATGTTTCTAATGTTCACAGCTGTAATATCTTTACCAGACAATAGATTTCAGACAGTAGCAAAATCTGAGTTGTGAGAGGTGTTCTACCATAATACTGATAGCATCTTCAGGGATTCTGACATAGCCAGGAGCAGGACATACTCATCAGCACTGAAGCAGGGCACCTCCTGATTCAGCAGTGAGACATTCCCCTTCCCAGCCACGTTGACTGCTGCTCTAGGAATGCTGATGCCGGTTGCAGTGGCTGAATTTCTTATTGGCCTGGTTGGAAATAGAGTCCCTGTAGCCTGAAGTTTTAGAGAATGGGTCAAAAAAAGGTAAGGAGTCCATAAAAATCTTCATTAAGCCACTTTCGCCTACTCAGGCTGATCCTGTTGGACTTAATCTGTTTCCACTTTCCCAGAGCAGTAGTTGGCTTTACTGTCTTAATGTCTTCTGAGTCCTGGTAAGCCAGGCCACCATGTGGTTTGCTACTTTCTTCAGTGCCTTCTGCTGCATGAAGATGATGAACTTTGCCTCCCTGACTTCTTATAGCTGAAGAAGAGGGCTTGGAGGCTGGGTTTTTGGTTTTTGCTAGTGTCTTTCAGGATCACTTTTTATTTCTCAGCTCTTGTTGGCTGGATGCTTTAAAAACCATTAGCAGGAAATAGCAGCATCCTCCATCCCATTTGAAACCTGTTATTTTTATAGATTGCAGTCTAGTGCAGGAAACTGATTGCTATTTGTGGTGTTCCTGTTCTACTTGTCTTTTTGTATAGACATCACAGGAAGATGGAGGACTACACAGCTGTAAGGAGGATGTTGAACCACGGTGCATGTCGCTCTGGCTCTGATCTTCCCCCTTCACATGGTTTCTGCGTTGGCCAGCCACTTTTCCATAACCTTCACCATTCTTGCCATCTCTGCAGCACTCATGGCTGCCTCTGTTTCACTTCCCTCTATGGTAATGGTTATGAGGAATCAGACTTGTCAGAGAATTCTGTGGGAGATAATATGTGCTTGCAACTCCCAGAGGCCACGATGTGGGAGAAGGATCTAATCAGGCCCTTAACTGTATCATTGACAACGGCAAAAATAACTGTAGATTTATAGTAAAATAAACTTTTTATTCTCAATTCTCCTTCCCATTTCTTCTTTGATTTTGAAACAAAATGAAAAACAGGCTAGAAATTGGAGCTTATTGCACTCTAAGTGATGCAAATCACATTATTTTAATAAACTACAGAAGTCAAAACTGAGTTTTCATATTTTGCATGGAAAGTATCACATTTAAAAAAAATTACTGCAGATAATCCAATTTCCTTTGCCAATACACTATGTTTTTGACAAAAGGAAGTATAAAATAGCTATAGTTTGAAAATAATATATTTTAAAAAGAAGTAAACTTATATGTTAATTGCTGGATGTTTTTTAGGCAAGCACTTTTCTTAGTGGAATTAGCTACATTAGTATCTCAATTTTCCATGTGGTTTAGCCTCTCAACACTGGTAGTAAAGTAGTCTGCCAAAAATCCTATCTTTATATTTCTAGATATTTTGTTTTTTTGATGCCAGGCTAGGTTTCCGGTAATATATCAGTTGGCTACCAGGATCTGTGGCAGATTCCTCTGCAAGGCTAGACTGGGGCAGGTGGGGCGAGAGAGGCACTATGACTCCATCAGAAAGTTGCCAAAGAAACACTGCTTTTGGATAGTTTCAAGCCTCCCCTAGATTTTCTGGCCAGTAGAAGATCCTGACCTTCTCTGCCCCTCCATATCCTACAGCCAGAGTTTTTAGAATGCTAGCTCTTGCAGCTGGGTGGAGATGATGTACAATGAATACTACCTGGAGGCAGGGACTGTGTATTATAATGGTGTCATCCCCTGCGCCTAGTATACTGTAGCTTGACACAAAATAAGCACTCTGCAAATCTACTCAAGAAATGGAAATCTAGCCCTACAATCCATTCAGTTATTAGTAGAGCAACTGAGGCCTAGAGAGGGGCAGTGACCTACCTGCCTACAGCTTCACAGAGAGTTCTCATCATGCTTACATTTTTTTTTTTTTTTTTTTTTTTTTTTTAGTGGGGGGATGGAGTCTTGCTCTGCTGCCCAGGCTGGAGTGCAATGGTGCAATCTCGGCCCACTGGAGCTTCTGCCTCCTGGGTTCAAGTGATTCTCCTGCCTCAGCCTCCTGAGTAGTTGGGACCACAGATACCTGCCACCACGCCTGGATAATTTTTGTAGATATGGGGTTTCACCATATTGGCCAGTGTTGGGATTACAGGTGTTAGCCACTGTGCCCAGCCCAATGTTATTTTTATGAAAATAAAATTTCTCTTTTTTTAATATATAGCATATGCACTTATAACTGGCACTGTATAGAGCATGAGCATGTTTTGATTTGGTCTTTCTTGTTGAGGGGTCTTGTTACACTGTATCCTGGTGTCTAGACTTTGGCCCGCGACCTTTGAGATGGAGATCCAGTGTCTGTGGTACTGTTTGCCATCTCTGGGTCTATACTCAGGGTTCCTACATGTAGATGCAAATACAGAGGGTATCATAATTTCCAACCTCTCTGTTCCTCATCATAGCTATTCAGTCTTGTTTGAAGATAGATTACAGAAGGACAAGGTCAAATCCAGATTTTGTGGTGTGAAAATTTACCCTGGTGTGTTATCGCTACCAGGGGATCTGACCTCAGCCAGGAGCAGTGAGAGCCTCCCCTCCCCAGCCATGCTGAGTACTGCCTTAGGACTGCTGATGCTGGTAGCAGTGGTTGAATTTCTCATCGGTTTAATTGGAAATGGAGTCCTCGTGGTCTGGAGTTTTAGGGAATGGATCAGAAAATTCAGCTGGTCCTCATATAACCTCATTATCCTGGGCCTGTCTGGCTGCCGATTTCTCCTGCAGTGGCTGATCATTTTGGACTTAAGCTTGTTTCCACTTTTCCAGAGCAGCCTTTGGCTTCGCTATCTTAGTATCTTCTGGGTCCTGGTAAGCCAAGCCAGCTTGTGGTTTGCCACCTTCCTCGGTGTCTTCTATTGCAAGAAGATCACAACCTGTGATCATCCTGCCTGCTTGTGGTTGAAGCAGAGGGCCTATAACCTGAGTCTCTTGTGTCTTCTGTGGTACTTTATAATCAATTTGTTATTTACAGTCCGAATCGGCTTAACATTCTCTCATCCTCCCCAAGGAAACAGCACCATGCTGTATCCCTTTGCAAGCTGGCAGTACTTGTATGTATTTCGGCTCAATTCAGGAAGTTGGTTCCCTTTCATAGTGTTTCTTGTTTCCTCTGGTATGCTGATTGTCTCTTTGTATACACACCACAGGAAGATGAAGGTCCATTCAGTTGGTAGGAGGGATGCCCGAGCCAAGGCTCACATCACTGCCCTGAAGTCCTTGGGCTGCTTCCTCTTACTTCACCTGGTTTATGTCATAGCCAGCCCCTTCTCCATCACCTCCAAGACTTATCCTCCTAATCTCACCAGTGTCTTCATCTCTGAGACATTCATGGCTGCCTATCCTTCTCTTCATTCCCTCATACTGATCATGGGGATTCCTAAGGTGAAGCAGACTTGTCAGAAGATTCTGCGGAAGACAGTGTGTGCTCGGAGATGCTGGGGCCCATGATCTGGGGAGAAATGTGTGGTCAGGGCACTCTTGGGATGCTCTGTTGATAGCTCTCTATAAGGGAGCTGCCTTTCATGTCCTTTAAGATTTTTCTTCTTTTACTCCAATTTAATGAATGAGCAACAGAAAATTTGGATCGAAACCCAATACTATTTTTCTTTTGGCAATACAAAATACATTTTTTTTAATGTACTACAGAAATCAAGGTTAGGGCTTCATGTTTGGTGAAAGAGGTATTATATTCTGTCTATATATAGCAAATAATTCATATATAAAATGTGTTTTTCCTATTATAGGAAACAGATTAGGAACAATTATAGTGATTGTTAAATTTTATGAAATTACATTTATGTTAGTCATTTTAGATAGACTTTAAAAAAAAGCATGAAATAATTTCCCCATTTCTCTGCTGTAATGACTCTAATTATATAACTGAAAAACAAAACAAAACATCTTATATTTCTGGAAGTTTCTTGGAGCCCTAGTCTTGGCTATCAGAATAAAAGGCAGTTGGATGCCACGATCTGTATTAAGCTCCAAGGCTCAGGACCTGGAGTCGGGCAACATGAGAGTGAGGGGCACTTGCTTCTGCTTAAAAAAAAATAGAGTGCTTTTGAAGAGGTCATGCTGTCTCCTCTTCAGTCATTTAGCCATTTTGCCTGTCCACTGTGGCCGCACCACAGCCTACAGTCAGAGTTCTAGTGTGCCAGGTCTTTGAGTAGGAGGGAGTCATTGAGAATGCTAGATCCATGGCAGCAGGAGCTGTGTCTGTTTTTATTTTCTCTTATGTCTCTGGAGACTAGAACAACTGCCTATCCCATAATAAACAATAAATACTTGGTGAACGGTTGATTAGCTGTACTAACTACTCTCACAACACCTCCTTTGTATTATAGGTAAAGAAACTGAGGCCTGAGAGGAGCAGTGTCCTGCCCAGGTTTCATGGAGAGCTGGGTCAGTGCGGGGAGAGGGGCAGTGTCCTGCCCAGGTTTCATGGAGAGCTGGGTCAGTGCCGGGAGAGGGGCAGTGTCCTGCCCAGGTTTCATGGAGAGCTGGGTCAGTGCGGGGAGAGGAGCAGTGTCCTGCCCAGGTTTCATGGAGAGCTGGGTCAGTGCGGGGAGAGGAGCAGTGTCCTGCCCAGGTTTCATGGAGAGCGGGGTCAGTGCGGGGAGAGGAGCAGTGTCCTGCCCAGGTTTCATGGAGAGCGGGGTCAGTGCCGGGACCACAGCTGTTTCTTGACTCTTGGTCCAGGGCCCTTTGCTTTACAACATGCTACTTTCATAACGAGCTAACTTGCCCTTCCCTCTTTTGAATCCCATCCCTCTTGCTACAGACTTTTCTATGCACCTCTTTCTCTACCTTCTTTCTAGCCTTCTTTGTTTCACTTCTGGGGGATCTGAAATCTAAATTGTAACACCTGATGTTCTTAAACATTCTTTTCTGCTTCCTGTTGACCATCCGAATCTACTTTCATGAATCTATTCTCTCAAACGTATCTTTTTCTTATCTGAAGCTGAGAATTGAGGTACATGCTAGGCACATGTGGATATCAGTCATCACACAGAGGGAGACTAGTTCCACTGTCACTGTGAGTTGTGTGAGGTCAGGTACCATATTTTGTGTCCTGGGAAGGATCATATTCATTCTTTTTAAATAGAAAGGTGTTGCTTCTTGGTTATATATTTGTTAGTAGAATTAATTTTCATTATGCCATTTCTATTTTTTTTACAGATGTCCTTTGTGACCAGTTGCTGTATAATGATAATAGTATTTAATATTTGTATTGGGCTTTATATTTTACCAGTCTCACGTATAGTTCATTATCTCATTTTATTTTCATAGCAACTCTATGCAGTTAGCAGTTTTGTCTCCAATTTACAGGTGACAAGGCTGGAGTGATGATTTGCCCAAGTTCATCAACTTGTAAATAATGTACATGGAGTAGTCCCAGATTTTTTGACTCCAAGTCTTGTGCTCTTTCCAGTAAATTCTAAGTAGCTCATTGTTCATATTTGTAAGAATTCAAAATAGGATTAGCCTGTGGATTTCCTTCTTTTTCTGTATACAATTTAGCTTATGATGGGTATGAGACTGCTTTGTGTTTTAGCAAAGAAAACAAATCCAAAGGCAAATATATACTCTTGAATTAATTCCTATGTAATTGAATCTTTTATAATTTGCATTTTTAGAGTTGCAGCTGGATCCATGTGCGTCTGTGTGTGTGTGTGTGTGTGTGTGTGTGTATGTATATATATTAATGGCCTTACATTTAATTATGTGATATGCTCTGTGGTGGTGTAGCCTAGAGGAGGTGTGAAATGTTAAAAATGTGATATATGAGCATAGCTAAAAATGAATTGAACGGCACAGAAAGGTAGAAAATGAACAGCAACGTTTTCCCATTCCACCTTCCATTATCAGTCCCACTAACTGGATAGAATTGTATCTTATCACTTGTGTTAGTTCTTTTAGTGGTTATTTTTTACAATTCTAAACAGTAAGATTTTGGCTCTCTTACTTGTCTTATCAACTTTAAACTATAGCTTTTGAGTCTCATTCATCAAGGTTTGAGGATTGTCTCATTTTATCCCTAATCAAATTTCCTCTCCTAAATTTGATTAGTTTTATTTTGTCATTCTGACAGTAATTACTTTTACAATTATAAGTAATATATATACTGCTTTTTGAACCATACCTTATGACAATATCCATAGAGTCCTAATTATGCAGGAGGAAGAAATGAGTGCTTTACCTGTCCTGCACTTCTCCCATATCTCAACTTCTGTCACCTGTGCTATCAGTTATGAATGACATAGTCCAACTTCATATGATTTAAGGAGAAAATATACTTATTGAAAGGAAATTGACTACATTATAGAACCAAGGAGATGGCTGGAGAATCAACCTCAAAATGGGAACTAAGACGGGCTAAATAAACAAGAGCACAGTCAAGTCGTGCTCCAGGGACTGATGCTGGCACCACCTCTCCCATTTCAGCTGTCAGCACTGTGTTGTTGACACTGCCACTGCCTCTGAGAATGTGTCTCTTTGAGCCATCCTGGGTGGGATTTTTGGCTGGCTGATTCTAGATCACACGCCTACCCTAGCTGACAAGCCCTAGGGTGAGGAAAAATCAGATTTCCCTTTGACTTCTGAAATATACGTTTTTAAATTAGGTGAAATAAATTATCCCACCATGGATTTAAGCAGCAGAATGGGTACAGCTGCTGGTGTGGAATTAATGCACTGGAAGGCCAGCTCTAGAAACTCGCAGGAGATGTGACAAAGTAATAAAGAGATGGAAAATTTAAAAGCAAAGCAATATGACACACAGAAATGAAAGGACAATCATAGGAATGGTTGGAGCCCCAGAAGGAGATGAAAAAAATGAGCACAGGGAATGAAATATTTGAAGAATTAATTAATGATCAAGAATTGCATTATGTTAACGATGAAAAACAACAGACTAAAAGAGCTCAAGTGGTGTTGAAGACAGATAAAGTGGGAGGAATTCGTCTCACTTAAACACATTGTAGAGATTTAAGAATATCAAAGACAGGAAATTTTACAAAACTTTGAAAGAACAGATCAAGAATCAGATTGACATTTCTGAGGAGAATACAGCAAAAGATTTCTAAATGACATTTTATTCTAGTAAATATTTTGTTCTTATTTTCAAGTAACACCAAGAAGAAAAGTTTAGAAATATTTTTTTCTGACTAGGAACATATTTTATATTAATTATAAATGGGGAGTTAATTCTAAAAATGTCAGTGAAGGCTCAGTGGGTTGATTGTCATAAGGTTAGTGAGAAAATTCTGAAATATTTGAACAATCAAAGAAAATCTTAAAACTAAAGGACTTGGAGAGATTGTGATGTCACATTTATAAATGAATTAAAGGAGTCAATGTGGCATAGAATTGGAGATGACTCTGGAGGGAATAAAATAGCACAGGTAATTGCCAGTGCATCAGAATTTGTTGGGTGTGCAGCAAAGGAAACAGGAAAAATTAAACATTTCAACTGAAGACAAAGAAACAAGCGGATCAACTTTCTCCCAATTAAAGGGAAAGCCTTAGCAATATATGAGCATCTTAAGAAAGAAACTGAAAATTTGCTGCAGTGATCTCCTTTAGTGGAAGCTGTGGAGTGGCTTCAAGGACTTCCACATTCTACACACCTGTTGAGTTATTAGTGAAACTGAGTGAAGATTAAATAGCAGCAAAAACATTTCTTTCTCCTGTGTTTTAAAAAGTGTATTTATAGATAAGGTTGACTCTTGTTCGGCTTTTAAAATTTTACCTTTTTTACTTGACAAATAGTAATTGTGTATATTCATGGGGTACCTAGTGATGTTTTGATACACATAATGTATTGTGATCACATCAGGGGAATCAGCACATCTGTCATCTCAAACATTTATCATTTCTTTGTGTTGGGAACATTCAATATTCTCTTAGTTATGTGAAATAATATAATAGATTATTGTTAACTATAGTCATCCTACACTGGTTCAGATTTTGTAATGAAATTAATCTCTGAAAATTAATTCTCTCAAAGATCTATGTATACTTTGAAAGAAATGTAAGCCCCAGTATAAAGGCTGAGAATGAATAACTGACAGATGTTGAGTGCAAAGGCTATAAAGATATATCTCTATATATAGGTTATATAGGATTTTTATTAGGGTTGCTTTCATTTCAGTTGATGTTCTGTGGGTACATAGTTACATGGGTTTTCAATAGTCTTCTTCAACCTTATTCTGTCCCATCCCCAAATAAACTCTTATATTTTGTGCATGATTTTGCAGAATTTAAAGTTCTATAGGAACATATATATCACTTTATGAAGGAAGGCCTGTATATACCTCATAGGTTGTCATGAAGATTAAATGAATTAATAGATGTAAAGGGCTTAAAAGAGTACCTGGTATGTAATAATGGATAAAATTTTTAATCTTTAATATTATTATACTGCTGTTTAGGAAAAATAATTTATTTACACTTTTGACAAGTAATAATGTAAATTATGGGGTACACAGTGATAGCGATGTTATATATATACAGTATGGAATGATTGAATCAAGTTAATTAAAATATCTATCACCTTAAAGACTTGTTTATTCCACTTGTGTAACTTAACTGTAACATTTTACTCTTTGACCAACATTTCCTGATTCCCTCCACCGCCCAGCCTCTGGTAACTATCATCCTACACTCTGCTTCTATGAGTTTGATTGTTTTAGATTCCACATGTAAGTGAGATCATGAGGTGTTTGTCTTTCTGTGCCTGGTCCTCGGATTTACTCATATTGTCAGAAATGACAGGATTTAGAAAAAATAATTTTTTTTTTTGCCAATCATTGAGAGCTTGTAAGGTTGCTGAGGTTGGTTGGCCTTGAACTCTTGGCCTCGCCTTCGCAAGCGCCACGACATCCGGCCGGACCCACTTTGGGCCCCGAAAAAATAATTTTAAATATTTGTACTTGCAAAGAATAATGAAGAGATAAAGAAAATAGAATAGAAACACCAGATAAATATGTAAATTTAACAGATGATAAATGTGGTCTTCTTCTCAAAAAGGATTATTGAGCCACTTGCTGAAATAAGTGGCTAAGCATTTAGGATATAGTAATTTTAGATTTTTATTTCACATTATCTTTACTAAATTTGAGTTAAAGAATTAAGTGTAAGAAATGAAACCATAAAAAGCTCAAAGAAAATATAGATGAATAAATTATTGGGGTATCAAAGAAGAAATTTGTAATTATGCTATCAAGGACAAAAATCATCCAAAAATTATTAACATATATGATCACAAAAAAATTAAACTTCTTCATGTTGCAAACAGGATGCCTATAACTGTCAATAGCAATGGATAAACAGAGGACAATATCACAACTAAGCATATATAACTAGAAGAATGAGTTATTATTATTGTTACAAAACCATTAAAAAAGAACCATAACAGGCTAGGCTCAGTGGCTCATGCCTGTAATGTCGGCACTTTGGGAGGCTGAGCTGGGATGATCACAAAGTCAGGAGTTTGAGATCAGCCTGGCCAACATAGTGAAACCCCATCTCTACTAAAAGTACAAAAAATTAGCTGGGCGTGGTGGCAGGTGCCCATAATCCCAGCTACTCGGGAGGCTTAGGCAAGAGAATCACTTGAACCCAGGAGGCAGAGGTTGCAGTGAGCTGAGATCCTACCACTGCATTCCAGCCCAGGCAGCAGAGCAAGACTCCGTCTCAAAGAAAGATAGAAAGAAGAAAGAAAGAAAGAAAGAAAGAAAGAAAGAAAGAAAGAAAGAAAGAAAGAAAGAAAGAAAGAAAGAAAGAAAGAAAGAAAGAAAAAGGAGGGAGGGAGGGAGGGAGGGAGGGAGGGAGGGAGGGAGGGAGGGAGGAAAGAAGGAAGGAAGGAAGGAAGGAAAGAAAGAAAGAGAAAGAAAGAACCGTAACAGAAAGAAAGAAGAAAGAAAGAAAGAAAGAAAGAAAGAAAAGAACCGTAACATTCCAAACATTCCAATAGAAAAATGAAAAAGGCTTTGGAAGCAATTAAAAAATAAATCAATATATGTGGTTTATAAACATTGTTATTTCTCACTAGTCAAAAAAGTGACTTTGTAATACCATTTTGTGTTTATCCAGTTAGCAAAGACTAAAAAAAGAAAGATAATGGTTTTGTTGAGAATACAGGGAAAGGATGTTCTCATACATTGAGAATGGATGCACTAATTGGTATAATATTCTGAGGGACAATTTGGCAGTATATTTTAATGCATAGGTATATACCTTCATATAGCAATTATACTTTGTAAATATAGCTCTATTAAAGATCTATGTAAAGTTGCTTTTACAAAGATGTTCATCACACAGTTATTTATAAAACTGAAAAACTGGAAGCATTCTAAATGCTGAACTGAATAGGATTGATAAATTGTAGGTTCACGGAAGAACATGGGTGATATGCAAAATTTCTAACTAACTGAAAAGTTAGTTTTCAATGACTTTGAACTAAGGACTAGAGGGAAAGAGGTAATAAAGATATGGAAGAAATCAATGGAAAATAAAAATAAAATTTCAAATGATCATGATTCCTTTAATCTTTCCCAAGCACTCACAAATTATTTATTTAATTTTCTTCATTTATTTCTTCAAGTGTGTTGTTTTTCTGACTGATATATATGAAAAAAAATCCCCAAAAGTTTGTTCTTTGAAAAGAATAACAAGGTAGAAAAGTCATTTGGTATAGACTGAATGTTTGCGTCCCTCCAAAATTTGTATATTGAAACCTAATCCTCAATGTGTTGGTATTTGGAGGTGGGATTTTGAGGATGCTGTCAGGTACTGAGGGTAGAGCCTTAATGAATGGGATTAGCGCCTGTTATGGTTTAGCTGAGTTCCTACCCAAATCTCATCTTGAATTTCCACGTGTTATGAGAGGGAACCAGTGGGAGGTAATTGAATCATGGGGGCAGGTTTTTCCCATGCTGTTCTTGTGATAGTGAATAAGTCTCATGAGATCTGATGGCTATAAAAAGGGAGTTCCACTACACAAGCACTTCTTTCTTTGCCTGCTGCCATCCAGGGAAGATGTCACTTGCTCTTCCTTGCCTTCCACCTTGATTGTGAGTCTTTCCCAGCCACGTGGAACTGTAAGTCCAATTAAACCTCTTTCTTTTGTAAATTGTCCAGTAGGTATATCTTTATCAGCAGCGTAAAAACAGACTACTACAGTGCCCTTATAAAAGAGGTCCTAGAGAGCTCGTTTGCCCTTAAACCATGTAAGGATCCAGGGAAACGATGGCTGTCTATCCGAAAGGAAATGGGCCCTCATCAGACACTGAATCTGCCAGTGCCTATATCTTGGACTTTGCAGCTTCTAAAACTGTGAGAAATATATTTATGTTGTTTATAAGCTACTCAGTTTATGGTATTTTGTTATGGCGTCCTGAGCAGATTGATGAGATAAATTAGGAATAAAAGACAGAAGCTAAATAGTATGAATGCAGAATGGTCCTTAGCTACAGATACAGAAAATATTAAAATATTAAAAAAGAATAAAGATACTATAAATAATTTGCTTCAGTAAATTTAAAAACTTAGATGAAATTGCAAATTTCTAGAAAAATACAATTTACCAAAACTGATTTAGGAATAAGAATCTGGCTATTTAATTTAATAAATTGAAACAGTAATAGTTAAAGTATTTTCACATAGAAAACAAGCTAAACAAGAGTTCAAGACCAGCCTGGCCAACATAGTGAAACCCTATCTCTGCTAAAAATACCAAAAAAAAAAAAACCAAAAAAAAAAACTGGGTGTGGTCGTGGGTGCCTGTAATCCCAGCTACTCGGGAGGCTGAGGTGGAGAATAGCTTGACCCTGGGAGGCGAACATTAGAGAGGCAACTTGCCTCTCTGTCAAAGGTGGGATACGATCTCAAACCCTTTGGGGAGGTTGGGGATTGAGATGAGTGAAATAACATCAGTGAAGATCAGCTGATACCTCCCTGAAGGAAAGAGCACAGTACAACCTCAGATGTAGGAGCCAGGAGTGAAGGGAGGAGTAGAGGGCAAGAGATCTTAGGGGAGTATCTCCCACAGTCAGGCAAAGTATCCTCTTGATGATTCAGCCTCAAAGCCCATGTTGCTGGTCATTATGTCTGGAGAACAGCACTCTAATTGGGGAGAGAAAACAAACTAGAGGAGTAAATTGAATAGTAATTGGTATGATTTGCTTTTGCCTAAATTATAGGCAATTGGGAAAACAGGAAATAGTTCCCATTGCCTGGGACATGATTTCAAAACTTGAAGATTTAATTTCAGCTGAAAAACGGTGGTGGTGGTGGTGGTGGTGGATTTTGAGGCAGAGTCTCACTCTGTCACCCAGGCTGGAGTACAGTGGTGTGATCACGGCTCACCACAGCGTTGACCTACTGGGTTCAGGTGATCCTCCCACCTCAGCCTTCCTGTGGTCTCTAGCTGGGACCACAGACACACACCACCACATCTGGCTAATTAAAAAATTTTTTTTGTAGAGATAAGGTTTCGCCTTGTTGTCCAGGCTGGTCTCAAACTCCCCGAGCTCAAGCAATCCACCTGCCTCCACCTCCCAAATTGCTGGGATTACAGGTGTGTGCCATTGTGCCTAGCCTGTTGGTTTTTAAATGGATCTGGCTGTGTTATGTTTGGGTCTTGACCAGATTACCAACTTAAAGAGAGGGTATAGGGTTCTTCCTTAAATTTTTTTCTGACATTCTTTTGTATTCAAATTTGCATTTCACAGGGTCAGAAAACAATTCAAAGTGGCAGACTATTTATTGAAAAATACTATTTTTGTGGGGGACTGTAATGGGAAGGGGTGTATGGAAAGTCTCAAGAAAGTCTAGATACCGTTATAAGTTTAGAGTTCTGAGTTTACCATTCTAAGCCTAGAATTTTGAATTTATTCTCAGGAAAACTGGGAGCCATTGAAGGTTTTAACATTTCATTATAAAAAGTACTAATAGCTATTTTTGGATATGTGTGTTTTCTATGGCTGCTGTAACAAATTACTACAGGTAGCCTAAAGCAATACAAATGTATTACCTTACAGTACTGTAGGCCAGAAGTTAGACAAAGATTTTACTGAACTAAAATCAAGGTATCAACAGAGTTATGCACCTTTCTGGAGAGTCTATTTCCTTGCTCATGCAGATTGGCTGCAGAATTGTGTACACCTGTGATCCACCATTTCCTTGCCAGTTGTCAGGTGAGAGCCCTTCCCAGCTTCTAGGGGCTGCTCACATTCTTTGCCTTGCAGGTTCCATTTCTATTTTTTTTCAAAGCCTGCACTAGCTGGTCAGTTTCTTCTCATGATTTGAATCTCTCCTGCCTCTTGTTCTGTTGTTACATCTCCCCAACATCTTCTGCTTTCCGTTTTCACTTTTTTTTTTTTGAGATGGAGTTTTGCTCTGTTGCTCAGGCTGGAGTGCAATGGTGTGATCTTGGCTCACTGCAACCTCTGCCTCCCAGGTTCAAGCAATTCTCCTACCTCAGCCTCCTGAGTAGCTGGGATTACAGGCCAATACCTGGCTATTTTTTTTTTTTATATATATTTTTAGTAGAGATGGGGTTTCACCATATTGACCAGGCTGGTCTCAAACTCCTGACCTTGTGATCCGCCTGCCTCTATTTGGTGACATTGGATTCACCAGATAATCTAGGATAATCAGCCAATTCCGACATTCAAAACCATAGTTAAGTCTGATTATATTATATTCATGAGATTAGAATGTGGACCCTTTGCAGGGCCATTATTCTGCCTACTACAAAATTCATTAAAGTATAGATTATATTTTAAACCATAAGAGCAGAAAATATGACTTCAAGGATAATGTGCAGTTTTTTTCTTGAATCTTCACCTGCGTGGGGGCTACTTTACCCATTCTTGTCCTACATGTCCCTGTGTTTTGGATATCTGGAATTACTCTATCACCTATAACAATACTGTTGACTGTGTGAAGCTTATAAACAACAAAAATTTATTTCTTACAGTTCTAGAGCCTGGGAAATTCAGGATCAAGGCACCAGCAGGTTTGGTGTATAATGAAGTTCACTTCCTGGTTCATAGACTACTGTCTCTTGCTGTAACCTCACATGGCAAAAGGGGGACGTGAGACCTCTGCTTCTCTTTTATGAGGGCATTAATCCCTTTTGTGAGGGTTCTGCCTTCACGAAATAATCACCTCTCAAAGGCCTCACCTCCAAATACCATCACTTTGGGGATTAGGTTTCAACTTAAAAATTTGGGGGGGACATAAGCATTCAGACTATAGAAGAGCTTTACCAGTTTCTCAAGCATAGGACTGGCCCCTGCTTTCCTGGCTATTTTAGGACCATGGCCTGGGGCTAAGCCCAATTTCTCTCCTTCACCTCATCTCAGCCGTCTCTGCCTTTCAAGCTCCACTACTGCCTGGGACTCTATCTTCTTTGGATCTAGATGACATCTTCACCTTTTACCAAGCTGCTAAACTCCCTTTTGGACTTGATTTATGATTGTTGACCTTGTTCTGAAGTTATGTTTTTTACTTTCTACTCTTCTACTAACTCTCTAAATGTACTGCAATTTATGTAGTACTGAGATGAGCCATGACTTTTCTTAGGAAAGCTTATCCCAGTACCCAAGATCTTAGCCACAAGTGAGAGCTTCAAGCCCTTTGAGTGGAAAGAGAGGGAGGCAAATACATAGCCGACATCTATTGTGATGCTGTAGACTTCCCCATAACACTGAGACTAATAGCAAGGGATTTAGAATACGGCAATTTTGGGTTCCATTTCAGGCCCTGATGTCTACCAGCTATAGGCAATGTTAAGTAACCTCTTTTAGCCTTAATTTTCTCATGTGTAAAGTTGGAACAAAAGATAACTTCAAAGGTTTGTTATGAACATTAAATGAGATAATGAATGCAATCCAGGACAGTGTAGTAAATGCTCATTTCATGATTTGATCTTGGTTCTTCTCATCATTGTAGGATACAGAGACACAAACAAGAAAACATGGGCTACTAGTATGCTACATTTCCAAGTTTTTATTTGGAGATTTTATTTTGAATTGAGGGAAAATTATCTGCTTGTACAGTCCATGGTAGAGCCAGTGGAATGCAGAGGAAGAAGTAGGGACTCACTTGTCCTTAGCAGTGTTCTCAATCCAGGGTACATATTTGTAAACATTGGTGTAGATGCCGACGTCCCCGCCCATGAAGTGCCCGACCTCGATCCCCTGGAGCTTGTCTTTGCAGATGACAGTAGCAACGGCCACCTCCTACCAGAGATCATGCAGAGATGAGGAGTGTGAGAGAGAGTGAGTATGTCAGATCTTCTCACAGGAACCTTGGTGTCCTGCTTGGCTGAGCCCTGTCTGCAGGTATATGCTGGACTCACAACCAGAACACTGAATCAAGGGACAGAAAGCTTGAGCCCTTTTTTTTCACTTTGCCATAATTAACTTTGTGTGACCTTGAGAAAGTCAGAGAACAGCCTCTCTAGAAGTCACATGTAAAATGGATTAAACTCCATTTTTTTGAAGTGGTGAAGGCATTTTCTATTTGTGAAAAGTCTGATTTTTTATTTAAAATGGCTGTTTTCACAATTTTACTTGTAGTTATGAGAATGAACACCTAGCAAATGGTGTGTTTAACTGGAGGTACTTACGATGCCCTTTAATGAATAAAGACACTTTAAGGGAAGTCCATTACTGAAGAAACGGTACTGACTTTGCAGCAGCTTTATAAAATTCTCAAAAAATTATTTTTTGAGAATTTTATCTCATGCCTGTATTTTTTATCTCACGCCTGTATTTTTTATCTCATGCCTGTAATCCCAGCACTTTGGGAGGCCGAGGCAGATGGATCACGAGGTTAAGAGATGGAGACCATCCCGGCCAACATGGAGAAACCCCTCTCTACTAAAAATACAAAATTTAGCTGGGTGTGATGGCACATGCCTGTAGTCCTAGCTACCCGGGAGGCTGAGGCAGGAGAATCACTTGAACCCAGGAGGCAGAGGTTGCAGTGAGCCAAGATCATGCCATTGCACTCCAGCCTGGGCAACAGAGTGAGACTCTGTCTCAAAAAAAAAAAAAAAAAAAAGTAAATAGTTAACTGAGCATATGCAAATAAATGAAAGCTGAAAGCTGAATATAGAGAGAAGATTACCCCAAAAATTCTGCTGAATACTTTCACAAACTTCACACATAAGGAGTTCCTGTGGCTTTTTCCTTGTTCTGTTTTCTGGCATTCTTTATCAGACATCACAGGGGCCTCCAGGTTCTGCCGCAGGTCAGGGTGTCGGCCTGAGGGAGATGGGGATAAAATAAAACATCCTGCTGACAGTTGTGATTTAGTCCTTCTAACCATCAGCCTCTATTTCAACTTGTGTCTTTTTGTGCGTGTTTAAAGAAAACAAGAAATGAGGAAAAGGGGAGACATCATCAAGAGCGTGGTTATGAGCTAATCTCGAGGATTTTGAAATAGGCTTTACGTCTCTTTGAGGTAGTTTATTTTTTATCGGTGGCCTGTCTTGGAGGACTAAATGACCTGAGTCAGTTCTCAGAGGGGTCCTTCACATGTGAAATGAGCAAGTGTGAGAAGTAGGACCACACCTTTGTCATGCGAATTGTGCCTCTGACAATCAGGAATGGCTGGGCCTCTGTGCAAAGTCAGATGGCCTGGTGGCTCCAGCTGCCAAAGCCCTGCAGAGGCTGTGGGGCGTTAGACACCCGGGAAAGGAGGAGCTTTGTTCCTCTGGGCAGGTCTCTGATTGCCAGGCCACTCATTAGCATCTCCATTAGGTCTCCTCTCATTCTCCTTTCCTCCTCTCTTCTCATAGCTATGAGGACATGGATCTTCGTCTTTAAGGACAACTGATGACCTGACTTGCTGTGGAAGGCACACTTACCACTGTTTTCTTGGCTCCAGTCCAAACCTGAGAGTAGACAGACAGTGCCTGGCCGGACATTGGTGGTGGCGAGGGGAATGGGCTGGACTTTGGAGTTGAGCATGGCAGGCTTAGCCAGCTTGATGAGCATGAGGTCATCCTGTGGGGCACTATGACTGTAGTTCCAGTAGCGGACGATCTGGATGGGGTTAATTGTCTGTTCAGTACCATCTCTGACTCTGGTCTTGAAATTTCCCAGCATCACTTTCAGATTTCTGGAGGGAGAAGGGATTGGAAGTAATCGCTATCATCATCATCATGGCTAAGATACTGAATGTTACTAAGTGCCAGGAACTATGTCAAGTGCTTTTTCTGGATTATCTCATTTAACTCACAACAAGCCTACAAAGTGGATTCTATTTTTATCCCCATTTAGCCCATGAATTAATGGAGCACATAGGAGTAATCCACTCATGGTGATACAGTAAGTGGTGGAGCCCTTCACTACACTTTAATGTTGTGTTCTTTAATGTATAGGAGAGGAAGATGATGCAAGTCAAGGAAATGTAATTTTCTCACCTATCTAATTAGAAAATTTCCATTTTGGTGAAGACCAGAGAATGAGATGACCTAGTTCTGGGTGTCTCCTCTTTGGTTCACTAGCTGATGCACTAACAACCCTATTCTATTCTGCTCTGCACCTTTGGAAGGGGACATATGTGGATTTAATCAATAGGCTTTCTCGTCCTCTGGCTTCCTTGTATTGGCCACTAGGAAGCACCAGAAAGTAACTGGAGGGAGAAGAGTGAGATTGGAGTATTTACCCTCTCAGGTCCCTCCCTGTGGTTTTGTCACAGAGTGGCTGTGTTCCTTGACTAGGGGTTACGATTCCAATCAGGTTGTCTCTTCACACAGGTCTTGCCTAGTCTCTATCTGTCCCTGCCTCCTTTGAAATTGTTTTCTTCTCTTGCCTTTTTAGGCCTAGGGGTGGTAACTGCATTTTCTCAATACAAACCCTGATGGTATGGAACTATTCTTAGTATCACCCCTTTAATGCCTCCATACCTTTGCGATTAGTTTCTTTTTAAAATGCACCTCAGTTGACCCAATTTGAGTGCATCATCAGTTACCTACTAGACCTTTAATTGATAAAATGCATTCAAATTGCCAGTAAAAAAAAACTTGAAAAAAACTTATGAGAGACTGAGGAGGCATAACATGAAGCGCAGGGTTCCTATGCTATTCTGAGCTGGACAAGTCTTTATTGCGGGGACTGTGCTGTGCATTGTAGGATGTGGAACAGCATCTTTGCTCTAGCCTCTCCCCATTAGATGCCAGTAGCACTGCCCCCTGGTTGTGACAACCAAACATATCTTCAGACATTGCCAAGTGTACCCTGGGGAGAAGTTACCCTTATCTGAGAGCCACTGATCTAGAATGAACAGTAGCTGTTTTGGGGATGGAGATGCCCAAATACTCAACGGTAAGTAGCAGTGAGCTGGGGCCAGTACCCAGCTGGGTTTGATGAGGACGCCCACACAGGGGTTGAAGTGAGACTTGAGGTATACCAAATAGGGAGCAGGGTCTTCTTTCTGAACAGATGCATCAGCAAAGAAAAAGGTCCCTGAGAAAATAATGAACACTCTTAATATATAAATATTAAAAAAATAAGATAGTAGTCTCCTAGTTGAAAAGGAATATGGATGATTCTTAAACAGTTATCAATTGGCCAGGAAATGTTAGTGTATTTGACATGTTTTTCTAATAAAAAATGTGAATTAAAATGATATGCCATTTTATCTCATATTTGTAATTTTAATATTGATAATCGATCTAAGAGAGTATAATGAGGGGCTTTCATCCCTGCTAGTAAATTGATTCCATCTTCTTGAAAAGCAATTTAGAAATAGGCATCAAGAATAATAAATTGTTTATAACCTGTGACCCAATCATTCCAACCCCAAGAATCCATTCTAAAGAAAAAAATCAGATATAAACAAGGATTACAAGTAAGTGTGCTCATATTAGCACTATTTATAATAGCTGAACGTTGGAAACGTAAATGTCTGATATGTTAATGTTGGACATTGAAATGAAGCACATGAAAAAGTGGAACATCATATATATTAAAAATTAAATTAGAATATTAAACAGAAAAATAAATATTAATGTTTATTTAAGTTAAAAAGGAAAAGAACAATGTATATGTAACCCATTTGTCTATAAACAAGTAAATAAAAAACCATTTAAACAGCAAAAATATAGACAGTCTGGGAGTAAACTCAAAGTGTTAACATGTGTTGATGAAGAGGTGGGATTATGAATGAAGCTTATTTTTCTACTTAAAAAATATCTAAATTTTGTAATATGAACATGTATTGTTTTTATGAATGAATTATTTATAACATACCGTAGAGAATAAAGGGGAAGAAGACTGATTCTAATATCAGAAATAAAGCCCTGTTCTTGTCTTGGCTGTGGCTGCTCTTGGTACTCCTGTCAATCTTCTTCAAGCCTGGGCCTGTACCTCACCACACCCTTCTGTGTGATCACACAGTTAGAAGCCCCAGGGGAAAAGGGTAGACTATCAACAAGGGCAAGAGACATTGAGCTCTCTATAGCAGGCACTGTGCTAAGTGCTTTACACAGATTTGTTTAATCTTCACAATAACTCTATAATATAGGTAGTCATACCCCCATTTTGAAGACACTGAAGCACAGAAGGATTAATTAACTTGCCTAATCTCAGACAGCTAATGTATGATACAACCTAGGCAGTCAGAGTGGTGGGAGATGCCTCACCTACAAATTCTGCCATCAGAAGAACTCCATGTGGGGCAGGGACTATAGAAGGCAGGACCCTGGTATTTGATCTTTTGTTTCTACCTTCTCTGTCTCCTGCATTCTGAGTCTTTAAAGTTTTGGAAATAGATGCATATCAGAGGTTAAAATGAGTTCTCTGTCATTTTGACCACATTGGGGCTTAGCCAGATGGTGATGAGGCTCACCTTTTTGAATAATCAGGGTCGGTGGGAGTTCTTCTCCAAGGCATGTGTGTGCCTTAATCCACCCTATAGCTTAACACCAGAAAAGTAGGCGCAGCCTATCCAGAGAGCCTTTCGATGGCGTCTAAAAGGCAGGCCCTCTAATTCTGCTGATGACAGTATTTTTGACTTTTTCTGTACCCTTTATACATCCTGCCTCTGCCTTATAGAACAGAGTACAAGGTCTGAATACTTACCAGCAAGGACACCCAAATAGAAGACAAATTTCATGGTGATCCAGCTCTTTTCCTCTGTGAGATGGAGAAAATCAGAAAAGCGTGGAGTGATTGGCTTTGTTTTCTCCTCAGGAACACCTGGTAGACTCAGTGGCTATAGTTAGGTATGGGGGCACTCCATGGGGCTGGAAAGCAATTCTGGGCATAAACAGGAGAGGAGATGGCTCCAGATAGACAGATGAAAGCCCTTCTGTTCCAGGGAAGGTGGAGGACTGTGCCTCTACTGGGGCATTTCAGGGAAGGAAACTCCAGGATTCAGCTCCTTCTGTCTGCTGCCCCTAAAAGCACATCTGTTTGAAGGTAGTTCAGTTGTCTGTGGAAAAGGCAGCTCTAGGCTCAGGACTTATCTTCCCTGCAAAGTTTTTGAGACCAGAGTTATGAGGGACAATGTTGTTTACCTTAGCTCAGGGAGAAAAGGTCCTGAGGTTTGCTTTGAACCTCCTAACAGTTACTTATACTCTCCCCAGCCCCTCCCATCTTTGTTACACTAGCTTCACATGTCCCTTTGATCACTGTTTCATCACTCAGTCATCATCACCAGCTTGGTCTTTGTTGTCCTGACCAACAGCATTGAGCCAAGAAAATATGGAAATGAAAAGCATTCGTAGAACAGTTATCTTAATAGTTGGGGGACTGTTTACAGTCTAGATGACATTAGGCCTGGTGACAATTCAGAAGGCGGTACCTTGAATGTTTAGGGATTTAGGCTAATAATAGACTACCAGATTCATCCTTGGATCATTAGGAACACAGTTTAACAAGAAAAAGAGTGGTAACGCTAATAGCTAATATCCGCTAAGCATTTACTGACTCCTAGGCACTGAGCTAAGGTCTTTACAGACTTGTCAGTAGAGATTTTATATCAGGTTAATTTGAGGTGTAAAATTCATTATATCACTCTAACCCTTTAAAGTTTCTTAAACCCACAATCTCATTCTAAATGTCACAGCAACCCCAGAAAGAAGAGATAGGGCTGGGCCTGGTATCATTATTTCTGGTTTGTGGGTGGCAGAACTGAACCAGAAAGAATATAAGTAATTTTCCCAAAATCACATGTGATGGACGAGGAGAAGTAGGCCTTGTTACTAGAGTAGGGTTGCAGGTCCCCTACCAGGTTACTTAACGGTATATACCCACTGCTTGAAACTTAATGGCCAAGTAGTAAGCCAATGCCATGGTGTCCAGCCAAGGAGCAGGTATCTTTGATGGCCAAGTGGTGAGCCAAGGCCATGGTGCCCAGCTGAGGAGCAGGTGTCCTTGAGAACCCAAACATCCCAGAGAATATCTGAGAACTTACCAAGGAAAGTTCCCATAATGCACACACAGTAGGCAAAGAGCCAGAAAATTAGCTTAACAGCAGCTTAGAGATGGAAAGCAGGGCAGGTCTCTGAAGTTGTCCTCTGCTCTCTAGAAGTGTCTCATATGTAAGACCTAGTAACCTTATTCACTGGCCAAGCTGGACTTGTCTGAGTCATTCTTTGATCTCTTGGCTCCCTCTCAGTTTGGGGGAAGGTTTTTTAAAAACATGATTCTGGATTTTTCTAGTTACAATTGGCATCACAAACAGGGTCAGAGAGACCAAATAAAGCGTCAGGAATGGGTGTCTATGGTGGGCAATCCCTGGGTGGTCAGCTTCATGTGGAGTGGAGTTGCCCAACTGCAGACCCTTTGTGGACCACTGCATGAGTAGAGGGATGCTTGGAAAATAGTGGCAAGGACTGAAGACCTATTGCAAGAAGCTAAGATATTAAAGTATGATAATGGTAGTAAAGTGTGGTGTTATTGCAATGAGGCTGGCTAATGACAAATCATTAGAGCAGGAAAGGGGAAAAAGGGTAGAAACTCTTGCAGAAGTTCAAAGGCATGGTTTTCTAATCCTCCAGCTGGTAATGTATTATGGCCCTTTCTTGTGCACATTTTAAAACTGATTGGCAAATTATAAGAAAAATTCAGAGCTCAAATGGTTAATCTACAGCTATAGAGTTAAGTAGAGTCTTCTAAAGTTCTTTATTTCTCTTTCCTTTTCTGCCTGCTTTGAATCTACTGTTATTAAGCTACTGGTATTGAGATAAAATTCGCTAACTCAAGGCCACTTGGAGATTTTGTTTCCTTATACAGTTCAGCCAGTTCTAGCTAAAATGTAAAGAATTAAACTCATTTGGAACTGAAAAAAAATGGATAAAGGAGATTTTTAAAAATCAAGCTGCCATTTGTTTTTACCAAATTATTGATCCACTGCTTTCCTTGGATTACCTATTGGGGCAAATAAAGTTTAGCCATGTGAACAGGTCCCAATTTTATCAAAAATAATTTGGATCCAGCTGTCTTTTATATAATGATGAGTTTGTGAAGCCACAAAGATGCCATGGGGATGATTTGGGGTTTGTGATAAAAGCAACCAGTGTGAATGGTACCTGTAGGATTTTGGTCTCAATTATGAGAGAGTGCAGAACCCATTATACAGTCCTAGAGCAACAGTTATTGGCCATGTATAGGGCATTGCAGGAAGTGGAGGCCATCACCAGAAAGCAGACCATCACACTAAACACTGCCTGTCCCATAAAAAGATGAATGGAAGGTTTTGGCATCATTCCCTATGAAGTTGGGAAGTCCTGTGACATAGGTCCCACACACTCTCAGGGATGCCTCTGCAACTCTGAGAAATGCTCCTGAAGAAAATGGACATACTGTGCTCCTGAGAACACCAGTGGATCTGCCAAGAGGTGATAGCTATGTGGACCCGAAGTTGAGCTGGAAAGTGCCCCCATACTGGATTGGTTTTATGGGACTGGAGGGTACCATGAAGACTGCTGGAGGGGAGGTCATCTCAGCTGTGTTCCTTGATGGAGGTCTGAGAGCCTTACAATATCAACACAGGGCAGCATCAATACCTCTGGAGCAGGCACAGTGCAGATAGAGTGGGCAAGACCAGAAGCTTAGCTATTAATTGGATGCTTACCCACTCCTAGGGAGAGAAGCTATGTGTGGTACTGTTAGCTGGGCCTGAAGCCCATAGTAGCCTCCCCAATAAGACCAATGGGAGAATATACATTGCTAATAATGTTGTAAGGAGTGGATGCACCCATGAAGGATCCTACTAAACATCTGTGTCTATGTCCATAGGCTCTTGTTACTGCTACCCACAGCATCTGGACTGGACTGTGACTAGAGCAGCAATCAGCAACCAGTCTGATTGTTGGGTTTATGGATACCTTTCCCTATCAAATGATAATAATATGCCTTGGCTTGGAATAGTCTGCCTTTACCCCTGAAGAATTGGAGTGACTGGTTCAGCAGCACTAATAATGCAACTCAGGTTCACTGGGGATTGCCTTCACTGGGAAGCCCAATCACCAACCTGATGGTCATCCAACTACATGTTCCATTATAGGCACTATCTGTTGTGCCTATATCCCTGATAAAGAGAATATTGTTACAGATACTTTAAATCAATCATTTGTCAACTCAGATCTATGACATAAGTCAATCAGGTTTGTTTGACCCATTTTCAGATTGTTTACACATCTTACCTAGTCACTGGAGTTATGTTTTGCTAAAAGGCATTATAATTGTAGTTAGTGTCTGCTTTTTATGTTCTTGTGTGCACTGTGGATGAGGCCTGTATGCACAAGCCATGGCTATACATTATTGGCCTGTATAATTCTTCCCCTCGTGCCCAGCTCAGGGACTCTTATGCAAGATTGGCAGAAAGAATGTATGGGCTTATGGACAGGGTGGATTCTAGATGTGTCCCCTACCATGTTACTTAAGGGGTGTATGTCCACTGCTTGAACCACAAAGGTTGGACAGTGAGCCAATACCATAGTGCCCAGCTGAGGCCCAGGTGTCCCTAAGAATCCAAACATCCCAGAGAATATCTGAGAACCTACCAAGGAAAACAGTCCCATCACACATATACACAGTAGGCAAAGAGCCAAAAAATTAACTTAAAAGTGGCTTAGAGATTGGAAGCAGGGCAGATCTCCAAAGCTGTCCTCGGCATCCAGGAATGCCCCTTATGTGAGTCCTAATAAACTCATTTATTCGCCAAACTAGGCTTGTCCGAGTCATGTTTTGATCTCTCAGTTCCTGCCCAGATTAGGAGAAGGTTATTTATTTAATATTTAGTTCTCCAACTTTGTTCTTTTTCAGTATTTTTTTGGCTATTCTGGGTATTTTGCCTTTCTATTCTAAACTTTACAATCAATTTTTAGTATTCATAAAATAACTTGCTGGAATTTAATTGGGATTGCATTGAATCTATAAATCAAGTGAAGAACTAACATTTTAATAGTATTGAGTCTTGCTACCTATCTTTTCATTTATTTTGATTTCCTCACATGAATTGTGTATGTTAGATTTTTATCTAAGTATTTCTCTTTTTTTGGTGCTAATGTAAATGGTATTGTGTTTTTAATTTCAAATTCAAATTGTTCATTTTGGTATGTAGGAAAGTGAGTGACTTTTACACATTAACTTTATATCCTGCTACATTTCTATAATTGCCTATTCGTTCCAGGAGAATTTTTCCACCAATTTTTGAGATTACTTATGTGAACAATTATGTCATCTGTGAACAAAGACAGTTTATGACTTCCTTTCCAACCTAAGTGACTTTTCTTGTCTTATGGCATTAGCTGAGATTTCCAGTACAGTGTTGAATAGGAGTGTTTGCCGGGAACTCTTGACCAGCAAGAGGGTTCCAACCTGAATGGGGAGTGTGCTGGAAATAATAAAGGATACAGAAAGTGGGGTCAGGAGGGATGAAGAGACGTTGCTCTCTCATCAAGTTTATTATCTGAGGGCTAAGAATATATAGTTTTCAGGGTCTGATTGACGTCATGGTAAGGAGAAAAATAAGTAGCTAAATCATAAATTCTTACAATAAATTGACAGCTAAGCGAAAGGTGGCTATGGAAGGTAATAATATCTTTGGTGCTCATAAGCAAGTTTCTTGGAGCAAAAAAGTTTGTTCCTCATGAATGCAGGGGGCCATCTGGTTTCGCCCGTCTGGTTATCTTTTAGCTAGATTCTCCTTTTTTCCTGTCCTCGACTTCCCTATCTCTACTTCCCTCTGCCTAGGGGCTCTGCTTCTGGGGTCAACCTCCCGTATAGTGAACACTGCTTTGCAGTCTCACACGGGAGGGTCCCCAACAAGTGTTCAGTGGGGCACTAGTTATTTCCCATTAAATATGATGTTAGCTGTAGGCTTTTTGTGGATATGCTTTATTAAGGTAAGGAAGTTCCTCTCCATTCCTAGTTTGCTGAAAGTTTTTAAAAGCATCGATGAATGTTGGATTTTGTCAAATGCTTCTACAGCTATTAATATGAGTATATGATCTTCCTTTTTGTTGTTGATGTGATGAATTATATTAATTGGTTTTCTTATGTGAAACCAGCCTTGCATATCAGGGATAAATCCTACATGGTTGTGGTATATAATTCCTCTTATACTTGTTAGATTTGATTTGCTAATAATTATTTCAGTTTTATTTGAGAATTTTTGCATCTATTTTCAGGAGAAACTTGGTCTGTAATTTTTCTTTCTTGTACTATTCTTGTTTGTTTTTGGTATTAGTGTGATGCTGGCCATATAGAATAAATAGGAAGTGTTTCCTTTGCTTATATTTTCTGGAAGAGATTGCAGAGAATTAGTAATCATTTATTCTTTAAGTCTTTGGTAGTATTCACCAGTGAAAATATCTGGGCTGGGTGCTTTTTCTTTTGGAAGGTTTTTAATTGCTTACTCAATTTCTTTAATAGATATAGGCTTATTTAGTCCATCCTTGTCTGAGTTTTGGTAGATTGTGTCTTAGAAGGATTAGTTTGTTTATACAAATTATCAAATTTGTTGGTGTAGAGTTTCTCACAGTGTTCTTTTACCATCCTTTTAATGTTCATGGTATCAACGATAATGGCCTTTCTTTTGTCTCTTACATTAGTAATTTTTATCTTCTTTCTTTTTTCTTGGTTATCCTGGTGAGAGAGGTTTATCAATGTTACTGGTCTTTTCAAAGAGCCTGCTTTTGGCTTTCTTGATTTCTATCTTTCCTATTTTCAATTGCTTTGATTTCAGCACAAATTTTTATTATTTCTTTTCTTCTGCTTTCTTCGGATTTAATTTTCTGTTATTTTTCAAATTTTCTGAGGTTGAAGCTTACATGGTCTGCTTTATGTTTCGATAGTAATCTTTTACCGTAGGAAACTGCAGAATTTTTGTTAGTCTTACGATATTGTTACAATGGCTGGACTTTTTACCATAGAATCTGTGTTAAGTGAAACAAAGATTAGCACCTTGGGCCAGTCCTTCAGGTAGTCCAGACAGATTAGAATAGACGTACATAGTACTTTGTGAATGAGGTTTGCTCTGCACTCTCTAGAACCAGAGACTGGATCTCACGTTGGGAATACAGGCTGTCATCTTCAAGACTGCTGGTGAGGTGGGGAGAGGGTAGGCAAAGGTAATTAAAAACACCACAAAGCTTTCCTAATATTTTTAGTTTTTTTTTCTTGTATCAGTGTTTGCTTGGTTGCTGAAAAACTGAGTATTTTCTAAAGTTCTAATAAAGTTGATTTTGGCAGTTTCAGGCTGTTTTTGTCTTTTCAATGGAGAGTCAGGAGCTTGAAGCTGCCTATACCACTGTTTTCTCATGTTACTAGCTCATCCCTGGCCTCTGGGTTTTTGATGTATATTAGTCGTGTTTCTCTAGAGGAAGAGAGCCAATAGTATATGTGTATACACATGTGTTCATGTACACACACACACACACACTTTCATATATATATATATATATGAAAGGAAATTTATTCGGGAGAATTGGTTCACATGATTACAAAGGTGAAGTCTCCAAGTAGGTTTTCTCCAGGCTGGGAAATGAGAAAAGCTGGTAGTGTAGCTCAGTCCCAGCTCAAAAGCCTCAAGACCAAGGAAGCTGACAGTGTAGCTTCCAGTCTGAGGCAGGATGCTGGTGCAAGTCCTAGAGTCCAAAGGCTGGGGTTTGATGTCTGAGAGCGGGAGGAGAAAAGACACTCACTCTAGAAGGGTGAGAGAGAGAGAGGAATCTAAGAAAGCTGAATGTCTCCCTTCTGAAAACTTTGTTCTAGCCTCACCCATGGCCCATTGGATGGGCCTCATCTCCCAGTCCACTGACCCACATGTCAATTTCCCCTGAAAACACCCTCACAGACACTGCTAGGACCAATGCTTCACTGTCCATCTAGGCATCTCTCAATCCAGTCAAGTTGACACCTGTGTTAACCATCACAGGCAGTGTAGCCTCTGTAGGGTTAAATGGAATTAGAGAGATGCACATGAGAGAATGCAGGACTGACTTGAGGTGTTTATAACCAGGACTGAAGCCTAGAGAAAGACAGTCTGGGTTTCGAGAAACTCTTGATGAGGGAGATTTCAAGTTTTCCCATTACACAAAACTTTTAAGAGTTCTCAAACCTGATTAGTCTCAGGAGAGAAAAGCTGAACGTTTCTTTGGTGTTTCTTTCACTGCATCCCTAGGGTTTCTCTGAACTAACTTAACTTAGTGAATAATATTCCTTAGGGATGCATTGCAGAGTGAAAGAAGGAGGGAAAGAGAAAGAGGGAAACAGTGGGGCATCCCATGGCATTATGATTTCTAGACTTCACTGAGAGTAAAGAAGCAGCAGCTTCCTCTGGGCCACAGAGCAATCTCAGCACTAAACAGTCAGGAGATACCCTGCGTCGAGTCCTAAGGAGCCATTCAACTTTTCACTCCAGGGTATTTCTCTGGAGGTGAGTATTTTCCAGGAGTTCTGCTCTGTGAAGGATAAACTAGGAGAGACTCAGGATGGGAAATTCTGGGCTTGCTTGTCCTGTAGGATGAGGACATCCAGATTCTAAAGAGTAATAGGCTCATCTTCAAATCCTTCTTGCATAGCAGTAAGCACTTTCAACCATTCTGACTCAGTGTTTGAGGTAGGCACAGTTCCTTGCTATTGTCAGAACCATCGTCTCTCCTTTCTGTTCATCTGGTCCCACGTAAGCAGAGATTGTGGAGATCAGACTGACTTATTTCATCAAGTTGGTCCTTCCCAAATATCATTTTACAAGAGGTCTCAGAGAGAGGACTGAATGAACTTAGACTGGGCACTGTCTCAGTGAGGATAGAAGGGAGAGAAAGCAGCTGCCTTCAGCATTGGTGATAGCCAAGTGTTCATTGGCTCTGATCATAGATTCAGCCTTTAATTGACAAATTCATTCAAAACTAGTACTAGATCATGAGACATGATAAACAAGAATGACAATCTTCCTGCTTTAACAGTGCTTACAGTGTAATATGAGTGACATAATTTCAAGTGATGAAGGCTAAAAAGATAAGTAGATTATCTTATAGGGAGGAGATAGAGAGTGAAGGGTAGTATGTGTTTTTTCTTAGACAGAATGATGAGGACAATTTCCCTGAACTTGGACACTTGAGCAAAGACCTGAAGGAAGCAAGGGATAAAGCCCAGAAATTCTAAGGTACTCAGGAAATTGGGTCTATTTTATGTTAGTGACAGCTGGCTCTTTAATTTCTGGTATGATTTTGGGAGAAAAAAAATGTGATGTATAAGGAACATTGACTTTGAGGAGATATCCCAAACTTTATAATAGAATAAGAACATACTCTCTGTATTTAGAAGCTGGGCTGGACCTGGAGGTCATATTGGTGGCTTTGGGCTCTCCTAGAGGTAAGGCATGTAGACCTAAAGCCTTTTCTTTGTCAGTCTCAGTATGAGGTCAATGTGGGACAGACAGAGGCTGAGGGTAAAAGTTCCTCCTATGCTTCATTCTGAAACTGACTTCTGTCACCGTCTGGTGACAGGAGTTGTCAAGAGTCTTAGATGGCCAGGCTCAACTCAGCCCAGGTGCTGGTTTGTCAGCCTTCTGTGAGAAGACACATTCACTGAGGACAAAAGTAAGGGAGGGTTTCATTCCCAAGATAGGGAGGAAGAAAGGAGTAATCCATGCAGGGAACCAGCTGACCAGTAGATTGAGAGATACTCAGTCCTTGCCCTCGAGAATTTATAGAAACTCCTTAGGAGACTTCCCTCAGTTTCACCAACACACAACAGTGATGATGAAGGTAAAGCAGAAGTTTTAAAATAAATAAACATTCTGTAAATGGAACCTACATTCAGATGAAACAAAGAAACCAAGTAACCAGCTCAGGGGTGTTGGCAGGAAAACTTTTGTATAGAACATGATACTGGAGCAGGAATTTATAGGATAGAAAATGCTTGGCAGACAGAGTAGTTTAGAACCTTCCAAATGGAAGGGAGTTAGTGGTGGAAAGGAACCCACTGTGGTCATGGAGGCTGACTGATGACTGTTTAGAGCAGAGTGGGAGGCAGGTGAACTGAGCGTTGAGGGTGCAGTGGTGCCTGCTGGGTGGGAGACAGGCTGTCATGTTTATGATACAGCACTGGGGATGGATCATCATCTTGGCCAGCTCAACTTTTCTCACACATTGTGCGTATTTAGAAAAATTGCCACTGACCATATACAGGAATAGTAGAAGATAAATGCTTACTATTCCGGTCATGTTGTGAAGTCTGTGGACAGGAGGGGAATTTCAGAACGGTTTCTACTTCTGTTGGGATGGGAAGCCATATTAGCTTTCTTTTGTTTTCTAGATTTCAGAAGGGAAAAGCACTCAGAAGTAAATGTTGGGAAATTCCTCCAGTGCCACTGAATTTTTTCTGTTAGGATTCCCTGGCTCCCAAGAAGTACGTCGTATCCTTTTTGTGACTTTCTTCTTTTTGTACGCAGTGACGGTGATGGGAAACACAGTCATCATTATCACTGTCTGTGTTAATAAACATCTGCAGTCCCCCATGTATTTCTTCCTTGGCCACCTCTCTGTCCTGGAGGTCCTGATCATATCCACCGCTGTCCCTTTTATGCTCTGGGGGTTGCTGCTTCCAAACACTCAGATCATATCTTTGGCTGCGTGTGCTGCACAGCTTTATTTATACCTTTCTTTGGGTACCTCGGAGTTGGCATTACTTGGAGCGATGGCTGTGGACCGTTATGTGGCTGTGTGTAACCCTTTGAGGTACAACATCATTATGAACAGCAGCACCTGCATTTGGGTGGTAATTGTGTCATGGGTTTTTGGGTTTCTTTCTGAAATCTGGCCGGTCTATGCCACTTTTCAGCTTACTTTCTGCAAATCAAATGTGTTAGATCATTTTTACTGTGATCGAGGGCAATTGCTCAAGGTATCCTGTGAGGATACTCTTTTAGCAGAGTTTATTCTTTTTCTAATGGCTGTTTTCATTATCATTGGTCCTTTGATCGCTACAATCATCTCCTACACCTACATCATCTCCACCATCCTCAAGATCCCGTCAGCCTCTGGCCGGAGGAAAGCCTTCTCCACCTGTGCCTCCCACTTCACTTATGTTGTGATCGGCTTCGGCAGCTGCTTGTTTCTCTATGTGAAACCCAAGCAAACGCAGGCAGCTGAGTATGACAGGGTAGCGTCACTGCTGGTTTTAGTGGTGACCCCTTTTCTGAACCCTTTTATCTTCACCCTGCGGAATGACAGATTCATACAGGCCTTTGGAAATGTCTTGAAACGCTGCTATCAGCTCCTGAAGAGTTAAGTCTGTCCTGAGTTAAATCCATCCTCATGATGGGTTTGAGGAATCTGATAGTACTAATTGAATCCAAAATGATCATTCTCAGAATCAAACAGCTCATGGTCTACAATGGGTATTTAAGCTATGACACAGCTTCAATTTATATTGAATTGTTTTTCCATGGAAGATCACTTCATTAATTTTAGATAGATGTATAAATTTATTAGCCCTCTGTAGTTGTAATGCGTGTTGCAAAATGAATGTGAGAAGTGTAAACATCTGAAAGATGTTCATTGTTTTAAACCTTGGACCTGATAATGAGATAAACAAAAGAAGCATGATATATTTTCTTACATCTGACATACATGTTTGATCTTATGTGCCAAGATTATCTTCCTCTATATTGCGATGTGGTTTCAAGGTGTCTGCTCATTGTTTAAACTCACTAGTACCTCTCTGAGTAATCTTAGGGCCAGCACAAGCTTCAAACTTCCCTTGTTGATTCCTGCTTGCAGTGTCCAATAGCAACAGTGCATTTCTTTGGGTTTTCTGAGTGGCATTTGTGAGAGTGAACTCACTCCCCGATCCTAACTGCTTAGCGATCTTAAGGCTGAATGTGTGCTCATACAGGTACGTCTCAAACTGGTGGACCTTCTCAGGTGTGGATAGATCTTAGAAAGAGGCATTTTATCTAATGTCACTCATGTCATTATGCCAGCCTCAAATGAGGGAGGGAAATGGAGCTGTGTTTTGGGAGGTGATGTGATAAGGGATAGCTGGGCTTTCTGTGTCTTTGGGCTGAGGGTGGAGTGGAGAGAGGGCAGAGGGAGTGGTAGCCTACAGCCCCTTTTCCTGCATCTCATGCATTCTTCAATCCTGAAATGGCACATTCGTCCTCAGGGCTCCCTTTGCTTTCCCACTTCCTGCTCAGTTTATTTCTTAATTCCTTTTTGTGTGTCTCTTTCTGTGACTACCAAACTCATTTCTTTGTTTCTTTTCTCCCTTATTTTCTGACAAAATCCAGGTTTATCACCTTCCTTCTAGCTCTACACTGAACTCCCTTCATTCCTGTATCTCAGTTCCTGTATTGCCCCATCCTCTCCCTAGTTCCTGTCATACCCACTAGTTGCAATTCATATTTCTGTATTGCTTAACACACAGTTTTCTCTGCATCATTACACAAGTGATTACACAAGTCTGGTGGCAACCTGAATGGACATTAAAAGATGACTACTTATATATTTTATTGGACTTTCATTCAGTTGCTATTATATGAGGGTTGGAAACACGAGGATGTTTTCTGTATCAGTAAAAATAAAGTGTGTCTCCAGGATATACTGTTGGATAAGAAAAGCTAACAACAGAAAATGTTTATTTGTTACTTTTTTTAAAAATAAGAACAAGGTACAACTTAGTTTATATGCATATTTATATGTAGTTGCGTAAAGAAACATCTGGGAGGGAAACAAGGAAATGGGTTACCTTAGGGATGTGTTTTTGGAAATGGCATTTATGGAAATGGTCTGTGAAGGACATTGTTTATGGTACAGCTGTGCATGTTGCTTTCCCTTCTCCGTCATAGTCATGTTGGACCATCTCAAAAATAAAAGACTTCATTCTGTTTCTAATTGCCAAGGAAAGTTTGCTTGTTTATCCACATAATTGATTGTAACAAAGGAGATATTTTGGCAGAAGAGTCTTTATGAACTCTGAATCTTTTGTAAAGTTTCTCTGGAGCTAAGTAGGGAAAATGGAAGAATAATAAGGGAGCACAGATGGGGCTTCAGATTTTTCTTATCCTGAGGCCTTCATTACTTTTATAATAATGTAGAGATATTCTTTAGACATTTTGAGTATTGCTTTATATTACGTATGTTGAAAATACCTTTTTTCAATCTGTTTTTTGACTTTTTAGTTTTTAACGAAATCTTGTCATGTAAAAGTATTAATTTTCCTTTTGTCAAATTAATAATTTCTTTTGTGATTTGTATGTGCGTATATTGTTAACATTTTTTTTTATTCAAAAGATTCAAAAGTTGTCTTTTGAAATATCTAGGCCCAGCTGCAGTGGCTCACACCGATAATCCCAGCATTTTGGAGGCTGAGATGGGCAGATCACTTGAGGTCAGGAGTTTGAGACCAGCATGGCCAACATAGTGAAACCCTGTCTCTATTAACAATTTTAAAAAATTAGCCGGGCATGGTGGCATATGGCTATAATCCCAGCTACTCAGGAGGCTGAGGTATGAGAATCATTTGAGCCAAGATCACACCACTGCACTACAGCCTAAGTGACAGAGATAGACTCTTTCTTAAAAAAAAAAATCTCTGTAGTTTGACAATGTAGATACAGTGGAACATTTTTTTTTTTAAAAAAAGAGAAAATGAGGAGAGTATTTGCAAATATTTTTAAAACATTTTCAGTAATTATATTTGTGGATATAGTATTAGTGTTTTATAATTGTTGCATGTGTAATATGAGATAAAGCAAATGATTACTTATTGAATATCCCAATTTCAAATGTAATATAGAGGAGGTTAGGGAAAGTGATTAGAGTCTTCTATTTAAATTATATATATATGATGGACTCATGGTCTATCTATCTATTTCCCATTTATTTACCTGCTGACTATGTGCACTCAAAATTCTAACGACAATGAGCATTCAAATATGATCATTCCTAGGTTCAGATTGTGGTATTACAATAATTTTTCTCGATGTGAGAATCTAGGGCTTCTTGGAGAAATAACTGATTCCAGGTTTAGTAAAGGAAACTTATAAGGTGAACTTGAAACAGATGAATATGTTTAATTGCTCTATGTGGATGAAATGAGCAAAACCCACATTATGGACAACTCTACAGTCAAAATACCTGAGTTCTTCAACAAGTAGATTGGAAGAAAGTGATTGGGCTTTACAGAGAATCTACAGATTAAAATAGACTTAAAACATACAGAATTACAAAATATGCAAGACTAGGCTATAATGTGTAACAATTCAAATTGGGATGATTAAACCATTCAGAAAGCAAGGCAGTAATTATTTAAAGTTTGAGATTGTAGTTTTTGCTGATAATGTGAGCATCGCAATTGTAATGGAGTACACAAATGGTTTTATGTGGCTGCTATCAAAATTCTGTTTCCTGATCTTGGTTGTGATTGCAATTATTATGAAGTGGTTTACCTTGTGATAGTTATACATATTTTTATGTGGTGTTTCTATCTTGACATTTGATATTAAAATCAAATAATTAAAATTTATTTTGAAGTAGGTAAGAGTTTGCTGACAGTCTGCACTCTCTAGAAATCAGAGCCTTAGGCAAAGATTAAGTGGTAACATTTTATTTGGGGAAGGAAGCAATCCCAGTATAGCAAAAGTAAATGAAGTGAGACAGGAAGCATGGTAAACAAGGCAGTGTGATCAATTACCATGCTGACCATTGTTTCCTGATGATTAGCCAATGACATGATTGTCTATATAGAAAGACCCTAAAATTCTACCAAAAAAAAAAAAAAACTTCCTGGAAATAATAAGAGATTTAGCAAGGCTGAAAGAGATAAAGTCAATATGCAAAAGTCAATTGCTTTTTTATATACCTGCAATGAACAATTATGACTGAAATGTATAAACTAATATCATTTTTTACAGCACCCAAATAAGTGAAGTACTTTGGTATTAATCTAACACAATAAGTTCAGGATATTATTAGAAATGTACAAATTACTGGCAAAATAAATCAAAGAAGCTCCAAATAATTGGAGAGATGTACCATACTCATGGATTGAAAGATTCAAAATTGTTAAGATGTTAATCTTTACAATTTTGTTCTATGGATTTAGTGCAATTTGAATCAAATTCTAGCAAGCTTTTATGTAGATGTTGACAAAATAATTCTAAGATTTATAGAGAGGCAAAGGTAATAAAAAGGCCAAGATAATTTTGAAAAACACACACACAAAAAATAACGAAGAAACAAAGTCAGAAGACACTCCAGGCAGTGTTAATTTTAAGACTTCCTGTAATGTTACAATGATCAAGTCAGTGTGGTATTAGAGAAATGATAGATACATAAATTAAGACAAGAGAATAGAGAGCCCAGAAATAGACCTAAGCAACTATCATTATTTTTGACAACATTGGAAAGGAAATTCAATAAAAAAGTTAACCTTTCTAAAAAAGTAGTGCTGGAAGAGTTCAATGTTTTTAGGCAATAAAATGATTGTCAATATTTCACTTGTATCTTACAAAAAAATTAAATAAAATGATTTAAACATGAATGCAAAATTATGGAATGTCTAGGAGAAAATCTATGTGACCTTGAGTTTGGTGGTTAGTTTTTACATAAAACACTAAAAGAATGAAAGAAAAAAAAGAAAAATTGATCTCTATCAAAACTGAAAACTTTTGCTCTATACAAGTCACTGTGAAGGCAAATAATCTGTACAACAAACCCTCATTTCACAAGCTTACCTATGTAACAAACCTGCAGTTCTACCCCGAACTAAAAATTAAAGGTTTTTTTTAAAAGATAAGGCACTGACTGAAAGAAAATATTTGAATATTTCATGTCTGATGAAAAACTTGTATCCAGAATAAACTGAATAAAAACATCTCTAGAAAGTCAGTAATAAGAAAAGAAACACCTCAATAAAAAACCGTGGAAAAGATCTGAATGGATACATTCTAAAGAAAATACAAGGATGGCAAATTGACTTTTAAAAAGATGCTCAACATAAATTATCAATAGGAAACTACAACAAAATACCACTATAATCCTATTTTAACGGCTAAAATAAAAAAAAAAACCTGACAGTTCCAAATGCTGGGAAAAATGTGGGGCATGAAGCAGCCTCATTTATTGCTGTCCTAGAAAAATGTTAGGACAAGTTGGGAAGGCAGTTCAGATGTTTCTTATAAAGTTAGACACAGACTTCCCATACAACCTAGCCATTGTACTTGCTAGGTATTTACCCAAGTGAAGTAAACATTTAAATCCACACAAAACCCACATATGAATGTTTATAGAAGATATATTTATAATTACCAGCAATTAGAAGCAATCAAAATGTCCTTCAGTAGGTAAATTGATAACAAATTGTGATCCATTGAGCTAATAATTCACATAACAAAATGCATGAACCACAAATGTGTTTTGCTAAGTGAAAGAAGCTATAGCAAAAGACTCTATATGATTCAATTCTTTTTTTTCTTTTTTTGCCAGTTTGATAAATGTAATTTTTTTTTTTTAAAGAAAAAACGCACAAGTCCTAAATCAGACAAACTGCACAAAAGAGAGAGAAGAAAATCGTAAGCTTCCTGGAAGAGGAAGAGATATCCATGAGAAAGCCAAGAGGGATGAGCCTACAAAAGCATGTCCCTCTCTCTCATAATGTACTTAATCTCAACTGAGCCCAACAGAGCTGGCCTCTGTCCCAGCTGCAGGATGCTCCCAAGGCAGTGTCCAAAGAGGCTGGAAGGCAGCTTTTGTCAGCGCGTTCAACATAGCAGGAAAGGCCATCCTGGCAAAGAGTCCAGTGGTCCTGTTAGGGTAGGCTGCTGCTGCTGCTGGCCTGGGAGCTACCCATACCGGGGTGGTCTGGACTATGTCGGTTCTTCTTTTTCTTCTTCTCTTTCTTCTTCCTTTCCTTTCAGGATCCTCTTCTTTTTTCTTTTTCTTCTTCTTGTGATCTGAATCAGATGGTGTTTCTGGGGGTACAGGATCCTGAGTATGGCTCTGTTTGTGCTTGTGCTTATTCTTCTTCTTGGGATGCTAAATATGCATCAGACGACACTGCTCTGACAATGGTCCAGTGTGGAGGTGGAAGCCGGTCAGCATGGTACCTGTGATAGGATTAAAAGAGCTGCTGAGAATAGGGGGCTTCTCAATGAGGGAGCGGAGACTGCTGTTATCATGGGAACCAGGCAGATCAATCATCCCTGGCAGGTCAGGCAGGAAGTTACTTAGCTTCTCCTTCACCTTCTTCCCACGGAATTTATTATAGGCTTGTTCCTAGTTGTGTGTGATCAGATTTGTGCTGCCTGTGAGCTCTGTGCTACGTGGCAGTTCCCTTATTAGGTAGAAAGGGCCACAGCCAGCTCCTGACTTGTCCGCGCCGGGAGGGGCCGTGCCTGGACCCCCGCCCAGAGGAGGTGGTGGCGGGAGTGGAGGCTTTCCTGGTCCGAAGTCGAGTGCGGTTGGGGGCGGTTGTGGGTCAGCCTGAGCCCCGAACAGTGCCGTGAAATTCTCCATCGTCCCCTCCGCCTCGGCGCTGCCTAGATATCTCTATATGATTCAATTCTAATGACATTCTGTAACAAAGAAGAAACTAATAGAGATAGAAAAAAAGATAAGTGGATACTTCTGTCTTTGTGATAAGCAAGAGGGCAGCATTTTACTAGGAAAGTACAGGGGGATTTTTGGGTGATGAAACTAATGTGTATGATATTGTCAGATCCATTATGCATTTGTCAAACTCATAGCACTTTACAGCACAAAAAGTGAACTTTAACATATGCAAATTAAAAAATATCCAGAAAGAGCTTGGTGACTCCTAAGATAGAATGCAGACTGTGACAAGAAATCTCTGTATGGTATAAGATCACCGAAGAGGGTGGGGAATATGAACTGCCTTATACAACCTTGGAAAACAACGTTTTGACAGACAACGATAATACTAAAAGAAAAATAACTGCATAATCTCTGCACTGTAATTGTTCAAATTGTTTCTTGTGGAAGAAAGGGTTACAAACAATCCTGAAGTTGCTGTACATGTACACTGGAGTTCAATAAGCAAAAAAAGGATAGTGGATAGTGAGAGCCTGGTTTCTTAGAAGAGAAGAGCTACAGAGATGCAGGGGAAGAAGAATACAATGTATCATGTGGTATTGGATTAGAATCAAAGACATCAGCTTGAGCTCATGTTTAGCTTACTATAGATTCAGACAATATATATTGAAATTATTATGGATATCTGTAAATATATGCTAATGTATAAACATGTATTCCCTATCTCTGTCTGTAATTACATGTATGCCCCTGTTGGGATCTTATTCTGTAGTAACATTGTTGAAAAAATTCAACCAGTGCTTCTTGAAGACATGGGTGATTCAGAGTCTGAGCAAGAAAGACTAAGATAAGGCTGAAGCATCTTGTAATGCTAAAAAGTATAGAAATGCTCTTAAAAGCAAAAGGATGGGGCACATCAAAGGGATACAGGACCCAACCTGAAGGAGTTCCTGTCTTAGTCCCTGTGGGATGCTATAAAAGAATGCCATAGATTCCGTGGCTGATAAACAACATAAATTTACTTCTCACAGCTCTTAAGGCTGGGAAGTTTAAAATCAAGGCACTAACAGATTTGGTATCTGGTGATGGCAGAAGATGCAAGGGAGGTCTCTGGGGTCTTTTAAATAGGGGTACTAATCACTTTTATGAGGGCTCCCTGCCATTACCTAATCACCTTGCTAAAGTCCTGCCTCCAAATATCATTGTGTTGGGCATTATGTTTCAACATCTGAATTTTTGGAGGAATATAAGCATTTACTTTACAGCAGCTCCTTGTAGCCAAATCTAGAATGATTTGAGTAATAAATTTAATAGCATAGCTTGGATTATAACCTATAGTATAAAATACTGATATTTAATAAATGTGATATAAAGGATTGAATAGATAAATAATAGAAACATTATTTTGTTTCTCTTTTTCAGAACTGTTTTGGCTATTTTCTTACCACTACCTTTCCATATAAATATTAGAATTAGTTTGTAAATCATTACAAAACATCTTGCTGGGATTTTAATTGAGACCTTTTTGAAACATCAAAATGTCTTACAATCTCAAAGAACAGGGCTCTTTATATTCATGTATCATTTTAAATGTTTAGCTTGACCACATGGTTGAGTGGCAATTCTTTGGTAGTAAGAGGTCAATACCTCATCCTTCATGTCTCACTGACATGTACTCAATGTCTTATTTTTAGTTTAGGCACATTTGTCTCTCCTGTATATCAGGCTTGCTTGTGAGCCTTCCATCAGTGTGCACCAGTGACCTAACTTTTATACTTTGTGTATTTGTATTGTCATGAAACCATTGTACAAAACTGCCCAACAGACTTCACAACACCTCAGAAGCCACATACATTGATCAGATCATTATTTAAGAGTCGGGCCGGGCACGGTGGCTCACGCCTGTAATCCCAGCACTTTGGGAGGCTGAGGCGGGTGGATCACGAGGTCAAAAGGTTGAGACCATCCTGGTGAAACATGGTGAAACCCCGTCTCTACTAAAAATACAAAAATTAGCTGGGCATGGTGGCGTGTGCCTGTAATCCCAGCTACTCAGGAGGCTGAGGCAGGAGAATTGCCTGAACCCAGGAGGCGGAGGTGGCAGTGAGCCGAGATCACGCCATTGCACTCCAGCCTGGGTAACAAGAGCGAAACTCCATCTCAAAAAAAAAAAAAAGAGTCTTCATTCTCCTTTAGGCCCCCTACATACAATCCAAAGAGCCAACACTGGTTTTGAATATTACATCTGTATCACTCAGCTGCACCACTAGCTGTTAGCAACTGTGACCAGCTTATTATAGCCTCTATATCAGAGACATCACTCTGGCCTTGGGGTCTCCACATGCACAAGTGCTGCCAGGATATTTTTATTCTCAAATACTATATAATTTTTAATTTCAACCCTTGTAATTCAAAGTAAAAGTAAACAGCTTAAATAAAAGACACTAGAAGGCATGTATATAGCTCATATATAGTGAATCTGCCTTCTACATTGTTCACTGTTAAATATTTTTAGACATTTCCTTCTTCATTTTCTGTTTAGGTCGTAATCTTCTATGCCCCACGTCAAATGCTTTTATGTAAGCTAACAAGTAGGCAAAAGTTCTCAACTTTTTAAAATGCGGACCCACATGGACAGTAAATAGTCCATGTAGGCCTAACATATCTTAATCTTTTAAGTGCATGCTAATGCTATTACAAAAATTCATGTAAAAATGACAAGGAATTTGTAGTAGTTTATGCCAAAAACTATATTTTTTCAACAGTGCTTCCATCATTGACTGGTATATTTTTGCTATATTTGCATTTTTAATTTAAATATTTTAAAAATCAAAGTTATACATGCATATTTTTAAAATTGTCAAATAATTGTAAGCAACTGATACAGAAAGGTGACAGACTGTTGCCCTTTTTCTTTTTACTCATATGGTGTTACTCTTCAGAGTATTCAACTATTTCTTTTGGTACATATTTAGTAGTAATCTGCTTGTGTAAACATTTCTTAATTCTCAAATGTGTTTTTCCTATAGTTAATAGGTGTCTGTAAAATTTTTTGTTTAAAAAATCTTGTTTCTGTTTGCAAACTTTTTACCTAAGATGATTCTACATACATCTGAAAACTACTGGTATTCTTTCCAAATGCTCTAGCTGTGTCCTCTGTTGGCCTGGGACAGAATCCTTGTCCAGGGATATCCCTTCACAGTTCTGCTGTGCTGGATTTCTTCTTTCCAAATTATCTCTCTTTTTTTTGTTTGCTTCCAAGTTTTGATGGAGCAGATCTTCCAGCATCTTTCTAAGGGAAAACTCATATGAGTTACGTTTTTGAATACTTGGATGCTTTATTTCAGCATTATACTTGTCAGTTGGCTTTATTTCAGCATTATACTTGCCAGGTTGTAAAGGCTAGAATGAACCCTTTCCCCCCATAATTTTAAAAGCAGGCTATTTATTTCTTATTTTCCTAGAAACTTAACTGTTGCATCATGGAGAAGAGTTAGCTATCTGCTTTTTAGGAGTCTTGAGTCTCTCTGATGCTTGATGCACTGTCTTCTGGTTCTGGACTTATTAGGTTATCTGGGAGTTACTAGGCCACTCAGAGTGAATGTGGTTTAATTTTGACCAGTGGGAGGGAATGAATTAGACCTGCATGTTGGTGGGAAGAGATGGGCAATGGAGGAAGAAAGGGCAGATTTTGAAATTCCTCCTCTGAGATTCTGGTACATAGAGAGTCATAGGCAGAGGATGCATGTATGAATAGCTCAGATCACATGGCTCTGGGAAATTCACTGTTTTCTTGGAATATATTGAGCCTGGCAAAAGGGTCAGGATTAGGAAAGTATAAAAAGAATAGATAGAAATAGGCCCTAAATAGCACAAGCAACCAGGTAAGTCACTCCAGAAGTGGGACAGAGGCCTTGGCCAGGGACATCCCTTCACAGTTCTCCTGTGTTAGATTCCTTCTTTTCAAATTATCTGTCCTCTTCTTTCTTTGTTTACCTCCAAGTTTTGATGCAGCAGATCTTCCAGCATCTTTGACCTTGATGTCAGTGCCATTGACACTATTAGCAGGGGAGCAGCATCCTTATAATTGCAGCATGAATATCCGCAGTGCAGGGCACCCACTGATCCAAGGCTGCTGGTGCTGGGATGACAAATGGAGAGGTTGGGCAGATGCAGGTATTTGTGTGCATGCTTGCATGCATGTACACACCTAGTGTATCACAAAAATGCAAGCTGTTGATATTAAACTCTAGGTAATAGATAGCTGTTAAACCCTTAATTAAAGATCAACTCCAAATGCCACCAGAATGTAAGTGGAAATCTCTCCATCTTTGAGTATCTGTAAATGTCGGAAAGCATCTCTAAATCAGGAAATCATTTTTTTTCAACCTGAAAGTTTCTCTGCATTGACTCACTCACAAGGGACTAATTATTTCACCACCTTGAAAACTTTGTAAGGAATTAAAGCAATTATCTCCTTTTTAGAGGGCCCACACCTTCACTAGGTTTCTACTTACGTATCGGGGCACAAAATCATGCAGATTTTTCTCTTAAGAGACTTCTGCAACTCTTCCAACCTCTTAATCATACCCCTCTGTCAGAAATCAACAAGAAAACATTATCTTTTCTTTTTTGCTCTCCCTTTCTGAAATAATAAAGTATTGACTCCTGTGTTTTGGGAACTTGGTTTAGGATAAACATTTGGTCCATTATCACCTACATTACATGGGAACAACTCTATCTCATATATAGACTAATATAAAATAAAATATATTAGGGAACTAACAGGCAGACATTTTTCTATTCTTAGGGCATAAAGGAATATTTTATGAAGTATTTTTCATTAATTTTCTAAAGACCTTTTTTCTTGGTCACTATTTTTACAAATCCTATTTCTGGAGATAAGGGCTAAGAATTATTCCCTAAGAATCTTAACCTGAGTTTTATTTTAACTTGCTAGGTAAGCCAGACCAAGAGGTTCAGCTTTCATTAAGCAGTTCAATCCCTGAACAGATCAATAATAAGTTCTGAAATTGAATCAGAAATAAAAAGCCTACTAACCAAGAAAAAATCCCAGGGCCAGATAGATTCACAGTCAAATTCTACCAGATGTATAAAGAAGGGCTGGTGCCACTCCTACTGAAACAATTCCAAAAAACTGAGGAGGAGGGACATTTTCCTAACTCATTCTATGAGGCCAGCATCATCCTGATACAAATGGTTCGGCTTCTATAACCTCATTAGACTTGTAAAGGAGGATATGTTGGAGGTTGGGAGAACATCTGTTCTGGTGAGACTGATTCTTAGATTCTTCGATCCCCTTAAATTTCTCTTCATTGGTCAGGGACCATGAGTGTATTTAGTCATTTGAGAAACTCTGGGGTGGTGTTTTCATAATAGGCCAAATGTGAAATCTGGCTTGCTAGATGGAATCCTTGGATTATGATATATGGCACAGTAGTGTCTAAGAATCACAATCCCAAATAAGAGAGTGGTGTAACTGAGTCTGAGATCTACAGATTAGAAAGCACAGGGGAGGGCATTCAAATCCATCTGCCACTAGGTGCAGGAATCCTTCTTTATAACATCATTACTTGGTGGACATTGAAACACGAGCATCTCTAGTAATGGTGAAAATACAACTTTAGGAATTCAACTGTTTAATCAACTAATCGAACTAAATGTGACTTCCTCCCATTGTCCAATTCTGCCCTTTTGAGTTACATGGACTGGCTTTTAAGTGTCTTCCCACTTAGATCTTAAAATTTCTGTATAAAACATTTCAATCCCAGTAATCAGTATGGAATCTTGACCTTTTAACATCCAGACTGCCCATCTGTAGATGCCCATTAATTTTATAGTGTCTCTTTTAAAATCCAAAGATCAGAGTTGACTTAAATTTCTTACATGACTCATTGATAGTGAACACAGCTGGAGACTGCTTATGTAGCCTGTTCACGACTCCTCTGCCTATGTAGTCTAAGATGGCTTGTAGAGATTTAGTCTGGTGAATCACTGTCCTTCCCATGTTCTTAATTTATTTGCATCATGATTAGTAAAGGAATGTCAGGTATTAAGTATCTATTATATTTCTTACACTGAGAAGGCACTGAATTGTCCTATATGATAATACTATCGTCATCTCACATGAAAAAATTAACAACTTCAATAATAAAAAGGTATACTTTATATTTCAATTTCCAAATATTTTCCCAAATACATTTATGTTTTTTTTAAATCAAAGATCCTATCGAGGTTCATGTATTATATTTTGTATTTTAAGTTTGTTTTAATTTATCAAGTTCCCTCTACACGCTTCCTATCTTTTAATTTAATTTAATTTCTTGGCTTTGTTCATTTCTCTTCTCAATGCCATTTACTATATTTCACTCAAGTATAGTCCTCTTTGGGCACCTTGTAATTTAATATTTACTTCTGAAATATTTTGACAGATTTTAAAATTTATCAAATTTACTTTTTTTTCATCTGTTGCTATTTTTGTGCACTTCTAAGTATTTAAAAAATTCTGATTTCCAGTGTTGTTTCCTATTCATAAATGCCTTTTAGTTGTGGCTAATTCATGTTGGGGACTTATTTTATAGTCTTCCTCAATTTTGTAAATGTTTGGATAATACTTTTCTCAGCTGAAAATTTTATTTTACCCTTTCATTTTGTTGTTTTAGAAGCATTATATATATGTTCATTATTTCCTGTTGCTGTATACAAGTTTCCCGATACAGCAAGAAAACTTGTTTGTATGAAGGGAGTCATCTTGTGTGAATGGTTTACTATGTTTCATCCTATAGTTGTTAATGCTTTCTGCTACTAGACATGTTGTGCATTTTCTGTAGTAAATGGTGCTATTTTGGGATTGGATGAGTTGGTACTTGTTTTTGATACTCATGTTTTTGTTAAGACCCTAATTTTTGCCTCTTGCTTCCCCTTCACCCTCAAGGCTCTAAGATTTGCCTCCCACTTCAAATTGCCTCCCACCTCCAAAAGAGTATGCTTTTAATAGATGGATGCCCCTGATCCCCTGTATATACGCATCTCCTTCTATTTTTTGATCTTCAGTAGTCAGTGCTCTGATCCACAAGACTCAGACCTATTTTCAGCATTTCCCATTCAGGATATGATCTTAACTTTCTAGGGATGATTTTTTTCTCAATTATCATTTCTCTCTGATAAGACTGATGACTATGTATTATAAAAGTTACCCCTAATCATACTAATAGTATGGGACTGAAATTTTAGCTCTGGAACCCTTATTAGAAATTTCATTTTATCTTATAGTGAGCCATCAGTCAGCACCTGTTTGGAGTCCTTTATACACATCAGGGGACATCTAATTAATGATACTATCATCTAGTTATTCTTTTAAAAAAGTAACATTTAAAAATACATTGATTAAACTTCAGTTAAATTATGTTTATGGTATTTCTTTGTCTCCAAGTCAAGTAAATTACTTTACATGTCTTTAAACTATTAATACAAAATTTACTAACATTTATTGAATGCTTACCAAGGGCTAGTTATCCTTCTTTGCAATGGAGAGAAGAAGATACAGTAAGACATAATTACAGCACTCAAGGAGCTCAATCTTAATTGTAAGAGGCAGATAAATATATAAATAATTATAGTACAGTGGGTTAAATAATTCATGATTAATAATGTACAAGTGCTGTGGTATATTAGTGAGAGTTCTCCAGAGCAACAGAATAAGATAAAGATACATAGCTATCCATATCTATGTCTATATAAATGAAAAATTGGCTCACACAATTATGAAGGCTGAGAAATTCCAAGAGCTGCCAACTGAAAGCTGGAGACCCAGGAAAGACAATTGTGTAATTCAGTTCAAGTCTGAAGGCCAGAGGACCAGGTGAGCTGATGGTGTAAATCCCAGTCTAAGGTCAGAAGAAGATGAGATGTCCCAGCTCAAGCAATGAGGCTTGAAAAAAAGAAGTGAATTTCTCCTTTCCTCCGCTTTTTGTTCTATTCTCAGGGGAATGGGTGATGCTTGTCCACATTAGGGAGGGCAGTCTACTGAGTCCACCAATTCAAACAGTAATGTCATTTGGAAAGCTCCTCCCAGACACATCCAGAAATAATATTTGCTCCAGACACCCTATGGCCTACTTGAGTTGACACATAACATTCACTATCACACTGGGAATATAAGAGCAAAGTTTCTAACTCTGAGACAGTCAAGGAAACGTCCTTAAGTAGGTGGCAATTAAATGGGTCTTGATGAAAGATTTTAAGTTTGAAATAAGGTGAAGGTAGAAGGGAGAGAAATTTCTTATCTAAGTCACTAGCATGTGGAGAGGGATATAGGCCCCAATTATATTTTATATTCATGGAAAATCAACTTAAAAAGTTGAAGTGTTGGATAGACTTTCTGCAAAGTGATGACAAGTGTCTAAAATAGATCAAAGTCACCCAGAAACGTTCTCTAAACTGTATCCATGACAGAGGTCAGCATGCCTTGAGGTCATATATATTTACGTGTATATATGTATATATATATATACAAAGTTGGGGTGTGTGTGTATATATATGTAGTTTAAGGTGTGTGTCATGGGTGTTCACATCTTTTATTATAGTAGAATTTTGTTATACTCCAAATAAAAATCATCTTCACCCAATTTTATTTTCACTACTGATTTTTAAATAGATGAGCTTGGGGAGTACTCAAGAATATCTCTATTAAGTGGAGATTATAGGAAGATTTGAAGCACTAGAATTTGATGCCCATCTGAATATAGGAGAAGAATTAAGGAGAATGTATTGTGGCTAATCACAGATAAAGGATCAAAATAGGTGAGTAGCTGAAAGAAAATCCAGAGAGGGGAGGTCACTGACTCTCTTGAGAAACATTTACAACATCATACAAGCATGGCATCTACATCAGAATATTTATTCTTGCCAAGTTGGTTAATAGATATTTATTCTTCATCTAAAGTGGACTGATAAGGTAATATCTATGTTAATTATTTTCTATTGCATAAACCTTTATTATTTCTTATGCGTTCTTGAAATTCTCAGGTGTTGCATATATCTAAGGAATATAATCTGCCACTGTCTCTACCTTATTTATTTACCAATATAACAACAAACAGTAATGGATTCAAAGGAGTAAGATGTAAAATAAGAGTTAAATAAATTTTGAAAAGGAAAAAACAAAATCATTGAAGAAATAAAAAAATTACAAGTTCCCAAGAAAGAGTATATTAAACTGAAAGTAAAAGAAGAGCTATTGAGCAAAGAAATAGAAATAGCTAAATAATGAATTTGAAATAATTAAAGGTATATAAAATATTAGAGAAAAATAGGCAAGATTAAAGAGATTGAGGTAGGCTAAGTAGATTCATTATATATATTTGGGATTTATAAATAAAAGCAATACAATGAAAAAATATAATATTTAACACTATATTTGATAGCCATCTTGAAATGCAGATAGTTTTGAATATGCACAATGAAAAGATTCACTACGTATCTGGGAAAGTGACCTAGAACAGATATGCCTGTGATAAAACCATTAGACTTTGAAAGTGAAAAAAAATTCCAGGAATATAAAATACCACATACAAGAAATATAAATTATGCCAGTATCAGATTTGTTAATAGAACCAATAAGCAAGAGAACAATTTATTTTCCTAATTATTTCCTTTAATTAAGAAAGAGGGAGACAACGGATGACTGAGAAAATATTTTTCAAAAGAACAGTTGAGAAACACAGTCATATTTTAATATCAAATGAGGAAGATTTCAGTACAAAAATGATAACTGTGAAAATATTTTTAATTCTAAATGACCAATTTCAGTAGGGTCATACATGTATGAATGTCTGTGCATCATGTAACAATTACCTTCATAAAACAGAAACTACATGAGGTGAAAGGAGAAATAAATACATACAAAAAAACTGAGAGACTTTAATACTATTCTCAGTCCTTAGGACAAGTAGGCAAAAAGTAAGAATAAAAAGATTGAACATAGTCAATAAAGCAGACCTTACTGATATATATGTAGATTCTCACACACCAGTAGTAAAAAATATTTTTTCTTCTTATAATTCTTTTAATACACATATGAGTCTTTAAATAAAAAGTTATAATCCTATATTCTGGGGGCTACAGCATCTATAGATTTAATATGTATGAGATAATGGTCTAATGGACAGGAGCACAAATATAAGTGTACTTTTTCAAGGCTCTTACATTTTATATAGAGTGTTGCAGTATCAACTCTAATAGACTGTGACAATTTAATGGCGCATATCATAATCCCAATAATAAACACTATAATCAAAATGGTACATCCAATGTGTCAATGAAGGAATTAAAATAAAAACTTAAAAGCATTTAATTAATCTAGAAGGTGATAGGAAAGGAAAAATAGAATAAATATCTAGAATAAAAATAAAAATATCAAGAGTTAATATTCCATGTAAATGGACTAAATACTACATTCCAAAATCAGACACCGTCAGACCAATTCTATGATGTCTACGTGTGATATACTTTAAATTAAAGACAGATTGAAATTAAAATGATGAAAAAAGTTATTCAAACAGTAAGCTTAAGAAACCTGGAGGTGTTATGCAATATTAGAAAGAATAGACTTTAAGGCAAGAAGTACTACCAGATGTAGAGAGGCCATCAGTATATTCCAAGATAATCTCCCCATATCAAAAGCCTTAATGTAATCATATTTTCAAAGTCCTTTTTTTGCCATACAAGGTACAAATGCCTTTTGAGTGCCATATATTCAGTTTCTGAAGATTAGGATCTGGATATCATTTGGTGAGAAGCATTATTCAGCCTGCCACAGCCTGTAATTCAAAGCTTCTCTATACTTCCAAGCACTTGGGAATTGCTTTAAAAATTAAAAAATAGGCGTTCAGCGGACACGCGGGCCTCCCTCTCAGAACTCATCACCCGCCCCTCCCCCACCCGCCGCCGTCACCCGGGAAACCGGCCACAATCACCCGCAGACCTGAAGCTGGTTTCATGGCAGCCTCAAATAAGGCAGTTTTGGGGCCATTGGTGGGGGCGGTGGACCAGGGCACCAGTTCCACACGCTTTTTGGTTTTCAATTCAAAAACAGCTGAACTGCTCAGTCATCATCAAGTGGAAATAAAACAAAAGTTTCCCAGAGAAGGATGGGTGGAACAAGACCCTAGGGAAATTCTGCATTCTGTCTATGAGTGTATAGAGAAAACATGTGAGAAACTCGGACAGCTCAATATTGATATTTCCAACATCAAAGCTATTGGCGTCAGCAACCAGAGAGAAACCACTGTAGTCTGGGACAAGTTAACTGGAGAGCCTCTCTACAATGCTGTGGTGTGGCTTGACCTAAGAACCCAGTCTACCGTTGAGAGTCTTCGTAAAAGAATTCCAAGAAGTAATAACTTTGTCAAGTCCAAGACAGGCCTTCCACTTAGCACTTACTTCAGCGCCGTGAAACTTCGTTGGCTCCTTGACAATGTGAGAAAAGTTCAAAAGGCTGTTGAAGAAAAACGAGCGCTTTTTGGGACTATTGATTCATGGCTTATCTGGAGTTTGACGGGAGGAGTCAATGGAGGTGTCCACCATACGGATGTAACAAATGCAAGTAGGACTATGCTTTTCAACATTCATTCTTTGGAATGGGATAAAGAGCTCTGTGAATTTTTTGGAATTCCAATGGAAATGCTTCCAAATGTCCGGAGTTCTTCTGAGATCTACGGCCTAATGAAAGCTGGGGCCCTGGAAGGTGTGCCAATATCTGGGTGTTTAGGGGACCAGTCTGCTGCATTGGTGGGACAAATGTGCTTCCAGAATGGACAAGCTAAAAATACGTATGGAACAGGATGTTTCTTACTATGTAATACAGGCCATACATGTGTATTTTCTGATCATGGCCTTCTCACCACAGTGGCTTACAAACTTGGCAGAGACAAACCGGTACATTATGCATTGGAAGGTTCTGTAGCTATAGCTGGTGCTGTTATTCGCTGGCTAAGAGACAATCTTGGAATTATAAAGACCTCAGAAGAAATTGAAAAACTTGCTAAAGAAGTAGGTACTTCTTATGACTGCTACTTCGTCCCAGCATTTTCGGGGTTATATGCACCTTATTGGGAGCCCAGTGCAAGGGGGATAATCTGCGGACTCACTCAGTTCACCAATAAATGCCATATTGCTTTTGCTGCATTAGAAGCTGTTTGTTTCCAAACTCGAGAGATTTTGGATGCCATGAATCGAGACTGTGGAATTCCACTCAGTCATTTGCAGGTAGATGGAGGAATGACCAGCAACAAAATTCTTATGCAGCTACAAGCAGACATTCTGTATATTCCAGTACTGAAGTCCCTGATGCCTGAAACCACTGCACTGGGTGCTGCCATGGCAGCAGGGGCTGCGGAAGGAGTCGGTGTGTGGAGTCTCGAACCTGAGGATTTGTCTACCATCATGATGGAGCGGTTTGAACCTCAGATTAATGCTGAGGAAAGTGAAATTCGTTATTCTACATGGAAGAAAGCTGTGATGAAGTCAGTGGGTTGGGTTACAACTCAATCTCCAGAAAGTGGTGACCCTAGTATCTTTTGCAGTCTGCCCTTGGGCTTTTTTATAGTGAGTAGCATGGTAATGTTAATTGGAGCAAGGTACATCTCAGGTATCCCATAAATATTATCAACTCACGGATTCCCAAGATGCGAGCTCCTTACATAATGAGAGAATCCAGCAATTCTGTCTCTTAATGCGATGACACTATTCATAGACTTTGAGTTTATTTATGAGCCGCTTGCTGCATGACCCTCCAAATAGACCTGTGGTATAAAATAAAGAAAATGCAGCAAAAACAACACTATGGAAACGTCTGTGGTTTGTTTGTTTCTTTTTTTTTTTTTTAATTTTTTAAACATCTACAGTTAAGGTTAGGCCAGCTGTCTTTGGGACTGACCCCCTCCATTGCCGTAACATCTTGCCCCATTCCCTCTAAGATCTAGGAAGAATTCGGATCCTTACTATTGAAATCTTCCATCAAACTTACTCAAACACTATTGGACAAGGCTCTGAGTCTCTGCATGACATATACTTGATTAAAAGATTATTACTAACCTGTTAAAAATGAGCAGTTTTTGCTTTTAACAGACACTCCAAAAGTCTTCTTTTCTACATAGAAGACTGCAACATCTTCACCGAATGTTTGAATAGAAACCTTTACTAAATTATTAAAATAGACATTTAGTGTTCTCACAGCTTGGATATTTTCCTGAAAAGTATTTGCCAAAACTGAAATCCTTCAGATATTTTCCATGGTCCCACGAATTATAATGACTTTCTGTCTGGATCTTATAGGAAAGGACACTTAATTTTTTCTTCCATCTTTCCTTTTTATATTTTTTACTTTGTATGTATAACATACATGCCTATATATTTATATACTGAGGGTAGCCAATTTATAGATTAAGACCACATTATATTCAGGAGGTTCTAACAGGGCTGGTGTTAAGTGAACCACTATGTATATGAATGTTAGAAAACGCTGTATACATTTTTGAGCCATCGTTATGCATAATATTTACCAGGAGAATTTTTTTCTTAAAGAGCCAACATTTAAAATTTATGTTTTAAGTCAATAAAAGAAAATATACTTAAAACAATTAAAAAATAAATAAAAGATTTCTATAAAGGCCTAGATGTTCTCACTGATTTACACTTCTTAGCAATGTAGGAAGAAATAATATTTTTCCATAAAATAAAAAAGACATACTTTCCAGTTTGTTTGATGATAATCAAAATTACCTTGATACCAAAACCTGAGAAAGGCCTTACAAGAAAGCAAAACTCCAGGCCAACATCTCTCATAACCATAAACATCTTGAATAAAAAATTAGCAAATAGAATATGCCAATATATGCAAGAGAGAATATATTCCACCATTTCCTCATAATCTTTCTAAGTTGATTCTCTCAGGAACAAAGCAATCACTGTGGGGATTTCTTTAAAAAGAAAGCAATCACTGTGGGGATTATGATGATTTTTGCCTAAGCTAGAGCATTATGTGATGGAGTCATAGTATGCTTTCTTTGTTGTCTGGCTTCTCATTCAGTGTCATGTATTTAAGATTCGTCCATCTTGTATGAATCTATAGTTCGTTATTTTTCATTGCTAAGTATCATTTTCTCATGAATATATAGTTGGTTCTCATTATTTGTGGTAGTTACAAGTCCTAGTCTCCAGGAATACTGAATTAATGCATACTAAATCATTGCTCTTAGGGATTACAGGGATAGGTTACTGTGAGCCTCTTGTTACAATATTTTTGCCAACTGATCAATACATTACCTTTTTAAAATGTAATTTTTCCTCTTAAAGACACCTTATTTAATATGTATTGTTGATTTATTAACACAGAGCTCATGGCTCACAGCACTATACCTTATACCTGAACGCAGCATATTTAACACATGCGTTTTCCCTGTAAGGCACATCACAGCCTTCTTGCATTTAGGAACACTAGACAGAAGTTTGATGTCATGCTTAGGAGCCATTTCAAAAAGCAAAAGAATCAGCAAAAAGTACAAAATCAAAAAAAAATAAAATGTGGCACTGAAGACCACCAGAGGGACACTTGTTTATAGGATGAGAACAGAAAGAAGAAGGCAGAATATCTTCTTGTTCTATCTCAGCTGAAAACAAGAGTAATGGGTGACTCAAAGCTTTCACAGCTCTGTGCATGCTTGTACGTGTCAGTCAATAACCCTAGACAAACTACAGATAGTGATTTTACAGTTACAAATAAATTTTGAGTAGGTGAATTCACAATTTATAAAGGAAAAAGGTTTAATTGACTCATGGTTCTGCATTGCTGGGGAGGTCTCAGGAAACTTACAATCATGGTGGAAGGCAAAGGAGAAGCAAGGACCTTCTTCCCAGGGTGGCAGGACAGAGGGAGTGCAAGGAGGGGAAATGCCAGATACTTATAAAACCATCAGATCTCCTGAGCCTCACTTGTTATCATGAGAACAGCATGGGAGAAACCCACCCTCATGATCCAATTACCTCCATCTGGTCCTGCCCTTGATACTTGGGGATTATGGGGATTACAATTCAAGATGAGATTTGGGGGAGGACACAGCCAAACCATAGCACCCACACTCAGAGGAAACAAAGGAAAGAAGTAACCATAACTGGGTAGGACTTGCTAAAAACACTTTTGTGTAACTGTTGAGATGCAGTAGGTTTTTGCATGACAGGGACATAATATGTAGAAACAACAGTTTCCATTCAGGATGGAAAACATGGTATTGATAAGCAGGTGGTAATCAGGGAAGTAGTTAGAGTAGCTGGTCAGAGCAGAGTTGGAGCTAAGATGTTTTGTAGACAATCTGGTCAAAAAAAGTGGCAATCTGGTGGAGTCCACATAATTCAATCACTCGATCTAGATTTACTAGCATTTAGAGAGCTGAGATTGGAGCCCTGATTCTGGCACTGGAAAATATTTCTACTCAGCCCATAAATATTGTAAGTGGCCCGGCTAGCTCAGTCAGTAGAGCATAAGACTCTTAATCCTAAAGTCATAGGTTTGTGCCCCATGTGAGGCACCATCTGTGACACTGGTCACATTGGGGTTACCACCTGCTGGGGTCTGTCCGACAGAACCCAGTGAATAAATGCACTCACACACACAGTACAATGAACTAGTGGACAAGGGGGTCATGTGCTTCCTACAGAGTGAGATTGCAGCTACACAACACCCACTAGTTCTTCCTCACATTTATTCAGTATAGATTTAACAGCAAAGGCTTAGCATAAACACACTTGTGGATAATTAACACGGTTAAGAGAGTAGTTCTTGAAAAGATTAAAGTTCAGGTACTGATGCCTAGAATGAACACCATTAAAAAATAATATTCTTGGTCTACCTTTCCCTGAGGGTCATCCAGCTCAAAGGTTACATGAGTAAACAAGCTAGTTAGAGTGGAGACAAAGAAATGTGGGGAGTTCATCTAATTATTTAACTAAAGGGACAGGGCTGCCTTCAGCCAAATAATAAAAAACCCTTAGACCTTCCAAAAGTGTTTGTGACTATATTCTATAACTTTTCTTTAATATTTCTGCCACCATCCTGAGTGAACCACAACAAAGATGTCCAGTGAATCGAGAAACAGTGTGTGCTTGGGCGGATGGGTTTTCATGCCTGTGGTGCAGTGTTGGTGATCAGTGCTTATTTTCTTGGACATATACATTTATCTACCTTTCTACCTACCTATCTACCCTTGATGAAACATTTAACGTCAACCTTGTATAGAGTTGTGGTGTGGACCCTAGAAGGAGGAGGGGAATATTTTCTCAATCTGGAAATACCTTTAATCTTTTCATGATCAGAAGCAGTCTCATCTGTTTTTTTTCTTTTTTTTTTATTTGCTCTTTCCATTTCACAAGGAGCAAACCCTCAGGACTAAATATGTGGCAGTCACACTGGTGCTACCGAATTTTGTTTCTTAGGCTTCCCTGACTCTCAATAACTATGCCATGTCCTATTTGTTACCCTTTTCTTTCTTTGTCAGTGATTGTAATAAGAAATTACCTAATCATCATAGAATGTGTAGATAAATGCCTTCCGTTCCTCCTATATTTATTCCTTGGCTACCTGTCTATCATGGAGATCCTTATCACATATGTTGCTGTTCCCCCAATGCTCAGGGGTTGTTACTTTCCATGATTCAAACAATACCCTAGATGACATGTGTTGCCCAACTCTATATGAATGTTGTTTTGGGGGGTACACAAAATTTGCCTTAGTGGGAGTGATGGCTGTGAACCATTATGTGACTGTAACTCTTTGAAGTGAAACATCATTATGAACAGACACACTGCATCTCATTGGTAGTTGTATTATTGATTGGGTTCCTTTCTGAAATCTGGCCAGTCTATGCCACATTTTAGCTTCCTTCTGTAAATCAACTCAAAATGAATTAAAAACTTACATGCAAGAGCTGAAAGCTGAAACTGCCATAAAAAGAAAGCTATTTTCTTAAAAAAGAAAGCATTTGCCATACTTGACAACATGGATGAACCTAGAGGACATGCTAAGTGAAATAAACAGAAGGAAAATATCCCACATATATAAGGTACCTAGAATAGTCAAACTCATAAGAGCAGAAAATAGAGTGATGTTTCCATGGAAAATGGGAAATTGCTGTTCAATGGGTATAAAATTTTAATAATACAAGATGAGTAGGTTCTAGAGATCGGATGTATAACATTGTATGTATAGTTAACAATGCTAATACTACATAAATATTTATAGAAGCTCTATTCATAATTATCCCAAGTCAGTGGCAATCAAGATGTCTATTATGGTTGGATTTTGTGCCTCGAAATTCATCCCTTGTAGACTTAACCCCCAGTACCTTAGAATGTGAATTTATTTGGAGACAAGGTTGTTGCAGGTGTTATTAGGTAATATGAGGTCATAATGGAGTAGGGTGGACTCCTAAGTATATGACTGATGTTTTTATGAAAAGCCACTTGAAGACATAACACAGGAAAAACTGCCTTGTAAACTTAAAATATAAACCAGAAAAGAAATAGAAAAAAATCAATAAAGCCCAAATAATGTCTCTGAAAAAATTTAATAAAATGAATAAATTCCTAGCAAGAATAATCAAGGAAACAAAAGCACGAAAAGTACCAATATCAGAAATGAAAACAAGGGATATCATGATGGAGTCAGTGAACCGTGAAAGCATGAAAGTGAATATGAGCAACGTTATGCCAATAAATCCAACAGTTTAGATGAACTAAGCAATTTACTTGAACACAATTTTTCAAAATGGACACAAACTGAAGTGGAAATTCTGAATAGTCACATAGCTATTAAATACATTCAACCTGTAATTAAAAACTTTCTCACAAATAAAACTCCTGGCCTAAGAGTACTCAATGATGACTTTTGCCAAACAATTTAGAAGAAAATAATACAAATATTTTTTTCCATAAAATAGAAAAAGAGGGCTTATTTTTTCATTAATTTATGGTAACTTAAACCTGACAAGGACCTTACAGAAAAGGCAAACCACAGACCAATATCTCTCATTAACATAGAGGCCTAACATATTTATTGGGCCAAATATATTTCAGCAATTTAAAAAGGATAATAGCCAAGAATAGTCTCATAATCTTTCACAGTCAATTTCCTCCCAGAACAAAGACAATCCTTGTGGGGTTTCTTTCTTTTCTTTTTTTTTTTTTTTGCTGTGTCTGTGCTTTTAAATTTTTGTTTATTGCATTTTAGGTTTTGGGGTACATGTGAAGAACATGCAAGATAGTTGCATAGGTACACACATGGCACTGTGATTTTCTGTCTTCCTCCCCTTCACCCCTATCTGGCATTTCTCCCCATGCTATCTCTCCCCAACTCCCCACCCTGCACTGTCCCTCCCCTATTCCCCCCAGCAGACCCCAGTGTGTAGCACTCCCCTCCCTGTGTCCATGTGTTCTCATTGTTCAACACCCACCTATGAGTGAGAACATGCGGTATTTCATTTTCTGTTCTTGTGTCAGTTTGCTGAGAATGATGGTCTCCAGGTTCATCCATGTCCCTACAAAGGACACGAACTCATCATTTTTGATGGCTGCATAATATTCCATGGTGTATATGTGCCACATTTTCCCTGTCCAGTCTATCATTGATGGGCAATTTGGGTTGGTTCCAGGTCTTTGCTATTGTAAACAGTGCTGCAATGAACATTCGTGTGCATATGTCCTTATACTAGAACGATTTATAATCCTCTGAATATATACCCAGTAATGGGATTGCTGGGTCAAATGGAATTTCTATTTCTAGGTCCTTGAGGAATTGCCACACTGTCTTCCACAATGGTTGAACTAATTTACACTCCCACCAGCAGTGTAGAAGTGTTCCTATTTCTCCATATCCTCTCCAGCATCTGTTGTCTCTAGATTTTTTGATGATCACCATTCTAACTGGCATGAGATGGTATCTCAGTGTAGTTTTGATTTGCATTTCTCTAATGACCAGTGATGATGAGCATTTTTTCATATGTTTGTTGGCCTCATGTATGTCTTCTTTTGTAAAGTGTCTGTTCTTATTTTTTGCCCACTTTTGAATGGGCTTGTTTGTTTTGTTCTTGTAAATCTGTTTGAGTTCTTTGTAAATTCTGGATATCAGCCCTCTGTCAGATGGGCAAACTGCAAAAATTTTTCCCATTCTGTTGGTTGCCGATTCACTCTAATGACAGTTTCTTTTTCCGTGCAGAAGCTGTGGAGTTTGATTAGGTCCCATTTGTCTATTTTGGCTTTTGTTGCCAATGCTTTTGGTGTTTTGGTCATGAAGTTCTTGCCTATGCCTGTGTCCTGAATGGTTTTGCCTAGATTTTCTTCTAGGGTTTTTACGGTGTTAGGTCTTATGTTTAAGTCTTTAATCCATCTGGAGTTAATTTTAGTGTATGGTGTCAGGAAGGGGTCCAGTTTCTGCTTTCTGCACATAGCTAGGCAGTTTTCCCAACACCATTTATTAAGCAGGGAATCCTGTCCCCATTGCTTGTTTTTGTCAGGTTTGTCAAAGATCAGATGGTTGTAGATATGTTGTGTTGCCTCCGAGGCCTCTGTTCTGTTCCATTGGTCTATATCTCTGTTTTGGTACCAGTACCATGCTGTTTTGATTACTGTAGCCTTGTAGTATAGTTTGAAGTCCGGTAGTGTGATGCCTCCTGCTATGTTCTTTTTCCTTAGAATTGACTTGGCTATGTGGGCTCTCTTTTGGTTCCATATAAAGTTTAAGGTGTTTTTTTTTCTAGTTCTGTGAAGGTCATTGGTAGCTTGATGGAGATAGCATTGAATCTATAAATTACTTTGGGCAGTATGGCCATTTTCACGATATTGATTCTTCCTAACTATGAACATGGACTGTTTCTCCATCTGTGTACTCTCTTATTTCGTTGAGCAGTGGTTTGTATTTCTCCTTGAAGAGGTCCTTTACATTCCTTGTTAGTTGTATTCCTAGGTATTTTATTCTCTTTGTAGCAATTGTGAATGGTAGTTCATTCTTGATTTGGCTCTCTTTAAGTCTGTTATTGGTGTATAGGAATACTTGTAATTTTTGCACATTGATTTTGTATCCTGAGACTTTGCTGAAGTTGCTTATCAGTTTCAGGAGTTTGTGGGCTGAGGTGATGGGATCTTCTAGATATACAATCATGTCGTCTTCAAATAGAGACAATTTGGCTTCCTCCTTTCCTATTTGAATACCCTTTAGTTCTTTTTCTTGCCCGATTGGTCTGGCTAGAACTTCCAGTACTATATTCAATACTTATGGGGTTTCTTTTATGGATTTTGTTCATTCTAGAGCATGTTACATTAGGACCATACAGTAAGCATATTTTGATGTCAGATCATTTTATGTAGTGTAATGTATTTGAAATTTGTTTATGTTGTATACATTGGTACTTTGTTACTTTTTTTCCTGACTGTTATTCCCTTATATAAACATGTAGTTGACTCTCATTATTTGGATTAGTTATGTCTTATGAAGTCTCTGGGATCACTGAATTAGCAAGTAGTGAATCATTGCTGAATAGTTTCCTCATATGAATATTGAATTATCTTATTGATGGGTATTTATTTTTTGTCATTATTAGCTCTAATATATAATGAATATGATAACAAATATTTGTGAGAACATGTTTTCATTTGTATTATGCAACTATGTAGAAATAGAATTGCTGGGTCACGGAGTAGATGTATATTTAAGTGAATAAGAAGCTAACATTTTCTTATGGGTTTTATTATTTTACATTCCTTTCTACTGTTGCATTTTCCACTCTGCCAAAGTGTAGTTAATAACCCTGGAAATATGTCTGGAGAAACCAAACCATTCCTTGACTTAGGGAATTTTGTTCTGTAATTTGCTCTCTCAGACAGAAGTTCCGTCCTCCTTGGGCTTCCTCATTTCTCAGCACCCTTCCTTCACATTTCTCTACCTGTCATAATGTGACTCAGCACAGCCACCTGGGCAGTTGTCAGCACAGTTTCCATGACCGAGAAGCCACAGTTGCATGTTGCAGACATTGGAATGGGCTGTAGTATTAATAGTCCAATGAGGTGGGAGCAGGTGGTAGATCCTGTCTATTACTTACCAGGGTTCCCATAGGCAGAGGGTTTCTGATAGAAGGAATGCAGAGATTATCTGTGCAAGGACAGACTCTGAACAGAGACAGAAGCAGCTGTCCCTGTCTCCTGAGCATAGCTCAGCACTAACTGGGAGGGAGGTAGCCTGGGCTTGTCCTTGGGGAGCAGTAGAACTTTCCAGTCCAGGCTGCTTCTCCAGAGGTGAGTGTCTTCCAGAGGAGGTTCCTGTCTGTGAAGTGGAGAGTAGGAGAGCATCATGATGAAAGGACCAGGGCTTCGCTGCCTCCTAGAACAAGGATACCTAGAGCCTGAAGCCTGGACAGGGGGTTGCAGAGAGGATGAGCTCTGCAGCAAAGCCTCCCTCCAGAGCAGAGTGCAGAATCATTTCTTCTCTGCCCTGTACTGGTGAGAAGCAAAATGCTTTGCCACTACCCAAGTCCCTGCTCTCTCATTTCTTCCCATTCCTTCCATGTATCTACCTGCCACATTGGTGGGGAGCTCCAGGGAGAGGGATTGCAGGTTGACTTTATGTTGCTTCAAAGAAGAATGAATGCAGAGAAGGCGAGTCAGGCTTATAGTCCTTGTTCATTCACTGATTTTTAAAAAGATCTATTCACTGATATATTCATTTAAAATATAGAGTGCATATTCTGTTCTAGTGTCAGACTCTGTTCTTGGCACTTGTAATATAAGAGAGATAAAATGAACAAGAAAGAGAAATGATCCACCTATGAAGTATTTAATTAAATATAGGATTTTGATGATAAATTAATAAAGAAGTAATAGTATAATATGATTGGAAATATTGGTGAGGACAGTTAGTAAGAAAAATATAGCCTAACGCAGGTTTGAGAGGAAAGGTATGCCTGTATTGTTTTAGAGAAGCTGAATGGGAAGGGGCCCAAGAAGAGGAAACATTTGAGCAAATAACTGAATGTGATAAGGGAAGGAGTCCAGACGTTCAGAGTGATCCATTTTGGTGTCTTCTGACACTTATCATTATCCCAGGACTCTGGAGAAAATAGGCAGTCACAGAGGAGCAGATCTTTGTGGAACTTCCAAGCTGCTCTAACAGACTGAGACCATGGTAAGTTGGACGCAGGCACAGACTTCCCATTGGGAAGTCTTGTCTCTGTTGAAACAGGTGCTGAGAACTGGGCAACACAGAGGATATGTTACCTCTACCCCGGAGCTGTTTTCTTGTGTCCCAGCCCTAGGAGGAGGCTGTGTTGGGAGTTGGGGATTAAAGTTCCAGCCTCTTCACTCCTGGATTTCTCCTCCTCCTCTTTGCCATCTGGTGACAAGAGGAATCAAAATCTGAGAGCCAGAAATTGTTAACTGGGAATTGGCCAGACTCTGCCTGTGTGTGGGAGACAGATTGACTTAGATAAGAGGTAGGGATGGTTTTCATTATAAAAATAAGGAAGAAGAAGTAGGTAATCCACTTAAGGGAGCCAATACCCCAGAAGTCAGGGAAAGATTCAATACTTTTTCTTAAAATGGCTCTTGTCTTGTGACAATGTCCTGGATAGACCTCGCTTTCCAACACCATCCCCCTAAATGGTAAATGTAACTCAGGTGAAAACTTTTAAATGAACATAATGCAAATAGAGCCTATGTTTAGAGGATACAGAAGACAAAAGTAACGATGCCTGTGTGAGATTGGCTATAAATGCTTTCTTATAATTGTTTAGATGCATTAGGATTTGCAAGATGGAGACATAATAGGCAGAAAAGACAAGTTAGCTCCATCCAAGATGATAGAAGCATTGGTGTAAGTGAACAGGTTGTGATTATGGCAGTAGACAGGTGGCCAATGAGAGCAGAGTTGGAGGCAGGATGTCCAGTGTATTGAGAGAGTGCATGCCAGGGTGGGAGGGTTTCCATGTTTATCACTTGGTATTCATGACTGTATTTCATCTTCTTGAACATAAACATTTATCTTCAGAAGATATATATTCATAAAGCATTTGACATCAACCTTGTGTAGAAAATAGTAGAGTCAGGTTATGGAGTCGAGGAGCAGGAGAGGAATGTCTTTTCAACCTGAAGTGTCTTTAATCATTTTTAGGATGAGAAGCAGTGTTCTCTCTCTTTTGCTCTCTGAATTTCACAAGGAGCAAGGGCTTAGAGCTAAATGTTGATGAATTACTCTAGTGCCACTGAATTTTATCTCCTTGGCTTCCCTGGCTCTGAAGAACTACATCATATCCTTTTTGCTATATTCTTCTTTTTCTACTTGGTGACATTAATGGGAAACATGGTCATCATTGTGATTGTCTGTGTGGATAAACGTCTGCAGTCCCCCATGTATTTCTTCCTTGGCCACCTCTCTGTCCTGGAGATTCTGGTCACAACCATAATCATCCCTGTGATGCTTTGGGGATTGCTTCTGCCTGGAATGCAGGCAATATCTTTGTCTGCCTGTGTTGTCCAGCTCTTCCTGTACCTTGCTGTGGGGACAACGGAGTTTGCATTACTTGGAGCAATGGCTGTGGACCGCTATGTGGCTGTGTGTAACCCTTTGAGGTACAACATCATTGTGAACAGAGGCACCTGCAACATTGTGGTTCTTGTGTCATGGGTTTTTGGGTTCCTTTTTCAAATCTGGCCAGTCTATGCCACATTTCAGCTTACTTACTGCAAATCAAATGTGGTGGACAATTTTTTTTCTGTGACCGAGGGCAATTGCTCAGACTATCCTGCAATAATACTCTTTTCACAGAGTTTGTTCTTTTCTTAATGGCTGTTTTTGTTCTGTTTGGTTCTTTGATCCCTACAATTGTCTCTTACACCTACATCATCTCCACCATCCTCAAGATCCCGTCGGCCTCTGGCTGGAGGAAAGCCTTCTCCACCTGTGCCTCCCACTTCACCTGTGTTGTGATCGGCTACAGCAGCTGCTTGTTTCTCTATGTGAAACCCAAGCAAACACAGGCAGCTGATTACAATCGGGTCGTTTCCCTGATGGTTTCAGTAGTAACTCTTTTCCTCAATCCTTTTATCTTCACCCTCCGGAATGATAAAGTCCTAGAGGTCCTTTGTGATAGGGTGAAACACTGCTGTCAACTATTCAGGAATTAGCCCTGCTCTGAGGCATTTTACATGGTAAAGCACTTAGTATGGATTCTTGAATAATCTAAAAAAAACTTGCTAATCTTTGAGCTGGATCATAATTATTACCATTACCAAATAATTTGGGTGCAACAGGAGACTTTTAAATTACAGCTTCAGTTTTTAAATATGGTTAGTTGTTACTTGACATTCACTTTATTATTTTAAAGACATGTCTGGCTATCTGTCATCTGCCTTTCTTAAGATATGATGATTTCACAATTAAACTTTCAAAAAAATGAATGTCAGAGATAGAGTATCTACATAGTCTAGAAAGGAGACTAGTGGTTGCTTAGGGCTGAGGGGAATGCAGACATGGGACAGTGATAGCTAAGGGGTGCAGGCTTTCTTTTTGAGGTGATTGTAAATATCTATGAATATACCAAAAACCACTGAACTGTACATTTTCAATGAATTAATTTTATGGGATGTGAATTATATTTCAATAAAGCTATTGAAATTGGATATTAGATGTTGAAGAAGTATTATGAAGAAAAGTGAAACAGGAATGAAAGGGAATATATCTTGGGGAGTGCTGAAATTTCAAATAAGGTTTTCAGGGAGGGATTGAGACAGGTAAGGTGGTGATACATTTGGAAACCTGTTAAAGAACGTTCCAGGCATAGTGAGTAATAAGTGGGAGATCCTAGGGAAGGCATAGCAAAGACGCTGAGATGGAGTGGGCAAGGGAGAAAGTAACAGCAAGTACAATCAGAGCGGTCATTGGAAAGTAGATCATGTAGAGCCCTGTGAGCCTTTTAAAGACGTTTGCTCTTTCCAGAAGCACATTGGAAAACTATCACAGGGGGCTGAAGAAGAGTGTCGGAATCTGTGTAATCTTGTAACAAGATCATCCTGGTTGCTGGATGGACAATACGCCAAAGGACAATAAAGGGAGTTGGAGGGAGGCCAGATGGAGATTGCATCAGTTAGATTTTGCTATAAAGGAGACAACCAGAAAACTCCAGTGGTACACAGCTACAAGCTCTTATTTTCATGCTTTTCTTTCTTTTATTGAGCTGGAGTTTCACTCTTGTTACCCAGGCTGGAGTGCAATGGCGCGATCTCGGCTCACCGCAACCTCCGCCTCCTGGGTTCAAGCAATTCTCCTGCCTTAGCCTCCTGAGTTTATTTTCATGCTTAAAGTTTCAGCTCATATAGGGTGGCTCAGCTGACCTCTGGTAGATTTGTTCATGAGTCTAAGGGTTGGATGGGGGTTGGCTGACCTAGGCTGGGCCACATTTGAAGTCATGAAAAGTGTGTCTTTGATCTCCATGTGGCTTGGCCACAATATTTTTAAAGCACCCTTCTCTGACTTGGACATATTTTTATTCCCATATTATAAATAAGTAGACAAGTTCTGAAAAATTAAGTGGCTTGCCTATATTAAGCTTAGCAAATTGAAAAGCTACTTCTTGGATGAAGATCTCAACTTCAAGTCCTCCACAAAATGTTTCTCCTTATGTCTAATGCCATTGAGATACATAGAGGAATGTTATTTAATATGTGCAAGAATTTTTTGAGATAGGCATTACTACTCTATTTTATCAGTAAGGAAACTAAGACAAAGAAAGGGTAAGAACATTGTAAGGAGTCACACAGCATATTGGAAGCAAAGTCAAAACTCAAATTCAATGGTTTGCTAAATTTTCATTGCTTTTTTTTTAAGCATGCCACTGCTGTCTAATAAAGCTCACATTTACCTAAGCTTCCAAGGATCCAGCAACTCCCCCAATGATGAACTTAAAGCCCACATATTTCCTATCTACTCCCCACCCTCACCCCAGGCCGCTGGGCTCCTTTTAGAACCTGCACAGTAATATCTCCTTATCTGGGGGGAAATTTAAGCTGTCTACTAAAGAAATCACTAGATGTCTACATTTCCTGATCTTAAAAGTTTGCAGTTATTCTGTCATGAAATAGGAAGTGAAGCAACTATAGTTCTCTCTTCTCAAAACAGAAGGATTAGGATTTCCGTTCTGTTGTCTGGGTTCTATGGCTTGCTCTTGGCTAGAGTGCTGTTGATTCCTTTCTCCACCTAGACTCAGCCTTTCTTCCCTTCTCATTGTAGCACTTCTTTTTTTTTTGTAATTATTGTACTTTAGGTTCTGGGGTACATGTGCAGATCATGCAGGATTTTTGCATAGGTACAAACATGGCAATGTGGTTTGCTGCCTCCATCCTCCCATCACCTGTATCTGGCATTTCTCCTCATGTTATTCTTCCCCAGCCGTAGCACTTATTCTTTACCCACACAGTCAGAGAACTTGTATCTCCACCAGCTACTAATATAATTACAATATCCACCCCATCTCAAACACAAATTATTCCCGCTAACTCCCTTCAAGCAAGTTCTGACACCTGATGTGTTATCTCATTTAAAAAAATTGTAAGTGGCCATGCTAAGGAGCTAAAAATGATGAAACCTAGGAATGCAGAAGCAGAACTTAGTGTTGTAATAAAAAACATAATTTACAACAATTTAGTTTGGTATGCATATAATGATATGTACAATAATTACTGTGGTTCATTGTTATTAGACACAAAATGGTAAGCAGTACATTTAGGTGACTATTATTTCCTTTAGTTTTATACATGGTCTTCCTTATGGTTTAATTATTGTTACTCAGAACACACAAGGCATCTCTTTTCTCTTTCTCATGCACTGAGCAGGGTACGTAGCTGATGTCTTGTGAGTGTAGAGGACAGCCAGGGTACTACAATACTTTTCTTCCTCTTTCTTGCCTTTCTTTCCGTGTTGCCAAATGAACTCGTTTCTTGTCTCGGGTGATTTCTATTTGACCCTGATGTTCCTTTTCTACTCTGTGCTTACTCCTTGCCCCCAGGCAATGCTTTCCTGAGCAGCCCTCCTCTTTTTCTACTGCTTTGTCAGCTGGACAAGTTCTAGATCAATGTGATGCCAACCAACGCCAGGCTCCTTGGGGTCAGTAGGCTGTGCCTGGTATTAGGCTCTCTATAATTGCAGGGACAAATGTATTGTGATTATTAGTGCCCAAGAGTCTATCCAAAATTCTTAAAACATACTCAACAAATATAGCCACGTACTCAAAAGCTTCAGAGCAAATGATGTCTGCTTACCTAAATTTTGGTTGCAAAGGAATTATATATGTTATGATGGGATTTCAGCAATATGACAAGGGAATTTTTAGCTTGAGTGTCTCTTCAGGACTTTGCTGAGGAACAGAAATCTAGTGTGTTTGGTTTCCTTGGCTGTCTGGATTTCTTCAAAGGGGTCCCCAAGAAGGTTCCTATCCTGCCCAGACCTCTCTCCATTCCCATAAACAGTGCTGCTGTCTGTGCTCCAAGCTCAGCACTAGGAGCCCTCCCTAAGGCACAGCCTTAGTTCAGACTGAGAAGAGCTACTACCCCAGCTTGTGGAGTTGAAAGGGGCATGTGAATGGGGTTCCGTTGAGAACAGAGATGAGGTCACAGGACCTACATTTATCCCTCTTCCACCATGCTACTCACTAAATAATGCTTACAATTCCTCAGTCTACAGTTGCTCCCTGGTAGTGTGGTACATACTCTGAGGCTAAAATAAAACAAACTCTGCCAATAGACTAGGCCCTTTTGATCAGTCAGAAATGCTCAGTGCTACAGAAGCAGACCTCATCTCTATACCAACTGAGTTCTCTCCATAAAGCTGATCCTGTCTCCTGGAGATGGCTAGCATCCAGTCCCCCAGTGCAGAAGAAAGAAACTTGGTTTCCCAAAGAGGCAAGGACTGCTACTGGTAGACAGACAGGTAAAGAATCGTTGGCTAGATGACCTGCATGGATTCAGAAAGACTTGCAAGTATGGTTCTTGTCACAGGGAACTGTGATCATCTGGCATTCTTCTCACAGATCCTGCGGTAGCTGATGTCACATGATGCAGCATCAAGTGTCTTTGTGAGCCCAATGGTCACACAGTTGAAATTCTGATTCTGACTGGTAACACTAAATGAGAAAAAAAAAATAAAGGATGATGATGGCCCATCTTTTTAGCCCAGCCTCTTCCTGATTCCAGAGTGAGAGTCTTGCAGTTTTGCCTGGAAGGGCAGCAGCTATGGGGCCCACGCATGCCTCTGCTTGGGCAACCTCCTTTATAGCTCAAATCCCTATCCTAATCCAGTTCCCCAAATGCAGCTCTAAACTGCCCCTTTCCTGTCAGCTCTCCCGTGAGCTTGTATGGCTTGACAAAGTCTTGGATCAACTCACTCTGGTGTTTGGTTAGAAGCATCTCATGGGCGGACTCTTCTTCCAAAAGTATTGTTGAGGACAATATGTGTGTTCACAGTGGGAGGACAGAAAGAAAAAGGAGAGAGGTTGTGCATCCCTTTCCAGACTGTAGTGGCTTCAGAAAAACTTGGTGGAGATATGTATTGGTTCTCTTACCTCTTTTTCTGTCATTCAGTTTGTTTCAGTCTGACTGAAAAGACTCTGGTTTCACAGAAAGGTCATGAGTTTTGGACTAGCTTTGTGATCTATCTATCTATCTATCTATCTATCTATCTATCTATCTATCTATCTATATTTTGAGATGAAGTCTCACTCTGTCACTTAGGCTGGAGTGCAGTGGTGCAATCTCGGCTCATTGCAACCTCCGACTCCAGGGTCCAAGCAATTCTTCTGCCTCAGCCTCCTGAGTAGCTAGGACTACAGGCATGCGCCACCACATCTGGCTAATTTTTTTTGTATTTTTAGTAGAGATCAGGTTTCACCATATTGGTTAGGCTGGTCTCTAACTCCTGACTTCATGATCCCTCAGCTTGGCCTCCAAAAGTGTTGGGATTATAGGTGTGAGCCACCACGCCCGGCCCCTGCTTTGTGATATTTAACACCTTTCTAAGCTTTTCTTGTCCTCAATTCAACTGTCTATGAAATGGGGAGTGATAAAACTCATGTAGCATCATGGGGAATATTTCAGGAAACAACATATGCAAAGTGTTTAGCATAGTGCTGGCATTAGCAGACACTGAATAAATATTAATTTCCTCCTTTCTGTCAGGAAGCCCAGTTACAAGCTAGGGGACTGACCTGACTCTTCTGAATCACTACTTTCATATAAACACTGGGAAAATTATTGCTGTTCTCACCAATGCTTATCTCCATGGAAGAAGTCATAGGAGATAGCCCTTGAGAATCAGAAGTTCATAGTTTTAAGTTGCTTATAATAACCTTTCTTTAGATAAAGAAGGCACATCTGGGGAAACTTGTAGGTACTTTGCAATAAAATCTAATATATCATTTCTGTGGGTTAAAAGACTAAGCTCTTTTGATCAATGAGAAATGCTAGGTATTATAGAAACAGATCTCATCTCTATACCAACTGAGTTGCCTCCATAAACCTGACCCTGTCTCCTGGAGATAGCTAGCATCCAGTCTAGACTCATATCCAGGCTGTTTGAGGTCAACAGACTAAGCCCTTTTGATCAGTCAGAAATGCTCAGTGCTATAGAAACTAGCATCTATAGAGAGCTACAGATACATAAAACAAAGGCTACTTATGTAGATTTGTTTGGATCTTGATTTGAACAAAATAATTTGCTATATGAATACTCTTCTCTCTCCTTATGAAAATTTGATCTTTCTCATAATAAAAAGTTTATAAAAATGTGTCTCAGGAAATAGATGGGTTGGAAGAAAGGAGAGGAGCAGAACAGAGTCAAATGTCAGCATTTGAGCTATTCCAGCGTGAACCCATCAATCTCAGGTTTGGTCTTTTGAGGGAAACCAAGATTCCCCAGGAAACTGGGGTGTTCACGTACTTGCCATCGAACACAGAGTTGTTGATCCAACGCCACTTTTTCTCTTCACGATGGTACATTAAGCCAATAAAATACTTCTCAGCCTCAGTTAGGTCCTGAAGAAACTTCTAGAAATTAAAAAGGAATTTGAACAGTGAGTGCATTGTACTACGCTGAGGATATGAAAACAAGTATATTTATCCTCAAAGAAATTATGATCAAGAGGGTTCGCAAACTACAGCCAGTGGGCCAAATCCAGCCTGCATCCTGTTTCGGTAAATGTTTCATTGAAATGCACCCATGCCCATTGTTCACATACTGTCTAAGGCTGTTTCTATAATAACAGCAGAGTTGAATAATAGTTGTAACAGAGACCAATGCCCTGAAAAGCTTAAAACGTATATTAATCTGGCCCTTTTTAAAGAAAGTTCTCTGACCCATGGTCTAAAACAAGAGTCCTTAATGCTGAATTCTCATGCTGGAAGCCATTGATAGTTTCCCAGGGAAACTATGAAGCCACTGGAATTTTATGAAAAATGTTTTGCTTATGTAATGTTTCTGGGAAGAAGTACATAGATTTTATCACCATTATTAAAAAGTCAGCGGTCCCCACAGGTTTAGTGAGGGAAGACAACCAACTTAACCAGCATAACAAGGTATCTCAGGTGTAGTTCTAGGAAATTATATACTAGATCTGGAAGAGGCAGAAAGGAGGAAGTGATCATTCTTCATAGATCTGAAGCTTTTCTAGAATGATTGATGAGGTGATACCTGAGATGACTTTTAGGCTAAGTTTGTCAGACAAACTGTAGGGGAGGGTATGGACTTCCTAGAAGAGAGAGCATGGACTACAGGCAGGTGAGGAAGCAGTCTGGAGCATTTGAGGAACTACAGGATGCTCAGTGTAGCTAGTGCAGAGGTGGCAGGGAGGTGGTTTGAGAGACAAGGCCGGAGGGAAGGCACAAAGGTTGCACTGTGCAACCTTTAATTTATAATTAAACCTATAATTTATTTTAGACTATAGTTGCCTCTCCTTTGACTGCTAAGCATATAGCAGTCAAAGGAGAGGCAACTATAGTCTAAAATAAATTATAGTCAATAATTGATTAGCGTATGGGTTTTGGAGTCAGTGAGATCTAAATTCAATTCCATATTCTGTTGTTTGACCTTGAGCAAATTACTTTTCTGTGCCCTAGTTCCCATTTATAAAATGTGAATAATAATCCATCCTTATGATTATTATCATGATCATCAACTGCAAATTCAGTCCTATGACCTGATTATTTGTTTTCATATTACAAATGTTGTCAATCCACATCTTCCTTGTTTACTATGCAGACTGGGATGGTACATTGACATTTCACATCTATGAAGTATTCTTTTAGTTGTTAAACAACTTTCACACACATCAGCTCATTGGGTCATTTGCTGCACTTGGCCCATCCCCTCTGTGCCCCATAAAAAAGACCACAGGTGTGGATTTCTGTGGTTAAATGAAACTGAAAAACATGCTGCTTCACTGCTACTAAAAATCCAGAACAAACAGCTGCAGTTTTTCAGCCACCTCTCCATTCCTTACTCCATTCCATCCCCACTCCCCTAAATTTCCACCCCATACCACCCACTCACTGAGGGTGTGTAGAGTGTATGGCTTTACTGTACCATTCCAGTGTCCTCACCAGTTTCTCTAGCGTGTTGACAATTGCCAATGTGGATCCTTTTCTTTCGCAAAACTCTCTGCTTTCATTCCAAGATGATTCAGAAGTAGATAAGAAAAAACATCTTCCTTGATGAAATTCCCACTCTTTCGGGCAGACTGAAGAGGTTTAAGAAAGGAGAGTATGAGATTACTGGTTTGGGGTATAAATCTTGGAACTAAGTCATAAAAGAGTGATACATGGTTTTGTTTTGTTTTAACAAATATATTGGTACAAATTACTCTCCATCCAGGAACAAATTCCACCCAGTCTAGTCTGGTTCCCTAACAATAATATAAAAGGACAATAAGGAGGAGCAGAGCACAATGGCCAAAGAGAAGGTTCCATTAGTCATTCCCCTACAGGAACACCAAATTTGAACACTATCCGCACACAAAATAGCACAAACGTGTACATGAGAACAAAAAATTAGATGAACACTCAGTACCTGGGTTTAATTTCCTATAGCTGAAGGAGATACTGCAGAGGGTAGAAAAGACAGTCTTGAATTGCTGACACCACCCTTCCTCTATCCTTGCTGCAGAGACAGCTGGCATGGTAAAATCTATGTGCATGGGAGAGGGAGTGTGCAGGATTTTTGAGACTTTACAGTGGACTCAGTGCTGCCCTGTCATTGTGGAGGGCAAAACGGGCTGAACTCAGCTGATGCCCAACCATGAAGGGAGCATGTAGATGATTGCATGCCGGTGGTTGAAACTTGAGTTCTGGCAAGCCTTGCCACTGTGAACTGAGTTGCTTTTTGGCCCTAAATAAACTTGAAAGGTAGTCTAGGTCACAAGGACTGCAACTCCTAGGCAAGTCCTTGTGCTAAGCTGGGCTTTGAGCTAGTAGACTTAGGAGGCACCTATTGAGATACCAGCCAGGGTGGCCAAGGGAATGCTTGTGCCATTGGGCTCCCAACCCCAAGAAGCATGACTTGCAGCTTTGAAAGAGACCCTTTCTTTCTACTTGAGGAGAGGAGAGGGAAGAATAAATAGTGCTTTGTCTTGGTTACCAGCTCAGCCACAGTAGAATAGAGAACTAGACAGAGTTGTGAGGTCCCCATTCCAAAGCCTAGTTTCTGAAAGATATTTCGAGACACACTTAGACATACCCTGGGCCAAAAGGGAATCTTCTGTCTTGAAGATAAGGACACTATCCTGACAGGATCCCTCACCTGCTGATGAAAGAGTTCTTAGGCCCTGAATAACCAGCAGCAATACCTAGGTAGTATGTTGTGGGCCTTGGGTGATACTGAGATGTCTCAGAGGTGAGACCAAGAACATTCTTCTGCTTGAGAAAAGAAGAGAGGGCCGGGTACAGTGGCTCACACCTATAATCCCAGCACTTTGGGAGGCTGAGGTGGGTGGATCATGAGATCAAGAGATCAAGACCATCCTGGTCAACAAGGTAAAACCCCATCTCTACTAAAAATACAAAAATTAGCTGGGCATGGTGGTGCATGCCTGTAGTCCCAGCTACTCAGGAGGCAGAGGCAGGAGAATTGCTTGAACCCAGAAGGCGGAGGTTGCCCAGAAGGTGGAGGTGAGCTGAGATCATGCCATTGCACTCCAGTCTGGGTAACAACAGCAAAACTCCATCTTAAAAAAAAAAGAGAGAAAAGAAGAGAGAAAAGTAATGGAGGCTTTGTCTTGCACGTTATATAGCAGTCTGGTCAGAGAGAGGTAAAGGAAAGCTCCTGGGGTCCAAGATTCCAGGCCTTGACTTGTGGATAGCATTTCTGGACCTGCCCTGGATCAGATAGGAGCCCACAGATATAAAGGGTGGGTTCTAGGCATTCATAACAAGCTGACCAAAGGGCCATTGAGCCTTAAACAAAAATCAGTGGTAGTCTGGCACTGACCCTATAGGCCTGGTGTGGTGGTGGTCACAGGATGAGCTCCTCTGCCTGTGGAAAGCAGAGGGAGAGTGGAAAGAACTGTGTCTCATGATTTGAGTTTCAGCCCAGTCACAAGAGGATAGATCACCAGGTAGATTTATAAGGTTTTGACTCCAGTCCCTGGTTCTAAGATAGCATCTCTGGACCTATTTGAGGCCTGGGGGAACTCACTTCCCTAAGGGAAGGTCACAGGCATGACTGGCTTCACCATGTGCTGATTATAGAGCCTTAGGACCTTGATAAAACATAAGTAGTAGCCAAGTAGTGGTTACAGTGGGCTTTGGGTGAGACTCAGTGCTGTGCTGGCTGCAGGTCTGACCCAATGCAGTCCCAGTGGTGGTGGCCACAGGGATGCTTGTGTCATCGCATTCTCAGCTCTAGGCAGCTCAGCACAGAGAAAGAGACTCTGTTTGGGAGAAAGTAAGGAAAAAGAACAAGAGTCTTTGTCTGGTAATCCCGATAATTCTTTCAGATCTTATCCAAGAACAACAAGGTGGGTACCTCTATGGAGTCTGCAAGACCCACAGTGTTACTGGGGTTGGGATGTCCCCCATGCAGATAGAGCTTAGATCGCAACACCCATTCCTTTTGAATACCTGGAAAGCCTCTTCCCAAGAAGGACAGGTATAAACAAACCCAGACTGTGAAGACTACAATAAATACCTTACTCTTTAATGCACAGACACATCCACAAATATTAAGTCCATTCAGGAAAACATGACCTCACTAATTGTGGTAAGTACGACACCAGGGACCAATCCTGGAGAAACAGAAAATTCAAAATAGCTGGGTTGAGAAAACTCAAAGAAATTCAAGATAACACAGAGAAGAAATTCAGAATTCTATCAGATAAACTAAGAGATTGAATAATTAAAAAGGATCGATCAGAAATTCTGGAGTTATAAAATGAAATTCACATACTGAGAAATGCATCAGAATATCTTAATAACAGAATCAGAGGGATCCCAGAAGTCAGAAGAGACAAAAGAAGAATGAATAAGAAACAATGAAACACACCTGTGAGATCTAAAAATAGTCTCAAAAGGGCAACTGTAAGAGTTACTGGCCTTAAAGAGGAGGCAGAGAAAGAGATAGAGGTAGAAAGTTTATTCAAAGGGATAAAAACAGAGAACTTCCCAAACCTAGAGAAGGATATCAATATCCAAGTATAAGAAGGTTATAGAACACCAAGCAGATTTAACCCAAAGAAGACCACCTTAAGGCATTTAATAATCAAACTCCCAAAGGTCAAGGATAATGAGAGGATCCTAAAAGCAGCAAGAGAAAAGAAACAAATAATGTACAATGGAGCTCCAATATGTCTGGCAGCAGACTCTTCAGTGGAAATCTTACAGTCCAGGAGAGAATGGCATGGCATATTTAAGTTGCAGAAGGAAAACACCCTTTACTCTAGAATAGCATATCTGATGAAAATATCCTTCAAACATGAAGGAGAAATAAAGACTTTTCCAGAAAAATAAAAGCTGAGGGATTTAATCAACAGTCCTATAAGAAATGCTAAAAGTAGCTCTTTAATCTGAAAGCAAAGGAAATTAATGAGCAATAAAGAAATCATCTGAATATATGAAACTCATTGATTATAGTGGGTACATAGAAAAACAATATCATAACAGTGTAACTGTGGTATGTAAAGTAGTCTTAAGCAGAAAGACTAAAAGATGAACCAATAAAAATGATAACTACAACTTTTCAAGACATAGACAGTAAAGAAGTTATAAATGGAAACAACAAAAAGTTAAAAACTGGGAGACAAAGTTAAAGTGTAGAGTTTTCTTTTCTTTTTTTGCTAGCTTTGTTTGTTTATGCAAGAAGAGTTAAGTTGTTAATACCTTACAATAATGGGTTATAAGATAGTATTTGCAAGCCTCATAGTAACTTTGAATCAAAAAACATACAATAGGTATGCAAAAAGCAGGAAATTTAATCATACTATCAGAGAAAATCACCTTCACTAAAAGGAAGACAAGAAGGAAAGAAAGGGGAAAAGAAGACCGAAAAACAACAAGAGAACAACGAAATGGCAGAAGTAAGTGCTTACTTATTAATAATAATATTGAATGTAAATAGATTAAACTTTCCAATCAAACTATGTAGAGTGGCTGAATGGATGAAAAAACAAGACCTAATGATCTATTTTCTGCAAGAAACACACTTCACCTATAAAGACACAAACTGACTGAAAATGGAGGGATAAAAAGAGATATTCCATGCCAGTGGAAACCAAAAAAGGAGCAACAGTAGCCATACTTATATTAGGCAAAATAGACAAAACTATAAGAAGACACAAAGAAGGTCACTACATAATGATAAAAGGGCCATTTCAGCAAGAGGAGAATTTAACATTCTGCTTTCAGCATTTAACCAGTCTTTCAGATGGAAAAATCAACAAAGTAACATTGGACTTCATCCATACTATAGATCAAATGGACATAATAGATATTTATAGAACATTCTATTCATCAGATACAGAATACACATTCTTTTCCTTAGCATATGGATTATTCTCAAGGAAAGACCATATGTTAGGTAACCAAACAAGTCTTAAAACATTCAAAAAATTGAAATAATATTAAGCATCTTCTCTGACTACAATGGAATTAAACTAGAAGTCAGTAACAAGAGAAAATTTGGAAACTGTATAAATACATGGAAATTAAACAATATGCTCCTGGATGACCAGTCAGTTAACAAAGACATTAAGAAGGGAATTGGAAAATTTCTTGAAACAAATGATAATGAAAACACAACATACCAAAACCTATTGGATATTAAGATGGAAGTTCATACCCATAAATGTCTACATCAAAAAAAGGAAAACTTCAAACAAAAACCCGATGATAAATCTTAAAGAAGTAAAAAGCAAGCACAAGTCAAAGTCAAAATTAGTAGAACAAAAGAAATAATAAAAATTAAGCTAAAATAAATTGAAATGAAGAAAACAACACAAAACATCAATGCAACAGAAGTTGGCTTTTTGAAAAGATAAACAAAATCAATAAAACTTTAGCCAGACCAAGAAAAAATGAGAGAAGGCTCAAATTAATAAAATCAGAGATGAAAAATGAGACATTACAATGGATGGCACAGAAATTCAGAGGATCATTAGTGACTACTCTGAGGAACTATATGCCAATAAATTGGAAAATCTAGAAGAAATGAACAAATTCCTAGACACATACAATCTACTAAGATTGAACCACAAAGAAATCCAAAACCTGAACAGATCAATAACAAGTAATGAGATCAAAGCCATGATAAAAACTCTCCCAATAAAGAAAAGCCCAGGATCTAATGGCTTTACTGCTGAAGTATTAAAAAATGAATACCAATTAATTCTGAAAAATAGAGGAGGAGGGAATAGTTCCAAATTTATTCTATAAAGCCTACATTACCCTGATACCAAAACCAGATTGAGACACATCAAAAACAGAAAACTATAGGCAAATATAGTGATCAATATTGATGCAAAATCCCTCGACAAAATACTAGCAAGCTGAATTCAACAACATGTTAAAAAGACCATTTATCATGACCAAGTGGGATTTAACCCAGGAATGCAAGAATGGTTCAACACATGCAAATTAATCAATGTAATACATTATATCAACAGAATGAAGGACAAAAACCTTATGACCATTTTAATTAATGCTGAAAAATTATTTGATAAAAGTCAACATCCCTTCCTGATAAAAACTCTCAAAAAACAGTATTGAAGAAACATCCCTCAACAAAATAAAAGCCATATATGATAGACCCACAGCTAGCATCATATTGAATGGGGAAAAATGAAAGCCTTTCCTGTAAGGTCTGGAACATGGCAAGGCTGCCCCACTTTCATCACTGTTTTTCAGCATAGTACTTGAAGGCTTAGCTAGAGCAGTCAGACGAGAAAGGAATAAAAGACATCCAAGTTGGAAAGGAAGAAGTCAAATGATCCTTGTTTGCAGATGATATGATCTTATGTTTGTAAAAACCTAAAGATTCCACCAAAATGCTATTAGAACTGATAAACAAATTCAGTAAAGTTTCAGTATACAAAATCAACAGACAAAAATTAGTAGAATTTCTATATGCCAACAGTGAACACTCTGAAAATAAATTGAGACTAATCCCAGTTATAATAGCTACAAATACAATAAAAATCTAAGAATTAACTAAAGAAGTAAAAGATCTGACCAATGAAAACTATAAAACACTGGTGAAAGAAATTGACAAGGCCACCAAAAGATTGAAAAATATTCCATGTTCATGAATTGGAAGAATCAATATTGTTAAAATGTTCACACTACCCAAAGCAATCTGCAGATTTAATGCAATCGTTGTTAAAAACCCAGTGACATTCTTCACAGAAATAGAAAAAAATTATCCTAAAATGTACATGGAGCCATAGAAGACCCAGACTGTCCAAAGCTATCCTAAGCAAAAAAGTAACAAAACTGGAGGAGTCACATTACCTGACTTCAAATTATACTACAGAGTTTTAGTAACCAAAATGCCATGGTACTGGCATAACAACAGACACGTAGACCGGAACAGAAGAGAGAACCCAGAAATAATTCCATACATCTACAGTGAACTCATTCTTGACATAGGTACCAAGAACATGCATTGAGGAAGGAATGGTGTCTTCAATAAATGGTGCTGGGAAACTGGATATTCATATGCAGAAGAATGAAATGAGACCCCCATCTCTTGACATATACAAAAACCAAATCAAAGTGGATTAAAGACATAAGTCTAAAATCTCAAGTTATGAAAATGCAAGAAAACTTTGGGGAAACTCTATAGGACACTGAAGTGAGCAAAGATTTCTTGAGTAGTATACCACAAGCACAGGCAACCAAAGGAGATAGATAAATGAGATCATATCAAGTTAAAAAGTTTATCAAGTTTCCTTCTACTTAGCAAAGGAAACAATCAACAAAGTGAAGAGACAACCCACAGAATCGAAGAAAATGTTTGAAAACTACCCATTTGACAAGGGATTAATGACCAGAATATGTAAGGAACTCAACTGTATAGGAAAAAAAAAATCTAATAATCTAGTTAAAAATTGGGCAAAAGATCTAAATAGACATTTCTCTAAAGAAGTCATACAAATGGCAAATATAAACATGAAAAGCGGCTCAACACCATTCCTCAGTATAGATTTTCAAATCAAAACCACAATGAGGTATCATCTCAACCCAGTTAAAATGGCTTTTATCCAAAAGGCTGGCAATAACCAATGCTGGAGAGGATCTGGAGAAAAGGGAACCCTCATACACGGTTGGTGGGAATGTAAACTAGTAAAGGAGAAGAGTTTGGAGGCTCATCAAACAACTATAAATAGAGCTACCACATGACCCAGCGATCCTACTCCTAAGTAAAGTTTCAAAAGAAAGAAAATCAGTATATCGAAGAGATATCTGCACTCCTGTTTTTATTGCAACACTGTACACAGTAGCCAAGATTTGGAAATAAGTGTCTATCAACAGATAAATGGATGAGGAAATGTGGTACATATACACAATGGAGTACTATTCATCCATAAAAAGATCAGATCCTGTCATTTGCAACAACATGAATAGAACTGGAATTTATTATGTTACATGAAATAAGCCAGGCAGAGAAAGACAAACTTTGCATGTTTTCACTTATTTACAGGAGCTAAAATTTAAAACAATTAAACTCATAGAGATAGAGCATAGATGGATGGTTACCAGAGGCTGGGAAGGGTAGTTGGTGGGGAGGTATGGGGGAGAAGTGGGGCTTGTTAATGGGTACTGAAAAACAGAAAGAGTAAATAAGACCTAGTATTTGCTGGCACAACAGGTGGCTATAGCCACACGTAGTGTAATTGCAGATTTAAACATAACTAAGAGTTTGTAATTCTTTAGTTTGTTTGTAACACAAGAGATAAATGCTTGAGGCAATCCACATATAGTGTAATTGCAGATTTAAACATAACTAAGAATTTGTAATTCTTTGTAACACAAAAGATAAATGCTTGAGGCAATACTCAGAAAATTAAAAAATACTATATACTCAGAAAATTAAATATAAAAGCCAAAATAATATATATATAAAGAGAATGAACTGGAAGATCTTTATGGTCCCTTTCAGCAAAAAAGTTCCGTAAGAATAAAGACAATGGGAGAAGTCGCTAAGAATTCAGTGCATAAGAACGTAGGGGATGGAGAGTAGGTTGTAAACATGCACTTTACCTGTTCCATAGCTCCTTGTGGGAAGGAAGCTGTTGGGACCTGGGGAACTGCTCCCAAAAATCTGTGAGACTGAAGTGAAAAGAAAACCTGAACGTTACTGTATGATGAATACAACACAGAAACAGAAACATCAGAGTATGGGCTGTGTGACTATCTCTGAATCATAGAGATGACAAGAAGCTCTTGGCCACTCTGATCTAGAACATTTCAGAAAATTTCTTTCTTTGAGCCTTCCATCTAACTACTACCATTTCAAATTACTTGTCATGCTCGACACCCAAATTCTATTTCCTGTCTCCTTTTTTTTTTTTTTTTTTTTAAATATAGCAGTAGGCATCAAATCCTGAGAAAAAGAACAGGAAAAAAGAAAATAATGGAAGAATTTAGTATCAGAGGGAAACTCTCGTATTCTTATCTTACAGAAACCTTTGACAGTGTTTTCTTTTCTTTTTTTTTCTGTTTTTAATTTTTTATTGTGTTTTAGGTTTTGGGGTACATGTGCAGAACATGCAAGGTAGTTGCATAGGTACACACATGGCAGTGTGTTTTGCTGCCTTCCGCCCCGTCACCCACATTTGGCATTTCTCCCCATGCTATCTCCAAACAACTGTTTGGAGTACTTCTCCCTAAGGCTCCACATAGTATCTTTGCTGTTCTTTCTATTCCTGGTGTCCCAAACTCAATATGAAAACTCATAATCCCAGGCAGCTCTGGGACTCTTTTCTCATCAGCACTGTATTAGCTCTAAGGACTGAGGCTAATTGGAAAAAAATTTCCGGGCTGAGGGGGTTTTGGCAGACAAGGAAGCAGGTGAACTTTATGGAGATTTTCTAAAAGCAGAGAAGGGTCCATTCATTTCTAGAAACCCATATAGGGGCCTCATTTTCCTGGGAACACTGGCTGTCTGAGCAGGCAGCTGGCAGTGGCTTCAGAGGCTGGTCAAACATCGCAACAGGGGTGCTGGTTATTTGTCCATTGTGGTTGAAGACAATTTTACTCTGACATCAAATTGCTTACATTTATCTTAATGAAACAAATTGGCATTCACTTTTTATTTCAGTACCCAGTTCATAGACTCTAAGATGTATTAGACTGGTTTTCCTCAGAAACAACTTTGAGATTATAACTGAGAGGATTCAATAAATATTTTCAAAATGGTCTTTCTCCTAACGATCTCAGTAGTAATAGGCGTCTTAAGAGGAAGTGAGAGGGAGGATGTTTTGGGTAAGACTTCAAGAGGAAGCTGGTTTAATAGGGAGAGGAGAACCATGCCCCACTCATCTCTGTCTCCCATAGCTACTGGCTATTAAGCACTTTCACATTCTATTACAATGATTAGATATAAACTACCCCCGTATCCAGGAAGAAAACTGATGATCAGGAATTTCCCTCAGTCTGCTCTTGGTTTTCTCATATATAAAAGAAAGGGAATTAATTAGAAGATCTTTATGGAACATTTGTCCAAAAGAATTTCTTGGGAAAGGAGGCTGTGTGGAAGGTCTCTAATAATTCAGCATGGAAGTAGCAGGAGGATGGGGAGATTTACCACCATGCAGATTACCTGTTCCATAGCTCCCGGTGGTGGTAGTGGTGAAACCATCATCAATTTTGTTAAAAATCTGTGGGACTGCAAAGAAAATCAGCTGTTGGCTCAGCCCCAAATGTGACTGCACGATGAATATAGCAAACAAGCCTCAGCACAGGGGCTGCCAGGGTACTGTGACTGTTAGTGGGAAATACTGAACTCTCTGACTCAGTGAAGATGCGTAAATGTGGTTTGTGACTACATTCACTTATTCATGTTTCTTTCCTGCTGTCTGACTTGGTAGGAACTGCACCTTCAGATTGCATCATGAGAAAGACACTTCTTAGCTAACGACTGCCTCCTACTCACATTTCCTTCCTCATTTGTTTTCCCTACTGGCTTCTGGGGCTGGAGAAGATTCTAGTTTCTAATTGCAGTGAAATCCTTTGATAGGATAGTGAAATCCTTCTTTACTAGGCATTTGGATGAATTAATTTATATGTACACAGACAGAAATTTCTTTCTCAGTTAAACCCTGTTACACTATAATTCATCTCTTACCATGGCCTTATCCTTGGGTTGAACTGGAGCTGTATTTTTAGATTTTGGCAACAATAACAAGCACTGCTAAGTACTTCAGCTGAGATCACCTAACTAATACTCTACTAGCAAAAGCTTTGCATTCGCTTCTAACCATCAGTAAGTTGTAAGTTCTATATCTCCAAGGTAGACCAAGGAGCCTGACCCAGTGTGTGTGCTGGGGAGTGAGAAAGGCATTGCCAATTGACCTCAGTTTGGGTCAATTGCTCTCAGGTGGAAAGACTTGGGTACGTGACCTTTACACTCAACTCCTCTTGACAGAGGAGTCAATGAGCAAGACAACACAGACGTTAGGGCAAGAGGTTGCCTAAATACTCACAATAAAGTAGAAAGAAGGTCATTCCAACAACTTTAATCACCACGACAATTAGCCCAGAGATGATCAGGTGCCAGTTCATGATGAAGGAGCTGCAGGGGCCTGTCAAGATTAGATTATAACAGGATCAGAATTCAGGAACAAGGCTGCTTTTCACCAGGACATATCCCAGCCTTTCGCTCAGAGTACCCAGAGCAAGGGAGGCTTGGAAGACAGGCAAGGCATTGATAGGTACCCAGAGGTGACCCATTATGGGCCCAGAACACAGAAAGAACCATGTGTTGATTGGAGCCTTTGAACTTGGAATGCTGCCTCTCCTTCACTCATTCCCTGGTCTAGGCCTCAGTCTGGCCCTATTTGTGGCCTCCTAAATTCTGTCCAACAAATAAACCCTCTCCTGTATTTTGAGACCTCTTATCCTTGAAATGACCCCTGTTCCCAAGGACCTTAGTTTGTAGTCTTCACCATAGTTTGTAGTCTTCACCATACTGACTTAAGTTGTCAGAAGCCTCACCCCTCCCAAACGCCAGGGGTAGGTGACTACAGACAGGACAGGCATCCCTGAAGGTTTTGGCATTGGGGAAGAGTCAATAGTCTGTGCAGCCAGGACAGACACTCACCTCTTTCTCTCTGGAAGGCTGGGCTGGCTTGCAAATGGGGTCTTCCTGGTGCCCTAATACTTGGTGTGGCTGGCAGGGGGCCCGTCTCCTGAGAATATGCTCCTTCTGCTCAGGCAACGTTCTTCCTTCTTCACAGTCTCTGCCTTGGCAGCAATCCCAAGAAATACCTTCTTCCTGTTCAGTGTTCTTGGCAAAGGGAGCAGGCGGGGCAAAGAAGGGAAGAGAGTCTCTAGCCCTAGTGGTGACAAGGAGTTCCTGCCAGGGGAGTTCTAACACAGAGGAACATTTTAAGGAGAACTTGCAAAACAAAATACCTCAACACACACTTGCGCTTCCTCCATGTCTAAATCTCCTTGATATATGGGGGGGGGGGGGGGGGCGGGTGGGGGAAGAGAAATGTAGTGAGTTTTAGCAAGTGTTGAATCTGGATAAAAGGTAGCTGGAAGTTATTTGTAATTTCCTTACAATATTTCCACAAGTCTGAAATTATGTCAAGTTAAAAATGTTAAGAAAAGAAATCCAGTTAAGATGAGCAAGTCCTTGCTATTCCATTTGTTCCATTCGCTGGAGTCTGCTCATTCCTCTTTATCATGGACTCCTCGCTGGCACCACCTGCTCACCTTTCAGACTTCATGGTGGCTCCTCAGTGTTTCTTGAGCATGGCACTCTGCTGGATGCAGCAGTGGGCTGTGGTGAACAATACTCAAGTCCTATTATTGAAGAAGTTTTAATTGCATATTAAATTCGAAAATTTGCTTTTATTTTCCCTACTATAAAAGCTACATGTGCTCATGACAAAAGATGGCTGGAAAATATTAACAAGGAAAATTGAGAAAACAAAAGACATTTATAACCTTGTACATTTAGATATAGTCATTGCTAACACCTCAGGATGAATTCTTTTGAGATGAGTAGGTAGATAGAAAGATAGATGGATAGATGGATGGATAGATGGATAGATGATAGACAAACACCGGTTCACATAGAACAATAGGAACATATTGTACATATTATTTTGTAATCTATATGCTCAAGATTAAGGTAACACTATGTTATATATATCTTTTCATGTCAAAATGTAGATTTTGATATGTATTATTTAATATGTGCATGGCATTCAGGTGAAAAAGTGAGTGTATGATTTATTTATTCAGGTGTAAAAGTATATTTAACAATTGCATAACCACAGATCTTCTAGTAAAGTGTGGTGGACAAGTACAAAGTTTTTCAAATTTGTCCTAGTTTTGATTCCTGGATCTGACTTTTACTAGCTGAGCTTCCTTGATTAAGTTACCACATCTCTTTAACTTCCATTTCTTAATCTATAAATTATAGATAGTTATAGAGTAATTATAGTAAATATCACATAGAATTTTTCTGAGAAATGAGCAAGATAATGCTTATAATTCAATAGCATGATACCCAGCATCTTTTTATTTTTTCAGAAGAACATAGTCTGATATTTATTTAGTATAAAATGTTTGTGCACAGTATTAACAAATACAACTTTTACAAATCTGTTTTGAAAATGTGGTGGCTATTTATTTGGGTTTCATACTTTTAATTACTTCATCCATCAATTTTTTTAAACTTCTTTGTGTCTTGTAACTGCTCAGCTCATATAGTCTTGAAGTTTAGCTCCAGTTAGCCCACTCCCGCCTGGTTTGGGACAATAGAGCCTGCCTTCCTCATGATTGCTATTGTTAAGGTTCCTGTTGTCAGATGTTCCTCCTCTCCAACAGGGTCAATTATAAGCCGTGTCATCAAACACACCAAATGAAGTTGCAACTGGATGAGTTCCAATATTCAAATAACCTTTCTTCTTTAAATTAACTTCAGTTAGTATTCTATTTTCTAAAACCCCCAATGCACAGGGAACAGCTGAGTGCATGCATCCTTTTACAAGTCCCTAATAATTTTCTTAGGCTAAATTATTAGAAATGTAACTCCTGGATCAAAAGACATGTACCTTTGGAGGGCTTTGAACCGTTATGGTTGTGTTCTGTTTTACTTGGATAATCCTCCGAGTTTTTTGAAAAATCTCATTGAACCTGATTTATCTGGTCACAAAGTAATTACTTCTAGATCCTGGGTTGCTGTCCGGAAGAATACACATATTTATTGAACGATAAATATGGGCAATTATGCCCACTATGTTAGGAAGTATGGGATTCAGGAGACTTGGTTTTTATTGTTTAGAAAGTTTTTAACAGAGACTTTCTGAATAACTTAATAAAATCTGTACACTTGGATAGCATGTGAATCTTTATAACCAAAGGTATGAGATCTTTCAAATACCATTAAAATAGGAGAAAATGTCATAGTATAAAAGGATGTCCACAGAAGTTTTGGGGATAGTACTCTGACTGATGCCTTGTGGGATACCTCTCCTATTCTGGAAAATCTATAGAAAAATCTAAATTCTTATTCAAGACTTTGGACTCCAATGTTTTCCTTAAACTTGACATTATCAGAAACCTTGCTAAAAAAAGGTCAATAGTCTGCAATGGCAAATGTCACTGAGGGGTTACTAGAGATGAAGTCAATAGCATATGGGACCCATGCCCATTGCCTTGGGAAAATAATCAGAAAGGGGCTTCTAGTCACACAATTGTAAGGAAATACCCACACATTGTTTTCTGGGAAAGAAACCCATGAGATCACTAATTTTTAAACGTTGTTATAGACTGAGATAATAAATTGTCTGCTTAGTGAGTCAAATTAGATCTTTTTCCCCAGACCGAGTCCTAAAAATAAAGAAAAAGTTTTATTAAAGAGTAAAACTGAAATTTAACTTTGGCAACCTTCATGTGATATTAAGTTGGAAATGCTAAGTCTTTAGGGACAGTATTATGCAATATTGTAATTGCCTAACCAGACAACGGAGTCAGCTCTAAATTGTAATTACCACAGAATTAAGAAGATAGAAGAACATGCCCACAATTGTAGGTAATTTGGAAGGGACACAGTATATGGCTAAACAAGGCTTCTGGGTATGTTGTGTGTGTGTTGTGGGGGAAAACAGCAGTGTGTGTGTGTGTGTGTGTGTGTGTGTGTGTGTGTGTGTGTGTGTTGACATGGATAGTCACTAAGAGCTCTCCAATCCTATCAAGAGCAGAAGAGGATCTATAAAGTGTTGTTACTCCAGCTCCCAAGATCGCCTGTTGATGCTGATAGGGTATGACACCACACAGCTGGGCCACTATTTTCAGAATGTTTACCCTGTAGTGACAGTGACAGCAACAATACCAACTTGGTGGACTGACCAGACTTTGTGAAAGTAGGAACTGTAACCGCCACATTTGGATTGGGTGTCCATGGGTATCAAGAAAAAAACCGGAAGAAGAAAGGACATCCTATGATTCATTAATTGGAGTTTCAAAGTGATATCAACATGAATATTTAAAAAACAACTTTATTTTGTATCTCAAGATAATAAAGACTAGTACAGTCTCTTGAGCCTTAATAGTGGGCATGTATATATATATGAAAGTATATGTATATTTCCTTAAATGTATATTACAGGAATTCTCTCAGGCAGTTTAGTGAGAAAGCCTAAAAATTTGAAAGCAACCTGATGTTTTCCCTTATTTTCACAGTCAGAATTTTTGAATGGATTGCCAGTTTTCTTTTCTTTTCTTTCTTTCTTTTTTTTTTGAGACGAAGTCTAGCTTTGTCACACAGGCTGGAATGCAGTGGTGCAGTCTTGACTCACTGCAACCTCTGCCTCCTGGGTTCAAGCAATTCTCCTGCCTCAGCCTCCCTACTAGCTGGGATTACAGGCACATGCCATCATACCCAGCTAATTTTTGTATTTTTAGTAGAGACAGGGTTTCACTGTGTTGGCCAGGCTGGTCTTGAACTTCTGACCGTGTGATTCACCCACTTCAGCCTCCCAAGGATTGCCAGTTTTCATGGCCCCCTCTTTCCCACCTCTCACTTACTCCTCAGCTCACGCCAATCTGAGTTCCACTATGACCATATCACTAAGTGATGGCTCCTACTTGATGAATTAAATAGACTCCTTTCAGTCTTTATGCCACTTGATCTTGTGGCAGGGGCCCACATCAGCTTACATTATATAATCATTTTCTTGGTCTCCATAATTTTACATTCTTCCAGATTTCCTCCCTTCTCCCTGGCCTCTCCATTTACTATTTTCTCCTCTGCCTATTCCTCAAATTATGTACTTATTTCTCCTTTCTTCATATCAAGATTTTAATCACCATATTCATGAAGCTGATTCCTATGCCAGAGAGCTATTCCTATATCAGATTCCTTTATCAGAGAGCTTCAGATCTATATATCTCTGACTAGTTACATTTTTCACTGAGGTGTTTCACAGACACCCCAGAGTCACCATGCCCTAAAATGTATTAATTGCTGTACCATGGCTAAAACATGTTTATTCTCTTATGTTCCATATCTCTGAATATAAAGATCATTTGTTCAGTTGCCTGAATCATGGAATGTGGCTATTATCTCTGGCTTCTCTGTTTCCATCCTTTGTTAATATTAAGTGTCAACTCTATTAGATTGAAGGATGCAAAGTATTGTTCCTGCGTGTGTCTGTGAGGGTGTTGCCAAAGGAGATTAATATTTGGGTTCGTGAACTGGGAGAGGCAGACCCACCCTCAATTTGGGCACGCACCATCTAATCAGCTGCCATCTAGGATAAAAGCAGGCAGAGGAACATGGAAGGACTGGCTGAGTCTTCTGGCCTCCATCTTTCTCCTGAGACTTATTCATTACCATGAGAACAGTATGGGGAAACTGCTCCACGATTCAGTTATCTCCACCTGGCCCCAACCTTGAGATATGAGGATTATTACAATTCAAGGTGAGATTTGGGTGGGGACACAGCCAAACCATATCACTGGTATAAATGGTGAATTGACTTTTATGAAGGTACATCAAGCTAAAGGTTCATCATTTTGTTTGGTGATGGATATTGTATATAATTTTGCCACAGCAAGATCTCTTTATGTGTTTTTATAGTTAAACCAGTGATTTTTAAACTCAAATACATATAAGGACCCGAAAATTAGTAAAATATGTAAAGACAACCAGAAATCAGAAAAACATCTGTCAGAACTATACAACTTTATTTTATTGAATGAAGCACATAACACAAACATGCATAATATTGGAGACAATATATTAAATGCATTGAAAAAATACAGTTGGGGCAGACGTGGCAGCTCATGCCTGTAATCCCAGCACTTTGGGAGGCTGAGGCAGGTGGATCACTTAAGGTCAGGAGTTGGAGACCAACCTGGCCAACATGGTGAAACCCTGTCTCTACTAAAAATGCAAAAATTAGCCAGGAATGATGGCATATGCCTGTAATCCCAGTTACTCAGGAGACTGGGGCAGGAGAATCACTTGAACCCAGTAGGTGGAGATTACGTGAGCCGAGATTGCACCACAGCATTCCAGCCTGGGCAACAGAGTTAGTCTCTGTCTCAGAAAACAAACAAACAAATATACAAAACAAACCAAAGAGAGAAACAAAAGAAAAAAATACAAATTGATAATTGGAAAGGTTTCATTATTAAATTATATTTTCATAATTCAATATACCTTTTGTTTGGAAGTAGAAACCTAGTACTTTTTCTTTTGTAGATTATAATTTCAGGTTAATTCATTCATAATAATATGATTTACAAAATATTGTCTTTAATCCACTAACTAGGAACTATATTTAATTGCATTCTAACTCAGAATGGAAAATGGTTGTTCCCAGTATAGATTTTTCTAAACATAGATAGAATATTTGCCCAATAATTTTAAAGGTAGAGAACATATGCTAGAAATTAATCTTTCATTTTATAATCTTAGAATTTTTGTGTCATGTTCTGTTTCTAAAGACTGTTTTTGCCGTAGGACGTTGACTAGATTGTTTATTGTTAATATGCCTTCCAAAAAAATACGTTCTGAGAGAAACTCATTATACTATTGTGTATCTACATGTAAATGTCCTGATAGAGAAATATTTAAAGTGTTTACATAGCATGTAATGTCAATAAAAACAGCCAAATCTATGATGTAATCTTTGTAAAATATATTACATAATATTTCAGATATACAAAAAACATGATAATATAATAATAATAAACACCTATCTCCTAACCTAAGAACTGAACCATTACAAAATAATGGAATTTCTTTTTTTTTTTTTGAGGTGGAGTTTCGCTCATGTTGCCCAGGCTGGAGTGCAGTGGCATTATCTTGGCTCACCAAAACCTTCACCTTCCAGGTTCAAGTGATTCTCCTGCCTCAGCCTCCTGAGTAGCTGGGATTACACATATGTGCCACCATGCCCAGCTAATTTTATATTTTTAGTAGGGATGGGGTTTCATTGTGTTGGTTAAGCTGGTCTTGAACTCGTGACCTCAGGTGATCCGCCCACCTCGACCACCCAAAGTGCTGGGATTACAGGTGTGAGCCACCATGCCCATCCCAGAATCTCTTTTTATATTACTCTTCCATCAGCAGTAACCATGCTCCTGAATGAAGTGTTTATAATTCTCACACATTTCTTTCTGCTTTCTCACCCACTTATGGAACCCTGTATAGTATGTGGTGGTGTTTTGTAGATATTTAGGAACTGAAGTAATGATATCATAGTATACAAATTGCCCTAAAACTTTCTTTGTTCATTCAACAATATATTTGTGAGATCATCCCTGTTCATTTCATGGCTGTGTAGCACACTATTGCATGAATATATCACAATGTGTTTATCCATTTATCTATTAATAGATATTTTGATGTTTCTAATTTGGTCAATGTTGGAGCTGAGGTTTGTAACTATTGGCCATTATGACTCCAGAACCTTCAGGCTTAACAATTGACTATGCTACTTTCAATTGGATTGTCTCTGAAAGTTCATATTCCAGAAGCAAAAATTAGTGGAAAAACCTTTGTACATGATGTTCAAAGGTATTGCTCAGAGATCTAAATGGAAAATAAAAGACACAAAATAGTGCTATAGGAACCCCCAGGTTTATACTAAACTAAACTGTGTGTAAAAACAATTGCTCAATTCCACCAGGTGTTTAAACAAATCAAAAGGCACTCAAGTATTACCTTCCCCAGGCTCTTATTAATTATTTCCATAATTAATCTGAGGTTGGAATGTCTGGGACTAACTCTGGAAATCCTTAAAGTTCATAGATGGGTGATTAGGTTTGTCACGTTTCCCTCAGGTTATGTGTATCTGTGTTCATACTTCCACATGTGAAGGGCCCCACTGCCTCTCTGCTCCAACTAGGAGATGCCTGAGGACCTGAACTGTGTCTGCAACTTGGGAGATGCCAGCCCTCAGCAAAACAGTGAAGTCAATATACTTTGTCTTCACCAGTTCTTTTTCAGTTTCCCCTACTTCCACTTTGGTCATGAATGCCCCTCAAATGCACACAGTATATTTGCTGAATGATTAGGAGAAGAGATGATATGGACTGAGAGGGACTTGAAGCATTCCTCCAATAAAATTACAAACTATTAAATAACTGTGTATATTTAGGGCCTCTTTTGCACAGAAAAGCTCAGGGTTGATGCCTGTGTCGTCATTTCATCTCCCAACCTTATTTACAAGCACAACACCTCCTCAGGCAGTATTTAAATGAATAGCACTTTAAAATAAATAAACCTTTATTTAAATTTAATCATAACCTGCCAAATTAAATATACCTTGCAAACGAAGTGGATCAAGTAGACTAAAACAAACCATATAAGAGGTGATTTAATTTTAAATTTAAGATTAAATTTAATCTTCTATTTAGATTTCCCATTGAGTCTGAGCCAGGCCATTCAAAGAATAATGCTTTTTATTCCTGATCCATAACAAACTTACGTGTTTATCCCTTCTCTATGTGTCTGCCCATGGACTTAGTTGTTCCATTTATGTGATTTTGTACCACTCAGTGCAGCATACATCTTTTGGTTGAAAGGGTCAGAAATTCAATTCAAACAGATTTAGGTAAAAGTGGTATGTATTGGTTTATGGAATATGATAAAGGGTTGTACAATGAAACCCAAATAGAGCAAGGATATAGCTGGACCTCTGGAACATTGGAAACTGAATAAAACCAGGTTTTAGCTGTGTTCACCTTTGTCTCTGTTCATTTCTGCATGTAGTAGGCTATAGGGTAGAGAACATAGCTATGAGAAGCTGCTGGATTTCAAGTCTTACAAAAATTTTCTTTGATCAAGTTATAAAATTACCAAAAATAGACTTTGATGGGCTTACAGTGAATCTGTCAAATATGGTAAAGGGCAGGATCATGGAGAACACTTAGCGGCATCACAGAGAAGCAGTTGCCTCTAGGTGGAGGTGATTGTTCTCAGAGGAAAGGAGGGTCTGAGAAGACAAAAAAAAAAAAAAAAAAAAAAAAAAAAGGGCCTTTCCAACCATCCTCTTGCCCACCTGTTCCTCCCAGAATTTCACAGCCTCTAACCTTGCCAACATTTTCCCTCTACCTTTATAACCCAAATCAAATCTTACATTTTTCATGTGGGCTCTCTTTTGATGACTACAAGTCTATTTCTAGCTCTAACCTCTAATCTGAATTTCAGTTCTTCATTTTTAAAAGTCTGCTGGTGTTTTCTAAGTAGAAAACATGATGTCTACCCAGTTGTAATACAATCCAAATTTTACAATTTATTCCAAATTCAAACCAACTTCCTCTCTAAACTTCTTTAATTTTTCTTAAGTGGTTACATCATATTGCAACCCCACAATGAAATCCTCCCTGATGCTTCCTTCCCTATCAACCACCATATTAAGACAGAAGATGATGATGTTTTTCCAAAGGTCTCTCAATCTATTCCTTATTCATTATTTCTACTGCCTCCACCCCAGACCAGATTTCCTTTTATTGTGACTGAAGTGCACATGGTTCAAATCCTTTGCCTCCTCCCCTTCAAATCAATCCTGCACATAAAATAAATGCTGTCATGATGTTACTTCCTTATTTAAGATTCCAATATAGCTACTAACATGAAAAAGCCCCAACTCTTGATCTTGGCTCCATAATCTGACCTTTACCTACTGTAGAGAACTTGCTATGCTCACTCCCACCTCTAAACCTCTGTCTGTAACATTCACTTGATTTCCAATCCAAAGCCTGGTTACACAGTTTGTTTATGCCAATAATGTTTACACCTAATTAGATACAAACTCTTATTACTATTTAAATATTTCCTATATTTTTGTATGTAACCCTCAACTAAATTGAGGGTTCTATGCTGAACAGATCACATTTTATTACTCTGCATCACCCTTTGAGCCTAACTGCAAGGTACTAGAAATGGCTAGTGTGTGGGCAAATAAAAACAACTATCTTTTCTCTTCTCTTTGTTTCTTGAAAATGTAGCTGACAATTTCAAGAAAAAAATCACATGTGGAATCTAAAAAAGTTGAACTAATAGAAGTACTGTACAACATAGTGACTGTAGTTAATAAACATGTATTGTATTCCTGAAAATTGCTAAGAGAGTAGGTTTTAAGTGTTTTCCCCACAAACATGTGGTATGTATGTGAGGTAATGCATGTGTTAATCAGCTTGATTGAGCCATTCCACAACATGTGGATATTTCAAAACAACATATTGTATATGATAAATATATACAGTTTTAATTTTTCAATAAAAAATAAAGCAAAAATCATAACATCGTATTTTGGGATTTATAATAGATGTATATGTAAAATATATGACAAAAGGGCACAAAGGATGAGGATTGGTGACAGTGAAACCATACTTTCTCAAGATCATTGTGTATAATGTTAACTCTAAGTAGACTGTAATAAGAATTGTTTCTGTAATCCTTAGAGCAACCACCAAAAATTTCATAAAAATAGGTATAGCTAAGGTGCAATAGAGAATTAAAAAAAAATTTTCTAAAAGCAGGAAAGAAGGAAGAGAAAACAAAAACAGATAGGACACCTAAATGACAAATACCAACACTGTACACCTAAATCCAACCATGTCGAAATTGCCTTGACTATAAATGAACTATAATCAAAGGAAAGCAATGAAAAGACTGGATAAAAATAATATCCAACAATGTTCTTCTCTTAAAAAACATATAGTTTTACTTTCTGAGATGGCTGACACTTTTATTTTCAAGGGGAGTTGTCTCTTTGTAGTCCAGAGATCTGTGGGCCTGTCTGGAGTGACATGGTGTCTAAGGTCAGAATACAAAGTCAACACAAGTCACTATGAGCTGTGCTTTCTCCAATGTGCTGGTCTACTTGTTTTACTTTTGTTTCTTAAAAATATTTTTTCTTCATTTTTTTTTTCTATTGTGGTAAAATATGGAAAACAAAATTTACTAACTTAACCTTTTTTAAGTGTACAACTTAAAAAAGTTATTAAGTACATTCATAGCATGGTATTAAATACATTCATAATATGCAACCATCACCACCGTGCAACTCTATAATTCTTTTCATCTTATAAAATCAAAACTCTATACCTATCAGACAATAACTCCTAATTCCCCCTTGCTCAGGCCCCTTGCAGCCACCATTCTACTTTCTGCCTCCATGATTTTAATTACTTTGGTATTTCATATAAGTGGAATCATATAATATCTCTTTTTGTGACTGGCTTGTTACACTTAGCATAATGTTCTTTTTTTTTTTTTTTGAGACAGAGTCTGGCTCTGTCACCAGGCACCAGGCTGGAGTGCAGTGGAAATCTTGGCTTACTGCAACCTCTGCCTCCCAGGTTCAAGCAATTCTCCTGCCTCAGCCTCTCAGGTAGCTGGGACTACAGGCACATGCCACCACACCCAGCTATTTTTTTTTTTTTTTGCATTTTTAGTAGAGACGGGGTTTCACCATGTTTGCCAGGATGGTCTCGATCTCTTGACCTCATGATCCGCCTGCCTCAGCCTCCCAAAGTGCTGGGATTACAGGCTTGAGTTACTGTACCCAGCCAGCATAATGTTCTTAAGGTTAAACCATGTTTTAGCAGAATGCAGACTCTTTCCTTTTTAAGGCTGAATACTATTCCACTGTATAAATAAGACCACATTTTTCTTTTTTTTTTAATTTATTTTTTAAATTTTTATTGCATTATAGGTTTTGGGGTACATGTGCAGAACGTGCAAGATAGTTGCATAGGCACACACATGGCAGTGTGTTTTGCTGCCTTCCTCTCCTTCACCCACACTTGGCATTCATCCCCAGGCTATCCCTCCCCAGCCCCCGTCCCTCCCCCATTCCCCCCAATAGACCCCAGTGTGTAGTAGACCCCCTCTCTGTGTCCATGTGTTCTCATTTTTCTCACCCACCTATGAGTGAGTATATGTGGTATTTCTTTTTCTGTTCTTGTGTCAGTTTGCTGAGAATGATGTTCTCCAGATTCATCCATGTCCTTACAAAGGACACAAACTCATCATTTTTGATAGCTGCATAATATTCCATGGTGTATATGTGCCACATTTTCCCAGTCCAGTCTATCATCGTTGGGCATTTGGGTTGGTTCCAGTTCTTTGCTATTGTAAACAGTGCTGCAATGAACATTCGTGTGCATGTGTCCTTATAGTAGAACGATTTATATTCCTTTGGATATATACCCAGTAATGGGATTGCTGGGTCAAATGGAATTTCTATTTCTAGGTCCTTGAGGAATCGCCACACTGTCTTCCACAATGGTTGAACTAATTTACATTCCCACCAACAGTGTAAGAGTGTTCCTCTTTCTCCACATCCTCTCTAGCATCTGCTGTCTACAGATTTTTTAATGATCGCCATTCTAACTGGCGTGAGATGGTATCTCAATGTGGTTTTGATTTGCATCTCTCTAATGACCAGTGATGATGAGCATTTTTTCATATGTTTCTTGACCTCATGTATGTCTTCTTTTGTAAAGTGTCTGTTCATATCCTTTGCCCATTTTCGAATGGGCTTGTTTGTTTTTTTCCTGTAAATCTGTTTGAGTTCTTTGTAAATTCTGGATATCGGCCCTTTGTCAGATGCGTAAACTGCAAAGATTTTTTCCCATTCTGATGGTTGCCAATTCACTCTAGTGACTGTTTCTTTTGCCGTGCAGAAGCTGTGGAGTTTGATTAGGTCCCATCTGTCTATTTTGGCTTTTGTTTCCAATGCTTTTGGTGTTTTGGTCATGAAGTCCTTGCTTACTCCTATGTCCTGAATGGTTTTGCCTAGATTTTCTTCTAGTGTTTTTATGGTGTCAGGTCTTATGTTTAAGTCTTTAATCCATCTGGAGTTAATTTTAGTGTAAGGTGTCAGGAAGGGGTCCAGTTTCTGCTTTCTGCACATGGCTAGCCAGTTTTCCCAACACCATTTATTAAACAGGGAATCCTTTCCCCATTGCTTGTTTTTGTCTGGTTTATCAAAGATAATATGGTTGTAGATATGTTGTGTTGCCTCCGATGCTTCTGTTCTGTTCCATTGGTCTATATCTCTGTTTTGGTACCAGTACCATGCTGTTTTGATTACTGTAGCCTTGTAGCATAGTTTGAAGTCTGGTAGTGTGATGCCTCCGGCTGTGTTCTTTTTGCTTAGAATTGACTTGGCTATGCCGGCTCTCTTTTGGTTCCATATGAAGTTCATGGTGGTTTTTTCCAGTTCTGTGAAGAAATTCAATGGTAGTTTGATGGGGTTAGCATTGATTGTGTAAATTACTTTGGGAAGTATAGCCATTTTCATGATATTGATTATTCCTAACCACGAACATGGAATGTTTCTCCATCTGTTTGTGTCCTCTCTTATTTCGTTGAGCAGTGGTTTGTAGTTTTCCTTAAAGAGGTCCCTTACGTTCCTTGTGAGTTGTATTCCTAGGTATTTTATATTCTTTGTAGCAATTGTGAATGGCAGTTTGTTCTTGAATGTTTCTCCATCTGTTTGTGTCCTCTCTTATTTCGTTGAGCAGTGGTTGTAGTTTTCCTTAAAGAGGTCCCTTATGTTCCTTGTGAGTTGTATTCCTAGGTATTTTATTTTCTTTGTAGCAATTGTGAATGGCAGTTCGTTCTTGATTTGGTTCTCTTTAAGTCTGTTATTGGTGTATAGGAATGCTTGTGATTTTTGCACATTGATTTTATATCCTGAGACTTTGCTGAAGTTGCTTATCAGTTTCAGGAGCTTTTGGGCTGAGGTGATGGGGTCTTCTAGGTATACTATCATGTCGTCTGCAAATAGAGACAGTTTGGCTTCCACCTTTCCTATTTGAATACCCTTTATTTCTTTTTCTTGCCTGATTGCTCTGGCTAGAACTTCCAGTACTATGTTGAATAGGAGTGGTGAGAGAGGGTATCCTTGTCTAGTGCCGAATTTCAAAGGGAATGCTTCCAGTTTTCGCCCATTCAGTATGATATTAGCTGTTGGTTTGTCATAAATAGCTTTTATTACTTTGAGATATGTTCCATCAATACCAAGTTTATTGAGGGTTTTTAGCATAAAGGGCTGTTGAATTTTGTCAAATGTCTTCTCTGCGTCAATTGAGATAATCATGTGGTTTTTGTTTTTGCTTCTGTGTATGTGGTGAATTACATTTATAGACTTGCATATGTTGAACCAGCCTTGCATCCCCAGGATGAATCCTACTTGATCATGATGGAAAGGTTTTTTAATGTGCTGTTGCAATCGGTTTGCCAGTATTTTATTGAAGATTTTTGCATCTATGTTCATCATGGATATTGGCCTGAAGTTTTCTTTTCTTGTTGAGTCTCTGCTGGGTTTTGGTATCAGGATGATGTTGGTCTCATAAAATGATTTGGGAAGGGTTCCCTCTTTTTAAATTATTTGAAATAGTTTCAGAAGGAATGGTACCAGATTCTCTTTGTGTGTCTGGTAGAATTCAGCTGTGAATCCACCTGGACCTAGGCTTTTTTTGTGTGGTAGGCTCTTAATTGCTGCCTCAACTTCAGACCTTGTTATTGGTCTTTTCATAGTTTCGGCTTCCTCCTGGTTTAGGCTTGGGAGGACACAGGCGTCCAAGAATTTATCCATTTCTTCCTGGTTTACTAGTTTATGTGCATAGAGTTGTTTGTAGTATTCTCTGATGATGGTTTGAATTTCTGTGGAATCTGTGGTGACTTCCCCATTATCATTTTTTATTGCATCTATTTGGTTGTTCTCTCTTTTCTTTTTTATCAGTCTGGCTAGTGGTCTGTCTATTTTGTTGATCTTTTTGAAAAACCAGCTCTTGGATTTGTTGATTTTTGCAGGGTTTTTCGTGTCTCTATCTCCTTCAGTTCTGCTCTGATCTTAGTTATTTCTTGTCTTTGGCTAGGTTTTGAGCTTTTTTTGATCTTGCTCCTCTAGCTCTTTCAATTTTGATGATAGGGTGTCAATTTTGGATCTCTCCACTCTTCTCATGTGGGCACTTATTGCTATATGTTTCCCTCTACAGACTGCTTTAAATGTGTCCCAGAGATTCTGGTACGTTGTGTCTTCGTTCTCGTTGGTTTCAAAGAACTTCTTTATTTCTGTCTTCATTTCATTGTTTATCCAATCAACATTCAAGAGCCAGTTGTTCAGTTTCCATGAAGCTGTGCGGTTCTGAGTTATTTTCTGAATTCTGAGTTCCAACTTGATTGAACTATGGTCTGAGAGACTGTTTGTTGTGATTTCAGTTGTTTTGCATTTGCTGAGGAGTGCTTTACTTCCAATTATGTGGTCAATTTTGGAGTAGGTGTGATGTGGTGCTGAGAAGAATGTATATTCTGTGGATTTGGGGTGGAGAGTTCTGTAAATGTCTATCAGGTTTGCTTGTTCCAGGTCTGAGTTCAAGTCCTGGATATCCTTGTTAATTTTCTGTCTGGTTGATCTGTCTGCTATTGACAGTGGAGTGTTAAAGTCTCCCACTATTATTGTGTGGGAGTCTAAGTCTCTTTGTAAGTCATTAAGAACTTGCCTTATATACCTGGGTGCTCCTGCATTGGGTCCATATATATTTAGAATCGTTAGCTCTTCTTGTTGTATCGATCCTTTGACCATTATGTAATGACCTTCTTTGTCCCTTTTAATCTTTGTTGCTTTAAAGTCTATTTCATCAGAGACGAGAATTGCAACTCCTGCTTTTTTTGCTCTCCATTTGCTTGGTAAATCTTCCTCCATCCTTTTATTTTGAGCCTTTATGTATCCTTGCGTGTGAGGTGGGTTTCCTGGATACAGCACACCGATGGGTTTTGTTTTTTTTTTCCAATTTGCCAGTCGGTGTCTTTTGATTGGTGCATTTAGCCCATTTACATTTAGGGTTAATATTGTTATGTGTGAATTTGATACTGCCATTTTGATGCTAGCTGGCTGTTTTGCCCATTGGTTCATGTACATTCTTCATTTTGTTGATGCTCTTTAGCATTTGGTATGCTTTTAGGATGGCTGGTACTGGTTGTTCCTTTCTATGTGTAGTGCCTCTTTCAGGAGCTCTTGTAAAGCAGGCCTAGTGGTGACAAAATCTCTGAGTACTTGCTTGTTCATGAAGGATTTTATTTTTCCTTCACTTATGAAGCTCAGTTTGGCTGGATATGAAATTCTGGGTTGAAAATTCTTTTCTTTAAGGATGTTGAATATTGGCCCCCACTCTCTTCTGGCTTGTAGAGTCCCTGCCGAGAGATCTGCTATGAGTCTGATGGACTTCCCTTTGTGGGTTACCCAACCTTTCTCTCTGGCTGCCCTTAGTATTTTCTCCTTCATTTCAACCCTGGTGAATATGACTATTATGTGCCTTGGGGTTGCTCTTCTTGCAGAGTATCTTTGTGGTGTTCTCCGTATTTCCTGGAGTTGAGTATTGACGTGTCTTGCGAGATTGGGGAAATTTTCCTGGATAATATCCTGAAGAGTATTTTCCAGCTTGGATTCATTCTCTTCATGACATTCTGGTACACCTATCAAATGTAGGTTGGGTCTCTTCACATAGTCCCACATTTCTTGGAGATTTTGTTCATTCCTTTTTGTGCTTTTTTTCTTTAATCTTGGTTTCTCATTTTATTTCATTGAGTTGATCTTCAACTTCTGATATTCTTTCTTCTGCTTGGTCAATTCAGCTGTTGAAACTTGTGCATGCTTCGCGAAGTTCTCATATTGTGTTTTTCAGCTCATTCAATTCATTCATATTCCTCTCTAAGTTGTCCATTCTTGTTATCAATTCCTTGAATCTTTTTTCAAATCTTTTTTCAAGGTTCTTAGTTTCTTTGCACTGATTTAGAACATGTTCTTTTAGCTCACTGAAGTTTCTCATTATCCACTTTCTGAAGTCTGATTCCGTCATTTCGTCACACTCATTCTCCGTCCAGCTTTGTTCCCTTGGTGGTGAGGAGTTTTGGTCTTTTTTAGGTGGTGAGGTGTTTTGGTTTCGGGGGTTTTCCTCCTTTTTGCACTGGTTTCTTCCCATCTTTATGGATTTATCTACCTGTCGTCTTAGTAGTTGCTGATTTTTCAATTGGGTCTCTGTGTGGACGCCCAGATTGTTGTTGATGAAGTATTTCTGTTACTTAGTTTTCCTTCTAATGGTCTAGCCCCTCTGCTGTATGAGTGCTGAGGTCCACTCCAGGCCCTGTTTTTCTGGGGTACACCTGTAGCAGCTGCGGAACAGTGAGCGATGCTATCAGTGTCTTCTTCTGCTATCTTTTTCCAGAATGATGCCTGCCAAATGTCAGTCTGATTAGTCCCTTTCTGGGATGACTCTTTGGATATACAGGGGCCAGGGAGCTGCTTGAGGAGATGGTCTGTGCTTTATAGGAGCTCCAGTGCTGAGCTGTGAGCTCCGTTGTTCATTCAGAGTTGTTGGGAGGGTGTGTTTATGTCTGCTGCAACAGAACTCATAACCCCCCCCTTTCTTTCCCCCCTTAGATGCTCTGTCTCAGGGAGTTGGGGCTCTCTTTATGAGTATCTGTTGTACTGTCCTGCCTCACTAGAGGCAGTCTATTCACTATTTGCCTGCCAGGGCTCCACCCTGCTAGTGCGGGTCTGCCCTGCTGTGGCAAGGCTCCGTTCTGCTGTGGAGCACTCTCTGTTATGGCAGGTTGCCTTGGCAATGGCAGGCTGCGTCAGCCCTGGGTGGTACTTCAGTAGGGGCGGATTGCGTCCATAGTGGCGGATGCCCCTCCCCCACCAGGCTGCACCGTCCTAGATGCCAGCAGCAAAGGAGGAGCCCCGAGCGCCTCCAATCGCCGCCCTGCCTGTCCCCGTGAGGGCGGGACCCGCTGAGCCCGATCACCCAGCTCCCTGTCTCAGAGTCCGTCCTCTCTCTCTCTCTCTCTTCCTCTCCCCAAGCTGAACGGTCGACTCTCTCACTGGCACCCCAGTAGCCTGCCGATAGGGCACTGGGATCCATGCGTTCTCCGTGCCGCTGCCGACTGCACCGGCTCAGATCACGTTTCCCAGGAATCTCCTGGTCTGGCTCATTGTCCAAGTCCCATTCAATCAGATGGACATGCCAATCTGCCCTTCCAAATCTCAGATTGCCGGTTTAACAGGGCACCTGGACCAGTGAGTTCCGTGCCGGGTCCTGCTGCCCTAAGGCTCCGGCCGAATCGGCCGCATGAGCCGGCTGCGCTGGCGTCCCATGTCTCTCCCACACCTGGGACTTTCAATGCTCTGTGGGCAAAAAAGGTCCATCTGAGAATGCGGCTAGGACTCACCCTCTGCGCCTCACCAAGAGCTGCAATCCCGAGTCACCTCTACGACACCATCTTGGAACCCCTCTCCCAAGACCACATTTTTCTTATCTATTCATTGTTGATTGACACTTTGGTTGCTTCCACATTTTAGTTATTGTTGATAGTGCTACTATAAACACAGGTGTACAAATAATCTTTTTAAGATTCTGCTTTTAATTCTTTTGGGTATGTACACAGAATTGGAATCACTGGATTATATAGTAATTTTATTTTTAACTCTTTGGGGAGCTACCCTACTGTTTTCCACCATATGGTAAGTCTTTGCTTAAGCCAATATCTAAAAGGATTTTTACCTATGTTATTATTATCTTCTAGAGTCTTTATGGTTTCGGGTCTTAGACTTAAGTCTTTGATCCATCTTGAGTTGATTTTTGTATAAGATGAGAGATTAGGATCCAGTTTCATTCTCCTACATGTGGTTTGCCAATTATCCCAGTGCCATTTGTTGAATACGGTGTCATTTCCCCACTTCATGTTTTTGTTCACTTTGTCAAAGATCACTTAGCTATAAGTATTTGGCTTTATTTCTTCTATTCTGTTCCATTGACCTATGTGCCTATTTTTATACCAGTACCATGCTGTTTTTTTAATACCAGTACCATTTTTCATACCAATATCATGAAGTTGGGTAATGTGATGCCTCCAGATTTATTCTTTTTGCTTAGTCTTGCTTTGGCTATGAGGAGTCTATTGTTTTTTTCTAATTCTGTGAAGAATGGTGGTGTCATTTTGATGGGAATTGCATTGAATCTGTAGATTGCTCTGGCAGTATGGTATTTTCACAATATTGATTCTACCCATCCGTGAGCATGGGATGTGTTTCCATTGGTTTGTGTCATCTATGATTTATTTCAGCAGTGTTTTTAGTTTTCCTTGTTGAGGTCTTTCACATCGTTGGTTAGGTATATTTCTAATTTTTTTTTTTTTTTTTTTTTTTGCAGCTATTGTGAAAAGGGTTGAGTTCGTGATTTGATTCTCAGCTTGGTCACTGTTTGTATATAGCAGAGCTACTGATTTGTGTACATTAATTTTGCATCCTGAAACTTTTCTGAATTCATTTGCCAGTTCTAGGAGCTTTTTAGATGAATCTTTAGAGTTTTCTAGATATATGGTCATATCATCAGCAAACAGTGACAGTTTGACTTGCTCTTTGCCAATCTGGATGCCCCTTATTTCTTTCTCTTTGCTGATTTCCCTGGCTAGAACTTCCAGTACCATGTTCAATAGAAGTGGTGAAAGTGGGCATCCTTGTCTTGTTCCAGTTCTCAGGGAAAATCCTTTCAATGTTTCCCCATTTAATATGATGATGGCTGTGGGTTTGTCATAGATGGCTTTTATTACCTTAAGCTATGTCCCTTCTCTGCTGATTTTGCTGAGGGGTTTAATCATCCTAATTTTGATTTGCATTTTCCCAGTGATTGATGATGTCGAACATCGTTTCATGTGTTTATTGGCCATTTGTGTATCTTCTCTGGAGAAATGTCCATGCAAGTCCTTTGCTCCCCCCCTTTTTTTGAATGAAGCAACAAAAGCAAACACTTAATGAAAGTGAAGGTACACTCCGCAGTGTGGGAGCAGGCCCAGCAGTGGGCTCAAGGACCCGATATAGAATCTTCTCAGTTCCAAATACCCCCTAGAGGCTGGTGTTGCCCCTTTCAGAGTCACAAGTTACCCTAGGCCCTGGCTGGGTCCACAGATGATATCTGGGAGCCAGGGATTGAAGTAAAACACTTAAGAAATTTACCTAGTGTCCCATTCTGCAGCCAACCTGGCACTCAAACCACAAGACAAAGTTCTTCCCATTCTTCTCTGCCATTGCCACAGGCAGAGGAATCGCTCTCTGTGGTCACCACCACCACAGTTCCACGGGGAGTTCTGCCAGGATTCCGCTGATGTTCACTTAAAGATCAAGAGTTCTTCATTCAGCTTGTGATGAATGCTGCCAGGCCTAGAACTCATTCTTTAGGGCAGTGGATTTACCTCCGGCCCAGGACAGGCTCAGAAATACTGACCAAGTGCCTAGGCCTGGATTCAGGGATCCCAAGCTCCTGCTTCGTGGTCTAACCTACTGTGGCTAAATTGGGACATAAGACAAAGTCCCATTTACTTTTCCTTTTGCTTTTCTCAAAACAGAAGGAGTCTTTCGCCATAACCACCACAGCTGGAGATGTGCTGGATCATGCCTGAAGCCAACATGTCTCAGAGCCCAAACTGCAGCATAGTACCTGGATATCACCATTGGGTATTCAGGGACCAGGGTCTTTTTAGTCAGTAGGTGATGAATCCTGCCAGGTCTCCGCTTTGACAGGGCAGCACTGAGTTCAAAGTAAAGTCCCTCAATCTCTGCACTCTCCCTCTCCTGAGGGAATGGATTTCTCCACATTGTGTGGCCACTTCTGGGGTGTGTGGGCAGGGTGGCACAAACACTCTCTTAGCCTCTCTGACATAGGTCACATGTCTCCCAAGTCCACTGGCTCTGAGACTAGCCTAGCACTAAACCTTGCCTGGGAATTGCAGTTCTTCTGGTCCAATCTGCCCCTCAGGTTTACTAGAGCCCCAGAGCACTCCATCTTGCAGTGGCAAGGCTGGCCAGAACTTAAGTTCTGGCATCTGGGATAGGCAATTCCCTTCTGACTAGGGCCAATTCAAATGCTTCCCCCATGGACAGACATCAGCTGAGTTTCATCTGGTTCTGCTTTCCTCTGTGACAGGGCAGCACTGTGTTCAATGCCTCACACTTGCTGTGCCCTCCCTCGAGTACACAGATCTCCACGCCACGTGAGTGTTGCCAAGAGATAAGGAAGAGTATAGGCTTTCATTCAGCCACCCTGCTCCATCCCTTTCTCTTTCCTTTTCTAAGCTAATAATTCTCTACATAAGTTAGTCTTTTTTTTTCTTTTCTTTTTTTTTATGGAGTCTTGCTCTGTCACCCAGGCTGGAGTTCAGTGATATCATCTTGGCTTACTGCAACCTCCACCTTCCAGGTTAAGGCAATTCTCCTGCCTCAGCCTCCTGAGTAGCTGGGATTACAGGCACATGCCATGACACCTGGCTAATTTTGGTATGTTTAGTAGAGACGGGGTTTCACCATGTTGGCCAAGCTGGTCTCAAACTCCTGACCTCAAGTGATCCACCCACCTGGGCCTCCCAAAGTGCTGGGATTATAGGCTCTTGAGTCACCGTGCCTGGCCTAAATTAGTCTTTTAAATTATGTACAAAATAAAATGTGGAGCTACAAACTAAATTTACGATGATACTAGATTTTAGACTTACATATTTTTAAAGTGTATTAGTCCCTTTAATCATGTAGAGAACAAAAAGCGGAGTTACAATCTTTTTACAAACTTACGCTAGCTTTTATCACTGCCCATGTAGCTTTATTAAGTTCTTAATTTTTTTCATAAAGCTTTGAATTACTATCTGGTGTTCTTTTGTTACACCTTGCAGGGCTCCCTGAAGCATTTCTTGCAGAGCAGATATGGTGGTAACAAACTCTATCAGCTTTTCTTTGTCTGAAATGTCTTAATTTCCCTCTCACATTTGAAGGACAGTTTACTGAATATAGGATGATTGACAGTATTGTTTTTAGCACTTTGAATATATTGGTCCAGTGGCTTTCTCTTAACAGACATATTTGAAAAGTAAAGAGATATTTGAAAGTAAGAGGATAGAAAAATTAAGTGATATAGTTTGGGTGTTGTTCTCTCTGAATCTCATGTTGAAACATAATCCTTAATGTTGGAGGTGGGGCCTGCTGGACTGTGTTTAAACTGTGAGGGCAGATCTCTCATGGCTTTGTGCTTTCCTTACGATAGTGAGTGAGTTCCCATGAGACCTGGATGTTTAAAAATATAGCACACCTCCCCTCCTGTCTCTGTCTTGCTTCTGCTTTTGCCATGGGAGATGCCTGCTCCCCCTTCACCTTCCTTCATGATCACAAACTTCCTGAGGTCTCACCAGAAGCAGATGCTCTCTCTGTGCTTCCTGTATAGCTTGCAGAACCATGAGCCAATTAAACCTCTTTTCTTATAAATTATCCAGCCTCAGGTATTTATCTATAGCAATGCAAGAATGATCTAACATATCAAGAAAACTAAAAGCATATGAAAGCTAGAGTGACTATTTTAATATCAGTCCAGGTGGACTTCAAAGCAAGTATTATGAGAAATAAAGGTAATTTTAAATTATTTTATAATTATAAAATTATAAAACAGCAAATTCATCAGATAGGCATAGCAATTATAAACATGTAAGAATTTAATATTAGAGCTTCAAAAAGGATAAAGCAAACACTGACAGGACTAAAGAGAAATAGACAAATCCACAATTGTGTTGAAAGATGTTTAAACTTCTCTCTCATTATTTGAGATTGAAATGACACAAAAAGTCAGAAAAATGTAGAAGATCTAACAGTATCAAACAGCTTGACCTAATTGATAGTTATGGAGCACTACATTCAACAACAGCATATCTTTTTCAAATATGCATGAATTATTCACAAAGACAATATGCTGAGCCATAAAGTAAGTCTCAGTAAATTTCAAAATATTGAAATATTATAGAATATGTGTTCTGATGCATTAAATTAGAAATTAGTATTAATAAGACATCTAGTGAAGTCCCAAATTCTTGGAAATTAAACAATGCAATTCTAATAAAACATTGGTGAAACAACAAATATAAAGCATAATTAGATAAAAGTTCAAATTGAATAAAAATGAAAATGCAACATATCAAAATTTGTGTGATACAGGCAAGATGTGTTGAGCAGGAAACTTAAAGCTTAAATGTTTACATTAGAACAACAAAAATTTTTAATTGTTGATCAGATTTTCTGCCTTAAGAAGCTAAAGCAGGAAGAGAAATTGAAACAAAGAAAGAAGAAAGAAAATAATAAATAATAGAACATAAATAGGAGGAAATAAAATAAGTAGAGAACATTAAGTGAAAAACAAATGTTGATTGCTTGTAAACATCAACAAGTTGACGAATCACTAGCTAAAACAATAAATAAAAAGAGAAAGTAATCAAAATTGAGAATAAGGGAATAGGGAAACATACTACAGACATTAAAATGTCAATAAAGGGACATTCTGATCAAACTTATGGCAAAAAATTAAAAACGTAGATAAAATGGACAAACTCCTTGAAAAATGAAACCAAAATAGACACAAGAAGAAATAGAAAATCTTAATAGTACTATAGCTATTAAATAGGTTGTAATTATTGACGAAATACAAACCTTTATGAATAAAAGCTTCAGGTCCAAATGGTTTCTCTGGTGAATCCTATCAAATATTTAGAAAAGAAATAATACTAATCTTACACAAAGTTTTAAGAAAATAAAGATGGAGGAAATGTTTTCTAACTTGTTTCATTAGGCCAGAATAACCTTGTCACCAAATCTTGACAGATATGCAATTAAAAAAAAATAGAGGTTAGTATTCCACATAAATATATGTGCCAAGATCCTTAACAATATATTAACAAATAAAGTAGAGCAACATATAAAGAGAATAATACACTATAACTAAGTGAGGCTTATACCAGGAATGTGAGGTTTATTAAACATTCAAAGATTAGTCACTGTAATTAACCATGTTAACAAAATGGAGGAGAGAAACTGTATCTCAATAAATACAAAAAATTTTTAAATAAAATTCAATACTCATTAATGGTAAAAACTGTTAGCAAAGTAGAAATAAAAATGGGCCTTTTAAATCTGATAAAGGGAATCTACAAATGACCTACAGTTAACATTATATCCAATGATGAAATAGTGAATATTTTTTTCCTAAAAACAGGAACAAGGCCAGAATGCATATTCACATTAAATCGAATCAGTACTACACTGGAGATCCTAGCCAGTGAAATAAATTTTTTAAAAAAGGGCATACACATGGAGAAAGAAGAAATAAAATTGTCTTTATTTGCTGATGACATTATTAAGTATAAAATTTCAAAGAATCTTCAAACAGCTACTAGAACCAATATATTAATTTAGAATAGTTTTTTGTAAGATAACAGTTAACATACAAAAATCAATTATTTTTTATATGCTGGAAGCAAATAAATAAAAATTTAAACCACCCTATATACAATAACATTATAAAATATTAAATACTTAAGTTTAATTTTATCAAAAGACCTCTACACTAAAAATTACAAAACTTTGCTGAGATAAACTGAAGACAAAAAATAAAGAGGTATGTTTGTAGATTTTCAGACTGAGTATTTTTGAATATTTTAAAACTTACCAGTAATCTATCATAATCAAAAAGTGAGGTATTGGTTAAAGGCTGAACAAATAGATCAATGGAACACCCTATAGAAACAAGAAAAAGGTTCATGCATATATAGTCATATGATTTTCGACAAGAGTTCATGTCAATTAAATTAGAAAATAAAAGTCTTCAGTAAATGATATTGGGACACTTAGACATATGAAAACAGAAGTTCAGCCTTACTTAATACTACACATAAAAATTTAAGATGAATTATATTCCCAAACATAAAAGTAAAAACTATGAAAATTCTAGAGAAAAATCATAGAGACTATTTTTGCATGTCAGAAGCAGGCAGATATTCCTTAGAGCAGACAGAAAAAGCACAAGCATTGTAGAAAAAAAATGACACTAACATTTATTAAAAGTCATAATTTCTGCTTATGAGCACACTATTAAAAAATAAAAATAAAAACCACAGTCTAGGTCAAAATATTCACAATACATATATCAGACAAAGGACTTGTATACAGAGTGTATATGTTTATATATATATATATATATTCACATATATACATATATTTATGTATATATGTGTGTATATATACACACATGAAACAAATTACTACAAATCAATAATAAAAAGAATCTGAAACAGTTGTGTATATATAGGAGTTGTATAAGAATACATATATATGATCACACATACACAAATGCTACAAATCAATAAACTCTTACAAATCAGTAATAAAAAGATAACTCAATTTAAAATGGGCAAACAAATAGTTACTTTATAATAGAAGAAATACAAATAGCCAAGAAGCACACAAAATTGTGCTCCATATCATTAGTTAGAAGACAAATGCAAATGGAAACCACAATGAGATACCATTTCATTCTCACTAGAATGGCCAAAATTAAAAAGACTGACAAAACATTGATGAGAATGTGGAACAGCTCTCCTTCATTATTGAGGGGAGCATAACATGTTAGAATCACTTTGGAAAAATCTTGAACAGTTTTTATAAAGTTAAATAAATATAAACTTTATGACAGTAATTTCACTCCTAGGTATTTACCTGGGAAATGAAACTATGCCTACAGAGAAATGGATTCTTCAAGAATATGTATAGAAACTTTATTCACAGTATCCCCACACTGTAGGCAATGCAAATGTTCAGCAATAGTGAGTAGATAAGCAAGCAGTGACTCATAATATTATGGATGAACCTCAAAAATGTAATGTTAAAAATAAAGCCATACAAATAAGCATATGAAAAGATGCTCCACCTCTACACCAACAGGGCATCTAGAACAGTGGATCTTAACATTGGCTGTACCCTGAAATCACCTGAGGACCATTAAACAAAAGGAGACCTCATTTTGTCTTGACTTGATTTTATTGGCCACATTTGGCCTGGATGCTGAGATTTTTTTAAAAAGCCTCTTAGGTAATTTCAATGTGCAGCCAAGAGCGAGGACCTATGTCTTTAAGGGAAGCCTAAGACAACTTCAGTGTCCACCAAGGAAAGGAAGCTAAATGAAGCTGCACACTTTGTAGCCACTGGAGGTGAAGAAATGGCTAAATTTTGGAGGAAAACTGAGGTGAAGTATTAGATCTATTAAGACCAAGTGCCTGAGAGGAGAAAGCAGTTCTCTGGCCTCACAGCTGACAGAACTAAGAGCCTTGGTTTAGTTAGCCTTGGTTTAGTTAGCCTTGGCTTAGTTATCAAGATTTAAATGTCTGGCATATCTTGTTTTCTCCTGAGTCTTTCAGTACCTGATCTGAGGAAAGACTTCCTGTCTGGATTCCTGTGCAAAGAGACAGAGAAGGCTGATTCTCTACAAACGTATCTTTCAGCTAGGCTATTTTAGTAGGGTACCCAACTAGAGAGATCAATACTTGGTATTAGGCAAAGCATCATCTTCAAAGGCAAGGTGGGCATAGTCAGAAAGCCCACATAGGAACCTACTGGCATCCAGGTCACCTACTGAGCAGATCCGCTTCTCTTCCATCATTATAAAGTAGGTCAAAGTGCATTGTCTGAATCAGTGTATTTTCAGACAAAATGACCCCTGTCTTCTTGTAGCTGAAGTTATGTGGTACCTCTTGAATCAGAAATTATGACATAATTATTTTTCCAAGTTTGTCTTTGTTTCCGTGGAAACTGTGGAGTTTGAAGAGGATTATATACTTCTTGTAGTAGTGAATATTTCCAAATATGATGCTAGCATCAGTCCTGAGAAAGAGGTTTAGCAGTCATGCTAAAAGCCAAATATATTATCTTGGGATTTAGATATTATTTCAGAAGAGGTGACTTCTCATGGTTTGATTCATACCAATAATAAGCTATAGTATATAAGGATTTACACCGAATACCTCACCTAACTATTTTGTTCATTTTAACAAAATAAACCTAAGACACCAACAACATTATTCTTGCCTAGGCCATGTATAGTGCATAATTATTTTATTCATCTATAAGTGAGTTCATTGATACAAACTAGAGAGACTTTCAGTTACGTTTTACAGAAGAAATCAGGAGGCTTAGTGAGGAATCAGACTTGTATTTCTGAGGACTCAGAGGCATGTTCATAAAGACTTACAGACATATGGATGAAGAGCTCATTTCATGTCTGTTCTCAGCACAGTGTCCTGGGATCTGCCTTGCGGTCAGCCCTTACCTTCAGGCTGCTCTGAGCCCAGAGCAGAACGGTTGTCACAGCTCTTCTCAACTTGGCATTGCCTGAGATCAGGATGGCTGCATGGCCAGAGGGACAAGCTGCCATTATCCCAACACAAACCAGCACGCCTATTTTGTTGCGCCACAGAAACAGTAGGGGCATTGAGATGAGGGCAGCACAGAATGACATCACAAAAAAGCAGAAAAAGGAGACAAGAGATTTGAGGGCTTTAATGTGGGCCTGTAGGCTGGGGTCACGAGTGTCTCTAGTATGGACCTTCATTGTCCTCATGTGCCTTCCCAGGGAGACAGTCAGCATCCAAGAAGAAACCAGAAACAATAGGAAAGGAGGGACAGACCACAGATAGCAGAAGATAAAGGAATAAAATAAGTTGAGATCTGTAATCTGCCAGTTGAGTCTTGTATTGTTATTCACGAATAGCACAGTTGTGACTGTGAAGTGAAGTCTGCTAATAAAGTCCGAAACACAGATGATGGTGCAGATGGAGGAGGAAAGGATAATACCCAGGAGCATCTGGGAGATCTTCCTGGAGACCCATCTTGCCAAGCGGATCAGAAAGGTGTGAGAGAAACGGATGAGCTTGGAGCAGTAGAGGAGGCTGAGGCAGGTGGCGAGCCAGAGGTTGGCTTGGTTTGCAATCATCCACAGCATGATGATGGCTTGGTAGCTGCGGTTCAGTGGTTCTTTCATCTTCTGGAAGTGGGTAAGCTGGAGAGCACTCAGGAACAGCAGTCCATGCAGGAAAAGCCGGTTGATGCTGAGACACAGCAGCACACGATCACAGTTGTTCAGTGGCTGCCTCTTCACTATGTCCCAAAAATTCACCAAGAAAATGAAGGCATTGGTCAGAAACCCCACTGCCAACTCCAGGACTGAAATGAACAGAAATGTACTCCTGACTTCATAGGGCACAGTGGAGATAGAAGTTATAGTCAACATGATGTCTCTTCTCTAGCTGGCTAATCTTCTCTACTTGGCTAATGTTCTGTAGTTGGCTAATCTAAAGGCCTAGATGCCTCCCAGTGCAGAAGGGTAAATGTACATTCCAAGCCAGAACCCTTTCCTTCACAAAGCATCTAGCTCTTTCCCTAGATCTGTCCCAAAGTGAGTGCATAAAAATTCTGGCAGGAATCTTAGAGGGATGCTGTTTCTCTAGAACATCTCTTGGATACATATAAGAGCTCATCGTAGGGTGGAAGACTAATGGTTCTATCTTTTGGGTGATGCAGGATTAATAAATCCAGATGTTCCTGTACAATGGCCTTCCCAGAGGGCCACAGCACAGCATCAGGGATGCAAACAAAACATAGCTTCAGTTTCCCAAATCCAGTTTTGCATGCCCATCTGGACCTGTGTGGGTGGAGAAGAGAACAGGATTTGCTTACGGGTTTTAAGGAAAACTGCAGCAGGCAAAGCAGATATTCTGGTGATCTCAGGTTTGAAATAGAGTCTCTTTCCATTTGCATTCCTCCTTTCACCTGTGAAGCAATGACTCTTATCACAGACTTTGTTTTTAATATAGACAAATGCATGGTTCCTTTCAAGGTGTCAGTGAATGACTGCAGTTTTATTTGCTATTGCCAAAGCTTTCATACAACCATCATTATGCCAGGCACTCTGCTTCATAAGGAGAATATTAACACAAACAAGACCAGCACTCTGCCATGAAGGGAGAGGAAAGGGGGTATAGTTGCCTTGGACTATTACAGAAGCCTTTTTTTTATTTTTTGAGGCGGAGTTTCGCTCTTGTTACCCAGGCTGGAGTGCAATGGCGCGATCTCGGCTCACCGCAACCTCCACCTCCTGGGTTCAGGCAATTCTCCTGCCTCAGCCTCCTGAGTAGCTGGGATTGCAGGCACGCGCCACCATGCCCAGCTGATTTTTTGTATTTTTAGTAGAGACGGGGTTTCACCATGTTGACCAAGATGGTCTCGATCTCTTGACCTCATGATCCACCTGCCTCCGCCTCCCAAAGTGCTGGGATTACAGGCGTGATACAGAAGCCTTTTTATCTGCTCTCTGTGCTTCCCAACTCCCTTACTCAATTTTTCACAAAGCAACAGTAGCTATCTTGATAAGATATAATGTAGAGCCTGTCATTCCCCTATTTAAACCTTTCAGGGCCTCTGAACTCACTCACTATTGTTAAAAGAAAAACCTTATCTAAATTAAGTTTAACAGAGTTTAATTGAGCAAAGAACAATTCATGAATTGGGCAGCCTCCAGAGCCAGAGTAGGCTCAGAGACTCCAGTGCAGCAATGTGGTGGAAGATTTGGGGTCAGAAAAAGGAAAGTGATGTACAGAAAATGGAAGTAAGGTACAGAAACGCCAGGATTGATTACAGCTTGGCATTTGCCATAGTGGAACACAGTTTGAACAGTTGGCCACCATTGATTGGCCAAAACCTGATGACTGGCACAAGAGTAGGCTATGGTCTGTCTACAACTCCATTTAGATTGTAGTTCATAATGTACAGAGAAACCTTCAGGCTGAACTTAAAATATGTGATGAGGTAGCTTTAGGCTAAGCTTGATTTAACACTATAAAAAGCTAAGTTCCTACAGTGGCCTACAGGTCCCAAATAATCAGAACCTCTGTTCTGCTCAGATGCCATCTTCCTCTCTGTCTCCATGCCAGCCACATGGACCTCATTCCTGTTCTGTGAATTCACCAAGCACCCTCCTACCACAGAACAATTGAACTTGCACTTTCCACTCCCTGAATTATTTTTCCTCTACGTCTTCCCATGTCCCACTCTTTCTAAAAGATCTCCTCTCAAAAGTCATCTTATTAGAGAGATGTTCCATACAAATTGTATCCCTTGCCCTATATTAGATGCATACTGTAATATTTAACCAGTTTTACACTTCTGCATATATTCAATTATTTATTGCCTATACCCACCATCTCCCACTAAAACTTTAAGTTGCGTGGGGGTATTTGTTACTTAACACATATATTTGAATGAATAAAATTTTCATAAATGAAACATTTAGTAGTCTATAGCACAGGTCTTATATATATATTATATATATAATATATATATATAAATATATATATTTATATATATAATATATATATATAAATATATATATTTATATATATAATATATATATATTATATATATTTATATATATAAAATATATATATAAATATATATTATATATATTTATATATATAAAATATATATATAAATATATATTATATATATTTATATATATAAAATATATATATATATAAAATATATATATAAAATATATATATAAAATATATATAAATATATATATAAAATATATATAAATATATATATAAAATATATATAAATATATATATAAAATATATATAAAAATATATAAAATATATATAAATATATATAATATATATATAAATATATAATATATATAAATATATATGTATGTAAAATATATATATAAATATATATATAATATATATAAATATTTATATATAATATATATATAAATATATATTATATATAAATATATATAATATATATTATATATAAATATATATATAATATATATTATATATAAATATATATATAATATATATATAAATATATATATTATATATATATAATATATATATATATATAAAAAAATATATATATAAATAAAACACAGGTGATATTTATAACAATGTTGTATTATATTTTTAACATTCCCAGAATTATATTCTAACATATATGTCTATAATTTCTGAAATCTAGCTTTCTCCCCTTTAAAACATATTCTTTTTTTAAAAAAATTTTTAAAATTTTTATTGCCTTATAGGTTTTGGGGTACATGTGCAGAACGTGCAAGATAGTTGCATAGGTACACACGTGGCAGTGTGTTTTGCGGCCTTCCTCCCCTTCACCCACATTTGGCATTTATCCCCAGGCTATCCCTCCCCAGCCCCCCCACTGTCCCTCCCCCATTTCCCCCAATAGACCCCAGTGTGTAGTAGACCCCCTCCCTGTTTCCATGTGTTCCCATTTTTCTCACCCGCCTATGAGTGAGAATATGCGGTATTTCTTTTTCTGTTCTTGTGTCAGTTTGCTGAGAATGATGTTCTCCAGATTCATCCATGTCCTTACAAAGGACACAAACTCATCATTTTTGATAGCTGCGTAATATTCCATGGTGTATATGTGCCACATTTTTCTAGTCCAGTCTATCACCGATGGGCATTTGGGTTGGTTCCAGGTCTTTGCTATTGTAAACAGTGCTGCAATGAACATTCATGTGCATGTGTCCTTATAGTAGAACGATTTATATTCCTTTGGAGATATACCCAGTAATGGGATTGCTGGGTCAAACGGAATTTCTATTTCTAGGTCCTTGAGGAATCGCCACACTGTCTTCCACAATGGTTGAACTAATTTACACTCCCAACAGTGTAAGAGTGTTCCTATTTCTCCGCATCCTCTCCAGCATCTGCTGTCTCCAGATTTTTTAATGATCGCCATTCTAACTGGCGTGAGATGGTATCTCAATGTGGTTTTGATTTGCATCTCTCTAATGACCAGTGATGATGAGCATTTTTTCATGTGTTTGTTGGCCTCATGTATGTCTTCTTTTGTAAAGTGTCTGTTCATATCCTTTGCCCATTTTTGAATGGGCTTGTTTGTTTTTTTCCTGTAAATCTGTTTAAGTTCTTTGTAAATTCTGGATATCAGCCCTTTGTCAGATGCGTAAACTGCAAAGATTTTTTCCCATTCTGATGGTTGCCGATTCACTCTAGTGACTGTTTCTTTTGCCGTGCAGAAGCTGTGGAGTTTGATTAGGTCCCATTTGTCTATTTTGGCTTTTGTTTCCAATGCTTTTGGTGTTTTGTTCATGAAGTCCTTGCCTACTCCTATGTCCTGAATGGTTTTGCCTAGATTTTCTTCTAGGGTTTTTATGGTGTCAGGTCTTATGTTTAAGTCTTTAATCCATCTGGAGTTAATTTTAGTGTAAGGTATCAGGAAGGGGTCCAGTTTCTGCTTTCTGCACATGGCTACCCAGTTTTCCCAACACCATTTATTAAACAGGGAATCCTTTCCCCATTGCTTGTTTTTGTCTGGTTTATCAAAGATAATATGGTTGTAGTTATGTTGTGTTGCCTCCAATGCCTCTGTTCTGTTCCATTGGTCTATATCTCTGTTTTGGTACCAGTACCATGCTGTTTTGATTACTGTAGCCTTGTAGCATAGTTTGAAGTCTGGTAGTGTGATGCCTCCCGCTGTGTTCTTTTTCCTTAGAATTGACTTGGCTATGCGGGCTCTCTTTTGATTCCATATGAAGTTCATGGTGTTTTTTTCCAGTTCTGTGAAGAAATTCAATGGTAGTTTGATGGGGATAGCATTGATTGTGTAAATTACTTTGGGCAGTATAGCCATTTTCACGATATTGATTCTTCCTAACCATGAACATGGAATGTTTCTCCATCTGTTTGTGTCCTCTCTTATTTCATTGAGCAGTGGTTTGTAGTTTTCCTTAAAGAGGTCCCTTACGTTCCCTGTGAGTTGTATTCCTAGGTATTTTATTTTCTTTGTAGCAGTTGTGAATGGCAGTTCGTTCTTGATTTGGTTCTCTTTAAGTCTGTTATTGGTGTATAGGAATGCTTGTGATTTTTGCACATTGATTTTATATCCTGAGACTTTACTGAAGTTGCTTATTGGTTTCAGGAACTTTTGGGCTGAGGTGATGGGGTCTTCTAGGTATACTATCATGTCGTCTGCAAATAGAGACAATTTGGCTTCCACCTTTCCTATTTGAATATCCTTTATTTCTTTTTCTTGCCTGATTGCTCTGGCTAGAACTTCCAGTACTATGTTGAGTAGAAGTGGTGAGAGAGGGCATCCTTGTCTAGTGCCAGATTTCAAAGGGAATGCTTCCAGTTTTTGCCCATTCAGTATGATATTGGCTGTTGGTTTGTCCTAAATAGCTTTTATTACTTTGAGATATGTTCAATCAATACCAAGTTTATTGAGGATTTTTAGCATAAAGGGCTGTTGAATTTTGTCAAATGCCTTCTCTGCGTCAATTGAGATAATCATGTGGTTTTTGTTTTTGCTTCTGTTTATGTGGTGAATTACATTTATAGACTTGCGTATGTTGAACCAGCCTTGCATCCCTGGAATGAATCCTACTTGATCATGATGGATAAGTTTTTTAATGTGCTGTTGCAATCGGTTTGCCAGTATTTTATTGAAGATTTTTGCATCTATGTTCATCATAGATATTGGCCTGAAGTTTTCTTTTCTTGTTGAGTCTCTGTCGGGTTTTGGTATCAGGATGATGTTGGTCTCATAAAATGATTTGGAAAGGCTTCACTCTTTCTGAATTATTTGGAATAGTTTCAGAAGGAATGGTACCAGATCCTCTTTGTGTGTCTGGTAGAATTCGGCTGTGAACCCCTCTGGACCTGGGCTTTTTTTGTGTGGTAGGCTCTTAATTGCTGCCTCAACTTCAGACCTTGTTATTGGTCTATTCATAGTTTCGGCTTCCTCCTGGTTTAGGCTTGGGAGGACACAGGCGTCCAGGAATTTATCCATTTCTTCCTTGTTTACTAGTTTATGTGCATAGAGTTGTTTGTAGCATTCTCTGATGATGGTTTGAATATCTGTGGAGTCTGTGGTGATTTCCCATTATCGTTTTTTATTACATCTATTTGGTTGTTCTCTCTTTTCTTATCAGTCTGGCTAGTGGTCTATTTTGTTGATCTTTTTGAAAAACCAGCTCTTGGATTTATTGATGTTTTGAAGGGTTCTTCTTGTTTCTATCTCCTTCAGTTCTGCTCTGATCTTAGTTATTTCTTGTCTTTGGCTAGGTTTTGAGCTTTTTTGATCTTGCTCCTCTAGCTCTTTCAATTTTGACGATAGGGTGTCAATTTTGGATCTCTCCACTCTTCTCATATGGGCACTTATTGCTATATGTTTTCCTCTACAGACTGCTTTAAATGTGTCCCAGAGATTCTGGTACGTTGTGTCTTCATTCTCATTGGTTTCAAAGAACTTCTTTATTTCTGCCTTCATTTCATTGTTTATCCGATCAACATTCAAGAGCCAGTTGTTCACTTTCCATGAAGCTGTGCAGTTCTGAGTTATTTTCTGAATTCTGAGTTCCAACTTGATTGCACTATGGTCTGAGAGACTGTTTGTTATGATTTCAGTTGTTTTGCATTTGCTGAGGAGTGCTTTACTTCCAATTATGTGGTCAATTTTGGAGTAGGTGTGATGTGGTGCTGAGAAGAATGTATATTCTGTGGATTTGGGGTGGAGAGTTCTGTAAATGTCTATCAGGTTTGCTTGTTCCAGTTCTGAGTTCAAGTCCTGGATATCCTTGTTAATTTTCTGTCTGGTTGGTCTGTCTGATATTGACAATGGAGTGTTAAAGTCTCCCACTATTATTGTGTGGGAGTCTAAGTCTCTTAGTCATTAAGAACTTGCCTTATATATCTGGGTGCTCCTGCATTGGGTCCATATATATTTAGAATCGTTAGCTCTTCTTGTTGTATCGATCCTTTGACCATTATGTAATGACCTTCTTTGTCCCTTTTGATCTTTGTTGCTTTAAAGTCTATTTTATCACAGACGAGAATTGCAACTCCTGCTTTTTTTGGCTCTCCATTTGCTTGGTAAATCTTCCTCCATCCTTTTATTTTGAGCCTTTGTGTATCCTTGCGTGTGAGGTGGGTTTCCTGGGTACAGCACACCGATGGGTTTTGGTTTTTTATCCAATTTGCCAGTCTGTGTCTTTTGATTGGTGCATTTAGCCCATTTACATTTAGGGTTAATATTGTTATGTGTGAATTTGATACTGCCATTTTGATGCTAGCTGGCTGTTTTGCCCATTGGTTCATGTACATTCTTCATTTTGTTGATGCTCTTTAGCATTTGGTATGCTTTTAGGATGGCTGGTACTGGTTGTTTCTTTCCATGTGTAGTGCCTCTTTCAGGAGCTCTTGTAAAGCAGGCCTAGTGGTGACAAAATCTCTGAGTACTTGCTTGTTCATGAAGGATTTTATTTTTCCTTCACTTATAAAGCTCAGTTTGGCAGGATATGAAATTCTGGGTTGAAAATTCTTTTCTTTAAGAATGTTGAATATTGGCCCCCACTCTCTTCTGGCTTGTAGAGTCTCTGCCGAGAGATCTGCGGTGAGTCTGATGGGCTTCCCTTTGTGGGTGACCTGACCTTTCTCTCTGGCTGCCCTTAGTATTTTCTGCTTCATTTCAACTCTGGTGAATCTGACGATTATGTGCCTTGTGGTTGCTCTTCTTGCGGAGTATCTTTGTGGTGTTCTCTGTATTGCCTGGGGTTGAGTATTGACCTGTCTTGCTAGGTTGGGGATATTTTCCTGGATAATATCCTGAAGAGTGTTTTCCAGCTTGGATTCATTCTCTTCATCACATTCTGGTACACCTATCAAACGTAGGTTGGGTCTCTTCACATAGTCCCACATTTCTTGGAGGTTTTGTTCATTCCTTTTTGCGCTTTTTCCTTTAATCTTGGTTTCTCATTTTATTTCATTGAGTTGATCTTTGACTTCTGATATTCTTTCTTCTGCTTGGTCAATTCAGCTGTTGAAACTTGTGCATGCTTCACGAAGTTCTCGTGTTGTGTTTTTCAGCTCATTCAATTCATTCATATTCCTCTCTAAGTTGTTTATTCTTGTTATCATTTCCTCGAATCTTTCTTCAAATCTTTTTTCAAGGTTCTTAGTTTCTTTGCACTGATTTAGAACATGTTCTTTTAGCTCACTGAAGTTTCTCATTATCCACTTTCTGAAGTCTGATTCCGTCATTTCGTCACACTCATTTTTTGTCCAGCTTTGTTCCCTTGCTGGTGAGGAGTTTTGGTCCTTTGTAGAAGGTGAAGTGTTTTGGTTTCAGGTGTTTTCCTCCTTTTTGCGCTGGTTTCTTCCCATCTTTATGGATTTATACACCTGTCATCTTAGTAGTTGCTGATTTTTCAATTGGGTCTCTGTGTGGACGCCCAGATTGTTGATGATGAGGTATTTCTGTTACTTAGTTTCCCTTCTAATGGTCTAGCCCCTCTGCTGTATGAGTGCTGAGGTCCACTCCACACCCTGCTTGTCTGGGGTACACCTGTAGCAGCTGTGGAACAGTAAGGGATGCTGCCAGTTTCTTCTTCTGCTATCTTTGTCCCAGAATGATGCCCACCAAATGTCAGTCTGATTAGTCCTTTTTTGGGGTGACTCTTTGGATATACAGTGGTCAGGGAGCTGCTTGAGGAGACAGTCTGTGCTTTATAGGAGCTCCTGTGCTGAGCTGTGAGCTCTGTTGTTCATTCAGGGTTTTTGGGAGGATGTGTTTATGTCTGCTGCAATAGAACTCATAAACCCCCCATTTTTTCCCCCTTAGATGCTCTGTCTCAGGGAGTTGAGGCTTTCTTTATGAGTATCTGTTGCACTGTCCTGCCCAGCTAGGAGGCAGTCTATTCACTATTTGCCTGCCGGGGCTCCGCCCTGCTAGCACAGGTCTGCCCTATTGCCACAGGGCTCTGTTCTGCTGTGGCATGCTCCGCCCTGCTGGCAGAGTCTCTCTGTTATGGCAGGTTGCCTTGGCAACAGCCGGCTGCGTCAGCCCTGGACGGTACTTCAGTAGGGGTGGATTGCGTCCATAGTGGCAGACGCCCCTCTCACACCAGGCTGCACTGTCCTAGATGCCCCCAGCAAGACTCTCAGCCCTGAGTGCCTCCAATCGCCACCCTGCTTGTCCCCGTGAGGGTGGGACCTGCGGAGCCCTATCACCCAGCTCCCTGCCTCAGAGTCCGTCCTCTCTCTCTCTCTCTCTCTCTCTCTCTCTCTCTCTCTCTCTCTCTTCCTCTCCCCAAGCTGAATGGTTGACTCTCTCACTGGCACCCCAGTAGCCTGCTAATAGGGCACTGGGATCTGTGCGATCTCCCATGCCGCTGCCACTGCAGCGGCTCAGATCACGTTTCCCAGGAATCTCCTGGTCTGGCTCATTGTCCAAGTCCTGTTCAATCAGATGGACATGCCAATCTGCCCTTCCAAATCTCAGATTGCCGGTTTAACAGGGCACCCGAACCAGTGAGTTTTGTGCCCGGCGCCGCTGCCCTGCAGCGCCAGCCAAACCGGCCGTGTGAGCCAGCTGCGCTAGCGTCCCGTGTCTCTCCCACACCTGGGACTTTCCACGTTCTGTGGGCAAAAAAGGTCTGTCTGAGAATGCGGCTAGGACTCGCCCTCTGCGCCTTCACTGAGAGCTGCAATCCTGAGTTGCCTCTACGACGCCATCTTGGAACCTGACTCCCAAACATTTTCAAATATTTATTGAGCTCTGACCTTCCAATATTTCCAATTCTCCTTTATTTCTAAAGGAATTGGATGGATTTCATGATCCCATCTATAAACTTTGGAAAAAATTCAGGCTACTCAGTAGTGGAGGATTGATTATTTAGAGACTCAGTGTTGTTTTCAAACATTTCCTCCCACTCTGGTGCTTCCTTCCCACTCTTACAAATGCGGTGACTTTATCAGTTCTTTTCCAGTTGTTTTATGATTGCTCTTCATGTGTCACTCACTCATATTGGGGAATGAGTAAAGACGGAAGGAGAGGAGCAGTTGAGTGGCTCTGCTTTTGGCTTGCTATCTGTTGTGTGATAACGTCTTCTTAAGAAGTGGAGCTTGCTCTGCCTAGTGCTCTGCTGGCCCTCTCAACTAACTCTTCACAGCCAAACTTTGGGCATCCTGCTTTCTCTAAGTGTGCTCTCAGCTTAGAGGCAAAGGCTTGTGTTGAGTGTGGGCTCTGAATCCAGGGTACCTCGAGTTAAGATCTGGCTCTCCTGTTTACACTGTGTGATCCTGACAAGTGACTGAACTCTTTCCATTCATCTCAGATGAAATGGAGATGATGTTCAAAATAGTACCTACCTCAGAGGGTGACAGGGATTACCTAACAACACACAAGATGTGCTTGGAATTGTGACTGGTACATGATAGCTCAGTCGATAAATGTTAGTTACTATTACCACTCTTCTTCTGTGTTATTCTTGATGTTCCTCACCCAATCCTCTTTTTTGCATATTCATTAAAAATACTCCTTTAATCCTTTAAGAGTTATTGGCGCTGTCCCATTGGTGTTTTTACTTTTTCTTTGTATTTTTTATGTTTTGATGAAAGCTCCTTATTATTAGTAATGACATAAGTGAGTGAGTACTAAAGATGTTCACTCTTGTTTTATTCTGAACTGTTCATATGCAGATATTTATATAGTCTTTATTTGTGCATCATGGTGTAGCAGTTGTATTTAATTCATTGTGTTGGTGATCACTCTATTTGGGTCATCCATGCTTACAGAATGTCAAACACAGGCAGTTCTACACTTTGAACTGAAGTTAATTTCCTCCTTGCCTTCACCACCCAAGGTGGTGGTATTGCACGAAAGGTGTTTAAAAAGATGTTTGCTTCCCTAAAAAGTCTATATAGAAACTTGCCCCACTGCACAAGCAGAGATATACAACTGTACAGTTAGAGCCATTTGTATCAAGATTATAACCTTTTATATAAAAATAAAGTTCTTTATGTTATTTATTGGAACACCAAATCCCAACTTAATCTTTCAATAATCAAGAGCTATTTTAGAGAAAGGTAACACAAACCTTCATTGATACTCCCCCTCCATTTGACTTAGGTACACACAGTGTTTGGGATTATCTAAACAATCTTCTTTGTAGATTGTCCTTAGCAATTGGCTATTTTTTAAAAATGGTTTACTCAGGAAACTAAAGACAATAAAGTCAACTGCAATGCTAGTAAGAGCAGTGGTAGGAATACAAAGTTAATCAGATGTAATAAAAAAATCTTAGTATCTGGATTTTGCAACTAAACATGTTAAAAATTCTTAACCTGTGTAAACTTGTGTTTAGACTTTTACTGCCACTTATTTTTGGAGACTGGAATTACATTCTTTGGATTGATTTTTAAAAAAATTTCTCTTCATCACCTTGACAGAACACTATTACTAGTAATTTCAAACCTCATTCCCTTAAAATAACTTGCTTAGATGTTTCCAATGACTAGAGAAATTGACATACCAATATATGTTTATTAAGAACAAAATATATTCCAGCTGTTTTAATGGGCACTGAGGACACACTGGTAAACAAAGGAGTATTCGAGGAACTGAAAGAGCAGAGCCTTAATGTAAAACCATAAAGCTTAAAGGAAGCCATATCTTACTTTAGGGGAAAAATGCCACTAGATGACTTCAGACTGCAGAGTTAACTGAAAGAAACAATGTTGGAGGAGAAACAATGGACAGGAAACAGACGATTGGGGTAGTGTCATTAGGAAATACAGGCAGTGACCATAATCAACAGAACTCAAAACATGAAATGGTACCCAGAAAGGTGATGAGGCAGGAAGGAGCTTGGTGCTTTCATGGGGAGAGGGGAGGCCCTCGTGGCTGGCTTGTAGCCACAGGTGAGACTGCAGGTGAGACTGGGCTCAGGGCCGGGGCAACTGCTTCCACTATTGTGTGATTACAATATAAAGTTACCCGTGATTGGCTAGCTACCATTTCCCCCGCCCTCGTAATTGGCTATCTCTTGTCCTTCCCCACCCCGTGATTCGCTAGCTCCCGCCCCCCCAACCCCGTGATTGGCTATCTCCCGTTCTTCCCCCTCCTCCTCGCCCGTGATTGGCTATCTCCTGTTCCTCATGAGTGACTCTCTCCCGTTCTCCCGCTGCCCGAATTCCTAGGCCAGTGAGACAGGTGAGAAAGAACAGACAACTTGCCCCCAGGACGCGGGGAGACCTAGGAGGAGTCTCTGCACCTCCAATCTCCCCAAATAATCAGGCAAAGCAATGGACTTCAGCTTTTACAGGACGTTCAGCTCCCTCAGGACCGAGTCTTCCGATCGCTATTTAACAGTTGCCACCAGGTGGCGCCAGACCACTGCGAGGCCTGGAATTCCTGTCAAGAATCGCGGTTCATCCTCACCTCAGTCACTTGAATAGTAACGTGGTCCCATATCTCACGCAATTGAAAATTTAGACTCCATTTACTGCGTTATGAAAGGTTGAATTTCCTTGATTCTCACAGTTGCCCTGCGAAGAATGTAATGATACTTCCACTGTGATGAGAAAGTGGTTTCGGGAAGGTTAAATAGTTAAATATCTTGGCCAAAGTAAACTAGTGAGGAGCTGGGATTCCGACCACAGTCATTCTGATTTCACCTTTGACGCTCCTTTCTCTAAGCCTAACTCCCAATCTAGGTTTCAGGCTGGAGTAGATACCCTTCCTTTGATAAGATGCCTGGTAACATTTTTTTTCCATCCTCGGCCCTATTTGGGCTTTTTTCTTTTCTTTCTTTTTTTTTTTTTCCGTGGGCAGGCGGAGTGCATTTGCTCTTGTGGATTCCCTCAGGGTGACGAAGGGAAGCGGGTGATAGCTCATTCCATTCCCAGGAGAGAGAGAAAAATTGAGCCTGGATAGGTTTCCACCTCAGGAGGCCACTGTTCTGGTAAGGGAAAGAAGTGGGGGAAAATCTCGCTAGGTTCGTTGAAAGAACATGTAGATCTTCGCAACAGGTTAACATAGCTATTAGTAAGTTAGAGCCCTGGAGCCTAAAAGGAAATTCCTCAGATTTTTTTCGGGTGGATCTGGGATGATGTCTTCCTTTACTCCCTTCCTGCAGGCTTCCTGTATCTCCTTTGCTTCCATTATACTTTTTCCCTAGCACTATTGTAGCACTTACCATGTGTATTAAAATATGTATTTGTTTACATGTGTATCCTCAGTTATACTGAGCAGGGATTATGTATTGTTCTTTTTTCACTCCTTATTGTATATGGCAAATAATTAGATTTTTGTTCATTTATTTGGCCATTCACTTTAAGGTTGCTGAGGTTGGTTGGCCTTGAACTCTTGGCCTCGCCTTTGCAAGCACCACGACATCTGGCTGGAGCCACTTTGGGCCCCTTGGCCATTCACTTTAAATCCAAAGTAATGGTTTGACCAACCTTGCTTTCTTATGAATGTAGGTATGTTGGCCCTGCTTAAATCTAGATGAATTCACTCCTGGGATTCTTTTTATATTCATTTATTTTTTTTATGAGACAGGGTCTCACTCTGTTGCTCAGGCTAGAGTGCAGTGGTGCTATCTCAGCTCACTACAACTTTTGTCTCAAGCCATCTTCCCACCTCAGCCTCCAAAGTAGCTGGGACTGCAGGCACCTGCCTCTATGTCCAGCTAATTTTTGTATTTTTTTGTAGAGGCAGGGTTTCATCATTTGCCCAGCCTGATCTCAGACTCCTGAGCTCAAGCTATCTGCCCGCCTCAGCCTTCCAAAGTGCTGGGATAACAGATGTGAGCCACCACGTCTGGCCTCCTGGGAGTCTAACGTGTTTTCTGCACTGAAGATCAAAGTCTGCATTGTGTAACCATTCTGGAGAGCACCCATCCTAAGAGAGGAAAAAATCAGGTAGTGAAATGATCCAGTAACAAAATCGTAGGCACCAAAGTGTAGGAAGTCTCTTGTTCTAGGGAACATGGTGTTTGCCACGAGGCCTTGACCTCTGTTCCAGTCCTATGGACTTCTGTCTGAATCCAAAGAACAGTTTATGAAGTAGGCCCTTTTGGCTGCAAGCAGTCAAGATTCATTCAGGTGAGCTCCAGTAATATGGATTTTTATAAGCTATATTAATAGTTCTCGAGGTTTAAGGTACCCCACACTAGGGAGATCAGGATCACCAGGGAACTCGTTAGAAATGCAAGGCCCCTGACCTATTGAATAAACAGCTCTGAAGGTGTTCATGACTCTGTGTTCTAACAAGCCCTTCAGGTGATTCTGATGCACACTCATGTTTGACAACTACTGAGATATACAGAGAAAGAGATTTTCCAGGACTTCAGCAATGAGCCATATTCACAGAGATTAAACATCACTTGGGTGGTGAAACTTTATACAGGATCCATGGGTTTTTTTTTTTGTTTTTTTTTTTTTTAGCAGTAGGAGTTAATTGCCATTCACTTGAATGTTCCACTGTAAGTGAGATTCAGACTCTTGTTAGAAATTGAAGAAGGATTTTGATGCTTTTAGCTGGTATAGTGCCAAGAGTCCCAGGAATTCCCAAATCCAGCTCTGCCTGTTATTCCTGTGACATGAGAAGAACAGCAATGAAAGGGCATGTAACATGGGTCTTACTTTTTTAAATGTGACAGCAGCACCCAACAGCTCTCCCTGCAAAACCCTGGTATCAGTTGGGTTGAAGCAAGCAGTAGGCCCAGGTAGAATCCACATATCCAACTGGCCGTTCTTTCCAGGGTAGATACTACCAGTTAATTTCCCATGCAGTATTCTCTCCGTTATCAATGGAACTTCTGTGTTTCTTTGGCAGGTCAGTATTTGTAACTTAAAAAACTACAAATCTCATCCTTCTTTCAAATAGGAATGTCCAAATGGATGGAATTTCTTAGAAAGCCCTTGTTGCCTTTCCCTTTTTCTGTATCTGAACTTGAATGTATTGTTGGACTCTAACCGTAAGGGAAAAGCCAAGATAATCTCAAAGGTTTCACTCTGAAATCCTTGATGGCTGAAACTATACCAGCAACTACTCTCTTCCAGCCTTATCGTTACTTGTTAACGGGAAACTCTTATGTCCTTAAGCCACAGTGCTTAGAACGTTATTATTTGAAGCTGAATGCAATTACTAACTTATCCGATATGAAACCTATCCAACATGAAACCTATACCTTGGGACCAGAATGTGCAAGAGTGGAGAGAGGGAGAGGAGAAGTACGAGGGAGGCAGGGAGGGAGGGACACAGAGAGAGAGAGAGAGAGAGAGAGAGAGAGAGAGAGAGAGAGAGAGAGAGAATGAGAATTAGAGAGATAGATTACTTACTTATTTGGAGAAAGAAAGAAGAGCAAACTTGCCTGCAAGAAGGATCTTGGATCTAATTGCCCATCTAAGCATGTGAAGCCAAGGGTGGAATGGAGAGAAGGGCAGCCTGCTTCGTGTCTCCGTTTGCTTGTCAAGAAGAGGTAGGAAACAAGAAGTGCAGCAGGGGAAGCCACAGAAAAGCTGTCTTTACTTCCTACATTTTAAGGCATATTGTTTTTGTCCACACGTATTTGTTACAGGGAGGTTGGCAGAGTGGTCATGGTATGAGGACATGTGGTTAAAGATTCTCTCACACAATTTTTATTTCTGTTTTTCTATTTTTTCATTTTGTTCTTGCTACTAATTGATCCTGCTAGCAATTCTCTCTGTGTCTTACACTGAAAAAGAGAATCTGAGTGGTTGAGTGGGTCACCCAGTGGGACACTTCCTGAGCTGTAGGCCAGTTTCAGGATTGGCTGTCTTTGGGTTTGATGCCCATCCCTGGTCCCAGCATGCATATATATATATATATATATATATATATATATATATATATATATATTTTTTTTTTTTTTTTTGAGAGGGAGTCTCGCTCATGTCACCCAGGCTGGAGTGCAGTGGTGCAATCTCAGCTCACTGCAACTGCTGCCTCCTTAGTTCAAGTGATTCTCCTGCCTCAGCCTCCCGAGTAGCTGGGATTACAGGCACGTAACACCATGCCTGACTAATTTTTTGTATTTTCAGTAGAGATGGCGTTTCACCATGTTGGCCAGGATGGTCTCAGTCTTCCGTCCTTGTGATCCACCTTCCTTGGCCTCCTGAAGTGCTGAGATTCCAGGCAGGAGCCACTGTGCACGGCCTGTCCCGGCATCTTTTTTTTTAAATTGAGACGGAGTTTCGCTCTTGTTACCCAGGCATGATGGGTAATGCAATGGCATGATCTCAGCTCACCGCAACCTCCGCCTCCTGGCTTCAGGCAATTCTCCTGCCTCAGCCTCCTAAGTAGCTGGGATTACAGGCATGCGCCACCATGCCCAGCTGATTTTTTGTATTTTTAGTAAAGACGGGGTTTCACCATGTTTACCAGGATGGACTCAATCTCTTGACCTCGTGATCCACCCACCTTGGCCTCCCAAAGTGCTGGGATTACAGGCGTGAGCCACCGCACCCTGCCGTCCCAGCATCTTTAATGCCAGCATGGAACCTTGTGATTAGGGACATAAGATCACTTTTCTCAGCAGGGATCTGTGGGTGGGGATTCCTTCTGAGGGACCTCTGGACCCCTCTTTAAGTTTTGTTTGGTTTACAAACATGAGCTAAAGGTAAGGAGGTTTTAGGTAAAAGCTGACAGAGTTGTAAGCCATTGGATGACAGCCTTTTTTTGCTTCTTCCTGGCAGATTTCACATAGGAGAACATGTGTAGCACTGGCACTCAGAGGCTGCTGCTTCTTTCTGCAGACATGGGTGCTCAGGCCGTACCCCGAGGCAATGTGGACATGGCGATTCCCAGCGAGCAGGCTAGGAGAGGGGAGGTACCTGGAGGAAGGATGCTGAACCAGAGAAGACAGCAAACATGACAGAGACTATACCTGGCCATGAGACATTGTTTGTGAATTTAAGACATTTCCTATGGCATTCTTTTCACATTTTTCCCTTGGGGTAGGGGACTGAAGGGAAACATACCTACCAGTGGCTCATTATAGGGGAAAATTTCTATAGAATTTAGTGTTTTATGTTGCAAAACAATTGTGTATACATTTTCATACTATTACATTATACTGCCACAATTTTAGCAATTCAAAATATTGATTGAAGTGACTTACTATTTTCCAATGATCTCGAACTAAAATGGAACTTCCAAGCAAATGCATTATGAACCTCTCAGTATGCCACACATACCTCCTAGGGTCCATGTACCCTCATCTAAAAAACAAAATTCAATGGGGATGCCAATCATTTGGAGGGACTTTGTGGGGATTTGGAGGTTCTACACTTGCAGGTGGTTGTAAAAGCCAGAAAAATGCAGATCACAGGAGAATAACTTTTTGCTTATTGGTTAGACTATGATTAGACATTTTTGGTGGAGATTTTTATTTATACTGGGCAATGGAAGACAACCTGAGCCTGTCATAGCAGGGCTAGCAGGGACCATTTTGTGACCCTCCCAATAATGTGTCTCGAATCCACATTTTTGGAGGGTGAATCCATCTGGACGGGGTTGGGTCATCTGTTGAGTCCTGGTTCACTCAGCTCTGATCAGAGAGTTGGGGTGATGTTGAGCTTCCTTCACAGAAGTGGGCCATGCATGTGTCAGTGAGGCACAGGGGAGGTGGCCAGGGAGGAAATGATGGGGGTTTCTAGACCAAGATTTGAGTTTAAAGAGAAATAGCCATCTCTGAGGTAAGGATGGTAGAATTTGACAACTGATAGGATTTGAGGGATTCCCATGTGGGAGACTTGGTGGGAAATCCTCTTTGAATTTGTTGAATGAATGAACAAACATTAAGTCTGAAAAAACCATTTTCCATATTTACTGATTTCAAACATTGAATTCATTTGAACATATGAACATTGAATTCCTGGATTGAAATTAAATTAGTGTGAGTTCAACTCCATCACTATATGAGTGACCTTTAGCAACTCATTCCTCTTAGTATCTATTTCCTCATTTATACATGGGCATTAAAAATACCTGCCCTATCTTAAAAGATTGTTGTAATCAATGAGATAGTACAGATTAAAGTACTCTGGGGCTGGGTGCAGTGGCTCACACCTTTGGTTTCCGTACTTTAGAAGGTCAAGGTGGGTGGATGACCTGAGGAGGAGTTCAAAACCAGCCTGTCTCTATTAAAAGTACAAAAATTAGCTGGGTGTGGTGGTGCGTGGCTGTAATCCCAGCTACTCAGGAGGCTGAGGTGGGAGAAATGCTAGAACCCAGGAGGAGGAGGAGGGGCAGTGAGCCGAGATCGCACTGCTGCACTATTTAGCCTGGGCGACAGAGCAGGACTGTCTAAAACAATAAAATAAATTTAAAAAAAGGTATTCTGAAAACTGCAAAGTATCCCACAATGTAAAGTTTTATTTATTTATTTTTAGACAGAAGCTTGCTCTGTCGCCCAGGTTAGAGTGCAGGGGTGCGATCTCGGCCCACTGCAATCTCTGCCTCCCGAGTTCAAGGGATTCTTCTGCCTCAGCCTCCTGAGTAGCAGGGATTACAGGTACCCGCCACCATGCCCAGCGAATTTTTGTATTTTTAGTAGAGATGGGGTTTCACCGTGTTGGCCAGGTGAGATTTTTATTTATACTGGGCAATGGAATCCCTGACTTCGTGATCCACCCACCTCACCCTCCCAAAGTGCTGGGATTACAGGCATGATCCACCTCGAGGGCCAAATGTAAAGTTTTATGTGAATACTAGGTATCGTGTTATTCCTAAAATTCTCTCTGTACTCATACCTATGTGTGCATGTGTTCTGTGGTGGTGGAGAGGAAAGGAATAGAAGGCAGTGTAAAGCTGCTAAGTAATAGACATTTCACAAGACAAGGAAATGCTGTAATGTCCTTTGTAAGTTGTTTCTGCTCTCACCTTCCTCTGAACATTTCTGGGCAGATATATCACCCCTACTCCAACCAATTCATTTTCTTCCCTTTGCAGGTGGCATGTGATGTTAAGGGCTTTTATATAGGACAAAAGAAGGAAAACAACTTGGCTGCAATAAAAACAGAGGTAAAATTTAAAGTTTGTAGGCTATGGAGACTGAGAAATCATTTTGATAGGGAGGGGGTATAAATGCCATGTACTTGTGAGTGTGTGTGTATGTGTGTGAGTATTGAGAAAGAGAGAAAGAGAGAGAAAGAAAGAGTCTTGTAGTAGTGTTTTTTCCTCCACTGGCCTGTGGAGTCAGTTCAGGGTGGGATGTGTTCACTGTTTATTGTGGCTATTCCTAAGGGTTGAGGCATTGGAGGAGTAGTTCTTAATAGAATTTAAGCTAATGATACTGCTTGCTGGATAGTATTTCATTTTCAGAAAAGACTGGTTGAGGAGGAGTTGGGAAACTGACATTGGATGTCAGGTACTTATGTCAGCGTAGGCTCAAAATAACCCCATGAAGTACACACGATCATCCCCAATTTCCAGATAAGGCAGTTGAGCTTCAGAAATTTAAATGACTGTCCAAGTTCTGCAGAAAATAAGTAGAGGACTTCATATTTAAGCCCAGGCTAGTTTGATTTGAAACTCCATGTTCTTCCTTCTTTTCTCTTTTTCTTTTTCTTTTTTTTTTTTTTAATTAGAGACAGGGTCTTGCTGTGTTGCCCAGCTGGAGTGCAGTGGTGCTATTATAGCTCCCTGAAGTCTCAAACTCCTGGACTCAAGTGATACTCCTGCTGCTGGATTGGGGCTGCGAATCCCTAAAGTGCATTCTCCAAATTTTCCAAAATTCCTCAGTTTTTATGAAAAATTCCCCAAATTTTTATATTAAATCATCTGAAGATTTAACATGAAAATACTTTCCAAAAAATGATTTATCTTGAATGAAATCTTATATTTGACAATTTCAACTAACGGGATACTTTTAGGGACACCTAATCCACCCACAGCTAATTATTGGTAAAATCCACACAGATAAAATTATTATTTTCTGTAAGGATTTTATTCCAGGAAGGGAGAATACATGAACTCATGTTCCATATAGGAGGATGAAGAATGCACACTGGATTTCATCTGTCCCTTCTGGACTCAGCAGTCAGAATGGGCTCTTCATGTGGGTCTGGCTTTGACAGGGAGTTTGAGGAAATTGTGGGCAGAGACTTAAGGAGTGGCTAGTACTTCTCTTGAGTACTTTGGGGAATGCACACCTATAAAACAGAACAATATATTCTTTTTTTCTGTTTTTTTTTTTTTTTAAATTATGCTTTAAATTCTGGGGTACATGTGCAGAACATGCAGGTTTGTTACATAGGTATACGCGTGCCATGGTGGTTTGCTGCATCCATCACCCCGTCATCTACATTAGGTATTTCTCCTAATACTATCTCTTTCCTGTCCCCCCCACCCCCTGACAGGCCCGGGTGTGTGACGTTTCACTCCCTGTGTCCATGTGTTCTAATTGTTCAACACCCACTTATGAGTGAGAGCATGTGGTATTTGGTTTTCTGTTCTTGTGTCAGTTTGCTGAGAATGATGATTTCCAGCTTCATTCATGTCCCTGCAAAGGACATGAATGCATCCTTTTTTATGGCTGCATAGTATTCCATAGTGCATATGTGCCACATTTTCTTTATCCAGTCTATCATTGATGGGCATTTGGGTTGGTTCCAAGTCTTTGCTATTGTGAATAGTGCTGCAATAAACACATATGTCTATGTGTCTTATAATAGAATGATTTATAATACTTTGGGTATATACCCAGTAATGGGGTTGCTGGGTCAAATGATTTTTCTATTTCTAGATCTTGGAGGAATCACCACACTGTTTTCCACAACGGTTGAACTAATTTACACTCCCACCAGCAGTGTAAAAACCTTTCTGTTTCTCCACAGCCTCTCCAGCATTCAGACAATCTCTCCCACATTCCCTATTGACTTGCTTTTCTTTATCATCTAAAGGTAAAGGGGATTAGGCTGCCTTCAGCCAAAACTTCTACTGAAACTATGCAAACTTCTCAGCCTTCTAAGAAGGTTTGTGATTATATTCAATAATTTTACAATCTTTCCAACCATCCTGACTGAACCCTCACAAATGACTACCTGCTCTGTTCAGAATTCTGATTGAGGGTGGAATGAGAGACTGGCATGTTTGAATGGGTCTCGGATTGGGGATTCAGGGTCTGAGCTCTTGTCACAACTGTGGCAAATACATAATAATCATAATAATTGTAACTGGCACTTATTGAGTATTTACTAAGTAACATGAAGTTTTTAAACTCACATTATTTTGTCTAGTTTATAAATTTATTGGATAGGCGACTTAATCTTCATTTAAGTTAAAGGATCAGAAACTTAGTTGTTTAAGCTCCCCCAGCTAATAAGCAGACCTGGGCTTCGCATTCAGTCTGGCCCGTTTGGATCTGGAACTCTGAGTCACCACTCACACAAACCTCATATTCATGGGTCTCAGCTTCCTCTTCTGTAAAACAAGGAGGCTGTGCTTAGTGATCTTTAAAGTTCTTTAAGGGCAATACCAAACAATTCAACTCACATGTCCTAGGAGCTTGGTGGATGTGCATTTGGATTAGACACTGGCTGCCTTGGGACCATTGTGAACATCAGTGAGCTCATTTAGGCAAAGGTCTTGTTTTTATTTATTCATTTTTAGTGAGGTAGGCTCTCACTCTGTTACCCAAGCTGGACTGCAGTGGCATGATCATAACTCACTGCAGCCTTGTCCTCCAGGCTCAGGTGATCCTCCCACTTCAGCCTCTCAAGTAGCTGGGACTCCAGGTATGGGCCACCACACCCAGCTGATGTTTTTATTTTTTGTAGAGACAGGTTCTCCTCGTGTTTCCCAGGCTGGCCTTGAACTCCTGGGTTCAAGTAATCTTGTCTTGGCTTCCCAAAGTGCTAGGATTATAGTTATGAGCCCCTGCTCCAGACCCAAGGTCTTGGCACTCAGCCAGCCTCCATGCGTGTCAGTCTTCCTTTCTTTCCTCTTTTAGCTCTAAATTATTTGATTCCATGATGCCAAAGAAACACAGTAAGTCAGTATTTCCATGGTGGTCAGTGTTCACTGCTGGTTGGTGTAGTAAGAAAAGTAAGGATAAGGAAGTAAACTTTTCAAAAGAGATACATTGATTGAATTTTGATTGTTTATATCTACTGTGAAATGACTGTGATAAGAGATAGTGACTTTTGTTCATGTTTTTCGGTGACATATATGGTTTATAAATTTAGGTCTCTTGGAGCAGTTTCTTTTTTTTCCAATTTTTCACTAGTCCAAAAAGAAAAATGCCTAGAAAGAGCAGTAGTTGAGCAGGACTTTTAAAATGATGTGTGGTAAAACAGCAATTGTTTAAAAAATTTCTGGTATATCACAGACTAAGGCTTTTATAAAATTAAAACTAAATTACTAAAACAAAAACCCCATAAAAAACCAAGCATATACAGATAGAAGTTCCATTTTTTAATTATCAAGATCAATGACATGAAATAATTTTGTCAAATTGTAAGGCAAGCCTCTCAACATGTATCTTCAATTTCTGTGCTTATTTCTTTCGAAGCTGGCAACCACAGGCTCACAGGTAACACTTGGAATATCACAGAGGGGGGACCTCTGCCCTTCTTGGAGGAAGGTCCACTTAGTAATATCTGGGGTTTGTAGTTATAATTCTGAGAGCCTGTGAACTTGGAAGCAGAAAATATTTACATATCTTTGATTTGAATTGAAATTTGAAGTTAGGTTGCAAACTACAGTGGTGTTAGTAGTACCTATGACTTTTTGGTTTCAAGAGAGGTCACAGTTACTTTCACATCATATATTTAAAACAATCTCAAAATATTTTTATGCTTATCTTGTTTTTGAAATTGCAATAGCTGTTATACATGTTGGTTTATTGTTAGTATATCATCAAAGAGGCACAAACTGTAATTTAAAAAATATAGTAACTGTATTTAAATGCAATTGATTTTCTTTTTTTAAAATTTTTATTGCATTTTAGGTTTTGGGGTACATGTGCAGAACGTGGAAGATAGTTGCATAGGTACATACATGGCAGTGTGTTTTGCTGCCTTCCTCCCCTTCACCCACATTTGGCATTTCTCCCCAGGCTATCCCTCCCCTGCTCCCCACCCGCTGTCCCTCCCCTATTCCCCCCAATAGATCCCAGTGTGTAGTACCGCCCTCCCTGTGTCCATGTGTTCTCATTTTTCTCACCTGTCTATGAGTGAGAATATGTGGTATTTCGTTTTCTGTTCTTGTGTCAGTTTGCTGAGAATGATGTTCTCCAGATTCATCCATGTCCTTACAAAGGACACAAACTCATCCTTTTTGATTGCTGCATAATATTCCATGGTATATATGTGCCACATTTTCCCAGTCCAGTTTATCATCGATGGGCATTTGGGTTGGTTCCAGGTCTTTGCTATTGTAAACAGTGCTGCAATGAACATTTGTGTGCATGTGTCCTTATAGTATAACGATTTATAGTCCTTTGGATATATAGCCAGTAATGGGATTGCTGGATCAAATGGAATTTCTATTTCTAGGTCCTTGAGGAATCGCCATACTGTCTTCCACAATGGTTGAACTAATTTACACTCCCACCAACAGTGTAAGAGTGTTCCTATTTCTCCGCATCCTCTCCAGCATCTGCTGTCTCCAGATTTTTTAATGATTGCCATTCTAACTGGCGTGAGATGGTATCTCAATGTGGTTTTGATTTGCATCTCTCTAATGACCAGTGATGATGAGCATTTTTTCATGTGTTTGTTGGCCTCATGTATGTCTTCTTTTGTAAAGTGTCTGTTCATAATTGATTTTCTTTGTATCTTGGCTTACTGCAACCTCTGCCTCCCAGGTTCAAGGGATTCTCCTGCATCAGCCTCCTGAGTAGCTGGGCTTACAGGCACATAACTGCCACAACCAACTAACTTTTGCATTTTTAGTAGAGACACAGTTTCACCATGTTGAGCAGGCTGGTCTTGAACTCCTGGCCTCAAGTGATCTACCCACCTCAGCCTCCCAAAGTGTTGGGATTACAGGCATGAGCACTGTGCCTGGCCTAAAAACTAATTCTAAGAGAGGTTTATAAGTGTGTCTCAGCTCAGTGGGTTCTTCTTGCCCATTTCCCCCCAAAAGGATCAGTGGAACAGTAGGCAGTACAGCAAATAAAGAGTTTAATAATCACAGGGCTGGCCAAACAAGACAGGGAGAAATTTCTCAAACCCATCTCCCCCAGGATTCAAAGACTAAGGTTTCTAAAGGGTACTTTGTTGGATACAGGGCTGGGGAACTGGTACAATTGATTGGCGGGGGATGAAATCTCAGGAGCACCTAAAACTGTCTTTGTGCAGCTGAGTCAGTTCCCAGGAAGGGTGTGTATGTGTGTGTGGGGATCTCAAGACTAGCTGGTGTCCCTTGGTCTACTGAAATGCTGACAAATATCTAAAAGACCAATTATTTAAGTTTCACTATAGTGATTGATAAGGTTAGGCTTTGTGTCCAAACCCAAATCTCATCTTGAATTGTATTACCCATAATCCCCATGGGTCGAGGGAGGGACCAGGTGGGAGGTGATTGGATCATGGGGGCAGTTGTTCTCATGATAGTGAGTGAGTTCTCATGAGATCTCATGGTTTCCTAAAGCAGTTTTCCCTGCTCTTGCTTGCTCTCTCTCACCTGCCGCCATATAGGACATGCCTGCTTCCCCTTCCACCATGATTGTTTCCAGAGGCCTCCCCAGCCTTGTGGGAACTGTGAGCCAACTAAACCTCTCTCAGGTATACCTTTATAGCAGTGTGAAAACAGACCAATGCAGTGATGCTATCTTTGGTTGTTGGGGAAGTTATAAATTTTGTGACACTGGTTATGTGACTCTGGAGCAGTAAGCAACTTAGAGAAAAACAGACTAAGCCATGGCAGGACATTGTTTAACTATGCTTATTCTTTAGCCAAGTCCAAGCCCCTATGGTAATTCCAACCTTGCCTCATGAATGCGGCTTTGAGCTCCAGTCAAAAGGGGGATCATTTTCCCTTGATTCCAAGTTTAACTATAAACTAAATCCCTCTCATAGTTATCTTCGCCTTTGTACTAGAATAAGCAAAAAGGCAACCACACAACCCCCCCCACCCCCCTCAGAAAATCCAATTTAGTCTGGGAAGCTAGACGCAAGATGGAGTCAGTCATGTTAGATTTCTCTTATTTACAATTCTGCAGAGGCAGTTCAAGAGTCACCAGACTGTTAAAGGATTTCCATACTGCAAACAAGCTTAAGGACATTTTTTTTTAGTGGCAAGAAAGAATAAAACTATTTTTAAAACAATTTCCTTTCATCACAATCATCAGATAGTGCCACTAAACGTCAGTGGGTTCCTGAGAAATTAGGAGTCACTGCAAGAGACCAGGGCACTTTTACTGGTCTTTTTTTACTTTTTGCTTTTATCATCTACAAATTTACAAATTGTGTCTGTGTTCTCTTACCAGGCATACTGAGTAACCCCACCACATAATAAACATTCAGTACCTGGAGGGGATGGAGTAGGTCATGAGGGGTGGCTTTTCCTTCCAAAGTCTTAGGGATGTCCTTCTTAGAGCAAGACCATGATTACTAATTAACTAAAGTCTAATCCTGGAAATAAATCTGGACGTTCATTTGCATTTGAAAGCCATTAACATTTTCTTGATAGGTAAGTAAATAGTTACCAGGGCTTTGGTTGCTTTGGTGGACTGTGCTCCTCTGCTTTTATTGCGAAGCCATCCTTTAGACAGAGAGGGAGCGGCTGCAGGAGGTAATGAGGTATGTTTGTGAACCTTGGGTTCATTTATGTGTGTTTACAAGTGTGTGTGAATTTCTGTGCATCTCTTTTAGTCAAAAGACCTTTGTTAATTTGTTAAACACAGACAAGGATAATACAAACAATAAATAAATTATGCACATGCACACACATGGAACAAAATTATTCTCATTTATCTTTTTTTCCTAGTGTGTGTATCTTCCTCTGAACTAAGGCTGGATCTGTAAGCCTGATTGTAGCAAAACCTGTGTGTTTGTGTGTGTTTCTGTGTGAGGTGAGATGAATTATTTAATAGGTTGAGATAGCAGGCAGAAATTCAGATTCTGGAAATGAGGTAAGGGAAATGAATAAAAGGAGTTAGAATCTGGGAGTGAGATTACAGCATTTTGAGATATTCCTTCTGAAAGGATATGGAGTTGTGATTGAGAAAAGGCCATTGGAGAACCAATTATAGTCAGAAAACTGAGAACTCTATCACTATGCTTATGAGTTTGGTGCCTCTGTTGATCAATTGCCAAATAATTTTAGGGAATAGTCTGAGGGCGTGTGTGTGTAAAATATTGGGATGCATTTATGAGGTGGTGTGCATTGAGGGTGGGAGAGACTTCCTGCAGAATCTGGAAGGAGGTCATAAAGAGAAAGGTAGGGTATTCGTCCTGGCAGTCATGTGTGGAGTAGAATGGAAGTGCCCATGGGAAGAGGAGGTGGTGATGGATTATTGTTGGCCCTCACTGATAAAACTTAAAATTAAAAAAAAAGACAGTTGGATTCTTACTAATTGCTAGAGTGTAGCTAGACACATGTATTCATTTCTCTTCTGACTGGTTACAGAGGAGAGTTACTCTTGGGGAAAGAGAGAGAAGTTGAGAATAATTCCCATGGGTCTCCCTACAAAAGGATATCAGTAGGTTCTTGATGCAGGATCTGATGTGTGGCTTTGCTGGGCGAGGAGGACCTCCCAATGTCCAAACTGTCTACAGTCTGTGTCTTGGTGTGGGACGGTAAGTGTATGTCTGTAGGTGTGCTAAGAGGGGGTGAGATGGAGGAAGTCTTTGGTTTGTTGTACTGGGTAGGTCCCTGTGCTACCAGGGACCAAATGAAGTGGTGTACTAAATTTAAGACAGTTAATTGCTATTTCGCTCACACTTTCACAAGATGTCAATGATTATTTTTTATTATCAGGCATTCCCTCACAAATAAGTTTTAATGAGCTAATAAAATTACTATGAAAATTGTTCTATAAGCATGGAATAGAAATAGAAGAAGAAATTTTCCATTTAAAATTGGTTCAGGTGGGAGCTGTGGAATGTCATGAGAAATATAAGCCTTTGTACACCTTGGTGCTGGGCTAAAGGAGGAGTTAGCTGTTTCCTGGAGATGATCCCTTTGCAGATCAAATGGGGAAACTAAGTCCCAAAGGGGTTAAGCAGTTTTGCCAAGGTTACACAGCTGGTTAGGATTAGAGCTGACTCTTAGATCTCTCACTTTGGATGTGATCAGACTTGCAAGAAAAAAGCCATTTATTAGCTACTTTTTTCCTTCACAAGCAGCTGGGACATGATAGACCAACCCACTAAATATTGCCCAACAATTTTTTTTGAGACGGAGCCTCACTCTGTTGCCAGGCTGGAGTGCAGTGGCATGATTTTGGCTCACTGCAACTCTGCCTCCTGGGTTCAAGCAATTCTCCTGCATCAGCCTCCTGAGTAGCTGGGACTACAGGCACTCTCTACCACACCCAGCTAATTTTTGTATTTTTAGTAGAGATGAGGTTTCACCATGTTGGCCAGGATTGTCTTGATCTCTTGACCTCATGATCCACCTGCCTTGGCTTCTGAAAGTGCTGGGATTGCAGGTGTGAGCCACTGTGCCCGGCCTGCCCAGCATTTTTGATGAATGGCCATGGCTTGCTGGGGTCTTCTTTGCAAGTTGTTCTTGGTCTATCTATAATGAATCTTCTTTTCTACTAGACCTCATGCCTTGTGTTAGCAAAGGATTTTAAAAGAATGGCTTAGACCTCCATATACAAATCAAACAATGGCTATAATACTGAAAAGAGGACAAATATCCAGTTTTTCCAAATTAATTTAGAAAGCCATTTTAATAATTTGGGCCCCCAGATGGTTTATTTGTCTACTTTGCCTAAAGAACTATAACAGTACCAAGACAATGAGCTTTGACAATTATTCACATATGAAATAATTCAAGAAGGAAAAAGTTTCTATTGATTTTACATGATATATATATAGTAATAATTCTTTCTTGTTTTTTGTTTTTGTTTTTGTTTGAGATGGAGGTTCACTCTTCTTGCCCAGGCTGGAGTGCAATGGTGTGATCTTGGCTCACTGCAATCTCTACCTCCTGGGTTCAAGCGATTCTCCTGCATCAGCCTCTGGAGTAGCTGGGATTGCAAGTGCCTGCCACCATGCCCAGCTATTTTTTTTTGTATTTTTAGTAGAGACAGGGTTTCACTATGTAGTAGAGACTGCCCACTATGTTGGGCAGGCTGGTCTCGAACTTCTTACCTCAGGTGATCCACCCACCTCGGCCTCCCAAAGTGCTGGGATTACAGGTGTGAGCCACTGTGCCCCACCTCTTTTTTGAAATTTTACTTTAAGTTCTGGGATACATGTGCAGAATAGGCAGGTTTGTTACATAGCTATACATGTGCCGTGGTGGTTTACTGGACCTGTCAACCCATCATCTAGGCTTTAAGCTGTATATGCATTAGGTATTTGTCCTAATGCTCTCCCTCCTTTTGCCCTTCATCCCCTGACAGGCCCTGGTGTGTGATGTTTCCCTCCCTGTGTCCGTATGTTCTCACTGTTCAACTCCCACTTATGAGTAATAACATGCGGTGTTTGGTTTTCTGTTCCTGTGTTAGTTTGCTGAGAATGATGGCTTCCAGCTTCATCCATGTCCCTGAAAAGGACATGAACTCAATCTTTTTTATGGCTACATAGTATTCCATGTTGTATATGTGTCACGTTTTCCTTTATTCAGTCTATCATTGATGGGCATTTGCATTGGTTCCAAGTCTTTGCTACTGTAAATAGTGCTAAAATAAACATATGTGTGCATGTGTCTTTATAATAGAATGATTTATAATTTTTTGGGTATATATCCAATAATGAGATTGTTGGGTTAAATTGTATTTCTGGTTCTAGATCCTTGAGGAATCCAAACTAATTAAAATTGCAACCCTTACCCCAACATTCCTCATTCCCCCCCACCCAACTTTTTCTCCATAGTTCTTATACAGTATAACCTGCTCTATATTTATTTATTTTGTTTATAGTCTCTTTTTGCTACCCACAAGAACATAAGTTTCATGAAGGCAGACATTTTTATCTGTTTTGTTCATGGTTGTATAGACGGTTTTTGAAAGGATGCTTGGCACTGTAGGGACTTAATAAATAATTCATGAATGAATAAACTGCAAGCAGATTTCTTTCTTCCAGAGATACAGCTTGGATAACTTGATGATGAGTAGATGTGACAAATAAGACACATCAGTAGCTTTTTCTAGGTCTCCCAGATAATTTAAAACAGTGGTGTGGGTTGTAAACTTAATGTGGTTTTATTTGATAAAACTACAATCTCACAGAAAGGCCAAGCTGGTGTACACTGTGGGGCATTATAGCATAGAATAGAGAGTAATGGTTAAAAGCCCTGGCTGTGGAGCCCAAAGGGCAGTGTTCAAATTATGGCTTTGTTCCTTATCAGCTGTATGACATCAGGCAAGTTATTTGACGTTTCCAAAGCTTATTGTTTTCATCTGAAAGTGAGGATAGTAGCCATAATTAACTTGCAGTTGTTTTAAAAATTGCATTTGACAAATTATGGAAACCTCTTAGGATATCTGCTTAATTACCGTTAACCATTATTATCATTAACATTAAAATTGCACAATTAGATATTTGTCCTATACAAAAATAATAGTCAAAGATTAAGGACAAATGCTCAACATCACTAATCATCAGAGAAATGCAAATTAAAACCACAAATGAGATGTCATCTTACAGTGGTCAGAATGGCTATATGCAACAATCTTGCATGTTCTTCACATGTACCCTAAAACCTAAAACTCAATTAAAAAAAGCATATATATATATATATATATATATATATATATACACATACATATATATGTATATGTATATATATATATAAAACAACAACAACAACAAAAACCCAACACATACTGGGAGGATACAGAAAAACAGGAATGCTTATACAATTTTAGTGGGGATGTAAAATAGTATAACCTCTATAGAAAATGGTATGGCGATTTCTCAAAGAACTAAAATTAGAACTGCCCTTCAATCCAGCAATTCCATTACTGAGTATCTACATACACAAAAAGTAAATTATTTTGTCAAGAAGACGTGCAATTGTGTATTTATTACAACACTGTTCACAGTAGCAAAGTTATAAAATCATCTCAAGTGTTCATCAGATGATTGGATTAACAATGTAGCATACATATATACCTCTGAATACTACTCATTCATAAGAATGAAATCGTATCTTTATAGCAACATGGATAGACCTGAGGCTATTTTTCTGAGTGAAATGACCCAGAAATAGAAAGTAAAAAACTGCATGTTCTCACTTACATATGAGAGCTAAACAGTGAGTATATGTGGACATACAGACATTGGAAACTCCAAAAGGTGGAAGGGTGGGAGGGGGTGAAATACTACCTGTTGGGTACAATGTATACTATTTGGGTGATGGGTGCACTAAAAGCCCAGTCTTCACTGCTATGCAATATAAATCCATGTGACACAATCGCACTTGTAAAAAAAAAAAAAATATATATATATATATATATATATATATATATATATATATATATATATTCCCAAATGTGTAAGTGTATTTATGGGATGAATTTCTATAAATGCAATTGCTGGGTAATGGGTATGAGTAATTTTATAGTTGTTGCCAAGTCTTCATTGAGCATAGGGTGTTTATAGTTTGACCAGCAATTTGTTGTCAAATTCTTCATAGTGTCTAACATAGTGTGTTAATAAACACTTGGAAAAAAATGAAATATTATTATAGAGAGCAATCTGATATCTCACAACTATTGCATCCACCAAAGAGGAGATATCATAACTTGAATAGGCATTCTAACTCTTTATCAGCGACCATAAGATAACCCTTTGGTTTATTAGTTAATTTAATTATATCAGGCATGAGAGGTTAATAATCTTTATGGAATTTAACAAGAAAGTTTAATTTTATAGGATTTCTTATGAAGCTCTTTGGGATGTGAGATAGTGGAGACAGTCCTGGCAAGAAAGACTAGAATTGGTGTAATTTATTCTAGAAAACACAAGGCAGTCCTCCAAGTATTTGATAAAATTCAGCATTCCTTCATGAAAAAACTCTTAACAAACTTGGCATAGAAGGACTATACCTCAAAATAATGAAAGCCATATATGATAAACCCATAGCCAAAATCATACTGAACAGGGAAAAGTTCAGTACAATTGAAAGCATTTCCCCTAGTAACAGGAACAAGACAAGGATGTCCATTGTCACCACTCATATTCAACATAGTACTGGAAGTCCTAGCTATAGCAATCAGGCAATAGAAGAAAATAACAGGCATCCAAATTGGAAAAGAGGAAGTCAAATTGTCTCTGTTCACTGATGATACAATCTTATGCCTAGAAAACTCTAAACCCTCCAAAAGACTCCTAGATTTAATAAACGACTTAAGTAACATTTCAGGATGCAAAAATCAATGTATAAAAATTAGTAGCATTTCCATACACCAATAACAAGCTGAGAACCAAATCAAGAACTCAATCCCATTTACAATAAAAATAAAATAAAATACCTAATAACACATTTGACTAAGGAGGTGAAGGATCTCTACAGACAACTATAAAACACTGATGAAATAAATTGTAGATGACACAAATTGGAAAACATCCCATGCTCAAGGATTGGAGGAATCAGTATCATCAAAATGACCATACTGCCCAAAGCAATCTACAGATTCAGTGCAATTGTTATCAAATTACCAATAATATTCTTCACAGCTTTAGAAAAAAAAATTCTAAAATTTATATGGAACCCCAAAAGAGCCTAGGTAGCCCAAGTAATCCTAAGCAAAAGGAATAAAGCTGAAGCTTTCGCATTACTTGACTTCAAATTGCACTAAAAGACTATAGTGACCCAACAGCACAGTACTGGTGTAGAAATAGACATCTAGATCAGTAGAAAAAAAGTAGATAACTCAGAAATAAAGCCACATACTTATAATCAATTGTTCACAAAAATAAAGCCACATACTTATAATCGATTGTTCACAAAAATAAAGCCACATACTTATAATCGATTGTTCACAAAAATATACACTGGGGAAAGGACTCCCTATTCAATAAATGGTACTGGGAAAATTGGAATGTCATATGCAGAAGAATGAAATTGGATGCCTATCTCTTACCATGTACAAAAATTAAGATGAATTAAAGGCTTAAATGTACCAGCTGAAACTATAAAATTCCTAGAAGAAAATCTGAGCATTTTCAGATGAAAGGATATGAGACCTGAGATTTGCTTCAAAATAATTCAGGGGTAGGGAGAAACGTGGGCAAGAATAAAGACAAAATGAATCAGCCATGAGTTGATAATTTTTTAATTTAGATAATGGGTGCTTGGGAAGTTTGTTATAGTATTGATTCTATACATTTGAGCTTTTCCATTGAAAGTCTTACTAGTCATATAGTAAATCAAATTCAAATCTAAATTTTTTTTCTTTTTTTTTAGAGATGGCAAGAAAAAAGCCGAAAAAATTTACTACTTTGGAGCTTGTGCTCAGTGTTCTTCTTCTTGTGTTGTTTATCATCAGTGTGGTTCTAATTGTGCTTTTAGCCAAAGAGTCACTGAAATCAACAGGTAAGGAGTAACTCTGGGGCTCTTTCCATACATTATTCTTTTTAGAGCAAACCTTCATCAATGGCAGGAAAGTAATGATTTCATGCTCGTGTGTGTGTGTGTTTGTTGGGGGGCTGTTATCTGTGTGTGTTCTATGTGTTTTGGGCAGCTCAGTAGGTATTCATTGTAGGTTTAATTTCTGATACTTTGATTTCTCAATTAATGCATTGCAGGATTCCACAATTAACATTTTAAATATATTTTTCAAATATCATTAAATGACTCTAATTCTGCTTAGAATAGTAATTAACAATACCTTCATGTGAAAGGCAAGCAAGTGAGTATATGAGAGACTTCAAAAAATTTGTGAAAAAACAGAAATATAAAAATAGAAAGATAGATAAAAATAAAAAAGTAAACTTTGTTTCTCAATGTGAGCTCCATCAACTTCAGGACACTTTGTAAAAGATGATACCAGCCATTTAGTTTATTCATAAAGAACTGAGGGTCCTAGGAATTTAACCTTCTTACTGAAGTACTTTTTACATTATTAACTGAAAAAAAATGAGTATGTTTTATGGATTTTTTTAAGATTAGGAAACTAAGATAAGTCAAAAGAAGCTAAATAAGGATCATAAGATGGATGCCTAAAGATTTCCCATTGAAACTCTTGGAAAATTGCCCTTGTTTGATGATGAAATGAGCAGGATCTTTGTGGTGGTGGAGAAGGACTCTGTGAAACTTTCCTGGGCATTTTTCTGCTAAAGCTTTGCCTAATTTTCTCAAAACACTCCCATAATAAGCATATGTTACTGCTCTTTGACCCTCAAGTAAAATGCCTTGAGCATCCCAAAAAACTGTTGCATGACCTTTGTTCTTGACTGGTCTGCTTTTGCTGTGACTGCGCTACTTTCCCCTCTAGGGAGCCATTGCTTTGTCTTCAGGCTCGTCCTGGTAAAGCCATGTTCCATCTCCTGTTACAACTCTTGGAAGAAATACTTCAGGATCTTGATCCTCACTTGTTTTAAATTTCCATTTAAGGTTCTTCTCTTGTTTGTAGCTGATATGGGTGCAACAGTTTTAGCACCATAGAGTAGAAAGTGTGCTCGACTTTAATTTTTCAGTCAGAATTGTGTAAACGGAACAAACTGAGACGTCTATGGTTTTGACTATTGTTTCTGATGTTATTTGTCAGTCATCTACATTAGGGCACAACAAAATTAATTTTTTTCTTCACAAATGGATGTGGATGGTCTGCTTCTGTGGGCTTTATCTTCAATATTACATTGGCCCTTCTTAAAATGAGTTATTCCTTTGTAAACTGCTGATTTCTTTGGGGGCATTGTCCCCATAAACTTTTTGTAAGCATCAGTGATTTCACCATTTTTCCACCCAAGCTTCTCCATGAGTTTGATGTTTGTTCTTGCTTCAATTTGAGCAGAATTTATGTTGCTCTGATAGGTGCTCTTTTCAAATTAATGTCTTATCTTTTCTAACGCCTCAAGCTAGGTCCTATTCAGACATGTTGTAACAATTTACTGTGAGTTTATTTTAGTACCAAAAGTATTTGAGATTTATACATAGTTTTTTCATAATACGTATTTTTCATGGACTTATGAAGACGCTCATATAACCAAAGTTTTTTATTGAATTTTTATATCCCCAAAGGAGCTGGATTATGCTGTTATCCATGATTTCTTATCTGATTCATCTAGGTGCAACTTCCTAGGAGAACCAGGCAATCAAGGGTCAACCTGTGGCTTCTCTGCCCCTCCTGCCCCAACCATGGTCATAACAATTTCTACCTTTTGTAGAAAAAAATCCCAAAGATTGCTCAACTCTTAAAATTATGTGATTCTGAGGATGTAACTAAAACCATTATGCAGACATTGGAACAATTTGAAGTTGAAACCCCCAATGAAAAGAAAACCAATCAAAGGCCTAACTGTTTTGTCTTAATGTCATTATTAATTTATTGCAGAGTATCTTTAAGAATGCTCACCTCTTATTTTAGGATACAATAAAAATACCTTTTCTAATTTAGTGGTTTTTAAATCTGAAATCAAAGTTCTCTAGCCCTTAGGTAAGTCCCAGCTGTCAGTTTTCAGACTGGTGGGCTCCCTTTACATCTTTTGTCATATAGTACTTTGTATTTACAGAAAAATGGCATTGCTCAGAAGCATTCTTTGTCTCGGGGATTGGCTGTTGACTTGGCAAGCAAAGTTGAAGTTACTGTGACTAGGATGGCACTTAAACTGCACATGTTCTGTGTGCCCTTGCTGCTAAGGTTGGAAGTAAAGGATCAGATCAGAGGTCTGCAGACTTTACTGTAAAGGATCAGATAGTAAATATTTTAGATTTTGTTGGCCGTACAAACTCTCCCATAATGACTTAAAGCAGCTAAAAACAAACGAGTATGTAATGTGTATAATGTGTAATGTGCACGTGTGTAATGTTCCGGTAATACTTTGTTTATAAAACAGGATTCAACTTAATTTGGCCTGAAGGCCATAGTTTACTGACTTCTAGAGTAAAGGAAGGGTGGTTCCCACCTTCATGAACTTCTAGTCTAAAGGTGGAGTCCTTGCTCTTGTGCATACTATCTTGTAGGGGAGGGAGTTGAGAGTAGAAGGACATGATATAGAGATACACCAGAGGTAAATACAGTCTGTAGGAACAAAGTGACATTTTATAAAGTGAATGTACAAATTTTGAGGTCATCAGAGTGACACCCAGTCAGTAGTGGAGTTAATTGGAGGTGTTGAGAACTATTGAATGTATGTGAAATGAAATTTGTCTGATGGTCATTTTATGTTTGCTTTTGGTATAGGCCCAGATCCTGGGACAACTGGTAATCCAGTTGCGAGTACAATTGGTTCCACACATCCTAGGACAACTAGTACCCCAGATCCTGGAACAACTGGTTCCATACATTCTGAAACAACTAGCACCCCAGATCGTGGAACATCTGGTACCACTCCTGTTTCTGCTGAATGTCCAGTGGTAAATGAATTGGAACGAATTAATTGCATCCCTGACCAGCCACCAACAAAGGTTTGAGTTACGAATTTTGTTTTCATTTAAGAATTTATGCAATTTAATAGTTTATTTTTTGGCTCTGTTTTGTTTTGTTTTGGTTTTCTTCATTAGTAACTCTTAAGAGAGTTGTTTATGTTGCAGCCGTTAGTGGCTTGGGCAGACTAACCTGCATCCATGTTTGTATGACAGTGCAGCTTCGGGAAAGGAAGACCTGGAAAATTCTGTTGGGTTGCCAGATTCAGCAAATAAAAGGCAGTTTCCCACCTAAATTCAAATTTCAGAAAAGTGAATAAACTTTTAGTATGTGTGTGTCCCATGAAAGATTTTGGGCTTACTTGCTAAAAAGATTATTTGTCTTTTATATGGCAACATTATATGGCAACATTACATGATTACTAGTTCCTTCTGTCTCTGCTCTTGCCCTGTACATCTCTCCTCCTTTCAGAATTTCCAAAGCTCATCTGAGAGAGACAGTAAAAATTCATACACATTCACAAAACCTTATTTTAAATCAGGGCAAAGTTTCAAGAGCTATGTTTTAGAAGGAAGAAGGTAATTAATCTTAGATTAAAGATCGTACAGATATCTGGGCATTTACTTTAGGCCAGTGTTTCTAGATTATTGGCTGAAGTCCAGCTGATTATGATGACATAAAGTACTTTGCACATACCCTATGTTTGGTATGCCAAATTTACAGAAAGTTGATGCACATGGATTTACTTTCCCTGTCATATTGTGCTAGTTACTCAATAGCTCAGTTGAGCTGTTCTCAATAGCTCACTAATTACTTGGAAGCTCACCTAGATTGTCACACCTTCCGTACTTGTCATGCTCCTGCAACACTCCATCTTGTGATTGGTTATTGGTGAACTTCAGATACTGCCACAGTAATGTTTCTTTGGTGCTTTATTAAGATCTTTCATTAAAATTTGTGGTATCAAAATTGCAGTTCAATAAATGATCTTTGGCTTTTTTTATATGTCATACCCAACTGAATTCCTCCATAATCTTGGCATTTGTTAATTGGCATGCTTTTTTGCTCAGCCAAAGATACATAATGGCACTTTCAATGATCCATTTTCTTGTAGAAGGTATAACTTAGGCATTTTGTTGCATGTTTTATGAATCCTGAGAGCTGTATGCTGATCCAGATTGTTGTTGAGAGCTGAGATGATGCATAATGATATGTTTGTATGATGTCATACTAGAAAGAATATAGCTAGAAGAGAATGGTGGGAAGAAGTTATAAGCACAACAGACAGGCGAGGCAGAATGTTCTTTTGTTGAAGCCATTGCCATATAATTTTATCATTCTTATCATCTGTCCTCCAAGTTTACATGTAAAAGAACTAAAAGAATAAATTTCTCTGCAGATGATTCTTGGTTGTAAATACCATTGTTTCATTCTCTCAATTATAGGAGGGAGTCCTTTTCTAGTACAAAAGGAAGTAATTGTAAAACCACTCTGACACCCTGAGTACCCTTGGGAGTACCCTCCTAGAGTCCATTCTCTCTTTTGGAGAGAGAATGGACTCTAGGAGTCCCCTTCATGGATCACTCAATTATCTAACTCTAGTTCAGATCTTTAGTTCTGGGCTTGCAGCTGGTTAGAGGGCATCTTCACTGAATGCCTTCCTATCACATCAGCTGAAGTCATTACCTCCTCAGCAAATCTGCTTTTCCTTCCCAGCTACCAGATTTCTGTTAGCAGATCTATTAAGCTGCTTTTTCTTGAGGCAGAAACACCAGAACTTTTGGTTGGCTCGTCCCTTCAATCCCTTTGGCCAGTATTTCATGTATTTTGCTTTAACAGTATTTTTCCAGAAGAGGCATTTCATTACCCTTCTCACTGCCCCCCAGATCATCATTTCCTCATGTTTGGGTTGCTCTAGGTGCCTCCTGGTATCCCTTCTGAATTCCACTTCTCCCATCCATTTAATTCCACACAGGATTAGAATTGCCTTTTTTTTTTTTTTTTGCTCCAGAGTCTTACTCTGTCACCCAGGCTGGAGTGATGCAATGGCATGATCTCAGCTCACTGCAACCTCTGCCTCCCAGGTTCAAGCAATTCTCCTGCCTCAGTTTCCTGAGTAGCTGGGATTACAAGCACACACCATCATGCCTGGCTAATTTTTTGTATTTTTAGTGAAGATGGGGTTTTGCCATGTTGGTGAGGCTGGTCTCAAACTCCTGACCTCAAGTGATCCACCTGCTTCAGCCTCCCAAAGTGCTGGGATTACAGGGCTGAGCCACCACGCCCAGCCAGAAATGCTCTTTTTTACATCCAACTTTTGTTGTTATTTATACCCAACTCCAGTACATATAGTGGGTTATTACTACATGTTGAGTCAAGTTCAAATACTGTCTTGTGTCAGACCCTAGTTAACCTCTGTGCCTCTATAGTTTCACTTAGGCTATACATTTTTTTTTTGAGGCAGAGTTTTTTGCTCATGTTATCCAGGCTGGAGTGCAATGGCGCAATGTCAGCTATACTTCTATGCAGATTTTAAAGACAACTCTCTACACTTATTCCTAATCTTTGAATTCTAAAATCCTTTCCACTTCTTTGATGAAGTCTTTTACCCTCAATTCCAGAACTCAGAGTTGAAAGATCCCACTGATGGCAGGAAGCAGGAATATTTAATCAAATTCCAGATATCCAGCTTAGGAAAGAAATGATAGTTAATACTTTTAAATGCTTTTATTTTCAGGGCTTTGAAGTACTTTGTAAACATGGGAGAGCAGTTTACATGCTTAAAGATAAACCTGCATGCCCTAGGTAAACATTGCAGAGTGGTTAAGCTGAGGGAAATTCACAATGAAGTGTTTTCCAAAGATGACGATAACATTAATGGTAATCTGAATAATTTGAGAGGTTACCATATTTCTTTTTCAGAAGCTTTGTCATCTTTTACAGCAAACACATTTGGTAATTATCTATGTATTACTTATTTACTGGGCTTATAATATCCTTTTCCAAATTCCAGTTTGTTATCAATGTGTTTAATGGATCGTGTTTTATGATATAGCAGGAAAGATACTGCATTTTGCCAAGATCATTGTGAATCTTCACCCTTAAAATTACTCTGTTTACACAACATCAGTTAAGAGCCATGTACCCCAGAACTTAAAGTAAAATAAAAACAGATTTAAAAAAATAGATTATACTCCTTCACTAATGAAGCTTAAAAGAAAAAAAAAGCCATTAAATGGTGCTAGGAAGAGCGGTGAGCTCAGATAAAAACTTAAAATTCTTAACAGCCTTAAGTTTATGTTTGGCACCTTGAAATGATAGTGTAGCCATTGGACAAGTAGGGGGATGTAAGGGGAGCCAGGTTATTGGGTTACTCAGTCCAGTCTTTGCTTCTGGAAAGGTCTTTGACTTGATCATTAAGTCACATTTTCTGATAAACTGTTAAATCCTTCTAAATAAAATGAGACAGTGTGTGCTCAGCTAAACGTACTCATTAAACAAATGGCTATTGAAAACTATACTAATCTCAAAATATTTTAGAATAGTGATCTCAAAGATTCTGGCAAATGTTTCCAGAAAATTCACCACAGTCTGATTTGGGGGGCTACAAAGACTGGATCAAAGGAATGGCAAAGGTAGCAATTTTGTTTTAAAAAGTCTCTGCTGTTAGACTTTACCTTGAGGTTAAATGAAGTGGCCAACCTAACAAACTAAATTTGAAAACCTGACTCAAGATGCACATATTATAAAATAGCCTATAATTAAGATTTTTCACTGAGTTAAGACTAATTTCATTCATTCATTTGTTCAAACTTAATGCATATAAAAAGAGCTAGGGAACATTTTGATGAATAGAGGGTGATCTGAAATTCCTTTGTCATCGAATGCTTTCAAATTCTAAAATTCTTGCTCTATTTGAAGATGGGATACTTTGTCTCATTCTACTCATTTTCTTCATGTGGAGACTTTCTGGTTCCACCTTGGTTGTTCACAACATCAGGTTCTTTTGTGCTGCCATAACATAATACCTGAGACTGGGTAATCTATCTATCTATCTATCTATCTATCTATCTATCTATCTATCTATCTATCTATCTATATCTATCTATCTATATCTCTATTTTTTTGAGACGGAGTCTCTCTCTGTCCCCATGCTTGAGTGCAGTGGCGTGATCCTTGATCCTGGCTCACTGCAATCTCCAACCCCCTGGTTCAAGTGATTCTCCTGCCTCAGCCTCCCAAGTAGCTGGGATTACAGGCATGCACCACTGTGCCCAGCTTATTTTATTTTGCTTTTTTTAGCAGAGACAAGGTTTCATGTTGGCCAGGATGGTCTCAAACTCCTGACCTTGTGATCCACCCATCTCAGCTTCTCAAAATGCTGGGATTACCAGGCATAAACCACCATGCCTGGCCTTGGACTAGGTAATTTATCAAACACAGAAATTTACTTCTCAAAGTTATGAATGGAGACTGGAAAGAACAAGGTATTGGCATCTTGTGAGGACCTTCTTGCTGTATTCTCACATGGTGGCAGGCAGACAGCAAGAGACAGCCCACTTTCTCCATCTAGCCCCTTTAGAAGGGCACCTAATTTTCTTATCTGGGAGGAGCCCTCAGGACCTAATCACTTCTCAAAGGCCCCACCTGTCAATACTATCATATAGGCAACACCTGAATTTTGGAGGGGCCACATTGCAACCGTAGCACCAGCCTAACTAAAATTATTTGAAGTCTTCTATTTTTTTAGACTTCTGTTTTCTTAGAGCACAACTTCTCCATTTGTCTACTGAATTACAAAATACCCAAACTTAGTGATTTGCAACAACAATTGTTTTATTTTACCTAGTGATTTTATAAGTTAGGCTGGCAGGGTTTGGATGAATCGTTTTTCTTTCCACATAGCATTTACTGGGATTAAATGGTGTGGTGGTATTTAGTTGGTGGCTGATGTGGTCTGTAGGTTTCAAAGTGGCTTTACTTACATGCATGGTACCTTGGTGAAAATGGCTGTAAGGCTGATGGCACCCTCTTCCCCTCCATATAGTCTCAGAGTCTCGCTTGCTACTGTCTCCAGTAGGGTAGCTGAATTTCTTACATGGTGGCTCAGTGCTGCAAGAGACAGAGGTGAAAGCTTCCAGTTCTCTTAAATACCATACCTTAACTGGCATAGCATCACTTTTGCTGCATTTTGTTGATCAAATCAGTCTCAGGCTGGCCCAGATTCAAGGGGAACAGCAACAGACTACACCTGTTGATGCAAAGTGTGTTCGTGATGACCATCTTAAACAACTGCAGGGGAATGCTTATTTTTTTTTCAGAGTAGCATAAAGGTTGCTATTAATGGTGAAGGCTGTGGTGAACTGGACAGAACAGAACAGGATAGGGTGGCACCAGTTAGAGGAGTCAGCACTGGGAATAGGGTAGGTAGCAGAGCTAAGTTATAAGGTCTAATGCAAATTGGAAGGAGCTCCTTCTGTTCTCCTCCAGTGGCAAGAAATGGTTGATGCCATTGACTCACTTGGGCTGACTCTCCCTCCGTCTGGGATCGTGTCCTTTTAAGCAGTTTGCATTTGTCCTTGTAACTTTGCTTTGCTTTTTTTTTTTTTTTCCCTGAGTGCTGCAGTTGCTGAGGTTTTGATTTTCTTTTTTTTAAATCTTAGATCTGTTGCTTCCTAATAACCTAATGGTTTATGCATTTCAAGGCACCTGTATTCTTATCAGTCAATTATTTTCACCCCACATTGTGGAAAGGCATAGGGAATTACTTGTGAGAAAGTTTCTGGTTGATAGGGTAGCAATTTCTCTTTTTCATATAAAAATATGTGAGAAAATATTTTTTAAACTAAGAGGCCCACATGCCTCCTACGGAAAATGTGTTAGGAGAGAAAGTCTGTGACAGATGGGTTTCTTCTGGTTCTTCGCTCTACCCATTACACTGATCAGCACAGCAAGGAACTAGGCCTTTTCTGTTTTCCTGTAACAGTAGGAATCATGGCTTATCATTTAGTGGTTTTCATTTTACTACATTTTGCTTGCTTCTCTTTTTGTCTATTTCCCAAGCTCTATCCCAGAAATTCTGATTTAATTTGTAAGGAGTGGATCCCAGGCCTGCTTATTTTTGTAACTTGCCAGGTGATCCAAATGTGCAGCTAATATTAATAACCAATGGTCTAGAGCAGTGGTTTTCAAGCATTGTTCTGAATTAGCATCACCTAGAGAGCTAATAAAAACCTCAGCCCTCCAGGTTCAGTGAACGAGGATAGAGCCTGGGCTTTTATACTTTTACTGAATTTTCAAGGTGATTCTGACAGGGACCGTAGTTTGAGAGTATAGTAAAATGAGTTTGACACAATGTGCAAAGTTTTATATTTTTCAGCAGTTCTGTAGGTTGTCGTGTTGGAAGGGATTTTGGCAAAATATGGAATTTTTAGGCTGTATGTTTATATTGTTAGGCATGATGATTACAATCTTCTTGGTAATCCAGTATATGGAAGCTTGAAAGATAATGACACATTTGGGACTTGATAAAAGATGGGGAGTTGAGAAAACAGGCAGTTCTATATTATTTTCTATTATTTATTTTCACCTTGGTTTTGCTTTTTTTCTATATAGCATTAACTTCTTTGAGATAATAAATCTTTAAGATATACAAATATATATATATATATAACCATTATCCAGTTTAAGAAATAAATTATCAGCAGAGATGTCCCCTGCATACTCCTGTTGTATTATTACCTTCTCCTTCATCCTCTTTAGAGGTAACCACACTTGTGAAATTGATATTTACCATGCATTCCTTTTGACCTTTACTACTTCCATGTATACTTATAAATAATAGATATGTGTGGCCTATAAACAAAACGCATTTTTGTTTATGCACTTAACATTGTGAGATTTAACTATGTTGATAGGTATCTCTAGTTCATTTATTTTTCCTGTAAAATTGGTACACAATTGTGTAAAATTGTATATCAATTTTCCAGCAAAAACACTCTTTCCACAGTTAGAAAAATTAGTTTTCCTCCAATATCTTGAGGTTACATCAGTCTCATCTGAATATCTTTGTAAGTTTTTTTTACTTACATCTGTGTGATTTTAGATATTTACATTCAAGTTTATTAGACATTATCAAATTGATCTCCAAAGTGGCTGTGCTAATTTACCATCTCGCTATCATTCTCTGCATCTTCAGTAACATTTGGAATTAACAGTCTTTTAAAGTTTTGCCATTTGGGGATTATAAAATAGTATTCTGTTGTGATTTCAGTGCTAACTTTTCTGAATACTAATCCTGGTGAACATCTCTCATTTAGTTCTTTTCTGTGAATTTCTTTTCTGTCTTGCCTAATTTTATATTGAGATGTTTTATTTTCTTGATGTGTACAAGTTTCTTGTGTGTTCGTTCATGTGATTCTAGATTCTAATTCTTACATATGTTGCAAATATTTACTGTTATGAGGCTTTCTCATCTTTTTTATACTGTCTTGATGAAGAAAAGCTTTACATTTTAATAGAGTCAAGCCTATCAACATTTGTGGCTTTTGTTTTGATAACTGTATATTCCCATATTACATTGTATCTTCAAAACAATTCCAGGAAGACTAAAGGCCTAGAGGCAAAAACCAAAAAGTTATAGATTTCATAAGAAAAATGAATCTAATATAATAATAATTGAGTTATTCTATTTTTTTCTATACATTTTCTTGAATTTCTATGTGGACAATATTTTGTCTGGAAGTAATGATTATTTGGTCCTATTGTTTTCAGTCTTGTACATTTTCCATCTTTTCTTGTCCTCTTGAATTGTTAGGACCTCCAATATATATTTAAATTATAAGCAGTCATAGTCATTGGTTACTTAGGGCTTTTATTTCTTCTGATTTTAAAGGGAATACTTTTAATATGTTATCATTTAGTAAGATACTTGTACAGTTTTGCTGGATATCCATTATCAAACTAAGGAATTTGCTTTTCATTCCAAGTTGGCTAAGAATTTTATTGTAATAGCTGATTAATTCAAATGATTATATGGTATACTTTTCAAAATAAGATTTTATTATGAATTACACAAATAGATTTTCTATTAAAACATCTCCTTATTTCTGGAGAAAACACCACTTGTTCATTATTTATTTAATGTGTTACTGATTTCTGTTGTTAATGCTTTCTGTGCTTTTTCTTATAGGCATTTGCATTTACGTTCATGAATAAAACTGGGCTCTAGTTATCCTTTTTGTTTCATGTTTGCTTTTGACGTAAGTGCTTTATTTCTCCTATTCTCTCTCTTTTAAGTGGTAAGAAAAATTGGGAATTGGAGGAGGAAAAGATTAGGGTAGAGCAGAGGTTGATTGACTCTTAAGCAGTGTCTTCAGGCTCTGGCTTCTCTCTATCTCAGAATTCTATTCACTCTTCCTCTTTGTGTTGGTGAAAGAACCTGTGTAACCATTATATAAAAAGTAACATATCTTTCCATTTTTATGTAAATTATCTACCAATTACTGTGGGTGCTCTTAAAATATTCTGTTATGTACTATCTCCTTTAATTTTACCTTGTGATTCTTTAAACTTTTTTGGTATACATGATGAGTCTTTATTATTAGATATATATCATGTTTGAGCTGTAATATCTTGAAACTTTAATCATCATGTACTGACTCTATGTCTTTCTAATAACGAATTTTTACTTCAAGTCTATTTGCATGATATTAATATGTTTTTTTTTTTTGAGATGGAGTCTTACTCTCTTACTCTGTCACCCAGCCTGGAGTGCAGTGGTTCACTACAACCTCTACCTCCCGGGTTCAAGGGATTCTCCTGCCTCAGCCTCCCAAGTATCTGGGTCTATAGCCACAAGCCACCACGCCCAGCTAATTTTTATGTTTTTAGTAGAGACAGGGTTTCACTATGTTGGCCAGACTGGTCTCAAACTCCTGACCTCTAGTGATCCACCCGCCTCCCAAAGCGCTGGGATTACAGGCGTGAGCCATCGTGTCTGGCTGGCATTCTTTTTACATATTTGCTTTCCCCCTTTACTTTTAGTGCTTTTGTGAGCTTAAGTTGAGGATGTGTAAACTGTAAGAAACATTGAGTTAGATTTATTTTTTTAAATTAATCTGACTATGTCTTTTAAATATTTAAACCATGTGATAGTTGACGTGACACATTGTTTCTTTGGTCTCATTTTGTGCCTTCTATTTATTCTGTTTATGTGCTAGTTCCCACCCCTACTCTTCCATAAACATGTCTTTTTTCTTAATTGTTTTTGGATCAAGGATTTCCACACTCCCCCCAACTCCCAACAATTTTCCTTCAGTACTGTTTTGGCAGTTACATGTTCTCTATTATTTTGGCAGTTTATCTTAAATTTTTAATCGTCATAGCCAACTTAAAGAGACATTTTGTGTCCTGGGTCTAATTATTTTTGTGTGCCCTAATTCTATTCATACCATCATTTTCCATAGTATCTTTCTAAATCTGTTTTCCTAGGTTTTACATACTTTGTGTTCTCTTATTATATGGGTCGCGCTCCATGTCTCCTCTCACTTCTCCCAATGGCTCAGCTCTACTGTAGCCGCTGGCATTTTTGACTTGGCCAACAATGACTGTGTACATTCCTTGCTCTTTTGGCCACTCTGATCTTTGTCCTTTCCAGTTTAGTGGAAAAATTATTAAACTCTTGCCTGTGTACAAAAACCATTATGCTTAACACCCTTTTCAATACTTTTTTCTTTTTATGCTGAGGGTTCATCTGAGTGGGTTTTGCAAAAACAAAGACAAAACTGTGGATTGAAGTTGAGTTCACCGTGAAACGTGATCTACAGCAGTATAAACCACATATGGACAGAATTTTTTATTCCTCATATTGGCTATTAGTGTAAAAAACAGCATTTGATTAAGTTTTATTGTTCATATAAATAGTAAAAAGTTTTTTTTTTCTTACCATTTGCAAGGCTGTATACTCCTGAAAATGTGCTTGGAGATACTCAAACCAGAGTATAGAAAAAAAAAGGATAGTGAGAGAACTAAGTTTTGGTCTTGCCTTCTCAATAGCTGAGTAACCCTTGGCAGGTCACTTTACCTTGGTGAAGCTTTACCACTCTGGGCCTCAGGTAATTAATCTGTAAAATGATGTGGCAGGAAGTATTAGTTATCTATTTCTGTATAATAAACTATTCAAAAATTTAATGGCTTAACATGACAAGTATTTTTTAATACTTTAATGCTTGACGGCTTCTTGACCTTGGCTTAGCTAGGTGCCTCTGATTCAGTGTTTCTTGGAAGGATGTAGTCAAGGTGCCTGCCAGGACTGTGGGGATGATCGTTTTCAAGCTCACTCATGCAATTGTTGTTGGGATTGAGCTCTTTAGGTGTTATTGGACTGAGAACCCCAGTTTCTTGCTGGCTACTAGCTGGAGACCTCCCTCTATTCCTGGCCATGTGAGCCCCTCCACAGTTTGACAACTCGCCTCTCCCAGAGCAAGGACTCAAATAGAGAAAGTGAAAGAGAGCAAGCAAGACAGAAGCCTCAATCTTTCTGTGATCTAATCTTGAAAGCAGCATCCTGTTATTTTCTCTGGTTTCTATTACTTGCAAGTCACTTGATCCAGCCCACACTCAAGAGGAGAGAGTTCTTTGTCCTTTTCTGTATTTAACCTGGTTGCTTCTCCCAAATTAGTTGGTGTGAGAAAGAAGTTATCTTCCTTTTGGTCTCCACTTGATTCAAGCATAGATTATGTTAGAAGGCACACACCTTTCTTAGGTAAGAGTTAGAATCTATTTGGGTGTCAAGGAAGACTACTTTCTGCCTCTGGAGGAGTTAAGAGAGTGTATACATGTCATATATCTCACATGTGTATAATCCACATACATGTAATGCATATATTTAAAAGTCAAAACAACATTAGAAAGTTTCTGAATAAAGTTGATTGATTGCAAAGTATTATTTTTATTTTATTTTATTTTAAATTGTATTTTAGGTTCTGGGGTATATGTGCAGATCATGCAGGATTGTTGCATAGGTACATACGTGGCAAGGTGGTTTGCTGCCTTCCTCCCCCCATCACCTATATCTGGTTTTTCTCCCCACATTATCCCTCCCCACCCTCCCCACCCCCCGCTGTCCTTCCCCTAGTCCTCCCCAATTGACTGCAGTGTGTGGTGCTCCCCTCTGTGTCCACATGTTCTAATTGTTCAACACCCACCTATGAGTGATACCATGTGGTGTTTGATTTTCTGTTCCTGTGTCAGTTTACTGAGATTGATGGTCAAAGCCAATATTAATGAAGTTCCATTTGTAATTGTGGATTACTGGTGATATAACTATATTATTGTTTAGACTATTTAAATATAAGGTTTTTTGTGATAAAAGATATAGAATGCATTTTGCTTCCTATACTGTTACATAGGAAGGACACTGGCCAGAAAATTGGTTGTGGGGAGAAGCTCTACCATTGGTTGGTATATGGCACAATTTCTCTAAGTACCAGTTTCCTTACTTGTAAAATGAGGTTATTGATACCACAGTCTCAAATTAGATGTTTCGTGCTTTATAAATGATAGTGTTCTACAACTAAATGGACTTTGTTTAACCTCTTGTTTCAGGCCACATGTGACCAACGTGGCTGCTGCTGGAGTCTCCAGGGAGCAGGAAGTGTTCCCTGGTGCTATTATTCCAAGAATCGTGGCTACCACATGGAGGGTGACCTTGTAAACACAAATGCAGGTAAGCCAGAGTCTGCCATGATGCAGGAGGTCCAGACCCTCTGGAGACTGGCTCTGTATCCCCTAGAGGAGAGCTGGGGCAGCCTGCGGAGTTCAGCTCTGTGGGGCCACATAACCATGTATGGCAGAAGGTGGGCACTGCTCTTAACCAAGGACTAGAATCTATGTGGGCACCAGGGAAAAATTACTTTCTGTCTTGGGAGTTGAGAGACCATGTTCTCTTCCTAGCTTCCCCTTTATGAATCTTCATGACTGTGCAATAATCATTAATCACTTTGTTTTTCAAATTTATCCCTTTTAAAGTGGGGGATTTGAAATCAGTAACCTCTCAGACTACTTCCAACTCTAATTTTATGTTATTTTTATGAAATGAAAATATTTCAATTTTATAAACATGTTATGAAAGTTACTATTCAATATAAGTGTTCATGGAATCAGTAGCCCCTCTTCTTCCTCCTACTCTAAAATGCAGAGCATAGGCTGGGCACAGTGGCTCACACCTATAATCCCAGCACTTTGGAAGGCCAGGGAGGGCAAGGTGAGTGGATCACCTGAGGTCAGGAGTCTGAGACTAGCCTGGCCAACATGGTGAAACCTGGTCTCTACTAAAAATACAAAAATTAGCCGGATGTGTTGGCATGTGCCTGTTGTTGCAACTACTCGGGAGGCTGATGAAGGAGAATAGCTTGAACCAGGGAGGCAGAGGTTGCAGTGAGCTGAGATTGCACCACTGCACTCCAGCCTGGGTGACAGAGTGAGACTCTGTCTCAAAAAAAAAAAAAATGCAGAGCGTAATGATGACCATTCTGGAGGATTGCAGAAGGTGACACTTTAGGGAGGCTCTCAGTATAAAGGAAGAGTCATGTTCGCCTTTCAGATGCTCTTGGCCTGAGGACTGTTCTAATAAAGTCTCAACTCTCACCTTGTTTACCATTTAATTAGGGAGATGGCATCAATGGATATAATCAGCTGTAATGCAATATGAAAATAACTGGGAAGGAATTATGTGTATATATGTCAGGTCTGAGAATGTAAAAGACGTTTGATGAACACTGAATGACTGATGGGCTGGTGGAATGAGTGTTAAGCTTATTGAGGGAGGTTTTCAATCAGATTTTGTAGAACAGAGATGTAGATTTTTATATAATGTAATGATAATATCTAACTCCAGAATCTGCCATAGATAGTATGTTCATATCATGGGATATGTATCTGTCTCTTCCATTCTTTTGAGAAATAAAGGTGTTTTTTTTTTTTTTCATCCGTCACTTTGAATGTATCCTAATTTTTATGTAGCTATTATTTGAGAATTTGCAGAGTCAACTATGAAAACCTTTTTTTTTCCCTCCTATATTAGGATTCACAGCCCGGTTGAAAAATCTGCCTTCTTCACCCCTGTTTGGAAGCAGTGTTGACAGTGTTCTTCTCACAGCAGAATATCAGACATCGAACCGTTTCCACTTTAAGGTTGTAATTTGTTGACATTTCTTTGAAGTTGTTTTTTATACTTTAAGTTCTGGGGTACATGTGCTGAGAGGCTTTTGTTCCCTACCCAATGACTGCAGTTACTACAAAATAGAAAATATTGCTATTGAAGGTATTTTTCTCTACTGTCATTATTAATTAGCACCTGTACGTTAAAGACATTCACAGAGTAGCCTTCCTTTAGTTTGATGACTTCCCCAATATGTATTACAACTTACTAGTGAATTTGGATTTCATTTGTTTAGATAACATGTGGAATGTGGTAGGAAGATGAAATAGGGAAGTATCACAGCTGTCAACCCATCTCTGCAGATGTGCTGTGTATATTTCTACCTAAAGACTAACTTATGCCCAAAGGTGAACCATTTGAATTTGGTAACTTAATAAGTACCTCTCCCTCAGACATGAAGTCAGTTTGATCAGTGCCTGATTCCAGTACTGTAAGTATGGGTATTGGAAAGCTCTGACAAATTTTTATTTTGTCTTTCCTTCTATCTCTGTACAGTTGACTGACCAAACTAAAAGCAGGTATGAAGTTCCCCATGAACACGTGCAGTCCTTCAGTGGAAATGCTGCTGCTTCTTTGACCTACCAAGTTGAAATCTCCAGAGAGCCATTTAGCATCAAAGTGACCAGAAGAAGCAACAATCGTGTTTTGTAAGTTTTGGAAACCTATCTGAGGATCAGAGTAGGAAGGTTACAGATAAAGGAGGTCTGTAAGCCTGAGGAAGGGAGTGTTTCAACAGTATTCCTGAAGGTTGTGAGTCCACTATTAGTGACCAGACCCTTTACCTCCTAAAGTATATATATATATATATATACTTCTGGTTTTCTTCCTCTTCTGTTTTGATAATCATTGCTTCTCTTTAGTTTTTCCTTTCTTCCCATCCATCTGTAATGTATAACCACCTGTCCACCAGTAAATATTTACTGAACATCTCCCATTATAAGTAGAGTGTTCTAGTCATGTGGTAGAGTGTCTGGTCTGGGAGATGAATATAAGAAATTTGCACATGGTCCCTTTCTTCAAGGAGTCCTAATCTCTTGTTGTCCATAGAAAAATGTCACAGGAAGGCAAATGGGACTGAATAAATGGGGGCTATTGAGGCATTGAGATACAAAGGATGCTTTTCTAAGCAGTTATGCTCTCTCCACCTTGCCTGCTCACCCATCCTTGTGTTCTCCACCTTGTCTAGGTTTGACTCAAGCATTGGGCCCCTCCTGTTTGCCGACCAGTTTTTGCAGCTCTCATCCCGACTGCCTAGTGCTAATGTGTATGGCCTGGGAGAGCATGTGCACCAGCAGTACCGGCATGATATGAATTGGAAGACCTGGCCCATATTTAACAGGGACACAACTCCCAATGGTGTAAGCTTTCAGATGGGTCCCTTTCCACCGAATATCATGGTCTCATTCTTGAAGGTCACCTCTAGTATTACAGTGTAGTGTTTAAGAGTTTAGAGTGAGACTACCTGGCTTTGAATTCTAGTCTTGCTACTTACCAGTTACGTGGTTCTGGGTGTTACTTACCTCTCTGTCTTCAGTTTCTTATCTATAAAATGGAAGTAATATCTCACTAGGGTTCTGGTGAGGATTAAATGAATTGGTTTGTGTAAAGTATCTAGAAAAATGTCTGCCACAAAGAAAGTGCTCAATAAATGCCAACTAATTCATCTGAACAAGTTGATTGTGATCTCCATACTTTTAGGTTCACCTTTAATCATTGACTCAGCAGGTTTATTATCAAAATAGGATAAAGTCTCAGCCAAAACAGTCATTCTTTTTATAAAGAATTTTGTGGTAGTGAAAGAATAGATGCTTTTGTTGTCATTATTGTTTTATTTTATTTCCACTGTTACTTATTTTGACTGCTAAACCTTGAAGCAACATTGTTTTTTTAGACTTAGCAATACTCTATGTTCAGAGCCTTTCTTTTTCATTTTTTCTTCTTCTTCCTCTTTTTTTTTTTTTGAAATGGGGTCTCACTGTCACTCAGGCTGAAGTGCAGTGGTGCAGTCACGACTCATTTTAACCTCAACCTCCCTGGGCTCAGGTGATCCTCCCACCTCAGTGTCTGGAGTAGCTGAGACTAAAGGTGTGTACCACCATGCCTGGCTAATTTTTGTATTTTCTTTTGTAAAGACTGGGTTTCACCATGTTGTTCAGGCTAGTCTCAAGCTCCTGGGCTCAAGTGATCCTCCTGCCTCGGTCTCCCATAAGTGCTAGGATTACAAGTATGAGCCACTGTACCCAGCTGAGCTTTCTGGAATAAGCAGAATTAATGGCCAGATGAAAGGAAATTACAGCAATAATTTATTAGTCAACTATTTACATATATACATATACATATATATATTTCTATTTAGCTATAGAGTCCAGAAAATATAGTAATTTCTTGTTAGACAAAACCAAGACCCAGAAAAGTCAAATTAATAGCTCAAGGGAAAATAGTTCGTAAGAATAGAGGAAGAATCTAATCCCTACTCTGTCTAATTTAAAGCCCAGGCTCTCTGTACATATGCCTATCAGACAAGCAGAAAAGCTGTTGAGTCAGAGCAGCTTACCTAGGAACACTTGATGATAATTGTTTCATTAGGGAGCCTCAGATCCTTGCTATTCAAAGAGTATATACAGCAGGGCAGCCACCATGTGAGAGGTGGGCCTTCACTCTCTTCTTTTATCTATTGAATTAAAGTCTGCATTTAGAGCTGGACGCAGTGGCTCATGCCTGTAATCCCAGCACTTTGGGAGGTTGATGTGGGTTGGTGGATCATTTGAGGTCAGGAGTTCAAGACCAGCTTGGCCAACATGGGGAAACCCCATTGCTACTAAAAATACAAAAATTAGCTGGGCTGTAGTGGCACATGCTGGTAATCCCAGCTAATCGGGAGGCTGAGGCAGGAGAATCACTTGAGCTACCGGTGTAGGTTGTAATAAGCTGAGACTGTATCACTGCACTCCAGTCTGGGCAGCAAAGTGAGACCCTGTCTGAAAAAAAAAAAAATCTGCATTTAACTAAAATGCCCATGTAATTTGTGGATACACCAAATTTTGAGAAATACTTTTCCAGAGCAATGGTTTTCAAATGTGACTATATGTTGGAGTTATCTGTAGAAATTATAAAATGATAGTGATGTCTGCTTCTGTCTCCAAGGATGCTGTTTTAATTGGTTTGGGGTGCAGTCTAGGTTGAGAACTCCTGTTCTGGAGTCTCAAAGACAAGCCTAGACTAGAGCTCCATCTAGTTGCCTGATTCATATTAAGGCATATTGATGGAGCTTTTGCTGATGAGGTTAAGTCAGGTAAGACAGGCCTCTCTGAGAGGGGAGCTCTTTTAAATTACAGTTTTAAAATTCCTATCCTCCTACCTTCTAAAAAACATCACAGTCTTCTTCACATTCCTTCTAGATGAATGATCACAACGGGCTCATTGTGTAAGAAAACACGAGTTCACTTGGTTAACATCAACTAGATATAGATCCCACCTTTTAAAAATGTATTGTGCCTTTATGTCCATGAATTTCCTGTCAATTACTTGCATGATTAAGACTGATTTCCTAAACCAACCCTGCAGTGTGGTGCTGAGACCTCTTGGTTGTAAATTTTGGTTTTTAATTATCTTTCTGCAGAATGGAACTAATTTGTATGGTGCGCAGACATTCTTCCTGTGCCTTGAAGATGCTAGTGGATTGTCCTTTGGGGTGTTTCTGATGAACAGCAATGCCATGGGTAAAGGAATTTTCATGAAAAAAAACCAAAAAACAAAAACAAAAACAAGCACAAGAGTGATTTTCAGTCCCTTTCTTATGGCACTATGATAAAAGGAATGGATCCCTTTAAGAGTGACTGAGCCATAGTGTAGGGAAGGCCTTATATGTTCTCTAATTGTGCCATCCCTACTTCATTACCTGTTGATCCATGGTAGCCATGAGTAGGGGATTTCCTCCTAGCTTAGGATTTTCCTGATTCTGGTGGCTTCTGTTGGAATATTTTCTATTATAAAGTTAAGGGAGCTAATCCTTCTTTATAATCTACTCTGAGATAGTTTCCACCAATGTGTTCTTCTCCAGCTTTAGCTTTTAGTCAGTAGATCCCAGTAGCAATGAGTTGCCACTGGGAAAGAGAAGATGTATCAGAATTTCCCAGGATTGATGGTGGGAGCCCTGTATTGATCCATACCTCTTCTCAGTTGAGAGTCATCCATTCAATCAGTACGCCTCAAAGTGTGGTCCGTGAATGGTTCACAGACTATTTCAGGTCTATAGTAAGATGAGTATTGAAATGGCGAGTAAGCAGTGCTGTAGCCTCCACATGCATATATGAACCTTTTTCTAGTAATTCATTTTTGTGTTATTTTATGAAAATATCAGCTTACAGTGAAATGGAAATTAAAAAAAAATAAACATCTGATTCTCCACCACAGAGATTTGAGAAGCACTCCAAATGATCTAAGATGATTCTAGGACATCTAAGAGATGAATCTCAGATGCTTTTAATAGAATCTTAGATGGTCCTAAGGTACTTAAAATACCAAATAACCTAAGAATAGACCGAGATAATACAATACAAGGACTGTACAGTTTAAGGTAGCTGAAAGGAACCAGAAAATAAGATGAGTCAGTCTTAATGGGAAAGACCACAAGATCCTAGATACTCTGTATGAGTTCTTCCTATGACCAGAGAGTACACTGCAATATTTCTTGAGGCATTTTATTCCTAGATACAAATCAAGGTAATAACACAACTTTTGAGAATGGTGATTGGCACATAGTGGAGTTTTGAATTTCTGATATAATCTCTGACTTTTTTTTAGTTTGGCTCTTGTTTGTTGTGAGATTCACTGAGGATAGTTACCTCCATGTCTAGTTGAATTATATTCTCACAATAATGATGGGATATGTGGTGGGACATGTTCTGTGGTTGGGAAAGTCAGAGAGGAAAACCTTTTCCTCTAACCTCTTAGGGTTAATTCTTGGGAGGCTGCAAATTAAACTGGCAAGAAGATAGATTAGCATTAGAAAAGGCAGAATTTATTTACACATGCAGTGCACATACACACAGGAGTTCTCAGTGATGAGTAACTCAAAGTGGAGATTAGAACTTAGGGCTTCTACGCCATCTCAATAGGTGAAAGGGAAGGAAAGACACTTATGAGAGAACAAGTGACTTTGGAAAGATAAATGGGCCCTTAGGAGAATAGGTGGGAGAACATTATAGTCTTATGACACTGTCTGTCTGGGAATGGTGCTTGTTGTCTCAGAGAAGATTAGAGGTACTCCTTGGAGTGGATTTATGATAATTGCATTTTATTGAGTTCTTTTAGGAGGCTCTGCTTTTAGGCACATCAGGAATTTCAGTAACTTAAATGCCTTCAGCCCGAAATAATTTTTTTATGTCACAGGGGCTTATTCTTGACCCTTTCATAAACCTGTCTGCTTTTCCCCCAGATACTGGGGCCTGGCACAAGGCACTAAGACACACTAGTCACCTTATTAAAATCTGTCACAGAAAAAAATGCCTTGGCTGCCAGGCACTGTGAGGGTGAACTTGGATAATCAGGATTTGTCCCTCAGTATTCAAAATGTGAGGCCCTAGCATCACTTTGTTAATGTTCACATGGTTAGTGATCCCGTGTTATTTTAAAACTTGGTAGTTACTATTCAAGAATCAATTCTGATTTTTATTTTCTTCATTTTTAATCTTTCAAGAGGTTGTCCTTCAGCCCGCGCCAGCCATCACTTACCACACCACTGGGGGCATTCTCGACTTCTATGTGTTCCTGGGAAACACTCCAGAGCAAGTTGTTCAAGAATATCTAGAGGTAAACTTAGAATGTCATGATAATGACTGAGGAAATCCTAAACAGCAAATATTTTTGAAAAGTAAATTTCATGTGCAAATGTGACTCACAAAAATCTGCTGTTACGAATTTGAGATATTAAAGAGCAGATTTCATATATGCAATGGAAACTTGCTGTATAGCATTTTTATGTTATAAAAAGGTGAGAGAATATAAAGATGCCCCAAATAGCCCTTCCCTCACAGATTTATGGAAAAACAGACTAATATTCTAACATTAATGAAACAGTGCATTGGGAAATGGAGTATGTTTGGTGCGTTGAAACCAATGCTTTGAAAAATTTTTATTAAAAACAGAATTTGCTTTGTGGCAATTGTGAATGGCAGTTCGTTCTTGATTTGGTTCTCTTTAAGTCTGTTATTGGTGTATAGGAATGCTTGTGATTTTTGCACATTGATTTTATATCCTGAGACTTTGCTGAAGTTGCTTATCAGTTTCAGGAGCTTTTGGGCTGAGGTGATGGGGTCTTCTAGGTATACTATCATGTCATCTGCAAATAGAGACAATTTGGCTTCCACCTTTCCTATTTGAATACCCTTTATTTCTTTTTCTTGCCTGATTGCTCTGGCTAGAACTTCCAGTACTATGTTGAATAGGAGTGGTGAGAGAGGGCATCCTTGTCTAGTGCCGGATTTCAAAGGGAATGCTTCCAGTTTTTGCCCATTCAGTATGATATTGGCTGTTGGTTTGTCATAAATAGCTTTTATTACTTTGAGATATGTTCCATCAATACCAAGTTTATTGAGGGTTTTTAGCCTAAAGGGCTGTTGAATTTTGTCAAATGCCTTCTCTGCGTCAATTGAGATAATCATGTGGTTTTTGTTTTTGGTTCTGTTTATGTGCTGAATTACATTTATAGACTTGCGTATGTTGAACCAGCCTTGCATCCCCGGGATGAATCCTACTTGATCATGATGGATAAGTTTTTTTAATGTGCTGTTGCAATCGGTTTGCCAGTATTTTATTGAAGATTTTTGCATCTATGTTCATCATGGATATTGGCCTGAAGTTTTCTTTTCTTGTTGAGTCTCTGCCAGGTTTTGGTATCAGGATGATGTTGGTCTCATAAAATGATTTGGGAAGGGTTCCCTCTTTTTGAATTATTTGGAATAGTTTCAGAAGGAATGGTACTAGATCCTCTTTGTGTGTCTGGTAGAATTCGGCTGTGAACCCATCTGGACCTGGGCTTTTTTTGTGTGGTAGGCTCTTAATTGCTGCCTCAACTTCAGACCTTGTTATTGGTCTATTCATAGTTTCGGCTTCCTCCTGGTTTAGGCTTGGGAGGACACAGGCGTCCAGGAATTTATCCATTTCTTCCTGGTTTACTAGTTTATGTGCATAGAGTAAAATAAAATACCTAGGAATACAACTCACAAGGAACATAAAGGACCTCTTTAAGGAAAACTACAAACCACTGCTCAACGAAATAAGAGAGGACACAAACAGATGGAGAAACATTCCCTGTTCATGGTTAGGAAGAATCAATATCATGAAAATGGCTATACTGCCCAAAGTAATTTACACAATCAACACTATCCCCATTGAACTACCATTGAATTTCTTCACAGAACTGGAAAAAACCACCATGAACTTCATATGGAACCAAAAGAGAGCCTGCATAGCCAAGTCAATTCTAAGCAAAAAGAACACAGCGGGAGGCATCACACTACCAGACTTCAAACTATATTACAAGGCTACAGTAATCAAAACAGCATGGTACTGGTACCAAAACAGAGATATAGACCAATGGAACAGAACAGAGGCATCGGAGGCAACACAACATATCTACAACCATATAATCTTTGATAAACCGACAAAAACAAGCAACGGGGAAAGGATTCCCTGTTTAATAAATGGTGTTGGGAAAACTGGCTAGCCATGTGCAGAAAGCAGAAACTGGACCCCTTCCTGACACCTTACACTAAAATTAACTCCAGATGGATTAAAGACTTAAACATAAGACCTGACACCATAAAAACCCTAGAAGAAAATCTAGGCAAAACCATTCAGGACATAGGAGTAGGGAAGGACTTCATGACCAAAACACCAAAAGCATTGGAAACAAAAGCCAAAATAGACAAATGGGACCTAATCAAACTCCACAGCTTCTGCATGGCAAAAGAAACAGTCACTAGAGTGAATCGGCAACCATCAGAATGGGAAAAAATCTTTGCAGTTTACGCATCTGACAAAGGGCTGATATCCAGAATTTACAAAGAACTTAAACAGATTTACAGGAAAAAAACAAACAAGCCCATTCAAAAATGGGCAAAGGATATGAACAGACACTTTACAAAAGAAGACATACATGAGGCCAACAAACATGTGAAAAAATGCTCATCATCACTGGTCATTAGAGAGATACAAATCAAAACCACATTGAGATACCATCTCACGCCAGTTAGAATGGCAATCATTAAAAAATCTGGAGACAGCAGATGCTGGAGAGGATGTGGAGAAATAGGAACACTCTTACACTGTTGGTGGGAGTGTAAATTAGTTTAACCATTGTGGAAGACAGTGTGGCGATTCCTCAAGGACCTAGAAATAGAAATTCCATTTGACCCAGCAATCCCATTACTGGGTATATATTCAAAGGACTATAAATCATTCTGCTATAAGGACACATGCACACGAATGTTCATTGCAGCACTGTTTACAATAGCAAAGACCTGGAACGAACCCAAATGCCCATCGATGATAGACTGGACTGGAAAAATGTGGCACATATACACCATGGAATATTATGCAGCAATCAAAAATGATGAGTTTGTGTCCTTTGTAAGGACATGGATGAATCTGGAGAACATCATTGTCAGCAAACTGACACAAGAATAGAAAAAGAAATACCACATATTCTCACTCATAGGCGGGTGAGAAAAATGAGAACACATGGACACAGGGAGGGGGTCTACTACACACTGGGATCTATTGGGGGCAATGGGGGAGGGACAGCTGGGGGGGCTGGGGAGGGATAGCCTGGGGATAAATGCCAAGTGTGGGTGAAGGGGAGGAAGGCAACAAAACACACTGCCATGTGTGTACCTTTGCAACTATCTTGCACGTTCTGCACATGTACCCCAAAACCTATAATGTAATAAAAATTTAAAAAATTAAAACAAAAACAAAAACAGAATTTGCTAATTTTCATGTCACATATTTCTTTCAGCTCATTGGGCGGCCAGCCCTTCCCTCCTACTGGGCGCTTGGATTTCACCTCAGTCGTTATGAATATGGAACCTTAGACAACATGAGAGAAGTGGTGGAAAGAAATCGCGCAGCACAACTCCCTTATGTAAGAAAGGCTTCCAACAGTTCTCCAAAAGTAAAGAAATTCCCCTGAAGAAAAAGAATAACTGTGTGTATTTTCTCTCCCTGAGTTTAATTATCTATTTGGTAATGAAAGGATTTTTAGATACTCAGAATACTAGACATTTGTTTTGTTGGACCAATCATTTTTTTCAAGGAACCGGTTCTTTCTGGTATGAAATAGACTGGGAGACCACAATTATGTGTTGGAAGGCAATCTGTTTTTGTCTCTCTTTTTCTTATTATGTATTTTATTAGTAAACATTTTTGTGCTTACTGTATTGACTACATTTTACAGATGTTTTTATTTGAGTTTTCAAGGCATTGTCTCTTTAGCTTGAATTGTATCATTTTAATGCTTCTCAGTGGGGATTTTCTTTCCTTACACATGTTCTTGGTTTGTTTTGACTCAAAAGTGTCATGGCAGGGACTGATCATAAAAGTTGTATCATATTTTTAGGAATTCCTTTAAGAATCTAGCATAAGATGTCATGTCTAAATTCTTAGGTCTTAGGTTTAGTTCAGGTAATGAATGAAGCAAATCTCCAGTCTCCCTACCTATGTATTAACGGATGTTTTAAAGAGAAATAGAGGAAGCGGAATAGTTCTAGACCCTATCAATTTAGTTCAGAATAATCATATTACTGGAACAACCATGAGCCATCCAGGTTAGCATCATTTTTTGCACAGATAGTAAACTGAGGCTGTCAGAGGAAATAACATGACCAAGACCATATAGATAGTTGATGACAGAACTGATACTGCAAGACTACATGGATGCAAAAAATAATACAACAAGTTTTAGGTCCATGTGTTCTGACATTGGTATTTTCATTACTACTGAATTGGCAATAAACAGAATTTGCCTTTATCTGTAGAGTTGTCATTTTGCAAGTGAAGCAGAGCTTCAATAGACATTTTGTCATTTAGTGGAAAGATAGTCCATAAATATGAAGTGTAAAAGAAAGTACTCAGTGGAATTGAGATTCAAAAGGCCTAGGAACACTGAGGAGATAGGGGGAAACAGAAAGTCAGAGTACATGAAGGCGTTTGGGTGGATGAATCCACTCTCAGGTTGGCTGCAGAAAGTCAGGGTAGATAAAGACGTTTGGGTGCATGAATCTATTCTCAGGTTGACTGTAGGTCCCACTACTCATTCTCCAGCACGACATGGCTTTGCACATGCAGGGGTTGGTTGGAGGAGGGATAACAGAGAAAGTGGTAAAAGCAGGATTGAGCCAAAGGATAATGAACACAGCCACTATAATAATGAGCACCACAATGCGGTGAACCCTCGTGGCAGGCAGTATGCTAGATGCCTTGTTAGTTATCTCAGCCACTCCGTTTTACTGTTAGAACTCCATTTAAGATTAGAAATCCCAGCCAGGTGTGGTAGTTCAAGCCTGTAATCTGTGCACTTTGGGAGGCCAAGGTGGGCAGATCGCAAAGCTAGGAGTTCGAAACCAGCCTGGCCAGGATGGGAAAACCCTGTCTTTACAAAAAATTCGCTGGGCATAGTGGCATGCTCCTGCAGTCCCAGCTACGTAGGAGGCTGAGGCAGAAGAATTGCTTGAACCAGGCAGATGGAGGTTGCAGTGAACTGAGATCGCACCACTGCACTCCAACCTGGGTGACAGAATGAGACTCTCCAGAAAAAAAAAAAAGATTTGAAATCCCATTTAATTTTAGAAAACCAGAAGAACTAGTTTTCGAGCCTAGATCTCTAACATCACAGTGGCCATCTCTTTTTTTATGTCATTTTCCTTACATATACCTAGACATTGCCTTTTTAAGTGATGCAGGAAATGAAAGAATTGAACTATTAATGGTGCCTAGTGGTGTGAGATGTGAAAGGGAATGGTATGATGGGGAATTGAACACTATTAACTGAGTTCAGTATACATGTCGAAATCTGCCTCATTTAAGTGAATAAAAGGATATAGTATGGATATGTAATAAAATATTTTTGTACTTTTGATGGCTAAATTTGAATGTATCTATTATATTGGGTACTATTGGGAATGAAGTTTAACATGAGATGCAAAGGGAAAAGCTCAGTAGTCTCTAGAATAATCCTTTTCTCTCCCATGCTGTATTCCCTTGGAGAAGACACCTAGGTTGTGGAGAAGGGTACATTTTATCCTGGGCTTCACTATGTTTGTGCAGGTAAAATTAGGATAGCATTACCAACAAAGATGTGAGGTAGAAGTGAAGTAACAAAATAAAACGTGGCGTAGTTAAAATGTGGCAGATGTGGGAAAGAGACAGTCTCTTCCCTTCTTTATCTTGTGAATAGGGTGAAATTTACATAATTTCTTAGGTGGATATGTCTGATTGTCTTAGGAATTTGTCATAATTGGTGTTGTTTGTTAGATTGGTATATTGGTTTTTAATGCCAGAGTGTCAGGCAAGGACAGGATGATTGATGCAGTTAACCTGCTGGAGGGATGCAGACAAGCCTTAGGGAACCAACGGGTCATGTGTTTTTGAAATCACCATTGGAAAAGAAGGACTCAGATGCCAGGAACTGACTTAGGACTCTGTTTAGAGCCCAGCACAGACTTGCTGTATATCCTGAATAATGACAATGAAAATTTGATTCATTTTACCATGGAAATTCCTAGGTGCTGATTGTGGACTTTGTGTATTCTTTCAGGATGTTCAGCATGCCGATATTGATTACATGGATGAGAGAAGGGACTTCACTTATGATCCAGTGGATTTTAAAGGTTTCCCTGAGTTTGTCAAGGAGTTACACAATAATGGACAGAAGCTTGTCATCATCGTGGTATGTACTGCGCTCTTTCCCCGATATTAGGTATTTGCTCCTCTGTATCATACACCCATCACCTCTGCTTTCTTCCCCAGTTCCCAGTCTCCTTTCTGTGCCTCCAGCTTCTAGCTGGTTTCTCCATCGTCTTTTTTCTCTTTTTAGGATCCAGCCATCTCTAACAACTCTTCCTCAAGTAAACCTTATGGCCCATATGACAGGGGTTCAGATATGAAGATATGGGTGAATGGTTCAGATGGAGTCACTCCACTCATTGGGGAGGTAACTTAAAGCAGAGGCTGGGGGCTGGTAGAGGGGCTGCGTAGGGGTGTGTGAATGTGTGTGTGTGTGCATGTCATTGTTTCGTTGTACATTTTCAGTATATTTATATATGCTGGGGATAAATTCTCCTCTGCCTTTTCATGCCCAAGTGCATACGAGCCATCTGGGCTTTTTGATTCCCTTCATAGCCAAGTCCCTTTAAACAATAGCTCACACACTGAGTGTCCACTTCCTCACCTCCCATACACTCTGCAGCCAACTGTGGTCTCCTTTCTTTCCCCATCACTTCCCTGACACTGCTCTGGCAAAAAGCACCTGTTACTTTCTCACTGGTAAGTCCAGCAGAACTGTTTCATGACTCTTCTTACTCAATTTTTCTGCAGTATTTGGCAAGTGTACCCACTTCTTTCTCAAATGTTTGTTTATCCTTTTTTTTTTTTCAGGAAGGTGTTATCTGCTTGTTCACTTCTAAGACCTCTGATGACCTTTCAAAGTATAGCATCTGAGGGAAATGGGATAGGAAAGAGAGAAAAGTAAATGGTGTTAGGATCTACAGCTTATAATGGACTCGCTGAAATTTACACAGTTCTCTTCCCTCATTTACTATTCCCGGAATTAAGAACAAAGAAAGTGATAGAGAGAGTTGAAGATGAGTAAGTTAGACAATTCCTTTGAAGAGGAAAAATTAATAAAAATAAAATTAATGCAGGAAAGAGAAGCATGTGCTTAAAAAAAAAAATTTTGCTTATAAAAGAAAAAATAAGCAAAATTCCCTGAGTCCTTCCCCTTCCCATGGGATTGTATCCTACTTTGCAACTTTTATAAGTTTATAAATTCTTGTATTCTTGTCCTCTATTGCTGATAACTGTAAGTTTCTGTAGCACAGCAAAGGTCATAAGAAATGCTCAAGCAGGCAGGACTCCAGGCTTCTGGGCACTGTAGCAGAAGGCAATAGATACAGCCAGTGCTAGAATCCTTGAGCTCTACAGATAGCGAACATCTGGGTTGCATAGCAACAGTCATATGTCAACCTAAGTTAGATGCTTATCATTGCTTAATCAATTGCCTTTGTTCTACACCTGCAAACTTGTTTTCGTACGACTGTGTACTTCATGTACCCCTGCCTTTGTTAAGGGCTTAGCCATTTTGTTCCCGCTCAGGGAACCAGCTGGGCCGGTGCACACCTAAAATAAACTCCTTCTGTAACCTCAACGGTCTCTCCAATCTCTGAAATCCTGCAACCCCTTTAACCATGAATTTATTCATTAAGGACTTAAACGTCTTTTGAAGTGCATTTTTCTTCAAGTGACCCTGACATTTAAGTATTCTGAGCACTACACCTTCCTAACTAAAAACGATGTGTTCCTGGTGACCTTGGTTGCTGTGATCATATTGGGAATTTTTTGCAAAGTACTTTACTTTATTCTATATTTGTTTAATTTACTCTTATTCATGTTTTTCTTTTTCTCCTGAAGGTCTGGCCTGGACACACTGTGTTTCCTGATTATACCAATCCCAACTGTGCTGTCTGGTGGGCAAAGGAATTGGAGCTTTTTCACAATCAAGTAGAGTTTGATGGAATCTGGATTGTGAGTTGTTTACACTTGGATTATTAAGTGGCAAATATTCAGATTGTGTACATCTGTATCTGTATCTTTGAGTCATGGAGAGGAGGAGGACAAGAAAGGAAGTATGGCAATAACATTCTCAATATTCACTGTCATACTATTCAAATAATCTTACTGAATCACATAGCTTAAAATAAAAATCAAAATGTTAGAGCTGAAAGGACACTCAGAAATTTTTTCCCAAGTCTAGTTCTTTTTTTCTTCTTCTTTTGTTCTTTTACAAATGAATGAGCTGAAGTGAAGATAGGTCATACACTCCTAACATTGTTGCAAAGTATACAAATTATTCAATTGCTAGTTCAGGACTCTTCCATTTGGACATGTTAAACAAATTGATCAGAGCCAAAGTACTCAGGTACATGAACAAACTGTGCCTGTGGTAAAGAAAAATGTCTTATATGATGTCAGAGGAAAGCAAATGTAACCTAGCTGAGGGTTAGCAAAATTTAGGGATCCCAGAGTTAACCCTTTTCTTTTTCTAAGAGAACTGTAAGGCTAGGCACAGGGCTCATGCTTGTAATCCCAGTACTTTAGGAGGCTGAGGTGGGCGGATCACAAGTTCGAGACCAGCCTGGCCAATATAGTGAAACCCTGTCTCTACTAAAAATACAAAAATTAGCTGGACATGGTGGTGCATGCCTATAGTTCCAGCTACTCGGGGCTGAGGCAGGAAAATCACTTGAACTTGGGAGGTGGAGGTTGTGGTGAACTGAGATCATGCCACTGCACTCCAGCCTGGGCAACAGAGTGAGACTCCATCTCCAAAAAAAAAAAAAAAAAAAAAAAAGAGAACTGTAAAAAATTAAAACAATACAGACAGCTAAAAAGATAAAAGCAAAATTATAACAACCAAAGCCATTGATTATCAGTATATTAGAATGCATCTTCCTAGACCTTTCACGTGTGTTCTCTTTCTCCTTCTCTCTCCATATATATGTTTATATGTATTTATATGTATATATATTTACAGTTATAGTTACATATATGGAAAGTGTATAAGTTGAAACATATGGCAACATATAAACTGAATTTTTTTTCACCTGATATGTTTGGGAATTGTTCATTTTTAGCGATTATACACATATTATTTGAAGAGATGTTAAAAACTTTCTTCATGAAGCCTTCAGTGGGTAGACAAGACACGAACACCCACTCTATTCCATATACATAAATACCTCCTTAAAATATCTGGAATAATTTATCTGATTCATTAAAAATAAGAGAATATTAGTACCTCATAAGAGACCATGTTACTTTTTCTTAGTAGTTTGTGCTCTTTGTCTTGTAGGATATGAATGAAGTCTCCAACTTTGTTGATGGCTCAGTCTCAGGATGTTCTGCAAACAACCTAAATTATCCCCCATTCATTCCCAGTAAGTCTTGGTGGTCAGCAGATTAAAGTAGAAATATATATTTCATATTTTAAATTCATAAGGACAGATCTGAAAAATCTGGCGAGGGAGTTTGTTCATATGTGTGCACAGAAAAAGAAGAATGTGGGGAATAAAAGGAAAGCTAGGAAGGAAAATAAAAACACTTTATGCTTTCCTAAAAGAGGCACAAATTCAAAAGGGGCCATCTAGTACTTCTACTTATAGTCAAAGCTACTTCTAGGTAAAGAGCTAGAGAAGATATGGTGTAGAGGCCAGAGGCTAGAGGTAAGTTTATGTTATTCTCAGGTATGCACCCACAGACCAGGGTTAACCAGAGAGACACCATATAACCAACCTTCGTCTTCAGGTGAGGGATATGTCTGACGTGTCCACAGAGTGAAGAACTGAGCCACAGGATGAGAAGAAGACAGAACTCATGACCTTGGAGGTCAAAGTCAGTGAACGTGGAGATACCCAGCTTTGACTGAACTTTGGACAACACTATCTCTCAGGGTGTGGCCTTGGAATTATAGCATTGGCCATAGTTTGAAGAATGCTAGAGGTTCAAGGTCAGATTGTATCTTGACTGAGAAAGGAAAAAACTGCTGGTTTGATAATTTATGAAGGCTTCAGTCTGGTGGAAAGAGAGGAAATTGGGGCAGGAAGGTTAGAATCAAATGCTGAGGGACTTGGATGAGAGGCTAAACAGTTCATATTTTATTCTTTTGGTAATAGAAACTACTTATCTTTTAATAAGAGAGAAGCATAGTTGTCAGATGGTAATGTGGATCTCAACCAGAGTGGTGCAATGGGAGGAGGAGAGAGGAATGGATGAATACAAGAGAGACTGGAAATCATTCTCTACAATATATTAACCGGGGAGAGAAGGAGTCAGAAGTTAATTTACACTTTCATTCAATATCTCTATTCTTGGACCACTTAACTTAGCTCGGTTTGAAGAATTCAGATTGAACCTCAGGTCTGACTGAACCTTCTTGCTTGGATGTGTCTGCCTCTAATCATATCAGAGCTTGGGTGGGAGGACATATGGGGGTCAGAAGAATTCATTTATCTATCAGAGAAACTACTCCAAATGGATAGTGTTCTGAGAGTAAGGGAACAGTGTGACTGTTTACGGGATGTCTGCAAAAGTGCCTCCCCAGGGGGCTGTCATTTCGGTTTGTGTGATAGTCAAGGAGCAGGAAATGTGCAACTTAGGCTCTCACTGATTGATCCCTCTTTTGTTTTAGGAATCCTAGATGGGTGCCTGTTCTGCAAGACTCTCTGTATGGATGCAGTGCAGCACTGGGGCAAGCAGTATGATGTTCACAATCTGTATGGCTACTCCATGGCAGTCGCCACAGCAGAGTAAGGCCACTATGGCTAGGACCTGCTAATTATTGAATGTAAAGAATTTGTGTGTGTGTGTGTGTGTGTGTGTGTGTGTGTGTGTGTGTGTGTGTATGTGTTTATATATGTGTTTTTAATTCTTGTAGATTACGGGCTTAATGAATAAAATTTCTTAATACAAAACAAAGAAAAACAAAACATATTTAATGGCGCAGAATGCTCTCAGCAGGGACTCTAATTCTACTGAAAGAGAGCTGGAAGAGAAGAATGGGTTATTCGTTTTTAATGTCTTTGGTATTGCTGCTGTATTCCTGGGCTGAGATAAGCAAAGATCTCAGCACTGACTCCTTAAATCTCTCTCCCTTTCTAGAGCTGCCAAGACTGTGTTCCCTAATAAGAGAAGCTTCATTCTGACCCGTTCTACCTTTGCGGGGTCTGGCAAGTTTGCAGCACATTGGTTAGGAGACAACACAGCCACCTGGGATGACCTTCGATGGTCCATCCCTGGCGTGCTTGAGTTCAACCTTTTTGGTATCCCAATGGTGAGTTGCTACCTCAAGCTCTCCTATGAACCTGAATTCCCAGAAAACTTCATTTTAGAACATTTTTGAGCCACAAAACTCCCCTCTCCTGCCTGCCATGGCTGGGGATTTAATGTCTTGAGAACGTGTGCTTCATCTATATCAACAGGACTTTGATACCATGACATTCTTTCCTGTACTACTGTAGGAAGATAGAAGGTGTAACTTTGATATTTACTGAAATATATCTTTTTTATTAAAGTATAACATACTTTATACAGAAAAGCGTATGTATCCTTAAGAATACAGCTGATGAATTTCACCAACTGAACACATCTGTGTATATAGTACCAAGATAGTACAAAGAACTGTAACATTGCCAGCACCCTAGGGGCTTTGGCATTTTTAAGTTAAATCCAACATATTTATGAATTGAGCTCCTACAGTGTCCAAGGTCTTGAGCAGAGTGGGCATGGTGAGAGGGAAGGAAAGCGTAAATGTAGTAAAGACGCACCTTCTCTTTGCCCAGAGGGTTTACAGTTTAGTAAGAGGAGACATGTATAAATAAATAAATATGACAAACGAGGGTAAAAAGACCAACAGGGACATATGAGTTAAATGTTATGGGAGATCCCAAGAAAGGGATTCGTCTGACAAAATTATGAAGGACTAAAGGAATCAAGGCAGGTAGTCAAGGAACACTTCATGGAAAAGATTACATTTGAAATTAAACTCGAAAAGTGAGTATTTTTCATCTGACTAATGAGAGGAGAAGTTCATTTTAATACTGAGAAATAAAGGTGAGCAAAAACAGTATAAGGGGGATTATTTGATGTATCTGTAAGGATTGGTGTGTGGGACTGGAATGAGAAATGATGCTAAAAATGTGGGTTTGAACCAGATTTTAAAGAGCTAAAAGGATGAACAGCAAGGAGGTACTGGAGATTTTTTTAAATAGGTGAATGACATGGTCAGAGTTAGGCTTTAGAAAAATAATGCTGATAGTGGTGAGGTCAAAATAATAATATCAACAGTATTACTAGGTACTATGCATCCAAAAGCTCTTGTACGTAAAGTGTACAACTTATCTCACTCATTTACTAAATACCTCTGTAGTTATTTAGTACTAACTAACAAAACGAGAAAAGTGAGGCACAGAAGGGTTGAGTAACTTACTCAAAGTCATCCACATTCAAGAGTGAACACAGGCTGTGGCTCAATTCTGACCACCCTCCTAGCCTTCTAGGTCAGAGGTTTAAGCAAAGTTCAGTTGGGAGGTCCCTGGTGAAAAGCAAAGAAGAGTGGCAGAAGGAAGTGAGGTATACCTGTTGTCTGTGTGTCCTTCCAGGTGGGTGCTGACATATGTGGCTTTGCCTTGGACGCCCCTGAGGAGCTCTGTAGGCGGTGGATGCAGCTGGGTGCATTTTATCCATTTTCTAGGAATCACAATGGCCAAGGCTACAAGGTAAGGTCCTAGGAAACAGAGTCGGAATACATTTGGCATACATTAGGACTAGATCTGTTTACATCCTCACCAAGAATCTGCTGAGCCAACCTGTTACCTGGTCTTCACTTACAATAATTTGCACCATCATGTGCAGTTAACCAGAACATGTGCTGTATCATAAAAATGCCCAACTGCCTCAGCCTGTTATTTGCTGCTGCATTCAAGGAAATGGCAAGTCTATGAAGGTCTTTAGTCAAATTTCTGTACACCTTATCTACATTGCTTACTTTTAAATAAGAAGCAAAAAAGGAAATACTTCAAAATTATTTAAATTGCAGTCTCTCAAGAGATGAGTCTTAAAGAGTGAGCAAGGCAGGATGAATAGAAACCCCAAGGAGAGACATTTACTTGGTACTGCTCAGAAGTGAGGTTTGCAACCTAGGCCCCTGTCATTCAGGAGGGAAATTCCTGGTTGTAATGAATGAGGTCTGGAATTCTGCAGATGCTTCTGCCATCCTGCAGCCAAACCACAACTGCAAACTCCTATTTCCTTACAGGACCAGGATCCTGCCTCCTTTGGAGCTGACTCCCTGCTGTTGAATTCCTCCAGGCACTACCTTAACATCCGCTATACTCTATTGCCCTACCTGTACACTCTCTTCTTCCGTGCTCACAGCCGAGGGGACACGGTGGCCAGGCCCCTTTTGCATGAGTAAGTTCACCTAACCTCCTCAAATTTTATTAATGTATCTGGAACAACACTGACTGTATCATCAAATATCAGAGTGAAAATCAAAACAATTCAGGCAGTTATTCAAGTCTATATATCTATCATCTATCTCAATTAATCTATCACTCTATCTAACTGGAATACCTAGTTGGTTTTTGTAAGCCTCATCTGTTCCCTTTTGGTAAGAGAATTAGACTAAAAGTCCTGGGACTTCAGGTCTTTTCTTTGTTATGCCACTCACTAACTCTATATCGTGGACAAATCATATTTTTCTTAGTTTCTTTAGTCTTAATTTAAAGGATTTGAAATCTTGTCTGTGATGGTCTCTTCTGTAATGCACTAGAATGCCAGAAGTAATTTCAAGCTGTAGGAATGAGCCTATAATATAAATACAAATGAGGACATTTTGAAGGATTTGTAGAATTTCAGAGTTCTTATTTCTCAGGCAATGAACATCTCTAACTTAATTCTAAAACAGGGCAATTAAAGGCATTTTCTTGTCAAAGTACAGTCAACTCCCTTATGTGGGTGACATATGAGGCCCTCAGGCACATATCAAGCTATTATATATTCATTATTTTGGGAAGTTTTTGTCTGCTCATGAAATTTATTGTCAAAATGCAGATATCATGAAAGAGAAAAAAGTAAAATATGAAATTACCTGGTATTTTGGATAACCAGATCTAGTTTCTTGATACTCAGCTGAAGTTCTGAAATGTATTGATTATTTAACTTATTTTTTTATTTTAAATTTTTGTGGGTCCATAGCAGGTGCATATATTTATGGGGTATATGAGATGTTTTGATACAGGTATGAAATGTGAAATATTAACATTATGGGAATGGGGTAGCCATCCCTTGAGCATTTATCCTTCAAGTTATAAACAATCCAATTACATTATTTTAGTTACTTTTAAATGTATAATTAACTTATTATTTACTCTAGTCACCCTATTGTGCTAGCAAATAGTAGATTTTATTCATTCTTTCTATTTTTTTTGTACCTGTTAACCATCTTCACTTCCCTCCCAGCCCCCTACCACCCTTCCCAGCCTCTGGTAACCATCCTTCCACTCTCTGTGTCATGAGTTCTTGGTTTTTAGATCCCACAAATAGGTGAGGACATGTGATATTTGTCTTTATATGCCTGGCTTATTTCATATAACATAATGATCTCCAGTTCCATTCATGTTGATGCAAATGTCTGGATCTCAGATAACTTACTTTTTTTTTTTTTTTTTTTTTTTTTTTTTAAAAAAAAAGAGGAGTATGGGAAATAGAATTACAAGCCTGGGACCTGCCTGGCATAGATACTGGAATGGAAACATCTGTTCATCCTGAGGGAAGAATAGGAGACATGGGCTGGGGAAGGGGAACCTGTCTAGGAGTACATAGGGGATTGAGTAGGTGTCACAGAATAATTTGGGAGGTTTGCCCAGGCTGCCAGCCTGCATGCTTTCAACAGGTTGTGAGTAGAGCTACAATAAATCTCATTGGCAGTGACCCAAATCTCAGTGAACTGTCTCTCTTGTCACTAGGTTCTATGGGGACAACAACACTTGGGATGTGCACCAACAGTTCTTATGGGGGCCCGGCCTCCTCATCACTCCAGTTCTGGAAGAAGTAAGTGTTCCCACAGAGATACACTAGGGATCTCTGCTTCTGTTCCTGCTGTCCTGCAAACTCCTCTCTCCTTATTCGAAACTCATTTCCAACATCTCTATGGAGTCAGCCTCAAAGAGAGTATGCTAGATTTTGAGAAGGTAGACATCTGGTAATTACACATTTTCTGTTCTAGAATTTTTTTTTCTCTTGATCAAGTTTCCAATCAGTTTAGAAGCGTTTACTGGAAACTCTATATTACAAGTTAGATTAGTTTATTCTTGCATTGCTATAAATTCCCGACACAGTAATTTACAAAGAAAAGAGATTTAATTGGCTCACTGTTCTGCAAGCTTTACAAGAAGCGTGATCTGCGCAGCTTCTAGGGAGGCCTCAGGAAGCTTACAGTCATGGAGGAAGGCAAAGGGGAGCAGGGATGTCACATAGCAAAAGCAGGAACAAGACAGAGAGTCAGGAGAGGTGACACACTCTGTTTTTTTGTTTGTTTGTTTGTTTTTTGAGACAGAGTCTCACTTTGTTGCCCAGGCTGGAGTGCAGTGGCACAATCCTGGCTCACTGCAACCTCCGCCTCCCAGGTTCTTGCAATTCTTCTGCCTCAGCCTCCTGAGTAGCTGGATTTACAGGCATTCCCACCACGCCAGCTAATTTTTTATCTTTTGTAGAGGTGGGGTTTCACCATGTTAGCCAGGCTGGTCTCAAACTCCCGACCTCAGGAGATCCGACTGCCTTGGCCTCCAAAGTGCTAGGATTACAGGCATGAGCCACCATGCCTGGCTGCCACACACTTTTAAACAACCAAATCTTATGAGAATTCACTCACTCTCACGAGGACAGAACCAAGGGAATGGTGCAAAGCGTTCATAAGAAATCCTCCCTCGTGATCCTGTCACCTCCCTCCAGGCCCCACCTCCAACACTGGGGATTACATTTCAACATGAGATTTGGACAGAGACAAACATCCAAACTATATCAGGAGTGGTCCTATTTGTTGTCAGATTCTCATAGCAGATCCTGACTTGCTCCATGACCTAGAAGCAGGATGGAGCAGTGACCCAGCACTCACTCTAAAGTCAGGCTGACCAGGATGTGATTGTTTTCTCTGCCACTTTGAGCCTGTGTGATCTGGGGTGATTATTGTGCTGGCTTCTCCTCTGTAGAGGTGTAACAATAATAATAATAATAGTACCCATCATTTGAGAATGTTGGAAAAATTAAATGAGGTAATCATGTAAAGCTGGAATGTTTGTCACCATACATGTTTTATTATTATTATTATTTCTAATGTGGTTACATTTGGGATTTCTCTCTGCATTGCCAAGTTATAGCTTCTATTATTTGTATTAGAGGAGAGGCAGAAGAAAGGATTAATAACGGAGAAAGGAAAGGGCATTCTCACCCTCTCTATATATGATTAAGAAGTTCCCTAGAGAATAAAATGAAATCTGTTTTATTTCCCTCAGGGGACACTATATTGTTTTAATTTCAGGGTGTGGAGAAAGTGATGGCATATGTGCCTGATGCTGTCTGGTATGACTATGAGACTGTAAGTAGCTTTGACTTTTCTTCTACTACTTAAGACTGCAGCATAGACAAGCTACCTATTTGGAGAGAGAGAAATCCATCTGCGGGCTGAGGAGTATTTTTGTAGTGTTTTCTGTAATTTCATAGCAGAACCTGGATATAAAGTTAACCTAAACCCCTAACATCAGTCATGATGAAATGTGAAAAAATACCTTCATATACTTTATTCTACAATAAATTAGAGACTGACATAGTGTCTCTTTTTTTGTTTTTTTTTTTTGTTTGTTTGTTTGTTTGAGATAAGAGTTTTGCTCTCTTTGCCCAGGCTGGAGTGCAATGGTGCAATCTCGACTCACTGCAACCTCTGCCTCCCCAGTTCAAGCAATTCTCCTGCCTCAGCCTCCTGAGTAGCTGGGACTACAGGCATGCACCACCAAACCAGGCTAATTTTGTATTTTTAGTAGAGACAGGGTTTTTCCATGTTCATCAGGCTGGTCTCAAACTCTTGACCTCAGGTGATCTGCTCGCCTTGGCCTCCCAAAGTGCTGGGATTATAGGCGTGAGCCACTGCACCCAGCCCATAGTATCTCTTAAATGAATATTGTAGGAACTGATGGACAATGTGAGCTTCATCAGGAATCACATTACATGGTTAGAACTATCGGTTTATGTAATATACAGCAAATAGCCTCAGCATGGCATAAATGTTCTCTTAAACCCCCAACTGATGGCTGAACATGTCGTTCCTAATTTTTTTTCTTCTCTTGTTTGATCGCCTGGCTAGACAGTAATTCAGCTAATTGGAAAGGGGAGAGAGAGCTGTGGATCACTTGGCATGTAGATAATCAGTGAAGAAAAATGTGCTGTCATGCCAGTGTGTTTGATTTATCTGCATGCATCAGGGGGGCCAAGTGAGATGGAGGAAGCAAAAAGTTGAGATGGAACTTCCTGGAGACAAAATTGGACTTCACCTTCGAGGAGGCTACATCTTCCCCACACAGCAACCAAATACAACCACTCTGGCCAGGTATAGCATGGCTGGAGTGTCCTTTAAGGAGGATGCTGACAAAACCAGTCATTTCTGTCCCCATGTGTTGACCAAGCACCAGGATTCTGAAACACCATGTGGAGTTTGGGGAGGAAGGGTATTGGGGTATGTATGAAGGAGGAGGAGTGGGGTGTCCTCAAAATCTGTTTTGAATTTCCCTCAACCTCTGTTCAAGAAGCTGTTGATTTAGAGCTGTATCAAGATGGATTTTGAAAGACTGTAGTTTATTTACTTCCTTAAACTCTTTGAATTTCTTTTTGAAACACACTAACAGCCAGGATCAGCCTCCTTGGTTTGCCCAGGACTGTTGCACTTTTGGCACCATACATCTTCCCTCTTGGGATGCTTCTCAGTTCTGGACAAACCACGTCAGTTAATCCTCCTGTCTGCATTGGCCATGTAGCCTATCCATGTTTCTCTGCTCTTGACTCACTCTTTCTTATTTCTAGAGGGTCAGGATTCACTTTCCACCCTCCTAGAAATCTCAGCTTCCTATTTCTTTTCTCCCACTAAGATTTCTTTCTTGTGATTCACAATTTGATTCAAAAATTACCTCCTGCAAACCTCAAATCTCCATGTCACTGAATTTTCCTTTATACTCAATTGATTCCAACATTCTAGATTCCATCTGTACTGAAGAGGTGCACAATTATATCTTCATGCCTTTGAGAGTATTAGCCTATTTGTCTTTAATAGACTAGGAGTTCTTTGGAAGTCAGACGCCTGTCTTTTCTTTTGAACCTCTCTTACTACTTTAATTTTCCAAATTGTTGACTTTTTACAATACTAATGGAAAATTTCCCTAAATCCAATACTATATGGCTTCATTTTTCTAATTGTTTACCTTCAAGCTGTTCTGCACACTAATACCAAATTTATTTTTTCCAAAATGAAAATCTCAAGTGGTTGCTCCCATGCTTGAAGTCCAAACTCTTGCAATAATAGGGTATTGAAAACCAATCACAGCCTAGTTCCACGTTACTTTGACAACTCTATCTCCTGCCACACCTTCATGTACGTACAGACCAGCCATGCCAAAAAACTTGGCTATTTCCCAAACATACCTATGTATTTTACTGCATTTGAGTTTTGCAATTTTTCTTTCTGACATTCTTTGCCTGGTACAGTCTTAATGATCTAAACAAAACTTACATTTTATCAGCAGGAAATCTTTCTTTAATCTTCCAGTAGAAGCACCACCACTTCCAAGTTTCTAGTCATTTTTCATATATATGTATTTGTTTATCAGGCAGATAAAAATATATATATATATATATTATATATATAACATATATATAATATAAAATATTTATATATATAATACATATATAATATAAAATATTTATATATAATATATATATAATATAAAATATTAATATATATAATATATATAATATAAAATATTTATATATATAATATATATATAATATAAAATATTTATATATATATTTATTTGCTCCTCAGATGATTTTCTCTTTCTTCTTTAATACTATGGGCATTTCAATCATAGTTGTATATTCCATGCTTGAAAATTGTATTATCTGAAGTGTTTAGGTAAATCTAAGTCTATTGTTAGTTGTCTTTGCTGACTTACTTTTCTGTTGACTTATTACCTTGCGTGCTTGGTGATCTTTTGTTTTTAAGCTGTGATACCTTATAAACGTGGGTCTCATTCTTCCAGAGATGATTTACCTTCTTCTCTGTTTGCAAGCAAGGAATTACTTCCCATCATGTTAGTTTCCTTCAAGGATCCAGGAAACTGGGAGGTTGCCTAGAGGAGTGACAGAGTGAGGAGAGATTCCAAATGAAAATTGCTGTCTCCCTCCCCTTCTTCCTCTATGTCCATCTATTTTACCATGTCTTTGAGAAATGTTTTGTGTTTCCTATTCTAAATTATAAAGTAGATAATTAGAATTATTTTTCTATTAAAACAAACTAATAACCAATAATCAGATAAGTTACCATTAAATAGATGGATCTTATTTTATGTTGTTGTTTTCTGAGTATGAAAACAACATACTCAGAAATAGGAAACACAAAATATACTCCTTAGGCAGGCAAAAATGTATCTTGCTCACAGCACTGGATACTTCTCCCGAGGGCATCATTGCTAAAGTGATCTGACTGAACCAATTGCCTAAGATTTGTTTCTCTTCTCATACTCTGTGTTCTAAATAGTAGTTGCAGAAGCAGCTTTCATTTGAGCTATTGCAGTGACTCTGGTGCTTGAATTCTTGCCTCCAACATAGATGTTATTGCTACTGTTTGGGATATTTCTATCTCCTGTGACACCGTTGATATTAAAGATAGATACGCCTGTCAATTTTGTGTTTGTAACTGAAGAAAACAGAACCATCTGCTGTCCAAATTTGATGGAAACATCCTCAGCACAGTTGGCAAAATTCTCTGACTCCTGTCTTTGTCTCATAAATCTTGTTTCCCACAGTCGAAAGAACCCTCTTGGTCTTATCATTGCCCTAGATGAGAACAAAGAAGCAAAAGGAGAACTTTTCTGGGATGACGGGGAAATGAAGGGTGAGTAGTTATGATAATGTTGCATTTTTAAAGCCTGCACCTGTGACTTATGGTCCGTCACTCCTGCTAGTCATTCAGCTTTGGGAGAAATCTCACCAGACACAGTAGCAAGAGTCACTTAAGTATTTTGTTTCTGGTTGCATGGTTCAGAGGTAGCAGTAGATGAACTACAAAAGAAAGAAAAATACATTTCTATTTGTGACAATTCTCCCATTGGCCAGTGATATCTATAACAGGCTCTCATTTTATTGTCAGTGGGTGCTCAGGAGAGATGGTTTCAAGACTGTTCCTGTAGGTCAATGTTAATGTCTTCCTCTCCAAATTCTTATGAGCAAATGTTGATGATGTAAAAATCATAGACCTGCCATAGAGGCAGTGAAAATATACTGTTCTAGTGTGCGCTCATCTAGCCATACTTTTTAGCCTATTCATGGCTCCAGTATACTAACAATACCTGTGCTTCAAGTTTAGGAAATAGACTCCTTTGAGACATATGCCTGGAAAGCCTTTGGAAGGGAACCTTTGCAATGTTCCAGTAAGAAAGATAAAGAAAAGCAATGACTTGACCTTGGAGACTCTTGTCCATCTAATACAATCTGTAGATTTAAAAATTTATTTATTTGTTGAATTGTAAAATATTTAATTGGAAAATAAAGATGAAATTTATTCAAAGTGAACAAAGTGAGAATTTAATATATATAATCATAGTATAATGATTACCACAGCTATTTTAATGGACACATCTATCACCACCCATACTGTAGAGTGGATCCCCAGAACTTATTCATCTAATAGCTAAAGGTTTATACCCTTGACCATCATTTCCCGATTTTCCCCACCCTCAGGCTCTAAGAACCACTGTTATACTGCCTGCTTCTATGAACTCAACTTTTTTAGATTCCACATATAAGTGAGACCATGCAGTATTTGACTTTCTGTCTCTGACTTATTTCACTTAGTATAATGTCCTCCAGATTCATCCATGCTGTTGCAAATGGCCAAATTTCTTTTCTTTTTTTTTCATGGCTGAATAATACATTGTTGTATATGTATATTGTAATTTCTTTATTCATCCATTGATGGACACTTAGGTTGTTTTCATATCTTGGCTACTGTGAAAAATAAAATTAAAATCTTAAATGTAAGGGCTGAAATTGTAAAGCTTCTAAAAGAAAGCAGAAAAAAACCTCCTTGACATTTTAGTCTTGGCAGTAACTTTTTGGATATGATACAAAAAGCAAAGGCAAAATACCAAAAAATAAACAAGCATGACTACATCAAATGAAAAGACTTCTGCATAGCAAAATAAACAGTCAACAAAGTGAAAAGGCAAACTACAGAGTGAATAATAATGTTTGCAAACCACTAATAAAAAATATATAAGGAACTCATGTAACTCAGTAGCAAAAGATCAAGTGACCCAATTAAAAACAGGGTGAAGGAATTGAACAGATATTTTACCAAGGAAGACATTCAAGTGGCTAAATGGTGTGTGAAAAGATACTCAACGTCAGTGAATGACAGAGAATTGCAAACCAAAAATCACAGTGAGACATCACCTCACACCTGTTAGCATGGAAATTATAAAAAAAAAGACAAGAGATACGTGCTGGTGAGGATGTGGAGAAAATGGATTTTTTGTAGATTGTTGGTGGGACTGTAAATTGGTACAACCATTATAGAAAATAGTGTGGAAGTTCTTCAAAAAGTTAAAAATAGAACTTCCTTACAGTCCATGAAATCCCACTTCTGTGTGTATATCCAGATGACACGGAATCAATATCTTTAAGAGATATACTCACGTCTATGTGTATTACAGCATTATTCACAACATCCGAGATACAGAAACAGTCTCAGTGTACATTGATGAATGAATGAATAAAGAACTGTGATACACATATGTAATGTGGTATTATTCATTCATAAGGAAAAGGAAGTACTGCCATTTGTGAGATCAAGATGTAGCTGAAAGGAGTGGCAGGGTGAATTTCTTTCTGTGGTGGGCAGACCAGAATCTGACTTGTCTTTCTCTCTCTTTCAGATACTGTGGTCAATAAAGTGTATCTTTTATGTGAGTTTTCTGTCACTCAAGTGAGTAGCACGTTTTTATGAATCTTAGGTGTGGGCTTTTGTCTGACCATCAGCTCATCCGTGCTTGTGTATATGCGTGATTATATTTGTAACTTTTTATGCATTATTGGCTATAGGTGATTACATTTGTATGTATGAATTCATGGATGTTTTCAAAAGGAGGCATTAATGTAGCAGCTAGCAATTCTAAATACAGTTTTTAAATGTCTGTGTTTTCATTATTTTTTAAAATTAGGGGATTATTAAAATAATGTACTTATTGAGAACAAACTAGTAGAGAAAGCAGAGAGGAATGCAGTGCGATGGGGGGGTGTCAGGTCTGGAATGAAATGTTGGAGTGACTTGAGAATCTGTATATTACAGGCATATCTTTGTACATACTTAGACTTACTTGTTTTGCAGAACCGTTTGGAGGTGAATATTTCACAATCAACCTACAAGGACCCCAATAATTTAGCATTTAATGAGATAAAAATTCTAGGGACACAGGAACCTAGCAATGTTACAGTGAAACACAACAGTGTCCCAAGTCAGACTTCTCCTACAGTCACTTATGATTCCAACCTGAAGGTAAAAACCATTTTGTTGAGATGGTATTTTGAGAATTCTCCATAGCATCATGGTGTTCCCTCTTGCCGAGGTTGCATGGGTTCCTGAAGGACCAGAGCACCTTTGAGGCTTGTTTTGGGGAAGTTAGAGGGCTGGGGAAAACAATAAGGTACCCAGAGCTAGAATGAGTTGGGTGTTTTCCTTCTTATTCCCTTCTCTGCCTCTCAGTGTTCTGCTCTCTCTAACTGGTTTCACTTCCTTTTCCCAAAAATGGAATAACAATTATGATAAGACACAAGAAGAGCCAAGTTAGGAAAGTGTGGAACAGCCTTATATTATTATTATTATTTTTAATTTTTATTGCATTTTAGGTTTTGGGGCACATGTGCAGAACGTGCAAGATAGTTGCATAGGTACACACATGGCAGTGTGTTTTGCTGCCTTCCTTACATTATTAAACTGTTTATTTTGTATGACTAGCATAGATAAGATTCAGTTTTCAAAAATGACTAGTTTGGATAGGAAACTTGTGGTCAGATTTTGGAGGGTCTTAGGTACCAACTTGATTTAATTCTTAAAGGGTCTCATATTGATCCTTGAATGAAGGCTGTGCTGCTGTTTGTGAGCATTGTTGGGACTGCGAGTGGGGGTTGGAGACTAGTAGAACAGGAAATAACAAGATGGTTTAGACTGGTAGGAGACTGGGAGAAGGATGATCATCTTTAGATTGTGATTTTAGAGTGTGATTTTATTACTCCAGACAAGTGATAACTTTAAATTGAGAAGTGCTGTTTAAAGATGTGTCAATGATAAATAGAAAAATACTAAATATTTGAATTAATGGGAGTCAAAGAAGGTTTCATATTTGGAGCCTTTGGGCTCAGAGAAATGAGTCTGGGATGTTAGAAATGGAAAAAAATATAATGATTTTTTTTAACTTATCAATTTTGCTGTTGTTAAAATTAAAACCCAAAGAAATGAAATAGAATACCCAATTTACCCTGATGTGATTATTATGCATTATATGCCTGAATTAAAATATTTTATATACTCTATAAATATATATACCTACTATATACACATTAAAATTAAAAAATAAAAAAAGAAAGTATTTGTTCAGCATTCTACAGAAATGTGGGCCTGATAACCAGGTCATATGATTCTTCTTGCTGTGTTCATTTTACCACTCCAGGCTAATGGGGGATACACTCCAGGTTTGGGGGTTGAAGATCAAGAGGATCAACTCACTTTAGGATGACACCATATGTCAAACTAAAGAGGAAGTGCAAAGAGAGCCTTCCTGACAGGATACAGAGGGCTAGGAGGAGTCAGGGTAGAAAAGAATAAGGAATGATCATGACAGGTTCTGTTCGACCGAACTGTTTTCATTACACTGTGTATAAGATTCTGCTAGAGTGGAGACATTTGCCCTGTTGCTGCTAAATAGGTTCCCACACTGTAAAGTTCTCTTCTTGTAAGCTAAAGTCATGTTGCTTGGATGTTTGAAAGTCTGATCTAATTTCTATTTTTTTTTTTTTTTTTTTGCTTAAAATGAAAGTCTCAGATCTTGCAAGGCCTTTCTCCTAAAGATGAATTTCCTTATGATTCCCACATTCCTACAGGTTGCCATTATCACAGACATCAATCTTGTCCTGGGAGAAGCATACACAGTGGAGTGGGACATAAAAATAAGGGACGAAGAAAAAATAGACTGTTACCCTGATGAGAATGGTGCTTCTGCAGAAAACTGCGCTGCCCGTGGCTGCATCTGGGAGGTAACTTTGCTGATGGGGTTCATGCACATGAAAATCTCCACACCTGATCTGTCCTTTCTTAAGCATAGCACTGTTACTTACATAATTACTTAAAATGCATACAAAGAAAGGACTTCCAAAGGGACCTGCTCTGAATGTGACAAGTAGGTGGAGACATGTGTAAGACTTAAAAAAAAAAATATTTTGCTTGGAGACCAGGAATTTAAATTTATGCTATTGCCAAGTTATAAGTGATAGGGTGGCTTTATTGCCCTATAAAATGACTTTTGTAATGCTGTTTAGAGAACTTTCAGACCACATGCTGTGCTGATCTATGACTTTGGCCTCACTTTTCAGGTATCCAATTCTTCTGGAGTCCCGTTTTGCTATTTTGTCAACGACCTATATTCTGTCAGTGATGTTCAATATAATTCACATGGGGCCACGGCTGACATCTCCTTAAAGTCTTCTGTTTATGCCACTGCCTTCCCTTCCACACCCGTGAACCCCCTTCGCCTGGATGTAACTTACCATAAGAATGACATGCTGCAGTTCAAGGTAAACACAGTACGTGAATCAGGGACTGATTAGACCCTTTTCAGTTCCATTACCTTTTGCTGGCCAAGGTCACAGAACCCCAAAATAAATTAATCATGCTGCAATACACTAGACTATTATCCAAAAAGCATTGAGAAATCATTGAGGGAACAATGAGACCTGCCCTAATTTCTGTTTGGAAAAGATTACTGTGGCTACTGTTAGGAAAATGGCTGGGAGAGCCAGAGTGCGTATGGAGAGACAAGTTGGGAGGCTACCAGTTGAGTAGGTTAGATAAGGGATTGGGTTTGGACTAGACAGTGGAACGAAGGTGGAGAACAGTGGACCTGTGTGAGGTTGAGAAAGTTGGGTTACAGGATCTGGTGCTTGACTGCAAGCAGGGGACAGGGAGAGGGAAGCATCAAGATTGATGATTGTGTTGTAGCTTGCATCTTAATATGGATGGTGCTGACATCAACCAGAATGGGAAGACTGAAAAGGGTTGTGCCTGATCAATGTAAGATGATGTGTTCAGTTCGGGATACTGAATTTGAGTTATCTGTAAAGGAGCAACAATGTGCAGGGATTTAATTCCTTTCCAGGATTTAGTTACATTTAAGGACTAGGGATGGACTAGTTGTTATATCTATTTCTCTATTAAACTAAGCTTCTCAAGGACAGGAATGTGCCCTTTCCTCTTTGTGCTTCTGGAGTGTGAGACAGAGCCTGGCAGACAGTTAGCACTGTAATGTTATTGGCAGAGTCAGTGAAAGTGATCAGGACATTGTCGCATGGCCTGAAAAGTTCTTTACAATCTGACATCAGTCCGAATTCTGAGTTCTTGTACATCCTCTAATGCAGGGATGATGCTATTGTATATTTATATCCTCATCATGGCACTAGTATGTTGTAGGCACCTAAAGGGTTTGAAGTGAATGAATTTTCTTGGGGTCTTGCCTTAACCATTGCCTGCCTACTCTACCTCTTAAGCACAGAGTAGCTCTTTCCAAAGCATTTGCCTCTTTCTGGCCCACTTTAACACTCTCTGTGTTTGTGGTTGTTATTCTTCACCAGAATGACTTGATCTCCTTTCTTTGTTTGGTTCATGACTGCCATCCTTCTAAGACTCAGCCTGTATTTCTCCCGTGATACCATCTCTGTCTTCCAGAAACATTGTTAGGCATTTCCTTCCCTAGAATCTCAAAGCACTTCTAAATAGCCCTTCCTTAGCACACATCACCCAGGTGTTGTGTGCTGATCTCTTTCACTTCTCATTAGCATATAAATTTTGTAAAACCATAATATTGCAGTGCTCACCTCATAACCCTGGTGTCTAGTAGTGTCAGGCAGGGATGTAGCAGGTACTCATGAATCAGTTTAGATACCACTTTCAGCAAGAACATTATGATTACTTTAATCAAATAGATTTTATTTTGTGGAGACAAGTTTTTTTTTCAATTCAGAAAAGTTTTCAGGTATTTATATATACTTATATGCCCACACAGAGTAACAAGTAACATATTCATAAATACCACACTGATTCCAGAATGATTTTCCAAGTTAGCACCAGTGTCCATTTGAGTATATTACTGTAATAGAGGTCTTAATAATGAGATATGGCAGACTCAGAGAAAAATGTTAAGTCTGAAATTGTTATCTGACATATTAATTACATCTCAGGTATCATGAGTTTAAAGAAGACAGAAACATAGCATCTGAACTTTTTGTCCAAAAATAAAAAAAATTGTGCTAACGGTATAGGTTTCAAGAGTACTATTTTTGCCTAACATCTATTTCATCTGGCCCAGATTTATGATCCCAGCAACAATCGGTATGAAGTCCCAGTCCCTCTGAACATACCCAGGGTTCCATCCAGCAGCCCTGAGGGTCAACTCTATGATGTCCTCATTAAGAAGAATCCATTTGGAATTGAAATTCGCCGGAAGAATACGGGCACTATAATGTGAGTGGCTTCTAGTGTGACTCAGAGTTGATGGTTACCTGTACATTCACTGCCAGGTCCATTGTCTTTGGAGATGTCCTGTTTCAAAGCATCACATTGTCCACTTCCAGATGCATGGATGAGTTGTTTCCTTGTGATCTGTTCTTATGTGAAATCTTTAGCATTCTGGAAATAATTACTGAGGCAGTTGAGTGTGCCTGAGGATTCATCCAAGAAATGTTTATGGGGTTCCTTCTCTAGGTTAGGGGCTGCTCCTTATAGACAGCTGAGGTTTCTTTTCTCATGACAAAAACATAAGACGTAAATAACAAAGATAATTTAAGTTACAGTGTAGAAAGCAGGTTGGGAGAATGATAACTGCTGTACAGGCAAAAGAGCAGGGTAATTGAGAGTTATGATGTGGTTACTGCCTCTGATATTGTAATCAGAGTAGGTCTTGCTGAGAGGGTGACATTGTAATAGGACCTGGATGAGAAGGAGCCACCCATATAAGACAGGGAGAAGGGAAAGAGCACCTTTAGACAGAGGGACTAGGAAGTGGATAGGCCATGAGATGAGCATGCTGGCATGCTAAGGAATAGAAGAAGTCTTGTGTGGATGGAGCAGTGGACAAGTAAGCAGGTGAGTGCTGGGAGATGAAGCTGTGATGCAAGGTTGTTTTCAGATCAGGGGCAGCATGGAAGACTTCATGTTTTCATGTGAAAACATGGAAGAAGTGCAAACAGGGGAGGACATGAGGTGAGATCCTTGTAGGAATATCACTTTGAGTGCTATGAACAAAGTGCACTGAGGGGTGCAAGAGTGGAAGGCGGTGTTGGTGTGGAGTGGTCACAGCTGAGATTGAGGAGTGCCTGGATTTGTATCGTGGAGAACCACGGAAAGGAGGCAGTGATAGAGGGAAACAGAAGAATGAAGAATAACTTTGGGGCTTTTAGTGAGGATATCTCTGATATTTTAATCAAATTGAGTTCATATTTTGTTTTGGAGGTGAATGGGTTTTGGGTAGGAATCAAGCATTCTGCTGTCCTTGAAAAGTCAGCTGCTGGAAGCAGAGAGAAAAGCCCATTTTCTTTTACAAATCTGCCTTTTTGTGTTGCAGTTGGGACTCTCAGCTCCTTGGCTTCACCTTCAATGACATGTTTATCCGCATCTCCACCCGCCTTCCCTCCAAGTACCTCTATGGCTTTGGGGAAACTGAGCACAGGTCCTACAGGAGAGACTTGAATTGGCACACATGGGGGATGTTCTCCCGAGACCAGCCCCCAGGGGTAAGGACAGAGCGTTTGGGTTCAGTGTCTCTGCTTCTCTCCACCTCCACTGCGCATGCTTTGGGGTTCATGTTCCCAAACTCTGCTTGGTCGTCACATTCCGCTTTTAGATGAGTGGGCCAATTCTCAGGCTCCTTTGTTTCCCGTGTTTAATTTATTTCCTGGAGAAAACTAGACCCATCTTAACAAGCACAGTTTTGTTGAGTTTCTTTCTCAGGCATAATGTCTTTTAAACTCCAACTGCTTCTCCCCATGACTCCCCAGTACAAGAAGAATTCCTATGGTGTCCACCCCTACTACCTGGGGCTGGAGGAGGACGGCAGTGCCCATGGAGTGCTCCTGCTGAACAGCAATGCCATGGGTAAGGCCATCTAGTGCTTTTCTTATTTTGAGGGGTAAAAGTCATTCTTGAGTAAATTTAGAATGTGTTTGGCCTAACAGATTTTTGAAGTGAAAATTTTCATTTTACGGGCATTGTTTTTATTTTTTGTGTGTTTAACCTTTCTGTTTATTTCAGTCTAATGTCATGAAAACATTACATAAGAAGGCATAGATAGTAACACCAAGTGGGTCCCAAATATCTTGGAGGCGGGAGCCAGTTACATAATTTGAAAGACGGTACAACTATGGGTCAGAGAAGTTAGTCCGGGGGTATAAGAATGTATGGTTTGTTGAAAAATTACCTATCAGATTCTATGCTCACTATGTGGGTAATGGGATCCCTACCCCAAACTTTAGCGTCATGTAATATTCCCATGTAACAAACCTGCACGTATATCTCCTTATCTAAAATAAAAGTTGAAATGCAAGAATAATAAATTTAGAAGTAGAAAGACAAATATAAAATACACCAAAGGGAAACAAACCCAGAAATGAGACCTGTAGACTTCCAGTTAACTTCTTCAGTTCTGTGTGTATATGATGAAAAATGCCCACCCTTACTACTCTATGATAGGGAGGGTGCAGGAAAATGGAGAAGGTGTAGCTTTCAGGTATCATTCCTAACCTGGAAGGTTTCCAGCTGTGTTAGCATTTTTCTTCATTTTCAGATGTGACGTTCCAGCCCCTGCCTGCCTTGACATATCGTACCACGGGGGGAGTTCTGGACTTTTATGTGTTCTTGGGGCCCACTCCAGAGCTTGTCACCCAGCAGTACACTGAGGTAGGGGGAAATCCAATGTTTATCAAGTACTTATACAGCACAGTCTGTGTACCTGAGCCCACATTCATTCGTATAACTCTCAGATGATAACTGGAATTATTGGTCTTTCTTGGAGAGAGATTATAGAATAAGGAAAAATAGATACATTCTAATGACCATTAAATTGGTAGCCTCTGTAAGCATTGCAGAATAGCAGAAGTAATAGTGGTACTAGTAGTGGTGATGATAGCCATAGTAGTGTGGCAGTAGTAATTGTGGTGATGGGGTGGTGATGGTGATGATGGCAATAGGGGGTGACGGTGGTGATAGTGATGTGAGAATGGTGATAGTTGACGGTGGCAGTAGTGGTAGTGGTGGTGATGGTGAGTATATTGGGGGGTGGTTATGGTGGTGGTGGTTGTGGTGGTAGTCAAGGTGATGGGTGTGTTGTGGTGGTGCTAGTGATGATGGTGATGGTGGTGGTGGTGATGGTGGTGGTTATGGTGGTGGTGGTGATGGTGGTGATGGTGGTGGTGGTGATGGTGGTGGTGGTGGTGGTGATGGTGGTAGTGATGATGGTGGTGGTGGTGGTGATGGTGGTGGTAGTGTTGGTGACTGGGTTGGTGTGGGGGTGTGGTGTTGGAGGTGATGGTGATGGTGATGGAGGTGGTGGTGATGGTGATGGTGGTGGTTATGGTGATGGTGGTAGTGGTGGTGGTGATGGTGGTGGTGGTGATGGTGGTGGTGGTGGTGGTGGTGATGGTGGTGGTTATGGTGATGGTAGTGGTGGTGGTGATGGTGGTGGTGGTGATGGTGGTAGTGATGATGGTGGTGGTGGTGGTGATGGTGGTGGTGGTGGTGATGGTGGTAGTGATGGTGGTGGTGGTGGTGGTGGTGATGGTGGTGGTGATGGTGAGTATATTGGGGGGTGGTTATGGTGGTGGTGGTTGTGGTGGTAGTCAAGGTGATGGGTGTGTTGTGGTGGTAGTGATGATGGTGGTGGTGGTGGTGGTGATGGTGGTGGTTATGGTGGTGGTAGTGTTGGTGACTGGGTTGGTGTGGGGGTGTGGTGTTGGTGGTAGTGTTTGTGATGATAGTGGTGATGCTTGGGGTGGTGATGGTTGGTGTTTGTGGTAGTGGTTATGGTGGTGGTAGTGGTGACTGTGGGTTGCTGTGAGGAGTGTGGTGTTGGTTGTAGTATTTGTGATGATAGTGGTGATGGTGGGGATGCTGGTGGGGTGGTAGTGGGGTGGTGGTGATGATAGTGAAGGGTGATGATAGTGGTAAAGATGGTGGGGGTGTGTGATGGTGGTACTGGTGGTGATGGTGAAAATCATGATGATGGTGGTGGTGACTGAGGTGGTGGTAGCAGCAGCAGCAAATGCTATGTACTACCTACTGTACATCACTGATTGATTACTTGCTGCATGTTAGAACAGTTCACCCATAATAACTCATTCAGTCCCCAGAAAAGCACTACGAAGCAGATACTATTTTCCCTTATTTACAGATGAAGAAACTGAAGCACTAAAATGTTACTGAACCTTTGCCTAAGGTCACACAACTAGCAGGATTGGAGCCTATATGCTAAGCCAGGCATTTTACCTCAGGTTTTGAGCTTCTTAACCAGTTATCTACAGTGACTTTAGAAATGGAGTAAAATCAGCTTTTCCAGAATTTTAAAGGAGGAGCTCCAGTCTAGCAGAAAGCTTTCTTCAAGAATCCCAGTGGCCCTGTATCCTGTCAGATTTGGTCTGGATTTGAATTTGTTAGTTGTCTAGCTGGGCATGGAAAAATATTCTTATTACTTCATGAAAAACTTCAATCTGGTGTCTCTGTTCTGAGGACTAATGTTTCCTGTCTATTTTCTAGTTGATTGGCCGGCCTGTGATGGTTCCTTACTGGTCTTTGGGCTTCCAGCTGTGTCGCTATGGATACCAGAACGACTCTGAGATCGCCAGCTTGTATGATGAGATGGTGGCTGCCCAGATCCCTTATGTACGTTCTCAGTCATGGCTCTGGAGTTTGAAAACTAACCCAGTGCCTCTGTGTCTGGGTTCATTTGTCTAATGTTTGTGGGATTCTATAAAGACATAACATTCTTTTTCAGACAATATCACAGTTAGCCTCACCCCAGCATGGTAATACAGGTAAGGGCCCTTGTTTCCATCTTCTAGAGATGGTAGCTCAAGACTCGCTGTGATTTGCCAAAGGAAGGGGGCATAGGCTGGCACCAGGCTCTTTCTGCCACCTAATGCTTCCTTCCATTTCTTTCTTATGACTTCCAAACATTTAGTCAAAACGTAAAGGAAATGAACCTTATCCTTCACTGGAAGACGGGAGGGGACCCAGTCATCAAAGAATTGATCCCATGAACCATCTCATATCTAATTGTAATCTACTTTTCTATTGTTTACAATAGTTCCATTAGTGGTACATAGTGTTTCCATTAGTGGATAGTGAAATGCAATATTTCATTCTCCAGAAAAACAGTTGTGTCTGATTACCCTCAGGATTGGGTATTCCAAAGCTACTATACATAGTTGCTTTGTTTTCTTTTGCAATAGATTTACCATCCATGTTGTATTAGTCCTGGGTAGTTAACAGAATTTCTTCTAAACATGAACCACTGATACCAGGGGCAGCATTTTCAAGGAGGTCATCACAATCACGCCTGATAGTGGCAGTTTACAAAGCACTTTCCAGTCCTTGTTATTTTATTTATCCTTAGACTAGCCATGCTAGAGAGGCATTGTCATCCTATTTGGTGCAGATTTAGATTTTTTTCCATTTTATCACTGAACATTTAAAAAATAAGTGAACTTCCCAGCAGCTATACCTAACACATGATAGAGCTGGGATTTGAAAACATCAACAAGAAGCTGTCTGAAATTCCACCATGGGTAGTGGAGGGTTGTTCCTCTATAAAGCTTGGGCTTGTACAACAGCAGCCACTCAGCTTCCCGTGTCCTCCCGCAGGACGTGCAGTACTCAGACATCGACTACATGGAGCGGCAGCTGGACTTCACCCTCAGCCCCAAGTTTGCTGGGTTTCCAGCTCTGATCAGTCGCATGAAGGCTGATGGGATGCGGGTCATCCTCATTCTGGTTAGTCCTGATGTGAATGTGTGCAGTCTGTTTGGGAGCAGGTATGGGCTTTGGTGGAGAAAGCTTTATTTCCATGTTACAAGTAGATAAATTGAAGTTCAAGAAGAACATGTATTTCCCAGGACTCATAAAACTCTACAGTTCAGGTAGAAGCTAGGAGTTCCCTGGAGGAGTTCTCCTTTATTCTGTTTCTCCTCATTCTCTAGCTTTGGTTTTCCCAACTGACTTTTGCTTTGGTTTCAGGATCCAGCCATTTCTGGCAATGAGACACAGCCCTATCCTGCCTTCACTCGGGGCATGGAGGATGACGTCTTCATCAAATACCCAAATGATGGAGACATTGTCTGGGGAAAGGTATAATCTGAGCGATAATCCACTGATCCCTAACCTGAGGGTGGGTCGCTGTTAGCGGGTCACAGGCCTGTGTATGTCATTTTTGGCTTTTTCTATTTGGGCGCTGAGGTCAGAAGCTCTCATGTTCTCAATCAATATTTGTTGATACAGTTAATGACTTTTAAAGTCATGTGATGCATTATGGAATTCACTTTCCTCTATGTCAATCTTACATGATGAGCACAGTATTATTGCTACTAGGAACATGGTTTATATAATAATTTCTTAGGAAATCCTCTGTAAGGGAACTGTCTAGTGTGTTGCTGCTGAACATGTTTCTCTCCACAGGTCTGGCCTGATTTTCCTGATGTTGTTGTGAATGGGTCTCTAGACTGGGACAGTCAAGTGGAGGTAAAAGGGTCTTTGCAGATTTGGGTGGAGTCTGGGTTTCTAGGAAGGGGCAGTTGTACCTGCGATTCTGGACATGCCTGTACTGTGGACATCAGCTTGGCAAGGGGGAAACACTTGGGGATGTGATTAGGTGTCAGTCTGTGTGCCCATTACTTTATATGTAGTAATATTTTACTGCCCACTGGGATGTAGATACGTGGATATGTATGATTATCCTTGGGATTTAAGACCAGAGAGCTCAAATTACTTGTCCATGGTTTTAGGTGACAGAGTGGTGATTTCAGTTCCAAGGCCATCAGCTTCCAGAGGTGCAAGAAATTTCCACTGGGCAATACCTCCAAGAAGTGCTGTCTTTTCTCTGAACTAGTATATTTATTGTTGCTGCTTGGGGATCCCTTCTAAACAGTCTTCAGCCCTCGAAGACTGATGAGGTCTTTTCTTTTGTACATCTTTTTTACCCCCATGAACAGGTTTCTCCATCCTCACAGTTACAAGTCCTCCCCTGAGCCCCATCCTTCCTTGGGTTTCTCAACTTTGCTTTCACCTCACAGTTTCCAGCCTCAAGAAAACTTGCTCTTTCCTGGGAACAGTTTTTTGCTTGCAAAGTATCCAGCAAGCCCATGCTTCTGGACCTGAATTATTTTCCAGATTCATTAAGCATTTCTTGCCTGAAAGAATACATGGCTCCTTACTGGTCTAGGAAGCCTACAGCCCCATCCTCTGGCCAAGATGTGTGTCTCCTGAACTGGTGCAGCCTGTGTGCTCTACTCTCAATTGTGACAGTACCCACAGGCAGGGTTCTCAGGGTGGAGTGGAGAAGCTCCTGGAGACCAAGTATCTGCCTGACCTCTCGTGCTGTTCTTCAATAATGGTTATTCTTTCTGGGTGGGAATTGTAGCAGGGCATGTGTAGCCTATGTGACCTCCACAGGAGAGCTGAGGAGACAAGGAAAAGGCCTATTTCCTAGGACATCTGCCAGGAATTGAAGGGACGAAGAAGCTGGCCTGTGCAGTCAGCAATGTGGTATATGTTATAGTGTCTAGATACTCTGTCAAGATCAAGTATTGATCAGACAAATATCCATATTGTGGAAACAAATCCCAGCAGTTGTCAATTCGAGTAGCACCCACTCAGAAGCCCAAGGTGAAGACCTCTTTTGGGAGTTCTTGCTATGTAATGTAAGATCGTAGTCCGTGGACAGAGGTGCAGGAGAAACATTCCAGTCACCAGGAATGTGACTGGCAGGAGTCAGGCCAAATATTCATGCCTTATCCAGATAAGTTGGTTTTCAGGTCAAGTGGTGAGTCCTACAGGGAAAGGCTGATATTGGATAGAACCTCACAATCTGGAGTCTGAGGCTGAGGCCTGGGACAGTTCCAATGGGGTAGGGAGAACAGATGGCACTGCAAGCTAGTGATGTGTAGTTCTCTGATGTCAGTGTCTGACCCCCTGGATCCCAGAGGGAGTTGGCAGCAGTAGCACTATTTAAAATGCGACACACTTGGGACCAGGCTGCTTGGCTGTTGGACTGTATGTCCAGCATTTTCTGTCAGTAGATTCAGTAAAACAAAAGGAACAAAGCAGAAGCTGGGGCAGGTTTGAAGACTGGCAAGAATGATTCAAACTCAGTTCAAAGCTGTTTTTCTTTTGTTTACTACTGAACATGTATCTATCTCTATCTATCTATCTATCTATCTATCTATCTATCTATCTATCTATCTGTCTCTCTCTGCCTATCTTTTCTTTCTTTCCTTTCTTTTTCTTTATTTCTTTCTCTCTGTCTTTGTTTCTCTTTTTCTTTCTTGCTTTCTTTTTATCTATCTCTGTATTTACCTTTTTTCTTTTTATCTGTCTGCCAATCTGTCTTCTATTTATCTATCTATCTATATCTGACTCAGATGTGGCCAGTACTTTATTTACTCTAACTATCCATCCCCCACCCATCCCATTGTTTCTAACCCTGCATGATCTGGAGCTCTGTTTCTGGTGAAAGGTTCTCTTTGTCAGGTTTCATGGTTTCTACCTCAATTTCCCAACAAAGGGTATCCCTGGCACGGCCCCTTCTCTCAAGAATCTCTGTGATGTGACCTACTATCTTCTCATATCCTTGACAGGCAGACCCATGTAGGCAGCTCTGCTTCTGTTTTCTTATGTTCCTTATTTTTTTACTCTTTATCTACACATATGGGTTCCTAATTGCCTTTTGTCTGTTGTGTATAAGAACTGGAGTTCCCCTAGACCAAGTTCGCTTTTTGTTGATTCCCCACCCTCCTCACCAGCATTATTTAACTCTTTAACTCTTACAATGCCATGGTTAGCATAGAGGAGGCTATTTACTGAGACATACAGAGGATAGTAATGTTCCATAACAAGCAACATGAGTATATAAAAATGTATGGATATTTATTTACTGCTTCTACGTGGTGTGAACCCACTGTTAAACACTGTTTATATATTTTATGTTAGGTTCTAAGTTAAGCATTGTGCAAAATGTAAATATCTCTCAGAATAATATAAAACAAGGTTCTTGGTCTCAAAAATCTACAATGGAGTTGAGAAGTTATACCTGACTGGGCACGGTGGCTCATGCCTATAATCCCAGCACATTGGGAGGCCAAGATGGGTGAATTACTTGAGGTCAGGAGTTTGAAACCAGCCTAGTCAATATGGTGAAATCATGTCTCTAATAGAAATACAAAAATTAGCTGGGCGTGGTGGTGCATGCTTGTAATCCCAGTTTCTCGGGAGGCTGAGGCAAAAGAATTGCGTGAACCTGGAAGGCACAGGTTTCAGTGAGCTGAGGAAGCACACTACTGCACTCCAGCCTAGGTGACAGAGTGAGACTCTGTCTCAAAAAAAAAAAAATTATATATCTATATATATCTTGCATCCATCTTTCAGGTTAACATAAAAATACTGCTTTTATTATTCAAAGAAAGATGAAAGTAAGGGGGAAGTTTAAACTCCCTCATTAAGTCCTCTCAATTTATGTTACACACAGCTGTAATTTTCATGTGACTCTGAAATTGTAGAGAACACAGATGCATACTGGGTAGTCTAATATCCTGAAATGTAATCTTATGCCTTCCTCCCCTCTCTCAGTGGGAATGACATAGGAGGGACTTACTGAGTGTTTCTTCCCAGCCTGTTACCATGCATCTGATGTCTGCAGTCTCTCCCTGGCTTTGTTTCTTTGAGGAGTGCTTAGGAAATGGCAGGACTGACGTTGAGGGTTGGCATCTAATGCTTGAGGTTGTGAGTTCCAGGCGTTGATTGTTACCATCTAGGTCAATATGAAGAGAAGAGTTTTTGGAGATTTTCCAAGTGCTGGGAAGGTGAGCAAATAGCACTAATTTCTCTTTTCTTTTTATTTTATTTTTATTGCATTTTAGGTTTTGGGGTACATGTGAAGAACATGCAAGATTGTTGCATGGGTACACACATGGCAGCGTGATTTGCTGCCTTCCTCCCCTTCACCTATATCTGGCATTTCTTTCCATGCTATATCTCCCCAACTCCCCATCCCCCGCTTTCCCTCCCCATTTCCCCACTACAGACCCCAGTGTGTGATGCTCCCCTCTCTGTGTCGATGTTTTCTCATTGTTCAACACCAGCCTATGAGTGAGAACATGCGGTGTTTGATTTTCTGTTCTTGTGTCAGTTTGCTGAGAATGATGGTTTCCAGGTTCATTTTCATTCTACATTTCTCTAATAAGCCAATAACATTAGTTAGGCCCTGTTCAGGCCGTCCATCACCATGTAGTCCAAGTCTTTGTGTGAGTTGCATTCTCAGTAAGTGCCTGTTTGCTGTCGAATATATTTGTGTGGGACAAACTAATTATATTTACTTTTTATAGCTATATCGAGCTTATGTGGCTTTCCCAGACTTTTTCCGTAATTCAACTGCCAAGTGGTGGAAGAGGGAAATAGAAGAACTATACAACAATCCACAGAATCCAGAGAGGAGCTTGAAGTTTGATGGCATATGGATTGTAAGTGTGTGTGTATATGTCTGTGTACCTGTGGCACTTGTGTATCTTTGTGTGCCTAAGTGTATGTACCACTGACCTTCAGTCAAGAGGACAATCACTGTCCAAGGAAGATTTTCGACATGTCAGACACTTCCTCCTCTCAGAGTGGAGCAGCCCTGAAAGCCTACACACCTTCTACCGGAACTGAGGTTTCTATAAAACCACTGAGACAATTTACTAGGAATTTCTTGGAATGTTGATTGCCTCACACCCACCCTGAGAGAGGTTTTTTTTTTTCTTTGTTTTTGTTTTTGTTATGGTTTCTTGCTCTGTCACCCTGGCTACAGTGCAGTGGTATGATCTCGGCTCACTGAAACCTCTGCCTCCCAGGTTCATGCAGTTCACCTGCCTCAGCCTCACGAGTAGCTGGGATTATAACCTCCCGCCACCGTGCCTGGCTAATTTTTGTATATTTAATAAAGACGGACTATGACCAACTTGGCCAGGCTGGTCTCAAACTCTTGAGCTTGTGATCTACCTGCCTTCGCCTCCTAAAGTGCTGGAATTACAGATGTGAGCCACTGTACCTGGAGGAGAGATTTTTTTTTTTTTAATCTCCTAGCCAGTTGTTCTGTAGGCATGAATTAATCTTTCTAGCCAGTTCTCACCAGGATTTGATGAAACCTCCCAAGGCTGGCATCTACTGGGATTGCTGGATGTTGAACAATTTGTTCATTGCTTCCCTGTCTCAGAATTGGCAGTTTCTAATTTTCATAAAAAGTAAGATATGTTTGTCTTTGACATTTCTAGGATATGAATGAACCATCGAGCTTCGTGAATGGGGCAGTTCCTTCAGGCTGCAGGGATGCCTCTCGGAACCACCCTCCCTACATGCCATGTAAGAACCCTTGGCCTCCTTGATGGGCAGAGCCACAACTGGAAGGATGACCCCTGCAGGAGTCTAGAGGCCACGGGTGTGCCCTGACAGCTCAGGGCACATCCTCATGGCTGCTGTGGTTTACCGGGAACCAGAGATGAAAGCTCTGCATGTGCTTTACCCAGCTGGGCATGTGCAAGTGACTAGACTCTTTGAGCAAATTTCTTGAATCTGTCCAGAAAGCATCAACCAGTGATCATGCCACCAAAGGGTTCTCACAGCTGCGTTTCTTAGTTTTTTAGGCTAATGTGAATCCATCACCGGAATTTCTTGTGTCATCAATAGGTGAAAATTATTGACTTGCCCTTATTGTGGAGCTGATGGACTTTGAATTTATACTTAGTTCATATCTTGGCTTCAGAAATTGTTTTTTTCAGTGAGTTGTGTGATTTTTCACAGATTATGTGATTATTTCCACATCTCAGTTTGCTAAGCTATAAAAGACAGATCATGATGTCTTCTTCATACAAGTATGATAAAACTTACATGAAATAATAAGGCATGTCAAAACCCTAAATCAGAGCCTGTCATGTGGTGTTTGACCACTGTGGGCTCTTCCTGACACCTCTGCTTTCTTCAGTGAAACCGACGTTGAAAACACTGTAGGTGCCATTGCGGCTCAGAGCTGGGGTCACTGTGCTGGTGTCTCTGGGAAGATGGAGAGTGACAGATTCAGGGCTCAAGTTAGTCTTAAGATCCAGGGCCCAATCCCTCGAAGAGAGGTCAGGGATACACAGAATCAGGGCTGATTTCACCTCACCAGATCTTCCTCCTCAGATTTGGAGTCCAGGGACAGGGGCCTGAGCAGCAAGAGCCTGTGCATGGAGAGTCAGCAGATCCTCCCAGACGGCTCCCCCGTGCAGCACTACAACGTGCACAGCCTGTACGGGTGGTCCCAGACCAGACCCACATACGAGTGAGTGTCTGTCTCCCTTCTCCAGCTGTCACAACCTGTAGGCATTGCCAGGACTGATGTAGCTACCCTACTTTTCCTTTCCTTCCCACTCTATGGTGAAGAAGATTCTCATGACAACTGTGTCATCATTCTTACTGATTAAACAAATGCTCGTTGACACAGAGCCAGGCCTTGTGATTAAAAGTAGTAGGACAGGTTTAAATAAAGCGTGGTCCCACCAGTGAGAAATGAATGATCCTAGTGGGAAAGACACATGGAAACACCGTAGTGATCACACAGGGCAGGCAGTGCTGAAATACCTTTAGTTACAGGAGGCAAAGGGAACATGGAGGACTAGATAACTCTCCCCTTTATTTCAAACGTGAATCATCTTTTGAGATATTTGTTCTTTGGCAATTCTTGGTGGAAGGTAACTGGTATTGTACTGAATTAGCACAGTCCTGCTTTGCAAGCTCAATGAATATTATGAATTCTTCTAAGGACAATCTTCTAATCTTCACTAAGTTCTTCCTCAAATATAGCACACTATATATTGAGCAAACCAATTACAAGATTTAGTAATTACTTACAATTTGGGGGCACTCCGGTGAGTTCACTATAGAGAAGTTCTTTGTAATGGACTGTAAAACACATACATCGTTATCTCCACCATTTGGGATCAGTGGAGCCCCATTACAGCTCAGATTCCCATGTTCCCTCCAACCACACAGCAAACACTCACTAGCCTCAAGGGCTCTGGGAGGAGAAGCTCTGTGGCCTGTGCTCCCTGGCTGTACCCTCAATTCACCTCCTGTTCCCCTCCAACCAGAGCTGTGCAGGAGGTGACTGGACAGCGAGGGGTCGTCATCACCCGCTCCACATTCCCCTCTTCTGGCCGCTGGGCAGGACATTGGCTGGGAGACAACACGGCCGCGTGGGATCAGCTGAAGAAATCTATCATTGGTGCGTGGGTTCCTACCAGGGCCTGTGCTGGCAGGTCAGGAAATTGGGATCCTTGGTCAAAAAGTGAGGAGGCAGGTGGTGAGAGCCTGGTCTGACACAGCTGTGGTCCTCATTGCAGGCATGATGGAGTTCAGCCTCTTTGGCATATCCTACGTGAGTGTCCTTGGGATCCTCCTAAGCACCAAGAAGATGGGGACATCCTTCAGAAATCATCAGCAGGCTCATTTTATTTCCTCTTGTTACAGACAGGAGCAGATATCTGTGGGTTCTTTCAAGATGCCGAATATGAGATGTGTGTTCGCTGGATGCAGCTGGGGGCCTTTTACCCCTTCTCAAGAAACCACAACACCATTGGGACCAGGGTAGGACAGTGGCTCTTAGCTCCAGAGTTTCACTTGAAGGAAAACCTCCATTTCTGAGCTAAAATTAATGCAGTCTGTATTTACTGGGATATCTTAAAAAAAAATGTTTCTTTTGAGACAGGGGTCACTCTTTGGGCCAGGCTGGCGTGCAGTGGCACAATTATGGCTCACTGCAGCCTTGACCTACAGGGCTCAAGTGATTGTCCCACACCAGCCACCCAAATAGCTGGGGCTACAGGCACATACCAACATGCCCAGTTAATTTTTAAACTTTTTGTAAACACAGGGTCTTGGCATGTTGCCTAGGTTGGTCTCAAAGTTCTTGGCTCAAGTGATCTGCTCACCTCAGCCTCCCAAGCTACTGAGATTAGAGGCATGAGTCACTGCACCCAGCCCTTAAAAATTGTTAAGCCCTGGTGTCTCAGTGAATATTTCTCAGTGTTCTTTAGATTATTATTGTTATTATTTTTTTGTTTAGGCAGAATGATAGCATATGTACCAAAAAGAATGTCTTACAGTGACATTTTATCAGTTGTCTTAGCAGAGCTTCAGTGACCTTTTCTAGTCTCTTCAGAATATTCTCTGGGTCTCATCGATACTTATCTTTTGTTTAGCTCTGAGTGATCTTGATTTGGAATATGCTCTCAGTGACCTTCTTAAGTTCTCTAGGTCTTTCTTGGTGAGCTCCAAACACTGTTCTTTTTCTCCTTTAGAGACAAGACCCTGTATCCTGGGATGCTGCTTTTGTGAATATTTCCCGAAATGTCCTGCAGACCAGATACACCCTGTTACCGTACCTCTATACCTTGATGCATAAGGCCCATACAGAGGGTGTCACTGTTGTTCGGCCTCTGCTCCATGAGTGAGTGTCTAGCAGGGATCATGATGACAAATGGATGACTTACTGTATTCTATATGGTGGCAGTTGATAGACACAATTCTTCCAAATTAAACACATGATTGCCTTTGACATGACCTCTTCTGGCACAGACCATACTTTATGACTCTCTTTAGCACAGTGTGATATGTGCCATAGGTCATTAATAAAAGCCTATTTACTGAATGAAGAAATTGAAATGATGCAGTACAGCATAGAATGATCTCTGTCTAATTTGGCCGTGCTAAGGCCTATCTATGTTTTGTAGCAATTTGGTTATATGGACCCAGGTCACAAATGAATGATTTCAGGAAGAGATTTGAGGGACAAGGGTCATTATTGCATTTAAATGTTTCATCGTTTCTAGATTCATCTACATCTCTACAAAGGACATGAATTTGTTGTTTTTATGGCTGCATAGTATGCTATGGTATAGATGTGCCACATTTTCTTTGTCCAGTCTATCATTGATGGGCATTTGGGTTGGTTTCCAGTCTTTGGTATTGTAAACAGTGCTGCAGCAAACATACATGTGCATGTGTCTTTATAATAGAATGATTTATAATCCTTTGGGTATATACCCAGTAATGGGATTGCTGGGTCAAATGGAATTTCAATTTCTAGATCCTTGAGAAATTGCCACACTGTCTTCCACAATGGTTGAACTAATTTATACTCCCACCAACAGTGTAAAAGTGTTCCTATTTCTCCACATCCTCTCCAGCATCTGTTGTCTCCAGATTTTTTAATCAACACCATTCTAACTGGTGGGAGATGATATCTCAATGTGGTTTTGATTTGCATTTCTCTAATGACCAATGATGATAAGCATTTTTTCATATGTTTGTCACCTGCATAAATGTCTTCTTTGGAAAAGTGTCTGTTCATATCCTTTACCCACTTTTGAATGGGTTTGTTTGTTTTTTTCTTGTAAATCTGTTTTAGTTCTTTGTAGATTCTGGATATTAGCCCTTTGTCAGATGGTTAGATTATAAAATTTTTTCCCATTCTGTTGGGAATAACAGTCTAATGATTGCTTCTTTTGCTGTGCAGAAGCTCTTAAGTTTAATTAGATTCCATTTGTCTATTTTGGCTTTTGTTGCCATTGCTTTTGATGTTTTAGTCATGAAGTCCTTGCCTATGCCAATGACCTGAATGGTGTTGCCTAGGATTTCTTCTAATATTTTTATGGTGTTAGTTCTCAGGTTTAAATCTTTAAATCCATCTGGAGTTAATTTTTATATAAGGTGTAAGGAAGGGGTCCAGTTTTAGCTTCCTGCATATGGCTAGCTAGTTTTCCCAACACTTTTTATTAAACAGGGAATCTTTTCCCCATTGCTTGTTTTTGTCTGTTTTGTTAATGATCATATGGTTCTAGATGTATGGCATTGCTTTGGAGGCCTCTGTTCCATTCCATTGGTCTATATCTCTGTTTTGGTACCAGTGCCATGCCATTTTTATTACTGTAGCCTTGTAGTATAGTTTGAAGTCAGGTAGCATGATGTCTCCAGCTTTGTTCTTTTTGCTTAGGATTGTCTTGCCTATGTGGGCTCTCTTTTGGTTCCATATGAAGTTTAAAGTGATTTTTTCTAGATCTGTGAAGAAGGTCAATTGTAGCTTGATGGGGTTAACATTGAATCTATAAATTACTTTGGGCAGTGTGGTCGTTTTCACAATATTGATTCTTCCTAACTATGAGCATGGAATGTTTTTCTATCTGTTTGTGTCCTTTCTTATTTCGTTGAGCAGCGGTTTATAGTTTTCCTTTCTTTTACATCCTTTGTTAGTTGTGTTCCTAGGTATTTAATTCTCTTAGTAGCAGTTGTAAATGGGAGTTCACTCATAATTTGGCTCTCTGTTTCTCTGTTGTTGGTGTCTAGGAATGCTTGTGATTTCTGCACATTGATTTTGTATTCTGAGACTTTGCTGAAGTTCCTTGTCAGCTTAAGGAGGTTTTGGTCTGAGACGATGGGGTATTCTAAATATACAATCATGTTGTCTGCAAGTAGAACAATTTGACTTCTTCTTTTCCTAATTGGATGCCCTTTATTTCATTTTCTTGCCTGATTGCTCTGGCTCGGACACAAGAACAGAAAACCAAATACTGCATGTTTTCACTTATAGGCGGGTGACGAACAATGAGAATACTTGGGCACAGGGAAGGGAACAACACTCACAGAGATAGGTGGGGGGTTGGAGGGGAGGGCAGGGGAGGGCCAGAGGAGGGTGGGGAGGTTGGGGAGGGATAACACCAGGAAAAATGCCTGATGTAGGCGACGGTGGGGATGGAGACAGCAAACCAGCATGGCATGTATGTACCTATGCAACAATCCTGTAGGATGCAGCATGTGCACATGTACCCTAGAGCCCAGAGTAAAAAGAAAATGCCATGGTTAAGAAATGTGGTAAGTACTTGACAGAACAGAACACACCTACATCCAAGCATTTCATAAGTTTGAGGTACATTATATGGGGACAGCAGAGGCTGGATGCTCTGGATCAAGCCAGGCTTAGGAAAAAGGCAAGGATGGCTCAGGGGCAGCTGGATTTCCAACTTGGATCAGAAGTAGAGGAGCTTCTTCAGGGTCTTGGGCTGGGTCTCTGTTGAGCTCTGATTGTGACACCTTCATTTCCTTTCCCAGGTTTGTGTCAGATCAGGTGACATGGGACATAGACAGTCAGTTCCTTCTGGGCCCAGCCTTCCTGGTCAGCCCTGTCCTGGAGCTTGTGAGTATGGAGGCCTCTGATGTGGAGAGGATTCCCAGCTGTGAGGCTCAGGGGAAAAGAATGAGGGGAAGAGGCCTGAGATGTGGGATCCTACACATGGTTTCTTATTCTACTTCTACCTCTGTCTCTTCCTCTCTTTTTTTTTTTTCTTTTTATTGTGGTTTAGTAGGCACTTCTATATTTTGTAGTGACCAAGGGATACATAAATGTACAGAGTGAATGACATGCAGCAAAGTAGGCACAAAAAGGTAAAAGATTACATTCACGATGTATTTACGTAGCAAATTACATCTCTTTTACCATCTGATATGGTTTGGCTGTGCCTGCACTGAAATCTCACCTTGAATTGTCATCTAAACTGTAGTCTCCATCTGTCATGGGAGGGACCTAATGGAAGGTGTTTGGATCATGAAGGCGGTTTCTCCCATGCTGTTCTTGTGATGTGAGTGAGTTCTCATGAGATCTGATGGTTTCATAAATGGTGATTTCCTCTCTCTCTCTCTCTCTCTCTCTCTCTCTCTCTCTTTCTCTCTCTCTCACCTGCCACCCTGTAAGATGTGCCTGCTTCACCTTCTGCCATGATCCTAAGTTTCCTGAGGCCTCAAAAGCCATGTGAAACGGAGTTTATTAAATGCTTTTTCTTTATAAATTACCCAGTTTCAGCAAGCTCTTTATAGTAGTGTAAAAATGGACTAATATTCCTTCTTAATGTCTACCTCTGTCTCTTCCTCTCTTTCTGAGCCGAAGTCCATCACTTAGGTGTTCTGGGCCTCAGCTCCTTCATCTTTAAAATTGGCCTAACAGTTCTGGTTCATAGGATGATGAGGAAGAAAACACCTCATGGTATATTCAATGACATAATCACATCTTTGTTAACTAAAATGAGAAATAGAAGATCAGATGGGGGCAGTAGTGTAAAGAATAACAAAATCCTCTGGCACTATTAAAACTTCTCAGAAGGATTACTTGGCAATGTGTGTACTCGTATTGCTGCTGGCTACCCCTTCCCTTCCTCCTGCAGGAGCTCCTCCCAGCAGTAAAAGCCATTTCTTTACTTCTGTTGTTGATTAGCCTTCTGAATACCAGTGGATTTGTTTTAAAATATCAGTTAATTGCACCTTCACAAAATCTTATTGTACCCACAAAATTTTTTTCTGCCCCACACAAAACCTCAGTTGTTTGTCTCTTTAAGGGTGTATTGAGTAAGTCAATGTCTATAAGCAAACAGTAATTTTTTTTCCCGAAGTCCTGAATACCAAAGTGCTTTATGGTAGTTTTGGGTAGATAAATATCCCCCGTTTGAGAAATAAAGAGGGAAGGAAGGTTTTCCCAACATTGTTAGCCTCCCGAGAGATGAGGCTAGAGGGTCCAAGGCCATCACTATGACTTTAACCTCTTTCCTAAGCCGTTTGGTTACTCTGTCCTGGATAATGGTGTCCACTGCCACTGCTTATTTGTGTTTAATTTTAGAATGCCAGAAATGTCACCGCATATTTCCCTAGAGCCCGCTGGTATGATTACTACACGGTAAGTTTTTCTGAATGTCTATACAATCTGGGAAAATGATAGAGAGTCCAAAGGCTTTGGATATGATAGACCTTAGGTCCATTGCTGGCTCTGTAACCACCTGCTGTGTGGTCTTAGAGATGTCACTTTAACCCTTGTAATGTGAGTTTTCTCACCTCCAAGTGGGGTAAGACCACTTCCCTCATAGAACCATTGTGAAATAACGCATAAAGCATATCACTTAGGATCTGTTTTTTTTGTTTGTTTGTTTTTGAGATGGAGTTTCGCCCTTGTTACCCAGGCTGGAGTGCAGTGGTGCAATCTCAGCTCACCGCAACTTCTGCCTCCTGGGTTCAAGCAATTCTCCTGCCTCAGCCTCCCAAGTAGCTGGGACTACAGGCATGCACCACCATGCCCAGCTAATTTTTGTATTTTTAGTAGAGACAGGGTTGCGCCATGTTGACCAGGATGGTCTCGATCTCTTGACCTTGTGATCCACCCACCTCAGCCTCCCAAAGTGCTAGGATTATAGGTGTGAGCCACCGCGCTTGGCCAGGATCTGTTTTTTTTTTTGTGAGTATTCTCCTTATGTTAGTTTTTAATATTTCCTTATATCACTGCTATTTACAATGTCACGTAAAGGCAGATGCTAGCGAACATTTGAGATTGTGTTGCAAACTATAGTTTTTGTGTTTATTGTTTGTATCTTTGCCTGCTGTAAGTTTGTAAGCATAGAGGCCTTTTTGTCTCTGCCTTTTATTAACTATCTCCCTCCATAGCATAGATGCTCAAAGAAGGGTACTGCACATAATTCCCTAAGGGAAGCCGGTGATCAGGCAATGTGCAAAACAGAGGTATGGGGCCCAAGCCTTGTGTGTCTAAGCAGTGCAAGCGCATTTAGAAATGAGAAAGCAAGGAAGAGCTCCTTGCTGCACAATTTCTGTGCTATTATGATCCCCAAAGACTCAGCCGGGAAGTCAGGGTCTTCTGGGGCAACTCTGGGATGGTGGGGACCCTGAGAATGTAGACCCTGATTTTTGGGAAAGAATCAAAGGAGGCATGGCCTTGGTCTCTAACCAGGCCTATTCTTCTGACTTTCTGAGGAGAACAAAGTTGAGGGCTGGAAATACAGCAAAGAGGTACAAGCAGGGAAACAAGAAGCAAGGAATGTACTGGCCCCTTACATCCCAGAGGATTGCAGTAAGATTAGGTGAAAACTGGAGAAGGATGTGCAATTTTGTTCCTTCTCTTCTCACTCAGTGGAGACCAAGTCCTCCCAGCGGCCCCAGCCTCCCCTTCCTGCTGCTAGTCTGGATCTGCCCTTCGGGTGGTAACATTTTAAGGCTCTGCTGTGTACTTTCCAGCCAGGCCTTTCCTAGGAACAGGTGGCCAGTTCTCTTTCAGTGAGATTGGCCTTTGGCCTGAGGGTGCATATTGACTCTCCCTTTCACAGACAGACTATATTTTTGATTGAAGAGGGAAAGACAAAGTAAATCATGGAGCAAGTTATTTAGAAAAAGTTGAAATTTTGATGTTGAATTAAAATGAAGATGAATTTTATAGTTAGGATTAATAAAAAAATGTCACCTTAATTAGCCTTACCATGTTTGTGTACGTATTACTCATTCTAGAACATAGGATGGCAAACTATGGCCCACAGCGAAATCTGGATGTTGCCTGATTTGCAAATAAAGTTTTGTTGGAACATAGCCATGCCTATTTGCTTGTTGTCAACAATAACTGCTTCTTACCTCTAAAGTAGCAGCCCTCAAATGAGAGGATTTTGCCTACCAGGGGACACTTGGCAATGCCTGGAGATATTTTGGGTTGTCACATGAGGGTGGGGGTGAGGAGGAGATACTGCTGACATCTGAGGGTTCTGCTAAATATCAAAAGTCACAGGATAGCCCCATAACCAAAGAATTGTCTGGACCAAAATGTCAATGTGCTGAGACTGAAAAGCCTTGCTCTAGAGAACATGTAGGCTGGAAGGATGGTTTCTTACATTAGATTTCTGAATCAGGTGAGAGTAGCACCTCTTCCTGTCACACATCAGGCAAATGTAGTTTGTACTGTAGAAGCAAAACAAGAGACCCTGACAAGATATCATAGCAGCCTTGTGAGATTTCATGTAGCACTGTGTGAATGCAGAATGTGTAGCAGCAGGTATGTGGTGAGGGTAATGAACAGGCATCATTTCAGAGGGTAGCATGAGATGTCTGGCAGAATGCATCATTCAGGGAGGGGTGTCTTCTCCCTCATCATCTCTAACCTTCTTCTGGCCCACAGGGTGTGGATATTAATGCAAGAGGCGAGTGGAAGACCTTGCCTGCCCCTCTTGACCACATTAACCTTCATGTCCGTGGGGGCTACATCCTGCCCTGGCAAGAGCCTGCACTGAACACCCACTTAAGGTGAATGACAGAATTGAGGTTTTCCTGTACATGCCAGTTAGCTCACCAATTTGTAGTGAAGCCCTCCACATTGTAAGCATCACTCTCAAGCCCACATGCAATTTTAATGAACACTTGTTTTTTCTATATTCGCGTGTTTGTATTTTAACCTTTATTCAGACGCTACACTGTGACTGATTATTAACAGCTGTTTTATGTTTAAGTGGGTGAGATGATAGGTCTAAGAGTGTCATCTTTCAATCTCATGATTGAAATGGAAGTCAAAATAGGAGCAACCATGATTCATAGTAGTTTTAGGATACTATTGGGTCTAATTGAATCTTTCTGAAGAAAACTGTTGCTGAAAAATTGTTTATTCCTCTGCAAGATTTTAAGCTTTTAGTTCAAAGTCTATATATAAATTATCAATAACTATTATCCAGAATGATATTCATATGTGTATTTCTATTTGGAAATTGTCTATTTTTGAAAATATAAATTCTATCAAGTCAGTACTGTTATCACCATTTCACAGATGAGAAAAAAGACTAAGCGATTTACTCAGTCACACAGTAAGTAGATGAGCAGGGACTAAAAATCACACCTCTCTGGTATCAGTACTAAAATTCTTAGACTCCTTATTCATTTGATTCCAAACATTCAAATAAAAATGAAGAACTTAGGACATTTGAAAATAGACCTCACTCTACATGTTTAGGATATTAGGTCACTAAAGCAGAAAGATTTCAGCATTGGGATTTTCCTTTCAAAAGGAAAAGAATGAACCCAGTTAGTTTGGTTGTCATTACATTAAGAGCCTTAAAGGAGAATCCTTTTGATCCACTCACTCATTCATTTGTTCATGATATGAAGTCATATGGCCAGATGGAGACAGAATTAGAACTAAGTCACACGTCTCTTGAATTCTAGTATGCAGTCTTTATCCCACAAAGCAATCCCCTTTGCTCCTTTATGTTTATATGTAAACTCTTGGTTTGTGGCTGTGGATTTGCTTTTGGCTAATGCCTCTCTTTCACCTCACTGCAGCCGCCAGAAATTCATGGGCTTCAAAATTGCCTTGGATGATGAGGGAACGGCTGAGGGTTGGCTCTTCTGGGATGATGGGCAGAGCATTGGTGAGTAGCAGTTGCCTGGGATTCATGCTCATGGCATTGACTGTATTCCTGAGTATCTTACAGGCCTGCTTTCTCCTTTTCCCTGTTAAAACAATTTTGCATTTTAAAATACAACTATTTATTAATTCAAGGGTATAATCCATATTGCACATGATCTTTATGCCTCATATAAATGAAGCTTAGTTCTGAATTTCCTCTTATTACTTAACCATTCTAATCCACTATAGAAGGCAGCTATATGGGAGCCATAGGGAAAGTTTATTTGTAGCCAGCTGAGATAAACTTTCATAGGATTCATGGTCAGGTACATATTCCCTAACTACATGGTTTACAGTTCCAGTAAGAGGGGCAATACCTCTATCAGTTATATTATTTATGGGATATTTTCTATTAGGAGTCTATAGGAATTGGTAAACTCTCAGGAGGATTTCTCAAGAAATCATTAACTATTTCTAGACAAGTGTTGTCCAATATAACTTTCTGCAGTGATGGAAATGTTCTATATCTTCTGCTGTTAAATATTGTGTCTACCTTACATATGTGGCTATCAAGCACTTGAAATGTGTCAGGTACATCTGAAGAATTGGATTTTCATTAGTATTCAATCTTAACAAGCTTAGATTTAAACAATTAAATTTTACTAGTGACTACTGTCTTACATAGCACAGTTCTAAGGGTTACCCAGTGGCTATTGAGTGGTGAGTCATTAGAAAGGGGCTAGCACACAGGGAAGAGTGTGACAGCTATGAGGACAGGGTGTAGGATGGGAATTCTTGAAACAAATCTGTTGACTAGTTCACCTTCACTGGCTGTGCTAAACTTCATCTTCTTCCTGGGCCTGTGGTACACATTTAGGACAAAGGACAAAGAAGCCTTTTCTTTGATCATCTTTGTTCTCTGGAGATCACATTTTAAAAATTGTGTAATACCCCAAGATAAGCCAACTAAGATCCCAGTTTGGTGTTTGTGTATGTATGTGCATATGAATGTATGTGCGGAGGTGTGTACCTATAGCAAAAGGGACATGGAAATTCTGGGCCGATTAGGAAGATGTTGGGAATGATAAACCAGAAGGAAGAGAAGTGACTTAAAAATCATGTCAGGAAACTGTGTTATATGACATGACATATCTATACACATTCATTTCAAACATTTTGTATAAACTGAGTGTGGGTGCACAGCTTGATTAGTCTCCATAAAGAGGACTTACGTTTTAAAATGGAAAACTCAAAAGACAGAAAATAAAAACAAAGATAAGCCTTACTCTCTCAACCAAGACAAGTAGGCAATTAGAAGAGTATTTATATATTCTATAGCATAGAGTTCTATAGCACAGGTCCAGGCCCTGTTTATCTTGTTGTTTGTTTGCAGATACCTATGGGAAAGGACTCTATTACTTGGCCAAGTTTTCTGCCAGCCAGGTGAGTGTGACTGATATGAAGAGAGAATAGGGTTCCACTGGCTTAGGAGGATGCTAAATGTTGTAAGGGCTTAAAATACCACCTAGAGTTTCTTCTCATCTTGCTAATTCACATTCTTCTGCTTCTCTAGACTTCTGGTGGAAATTTACTATGCTCCCAGGAAGGTTTTCTGTAATTTAACCTATCAACATCTCATCAGTAACGATCATCATTCCAGTTTACCATGTTACAGATGGATAGGCTGTTTCTGTTATCTAGTCCTTGTTCCTAAGTTGCCTTGGGATGGCCTGCACATTTTGTGATTTTTCCAGCTATAGAACATAAGTATCTTGACAGTTGAGACTTTTGTCTCCTATAGAGTTCAGGGCAATGTGAAAAACCCTGCGGCTGCTTGTCAATGCAAAGTGGATGGCAGTTGGCCGTAGGAGATAGAGTGATGAGATCATGGTTTTCATGATCCAAAGACACAAGATAGTGACTCTGAAGTCGTCTTACTTTATGATCTACATTTGTGCCTAAACTAATTCTGCTATTATCTTTTCCTGTTATCTCCAATTCAACAGAATACAATACAGAGTCACATAATTTTCAACAATTACATCACTGGTACAAACCCTTTGAAACTGGGCTACATTGAAATATGGGGAGTTGGCAGTGTCCCCGTTACCAGTGTCAGCATGTCTGTGAGCGGCATGGTCATAACACCCTCCTTCAACAGTGACCACACGACACAGGTTTGTGACCAGCGAAACTGTGAATGCCATTTCCCAACTTTAATATGCCTAGTGCAGTGCCTTACTGCTTCCCTTCCAAATGATACCCTCTCCTGCCAGGCCCTCCAGAAATCTGTTTTCAGTGTGTTGGGAATGGACAGCATGGAGATGAATGCAAAGTCGTAGTTTATCATCATTTGGAATCCATGGCCTGGATTTTTACTTTCCATGTTTGTCTTCTTGTCTGTAAATCTATGTAAAACTTTGTCTTGACTCTCTTACCTCTGCCTCAGAGATCGACTTCCAAAACAGCTTGAACTATTATATTTTATCAAATATGATGCCATCAGTGAAAAGTTGCTCTATTATTTCATGTGCCACAAAGAAAAAAGGATGACAAAATTATGATAGGATGCTTCCTTATCACTCAAATTTTTTTTACAATAGACCTACAGAAAGTTTTTGAAACTTGTTTGGACATAAATCTTTATCTATATATTTCAATATCATATGGAGGAAAATGTTGAGTAGAGATACGGTGATGATTCTGCCTCAAAGTAATTTAGAAGAGGTAGACCCTGAATGTGAAGAAGCACTAGAAATATCTTAACTAACTTGTATCATTTAATTCCTTATATTATTTCAATTTGTATTCAAGTCTTTTATTATTTAAATTTTATTTGTATTATTTAAATAGTTTGTTTATTACTATTTAAAAGAAAAATACATGTTACAAGTTGGTTATTTCCTCTGTACTGCAAAAGGTGTTGGTGATTCAGCATTTCATAAAAATTCTTCCACTCCTGTCTATGAAATGTTTTCCTGAGCCACTAACACACTTTATATACATTTTCATCCTAGTACTTTCTTTATCTTACAAACTATTCCTTCCTGTAATAATCCTTAAATGGTTTTCAGTCCGTCCATTCCTAACACAGTAATAGCAATAAAGTTTACACAGGCACAGACAATAACAATTATGTCCTGAGTGCTGCCTGGCTCACAGTAATTCTATAGTTGTTGATTACAAGATACACTCTGGTCTCATGAATGTTAAATATGTGAAAAATCTATACCTTGGGATTAATGCAGTGTAGTGGTGCTGACATGTATCATCCCGATGGTAAATGAAACTTTCTTCCTTTGGTGCTTACTTATTGTTTTTGTCTGAACTTTTTTTCTTTCTTAATCCTTCCTTATGACTAGGCCTGAAACAGAAGTTTTCTTTCAGTTTTGCATTTTGTAGATTTATTTCCTTATACTTGTGGTTTTCATGTCAACAACTTCCCCAACTTTACCATAAAGTACTTTGCCCAGTCCTCATGGACAAACATACAAGCTGATGAGGGTGCATGAGGCGAAACCTTCTTGATAGCATCTGCCTAGGAAGAAACAGGAATAGTGGACTCTTGCTGGGCAATCTTCGGGGTGCTATGGGGGAACAGGAGGAGGAGGAAACAGAAGGATGGCGCCAAGGAAAATCAACACCTCAGTAGAATGAAAAAGAGCATATTCTCTCCAGTTTGTACAGTTGTTTCTCTTCAGTGGTTGCATATTAAATTTTTTTTTTCTTTTGAGACTGAGTCTCACTGTATTGCCTTGGCTGGAGTGCAGTGGCATAATCTTGGCTCACTGCAATCTCTGCCTCCCAAGTTCAACCAATTGTCCTGTCTCAGCCTCCCAAGTAGCTGGGATTACAGGCACCCACCACCATGCCCAGCTAATTTTTGTACTTTCGGTGGTGGCAGGGTTTCACTATGTTGGCCAGGTTGATCTTGAACTCCTGACCTCAAATGATCCACCTGCCTTGGCCTCCCAAAGTGCTGGGATTACAGGCTTTAGCCACCGCACATGGCCCATGTTGAATTATTTCAAGGCTCATCTCTCCATTGAATAATCTTTGTACTCTAAAACATTAGAAAACACCCTTCTCATCTGAAAATCTGAGGGCAGTCTTTTAAGTAGACAATACAATGTAGAAGTCTTAGGAGGTTCTTTGGACTGTATTTATTTGCATGCAGGAAATTTCAACACGGGATGCCCAATTCTTTTCCTTTGGTTCTTAACAGGTGTTAAACATCGATGTGACCGACAGAAACATCAGCCTACATAATTTCACTTCATTGACATGGAGAAGCACTCCTTGAATTTTTAGAGCAAGATCCTAACTATGAATGACTTTGAAACTAATACTTATACTTCATACTCATAAAAATTATTGTCTGTTGCTAATTGGTTCATTCCCACTACTGGTGAAATATTTTTGTTAATTTTGTTATATGTTTTGTGTGTGAACCCTAAAGGTTAAATCTTACCCCTGTGGGATAAGCAGTAGGGAGGTGTGGAAAATCTGTGTATTACCTTAACGTCTCTATGTGGTTAGAATGATAGTGATTGTTCATCATATGACATTTACGGAAGATGAACTGGGTCCATGATGAAGTGTGTGTATGTCCATTGTGTAATCATGGAATGGACCCCATTCTCTTGCTAAATACACAAGAAAAAGCTTTCTGTGACAGTTCCAGGTCTTGAAGCTAATCATCACCTCAAGAAAGTATCCAGAAAGAACATCTGCTAGTTGGTTACAGGCCGGGTCGGAGTGGGGAACAATATACCTAATTGGTTATAGGTGAGTGGGGGTGAGGGCTCATGATAAGGGAAGAAAAGGCAAACACAAGGAAAGATCAGAGGAAACGGAAGATGATAGTAAAAGTGATCACAAGTAAGAACATAATGTAAAATTATCAGCAGCTTCATGGGGAGGAAACAGGAAGAGTCAACTCACCTGAGAGAAAAGGGTCTTGAGAAATCCTTAGCATATGGGGATAGTAGTGAGAATCAGATCTGAGCAGGCAAAACTGAAAAAGTTTGGAGGTTAAAAATAATTTATTTTCACAGTAGTTTGCTTTGAAATGTGTAAATCCTATTTCTAATGTATATAACCACATTTCACACAAAATACACAATTTCTATGCCAGATAAAAATAAAACAAGTGAATTTACAAGAGATTTTGAATTTTGTGACATTTTCACCATAAGTAATCTGTTTGGGGTTAACGTTCTTGTTTAGCAACCTCTTATGAGTTTGTCTTTCTGGCTCTCTTCAGCATCACAGAACCTGCAGCCAGATCCACCAATGAGTTGATAAAATTTATAATTATCCATCCTTTTTTTTTTTCTTTTTCAACTTTTCAGCTTTTATTTAACTTGAACTTCAATACATTATCTATTAGAATGATTATATTACTGCAGTGAGTCTTTTATAAGATATAGGTTTGTGGAAGGGACGATTGATTATTATTTTAGTCATCATAGCAGTTGCTATATTTAGTAAAATATCAACTCCGGTAAAAATAGGAGTTGCAACCCTCTTGCATAAAATTCTAGAGGGTTAAAATTTGAGCTAAGGAAATTATATATATTAATGTTTAACAGGAATATTATCTTTTGAAGTTAACTGAAAATGAGTTGAAAATGAAAGTGTTTGGAATGAATGAGTCTATTTCCCTGTGTTTTCTTCTTTTCTTATAACAAGGAAGTCATTCATTCTCCTGCACTCTCATGAGTCAGCACCTTCATAAGGCTAGAGACAAACATTGTTAAATTAACTTGGTCGTCTAATTATCACAATAAGGGGCATTTGGATGAGGGCCTGAGCTAACAAGGAAACTAGTGAAACATGGAAAACCAGCCGTAGAAATCCTTTGATCAAAGAGATGGGAAATTTGTCAACTCTCCTCTAACAAACTCAGGAAGGCTACAATGATGAAAATATTATTTACTTGATATTTAAGAAATATGTAATGTTGCCATCAAGGATATATTGGTGGAATTTGGCTCCAGCTGCCACAGAGTGCTTAAGGGGAAGCATTCTGATTACATAATTCTGATGGCCAAGGCCCTAGTGAGGCCAGCGGGGTTTTGGAGCATGTGAAGTGTCAGGGACCCCACTGGCAGCCCAATGACACCTACGAAATTCCTCCTCACAACGTTGTTTGCAAATGCATCAAGCAAAATCCATGCTATTTCAAAGAAAACTTATATTAAAATATATTCATCCAAATATTAAAGAAAAATGGATATAGTAACTCATGAGGTGTGTTTTTCTCATCAAATTAAAAGATCCAACAGTGGAAGTAACAGTGCCACAATTTCAAGGTAATGATCAACATGAACAATATTTCGATCAACATGAACAAGATTTAGAGATATCCGATACAATTTCATAATGTAATATGGAAAGATCTGTGATTCCATTTTTGACAAACTCATGTGCTGGGAAAAACTACTGTGCTCCATTGTCGACATTCATAACCTAACAAAATGCTAAATTTCAGCCACAGATGTATGAGAAAGAGACATATTTTTTTCTATTTATGTTTACAGAGTAAGTTATGCCTGTGACCCCTTTGGAGGTCTAGAGACTCAGGAACCCCTAGATGTAGGTGTACGAGCATCCCAGACTCCAGCAGCTCCGACCCTGTGTTCTTGTCCCTGTCCTGAGAGCTACCAAGCATCTGTCTGTTTCCCATCTCCTGAATTCACTTTGGCTTATTTTTTAAAATTAATTGAATAATTAAATGTTTAATTAACAATTAAAACCATTAATTTTATAACATCATATAACTATTGTTAATATATATAAAATATATTTTACATTATAATTTTATAAAATTATATATATATTTTTTATTGCATTTTAAGTTTTGGGGTACATGTAAAGAACATGCAAGATAGTTGCATAGGTACACATGTGGCAGTGTGATATGCTGCCTTCCTCCCCTTCACCTATATCTGGCATTTCTCCCCATGCTATCTCTCCCCAACTCCCCACCCCACACTGTCCCTCCCCTATTCCCCACAACAGGCCACAGTGTGTAGTGCTCCCCTCCCTGTGTCCATGTGTTCTCATTGTTCAACACCCACCTATGAGTGGGAACATGTGGTATTTCATTTTCTGTTCTTGTGTCAATTTACTGAGAATGATGGTCTCCAGTTTCATCCATGTCCCTACAAAGGACACAAACTCATTGTTTTTGATGGCTGCATAGTATTCCATGGTGTATATGTGCCACATTTTCCCTGTTCAGTCTATCGTCGATGGGCATTTGGGTTGTTTCCAGGTCTTTGCTATTGTAAACAGTGCTGCAATGAACATTCATGTGCATGTGTCCTTATAGTAGAACAGTTTATAGTCCTTTGGGTATATACCCAGTAATGAGATTGCTGGGTCAAATGGAATTTCTATTTCTAGGTCTTTGAGGAATCGCCACACTGTCTTCCACAATGGTTGAACTGATTTACACTTCCACCAGCAGTGTAAAAGTGTTCCTATTTCTCCACATCCTCTGCAGCATCTGTGGTCTCCAGATTTTTTAATGATCGCCATTCTAACTGGCGTGAGATGGTGTCTCAATGTAGTTTTGATTTGCATTTCTCTAATGATCAGTGATCCTGAGCATTTTTTTATATGTTTGTTGGCCTCATGTATGTCTTCTTTTGTAAAGTGTCTGTTCATATCCTTTGCCCATTTTTGAATGGGCTTGTTTGTTTTTTTTCTTGTAAATCTGTTTTAGTTCTTTGTAGATTCTGGATATCAGCCCTTTGTCAGATGGGTAGACTGCAAAATTTTTTTCCCATTCTGTTGGGTGCTGATTCACTCTAATGAATGTTTCTTTTGCTGTGCAGAAGCTGTGGAGTTTGATTAGGTCCCATTTGTCTATTTTGGCTTTTGTTGCCAATGCTTTTGGCATTTTGGTCATGAAGTCCTTGCCTACTCCTATGTCCTGAATGGTTTTGCCTAGATTTTCTTCTAGGGTTTTTATGGTGTTAGGTCTTATATTTAAGTCTTTAATCCATCTGGAGTTAATTTTAGTGTAAGGTGTCAGGAAGGGGTCCAGTTTCTGCTTTCTGCACATAGCTAGGCAGTTTTCCCAACACCATTTATGAAACAGGGAAACCTTTCCCCATTGCTTGTTTTTGTCAGATTTATCGAAGATCGTATGGTTGTAAATATGTTGTGTTGCCTCTGAGGCCTCTGTTCTGTTCCATTGGTCTATATGTCTGTTTTGGTGTCAGTACCATGCTGTTGTCCAGTAGTGTGATGCCTCCCACTGTGTTCTTTTTGCTTAGAATTGACTTGGCTATGCAGGCTCTCTTTTGGTTCCATATGAAGTTCAAGGTGTTTTTTTTCCAGTTTTGTGAAGAAAGTCTATGGTAGCTTGATGGGGATAGCATTGAATCTGTAAATTACTTTGGGCAGTATGGCCATTTTCATGATATCGATTCTTCCTAACCGTGAACATGGAATGTTTCTCCATCTGTTTGTGTCCTCTCTTATTTTGTTGAGCAGTGGTTTGTAGTTCTTCTTGAAGAGGTCCTTTACGTTCCTTGTTAGTTGTATTCCTAGGTATTTTATTTTCTTTGTAGCAATTGTGAATGGCAGTTTGTTCTTGATTTGGCTCTCTTTAAGTCTGTTATTGGTGTATAGGAATGCTTGTGATTTTTGCACATTGATTTTATATCCTGAGACTTTGCTGAAGTTGCTTATTTTTGGGCTGAGACGATGGGGCCTTCTAGATATACTATCATGTCATCTACAAATAGAGACAATTTGGCTTCCTCCTTTCCTATTTGAATACCCTTTATTTCTTTTTCTTGCCTGATTGCTCTGGCTAGAACTTCCAGTACTATATCGAATAGGAGTGGTGAGAGAGGGCATCCTTATCTAGTGCCAGTTTTCAAAGGGAATGCTTCCAGTTTTTGCCCATTCAGTATGATATTGGCTGTTGGTTTGTTGTAAATAGCTTTTATTACTTTGAGATATGTTCCATCAATACCAAGTTTATTGAGGGTTTTTAGCATAAAGCGCTGTTGAATTTTGTCAAAAGCCTTCTCTGCATCAATTGAGATAATCATGTGGTTTTTGTCTTTGGTTCTGTTTATGTGGTGAATTACATTTATAGACTTGCATATGTTGAACCAGCCTTGCATCCCCGGAATGACTCCTACTTGATCATGGTGGATAAGCTTTTTGATGTGCTGTTGCAATTGGCTAGCCAGTATTTTATTGAATATTTTTGCATCTATGTTCATCATGGATATTGGCCTGAAGTTTTCTTTTCTTGTTGAGTCTCTGCCAGGTTTTGGTATCAGGATGATGTTGGTCTCATAAAATGAATTGGGAAGGATTCCCTCTTTTTGGATTGTTTGAAATAGTTTCAGAAGGAATGGTAACAGTTCCTCTTTGTGTGGCTGGTAGAATTCAGCTGGGAACCTATCTGGACCTGGGCTTTTTCTGTGTGGTAGGCTCTTAATTGCTGCCTCAACTTCAGATCTTATTATTGGTCTATTCAGGGTTTTGACTTCTTCCTGGTTTAGGCTTGGGAGTAGGAAAGTGTCCAGGAATTTATCCATTTCTTCCAGGTTTACTAGTTTATGTGCATAGAGTTGTTTGTAATATTCTCTGGTGATGGTTTGAATTCCTGTGGAATCTGTGGTGATTTCCCCTTTATCATTTTTTATTGCATCTATTTGGTTATTCTCTCTTTTCTTTTTTATTAATCTGGCTAGTGGTCTGTCTATTTTGTTGATCTTTTTGCCAAACCAGCTCCTGGATTTATTGATTTTTTGAAGGGTTTTTTGTGTCTCTGTCTCCTTCAGTTCTGCTCTAATCTTAGTTATTTCTTGTCTTCTGCTAGGTTTTGAGTTTTTTTTTTAATCTCGCTCCTCTAGCTTTTTCAATTTTGACAATAGGGTGTCTATTTTGGATCTCTCCACTCTTCTCATCTGGGCACTTATTGCTATATATTTTCCTCTGGAGACTGCTTTAAATGTGTCCCAGAGATTCTGGTATGTTGTATCTTTGTTCTCGTTGTTTTCAAAGAACTTCTTTATTTCTGCCTTCATTTCATTGTTTATCCAATCAACATTCAAGAGCCAGTTGTTCAGTTTCCATGAAGCTGTGAGGTTCTGAGTTAATTTCTGAATTCTGAGTTCTAACTTGATTGCACTGTGGTCTGAGAGACTGTTTGTTATGATTTCAGTTGTTTTGCATTTGCTGAGGAGTGCTTTACTTCCAATTATGTGGTGTAGGTGTGATGTGGTGCTGAGAAGAATGTATATTCTGTGGATTTGAGGTGGAGAGTTCTGTAAATATGTATCAGGTTTGTTTGTTCCAGGTCTGAGTTCAAGTCCTGGATATCCTTGTTAATTTTCTGTCTGGTTGATCTGTCTATTACTGATAGTGGAGTGTTAAAGTCTCCCATTATTATTGTAAGTCATTAAGAACTTGCCTTATGTATCTGGGTGCTCCTGTATTGGGTCCGTATATATTTAGGATCGTTAGCTCTTCTTGTTGCATCGATCCTTTTACCATTATGTAATGTCCTTCTTTGTCTCTTTTGATCTTTGTTGCTTTAAAGTCTCTTTTATCAGAGATGAGAATTGCAACTCCTGCTTTTTTTTGCTCTCCATTTGCTTGGTAAGTCTTCCTCCATCCCTTGATTTTGAGCCTTTGTGTATCCTTGCATGTGAGATGGGTTTCCTGGATACAGCACACCGATGGGTTTTGGCTTTTTATCCAATTTGCCAGTCTGTGTCTTTTGATTGGTGCATTTAGCCCATTTACATTTAGGGTAATATAAAATTTGTTAATATAATTTTATAAAATCATAAATTTTATAAAATTATATTAACAAATTTTATATTAATATATAGTAGGCATATAGTATAAATATGTGTTTTCTATATGTAGTTATGGCAAATAATATGTATTTATATAGTAGATATATAGTATAAATATATATTTGTATATATAGTTATGGTATATAACAGGTATTTATATGTAAATAATAGAATGGCTAAATCAAGCTAATTAACATACCTATTACCTCACATACTTATTTTTTTGTGGTGACAACACTTAACATCAACTTCCTTAGCAATTTTGAAGTGTGTAATACACATTTGGCTTCAAAGAAGCTGGCTCCACAAGGCCATGCAGACCTTCAGTCTAGAATGAGGAAGAGTCTTAGTGGTAGCTCTGGGAAGGGTCATGGGGGAGCTGGGTCTGTGGCTCCCTTAGCCTCTCTCCCTGCAGCAGCGTTGTCCACCTCTAAGGATAATGCAGCATCCTTCCCCTCCCATCACAGTGGTTAGGTCCACTGGCTGGAACATTTTATGCTGCTTTCATTTGAGGGAGAAAAACTCAGAAGCAATCTCTAACATTCAGGGGATTTGGTTAAGTCATTTTGTCTCTCTCAGCTCAGGTTTCCTCATCTGCAAAATTCTGGTGTCAAACTAAAACTATGATTTCCAAATTGTGGAGCTGTGCAGAGCCCCAGGGCCTTTCATTCCTCCCCAGGGGGAGGAAAGAGGCAGACTGGCAGAGTTCTGGCTTCAGTCTATCACTTATTACGTACTGGAATCCTATTTGAAGATGGAATTAAAATATACCTGTGTGTGTGTGTCTGAGTGTGTAAGTATATAACATAAATATATATATTAATATATTTATATAAATATAAATATCTGCAGTACCTTGCTACCAATAGACAACTGGAAGATGTAGGGTCATGTGCTTGGCTTTACCCTTCAAAATGACTTTGTTATTTTCTCATTGGTCAACACCAGCATGGTGATCCAATATCTTCCATTTGCTAGTTAGCAAGAAGGGATGGTGAAGGTAGCTGTTTTCTGCACTTTAGGAAACAGGTTATAGATTCCCTGGGACTGACTGTTTACCACTATAACATAAACAAAGTCACAAATGTGCACAGCATGTGGGGAGTTAAAGGTAAAGCATCACACAAAGAATAGGAAGTTCTTGTGTAACAATAAATCTCCCTTCTTGATCTTTTGCCAGGATATCTTCCCAATTTGAAAGGAGATCTAGGTACATTTCCTGTCTAACAAAGGCCACCTTGTATTGGGGCAAATGAAAGGCTGAATATGTCTTTCCAGGAGTTCATAAATGCAGAAATCTAGTTCTCTCTCTCTCTCTCTCTCTCTCTCTCTCTCTCTCTCTCTCTCTCTCTCTCTTTCTCTGTGTGTGTGTGTGTGTGTGTGTGTGTGTTTCCATATACTGAGCATTTGAAGGATTCACTACTATGAACACTGTTATTTACAGTTTTTAGGTGCCACCAAAAGAGCCCTCTGTATCCTCATATATTACTGGTGGGAATGGGGATGTAAAATTTTGCTGCCACTTTAGAAAGCAGTTTTGCAGTTCTTCAAAAAGTGAAACAAAGACTTATCACATGACCCATGATTCCACTCCTAGGGTATATTCCAAGCAGAATTTTTTTTTAAAAAAACATATCAGGTCATAGCAGCATTGTTCATAGGAGGCAAAAGTATAAACAACCTAGATGTATATCAACGGATATATGGATAAACAAAATGTGGTCTATTCATGCAGTAGATACTATTCAGACATGGAAAGGAACAAACACTGATACCTGAAAAGGCATGGATGAACTTTGAAAATATGAAAAGTACAAGAAGCCAGACACAGATGGCCACATATTGTATGAATGCATTTATATGAAATGCTTATAATAGGCAAATCCATAAAGACCGAAAGTAGATTAGTGGCTGCAGAAATAGGGGAAGATGAAAATGGGGAGTGATTACTAATTTTTTTAGGGAGGGTGATAAAAATGTTCTGGAATTAGATAGTGGTGATAGTTACACAATTTTGTAAATTAAAAAAAAAAGCCACTAAATTTGACATGTTAAAAAAGTGAATCTTGGCCAGGCTCAGTGGCTCATACCTATAATCCCAGAACTTTGGGAGGCCGAGGTAGGTAGATCACCGGAGGTTGGGAGTTCAAGACCAGTTTGATCAACATGGATAAAGCCTGTCTCTACTAAAAGTACAAAATTAGCCAGGCATGGTGGCACATGCCTGTAATCCCAGCTCCTTGGAGAGCTGAAGCAGGAGAATCACTTGAACCCAGGAAGCAGAGGTTGCAGTGAATCGAGATTGTGCCATTGTACTCCAGCCTGGGCAACAAGAGCAAAACTCCATCTCCAAAAAAAAAAAAAAAAAAAGTGAATCTCATGGTTTGGAAATTATATATAAATTAAAAAATCCACTTTAGCTAGCTTAAGAAAAATTTTAAAAAGATATTGGTTACTCATTGAAACTCCAGTAGGAATAGAGAGAGAGCCAGGTTTATAGGCCATGTGGCTGGGAACAAGCCCCAGATTACCCTGTAGGGGTTTCTCCTGCCACTGCCCTGAGCACATATCTGGCAGCTTGCAACACTAAATACTGAGCATAGGATGCTGCTAGTTCTCTTGTCCCTGGTGCCTCTGAAACAAGCTATCTTCCCACCATCCTGGATTTTACCTGTTGCTTCCTTATCTATACCTTCTTATGGATTTAAGTCAGTCACAGGAATCTCTCATTCACAAAGCTCCAGCCACTTATCTCTACCTTGGCTGAAAGGGAGGCTGTGAAAGAGAATTTCTAGCTGTTTCTTTGGGGAGGCAGAATTTGGAAAGAAATTCCTTAATTTAAGTAAGAGTGTTTTTTTTCTTTTTAAAGATCCTCTGTTTTTAATTTTTTTCAACTTATATTTTAGATTCAGGGTCTAAGATTCAGGGTACATATACACGTTTGTTTCAAGATTATATTATGTGATGCTGAGGTGTGGGGTGTGAGTAAACCTGTCACCTAGGTAGTGAGTATAGTACCCAATAGGTAGGTTTTTGACCCTTTTCTCCCTCCCCACCTCTCCCTTCTTGGCAAGAGGTTTTGAAAGATGCTGAGCCATTAAAGAACATGACAAATATCCACTAGAGGTGTCTTCACACTTTAGGTTTGTATAATTTCTATTTTAATGGTACTTCACTTATTTAGAATAATTGGTGGAAAGGATTATTTGAATTAATAAAAAGCTGAGTTATGCCAAGAGAACTCTGGGCAATGAAAATGGAGAAAAGAACAAAGTGGTAAATCGAGAGCTAATCCTTCTTTTGCTTACTTATTAAACAAATAACTATATATTTAAAAAGAACTACAGATATTAGGCAGAGTGCTAAGTACAGGAGATACACAATGAAGAAGATAGACAAGACCCTAGCTCTTGATCCCTTTAGGCTACATGGAGAGACAAGGAAGCATAATGTGACAAGCGAAGTAATTAGATATGAATAGGGACACAGAGGAGGGACAACAATTAGAAAAAAACCCCACCTTCCCTTTTTATTAACAAGTGAAGCTTCCATTCTGTGTCACATGGAGAGCCAGGGTTCCTTTATGATCTATTGAAATATGCACTCCCCTCTACCATTTGCTGTCAACTTTATAGGGCAATAAATTAATTGTGGCAGAAGCTGGCTACCTCGGCCCAGTTACCTTTGCTCAGTGCTCCCTATGAATCACTGAGGGAGAGACACGGCTAGAGAGAAACGAGGTGATGAGGTGAGTACGCTTGTTGGAAGCAGTGCTTCCAACAAGAGCGGGGGTCCCTTTCTTTTTATGTGATTTTCTGTCTGCTGCTCCATTAAGTGATCTGGATGCCCATACTTTTCTTCTGGACCTAATACTCTTTTCCTTTTCCATAAAAGATGAGGAGTGAGGATGAAAGAGTTAATGGAGAGGAGAGACGTGTGTGTGTGTGTGTGTGTGTGTGTGTGTGTGTGTGTGTGTGGTGTCAGGGTTTGGAGGACAGGTTAGGGGAAGTCTAGTGTGAGATGCTCCTCTCTCACTGGGAGAACTTAAAGACAGAGGAAACAGATGGGATCCTTCTGGAAACGATCTCAAGATGGCATGGATTTGGAGGAAGGTGAATGCCTCCCAGATTTGTGAAGGAAGGGTTTCTAAGTAGCGAAGAATTTCTACCTTCAGAAATCCCCATCCTGTCCTCTGCCTGAATGACAATAGCTCCTATGGTGGGAAAATTCCTGAGCTAAGGTGCTGAACCTGCTCCCTCAGGAAGATTGAGGAGCTGCGGGAGTAGGTGCTCGCTGCTGATTTTTACAGGCTAGAATGAAAAAAGCCTCCGTGTGGAGAGAAGCAACACTTGGAGAAAGAGACTGATTGATGAATAATGTGTTTGCTGTGGTATTGAGTTGTGGGCTGTATGTATAAGAAAAGAAGTTTGATACTATACCACACCTAGGGTGGATCCTTCATAATTCTTTCACTACGGAAATTCCACCACTGGCGACAGATCCTCTAGGTCTTTAAACTCTGAAGCCTAGGATACATTGTGGAGAGAGTATTTTATTTTTAAACGTAGTGACTGTTAGCGTTTGTCTCAGTTCCACCACTAACCGTGACTAGACAAAATTCCTTAATATTCATTATAAAATGGAAATAATATCTATGTGATCAACTTCAATGCAGGCATTTTATGAGAATACAGTAATGTGATATATATTTTATGTGGATTAGAGTATATTATTTAAATAATTTAGACTAAAAGAGGGAAACCTGGTTAATTTAGGTAACTAGTAAAGAATAGTTAATAAACCCCAGTTTTAATCCCAAACCCCAGTGTCTCCAAGGGCTAAGGGTTCTTTCTAAATGCCTATTGGCAAACTACCTGTAAGTCCTGGTTCCTTACCTCTATTTCAATATTAAAGTGCTTCTTTTATTGAATTATTGCACATTAACCTAAAGGCTACCGTAATTAAAAATTGAAGCTATATACCCATATAAAATATTTATATAAGTGGTCGTGGCATTGGGGAGGAGGTGGGAAGAGCAGGGATGCAGGGAAATAAGAGGAGATGCAAAAGAAACATAAAAACCACAGAAAGAAAATTATTTGTCCACGTTGCCTTATATTTAATAGTTTGTTGCTGCGTAAGTGCTGGTTTAGTATGGTGGGAATAAGGGGAGAGGAGAGGCTGAGCAGCTGGGTTTAGGAGGTGCCATGAAGACCTTTGATCATAAAGCTAAAGGGTTTTTGGTTTATTCAGAGATCCATGAAAGGCTTGAATATAGGAGATCCAAATGACCTTGTTTGTGCTGGTCACTTGGGTAATGACCCAAAGATACGGGGAAAGTAGTCTGATTGAACTGGTAACTGACTGTGAGAACTGACAGAAACAGAGGAATTTTTAAAAGATTCCTAGGTGGTGGTGGTTGTTTTTAATGTGATTCTTTTCCTCAAGTTATTAATTATTTGAGGAACAGACAATTTGGCCAAATTGGCAGGAATTGGAACTGAGGTATGGGGAGAGATGATTTCATGTTTACATGTTACATTTGGTTGAATCTGTGGGACATCCAATAGGCAGTTGAGTATACAAATCTAAATATCTGGGCTAGAAATACAGGTTGTATTGCCATCACATGTTACATAAAGTCACATGAGTGGTAGAGGTTACTCAAGGGATGTGAGTAGTATAAAAAAGAAACTTATATGAGAATTTGGGAAGTACCAACATTTAATAAAAAAGGATTGGGCACGGTGGCTCACACCTGTAATCCCAGCACTTTGAGAGGGCTAGGTGGGTGCATCATCCGAGGTTAGGAGTTCAACACCAGCCTGGTCAACATGGTGAAATTCTGTCTCTACAAAAATTAGCTGGGCATGATAGCAGGTGGCCTGTAATTCCAGCTACCTGAGGGGCTGAGCTGGGAGAATCACTTGAACCCAGAAAGAGGAAGTTGCAATGAGCCAAGATGGTGCCATTGCACTCCAGCCTAGGGGGCTGAGCAAGACTCTGTCTCAAAAAAAAAAAAAAAGAAAAAGCCAGAAATGCAGGGGGAAAACTAAGATTCCTATCAAGAAATCCATAGGCGGAAAGTTTGATAGAGGAGGAAGTGTTTGATAGCGCTAGATTAAGGCAGCACCCATTTCAGCCACTTAATGTCATTGGTAGCCTTGGTGGGAGCATTTCCAGTGGAATGCAGAAAACACAGCCAAGCCAGTAATACCATGAGGAAGTGAATTATCATTTTGGAAGATTAGCTATGAAAGGAAAAAGAAAGTTATTATATTACCTGGAGAAGCACACAGTCATTAACAGAGTTTGGGGTGATTTGGGATACATTTATGAAGGAAAAATATTCAGAGAGTGAAGTTGATAAAGCAAGAAAAGAAGAGATAATTGGTGGAATAAGATTTTTGAGAAATTCAACAGCTGTGAGATCTAGATAATAGATGTAAGGATTATACTTAAACAAGAAGAGAAAAACCATTTCATTGAGAATAGAGGGGGGGAAATAAGAATTTACCTAGATGAATAATAACCTTTGTGGAAAAGCTTGGGTTGAGAAGTAGAGAGAGGGAATAGTTTCTGCACAATAGTTACTTTCTATGTGATATTGGAGATGGTATTGCATTAGAATAAGAATGTAGGTAACAGAGGTCAGGCCTGAAAAGAAGGATAGAAGGACCAATTTTTAAAAGTACTGCTGTGAGGCCAGGTACAGTGGCTCATGCCTGTAACCCAAGCACTGTGGGAGGCTGAGGCAGGGGGATCACTTGAGGTCAGGAGTCTGAGACCACCACGGCCAACATAGTGAAACCCTATCTCTACTAAAAATACAAAAATATTAGCCAGACATAGTGACATGCACCTGTAATCCCAGCTTCTCAGGAAGCTGAGGCAGGAGAATCCCTTGAACCTGGGAGGCGGCCGAGATCGCACCACTGCACTCCAGGGTGAGACTCCATCTCAAAAAAAGAAACAATAAAATAAAAATAAAAATGAAATTACTGCTGTGAAAAGTGAGAGGCACTGTCAAGACCATCAGTCGGCTTGCAGGCCCAGTTTATTTAGGAGACTATGAGCCTCCGTGGCATCTCCCTTGAGCTAGGTATGTCAGCACAGAAGGTAGATGTTTGGATGGATAGTTTCATCCTGCAGATTCTGTTAGCAGATAGGGAGCAAGGAAGATGAGAGCAATGGCACGTTAAACAATCAGTACTGAGGGCTAGGTCAAACAGGGTTAACAGCTAGGAAGGGCTAAGAGATTTAAAGCAAATGGAAAGAAAGCAGCAGCCTTGATATGATAAAATACTTTTTAAAAAGTTAAGGCAATGAGACAGTAAAAGGACCTATCCTCATTTACATATGGATTTACAGTTTCAAAAGTGGAACAGTTCTGAGGATAAATTCCAGGGGCTAGCTAACATATGGGATGACGGAGATGGAATGGCGATGAAGTCATTGCAGCTGAGGGCTGTCATGGATCTGTGAGACATATAATAATGTTAGATTTACTATAATTAGATCAGAAAAATGGAAACACATCCAGTATCTGATCTAATTTTTGTAGATGAAGAAATACAGGTCCAAATAGGTAAATAGCCCATCTGTTAGTAAGAAAATCAGGTTAAGCATTTAAGCTCTTTGATTCCCAGTTCAGTACATCCTCCAATATAGAAAATATTTTAAATCTTGGATCAATGAATGATCTTTAGAATTACTGGGAACCTCCAAGTTTATGTGAGTTGTGTGCTATGACCATATCAGCAAACCTTATTTTGGACATCAGGATCATTTTTGTTACCAGATTCTTGAGAGTGTCAGTGACCTTTATAAACAGTCTAAACAGTGACCTCAGCATCATGCCCAGAGTGGTTGAAAGAAGAAGACTTGGATTTAAGTTTTGCTACTTTCTCTTTCCCTGAGCATACCTTCCTGTCTACTACATTAGGTGGATGCGAAGATCCAAGCGACATCTAAAGGGTTTTGTGACCTACCTGATCCCCTCATCTCTCTTCTGTGTGTTATTCCACAACCTTTTCCCCTTCAGTTCATCATGTCTGATATACTTTTGCTTGGACAATCCTCACTTCCTCTGCATGCAAAAAAGGCAAGAGCTCTACAGGTGTTGGATGTAAATCTAGAGTTACTTAGGGACACTGTGATAAGTGGAAACAAACATTCATTAGATTATGTAAAAAGAATGCTGACAATCAAGGTCATCTTGCAAACAGATCCACATTTGGCTATAATGATTACATATCCTCTTAGACTGGTGGGGCCTTGTGATTTGTTTTAATCCAATTATCTGTGTCTATCTAGATGGCGAGGAAGCTTAGTGTATTGGAAGTCCTTCTGATCATCTTCTGCCTAATTGTGGTGGCCGTAGATATCCTCTTGTTGCTTCTTGTATTGGAGGAACCTTCAGGTAAAGAAGATGCTGGTGGCTTCTGGGTTGGAAGGTTGGGTAAAGGAAGTCCCCTCTGGATGCCAAAGAGATTATTTTATTCTTTTGCTTTTCAGTATGCCACTGCATTGCAGTATTCAAAATTCACATCCCCAATTAGTTTAACCGAATCTCCAAAAGATAAGTGTTCTTTGAGCTGAAACCCTGGATGTTAGTGATATTTAGGGTCTCCCAAGCCCCATTTGATGCAGTTTTAAAATTAGGCTTACCAGATGCCTGCACTTCAATCCAGAATCATGAAGTCAGATGGCTTTCAATGAGAAATGACTGTTAAGGTAACAGTGGAAAAGGAAGCTAAGGTTACAGGTAGGTGGAGGGCTGATTGGCCTAATTATACCAACAACATGGCTGACATAGCTATGGTTTCTTCATAGTGCCTTTGAAACTGTTTTTTTTTTTTTTCTCTCTCTCTCTCTCTCTCTCTGTCTCTGTCTCTCTCTCTCTCTTTCTCTTTCAGACAGGCAGAAGCATCAAACAGAATGCCTTCTCTTTCATGCACATATTATTCTCTAAATAATAAAATGTATGTAATTCAAAAATGTATTTTCATTTAAAGCTGAATTTGGGGTTTGTTCTGCTTGACAAGCTTACTTTATGGATGTGAATTAAGCCTACGGTGAAAAGAAGCTGTCCTAATAGTAGAACCCTACCTGCTCCATCCTGTTTTCTTCTCTCCACAGCAAACATTAAGACACTTTCTAGGAACTATTGTAACTTTGAAAGATGATCTGAAAACCATTGATGTAAGCCATTTTGAGCCTATTCCTACTTCTTCCCTCTAAAACATTTTTTGGATAAGAAGTCTCATGAGATTGTGATCCAATGTAAATAAATAATTGATTTCTTTAATTTGACATAAAACTAGATCTTCACACCTGGATTCACCCTAAACCACATTCCAATTCATGCAGAGTAGTTCTACTTTTAACTGTCTTATATACTGAACTTTTCTCTGTTTTTTTTTTTTTTTTTTTTTGAAAGATATTTCCAGGGGTTGAAAAGGGGGCTTTAAAATCAATTTGTTTTTATTGTGGTGAGAACAGGTAACATGACATCTACCCTTTTACTGGATTTTTAAGTGTACAATACAGTATTGTTATCTATTGAAACAATGTTGTACATCAGATTTATGAAATTTATTCACCTTGCATAACTGAAATATTGTATATATGGATTAGCAGCTCTGCATTCCTGGTTCTGTTAACCCTTGACAACCACTATTCTCTTCTTTGCTTCTATGAGTTTGACTATTTTAGATAATTTATATAATGAAATCCCAGAGTATTTGTCTTTTTGTGACTGGCTTAATTCGCTTTGCATAATGTCCTCAAGGTTCATCCATATTGTTGCATATTTCAGGAATCCAGTTTTAAGACAAATTTTTATTGACATACATAAATACACAAACAATGTAGAATCATAAAGATAGGGAAGAAATTTGGGGGCTTTGTTTTGAATCAAAACAAAAGCATTCAAGGGTACCTGTTAATGCCCACAGTAACTGTTTCCTCTAAATTAAGATGAAATTCTGGATTTCAGATGGCTCATGGGGTCCATGAACCAATCCTACTTCAGCTGTTGTTATGAGGAGCAACTCATGTTGAGTGAAGGTGTATATTTCTAATGGGGCAATAATGTCTTCCAGTTATGTAGCCAGAGCCATGTGGTGTCTTTTTTTTTTTTAATATTTTAAATTTTATTTATTTCTTTATTTTATTATTTATCTATTTTATTTTATTTTATTTTATTTTTAAAAAATATTTATTGCATTATAGGTTTTGGGGTACATGTGCAGAACGTGCAAGATAGTTGCATAGGTACACACATGGCAGTGTGTTTTGCTGCCTCTAAATAAAAGACTAAAGAAAAACAGTAAGAAAAAGAACTTTCCAAGCTATTTTAACAGGGCTTCCCTGGTAACAAAATAATGTTGCAACCCTACCTGACAACATATAGAAACATTAACTCAGAATTGATTAAAGACCTAAATATAAGAGCCGAAACTCTCATACTCTGAATACTCAAAGCACAACAGCAAAAAAAAAAAAAGGCAAATTGGACTTCATAAAATTGAAAACAACTTTGTGCTTTGAAGCACGCTTTGAAGAAAACTATCAAGAATGTAAAAAACAATCCACAGATTCAGGGGACGTAGTTGCAGATGAAGTATCTGATGTTAGACCCTTATCAGATACATCATTTGCAAATATATTTTTTTATACATCCTAAGATAATACAGTAGGATATAAGCGAACACATTCTTTTAGTATGTACAAAGAAATATAACAAATCCAAAAATTTTTTAAAAAGATTGTTAAATGAGTAAAACATTTAAATAGACATTTCTCCCAAGGAAATCTGTAAATGGCCACTAAACTCTTGAAAGTATATTCAACATCATTGGTTATTTGGAAAGTGCAAGTCAAAACGATATCGCTTCATGCCCACTAGGATGACTACAATTAAAAACAGATAAAAACAGGTGTTGTTGAGGTCACAGAGAAATTGGAATTCTTACACATGTCGAATGGCAATGTAAAATGGTGCGGTCACTTTGGAAAAGTTTGTCAGTTCCTCAAAAAGCTAAAGATAGAGTTAACCACATGACCTAACAATTCCACTTCTAGGTATATAACCAAGATAACTGAAAACATAGGTCACAGAAAAACCTGTATGTGAATGCTCATAGCAGAATCATGTATAACAGTAAAAAAGTAGGAACAACCCGAATGTACGTGAACCAATGAATAGATAAACAAAATGTGGTATATCCACACGAAGGAATGGGATTCAGCCATTAAAAGCAAAGAAGTATTGATACATACTACAACACGGATACACCTGGCAAATGTTACGCCAACTTGGCGTAAGTGAAAGGAGCCAGGCACAAAAGGCCACATATTTTATGATTCTTTTTATAGGCAATGTTCAGAATGGGGATATCCATAGTGATAGAAAATAGATTCGTGTTTACCAGGGACTGGGAGAACAGGGGAATAGAAAATAACTGCTAATGGGTATGTTATTTCTTTTTGGGGTGATGAAATTGTTCTGGAATTAGATAGCGGTCGTAGGTTATACAACTTCACAACTAAAAACCATTGACATGTACACTTGAAGAGGGTGAATTTTATGCTATATAAACTGTCTCTGTTTAAAAAACAAACAAACTAGAAATAACTGTGTTTAATTAACCTTGGAGAAGTGTTAAGCATTGTATGCAAATGTAGTTCCCAGCTACTGGTGATCTGTTGTGTGGAGAATTGGCTGAAAGTCTGTAACTTTGCTGGCTTCCTTCCTGGAACTGTGATGATTACACTACACATTTTCAATGTTATCCTTTGATTCCTATGCAGATACTTCATTTACTCCAGAGTGTCCAGAGATTGACCAGTCGGACAGGATAGACTGCACACCTGGCCAGGCAGTGACAGAGGTCAGAGAAATAAGGTCCTTTTGGTGGCCTACTGGATGTTATTGAAAAGCAATGAATATGTGAAATGGGCAAAGGGTGGAGTGGCATGACTTCTGAGCCTCTGGTGTGTCTGGAATTATTTGTTTCTTACCTTATCGAAATAACAGTATTAAGAATGTGAGGGAAGCAGGGTTGAGAAAGAGGAAGAGTAGGAAAAGCTAACAAGAATGTTAATCTGTGGATTATAAAGTCTAAAGTGGAGGGTGATTACAGGTGTTAGAAATGTACCTTAGGCGTTATTTCAGGGATTGTGATAGAAAGGTTAAATGTTTGTGCCGTAGACTGCGTATTCTTTGAGAATAGGCAAATCAATAGTGATAGAAAATAGATTAGCATTTACCTGAGTCACTGGCTGAGTCACTTGCAGAACTCAGGCAACTTGTTACAAGAACCTTCTGGAATTATGTTATTGGCAATAGAGGTCCCAATGAATATGTGGTAAAGAACACAAGTTTTCTCCTGAGTAGCTTCTGAAGAAATCAGCTACCTGAACCCTGCTTAGTGACTTATGACTTTATCATAAAAATTGTATATATTTATATATTTAAACTTTATTTCTTTATCCCGTATTCTACATTCTATATCTTCTTGAGATATTAATTAGGTTAATTGAATTTTAGGTTAAATTTTAAACAATATTGACATTTTGATAATTTTGAATCTTCTCGTTATAAAAACTTAGAAAGTATCTCTATTTCAGCTTTTTTCATATATATATGAAATAAAAAAGAAAAAGAAAGAAATATTTCTTTCTTTTCATATATATATATGAAATAAAAAAGAAAAAGAAAAGAAAGAAATATTTCTTTCTTTTCTTTTTCTTTTTTAGAGACAGAATTTTGCTCTTGTTGCCCAGGCTGGAGTGCAATGGTGTGATCTCGGCTCACTGCAACCTGTGCCTCTTGGGTTCAAGCAGTTCTCCTGCCTCAGCCTCCTGAGTTGCTGGGATTACAGGCATATGCCACCACGCCCAGCTAATTTTGTATCTTTAGTAGAGATGGGGTTTCTCCACGTTGGTAAGGCTGGTCTTGAATTCCCGACCTTGGGTGATCTGCCCACCTCGGCCTCCCAAAGGGCTGGGATTATTATTATTACTATTTTTTGAGATAGAGTTTCACACTGTTGCCCAGGCTAGAGTGCAATGGCAAGATCTAAGCTCACTGCAACCTCCGCCTCCTGGGTTCAAGAGATTCTTGTGCCTCAGCCTCCTGAGTAGCTGGGATTACAGGTGCACACCACCATGCCCTGCTAATTTTTGTATATTTAGTAGAGACAGGGCTTCACTGTGCTGGCCAGGCTGTTCTCGAACTCCTGATCCCAAGTGAGCCTCAGCCTTCCAAAGTGCTGGGATTACAGGTATAATCGTGCTGTTATAAACAGCAGTATTAAAAATAAATTTGCATCAAATTTACATGTCTTTGGGTGAACTCTTGGAAGAATTTTTATTGACTCTCTACCTAAGGATGGAACTTCCAGTCCATGGGATATGTACATGTTTAACTTTAGCTGACACTGCAAAATTGTTTTTCAAAGTATTTGTATCAATTTGCATTTCTTTTAGTAGTATATAAGGGTTCATTTGCTCTACATCCTAATTGACATTTGGTGTTTACTCCTTTTTCAATTTAACCATTCTGTGGTTTTAATTTTCGTGTCTCTCATGACTAATGAGGTTAAACATCTTTAGAAATGCTTATTGGCTAGTTGGATAATCATATTTATGAAATGTCTTTTTCATTTTTTGCCTTTTTTTCTATTGAACTGTTCATCTTTTTTATTGCTTTGTGGTAGTTATTTATGTATTCTGGGTACAAATCATTTGTTAGACATATATCTTAGTCTATGGTTTGTCCTTTAACTCTCTTAATGGTGACTGTTGATGACAAATAGTTCATAATTTTAAAACAGTTCACTTTATCACTTTTTCAATGGTTCATTTCATATTCTATTTAGGAATTCTTGCCTACTGCAAGATCATAAAAATATATTACTATTTTTCCCTTAAAAGCATTATTGTTTTATCTTTCAAATTTAGATCTTTAACAAGTATAGTACTGATTTTTATATATGGTAACAGGTAAGATTCCAGAAACATTTTTTTTCTTTTTTTGAGATAGAGTCTCTGTCTCCCAGGCTGGAGTGCAGTTGGGTGATCTCTGCTTACTGCAACCTCTGCCTCCCAGGTTCACACAATTCTCTTTCCTCAGCCTCTTGAGTAGCTGGGATTACAGGTGTGTGCCACCATTCCTGGCTATTTTTTTGTATTTTAGTAGAGATGGGGTTTCACCATGTTGGTCAGGCTGGTCTTGAACTCTGACCTCTTGATCTGCCCACCTCCACCTCCCAGAGTGCTGGGATTACAGGTGTGAGCCTCTGCACCCAGCCCAGAAACATTTATTTTTCTTGAATTTGTAATAGATCCATCACCACTTATTGAACTGACCATCTTTTTCTCTCTGCATTTTAGTGACACCTTTACTGCAAATCATGTCTTTATAGGTATGGATCTGCTTCTGGAATCTATTTGTTCAATTATCAGTTTGTTCTTTTGCCAATACCATATTGCCTTAATTACTATTGCTTTATGATAGGTCTTAATGTGTGGTTGTAGAAGTCCTCCAAATCATTCTTGCTTTTCTACAAGATTGCCTAGCTTACTCTTTGCCCTTTAGGTTTCTGAATACATTTTAATTTTCATGTCCGTCGTAACAGCCTGACAGTTTTCTCACAAAACCTGCTAGAAATTTTATTGTGATTGCATAAAATTTACAGGTTAAATTTGGGAAAATGACCATCTTTATAAGGGTGAATACTTCAATCCCTAAACATAGTATATATCCTATGTACTGAGATTTTAGTAAATTTTTAATATAGAGCCTTTGCATATGTCTTTGCTACATTTTTTCTATTTGATTCTCTTCAAGTTTTATTCTTAAATTTTAATTTTCTGTTTCTCTGTTGTTAATATATAGATTTAAAATCGATTTTTGAGTACTGATATTGTAACCAGAAATCTTAAATTTACTTATTAATTGTCTTAGTTTGTAGACACTTGTTGTTTTCTGATATGATAATGTTATTTGCAAATAATAACAATTGGAAGTTTTTTTCAATGTGCATTCCATTTCCTTCCATGTCTTTTAATTCATAGGTTACAAGATTCTCTTTTCTTTCTAAATTGTCAATATAGTTTGAGACAGTTTATCTCAAAGTCAATATGCAGCTATAGTAGGTTTTAGAAAATAAAACTTTCTGGAGACTGATTTGAACTAACCCTAATAAATAACATTGCAATAAAATACTAATTATAGAAGTGGAATGTCCTGGTTTTGGAAGAAGTTGGTTACATATAATTTACAGATTTTTTTTTTTTTTTTTTTTGAGATGGAATTTCGCTCTGTTGCCCAGGCTGGAGTGCAATGGCTCGGTCTCAGCTCACTGCAGCCTTCACTGGGTTCAAGTGATTCTTCTGCCTCAGCCTCCCAAGTAGCTGGGATTACAGGCATGCACTATCATGCCAGGCTAATTTTTTGTATTTTTAGTAGAGATAGGATTTCTCCATGTTGGTCTGTCTGGTCTTGAACTCCCAACCTCAGGTGATCCTTCCTCTTGGCCTCCCAAAGTGCTGAGATTACAGGCATGAGCCACCGAACCGGCCTCATTTACAGATTTTAAGCATCGATCAGAGACTGTATTGAAGAAATCCCTGCATCAAATGGAAGTTGTACTAGACAATTTCCAAGTTAATTTTTAATTTTTAAGTTATATTAATTAATAATTTCTGATTAAAAATGACATAAAATCTATTTGGAAGATAACTGGAGAATGCTCAAGTTTGGTGTGACAGAAAGAATAGAGAGCGGGAGACTTGTGAGTCAACTGCTACATGCCAGGCATGAGTTCATGAGAGTCTGTGTTACTGTAGCTCATGCCTGGACTATAGTAGTGTCTCCTACGTCTCCTTGTCTCCATTCTAAATCCACAAGGAAGAGATGTGGGGACTGAAATATTGGATAGTAATTGCCTCTGGAGTTTGACCTTCGGTATCTGGAATATGGGTAATGGTTGAATACTAAAGTAGGAATGTTAGGGCAGACTGCTTACCTAAATGTTTATTGCTTTTGATAGAGGTCTGTGAACTTTGAAACAATTTATGACAATGAAACTGATCTTTTGAATTACGCTGATACCAGTTTCAGAGGGAGCAGAGGTACTTAACATCTGACTTAGGAAAATCAGTTATCCATAGGCCATCCAGACCTTCAAATTCTTTCTTCATTAATCCCTTCCAGCCTTTTTTGTTATCTGAAGAGAATGAGACAGGAATGTTAATTAGATCTATGGAGAATTAAAAAGTACATTTAGAAAGATTGTATGGTTATAATGTGATTGTTTTGTTTATTTTATTTTATTTTTATTTTTTTGAGATGGAGTCTAGCACTGCCACTTGGGCTGGAGTGCAATGGCAAGATCACGGCTCACTGCAACTTCCGCCTCCGGGGTTGACATGATTCTCCTGCCTCAGCCTCCACAGTAGCTGGGATTACAGGAGCACACTACCACACTTGGCTAATTTTTTTGTAGTTTTAGTAGAAATGGGCTTTCAGTATGTTAGCCAGACTGGTCTGGAACTCCTGACCTGGTGATCCACCTACCTCGCCCTCCCAAAGTGCTGGGATTACAGCTGTTACCCACCATGCCTGGCCTGTTTTGTTTATAATTGGTATGAAGTACTGACTTAAGTTATATTCACTTGTGGCTTTTCAGGAAAATGATATCAGATGGTAGCATCTAAAATACTTGTCAGTACTATGCCCTTTTCAAATGAGTAGTGTTATGATATATTCTTGTTTTTGGTGTCAAAATTTACACTGAACAGTTCTTTAACAGGAAAGATTGAGACATTATAGTTGTGTCTAGAATAAAATGAGAAAGTATTAATGTTTCCTGTCTATCTTGAAATCCCCTCCCCCAGAATCACCCAGAATCAAATAAATAGCTTAGTGTATATCCTTCTCCTGATCTTTCTAAACTTTTGCATCTATATATTTGTCTATTTTGTCTTAACAAAAATTTTATCATGGTATATATTTTTTCCAACTTGCTTTTTAAGTTTAAGGCATTTAAATTTACTACATTATTATATTTTTTAATTAGGTTGCATCTGTTGAAATTATCATACGATTTTCATTTGTCAGCGTTGTGAATTACGTTAAAATATTTCTTAATTTAGAACCATTCTAACTTTTGCTTGATAAGACCTATTCATATATTATGTAGTAATTCTTTTAATACATGAATGAATTCAAGTCAATCATATTTTATTGAAATTTTGCACATCTATGTTTTTCTAAGTGAAATGGGCCTATATATTGTTGTTTGCTTGTTTATCTGGACTGTCCTTATTCAGTTTGCTACCAGAATTATTCTAGTTTCATAAAATGAATTAGTAAGCTTTCCACCTTTTTCTGTATTCTGAAAAGATAATGTATATAATATGAGGACATTTTATTCTTCAATTCATTTGGGCAAGATTTTTTTTTTTAGGGAAAGGTTCTTAACTATCAGAATTTTTCTTGATTACTGGTCATTTCAGGTTTTCTATATATTCTTATACAATTTTGACTATTTAAACTTTACTATGTAAAGATTCATTTAATTTAGAGTTTCACATTCATTGGCTAATGTTTGTCACAAATAAGTTTTCTCATGATTCTTATTCTTTATATCTGTTGTCATTTTTCATTTTTGTTTTAAATCTTGTTTTTTTTCCCTTTTTATCAAAATAAGACTTGATAAGGTATTTCTATTTCCTTAATCTTTTCAAAGAAACTCTTAGAATGATAACAAAGCATATCCTCACACTATAGTAACATCGGTGTGGAATTACAGCAGGAATGACATATAAGCCATTAGTATATAATAGGAAGTCCTAAAATGCATATTCACATGCTCATATGTATGCACTTAAATTTAGTTTGCAATAAAAATGACACTGCAAATCAGTGGTGGAAACAAGCTTGATTTGATTAAAGGTGGTGTCTGTCCCCCGTCCTTGCTGACAGCCCTGTGTCCCTGGAATCTGGATGAATTCCTTAACAGAGCAGGAACTCAATGGATGTTTTGAATTGATGAATGTAGTTACTTACTTCTTTATAGTTACTGCTTTTGTTTTTATTCTATTACATACTTTTTGTGGGTTTGTTTTCTACTTTTCTACTGTTTTGGGTTGTAGACTGAGTTGTTCATGATCTGTGACATTTTCATTGTCTTTCTCTCCCTCATCTGTCTTCTTTTTCCTTCTGGAGTCTTCTTAGTTGAATGCTGCTATCTGAGTCTATCTGTCACTTCACCTACTCTTTCTTTTATATTTTCCATTGCTTTATATTTTTATATTATTTTCTGGGATAATCTGAAACTTGATTTTTAAAGTTTTTTTTTTCATAACATTTCTCTTTCATTGTTTTCTTTTGTAATTCAGTTGAAATATTAAGGAGTTTAAAATCTTGTTCAAAATCTTAAAATTACACATTCCTCATTTTTTATTAATGCAAGTGATATGGTTTGACTCTGTGTCCCCACCCAAATCTCACCTTGAATTGTAATACTTCCAGTGTGTCAAGGGTGGGCCAGGTGGAGATAATTGAATCATGGGGTCAGTTTCCCCCATACTGTTCTTATGGTAGTGAATAAGTCTCATGCGATCTGATGGTTTTGTAAAGGGGAGTTCCCCTGCACAAGCTCTCTTGCCTGCTGCCATGTAAGATGTCCCTTTGCACTTCCTTCATCTTCCACCATAATTGTGAGTTCTCCCCAGCCATGTGGAACTGTGAGTCCATTAAATGTCTTTCCTTTATAAATTACACAGTCTTGGGTATGCTTTTATTAGCAGTGTGAGAACTGACGAATATAGAAAATTAGTACCAGGTTGAGTGGTGTTGCTGTAAAGATACCTGAAAATGTGGAAGTAACTTTGGAATTGGGTAACAGGCTGAGATAGAAACAGTTTGAAGGGCTCAGAAGAGGACAGGAAGATGTGGGAAAGTTGGAATTTCCTAGAGGCTTGTTGAATGGCTTTGACCAAATGCTGCTTGTCTCAGATGGAGATGAGGAACTTACTGGGAACTGGAATAAAGGTGACTCTTGCTGTGTTATAGTAAAGAGACTGGTGGCACTTTGCCCCTGCCATAGAGATCTGTGAAATTTTGAACTTGAGAGAAATGATTTAGGTTACTGGCAGAAGAAATTTCTAAGCAGCAAAATGTTCAAGAGTTGAATTGGGTGCTGTTAAAGGGATTGAGCTTATGTATTCACAAAGATATGGTTTGGAATTGGAACTTATGTTTAAAAGGGAAGCAGAGCATAAAAGTTCAGAAAATTTGCAGCCAGATGATGTAATAGACAAGAAAAACCAATTTTCTGAGGAGAAATTTAAGCTGGCTGCAGAAATTTGCATAAATAATAAGGAGCCAAATGTTAATTACAAGACAATGGGAAAAATGTCTCCACAGCATGTCAGAGGTCTTCACAGCAGTCCCTTCCATTACAGGCCAGGAGGCCTAGGAGGAAAAGATGGTTTCATGGGCCTGACCCAGGGTCCCTCTGCTCTGTGCAGCCTAGGGACTTGGTATCCTGTGTCACAGCAGCTCCAACCATAGATTGGGGCTAAAAGGGGCCAAGGTACAGCTTGCACCATGGCTTCAGAGTGTGTAAGCCCCAAGTCTTGGCTGCTTCTACATGTTGTTGAGCCTGTGGGTGCACAGAAGTCAAGAATCAAATTATGGGAACCTCTACCTAGATTTCAAAGGACATATGGGAATGCCTGGATCTCGAGGCAGAAGTTTTCTGCATGGGCAGGGTACTTATAGAGATCTTCTGCTATGGCAGTGCAAAAGAGAAATGTGGGGTCAGAGCCCCCATACAGAGTCCTTACTGGGGCACAGCCTAGTGAAGTTGTAAGAAGAGGGCCATTGTCCTCCAGCCCACAGAATGGTAAATCCACTGACAGCTTGCGCCGTGTGTGGCAGACACCGAATGCCAGCCCATGAAAGCAGCCAGGAGGGTGGCTGTACCTGCAGAGCCACAGGGGCAGGGCTGCCTAAGGCTGTGGGAGCCCACTTCTAGCATCAGCATGACCTGCATGTGAGACATGGAGTCAAAGGAGATTATTTCAGAGCTTTAGGATTTGACTGCTTTGTTGGATTTCAGACTTGCAGGGGGCCGGTAGCCCCTTCATTTTGAACAATTTCTCCAATTTGGAATGGGTATATTTACCCAATACCTGTACCCTCATTGTATCTAGGAAGTAACTAACTTGCCTTTGATTTTTACAGGCTCATAGATGGAAGGGGCTCATAGGTGTCTTAGATAAGACTTTGTTCCTGTACTTTTGGATTAATGCTGGAATGAGTTAAGATTTTAAGGGAAGGCCATGATTGTGTTTTGAAATGTGAGGACATGAGATTTGAGAGGGGCCAGGTGCAGAAGTACATGGTTTGGCTCTATGTCCCCACCTAAATCTCACCTTGAATTGTAATTGAATTTCATTTGTAGTTGTAACTGTAATTGAAATTCAATTGTAGGCTGGGCATAGTATAATTCCAGCACTTTGGGAGGTTGAGGCGGGCAGATCACCTGAGGTTAGGAGTTTGAGGCCAGCCTGACTAACATGGTAAAGCCCTGTCTCTTTTAAAATACAAAAATTAGCTAGGTGTGGTGGGGGAGTTTGTAATCCAAGCTATTTGGGAGGCTGAGGCAGCAGAATCACTTGAACCCGGGAGGCAGAAGTTGCAGTGAGCTGAGATGGTACCATTGCACTCCAGACTGGGCAACAAGAATGAAACTCTGTCTCAAAAAAAAAAAAAAAAAAAAAAAAAGAATTCAATTGTAATTGAATTTCTGGCCTGCAATATTGCATTTTATTTTGCTATTTTATAAATAGATTTGTAATTTTTTTCTTAAAATTATTTCTGTCATTTCATGTAAATTTAGTTAAATGAGGAAGGTGAATGCCTGTGTTTATTCTAACACATTGGTCTCAGTTCCTATTTGTTTTATTTATCATAAGAAAATAATTTTATGTAAATTAATCTGAAAATTATAAGATCTTTACAAAATAAATCTTGCTAAATAACAACAAAAGAGTATTCATAATCAAACTACTCTGAGAAAAATCCACATGTGATTTGTTTTTGCCTTGGACATAGTATAGACATTGTGAATTTTTGTGTTAGACTCTGTCCTAGTTTTAATTGTCTCTAGTTTTCTTAGCTTTAGCTTGCTTACTTTTTGGAAATGCTTTTCTTTTTTGTTGTATTGTTAGCCACTTGCATGACTGTTCCTCATGGGAAAGTCCAAACTGCTTGGACTGGTTTCCAGCCCACTCATGGTTAAAAATACTATGTGATTTCCAGCTTCATTCTCATACTCAGTGTTTTTGGCACAAGAAATGTGTGGTTTTCCTGAGTTTGTCATGCATTGCTGCTTTCTCTACTGGGAACACTGTTCTTCTGTCTAACTTCCCCTGGTGCTTTATGACAGGACTTACCTTTCATTTACCTGGAAGCACTCCCCACCCTACTCCAAGCCTACTAGCCTGGGTACAGTGACTGTGTGTTCCCTCAGCTCCTGGGCACCCTTGGTGGAGCCCTCATATCATCCTACTCTATGTAATTGCTTTCCTAATTGTATAGATTTGCCACTAGATAGAAAGTTTGCAGAAGGCACAAGCTATATCTTATTTATCTGTATTATAGTTCAATGTCTGGTAGGTAATACATATTGCACAGTTGGATAGATGCATGAGTAAATAAAGAATAAATTAATGAATGTAATTATAATCTATCTTAAATTCTCCTTGGAATAAAATGGGTTATAAATAAATAGACAGATAATACTTTCCTTCCCTCATTTTATATACTGCTAACTCTGTGTCATTGTTACAGGATACCTGCAGATGGAAATATAAGTGCTGCTGGTCACCTGTGGCAGATGCCAATGTCCCTAGGTGCTTTTTCCCTAGGAACTGGGGCTATGAAGCCAGCAATGGCCATACAAATACAAGCACAGGTGAGCACTGCCCTGATGTAGCTCCCCGGGAACAGCTCCTAGTGTATATTAGAACTGTCTTTCTGACTGTCTTTGTTAACTGCAAAATAAAATAAAAGCTAAAAGTTGGCTGGGTGCAGTGGTTCACACCTGTAACTTCAGCATTTTGGGAGGCCAAGGTGGGCAGATTACGAGGTCAGGAGTTTGCGACCATCCTGGGCAACATGGTGAAACACTGTCTCTACTAAAAATACAAAAATTATCTAGGTGTGATGGTGGGTGCCCATAATCCCAACCACTTGGGAAGCTGAAGTAGGAGAATCGTTTGAACCCGGGAGGCGGAGGTTGCAGTGAGCCTTGCACTCCTGGGTGACAGGGCGAGACTCCATCTCAAAAACAAAAGCTAAAAGTCAGTCTCTTTCTCTCTCTCCCATATTTTGTCACCCCTAGGATTTACTGCCCAGTTGAAAAGGTTGCCATCCCCATCTCTGTTTGGAAATGATGTCACCACCACCCTTTTCACAGCTGAATACCAGACATCCAATCGGTTTCATTTTAAGGTTAGTTTGGGAGTGACTGCTAAATATATTTCTGAAGAAAGCAGTGTGCCCACATTGGGCTTGAAGTGTGGAGGCAGAAAGTACCTCTCTCCCATTCTGCAGGAATCTCTGGATGGGATGGGCAGGCTAATTTTTATTTGATGGGGCACACATCATTGGGTGATTTCAAAAATCAGGAACTACAGTGTCAAGAACTGGAAGCTATTCTCAGGGGGCACTATTTGAGATAGAAGATCTTGTATAGCTCTGTCTACAAGGAACGGGTCTTATCTGCAGTTGTCCCTTCTGTTTTTCTTTTGACAGATCACTGACTTTAATAACATACGCTATGAAGTTTCCCATGAAAATATTAACACAGTTAATAGCACTGCTAATGCCACCAATTTGAGCTATTACGTGGAGGTTACTGATAAACCTTTCAGCATCAAAATAATGAGGACAAGCAACGGAAGAGTCTTGTGAGCTTTTCGACCCTCTTTGTGCATCTTTGAATACACAGTTCCAATATTACTCATTCTGATTTACCGTGGGTGGGCAGTGAAATAAGTACAACTAGAGAAAATGTTTGAATATCAGAAAAATGTCAAAACTTTTGCTGTAAAATAAGTGTTAGTCTGTCATGCTCCTAAAACAAAGAATACTAAAATGTAATACTAAAATGTTTGCCAAGTTATATAAGTATATGTAATATATATAATATTAAATATATTAATATAGATCATGTATTAAATGTCTTAATATACAAATAGGTCATATTAACTATATTTACATATAACATATTTATAGATTATATCTTTATATTATATATTCATATGCATTTATATTAAATATACATTTTAATATATATTTAATATGCATTAATATATTAAATATATAAAATATGTTTTACATAATATTTTTTATTTATATAACATATTTAAAATTTAATAATATATATTTATATATTACATGTATAATATATGTAATATATTTACTATTTGTATAATATATAGTTATATATACACATAAATATACTTGTGGTTTACATATGTTGTAAAATCGAGGGTTTTGTTTTAAATTATTATTCATACTGGAACTCAATCTTCATTTTCTATCATTTTAAATTATTTACTGTGAATCTTACTGTCAAGCAATGATCAACAGTTTGAGCTTAATTCATAAATTGTACTGGAGAAAATAGAAGTATTAGTGTCAGTAAAACCAGTATTCACATCCTGGCACCAGCAGATAAAAGTCAGCTCAGCTGTGTTATATATCAGGCAAATATCTCTCCTCAACAGTATCAGTTTCCTTTTCCGAAAAAGAGGAATCAAAATACCCACTTTTGCTAGGGGCAATGAGATGTTGTTTATAAAGCACCCAGAGTGGTGCCTGGAATGCAGTAGATGCACATTAAATGTGAAGTCAACTCTGTTGCCCTCTTTCCCCAATTGTCCAATCTGAGCTCCCGGCATTCTGCCACTAATGCTGTCTTCCTCAGAATTAAAGAATCAGAGGTACCCTACAAAGGCCTTCTAAGGTAGCATGAAAATTGATGATAATACCTGAAACAACAGATGTCTAAGTGTAGTGGAAAGGAGAAGATAGCTTCCTGGCAGAGGAAAGAGTGTTTTCAGTGATTCTTGCTCTACTTACCCCATGGCCCAGGTTGGACACAAGCATTGGGCCCCTCCAGTTTGCCCAGCAGTACCTGCAGCTGTCTTTCCGACTGCCCAGTGCCAATGTGTATGGACTGGGAGAACATGTGCACCAGCAGTACCTCCACAACATGACCTGGAAGACCTGGCCCATCTTCACCCGGGATGCCACCCCCACTGAGGTGAGGTGCCTTTCCTCCTGAGTAAGGGATACCCTCCTTCCTTTCCTAAAAGTAGCCTGCAGAAATACATCTGTATCTTACTTTGCTCATTTTACATATGTTAGTGTTGAGAAATATTTGTTCTTGAGGCCTATAAACTCAGGAATATAGCAGTATTAGAAATAAAAAAAATTTAAATTAGAAATTTTCTAGCAATTAGAAATGTAGCATTTAAAAAAATCTCACTTGTAATGGGATATATAATTTCATGATTATATTCGAACCTAGTGTATATTAGAAAATACTTCTGCCAAATTACTATGTCTTGGTTTAATAATGGAGGAGAGGAGAGCTTCAGCAGGAGCCATGCAGAAATACATCTGTATTTCTGCAGATGTACAGCAGAACTCAGTGGACTAAACATGTCTCTTTTGACAGCTTTCATGCTGTTCTAGGTGTTTGCTTGTGAAAGTATGTTTCAGAGATGTCAGCACTGGTATCACTTGGGAGGTTTTTACAAATGCGGTATCCCAGGCCTACTGGATCTAAATCTGCATTTTAACAAGATCCCCAGGTGACTCACATTCATATTGAAGTGGGAGAAGGACTGCTCTAGATTAGTGCCTCTCAGCTTATCTGGAGTAAAGAACAAGTTTCTTTCTCTTAAAAAAAAAAAATCCATCATGGGCAATAATTTTGTAAAATACAATTAAAATATATTACTAGGAAAATGAAATAAAAAAAACCCAAAGCTATACCAAAAAAGCCTACATTTTCAGTTGAAGAGACTAAAATTACCCTTTTCAATTCCTATGAAAGAATTTCTGAACTGACTTTTGATTTTCACACTTGTCTTGTGGCTGACTGGTAACAAAGGGTTTGGGGCGGTATCATGAATAACGCTTTGAGTCACATAGGTTTGTAGAGCATGTCTTGAAGCCTCCATTGTGCTGATCATATTTCTCGGATTTGTGAAAGAGCTGCAGGTTGAAGTATGGTACAAGGGAGAGAGCGAGCTGACATTTTGCAGTTCATATTCGGCAGGAGATGAACAAAGCAAGCAGCACATTAACCTGTAGCTCAGCTACCAGCATCTGATGCAATGGAGGGGGTGAACTTGCTGAGCAGAGCAAGGACAGAAAAGCAATGCCCAACACATTCAATAAATTTTTGGTCAAGGGCCCTGGCAAATATTGAATACTAAGAATTGTATTACATTTGACTTTCTATGACTGACATTTCTAAATTGTATAGTCACAAATTAGATGTAATGCCTTCCATCCTTCCTGTTTTTCTTCTTTTTTCTTTCCTTTCTCTCCTGCTTTTTTCTTTCTTAAAAAAATTTTTTTTTTAATTGTCCGTGTGCTACCCAAGTGTGGTGCCATGAGTTTTCCTGGCTATAATTTTACATCTAGCCAAGGCTTGTTGGTCTTCTCAATTTTGCAAATTACGTTGATTCTTTTTTTCCACTCTCCTGGTAATTACCATTATCAGAGTTACTGCCTTATGCTGCAGCTAAGGTTATGACATTGTCACACAGGGAACTTGTAAAATGTTCCCCACATTCTAATCTCAACATCTTTTGTTCTTACAGCACTTAGAGTTATATATACACACATTATCTCTTTTTATGTCAGTGTTCATCACAACTTTGTCACAGATTCAATATTTTTTCTCTCTCTTTTTTATTAGTTTTAAGGCTTCTTTCACTACTTAAGTATTATATGCTAACTATAGAAACATTAGAAAATAAAACTAGGTGTAAAAAATTCAAAATTACATATTACCATAACTTTCTGCTAATATTTTAGCATATATCATAGCAAATCTGTTTCAATGTTTACAAAATAACTTGATAGAGTTATAATTTATAGGCCATAAAATTCACCTGTTTTAAGTGTGCAATTCAATGACTTTGAGCACATTTGCTGAGTTGTGCCAGCACCATCATAAGCCAGGTATATAACTTTGGCATCACCCCAATAGGATCCCTTCTGAGCTTTGAGACTTAACTCTAGAGCTCACTTCAGCCCTAGCCAATTACTAATCTACTTTCTGTCCCTATAGATTTGACTTTTCTAGACATTTCATATAAATGAAATCATACAATATATGGTTGTTTATGTATAACACTTTTAAAGGTTTATTCATGTTGTAGTGTGTATAATTATTTATTATTGTTAAATGGAATTCTGTTGTATAGATATATCATATTTTGTTTATTCATTTTCCAGTTGATAATATCATTTCAATGCCTTTTTGATACAATGGTAAACTACATGAAGTGTTAACTAAGTATATATTATAGATGGCTTTTAAATTTATTTTAGGGTGAATGCAGACTTTCTTAACACATAACACTATTACTTTTCTTCTGTTTTGCTGATAGGGCATGATTAATTTGTACGGAGCTCATACATTCTTCTTATGCCTTGAAGATGCCAGTGGCTCCTCTTTTGGAGTGTTTCTGATGAACAGTAATGCCATGGGTAGGAAGCATCTTTTTGTCTTCTGTAGGTAGGGATATGTTTTAGGATTCTGCTTTTATAAAAAATTACTTTTATGGTGAGATCACTGTTGAACAGAAGGTGTATTGAGCCTGCAATACTTTTGTTGAAACTGGAACCTGAAAGTAGGTTAACATGTCTACAAATCCAGGTTATTATTTTCACTGAAAACCATTTCAGGGGTCTTCTTTGATATAATGTTTCCACTCATAGTCTGTAGAAAATAGGATCCACTGATAGACATATTCCAAAATTTCCTGTAGATTTCAACATGTAAAGTGTGCTTTCTGTCTGTAGGCAACAAGGCTGTGTTTTGTAGGCTGTTTCTCATAGCCCATAGCACCAGAGGCTATGAGAAGATTCTTTCCCCCTTCAGAATCTTTGTCCTCCAGCTTCTGGATTAACAGCACTTGAAAAAAACATTTTTATTTATTTTTAAATATTTAATTATACTCAAACTCATAAAGTTTTTAAAACTTTTTGGGGGGTGAAGCCACTCACAAAACCCAGAAGTTTGTATTTTTATGTGGCCAGGTTAAAATAAAATTTGTTCTTCTTCTGTTTTTTTTTTTTTTCTTTTGAGATGGAGTCTTGCTCTGCCGCCCAGGATAGAGTCATCTAGTGGCGCAATCTCATCTCCCTGCAACCTCCACCACGTGGGTTCAAGCAATTCTCCTGCCTCAGCCTCCTGAGTAGCTGAGATTACAGACATGTGCCACCACACAGGCCAAATTTTTGTTTTTTTTTTTTAGTAGAAACGGGGTTTCACCATGTTGGTCAGGATGGTCTCAAACTCCTGACCTTGTGATCTGCTCACCTTGGCCTCCCAAAGTGCTGGGATTCCAGGCATGAGCCACTGTGCCTGGCCTCTTCTTTCTCTTAAAAAACAAACAAACAAAAAAATCCCTCAGTTCTTCATTGGTTTCTTACACATTCAGTATGGAGTATTTGTATAAACTCCAACAACAATCATCTGATAAAAAGAATAGTCTGATTTTCATCCCTTTCAAAATGAGACTGAGATTCTTTTAGATGGCTCAGCTATTCATACTCTAGAGAAGACTCTGTTTCCAACCATAAGATTCTAATAAATCTTATTTTAATCTTTTCAGAGGTTACCCTTCAGCCAGCTCCTGCAATCACTTACCGCACAATTGGGGGCGTTCTTGACTTTTATGTATTCCTAGGAAACACTCCAGAACAAGTGGTTCAGGAATACTTGGAGGTTTGTCTTTGCATTTAGATAGTCATTATTTACTGCTATTATCTCATATACTCATTATAAATTAATAAGAGAAAAATAAAAGTTATTAGTAAACTGTATGGATTATAAATGCTGGGATAGTGAGTCTTTCATCCATTGTTTATTTATTTTGATGACCTTTATTGGATGCTTTCTGCATGCCAAAGAGACTCTGTGTAAGGCTTGAGAAATGCAAAAAAAAGTCAGACACCATCCTACTTTCAAGTAACTTGTAGTCCATTCATGTATCCCACAAACCAGCAAAGCTTATTCATTCAATAAATTAAAATTCAGGGAAAAGGAACTACCTGAATAAACTTTGCTATTTGTATTTGACTCAAATTACAGAAAAGGAAGAAACTTGAGGTTGGGATTGGTGGCTCACGCCTGTAATCCCAGCACTTTGGGAGGCTGAGGTGGGCAGATCACGAGGTTAGGAGTTCAAGACCGGCCCGGCCAACATGGTGAAACCCCGTCTCTACCAAAAATACAAAAATTAGCCAGCCATGGTGGCGTGTACCTGTAGTTCCAGCTACTCAGAAGACTGAGGCAGGAGAATCACTTGAACCCAGGAGGCGGAGGTTGAGGTGAAGCAAGATCACACCGCTGCTCTCCAGCGTGGGCAACAGCAAGACTCCATCTCAAAAAAAAAAAAAAAATTAGCTGGGTGTGGTGTTGTGTGCTTGTAATCCTGATCCTAATCCCATCAGTTCTTATTCCTTTACCCTTTGCACACACCACTATCCGAAATTATATTAGACATTTATTTATTTCCTCTGAGTTCTCCGAGGGCAGGAGCTATGTTTGCTCTGTGCCATGATATTCCAAATGCCCTTGTTAGCCCTTGCCACACTGTGAACAAATACTTAGAAAAACACTTACAGAATAATGAATGTTACCAGTTATCCCGTAAGATGATACCATTATTGAAACATTTTCTGCAAATTTTATTAGTGTCTGATATTGGGAATACATTTATGTACTTAGTAAAGAAGGATGTGATTGTGGGATTTCACAAATTATTCTAGAAGATTACTCTTAACTCTGGCGTTTTCAGCTCTGGAAACCTCATAGAAAATGAAATGGAACTAATCTTTCCAGTGTTGGGCCTGGGGCTACAGTGTTTATGCTAAAAGCCTGGACACTTACTTACTTATCTTTTCAGCTTGTTGGACGGCCATTCTTGCCTTCCTATTGGAGTCTTGGGTTCCAGCTTAGTCGCAGGGATTATGGTGGCATCAATAAATTGAAAGAAGTTGTAAGCCGAAATCGTTTAGCTGAGATACCATATGTAAGTCGGAACTTCTTTTATCATGCATTTGACACCATTTCCCAGTTTTATTTTTTTCATTGAATTCAGTTTATTAGGAGAAATGTAGGTAAATCAGTAGATTGATAGACAGGCACACTTGCTGTCAGAAATTTGCATGTTAAGTTATGTATCTGATTATGAAAAGTATACAGGTAATAAAGTCAGATATGGCTTTGAATTTTAGCTTTGCGTCTTCCTAACAATTTTGGGCTAGTTAATTAACATCTCTGAGTCTTAGTTTCCACCTTTACAGAATAAGAATGTAAGACTAACATCGGTGCTCTTGTAGTAAGAAATGCCTTATACTGGGCATGTAAAGCATCTAGCACAGAAGGTGAACATCATCTAATAGCTGTTATGTTATTAGAGAAAGCAACACTGGAGGTGACATGAGTAGCAAGAGCTGATGATTATAATGACTTACAGTAAATGACTTTCTCATGGTGACCTCGTATACTCCTCCCAGATCTAACAAACTCTAATTTTAAACCTTCATGGTTATATCAGGATTTATGATGTTCAACGTCCACCAGTAAGTCAAGATAATTATTAAGTGTGTAATACTTGATCATTTCCTCCAGGAGATGCATAACATGTGGCTAATGAATTTATCAAAACAACTTACTTGGGGTAGCTCTTTGGGATTTTGAAACTTTGATGCAAGAATATAGTGTTGGCTGGGCATGGTGACTCATACCTGTAATCCCAGCATTTTGGGAGGCTGAGGTGGGCGAATCACTTGAGAACAGGAGTTCGACACCAGCCTGACCAACATGGTGAAACCCTGTCTCCATTAAAAATGCAAAAAAATTAGCCAGGTGTGGTGGCACATGCCTGTAATTCCAGCTACTCATTAGGCTGAGGCACGAGAATCACTTGAACCGGAGGCAAAGGTTGTAGTGAGCTGAGATTGCACCACTGCACTCCAGCTTGGGTGACAGAGTCTAAAAAAAAAAAAAAATATATATATATATATATATATATATATATATATATATATATATATATATAAAATGTTAACATCTGAAGGAAGATTGTACAGGTGGAAATGACTTGTACCTTCTTTCAGGGTTCTTCAGTCCCCTCTCTGAATAGTGATGAGATCAGGCAGGAGGATCAATTTTTCCTATAAGAAAAGATGGTCAATGTGTTTTTGTGTTAAAGGGGCATTGATTGTGTTTAATTTTACTTCTCCCATATCTGCTATCTGCAAACATCCAATTCCAGGAAGAATTTTCTTCCACAAATAAAAGCTTTCCCTATATATGTTTGTGGACGACACCTGGGTCCTACATGACTGTCCAGTATTAGAACAGTGGATGCTATGTTGGGCAACAGGCCACAAGCCACATTTTCCTTCAAGCCTGTAAGGTGGAGACTCCTACTGTATGATACTTGAGGAATACTTAGAAGAACACTTCTTTTGTCTTTGAGGAAGGTGGCAGATTGGGGGAAAAAAAGCATCTGAAGCCAAAGGGCCTGTACCCAAAGCTCTCATCAGCCCCTTGCACCTCTCAGTGCACATACTCCCTCACATTTCAATTTGCTCACTAAGAATAACACCTGCTCCTCATAGGCTGGTATGCAAACACAAGGAAAAATGTGCATGAGAATTTAGCTGAGTAAGGCTTTATCTTTTCTTCATCGACATTGTTAATCATTACTCTAGCACTTTCATAGGGTAAAAGATCATTTTCTCCTTGTATGATATATTCTGGCTTGATGCTTGGGTTAAGTTGGTACATGGTTGTAAAATTAATAATATAATTCATTCAAACAATAATTTTAAAGAACACTTGTTTTATTTCAAGCATCCAAGCTCTCAAGTTACAGAAAGGAACAAGATGCAATTCCTGCCCTCAAATCCTCCCAATACTTTATGACATGCACCTGTCAGGACAAGGAGGTAAAACTGCAACCAAAAAACAATCATGTCTTTCAAAGATGGCTTATTTACTTCTAAGATGTAGCCAACCCCCGGTAGTTCCAGGATCATTAGGAAATATGGCTTCATTTTTAATGGTCAGGATTCACAGCTGTAATACTTTCTGTCAGTACAGTGCTTTCTCCTAGGTTCTAACTGGCCAGCGCTCTCTTTCAGGATGTCCAGTACTCTGACATAGACTACATGGATGGAAAGAAGGATTTCACTGTTGATGAAGATGCTTACTCTGGTCTCTCAGATTTTGTCAAGGAGTTACATGACAATGGTCAGAAATATCTAATTATTATGGTATGTTCAAACACTTGTTACCTTATTTTTTCTTTCACAGTGCAAAAAAATATAAAAATAATATTTATATCATGTTTCTTTATTAGAATCCTGGCATTGCCAAAGACTCTAGCTATGAGCCTTATAATAATGGAAGCATAAAGAGAGTGTGGATCATGGGGAACAATGGCTCTGCTGTTGGGGAGGTAATCTCTTAAGAAAATCAAAGTAAATTATGATTGTTTTGTGAAGTTTGTACTTTTGGTATGAAGATGGGTGAAAGGCAGGTTACAATATTGCTACTGTTTTTTCATGGCTTTAGAGGTGTCTTTTCTTACTATTTTAAGCCATTAGATATAATAATAGAATGATTAAAATTCTGAAGGATTTAAAAAGCTAGCCCTTGATCCTCTAATACCATAGGTAATTGAGAAGCAATATGTAATTAGAAGAAAAATTAGTTACCTAAAGCCCTCCCACCTCCAAATTTCTCTTTCCTAAGACAATGAATTCAACCACAAACATATAACAGGATACTCATAGATTAATGTGGAACTGATCTCAGCTAATGTATTTTTATTTATTTATTTATTTATTTATTTATTTATTTATTTATTTATCTTTTTGAGACGGCGTTTTGCTCTTGTTACCCAGGCTGGAGTGCAATGGCGCAATCTTGGCTCACTGCAACCTCCACCTCCTGGGTTTGGGCAATTCTCCTGCCTCAGCCTCCTGAGTAACTGGGATTACAGGTACATGCCACCACGCCCAGCTAATTTTTTGTATTTTTAGTAGAGACGGGGTTTCACCATGTTGACCAGGATGGTCTCGATCTCTTGACCTTGTGATCCATCCACCTCAGCCTCCCAAAGTGCTGGGATTACAGGCTTGAGCCACCATGACGGGCCTTACTTTTATTTTTTTGAGATGGAGTTTCACTCTTGTCATTCAGGCTGGAGTGCAACGATGTGATTTTGGCTCACTGCAATCTATGCCTCCCAGGTTCAAGCGATTCTCCTGCCTCAGCCTCCTGAGTAGCTGGGATTATAGGCACATGCCACCACACCCCACTAATTTTTGTACTTTTAGTAGAGACTGGGTTTCACTGTGTTGGCCAGGTTCATCTTGAACTCCTGATTTGGGGTGAGCTGCCTGCCTTGACTTCCCAAAGTGCTGGAATTACAGGCATAAGCCACTGTGCCCCACCTATATTTTAAATTTACACAAGACTTACAGATAGAGCACAGTTTGGATTCTAAGGTAGCAGTCTCAGGCATTGGAATAGGCTGAGCAGTAGCCTATATTCAGGATAACTAAACTTCTGAGAGTAATTTAAATAGGCAATTTCAATTATATGTAGGGTCAGTACTAGATGATTGGATTCTGTAAGATTTACTCAAATTGGTGCTTCATCTAATGAGTTCATGAGGCAAGGCACGGTAACTCATGCACTCTGGGAGTTCGAGGCAGGAGGATCACCTGAGGTCAGGAGTTCAAGACAGCCTGGCCAACATGGAGAAACCCCATCTCTACTAAAAATACAAAATTAGCCGGGCATGGTGGCACATGCCTGTAGTCACAGTTACTAGGGAGGCTGAAGCAGGAGAATCACTTAACTGGGGAGGCGGAGGTTGCAGTGAGCTGAGATTGTGCCATTGCATTGCACTCCAGCCTGGGCGATAGGAGTGAAACTCTGTCTCAAAAAAAAAAAAAGGAAAGAGTTCACGTGACTGCAGATCTTATTGCTCCTGAGTAGTTTATTTTGCAAAACTGTCTTTTCTTCTTCTTTTTTTAGAGTTCCACAGAAAATTTTATTTATTTATTTCTTCTGTTAGCAAGAGTAAATTTATGAATTAACTAAGAATCTTATAGTTTTTTATATTGATAGCTATAATTATTCATATTATTTATAATTATCAAATCAAACATCACTTAATTATCATCCACCGTAACATTTTTGATATTTTATTTTTAACTTTTCTTTTATTTATTTATTTTTAAAATTATTATTAGTATACTTTAAATTCTGGGGTACATATTCAGAACATGCAAGTTTGTTACATAGGTACACATGTGCCATGGTGGTTTGCTGCATCCATCCCCCCTGCCCCCCATCATCTACATTAGGTATTTCTTCTAATGCTCCTCCTCCTCTATCTCCCCACCCCTTGCTATCCCTTCCCTAGCCCCCCACCCCCCGACAGGCCCTGGTGTGTGATGTCCCCCTCCCTGTGTCCATGTGTTCTCACTGTTCAACACCCACTTATGAATGAGAACATTTGATGGCAAAACTGTCTTTTCAGGGTTATGGATGATCTTTTACCAAATTTCTGCTCACTTAATTCCTTTTGTTGTCTCTTTAGATGCTTACTTCTGTTTACTTTTTTTTTCATTGATTCTAACTTTTCATGAAGCAGTAGGAAAGTTTTCTTCCTTCTGCACACCAAGTCTTTGCTTTTACTGTTTCGTTAGAAGCTAATTTCTAAAATATTAGATAAGCCTATATGTATATACTGTATTTAGAGTCCATAGTCAAATAAAAATTATTTTGCTCACCTAAAATTTTATCCACACTTGAGTCATTTCAATAGTGCTCATATTTGAGTGATATATAGTTAAGAACTTGCAAATAATTACAAGGATCTAATTAGATGGTTGATTTCATTGACCAATGAATGGCATGAATCATTTAATGAGATAGTGGCAGAGATAGCAGTAGTGGAGGTACAAGTGGTTTGTTGTAAATGTACTTGGTTGAATAAAGTTTGCTGGCCTGCTCTAGGTTGAATGTTGCTATAGGTGACTGTTTTGTGACACCACTTGTTTCTTGGGCTGCAAAGTTACATCTAATTGTTAATTGGTGTCCATCACCTAAAACAAAGAGCCAGGAGCTCAATCCAGTACCATGGGTATTTCAAGCTCTCATCTTGAGTTTTGAAAATTATCCATATTTTAAAATACATATTCATTATATTCCAGAGTGTAAAGTTGTTCCTAAATTACAACCTATAGATTTATTGGAAAAATGAGCAAAAATGTTTCCCAAAAACTAGTATCCTTTTAATTCAGAATTTTCAAAATTTGGCTATGGTTATATCTTTGTTGTGGAAAATAGTTACATCTACTGTTTGATAGGCATAGACAGAAAAGGGAGACAGAATAAAAACAATTGACCTGAGTGGCAAGCACAAACTTCATTTAATTATTTATAAGATGTAGTTTTTATGCCAAAAATATCAACACATTATTTATAAACATAATTATTCAAAGTAGACTTTATGTAACCCTTAATTAACAAGGCTTGAAAAAAACTCATTCTCTTTGAAAATGTTATATAGACTTTCTAATATTTTAAACAATTTGTCTCCCAACCGGCCTGAAATAATGAAATTGTACTTTACTTTTCTTTTGCATAGAAAAGGACATATCATGGCTTTTCATTGATTTACTCAGTTGTTTTTACTGTTTCTTCCTCTTGTTCCTTGTATGTATTTTACTATTTAGTTTAGTTTTTTTATTGTTTAGTTTTGGGGGAGTCACAAATTTTATTTCTGAAATGACAAGCAAAATGGGGCTCCTAGTGGAAGAAATCACCATTGGTAAAAGTAAAAAACCTTCAACCAAACTGATCACTACTGCCTTCCCCTTTGTGTCCTAGGGATATCCGGGACCCACAGTCTTTCCCGATTATAGCAATCCAGTGTGCACTGAGTGGTGGATAGATCAGGTCATTAACTTTCATAATCGTCTGGAGTTTGATGGAGTGTGGATTGTAAGTTATTATTGCAGAATCAAATTTCTTTCGGAAACAGATATGCCAAATTTTCAGATGAATTTTGATCTTGATGTATAATAAAAATAGTTTGCTTTACATATTAGTACTAAAAATTATTTTACTGAATGCTGAGTCTATATCCAGTGAATTAGGCTCCTAAGAGCCTAGGTTCTTATCCTGTGTCTTTCATCAACAGTTATTTCATTTTGATAAAGTCTTTTGCTTCTCATGGTCGTGGTTTTCTTTTTCTCCATTAACTGTTTGTCAGCTTAAAAATACTGTTGGATTAAAAGTTACAATTGTCATTTTTTGTAGCATGGATTCATAAAAATTTAACATTAGAGAATAATTTAATGAGAGTCTTGTATTTTTCGTGGAAGAACAATAGTTATTCCATATTCTCTAAGTGCCAATGTTCAAGGCATTGAACCAGTCATTTTCAGAAGGACTCTGATGAATAAGATGTGCAATGATAAAAAAAAAATTGTTACCAAGATTAGACATCACTTATTTTTAATTCATTTTTTAAAAATAGATTTGATCTTAATTATATTCTCTTATTGTTCCTCACTAGAGGAATAAATGATAGGGACAGTTATAAACGAACTATAGAAATTTTAGTATATCTTACATCCTATTTTTTATTTTTGAGACAAAGTCTCACTCTTGTCCCCCAGGCTGGACTGCAATGGCGTGATTTTGGCTCACTGCAACCTCTACCTCCTGGGTTCAAGTGATTCTCCTGCCTTAGCCTCCCGATTAGTTGGGATTACAGGCACCTGCCACCACACCCAGCTAATTTTTGTATTTTCAGTAGAGACGGTGTTTCACCATGTTGACCAGGCTGGTCTGGAACTCCTGACCTCAGGTGATCTGCCCACCTCGGACTCCCAAAGTGCTGGGATTATAGGTGTGAGCCATGGCGCCCCGTCTATCGTACATTCTTAACAACAACAATAAAATCTTCACAATCTGTAAGGCAAGGGTCAACCTTTGAAATGGTATTTCTGAATTAACTGATTGAATTAAATTTATAATAGGTAAAAATGTGCCCACTGTTATTTAGAAGTGGAAGATACCTTATAAATATATAACCTAATACAGTGACTTAATTTTATAAAAGATAAAACAGAGGGCAGGAAAAGTTAGGGTTATTATTTAAAATCCAGAATGCAGTTAATAAGAAACCCAGATATCCTGGCTCGTAGTTCAGTAAACATTTCACAACAGCTAAATATAGATCAATAGCGTTTTATACTTTGTGTGTTTTCTGTCTTTGAAGGAAATGAATGAAGTATCTAGCTTACATCAAGCTTCTGATCAGTGTGAATCAAACACCTTGAACTTTCCTCCTTTTACTCCTAGTAAGTTTTCACCTGTTTGCTAATGATGTAGGCATAAGCCATGCTTAAAACCCCCTTAGTAGTCCTCAGTGTGGTCAGGGGCAATCTCACTTCCCAGTGTAAGGGGTCTCCTAAACATCCTGAACACTCCTCTACTGAAGTCTCTGCAGCAGTGTTGGGCCTCTGATTACCCTTTTGCTGTCATAACTTGAGGGCAATGTGACAGAGTCTGAGCCTGGCTACCTCCCCTGGCTGCCCTTCCAGTCTAGAGTTCACAATGCTTTCATCCTCTTCTTTTCCCCCAAGTCCCACAGGTGTCAGTATTAAAATCTATGAGAATTTCAGGGCACTTTAAGATACATATTACCTTGAACTGAAATAAATCTGTAATTTTCTTGTTTTCTTTATTCTTTCCTTCCTTCCTTCCTTTCTTCTTACTCTCCCTTCCTTCCTTCTTCCCTTATTCTTTTTTCTCCTCCCCTCCTCCCTCTCTCTGATCATTAGCAACAGTTTAAAGCATCAGTGGTTCATTCAACGTCCTATTTATAGGCCCCATTTCTAGTCAAGATTAATTCTCCAGTCTCTGATTTTGAAAGAATATGTGTGGGGTGGGGGCACAGTGTAGAATAGACTATGCTGTGGAACAAATAAACCTCAGTATCTTAGTGGATCAACACAATAACTGTTTACTTTTTGTTCACATCATACTCTGGTGAGGGATGGTGACTAGAATCCAAGTGGTGACTCAGAGCTATGTCTGGTTCTCCCATCTCCTCAGAGACCTTTATTTCCGGCTTCCTGGATGAGGGAGAGAGAGGGTGGAGAAGGTTTTATGGGCAGGCCTGGAAGGGAAGTGTACCCAATTTGCCCACATTCTTTTGACAGAGTCTGGTCACGTAGGCTCAGCTTAACCTCAAGGAAAGGTATAATCTTCTTTTTTGTTTTTTGAGACAGAGTCTTGCTCTGTTGCCTGTGTAATGGCATGATCTCGGCTCACTGCAACCTCTGCCTCCCAGGTTCAAGCTGTTCTCCTGCCTCAGCCTCCCAAGTAGCTGGGACTACAGGCACATACCATCATGCCCAGCTAAGTTTTGTATTTTTTAATAGAGATGGAGTTTCACCATGTTGGCCAGGATGGTCTCAAACTCCTGACCTCAGGTGATCCACCTCCCTTGGCTTCCCAAAGTCCTGAGCCACCCCACCAGGCCATAATCTCCTTACACTTCTAGGAAGAGAACCGTCTTGTTTGGCATCTGAACAGCCTCTGCAAGTGTATTCTGGTTTGCTCTTTTTACTTATACCCCTGAGACCAAGGTATAGCTGTTTTCTTAACTCCTTTTGGTCACTTAAGGAGTAAATAATTTTTTGGAGCAAGTCTTGACCTCTTGCAAAATCCACTGTTTGCTTTTTCAACTTATTCTTTGTTCTTCTCTGCTCTGTCTGTATTTCCCTACATTTTTTCCATTCTGAATTTATCATGTTTCTTTCTCTTAATCTCTAAATGCTATTTTTGGCCAAAGTAAATTTTGTTTTTGCTTTTTTTTCCTGTAGAAAACCTCAGTTCTATCACTTTCTACTTGCTTCTGGTGGGCACCCCACTCCCTGCCCCCAGCATTTTGTCTACTCACATATGACTGGCCACTTTTGCCCAGAGCCAGGCAGCCCCACCCCTTTCCAGGATTGCACAGTGCACATTAATTAGCATGGGAAAGAGCATTGAAGTGGTTGTGAATCTCATGCCACACATTTAGCTGTGCAAGAAATATAATTTTCTTCCCATCTTCCATTTCATTTTCATTTTTGACTCCAAACCTTGATTCCATTGTACTAGGTAAGGAAAAACTCAGTCTTTCCTGGTTCAACCACTTTCTGGAATTGTGCCTCACATTCAGGTCGTAGGTATGGGCAAGACTTTGTGAAGGAAGGCAGATATAGCCCCAGTGAAGGGTTCACAAGGAGACGAAGTGGTAGAGAAGACTTGCCATATTAGGCTTGAGGAAGAGAAAATATAAACAATGAGAATTCTCAGATGCAGAATTTGAGTATTTACACATCAAGTTACCCAAACGCCACATCTTCTTTTTCTTTTTTTGAGATGGACTGCCACCCAGGCTGGAGCACAGGGGCATGATCTCGGCTCACTGTAATCTCTGCCTCCTGGGTTCAAGCTATTCTCCTGCCTCAGCTTCCTGAGTAGCTGGGACTACAGGTGCATGCCACCACGCCTGGCTAATTTTTGTGTTTTTAGTAGAGGTGGGATTTCACCATATTGGTCAGGCTGATCTCAAACGCTTGAACACTTGACCTCAGGTGATCCACCCACCTTGGCCTCCCAAAGTGCTGGGATTACAGGTGTAAACCACTGTGCCCAGCTCCTATTTTTCTTTTAAGTGTGACTGAGGTTTGTATTATAAAAAAGAAAAAATTCCCTTTTTCTACCTCCATACCTATACATTGTACACTCCATTTCTCCTTATTAAATATATGTAGATAAACATTATATGCTTTATACTTAGACTCAGATCCACTGCTTTTGCTCTGACAAGTTTCTCAGTTGCCTCCACTCACCAGGATTCTTTGTGAGCTTGAGGGAATGCAGATTAATTTTAATGATCCATCTCCTTGGAGGGCTCAATGTGAGCCCAGGCAGGAAATAGCATTTAGGATAGAATTTAAAATCTGGAACAGATTTGGTCAGGTGGAGATTGGTGGGGAAAGCACAGTAATCAGGAAGAAAATAATTGGGTGGCTCTTTTGTTAAAGATGGTTGATGAGGAAGTTCCTCACTGATGAGTATTTCCCTCTAGGAGTTCTGGACCACTTACTATTTGCAAGAACCCTCTGCATGGACACGGAATTTCAAGGGGGCCTTCACTATGACTTCCACAGCTTGTATGGCTACTTCATGGCCAGAGCCACAGACTTGTAAGGACTTGGTTTTCCCCCTAATTTCAGATATGGGGAGATGGGAGGTGGAGGGTTTTTCTTCTGTTCTATAAGTAACATATTGTTCAAATATTTTTTGCATTTATAGAAATATCAAAACTCTGTTCTTACAGAGTATTTGTATGGTTTCTGTACAGGCTTATTTTTGATTGGCTTATGGCTAAGGAGCTCATTTCAAGGATACTAGCAGGCAATATTATATAAGGCAATTAGAGTCCTCAGCTAGGAGTCAGCTCTCTCAGATCCTTTTACTAATTGCACTAGGATTGCTTGGTTTTAGCAAATAAAAATAACAGACACAAAACTAAATTTGTGTGAGACATTTTCATACTAAAAATTACCCATATTTTTTTGAAATTCAAATTTACCTGTATTTCCTTTTGTTACATGTAAATTTCTGGTGCCACAAAAGAAATAGCACTCGAATAAAAATTTTCTCAGCAAAGTAATTTTTACTTCTATATAAGGGTGTGTCTCATGGATGGAGCAATGGTGAGTGCACACCCAAACAGGGGAGAGGAAGGGGTTCTTATTCCTGACACAGGTAGCCCCTACTGCTGTGTTGTTCCCCTATTGGTTATAGTTGCACCACATAGTCTACTTTAATTCTGATTGGCTGTTTTAAAGGGAGCAGGGGTATGAGCCAGAGTGGTGGGGTGAGCAGTTTGATGGGAAGGATTGTTACAGAACAGGTAACTAGAGAAGACTCAGGTCAAAGCAGGAGACGAGGGGAACAGATGTGAACTACTGATTAGAACTGACAGGAAAGTTCTTGACTGAGACTAGGGTAAGGAGCAAAGAAAACCAGAATGTTATATTTTAAAATGGAGAACAAACAACAGGGGAGCTGAACATACTGATACATTTGTTCTTTGTAGAGGATCTCATAACTCATTGTACTTAACAATTTACAGGCTAAACCCTTTGAAGAGGAATTTATTGTATCCTACACCTTTATTTATCTGGAAATGCACAGCATACTCTTCTAATTTCCTTCCCAATGTCCTGCTTGTCTACCTCATAATTATCCCTTCTGCCCCAAGACACACACACATACACACACACATGCATGCACACACAACTACCATCACCACCACCACCACCATCATTACTCAACACCATCACCACCATCTAACCACTACCATCACCACCACTACCGCCATTATTGCAGTCACCACCACTATCACTACCACTAGTATCACCACCACCACCACCACCACCATCATTACTCAACACCATCACCACCATCTAACCACTACCATCACCACCACTACCGCCATTATTGCAGTCACCACCACTATCACTACCACTAGTATCACCATCACCACCACCACCATCATTACTCAACACCATCACCACCATCTAACCACTACCATCACCACCACTACCGCCATTATTGCAGTCACCACCACTATCACTACCACTAGTATCACCACCACCACCACCACAGTTAGCACCACCATCCCAACCACCACCACCCATTATGAAAGTCTTCCAAGGAGACAGATGTGTTCTGCAAACCATTACATCCTTTATATCTTGTCATGTGGATTGTTTACTTGTGACTTTGTAAATTGAGAAATAGTTGCCCTTCTCACTATTCAGTTTCTTCTGTGGAAGATGGTAAAATACAATCATTATACCTAAGAGAGAAAGAAAATTTGGAGCCAGGCTTAAGAAGATTTTAATTTGAATTTGCAGCACAGATGGGAAAACTAAAGTGTTGGAAGAGCTTCACAGTCTAAGCTAATTCTGATTGGCGGATCCTCCAGTGGTTTAGGAAGGAGCATCTTTGTGTTTCTCAGCTTCTCTTTTCCTGTTTTGGTGTTCCAGAGCACTGTTGTGGGGATGGGGGCAGGGTGACTTTGGTGGGCTTATGGGACCTAGCTCAGTCATTTTTTTACTTGACTTCTCTTTCTCTCTGGTACTTGAGGTCATGACCACTCCTTTAAACTCGGCGCCTTCAGTTCTTAAGATATTGCTCTGCTGCCTGGGTGCCGTGGCTAACATCTGTAATCCCAGCACTTTGGGAGGCCGAGGCGGCTGGATCACCTGAGGTCAGGAGTTCGAGACCAGCCAGGCCAACATGGTGAAACTTCATCTCTACCAAAAATACAAAAATCAGGCAGGTGTGGTGGCAGATATCTGTAATCCCAGCTACTTGGGAGGCTGAGGCAGGAGGATCCCTAGAACCTGGGAGGTGGAGGTTGCAGTGAGCCGAGATTATGCCATTATACTCCAGCTTGGGCAACAAGGGTGAAACTCTTTCTTAAAAAAAAAAAAACTGCTCTGCCTGGTGGCTCTGCTCTCTTTCTAGCTGTCCCTTCTCATCTGTGTGCCTGGATCTTTTCATTAGCTCTTTCACTGTTGATGATTCTTAGGAGTCCATCCTTTGGCCTCTTTTCTTTATAGTCTATGCCAACACATAGGTAATTTATTTCTTTTCATGGTTTTCACTGGAATTAATTCTAATGATCTTAAAATCTATAATTCTACCTGGGGTCTTTCCCCAATTTTTAGACACAAATATCCAAAACCATCCTCTGACATTGTCTACTTGGATGTTTTGTAGTACCTCGAGCACCATTTACCTGGCTCTGTTACCTGTTTTCACCTCATCTTCCCACTATAGCTGATCTTTTTGAAACTCTTACATTCTGTATCTTGGTTGATAGCAACAGCATCCCTATATCCCAGACTCCCAAGTGAGAAGCTTGGCACCATCCTTTATGCATTTTGTGCCCTCACATCCAATCAGTCCTTGATCCTTTTGATGTTACTTTTAAACATTTCTGTAACCACCTCCCTATTTCCCCATTGATACTTCTTAATTAGGTTATCATCATCCCTCACATAAATCATTACACTAGCCCCAGAACTAATCTCCCTGACTTTAGCCTTATCTCCCAATAACCTATCCTCTATCCTTTCTACTTGAAGCAGAGTCCAAGGAACAGCTGCATCAGCATCTCCAGAAAATATTAGCATCTTGGATCTCAACCCTGAACTTTTAAACATTTAGAAAGCACTACTATACATTCCTGACAAAGTGATCTTTCTAAAGCACAGTTTGCTCATTTCTCTTTTTAGTGTAAAGTTATTTGTGGCTTGCTATTTTTATACAGTAAAATGCTTAGCATAACCTATAATCTTATAGGTATTGATATAGGTATAAAGGTATAGATACTTTATAATCTAACCCTTTCTTACGATTTTTCTCTCATCTCTGCTGCTTCTTGCTGTTCCCAAATCCAAGCGCTATTCATTATTTCATGCCTTTCGTGTGCTATTTGCCCTGCACGAGAGGTGCTTCCTTACCCTGTCCATTTTGCAAAATATACTTACCTAAAAAACCTCACCTCAGATATAAATTCTGAAAACTTTACTGGCAGTTCTAGAAAATGGAAGTATCATTCTAGGAAAAGATTAGTTTCCATTTTTTTGTGCTACATTTGTTCATATTCCAATATGCTTAGTATGCAAAAAAAAAAAACATGGTTTCAATTTTTTTTTTTTTAATTTTTATTGCATTATAGGTTTTGGGGTGGTTTCAATTTTTAGATGCCCATTTTATTTCTGTTGGACTGTAAGTTTTTTGAGGGCAAAGTCACTCCTTATCCTTAGCCTTATCAATAGTGTGTGTGCTGAAGACACTTTGTTGGATAAATGCCTGGCCTGGGAGAAAGAGGAAGGGCAGGACCCAGCCCCCACAGGACCTGATAACTTAGAGGCAGAGACTGGGTTTGTGTTATTTTCCAGCACTATTTCGTCCTCACGACTTGCATTATGTTAGATTGTCCAGATGAGAGTTCTTGTCCAGAAAATGTAAAAGTTTGTATTTTGGTTAAAAAAAAAGCTCTAGGAAGAAGGACATATGTTTCTGATATCATTATTTTCTCTTTCTTTGGCTTTTCTCTCTCATTCTATTTTTCCTGAGAAATAAACTAGAGAAATAAGACTCAGTTTCCTCATCTCTGAAATGAGAGACTTGGATTGATGTTCCCATAGTCTCCTTTTCCGATATATTTTCATTTCTAGGTGCTTCTAAGAATGAGAAGTAGGAAACAGAGTGAAAAAATAGTCAGGGTAAGAAAGAAAGAGAAAGAAAGGGTTGGAGGAGGGAAAGAAAATTTCAAATTGCTTTGTTGCCAGTGACTGTGGTAAAGGTGCTATAAAATCAAGAATGGGTTGGTTAATATATTCTAATAGTTACGATTAATAGTTAAAAGGTAATTATGATTGAGTAAATAATAGGTGTCTTTCTGATTTCTCTGGCCTGGCATAATGGCCTATGCTCCCAGAGGACAGTGTAGATAAGTAGAACTTGGTCTTTGGCATGAGGCAGAATTGGATCAAAAAATGGATAAGATTTTCATTCAATGGAATCTGGACATCAGGATAACTGAAGTCATAGGTCTGATAAATATGTGGGTCAACCTTAAATGGAAGTATAGTTTGGGGACAGCAGGCCAACCAGGAATAAAATTACCCCCACCTCTAAGCTGAAAGCCAAAAGAGACTAGATTCTTGTTTTTTTTGAGACGGAGTTTCACTCTTGTTGGCCAGGCTGGAGTGCAATGGTGGAATCTCGGCTCACTGCAACCTCTGCCTCCCAGGTTCAAGTGATTCTCCTGCCTCAGCCTCCCGAGTAGCTGGGATTACAGGCATGTGCCACCATGCCCGGCTAATTTTTTGTATTTTTAGCAGAGATGGGGTTTCTCCATGTTGGTCAGGCTAGTCTCGATCTCCTGACCTCAAGTGATCTGCCTGCTTCGGTTTCCCAAAGTGCTGGGATTACAGATGTGAGCTATCTCACCCGGCTGAGAATAGATTCTTTCAGAGATCACAACCCGATTATAAATTGTCTAGACCTGGGGGATAGAAAAAGAAAATTAAAAGAGAAAGCCTCTGAATAACACTGTTCCTTTAAGCTGTAAAAAAAAAACCAACCAACCAAAAAAAAAAAAACAACAAAAAGAAACCCAACAGTTATCTGATCTGTTTTACCATAGTAACAGCTTGCCTCTAAATAAACTGTAACCACAGATATCTTCAACCCTGTTTCGGTTTCACTCTATGTAAGCCGAATGTGTTTCTTTAATGATTGATGATTGCAGAGTACAATAAACCTGCAGCCAGTGGTAATAAAAGCGAAGTGTCTACTAGTCTATATTGAGTGAGTCCTCTCTCCTCTAAGCTACCTCTATTTTTGACAGTAAATTGTCAGAATGAAGCACTTCACTTTCTTAAAGCAATTTTCTGTTTCAGAACATTTTCCCTTTTGCCATAAGCCATTCAGTATTTATAGACTCCAAACATCCCTAGGAAAATGAAGTGAGCAGGCTTTTGATAGCATCTTGAGGAACTGCCTGTTGCCTAGTGATAAAAATTTGCAGAGAGAGGTTTTAGGAAACCTACACTTATCTTAGGCCATGTATTAGAAAAAAGAAAGAAGAGCTTGCCTGGGAAGAGCTAGCAGCAATTGTGGCTCAGGTCTTACTATCCTCTAATTGTATTATTGTTCAGTTTTAGAACTCTAATGGAAGATGTGGGCTTTATCCCATAGAAGAAAAAGAGGAAGAGTCATTTTAGTAAAATACCTATTCAAAAGGTGTCCAGAATAAAAGCTAGGCAAACAGCCTACATCTAACCATGGGTCATCCCTCTGTATGTTCCTCCCCTCCCCTGAAGTAATTACCATTCTGATACTGTGCTTTTAACTTCTTTGCTTTCATTTCATTTCTTTTTTTTTTTTTTGAGATGGAGTCTCATTCCATCATCCAGGCTGGAGTGCAGCGGTACGCGATCTAGGCTCATTGCAACCTCTGCCTCCTGGGTTCAAGCGATTCTCCTGCCTGAGCCTCCTGAGTAGCTGGGATTACAGGTGCATGCCACCACGCTTGGCTAATTTTTGTATTTTTAGTAGAGACGGGTTTCACCATGTTGGCCAGGATGGGCTCAATCTCCTGACCTGTGTTCCATCCTCCTTGGCCTCCCAAAGTGCTGGAATTACAGGTGTGAGCCATTGCACCCAGGCTTCTTTCATTTCTGTATTGTTTTACTTAATATCTAATATTTTATATATAATAAAATGAAAATAGTATTTTCTATGTTAGTTGTTTTAACTCTATAGAAAGTATCAGATACCATCTTTTGAGACTTACTCATTTCAATGACTTTTATTTTGCATAGATTAAAATTTGATAACATTGAGAATTGCTAAGAATAAGTCTGAGGTTTCAGAGGAACCCAGAGATAAGTTCTGAAGCTTCAGGTGTACCAGCTGGTGTGTGAACTCTCCTCGTAGTTCAGCAGAGGGTGCAGCGCAACCACCTGAACAGGTGCTGTGCTGAACAGGATTATGCAGAGTATAAATTAATGGAGCCAAGGGACATTAGAAAGAAGATGAGGCAAAGAACCCAAATCATGGTTCTAATATACTGTCAACCAAAAAGGCCAGACCACAGCCAGATCCAACCAGATAGAGAAAACAAAATCAGAGACAGAAGCATAGAGAAATTGCTATGGGGGCTAGAATATAGAGGTTTTTACTGTCTTATATGAAATCTGAAACCTTACTCAAGAGTGGGAAAGAAGCTTTTAAATAGTGCTTAACCTGCTTATACACCTGGTTTTTGACACCCTGACGTTATTTTCTCAGTTTCGTTGGAAGGTCCATTGCTGCTCTTGTTGTAAGCTGAGTCCTAGACATTCACAGCCCACCTCACACTCCACTGGCTGTATTCCTTTTCAGAGCCCTGAAGAACATCTTCACGGATAAAAGGAGCTTCATCTTATCCCGTTCTACTTTTGCTGGATCTGGCAAATTTGCTGCTCACTGGTTGGGGGACAATGCAGCCACATGGGATGACCTCCGATGGTCTATCCCCAGTATCCTTGAGTTCAACCTGTTTGGCATCCCCATGGTGAGCCTTATTTCCAACCAGGGAATTTTAACCCTTTGTCTTTTGACATTCTTTTAATTAGCAGTCTTAGAGATTATCTGAAAAACCAAGAAGGATATTCCAGGGTGGTATGTATTGGAAAAATCAATTTTTATGTGTTACATGAGGTGGCTTCTGAAGATAGAATAGTACTACTTTATCATTGAGTTGTCATCTGTGGAATCTCAAGATAGGAAGGAGACACCATGAATAAAATGCATTAGTATCATAGGAAAATTCCATCAAGAGAGCATTAGTAAATAAGAAAGTATGAAATTGAGAATTGAATATTAAGGAACAGCCTCAACACAAAGACCATTGTTTGCTTTCAATGAGTCCATGATGCATTCTATCTTGTTTCTATCATTTGGCTGGGAGCATACCCTGTGACTCTGGGGTCTCCTTAAGCATGGAATGATGTGGATGGAATGAGAGGATGTGGATGGAATGTGATGGAATGAGAGGTTCTCCTTTCCTTTATCATATAAGTACTCAGTACATGCTTTCATCTCTCATTGACCAGTGTGCTGGCATGTGTGTTAATTCTCCAGGTAGGTGCCAACATCTGTGGTTATAACAACAGTGTCACAGAGGAGCTCTGCAGAAGGTGGATGCAGCTTGGAGCATTTTATCCACTATCAAGGAATCACAATGGGCCTGGGTTCAGGGTAAGGTCACCAAAAGGAGTGATGGAAACTTCTTGGATTAGCTAATCTATTTGCTCTTAAAGAGGATTTTAGGAAAATATTACTACAGGTTGGCCCTAACTGCAGAAGAAGGATAAAAAGATCTTGTGTGATAGCCTTAAAAATAAGGCTATCAATCAAGGTGAGCATGCATTGAAAGGGATACGTATATGCTGAATGATTTTATTCTTGGAAACTCATCAACAAAGTGAGATTTATTAAAATTTCTACATTGCTGCCATTACTTCTGTTACTACTTTATATATGATAGGACAATTGGAATTAGTTGGTATTCTATTTCAATTAATACAAGGGAAATCCCTCATAGGTATGGAGGAGGAAGGAGAAAGAATTTAAAGAGGCTTAGGCCAGTAATCTCAAAATTGCTTTCACCTTTTATATCATTCTACCTCTCCGTGAATAGTTTGGAAGACTTCCCAACTATTTCTCATGACTCATCCCACCTTTATCTTCATCCACCCAAAATAGTATTTTTGATGAGCATATAGAAGTGGGTTCAAAGTCCCCCATTAGGAGGTGTTTATGATGATCACAGGAGCAAGTAGGGTGAGATGTCCTTTCTTTTAATAAAGTAATCTTATGTTGAAATATTTCCAGTTGAGTGGTTTAGCTCTTAATAGGTTCATTAGAATAACTTCCTGATGATCATTTTAGCTTAAGCTCTTGACTTTGTCTTTAACTCAGGAAGGATTAACAGTCAAACCTTCAAAGTATTTTATCCCTGGGCTTTTCTGGCCACTTGCGATCTAGAGAGAGATGAACTATTTCTAAATGTCTAAGCAGGTGGTTGGGTGCTCTTCATGAAGCTGTGTCCTGGAAGACTTACATAGATAAGAGCACTCAGATTACCCAGGAAGCTAGGTTTAAGCACATGTTTTCTTTTGACTAAACTAGTTCTATTCAATAAAATTATAAGGAGAGCCACATACGTCAGTTTAAATTAAAAAGTACAAAGAAACTATTTTATTTATTTATTTGTTTGTTTATTTATTTTTTAATGGAGTCTAGCTCTGTCACCCAGGCTGGAGTGCAGTGGCGCAATCTTGGCTCACTGCAACCTCTGCCTCTGGGGTTGAGTGATTCTCCTCCTGAAGTAGCTAGGATTACATGCACTCGCCACCATGCCCCATTAAATTTTTGTATTTTGAGTAGAGATGGGGTTTCACTGTGTTGGCCAGGCTGGTCTCGAACTCCTGACCTTGTGATCCGCCCACCTCAGCCTCCCAAAGTGCTGGGACTACAAGTGTGAGCCACCATGCCTGGCCACAGGGACATTATTTTAAAAATACTTTATATAGCTTAATGTATATATATATGTGTGTGTGTGTGTATATTACATAGCATTATCATTTCAACCTGTGTTTAACCCAAAATATTGTTAATGAGCTGTTTATTTAATGAGCTATATTATGTTCTTTTCATTCTACCAAGTCTTCACTATTTGGTATGCATTTTACACTTGTAGCATATTTCAATTTGTATGCTAAGATTTTCTCTATGCTGTTGAAGTAAAATGCAATTCTACCAAAGCAATAAAGTTGGTTTCATGGAAAACATTTACATTGATTCAGTTTTAAGATTTATATTTAAATTAACTATCATCAAATAAAATGGAAAGTTTACTTCCTCAGTCTCAGTAAACAGAGTTCAAGCATTCAACAGCTTCCTGTGGTTTGTGGCCACCACAGTGGACAGCACAGCTCTAAACATTTTTAGTTGATAACCAGGGTGATGGAGGCTGTGGAGTGTTATTCTCTTTAATGTCTGACCTCAGAGTTTTTATGAACCTTATACTGGGAGCATAGAGTGGTCTCATGGGATCATTTTGTTTAGAAGGGGAGAAATGGGCCTCTTAGGGAACAAAAGAAGAAAAAAAGTTTAGGTGACTTTAATCAAAACTCAATATAGGATGACACGTTAAAAGATGATGTGTAAGTCTTTCACATCTTCCAAATTACATGGAAAATGAACAAAATGAATGCCTACCATTGATGGAAAATTTCCATCTCTGGATCCTAGGAAAATTAGATTTCTCTTCTAAAGGGTTATTTTGTTATTCTTGAATAAAATCTGCTAAAAGCCATCTTTATAATTTATTTGCACAATGTATGTAAAAGAACAAATAGAGGTCACTAATCTTTGGGTTAGGGAAAATAAAACAAATGCTGATGGTGGAAACATTACAGATAAAACAGGACATAAAAGTTTAAAATTAACATTCATACAAACATATGGAAAGAAAATAATGGATTACAGACCATGGTGGCAGGTAATGTGGCTTATAAGGCAATGGGTTTTTTTTTTTTAGTAGTTGTACAACTTGTATTATTTTCCAAATAAAATATTATGAGAAACTTCAATAGGGAAGAGAACAACACTCATTGGGCTAGGTGGGAGAGGTGGAGGGGAGAGGAGGGGAGGGACCATGGGGCAGGGGGCAGGAAGGATGGGGAGGGATAACACCGAGAGAAGTGCCTGATGTAGGCATTAATAAAATAAAATAATAATGATAGTAATAATTGGGCTGAGCACGGTGGCTCATGCCTGTAACCCCAGCAATTTGGGAGGTCAAGGTGGGTGGATCACCTGAGGTTGGGAATTTAAGACCAGACCAGCCTGACCAACATGGAGAAACACCACCTCTCCTAAAAATGCAAAATTAGCCAGGTGTGGTGGTGCATGCCTGTAATCCCAGCTACTCGGGAGGCTGAGGCAGGAGAATCACTTGAACCCGGGAGGTAGAGGCTGCAGTGAGCCAAGATTGTACCATTGCACTCCAGCCTGGGCAACAGGAGCGAAACTTTGCCTCAATAAATAAATAAATAAAATAGCTAGATAAATAAATTGGAGCAGCCCTGGAGGAAGCAGTTCCCACTTTATCTCCATGGCAACCCATGTGGGACTTCCATTTCACTCTAGTGCTGCTACAAGCTACCCTCAGAAGATAGAAACCAAATTTAAACTCTGCCACCTGCTTGCAATTCTACGTTGGGAAACTCATATAATTCTTGGTATTGTTTTCTCATGTATGAAATGAACGAGTAGGACCAATATCTTTTCAGTTTTAGAAATGCTTTGGTGTTTCATAAGTTGGAGAAAGTGGTTACTTTCATCTGGAAAAGCTTATTGTAAGAGAACTTCTAAACCAGGATGGAAAGGAATATTCAGCCATTGCTTCTGTTTTCTCCTAGGACCAGGATCCTGCTGCCTTTGGTGCTGACTCCCTGCTGCTGAATTCCTCCAGACATTATCTGAACATCCGCTACACCTTACTGCCCTATCTCTACACCCTTTTCTACCATGCGCACACCCGGGGAGACACGGTAGCAAGGCCGCTCGTACATGAGTGAGTTTCCTGATTCTCAGACACCTTTCCGATTGTAGTGTCACTTGACTTTGTTTGTGGTAGCAAGGTTAGTTAGGATCTTGTTGTTGTTACATAACGTGCTATTGTCCTGTATTAGAGACATCACCTGACTTCACCATGTTACTATTTACTAGGTTCTACCAGGACTCAGCCACGTGGGAGTTGCATGAGCAGTTCTTATGGGGACCTGGACTCCTCATCACACCTGTTTTATATGAAGTATGTTCATAATCTAAACGATGAGATGGGGTATTGTACTTGTCCTCATGGTTCTATAGCTGTATAAGCTGGTTCCTGAGTATCTATGAATCTGCATTTATATCAAAATATGCATATAAATGAGAGAGATCATGGAAGTTTGGAAATTAAAAAAAAAAAAAAGTAAATCTTGGTCCCACTTTCGCACCAAACAAAACAATTTTCATGTTGTAAAATTGCCTTAAAATTGAAGCCTGCATCCTTAGGCATATGGCTGTAGCATCGACAGTGGCTTTAAATACTCTGGGGTGTGTGTGCTGAACATCTGTCTATATTTCCCTTTGTCCAGAGCAGGAGTGCTCTTGGATTGGGTTAGGCTGGGCTGGGAAGAGAGAATACGTATGGAGAAGTGAAGGGAGGGAGAGAGGAATGCTGGGCAAAGGGAAGGCTATACTCTGAAGTCCAAGTATGAAGGACCATGTGTATCCTATTAAGTGTGATTGGAAGCAGGGGTGAGTGGCAAAGTAGGGGGCAAGGATCAAGAAGGATTATGCTGATCTGCTTGTAAACATGAAATATTTCCAATGTGCCCCCGTCAAAGGCCCTTTGAGCTGGTGTTTTAGCCACACCATCTGATGACAGGTCTTGCTAATCAACCAGTGACCCTGCTGGGAGGCTTTCCTGGGGCCTGGCGGTTTATCTCTCAACTGTCAAATTATGTGACCCAGTGAATGGACTTTCTCTGCTTCTCTTAGAAAGTGAAGCAGCACTGAAGCAAAACAAATCATTTTTATTTGGGTAAATTGCTCAACCTTCCTGTTTCTGTGTTTTCCTTTGTAGAATGGGATGATCTCAGACCATCTGTCAGGATTGTTCAGATAAACACATGCAATGCTGCCTGGAGGTGTTTTGCAAACTGTAGAGAGGGGTATGCTAATGCTATTCATTGTTGTTGTTTACCTAGGGTGTGGACGAAGTGAAAGCATATATACCTGATGCCACCTGGTATGACTATGAGACAGTAAGTAAGGCAGCCCCAGTTGGCTCGGAAACCTGCCTCTAGCAGAGGACAATTCTAAAGCAGCAGTCTTGGAAGCTTGCCGTAGAATAGTAGTACAAGATTTATAGTTAGTTCGTTGTGGTCCTTTTCTGTGAGAAATGCATCTTAGTTGATTCAGGATGGTGCAACAGAACACCTTACACTGGGTAATTTATAAACAACACACATTTATTGCTTACAGTTCTGGAGGCTGGCAAGTCCAAGATCAAGGTGCTGACAGATTCTGTATCTGGAGAAGGCTCACTCTGTTTCATCGATGGCACCTCCTTGCTCTTCCCTCATGACTTAATCACCTCATAAAAGGCCCTACCCCTTAATACTGTCACTCTGGGTATTGTTTCCACATATAAATTTTGGGGGTACACTGGCATTCAGACCAGAGCAGAAGGCCTTTCCAAGTGTACAATGAATTAATTTGAATAACTGGAATAGGTTTATGGAAATCCATTATATCAACCTAGCTGTTGTGTTCCTAACAGGACTAGGTTTTGCCATTTGGCTGTGATGACCTAAAACTGAAGCCCAGGTGTGGAATGGCAGCATGATGTAATATAAAGAAATAGAGGGGGTTGGAGTGTCTGCTCTGCTCTCTGCTACCCATATGCTTTCAGCAAGCCACTTCACTTTGGGGGTCTCTGTCACTTCTTTAAAATATGTCAACTGAACGAGATGATGTCTAAGGTCCCTCCTAGTTGAAACGGCTTATTACCTGATCTATCTTTTATTGTTGTTGCTGATTAGGGAGTGGCCATCCCATGGAGGAAACAGTTTGTGAATATGCTCCTCCCAGGTGATAAGATAGGACTTCATCTGCGAGGGGGCTACATATTTCCCACCCAGAAGCCAAACACAACCACAGAAGCCAGGTAAGCTCCTCACTTTTCTAAGGTATGACTGTTCTAGTGCTCTAATGGAGCAGGGCATTATGAGAAAGACAAATAGGGACGAAGAGTGGATGAGCCAAGGGGGGGTAAGTCACCCATCAGTAATCTTCCCCCATTCCTTTCAAATTGATCCAAAATTAGCATCTTAGTCTTGATTTAGTAGATGGTAGTCTACCAAGGACATCTGCATAGTCCTTCACTTTGGGATTGAATCAGATTATAGGACCAGTCAAAATAATCACTGAGGAGGATTTTCCTATGGCCAGAAATTGTCCTTAGGTATATTCCCTACTGTATGAGAGAATTTGAGTTAAATAGGTGATAAAGGTTATCATGTGGAAGTCAACATAGTTTGGAGTCAAGAGCTAAGATTCTGCAGAATCTGGGTTCAAGCCTATGGTACGGGCTACATACTACATATGTTTACCTTGTGCAACTTACTTCTCTGTGTTTCTGATTATTATTGGTAAGCTGGAGATGATGATGGTTTGCCTTTTTAGAGTTATGATGAGAGTTAAATGAATTAATATAAATGATAATGTACATGAGACACTTAGAAAAGTGCCTGGCACATGGTAAGCATCGAATAAGGCTAATTGTTGGTATTATGTATTACAACCCAGTTTTCAGTGGGAACTGCCTCTGTCCACCTGATCTATCTTTTGTTGATAAGGTGTGTCCACCCAATATCAACATCTACTCAGTTTCTGGTATAGACTCTTGTATTATCTGTCCCTGGGGCATGACGGGGGCTGGTTTCACACAGTTCCGTGTCATCTACATTCTCTGAAACAGGGATTACTCTTTTACAGTCGGAGGAATTCCCTGGGACTCATCATTGCCTTGGACTATAAGAGAGAAGCAAATGGGGAGCTGTACTGGGATAATGGTGTATCTAAAGGTAGACTTTCTCAAGGCACCATCGCTGTGGGTCACTGTGGTTCTCCCTGAAAATTTAGCACTATCATTTACATCTATAGCTTAGAATCAATGGGTTAAAATCCATTCTGCAAATTCTGTTAGCCAGTCACAATCCATTAAAATAGACTTCAAATGCACAAATTATGTGTTACTGACTCTAACAAAGCAACTGACATTATTGAATGGGCTTAATTATTCTCTTCCTTGTATATTATTATTAATAACTAATAATCCACTTTGTTAATAGCTTTGGAAAATACTGCTTTGGTTTGAGGAAGAAATATCTAATTTGTATAGTGTATCTTTTCACTGTAAGATTTCCATATAAACACCTCACATGAACTTATGTGACTATATAAAAAGCCTACCCTACATGGAAGTAGTATGTATTGTGTTGAGCTTGAGGAACTCATGATCCAGCAGGATAGATACAATGTACATGTACATAAGTATTATGCAAATCAAAATATTTTACATGCCAGCAAAATGGTACCACAGACTGACATGTGAATTTAGAGAAAATGATAAAGAAGACATTTGCAGAAGTTTGAAAAAATGCACAAAACTCAGATGAGCAGATCTAGATGGTTGGTAAAGGAATTCCAGATGAAATGAAGAGCCCGACTCCCCAGCTGCTCGGTTTCGCATAGTAATGGGTACGCCTCTGTCTTTCTTTTTTAGATGCCGTAACTGGAAAGCAGTATATTCTATATGATTTCTCTGTTACCTCTGTAAGTACTTTTTTGAGGAAAGCACAGCATACGTTCCTTGCTGTGATGGCTCCTTGAGTTTTTGGTTTAATATAGACATGTGGTTATGTGTAACAGGGATAGTGTTTTACTGTCATGATTCCAAAAAGAATTTGAATTAACATGAAAATATTTAATGTGTGTCAGGTTTATAAGCTGCTACAAAACTGGTATGACTTCTGTGCAGAACTTTTTTTCCTGGAAAAAAAAAACCCATTGCCTTTGAGTTTTATGTCACGGGTGCTAGCTTCCAAGATGTGCTTTTTTTGAGGTTTGCAAGTGTATATGGGATGTGGGTGGGTTAGTGAGTGGTGTAGCACCTTTTTAAGATTCTTCCATAACAGCTATCCTTTGTAGCACATAAAACTTGGCGTCTGGCACAGGTTATCAATTAGTGGCTTTTAAAGGCTGGAAAATACAGAATGTCACTTGCCTCATAGCTATTTCCCAAGGGGACTGAGAAAAGAAAAAGCAGCAAGGCTAGCAGAGAATGAGGGAATTCTGACTTGGTTTTCCTTGAAGTCTGATCATGTATGGGCAGAACTTTCTTTTGAGATGGTCTCTCTTATTTCTCCTTTCTTTAAAAAAAAATATATATATGACTATTTATATGTCTGTATATATATGTACAATATGTATATATAAGATATATATAATGGATCTACTTGAAGATATATGTATACTATATATCTTCAAGACATATGTGATATGTATATTATACATATTATATCATATATATATATCTTCAAGTATTATATCATATATATATGTATCTTAAAGTAACCTTTTATTTTGAGATCAAGATCCTCATGTAGTTGTAAGAACTAGTACGGAGTTCCCATATACCCCTTTGCCCAGTTTCTCCTAAGGTAACATCTTATAAACCTATAGTACAATGTGAAACTGTGCTGTAGGTTTATAAGAATGCTGGCACTGATGCGATCAAGGTACAAAACATTTCCTCAGCACAAAGATCTCTCCTGCTGCCCTTTAATAGCATGTCCACTTGCTTCCTCCCCCATCCCTTCTCAGCCCCTGACAACCAATCATCTGTTTGCTATTTCTATAATTTTGTTCTTTCAAGAGTGTTCTGTAAAGAGAACTAAACAGTTTGCAACCTTTGGGATTGGCTTTTTCATTCAGCAGAGCTCCCTGAAAACCCACCCAAGTTGTGCAGCTTGCTCCTTTTTATTGCTGAGTAGTGTTCCAACTTATGGCTGTATCACCTTTTAAAAATCACTCACTCGATAAAGAGTATCTGGGTTGGCTCCAGTCATGAGCTGTTACAAATAAATTGAAATTTCTATTAACACTCATGTATGGGTTTTGGTGTGAACGTAAGTTTTATTTCTCTGTGATAAGTGCCTAAGAGTGCAGATTCTGGGTCTTATGGTTGTGCATGTTTTATTTTATAGTAATTTTCCAAACTGTTTTCTAGAAAGACTGTACCATTTTATACTTCCACCAGCGACATATGAGTGATCTAGTTTCTTTACATCATGGCCAGCATCCAATGTTGTCACTATCTTTTTTAAGCTTTTGTGATTGCTGTGTAGTTATAGCTCAGTGTGTTTTTAATTTGTATTTCTCTAATAGCTAATGACATTGAACATCTTTTCATGTTTATTTACCATTTATATATTTACATTTTTAATTTTGATGAATCTAATTTATCCTTATTTTCTTTATAGATTGTGCTTTTTGATGTCAAGTTTAAGACCTCTTTGCTAAGTTCTAGATTCTGAATATTATCTCCCATGTCAAAAAATTATATTCTGACCTTTTACATTAAGTCTGTAATCTACTTTGAGTTAATTTTTATATACTATGTAAGATTTAGGTTGGGGTTTAACTTTTTGCCTGTGTATGTCCAGTTGCCCCAGCACCTTTGTTGGAAAATTTGTCTTTGAAAAAAATCACTTGGGCATATATGTTTGGGACTTCTAATTTTTAAAATTATCAAACTGCCACTTTTATTCAGTCTTAATTTCTACCTCCTTCTGTGTCATAGTTCAACGTTGTCACTTTTGTTCCTTAAATAAGTTATCTAATTTTCTGTGCTTCAGTCTCCTCATCTGAAAAATGAGGATAATTATAGCTTCAACCTCATAGTCTGCTGTGAAAATTGAATGAAGTAATACATGTAAAATGCCTAGCACAGGGCCTGGTACATAATACACACTCAAATATTCTTAGCTCTTATCATCACTGTTAGTAAAATAAAAGCAAAAAGTTACTTGGGCCCTTTTTGTGTATCTATGTATGTCTTTATCTTTGTGTGCCAATAAGTCTCTTATCTTTTTGTTTACTTTGTGAGTACCCATATTGCCTGGTTGAAAATTCCACAGTGTCAGGGACATATTTTCTGAGTAATAGAATCAGTAAAGAACCAGTAAACCATAGCAAACGCAAAATATTTCTTAAACATTTAAGATTAATAAGAGTCTAAGTGAATGAGTTTCCTGGGTATTATCACCTAGCCACATTTGGAACTTTAGAGAAAAGGAAACAGCTTGAATCTCGAAAAATGAGATGTTGAGTGGTATTTGGGGATAATAAGAGTCTGAAGTACGTGGTTCTAATCTGACCTTTTTTTCCCTTCCAGAACCATTTACAAGCAAAGATTCTTTTTAATAATTATACAGACACTCACAACCTAATGTTTACAGATATCACAATCTTGGGAATGGACAAGCAGCCAGCTAATTTTACTGTCTTATTGAATAATATTGCCACCTCCAGTCCAAGCGTTGTCTATAGTGCTTCCACAAAGGTAAGATGCCCTTCCATTCTGCAGGGCCCTTTCCAGAGGCCCTGGCTCTGATAGCCGGCCCTACTCTGCTCTTTTAACTTTGGGCCATCAGATACAACTGACTTGCTGGGAGGTCCAACACATCACAGGGAGGATACAGAAGGAATGCATGCATGCTAAAGAAAGACCTCTCTGCTTTGTCTGTATCAGAGCTCTGAAGAAGGTAGTGGGAGTCAGAACCCTGAGAGAAGGAAGTTCTTCTCTGGGCAGAATTAAAATGGGACACTCTGATCCCAGCTGTGACACAGTGAATAGATTGTGCAGTGGATATTTATGCATTTGTCCTCTCATTGAAGGTAGACTCTCTTTGAGAAACAGTTATGCCTGTCCTTACTGTTTGAGGCTATTTTCATACCATTAATAAAATGTGAGTGGAGTAACACAAGGGGTAATCCAGTTTTTCTCTTGCTGAATGATTCTCTTACATTGTTAGTTGGATAGTTCAATTTCTGGGAAATTCATTATTTCTTAGGTCATGTTGACCATACATAGAGTATAGGATAAGAGTTTAATTTCTAGAGTTAGACAGAATGGGGCCCCAATCCCAGCTCTTAGGGTACTAAATCTTCTGTGTCTCAGTTTTCTGTTCTATAAAATGGAGAGAGTCATAACATTCACAGCATGGAACTACTCTTGGGATTACTGGAGATCATGCTTATAAAGTGGTGATCATAGGGCTTGGCTTGTATAAATCCTCCATAACATTTGGCTATTGTTGTTATTACCATTGTTATTAAATTGATAAGCATCACACCCAGAGGACAGTGAACCTAACAATGATAGTCCTGCCTGTGATCTGCACTCATTAACATGATGAAGACTTCCCATCCAACATTTCCACAATGACTCCCGGAAGTGAGAAAGCCCAGGAATCAGCCAAGTTCCAAATATCTCATGGCAAACTGGTTTTGGAGGAAGGAATAGATCCTGTTCTAACTTCCAGACCCCCAGGCAAGAACTCTATCTAGGTGACCTTCCCTCCCTTCCTTTGTCACTGTGAAAGTCTCTATTCCCAGGTGGTAACCATCACTGATCTCCAAGGGCTGGTACTGGGACAAGAATTCTCTATTAAGTGGAATCTTCCTGTCGATGACCTGGAGAAGTTCAACTGTTACCCTGATGATCCAACAGCCTCTGAGGAGAGTTGTAGGCAGCGGGGGTGTCTTTGGGAGGTAAATGACCAGAAATAGATTACCACATTGATCAGGAAGTTATAAAAACTGTCTCACAAGTAATTAGGCACCTAGAAAACACTTTGCAAATTTTTGTGGCTTGAAGAAAACAAGGATATTGTGCAACATGTCTTTTGCCAACTCTACATGATAGGTCATCAGTATTTTTCTCAGGAATCAGAAGGAACTTACTGCCATTCTCATTGCCACTCCAACCATATCATTTAAAATGCAATTTCAAACATAATAATGTACATTGGGTGTGCATTATGCATTGTATATATTTTTTGTCTATTGGAGAACACAAACAGGAAGGGTAAGGTCAGGCTGTTTCTCTCTATTTGAACAACAGAGAAAATAAAAACTAGAAAGAACAAGTGATTTCCTCTAGATTACATGGGAGACAATAAGGACCCTGGAATTAGAATTGTGCCTGGAGGCTCCTGTCTCCAGATCAAACTTCCTGCTGCTATGTCACTGTTCACTCATTATAGAAGAACAATGTGTGTGTTTTAAAAATGGATGTGTTCATTTGCTAGGGCTACCATGACAGAGTACCACAAACTGAGTGGCAGAGAACAACAGGAACTTATTCCCTCAAAATTCTGGAGTCTAGAAGTGAGACCATGGTGTCAGTGGAGTTGGTGCCTTCTGAGAACTTTGAGGGAGCATCTGGTCCATTGTCCTCCCCTAACTGCTGGTGGCTTCCTGACATTGTTTGGTATTTCTTAGCTTGTAGATACATCACCCCACTCTCTGTCTTCATGGTCACATGTGTACATGTCTGTCTCTGTGTCCAAATTTTCCTTATTAATAAGGATACCAGTAATATTGGATCAGGGCCTATCCCAAAGAGCTCATTTTAACTTGTTCATTGCAGAACACTATTTCCAAATAGTCACATTTAGAGGTATCAGGAGTTAGAACTTAACATGTTTTTTGGGGGATACAATTCAACCCGTAACCATGGACATGGTATCAAAGATAGTCTGTGTTAACCAACTTCTTCAGTAATTAGAGCCTTAGTGTTGTATCAGAGGCTGAGCAAGACTTTCTCCTGTTGTTCCAGCACACATCTACTCCTGGCGTGCCCACCTGTTACTATGACACCATCCCTAATTATGTTGCCAGTGACATTCAGTACCAGTACACTGGCATCACTGCAAACCTTTCCCTCCTGGTGGCCCCTGAGTTAGCACGAGCAGAGGAGTCTGGACAGACAGCACCAATACCACCAATGCCATCAAGGGATGTGCCACCTCCCACTGCAGCAGCAGCAGCAGCAGCTGCTGCTGTTGCTGCCTCTGATTCTCTCTCTGCAAAGATCAGTTTCCTCCGCCTGAGCGTGATCTATCACACAGCAAACATGCTGCAGGTCAAGGTAAGGACCATGGTGCAGATTCTGGTTCTCAATATGGAGTTTTTAACTCACAGTTCTGTATGGATAGAAGTCATTGAAACAATTAACGTTTTTTTTTTCTTTTTGAGACAGGGTCTCCCACTGTCACCCAGGTTGGAGTACAGGAGCACAATCTCAGTTCATTCTAACCTCTGCCCCTAGCTTCCTGCCTTAGCCTCCCAAGTAGCTGAAACTATAGGTGTGCACCATCACATCTGGTTAATTTTTGTATTTTTTGTAGAGACAGGGTTTTACCATATTTCCCGGGCTTGTCTCAAATGTCTGACCTCAAGCGATCCACCTGCCTTGGCCTCCCAAAGTGCTGGCATTATAGGCATGAGCCACTATGCCCAGCTGAAACAGCCTTTCATCCAAATCCCTCATTTTACAGATGAGGGAGCTAAGGCCTGTAGAGAGGTAAAAATCAGAAAGTAGATGGTAGAGCCAGGATGTGACCTTAGATCTATGAGGACTGTGAATTCCCTGTAATGATGAGTATTCTTGGTCATAAACATCATCAAAGAATCATCCTTTAGCCCTGAGAAAAATGTGTCTGCTTTGTGGCAAACTCACATGAGAGTCATTAACTTAATTCCAATATTATAATTATTTCTCTAGCAGTGGTTCTAAAACTTGAGTATGCATCAGAATCATCTTCATATCATTTTAAAACCCAGATTTCTGGTCCTCACCCCTGGGGTTTCTGATTCAGTAGGACTGGACTGGGGCCTAGCCTGATAATTTGCTTTCTTTCTTCCTTCTTTCCCTCCTTCCCTCCCTTCCTCCCTCCCTCCCTCCCTCCTCTCTCTCTCTCTTTCTCTTTCTCTCTCTCTCTCTTTCTTTTCTTTTCTTTCTTGCCTTTCTTTCTTTGCTTTCTCTCCTCTCCTCTCCTCTCCTCTCCTTTCCTCTCTTCTCCTCTCTTCTCTTCTCCTTTCCTTTCTTGCTTGCTTTCTGGCTTTCTTTCTTTCTAGCCTCCTTTTATTTTGAGACAGTTTTGCTCGTGTTGCCCAAGTCAGAGTGTAATGGTGTGATCTTGGCTCACTGCAACATCTGCCTCCCTGGTTCAAGTGATTCTCCTGCCTCAGCCTCTTGAGTAGCTGGGATTATAGGTGCCCACCACCACACCCGACTACTTTTTTGTATTTTTAGTAGAGATGGGGTTTCACCGTGTTGACCAGGCTTGTTTCAAACTCCTGACCTCAGGTGATCCACCCGCTTCAGTCTTCCAAGTGCTGGGATTACAAGCATGAGCCACTGTGCTGGCCTTGAGAATTTGCATTTCTAACAAGCTCTCAGGTGAGGCTGATGCTGCAGATCAAGAGGCCACACTTTAAGACCCACTGCTATGAACATTTAAAAAGAACATCTACTGGAAATACAATGTGAGCCATGCATATTTTCCAGTAGATGCATTTTTAAATGTATATTTTAAAAGTGAAATTAATTTTAATAATATTTTATTTAACCAATGTCCTAAAATATTATAATTTCACCTTGAAATCAAAATTTAATGGAGATATTTTGCAATCTTCTTTAAAAAAATTTTTTTTTCTTCTTTTTTTTCCCCTTCCAAATCTCATCTTGAAGCAATCTTCTAATTATAAGAAGTCTTCAAAATCTGGTGTGTATTTTGCATTTACAGTGAATCTCAATTCAGTCTAGTGTATGTCAGGTGCTCAAAGGCCATGTGTGGCTCATGGACAGCACCTTGGACAGCTCAGCTTTAGCCATTGCTTTCCATACTTTAATGTATCATGAATCACTGGAGCAGCTTGTGAAAATGAAAGTTCTAATTCAGAAAATCTGGGGTGGTGGGGCCTGAGGTTCTGCATTCCTAACAAGGTTCTGGGCAGTGCTGCTGCTTTGGGTCTGAGAAACATAATTTTGACAAGCAGGACTTTAGAAAACTTTCGTCTGGCCGGGCACAGTGGCTCAAACCTGTAATCCCAGCACTTTGGGAGGTTGAGGCGGGCAGATCACGAGGTCAGGAGAGTGAGACCATCTGCCATCCTGGTCAACATGATGAAACCCCATCTCTACTAAAATACAATAAATAGCTGGGCGTTGTGGTGTCTGCCTGTAGTTCCAGCTACGCAGGAGGCTGAAGCAGGGGAATTGCTTGAACCTGGGATGCAGAGATTGCAGTGAGCTGAGATCCCGTCACTGCACTCCAGCCTGGCAACAGAGTGAGACTCTGTCTCAAAAAAGAAAAAAAAGAAAAGCCTTTACCTAAGCATAAATTTGGGGCTATAACATGAGGAGAGGAAGAGGATGGTCACTCATGATGGTGATATTCCTTGTACTTGCATAACACTTTTCACTCCTTTTATTCTTCCCACACATCAGTCCTGTTAGGTAAGTAGGAACAAGGGGTGGATACAGAAGAGAAATGTTAGGAATGGGAAAGCTATGCAGCATCTGGAAGCTCAAACAGTAAGGAATTCTCAGAGTCCACAGGAAAACCCAATTCTTTAGTTCCTAAAATGCACGTAGACACAGGTTTACAGTTCTATGCACATACATGTCTACATGCCACACACTTGCAAACAGGTACACACACATTCTATATATGACATTCTATATCCTTCTATCACAAGTTCTTTAGAGAAAGAGCCCTCCTTGGCTTTGAATGGATTCTACTGAGGCATTTTTGAACTTCAGCATCTGTATAGGACACGGTGGGAAGGCAGGCCTCACATCTATTTGCTTGGGGATGTTCTATGTTTACTGATAAGGTGCAAGCTGGCTAAAAAACCTGGAATCTGAATTATATGGGCTGGCATGATGGATTTTAGGTCTGAGACCCTACCAGAAAGTTTTCTTCTCTCTTCTTGCCAGATCTATGACCCAACTAATAAAAGATATGAGGTCCCAGTGCCACTGAACACCCCTCCCCAACCAGATGATGACCCTGAAAACTGTCTGTATGATGTCAGGATTCAGAATAATCCTTTTGGAATCCAGATTCAACGCAGAACCTCCAGCACTGTGATGTAAGCACTATTTATTTGGTTCTAATTAGAGTAGTTCTAGATTTAGCTATAGTGGTTACAATTAATTCAAGTGAAATATTAGTCTCAGAGACTCTGTGTAAATATGTGTGCATTTGTTGAGAGTGTATCCATTTTTCCATGCTTTAATAATTTGTTTTTGGTTAGTCGTTAACAAAAATAATTAATCCACCTTTAAAGAAATGAAGAATTGTTTGATTTCAGAGAAAGAAAAATACATGTTCTACTTATTATTCTTAAGTAGAACAGAAAACTCTATTTGATAAGTACAGCAGATAACCTAAGATACAAATGAGTTCCATACTATGTCTCATTAAGAAATAATAAGAGGCAGGAGAGGGGAGCAAAGGTTAAAAAGCAAAGAAATCACTTCTTGTAATATTTGATTCTGTGGACACAAAAGCCTTAAAGCCTTTTGACAATGTTAAGCATAAAGGAATTGTCATCTCCCATCTCTTGTCCTGCTGCAGAATATAATGAAGTGAAGGTCTGGATTTTGCTTGGGGTGAGGTTCCCTATCCTAGTAGAAGCTGTTACCTGCATGTGCACCTTTGCCTTCTCATGTATGTCTTCTCTTTTTGGCTATACAAGTGATTTCCTCTCTGTTGTCCTCTTTGGTAAGAGGCCTTGGGCCAATTCAGAGAAAATATTCTAAGAGTTTCACACTTTTCCATTGAAAAGTTTGCTTAAACCCGATTTGTTTATTTATATATTTATTCAAGCTGATATGCCAGGCACTGAAAACTTGAAATAAATAGAAGGAGTCATGGCTTTTGCCCTCGAGGTCCCGGAAAAGGAGCTCTCGGTCTGACAAACCACAGAGCAGAAATGTGAACATGGAACTTTGGTACTGAGTCGGGGCCATTGTTAGGACCTGGGTCATGTCACAGTATTCGAACCTGTATCTAAATGTGCAATAATTCAGGAGGCTTTGGAATCAATTAGACATTACAAACACACATTCCAAGGAGCTCTGTGGTCTCCAGCTCAGTGTGATCCGTTTTTGTGTTGCAGTTGGGATTCTCAACTCCCCGGCTTCACCTTCAATGACATGTTTCTCTCCATTTCTACACGTCTGCCCTCTCAGTACATCTATGGCTTTGGGGAAACTGAGCACACAGCTTTCAGAAGAGACATGAACTGGAACACCTGGGGGATGTTTGCTCGTGATGAGCCACCTGCGGTAGGGTCAATGGAATAAGTTTAGCAATCAGTTTCTCTCAATGTAAATCTATTTTAATCCGTATGCTTCTATATGACACCTTGCTCATCAACTTCATCTTATACTGATAAATTCTGCTCTCAGTTGTAATAGGCCACATGTCATTCTTCTGTCCCTAAAAGGCATATATATATATTTCCCTCTGTCAATTATGGATTTTATTTCACAAACTTTTACTTAATATATTCTATATGTCAGGCACATTGCTAAGTGCTTAGCTACAGATTTTCTTTTTCTTTTTTTTTTTTTTTTTAAGACCAATTCTCGCTCTGTCTTCTAGGCTGGAGTGCAGTGGCACGATCTTGGCTCACTGCAACCTTTGCCTCCTGGGTTCAAGCGATTCTTGTGCCTCAGCCTTCTGAGTAGCTGGGATTGCAGGTGTTTGCTAACCTGTCTGGCTAATATTTATATTTTTTGTAGAGACAAGGTTTCACCATATTGGCCAGGCTGCTCTCGAACGCCTGATCTCAGGTGATTTGCCTGCCTCAGCCTCTCAAAGTGCTGAGATTACAGGCATGAGCCACCATGCCTGGCCAGCTACAGACTTAATAAGGTACTGTCTTTGTTCTCCAGAGGCTTATAGGCTAGCGAGAGAAGTAGAGGCAGAAATAGCACAGTGGAATCACTTAATTACATAATAATACATAATTGAATTATATAACAATAAACGAGGAAGGCACAAAGTGGAGAAGAAACAGCTTTTTACTTAGGGTAGAAGGGAGGGTCAAGGAAGGCCCGACAAAGGAACATGACATTGAGCTGAATCTTTAATGATGAGTAAGAGTTTGCTGTTTGGGTTATGGTATGAAAACAATGTGTTGAATTTTCTTTTTGTTTATTACCCTCATGATTCCCAGAACAACAAGAATTCCTATGGTGTCCACCCTTACTACATGGCACTGGAGGAGGATGGCAGTGCCCATGGAGTGCTCCTGCTAAATAGCAATGCCATGGGTAAGACATAGGCACAGCTCCCATGTGCCACCAGAAACAGCTGTGACCATCCTATTTTGACCTGGATTATAAGTAGAAATAGAGACCTTCAGGAGGCAAGGGAAATGGAACAAATACTCATCTATTTATTCAAGATTTATTAAGAATTCTGGATCGGGTGTCAGGCATGGAATTTTGACCAATTGTGGTTTCTACTCTGGCATAGCCTATTTTACTGTGACACTTTGGCTTTCATTCACAACATATTTAGAAGTTGTTGAGGTTGCATATTACATTTGGGGTACCTGCAAATACACCTCTGATTCCTATGGATAAGAGAAAACTTTCTAGAGGAGGCAGGCATCAAAGAGAGTGTGAAGAAAGCAAATTTTAGAGTGGGTTTCCTATCTGGGTGATTTACAACTCCAAGGATGTGCCTCATGTATATTATTTTTCTTACAGATGTGACATTACAGCCCACTCCTGCCTTGACATACCGCACCACAGGAGGGATTTTGGACTTTTACATTGTTTTGGGGCCAACCCCTGAACTTGTAACTCAGCAGTACACAGAGGTTAGAAGCCATTCTGTCCATCAGTATATTGTCAAATATTTATTGACTATTACCACATTATTGGCACTGAGATAGGCCAGTTTTTTCTTTTGACTCTTCAGTGTCACTACTGGATTATTACTGCCTTTTCTGAATATCATACTTTAGTATTATGGGTCTATAAAGGCATATTAATATCCCACATGTCTTTCGATTGTTGAACAGTCTATCTAAGAATTGTTAATCAATTATAACCAGCAAATTATCAGATTTTCTAGAATGAAAACTCTGGAATATAGGAAAACTTCAATTATAATGTTTCTATCATTCTGCATGTCTGTAGTTGCTCCACATTTATTGGACTTTCTTATCTTTCTTGGGTGAGGCCTCTTAGACAGTACTTAGCAGAAACACTCAATTTGATTCAAGAATAAGTCAACCACCTTTTCTTTCCTAGGAAGTCTATCTGGATGCATTTTTCTTTTTGTTCTAGTTGATCGGTCGACCAGCAATGATTCCATACTGGGCCTTGGGATTCCAGCTGAGTCGTTATGGATACCAGAATGATGCTGAAATCTCCAGTTTGTATGATGCAATGGTGGCAGCCCAGATTCCCTATGTATGAAACCTCACCCAGCCCAAAGTTTAATTAGTTACAGGAATTTGTGGCTAATTTTATATTAGAAGTGCTATGATGTTCTTATCAAAGACAACTTGATAATCCAGGCTGAATTCTTTTTCTTTGTCTATACAACAATACTATATACTTACTAAACAGAAGTTAGAAAATAGGAAAATTACAAGATGAAAAAAATCCATAGATATACCTTAACAAAGTAATCAATATTAATAATACGCTGGTTTATTCTTTTCCAAAGTCTGGCTTATGTACAAGTCTCTGTTTTTCCAAACAAGTTTCACCTGGAGTCTTAAGACAATGGAGGGAACTATCACTTTTGGGCTAAAAAGAAGCAACTTCCTTTTTTCAACTAAATACTAACCATTTTAGTTATTATTCAACAATCATGGTTTGAGTAAGTTTCATATGTAGAAACATGGGTTGGTACTGCATAGAGAGAGACAGACATTCAGGAAAGCTATAAAATAATGTAGTTCTTATATGTTGGTGTAAGGAAGGGGTCCTGTTTCCATTCTGCATATGGCTAGCCAGTTATCCCAGCACCATTTATTGAATAGAGAGTCCTTTCCCTATTGCTTGTTTTTGTCAGGTTTGTCAAAGATCAGATAGTCATAGGTGTACTGTCTTGTTTCTGTATTCTCTATTCTTTCACATTGGTCTATATGTCTGTTCTTGTACCAGTACCATGCTGTTTTGATTACTGTAGCCCTATAGTATAGTTTGAAGTGGGGTAGGCTGATGCCTCCAGCTTTGTTCTTTTTGCTTAGCATTGCCTTGGCTATTCGGGCTCTTTTTTCATTCCATATGAATTTTAAAATAGTTTTCTCTAGTTCTGTGAAGAATGTCAACGGTAGTTTAATGAGAATAGCATTGAATTTATAAATTGCTTTGGGCAGTATGGTCCTCATTTTAAGGATACTGATTCTTCCTATCTCTGAGCATGTTTTCTATTTGTGTCATCTCTGATTTCTCTGAACAGTTTTTGTAGTTCTCCTTGTTGAGATCTTTCACCTACCTGGTTAGCTATATTCCTAGGATTTTTATTTGTGGCAATTATGAGTGGGTGTTCATTTGTGGTTTGGCTCTAGGCTTGACTGTTGGTGGTGTATAGAAATACTAGAGACTTTTGTACATTGATTTTTTTATCCAGAGAATTTGCTGAAGTTGCTTATCAGCTTAACAAACTTTTGGGCTGAGATGATGGAGTTTTCTAGATATACGATCCTGTCTAGGTGACAAGATCTACTTTCTAGATATAGGATCATGTCACTTGCAAATATGAATAGTTTGTCTTCCTCTGAATGCCCTTCCTTCCTTCCTTCCTTCCTTCCTTCCTTCCTTCCTTCCTTGCTTCCTTCCTTCCTTCCTTCCTTCCTTCCCTTCCTTCCTTGCTTTCTCTCTCTCTTTCTTTCCCTGCCTCCCTCCTTCCTTCGCTCCTTCCCTCCTTTCCTTCCTTCCTTCCTTCCTTCCTTCCTTCCTTCCTTCCTTCCTTCCTTCCTTCCTTCCTTCCTTCTTTCCTTCCCTCCCTCCCTCCTTTCTCTCTCTCTCTCTCTCTCTTTTTCTCCCTCTGCTGCCCAGGCTGGAGTGTTGTGGTGTGATCTTGCCTCAGTGCACCCTCTGCCTCTTGGTTTCAAGTCATTCTCCTGCCTCAGCCTCATGAGTAGCTGGGACCACAGGTGCACACCACCACACTTGGCTAATTTTTTCATATTTTTAGTAGAGCTGGGGTTTTGCCGTGTTGCCCAGGCTAGTCTCAAACTCCCGACCTCAGGAGGTCCACCTGCCTCAACCTCCCAAAGTGCTGGGATTACAGGTGTGAGCCACCATGACTGACCTTTTTATTTCTTTTTCTTGCCTGATTGCCCTTGCCAGAACTTCCAATTCTATGTGGAATAGAAGTGGTGAGAGGACATCTTTGTCTTGTGCTGGTTTTTAAGGGGAATGCTTTCATCTTTTGCTCAGTCAGTAGGATATTGGCTGTGGGTTTGTCATCCATGGCTCTTATTATTGTGAGATATGTTCCTTTAGTACTTAGTTTATTGAGAGTTTTTAACCATCAGCCAGATTTACTGTAGAAAAAAACCCAGATATGCAATCCCGTTTGTTTCCTAAGAAAGTCCCAGTTTCTACCCTTGAACATTTCAGTTAGAACTTTGTTTAATAGACTAAGTTTGAGATTTGAAGAGTGAGAAAGATATGAACTGAGGAAAGGAAAAGGGATCGAGGTCCAATTGGGGAAACAGAGGAGAAGGAGTGGGCACAGGTGAACTGCATGCAGGCATCAGAAAGCAATTTCAATCTGCAGAGTTGAAAAGTCAGCATAGGAGAGTAATTAAATGAGGAATGAGTAGGCACCTGGGCTGGGGCAGGCATAGAGCCCAGGCCCCTACTCATTCCTCATCTCATCAAGACTAGGGGCCTGACAGAGCAGTCAGTGTGCCCTTCAAGGCACCTGCTGCAGGGTTCCAAGCACTTTGCTGTTTCTTCCTACAGGACGTCCAGCATGTAGACATTGATTACATGGACCGGAAGCTGGATTTCACCCTCAGTGCCAGCTTTCAAAACCTCAGTCTCCTGATTGAGCAAATGAAGAAAAATGGCATGAGATTTATTCTCATTTTGGTAGGTATTGAGACAGATTAGATTCTACTTTCTGTTTCCATATTTGTGGTTCCAAAATAACGCCATTGCGGGAAACTGGATGAAGGGTACAAGAAATGTTCTTATACTCTGTACTTTCTTGCTTGTTTTACAACTTCTTATGGTGAATCTATAATTATTATTTTTTAATTAAAAGCAAATAAAGAAAAAAATGAAAAAGGGCTTTTAAAAGATGATACTTTATACTATTTATTTTCCATAACTGTCACTGGAATGTAATTATTTTCTCTTGGTAGAGTTAGAACACATGTGGGCTGAAGAACTGAAGATAGAAAAAAAAAAAAGGAAAGAAAGGTGTCTCACTATTTCTATTTCAGGCTATGCCTCAGGAGAAAGAGCTGTATCTTAGTCTCATCTTTACCTCAGGGGGTTCCAAAATCTTGTGTTGTAGTGTCACTCAGAAATGTTAAAGCTCAGGTGACATTTCTGCTTAAACTTACAAACAATTGAGTTAAGATCCAGAACACCAATTTATTATTTTACTAGAAAACCACATCTTGATAAATGCAGAGGTAATTACCTGCAAATGATTCTCCCTGCTAGCTTCCAAAAATCACAGCATTATTCGGTGACTTTTGTTCACTTACTAATTCATGTATTTATTGAACACAATATTTGAAAATCATTCATCTACAAGTTGTGTGTGTGTGTGTGTGAGGGTGCATGCATAGTCTAAATGTAAGGCAGTACTCTTCTTCTTATAAGGTTTTTATTCTAATGAAGGGAGACAGCCCATAAACATCTGAAGAGATAATTTCAGGCAGTAGTGATTTATATGACAATTGTGAAACAGCATAATATTATAGAGAGTAATTGGGGCAGGCATGAAATGGTGTGAGCAAGGGAAGCTACTTTAGTTGGACACATTGGGACACAGAAGGCAATAAAAACAATTCATGTTTTTGAGGAATATTACTATTATACTCTGGAAACACAATGAATTGGCTCTCTCTGCTTGAGGATTAAGTCTTATTAACCTGGTTTATCTCCAGGAGTTGTTTTCAAACATTAGCAGAAGTTTTTCTCAAGAATTTTATGAAGAAACACCAATACATTCTTTTACTTCTTAACTCTCTTTGTAAAAGTAGATTTCTATGTCATTGGAAAAAAATGACTTATATTATGTCATATTTAAATTCCTACAGAATTTTTAGCATCTTATTTATTTACTTAAGTAATTCAGGGTTAAACTTTATTTTTTTTTAACTTTTATTTTAGATTCAGTATGTACATATGCAGGTTTGTTACAAATGTGTATTGTGCTGAGGTTTGGTGTATGTATTAGTCTGTTTTCATGTTGCCCATGAAGACATACCTGAGACTGGGCAATTTATAAAAAAAAGAGGTTTAATGGACTCACAGTTCCACATGGCTGGAGAAGCCTCACAATCATGGTGCAAGGTGAAAGGCATGTCTTTCATGGTGGCAGACAAGAGAATAGAGTGTGCAGAAAAACTCCCTTTTTTAATATCATCAAATCTCATGAGACTTATTCACGATTATAAGGACAGCAGGGAAAGACCTGCCCCCCATGATTTACCTCCTACCGGGTCCCTCCACAACACATGGCTATTCAAGATGAGATTTGGGTGGGGACAAAGTCAAACCATATCAGGGTATAATGGAACCCATCACCCAGGTAGTGGACATAGTACCAAACAGGTAGTTTTTCAACCCTTGCCCCTCTCCCTCCCTCTCCTCTCTTGTAGTCTCCAGTGTCTATTATTCCCACCTTTATGTCTGTGTGTACCCAATACTTAGCTCCTACTTATAAGTGAGAACATGTGGCATTTGCATTTCTGTTCCTGCATTAATTCACTTAGGATAATGGCCTCCAGCTACATCCATGTTGCTGCAAAGAACATAATTTCATTCTTTTTCTGGCTTTGTAGTATTCCGTGATAAATACATACCACATTTTCTTTATCCAGTCCACCATAGGTGGGCTCCTGGGTTGACTTTATGTCTCTGCTGCTGTGAATAGTGCTGTGATAAACATACAAGTACATGTTTCTTTTTGAGAGAATAATTTATTTTCCTTAGGGTATATACCCAGTAATGAGGTTGCTGGGTGGTATGGTAGATCAATTCTTAGTTCTTTGAGAAAATCTCCAAATTGCTTTCCACTGTGACTGAACTAGTTTACATTCCCACCAACAGTGTATAAGTGTTCTCTTTTCTCTGCAGCCCCACCAACATCTATTTTTTGACTTCTCAAAAAAAGCCATTCTGATTGATGTGAGATGGTATCTCGCTGTGGTTTGATTTGCATTCTCTGTTACTTATATTCGGTGTTTTTTCATAGGTTAGCCACTTGTATGTCTTCTTTTGAGAAGTGTCTGTTCATGCCCTTTGCCTACTTTTTAATGAGATTGTTTTTGGCTTGTTGATTTGTTTAAGTTCCTTACATATTCTGGATTTTAGGCTTTGTCTGGTTTATAATTTGCTAATATTCCTTCCCATTTGGTAGGTTGCCTCATCACTCTGTTGACAGTCTCTCTTGCTGCCTGGAAGCTCTTTATTTTAATTAGATCCATTGTCAATATTTGTTTTCATTGCAATTGCTTTTGCAGACTTAGCCATAAATGATTTGCTAAGGCCAATGTCTAGAATAACTTTTCATAGATTATCTTCTAGGATTTTTATAGCTTGCCGTCTTACATTTAAGTCTTTAATCCATCTTGAGTTAATTTTCATATATAGTAAAAGGTAGGAGTCCAGTTCCATTCTTTTATATATGGTTAGCCAGTTATCTCAGCCCCATTTATTGATAAAGAATTCTTTTACTCTTGCTCATTTTTGTCAATTTTTCTGAAGAACAGATAATAATTGCAGGTGTGTGATAGTATATTTTGAAGTTGGGTTATGTGATACCTCTGACTTTGTTCTTCTTGCTTAGAATTTATTTGGCTATTCAGCCTCTTTTTTGGTTCCATGTGAATTTTAGAATAGTTTTTCTAATTATGTGAAAAATGATATTGGAGTTTAATAGAAATAGTGTTGAATCTATGAATTGCTTCAACAAGTGCGGCCATTTTAATGATATTAATTCTTCCAGTCCGTAAGCATGAAATGTTTTTTTCATTTGTTGTGTCATCTCTGATTTCCTTCAACAGAGTTTTGTACTTCTTGTAAAGATCTTTCATCTCCTTGGTTAGATGTATTCCTAGGTATTTTATCCTTTCTGTTGTTGTTATAAATGGGATTGCATTCTTGATGAACTATAAAAACATTCTTGTTTTTATGGTTAATTTTGTATCTTGAAACTTCTAAAGAAGTTGTTTATCAGTTCTAGGAGCCTGTTGGCAAAGTGTTTAGGGTTTTCTAGGTATGGAATCTGGTCATCCATGAAGAGAGATACTTTGGTTCTTCTTTTCCTATGTGGATGTGTTTTATGTTTTTCTCTTGCCTGATTGCTCTGGCTAGGACTTTCAGTACTATGTTAAATAGGAGTGATGAGACAGGACATCCTTGTCATGTTCCAGTTCTCAAGAAGAATGCTACCCAAAGGATTATAACTCATTCAATTATAAAGACACATGTGCATATATGTTCATTGCGGCACTGTTTACAATAGCAAAGACCTGGAACCAACCCAAATGCCCATCAATGACAGACTGGACAAAGAAAATGTCACCATGGAATACTACACAGCCATAAAAAACTATCAGTTCATGTCCTTTGTAGGGACGTGGATGAATCTGGAAACCATCACTCTCAGCAAATTGCTGCAAGAACAGAAAAGCAAACACTCATAGGTGGGTGTTGAACAATGAGAACACATGGACACAGGGAGGGGAGCATCACACACTGAGGTCTGTTGGGGGTCGCTAGGGGAGGGACAGTGGGGGGTAGGGAGGGTGGGGAGGGATAAGATGGGGAGAAATGCCAGATATAGGTGATGAGGGAATGGAGGCAGCAAACCACCTTGCCATGTATGTACCTATGTAACAATCCTGCATGATCTGCACATGTACCTCAGAATCTAAAATACAGTTGAAAAAAAAAGAAGAATGCTTCCAGCTTTTTCCCATTCAGTGTGATGTTGGCTGTGGGTTTGTCAGAGATAGCTCTTATTATTTTGAGGTACTTCCCTTTGATGCTTAATTTCTTGAGTTTTTTTTTTATCATGCAGGGATATTGGATTTTATCAAAAACTTTCTGGATTTATTGAGATTTTTGTTTTTAATTATGTTTATATGGTGAATCACATTCATTGATTTGCCTTTGTTGACCCAGCCTTGCATCCCAGAGATTAAAGCCTACTTGGACATGGTCAGTTAACTTTCTGATGTGCTCCTGGGTTAGGTTTGTCAGTCTTTTGTTAAGGATTTTTGCATCTATGTTCATTAGGGATATCAGCCTTAAGTTTCCTTTTTTTATTGTCTCTGCCAGATGTTGGTATTGGGATGATGCTGGCTTTGTAGAATCAGTTAGGGAGGCATCCATCCTTCCCAAGTTTTTTGGAATGATTTCAGTAGGATTGGTATAGACCTTTTGTACAACTGGTAGAATTTTAACATCTGATTAGGGACTCTTTTTTGGTTGGGGGGCTTTTTATTGCTGATATAGTTTTAGAATTTATTATTGGTCTGTTTATGGTTTTAGTTCCTTTCTGGTTCAGTCTTGGGAGGTTGTGTGTTTCTAGGAGTTTATTCATTTCCTCTAGATTTTCTAGTTTGTGTGCTTAGAGATGTTCATAAAAATCACTAAGGATACTCTGTATTTCTGTGGGATTGGTTGTAATGTCATCTTTGTCATTTATGATTACCCTTACTTGTATCTTCTTTCTCTTTTTCTTAATCTAGCTGGTGGCCTATCAATCTCGTTTACCCTTTGAAAAAAGCAACTCTGCTTTTGTTGATATGTTGTATAGATTTTTGAATCTCAATTTTGTTCAGCTTTGCTCTGATTTTAATTATTTATTTTCTTCTGCTGGCTTTGGGGCAAGTTTGTTCTTGTTTTTATAGTTCTTTTAATTGTGAAGCTGGATTGTTAATTTGAGATCTTTTTGGCTATAAACTTTCTTCCTAACACTACTTTTGGTCATCTCATAGATTCTGTTATGTTGTGTCTCTGTTTTTATTAATTTCAAGGAAGTTTTTTATAATTAATTTTGTTATTTAACCAAAATTCATTCAGGGGTAAGTTGCTTAATTTACATGTAGTTTTGTGGCTTTGAGAGAATTGGTATTGATTTCTATTTTAATTTTTATTGCATTTTAGGTTTGGGGGTACATGTGCAGAACATGCAAGATAGTTGCATAGGTACACACATGGCAGTGTGTTTTGCTGCCTTCCTTCCCTTTACCTACATTTGGCATTTCTTCCCAGGCTATCCCTCCCCAGCTCCCCCTACCGCTGTCCCTCTCCTATTCCCCCCAATAGACCCCAGTGTGTAGTACCCCCCTCCCTGTGTCCATGTGTTCTTATTCTCACTCATAGGCGGGTGAGAAAAATGAGAACACATGATTTCCATTTTTATTGCACTGTGGTTTGAGAGTATATTTGGTATAATTTTGATATTTTTGAATTTATTGAGATTTGCCTTATGACCAAGTATGTGGCCAATCTTGGATTATGTGCTGCAAACTTATGAGAAGAATCCATATTATGTGGTTGTTGGATGGGGTATTTTCTAGATATCCATTATGTTCAATTAGTCAGTGTTAAGTTCCAAATTTCGCTGCTAGTTTTCTGCCTTGATGATCTGTCTAATGCTGTCAGTTGGGTATTGAAGTCCTCCACTATTACTGTGTGGCTGTCCTTTTGTAGGCATTTATTTAATGAATCTGGGTACGTCAATGTTGGGTGCGTATTTATTTAGGATAGTTAACTATCCTTGTTGACTTGAACCCTTTATCATTATGTAATGCTCTTCTTTGTCCTTTTTGACTTTGTGGTTTAATGTCTGTTTTATCTGACAGAAGAATAGTGACCCCTGCTCTTTTCTGTTTGCATGGTAGATCTTTCTCTATCCTTTTACTTTGAGCCTGCAGGTATCACTACATGTGAGATGAGCCTCTTGAAGGTTTCATACAGTTCATGTGGTTGTATCTTTATTTTTTTTATTCAAATTGTCCCTCTGTCTTTTAAGTGCAGCATTTCTAACATTTACATTGATTAATATGTAAGGTTTTGATCCTGTTATCATGTTCTTAGCTGGCTGTTTGCGTAGTTGCTGCATAGGGCCTCTGGGCTATCTACTTAAGGGTATTTTTATGGCAGCAGATATCATTTTTTTGTGTCCATGTTTAGACCTCCTTTCAGGATCTCTTGTAAGGCTGGTCTAGGGATAAGAAATTCTCTTAGTTTGTCCCCAAAACACACTAAGAAAATTTCCTAGTGTGTCTTAGGGATGATCATCTTGCAGAGCATTTCATAGGGGTTCTCTGAAATTCTTAAATTCATATGTTGATCTCTCTAGCAAGATTGGGGAAATTTTCATGGACTATGTCTTCAAATATGTTTTCCAAATCATTTATTTTTTCCCCTTCTTTCTCAGGAATGCCAATGAGTCACAGATTTGGCCTCTTTACATAATTATATATTTCTCAGAGGTTTTGTTCATTTTTAAAAATTATTTAAAAAGTTCTTTTTCTGACTGGGTTGTTTAGAAGGACTGGTCTTTGAGTTCTGAGATTCTTTCCTTAGCTTGGTCTGTTCTATTGTTAATACTTGCAATTGTATTATCATTTGATGTTTTAATTCCAGAAGTTCAGTTTAGTTATTTGTTAAAATAGCTGTTATCTTTCGCCTCTTGGGTCATTTTACTGGCTTCTTCAGATTGAGTTTCAACGTTCTCCTGAAACTTGTTGAGCTCTCTTGTCATCCAGGTTCTGAATTCTGTATCTGTCACTTTGGCCACTTCAGTCTGTTAGAAACCATTGCTGGGGAGCTAGTGAAATTGTTTGGAGTTAAGAAGATACTCTGGCTTTTTGAATTGCCAGTGTTCTTGTGCTGATTCTTTCTCATCTGAGAGGGTGGATGTTCTTTATTTTTTTGATGTTGCTGTCTTTTGGATATGTCTTTTTGTTTATATAGGCTTTATTTTCCTTGAGGGTTTGGCTGTGGTGTATATTGAGTATAGTTGATTGGCTTCATTTCTGGGTACTTTCAGAGGCCCAAGGCTCTTTAAGAGATCTTCATCGGTGGCTGAATTTCTGCACTGGGTTTCACAGACAATGTGTACTGAAAGAGTTTTTGTTTGGTAGTGTAATTTAGGCTGCGGTACAGTACATGGTGCTTAAGAGTAAGGGCCAGAAGATAGCCTTTTACTCAGCTACAGGCCTCTTTTGTATTTCAGCACATTTACGGCAGTGCTATGGGGTGGAGGAGATGGGACATCCCGAGATGGCCTCCTTGCCAAGTCCATTTTTGGCACTTGAGCGAGCCCCCTCTAATCACTGATGTCATGCCTGTTTCCTTAGCCCCAAGGGAGTCCCTCACAGGCTGAGCCATAGATCAGGTCACCACAAGACCTGAAGCTTGCTGTTGGTCCTCTGTACTTAGCAGACTCAGAGTGGGTTGTGGGGTATGTCTGGGGTGATCTGTTGATGCAGTGGTTCAAGGGCAGAGGATCCCCAGGCACTGCAGTTTAGCCATAGGGGTGCAAATGATATGACCCAGTATTTTCTGCATAGCAGATGGCTTTGGGGACCTCTCAGCTTGCTCTCTCACAACTGAGTCTCCTTCCAATGTCTGCCTCAGTAGCCTCCCTGACAAGCTAGTTTTGTCCCAAGACTTTTGCATCTAGATTGTTAGTCTGTTAGATGTTCTGGGCTGTGGCACTCTCTTGGGTGGAGGCTGTGGCTGGTAAACAGGCTACACCCTTCCCAGACCAGTCTTGCAGAGGAAGGCATGCCCAACTCCCACAGCAGCACACAAACCCATACCTCACTCTTCTCAGTGTTCTGTGATCTGTGGCCCTGCTCAAGCCAGATAATCCTGATCTGTGTGTTTAAACCCTGGTGGGTTTGGACTGGACCTGCAGCTTTGTTTTTTGGTCCATTAGGATGGAGTACTGGCTCTGCTGGGGGGCAGAGTGCCTCCAGGCCACCAGCAAAGAACTCAGGTGGGGCAGTGGAGGCTGTGCTGTGTGCATTCTCTTTTCGGAGTAGCCAAGCAATGGCCTTGCGAGGGACTGGCAGACAGGGTGGCATGCCGATCAGATGCACCCTGGTTCTGCAGGAAAGACAACCCTACTGTCTCCCAGCTCAGCTGTCAGCAGGGGCTAGATCTGCTCAGAGCAAGATCGAGAACCTTTACATATAGGTGCCCATGGTCATATTTTGCTGCATATGCCCTGTATGCAAAACCTTCTGGTCTCTGCACAGGCTTGAGCTCTGCCTCTGCCTACTCTCCAGGCAGTTTCTCTTGCCAGTTCAAGTGTCTATGGTGTTTTCGTGGGGTCTGTTGTAGCTAGGATTCCAGAGGTCTGCAATGGGAGTGTCCCTTCACTCACCCCTTTCTTAGGACCTGTTCAGTGACAGGCGCTCGTCCTAGCATTTAGCAACTCTGTGTGGGGTTTCCAGCTTTTTTCCTCTTACACTTCAGTGTCTACATTGCCTCTCTATAGACGGTCAGTGTTTTCTCTCAAAAGCTCTGTTTGAAGTGTGATGGTTTATTCAATATTTTGATTTTTCTCTGTGGGAGAGGTGCTTCCCAGCTGCATCTAGCTGGCCATATTGTCCACCTTCCTCTCATTTTATTAGTTACAACTTTGGGTAGTTACTTTTTATAATATAGAAAGACTCCTTCATTTATTGACACAGATTCTCATATACTTTGAAAGAGGTTGCCGCTCATAGGGTTTTATATCTTACTTTGGGTACTCCTGGCACCATCCCATTTCAATTGGCTGTGGTAATATACCCAGTAAGACATAAGGCAAATTATCCATGATTTTTATTTTATTTCATTTTATTTTTCGTATTGAGATTCACCATTTCCTTCTGCACTATGAACTACTAAACTTTTGGAGAGAGATTTTCTTAGAGATGTTTTCATCACATTTGCTGTTTGAAATTCTTTTACTGTAGGACCCAGCCATTTCTGGTAATGAGACCCAGTATCTCCCATTCATTAGAGGACAGGAAAATGATGTGTTCATCAAATGGCCTGACACCAATGACATTGTCTGGGGAAAGGTAAGGCTTGGGGAAGGTACTTACGGTTAATTAACATCACAATATCTTGAAATAAAACAGCTCTCAATACGTGTTGGAAAATATATTGGATAATCAATAAATTATGAATGAGTAGAAATCTGTCTGATGCTAATTAGCTCAATATACATTAATGAGGCCAAGGTTATAGGTCTCATTCTCTATTATTACTGAGCACTGTCTATTGCCTAGAAATATTCTGATGTCCCTACTCTTTATTTATTCCACATGGTCATTTAACAAACAGTAAGAATCCCTTTGAGAATGACTGAAATCTGTCCTTCCCAGCTACCTACATGCAAAACATACATTCATCTTTGACCTATCATGCTTAATCTGCCTTCATATCTAAATGAATCATTAAGTCCTATAAATTCTCCTCTTTATCTTGTTTCCTTTAATTGAATTAATCTTCAATCTTCATCTTCTTATGTCTGATTTATAGCAATACCATTTTAGGTGGACTTTGGGTGATAGTAGCTTTTAGCCCAGATTCAAATTCTGTTCCTTAATTATACTGTGCTACTTTCTACTACTCTGGGTGTATTCCATGCTCATTTTTTTTTTTTTTGAGACAGAGTCTCACTGTGTCACCCAGGCTGAAGTGCAGAGGCATGGTATCAGCTCACTGCAACCTCTGCTTCTCGGGTTCAAGCGATTCTCCTGTCTCAGCCTCCTGAGTAGCTGGGATTACAGGTGTGCACCATGATGCCTGACTAATTTTTGTATTTTTAGTAGAAATGGGGTTTTGTCGTGTTGGCCAGGCTGGTCTTGAACTCCTGACCTCAGGCAATCTGCCTGCCTCGGCCTCCCAAAGTGCTAGGATTACAGGCATGAGCCACTATGCCTAGCCCTATGCTCACTTTGAATATTACTTTCCCAATGTACCCAGATAATAATCTTCATTTCAAAATCAATTCAAATCTTATGTCGTTCAAGATGTTTAATAAATATTTTAGTTCCTTCCTGTTTTCCCTTTTCTGTAATATTGCCTTCAGTATGGCATACAGTGTAGCATTTATGTACTATCTGTGAACTCTTGAGAAACAAGTACTATTTCTTACTTAAATCTCAGTAAATACAGATCTTAGAATAGTGCTTGTCATAGAGGAAGTACTCAGTAAGTGTCTGTTGATTGAATCCTTTAATCAGTGTGTATATAGTTTATGTCCTGGTAGTTACAGGTAAAATTGGTTCATACTACGGATTTTTTTAATGCTATGTATACTTGGAGTCCCCTATAAGTCATGATAATGCTTAAAAGTATTGAGGTCAGATTTATGGGGTATGAATGGAAGTCAATCTTATTTCTCTGGAGTCACACTTCACACTTACTATGAATTTTGTTATAGGTCTATGACAAGGAGATTAGAGATCTGAGAAATCACTTGAAAGTTGGTTGTTCAGAGGATATGTTTGAAAGAAATTCAGTTAATTATTAAGTTCAAAAATAAAACTTAGAAAGCATATGGAATGAATCAAGAGACCCAGACTACTTTCACCTAATGTAATTTTGTAGATTCAGCCTTCACAGTTTAATTCATGGCAAAGATTCCCAAGCAAATGGATGCATGTCATCAGAGTCTACACATGAAATACATCATAATCTGTACGCAATGATCTTTAAAGCTTTCAATTTTCCTTTTCTCTAGGTTTGGCCAGATCTGCCTAACGTAAATGTAGATGGATCCCTTGACCATGAAACTCAGGTTAAGGTACAGTATATAGATTTTCGTCAACATTGCCCTAAATGTCTGGATAGTTATGTTTTTTATCTTGATGAATACATAGCTTACCCTTATTTAAGTAGCCCTAACTTGAGGGTGCTTATCCATTGTTAGTTTCTTGGAAGAAAGAGATCCTCAAGTTGAAAGCTCAACAGACAGTGAAAATGGAAATGTGTAGAAGGAAATCATTAATGAAACCCTCTATTAAGTGTGCTTTTAATGGGCTGTGATTTGTTTGAACTTTATGATACTTGAGAAACAATGAACAAAGTCTATTATTCTATCACTAGAGGGGAATCCATTATGAACAGACTGGGTTTTCATAAATTATCTACATACAAAAGAAAATACAAGTCAACTGAATGAAGAAAAGCCATGAATCTCAGCCTGGTCATCTAGCATCCCCTCTACTCTGGAGTTCACTTGTCCCTGGATGACAATCTTCCTTTATCTCATTAAAAAAAAAAGAAGGAAAAAGAAAAAGTATTTGCATCTCTAAAGTTCAACTGTTTAGACACTGCTACTTTTCCAGTCTTGTGATTACATGTCCAGTTATAAAACAAATCCTGTATTTGAAGGGGATTTTAAAGCTATCTAACCTTCTAAGAAAACAAAGAATGAAATCAGCCTTCCCCAATCTCTGCTTCTATTGTAAACTCTGTAACAGCAGCAGATCTGAGATTAGAGCAGGGACTAATCTGGGTAGGCACAAATTCCTGTTCATTTCCCATTTTTGGTTCCCTGGATAGGCTGAGACCCCACCATGAGACTGTGCCTTATTCTTACAGCTATACAGGGCCTACGTTGCCTTTCCTGACTTCTTTCGTAATAACACAGCTGCCTGGTGGAAGAAAGAGATAGAAGAACTCTATACAAACCCTCGAGAGCCAGAGAAGAGCTTGAAGTTTGATGGATTGTGGATTGTAAGTGCACACTTGGTTGTCTTTTTTTTTTTTTTTAATATTAGCAAGTCAAAACATGGTGAGGAGAGACTAGTAAAACAGAGACCTAAGACTGCAGAGATGAAAGGGAGAAATGCTGTTACAAAATCTAAGTGCTGGGACCAAGAGAAGCAGAGAACATTGTTCATTTGTCCAGAGGCATATTGTCCAGAGGAGATTGCTACTGCTGGAGATGCCACAGCAAAAGAGACAGGGAGAAATCACCTCCCATCTGCAATCTCTTGCCAGTATCCCCCATTGGCCAAATCTACCTGGAAGCTGATGGTAAGGGAGCCTTACAGGGCAGAGCTGGGAGTGGGTGAGGTGTGGAACTGAGAGCAAGGAGACTATCACCATTGTACTGGGACAGACTCCTCTGAGGGAATGGCTTAAATGCCGGCTGGCCTTAAAAGCAGGACTTCCTGAGATATCTCTGAGATACATGTCCAAGGACAACTCTATGGTTTTCTGGGGATGGGAAGCATATCAGTGTTCTGATTTCCTTTCCAACCGTCCAGTGCTCTGAAATCTTAAGCAAGTTCTAGGCCAGCTCTGAAGGGCTTTTCAGCTGTGGGTCAGGCTAGAAGAAGTTTGTGATTCACCCTAGAAACAAAAGTCCACTGAAAGCCCTGGGGCTTCCCTGGCCACCTGCACCTTCAAGATAGTTAGGCACAGAATAGACATGTGAAAGGACACAAATTAACTTAAACAGACGAATCAACGGGTGAAGAAGTATGGGCAGTCTTGAGAATAAGAGATACTGATAGCTCTGGGGTAGTATTTGCTTTTTTGTTTTTTTTTCCAATGAAGGGAAAGCTGTAGCTGGGTAATTTAAAGTAATGAATATTTCCTCAGGTACTTTCATTTGCCTTTAATATGTCCTATTTAAAATAGTCTGGGATTCAAAAATGTAACTTTTCCATTGTTGAAATGGGCAATGAACATTCCCTTAGGAGCCCCAACTCCTTTCATTTAAGTAATAAACTCCCTGAAGTACATTTTTATTTCCAAACCTGTTTCTGAGTCATGTACAACATTTTAGAAATATATTTATGGCAGAAAGTAAGAAAGCTCTCCTTGTGTTTGGCGATGCCAATATCAGAGTTAGTCCAAGCGACTAGACTAAGAAAAAATAGAGGAAGATAATAGTAACCTCTGGCCACTGTTTAAAAAGTGAATAATCCAAACAGAGAAAAATAAAGATGGGCTACCTCTGCTGGGGAGATGGATCAAAAGAGTTCCTTAGATCCTGAGTCCAGCATTAACTCACTATTTTTGCCACTATAAAACAACCCTAAGTTTTAAAATGCTCGGTAAGCACTTTGGCTGATGAGTCCATTTAGGTCACTGAATTAAACTACAGGAATTAAACTACAATCTTTTAGAGTCCATTTGGGTCAATGCCAGGGATTAAACACAGTGAACTAAACCAGCTGAGGAGAGGGCTTCAAAAGTCATCTCCCTGAGGTACTGTCCTCTATAGCCAATTCATCCTGCCCCTGACATGACAGGATCTTTTTTGTTAACTCATTTCAGGATATGAATGAGCCATCAAACTTTGTGGATGGATCCGTCTGGAGCTGCAGAAATGAAATGCTAAATAACCCACCCTATGTGCCATGTATGTAAAATAATTATTTCATTAACTTACTTCCCCACTCAAAGACTCTGAAAGTTTTTCTCTTATTGTCAAAGTAAAGTTGAATGTTGAAGACAGAAAGCATTCTCAAACATGATATGAAATCCTAAGTAAGATAACCTTGAATAAGTGTAGATAAACAGATTACTAATCAAGTGAGAAATAAGGACATAATTTTGTGTGAAAGGAACCAAACAATGCATGGTACATTTGATTCCATTGATTACCCACACACACGCACACAAGCATGCACGCACGCAAGTGGAGAGATGTTCTTTTGATTAGAGAATTAAAATCTAGTTTCTGAACTCTCTCTGCTCATGTAAACAGACATCTGATGAAGGATGCTTCTTGGTTATCCTGTGGTACAAACAGAAATAGAATGTTGGGATCAAAAGGATTCTAGAAGGTTGAATCTTCTCATCTTAGAAAGGTACAAGGAAGGAAATGACTCACTTCCTAAAAGTACTATACCATGGATGAGGTGGGAGGATTCTTTAAGACCTGGAGTTTGAGTCTTGAGACCAGCCTGGGCAACATATTAAGACTCATACAACCAAACCAAACCAAAACAAAACAAAGCAAAAGGCACTGTACCAGTAATCTGTGGGACAGAATCTCGAATCCAAGTTTCTTGATGTCTACATCACTGTTATGCTGTCTCGTTCACTCACTCACTCACTCATTTGTTCATTTTCTCCTTCATTAATTTAATGCAGAGAGTATTTGACTTACCGTGGTCTAACTTAACAATTTTTAACCTTTCAATGATGAGAAAATAACATGCATTCAGTAGAAATTGAACGTTGAGAACCCAAATAACCATTCTATTTTTCACTTTCACTACAGCGTAAAGTTACAATTGATATTCAGCACTTTGTTTTAAAATAGGCCATGTGTTAGATAATGTTGACTAACTGTAGACTAATGTAAGTGTCTGAGTACATGTAAGGTAGGTTAGGTCCATTCTATGCATTTTCAAGTTACAATATTTTCAGCTTGTGATGGATTCATTGGGATGTAATCACATTGTAAGTTGAGGATCATCTGTAATTATGTATCAAGCAAATGCTGTCAAATAGGAAAGATTTAGAGATATAAATTTAAAAAAAAAATGACTGAAACAAAATTTATTCCCTGGAGAACATTACCATCTAGTGGAAGAAACAGTCCTAACAATGAAGGAGATTATGTTGACAAATGGGCTATGACAACACTCTATAAATTAAATCAGAGTTGGAGCAAAAAGAAGAGGAACTGATTTTCCCAGCTCCATATTTTATCCTTACCCTTCATTAGTTATAAAGGCATAGAACATTGTTTTTTTCTAGACTAAAAACTCATAAAATTGGGCCTGTTACTGGTAACAAAGTTGTTGATTGAAATAAAGAAACACCAAAATGATGGGCATTTCTAGTGAATGTGCAAATCATGTTGTTTAGGAAATAACTCAACATTTCCCTTCAGATTTGGAATCTAGGGACAAGGGCCTGAGCAACAAGAGCCTGTGCATGGAGAGTCAGCAGATCCTCCCAGACGGCTCCTTTGTTCACCACTACAACGTGCACAGCCTGTACGGGTGGTCCCAGACCAGACCCACATACGAGTGAGTGTCTTTATGTCACTACAGCAAAAACAGTTTTCCACATTGTTCCTTCTGTCATTTGATATTTGCATTGTGTATGTTTCTACGTGATGCCAGGTAAATGAGTTAATTCAAAATATCCACAACACCTATGAGCACATTTATCAAGTAGGCTACTAAATTCACATATTTAAAGTGAGCAGTTAGGTGGTGTCAAGTATATCCACAGAGTCGTGTAACTATCACAAAAATGGAATTTTAGAACATTTTCAGAACTCCAAAAGCAAAACCTTTGCCCACTAGGAATCATTTGTACCTCGTTCCTACCTCCTGAGCCCTAGCCATTACTCATCTATTTTCTGTCTATGTGGATTGCGTTTTCTGGATATTTCATATAAATGGAATCATACAATATGTGCTCTTTTGTATCTGGCTTCTCTCACTTGGCATAATGTTTCCAAGGATCATCTATGTTGTAGCATGTATCAGTACTTGACTTCTTTTTACTGATTAATAATATTTTATTGTATAGATATATCATATTTTGCTTGTCTCTCTACCAATGAGTGAACAACTAAGTTGTTTGTATTTTTTTTTTTTTTTTTTGCTATTTCGAGTAGTGATTCTATGAATATTTATGTGAGAAATTTGGAGTAGGCATGTTTTCGTAGTTTTGAATATATATCTAAGTGGAACTTTTGTGTCATATAGAAACCATATGTTTAATATTTTGAAGACATGTCAAACTGTTTTCTAAAGATGTTGTACCATTTTACATTTTTTTTGAGACAGAGTCTCCCTTTGTCACCCAGGCTAGGGTACAGTACTCTGACATTGGCTCACTGCAACCACTGCCTCCTGGGTTCAAGTGATTCTCCAGCCTCAGCCTCCTGAGTAGCTGGGATTAAAGGCATGTGCCACCATGCCTGGCTGGTTTTTGTATTTTTTAGTAGAGATGGAGTTTTGCCCTGTTGGCCAGGCTGGTCTTGAACTCCTGACCCCAGATGATCTACTCGCCTTGACCTCCCAAAGTGCTGGGATTATAGGCATGAGCCACCGTGCCTACCATTTTACATTCTTATCTACATATAAAAAGCCTACCATTTTACATTCTTATTTTCATGTATGGTAAAATGTATAAGAATTACAATTCATTTACATCCTTGCCAACATTTGGTGGTGTTCCTCTTTTAAAATTATAGACATTTAATGAGGGTAAAGTGATATTAATTGTTTTGACTTTATTTCATTAATACTAATGTTATTGAGCATCTTTTCATATGCTATTGGCCACTTGTATGTATTCTTTGCAGAAATATCTATTCAAATTCTTTGCTTATTTTTGATAGAATCATTTTTTTTTTAATTATTGAATTGTGGCCAGCCATGGTGGCTCACACCTGTAACCCCAGTACTGTAGGAGGCATAAGTAGGAGAATTGCTTGAGTCTAGGAGTTTGAGGCCAGTTTGGACACCATAATGAGACTCTGTCTCTACAACAAACAAACAAACAAACAAACAAACAAGCCAGGCAAAATGGTGCATGCTTGTAGTCCCAGCTACTTGAGAGGCTGAGGTAGGAGGATCTCTTGAGCCTAGGAGTTTGAGGCTGCAGTGAACCATGATGACACTGCACTTCAGCCTGGGGAAGAAAGTAAGACTCCATCTCTACAGAAAAAAAAAATTATTGGATTATAAGAATTCTTTAAATATTTTAAATTCAAGTTTCTCATGAGATATATAGTTTGAAGATATTTTCTCTCATTCTATAGACTTTTCACTTCCATAACCATATGTTTTGAAGCACATTTTTAAAAGTTTTTATGAAGTCCTATTTATTCATTTACTTATTTGTCACTTGTGCTTTTGGTGTCATATTCAAGCAACTGTTGCCTAACCCAAGGTCATGAATATTTACTCCTATGTCTTCTAAGAGCTTTATAGTGTATGGTGTGAGGCAGGGGTTCAATTTGATTCTTTCCTTCATTTTATTGTCTTGGCACCTTGTCAAAAATCAATTGACAATAAATGAAAAGGCTTGTTTCTGCATTCTCAATTCTATTTCATTGATCTCTCTGTATATCTATCCTAAGACCACACTGTCTTAATTGATGAAGTGTGAACCTTCCAGTTTTGTTTTTTTCAAGATTGTTTTGGCTACTATGGGTCCCTGGCATTTGATATAAATTTTACAATCACTTTGTCTGTTTTGACAAAATAGCAACAGGGATTTTGATAAGTTTTACATAGAGTCCATAGTTCAGTTTGGGGAGTATTCTTTTAACAATATTCAGTCTCTTTTGATTCATTAGCATGAGATGCCTTTCCACTAATTTAATTTTTTCAACAATTATTTGTAGTTTTCAATGTATATGTATTTGGCCATTATTTATATAAATATTTATCTGCCCCTTTGTCCTTTCTTTTGTTCTTATGAGATTCTGCCATTTTCTAATGTCATGGGGAAATTTCAGACTGGTTCTTCATTTCTTCCCAGGACAGAGTGTGATTTTTTCTGTTCAGCTGCCCATCTTTGCTCAAGTATCTAAGCTCTCTGCCTTCTGTCCCCAGGGCTTACAAGAACCTCATACTATTTGATTTTGGGCTATCCCCAGGTGAAAGATCATGTTGCCCCTGGGGTTCCACACTCAGGGGCAACATGGTTTCCTGAACAGAAATTCTTCTTCCCTTTCCCACTTCCTTTGTATCTTCATCTTTAAGTTGCTCTTTCACAGTCTTGCTTTCTACATCTAACTTGAGGCTTTTCCAACCAGGGAAAAGCTAGTTCTTCAGGAAAACATCCATGTCTATATATTAAATACACAGAAAACAGATGTTTTGCACCCTCAGAAATAACCTTACCTCAGAAGACTACAAGGATGAATAATTCAATCTCTGCTCTCAATGACCTCATTGTCTGATTAGAGGAGTCAAACATGAAAGGGAAAAGCAATTAACTCTACTGGGATAATCCAGAAAGTCTTCATAGAAGAAGTGACAATTGAATGTTGATTATGAGAACAATAGAAATTTTCTTTCGGCAGAGAAAGGGCTTGCAGGACAAAGAAATCAGCAATAAGAAGATGTGAAAACTTGATAGTTTCTGTCTAAAGTTCATCTTTCCCATGCACCATCTCTTCCCCTCTCTTCAGGGAAATTCGCTTTTCACATATCCCATTGCCTTCTTTCTCTTCAGAGAAGCTTGCTCCACAAATGATTGTTTTCCATGGGTGCTCATTTCTTTATGAATTATTTTTATCTTCTTCCTCTCTGCTGGTATATTGCTTTAGGATTTAGGCTGTGAAATTAGATGAATGCTTCATAACTCATTAATGCCATCTTCTAACTAAACTTTTTCATCTTTTAAATGGGAAAAGTTATAGTGTCTATTGTTATCATAAAATTAAATGATATAATGAATCCACAAGTGCTTGGCATATTGTAAGCACTCAATAAATAATAGCATTTTTTTTTTTCAATTTATGAAAGACAGAGGTTCCATGTGACTGAGGAGGCTTCACAATCACGGCGGAAGGCAAGGAGCAGCAAGTCACATCTTAAATGAATGGTGGCAGACAAAAAAAAGAGCTTGTGCAGGAAAACTCCTCCTCATAAGTATCAGATCTCATGAGACTTACTTGCTAGCATGAGAACAGCACAGGAAAGAACTGCCCCTGTGATTCAATTACCTTCCACCAGGTCCCTCCTACATGTGGGAATTCCAGATGAGATTTAGGTGGGGATACAGCCAAACTATAGCAATCAGTGTCTGGGCATTCTTTTTCATCAAAATTTGAAAATGTCCCAGTTTTTCTGGCTTTGGCCTATATCCTCCTTCAATAATCATCTAAGCGCTCAACTTCCTCTCCTATTCAAGCTGTTTGAGGGAAGTCTTTCTGTGCATGATACTTTTTTTTTTTTTTACTTCCCATATGCCTTGATATTTTCCCCTTTACCAATCATACATGCTGGCCATTCTGATCCTGATCAGGCTAATCCCTTAGCACATACAACCTAAAGACCAACTCACATCTATTTCCTTCATGAAACCTCAGATTACTCCATCCCTCCCAATTCCCTCCTTCTCTTAACTACTAACTTGACCGTAGTTCTACATTTTATATTATTGCCTCTACACACTTTGTTGAGGGGAGAGGCCCATGTCTTCTTTGCTCTTTTCTGTCTAAGCACTGAGCCATTTTTATTTCTTCTTGTAAAATGCCTTTCTTTGTTAGCCCTGAGTGCCCACATTGATGGAAGAGCTCAGTGTGTGGCTTCAGTGGTCAGTTTTATTGTCTGACTCTTACCTACTGACCTTCATGATGCACCCTCTGCTGATCTTGAGGTTCACAATATGGCCTGTTGTACATGCTCCCTATGCCTTGCTAATTTCTCAGGATCTTGACTATGCTTTCCAACCAAGATTCTGGATATTTATGCATTTACCTCTCTGGCCACAGTTCCAAAAACTCTTTTGCAGGTTCCCCTTCTCAGTCTTTCCAAGCCTGTGGTCCTCCTAGGTCTGTATTCAGTCGTCTTTCTTTCACACCATGCAGCCTTTCCCTTGGGTAAGCACAAACACACATTACTGGCTTTAAATACATTCTGGATTCAGATGACTCCCCACATATATGTTCCCAAAGCAGGCCTCTCTTGAGCTTCAAACCTAGAATTGCCCATAGATGTCTCATTTATGATGTCCCATAGGCACTTCAAACCTAGTACTTAAAATGTTGAATTATTTCTTTCTCCCTGAAACCTGTCCTCCTGCATTCTTTTTTTTTTTTTTTTTGAGATGGAGTCTCACTCTGTTGCCCAGGCTGGAGTGCAGTGGCATGATCTTAACTCACTGCAACCTCCACCTCCCACATTCAAGCAATTCTCTTACCTTAGCCTCCCCAGTAGCTGGGATTACAGGTGCGTGCCATCATGCCTGGCTCATTTTTGTATTTTTATAGAGCTAGGGTTTTGCCATGTTGGCCAGGCTGTTCTCGAACTCCTGACTTCAGGTGATCTGCCTACCTTGGCCTCCCAAAGTGCTGGGATTACAGGCATGAGCCACCGCTCCTGGCCCCTCCAAAATTCTTTATTTCGTGAAAGGAACTAAGTCTAACTAGTCATTTAGGTCATCCTAGATTCTCCTAGTTTTCCTTCTTTCAGTCAGTGACTAAGTTCTTTGCATTATTACTCTATCTTCCTGCCTTATTCCAGGCCTTCATTATCTCTCATCTAGACTATTATAAAAAATCTAAGCTATCTCTACTTCCATTTCTTTATCACACATACATAGGCATGCATTCTTCCAATTTGCATATGGTTAAATATGTATCTTTTACCTCATTATGTTTTGTCTATTGTTTTTATTTGAAATTCCTTTCTTTTGTAGAAATCAGATGGTTTACATATTTTTTTCAGTTTTAATAGAACATTTGATTTGTGTGTGTATTTCCATTCATTTTTGGATTTGTTTTGGTGTGAAAAATTGGAAGTGACCCAAATGGATCCGTTTTCACTACAGTAGTCAGCTGCTTTTCCTGGCATTATTTATTGACTAATTCATCTATGTCTATTGATTTGTGATGCCTTTTTTAAGTAAATACTTGGATTGTATACATATTAGGATCTGTTATCAGATTTTCTCTTTTGTTTGGTTGATTTTTTCCCTCATACAATTGTTTTTATTTTTTAAGGTGCGTGCAGATAATCTCTTCTACTGAAATATAAACATCTTTTATGTATATTTGCCTCTGTGTGCAAAACGTATCTTACTTTTTGAGGCATAGCAAAGCAGAGTGAATATTTCCAAAATGCCATAGCTTTTATTTGGATCCCAGTCTGTCTCCTTATTCTTTTATTCTTCTTTTCCCCACCATAAGACTACAGATACTCATGCGCCACCCTTCCCAGCTAATTTCATTTTTTTGTAGAGACAGGGATTCACTGTGTTGCCTAGGCTGGTCTTGAACTTCTGGCCTCAAGCAATCCTTCTGTCTTGGCCTCCCAAGGTGCTAGGATTACATGTGTGAGTTACTGTGCTTGGCCTCCTCTTGACTCTTTAAATGACCTTCGGTAAGCATTTAAAGATCATCTTCTTTTATCCAGCTCACTATTTTCAGGCAAATGCCTTTCTAACTTCTCTGCACCTCAGTTTTCTAACAGTATAAGGAGTGAAAAGAAACTTTTTCATAAGTTATAAGACAGTACATAGGAAAGTGACCAATATAATACTTGGATAGAGGAATTGTTCCATAAATAGCTATATTACCCCTCACTCCAACCTCTCTCTCTTAGTCCAGGGAGATAGTTAATTAGATTTTTAAAAAATGAAACCCACATTCTAGGTGCAGATATACCTCTAGTCTTGCTGTGAAGTTTGTTGGAATCTTTAGCATGGCTTTTAGACAGCAGATTCTTTCTGGGAAGAAGTGACCTGACGGACTGAAGCACTCTTACCACCTCATGCTCCAAGCTACAGTTACTCTCTGTTAGGAAGTTTGTTTCTTCAATTCAACTCCTTGTTCTGCTTCCACCAGAGCTGTGCAGAAGGTGACAGGACAGCAAGGGGTTGTCATCACCCGCTCCACATTTCCCTCTTCTGGACGCTGGGGAGGACACTGGCTAGGAGACAACAGAGCTGCGTGGGACCAACTGGGGAACTCTATCATTGGTGTGTGGCCTCATTCCTAGGGTCCTGTGCTGGCAGGACAGGCACCGGAGTTTGTGCTGTTCAGCAGCACTGGTTATATCTCTAGCATCATCTAGATGGGTGGTAAAATTAACGAGAGCTGAGTTCTCTGTGGGAATGGATTTTAATTCAGACCCATCTTTTAATATTTTCCTCATGAACGGTCCAGGGCTTTCTAAAGGCATAAGGAAAAATCAGGCCAAGGCTTCCCTCTCCTTCCAAAGTCCTCCTCCATCCAACACAGCTGTGTCTTCTCCTTGCAGGCATAATGGAGTTCAGTCTCTTTGGAATACCTTATGTAAGTCACATTCAGACCATTACTAATTGCCCAGTCAGATTTTTGTGAGTCAGTGCCTCCTGAAATTCCCACCTCATGCTCTCATTGTGCATCTTCTCAGACAGGAGCAGATATCTGTGGGTTCTTTGGAGATGCTGAATATGAGATGTGTGTTCGCTGGATGCAACTGGGGGCATTTTATCCATTTTCCAGAAACCACAACAACATCGGATCAAGGGTAAGGCAGCAGTCATGCTGCAGGTGTTGTGTACCCCCAAATCATAACTTATTTTTAACCCTCAAAAGTATTACACTCATTCCCTGAGAAAAATCATAAAATCACCAGAATCTTAATTTTTAAAAAAATCCACAGATTTCAGAACTCTGGAGTTATCATTAATTTTCAGAAATAGACCCTTTCTCATCTCCTTGAGAATTAGTACCCATGAGGAAAAGTTTCTAAATTTCCCCATGGGGCTTAAATAAAAGAATCTCCCTTGGCTTTTAAGAATATTGAATTTGTATTTTACTCAAATCCATCCAAGATATGTTGGTGCTGCCCAAAAATCTCTCTACACATGTCGAGGGCCAGAGCTGGACCTATTCCAGGGACTTAGGAATCAGTGATAAAGAGGAAAAAGCAAGAAATTCTAATTTTGTAGGGTGGCAGAGATGGGAAAAGGGTAGGCTAGGAATGAAGGGATAAGTGGCTTGTAACCTACATATTGAATAAATTCCCACTGATTCTTTTCTGATACCACTGGGATGGAACGAAAATGAGGTGATCGATTGTTTGGTCATTTATCCCTACAGAGACAAGATCCTGTGGCCTGGAATTCAACCTTTGAGATGTTGTCCAGAAAAGTCCTGGAGACTAGATATACTCTGCTTCCTTATCTCTATACTCTGATGCATAAAGCTCACATTGAGGGCAGCACTGTTGTCCGGCCCCTTCTCCATGAGTGAGTATAGTCTCTTTCCTCAAGTAGCAGGTCTAAATAATCCTCTGTAGCAGTCATAAGAGGATAGGTGAATTTTTCCCATTTATTTTTTAAGGTTTACGGATGATAAGACAACATGGGATATAGACCGTCAGTTCATGTTGGGCCCTGCCATCTTAATCAGCCCTGTGTTGGAACGTGTGAGTTCTTCATTGTAGATCAGAAACCCTTCAATCACATTATCTAAAATCATGGGAAAAGCATTTTAAAGATTATCTTGTTTCGTCCAGCTCACTATTTTCAGGTGAAGGTTTTTCTAGAACATCTATAGGAGATCTTTTTCTTTTTTTTAAAGATGTCTGTGTTAATGAAACCTTTAAAACGCTGACTGATTTCTCATTTTAAAATTTTGTCATTGTGTGTACCCTTTTACAATTTACTTTTTAAAAATACATTTTTCTGTAGTTTTGAGGAAGAATTTTTCAGGATTTTTCTTAATAAAATCTCTCAAATTATTGCAAACACTAATAAAATTTTCATTTTTACCTTAATTCTACATAGTGTTTTGAAAACAAAAATGAAAAACTTTTATTGAAATATTCATAATCACATATCAATTTTATGTTTCAGAGCACATTTGAGATCTCTGCTTATTTTCCCAAAGCGCTTTGGTATGACTATAGCACGGTAAGAACTAATATATTTGTGAAGAACAAGGTTGGGTCATGCAGGGTGGAGAGGTGGATGGAGCCTCCTCCTATTTCCAAGTACATATTTCCTAAGGCAATCATTTATGACATTTTTAGCCTTTGCAAGGTTTGTTTAAATGAAAGCATGTATTATAAAAGCACAGATAAAATCTGAGTACCTACATCACATTGAAGCTCCCCACTTACCCCTGCCTTTGCCTCTCAACTTTTCTGGAGATAGAAAGACAAGACTAGATTTTCAGAGTCTTAAGCAAAAATGAAAGATCAGAGATTTTCTCTTTAGGTTTGCAGTCTTTTGCTGACTTTCTGACATGCTTCCCGGGAAAGGAAGGAATTGTAATAAAACATGCTCTAATTTAATATATTTATCTCTCATCATTGTTTGCCTATATTCTCCTTTCTAGGAAACTAGTAACAAATCGATAGGTGAGTGGAAAATCCTGGAGGCTCCTCTTGACCACATCAACCTTCACATCAGAGGAGGCTATATCCTGCCCTGGCAAGAGCCTGCAATGAACACTCACTCCAGGTGAGGAGAAGAGGCGATGTCTAACAGCCTCTTGCTATACCGCACTGAGGCAGCCTTACAGAAGGCTGTCCCACCTTTACCAGGGATATGTGGATTATAAAATAAATAGCCAACAGGTTTTGTTGGTCAGATCCTGTGAATGCTTTCCGGGTGGGAACTGGAGGAAGATGAGTTCATGAAGTTACTCTTAGGGAGGTTTTTGTTTTTTGTCTGTCATGCTGTATCAAAAACAAAAATGTTCCTGAAGGCAGAAAAATGTTTCTCTTCCCATGCTATTCAAAAGGAGTAGGGAATATTAATGAGCTCCTTGACTTGTGATCAAACGAGGACTAGGTAGGATTGAGTTCTTGTCCTACCCAAGGACTTAGTGCTAATTCCTAGTCTACTCTGGTCAACCAAGGAAAGGTGTGTGTGTGTGTTTTAATTTATATATGGATGCACACATACATAAATATACACATGTAATATGTAAAAATTTATAAAATCATTGATTAGATAGAACACATCACATGTGAGAGGCACATTAAAACAATAACTCAAAAGGAGAGAAGTTAACTTTCAGCCTTGTAGTGTACCACATGGTTTTATATAAAAGACGGCTTTGAGCTGGATCTTGCATAATGAATGAGATTTGAATGTACAAAGACGGGGACAGAGAGATCCTGGTCAGTTTGAAGAACTGAAGATGAAAAATGGGTTGGGTTTGGGAACTGTGAGCCATCAGTTTAACTGGAGTACAGACAAAGGATGAGATAAAATAAGTAAAACTCCAGCAGATTAGGATCAAATTCTAGAGGTTGGTGAATGCAAGCCAGCTACTTTGGACTTTATTCTGTGGCAACCGGAAAGCTACGGAGGATTCTCTTTTGAGGAATTTTCTTCCTATGAAATTAATATTTCATTTATTACTTTGGTGTATATTTGATTTTTAGAAACTGAAGTGAAACCAAATGTTTTCCATTAACTTTTTTTTTTTTTTTGAGACACTCTCACTCTGTCACCCAGGCTGGAGTGCAGTGGTGTGATCTCGGCTCACTGCAACTTCTGCCTCCTGGGTTCAAGCAATTCTGCCTCAGCCTCCTGAGTAGCTGGGATTATAGGTGCATGGCACCATGCCTGGCTAATTTTTGTATTTTTAGTAGAGAAGGGGTTTCGCCATGTTTGTCAGGCTGGTCTCAAACTCCTGACCTCATGATCCACCCACCTTGGCCTTTCAAAGTGCTGGGCAGGAGTGAGTCATCACATCTGGCCGTTTTCTATTAACTTTTAATAGAAAAGTCTTATATTTTATCTATTATCTACTTATATTTTGTCTTATATTTTATCTATTTTACCTATTTTCAGAACTTTATATACATATTTAATACATTTATTTCTGGATAAGTAATATTTTTAACACAGTCTGTTCTTTATTCTTACAACCTACAATCTAGAGAAAAATAACTCATTTTTTCTTTGGTAGTCGACAAAATTTTATGGGATTGATTGTTGCTTTGGATGACAATGGGAAAGCCGAAGGCCAGATGTTCTGGGATGATGGACAAAGCATTGGTGAGTGTAAACTTTCCAGGGTCCCTATATGTCATTCAGAAAAATCATACCATTGAGGCTCAGCATATAATTAGCATGAACCGAAAACCTATCTCTGCCTATTGTCAATAAGTCATTAACATCTGCTCATTTATATTATGCTATAGTTAGTATAGGCTAGGTACAGCCCCCAGCTTTGGAGTTTCAGGAACTTGCTGTTATGTATTCAGCCAGGGATGATCTACCTCTGTATAACTGTCTCACCCTTTATTTAAAAAGAAGTGTGAATGCAAATATCAGGCTGTTGGTTCATTCATTATCAATGGGACAGAAGCATGACTCTATTATTTGGGTCAGCCATCTATACCAGGCATCCAGTTCCTCATAAATAGGCCTGCTCAGGAGGCAATTTAGAGGTTAGAAAATTTCTTGGTGACTCATAAATTGGAAATAAAGCATTGCCAAAAGGATACTTACATCAATGAAATATTACTTTGTATGTTTCCTTTCCCTAATTGAGGTAGAACATGTTAGTTCTACTTTGGGTAAGTGGGATTTGTCATAATCAGAACACCCTCTAACTCAGACCTTTCTGCAGAGATACAGACACACTGTTACCAACTGACTCTCACTTTTCACTACTTATTACTGTGAACCAGAACCTTCTAATCTTGCAACATACCACATTTTCTGAAATTATAGCTTATTTTTCACTAATAATATTTCTAGAGAGTACTTCTCTTTTAGGTTCCTTCATTATTAGGATAAGAAACTCTCATTAAAGGAAAGATATTCTTTATTATACATGTTAAAGATAGAAAATTAGAAAAAAACAAGCACTTTTAATGTTTTTACTGTACTAACTGGCTTTTATATTAAGAAAATACTTAATTCGTAATATAGCTGAAAATGTTCTGCATATTTAATTTGTGAATCCTGTTTATTTTCCTCTAATGTAATGACAGAAACATGTGTGAATGTTATTATTCAGTCCTTATAAATACCATTATGATGGTCATATTCCATTGAGAGGATATGTACAGGATGGTTTTAGTTTTCATTGTTATAAATAACATCCTTTTTTTTTTGAGTCCCACTGTCTCATCCAGGTGGGAGTGGTGCGATCTCAGCTCACTTTAACTCCTCCCAGGTTCAAGTGATACTCATGCCTCAGCCTCCCAGAATAGATGGGGTTACAGGCGCCTGCCACCACACCGAGCTAATTTTTGTGTTTTTAGTAGAGATGGGGTTTCACCATGTTGGCCAGGCTGGTCTCAAGCTCTTGGCCTCAAGTGATCCGCCCGCCTTGGCCTCCCAAAGTGCTGGGATTAGAGGCATAAGCAACTGTTCCCAGCCCATAAATACCATTCTTGAGTATTAACCTTCGTTTACATTTTAGATTACGTCCATAGAGTAGATTCCTGGAAGTAATATTACTGTCTTTTAATAAACTTTAAAAGAGTTGTGATTTATACAAATAAAATGTATCCATTTTAAGAATACAGTTAACTTTTGACAAATGTTTACAGTTGTATAGCCACTACTACAATGAAGATGTGGAATATTTTTATAACCCCAAAACTTCCCCATTTATAGTCCACTTGTGGATTCATCCAACTGTGGCTTGAAAATGTAGTTAGCCTACAATCGTTGCATCTGTACTTACCATGCACAAATACGTTTTTTTTTTGTTATTATTTTGTAAACAATAGAGGATAACAATGATTTATGTAGTGTTTACATTGGATCAGTTATTATAAGTACCTGGAGATGATTTAAAGTACACGGGAGGATGTGTGCAGATTATATGCAGATATCACACAATTTTATATAAGGAACTTGAGCATCTATGGAATTTGATATCTGAGGGGTCCTAGAACCAACCCCCTATGGACCCAGGGACAGCTGTACTTCTTTCTAGTCAGCTTCTCCCCACTCTTGATCCTTCCTTCCAGCATCTAGCAACTACTGTTCTGCTTTCTGTCACTATAGATTAGATTTATATTTTCTAGATTTTGTATTCATAGAATCATCCAGTATGTGCTATTTTGTATTTTTAGCATTTTTAACTTAGCAATGTGCTTTTTATATTCATCCATGTTGTGGCATGTAAAAGAAATTAATTACTTTTTATTTCTAACTAATAATAATCCATGGGGTCTTCCATGGTAATAGTCCATATGACTATTGACCAATGTACTTATTGATGAATATTTCAGTGGTTTAATCTTTTGACCACTAAAACAAATCTTGCATTATTATTTGAATGTATATTATTTTGTGATCATACATTTTTATCTCTTTTGGGCGAAAAAGTGGGAGTGAAATTTCTGAGCCAGGTCATACAATAAATACACATTTAGTTTCTGAAGAAATTGCCAAATGATTTTCTAAAGTGGCTGTACTATTAACCATTAATTGAGAGTTATAGTTTTTCACATCCTCACCAATACTTAGTATTGTCGATTTTTAAAATCGTAATTATTCTAGTAGATATTTAGTGCATTGTATTATAGATTTAATTTGCATTTAATTAGGACTGAGCTTGATGTCGAGCATCTTATTATGATTTATTGGCCAGTTGAATGTCTTCTTTTCTGAGGTATTGGTTCAAGTCCTTAGCCCATTTATTGCTGTACTTTTTTTTGTTATTGAGCTATAACTCATGTATACCAGTCCTTTGTCAGGCATACAATTTGCATTTCCCTGTCTGGTTTTCCTTTTTAGTCCTATTATGCTGTCTTGCAAAAAGCAAAGCTTAATTTTGATAAAAATCAATTTATTTATGCTATTCTTTTATGATTTGTGTATTTCATGTCTTGGCCTATCCCAGGGTTACCATATATATATATATATCTATATAATATCTATATAATATATATAACATATCTATATAATATCTATATAATATATATAACATATATATAATATCTATATAATATATATAACATATATATTATATCTATATAATATATATAACATATATATTATATCTATTATATATAATAGATATTATATATAGATATAATTATATATAATATATATTATATAGATACAATATATAATATATATTACATATATGTTATATATAATATATGTGATATATAATATATAGATATTATATATGTTATATATATAATATATATAATATATATGTAATATGTAATATATAATATATATGTAATATATATGTTATGTATACATAATATATATATTACATATATATTATATTTTCAAAATTTGTTTAATCTCCATAGGTTTTGGGGGAACAGGTGACAGTGTGGCAGTTGGTTATATCAGTAAGTTCTTCAGTAGCAACTTGTGAGATTTTGGTATGCACTAAACCCAATTTGTAGTCTTTGATCCCTCACCCCCCTCCCACCCCTTCCCCCAAGTCCCCAGAGTCTATTGTATCATTCTTATCCCTTTGCATCTTAATAGCTTAGCTCCCACTTATGAGTGAGAACTTATGATGTTTGGTTTTCCATTACAGAGTTATTTCACTTAGAATAATAGTCTCCAGTTCTAACCAGGTTGCTGCAAATGCCATCAACTCATCCCTTCTTATGGCTGAATACTTTCCCATCATATATATATATGAGATACGTGTATATATATATATATATATATATATATATATATATATATATGTGTGTGTGTGTGTGTGTGTGTGTGTATGAGATATATATATCCCACCATTTCTTTATCCACTCATTGATTGATGAGCTCTTGGGCTGGTATAAACAAGTGTGTCAAATGTTGTATCTTTTTTTTTTTTTTTTGAGACTGAGTCTCACTCTGTCACCTGACTGGAGTGCAATGGTGCAATATCAGCTCACTGCAAACTCTGCCTCCTGGGTTCAAGTGATTCCTCTGCCCCAGCCTCCTGAGTACCTGGGATTATAGGCACCCACCATCACACCTGGCTAATTTTTATAATTTAGTAGAGTCAGGTTTCACCATGTTGGTCAGGCTGATCTTAAACTCCTGATCTTGTGATCTGCCTGTCTTGGCCTCCCTAAGTGCTGGGATTACAGGTGTGAGCCACTGCGCCTGCTGCAAGTGTCTTTTTTGCGTAATGACTTCTTTTCCTCTGAGTAGATACCCAGTAGTGGGATTGCTGAATTAAATAGTAGTTCTACTTTTAGTTAGTTAAGGAATCTCCACACTGTTTTCCACAGTCATTGTACTAGTTTACATTCCCACCAGCAGTGTAAAAGTGTTTCCTTTTCATGCATCAATGCCAACATGTATTATTTTATGATTTTTTTGATTATGGCCCTTCTTGTAGGAGTAAGGTGGTATTGCATTGTGGTTTTGATTTCTATTTCCCTGATCATTAGTAATGTTGAACTTTTTTTTCATATGTTTATTTGCCATTTGTAAATCTTCTTCTGAAAATTGTCTATTCATGTCTTTAACCCACTTTTTGATGAAATTGTTTGGTTTTTTCTTACTAATTTATTTGAGTTCCCTGTAGGTTCTGGATATTAGTCCTTTGTCTGATGTTTGACTGTGGATTTTCTCTTACTTCATGGTTGTCTGTTTACTGTGCTGACTGTTCCTTTTGCTGTGCAGAAGCTCTCTAGTTTATTTAAGTCCCACCTATTTATCTTTGTTTTTGTTGCATTTTCTTTTGGGTTCTTGGTCATGAAGTCTTTGCCTAAGCCAGTGTCTAGAAGGGTTTTTCTGAAGTTATCTTCTAGAATTGTGATAGTTTCAGGTCTTAGATTTAAGTCCTTGATCCATCTTGAGTTTATTTTTTGTATGAGGTTAGAGACGAGGATCCAGTTTCATTTTTCTACATGTGGCTTGTCAATTAGCACCATTTGTTCTATAGGGTGACCTTTCCCTACTTTATGTTTCTGTTTGCTTTGTCAAAGATCAGTTGGCTGTAAGTATTTGGATTTATGTTTGGGTTCTCTATTTTGTTCTATTGGTCTATGTGCCTGTTGTTATGTTAGTATCATGCTATTTTGGTGACTATGGCCTTATAGAATGGTTTAAAGTAAGGTAATGTGATGCTTCCAGATTTGTTATTTTTGCTTAGTCTTGCTTTGAGTATGTAGGCTCTTTTTATTTTTTAGAGTTTTAAAGTTTTAGCTTTCACACTGAAGACCATCATCTATTTTTCATGAAATTTTTATGTATGTATGTATATGTGTATGCCAACATTCCATTTTTTTCTCATATATTTATCCAATTGTTCCAGCACCACATTTTTGAAAGTACAGTCTTCTCCCTATTTTATTATCTTGTCCCTTTTGTCAAATAACAGTAGGTTATGGTTGAGAGGGTTTTTTTTGATTATTTATTCTGTTTCATTGATTTATATGATCTATTTTCCTTAAGCCAATACCATACTCTCTTGACTAACATAGCTTTATAGTTGGTGATAGAATTAGGTTGGATAACTTATCCTACTTTGTTCTTCTTTTTATTTTTATTTTTAATTTATTTTTATAATTTCAATTTTTATTTTAGATCCAGGGTAAATGTGCAGGTTTGTTACATGGATATATTGTATGACACTGAGGTTTGGGATATGGATCCCATCACCCAGGTAGTGAACATAGTAACTAATGAGTAGTTTCTCAACTCATGTCCCCCATTCCTTGTTACCCCCTCTAGTAGCCTGCAGTGTCTATTGCTCCCATCTTTATGTCCATATGTACTCAGTGTTTAGCTCCCACTTACAAGTAAGAAAATGCATTATTTGGCTTTCTTTTCTGTGTTAATTTTCTTAAGATCGTGGCCTCCAGCTGCACCCATCCTACTGCATAGGACATGATTTCAATCTTTTTTATGGGCTGTGTAGTATTTCATGGCATATATGTACCACTTTTTCTTTATCCAATTCTTTGTTGATAGGCACCTGGGTCGATTCCATGTCTTTGCAATTGCAAATAGCACTGCGAGGAACATACGAGTGCATGGGTTCTTTCAGTAGAATGATTTATTTCCCTTTGGGTATATATCAAGTAATGGGATTGCTGGGTTGAATGGTAGTCCTGTTTTAACTTCTTTGATAAATCTCCAGACTACTTTCCACAGCTGCTGAACTAGCTTACATTTTAACCAATGGTGTTTAAGTGTTGTTTAAGTGGTTTCCTTTTCTCTGCAGCCTTGCAAGCATACGTTATTATTTGACCTCTTAATAATAGTGGTTTTGATTTGCATTTCTCTGATTGGTGATGATAAACACTTTCACATTTATTGGCCACTTACATGTCTTCTTTTGAGGAGTGTCTGTTCATGTCCTTTGCCTATTTTTTAAAATTATTTTTTGTTACATTTATTTATTTTATTTTTATTGTTCTTTAAGTTCTGGGGTACATGTACAGATCTTGCAGAATTGTTGCATAGGTACACACATGCCATGGTGGTTTGCTGTCTCCATGCTCCCATCACCTATATCAGGCATTTCTCCCAGTGTTATCCCTCCCCAACTTCCTGGCCCTCTGATGTCCCACCCCTAGCTTCCTGCCCCCCAACAGACCCCAGTGTGTGATGTTCCCCTCCCTTTGCCCATGTGTAGGGGTTATTTGATTTTTGCTTCTTGATTTGTTTAAGTTTCTTATAGAATCTGGATGTTAGACCTTTGTTGGATGTATAGCTTGTGAATATTTTCTCTCAATCTGTAGGTTGTCTATTCTGTTGATAGTTTCTTTCACTGTAAAGAAGCTCTTTAAGTCCAACTTGTCAATTTTTGTTTTTGTTGTAATTGCTTTTGGGGACTTAGCCGACAATCTTTGCCAAAACCAATGTTGAGAAATCAGGCAAGACACAAATAAATGGAAAAAACTTTCCATGCTTATGGATTCAAAGAACCAAAGCAATATATAGATTCAACACTATTCTTATGAAACTAGCACTATCATTTTTCACAGAATTAGAAAAAAACTATTCCAAAATTCCTAAGGAACCAGAAAAAGAGCTCGAATAGCCAAAACAATCCTAAGCAAAAAGAACATAGTCAGAGGTATCACACTACCCAATTTCAGGCTGTACTATAAAGCTACACTAACCAAAACAGCACGCACAGTACTGGTATAAAAACAGACACATATCAATAGAACAGTATAGAAAGTCCAGAAATAAAGCCTCACACCTACAACCATCTGATCTTTGACAAAGCTGACAAAAACAAGCAATGGGGAAAGACTCTTTGTTTAACAAATGGTGCCAGGACAACTGACTAGCCGTATGCAGAAGAATGAAAATGAACCCTTACCTTTCACTGTATACAAAAGTTAACTTGAGATGGATTAAAGATTTGAATGTAAGACCTCAAACTATAAAAATCCTAGGAGGAAATACTCTTCATGTTCTTCTTTTTTAAAATTGCATTGGTTATTTTAGCTGTTTTGTATTTCACACAGGTTTTAAAATCAGCTTGTCAATTTTTAACAACAAGACCACCTTCTGCAATTTTGACTGGAATTTCTTTTATTCCTAAGACCAATATTTGGATATTTGTCATCCCTTCTCTTCTCTGTCTCTTTCTGTTGTCTGCTTATCTACCTATCTATCTATATATAATCACCATTTACTTAGATCTTCTTTAATCGCTCTTAGCAATGTTTTATAATTTTCAGTTTATGGGTCTTGTACATATTTTGTTAACTATGTCCTAAGTATTTTTAAGCTTTTGATGGTATTTAAAATAATATTTTAAATTTCTCCTAACAGTTTATGGATAATATAGTATAACCCTATATTCACTTAATATAATATATGAGAGATATTTTTCAAGTAATTTGATTACCTATTTATGGGTGAAAACTTGCTAAAAAATGTGAAGGAATTAGACAACTTCTCTCTTCAGAGCTCAGTTAAGTCATTGGACTTTCTTTTTAACACAATCTGATAAACTATGGAGAGGCATGTGATATTCTGAAATTAAATAGATCTAGGTTTGAATACCATTTCAGTAACTTTCTAGTTGTATGTCTTCTGGAAAACTACTTATTTCATTTTCTCTATTTCTTCTTCTTTAGTATGTACAACATACACTTACATTGTAATTTTATGAGGATAAAATGATTTAACATACATAAAACATTCCTGGCACATGAGCTCTAAATAAAATGTGCCATTAATATGTAAAATAAATAAAACTCTATTCTAAACTTTTAATATGAGACACTTTACATTAAAATTAGTATGTTTAGCTTATGGAAACAAAATGAAAATAAATAAGTAAATAAAATAAAGTTAGTGTGGTTAATAAGACAATAAGAAATCCAAAAGTCAGAAAAAGGAGGTTGATCAGCCATCCTGGATTTCAAAGTGTGGCAGAACTTGAGCCTTATAAGGGCATAATTTACTACAGTGCCAATTTTTAAATTAAAAAACTGTATTTATTAAATGAATTTAATGTTCTTATTTCTTGGGAAAGTACATAGTTTTTTTTTTTTTTTCTCAAACTAAGCCTTTGTGGAAGATGAACATTTGTTTAATCAAGGGTTTTCTAGGTGAGCAAGGAATGATCATAAAAGGAATCAGTGCCAATAATGAGACACATTCAGCACTTTGGCATCTCAGTCACACTCTTGCCAGTGGGACTGCAGACTATTTTATATTGTCAGATCATGACAAGTACTTGGTGTATATCCATTCATCAATTGATGGACATTTGGGTTGTTTCTACTTTTTGACTATTATAAATAATGCTGCTATGAACATCTGAGTATAAGTTTTGAAGAGACATACTTTTAAAAACTCTCTTGTGTAGTATATATGCTTGGGAGAAGAATTTCTGGCTTTTATGGTAACTCTATGTTTAACTGTTGATGAAATATCAAACTGTTTTCTATAGAGGCAGTGCTATTTTATATCCCAATCAGCAGTGTATGAGTGTTCTGATTTCCCTTCTTCCTTGTCAATGTTTATTATCTATTTTTTTTATTATAGTCACTGTAGTGGGAAAAAAGCTGTAGTTTAATTGTGGTTTTGATTAATTTGTTTCTCTGATCACTAATGTTGTTGAACATCTTTACATGTACTTATTACCCATGTGTATATTTTCTTCAGAGAAATGACTATTAATTTTCTTTGCACATTTTAAAATTAAAGTCTTTATTATTTAATCATAGTCTTTATAGAATTTAGATAAAATTTCCTTATCTGATGCATTATTTTCAAATCTTTTCTTTAGCAGATGCCTCTTTTGAGGCACAAATTTTTAAATTTTGATGAAGTCTAATTTATCTTTTTTTTTTCTATTTGTTTAATGTGCTTTTGGTGTTATATCTAAAAAACCATGGCCCATTGCAAAGTATCAAATATTTGCTATTTGGTTTTCTTCTAAGAGTTTTATAGTTTTAGCTCTTACATTTAGGTCTTTGATTCTTTTTGAGTTAATTTTTGAATATGGTGTGAGGCAGGGGTCTAACTTCTTTATTTTGTATGTGGATTCCAGTTGTCCCAGAACCATTTGTGAAGACTATTATTTTCTCATTATTTTGGAATTTTTGTTAAAAAAATCAATAGACCATTACTGTGAGGATTTATTTCTGAATTTTCAATTCTCTTGCATTAATCTATATGTCTGTTCTTATGTCAGCACTGCACTGTCTTGATTACAGTGGATTTGTAGTAGGTTTTAAAATCAGGAAGTGTGAGTTCTTTAATTTTATTCTTCTTTTAAAAAAATGGGCCTTATTTTAAAGCAGGTTTCCTCAACCTCAGCAATATTAACATTTTGGGCTAAGTAATTATTTTGTAGTGGTGGCTGGGCTGGTTATTGTAGATGTTTAGGAGCATCCCTGCCTTTTCCTCACTTGATGTCAAAAGCACACATCTTCAAGATAACTATATGATTTCTAAGTATTGTATTGTAAAATGTCCCCAGAGAGGTGGAATTACTGCTAATTGAGGATCAATGTTTTAAGAGAACATAGAGAGTCCTTTGACATAGGTTTAGCTAATTAGGAGTAGATGAGTGATGTCATAGTAGGTTAATAACATCACAATTAGTATGCAAAATCAACCCCCTATGAGCAATATGTTTCAAAAATTTAAAGGAACAAAACTATTTCCTACAAATTTTAACTTTCTATTGCAGTGTATTTTAGTCTTAAGGTTAAAAATTAATAGTACCTGAAACTTTCGAACCTTTAAATTTGTACAGAGAAGGTTTTTACCCTTTTTAAAAATCAAATGGGCTTAGAAATTTAAATTTAAACTACTAAGATACAGGGTAAGTATAAGTGTAACTCAAATTTTCTGTTAACAGACTTGGAACTATTTATTTAACTTTTCCTCACATAAGGTGATATAATGACTAGGTCAAAGATAATCTTAAAAAAACATGTTAACAGAATCCCATTGTTTACAATATTTTATTAACTTCTAGAAGAGGCTGTAGTGTTTGCCCAGGTTACATTTTATAGCCAAGACTAAACTTCAAAATATGGATTATATAATTGTTTCCATAAAAGTGGAAGTAATTTAGAACACATAGAGAGTTAATTCGTTCAAGAGAGAATATGTTGGAATACAGAGAGTTAATTGGTTCAAGAGAGAATATGGTGGAATACTGGCAAGAGTTGGAATGTTGAGAAGGGCCAAGAACAGAACATGAAGTGAAACTGACTTTTAAGAAATGGGGAGTAATAGGAACCATATGGGGAGGAGACATCGAGTAAGGAGTATTTCAATGGAGAATGGAGTGTCAAAGGAGTATTTTAAAGGAGTGTGGGCAAAGTGGTCTAAAAACCTTGAGCAATCTGAGGAGATAGATTTTATATACTATGTCACTGGTGACTTAGAAAGAGTCAGATTCCATGGAAAAAGGGAACGCAGGAGCTGGAGTTTAGAAAATGTAAGATAAAATTATGAGTTGAGTGCACAGACATGACACGCAAATGCCACCTTTTTAAGATATATGGTAATAAAAAGGAAACATGGCAGTAGCTTGACATAAATAGAATGAAGTAAAAGTTTTGTCAGAACAGAGTACTCTGGAACATAATGGTAGCTTGAAAAAGTAGAGAAGGTATAGGGAAAAAGTAATGGAGTAAATTCTACAGAGGCATAAATGCTTGGAATCTCGAGCACTGTGGGAGGATGAACTAAGAGTAGAGAGAGAACAATGGTAAAGGTGAAGATGATTATGACTTCTATGACAGAGAGCAACCAATTTTAAGCATTTATTCTGCACAATCATGTTATGTACCTTACTGCTGTTAACTAGGTACTACTATCTCAATTCTGTAGATGATAAAATGTTAATTGTCTGAGGTTGCACAACTGTTATGTACAAGAGTTGGGATTTCAATCCATGTCTAAATTGGGAGCCTAAATTCCTAACCACTCACCTCTGCTTTATCATCACAGCCTTTAACATCATAGCTACATGAACTCCTGTGACTATGTGCTTATTAGTAGTCACACAGAATAACCCAACAGTAGTCTCTACACTTAAGCTATGGAATCTATCCTTAATTCAATCCAGATTCTCTCGCATTTGTAACCTTCTGACCTCCACAGCAAGGTACCCATTTCCATTTGCACATCCCAATACTAACATGCAGTGAAATAGTTCCTTAGCCACTATCTTCAGTATTCCCCAGAGAGGTGACAATTATCATGAATTGTGACCCTATTGAGATATTTTCTGACAGTGCACAAGATTATTTGCTGCAATTGAAGCAACTAGTAGACATTTATTCTTTTCTTTTCCTTGTTTGCAGATACTTATGAAAATGGAAATTATTTTTTGGCAAACTTTACAGCAGCTCAGGTAAGACTAATATACTACAATTTATAAATCTTTTCCTGTGTCTACAGATTAAACATTATAGTTAATTGTGTAAATGTAATATCCCACATCTTAATAGGAGGTTCTTCTTGCCTTTACTTTTATAATCCAGGTCTGTTGTCATTAAAATAAGGAAGAAAAATAAGAAAATCCTTATTTTGCCAGTTTTATAGCATCTCTATGAAAAGAAACTTGGAGTTCATATAATGCTGGAGAAAAAAAATGGGAATTTAAATGTATAACATGTTTTCCAAAGATGAGAAATTTTCTGGCTGATAAATTTTGAAAGGAAAATGCTATATAAGTTATTTATTACACAACAATGCATAAAAGACAACCTTGAAACCTTAGTGGTATCTAACAATAAGCACTTACTTAGCTCATGAGTTTGCAGGGTTCAGAGGATATGGGCCTGGTCTTGGCTGATTTTTGCCAAGTCAGTCTTGGATCTGTTGGGCTGTTTAGATAATCTTGGCTGTGTTCACATATCTGGGGGGATCAGCTGATTTCATACGATCTAAGATGGCCTTGTGGGAAGGTCTAGATATGGTTTCTTCATAATTATGGAAGAGGGCTAACATAAAAATAAAAGTGGAGATCCCTTAGTTCTTTTAAAAATCTTTTTTTTTTTTTGTATCGAGTTGACTAATTTTCCATTAGCAATGCAAAGTTACATGGTTAAGCTCAGAGACAGAAGAGGGACAGAATGTCTCAACTGGAGTGAGAGGGCATCGCAAAATTGCATGGAAAGGGGTATGGATTTGTAAGGGCTGAATAATTTGTGACAGTGATGTAATTAACGCATATTGCATGTTAAATGATCCCATGGATAATCTGTATAATTTTAATTAGAGTATGAGAAGGATTGTTCTAGGTCAAACCTGGATTCTGCTTGTCTATTTTTATGTAGTCACTTTAAGGAGTAGTATAGCATGAATCTATTTTTCTTCTATAACAGCGATTCACATATTTGAAGATGTCTCTGTTATTCGTTTTGTCTTCTTAGAAATATGTATCACCAGGCTAACTTCATGTTTCCTCTATTTCCTGCCTATACTGGTTTCCAGATCTGATTATTCTGTTTAGAATCCAGTTAACCTAGATTTCTTTTAAAACATCATAATTGAGGGCATATTTTAGAGCTGCCCTATCCAGTATGATAGCCACTAGTCATGTGTGGCTATTGAGCACTTGAAATGTGACCAGCCTAATGTGAAATATTGAAAAGTTAGCTTAAATAAATTCAAACATGATTTATGGGCTTCCCAGGCAAGATGGTTGAATAGGAACAGCTCTGGTGTACAGCTCTCAGTGAGACCAATGCATTCTGCAGTGATTTCTGCATTTCCAACTGAGGTTCCCAGTTCATCTCATTGGGACTGGTTAGACAGTGGGTGCAGCCCATGGAGGGCAAGCCAAAGCAGTGTGGGGCACTGCCTCACCTGGGAAATTCAAGAGCCAGGGAACTCCCTGCCCTAGTCAAGGGAAGCTGTCAGAGACCATGCCGTAAGACATGGTGCTATATGGCTCAGATACTATGCTTTTCCCATGGTCTTCACAACCCACAGACCAGGAGATTCCCTCAGTTGCCTACACCACAAGGGCCCTAGGTTTCAAGAAAAAATTGTACAGCCTTTTGGACAGACACCCAGCTACTTGCAGGAGTTGTTTTTTATACCCTAGTGGGGCCTGGAATGCCAGTGAGACAGAATTGTTCACCCCCATGGAAAGGGGGCTGAAGCCAGGGAGGCAAGTGATCTAGCTCAGTAGATCCCACCCTTAGAGAACTCAGCAAGCTAAGATCCACTGGCTTAAAATTCTCGCTGCTATCACAGCAGTTTGAAATTGACCTGGGATGCTTGATCTTGGTGGAGGGAGGGGCATCTGCCATTACTGAGGCTTGAGTAGGCAGTTTTTCCATCACAGGGTAAACTCAGATACTGGGAAATTCCTGAATAGATCAAAACAAGTTCTGAAATTGAGGCAGTAATTAGCAGCCTACCAACCAAAAAAAGCCCAGCACCAGACAGATTCACAGCTGAATTCTACCAGAGGTACAAAGAGGAGCTGGTGCCATTCCTTCTGAAACCATTCCAAACAACAGAAAAAGAGGGACTCCTCCCTAACTCATTTTATGAGGCCAGCATCATCCTGATACCAAAACCTGACAGAGACAGAGCAAAAAAAGAAATTTTCAGGCCAGTATCCCTGATGAATATTGATGTGAAAATCTTCAATAAAATACTGGAAAACTGAATCCAGCAGCACATTAAAAAGCTTATTCACTACAATCAAGTTAGCTTCATTCCTGAGATGCAAGGTTGGTTCAACATATGCAAATTGATAAATATAATCCATCACATAAGCAGAACCAATGACAAAAACCACATGATTATCTCAATAGATGCAGAAAAGGGCTTTGGTAAAATTCAACATCTCTTCATGCTAAAAACACTCAATAAACTATGTATTGCTGGAACAAATCTCAAAATAGTAAGAGCTATTTATGACAAACCCACAGCCAATATCGTACTGAATGGGCAAAAGCTGGAAACATTCCCTTAGAAAACTGGCACAAGACAAGGATGCCCTTTCTCACCACTCCTATTCAGCATAGTATTGGAAATTCTGGCCAGGGCAATAAGACAAGAGAAAGAAATAGAGTATTCAGACAGGAAGAGAGAAAGTCAAATTGCAGTTGCTGAGGACATAATTTTATATTTAGAAAACCCCATTGTCTCAGCCCAAAAATCCTTAATCTGATAAACAACTTCAGCAAAGTCTTACAATACAAAGTCAATGTGCAAAAATCACAAGCATTCCTATACACCAATAATAGAGAGCCAAGGCATGAGCAAACTCCCATTCATAATTGCTACAAAGAGAATAAAATATGTAGGAATACATCTTACAAGGGATGTCAAGGACCTCTTCAAGAACTACAAACCACTGCTCAAGGAAATAAGAGAGGACACAAACAAATGAAAAAACATTCCATGCTCATGGATAGGAATAATCAATATCATGAAAATGGCTATACTATCAAAAGTAATTTATAGATTCAATGTCATCCCCATCAGCTGCCATTGATTTTCTTCACAGAATTATAACAATCTACTACAGATATATCTACTACAATCTACTGTAGATATATAGACCAATGGAACAGAAAAGAGACCTCAGAAATAACACCACACATTTACAACCATCTGATTTTTGACAAACCTGACAAAAACAAGCAATGGGGAAAGGATTCCCTATTTAATAAATGGTTTTGGGAAAACTGGCTAGCCACATGCTGAAAATTGAAACTGGACCCCTTCCTTACATTTTATATAAAAATTAACTCAAGATGAATTAAAGATTTAAATGTAGGATCTAAAACCATGAAAAACCTAAAAGAAGCCTGGGAAAAATCCATTCAAGACATAGGCATGGGCAAAGACTTCATGACTAAAACACAAAAAGCAATGGAAACAAAAGCCAAAATAGACAAATGGGATCTAATTAAACTAAAGAGCTTCTGCACAACAAAATAAACTATCATCAGAGTAAACAGGCAACCTACAGAATGGGAGAACAGTTTTGCAATCTATCCATCTAACAAAGGGCTAATATCCAGAATCCACAAGGAACTTAAACAATTTTACAAGAGAAAAAAAAGCCATTGAAAAGTGGGTGAAGGATATGAATAGACACTTTTCAAAAGAAGATATTTATGCAGCCAACAAACATATGAAAAAAAGTTGAGCATCACTGGTCATTAGAGAAATGCAAATCAAAACCACAATGAGATACCATCTTATGCCAGTTAGAATGATGATCATTAAAAGGTCAGGAAACAACAGATGCTGGAAAGGATGTGGAGAAATAGGAATGCTTTTACACTGTTGGTGGGAGTGTAAATTAGTTTAACCATTGTGGTGGACAGTGTGGAAATTCCTCAGGGATCTAGAACTAGAAATACTATTTGACCCAGCAATACTGTTATTGGGTATATGCCCAAAGAATTATAAATCATTCTATTATAAAGACACATGCACAGGTTTCACAATAGCAAAGACTTGGAACCACCCCAAATGCCCATCAGTGTTAGACTGGATAAAAGAATATGTGGCAATATACACCATGGAATATTATGCAGTCATAAAAAAATGAGTTCATGTCCTTTGCAGGGACATGGACGAAGCTAGAAACCATCATTCTCAGCAAACTAACACAGGAACAGAAAACCAAACACCGCAAGTTCTTACTCATAAGTGGGAGTTGAACAATGAGAATATATGGGCATGGGGCAAGGAACATCACACACCAGGGTCTGTCGCGGGGTGGAGGGCGAGAGGAAGGATAGCATTAAGAGAAATACCTAAAATAGCTGACGGGTTGATAGGTGCAGCAAACCACCATGGCACATGTATGCCTATGTAACAAACCTACATGTTCTGCACGTGTATCCCAGAACTAAAGCATAATGAAAAAAAAAATTCAAAAATATCTTATGAGTATTTTTATATTTAAAAAATGTAATAATGACATTTTGGCTATATCACATAACTAAAATATATTTTGAAATTACCCTTTTTCTTTTCACTTTTTTAAAAAAAATGTGACTACTAGAAAATATTAAATTACATATGTAATTTCTGTTATATTTCTATAAGACAGCATGGACTTCCATATTGCCTACCACCTCTCTTTACTAGATTCTATAATTTTCTGCTGTTATTACATTGTGTTATTTTTTAACACATGTATCAGATGTTTGGCACATATAAATCTCCTGGTCAGCTTAGACATTCAAATTATTCTCACAGACTGATTATCAGGTCATGTTGCTCCATCCTGCATTGTCCCTCTGAAACTAACTGTAAGACTTTGTATACTAATAAATATGTATAGTCTCTGCTCTTAAATTGAGCAGTTGAGTTGAAGACTTTACATATTTTTTGCTCTCAAATATTATTTTAACGAAGGTATTGATATGGAAGTCCTAAATTTTAGTGCTATTTCTACTGCTATTATGCAAATTGGGAAAGACACCCTGTTTAATCTGTTTTTTAAAAAAACTTGTAAGACATTACATTGCCCTTTAATAACTTCTAATTCCAAAATTTTATTTTTCTGATAAATTAATTCTTATTTTTGTGATGTTTGATAGATTTTTTTCCTTAAGAATAAGGGGCCTGAAATGAAAGAAAGCTCCCAACTTTTCCTGGGGATAACTATTATCAGTGGTTTCCTGGCTAGTAAACCAGCTTATGGCGGTGGGAGATGATTTGTAGCATTTGCTAATTTCTGTAGTGTAGCTACTCCCACCATCTTAACCAATTTTAAGCATCAACTGGCTTGTAAAATTCCAGGGAATTTAAAATTAACTCTCTGAAATCAATAAGAACTAGCTTTAGAACTCATTTATTTTGAGCGATATCTTTTTTCTTGATTTTTCCCTTGTTTCTGCCTGCCCAGTAGCGAAAGTCTTGTTCATCCTTAATGCCAATTGAATAGGGTTCTTTTTTCTCTTCTTACTGCGACCATCATAATTGAGAAATGCATAGCTTCACTCTACTACAACTATCTCCTTGATTTGTTGCATAGAATCTTCAAAATCTTACCTTCCTTACCTACCTGGCCTCATGTCTCTGTTTACTCAGCACCAGCTGTGGTTGTCCTTGCACTCCTCAATGAATGTGCCTTTGTTCAGTGTGTTCCTGTACCGCTATTTCCAGTATCATAATAAATCCTTCCTATCCTTCCAGGAGTTCTGAAGTTACATGTCCTTCCTAAGTTCTCCTTTGATCCTCTTCCTCCCATGTAATTTTTCCTCTCTTCACACCCACGAAAATAACCACTGTGATTTTCACTTGGGCCTTCATCATTTGCCACCTCATTATTTATATCGTATTGTTATAACCCCTGTATTACTACTTACACAATTCATGACTTGGTTAACTTCCTGTGTTTCTTGTACACTGTCCTTAGTCTAGGGACTGTTTGCCACACTTCTTTGCTCACTCTAAATTAATTCATACGGTACTATGTACAGGGACACCTTGCACTTCCAACTTTACCTATGTTATCTAGCCTTGGGTTGCCTTGGACTACTCACTTCATTTTCCAGAGCTTCAGTTTCCTAATCTCTCTCTAAGTATCTCTGATACTTTCTGTTAGAAATGATTATTAGAATACTTATAATGTAGGGAAGATAACTTTCATAATGCTGGTACAATAAACTTATTTTCAGCATTATCAAATTTATTATAGCAGGTAGTCAGGAAGTATGTCTTCATCAAGTGTGTAGAGAGTGGAGTTACAGTTACCAGAGTCTGGGAAGGGGTGGGGGCCTAAAGAGAGGTTGGTTAGTGGGAACAAAGAGACAGTTAAATAGCAGGAGTGAGTTCTTGTGTTTGATAACACAGTAGGGTGATGACAGTTAACAGCAATTTATGGTATATTTCAAAATAGCTAGAAGAGAAGATTTGAAATGTTTCAATGCAAAGAAATGATGAATGTGTCCAGGTGCAGTGGCTCACACCTGTAATCCCAGCACTTTGTGAGGCTGAGGTGGGCAGATCACAAGGTCAGGAGTTCGAGACCAGCCTGGCCAACATAGTGAAACCCCATATCTACTAAAAATATAAAAATTAGCTGGGTGTGGCAGTACACTCCTGCAGTCCCAACTACTCGGGAGGCTGAGGGGGAAGAATTGCTTGAACCCATGAGGCAGAGGTTGCAGTGAGCCAAGACCATGCCATTGTACTCCAGCCTGGGTGACAGAGTGAGACTCCGTCTCAAAAAAAAAAACGGTGAACGTTTGAGGTGATGGAGATCCTAAATACCCTGATTTGATCACTACCCATGGTATATATGTATCAAAATATCACATGTATCCCATAAATAAGTATATTATATATCAATGAAAATGTAAATAAATAAATAAAAAGAGCAAACAGATATAACAAAAGTAAATTTAGGTTTGTTAATATTTTAATATGGATCATAGTCTATCAACATATGATGTATTTTTTTCTCTTTATAAATTCTTTATAGAATGTCTTGCAAATCCAGACCATACACAATAAGTATTTGAGTGACTCAAATCCACTGAAAGTTGGATATATTAGAATCTGGGGTATGAACTCTACCTATGTGACACAAGTCAGTTTCACCTATGACAACCAGCAATTTATGGAGAGAAATTTCAATAGTGACCCTTATAAACAGGTAGGTCTGAAAGGAATATTAGCATATCACAAGTAAATTTTTCATTCTGCAAAATTATCACCAATAATTTTGATAGCAATTAAAATTATCATTGTTATATTATCATATACTGGAAGGTTATAAATATGTGCAATAGATATGTTCCTGAAAAGTTGCAAATGTTGAATCATATTGTAAAATGTGTAACATTCGTGGTCTTTTCAGTATAGCCTAGGGGTCAGTGATCACTGGCCTGATGAGATCCTCTTCATGTATTTACCAAAGAGACTGCTATGTTTTGATAGGTTGGTCTTCCATGTTAGCAAAATAAAACTTATTTCTGCTGTAGAGGCTAAAACAAAGGAAAGGGTGATTCCCTAAAGCTGTTGAAGGTTTCCCCATCCTTCCTGCAGTTATTCACGTACCTCGTCAAACTGATGGATCTTACGGGTGGATGAAAATTGGCAGTAAACTGTGGTAATCATCAGGTGAATATATTCACCTGTGGTATAAGATAAAAGGTTGATAAAACAGGGGGACATAAATAGCAGGCCCTACCTGAGGATTCTAGAATCAACTAAACTAGAATTTTGGAAGATGAAATACCAATCGTTACCAAAGGCAACTACAAAAAAAAGTATCTCACTTTTAGAACATAAGACTTCATAAACACAGAATCAGCAACCCATAATGGATAGTTTAGAAAAGTGAAAATGGATAACCATAGTTCTTTTTTACTAAAAGGTGAAATGGGCACCCTGATGGTATTTGGACTCTGGAAAATGGCCCCTCTGAGTGCTCCAATAGATACTCTCCCTTAAAGCTATTCTGGGCATTTACCTTAAAGCATTTTACCTAGACCATTGAGTTCAAAACTACTCTTTACAAGTAATTGCTTCTAGTTAAGGTTGTGTAGAAAATCCTTGAAGACCTCTTTTTAAAAACTCTATGGCATATCTGATGCCTATTATGTGCCAGACACTGTCCTGTTTGGAATGAGGAAAACATGAAACCACCTGCCGTCAAGAGGACTAAAACCCAATGGCAAAACAAAGAGATTTTAATAAATGTTGGTTTTAATCACAGCTACAAATATTCGTAAACAATAAGGTTCTGACTAAATGAAGTGAAAAGAAACAGCATGGGGATTATGCACACAGAGCATCTCTCTGTATTTATCTGACTGGAATCAATGTGACCTAACCTAAAAAGGAATGTTTATATCTTATTACTGGAAAGAAATGAATATATCATTTTTCATTAAATTGTAATTTAAGAGGTGACCTACATGTAGGTTTAAGAAGTTCTGAAATACCCATTTATGTCTCTTCTTTTCTGGCAGACACTAACTATTCAATTGACTGACAAGATTATCAACCTGGAAAAATTAACTGAGGTTACTTGGATTGATGGTGGTCCTGTCCTTCCTACTCCAACTAAGACAAGTACCATCCCAATGAGTTCTCATCCCTCTCCATCTACTACTAATGCTACCAGTTCTGAGACTATCACTGGTTCTGCCAGTGCAAATACTACCACTGGCACTACTGCTACTGCTCCTATCACAACCACCCCTTTTTCAACAAGTACTGTTGGTGTTACAACTAGCACTACTGTTCCCAATACAACTTCTCCTTTCCCTACAAGTACTGCTAGTGCCAGCACTAATGTTACTGTTCCTACCACAACCACCCCTTTTGCAACAAGTACTGTTGGTGTTACAACTAGTACTACTGTTCCTGATACAACTGCTCCTTTCCCTACAAGTACTACTAGTGCTAGCACTGTTGCTAATGTTCCTACCACAGCAATACCTTTTGCAACAAGTACTATTAGTGTTACAACTAATACTACTAGTCCTAATACAGCTATCCTTTTCCCCACAAATACTACTACTGGTAGCACTAATACTACTCTTCCTATAACAATTACACCTTTTCCAACAAGTACTATTAGTGTTACCACTAATACTACTGTTCCTGATACAATTACCCCTTTCCCTACAAATACTACTACTGCCAGCACTAATGCTTCTGTTTCTATCACAGCCACACCCTTTTCAACAAGTACTATTGGTGTTACAACTAGCACTACTGTTCCTAATGCAACCGCTCCTTTCCCCACAAGTACTACTAGTGGTAGCACTAGCGTTGCTGTTCCTGTCACAACCATACCTTTTGCAACAAGCACTACTGGTGTTACAACTAGTACCATGCTTCCTGATACAACTACTCCTTTCCCTACAAGTATTACCAGTGCTAGCACTGTTGCTACTGTTCCTATTACAACCACACCTTTCCCTACAAATACTGCTGATTCTAACACTAGTAATACTGTTTCTAATGCCACTATGCCTTCTCCTACAAGTAGTACCACTGTGAGTACTACAGCTACTGTTTCCATTTCAATGACTCCTTCTCTGGCCAGTACTGCTGATGCCACCATTAGTACTACTATACTTCTTGCCACTACTCCTTCTCTAACAAGTACTACTGATGTTAGCACTAATACTACTATTTATAATATAAGTACTCCTTTTCAAACAAGTACTACTAATGCTAGCACTACTACTAATGTTGCTAATATAACCACTACCTCTTATACAAGTACTGATGACACTGTTCCAATTACTACTCTTCCTTCTCTTGCAAATACTGGTGTTGATACAACTAGTAATAGTTTTTCTATTATGACCACTTCTTTCTCTGAAAGTACTAATGCTACGAACACTACTGTTATGATAACTACTTCTTCTACAAGTACTGATGTTGCTAGCACAAATAATGAAGCTTCTGTGACAAATTCTCTTTTACCTACAATGTCTGCTGGTAATAGAACTAGTAATAGGATTTCCATATCAACTACTTCTTCTGGTAATATTGTGACTACTCCTTCTCCAAGTACTGATGCTACTAATACAGGTAAAAATACAATTCCTGGCATAACTACTTATTACCAAACTTCTTCCACCACTCCTACACACAGTCTTACTTCTATTCCTAGCTATACTACTCCTATTTCGAGCATGTTTCTAACAAGTAATACATTCACTACTGATAAAATTACTAATTTTGCTACACCTACAAATGCAAACACCATTATTTTCAACACTCTTGATACAAAAAGCACTATGATAATGGATGCTACAGTTGCTACCACCAGCACCAACGTTAATACCACGAGTCCAGATACAACAGTTACTTCCACAGAGAAATTCACTACACACATCACACAGTTCACTGCTCCCCATTTTGCTACTACTACAACTCTAGGCTTAAGCCACACATCATTAGCTCCTACAAATCTTCCTCGTCTAGGCATCACTGATACTACTACTGCCAGCACTACAGCCCCTATAATGGATTTAGTTACTACAAATATTATAAATATTACCACTGAGGGAAACACAAATACAACTACAGGAGTTGCTGCAGCTATTATGATGACAAATACTACTTCTATAGACTACCACTGAGGTAATTTCAACTCTACCTCATATAGGTACACCTGGTGCCATCACCACAGATGATGTGTCTCCAACAGCACTTACCAGAAATACCGCCACTATCTATCCTGCAGATACCCCTAGTTACGCTTTAAATACCACCTCCACAGACACTGAAGATACTGCTACACCAAATACCACCAATGCAAACATTACCAGTATAATGCCAGGTGTTATCGTTGTTGTAGGTACTCCCACGACTGTTAATGTTAGTATCACAACTATTTCTATTTTGGATACTTTTTCTACTACTTCAGACACAGTAATTAATAGTACTGAAGACTCTGCCACTTCCTCACATATGAACACTGCAGATGTTACATCTACTACTAAAACTACTGCAAGTGCCAGTACAGTACATAGTACCACTATAGCTACACATATTTTCAACACAAAAACTACAAATTTAATTACCAGTTCTGATACAGCCTTTACAAACACTTACATTTCAAGTACCACAGTTACTCCCATCACCAATACTATAAATAGTACAGGCCAGGCAGTAAATATTACTGATGCAGATAACTCTAACAGTGTTACGGGTAACACTATACACATTTCTGTTTCAAATATCACAACAGCCTCAGACACAATAAGACAGACCAGCTACTGGTCTAGATTTAGAAACTTCCCATATGGTAACAACAAATTCTACTACTGGGGAGTAGTGGCTAGTTATTTACCTATTACTGCAACTAGTGCTACCACAGGTACTACAAATATTACCAAATATGCTTTAAATACTACCACTCCTAATAGCACAATACATACCTCTACTACTGCACCTACTTATATTGCAGATGCCATAAATGCTAGTCTAGTTCCACGATTACTACTCAAGGCAGGACAGTTACCTCAGATAATTCCTTCAAACAACTATTACAGATATAGAGAGTCAGTTATGAGATACTCTATTTTATGCTACTTAAATTTTCACAAATATTAGTACTCTAGCCACAAAAGACACAGCTACTCCAAACACTGTCATCATTGCAGACATGTTGAGGAAGGCTTACAGTCCTTACAGCTTTCACCAAAGAAGCTGTGGGTACTTATTTTGCAGCCATAATATGTACTCTTTTTCTTTTAAATTATAGTTATTGTTTTTATAACCCCATCAATTAAACTACAGATGTTTTTTATGTCCTATATATCCTTGCTGTAGATTTCACGGGTAATTTTGGTATCTCAGATAACACCACATTAGGCTCTACAAATACTATTGTCTTAGATGTAGTTATTAAAATAGTTCAACTTGTTTCTTGAGTCACATGACATAATGCCATAACTGAGAGCACTGGTGATACCCCGGCACTCAAATGGCTTCTGTACCAACAGTTACTAATATTACAGTAGAGTATGTAATTAGTCATGTTAAAAAAATGCACTTTATTTTCCTATGAACTTTTCCAAATGGCATAGCTACCAATAGAGTCATCGGCATTACACATACTAATAGTATTATTGCTTCTGAAGAGTTCCTAACTGTAGCTACAGATATGGAAAATGCTACTGTTGAAGGTCTTGTATAACCTTACTTCAGGCATTGAAATAATCTTAATTTATAAATATTACCTATTGGTTTTACTATCACAGAAAATAAAATGATTATATATCCTAAAAATATAAATTCCTGAACTTTGCAACCATTATTTTATAGGTACCACTGATACTCTTACTATAGATTTTATAAGTACTTTCACTTATAGACAGTATTCTCAAAATTATAATCAATCTAAATTATGAGATAGTCTTAAAGCCTCGCTGTTACCACCAGTGACTGGCTCTGACTCTAGTATAAGTCAGAAAGTATCCAGACGGAGGTGAGAATGTAAATCTATAGCATAAGGAAGACAGCCTCTGCACTGAAATCACAGTTCATAATCTTATTTGTGTTTTCTTCTTTTCATACAAGCTTTTCCCTTATAATTTCACTGTCCAGACTCTCCTTCATTATGTTAGGGTTATCAGTCTATTCCTGGTCTTTCATATCCAAATTCATCATTATCTTTGATCTATTCTTTTCTTAGATCACTCAGACCCCCATGAGTAGACCCATGGTTATTACCAAATCTGGTCAGTTGGGTACTATTGAAGGTTTAATGCTGGGACAGTATTCTCAAAGTTTATTTCATGGATCCATGAGGTGCCACAAGTTCTTAAAATCTACTTTCATAATGCTTCTAAGTTACCTGTTTCTTCAGTTTCATTGTCTCATTAGTATATAGTGGCATTGTCCAGAGACTCTATGCTGTATTGTGTCACAATAGATGAATATAGAAACAGAAAAAAGAATCTAGCTGTCTTCTATTAAGCTAGACATTAAATAGATTTATAAAATGTAAAATAATGCCATTCTTCTTACTATTTTTTTTGCTTCGGAAAATATAGTTATTTTTCATTAAAAACATATTTATGTTATCACAAAGTGAATGTTATTTTTTATGAATGAAAAATAAATATTTTAAAAATATTTTACAAATGACTCAATTTTGATTTCTAATGCAGCAAGTATTAGCAGATACAACCCACATAAATAAGGCACAGTGCCCTCACTAATTTTGAATATAAAAGGGTTCTGAGACCAAAGAGTTTGAGAACAACTTCCTTTAAGTGGTCATAAAACATCCTATTTCTGCTCTCACATCCTAGTCAAGTATATTATCAACTTACCCAGCATGCAGGCTCTCCAGCATCTATAACTTACTCCACATGAATATCTTCCACTGTCTACAAACACATCTGCCCAGCTTTTTGACCTGCCAGCCAGCTATACTGTTGTCCAGACAATTTGATGGTGCTCCAGATGAGGGGCACAGATTCATCAGTTGGGAGCATTTGCCTTTTGGAATCTGCCCACAAGCTACAGTCCTCTGAACAAAATTGATAGACCTTATGCTTGTATATACATGACTCTTAACTTGTACCTTCCAACTCAAAGCAAAACTCAAAATTCGATGGACTTGGTCACAGACTTCCTCACTTGTGTCTTCACTGAGGGAGAGGAAGTGCACATGTGTTGTTGGCATCACAAACTCTGACACAGGACAAAGTGCTCTGTGTGCTAAGGCATGGCACCTGATATCCTGCTGCCAACCCACCATGCCAGCACTGATTCACTGACCAAAGACTTCACTTAAAGCAGCTGGGATTTGGAAAACTGAAGATGAATCTGTTTGAACAAGCATAGTTCTGAAGGCACCAAAGTCCAACCTTTTAAACATGTAATTGGAACATAATTGAAAGCATGAAATTTTGAAAAGGTAAGAAATAGTTTGAATATACAAAAGTCTGGACTTTGGTCAGATGTTTGAAAAGACTTGAGAATTGAAACTCAGGAGTCAATGCACAAGTAGTGATCCCAGAACGAGGTTCAGAAAACCTGAGGGCAAGGTTGACATGCTCATCCTACCATTGGAAACACTAGCAAAACCTGTCCATGGGCTCTGATTTATAAGGTCTAGGGAAACTCCTATGTTCAGAATGACTGGCCCCGCTGGGTCATCCACATATGTGATGTTAATTATGCACAAATGATTATAACTCATGTTCTAAGTATAAAGAAATTTACTTTTCTCTACTTCTGACACTTGAGACATTCCTACCTTTACCATTACCATGGGCATCATTATTACACCTGAAATTCATAATTACTAATTTAAACTTCATTTTACAGCATTCCAAGTATCACTATGCAAACACTATTCATGCTGACCATTTAAGAGATGCCACACATAAAGCATGATTAATTTTCCAATGAGAAATACAGATGACAGATGTTTTGGATTAACAGGAAACTCACTGGAGTCTAGAGGTATATAGGAATACTTCAAGGAATAGGGAAGCTCGGAGGTACCCTATAGCATAGAAAAGAGTCAAAGAAAGCCTTCCTGGTGGGGAACGAGTTGGACAAAGAGACCAACTTTACACAGTGTGATTAGGAGATATAATAGTCCACTCTTTCTACAGCATGAGAATTGTGAGAACATACAAGATTTAAAGTTTATCAATTTCCATCACCAAACTTCAGTGTATATGAGATTATACATTCAAATGAGGGTAGGAAGAGTGTTCATGGCAGTAAAGGAACTTATAGGGCTAGAAAACGCTTTGGTTTTCACATCCCCTTCTCCTTGGGAGAGTGGAGTGGTGCTCTGTGTGCACTCTTAATCTCCAGAGTACCAGTTCTGCTCATGGAGATTAAGAGTACCAGTTCTTCGGCTAATGGAGATTAAGAGTACCTGTGAGAAATTGGGACTGGCATCTCATTCCCAGCTAGACATTTACTGAACTGCAGAAACTCTTGCCCCTCACCCCCACCAGATGATACAGTGGAGCATGGAGCATGGGCAAGGTTTTCAAAAACCTCATCATGCTTCACCCAGAGCATGGAAGCCAATGAAATCACAAAGAATGGCACTAGAGTCTTGCCTGGAGAATTCCAAAGGTGGCAGGGACTGGGGACCCTGCAGTGGTGGGTGTGGAGCCAGGGAAGTAGTGGTGCAACCTGGACTCAACAGTGTTTAATGGACAAGGAAGCTGAAGCTCCTAAGGTGGGTGTGGGGAGGCGGCTGGGCTAGGGCTGTCATGAAGCAAGGAGGGACTCGAGTGATGAGAGGTTGTGGATGGACTGCCAAGAGTAGAAACTGAGTTTGTAGTGGGGAGAGGTCAAAATAGGTCATGCAGATCGCATCTCACCTAGTGTTAGATGCTGCACAAGGGACCTCTGAAAAACTCGCGAATGTGCCCATGAGAAGAAAGCAGCACAGGGGTCCTGTCACTGGAGTCTTGCCTGGAGAATTGCAAAGGTGGCAGGGATTGGAAACCCTGCAGTGGTGGCATCTTTTTCATAAGTTCCATGCAATGTTTCTAACACATTGGCAACCTCAACACAACTTATCTATTTATTGTTCATTTAAAAATTATTAAAAAGGGAAGAATTTTGGGGACAGGACCTAGGAATGCTTCATTGGTAAAATGGAAGGCTTGAGGGAGGGCCTAGGAAAATACCTAGTATAGTAAGAACCCATAGTCTGGTACTCTTTTCCATATATCAAAACATTGTGTAACCTTGAATATATACAATTTTCATTTGCCAATTATACCTCAATAAAGCTGGAAAAAAAGAGCTGGTCACCCTCTTCCTTACCAACAATATACCAACAAGATGACTTTGAGGGTACCCATGGATGCCTTGCCATAGCATCAATCACATGGGAACTTTTGTCTTTTCTTTTAATTTCTATCTGGCTGTGAAGAATACCTGGAAACAGTCAAGGAAGAGGAGAACGTAGCAGTGTAAAAACACAGACCACAACCCCCTTCCTCACTGCTGGAGGTGGCTTCTTGGGGAAGGAGAAAACTTGACATGGATGTGAAAATGACATATTGATTTAGATGACACAAATTCTTGAACACTTCCAAGTGACCAGAAAGTGATGGGGTCTGTTGAGATACTGGATAAGAAAAGAATTTCAACTTAGCATTGAGGAAGAGGGGCTACGATTAAGAAAAAATGAAAAGCCTGAGAATGCTAAAAAGACATACACTACCTCACTTCACATTGCTCTTACCTGTCAGAATGATGGATGAACATTCATCCTTAACATTGTAATGCTTTGCAAGTCACTTAGTCCAAGGAAAAATGAGAATCTCATGGAATACAATAGTTACATCTAGGCCACAAAGGAAGTTTGAGGTTTTCTCACCTTAGCCAATCTCTGATGGCTTTAGAGAAGGTGTCTTCAGAGATTTTTAACTATGTAACTGAGAAAAGTTTGGCTTAGAATAAGAAGTAAAAGTGTCTGTACAATCTATGGGCCTTGTTACATAACAACAACCCCTTATATTTGCATCATAATCCATAGTTTAAAAAGGGCCACCCATAAACGTTTCATTTTGTTCCACTCCTGCTGTGAGGCAGAGAGTGAAGGAATCTTTATACTTTTTTCTCAGAGGCAGAAAGGAAGACTTAGAAAGGTTAAATGACTTCTTCAAGAACACAAATTCTTAAAAAGTCGTAGGGCTTGGTCTTCTGATTCACTTCCTATTACTCGTCTGTTTCAGGGTCCCATCTCCTGAGGAAAGTCCATCTTTGCTATGGTGTGATTAAAAAAAATAAAATGAACAAAACCCCACTTCTAGAACCAAAGAAGCTGTGTAAGAGTCCTGCTATTATTCCTATCTATTTATGTGACCTGGGTCGACTTGCCTGACCTCTCTGAGCCTTATTTAATTTCTTCATTGGTAACATGGAAGGATTGAGAGAGCCTAGGAAAATACCTAGTATAGCAAGGACCTATAATTTGGTACTTTTTCCCATATATCAAAACATCTTGTAACCTTGAATTTTCATTTGTCGATTATACCTCAATAAAGCTGGGAAAAAAAAAGAGCTGACTGGCCGGGTGCGGTGGCTCAAGCCTGTAATCCCAGCACTTTGGGAGGTTGAGGTGGATGGATCATGAGGTCAAGAGATTGAGACCATTCTGGTCAACATGGTGAAACCCCGTCTCTACTAAAAATATAAAAAATTAGCTGGGCATGGTGGCGCGTGCCTGTAATCCCAGCTACTCAGGAGGCTGAGGCAGGAGAATTGCCTGAACCCAGGAGGCAGAGGTTGTGGTGAGCTGAGATCGCGCCATTGCACTCCAGCCTGGGTAACGAGCGAAACTCCATTTAAAAAAAAAAAAAAAAAAAAAAAAAAAAAAAACTGACTACTCTCTTTCTTACCACTAATACACCAAAAAGATCCTTCTAGCTTCATAGGTTCTCTACCCCAAATTCTTCCCTTTTTGATAATTATTTTAAAATGAACAATAAATATATATGTTGTGGTGAGAAGGGTCGACACAGACTGCATGCACTGAATGTGAACACCAAGGACTTTGCAGAGTCTCAAAGTGGAGCATCCAGAATCCTCCATGTGAAAGGACAGCAAAGATAATGAGCTCATTACCTCTAATGTCACCAAACCCAGAGGGGCATAGTGCTTGGCCATGAAGCAGGGCAATGAGCTCATTACCTCTAATGTTACCAAACCCAGAGGGGCATAGTGCTTGGCCGTGAAGCAGGGCTATGATATTAGTTGAACACTAGGCCTCTGGAGCAGTGACACAGAGTTTGCTGATGCCATAGTCCTGGTTTCCAGGGGATTAAGATCCCTCTAAACAACTTTAAATATCCAGAGTAGGGGTCCCTCTTAGATGAGAAGAACAACAAAGTGATTCATAGATGAGGATGATGACTTTAAAACTTGAAGAAGAGGGTGATGCCAAGCTTGTCAAGCTTAGAAAAAATACATTGGCCAGGTGCGGTGGCTCATGCCTATAATCCCAGCACTTTGGGGGGCTGAGGCCGGTGGATCACGAGGTCAAGAGATCGAGACCATCCTGGTCAACAAGGTGAAACACCGTCTCTACTAAAAAAAAAAAATACAAAAATTAGCTGCGCATGGTGGTGAGTGCCTGTAGTCCCAGCTACTTGGGAGGCTGAGGCAGGAGAATTGCTTGAACCCAGGAGGCGGAGGTTGCGGTGAGCCGAGATCGTGCCATTGCACTCCAGTCTGGGTAACAATAGTGAAACCCCGTCTCAAAAAAAAAAAAAAAAAAAAAAATCAGTGCCTCCACAAACTCTCAAGGTAGTCACCAGGAAAATTGTCCTTTCCTGAAAACTGTGGTTGTGAACTGCAGCCTGACTCTGTGAACCATTTGTACCTAGTCACTGCTCTGTTCCTGTGGACCTCCTTGGCATGCCCTGGGCTCTAGTGCCAAGGTCTGCCTCTCTCTGTCTTGCCTTTGTCCTGTTCTTAGCATTCAATCCAGCCTACCTGCCCTGCCAGGTAGGCTCTTGAAACCTAGTGGCCTGAGTGTTAACAACATGACACTCAGTGGGATAAACAAAGATCATTGGACAGCAGGGATACAGGTGAGGAAGGCAAGGCTATGCATTAAATGCCGCATTTGGACAACCAGATCCTCAAGTGTCCCCTGAGTGCCTAATACTGAGCAATTTGAGACTGTCCAGCTGCCTCTCCTGGAACAAAATCTCAAAGGAAAGAGATGACAACAGGAAGCGTGCCGAGTTTTTATTAATATGATGTATCGAGCTTTGTCCTTTATAAACAGAGTTCTCCCTTTACTGCAAATTACCCTTTACTCTCCCCTAACATCTCCAGCTGCATGGGGTACCCTGCAGCTTACAGGGAGGGCCAGACACAAATGCCAGAAGAAAGAGAAACAGAAACCACCTCCAGGGCCAGGTATGGGTCAACAGAAGTTCATAGGGCTCTCTCTCAGATTCGAGTCCCTTCCTCCTCATCATCTTCTTAAGGAAGCTGGGGCACCAGCCTTCTCAGAGAGTGGATCTATTACCTCACACCCAGCCATGGAGCAAGACTCTGCCAGAAAATATGTGGCCCCACCAGTGATTCTAATGCTTTAAAGATGATTTGCATAGCTCGTCACAGAAGAATCTTCATGGAATATGTGCAGTGCCCAGGCCTGCAATGTCAAGGCCCGGCTCATGAGAAGGGACATAGATGGAGGATTTGAGGGGCCAAAGCAGGGAGGAGTTTCTGTTTTGGATGATAAGGCAGGGCTGAGGGGAGAGAGGCCTGGGTATGTACATGGAGAGACAGCATCAGACTCTAGTCTGCAGCATGGCCAGGAGCCCCGAGAGTGTGCTCTGCACCAGCAGGACAGCTGCCAGCGGGAGATGCCTCAGGGTGGCCTTGCTGGAGCTTGAGAGGGCCACGGGTGAAGCCCTGAAGCCCTCAGGGGTCTTGTCCTGGGCCTCCACTTTGCCTCCAGAGGACTCCAAGCAGGGCCCCCGGGGAGTAGGGGTGATGTCTGGAATCCATCCCGTTGTGTTTTCCACCACCTCCTGCGAGAGATGGGGAAAACAAGGTGAAGGTAGAAGCAGCTCCCTTTTCTTTCCTGAGATCTTCCTTGGTCATCCCCAGTCCTCACAGAGCTCACAGGCTAACCATGAGGCTCTGACCACATCTGCAACCCAGGATGGCAACAAACCACCTTTCCACTTCTTCAGCGCCCTGTTCCCTGACCCAGCGTTCCTACCATTGCCCTTCATGTCCCTCATCCTTCTCTTTTCCTGTTTCTACCGAGCACCACCCCACATCTCTGCATCTCTAACTCTAGAGGGAGGTCTCTCCTGGGACACTCACGTCAATGGTCTTTATTATCACTGTCTGCTGGGCCTCCTTGCAGGCTTTCTCAGCCTTCTTAATGCTCTCCGGGGTCCACTCAACATTGTTCATGGCCATTATTCCCTCCATGGAGCTGCCGTGGATGGCAGGATCAGGTGAGGGGAAATGAACCATAGTTTAGGGTTGACTTAAACCTTCGACAAAACATGCACCCTCATTTTTATTAGAATCAACTCCATGTCAGCAAAAGCCATAAGTAATGTCTTACAATAAGAGACAATTACAGTGAGTTTGATGAGAGAAATCTCAGAACTCAGAGATGAGAATTTTAAAACATGAAAAAGAGGATCTTCTGACTCTTTAAGGAAGTAGTTCATCTGGAGGGCATGGAGTGAGATGGGCTCCCTGAAGTCACTTTATCAACCTTCTTAGAGGCAATTTCATTGCCCTGAAATTTTATGTGAAATAGGGTGTATCTGCATAGATGTGCATTTTTTTCATTGAAAAACATTTCTTAGTTCTCATGAGAATCTCAGAAGGGATCCTTACCCCCAAATAATGGAGGGTCATGATGTGAAAGTAAACAATCTTCAGCTGAGTCAAGTAGTGCATGTGGAAAAAGGCAGACAAAGAATTTATAAACAAAGTATCTCACTTCTAGGGTTCAGTTTTATCTGTTCCTCTGAATGGCCTTGCTGATATGGAAGAAAAAACCCGCAAAATTCCTGTTTTGTGCCAGACCTTTGAGAGTTAGATCCTGATGGAGCCAGGAGTGAGTGGGCAGGAGCTGGTCAGGCAGCCCCAGAAGGAATCCTGGCTCACCAGCCTAGGAGGTAGTAGGTAGGGCTCCTTTTCTTCCTCCCCCCATCCTCCCCAAGGTCCCTCCCACACACATACATAAGGTCTCATTTTTTAGGGTGACTTACTCTGATGCCTCCTCCCCCAGCTCATGGGCCACATAGATAATGTCAGGGTACCCCATGCAGCTGGAGATGTTATTTCGGGGATAGTAGAAGAGGAAGATGAGGCACATCTCATTAATGGTGCTGGGGCCTCCCTGGAGGAGATAGACAGAGATGGAGACACAAAGATACAAAGGTATGCAGGGAGAGGAGGACAAGGCAGACATTTTCCCTTAATGTAGAGTCAGCTCACTGCCCTATTTGTGGCTCTGTTTTCATTGGTGGATAATTATTGATATTATTTCCAAAAAAAAATTCCATATATCTGCCCTGTCCTCAGCTTCGCTTCCACTATCCTGGTTTGGGCTAGATTATCTGCCTCTCAACTAGTATCAGTCACTCATCTGTTCTGATTGCAATCTGACCTCTGTAGAGCTGCTAGCCAAGTTGTTCACAGTTCATCTTGCATCCTGCCATTTGCCTATTCCGAAACCTCCAATGGCTTCCAGTAGTTCATTAAACAAGAGTCAATCATCGCTAAACCAATTATTTGATTCTATGTCATAAATTCCAACCCATTCATTCATTCATTCATTCATTCAATTTACCTACCTAGCAAATATTTAGAGTTAGCCCTGCTGTCCTGGAGATATAGGTAGGTCAGGATCACCCCTGCTTCAAGGACTCTTTCCAACTTTATCATCCTCATCCTCATTCCATTCCTTCGGATATCTTTTCCCAATTTTTTTTAAGTTCCAACCAAACTTCTTCATGCATACCCCATGCTTTTCCTATATATGGCTTTCTCAGTTTTTTCCTTCTCCAGAATTCCTCATCTCTATGTGTCTAAAGCAGGACTCATTCACCTGCGTCACATGTTCAGTTCACTGTAGCAGGATCTCATGATTCTTTCTTGTGAATTTCCCTAGTGGATTATTCTCATGATTCTTGTATGGTATCTATCACTTACTACCTTGTATTATAACCATTTGTAGGACAGCATTTTTTTCCTCAGTTGCCTATAACACCTTTTGAATCCCACAATCACTAAACTACTCCTGATGCACAAAACGGGGTGGGGGGTTGGTCCTTGTGACCATAGAAACAATAGCCAACTTTAATTGAGCATCTACTACAAGTCAGGCAATGATCTAGGTGTTTTGCATGTGTTAACCAACTCTTACAAAAATCTCATGAGGTAGAACGTAGTATTAATCTTATGTGAATTGGGAAACTGAGATATAAAGAAGTTGAATAACTTGCCTAAAGTTAAAAAGGGACTAAATGATTGTGCTGACATTCAAACCCAGGCAGTGAGGCCTCAGAATCTCTGATTAGTCACTATAGCATATTTCCATGGTCTTAGTGGGTTATTGGCAGAGAATGTGGGAAATCCCTGTTCCCATCTTAGATGCATGGAGTGTGAGAACGTGAAAAGCCCCATGTGGATGTGCAATGGCACTGGAGGAAGGAAGAGGCCTCAGTGAAATCACAGGGGTCGCTGGATAGCCAAAGCCATGAGGGGGCTCTCCACTGGGGCTATGGTCATGGTGACTGACCATGGTGGGGAGAGAGGTCACTTACAAATGTCATGGCATCTCGGTCCAGTGTCTGGTAGTGACATTCTACCAGCAATTCATCTCCCTGTTCCGAGTGAAACATGAAGGCTGAGAGTAAGACACAGAGGGACTGGTACAACTTGAGAACTTTCTTGACTGGCAGTAATGAGCTATGATGCTGCCGCCCCCAATTCTGCCTCCCTCAGACTCTCACCGGCTTGATCTCCACTCGAGAAGGCAAATCTCGAGTCTCCTGCAGATTGAAGTCATAGGAATCGTCTTTACAGATTGTTCGAAGTTGCGTTCCATTCCTAGAGGAAGAGAAGGTGAGAATTCAGAAATAAAGAGAAGATGAAATAGAGAGGGGTCTTCCAGTAAAGATGTAGCACATTGGTGGGGTCATTCTGTGAGTAGATTATCCACAAAAATAAACAAAAAACTTCTTCTACAGTCTTATTCCAGTTCTCTCTAAAGATAATTCTAGCTCTTCCTTATTCTCAACCAAGCGTAAACATATGCTACAGAATAAACTACTATTCTTAAAATTCATTGCCACCTACAGAAGGGAAAGCTTTAAGGTCTTCCCTCACCTGTACTGCACAGCTTGCAGAGCCCTTCCAGCCAAGTGAGTGTGCAGCAGGTAGCCATACACCTGTATGTCAGGCACAGGGGCTCCATTCATCTGTAACAGGGAGGAGGTGCACTTGATTTGTTAAGGACTCTGTTCTCAACTTGTTCCTTGGTTTTCCTCCCTTGATATTTGACACCTTCCTCTGATGACTGACATTTGCCCCCATAATTCTTATTGAACCTTTCTGACCCTTCTTCCTTCCCCACTCCCCTTGTTCTCAAAGCCCTGACTCCTTCCCTTCCTTGCAAAAGTCATGTGAGTGAATTTCCTGAGCACCAGGTTGTAATTATTCTCCAAGTCTGGGGCTCAGGCTGTGTGGGTTTGTGAATCAGCCCAGATATGGGATGTGGGCAAGGAGAGTGTGTTTTCTCCTCAGGAAGGGTGCGCCTCCCAGCTCCACCTCCTCAAACTTCTCTGTCCTACACAGCCCATAGGACATGAAGGACTCAGCGCCCGGGGGGATGAAGTGGATGGGGAACGTGAAGAAGCCCAGCTGGAGGACGCCCATGTCATATTTGCGGAGCTGAGCAGTGTAGTACACACGAATCCCCGAGGAGTCATACACACCTGGTACAGAGAGGAACAGTCAATCATGAGAGGCAGGAGAGCAGGTCACAATGTGGAGATAGAGAGAGGCCCAGGAAAGCTCGGTAGGGCTGTGACCACAGGGAGTTAGCATGCATCCCACAATGTGCTCCCAATACTGAAAGAACCAGCCAGCCCCACCAGCCTCCCTTCCTTAAATCCTCTGGATGCTCACCAGGAAGGTTGTTAAAATTGCTGTAATGAATCTCCAGTCGGATCCACTGAGGGTCCAAGGGGGTCCCAATAGAGATGCCCACGTCATCTGGAAACTGGTAGCTCTGTTGGAAGGAGGGAGATTTGGCAGCAAGAAGGACTAGGGACCAGGAGTAGAGATTCAGGGTTCCTGCCCTTGTTTTCTAACTCTCATCCCAGACTTCCCCTATCCTTTGGTCTTCCACCAGCCCAGTGATCTCATTACCCAACCACATGCACCTGCTTAGCCATGTGTTTCCCCCATCACAGGACTCACAGTGCTCCCAACAGCCCAGCCCACGATGACCTGTGAGCAGAGGGAGAAGGCAGGGTCGGCCCCATAGCAGTCGCTGATGCCTGTGGGAAGAACACTAGAATTGCCACAGGCATACACCAGGATGTGATGGACCATTGTCTCATTATGGTAGACCAACTTGGGCTCAAACTGGACAGAAAAAGAAGAGCAGAACATGAGCAAGACTTTCAACATCAAATCATGTTATCTTCCTTTTTGTCAAACAAAACTATACCCATTTCCTTCTTCTCTCTGTTTCTCTCTCTCCCTTTTTCTCTGTATTTGTTCCCCAAGCTGTCATTTTTCCACCCACTCAGTTTGACTCCTCTCAACTGCCCCCTCCTTTAAGCGCCTCCTGGAGAGCAGAGCATATGAAATCTAGCCGGGGACATTCCAAGACTTCTGCCTTCCCTTAGTAACCACCTCAGTTCACTGTATCTGAGCATGTAGCCATGCCTTTTCAAATCATCCGTCTAATGAAAAAAAGTCTCTGCCTTTGCCACTTACTGTAAGATTATACCTTTATTTATTTGATCAAAATCGAAATCACTCATATATGAAATTGTGTTACCAAATTTGAATTCATTCTAGCCAGACTTCACCAGCCTCCTGACAGCCTGTGGCCATGTCTTCTCCCTGACTTTACATCCTTCTGGGCCAGTGGGCACAACTCTGGGGCCAGGCTGAGGTTCATACTTTGTTCTTTGCAAACACTTATTAATTCCTAACCTTCATCAATATGTCTATTGCACTGTGGAGCTTAAATAAAAATAGCCCTGGGAGTTATAGTTCTGGGCTCAGGTAATGATGTAAACATGACCTCCACCAAGTGCCAACTGTCCTGTTGTTGCAGCTACTTCCCCCTTGCTTCCTCCCAGAAAATTTTCAGATCTCATCCTCCAGTGTTGACCACGCCCCCTGCTCTGGTCCAGCACCCTTCCCTGCCTTGACACTGCCTCCCATCTGGTCTACGTACCTTGTAAATGTGATGCTTCTCACTTACAATGGGGAGAGGAAGAAAGGTGCAGGCGTACGTGGTGTCATCCTCTGGAATAAGGAACTGGGGAAGGATGCACAGAAGCTGAACCAGATGACAGTGAGGCTCTAAAGAAATAGGGGAAGGGCCAGGGCTGGGAAGGTGGTTCACATTTGGGTCAGATTGGCAGTCCTCAGGGGTCAGAGGGGAGTCAGAGTAATCTCCATCCAAGGGATGTACTGAATATTGGGAGCAAGGTGAGGGATCTGGGTTGAGTGGGACAAGGAGAAGGAAGCTGGAGGCTGCTGGGTGGGCTGAAGGTGTCTTACATCAGTAATCTCCAAGTCATGAATGATGGCATCCTCGGGGACATCCAGATCATCAGGGTGGACAACTTGTAGCAGAAAGATGGACTTGACAAAAGTACGCTCCCGATCCAGCTTCAGAGTGTCATCCAGGCCATAGGCGGCCAGCACCCTCACAGTGTCACTCTGTGGAGTGCCATGAGCATTGAGGCACTGCCACCCTTGAGCAGCACTCTGCATATACCTGCCCCCAAGGACCTGCACAAGGCACTTGCTCATGTCTACATGGTGGAATGAAAGGAGCTTCACACTAGGAGTGGGAACTAGTCAGGTTATTTCTGCCTCTGAGGCTCACTTGCTGGTGATCTTGAGCTAGTCACATTCCCTCTCGCATACCCTCTCTAAGCCGGTGTCCACATCTGTAAAATGAAAGGTCTGAATTAAACTCTTAAATCCTAACACTCTAAAGGTCAGTGAAACTGGGCAGCATTCTTTAAGAGGTGAACACTGGGGCAGGTGGGTGAGAGGGTGGATAAGTGGGTGGTCACCCTGCGGAAGGCTTGTAGATTTCAGCAGGTGGCACACTTGGAACATTACCTGGGAAGACTGAGTGGAATAGAAGTCTTAGGAATGATGACTGGCTGCCTGACTGGGGGCAACTACCTCCCCAGAAGGAAAACCTGCTTGTGACTAAATGCTTTTCTCTGCTCGCTATTTTACCGTAATATCCAGGTCATGAGGGTCACAGGAGCGGAAGGGCCTGGAAAAGCGCATGGTGGTATAGACAGCATCTTCTGTCAGCCCCAGCAGCTCAGCATCCTGGCTCGCATCCTCCTGCAGAGTGTCTTCGTCTACCAAGTGCTGATCCTTGGGTCCAGTGAAGGTCAAGAAGTAAGAACCAGGAGCCTCAACTGACACTCTTTGGAGCAGTACTTGTCCCTTTACCTCCCCTGGGATACTCAAGTAGCAGAACCCAGGTGTTCTCTATTATGTAGTTTGCTCCTTGGGCAGAGCATGGCATGAAGAACATGGCAGAGCACCCTTTCATGGCATTCATCAGATGGGCAATCTATAATGGAGTTTCACCACCTGACCTTGCTTTACTTCCCCCATTTCAAATCTCATCTCCATAAAGTCTAATATTCCTGCAACCCTAACACTCGAAGGTTCACATATCATATCAAAATTGAAATCACTCAAATATAAAATTGGGTTACCAGGTTTGAGTTCATTCCAGCCAGACATTCATCTGCTTTCATGTGGCTCTTAATGTAACTATTTCTCAAACAGCTTCGAATTTTCCCCAGTGACCTTTGTTTAGTGGGCTATTAGCAAGTCAGAGGTGCAAGACTGTCTTACAATCTAATGGTTTCATTCTCTCGGCAGTCTTGAAGACGTGCAGTCTGGAAGACCTAGATTTCAAACTCTACAATGGACCATGTCTGGAGGGAGAACACTAGCATGCAGCTGGCACTCTGGGTGTGTGTTTGGATTTCCTTGGGGAGTGTGGATCCTTTCTGGACAGGAAACCATCCTCCACCCAACAAAGACCCTCATCCTTGGAAGCAAGTCATGCCAAGACTTACCGAGAAATAGACATTGCCATTTGGCAAGACTCCTCCAACAACCAGATCACTTCCCATGTTGGTGTAGCGATTTGTGACACCCAAGCCCACCCAGCCAGCTGTCCGGACCTGGAGCTCAAAACTGATGATTTCCGCCTCAAGGTCAAAGTCCCAAAGCAGGAACATGACATTGGAAGGATCCAGGAACCTGGAATAGCGCAGGCGAGACGTGGGGCCAAGGCGGTTGCTTTGTAAGGCAGCTGCCAGGGCCAAAAGCAGAAAAAGCCTGAAGAGAAGGTCACAGGCCATGGCTCCTGAGACCTAGAGCATCTCCCTTGCAGATGAACATTCGAGAGCTTCAGAGTTTTATGTCCTACCTGGGCCAGGCACCATGCCATGGGGGAGGGCCAGGCTGGGGCACTTCTGATCTGATTATCCTCCAGATTCAGAGCAGGGCCCCTTACATAACTCTGGAGGTGAGAGGTGCCCAGAGAGGATACAGGGCAGGCTGTTTTCACTCTGGAACAGGGGACTGGCAGAAAATCCTCAGGATTTGAATTGTTTAGACTTTCCACTTTGACTGCATGCCAGTGTCCTGCCAGTGGGGACCCTGCAGAATCAAAAAAGTTTAGTTTCTTTTTCTACACCTCCTTTCCGGCCCCCCTCTTCCATCTTCTATCCTAGGATGTCCTTAAAGGATATTTTGCCTCTGGAATATGCCCCATCCCACTTTTTATGGGCATTTTCCATTTTGTATATGTATAGAATGGCAGTACTAGCAGGGATGTGGGACTGCTTGTAAACCTAGTCTTTCAGCTTCCCAGTGCAGTGCAGGAAGGAGGGAACTTGCTGGCAGGAACTTGGGGGAAGGCTGTGATTTCCATCTCCCGAAGGAGCCTTTGCTACTAATCCCTAGAAGGACACTGAGACGAGGCATAATCAGCTTCTCTGAGGATCGAGTCTGGGGCAGCTTTGATTTTCTGCATCACGCCTGGAGAGAAGCAGAAAGGGGAAGGAGGGGAGGGGAAGAAGAGGGAGAAGATGAGAAATAAACATAAATTTGCCTTTGGGATGCTTTCCCTTCTGCCCATCAATTACCTTTCAGAGAAATGAGTTTAACTCCTCCATTGCAGGTTGAGTGAAGCTTCTCCAGCTGAGCACATTAGTGTTATGGAAACAGTGGAAGCTGCACAGAAGGAAGGTTAGAATATCAGAACACCAGAATAGAAAGGAACTTTACAGCCACCTTGTTTTCAAAAAAATTCAATGCACTTAATTTCTAGATGATGAAATGGGAGCTCCACGGGGTAACAAGAGTGGTGCTTGATGTTGAGTCAATGGTAGGTCACTGTCCCTGATCATAATTTCCTTAGGTCATGGACGCCCCACAGGAACCAGACCCCAGCTGTACGTTTCCACCATGGCTTGTCCTGGCGGAGGGACTTAGTGTCATTTGTTGGCTGCCTCTTAGGGAAGAAACCGAAGTCTGACTCTAACTCCACAGTAATTTCCTCCTAGTGACTGACACATCTGACCTGGAGCCAGAAGTCACCTCATCTGACCCCCAGTTGCTGACTCTCCATTTGACAATGGAGAGTACAGGGGCCCTGGGGTCCTCTCCTACACAGACTGGATCAGAGGAATTCAGCTCAGGTGTGGGTGGACAGACACCGGTGTGATCGGCTTACGGCTTCTTGGTGCAGGCATAGTCTGTTTTCACTACTGAGTTCATCAGAGCTGGTAAGGACCCCGCTAAGGTTGTTTGCCGCTGCTGTGAGCACTTAAGTAGTAATTGGGTTGAGATGAGGGAAAAAACAAATGCTTCCACGGGGCAGCCACAGCCCCTGACTCTATGCCTGGCAGAGAAGGTAGGGAGCTAGGTAGCCATCTGGAAGCAAGAGGCTTATCTTGGCCCAGGACCAGAGCTGAGCCAAGAGAAGAGGAGAGGTTGGAGCCCGGGAGGCACTGACCTTGAAGAGCAGAAACACCAGAGAGAGAGATAACAGGTACCCGGAGACACTCTGATCCCAATCTCACCTGAGGATTAAGGGAGGGGGCGGCAGGGAGACAGAATAGCCAGTCCTGTAAATTGAGATGGGCTCAGGATCCCTTATCCTGCAGTCTTTCCTACTGGCCACAGCACTGTCCTCAGCAAAGAGGCAGGGTCCTCACGAAAATGCTGGGAGCAGTGACTGCAGACTCAGGAGGTCTCTTCTCCTGGACCCTTATCTGGCTTCTGCCACAGGAAGCCAAGCTGTCGCTACACCTACGTGGGGTTCTCTAGGGAGATGGGGCTGGGGCTGGCCCTGCTTCCCTTCTGCATTTATCAACTGCCTGTGACGGAGAAGACACCACAGGAGGGACACCGACCTGAGGGCAGTGCAGTCCCAGGTCTTGAAATAGTGAAGTTCAGCTTCTAAACTCATCTGTGCCTCCATCTTGCTGTCTGTAAAATGCTGGGGTTGGGGAGATGGTGGATACAGGGTCTTTTAAATAGAATTTCCCAGATTATTGGTTTCTAAGCTTTCTAAAAAATGAGGCCCCTTATCAATGTTGAGAAATAGATGGATCTCATTCTTTTCTGTGGCTGAACTTAAAAAATGTAATTGGATTGTTTGTAACTCAAAGGACAAATACCTTTTTTTTTTGAGACAGGTCTCACTCTGTCACCTAGGCTAGATTGCAGTCAGGTAATCATGGCTCACTGCAGGCTGGACCTCCCAGGCTCACATGACACTGCTGCCTCAGCCTCCTGAGTGTCTGGGATTACAGGTATACATCACTAGGCCCAGCTAATTTTTGTAGAGACAAGCCTTTTCCTGTTGCCCAAACTGGTCTTGAACTCCTGGGCTCAAGTGATCCACCTGTCTTGGCCTTCCAAATACTGGGATTGCAGGCATGAGCTACCATGCCCAGCCTAGACTAAATGCTTGGTGTGCTTATTTCACATTGCATGCCTATATCAAAACATCTCATGTACCCCATACAGGTATATATCTATTTACTATGTACCCATAACAATTTTTACAAATAATTTTAAAAATTAAAAAAAGAAAAATCATGAGAATTTAAACTTTTAGTCTCAGTTGAGTACTAAGTGAATGGTGATTAAAGACTAAAGTTACTACCAGTTGTCATATGTGAATTGAATTTAAAATTTACCATTGCAATCATAGAAGTCAACTCTTATTGAAAGCTTAGTCTGTGCCAAGCTCTATTCTAAAATGTATTGAAATTCCATTTATAGTTTTTTTTTTTTTTTTTGGGACAGAGTCTCACACTGTCACCTGGGCTGGAGTGCAATGGTGCCATCTCATCTCACAGCAACCTCTGCCCCGCTGCCCCTGGTTCAAGCAATTCTCCTAGTATTGCCTCCTGAGTAACTGGGATTACAGGTACCCACCACCACGCCTGGCTAATTTTTTGTATTTTTAGTAGATATGGGGTTTCACTATGTCAGTTAGACTGGTCTCAAACTCCTGACTTCAGCCTCCCAAAGTATTGAGATTACAGGCGTGAGCCACTGCGCCCTGCCATTGTTACTATTTCTCTTATGGATGAAGCTGCTGAGGCCCAAGGTCACACTGCTGGGTGGTGGCAGCACTAGGAGTTGTTGGGAAAATATAACTAAATCTATTATTAAGTTTAAGTAAAATAATTGAATATTATATAATTATATGAATTAATCAAATATAATTAAATATATTTCATAAATACATACTATTAGAAATAATTCAAGGAGAAAAAAGTCTGCCAACCCAGAAAACCTCTCTACAAAGGTAGATGAGAATGAAAATAGTTTGAAAATCTTTTTTTTTTTTTTTTTTTTTTTTTTGAGATGGAGTCTCTGTTGCCCAGGCTGGAGTGTGGTAGCATGATCTCAACTCACTGCAATGTCTGCCTCCTGGGCTCAAGATATTCTCCTGTCTCAGTCTCCCAAGTAGCTGGGATTACAGGTGCTTGCCACTATGTTTGGCTAATTTCTTAAAAATATATATTTTATTGCATTTTAAGTTTTGAGGTACATGTGAAGAACATGCAAGATTGTTGCATAGGTACATACATGGCATTGTGGTTTGCTGTCTTCCTCCCCATCACCTATATCTGGCATTTCTCCCCATATTATCCCTCCCCAACTCCCCACTCCCTGCTGTCCCTCCTCTAGTTCTCCCTTACAGACCCCAGTGTGTGATGCTCCCCTCCCTGTGTCCATGTGTTCTCATTGTTCATCACCCACCTATGAGTGAGAACATGTGGTGTTTGATTTTCTGTTCTTGTGTCAGTTTGCTGAGAATGATGGTTTCCAGGTTCATCCATGTCCCTACAAAGGACATGAACTCATAGTTTTTGATGGCCGCATAATATTCCATGGTATATATGTGCCACATTTTCCCTGTCCAGTCTACCATGGATGGGTATTTGAGTTGGTTCCAAGTCTTTGCTATTGTAAACAGTGCTGCAATGAACATTCATGTGCATGTGTCCTTATAGTAGAACGATTTATAGTCCTTTGGATATATACCCAATAATGGGATTGCTAGGTCAAATGGAATTTCTATTTCTAAGTTCTTGAGGAATCACCACACTGTCTTCTACAATGGTTGAACTAATTTACACTCCCACCAACAGTGTAAAATTGTTCCTCTTTCTCCACATCCTCTCCAGCATCTGATGTCTTCAGATTTTTAAATGATCTCCATCCTAACTGGCATGAGATGGTATCTCAATGTAGTTTTGATTTGCATTTCTCTAATGACCAGTGATGATGAGCATTTTTTCATATGTTTGTTGGCCTCATGTATGTCTTCTTTTGTAAAGTGTCTGTTTATATCCTTCACCCACTTTTGAATGGGCTTGTTTGTCTTTTTCTTGTAAACTGTTTTTGTTATTTGTAGATTCTGCATATTAGCCCTTTGTCAGGTGGGTAGATTGAAAAATTTTTTTCCCATTCTGTTGGTTGCCAGTTCACTCTAATGATTGTTTCTTGTGCTGTGCAGAAGCTCTGGAGTTTAATTAGGTCCCATTTGCCTATTTTGGCTTTTGTTGCCAATGTTTTTCGTGTTTTAGTCATGAAGTCTTTGCCTATGCCTATGCCTATATCTTGAATGGTTTTGCCTAGATTTTCTTCTAGGGTTTTTATGGTGTTAGGTCTTATGTTTAAGTCTTCAATCCATCTGGAGTTAATTTTAGTGTAAGGTGTCAGGAAGGGGTCCTGTTTCTGCTTTCTGCACACGGCTAGCCAGTTTTCCCAACACCATTTATTAAATAGGGAATCCTTTCCCCATTGCTTGTTTTTGTCAGGTTTGTCAAAAATCAGATGGTTGTAGATGTGTTGCATTGCCTCTGAGGCCTATGTTCTGTTCCATTGGTCTATATCTCTGTTTTGGTACCAGTATCATGCTGTTTTGATTACTGTAGCCTTGTAGTATAGTTTGAAGTCAGGTAGTGTGATGCCTCCAGCTTTGTTCTTTTTGATTAAAATTTACTTGGCTATGCAGGCTCTCTTTTGGTTTCATATGAAGTTTAAGGTGTTTTTTTCCAGTTCTGTGAAGAAGGTTATTGGCAGCTTGATGGAGATAGCATTGAATCTATAAATTACTTTGGGCAGTATGGCCTTTTTCATAATATTGATTATTCCTAACCATGAACATGAAGTGTTTCTCCATAATTTTTTTTTCTCTCCATAATTTTTATAGTTTTAGTAGAGACAACGTTTCACCATATTGGTCAGGCTGGTCTTGAACTCCTGACCTTAGGTGATCCACCTGCCTCAGCCTCCCAAAGTGCTGGGATTACAGGCATGAGCCACTGTACCCAGTCAAAAATCTTTATTTTAATTTAACTTATTTTAAGTTTAGGGGGTACATATAAGTGCAGGCTTGTTATATAGGTAAACTTGTTTCATGGGGATTAGTTGTACAGATTATTTTGTCACCCAGGTATTAAGCCTAGTTACTATTGGATAAACATTAAGCCAGAATGTGATGCAAGTTAAAGTCAATCGGCTGAGATTGAGAAAACAGAAAGAAATCTCCTCTGCTATATAGCCAAGCAGATACAACCTACTACATACACGTTCTCAAGGTAACCAGCATCTAGCCCTCAAGTTAGAAGACCTGAGAGCACCCTTTGTCCACATATAGTTCATCCTAGATTCACCTGATAATTGTGTTTGTGTTCACTAATTGGCTGAGCACAAAGATAAAATAAATTTCTCATATATTCCTAACAGTAGGCCCTTTTGCAACTTGGTGCAAGGTGTCCCCTTAAAGTCAAGTAAGGTTTCTAAACTGAGTTTTATCTTAGGTTGTTAGGCTTCTTAACTGGCTCTTATTCTCTCTTAGAAACTGGGAAATTGAAGCTCTATCTTCCTTGATGACTACCTTTCAAATACGAATTGTTGGGTTCTTGAGGAAGGCATTTCTGCATCTCAAAGCTGCTAAGAGGCTTATTTAATTTTTTAAAAAATGTATACACATTCAAAGAGACAAAAGAACTTCTCATTACAGGTCTGCTAGTTAAGCACTCTAAGAAAATGGAGAAAAGGGAGAGAAGTCCCTTCTTTTATTTTCAAGAGGGAGAGTTTAGCCTCTCCTTCCTTATCTGTATTTGCCCTCATGGAATCCAGCACAGATAACTGGAGATAGGAGGTCACTGTTGGACTGCCTGATGTTGCCTTGTAGCGGCCTCTATGCACACGTGAAGCATGGGGGTGAGAGGTCTTCATTTACTTCTACAAGCATTGCCTGATTGCACCGAGATATTTTAATTTGTTGTGAAGACTAGAGATCAGATTCAGACCCGTTCTAGGACGTAGCTGAGAGGGTACAGGCGAAGTCCCTCCACTGGGGCACTCAGTGAATATGGGGAGTGTGGGGATGCACGTGTGAGTGACATGGGCACTCAAGGAAGCAGGAAGCATTCAAACCTTCAGTTTGAGATTTGACCTTCAGGGAGAAGATGGCACAAGATAATTTAGTGTGCTGGTAAAGTCATGCCCTTTGGAGCTTCAGGCCCAGAGACTGTTAGCTACTGATTGCCTACAGGCTAGGATCCTGCTTGCTTGCCTGGCTACACTATCCCATGGTCCTGCTGGAGAGAGCCTGTGGGGCCAAGGAATGGTGCCATTTCCCATTCTGCCAAGAGCCACTGGGTGCTCTTGGCCGACGTTAGTAGAGGACAGATGGCAAAGCAGGGGAAGCCACTTAGTGGGGCTAAGGGGGAGAAAGAGGGACCTAGTCACTGGAGCACTGTGGGCACAGAAACTGCTCCATAACCCTAGCCTTGCCACAGTCATTCCAGGCATAGCGTCCCACTCTGAGGAACGGTCCCTTCTGTTCCTAGCAGCCTCCTCTATTGACTTGATGCTTTAGTCCCCTTCTCTAGGATTTGGCCTAGTTAGTTACTCCTGGGGATGATCATCTATCTCCCCTCAGCCTGGCCTGTCCGTGTGTTTCAGACACTACTGCAAACCTGGTGGAGCAAAGGACAGGTGGGTATCAGTACTATGTGGATAGGCTGAGGCCATGAGCTGCATCCTAAGGAATTCCAGTATCCCCAGGTCAGCTGATACCAGCAGGATCTCCGGGAGCAACTCCAGATGCTGGCTACTCTGCAGAGTCCTGGGGATAAAGAGGTCAAAACTTTCCTAGAGTGGATTACAGGCTGCTCATGGCCAGTGTGACCCAGGGCAGAACCCTGTACTGCACCTACAGCAAGATACAGTGAGAAACCCTCCCTAGGTTTATGAATAAAAGTCAAAACACCGATTCCCCTGGTTCCCATCCATTAACCGTAGTCCTCCTTCTTCCTTGACAGCCTTCCCAAGCCAGCTTTCTTTCCACCCAAATCCCCTGCTCCTTGTCTTGTAACCACAAATAGACTCTCTCTGCTAATTTCCCAAGTACCTTTCAGAGACTGCTCTCTGAATAGCACCGTGATTTAGCCATAGGCTCTGGAGGGTTAAATGCAGACTTGGCCCTTCTACTTGTGAGCTCTGAGGAAGTCTTTTAATCTTCCTGAACCTCAGTTTCTGTGTCTGTGAAATGCAGACAGTAACTATCCATCTCAGAGGACTGCTGTGAGGACAAAACAATACAATTCAGGTGAAGTCTTTAGTATAAGCAAAAAGACATAGAAAACAATCAGGGGGCCTTAGCTGTTCTCTCCAAAATATGCATATATAAAAAGCATGTACATAGGCTGGTGCAGTGGCTCATGCCTGTAATCCCAGCACTTTGGGATGCCGAGGAAGGCGAATCACCTGAGATCAGGAGTTCAAGACCAGCCTGACCAACATGGCGAAACCCTGTCTCTATTAAAAATACAAAGCTAGCCAGGTATGGTGGTGCATGCCTTCATTATCAGCTACTTGGAAGGCTAAGACAGGAGACTTATTTGAACCCAGGGGATGGAGGTTGCAGTGAGCTGAGATCATGCCATTGCATCCCAACCTGAGCAACAAGGGCAAAGCTCCATCTCAAAGCAAACAAAACATGCACATATAGGTGCACAGTATGCACATATAAAAAGCATGTGGCATTTTAATGTCAGTATCAACAGCACCCCACCCCAGGCCAGAGATGCTTGGGAGAAACCTGGAGAAATTCTAGGCACTCAGAAGAGGGGTGGGGTGAATCTCTCATCCAGTAAATGCCTCCCTTGATAAGCACACACACTTGGACTACATAGCCATGTTTCCAGTTAAACTCCTGTTTTTAATACCATACCTACCTCTACCTAAAGTTCTCAAAGCCCAATTCAAACTGATCTTTTAAACAGTAAGACTCAGAAAGGAGAAGGGTCTAGATCTGTCATGTAGAGCTCACCAAATGTTGAACTAATAAGCCATGAGTCAGAGCTGGGTCTGCAGCCTGAGTAGAGTCATTCACAGAGTGAGGGGCAAGACAAGGAGGCTCAGACCCCAGGCAGGAAGCTGGGACAGTTTCATCGTCAGAAAGAAATGGTGGGTGGGGTATGAGAGAGAATGAATGAGACCCAGGATCCCAAGACCCTTGCAGAGGTGGGAGTGAGGGAGGCTACTGTAGCTGAGCCAACCTGCTTCTGGCTCGGAGCTTCTCTAGCCCAGAGGCTGTGGACCAAGTGAGCAGGTAAGTGGGTTGCAGGTGGGAGTGAGCCAACAAGAGGTCGTGGGGAAGATACCTCTGTCTCTTATGGTAGTTTGGGCAGTTGTCAGGAGAGAGGCTGGGAGGGTTTTTTCTCAGCTTGTGGTGAGTGAGGAATTTTTCCATCAGGGGATATCATCTGCCTGTGGCTCTCCATGATCTGCAGGGTATTAGTCTGGGAAGCTCACAGCGCACTAGGTGAGATTCTGAGTTGTTTTTGTTTTTGTTTTTGGAAACAGAGTCTTGCTCCGTTGCCAGACACCAGGCTGGAGTGCAGTGGCGTGATCTCAGCTCACTGCAACCTCCGCCTTTTGGGTTCAAGCAACTCTCCTGCCTCAGTCTCCTGAGTAGCTGGGACTATAGGTGCCCACCACCACACCCAGGTAATTTTTGTATTTTTTTTTTTTTTTTTTTTTTTTTTTAGCTAAGCTCCTTTTTTTTTCTTTTTTTTAAATTTTTTAAAATTTTTATTGCATTATAGGTTTCGGGGTACATGTGCAGAACGTGCAAGGTAGTTGCATAGGTACACACATGGCAGTGTGTTTTGCTGCCTTCCTCCCCTTCACCACACTTGGCATTTATCCCCAGGCTGTCCCTCCCCAGCCCCTGCCCCGCGGTCCCTCCCCCATTCCCCCCAATAGTCCCAAGTGTGTAGTAGACCCCCTCCCTGTGTCCATGTGTTCTCATTTTTCTCACCCACCTATGAGTGAGAATATGCGGTATTTCTTTTTCTGTTCTTGTGTCAGTTTGCTGAGAATGATGTTCTCCAGGTTCATCCATGTCCTTACAAAGGACACAAACTCATCATTTTTGATTGCTGCATAATATTCTATGGTGTATATGTGCCACATTTTCCCAGTCCAGTCTATCATCAATAGGCATTTGGGTTGGTTCCAGGTCTTTGCTATTGTAAACAGTGCTGCAATGAACATTCGTGTGCATGTGTCCTTATAGTAGAACGATTTATAGTCCTTTGGATATATACCCAGTAATGGTATTGCTGGGTCAAATGGAATTTCTATTTCTAGGTCCCTGAGGAATCGCCACACTGTCTTCCACAATGGTTGAACTAATTTACACTCCCACCAACAGTGTAAGAGTGTTCCTATTTCTCCACATCCTCTCCAGCATCTGCTGTCTCCAGATTTTTTAATGATCGCCATTCTAACTGGCGTGAGATGGTATCTCAATGTGGTTTTGATTTGTATCTCTCTAATGACCAGTGATGATGAGCATTTTTTCATATGTTTGTTGGCCTCATGTATGTCTTCTTTTGTAAAGTGTCTGTTCATATCCTTTGCCCATTTTTGAATGGGCTTGTTTGTTTTTTTCCTATAAATCTGTTTGTGTTCTTTGTAAATTCTGGATATCAGCCCTTTGTGAGATGCGTAAACTGCAAAGATTTTTTCCCATTCTGATGGTTGCCGATTCACTCTAGTGACTTTTTCTTTTGCCGTGCAGAAGCTGTGGAGTTTGATTAGGTCCCATTTGTCTATTTTGGCTTTTGTTTCCAATGCTTTTGGTGTTTTGGTCATGAAGTCCTTGCCTACTCCTATGTCCTGAATGGTTTTGCCTAGATTTTCTTCTAGGGTTTTTGTGGTGCCAGGTCTTATGTTTAAGTCTTTAATCCATCTGGAGTTAATTTTAGTGTAAGGTGTCAGAAAGGGGTCCAGTTTCTGCTTTCTGCACAATGGCTAGCCAGTTTTCCCAACACCATTTATTAAACAGGGAATCCTTTCCCCATTGCTTGTTTTTGTCTGGTTTATCAAAGATTATATGGTTGTAGATATGCTGTGTTGCCTCCGATGCCTCTGTTCTGTTCCATTGGTCTATATCTCTATTTTGGTACCAGTACCATGCTGTTTTGATTACTGTAGCCTTGTAGTATAGTTTGAAGTCTGGTAGTGTGATGCCTCCTGCTGTGTTCTTTTTGCTTAGAATTGACTTGGCTATGCGGGCTCTCTTTTGGTTCCATATGAAGTTCATGGTGGTTTTTTCCAGTTCTGTGAAGAAATTCAATGGTAGTTTGATGGGGATAGCATTGATTGTGTAAATTACTTTGGGCAGTATAGCCATTTTCATGATATTGATTCTTCCTAACCACGAACATGGAATGTTTCTCCATCTGTTTGTGTCCTCTCTTATTTCGTTGAGCAGTGGTTTGTAGTTTTCCTTGAAGAGGTCCCTTACGTTCCTTGTGAGTTGTATTCCTAGGTATTTTATTTTCTTTGTAGCAATTGTGAATGGCAGTTTGTTCTTGATTTGGTTCTGTTTTAGTCTGTTATTGGTGTATAGGAATGCTTGTGATTTTTGCACATTGATTTTATATTCTGAGACTTTACTGAAGTTGCTTATCAGTTTCAGGAGCTTTTGGGCTGAGGTGATGGGGTCTTCTAGGTATACTATCATGTCGTCTGCAAATAGAGACAATTTGGCTTCCATCTTTTCTATTTGAATACCCTTTATTTCTTTTTCTTGCCTGATTGCTCTGGCTAGAACTTCCAGTACTATGTTGAATAGGAGTGGTGAAGAGAGGGCATCCTTGTCTAGTGCCAGATTTCAAAGGGAATGCTTCCAGTTTTTGCCCATTCAGTATGATATTGGCTGTTGGTTTGTCATAAATAGCTTTTATTACTTTGAGCTATGTTCCATCAATACCGAGTTTATTGAGGGTTTTTAGCATAAAGGGTTGTTGAATTTTGTCAAATGCCTTCTCTGCGTCGATTGAGATAATCATGTGGTTTTTGTTTTTGCTTCTGTTTATGTGGTGAATTACATTTATAGACTTGCGTATGTTCAACCAGCCTTGCATCCCCGGGATGAATCCTACTTGATCATGATAGATAAGTTTTTTAATGTGCTGTTGCAATCGGTTTGCCAGTATTTTATTGAAGATTTGTGCATCTATGTTCATCATGGATATTGGCCTGAAGTTTTCTTTTCTTGTTGAGTCTCTGCCAGGTTTTGGTATCAGGATGATGTTGGTCTTATAAAATGATTTGGGAAGGGTTCCCTCTTTTTGAATTATTTGGAATAGTTTCAGAAGGAATGGTACTAGATCCTCTTTGTGTGTCTGATAGAATTTGGCTGTGAACCCATCTGGACCTGGGCTTTTTTTGTGTGGTAGGCTCTTAATTGCTGCCTCAACTTCAGACCTTGTTATTGGTCTATTCATAGTTTGGGCTTCCTCCTGGTTTAGGCTTGGGAGGACACAGGCATCCAGGAATTTATCAATTTCTTCCTGGTTTACTAGTTTATGTGCATAGAGTTGTTTGTAGTATTCTCTGATGATGGTTTGAATTTCTGTGGAATCTGTGGTGATTTCCCCATTATCGTTTCTTATTGCATCTATTTGGTTGTTCTCTCTTTTCTTTTTTATCAGTCTGGCTAGTAGTCTGTCTATTTTGTTGATCTTTTCGAAAAACCAGCTCTTGGAATTGTTGATTTTTTGCAGGGTTTTTCGTGTCTCTATCTCCTTCAGTTCTGCTCTGATCTTAGTTATTTCTTGTCTTTGGCTAGGTTTTGAGCTTTTTTGATCTTGCTCCTCTAGCTCTTTCAATTTTGATGATAGGGTGTCAATTTTGGATCTCTCCACTCTTCTCATGTGGGCACTTATTGCTATATATTTTCCTCTACAGACTGCTTTAAATGTGTCCCAGAGATTCTGGTACGTTGTGTCTTCGTTCTCGTTGGTTTCGAAGAACTTCTTCATTTCTGCCTTCATTTCATTGTTTATCCAATCAACATTCAAGAGCCAGTTGTTCAGTTTCCATGAAGCTGTGTGGTTCTGAGTTATTTTCTGAATTCTGAGTTCCAACTTGATTGCACTATGGTCTGAGAGACTGTTGATTATGATTTCAGTTGTTTTGCATTTGCTGAGGAGTGCTTTACTTCCAATTATGTGGTCAATTTTGGAGTAGGTGTGATGTGGTGCTGAGAAGAATGTATATTCTGTGGATTTGGGGTGGAGAGTTCTGTAAATGTCTATCAGGTTTGCTTGTTCCAGGTCTGAGTTCAAGTCCTGGATATCCTTGTTAATTTTCTGTCTGGTTGATCTGTCTAATATTGACAGTGGAGTGTTAAAGTCTCCCACTATTATTGTGTGGGAGTCTAAGTCTCTTTGTAAGTCATTAAGAACTTGCCTTATATATCTGGGTGCTCCTGCATTGGGTCCATATATATTTAGAATCGTTAGCTCTTCTTGTTGTATCGATCCTTTTACCATTATGTAATGACCTTCTTTGTCCCTTTTGATCTTTGTTGCTTTAAAGTCTATTTTATCAGAGATGAGAATTGCAACTCCTGCTTTTTTCTGCTCTCCATTTGCTTGGTAAATCTTCCTCCATCCCTTTATTTTGAGCCTTTGTGTATCCTTGCATGTGAGGTGGGTTTCCTGGATACTGCACACCGATGGGTTTTGGTTTTTTATCCAATTTGCCAGTCTGTGTCTTTTGATTGGTGCACTTAGCCCATTTACATTTAGGGTTAATATTGTTATGTGTGAATTTGATACTGCCATTTTGATGCTAGCTGGCTGTTTTGCCCATTGGTTCATGTAGATTCTTCATTTTGTTGATGCTCTTTAGCATTTGGTATGCTTTTAGGATGGCTGGTACTGGTTGTTTCTTTCCATGTGTAGTGCCTCTTTCAGGAGCTCTTGTAAAGTAGGCCTAGTGGTGACAAAATCTCTGAGTACTTGCTTGTTCATGAAGGATTTTATTTTTCCTTCACTTATGAAGCTCAGTTTGGCTGGATATGAAATTCTGGGTTGAAAGTTCTTTTCTTTAAGGATGTTGAATATTGGCCCCCACTCTCTTCTGGCTTGTAGAGTCTCTGCCGAGACATCTCCTGTGAGTCTGATGGGCTTCCCTTTGTGGGCGACCTGACCTTTCTCTCTGGCTGCCCTTAGTATTTTCTCCTTCATTTCAACCCTAGTGAATCTGACGATTATGTGCCTTGGGGTTGCTCTTTTTGCGGAGTATCTCTGCAGTGTTTTCTGTATTTCCTGGAGTTGAGTATTGACCTGTCTTGCTAGGTTGGGGAAATTTTCCTGGATAATATCCTAAAGAGTGTTTTCCAGCTTGGATTCATTCTCTTCATCACTTTCTGGTACACCTATCAAATGTAGGTTGGGTCTCTTCACATAGTCCCACATTTCTTGGAGATTTTGTTCATTCCTTTTTGTACTTTTTTCTTTAATCTTGGTTTCTCGTTTTATTTCATTGAGTTGATCTTTGACTTCTGATATTCTTTCTTCTGCTTGGTCAATTCGACTGTTGAAACTTGTGCATGCTTCGCGAAGTTCTCGTGTTGTGTTTTTCAGCTCCTTCAATTCATTCATATTCCTCTCTAGGTTTTCCATTCTTGTTATCAATTCCTCGAATCTTTTTTCAAATCTTTTTTCAAGGTTCTTAGTTTCTTTGCACTGATTTAGAACATGTTCTTTTAGCTCACTGAAGTTTCTCATTATCCACTTTCTGAAGTCTGATTCCGTCATTTCGTCACACTCATTCTCCGTCCAGCTTTGTTCCCTTGCTGGTGAGGAGTTTTGGCCCTTTGTAGGAGGTGAAGTGTTTTGGTTTCGGGTGTTTTCCTCCTTTTTGTGCTGGTTTCTTCCCATCTTTATGGATTTATCCACCTGTCGTCTTAGTAGTTGCTGATTTTTCAATTGGGTCTCTGTGTGAATGCCCAGATTGTTGATGATGAGGTATTTCTGTTACTTAGTTTTCCTTCTAATGGTCTAGCACCTCTGCTGTACGAGTGCTGAGGTCCACTCCAGGCCCTGCTTGTCTGGGGTACACCTGTAGCAGCTGCGGAACAGTGAGGGATGCTACCAGTTTCTTCTTCTGCTATCTTTGTTCCAGAATGATGCCCGCCAAATGTCAGTCTGATTAGTCCTTTTTGGCGGTGACTCTTTGGATATACAGGGGTCAGGGAGCTGCTTGAGGAGACAGTCTGTGCTTTTTAGGAGCTCCAGTGCTGAGCTGTGAGCTCCGTTGTTCATTCAGGGCTGTTGGGAGGATGTGTTTATGTCTGCTGCAACAGAACTCATAAACTTCTCCCTTTTTTTTCCCCCTTAGATACTCTGTCTTAGGGAGTTGGGGCTTTCTTTATGAGTATCTGTTGTACTGTCCTGCCCAGCTAGGAGGCAGTCTATTCACTATTTGCCTGCTGGGGCTCCGCCCGGCTAGCATGGGTCCACCCTGTTGCTGCTGGGCTCCGTTCTGCTGTGGCACACTCCACCCTGCTGGCGGAGTCTCTCTGTTATGGTAGGTTGCCTCGGCAACAGCAGGCTGCATCAGCCCTGGGCGGTACTTCAGTAGGGGCAGATTGCGTCCATAGTGGTGGATGCCCCTCCCCCCCAGGCTGCACCGTCCTAGATGCCAGCAGCAAAACTCTCAGCCCCGAGCACCTCCAATCGCTGCCCTGCTTGTCCCTGTGAGGGTAAGACCCGCCGAGCCCAATCACCCAGCTCCCTGCCTCAGAGTCCGTCCTCTCTCTCTCTCTCTCTCTCTCTCTCTTCCTCTCCCCAAGCTGAATGGTTGACTCTCACTGGTGCCCCAGTAGCCTGCTGATAGGGCACTGGGATCCGTGCGATCTCCCGTGCCACTGCCCACTGCACCAGCTCAGATCACATTTCCCAGGAATCTCCTGGTCTGGCTCATTGTCCAAGTCCCGTTCAATCAGATGGACATGCCAATCTGCCGTTCCAAATCTCAGATTGCTGGTTTAACAGGGCACCTGGACCAGTGAGTTTTGTGCCAGGTGCCACTGTGGTGTGGAGCCGGCTGAACCGGCCCCACGAGCCGGCTGCACTAGTGTCCCGTGTCTCTCCCACACCTGGGACTTTCAACGTTGTGTGGGCAAAAAACGTCCATCCGAGAATGTGGCTAGGACTCACCCTCTGCGCCTTCACTGAGAGCTGCGATCCTGAGTCGCCTCTATGACGCCATCTTGGGTCTCCAATTTTTGTATTTTTAGTAGAGACGGGGTTTCACCATGTTGGCCAGGATGGTCTCGATCTCTTGACCTCGTGATTCACCTGCCTTGGCCTCCCAAAGTGCTGGGATTACAGGTGTGAGCCACCACGCCCGGCAGGATTCTGGTTTTAATTATTCTTCCCTTCATCTCCTTGGCCTTGCATCTGTCACCCCCATCACTCCCTTTTCACATAAAGGTATCCAGACATGAGGATCATCTGGCTGAGACATTAGTTTGGCTCAACCTGGGTCAGGCACTCTAGACTGGGTGTTACCTCCCTTTTCCAACACTCGATGTTCCTGATCTTTCTAAAACACTGTGTACTGTTGAGGAAAATGGCCTTTCTGTGTGAACCTCAGAGCTTCTTTCTAGAATGTTTTTTTTTTTTGCACTAAATAAACAGAGGGATTCTAGGGGCCTGGGTCAAGGCTACAGAACAGAGGGACCAGAAACTCAGGCCTTGATGAAGGGCCTCCCTAGATGTCTGAAAACAGATTGAGTTCACTCAAATACATGGTTTTGGCTGCATTTGGTGTCCCTTATTGGCCTCTCTGACTTAATATCACTTCTCTGCTTCTGGTAACCTGTCCAACTCCCAATCATCCTCTCTCTCAAACACACACACACACACACACACACACACACACACACACACACACACATCCTCACTGTCCACATGGGTCCTCTACCCCTTGATCCTGCCATGACTTCAGGCCCACACCGCTCATACCCTGTCTTCAAGAATAGAATGAAAATTTAGGGCAGATAGACTAACTTGAATTGAAGCTTGATGAAGTCTCAGGTGTAGAGTCCTTGAGAGAGGCTTACTTATTATGAGAGTTCATTCAGGCAGGAGAGGGAGCATATACAGTCTGGTGGGACCAAGAGGCCAAAAGTGAAGCAAAAATAAATCACAGACAAGAGACTTGGAATAAAGAAACCTGTAATCCAGGTGAGGCAGATGAAGATGCCTGGAGAGAAACGTGGTCCAGGTAGTTCAGCTGTAGCCTGGAGACATATTGTATTAGGTTTAGATCATTGTAGATATTAGTATAGGTCTGTTTGTAGTTTTTTTTTTTCCAGCACAACCATGGATTCTGAATCATAACCTTGCAGCTTCCCATTGCAGACTACAGGGCCACCAGAATCATCTGATCAAAAGGTGAGCAGAGGCCAGAAATCAAATCATGCTGTCATGACCCTGGACCTGGTGGCTTTAGCTACTCATTTTTTCCAACAAGGACGCCCAGAGGATCAGAACTCCTGGGTTCTAGAGAGGAATGCAAAGGTCTGGCAGTTACTATCAGAGGAGCCTTTTCTGACAAACACCACAAACATTCTTCTGTTTCTCTCTATCAGTTTTCCCCTTGCCTCACTGCTGATTTCCCACATGCCTTTCAGTAAATGCTCTCTGCCGGACTAGCACAGCAATTTAACCATCGGGGTGGATGCAGATCTTGAATGCAGGGTCTGCTACTTTCAAGCTCTGGGGAAGTCTCTTAATTTCCCTGAACCTCAGTTTCTGTGTCTGTAAAATGCAGACGGTAACTCTGTTCATCTTAGAGGATAGAGTCCTCCCAGATGGAGGGCATGGCATCAGTCACAGGTGCTGGTCTCCTCTTTGCTCTCTCATGTGTTGCAGGTGACACCTATCTGGCTCCAGAGGACAAAAATAATATATATACACACACGTATATGTACACACTCCTCACTGCAAGCTGAGAAAACAACCCTCCCAGCCTCTCTCCTGACACCTCCTCCATGTCCAGAGGACATGGAGCCAGGTAGATGTTGGAGAGTAGGTCTGAGTTTCCTGGGGACTCAGGAGCCCTGGGAACATTTGAATACTTCTGTGTTCCCTCTTCCTTCAGGAAGCACACCTCCGTTAGAGAACACCATCACCGAGAGACCCTTGGTCAGGGCCACCAAGATGCTGTTAAACATGGAGGAGATGGCAGGATAAAGAGGCCCTGAGCCACTGCTCCTAAAGGAAAGTTGAAGCCCTCTGCTGGCAGATCTTACAACAAGGACATCAGCTCTGTGACTGGAGTGTTGAAAGGCACAGTGTTGAAAGCTCTGATGCGTTCCCTTCACCTCAGTCTCAGATACCTCCCTGGAAAATTTGCAGATGCAATTCTGCTCAGTTAGACCAAGAAATATGCTTTAATACCAGCATCTAGACCCTTAGTTCTATGGTGATTAAACTAGCCCTCCTAGACTAGCACACTGTAGGGGCTGAAAGAGTGCTTTTTGATTGAATGAATTATATTATATACCTGTTATTTGGACAGGAAGTATTGACCTATGTGATGTAAGTCTTCTGTCTTCAGGCTGATAAAAATTATATTATATATATACACACACACATATATATGCACACACTCCTCACTACAAGCTGAGAAAACAACCCTCCCAGCCTCTCTCCTGACAGTTACCTAAACTACCATAAGAGACAGAGGTATCTTTCCCATGACCTCTCACTGGCTCACTCCAACCTGCATCCCTCTTACCTGCTTACTTGGTCCACAGCCTCGTATGCTTGTGCATAACCCAGTTTACTGGATACCGCTTGGTCTACTCCATTAATTTATTATCCCTCTCTGTTTTGTCTCTCACATCAGATTGTAGGTTCTCAATGACAGAGAGACTGAGGTTTTCTTGTGATTCTAGGGTGGTCGACTTGTGATCCTGCCTAGTCCTCAGATGGGAGGGGATGATGTCCTGCATCTCCATCATATGAGGGAACATAGTTAATTGAGGAATGGAAATAATTTTTCCCAGAAGAGTAAGAGTATTTCAAGCCTTTAGAACTGGTTTTCTCTATGTAGCATTCTGCTCTGTATACGTTCATTAGCATGGACTGATTCTCCTTCCTACACTCCACTCACTCCTTTACCAACCATCTACCACCCAAACTCATAGTTCTCATTCAAAGTGTCACCCCATCCCTGTCCCTCATGGGTACAGTTAGGGGGCAGTCTCATGGGAATTACGTGCCTATCGAGGGGCACTGAGCTGGACCGTTTAGTAGGTGTGATGTTTCTGTTTATAGATGAGCAGCTGCAAGTTGGGATGCAGAACAAACCTGGCCACCAGAAGGAGCCTCCCTAATGCAACACTTAGTGTCCCTTAGTGTCCCCTCCACTCTTGCCTGGTGTCTACTGAAGGAGAAGGGTGTATATTAGGAATCCCATTTTTTTTAGGACCCTACTCTCCTGATCTCCTTTGGGGCTTATTCTCAGTTAATATGCTTTTTATCTTTATACAACTATATATAATACAATGGTTTGTATATTTTTGGAAAGATTACTCTGTGTTTTTAGTTATTATCTGAAGTCTTAACCTAGCCAGAGCTCTCTGAGGTTGATCTCCTGAGACAGAGGATTATGTCTTACTGATTACTGAGAGCTTTATTAGTCCCCATTCTAAAGCAACTGTGAAAGCTTCATCTTCACATATTTTATTAACTGAAATTTTAGTTTGGGGAGAAAAATGGTTTAGAGGTCATTTTTCAGAGGAGAACCTTAGCCTCTAAAGATGTCTCCCAACTGGAGCTTGTGCTAAGATTTCAATACAGTAGTAACATTGTATAAGGCCAGCTGATCCTAGTTAGTGAAACATGGCAGGGTTACTGGATTCAATGAGCATCAGCACTATCCATAAGACTCCACAAGCACTGTGAGGTGACCTCCTTGGTTAAGGAATGCTTTTTTGTGTGGAATGCATAAGGCATTCAGTCATATAGACAAGGAGAAGCTAAGTGTAACACCTCCATCTTACCTTTGCCCTCTTCTACACTTCTATTTAAATCACTCTTTATTAGACATCCTTTTGTCAATCATCTTAGTAATGTGCCAAAATCACACATTGTCTAATTTAGTACATGTAGTAGAGGATTTTGTACCCCAAATGACTGTGGACTGGCCTTTTTTTAAAATGTCAGTTATCAGTTCTTTAGACAGAATATAATTCCCACTTCAATTGTCTAAAGAATTTTGGGTTTTCCATCTTTATTTAGAAGGCAACAAGGGTTGTTATGAATAATCACAGTGAGGATATGCACAAGTAAAACTGCTCAAGCTCCCACTCTGTTTAGCAGAAATAAGACAGGTATGCACGGGGCAGTCTAGTGAGTTAATTTATGTTTAATTCTGAAGCTGAATGCTGGGAACAAGCTGCGTCACATGGTCCACAGCTGCCACAGGAGCTCAGTTATTTTGGATTACATTTTCAATCCAGGGTATATAGTAAAAAATTTTGGCATAAATGCCAACATCAGCTCTCAAAACACATCCATCCGCAAAAGACAGGATTCCTTGAAGCATCCCATTGCAGATTGCTGGGGCAGCAGAAACTTCCTGCCAGGAAAACAACAACAAAAACAACAAAAAGCAGGTTATCTTTCTGGCAAGACAGAAGGAAGAATATGGGAAAATTAAGGCATTGAGAATATGTTACCTTGCAGGGCTGCCTCCTTCCTGGCACGATGCCCACACACAGCATACTTTCCTTGATGTTGTAGGTTTTATAGGCATTGCGGCACTGAGGCTGGGAGATTATGGAGATATTCACAGTTTGCAGTGAATCGGGCTCCTTGTCTAAAGAAAAGAGAAAAGTCAGACTTCCTTAAGAGTTCTTTTAGGCATTAAACCTTCTTTTAAAAAACATTTCTTCTTCTACCATAAGAAATGAAAAGAGATCAAACATTTAGAGAAATCAGAATGGTGGCAGTTAGGACAAGAGCACAGGAGATGTTCAGATTAACAATTTCTCATGATGCAAATGTCTGTGACTTTATAATAAAGTGATCAAATTCCTGGAAGTTATATGTAAATATGAGACATTCCTGTACTGAAATGAAACACTTTGTTTTAAACTTTTCTGGAAAATTGGCCCAGCATGGTAGCTCAGGCCTGTAATCCCAGCACTTTGGGAGTCCAAGACGGGGAATCACCTGAGGTCAGGAGTTCAAGACCAGCTTGGCCAACATGGTAAAAACCCATCTCTACTAAAAATACAAAAATTAGCTGGGCATGGTGGCATGCACCTGTAATCCCATCTACTTGGGAGGTAGGAGAATCGCTTGAACCCAGGAGGCATAGGTTTCAGTGAGCCAAGTACTCACCACTGCACTCCAGCCTGGGTGACAAGAGTGAGAGGCCATCTCAAAACAAAACGAAACAAAACAAAAAACCTTTTCTGGAAATTTAAACATTCAAAGGGTTTCCTTTGAGATGTAATTTGTAGAGTTTCTCATTTGTCAGGTCAAAACAAAACCAAGTATCTGTACCGAAAAAGTCACTCAAAAAGCAGTTTTCTTAAACACATAAAGCTAGTAAGTGGTAAAGCTAGGATTTAAAACTGGGGTTCCTAGTTCCTAATTAATATTCTTTTATTTATATCACAATGGTCCACAAATACTTTGAATTGTGTACACTTATAACAACATTTGTGCAATCAGAAACAAAATGAGGAAAACAGCAAAGTAGTATAAACACATGTAGCACATGTTCTTTTCACAGAAGTTTCTTTGGGATGAAGTATTGTGTTTTCAGATTTAGTCTTTTTTTATAATGGAGGAGTGTGTTTGATGTCTTTATTTGAAAATAATGTAAAAGTTATTGAAAAGAAAATGTTTGAGATCCTTCACTTTATTTTCCAACCAATAATTTTATGGCTAAACATTTCTTTTGAGACTACTTCTTTAGGAAATGCTTACTTAAGTATTTCATGAGCCAGATCAAAATGAGGTGCCTTTTTTTTGAAGTCATATCTCTTTTTGACCCACGTTCCATTACCCAGATGAGTCAATATACCGCTTACCAGAAGGACATTTGGCTGTTTTCAAAAACCAACTTGACTCTCAAAGGACAAATAATTTCTACTTCTTGATATATTCAAGAAAATGTGCTCTAAATCTGAAGGTATTTACTAAGGAGTAGTTTTAAAAGGCTTGAATCATGGAAACAATTATAGAATAAGTGTATATCTGCCCTTTGGCTTCTATAAAGAGAAAGTAGTGAAGGATAGATAAATGTAATCTGACAGGCTTGTTTAAAATAAATCTCCGATTCCTACTGTGGCATTTAGTATGTGATGTATATCATACATACTTGAACTTACTCATAAGTAAGGTTGCATTAACAATTCTTCATAAGGGATCATATCATTGTTCTATTTTGCTAATAGGTAATCTACTCCCCTTCGCCACTACTCTCTACTCTTATAATAACAACTATAGATAATTAGGGTTTGCCTAAAAATTTGGAGTTGGGGTAATGGGCAATGGGGATGCAACTTAGGAAACAGAAAGCTGCCTTAGGTCGTGGGAGTTTTTTATGGAATATGATATGTGAGGCACAGAAAAAAGCTTATGTAGAATATCTAGTTTAGGAGTTTCAAATTATGTATAGAAGACTTCCATTGATAAAAATAGTGGTGGCCCTTTGAGAGTTTTCTGGAGAAATGAATGAATGCTTAGAATGTTACCAGTTGAAAATGGTTATTTCAGAAATTCTTTTTAAAACTTCAACTGTGTATCTTTATTACAATCTTTCATAGGAAGTTCTATCTCATTTAGCACAATATTATGTATTTATCTTACATTTAATATACTGATATTTATTTCATGATTTTTCAAGGTTTCAAGTTGCTTTATTGCCTGAAATGGTCTAAAAATATACAACATAGTAGTCTGCTTTATTTCAGAGTTAAGGAAATTGAGGCTTCAAGGTAAAATGACCTGCCGTCACATAGAAAATTAGGATTAGAATACAAATGTTTTCTTTCTACTAAAAGCACTTCTATCATAAATGAAAGTCAAAATGATAAAAAGATACAGTCGGAGAGAAAAAAAACTTGAAGCACTCCTTCAGTGAGGTACAGGAAAAAGGAAAGGGGAGGAAGAGGATGAATAAAGAGGTTAGAAGAAAGCTTCACTGGGCAGAATTGAGGAAGCCAAGACTAGCGAAGGTGTAAAAGCATATCTAATTCTGAGAGAAGAACATTGTCTTGAACTCACAGATATCACACACGTTGTAGCTCCAGGTGGAGACAGAACACATAGTATCTGCTGAGACAGTTTGGTAGGGCAGGTTGGCTAGTTTCACATAGTCATTGAGTTCAGCCTCTCTTTTCAGCTTGATTAACATGATGTCATGATCTATAGAAGTGATTGAGAAGTGTGGATGATGAATCATCTTCTCATAGCCAATCACTTGCAGATGCTTTTCATTGGAGTCTGCTGGGATTGTAACCCCCAATATCACCCGAAGCTTCCTGGAACAATATAGATGCTTATGAGAGGACTTAACGGAGATGGCTTTCCCATCCTTATGAGCCTCTATTATCCCTCCCCACAGACCTTTTTCTATACCGTTATATGTCTCCCAAAGGCTTTCCTAATTCCACTTAATTGGGAGATGGTCTCAGGCAGGGGTGAGGGTCTGTGCCCAACCTGAGAACCTGAAGAATGGCGTGCCTTTGAGGGCTTATTGCTCACGGTAAATTGCAGTGTGCAGCTGTGATCACCCAAAGAGGGTGGATCAGGACTCCAGTGCAGGGCAAGTAGTCAGATTTCAAGTAGACCAAGTAGGGGGGAGTGGAGCTGACTGTGTAATCTGGATTAAAGGCCGAAGCAACTGGAAAGAGAGGCATAGACAAGAAATTCTGAGATTTCTCAGTCATCACTAGAAAAACTTCAGGAAAGTCATTTAATAGGCTCCAAGTTCCCCTACCCTTTTCTCCAGCAACTTTATCTGTAAACTGAATCTGTAAAATGACTTACTTTGTTCTAAAACATGAAGAAAATGATACATGGTAGAAACCTATCTCTTTCAAAAAAATAAAAGGTGTTTGGCTTTTTTGTTGTCAATGAAATCTTTTAAATTAAATGTTAAACTTTCATAAATATCTTACATAACTTAGTGGGTTCTTTGCTAAATCAACTCATTTTTTTACTATTTTTACCAATTTTAGAATGCTTTAATAAGTCTTAAAGAATTCTTATTTACAAAGCTTTGATAAGTCTTATCTTTTTTCCCCAACAATAAGTCAAGACTGAATAATATGAGTGCCACGACAAGAGCAGACCAAATGCTAAGAGTCTGAGGAGGGGAAAAATAATTTATTGTTTTTTAAAATATACATTGAGCACCTAGTATGTGTCAAGCTCTGTTTTAGGGGCTTGGGCTATATAGTGAACAGAATATATACTCCTGCTCTCATGTATTACAATGAATGGAGATATTCATTAATAATAAGCACAACACACAGGTAAACTATGTAGGATGTTAAATGGTGATTAGTTCTATGGAAATAAAAGGAGTGGGAAAGAGAGAAAGGTATTACCAAGTGTGTGCTAGGGGAGAAGAAGGGATATCAGGTAGTATTTGTTTGTCTGAGATAGGATCTTACTCTGTTGCCCAGATTGCAGTGCAGTGGCAAGATCATGGCTCAATGCAGCTTCAACCTCTTACTCAGGCTCAAGCAATCCTCCTGAACAGCCTGGACTACAGGTGTGTGCCACCACATCTAGCTAATTTTAAAATATTTGAATGTTTATTGTAGAGGTGGAGCCTTGCTATGTTGCCCAGGCTGGCCTCAAACTCTTGGGCTCAAGTGATCCTCCTACCTCAGTGTCCCAAAGTGCTGGGAATATAGGCATGAGCCACGAACCCAGCCTTAGGTAGTATTCAACCAGTCATCAGAGTAGAACTTCATGGTTGAACAATAACATGTTGAACAATAACATGAAGACAGGGGAAGTTGCATAATCAAACATCTGGGTGAAGGAACTCCAGGCAGAGAAAACAGCTGCAATGAGGGTCCTGAGGCTTGTGTCAGTTACATCACAGAGGCTATGGCTGCTGACCCAGAGTGAGTGAAGGGGAACAGAGCAGGAAAGGGGCTCAGAGGTGGGTGGAGGGTTTTGTAGAGCAGTATAAGAACTTGGACTTGTTTTCTGAGTACAAATGAAACCACTCAAGGATTTGTGCAAAGGAGTGATGACAGTCTTCTCCTGGAGAACTTGTAGAGTGCGGAAGTATAGAGGGGTCTGTTAGGAGAATAATTTGCTAATACAGGCAGGAGGTGGTGGCTTGGACCATTGTGAGCAGTGGAGATGGTGAGATGTGATTGGATTTAGGATATGTTTAGAAGATAAAGCCAACAGGTTTTTCTAAGAGATCAAATGTGGGGTAGGAAAGAAAGAGAATTTATGAATAACTCTGGATTTATGCCTGAGTAACCAGAACTGTGCCAGGAGACATCTGATTCTTCAATGTTCTGTTGTGCCTTCTGCAGTGCAGAACATCAGTCCTGTTGCAGGCAGGCCCAGAGTCAGGTATTAGGAGTGAGTCTGGTATTTGAGTGACAATGTCCACATCTCACCCAAAAGCACACAAGCAATCCTCCTGCGGCAGGCAGGTAGGCAGGCACTATCACAGGAGGAAACTTAGTGGGAACAGGGCAGTAGGGAGGGACAGAGAAGCATCCTACACTTGAATTCTGGAGTGACACCTCTCCCCATTACCCACCTTTCATGCTTTACCCAGGATTTCTCTTTGATGAGTAAAGAGACAAATATGCACACACTTACCAGTCAGATTCAAGAGAGCCCAGAGGAGGATAAACTTCATGATGATGTTGAACACCCAGTTCAGCTCCAGCTTCTAGAAAACATGGAAGAGAGAGAAAAAGACTAAATAAAATAAAGCAAGATTCTAGAATTGGAAAAATATATCATCTGAATTCTTTTAGTAGCAGGATTCAGTTGTAGAAACAGTGTCCATCACTCAGAGGACAGTGTAGTGTCATCTTTCAGAGAGATAAAAATAGAGGTTAAGTGATTCGTCCCCAGTACAGTAGAAAATAGTTCTGGAATTCAGAGTTATGCCCTCTGTCTTCAGGGAAGAAAGTACCAAAGCTAAGAGAAGTTGAAGTTCACAGTGTCTCTATAGCTGACTCCTGTGTGATCTCCTTTTTGTCAGCCTCAGCAGGCAGGTGCCCCTCTAAGCTATGTGTGGGCTGCTGCCCCTCCTGTCTGTGTGATGCTAAACCCCACTGTGTGATGCTATTTTTCTTTGGTAGACATAATGTAGCCCCCTGGAGCTGACATTGCTTCCTCTGTCGACATTAAACTCTGCTTTGAAATACATTAACCTTTTCCTTCATGTCACTATTTATCCATTTGTTCTGTGAACCAACCTGCAAATTATTTATCTTATGTATCTAACTTGTGCCAGGATCTGTGCTGGCTGTTGCGGTTGCCTCAATTTAAAAACGTCTTCCCTACCTTCTAAGAGCTTAGAGACTACTGGGAATGATACTTAAGCAGATGGTTATGAAACAAAGTATTCAGAGCTAAAAATTGAGGTATGCCATAGATTAGGTAAAAATATTTGCAAAACACATACCTGCTAAATAATTCATGTATAAGAGAATAGGAAAATTTAACATTAAGAAAACAAACAACACAACCTAAAAGTGGGCCAAAGATCCTTACCAAATGTTTTAGTCTGCTTGGACTACTATAAAAAATAAAATAAATAAAAACTACAGTCTAGGTGTCTTACATGACAGATATTTAGTTACTTGTAGACTTGTAGTTCTAGAGGTGAGAAGTCCATGACCAAGGTGTTGAGGTGTTGTCTGGTGAGACCTCTCTCCCCGGCTTGTAGATGATCACCTTCTTACTGTGTCTTCACATGGCCTTCCCTCTGTGCACACAGAAAGAGGGAAAGAGAGCTCTCTGGTGACTCTTTTTTTAGGGACACAAATCCTATTGGATCAGAGCCCCACCCTTCTAACCTAATTTAGCCTTAATTACTTCCTTTTAGGCCCTATCTTCAATATAGTCACATTGAGGTTTAGGGCTTCAAACAGATATATTTTACGGTGATGGGGAAGATAACACCAGAGAATATGTACAGATGGCAAATGACATATGGAAAAATTCTCAATATAATATGTCATTAGAGAATTACAACAATGGGATACCACTACGTACCCTGTAGAAGGGCTAAAATCCAAACACTGATGGCAACAGATACTAGCAAGGATATCAAGTATCAAGAACTGATGCTGGTAAGAATTTATTGCTGGTGGGAGTGTGAAATGGAGTAGTCACTTTATAAAATAATTTGGAAGTTTCTTATAAAGCTCAACATAGGCTTACTATATGATACAGCAATTACACTTCTTGATACACCAAAAGATCTGAAAACTTATGTTCGCAAAAATTCTGCACATAGATGTTTATAGCAGCTTTGTTCATAATTGCCAAATCTTGGAAGCAACCACAGGGTCCTTCAATAGGGTAAATGGATAAACAAAGTGTGATTCATCCATATAGCAAAATGCTATTTAGAGATTTTATGATTTAAAAAACTTAATTCTCAAATCATGAAAAGACGTGGAGTAACCTTGTATGCACATTGCGAAGTGAAAACAGCTAGTCTGGAAATATACCATATAATTCCAATTATATGACATTCCAGAAAAGACAAAGCTATAGAGATACATGTGTGTGCAAGTACCTTTTTCATATAACAACTTATTTTCCTCTAGATAGATACCCAGGAGTGGGATTGCTGGATCGAATGGTAGATCCATTTTCAGTTCTTTAAGGAATCTCCCCGCTGTTTTCCATAGTGCTTGTACTAGTTTACAATCCCACCAACAGTGTAAAAGTGTTCTCTTTTCACCACATCCATGCCAACATCTATTATTTTTTAATTTCTTTGATTACAGCCATTCTTGCAGTAGTGAAGTGGTATCACATTGTGGTTTTGATTTGCATTTTCCTGATCATTAGTGATGTTAAGCATTTTGTTCATATGTTTTTTGGGCAGATGTATTTCTCTTTTAAAGAATTGTCTGTTCATGTCCTTAGCCCACTTTTCGATGGGATTGTTTATTTTTTTCTTGCTGATTTGTTTGAGTACCTGTATTAGTCTTTTTTCAGATATATAGATTGCAAAGCTTTTCTCAGGGTTGTCTGTTTACTCTGCTGATTATTTCTTTTGCTGTGCAGAAGCTTTTTAGTTTAATTAAGTACCGTCTATTTACCTTTGATTTTATTGCATTTGCTATTGGGTTCTTGGTCATAAAATCTTTGCCTAAGCCAAAGTCTAGAAGGGTTTTTTTACTATGTTATCTTCTAGAAATGGTATGGTTTTAGGTCTTAGATTGAAGTCTTTGATCTATCTTGAGTTGATTTTTGTATAGAGTGAGGGATGAGTCCAGTTTCATTCATTGGCTTGCCAATTATCCCAGCACCATTTGTTGAATTGGGTGTCCTTTCCCCACTTTATGTTTTTGTTTACTTTGTCAAAGATCAGTTAATTATAAGTATTTTATTTTATTTCTGAGTTCTCTATTCGGTTCCATTGGGCTATATGACTATATTCATACCAGGACCATTCTGTTTGGTGACTATGGCCTTATAGTATAGTTTGAAGTCAGGTAATATGATACCTCAGGATTTGTTTTTTTGCTTAGTCTTGCTTTGGCTATGCAGGGTCATTTTTGGTTCCATATGAATTTTAGGATTATTTTTTCTAGTTCTGTGAAGAATGATGTTGGTATTTTGGTGGGAATTGCATTGAATTTACAGATTGCTTTTGGCAGTACGGTCATTTTCACGATATTGATTCTACCCATCCATGAGCATGGAACGTGTTTTCATTTATTGGTGTCTTCTATGATTTCTTTTAGCAGTGTTTTGTAGTTTTCTTAGTAGAGGTATTTCACCTCCTTGGTTAAGTATATTTCTTTCTTTCTTTTTTTTTGGCAGCTATTGTAAAATGGATTGAGCTCTTGATTTGATTCTCAGCTTGGTTGCTGTTGGTGTGTAGCAGAGCTACTGATTTGTGTACATTAATTTTGTATCCTCAAACTTTGCTGAATTCATTTACCAGTTCTAGGAGCTTTTTGGATGAGTCTTTAGGGTTTTCTAGGTATATGATCATGTCATCAGCGAACTATGAAAGTTTGACTTTCTTGTTACCAATTTGGGTGCCCTTTATTTCTTTCTCTTGTCTGATTGCTCAGGCTAGGACTTCCAGTACTGTTTTGAATAGAAGTGGTGAAAGTAGGCATCCTTGTCTTTTTCCAGTTCTTAGGAGGAATGCTTTCAACTTTTCCCCATTCAGTATAATGTTGGTTGTGGGATTGTTATGGATGGCTTATATTACCTTAAGGTATGTCACTTCTTTGCCACATTTTGCTGATTCTGATGAGGGTTTTAATCATAAAGAGATGCTAGATTTTGTCAAATGCTTTTTCTGCATCTATGGAGATGATCATGTGATTTCTGTTTTGATTCTTTTTATATGGTGTACCACATTTGTTGGCTTGAAAATGTCAAACCATCCCTATATCCTTGGTATGAAACCCACTTGCTCATGGATTATCTTTTTGATATGTTGTTAGATTCTGTTAGCTAGTATTTTGCTAAGGATTTTTGCATCTATATTCCTCAGGGATATTGGTCTGTAGTTTTCTTTTTTGTGATATCCTTTCCTGGTTTTGATATTAGAGTGATGCCAGCTTCATAGAATGATTTAGGAAGGATTCTCTTTTTGGAATAGTGTCATTGTCTTTTGGAATAGTGTCAGAATTTGTGCTAATTTTTCTTTGAATGTCTGATAGAATTCATCTGTGAATCTGTTTGGTCCTGGACTTTTTTTGTTGGCAACTTTTAAATTACCATTTCAATCTTGCTGCTTGTTATTGGTCTGTTCAGAGTTTCTATTTCTTCCTTGCTTAATCTAGAAGAATTGTATATTTCCAGGAATTTATCCATCTTCTCTAGGTTTTCTAGTTTGTGCATGTGAGGGCATTCATAGTCTCCTTAAGTGATATTTTGTATTTCTGTGGTATCGGTTGTAATGTCTCCCATTTCTAATTGGGATTACCTGGATCTTCTCTTTTCTTTTCTTGGTTAATCTTGCTAATGATCTATGAATTCTATTTATCTTTTCAAAAAAACCAGTTTTTGTTTCATTTATCTTTTGTATTTTCTCGTTGTTTCAATTTCATTTGATTTTTCTCTAATTTTGGTTATTTCTTTTCTTCTTTTGGGTTTGGGTTGTTCTTGTTTCTCTAGTTTCTTGAGATGTAACCTTAGATTGTCTATTTGTGCAATTTCAGACTTTTTGATGTAGGCATTTAATTCTATGAACTTTCCTCTTAGTACCTCTTTTGATGTATCCCGGAGGTTTTGATAGGTTCTATCACTATTATTGTTCAGTTCAAAGAATTTTTAAATTTTGCTCTTGATTTCGTTGTTGACACAGTGATTATTCAGGAGCAGTTTATTTAATTTCCATGTATTTGCATGGTTTTGGGGGTTCCTTTTGGTGTTGATTTCCAATTTTATTCCACTGTGGTCTGAAAGAGTACTTGATATAATTTCAATATCCTTAAATTTGTTGAGATTTGTTATGTAGCCTATCATATAGTCTATCTTGGAGACAGTTCTATGTGGTGATGAAAAGAATACATATTCTGCAGTTGTTTGACAGAATGTTCTGTAAATATCAGTTAAGTCAATTTGTTCTTGGTTATAGTTTTAAGTCCATTTTTTTGGTTGTTGTTGACTTTCTCTCTTGATGACCTGTCTAGTGCTGTCAGTGGAGTATTGAAGTCCTCCACTATTATTGTGCTGCTGTCTATCTCATTTCTCAGGTCTAGTAGTAAATGTTTTATAAATTTGGAAGCTCCATTGTTAGTTGCATATGTATTTAGGATTGTCATATTTTCCTGTTTGACTAGTCCTTTTATTGTTGTATAATATCACACTTGGCCTTTTTAAACTGCTGTTGCTTTAAAGTTTGTTTTGTCTGATATAAGAATAGCTACTCCTGCTCAATTTTTGTGTCCATTTGCATGGATACCTTTTTCTACCCCTTTACTTTAAGTTTATGTGCTTCCTTATGTGTTTGGTGAGTCTCTTGAAGACAGCAGATACTTTGGTTAGTTCTTCTTATCCATTCTGCCATTCTGTATTTACATTCAATGTTAGTATTGTATTGTGAGGTACTATTGTATTCATCATGCTACTCATTGCCTAAGTTCGTTTTTTTATTGTGTTATTGTTTTATGGGTCCTGTGAGATTTATGCTTTAAGGAGATTATATTTTGGTGTATTTCAAGGATTTGTTTCAAGATTTAGAACTCTTTTTAGCAGTTTTCTGGTAGTGATGGCTTAGTAGTGATGAATTCTCTTAGCATTTGTTTGTCTAAGAAAGACTGTCTTTCCTTCATTTATGAAGCTTAATTTTACTGAACACAAAATTCTTGGCTGATAATTGTTTGTTTAGGAGGCTAAAGATAGGACCCCGATCCTTTCTAGCTTTTGAGTTTCTGCTGAGAAAATTGCTGTTAATCTGATAAATTTTCCTTTATAGGTTACCTGATGCTTTTGCCTCACAGCTCTTAAGATTCTTTCCTTTGTCTTGTCTTTAGATAACCTGATGACTATGTGCCTAGGCAATGATCTTTTTGCCATGAATTTCCCAGGTGTTCTTTGAGCTTCTTTTTTTTTGAATGTCTAGATCTCTGGCAAGGCTGGGAAAGTTTTCCTCAATTATTCCCTCAAATATCATTTCCAAAGTTTTAGATTTCTCTTCCTCCTTGGGAACACCAATTATTCTTAGGTTTGGTTATTTAACATAATCCAAAACTTTTTGGAGGCTTTGTTCATTTTTTAATTTTGTCTTTGTCAGATTGGGTTAATTTGAAAGCCTTGTTTTCCAGCTCTGAAGTTCTTTCTTCTATTTGTTTGATTCTATCACTGAGACATTCCAGTGTATATTTCGTTTCTCTAAGTGTGTCCTTTATTTCTGGAAGTTGTGGTTGTTTTTTATTTATGCTATCTATTTTACTGGAGATTTTTCTATTCATGTCCTGTATAACTTTTGATTTCTTTAAGTTGGACTTCACCTTTCTATGGTACCTCCTTGACTGGCTTAATCATCAACCTTCTGAATTCTTTTCCTGGCAACTCAGAGATTTTTGTATTGGTTTGGATCCATTGCTGGTGATCTAGTGTGGTCTTTTGGGGATATTAAAAAACCTTGTTTTATCATATTACCAGAATTTTTCTGGTTCCTCTCATTTATGTAAACTATGCCACTGGGAATATCTGGGGCCCACAGGCTATGGTTCATATTCTTTTGGCCCACAGTAATGCTCCCATTACGTGGTGCTCTCTCCTTTCCTTTAGGGATGGGGCTTCCTGAGCCCTGAACTGCAGTGATTGTTATTTCTCTTCTGGATCTAGCCATCCAGTGGAGCTGCCAGGCTCCAGGGTGGTACTGGGGAGTGTCTGCAAAGAGTTATATGATGTGATCTGTGATATGCATTCAGGTCTCTGAGCTGTGGATACCAGCACCTGCTCTGGTGGAGGTAGCAGGGTAGTGAAGTGGACTCTGTGATGGTCCTTTGTTGTATTTTTGTTAAGTGCACTGGATTTGTGATGAATGGCCTCCAACCAGGAGATGGTGCTTTCCAGAACACATCAACTGTGATTGTATAGGGAGAATACAAGCATTCTCTAGGGTCACCTTTGGATAAATATTGAGGTTTCTTAGGCCGTAGAGCTCCTGAGAAGTTATGTCCTTTGTCTTCAGAGTTCCTTGGCTATCCCACAGAGCCTGCAGTGGCAATCTACCTCCTTCAAAGGGTCTGTGGATTCTCTTGGCTTTCCTGATATGTTCCCACAGTAGTTCTTGGAGAAAAAGTTCACATGTGGGTCTCCACATGATGCTCTGTTCCCCCAAGTGGGAGCTGCAAATTAGTCCTGCTTCCTATTCACCATTTTTTTCTTGAACTCCTCCTAAATGTGTATTTTTATTGAGCCATTAACTATATGATGTTTTTACACAGCAATAGAAAACTAACACAAATACCTACTGGATGCTAGCAGTGTATTCAATACTGATGATTCTGTGGCTAGGGAGATGAGAAACTTGCTCTCATACATCATAATGCCTAATGAAGGGGATAGGTAATAATAAGAATCACCATCGTGAATGTCAAAAGAAAAGGGAGGTTAGAGAAGCATGTTGTGGGAAACTAATATAAGGTCAGAAGAAGACCTCCTTAGAGAAGTGAAGTTTGAGATTGAAGGATGGGTGGAAGTTAGCCAAATAAAGAGATAATGAAGAAATCTCCAGGTGGATGAACCAGAGCTCCAAAGATAATGCAGAATGTAAAAAAGAGAATGAAGAGAGAGACAGATAAGGAGACACAGATAGGAGAATCCTATGGAACAGACTTTGCAGGATTTGTCGAGTAAGAACTGCCTGCAAAGGTGATAGAGGAGGCAACCAGAGAGTAAGTCAAAGAAACATGTCCTTCTTCTATGTATTTTAGATGAGTGAGGCTTTATTTTGCTTAAATAGTAACAAGAAGAAGCAATGATAGGGAAATCTGGAGATAATCCATAAAGCAAGTCCATGAGGAAGTCAGATTAGATAGGGTTCATTTCACAGATGGAGATAGAGGCTGTAAATAATAAGGTCTTGCTTCCACTACAGCAGGAAGAATGAAAAAGAAAAAAGTGTGTGTGGGGGGAAACAGGTATGTTTGCAATTTTGGTGGTGGCAAGTTGAGGGAGACATTTTCTGATGGTTTCAACTTTTCTCTACTCCCAAACTAGAGGTCATCTGCTAAAAGTTAGCATTGAAAGAGGAGAGAGGAGAGGGTTTGAAATGGCTGCTGTGGAGAATTATCAAAACAATTTACTTGGAGAAGACAGGATTGCCAATAAGTGCTAAAGATGTAATTCAAGAATTACGAGAAGTGTTTAGTTAAAGACTATAATCCTAAGTGAATTCACACAGGAATGGAAAACCAAATATTGCATGTTCTCACTTATAAGTGGGAGCTAAACCTTGAGCACACATGGACATAAACATGAGAACAGTAGACACTGCAGATTACTAGAAGTGAGAGGGAGGGAGGAGGCATGGGTTGAAAAACTACCTATCAGGTACTACGCTCACTACCTGGGTGATGGGATCTATACTCCAAACCTCAGCATAACACAATATATCCATGTAACAAACCTGCACATGTCCCCCCACATCTAAAAGTTGAAATTTTAAAAAAAACAACTCTGGCACAAATATAGTTTTGATTCATTAAAAGTGAAGGGAGCCTTGGGCATTGAGCCAGAGACAGAAAGCAGGGGAAAATGTGAGAGAAGACTGGCAAACTGAGGACTTGCCATTTGGATGGGGCAAAAGATTACAGAAAAAAAAATCATACAGTGAGTGAAATGGCCTTAATATCTAGATTTAAGAACAAGGGAAATTTCTGTGAATGGGCCAGAACAAGCTATTGGGCTTAGATGCACCTAAGCTCTCTGGTTTTGGTTTTTGTTGTTGTTTTAGAGACAGGCTCTTGCTCTATCACCCAGGCTGGAAGTCAGTGGCACAATAATAGCTTATTGCAGCCTCAACCTCCTCCCCTGTCACCCTCCCATGCAGTTAGGAGTTTTTTTTTAATTATCACTATTTATGTAGAGACAAACGTCTCTGTGTTGCCCAGGCTGGTCTTACATTCCAGGTCTCAAACAGTCCTCCCACCTTAGCTTCCCAAAGTGCTGGGATTATAGGCATGAATTTTGTTTTGGCTTTAGCAGATGAGAAAACACATCCAGGGATCCAGGCTAAGGGTCCCAAGACCAAGTCACCTCTGCAGTCTCTATAGATGCCCTAGATTCACTGTGTCCCTCAAGGGAAGAAACCCCAAACCTCTTTACACCTCCCACAGGAGATGTCTCCTATGGTGTGGTTCTCTATTCTCATCTTCACTGGCCTCCTCTGCCCATCTTTTCTTTTTTAACATAAGATCCCTAGGTCATATTAACCCTTTTCTCCCTGTTGTTCTTTGGTCTCTCAAGTGTCAACATAACACTCAGAATCCTTTTGACTCTGTCTCTGTTTTTAGATGCCTTGGTCAGTGGCTATGGAATGCTGCACATCTCCCCACCATATGCCAGAGAAGGGCTGAGCACCCATCACAGCTCTTCTTTATAGCAGAGAGCCCTCCCAAACCCTGCAGCTACCACCCACCAACGTAGGACTCCTATTTTTTAGTTACTCCTCAGACAGCAACTGGATTCCGGATCACTGTCTCCAACTGCCTGCTGGAAATAACCACTTCTACATCCTTAAAGGATCTCAATATTCCAGGCCACCTGTCTCCTCTTGCAGGACCATGCTCTTGATACCTTGCACACAAATGCCCTTGTTATCTTCATATGATCTTTGAGAATAACCATCTTACCTGTTGTCCATGTCAAAAACTTGGGCGGTATCCCTGATACCTCCCCTGGCTTTTCTTCTTACAGTAAGTATGTCTAAATCTCACAGATGTTACTCCCTTAGTATATCTCAAATAAGAAATTGGATGGTATTCTGTTTACTGTAAAAGCTTCAATGACACCCCCTCTAATGCCTACAAGATAAAAATCTAAGTTCCTTCATAGAACCGGTCAGGGCCTTTATCACCCAACCTTTGCCTGCCTATATAGAATGATATTTTATCCCTCCTCTATAGTTTATTTTCTACCCTCAAGGATTACTTATTTACATACATATTCCAGGCCATACCACACTTTCATATGCTTTTTTGACTTTTAATAAACTATGTGCTCAGTTTTAAAATATCCTTCCCTAATTTGTCTGCCTCTCTGGTGTTACTTCTCCTGACACTGCCACTCAGAATGTTTTATTTTATGTTTTTGTGGAGTCTACTGCCCATCTCTGTTAAAGCAGTTATCACAAGGTATTATAATTAGCCAACTGATGGCCAAGGTCATGTCATAGTCACTCAGGCATCCTTAGCAAAGTCAGTGCCTACTAAGCAGCTAGAGGTGAATTGTTGAATGAATAAATGAGCACAAGTGAAGATGTTGCTAAATTTCTCATTATCCTCAAAGTTTACATGACAAAGACAGCAGGATTCATGACATGGGTTCTTGGTTACCCATTTTTTTTAATCAGATGTTTCCTCTTTGGATTTTGTTCCAAAATAACAAAGATGAAGAGTTGTAGATCTAGTGTAGAAATTATGAAGAGGTGGTACTGAGGGGATATGGGAACAGAGGCGCCTCAGTAGGTATCCATAATTTTCAAAATCCATCTTGCATAGTGATGAACATCTGTGAAGAATGCTTCACTTCCCAGGGTGACACTTCCTTTTGCCCAGGACAAGATTCCATGTAATCTCCCATTGCAGATGGCTGGAGCAGCTGAAACTTCCTTATACAGAGAAGGAACAGAAGGTCAATGCATCTTTGTCCTTATGGAACAAGAGTAAGTGCCAGCTGGGCGTGGTGGCTCACGCCTATAATCTCAGCACTTTGGGAGGCCAAGGCAGGTGAATCACAAGGTCAGGAAATCAAGACCATCCTGGCTAACATGGTAAAACCCTATCTCTACTAAACATACAAAAATTATCCAGGTGTGGTGGCGCACGCCCATAGTCCCAGCTACTCAGGAGGCTGAGGCAGGAGAATCGCTTGAACCCAGGAGACAGAGGTTGCAGTGAACCAAGACTGGACCACTGCACTCCAGCCTGGGCAACAGAGTGAGACTCCATCTCAAAAAAAAAAAAAAAGAAAAAAAAGAGTAAATGCCAAGAAGTGGCACATGAAAGTAGCAAAACCATCCAAGAGAATGGGCTTATTTTTCTAGAGAGGGGACAGCCCTCTCTTTATGATATGTGGATGTCATTTCATCCACATGTAAGTCTCACCTCTAAGGTTCAAGCTTGACTCAATCCAAGTGCAAGCAAAATAAAAGACAGATAGTTCTACCCCAAATCTCTCACTGTGAAAGATGAGAAAGGGAATGGCTAGAATCCCAGAGATGAGTGGGGAGGGGAGAGGGACTTCAGCTCTCTGCTCCTCACTCTTGGGAGGCCTTTTGGATCAGTGCTCTTTGATTCTGCATTATCACCACCTCCTCCAATGGGACCCCTGTTATCTGCCTGTATAGAGAAGGGAGAAATACCTTGTTTTTAGATAGGATCCTTAGAGGTTGTCCCACACAAATGATGTTTCCTGCCTGTTCTTCTTTAAGTCTATCCTGACAGTCATGGAAGGGAAGAGAATATTGGTTGATCCATGTCAGGATGTCAGGATTACTGACTGTGGAAAAGAGAAAACAAACTCCAGAGTAACTCTCCTTATCACAAGGGCTCTTGCAACCAGATCCTATTTTGTAAATAAATTTAGTCCTGAAAAGATTCAGTGCAGGTTGCAGCAGACACTCCATTCTCCTTAGGATTCCTTGTTCAGTCATCTCCATGTTGGAGAAGTAGATTTATAAGTCCCCTTTGTCAGGTATCAGATTCATAGTTCTTTCTGTACTATGCATCATTTACAAAATTTTGAAAAACTGTGAGCTATTAGTGACCACAAGGACAAAGAGACAGCAACAAAGCCATTGTCTCTAAGATTTTCCCTCCACACACACACACACACACACACACACACTTATTGGGCATATACTTGATCTTTTTCACATTTAATTATAAAGGGAGAAGCTATTTTTAATGCATATAAAACTGCTTTTTAGGCTAACTAGATTATTTATAAGTATATATAGTATGCATATTGCTATAAATATACATATGTATTTCCCTTTAGGAAGTCATCATGTTGTTTATCTCCATAATAGCAATTGCTATTATACTATCAACTTCAAGATAGAGGGACTTTAACCAAGATATTATGTGATTTTAATTTCTGGTAGATAATAGCAAACAGAAAGGAAACAAAAGTTTGACCAGAGATTGCTCAAACTAAGTCCAGTGTTGTTTAAGGAGCAGTATTTTTTTCTGATAGAGCATACCCAATTGAATGCTCTCAGACAGATTGGGCCAGAAGGTGTCAGGTCAGAGAAGAAAAAGAAATTATATTCAGTTTTAAGTTTTTATGGTAACTAAATTAAAATATGCGTAAAAAGCTAAGTGCAAGTAACTCTTTACTTGAAATAATGAATTTCTAATAAATATTGGAAGCAGAAAGCTCGTAGAGCTACAGTTTGTCATTGTGATTTTGACATGTAGAGCCTATATATATCTGAATAGTTTTGTTTTGTTTTCAAATGGTACATAATAAGTTACTTCTGTAAGTTGTGATTCAATTACTTTCGATAAGACTTATAAAGCCAAGGACAAAAATCATACGAGCTGAAATTGTTCAGAAAACATGTTCACTTATATTTCCAAATACTTTGCTTCTAAATTGAAAAATGAAGCTGCAAAATACTGAAAATATAATAGTTTCTACTTTTTATTTCTTTTTTTTTTTTTTTTTTTTTTACCAAAGACTGATTTTTTTTAATTCCACTTGCCTGTTCTGTAGCCACCAGAGAAAGATTTAAATTGGCTTAATAGATCCAGGACAACTTGCTTGAGTGAATGTAGCTTTTGCAAGATAATCAGTGTCAGCCTTCACCTCTTAAAATCAGCTGATTAGGATTAGAGGTCTTCTGAAAAGCACGTCTCAGCATGCCAGTCAATCAACAGCAATCCCCCTGAAGTAGCCAGTCCTCGGCAGATGACGTAACCCATTCATACCTCTGAAAGTTCTCCAATCCCTCAACTCCAAGCTTCCCACAAACCCCATATGCTAATCAGCACTTCATTCTCCTTAGTGGGATGGTGCCTGTCAGCATTGCTCTACCTTGCTATAATAAGCAATAGGTTTAGATTTGTCATTTCATTTCAGATATCAAGTGGTGATATCCTTATCCTCTCACAATACCTAAAGAAAGCATAATGGAGTAACAGCCAACAAAGAGCAACAAATGCATTAGAAAGTAATTTCCTTTGTAAGTGTTCTTTATCAGACAGACTCCTGCAGAGACCAGATCTCTCTGCTCATCCCAATTTCAGCTCACAGGGGAGAAGGGTGTGTGCTTACAACATGGGCTGCCACTATTTTTTCCATGAGGCATGTCAGGCCAGGGAGATACCAACTGATTATGTCATGATAATCAATTTCCCTATGAACCACCCAAGTCTCCACCTCTAAGCGGGAACTCCGGGATGGAACAGTAGGTATGAGTGGCACTCTCTGCAGGGAACTAGCTCTGGTGACAGGACAGGTGCTCTCTCAAACATTCTTTTGTCTCCCAGGGTTCTCTGAACATAAATTGGGTTCTCAGTAGAGGATGTAGGAAGCATCGTCTGCTGCCTCACTACATCAGATATATTTTATGTTCATTTCCCCACTGTTCTTCCATTGTGTGATGGGCTTTCAGCAACTATCAATGAGTAAGTTACCCTCCAACAGGCTGCCTTGATGATACTATCTTTGTGCATGAAAACTCCTATTTTTCCCATCTTTATTTCAATCCAGTTTTCTGGACTCTGTTTTCAATATTCTATAGATATAAAAATTACTGTCTGCTCCGTTTGTTGGTGTCAGAGTGGCTGCCCTTTATCATTCTCTTTGAATTTTATCTATGACCTCCAATTATGGTGGTATAGGGCCCTGGCAGGAATCCCTCTATGGTGGACAACATTGTCACACAGCAGCGATTTCCATCAGGGACATCCCACCACATTTTCTCCCACCTCCAACCTCCTCAGTATAAAAAACACAGCATCAAACACTTACGGTTTTTATATTTATTCCAGGTCCAGGTTGGAATAAAGCAGGACTCATTAAATGGAATGGGTTCCAAGGCTACGGCTATAGTCCCCACATAGGAGTTGAGTGAAGCAGGCTTGGACAGTTTGATCATCATCAGGTCATTGTTCAAGGATTTTGCATCAAAGTCAGGGTAGGTCACAATCGATGCATAGTTTCGTATTTGTTGTTTCTTATTTGTGATGCTAGGTTGAGAAACTCCTAGTCGGATTTCAACACTTTGGAAGAGAGTCATAGGATGACAGATTACAAGAAATGATACAGCCCACCCTCTTTGTTTCAACTTTCTGTCTTAACCTGAGAACTGACATGGCCTGCCTTTGCCTATAAAATAATAGCAATAGTTTACAGAATTGTTGTATTAGAGAAACAAATTTGTAAAATGTCTGACATGGTTCTGGCATGTAAAACACAGTCAATAGAGTCTTGTTATTAAGATTTTGATCATCTGAATTAGCAGCTAATAGGCACCACACATCCAGTTCATGCATTAGGTATGGATGTAAGAAAGAACATCTGATTTTCCAATTCTTATTCCAGGAGGATGTGACCTATTTCCTTTGTATTTCCCATATACCACTGAACAGGGGTTCACTCTGTGTTAAACTAAACTGCACTGAACAGCCAGATGGCTTAGATTTCTGAATTTGAAAGAACCCTTCTATACTCATGAAACTGAGTGGGTCTTGGTCACTCCACACATTCTCACGTACAACAGAAACACTGAGATTTGCAAGGAATTGCTTTATTTTGTATTGTGCTCCCTTGCCCTTCTACTGTCACTGCATGATACGGCTTCTGCCTAATTCTTTGACCTCATCCTATGAGCATTCATCCTACTCAGCATACCCGCTTAGTTCCTGCTTATTTCTCAGCTTGCCAATTACCCTAATATCTTTGCTGTTTCAGGGAGTATATGAATATTGTTCCCTTGGCCTGGAATATCCGCTAGGACTTACGCATTTGGCTGTCTCCTTCTCTTCCTATTGATCTCACCTCCTCAGAGATGATGGACATGCCCACGTTAACTAAAGCAGATCTCTTGTTTCAGGGCCATATATTACAACTTGCCATTTTTTTAAATAATACTTTGTTTTTGGCCACTTATTTCTGTTGGCTACTCCTACCCCCTCTACCAAATGAAGCTCCACGAGGGAACACTTACTCTCATCTTGTTCCTTCACTGTTTAATCAGTGATTAAACAGCCCTTGCTATATAATAAGTATTTAACAAGCATTGTTGATGAATGACTATTGTTTACTACCCATGAGAGGGAATCCTTTGACACCTTCCTACTTATCTCCTCTGAAACTGCCCAAATTTGTATTCTATTTCCTGTTGGAACAAGAGTCTCTTTTTTTTCCGTGTCTTCTGATTTTACTAAAAAATTTCTGGGATGCTTCACCAGATCTACGTTTCTTTGAACAGATTAATCCCAGCTTGCAAGAGAAAGGGAAACTTACGGTAAGGGGCAGTGGGCAGCCGTCAATACCCACTGAGGGTGAATGAGAGACCCCACGCAGGGTTCTGGGCTGGACTGCAGATAGACCATGTAAGGAATAGTAAAATTATGTGATAACTCCTGATTATCTTTAGAATCTTTAACCAGAATAGCTCCTGGAGAAGAAAGGGGTAAAAGTGGAAAGAGAAAAGGAAGTTAAAAGGCCAGAACTGGCGAGGGTAGTTTTCCATAACTTAAGGTTTTCAAATGTAATGTAAAGGTCTTCAATTTACCTTTTATATTTTTATCAAAGAAAATTATCTATGTCCCCTAAGTTATACACAATAAGAAAATTGACACATGGCTTTGCTGAGATGAAAGTATATCAAAAATCTCTGAAATTAACTCACATGTTGATCACAAACTCTGATTGGCAGTGCTGTGTGTTGCAAAGATGAAAAAAAATGACTACTTAATTTTTTAAATTCACTTTTGCCAAAATTGGGGGTAAAAAATTACTGCCTGACTTTGGTGGTATAAGGAATAGAAAATCTTAGGGCTTCCAGAGCCCCTGACCCAGCTCACCCCCCTTTTCCAGGCCCATGTCCTCTAACGTGGTTCCTTTTGTTTTCTTAAACAGTTGTTTTATTTTAAATGTCCTCCACTTCCTAGCTCTTAAGTTGTTCCCAGCTACTCTTCTTTCCAATCTTTCATAGACTATCCTGGCTCTTACCCTAGGCAGAAACAAAATCCCAAACTCTCACCAGCTGCACTCAAGAGAGCGATGATGAGAAAACCCTTCATGGCAGACTGTGATCTCGCCAGAAGCAGACAAGTTGATCAAGCTATAAACTGTCCCAATCTTTAGTCCAAGTGTCTTTGCCAAGAAAAGCTGTGGAGAAACACTATTTACAGGCAGAAGATAGATGACAAGAGAGCAGTCTTCAAATGAGTCCTTAACAAGTCCCAAATATATATGGCATTGCTGGGAGCCGTCTCTGATGTGGGTGAAAGAGAGTGGCACAGACCTAGCCAAGGTCCTGGTGCCTCCTTTCCTATCCTACCAATCTTGCTCAGAGTCATTATGTACCTGCTGATTTTCCCTCCCCTCTCTGTGACACAACCTTTGTTGTCCTCTCCTCCCTCTATGACCTAAACCTCTCTCCCCACCCACCACCCTGCCATCTCACCTCTTCAAGAGACTTCCTGAAAATTGGGGTATGAAATGCACTTAATAAATCATTGTTTTTTTTCATTCCCTCTAATTTTAGTGATAAGGAAGTTGTGGTTCTCTTGGAAGTTAGTGGCAATTTCAAGACTCAGTACTCAGTCTCCATATTCCCTGTGTCAAGTTTGAATGCTACCTTAGAAAAGAGCGATGGTTAAGAAATCTCCGCATCCTTTTGTGCTCTGGGAAATGAATTACCGAAGAGAACTACCTTTCGTATGATGTAGATAAGACTACCTATTCTTTCTCCCAACACCTAGAAAATTTCTCATGGTTCTCTCATTTACTTGTGATGCATCAAACACAGACCTCTCCTCTTTTGCCTGTGCTTGCTGACATGGCCAGATACAGACCATCCAACTCCCCATTTTTTGTTTCAAAAATTATTAGCTGATATTTGAATGGTTTATGTCCTCAAAACTAGCTACATTCAAAAATAAACATTTCCTATTCAGCCAACTGACTGGGACTTCCCCCTGATTGCAAAACAACCCCAACTGTAAATCTCCCCACCTCAGACTTGCCTTTCTCTTCCTATAAAAAGTCCAGGGCAAAACCATCCTGCCAAGACACTTCATAATCTTCAGATCTGAGATGCTTTCCTACTGGATGGTCTGAATACAACTAGTTTCCTTGCTAGTTCACTTTTTGTCTTCTATGCCTATTATCTTTTGAAATGTTCCCCAGTTTTTCTTTTTATTAGCTAATCTTATATGATAACTTTCAGGCTGTCCCACAGAGACAGGTAATAATAACAGTAGGGTTCAATCCCACATTTTATATACAGTAGACTGGACAATTGCAAGCCATATAGGATCAAACTGATTTTTATCAGAGTAACTAAAGAGCTGATCAGTTATAAAAGTCCATACACATAACATTCCTATATCTGTAAAAATTATAGTCAGACTTAGTGCTCCTAAAATTTAATTATTAACTTAAAATATGTCATAAGAATGTTCCCATGTATCCAAAGCTTTTAAAATAATAATTATTATAATAATAATTCAGTATTTATTTTATACCATGTGACAAACACTGTGTTATATGCCCTGCATGTGTGACCAAATTTATCCTTTATCACAGGCCTATACATTTTCAAGCTGAAGCTCTGTATGGTTAAAAACCTTGTCACAACAATGCCGTTTAAGCCCATAACTTCCAACATTCTAGGAAATCCAGCATCCCTCTACTCGTTCCAATGATTTATCTGGTAGGACTGGGCATTATTTCTGCTAAGTTATTTGTTTATATTCAGTCTTCTTTGTCCCAGTCTATACTATAAGAGCTACAGTGACTAAAACAACAATGGAACACAATAGACAGCCTAGAAATAAGGCTGCACATCTATGACACCTAATCTTTGACAAAGCTGGCAAAAACAAGCAATGGGGCAATGCCTCCCTATTCAACAAATGTTGCTGGGATAACTGGCTAGTCAATGGAGATTGAAACTGAACCCTGTCCTTACACTATGTACAAAAATCAGCTCAATATGGATTAAAGACTTAAATTGCAAACCCAAAACTATAAAAACCCTGGAACATAACTTAGGTAATACCATCCTGTACCTAGAAATGGGCAAAGATTTCATGACTGTATTCGTCAGTTTTCATGTTACTGATAAAGACTGGGCAATTTACAAAAGAAAGGTTTAATTGGACTTACAGTTCCATGTGGCTGGGGAAGCCTCGCAATCATGGCAGAAAGCAAGGAAGAGCAAGTCACATCTTACGTGATGGCAGCAGGCAGAGAGAGAGCTTGTGCAGGGGAACTCCTCTTTTTGAAGCCATCAGATCTTGTGAGACTTATTCACCATCACAAGAACAGCATGGGAAAGACTTGCCCCCATGATTCAGTTACCTCCCACTGGGTACCTCCCACAACACATGGGAATTCAAGATGAGATTTGGGTGGGGATCCAGCCAAATCATATTAATGACAAAGACACCAAAAGCAATCACGACAAAAGCAAAAATTGACAAATGGGATCTAATTAAACTTAAGAGTTTCTGCACAGCAAAAGAAACCATCAACAGAGTAAACAACCTTCAGAATGGGAGAAAAATTTTGCAAACTGATGAAGGTCTAATATCCAGCATCTATAAGCAAACTTAGAAGAGGATATCAAACAACCTTATTAAAGAGTAGACAAAAGGACACGAACAGGCATTTCTCAAAAGAAGACATACACGTGGTCAACAAGCATATGGAAAAAAGCTCAGTATCACTGATCATAAGATAAATGCAAATCAACACCACAGGGAGATACCATCTCACACCACTCAGAATGGCTATTATTAAAAGTCAAAAAGTAACAGACTAGCAAGGTTGCAGAGAAAAAGGAGTACTCACATACTTTGGTGGGAGTGTAAATTAGTTCAACCATCGTTGAAAGCAGCATAATGATTCCTCAAAGAGCTAAAAGCAGAACTACCATTTGCCCCAGCAATCCCATTACTGGGTATATACCCAGAGGAATATAAAGGATTCTACCACAAAGAGACATGCATGCAAATGTTCATTGCAGCACTGCTCACAATAGCAAAGACGTGGAATCAACTTAAATGTCCATCAGTGAAAGACTGGATGAAATAAATGTGGTACATATACCCCATGGAATATTATGCATCCATAAAAAAGAATGAAATCATGTCTTTTGCAGGAACATGGATGAAGCTAGAGGCTATCATCAAATTAGTTAGCAAACTAACACAGTTAAGGAAAACCAAATACCACATGATCTCACATGTAGGTGAGAGCTCAATGATAAGAACTTATGAACACAAGAAGAAAACAACAGACACTGGGGTCTGCTTGAGGGGAAATGGTGGGAGTAGGAAGAGGAGCACAAAAGATACCTATTGGGTACTGAGCTTAATATCTGTGTGATATAATAATATGTACAACAAACCCCTATGACATGTGTTAATCTATTTTACAAACCTTCACATGTACCCCAGATATAAAGTAAAAATTTTTTAAAAGCGTAATTCAGTTTCCAAGAGATTTTTCCTGGATGTGAGATGATGTGGTGGCTTAGAAAGTACTCCTTTAAGTTCAAGACCAGCCTAGCTACCATAATGAAACTCCATCTCTACTAAAAATACAAAAAAAAAAGTAGCCAAGCACAATAGTGGGTGCCTATAATCCCAGCTACTTGGGAGGCTGAGGCAGGAGAATCACTGTAACCCGGGAGGCGGAGGTTGTAGTGAGCTGAGATGGCACCACTGCATTCCAGCCTGGGCAACAAAGCAAGACTCTGTCTCTAAATAAATAAATAAATAAATAAAGTACTCCTTATTGTTTGGGTCTCTTCCCTACAAAATACAAATTCCAATTTGGTTCCTCTTAAATATGAACTGGCAGAATTTTGGAGAACAGATTACAAAAGTTGACAAATTTCCATCTGTCTCTCTTCTTCAAATGTTCTTAGAATACATCTGCTTTGCTATAAGTAAGCCCAAGCCATCCCATATAGAGGCACGTACAGAAGCCATGCACAGGTGCTCTGGCCAAAAATCAAGCTGAAGTCCCAGATGACAGCCAGTATCAGTCACCACACTTATGAGTGAGGAAGTCTTATAGATGGCTCCAATCCCAGCCACCAGTTGCCTTCAAAGCATGAGAGACTCCTAGCAATGATTGCCTAGAGGAGCCCAGTCAAACCCTAAAGCCATGAGAAATAATGGTAATGAGTGATTGATGTTGCTATACTCTGCTAAATTTGCGGTGGTTTTCTATGCAGTAACCAATAACCAGGACAGGTGACAAATCATTTCCTACTCTACTCCGTTTTCTAGTGGTGGTAGGTGAACCAAGTGTTTCAAGAGGGCGATTGTGCCTGAGTGGTTCCAGGGTCCACCAGTGTGGCCTCTCAATCCTGAAGGACTAGAAAGCAATTTATCTGGGTCCGTGAGTTTGCTCTAATTGCATGTTTGAGCATCAATTCTGGGAAGTCGTGAGTTGATGGAGGGAGGGATCCAGATCCCTCGGTGGTTTAAAGTGAGCATGAGGTGTGATTCTTTCCATCTTTAGGAGTAAAATAGAAAAGGATTAGGCAACACTCCTATGAGAGAAGATGTTGGAATCTTTGGTAGAAAAGACAAGAGTATGAGTCGTTCATAATATACTTTCTGTAATTCTTAGGGTAGCCTCTGAAGCTTGATCATAATGAGCTCCGATTATGACACACTTCATAGCCAGATGTACTTGCACAAGCTTCTTATCTCTGTCTTTGTCAGTTTCCTTTCCTATAAAGGAAAGGAATAAATTGAGGGCCCCATCACATTGATTATTTTTAGGAAAATGCAAAGAGTTAATATTTATAAAGTGGCTTTCGACACTGCCTAACAAACAGTAAATGCTATATAAGTGTTGGTTAAATAAAATAAAATAACTGTAACCTTAGGATTCCCATATTTTCCAGGCTCTCAGGGACAATATTTTATCTTAATGTCAAAATATTGTTGTGAAGTCCTTAAATCTTTATGACATTTTCTTGTTGTTTATTTTATTTTATTTTTTTGTTATATATATAATGGTGAAGAGCATGGGCTTTGGAGTTGACCTGATAGGGTTCAATTCCTATGACTTACCAGCTGCCTTATCCTGAAAAGGACATTTAACTACCTTAAGTCTCAGTATTCTAAACTATAAAATGGAAAGAAGATTAGTACTTACCTCACAAAATAGCCACAAGGATTAAATATTATCTAAAAGCACTCAAGCATAGTATATGACACACAGAAGATAGTAAGTATGAGTTATCATCACTATCACCTTTTTTACCTCTGCAAAACTTCTGAGTACTAGAAAAGAGCAAACCTTCTGGATGCTCCTGGTTCACAGGATTGTGTGATTTGGCTCCAGCAATGTCCTGGAACTGGGTTCCTCCTGAAGTTAGAGATTCAGAATGACTGGGCTTTTGTAGATTTCAGCTCTTCCTAGCTCAATGCAGCTCTCTCTACAGAGAAAATATATTACCCCCTCCAATTCTACTCACATAGCACTAGGGACATCTCATGACTAATATGAGGCTCAGAAAAGATGTGGGAGAATGAGCGGATAGAACAGATCCGTGCTGGAAAGCCTCCCAATCTGACTGTGTTGCACTCATTTTCAGCTGGCTCTCTTCCTGCAGATTAGGGTGGATTAAGGGATTTTTGTAAGATGAGAAAGATTAATACTAATTTTTATAAACCAGACATCCTGGAAATTTCATTAGAGACAAATGTTATCTTTGTTTTATAAAACCTAACACTTGTTTATCAAGAAAAATGCAGAAAGGGACAACACTAATATGAAATGACAGCAATAAAAACCTGCAACTCAGTTTAGAGTTGTCCGCATTAACATGTTAGGCACTGCAAAATGATCTTTTTCTCTTTGCCCCATTCTCCATGTTTTTTTCCCTCACCAAAAAATTAGTAATCCTTTTTTTTCTCAAGTGATTCTCCTGCCTCAGCCTCCTGAGTAGCTGGGCCTACAGGCATACACCACCACACTCTGCTAATTATTATTATTAATATTATTTTAGAGAGAGTCAAAGCCTTGCTGTGTTGCCCAGGCTGGTCTCAAACTCCTGGACTCAAGAGATCCTTCTGCCTCAGCCTCCCAAGTGCTGAGATTGTAGGAATGAGCCACTGCACCTGGCCAAAAGTTAATCGTTCTTTATACTAAAATTTCTCCTCTTTATATTGCTAATGTGGTTTGTATTTCCTGAATGAATCTGGAGTAATACAATGTCTGGGGAAAAACCCTTGGTGGAACCCAGAGCTATGGAAGATAAGTTTCCCATGGCATGAAGACCTTTTATTTCTAATATTTGGTAACTGCCATAATTGACCAAAAAAATACCTTCCCCATCCTGACTGGTTCTTGTTACCCAGATGTGGGTCATTTTTCTCCCCATGCCATTGTTAAAGCTAATTTAGCTGTTATTTTATCCTATTCTCCAAATCAGATTTAACACTAAAATATAGTAGTAAAAATAAAAATCGTTCTGAACACTACACAGAAAACTAAAGAAGAGAATTTGTATCATATACCACACAGCAGAATTTTCTAAAGATCTATTTTACTTTTATTCTTTTAAAATTTCTTCCTTAGTCTTATCCTGTCTTACCTCTTTTCTTCTTATGCTTCTCTAATGTTTCTCTCTCCTTCTCTCTTTATAAGATTATTGTCTTCACCATTAGATCCAGCCTTCAGTTTGTACATCTCACTTAGTAAAACATGGCAGGTAGCTGTCCTGTGGGAGGGTAACTCTCTCATCCCATGTGGCTTATGAAGGTATTGATTGAACAAAAATGTAGTGATTGGCCGGGTGCGGTGGCTCAAGCCTGTAATCCCAGCACGTTGGGAGGCAGAGGCGGGTGGATCACGAGGTCAAGACATCCTGGTCAACATGGTGAAACCCCATCTCTACTAAAGATACAAAAAATTAGCTGGGCATGGTGGTGTGTGCCTGTAATCCCAGCTACTCAGGAGGCTGAGGCAGGAGAATTGCCTGAACCCAGGAGGCGGAGGTTGTGGTGAGCCGAGATCGCGCCATTGCGCTCCAGCCTGGGTAACGAGCGAAACTCCGTCTCAAAAGAAAAAAAAAATGTAGCTGATTTGGGTTGAAGGAAGGAAGTTAAGTTACACAGGGGAAAAAAGTATAAAATATTTTGTTATGCCTTTTTCTCAACTGAAATGCGAGATTTTTTTTTTTTTTTTTTTTTTTTTTTTTGTGCTAAACACATGTAAAACAATGTAATAATGTGGGGACCATACTAAGCTACAGTGTAGAAAATTTATTTTTCCTGAACATGGCAGTAAATGGAAATTTCTTTTTTGAGGGAAAAATAATCGTAGCAGTTAAACAGGAAGAATAAAATAAAAAGGACTTCAGGGAATGAAGGAGGGAGTTACTGATTTTAAAACTGCGATTTCTGAGTTCAGTGTTGATTATCAAAAATGGAAAATGTGATTTTGAAGTGAGGAAACCCCAAAAGAAAGGTCTATGATAATTCAATGGTGAGAGTCACATCGGAACAGTGTCTATAATTCTGTGTGAGCACTTCTCAGAAAGGAAAATGGAGGAAGAGGTCCTGTCGAGGAGGCAGTTGCATGTAAAGGAAGTTTAGGGGCTTGGAGAGGCACTTCCCAGAAATCTGCCAGTCTTTCCATTCTATGTGTAATAGAGAGGAAATGCAGTGGGGTGATGAAGGAAGCTTCTACCATGCTAGGACGACAATCCAGTGACTCCCAGGGAAGCGTAATCTTTTCTCTTATAATGTTCTTATTTTTTTTAACCTGCGGATATAGTACATTAGTTGCATGAGAAATTACCACAATGCAAAATTGTGTGAACTGTGAAAGTTCCCCTTGCAAATGAAGACGAAACAAACCTTCCATCAATTCTTCAGATCATATGGCCTTATATTCTATTTGGAAAACAGTGTACTCTACCGCTATCAGATCTTTGAGCCAGAAGCTGGCCTTGGAGGAAACCTGTGGTCTTTCACTGGTCTCTACACTTCAAACTTATTACCCTCCAAGTCTAATAAGAGTCTCAGAGGCAGAGCTGGCAAGATCTAAGAACACTGAAAATAGAAACAGACCACAGAAATAGGAAAGTCATTTAAAAATGAACTTGGGTTATACACATGGATGTGTCCTTAATAATATGCTCTGTTAAGTAACGAAGGCTTTGTATGGGGATTGTGTACACAAAATCACAGTAGACTATTGAGGTCGTGTTAGAGGGCTTATATAACTCTCAAATAGGTTTTGGTGAAGGAATTTGTGCCTCACAGTGAGAAGATGAGATCAGTTCGTGGAGGAGAAAGTGAGTTGATTTATTCTGGAGAAGGTGGGAACTTGTAAAACAAATAGAGAAATGAATAAATTATTGAAAACTATTATTTCTTCAAGAGGTCTGGAAATCCTACTGTTTAGATGGAATAGAAATAGAAAGTGATTAGATGGAGCTATTCAGAATGAATGAGTATCTCTGAAACTAAGACATTTGTGTTTGTGCCCCTTTAACAAATTGACATTTTAAATTGACTTTGAAAAGTAAGACTAGACAATATGTGGCTAGCAAATATTTAATTTTTGAAGACCTTTTAAAATTTGATTTCAAAACTCAATAAAGTTTTTACTTTCCATAAAAGATAAATAGTGGTGTTGCAATAAAATAATGAATTAATAAGATTTATAGAGAAAAAGATAATTTATTTGTAGAGATAAATTTAGTAATTTATCTTACTAAAACAAATGTTTCTGCATAAATATTCTTGAAGCTCTCCCTACTCCTAAGCTTCCATTTGTGCATTTTTAAAAGACTTTATTTGTCAGGTATTCTGTTCCTTGCAACTTCCTAAGAGATATGTTCACATTTATACCTTTCTTTTTTGCTTAAATCCTTATTTTATTAGGGTGAATGTATAAAAGCTAAATTGTCGGTTAAAATGGCATATGGAATTTACAATTTAATAAAAATTCACTAATTGGGAAGCATTAAACAAAAGTCTGAAAATGGCAAGAATAAGTACTAAACAAACTGTTGGATAACATAAAGGACTGACAATACTAATAATTTCTTTTCTCTGGACCTGTCCTGATATCTTATCTTTTGTGTGTCTCACACTTCCTGTCGAGTCTCGGAAACTTCCCACTGTCTGGGGTGAGTAGGTGGGTATTGATGGTGGTAATTAAGTGGAGCAGAAAAGTATTTCAGAGGAAACAGGGAAAACTCAATCTCATTTTGCTCAAAGGAGAAGGCCAAGATGTTTAGTTGACATAGATCTAAGGCTACTTATATATACAAAGAGATTTATATATGAAATTTAGTTAGACTATACGCAAACATAAAAGCAATTCGATGAGAACAAAGGAAATAAGACAGGAATGGTTAGTTGTAATCAAATATTTGAAGAATGTTGAATGCAAGTCTAAGGAATTTTGGCTGCATTTTAGGGGCAGTGATAAGGCAGTATTAAGAGCTCAGCTTTTCCCTTCAAATGTGCCATCCATAGTTACAAAAGGATAGGAAATTGCTGATAGGCACATATTTCTTTCAATACTCTCTTCCTCTGAAATATTCATGGTCTGCATGTTTGTGTCCCCCCGCTCCCAAATTCATATATTAACTTAACCTCCAACAGGATGATGTTAAGAAGTGGAGTCTTTGGGAGTTAATAGGTTTAGATGAGGTCTAGAGGGTGGTGCCCCCATGATGGGATTAATGTACTTATTTGTAAGAAGAGAATAGGACTAGAACTGGCTCTCTTGGCCATGTGTGGGGGCAACTATGGCTCTCTTGGCTATGTGTGGGTGCAACTAGAAGATGACCATTAGGAAACCTGGAAGCTGTCCTTACCAGACACCAGACTACCTGATGTCTTGATCTTGGACTTCACAGCCTCCACCGTGAGAAATAAATGTTTGTTGTGCAAGCTACCCAGTTTATGATTTTTTTTTTGATAGCAGACTGAGCTGCCTAAGACAGTACCCTTCCTTCCCCTAATCACTGAATTGCAAGTACTCTCCCTTTTCCAAGAATTGCCTGCACCTGCACCATTCTGATTCCAGTGTGTCTTTTCCCTTGTCTCGTTCCAGATAAACATGAGAATCATGTGCAGGGTCTTCTGCTCCAAGCCCTTCTTTCAATGATGCACAGAACAATGAAGATCTGAGGGACAACCTGTAGGAGAAGTGAAGCCAGAGTCTGTGATGCACTCTCCAGACAGACTGGCGAGAACAGGTAATACATCTGCAGCTGTTTATGACCTCAAGGTGCAATATCTATTTTCTGCAAAGTTATCTTTATTTGTGCTTTTTTTTGTTTTTGTTTTTGTTTGTAGTTTAAAGTAGTATAGCATCTGAGCTGGGATTTGGAGGAACTTGTGGTGAAAAGGGGCACAGATTGTCTCCAGAGACCAGGCCTGCTACAGCAAATTTCTAGTTGGAAAACAAGAAAGATCTTGGAGGAAAAGAATATACAGGTAGGTGAAATCTTGGAAAACACAGGAAACCTGTGAATTTTAAATATTGCTGCATCTAGAAGTTTCTCTTACTCATGGAGTTTCAGATAGATTGAAGAAAAAGGAAAGACAGATCATTCTGTTATATCAGCAGCAATGTACTGGGAATGCCCACTTCGGCTTTCTCTTAGCTTTACTGTGAATTATTTAAATGATTTGAGGCAATTAATTTTAACTTTCTGCATTTTAGTGTCATTATGTGTTGTAAGGTGTGAATGCATGATCTACCACAAAAGTGCATGTTTTCAATTAGTTTAATTTTATTTTTAGAGACAGGGTCTTGCTCTGTCTCCCAGGTTGAAGTGTAGTGGCACAATCAAAGCTCACTACAGCCTCAAACTCCTGGGCCCAAGCAAGCTTCTCACCTTATCCTTTCAAACAGCTGGAACTACAGGCGTGCACCACTATGCCCAGATAATTTGTTAATTTTTTGTAGAGGTGGTATTGTCCAGGCTGGTCTCAAACTCCTGGCCTGAAGTGATCCTCCCAACTTGGCTCCTCAAAGTGTTTGGATTACAGGCATGAGCCAACACATCTGGCCCAAAAATGCAGGTTAAAATATATACTGTAGCCAAATCTTAAAACAAGTGGTAACAGTGACCTCTAAACTTGTTCACCTTTTTATTTTCAGTGTATCACACAGAGTTTGGCATATAGTGGTCATCAGTAAACTTACATTGACTAGGTTGAATTAATGACTAAATAACTGTATTAGTCAATTCTCACACTGCTAAAAAGACATATCTGTGACTGGGTAATTTCTAAAGAAAAGAGGTTTAAGCAGCTCATGGTTCTGCAGGCTGTACAGGCTTCTGCTTCTTGGGAGGCCTCAGGAAACTTACAATCACGGTAGAAGGGAAAGCAAGCACATCTTCACATGGATGGCAGGAGAGGGGATGCTATCCACTTTAAACAAGCATGTTTCAGGAGAACTCTATCACAAGAAGAGCAAGGGGAAAGTCTGCCCCCACAATTCAATCTCCTCCCGCCAGGCCCCATCTCCAACACTGGGAATTACAATTTGATGTGAGATTTGGGTGGGGACACAGAGCCAAACCATATCAATAACCTTTCACATTTCCTCAGTATAATAGATTGACCCTATGTCCACCTACTTAACAGCTGGTTTCAAGAGAAAGTTCATCAATACTGACAAGGACCATTCTTGGAAATATGTGGTACAAGACAGTATATTTTTATTTAGATACTGTTTTTAGGCATAGAAAAAAAGGGAAGTTGATGAATAGGAAATGGAACATGAAGAGAAAAAGGTGTTTAGTTGGCAGCAATGGTCTGCTGAATCCATTTCACGTAGTTGCAAACCTTGGTGTAGACTCCGGGTCTGTTCTTCTGAGCACAACCATAGCCCCAGGAGACAATGCCCTGCAGTTCTCCGTTGCAGACCACAGGGCCACCAGAGTCACCCTGAGCAAAAAGAAAGTGATATTCAGAGTTCTTATTTATGCGCAGATGAGAAAATAGGCTGCAAAATATTCTTCCATTGTGCCAGGGCCATTGTCTCACACTGCTGATCCTCCATGAAGCACTTTCTCTTCCTCTTGAAACCTCCCAACCCTCAGTCTACTTACTATATCACTAGTTGGTCTTCTTCATCTCTTCTTTGAGTCCCTTATCTTTCCCTAGTAGCCCAATTGGGCCAAGAGGAGGTGAGTACTATGGAGGTTTCATGGTGCTCAACTAGGTCTGCTCCTTCCACTAGAGTTCCTTTCAACAGTTTACCTCCTCAGAAGGGCACTTGGAAGTACTATTTGCACACCATCTTCTGTGCATCTTTGAACTCTTAAACCTAGATCTTAATATGATAAAAATGAAATATTTAATTTGTCCTAAGACTATCCCTCACATCTCACAATCAGTTGTAGGGGCAGTTTTACAATCCTGTGTGTTTCAGAAAAGGGGAATATGGTAGAGAAGATTGAGAATGAACTGGAAGTTATGCTTTTTTTTTTTTTTTTTTTGTCTTTTTGGTTTTTTTCCTTTTTGTGGAGAACAGGGTCTCATTATATTGCCCAGGCAGGTCTCGAACTCCTGGGCTCAAGCTATCCTCCCACCTCTGCCTTCCTAATAGCTGGGATTACAGGTGTGAGCCACAGAAATGCTCATCATCACTGGTCATTAGAGAAATGCAAATCAAAACTTTATCGAGATATCTCACACCAGTTAGAATGGTGATCATTAAAAAATCTGGAGACAACAGATGCTGGAGAGGATGTGGAGAAATAGGAACACTTTTATACTGTTGGTGGGATTATAAATTAGTTCAACCATTGTGGAAGACAGTGTGGTGATTCCTCAAGGACCTAGAAATAGAAATTCCATTTGACCCAGCAATCCCATTACTGGATATATATCCAAAGGATTATAAATCATTCTATCATAAGGACACATGCACACGAATGTTCATTGCAGCACTGTTTACAATAGCAAAGACTTGGAACCAACCCAAATGCCCATCGATGATAGGCTGGACAGGGAAAATGTGGCACATATACACCATGGAATACTATGCAGCCATCAAAAACGATGAGTTCGTGTCCTTTGTAGGGACATGGATGAACCTGGAAACCATCATTCTCAGCAAACTGACACAAGAACAGAAAATCTAACACTGCATGTTCTCACTCGTAGGTGGGTGTTGAACAATGAGAACACATGGACACAGGGAGGGGAGCACCATACACTGAAGTCTGTCTGGGGTAAATACAGGAGGGACAGCAGAGGGTGGGGAGTTGGGGAGAGATAGCATGGGGAGAAATGGCAGATATAGGTGATGGGGAGGAAGGCAGCAAATCACACTGCCATGTGTGTACCCATACAACAATCTTGCATGTTCTTCACATGTACTCCCAAACCTAAAATGCAATTAAAAAAAAAATCTAAAAAAAAAAAAAAAAGAATGAGCTGGAATTGAGAAGCAGTACAAAGAAACTAACCTGGCAAGCAGTACAAAGAAACTAACCTGGCAAGAGTCCTTTCCACCCTCCAGGAATCCCAGACATATCATATTTGTAGTAATCTTGCCTGGGTAGGCATTGCGGCAAGCAGTGTCAGAGAGAATGGGAGCCTTCAGACACTGCAGGAGATCAGGGTAGTTGGCTGTGTAGAAGAAGCATAAAAAATGCAAGGTTACTCATGAGGTTTCCAAAAATTATTTCTCAATACCTCTCCCCTCTTCACCAATACTCTCACTCTTTCAATTAGTTGATGACTTCTCATTTGAGAGAACAATAGTTTTTTTCTAAAAGCTTTTACAAGTACTTCTAATCAATGAATTGTTCTTTCTCTGACAGTAGCATCAGTGACCACACATCTTACATCTAGCAACTTTATTCCTCAAGCAGGTACATGCTCCAGGCAAGACCATATCCCTGAGTCTTTGTTTTGTTTACCTCCTCATTTTATAGATCTCTGCACATCACTAATCACACTTCAGTTAAATACCCTGATATCTTCGTAATACTTCATTATTGTAACTTCCACATAGTTCTAGCAAGGGAATCCTCTTTATTTTGGTTATTAATGGTATATTTCTGAGATTCAATATATCCAAAAACTGTGCTCTGAGAACTTAACCTTAAGTGAGAATTTGGACTGGCTGAACTTTCACGTCTTTCAGCTTTAAAATCATCATACTTGGTAGTTCTGTGTCAGGTGACACTTACTGCCACTGCTCACGGTGTTGCCCCAGCCAGAGATGAGACACTGAGTACCAGTCGCTGCACAGGATCTTGGCAGAGAGATGGTGGACACTCGAGAGTTGATGGTGGCAGCCGAGCTCAGCTTAATCAACATGATGTCATTATCGAAGGTGGCTGAATTGTAATTGGGGTGGCGAATAATCTTGGCTGCGTTTATGAATTGCTCATTGCCTTCAACAACCTCAATATTGTATTCCCCCAGGCGCACTTGGATTCGGCTGGATTAAAAGATATAAGAGGTTCCTAAGTATCTAACTTGAGCTACTTCCACTTGTCCTGACCGCGACCCATTTACGAGCATAAACACAGACACCATCGTTTTGAAGCTTTCAGTCACACAGTAATTGTGTACTTAAGGTAGCATTGTATACTGCCACATGGTACAGGTTAGAGTTTTCCTTATGGAGGTGTCACTGCAAGTGCAGACTTGCAGCCCACTATTCTTGTTAGAATAGTAAGAAATGGGAATGAGAGCCCAAAGACTTGAATAAAACAGTTGGAGAAAAAAAGGAAGTTGGTGGAGATTGATCAGCACTTGCTATTTCTCTCTGGTTGAGATCACCAATTATTGTAGGAAATGAAGCAGGAGTGAGGAATGGCAGAATTTTGAGGGAGCAGAATGAATCATGTATACATTTAATGTTGTGCTGTAAATTATCTGTATGTTATTGCCTCCATATACAATTTATACCTGTTGAGCTATAGTGATTAGCACTCTGCAGTGATTCACGTCATAAGGTACTTCTAGGGAAACTTCACTACTCACTATTTCCCTTCTGTATCTTTAGTACCATCATTTGGGAAGACATCAGAGATGCCTAAAGGCTACCTCTCCATGCAAATGCCCCTTGATACATCAGACAATGCCTGGGAGAACAAAAAATCTCTGGAGGTCTGAATGCCTCACCCTCAAGCACAGCTCTACAGTTTACTCTGGATTGTGTTTAGTCAGGGATAGAGGATAAATTGATCCTAGCATATAGGAAAGTGAGTGTCAATGACTTACGACTTGTAGCAGTGAGCTGCAGACACCACCCATTGGTTATTGATGAGGGAGCCGCCACAGAAGTGATAGCCAGCATTCAGGGACACCTGATAGGGGACAGAATCCTTCTGACAGGTGTAGCCCCCAACAATCTTGTCGTCATCATCATCACTAGTGGGGAAAGCAACTAACAGAGAAAATTTGCGAACTATCAGTTAAACAGATTTACCCTGGAGTTTCCACACTACCATGAAGTTTTTTCAGATTTGCCAAAAGAGAGCAGCAGAGTGTTCTCTTGTCTCACATAATCAGGAAATGGTGGTTTTAAGGTCATCTGAAGGGAAAATTTATTATTCCATACCTTTATATTATATCCACTTGTAACATTATAAGTATTTAATTTTAAATTTACGCTTTAACTTTGACAAACATATTCTTTAATATATGTACTATTCAGACACACACACACACACACACACACACACACACACTCTCTCTCTCTCTCTCTCTCTCTCTCTCTCTCTCTCTCTCTCTCTCTCTCTCTCTCTCACAAAGATCGGAAACTCTTGACACAGTAAATGTCCTGAATATCACTTCCTGAGGCTCAAGGAATACTTTTTATATAGAACTCTGCTCAGCAGCCACACAGTTAGGTGTAATGCTTTTCAGTAATCATGCTGATGTTGGTTTGCGGTGGTTGGTGAGATGTTATGGGAGAGAGAGCCCCTACAGTAGCAGAAAGAAGGCTTTTCAAAGACACCTGAGAATGTTCTGATCTAGAAGGAAATGAGAGATTTGTACTTTTGCTCTCCCAATTTCTCTTTTTGGTTCCAGCCTATAATTTCTATTAAAATCATTTTAAAGAACATTATAGGGTGACCTTCAGCCTTTCCTCTTATCCCAATTATCTTTCCATCGTATGAATTTATTCAGTTTTTAAAGTCTAGCCCACTGATTTATTAAGATACCTTGTAGCTCCAAAAGTTTGTGATTATATTTTACGAGCCCCTTTGTTCAGATATTTTAAATAGCTTTAGGAAAGAGGTTTCCAGGTGTGTAGACAGATATATTGAATGTATACCTGCCCAACTCGAGAAAGTTTAGTATTATTAGTCATGTAAAATTTAGTAGTATAAAAGGAGAATTCATAACTTCTCTATTATATATGGAATGACATGTTACTTTACACCAGAGAGATTTCTGTGGCAAAAGTATTATAACATACAGCCCACAGCTTTTACTCTTGAGAAAGAAAATAGCTTTTCCCATTAGACTCCTTGGTTCTATATCTCTGATCCTTTAGTGTGGAGAAGATGCAGGCTCTGACACCTGCACCCATTTTAAAAGCACATGATTAGTTTCAATTATTAATTACAAATTTCTGGAAAGGTCAGGATAGGTCCTCCTTAATCTGGGCTATCTTTTCCTTTTCTCTCCTTCTTCTTTAATTTTATCCAGAAGTTGAGAGCAAGTCATGCATCTTTTTTTCTTTTTTCTTTTTTTTTTGAGATGGAGTCTTGCTCTGTCACCCAGGCTGGAGTGCAGTGGCATGGTCTCGGATCACTGCAACCTCCACCTCCTGGGTTCAAGCAATTCTCCTGCCTCAGCCTCCTGAGTTGCTGGGATTATAGGCATCTGCCACCATGCCCAACTGATTTTTGTATTTTTAGTAGAGACAGGGCTTCACCATGTGTTGGGAAAAGCAGCAAAGGAGAAGGGACTTACGGAGTGCCTATATAAATTGGTTATGAGTAACATATAAACAAGGAACAACAAACTGCGGAAGGCTGCAGGAGGCCTCTGAGGAGGAAGGCCTCTCCATGCCTCATGTTCCAATGCAGGGTGACCTGGGCTCTGTTACCATGTTACCATAAACATTGTGCTCAAGGACGTAAAACCCCTTCGTAGCACTATGATGTAGCCAGACTTGCAGTCTCCTTGTAAGGCCCATGTTCCACCAGCTGTATGTAGATAATAAGCTAAAGATAACCACGTGTTCTTATTTTGTGAAACTCCCAAACTGCCACTGTTATCAATCCTTAAAGTGACACACCAGTTCTGGCTCACCGATTCACTCCACCGATCACTCCACTACACCCTATAGATCAAAATGATTGTAATCAATAAATAGCGTAGATGATCAGAACTTTGGGCCTTCACTGCCTCCACCAGAGTAATAAAGTGATGGCCCCCTGGTCCCACTGTCTTTCTGAATCTTTTTCTCATTCCTTTGTCGCTACCAAACTTGGGGTACACATGGGTGATATAGGGCTGGCTCCCTACAACCATGTTAGCCAGACTGGTTTCAAACTCCTGACCTCGTGATCCACCACCTCAGCCTCCCAAAGTGCTGGGATTACAGGCGTGAGCCACTGCTCCCAGCCTGAAGTCCCGCATCTTTACATCTTCTACCCTGATCACTTTTGCTCACTGTGATCTTCTTCCAACAAGTGATATTTAATTATCCACAAACATAAGTATTTTACACTGTCTTTTCAGTATTTTAAGCTTTTTGAATAGAGACCAGATTCAACATTCATTGTCATCTTCCAGAGAACAAAGTGAAAACTTAAGTTTATGGTAAACACCTACTGATTCATTCATTAAAAGAGACTCACCAGCAGCACCCAGGAGAGCAAGAAAGATGAAGGTCTTCATGATTGCTTACTTCGCCTGGACTGGGAAATAGGATAACAGCTTTTCATCCACAGCTATTTATACCTCCAGACTTGTCTTGACATTCATGACCACAGGTGCCAGAAAAGTGATTTCACTATAAGCTCACAAATCTAAATCTAAATTCTGTGACAGGTGGAAGATAATTCAACGTCAATTTTAAACATTAACATTTGCCTACTTTTCCAGAAAGTCATGGGACTGAAAGTAACAAATCCACCTGGTGGGAACTGTGCTCCCTAATAGGTAAGTGAGACAGGAGTAAGGCCACAGGACAGAGCTACAGGTGTCTGGATTCCCAGATAAAAAATAGGTAGCTGGGCATCTCAACTGTAAATGTTTATTCTAGGGACTACTGTACTTTTGATGTTTAATAACATAGACTCTTTTATAGTTATATACTTTGTATTATGACCACTCTGGTCTTACATATCCATGTTAACTTTTCTCTTTTTTAAATTTCAACTTTGATTACAGATTAAAGGGTACATGTGCAGATTTTTTACATAAGTAAATTATGGGACACTGAGGCTTGCGGTCCCAACAATCTCATCACCCAGGCAGTAAGCATAGTACCCAACAGGTGGTACTTCAACTTTTCACTATTAAAGGAACAATTTGTTTCCCCAAGAAAAAGAAGATTGCTGTTAATTGAAATTATAGTAGAGAAAAAGAGGAGAGTTAAAAATGCGAATAACTTATAATTATCTTGAGCTTATTATCTTGAGCTTACTGTACTTATGCTAAGTACTTATTGAGTAAGTCAGTAAGTATGTAGAATACTGACATACACGGTAAGCTGTGTATATTTTAAATATTTGCCTTTATTAATTTAGTAATCTTCACAACAACCATGTAACATACCTATTATAATACCCACTTTACAGATGAGAAAATGAAGGCACACAAAGCTAAGGGATTTGACCAAAATCACATACCAAGTACATGGTAACATCAGCATTCCAACCCAGGAAATCTTCCTTCAGAGTCTGTGATCCTGACCACTATGAAATACTTCTCTCAGTAAGTTCACCAAAATCTGGATGCCAAGATAATGCAAAATTCTTTTTTTTTTTTTTTTTTTTTTTTAGACAGAGTCTTGCTCCATCACCAGGCGCCAGGCTGGAGTGCAGTGGCACGATCTTGGCTCACTGCAACCTCCACCTCCTGGGTTCAAACAATTCTCCTGCCTCAGCCTCCCGAGTAGCTGATATTAAGCCCAGCTAATTTTTGTATTTTTTTTTTTTTTTTTTTTTTTGAGACGGAGTTTCGCTCTTGTTACTCAGGCTGGAGTGCAATGGCGCGATCTCGGCTCACAGCAACCGCCGCCTCCAGGGTTCAGGCAATTCTCCTGCCTCAGCCTCCTGAGTAGCCGGGATTACAGGTGTGTGCCACCATGCCCAGCTAATTTTTGTATTTTTAGTAGATACAGGGTTTCATCATGTTAGCCAGGATAGTCTTCATCTCTTGACCTCATGATGTGCCTGCCTCGTCCTCCCAAAGTGCTGAGATTACAGGCATGAGCCACTGCGCCCGGCCACAAAATTCTTATCACATAACACAACTGAGACTTATAGAGCATTTAGTATGTGTCCAGCACTATGGAAGTGGATTGCATGCATCAACCCATTTGATCCTCATAAACAGCACTGTAAGTGTTATGCCATAATTTCACCATTTAAGAGATGTGGAGAAAGAGACTAAAAGAAGTCAAGGGAGTATATTAAAGTTTCATAGCTGTTAAGTGGCCAATCTATGGTTAAAACTTAAGCAGTCTCACCTCAGGGTTCATGCACTCAACAGTGATGCCATGAATATAATAAGTGAGAACAGGGCTGGGCACGGTAGCTCACGCCTGTAATCTCAGCACGTGAAAGGCTAAGGCAGGTGGATCATGAGGTCAAGAGATCCAGACCATCCTGGCCAACATGGTGAAACCCTGTGTCTACTAAAATACAAAAAAAAAAAAAAAAAAAATTAGCCAGGCTTGGTGGTGTGAGCCTGTAGTTCTAGCTACTCAGGAGGCTGAGGCAGAAGAATTGCTTGAACTGTTTGGAATTCTGGAAAATCCAAGAAATAGGATGCTGGAGTAGGAATTTTCAGAATTAATGCAACATGACAGTAGCATACAGTTGAGTGAATCTCAGTGAGAAGTAACTCCTAGCCAGGTGTAGCCAGATTTAACATCTATGCAATACATTTGAAACATCCTATCCGGATCTATTTCTGCTTGAGCAAATTATCGCCCCTAAAGTAGTTTCTGTTTCTTTTACATTTGAAATATTACTGCTATCAAGATGACTTACTTAACAGCCATTTCTCAACCTTAGCACTACGGATATGCTGGGCCAGATACTTCTTGGCTGTGGGTAACTGTCCTGTGCATTGCAGAATGTTTATCAGCATATGTCTGGTCTCTGAATGAAAGCAGCATTACCTTTGTCCCCCAGTCATAACGACCAAGAATGTCTCCAGACATTGCTAAATGTCACCTGCGAGGCAAAATCATCCCCAGTTGAGAACCAGAGCTCTAAGGGAGAAAGAAGGGAAATGGGACTTTGCTTCAAAGCCTTTAAAAAGAGCCTTAGGCTGTGGGACACTCAATAACTACTGAATGAATGGCACCCAAACTTGGGAGCTGCCTTTAATTGATTCCTAAATATTAGAAAATATTAAGGAGTAAGGGAAAGAGCAGTGCCCAAATTGAGGAAGGGGGAGTCTTCTTAGCCTGTTCAATATTTTCCATTGCTGATGCTTTAACCTGCGAGGTGATAGAACCTGTTTAATTCTGCATCACTCTTGGAATGTCCCCAGAGATTCTTCAGAGATCTTGACCCATATAAAAAGCACAGCATTGTAGAGCATAACATTTTAGAATAATTGGCTCATGTGCTATTATGGCCTAGAAAACTGCCTCTCGTGTGCCCTGGGCTTGATCATTTGGACTCCTTCCAGGAGCAAAAGTGTGAGAGTGGCCAGATTGGGGTTAGATGGTGTGGGTTGTCATCTAGGATCATTTGCAATTTCCCACACAAAAAATCCTGAGATGAGAAAAGTGGCCCCATCTGGCTACTGGGATGTTTCTCTAGCCATCTAAAGCAATAAAGGACATGCAAGGAAAATGCTAAGTGATGGTTTCTAGCCTTCAGTTTCTAGACTTCAGTTATTCATTCTTATATGGTTTCTAGCCTTCAGTTTCTGGACTTCAGTTATTCATTCTTATACTTTTTTTTCATGTAAACTAATTACATTTTGATTTTTAAATAGACTTGTTTTTAAGTCTCTTTTTAAGCAATGAGATCAACATTTCTTGTGTTGATGGCTTTTTTATCTAATACATACTAAAATGAACAACACTCTTTTCAAATAAAAATGCTCATCTGAGTACTATCTAAAATTATGTTGAGGACTACTAGTGAGGAGCCTACCAGACTTCAGGAAACATAGTGTTAGGTAGATGATGGGGGAAGTGAGGGTGGGACAAACCAAGGATCACTGGCAGTGGTGGCTGCAGTGTTGCCTGTGAACAGAAGGGGTGTGGAGCAGAGTGGATCAGGATGTTAAGTGAAAGTGATTAGGAGAATGCTCCCTGTGTAAAAGGCAGGTGAATACAGGATTAGTGTTTAAACTCATAGATTAAACTATCCACAATGGGAAATATTGAACAGGCTAAGAAGACTCCCCCTTCCTCATTCTGGGCACTGCTCCTTCCCTTACTCCTTAATATTACCTAGTTTATAGGAATCAGTTAAAGGCAGCTCCCACTTTGGGTGACACTCATTCTGTAGTTTTTGAGTGTCTATATTATTCCACAGCTCAAGGCACTTTTTAAAGGCGATAGCCTTAGAAGCAAAGCCCCATTTCCTTTTTCTCCCTTAGAACTCTGGTGCCTTTGTACATATCCATGTGTATTTGTCATTTGTGTGAACACATCTGAGTAAAACATCCTTCTATTATTGTGTGGGAGCTTGGATCTGTAAGATACTCGATGTTTCTGAGATGCTGTGAGTCATTTTGTAAAACCTGACACTGGAGAATTGGGTTGAAAATTCTCAGACTCAATAAAGTATTTTTGTCTGCACTTTATGTGTGCAAAACTTCTGTTCTAAATGCCATCAATAAATTCTAACTTATAAGCAATATTGAACATGCTACAATGTGTGGGACCTCCTTTCTCAGCCTCATCTCATAAGATTCATCAGCTGTGGGGAATGCCCATGTTTTTTTCTTTGGCTCAGCAGAATGGGTGAGTACCTATACTTCTTATTCAAACTTCAAACACATGGTGACCCATAGGCATATGCCAATATTTAACTATCCTGTGTTTGTCACCTCTTTTTCCCATGCACATTGCTTAGTGGACTTGGAAGACTATTTAAACTTGTGCCTAAATTAGGGGCTGATTAGGTTCCAGCAAATACATTGACATTTGTATTGGCAAGAAGAAAAGGCTCCAGACTCTAAAGGCAATTGCATGCTCTTTTTCTTCATAGACATTTTTTTGTTCTTAGCTTCTCCAGCCGTTTTTGTAGCTAATACATCACTAGATCATGCTGGCTTTTAACCACTCCAGTGTGTGGAGACAATTTTAAGTAAAACTTTCCCTGAAAAAGAATGAATACTAACACATGCACACACACTCACACACACACACATACACACACTGTTGGAAGGAGGTCTTGACGTGCATGTGATGGAGTATATGTTGTTTGCTGAGACATGATGGCAAGGAACACTGAGCCATCCCCAGGCAGGAAACTGCTAGAATAAGCAAGCAGTATGTACTGGTCATGCATTAGTTGCTGCCAAACCACAGGATATTTGACCTCATCCCCATTGCTGACTCCCAAAGAGTGTTTTTTAGCTTATTTCTATCTTAGTAGTGAACAGGCACTATCTGCCTGTTTAGTCTATCTTTAGTCTATGAAGAAACATTGAGCACCTGCTTATTAAAAATAATCTCTTGTTTACAAAGAGTAAATACATGGGTCAGAGGCTGCTCTGGGCTGTCAGCTGGGAAATGCTGGCAGACCCCTGATGGTCCCACTGTGATCCCATTTTTTGCACTCTATCTTTATTTCTGTTTCTTAATTCCTTCAGCACCGCCTGGGTTGGGGTCTCTATGACCGAGCTGGTCTTGGCACACACACAACATAAGCAGTAAGGGCAAAAAAAGTGCAAAAGGGAACAAAGTGTGAAGTATATGCTTGTGAACTTGGAAGTCGACATTAAGCTGATTTGCTCAGGCCATAACTGGTCACTTGCTAATCTTTGTAACATACAGAAAATCATTATTAGTGAATAGAATTATCTTTCTTGAGAAAGTGAACCCTAGGACCAGATCTAAGTTTCCTTGAGAACGCTGATCAAGGATGGAATTCATTTGGGGGCATTTTTACTCTGGTGACATGTGATTCTCTCCATGAAATTGTTTGCATGGTTCAGTAAACCTTTTCAATAGAAATCCTAACAGTAAATGTTTTACACACTTTGCTGGCAATGTAGCCTGTCACAACTACTCTGCTGTCCTACAATGAAAGCATATAAATGAATGAGTGTGGGTGTATTTCATTCCATAAAAGCTAATTTACTAAAATCAGCTGTAGGCCAGATTTTTTTCCTCAGGCCATAATTGGTCAACCTGCTCTAGAGGATAGGGAAGAAACCATTTAATATCCTGTATCTAGATTTTCAATGATCAAGAAAGGCTTAAAATAAATTAGTAATTTTATTAAAATATCTCACTTTTTGCTTGCTCCAAATGATTGCGGGAGAAAGAAAGATGCGGAGGAATGAATATTTAGGGCTGAGGTATTAGAGTGACAGAGAATAATGCAGGACAAGAAAGGAGAACTTGAAAGAGACAGAAAATGTACATCCAAGTATGAGAAATAATAAAATGCGGAGAAAAACATTTAACTTTGGTGACCAGAGTTTTAGACTTTATTCTGTGTCTAGTTTTTATTGGTCTCTGGACTTTAAAGTAGTATAAAATGAATACCCACAGAAATGAATGAGAAAATAGGACAAACTAACACAATTTTTGATCCACATATTAGGATTTTTGTTAAGGTACAAACTTGCATTCCTCTGTATTCCTGTTCATGGCCATATTCTACCTCCATCCCATAAAATTAGATTGTAAGGCAGCTGGGCATGGTGGCTTATGCCTATAATCCCAGCACTTTGGGAGGCTGAGGTGAGCAGATCACCTGATGTCAGAAATTTGAGACCAGCCTGGCCAACATGGTGAAACCTCATCTCTACTAAAAAATACAAAAATTAGCCGGGGTGGTGGTGGGTGCCTGTAATCCCAGTTACTCTGGAGGCTGAGGCAGGAGAATTGCTTGAACCCAGGAGACAAAAGTTGCAGTGAGCTGACATGGTGCCTCTGCACTCCAGCCTGGGAAACAGAGTGAGACTCCATCTCAAAAAAAAAAAAAAAAAAAAATTAGATTGTAAAGCATACCTAACAAAAGACATTGGTTCATCACAGAAACAGACAAATGTCTTTCTGTGGAACCCACAGCTGTCAGAACACGTACAAATGCTATCATGAAATAATTGCAAACTTGCCACTTCTGAATATAATGGGTCAGTGAAGAATTTATATAGAGAAAACAGTCTATTAGATTAGAAGGAAATGGGATTAGGAAGAAAAGCAGAGATGAAGATGAAGATTAAATTGAAGCTAACAGCCAAATAGAGCATATCCTTTAAAATTTTCCAAATTAGATGTTATCTGTAAACATGTCCAACATGTCTTATAGCTCCTGTAAGCCCCGAAGCATTTCGAGAATGAGAACATTATTCACAAAAGCTTGTTGAACAAATTAAAGTGGCCCATGTGCCCATGAGAGTTGGTTTTATTCACTGCTCTATTCCTGGTCCTCAAACAGTGCCTGACATACAGTTTTGTGTTCCATAAATACCTATTGGATATTTTTTTGATATCTTAAGTGTGTATATGGAGGTGGTTGGAGGCGTTTCACCAGTAGGTGGTAGAGTTGTTAAGCCTTTACTTCGGTGTTTCAAATGCCTTCTTGCCTTGTATATTCCCCTGCGGAATCCCTTTGTGTATCTATGCTCCCTATGTATTGGGAGGGCTGGGGGCAGATGGCTGAGATGAAGGCAATGTGCTTCCTTCACCTCGAGGAAGAGCTGTGACTTTACTAAAATTCCTGAGTCAAATGGAGGGAGGAGAAGAGAGGCGGGAGAGAGGAAAGGACTAAAGAAGGAATCGAGTGCTCTGGCATCAGGGTTTGCTCCTTGTTCTAGTTGAGAGACCATTTGTGAACAACTCAAAGACCCTAAAGATACCAGCTGGACCTGCGTAACATCATCTCTGCAGTCCCTCTGACCCATGCCCTTAGGGCCTTCTGTTATTCTAGTCTGTGTTCAGGTCCAGCATCCTAAGTAGCTGAGATGCTCCCTGGGATAGGGATTGCAGAGTATGCCTATTGTGTCCCCCTTATCACCCACTGAGGGGTCCTCCCTCCGTAGGTGGCATTACATTACTGGGTCTTAAAAATACGCACAAACGGCTCCAGAGAAGGGCACCAGGGAAGGATTCCACTGAGCCAGGGAGGTGGCCTCCTTGGGTTCACCGAGATGAGGGAGTGGAGCCAGAGTGTGCCTGTCCTGGATCAAAGACAGGCAGCTGGAAGGCATCTGCCCAAAGGGAAGGGGTCGGTGTTAGAGAGGAGGGAAGTCACAAGTGGCAGGAGGAAGGGGAGAGCCAGTCATTCATTGTGGGGAGGGTGGGCAGCTGCTAAGAAAAAAGCGACTGTCTGAGGAACCCACCGCGCAAACAGGGCCCTGACAAGATAGTCTAAATTCACCTCTTGAGGTGCTGGCACAAAGCTTGAAAGGGAAAGAGGAAGTGTGAGCTGTAGACACTAACAGTGACACCCAACAGGAGCAGGAGGCCTCCTGAGCAGCCCCTATATCAGGGCCTGGGAAGCACACCTAGACGATCAGGATGCCAAGCAGGGTGACACGGGGTCCCCCCGACCCCCGTGTGACCCTGCCATGGGATGCAGGCTCCTCTGCAATGTGGACGTTTCTGTCCTCGAATTTTTGGCTTTTTTCATGGAACTGCCTCAGAAGACTCTGTCCTGGGCTTAGTCTGAAGTTGGCTTCTTATTTTCGCAGGCCCATGGATACTGGAATTACGCAGACACCAAAATACCTGGTCACAGCAAAGGGGACTAAAAGGATGCTGAAATGTGAGCAACATCTGTGACATGATTCTGTGTATTGGTACAGACAGAAAGCTGAGAAATCTCTGGAGTTCATGTTTTACTACAACTATAAGGCACTCATTGAAATCCAGACTGTGCCAAATCACTTCACAGCTGAATGGCCTGACAGCTCTTGCTTGTGCCTTCACGTGGTCACGGCGCAGCTAGAAGACTCAGCTCTGTATCTCTGCACCAGAAGTCAAGACACAACATGACTGCCTCCCTGTGGACAAACCTCTTGGGTCTAGTCAGGAAGCTGTGGGGGCAACGCATCCAGATGAGCCTCAATACTTGAGTCAGCATTCTGCAGGACCTCGGCAGAAATCTCAGGCCATCGTACTGTCATTTATCGGATGTGGCAATGCTACATTGCCCAGACCCCAGCAGCCTGTGGCCTGACTTTGTCTTAAACAAGACTGTGCCTGAACTTGAATGTAGGTCAGGTGCTGCCAAGTTCAAGTTGTTCCAAGTATCTTCCAGTTGGCTTGTGCCTCTGGGAAATCTTGTGTGAAGCATTTAACACTCTGGCCACACCAATCTGCCTTCCAATATGAACGTTTTTTGTCTTCTCTTTCCACCCAAGTTAGACCCTGGATCTCTGCCCTCATCCCAGATCCAAATATGCTCAGACCTCTTCTTTTGTTTTTTTAAAAAAATACCCAATCCCCTCCTCAGGTAGCTCTGTCAGTGCCTGACCCTGAGGATAGGAGCTCTCCATGGGGCTTGGATCATAGTTCACTCTCCCTGGGGCATGTGCAGAGTTTCAGCTTCTTGGTGGCTTCTGTCTTCCACTCAGGACCTTCATGCTTGTTCCTTTTCCTTCTGTCTCTTTAATCCTAATACCAAGTTTTCTTGGCATCCATTATCGGCTATAGAGTCTGTTTTACCTGCATTGTTGCTCACAGCAGGTAATAAGAAGACCTCCTGGAATTTCTGAGCCGTACGTTTTGCTCAGGGTTGCCTTTGCTGAGCCCCATGTTTTCCAGCATTGCTCCTAGTAATGGCCCTCAGTTCTGCACACACCATCAGACCCCAGGGGCTGAGCAGGGCCCTGTATTGTCAGGTTTCTGCACCAATGCAAAGGCTTCCTCCTCCCTCCTATAGAGGGTGCACCAGGGACGGTGAGTGTTGCCAGAGACACCAGTAACTCTGCCAGACCTTGCCTGTGGGGTCATGGGAGCTCAAAATGCCCCTTCTTTCTTCCACATGACCAGATGTCTGAGCTAGGAGGGGCCTCATTCCTGCTGTGATCCTGCCATGGATACCTGGCTCCTATGCTTGGCAATTTTTAGTCTCTTGAAAGCAGGTCGATCTTTAGGACTCTAGGGAATTCTTACTTTGAACTTACCTAAGACAGCTCTAAACTATTCTCTTAATCTTCTTTCTTTTCCTACAGGACACACAGAACCTGAAGTCACCCAGACACCCAGCCATCAGGTCACACGGATGGGACAGGAAGTGATCTTGTGGTGTGTCCCCATCCCTAATCACTTAAACTTCTTTTGGTACAGACAAATTTTGGGGAAGAAAGTCGAGTTTCTTGTTTACTTCTATAATGATAACATCTCAGAGAAGTCTGAAATATTCGATGGTCGATTCTCAGTTAAAAGGCCTGATGGATCAAATTTTACTCTGAAGATTCAGTCCACAAAGCCGGAGGACTCAGCCACGTACTTCTGTGCCAGCAGCCGAGCCACAGCCTTGCAAAGACATCTCCAGCCTGTGCACAAACCCTCATAGACCTGCCTCCCTCCCAGCCACCAGCACCCACTTCCTGCCTAATGAAGGGAAGTCTCTGGTTGGGTTTTTTCTTGCAGCCATCGCCAAATAGACAGATATCCGAAATTAAATTACCAAAGATATCTTGGGCAGGAATGGCCAGATACTGTAGGATTTGCAGAATTTTTACAGATACTACAGGGTGTGACTGTGGGCTCTGAATATGGGTGAATTGTACACCACCAAGTAACCTACATCTTCTCCTTATTCCCTTTTTGCCATTGTTATTAGTATTTTTTTTTTGTTTTAATTGTTTAGGAAAACATATTTTAACTCATAGGATGGCGAGATGATTACTGAGCGAGAGTTCAGATATTTCCATGAAAATATAGAGGGTCCCCAAGGAAATTTTCAGGAGAAAGGGCTCGGTAAGATGGTCTCAATATCAATGAGTCTTGCTCAGCATGTGGTCAGTGGCAGAACCATCTGATGACCCTGTCAACCTGGTGTGATGCATTTGGGCTAATGATGCTAGCTCACAAAATAGCGAGTTAAGAGAGCAGCAAACGTGGAGCTACTATTGAGACCACATTTCACACCATTTCAAGGTCAACAGAGGTCTAGACCAGCATGAGAGTCTCCTGAATTAAGCCAGGCAGTGCAGGAGCAGAATTCAGCTGCAAAAGTCAAGAGGCATCTAGAGGCAGAGGCAGGAATGAATTTGTCACTTACAACTTAACATGAGGCAGCCGGATTAACTTCTTGAGCTTCATTTAAGATCACAGTGTTACTGAAGAGTTGGAGCATGGAAGGTGGAGGGAAGACTTCAAAAGAATGACAATGGATTCTTCATAATATGCCAGGATAAGCTCAAGCAATGCATGGTAGAAAAAGGGTGTGAGCAGATCGTATTGTTTATAAACACCTGAATTCATTTATTCACTTATTTTTATGCCAGCGCCACTGCCATGAAGTCTTAAAGAATGACTGATTGACCAACATGTGTTCCCATACAACTTTGCCTCGGACAAAAAGGACTCTAGCTTATTGCTCAAAACATCCTGTATTTGTACAGATTGCAGCTGACCACCACCTTGAAGACCTGACTACTTGGATTTAATGGAAGTGATGTGAGAGTGGGCTGCATCAGATGTCTCTATTATCACCTCATACTCTCTGGTGGAAATGATTCCACTTTTGATTCCAGCCACAGCTATGATGAACAGTTCCATGCAGACATTGACCTACTCCACAGTTACTGCACCTCACCTTCGATGTGGTCATGTGTTCCCAAAGTACCCTGTTGCTGAAGCGTGAGACACATTGGTGGCCTGCATGGCCAGAAGTGTGAGGGAATTAATGTCCTCTGGGGCAATCCTCAACCACTGGAGAATGAGAAGTAGTGGATAAGGGCATTGGCATTAGTCTTGGGCCTCCTAGAAGGGCCTAGTTTTATAGCCAGCCACCTATGTATAAGGACAGCGCAATTAATATATTTTCTTTTGTATTTTATCTGCTTTTTGTTTCTCTGATTCAGTATGGATATTTTTATCTGACCTATCTTCCAGTTTATCTAGTCTTTTCAACTTTATTTATTTATTTATTTTTTTTTTTTTGAGACGGAGTCTGGCACTGTCGCCTGAGCTGGAGTGCAGTGGCGCGATTTTGGCTTAGTGCAAACTGTGCGTCCCAGGTTCACGTGATTCTCCTGCCACAGCCCCCTGAGTAGGTGGGATTACAGATGCACACCACCACACTCAGCTATTTTTTTGTATTTTTAGTAGAGATGGGGTTTCACTATGTTGGCCTTGAACTATGTTGATCTCAAACTCACGATCCACCAGCCTCGGCCTCCCCAAGGGCTGGGATTACAGGCGTGAGCCGCTGTGCCCAGCCCTATTCCTCTTTTAATCATACCTATTGAATTCTAAATTTTAGAAATTTTTAATATTTCAGTTCTGGACTTTTCACTTATATCTTGCTACAATTTCTAGTTGTCTGCTAAAATTCTGTGTTTTGCAGTTTACTTTGCTGACTGTATTAACCTCTGTCGTTTTAAAACTAGCTTTTGATAACTTTAACATCTGAATCTGCTTGGGTCTATTTCTTTTGTCTGTTTTCTCTTTTTGGTTTCTGGGCATGTGATTTTGTCTTCTCACACAACTAGTAATTTATTTGAATGCTGGATGTTGTATATAAAAACTATAGAGATAATTGGAGTCTCTGAATGATATAATCTTCCCCAAATGATTCACTTTTGCTTTTGCTGTGAATTGCAGCAGGGGCAGGTCACCTGAATTGAGTTGATGACTGAGCTGGATGAATCTCAGCCGTTTAAGTTCCAACTAGATGTCTGAAGTTCAACAGCTTAATCAAAGTGTAAATTACATAACATAATATTTGCCCATTGCAGGTATGTAATTCAGTGAATTTTGGTAGATTTGTGGAGTTGTACAGCAATCACTATGATCCAGCTCTAAAACATTTCATCCTCCCCACTTAGAAACTTCCTACATGCTCACTTTCAGTCAGTTCCTGCTCCTATCCCCAGCACCAAGGTCTGGGCTCTTTGCCAGGGTCCTCTGCTATTCAGTAGTCACTGAATGTAAATGTTCTCCAGACCACAAAGGTGGTGGATGCTCCTCAAAGCCTGCTACACTCTCAGTCTTCCCTTTTTTATTCTCAGCTCCTTAGCCAACGATATAAAATTGGCAAGTTGGCTGGGTGCGGTGGCTCATGCCTGTAATCCTAGCACTTTGGGAGGCCGAGGTGGGTGGATCACCTGAGGTCAGGAGTTCAAGACCAGCCTGGCCATCATGGTGAAACCCCATCTTTAAAATAAAATAAAATAAAATAAAATAAAATAAATAAATAAATAAATAAAATTGCCAAGTGACTGAGGGAAAAGCAGTCCATTAGATCTCTCCTTTCTCATTGAGATCCCAGTCCCTTCAGTTCTTACTGCCTCAGTAGCTCCAAGTGCCTCCAAACATGTATCTTTTATATTTTGTTAAGTTTTTCTAGTTGTTTTTAGTGGGAATATTGTTCTGGAGAAACCAATCTATTAACTCTGAAAGCCAGTTTTACATTTATTAAAGGTGAGGTGCAATTTTGTATGTTTGTATTTTAGGTAGAAGCCTCTTTTTTTCTTTTTTTAAATTATACTTTAAGTTCTGAGGTACATGTGCAGAACGTGCAGGTTTGTTACACAGGTATACACGTGCCATGGTGGTGTGCTGCATCCATCACCCCATCATCTACGTTAGGTATTTCTCCTAATGCCATCCCTCCCCAATCCCCCGACTCTGTGCTATCCCTCCCCTAGCCCCCACCCACCCCCTGACAGGCCCCAGTGTGTGATGTTCCCCTCTCTGTGTCCATGTGTTCTCATTGTTCAACACCCATTTATGAATGAGAACATGTGGTGTTTGTTTTTCTGTTCTTGTGTCAGTTTGCTGAGAATGATGGTTTCTAGATTTATCCATGTCCCTGCAAAGGACATGAAGCCTCTTGAAGAGAGGAAGGAGTGAATCCCTCTGCTTTCCCATGCATGTCTCTCTCTCTCTTTTTTATTGCATTTTAGGTTTTGGAGTACATGTGCAGAACATGCAAGATAGTTGCATAGGTACACACGTGGCAGTGTGTTTTGCTGCCTTCCTCCCCTTCACCCACAGTTGGCATTTCTCCCCATGCTATCCCTCCCCAGCTCCCCCCCTCGCTGTCCCTCCCCTATTTCCCCCAATAGATCCCAGTGTGTAGTGCTCCCTTCCCTGTGTCCATGTGTTCTCACTGTTCATCACCTGCCTATGAGTGAGAATATGTGGTATTTCATTTTCTGTTCTTGTGTCAGTTTGCTGAGAATGATGTTCTCCAGATTCATCCATGTCCCTACAAAGGACATGAAGTCATCATTTTTGATTGCTGTATAATATTCCATGGTGTATATGTGCCACATTTTCCCAGTCCAGTCTATCATTGATGGGCATTTGGGTTGGTTCCCGGTCTTTGCTATTTGTAAACAGTGCTGCAATGAACATTCGTGTGCATGTTTCCTTATAGTAGAATGACTTATAGTCCTTTGGATATATACCCAGTAATGGGATTGCTGGGTCAAATGGAATTTCTATTTCTAGGTCCTTGAGGAATCGTCACACTGTCTTCCACAATGGTTGAACTAATTTACACTCCCATCAGCAGTGTAAAAGTGTTCCTATTTCTCCACATCCTCTTCAGCATCTGTTGTCTCCAGATTTTTTAATGATCGCCATTCTAACTGGCATGAGATGGTATCTCAATGTGGTTTTGATTTGCATCTCTTTAATGACCAGTGATGATGAGCATTTTTTCATATGTTTGTTGGCCTCATGTATGTCTTCTTTTGTAAAGTGTCTGTTCATATCCTTTGCCCATTTTTGAATGGGTTTTTTTTTTCTTGTAAATCTGTTTGAGTTCTTTGTAAATTCTGGATATCAGCCCTTTGTCAGATGGATAAACTGCAAACATTTTTTCCCAATCTGTTGGTTGCTGATTCACTCTAGTGACTGTTTCTTTTGCCATGCAGATGCTGTGGAGTTTGATTAGGTCCCATTTGTCTATTTTGGCTTTTGTTGCCAATGCTTTTGGTGTTTTGGTCATGAAGTCCTTGCATGTCTCTCTTTCTAAGACCTCTACTGCCCTACTGCCTTTTCTCCTCCATAGGACTGAGTCTTGACATGTTTGACCTTTCGGCCACAAGGAGGAGCTGTGACTCTACTGAGATGAAGAGAACACAGAGGAAGGACAGAATGCTCTGGATGGGAGATGGTTACAAGAAATATTGGGTTTATTTACAACAGGAGAAAATGCGGTTTGTAGATGCTGTGTTAATGCTGAAATGTGAGGGGTTAAATACAGACTATTCATTTCGCCTTGCTGTGCAGGTGTTTCTGTCCTAGTAGAGAGCCTAGACTGCCAGATTTGTTGCATGTGATGCTGCATGGGATGAGAGAGGTAGAGAGTTTGAGCTGGGAAGGTGGAGAGCTCACAAGCAGATGCACGTGGAAGACCCCTTCCTGAGAGGAATAAGCAAGGGTCTGGATGCTGGGCCTCTGCTCCAACTCAGTCCTGCCATGAAATGACTTCTTGGGATCAGGGTAGTGAGCCTGACAAATCAGGGCTTCCTCGAGGGATCTTGCCAAGAGAGTAATTACCAAGGGAAATCTACTTATCAGACCAAAGAACACCTGACTCTAAATGACGAAGGAATTGAGCTAGATTTTTTTTTTTCTTTTTCCTCTTCTGGATGGTCTTCTGAGTTCTTGGAGCAAGTACTTCCAAGGATAGAAAACCCATCTCCTGTGTCTGAGCAAATGGTTCTATCAAAATAGCATCATGAGACGCCCTTCCAGTTTCCATTTTCAACATCTATCCCTGCCTACCAAGACACATGGGAGCTAGACTTGTCCAGTTGTCAAAAGATGATGCCAAAACACTTGGAGACAGAACAGAAGGTAGCGTGGACTGACCTCAAGGATGAGCATCTGATACAGGCTCTTCAGTTTCTTTTCACTATGGGCCCCTGTTTCGTCTTTATAAAAAGCATTTGGAATTTCTCTTACTTCTTGGAATTCCAAAAATACAGCGAAGTTACATTTTATGTAGGCTCTAGTTATTCAGCAGGAGGGATCTTCAAAATATCTACATACTCTACATATTCTAGCATGCTGCCTGGAAGTGAAAGTTTAGCCAAACAGTTTAACAGGAAAACCGTTAGCCATTCTGTGAAGGTTGATTTTGCAGTTTATCTTAGAATGTAACAAACTAATGCACTGAATATTTCTGTATGCTGGAATCTAAATTTCTTAACTTTCTGTAGTATGAACCATTTTCAAATCTACTAAAAGTCATAAAACCAGACTATGTGAAACATACATTTCTAAGCTCGGTATGAAATATTTAAGTGACTAAAGTAAGAGTTGGAGACTCAGAGTCCCCCTGGACTTTTCAAACTCCCACCCTCACAAAAAAAGTCTACAGCTTCTCAGCAACAAAATTAAGACGACATATAATCCTTTTTGTTGTTAATAAATAATATCTGTGCTTCATGGCATTGCATTTAATTTGTGTTAATTGTTGCTAACAAGTGACCATAGATTAAGCATTTGTGATCTATATAATGATAGAAATAATACATGTAAATAATTTTAAGTGTACAAGTGAGATTTTAATAGCTAAACAGGCAAATAACATGAACTGATGCTTTGCAAAGGTGAAGGACTCATGTCCTATAACAGGATGTCTTATCTGGCTTTGGTTTGAATTTCATTTGGAAAACTGGCAGCTGCTGTTCGACCTGCAGGATATGATCCCATGAGCTGATATGCATGTTGACTTTTGTATTTTTGTCAGCATGAAAGAATTTTTTTTAAATCAGGGTCAGAGTCTCCAGTAACTAGCAGCCAGCTGGGTAGAATGGAAGTGAAGCCATGGCCTTTGTCCCCCTGCAGACCTGGAAACCCAGTTTTGAGCATCAGAGAAGAGACAGACAGAATCAGATGAAATGAAATCTTCATTAGACTCTGCTCAGGAAACTAAATTTGACATAATTGGGCACAAGAGATTGTTCACCCATTCTATTCCACCAGAGGACACAGCACAGCTTTCCCATGAGCTCTCTGGGAGCTGGAGGAAGGAGACTGCTCTGCCAGGTGTAGTTGTATTCTCATGAGAAGTGTAAAAGGAAGAGGCAGACATGGAGATTTTGATTCTAGAAGGGGGTGGAAGATTTTGCTTATAAACATATCAACACAGTTGCCTTTCCTGCTAAGATCCAAACTTTGGGGAATTTCCCAAATATAAGATGGGATGTAAATATTGGGCAGCCAGAAATGTGACCCATGTTCAAATATGCATCCTGATATTCAGCTCCATGTGTTCTGCAGCCTTCTGCCTCGTTCCCTTTGCCCCTACAACTCTCCACCTTTTTGTGGATTAAGTTGTCTCCATGATAAAATTATGATGTTTTCTTCCCTCATTGGCCTTCCTGTTGGAAGCCTGGTCTTCCCAAGGATCCCAGCCTCTGTACTCTCTCCTTTCCACAGCTGATTCCCCTTCTCCTGCACAGTGGGCCCTGTCAGAAAAGAAGACGTGAGTCATCAATTTATTTGTTCCTTTCTATCCTTTGGGCAATTCTCGATGGACAATAAAACACTTTTGCTTTCCAAGTCTCCCGTAAAGAAAAGAAACAAACAACCGGAACTAACATCGCCTCATGTGAGGCAAGTTTCTATCAGTTTCATTCCAGTGCCTCTCCCAGAGCCTGTCCGTCTCATTTGTTAAAAACACTTGCATAAGATAGTGAGATACATATTTATTTAAAGCCTACTCTTTAGAATGGTGACATCTTTATATAGTTATCATCATCACCATTGTACGTAGCCTCTTGTCATTTCACTATCTTCCCTCCCTCCCTTTCTTTCCTTCTTGGAAAAGCTTCCCATATCAGCTGTGTAGTGCAATGAGGTAGTTACTGAATAAGACTGAGTAAGACTCACATCTAGGGGGGTACCTGGTTATGTTCACAGAATTTTAGAGCTAGACAGAGTGTTGGAATTATTTATTTCTGCCCATTGTTTCATAGATGAGGAAATGGGATGCTTTATGAAAAGTATTTAAACGTAAATACTAACTATGGTTTTGGCCTCCGTGTAGTATGTATTTCATATTCTGAGACTACAGGTGTGAATGACTTTTGGCTCCTCTTGGATTATAAGCATCATGAGACTGAGAATATTGTTTATTCATGCTTTGCACTAAGTAGCCATTCAATGACCGCAAACAAATAAAGCATGCTTGAGGTTCCAAGAAGGATGATGGTCATTTTTCTTTCGTTTAGTGCTGCATCCATCCCTACTAGAAGTTCTGTGTTTGGCAAATCACAAATGAACCATCAAGGTCTGTCTTTGGAGGGGTTTCACCAGTAGACGACAGTATTACCATGGTTGCATGTGCGTGCGTGTGCGTGTGCGTGTGCGCGTGTGTGTGTGTGTGTGTGTGTGTGTGTGTGTGTGTCAAATGCCTTTCTGGCAGTTCTGGTCCTTGGTTTTCCTCCTGGCAGTTACTGACCTGGGGCCACTGACAGAGGCACTGAGGTCTGAGTGCTGGGCCTTGCTGACCAGAGCAGGAGGAGCTGTGGCCTTGCTACACCCCTGAGGCTGGAGTGGATGATGGCTGGCAGAGGAGGGGAGCACCATTGGCAAGAATAAAGCAGACGGTGGTCCTCAACAGGGGACAGTTGAGCAATGTAAAGGCATTTTGTGTTGTCATGTTGGCATCAGGTAGGTAGGGCTCAAGGACACCACTAAGCATCCTACCTGCACAGGACAGCACCCCTCCCCCCCGCAACAAACGATTGCCTGATCCAGCATGGCAGCAGTGCCCAAGTTGAGACACCCTGGAATAAGCTTGGTTGTCAACTTTTGGAGGCGGATTATCGGAGAGCTCAAGGGCAGTACCATCACCTACTTTTGTTTTCCCTGACTGCCATGTTGTTTACCTTCATTGTCGTTTGTTCCCAGCACACGGTGACTTCATATTGTCTAGCAGCCTCCTGTTTCCTCATAGATCTGCCCCTTGGACAGATAAGAGCATCACAGGGAGCAGGGCTGCAGATCACTCCCAACGATGACCCTTCAACAGCGTTTGCTGTGAACTAGCATCACAATCATGTGGGTTAAGTGGCACTGGCTGGTGTTCAGGTGAAATCTCAAGCCAATTTCTTCTGAAACAGGGGGACCACTGACCACTGATCAGACCTTCAAGTGAGCAAAGATTCAAGAGAGCAAAACAATGTCCTGCATTATTGGGAAGGGGAAGCAAAAGATCCAGAGAAGGAAACCGGCCTGACTCTGAGAGAAGGGCCCAAAAGGAAGATAAAGGGAGGAGGTGGTCAGATCCCGGGTAAGGAGTGGGGAGGGAGGGAGCTGCTGGGGCAGGAATGACTGTCAGAGACACATCCTGGAAAGTCCACCTTCTTAACTATTCCCAAAAATTCCAAACACTCCGATAAGGAGCAAGTGCAGGGCATGGAAAGGAGGAGCCATGCTAGAGGAGACCCTGAGAATGGGGGAAGGATTACAGGCTGTGACCTCACTGGCACAGTCCTCTCAGTGGCAGTGGAAACCACAGCCTAGTCTTCTCACCACTGCAGACCAGAATCCTGCCCTGGGCCTTGCCTGCTCTGCCTGACTCTGCCATGGGCTGCAGGCTCCTCTGCTGTGTGGCCCTCTGCCTCCTGAGAGCAGGTGAGTCCTGGGCCCAGGTGACACGATCCTGTTGGAGTCCCTAAGCCTTTTCACCATGATGACAGCAGCATCCCTCCTGGGATTTGTCTGAATTCTGCTTCTTTCCTTTGCAGGTCCCTCGGACTCAGCCATTTCCCAGACTCCAAAATACCTGGTCACACAGATGGGAAAGGAGGAGTCCCTTAAATGTGAACAGAATCTGGGCCATGACACTATGTATTGGTATAAGCAGGACTCTAAGAAACTTCTGAAGATAATGTTTATGTACACTAATAAGGAGCGCATTTTAAATGAAACAGTTCCAAATCGCTTCTCACCTGAGTCTCCAGACAAAGCTCATTTAAATCTTCACATCGAGTCCCTGGAGCTTGGTGACTCTGCTGTGTATTTCTGTGCCAGCAGTTAAGACACAGCCCTGCAGAGTCACTGCATCCCTGTGCACAAACCTCCCGGCTCAGCCAGGAAGCTGTGGGGCAGCGTGTGCACCTGCACCCAAGGCTCCAGTCTCCATTCCCTGATGGCCTCTGATGGAGTTTCAGTGTGTAGTGCAGCCTGCCAGTGCACCCAGTGGAGAAGTCCTCTGTCGTATGCACAGCGAAGTCTCAGAATTGTTTATCGGCTAGAGCAGTGCTTCACAACAAAGCCACTAAAGTATTAGGGCGCCACAAACAAAACAGGAGCTTGCCCCATGCGCTGAAGATCTTAATTGATGGAGGAAGCCATTTCTTGACTTTCTGTACTGCACACATTGGTACATATTTTATATAATGTTATAATAAAAAACACACTGTTGCTAAAAATGATTGATGAGCGCAAGCATAAAGGAGAGGGGAAGGCAAATATTCCTAAGACCAAGAGACAGTTCTGTTGCTCAGTAAGTACTCTGTTTAACAGAAAAATATTTTGAGAAGTATGAAATTCCATGGCAATATGTAAACTGGACAGTGCTGGAGAGAAGCCAATGGAGACGTGCTTGTGCACTCCTTCTCTTCAAGGAGGGTGACCAGCAAGAATCTGTCCCAATTCTGATGAATGTCATCTTAAATTCTCCTCAAGAGCAGGCAACAGCGAGATGACAGGGATATTGGGAGACATGGAAAGGACTTTGAACACAAATCTCTAAGCAGTGATGAGCCATTGGTCCTCTTCCAAGTGAAACAACGTGATGAAACTGATATTTTGGTACAGTAACACTGGTCATAATATGGATCAGAAAGAAGATAGATTTTTGGGTGGCATGAATGATTAGGAGACTTCTAAATATTCTACATGAAAGATTAGAAAGGGTTTATGTGAAGCATTGTAGATGACATAGGCTGAGGCTCTGGATTATGTTATCTCCCGAAAATAGTGTTGGTTTTGTTTTGTTTTGTTTTGTTTTCTGGGAGGATTGAATGTAGGACTTGCTAGGGTCTATTTCAGCTTTGCCCTCCCTCTTAGGGAGCCCCAGCATGTGGTCCTCATTGCTAGTGCATGGCTGTTTCAGAGTCTTAGTGGAAATCACAGTGTACCCACCATGACTCTCCACTGTCACTGGGCCTGAATGCCAATGCTTTCCGGCCCTGGGTAACTCCTGCCTTCCCTGCCCACGTCTTTGGCCTTCTAGAATTTGTTGTCTGCTGGGCCTTCTGGGGTCCCACCATCTGCATACACAACTTAGGACCTGGCCCAGAAAAACAGAAAGGATTTTCTTACACAATTACAGTTGTCATCACGAAATGGTAATACTGATGTAATACAACAATGAATAGATGGTAAGAATCCCGTAGAAAGTATGAATCATTTAATTTTTGTGTCTATTTGTGTTCATTTGTGTCTTCAAATGTTCTAGCATGGAAAGTCAATAATGGTATAACAGTATATTTTAAGAAAATTGATGCCATGCCAATAACTCAATGGTCACAAAGCATAAATAGCTTATGCAGTGGAGTAGAAATGACCCATAGGAAGTCATCCAGCTGGTTCCTAGTTGGAAAATTCTCCACAGAACTGACCTGATGTGGTTTCTGACATTTTAGAAATGGCAGGGCTTTGGAGACCATTTCATTTCAGTTCCCTTGATTTAATATATGAGGAAATATGGCATCACACGTATGAAGAGATTGAACACTGACATACTGACTGCATTTCTTAAACTTCCTGTGAGATACATTTTTATTCTCTAGTTGTTGTCTGAATATGTTTAATTTCCCTACTCAGATAGAATTCTGGGGATGAAAGTGTTGGTGATTTTTGCTTGCTCCTAGCTATTGCTCAGGGAGTATTGTTGAACAAGTCAGACTGGTCCATAAGCTCCAGATGGCTGGGATACTGTCTGTTATGCTTATTACTAGGGGTCCAGACATAGACAAATTCTTTTCTTTTCCTTTACTTGTTCTTCACTGGGCGGGTGGAGGGGCGGATTCTTGCTCTGTCTGGAGTGCAGTGATGCAATCACGGCTCATTACAGCCTTGATTTCCCTGGCTCAAGCGATTGTCCCACCTTAGTCTCCTGAGTAACTGGGACTGCAGGCATGCACCACTACATCTGGCTAATTTTTGGTAATTTTGGTAGAGATAAGGTGTTGCCATGTTATACAGACTCAGACATAGACAATTTCTGTTGAATAAGAAATTAGAATGTCCTAGGTGTGTGGATGCCTGGTGTTCTGGCTGCTGGCTCTCTATGTTGTTGCCATCACCTCCTTCCTCTTCATTCCCCCCTGGCCTTTCAAATCCATCCCTGCTGCTCAGTACTGTGGGGTGTGGAAGCAGCCTGGATGCTGACACTGGGTTGGTGAGTGGCCAAGTGCTGCTTTGGCCACAGGGAGGAGCTGTGCTCAGGTGAAACCTCTGAGTCTGGGACCTGGGGAAGGGATGGAGAGTAAGAGGAAAGACGGGCCAGCAGGGATCTTGCCCATGGGGAGCCATCCGGACCTCAACCCAGAGCATGGCTGTACTCACCTCTAGCACATAACATCAGCTTCAAGCTGACTTCCCTTTCCCTTGCTCCACACACCTTGTGTTGTTCTTTTTCAGCATCCTGTGTATGCTAACTCTAACCCAGCCAAGCCCCATGCCCTCCACTTCAGGAACAGAGGGTGGCTCATCCCTTTCATGCTCCCTCAGCTCCCTGCCAGTGCCTGGTTGCTGGTTAGCATCATAGTCATGCCCTTTCCGTGGGGCATACATTTCTAAATATAGTTTAATTTATAATATTATAAATTAATATATGTTATATATTAATATTACAAATTTTATAAATTAATATTATAAACCCTCCTCATTCCCAATGTGTTAAATCATCAGTCTCTGAGCCTGATACTTTTAGAGCGCCACTCTACATTAGCCTTTAGAGAGGAGAGTGGGTCCTGGCTGTTCTGTTTCCGTCTTTTTGCATTCACCAATTCAATCATTCATTTATTATAGAGACAAAAGATTCCCTTCCTCAAGATATATGGTCATCTGTGCTTTACCAAAAAATGTTTTGGGTATGGTGGGCACTGGTCCACACTGCATCCGTGGTCATGCAGTCATCATCCCTCCACAGAGCCAGGCAAAAAGGGCTCCACCACGCTTAGATATTGAGGGAAGGGGCGTTTTGAAAGGCGCTGTCTCCTGTGATCCCCCAAGAGAGAAGGAGATTCCCTGAATGGGAGTGGTCTGTTGCTGAGAGAGGTCCTGAAAGACAAGGGGACAGAGATAGAGGGAGGATCTACCTAACGAGGAAGCAGTTGAGAGCAAAGGAGCCCCTGTCAGAGGAATACCCTTGGGAGATAAAAAGCTCCCTCTGCCCTTTCTGCCCAGGCCATTCATCCCAACTTAGCCAATTCATATCTACCTTCTGTCAGAACTTAGGATGCAAAGCGATCAGGAAGAAACAGCCCCTGGGTCTGGGGAAACTGTCAGGAGCAGTGACATCACAGGAAAAACCACCAACCAGGGCCAAGGAGACCAGAGCCCAGCCGCTCTCCCAGAGGATCCCAGAGGCCCCATTTCAGATCCCAGGCTAGCATGGGCTGCAGGCTGCTCTGCTGTGCGCTGCTCTGTCTCCTGGGAGCAGGTGAGTTGGGCTCAAATTGCCTGTCCTTGAACTCCAAGCTTTTTCCTTGTGGCTGCAGCAACAATCCTCCTCCTGGACTCTGCCTGAATGTTGTCCTGTTCCTCCCACAGTCCCCATGGACACTGGAGTTACCCAGACACCAAAACACCTGGTCATCGGAATGACAAATGAGAAGTCTTTGAAATGTGAACAACACCTGGGGCACAATGCTATGTACTGGTACAAGCAGAAAGCTAAGAAGCCACCAGAGCTCATGTTTATCTACAGCTATAAGGAAATCTCTGTAAATGAAAGTGTGCCCAGTCGCTTCTCACCTCAATGTCCTGACAGCTCTCACTTATACCTTCACCTACACGCCCTGCAGCCAGAAGACTCAGCCCTGTATCTCTGCGCCAGCAGCCAAGACACAGCCTTGCAGAGTCACCGTTTTCCTGTGCAGAAACCTTTGGGGCCTGGCAGGAAGCTGTGGGGAGCACTGAGGGCTTGCGTGAACACTTCCTGCAAGAGCCCCAACAGAAGCTTCAGAACACCATAGCACCTGCTAATTCATCTAGGTGGCAACTTTATACACTATGCATATATTTAGAGTGTGGGTCTTTTTTTTGCCTGAGTGTGACTCTGCCTTGTCAACTGATTTTTAAAAAATATAAACATATTTAGATCTAGTTTTCTTTAAATGCTTTTTAAAATCGTGAAATAGGCTAAACAGGGTACCTCATGCTTGTAATCCCAGCACTTTGGGAAGCCAAGATGAGTGGATCACATGGTCAGGGATTCGAGACCAGCCTGGTCAATAACCCTGTTTCCACTACAAATACAAAAATTAGCTAGATGTGGTGGTGCACACCTTTAGTCCCAGCCACTTGGGAGGCTGAGGCAGGAGAATCACTTGAACCCGGGAGGCAGAGGTTGCAGTGAGCTGAGATCGTGCCACTGCACTCCAGCCTGGGCGACAGAGCAAGATTCTGTCTAAAAATAAATAAATAAATAAAATAAAAATAAAATAAAATCATGAAATAAAGCAAGCATGCTGTAAGAACGATCGTTTAGCTTAAGATTTTTATAAGAACCCACTCAACAATCATTTGTATCACCACAAAGTCACACCCTGCACTGGGCCAGATACCGTCCTGTGAAAAGCTGTGTTCTCCTGACACTTCATGTCCAGTGGTTTCCACGATTCTTCTTTGGATCCTCTGTGAATAAAGGCTGTTTAACATCATTGCCTACCCACTGTGTGCTTTGCTAGGATCTCCATGGACATGTTGGATAGAAAGGATGAGAATGGGCATTCTGGTCTTCTTCTTAATCTTAGGGAAAAAGCATCCAGTCATTTTTCAGTTTTTGATCATTAAGTGTGATATTAACTGTAGATGTTTCATGAATGCCTTTTATTAGGTAGAGAATATTTTTTTTTGTTCCTAGTTTGCTAAGAGTTTTTAATCAGAATGTTGAATTTTTAAAAAATATTTTTTCTGTATCTATTACAATGATTATAAAAATTTTGTCTTTCCAACTTTTATTTTAGTTTTAAGGGCTACATGTCCAGGTTTGTTACATGGGTAAATTGCATGTCATGGGGCTTTGGTATACAGATAATTTTGTCACTCAAGTCATCAGCTTAATACTCAGTTGGTAGTTTTTCAATCCTCACCCTCCTCTCACCCCCAACCTTCAAGCCTCAGTGTTTACTGTTCCTCTGTTTGTGTCTATGTGTGCTCAATGTTTAGCTCCCACTTATAAGTGAGAACATGTGTGGTGTCTGGATTTCTGTTCCTGGATTAATGCACTTAGGATAACGTCCTCCAACTCGATCCATGTTGCTGAAATGAACATAATTTTGTTCTTTTTATGGACGCATAGTATCTCCAGTCCACATTGATGGGTATTTAGGTTGATTCTGTATCTTTGCTATTGTGAATAGTGCTGCATCAAACATATGTGTTCATGTATGCTTATGATAAAATGATCTGTATTTCTTTGGGTATATAACCAGTAATTGGATTGCTGGGTCAAATGGTAGGGTTTTTTTAGTTCTTTGAAAAATCTCCATACTACTTTCTACAGTGGTTGAACTAATTACATTCCCACCAACAGTGCATAAGCTTTCCATTTCCTCTGCAGTCTTGCCAGCGTCTGTTATATTTTGACTTTTTATTAATAGTTATTCTAACTGGTATGAGATGGTATCTCACTGTGGTTTGCATTTGCATTTTTCCTAATGATTAGTTATAGTGAACATTCGTTATATGCTTGTTGGCTGCATGTATGTCTACTTTTGAAAAGCATCTATTCATGTCCTTTTCCCATTTTTAATAGAGATGTTTGTTCTTTGTTAATTTGTTTAAGCTTCTTATAGATTCTGGATATTAGACCTTTGTCAGATACATAGATTGCAAATACTTTCTCCAAATCTGTAGGTTGTATGTTTACTCTGTTTGTAGTTTCTTCAGCTGTGCAGAAACTCTTTAGTTGAATTAGGTCCCATTTGTCAAATTCTGTTTTTTGTTGCAATTGTTTTCGGAGTCTTTATCGTGAAATATTTGCCAGGTCCTATGTCCAGAATGGTATTTCTTAGATTTTCTTCTTAGGGTTTCTGTCTTTCTTAGTTTTAGGTTTTACATTCATGTCCTTAATCAGTCATGAGTTGGTTTTTGTATATAGTGAAAGAAAGTTTCGACCTCCTGCATGTGCTAGCCAGTTTTCCCGGCATTATTTGGGGAGCAGCGAGTCCCTTCCACATTGCCCGTTATTGTTGACTTTGTTATCTCTGGTTTTAGGTGGGTGGATTTATCTCTGGCTCTCTAACTTGTTCCATTGGTCTATGTGTCTGCTTTTGTATTAGTATTATGCTGCTTCAGTTACTGTAGCCTCACAGCATGGTTTGAAGTTGGGTAGTGTGATGCCTCCAGCTTTGTTCTGTTTGCTCAGGATTGCTTTTGGCACTCAGGCTGCTGCTGCTGCTGCTGCTTCTTCTTCTTCTTCTTCTTCTTCTTCTTCTTCTTCTTCTTCTTCTTCTTCTTCTTCTTCTTCGTTTTTTTGTTCCAAATGAATTTTAGAATTTTTCTCCTAATTCTGTGAAAATTGACATTGGTAGCTTGATAGAAATAGCATTGATTTTAACAATATTAATTCTTCCTATCAATAAGCATAAATTTTTTTTTCAATTTTTCATGTTGCTTCTGATGGTTTTCATTAGTGTTTTATAATTTTCATTGTAAATATCTTTCACCTCTCTGGTTAGCTGAGTTTTTTAGGTGTATTTTGTTGTTGTTGTTGCTATTATGAATGGAATTGCGTTCTTGATTTGGCTTTTAACTTGGATGTTCTGATGTATAGAGATAGTACTGATTTCTGTGCATTCATTTTGTATCCTTGAACTCTGCTAAAGTTATTATTCAGACCTAGGAGCCTTTGGGTAGAGACTATAGGGTTTTTTAGGTATAGATAGTTACAGACAGTTTGACTTTCTCTCTTCCTTTTCTGGGTGCCTTTTATTTCTCTTGTGTGATTGCTCTTGCTATTTCTGCCACTACTGTTTCAAATGGGAACATTGAGAATGAACGTCCTTGTCTTGTTCACATGCTCAACAGGAATGCTTCCAGCTTTTGCCACTTCAGTGTGATGTTGGCTCTTAACATCACAGTAATAGACAGCTCTTAATATTTTGAAGTATGTACTTTCAATGCCTAGTTTGTTGAAGGAGTTTTAACAAGAAGACATGTTTAATTTTATCAAAAGCCTTTTCTATGTTTATTGAGATGATCATCTAGGTTTGTTTTTAGTTCTGTCTATGTGGTGAATCACATTTGTTGATTTGTGTATGTTGAACCAAACTTGCATCCCAGGAATGAAGCCTACTTGATCGTGATAAACTTTTTGATGTGCTGCTGGATACAGTTTGCTAATATTTTGTTGAAAATTTTTCATGCAATTAAATAATTTTTATACATTAATTGCTCTTCAAATATAAAACCAATTGTGCATTTCTGGGGCAAATTTCACCTAGGGATTATATACTAATATTTTTATACATTGTGAATTATACAATATATTTTTGTTTAGGATATTTGCATCTATGTTAATATTAGTATTATTTATTCCTCACAATTTGTAAATTGATAAACTTGAACAATTTTATCAATAAAGTAAGCTGGGCCTGGAGTTTTCTTTCTGGAAAAGTTTTTAATTATTATGAATTCAATTTTTAAACCCACATCTATATATATTTTTGAATATCCCCATGTACCTTCAAGTTATCTACTTCTTTTTGAGTAATTGTGTTTTTGGGGGAATTTGTTTATTTTGTCTTCTGTTGAATTTATTGGCATAATATTAATCTTTCATTGGAGTTCCAATTTGCATTTCTCTAAGGATTAATAATGTTGAGAACATTTTAATGTTTTTATTAGCATTTGCAGATATGTCTTTTTCATATACCTTGTAATGCTTTTGCCCAGTTTTAAAAGTTAAATTATATTTCTTTTATATAGTTTATAGGAATTCTTTATATAATCTGGATACAATATCCTAGTCCTATATACATTTCGTGAAACTTTTTCCTCAGCCTGAAAATTTTCCTTTCCACTTTCTTGATGGTACCTGGACATAACCCCTGTGAAATGAGAGTATCCTTCTTTCTCCTTTTATTTTGTCTCTCTACCTTTGCCTTATCAGTAGTTGGCAGGTAATGAACTCAGTAAGAGTGAGATAGTGCAAAGGCATCTAGCTGGCCCTAGCAACACTGGCTTGGGTATACCTCTAATCTCCAGTCACACAAGGCCACTTTGCCAGCCGAGAAGTTACTCTTGCTATGTATTCTACTATAAGTAGACCTTAAATGTGCACCTCCTACTCTCTTCATAATACATATGGCAGAATAGTGATGGATCCTTCTTTTGGCAGTCTTTCCACAATGCATGGAGCTATGCCTGTCCAAGCACATCTCTGCATGGACTAAGAAAGGGGTGGATAATTGAGTTAGTGTTCCTGCTTCTTGCTTGTGAGTTTTCCCCAGTAAATCTTGTTTCATGTGTTTATTGCATAGGGCTAGTGCTGTCTACATGTCCCTTTATATGACTTTGTTCTCACAGAATTCTGAGGCTGGAAGGAACAAACAAGGGTGCTCACAAAGAGAAATTTAATCACCTCTAGAAAGAAGTACATGCTAATGGCTTTGGAGTTTCTGTGAAGGAAGGGATTCCTTCTGCCTTAGATGGTAGGCAAAGTGAGCAATGTCTTTGCCAAGTCAGCACGACCTGATTTCAGCCAGAGGCAGAAGTGGGATTTCTATGATAATGCCCAATTGTGGTTATAGAGGGGCTACATGAGCAAGGCCATAGAGGTGAAATGGATTCATTGGGGCCAAAATCCTACAAATTGAAGTAAGAGGGAAAACCCAGCACACATTCCAATGGAAGATGCAGCTTTCTAATATTGTGCTTTCAACTTAGATCCTGTCGTCTGTAATTACTCCATACACTTCCCCAGATCATTAGCATAACTGTGTACCAGGTAATCATTTGGCCCCTTTGCTTCGTACAAGGTAGCCATGCTCTCTACTTAGCTCCCTATTTTTTTCCAGGAAGCCTTTCCTGAGACCTGTAGAGACCGTGTTTTCAGACTTATCTCTTTCTTATTGTCTTTTCCATTTCTACCGTTATATTTTAACTTTAATTGTACAGTTTATTTTCTTAACATCTGACATTTTTGTGTTTCTCCTTTACTTATCTGACCTCACTTAATGATAACCCAGGTAACTGGTCAGCTGCTACTAATCAAGTTATATTTTCTGAGGTTGATTGGTTATGTTTTCTTCTAAACTTTCTATCTCTGTAAGAAATAAGAATGATGTTCTCCATCTTGCATATTCTTCACATGTACCCACAAACCTAAAATGCAATAAAAAAAGAAATTTTAAAAAAATTAAGAAAAGAAAGAAGAAAAAAAAAAGAAAGAAGATAGCGGAAACTTCCTTTTTTTTTTTTCAAACAGGGTCTTGCTCTGTGACCCAGGCTAGAGCACAGTGGTGCCACTTGTTTCTGTCCATAAATTTTAACTGGTTTATGCCATGAATACTCCCTCAGTAGGGTATTTTTGTCTTCTGGACAGTATCTTGGAAAGGTATTGGTCATTGATCGTAGCTAATTGGCACGTTGGCTAGTGACCACCAATGTCACATGCAGCTGGACTGGAATCTCTTTTCATTGATTCTCATGGGGTCATTTGCCTTTGGACTTAAAAATTAAGAAAATACTTCATATGACAACATCTACATTTGCTCTATATATGTAACTATTTTTAAACTATGATAAAAGATACGTCAAATGTAGATATTTAGAGGAATTTGGATTGGAAATGAACTAAATCAGAAGTAGCAATTGAAGGATAGTGGTTCTGCAATGGAATCTTTCTCAGATTCTGTTTTTCCAAGTCTCATGTTTCTTTTTAAACCCAGTCTGGCCTCTCCTTCTTAACTTACTATAGAATCACAAATAAAAACTTATAAATTTAATCATTATCTGCACATATCTTTACCCATATATGGGAAAATGGGCAGCAGGATATTGTCAGTGAACTCAGGCAAAAAGAGAATTTCTAAAAGAGAGAGGATGGATGGGAAAGAAACAAATTCCCCAGCAGTATGGGAACAGTGGGTATTGTTTTCTTTACTTCTGGATAAGCTGATTAGTGGGCACGTAGCAGAGAGTGGCCTGAGAGGTCTGCTTCGAGCAAGCTGGCTGGAGTCATCACATAAAAAAGAACTTTAATAATAACTCATCCACAAATCCCTGAGAGTGTGCCTGCGGTGAGGGAGACAGGATGACCTGGTGTGATTTCTGGCACAATTCTTCCTGCAGCACATCTGCCTGAGCTAGACCAGATTTGCATCATTTCCATCATCAGAATTTTCTCAAGGGCAAAATTTCTTTTCTATCACCTGTTTTCCCTTACAATGCAAAAAGTGATCTTGAAGAAGATAAATTTCAAAATGTGGGGGCTTCTTTTAGTTCCCCTCGAAAAACAGTAGAATAGGCAAGATGGTGAAATAGTTCCTAATTTAAACATGTCCCATGTCCCCTCTACCATGTCAGAAAGGCTGTATCCATCAGCTCAGACAGCCAGAGCACATAGAATAGACTGCATGGGTTAAACACAAATCTTTTTTTTTGCATAATTCCAGAGTATAAAATGGGGGTACCAGCACGTGGGGCTCTGGTGAGGGCCCTCCTTCTGGCTTGCAGAGCACCCTCTTCTGGTTGAATTCTCACATGGTGGAGAGGGAACAAGCAAGCTGTCAGGTGTCTCATCTCAGAGGGCACTAATCATACTGGATTAGGGCTCCACTTGTATAAGCTCATGTAAACATAATTTCCTCTATAAAGACCCTATCATCAAATATGGTCTCCCTGGGGGTTGTATTTTGGGGGGGGGACATAAGTATTCAGTCCATTAACAATAGCAAAATCTTGGTTACTGTGCAGTGGGCCAGACAGGGGTGCTGGAATCACTGAGCTCCAAATGTCTCTGGGCTGTGCACAGAGCCAGCAGCCTGGAACACAGAGGGCTAAGGTGCAGCCTTGCTTGATATTCACTAGAAGGTGCGATGACATATACATAAAATTGCAGCTGTGCTTCCCATCAGGGAGCCACGCACTTCAGCTTCGCAGGGGTTGGGAAGTGTGTGAGATTGCAAAGGAGAATAAAGTTGGGATGTCCCTGCTGGGATGGGACAACCTGCATGCCCTGGGCAGGGACAGACAGAGAAAAAACTGCCCGTGAAAAGAAAAGCAAAGGACCTGTGGGAGGGACTTGCAGTCTAACCCCAGCCCAGCTTAGAGCAGCCCAGTTCAGCCCTGTGTGGTATGTGAAAGTATTTACAGCAAAAAGCAGGGTTCCCGGATCAGGTAAGCCAGGGACAAAGGAGGCAGGATGCATGAGAACCTGCAGGGACTATGACATCAGAGCAGTGACATCACAGCCTAACATCCTATCAGAAATGCGATGCCCAAAACCCCAGCTCTCAGAGAACCAGTAACCATAGCAGGATGACACCTGCCCAGCTCTTTCCCACCCAGCATGGGCTCCAGGTGCCTCTGATGGAAAGGACTTTGTCTTCTGGGAGCCAGCAAGTCCTTGGTACTGAGACCAGGTCTGCCGTAGAGACCCCACCCAGGCAGCACTGAAGGTGTTAAGACGAAGACACCCAGATAGAACAGCGAAGTGGGACTATCCAGGGGCCAACCCCCTACTGAGCTGAGAGCCTCGGGGGGCTGACAGCATTCCAGGCTGAGGGCCTTGAGCAGACTCTGATCCACGTAGTTATTCTCTCTAAACAGGTGATTATTATTAACAAACAGGCGTTCTGTGTTTTCTCATAGAACCTAGGTAGGCAACTGGTACCTCCTTACCACTGATCAAAGACAAACTAAAAAGTATTCTCCATGAGGGAGCCACGGGACCAGGGTCACATATCCCTTGCTTAAAGAATTGTTTTAATGGGTGTATAATATATATTTAGTTATATTTATATTTATATTTAACGGGTGTGTATATATATTTATATTTAATGGGTGTGTATAAATTTACATGTATATTTAATGGGTGTGTATATATATGTACGTGTGTATAATATATGTGTGTGCACATATATGTATATATATGTGTGTATATATATATATATATATACACACACACACATATATACACACACACATATATTATACACCCGTTAAAACAATGCTACTTTAGATGCCCCAACTAGTTTTCCACTTGGTTGGGAGGCAGATAGGTTTTTCTTGCCATTGTTCTTCTTAGCAAACAATATATTTTATCATACACTCAGCATTTCTCAGCATCTAGGCACAGGTGGGAAGCCTCTGGAGCACGCCTCATCCAAGGCACCCTCAGGCTCCCTCTGTGTTCTTTCCCCAGCCTCTCTCTCCCTCCCTCACAGCACAGTGCATTCTGCTGTGCAGAACAGGAAGCGCTGGATCTCAGGAAGCCTGAAAGGGGAGGACACAGGACAGTGACATCACAGGATACCCCTCCCATCAGGAAAAGCAAGGCTGAGAACTCAGCTCCTCCCCAGGAGGACCTAGCCCTGAGCACAGACACAGTGTTGCCTGCCCCTTCGTGCCATGGGCTCCAGGCTGCTCTGTTGGATGCTGCTTTGTCTCCCAGTAGCAGGTGAGTCCCTGCAGACAGGACAGCACCCCCATTCTGAGCTTGCCCCCACCCCTGCCGCCGTGTCCTCCACTTTACCTTGAGGAGGAGGTACCACCAGCCTGTCTCCTGTGCTCATTTTCCATCTGCTTTTCCTACAGGCCTGGTAGAGGCTGAAGTCACACAAACTCCAAGACACCTGATCAAAATGAGAGGACAGCAAGTGACACTGAGGTGCTCCCCTATCTCTGGGCATAACAGTGTGTTCTGGTACCAACATGCCCCAGGACAGGGCCCTCAGTTCCTCTTTGAATACTACAATGCGATGCAGAGACAAAAAGGAAACTTCCCTGATCGATTCTCAGGGCACCAGTTCTCTAACTATACCTCTGAGATGAATGTGAGCGCCTTGGAGCTGGGGGACTCGGCCCTTTATCTTTGTGCCAGCAGCTTGGCACAGCCCTACAAAGCCAACCACATTCTGTGCATAAACCTCCCCAGCCCAATGTGCAGCTGCATCAGTCCTGTCATATCTGTGAGAATCTGGGGACTGCAGGGGGAAAGACAGGTAATTTAGGATGATAGGACCCACAGCCTGGGGCTTTCTGCTATTCAGGGCTGGGGGAAACAAGGTCAAGAGAACCTGCTCAGAGGATGATGCTGCTTCTGTAGGTTGACTGCAGAATTACTTTCTCTGACGACACGGTAAGCTACAGGGTAGAGGACATGTTTGTAATTTAACAGCTGGCACACTCTTTTTCAGGACAAGGGATCTCATTTTGTGGTCAAGATTGTTGATAACAGCATAGTGTAGAAGGGAGAATCACAGGGTTTGCTTTATACAACTGAGGGAAAAGAAATTGAGATTTGGGGAAAGTCAAGGAGAGAGAAAATGAAAGATGACTGAAAATAGAGATAGAGCAGATGATGATGAAAAGTGGTGTTCTTTGTACCATGAACTCTCTTTCCCCTCCTCCCAAAATTTTCCACACCTATAAAATATAAGATAAAGTTTTCTGGCAACTGGAATCACCTGGTAGCCAGTCCCAGTAGGGGACATCACCAAAGAGTCACTTGCCTGGTGTGAGGGCCCTGGCTTTGTTTCTGATGTCTTCCTTCTTCTGACCCTAAACTTGACTCCTCAGAGCACAGTCAGGTACTTTCCAAAACACAGAGGAAGGTAAAATCACCCTCGTTCCTAGAGAAGCACACACTCTCCAGTTTCCCCCAAAATAAATTCTGCTTCTCTGGATCCGTTTCTGACACTCACATCCCAAATCCAATTACCTTCTATGATCAAACGCTCTTTGAACATTTTCTAAAACTCAGCAGCTTTTACATCCTCGGCGTTTTTCCTATTTCCATGACCAGAACCTTTGTTTTCCTAAGACAGCACCAGAAACTGATCATGTGTCAAGGACTGGCTCACACCTGCCTTCCTCTTCACTTCTTACTGTGACATTCCTGGGATTCTACTATGTCACTCTCTTTTCTTTATTTTATAGGAAAAGCCAGGCATATAATTGATACCCTTTGATGTTTGTAAAATTAATAAGTTGTTGCCCACTTATAGAGAATCCTGGAGTGTCTTCTCTTTACAAGGGACTCCACTTGAAATATCATGGAAAATGATTATGACAAGTCTTAGTATTTCATGTAACTTCTGTAATATTCTAGCAACTATGTCTTCATAGTGAGGTTTGCTGACCAGTCCTGTCAAGTTCCCAAAGGGTATCTAATGCTAGAATTTGCCAATGTTCTTTTGGAGTGAAAAAAATTATGTTATTTCTGCTGACTGAAGAATCAAGAAGAAAGGAAATTATGGTACAGTAATATTTATAAAAAATCATAATCCTATTAAAAAAACCTTCCTCACCATAACCACACTTTCCACAACCACACTTTTAGTGATTTGGTGAAGATAGAATATCGTCAAAGGTGCTTCTTATTCACCCTTGATGAAATCAACCTAAAACATTGAAAACAAAAAACTAACTTTGCTCAGTAATGAAATGGTATCATCCTTGACAATGAAAGGGTATTATGTGTTTGTGAGTGTGTGTGTTTGTGAGCGTGAATGTGTGTTTTATGGAGATTTGGTGAGGGTGGAATATCATCAAAAGTGCTTCTTAATTACCCTGGATAAAATCAGCATAAATCAACCTAAAACATTGAAAAAAAAAATACTAGCTTTGCTCAGTAATGGAATCTTATCATCCTTGACAATGGAAAGATATTATGTGTTTGTGAGTGTGAATGTACATGTGTGTTTTCTTGTGGATACTACTCACATAGAAATAGTTCCTCCACCGGTAATATTTTATGAGGTGCTGGTTCACTGAAAGAGTGTCTAGGCACTTCTAGGTAAGGATGGGAAAGAGCAGACCTAATTGAATCTGCTTAGTTATACCTGATAGGATAGTTTATTTCAAGATTTTATAAATTCAGAAGTAAATTTGTAAAAGTGAAAAACCCTCTTATAGAATGTGCTAACTAAAATCTGCGAATAAACTAAATACAATGTGTGAAAATATGTGGGTCTGATTAATCAAAGCGAGCTCTGCAATGTAGTGTTTTCAGCCCATATTGGCTTCATAAACTCACACTGTTTCCTTCTGTGGCCTCTATAATTCTGGCTCCTCTCTTCCATCTCAGGATGTTTATTGCAATGATGTAACAGTAATTTCTCGTGCAATCAAGATGTGTCTGTCTCCACTGGCCAAGGGTGAATTTGAAGTTTCACCCTAAGTCAACCATTTTGGGAAAGTAATATGCAAGGTGTGTGTGAGAGGGTGGGGATTGCGGGAGTTGGAGTGGGGGCATCTCTGTTCTCGACTTGAACAATCTTGAGCTCCTCAGGTCAGGTGTGAATCCATGGGACTGTGGAACGTTGGCCACTTGGAGGCGCTGTGGCTCCAAAATGCTGCAGGGAACCCTGGGGAGGGCTGGTTAGATTTAGTTTAGTGTTTGGTTTTTTTTAAATTTTCTTATCTATAAAATGAGATTAATACTCTCCATCTGCAGAGTTGTGTCCAAAATTTAACACCTTAAAATATTTAGCACACAGTGGAAATCTAGCTATCTTGATTTCCTTTGCTAATCTCAGACAGCCTGTTCACTGCACCAGTACCCAAAGGCAGATAAAGACACATTTTGCCTGGAAATCTTAGGTTGAGGACTCAGGAAGTCACAGTGTGGAAACATATATGCATGATGATTACGTTGACAGTATTACCTAGAGAATGTAGCATATATCTCTCCTCAGGCATTTAAAACTCAGTATTATTGGTATACAAATTATATAAACATTACAAATTTTAAATAAGCAGATCATTGATTTTTGAGTGATGTACATATGCATGCAACCTCATCTCTTCTGAGATGTAGAGCATCTTCATCACCGGAAAATTCCCTCATACCCTGTTACAATGTTTCTCTACATCTTCAGCAAGCAGTGATGTGATTTTCATCTCTGTAGAGCAGTTTTGTTTTTTTTTTTTCTTTTTTTTTTTTTTGCATTTTAGGTTTGGGGGTACATGTGAAGAACATGCAAGATTGTTTCATAGGTACACACGTGGCAGTGTGATTTGCTGCCTTCCTCCCCATCACCTATATCTGGCATCTCTCCCCATGTTATCCCTCCCCAACTCCCCACCGCCACTGTCCCTCCCCTATTTCCCCACAACAGACCCTTGTGTGTGATGCTCCCCTCCCTGTGTCCATGTGTTCTCATTGTTCAACACCCACCTATGAGTGAGAACATGCGGTGTTTAATTTTCTGCTCTTGTGTCAGTTTGCTGAGAATGATGGTTTCCAGGTTCATCCATTTCCCTACAAAGGACACCAACTCATCATTTTTGATTGCTGTATAATATTCCATGGTGTATATGTGCCACATTTTCCCAGTCCAGTCTATCATTGATGGGCATTTGGGTTGGTTCCAGGTCTTTGCTATTGTAAACAGTGCTGCAATGAACGTTCGTGTGCATGTGTCCTTATAGTAGAACGATTTATAGTCCTTTGGATATATACCCAATAATGGGATTGCTGGGTCAAATGGAATTTCTCTTCTAGGTCCTTGAGGAATCGCCACACTGTCTTCCACAAGGGTTGAACTAATTTACACTCCCACCAACAATGTAAAAGTGTTCCTATTTCTGCACATCCTCTCCAGCATCTGTTGTCTCCAGATTTTTTAATGATCACCATTCTAACTGGTGTGAGATGGTATCTCAATGTAGTTTTGATTTGCATTTCTCTAATGACCAGAGATGATGAGCATTTTTTCAAATGTTTGTTGTCCTCATGTATGTCTTCTTTTGTAAAGTGTCTGTTCATATCCTTTGCCCATTTTTGAATGGGCTTGTTTGTTTTTTTTTCCTGTAAATCTGTTTGAGTTCTTTGTAAATTCTGGATATCAGCCCTTTGTCAGATGGATAAACTGCAAAAATTTTTTCCCATTCTGTTGGTTGCCAATTCACTCTAATGAGACCTAACACCATAAAAATCCTAGAAGAAAATCTAGGCAAAACCATTTAGGACATAGGCGTAGGCAAGGATTTCATGACCAAAACACCAAAAGCATTGGCCACAAAAGCCTAAATAGACAAATGGGAGCTAATCAAACTCCACAGCTTCTGCACGGCAAAAGAGTAGTTTCTTTTTTTTTTTTTTTTTTTTTTTGAGACGGAGTTTCGATCTTGGCTCACCGCAACCTCCGCCTCCTGGGTTCAGGCAATTCTCCTGCCTCAGCCTCCTGAGTAGCTGGGATTACAGGCACATGCCACCACGCCCAGCTAATTTTTTGTATTTTTAGTAGAGACGGGGTTTCACCATGTTGACCAGGATGGTCTCGATCTCTTGACCTCGTGATCTACCCGCCTCGGCCTCCCAAAGTGCTGGGATTACAGGCTTGAGCCACTGCGCCCAGCCAAAAGAGTAGTTTTTTTAAGGAAAATTTCTAGTGGAACTGTAAAACCTCTGCTGCTAATCCTCTTTAATACATAACTAAATAGTTAACAGGATGAGGAGCTCCTGAAAAGTTGTACGGTTTTAAAAGGGGTTGGAGCCAAGAGCTGCCAGATTCACGTTAGAGACAGTTCTGTCTGAAGGTGGATGTTGTGATGAAACAACCTGAAGAGGTCTTCCAAGCCGGTACAGGCAGACTCTACAAAGTTTATATATTCATTTACATTCATTTCTCATCTGCCCATTCACTCCAATTATTTTATGATGATATTTTGAAAAAAATTAATCATCTTAAAGGGAAATGTCTTGAGTTTTCTCAGACACATATGCAGCTGAGCTTTGTTAGCACACACGGAGTGTCCTGGGGCCAAAGAAAACACGGTAACAGTGACCTTGTTGAGAGATGATGTCACATTGGAAGAAAGGTCCTCTTTGTGTTGACCCTAAGTGTCAAATTCATAAAATCTAAGCCTTCAGCTACAAAATCCCCTTTTCTGTCCTGGGAACCAGGCTCCTATCCTGTGTGTTTGCCTCCTGGTCCAGCACGGGCACAGACGTGGCACCCACTCATGAACTTGTTGGATCCTGGCTGTGACTTTCAGCACCAGGCGGCCCTTTGCTCTGACTTTAATTTCTGCGTCCTTCTCTCCTAAACCCCATAGAAGTGACTCGAACTCTAGTCATGTGCTTGTGTGAATAGGAAACCAGCACAAGCAGAGGTAAGCAGAATAGGAAACAAAACCATGTACTCAGGATCAGCAACGTGACTTACGGGCAGATCCTTTGTTCAAATATCGCAAGGAACTTGAAGATCATGACGTGACAGCAACACGGGGTCCTTTTAAGTGTGGGGCTCTGTGCACTAAAATACAGGTTTTGACCTTCTTTGAAAAAAAAATTATTACGAAGTAGTGGTGAGAATTGTGACCAAGGGAATATTCCCTATGAAACATGACATTTAAAATAAAATGAGAGCACCTTTTCTTATCCCGGAGTCTGCTTCCTCTCTCCTCTCCCTATGTCCCTCACACATCAGGACCCCCTTGTGCCCACAGGTCATGGGCAGCACTGGGCGGCCACCATCATCCACTGAGGTGGTCCTGCCTGCTGCAGTCTCACACTGGAGACAGAAAGCAAGAGTCCTGGGTGGAGCTGAAGGTGCTCAGCTGGGCTTGTCAGGAGTCCCATCTGTCAGTGAGTTGACAAGACACAGAGCAAAATGACTCCTCCAATGTTGATGAGCCCGCCCCTGGGATTGGGAGACCTGATGACAGAGAAAACCAAGATAGGCACAGGACTTTAACAGGATTATGGTCAATTAAGCAAATTAGAAAAGGATACTTGAAGGACTATTTGGGACACAGGAGTCAAAAACACCAGGAAGACATGAGGATTTTCCCTAAGAGTCTAAATTACAGAAATGTTTAGATAACTAACACCAGTGTATGAATGAGGAATTATATTATCACAGGGATAAAATTTACACTGAGTTACAACTGTTTACAAAAAGGCTAAGAAAAACTTGTAAGGCTGTGTCAATTCAGACAAAGGCATTCTTCCCATCCAAACTGTTCACTTTATCTTGAATTTGACCTGGAGAAGAGGCGTGGCCTCTCCTGACAGGAAGGCGCTGGGGCCCAGGCAGGGAAAATGAGGTCTCAGAATGACTCCCTTGAAAGCCCTGTTCCCCATTCATTAACACACAGACCCAGAAGGCTCCTTTACCCTGCAGCACCTGCCATGAACATTGGCCTCCTGTGCTGGGTGGCCTTTTGTCTCCTGGGGGCAGGTGGGTCCTGGGCAGGACCCCTTGTATGGATTTCAAGGCCCAGCACCTTACCATTGGGGCTGCAGCATTGGATTTGTTCTCTTTCTCTCCAGGTCCAGTGAATGCTGGTGTCACTCAGACCCCAAAGTTCCAGGTCCTGAAGACAGGACAGAGCATGACGCTGCAGTGTGCCCAGGATATGAACCATGACCGGATGTACTGGTATCGACAAGACCCAGGCATGGGGCTGAGGCTGATTCATTACTCAGTTGGTGAAGGTATCACTGACAAAGGAGAAGTCCCCAATGGCTACAATGTCTCCAGATCAAACACAAAGGATTTCCCGCTCAGGCTGGAGTCAGCTGCTCCGTTCCAGACATCTGTGTACTTCTGTGCCAGCAGTGACTGCACAGTGCTGCATGGCCGTCTCCTCTCTGCACATAAAGGCAGGGAGGCTCTGCCCTGCTCCCCACCCAAGACTCAGTGATGCCCTGGGCAGAATTCTCTGTGCCAGGAAACTTGGAACCCTATCATCCTGGGTCTGAGGCCCCCAGGATGAAACAGGATTTGTATTTCAGACCCACCTAGACTCCCATCTCTCCCTGGGGACCATGCTGCTTCCTCTTTATAGGGTTCCCCCAGCCCCACCCTCGCGTGGTCTCTCCAGTGTCCCACCTTTCCCATATGAGCAGTCACCAGTCAAAGCCTCGTTGGGTTTCTCCACCTTCCACTTCCCTGCCCCTCTCTACTGCAGCCATTAGGGGAGCCCCTCTTCTGTGCATCCTTCCTTCCCATCACAGTGACTTCAAAGTCCATTTCCTCTGCCCTGAGCTGGATCCTTCTTTTCTCTAGTGGCCAACTCCTTCATGTGCTTCAGATCTCATCATGATCAGCCCCCGCTGTGGGAAGCGCTTCCTCGCCTTCCAGCTGAGATCAATTTTTCTGTTATAAGCACTGATGGTAATATGTGCTTGTTAGTCAATAGAGTTTAGTACAGTTGGAGTTTTCCAGTTTACTTGTCTGAATATTTTTCTGTTCAATTCGATTTTGAACTCCATAAAGGCGAAGGCTGTGCTTGTTACATTTACCAACAGCTGTGCCTGGCATGAAGGGAGACTCATTTCACAGATAATCGTTGAGTGAACGAATGACAGGTTGATGGAGTGATGAGTGGGTGGATGAACCAACAGCAGGAACACTCTAGGTCAGCTGTACCCTGGCAGAGATCTAGAGTTAACTGTACCTGAGATGCTCTGCTGTGAGTTTATCAAAGGGCACACTTGTTGAACAAGCATTGGACCATTCATTGTGCAAACCAGTTTGTCAGTTTGTCTAGGAATTTCCAATTTAAAATATCACATGTTCTTCAGACTCAATGAGGATAAAGTCCACATTACATAATTCTAATCTCTAAGTTATTTTTTTAATGTTTGTGTTAGGAACCAAAAGGGAAAGAAGAGGGTTTATCTATAGACTTAGGAGCTTTTTTTTTTAACTGAAAATGTATTTATATAGTTTTTTTCTTGGAGAAGCAGGTAGGGAAAGTTATGTCTACACAGCCTTACAGGTGCTAATTTATGGAGATGGTATCATAAAAAATAACAAAAATGAGAATTGTGTTCTGCAGAGAACATTGTGGCTGTCCTGAGAGCATGTTCTGACCCCAGGAACCAAAGCCAGGAGTGTGTTTGGCCACCCAGAGGGCAGCAGTCAATTATTGGCCCCATGCATCTGGGATGAGACTGGAGGCAGTGGAAGGCTATGGACACGGCGTTCTGCACTCTCAATGCCGGCCTCTCTGCAATTCCACAGATTAATGTCAGACACATATACTCCTGCTATTCAGACAATTAAAACAAGAATCAATGAAGAAGACTGAGTAGAAGCAATAAGTAATTGAAACATATGAAGACAAGGAATTTTGCTATTAAAAGATATAAAAGTTACAGTGCTATATTTAAAGGCATATGAGAGCGAATTGATATGTGAACAAGAGAAAAGAGACTGTCAGAAACCATCAAGGAAACAAAATAGTCAAAGAGAACACAGACTTGATGAAGATTATCACTGAAAACAAAATGGAAATGAAGGAAAGGTGACATGCTTTTTCAGAAGGCATTCTTACTGAGGTCAAAGACAGATCTGGAGGAGTTACCTTGAAGGTGACACAGAAAATTAAATAGGAAACAAGATAAGTTAACAGATAAGAAATAAAAAAATCTTGTAGGCTCTAGTATATGAGGATATATACATATGTAATATTTTGCTGAAACTTCCCATTTTTCTTACATGCGATTGAAGTGTCAGAAAGAGAAAGTGTAGCGAATGATAACTGATAATTATGAGACATTAGCTGAGAATCTTCGAGACAGGTTTCAGGACCTAAATCCTCTGTTTCAACAAGTCAAATGAATATGAAGTAAGATGAAAACATACGTTATGGTGAAATTGTGGAACACAAATGACAAAGAGAAGATTTAAAAGTAGCCCAAAAGATCAGTATCTCCCAGTGGAATAGACTGAAAGGAACAGTGAAAGTCAAGGAAAGAGATTAAAAATAAGCATCAAGGCAGAATTATAATTCTCATTCATTAAATATTGAGATTGAGGGAAACATGTTTATAGGGAGAGAAAGAAGAAACACTGAGTTTGCCACCAAGGTATCTTTTCTGAATTATAGTTAGCAAAGGTGGAAAATGATCCCTGGAAAGAGGCATGAGGTGCAGCTTGTGAGGGGACCCACGTGATGGATGAGACAGTCCCATTGGGCACGAGTGACTGGGGGAATGGGGGAGGCTGGGCATGAATGGGGATGGCACAGGGGACCCTGACTTGCAGGAAAGACAATAAGATCACATTTTGGTGCCTTGTGTTGGCATAGCTGTTGGCACATCCTAGAGAGCATGCCCAGCAGACAGAGGAGTGGCTGTGGGATGAGAAGATCAACTCAGAGATGCAGTGTGAGGCCTCCAGGTCCAGACAGCATGGGGGCCCAAAGCAATGACACATGGACTGATGTTGTTAAAAAGGAATTTATAGGCTGGGCGCAGTGGCTCACGCCTGTAATTCCTGTACTTTGGGAGACCAAGCTGGTGAATCACTTAAGGTCAGGAGTTCAAGACCAGCCTGGGCAACATAGTGAAACCTCATCTCTACTAAAAATATAAAAATTGCTTGCTGTGGTGGTGCACACCTGTAATCCCAGGTACTCAGGAAGCTGAGGCAGAAGAACCACTTGAACCCAGGAGGCAGAATTTGCAGTGAGCTGAGATCACACCACTGCACTCCAGCCTGGGCAACAGAGCAAGACTGTCTTAAAAAACAAACAAACAAAAAACAAGGAACTCATAAATATTTAAGTCAGTCATCAAAGTATATCCTAATATAAATCTTTTGTTCCTGTGGTTGTGTGGATTAAGAGAGGATGTGATGTCACTGTAGGACCTTCAGTATGGGGACAAAGGCAACCCCCCTTCTCTGCTCCTGCTCACAGTGAACCTGATCTGGTAAAGCTACCATCCTACCCTGACCCTGCCTTGGGCACCAGGTTCCTCTACTGGATGGCCCTGTGCCTCCTGGAGGCAGAAGAGTCCTCAGACACCAAGCAGCCTCAGTGTGCGTCTGTGTGTGTGTGTGTGTGTGTGTGTGTGTGTGTGTGTGTGTGTAGAGAGAGAGGGGGAGAGAGAGAGACAGAGAGAGAGAGAGAGATGGGTGAGAGAGAGATGACTGTAGTTGTTTTTCTCATTCAGTTCCCAACTCCTGTCTCCACAGATCACACAGGTGCTGGAGTCTCCCAGTCCCTGAGACACAAGGTAACAAAGGGAGAAAAGATGTAGCTCTCAGGTAAGATCCAATTTGGGGTCATGCAATCCTTTATTGGTACCAACAGAGCCTAGGGCAGGGTGCAGGGTTTCTAATTTACTCCCAAGGCAAGGATGCAGCGGATAAATCGGGGCTGCCCAGTGATTGGTTCTCTGCAGAAAGGCCTGAGGGGATCGGCTCCACGCTGAAGATCCAGCACACAGAGCAGGGAGACTTGGCCATGAATCTCTGTGCCAGCAGCTCAGCCACAGTGTGGCACCGTCACCTCCTTCCTGCTCACAAACCTCATCTTTTTCTATCTTTTCTCAGCTCCTACAAACCCTTAACAGAGGCCTCTCTTTGCTCCTCCCTCCCCAGGGAAAAGAAGTAAATTTGGACCACAGCTGTCACAGATTCACCCCTGAGACACAGTAACTGTAAATGTGGGTGGTGGAAGCAATCGTGGCCCATTGTCACCTGGGGGCAGGTGAGTCCTCAGACGCCAAGTAGTCTCACTCTGTGTGTGTGATGGGTGATAGAGAGAGATGACTATAGTTGTTTTCATCTGAGTCCTCAGAACCAGCTCACTGGCTCCAAGGCAAACACTGGGTATCTTAGCCTCGGCCTTCAGGGCTGGGATACGAAGTCTTCTTTGGGACCGGGAGGTTACTGCCCACATACAGAAGTTCCGGCATGGGCAGGGAACAGGCCTCTTCCCCTGCATGTGCTGGGGCGTCTGGCAGCTGTGAAGTCTGAAGCTTTATCCACAGGAACATTCTTTCTTCTGAAGTCTCTTCTATCCCTGTCACATTGGAAGTTTTCTGCAACACAAGAAGAAACCATTCTTCCTGTTTGACTTAAAAGTCTTCGTGGCTTTTGTGGCAGTTACTTGATGAATACAGTCATGATAATAATAAGACATCATTTTTTCTGCCTAGTGTGAGCAATCATTGAAATAATTTCCCTGAGGTTCTTTATTTTGTTTTCATTCACCACTGCTCCCGTGTGGAGAGGCATCCACTACTGCCCCAGGGTCACTTGGTTTCCTAGGAAATCGAGTTTCTAGAACTTGAATACTGACTAATAAGATTTTATATATGTATAACATGCAGCTTGCCATTAAAAAATGTATGTACATGGTGCAAGGACTAAATATAGCTAATTAACATTTGCAGTGCCTCAATCCTTATCCTTTCCTGCGGTGAGAATATTGGAAACGTACTGTTAGAAATTTTCCAGAACACAATGTACTGTTACTGATTCCAGTCAAATAGATCTTTATGAGTGAAATTTGGTTTCTGTTGACCAACATCTTCCCAGCACTCCATCTGTACTCCAGCCTCTGGTAATTACTGCTCTAGTCTTTTGATTTGAAATAATTTCCCTGAGGTCTTTAACTCAAGAAGATGGGGGTATTTTCTTTATAATAATGCTTATATTACTTTTTGTTTTCTTTGTTGTTGTATACATTTGTAATATATTATTTGTTGTGAATATAAATAAGTATATTGTAATAAAATCCTCCACCCCTCTGTGGATGAAGCTACAGTTCACATATTCGAAATTTCAAGCTGTGATCAAAGCTGACATTTTCTGGGAATCCTCAGAGACAGCCCCATACACCAAAGTTAAGACAGAATGTCCCAGACCAGCCAGGACAGATGTGCCTGGGTCCTGCATAACTGGTTGAGAAATTATAGTTCCCCAGATTCACTTATCAAATATTGTGGTGCCGCAGACACCAAACTTCTTGTTCTGAACCCATTCTAATTTTGCCATTATCAAATCACTCCTTGCTTAGTTTCCCTGTGTCTCCGGGGAGTGAGGGCACAGATGAAAATTCCCTGACTTTTTGGGATGCTATTTCAAGGACTTCCTTAGAACTTGTGTCCATCTTTTTTTCACCTTCATCCACGAGACCCCTGAGACCCATGGTCCCAACAGTGGACCAGCTCTGATTCTTAGGCTTCAATAGAACTCAGACCACAACTGTAAACACCTGTGCTGAAAGAAGATGCAAAAAAGGCGGACAGGGTTTCCTACCTACACTGAGAGTGAACATACAAGGGCAGAAATGGAAGAGTTTATTAATAAGCAAAAAAAGAATAAAGGCCCTGCTCTAATGAAATGTGAACTGTAGCTTCACCTACGGAGAGGTGGAAGACTTTATTACAATATACTTATTTATATTTATAACAAATAATATATGTGAAGTAACAAAGAAAACAAAAAGTAATATAAGCATTATTATAAAGAAAATATCTCCATCTTGTTGAGTTAAAGACCTCAGGGAAATTACGTCAAATCAAAAGACTAGAGCAGTAATTACCAGAGGCTGGGGTGGAGATGGGGTGCTGGGGAGATGATGTTCAAAAGATACAAAATTTCACTCAGATAGGAGGATGAAGATTAAAAGATCTTTTACACAACAAAGTGACTAGAGGTAGTAACAGTGGATTACACTCTGGGGAAATGCTAACAGGGTTTAATTTTTGAATTGAGGGAGAAGAAATTGAGATTTGGGAAAAGTCAAGAAAAGAGGACCTAATCAAAGATGACTGAAAATAAAAATAGAACAGAAAGCGATGAAAAGCGGGATTCTGTGCACCATGAACGCTCTTCTCCCCACTCTAAATGTTTTTGATACCTAGAAAATAAAAAGGAAGGACTTGTAGCAACTGGTATCATGTTGTGGTCAATCCCAGTTGGGAAATAACAGCAGTCGTTTGGCTGGTGTGAGAACCCGAGTTGGTCCTGATGTCCTCCTTCTGGACTTCTGGCCCTAATGTTAACTCCTCAGGGAAGTCAGGTACTTCTCCAAACACAGAGAACGTCCAACTGACCTTGGTTCCGAAGGAGAACATGCTCTGCACTTTTCCCAAGATGAACTCTACTTACCTAGGAATGCTTGCTAACACACGTCATCCAGATCTGATTACCTTCTGTGACCAAGCGGTTTTAGAAGATTCTGTAAAACTCAGCAGCCTCTCACATTCTCTGCGTTTGCACTCACTGTTTGCACAGCCAAGGGCCTTTATTTTCCCACAACATGGCTAGACAGCCCTTCGGTCAAGGACGGGCTCCCACCTGTCTTCCTCTTCACTGCTCACCCTGGCATTCTCTGGCACTCTACCATATAGCTCTCTTTATTTTCATACACCAAACCAAGAATATAATGGAAACCGCTTGATGTTTATAAATGAATAAATTCAAGTCCACTTATACAGACCCTGGAATATTATGAGTTGTTTTCTTCTCTTTACAAGAGACTTCTCCTGCATGAAATATACTAGGGATAGGCTCAGTTTTCTATACAAAGTCTGCAATATTCTAAGCAAGTCTCTCTTGACAGTCATAATTGATTACTTGTTCTCTAAAGTACCCTGTGTTTAAAGCCAGAATTTGCAAATGTTCTTCTGAAAAAAAGAAAATCATTATGTTTTAGTAACTTTTATCCAGTCTCGCAATCTTGCCGAAAATATTTCTCATCATAATCACACTTTCCACGACCACATCTTTAGAGATTTGGTGAGGCTGGACACATCAACAAGGCTGCTTCTCAGAAATCAACCTGAAACACTGAAAGAAAAAGCAGCTGTGCTCAGTAATTGAACCTTCTCAGCCTTGCCATTTAAATCATATTGTGTGGATGTGTGCTTGTGAGTGTGAGTGTGTTTTCTTGTGGAGGTGGAAACAGTTTCTGTGGGTGGCATTTACTAAGCATCACTGGATCACTGGTAGAGTTTATAGGCACTTCCCTAACCCCAGGGAGTGACAGCAGATGTCACCGCCTATTGAATCTGACTAATTATAGCTGATAGGAGTGTTCATTTTAAAATTTTACGAATTCAGAAATAAATTTGTAAAATCAAAAAAATCCTCTTATAAAACATACCGTGTAACATTTAGTGATATTAATTTAAATACAAAATATGAAAAGATTGGGTCTGATTAAGCAAAAGGAGCCATGGAACAATGCACAGTTTCTGGGCTAGCTGGGCTTGGCGTCCTTACACTGCTTAATAAAGGGTCTGTTTAATTCTGGCTGCTCTCTAAGTGCAGTAATTGTTTATTTTCTCTTCAAAAGATTGGTTCATGTGTCCTTTTGCCTCACGTGGCCCAGGGTGAATTTGAAGATCAACCGTAAATTGGCCTCTTGGGGAAAGCATCGAGGGTGTGTGTGAGAAGATGGGGGTTGTAGAAGTGCCAGTGAGCCACCTTTGTTCCCAATTTGGACAATGGAGGTCATCAGGTCAGATGTGAATCCAGGAGACTGTGGAACGTTGGCCACTTGGAGGCGCTGTGGCTCCACAATGCTGCAGGGAACCCTGGAGATGGGTGGGAGGGTGACCAGGAGAGGAGGGTTGAAGGGTATGCTTGGCTCCCTGCTGGCTTCAGGGGAATGGTCTGATTCACAGTGGATCCTGAGTTAAAAGCAAAGTCCCCATTGACAGAAGAGTAGAGGTGCCCGAGGCCTCTGTTTGCCTCCATTTTCTCTGTGTCTACTTAGGCAGTGGAGGTGAAGGAGCTTGGGCCACAAGGGCTAAGAATCAGTGTCAGGGCAGGCACAGGGCAGGCAGAGTCCAGTAAGGTGTGATGTGGGCAAGTGGGACTGCACGCCACCCACCAGACCTTTAGTTTCAGGGCTGTGTGGGACAGATGCATGGAGCAGGTCAGCCTGGGGCCTGCCAAAGGGTGCAGGGGGCAGCAGTGGCCTGCAGGGAGTAACTGGGAAAGACTAGTTCCCATAGAAAACGACAGAGACATTCTTGCTCCCACTCAGGAAGTGACCATGAAGGACATGCTGCCAGCTAGAAGGGTTCAGGCCCTGGAGAGCTGACAGGCCCTTCCTAGGCACTCTGCACTGCTTCTACATGTCATCTGCCTTAATATTCACATAAATTGTACAGGATAAGTATTATTTTACCTGTTTGTGTCAGTGAAATCAGCTGTTCTGGGTCTCATATTTAATAAGTGGCTGAAGGCAGGGTGCAGCGGCTCACACCTGTGACCTTAGCACTTTGGGAGGCGGAGCTCAGGAGTTCGAGACCAGCCTGGGCAACATGCTGAAATCCCATCTCTACTAAAAACATAAAAACTTGGCAGGGGGGTGATGGTGCATGCCTATAATCCCAGCTACTTGGGAGGCTGGGGCAGGAGAATTGCTTGAACCCTGGAGGCGGAGGTTATAGTGAGCCAGATAGCAAGATTGCACCACTGCCCTCCAGCCTAAGTGACAGAGCAAGACTCACCTCAAAAATAAAAAAAAAGAAAAGCAGAATTAACATTACCTCCAGTAAGACAAGTTTCTTCCTATCAGTTTCATTCCAGCATCTCTTCCAGAGGCTGTTCACCCAATTTGGTCAAAACACTTGCATGAAATAGTGAGATCAATGTTTATTTTAAATCGGCTTTTAAGAAAGGCCTTGTTTACATGGTTATCACCATCACTACTTGTGGCCTCTTGTCATTTCAGTTTCTTCCTGCTCTCCCTTGTCCCTTGCTTTCTTCCTTTGAAAACCTTCATATGTCAGCTGTGTGGTGCAACGGAGTAGCTACTGGGACACGGGATGAATAAAACTGTATCCTGGGGTATACCTGTTATGCTCTCGGAATTTTAGGACTGAACAGAGTGTTGAAAATAATTTATTTCACACCATTCTATTATAGATGAGAAAATGAGACATTGTATAAAGTATGTAAATATAAATATTGACTAAATGGCTGACCCCATGTAACGTGTATTTTATATCCTTAGTGCATAGGTAATGTGTGAATTGCCTTTTGCCTTGTTGGAATGTAAATATCATGAACGTGAGGACATTGTTTACTCAAGCTTTGCAGTAAGTAGACATTCAATGACTACAAACAGATAAAGCAAGCTTGCAGTTCCAAGAAGGACAGTAATGAGTTTTCCTGTGTTTATTGCTGCATCCCTACTGCCAGCAGTGTGTTCAATATATCACAAATGAACCACCTATCTTTGGAAAGGTTTCATCAGAAGATGACAGCATTACCAAAGATGTGTGTGTGTGTGTGTGTCTGTGTGTGTGTGTGTGTGTCTGTGTGTGTGTCTGTGTGTGTGTCTGTGTGTGTCTGTGTATGTGTGTGTGTCTGTGTGTGTCTGCGTGTGTGTGTCTGTGTGTGTGTCTGTGTGTGTGTGTGTCTGTGTGTGTGTCTGTGTGTGTCTGTGTGTGTGTGTGTCTGTGTCTGTGTGTGTCTGTGTGTGTGTTTGTGTCTGTGTGTGTGTCTGTGTGTGTGTTTGTGTCTGTGTGTGTGTCTGTGTGTGTGTGTTGCCTTCCTGGCAGTGGTCGTTCCCGGTGTTCCTCTTGGTAGTTGCTGACTTGAAGTTTTTCTTCCTTGAAACGGTGGAAGGTTTTTGTTTATAAATGTACCAACACACATGCCTTTCCCTCTAAGACCCAAACTTTGGGGAATTACCCACTGACTTAGGCCACTGAGGGCTGAGTGCTGGGCCTCACTGACCACAGCCAGAGGAGCTGGGTCCCTACCCCTCCACCAAGGCTGGGGTGGATGGATAATGGCAGAGAAGGGGAGGACTCTCAGCAGAATACATAGGGCAGTGGGTCTCAACTGGGGGTGACTCAGTGATGTCTGGGGAAACTTCTGGTTGTCACGTGAGTATGGCTACTGGCATCAGGTGGGTGGGGCCAGGCAAGCTGCTAAGTGTCCTAGGTGCACAGGACAGCCTCCCACAACAAACGGTCATCTCATCTGACACATTAATAACGCCCAGGTTGAGAAATTCCAGACTAGGCATTGGGTTTAAGTTTTGTACCAAAAGAAATGTAGCCTGTAGACAACTCAAAGGAAGTGCAGTCCCCACTTAGGTTCAGTCTGAGTGCCATGTTGTTTGCCTTCATCACCACTGATTCCCAGCACATGGTGACTTCTTACTCTCCAGCGCCATCCTGTTTCCTATCAGCTCTACTCCTCGGACCGCGGAGAACATCACAGGGAGCAAGGCTGCAGTTTATTCTTCTTGATGTCACAACAACAGAGTTTGCCCCTAACTGAAATCACGGTCATGCATTTTAAGTGGCTGCAGCTGGTACTCAGGTGCGAGGTGAACCGGCAAACCAATCTCTTCTGAAATAGGAGTGGTCACTGGGCATTAGTCAGATATTCAAATGAGCACAGATTCAAGAGAAAAAAAAAATGTCCTGCATTATTTGAAAAGGAAGGAAAAGATCTGGAGAAGCAAACCAGCCTGACTGTGAGAGAAGGGCCTGAACGGGAGAGGAAGGGAGGAGGAGGTCAGATTTTGGGTAGGGAGCAGGGAGGAAGGGAGCTGCTGGTGCAGGAATGACCGTCAAAGACAAATCCTGGAGGCCACAAGTCCACCATCTCAACTATTCCCAGGAATTCCAAAAACTCCTATAAGGAGCAAGTGCAGGAAAAGGAGGAGCCATGCTAGAGGAGACCCTGAGAATGGGGGAAGGATTACAGGCTGTGACCTCACTGGCACAGTCCTCTCAGTGGCAGTGGAAACCACAGCCTAGTCTTCTCACCACTGCAGACCTGAATCCTGCCCTGGGCCTTGCCTGCTCTGCCTGACTCTGCCATGGGCTGCAGGCTCCTCTGCTGTGTGGCCCTCTGCCTCCTGAGAGCAGGTGAGTCCTAGGCACAGGTGACATGATCCTGTTGGAGTCCCTAAGCCTTTCCACCATGATGACAGCAGGCTTCCCTGGAATTCGCCTGAATTCTGCTTCTTTCCTTTGCAGGTCCCTCGGACTCAGACGTTTCCCAGACTCCAAAATACCTGGTCACACAGATGGGAAAGGAGGAGTCCCTTAATTGTCAACAGAATCTGGGCCATAACACTATGTATTGGTATAAGCAGGACTCTAAGAAACTTCTGAAGATAATGTTTATGTACACTAATAAGGAGCGCATTTTAAATGAAACAGTTCCAAATCGCTTCTCACCTGAGTCTCCAGACAAAGCTCATTTAAATCTTCACATCGAGTCCCTGGAGCTTGGTGACTCTGCTGTGTATTTCTGTGCCAGCAGCCAAGACACAGCCCTGCAGAGTCACTGCATCCCTGTGCACAAACCTCCCGGCTCAGCCAGGAAGCTGTGGGCAGCGTGTGCACCTGCACACAAGGCTCCATTCTCCATTCCCTGATGGCCTCTGATGGAGTTTCAGTGTGTAGTGCAGCCTACCAGTGCACCTGATGTGGCAATTCTCCATTTTATGTACACAGAACTCTCTCAGAATGTTATTTATCAGCTAAAGCAGGTGTTCATAACAAAGTCAGCAACGTGTCAGGATTCAGCTAACAGAACAGGAGCCTGTCCCATGCACTGAAGATCTTAACTAACGGGAAAAGCCGTTTCTTATCTTTGTCTGCTGTACATAGGGGTACATATTTCCGTAATGTTATTATAAACACACTGTTGTTAAAAATGGTTGATGAGCATAAGCATAAAGGAGAGGGGAAGGAAACTATTTCTAAGATCAAGAGACAATATGGATTATCAGTTCATGCCACCCAAAAATCGACCTCCTTTTCGATCCATATTACTACCAGTGTTGCTATAGCAAAATATCAGTTTCATCATGCCGTTCCACTTGGAGTAGGACCAAGTGAAATTTCTTTTTTAACAGAAAAATATTTGCAGAGGCATGAAATTCTATGGCAATAAATAAACAGGAAAGAAAATGTAGGAGAGAAGCCAGTGGAGGCAGCCTCGTGCACTGTAGACTGCTTCTCTTCAACAAGCGTGACCAGGAAGAATCTCTCCCAGTTCTGATGAGTGTCATCTCGAACTCTCCTCAAGACAGCCGGATGACTGGGGATATTGGGAGACAAGGAAAGGACTTTGGACACAAATCTCTAGGCAGTGGTGAGCCGCTGGTCCTACTCCAAGTGAAACAACACCATAAAATTGGTATTTTGCTACAGTAACACTGGTAGTGTGGAGCAGGAAGGAGATAGATTTTTGGGTGGCATGAATGATTAGGAGACTTCTAAATACCCTACATGAAAGGTTAGAAAGGGTTCGTGTGAAGCATTGTGAATGACGTAGGCTCGAGGCTCTGGATTATGTTATCTCTTGGAAAGAGTGTTGGGTTTTATTCCGGGAGGATTGAATGTAGGACTTGCTAGGGTCTACTTCAGCTTTACCCTCCCTCTTAGGGAGCCCCAGCATGTGGTCCTCATTGCTAGTGCATGGCCTTTCCAGGGTCTTCGTGGGAATCAGTGCGTATTCACCACATCACTCCACTGTAACTGGGTCTGAATGTCCTGTGTGTCTTCTGAAATCTCTGCCCACGTCTTCAACCTTCCAGAACTTGGTCTCCGCTCAGCCTTCTGGTCTCCCTTCCTCTGCATCCACAATTTACAATCTGGCCCAGGAAAAAAAAAATGGGGGATTTTTCTTACATATATTTTTTGGGTTCCTTTTTAGCATTCTGTGTCCTAAATCCCAGCTGTCTTGGAGTCAGTTATGTCCTCTCTATCTTCAATCACATGTACTACTGCTGTTTAGGATAGACGTGTTTACTTGACTTAACTTCATGTTCACTTTTCCACTCTTTACTCTTCCTTCTTGCAATTCATGCTGTCCTGAGGTCAGTTTCCTTCTTCAGATCTATCCCAAATTCAGATGACTTAAACTCACCTGTCACTCACCCTGTGCTTTGGGAAATGTTTATATTAGCTATTGACCTCAGGGCAATCAAGCCTCTCATTGTCATCATTATTCAAGGTAGATTGAATTCCATTTTATTAAAAAAAAAATCTTTGAAATTTGGTTTACTTATTGGAGCCAAACAATGCAATCCATTCTTTTTAATTCAATTTTTTTCTTTTTCTTTTTTTTGAGATGGAGTTTCGCTCTTGTTACCCAGGCTGGAGTGCAATGGCACGATCTCGACTCACCACAACCTCTGCCTCCTGGGCTCAGGCAATTCTCCTGCCTCAGCCTCCTGAGTAACTGGGATTACAGGCACGTGCCACCATGCCCAGCTAATTTTTTGTATTTTTAGTAGAGACGGGGTTTCACCATGTTGACCAGGATGGTCTCGATCTCTTGATCTCGTGATCCACCCGCCTCAGCCTCCCAAAGTTCTGGGATTACAGGCGTGAGCCACCGCGCCCGGCCCCCAATTTTTTTTTCTTTTTTGGTGGAAGGGCCAAGAACTGTTCCCTTGCTGAAGCAGACACCTATTATAATAGTTTTAATAGTAACAACCTTAGTCTTTAAATCAGGGTTGATTTTAGGTTCTTATATAAGAATGAAATATCTCCAACTGTAGAGGGTTGAAGGTATGTCATATATGTAACCTGTTCAGGAGGAGACAATTCAACCACTTTTCTTAAATTTGGATCTACATGTCTTAACAGTCTCTGTTTTAAGGGCCACATAAAAATAATCTGAAACAATTTACACATTAGGAAAATGCTAACACTTTCCTCCTGGCCCAGTACATCTCCAGGTTAAAAAATCTCCAAATTATCAACCCATAATTTAATCACGGTAACTCTTTCCTACCCCAACATAGATTTCTCTGTAACTGATTTATAACTACAACCCTTACCCTACAATCACAATTGCCATTACAAAATGGTAATGAATGTATACTCTAATAATAAATAGGTGGTTAAAATCACTTAGGGAGGATGAATCATCTCGTATTTTGTTTATTTGTACTTATTTTTTGTGTTGATTTATTATGTCAGCTTCAAGCTGATTTCCCTTCCCCTTGCTCCACATACGTTGTGTTGTTATTTTTCGGCATCCTGTGTATGTTAACTCTAAACCCAACCAAGCCCCACCCCCTCTACTTCAGGGAAAGAGGGTGGCTCATCCCGTTCCTGCTCCCTCAGCTCCCTGTCAGTGCCTGGTTGCTGGTTGGCATCACAGTCATGCCCTTGAATGGTGGGCACTGGTCCACACTGCATCCGTGGTCATGCAGTCATCCTCCTTCCACGGAGCTGGGGAAAAAGGACTCCACCACACTTAGATGTTGAGGGAAGGGACATTTTGAAAGGTGCTGTCTCGTGTAATCCCACAGGGGAGAAGGAGATTCCTTGAATGGGAGTGGTCTGTTGCTGAGAGGGGTCCTGAAAGACAGGGGGACAGAGATAGAAGGAGAAGCTACATAATGAGGAAGCAGCTGAGAGCAAAGGCGCCCCTGTCAGAGGAATATCCTTGGGAAATAAAAAGCTGGCTCTGTCCTTTCTGCCCAGGCCATTCATCCCAACCCAGCCAATTCATATCTACCTTCCATCAGAACTTAGAAAGGATGTAAAATGGCCAGGAAGAAACAGCCCCTGGGTCTGGGGAAACCGTCAGGAGCAGTGACATCACAGGAAAAACCACCAACCAGGGCCAAGGAGACAAGGGCCCAGCCGCTCACCCAGAGGATCCCAGTCAGAGGCCCCATTTCAGATCCCAGGCTAGCATGGGCTGCAGGCTGCTCTGCTGTGCGCTGCTCTGTCTCCTGGGAGCAGGTGAGTTGGGCTCAAATTGCCTGTCCTTGAACTCCAAGCTTTTTCCTTGTGGCTGCAGCAACAATCCTCCTCCTGGGCTCTGCCTGAATGTTGTCCCATTCCTCCCACAGTCCGCACGGACACCGGAGTTACCCAGACACCAAAACACCTGGTCATGGGAATGACGAATAAGAAGTCTTTGCAATGTGAACAACACCTGGGGCACAATGCCATGTACTGGTACAAGCAGAAAGCTAAGAAGCCACCAGAGCTCATGTTTATCTACAGCCTTCAAGAACAGACTGAAAACAATAGTGTGCCCAGTCGCTTCTCACCTCAATGTCCTGACAGCTCTCACTTATACCTTCACCTACACGCCCTGCAGCCAGAAGACTCGGCCCTGTATCTCTGCGCCAGCAGCCAAGACACAGCCTTGCAGAGTCACTGTCTCCCTGTGCATAAACCTCAGAGGCTTCTCAGGAAGCCATCACGGAGGGCTCGGGTGAACACTTCCTGCAAAAGCCCCGGCAGAAGCTTCAGAATACTATAGCACCTGCTAATTCATCTGTGTGGCAACTTTACATGGTATACACATATTTAGAGTGTGCGTTTTCTTTAGAGTCGTGGCACTGCCCTTTTAGCTGATCTGAAAAATGAAAAACACATTCAGATCTACTCTTTTAAAATTGTGAAATCAAGCAAGCATGCTATAAAGGGGACTGTTTAATTTAAGATTTGATAGGAACCCTCTAAACAATCACCTGCATCACTGCAGTCATACCCCGCACTGGGCCACACACTGTCCTGTGAGGAGCCAAGTTCTTCTGACACTTTTTATCTGGTGGTTTCTAGGCCTCTCTTTCTCGGGAACCAAGGGGTCCCTTCTGTCACAGATTGCTGACACCCAAGGCCAAGCAGCACTGGGTTTTGGGGAATCATAGAGGCAACTTCCAGGCAAGGGTCCCAGGGCAGCAGCCAGCTGGAGGGGACAGTAGACAACTCACTGTTTGGGGAATGGGTTTGAGAAATTCCTATTATGCCAATTCTATTATTCTGTATTCCATCTTGTCTATTCTCTGTTTTTCTTATTTAAACTCAAAACTAGAGTGTAAATTCCAGCCCTGATCAAAGCTCCAAATCCATACAGACACCTTCTCTGAGCCCCACAGGCAGCAATTGTGCCTCTGTCCACTCCCATCTGTTTAGAACCCATGAACCACAGTCTGGAGCCTTCCTGACTCATCCACTCTCCCTCCCTTGACCTGAAGCGTCCTTGGTTTCAGGTCTCAACTCCTCACTGGATTTCCTCTCCACACTGACACTTGATGGATGATTTTTTCCCCCTTAGGTATCTTTATTCCAGTGTGTTAAACCATCAGGCTCAGAGTCCAGTGTCTCTGGATTGTAGCTCTACATTGGCCTTTAGAGAGGAGAGTGGGTCCTGACTTGTTCTCCTTGCCTAGGTTTCCTGAAATCTGTGTTTCTTGGGGGCTCCTCACCTACACTATTTCACACAGGGTCTTCAGGCCTTCACCCCCCAGAAAACACAGAGGCCGGGCCTGGGGGCATCCGTGCACCCCCCGGGAAACACAGAGGCCAGATCTGGGGGCATCCGTGTCCACTGTGGCACTAAGGCTCCCACTCCCCCAGTGGGGGTCCCGAGACTGTGGCTGCAGCCAAGACTATGACCTCACAATATCTCCCCATTTGCACTGCTAATGACCAGAGCTTCAGCTGGAAGTGGCCTCAGCCCTGCCTAATTCTGCCGTGAGGAGACAGTAGGCTTCTATGCAGGATGATCTTTTGTCTCTTTGGAGCAGGTGAGTCCTGAGAGTGCTTGGGAAATTCTTATCCTGTTTACCTAAGACAAGTTCCAACATTTTGTTTCAGGGCCCTGTTTACTCTACAGGATACATGGAACCTGGAGTCAGCTAAACCCCTGACCACGATGTCACAGATGAGAGAGAGCATGGCTCAGAGGGCCCACTTTCTGGTTCATAGATGACTCCTGCTCACTCTGGCCTCACATGGTGGGAGGGGCAGCTAGCTCTCTGATGTCTCTGTAAGGGCATAACCCCTTGGGCCTTCATGACCTAATTCCCTCCCAAAGGCTTTCCATCCTAATATCACCACATCAGGGCTTAAAATTTCAACATATGAATTTTGGGGACACAGACACTCAGATGATAGAAATTATCTTTCTTTTAGTATTCTTGGTGTCCCAGTGGTATCAGTTACTCTAATATTGATTTCTAAAATGAAAGTATAGATAAGATTGTCTCCATGTAAGGAGGGAGTCAGACAAGGTGGGACTTAAACCACTTCCACCATCTTGTTTTCTCACTGCAGTCTTGGGCTCACCACTCATATTCTTCATACTTCTGTCCGAAATAGCTTCCATCTTCCCAAAAGATTATAATTATTATTGGTGAGTTTCCGATATTCGTATTTCTTTCTTGCCTCATCGGGTTCATCTGGAGAAGGAGCCAGGAGATGATACTAGTTTGCAACTTTAGGAGAAGTCTGATTCATGAGCTCATTTTCCATACATTTTTATATTATCTCTGCCTGTTCTTATCTGAAATATAATAGTCATTTATCATGGGATATGGGGCATCTCTGAATAAATCTCTATATTCTGTTTTGTTTCTTTTTCTAGCTAAGGAATAGCCAGCAATCTAGCAATTTTATCTAATTAAACTAAAACCATTTCTAGGTATTCGCTTTACAGTAGAATAATATACTAGTCCTTAAGGTGAATGATACTGATGGTTCATATTTACATGATTTTATGTAGAAGCTTTCTACTATCTACAATCAGAAACTGCATCAGACACACCAGCTTCTATTATGAAAGGTTTTGGTGGGTTATGTATGCACAAAATCCATAAGAAGTATTATTCAGTCATAGAACATTGCCATCTGGGCTTCAGAGGATTTCACCTGTTTTATATCCATGAATGCTCCCTCAATGTGGCATTTTCCTCCTCTGGATGGCATCTTGGAAGAGGTGCTGGTCACTGATTACAGCTCATGGGCATGTTGGCTAGTGACCACCAATGTCAGATGCAGCTGGATCAGAACCTCTTCTTCTTGATGTCCCATGGCATTGTTTACCTTTGGACTTAGAAAGTCCAGAAATAGCTTAGATGGCAATAGCTACGTTTGTTCTATGTATTTAACTGTTCTTAAGATTTGATAATTGATATGACAAATCTAGATATTTAAATAAATTTAGATTAGAAATAAACTAAATCAGAAGTAGCAAGTGGGCTGGGTGTGGTGGCTCATGCCTGTAATCCCAGCACTTTGGAAGGCAGACGTGGGCAGATCATGAGGTCAGGAGATTGAGACCATTCTGGCTAACACAGTAAAACACCATCTCTACTAAAAATACAAAAAAGTTAGCTGGGTGTGGTGGTGCATGCCTGTAGTCCCAGCTACTCCAGAGGCTGAGGCAGGAAAATTGCTGGAACCTAGGAGGCAGAGGTTGCAGTGAGCCGAGATTGCGCCACTGCACTCCAGCCTGGGCGACAGAGTGAGACGGTAGCAAGTGAAGGATAGCGGTTCTGTAACGGAATCCTTCTCAGATTCTGTTTTCCAAAGTCTCCTGTTTATGTTTTTAATTCCACATTAACCCAAACAGTCTCTCCTTCCTAGTATGCTAAGTGTAGAACCATGAAGAAAATGTTAGAAATTTAGTCATTATCTGTACATATCTTTGCTCATATATGGGAAAGTGGGCATCAGAATATTGTCAAAGAATACAGGTAAAAAGAGGATTTTTTAAAATTGTACTTTAGGTTCTGGGGTACACATGCAGATCATGCAGGATTGTTGCATAGGTACATACATGGCAAGGTGGTTTGCTGCCTCCATCCACCTATATCTGGGATTTCTCCCCATGTTATCCCTCCCCAACCTCCCAACCCCTGCGCCTGCTGTCTCTCCCCTAACCACCTCCAACAGACCCCAGTGTGTGATGCTCCCCTCCCTGTGCTTATGTGTTCTCACTGTTCAACACCTGCCTATGAGCGAGAACATGTGGTATTTGGTTTTCTGTTCTTGTGTCAGTTTGCTGAGAACGATGGTTTCCAGATTCATCCAAGTCTCTGCAAAGAACATGAACTCATGTTTCAAAAAGAGGATTTTTAAAAAAGAGAGGATAGATGGGAAAGAAACAAATTCCCCAGCAGCATGGGAACAGCGAGTATGATTTTCTTTGTTTCTGGTTAAGCTGATTAGCAGGCACCTAGCACAGAGTGCTTTAAGATGTCTATTGGTTCCAAATTCATCCCAAAATTCTTGAGTCTGCCTGCAGTGAGGGAGACAGGCGGACATGGTGTGATTTCTAGCACAGACCTTCCTGCAGCACATCCACCTGAGCGAGGCCAGGTTTGCACCCTCTCCTTCATCAGAATTTTCTCAAAGGCAGACGTTTCTCCATCACCTTTTTTCCTTCTTACCATACAAAAATGATCTTGAAGGAGATAAATATCACATTTTTCAGGCTTTGTATTGTTTCTATAGGGAAAAAAAAGCATAATGGCTCCTAATTTAAACACATCTCAGGTCCTTGCACCACGGCAGAAGGGCTGTATTGGTCAACTCAGACTGTGTGGCTAAACACCAACTTATTTTCTCACATTTCTGGAGGGTGGACTCTGAGTTGACCTCCTCCTGGCTGGCAGAGCACCCCCTTGTGGTTGAATCCTCACACAGTAGAAAGCAAGCAAGCCGGCTGTCAGGTGTCTCATCTCACAGGGCACTAATTATACTGGATCCAGGCTCCATCCTTATGACCCCATTAAACCTTAATTACCTCTATAGAGGCTCTATCTCCAAATACGGTCTTCCTGTGGGTTATATTTTTGGGGGACATAAACATTCAAATCGTAACAATGGCAAAATCTCGGTTACTTCACAGTGGGCCACACGGGGCCAAATGTCTGAGCTCCAAATGTCTCTGGGGCATGCACAGAGCCAGCGGCCTGGGACACAGAGGGTTAAGGAGCAGCCTTGCTTGATGCCTGTACTCATTACAAGGTGTGATGACACATACATAAAATTGCAGGTGTGCTTCCCATCACGGAGCCATGCACTTCACCTACACAGGGGTTAGGAAGTCTCTGTGAGCTTGCAAGGGAGAATGAAGGTTGTTACAACCTGCATGCCCTGGGCAGGGACAGACAGAAGAACAACTGCCTAAAGAAAAAAGCAAAGGAACTGTGGGAGGGACATGCAGCCTAACCCCAGCCCAGCTAAGAGCAGCCCAGTCCAGCTCTATGTGGTATGTAAGAATATTTACAGCACAAAGCAGGTAAGCCAGGGACCTAACAAGGGAGGCAGGGTGCATGTGAACCTGCAGGGACTATGACATCAGAGCAGTGACATCACAGCGTAACATCTGAATCAGAGATGTGATGCCCAAAACCCCAGCTCTCAGAGGACCAGTACCCCTAGCAGGGTGACATCTGCCCAGCTCTGTCCCACCTGGCCATAGGCTCCAGGTGCCTCTGATGGAAAGGCCGTTATCTCCTGGGAGTGGATGAGTCTTTGGCACAGGTGGGATGTCTCTGGAGCACACCTCATCCAAGGCACCCTCAGGCTCCCTCTGTGTTCTTTCCCCAGCCTCTCTATCCCTCCCTCACAGGCACAGTGGATTCTGCTCTACAGAACAGGGAGCACTGGATCTCAGGAAGCCTGCAAAGGGAGGACACAGGACAGTGACATCACAGGGTACCCCTCCCATCAGGAAAAGCAAGGCTGAGAACTCAGCTCCTCCCCAGGAGGACTGAGCCCTGAGCACAGACACAGTGTTGTCTGCCCCTTCGTGCCATGGGCTCCAGGCTGCTCTATTGGGTGCTGCTTTGTCTCCCGGTAGCAGGTGAGTCCCTGCAGACAGGACAGCACCCCCATTCTGAGCTTGCCCCCACCCCTGCCGCCGTGTCCTCCACTTTACCTTGAGGAGGAGGTACCACCAGGCTGTCTCCTGTGCTCATTTTCCATCTGCTTTTCCCACAGGCCTGGGAGAGGCTGGAGTCACACAAACTCCAAGACACCTGATCAAAATGAGAGGACAGCAAGTGACACTGAGGTGCTCCCCTATCTCTGGGCATAACAGTGTGTTCTGGTACCAACACGCCCCAGGACAGGGCCCTCAGTTCCTCTTCCAATATTACAATGAGATACAGAATGCAAAAGGAAACTTCCCTGCTCGATTCTCAGGGCGCCAGTTCTCTAACTATAGCTCTGAGATGAATGTGAGCGCCTTGGAGCTGGGGGACTCGGCCCTTTATCTTTGTGCCAGCAGCTTGGCACAGCCATACAAAGCCAACCAAATTCTGTGCACAAACCTCCCTGGCCCAATGTGGAGCAACCTCAGCCCTGTCATATCTGTGAGAACCTGGGGACTGCAGGGGGAAAGACAGGTAATTTAGGAAGCTAGGACCCACAGCCTGGGGCTTTCTGCTATTCAGGGCTGGAGGAAATAAGGCCAAGAGGGGCTGCTCAGAGGATGCTGCTGCTTCCATAGGTTCACTGCAGAATTACCTTCCCTGCTTGATACTGTAAGCTACAGGGTAGAGGACATGTTCATAGTATAACAGCTGGCACTCTCTTTTAGAGGGCAGAGGATTCCATTTTGGGGTCAAGATTGTTGGCAATAGCAAAGTGTTGAAGGTAAAATCACTGGGGTTTGCTTTGTATAATTTAGGGTAAAGAAACGGAGATTTGGGAAAAAGTGGAGGAGAAAGAATAAGATTTAAGATTTTTGAAAGTAGAGATAGGGCAGAAGGTGATAAGAAGTGGTGTTTTGTGTACCAGAAGCTCTCTTCTCACCCTTCCCCAAATTTTCAATATCTAGAAAATATAAAGGAAGTACTTACAGCAACTAGCATTACTGGTGACCAGTCCCAGTTGGGGCTATCATCAAAGACCCACTTGCCTGGCGTGAGAGTCCTGGAGTTGGTTCTGCTGTCTTCCCTGTGGTCCTCTGGCCTGAATTTGATCTCTTCAGGGCACACACCAAGTACTTTCCAAAACAAAGATGAGATCATTTTACCCCTGAAGGTAAACAGGTAGAGGCTCTCCAGTTTCCCTCAAATATGTTCTATTTTCCTGGGATGTCTTTCTGAAATTCATCACCCAGATCCAATTACTATCTGTGATCAAACAGTTCTTTAAACATTTCCTAAAACTCAGCAGCCTTTACATGGCTCTGCAATTGTCCTTACTATTTCCATGGACTGGAAGAACCTTTGTTCTCCTAAGACAGGGCCGGATACTGATCATCAGTCAAGGGCAGGCTCATACCTGCCTTCTTCTTCACTTCCTACTGAGACATTCCCTGGGACTGCGCTGTATCACTCTCTTTCCTTTATTTTCATAAGAAAAGCCAAGCATGTAATTGATTCTATTTGATGTTTGTAAAGTGAGTAAGTTAATGCCCACTTGTACTGAGTCCTGGAGAATGATTAATTGCTGCCTTCCCTTCACAAAGGATTATTCTTACCTGAAATATCATGGATAGTGATTATGAATAGTCTCAGTATTTCATACAACCTCTGCAATACTCTGAGCAATTGTGTCATCACAGCCTGGATTGATGGCCAGTGCTGCAAAGTACCCTAACTATAGCTAATGCTGTAATTTGTAAATGTTCTTTTGGAGCAAAAAAAATCACATTATAGTAATATCTATTCAGTCTCATGATCCTATAAAAATATTCCTTGCCATAACCACACTTTCCCCAACCACATCTTTACAGATTTGATGAGGCTGGAACCTCATCAAGGGTGCTTTTCAGAAATCAGCCTAAAACATGGACAGGAAAGTCAGCTGTGGGCAGTCATGAAATGTTATCATCTTTGGCAAGTAAAAGATATTGTGTGTGTGAATATGTGTGTGTGTGTTCATGTGCATGTGTGTGTGCATGTGCGTGGGTGTGTGTGGGCACACGTATGTGTGTTCTTGTGGAGACTCACCCACATGGACGTAGTTTCTCTGGTGGCATTACTAAGAGGTGCTGAGTCACTTGAGCTCATTGGCACTTCTGGGGAGTGACAGGAAATGTCACAGCCAATTGAATCTGCCTGAGTTAGAGCTGATAGGGTTGTTTATTTCAAGATTTTGTAAGTTCAGAAATAAATTTTTTAAAAAAATCTAAAAATCCTCTTTATAAAACACACTATCTAAAATGTGCTAATAATTCACTTAAATAATTCATTAACCAACATTTTGATTGCAAAATATACAATGTTACAGCATTGCAATTAGAATTAAATTAGTACAAAGTATGTAAACATGGGTCTGATTAATCAAAAGGAACTATTGAATACAGTTTCCAGGCTAGGCCTGTTTGATAGCTTCACACTGTTTAAATCTGTAGCCTATATTTTTCAGGCTCCTCTCATTCATCCTAGTATACTAATTGCAATTCTGTAACATTGTTCATTTTGCAATCAAAATGTTGGTTAATGCATGCTTTTGCCTTCACTAGCTAAAGATGGACTTTAAGATCAGCCCTAGGCCGGGCGCCGTGGCTCATTCTTGTAATCCCAGGACCTTGGGAGGCCAAGGCAGGTGGGATCACCTGAGGTCAGAGTTTGAGACCAGCCTGACCAACATGGTGAAACCCTGTCTCTACTAAAAATACAAAATTAGCTGGGCATGGTGGCACATGTCTGTAATCCCAGCTACTTGGGAGGCTGAGGCAGGAGAATTGCTGGAACCTGGGAGGCGGAGGTTGTGGTGAGCCGAGATCACACCATTGCACTCCAGCCTGGGCAACAAGAGCAAAACTCCGTCTCAAAAAAATAATCAACCCTAAATTGGCCCTTTTGGGAAATCATAGAGAGGGCATGTGTGAGAGAGTAGGGGTTGCAGGAGTGAGAGCAGGCCATTTCTGTTCCTTTGGATAATCCTGAGCTCATCAGGTGAGGTGTGAATCCATGAGACTCTGGATTTTTGGCCACTTGGAGGCGCTGTGGCTCCACGGTGCTGCAGAGAACTCAGTGGCGGGCTGGAGAGTGGCCAGGAGAGGAGGGCTGAAGGGGAGGCCTGGCTGCTTGCTGGCATCAGGGGCCCTTTGGGATTACCTGAGTGGGGCCTGGACATGTGGAGTTAAACACAGACCCCTAACTGCCAAGGAAGAGTAGGGGTGCTAGAAGCCTCAGTTTGCACCAAGAAGGGAGTGTCTCTGCCTCTGTATGGGCAGTAGAGGGTGAAGAGGCTGGGGTGGGAAGGGCTGGGAGTGAGTGTCAGGTCTAGGACAGGGAGGGCAGAGGAAAGGAAGGTGTGATGTGGGCATGTGGGGACTGCGTTTCCCCGCCACACCTTTAATTTCAGGGCTGTGTAGGACTGGAAGATCTCCTGGAGCAGCAAAGCTCTGGCCCTGCCAGTAGTTGCAGTGTGCAGGGGTGGCCTGCAGAGAGAGTCACTGGGAAAGGCCATTTCCCCGAGGATATGTCAGAAACTTTCCTGCCCCTGTTCACGAAGTGACCTTGAGACAGTTGCTTCCAGCTAGCGGGGGCTCAGGCCATGCTGAGCTGACAGGCTTTTCTTTCCCAGGTATTCTCTGCTGCTTCTTTATGTGATCTCTTTTAACGCTTACTGAAATCACAGGAATTTATTTTTGTGCCTGGTTTTTTATACGAGGGAAGGCAGCTGTCTCTGGTCTCGTATTTAATAACTGGCTATCGCGTGCTCTCCAACACCTCTCCACCCTCCCCTACTCTGTACATCTGTCCCCTCATCTGGCTTCTTCATTCTAGGTCCCATTAGCAGGAGGGAAGGTCATGCCTCCTATATGACCATTATAACCTCTTCCTTGACAAGTCCAAGAAACATATGACTTCGAGGCTAAGCATATCCATTCATCCTTCATTGCAGCAAAAAGGAAGATAAAACTTTCTACGCTGTAGACTTTCTGTAACTGATGCAATCTACCTTGAGGAAAAGTAACATGAGGAATTGTTATCCATTAGTTGTTTTATTTTATATCTTTTATTCAACAAAGTTGTTGAGGCCCTTTCTTTGTCTATTTTATGACATAAAGTTAAAAAAGAAAAACAGTTTAGTAAAAAATATTTCTTTTTAGAGTATTAAGGCTTAAATTTATTTTATTTTAGTTTCACTCAAAGTACTTTACTCAGTTTCTGAATTACACAAATTTCCTTTTCTTGCTCGTTCTCTCTTTAGCTACCTCCCTCGTTTTCACCAGCTTCTTAATTTAATGTGGTAAGAACATTTAACATGAGATCTGTGTTTCAAATAGATTTTGAAGTGTACAACACAGTATTGTAATCTACAAGTATAAGGTTGTACAGAAGCTCTCTAGATCTTACTCATCTTGCTGAACTGAATCTATTTATTTATTTATTGACTGAGTCTTGGCTCTGTCTTCCAGGCTGGAGTGCAGTGGTGTGATCTCAGTCCACTGCAACCTCCACCTCCTGAGTTCAGGTGAGTCTTTTGCCTCAGCCTCCTGAGTAGCTGGGACTATAGGCGTGTACCATCGCACCTGGCTAATTTTTGTATTTTTAGTAGAGACGGGTTTTCACCATATTAGCCAGGCTGGTCTCAAACTCCTGACCTTGTGATACCCCCACCTCAGCCTCCCAAAGTGCTGGGATTACAGGCATGAGCCACTGCGCCTGGCCACTTAACTGAAATCTTATACCTGCTGATAGCAACTGCCCATTTCCTCCGCTCCCAGCCCTCGGATATCACTTTTTTTTTTTTTTTTTTTTTTTTTTGAGACGGAGTTTTGCTCTTGTTACCCAGGCTGGAGTGCAATGGCATGATCTCGGCTCACCGCAACCTCCGCCTCCTGGGTTCAGGCAATTCTCCTGCCTCAGCCTCTTGAGTAGCTGGGATTACAGGCATGCGCCACCATGCCCAGCTAATTGTTTGTATTTGTAGTAGAGACGGGGTTTCACCATGTTGAACAGGATGTTCTCGATCTCTTGACCTCGTGATCCACCTGCCTCAGCCTCCCAAAGTGCTGGGATTACAGGCTTGAGCCACCGTGCCCGGCCGGATATTACCATTTTTATCTTTGCTTCCATGAGTTCTGCTTTTAGGTGTCCTGCTATACAGAATCATGCAGTATTTGTCTTTCTGTGCCAGGGTTATTCACTTAACACAATGTACTGCAGCTTTATCCATGTTGCCATGAATGGCTGGATTTTCTTCTTTTTAATGCTTAATAATATTCCTTTGTATGAATATACCACGTCTATGATCTTTGACTGTTTCTATGAAACCCTCTGTCACATGAGTGGCAGAGTCATTGGCAGAACTGAAAGCATGGATTACATTAATGCACATTCACATTTCAATTCTGCTCCATGGATAAGATTTAAAAAATAATAATAATTCTGTCATTTACTGTTATTTTACTATACACAAAATAGAAGTCATTCATTTGGGAAGTTTCAATTATTTAGAAATTCAACTGCCAGAAGGAAACCTTAAGACACAAATGTTTTTCTAATTGTGAGAGAATTGGCCCGTCAGTTAAATAACTTGACCAAATTAAATAGCTATTAGGATGCAATATTGGGACTCCAACCCTGCCCAGTGTAAGATCCATGTTTATAGCTCTGTGCTATAAACTATTTCATAAAGCTTCCAACCTACAAAAAATTAGAATGTTTTCCCCTATATCCCTTTTAGACCTGCTGGCTCTAATAACATCACAGTTGGAGATCAGTTTACCCTGGAGACAGCGGCGAAAGGAAAGAAGTCTGAAGAGGTGCCATGACACCCAGTCCTGACTCCCATTCTAACACCAGCTCATCAAGACCTGAGGCCAGTTCTTGACAGGTTAAGTTTAGTTTCTTAATTTTTTTATCTATCAAATGAAACTACTACTGTCCATCAACAGATTTCTATATAAAATTGAGGAACTATCGGGCACGGTGGCTATGCCTATAATCCCAGCACTTTGGGAGGCCGAGAAGGGCAGATCACCTGAGGTCAAGAGTTCGAGACCAGCCTGACCAACATGGAGAAACCTCGTCTCTACTAAATATACAAAATTAGTCAAGCATGGTGTCGCATGCCTGTAATCCCAGCTACTCGGGAGGCTGAGGGAGGAGAATTGCTTGAACCCAGAAGGTGGAGGTTGCAGTGAGCCAAGATAGTGCCATTGCATTCCAACCTGGGCAACAAGAGAAACTCTGTCTCAAAAAAAAATTTACTAGCATAAAGTATCTAGCATATAGTTGAAGCCTAGATACTTTGATTCCCTTTGCTGATCTCAGACAACCTCTTCTACCATGCCAATGTGCAAAGACAGATATGGACGCATTCTGCCAAGAAATCTTAGCTTGAGGACTCAGAAGTCATAGAAATGGAAATATATATGCCGATAATTCATTTGATAAAATTAACTAGAGGACGTAGCATACATATCCCCTCGGACATTTAAAAATCAACATTATTGATATCTAAATTATATGAGGTAAACGTGGCACCTTTTAAATAAACAGATCAGTGATTTTTGAGCAACATATATGTACATACGCATGCAACCCCACCTCTGTGAAGATGAAGATGTAGAACATCTGTGTCACCCAGAAAGTCCCTCACGCCCCTCTGCAGTACCTCTCTCTGTCCCCAACAACCAATGATGTCACTTCTATCACTGGAGAGTAGTTTTGTTCACAAATATTTTTAATGCAAATTTAAAACCTCTTCTGATTAATCCTCTGTAATACATAGCTAAATCACCAAGGCAGGGAGGCGTTCCTGGAAGGTTTTATGGTTTTAGAAGGGGTTGAAGCCACGTGAGCTACCTGATCCATGTTAGGGACAATTCTATCTGGAGACAAGCGTTATGCTGAAATAACCTTAAAATGTCTCTTTGACTGGTAGAAGCTGATTCTACAAAATGTATTTATTTTTATTCATTTATTTTCTCATCAACTCATTCAATCAAATAATTTTGTGTTATGTATTGACAGAAATTAATCATCTTTATGGAAATTATTTTGAGTTCCCATCAGACACACAGGCAGCTGGGCTTTGTGTTCACACAGTGAGCATGTGGGGTCAAGCAAACCGTGGTAACAGTGCTTCATTGACAGATGATGTCTTATTGGGAGAAGGGTTCACTTGGACTTGACCCCAAGTGTCCAACCCATAAAACCTGAGCCTTGAGCTAAAATCCATCTTCCTGTTCTGTTCCTGCCCTGGGCACCAGGCCACTGTCTTCTGAACCAGAGTCCTGGGCACACATATGGAACCTATTTGTGGGCTTGTTGGATCCCAGGGGACTTGGGGACTTGGCGGGGAGAGTGGGTGGGGTCGAGGGATGAAAGACTACAAACAGGGTGCGGTATATACTGCTGGGATGATGGGTAAACCAAAATCTCAGATCATCACTAAAGAACTGACTCATGTAATCAAACACCACCTGTACCCCAACAACATGAAAAAATAAAAACTAAACTAAAATAAATACTGTGACTTTCAGTACCAGGAGGCCCTTTGCTGTGACTTTATGTGTCCTTTCTTCTTAAGTCCCATAGATGCTGAGTGACCCAGACCCTGGTCATGCTCTTGTGCTGACAGGAAACCAGCACAGCGGGAGGCGAGCAGAATATGAAACAAAATCATGTGTTTACCACCAGTGGCAAGACTCGTTGGCTGGTCCTCTGTTCAAACACTGTTAAGAATTTGAAGATCATGTAAGCAGAGTGTTAAATCAAGTGCAGGGTCCCTCCAAACCTGGGGCTCTGTGCACCAAAGGGACGGTTTTCAAGCTTCTTTTTTTTTTTTTTTTTTTGAAAAACACTCCATATTCATGACCGTAGGCTATGACGAAATATTTTTTAACTTTAATTTATATTTTTCCTTATGTTATTGAGGTACAGGTGGTATTTGGTTACATAAGTAGGTTTTTTAGTGATGATTTAGGAGATTTTGGTGTACCCATCACCTGAGCAGTATACACTGCACCCTATTTGTAGTCTTTTATCCCTCCCACTCTCCCCACCAAGTCCCCAAAGTCTATTGTATCATTCTTATGCCTTTGTGTCCTCATAGCTTAGCTCCCACATATCAGTTAGAATGTACAATGTTTGGTTTTCCATACCTGAGTTGCTTCACTTAGAATAATACTCTTCCATCTCATCCAGGTCACTGCAAATGCTGTTAATTCATTCATTTTTCTGGCTGCATAGTATTTCATCATATATCACAGTTTTTGTATCCACTTGTTGATGGATGGGCATATGGGTTAGTTCCTTTTTATTTATTACTAAATTAATGGCAGGAATCCTGCACAAAGGGATATAGCCTATGAAATATGTCATCTCAAATAAACCCAGAGCATCCTTCCTTACCCTAAAGTCTGCCCTGTCTCCCCAAGTCCCTCATGCTCAGGACACCTTTACGCCCATCTTTACGCCCATAGATCATGGGCAGCACTGGGTGGCCTCCATGGTCCACACAGAGAGGGCAGTCACCAGCATGAGGTGGTCCTGCTTGCTGTGATCTCCACTGACACAGAAAGCAAGAGTCCTGGGTGGAGCTGAAGGTGCTCAGCTGGGCTTGTCAGGAGTCCCATCTGTCAGTGAGTTAACAAGAAACAGAGCAAAACGACTCCTCCAATGTTGATGAGACTGTCCCTGGGATTTAGAGACCTGATAACAGAGAAAACCAATATAGGCACAGGGCTTTAACAGGATTATGGTCAATTAAGCAAATTAGAAAAGGATACTTGAAGGAGTATCTGGGACACAGGAGTCAAAAACACCAGGAAGACAAGATGATTTTTTTCTAAGATTCTATACTATAGCAATACTTAGATAACACAACACCAGTGTATCAATGAGTAATTATTATTACTATTATTTTGAGATGGAGTCTTACTCTATCATCCAGGATAGAGTGCAGTGGCACAATCTTGGCTCACCGCAAACTCTGCTTCCTTGGTTCAAGTGATTCTGGTGCCTCAGCCTCTCTAGTAACTGGGACCACAGGTATGGGCCAGCATGCCTGGTTGCTTTCTGTATTTTCAGTACAGATGGGGTTTCGCCATGTTGGCCAGGCTGGTCTCCAACTCCTGGCTTCAAGTGATCTGATCTCTTCAGCCTCCCAAAGGGCTAAGATTACAGATGTGGGCCACCATGCACAGCCAAGTAATTATATCACCATGGGAATAAAAAATACACATTGAGTTACAAACTAATTACCAAAAGATCAAAAAAAAAATGTAGACTTGCATCAATTCAGACAAAGGCATTCTTCCCATCCAACTTGTTCACTGGTGCATTTATCTTGAATTTGACTATCTGGGGAAGAGGCGTGGCCTCTCCTGACAGGAAGGCGATGGGGCCCAGGCAGGGAGAATGAGGTCTCAGAATGACTCCCTTGAGAGCCCTGTTCCCCGTTCATCAACACACAGACCCAGGAGACTCCTCCGTCCTGCAGCACCTGCCATGAGCATCAGCCTCCTGTGCTGTGCCGCCTTTTGTCTCCTGTGGGCAGGTGAGTCCTGGGCAGGGCTCCTGCGTGGATTTCAAGGCCCAGAGCCTTCCCCCTGGGGCTGCAGCATCAGCTTTGTTCTCCTTCTCTGCAGGTCCAGTGACTGCTGGTGTCACTCAAACCCCAAAATTCCAGGTCCTGAAGACAGGACAGAGCACGACAATGGAGTGTTCCCAGGATATGAACCATGACCGGATGTACTGGTATCGACAAGACCCAGGCATGGGGCTGAGGCTGATTCATTACTCAGTTGGTGAAGGTACCACTGACAAAGGAGAAGTCCCCGATGGCTACAATGTCTCCAGATCAAACACAAAGGATTTCCCGCTCAGGCTGGAGGCAGCTGCTCCCTCCCAGACATCTGTATATTTCTGTGCCACCAGTGACTCCACAGCGCTGCAAGGCTGTCTCCTCTCTGCACATAAAGGCAGGGAGGCTCTGCCCTCCTCCCCCACCCAAGACTCAGCAATGTCCTTGATCCTAGCACCAGAAACTTTGGAGCCTCAATGGGCCCCGGCAGTGTGAGCCTTGGTCTGGGCCAGGTGCCTCTGCAGTCAGTCTGATCCAGGCCTGGACTGGTTGCAGGGCCTCAGATGTCTTCTTTGTGGCGCTCTGGTCTTTCCTCTGAGCAGTCCATCTGGGGTGGGGCCAGGGGTTTCCCGTCTCTGACTTTCCTAGTCATTGACCTGAGTCTGAGGACTCCTAGATGGAATAGGATTGTATTTCAGATCCATCTAGACTCCCATCTCTACCTAGGTACCACATGCTTTCCTCTCTCTATGATTTTTCCTCATATAGAACCCAAATGTGGTCTTAGCTGCAGTCTGCACTTCCTATATTCACAGTTACCCTCCAAGGCCTTACTGGGTTTCTCCTCCTCAGTCTCCTGCCCTTCTCTACTCCAGCCAGGTTGAGAGACTCCAAAGTCCATTTCCTGTGCCCTGGGCTGGAGCCTTCCTTTCTGTAGTGGTCAACACCTACCTGGACCTCAGAGCTCAGCATGATCAGCACTAATGATAATCACCATTATGCTTCCCTTGGCTCCCAGCTGAGGTCAGTTTCCCTCTCATAATCTCTCATGGTATCATGTGTCTGTTAGTCTGTAGAATGTAGCACAATTGGAATCTTCCAGACACTTTAAACCGCATGAAGGCCAAGGCTATGCCTGCCAACAGCAGTGCCTGGAACACAGGGAGACCCATTTCATAGAGAATGGATGAGTCAATGACTAAGTGATGAGTGGATGGATGGATGAATACCAGGAGCACTCTAGATCCATTTTACCCTGGCAGAGATCTGGCATGAAGAACAGGAAATCTTACCCCTTTGATTGAAATTAATGGGGAGTCGCTATCGGGGTGGCCACCCCTAGGTCAAGGCTTCCTCCTGTGTTCACAGCACCAGGCCTCCTCCAGGTCCCTGTGGCCTCCTTCAGGCTCCTTCCCCCACAACAAATCAGATCGGAGGTCCATTTCCAGAAATCCATGCATACAGTTTTTGTTTTGTTTTTTTTTGGAACCACTTCTGGTATCAAAAACTCCATTAGGTTTATATCAAAAAAATGAAGCCAAAAAAGAAGTACTATGGAGAGGAGGATTTATGACAGGAATTAGACCTTATATAAATGTAGGGGGAGCTGAGGAAGAGAAGGTCTGGAGGGGAGATCTAGCCAGGCAGGTTTAACTTATGATTAATGTGGGATCCTACTCTACTCAAAGGAGAGCATATGATTTCAACATAAATATATATATATTGATTTCTCAAGGCATGGTGGTTCATGCCTGTAATTCCAACACTTTAGGAGGCCAAGGTGAGCAGATCACAAGGTCAAGAGATCGAGACCACCCTGGCCAACATGGTGAAACACCATCTCTACTAAAAATACAAAAATTAGCTGGGCGTGGTGGGGTGCACCTGTAGTCCCAGCTACTCAGGAGGCTGAGGTGGGCTAATCACCTGAACCTGGGAGGTGGAGGTTGTAGTGAGCCGAGATCGCACCACTGCACTCCAGCCTGGTGACAGAGCAAGACTCTGACTCAAACAAACAAACAAACAACAACAAAAGTAATTGATTTTCCTTTGTAATAGTTAGACCTAAATAGTGAGCTATTTTGTCCCATAATGGTCCTAAGTTGGCTAATGGTGGAAAAAACCTTTGATGCCAGGAGTTTGATTTCCTTGAAAGAATAGGAAAAAAGGTCATGCATATGCAGCCTTACATGGTGTATTTTATGGAGGAAGCATAATAAAAAGGAAATGGAAAATCAGAATTCTCTTCCGGAACCTACAGTGGGGCCATCCTCTGAGCAGGTTGTGATGTGGGGAATCTAATCTACGGGGGGTATTTGGCAGCTCAGAGTGCAGCAGACAGTTTCTGACTCCACGCACTTGGGGGTGAGACCGGAGACAGCTGAAAAAGCTACGGAGAGACATTCTGCCCTCTCAACCCTGGCCTCTCTGGAATTTCACAGATTAACATCAGAGCAATTTACTCCCACTATTCAAAATACTAAAACAAAAACCAGTAAGGAGCAGTGAGCAGAAGCAATAAACCATTAAATAATGGTGGCCACCCCGATAGCGACTCCCCATTAATTTCAAGACCTACCCTAGCCCAGCAATCAAAGGGGTAAGATTTCCTGTCCTTCATGCCAGATCTTTATTATTATTAAATAATAAACCATTAAAACAGACATGACATCCTAAATGTTTAAAATTTTGCCGTCATAAGATGTGAACATTTGAGAAGCTACATTTAAAGGAATACAAGAAGGAACTGAAACAAGAACAAGAAAAAAGAGACGGTCCCAAACCATCAAAAACATTAAAGAAATAATCAAACAGAATGTCTAGAAATCATTACGATTACTACAGAAAAGAGAACGGAAGCTAAACAGCAGATAGATCCTCCTAAAGAGATTAGCAGAATATCAAAATAGATACCAAGAAATCATCGAGAATGCAGCACAGAAAATTAAAAACAAAATATTTAAAAAGCGAAGAAACTAGGAAAAAGTGAAGTTTCTAGTATATTATAAAGTATATAATGTTTTATTGAAAAGAAATTTTTTTTGAGGCAAAGTTTTGCTCTTGTTGTCCAGGCTGGAGTACAATGGCACAATCTCGGCTCACTGCAAACTCTGCCTCCCGGGTTCAAGCGATTCTCCTGCCTCAGTGTCTGGAGTAGTTGGGATTACAGGCATGCACCACCACACCCAGCTAATTTTGCATTTTTAGTAGAGATGAGTTTTCTTCATGTTGGTCAGGCTGGTCTTGAACTCCCTACCTCAAATGATCCACCGGCCTTAGCCTCCTAAAATGAAGCTGGGATTACAGGCTTGAGCCACTGTGCCTGGCCTTATTGAAATTTTTCTTTATTTTTTTCTTGTATATAATTGAAGGTTTAGAAAGAGAAAATAGGGAAAATGGCCTGAGGTGACTGTGTATGTGATGTTAGCTGAGAATGTTCCTGAGATGTTTGAGGACCTAAATCCTCTTTCAAGAATTCAGATGAATTGCAAGATGAATAGGCAGGTCCCAGTGAAATTGCAGAGCATAAATGACAAACAGAAGATTTTAATAGCAGTCAAAAGGGAACGATAAATATCTTCCAGTGGAATAGAATGAAACAGTCAAAGTCGAGAAAGGAGGAAAAATAGCCGTTAGATCAGAATTGTAGTCCTCATCTATTAAAGATTGAGATTGATAAAAATATCTATAGAACAGGAAAATAAAATATGGAAAACTAAAAAAAATGCTGTGAGTTTGCCATCAAGGTATCTTTTCTGAATTGTAGTTAACAAGGGTGGGAAATGGTCCCAGAAGAAAGGCATGAGGTGCAGCTCGTGAGGGAACCCTTGTGATGGGACAACCCCACTGGGCACGTGTGACTGGGGGAATGGAGGAAGCTGGGCATGAATGGGGATGGCACTGGAGACCCTGATTTCCAGGAAAGACAATGAGCTCACCCCTTGGTGCCTTGCGTTGGGGGTGCTGTTGGCACATCCTAGAGAACATGCTCAGCAGACAGAGGAGCGGCTGTGGGATGAGGAGATGGATGAGGAGATGAACTCAGAGGTGCAGCGTGAGGCCTCTGGGTCCAGGCAGCATGGGAGCCCAAAGCGAAGACCCATGCAATAATGTTGTTTAAAAGGAGCTTATAAATATTAAAAGTAGTCATCCACGTGTGTTCCAATATAAATCCTATGTTCCCAAGGTCATGCAGATTGAGAAAGGAAGTGATGTCACGGTGGGAACTTCCATGTAAGGACAGGGACGTCCCTCCTTCTCTGCTCCTGCTCATAGTGACCCTGATTTCGTAAAGCCCCCATCCTGCTCTGACTCTGCCATGGGCAACAGGCTCCTCTGTTGGGCAGCCCTCTGCCTCCTGGGAGCAGGTGAGTCCTCAGACACCAAGCAGTCTCAGTCTCACTCTGTGTGTGTGTGTGTGTGTGTGTGTGTGTGCAGGGGTGGGATGTATGTTTCTGTGATGACTAAAATTGTTTTCCTCATTCTGTTCCCAACTTCTGTCTCCACAGATCACACAGGTGCTGGAGTCTCCCAGTCACCCAGTAACAAGATCACAGAGAAGGAAAAGGATGTAGCTCTCAGGTGTGACCCAGTTTCAGGTCATACTGCCCTTTATTGGTACCGACAGAGCCTGGGAAAGGGCCTGGAGTTTCTAATTTACTTCCAAGGCAATGATTCACCAGACAAATCAGGGCTGCCCAGTGATCGGTTCTCTGCAGAGAGGTCTGGGCGATCCTTCTCCACTCTGAAGATCCAGCGCACAGAGCAGAAGGACTCGGCCGTGTATCTCTGTGCCAGCAGCTTAGCCACAGTGGGGCACAGTCACCTCCTTCCTGTTCACAAACCTCCTCCTTCTCTCTCCTTGCAGCTCCTAGAGACCCTGAACAGAGGCCTCCCTTTGTTCCTCCCTCCCCTAGGGAAACAAGTAGATTTGGACCTTGGCTGTCCTTAGGGCAGAAAGAAACCACAAATTCAACCCTGGGACACAGCAACTGTAAATGTGGGTGGTGGAAGCTTCCAAACCAGCCATCATAATTCTGAGAGCTCTGTGCTCTCAGCAACTTCAGAGAACTCAATCCTTTCTGTGCTCAAACATCCCTTTGTCCCTTCTAAGACCCAGATCCACTTTGTCCACATGAAGATCCTATCATGAAAACAATGGGCTGTGCTATCATGCTCATGCCTCATCTCTAGGCGTTGAGTATTAAGCACTGAAGAACTCTGAAAGTCGTGCTTCTGAGTCCAGTGATGTGCTGGAGCCAGATTTTCTGATTCACGAGAGACAAATAAGCACACTCTTCCCAGCTCCCCGTTCAGTGAAGCCGTGTTGACAGCTTGAAATCCACCATGGGGCCTATGTTGGTACAACAGAAATTGGTGAAAGCTTCCACCACCCACATGTCCCCACCTCCACAGACACTCAGTTTACTAGCACATCATTGGAATGTTTTCTGAGACAATGATGTCTCTGTTGCACCATGTCTTGTGGGGCTAAAAGGACTCAGAATTCACTTCCTCTCTGCTCTTCCTTTTAGAAACCACGGTCTAAGATGGCCTCAACTGACCTTATTTCTATTCAATATCCAAATGCTCTTGCTTTGTGGGTCTGTGTCTCCTATAAGTATGCCAGTCTGGAACATGACAACTATTATGAATGTAGCTAAAGGAAATGGTAAATGAGTTCATTATTTTCAAATTATCCTCCCTTGCATGGAATACGTAGATGCTGCAGTCACTGGGAACAGAGACAGGTAAGCAGCTCTGGACTGGAAACCACTTTATAGCCAGATGATTATTCAGTGGCACAGACACACCCTGGGGCATGGACTAATTTTCTGTGGAAACTAAGCGGCTCCACACCAGTCAGCAATGACCTTGGATCTATTTTCCAATGAGAGTCAAAAAGATCACACTCACTCTAAATGTCCTCCTCTCCAACATATAGTACAGCCCCCATCCATCTCAGTCCCTGGAGTTCATCCAGAGCTCCTAGAGAATCCCTGCTCTGGGGCAGAATCACCAAGGGTGGTCCTTGCCAGCTCCCCACAGGCTCCAGCAGGGCTTTCCTGGCAGGTGCAGGGTGTGGGTGTGGTTCTGCTGCCTCTCAGGTAGGGGGAGGCCATACAATGATGTTTGTATAAGAAGGACTGGGTTTCTGAGGCTCCTCTCAAATATTTGACATAATTTTATTTGCTTTGTGTTTCACTCTACAATGTCACCATTTGGAGAGAGCAATTATTTTTGGTTGCATTATTTATGACACTTAGAAAGATTTTTGTGGTTAAACTAATTTAAGAAATCATTCCAATTGTTCATCTCTTCTGTTCAGAAATAATCTGAGGCAGTGAGAGAAACAGCAATAATTTTAAAGCAGTCACTTACATGTCCTGTGATGAAGGCATTGCTCAAGGTTTGTTACTCACACCTAACTTTCAGTCTACTGGAAATGAAAGGGCACAGAGTTGGGGGCATGTGATCAAGCCATGGGAGAGGACTATGCCAGTTACTGTGAGACTTTAGGGCAGGAATGACCTCTCCTTTAGTCCCTGCTCAACAGTGAAGGAAGAAGAGTTGGTCCATGGGAACCCGAGGAGGAGAAATTCCAGGAGCCTTTAACAGGGATGGAGCAAGGGCTGCAGAGCAAGTCATTGGGAAGAGAAATGGTTCATCTGGTCTGTCACAGAAGACAGTGGCTACAAAGGTCCTATAATCCCCAGTTCCCTGGCTGATTTGCTTCCTTATGATACTATTTTGCACCAGCATGCCCTCATCTCACACCACTCCTCTGCCTCTTCCAGAATCATCTCCTCCCTCTCCGCTGCTCAGATCAGCAGACGGGCATTGTACAAGTTATCCCTTTTCTGTAGCTGGCCTTTTGCTGGTCTTATTTATATCCATCCTTATTTTACCATAAGATACTGCTTGCTCCACGATTGCTTATTGCCTTGCAAGGTATTTTTATATTCCAGTTTTACTTTTTATTAACACATATTTGACCCCGTCTTGAAGGGAATCACATTATCTGCTCAGTCTTTGGCTAATCTTTATTTTTATGGTAGCATTGTCATTTAGGGGGACATGTTTATCTTTGATAATGGAAATGAAATCACATTACACTTCACTTTCTGTGTTTTTTTCTTCTTTAGAGTAAATGCTATTTCCTTCCATTCTTCCTATTCTATTCCTCTCTCTTTAGTTAGTTTTAAGGGAGAAAATGTCAGTGTGACTATAACTGCAGCTATGGAGTAAAAATTATTTAGAATGAGGGTAGGATATTAAGCTTGGTAACTCAAAGAAACAGTCTGGTTAAAGCTAGTGTTGGGATCGGGGTTTAGGGAAGTTGCTCATAAAACCTGCAGGATGGCACTTCTGGAATATTCTCCCAGCTGACTCTGCAGGCACTTCCCAGCATCCCCTGGGCCACTGCAATAGAAACAATGATCAAACTTTCACTCACTGGCCACAAGATGGCACTACGGTCCACTGGGATCTAAGGGACTGGGGCGATTTGGAAAGCAGCCTGGGAGGGAAATGGTTAAGAAAAATTAGGGCTTGGATCCAATATTAGGCAGATGTTGCAGCAGTTTTCAGTTATTGCTTGACTACCTACAGATACGCAAGAGGCAGGAAGTTCCTCTAATCTTGATTGAAATCCACAGCTGAAGCACTTTGGCCAGGCAGCCTTGGTGTCAGGGACAGGTGCAGACAGAGGAGCAACTGTTAGAGGAACATGGGAAAGAGAAGGGTGGGCTGTGCCCTAAGCCCAGTGCATCTCTGCTGCACCCCATCTTTCCTGCAGGTCTCACCAGGCAACAACCTCCATGAGAGGAGGTGGATCCTGCCTGAGCCTAGTCAGAAGTCGCTTAGGTTTTTCTTGTCTGGGAAAGTCATTATTTCCCCTTCATGTTTGAAGGATATTTTGACTGGGTATACTATTCTTGTATTAATCATTTTTTTCAGCACTTTAAATATGTTGTACTGCTATCTCTTGACCAGTAAAATTTGCACTCAAAAGTCTGCTGCTAGACCATATTGGAGTTCCCTTGCATGTTATCTGTTTCTCTTGCTGCTTTTAGAATCCTTTCTTTATCCTTGAAAATGGGAGTTTGATTATTCTCTTGATGTAGTCTTTTCTGACCTAAATATTGGTGTTCTATGATCTTCTTGTACTTTAATATTGATAGCTTTCTCTAAGTTTGGGGATTTCTTCTTTTATCGTAGCTTTGAATAAACTTTCAGCCCTATCTCTTTCTCTACCTCCTCTTTGAGGTCAATAACTCTTGGAGTTGCCCTATTGAGGCTATTTTCTAAATCTTGTATGTATGCTTCATTATTTTTTATTCTTTTATCTCTTCTGGTGGTATATTTTCAAATAGCCCATCTTCAAGCTCACTGATTCTTCTGCCTCATCAATTGTGAGATTGAAACCCCCATGCATTCATCAGAATGTCAATTGCATTTTCAGCTCCAGAATTTCTGATTGTTTTTAATTATTTAAATCTCTTCAGGATTCTGAATTTCTTGTGTTATCTTGTGTTATCTTTCCTGTGTTATCTTGAATTTTGTTGACACATGGTGATTATTACAATTCAAGGCGAGATTGGGTGGGGACACAAAGCCAAACCATATCTGAGGGAGAGGTGCCACACACTTTTAAATGACAAGATCTTGCAAGAACTCACTCACTCTCATGACGACAGCAGCAAGTCATGAAGGATCTGCCCCCATGAACTAAATGCCACCCACCGGGCCCCACCTCCATCACTGGGGATTGTAATTCAACATGAGACATGGGTGGAGACTGTAAGTGCACTCTGAATGAAGAGACCACCTAAAGAGGTTTTGCGTAAGCAACAAGGCTATTTATTCACTCGGTGTGAGCGGACTAAGTCTGAAAAGAGAGTCAGCAGAGGGTGGTGGGATAGGAGCTGGTTTTGTAGGTTTGGGGTAGGTTGTGGAAAGTTACAATTCAGGGTGGTTTTTGCAAGCTGGGGGAGGCTATCCCAGGATCCAATGTCACAAGGTTGGGTTATTAGTTGAGGCAGGAACAATGACAGAATGTCACAATGTTGGTTAATCACACAGTGCAGGAACTAGCTATTCTTTTTTTGCAGTTTTTCTGTTACCTCAAACTTTCTGGCTCCAGGAGGCTATCTGGAGGTGCATGTGCAGGTCACAGGGGTCACCGTGGCTTGACTATGGTGTAGTCCGTGGTGCAGTCAGTTCAAAGGACTTTACAGGGACAAATATTCAAACTCTATCATCCTGCCTTTTTTCCTCTCTCAAAACTCATGTCCTTCTCACATGGCAAAATGTAATTATGCCTTCCCAACAGTCTCCCAAAGTCTTAACTCATTCCAGCACTAACTCAAAAGTCCAAAATCTAATGACTCATTTGAGATGTCTTCTTCCTCGACTCTAGTCTTGACTTCTTGGGGCACAGTCAAGTACTTCCTAAAACACAGAGGAGGTCAGGTCACTCTTGGTCCTGGAGGGACAAGTGCTCTCCAGTTTCTCTCAAGATAAATTCTGCATCCCTGGGATTCCTTTCTGACACTCAGTGCCCAGATTCAATGACCTTCTAATTAAACAGTCCTTTGAACATTTTCTAAAACTCATCGGACTTTTGTATCATCTGCATTTCTGTTCACTATTTCCATGGCCCGGAAACCTTTGTTCTCTTCAGACACATCCAGACCCTGCTCATCTGTCAAGGATGGTCTCATACCTGCTTTACTCTTTGCTTCTTACCCTGACATTCCCAGGAACCGGTCTGTATCACTTTTCTCATCTCTCTCTTTCTTTCTTTCTTCCTTTCTTTCTTTCTTTCTTCTTTCTTTCTTTCTTTCTTTCTTTCTTTCTTTCTTTCTTTCTTTCTTTCTTTCTTTCTTTCTTTCTTTTTCTTTCTTTCCTTCCTTCCTTCTTTCTTTCTTTCTTTCTTCTTTCTTTTTCTTCTTTTCTTTCTTTCTTTCTCTTTCTTTTCCTTTCTTTCCTTTGTTTCTTCTTTCTTAAGACAAAGTCTCACTCTCTCCCCTGGGCTCGAGTATAGTAGCATGATCTCAGCTCACTGTAAACTCCACCCTCCCAGGTTCAAGTGATTCTCATGTCTCCGCCTCCAAAGTAGCTGGAATTATAAGCACATGCCACTAGGCTAATTTTTTGTATTTTTAGTAGAGACAGGGTTTCGCCATGTTCACCAAGCTGGTCTAGAACTCCTGATCTCAAGTGATCCACTTGCCTCGGCCTCCCAAGTGCTGGGATTATAGGTGTGAGCCACCACACCCTGCCCTGGACTGTAGCACTTTCTTTTCTTTATTTTCATAAGAAAAGCCAACTTTATAATTAATACTATTTGATGTTTGTAAAATGAATAAGCTAATGTACATTTACGAAGAATTTTGGAGTCTCATTAATCACTACCTTCCTTCTACTCCTCTTACTTGAAATGTAATGAAAATTCTTATAGCGTCAGTTTTTCATACAATTTCTGTAGTATTCTGAGCAACTTGTGTCTTCATAGTCAGAATTGATGGTCAGTGCTATGAAGTATCCTAATTCTATCTAAGGCTGGAATTTGCAAATATTCCTTTGGAGCAAATAAAATTGTGCTGTAGTCTCATGATCCTGCAAAAACAAAATATTCAGCATAACCACACTTTCCATAGCCATGTTTTTAGAGATTTGATGAGACTGGAACATCATCAAAGGTGCTTCTCAGAAATCAGCCCAAAAACTGAAAAATTAGTTGAGCTCAGTAATGGAATCTCATCATCCTTTACAAGTAAAATATATTGTGCGTGTGCAGGAACAGAAAACCAAACACCACATGTTCTCACTCATAAGTGGGAGTTGAACCATGAGAACACATGAACACAGGGAGGGGAACATCACACCCCGGGGCCTATTGGGTGGTGGGGGAAGGGGAGAGAGAGCATTACGAGAAATACCTAATACAGGGAGGCTTAAAACCTAGATGATGGGTTGATAGGTGCAGCAAACCACCATGGCATATGTATACTTGTGTGACCTGCACGTTCACCACATGTATCCCAGAACTTAAAGCAAAAATTTAAAAACAAATTTTAAGATTGATATTTTGTGTGTGTGTGTGTTTTCTGTGGAGACTTAGCTGCATGGATATAGTTTCTCTGGGTGGCATTACCAAGAGGTGCTGGGTCATTGGCAGAGCTCCTGGGTACTTCTAGGTAGCGATAGGAAATATCAGACCCAATTGAATCTGCATAAGTTACATCTCCTAGGGTAGTTTATTTCAAGATTTTTATAAATTCAGAAATAAATTTGTAAAATTGAAAAATTCTCTTTATAGAATGTGCAGTCTAAAGTCTAGCAATAATAAATCTAAATACAAAGTGTGAAAAGGCGTGGGTTTGATTAATCAAAGGGAGCTCTGGAATGTCCTGTTTATAGCCTGGATCTGCTCGATATCCTCACACTGATTCATCCTGTGGCCTGTATAATTCTGGCTCCTCTTTTCCATCTTATGATACTTATTGCAATGATGTAACAGCAGTTTATTGTGCATTCAAGATGTGTCCTTTTGACTCCACTGGCCAAGGGTGAATTTAAAGTTCCACCCTAGATCAACCCTTCTGGGAAAGCAATAGAGAGGGTGTGTGTGAGAGGGTGGGGGGTTGCAGGACTTGGAGTGGGGGCATGTCTGTTCTTGTCTTGGAGAATCTTGAGCTCATCAGGTCAGAAGGTGTGAATCCATGAGACTATGAACATTGGCCACTTGGAGGCGCTGTGGCTCGACAAAGCTATGGGGAATCCTGGGGAGGGGTGGAGGGTGACCCAGGAGAGGAGGGGTGAAGGGAATGCTTGGCTGCCTGCTGACATCTGGAGGTGGTTTGAGTTCAGAGTAGGTCCTGGGACTGTCCAGGGGAAGATAGGGATATAAGGGCCTCAGTTTGCACCAAGCAGGGAGTGTCTCTGCCTCTCCATGGGAGTGGAGGGTGAAGGGACAGTGCTGCCAAGGACTGGGAATCAGTGTCAGGAAAGGGACAGGGGTTGGCAGAGAAAAATAAGGTGCCATGTGGCATGTGGGGATTGTGTTCTACCTGCCCCACTTTTAATTTCAAGGTTGTGTGGGACAGGGATGGTGCAGGAAGCAGCAGAGCCTGGGGTCTGCCAATGCATAGAGCAGGCAGGGGTGGCCTGCAGGGAGAGTAACTGGGAAATGCCAGTTCTCCAAGGGAATGCCAGAAACATTCCCGCCCCACTCAGGAAGTGACTGTGAGGGGGGTGCTGCCAGAAAGAAGGGCACAGGCCCTGCGGAGCTGACAGGCCTTTCCCAGGCACTCTCTGCTGCTTCTACATGTGATCTGCTTTAATGCTCACAGATATCAGGCAGAGTGAATGTTATTTTACTTGTTTGTATAGCTACATGGAAGCAGCTGTCCCTGGTCTCATGTTTAGTAACTGGCTGTACTGGGTTCCTCCAACACCTCTGGACACCTGCCTGCTCTGCACATCTGTCCTCTCCTCTGGCTTCCTCATTTCAGATCCCCATTAGCAAGAGGGCAAGGTCATGTCTCATATGTGGTCATTAAAACCTCTTCCTTGACAAGCCCAAGGAACTTTTAGGTCAAGCATATACATTCATTCTCCGTTGTAGGAAAAAAAGAAAGAAAATGTTCTGCACTGTGGACTTCCTGTAACTGATACAATACACCTTGAGGAAAATGAACATGAATTGTTATTCATTCATGAACCTTATTCTTTTATTCAGTAAACTTTTTTGAGGATCCTGCTTTGTAAAAGATATTCTGTGACATGAAAAGAAAAAAAAAGTTATGTGAAAAAAAGTTTCTTGCTTTTCAGACTGTTAAGATTTGCATTTATTTTAAAAGCTGTTTTCCTTATTAAAATGATTTACTGATTTCTAAATTATACAAATTGACTTTTTTTTCTGTCTTTAAGTACTCCCCTTTAAGATAGTCTTTAAATTTAATTGTAGTAGGAATATGTGAAATGAAATCTATATTTTTAACACATTTTGGTATGTGCAATACAGTATTGTAATCTACAGGCAAAGGGTTGAACGGCAATCTCTAGAGCTCATTCATCCTGCTTAACTGACCCTGTGTACCCATTAACAGCAACTCTCCATTTACACCAATCCGCAGCCCTTGGAAATTACCTTCGTCTTTGCTTCCTATTAGTTTGATTATTTAGGTTCCATCATATAAGTAGAATCATGCAGTATTTGTCTTTCTATGCCTGGCTTATTCACTTAGCATAATGTCCTGCAGGGTTATCCACATTGCCATATATGGCTGGATTTTCTTCTTTTAAAATGTTTAAAAATACTTCATTGTATGCATATAACATGTTCAAGGTCTGAAGTATAAAATGTGCCATATTTGACTGTTTCTATGAAGCAATCTGACATATGACTGGCAGAGTCCTTTGCAGAAGTGCAAGCACTGAGTGCATTAATGCACATTCACAGCTCAATTCTGCTTCATGGAGAAGACTTAGAAAAAATGTTAATCTGATCATTTATTGTCATTTTATTAAACACAACATAGAAAGCATTCATTAGAAAAATTTCAATTAGTTAGAAATTCAGCTATCGGAAAACATCTTAACATGCAACTGCTACTCTCATTTCACAGGTGGGAGGAATTGGCCCACAGTTTAAATTCCTTGACCAAATTAAATAGGAATTAGGGAGCAGTACTAGGACTCTAACCCTGGTTTAGCAAAGCCCTGTATTTATAGCTATGTACTAGAATCCATTTCCTAACAAATGATGCCTTTCTTCAAAAAAGCTCCAATGTTGTCCCCTATGTCCCCTTTCAGACCTGCTGACTCTAATGACATCATGGACAGAGATCAGTTTACCCTGGAGAGAGTGGTGGAGGGAAAGAACCATGAGTGGGCACCATGATTCCCATTCTAACACCAGCTCCTCAAGACCTGAGGCCAGTTCCTGACAGATCTGATTTAGTTTGTTTTCTGGGTTTTTTTTTTTTTTTAATCTATGAAATGAGACTGCTGCTGTCCATCTGCAGGGCTGTATACAAAATTGAATAGCATTAAGTATTAGCATGTAGCAGAAATCTAGACATTAGGTTACTGCAAAACAAATTACGGTTTTTGCCATTACTTTTAGTCGCAAGAACTGCAATACTTTTGCACCAAAATAATATTTTGATTTCCTTTGATAATCTCAGCTAGCCTCTTTCGCCATGCCAATGTGCAAAGACAGATACAGATATATACCTAGAAATCTTAGGTTGAGGATTCAGAAGTCAATATACACTTCCTCTGATGATTTATTTGATGAAATTAAATGCCGTATGTATCCCTCTTGAAACATTTTAAAATCAATGTTATTGATATATGAATTATACAATGCAAATGTTATATATTTTAAATGAACAGCTCAGTGATTTTTGAGCAATATGTGTGTATATGCCCTTATAATCCCCACCCTATTAAAATGTAGACAATCTCTACCACCCACACCTCTGCAATGCCTATCTTGGTCCCAGAAAACCAACGATGTGATTTATATCACTGGAGAGTAGTTTTGTTCACAAATATTTTTAATGTTGGTTTAAAACCACTGCTAAGTAATCCTCTTGAATACATAGCTAAATAATCAAGGCAGGGAGAAGTTCCTGGAAGGTTTTATGGTTTTAGGAGGGGTTGAAACCGTGAGCGCTACCTTGATCCATGGTAGGGACAATTCTATCTGGAGATGGTTGTGCCGAAATAACCTCAAAAGGTCTTTTCAGCTGGTAGAAGCTGATTCTACAAAGTTTATTTATTTATTTTAATTCATTTCCTTTCTTATACACTCATTAACTCAAAGTGTTTAATAATGATATCCTGATAAATGTTAGTAATCTCCAAGGAAATTATTCTGAGTTCCCATAGGACACACATGCAGCTGGTTTTGTGCTCACACACTGAGAACACTGGGGTCGAGCAAACTGTGGTAATAGTGACTTTGCTGAGAGATGAGGTCACATTGGGGGAAGGGGTCTCTTTGCCTTCACCCCAAGTGTTTAACCCATAAATCCTGAGTCTTCATCTAGAATTCATCTTCCTGTTCTGGCCCTGTCTTGGGCACCAGGATCCCAGTATCCTGAGTTGTGTGTTTCTGTCTCTTGAACCACAAGAGTCCTGGGCATAGACATGAAACCCACTCATGGGCTTGTTGGATCTCAGCTGTGACTTTCTGCACCAGGTGGCTCTTAGCTGTGACTTTAATTTCTGTGTCCTTCACTACTAAGCCCCAAAGATGCTGAATGACCAGACAGACCCTGGTCATGTGCTGTGCTGAAAGGAAACAGCACAGGAGGAGGCGAGCAGAATATGACACAAAATGGTGTATTTACAACCAGGGACATGACTTGCTGGCAGGTCCTTTTGCTCAAACACTGTTAAGAATTTAAAAATCATGATAAACCAAGTGTGGGGTCCTTCCAAATGCGGGGCTCTGTACACCGAAGATACGGTTTTTGAGCTCCTTTTCATTTATTACTAAATTAATGGCAGGAATCCTGCATGAAGGTATATATTTCCTAAGAAACATGACACGGCAAATAAAACCAGAGATTCTTCCTTACCCTGAAGTCTGCTCCCTCTCCCCAAGTTCCTCACTCATCAGGACACATTTGTGCCCACAGCATCTTCAGCAACTCTGGGCAGCCACCATCGTCCACACAGAGAGGGCATTCACCAGTGTGAGGTGGTTCTGCCTGCTGCAGTCTCACCCCAGACACAGAAAGCAAAAGCTCTGGGTGGAGCTGAAGGTGTTCAGTTGGGCTTGTCAGGAGTCCCATCTGTCAGTGAATTGACAAGACACAGAGCAAAACGACTCCTCCAATGTTGATGAGCCTGCCCCTGGGATTTGGAGACCTGATGACAGAGAAAACCAAGATAGGCACAGGACTTTAACAGGATTATGGTCAATTAAGCAAATTAGAAAAAAATACTTGAAGGATTATTTGGGACACAGGAGTCAAAAACACCAGGAAGACATGAGGATTTTCCCTAAGATTCTAGACTACAGCAATACATAGATAACGAACACCAGAATATTAATGAGGAATTATATTATTACAGGAATAAAATTTACATTAAATTACAAACTTTGCATAAAGGTCAAGCAAAACTTGTAAGGTGTATATCAAGAAGCATTATTCCCATCAAAATTTCACCGATGCATTTATTTTGGATTTGACCTTCTGGGGAAGGGGCATGGCCTCTCTCGACCGGAAGGCTCTGGGGCCCAGGCAGGGAGAATGAGGTCTCAGAATGACTCCCTTGAGAGCCCTGTTCCCCATTCATCAACACACAGACCCAGGAGACTCCTCCCTCCTGCAGCACCTGCCGTGAGCATCAGCCTCCTGTGCTGTGCAACCTTTTGTCTCCTGTGGGCAGGTGGGTCCTGAGCAGGGCTCCTGAGTGGATTTCAAGGCCCAGGGCCTTCCCATTGGGGCTGCAGATATTGGCTTTGTTCTCCTTCTCTGCAGGTCCAGTAATTGCTGTCATCACCCAGGTTCCAAAATCTCAGGTCCTGGCAGCAGGATGGAGAGTGACACTGAGATGTACCCAGGATATGAGACATAATGCCATGTACTGGTATAGAAAAGATCTAGGACTGGGGCTAAGGCTCATCTATTACTCAAATACAGTGGGTAGCACTGGCAAAGGAGAAGTCCCTGATGGTTTTAGCATCTCCAGATCAAACACTGATGATTTCTCCCTCATGCTGGAGTCGGCTGTACCCTCTTAGACATCCATGTACTTCTGTGCCAGCAGTGACTCCTCAGTACTGCACAGCCATCTCCTCTCTGAATATAAAGGCAGGGGAGGCTCTGCCCTCCTTCCTAACCCCAGACTCAGCCAAGTCCTTGGCGGAGTTCTCAGCACTGGGAATCTTGGAAGCCCAATGGGTCCTGGCAGTGTCAGCTTCAGTCTGCCAGGTGCCTTTGCAGGCAGTTCCAGCTAGGCCTGGACTGGTCACAGGTCCTCAGATGTCTCTTTTTTTGCTCTCTGGCCTTTCTTCCAGGTTATCTTTTGGGGATGGGGCCAGGGCTTCCCAAGCTCTTACTTTTCTACTCATCATCCTGAGTCTGAGGCCCCCAGGATGGAACAAGATTGGTATTTCAGATCCGTCTAGAATCCCATCTCTCTCTGGGGACCACATTGCTTCCTCTCTCCAGGGTTTCCCCCAGTCCCTACTTTCACATGGTATTACCTGTGGCCCACCTTTCTCATCTGGGCAGTCACCCCCAAAGGCCTTGCTGGGCCTCTCCACACTACCTCCCCGCCCTCTCTATTGCAGCCATGAGGCTGCCTCTTCTGTGCCTCTTTCCTTTCCATCACAGAGACCTCAGAGGTCATTTTCTCTGCCCTGGGCTGATGCCTTTCTTTCTGCAGTGGCCAACTCCTGCCTGTGCTTCTGATCTCAGCATGATCAGCCCCTCCTACTGGAAGCAATCTCTCATCTCTCAGCTGAGGTCAAATTTCAGTTTCCCTCTCATAAGCTCTCATAGAGTCATGTGCCATTAGTAAAGTTTAGCACACTTGCAATTTTTCTGACACTTGTCTTATTCGTTTTGTGCTCCACTCAATTTTAAACTCCATGAAGGTAAAGGCCGAGCTTGTTACATTCACCACCAGCAGTGCCTGGCAGGTAGGGAGTCCTCATTCATTTCACAGAGAATGGGTGAGTGAGTGACAGGTGAATAAGTGATGAGCGGGTGGATGAACCAATAACAGAAACACCCTAGATTCATTGTACCCTGGCAGAGATCTAGAATTAACTGTGCCTGAGACGTTCTGCTATGAGCTCATCAAAGAGCACTCACTTGTTGAACAAGCAAAGGACCATGCGCTGTGTAAGCCAGTTTGTCAGTCTGGGAATATCCAATTTAAAATATGATGTGTTCTTCAAGCTGAATGAGGGTAAACTGTCTCTATATAATTCTAATATCTAAGGTATTTTTTAAAGTATTGGGTTAGGAACAACAAAAATAAGAGGGCACATCTGTAGATTTCAAATGTTTTTTTAAAAAAAATGTACTTATATTATTTTCCCTTGAATGAACAGGATGGGAACAGCTGTTTAAGGAGAAGGTATCATGGAAAAGTAACAGAAAATCAGAATTGTGTTCTAGAAGGTCCACTGTGGCTGTCCTGAGAGCATGTTCCCCAGGAACCTAAACTGTGAGAGTGTTTAGCAACCCAGAGTCCAACAGACAGTTCTTGGCCCCATGAGTCTGGCCACAGGACTGGAGACAGTTGGAAAAGCTCTGGAGTGTTGAAATTCTTTTTACTCTCAATGCAGGCCTCTCTTGAACTCCACAGATTAATGTCAGATAAATATGTTTCTACTACTAAGACTATTAAAATACAAACCAATGAAGAGAAGTAAGCAGAAACAATAAACAATTGAAGTGTCCAGAGACAATAAATTTTTACCATTAAAAGATAGGAAAGTCTGTAGAACTATATTTAAAGGGAATTGAAATGTGAACAAGAGAAAAGAGACTGTCAGAAACCATCAAGGTAACATTAAAACATAATCAAATGCAATACAGAAATGATTAAGATTATCACTGTAAGCAAAATGGAAATGAAGAAAAGATGAAATGCTTCTAAGGGATTATTAGTGATGTCAAGGACAGAGCTGAAGAAGTTACGTAGACTCCAGCACCGAAAATTAAATATGTAACCTTAGAGAGAGCTTAAGGGATGGGGAGTTAAAAACCTGTGGTTTCCAGCATAGTAGAATATGTAATTTTTAATTGGAATTTCCCATTTTTCTTACACATAATTGAAGTTTCAAAAAGAGAAAGTAGAGAGAATAAGTGATTGTGATGAGACGTTAGCTGAGAATTTTTCAGAGATGTTTCAGGACCTAAATCCTCAGTTTCAAGAATTCAAATGAATATGAAATAAGATGAATGTTTATATTATAATGAGATTGTGGAACACAAGTGACAAAGAGATGATTCTAACAGCAGTCAAGAAGAAAACATCACTCTCTACTTGTGGAATAGACCGAAAGGAACAATGAATGTCAAGAAAGAGGATCAAAAATAACCATTTGATCAGAATTATAATCCCCATTCATTAGATACTGAGATGGAGAAAAATATATTTACTGGTGGAAAAAGGAAAAAAAAAGAACTATGAGTTTGCCAACAAGGTATCTTTTCTGAATTATAGTCAACAAAGCAGGGAGTGGTTCTAGAAGAGAGGGATGAGATACAGCTTGTGAAGGGACCCATGGTGATGGGACAATCCTGTTGGGCACCTGTGACTGGGGGAATGGGGGAGGCTGGGGAATGAATGGGGATGGCACTGGGGACCCTGACTTGCAGGAAAGACAATGAGCACACGCTTTGGCGCCCTGTGTTGGGGGCGCTGTTGACACAACCTAGAGAACATGCCCAGAAGACAGAGGAGTGGCTGTGGGATGAGAAGATCAACTCAGAGATGCAGAGTGAGGCCTCTGGGTCCAGACAGCTCGGGAGCACAAAGGGAAGACACAAAAGATGCGTTGATGTTGTTTAAAAGGAGCTAATAAATATCTAAAGCAGTCATTCAAATGCGTTCTAATATAACTCCTGTGTTCCTGAGATTGAAGGGATTGAGACAGGAAGTGATGTCACTGCAGGAACCGTTCTGTGTTGGGACGAGGACTGAGGATGTCTCTCCTCCTCTGCTTCTGCCTGTGACCCTGATCGGGTAACATTCCCACCCTGCCCTGACCCTCTGACTCTGCCATGGGCACCAGGCTCCTTTGCTGGGCTGCCCTGTGTCTCCTGCAGACAGGTGAGTCCTCAGAACAACAAGCAGTTTCCGTGTGTGTGTGTGTGTGTGTGTGTGTGTGTGTGTGTGTGTGTTGACTATAATTATTTTCCTCATTCTGTTCTCAACTTCTGTCTCCACAGATCACACAGATGCTGGACTCTCCCAGTCCCCCAGTAACAAGGTCACAGAGAAGGGAAATGATGTAGCTCTCAGGTGTGATCCAATTTCAGGTCATACGGCCCTTTATTGGTACCGACAGAGCCTGGGGCAGGGCCCAGAGTTTCTAATTTACTTCCAAGGCAAGGATATAGCAGACGACTCAGGGCTGTCCAGTGATCGGTTCTCTGCAGAGAGGTCTAGGGGATCCGTCTCCACTCTGCAGATCCAGCGCACAGAGCAGGCGGACTCAGCCGTGTATCTCTGTGCCAGCAGCTTAGCCACAGCGTGACACAATCGCCTCCTTCCTGCTCACACCTCCTGCTCTCTCTCCTTGCTTCCTCATGACAGTTTTTGCACCAGGGCATCCTCATCCTCATCTCACACCACTCCTCTGCTCTTCCAGAATCATTGGTTCCACGTCTGCTGCTCAGATCAGCAGATGTGCATTGTACACGTTAATCGTTTTCTGTGGAAGGTCCTTTGCTGGTCTTAATTATCCATCCTTATTTTCCACATTGGATACTGCTCCCTTCATGTTTACTTGTTGCCTACAAGGGATCCTACTGTTTACATTCAAATTTTACATTTCATTAATATGTATTTGACACTGTCTTGAAGGCAATCTCATTATCACACCAATTTTTGCTAATCTTTATTTTTATGGTAACATTAATTGTTATTTGGGGGGGACATGTATTTCATCTTTGGTAATGGAAATGAAATAACTATGCCCTTACATTTCTGTATGTTCTTCCTACTTCAGGATAAATCCAATTTTCTTCCATTCATCCCATTCTATCCTGCTCCCTTTATATGATAGTTTTAAGGAAGAAAATATCAATCAGACTTTAACTGCAGCTATGTGATAACAGTTATTTAGAATGAGAGTGGGATATTAGGCTGGATAACTCAAAGTAATAGAGTTAGAACTAGTGTTGGGAAGAGGGTTTAAAAACTGCAGGATGGCGCTTCTGGAATAGTCTCCCAGCTCACTCTGCAGACATTTCTCAGCATCCCTTGGGCCATTGCAGAAGCAATGATGAAATTTCATGTATTGGCCACAGGATGGCACTGTGGTCCACAGGGATCTAAATTGGCTCCTGATAGGGTCTGGGAGAGCAGCCTAGGAGGGAAAGGGTTAAGAAAAATTAGGGCTTGGATCCAATATTATGCAGATGTTGCAGCAGTTTTCTGTTATAGCTAGACTACCTACAGCTATGCAGGATGCAGGAAATACCTCTAATCTTTAATGAGATCCACAGTTGAAGAAGTTTGACCAGGCAGCCTTGGCATCAGGAGCAGGTACAGACAGAGGAGCAGCTGCCTCAAAGGAACATAGGAAAGTGAGGCGCAGGCTGTGCCCTAAGCCCAGTGAGTGTCCGCTGCACCCCATCTTCCCTGTAGGCCTCGCCAGGCAACAGCCTTCACAAGAGGAGGTCCATTCTGCCTGAGCCCAGTCAAAAGGACATAGAGCAGGTGGATTCTGTAGGGGATGAGGGGTGACACCACAGGCCCACCAGACTGTTCCCTAGAGAGCAGCCTCTGAGCCCCAGGTGAACAGTTCTGACGATCACAGCACTTAGCTTAGAGAACCCCTCCTCACTGTGGCCCTGCCATGAATCCCAAACTCTTCTGCGTGACCATTTGTCTCCTGGGAGCAGATGAGTTCTGAAAACAGCTGCAAAACCCTGTCATGGGTTTACAACATCTGGGGTCCAAGCCTTTTTTCCTCTTTCCTCTGCAGAGTCCCCTTACTTCTCAGGTCTTGTCTTCCTTATGGTAGTATTTTGCACCAGGGCATCCTCATCCTCATCTCACATCACTCCTCTGCTCTTGCACAATCTTCAGTTAATGGATCCCAATGTAAGAAGTCTTGCACCGGGACATGGGCTTCTCCCTGTGGATGCTAAAGTGGATGACAGGTTAAAGGAAAATAAAATGTCTGTTCCATATTATTTTATAATATTTTATAAGAAAACCAAAATTTTGGGCTGGGTGCTGTGGCTCACGCCTGTAATCCCAGCACTTTGGGAGGCCGAGGAGGGTGGATCACGAGGTCAAGAGATCAAGACCATCCTGGTCAACAAGGTGAAACCCCGTCTCTACTAAAAATACGAAAAATTAGCTGGGCACGGTGGCGCATGCCTGTAATCCCAGCTACTCGGGAGGCTGAGGCAGGAGAATTACCTGAACCCAGGAGGTGGAGGTTGCGGTGAGCTGAGATCGCGCCATTGCACTCCAGCCTGGGTAACAAGAGTGAAACTCCATCTCAAAAAAAAAAAAAAAAAGAAAAAAGAAAGAAAAAAAGAAAAACAAAATTTCTGTCTCCAGCAGGCTTTGTGGGATTACCCAGACACCAAGACACCACATTATGCAGACAAGAAAAGAGATGATCCTGGGATGTGTTCAGGTTAGGAAACATTATTCAGTGTTCTGATACCAACAAGACCCAAGACGGGCTGAAGCTGATCCGTTATTCAGGACCAAAGTTGATGTCGCCGAAGGGTACAGTGTCTCTTGAAACAAGCTTGAGCATTTCCCCCAACCCTGGCATCCACGAGCACTAGCCAGACCTCTCTGTACCACTGTGGCAGCCCATCCGCAGCCCTCCACAGCCAGCTGCTCTCTGCACAAAAGGGCAGCCACAGGCTGGAGGTGGGCAGTCCTTACGGAAGCCCCTGTCTCAACTGAAGAAAAAGTTGCCCTTTTGGAAGCTGTTCCCAGACTTCCCGGTAGGTGGGATCTCATTCTATGTGGGCTCCTGCAGCATAAAATCTAGAGTGAGCCGAGGTCTGTCACTGCAGTGTGGATGTGTAAATACAAACAACCTAATGGTATTTTGCTCAATTTGACATATTCTGGTAATTGTGCAAAGGAACGGTAGCTTCCAACATTAAATTCATATTTCACTTTCTTTTCAAGGGAGAAGAAAAGAGCAGAAGGTAGCTGGGAAGCTTGCGCCTGCTTGAGTGATCTGGGATTCTCACCCAGCACACGTAACATCACTTTGCTTTGGTTCCTTGGGATACCAAGCATGTGTTCTCTGGAGGACAAGAAACTCTGATTTTTTTTTGTTATAAAGTTATAAAGCACACAAGTGAACAATCCACTAAGGGAGAGTGTTAATAGACGCAACAAACTCTGCCATTAGACCTGAAGATAATGGGCTAGTAGAATTATCAAAAAGGGATTATGAGTCTCTTACTAAGTACCTGTTTGAATTCCTCTGAGGATAGATCAAGGAAGAAACTTAATTCTTACCATCGCTGTAACTTGGATTAAAATCCATGAATTCCTTAACGTGTTTTTCTTGTAAACTATTATAAAATAATATAGACCACACCTTTTTTTTTTTTCCTTTAGCCTGTCCTCTTTAGCACCGACAGGGAGAAGCCCATGTCCTAGCACAAGACTTCTTAGGTTGGAATCCATTAACTGAAGGACTGGGAGGTCCATGCTGGGCTCCATGGGAAGTTGCAAACCCCATGTGCAGAGAACCCCATGTTTCTCTTCTGTGCCCAATGTCACCCTGTGAGGTTGCCAAGGGGGGATGCTGAGTCACCCAGGACTCCAATCACAAAAAGGGGAGCACGCTGCTTGCTTGGCGCACACACACACACACACACACACACACACACACACACACACACACAATCAATTCACCAATTGGCCAATCTGCTGAAAGCCAAAATGAAAGGCTAATGGCTGAGACTGATGAATGCCCAATTTCTCAAATTATTAAATTTTTCACAACTCGTGGTCCTTGGTATGACTTCAACCACAAGTGAGAATTTTTTTCTTTCTCTGTAGCTTTCTTTCAGCCAGTTATTCTCAGTTATGTCTTAGCCCCTTATCAGTCCAGCTCATTTTCATGCTAAATTTGTTGTATGTCTCAGCAAAAAGCATGTCTCACCTTCTCCATATTTTATGTGGTCATGAGTGTGTTCCTGTCTTATTCTTATGTGATACATTTCTAGATTGGACTGTACAGAATACAAGCATCTATTTGTATATGACTCCCATCTTTTATGGGGATAGGTCAGAGCAGGTGAGCATGCACCGTGATTCCCTGCTGGAATCTCTTTGGTTTCTATGTCCCCTGTCACGTGGTTTACTTTCATTTGCGTATTTCTCATGGTTCTCCTGACTGTTTTAACAGTGCTCATTGCAGGATATTTGTTAGAAATTTTATTACTTCTAATGACAGAATGTTCTCTTAAGTCAAAATAAAATATCCCAGACTCACTTTTCCATTGCTGTGTCTATTAGTCGCAGTCCTGGAGATATCAAGGATGGATAAAGGGAGTTTTTGCAAAGGTGTGGCAGGGTTAAGGGAACCCAACGAGAGAAGCTGAAGTAGCCTAGGAGTAGCAGAATCTGTTGTTCTTACTCACATTGGCCTGAAATAAGTAGGAGAGGTTATGGCTCCCAAAGCATCTGGTACTGTAACTTTGGGCCAGGGCCACCTATAATGTGCTATGGCCTTTGGTAGGGAAAGTAACCAATATAAAATAATGCAGCAAGAAAAGATCCAGGGCATAGACAAATCAGGACAGGTAGTAACCCTACCTCCCTCTGCTCTTCTGCCATTGTCTCCCATTAGCCAAACTCACTCTGGAGTTAGAGAAGAAGTGAGCCAGTTAACAAAGAACACTGGAGTCAGCCCCTGAAGGCAGGATAGATCTGGAGACATTAACAGAAATTATCCAGAGCACTACACATAAGATGACCTTAAGGTTGCTGAATCCCAAACTGGCTGGCTAGGTCTGTTCTGTGAGCTGATAAAGCTCTAGTATTATTTCTGTGGAATCTGTACTCTTAATAATTTACAGGCAACCCAGGTGTGCTTTGGGTCTGATCAGATGGACTAAATCTTGGGGACTCTGCACACCTGGCCACTCAGGGTTGGTGATGTTTTCTGGGGACAAAAATAAAATTAGAACTGGAAAATTTGGTTGCATCTAGCATCAGAGAGATGACCTTAGGACAGCCAGGAAGAGCTGGAACAGGGTTTAGTCACAGGCTCTTCACCCTCTGCTGATGGGCAGGTGTGTGAGCTCCAGCATGGAGCACCACAGCACTAGGTGGGAGGAGGGTGAGAGTGTGGTGGGGCAGCCTGGGAGCTGGGGAAGTGTAGACAGAGGAGCAACTGTCTCATCACAGATGCTTCTGTCCTTACCCAGCCCTTCTGCTCTGCAGGACAGGGAGGAAGTTCAGGTTGTGGGGGGCACTGGACCTCCGGAAGCCTGTAGTGGGAGGACACAGGACAGTGACATCACAGGATACCCCTCCCAGCAGGAAAATCAAGGCCCAGAACTCACTTGGCTCTTCCCCAGGAGGACCAAGCCCTGAATCAGGTGCAGTGCTGCCTGCCTCACTGTGCCATGAACCCCGGGCTCCTATGCTGGGCACTGCTTTGTCTCCTGGAAGCAGGTGAGTCCTTGCAGACAGGACAGCACCCCCATTCTGAGCTTGTCCCCCACCCCGTATCCTCCACTTAACCTTGGGGAGGAGGTACCACCAGGCTGTCTCCTGTGCTCATCCTCCACCTACTTTTCCCACAGGCCCAATGCAGGCTGAAGTCACCCAAAGTCCCAAGCACCTGATCCAAACAAGAGGACAGCAAGTGACTCTGAGATGCTCTCCTATCTCTGGGCACATCAGTGTGTCCTGGTACCAACAGGCCCCGGGTGAGGGGCCTCAGTTTATCTTTGAATATGTTAATGAGTTAAAGAGATCAGAAGGAAACTTCCCTGGTCGATTCTCAGGGCACCAATTCTCTGACTATCACTCTGAGATGAACATAAGCACCTTGGAGCTGGGGGACTCAGCCCTGTATCTCTGTGCCAGCAGCTTGGCACAGCCCTGCAGAGTCCCTGTAACTCTGTGCGCTAACTCTCTGCTTCAGTATATGGCAATCTTGGATCAGACAGCTGTGAGAAACTGGGGCCTTCAGTGGGAAAAAAAAAAACCATTTCAGGACTCTGAACAAGGCTGGGGAAAGCAAGACCAGGAGGACCTGCTCACAGGATGCTGCTGCTTCCGGAGGTTCATGGCAAATTACCTTCTTTGCTGGATGCTGTACACTACAGTCATAGAGTAGCTGGCACTCTGCTTTTTAGAAAAAGAAATTCATTTTTGTGTCAGGATTGTTGGACAGCTGTGTAATATAGAAGGTAAAATCTCAAGGGCTTGCTTTATGTAATTAAAAGGGAAGAAATTGAAATTTGGGGAAATTTGAGGAGAGATAACATGATTAAAGATTATTTAAAAATAGAGGTAGAGCTACCGGATGATAAAACAATTGTGTTCGCTGCAACATAACCTGTCAAAGTTTTCAATAGCTAGAAAATGTGCTGCAAGGCCTGGTAGCAACTGGCATCATCCCAGGGCTAGCCTAGGATGGTTATCACTGCACAGCCAGTTGCCTGGTGGGAAGGCCTTGGAGCTGTTCCCAATGTCTTCCTTCTGGACTTCAGCCTGAATTTTCAAAACAGAGGAGGTCATTTTACTGCTGATGATAAACGGATAAAGGCTCCCATTTCCCCAAAGATAAATTCCACTTCCATGGTATCTCTTTCTGACACTCACCGCCCAGATCCCATTACCTTCTGTAACCAAACACCTCTTTGATTATTTCCTAAAACTGCAGTCTTCACATTGTCTGCATTTGTGCTCAGTATTTCCATGGCCTGGAAGGACCTTCTTTCTCCCAAGAAACAGCCAGACCCGGCTCATCTGTCAAGGATCGCTCACACCTGCTTTCCTCTTCTCTTCTTACCGTGACATTCCCCAGCATTGTACTAGATCACCATCTTTATTATTTTTACAGGAAAAAACAAGTATTAATTAAGTACATAATAAACATTCTTTGATGTTGTGAAGTACATGTCAATTCCTGCTTACATAGAGTCCTGGAATATTATTACTGTTATTAGTATGAGGGATATTGTTAACCACTAACTATTTCTTGGTTAGAGATCAAAGTCGCTTCCGTGTAGTGATAGCAAATGTGAGAACCAACTGAATCTGCCTGAATTATAGCTGGCAGCGTTATTCATTTCAAATTTTTAACAATTTAGAAGTAAATTTGTAAAATCTAGAAACCTTTTATAAAATGCACTATCTAAAATTTAGTAATAATGAATCTAAATACAAAATATGAAAACATAGAGGTGTAATTAACTGGGAGGGGCTGTGGAATATAAGGTTTCCAGGCTGCGTCTGCTTGATATCATCACACTGCCTAACTGTATGGCCTTTATAATCCTGGCTGCTCTCTACCATCTTAACATATTATTTGCAATTATGTAACAATTGTTTACCTTGTAATCAAAATGTTGGTTCATGTGTCCTTTGCCTCCATTGACCAAGGGTGGATTTGAAACTCAACCCTAAATTGACGTTTCTGGGAATGCATGGAGAGGGCGTGTAAGAGGGTGGGTGTTGCAGGAGTCGGGGCATCTGTGTTCCTGATTTGGACAATTTGAACATCTCAGGTCAGAAGATATGAATCCATGAGACTGTAGACCATTGGCCACTTGGAGGCGCTGTGGCTCCGCAGTGCTGCGGAGAACTCAAAGGAGGGGTGGGAGAGTGCCAGAAGGGGAGGGCTGAAGGGGAGGCTGGGCTGCCTGCTGGCATCAGCCGGGTGGAGGGAGTCCCCTGAGTGGGGCCTGGACATGTAAGTTCAGCACAAACTCTCATTGCCTTGCAAGGGTAGGGGCGCCAGAGTCCTCAGTTTGCACCAAGTAGGGAGTGTCTCTGCCTCTGCAGGGTGAAGCGGCTGGGGTGGCAAGGGCTGGGAGTCAGTGTCAGGGCAGGGACAGGGTGGGCAGAGGGAAGTAAGGTGTGATGTGGGCATGTGGAGACTGTGTTCGATCCTCCTCACCTTGAGTTTCAGGGCTGTGCAGTACTGGAATTACAGTACATGGAGTAGCAGAACCTGAGACCTGACAAAAGAGTGCAGTGGGTGGAGTGGTCTGCGGGGGCGGGGTGGGGGGGGGAGTACGTCAGTGCGGTGACGTCACGGGCCAATGCTCCTATCAGGAAGAAGAGAGCGTGGGAACTGCAGGAGGCTTACTACAAGACCCCAGCCCCGAGCGAGAAGATGCTGCCATGGGCTTCAGGCTCCTCTGCTGTGTGGCCTTTTGTCTCCTGGGAGCAGGTGAGTCCTGGGCACAGCTTGAAAGTCTCTGATTTCCATTTCCTATCCCTGAAATGCACACGGGCCGATGATGGCTTTCTTCTGTGCCTTATGCTTAACTTCTGTCTTCCGACACACAGGCCCAGTGGATTCCGGAGTCACACAAACCCCAAAGCACCTGCTCACAGCAATGGGACAGCGAGTGGCACTGAGATGCTCCCCTAGGTCTGGAGACCTCTCTGTGTACTGGTACCGACAGAGCCTGGACCAGAGCCTCCAGTTCCTCATTCAGTATTATAACGGGAATGAGGGAGAAAAAGGAAACATTCCCGAACGATTCTCAGGACAACAGTTCCCGAACATGAGCTCTGAACTAAACCTGAGCTCTTTGGAGCTGGGGGACTCGGCTTTGTATTTCTGTGCCAGCAGCATAGCACAGCCCTGCATGAGCATCAGCCTTCTGTGCAGTAACATTCCTGTCCCACTAAGGAAGTGACAGTGAGGGGAGTGCTGCCAGCCAGCAGGGCTCAGGCCCTGGAGAGTGGACAGGCCTTTCCCAGACACTCTCTGGAGCTTCTGTACATGCCCTGGTTTAATGCTCATGGAAACTGTGTAAGTTAAGTATTATTTTACCTGTTTATGTATCTGAGGAACAGCAGATGTCCTGGGGCTCATATTTAATCGCTAGCTAAACCCTGCTCTTTCCACACCTCTGCACTGTCCCCCCACAGTCCTTAGATCTGTCCTTTGGCCTGGTGTCCCCTTTTCATGTCCCCATGAGCAGAATATGAAGGTCATGCATTATACTGTGAGCATTACAACTTCTCCCCTGACAAGTCCAATGAACACATGATTTCCAGGCAAAACATATCCATTTATCCTTTATTGTGATTTAAAAAGTGGGGGAGCAGTTTTCTGCACTCCAGCCATCCTATGGGCAAGGCTGTGTGATCTCTTTTATGGAGACTGTATGAGGAGGGAGCTTTCCCAGGTTCACAACAAAGAGCGTTAAATGGTTTTTATGCGAAGTGTAGTCTTCCTGTGCCTGATGCAATCTACCATCAGGGAAAGTACATGAAAAATTGTTATTCATTAGTTAATTTTTTTTTTGAAACAAAGTCTTGCTCTGTCACCCAGGCTGGAGTGCAATGGTGCAATCTTGGCTCACTGCAACCTCCACCTCCTGAGTTCAAGCAATCATCCTGCCTCAGCCTCCCGAGTAGCAGGGACTACAGGTGCATGCCACCATGCCCAGCTAAATTTTGTATTTTTAGTAGAGATGGGGTTTAACCATGTTGGCCAGTCTTGCAGAGATTTTAGATAGGTCAGTTTAAAAAGAGTCATATAAAGTATAGGTTCAAGAAATCTTAGGACCCTATAAATTCTCTGCCAAATCTCCAATCTAGCACAGTTACTTACTCTGTGAAATTCTGGTAACAAAGGCAGACACATATTACTTTTGCCTAATTCAACTATGTTTCAGACACAGTCATCTAAAAGGCAAATAATGGTAGTCTGACAATTCATTAGGTAAAATTAAGATAAAGAGTTGCCAATTAAGGAAATATGACAATGTTACCCCTTATGAAATTCCTGCTTGATAACTGAGTCCGACATGAATGAAGGTGTGGTGCTCCCAGAAAGATATGGCTTCAATGAGATTGGCCATCACACAAGAGAGCTTATAGAAGAAGGCACAGCTTTATTGGAAAGAACACCATAGAGGAACCTCTAGTGCTTCCATCACATCCTCTCCTCCCATCTCTGATTTCAGCCTTGCTGCCATGGACAGTACCAGTTCCCATTCACCTCTTGCTGACAGTGCCCCCTCCGCAGTGCCTGCTTGAAATGTTGCTGCCTCCTACTCTGGGGCTTTCTCTGATATTATCTGAGACTACTTGGGCTGTACACAAAGACAGCCAGAGATCCTGATGCTCCTGGTGAAACAGGACAGGGGAACAAAAGCTCCAACCTGCCCACTCATGCAGGAACTCCAGAGAGCATCCTGTGTGCTCTCAGAGGTCCCAGTGGATTCCATCTCCTCTTGCCCCAGCACAAACACAATATTGGTCTTTTATCCTGGTTTATTCATTCCGTATTTTGTTTTCCTGCTCTCTTACTTTTTCCTGGAATCATTTCCCAAATAAGCTACATGCACCCAAGCCTCCCTGTCACAGACTTTGTCTTCAGAGACAGCCTGATCTGTGGCAGTGATGGAATGAAGCAACCATCCAAAGATCCTTCCTTTTGAAGGAGACCACTGTTTTTCTTTTATACATACGGCTACTGATTCGTTTAAAAAGTCTTATGATGATGTATATAAACTAATGTTTTCCAGGTTCATTTGGATTCATCAGATATTCCCAGCATTCTCAGGATGGCTCTCTGCTCTGCTCCCTTAAAACTTTGAACCTATTTTGAACTGAATAAACTTGGATTCTGTTTACAGCAGTAAAATCTGCCTGGACTCGGATAATCACTCATTCCTTTCTTCATTCAGTCAACAAACATTTAATGGGTTATAGGTGAAGAGTAGATTCAAGTTTTGTGGGGCACAAAGCTGATACATTTTAGGTAGCTCTTTGCAAAAGAGAATGCAAAATTGCAAAGTGTTGTAAAGATACAAGTGAGATGCCCTGAGGTTATTCTTCATCAGCTTTATGTTAACTACATAGGTACTGCCCGGTACTTGGGAAACACCAGTGCAAAAAACAGACAAAGCTTCAAGTTGAGGTAGACAATTTTAACATGTAATTATTATAATTTATCATACTTAATAATAAATTAATTTAAAAGTAGAAGGATATATTCCTGATAGGTGCTTATCTTCCCAGAGAAGATAGAGTGTTGTTGAGAGCACTGACATTCTTGGTAGATCACACCTGGTTCAGGGAATGATCCTTAGAGCTCTGGAAGTCTATGTGCCCTCCTTGCAAAATGAAGGTTCTGATCTGAGAAGCCTTTTTTGTCGTTGTTCCTGCCCTGGCTCCACCATGAGGACTGGCTCCTTTGCTGTGTGGCTCCTGGTCTCCCAGGACCAGGTGAGTTCTGGGCATAGATGGGAAAGTCCTTCCCGTGCTTGCCAGGCCCCAGCCATAGCCTCCCTTTGGGGTACTCATGGGTCTCCTCCCCGTCTCCACTTCTGATTCTGTGTCCTTTCCCACTGGAGCATGATTGTGGGAATTACCCAACCAGGTTACATCAAGATGTGCAATAGATAATCTATTGTATCTGAAATAACTATTGCAGTGCTATTGACTAGATGTGAGTTTTATACCATAGCACATTTATGAATCCATCAACCTTCTCCCATTAGGTGAGTATAAGATCTTCTGGATAGAAATAGAGCATATCCCTGTGACCCTAGAGACTCCAGATAGGTGCAGTTACTGGTGAATATTTCATCCACATTCCTAATGAGCCTCCTCTTTTCTTCGTGGTAAGTACAGTCACTCAGGGGATTTAGGTGCAGTGTTTGTGGCTTTACCTGAAGCAAAGGGAAAAATCCCATGAGAACACATAGCAGCCTGGGCTCAGATGGTGAGGCTCCTATCAGGTGTAATGAGGTGCTACAGCAGGAAACAAGCCTTCAAATGGTAATGACCCTGAACCTGAAACTTCGAAACTTTTCTGGATGTCAGGTGACCCTTTTAACCAAGGGTATCCCTGTAGGCTGAATACGAGTATCCAGAGGTTAAACCAAGAGAAAAATAATTCAACTTGGAGTTGAATTTTGTGCAGGGAAGTCATAAAAGACACCAGGACTGCTATGACAATGTTCTTTAGACTACAGAAATATTCACAAAAATGAAAGTAGTATTCAAATAAAGAATTTCTCATGATAGAAATAAAATATACATAGAAGAACAAATTCCTCTATTAAAATCATGGAAAGAGCTCATGAATTTATAAGATTTCTTTCAAAACAGACCTAAAAATTATTCAACTCTATTATACATGATTTTTTCCTTGGGGAAGAGAAGAGGCGTGGCGGGTTAGCTCTGCAGTTCACCCATTTAGCAGGGCCAGTGACATCATCAAGTCACTGAGAGCCCAACTTCAATTTGCCCACAGCAGGGCTGGAAGACACAAGATCCTGCCCTGGTGCTGAAATGGGCACCAGGCTCTTCTATGTGGCCCTTTGTCTGCTGTGGGCAGGTGAGGGCTGGTCACAGGAGGGCCTCCTTCCCTGGAATTCCCAAGGCCTCCATGCAAGCTTTTCTGTTGGGATGACAACATCAGTGTCTGTTGTTCTCTATTATAGGACATGGGGATGCTGAAATCACTCAGAGCCCAAGACACCAGATCACAAAGACAGGAAGGCAGGTGACCTTGAAGTGTCACCAGTCTTGGAACCACGACTATATGTACTGGTATTGACAAGACCTGGGGCATGGTCTGAGGCTGATCCTTTACTCATATGGTGTTGAAGACATTAACAAAGGAGAAGTCCCTGTTGGCTACGTTGTCTCTAGATCAAACACAGAGGATTTCCCCCTCACTCTGGAGTCTGCTCTCTCCTCCCAGACATCTGTATATTTCTGCGCCAGCAGTGACTCCACAGTGCTGCACAGCTGCCTCCTCTCTGCTCATAAAGGGCAGTTAGAATGATTGAAGTTGCCTGTGCTCTCACGTCCCACCCTTCCTCAGAGTCAGAGAGCCCTGGTCAGCCTGGGGGCTGCAGAGCAGGGGCCATGTGACCCTTGGTGTTGAGTGCCATTCCTACCCCAGTCTCAGGCAAGGGCTTAGGGATGATTCCAAGTGGTTTGGAATTGTTCTTCTTCTCTCCTTTTTTTTTTTTTTTTTTCATTATGCCCATGAAACCCAGGGAAGAGACTATTCCTATTGTAACTGCAGCCTGAGCCTGCATGAAGGCTTTCCTAGCAATGAGTTTTAGAGGCACTTGTGAACTACCTACCTCCTTCTAATCGTAGCCTCTATCACAGTGACTGTGATTTAGGTAAGGAATGCTTTGTTCAAACAAAGTCATAGGAACTGGAGGTCATCCCAACACCCTTAACTTCTGCAGTTCCCTATTTCCATTTGTAAAATAAAAAAGGCATCTTTGAGATTCCTAATTTCCTTGACATTTCAAACCCACCATACTCTTCTCTCCCCTAAGGGCTGGGTGATCTTTCCATCTATACTTTCCTTTATCTTCTATTACCCTTCAACTCACAATCATAAATCTTTGCCTGTATGGTCTCTGCTCCTGGGCTGGTGGGTGGGGGGGCTTTCTTCCAAGGGCAATAGAACCCACCAAATCCTATACCATTAACCATTTACCTACCTCTCTATCATCATTTTGCACTAAGTTTTCCCTGGCTCTCTGCTTCAGCCACACTCCCCTACTTTCAGTTATTTCTTCCTATGTGTCAGTTGTTTTCTGCCCTTGGGATTGTTTATATAATTCTTTCTTCTGCACTGAGCATACGTACCATCCACTTAGTACCATATTTCTACTTTATTTCTTAAATCAAAGTGTCTTTCAGGCACATTTGCTCTCGATTGTAAAAAGCAAAAAACAAAACACGTCTTTAGAAAATTTAAGAAAAATAATTTTAGCATTCATTTGAGGGATGAGTTTTTTAGAGGAGACACAAAAAGCCAAAAGAACAATATTCGTACCACTATGAATATTGTTACATTAAATTGTTGCAAGTCAAAACACACCATAAAAAAAGCTAAGCTGCAGCCTGGGAAAGGCATGAGGAATGCATACAAATGATGGAAAATCGGTGTGACAGAGAACACTGCAGGTCGCCGAATACCTGTAGCTCCTCCATCGTTCCTGATCTGCCTTGCAGTTGGAGGGTTGGAAATATATTACCAGGTTCTGAAGAGTGGGATAAAATGATGTCAGCTTATTCCAAGCCTGGCCCTTAGAAATATTCTGTGGCATTCTGTTTTTTTTTGTTTTGTTTTTGTTTTTTTTTTTTTAGACAAGACTCAGAAACCGTTTTATTAAATTGGAACACAAAATGCCTGTTCTAATGTCAAGGCTTTATCAGAAATCAGTACATAAGTGAAGATACACGGCCAAATAAGCCATCAACAAAAGCAGTATAAATTTTAAATAAGTTTCAGATTTCTATACTCAATATGCTAAATGTACTTCTATGTGTGGAGTATTGGTATGTGGCATAGAGTTGTACTCATGACTGAGATTTATTAAAGTGTCATAGTAAATACTCCTCAGCAGATCATATGAAGAAAACACACAGGTGGAATCGGGAGGAATTCACAGGCAGGCTTCCTTATGCCCTCTTCCTCCCATGAAAGGTCACACAGAGCCCTCTCTCCTCCCAGCAGCAAATATGCATTAACACACGTGCAGTGTTTCTGCCAAGGAAGAGGTTTTAGTAGAGGCTGGTCACACAGGCACCTACTGTCTAGCATGAACCAAAAGTCTAGATCCCAGAAGGAAACCTGATGTTCAGCATAATATTATTTGCAAAACCAGTCTAGGCACAATGAGCCACCCCTCTCAGTCAGGAGAAGCTTTATGTCAGTTCAGGGCACCAGCCAAGTTCCCAGATGTCAGCCAAAGTTCAATCTTGTAAGCAGGACTTTCTAAGCACTGCAGTCTCCAGCCTGCTGTCAACTCTTGCGCACAGACACTCTTCACCTCTCTTTTGCCATGTCTTCAGCTTGGGAGCTACACAGTACAGACTGCCTGATAATATGGAAGCAGCCCAGTTCACTGAGTGATAATTTGGTGGACAATCACTGAAGAAAGCTGCTTATCCCAACTTTGTGGTCATGGAAAGTAAGACTTCATAGAGTTAAGTCACTGAGATTTTAGGAGACTTCTGCTTTATTTTGCTTCAGTATCTAGAATGAGTAAAATATTCTTATTACTTAGTATTAAGAAGACAACTCAATAAAAATAGCAACACTGAAGCTGAGTAGGCAATTCACAGAAGAATGAAGCTAAGTTACCAATAAATATGAGAATAACTGTTCGAGCTTACTTACAACCAGAATATCACAACCTGAAAGAGTAAGCTATGACTTCAAAATTACTAGAGTGGATACTTTTTCCAGGAATGACAGTCCTACATTTGAGTAGACATATGGACTAGTGAAAACTGTTCGTAGATAATGTATTTATAGGAAACCAGGCACTGTTTTTCCTTTTGTTTCTGGCCTCTTTCACTTAGCATAATGCTTTTGAGGTGCATCCATATTGTAGCATTTATCAGAACTGCATTCCTTTTTATTCTCAATAATATTCCATTGTATGTCTATAAGATATTTGTTTATCCATTCATTAGTTGATTGACATTTGAGTGGTTTCCACCTTGTAGAAATTGGGAACAATGGTGCAGTCAAGATTGGCCCAAAAATATCTGTTCGATTCCCTGTTTTCAATTCTTTTGGGTCTATACCTGGGAGTGGAACTTCTGGGTCCTTTGGTAATTCTATTTCTCCTTTTGAATAACTACCAAAATGTGATTTTGTTGCAGCTGCACAATTTTAGATTTCCATCAGCAATGTCCAGTTTCTTCACAACATTCCAGCACTTATTTAATGTTCTCTTTTTATTTTCAAAAATATGATGATGATTACTGTTTTTATAGCCATCCTAGTAAGTGTGAATGATATCTCATTGTGGTTTTGATTTACAACTCCCTAATGATTAAAGATGTTAAGTGTCTTTTCTTATGCCTATGGGCAAGTTGTGTTATCTTCTTTGGAGGTAACATTTATTTTATTTGATTGTGTTTTGTTTTGTTTTTTGAAACACAGTCTTGCTCTGTAGCCCAGGCTGGAGTGCAGTGGTGTGATCTCAGCTCACTGCGACCTCCACCTCCTTGGCTCAAGTGATTCTCCTGCCTCAGCCTCCCAAGTAGCTGGGATGACCAAACCTGGCTAATTTTTCTATTTTGAGTAGAGATGAGATTTCACCATTTTGGCCAGGCTGGTCTTAAGCTCCTGACCTCAAGTAATCTGCCCAGCTTAGCCTCCCAAAGTGCTGGGATTACAGGTGTGAGCCACCTTGCTTGACCCTGATTGCATTTTAGTTTCTATTGACTTTAGATTTATACTGATGTGCTGTGATGATACTGAAGGAAATTGAGATTGAACTTCTCTTGGGCGATTTGTTGTGGCTAGTGTTTTTAGTGTAGTACTTCTGAGATATTTTTAGTATTCTGTAGAAGAGAGAAAATAAGTAATTTATTGATATTTCTGGGAATTATTTTTTTTACAAAGAAAAGAGAGATATAAATAAGAAATAGGGAAGATGAGGAAGAAATCTGTGGTGTTGATTAGAACTGGAGTTACTAATATGAACTTAAGGTTCTAAAGATTACATATTTCCTAACTCTATCCAGAGAAGGGTCTAAGAAACAATACAAAGTAAATTAACTAATGGCTGTATTTGCTTTTTGTTTGTGTTCCCCAGTAACAATAGGTACAGTATTTTATTCTAAATGTTATTCCTTATAAAAAGGCTGCTTCCATATCTAGGGCAGGAAAAGTGTTAGAACATCTTTTGGCAGAAATAAAGAAAAAGGTCAGAACCAAGAAGACATGTCCGAAATCCAAAGAACCAATTTCAAAAGGCTCCATTAGCCAAATCTGGGTCAATGAAAGCATTAAAGAAGAATAATGAGGATACTGAATTATAGCAAGTTGTAAAAATCTATAAGGTCATAATGACAATAAAAGGAGATACATAAGATTCTCTTCATTACAGAAGAATGCTAGTTGATAGATCTAATTAGAAAATCAGTGTAATCATCAACATAATTATAGACAAATTCCATCAGTAGATGCTTCAACTAACAGTTTTTGTTTCCTTCACTACTTTGAATTATTCAACTCTACTCTCTCCTGGCCTGTTGGGTTTCTGCTGAGAAATCTGCTGAAGGCTGTACTGAAGCTCCTTGGAATATGATATGTTTCTTACTACTTGCTGCCTTCAGTATTCTTTGTCTTTGATTTTTGGTAATTTGATTATATTGTGTCTTGATGAAGGCCTTTTTGGGTTGAATTTGATTGGCAGCCTTGAAGCTTCCTGCACCTGGATGTTGCTGTGTTTCCCCAGATTTAGGAAATTTTCAACCACTCTTTTCTTATATATGGTTTTGGGGCCTAACAGCATATATACATTGTTTCAAAGCATCAATCAATACACGGATTACTCCCTAATTACAAAGGGTAAAGGGCACATTCACAATGGAGAGATCTGGTGTCATCATCTCAAATTTAGCATTGCCAAGATCCATGAAAATGACATTCCATGTTCTTGGGATTGACCGGATGCAATGGGAAATAGACATCATCTGTGGTGTACAGTTACCAAGTAATTAACCTCTAATAATATGGAAATTTTTGCTGTGAGCTGTTTACAAGTAATCTGGCCAGGGCACTTCAAACATTTATGATCATGAAAAACAAAATATAATAAGTGGGTGGAGGACATGTATCATTTAAAAGCAACTAAAGAGATCTGACAACCTCCTGAAATAGAGGATCTTTGATATTGTCCTAGAGGAAAAAATGAATCCAAACCAAAGGGCATGTTGAGACAACTGGAGAAATCTGAATGTAAAGTATATGCTAGATAATGATACTATATGAATGCTAACTTTTTGAGTGTAATAGTGACATTTGTGTAAGATAATGCCAATTGTTTAGAAGAGACATATTGAATTACTAAGGATAAAATGTTTCAGAAATTAAGGGTAAGATATACAGAAAGATACAAAGGTCACAAAATGTTAACAACTGGCACACAGATGTACATTTTAAGATTGTTTGTTTTTATTGTTCTCTAAACTTTTTCATCGGTGTTTAGTTTTTAAGTAGCCTTTGAATAAAAAGTATTAACAGAAAAAAATAAAATGTTGGCATTATTTCAGTGTAATGTTGGTTATCTCATGTTTATTTTCAATATATTTGAAATATTCCATCATTATCATAAAATAAAAATAAAAGATGAGGTCTCTTTTAGCCCTATAGAATACTTTCTTTTCATAGGAGCCAGGCTATAATTTTTAAGAAAATCTCAAAAGAAGATAAGATAATTTATAGATTGAGGACAAAACAGCTTGATATCTCTAAAACTGGCACAAAAACCTGGTTAGAAATGCATGACAGGAGGCCATATAACAAACGTTTTATCTGTGTCAACAGATTCTGAGCATTCTAGTCTGGCCAAAAACTCAAAAACTTTCAAAGGTTGAGACATCATTAATCACCACCTGTGGAGGTCTGTCCTACAGACCCTGACTCAATGATGGATGAATGAATGTACTCTCACACCCACTACGGTGATTTCGAGTGGACTAGGAATGGTCATCAATTGCTTTCAGAGGGTGATGGCAGCTAACTGACCACAACTCCCTGTACCTCCTCACATTTATTCAGTATAGCTCTAATAACAGAGGTTCTAAGTCAACATACTTGTGGAAAATTAACATGGTTAAAAGAGTGGTTTTACAAATGATAAAAGCTTTTGGTTCCAGCGCCCAGAGTAAACACCATTAATGGGTACTTTGACTTCCCCCGAGAGGACCATCAGCACAAAGTTTACATGAGTAAACAGAGTAGAAACAAAGGAATGTGCGGTAAACAGACTTAACTGGGGAAGCTTTTATTGTCTCTAAATCTCTTCACCCTATGACTTAATACTCTAACCTAAGAACTGGATGCCTTCAGCTTGTTCCATTAAACCTTTCAGCCTTCCAAAAGGTTTGAGACTATAATCTTCTAACTTTCCCTAATATTTTGCCAGCCATCCCAAGTGAATTCCAACAAAAGGTGACTAAATGCAAACAGAAAAACAGTGATTTTGCCAAATGAGAGCTGGGAAGTATGTATTTGTATAAGTGGGAGAGGGCTACCTTAGTCTGTCTTCTGCTGCTGTAGCAGAATACCTGAGGCTGGGTAATTTTTAAAGAAAAAAGGTTTATTTGGCTTACAGTTTTGGAGGCTGGAAAGCCCAAGAGGGCATCAGCACCTGCTGGTCTTCTTTTGAAGGCTTTGTGCTGTCACAACCTGGAAGAGAAATGGAAGAATGAACAGGCCTGTGCAGGGAGAGCCACGATGAGCAAGACCTTCACTTTATACCAGCCTGCTTTTATAGTAACTAATCCAGATCCCCGAGAGAGAGAACTGACTCCTGGCATTAATCTTTCAGGAAGAATCCAACGCCATGACCCAAACAACTCCCCTGTGGCTCAAAATTGCAACACTGCTGCATTGAGGACCAACCCTCAACATTAGTTTTGGTGGGAACAAACCACAGCCAAACTGCAGGTGGGGCTCTGGCAAGACAGTAGGAATAGATGGAGCTGGGACGGATTTCCCTCAATGCCTCACAAACACTGTCCATTATTAGCCCTGATTCTACTGAGGACAGTATAGACATGCCCCCAGTATTTCTGATCCATGAATGGAAGGCCTGAGCCTGGTGACTCTGAACCATTGGCCAGCAGGCAGCACTAGGGATTGCTGGGGTTGGCTTACTTTTAAATCAGGGCTTAGTGCTGTCCGAGGAGTTAAGTTTAAAGGAAATGTGTGGCTTCATCCCAGCAACCAGAATCTAGTTTGCAGATGTTGTGAGTGGCCAGTAGAATGTGAGACATTAAATAGCAACTCTTCTTTCCCCCATCGATACAGGCATCCTCTGTTCAGCAGAGAAACCTCAATTGTAGCAACTCATTGAGTGGAGAACGTTCTGGGCTTGCACCAGGGGTAGATGGAGGAGAACCAGGAGCCAGGTGCATGCTCAGAGACCCATATAAAAGGAGAACCATTTTCTTCTCACTCAGGAAAACTCAGAGAAACCTTAGAAATGTACCTGTACCCCACACCTAACCCATTCCAGTTGTGCCCAGGACGATGGACAGGATGATGTTAACGGAATGTAGGAGAGGGGAGTGGACAATTTCAGACCTCCCCAGATAGGCTCAGCTCAAATAACCCTGAAAATATTCTGAGCAAGAACCAGATTTCCGAGGGCTCTGGCTTTTTCTTCCCTGAGCAGCATGATGCTGCCCCATTCCTGCCTTGACAAGGATTCTGTCATGGATTTCTCAGTTGTGCTGCCCAGGAAGCTGGCAAGGCCCAGAAACAAAGAGGAATGTCTTCCCTGGTCTTGGAATGCCTCAATTGCAAACACATCACATATGGGTCCTGTGACTGATAGGTTTGATAGATAGATAAGTCCTGTTTCCAGCCACCAACCTCTATCCCCTGAATGCTGTTGTCACTCAGAGCTATAACCCTGGTCACAAAGATGGAGCAGGTAGTAGCACCTTAATGTGAAGGAATTTTCCATACTGCAATTATTACCTGGTGCTACATGAGTTGGACTCAAACCAGCAGCTGTTTACCTCAGTGACAGAGGATTTATGACAGAAACACCCAATGGCTCTGGTAATTCTATACCCACAGGTATTCACCTGATAACCTTGACATATGTCCCCTAGGTTTTGGGGATTTGGTGGAATATCTCTGAGCTCATCTCACTGAACACATATATTGTCTTTCCCACCTCTCTGGACATGCATGTCCTTATATTATTGTCTTATGCCAACTCTCAGGGGCTCCATCCCTAATCCTTTCCATCTTTTACCCACTAGTCAATGAATAAAAGTATATTTGTGACAAATATTGCCCCATTAGAAAAAATGCCAAATATTAGCCATTGCTGTTTATTTGTAAGTTATACTAAGGCTGTAAGGTTTGTTTTTTTTTTTTTAAGATTTCAACAAATCTGATTGTAGATTTCTTACAGTATCCGCAATGATATTTTCAGAGATAAGAGATTCTCCACCCATCTTATATCAGAATTTTCATTACATTGATGACCAAGAACTACAGGCAGAACCATGATGAAGACTTGGTACACAATGCATCAGGAGGATTGATAACAGGAAAGAGAAAACTGGTCATTGGCCTTCACAAAAAAATGAACCCTTCCAACTCTGTCTCAAGGTATTATTTTACCCCTTTGGCTTAGAGTGTCAGCTAGTTCAATGTGCTTCTAGGATAAACCTGTGTCAACTACCCCAGCTCCCACTCTGTCTAAGATCACAGCAATGAGTATATGGAGAACCTGGTAAGACAGACATGCCCAAAGAGAAAAATATACAGATAAGACACAGAGGTTACTAATTGCTGTCTGTATTTTGAGTTGCCTTTGACACATTCAAGTAGAAACACCCAGCAGAGGATGGGCCTGGAAATGTAGTGGGTGATCCAATCCCCCAAGCCCTAGGGATGTGAGTAAAGACACTTGGATGAACTTACACACAGTCCACGAATATGGCTAAACCAACTTCTAGCTCTGTTTTGGTTCATAACAATCGGTCACTAACACCTTAGGCATTTGTGGAGACAGTGAGGTTTTTGTAGGAACTGCCATATAAGGACAGGGATGTTCCTCCTTCTCGGCTCCTGTTCACAAAGACACTGAACTGGCAAAGCTCCCATCCTGTCCTGACCCTGCCATGGGCACCAGGCTCCTCTGCTGGGTGGCCCTCTGCCTCCTGGGAGCAGGTGAGTCCTAAGAACACCATGATTATCCCATTGGAAATTCCAGCGATTATTTCAATTATTTCTGTCCTTCTGTTTTCAAATTCTGTCCTTTTCCTTCACAGAACTCATGGAAGCTGGAGTTGTCCAGGCCCCCAGTTATAAGATTACAGAGAAAAGGCAGGCTGTGGCTTTTTGGTGTGATCCTGTTTCTGGCCATGTTACCCTTTACTGGTACCGGCAGATTCTGGGACAGGGCCCGGAGCTTCTGATTCAATTTCAGAATGAAGAGGTAGTAGATGATTCACAGTTGCCTAAAGATCAATTTTCTGCAGAGAGGCTCAAAGGCATAAACTCCACTCTCAAGATCCAGCCTGCAGAGCTTGGGGACTCAGCCATGTATCTCTGTGCCAGCAGCTTAGCCACAGCGTTGCAGAGACCTTCTCTCCTGTGCGCAAAACTCCAGGCTGTCTCCTCTCTGTCAGCTCACAGCAGCCTTTCCTTATTCCTCATCCTTCCAGGGAGGAAGTGAGTTTTCAGATATAGCCAGGATTCATATAGTGGAAGGAGATGAACTATTTCTTAAAACACAAGTGCTATAACTGTTGTTTGAAAAGATGTCTTAAACGGATTGGAAACACTTCTGGGTGGGAATTCAAGAAACCAAAACTGAAAGTGACTTATCACAGACTTAGTCTTCAGGGGAGGGTGGTCGTTCTATACAAAATGCATACGATGTTGTTTGCCAATTAAGAAAATAAACACATGAACTTGAAAAATAAAAACATCAAATCACCAAAACATTGTGTCATAAAGTTTACTAATACAGATGTGGATAACATACAAGTAGCAAACGGTAGGCACTCCTGCTGTTGCAGCATCTGAATGATTCGAATCTTATCCTGGCTCTGGAGCCCCTTCTAGACCTCACACTGGGTGTTTCATGCACTCAAATCTCAACAGATACTTTGTGTTTGGAAATCTTTTTCCTCCGTTTTTGTGGAAATATGGCATTAATAATAATATTGTAATGATGACGATGTTGATCATTTCAGCTATTTCATTCAGCACACTTTAAACTTCAAAGAAATGCACATAAATGCATACCCTGGCAACCATCCCCAAGTCTTAGCTCAAAATGAATTCTGCTTCTTCGGAGCTCTTGAACTTTTCAATGTAGCAGACACAGCCCAACACGATAGTTAGGCCTGGGCCAGCTAGTTCAGAGGCTGGTGAGAACACTTCACTTGTCTGCCCTTGTATAGTAAAATAGCTTCTTAGTACATTAGATATTCCTGCCAGCACTTTGGAAGCAGTTAACTGCCCTGGTCCAGTTGCCTCCTCTGATAATGCACTGCGTGTGAACAGCTCTAGTCTCTACCCTAACTTCTACCCAGACTCTCTTGTACTAGAAATCATTCTGAAGTATTGGTTAGAATATTTGAAAAGGCAGCTTCCTGGGAATCCTCTGAAGGACTGTTGCTGTCAGTAATACCCTCTTAACATTTCTTGAGAGATTCCTGTATTTCATTGAACGTAAGACACTAAGATCTTTCAATCTGTCTGATCATGTTCACTTCTGAGATCCTTGTGGGTTGTTTATGTTGATTTTCTTTTGTGTTGCTTCTCAGTCATTTGTTTGTATTTTTTCTTATAACCCTGATTTTTTTGACATTGTGCCAGATACTATGGTTGTAGAAATAATTTTTGGTCTAGGATGAACATATCTTTCTACAGAGATAATTTTGTTGTGTTTAGTAAAGCGCATGGATGCATAAACAGTCCAGGACTCCCTGAAACAGAATTCAAGGCATGAGGTGTCCTGGAGCACCTGGAGAGCAGGTTTCCCTCTAGCTCATTGTTTCTATTCAAGTTCCTCAGTGGTCACACTCAGTAAACTCTGGTCTTAGCCTTTGCCCCTCTGGCCTGGGAGTCAGCTTCCTGAGATCAGCAAATGCCCTGAAAAGCAGTGACTGCTGGGCTCACTCCTCAGGCTCCTGCCTTCTCCAAGATTCTGGCCCAGTTATCCCTCATAACGTCTTTGGGATATTAATTAGTTGCAGGTTTTGTTAGTGTGGTTATTTACCCCACTATTTAAATAATAACAGAAGAAGGGTTAATTTTGTTACAGGAAGGGGGTCTTGATCCAACTCCCAAGAGAGGGTTCCTGGATCTCATGCAAGAAAGAATTCAGGGCGATTCCACAGTGCAAAGTGAAAGCAAGTTTATCAAGAAAGTAAAGTGGTGAAAGAACAGCTACTCCATGGACAAAGCAAGGTGTTCCCGAAAGCAAGAGGAGGAACACGTCTACCCTCGGAACAATCCTTGTTTATGTATCGGACAAGAAAAGACCATGGAGAGGTGTGCTTTGCTTCAAGGGTTTGTGATAAAGGATTAATTTTCTTAATTACTATGTTTTGCAAGAATCGATATTATTATCTTTAAAGGAAAATTAGGAATGGTTCTTTTCTCAGATATTGGGGTATCAGGACACTCCTAAGTCTGGGTCTGTTTAGTAAACATTATTAATCTGTTGCTCTAACCGTAAACATCTAGAGACTAGGAATACCCAACTTTCTGGGAATGCATCCCAGCAAGTCCCAGCCTCATTTTCTCGCTTAAGATGGAATCACTCTGGTTCAAACGCCTCTGACAATTTGAGTTTCCTCTTCTGTAATTACTCAGATTAAGGTAAAAAAATTTTATTTGAAGTTTTAATTTTCTTTGAATTTTAATATCGGAGTCAGTCTGTGTGATTTGCTTGATATTTAATGTAAATAGCATAGAGAAATGTTATATCAAAACTTTAATTTCAAGGAAAGGACTTTTTAAAAACTTGAAGGGGATTTATAATCAAATTGGGACTTTCACTTGGTTTTGACATTTTATCGTTTAGAGTATTTTATGTTGTTTAGTATATAACCTTCGATGCTTCATTGGAACAGGGTAATGAGAATAGAGAGTGAATATTTAAACTTGATTAGATCTTTGACAAACCTGACAAAAACAAGCAACGGGGAAAGGGTTCCCTATTTAATAAATAGTGTTGGGAAAACTGGCTAGCCACATGCACAAAACTGAAACTGGACCCTTCCTTACACCTTACACAAAAATTAAATCAAGTTAAAATAAAGATTTAACCATAAGACCTAAAACCATAAAAAACCTAGAAGAAAACCTAGGCAATACCACTCAGGACATAGGCATGGGCTAAAGCTTCATGACTAAAACACCAAAAGCAATGTCAACGAAAGCCAAAATTAACAAATGGGATCTGATTAAACTAAAGAGCTTTTGCACAGCAAAAGAAACTATCACCAGAGTGAACAGGCAACCTACAGAATGGGAGAAAATTTTTGCAATCTATCCATCTTACAAAGGGCTATTATCCAGAATCCACAAGGAACTTAAACAAATTTACAAGAAAATAACAACCCCATAAAAAGGGGGCAAAGGATATGAACAGACACTTCTCAAAAGAAGACATTTATGCAGCCAACAAACATATGAAAAAATGCTCATCATCAATGGTCATTAGAGAAATGCAAATCAAAACCACAATGAGATACCATCTCATGCCAGTTAGAATGGCGATAATAAAAAGTCAGGAAACAACAGATGCTGGAGAGGATGTGGACAAATAGGAACACTTTTACACTGTTGGTGGGAGTGTAAATTAGTTCAACCATTGTGGAAGACAGTGTGGCAATTCCTCAAGGACCTAAAACCCGAAATACCATTTGACCCAGCAATCCCATTACTGGTATATACCCAAAGGATTACAAATCCTTCTATTATAAAGACATGTATACATGTATGCTTACTGCGGTACTATTCACAATAGCAAAGACTTGGAGCCAACCCAAATGCCCATCAATGATAGACTGGACAAAGAAAATGTGGCACATATACGCCATGGAATACTCTGCAGCCATAAAAAAGAATGAGTTCATGTCCTTTGCAGAGACATGGATGAAGCTGGAAACCATCATTCTCAGCAAACTAACCGAGGAACAGAAAGCCAAACACTGCATGTTCTCACTCATAAGTGGGAGTTGAACAATGAGAACATATGGGCACAGAGAGGAGAGCATCACACGCTGGGGCCAGTCAGAGAGTTGGGGTCTTGGGGAGGGATAGCATTAGGAGAAATAACTAATGTCGATGATGGGTTGATGGGTGCAGCAAACCATCATGGCACATGTATACTTATGTAACACACCTGCAAGTTCTGCACATGTATCCCACAACTTAAGGTATAATAAATAAATAAATAAATAAATAAATAAATAAATAAATAAACTTGATCAGAGAACACAGAGTGAATATGGAATCCACTTAATTCCTGCACCATTGTGGCTCATTTGTGCTGTGTTTTGTGAGCACACCTGAGGGGCAAGGGTCAGAACTGGAGGGAATCACAGTTGTGTGGCTCTTGTCTTTTCCTACTGGAACCCGGTCCCCTGGAAAAATGCTTGGCTCCACATTTTCCATTTGGGGGATCTTCCCTAAAGTAATACACTGGTTTTTGTCTTTCTATTATTTTCAAATCTTTCTATGGGAAGGAAAATATGTTATCTTATTTATTCTCCTCTTCATCTCTTCATCACCACCCTTTCATCCTGGCTACTGAGGGAAAACAGGGAGATTCTTTTGGTGCTTTTCCAACATGCACTAAGATCAGTGGAAAACTCTCTTTTCCTTACAGGGTTGGCCTGTAGTTTGGAGGAGAGAGAGAAGGGATTAAATTCTGATTCAGGATAGTCTTGGAGGGCCTATTTGTTCTATCTGAGCACTGTTGATTATTAACATTAACACTGATATTTTATTTCCACTTGTCTGACTCCAATGTCCATCTCTCAGGTGGTTCCATCTTAGGCCATAACAACATTAATCTTTCTTTTGACCTTCTAACATCAACAAATCATAATATCCCATTTCTCCATGACTCAGTAAAGCAAAGCACAAGTACCCTGTGTCCTGGCAAGAGAGCACATTTGTGCTGTTTCTGCCTACTGGCCACAAGGAGGCACTGTGGCTTCATTGTCATCAGAGTCTATGGGGAGGGGCTGAGATTGCTCCCTGGAAAATTCTTAAGGGAAACCCTGGGGTTGGACCTAGATGCTGGGTCTGGGCTGCAGCTGTCTGGAATGAAGGCTGGGAATGAAGGAATTAGAGACCAAGCAATTTGCATCTATTGGTGTGGAGATGGGTTTTGCTCTAAACTGAGCTCTGAATGGGGCTGAGTGGCAGGTGTGCTTGCTGTGGCTATACCTCCAAGCTCCCTTACGATGTGGAGGTATGAGGAACTGCGGTGGTGCAGCACCCATGTTCTGGGTTGGGAAAGCAGAGAAGCAGTTTTCACGTCACAGGAGCCTTGAGAGCCTGGCCCCAAACCCCCAAACTGGCTCAGGGCAGCCCTACCTGCTCTGTTGAGAGTAGAGGGAAGAGTGGGGAGAAATGGAGGTGCTACCCTGGACTCTCGGAGGGACCCTGTCCCCCAGTGAGGGGACAATCACAATTACAACACCAGCAGCATATACACTTACTAGGCAGGCACTAGGGTGGAATAGAACAGAATTTTCTCCACCAAGAACTTTTGCTCTCAGCAGGAACCTTCCCCAGTCTATTCATAGTAGCCTCTGCTACTCGCTTCAGACTCCTGTGTGTCCCCTGGAAGAAGATGGGATTTGGGCAGAGATAGTGTATTTTCTTTTTTTTTTTTTTAAAGTTCTTTCCATGTGACTTGTTCATCTTCCTCTACATGTGTTTTGTATCTAGCTTCTGCCTCTTGTATTCATGTGTGACTTAGTTAAAGTGTTTGATTTCCAGCAGTACTGTAATGAATGACCACTAATTTTGGAGGCTTAAACAAAATACATTTGCTACCTTAACAATACTGGAGGCCAGGTGTCCAAAATGAGTGTAACTGGGCTAAAATCAAGGTGTTGGCAGGGCTGCATTCTTTCCCAAGGCTCTATGGGAGAACTGTTTTTCTCCCTTTTTCAGCTTCTAGAGGCCACCAGCATTCCTTGGCTTAAGGCCCCATCCAATCTTCAAAGCCAGCAAGGGCTGGCTGAGCCTTTGCTCATACTGTGTCACGCCGAGGCTCACTCTTCATCCTCCTTCTTCCACATTTTAGCATCTTTGTGATTATATTGGGCCTACCTGAAATATCCAGGACACTCTCCCTGTATTAAGGTCAGCTGACTGGCAACTTTACTTAGTGTGGAACTTTAATTTTTCTTTAACAAGCAATTTAACATATTTTTAGGTTCCGGGGATTAGACCTCGACATGGTTAGAGGGCCTTAGTTCTGCTATCCAAACCTAGGAACTTGGTAACAGGGAGGAAGACAAAACGATCATCTGGTAACCAGAATGTTGACCACCATTTTACATCCCACACCTAACAGACACAAAAAGCGATGAAGGTCACAAGGAAACAGACACCTCAGGTCACACAGCTCGGCTGTAAACAATTTTCTCCCTAGGATCAGCAAGTGCCCTGGGGTGCAGGGGACTCAGCGGTATGCCTCTGTGCCAACAGCAAAAATGTGGCCTTAAACTGCTTCTTCTTTGTTAGCAATTAACCTACTTGACCAACCCACAGAGCAGAGGCTTCTCACAGCTCTGTACACTCTACACCCTGAGAGGAAGTCAGTTAGTGAGATGCAAGACACTTTTATAAGGAAATGGCCAGGTGTAAAGATTAAGAAACATTGAGCTTTGCTAGAGGTAAAAATACGATGTAAATCAACTCGAGCATTTAATTTTCAAATCTTTGTGAAAAAGACAATCCTCTTTCTGTTTTATTGTACTAATAGAAAATGCGAGAGATTCTGTGCTCTGGGCTTTGCAAACTCAATAGAGTTCAAGAATAAATAAACTCAGGTCTTTCACTGCAAAGAAGAGCTTTGAAATCTAATGAGCTTTCAGGATATCCGTTCAGCTTTTTTATCTCTAACAATGCAGTTGACATGTTTGCTCTTCCTGAGGAGCTCAGGGGCCAACTCCTAACTCAGTGGTGGATAATTTAAGTGCTTTCAGAGGAGTAGGAGAGTTTGCAAAGAATCTGGCTTGCTATAAGAAAATGAGTTCATATTTAAATAATTGGAGTTTGAGGTGCAGGTGAATATAGTTGGCCGGATCCTAGGTAAGATATTCTATAGAGAAGGCTTTATGAATTGATAATATCAAAACAAATCTACAGGGAGCCTCCATAGGTGTGCATTTGTGTCTCAGCTCAATTATAGTTCAGTCTCGCCTGATTCATCTCCCAGAGACGGTTAAAAGAGCTTTCAAGTTGGGGGTGATGGCCCATTCAGTGATGTCACTGACAGATGCATGTTGTAGGGATAAAATGTCACAAAATTCATTTCTTTGCTCATGCTCACAGAGGCCCTGGTCTAGAATGTTCCACACCTGCTCTCACTCTGCCATGGGCTCCTGGACCCTCTGCTGTGTGTCCTTTTGTATCCTGGTAGCGAGTGAGTTCCATATTTATTATGGTCATGCTGAATCTCTTATTGATGACTCCTTATATTTTTCTTATTCGGTCCCCCAATTCTGTCTTCTTTTATAGCACAAACAGATGCTGGCGTTATCCAGTCGCCCAGGCACAAAGTAACACAGATGGGACAATCAGTAACTCTGAGATGTGAACCAATTTCAGGCCACAATGATCTTCTCTGGTACAGACAGACCTTGGTAGAGACTCTGGAATTGCTGAGTTACTTCTGCAGCCGGACCCTTGTAGATGACTCAGAGATGCCCCAGGATCGATTCTCAGCAGAGATGCCTAATGCATCATTCTGCACTCTGAGGATCCAGCCCACGGAACCCAAGGACTCGGCTCTGTATCTCTGTGCCAGCACCTTTCCCACAGCGCTGCAGAATCTCCCCCTCCCTGTGCAGAAACCCTGGTGCTTCCTCTTCCTTCCATACCTCCCAGCAGTCCTGAGCAAAGTCTTTCCTGCTCCCCCTTCACCATAATAATTAACTGGGTTTGGGGCATGACAGAAACAGAATATGGTAGAATATTAACATAAAAATCATGTGTAGGGGATAATGTAGAAAATGTGTTTTGTGAATTTCTCACAAACTGCCTAAGGAGTTAGGATTCATAGGCATGTAAGATAAACCTTAATTACCCACACTGTAGGTTTCTTTGCCTTCCAGCATTTGCCATTCCCATTAGCAAGCTGAGAGCTCCACAGAAAGGCGTGTCTTTTGAACTAGTCTGCCCTCCGCATTTTCTTTTCACTCTAAGCTGTGAACAGAAATTTCCCCTACAAGTTTTCTTGATTGTAAAGGAGAGTTCCTTTCTATGGCTTTCTTGATTGTGAAAGAAAGTTCTTTTCTATGGCATTCCTTACAATGTTGATGTCAACTTGCCATTTATATAGGAATTTTGCATTGCACTTAAGAGTGGGTAATACAGGCAGTTTAATAGGTTAGATGTAAGCTGCCCCTCCTGAATCCATTTGTCTTTATCCTGCTTAAGGAGAGACAAGTACTAGCTGAAAGCCTGTGTGACAACTCACATAACGCTGACATGGTCTCCTCCACTGCCTGCTTGGAGTTATCCACATGTATCCACACAGGCTGTCTAAAAGCACACAGGCCTGGCCAGTCTTACTTTAACCTCTTTCCTCTCTGATGCTGTGTCCTGGACAGCCATATCTATCTATCTATCTATCTATCTATCTATCTATCTATCTATCTATCTATCTATCTAGGTTTATGCTACACATTTCTACACTGCACTTGAAATTCACTCTGAAGAGTCATAAATTTCTTTTCTTCTATAGTAGTACTTGCATACTGATTACTTCTCAACCCCTATCAGGGAATCACTGGCAGTTGTTGTAAAGGATTCCTGTATTTTGACTGCCCAAGACAATCTGGGTTTCCCCGAGTTCTTCTATATAGGCAGATTTCACTTGTCATTGTTGTAGTTTTGTTATTTAAAGGTCAAGGTGGCCGGGTACAGTGGCTCATGCCTGTAATCCCAGCACTTTGGGAGGCCGAGATGGGTGGATCATGAGGTCAGGAGTTCAGTGCCAGCCTGGTCAAGATGGTGAAACCCCATCGCTACCAAAAATACAAAATTAGCCAGGCATAGTGGCATACGCCTGTAGTCCCAGCTACTTGGGAGGCTGAAGCAGAGAACTGCTTAAACCTGTGAGACGGAGGTTGCATGAGCTGAGATTACACCACTGCACTCCAGCCTGGGCTGCAGAGGAAGACTGTCTCTGAAAACAAAACAAAACAAAACAAAACAAAACAAAACAAAAAACAGGTCAAGGCTTTCAAGATCAGAACAGTACGGAATGAAATTCTATGGAGTTCAGTCGCAATGGTGGGAGAGATTGTAAAATTATAATAGTCACAAACCTTCCGGCCTTCCAAGGTTTGTGACTATTGTAATTTTACAATCTCTCCCACCATCCTGACTGAACACCCACAAAATTCAGAATTTTTTTTTAATGTAGATCGATAGGCCTACTCTGTGTTTATATCTTGTTTTGGTGTCTTCCTTGCTCTTTGGGCTTCTCCCCGCTGCCTCCAGATCATTTTCCTTCCTCCTTTGGAGCCCAGCTCCTTTACACACAGGACATTAGAACACGACCCTTCATTGCTGTGCTCGCTGCTTTCCCTTCAGAACTCTCTTCCCATTCAGTCCTCCTGTCTGCTGCTAATCCTGCCATCATTCTTAACGACTACTCATCACACAGACCACTGCTACACTGGTTTGGTTCCTCACCTTCTTGACTTCCTCTTTTGAGGAGTTTTTTGAACCTATAATCTTTTTAAGAGTTGCTTTCCTGATTATAGTTAAGTATCTACTGAATCAATGCATGTCTTCCTCAGCTTTGAGATTTCTGAGGGTTGCGACTTCGTCGAATATTTTATCCATTAATTTTAACTTTGTATATTAAACAAGGAAGGTATTAAAATCCCATGTCTTAAGTCAATGAATCAATAAATAGATTTAAAGAGACAAATGCAAAGCAAAATTGTTCAGAGTTGCCGTTCCGGGCTGGACTACAGATAGATGGTGTAAGAAGTAGTAAAATCATCTGGTAATTTCGACTCATGTTTAGAATCTTTGGCTGGAACAGCTCCAGGAGAATGAAGGGATCATAGGTGGAAAGAGAGACGAAGAGGCTAGGAAGGGAGAACTGGCTAGGATAGCATTCTCTACCTTAAAGTTTTCAAAGATAATATCAAGGTTCTAAATTTATTTTTAATATTTTTTGAAAATGAAAAGGAAATTATGCACGTGACCCAAGCTATACACAATAAGGAAACAGACACATAATGCTGAGATGGAATTATATTAAAATTCTGTGAAACTCACAAACAATTCTCATGTTGATTGGCAGTGCTGTGTGTGACAAAAATAAATTTAAAAATGATTCCTTTAAAAACATCATTTTAAAAAATCAGTGTTTTCCAAGAATGGGGGAAAAATTAAATACTATCTTATTTCGATGGTGCAAGAAATAAAGTGTGGTACTTCCCGCACCCCTCCACCCCACCCTGACCCAGCCGACTGTCCTTTCCTAGGCCCATGCCTTTTTAATGTGTATCTACTCTGGAAAAGGGAAGCGTAGCTGTGCAGGAAAAGTGGCAGTTCAGGAAATCAGGAGCTCAAGGGCTTGATGCAAGGGTCCCAGAAGGGGGCAGGGTACTGGTGATCAGAGGGGCTTAGGGAGCATGCTGCTAGGGTAAGCTGTGCATCCAAAGTGGTTCCTTTTGTCTCCTTTAACAGTTAATTTTTTGATTGTTATTACTTTAGTTGTCCTCCACATCTACCTCTTTAGTATGGCTGGCTATTTCTCTTTCCAACTCTTCAGGCACTACCCTGGATCTCACCCTAGGCGGAAACAAAGCCCCAAACTCTCACCAGCTTCGCTCATGAAACAACCCTTCCTGGCAGGCTGTGATCTCACCAAGTGATCAAGTTGATCAAGTTATAAACTGACTCCATCACTAGTCTAAAGGGCCACGGCAAGAACAGCTGCTGGGGAACCCCTAATTACAGTGTGAGGGGAGACATAAGGATTTTAAAGCAGTTTTAAAACTAGTCCTTCTCAAGAACCAAACATATAAGGGGTCACTGGGGCCTTTCTCTGATGTGGGTTAAAGAGGAAAGAACAGACAAAAACAAGGTTCGGATGCCTGCTCTGTGTTCCTACAACGCTCCCCAGAAGTCGCTGTGCACCTGCTGCAATTTCCCTTACTTTTCTGTGACACAGCCTTTCTTTGTTGGTTCCTCCTCTCTGTGACTTAAACCTCTCTCCCTGCCCTCCCCTATCTCCCTTCTTCCAGAAAGTTCCTCTGCCATTCCCAGAGACTTGCAAAACACTGGGTTTGAAATACATTAAACAGATAATTTTTTTAATTAATAATTTCTGTTACATGATGAAGGTTTCATATACGAATTGTGCACAGAAAAATCACAGTAAACTTCTGAGATAATGTTAGACAGCTTATGTAACAATCAGGTTAGCTTCGATGAAGGGATTTGGGACTCAGCATGAGAAGACAAGATAAGTTAGCAGACAAGAAAATGAGATGATTTATTCTGTGGTAGTTGGGAACTTGTTAAAAATAAATGGAGAAAGAAATTGTTGAAAACGATAAATCCCTTAAGATGTTGTGAATCCTGTCGCTTACATGGAATAGAAACTGAAAGAGATTAGATGGAACTATTCAGAATAAATGAGTATCTCAGACTAAGACTTTTGGTTTGTATCTTCACAGCCTGAAATTTTTAATTGACTTCTAAAAGCAACACTAAATAATATTATGATAGCCAATATTTTTATTTTTAAAGACCTTTAATTTGATTTCCACATGAGGGTTACTTGCCATAAAAGATAAATGATAAGAATGATTTGTATTAAAATTTATAGGGAAAAAAGGCTTGCATTTTTCTTATTAAATCAATTTTTCACAGATAAATTGATCTTTAGCCCATGTGAGAGTGCATTTCTTGGCAGTGAGAGAACTAATAACTAGATTACGGGATGTATCAATAAGAAGTAAAGTTAATCCTACCCAGCTTATATATTACATATATATATATATATATATATATATGTGTGTGTGTGTGTGTGTGTGTGTATGTATATAATTACATACACAGCTAAGCTTTTTAAGTCTTTTTAAGCTTTATAACACTCTGAACTAAGACAGTTTTTCTCCTTCACCTCATCAGTGAGATAGTGAACATCCTGCTTTTTCCAACCCACCCCACTTACTCCTATGTTTCCCTGTTCTGACTTCATTATGTCTTTTCCCTTGTCCCATTCCAGATATGCTCAGGAATCACATGCAGGGTCTTCTCCAAACTGTCCTCTCAATGGTCCATGGAACAATAAAGATTTCTAAGGGTAGGACTGTGGAGGAACTAAGACAGGGTCTGTGGTACACCCTCTAGAAGAACTGACAACACCTCTGTATACAACACCTTTAAGACCTCAGAGTAAAGTATCTATTTTCTGAAAAGTCATCTACATTTGACCTCTTTTCTTTTCTGCTTGCACTTTAAACTAGTACATAAACTGGGCTGTGATTTTGAGACATTGGGTGTTGAGAGGGAAGAAACAGATTGTCTCCAGAAGCCAGGCCTGCTATAGCAAAGTTTCATTTGAAAACAAGAATGATCATGGAGAACTAGAAGACACAGCATGTTAAATCTTCAAAAATGCAGGAAATCTGTGGTTTTTAAATAGTTCTGCATCTAGAGTTTACCTTAATGAGCCTCACAGAGTTTCAGATGTATTGAAGGAAAAGGAAAGTGAGTGCACTCTTATAGCTGGAGCAGTGCTGAGACTAGAACACCTCGAGCTTTATCTTAGCTTTCCAATGAAGAATTTGAAAGACTTTGGCCATTGATTTTGGCTTTCCACTCTTCAGTGATGTGATAAGTGATGAACACATAATCTAACATAAAAAATGCATGATCAAATTTGAACTATAGCCAAATCTTACACAAAATTTATATAAAATATTTGATTTTGCAAAAAAAATTGTTGCAGTGATCTCCAACCTTGCTCACCTTTTTTATCTTCGATATGTCACACAGAGTTTGGCACATAATAGATGATAAGTAAATTTATTTTAACTTTGTTGAGTAAATGACAATAATATTTCACATTCTTGCAATACAATAGTTGAATTCTATGTGTACCTTCTTAGCAGCTAGTTTCAAAAGAAACTTCATTAATACCAAGCAAGTCCATTATTGAACAGATACAACACAGGATGAAATAATTTTATTTAGATACTATTTTTAGGCACAGAAGGAAGGCGAAGTTGACTAATAGGAGATGGGGCATGAAGGGATAAAGGTGCTTATTTGGCAGTGGTGCTCTGCTGAATCCAGTCCATGGAGTTGCAGACCTCTGTGTAGACACAGGTTTGCCTTGCAGAGCACAGCCATAGCCTCAGGAGACAATGCCCTGGAGCGCTCATTGCAGACCATGAGGCCACCTGAGTTACACCCATCAATAGGGATAGGTAGGAGACCACAGTGCTCCTGATTAGGCTCAGATAGGAGCATGGTGTGTAAAATGTTCTTTCATTGTTATGGAGCCGTTTTCCCAGGTGGCTGATCCTCCAGAAGGCACCTCCTCTTTTTCTGGAAGCCCAATCATGAATCTAATTATCTCCAGTCTTTCTCCTTCCTCACCTAGCCCCTCGTCTTTCCTTGGTAGGCCAATCAGGCCACGAGGCCTTGAGAACTGCAGGAATTTAATGCTGCCTAACTAGCTCTGCTCCTTTCACTAGGGTTCCCTTCCACAGTTTACCTCCTTAGAAGGGTACCTGGAAGTGCCATTTGCAGACCGTCTATGTATCTTTTTACCCATTAGCCATAAATATCACAGAAAGAAAATATATAATTTAAATGAAAACTATCCTTTACCTCTCACAATTCATTCCAGGACCAGTTTTACAGTCCTCTGTGTTTCGGAAGAGGGGAACTATGGTGGAGAAGGATGAGCCTCAGCTGAAATTGAGAAGGGGTACAAAGAAACCAACTTGACCAGAGTCCTTTCCACCCTGCAGGAATTCCAGGCACATCACGTTGCCAGTAGTCTTGCCTAGGTAGCCTCTGTGACAGGCAACGCTGGAGAGGATAGGAGCGTTCAGACACTGCAGGAGGTCAGGTAAGTTGGCTGTGGAGTTGGGGATTGCAAGAGTAAAAATGGAAGATTACACGTGGGGTTCCTGAAAGTTTTTTTCTCAATATCTGTCCCCTTTAACCTTACGTATGCACTGTTTCCCTCAATTAGCCAATAACTTTTAGTTTGGGAGAACAACACTTTTTTTCTGGAAGGTTTTCCAGGTAATTCCAACCAATGAGTTGTTCTTTCTTTGACACTAGCATTGGGTACTACCAATCTCACATGTAGAGACTTTTATTTGTCAAGCAGGTATATGCCCCAGGCAAGACCAAATCCCTGAGCCACTGTTCAGTTTACCTCCTCAGTTTCTAGCCCTGCACATCCCTAATCATATTTCAATTAAATACTCTGATATCTTTATAACACTTTGTTACTGTCACGCCTTTTTCATTGCCTGAGCAAAACCATCTTCCTTCCTTAGTATATTCTAAAACTCCATATACCTGTTAAAGCGACTAAATATGGCCTGAGAAGGACTCCATACTTCTATATTTAAGTCCTTGTGGATAAACTGCAACCTATCTTAATAGATATACATGATTTAAACCCTAACTTAGGAGTATGCTCCTATAACAATAGCTGATTCTTGGCCAATCCCAGCAGCCATAATTCAACCCCTCATAGACTGCTAAGTGTTCAAATTGTGTTCAAATAAGGCAAACACAGATATAACCAATCCAGTTGTTGCTGTACCTCACTTCTGATTTCTGCACATGACTTTCCCTTTTTTGTCTATAAATTTGTTCTGACCATGAGGCATTTCTGAAGTCTTTCTGAATCTGCCGTGATTATGGGGACTGCATGATTCAGGAATCGTTCATTGCTCAATTAAAGTCATTTCAATTTAATTCAGCTGAAGTTTTTCTTTTACTGTATTCAAAAACTACTCTCTAGGAACTTTGCCTTGCCTGTGAATTTGGACTAACTGTTCCCCAACATGTCTTTTACCTTTAGCATTCTTAGACTTGGTACTTCTCTTCCAGGTGACACTTACTGCCACAGCTTAGGGTGTTGTCCTGGCCAGAGATGAGGCACTGAATGAGTACCAGCAGCTGCCCAGGGTCTTGGCAGAGAGACTGTGGACACTCGAAAGCTGATGGTGGCAGGTGAGCTCAGCTTAATCAGCATGACATCATTATCAATGGTGGCTCCATTATATTTGGGGTGGTGGATGATCTTGGCTGCCTTAATGAATTGCTAATTGCCCTCAAGAATATTATCCTTGTGTTCTCCCAGAAGCACCTGGATTCAGCTGGATTAAAGGATCAAAAGTTCCCTATGGTAGGCCGCAGTGGCTCACACCTGTAATCCCAGCACTTTGGGAGGCTGAGGTGGGCTTATTAGTTGAGTTCAGGAGTTCAAGACCAGCCTGGCCAACATTGTGAAACCCCCATCTCCACTAAACACAAAAATTAGCTGGGCGTGGTGTCACATGCCTATAATCCCAGCTACTCAGGAGGCTGAGGCAGGAGAATTGCTTGAACTCAGGAGGTGGAGGCTGCAGTGAACCGAGATCCCGCCACTGCTCTCCTGCCTGGGTGACAGGGCAAGACTCTGACTCAAAAACAAACAAACAAAAAATTGTTTTAAGTTTCCTAAGTATCTAACGAGATCCTTCCACTTCCCCAATCCCCTCTTCATAAGCAGAAACACGGGCATCTTCCTCTTCAAGCGTTCACTTGCACAGGTAATTGTTCACTTAAGGTGGCATTATGCACTACCACACATGGTGCAGTTAGAGTTTTCCTTATGGAAGTGTCACTACAAGTGCAGACTCGTAGTCCGCCATCTTGTTAGATTAATAAAGAATAGGAATGGAATCCCAATGACCTCAATAAAATAATTAGAGATGAAAAGGCAATTGGTAGAGTTTGATCAGAACCTGTCACTTCTTCTCTGATTAAGATTACCAATTCTCCATCGGAAGATGAGGGAGGAGTCAGAGGTTTGGCAGAATGTTAAGAAAGCCGAGTAAGTCAGGCTTACTTGGCTACTGTACTAAAAACATCTGGCATTTTATTATCTGTAAATGTCTTTTTTTCCTGGTTGAGATATGATTAGGACTATGTAACAATTCACATTCTTAAGCTATTTCATCACTCACCCTTCTATGTCTTTAGCATCCTCATTTGGGAAGACATCAGAAAATCCTAAAGGTTCCCTCTCCATGCAAGAGCCCCTTGATCCATCAGACAATGCTTGAGAGAATAAAAAGCCCCTTAAGATCTGGGAGTGCTTCACACCTAAAGCATAACTCTGCAGATCACCCTGATTGGGCTTTGTCAAGGCAGAGGATAACTTGATCTTAGGGCATAGGGAAGTGTGCGTTGGTCATGTAAGTCTTGCAGCAGTGAGCCGCAGCCACAGACCATTGGTTCTTGATGAGGGAGTTGCTTCAGCAGTGGTAGCCAAGGTTCAGGGACACCTGGTAAAGGGTGGCATTCTCCTGACAGGTGTACCTCCCAAAGATTTTGTTATTATCATAATCAGTGGGGAAAGCACCTTACAAAGAAAACCTGAAAATCATCTGTTAAACAGATCCATCTTGGAATTTTGATGCCAGTAATTTCTCTCTTTGGTTCTAGCCTGCAATTTTTATTAAATAATTAAATAATTTAACAGACTATTATAAGATTTACCTCCCCAAGCATTCACATTATCCTGGTTGTCTTTTTAGCTTTCATCAATTTATTAAGCATTGTGAAGTCTGACCAATTGATTCCTCGAGATTTCTTGTAGCTCCAAAAGTCTGTGATCATATTACATGGGACCCGTTATTCAAATATTTTAAAATAATGTTAGTAAAAAGGCATATAAACAGATAAATTTATAACAGGTAAATTTGGGACAATTTGGTATTAAGTTTTTGTTGTATACAGTTTAGCAGTATGAAAAGCCATTTCCCTATTTTATTCATAATGGAATGACATGTTACTTTACAGATGAGGCGCTTCAGTGACAATGATGTTGTAAAACACAGCCCATAGATTGCATTCATGAGAAACAAAATTGCTTTGTGCATTAGACCCCTCAGCTCTATATCAATAGACCTTTAGTGTAGAGGAGGTACAGGTTCTGACACTCATAGCCTCTTCAGGAGCACAAGATTAGTTCCAATTACTAACTTGCATTTTTTAGAAAGGCCAGGACAACCACTTCCTTAATCTGAGCTATACTCTTATTTGTTTCTCTCCATCATAATTTTACCTGGAAGTTGAGAACAAGTTCTTATTTAAATCTATCCCTGATCACTCCCATTCACTGTGGTCTTCCTCCAGGAAGTGATATTTAGTTGCCTATGAATATAAGTACTTTACACAGTTGTTTCAACATATTTAGTTTCTTCAGTAGAGAGACCAGATTCAGCACTCATTGTTGTCTTCCAGAGTGCAAAGCACAATTTTTAATAGGTGATAGAAATTTACCAATTCATTCCCTGCAAGAGATTCATCAGCAGCTCCCAGGAAAGCAAGGAAGAGGAAGATCTTCATGGTTTCTCACTGGATCTGGCATAGGCAATAGAATGACAGGTTTTCATCCACAGCTATGTACACCCCCATATCTATCATCGATACCCATCATCACCACAGGGGCCAGAAAAGCAATTTCACAGGAAACTCACAAATCTGAACCTAGACTTTAATTCTGTGAAGGATGGAAAAGAATTCACCATCAACTTTATATGTCAACATTTGTTCCCTTTATAGAAGACTATGGAAATGGAAGGAACAAACGCACTGATTAGCATAGTTGCCCATCACAGGAAAGACGCTGGAGTAAGGTTGCAGGACAGAGCTCCAGGTGTCTTAGGTAGCTGTTGTCTCAACTGTGAGTGTTTATTCTAAGATTATCTTGAATGGTGCAAATTTGATGTTTAATAACATAAACTCTTTCACAATTATATTCTGTATTATGGTAGGCCTGGTGTTACACATTCATGTAAATTTTTCTTTATGTGTATGAACAACTTGTTCCCCTGAAAAAAGAACAGTTGTTCTTATTTGAAATTAAAATAGATAAGTAAACATGACAGTTAAATTTACTTAGAGCTTACTGTATATGTCAGGGATATTCTAAGTACTCTGCCCATATTAATTTAGTAATTCTCACTACAACCATATGAGATACCTATTATAATTCCCACTTTATGTGGGAAAACTAAGGCACAAAAAAGTATAGGGGATTTGACCAAAATCGCACAGCAAGTACATGGTAGAATCAGGATCACAAGAAAATCTGTCCTCGGAATCTGTGATCTTAACTTCTAACCCACACTTCCCCAGTCAATTTTCTGGATACTAAGATAACAGAATTATTGGCCAAGGATAGCATAATGAAATATAGATAGCTTACTGTGTACAGACACTGTGGAATGAGTCTACCTGCATCAACTTATCTAGTCCTCACAAATAGCACTATAAATGTTGCGCCATAATTCTCATTATTTGAAAAATGTGGTGGAGGAGGCTTAGAGAAGTTAAGTGTTTTTCTTTAAGTTTCATAGCTGTTAAGTGGCCAATTCAGGGTTCAAACTCAAGCAGCTCCACTTGAGGGTCTATGCCTTCAATAGTGGTGCCGTGAATACAATAAGGGAGAACACAACGAGCTCTGCCAAACTGAGGGCTAACTCCAAGGAGTATTCACAATTTTAGAAAATACAAGAAATGAGTTCCTGGAGCAGAAATTGTCAGAAGTACTAGGGCATGACAGAAGTATACAGCTGAGTGCATCTCAGTGAGAAGTAACTCATAGCTCAATGTAGCCATGCTCTACACCTATATAATAAATCGAAATGGCCTAGCAGGCCTATTTCTGCTAATGTAAATTATCACTCCTGAAGTAGTTTCTGCTTCTTTTACATTTGAAATATTGCTGCTCTCAAGATAACTGGTTCAAAGGCAGCATTTCTCAACCTTAGCACTACAGACATGCTGCACCAGATAATCCTTGGCTGTGGATACCTGTCCCGTTCATTGCAGGATGTTGATCAGCATCTCTGATCTCTGGATGAAAACAGCAAGACCTATGTCCTCTAGTCATGACAACCAAGAATGTCTCCAGACATTGCCATGTGTCTCCTGGGAGGCAAAATGATCCCCAGCTGAGACCCACAGCTCTAAGGGGAAAATAGGGAAACAGGGCTTTCCTTCTAATCCCATCTCCTTAAAAAAGTGTATTAAGGTGTTGGACAATATAGATTCTCAGTAAATACAGAATGAATGGCACCCCAGACATGAAGCTGCCATTAATTGATCCCTAAAAATTAGGAAATATTAAGGCATAAGAGAAGGGGCAGTTTTGCTTTAAAATAAAAAGTTCAAAATTGCTTACCTTTTTAGGTTTTCACTGGAAATTAAAGTTACTAAAAGTACCTAATGAATTCTCACTAATACGTGTAATTCTGTCTATATGCAGAGTATACAAAAGAAAAATTAAGATGTATTTTTGATGAAAAAACTATAAGAAAGGCATAAAATGTTTCCTTTTATTAAAAAAGAATAATTTTGTTTGAGTAAGAGGTTATTTAATGAATGCTTTCAAAATGTGGATTTAAAAATAAAACAAGGCAGGAAGAAACTAGAGAGTAGGAAAGATGCACAGTAAAAAAAAAAGTTTCAAAAGCTATATTTTTATAAGAAAAAAATTTTAAATAGTTTTTTTTTTTCTGGTATGAAAAATAATCTTATTCAGTCAAAATGATAAGTAAAAAAAGTAAAGTTTGTCCTAGGTAGAATGATTGGTTGTTCTCATGAGAGTATAAGGCAAAAATTACAGTTTTGAGAAAGTGATAAAAGGTTTGAGAAAGTCATAAAAGTTCTCAAAAGACTCATAAAAGATTTGTGAAAAAATAAATATTATAAAAACAATTTTGTGTGTGATCAAGTCGGATACAATTTGAAGAATGTTGCTTTTTTTTTTTTTTGAGACGGAGTTTCGCTCTTGTTACCCAGGCTGGAGTGCAATGGCGCGATCTCGGCTCACTGCAACCTCCGCCTCCTGGGTTCAGGCAATTCTCCTGTCTCAGCCTCCTGAGTAGCTGGGATTACAGGCATGCACCACCATGCCCAGCTCATTTTTTGTATCTTTAGTAGAGACGGGGTTTCACTATGTTGACCAGGATGATCTCGATCACTTGACCTCGTGATTTACCTGCCTCGGCCTCCCAAAGTGCTGGGATTACAGGCGTGAGCCACCGTGCCTGGCCAAATGTTGCTTTTAAGTTCTTTCTAAATTGAATTTGATATCAAAAGTACACTGATGCAAATCTATAATTTAGTCTCCTGTTTTAAAACAAGATGTTCTTGGAGTTGATTGCTTTTAGTAAAAAAAATTTAAGAGACTTTTTTTTTCTTTGAAAAAACAGAGTGAGACTTGCCTAGGCTGGAATGTAGTGGCAGGATCACAGCTCACTGCAGCATTGACTTCCCAGGCTCAGTTGATTCTCCCACCTCAGCCTCCCAAGTAGCTGGGACTGCAGACATACGCCACCACAATCTGTTGATTTTTGTATTTTTGTAGAGACGGAGTTTTGCCCAGGCTGGTCTGAAACTCCTGAGCTCAAGCAAGTATTCCACCCACCTTGGCCTCCCGAAGTGCTGGGATTACAGGCATGAGCCTTTGTGCCTGGCCCAGGAAACAAAGATTCTGTGTCTTACAAAAAATAATTTTCTGTATTTCGTGTTGTCTTTGTTAGGTTTGTTAGGTTTTCAATTACTTAAAAAAATTGAGCCTTAAATGAGTTAAGGGTGTTTGGTATTTTTTTTTTTTTTAATCTTTGCAACTTTAATTTTCTTTATAATCTTTTAATTGCCACTTTAGGTAAATGGATAAGTATTCATTGTTTCACAGTGATTTGAAAACTTATTTTGATCCAATATTCTAAATCAACACTTACAACTAAATTCACTAAAATCAAATTCAAAATTAAGTCTTTAGAATGAAATTTGTTATAATAATATTTATCCATTATGATCTCATGATCCAGTAAAAGAAATTCCTCACCACAACCACATTTTCCCAAAACCACATCTTTACGAGACTGAAAACATCATCTCCAAAAGCACCCTAAAACACTGAAAGAAAAATTCACCGTGCTGGGTAATACAATCTTACCATCCTTGCACTAAGAAGATACAATGAGTGTGTATGAGTGGGAGTTTGAGTGTGTGTGTGTGTGTGTGTGTGTGTGTGTGCATTTTCTCATGGAGACTCATCCACATGAAACAGCTTCTCTTTGGATTGCATTACTAAGAGGCACTGGGTTACTAGTGGAACTCATAGGCACTTCTGGGGAGTGACTAGAAATGTCAGACCACTCAATATACCTAAGATATAGCTGATAGGGTTGTTTATTTCAAGACTTTCTATGATTTCAGAAATAAATATAAAAAAGCCTAGAGACCCAATTATAAAATGCACTATCTACAATTCAGTAAATAATCTAAGTACAAAATATGAAGAGATATGTGTCTGATGAATCAAAAGGAGATGTGAAATATCAATCATGTTTCCAGGCTGGATCTGCTTGGATCTCTTCAAACTGTTTTACTTTATTCCCTGTGTTATTCAGGGTTCTCTTTCATCTTATCATATGAATTGCAATTATGCAACAATTATTTATTAGCAATCAAAGTGTTGGTTAATGCATCCTTTTGTCTCCACTGGCTAAGGGTGGATTTGGGGATCACCCTAACTGGCCTGTTTGGGAAAGCACTGGGGGTGTATATGTGAGAGGGTAGGGTTTGTACGAGTGGGGATGTGGGAATCCCTGTTCCTGATTTGGACAATCTTGAGCACATCGAGTCAGAAAGTGAATCCTTGAGACTGTGGACGGTTGACCACGTGGAGGTGCTGTGGCTCCACAATGCTTCAGGGAACCCTAGAGAGGGGTGGGAAGTGATCCAGGCGAGGAGGGCTGAAAGGAAGCCTGGTTGTCTGTTGGCATCAGCGGGGCAATTTGAATTCAGAGTGGATCCTGAGTTAAACACAGACTCCTCACTGCCAGAGCAGAGTAGGGGTGCCAAAGGCACCAAAGCACGTTTACACATCCTTCAGTCTTCTCCCATTTGGTGAATACAAAATCTTCGAAACAGAAATAGAGCACTCCCTGTGACCCTAGAGACACAAGATAGGTGTAGTTCTGGGTGAACATTTCATCCACATTCCTAATGAGCTTCCTCTTTTCTTTATGGGAAGTACAGTCACTCAGGGGACTTAGATGATGCAGTGTTCATGGCTTCACCTGAAGCAAAGGGAAAAATCATACCCAGGAGAACACACAGCAGCCTGAGCTTGAATGGTGAGGGTCCCATCAGGTGCAATGAGTTGCTACAGCATAAAACAAGTCTTCAAATGGTAATGACTTTGAACCCACAACTTTGAAACCTTTCTGGATGTCAGTTGACTCTTTTAACCAAGGGTATCTCTGTAGGCTGAAATATAAATATCCAGAGGTTAAACAAAGAGGAAAATAATTCAACTTGGAGTTAGTTAAATTTTGTGAAGAGAAGTCATAAAAGTCACCAGGACTGCTATGACAATGTCCTTTAGACTACAAAAAAATCATAAATGTTAAAACAGCATTCAAATGAAGAATTTAGAATAATGGGAGTAAAATATGCATAGAAGAACAAATCCCTCTGCTAAAATCTGGGAATGAGAGCACACATTTTAAGATTTCTTTCAAAACATATGTATATATTTTTTCCCAATCTAAGCTTCTCAACTCTCTCTATTATAAATGATTTGTTCCTGTGGAGAAAAGAAGGGGCGTGGCGAGTTAGCTCTGCAGTTCACCCACTTAGCAGGGCCAGTGACATCATCAAGTCACTGAGAGCCCAACTTCAGTTTGCCCACAGCAGGGCTGGGAGACACAAGATCCTTCCCTGGTGCTGAAATGGGCACCAGGCTCTTCTATGTGGCCCTTTGTCTGCTGTGGGCAGGTGAGGGCTGGTCACAGGAGGGCCTCCTTCCCTGGAATTCCCAAGGCCTCCATGCAAGCTTTTCTGTTGGGATGACAACATCAGTGTCTGTTGTTCTCTATTATAGGACATGGGGATGCTGAAATCACTCAGAGCCCAAGACACAAGATCACAAAGACAGGAAGGCAGGTGACCTTGAAGTGTCACCAGACTTGGAACCACAACTATATGTACTGGTATCGACAAGACCTGGGGCATGGGCTGAGGCTGATCTATTACTCAGTTGCTGCTGGTAACACAGAGAAAGGAGAAGTCTTGGATGGCTACGTTGTCTCTAGATCAAACACAGAGGATTTCCCCCTCACTCTGGAGTCATCTACCCGCTCCCAGACATCTGTGTACTTCTGCGCCAGCAGTGACTCCACAGTGCTGCACAGCTGCCTCCTCTCTGCTCATAAAGGGCAGTTAGAAAAACTGAGGTTGCCTATGCTCCCAAGTCTGGGCCCCACCCCAGGAAGTCTCGGCCCCCATAGGAGTCACAAAGCCCTGGCCAGCCTGGGGGTCTTGGACAGGGGCCATATGACCCTTAGTGCTGCGGCTCTATTCCTACCCCTGTCTCAGACCATCTGGAGTTTGCCCCAATACCCTAACCTTGCCTGGTCTCTCTTCTGCAGCTCCCTTTTCCTGCTTGCAGAATGGAAAAGATATTTTGTTGATATTCCTAATTCCCTTCATAATTTCAAAGCCAACATATTCTTCTCTCCCTTATGGAATCAGTGACTTCTTCATGTAAACCTTACTCTATCCTCTACTACCCTTCAACTCACAGACATAAACCTTCTCCCATGTGGTCTCTGCTCCTGGCTGCCTTTCTTCTAAGGGCAATTGTGCTACAAGGTCCTCTATCATTTGCCCTTCCCCTGCCTCTCCATCAACATTTTGCATCAAGTTTCCCCTGGCTCTTAACTCCAGCCACACTCCTCCACGTTCAGTAATATCTTCAAAGGTGTAGTGTTGTTTTCCATCCTGGGGCCTGTTTATGAATAACAGATTATTTCTACTTCACTGAGCATACGTACTTCTGACCTATTCCCAGCCTATACTTAATTCCTTACATAAAAGTCTATTTCAGGTACATTTACTCTTAACTGTAAAAAGCGAAACAAATTTTACTAGAAAAAAGGAGTATATTTTTAGCACTCAATTGAGGAATTAGTTGTTTAGATGACACACAAGAAAACCACAAGCCATAAAAATATTTGTAACTCGGCTAGGTGCGGTGGCTCACGCCTGTAATCCCAGCACTTTGGGAGGCCGAGGTAGGCGGATCACGAGGTCAAGAGATCGAGACCATCCTGGCCAACACGGTGAAACCCAACTCCACTAAAAGTACAAAAAATTAGCTGGGTGTGGTGGTGCGTGCCTGTAGTCCCAGCTACTCAGGAGGCTGAGGCAGGAGAATTGCTTGAAACCAGAAAACAAAAGTTGCAGTGAGCCAGGATTGCGCCACTGCACTCCAGCCTGGTGATAGAGCAAGACTCTGTCTCAAAAAAATATATATATATCTAACTCCAGTTGCATTAATCTATACTTTTGAACACCAAAACATACCATAAGAAATGAAATGTTAAACCACAGCATGGGGAAAAAAATGAAGAAGGCATGCAGATAATGAAAAATCAGTGTGACAGAGAAGAGTCGGGCTCACCAAATACCCAATGGCTCCTCTATGCTTCCTGGCCTCACTTGCACATGGAGGATTGGGAGCATGCCTCTACGTTCTGAATAGTGGGATGCGAATAAAAATGATGCCAGCCCAGTTTCAAGCCTGACCCTTAAAAATATCCTGTGGCTTCATGCTGAGGGTCCCTAAATGTACTCCCATGTTTAGAGATCTGGTGTGTGGCATAGAGGTATACTCACAGCTAAGATTTTTTAACATGTCATAGTAAGTTGTCAGCAGCAGATCATACGGAGAAAACACGCAGTGGGATCTGGAGGAATCTGGCAGAATTCACACTCAGGCTTCGTTATGTTCTCTTCCTCCCAGGAGGGGTCACACAGGGCTCTATCTTCACTGAGTAGCAAAATGCATTAACACATGAGCAGTGATTCTGACAAGTGAGTCCATTAGAGACTCAGCACTCAAGAGGCTTTAGAGGGGGCTGGTCACATAAGCAGATACTGCCTAGCATTAACCTAAAATCCAGACCCCAGAAGGAAATCTGGTGTTCAGTAGAATACTGTTTGCAACACATATATCCCCATTCCCACCTCTCTGGACATCATCTCCTTGTGCTGTTATCTTATGCTGACTCTAAGGAGTGCCATCCCCTAACTCCTTTTATTTCTTATTACTCAGTTAATGAATAAAAGTGTGTTTGTGACTGATGTTGCCCCATTAGAAAAAACGAAGTCAGATAATGACCACTACAGTTCAAACGTAATTTACACTAGAGGTGTAGCTATAAGGTTATTTTTAGATTTCAGCAAGTCTGTTTGATTTTGTATTTCCTACAATATATACTGATATTTTCAGGAATAGGAGAATTCCTCACCCATCTTAGGTGAAAAACCAGAACTTACTTTTATTACATTTTATTACATTTATTATCCCAAAACTACAGGCAGAACCATGATGAAGGCTTGGTACGCAATGCATCGTGAAGACTGATAATGGCAAAGAGGAAACTGCTCATTGGTCTTCACTAAAAATGAACCCTTCCAACTCTGAGCTCAGGGTATTATTTTATCCCTTTAGCTTACAGCGTGTCGGGTACTTCAACAAGCTTCTAGGATACACTTGTATCAGTTAACTCAGCTGCTATGCGCATAGGACCAGGAAGATAGAGAACCTAGTAAAAGAGAAATGCCGGCTGTGGAAGGTGGCTCATGCCTGTAATCCCAGCACTTTAGGAGCTCGAGGCAGGTGGATCATGAGGTCAAGAGATCGAGACCATCCTGGCCAACATGGTGAAACTCCATCTCCACTAAAGATACAAAAAATAGCTGGGCGTGGTAGTGCATACCCGTAGTCCCAGCTACTCGGGAGGCTGAAGCAGGAGAATCACTTGAACCCGGGAGGTGGAGGTTGCAGTGAGCTGAGATCATGCCACTGTACTTCATCAGCCTGGCAACAGAACGAGACTCCATCTCAAAGAAAAGGAAAAACAGAAATGTCCAAAGAGAAGGATAATTGCTGATAAGACAAAGAGGTCACGAATTGATGTCTCTATTTCGAGTTGTCTTCAACTAGAAACATCCAGCAGAGGATGGGCCTAGAGATGTAGTGAGAGACCTAATCCCCAAGCCCTAGAGATGTGAGTGGGAACACTTGGATGAACTTACACAGTCTATGAATATGGTAAAGCAACTCTGTGCTCTGTTTTACTTATAGTAATTGGTTTCTAAGAACATAGGCATTTATGGAGCCAATGATGTCACTGTGGGAACTGCCATGAGAGAACAAGGACGTCCCTCCTCCTCTGCTTCTGCTCACAGTGACTCTGATTGGGCAAAGCTCCCATCGTGCCCTGACCCTGCCATGAACACCAGTCTCCTCTGCTGGGCAGCTCTCTGTCTCCTGGGAGCAGGTGAGTCCTAGGAATGCCATGGCACATTGGATCTCTCAGTGATTATTTCAACCATTTCCTTCTATTTTCAAGTTCTGTCTTTTTCCTTCACAGAACTCACAGAAGCTGGAGTTACCCAGTCCCCAGATATAAAATTACAGAGAAAAGGCAGGCTGTGGCTTTTTGGTGCAATCCTGTATCTGGCCATGCTGGCCTTTACTGGTACCAGCAGATCCTGGGACAGGGCCCAAAGCTTCTGATTCAATATCAGAATAAGGATGTAGTAGATGACTAACAGTTGCCTAAGGATCGATTTTCTGCAGAGAGGCTCAAAGGAGTAGAATCCACCCTCAAGATCCAGCCTGCAGAGCTTGGGGACTCGGCCGTGTATCTCTGTGCCAGCAGCTTAGCCACAGCATTGCAGAGACACTTCCTCCTGTGCAGAAAACTGAAGGGCTTCTCTTCTCTATCAGCTCACAGCAGCCTTTCCTTATTCCTCATCTTCCCGGGGAAGAAGTGAGTTTTCAGATATAGCTAGGATTCATATAGTGGGAGAAAATAAAGTAATGCTCCAGTTTCATTCTTTCTATTGTTTGCCAAATCTGGTGCTTTTTCAAAATGCATTAAGATCAGTGGGAAATTTTCTTTTCCTTACAGGGAAAGCCTATAATTTGGAGGGGAGAGAGAAGGGGTTTAATTCTGATTTAAGACAGTGATGGTTGGTATTTTGCTCTCCCATCTGAGCCAGGTGGTTGTTTATGGATATTAAAGCTGATATTATGTCTCCATCTGTCAGACTGTAATGTCCACCTCTCAGGTGGTTGCATCTCGGGTCATAACATTGTTTTATGACCCTCCGACACCAATGAATTATGGTATCTCTTTTCCCCATAGCTCAAAAAAGGCAAGTGCGAGTCCGGTGTTTGACAAAACAGCACATTTGTGCTGTTCCTGCCTACTGGACCCTAGGAGGCTCTGTGGCTCCATTGTTATCCCGAGTGTGTGGGGGAGGGGCTGGGATTGCTCCCTGGAAGATCCTTAATGGAAACCCTGGAGTTGGACCTGGATTCAGGGAGCTGGGTTGGAGGTGCCTGCAATGAAGCCTGAGAATAAAGGGATTAGAATAAAAGGCAACCCTTTTGCCTCTAATGATGTGGAGATGGGTTTTGTTTTAAGCTGAGATTTGAATGAGGCTCTGAGTGGCAGGTGTGCTTGCAAGTGGATACACCTCTGAGCTCACTTAAGATGTGGAGGCACAAGGAGTTGGGGTGGCGCAGCACCCATGTTCTGGGGTGGGGAAAGCAGGGAAGCAGTTTCTGTGTCACAGGAGCCTCATACGGCCTGGCCCCAAAGCAGCTCAGGCCAGCCCTACCTGTTCTGTTGAATGTAGAGGGAAGAACAGGTAGAATCGGAGGCACTACCCTGGTCCATGTCAGAGGGACCCTGTCCCCAGGGAGCTTCAATCACAGTGATGCTACCAGCAGCATATACACTTATTAGCAAGGCTTAGGATGGAGTAGGACAGAATTTTCTCCCCAAAGAACTTTTGCTCTGAGCAGGAAAATGCCCTGATCTAGTTCTAACTCTGTTTCTCCAGAGGCTTCTGTGTCCCTGGAACAAGGTGGGTTCTGGGCATATATAAGTTCTGCTTATCGGTTTGTTTCACCTGGCTCGATTTCAAGTTTTTCCATGTGATCGTGCATCTGACTCTACCAGTATGTTGTATTGGCTTTTACCTCTCCCTCCCATGAGTCCCATGGCTACTATAAGGTACTCATTTTCTATTGCTGCTGTAATGAATTACCACTAACTTGGTGGCTTACAATAACACAAATATTACCTTACCGTTCTGGAGGTCAGAAGTCCAAAATGGATGTTACTGGGCTAAAATCCACGTGTTGGCAGGCTGTATTCATCCCCAAAGCTCTAGGGGAGCACTGTTTTTCTCCCATTTTCAGCTTCTAGAGGCCACCACCATTCCTTGGCTCACAGCCCCATTCAATCTTCAAAGCCAGCAAGGACTGGCTGAGCCTTTGCTCACTCTGCATCACTCTGATGCTCAGTCTTCGTCCTCCCTCTTCCACATTTTAAGACCCTCGTGATTATACTGGGGTCACCTGGAAAATCCAGGCCACTCTCCCTCTATTAAGGTCAGTTGATTGGCAACCTCACTTCACTTGGAACTTTAATTCCCCTCTATCAGGTAATTTAACACATTCACAGGTTCCAGGGATTAGGCCTGGGCATGTTTGAAGGGCCATCACACTGTCTCCCAAACCTAGGCACCTGGTAACAGGCTGGAAAACATAGTGGGGGCCTTGAAAACCGATTGATGACCACCATTTTGCATTCTGGATCTAAGACACACAACAAAGGGATGGAGCCCAGAAGAAAACAGACACCACAGGTCATACAAGCTTGTCTGTAAGCTATTTGCTCCTTATGATCAGCAAGTGCCCTGGGGTGCAGGGGACTCAGCAGTATGCCTCTGTGCCAACAGCAAAAATGTGCCCTTAAACTACTCCTTCTTTGTTGTTACCAAATAAATAACCTACTTGACCAATCCACAGAGCGGAGGCTTCTCTCAGCTCTTACTGATTTATTGTGTGCACAGAGAATGTGAGATTCTGTGCTCTGGGCTTTGCAAACTTACTAGAGTTCAAGGATCAAAAAACTCAAGAGAGGCCTTTCACTGCAAAGAAAAACTTTGAAATCTAATGAGCTTTCCGGATACCAACTTGGCTCCCGTATCTTTAACAATGCAGTTGACATGCTTGCTCTTCCTGGGTAACTCAGATGCTAACTTTTAACTCATTTAAGTTCATATAAAGGACTAGGAGCACAGGGCCACTAGTGAGAGGAATAGGAGAGTTGGCCGAGAAGCTGGCTTGCAATAAGACAATGAGTTCATCTTTAAACAGTTGGAGTCTGAGGTGCAAATGGTTGCAGTTGGCAGGCTCCTAGGTAAGGCATGTTCTGGAGAAGGTACTATGAATTGATAATATCAAAACAAATCTACTGGGAGCCTCTGCAAGAGTGCATCTGTATCTCAGATAAATTACAGTTTAGTTCAGTCCTGCCTGATTCATCTCCCAAAAATGTAACCTCTGCTTAAAGGAGTTTTCAAGTTGGGGGTGGTGGCCCATTCAGTGATGTCACTGACAGGTGCACCTTGTGGAGGTAAAATGTCCCAAAGTTGTTTTTTTTTTTTTTTTTTTGCTTATGTGCATAAGAACCCTGGTCTGGAATGTGCCACACCTGCTCTCACGCCGCCATGGACTCTTGGACCCCCTGTGTGTCCCTTTGTATCCTGGTAGCCAGTGAGTCCTCACATATTTATCATCCTCATGCTGGGCCTCTGTATAGATGACTTACTTCTATTTTTCTTATTCTGTTTCCTATTTTTGCTTTCTTTTATAGCATGCACAGATGCTGGCATTATTCAGTCACCCAAGCATGAGGTGACAGAAATGGGACAAGCAGTGACTCTGAGATGTGAGCCAATTTTAGGCCACAATCTCCTTTACTGGTACAGACAGACCTTGGTGCAGGGACTGGAATTGCTGAGTTACTTCCGCAGCCGATCTATTATAGATGATGAACAGATGCCCAAGGATCGATTCTCAGCTGAGAGGCCTGATGGATCATTCTCTACTCTGAAGATTCAACCTGTGGAGCAGGGGGACTCAGCCATGTACATCTGTGCAAGCCGCTTAGCCACAGCGCTGCAGAATCACCCCCTCCCTGTGCAGAAACCCTGGTGCTTCCTCTTCTCCCCACAGCTCCCAGCAGTCCTGAGCAAAGTCTTTCCTGCTCCTCCCTCCTCACAAGAATATTAAAGTGGGTTTGGAGCATGGCAAAGACAGAAGATGGTACAATTTTAACATATAAAATCTTGTGTAGGAGATAATGTAGAAAATGTGTTTTGCAGATTTTATACAGAGTCAGAACTCACACACAGGTAGAACAAACCTTAATCATTGATACAGCAGGTTTCCCTGCCTTCTATCATTTGTCACCCTCCATCCATTCAAAAGGTGGGAGGTCTTGAGAATGGCTATGTCTTCAGAACTACTCTGCTCACTTCTCTCACTCTAACCTGTGAACAGAAATTTCCCCCTCGAGTGCTCTTTATTGTGAAATAAAGTTCTTTTCTATGACTGTGGAAATTTCTTTATTCTAATTTCAATATAACATATATATATATGGATTTTTACATTGCACTTAAAGAGATCTTCAATATGGGTAATACAGGCAGTTTAATACATTAGAAGTAAGCTACCCCTCTTGGACTACCAGGATTCATGTGCTTCTGTCTTGCATAAAGCAAGCCAGGTGATAGCTAAAGGCCTGTGTGTACTCACAAGACATTGATGAGATCTCCTGCACTGCCTGTTCTGGAACTAGCAGTATGAATAAACACAGGGTGTCTAAAAGCACATGAGGCTGGGAGTTGTGGCTCATGCTTGTAATCTCAGCACTTTGGGAGGCCAAGGTGGGAGGATCACTTGAGATGAGGAGTTCAAGACTAGGTTGGGAAACAGTGCGATTTTGTCTCTAAAAATATATATATTAAAATTAGCGAGGTAGGGCAGTCTTGGCTACTCAGGAGGCTAAGTTGAGAGGATCGCTTGAGTGCTGAAGGTCGAGGCTGCAGTGAGCCATGATCATTGCACTGCACTCCTGCCTGGGCAACAGAGTAAGACCCCTATTCACACACACACACACACACACACACAGATAAGTAATATTAAAAAAAAACGCACAGGCCTGGCCAGTCTTACTTTGCCCTGTTTTCTCCCTGATGCTGTCTCCTAAATGCCCAAATCTGTATTTTTTTTTTCTGCTTCATGCCACACATTTCCACACAGCACTTGCAATTCATTCTGAAGAGTTATAAAGTCTTTCTTCCATAGCAGTATTTATGTACTGATTACTTCTTAACCCCTATCAGTGAATCATTGGCAAGTGTTGCAAAATATGCCTGTATTTTGAGTGCCCAAGACTATTTGGGTTTCCCCAAGTTCTTCCTTATACAGATTTCACTTGTCATTGTCCTAGTTTTGTCGTTTAGAGGCCAAAATTTTAAGGATAAGAATGGTGCAGAATGAAATTCAGGATGCTTTTTTAAATTTAATGTAGATCGAGAGGCCTACTCTGTGTTTATATCTTGTTTTGGTGTCTTCCTTGCTCTTTGGGCTTCTCCCCGCTGCCTCCAGATCATTTTCCTTCCTCCTTTGGAGCCCAGCTCCTTTACACACAGGACATTAGAACACGACCCTTCATTGCTGTGCTCGCTGCTTTCCCTTCAGAACTCTCTTCCCATTCAGTCCTCCTGTCTGCTGCTAATCCTGCCATCATTCTTAACGACTACTCATCACACAGACCATTGTTACATTGGTTTTGCTTCTCATTTTCTTAACCTTTTCACTCTTGAGTAGTTTTTTAACCTACAATCTTTTTAAGAGGTGCTTCCGTGTTTGCAGTAAATATCTGCTGAATAAATGCATATCTTTCTCAGCTTTGCAGTTTCTGAGGGTTGGGACTTTGTTGACATTTTATCCATTAATCCTAACATTGTATATCTGACAAGGAAGGTATTAAAATCACGTTTTGGATCAGCGAATCAATAAATAGATTTAAAGAGGTGAGTGCAAAACAAAGTTGTTTAGAGCTGCTGTCCTGGGCCGGATGACAGATAGACGGTGTAAGAAATAGTAAAATCATCTGGTAATTTCAATTTAGCTTTAGAATCTTTGGCTGGAACAGCTCCAGGGGAATCAAGGGATCAGAGGTAGAAAGAGAAAGAAAGAGGCTAGGAGGTGAGAACTGGCTAGGGTAGCATTCCCTAAGCCAAGGTTTTCAACGATAATACCGAGGCCCGCCATTTCTTTTTAATATTTTTAACAACCAAAGGAAATTATGCACGTGACCCAGGCTATACATAATGAGGAAATTGGCACATGCCTTTGCTGAGATGGAATAATATTGAAGTTCTGTGAAATTATGGGCTCATCTCATGCTGATTAAAAACCCTGATTGACAGTGCTGAGTGTTACAGAAATGACAAAATAAATGATTACTTTAAAAACATTATTTAAAAAAAATTAGCATTTGACAAGAATGGGATTAAACAATCAAATTAAATACTGCCAGATAGTATAAGCAGTGAAGAAGTTCGAAGCTTCCAGAGCCTCTGACCCAGCTCACCTGCCTTTCCAGGGGCTCATGTCTTCTAAAGTTCATCTGTTCAGGGAAAGGGAAGTCTGGTTGTGCAGGAAATACAGCAGGTTAGGAAATCACAGACTCTAGAGTTTTTACAGGCTTTTATATCCTGAGTATTTGTGCTCACTCTTTCCACAGCCTGGAACAAACTGTATTCTCGCCAGACAGGGCCAGACGCTGCTCATCTATCAGGGACTGACTCACTTCTGCCTTTCTCCTTGCTTCTTACCCTGACATTCCCTGGCACTGTAGTTTATCATCTGCTTTCCTTTACACTCATAGGAAAATTGAGGTATATAATGAAGACTATTCGATGTTTATGAAATGAATAAATTAGTGTTCACTTATACAGAGCCCTGAAACGTTACATATTACTAACTGTTTTCCCTTCCAAAGAGGCTCCTTTTACCTGAAATATAATGGAGAGTGATTATGGCTAGTCTCAGTTTCTATACAACTTCTGCAGTAGTCTGAGCAAATGTGTTTTCCCAGTCAGATAATGACCAGTACTACACAGTATCTAAAGCTGGAATTCGCAAATGTCCTTTTGGAACAAAGAAATATATGTTATAATAATATTTATCCAGTCCCATGATCCAGAAAAAGAAATTCCTCACCACAACCACACTTTTCCAAAACCACATCCTCATGAGTATGGGAACATCATTGGAGTGCAGCTCAGAAATCAACCTGAAACACTGAAAGAAAAATTTGCTGTGCTCAGTAACAGAATCTTACCATGTTGAAATAAGAAGATACTGTGTATGTATGTGTGTGAGTGTGTGTATGTGGGTGGCTGTATGTATTTTTGTGTGTGTATGTGTGTGTGTGTGTGTTTTCTCATGGAGATTCATCCACATGAAAATAGTTTCTCTTTGGATTGCATTACTAAGAGGCACTGGGTCACTGAGGGAGCTCTTAGGCACTTCTGGGGAGTGATGGGAAATGTCAGACCACTCAATCTGCCTAGGTTATAGCTGGTGGGTTGCTTATTTCAAGACTTTTTATAAATTCAGAACTAAATATGTAAAACCCAAAAACTCCCTTTATAAAATGCACTATTTAAAATTTGGTAACAATGACTCTAAATACTAAATGTGAAGACACGTGTGTCTTATAAATCAAAAGGAGATGTTAAATAGTTTTCCAAGATCATTCTGCTGGATATCTTCACACTGCTTAATTGTATGCCCTATCTTATTCAGGCTCCTCTCTTCCATCTTATTGTATGAATTGCAATGACATAACAACTATTAATTTTGCAATCAAAATCTTGGTTAATGTACCCTATTGTCTCTGCTGGCTAAGGGAGGATTTGAAGATTAACCCTAAATCAGCTTATCTGAGAAAGCTTAGAGAGGGTGTATGTGAGAGGATGGGGGTTGCAGAAGCAGGATGCAGGGGTCTCTGTTACTGACTTGGACAATCAGAGCTCATCAGGTCAGAAGGTGGGAATCTCTGAGACTGGATCTACAGCCACTTGGAGGTGCTGTGTCTCTGCAATGCTGCAGGGAACCCTGGGGAAGGGAGGGCAGGTAACCCAGAACAGGAAGACTGAAGGGAAGGCCTGGATACTTGCTAACATCAGGTGGGGGCCTTTTGAGTTCAGAGTGGGTTCGGAGTTACACACTGATTTCTTACTGTCCAGGGAAGGGTAGGGGTGCGAGAGGCCTCCGTTTGTGCCAATGAGGGAATGTCTCTGTGTCTGTCTGGCCAGGGAGGGTGAAGGGACTGGGGCATCAAGGGCTTGGGAATCAGTGTCAGGGCAGGGACAGTGGTGGGCAGGATAAGGTATGACACAGGCATGTGGATGCTGTGTTCTACCTGCCCTTTAGTTTCAGGAATGGTACATGGGGTAGCAGAGCCGGGGGCCTGCCTAAAGGTACAGTGGGCAAGGTATGGCCTGCAGAGGAGGTAAGGGGAAAGGCAAGTTTACTATAAAACTGCCAAAACATTCCTGCCCCCACTCAGAAAAAGACCATGGATGGGATGTTAGCAGCCAGAGGGCCTCAGGATCTGGTGATCTGACAGGCGTTTCCCAGGTACCCTCTACTGCTTCTGTATGAGATTTGTTTTGGTTCTGACAGAAATCATGCAAAATAAGTATTCTTTTACCTGTTTACACATTTGACTGAAACAGATTTCCTGGGCTTCATATACCCTTAGGTGGAAGAAACCAGGCCTGGTGTTGGATAGATCAGTAGTAGCATGACTACAGTCAACATCAACCAATTCTGCATTTCCAAATACTAGAAGGGAATCATTCAAATGTTCCTAAGGTAAAGAAAAGACAAATACTTAAGGTGATGCCTATCCCAGTTACCATGATTTGATTTTATGAATGTACCAATGATCACATCTACCTAAAAAATATGTACATCTAACATGCATCCATAAATAGTTAATTGAAAAGAAGATAACTGGCTGAAGTCTGTTCCTCCAATACTTCTATCCCCGTCCCCACGCTGCAGATTTGTTCTCTCACATAGTCTTCCCTTTCCAGGTCTCTATTAGGAGGAGGAGAAAGTTGTGCATCATATGTGATCATTATACTCTTTGCTGAAAAGTCCAAGGAACATATAACTTCCAGGCTGAACATATTCATTCATCTTTCATTGTGACAAAAGAGAGGGGTGATTTTCTGCACCGAGACTGTCCTATGAATGAGGCCCTCTGATCTCTTTTATGAAGGCTGTGAAGAAAGAGTTTTCTCAGTGAACAGCAAAGGAAACGAGATGCTTTTCAAGGAAAGTGTAGTTTTCCTGTACCTGATGTAATTTATCATGAGAGGAAAAAACACAAATAATAGTTATTCATTAGTTAATTTATTGATTTCGTAAACATTTTAAGCCCCCTGCTTTGCACAAGAGATTGTGTCACATAAATTTCAAAATGAAACAAAAAATAAAATTAAAAAAATCAGACAAGACTTTTTTTAAATGAAGAAAGTACGTTTCTTGCGTTCAACAGTATTAAGGCAATTAATATTAAAATTTATTTATTGAATTATTTTGAAATTTGCTTATTGAATTATTTTGTTAATTCAAAGTACTTTAATGTTTCTGAATTAAACAAATTTTCTTTTTAAAAAAATCTTTCTCTTTAGTTACCTACCTCCTTTTACCAGCTTTTAAAAGAAATAGTGAGAACATTTAACATGAGATCTGTCCTCTTAACTGGCTTCTAATCATACAGTACGGTATCGTAGTCTGCAGACACAAGGCTGTAGAGTAGATCTCTAGAACTTCCTCATCCTGCCTAATGGAATTTTATTCCTCTTGATAGCAACTCCCCATCTCCCTCAACCCCTAACCCTTGGAAGCCAATGTTTTAGTTTTACTTGCATGAGCTTAACAATTTAGGTTGCCTCATAAAATTAGAGTCGTGCAGTATTTGTCTCTCTGCGCCTGACTTACTCACTTGCCATAATGTCCTCCAGGTTCATCCACAATGTCACATATGGCTAGATTTTCTGCTTTTTTGACATTATTTCCTTGTGTGTACATACTACATTTAAGGTCTGAGGTATTAAACGTATAGTATTTGACTGTTTCTGTAAAACCATGTGTTATGTGAGTGGCAGGGACATTTGCAGAGCTGCAAGCTCTGAGTAAATCAATGGTTCAATTATGCTGCATGGAGAAGACCCAGAAAAAAAATCATAATTCCATCCTCTATTTTCATTTTACTACACACAAGATAGAAATCCTTCATTTGCAAAATTTCAATTAATTAGTAATTCACCTGTCAGAAAAAGCTTTAAGACACAAATGCTATTCTCATTTTACAGAGAGGAGGGAATTGACCCATAGGTTAAATAACGTAATCACATTAAAGGGCTATTGGGATGTAGTACTCGGGGTCCAACTCTGACTTGTCAGTTTCTAAGCCCTTTGTTCATAGCTCGGTGCTATGAGGCATTTTCATAAAGAGAGATGCCTACTTTTTAAAATCAGAGTATTTGCTTCCTACATCCCTTTGAGACCCACTAGCTCCAATAACATCATAGACAGAGATGAGTTTACTCTGAAGACAGGGTAGGGAAAGGACTCTGAAGAGATGCCATGGCACCCAGCCCTGACTCCCATTCTAACACCAGCTCGTCACTACCTGAGACCAGCTCTTGACAGGTTCGGCTAAGTTTGTTTTTGTTTTGTTAATCTATAACATGAGACTAATACAGTCCACCTATAGGACTGCATACAGAACTTAGTATTATAAAATATCTAGCCTATAATAGGAATCTAAATATCTTGATTCCCTTTGTTAATCTCAGACAGTCTCTTCTACCTTCGCTATACACAAAGGCACATTCAGATGCATTCTGCCTGGAAATCTTAAACTGAGAACTTAGAAGTCACAGAAGTGGAAATATATGTACCTGATGATTCTGTACATGAAATTAACTAAAGAAGGTAACATACATATCTCCTCAGATATTTAAAAATCAACTTTATTAATATATACGTAACATTACACATTTTAAATGAACAGATCTGTGATTTTTGAGCAACATATATGTATAGACTCTTCTAATCCCTACCCCTATTAAGATGTCAAACATTCTGATCACACAGAGAGTTTCCTCACTCCCCTCTGGAATGCCTCTCTCCATCCCTGACAACCAGTGATATTTATCACCAGAGAACAGTTTTGCTCCGGAATATTTTTAATGGAAATGTACAATTTCTAACTATTAAAACACTTCCGCTCTACTACACAGGTAAATATTCAAGAGAGAGAGATGCTTCTAAAGATTTATGGGTATGCCCATCAATGATGGACTGGATAAAGAAAATGTGGCACATATACTTCATAGAATTCTATGCAGCCATAAGATAGAATGAGATCGTGTCCTCTGCAGGCACATGGATGAAGCTCAAAGCCATCATTCTCAGCAAACTAATACAGAAACAGAAAACCAAACACTGCATGTTCTCACTCATAAGTGGGGGTTGAACAATGAGAACACATGGACACAAGGAGGGGAATATCACATACCAGAGTCTGTCAGAGGGGTGGGGGCGAGTGGAGGGAGAGCATCAGGATGAATACCTAATGCATGGGGAGCTTAAAATCTAGATGATGGGTTGACAGGTGCAGCAAACCACCATGGTCCATGTATATCCATGTAACGAACCTGCACATTCTGCACATGTATCCCAGAACTTGAAGTAAAATTTAAAAAAAATTTAAAGGTATTTATGGCTTTAGAAGGGTTTTGAACACTTTCAGAACCCTGAGAGGTACCTGATTCACGTTAGGGACAACCCTGTGGAGACAGACAAGATGACAGAATGACACCGAAACTTTTCCCAGCTGGAAGAGGCTGCTTCCACATAATTTGTTCATTCATTTTCATTATTTTTTCTCTTACGCTCATTCACTGAAATTACTTTATAATGATAGTCTGATAAAAATTAATAATCTCTAAGGACATTATTTTGAGTTTCCATCAGACAATGCTCAGCTTTGATTTAGCTCTGCTTCCTGAGCACATAGAGTGCACTGGGGCCAAGCAAACCATGGGCAATGGTGACTCCACTGAGAGATAATGTCACGTTGGGAGAAGGGTTCTCTCTTCCTTGACCCCAAGTGTCCAACTCATAAAACCTGAGCCTTGAGCTAGAAAATCCCCCTTTCTGTTCTGGCCCCGCCTGGGCACCAAGCTCTTTTGCTGTGTGTCCCTCTGTTTTCTGGACCTGAGAAATCCTGGGCACATATATGGCACCCCCTCATGGGCTTGTTGGACTCCACCTGGATAACAGCACCAGGTGGTCCTTTGCTGTGACTTTAACTTCTGTATTTTTCTCTCCAAAGACTCACTGATGCTGAGTGACCCAGGCCCTGGTCATGTGCTTGTGCTAAAAAGGAAAACAGTACCTGGGGATGTGAGCAGAATATAACACAAAATTATGTACTCAGAACCGGCCATACAACCTATTGGCATTCCCTTTGTTCAAACATTGTTAAGAATTTGAAGAACATGACAACGTTATACCGAATGTGACATCCTACTAACTGTGGGGCTCTGTGTACCAAGATATGTTATTTGTAATTTTTGATAAATAAAAATTCCTTTTTATTTATCACTAAATAAATGGCAGGAATCTTGCACGAAGGGATACTCCCTATGAAACATGACATCTAAAATAAAAACAGAGCATTCTTCCTTACCCTAAAGTCTGCCCTTTCTCCCCAAGTCCCTCACACATCAGGCCATCTTTGTCCCTATAGGTCATGGGCAGTGCTAGGTGACCACCACCGTCCACACAGAGAGGACGGTCAGCAGTGTGAGGTGGTTCTGCCTGCTATGATCTCACCCCAGGCATGGAAATCAAGAGCCCTGGGTGGAGCTGAAGGTGCTCAGCTCGGCTTGTCAGGAGTCCCATCTGTAGTGAGTTGACAAGAAACAGAGCAAAACGACTCCTCCAATGTTGATGAGCCCGCCCCTGGGATTTGGAGACCTGATGACAGAGAAAACCAAGATAGACACAGGATTTTTAAATAGGATTATGGTCAATTAAGCAAATTAGAAAAGGAAACTTGCAGGAGTATTTGGGATACAGGAATCAAAAACACCAGGAAGACATGAGGAGTTTCCCTAAGAGTCTAGACTACAGCACTATGTAGATAACAAACGCCAGGATATTAATTATAATCATTGAAGAAATAAAATTTACATTGAATTACAAACTGTTTACAAAATGTCATGAAAATATTGTAGACTTGTTTCAATTCATACAAATGTGTTCTTCTCATTCTCAGCTGTTCACTAGTGCATTTATTTTGAATTTGACTATCTGGAGCAGAGGCGTGGTCTCTCCTGACAGGAAGGTGCTGGGGCCCAGGCAGGGAGAATGAGGTCTCAGAATGACTCCCTTGAGAGCCCTGTTCCCCGTTCATCAACACACAGACCCAGGAGACTCCTCCATCCTGCAGCACCTACCATGAGCATTGGCCTCCTGTGCTGTGCCGCCTTTTGTCTCCTGTGGGCAGGTGGGTCCTGGGAAGGGCCCCTACGTGGATATCAAGGCCCAGAGCTTTCCCACTGGGGCTGCAGCATTGGATTTGTTCTCCTTCTTTGCAGATCCAGTGACTGCTGGTGTCACTCAGACCCCAAAATTCCAGGTCCTGAAGACAGGACAGAGCATGACGTTGCAGTGTGCCCAGGATATGAAACATTACTGCATGTACTGGTATCGACAAGACCCAGGCATGGGGCTGAGGCTGATTCATTACTCAGTTGGTGAAGGTACCACTGACAAAGGAGAAGTCCCCGATGGCTACAATGTCTCCAGATCAAACAGAGAGGATTTCCCGCTCAGGCTGGAGTCAGCTGCTCCCTCCCAGACATCTGTGTACTTCTGTGCCAGCAGTGACTGCACAGTGCTGCAAGGCCGTCTCCTCTCTGCACATAAAGGCAGGGAGGCTCTTCCCTCCTCCCCCACCCAAGACCCAGGAATGCCCTGGGCAGAGTCTCTGCACCAGGAACCTTGGAACCCCGAGTGGCCCAGGCAGTGTGAACCTGGGTATGTGCCAGGTGCCTCTGTAGGCAGTCTCAGCCAGGCCTGGACTGGTCGCAGTCCCTCAGATGTCTCCTTTGTTGCTTTCCCTGCTCTTTCCTCTAAGCTGTCCTTTTGGGGTGGGGCCAGGTCTTCCCCAGCTCTCACTTTTTTTCTTATCTTTTTTTCTCACTTTTTTTCGGCCCTGAGTCCGAGGCCCCCAGGATGAAGCAGGATTTGTATTTCAGACCCATCCTGACCAGCGTCTCTTCCTGGCAACCATGTTGCTTCCTCTCTCTAGGGTTTCCCCCAGCCCCCACCCTCACGTGGTCTCTCCTGTGGCCCACCTTTCCCACCTTGGGGCCTGCAGTCACCCCCCCCCCCAAGGCCTTGTTGGGTTTCTCCTCCCCTTACCTCCCTGCCCCTCTCTACTGCAGCCATGAGGGGAGCCCCTCTTCTGTGCCTCCTTCCTTCCCATCACAGAAACTTAAAAGGCTATTTCCTCTGCCCTGGGCTGGAGGCTTCCTTTCTGCAGCGGCCAACTCCTACCTGTGCTTCCGATCTCAGCATGAACAGCTCCTCCTGCAGGAAGCACTCCCTCCCTCGCCTCCCCGCTGAGATCAATTTTCCTCTCATGAGTTCTCAGAGAATCATGTGTCTGTTACTAACCTTTAGCACGGTTGGGCTTTCTCAGACACTTGTCTGATTATTTTTGCTTCCCACCCAATTTTTAAGCCCATGAGAGCTAAGGCTGTGCCTGTTGCATTTACCAACCTTGGTGCCTGGCACATAGAGAGACCCATTTCACAGAGAACGGATGAGTGAATGACAGGCTGACTGAGTGATGAGTGGGTGGACGAATCAGTAACAGGAACATGCTACATCTGTTGTAACCTGGCAGAGATCTAGCATTAAGTCCAAGAAAGCCCACCCTTTGATTGCCGGGCTCAGGTGGGTCGTAGAAATTGATGGGGAATCACTATCATGGTGGCCACACCGGGTTCAAGGCTTCCTCTTGCGGCTGCAGCACCAGACCTCCTCCAGGCCTCTGTGATCTCCTTTAGACCTTTCCCCACATCAATTCTAAACAGATCAGAGATCCACTTCTAGAATTCAATCCTTAAAAATTGTTCCTTGAAACCACTTCTAGTAAGAAAATATCCATTAGGCTTGCGTCAATAAAACAGAGCCATTATATGTCTGAGAGTGTAACAGATGAATGATCAGAATTAGACCTTGTGCATATGTAGAAGGAGCTGAGGAAGAGAAGGTCTGGAGGAAGACGTCAGAAGGTTAGGGAGCCACTTAGTATCCAGGGCTCCTGGAGCTCTGGGCAGGATGGGCTGGAGAGGCAGGGACATGAGAGGGTCAGAGCATGCCAGGCCATGCAGTGGGAACTTGACCCAGGAGCACGGGAAAATTCCAAGGAAATCTCCTTCTGGGGAAGCTGTTGCCTCTGTGTGGGGGTCACCCCTGTGGGTGCACTGCCAAATACAGGGGGCAGCCTGGCTGCTTTTGGCCAACATTTGGGAAGATGAACTGGACACAGGGTGCAGAAGGAACAGGGTTTCCTAGGTCTGTTGGATGCCTCTGTATCTGCTGGTCACTGACTCTCGCTGTCTGAGCACAATGACCTGCCAAGTGTAATAGTCATGGTTTTACATCTGTCTTCCAAATGTTACACAAATGTATCCCTGACCATCTCTAACCCAGCATGATAAGAGAAATGGCATTCTGGGAAAGGCAGACTCTTGCCTTTGCAAAGTTGATTTAACACAGTCCAGCACAGGATACATTCTCCCAGATTAAGGCAACGGATCACACAACTGTCTCAACTTGCCACGGTCCCTGGACTTCTCACCTGCGGACACCTGTGCTGCTCAGGTGAATGTAGACACAATTTGTATGTACATGTCCCAGGCCCTGGCTACTCACATTCCTTTTAAAGTTCTGCCTGCAGTCTCCCTCCACCCCGAGGCAGGGCTCTGCCTCCTGCTTCTATCTCCTTCCTGAGCTTCCATCCTGCTGGAGTTGCATGGACATCAGACCCCTGGTCACACCACTGCGACCCATGGAGGCAGTGGGAGGGAATCTCCCCTATAGCTGCCTTCGTGGACCCAGTTCTGTTATACCTAAAGCAAGTGCTCTGCTCACCCTTTGGGCTCTGCAGGTCAGAAATGTGCCTCATGAATTCATAGCAGATCAGCTCAATGATTTGATGGCCACACAAAGTGACATCCTCAGATCTGCAGAAATTGCCCTGCATTTCTGTGAAGATGGCAAGAATACTATGCTATAGCAATGTCTTCTCCCCATGTAGAGACCTGGGCCCAAACAGGACAGAGCAGAGAGGGCAAAAGAGCCCAAAACAGGCTGGGCACGGTGGCTCAAGCCTGTAATCCCAGCACTTTGGGAGGCTGTGGCGGGTGGATCACGAGGTCAAAAGATTGAGACCATCCTGGTCAACATGGTGAAACCCCGTCTCTACTAAAAATACAAAAAATTAGCTGGGCACGGTGGCGCATGCCTGTAATCCCAGCTACTCAGGAGGCTGAGGCAGGAGAATTGCCTGAACCCAGGAGGCAGAGGTTGCGGTGAGCCGAGATCGTGCCATTGCACTCCAGCCTGGGTAACAAGAGCGAAACTCCATCTCCAAAAAAAAACAAAAGAGCCCAAAACATGTCTCAGATGGTTGAAAGACAATTTCCCAGGACAGTCCTACTGACAACATTCAGTCCCTGGTATTACATGCCTCACCACCCTTTCCCCAGACCTGCTGAGTACCCAGGATATCACACATCCCAGCATCGTCTAACAGGGAAAAGTACTTCGCATACCAGCCTCCTTCCCGCACCACATTGACTAACCCTTGAAACTTGGCCTTTCCAGAAAAAAGCTCTTTCTTCTCCTGGCCCAGTCTAGCCCAATAGGTTTAACTCATGATTTATGTGACCTTATAATGTACGCAAAGAACAACACATGATTTTAGAGTAAAGAATATTCATTTTACTTTGTATAAGTTGGACCTAAACAGTAAACCGAGTATTTTGCTTCCATCAGTGCCTTCCATTGGACAATAGTAAAACAAATCCTGATGCTAGAACTTTAGGTCCTAGTGTTTTCATACAGAAGTTCCCAGTCACCCAGTCCAGGGCACAGAATAGATGAGTGTTAATAAGTCACTCTATGCCTGAGATATTTTTCTGTGGGTTTACAGACTAGTATTCTCCTATTGAGTGAGCATAAGAGCATTTGTTTCTTCAAGACCGTTTGTCAGTTTGTATGGGAATTTCCAATTTGAAACATGTTATGCTTTGTGATTTGAAAGAGTGTGAAGTCTCCAAATATAATTCTGATATCTAGGTTATTTTTTGAAGTTTTGGGTTTGAGTAAATAAGAAATAAGTACGGATGTTCATAGGTTTGGCAATTTTTATATTAAATATGTGTGTGTGTGTGTCTGTATATATATACATACACCCAAAGGTATACACAGCGAGGCATATGAGTGTGTGTGTGTGTGTGTGTGTGTGTGTGTGTGTGTGTGTGTGCACATGACCATCTCTAACCCAGAATCATAAGAGAAATGGCACTCTGGGAAAGGCAGACTCTGGCCTTTGCAATGTTGACTTAACACACACAGCACGGGATAGATTCTCCCAGAATAAGGCATCGGATCACACAAGGTCTCAACCTGCCATGGTCCCTGGACTCCTTTCCAGGACACCTTTGCTGCCCAGGTGTGAATGTGGACACGATTTGTATGTAGATGTTCCAGACCCTGGCTACTAACTTTCTTTTAATCCTGTGTCTGAAGTCTCCCTCCACCCAGAGGTTATATATATATGTATATATACATATACATATATATATATGTATATATACATATACATATATATATATATAATTTTGCCTTGGAAAATGTCATGATGACTACACGGCTTAAAGGGATTTATTTATGAAGAGTTTTACTAAAAAGAATTAGAAAATTTGAATTCTATTCTGAGTCCTTCCTTGGGACTGTCCAGAGAGCATTTCTGACCCTTCCAACCTATGTCGTGGGTGTATTTGGCAGCCCAGAGTGCAGCAGACAGTTCTTGGCCCCACACACTTGTGAGTTAGACTGGAGATGCCTGCAAAAATGACAGACTCTTACTGCACTCTCAGTCTGGGCCTCTCTGGAATTTCACAGACTATCATTGAACAAATAGATTCCCAGTATGAAGAATATTAGGACATAGCAAGGAGGAAGCATGAGCACAAACAACCAACGTTTGAAGTGCAAACCCAAATACTTGAAATTTTGGCATTATCAGATATTAATGTTTGGAGAACTGCAGGGGAACTGAAACAAGGAAAAAAGAGGATGTCCAAAACCATCAAGTCACTTTCATAAAAATTATCAAATAGCATCAGAAATGAGTCATACAATCACTGACGGCAAAATGCAAAGTCAAACAGCTGCTCCTAAAGAGACGACAAAGATGGGTCTGAAGAAGTGTCTAGAATGCAGCACAGAAAATTAAAACTGAAATATGAAAGAAGTTAAAGAACAGAGAAGACAAAATGGATGTTTTCCATATAGTGGAATATATGTGAAATTTTTCTCATAATTTCTCATTTTTTTCTTGCATATAATTGAAGTTTCAACCAGATAAAATAGGTAGAATGTTATGAGGTGATATTTATGAGATGTTAGCTGAGAAGTTTTTAGAGGTGTTTAAAGACCTAAATTCAGAGTTTCCAGAATAAAAATGAATCTCTAGTAAGATAAGTAGTCAAGTCATAGGGAAATTGTAGAAGATGAGGGACAAAGAGAAGATTTTGAAAGCAGTCAGAAAGGAAAGAGAAATACCTCCCATGGGAATAGATGGAGAACAACAGTCAGTCAAGATAGTGGTTAAAAATAACCATTAGCTCAATTATCATTCTCCTTCATTTAAGGTGAGATTTATCAAAAAAAAAAAAAAAAAAAAAAAACTTTTAGAAGAGGAATATGAAAACCAACTGCTGTGAGTTTGCTACCAAAGTATCTTTTCTGAATTATGGTTAACAAAGGTGGGAAATGATCCCGGAAGAAAGGCATGAGGTGCAGCTCATGAAGGAACCCATGTGATGGGAGAATACCACTGGGCACATGTAACTGGGGGAATGGAGGAGGCTGGGGATGAATGGGAATGTCACAGGGGACCCTGACTTGCAGGAAAGACAATAAGGTCACCCATTGGTGCCCTATATAGGGGGCGCTGTTGGCACCTCCTACAGGACATGCCCAGCAGACAGAGGAGCGGCTATGGGATAAAGAGATGAACTCAGAGATGCAGCGTGAGGCCTCTGGGTCCAGACAGTCTGGAGCACAAAGCAATGAGCCACGCATTGATGTTGATAAAAGGGAGCTAATAAATGTTCAAAGTGTCACCCGAGTGCCTTCTGATATAAACGCTGTGACCCTGAGGTCTGGAGATTGAGAGAGGAAGTGATGTCACTTGGGAACTGCCCTGTGGAGACAAGGACGTCCCTCCTCCTCTGCTCCTGCTCACAGTGACACTGATCTGATAAAGCTCCCATTCTGTCTGACCCTGCCATGGGCAACAGGCTCCTCTGCTGGGTGTTCCTGGGTTTCCTAGGCACAGGTGAGTCCTCAAAACACCAATTAGTTTCCTTTTCTCTCTGTGTGTAGGCATGTGTGTGTGTATGACATGACTACAAATGTTCTTCCTTATTCTGTTGCCAAATTCGATTTTCACAGATCACACAGGTGCTGGAGTCTCCCAGTCCCCCAGGTACAAAGTCACAAACAGGGGACGGGATATAGCTTTCAGTTGTGATCCAATTTCGGGTCATGAAACGCTGTATTGGTACCGACAGACCCTGGAGCAGAGCCCAGAGTTTCTGACTTACTTCCGGTATGAAGTTCAACTAGACAAATCAGGGCTGCCCAATGATCGGTTCTCTGCAGAGAGGGCTGGGGGATTCTTCTCCACTCTGAAGATCCAGCGCACAGAGCAGCAGGACTCTGCCGTGTATCTCTGTGCCAGCAGCTCAGCCACAGTGTGGCACAGTCGCCTCCTTCCTGCTCACAAACCTCCTCCTCTCCCTCCTGGCAGCTCCTAGAGAGCCTTAACAGAGGCCTCTCCTTGCTCCTCACTTTTCATGGGAAAGAGGTAGATTTGGACCTCAGCGGTCCTTTGTGTAGGAAGAGACCACAGATCCACTCCTGAAACACAGTGACAGCAAATGCAGGTGAAAACAATCATGGCCCATGCATTCTAGGAGTCCTCGGAGCCAGCTCACTGCTCCAAGCAAGGTGTGGGTGTCTCAGCCTTGGCCTTAAGGGCAGAAATGCAACTTCTAGAGGTCTTGGCAGCTGCTGTGCTACCCATGTACATAAGGTTGTCATGGGCAGGAAAGAGGCCTCTTCTCCCACATGTGTTGGGGGTATGGCATCTGGAACGTCTCAGGCTACATCCCCAGGAACACCTTTCTTCTGAAGCCTCTTCTATCCCTGTCACCTGGGAAGTTTTCTGCAACAAAATATCAAATCTTTCTTCCTGTTTGAAATAAAGACTTTGCAACTTTTGTGGTCTATACTTGATAATATCATCAGAATAACAATAAAACTTCATTTATTCTGCCTACCTGAAGCCACGTGTATCCTTTATTTTGCTTCCATTTGCCATTGCTGCTGTCCTGATAGATAGAAGCATGCATTCACCCCCGCTGCCGGTTCACCATGATTCCCTCAGGAAATCTGATTTCTAGACTCTGAGTGTTTTCATTGCTGCCCAGCTCATTTGATTGAAATAATTTTCCTGAGGCCTTTAACTCAAGAAGTGCTTTATTTATACCATTGATTGTATTGCTTTTAATTTTATTTTTCGTATTATGCATTGTCATATGGTACTTGTTCAAAATAGAAGTACAATTATTATATTGCAATAGAATCTTCCACCTGTCTGTGGGTGATGCTGCAGTTTGTATCTGTGAAATCTAATGCACTCTCAGAGCTTATGTGATTATGGATCATGGGTTTCTGAGAATAATTGGCAACAGAGCAATTCTCCAAGTCTGGGACTCGGTGTCCCAGACACAGCCATGATAGAGGTGCCCCGAGCTAGAAGGGGCATCATAGTCCTTCCAAATTCACTGATCAGAAATTGTGGTGCTACAGACACCAAATTTCTTTCCCCAGAGAATGAAGGTCTCTAACTGGAGTTGCTCTGGACCCATTTTTTATTCTGCCATCATCAAATCGCTCATTGCTCAGGTGCCCTCTGTCTCCTGGGACTGAGTAAGGCCAGGGCACAGATGGGAATTCCCTGACTTCCTAGACCTCTTCTCTAACAGCGGCCACCTTCCTCCACATGACTCCTGAGACACCTGGTCCTAACAGTGGACAAGCTCTGACACTGAGGCTGAACAGAACACGGTCCTCAGTTGTAAACGGTGCTGCAAGAACATGTGACAAAAGCGAACAGGGCTTCCAATTTATACTGAGAATGATCATGCAAGAGGAGCAAAGGCAGATGTTACCAATGAATGAATAGGAAGGAACAGGGTTTCTGCTCCAATGAAATGGTCCTGCTGTCCTAAGTTGAGCAAGAGAAACATTTCAGTGCAATTACTTCAAGTCAGAGGCTAGCAGCTCTCCAACCAACCAGCATAACTATTTGCTCTGTGATCTCAGCAGCTTCAGAGGACTCAGAAATCCTTTCTCTGCACAAATGTCTTTTTGTCCTTTCCAAGACCCAGGATCATATACTCTGATCCTCTCATGAGAATAGTGAGGTGTGCCCTAGTTGCTGTTGCCTCATTTTCAGTGTGTGGAGTATGAAGCATTGAAGAACTTTGAAGGCTTTGCTCTTGAGTTTAGGGATGTGCTGGAGCCAGCTTGTATGACTCAGATAAACCAAATAGGCATACTCTTCCTAGGTCCCTGTACTGAAGCCATGATGAGAGCTTGAAAACTGCCATGATGGGCATGCTGCTATAACAGGAATTAGTTAATGCTACCAGGCATGCCCTCACCTTCACAGACACCCAGTTTAGCAGCACATCATGAGTATTTTCTGATGTCCCTGTTTTGCCATGTTTTGTGTAGGGAAAAGGGCTCAGAGTTCACCTCTCCTCTACTCTTCTGCCTAGACGCCATTATATAAGGGGCCTCGATTGTTGCTATTTCTATTCAATCTCCAAATTCTCTTGTTCTGTAGCTCTGTGTCTCCTACAAGCATGCCAGTCTGGAACATGACAACTATTTTGAATGTAACTAAAGCTATCACTGAACAAGTTCATTATTTACAACCTGTCTTTCCTAGCATAGAATATTCAGATGATGGAGTCATTGGGAACAGAGATGGGCAAGCAGCAACTCCAGGTTGTGAACCACTTCGGCCCCGCTATTCTTCTTTGGCACCAACAGATTCTGAAACAAGGAGTAATTTGCTTTGGAAACTAAGCAGCTCCATGCCAGTCAGGAATGACTCTGGTTTTACGTTTGGCTGAGAGGTCAGAACGGTGACACCCTGACTAAGTATTCTCTCCAAGACTAAGTACGGCCGCTCTCCATTTCAGTCCCTGGAGGTTGTCCAGAGCTCCCAGAGTATCCCTGCTCTGGGGCAGAATCACCAAGGCTCATCCTTGCCAGCTCCCCACAGGCTCCAGGAGGGCTTTCCCGCCAGGTGCAGGGTACAGGAATGGCTGTGTCTGTTCCTTAGGTAGAGGGAGGCCAGAATGATGTTTGTATAAGAGGGACTGGGATTCCGGGCCTCTTTTAAACTATTTGACAACATTTTCATTGTGTTTTGTTTTATTTCACCATCTCACCAATTAGAAGATCAATCCCTTGGTAGTTATATTGCTTTTTAGCACTTGGGAAGGTTTTTGTGGTTAAGTTACATTAGGAAATTGTATTTTCTTGTTCTGATATAACCCAAAACAGTGAAAGAAACAGTAATAATTTTGAAAGCAGTCATGCATCCTATGTTAAAGGTGTTAATTTTCATTGCCCACATCTAACTTTCAGTCTAGTGGAAAGAAAAGGCACAGTTAGGGGGGCATGTGAGCATGTCATGAGAGAGGTCGATGCCAATTGAGAGGCCTGTGCCACTCCCCAGTACTGTGGGATTGAAGGGGAGGGAGGGATGAGCTCTCTTTCAGACTATGCTCAAAGAGGAAGGAGTGGGAGTTCATCCATGGGAACCTGAGAGAGGGCAAATCCCAGGGGCATCTAACTCAGGGTACAGGAGCAATCCTTAGAAAGAAAAATGGTCCAGTTCAGCTGTCAGAGGAGACAGGAGAAAGAAAAGTCATGTGATCCACAGTCCCCTGGATGATTTGCTTCCTTCTGATATTTTGCACCAGCATGTCCTCATCTCCCGCCGCCCCTCTGCCTCTTCCAGAATCATCTCTTCCCTCTTTGCTGCCCAGATCAGTGGATGTGCATTGTACAAGTTGATCGTTTCCTGCGCAGGCCCTTTGCTGGTCTGAATTATGTCCCTCTTTGTTTTCTGCATTAGGTACTGCTCCCTCCACCATTGCTTGTTGCCTTGTAAGAGGTATCATGTATATTTCAATTTTACTTTTTTTATTAATACACATTTGACTTCATCTTTTGCTGATCTATTCTTTTGGAGCAACACTGTCATTTTTGGAGGACTTTTTTTATCTTTGGTGATTCAGATCTCTTTATGCTTCAATGTTTGTGCTTTCTTCCTGTTTAAAACCAACTGTTATTTTCTTTCATTCCTCTCATTCTGTTCCTCTTTCTTTAGAGGGTAGTTTTAAGGGAGAAGAAGTTAGACTACAACTGTAGCTATGTGATAAACTTTATTCAGAATGAGGGTGCGATATTAAGCTTGGTAACTCAAAGCAATAGTCAGGGTTAGAACTAGTGTTGGGAAGAGGGTTTAGGGAAGCTGATCATAAAACCTGGGGGATGGCACTTCTGGAATATTCTCCCAGATCACTCTGCAGACACTTCCCAGCATTCCTCGGGCTATTGCAGAAGAAACAATGATGAAACTTCACCCATTGGCCACAAGGTAACACTGTGGTCCCCTGGGATCTAAAGGGCTCTGGGGAGTCTGGGAGAGCAGCTTAGCAGGGAAAGAGTTAAGAAAAATTAGGGCTTGGTTCCAATATTATGCAGCTGTTACAGCAGTTTTCAGTGATTGCTAGGCTACCTACAGCTATGCAAGAGGCGGGAAGTCCCTCTAATCTTCAAAGAGATCTACAGTTGAAGAATTTTGGCCAGGGCAGGCTTGGTGTCAGGGGCAGGTGCAGAGGAGCAACTAACTGCCTCAGAGGAACAGGGGAAAGCCAGGGGTGGGCTGTGCCCTGAGCCCAGTGCATTTCTGCTGCACTTCATCTTCTCTGTGGTCTCTCCAGGCAACAGCTTTAACCTGTTTGAGTGATCTGGGATTCTACAAGTTTGTAAGTCATACTGCTAACATTACTTTGGCTTAGATTCCATTGGAACACCAAACACATGTTCTCTGGAGGACAGAAAATATTGATAACGAGCTCTAAAACACCCTAGTAAACAAACTACTGAAGGAAAATGTTAGTAGTTTCACCAAACTATGCCGTTAAACCTGAAGATAATCAACTAGCAGAATTATCAAAAAGAGACTATAAGTAAGTCTCCACTAAGTATTTGTGGGCATAGAGTGGTGCTTGAGTTCTCTCAGGGTAGATTAAAAAGGAATTCAGCTATTATCATGACTTTGGCTTGTATTAAAATCCTTGAGCGCCTCAAATTATTTTCTTGTAAAATATTACGGAATAATATTGAGCAAACAATTTTATTTTTCTCCATTTAAATTTTTATCCCTCTTTAGCACATACACACAAAGCAGACACCTAGAGGCAAACTTTCTTTAGCTGGGATCCTTTAACTGCAGGACCGGGAGGTCCATAGCTAGGCTTCACAGGGAGTGCAAACCCCATGTGCAGGGAACCCCATGTGTCTGTGCTTCTAATTCCCCTCTATGAGGCTGCCAAAGGGGGAGTGCCAGGTCACCCAGGACCCCACTCACAAAGAGGGGAGCAGGCTGCTTGCTTGGCAACAAAAAAATCAATTCACCAACTGGCCAATCTGTTGAAAGACTCAATTGTGAGGCTCATGAATGCCCAATTTCCCAAGTTATGAAACTGATAACAGCTCACAGTTCTCAGAATGATTTCAAGAGCAAATCAAGATATTTTTAGAAAGCTTTGTTTGTCTACAGCCTTCCTTGATATTGATCCTCACTTGCGTTTCAGCCCACTCGGCAGCTGAGCTTATTTTGATGCCAAATTTCAATGTTTCCCATTTCAGTCACTGAGCACTTCTCACATTCTCTGTCTCTTACACACATCTGTGTGCTCCTGTCTTTTTAAAATTTTGTGATTCACTTTTAAATTGGGCTGTACAGAACACAAGCATACATTTGTAAATGAGACCCATCTTTTATGCAATTTAGCTGTTTACTTGTTAGTAATACTTTAGATTAAGGTGTAATCAATAGAGAGTAAAACACAAATATTAATACAAGGACATCCTAGTATGTTTTGACAAATGCATACACCAGTGCAATGGTAACTGAAATGATTATAAAACAATTTTCCATCACTCAAGAAAGTGTCCTCATGCTCTTTTTCAATCAATTTCTATCCCTGAGATAAAATTTTTTTCTTATTTTTATCACCATTGACTAGCTTTGTCTGTTCTTTAACTTCATATGGACCTCCCAGTCCTGCAGTTAAAGGAATAATATAATATTTTATTGAGTTATTTTCCTCCAAAATTAGTATTTCTAAAAAGTATTCATATTGTGGTATCAGTAGGTTATTCTTTCTTATGGCTAATATTCCATTGCATAAATGTACCACAGCTCGTTTATCTATTCTCCTGTTGATGGATATCCATGTTACTCCTGTCTTCAACTCCAATTATGAATAAAGTTGTTGTGAACATTTTAGTGGAATTCTGTCTTGTGGACATATGCATTCTTTTTTTTTAAGGTACAGACTTAAGAGCGGAAATACCGACTCATAGTGTAGATGTGTGTGCTAAGCTTGTGTGTCCCCACAAAAGTTCATGTTGAAATTTGTCAGTGTAATGATATTGGGAGGTGGGACAGTTAAGACGTGACTAGGTCATGAGGGGTTTGCCCTCAGAAAGAGACTGATGCCCTTATAGTGGGAGCGAATTAGTTGTCTTGGAAATGGTCTTCGGACAGAAGAATAAATTCAGTCATTTTTCTCTGTCTTGGGTGTTTGCTTTTCTGTTCTTCTGCCTTGGAGAACAGCAGGAGGCCCTCATCAGTTATGGCCTCTTGATCTGAACTTCCCAGTCTCCAAATCTCTTGTATTTATAAACTACCCAGTCTGTGGTATTTCTCTACAGCAGTAGGAAAGAAATTGAAAGGGAAAATGGTACCAAGAGTGAGGCTGCTGCTCTAACAAATACCTGAGAATGTTGAAGCAGCTTTGGTTAATGGGAAATGGGTAATGGATAGAGGTTGGAAGAATTTGGAAAAGCAGACCAGTAAAAGCTTATATTGCTGAAAACAGAGCATTAAGGGCAATTCTGGTGAATCCTCAGGGGGAAATGAAGAACAAGATATCAGAAATTGAAGTAAACACCATCCTTGTTATAAGTAGCAAAATCCTTGGCAAAATTGTGTTCGGTTCTAGGACTCTATGAAATATAAAAATTATGAGCCATTAGCTAGGATATCTGCTGGAAGAAATAGCTAAGTGGCAAAGCATTCAGGCTACTGTGTGACTACTTTTAATCACCAGGAAATTTCACCCAGAAAGAAGAGAGCCAAGGGAATAGATTTTGCAGCACAGTCGGTGACCTTACTTCCATCTGCTTTTCTGTCTCAAACTCACTCTGGAGTTAGAGAAAAGGGATCCAGTTAACAAAATACACTGGGGTCAGCCTCTGAAGGCAGGGTGGATCTAGAGGGACTAACATATGCTATCCAGACATGGCCTTGAGGGTGCTCAGTCCCAAGCTGGCTAGGTCTGTGCTGTGAGCTGATAAAGCCCTAGAAATAAAAATTATGAGCCTGTACTTTTGGGGAATCTGTAACTGTTGATAATTTACAGACAACCCAGGTCTGCTTTGGATCTGATCAGATGGACTAAGTCTTGGAGACTCTGCACCACTGGCCGCTCAGGAAAGGGGCTGGGAATGTTGCCTGAGAAAGGAAAACATAGTAAGAAACATTGAGGTGAATCAAGCATCAGAAAATGATGTGAGGACAGCAAGGAAGAGCTGGAACCTGAGGGTTTAATCACAGGCTCTTCACCCTCTGCTGATGGGCAGGTGTGAGAACTCCAGCATGGAGCATCACAGCACTAGGTGGGAGGAGGGTGAGAGGGTGACGGGGCAGCCTGGCAGCTGGGGCAGTGTAGGCACAAGAGGAACTGTTTCATCACAGATGCTTCTACCCTCATCTAGCCATCTGGTTCTGCAGGACAAGTAGAGAATACAGGGTCCCTGGTGCACAGGACCTAAGGAATCCTGGAGAGGGAGGACACAGGACAGTGACATCACAGGATACCCCTCCCATCAGGAAAATCAAGGCCCTGAACTCACTCAGCTCTTCCCCAGGAGGACCAAGTCCTGAATTGGGGTGGTGTTGCCTTCCCTACTGTGCCATAAACCCTGGGCTCATATGCTGGGTGCTGCTTTGTCTCCTGCTAGCAGGTGAGTCCTATGCACAGGACAGCAGCCCCATTCTCAGCTTTCCACCTGTCCTCCACTTTACCCTGGGGACGCACCTCCAGGCTGTCTCCTGTGCTCATCCTCCATCTGCTTTTCCCACAGACCTAGTTGAAGCTGGAGTCACCCAAACACCCACACACCTGATCAAAACGAGAGGACAGCAAGTGACTCTGTGATGCTCTCCTATCTCTGGGCATACCAGTGTGTCCTGGTACCAACAGGCCCTGGGTCAGGGGCCCCAGTTTATGCTTGAGTATGATGAAGAGGAAGAGAGAAACAGGAAACTTCCCTAATCGATTCTCAGGTCACCAGTTCCGTGACTATAGCTCTGAGCTGAATGTGAGCACCTTGGAGCCGGGGGACTCGGCCCTGTATCTCTGTGCCAGCAGCTTGGCACAGCCCGATAGAGTCACTGACATTCTGTATATAAACTTCCTGCCTCAGCTTTCTGTACTTTGCCCATTAGGACACTACAAATTCTGACACCTGATGAAAGGTGTAAACTCAAAGCTTGCACGTGGTTAAGATTTTTTAATAAACAAATTAAATAATATATAAAGAAAATGTCAATGCTCTCGAATCCAATCCCACTTTCCATTGGTAGCCAATATTAATGCTCTGGTGTGCTTCTTTTCACCCTTTTCTATGTTCATGCAAACCTTTCTACCCAAGTGCACCTACAGAAAATGGGTTCACCTGTACACTTTACCTGCCACATGCATACTCTTTTCTGTTAATATACCTTGGTCTTAATTGTTCCAGATTGGTCAATATAGACCTAAGTTGCTCCTATTAGCTGCTTCATATTGCATAATGAGGGCAGGCAGGTACGTTCATGCTCTGTTGTCTGATTCCTAAATTTTGCCAGGTCTTTTCTAAAGTGACTGAATGGCTTCTTTATGCTTCCAGGTTCTCCTCACCCCAGCACCCAGCTGATGATTTCAGCTTTTACATCATTTATAGTGCTAACAGGTATGAGAGCTCCAGCTATTTCTCTTACATGAGAGACAGGGAGGGATAAAAGGGTAGACATTTATCAATCTACCAGAGATAACACAGTATTTCAGTTAGTCCTCATGAAGCATTGAGAGGAACGTTAGCCTTTTTCACAGATGAGAAGGTTAGAGTCTAGGAAAGTGAATAAATGGCTTTGCCCGTGGTCTCAGAGCTAATAAACGGTGGGGCCAGATGAAGAAGGACAGTCTACTTGCTTCTGTGTGGAATTGATAGAGGGATCCCCAGAGTTTGAAAGAGGGAAGTCTAGAACAATCTGGGGTTGCCTTCAGATAAGACACCAGGGGTAGGAGAGTCTGTGTACCCTCAGGTACAAGTATCATGGTGTTGGCAGTGGGGAGGTACTAGAGGGGTACTTGGTTAGTGGCCTGGAACCAGAAGAGCTGAGAATTGAGAAAATTATTCCCACCACAAGAAGTAGCAGAGACACTGATGTGGATAAACTAGGCCAGAGAGTTCTATGAGGAGGTGTTAAAATAAGGGAGGAAGAAGAAACTAAGTGGTCACTTCCTATACGTGAAACACAGGGGAAAACCACGTTGAATAGAATCCTTGCTTTGGAAGTACTTGGAAGGTGGGATAATTTATTTTCAAGGTTAAGTAAACCTCTATATGTCTCTTTTACCTTGTGAAGGCTGATGGAGAAGGAAAAAATGGCACAGCCAATGGAGTCACAGTTTGAACCCTGAGTTATTTATTATCAAAGAGACACTCTCACGGGCCAGAAATTGTTAAGTGTTCCTGCATTCTACAATTGGGAGGATCTTATTTTCTTTGAATCAGCAGAGAAGGAAGCACAGGCAGTGGGGAGGGACAGTTGGGAACATGAGAGTGGATGCGGGATATCAAAGACAAAAGACATGCAATATCAGACTCTAAGCTGTGAAGCTGCTATGCAACCCCCTCCTTCTCCTAAGGTTTTTTAGGTCTCAGCACAGATGCACATGTGAGGGAGTAATGTCTTTGGAAATGAAGGACAAATAGCTGTGCTAAATATTAATAAGAAGTCCACCATACAAAGCACACCTGGAAGTGGAAACAAGATTATTTCTAAGGCCTTTTCTACTCTAACAGTCTCTAACTTGATGGTAAGGTGAGAGGTGAGGATGGCGGGGTGTTGATCTACACACGATGAGTACGGTGAGGCCCTACTGTGAAGCTTATAGTCCTGAGTGTGAATCAGAGCCCTAAGAAGAATAATGCCCTTTAGATTGTTTTGCCCTCTGCCATCCCAAACCCATCCCATCCATGACTAAGCAGCCATGGAAATGAGGGGAGCCAGAAGGAAGCAAACCCTGCTGCTTGGTTCAGTAGACAGAGGGGACCTGGTGGAAGGGTTGGCTGGGTCTGAGAAGATGATGAGCTCAGAAAATAGACAGGGAGAAACCCCAGGGGAAAGCTTGTGAAACCCTGGAGGAATCACAAGTTGAATTTCTCCCAAAAGATGGTGACAGTGACTGACTTTCATATACGATGAGCGTGTGCTACAGAGCTAGGATGGACTTAGGCAGCTTGCAAAATCCAGGCCATTTGATCATTTCCATGAGTGCTCCTTTTTTAGAGTGAAGTTTTATATCCAAAATTGGCCTGATGTGTGGGTGCGTTCTTATGGGGGTTAGGGCTAGAGTTCCTCTATTACTTGAGTATCCATGAAGTGTTATGGGTCATAGAATGAGAAGGATTATCAGGAGCAGAAGGGGTATGGAGAGGGAGAACTGTTAAGTGAAGCAGTAGGGTCGAGTGAAGGATATTTCAGATATATGAGTGTATACAGGGATGAAACCCCAGGTAGCCCCCAGCCCCTACAGAAGGAAAGTCAAGACTTGACAACTGGAAGAGGCATGATTACACCATGCAGCTCGATCAAGGACTGAGAAAGCTTTCTAGACGAAAGACAGGTAAACCCTCACTACTAAAGGATGTGCAGGTGGTTTGGGACCTGTGAAGACCTTTGAACAGTATTAAAATCCAGTAGACAGAGGTCTCTGATTCTTTGTTAACTACAGAGGAGGATGTGCTGGGAGGGATACCTAGGGGGTCTTTCCATCCCCATTCCCATCCCCATTCCAGATCCACACCTAGAGGTAAGTCAGGCAGCACAATTCAGCGAAGCACCAGAAAAGCTGTGAGAATAGGACCCTACTCTGAATCCAGCTTTCTCAGCTCTGCACTCCTTGCTGTGTAGGTGTCAGTGCAGGAGAAAGCTGACTGGATGGGAAGAGAAGAAACCCTGAACCCATGCCAGGGGAGACCCATGAACTGGGAAATGAGCAGCAACAGCACCACCACAGACACACACTCTCCAGGCACAGGAAAGTGACAGGTCCTGGCCTCTTGTAGCACCAGACCTGCTCAGTTTCCCGTGGGATCCAGGCTTTTCTCCTGGATGCTGGACATGCTTTGGTTTCTCAAAACAACGCATGTCCTGTATGCACCTGGGGGATCAGCATTAAGTATGGCAAGCCTTGACAGAGGAACCATGTATTTTGAAAACCTGTGGGATCTGTGTTAAGAACAATTTCCCTCTGAGAGCATGAGGGGATTCTATGTTTCTCTGCTCATTTGTGCTTTGTCTCCTGGGGGCAGGTGGCTCTAGAAACCTTTAAAGGAAATCCCTATCACTACAACTGCTGTGCCTCAGTTCCAAACATTCCCCAGGTAGCCTCCTAGGTCCTAGCTCTGTGTTCTATCTCTATCCATGATACTGTGCTCACACAGACCTCTTGAAAGCAGGTGATGGGAATGAGACAGTAATAGTTGTGAATACATTCTACTTCATGGCATCATCTATTGGAAACAATGTAAACTGGAAATGCACCAGCACCAATTTCATACTACTGTGATGTAGCACTTCTGAGACTGAAGGTACATTGGCATTTTCCAAGCTGGTCAACCAAACATCTCATGCCATCAGCTGGACACACATCCCCTAGGAGTGTGGGACTCTGTGGGTCTCCTTTTGCCCGCAGCAAAGACCTTCCTCAGCCACCTCCTCTGCTTTGCTTCAAACTTTTCCTGCACTTTGCAGAATCTTCTCAAATCTGGGTCTCACTTGCCTGAAGTGAGAGGACTTGTGACTATTGTCCCTCACGTGAAAGAGGCTGCCCATGAAGTTGTGAGAGTTAGGCTAGGAATGAAAATGAGAAATTAATTTCTCATAATGCAGACTATTAGGAACCCCCCAAGGATTAATTCATCTCCTATTTTTTAATTGTACTACTCCTACCAGACTGTCAAGGGTAAAACAGTTCTGATTTTCTAAAGGCTGTGGAACATGTATTTATTTCAGAGGTGACTTAGAAACACAGAAAGTCCCAGGATAAGAAGTGGAGACAAAAAAGAAACAGTATTGAGATTAATAAATTCATGTGGGGAATTGTGTAATTTTTTTTTTTTTTTTTTTTTTGAGATGGAGTCTTGCTTTGTCACCCAGGCTGGAGTCAGTGGTGTGATGTCAGCTCACTGCAACCTCTGCCTGCTGGATTCATGCAGTTTTCCTGCCTCACCCTCCCAAGTAGCTGGGATTACAGGCACGCACCACCATGTCTGGCTAATTTTTTGTATATTTAGTAGAGATGAGGTTTCAGCATGCTGGCCAGGCTGGTCTCGAACTGCTGACCTCAAGTGATCCACCTGCCTCAGCCTCCCAAAATGTTGGGATTACAGGCATGAACCACCGAGCCTGGCCCCTAATTGTTTTTTTTTTTTTTTTTTTTTTTTTAATTAACCTTTAGAATTAGTTGAAGATCCCAACTTAGCTTCGTGCCTGCCAGAGGCAACATTTCTTCCCTTACCCTTCTGAGCTGCAAATATAAACTCTTTCAGGAAAAAGATATGACAATGCTCTGATTCATTTCCCAAACACCTCCTATTCCTACCCAGACCATGGACGGGGCAAGAAAATGCAGGAACAGAGCCAGAAACAGGAGATTTCCAAAGGAGGTTGATAGTCAGCACTCAGATCTTCTGTGTAAAGTGCTGTTGAAGCAGCCAGATGCCATGTCCAGCTGACAATGTGAAAAGAATAAGAGAAGTGAGACAACTTCCCAGAGGTGGAGGGTGGCCTATGGGCAGCAGCCCCCTGGAGCCCTGAGTGGACAACAAAACAGACCTAACAGGAGCCGTGTGTGTGGAAACCCACTTCTGACTTACCACTTTTCATGAATTCTATGCTTCATGGTGTTTCACCATTTCATGTTTCTGATGATGAGTAACAGTAATTATTTTCTTTCTTGCTGGTACATAATAAAGTGGGGCACATCAGAGTTGCTGCCATCTTAGCTTTAATTCATCGTATCAGGTGATCCTGAGGCTCAGTAATGTCACTGCAGGAACTGCTCTGTGGGGACAAAGACATTCCTCCTCCCCTGCTCCTGCTCACAGTAACCCTGAACTGGTACAGCTCCCATCCTGCCCTGACCCTGCAATGGGCAAAAGGCTCCTCTGCTGGGTGGCCTTGTGTGTCCTGGGGGCAGGTGAGTCCTCAGAACACCAAGCAATCTCATTGTGGTGTGTGTGTGTGTGTGTGTGTGTGTGTACTACAATTGTTTTCCTCCTTCTGTTCCCAACTTCTGTCTCCACAGGTCACGCAGGTGCTGGAGTCTCCCAGGACCCCAGACACAAGGTTACAAAGACCGGACAGAATGTAACTTTCAGGTGTGATCCAGTTTCTGGACACAACCACCTTTATTGGTACAGACAGACCCTGGGGCAGAGCCTAGAGTTTCTGACTTACTTCCAGAATGAAGCTCAACCAGACAAATCAGGGCTGCCCAGTGATCGGTTCTTTGCAGAGAGGACTAGGGGATCCTTCTCCACTCTGAAGATCCAGCGCACAGTGCAGGGGGACTCAGCCATGTATCTCTGTGCCAGCAGCTTAGCCACAGCATGGCACAGTCACCTGCTTCCTGCTCACAACCCTTAAGCACTTACTTCTTCCAGTTCTCAGAAGCCCTGAACAAAGGAGCTGCCCTGCTCTTCCCCCAGCAAGAAGAATAAGTGCATTTCGGACGTTGGGTGTCTTCTAACACTAGGAGGTCAGGAAATAACCTGAAATACAGTAACAGGGAACATTGGGTAGTAATAATTTTGGCTTATGGGTTTCTGGGATTCCTTATATATAGTTCAAATTTCCATAATTAGGATATAACAGAACTTAGTCTCAGGGATAGTGACTAAGTAAACACTCTCTTATAAAACTATGACGTTTCAGCACATTTATATTAAACTACTATTACCAAGTGTCACCAACTCAGACCTACACTCCACCAAGGAATGGGGAAGCCCAAAGCAAACACTATTAAGGCCATTTACAGCTATCACCCTTGAAAGAAAATCGGAATCTTTAGAAAGAATTGCCATAAAAATCAATTATTCAGAAATGACTATTACCCAAAATAATGCACATTATCACATGTTCATATATCGCTTTTTTCCCCTTCTGACAATCTTGTAGTCATTCTGTGTTTAATTTCCTTCTTCTCCAGTCTAACTTTAAAAAAAGATAGAAATACAAATTGAGATTGGTTTCAAAAGATAGACTCCACCTGGGAAGGTGTTAAAGGGACACCATTCAAAGAAGATCTGAATAAAATTATATCAACCACATAGGATTCTTTGAGGTTTCCAAAGAAGATGTACCAATTTACATTCCAATAAGAGCTGTATGAGAGTTCTGGTTGAAATTCACTCTCTCTCTCTCTCTCTCTCTCTCTCTCTCTCTCTGTTTTTCACTCTACTAATAGTTTCTCTTGATAAACTGAAGTTCTTAAGTCACAATCATTCAATTTTTCCCCCCATTTTGGTTAGTATTTTGTATTTTGGTGTCCACTTTAGGAAATCCTTGCCTACTTCAAAATAATCACGTTTTCTTATATTTCCTTCTAAAATCTTTACATTTTCCATTTTTCACACTGAGACTTAACAATCTAACTGGAATTAATTCTTCGTAGGTGATATGAGGAAGAAGTAAAGATTTATTTTTCCAAATGATTATTCAATTAACACAATACTATTTGTTAAGTGCTAATACTTTTGCCACCACTCTATATCACTTTTGTCATGAATCAGTCATTATACGTGTGTGGGCCTTTTTTCTTGGATCTCTATTCTGTTATGTTGTTCTGTTCTGTCCATTCTTACACCGATAATAGATTGTCTTACTACAGCTTCATACTCATTCTTAATACCTGGTAAAATAATTTCTCAAGCTTTGTTCCTTTATATCAAGTGATCTTGAGCACTCTTGACACTTTTTTCACATACATTTTAGAATCAGCTTGCTAAATTCTTCAAGAAAAAGAAAACTGCTGGGATTTTTTTTCATTTTGTTTCCAGCTGACTTAAGCACATCACAGAACAAAGTTAAAAATATTAATAGAAATATGAAAATGTCTAGCACCCAAAAATATAAAATATAAAATATCTGACATCAACCAAAAATTGCATACATGCAAAGAAGCATGAAAATGAGATCCATAATGAAGAGAAGAATCAATCAATAGAAACCAACCCAGAAATGACAAATCGGCAGACAGATATAGTAAAATGGTTATTGTAACTCTGGCCTATAAATTCAAAGTTTTGTAGAGATGAGGAAGCCACAATGAGATCCAAACAAAGCTTCCAGAGATAAAAATTACAATGTTTGTGATGAAAAATACACTGGATGAAATTAATGTCAGATTAGACATTACAGATAAAAAACTTGAAAAAGTAACATAAACAATTCTTAATGAAATACAGAGAATAAGAGGATCATCAGTAAACTGTGGGACAGCTTTAAGTAGCTTAATATGTAATTAGAATCCCAAAAGCAAAATTTTAAACTTAAATTTCTTTAAAGGATAATTGGCTATTTACACTGAAATAATTTCAACAAAGTGCAGGGATTCCAATATATGCAAAAGTAAATCTATAACAAGACCAGCATAAAGACAGGTGAAGAATAAATGAACACATGTATCATTGGAAGATTTCTATAATCCAAGTGAAGTCACTTGAAGGTAGACTGTGTTACAGTAGATGTATACTGCAAATTATAGAGCAACCATTAAGACAAAACAGAGCATTCTAGTTAATAAGTCAACAAAAAATACAAAATTATAAAAATGCTCAATTAATCCACAAAAACAACATAAAAGGAAAAGAGAAACAAAAAAGAGATGGGATTGATGGAAAACAAATAGAAGATGATAGACACAAAAGTAATCACATCAACAATCACATCAAATCAAAGTCATCTAAAAGCACAGATTGTACAATTGAAAAATACTGAATAATATTGAAAGAAACAACTATGTGCTACTTATGAGAATACTATTAAGACTCAGAATGTAAAAAAAAAAATAAAAGGATGGAAAAAGATGTACTACACTAACATGAATTAAAGGAAAGCTAGAGTAGTTATGTTAATATCAAACAAAATAAATTTCAAGCAGAGAATATCATCTGGGATAATGAAAGTCATATCTTAATGACAAAAGTATTGGTCTATCAAGAAGTCATAACAATCAAGTATTTATGTATCTGAAAATGGATCTTCAAAATACCAAGTCAAAAACAGAACTGCAAGGAGAAATAGACAAACCCACAATTATAATCAGAGATTTCAATATCCCTCTTTTAGTAACTGGTTTAACAAGTTGACAAAAACAAAAGACCAGTAAGGATGCAGAAGATATGAATGACACCAACGACCAACTTGACTTAACTGATATTTACAGAACACTTCACCCAAGAGCAGCAGAACACATGTTCCTTTGGAGTGCGCTCTGACTGTGTGCGGGCATGGATCACACACTCTGGGTTGTAAAACAAACATCCGTACATTAAAAGTATTCAAGTCAAACCAGGTATGTTCGCTGACCACAGTGAAGCTCCGTTAGAAATCAATAAGAGAAAGATTTCTGGGAAAGTCCTGAATAGTTTAAAATTAGATAATAGTTTTCTAAATAACTCATAAGGCAAATAATAAATCAAAAGATAAGGCCGGGCGCAGTGGCTCAAGCCTGTAATCCCAGCACTTTGGGAGGCCGAGGCGGGTGGATCACGAGGTCAAGAGATCGAGACCATCCTGGTCAACATGGTGAAACCCTGTCTCTACTACAAATACAATTAGCTGGGCATGGTGGCGCATGCCTGTAATCCCAACTACTCGGGAGGCTGAGGCAGGAGAATTGCCTGAACCCAGGAGGCGGAGGTTGCGGTGAGCCGAGATCGTGCCATTGCACTCCAGCCTGGGTAACAAGAGCGAAACTGCATCTCAATAGACAGATAGATAGATAGATAGATAGATAGATAGATAGATAGATAGATAGATAGATAGATAGATAGATAGATAGAAGATAATTTAGAATTGCTTTAATAGTATCAGTTTTCTTGTTTGCTACTTTTTGACCAAATACTGGTGAGAACGAAGATAAATGAGCCATTTCTTTTTTGGTGGGGCAAGTAAATTGTAAAACCCTTTTTATCTAGTAATTCAGCAACGTACATCAAAAGAGTTAATATTGCTAACATTTCTTGACCCAGAATATTTTTTGTTTAATGAATTTATTTTAAGGAAATTGCTATATATGCATAAATTTTTTGAGAATGTTCAAAAGAAAAAAAGTATTTTAAACTGAACAAATATACAACTATATCAAAGTTGGTAAGATGCTTCCAAAGCAGGACTTGGGGAAAAACTGAAAAACGGGATAATTTTCTATTCACTCTGAGGACAGAACTACCCTGATACCAAAATTAGACCAAGATATTACAAGAAAGAAAGCTACTGACTCCTGTCTCTCAGGAACACAGATTCAATCGTCCTTTTAAAACTCCACCCTAGAGGGTCCAACAACATGTAAGAGGAATCATACAACATGGACAAGTGGGGTTTATCTCAGTAACGCAGAGTTGATCTGACATTGAAAAAACAGACTGTCATTTACCTTATCTGTACTAACAAAAGGAAAACCATATGATCATATCTATAGATGACTTAAACATTTGATAAAATTCAATATCCCTTCTTGATGAAAACTGTTATCAAATTCAGAGTAATAAGAAATTTTCTTCACCTAAAAAAGGATATCTATGAAATCCTATGGTTAAATAGGAGAATATTTTTGCAAGTAAACTGTGGTAAGTCAAAGACACATATTGTAATTCCCAGATCAAATACTAAAAGAAGGAAAAGGAGGATAAAATAGTCTTTTCAGCAAATAGTTCTAGAAAAAATGGCATATTAACATGGAAAAATAATGAATCTCTAGCCTTATCTCACTCCATAAACCAGATGTGGGCAAATATGGCCTTTGGGCCAAATCTGGCCTCTGCCTGTTTTCATACAGCCCAGAAACTAACAATAATTTTACATTTTTAAATGACTGAAAACAAAATTAAAAGTATTTTGTTACATTTAAAAATCTAAGATACTCGGCCGGGCGCGGTGGCTCACGCCTGTAATCCCAACTCTTTGGGAGGCCGAGGCGAGTGGATCACGAGGTCAAGAGATCGACACCATCCTGGTCAACATGGTGAAACCCCGTCTCTACTAAAAACACAAAAAATTAGCTGGGCACGGTGGCACATGCCTGTAGTCCCAGCTACTCAGGAGGCTGAGGCAGGAGAATTGCCTGAACCCAGGAGGCGGAGGTTGCGGTGAGCCGAGATCGCGCCATTGCACTCCAGCCTGAGGAGCAAGAGCGAAACTCCGTCTCAAAAAAAATAAAAAAAAAATAAATCTAAGATACTCACATTTCAGTAAACATAAATGAAGTTCTCTGGGATCACGGTGACAGCCATTCAAATGTGTATCATCAATGGTTGCTTCTGTGCTACAGTGACAGAGTTGAGTAGTCAGAATAAACACTACATGGGGCACAAAACTAAAAAAAATTATTATCTCACCCTCTACAGAAAAACTGCTGACCCTTCCCACGAACACTAATTAGTAAGAGACACAAAAAATATCAGATAATCAAAAGGCTAGAACTTGAAAGTTTCTGGAAGAAAACACAGTGAGTTCTCTTCATGATCATGGAGTAGGCAAAGATTTTTTAAGGAGGACGAAAGAATGTTCTAACCATAAAAAAATGTAAAATATTCTTTATGCAAATCCTAAAAAGTTTATCAAAATGTATTATTAAGAAAAAATATATGTATATCTGAGAAAGGGCTGAATTCATAATATAAAGAATTCCCACACATCAGCCATAAAGAAGTCAATTCACTAAAAACAAAAAGTAAAGGCTGACTAGGGTGTTAAAAAAACAAAAGATATATAAGTAGGCAGTTCCCTTTCATGAGACAAATGTGTTTATTTCTCCAGCTTAGAAGATTGCTTTGCTGATAGCATGTCACTGTCAGCAGCTTTCAGGAATTACCTTTGGTTAAAGGGAACAATTTGCCCAGGTGTCACCCCATTCCTATGGCAGCTGGCATTTAATGACTGACTGCTATCTCCCTTCCTACACCATCATTCGATGAATTTAAAATTTAAATTAAAATTTTAAATTTTTGTTCCTCGTTTAGAAAAACGTTTGCCATATACCTCCCTCACTACCCTCTGCAAAGGTTGAGTATGAGGCAGGTAAGCCTGAAATGAGCAAGAGCTATGCTGTATCCTGGCAGATCCTGATGTCTAGTTTAGGAAGCACCCAGCCTTCCCTGGTCAGGGTCCAGTAGAGATTCATCGTAGTGACCACACACTGGCCACTTGAGGGCACTGTGGATCCACTGAGTGGGCCACTGATAGCACTGTCTGGGAGAGAGAGGGTTAAGGGAGACAGTCTTGGCTTCATCTCTGCATCAGGGATATTACTAGATGAACCAGAGGTAGTGTTGGCACAGGAGGAGTTCATCATAACTTCTCAGACCAACCGATATGCACGTGCATTTGCCACGGCAGGAAGCCATCAACTGCAGCCTTGTGTGGCCTCTCTAGGAGCCTACGTTTGATGGGGAGTGTGATGGGGTTTCAGCAAGGCAGCTTACATAATCCAAGCCAGGTGGAGACAGAGGAGCAGCTGCCTCAGATGAAACTCTCAGAAGCTGTGGGAATGGCTGTCTGCCCGGAAGCCTGCCCTGCCTCACTCAGCACAGCCAGCTCCCCCTGCCTGCAGGAAACTGGACAGGATGGGGGAAAACCTGAGTTGGCTGAGCTAGTCCTGGGGAACAGGGTGCCTATGGGAGCCTACGGGGATGATAACATCAGAACAGTGACATCACAGTAAAACCCTCCAAAAACGGTGGGGAGGAGCAAAAGTCCTGCTTTCTCACCCCAGGAGACAAGCACCCTGAGTAGGGAAATGCCTAGTCCTATCCTGCCTGACTCTGCCAGGGATACCAGGCTCCTCTGCTGTGTCATGCTTTGTCTCCTGGGAACAGGTGAGTCCTGAGCACAGGTGGGACATCCCTGCATCCACAGTGTTCAATTGTTGCTGAAGTGTCAAACTCTCCTGAGCTTCTGTCTCCTTCCTCCACAGGTTCAGTGGCTGCTGGAATCATCCAGTACCCAAGACACCTGATTAAGGAAAAGAGGGAAACAGCCACTCTGAAATGCTATCCTATCCCTGGACATGACACTGTGTACTGGTACCAGCAGGGTCCAGGTCAGGGCCTCCAGTTCCTCATTTCATATTACGAAAAGATGCCAAGAGATAAAGGAAGCATCCCTGATCGATTCACAGCTCAACAGTTCAGTGACTATCATTCTGAACTGAACATGAGCTCCTTGGAGCTGGGGGACTCAGCCCTGTACCTCTGTGCCAGCAGCTTAGGCACAGCGCTGCATAATTACTGGCTTTCTGTACCCAAGCCTTCCTGTCTCGGCTGGGGATGTAATAGGGTGAGGGAGGTAAGGGCTGCCACACAGCTTTAGCCAAGCTCCAGGGATGCTTCTAGTTCTTTTCTAACATTTTTCCCTGCCCTGCTGAGCTCAGTGAGAGCTCCTGCTCATATGGGCCCCAGGCACACTGGAAGCTCTCACATCTTTTTAATTCCTTGCAAGTGGCAGGAGCTCCTCCTCTGTGGAACATATGGATATACTTTTTTAGTGTGTTTTCTGTTGTCACACAGAATACCTGAAACTGGATATTTTATAAAGACTCTAAATTTGTTTCTTACAGTTCTGGAGGCTGGGAAGTCCAAGGTCAAGGACCCACATCTGGTGAGGACCTTCTTGCTGGTGAGGACTCTGCAGAGTCCCTAGGTGGCACAGGGCATCTCATACAAGGGGGCTCAGGAGAGATGGCCAAACTGACTTTTATAACAGATCCACTCTCTCAATAACTAACCCATTCCCTCCATAACCCATTAATCCATGAATGGATTAATCTTCATAAGGTCAGAATCCTTAAGACCTAATCACTTCCCAAAGGTCCTACCTGTCAATGCTGCTGTATTGGGAACCAAGTTTCCAATACATAATAAATTTTTTAGGGACACAGTCAAACCATAGCAATATACATTGTGGGTTTTTTTTTTTTTCTTTTTTGAGACAGGTTCTCACTCTGTTACCCAGACTGGAGTACAGTGGTGTAATTATGGCTTATTGTAGCCTTGCACTCCTGGGTTCAAGCAATCCTCCTGCCTCAGCCACCTGAGTAGCTATGAGTACAGGAACACATCACGACAACATGATGTGTCTGGCTATTTTATTTTTTATTTTCTTTCTGTAGAGATAGGCCTTGTCACGTTGTCCAGATTAGTCTCAAACTCCTCAGATGCTCTTCCTGAGTTTGTGTGTTTTAATGCAAAGATAGACATTAGCATATCCACTTTATAAATGAAGAAGATTTCAGTGTACCATTTTATAGATAGGAAGCTGTAGCTCATAAACTTCTCCAGTATTTCATATTTCTAAGGATCAAAGCCAGGATCCAAACCTATGACTCCATGCCTCCCAGATAAAACTTCTAAAAGTCTATGGTATTTCCTGGGCCTTGGTCAATGAGCTTCAGTAGAGCACTATTCTTCCATCTCAAGACTAGCCCAGGAGTAGAAGAGGGTCACATATTATGGAATGTGGTTACTATGGCATATGGCCTGCCAACCTCCAGGACACACAACTTCCAGCCAGAGAAGATTCATTCTGTTTTAGTTCCAGATAGAATGGAGCCACAATATGTCCTAATATAGATGCGTAGTGACAAGAGGAATTTCCAGTACACTAGAGGGTTCAGTCAAAGAAACAGAACCCTCTAGGAATTTCAAGGGGATAGCAGTTAATACAGGGAATGAGTGGTTATAAACCAATGGAAGGCTGAGAAGCGGGGGGCCGGGGGGGGGGGTCTCAGAAGGATTGCCCTCAGGTCCACCACTAGTGATCAGAAAAACTGAAGTTGCTACTTTTGCCCAGGCCAGGAACTACAGAAAAGAGTTGAGAGTCACAGTGGTCTTGCAGTGACCAAGAAAGTGATTCACAGAAAGTATCCAGAGGTCATTGCAAACCCACCTGTCTGTTGCTGTTGGACAAAAGTCTTTATTCCACTTCCAACTTTTCCACAAGTATAGCTTATCGGAGGAAGCAAAGCTGTTTTCAGAAACGTGCTCTCAGGAGAATCTGGGAAATATATTTTCAAATCTTCTAGCTCTTATAATAAGAGAAAGAGAGAGATTGTTGGAGGACATTTAAGGGTACGCAGTCCCAAAAGACAATTATCAACCTACACAGCACAGAAATGGAAAGCAGAAGAATACATTTTATATTTTCTGTCATCTTGTTCATGAAAATTTATTATATATAGTTGTGTAGATTGGTTGTTGTTTACTTGCTAATTTATTCAGTAGATATTCCTGGAATACCTATTATGTTAAAAATTTCCTTGGAATATAGAAAATGAGATGTGACTTTTTTGAATTACACATTTTGTCTTTAAGAAGTTTAAAGTCAACCTTGGCTCACTGCGATCTCCACCTCCTGGATTCCAGGGATTCTCCTGCCTCAGCCTTCTGAGTAGCTGGGCAAGGCAGATTGGAATGGATTCACCCCAGAGCAGTGCATATGCATGGAAATCATCATGGTTAGACGTGTGAAACAGGTTGAACAAGACATCTGCGTTGGCGGTCCCGGGGACTCCCGCAGGTCGGTAGCCCCCCGGCAGATGTGCCGGACCCCGACATCTGGCGCCCGAACAGGGACCCTGAGTACGAGAGGTACAGTGACGCACCCCAAATCAAAGGAGACAAGTGTTAGTCTGGGGCAGAGGTCACGTTTGTGTTTTCCCTAGGTCTGCCCCCTCACCTATCTGGGTGCCTGAGCGACATGTCAAGCATGCCCCAAAAAGGACAGTCCTCTCCAAGACCAGTGACCATCCCTCTTCCTCGACTGACATCTCCCCGTCGGCCGAGCCCTCAGATGACTTCACCAAACTCCCTTCTCCCGAGAATCTGACGTCTACATCTACAGAGGATGACATCCTGCCGTGCCCATCGCCCACGGCACCAGCCGATGCCTCCTCAAGAAGTTCCAGTCCCGACCTGGACCCAGATGCAACACCTGATAGCTGATGCGTCACACATTGTTCATCAGCAAGGACATTCTCTTAATCCATTTACTCTATTTTTAGCCATATTAGCCATTTTCAAAATTCGTTAATACTGCTGTATATGTGAATCATTTAGCCAAAAATGTCTCTATTGCTATGGGATCTCAAATGTCTATTGATAAATTAGAAGCTAAACTGAATGCCTTAGAACAAACCGTAACCATCTTGGGAGACAAAGTGTATAACTTACAAAATAGACTTTCACTCTGCTGTCATGCTCACTATAAGTATATATGTGTTACCAGTACTCCTTACAATGATTCCCAGTGGCAGTGGCCTCTTATTAAGGCCCATTTACAGGGCATCTGGTCTCATAACAATCTCTCTCGTGACATCTCACGTTTGCAGCAAGAAATTTCGGCCATTGACCTTTCTCGGTCACAACTACCTGATGATGATTTTATTGCTCACAGTTTTGCTGATGCCATGTCCTCTTGAATAAATCAGTTTCATCTCCCTTCCTTTTCATCTCTGCTTGCCATTGCTGCTTGTGTTCTTATATTGCTAATGTGCCTGCCATGTGTCTTCCGTCTCCTATTCTCCACCCTCAGAGAAATGCAACTGAAGATGCTTGCACTTCATTTGCAAAATAAAAAAGAGGGAGATGTACAGGGTTCACCCGAGGGCTTGAGACAGCTAGCGTGACTCGCCTTGACTCGGTTGCTGGCCCTATCTGTACTCTCCCACCTGAGGGCTGTTGAGCTGAGGCAAAGGCCGCAGGCTGAGTCACTGAGGCAAAAACAGAATGCAAAGCAAAGGTGTGCGGTTTGTGAGGACATTGTGCTGTCTGTCTTCATGTCCCGGTCAGTCTCTGTGTAAGCAATAAAACTTGCTGCAATTGAGATGCCTAAGAGGAGCAAAGACCCCTGCCCATATTTTCCCTGGAGCCAAGTCTTTGTTCCACCCCATTATGGAAAACGGGTTTGACAAGCCATTTTAAAGGCATCATTGAAAGACATAAACTTCCTTTTGAGTTATTTTCACAGGCCTCTGGTAAATATTCTGTTTACCCTTTATTTGCATAAACTTCTTTGTGAGCTACTTTCACAAGCCTCTGATAAATATTCTGTTTACCCTTTTTTTACATAACCTTTGTGAGCTATTTCCAGGAACCTCTGCTTACCCTTTCTTTGTGAGATAAAGTAACTGTAGACAAGAAAAAAGGTATAAAAGTTGTAACCCACAAGAATAAACTTTGCTACGTTTTCCACCCCAGATTATGCAGCCCTCCAGAAAAAAAAAAAAAAGAAGTTTAAAGTCTGACAAGATAATATATCCCTAATTATTCATACATGCGTTTACAATGTATGAAAGTCATTTGAATCAGTCAGTTTTCTGTAAAGGAATAGATGATTACTCAAAAAGGTTGAAGTGAAAACAATTTAATCAAAGGACTATGTTCAGAGTGGTAAACAGACTTAGGGACACCAAGAACTGTTTGAGGGGCCAGGGGTTTCCAGCACAGTGGGAAACCAGTACAACTCCTGAGCCTGTGGAGAAAGGGGTGGGAGGGAAATGCTATGTTACTGCAGGTGCATGTGAGTCATGAGAAAAGTTTCCAAAGGGAAGAACTCAGGACCAGAAGCTAGGAAGGGAAAGCCCAGATACTCTGAACTCCCCCTTCACTGCCTTTCAACATCAAGCTGTCTTCCATTGGAAAGCCCAGCTGGAAGCCTGGATAGCACTCTTTGCTGAAATCAGTCTTCTGGGGCACAGCCCAGGGCAGCACAGGGCAGGGAGGTGAGAGTGGGTTGGGGGAAGTGTTGGGTGCACATGTACAACAGCCAGCACAGCAGCTACCAAGTGTATGATGTGGCCATTTGCAGGTGGATGTGCAAGTACACAGTGGACAGAGACCAACTTTATTCTACCTCTTTTATGTGAACTTATAGAAAATTCCCTTGTTGATTACTAATAACCAATATTGCTAATCCTATTTTCTCTGGGCCACATACCAACTATATTAGTTCAATTAATTTCTTCAGAACTTCATAAGGGAGAACAATTTGCTCCCATATGACAGGTAACAAACTGTTAGAGAATTTAGATGATTTTCCAAAGGAGATACAGCTAACAAATATCAGAACTTGGACTCACACCTAGGCCATACTGACTTACTCTTCCCTATACATTTTGGTAGAGGAAGATACCTTCAACATTGGAAACATTGACCCAAATGTCACTTTTAGAAACAATGCATCTGACACAAATCACATGAATAACATCTTTCACGTGAGAGGCTACATGCTGAAGAGGAAGATCCTCAGAGATGTGGAGACCTCAGTGGTTCATCTTCTGATCCCTTGGGTTGGTGACTTAAAAAACATTTGGCTGGCTCAAGCCTGTAAGCCCAGCACTTTGGGAGGCCAAGGCGGGTGGATCATGAGGTCAAGAGATCGAGACCATCCTGGTCAACATGGTGAAACCCCGTCTCTACTAAAAACACAAAAAATTTAGCTGGGCATGGTGGCACGTGCCTGTAATCCCAGCTACTCAGAAGGCTGAGGCAGGAGAATTTCCTGAACCCAGGAGGCAGAGGTTGCGGTGAGCTGAGATCGCGCCATTGCACTCCAGCCTGGGTAACAAGAGCGAAACTCTGTCTCAAAAAAAAAAAAAACATATGGCTAAGTTTTCTCACTTGTAAACTGAAGCCAATAATATATGTCTTGCAGAAATTTTATACTTGTAAATAAAACAGTCTAATACATAGTATAGGCTCAATATATCTTAGGTCCCTATGAATTATCTAACAAATCTCTAGTCAAGCAGTTATTTAGTTTGTGGACTATGGTAACAAAGGTAGACACGGATTACTTTTGTGTCATTCACCTATGATTCAGACTCAAAGTCATCTAAAATGCTAATATAATAGTCTGATAAGTCATTGGTAAAACTAACATAAATGGTTGTGTCTTAAGAGAAAGTGAAAATGTTGCCCCTTACAGCATTTCCTGCTTGATACTGAGTCTGATAGGCAAGAACGTGTGATGTTCCCGGAAAGTTGTGAATTCAGAGCAACTGGCCAATACACAAGAAAGCTGATAGAAGAACGGATGGTTTACTTAGAAAGGAGACCATTATAGAGGAACCTCTAGTGCCTTCCATCACATCCTCACTGCCCACCTCTGATTTCAGCCTCACTGCAGTGGACAGTTATGTGCAAGTCTCCATTCACCTGGAGACAGAGCCCCTCCCCAGGTGCATGCTGGGAATCTCCCTGCTTCCTCCCCAGGGCTCTTCTCTGATATATGAGCCAACTTGGGTTGTACTCAAAGACAGCCAGAGGTCCTAATGCTCCCGGTAGGACAGAACAGGGGACAAAAGCTCCACCCTGCCCATTCATGCAGACACTCCAGAGAGGCATCCTATGTGTTTTCAAAGGTCCTGATGGATTCCATCTCCTGTTGCTCCAGCAAAAACTCAATATTGTACCTTTGTCCTGGTTTCCTTTCTCCCTGTTGTTATTTTCCCAGCTCTCTTATTATTTCTAATTCCCGAGATTCTTTCCCAAATAAACTACTTTCAACAAAGTCCATGACGCAGACCTTGCTTTCAGGGGCAGCTTAAACTTTGACAGTGATGGAATGGGATGACCCTTGAAGACACTTCTCTTTGAAAAAGATGATGGTTTTCTTTCATTCATTCAGAATTCTTATAATGACATATGTGAACTATCTCTTCTAAGTTCATTTTGACTCATTCTGAGACTCCAACAGACTCACATGGGTCTCTGCTCACTTAAGGCTCTGAGCTTTTGTAACTGAATAGACTAGGTTTATGTTTCACAGCTTCGGGGGTCTGCCTGGACTCAGAGAACCATTCATTTCTTCTTTCTTCAGTCATTCAACAAAAATATAATGAGCGCATATGCAAAGCAGATCCAAGTTTTGTGGGGCACAAGGCGTATAAAATTTTAGGGATCACTTTGAAAAAGAGAATACAAAATGACCATGTCTTGAAAAAATTCTGTTCAAGGCCAGGTTAGGCGGCTCCTGCCTGTAATCCCAGCACTTTGGGAAGCTGAGGCGGGTAGATCATCTGAGGTCAGGTGTTTGAAATCAGCCTGGCCAACATGGTGAAACCCCTTGTCTACTAAAAATACAAAAAATTAGCCAGGCATGGTGGTGGGTGCCCATAATCTCAGCTACTTGGGAGGCTGAGTCAGGAGAATCACTTGAGCCCAGGAACCAGAGGTCACAGTGAGCAGAGATCACACCACTGCACTCCAGCCTGGGTGACAGAGTGAGAATCTGTCTCAAAAAAAAAAAAAAAAAAAATGTGCAAGTGAGAAGACCTGAAGTTATTCTTCATTGACTTCATGGCAAATCCACTTCTAGCTAGTTACCATGTGTAGTTACCATATAACTGCTTGGGAAACATCAGCACAGAAAACAGACAAAGCTACAGAATAAGGTGTATGTTTTTAACAAAAGAACATTTTGTAAAACAATAATGATCAAGTGATAAAAATCTAAATAAAAGGAAAATATTCCTGGTAGATGCTTATCTCCCCAGAGAAGTTAGAGTGTTATTGAGAATGCTAACTTTATTTGTGGATTACACCCTATTTTGATAACAATTCTCAGAGTTCTAGGATTATGCCATGTGCCCTACCCTAAAGAATCTGAGCCCTAAGATGGAAAACTCTCTTTTCCTGTCCTGACCCAACCATGGGCAATGTTCTCTTTTGCTGTGGTCTTTTGGTCTCCCAGGACCAGGGGCGTTCTGGGCATAGATGGGAAAGCTCTTCCTGGGCTTCCCAGGGCCCAGCCATGGCCTCTCCATGGGGGTGCTCATGGGCCTCCTCCTTATCTCCACTTCAGATTCTGTATCCTTTCTCACTGGAGCATAAGTGTAGGAATTGCCCACCCAGGGTACGTCAAGATGTGCAGTCATAGAAAAGGAGTCTCCCACTAAAATGTGACCTGCATCTGAAATAACAATAGTACCGATATTGACTAGATGTAAGTTTTGTAACATAGCACATTTGTGGTTCAACCAATATTCTCCCATTTGTGGGTATAAGACCTTCTGCATGGACACAGGGCATTTCCCTGTGACCCTTAAGGGCACAGAACTCATGTACTTCTGGTGAAATCTCTCATATATATATCCCTAATGAGCTTCCTCTTATTTTTACACAAAAGAAAAAAAGGAGGGTGAGTTCTCCCCACATAGTGCATCAACTCACAAGCCAATGTCCTGCAGAAATATCCTCACAGATAAACCGAAGAAATGTTGCTGTAATAGCTATTTAGGTATGACCTAACCTGGTCAGGTTGACACCTAAAATTAACCATCTCAAAACCCATGGGAACATTGAGGTCTGAGCTCTGATGGTGAGACTCCTATTAGGTGATGGAGACTCCGGTGGCCTCCCCTAAAACAAAGGGAGAAATCATATCTGTATTAGTCATACATATACACATATGTATGTATTCTATTGGTTCTGTTTCTCTCTGAGGAGGAGGTGGTCTAATCCTTCCTTTTCTGGGTAAAGGGTGGAAGCAGTGTGGATCTTAGTGTGTTCTGATAGCCATGTGTCACTGTGTACTTGTTCTTTGTATCTTCACATCTCCTGTTGCATTTTGAAGCATTTTCATAGTATGTGGTGTTACCTAATAAAGCATTCTCATAGCAAAAAAAAATTCATACATATGTGTTCTATTTATATTGGTTCTGTGTATATATATATATATATTTATATAGAGAGAAATATTATAAATATATATTTATATAGAGAAATAAATATATATTTATATATAGATATATAGAAATGTTATAAATATATATATATGAGGTCCTCTATCATCTGCCCTATATATACATGCCCTATTCCTACATCTCCATCTGTGTGTATATATATATATATATATATATATATATATATATATATATACACACAGAACCAATAGAAATATATATATTCTATATTATATATAATATATATAATTCTATATATATTATGTATATTTATATTGGTTCTATGTATATATGTGTATATATATATACGTGTGTGTATATATATATATATGTATATATATATATATATGTGTGTGTGTGTGTATGTATATATATATATATACATACAGTTAGAAAGAGAGAGAAGAGAGAGTGAGAGATAGAGAGAAGAGAGGATCTATTGGGGAAATTGACTCGTGATCATGAAGGCTGAAAAATCCCCCAGTATGCCAGCCATCTGCAAGCTGGAGATGCAGCAATGCCAGTAGCATGACTCCGTGCAAGTTTGAAGACCTCAGAACCAGAGAAGCCAATGTTGTGTCTCTTAGCCTAAGACCAAAAGCCTGAAAACCCAGGGGATTGCCAGTCCAAGTCCTGGAGTCCAAAGGTAGGAGAACCTGGAGTTCTGATATCCAAGGGCAGTAGAAGACACGTCTCAGCTCTGAGAAAGAGAGTGCAGATTCACCCTTCCTCTGCCTTTCTGTTTTATCTAGGCCCCCAGCTGACTGGATATTGCCCGTGCACATTGAGAGTGGATCTTCCCCACACAGTTCATCAATTCACAAGCCAATCTCCTCCAGAAATACCCTCACAGACATATCAAGAAATACTGCTCTACTAGCTAGTCAGGTATACCTTAATCTGGTTAGATTGACACCTTAAATTAACTATCACATTACTGCTGGGAACACACAGAGGTCTGAGCTCAGATGATGCAGCTCCTATGAGGTGAGCTAATGTGATAGAGCACAAAACAATATAGAAATTGTATTGACCCTGACCTTAAGACTTTTGAAACATTTCTGGATGTCAGGTGGCTCTTTTAACAGAGAGTATCACTGTAGGCTGACATCCAGTTATCCAGAGTCTGAACAAAGAGAAAATCCAGTAAAAGGTACTTAGAGGCGAATTTGAGCAGATGAGTTATATAAGACATCAGACTGGCATGGAAATGTCCCTTAGACTACAGAAATACTAGAAACAATTAAAATAGCATATACATGAAGAATTGTGTCCTAATGGGAATAAAATATGCAGAAAGAAATGCATTTTCTTTCTAAAATCTTGCAAAGAGCATATGCACTTATATCTTTAAAAATAGCCTATAAATTCTTTCCATTCTGAGCTATTAAATTGTATATATGTTCTATGAATATTGCTATATATACCATAAATTACATATATTCATTGTGTGTGTGTGTGTGTGTGTGTGTGTGTGTGTGTGTGTGTGTGTGTACTTGATTTATATTTGTGGAGAATGGAAGGGGTGTGGCAGGTTAACTTTGCAGCTCAAGCCTTTGACAGAGGCATTGATGTCATTGAGTCACTGAGAACCTAAGTTCTATTTCCCCCAAGCAGGGCTGAGAGACATGAGATTCTGCCCTGGAGCTGAAATGGGCACCAGGGTCTTCTACGTGCCCCTTTGTCTGCTGTGGGCAGGTGAGGCTGGTCATAAGTGGGCTTCCTTCCCTGGAATTCCCAAGGCCTCAATACAAGCCTTTTTTGGGGGATGACAGCATCAGGGTCTGTTGTTTTCTATTACAGGACACATGGATGGTAGAATCACCCAGAGCCCAACACACAAGGTCACAGAGACAGGAACACCAGTGACTCTGAGATGTCACCAGACTGAGAACCACCGTTATATGTACTGGTATCAACAAGACCTGGGGCATGGGCTGAGGCTGATCCATTATTCATATGGTGTTAACGACATTAGCAAAGAAGTCCCAGATGGCTACAGTGTCTTTAGATCAAACACAGAGGATTTCCCCCTCACTCTGGAGTCTGCTACTGGCTCCCAGACGTCTGTGTACTTCTGTGCCAGCAGTGACTCCACAGTGCTGCACAGCTGCCTCCTCTCTGCTCATAAAGGGCAGTTAGAAAGGCTGAGCTTGCTCTGTGTCTGTCCCCAACCTGGGAAGTCCACAGGAGTCAGAGAGCCCTGGCCAGGCTGGAGGCCCTAGAGCAGGGGCCTTATGACCCTCGGTGCTGACATCCATTCCTGCTGGAGTCTCAGACCAACTAAAGGTCATCCCAACACCCTTAGCTTTCTGAGTCTCTCTTCTATAGCTCTCTCCTGCTTGCAGAAAGGAAAAGGCATCCAAGCCATCGTCAGTTGAGATTAGTGATGATTCTCTTAACTAATTATCATTATTAGTGATAATTCTCCAAATTATCATAATTATCATTATTAGTCATAATTCTCCAAATTCTGGACTTCTCCTCTCCCCTGTGGGCTTCAGTGACTTTTTCATCTGCCCCCTTTCCTACCCTCCACTACCCTTCCACTCATAGTCACAAACCTTCACTCCTGACCTCTGTTCCTGGCTGCCTTTCTTCTGTGGGGCAATAGCCTCATGAGGTCCTCTATCATCGGCCTTATATGTACATGCCCTATACCTACATCCCCATCATCATTTTGCACAAGTCTCCCCTGGCTCTGTCTGCTCCAGCCACGCTCCTCTATGTTCAGTTATTTCCTCATATGTGTTCTGTTGTTTCCCATCCTGGGATGTCTTTTTACAGATTATTTTCTTCTTCACTGAGCATATGTTCTTTCCACTTATTCCTGAGTGTCTACTTCATTCCTTACATAAAGTATATTTCAGGTACATTTACTCTTAACTATGAACAGAAAAACTTAAATTTTACCAGAAGAAATTAAGGAAAATATTTTTATCCTCTGAGGGAAGACTTTTTTAGTGGAAACATAAAAGAACACAAGCCCCCCAAAATAATACTGCTCATGCCTGTAATTCCAGCACTTTGGGAGGTCAAGGAGGTTGTATAGCTTGAGGCCACGGGTTTGAGACCATCCTGGGCAACATGGCAAAACACAAAAATTAGCTGGGTGCGGTGGTGTGTGCCTATAATCCCAGCTACTCTGGAAGCTGAGACCCAAGAATCACTTGTACCCCAGAGGCGGAGGTTGCAGTGAGCCAAGATGGCACCACTACACTCCAGCCTGGGCAGCAGAGTGAAATTCCAACACACACACACACACACACACACACACACACACACACAAATACTTACATTAGTTGTTTTAGTCATGTATCAAAACACATGACAAAAAATGAAAAGCCAAGCCACAGCCTGGAAAAGGCATGAGAGATGCATACAAATGAAGAAGAATCAGCATGGCAAAGACCATTCATGCTCACCAAATTCCCCTGGCTTCCCTTCAGTTCCAGGCTTCATTTACAGTTAAAGGGTTGGGAACATATGAAGAGGTTTTGAATAATTGGATGTGTGCAGAACTGATGTGGGCAATCCCAAGGCTGGCCCTTAGAAATAACTTGTGGCGGCTGGGCATGGTGGCTCACACCTGTAATCCCAGCACTTTGAGAGGCTGAGGTGGGCATATCACGAGGTCAGGAGTTTGAGACCAGCCTGGCCAACATGGTGAAACCCCATCTCCACTAAAAATACAAAAAAATATCTGGGCATGGTGGCAGGCACCATCCCAGCTACTTGGGAGGCTGAGGCAGGAGAATCACTTGAACCCAGAAGGCGGAGGTTGCAGTGAGCCGAGATCATGTCATTGTACTCCAGCCTGGGTGACAGAGCAAGACTCCATCTTGAAAAAAAAAAAAAAGAAATAACTCCTGGCACTGTAATGGGAGTGCTCAAGTAGACAGGGAAATTAGCTGCAAAGACTCATGGGATATAGTATACAGTTGTACTCATGGTTAAGATTTATTACAGTGCCATAGTAAATATTCAGCAGCAGATCATATGGAGAAAACACACAGGAGGAATCTAGAGGAGTTCACACATCAGCTTCCTTATACTCTCTTCCTCCCAGGAGGGGTCACACAGAGCTTATTTCCCACAGAAACAAAAATGTATTAACACATGTGCAATGTTCCTGCCTGTGGAGCTCATTAGAGATTCAACATGCCAGAGGCTATAGTGGAGGAACTTACTGCCTAGTATAAACCCAAAATCCACACCCCAGAAGGAAATCTGGTGTTCAGTTTGCAACACCAGTCTAGGCACAATGAGCTACTCCTCTCGGTTAGGAGGAACTTCATGTCAGTACATGGCACTGCTCACCAGCCAGCTTCCCAGATATCAGCCAGATGTCAATCTTGCAGTCTTAAACCTGCTGTTGATTCTTTTCTGTACAGATACCCTTCAACTATTTTGCCATGCCCTAATAAACTTGGGAGCTACACAATACAGATTGCCTAATGATAATATGGAAGCAGCCTGGCTCACTGGGTCATAATTTGATGAACAACCATGGAAAAAAGCTACTTATGCCATGCTGGGCTTTGTGGACATGGGAAGTAAGACTTCATAGAGTAAGCCAATGAGATTTTAGGATTTATTTTTATTTTGTTTTCTGTAGCATAGCTGTTCTTGTCCAATAGAGTTAGTATCTAAAATGAGTAAAGCATTCTCAAACCTTAATAAGAAAAAGACAACCCAATAAAATGGCAATACTTAGCCAAAGCAGGCATTTCACAGAAAAGTAAACATAAATTACTACTAACATAAAAATAGGTTCTCAGCTGGGTGCAGTGGTTCATGCCTATAATCCCAGCACTTTGGGAGGCCGAGGCGGATGGATTACTTGAGGTCAGGGATTGAGACAAGCCTGGCCAACATGACGAAACCCTGTCTCTATAAAAAAGTTTTAAAAAATTAGCCGGGCATGGTGGCATATGCCTGTGGTCCCAGCAGCTACTCAGCAGGCTGAGGCACAAGAATCGCTTGAACCTGGGAATCAGAGTATTCCAATCTAAAACAGTGAATTATGACTGCAAACTTAACCAGGCTGCAAAGTTTTCAAAGAAATGATAGTCCCAAATATGAGAAAAGATATGGACCAGTGGAACTGTATTATACTACAAAAAATATTATAACTGATATGGTTTGGCTCTGTGTCACCATCCTCATCTCGAATACTGTAATCCCCACATTATCATGGGGGCAGTTTCCTCCATACTGTTCTCCTGATAGTGAGTGAATTCTCGCAGTACCTGATGGTTTAAAGGTCACAATTTTCCCTCCTCTTTCCCTGTCCTGCTACCACGTAAGATGTGACTTGCTTCTCTTCTCCTTCTGCCATGATTGTAAGTTTCCTGAGGCCTTCCCAGCCATGTGGAACTGTGAGTCAACTAAACCTCTTTCCTTTATAAATTACCCAGTCTGGGTATTTCTTTATAGATATGTGAAAACAGACTAATATAATAACTGTATCAGAAAACCCTTTCTGAGATATATTGTGATCAGCGACATTTTGAAATAGATTATCAATATAGTTGACCCTCTGTATCAGCTGATTTGGACCCCAAGGATATGAAAGGCTGACTGTAAGGAAAGTGGACACCCTGGGATTATGGTATCAACAGGGTTTCCTGGAATCAGGCCCCTCAGGATACTAAGAGCATATTTAAATTACTTGAGTTCCTTTCATTGTCTTTAGGTTCCATCTTGGAGAAGTGAGTTCAATATTTATTTTAGCCATTTTGGAGGTTTTAACTGACATTTTAAAATTAACATTTAAAAACTGTAATTACACATATATAACCACAGTTATATATTTATACATATAATATACAGTATATACATTACCACAGTGTTATATTTATATAAAATATATAATATATATTATCACAGTTTTTAAATGTTAATCTTAAAGGTTTTATATGTACATAAAACAAAATTTTTCACATTAACAATTTTTAAATGCACAATTAAGTGGAATTAAATACACTCACAATGCTGTGGAACCATCACTACTGTTTCCAAATGTTTTTCATGATCTCAGAGAGAAACTCTACATCCATTAAGCAATAACCCCATATTTCTCCTGCTCCTCAGCCTCTGGTCACGTCTAACCTACCCTTTGTTTATATAAATTTCCTAATTCTAGATAATTAATATATGGGAAATCATAAAATATATTTCCCTAGGCTGGGCACAGTGGTTCACACCTGTAATCCCAGCACTTTGGGAGAATGAGACAGGTGGATTGCCTGAGCTCAGGAATTTGAGACCAGCCTAGGCAAAATGGTGAAATTCTGTCTCTACTAAAATACAAAAAATTAGCTGGGCATGGCAGTGTGTGCCTGTAGTCCCAGCTACTTGGGAAGCTGAGGCAGGAAAATTGCTTGAACCTGGGAGGCAGAGGTTGCAGTGAGCTGAGATCACGCTACTGCACTCCAGCCTGGGTGACAAAGTGAGACTTTATATATTTCAAAAAAAAAAATATATATATATATACACACACACACACACACACACACACACACACACACATATACATGTATATATATACACATATATATACATATATATATATATATATATGTGTGTGTGTGTGTATATATTTGGTATTTTCCTTTGTGTCTGTCTTCTTTCATTTAGCCTAATGCTTTCAAGATTCATCCACATTGCAGCATGTGTCAGAATTTTATTCCTTCATATAGCTGAGTAACACTTCATTGTGTGTATAGACCACATTTTATTTATCTGATCATCAGCCGATGGACATGTGGGTTGTTTCCACCTTTTGACTATTAGAAATAATCTTGCAATAAACACTGGGCTACAAGTATCTGTCTGATTTCCCGCTTTCAGTTATTCTGGGTGTATACCTGGGGGTGGAATTGCTGAGTCATGTGGGAATTCTATATTTAACGCTTTGAGAAACTGCCCAACAGTGATTTGCAGCAGCTGCAGTATTTTATATTCACAGCAATATCAAAGCCTTACAGATTCTTCACAGCCTTGCCAATGCTTAATTTCTGTTTTGTTCTTCTTTTTAAAAATTATTATAGCCATCCTGGTAAATGTGAAGTGATACCTCATTGTGGTTTTGATTTACATGTTTCTAATGACTAATGATGTTAAGCATATCTTTTGACCTTTTACTTTTTATTATGTATACTTTAGGTATATAACATGATATTATGGGATACATACCTATAGAAAAATGGTTACTATAGTGAAACAAATTAATATAGCCATCATCTCACATAGTTACCCACTTACTCCCTGTGGCAATAGCAGATACAATCCACTCCTTTAGAAAAAAATCTGAACACATTATTATTAACCATAGTCCTCGGGTTATACCTTAGGCCTTTAGACTTCTTCATCCTGCCTATCTGCTATTTTGTATCATTCGGCCTAAATGTCCCCATTTCCTATTCCCTCCCCATGCCATCCTCCCAGTTACCACTATTTCATTCTCTCTATTTGACTTTTTATAAATTATAAAAATATCATACACTATTTCTCTGTGTCTGCCTTATTTTACTTAGCATAATGTCCTCCAGGCTCATCTATGTTGTGAAAAATGGCAAGATGTCATTATTTTTTAGGACCAAATAATATTCCGTTGTATAGGTATGCCACAGTTTCTTCATCCATTTGTCTATCAGTAGACACTTAGGTTGTTTCCATATCTTGGCTATTGTAAACAATGCTGCAATGAACATGAGAGTGCAGATACCTCCAAGAGATAGGGATTTCATTTTCTTTGTGTATATACCAAGAGATTAGTGGGTCATATGATAATTCTACTTTTAATTTCTTTAGGAACATCTATGCTGATTTTCTTAATGATTGTATCCATCTACTTTTCCACCAACAGTGTACAAAAGTTCCTTTTTCTCCATACTTTTGAAACTTATATTTTTAATAATAGCTATCTTAATGGATGTGAGGTGCAATCTCATAGCAGTTTTGATTTTCACTTTTGTAACAATTAGCAATGTTGAGCATGTTGGTGATTTTTATGTCTTCTTGGTAGAAATGTCTGTTTAGGCCCTTTGCTCAGTCTAAATAGGGTTATATGTTCTCTTGCCAAGGAATTGTATGGGGTCTTTATACGTTTGGTATATTAATCTCTTATCTGATATGATTTGCAAAGATTTTTTCCAAATCCATGGGTTGCATTTTCATGTTGTTGATGGTTTTATTTACCTGCAGAAATTTTTAAGTTTGATGTAGTCTCATTTATTTTTGCTTTTGTAGCCTGAACTTTTTTATGATACTGAAGAAATCATTGCCAAGGCCAATGTTGAAGAGTTTTTCCAACGTGTTGTGTGTAATAAACTGAACTTAGAAGACCAAAACATTAGACACTAAGCATCTTTTCATATATTATTGATCATTTGTATATTTTCTTTTGAGGTAATGGCTTTTCTTTTCTGGTTATTTTCTAGTTTCTCTTTGTCTTTAGATTTTAATAGTTTCACTATTATAAAGGTAAATGAGGTTGAGGATTAACTTCACTCAGGAGATTTGTTACTGTTAATGTTTTTACTGCATATTTCTGAAACAGTTTTAATATAGTGTAAAACAGAGAATAGGTAAATGTATAGACATTGCTAGGAAACAGAGTTCTTAGAAAGGGAAGAGAGAATGGCCAGGTGCAGTGGCTCACGCCTATAATCCCAGCACTTTGGGAGGCCAAGGTGGGTGGATCACGAGGTCAAGAGATCAAGACCATCCTGGTCAACAAGATAAAACCCTGTCTCTACTAAAAATACAAAAATTAGTTGGGCATGGTGGTGTGCACCTGTAGTCCCAGCTACTTGGGAGGCTGAGACAGGAGAACTGCTTGAACCCAGGAGGTGGAGGTTGTGGTGAGCCAACATTGCGCCATTGCACTCCAGCCTGAGTAACAAGAGCAAAACTCCGTCTCAAAAAAAAAAAAAAAGAAAAGAAAAGAAAAGAAAAGAAAAGAAAGAAAGGGAAGAGAGATACAAGTAAGAAATAGGAAAAGATGAGGAAGGAATCTGTGGGGTTGATTTGAATTGTAGGTATCAATATGAAGTTATCATTTAAAAATTATGTATTTTCTAACTCTAACCATACAATATGTAAGAAGCAATATAAAGCTGATGGACAATAACTTTATTTCTTTGCAGTTGTGTTCCCAGTAGTAATGGGCAGGATTATTGCATGGTATTTAATTTCTAAATGCTTCTAAAAGAAACAACAGAAAAAGCTTCTTCTAGATCTAGAGCAGAGAAAGTAAAAAACATCTTTTGGCAGAAATCAAGGAAGTTTCAGGACCCAGAAAACACAGCAAAAAATCCACAGAACCAGTTTCACGGGACTCCCACTAGCAAAACAGAAGTATCTAAACATTAAAGAAGAATGAGGATACTAAATTATAACAAATTTTTTAAATCTGTAAGCTATAGCAACAATCAAAAGATGTAAGAATCTCTTCATTACAGAATAAGGCTAGTTAGTAAATTTAATTAGAAAATCATTGTAACTGAGAGAGATCCAAGATGGCTGATTACTAGCAGCTCAGGATTGTAGCTCCCAATGAAAGCACAGAGAACGAGAGGACACCACTTTTCAGACGAATTTTTGTTGCTCACGGACCAGGAGATTCCCAGTGGAGGAGCCCCATGGGTCGCCGCATGACTCTTGTGGCCAGTGCAGCAGTTTTGCCGGTGCCCCAGTGTCTCAGTTCTTAGTGCAGAGTAAACGGGACTGGGTCCCTTTTTGGTTGACATTTGGAGCTCCGGGAAGGCAGAGTCGCCTATTCAGCTGATTGAAAAAGGGCCTTAAGAAAGAAGCCAGACTGGAGATTCCCGAGCAGAAAAGGACCACGAATCTTAATGCCACTGTTTTAGCCAGCAGCTCAGATTCCAGTGCTGGGAATCAACAAGTTGGACATCCACTCAGAGACATAATTTGAAAGTCAGTAATTACAAAGATGACAGGTGGATAAATTTACAATGATGGGAAGAAAACAGCGTATAAAGGCTGAGAATACCCAAAATCAGAATGCCTCTCCCTCTACACGGAATCACGGTTCCTCATCAACAAGGGAACAAGTCCTGATGGAGAACGAGTGCATTCCATTAACAGAATTAGGCTTCAGAAGGTGGATAATAAGAAACTTCTGTGAGTTAAAAGAACATGTTCTAGCCCAATGTAAAGAAACTAAGAACCTTGAAAAAAGGTTTGACGAAATCCTAATGAGAATAGACAATGTAGAGAGGAATATAAGTGAATTAATGGAACTGAAGAATACAATATGAGAACTCCAGGAAGTATGCACAGGTTTTAACAGTCGAATTGATCAAGCAGAATAAAGGATATAAGAAGTCAAAGACCAACTTAATGAAATGAAATGAGAAGATAAGATTAGAAAAGACAGAGTAAAAAGGAATGAGCAAAGTCTCCAAGAAGTATGGGACTGTGTGAAAAGATCTAATTTATGTTTGATAGGTGTACCTGAATGTCATGAAGAGAATGAATCCAAGCTGGAAAATATTCTTCAGAATATTATTCAGGAAAACTTTCCTAACCTAGTAACACAGGACAATACTCAACTCCAGGTAATACAGAGAACACCACAAAGATATTCCTCAAGTAGAGCTACCCCAAGACACATTATCATTAGATTCACTAGGGTTGAAATAAAGGAGAAAATTCTAAGGGCAGCTAGAGAGAAAGGTCAGGTTACCCATAAAGGGAAGCCTATCAGACTCACAGCAGATCTCTCAGCAGAAACCCTACAAACTAGAAAAGAGTGGGGGTCAATATTCAGTATCCTCAAATAAAAGAATTTTCAACCCAGAATCTCATATCCAGCCAAACCAAGCTTCATAAATGAAGAAAAAATAAAATTTTTCGCTAACAAGCAAGCACTCAGAGATTTCATCACCACCAGGCCTGCTTTACAAGAGCTTCTGAAAGAAGCACTATACACAGAAAGGAACAACCAGTATCAGTCATCCCAAAAACTTACCAAAAGGTAAACAGTATATCCATAATGAAGAATCTATATCAACTAATGGGCAAAATAGCCAGCTAGCATTAAATGACAGTATTAAACTCACAAATATCCATTTAAATGGATTAAATGCCCCAATCAAAAACACAGACAGGCAAATTGAATAAAAAGTCAAAAGCCATCAGTACTCTGTATCCAGATCCATCTCATAAGCAAGGACACACAAAGACTCAAAACAAAGGGTTGGTGGAAGACTTATCAATCAAATGGAGAGCGAAAAAAAATAAATAAATAAAATAAAACAGGAGTTGTAACTTTCGTCTCTGACAAAATAGACTTTAATAGTAAAAAAGACTAAAAGAAACAAAGAAGGACATTACATAATGGTAAAAGGATCAATGCAACAACAGGAGTCAATGATCGTAAATATATATGCACCCAATATAGAAACACCCAGATACATAAGACATAACACCCAGATACATGTCTCTTATAAAGAGACATGGACTCCCACACAATAATAGTGGGAGACTTTGACACCACATTGTTAATATTAGATGGATCAACAAGATAGAAAATTAACAGGGACATCTATGATTTGAACTCAGACCTCAGGAACAAGTAAACTCAGTGAATATTTATAGAATTCTTCACCCCAGGTCCACAGAACATACATTTTTCTCAGTATCACATTATACCTATTTTGAAAGTGACCACATAATTGGAAGTAAATCACTCTTCAGCATTTGTATAGCATTTCACAGACTTAAATGAAATATTGGTTGGGTGTTTGTTTGTTATTTTCTTCCCTTATTCCTTCCTGTCTCTGCTGTTAAGCACAATTATTGGCATAAAGGAGGTTTTTGATACCTATTTTTGGACTGCATTCCAGCCTGGGCAATAGAGCAAGACTCCTGTTCTCTCTCCCCCTTTCTCTTTCTCGTTCTTTCTTCCAAAAAAAAAAAAAAAAAAAAGTAACTATATATACTGCTTTCTGGTAGCAAATATTTTGCTTAAAAACACTATCACTTAGTGGTCCAAAGGGACTGGCATTATATATGTTTCCAAAACAAAATTATTTTAACCCTTAATGTAGTTATAGACAGAGACCATCAGTTGTTGCCAAAAGCAACATGTGAAGGGTTATTGGAGACGAAGATATCTATACTGTGTCAAAGTATCACTCCACTAATTGCTTATTAACTATAAAAGATAAACGATACCTTCACAATGGAGAGATCTGATGTCTATGATGTCAAATTTAGTATTCAAAACTTTGTAAAGATAACATGGTATGTTCTTGTAGTTGGTCACATGCAATGGAAAACACACATCAACTATGGTATGGCAGTTGCCAAAATATTTAACCTCGGATAATGTTGAAATCCTGATGATGGGTCATTTTACCAGTCAGCTGACACGAACTCTTACAAAAATCAAGGCCATGAAAATTGTAAAATATAAGTGGGCCAAAGAGATGTCTAGTTTAAAAGTAGCTAAAAAGATCTGATAACCAAAATAAATGCATAATCTTTGATAATGTCCTGTAGGAAAAAAATCAAAATCAGAGGACACGTTGGTACAACTGGAAAAAGGTGAACGTGAAGTATAGATGAGAAAATAATGTTATACGAATGTTAAGTTTTTGAGTATAATAAAGGCATTTGTGGTTATCTAAGATAATGGTCTCTTTTTAGTGAAACACACTGAATTATTAAGAATAAAGTGTTTTATTTCAGAAATTAAGGGTAAAATCCACAAAAATAGATAAAGCAAATGTGAAAAGATATTAATAATTGAAATATATTTTAATATTGTTTGTTGTATGATTCAGCTCTTCCAAAGGTGTCAGTTTTTACAATACGATTAGAAGAAAATCTTAAGATCTCAAAATGTTGGCATGATTTCAGTTTGGTTGTGGGTATTTATTATATTCATTTTCAATATCTTTGATATATTCTATAATTATCATAAAATGAACATATAAGATAAGGTTTCTTTTAGTCCTATACTGTACTTTTTCCATAGGGATAGGCTGTGATGTTTTTAAAAGTCCCCCCAAAAGATAAGAGAATTTATAGTCTGAGGACAAAAAGCTTGATATCTCTGAGATGAGCACAAAACTTAGCTAACAAAGCATATCAAGAAGCCATTTAGTAAATACACAGGACTGTTTTAACTAAAACAGGAGATTCTGAGTTCTCTGCAGGTTGGTCAAGGATGCACAGATGTTGGGGAGTTGATGAATGTACGCAGAGGAGGGATAGTGCTTGTCCTAAGATGTGGTTGGATATGTGTTTGTGTAACAGGGAGGGAGCTCTAGCAGGACAGAAACACTGTCTGTTGGGAGGGGTCTCTAGCAGGACAGAAGGATCAGATGGAGCTGGAAGGAATTACCTTCAGTTCCCCACAAACACTGTCTTATAGTAGCCCTGATCTAATTTGATAGTTTAGAAATCCCATCATCCTCCCTTAGGCATGGATGGAGAATCTAAGCCCAGTGACTCGGAACCATTGGCCATCAGGAGGCACTGAGGTTTGATGGGGTCCAACTGTTTTTGAAACAGAGCCAAGTGTTGCCTGAAAAGTTGCATTTAAAGGAAAAGTGTGGCTTCATCCTAGCATTCAGTATCGAGTGTCCAGGTGTTTTGAGTGGTCAGTAGAAACTCTTCTTCCTTCACTGATGCCCGTGGGTTCTATTCAGTAGTGAAATCTGAACTGTAGAACACTATTGAGTGGAGAAGCTTCTGAGCCTACTTGAGGGGTAGATGGAGAAGAGCCAGGAGCCAACCTGAATGTGCACAGACCCACGAAAAGAGAGAACAGCTGCCTCCTTGGGAGAACATCAGAGAAACCTTAGCAATGTGCCTCCACCCTACACCTAACCCATTCTAGTGTGTCCTGGATAATGGACAGGAGGATGTAAGCGGAATGTAGGGTAGGGGAGTGGACAATTGTAGGTGTTTCCAGATAGGCTTATCTCAAATTGCAGTGACTCCACAAATATTCTTAACAAAAAGCAGATTTCCCAGAGCCCTGGTATTTCCTTCACTAAGCAACGAGATGCCCCTTTGGGCCCTGACATAATCATGGCTGTTATTTGTTTATTTATTTGTTTTTCTGCTCAGGAAGCAGGGGAGGCCTGAGAACATATGGGGAATGTCTTTCCTAGAATTAGGATGCCCCCATTTCAAGTATATCACATGCAGCCTGATGAGTCCTGTCTGCAGCCACCAAGCCTCCACCCTCTCAATGCTGTTGTCATCCAGGGCCTTAACCCCTGGTCACGAGGATGGAAGAGGTGGTGACACTGTGATGGGAAGACACTTTCCATCATGAAATTATTAATTGGTGCCAACATAAGGTGAACTCCGACTAACAGCTTTTCTACTGCAATGATGGACAATTTATATAAAAAAGAGATGGTAATTCTGAGAGTTCTGATAATTCTACAACCACAGATCTTCACCTGATAACCTTGACATGTGTCCGTCCCCTAGGTTTTAGGAACTTGGATTTCTCTAGGCTGAGTTGCACTATTACTCGTCTCTGAACACACGTGTCTTTGGTTAGTTCATTCACATAGACTGTCAGGGCTTCTCCAATCCCTCAAGCCTTCCCACTCTACTACCCAGACAATGAGAAGTGTGTCACAACTAAGGTAGCACAATTTTTAAAATAATTGCCAGATACTAACACTGCAGTTCAATTGTAAGATATGATAGAGGTGTAAGTGTTTAAGATTCCAGAAGTTCTGTTCAATTTTGCATTTACTGTTAGATATTCACACTCAGGTTTGCAGGAATTAGAGTGTTCTTCACTCATTTTTGTTAAGATAACAGAACCTACTTTCAATATATTGGTGACCAGGAACTACAGGCAGAACCCCGGTGAAGGCTTGATACATAATGCATGATGAAGATTGATAACAGCAAAAAGGGAACTGGTCATTGGCCTTCAGATAAAATCAATCCTCCCCACTTTGTGTTCAGAGAATTCTTTTACCCCTTTAGTTTAGAGAGTGTCAGCTAGTTCAATGCATTTCTATGATAAAGCTGGGTCAATTACCCTAGAGGACTGGGAACACAGAGGACCTGGTAGAAAAGAAATACCCAAAGAGAAGGATAAATCAAGAGGTCACTAATATTTATTTCGAGTTTCCTTTGAGGCTTCCAAGTAGAAATGTCCAGCAGAGGACGGGCCTAGAGATGTAGTTAGAGACCTAATCCCCCAAGCCCTGAATATGTGAGTGAGGACACTTGTATAAATTATACAGTCTATGCATATGGTAAAGTACCTTCGTGCTCTGTTTTAGCTTATAATAATTGATTTCTAAGAATGTAGGCATTTGTGGAGGCAATGACGTCGCTGTGGGAACTGCCATGAGAGAACAAGGACATCCCTCCTCCTCTGCTCCTGCTTACAGTGACCCTGATTTGGCAAAACTCCCATCCTGCCCTGACCCTGCCATGGTCACCAGGCTCCTCTGCTGGCCCTCTGTCTCCCAGGAGCAGGTGAGTCCTAGGAACACCATGGCACATTGGATCTCTCAGTGATTATTTCAACCATTTCCTTCTATTTTCAAGTTCTGTCTTTTTCCTTCACAGAACTCACAGAAGCTGGAGTTGCCCAGTCCCCAGATATAAAATTACAGAGAAAAGGCAGGCTGTGGCTTTTTGGTGCAATCCTGTATCTGGCCATGATAGCCTTTACTGGTACCAGCAGATCCTGGAATAGGGCCCAAAGCTTCTGATTCAATATCAGAATGAGGATGTAGCAGATGACTCACAGTTGCCTAAGGATTGATTTTCTGCAGAGAGGCTCAAAGGAGTAAAATCCACCCTCAAGATCCAGCCTGCAGAGCTTGGGGACTCGGCCATGTATCTCTGTGCCAACAGCTTAGCCACAGTGTTGCAGAGATACTTATCCTCCTGTGCAGAAAACTGCAGGGCCCTCTCCTCTCTATCGACTCAGAGCAGCCTTTCCTTATTCCTCCTCCTCCCAGGGAAGAAGTGAATTTTCAGATACAGTTAGGATTCATGTAATGGGAGAAAATGAATTATTTCTTAAAACATGGGGACTATAATTGTTGCTTTATGTCTCAGGGATTTGAAACACTTCAGGGACAACTCAAGAAATCTAAAGTGACTCATCAGAGACTTAGTCCTCGGGGTAGTGATGGTTTCTCTCTCATAAAAGTACGTGCCCATGAAACACGTGCAATTAACTTAATAACACAGATAGTGATGATGCCAAGTAACAGACAGCAGGCTCCCCTCTGTAGCTGTCAGCATGTGAATGACTTGGTTGTTATCCTTGGTGACAACCTGGCTCTCTAGCAAAGTCTCAACACACAGTATGTGTTCGGAAATCTTTTCCCTTCTGTTTTATTTTTGGTAAAGTATGTTAATGATAGTGATTATAATTTCAGCTATGTTATTCAGCCCTTTTTCAAGTTCAGAGAAATGAACGTGAATGGATACCTTGGCACCTAGTCCCAAATCTTAGCTCCCAGTGAATTCTACTTCTCTTGAACTCTCTAACTCTTCTATGTAATCATCGCAGCCCAAGAGTGTATCTAGACCTGGACCGGTCAATTCAGAGTCTGTTGAGGACATTTCTACTTGTCTGCTTGTATATTAAAAGCTCCTTAGTGCATTAAGATATTTCTTGTAAGAACTTCTGAAGCAATCAATTGCCCTGATCAATTTCACCCTCTGATAATACACTCTGTGTGTCTAGCTCCATATTCACTACTCTACTTCTGCCCAAATGCTCTAATATTAGAAATCTTTCTGAAGTGTTGGTTAGAATTACTTAAAAAGCAGCTTGCTGAATATTGCCTGAAAGCATTGTCACTGTCCATTAGCCCCTCCTGGCTTCCTCGCCCTCCTTAACCGGTCCAACACCTGACGGCAGTCAGACTTTATGCTCGTTTGCTCATTGCACACCTCGCTCTTTCCTTTCGTCCTCTGATAAAAACCTCACCAATGGGATGGATGAAAACCACCATTCACCATCTCCTTCTCAAAATTTCTATTTTTTTCTTTTTCCAATCTGCTATGTTACTAATAGTTAGGAACTCCCTCATAACATTTTCTGAGCTCACTTTTTATTATTTGAACATGGGGCACACAGTTGTTTCAGAGTCTGTCTGATCATTTTCACCTCTGAGATCTTCGTGGGCTGTTTTTGGTGATTTTCTTTTTGTGCTGCCTCTCAGGGTGCTTGATTTTTCATGGTGTTAGTATTTCTCCCTATGGATCTAATAATGTTTGACACTGTGCCAAACACTATGGTTGTAGAAATAATTTTGGGTGTAGGATGGACCACATTTTTCTCCAGAGATAATTTTTCTGTGCTTCTGAAAGTGCCTGTAGGTATAAACAATCAGGCTCCCTGAATCACAATTTAAGGCTTGAGGTGTCCTGGAGTACCTGGAGAATAGGTTCGTCTCTGGCTCTTTGTTACCATTGGAATTCAGCAATGACACATTCCATATGTTCTGGCCTTTGCCTTTACCCTGCTGGCCTGTGAGTCAGCTTCCTGAGTGCTGAGTCAGGATCCACAAATGCCCTCCAGCACAGAAGGACTGGCATGCTCACCTCCCAGGGCTCTTGCCCTCCCCATCATTCCAGCCAAGTTATTCCTTATTATTTCTTTAGGACTTTAATAAACTGAAATTTTTTTTTTTTTTTTTGGTTCTTGAATATATATTATTTACTGAAAAAATCATTCAAAAATGAACATACAAAAATGTACAAACACATGAGTAAGTAATGTAATGACAAAGGACTATTTTTTGGTGAAAAGTTTTGTTTGTTTGTTTGTTTTTTGAGATGGAGTTTCACTCTTGTTACCCAGGCTGGAGTGCAATGGCGCGATCTCAGCTCACCGAAACTTCTATCTCCTGGATTCAGGCAATTCTACTGCCTCAGCCTCCTGAGTAGCTGGGATCACAGGCACGCACCACTGTGCCCAGCTAATTTTTTGTTTTTTTAGTAGAGACGGGGTTTCACCATGTTGTCCAGAACGGTCTCGATCGCTTAACCAGGTGATCCACCCACCTCGGCCTCCCAAAGTGCTGGGATTACAGGCGTGAGCCACCGCGCCCAGCCGAATGAAATTTTTAATGTTGTTTCTGATATTTTTTCCAACTGTATAATAACAACAGAGTAATTGCCATTATCCTTAATTATTGGGATTAAGGTGAAAATAACTTTACTTGGAATTTTAATTTTCCTTTAATTGCAATGTTAGGTTCTTAGTCTGTGATTTGTCTAATATTTAACTTAAATGGTATAGAGATGTTAAACTCTGGTTTCAATCAAATACTTATTTTTTAAAAACTTAAAGGACATTCATAATCAAATTGGGACATACCTTTGTTTGGGGCATGTAATTAATAGAGTATTCTTATATTGTTATTTATTTCTATCACATAACCTCTGTGTTCCATGGGACCATAAGGCAAGATGGAAAACAGAATAAAGAGTTAGGTCAGATTAGGCTTCAAATTAATTTAATTGCTTCACTGTGGGGGTACATTTGTGCTGTTTTATGAAAATTCCAGAGAGGCAGTGGTCAAAATTTCAGGGAGTAACTGATATGTGGCTATTGTTTAACCCCATTTAAAGCCAATTTCCTGGGACAACAGTTTGTTCCACATACCCCATTTTGTGGGGCTCCCCTAAAGTAGTAATCCTGATTTAATCTTCCTATTCCTTGCCAAATCTTGTCTGTGGGAAGGGAAATCAGTTATGGTATTTGCTCTCTTCATTTTAGTTTAGTCTCTCCTTATTTTCTCATTTTTCTCCTGGTTCCCTAGAGAAAAGCTAGATTCTTTGGTGCTTTTTCAACATGAGCTAAGATCAATGAGGAACTTTCTCTTGCACACAGGGTTGGCAGTTTGGAGGGGATAGAGAATGGGTTAAATTCGGATTAAGCATCATGTTTCACACTGAGACTTGCTGCTTTATTAAAACTGACATCATGTCTCCACCTTTCTGACTTTATCATCAATGTCTCAGGTGTTTCTATCCTACCCCATAGCACCAATATTATTTGTTGGCCTTCTAACACCAACTAATCATAATGTCCTGTATCCCCTGTACTCAGTGAAACAAAGCACAAGTCCCTGCCTCCTGGCAAAAGAAAGCACATTGGTGATGCTCTGGCCTACTGGCCACTAGGAGGCACTGTGTCTTCATCGTCATCCAAAGTCTATGGGGAGGAGCTGAGACTGCTTCCGGGAAGAAGATGATTAAGGATAACCCTGAGGTTGGACCTAGATTCAGGAAGTTGGTTTCCAGATGTCTTGAATGATGACTGGGAATAAAGGAATTAGTAACCAACCCTTTCTGGACCCACCAGCCCAGGCCAACCCTACCTTCTCTGTTGAATGTAGAGAGTAGAACTGCAAGAAATGGAGGTGCTAGACTGGACCACATCAGAAGGACCCTGTGCATAGGGAGCTGACAATCACAGTGATGCCACCAGCATATCCACTTAAGAGGCGTAGTCCAGTGTGACCCCTGGAAGAAGATGAGTCCTGGGTAGACATAAGAAGATGTTTTTGTCTAGGCTTCCCTTGGCCTGATTTTAAATTCCTTCCATGTGATCATGCACCTGTCCCTACCTGTATTTTGTATCTGGCTTCTGCCTCTCACCCATCAGTCCCACGGCTACTATAAGATACTCAATTTTTATTGACTCAAATTACCACTAACTTGCTGGCTTACAACAACAAAAACTTATTATCTTACAGTTCTGGAGGTCAGAAGTCCAAAACTGAGAAAAAATCAAAATCAACACCTTGGGAAAGCTGCATTCGTTCTCAAGGCTCTAGGAGAGAACTGTTTTTCTCTCCTTTTCAGCTTCTAGGATAGGCTTCTAGGTAAGGCATGTTCTGGAGAAGGTACTATGAATTGATAATATCAAAACCAATCTACATGGAGCCTCTGCCAGTGTGCATCTGTATCTCAGATCAATTACAGTTGAGTTCAGTTCTGCCTGATTCATCTCCAAGAGATGCAGCCTCCTCTTGGAGAGGAGGTGGTGTGGTGGCGCATTCACTGATGTCACTGACAGATGCATCCTGTGGGGATAAAATGTCACAAAATTCACTTCTTTGCTCATGCTCACAGAGGCCCTGGTCTAGAATGTTCCACACCTGCTCTCACTCTGCCATGGGCTCCTGGACCCTCTGCTGTGTGTCCCTTTGCATCCTGGTAGCAAGTGAGTCCTCAGAATATTTACTATCATCAGGCTGGGCTTCTGCAGGGATGATGCCCGACATTTTCTCTATTCTGGCCCCCAACTCTGTCTTCTTTCATAGAGCACACAGATGCTGAAGTTATCCAGTCACCCCAGCATGAGGTGACAGAGATGGGACAAGAAGTGACTCTGAGATGTGAACCAATTTCAGGCCACACCCAGCTTTTCTGGTACAGACAGACCATGATGCGGGGATTGGAGTTGCTAATTTACTTTAACAACAAGGATCCGATAGATGATTCAGGGATGCCCAAGGATCGATTCTCAGCTCAGATGCCTAATGCATCATTCTCCACTCTGAAGATCCAGCCCTCAGAACCCGGGGACTCAGCTGTGTACTTCTGTGCCAGCAGTTTAGCCACAGCGCTGCAGAATCACCCCTTTCCTGTGCAGAAACCCTGCTGTTGCCTCTTCCCCTTCTAGCTCCCAGCAGTCCTGAGCAAAGTCTTTCCTGCTCCTCCTCCTCATGAGAAAAAAGTGGTTTTGGGGTGTGACAAAGACAAAATGAGAAGGTATCAACATAAGAAACCCTATGTAGGAAATAGGTTTTGAGGATTCCTCAAAAATTATTCCTGCTCAAAATGCACAGGAGTGAAATAAACCTTGGCTACCTACACTATAGATTTCTCTGCCTTCCTGCATTTGCCATCCCATGGGAATGGTGGGCGCTCCCAAGAAAGGAGCTGCCCTTTCTCAGCCTTGCCCTTGCACTCAACTTTTCTCATCTGGTCTGCCAGTGTCTGCTGCTGTGTCTGCTGCTATGTTCCTCAGCAATCTTGATGTCCAGCCTCTTGTGTCTGATTCTGCTTAAGGTCTCAGATTTATATGGGCACAGGATAGAGTGCGTCGTGGGCCAAAAGGCAACTTTTTGAGTACAAAAACAGAAATGACTGTCCTCATTTAGGTCCATGGGCACAGGCCAGAGGGTGGAGCCCTCGCCAGGGACCCTGCCCTTTTCTACCCAGCACTTCCCTTCCCCCCTCCTGTATCAAATGTTTTTAATTTGAATGAGGGGAATCTCTCTTGGAAGATTTCAAGTGGTGGGGAATGTAAATTTGAATAGAAGCAAAACATAGCTTAACTACTCCAAACTTGCTGACCTTCAAAATTATGAAAAAAATAGTTTGATTTCTATAATCTTCATGGTTTTTTTTTCTCAAAATGTGTATCTATTTTGTGTAAACAGAATAAACAAAACCATTTGCTGCTTCATAGAGAAGGAAAGCATTTAATAGTGTCTTGAGTGATTAGAAGGATCGAACAATATGAAGAAGGTGGTAGAAATCACAGGAGCAAATGTAGGAACAGGCATTAAATTGTATAAAACTGTTTTGTAAGGGTATGAAGTGTGCTTGATAAAGTAACATTTATGTTATTCAGCGTCAAAAATAGGATAAGATATGATCCAAATGTTTACAAATTCAAATGCCCTCCCGAAGCAAATTTTTTATCTGGTGAGCAATGGAGAATTCTTAAATGTATAAAAATTGAAAAGTTGCTTTAGGAAAACTGTTGTGTCACTGTTAGAATAATTAAAGCTTCTTTCCTGCCTAAGTGGGATACTCTGGAGAAGGATGTTCCGGGCAAAGGGAATAGCTTGGTCAAAGGCTCTAAGGCAGAAGTGTGCCTTGTGTATTTGAGGAATGGCCAGAAGGCCAGTGTGGTTGTGAAAAAATAAGCAAGGAAAGAGGAACAGAGAGGAGGCAATGAATATAACAGGGAGGGGATCACCTAGGACCTTGTAGGCACATTCAGGCTGTAGGCTGTTCTCTGAGTAAAGTGGTAAGCTGCTGTATAGTTAAGCACAAGACTGACAACATCTAACCTAAAGAATCACTCTGACTTCTGTGTTGAGAGTAGACCCTGATTTGGTGGCTACAATGAGGGAGGGCAAGCTTAGAAGTAGAGGAACCTAGGAGAAGACTATTACAATTATAGAAGATAAAATGAATGAATCCCCAGGGGATTTTTCAGTGCCCTTCCCAACTCTGCCATTCATAGGAACCTACAGGGAGTTGGGTTTAATTGGGGTTGATATTACAGTCTTAAACCTTAAAATATAATTAAAATAATGTAAGAATTAAAACATGAGAGTTTAAAGGTTCTGGGCTTTGTGAACTGCAGAGTGCAGAGAAATAGAAGAATTGTAGGAGTTAGTGAGGTAAACAGAAGGGAGGTAGTGGTAGAATGATAGGACACTTTAAATAGAAATATTGAAAGATCCGTATTGTTCCTTAAATGATCTATAATCATGGAAGCAAGTCTGAAAAGGACTGGAAAAGGGAAAGACTCAGGGTAGAGGAGGTCAAGAAACTTAGAAGCCTCACTAGTGAACAAACTGTCTATGTGATGAATAGTATTAAGAGTGATGACTGCATTAGTAGCAGGCAGAAGGACTGAATAAGAAAATTTCTGAAGGTATTAAGGTAAGTACGATGAGAAGGGACAGTATTATGAAGTAATATGTATGAAGCAGCTGGGCTTTAAAGAAGGAAGAAGGGAAATGAACTGGGAGCAGCAGGGAAAAATTCTGCACTATTTCGGTCTTGAAAGTCAGGAAACCGACATGGCAAAAAAAAAAAAAAAAAAAAAAAAAAAAAAAAAATTAGGAAAATGACAAGTAGACTTTGGTTTATGGCAGAACTCCAGCAAACCTCAATTGTCTTGGGCACTCATAATACAGGGATCTTTTGCCTCAGTTGTCAGTGCTACCATGGGGATTTAGAAGGAATCAGTATGTCAATATGACTATAAAAGAGAAACTGTAACCACTCAGAATGAATTACAGGCATTGCATAGAAACTTCTCATATCAGTAAAGAGAAAAGCGTAAATTTGTGTTGTAAAGACCTATAATTAGGGAGGAAGCAGGGCAACAAAAGACGGCACACACCTGTCTGCTTTTAGATACCCCAATGTGGATCCTTATGAGGAGGCCTCATCAGTGCTCTGTGAGTGTGCATAGCCTTTAGCCAGTGCCCAGCTCTTCTTATGCAGAATAGAGACAAATGGATCCTTAGATTCGGGGCCAGGTAGCTTACCTCTAATGTACTAACCTGCTTGCTCCAGCAACATTTGAGACACTCTTTAGGCATAATGAAAAAATCCCTAAATAAATGTAAAGTCAAAATTGGCATTATAAAGGAACGTCCACAATCGTAGTAAAGAACTTTCTTTTACAATCCAGAAAACTTGTGAGGGAAATTTCTGTTTGCAACTCAGAATTAGGAGACAATGAAGATAGCATCGTTCAACCTTCCCTTGCACTCAACCTTTCATTCCACATATGATCTGATTCTTCCAGTATGCTGGGCAAAAACTCAGGCTGTCACATTGGCCCCTTGTCCTTGCAATAAGCAGAGGGTCTATTGAGTTGACTGATACAAGCTGTCTGCAACTGGCAAAACTGAAAGACTGCACTGTAACACTTGCCCGTTTGGGCTTTGGGAGCCCTAGATGCTGCCAGGGGGTGGGAGCCCAGAAGCATCCCCGAGGCCTCTCCACCTGCCCGTCTGCATGCTCCCTCTAGGGATTTGAGCATGAGGGCATCAAAGGAGTGAGTCACACCCCTGTCACATGCCCTGTGAGGGGAATAAGGGAATTCTCCTGTTTCAACTTAATTTGTAAAAGACCTTGTTAACAGGATGAAAAAGAAACCACAGCAGTGGATAAAACATTTGTAAAGTAAATATCCAACAAAGGGATATTATCATGACTATTTTGAGATTTGCAGAACTGTCTACTTAACACCAAGAATCATGAGCAATAATAAATGATTATTGCTTTAACCAGTGAGACTTGAGTGAGCCTTGTTATACAGCATTACTGTGCAGGTATCAATTGATATACTCTATATTGCAGTATCGATTCCTTAAAATTGTCCTAACCATATCCCATAGACCATTACTAATTCCAAGCTTGTTCCTTTAACGAAGAGTGCTGCTCAACTCAGGTCTTTGTTCTGTTTTCTATTTCGATTTTCACATGAGCACAAGTTCCAGCAGCTTTCGAACCTCCAGAAGCCCTTAACATTTCTGATTCTGAAAACATATTTTCTTGTTTCAGCATTTTTATTGTTATTTTTTATTATCTTGTATGGTAAGGTACTCAGTTTACTATCTTGAATTAGTAATTCTCTGAACATTTTTGTATTTTGAAGATACCATGGTCTTTAAACATTTTTGCATTTTGAAGATACCATGGTCTTTGCAGTTCCTGTTTGCATATCAATTCCTATGAACTATTTCTGGTGCCTCTGAGTCACTTCCCAGAGTGGTCATTGGCTTTTACTGAGGCTGATTCACCGATCTTTGGTCATTCTTGGACACATAAGCACAAATGCAACAGTGTCCTTTCCCAAAATATGTGATATGCAGGGAAATTACTTTTCATGTAAAATAGATGTGTCCTTTTAATATTGCCAGTAGATTATTCTAATTATGGATTAGTAACATCCAACAGATTTATTTGAGTTTAGTGACAAACATATTACTGTGTTCGCGCCTCAATTCAAATACAGAATTCGTATTTTGCATTATGTAGCTGCAAGTTTTGGGGTTCTTCATCATATACTTAGCTATACAATAATAGCTACTCTTGTCCGGATATTTTCTAAAATCTTGGATGATTACAAACTTCTCCTTCACTAGTAAAAAAAATTTTTAATGCAGGGTCAAACCCAATATTAATTCTCCTAGACAGTAAGAAGATAACTATTCAGGGTCTACAAGATGGGTAATTAGAAGCAGCTGTGGTCTGTGGCACTCAGGGAGAGGAATGAAATGGGTGAGTGAATTTATCACTGTCAACTGAAATATTCAGGTTCTCACATTGGGACTGACTATGTAAACAACTTGACCTGCAGCGAACAGAGAAAAGCAGGGGTTTGGGGGCACAATGGCCCACTGGGAGTAGCACAGAGCCAAAGAAACCCCCACCCCCAGCCAAGAAAAGCAGTGGGTTAGTGAGCGACCCTCCCCAGATAACCACACTTCTCCCCCAGATCTTTGCAGCCCATGGATCAGGCAATCCCATCACAAGCCCACAGCAACAGGGCCTTGGATCCAATACACAGAGCTGTGTGGAGTCTTAGCAGAGCAGCTGCTCAGGCACACACAGAGACCCAGGTATTTTACACATTCCACCCCCAGGATCTCCAGCAAGGTGGGAAATCTGTCCGCATATAACCCTAGAAAGGCGGCTGAATCCAGGGAGCCAAGTAGTATCATTCTGCGGGCCCTACTTCCACAGCACCTCCCAAGTTAAGACCCACTGGCTCGGAATTCCAGACAGCCAAATGGAAACAGGCTAGAATATCCCTGAGATAAGTCTGAATTCCCAGGGTAAGGGGTGGCCACCAACTCTGCAGTCCAGTAGACTCAGCTGTTTTAACCTGCCAGCTTTGGAGAATACAAATGGTCTGGATGAGGAAAGATCCCCATAATGAGGCAGAGCTGCCTTGCCAGATTATGGCCAGACTGCTTCTTTAAGTGAAACCTTGATCCCTTCCTCCTCACTGGGCAGGACCTCCCTGCAGAGGCTTCAACCATTCCAGCTAGGGTTCTACAATAAGAGCTCTGATCTCTCCCTGGGATGCAGCTCCTGGCAGGCAGGGCAGCCTCTATCTCCACAGTTCTGTCAACTCAGTCCTTCCAACCTGCTGATTTTGTAGAATCCAAATGATCTGGATGAGAAAGGCTCCCCTCAGTGCAGTTCATCTGCTCTACCAAAAGGCAGATAGACTGCTTCTTTAATCAGGTCCCTGATCCCGTTTATCCCAACTGGGTGAGACCTCCCACAGGGGTCTCCAGCCACCTTCCACAGGCGTGTTCTGGCCAGCAACAGGTCAGTAACCCCCTGGGATGGAGCTTCCAGAAGAAGCAGCCAGCTTCCATCTTTACTGTTTCATGGCCTTCACTGATGATACCTCCAGCATGGGAAGAAAACCAAGGCAACTAAGGTCTGTAATGGACTTCTAGCAAACCATAGCAGCCCTACAATAAAGTGGCATGACTGTTAAAAGAAAACAAACAAACAGAAAACAACAACAGGAACACTTTCAATGAAAAAGACCCTCCAAAAATCCAGGTCAAAGGTCAGCAACCTCAAAGATTGAAGGTAGATAAGCTCACAAAAATGAGAATCAACACAAAAATGTTGAAAACTTAAAAATCAAGGGTGCCTTTTCTCCTCCAAATGACTCTAACACCTCTCCAGCAAGGACACAGAATTGGGCTGAAGCTGAAATGATTGAATTGACAGCAGTAGAGTTCAGAAGGTGATAATAATGGACTTCACTGAGCTAAAGAAGCATGTTGTAACCCAACACACAAAAAAACTAACAATCATGATAAAACAATACAGGAGCTAACAGCCAGAATAACCAGTTTAGACAGCAGCATAATCGACCTGATGGAGCTGAAAAATACAACACAGGAACTTCACGTTTCAATCACAAGTATCAATGGGAGAACAGACCAAGTAGAGGAAAGAATCTCAGAGCTGGAACACTATCTTTCTTAAATAAGATGGGCAGACATGAATAGAGGGAAAAGAAGAAAAACGAATGAACAAAATCCCCAAGAAATATGGGATTATGTAAAGAGACTGAACCCATGACTGATTGGGGTACCTAAAAGAGATATGGATAATGGAGCCAAGTTGGAAAACATACTTGATATGATCTAGAACTTTCCCAACCTAGCAAGACATGACAACATTCAAATTCAGGAAATGCAGAGAACCCCAATAAGATACTCCGTGAGAAGATAAACCCCAAGACACATAATTATCAGATTCTCCAGGGTTGAAATGAAAAAAATTGTTAAGGGCAGCCAGAGGGAATGGCCAGGTCACCTACAAAGGGAAGCCCATCAGACTAACAGAAGACCTCTCAGTGGAAACCTTATAAGGCAGAGTGGTTGTAAGCCACTTTTCAACATTCTTAAAGAAAATAATTTCCAACCCAGAATTTAGTATCTGACAAAACCAAGCTTCATAAGTGAAGGAGAAATACAATCCTTTTCAGACAAGCTATTGCTTAGGAAATTTGTCACCACCAGGACTGCCTTGCAAGAGCTCCTCTAGGAAGCACTAAATATGGAAAGAAAAAAATTGTTACCAGCCACTATAAAACACACTGAAGTACATAGACCAGTGATACTATGAAGTAACCACATAAACAAGTCTGTGAAATAACCAGCTAGCATAGTAATGACAAGATCCAACTTACACATAACAATGCTAACTTAAGTGTACATGGACTAAATGCCCCAATTAAAAGGCACCAAATGGCAAACTGAAGAAGGAGCCAAGACTCACTGATATGCTGTCTTCAGGGGACACATCTCATGTGCAAAGACAAACATAGGTCCAAAATAAAGGGATGGAGGAAATTTACCATCCAAATGGAAAACAGAAGAAAGCAGGGGTTGCAATCTTAGTTTCTGACAAAATAGACTTTAAACCAACCAAGAACAAAAAAGACAAAGAAGGGCATTACATAATGGTAAAGGGTTCAATTCAACAGGATATGCAATTTCCTGTGGAATCGAATATGCCAAATATATATGCAACCCATAGAGGAGCATCCAGATTCATAAAGTAAGTTTGTAGAGACCTACAAACAGAGACTTAGACTCCCACACAATAATAGTGGGGGACTTTAATACCCCACTGACCATATTAGAAAGATCATTGAGAAAGAAAATTAACAAATATATTCAGGACCGAAAATTCATCTCTGGATTAAGTGGAACTGATAAATAGCCATAGAACTCTTTACCCAAAAACATCAGAAATACATTCTTCTCACTGTCGCATGGCTCTTATGCAAATTGATTACATATTTGGAAGTAAAACACTCCTCAGCAAATGCAGAAGAACTGAAATCATGACAGTCTCTCAGACCACAGTGCAATCAAATTAGAACTCAAGATCAAGAAACTCACTCAAAACCACACAACTACATGGAAATTGAACGATCTGCTCCGGAATGACTCTTGGGTAAATAACAAAATTAAGGCGGAAATCAAGAAGTTGTTTGAAACTATTGAGAACAAAGAGACAATGTACCAGAATCTCTGGGACAGATAAATCAATGTTAAGAGGAAAATGTATTGCACTAAAGCCCCACTACAAACCACTGCTCAAAGAAATGATAGAAGACACAAACAAATGAAGAAACATTCCATGCTCATAGGTAGGAAAAATTCAATATTATGAAAATGTTCATACTGTACAAAGTAATTTATAGATTCAATGCTCTTCCCATTAAACTACCATTGACATTCTTCACAGAATTAGAAGGGAAAAAAACTATTTTAAAATTTATTTGGACCAACAAAGAGCCTGAATAGCCAAGAAAATTATAAGCAAAAGTAACAAAGTTAGAGGAATCATGCTACCAGACTTCAAACTATGCTTTAAGGCTACAATAACCAAAACCAGAATGGTACTGGTACAAGAGCAGACACATAGATCAATGGAACAGAATAGAGAACTCAGAAGTAATGCTACACACCTACAACCATCTGATCTTTGACAAACCTGACAAAACAAGCAATGGGAAAAAACTCCCTATTTAATAAATGGTGCTGGGCCGGGCATGGTGGCTCAAGCCTGTAATCCCAGCTACTCAGGAGGCTGAGGCAGGAGAATTGCCTGAACCCAGGAGGCGGAGGTTGTGGTGAGCCGAGATTGCGCCATTGCACTCCAGCCTGGGTAACGACAGCGAAACTCCATCTCAAAAAATAATAATAATAAAAATAAATGGTGCTGGGAGAGCTGGACAGCCAAAAGCAGAAAATTGAAACTGGACTCCTTCCTTACACCATATACAAAAATTAACTCAAGATGAATTAAAGACTTGCATGTAAAACTCAAAACTATGAAAACCCTAGAAGAAAATGTAGGCAATCCCATTCAGGACATAGGCACAGGCAAAGATTTCATGATGAGCATGCCAAAAGCAATTGCAGCAAAAGCAAAAATTGACAAATGCAATCTAATTAAACTAAAGAGATTCTGCGCACCAAAATAAACTATCATCAGAGTAAACAGACAAGCTATAGAATGGGAGAAATTCTTTTGCAATCTATGTGACAAAGGTCTAATATCCAGAGTCTGCAAAGAACTTAAACAAATTTACAAGAAAAAAATAAAAACAGAAAACCCCATTAAAAAATGGGCAAAGGACATGAACAGACACTTTGCAAAAGAAGACATACATGTGGCCAACAAACATTTAAAAAATAACTCAACATCACTGGTCATTGGAGAAATGCAAATCAAAACCACAATGAGATTCCATCTCATGCCAGCCAGAATGGCTTTTATTAAAGAATCCAAAAAACACAGATACTGGCAAGGTTGCAGAGAAAAAGGAACACTTTATACTGTTGGTGGGAGTGTAAATTAGTTCAACCATTGTGGAAGACAGAGTGGCAATTCCTCAAAGACCTAGGGGCAGAAATACCATTTCACCCAGCAATTCTATTATGGGGTATACACCCAAAGGAATATAAATCATTCTGTGATAAGGATACATGCATGTGTATGTTCATTGCAGCACTATTCACAATAGCAAAACATAGAATCAACCTAAATGCCCATTAATGATAGACTAGATAAAGAAAATGTGGCGCAAAACAACTGAAATCATGACAGTCTCTCAGACACCATGGAATTATATGCAGCCATTAAAAGAAATGAGATCATGTCTTTTGCAGGGACATCGATGTAGTTGGAAGCCATTATCCTTAGCAAACTAACAAAGGAACAGAAAACCAAATACTGCATGTTCTCACTTATAAGAGGAAGCTAAATGATGAGAGCACATGGATATATCATGGGGAACAAGACACACTAGGACCTGTCAGAAGGGGGTTACTGAGAGGGAGAGCTTGAACAAGAATAGCTAATGAATGCTGGTTTAATACCTAGGTAATGGGATGATCTCTGCCGCAAACCACCATGGCAAACATTTACCTACATAAGAAACCTGCACTTCCTGCACAGGTACCCCTGAAGTTAAAATAAAAGTTGAAGAAACCAAAAAGGAGATAACCATTTGAATTGCCTAATCAGATGGAGTATTATGGGAGAATTTGTATTTCCAAGACTCTTGAAGTTAAAGAGTATGAACTATCAGGAACAGTGACCTCCTAGAAAGAAATAATACAGAGTACATGATAGTAAGCACACGTGGGCAGCCTCTCTCTGTTGAAGAAAATGTATGAGGAGGACTCTCAGAAAAAAAATAAAGCAAGTACACACAAAGATTCAAAATCAATTTAAAAAAATGGTATTTTTTATTATTACAAAAACTGAGATTATAACTAAAAGAATGTTCTTGGAATACTTGTCATGGAGAATTTAATTTGCTAAGAAAATGGATGAGACAGTAGAGTATTTTGAAGTGATACTTCCTTCTGATCATCAGAACAGGAGCAAAAGAAGAATATTTAAAATTGAAACCTCTTACATAATTCTTACCGTGTCTTGGGCGTTTCAAGTGGATTCATTTTCCAAGTAGAAAACATTCAACATCTACTTGGAGTGCCTTATTTTATAGACGAGTAAACTGAAGCAGAGAGAAGATAGGTAATTTTCTTCATGTCACATGGCTAGTAAATGGAGGAAAGGAGGCTTCAAACACAAGAATTTGGGGACTGGAGTCCTTTTAACCATTCGTAAACTATTATAACCAAAATTAAAAAAAGGCTTATTAAAATGGAAGAAGAAAAAGACTTCCTCAAGAATAGTTGTAACTTCTTAGAAGACTTATACTTCTCAGGTGAAAGAAGGAGGAAGTTCTCAGTGTGGTGGCTCACACCTGTTACCCCAGCACTTTGGGAATCTGAGGCAGGTGGATCACTTGAGCTTAGGAGTTTAAGATCAGCTTGGGCAACATGGTGAAACTCATCACTACTAAAAATACAGAAAATTAGCTGGGGATTGACGGTGCACGCCTGTGATCCCAGTTACTCGGGAGGCTAAGGTGGGAAAATCCCTTGAGCCTGGGAAGCAGGGATTGCAGTGAGCCAAGATCATGCTACTACACTCCAGCCTAGGTGACAGAGTGAGACCTCACCCCAAAAGAAAGAAAGAAAAAGAAAGAGAGAGAGAGAGAGAGAGAGAGAGAGAGAGAGAGAGAGAGAGAGAGAGAGAGAGAAGAAAGAAAGAAAGAAAGAAAGAAAGAAAGAAAGAAAGAAAGAAAGAAAGAAAGAAAGAAAGAAAGAAGGAAGGAAGGAAAGAAGGAAAGAAGGAAGGAAGGAAAAGAAAGGAAGAAAGAAAGGAGAAAGAAGGAAGGGAGGAAGGAAGGAAGGGAGGGAGAGAGAGAAAGAGGGAGAGAGGGAAAGAGAGAGAAGGAGAAAGAAACAGAAAGAGAAAGAATGAGGAGGCTCTAATATCTAGGAAAGATAAATTTTAAAGAGAAGAGGAAATGCACTCAGGGTCAACTGCTCTCAAGGGGTTATTAGAAGAGAGAGATTTATTTTGGTTGTTACTAAGGCAGGCAGGATAACTGGATGTAAAGAAGCCTTGTGGAGAAAAAAGAGATGCAGGATCTCAGAGAAGAGACTGGATAAACTTTTCATAGGAAGACAAGATTTGGGGATTTGTTGAGGAATGACTCAAAATCAACACTATATAAAGGGTTACATGTAATTTGAAAATTTTTGCAAAGAGGTGCCCTGAGACACTGATTGAAGACACTCAAATGATGTGACTTTCAGCTCTAGCCTGTGTTTGAAAGAAACATGCCTAATCGTTTTTAAAATTATGATTCTTAGGGAAGTGTAAGAAAGATGGAACATATTAAAGGAAAAGCAGGCAAACAAAAAATGAGAATAGCTTTTGGATGCAATTGCTTAACCAAGAAAATTAAACGGTTAAGATAAAAAAATTTATCTTAACGGTGCTTGCTTTAGAAGACCCAGACATTGTTAATCGCACATCTCTCAATAGAGAAGATCACAGAGATCAAATCTAGAAGAATATTTTGAAAAGACCAGTGACAAGAGCAAGCATAAAATTTAAGAAGGAGTTCAATTCTGGTGCACATTGCTAACACTACATGTGCTTGAGCAAGAACAGGACAAATTTACAAAGATTTCAAACTTCTAGAAATTCAGCTTAACCTAGGCCAGGCACAATGGTTCACAATTGTAATCCTACCACTTTGGGAGGCTGAGGCAGGTGAATCACCTAAGGTCAGGAGTTAGAGACCAGCCTGGCCAACATGGTGAAACTCAATCTCTACTAAAAGTACAAAAATTAGCTGGGTGTGGTGGCACATGCCTGTAATCCCAGCTACTCGGGAGGCTGAGGCAGGAGAATCACTTGAACCTGGGAGGCGGAGGTTGCAGTGAGCCAAGATCACGCCACTGCACTCCAGCCTGGGCAACAAGAGCAAAACTCCATCTCGAAAAGAAAAAAAAAATAGTGAGCCGACTCTTCATTCAGTATGGGATTCTGTCCACTAAGGAAAAGGTAGTGGAAGGGCATATTTGATTCAGGAGAATGCTAGCTAGCCCACCGAGCTGCAAAGCTCTGCCCCTTTTTGTTTGCTTTGTTTGTTTGTTTGTTTTGGAGAGGGAGTCTCGCTCTTTCGCCCAGGCTGGAGTGCAGTGGTATGATCTCAGCTCGCTGTTACCTCTGCCTCCTGGGTTCAAGCAATTCTCCTGCCTCAGCCTCCTGAATAGCTGGGACTACAGGCACACTCCACCACACCCATCAGCCCCTTCTTAACCAGAACCAAAGCTCACATTTCGACTTTAGTTGATCTGACATGAGTATTCTTTCTCTCAGCTTTTTTGAGTCTTAGTTTAAAAGAGTGGTTACCCCTGTGCCTGATCACTGTGCCAATGTAACACAGCATATATTACTTCGGATTTTGACAAAGGGCTCATTTCTAGTGACTGAGTCCTGCTGGCCATCAGGAGACACGACCACTCACTGACACTTTAGAGCTGCTGAGAGAACTGTCTGGCAGTGGGAGACTAAGAAGCAGCTCAGGCTTGGTCCTGGAATCATAAGCCCTATCTGTTGAGCACCAAGAAAGCACGGGAAAGACAAGGGAGGACCCAAGGACTTCTCAGCTTGTGCAAATGGGCTAAGACCAATAGTAAGGTTGGGATTTTAGGCAACTTTGGGGTGGCTGTCAGACAAAGGAGCCATTGACACACCATTAGTACAGTGCAGTTCAAATTACAATAAGAAGGTGTGGGTTTTGTTGGGATCAGAAAAACATAGAAGTAAAAGTACACGTGAGTCCTGTCTCCTTTTATCCCCCAAACTAAGCCTCACTAACCCACAGCAGTGTTTTCTTGGGCGGCACAAAGGTAGACTGCAATAATCGTGGCCAATATTATGGTAGATAAGGACCCAGCCCTGTAATGCTCCACATAATTAATGTTACACGGGAGTGGGACAGGGTCATCTCTGTGACAGTATAGTAACGGAGGCCTTTTCCTGCTCAAAGAAGTGGCCTTTGTTGAAAGAAACACAAAAGAATCTTGGCATTTCATAAGCTAATGCCCATTATTGAGACAGCAACTGTTCCGAGAACATCAGGGAAGCTGTTGAAATGGGCTTTCCTTTAAATCTAGCCTGGTTCCATCCTGCTGATGTGGCATCTCAACCCAGGGCCTGAGAAGGACAGCCTAACTGTGGTCTAAGTCAGAGGGCTCCTCATTCCTCATAAGTGGACAAATACATGAATATCATCAGAAAAAGTACTAGGGCCTGTGGTGTCCCAAAGTCTGACTTCTTTTTCCATTGAAGATCAGAGCACAGAGGAAGTAAATACCTCACTCACGTGCTCTCCTTGTTGTATGCTCCCAGTTCCTTTGTTTCATGACTCTGTATCCTGGAAGACAGTCCTGGATATGCAAAAAAAAAAAAAGAAAAAAGAAAAAAGAAAAAAAATCCCTATCCTACTATACAGTGGGCTTGAATCGAAGTGCTTTCTATGCATGTTTTCATCTTCCTTCCTAAGCCCTATATCTAGGTTCTGCCTTCTCCACCCACAAATCTCAGGATGCTATGGAGTCTGATACCTGATTACAGAGATAGCACAAGACCCACCCGCCGCCCCCCCGCCACACACACTACGATAAAAAGCTGTGGGGTTTGTTAGGGGTTCAGAAAAGCATAGAAGAAGTAAAAGAGCACAAATGATTCCTACCTCCTTTTTCCCTCCAAACTAATTCACACACCCACACACCCACACACCCACACACCCACACACATACACACACACACACACCCCACAGATACAAATAAACCCAGGACCAGAAAGGAGTGGTTACTGCTGATTCTCTAACATCACAAAAATATCATCGTTGTAGCTTCTCACCCTGCCGGTCATAGGTTTCTCTGTCACATGACATACCCCCTTGTTTGGGGTGTGGGAGGAGAAATCTCTGTGCCAGCAGCAAAGACCTGGAGCTAGTGTGTCCCATCCACTCTATGAACAGAAATCTTACTACGATCTATATCCTAAAAAGGGCCATTTTCTTGAATTTCATCACCTCACCAGAAAGAATTTATTTGTGGGTACTGGTTAACTTACTCCAGCAAGAGACTCAAGAGTTAATCATTACAGGAACTTCTCAGTGCTTTTTAGAAGTAAGAGGAAGATCACATTTAACTGGAGAGTGCCTTATTGTGTTTTTTTTCCAGGAAAGTCAAAGCTCTCACTTATCCCTGCTCAATTTTCATCCATCCCCAAAGATTAACAATTTTGAACCTTACCCTGGAGAAGTGATGGGACCCTGTCCTCCAGAAATGCAGAAGACACTGTGCTGTGGGCTGGGAGAGTCACGGAGCCCAAGGGGGTCCATCTCCAGCCCTCACTGGGAATAAAATCTGCACAGTTCTCTTTCCAGGGCAGCCAGCTGTTCTCTGCATGAGAACAGCAGTCCAGATACTTCCAGGAGGGATCTGGGGCAAAGCTCTAACTAAGCAACACATTATTATTTTAATTTTATGTGTCTAGGGTATAGGGATTGCCAGTGAGGGGAATAATAAAGTTCTTGAGATTTCACAAGTAATTTATTGATGTCCAGAACTTGAGGTGTTGACGGCACACCTTAGTGGCAATATGCACCAGGCAGATACGTGACACATCAAAGAAAGCAGAATAGGTGACGTGATGTGCAATGCTGCAGAAGCACTAGAGCTAGGAGAGGTGACAACTAATGGGGGTACTTAGAATCTTTGAGTGAACCAATCACATCCCAGAGTTACTATAATTTATTTCAGTCAATCTTCTGTAGAGACTTAGCGTTCACCTTTGGAGGAAGGTCCTTTGAGCAGGAACAGAGATGGTAATGTCACTGACAGTCCCCCTTTTACATCGGATAAGCAAGAGGCCTAGAATCCCCAGCTCCTGGTATTCATGCCCACAAGGGCCTCATCTAGGTGAAGGCGCCACCTTCCCCACCCTGCCATGGTCACCAAGCTCCTCTGCTGTGTGGTCCTTTGTCTTCTGGGAGAAGGTGAGTCTCCACAAATAAAGCATCTGCATTTTTGGATATTACCAGTTATGATTCCAATTACAGGCCTTATTCTGTCCCCAAATTCTATCTCTTTTCACAGAGCTCACAGATGCCAGAGTCACCCAGACACCAAGGCACAAGGTGACAGAGATGGGACAAGAAGTAACTATGAGATGTCACCCAATTTTCGGCCACAATACTGTTTTCTGGTATAGACAGACCGTGATGCAAGGACTGGAGTTGCTGACTTACTTACGCAACCAGGCTCCTCTAGATGATTCAGGGATGCCCAAGGATCGATTCTCAGCAGAGATGCCTACTGCATCTTTATCCACTCTGAAGATCCAGCCTTCAGAACCCAGGGACTCGGCTGTGTATCTTTGTGCCAGTGGTTTAGTCACAGCGCTGCAGAATCACTCGCTCCCTGTGCAGAAACCCTTGTGCTTCCTCTTCTCCTCCAGTACCTGGCAGTTCTCAGCAGCCCTTTCTCCTCCTCCCCTAGCACAGGAAGTATATAGGTTTGGTGTTTCACATGTCCCTAGACAAGGCAAGAAGAGGTCATAAGGATGTATCACATTAGGAGACTTTTGGTAGCAAGTGAGTGGGTGGGATGGTTCCTGGGATTCCTCACATATGAGTCCAAGTTTGAGGTGAGTGTCACAGACTGACTGGAGCTTTCACATGACTGAGTGAGCTGAAAACTGCAGCGATTGCACTTGGATGCATATCTCCTTTGCTGCTTTTCATCATGGCTTCTCATCATTTCTTTTCTCCCTTAAAACTTTCAACATCTTTGATGACTTCCAACATCAATCTTGGCTTCTCAGTTTTTTCAGTTGCTCAGTTCAAATGATCATTTCCTTCGCCTTATGTCAGATATTTATTTCCGCTTTCTTTTTCTAGACTTCCAATGAAAAATTATTTGAATTCCCCCCAAATAGCTTCCTCAGGCATCCTATTGTCTCGTGCAGACTTCTCTTATTCATCTCTGGTACTACTTCTGCAGCAGTTCTTCAACCCCATGAGGACCACAAAGTGACTTATCCTGCAAGCACTGCACCATATATCACCTCCTCATACACTTTATTCCTTATCCAGCTTAGACTATGTGTTCCAAGATGGTTGTGAAATTCTTGCACGTCTTCAACTCTCATCTTTTCTTTTTCTGTTTCTTACCAGGAAAATAAAATGGGGCCTACTCTGTGCCCCGTTCAATGACACAGAGAACATAAAATGTCCCTTACCTTTGTCAAGCAGTATTATAACTATGGAGTTCATCTTCAGGTCTATAAGTCCCTCTGTGTGTATAAAATTATATATACTTTTTGTCTATTAAAAGGACTTGTTACTTTTTAATGAGTTTGTCAGTTTTGTCTTTCAATGATAGTTATACTTTTGACAATTATAGAAGCACCAACAAAAGTTATGCATCCAGAAATGATCCTATCACTTTTATGTGGTGTGTGCTTCACTTCATATGTACAAAAAAGTAAAAAGAATGCCGAATAGGCATATTTATCCATTCACTTGTAGGAATGGTAAAGACAAACTTCCAAGGGGAAAATAGTTGCAAAATAATGCATGGCATATAAAATTATTTAAGAAATAAATAAATCAGTAAATATCCCTATTAATTTCTGTTTCCAACCAAGATGGATTAACAGGAATTTAGATTTAACTTCTTGCTTGAAACAGCCAACACCCCACCCCTGCACCTTGCCCCCCTCCACACACACAAACACGCAACATTGAGACAACGTTTGTTTCACATTTTGTTTACATACAGTTTATACAGTTTTATATGCTTGGGTAAGGAAGAAAAACAGTTGTGATTTATTTTGCTGGTTATTTGGGGAGATAAAAGGACTATAGAAAGAGCAGAAAGAATATGATTAGCCTTGCCTTTGTTTAAAATTTTTCCTTTTTAAATTTGATACCCTATTTACCATAAAAATTTAAAACAATGCCATTGCTATAAAACAATATACAGACAAGCTAAAAAGAAAAGGAAATTTACTATGTAGAAAAAAAGGGAGCTTATAGGCAGAGTATTAAGGAGAAGTTAAAATCATAAAGACATATAAGCTTCAGAGCAGTACAGGCCTCACAGCTGGAGCTGGGATTTTAATGATCACATGAAAGAGAGGACACAAAGGAGCCAGAATTACATTACTTGCCTTAATCCTGGAGCTTCAAAATGCTCCCAGATTTTATGAACTAAAAATATTACAACCCAAAGACCCAGAATTGCAGTTGGAAACTGGATGTTTGGTCAGGCCTTTGGGTGATAGATAAAGAAGAAAAGTTAGGAGAGAAAAGTTGAATCTTCAGGTTGTGTCTCCCATGTGTTTGGAATGAAATATACTCTTTCCATGGAATGTAAACCATATACCCAAAAACTGACAAAAACGTCCATAACCATTAAAACCCTTGGGACCCTGGCAAAAATTCAATATGGTTCCAGAGTAAACTTCTGCTTCCAACCAAGATGGATGAACAGAAATTCTATTGAACTTCTTGCTTGAAACAGCTAACACCCCACCCTCCCTTCCCACCCTGCTCTATACACACAACATGTGAAACAACAGTTGTCAAGACATTGGAAGTCAGGCAACAAAAGACAATGATCTCTGAGAGATGGCAACAACCAAGCTGAGAACTATGACTGTCTTAATACCCAGAGGGAGTTTCCAGGCTGTGGGCCTGAAAGGGGAATTGAGGCAGAGCTGAGTGATCTCACTGAGCTCAGAGTCAGAGTTGAAAATACAAGATTAAAGCAGCTAGATTTCACAGGGAGCTGAAAAAGCAATTGCTGTGCAGAGAGAATCCTGGAGACCTTCATACCTTCATAGGGTCTCCCTTAACCCTTCGGCTGTGCTGTAAACAGTACATGTGTGAGGAAACTCCCCAAGGTTAGAGAAAGAGCCACTCATCAAGACAAGAGGAAGCAATGCCTGGAGCTCACAAAGGGCTGGGAGTCATACTTTTCTTTTCTTTTTTTTTTTTTTTGCAATGAGAATGGGAAATTTAATAACTTATGGGTCAATCAGTAGAGGTTTTAGATGACGTGTGCCTCAGTATTAAAGCAAAATAAGCCCTTCACTAAATTTGGTTCTGGGCCTATGTGGGCGAGACTTCAGAAAATCAAACTGTTTCCAAGTAACTTAAGACTCAAAGCAAAACTAAAGAATATTTCTAATGTACAAGAATATCTGTTTGGAGATATCAGTATGAATTTATTGTTTTTAAATATATAGATAAAACAGTAAAGAAATGAATACATACTTGTGTGAATAATGGGTTAGTATACATACATATATTTCATAGTTATGTCCACTTGGAAGACCACTAGTGCCCAGATGTTAGTTGCCAAATATTATTCTCCAATTTAAAAAATGAGAGGTGATTCTAGGACCCTGAGATAAAAAACATACACACACACACACACACACACACACACACACACACACACACACACAAGAATGTTGTAATGAGATGTGTAAAAAAAAAAAAAAGATTGGACACATCTCAAAAAAACAGAGGAATCAGTCTGAAAGAGCTCCCCCAGTGACTAAGGCTGGAACAATTTGAATAACAAAATGTCAGTAGTGGATTAAAATACAAAGAATAAAAGGAAATCCATAAGTTCACACTGAGAATGAAATGATTAAATAAAGAAAGAAATAATAAGCAAATGGTGAGAAAGGACACTCTCTTAATGAAGAATTCCAAATTGCATATGTAGAAGAAAGAGAGGGAAATAGAAAAGTCACCATTACCACACCATTGTAAGTGGTTGCTGCAAATAAGAGTCAACGACAACTGCTAAAATTAGTGGGTGTAACTTTAAGAAAAAATGAATCATTTGTACAGTCACAAAGTATCGTCTCCAAATTATTAATTAATATGGTGGTTTTAACATATGCCCACACATTCTTTTATACTCCTCCCTCTAGATTCCACTCTCCTGGATTCAGTGGCCCTCCTCTAATGAATAGACGCAGGAAATAAAAATGATGGTGACCAAGTGACCAAAGTTAATAAACATGACCCATAATAAGTCTTGTTAACCTCATGTGCATTCTTTTATGATACGATGTTGTAATGTTATATGACTACATATCTGTAATATTCCTCCAAATCCTTCAAATATTCCTTCAAATCTAAATTGAAAGACATTCTATAAAATACCTGACCAGTAATCTTTGAATGTCAATATCATTAAAAACAAGGTAAGAGGCTGTCACAAATTGAAGAACACTAAGAAGATATGACACCTAAATGCAATCTGGGACCTTGGATTAGATACTAGGGTAGAAAAAGGTCATTATTAGAAAAACTGGAGAAATACGAATAGAGTCTTTAGTTGTGCCAATGTCAAATTCTTAGTTTGTGTCATGTTAGCACTAGTGGGTGTTGAATGAAGGGTATAAAGTCACTCAGTAATATTGTTAGAGCTACGGGACATCAATTACCACCATTGGGTCACCTGAGTCCCTACCAAGCCAATTCGTGAGGCTGCCCTTAATTGTTCTTTCTCCCCAGACTCAGAGTGCTCAGATAGACCTAGAATCAACCTCTTCTTCTTGACCTTGCTTCACTGCGTCCTAAACATGATGGGGTGGAGGGGTGATGAGGGAGGCTAAGCAGAACCCTGTCATGCAGAAGCCCATCACTAGAGCTTCTCCGATGGTTCTCTAAGGCAGGGGCTCCCTCTGTAGTCTCCTTTGTTCACAATCCCAAGAATGCAGGGCCACACAGACTCCACCAAAGCTGGTTTTTATGAGGAGACAAATACTGACTCTCCAATGTGAAGAGAATGGCAATGTCAGATTTATACATAAAAGATTAGAGTTGATGCTCTACTATTGCAGAAAAATGATACCTGTGAGAATTTTCAATAGCCAGATATTGTATTGTGTGGCTGGCTGAATAATACCCCTCCCCACAAACACATCCATATCCTAATCCCTGGGGTCTGCCTCTGTCACCTTATACGGTAAGAGCAGACTTTATAGATGTGATGAAGTTAAGGATCTGGAGATAAGGAGATTATTTTGGATTAGCCACGTGCCCCTAGATGCAATTACATGTATCCTTATAAGAGATAGCCAGGGAGGGATCAAACACAGATGGAGAATAGAAGGCAATCTGGCCACAGGGAAAGAAATTGGAGTGCGGTGACCACAAGCCAAGGAGTGAGGCCGCCACTAGAAACAGGGACAAGGAATGAATTTCCTCCTATACCCTCTAGAGGGAGTATGGTCCTGATGACACCTGGATTTTGGTCCAGTGATACTGATTTGGGACTTTTCCAGAACTGTGAGAATACATCTCACTGTTATAAGCCAGTAACTTTGTGGTAATTTTCTTAGCAGCCACTCAAAATTAATATACTCCAATGTGTTCAGTTAACCTGAGACTAGGCCAAGAAACCCATGTCCTCATATTTTCTGCAAATCTTGTTCTTATGTTTTAATCTGATGCCCATCTCAAACTGCAATGAAAGAAAATAATTTTGAGACTTTAATATCCCCCTGTCTGGGGTGTGCCTTCCATAGGTTATTGGAAAAAATCCAGTCACCTTTCAAGATTTTATTCCAGCAGCACCTCCTCTTGAAAGAGTTTTAGGCTCTATGTTCACAGTACACATATTAAAAAGAAAAAAGACAAAGACTCATGTCTACTTGATGTTTACATTTTTGTGGGGGGGGGGAGAGACAGAGACAAATAAATAAGGCATATAGTGTATTAGCACGTGATACCTGCTATGAAGAAAAGAAAAGGCAGACTAAGGTAAGGGGGACCAGGACTGTCAGAGTAAGGAGCATTGAAACTACAATGCATTGTTGAGAGTAGGGCCCAATGGGGAAGTGACCTTTGAGCAACAATTTCAAGGAGAAGAAGAAAAGACATGTACGTTTCTGGAGGAAAACCATTCTAGGCAGAGGGAGGAGCCAGTACAAAGGCCTTAAAGAATATTTTAGGACCAATGAGAAGGCCCATATGCCTGGAAAATCAAGGAAGGGAGTGGTAGAGTTTATGTTAGAGAAGTAATGGGGCAGGAGGGATCATACAAAACCTCAATGGCCTTAAGTGCTTTGTTGCTTTGTTTTCTTATTCCAAATAAAACTGGGAGCTGGCAGATAATTTGGAGATGAATGACATGATCTAGCATCTTCTAGAGGGCTCTGTTTGAGAGTTAGTTCAGAAGTATGTGAAAACAGAGAGATCAGTTCGGAACCTATTGCAATAATACAGGAGAAAGGTGATGGTGGATTTGTCCTGAGGGTTAGCAGTGAAGGTGATGAAAATGGGTTGATTCTGACTACATTTTGATGATAGAGCCAGTTGAATTTCCCAATGGATTGGCTATAGAGCGGAATAGAAAAAGAGGATTCAAGAACCACTTTAAGTTTTCAGCTGGAAGGCTGTTGGTGGAGCAAAGTTGAGGATAATCTTTCATGTTTTGAGCATGCTGTTTGAGAGTGGTTGGGGGGAAAGCTTGATTGGAGTGTGTCGAGAAATAATGGGAAAAGATAATTTGGAGGTAAGTATTGATCATTAGCAACAGCAACAAGAGCTACCATAAGTCAAAATGCCCCACAGTCTTCAGGGATGTGATACATGAGGGAAGACAAGGCTAGATGGGATGGGGTAGGATCCAGACATCAGACGCAGGAGCTATGACTTCCTGATGAAGGTTAACACCTAGTCAAATGCATAAACAGGTTGATTTTAATCGATGTCTATTTTTCTCCATTGCCCCCTCTAGAGGCAATCTTTTTTGGAGAATCCTGGCTGGGTCTTCTCCTTTCCATGTCTCTAGAGGGAGCTCCTGAGGCTGTGGACATTGGCTAACATGCTGATGTCACTGGAGGCCACATCTTACAGGGCCAAGAGACAGATTTTCTTGCCTTTTTCTCATGCTTGCAAGCTCCCTCATCTGGAAACGTGATTTACCTGAGTCCTGCCATGGTTTCCAGGCTTCTTAGTTTAGTGTCCCTTTGTCTCCTGGGAGCAAGTAAGTCTTCCAAAACTTAAATATCTCTGATCTACCCTGTCCCAGACTTTAACGTCATGTATTCTGTTTTTGTCTACTCCCACAGAGCACACAGCTGCTGGAGTTACTCAGTTCCCCAGCCACAGGGTAATAGAGAAGGGCCAGGCTGTGACTCTGAGATGTGACCCAATTTCTGGACATGAGTCTCTTTATTGGTATCGACGTGTTATGGGAAAAGAAGTAAAATTTCTGATATACTTTCTGAGAGACTCTAAAATGGATGAGTCCGGTATGCCCAGTCATCGATTCTCAGCTGAAAGGACTGGAGGGACATCTTCCACTTTGACGGTGCAATCTGCAGAACCAGAGGATTCTGGAATTTATTTCTGTGCCAGCAGCCTAGACACAGTGCTTCACAGTCATGCCCTCACTGTGGAAAACCACAGCCTTCTGTCAACTCACACCTGCCCAAAAGGAAGGCTTCCCCTGTGCCTCCTCCCCCAGGGAAGGGGAGATAAAGAACCAGAATTAACTCATGAAAATACAAGAGTATTCTAAGAAGATTTGGGTGAAAATAGTTGTGGTTTGGGGGATCTCTGAAGTTCCTTACACAGAACTCAATCTACGTGTTTCTGGTTTTATTTTTTAAAGTGTATGTTGCCCTGGTTATAAAGTACAGCAGACTTCTTGCCTATTCTGCTGCTCTGAAAGGTTCGTGACTCTGACTGTGAGGCCACATCTTTATATCCCTTCTTATAGTAAGATGAAGAATTCTTTCTAATGAAAATAAAAATAGTGAATAAAAATGCATTTACTATCAATTTTTAGGTTGCTCAATGACGATGTTAGTAATGGTGGTAGTGGTGACATTGGTAATAGTGGTAATTAGTTTAGGTTGTTTTTGTCTAGCATTTATAAATTTTCAAACTCTTTCAAACAATCTGATTTTTGAATGCAGTAGCCAACTCCATTATCAGAGGTTAATGCTAATTTTTCTGTCCACATAGGGTCTGAGATTTTAATATAAAAAATACGGGCCAGGCACGGTGGCTCACGCCTGTAATCCCAGCACTTAGGGAGGCTGAGGCGGGTGGATCACGAGGTCAAGAGATCGAGACCATCCTGGTCAACATGGTGTAACCCCGTCTCTACTAAAAAAATACAAAAAATTAGCTGGGCATGGTGGCGCGTGCCTGTAATCCCAGCTACTCAGGAAGCTGAGGCAGGAGAATTGCCTGAACCCAGGAGGCGGAGGTTGCAGTGAGCCGATATCATGCCATTGCACTCTAGCCTGGGTAACAAGAGCAAAACTCTGTTTCAAAAAAAAAAAATACAGTTAGCACTATAAATAGATATGTCAGCTGACATTTTTTGAGATCACTTCCAGTTGCTGCAATAGGAATATGTATTCCTTTGACTTTCTTTTTTTTTTTTTTCAGACAGGCTAGAGTGCAGTGGCACGATCTTGGCTCACTGCAGCTTCCACCTCCTGGGTTTAAGTGATTCTCCTGCGTCAGCCTTCTGAGTAGCTTGGATTACAGGTGCCCACCACCATGCCTGACTAATTTTTATATTTACAGTAGAAATGGGGTTTCATCATGTTGGCCAGGCTGGTCTTGAACTCTTGACCTCAAGTGATCTGCATACCTCGGCCTCTCAAAGTGCCAGGATTACAGGCATGAGGCACTGTGCCCAGCCTTCTTTTTTTTCTTTTTGGAAAAAAAGAGGAAAATTATCATTCTGTCACCCAGGCTAGAGTGCAATGGCAGTGTGATCATGGCTCACTACAGCCTCGATATCCTGGGCTCAAGCAGTCCCCTTGCCTCAGCCTCCCTAGTAGATGGGATTATAAGTGTGCATCACCACACCCAGCTAATTTTTGCATTTTTTGTAGAGACAGGTCTTACTATGTTGCCCAGGCTGGTCCCAGACTTCTTGGCTCAACTGATCCTCCTTCCTTGGCCTCCCAAAGTGCTGGGATTATAGCCACAGGGCACCATGCCTGGTCTGGAATATGTAGTTTTTAATGAGATTTAATGGTATAATATATTCTACCTGGTTCAACTCCCTTCTTTTAACATCTGGATTCCAATATTCTGCTTGTGTTTCAGTCAGGTTTTTGCAAACAATCCTGAAATTCATTCTAATAATAAGTTTCATTTTCCCTAGTCTGATTGTTATGTAGCACATCAAATTATTATTGAACGTATATCCTAATGTTGATTAGGCAAATAGATAGTGAGCAAATACTACAAGTGGGCTTGTAGTATTTTTTCAAACCATATTTTCCTTTTCTAATGATCAAGATCTAATTTGTAGACAATCAGTACTCTCTATGTGGACATGTAATATGAATAGGTATATTGTTTCTGTCACAGGCATCACAAACTCATATCTTGCTTGAAAGTTGTCCATCACCTTCTTTAGTATGACAAGAACAAAGAGAAACTGATTTATAAAGCATAGTCACATATTGAACATGAGTTTTTGCTCAAATTTTCAGCTAGAGAACCCTAACTGGTGCTTTGCCTTTTATTGTGTTATGTAATCCAAGGTCCTAATAAGTAGCTGAATTATTGATTTATTTTGGCACTCTAATCTCTCCATCATATTTAAAAATAGGAGCTATAAGGCAAAACAAGTTCTCAGTGGGTACATTGCCTCAATTCCAAAATCTAACAAGCAGAAATTTAATTCAGTGCTTCGCCATTTCATATCATAGACACCTAGTGTTCTATTCTGTAATGGACACACAGTGGCTGTCTTTATAGTTCTGTTAGCTCAAGTGATATCTTTATGTAAAATTTTTCTAATACTGTTTTTTTCATTTGTTAATCTTTCTTAAGGTATGGTTGACTGATAAAAATTGTATATATTTAAGGTATGCAAGGTGATGTTTTGATATACATATACATTGCAAAATGATTACCACACTCAAGCTAATTAACATATACATCAACTAACAAAGTTACCTTTGTGTATGTATGGTGAGAACAATTTACTCGCAGAAAATTTCAAGTGTACAATACATTGTCATTAACTATAGTCACCATGCTGTCCATTAGGTCTCCAGAACTTTCGAGAACACTTGAAAACATCAACTTCTATTCTGATTAAGTTTCAAGTATGTCTTCATGTTGCAAATAATAGCTATTTTTAGATTAGCTATAAATAATGAACAACATTGGCATAAAGGATGGAAAAGAATAAATAAAGGTAAGGGCTCTAAGGTCTTTGCATTTTCCAGGAAGTGATAAAAGCTGCAATTTAAATTATACATGAAGAAGTCAAGGATGGCAAGTCCTATAAACAGCTGATACTTCAAAACTGGAATGTCTAGTGCTAAGCAGCCTGGACCCTGCACCCAGCACACCTGTCTTTGGCATGATAGGACGATGAGGGACCCAGGTCTTCTCCTCCCATGCTGCCCTTGGCCTTTATGTTTTCCCTTTCATCAGTAAAGGTTCTCCCTTAATTATCACCCTATGACAGAAAATTCATCCTAAGCCTGTACACATGAGAGAAGGAAACTCTGAAGCAGGCCCTGGGCATGACACCACATGAGGCCACACCCAGAACAAATTGCAAAAACTAACAAGGTATTTCTTACAGAATCCCTAAGAGAACATGTCTGTCTGGATTTAAGTGTCTGTAGTCATAAATACACAGCATACGGTTGGATCTGATGGAATTGAAAGCCTTTCAATGCTTCACCGTGCCCATCACTTTCATTGTCCTGAAGTGGTGTTGTCAGTGGACTCAGCAGGGTGCCGTGAGGATGGTGAGGCTACACGCATGCGATGTTGACCAAGCTGGCTACATGGATGGGCCAGACTCACCTGTGATGTAGATAAGAGCTCACCAGTGGAGTTCCATGAATGGATGACAGGCATGCCACTGTAATAATCCCCTCAACCATGACAGAAGTCAGGCAAGACACAGGCCACAGGAACCTCGAAAACAGTCACCTCTAGCCTCAAATATTTCCTGCTGTTTGCCACGCTGTGCCTACAAATGTCATTTATGATATAGCTTCAAATTTCCATGCTTATTAAAACTCTTATCAGCCTTATCCAAGCTGACATTTTGAATGAAATCCTATTAAAACTATATATTAATTGAACACTGGTATCTTCATAATAGTGAGTCTTCTACAGGTTCCTAGCCCACTAAAAAATCATGAATTGCTACCTTTGACTTGAAATGGATTGTCCTTATTCTCTTCCTAGTCAGACCAGGGAAAGGTACAGATTCATGACAGCTAGTCCAGCAAGCTTCTAATATTCAACTTCTAATTGTCTGCTTTAGGACAAAAAAGAAATGATATCCTCAGGAGGGCCACCATGCAAATGATTCTATCTGAAACATCCTTACATAATATCATTTCTTTTCATGTGTCCTTAACATACTGCGTTGCATATATTTCTCCAACATCTCCAAAGATCCTCTTAGCACAGGGTTTCTCAAACTTAAATGTGCATGTAAATTATGACCTTGTTAAAATGCAGATTCTAATCCAATTAGTCTGGGGTACAGCCTAAGATTCCCTATATTTTGAACAAGAGTCTAAGTGATGCCAAAGCTGCCAGTCCATGGCCCACACGGAGTAGCCAAGGTCTAGATGACACCTACAATAATTACAGGCATCAGGCCCCTCTTCTCAAGTATCATTTCTCACAGTTCCTGGACTAGGTCAGATACAACCCTACTTACCACATCTATCTCTGTACTCCAAATATGTAATCAGTTTTCCTAAATCTAGGTACCAACATTTTAAAATATAGTTTCATGATGTAAATAGAAATTAATTTTCTATAATAAATACACTAAGTACCTAATCACATTAATCCATCTTTAATGTGAGTAGCAAAAAGCAAAGGCACTATCTTAATGGTTTCTGAGTGAGACTTTAGCAAATGCTACCTGTATGGAGAAACCGCTGGGCTGCTTTTTAGGATATGAGAAAAGTGGGGTAAAGTGAAGAGAACTGGACGAACCTGGGACAGACAGGGACGGGGCAAATATGGGAACACTTTGTCTTAAAGAAGCAGCAAATGATATAGAAAATAAATATCTGTTCCATCCCCGTTCCAGACAAGCCCATGTACCTGCCAAGTAGGAAGTTGTGTATAACAATGCAATGAGGAATGACCCCGGCGCTGGTGAAGTCAACAGCAACAGTTATCACGGGCAAATCTGCCTATCAGGGACTGGGGACTCTCTAAACTCCCGCCTCCCAACCCAGGAATCAGAGCCTGAGACAGACAGATGCTTCATTCCTGTATGGGGTGGTATTCCCGCCATGGGTCCTGGTCTTCTCCACTGGGTAGCCCTTTGTCTCCTTGGAGCAGGTGAGTCCTGGATAGAAAGAAATTCTTTGACTAAAGCTATCTTGTCCTCAGTCTGTGCCTTTCATTCATGGCAGCAACATTGTTCTCCTTCACTCTGACTACAAACTTGTCTTCTTTCTTTACAGGTCACGGGGATGCCATGGTCATCCAGAACCCAAGATACCAGCTTACCCATTCGGGAAAGCCAGTGACACTGAGTTGTTCTCAGAATCTGGACCATTATGCCATGTACTGGTACCAGCGGAAGCCAAGTCAGGCCCCAAAGCTGCTGTTCTACTACTATGACAAAGATTTTAACAATGAAGCAGACACCCCTGATAACTTCCAAGGCAGGAGGCCGAACACCTCTTTCTGCTTTCTTGACATCCAGTCATCAGGCCTGGGGGATGCAGCCACATACCTGTGTGCCAGCAGCAGAGACACAGAGCTACAGTGCTGCCTCCCCTCTGTTCATAAACCTCATCGGTTCCCAGATTCAGATGCTTTCTCTAGGACTCTTCCCCCACCACCTCTTACAACAATAGGAAGTGGGTTTGTGGCTGTCAATATCTCCTCTGTAGACAAAAGTTAGGCACAAATCAATAAAAACCATTGACAGTTATGCCAAGAGTGGAAAAGTGGTTACGCATGCCTGGCATTCTGTTTGTGGTATTTCCCAGGATCATATTGAAACCGATGCTGTCTTTTCAGAAGATGAATAGAAGCCTTTTCTTTCTTCTTCGATTGTTTTAATCTAAGTCAGAGGCTTAGAAATATAAGAGGTGATATGTGAAGGATTATGGAGACCCAAGGTCACATAAACTCAAGTCTCTGGCATTTGATTAACCCTTATAGGATTTCATACTCCTGGATAATCCACGTTTTCAGCCCAGACCTGGAACAACTACATCATTAATGGGAGAATGAAAACACAAGTATCCCAAGATAAAAATCTCTCAGAGGAAAAAAACATATTGAAGAGACAGGAAAAAAAGGGAAGACCATACATTAATCTGCTCCTATCTGGAGTTAGAGGTACTATTGTGATGGCCAAATGGGAACCATAAATATATAAAGAAATCATACTGAAAATAGAGCACATTTGGAGATGAAGATCATGGAACCATCGGTATAGAAGAGAGTACTAATGTCACTGACGTGCCTAAGGGCTCCAGCAAACACAAATCAAAGAACAGCTACAGGAGGGAAGAAGAGGGAGTTCCTGCTCCCCTTAATGAAGATAACAAAATGCTGAGTGAGAAATATTGAAAACTCATAAACTGTCACACGGAAGTATATATTTACAAATCATCTTATAATTAACATCCCTCAATGAGAATGGCATTCTGAGAAGAAAAGCAGAAAATATAGTTATATGGCTATCTAAAAATGTAAAATTTTGCACATTGAATAAAGGTAATCTAAAAAAGACAAAAGCTATTACAAAAGAGCTTTTACATTGTTTTATTGATATTAACGACAATATGATAGCTAACATTTACTAAGCACTTACTACATGCTAGACCTTAAGTCTTCTTCGCATATATTTATAGTTCATGTAAGCTTACAACAACCTCAGAAAGTAGGTACTATTGTAATCTCACTCATTTATCGATGGGGAAACTGAGACAGACAAGTAACTAGCCCTTTATCACATCTCGTTTGTGGTGGAGCCAGGATCAAAATGTAGACAATTTACCTCTGGAGCTCATTCTCTCTTCAGAGTTTACATGGATTCTAAGCCAGACCTTCGGATAGGAAGGTAAATGGTGATAAGCTGGAAGATTTCCACACTCTCACCCAACATCGTACTCACTTTCCTTTGCATCTTGGCCAGAGACGTGAGCCCCTGTGACTATGCCTCACTGGTTGACTAGCACTGATTGGCGCTGAGGACCAACATAGAGTAAGAAGTTCTTTAGGATAAACCTGGGAGGATGAAGGGTAAAAAATGCTGGCCTTAAAACCTGATCCCGAGGGATCCTTTAAAGATGGATGAGCCGCCCTTAGAAGGTGAGAAAGTAAACATAAACTCTAACTTGTAGAGATGCTGAGGTGTTTTCCTCAAGCAGTAAACTTTGAACCGTGGTTACGTGCATGGTAGGGAACTTATGAGGATGGAATGTGGATGAAGAAGTGGCTGGATGTTCGGGGGCAGGTGCCGGCAGAAAATCAGCTGCCTCCAAGAGTGGTGAGAGAAGCTGTGGAGCACCTCTATCCAAACTCGCCCAACATGCAGTCCGGAAGGCTGGGAGATCTGGGGAAAGGGTCGTCATAAACTGCAAGTTGACTCTGTCAAGAAAGGACTCTTGGAATCCGAGAGTTGGTATGTGTGGTGGTATCACAGCTATACACCCACTGGGACGGAAGAGACAGAAGAGCACTTTCATCACAGGGACTAGAACCCTGGATTTAGCTAGAGAGGCTGGCTTAGACCTTTTCGTGAGTCTTCTGTGTGAACCATACGATTAAGAACCATTCTACTTAGAGGTGATTGATTAATTTATATGACCTGCATAAAGCCTGTCTTTCTGGAGGAAGCTCAGGTTCAATAAAAATAAAATGATTTCTATCTTGCCCTTCTCAATCTTTCCTCCTTCCTTCTTTCCTTTCTGTCTGCCTTCCTCGTTAAGAATAGACATGAACTAGTCACCTGTATGCTTTCTGAGGTATGCTGTTAGTGCTGACAACACATTAGTTTGATCTAGAAAAACTAACCCTGTTTTATTTTATCTGAGAGTCTGGGACCCCTCTTTGATCCAAAAAACTTGCCAATTTCTTACCAAGCAAATATGTGCAGGGTTTTAGAGAGCCATAGGTAATGAGACAAAATAGAAGCAGCACACATAATCTGGAGGCAGAGCCCTTAGAATTCTGAAGCTTGAGGCCCCCTGATGCCCCAAGCCTGCCTATGGCACCAGGTTCCTCTGCTATGAGCCCTTTTGCCTCCTGAGGGCAGTGAGTCCTGGGCATAGGTGGCCTGTCCACCTCGGGCACTCACACTGTAGTCTGTTTCCACACCTTCCTCTGGTAATTCAATATTCACTCTCATTTTTCTCTCCAGCCCCTGCTCCTATACTCTAGTCCCACAGACTCTGTGCATAACCTGATCACAGAGACAGAAACAGAGGCGACACTAAGATGTGAGTGATGAAACTTACAATGCCGTAAACAAGACTCAGGACTTGGACTGGCACTGATGTTTATTCTTATGCCATTTGTTCAGGAAATATGTATTTAGGAACTCGTGTATAGCAGACATTGTTCCAGGTTCTGGGAATAAGGTAATAAACACATCAGACAGACTTGTTTAAAACTCCTGGAAGTTATAAACCAAACGGATGTACATGAGGAGAACAATGCTACTCTGGACAAGAAGGAGACTGTTACCTAAACACTGGCCAGTGCAAATCCAGTCTGGCAGACAACTGTAAGCCTCCAGACTTGTAAAGAATCCTATACCTGTATAGATCTTTGCATTTAAGGGCAAGCCTAGGCAAGAGAGAACCTCACTCTCATGAATCCATGCCCTAAAAAGAGAAGAAACTTTCCTCACAGGAACATTGGTGCAGTCTCAGTCTTCTTACCAAGCGGAAAAATTAGAACTGCTAAAACTTTGTGCCAGAATTTAAGACAAATGAATTGTCTGGGTCATGCATTATTTACAGCGCATTTAACTATTTCCCTAATATAAATCTGTTGATGAACCAGTTATGTGGTGCATAAATAGGACTTATATTAAAAAGTTAGATGTGGTGCTTTAGAAGATATATTAAAATTATTAGAGTCTGGCCTAAATTTTTAATGTGAATAAAAAATATGAAGTACCACAGCTTGTTCAGAAGAAATGGGGTGTCTGAAACCTACCAGAATAGCTTTCTAAAAGCCAGTATGTATCTTATGGCCTTCAGTGCGCTGAAATACTTATAATGAGGGATTGAATAAATGGATATTTGAGTGGATACGGTTCACTAGTACAAGCAAGAATTGGTACTTCTCAGCTATAGAATGTCAGTTTCAGAAGATGAGAAGGAACGTGTCCTCATTCTCATTTGAATTTTGAAAGACGAGGCAGCAATTCCTACTATGGAATAGTTTATTACATCACCACCTATAGAGATCAACAACACTAGATATCTCCAACTCTCTAAGAGGCCAAGAAGGATTAACCCAAGGTCAGATTCAGGTAACTGATCGTGACTTATGAATTTTCAGAGATCTCCAATGGTTGTTTTTAAATTTTCAGCTGTTACGGTTTTATTCTTCTGAGGAGAGGGTATTCAAAGCTCCTCATGCTGACATTCTGGGACTACTTCTCCCCTCCAGCTCCCTGCCCATAAAACAGTTTACAGAAATAGGTATCCAGACTGTGGGCTGTGGTTCTCCAACCCCTGCTCTAGCCTAATTTTGTCTCATTACTAGAGCATGGCCATTCTGCAGATACTGGAGAAGCCTTTCTGGGGTTTCTCTTCAATGCCTTTTAAAGCTTTTTCCTACACAGACACAGATTATTGTTTAGTCAAAAATTTCAGATAATTCCTTCTGACAGCTGGAGTTCTTATGCAGCTTCCTCCTCTCTGGTGTTCTTTCCTTGAAAATTCAAGCTGCCTCAGTCCCCACTGATTTTGTAACCTCTGTTTCCGCAACTCAAAATTTGCCATGCTCTGTGTGTACAGAAATTGCCCCCATGTTTTGGTGCTTTGGCAGAATCACGGTCCTGTACTGCCTGCTTTCCAGTGGCTGAATACAATTGTTTCATATATCCTGTTAATTTGTATTACTTGTATAAAGCAGGATGCCAAAGGCAATTGGGTTCTATCAAGTGATCACGTCACAGAGAAGCCACTGCTAGAGGCAGGGAGAGCCACACAGATAGCCACCTGCCTCTGCTGCCTGCTGTTCCCCTAATTCTACCATGAACACAATATTCACCTGCTTCCTGATCCTTTGTCTCCCGGTTGCAGGTAAGTCCCTGTTCTGCCCTTGCCAGCCCCCTGCTCTAAGCCTTTCATCCATGTCATCAAACTCCCTCATGGGCTCAGTCTCTAACTCCTGTCTACTTTCTTCACAGGTTCCCCTGGTGAAGAAGTCACCCAGACTCCAAGACATCTTGTCAAAGGGAAAGGACAGAAAGCAATAGTATATTGTGTCCCAATAATAGGACATGGTTATGTTTTCTGGTATCAACGGGTCCTGAAAAAAGAGTTCAAGTTCTTGATTTCCTTCCAGAATGAAAACGTCTTTGATGAAACAGGCATGCCCAAGAAAATATTTTCAGCAAAGTGCCCCCAAAATTCATCCTGTAGCCTTGAGATCCAGGCTACAGAGCTGCAGGATTCAGTGGTGTATTTTTGTTCCAGCAGCCAGTCCACAGTGTTACATATTAGCTAATCTTAGGGTCCAAACTCATCGCGGACCCAGCTCAGGAAGCAGGTGGTGTACTAGGTTGGAAGGAAATAACAGAAACTAGAGCTAGCTTAAGCCAAAGGGGAATGTATTACAAGGCTAAATGTATGTCACGTAGAACCACAAAACAAGAACACAGAAACTTCTCAGAAGTAAACTGCAATGAAACCTTAGAACAATGGCATGGCCAATTGACAACTCATTTTTACATATTTTGTTGGTCTAATTATTCTCTTTTAATGTAAGTTATCTTTTTTCTTTCTTAGGTCTCATAGTGACTAGAAATTGCAGATTCAGATGTTAGCCTTCCAGTCATTTGAGACTAACCTGACTTTCTCTCATGCTAGATTGCAAATGCAGATTGCAGGAGGAAAAAAAAATGTGATCCTTCTCTACTCAAGAATAGAAAATTCATGGAAATCCAAAGGAATTGAATTATTTTGAACAAGATGATATCTGGGAGCCTGTTCCTCTTATTTTATGGACCAAGGATTTCAAGGGGTGGAATCCAGTCATGACATCCAATAGGCATCCATCACAAGGGAGAAGTCAGGGATAATTAATACATTTTCTGGAATATAGAGACCTTGGGAAAGAAAAGGGTTTGGAGAGGGGATCAAAACCTTAGTATTTAGAACAATATCAGACCATGTCGAGAATCTGATTAGTCTTTCCTTAAGAAATTAAACCTAGATAACACAAAAAGCATGTCCATTTTAAGTGTGACAACTTCAGATCCTACAAATTCACTCATTGGCCTCTATGGCACTGAAGGAGAGCAGATTAATGTGTTGTTGGTATAAAACATATTAATGCACAGACAATTAAAAAATATTCAAGTATATGATTCAAATTGTAATGAGGGGAAAGGTATTCAATATCAGTATTCCTAATGAGGCATTATGGTATCAACACTACCTAGGCAGGAGACTACACTTAGGTTGAGAGTTATAGAATTCAAAATACCTCTGCTAAAATTTGATAATCCATTCTATTCACAAATCTGGTCATCCTCGAGTATTCACCTTGAGAAAATTCCTTTATTCTCTTCAATTAAATCCATTCTTATTTCAGAATAAGTTGAACCTCATTGTCTTACTTCCAGAAGTCCAAAATTCACTTCTGGAAGTAAGTGAATTTTGGGAAAACATTCACTGTGACTCCTTGAAACAGAATTTCTCACTTTATCACTTTTCTGATCTATTTAATGTTATGCCTTCTTTCCTTCCTTCTCCCTTCCCTTCCCCTCCCCTCCCCTTCCCTTTCTTTCTTCTTTCTTTCTTTCTTTCTTTCTTTCTTTCTTTCTGTCTGTCTGTCTGTCTGTCTGTCTGTCTGTCTGTCTCACTATGTCACCAGGCTGGAGCACAGTGGTACGATCTTGGCTCACTGCAATCTCCACCTCCGGGGTTCAAGCGATTCTCCTGCCTCAGCCTCCTGAGTAGCTGGGACTACAGGCCTGTGCCACCATGCCCAGCTAATTTTTGTATTTTTAATAGAGATAGGGTTTTACCATATTGGCCAGGCTGTTCTTAAACTCCTGACCTCACGATCTACCCTCCTCAGCCTCCCAAAGTGTTGGGATTACAGGCGTGAGCCAACATGCCCAGCCACCTTCTCATTTCAAGTTCCTTTTCCCACTCTCCAGAAGTGCGTGTTCCTTAGCATTCACTTCTCGGTCACTCTCAAGCCCAGTCTTGACATTAGTGGTTTATATCTTTGCTTTTGTTACAGGGAAGTCACTCCTCTAGAGGCCATCTTCAGCTTTTTCTTGGAATATTTCCATTCTAACAAAACCGTTCTCCTGTCTGGGTGCACTGGCTCATGCCTGTAAGAGATCAAGACTATCCTGGCCAACATGGTGAAACCTCGTCTCTACTAAAAATACTAAAAATTCGCCAGGTGTGGTGGTGCATGCCTGTAATCCCAGCTGCTCAGGAGCTGAGGCAGGAGAAAGGCTGGAAGCTGGGAAGTGGAGGTTGTAGTGAACCGAGATTGCGCCACTGCACTCCAGGCTGGTGACAGAGCAAGACTCTGTGGGAAAAAAAAAGAAAAAAAACACTGTTCTCCTAAAGATTATAATTACATATTTACCAGGCCAAAAGACACGTTTGTTTCTTTGCCTGCTGGATCTCTTTGAAGCTCTTAACAATACTGACCATGCCCTAAGTCCTGAGCATTAATTTTCGTTCAGTTTCATTTACATTATTTTCAACTAAGTTTCTCATTTCATCCTTATTCTTTTTGTTTTCAGTGCAGTTCCCAGAAACTAAAACTATCCATTTAATATTCTCTTTCCCAGGAAAATTCTTCTTGTTCTATTTAAAATTTAACATTCTAGTTTAATGGGAAAGTGGTCTTCTTTTTTGTTTAGCCTTTTAAAAATATCTACTGAAAAAATTTTTAATACAAAAATTAACAAGATGTGGTGGCAGGAGCCTGTAACCCAGCTACTCGGGAGGCTGAGGCAGAAGAATCGCTTGAACTCGCTTGAACCCGGGAGGTGGAGGTTGCAGTGAGCCGAGATCATGCCACTGCACTCCAGCCTGGACAACAGAGATTCTATCTCAAAAACTAAATAAACAAATAAGAAAAGAAAAAATTCTGAAGTGTAGTCTGAGACAACTTTTCTTACTATCACCTGAGGTATGGATTAAACAGGTATATTCTAGGACAGGGTCGTTGGAATTTCTTGTTGGTGGAATACATATCATTGCTCCTGAGTATTTCTGCTTGTGCTAAAGCTCTGGCCAGAGGACTTCATAAGGTTAATAAAATCTCAATTCTTCTGTAGTGTTTTACAATTTTGTTCCTCATTTTTTCTATTCTCACTTTCTTCTCTTTCCTTTTCCACTTCCTTTTATGTTTTTCTTAATCTTCAGCTTTCCTAAGCACCTGCAAGTGGGATTGGAGCCCTGTTTACATCATCCACATAGCAAAATAAGGATGAGGCCAAATATTTGAAGCAAGAATCCCAATCTCCTACAGAAGGTGCCCTGAGGTTTTGGGTGTTGCTGGGGACACGATGTCATGGCCAGATCCTACCTCATGGGGCCAAGGGAACCCAGAACTTTCAGTGCTGTTTGCTACTGTACAACAGAACCCATCGCTGCGTGTGCCTTGTCCTGCCTGACTTCGTCATGGACATCAGGCTCCTCTGCTGGGGGACCCTGCATCTCTTGGGGGCAGGTGAGTTCAGGTATATGTAAGAATTTGTATAAAAGATGTTTCTTGGCTGGGCATGGTGGCTCATGGCCATAATCCCAGCACTTTGGGAGGTCGAGGCGGGTGGATCACTTGAGGCCAAGAGTTTGAGACCAGCCTGGTCAACATGGAGTGAATCGGCAACCAACAGAATGGAAAAAATTTTTGCGATCTACCCATCTGACAAAGGGCTGATATCCAGAATCTACAAAGAACTAAAACAGATTTACAAGAAAAAAAGAAACAAGCCCATTCAAAAGTGGGTGAAGGATATGAACAGACACTTTACAAAAGAAGACATATATGAGGCCAACAAACACGAAAAAATGCTCATCATCACTGGTCATTAGAGAAATGCAAATCAAAACTACATTGAGATACCATCTCATGCCAGTTAGAATGGCGATCATTAAAAAGTCTGGAGACAACAGATGCTGGAGAGGATGTAGAGAAATAGGAACACTTTTACACTGCTGGTGGGAGTGTAAATTAGTTCAACCATTGTGAAAGACAGTGTGGCGATTCCTCAAGGACCTAGAAATAGAAATTCCATTTGACCCAGCAATCCCATTACTGGGTATATATCCAAAGGATTATGAATCATTCTACTATAAGGACATATGCACCTGAATGTTCATTGCAGCACAGTTTACAATAGCAAAGACTTGGAACCAACCCAAATGCCCATCGATGATAGACTGGACAGGGAAAATGTGGCACATATACACCATGGAATACTATGTAGCCATAAAAAACGAGTTGGTGTCCTTTGTAGGGACATGGATGAACCTATCCTTACAAAACCATCATTCAGCAAACTGACGCAAGAACAGAAAACGAAACACCGCATGTTCTCACTCATAGGCGGGTGTTGAACAGTGAGAACACATGGACACAGGGAGGGGAGCATCACACACTGGGGTCTGTTGGGGGGAAAAGGGGGAGGGACAGTGGTGGATGGGGAATTGGGGAAGATAGCATGGGGAGAAATGCCAGATATAGGTGATGGGGAGGAAGGCAGCAAATCACACTGCCATGTGTGTACCTATGCAACAATCTTGCATGTTCTTCACATGTACCCCAAAACCTAAAATCCAATAAAAAACATGGTGAAACCCCTTCTCTCCCAAAAAGATATAAAACTTAGCCAGGCATGGTAGCATGGTAGTCCCAGCTACTTGGGAGGCTGCGGTGGGAGGATTGCTTGAACCCATGAGGTGGAGGCTGCAGTATGCAGAGATCATGCCACCTTACTCCAGCCTGGGCAACAGAGAGAGACCCTGTCTCAAGACAAACAAACAAACCAAAAAGATGTTTTCTTTGGGCCTCCCTTCATCTTCTGTGGCTTCTGTCTTCTCCCACAGGATACTCGGAGCCTGGAGTCAGCCAGACCCCCAGACACTGGATCACAGAGATGGGATAGGAGGTAATACTGAGGTGCGATTTATCGTCTGGTCACATATTTGTTTACTGGTACTGACAGAATCTGAGGCAAGAACTGGAGATTCTGATTTTCTTCCAATATGAAAACACTGCAATTGATTCAGGAATGCCCAAGGAACGATTCACAGCTGAAAGACCTAACGGAACATCTTCCACGCTGAAGATCCATCCTGCAGAGCCGAGGGACTCAGCCGTGTATCTCTGCAGTGGCAGTGGCACAGCGTGACGGAGTCAGTTCCCCCGTGCAAAAGCTCTAGCTGCTCTCCTCCCGACTGAACTCCCAGAAGATATTTGAAAAATCCCCTTCCTCATCTTCCTATCCCAGAAGAAAGAAGTGGGTTGATGATTGTGGCTGCAGCTGCTACCAGAAGAGCACAAGATGATGAATTAACATCTTTAATGATCGTGATGGGCACACTGGGCAGTGGGCTCCTGAAATTACCCAAACACAGAACTAGATGTTCTGTGGATTAGGAGGAATCCACATGTGTAGAAGGGCCCCCAAACCATTTTTCAAGTGCAGAGACCAGAGATCTGAGGTTGATATTGCTAACCAAAACACAAAACATTCCCACTGATTTTATCTCACAGTTCTCCTGCAGACTCATCACCGTACTCAGCAGAGGTAATGACATGCATGTTTGTGGAACAACAGCCTGCTGGGTACTGCAGATCCACCTCCTGAACGAGATCAACTTTCCCTGGAGGGCAGTGACTAAACCAGAGCGCAAGGCAGGCGGCAACACGACCCTCTTAGGGGATGATGTCAGAGAAACACTGACTAGAATCCCCATTCAGGGTCTGTCCTAGCAAATTCAGTTCCTCCCACGGCTGCCCAGGGGAGCGTGACGTTTTTCCCTCTTATTTCAAACACTCAGCTGTTCCTTTCCCTCTCTTGCAGGCCCTAGACTCATAGACACTAGAATTGAAGTCAGAAAAATTGCTTTCTAATCCCAAATCTGGCTTTGTTTTTACCCCTTCACCTGTGAAACCTTGACAAATGCCCCTCCTTCTCTGGGACTCAGTGTCCTCCTCTTCAAAACGAGAGACTTTCACTATTTAGTCTCTAAGATTTGATACAACTATGATTATTTGACTCACTATATGTTATTTATACAAATATTAGAGTATTTATATTTATTTAACATAAATATATTTAGTTATAGTTAATGTAAACATAAAATGTATAACATTTTATATACATTTATGGAAATACATGTTATTTATTGACATAAATATAAATTTTTATATCACATAAAATTTATATATAAATATATGCAAATATGTTTATGTAAATATTTTTCAATACAAATATATAAATATTAATATATAAATATGTGTGTATATGTATAATCTATCTACCTACAGCTTTCTATTTTCCACATGTGACAATCGGGGTTGCTACAGAAGACATCACTATGACCTGGCAAATATGAACATAATTACATATGCAGACAACACAGATCCAGAGCCTATCTGGTTGCAAAGGACATTACAGATCACCCCTATATACCACAACTTTGGGGCTGATTTGAAATGCGGTTTGTGAAAGTAGTATACATTTCCTGCAATCCCCTCCACCGTTGCTAGATGGCAGTAAAGCAACATGTTAGAAAATCTGTGGCGCCTGGATGTCATAACTGACCCTGAAGTCTTGTCGTCCCGGCATGATTGTTTATAGCATCCTCTTTCACATAAAAAAGTGTCTCCGTTTGAACATTAAACTACACGGTCATTGTAGATAAGGACACGAATGATGACATTTCTGTTAAAAGTAAATTGTTTATTAATTTTGCAGAACCTTCATTTCTTTGTTTCAGTTTAATAAGATAGATGTTTTAAATTACAGAAGAAATAAACAGAAGCTATAGCATGGTCTGCTTTTTTTGTCATTTTACTATTTAAATATATCCCAGCCCTACTTGCAGTTTGTATTAGCGATATAGAGTTTATGAAGCCTCAACTTACAAACTTCAGCTTGGTCTTCTGAGTGCTTCTGTCACTGTCTGCCCAGCACCCACTGCCTCTCAGTGTGTTCCAATGTTTCCCAATTCCCGCCTGCTAATTAATCTAACCAGGATATTTCCAGACCTATTTTCTCTGTAAATAAAAACAAGCAACGTCAACTTTCCCTCATTGATCTACTAACACAGATATGTCATCACATGCCAGCGACAGCAGGGTAAAACAGGTAATAAAAGTGAAAAGGAGAAATGAATGGGTATACACTTATTGGCCATCTGGAGAAGTCCACCCTCTTCTCTCTAGTCTCCTGCCCACCCTGCCAGCACTGTCATTGTCTGTAAAAATACCTCATATTCATTCAGCACTCTACGGTTTACTGAATAATTTGTTGGATTTTCATGCATTAATTCTATGTCTCTAGGGTCTCTGAGCATTTGAGCTCCTGCTCTTCCCAGAGACTGTAAGGCTGTCATAACAAGGCCAGCCCCTTTCTCTCTCCCCTTCTGCCAGTGCCCATCATTTGAACCAAATTTTCTCTGTCTCTCTTACTTGATTCTTTTCCAACTTGTGCCTTCTGTTTGGTCTTTTAAAATATTTTCCTATTCAATGATACTCCCTCAATGAAGGCATCTTTATTGCCTGACATAGAAATCCTCAGAATTACAGAAACATCTTTGGTGTTCACCTTGGCATATTATACAGATGTGTGTGTGTGTGTGTGTGTGTGTGTGTGTATTTGAGATGGAGTCTCCCTCTGTGGCCAGGCTGGAGTGGAGTGGTGTGATATTGGCTCACGCCAACATCTGCCTCTTGGGTTCAAGTGATTTTCCTGTCTTAGCCTCCTGAGTAGCTGAGAGTACAGGCTTGCACCACCATGCCCAGATAATTTTTTTGTATTTTTAGTAGAGACGGGATTTCACCATGTTGGCCAGGATGGTCTCAATCTCTTGACCTTGTGATGTTTTTTCATATATATTTGCATAGATAATAAAATTTTTCACACATATTTTCCATACATAATAAAAATGTCCATTCAACATGCACAATATATAACAACATTAGTAATCTTTCATCCAATGTCATGGACAATGTGACTTCTGATAGGTATAGTCTTCTCACTCATGATTAAAGAAATATACCTCTCTCTCAAAAGAACTGTGTCCACAGCCTTAAGTCTCATCCTGGATGTCCCAACAAGAGGTTCAAATGCCCACTGCCCACCTAGGTATGTGATACTGCCTGCCATGGGTCACTAGGAGGTGATAGTTGAAAGTATAGGCTCTGGAATCAAATAAGGCAGACCACAATTCTGGCTCCTGAACATGAGCAAGACTACGAACCTCTCTATGCCTAAATTCCTCACCTCTAAAATGAAGATAATAATGTATGTACCTGAAAGTATTGGGTTAAATAAAATAGTTCATCAAAATCTCTAGTACAGTGCCTAAAAGTAAAACACTCATATACACAGGTTTGGGCTACTATGATGATACGTTATTATTGTCTAGGATTGCTGTGCTCCAGCTTTTTGTAGAGTTTCATGGTTTATCTCTTACTGGACCACTGACGTAAGCAACTCCATGACTCATTATTCTGTCATTAGCCCCCGATACTGTGCAATAGCTTCCAAATCTACCGTAAACAACAAGGGTGCATTTCTTTTGCTTGTTCCATCCAGGTGGAAAGGAATCTGTCCAGAGACGTCATCCTGCTTCAGTCAATCCAGACGTGCCAGACAATATCAGCATAAATGTCAAAATTACCATATGTGGTCTACATCTGTTGATACTGTGACCATATGCTACATGGGACTTGTTCCCTTAATTGGGAATAAGAGAACTATTATTGTTGGTATTATTATCCCCAATTTTATAGACCCCAAAGGAGTAATAATTTGTCCAATGTCTCACAACTATGAATATGTTTCAGGGCAAAGATTGGAAATGAAGGAATAACTTTTTTCTAGTAAGGTTACAAGAATGACCTTAATTTCTTTCTAAGCAATCACAATGTATCATCACAACAATTATGTTAAACCAGCTTAATCATCTCCTAGAGAAACATATTGTAATATTCATTAAAGCTAGCCTGGGCTTTGCTTAAGAGGGAGAGAAAACTCGGCAGGATATCGCTATAGGTGAAGTACTATGCTAGATATTTCACATACGGTATTTCATTTCATCTTTACCAGCAACGGAAAACTATTTTACTTATTCCTACTTTACTAACAAAGAAATTGAAGTTTAAGGAGTAACTGCCAGATGTACAGAAGCCAGTTGTAGAGCTGGCATTTGAAACCAGGGATTTTATTTAATTCAGTTTGCTCTACTATGACGATGTTGAATTAAGAATGACAAAGGGCTGGGTGTGCTGGCTCATACCTGTAGTTCTAGCTACTCAGGAAGCTGAAGCAGGAGGATTGCTTGTGAGGCTGCAGTGAGATATGATCATGCCACCGAAATGCAGTCTGGGCAACAGAATGAGACCTTGTCTCTATAAATAAATAAAAAATAAGGAATTTCCAAAACAGAATGAAAATTAAAAATAAAATCATTTTAATAGAATGAAAAAGAAACAAGAAAAAGCAGAGAGAAAAAGCCCAGGGGCGCGACAGCTAAAAGATGACTAATCTGAGTTGAAAATAGGAAGCTGAAGGGTACAGAAATATTGCTAGAAGACGAATTACAAGTTATTTGGAGAAAGACGAGAATAAGGACAGTTCCCAGAGGTTTGAACACAGAGCATTATTTCTCCTTCCTACACAGTGACCGCCAAACTTGTCCATAGTGTGGGCAAATGCTAGTATCATTGCTTGTGGCTAGGCAGAAATTTTGACACTTGGGAAGGCTGGTATGAGATTGAGCAGTTGCCATGGTGACCTGCCATAGATATTTTGATTGATGATGAGTAGATAAAAAGTGCCAATGCCTAAGACCCAGCTTCAGATACTTAGGATTTAGAGGAGAGGCTGTTTTGACTACTTCTGACACCTGACTTAGGCTGCACAGGAGGTAGGCCTTCTTGACAGGGAGGAGCTAATGCGGGGACTGTGCTGTGGTCAGCCAGGCTATTTGGGTTGGGGTGGAGAAGTCACAGAGAGACAGACGTAAGCTCTCTCTCCTATTTATGGAACATACCTACTGGTCCTGCCCTAGCCCCCAGATTCTTTGTTATGTGGCCTCTTCCACTGGGAGCAGGTGGGGCATTCTGGTTCCAGATGTTCTGGGACCTGGCTTGAAGATTTTCACTGATGGCTGCAACATTAGGCTCAATCTTCTGCCCTTTCCACAGTTTCTGTCTTTTTTTTTTTTTTCACTGTCTTTCAGTCATCCAGAAATGAAAATATCCAATCAGAAGCTGAGAATGAGACAAGCTTAGGAAGACATTGAGGAATGTCTTATATTGTGGTATTGACAAACCCAGGGATGGGGCCACAGCTTGCTTATAGCTGCTTAGAGTAAAATGATTAGTCAGAAAAAGTAATTCCCAAGGATTTGTAGTCAGTCTGCCTGAGACTAATACATTTATTCACAGCAAATTATCAGCTGCCTAAAATGACTGTGCAAGTTACCCCTACAACACTGGCTACTCAGTGATGAGATCTCCTGGTTACAATAGGAAATTATCCTGGCTTCAGTTATCTAGTAGAACAGGTGTACATATCAATCTTAGCACTCTTGAGAAGGCCTAGAAGCCCCAGACCCACACAATTACATTATAAGCACTCAAGTAACTTTTTGGCTAAAGGGAGAATGATGAAGCAGGAAAGAGAAAAAAAATGATTTGTATTTTTTGAGACCAACTTGCTTAGAAATTTTAGGGAGGAAAAACTCAATCTTGACTAATGGGAAATTTAATTAATTTAAAGAGTTATTAAATAATAGCTCTTCCACATCAGGGACTATGATAAATGTTATTAACAACACAAAGAATAAGGCTTTCTCTTCCAGGAGCTTACCATTTAGTGAGAAGAAAGACATAGAGCTACACTCATCGATAGATACACACACACACACACACACACACACACACACAAACACACACACACAGTCTTAAACAGAAGTGGTAGAGGCTGAGGAAAATGCCATAAGAGAAACATAAAAAAAGTACTGCATTTGCTCAGAGTTGGAGGTGAAAAGCAAGGCTATTGGTGAAATAGAATGTTTTAAAGCAGCCTTGAATGATGCTTGCATTGGATAGTGGAATTGGAAAGTGGGGGTTTAGGCTGAGGGAGGAGCAGGACAGTCACTGAAGTGGGAAAGCACACATGGGATCCACAAAACCGGAGCACAGTGTAACGTCGTTAGGGGTTAAGTCAAGACAAGTAGCTTCAAATTAAGCCATAGAGAATCTAAAGATTTTTAATTTTATTTTGATTTCAAACATGATCTTTTAATATTATTGAGCCAGAAAATAATTAGGACATCTATATTTTAGACAAAGTTGTCAAAAGCAACTGAATTGAGGAATGTTAAAATGGGAAAGAAAAAAGGTAGCACATTTAACCTATAGCTAACATTACTGTATGATACACTCAAAAATGTGTTAGCAGGGTAGGTCTCATAGAACAAAGGACAAAATAAATTTCTTATAGAAAAAAGGCAATTATTGGAATAACCCAGCAAGGAAATTATGAGGCTTTGAACTGAAACAACAGTAACAGAATTTGAAAGAGGGGAATAAACTCTTGGGATATAGAATGAACACAGTCTTAACACTGTCTGCTGTAAAAAGTGAGGGAGATTAGAGAGGTTAAGGTGACCCTTGGATTTCAAGAATAAAAATATGACCAACAAATCTACAGAACACAGATGAAAGAGAATATTCAATATAGGAGACACACAAATTCAAATGGGGTCATTTTGAAAATGAGGCACATTTGAGATAGCCTCACATCTATCCTTATAATCAAAACAAACTCAGTATCTTCTCATTCTATGATCAGTGACTTCACTCACTGCTCACTGCTGCCTTACACTTTAGGGCTTCACACACACACACACACACACACACACACACAGAAAAGTAGCTTAAAATTAGACCATAGGAATTTAAAATGTTTAAATTTAGAACAGATCTTCACCTAATCCAGGAACCATTCATCTATGGCTTCTGTCATTTGATAGAATAAAGAAAATATGCATGTGAATCCAGGCAGAACTGCAACTTCAGCATCGTTTCTCACCATCCTCAGATCTGGTACCTGAAGCTGCAGGTATGCATTCTCTGCTGCACTCTGTAATGGGTGAGTGGAAATTCTTGCATAAGACTTTTGTCTGTTGGGTACAGGCGAGTCTAGACAAAGTACAGACAATTTTTTTTCTGGGGTATCCAGTGAAAAAAAATAGAAAAGCATCACTCTTAAAGTACTGAAAGAAAAAAAGTCAACCTGTAACAACCTCATTCTAGCCAGGGAAATTAGTTATTTTAAGAAAATAAGAGACTAGAAAGGAAGACATAACATAATCTCAAATTACAGTTGACATCTGACATAATCTTGTATATAGAAAATACTAATGAATTCTCACACACATACACATGCACACACACAACTCCACTAGATTTAATAAGCAAGTTCAGCAAGGTGCAGGATAAAAGATTAAATCCAAAATTTCTATTGTATTTCTATATGTTATCAATGAATGATCTGAAAATGAAATTAAGAGCATAATTATGTGTATAATTGCAATAAAATAATAAAATATCTTGGCATAAATTAAACAAACAAAAAAAATCCAGAAAATACTTGTAGACTGAAAAGTGCAAAATATTGTTGAAATTAAAGATCTCAATAAATAGAAAGATACTCCATGTCTATGGATTGGAGGACTTAACACTGTTAAGTGGCAATACTCCCCAAATTTATCTATAGATTCAACTCAATCTCTATCAGAATTTTAAAATTCTAGTTGTTTGATTTTTTTTGGAAATTGACAAACCAATGTTTAAATTCATACGGAAGCCTCAAGTACCAATATCATCCAAAACAGTGTTGTAATAGTAGAAAAATGTTGAGCAACTCATATTTCACTATTTCAAAGCTTATTACTAAACTACATTATTCAAAACTGTATGGTACTGGAACAGTATAAACATATAGGTCAATGGAATAGAATTGAGAACCCTCAAATAAATTCATAAATTTATGGGCAATTAATCCTAGACAAGAGTCCAGCAAAAACCGTTCAATGGGGAAAGAATGGTCTTTTTAACAAATGGTACTGGGAAAACTGTGTATGTACGTACAAAAGAGTGAAGTTGGATCTTGTCTCATACCACAAACAAAAAATAACTAAAAATGAATTAAAGACCTAAATGTAAAAGGAAAAACTCTTGGAAGAAGGCATAGGTATACATCTTTGTGACCTTGGTGTGTATGTAACCAGCAGCAAATCCATATGGGTCTGTAGTAAGCTCAATTCTAGACTCCTGGGAGGAAAGAATGTGGCCAAGGGGCAGAGGAAAAGGTAGAGGAAAAGACCCAGGCAAGTTTTAGAGCAGGGGTAAAAGGAAGCAAAGCACACTTGGAAGAGGGCCAAGCAGGCGTCCTGAGAGCCCTAAGTGCCCTGTTTAGCACTTGACTTTGGGTTTTACTCATCACCACGATTCTAGGGTTTGCGTTTCTCCTCCCTTGACGTTTTTCCCTTGGGGAAAGCTGTCTGTGTGCTCAGGGGCCCACCAGCACTTAGGAGGGGCTGAGTGCGTAGTGTTCTTACTGAAGTTGTGCACATGCTCACTTGAGGCAGTTTTCCCCTACCAGTGGGGTGTTCCTAGAGTCATATGTTAGTCAAACTCCGCCATTTAGCCTCTGTGCACATGCTTGAGCCCATTCGCCCAACTCCAGAGATCTTATCAGCAAGCTGCTGATCACCAGCTCTGGATGCTTTTTATCTATGTGGAAACTGTCTTTCCATGATGCTGGCTGTGACCAATCATCTTTGAGAGACAGTTTAACAACCACCTGACCATCACCTGATGATCACCTGACTTTCTGGTGTGAGGAGGGGGTCTCTCATGCCCTGCTCATATCTGCCTAACTACCTATTCTAGCAGGTATATGTGAAGCAGATTTGCTGTGCACCATTACTAATCCCAAGGAATTGTGTTAATTTTCCAGGAAGAAATGCATGAAGGATGACACAGGTCGTCACCATGCCAACCACCCACTGCATCTTGAACTGCAGTTTCCATCACTTGCATGATTCATGTGACAATTTGAGCAAAGCAACTTTATTACTCACAGATAGGCAGCAAAAGGCAGTAGAAGCTTAGGATTCATGATGAGTTTGTCCTCTCAAGGCTCAGAAAAACTACCCAGGATGGATGGAATCTTGTCTGCATATGCCTCATGTTGCACTGTAGCTGAGAGACTCTGAAAGTGCACTCTGCCCTGGGTTTAAAACCCAGGGGCTACGTTTAATGGGTTAAAGCACTGCAGGACATTCTGTTCCAGGAGAGACAAGAACAGAGCCCAGGCTTTTCCTGCCAGTTCCTCTTAATACCACACAGGATGTGGTATTAATAGCACATCCTACAGTTATTCTTAAGACCTATAAAAGAGAAAAGGGGGATCCGTGTTGCCAAGGCCATCCAGGAACTTGTCCTGCAGAGTAGGCTGTGACTTCTTAAATATGAAACTCAAAACACAGGCAACCAAGGAAAAAGATAAATTGGACTTAATCAAATGTTTTTAAGTCTGTACTTTAAAGGACACTTTTAAGAAAGATAACTCCAAAATGAATATATACTTGCAAATTATATATCTCACTGGGAATTATATCCAGGATATATAAAGAACTCTTACAACTCAATAATAAAAAGACAAATAACCCAATTTAAAAATGGAAAGAATCTAAAAATGGAAAAGGATCTAAACAAATAACCCAATTTAAAAATGGGAAAGGATCTAAATCCCATCCTTACTAAAAATACAAAATTAGCTGGGTGTGGTGGTGTGCACCTGAAGTCCTAACTACTCAGGAGGCTGAGTCAGAAGAATTGTATCAACCTTGGAGGCTGAGTCAGAAGAATTGCATGAACCTCGGAGGCGGAGGTTGCAGTGAGCTGGGATCGTGCCACTGTACTCCAGCCTGGTGACAAAGTGAGACTCCATCTCAAAAAAAAAAAAAAAAGTTCTGGAATTCATGGTGATGGCTGCAGCTTTGTGAATATACTAAAAACCACTGAATTATTTGCTTTGAAAGTCTGGATGTTATGGCATGTAAATTATATTCCAATTTTAAACAAAAAGACACCTCAACATGAAAATATCCAAAATTACAGCTCCAACATCAGAACAAAGAGTATATTTGGGGATCCCTAGGATCCTGATATGAGTAAGGCCATGAGTCATTGTTATTTGGACACTAAATGTAAACATGATCTTATTTATTAATCTAAGTGTGGAGGGTCATAGAGGTACAAGTCACACACCTAACTCCTCTAGGGTGCCTATCCAATGGGGTGAGATCTTTCTCTCATTATGCCTGGAACACAGTAGACTTTCACACAATTTTTATTCAATGCTACAGGATAAGAAAGAACAGAAAAAATGTGAGGAAGGAAGATCTCTCAAACACAGGCATCCCAAGTATGCCTACAGAGAGTGGTATAGATAAGTATATAGAATAAAGAGACATGAGGTCAGAGGGAGAAGTTTTTCTAGGGTCTGTTCTTTGAATTACTTACATCAAAAATTCAAGTGGAATAAGCAAAGGTGATGAAAGTGAATTACAAATCTTAAAGTTCCCTCAAAATGCTTGAAACCATTCCTTAGCTGAGGTGTGGGAGCAAAAAACAAGCTGAGACAATGCCAAATCATTTTCTGTCTCTAATTTTCCCTCCAGCAATGTTGGTGTCCGCTTCCCTGTCTCTTCATGTGAGCATCTAGATACCAACTCTTGTCAATACCTCCACTCAGCAACAGCCAGAAAACAGAGAAATGATAATGAGCCAACAAAAGGAAAATAAAGAAACAAAAAATAAGAATAGCGGTGAGATCAGCTACTTGGGAGGCTGAGGTGGGAGGATTCCTTGAGTCCAGGAATTGGGGACCAGCCTGGACAAAACAAGATTCCATTTATGAAAAAAAAAGAATAAAATTATCTGGGATTGATGGCCTACAGTCCTAGCTACTTGGGAGGCTGAGATGAAGGACTCACTTGACTGATCCTAGGAGATTGAGGCTGTAATAAGGTCCGATTGCACTGCTGCACTTCAGCCTGGGCAACAGAGCTAGATATAGTCTTAAAAAAAAAAAAAAAAAAAAAAAAACAGTGAATAAGGAAAACCAGTAATAGAGGTGCTCACTTCAAAACACTCTCCCCACAAACACACACGAAGCCTAGGTTATATGTATAGGTAAGAACAAAAGATCTACCATTTAACTGACATATGAGATTTCTTTCTAGAAATCACAGGACCCACTGGAAGTGGTGACCTGACAGGAAGACGTGTCTGTAGGAGGCAGCTGTGAGGTCTGGTTCCCTAATGTGCTGCACCGATTGCCTTGCCAGCCCTGCCTGCAGGCTTCCTCCATGCCCAACTCTGCCATGGACACCACAGTCCTCTGCTGTGTACTCATCTGTCTTCTGGGGACAGGTGAGTTTTGAGCTAAAGGATCACCATCACTGGGCTTCATTTTGGGCTCTACAGCAGAGTCTCAAATACACCCTGGACCTCTGTGTTGACTAAGGATTTTTGTATATGAAAACAAATAATTACATTGTGGAGTAAAAAGTAAAATTCATATGAGTTTTTAAATGAATGCAGGAAAGGCTCCCTCACTGTAAGACATTCATTCTTCTGCCATTACAACTCTGTCTCATGCAGTCTCTTCTCCCCTGAGGTCTCTCAAATGCCGGCGTCACACAGAACCCAAGACACCTGGTCAAGAGGAAGGGACAGGAGGCAAGACTGACATGCAGCCCAGTGGAAGGACACAATCACGTGTATTGGTATCAGCAACTCCTGGGGGAAGGTCTGAAATTCATGATTTATCTCCAGAAAGAAAGCGTCATAGATGAGTCAGGAATGCCAAAGGAACGGTTTTCTGCTGAATTCCCCAAAGAGGGGCCCAGCGTGCTAAGGATCCAGCAGGCAGAGCATGGAGACTCAGCAGCTTATTTCTGTGCCAGCTCAATACCCACATCGATGCAGAGCCACATCCCCTCAGTGCACAAACATCCTCCAGACCTGCCTTGGGAACAGCGGTGGGCTGGGAAAGGAAAGTGTTACCTGTACAGAGAACAGGTCGGCTCTAAGGCATTCTGCAAGTTGAGGATGGAAATAGGGGAGGATTGTAGGAGTATCATGAAATATCCCAGGACATATGCTCAGAAACTAAGATTCTGTCATCCAAAGAACAAAGATTTTTAAGAGCTAGACATAATTTGTCAGTTTCAACATTGACTTAATTTGTCAGTTTCAAGACACTTAGCAGAGAGACAGGGGGGGGGAAAGAAAAAGAAAGAGAAAGAAAAGGGGAAGGGAAGGGAAGGGAGGAGAGGGGAGGGGAGGGGAGGGGAAGGAAGGGGACAGGAGGGGAGGGGACGGGAGGGAGAAGGAAACCTAGTAGGTGACAGAGAGCATTTGGCTCAAAGGGTTTTGATTTTTATCCCACATCATGCTGCTTAGCATTCTTTCAGGCATAATCCTCGTTCCGTTCCTTGCCGAGTGCCTGTGCAGGTTTGTACAGATGCTAGGTTCAAGAACTTCTGCTATAAAACTATAGAACATCTAAGAGATGATGGAAATCGAGTTGGATAAATTTGTCTAGAATTTAGGGAAAAGGTCTGGCCCACAGATATTGCTCATTAGAAATGTGTCACCGCAACTTTTTGACTCAGTTAATGTTTGTTATTATTCTCATCACTCAACAGATATAGGCCACCTACAGAAAATGATGTGTTATAATTTGCTTTGATGAAACAATTTCCTAAAATCAAAAGGCAGACAAAGACAAAGTCATTTCAAATGTATATGCAGGCTAAGTCCAGACTCACCAGCGTGGAGCATAAACCATGTGACTCCACTGCAGTTTTTGCCCTTTGATTTTCTGAAATCATTTAATATACTCCTTCCACTCCCTCACTTCACCCAAAAGGAGAAACACCCAGAAAATCTTCCAGGAAGTCGGAAAAGGGACACTGGCTGGGGAGCCTGAGAAAAATCCAGAGAGATCTCCCAAAAAAGACCAATGCTGGGACCCAAGCAAGGCTGCAAGGAAGAGGGATGCCAAACTCCATGCCATTGAAAGCACCAGATGTGTAATTTAAAGGAACAGGCTTCCAAAGGTACTGCTCTACACGGAGGGGAAACAAGGCAAAGAGGAGAAAAGAGGGTCTTCTGAGAATTCGATAGTGAGGAGAAAGAGGGAAAAGGGGACACTGAGAGTTCCGCAAAACAAAGGAAATCACAAATTAAGAGGACACAACCAGCCCCACTTCAAAGACAAAAACTCACTAAGGAGTGTGGGCTTTGCTAGAATGAGGGCAAAAGGAACATGAAACTAGAAATTTTGTAAACGCCCTAATAAAAAAAAAAATGAGCAAGACGAAAGGAAACCCCATACAACAAAGGAAAACATCTCACCTCTGTCCCCTGTTCCTCACCTCAAAAGCAATCATGAGTCAGAAGAAAACGTAAGCCTACACTCCAAACAGAATTAAATGCACTCAAGTAGGCAGCTGAGGATGTGATGGAACCGGGAGTTCAGAAACTCAGACTAGAAATAGCCAACTTGGGAAGTCATAAAAAATGAAATTGATTGAACTCAGGAAGGACATGAAAGAAAAAGACAAAATTATCCCATTAATGAAGAATAAATTAAAAGATGACCAAGGCAGAATAAACACAAATGCAAATATTGTCAGGAGGTTGAACAAAGGCAAAGAAACCCGTAGGAGAATGAGAAGGACATGAGTGAGACCAGCCAGTCAGAAGGCGGTCAAAGGAGGCCAGGTCTTGGCATGATCACGTGAGGGTCCTAGAACAGCAGCGCTGGGCTCTGTGCAGCAGGACAGCTAAGCAGTAGGTTGTCACAGTGGCCACAGACACCGCTGGCCAGACCCCAGGAGTCACTCTCCCTGAGAGAGCTGATGGCACAAAGAATGACAAGAACTCCAGGGGACGGACTTCCTACATACCCTGACTTCATCATCACACGTTCTATGCTTGTAACAAAATATCGCAGGCACCCAAAAACAGATACAAATATTATGTATCAATTTTTAAAAAAGGAAAAATTAATGAATTTCACTTTCTTGTATAATCAGAGTGTCTACAGTACTCCTAAAGTAACTCAAACATATGGTCACTGGAAAGGTAAAAACCAATTGGAGTGAAACTGTGACCCGGAAACGTGAGGTGCCAGACCCCTCAGCACAGATGCAATGCAGACTTACGGGAGGTGGGAATGACTCTGTTCTCTGTCCTGCCTCCTCACCTGAAAAATTAGAAAGCCTGCCTTAATATCTCCAGGGATCTCTCACCTCTGCATTCCAGCCTCTGACAAACTTCGCACATCAGGCCAGGGGAAGCCCCGGAGCCAAGCCTCTTTTTCTCATTCTCTTCCAAAAAGTGCTTGGAGCTACAAGGAGGGCCCCTGTCCACTATGAGCAACCAGGTGCTCTGCTGTGTGGCCCTTTGTCTCCTTGGAGCAAGTGAGTCCTGGGTTCAGGGAGAGAATCCCTATCTGGAATGCTGCAAGTTCCAGATCTAAGGCTTTCCCAAGGGACAGCAGGATCGGGTGCTTCCCTGGACTGTACTTTCAGCATGTCCTTCATGTCTTTCTTTTCCAGAAATCGTGGATGGTGGAATCACTCAATCCCCGAAGTACCTGTTCAGAAAGGAAGGACAGGCTGTGACCCTAGGCTGTGAACAGAATTTGAACCATGATGCCATGTACTGGTACCGACAGGACCCAGGGCAAGGGCTGAGATTGATCTACTACTCACGGATAGTAGATGCCTTTCAGAAAGGAGGCATAGCTGAAGGCTACAGCGTCTCTCGGGAGAAAAAGGAGTCCTTCCCTCTCACTATGAGTTCGGCCCAATGGAACCAGACAGCTTTCTATCTCTGTGCCAGTAGTATTGACACAGTGAAGCACAGATGCCGCCTCTCTGTGCATAAATGTGCCCAGTCCTGCTTCCCCAACCAGGTGGCAGGGCTCCTCTGCACCATCCCTGCCTGCCTTCTTTCCTGCACCTCAGCCAGGCATACAGTGCAGCTGCTGCCATCAACAGACTGTGTGATGGCAGGAAACTTCACTCAGCCACTATATATATATATATATAGTTTCATATATATAGGTTTTTAAACTATAGTTATGTGTATATACACACACATACATACATATATATATATATATAAATTTTATAAACTATAGCTTTATTTATGTACTTTTTGGAGATAGAGTCTCACCCTGTCGCCAGATTGCAGTGCAGTGGTGCAATCTTGGCTCACTGTAATTTCTGCCTCACGGGTTCACGTAATTCTCCTGCTTCATCCTCCCAAGTAGCTGGGATTATAAGTGCATGCCACCACACCTGGTTAATTTTTGCATTTTAGTAGAGACAGGGTTTCACCATGTTGGCCAGGCTGGTCTCTAACTCCTGACGTCAGGTGATCTACCCACCTTGGCTTCCCAATATGCTAGAATTACAGGTGTGAGTCACCATGCCCAGCCATTATATAGTTTTATATAGTTATAAATATATACATATTATTATAGTTTATAGTGTGTTTTTTATATAGAGAGTTTTTTAAGCCAACTTAGTGGTTTATTGAAGTTTCCTGCCATATAGGATATGAATATAGATATGTTATATGTATGTTGTATGTTATATATAAGATATATACACTTATAGAGATATATATACATATGTACGTACATGTTATAAGTTATAAATATAGGATATGAATATAGATATGTTATATATAGTTGTATGTTATATATAAGATGTATACATTTATAGAGATATATACATATGTACGTACATGTTATATGTTATACATAAGATATATAAGTATATATCTTATATATACATTTGTTATATGTTGTATATAAGATATATATGAGAGAGAGAGAGAGTCAGAGAGACACAGAGAAGAAAGAAGAAAAAAGTTAATTTCACAACCTCAAGCTTTTTCCTATTTTACTGAATACTAGATAACAAAAATGAATAGAAAATTTTTCCTTCCTTCAGGAAGATAATAAAAGCCTGTGGAAAGAGAGATGTAGAAGACAAACCCTGTAATCATAATTTCACATGACGCGTGCTTTAATCAGAGACATTAGTGGAGTATAGGAAATAACACAGCCAATTCTGTCTGGTGACATCAGGAAGGGCGTCAAAGAGAAAGCAAATTTTAAAATGAAACTTATTATTCAAATTTCACCAGATGGGCAAGTAGGATTTCACCAGATGGGCAAGCACCAAAAGAGGGAGGCAGGCTAAAGGAACTATGAAAGGAAAGAGTGATGAGATAATACCAGGAAAAATAATCAACACTCCCTCCTCCATCAGAATGTGGCAGTGGAAGAAAATTTGGAGGAATGAATGGAGTAAGAGTTATTGAACAAAATTGAGTTTCTGGCTGTAGTGGATCTTCATTGGCCATGTGTGTAGAAACGCCCAGGAGGCTCCGTAAGTCCAGTCTGGCACTTAGAAGAGAGGGTCAAGCCTGTAGGTCTAGTGATTAACAACCATGAGTTGTCTTGGTGTGATTACTTAGAGGATATGAAACAGAAGCAACAGACAGACTACAATGCCATTCACTGCCCAAACATACACCCCTTTCCTTAGAAGAAACTCACTGAAGTCATTGCAATGCTCTATGTCTCAGTGTATTTTCAATACATTTAGAAGTTGAATTGGGAAACCCTTAGGTCACTTTAGGCAATGCATGGTTCTTTGACAGGCAGAGATGGATGTAACATCAATCATGGGCAAAGATCGCCACCAGGGGGCAGACCAGAGCATCCTTGGGATTCTGTGATCAGTCAGCTGGTGAATGGAGACAGTGGTCACAACTCTCCCCACAGAAGGTGGTGTGAGCCCATCACAGAAGATGCTGATGCTTCTGCTGCTTCTGGGGCCAGGTATGAGCTTCCTCTTACCTGGGAGCTTGGGTGGGCACTTGCGTGTGTTGGCACGGTAAAGTGGTGGCCAGGCAATGTGGATTGCCTGTGCTCATCAAAGGGAGAGCGAGTGAGCCTGCTCTCTAGAGGTGTGAAAGGTAAGGTGAGAGCCACCGGTCAGAGGAGATGGGGGATTATGGCTCTAGAAAGATGACAGGAAGACTGCACAAAACAAACGGGATTCTCCAGGAGCTGGGAGCACGGGGAGGGAGGGAGCACAGGCTGAGCTCTGCCTGACATCCTGTCTGACTCGCGTCCCACTGGCCTCTCCTCTCTCTTACTCCTGTTTCAGCAGGCTCTGGGCTTGGCGCTGTCGTCTCTCAACATCCAAGCAGGGTTATCTGTAAGACTGGAAGCTCTGTGAAGATCGAGTGCCACGCCCTGGACTTTCAGGCCACAACTATGTTTTGGTATCACCAGTCCCAGAAACAGGGCCTCATGCTGATAGCAACTTCCAATGAGGGCTCCAAGGCCACATATGAGCAAGGCTTCTCAGAGGACAACTTTCCCATCAGCCATCCAAACCTGACCTTCTCATCTCTGACAGTGGCCAGTGCCCATCCTGAAGACAGCAGCTTCTACCTCTGCAGTGGGAGAGACACAGCGCCAGGAGGGGATGAGAGCGCGCGGCAAGAACCCCTGCAGCAGCCCTCCGCCCCAACAGGCCCACTGAGTGCTGAGAAGGGAGGCATGGAGGATGGAAAACCACAGCTTTCCTGACTGAGACGTGTGGGCATGTGGGGTGGGGTGGGGTGTGTGTGTGTGTGTGTGTGTGTGTGTGTGTGGAGAGAGAGAGGAGGGAGGAAAGGAAAAGAAACAATGTGAGTGTGGAGTGTGGAGGAGGTATAGTGCTCGAGACCCGGGAAATGGCAATAGACTTGGGCCTAAAGTCGTCAGTGGACACAGAAAGTTTCTTGAAAATGATAAAACCTGGAATTTTGCCCTGACTCTGCCATGTTAGTCAATATTCTTGACTAACATCGATTCTTGAATCAATCTACACATAATCCTATAGGTAGATATGAAGACCGTTCTAGAATCACTGTGCATCTCCTAATAATAAACTTTGGTGATTGGCTCTCTTTATTGTCACCATGCTGGGCCCTCAAGACAAAGAGAACCAGGAGGCAGCCAAGCAGAGAGAGTTCTGCATGAATAGGTTACCCTAGGAGGGGATGGCAACAGCACCGAAGAGCATCCACTCCAAATTCGCGTTCTGTCCTCCTTGGACCAGGACCACCAAAATAAAATCTGATCACATTTCCTGTGAATTTTTAATGCCATCATGTTCTCCATGGTGCTTCAGCTGATGGATGAACAGGGTAAGACTGGGTACAAGGGAGCAGTGCACCCTCTGATCCTAGGTACACACCATAAGGAACATATCCCTAGGGAAGGTGCTGGCGAGCTGGCTCCTAGGAAAGGTGTCAAGGGGAAGAAGAGGCAGAGGAAGCCTAGAAGCCTAGAAGACCTCAGGCAACATGGTTTGTCTACACAGCTGGAAAGTTCTGCCAGTACCTAGAAGACAGTAAGTGGAACAGTGAAAAGAGGGAAACCAAAATTTTACATTGATCACAAATCTGTATGAGCCAATAGAAAATGAGCAAAACATATGATCATACATTTAAAAGAAGAAATGTGTATGACCAATAAACATATAAAGAGATATTTTACTTCACTGATGATCAGGATACTATGAAGCAAGACACAGTGATACATAGTTTTATATCCACTTGATTAGGAAAATATAAAAAGGTTAGAAATATAAAATGTTAGCAAGGGTATGGATTCATAGGATTGCTTATAAATTACTGATGGGAGTATAAGTACTACAAACCATTTGGAAACAGTTCAGCATTATCTCATAGTTGAAGATTCCTTTATCTTATGACTCAGCAATTCCACTGCTAGGTTTATATCAGAAGCTCTTGCATACATGACTCAGCAATTCCACTCCTAGGTTTACCTCAGGAGAAGCTCTTGCATACACATATCGGAAGACGTAAATACAAAAGTGTTCTTAACAGCATCAGACAGTAGAAAAACATGGCACCAAGCCACATATGCACTGAGAGGAGTGAATAAATAAACTGTGGCATATTCGTATGAGTCAAAGTGAATGAACTGTAGTGAAGGGCAAGGTTATAGGTGAATCTTAGCAATATAATAGCACATGTAAAAACTAAGTCTAATGAGATTATGAAAAGCATAGGCTAAAAACAGATGAGTCAAGAAAAGAATTTTCAGGACTAAAATATATTAGATCAAATTATGTTGAAAGGACAGCAAAGACCAGTTGCATGCTGGAGCCAAGCTTATCAGCTCATGGGAGCTGACTCTACGCACTTTTCCCAATTCCAGTGTTAGTGACATCGTGTTGTTAGCTTGAAACTGGCCATAGTGAGGGTATTTACATGACAGAAATCAGCAAACACAACACATTATGGTTTGCTTTATTTTCCTCCAAAGAGTTAGTTGTCAAACCTTTACCAACACATTACTAGCAGGGAATCATAATGATCCAAGTTCAGGATTTTTATAAGGCTAGAGCGTGGCAGGAGATAGAATGAGAGAGAACCACACAGCTATAAGTTGAAATATTATCAAGGTCTATCTTGCCTAACGTTGAGGAAGAGATGTTTTACAAGTGCCTACTACATTTTTAAATAAATAATGATTCATTGACAAGCAATACCTGTGTGTTGTGAACCACTGGTTAAGATTAATCAAATTGTATGTATATAAAATCAAAAAGAAAAGAAAAGAAAACAAATAATAGATTAGAGTTCTTACAATAAAAGGATCAAGAGCATTTTATAGTCCAAACCAGGAAGTGAAATAGCAGTGGTTCAACTGCTACCATCCTCATATAGACATCTGTTGCTAAATTAATCACAGCGGACAACCTACCGTCCAACAGACCTGGACCCTTGTCAATCCCTTTGCAACAGAGAGCAGGGGTTTAGACACAAAGGGTGAACATGAAAGCATGGAGATGACACTTGGCCCCTTACCAACATGGAACTGCCTGGAACAAGATGGGAGCCAGTTCAGCAGTGGACGTGCTGCTACATTTTATCTCCACTAACACATTTCGCTGGTGGTTAAATACCCCACCTGGTTCAGTCAGTTCAGACTGTGCCATTGCCACCGAACTCAATGACCCATTTTAGTTGCAGCCTTTTACTCTGTTAGTGTTTGCAGCCTGGAGAAGAGAGCAAGTAAAATACTTTTTAAATATTCCACTGCTTCACTAATGGCATGGAAAAGACAAGAGGATTTAAGGCTCTGGCACGAAACAGGGAGAAAGTGGTTACATTCCTATTTCATGCTGTCACTATTCCCCTCTGCATTAAGCTGAGGAGTGTAGTGTTTCAGTGACATTTAGCATGGAGGAGTGCTGGGTTCAGACCTGCCTTTCCCAAACCAGTTGACTGTCAAGGACACAGCCTACTGCCTACCTAAGTAATGTTGCAGGGGCTAAAAGACAGCATTGAACAGCGTCCAATTCAAATTTCTGTTCTATCTTCCTTGGACAAGTACCAATAAAATAAAATCCTATCACATTTCCTATACATTTTCAATGCCATGAATTTTTGATGACCAATTGTTTTTGAAGTGTTGAACTTTCTGTTCTGATTTTATATTCTACTCTCTGGGTTTTGTTGTAAATCGAGTTCGCCTTTCAGAGGCAGTGATGGATGAGGTAAGAGACTCTTACATCCTCCTTCCCAACACACACACACACACACACACACACACACACACACAATGGAGGCACTGTTTCCCAGTAATGGAGAAGCATGGGGAGAATTTCAGGTTTCAAGGGAGCTAGGGTCCCTAAGTCCTCCATATCTTTGGATAGCCCCATTCTGAATGTCAAAAATAATCTCAGGAACTGGTTTCCAGGAGTGTCGACCCATTTGTTACAGTGCATGCACCATCTCAGCTGTCCAAAGGTGAATATTTGATTATTTACTTCACAACTTCATAGCTCTGCTGCTGTTTTCCCATTCTGGAATATGGAAAGCAGTGTAACTACTTTTAGCTGAAATTGACCAGTAGTCAATTTCAACTACCCATAAATATGTGAGTGTCTTTTATCTGTAATCTCCTATCTGGTGTCATTTTTGAAAACCAGTTAAGACTCTTTTAACCTAAGAAATGAACTATGTATAATTTCTTGCAAGTAATTCTGGATGAAATACTCCCTGGAGAGTCTGAAGCCCCCTGATTTTGCACATTTAATGGTTATCCTCCTTTTAATAAAAGGTATGGGAATAAATTTTAAATATTATTACATCAAGATGAGCTAGAGTTATTTAAGTGGGACTAGGGATAACAAAAGGCATTTAAAAAAGATTAAAGAACCAGTGCAAAATGTTTTAATCAGGAAATAAATTGGTGTGTTTAATGACTGGAAAGAAGTCAGCAGTGGACAGGAGCAGGGGGAGGAATGGGTGGAATACAGGGTGAAATTGAAGAAGGCAGGAAGGCATCGGACCACTCAGAACCTTACCGGTCATGGTAAATGATACATAATTCACCATAAAGCTTAACAGGAGACACTGAGATTTTAAACATTTGACTTATGTAGTAATCACATTAGTGGCTGTGTGTGTATCTGTGTATTTACTCACCCTAGTCACAAAGTGAAGAAACAATGGTCCTTGCAGGAAAGGCAAAATTTTACCTCTGCCCTCTTAGGGTTTTTTGGCTGGGTCTGAGAACTGGGCAGATTAACAGGAGGAAAGCACACAAATTATTTAACATAAGTTTTACATCACACGAAAGCCCTGATAAGTAAAGGAAGGCCTGAATATGCAGTTAGAGTTGAACATGCATATACTGAATTAGACAAAGAGTCACACATTGTGGAAATGTGAAAAAGCAACAGCACTCGGGCTAGGTTGGCTGGTCAAATGACAAAGTGACTAGGAAGGTGAGGGTTAGTTCAACAAGCGTTTTTTTGGTACAGATTCCCTTGGCCTCAGCATCATTTCATCCTATCTTTGACGTTCAGAATGTTCTTTCTTCCTGGTATAGATAGGTAAGACATCTTTTATAGGGGAGACTTATCCCCTGTTTTTCAAGAAGAAAAAGGGAAGGGTCAGAGTACTCCTCTTACACCTGCTATTTTCTTTAATGCCTCTAGCTCAAAATAATCCTTATGCCAAAGCAGCATATTTTGGGTGGAAGGTTGGGAGGCTTATGCTGCCACCCTCCAGCAGTGTGGATAGAGTTGACACAGAGGAACTTGTCAGCTCAGGCAAGCAGTAGTTTAGCTCGGATAATGACGATGGTGTTAGAAACATGGGGAAATGAGAAATTTAAAAGGAAGTAAATCAAAGGACTTGACAATTGGTTAGATACGAGCAGCAATATGCAGGGGGTCGGGGGTGATTAAAAGAGACTGCTACAGCCAGACAGATTAAAAGGACCAAGTGGGAAGAAGATCAAATTTACTTTGAAACTGAGAGTGCCTTTGGGACAGAAATCTAACCAGACATATGCAGAGAGCAGTTGGATGGACAAGTCATGGACTCAGAAAATGGGTCTGGATAAGAAATACACCTTTGGGACATTTAGCATCACTGGAAGAATGAGAGTGCCTCCAACCCCTTGATACAGAGTTTACAATGAAAAGAGCAGAGAACATAGGATTGAGATTTAGGGGGCACACCTCACTTGGGGGCTATAAAAGGTTGAGAAGACAAAATGCATTGATAAAGCACCATCGGCATTAGACTAATGGCTGAGTAATTGTGTAAGTAATTGATAGTAACAATGCTGTGGAGTATGCGACAGGTATCACATCGCGTGCTGCTTTTTCTTAATTCTGCTCTTGTACTTGGGATGCCTCCCTGCTGCCTCACTGGGGGGCGGGCCACTCCCAACTTGGGGAGGCCCAAGCAGAGCTCAGCGGGGATCGCATGAATTCGCTCCTTTGACCACTAGAGGGTGATGTGGATCTTTCTATAAAATACGTGCCGCTCATCAAGCTGGGACTCAGATCTTCAGCAGATATTTCAGGTGAGATGCTTAGATACTGATTGACCGAAATATTTGCAGACTTCCTGGGAGGCCAATTGGTCTTTAAAATTGCAGGATCTAATCTTAACATTTTGTAGTGCCCTCAGCGTTTATCCATATCTGACACCTGTAGTTGTGTGATTTCTACATAACTAATAAATACATAAATGAATAACACCATGATTTCTATTCAACATTGTGCTGAATTTGCAACCAGTGAGACAAGGGGGAAAAGGCGAAAATGAGACAGGAAAGAAAGATAAGTAAGTATTGGCCCATGACAGGTTTATTTATAGAGATTCAAAGGATCTAAAGAAGCAATGTGTTACCAATAACAAAATGTAGTAAGTTTACTGAATTTAACATAAATATAAAAAAATTTATTTTCATATACTGGAAGCAGTTAAAAGATATGTTTCTTAACAAGAGAGACAATTTATAAATAATATAAAACATAAAATAAATGCCTAAGAACAAATCTATCAGTGTGTATTGCTTTTTTTAAAAAAAGAAAGAAAGAAAAAGGAGTGAAGGAGAGGAAGAAAGAGGAAGAAAAAGAGGGAGAGAAAACGGGAATGTAGCTTTGTTTCTAAAAATGGGTATTAATAATGGCCGATCAATGTTTTGTGTATTTAAGGTGGAGAATGTATATTTTGTGTATTTAAAATGGAATGCTCTATAAATATTTATTGAGTTTACTTGTTCCGGATCTGAGTTTAAGTCCTGGATATCCTTATTAATTTTCTGTCTCATTGAGTCTAAATCTCTTTATGAGTCTTATGTATCTGGGTGTTAGGATCATTAGCTCTTACTGTTGCATTGATCCTTTTACCACTATATCTTTGTTGCTTTGAAATCTGTTTTATCAGATGCGAGAATTGCAACTCCTGCTTTTTATTTATTTATTTATTTTTGCTCTCCATTTGGTTGGTAAATCTTTCTCCATCCCTTTGTTTTAAGTCTTTGTGTATCTTTGGGTGTGAAATGGGTCTGGATGTAGCATACCGTTGGGTTTTGGCTGTATCTTTTGATTGGGGGATTTAGTCGATTTAAATTTAGGATTACTGCCATTTGATGCTAACTGGCTATTTTATCCATTCATTGATGTAAATTCTTCTTTATGTTGATGCTCTTTACTTTTTGGTAAATTTTTAGAAAGGCTAATACTGGTTGTTCCTTTCTGTGTGTAATGCTTCTTTCAGAAGTTTTTGTAAAGCAGGCCTGGTGGTAATAAAATCTCTGAGTACTTGCTTGTTCATAAAAGATTTTATTTTTCCTTCAATTGTGAAGCTTAGTTTGGCAGGATATGAAATTCTGGGCTGAAAGTTCTGTTCTTTAAGGATGTTAAGTATCGGCCCCCACTCTCTTCTGGCTTGTAGGGTTTCTGCTGAGAGATCTGCTGTAAGTCTGATAGGCTTCCCTTTGTGGGTAACCTGACCTTTCTCTCTGGCTGCCCTTAGTATTTTCTCCTTCGTTTCAACCCTGGTGAATCTAATGATTATGTGCCTTGGAGTTGCTCTTCTTGAGGAATATCTATTAGAAGATAAGCAAGACTATCGTGCAGAAAATTATTAAAATTCTAGGGAAGTGAGGGCTGGGTGTGATGGCTCACACCTGTAATCCCTGTAATCCCAGCACTTTGGGAGGCCAAAGTGGGTGGATCATGAGGACAGGAATTTGAGACCAGCCTGGCCAATAAGGTGAAACCCTATCTCCACTAAAAATACAAATAATAATAATAATAATAATAATAATAATAATAATAGCCAGGCATGGTGGTGCACACCTGTAGTCCCAGCTACCTGGGAGGCTGGCTGAGGCAGGAGAATCACTTGAACCTGTGAGGTGATTGCAGTGAGCCGAGATCATGCCACTGACTCAAGCCTGGGTGACAGAGCAAGATTCCGTATTAAAGAAAAAAAAATTTAGGGAAATGATTTGTAAAGTTTGAAATAAAGATATACAACATGATCATGAATAATTTAATCCAATAGTAAGATTATTTCGATTTCTTCAGTATTCTCTATATATTCAATACCACAGTAATCAACCTACAAAAGATTTATTTTATGAAATTTGGCAAATAATCTACAATTAAGTGAAAAAGAACAAGAATAAGCAAGATAACATTTAAGAAGTACAAAAAGTGACGTGAATTGCTCTACTAAGTATCAAATTATTTTATCATTTAGGATAATTAAAAAAGCATGATTAAATTGGCAAATGGAAGATAGAAGATGAAAAATAGGCCCATACGTATTTTAAAATTTCATATATGATGGAGGTGTTATTACAGTTGTATGGAGGAATGATGTAATACACAATAAGTTATTCTGGAGCAGGTGGTCATCCACACAAGGAAAGATAATTTAAACCTTACTTCACAATTTATGCCAAAATAAGTCACAAGTGAATTAAATGCTTAAATGCAAAATTCAAAATGTTAGGGGTTTCAGTATATAATAAGGATTATATCTTCATGAACTTGGGCTATGGGAAATTTTTTTATAAAGAATTTTTTAAAAGTTTACCCCAAATCAAAGAATAAATTTAAAAATCCAACAAAAAGTAGCACAAAGAGAGTGAAAACATACACCACAAATTAGAAAGATATTAGCAATACACATAGCTGACAAAGGTTGGGTATCCAGAATCTATAAAGAACTCTTACAAATAAATAATAGCTAAGCAACCAAAAAGAAATGTGCACAAAGGTCAGTTTACAGGCAACACTGGTGGCCTATAATATGTAAAATATGTTCAACCAGCTTAGCAACCAGAAAGATGCAAACTAAAACTATATTGTACCATGAGATAATTTTAGCATACTGGAGTGGCAAAATTAAAAGTATATTTAAGAGTAAGTGTAGTCCCAGATGTGGAACATCTGAACACACTCATGAGCTGTTGGTGGGATCATTTATTTGGCTTAATCACTATGGAAAGCATTTTGTTATGTTATGTAAAGTTAATATGTTGACCTGAAGACTATAGCAAAAATCTTGCACCCAGGTAAGCAGAGACATGTTCAAGAATACAATACTGCTTGTAGCAGCACAAACACCCAGGGAGAAATTAGTGGGCATTAATTCAAGAATAAATAATACATTCTAGCCAATGAATATAACATAATCCTAAATGGTAGTGAAAGTAAATTGTCTAGATTATATGTGTCAACATGATATCACAGACTTAATGTTGAATAAAAAAATAACATTATAGAAAATGTATAAACTGGCTGATTCCTCTTGGATACATTTCAAAGGCGCACAAAATTAAATACTATGTAATTTACGGATTCCTGTGTAGGTGCTGAGACTATAATGAAAAGCAAGTGAATGACAAATTTAAACTTCAGGGTTATACCCACCTGGGCATGATGGAGAAACAATGAGAAACCTTAAAGAGTAACATGGACTGAGAAATTCTCAGCAGTGATCCATCTCTTAAGCTGATTGGTTCAGGCAAGGGTATTCATTTTATTGCTTCTATATATGCACCATGTATCTGTCATAAATACTGTTCGGTACAGCTCAACATTTAATTCTTTAATGTAGCTGGGCACAGTGGCTCATGCCTGTAATCTCAGCATTTTGGGAGGCTGAGGCCGGTAGGTAGATCACTTAAGGTCAGGAATTTGAGAACAGCCTGGAAAACATGGTGAAAGCCTGTCTCTACTAAAAATACAAAAGTTAGCTAGGTGTGGTGGTGGGAGCCTGTAATCCCAGCTACTCGGGAGGCTGAGACAGGAGAATTGCTTGAACCTAGGAGGTAGAGGCTGCAGTGAGCCAAGATCACACCACTGCACTCCAGCCTGGGAGACAGAGCAAGATTCTGTCTCAAAAAAAAAAAAAAAAAAAAAGAAAAGAATTATTTAATGTAAAGCAGCTACTACGTGATTTTATAAGTGTGGCAAAAGCTACTATTCATAAATATCAAGTTGTATGATTCCTTACCTGAGATGGAAGGGAGGATGGGAAGAAGCAAAGTGACAAGTTAAAAAAGTAAATAAAATACATGAGTAATTTTACTTAAAAAAAACTGGCAAAACAGTGAGTCATGAAAAAGAAACTAAAAGCAGGCTGAAACTTACACTACCTGTTTTCATTAGCTAAAACGAAGCCTGCCCTCCTACATTCTATGAAATTGAAAGGATTCTGTCCCATGTACAGAGCATCTACGAAGGCTATGGGAAGTGATCACGTCACAAGCAGGTTGCTGACAGGGGGGTGAGGAGGCCTTACAGAAAAAGCCACCACCAAGATTTCTCTCTGAGCCAACCATGTCCCTCAGACTTCTCTACTGTGTGGCCCTTTCCTTCTTGGGAGCGGGTAAGTCCAAGTTCTGAACTGGTTGAATTCCAGTTTCAAGACTCTCTCCTGTGGCCGCAGAATCATGCTTGCTCCTGGACTTTTTCTACAGCTGCTCTCTCCTTCCTCCACAGGCACTTTGGACACCAAGGTCACCCAGAGACCTAGATATGTGGTCACAGCAAAGGAACAGAAAGCAAAGATGGATTGTGTCCCTATAAAAGGACATAGTTATGTTTACTGGTATCATAAGAAGCTGGAAGAAGCGCTCAAGTTTTTGGTTTACCTTCAGAATGGAGAAATTATTCAGAAATCAGAAGTGATCAATGAGCGATTTTTAGCCCAATGCCCCCAAAACTCACCCTGTGCCTTGGAGATCCAGTCCACTGAGTCAGGGGATGCAGGACTGTATTTCTGTGCCAGCAGCGAAGCCACAGTGTCAAATGTTAGCCCTTCCTAGAACACAAACTCATTATGGACCCACCTCAGGAAATAAGTGGTATATCAGGTTGGTAGGAACTATAATAACAGAATCCCATCTTGAAAGACAATAAATCAGAAGGAAAAACTTGTAAATAACAGCTCTAAGTGAGGAAAAAACAAAGGGGGGTGTTATTAAAACAGCCGATGGGGGCAAAACCCTAGGGAAGGGCCCAGAAGGCATAAAAAGTTTGGATTCCTCAGTGTTTGGAATATTAGGTAAGATATGCTAGGTTCCCTTCCCTCTCTTTTTATATGAGCTTTATGGATTTCTGACAATCTCTACTTAAAGAATGTGATTCTGCATTTTTCACTTGGTAAAGCTGTGAGTTCAGAAATAAGAATGACAAGCAGGGCAACTGTGTCTTTCAGGTGTAGACCCTGATCATCTGACTCAGCACATTTCTTTGAACTAGAGACAGAGACTCTAAGGGATGTATGAGTGCTTCTGACAGCTGTCCCTGCTGTGGAATCTTAGTGGGAACCACTAGCAACTCCTGCCCTCTGGAATATTACAATCACAAAATTCTTTTTGTTGTTCCCAAAATTTTAATATATATATTTTTTATTGTACTTTAGGTTCGGTACATGTGCAGATGATGCAGGATTGTTGCATAGGTACATACATGGCAAGGTGTTTTGTGCCTCCATGCCCCAATTCACCTATATTTGGCATTTCTCCCCATTATCCCTCCCCAACTAACCCACCGCTGTCCCTCCCCTAGTCCACCCCAAAAGACCCCAGCTTGTGATGCTCCTCTCCCTGTGTCCACATGTTCTCATTGTTCAACACCCGACTATGAGTGAGAACATGCGGTGTTTGATTTTCTGTTCTTCTGTTAGTTTGCTGAGAATGATGGTTTCCAGATTCATCCATGTCCCTACAAAGGACATGAACTCCTCGTTTTTGATGGCTGCATAGTATTCCATGGTGTATATGTGCCGCATTTTCCTTGTCCAGTCTGTCATTGGTGGGCATTTAGGTTAGTTCCAGGTCTTTGCTATTGTAAACAGTGCCACAATGAACATATGTGTACATGTGTCTTTATAATAGAATGAGGTATAATCCTTTGGATATATACCCAGTTATGGGAAAATCACAAAAAATTTTGAAGCAACTTTACTGAGACATAGATATATATGGAATATGTATGCCATAAACAAATGCAACTGATGCAATAAAACACACCCCCACTTTCAGTGTACACTTCAACAAATTTCAAAACCTTTTTATACCCATGTAACTGTCATGACAATAAAGATACAAAACATTTCCATCATCTGAGAAAGGTTCTCCACATCTCTTTATTGAGATCTTTGTTAATTTCTCTTAGCATTGCTTTGTAGTTTTTATTATACAGATCTTATACATGTTTTCCTAAATTTTATTTTAGTAAGATTATAAATGTACTCAATAAAAATATTTTATGCCAAATCAAACACCGCATGTTCTCACTCATAGGCAGGTGTTGAACAATGAGAACACATGGACACAGGGAGAGGAGCATCACACACTGGGGTCTGTTGGGGGAGAGCTAGGGGAGTGACAGGGGGATGGGGAGTTGGGGAGGAATAACATGGGAAGAAATGTCAGATATAGTTGATGAGGAGGAAGGCAGCAAACCACATTGCCATGTATGTACCTATGCAACAATCCTGCATGTTCTTCACATGTACCCCAAAACCTAAAACGCAATAAAATATATATTTAAAAATATATGTTTTCTGTCAAGATTTCACATCAGCCTAATTCAATGTCATCTTTACATTTCTCAATTGACATCTCTACCTCAGCATATTACATAAAAACACCTTCATCAGAAATTGCGTATAGTTTGGAGCGACCATATGTGAGCTCACAAAGTCAGCCTCATTTACCTTGTGAACCAATCAAGTGTTAGTGCCGCTCTGTTTCCAGGTAAAAGATATTCATTCGCACATACTGGAAAAGCTGTGAAATTTCTGCAAGGTGTGCTTTAAGAAGAGGTATATTTCGTAATGAAAACATACCTGTGAGTTAAGATTATTAAAGGAAATGTCTTGGCTTGCAGGTAAGCACATGATTTGGGATGAGGGATTTGGGTGAGGCAGCCCTGCTGGTCAAGTCTCTGAATTCTATTCTTGTTTCTCCCGTGGGCTGCCTTCATCAGGTCTGTAGTTCTACAACACAGAGTTTCCATAGTAGGGAAGGTTGTTCATGCGAGAACAGGGAATACTTGGGATTCTGTAGTTTCTGCTCAACTTTGCTGTGGACTTAAAATTGCTCCAAAAATACAATTCACTAATTTAAAAATGGATACAAGTATTCAGATGGGGAATTACCATATTGGAAGCACAAAATGGGAACATACTGTCAAATCTGTTGCAATATAGTAAGGGTGTTTAATGATATAAATATTTTCATTATTTACTCCTTTATCTAGGAAATAGGACAGTACTTAACATTGAGTGCAAGGATCTTAAATACAGTAGAATTGTCAACATTCTGTCAATAAGAGTAATGTATATATTACCATTTTGGGGATCTGAGGTGTCTCAGAATTAGTAACACATAGTATTGTAAAGGTTATTTTAAAACAGTGTGGAGATAATTTTGTGATTCCATCTTAGGAATACTATTTCTGATTACATGGTTTCTTAGCATAAAGCCTCACTCTTTCACGCAAGAGAGTATATACTATCATACTGTGTCCCTATAGCTTTCTATTTCAATCATCCTCCTCGGGAATAAAATATACATGATGATGATAATCATGATGATGACAATATGGATAATGAGGAATATAATTGATAATGCAGATAATATGTGGAAAGATAGATGATAGAATTTGTACCATGTTTCCAGGACTAGAATACAATCATGGTAAATGTGATGTGATACCTGTTATAATAGAAGTCTGTAAGCAGTCTAACAAAGTAGTTTACATTTTTTCTCTTGACACCTTGACAAATCTGCGAAGTACACCTATAGGCTAAGTACTTCCGAGAGTATATGAGCTTCCTAAAAAACACTTCCTAACTATGAATTCCAGCATAAAGCATATTGTCTTCTAAGGCAGAAATTTTTAACCTTGGATCCATGGACCTCCAAGGAGTGCACAGATAAAATTCAGGGAATCCATAAATTTGAATGGGAAAATAGATCTTTATTTTAACTAATCTCTAACTGAAATATACCTTTCCTTCTATGATATAGTGAGTAAACAATAGCAGCTTTAGTAATACCAGTGACAAAGTCAACAATAGAAATCACAGACATTTGCTTATATGTTGCATAAATGACGGCTGATATAAAAGTCAGATATTTTCATATCACATCACATGAAATACATTTACATCACTATGTTGAAATCATGACAGTTTTGAGATTCACCAGGTTATATTTTATTTAATGAAATGTAAAGGTGTTCCTATATTAATATATGAGAATTAAAAAAATTTTTGACATCTGGATTTCAAAATAATTGTTTTTCTATATTCTAGTTTATGCATTAAATATATTATTCTGAGATGGGGTCCTTAGAATTTACCAGTCTGACAAAGGGGTCCATGGTAGAAAGTGAAGAACTCCTGTATAGAGAATAAGATCCTCAACTTTGCAGGTATGATTGAGAAGCCTAGACCTATGCACTGGAAGCAACCATGTTGCAAGCATTCTTTCTCAGAGTTTCAGCCACACTGCTGCACCTCTTAATGATTCTCACTCTAAATCATTACTTCATTCATTCTCTCTCTCTCTCTCTCTCTCTCTCTCTCTCTCTCTCTCTCTCTTTCTCCCCTGCTCTCTCTTTCCTTTTCTCTATATCTGTTTTTCTTCCAGGAGGGAACATCAACAGCTTCTAAGCTCCACCAGCTTGCAACCAAAAGTTTCATCATGAAAGCCTCTTTTAATTGCAAATAACCTCAGAACTAGAACAACATTCATCTACCAAAACAAATGCATTCATTAAGAAATCATCTAGGATCCTATTTTTATTTACTAAAACTATTGAGAAGAACCTATGTTATGCAATTAATTTACACTCAGTGTTGGAAAATACTTTAGTAAGCTGGTACAATCCTGTAACTGCAAAGGTCTGATTTCACTTGATATAGTATTGACTTCTTAACCTTCTGTGAATTAGAACATCAGGTCCAGAAAGCAGTAATAGCAAACACGAATATAGTGTTTCTTATGTACTAATAACTATTCTAAATGCTTTATGTAATGTTCATCACAGGTTTGGGGGTAGTTACTTATTATCTCAATTTTACAGATAAATTGAAAAAGCTCTGTAACTTTTCCAAGGTTACATAGCTGCTAAACGGCAGAGACATGACTAAAGCCCATGCTGTCTCCCAAGTCCCTGCTCTAACCCACTGTCACTAGGGGAGTGGTGCTTCGGACTCTGCTATTCCTAAAATTACAGGAGTAGCCCCACTCCATCTCTACTGTATTAATTATTTATAGTAAATACAGAGGATGTAGAGAATCAGTTATTTTTTCTTTTTAACAACTAAACATTCAACCCCCTCTGGTGTTTCATTGAGCACAAGCACATGGCGTTCTGTGTATGACTCTGACCAGGCAGTGAGGGATCAGCTCTTCTGACCATGCAGGCAGGCCCTTGTCCATTTAGGAGGGATATAAAAAGCTTCTATAAGCAGAAGAGGAGGTGCATGTGACTTGATCCCTCTAAGTCTTAGTCTCACCATCTGCAAAATCAGCTGTGAAAATTGGTCATCCTGTAGCAATGACAAATTCTTTACATTGAGCCCCAGGGAAGGGTCTAGATCTCAGCCCCTTCCCTTGGCCTTTCTCTCTTTCAGAGCCTGTGTCTGTAACTTCAGAGAGATTTCATCCCTGCCATGGGCAGCTGGGTCCTCTGCTATGTGACCCTGTGTCTCCTGGGAGCAGGTGAGCCCAGCACACATCTTGTTGGTCAATTCCTATCCTGAGCTTGCCAAGCCCCTCCCTGGCCAGCACCTGCCTTCTGGACATGCTCTCCAGTCTTTATCTCTTTACCCCACAGGACCCTGGGATGCTGACATCTACCAGACACCATTTCAGCTCACTGGGCTGGATGGGATGTGACCCTGGAGTGGAAACAGAATTTGATATACAATGCCATGTGCTGGTACTGGCAGGACCCAAAACAAAATCTGAGACTAATCTATAACTCAATGGTGGAAGAGGATGCTCAGAGAGGACACCTAACTGAAGGCTGCAGTGTCTCCTGAGAGCAGAAGGGGCTGTTTCCTCTCATGGTAAAGTTGGCCCACACCAGCCAGAGAGCCTTGTGCTCTGTCCTGGTAGCACAACACAGTGGAAACACAGCCTTTGTCTCTCTGTGTGGAAACGTGTCCTAGCCCTACAGCCCCCATCACATCCTCTAGATTTTTTATTTTTTAATATTTTTAAAATATTTTCTTGAGATTTTACTATGTCCTGTTACTTTTGCAAACACAAAAGATACAAAACTGAAAAGAAGATAGATCTTTTATCCAAGGAGCTAAGGGTCTAGCAAGAAAGTAATTATAATAGATGGAATATATAATATAATAATACTATAATCAGAAGTCATTTGGAAGCTCAAGGGAGGACATGCCCAATTCTGTCTGGCTGAGTAAGAGAAAGCAAAGAGGATGTGACTACATCCGAATTTCACCAGATAGACCCGGGGTTCTGAGTAGGGCATTCTAAGCAAAGATAACAATTTTTGCAAAGGCATATTAAAGAGTGTGATGCTTTGGAGAACAGTTTACAAAGAGAAAAAGGATCATCAATTTACATGAACTAAAAGAAATGGAATACATTTTAGGAAGTAAACAGAAAGGAGTTTTTGGAAAAGTTGAGTTTTTGGTTCCATAAATAAAATAAGTATGAAAGTCCTTTGTACGCTCTTACTCAAAAGAAAGAGCTGAAGCTTGATTGTCATCAGCAGACAAGCAACTGATACAGTTTTTCAATTTTCATCATATAACTTTGATCCTTTACAAAGGGCACAACTTCAAACAATATGGAATAATGTTAGCAGTAGCAATTCCCATTTGGGATAGCAGAGTTTCAATTGTCCATGGAACAAACAGATAAAAACTAGAAGTAGGCAATTGAATAGACAAGATGTGAAATTGAGATGCCATAAAGCTGGACTAGACATTGAGATTCTGCAGATTTCAGCATGTAAATAATCGAACTATGGGGACAGAAAATTCCACCCAAAATATAGATTTAGATCACAGAGTTAAAATGCATGGAAATTAAGACTGTGATATTCTGGTTCCTTTTGGAGATTAAAGAAGGTTGAGAGAGGGGAGTCTTTAGAACATGGGATGTAAAAACAAAAGAGAGAGAGAGAGTTTTGTTTTGTCTAGTGTTTGATATTTATTTTTTTCTTTTGAATTATTTTATCAAATCATTAATGTACAACAGCTTCTTAACTCTAAACATGCACTCAAATTTTTTAAAGGAAAAATGTTATGTCTTATTACACCATGATCCTGGCTAATAGCTTTTCAAAACTTTGAAAAAAATCTTTAAAAAAGTTTCACATGTCACCTGTAACTTACAAATTTAACATTATCAAAGAAGCAATGTTTCTGCACTCTTATAAAGACCGCTAGAAACAACAATTAAAAAACTAAGAAAATGAGGGAAACAAATAAAGGTAAGCCAGCCAGAAGAAGCCACACACACTTCTTGGGTAATGGAATAGTTGGTAAAATGTTACATGTTAATTTACTGAGTGGAACAGAAGGAACCTTTTCCATTGAAGTTCCTTTTAGAAAGACATGAGAGTTAGCTAAGATTATTCCAAGAAATTCACCAAAGCAGGAAAAGAAAAGCCTCCGAGTGAAGTTGCATGAGTCTGCCTACCAATGGCTGGTGCTAGAAGCAGAACTTGAGGTTATGGAGAAGGTGAAAGGTGTGGGAGGGAAAGGCGTTTAGACACACATCTTTCCCAGCCAGGTATACTCCATGGGACTGAGATATATATAACTCTGATATTTCAGACTTGTACACCCATGTACCAGCAACAGATTTGGAAAATAAACAAAAATGCCAAATAGACATGACTTAGACATAAATTGGGCAAAAAGGAGTGAAAGTCTTCCATGAAAAATAAATATAAAGCCTTGTTGATAACTCTTAACGAAGGCTTAAATACGTGAAAGTATTTTCTATCTTTAGAGGTTGGATGGAGTCAATGTTTTAAATAGTTTTCCTAAATTAACTTATACATTTAATGTAATCCAATTAAAAAATCCCAATAGGTTTTTGACAGAACTTGATAAACAAAATCTAAAATTCACATGAAGCTGCAAAGGACAAAAGAATAACTGAGGCATTCAAGTAAAAGCTCCAAGTGAGAGGATGAAATCTAACAAACATGAAGAATTGTTATAAAACCACAATAGTAAGAATGGTGTAATACAGGGGCATTGATATGTAAATAATTCCAAGGAAAAACATGTGCGTAAACAGCAATCATACTGCAGTAGTCAAAGAATGTATTTTTCAACAATGGTGATGGGAAAACTGGGTATCTACATAAAGAAAAATAAATGCAATTGAACAAATCTCAATACATAGCCAAAATCAATCCCAGATGTACTAAAAGCATAATTGTAATAAAATCACAAGGCTTCTAGAATACTATATAATATTAGAACACATCTTCCTGGTCTTAAAGCAGAGAAAGATTTTGTATTTCCTCAATCAGTAAGAAACAGATTGATAAAAATGACTACATAAAAATTAAGATATTGAATTTATCAAAGTTAATTATATAAAAGTGACAAGATTGACCATATAGTGACGTATCATTAAATATCTATATCTATATTATATACATTATATTTATACCAAATTCATATCCCTATCTATATTTATATATTCAGAAAAGCTTATATATATAAGCTTATATATATATATATATTTAAAACTTACAAACTAATTTTTCTACAGATCAATGAGAAAAAGGTAACTGTCAATAGAAAAAGTGAGTGAAAGCCATAAGCACCTAGCAAAATCTCAGTGGTTGTTAATCATATAAATATTGCCAAATTTCATAATCAGAGAAATAGAAATTGAGTCCAATGAAATATATGCTCACAAGAATGGCTACAATGACAAAAATAGTAGTCTGTTAAGTTTTGGCAAGGCAAAGTGTCAACAAGAACTTTCTGAATCACTGGCTAGGGTGTATATTGGTAGATCCACATTGGAAAACAATTTGGTATTATCTAGTAAAGTTCAAGATGTGTGTATCCACTATCCACCAATTTCACCCTTGAGAAAGGCTTTTCTAGAGAAACTCTTCTATGAAAATCAGGACAAGAATATTTTTTGTAATACTTCTATAATAACAACAATGTATAAAATAGCTAAATATAACTTAACAGAAGAATAAATAAATTATGGGATATTATTATAAAGAAATTAGAGAGCGGTAAAAATTCATGAACTAAAACCAAACACACAAACATGACTGAACTGTAAAACTTTGAATGAAAACTTACATTACAGAAGAAAGGTACAGTGTCGTCTTGTTTGTGTAGTTTGAAAGCATGTAAAACTAAAGACTATTTTGTTTGCTTATGTGCCTATGTGTTAAAGTGTAAAAGAGAAGCAAATAAATATAAAAACAAATACCTCAATAGAGTTAGAGAACAGGAGCATGTGATCTGGGATAAGAAATAAGAGCTTTCAAATATTCTCGTAATATTTTATTTCCTACGTCTTTTTTTAAGTGATCTTTTTGTTAGTATGTTATCAAGTTATTATCTATATATTCAAAGTTAATTTTGTAATATGGAGAAAACAACCTCACTGAATAAGTAAATAAGCAAGGAAAAGTCTATGGAAAGATGTACATTAAGTTGTTAACATTATTTATGTGAAATGAGGTTGAGATGGAGGAAAAAAATCACCAAAAATGCACTATTTAAAATAAATAGCTACAGAGAGAAAAAGCATAAAAGGATGTCATCTAACAGAAACATTAGTAAATGAACAAGCTAATATACATCAGAAAGTGCTAGAAGGTGAAGTAGTTTTCAAAGCAGTGGCTAGTTTCAGAATCATAAAAATAGCAATTACTACAGAGATCTGTATTATACTAAAATATAATTAGATAATTAATGGTCAGAAGGAATGTCCAGTCTTGAGTTCCCAACTGATGTTCAAATTAATCGCAAGGGACACTTTTGAAACAATTTTAAGATTATATTTTGGCTTTGCATAAAATCCAAATAGTAGATAAGATGAAAATGCATTGATGAGAACTGATGATGATCATTAACTGAAAAAAATCTTAAACAGAATTTCAAGAATATTTTTATAATAAAAAATAATGTGTCTATATATCTACACATTTATATATGGGGGAGAGAAGGGTCTAGGAAGACTGTCATTAAGATGTTAACAGTGATAATGATTTTCTGGCAGTGTGCCATATTTTTATTTTGCTATTTCATTTCCTAACTTTCTAAAACATCAGTGCATAACTTATATTAGCAAAAATTGACATAAAATCTTTTAAATGAATACAGAATAGCTTAGTTATATTTATTGAGTTAGGATGAAAGCTTCTTTCCTGATACCATGAAGTGTTTTTGCTCAGGAACATGAAACAGTAGCATGATGACTGTGAGTCTGTGGAGGGATTACATCACAGGAAGGTGCAGGGGGGAATGAAAAAGCCTTATCCCTTCGCAATGTCAATGTTACGATGGGCACCAGGCTCCTCGGCTGTGCAGCCCTGTGCCTCCTGGCAGCAGGTCAGCTCTGAGCACAAAAGAAAAATTCTTGTCCTGGGCTTGGGCTTGCCAACTCCCATATCTAAGCTTTGTTTCTTGGTTGGTTGGTTGTTGTTTTTGTTTTTGTTTCATTAAGGTCTTTCCTGGACTCTGTCTACAGCGTCTGTTTCTTTCTCTTACAGGCTCTTTTCATGCCAAAGTCACACAGACTCCAGGATATTTGGTCAAAAGAAAAGGACAGAAAACAGAGATGGATTGTACCCCCGAAAAAGGACATACTTTTGTTTATTGGTATCAACAGAACCAGAATAAAGAATTGACGTTTTTGATTTCCTTTCAGAATGAACAAATTCTTGAAGAAACAGAGATACACAAGAAGCGATTCTTATCTCAATGCCCCAGGAACTCACCCTGCAGCCTGACAATCCTGGCCTCGGACCCAGGAGACAGGGCCCTGTATCTCTGTGCCAGCAGTCAATCCACAGCACTGAAATGTCAGTTCCTCTCAGCACACAAACTTGTCATAGACCCAGCTCAGGAAGCAGGTGATGTATTAGATTGCAAGGGAGTAACAGAAAATAACTGGAGCCAGCTTAAGCCACAGTGGAATTCAACAGAAGGATCAAGGGTGTTTAGCAGAAGTCAAGAAGTGATGGGCAGACAGTTCTGAAAAGGCACCAGAGGATGGTGGTGCACCAGTAGGGTAGGGCACCAGTAGGGTGGGACTCTAGAATGGCTCTCTCTCCAGCTCTGATTTTTCTTCAGTTTTGGCTGCTGCATGCTTTTCTCTCCCTGCACACCATGTCTTTGCGGTGAGAATGAGATGGTCACTAAAGGTTATAAATTCAGTTGCCATCATTTCCCTACACTAACACCATCCTGGCTCTTTCTTAGCCTGAGTTCAAAATATCAGGAGAAAAAAATAGATGAGTCATAATTCAGCCATGAACTTTCTCACAGAGCACTCAACGGTAGGCGTGTATGTATGTATTTAAAAATCACATAAATGTCACTTTTCCACTCAGCTCAAGCAAGTGAAATGCTGTTTTTCTGTACATACATTCGGTCTGTTGCTTCTATATGATAGATAGTACTATATTCATTTAGAAACACATATGCAGTTTTCCTCCCATTTCCTGCCAGAAAAATCTTTGTCCTGAGCTTGCCAACCCCCAGATCCAAGCTTGCTCGCTTGCTTGCTTGCTTGCTTGCTTGCTTGATTGATTGATTGATTTAAGGTCTTTCCTGGACTCTCCCTACAGTTTCTGTTTCTTTCTCTTACAGGCTCTTTTCATACCAAAGTCACACAGAGTCCAGGATATTTGGTCAAGGGAAAAATTTGAAAATTCCTGTACAAATACCTTCATAGACTTGTATAATTGCTTTACAGGATTATATACCCAGAGTGAGTCATGATTGCTGAGATACAGAATACTGTGCATGTTTTATGTATCTAAATACCACCACAGGGTTCTTCAGGATCACTGTATAAATCTGCAATCCCACACAAAAGTGAATAAGGTTACCTCCTACATCCTATTACTTCCTTTAATCATTATCCAGTGATCTAGATTGTTCTCAGTCTAGCAATGTAAAGAGATTCCAACCTCTTCCCCGCAACACACAGCTATAATATCACCAGTGTTAACCATAAAGATACAGGTGACAACAATTTAAGTAAATAAAACCAATAATTTAAAGAAACTAGATTATTTCATACCACTACAATAATAACTGGCCACAATCTAGAAAGCTAAATAATGTTCTCTCCCTCCTTTCCCTTCCCTTGTATTTTCCTAATTGATAATGAGTTTGAGCACATCTTCACATGATAGTGGTCCTGGATTTCTGTTCTGAAAATGGCCTATCCATATCCTCTGGCAAATTCTCTATTGAGAGTTCTGTATTTTCCTCAACAATTTGTAGGAGGTCCTAAGATATACAACATATTAGTCTCCTTTTTAAAATTTTAGGCACTGGAAATACCACCACCCAAAATGGCACCACCCCTGTCCCAGACTTCAAAGAATCAGTCGATGTGGGAGGAAGCAGGTGGTCTCTTACCTTAGCGGGTGGATGTGTGTTATCTCCGTTATGTGAATGAGACCTCCGTCTTTCACTTCCACTCTCCTGAGTGTCCGACATGCTGTCTCCTCCATTATTACTCAAGTCTTTAAACAGCATAGAAAAGTTACCTTCCATAAACTTTAGCTGTCCCTAAACTCTAACACCCATCAACAACCCTTTTCATCCAGAACTGCTGAAAAAATGCTTCACTCCATTTAGCTGCGCTTTTTTACTGTCTGGGGCAAACATGATTCAAATTATTTTTTATTGCTCTTTTCTAAGTGGATTATGCTGCCTGGTAATAGCCAAGGACAGAAAAACTTCACACATCTTTTCTGAAGACTTAATACTTGCCCACGCATTATGTCCTTTAGGGCCAAATTCCTTACTGCAAACACCAGTGTCCTTAAGCTCTTGATACGACAGCTGCTTCATTTTGACTCCACAGCTGCTTGCAGAGCTACTCCCATTTACTGATACATAAAAGCATTGAGAAACTTTCAGCTACATACACTACATGAAATTTTGGTCTCTGGGGAAAGCGAGAAGAGTAAAAAGAACCATTAAAAATGTGTTTCAAATAATGTGTACAAGGATGACAAAATATAGATTACTTTCATGAAAAATACTAGAACATTTATATTCTTTTTGGGAGTGATGTATCGTTGGGTACATTAAAACAAATTCCTGAAGAATTTTGGGAAAAAATTAATTTAGGAAAACAAATTTTAAGTGATATTCTGAAAACCATCAGGGTTTACCGTAAAGGTAACAATCTAAAAAAAATATCAAACAAACAATTTAATAATGAAAGAGAAAATATAAATTCAGAAAATTCATATGAATATGGAATGAAATATTATTTAAAAATGTGTTTGAGAACACTTACAAATGAATTTTGTCACCTAATTTGATTAAGAGTCTAGTCAAAGTGTTACTCTTTTAAACTACTTATATTAGTGTTGTTGGGCAATATGGAACAAAAACTTCAAAATGCTTATTTTTGAGAATTTGGTATCAAATAAAAATAGATACTTGTTACTGTAGTTGTCCTATTGCCTTAGGCCACTATAAAACTTAATAAAAATTCTAAGACAATTATTTTGAGGCATCAGGCAACAGGCAATATAGGGTCGCCATCACTGGGAAAGAGGAAACCTAGAAGGGGAATTTCACTATTGTCCTAAGACTCTGCCTTGGTATGATTTCTGGACTGCTGCATAAGGATATGAAGCCTAGGCAAAGGGCAGTGGTCTTTCCAAAATAGGGAGGCAGAGATTGAGTTCAGAGCTGTAAACATGGCTGCTGGTGGTAGGGATAAGCTGCTGCAGCGAAGGAAGCTATGCACAATAAGACCTCTACATATTGTGTGAGGACCCCTTAAGTCTTTGGTCAAAAACTAAGCAGCAAATGCACAGAAAAAGTCTCCATATGACCTGGCAGAGGGCAGTTACTGGGTAGCTGTGAGAGGAATGGAGATTCTGACAGTCACACTGGTAGGGGAGACATGAATTCTGAATGGGCAGAGCAGAGAGGACTTGCTGAAACAGCTGGGAATGCAGCTAGCACCACAGAGGGGTGGTGTCATGTCTCGAGAGAATGACTACCAAAGTCCTAGAGTAAACCACTCCAGAACTGCCCTAACAAGGCTCAGCAAGTCTCAAGAGGATCTCGCTGATCTGCCAATAAATTCACTGCCTCTTGAAGAAAAATATATCAGCACTCTCTAAATAAAGGCAAATATATATAAACATATATACACACACATATATATATATATAACCTGCAGATATATATTTCTGTAGATACATAGTATATCTGTAGCGAGATATGTATCTCTAGAGTGTCAAAAATGTAGCATCCCCAATTTCAATCTTGAAATAAAAATAATTAGACACGGGAAAAACTAGGAAACATCAAATGGGGAAAAAATAAACAATAAAAAGCAACCCTGAAATAACACAGATATTGGAAATTTCCGATGAGAATATTTAAGCAGCTATTATTATAAATATGTTCAAGAATTTGGAGGAAAATATGGTCATGATTTGATCAATTGATGAAATTGATTAACTCATAGCAATTGAGACAAAAAGGGGAAAGATACAAATTACCATATGAATGATGAGGAAAGTATATGTCTATAGATATAAAAGACACTAAAATAGTGATAGAATATTATAAGTATATGTAATATATTCTTCAACTTAGATGAAATGAAATTATTTGAATAATGTTATTTACCAAAATGATTAAAAATGAAATAAGAAATATAAATCACTTCATAGGAAGGAAGTTAAATTTTTTATCAAAAACCATCTCTCAAAAGAAACTCCAGACCCATATTTCTTTCTTGATGAATTCTATAAAAAATTTAAGGAAAAAAGACGATCCACTTTATATAAACTTTTTCAGAAAATAGAAGAGGAAGAAACACTCCAGAACACTTCTATAATCTCAGCAAAACCCTAATGCCAAGATCTGTCAAACGTATTACAGAACAGTAACTTTTTTGACTGCAAATGAAAGAAAACTTTCACAATATATTAACAGATTAAATTCAAATATGTTTCAGTAAAACCCTGGCAAACTGAATCCAGCAGCACATCAAAAAGCTTATCCACTACAATCAAGTTGGCTTCACTTCAATCAAGATGCAAGGCTGGTTCAACATACACAAATCAATAAGCATAATTCAACACATAAACAGATCTAAAGACAAAAAACACATGATTATTCCAATAGATTCAGAAAAGGCCTTCAGTAAAATTCAACATCATGTTAAAATCTCTCAAAAAACTAGGTATCGAGGAACATACCTCAAAATAATAAGAGCTACTTATGACAAACCCAGAGCCAATATCATGCTGAATGGGCAAAAGCTGGAAGCATTCCCCTTGAAAATGAGCACAAGACAAGGATGCCCTCTCTTACCACTCCTATTCAACATAGTGTTGGAAGTTCTGGCCAGGCCAATCAGGCAAGAGAAAGAAATAAAGGGTATTTAAATAGGAAGAGAAGAAGTCAAATTGTCTTTGTTTGCAGATGACATGATTCTATATCTAGAAAACCCCGTTGTCCCAGCCCAAAAGCTTCTTTTTTTTAATTTTTATTGCATTATATGTTTTGGGGTACATGTGCAGAAAGTGCAAGATAGTAGCATAGGTACACACATGGCAGTGTGTTTTGCTGCCTTCCTCCCCTTCACCCACACTTGGCATTCATCCCCAGGCTATACCTCCCCAGCCCCCCCACTGTCCCTCCCCCATTCCCCCCAATAGACCCCAGTGTATAGTAGCCCCCTCTCTGTGTCCATGTGTTCTCATTTTTCTCACCCGCCTATGAGTGAGTATATGCAGTATTTCTTTTTCTGTTCTTGTGTCAGTTTGCTGAGAATGATGTTCTCCAGATTCATCCATGTCCTTACAAAGGACACAAACTCATCATTTTTGATTGCTGCATAATATTCCATGGTGTATATGTGCCAAAAGCTTCTTAAGCTAATAAGCAACTTCAGCCAAGTCTCAGGATACAAAAATCAATGTGCAGAAGTCACAAGTATTTCTATACACCAACAAAAGGCAGAGCAAAATCATGAATGAACTCCCATTCACAATTGCTACAAAGCAAATAAAATACCTAGGAATACAGCTAACAAGGGAAGTGAAGGACCTCTTCAAGGATAACTACAAACCACTGTTCAAGGAAACCAGAGAGGACACAAACAAATGGAAAAGTATTTCATCCTCATGTATAGGAATAATCAATATTGTGAAAATGGCCATACTGCACATAGTAATTTACAGAATTAATGCTATTCCCATTAAACTACTATGGACATTCTTCACAGAATTAGGAAAAACTATTTTAAAATTCATATGGAACCAAAAAAGAGACCAAATGCCAAGATTTGCAATCATAAGCCAATCATAATCAAAAAGAACAAAGCTGGAGGCATCAAGCTACCAAACTTTCAAATTATACTATAAGGCTACAATAACCAAAACAGCATAGTACTGGTAAAAAAAAAAGACCCATAGACCAATGGAACAGAGTAGAGAACTCAAATAGTTCATACACCTACAACCATCTGATCTTTCACAGACCTGAAAAAATAAGCAATGAGGAAGAATTCCCTATTTAATAAATGGTGCTGGGAGAACTGGCTATCGATTTGGAGAAAACTGAAACTGAACCTCTTCCTCACACTTTATATGAAAACTAAATTAAGATGGATTAAAGACTTTTATGTAAAACCCAAAACTACAAAAACCCTAGGATAAAATCTAGGCAATACCTTTCAGGATATAGGCATAGGCATAGATTTCATGATGAAATCATTAAAAGCAATTACAACAAAAGCCAAAATTGACAAATGGGATCTAATTAAACTAAAAAGCTTCTGCACAGCAAAATAAATTATCATCCTAGCAAACAGGAAACCTACAGAGTGGGAGAAAATTTTGCTGTCTATCCATCTAACAAAGGTCTAATATCCAGAATCCACAAGAAATTCAAACAAATTTACAAGAAAAAAAACAAACAACCTGATTAAAAGGTGGGCAAAGCACATGAACAGACACTTCTCCAAAGGAGACATTCATGCAGCTAACAAACATACCAAAAGCAAACCTCAACATCAGTGATCATTAGAGAAATGCAAATCAAAATCACAATGAGATATCATCTTGTGCCAGTCAGAACAGTCATTATGAAAAAGTCACAAAACAATGAATGTTGGCAAGGTTGTGGAGAAATAGGAAAGCTTTTACATGTTGGTTAGAACCTAAATTAGTCCAACCATTGTGGAAGACAGTGTAGTGCTTCCTCAGAGATCTAGAACCAGAAATACTATTTGACCCAGCAATCCCATTACTGGATATATACCCAAAGGAATCTAAATCATTCTGTTGCAAAGATACATGCATATATATGTTCATTGCAGCACTATTCATAATAGTAAAGACATGGAACCAACCCAAATACCCATCAATGATAGACTGAATAAAGAAAATGTGGTACATATACACCATGAAATACTATGCAGCTATAAAAAGGAATGAGATCATGTCCTTTGCAGGGACACGGAAGAAGCTGGAAGCCGTTATCCTCAGCAAACTAACCCAGGAACAGAGAACCAAATCGTGCATGTTCTCACTTATAAGTGGGAGCTGAATCATGAGAACATATGGACACAGGGAGGGGAACAACACACACTGGGACCTGTTACGGGGTGAAGGAGGGAGATAGCACATTAGCAAAAAAAGTTAGTGCATGCTGGACTTAATACTTAGGTGATGTGTTGATAGGTGCAGCAAACTACCATGGTACACATTTACATATGTAACAAACCTGCACATCCTGCACATGTACCCCAGAGCTAAAAAAAAAAAAAATAGAGTTGGGGGGTGGGGCTAGATAATTCACTTGCATTTCAATTAGCAAAGCTTCCAAAACTTAATTTACTTCAAAAATTGAAAATATACTTTTAGATCAAAAATCAGTAAGTCCAAGTATGTATGAATATATGTATATATTTGTGTGCATATGTGAATGATTCTACAACATGACCAAGTGAGTTTATTGCAGGAGAAACAGTGGTTTAGCCTTCCAAAGTCAATATACTTCACCATATCAGTGGAATAACGAAGAACAATCATTTGACCATCTCAATCGATGCAGAGAAACCTTTGACAAAATCCATACTTACTCAAAAGAAACACTCTCAGTAAACTGGTAGGATAATTATCTCAATCTGATTAAAGTTATAAATGAAAAATTTACTAATAACATCTGATTTAACAGTGTGTTAGGCACTTTCCTCCTATAATAAGACACAAGCCATTATGTTTTCTCATTACTTTCAACTTTATTTTAATTATAGATGAGGTCTCACTATATTGCCCAGGCAGGACTTGAGTTCTTGAGCTTAAGAGATCATTGTGCTAAGCTTCTCACTCTTTTTATTCAATACTATATTGGAGATCTTAACCAGCATGATAAGACAACAAAAATAAAATAAAAGTTTTAAATATTGAAAAGGAAGAAGTAACACTACAATTATTTGTAGACTACATGACTGTTTACATAAAAAATCATAAGAAATCAAGGAACAACAACTAGAAATAATTAGTGAATTTACCAATATCACAGGATACATCAGTATTTTAAAAATCAAAATTTTTGTACTAGTTGCAAACAATTGAAACACAAACTTTAGAAAATTATACTATTTACAGTAGTACCAATAATAAATTACATAAGAACAAATGTAGCAATGGATTTTCAATTAAAAACTACAAAACTTCAAGAAGGGAAACTAAAGAAAACATTTTTAAATGGAGAGATATATCATGTTTATGGACTGGAAGTTTCAATGCATTAAGATGGTAATTCTCAACAAGTATATTGGAAAAACTGGATAATCTATGGAAAAAAAATGAACCTTTACTGTCACCTACCACCATAAATGAAAATTGAATGGAGATGTCTCATAGATATAATTATAAAAGCTGAAACTACAAATATTCTAGAAGAAAATATAGAAAAACATCTTTGTGAGTTGAGAGTAGGCAAAAATTCTCTTAGGACACCAACATCTCTAAGCAATAGTAAAGAAATAAAATTATTTCTCCTTTTACAGCCTTTGTGCCAGAGGATATGTGTTGTACAGATCAATAACTAACACATGGAATGAGGGGTGCAACAATCCTTAGAATCATGTGCACACGCACAGCACACAGATGGACATGGTATGTGGGTAAGACCAAGAAGGCTGTGTTCTGCCTGTGATAGAGGATACATCAGAGTGAAAGTGGACTATAAATACAATTTGAGAGGTATGTGAGCCAGCCTGGAGTAGAGAATATCTATTGGCCTGTGCCTTTAAGAACCCTCTCGTTTGTCCAGAAATTGGGATGCCTTTTTCAATTTCATTCCAGCCCAGTTGTGTGTCTCCTCCATTCATTCCTCTTGTAACACTCACTCACTCCTCCTCGGGCATAGATTCTGCTCCCAGAATGATTTCTGCTTTTCCTTTCCTTGCTGGGTATCTACAAACTTCTGTTAGAAATCCCCCCCAAAAAATGGTCCTCTCAGCCACTGGATATGAGTCCTCTCTCAACCAACATGATCACCAAGAATAGTTTATATTCAGCTCCCAAATATTAATTCTGCTCAAATTACTGCCCACAGCAAGGGGCGGCAAAATAGTACCTTTACTTTCAGAATTGCAAATAAGGGCAATTTTTTTTTACATTGAAGATGAACCCAAAATAAAAGTTCTTATGATCATTATCTTGTTTATATTCATGAGACCCCCTGGATAAGCAATTTAAGGAACAAATCCACATTTTTATTCATATTGCTAATGGAGAACTCTAACCAGAAAGAAGAGAAGGGAGAGGACACTGGAATATGTCATCTGGAGTATAGGCAATGGCTGTAAAATGTGCTTAGGTACTCCTAAACAAAACAACAACTACTCAAAATAACAGGAGAGGGAGAAGTGGTGAAGGAGGTGGTAGATGAACAGGAGAGGCCATGAGGAGCTGGTAATCACCAATGATGCCTCATGTGGGAACACAAAGGCTCATTATTTTCTTAAGCTTACTTTGTAAATGTTTGAAATTTTTAGAATTAAAAGTAAAAATATCTAAAAATAAAACTTTACCAATTTGGCATGCAGCAGTAATGATTAAGGTAGGATGCCATGGTGTACTCATGCATGAGGGAGAGCGAGTGATATGGACAGGAGACAGAAATACTGGGTAGAAGAGGGTGGCTTCCTGGCAAAGGCCCCACCCTCAAGCCTGGAGACCCGCAGCTGTAAATGGGACAGGCATTCCTGTTTTCATGTCCTAAAATTTGTTTTTGGCCTGCGATGCTCCCTTTCCTGTACCCATAAAAACCCTAAACCCCAGGCTTCAGAGGCAGACGAGCAGGCGAGGAAACGAGGAGACAAGCAGAGAGAAGGTGGAATGACATGACGTGGCAGAAAGAAAGAGAAGTGAAGGAATGTCTGAACCCCGAGAGGAGTTCAGCTGGAGGTGATAAGAGGAGTTTGGCCCCTGGATGGCCAGACTCCAAGGGGAAGATCATCTTTTCACTCCATCCCCCTTTCAGCTCCCCATCCATCCCACTGAGAGCCAGCTCCACACTGGGTAAAACCCCACATTCATCCTTCAAGCCCCTGTGTGACCTGATTCTTCCAGGACGCTGACCAAGAGCTCAGGATACAGAAAGCTGTCACACTGGCCCTCTGCCCTTGCAAAAAAGCAGAGGGTCCACTAAGCTAGTTAACACGCAAGCCATGCACAGACGGCAGGGCTATGTGCCCACTTGGGCTCTTGCACCTGTCCATCTGTGTGCTGCTTTCCCCTCAAGTGTTTGAGCAGCTGCAGCAATCAAAGAGGTAGTTACACTCCTGTAGCAAGTCATTTGAAGGGGGTCAGGGAACTCTCCTGTTTCACCAGGACAAGCACAAATCTGAAGCAGCAAAGAGTCAGTTGTTTATTACATCAGACAAGGTTTCACGCTATCACTATAACTGTTCTGTACTTGCAATCTGCTGCATTAAATATTAAACTATTTCCTCCTAAAGTCAGGAATAATATACATTAGGATAAAATCAATTCTTTAATAAACCACTGTATTTACAGCTAATTCAAAATAGGAATAAAGGTGTTGAGTATTTCTTTGAAACACATACCCACATTAGACTAACACCTTTCTACAAGAAACTAATGTTTTCAATAAAGCTCTGAGTTCAGAAAACATTGACCAGAAAAGCAGGAGTCACTAAAAAATTGGAGCAATTTGAAACAAAGTTAGGAATTCTGTCCTCCTTAAAATAAACAAAACAAAAAAGTCTCAAACTTTACAGAGAATGTATTCTAACTGCACAGTTTACCAAGAACTTAGTTAGAATAAATGATTAAATGCAGAAAAAAAGGAGAAGAGTTATAATGTCCTATCATTCAAGTGAGACTACACTCACTTTGGGACTACACTCAATTGAATTTAAATTGACTAAATTCAATTTGGTTTTGAATTTTCTCCAGTATGTTTTGTCAGGAGGAAGATCTCTCCTTGAACAACTGAAATAGGTATGCCCTGAGAAGGGGAGAGAGACAACTCTCTAGTGGTTGTCAGTAAAGCACCAGAAAGAGAAGAGAAGCAAGTAGAAGAGTTTCAGCATCTGCTGAGAACATACAGTACGTAAGACAAAGTTGCATCTTTCTTTAAGGCCAGTACCTTGGGAGGGACAATGACATCACTTCCTGAATCCTCCAAGTTTTCTATTTTCTGCCCTGCTTCCATCAACATCCAGAGCTGGAAACACCTCCATCCTGCCTCTCCCTGCCATGGCCTCCCTACTCCTCTTGTGTGGCCTTTTGTCTCCTGGGAACAGGTGAGTTTGGAAAGCAGATGGGGAAATCACTGCCTTAAATTTTCCAGGTTCTGGATTAAGCCTCGCCCTAGAGATTGCAGCAAGAGGACACTTACCAGGCTCTGTCTTCAGTTTCTGTCTTATTACCCCACAGGGTCCATGGATGCTGGTGTTACCCAGACCCCAAGGAATAGGATCGCAAAGACAGGAAAGAAGATTATGCTGGAATGTTTTCAGACTAGGGATGATAATCAAATGTACTGGTATCGACAGGACCCAGGACTGGGGCTACAGTTGATCTACTACTCCCTTGGTGTCCAAGATATAAACAAAGGAGAGATCACTCATGGATACAGTGTCTCTCGACAGGAACAGCCTAAATTCTCCCTGTCCCTAGAGTCTGCCACCCCCAACCACATAGCTCTTTACTTCTGTGCCACCAGTTATTAGCACAGTGCTTCTTGGCCACCTGCTCTCTACACAGAAAGACAGACACACGGGTGAGTTGTTTGCTCCAAAGGGCACCTGGATGTGTGTTGTGGGACGTGGGGTGTTTAGAGCTTTCAGTGGGCTTAGGCAGTGTGAGCCTCGGTCTGAGCTAAGGACCACTTTCAATCAATGTCCCCGAACCATGTGACCTTTAGTGACTATGAAACCACACGTTACACTGAATCAATCTGCCCTATTTGTTTTTCCTAGTGAGCTAGCCTAATAGTGACCTTTCAGGAGAATGAACTTGAGGATTTGACAGAAGCTCATGATTTCCAACAAGAGCAATTTTTATGAGCTCAATCCAATGTAGTTTTTACGGCCCCTTTGCCATTATGTCCACCCACTTTGCAACATCCCACACTTTGTTCTGTTCCCACTGACAGCTCCTTTATCCTGTCTAACCTTTCTCTGCTGCAGTTCTTCCCAGCTCAGCTCCACCACTTAGCTCTATATTTGGTTGCCTTTCTATTAAAAACAAAATAACTGGCTTGTTTTCTAGAACTTCACTGTAAGTAAATTTAATTATCATTAAATCTGACTCAGAAGTTGAAGTTCAAGTACCAGAGGCTGTGATTTACAAGAGCAATTTTTCATGTACTACCCCACACTTTGATCTCTGCTGAGATTCATTTTAACCTGCAGGTGCAGATAGACTTGCTTCATTATCTGGATATACTGAATTTCAAAAAACAAAATTCCCTGTCCCCAGTATGAGGCCAAAGCTAGGAGTTTGGAAATGCCCCTTTGCTTTCCAGGCACTGGAATAAACCCCTGGTTCCCTCGCAGTGGGGCTTCTTTTAGGAGCCAGTGAGGCTCAGGCACAAAAATAATTGATCAAGGACTGCCAGAGCTTGATGTAAAAGTCTTCCTGAGAATCAAGTTGATGTCTTCCTCATGTGCATTGTCTTCTTGTCCGAGAAACCTCAATTATTTCAGCAAAAGAATCCACAGGACTTGGTGACTGTTCAGAAATAAAAAATTCAACTTGTTTCCTTTTCTACCCCTTCTCATGTGAAAAGAATGTCAGTCTTAGGGATTCTATCTCATCTGCTTTCCATTTAAGAAAACAGGTTTCTCCAGAGTTTTATTTCCTGCTTTCTATGCACAACTCATCAAGTCTTATCAGCAATAATAATTCTCCCATCACAAGCTATTAACTGTCCCAGTTAATTGTCTCCTGGACATTTCTGATAGATTTTCCTAGGATTTTCCCTTCTGCCCTCCTTTTCCTTCAATATACATATTTTCCACAATCTTCCTATTCATTATCATGACAACTTCTTTTGTAAGTTCCTGCCTGGAAAATTCAACTATCTACTGGCCACTTCCAGCAGAATGCTCCACAGGCAAGTCAAACTCAGTTTATTCCTGAATTATTGTCTCTTCATCCTCGCACTCGCCCATTTTGGCCACACCCTGTGTCTCTATCTCAGTGATTGGAACAACCATTCTAGGTTCCTCCTTCTTGCTATGCCTCTTATTAAATCAGTTTCCAAATCTATTACTTCTATATCCCAGTTTGTCATAGTTTGTGTTCTTCACAAGCCGACTTTGAGAGGAAAATTCATGTGTGAAAAGGTTTCTGGAAACTGCCCTTGCACGTGAGCAGAGGGAAATGGGGCAGAGGGAGAAGTTGGGCTGTGCTGAGCCCTCAACAAAGTCCCTCACTCACCCCACAGGGAGCTCTGAAACTGGATGGTCCTTTAGTGCCATCCCAAGATGAGGTGGCAGGTCTTATTCCCACTTTCCTTGTAACCATGTCACTATATGTGGGTTGCTCCGAGAAGCAGTCATGAATTTGATGGAGAGGAGGTGTCTCTTTAGAACAAGGCCATTCACAGAGAGCCGTCAGCATCACGGTTCCTAATACATACATATTTATCTGATTCAGCTACCCCTCTCCCTCCTCATTGCTTCTACCTCAGTGCAGACCCTCATCATCCATTGCCTAGAAATAAATGCAATGCCCTCTCCATGGCTTACTAGCTTCTTATTCATTTCCCTTATCCTATTTCTCACATTGCCACCAGCATGACCATGTATGACACTCTTCACACAACACACAAAGCCCTTCAGAAATGGTTCTCCAATAAACATCTGGCAAAATCTGCCAAATTCACTCCAGCACTTTAGACTGTAGCTCAACTGAACTGTTTATAATCCCCTGAATACACCGGCTGAACTGCATAGGTGTACCTTTACAAAAGCTCTTTCCTTCATCTGAAATGAACTTCCTTTTTCCCTTTTTGTCAAAAATAATTTTTTAAATTTCAACTTTTATTACAGATTAAAGGGTATATGTTGTGCAGGTTTGTTACATGGGTGAATTGCACGATGCTGAGACTTCATGTCCTGATGATCCCATCACTCAGGCCATAAGCACAGTATCCAACAGGTGGTTGTTCAGCCCATGCCCTGCTCCCTCCTTTACCCATCTAGTGAGCCCCCCGTCTATGGTTTCTATCTTTACAATCATGTGTATTCAATGTTTAGCTTCCATTTAAAAGTAAAAACATATAGTATTTGGTTTTCTGTTCCTTCATTAATTTACTTAGGATAATGTCCTCCACCTTCATCCATGTTGCTGTAAAGGGAATGATTTTGTTTTTTATGGCTGCATGGTACTTCGTGGTGTATATATATCACATTTTCTTTATCCAGTCCACTGTTGATGGGCACTTAGGTTGATTCCATGTCCTTGCTGTTGTGAATAGTGCTGCAACGAACATAATGGGTACATAATTAATGGGTACCACTTCTGGGTCAAATGGTAGCTTCATTTTAAGTTCTTTGAGAAATCTCCAAACTGCTTTATACAATGGCTGAACTATTTTTCATTCCCACCAACAGTGTATAAGTGTCAGCATCACGGTTCCTAATACATACATCCCTTTCCTCTGGAACCTCACTATCTATTGTTTGAAATAAACCTTGAGTGCCCGGCTAATTCTAACATATCCTTTAATTCTCAGATCGAGATGAGCTTATCTATAACAGTTTTTCCAACTTCTAGAGACAAAGACTCAGTTTTTCTCTTGTGTGTGATATTTTATGCTTTTCAAAGTTACCGTAATTGTTATGTTCTTTTACAATTTTTTTAACTTTTATTTTAGGTTTGTGGGTACATGTACAGGTTTGTTATATAGGTAAACTGGGTGATATGGGGGTTTGGTATACAGATTATTTCATCAATCAGGCAATAAACATAGGACTCAAGAAGGATTTTTTCTATCTCCCACCTGCTTCCCTCAAGTAGGCCCCAGAATCTATTGTTCCCTTCTTTGTGTCCATGTGTTCTCATTATACAGCTCCCACCTGTGAGAACACACGGTATTTGGTTTTCTGTTCCTGCATTAGTTTGGTTAGACCACCAACTCCATCCATGTTGCTGCAAAAGACATGATCTCATTTTTTGTAGCTGCATAGTATTCCATTATGTACATGTACTATATTTTCTTTATTCAGTTTACTGTTGATGGCCTTTTAGGTTGATTCCATGTCTTCGTTATTGTGAATAGTGCTACAATGATTATCTGTGTGCATGTATCTTTATAAAAGCATGATTTCTATTCCTTTGAGTATATGAACAATAATGGGATTGATGGATCATGTGGTAGTTCTAAGTTCTTTAAGGAATCACCATATTGCTTTCCATGATGGCTGAATTAATTTACACTCTCACCTTTTCTCAGCAACCTCATCAGCATCTGTTATTTTTTGACTTTTTCATAATAACTATTCTGACTGGTGTGAGATGGTATCTCATTGTAGTTTAGATTTGCATTTCTCTAATGATTAATGATGTTGAACTTTTTTTCATATGTTTATTGATCACATATATATCTTTTTCTGAAAAGTTCCTGTTCATGTTTTTTGCCCACATTTTAATGGGGTTATTTGTTTTTTGCTTGTAAGTTTAAGTTCCTTATAGATTCTGGATATTAAACCTTTGATGGATACATAGTTTGCAAATATTTTCTCCCATTCTGTAGACTATTTACTCTGTTGATAGTTTCTTTTGCTGTGCAGATGCTCTTTAATTGGGTCTCATTTGTCAATTTTTGATTTTGTTGAAATTGTTTTTGGTATCTTCATCATGAAATCTTTGCCAAATCATATGACTAGAATTGTATATTTCCTAGGTTATCTTTCAGGGTTTTTATGGCTTTAGGCTTATATTTAAGTCTTTAATGCATATTGAGTTGATTTTTGTTTATGGAATAAGGAAGGGGTCCAGTTTTTATCTTCTGCATATGGCTAGCCAGTTATTCCCAGCACCATTTGTTGAATAAGGAATTCTTTCCCCATTGCTTGTTCTTGTCAGCTTTGTCAAAGATCAGATGACTGTAGAAGTGTAGCATTATTTCTTGGGTCTCTATTCTATTCCACTGGTCTATATCTGTTTTTGCACAGTACCATGCTGTTTTAGTTACTGTAGCCTTGTAGTATAAGTTAAAGTTGATAACATGATGCCTTTAGCTTTCTTCTTTTTAGGATTGTCTTGGCTATTCAGGCTCTTTTCTGGTTCCATATGAATATAAAAATATTGTTTTTTCTAATTCTGTGAAGAACATCATTAGTAGTTTGATAGGAATATTAGGTTGGTGCAAATGTATTTGTGTTTTTTGCATTGCTGAAATTTGCTATTTTTTTAAATATTGGAATAAATTCTAAAGTAAATACAGTTATGTTATACATCATTTTAAGGCACATTTCTAACTTTATTTTTTGCAAATAACTTATTACTTGCTACTTATTTTTTATATATATTTTAGACTATGCACATGTTACACAAAAGCAAATGCAAGCAATTTTCTTATTCAAGTTCAAAATGGGTTGTAAAGTGGCAGAGACAACTCACAACATGAACAACACATTTGGCCTAGAAACTTCTAATGAACATATAGTACAGTGTTGGTTCAAGAAGTTTTTCAAAGGAGATGACAGCCTTAAAGATGAGGAGTGTAGTGGCAGGCCATCAGAGGCTGACAGTCACCAGTTGAGAGCAATCATCAAAGCTGATCCTCTTACAATTACGTGAGACATTGTCAAAGAACTCAGTGTTGACCATTCTACAGTTGTTCAGCATTTGAAGCAAGTTGGAAAGGTGAAAAATCTTGATAAGTGGGTGCCTTATGAACTGAGCGAAAATTTTTTTTAATCATCATTTGAAGTGTCAGCTCTTATTCTATGCAACAACAAACCATTTCTTGATCGGATTGTGACATGCAATGAAAAGTGGATTTTATATGACAACTGCCAACAACCAGCTCAATGACTGGACTGAGAAGCTCTGAAGCGCTTCCCAAACCAAACTTGCACCAGGAAAAAAAAAAGGTTATGTTCACTGTTTGATGGTCTGTTGACAATCTGGTCCACCACAGCTTTCTGAATCCTGGCAAAACCATTACATCTGAGAAGTATCCTCAGCAAATCAATGAGATGCACCAAAAACTGCAATGCCTACAACCAACTTCGGTCAACAGAAGGGGCCCAATTCTTGTCCACAGCAACACTTGATCGGTTGCACAACCTATGCTTCAAAAGTTGCATAAATTGGGCTACAAAGTTTTGCTTCATCCACCATATTCACCTGACCTTTCACCAACCAACTACCACTTCTTCAAGTATCTTGTCAACTTTTTGCGGGGAAAACACAAAACACTTCCACAGCCAGTAGGATGCAGAAAATGCTTTCCAAGAAATCACTGAATTCCAAAGCATAGATTTTGATGCTACAGGAATAAACTTATATCTCATTGGCAAAAAATGTGTTGATTGTAATGGTTCCTATTTTGATTAGTAAAGATGTGCTTGAGCCTAGTTATATGATTTAAAGTTCACCAAAACCAAAATTACTTTTGCACCAACTTAATACCATGGACTCTACACTGCTTTGGGCAGTTTGGCCATTTTTATGATATTGATTCTTCCTATCCATGAGCCTAGAATGTTTTTCATTTGTTTGTGTCATCTCTAATTTATTTTAGCAGTGTTTTGTCATTCTTGTTGCAGAGATCTTTCACTTCTCTGGTTAGCTGTATTCCTAGGTATTTTATTTGTTGTGTGTGGCCATTATGAATGGAACTGCATTCCTGATTTGGCTCTCAGCTTGTATGTTGTTAGTGTATAGGAATGCTACTTGTTTTTAAAGTTGATTTGGTATTCTAAAACTGCTAAAGTTGTTTATCAGATCAAGAAACTTTTTGGACAGAAACTATGGGGTTTTCTAGATATAGAATCATGTCATCTGCAAATAGGGATAGTTTGACTTTCTCTCTTTCTGTTTAGATGTCTGTTTCATCCTCCTGCCTGATTGCTCTGACCAGGACTCCCAATACTGTGTTGAATAGAGTGGTGAAAGAGGGTATCCTTGTCTTGTGCTGGTTTTCTTTTTATACTGTCTCTACGAAGCTATATATTCTTTAGTTAAGAGTAGTGCCTCTCCAATTTTATTTCCCTGGCACGGAGTACAATGTCTAGCTTAGTGAAAGAACAAAAGGAGGAAGAAAGAGAAAGAGGAAGGAAGAGAAAAGTAAAAGAATATAGGGAAGTAGATTTAAATATGTGTTTAAGTAGTTCTTCAAGATTTTCTTCCAAGTAACGTATTTTCTGGCTTCCAGTACATGTGTATTTAAGTCCTTCACACCTCTCATCTACAAGTCCCTTTAAAACAAAGAAAATATGTTTGGTTAAGAGAAGGCTGGAAAATGAGAGAGGGGGTTTTACTGGACAAAAATATATAGAGACTTATATAACAATTATTATCCAATATTAATATCTGATGGCAATACATGATTAATAGAGAACTAGTGTGAAGTGACATAATCCCAAACAGACATGGGAGAATGTTCAGGGGGAAATCAAAGCTGTTTTTTTTTTTTTTAATGGAATCTGAGTTTTGAGGAAGAGTACATGTAAAGGAAGATGTATATTGCATTTGTGTGAAAGAATTGTCCTGTTTTAATTGTTAACACAAATTTATATACTCATGTATTGAGTTGAGTCTATAATATATTCTAATTAAAATATTTAATAAGTTAAGTTTATGACCAGAGTCTTAGTTTTGGTATTAGAGGCAAAGAAGCAGAGTTAGAAGGAAAAAGGAGAATGAATTATGTATGCTATATTTGAGGGTGTTTGGAAATTCCAAATGCTGGTAGAGTATGCAGTTGGCACTCTGTATCAATGGGGTCCTTGTCTGCAGATTTAGTCAACCACAGATGAAAAAAAAATGTGTTTTTAAAATTGCAAAATAACAACACAACAATAAAAATACCAACTTTAAAACAGTGCAGTATACCAACTATTTGCATGGCATTTACATTGTATTAGCTATTATAAGTAATCTAGAGTTGATTTAAAATATACAGGAGGATGTGCACAGGTTATATGCAAATACTATGCCATTTTATATAAGAGATTTAAACATCAGTGGATTTAAACTAATCCCCCATGAATACCAAAGAACCACTGTGTTAAGAACATGGCGCTGAGGCTCATAAAAAGCCCTTGGTGTGGGATTCAGACATAAGACACTGCATAAAAGCTCAACACACATGCCCTATAGTCAGTGCCTGTGATTCTCTGGAATCAAACTCTAGTCTGTAAAAACAGAAACCACGATGTTACAGGCTATTCTTGGCATGGGAAATGAAACCTCAGAGGTAATACTACTTCCCTGGGGCCCCAGACCCCTGAGCTAGGAAATGTCTATCATTTGGGAAACCAGGACCCTCTGCCTTTCTCCCTTCTGGCTCATCTGAAGACAGATGAGTCCTTTGCCATAATATGAAGTTTCAATTTAACATTGCCATATTCTGGTTCCAGATCTTTCCCACCTGACTGAATATTAAGACTGCATTTTGTCTCTTGTTGTCTTTCTTGGCATCTCTTTCCTATGCAAACTTCATGGACACCGGAAGGACTACAAGTTTGAGAATCACGGAGCCTCCACTGAGAGAGGGTGTTTTACTAGAACAAAGATATATAGAGATATATACAAGAATTACATGCAATAATTTCTATCTCTGTAATTATTCACACTTAGAAATTCTCAGCAGCTTCTCCAGAGACTTCCCTATCTAAACTACAAAGATAGTCTTTGGGAAAAGTGTGTTCATCCACAAAAGGCAAGCTATGCATGAGTTATTCCTGCACTGGGCAACAAGGAGTAGTTACCTCTGCCTTCAAATACCCCTTCATCTGACTAGGACCTGAGACTCTCTCATATCTACTTTCAAGCCCAGATTGAGCACTTCTCTTCTTTCCTTCCTTTAGTTGCTTCTACTATGAGGTATATATAGATTTTACATCCAGTCACTGTTGAAGACTTTCATCAACTCATCACTCATCCTTAAGTCATTTCACACCGAGAACTGGGACCCTCCCTCTTTCCTGTTTCTTTAACATTTGTCAGAATCTACCCAACCCTCTAACACCTTTTTTTTTTCAGCAGGGGGCAGTAAAATTCCATTTATTTTTTCTGTTCTCAGCACTTAATATTAAGACCAGATTTCATAGTAAAGGCTAAAGCCAAATCTCATTAACGATTTAAATGGTTACTTTTGTCTTAAAGGAGCCCCTGACAGGACAAGAGTGTTTCAGGGTTTGGTGAGTCAAAAGTGTTATATTTCTTTGTGACACATGGCAGAGGAAGAATAAACAGGGTCCTACATGTGTTACATGTAAAATACACACAGACTGAAGACATGGTTCTCAAATAGTAGAGTTATCATTGTAAAAACCCAAACCCCATGTCAGCATGGTGTGAATAAAAATTTCAGTGAATACTGACTATGGATCTTAATGAACTATGGCAAAGGAAGTGGACAAAGCTGGAGACATTCTGGGATTAATCTTTGTGTCTCAACCAAAACCAAAGGCTTTTCTGTGAAGAAGAAATGAGGAAAAGGGAGGGGGAAGAATGACACTTGGTTTAGACATTGTTTACTGCCGCAGCACCCAAACGATTTTTAGCAATATTACCAAAGCATGTATTATATTGTATTTTCTGTTCTGTCATGATTGATAGTGCAATTAAAAGGAAGATGGACTAAAATCATCCCAGGCAAAGGCTAAGTTGATGAAGCTGATAAAGCCTGAACACCAAGTCAGTGAAAAATGAGACTGAGAATGCTATTATCACACAATAATAACACCATATTTTCTGAGAACTGAATGAATTCTAGTTACTTCTCCAAGCTCTTTACATACGTTTATACACATAGGTTGCCCCATTTAATGCTCACAAGTTCTCCTGCTCCTTGTCTGATCAAGGCATGTTATTCACTGGTTCCGTCTTCTGCATGTTCTTCTCGGGCCTGCAAAATTCATTCCTGTTCATCCTTCAGAACTCAACTCAAATGCCACTTCCTTTCCCAACCTTTTTAATTAGGTAAAATCCTGCTATTATAGGCATGCAAAGCTATGTAGTTTTTATGTTCATAGATTATAAACAACACTTGCACTGGAATGTTTTGTAAGAATATTAAAACTTGAGTGGAGATAAGCAAAGCACCGAGCCCACTTTGGATGAGGGAAATGAACAAAAATATTAGCCATTTGATGGGTTTAAAGGATATAGATGAAACTGTTTCAACAGGATGGCTGTGGGACTCAGGAAGCTGGCAGGGGCTGTGTCATACCCACATGATGACTTCATCAAGAGCCCATCCTTCTTCTCCACTACTCGAGACATCCTCTCTAGTCCTGACTGTGCCATGACTATCGGGCTCCTCTGCCATGTGGCCTTTTATTTTCCGGGGACAAGTAAGTCATAGACACAGTTCATTCCAAAATCAAGAAAGAACACTTCTTTGTTGGGTTTGTGCCTGGCTCAGCATCTAAGTTCACCGTGAACTCTGTTGCCAATTTTTGTCTCTTCCCATAGGCTTCATGAAAGCTGACATCTACCAGACCCCAAGACACTGTGTTATAGGGACAGGAAAGAAGATCACTCTGGAATGTTCTCAAACCATGGGCCATGACAGAATGTACTGGTACTGACAAGATCCAGGAATGGAACTAAAGCTCATCCAATATTCCCATGGAGTTAATTCCACAGAGGAAGGAGATCTTTCCTCTGAGTCAACAGTCTCCAGAATAAGGAAAGAGAATTTTCTCCCAACCCTGGAGTCTGCCAGCCCCTCACCTACCTCTCGGTACCTCTGTGCCAGCAGTGAATACACAGTGCTTCATGGACACCTACATTCTGCACAGAAAGGCTCACCTCCAAAATGAGAACATCTTGCCCTCAGAAACCTCATCTTAAACTACAGAAACCCCTGCAAATCTTCCCAGACTCCTCAGCATTAAGGGACCACCAGTGTGCTTGAAGTAACAGTCTAGACTAAAGACTATCTCTGGCTCAGTCTCTACCAAGCTCAGAAATGATCCTGCCCCACAATCATCATGGCTGACTTCTTTCTTGCATCTAGCTTTGGCTGTTCAATTGAGCTTGCACGAATTTTATCCTTCAAGATAAATGTGATAATGTTTGACAGTTGCCTTATGACTGGCTGAAGAAAGTCTTTATCAGCTAAGAAACAGGAAAAGGATCCTCTGACTTCCTGCACAGGCTGTCTTTATCTACAAGAGTTTTTGTAGATTAAGATGAGGTTTCTGAAGGCAAGATGTCCTCGTCTTAAGAGGTGACCCTGGTTCATGGTTCCTTTCTCATGTTAAACTAGTTCCTTCATACACAGCCTCACAAGTCCCTGCCCTTTCCTGACCCCAGTCCTTGACCCCAAGTCGCAGTTGATGACTTCAGTTCCTCAATCTATGACTTTGAACTTGGAATAAATTTTTGTTTTCACTTGGAATAAGTGATTAATGATTATTTTCACTAATCCCCCTCTAAATAAATGTAATTTTAGCTAAATCTAATGAGGCAGAAGGAAGAGAAAAGGCTCCAACTTTGGCAAAGAATAGTCTTCGACAATGTCCCTGGATTCAGCCCTAAATCTCTTTGGAGACTACTCTTGCCCTTGGGAGACTATTCCACAGATAGATGATTCTTCTGTCTTAGATATGCTGAATCTCAGGGAAATGTTCTCTGTCCACATGAGATTAGACCTGGGACCTTGAATAGATTCATTTTTCACAAAAGCATAGACTGCTATGGGGCCCTAGGTCTCCTGAGAATGGGTAGGCACTGAGCTTAGGTGTGAAACCTGTTTTGAGGTTACCAAAAAGTAAAGTCACACAGTCTCTGTCCTGGTTTTACCTCCTTAAAAAGTAGCTTTACTTGTTGGAAAAGAATCTAGAGAACATAATACATATTTTATTGTAAAAGTCTGCTTATTCATTCTTCTTTTCTCTTTGTATTCTACAATACTAGCCATTCTTCACTCTTCTTTGTGGGCTCTATTCTCATTTTCCTTATTTTGTCCTTATTTCTGGACTTCTTTCTGTGGAATCTGTGGTGATTTCCCCATTATCTTTTTTTTTATTGCATCTATTTGGTTGTTCTCTCTTTTCTTTTTTATCAGTCTGGCTAGTGGTCTGTCTATTTTGTTGATCTTTTCAAAAAACCAGCTCTTAGATTTATTGATTTTTTGAAGGGTTTTTCTTGTCTCTATCTCCTTCAGTTCTGCTCTGATCTTAGTTATTTCTTGTCTTCGGCTAGGTTTTGAGCTTTTTTGATCTTGCTCCTCTAGCTCTTTCAATTTTGACGATAGGGTGTCAATTTTGGATCTCTCCACTCTTCTCATGTGGGCACTTATTGTTATATATTTTCCTCTACAGACTGCTTTAAATGTGTCCCAGAGATTCTGGTACGTTGTGTCTTCATTCTTGTTGGTTTCAAAGAACTTCTTTATTTCTGCCTTCATTTCATTGTTTATCCAATCAACATTCAAGAGCCAGTTGTTCAGTTTCCATGAAGCTGTGCAGTTCTGAGTTATTTTCTGAATTCTGAGTTCCAACTTGATTGCACTATGGTCTGAGAGACTGTTTGTTATGATTTCCGTTGTTTTGCATTTGCTGAGGAGTGCTTTACTTCCAATTATGTGGTCAGTTTTGGAGTAGGTGTGATGTGGTGCTGAGAAGAATGTATATTCTGTGGATTTGGGGTGGAGAGTTCTGTAAATGTCTATCAGGTTTGCTTGTTCCAGGTCTGAGTTCAAGTCCTGGATATCCTTGTTAATTTTCTGTCTGGTTGATCTGTCTGCTATTGACAGTGGAGTGTTAAAGTCTCCCACTATTATTGTGTGGGAGTCTAAGTCTCTTTGTAAGTCATTAAGAACTTGCCTTATATATCTGGGTGCTCCTACATTGGGTCCATATATATTTAGAATCGTTAGCTCTTCTTGTTGTATCAATCCTTTTACCATTATGTAATGACCTTCTTTGTCCCTTTTGATCTTTGTTGCTGTAAAGTCTATTTTATCAGAGATGAGAATTGCAACTCCTGCTGTTTTTTGCTCTCCATTTGCTCGGTAGATCTTCCTCCATCCTTTTATTTTGAGCCTTTGTGTATCTTTGCATGTGAGGTGGGTTTCCTGGATACAGCATACTGATGGGTTTTGGTTTTTTATCCAATTTGCCAGTCTGTGTCTTTTGATTGGTGCATTTAGCCCATTTACATTCAGGGTTAATATTGTTATGTTTGTGAATTTGATACTGCCATTTTGATGCTAGCTGGCTGTTTTGCCCGTTGGTTCATGTACATTCTTCATTTTGTTGATGCTCTTTAGCATTTGGTATGCTTTTAGGATGGCTGGAACTGGTTGTTTCTTTCTATGTGTAGTGCCTCTTTCAGGAGCTCTTGTAAAGCAGGCCTAGTGGTGACAAAATCTCTGAGTACTTGCTTGTTCGTGAAGGATTTTATTTTTCCTTCACTTATGAGGCTCAGTTTGGCTGGATATGAAATTCTGGGTTGAAAGCTCTTTTCTTTAAGGATGTTGAATATTGGCCCCCACTCTCTTCTGGCTTGTAGAGTCTCTGCTGAGAGATCTGCTGTGAGTCTGATGGGCTTCCCTTTGTGGGTGACCTGACCTTTCTCTCTGGCTGCCCTTAGTATTTTCTCCTTCGTTTCAACCCTGGTGAATCTGACGATTATGTGCCTTGGGGTTGCTCTTCTTGCGGAGTATCTTTGTGGTGTTCTCTGTATTTCCTGGAGTTGAGTATTGACCTGTCTTGCTAGGTTGGGGAAATTTTCCTGGATAATATCCTGAAGAGTGTTTTCCAGCTTGGATTCATTCTCTTCGTCACATTCTGGTACACCTATCAAACGTAGGTTGGGTCTCTTCACATAGTCCCACATTTCTTGGAGATTTTGTTCATTCCTTTTTGTACTTTTTTATTTAATCTTGGTTTCTCATTTTATTTCATTGAGTTGATCTTCAACTTCTGATATTCTTTCTTCTGCTTGGTCAATTCGGCTGTTGAAACTTGTGCATGCTTCGCGAAGTTCTCGTGTTGTGTTTTTCAGCTCCTTCAATTCATTCATATTCCTCTCTAAGTTGTCCATTCTTGTTATCAATTCCTTGAATCTTTTTTCAAATCTTTTTTCAAGGTTCTTAGTTTCTTTGCACTGGTTTAGTACATGTTCCTTTAGCTCACTGAAGTTTCTCATTATCCACTTTCTGAAGTCTGATTCCGTCATTTCGTCACATTCATTCTCCGTCCAGCTTTGTTCCCTTGCTGGTGAGGAGTTTTGGTCCTTTTTTGGAGGTGAGGTGTTTTGGTTTCGGGTGCTTTCCTCCTTTTTGCGCTGGTTTCTTCCCATCTTTATGGATTTATCCGCCTGTCATCTTAGTAGTTGCTGATTTTTCAATTGGGTCTCTGTGTGGACGCTGAGATTGTTGATGATGAAGTATTTCTGTTACTTAGTTTTCCCTCTAATGGTCTATCCCCTCTGCTGTATGAGTGCTGAGGTCCACTCCAGGCCCTGCTTGTCTGGGGTATACCTGCAGCAGCTGCGGAACAGTGAGGGATGATACCAGTTTCTTCTTCTGCTGTCCTTATTCCAGAATAATGCCAGCCAAATGTCAGTCTGATTAGTCCTTTTCTGAGGTGACTCCTTGGATATACAGGGGTCAGGGAGCTGCTTGAGGAGATAGACTGTGCTTTATAGGAGCTCCAGTGCTGAGCTGTGAGCTCCGTTGTTCATTCAGCGTTGTTGGGAGGTTGTTTGTGTCTGCTGCTATAGAACTCATAAAACACCACCCTTCCCCCCCCTTTAGATGCTCTGTCTCAGGGAGTTGGGGCTTTCTTTATGAGTATCTGTTGCACTGTCCTGCCCCACTAGGTGGCAGTCTATTCACTATTTGCCTGCCGGGGCTCTGACCTGCTAGCGCGGGTCCGCCCTATTGCTGCTGGGCTCCCTTCTCCTGTGGAGCGCAGAGTCTCTGTCATGGCAGGTTTCCTTGGCAACGGCAGGCTGCGTCAGTCCTGGGCGATACTTCAGTGGGGGTGGACTGCGTCAGCAATGGTGGACGCCCCTCCCTCACCGGGCTGCACCGTCCTAGATGCCGGCAGCAAAACTCTCAGCCCCAAGCATCTCCAGTCGCTGCCCTGCTTGTCCCTGTGAGCGTGGGACCCGCCGAGCCCGATCACCCAGCTCCCTGCCTCAGAGTCCGTTCTCTCTCTCTCTCTCTTCCTCTCCCCAAGCTGAAAGGTCGACTCTCTCACTGGCGCCCCAGTAGCCTGCCAATAGGGCACTGGGATTCGTGCAATTTCCCGTGCCGCTGCCCACTACCCCAGCTCAGATCACGCTTCCAAGGAAACTCCTGGTCTGGCTCATTGTCCAAGTCCCGTTCAATCAGATGTACATGCCAATCTGCCCTTCCAAATCTCAGATTGCCGGTTTAACAGGGCACCCAGACCAGTGAGTTCCGCGCCGGGTCCCGCTGCGGCGCCGGCCGAAGAGGCGGCGGGAGCCGGCTGCATTAGCCGGCTGCGCTAGCGTCCCATGTCTCTCCCACACCTGGGACTTTCAACGCTCTGTGGGCATAAAAGGAACATCCGAGAATGCGACTAGGACTCACCCTCTGCGCCTTCACTGAGAGCTGCAATCCTGAGTTGCCTCTACGATGCCATCTTGCCTCCTCCTGGACTTCTTATTCTTTGCCTCTTAACCTACATGTACATCTTAGACAATATCATCAACTCTATTACTTGAAGCATACATCGCATTAGTTTCAAGTTAGCTGCCTACTAGATATTTCTACCTCTGCATTTCATTGGCTACTCAACCCAATTTGTCCCCAGCAGAGTTCATCGTCCTCCCAATACCGTGTCCTCTTTTGGAGACACCATTGTCTCGAAAGGCTCATCTCCAGTAGTCAGATGTCCTTAGCAAACACCTAAAGGATTAAAAACTCCTCCTTACTGAACTCTTAGCCTCATACCTTACCCTTCTGGCCTTTCTTCCAAAAGTGATATGCACCATAGAGTTGGCCCTCTGTATTCAGGAGTTCCACATCCCTGGATTCAACCAGCCATAGATCAAAAATGTTTTTTCAAAAATTATGTCTATACTGAACATATGCAGACATTTTCCTTGTTATTATTCTAACAAATACAGTATGGCAACTATTTACATAGCATTATATTATATTTGGTACTAATATTTACAGGTGACTAAAAGTATATGCATAAATTATATGCAAATACTATATACCATTTTTCATCAAGGATTTGGGCATTTGTGAATTTCGTTATCCTTGGAAGGTCCTAGAACCAATTCCCCAAGATACTGAGGGATAACTGTACGCCAATGTGATTATGCTACTGGATCCCCTCACAATTTCTCCATGTTTCTCCTCCATATTCAAGAAAAAATTTAAATTTCTTCACCTGGCTTAATGGTACTTTGTGATCTGGACTCCAGAAATTAGCTTATCTTGAACACCTTATCCTAGCTGTTTTTCATCCTGGGAGTACTGAACTTCTGATCATTTTCTATAGTCCATGTTCTCTTACCCATCTGAGACCCTGTACCTGCTGTCACTCTGTTTACATGTCTGCACTTCTTATCTACAGGGCTGACTTCTACTCCAGCATCTCATTAATGACCATGCTAACACAAAAAGTCTTAATCTGCTTCAGATTGTTCCTGTCCTCCAAACAGTGGTGTGGGAGGCTCTCTTCATCACCATCCTCCTTATTTTCCAGGACATCTCTCTTTGTGGTGCATGGTTTTCCTGGAGCATTTTGTTTAAGAAGGGTCACAGGGTATAAATCAGACAGAAACAAAACAAAGCAAAGTCTCAGAGTGCAGAGGAATGTCACCCCTGCTGAGTATTTTTGAATGTGATGCTGGAAGCCAATCTAGTGAAATCCTTCCTATTCTCTGATGAAAGGAAGATCTAGCTTTGACCCTGGAACAGATAATGATGAATGCTTCCTGGAAAGATACCAGATGAATTGTGGGGTTCAGTGTAAAGAAATAAGTGGCATGTTTATGTTAATAGATATTACTTATATATGAGCAAACCCAGTCTTGCTTTTTTTTTAAAAAAAAAAAAAAGCAGCTATTGTTCAGTTTTATAGATTTATTGAAGTATAATTTACATGCCATGAAATTCACCCTCTGTAAGGTATAGTTTAATGATTTATAGTAAATATATTTTTACAAGCATCTCAAAATCATTTTAAAACATTCCCATTGCCCTCAAGAGATCCTTTCTGCCCTTTAGCAGTTATTTCCTAAGGCACCCCACCCCAGGCAGCCCCCTATCTATTCTTTGCCTCCAGAGATTTGATTTTTCTGAAAAACTTTATAAAAACAGAGTATTACAATATGCAGTCTTTGTTCATTCATGTTGTAGTATATTTAAGTTATTTGCTACGTTTTTGTAGCAGAAAATTATCCCATTATGTGGATATAGCATATTTTATGTATCCATTCACCAATTTTTGGACATTTGGATTGCTTCAGTTGTTAACCTATTATAAATAATGCCACTACAAATGTTCTTATTTAAATATTTGGGAAGTTATAAACTTTTATTTTATTTGGTAGGTATCTAGAAGTAAAATTATTGAGTCATGGGGTAAGGGTATAATAAATTAAAAACAAAAAAAAAAACATGCAAAATGATTTTAGAACTGGCTATTTCATGTTATGTTTATATCATACAAGCGTGAGGGTTCCAGTTTTTTCTCATACTCTCCAACATTTGGTCTTTTTAAATAATCATCATTCTGGTAAATGTGTAGTGTCATCTCACTGTGGTTTTTAAATTTTGTTTCCATAATAACTAATGACATTAAGCATCTTTTTGTTTGTTTATTAGTCATTCCTATATGACTTCTGATGAAATACTTATTAAAATTCTTTACTCATTTTAATTGGACTGTTTGTCTTTCTTATTTATTGAGTTTTAAGAGTCCCTTATTAGATATATGATTTTCAAACATTTTTTATTGCTCTATCATTTGTCTTCTCATTTTCTTAGTGACTTTGAACACCATTTTTTTTATTTTGATGAGTTTCAATTTTTTATCTTTTATGAATTATGCTTTTCATGTACTTCTAAAAATATTTAACTAACCCAAAATCATAAATTTTTTTCTGTCTTCTAGAAGTTTCATAGTTTCAGCTCTATATTTGGCATATGGCATGTTCTGAGTTAATTTTGAGGTACAATGTGAGATCATTATTATTAATAGTATTAATGTTTTTGTATAGGATAACTTCTGTACTATTTGTTGAAAATAATATTATTTCATCATTAAATTGACTTTACATCTTAGCCACAAATGAATTAACCATAAGTGGATAGGTTTATTCCTGATCTATGTCTTCTCTTTTCTTAATCTATGCTTATCTTGTGTTAATACCACACTCTGTTGATTATTGTAGCTTTATACTATGTTTTAAAATTGGCTAGTGTAAATCTTTAAACTGTGTTTTTCTTTTTCAAAATTGCCTTGACTATTCGAGTCCTATGTATTACCATTCATCTTTAAACTGTGTTTTTCTTTTCCAAAATTGCCTTGACTATTCGAGTCCTATGTATTACCATTCAAGTTTGGGATCAGTTTGTCAATCTCTACAAAAGGTACTACTAGAATTTTGACAAGGATTGCAGTGTACTTATTGATAAATTTGAAGATAATTTCTATCTTAACAATACGCAGTCCTTCATGATCATGGAATGCTTTTTCCTTTCTTTTAGATCTTTTTAAATTTAATTTTTAAATTTATCTCTATATTTGGCATATGGCATGTTCTGAGTTAACATTTTATATTTTTCCATGTATAGGTATTATATTTCCATGTATAGGTATTATATTTATTATATTGCATATGTGCATACCCACATATGCAAAATTGGAGTCTCAAGAAGAGAGAAGTAAAAGATAAAAGACAATCATGGCCACAAACTTCTCAAATTTGTTGCAAAACATTAATCAAAAGAACCTGGGACCTTAACATCTCTCAAACACAGTAAACACAGACATCCATGTCTAAATACATTATACTCAAACCTTAGAAAGCCAAAATCCACAAATAATATATTGAAATCAGTATATTTTCTTAACAAGAGAGAAATGACTCATTATGTGCAAGAGAAGAGCAGTATAATTAACCTGACTTTAAATCAGAAGTCATTGTTTCTGACTTTAAATCAGAAACAATGGAGATCAGAAGATAATGGAAAAGCACTGAAAGAAAAAACATCCCACCAAAAATTCTATATCCAGCAGAAACTATTCTTTATAAATGAAGATGAAACAAAGACATTCCCTGATAAGCAAAGGCTAAGGAATTTGTGGTTAGCAGACCTATGTTACCAGAAATATTAAAGGAAGTCATCAGGCTGGGAGAAAACAACATTGTGAGTAACAAAAATCCATAGCAAGAAATTAAAAGCACCTGAAAGGATAAACATGTGCCAATATAAAAGAAAACATACACACATACAAACACACATAGAATATAAATTTTGCATATGTTTTATAGCATTTGATAAACATATATAGGTTAAAATTTTAATCATGAAGTGTTCTTGTTTTTCTCTAATAATTTTTTGCTTTATAATTTATTTCTCTGATATTAATATATATATACTCAAGCTTTTATGGTTACTACTTATATGACGTATGCTTTTCCATGCTTTATTTCAATATATTTGTGTCTTTAAAGTGATTTTCCCATAGTCAGAAAATAGTTGGGTTTTGCTTTTTCTCTTTTATGACATAAAATCAAGTCAAAATGAATTAAAGACATAAATAAAAGACCTGAAATTGTACAAATACTATTAGAATACATAGAGGAGAGAGGAGGGGAAGATGGCACTGTAGGACCAACTCAGGATTGCAGCTACCAGTGAAATTGCAGAGGGTGAGTGAACACCACATTTCCAGACAGATCTTTATTGCCCACAGACCAGGTGATTCCCAGGTGTAGGAGCCCCACTGGCCACCAGCACGGCAGTTTGGGCCAGCATGGCTGTTTGGGCCGGCACGGCTGTTTGGGCTGGGGCCGCAGCACAGCGGCACTCTGTACAAAATACACTGGTTTGGTTGCCCTGTTACACCGGCAATTGGAGATTTTGGAAGGCAGATTAGCACATCCATCTGATTAAATGGGATTCAAACAGAAAGCCAGGACAGGAGATTCCCAGGCAGGAACATTGTTTGAGACGGCGCAGTGGGTCGCGGCACGGGAAATCACACAGATCCCGGCGCCCTTGCAGCAGGTGACTGGAACACCTGGGAGAGAGTCAACCATTCAACTTTTTTTTTTTTAAAAAAAAGGGGGTCTGAGGCAGGGAGCCAGGTGATCAGGCTCGGTGGGTCCCACACCTACAAAAACAAACAAAACAGCAATTGGAAATGCTTGGGGTTGAGAGTTTCACAGCAAGCACAGCTGAACCCAGGACAGTGCAGCTCGGTGGGGGAGGGGCGTCCACCATTACTGAGGCACGTGACCCCTGCAGAGGTACTCTGCCACTGCTGACGCAGCCTGCCATTGCTGAGACAACCTGTCATAACAGAGAGAGTCTGCCACTACAGAGGCAGGCCACCATCACCACCACAGTTCTAACCACACCCATATAAACAGGACTACAGGGAATTACACACAGCAGCAGGGTGGAGCCCACGACAACAGGGCGGAGCCCATGGCAGCAGGGCAGAGCACATGGCAACAGGGCAGAGCCCGCAGCAGCTCAGCATAGCCACTACAGGCAGGGAGTGACTAGACTGCCTACACGCTGGGCAGGAAAGTGCAATGGATACTCATAAATAAAGCCCTAACTCCCCAGGACAGAGCACCTGAGGGAAAAAAGGGGGGCTTTATGAGTTCTGCTACAGCAGACTTAAATGTATCTGCCTAGGAGCCCTGAATGAACAACAGAGCTCACAGCTCAGCACTTGAGCTCCCATAAAGTACAGACTGTCTGCTCAAGCAGCTCCCTGACCCCTATATATCCAAAGAGTCACCTCACAAAGAACTGATCAGACTGACATTTGGCAGGCATCATTCAGGGACAAAGATAGAAGAAGAAGAATCTGGTAGCAACCCTCACAGTTCTGCAGCTGATACAGGATTCCTCAGGCAAGCAGGGCCTGGAGTGGACCTCAGCAGTCCTACAGCAGAGGGTCCAGACTGTTAGAAGCAAAACTAAGAAACAGAAATACTTCATTATCAACAATCTGGATGTCCACTCAGAGACCCAATTGGAAAATCAGCAACTACTCAGATGACAGGTGGATAAATCCACAAACATGGGAAGAAACCAGTGCAAAAAGGAGGAAAACACTGAAAACCAGAACACCTCACCTCCTACAAAGGACCAAAACCCCTCACCAGCAATGGAACAAAGCTGGATGGAGAATGAGTGTGATAAAAGGACAGAATCAGACTTCAGAAGGTGGGTAATGAGAAACTTCAGTGAGCTAAAAGAACATGTTCTAAATCAATGCAAAGAAACTAAGAACCTTGAAAAAAGATTTGAGGAAATGATAACAAGAATGGACAACTTAGAGAGGAATATGAGTGAATTGAAGGAGCTGAAAAACACAACATGAGAATGTCGCAAAGCATGCACAAGTTTCAACAGCTGAATTGACCAAGCAGAAGAAAGGATATTAGAAGTTGAAGATCAACTCAATGAAATAAAATGAGAAGCCAAGATTAGAGAAAAAAGCACAAAAAAGAATGAACAAAGTCTCCAAGAAATGTGGGACTATGTGAAGAGACCTAATCTACGTTTGATAGGTTTACCTGAATGTGACGAAGAGAATGAATCCAAGCTGGAAAATATTCTTCAGGATATTATCCAGAAAAATTTCCCCAACCTAGCAAGGCAGGCCAATATTCAAGGCCAGGAAATACAGAGAACACCACAAAGATATTCCCCAAGAAGAGCAACCCCAAGGCACATAATCGTCAGATTCACCAGGGTTGAAATGAAAAAGAAAATGCTAAGGGCAGCCAGAGAGAAAGGTCGGGTCACCCACAAAGGGAAACCCATCAGACTCACAGCAGATCTCTCGGCAGAAACCCTACAAGCCAGAAGAGAGTGGGGGCCAATATTCAACATCCTTAAAGAAAAGAACTTTCAACCCAGAATTTCATATCCAGCCAAACTGAGATTCATAAGTGAAGGAAAAATAAAATCCTTTATGAACAAGCAAGTACTCAGACATTTTGTCACTACCAGGCCTGCTTTACAAGAGCTCCTGAAAAAGGCACTACACATAGAAAGGAACAACCAGTACCAGCCATTCCAAAAACATACCAAATGCTAAAGAGCATCAACAAAATGAAGAATCTGCATCAACTAATGGGCAAAACAGCCAGCTAGCATCAAAATGGCAATATCAAATCCACACATAACAATATTAACCCTAAATGTAAATGGGCTAAATGCACCAATCAAAAGACACAGACTGGCAAATTGTATAAAAAGCCAAAACCCATCAGCATGCTGTATCCAGGAAACCCATCTCACATGCAAGGATACACAAAGGCTCAAAATAAAGGGATGGAGGAAGATTTACCAAGCAAATGGAGAACAAAATAAAAACATGAGTTTCAATTCTCGTCTCTGATAAAATAGACTTTAAAGCAACAAATATCAAAAGAGACAAAGAACAACATTACATAATGGTAAAAGGATCGATAAAACAAGAAGAGCTAACAATCCTAAATATATATGGACCCAATACAGGAGCACCCAGATATATAAGGCAAGATCTTAATGACTTACAAAGAGACTTAGACTCCCACACAATAATAGTGGGAGACTTTAACACTCCACTGTCAATATAAGACAGATCAACCAGACAGAAAATTAACAAGGATATCCAGGGCTTGAACTCAGACCTGGAACAAGCAAACCTGACAGACATTTACAGAACTCTCCACCCCAAATCCACAGAATATACATTCTTCTCAGCACCACATCACACCTACTCCAAAATTGACCATATAATTGGAAGTAAATCACTCCTCAGCAAATGCAAAACAACTGAAATCATAAAAAACAGTCTCTCAGACCATAGTGCAATCAAGTTAGAACTCAGAATTCAGAAACTAACTCAGAACCGCACAGCTTCATGGAAACTGAACAACTGGCTCTTGAACGTTGACTGGATAAACAATGAAATGAAGGCAGAAATAAAGAAGTTCTTCGAAACCAACGAGAATGAAGACACAACATACCAGAATCTCTGGGACACATTTAAAGCAGTCTCAAGAGGAAAATATATAACAATAAGTGCCCACATGAGAAGAGTGGAGAGATCCAAAATTGACACCCTATCATCAAAATTGAAAGAGCTAGAGGAGCAAGATCAAAAAACTCAAAACCTAGCAGAAGACAAGAAATAACTAAGATCAGAGCAGAACTGAAGGAGATAAAGACACGAAAACCCTTCAAAAAATCAATAAATCCAAGAGCTGGTTTTTTGAAAAGTTCAACAAAATAGACAGACCGCTAGCAAGACTGATAAAAAAGAAAAGAGAGAACAACCAAATAGATGCAATAAAAAACGATAAAGGGGAAATCACCACAGATTCCACAGAAATTCAAACCATCATCAGAGAATACTACAAACAACTCTATGCACATAAACTAGTAAACCTGGAAGAAATGGATAAATTCCTGGACACCTGTGTCCTCCCAAGCCTAAACCAGGAGGAAGCCAAAACTATGAATAGACCAATAACAAGGTCTGAAGTTGAGGCAGCAGTTAAGAGCCTACCACACACAAAAAAAGCCCAGGTCCAGATGGGTTCACAGGTGAATTCTACCAGACACACAAAGAGGAGCTGGTACCATTCCTTCTGAAACTATTCCAAATAATCCAAAAAGAGGGAATCCTCCCCAAACTATTTTATGAGACCAACATCATCCTGATACCAAAACCCGGCAGAGACTTAACAAGAAAAGAAAACTTCAGGACAATAACCATGATGAACATAGACGCAAAAATCTTCAATAAAATACTGGCAAGCTGATTGAAACAGCATGTTATCCATCACGATCAAGTAGGATTCATCCCAGGGATGCAAGTCTGGTTCAACATATGCAAGTCTATAAACGTAATTCACCACATAAACAGAACCAAAAACAAAAACCACATGATTACCTCAATTGATGCAGAAAAGGCCTTTGACAAAATTCAACAGCCCTTTATGCTAAAAACCCTCAATAAACTCAGTATTGATGGAATGTATCTCAAAATAATAAAAGCTATTTACGACAAACCAACAGCCAATATCATACTGAATGGGCAAAAACTGGAAGCATTCCCTTTGAAATCAGGCACTAAACAAGGATGCCCTCTCTCACCACTCCTATTCAATATAGTACTGGAAGTTCTAGCCAGAGCAATGAGGCAAGAAAAAGAAATAAAGGGTATTCAAATAGGAAAGGTGGAAGTCAAATTGTCTCTCTTCGCAGACGATGTGATAGTATACCTAGAAGACCCCATCATCTCAGCCCAAAAACTCCTGAAACTGATAAGCAACTTCAGCAAAGTCTCAGGATATAAAATCAATGTGCAAAAATCACAAGCATTCCTATACACAAATAACAGACTGAAAGAGAGCCAAATCAGGAACCAACTGCCATTTACAATTGCTACAATGAGAATAAAATACCTAGGAATACAACTTACAAGGAACGTAAGGGACCTCTTCAAGGAAAACTACAAACCACTGCTCAACGCAATAAGAGAGGACACAAACAGATGGAGAAACATTCCATGTTCATGGTTAGGAAGAATCAATATCGTGAAAATGGCCATACTGCCCAAAGTAATTTACAGACTCAATGCTATCCCCATCAAGTTACCATTGACTTCCTTCACAGAACTGGAAAAAACCACCTTGAACTTCATATGGAACCAAAAGAGAGCCCTCATAGCCAAGTCAATGCTAAGCAAAAGAACACAGCAGGAGGCATCACACTACTGGACTTCAAACTGTACTACAAGGCTACAGTAATCAAAACAGCATGGTACTGGTACCAAAACAGAGATATAGACCAATGGAACAGAACAGAGGCATCGGAGGCAACACAACATATCTACAACCATACAATCTTTGATAAACCTGACAAAAACAAGCAATGGGGAAGGGACTCCCTGTTTAATAAAGGGTGTTGAGAAAACTGGCTAGCCATGTGCAGAAAGCAGAAACTGGACCCCTTCCTAACACCTTACACTAAAATTAACTCCATATGGATTAAAGACTTAAACATAAGACCTGGCACCATAAAAACCCTAGAAGAAAATCTAGGCAAAACTATTCAGGACATAGGAGTAGGCAAGGACTTCATGACCAAAACACCAAAAGCATTGGCGACAAAAGCTAAAATAGACAAATGGGACCTAATCAAACTCCACAGCTTCTGCACAGCAAAAGAAACAGTCACTAGAGTGAATTAGCAACCAACAGAATGGGAAAAAATTTTTGCAGTTTACCCATCTGACAAAGGGCTGATATCCAGAATTTACAAAGAACTCAAACAGATTTACAGGAAAAAAACAAACAAGCCCATTCAAAACTGGGCAAAGGATATGAACAGACACTTTACAAAAGAAGACATACATGAGGCCAACAAACATATGAAAAAATGCTCATCATCATTGGTCATTAGAGAGATACAAATCAAAACTACATTGAGATACTATCTCACACCAGTTAGAATGGCGATCATTAAAAAATCTGGAGACAACAGATGCTGGAGAGGATGTGGAGAAATAGGAACACTTTTACACTGCTGGTGGGAGTGTAAATTAGTTCAACCATTGTGGAAGACAGTGTGGCGATTCCTCAAGAACCTAGAAATAAAAATTTCATTTGACCCAGCAATCCCATTACTGGGTATGTATCCAAAGGACTATAAATCGTTCTACTATAAGGACACATGCACAAGAATGTTTATTGCAGCACTGTTTACAATAGCAAAGACCTGGAATCAACCCAAATGCCCATCGATGATAGACTGGACTGGGAAAATGTGGCACATATACACCATGGAATATTATGCAGCAATCAAAAATGATGAGTTCGTGTCCTTTGTAGGGACATGGATGAATCTGGAGAACATCATTCTCAGCAAACTGACACAAGAACAGAAAAAGAAATACCGCACATTCTCACTCATAGGCAGGTGATGAACAATGAGAACACATGGACACAGGGAAGGGAGCACTACACACTGGGGTCTATTGGGGGGAATACGGGAGGGACAGTGGAGGGGGGGAGCTGGGGAGGGATAGCCTGGGGAGAAATGCCAGATGTGGGTGAAGGGGAGGAAGGCAGCAAAGCACACTGGCACGTGTGTATCTATGCAACTGTCTTGCATGTTCTGCACATGTACCCCAAAACCTAAAATGCAATAAAAAAAAGTTCATCACCTGAAAAAAAAAAAGAATACATAGAGGAAAATTTTCTTAATAGTGGTCTTTGCAAACAATTTTTAAATATTACTGCAAAAGCACAGGCAACAAAAGACAAAACAGGCAAGTGTGATCACACATCAAACTAAAAAGCTTCTGCACGGGAAAGGAAATAATCAACAGAATAAAAAGACAAGCTACACAATGGGAGAAAATATTTGCAAACCACACATCTGAAAAAGGATTAATATCCAAAATATATAAGAAATTCAAACAACTCATTAGCAAGAAAACAACCCAATTAGCATATTGACAAATCACCTGAATGGACATTTCTCAAGAGAAAGCATACAAATGAAGAAATGTTCGTCATTGCTAATCATCAGGAATTATAAATTAAAACCACAACACCATATCACTTCTCTACTGTTAGGCTGGCTAGTACTACAAAGACAAAAGATAACAAGCATTGAAAAGGATGTGGAGAAAAGGGAATCCTGTACATTGATGATAGGAATGTGTGATGGCTATTACTGAGTGTCAACTTGGTTGAACTGAAGGATGCCAAGTATTGTTCCTGGGTGTGTCTGTGGAAAGGCAGACCCACCCTCAATCTGGGTAGGAACAATCTAATCAGCTGTCAGCAAGGCTTAAATAAAAGTAGGCAGAAAAATGTGGAAGGACTAGACTAGCTGAGTCTTCTGGCCATTTTTCTCCCATGCTGGATACTTCCTGCTCTCAAACATCACACTCCAAGTTCTTCAGCTTTTGGACTCTTGATTTGCCAGGGGATCTTGGGCCTTCAGCCACAGACTGAAGCCTGCACTCTCAGCTTCCCTACTTTTGATATTCTGGGACTCTGACTGTCTTCCTGGCTCCTCAGCTTGTAGACAACCTATTGTGGGACTTTACCTTACATTCATGTGAGTAAATACTCCTTAATAAACTCCTCTTCATATACTCATCTATCTTATTAGTTCTGTCCCTTTAGAGAACCCTGGCTAATACACAATGTAAACTAGCACAGCCATTTTGAAAAACAGTGTAGACGTTCCTCAGAAAATTAAAAATAGAACTACCATATGATCCAGTAATTCCAGTTCTAGATATAAATCCAAAGGGTATGAAATCTGTATGTTGAAGAAATACATGAACTCTTATATTCCTTGAAACATTACTCACACAGCCAAAATACAGAATTAACGTAAGTTTACACCAACGGAAACTTACTAGATGAAGAATATATGATATATATTCTGTATATGTACATGTGTATACATACACACACACACACACACACACACACACACACACACACACACACAATGGAATACTACTCAGCCCTACAGAAAAAGGAAATCATATCATTTGCAACAACATGTTTGGACCTGGAGACATCATGCTAAGTGAAATAATCCAGGCACAGAAAGACAAATAATGCATGGTCTCACTTATACATGGAATCCAAAAAAGTCAAATCCATAGAACCAAAGAGTAGAATGGTAATTGCCAAGCACTGGGATGGGGTTTGAGGAAGGGAAGGATGGGAAATAGGGAAATGTTAGTCAAGGGGTACATGTTTTAATCAGACAGAAAGAAGTTCTAGAGATGTATTATGCAGCATGACTACTATAGTTAATAATATATGTACTCTTGAAAATTGCTAAGAAAGTAGATTTTAAATGTTTCTACCAAAAAAAACACAAAATAAAATTGTAAGAATGTGAGGTGGTGCATATGTTAGTTTAATTATTCCACAATGTATACATATATCAAAATGTCATAATATCGCACTGTGTACCATAAATATATACCATTTATATTTGTCAATTTAAAATAAATAATAAAGAAATTAGATAGCCTTCAACTAAGCTTATATAGCAGTATAAAAATTTTTGTAGTAACAAAATATTGTAATTTTGGTTTATACTAAATGTGCATTAAACAGGTGTTCGCATAAAATTTTAATTCAAATTACTGCTCACAACCCACAGAAAGGCATGAAAACATGTGTGTCTTACTCTTGTTACAGAAACAAATAGCTTTGTACTCCTAAGGAAAAAGAAAAATTCCTGCCTTTTGATTAGAATTCTTTGATTTTTATACTTATTTTATGGGGAGCTTTGCTGACCTCTTCATTCTACCATAGCTGGATATTCCTCCCTTGCATTTATTTTTGTTTCCTGTGAGCAATGAGTCTTGGAAACATTTGGGAAATTCTTATTCTGAGCTTGCCTGGCAACAGCCCAGGTTCCTTCTTGGACAATGCAGCATCAGAGTCTCTCCTTGGCTCTGTTTCTATCTTCTGTCCCCTCAGCTCATAGAAGCTGAAGTTACCTAGACTCCAAGACACCTGATTACAAAGACAGGAAAAGAGTTCTCAGGATATGTGCCATGAGTTCATACTGGTTTCTACAAGAGGGTTGGGATTAGAGCTGATTGATTATTCAGTTAACATTGACATTGTTGATTAGAGACTATCCCTGTTGAAAATAATACTTCCCAGCAAAACATAGACGTTCCCTTTGGCTCTGAATACTGCAGAGCACTTTCAGATGTCCCTGTGTCCTTGTGCTGTCACTCCACAGCACTGCCCAGGTATACGCTTACCATACAAAGTGGCAGTCTCAAAGGGAGGAGTGCCCACCCACATGAGGTTCCACCCTGTTCTGAGAAAGAAACTCTTTTACAGGGGGAGAGAATAGACCTTTCCAGAACCTTTAATATGAGATTTGTGTGTGTGTGAAGTCTGACCTGAGCAGCAACCTTGCATCAGACTTCAAAAGGCACTATTTCCCCTATTTCCTTATGTTGTTCTAGTGGGTACAGAAGTTGAGGAAACTTTCCCTAGTCTATGGCTAGTTCAAATGGCATCATTTTCTATTTCTCAGATTAAATTATATGTATTAAGATCCTTACTCTGTCCTTTCAGGTTTATTGCTCCTCAGACAAGATACCCCTTTTTCAAGTCCCAATCACATTCATTACAATGCCTTTCCACATTCTGGTCCAAGTCCTGGCTCTTTAGCTTTTTGAGACAATAATCCACCCTAAGGCATGTTGTGACATGTATCTCCTGCATCACTGGGATCCCTAAGTGGCACAAGCATTCACTCAACTGCTTTAGCTAGAGTCCTCAGAGTATCTTCACCTCCTCTGTCCCACTCTTCTTTCACACTGGTCCATAACCACATCTTTAATACTTCTATTTATTACAACCTCTCAAATTCTATTTTCTATTCCAATCAATAGTGCCTTAGCTCAGGCAACCACTGTCTTTCACCTGAATTACTTCAGCATCTTCCAAATACCCACCTACCTTATGTCTTATTCTCTGTTCTAATTCAGTTCATTCTCTGTAGCTGAGAACACGTCAGTAGCTTTCCATTGACTTTAGGGTTTGACCAATCTTTTTTATATCTAAATGGTAAACTATAAATTCTTTTTGTAAAAAAAAAAAAAAAAATCTTCCCAACTACAAATTCTTTTTTTTTTTATTGCATTTTAGGTTTTAGGGTACCTGTGCAGAACGTACAAGATAGCTGCATAGGTACCAACTACGAATTCTTAAAACCCTCCATGATTTGGCCCTTGCATACCTATCCAGTCTTGTGAAATTAACCTACTCTTTACTCTCTTCTACATACTATGCTCTAATAATATAATCCCTCAGCCCTCCCAAAGCTTCGTATGTGCTTTCTCACTCACTCCTGAGCCTTTACACGTGCTGTTCACACTAGCTAATCCTCCATGTTTAAATGGCATAATCATTGTGCCTGAGTCTCCGACTGTGGTAAATAAACCACAGTATCTACAGCTTCTACTAATATAGAGTATCACACGCTTCATTATTTAACTTACTATGATAGTTTTTTAAATTGTTGATTAATATAAAATATGCTCCATGAGGCCAAGGACCATGTCCAAGGTTTTAATTTTTGTATCTTAAGTATTATAGGCTCTCAATATTTATTGAAAAATACAAAAATTTTTGTATCTTAAGTATCACAGGCTCTATAAATATTTATTGAAAAATCCTGGATTTTATCAGTTCTTGCCTCCCTAGCTAAGATATGATCTCAGCTACCTAAACATTACTCTCTCAAAATTATTGCTGCAATAGTTTGGAGATTTTCACATTGTGGTAGACTGAATAATAGTCTCCCAAAATGTTCAGATTTGAATCCCTGAAAATTATGACTATGTTCTCTTACTTTGCTGAAAGGATTTTGCAGATGTGATTGTTAAGGATCTTGAAAGGAGGAGGTTTTCCTTGATTAGTGAGTGAACCCAATACCATCACATCCTTTCCTAAAAATCTTACTTAAAACCACACCACCTCTGTGAAGCCCTCTCTCTTTTCCCAGACAGATATGAAGGTTTATTCCTTCATGTGTTTAAAACAAATTAAAGGAACTTCAACTTCCATCACTATGTTATGATATTTATGGTCATGTCTGACTCTTCCTAGACTACTAGTACGGGTTTTGAGGAATTGGACTATATATTCGTTTACCTTTGTAAATCAATATGTAGGACTTGGCACAATAAATGGATACAGAATTATAATGCTGATGGGAGCAGAAACATTTATGTTTTGTGCATGCTTGTATCCCAGAATCTAGTACTACGTCTGCTGCACATAGCAGTAAGAGTGAGGCAGAGGATGGAAGTCAGAAAAAGGGTATGTGACAATGGAAACAGCAATTGGAATGACACATTTTTAAGATGGAAGGGCCCTGAGCCCAGTCGTGCAGATGGCATCTAGAAGCTGGAAGAGGCAAAGAAATTGATTCTCTCATAAAGCCTCCAAAAAGAACACCACCTGCCAACACCTTGACCTTTAGCCCCATAAGACTCATTTCAGACTTTTATCCTGAACAGGATGGAAGCAAAAAATAGAATTGATCAACATAAAAGCAGAAGTTAATAAGGTAGAACATTGTTTAATGATAGCATTTAAGAAATAAGCAAATAAGTGAATTGGTTGGGAAAAATGGAAAACCACTTGCCAGCCAAAAGACAGACAGAAGAAAGAAACTAAAAAAGAAGTGACAAAGGGAAGTGACTATCGTGATAAATTCTATTTTAAAAAACAATGTTTTGTATAATTCTCTGCAAACAACCCAAAAGCCTAAATGAAATGATACATTTTAGGAAGACGTAATTTAACAAAACCGGTCCTAATGTGGATAAAAATCCTAAACAAAACAATGGCTACAAAAAAATAAAGAAATTTATAGTAGAATTTCCTCACAGAAAAGCGCCAGTTCTTTATAGTTTCTTACAGATTTTACCAAACCTTTTAAAATCCAGAGACTTTGAGAATACCTAAAACATTGCAAAGTATAGAATGGTAGGGGAATATTCTAAATTATTTTCATGACATAAGCTTAACATTTACACCAAAACTTAACGAAACTGCACCTTAAACAATCTATAGACCAACATCACTGATTAATATTGACAAAAAAGTATTCAATAATAGAGAATCAAACAACAACACTAAAAAATAATCTACAAATTGGAGCTTTCTCCAGAACTGTAAGGGTAGTTCAATATTAGTAAACTTACTCATCAAATCCATTATGTTAGTCAATGGAGTTGGCCTGAGTCCTGGGAAAAGAGGAGGTAGAAAGTGCTGCCTCAGGAAGGCATTGAGAGAGAACACATCCTTCCTCATCCTATCTGGAAATTTACCCTCCTGTTTAGCCATTCATGTCTCTTCTCAATGGTACTCTCCAGCTCTACCGAAACTCTGGGAAAACTCCAAAAATGTCATTCTCTTAGATGTTGCATAAGCTGGTCCCCCCACCTAGTCCACCAGGAAATTATTTATTTTCCTACAAATCTTACTTAAACCCACATTACCTCTGTGACGTCCTTTCTTCCCAGGGAGTTATGGAGGTTTCTTCCCCTATGTGCTTACAATGATTAAAAGTCTGTTACTATATGTTATTGTATTATGGCTTTTTTTTTTTTTTTTTTTTTTGAGATGGAGTTTTGCTGCTGTTACCCAGGCTGGAGTGCAATGGCACGATCTCGGCTCACCGCAACCTCCGCCTCCTGGATTCAGGCAATTCTCCTGCCTCAGCCTCCCAAGTAGCTAGGATTACAGGCATGCACTCCCATGTCCGGCTAATTTTTTGTATTTTTAGTAGAGACGGGGTTTCACCATGTTGACCAGGATGGTCTCGATCTCTTGACCTTGTGATCCACCTGCCTTGGCCTCCCAAAGTGCTGGGATTACAGGCTTGAGGCACTGCACCCAGCCTATTATGGCTTTTTTGATCACGTCTGACTCCTTCTAGGTGAAAGATGGGACCGTATATCTTCCTACCTTTGTAACTGCAGTAGTAGGACTAGGAATGATATATCAGAGACAGAATTATAAATCCCATGAGAGAAGAGATCTTCTTATTGTTGTCCATGTTTGTATCGCAGAGTCTAGTACTATAGTGCACATAGATGTATATTTGTTCAATAATATGAAAGACTCAAATATGTCTTAATGGAATTGACCCTGCACTTATGCCTCACCGTCTCCTACTTACCCCCAAATTATTTATTAACTGTCTCATGTCTTAGGTCTCATCCCCCTTCCCTAGTTAAGAGTGGGCCCTATTGCCAAGCAGGTTGAAATAGGAGGCTGATAAAGAAAATCTCTACAGAAAATGCTGAAGAGGAACACAGGAATAAAAATACCTTTACTCTGATGATGCCGTATATAAGGGCAGAGGTAGTTGGTTTAAACTTCTAAATTGGCTCATTTCTATGAATGCCACTCCTCACAAGTTCAGGGACTTCCAGTGAGGGGCTTCGCAACAATCTCTGGGCTCAGTGGGGAGCTATTTCCTTGCAAATCTCCTCACTGCCACTACATGGGCCATCAGGGTGGGCCTTGGCCTCCACTAAGCCACAGGAATACACAACACCCCGCTTCTGAGAGGAAGGGAAAGAAAAAGGATCACAGGAAGTAACCCCCTTGAGGAAATTGCAATTTGGAATTTATTCTATTTCTAACAAGGCTCGAGAAGCCTATTTATATTCCCCCTCTCAGACCCTAACCTCAAGTGAACTTACTCGCAGATTCACACACATAAACATATGCACCAGCATCATCCCAGCAAGGGGGCAGCTGCAACAACAACAAAAAAAAGCACGTGGGAGAACATTATACAACACATTTAACTATACAGTCATTCCAAGAATCACATTCCCTAAAATTATTCCCTCCCTGGGAAGCAGAGTAGTGGCCAATAGGAAGAGAAATTGCTAAAACAAAAATATATTCAGTTGGATGAAATATTTACTTAAAACAGAAATGTTCTTATGAAGACATAATTCTTCAGAATTACATTATAAGCTAAAAATAAAATCCTAATCCCAGCAACTGACTGAAAGGACCATCTCTGGGCCAAGGACAACCCAGAGTAAACTTGAACATTGAGTTATTGGTCAGGACAGGATGGAGGGGTCAGGTAGGCCTTGTTATACCCCTCCCTTGGAGCTAGGATGAGGCTTTCTTTCCTAAACCCTAAACACAAACCAGCGCTTTCCAAAGGCTCCACCACTGATGTCAACTGAACGTCTGATGCTGTCCCTCCTTTTTGCCTGTTAAGAAGCCACCAACCACACAATGTTTCTTGCCTGTCTACGGAGGATGGTAAGTGAGGCTTTTGGTGTCCTTTGCTTCACCTTTTGATGTCAGAGGGCCAAAAACTCCATCCCCAAATCATACTAACATGGCCATTTTTTTGTACAGGGGTCTCATGAAGGGGTAGGAAGCTCACTTGTGGATGCACCTGTTTTTCCCTTTATTAATATTCATGACTCCTCGTATAGCTTATTGAGCATCTATTTTTAGCCATTCCACTCAGCATATATTTCTTTTTTCCTTTGCCCCTCCATAGAAGTGTCTGTTTCTGGCTTCTGGCCAGGGGCTGTGCTTCCCAGCCTGGCAGAATGGCCACACTGCAGGCTGCAGCCCTTTATGAGAAACAAGGCTCTCCCTTCCAAATTTGAACCTCCTCATTCTTCAGTTGGCAATATCATTATTCTTCTAAGAAGATATCAGTAAGGTTTCAGGGATGGTTCAGCATGATAATGAACTGTTTGGAATCATTTAAGACATACTAAATGCTGAAAGAAGTCAGTTTAGCAATAAGAAGTCGGACAACTAGAGGATAGAACCTAGAAGAGGACAAAGAAAAACTTTCCAGAAGCTGCTCATGGAAAGAGATCCACCAGGAATACAGCGATTAAAGAATTGAAGTAAGAATTGAAGGTAAAAGAAAAAAAGATGAAAGAACTTAAGTAAGTCACTTGTTATAAGAATACTCAAGGTTTTCAGAAAAAAATAAACAGAGCTAGTCAATGATGCCTGGTAGTGAAAGATATTTGGAATTTCAGGCCATTGAGGGTAGCATGCTACGTGTTGTTTTAATTTTGGGAATTAGAGTAAAATGAAAATAATTTCTGAAGGAGGCTCCAGCCAAACTTTAAAAAGGAAAAAAATGCAAAGAATAGAATGTTTGAAAAATGTATTATTAATAGTTGAAAGTACATATTTTAGAACTGGACTGATCTGGTCACAGTCTAGTTTTGCCATGTTACTTAACCTCTCTAAAGGTAGTTTCCTAGCCTACAAAATGGAAACAGTTACACATTACTGCCAGAGGTTTCATTTAGTTGAGAAAAATGTATGTAAATTGCTTGACACAATCCCTAGCACAAGAATAAGACTCCATAATAAGTAATGGTGGCAACAGTAAGAGTACTGCTACTAGCTGACCATTCTGAAAGCTGAGCCCGAGGGAGTGATTAGTATACACAGTACAGTTGTAACTTCTTCACACATTAATTCATTTAATCTTCACAGCAACTCCATAGGGTCCATACTTTTATTAGTACAAATTACAGAAAGTAAAACTGAAGCATACACAGTTAACTTACTTGCCTAAAATAAGCTTAAGTAGAAGAACCAATATTTAAACCCAGGCAGTCTCTCTCTAGAGCCTTCTATGTTAGCCACTAACTGTGTGATAGTGTTATCGAGTAAATGGGCTTGCTGTCTGATATGCTCAGAAGCCAATAGCCGTGCACCAGCTTTTGAGAAAAGAAAGGTTTTACTGCAAAACTGGTCAGCAAGGAGACATGAGCGGGCTCAAATCTGCCTTCCTGATTTGGGGGTCTTGGACAAGTTTTAAGGGACCAAGAGGAAGGATTTAGTAATACTGGATTGGTAGGGTCTGGTTGGAAGGCTTCAGATTTGGCCATTTAAGGTAAAGTAGGTTGAGGTAGATTTGAGCTCAGATCTTCCTGGCCAATGAACCCATTGCTTCTGAAAGAGTTTCGCCATCCAGGTTCCAGGGATCTTCCTGTCTTCTTGGTTCTGAAGGGAGGAACCATTGGTTCCAGGTGTTGTTAGAGGTCAAAGCTTTTGGCTCTGTTGTACCTACAAGCTAACTCAACATTTTGTTATCAGCATCATAGAGCCATCTGGGGCTGATCCTGTGGTTACAAATCTTCCCCCTTTTGTTTGGTTAGTTTTCAATCTTGAGGGAATTGACTGTCTACCACTCTAGCTATTTTTTGTTGAGAAGGGACATAGGTCTGGGTTTGAGGAATGAAATTGTTTCATATTTCATTGTAAATATTCACAGGTCCTGGGTTGTGGTCAAACAGGTGGATCAGCGAACTTTTGATATTTAATAATTATTTCATGAGTGGGGGAATTGATTTAAAAATACAAGATAGACAGCAGGTACAGACCTTGAGAGAAGAAAGAGGAATCTCACCATATACGGAAATGTGATTTTTAGTTTAAGTGGACCCTCAAAGATAGATCTTATTCCTGATGAAAACAGGTTATTTATATATTATATCCAGGTTTGTTAGAGAACACTAGAAGTGTTCAAGTGGTTTTTGGTATAATATTATTTGGGTGGGTCTCAACTGTTTTAGAAGTTTTAATGTAAACACAGCATGACGTATTAGTCAAAGCACAAACAACTCTTTGTTTAGCCAGTATATAACCTAGAGTACTTTTATTATCTAGTGTTACTTTAGCCAAAGCACCTAACTCTCTCTGTTGAGCCGCCATGGCCAATGTGGTCTCCTTGGCAAGCTTTTTCAGGGAGATAGAAAGGTTTTTAATCATATGTTTATGAGAAGCAACTCCCTGCCATGGCAACAGAGTTTGTCTAAAGAAATATCCTATACCATCTGGTGGGCCACCTGGTAAATATTTATCTGGGAGGATGTTTAGCATAGATCTTCTGGCCATTGAGAACAGTTTTATGGTGTTAGTCTAATGCCTAGCATCATTAACGTTATAGACAGCGAAAGGAGTGACTAAGTACCCTAGTAAACAGATGTCTCTTGGGCGTCAGCTGTCAAGGCATTCATAGTCCCAAGGCTGGCTATTTGTTTCATAGACAAAGACGTATCCTGAGGACATGCATTAAATACCAACCATGTTAACATTTAAGTTCTCAGTTTGGGGAATTTTACTTTGGACTTGATCAAACTAGAAGCCAAAATATAGTGGAGTCTAGAAAGAGTTATCTAACTTACAAATTGGTAGGGAAGAGGGCAATCCTTGAAGTTATACTAGGTTCTTTTTATTTAAATCTTGATGTAATCATGTAGATCTACAGTTTGAGGACACACCAGTGTATCTCTCCTGGACCAAATGATAGAAAACAGGAAGTGGAATGTAGGTGCGTTAGTAAACAGATGATTTCTGTTTCTGCATTAGCCAATGTCTGGCTTCTGTGAGCATAGAACCCTTTATCCTCACAGATTTTTAGCTGTTGACATAGGTGTCCTTGCAGGGGATGCTAATGGAAAACAGGGAGCTAACAATCCTCTACCAGTAAATCTGGCCCCATAGGTTATACCTGTGGGTTTTTGATCATAGGTCACCAGAAAATTAGGCACTTTAGAGAAGATGGTCACAGAGATAAGCAGCGGATCAGCACGATCAAGTGCAGAGGAAGGTTTTGGATGACATCTCTAACATTTAGATAGATTTTGTGAGGTAGGTAGGGAATGGGACATTTTTATCAAGAAATTATCTTTTTTGGGGGGAGTGGTGGCTCATGCCTGTAATCCCAGCACTTTGGGAGGCCAATGTGGGTGGATCACTTGAGGTCAGGAGCTTGAGACCAGCCTGGACAACATGGTGAAATCTCATCTCTACTAAAAGTACAAAACTTAGCCAGACATGCTTACTTGAACTCAGGAGGCGGAGGTTGTAGTAAGCTGAGCTCATGCTACTGCACTCCAACCTGCATGACAGAGTGAGACTCTATCTAAAAAAAAAAAAAAAAGAAAGAAAATTTTAAAAAGAAATTATATTTTTATGTTGAGGTTGGGGCAAGCAAAAGGATATAATAGAGAAAAACTGTGGGCATTTTTAACAGAGGAAATGGCTTTGTTTCCCTGGGAGCAGCTATTTGGCTGACAGAAAGAAAAGAATCAGAATAAAATAAACTCTACCCAAGGAAGTTCTCTAAGGTCCTAAATAATATTTTTGAGGTTAAATCAAGGAGGTAGAGATGATTAATTTAATAGCATAGAATCATGTATATGACAAGGTAGAAATTTAGTTGCATTAATATAGGCTTGGTCTGATAGCTTGGGCAAGCTTTCACCTTAAGCTGTCTCCTATTTCTGTCCTACCAGTTCCATCAGGTGGAGGTTGGTGTTAGAGACAGAAATGGATTTTTATTTATCTGGAGATCCAGGAGCCTTTTTGGTCTTATTGGGTTTTTTGAAAAATAACTTAAGATCAGTTACGAGTTTCCAAGAGTGTTCCTGGGTGGAAGAGCTGGTTGTGGGCCTCCACAGCCATCTGGTGTCTGCTCAGTCTGGTCCTTTGGTTTTACTTATCTATGAAGGGTATGACCTCTTTTAGAATTTTACAGGGGCCAAGAGGAATATTCTGAAAATGGGAATAACTTTTACCCATGAATGATGAATTTAGGGCCTCAAACCTTTTATCTTTATTGCTGAATGGATCACTAAAGGACCTTCATAGAGCCTATTCTATTTGGACTGTAGTTGGTCTTCAGGGTGGTGATTTTTCTAGGTCTTAAGTTGCACTCAGTTTCCTGGACTTAGACAATGTAAAGGAACATCTATAGGAAACGTTAAGATAGCTAGAAGTGTAATTACGTATAGCAGATGAAGTTGTACCAAGAGACTGTACGCTTATAGCATCTAATGCATTTATATTATGATCATTTTCAAGATTAAAATAATATTTAGTCTTAAGAAAGGATGTCTCACATAGAATTTTGTAGGGGCTAACCCGGTGCTTGCTTTTGGGGGCCAATCTTACCCCAAGCAGGGCAAATGTCAAGACCTTATCCTGTGTTAAATTGGTTTTTGACACATTTTGGCAAGTGTATTTTTTAAGATATTGTTTACCTTTTGAGTCTTTCTCGTAGACTGGAGACTAAGAGATGCGTAATTTCCACTGCTTCCTAAGTGCTCCATAAACTTCATATGTAAGTCTGTTATCTCTGTTGTCACTTTGAATTGAAGTTAGCAATCCAAAGTAAGGAATTATGTCTTTTAATAAAGTTTGAGTTACCTCAGATGCATTTTTTTGTTTGACATGGAAGGACCTTGACCCACGTAGTGAAGGCATCTACAAGTACCAACAGGCATCTATCGTTTCCTCCAGCTCTTGGCATAACTGCAAAGTCTGTTTGATAATCTTGTCTTGTTTCTGTTCCTCAGGTTTAGATCTCTTCACCTGCTGGAGGTGGCCTGTCTTTGGATTCTTTGTAGCACAAATCAGACAATTTTGGACAACCTTTCAAATAGTCTTTTGTATGTGTAGCCTGACAATAAACTTTGGTAACTAATGATAGGTTGTGTTTCTTCTATAGTGAGTTCTTTGACGTAACTGGAAAATAATCCTTTATCCAATGCTCAGGGACAAGCACTATTCCTTGTTCACTGTAAATCTAGGTTTCTTTGGTTGTTTTATACTGTTCCCTATCCAAGTCTTGAGTACAAGTGAGAAATCTCTACTGATTTGCTCTTTCTAGGTTTACCTTTGAGTACTGGGTTAAATAAGGTCAGGTTCATACTTGGAATTAGTACCAGAGCCTTTGTTTTAGGCTCTTTTGTCCTGGCTGTATGTTTTTCTGCCTGATCAGCTAGATTATTGCATTTAGTTATCTAGCTATCAGGTTTTTTGGTGTCCTGGGCAGTGCACTATGGCCATTTTTTGGCAGCAAAATGGAGTCTAAGAAGTCTAATATCTCTCTTGCATGTTTAATTTTTTTATGAGATTAGTGAGTCTCTGTCTTTTTATATAGCTCCATTTGCATGCACAACCAAAGAGACATGTTTGGAGTCTGTATAAATGGTAGCCTTTTTCTTCGTCCTGAGATGTGTAGCTCATGTGAGGGCATGAGTTCTGCTTTTTCGGCAGAGATACCTGGTAGGAAAGCCTCAGCTTTTAAGATTTTCTGGTAAGTCACTACTGTATATCTGGCTTTTCAGAGATCCTGATCCATGAGTCTGTTCACATTGGTGAACATTCCCAGGTCTGGGTATTTCAAAAACTGATTTGTCAACTCAGGCCTATTCTTACAGAGCCTCTTCATGGATTTCAGGCAGTAGTCCTTCTTCTACTTGTAATAAGGCAACTTGGAGGGTGTAAGCTTATCTAAGAGACACCCTAATATTATTCATTCTGCTGAAAAATTACTTGTGCATTTAATTTTGTTAGCAAGTCTTATCCCAGCAAAGGTATTGGACATGCAGGTATATATAGGAAGCTATGTTTAAATAGGTTTTTCCTCTCTGGCATTTGAGTGGCTGAAGGAAAGGCTTTCAAAGGTGTTTCCCCAGATATACCAGTAATAGCAGTGGTCTTTGGGAAGAAGCAGCTTTGTCTTGTGTTTGGGATAGTGTATGTATCTCCAGGGTCAACTAGAAAATCTATGCATCTCTTTTTCCACAGCAATTGTCATCTGCACTTCTTTGTGGGAAATGTTGGCAGAGCTAATAGAGTGTATAGAAGTCTCTGGGTCTCATCATTACTGGTTGCTATTAGTAAGCTGTGGCATGTGGTGGGTTGACTTGTGGGGAATTTTACCTTAAAAGTCCATAGACAAGTATGTTACTCAAGTTTTCCATTTTGTGCAAGTTTATCTGAAATGACTGGAACAAGTTCCTGTACTAAGAAGGTGTTCTGGGTCTGTGGTGTGGTGACTATAGGTATTCCTCTTCAGAGAATCACCGATGGGCTAGATATGCCCTCTTTCACGTCTCAGAGGGTCCTTAACACCAGATGGTATTGGATTGCTTGAGATGTTGGCATTACCACGGCCCCTTATGTGCTCCTCCTGGATGAGCTGTTGACGTTCTCTCCAACCCAGGAATGGGTTATGTTTTTTTCTGGTGGGACTGCCTACAAAATTACTTTATGTCATAGGCCAATAGCCTCAACGCCTCTGCCAGGCTCTTAGGAACACCCTAAAAGGGCAGGAGGAAGCAAGTGTTTCATCTTTGGAATCCAAGGACTTTCATTTAAACAAACTTCTGATGAGGTTGTTTGTCACAACCTTGTCACAACCACCAAAAATTTTAACCTCTGTTAGGAAAAATAATTATGCAAACCAAAAACTCACACACAGACAAAGGAAAACCAAAACCAAGCCAAACTGAGAACTCTAACAGTTACTGAATCTCAGTATTGCACTTATTCTTTGGGACCCTGCCCCGAAGCCAGGACTGTAATAATCTAACCAGGATCTCCCTAGGGTGGGATTCAAACCCATGATGCTAGACAAAAATAGGACTCTATAGTCCTAGACCAAAGACAATTTAAGGTGTAAGCACATATTAACAACATATGAGTCCAAAAGGCAGCTTATCCAGAAGCAGTTTCTTTCCTCAAAAGAGAAAGTAGCACTCAAGGAGCCTGAAATTTCATGACAGAGAATAACCACCCCACAGCTAAGCCTCTGGATAGACTGGTCTAGGTAGCACATTCAGGGTCGGTGGAGAAGCTTTCATCCCCACTGAGGGGCCACAGTGCCTTGGCAGGCATTGGCCTCATATTGGGCACCAAGATTTGCTATCAAGCAAATGGGTTTGCACACAGAAGCCAATAACTACAGCACCAGCTTTAGAGAAAAGAAAAGGCTTTATTGAAAAACAAGTCAGCAAATAGAAAGCAGTTGGCTCAAATCTGTATCCTTGATTTGGGGTGTAAGGGAGGTTTTAAGGGATCCGAGAGAAAGGGAAAGGATTTAGAAATGTTTGCTTGGTAGGGTCTGATTAGAGGGCTCCAAATATAACTATCTATGGTAAGGTATGTTGAGATACATTTTAATCTGGGATCTTCTGGGCCAGTGGACCCCTCACTGCTGAAAGAGGTCTGGCTTTCAGGTTTCAGTCATGTCTTGGTCTTATTTCTAAGGGGAGGAGTCTTTGGTTCTAGGTATTGTTAAAAGTCAAAGATTTTACTATTGCACATATCTGGGCTATATGATTTGCAGTTAAGTAGCTGTTGGCAGTGTGGGAGAAGGGTGTTGTTTCTCTGGCCAGGAAGTAAATGAACTGTGCTGGTATCAGAGACTAAATTCATCACAGCACCAAGCAGCATCCTGCTTCTGGTGCAGCCATGAGCAACAGGCTTCTCTGCTGTGTGATCATTTGTCTCCTGAGGGCAGGTGAGTCCTGGGCACAGGTAAGGAGTCCCTGTCACTGAATTCACAGGATCTAACTATAAAATGTTTCTTCATGAAAGTCACATTAGTCTCCTTTTCCAGGCTCTGTCTTTATTTAATCACCCATTTTTCCTCCAAATAGACTTCAAGAATGCTATAGTTACACAATTCCCGAGACACAGAATTATTGGGACAGGAAAGGAATTCATTCTACAGTGTTCCCAGAATATGAATCATGTTGCAATGTTCTGGTATCGACAAGACCCAGGATTTGGACTGAAGCTGGTCTATTATTCATCTGGCCCTGGCAGCATTGAAAAAGGAGATGTCTCTGGGGGGTATCATGTTTTTTGAAATAATATGACGTACTTTCCCCTGACCCTGAAGTCTGCCAGCACCAAGCAGACATCTGTGTATCTCTGCGCCAGCAGTTCAGCCACAGCACTGCATACCCACATCCTCTCTGCACAAAAAAGGTGCAGACTAAAGAGGAAAAGCCTGCCCTCAAAATTCCTCACCCCAAATAAGAGAAGTTTCCTCACAAGTATCGGACAAAAAGAGCCAAACTCTGTAAAATATTTGAAGAGATTTATTCTGAGCCAAACATGAGTAAGCATGGCCAGAGGCAGAAGCTCAAGAGGACTGAAGAACATGTGTCAAAGATGGTCAGGCTACAGCTTTGTTTTACACCTTTTTAGAGACATCAGACATCAATCAATACATGTAAGCTGTACATTGTTTCCGTTTGGAAAGGTGGGACAACTCAAAGAGGGGGCTTCCAGTCATAGGTGTATTCAAAGACTTTTCAGACTGGCAGTTGGTTGAAAGAGCTAAGTTATTATCTAAAGACTTGGAATCCATATAAAGGAGTGTCTGAGTTGTGGGGACCAAGGTTCTCATTATGCAGATGAAGCCTCCAGGGAGCAGGCTTCAGAGAGAATAGACTGTTTCTTATCAGGCTTTAAAAGGTACTAGACTCATGAGTTAATTCTCTTCTGGATCAGGGAAAAGTCATGGAAAGGAAAGAGAATTATCTATAGAATGTAGATTTTCCCCATAATAGACAGCTTTGCAGGGCCATTTAAAAATATGTCAAAAAATATACTTTGGGGTGAAATATTTTGATTTTTTTCAGAGCCTGCTGTCAGTCATGTTGATATTTTATTGCTACAAAGTGTCTGTTTTGTCACTCTTAAGGTCTCCATTTTAATATTATTGGCTGTCACAGAGAGACAATGAGATGTGCCCTTAGCTCCTGGCAGTCTCTTTCTGATCCCCTTGATCTTCAAATATACATCAAATCTGTCTCATGTTTGAAATCTCTCTGATCTCCACTTCTGCTTCAAGACAGAGAAAAACTCTGCTTTTAAAGCACTTTGGTGATTAGGTTAGGCCAACCGGAATAGTATTTATTTTATCAAAGAATGTAACGTCATCACTTGAATAACATCTTATTATATTTTTAGGCTCCATTCATGCTCAAGTGAAGGAGATTATACAAGGGCATGAGTCATTAGAGGTCATTCTTGGAATTCTGCCTACCATACCAATAGAGATCAAATGCCAGGAAAGTCAGGAATAGAAATTCAGAAAGCATACAATCAAATATACTAAATTAGAATTCAAAACTACTCAAGAGATGGTTCAGAGTTTTGGCCATGCAGTGGATCAAATTTTCTTACTACTGCTTAATCAAGGACACAGTACAAAAGTAGAATGAATTGGTCTTTATCAAAACAGAGCAAAGAGCAGATCTAGAAAGGAAAGGCAAGAAGGTGGAATAGATCTGGCTTTTACTGGAGGGACACTGGAGATTTAAGTTAAGAAACGGAATTGTCTTAGTCCCTGAGTTAACAAAAGAGAAGAAAGATGAGACCAGAACCTTGGTCAATGAAAGAGCAGTAAGTGGAAAGGCAGAATGGAGTGAGGGTGGACAGCACGTTTCTGAAGAGAATAAACTTAGTTGTCAGATGAAAAGAGATAAATAATTAGCTTTGTCCTTACAAATTTTGAGGTAACTTATGGAAATACTTTTTCTTATCAGCTGATTAATTTGGGGGGAGGTAACACAATTCTTTGAAATTCCAGTGAGTAGAAAACTAGGCTCAACCTCCAGATAAAGCCTCGAAAAAGTAATGCCTATTCAAATCCAGTTAACAGGAGACCATCTACTGTGACTTTATTATCAGCAAGCTGGTGAAAACTTCCTGAAGAAGAAATATGGGATGATCCAGAAACCGATTAAAGTCTCAGAACAACAAATAGTTTCTCTTCTTGTGAATTAATTCACCCTTCCACAATTAAACAGAGATAACTCAGGGTACCTCAAACACTGATGAGCTTCACAGAAATGAATTGCCACCCAATTCCATTGATGAAGAAAGATAAGAAAATGAGGAAAGAAGAGGTACTTTCAGAGAGAAGAATTGTTGAGAAGGTAGCAGTCCTTTCTCCTTTCTCTTTCCATGAGGTAGTTGCTATTCATTGCTCTATGATGGGGACTGGGAACACAAGAATCACCACTCATGGACTAATGAATTCAAGATCTGTACCTTCCATTTTGATTCCATATTTGAACTTAAATTTATTCAGGACACCAACTGAATACTTCTGCCTAACATTAAAACTCATATCGTATTTCCCTCCCAAGCTGCATTTCCTCTGAGTTCCTGACTTGATGGATTGAGTTATTTATCTGTGCAATATATGAACACTGAGAGTTATGCCTTATTTGCCTTGGACACTCAATTTGTATGTAAGCTCTTTCATTTCTAACTCCTAAATATCTTAGTTCTTTTTTTATCTCAATCACTGCAACCACTGCCATGTTTATGCCCTTTTTACCAGCTTACAAATAAATATAAAAGGTGTCATTAATCTCTCTAGTTCCTTATTAATCTTCATTCCATCTAATTTAGTATTAGTATTATACCCAAGTATAGTCTTCCAAAGTACAAAGATCTCTTTCAATCACTCCTTCTGCAGCATCCTTCAGCAGCTCCCCCATGGTCTGCAATATATACAATCTAAGTTTATTAAAATGAAAAAACTTGTGACTATCCATTTAATATTTTGAAAAAAGGAAAATTAGTCCTTTACCAGAAAAAATGGCAATGTATTATAATGTCAAGTTCACACTAGAGTCTATGATGGTGACAAAGAGCTCTATATTTTTCTTCTTGAGTCACTTTGATATCCTCCCACAGTAAGACCACTAGAGTTAGTGTTTTAGTCTGTTCTCACACTGCTACAAAGAATACCCAAGACTGGGTACTTTATAAAGCAAAGAGGGTTAATTGATTCACAGATCCACAGTGCTGGGAAGGCCTCAGAAAACTTACAATCACGGTGGAAGGCAAAGGAGAGGCAGGCACCTTCTTCACAGGATGGCAGGATGGTGTGAGTGGCAGCAGGGGAAATGCCAGATGTATAGACATTAGATCTCCTGAGACTCACTCATAATGACGAGAACAGTATAGGGTAAACTGCTCCCATGATTCACTTACCTTCACCTGGCCCACCCTTGACACCTGTGGATTATGGAGATTACAAATCAAGGTAAGATTTAGGTAGGGACACAGAGCCAAATCGTGTCAGTTGGATACTGAGGGAAGTATACTGTATTAATCATGCCTTCTTATTGTCTGTATTTTACATGTTTTGACATCCATATTTTCTGATGTTTTTACCTCTGGGAACTTGCTGATCTTGGAGGGACTGACCCTCTCAGGGTTAGCTAATTCCTAAGGATAGCAAAATACTTTCCCTAGAGGATGCCTTTCATATTAGATCAAGCAATCCAAACCACCTCCGTTATTGGGCTCTCATACTCTGAACTCCTATTTTCCTACCCTAATTACCACAGGGCCAGGTACGAAACAACTTGAGATAATCCCTGCACCTTGGAGCCTGCTCAAATTTTTCAAACAATCCAATGCTAAACCTACTTAGCCTGCTACCGTTCCTCATTCATCCGTTCAGTGAAAACACAATGAAGGTTCTTGCCAATGTTTCCTTCTTTCTTCTGTCCAGCTGTTGTGATTCCTATCGCTATCTTTTTTTCCAACTAGGTATTGAGCGCTCTCTTTTTAGACTAGTCCTAAACCAATATAGCCACTCTCTAGGAGACCTCTGTCCCAGCAGAGGGGGAGTTAGATTTAGGTGTGAGTGTCAGGTGAGACACAGTGAGGAAGTGAAAACAAAAATGTGTGAAAGAAGAAATGTATTACTCACAGAAACCAAAGAGGTTAGAGAGGAAGTGTGAAGACGGCAGGGAGCTCATCCAGTTGGGGCAGGTAAGGCGGGAGGGGGTGAGTGAGAGCCTGTGGAACTATGCCTTTATTAAGGTCCACAGGCATTATTCCTTAGGCTTTCCTGTGGGGGTCATGGGTCAGCTACTTTAAATAAAATATTCCAGAAAAAGGAAACTTACTTGAAGTAGCATTGGCTGCTTTGTTTTTTGTTTGTTGGTTTTTGTTTGTTTGTTTGTTTGTTTGTTTTTTTGTCAGAGTCTTGCTCTGTAACCATGCTGAAGTGGAGTGGCATGATCTCGGCTCACTGCAACCTCCACCTCACAGCTTCAAGTGATGACCCTGCCTCAGCCTCCCAAGCAACTGGGACTACAAATGCACGCCACTATGCCTGGCTAATTTTTCGTATATTAGTAGAGACAGGGTTTTACCATGTTGGCCAGGATGGTCTCAATTTCCTGACCTCGTAGTCTGCCCGCCTCGGCCTCCCAAAGTGCTGGGATTACAGGCATGAGCCACTGTGCCCAGCCCAGCCGTTAGGTTTTATCATGGTCAGCAGCTCTGGAGTGTGTTGGGTCAGGGGAATGAGAAATAGACCATATAGCCACCAACCATACAGGGAGGGGAAGTTTCAACTGGGCTAAAGGTGACAAGGTATGACTGGGTTTCAATTCATTTGTTTCAGGCCTTAAAAATAATAATAATAAAAAGACTGGGGCTACGGGCAGTGGCTCACGCCTGTAATCCCAGCACTTTGGGAGGCCGAGGCGGGTGGATCATGAGGTCAAGAGATCGAGACCATCCTGGTCAACATGGTGAAACCCCGTCTCTACTAAAAATACAAAAAATTAGCTGGGCATGGTAGCGCAGTGCCTGTAATCCCAGCTACTCAGGAGGCTGAGGCAGGAGAATTTCCTGAACCCAGGAGGCGGAGGTTGCTGTGAGCCGAGATCGCGCCATTGCACTCCAGCCTGGGTAACAAGAGCGAGACTCCACCTCAAAAAAAAAAAAAAAAAAAAAAACCACTGGGCCTGTATGGCCCTGCATAGTGTATCACGCCCCTTCTTGTTGGGAATTGTAGCTAACAAACTGTATTTTCAGTGGCAGCTGTCTCTGATCCATGAGCTCTACCATACCTGAATAACAACAACACTCATATTCTAAAACATTTGCTTCTTATGAGTAGGAAGAATGGATCAGTGCTTCAGATTCTCAGACACGTCCAGAGGAGAAGGTGAAGAAAATCAAATGACCAGATCATATCCGGCTTGATTGAAACACACACAATATAATACCCCTTTGTCTCTATGTCTTCACCAGCTCTTCCAGTACACCTGTGTATAGTATGCTGACAAGTTCTCTATCTTCTTCAATCTGTTAAATCATTTTCTATTTTCCTACAGTGTGGTGAACCAGGAGAGCCCTGGGTGTGGTGGAAAGTGGCAAGGGGTTAAATCCATCTAGGAAGGAGATGGGTGGGTGAAAAAAAATTGTTTTACATATACAAAGGTTTCTATGATTACAAGCCTAGTATGAAATCCAACCACACCTACCACGCACAATCCCACTTACTGTAAGCGACACTGAAACCTATCTGTGAATACACGCTGTGCACAGTATTTCCCTTAGATGGCACATCTGCAAATTTACTCTGCACTTTCAAATATAACTTAAAACAACAGCACTACGTGAAATGTACTGTTTTCCCAAGAAGATTGTAGACTCTTTCCTCTGTATTCTCCGTACCTTACACAATTCTCCCTTTCTGCAAATACCAGATTATCGTGTTTATTGGTATAGTGATCTTACCATGGGCCTACAAAATCCCTATGGTCAAAGGACATATATTTCCATTATTCCTTCCCCAGAATCTTCTCCTATGCATGGCACCCATATTTAATGAATGATAAGACACAATTAATATAGGGGTGAAGATGCTGAATTTTGTGTTTATGCCTCTATTCTCAGGTGTGAAACAGCACCTGACATTTAACAGGTGTTCATTATGTGTCTGTTAAAAAAAGAAACCAAAAAAAATCAGCAATGTCTACAGTGATTTGAACCTGGGTTTGCCTCTTCTCTCCTTCTTCTTCCAAAATATATTCCTTAAATTTAACCACACTTGCCTTCGTTTTCTGTCTAAGGGCTAGTGGTAGGTAGGATAACTCTGTAAGATGTCTATGTCCTAAACCTCAGAACCTGTAACTATGTTACCATACATAATAGAAGATAATTAAGTTTGTAGATAGTTAAGTGTGCTAATTAGCTAACCTGGAGGCAGGAAGATTATCCTGACTTGCAGGTGGGCTAAATGTAAACACAGAGGTACTTAAAAGTGACTATGGTGAGAGTGATGTGACAATTCTGTATGCTATTGCTGGCTGAAAATAATGAAAGGGGCCACAAGTCAAGGACTGTGGGAGGCCTCTAGAAGCTAGAAGAGAAAAAACAAACAAACAAATAAATGTATTCTCTCCTAGAGTCTCCAAAAAGCAAAGTGCCAATGAGACCCATCCTGGACTGCTAACCAAAATAATTGTAAGATAATAAGTTTGTGTTGTTTTAAGCCACTAAGCTTCCAGTTATAGGGTACCGCAGTAAGAGAAAACTATTATAAGGCTCTATTTCCAAGCAGCTGAAAAAAGGCAGCTGATGAAGGAAGTCATGCTGGGAAGTAGCCTGAAAGGCAAAAGCACAAAAATAGGAGTTTGAATCAGATGATTCCACTTTCAAGGGTGGATTTTTCAGAGACACGTGAACCAGAGCAACTCCATGTTAAACAGGAGCTGGGTAAAATAAGGTTGAAATCTACTGGGCTGCATTCCCAGATGATTAAGGCATTCTAAGTCACAGGATGAGACAGGCAGTCAGCACAAGATACAGGTCATAAAGACCTTGCTGATGAAACAGGTTGCAGTAAAAGAAGCCAGCCAAGAGCTACCAAAACCAAGATAGCCACAAGAGTGACCTCTGGTCGTCCTCACTGCTACACTCCCACCAACACCATGACAGTTTACAAATGCCATGGCAACATCAGGAAGTTACCCTCTTGGTCTAAAAAGGGGAAGCATGAATAATCCATCCCTTGTTTAGCATATGAACAGGATAAAACCATAAAAGTCAGCAACAACCACCCTCAGTGCTGCTCTATCTATAGAGAAGCCATTCTTTTATTCCTTTATTTTCCTAATAAACCTGCTTTCACTTTACGCTATGAACTCCCCCTGAATTCTTTCTTGTGTGAGATCCAAGAACCCTCTCTTGGGGTTTGGATAGGGAGTCTTTCCTGTAACTGCTTTCTGGTGACGATGAAGGGACTATAGTGAGGAAACCCTGTAATCAAAATAACTTTGGGTAAGTGTTGGGGTCCCATAACATCTTCCTGGCAAACCCTGAAGGAAAGCTACTAAGGAGACCTCCTCACAACCCAAGGAAATAGACTGTAGCCCTGATTGGACAACTTTGGGTAAGCGGTGGAGAACCTACCCAGGCAAAGAATGGGATTGTGATGGAGGCCCAATAGGGAAGTTAGAGTCTCTCCTAAGGCAGAGTGGGTTAAAGTCTCTTCTTAATAAAAGGCAAGACTTGAATGACTTTGGGTTAGAGTCCTTTTCTAAGATTTAGTGGGTTATTGGCGGCTCTCAGAAAAATCCCTCTTGGTAAAATCCCTCTCAGTTAAGAATAGGTTTTGCACTATGGGATGGTAACTGCTATTCTCCTTAGATTAACCTGCCTTGAACTCCTTGCTGACAGCTGTGGTGACAGTTTTAGGCATGTATAGGATCATGGGACATGGGGAACTATTTCCTCCCTAAAAGGGAAAAGTTGAGAGCCGATGGAAAACGTCCCTTCACAACCATCAAGCGGCCACTTGAACTGTTCAGTGTCTCTGCAATGGGTGGGTCTTTCTCTGGCCTCTGAGTGCCTTGCCTTCCCAATCCAGCCTCAGGCAATACTTTCCTCTTTCTCTTCCTCTCCCTGTCTGTCTCTCTTTCTCTGTGCAAACTGGTTGAATCAATGGTAAAAATCACTGTTTATCTCCTGTAAAGTTTTGATTAATGGAAAAAAGGATTTGTGAGGCTAGATATAAGTTGTAGTGAATCTGGTGTGCTTTGTGTGTTTTTCTGTATTGTTCTGTCATAAAGAGGGGTATTTTATGATAGAACACTGGCTTAGGACACCTGTAAACTCACTTTTCAAGACAACTCAGCAAATTGGTCAGTTACAAACTTCGCTGCAGATTCCTAAGGAAAAAAAACTGAATGAGGTTTCTGTCTTGTCTTGTATGTCCTTGGGAGCTTGAAGCTGTAACCATGTGGCCACGTTTTCTCTTTTCACAATGGAAGTCTGTGTTCAGGGTTCTAGTCCTGTCTCAGGGGATGAGTTTTTGTATCTTCTTCTGTGTGTATTTATGTGTATTATGTGTGTGATGTTTATTTCTAAAAGAGCATTGATTAATAGATTTAACAATAATGAGAGCTTAAATCTAACATTTTGTAAAAAAAAAAAAAAAAAAGTAAAAAGTGTAATGCCTTTTAGTTTTTGTGACTTAGCAGTTTTCCAGAAATAAAAACAATTTTAAAGATTATCAGTAAAATAAAAATATCTTCAAAAAGGTAAACATTTGGCTTAAATTAGGCAGGTCAAATATTAAACTGCTAAATGCTTGAAGGTCATAAATGACTTCTTTAACTTTTGAAAATTGTTCCATTTACTTACCTTGAAGCCATTAGATTCTAGATAAGACCTGGGGACTTGTGGAGTTAGCCACACCCCCTAACTATGCTGGAGTCAGCCTTTATCTGCACTTCTGCCCTGTGTGTCCCAGGGTAGGCTCCACACTTAGTACATAATTAAAATCCTGAACTTACCAAGGTTTTTCACAAAAAGTAGAAGTTGCTAAGAGTTAACATTATAAAATATAATTGATACTACTGAAGAAACAGTTTTATATGCAACTTGTGTAAAGAAAGTGAAACATATTTTTGGTAAAATATATATATAAATTTAGACTTTATTTATATGTATATATATGTGTGTGTCTGTGTGTGTGTGTGTGTGTGTGTGTGTGTGTACATATATATATATAGAGAGAGAGAGAGAGAGAATCATGGGAATTCAGATTTTTGTCTAGATTAAAGTATTAAAGAATCATTTCAAGTTAGGATAAAGCTGAGTATTTGAGCAAGCTGTGGAAATCTTGTGAAAAAATAATCATATAAGAGATTGTTTGGATATTGGCTAAAATTAAAAGGGTATTATTCAGTTACTCTGGAAACTGAACAGTGGAATAAAAGCATTAATCTGCTCTTTAAAAAAACACTTGTAAAGGCTTATAAAAGGTTTATAAAAATCCTACCTTATGGTCAACATAATTAAGATTGAATACATTTGTCTATAAAGTTTTACTAAGAATTGAGTTTGACATCAATAATGTATGAATGCAACAGTGACATTTGGCTTATTTAACATTACAATCATACAAAAAGCATTATCAAATACAAAATGGTGTTTGGTTTTTTGGGGTCTGTATTTGCATAAATGTGTTATTGGTACATGTCTCACAATTATAAAAAAACTTCTATAATTCTGATATGTCTTAGAGTATGTTATTAATAATTGTTAATTAAAATCATTGTGTGCCACAGAGGCAACCAAGTTTTTCTAGTCAATTTTAGCTTTAATTGTGTCTGTCCTAAGACTTTGTTCTCCACAGACAATTGTTGTCTCATTTTGGTCCCCTTTAAAAGGTGGTTTAGAATCAACTGTAGGCGTCTATAGTGCTCTGAATGCAGGTTTTCTGATAACTTTGGACATTGTGACATCAGAAAAGAGGAAAACCTTTCAGCACTCAGGGAGAACTGAAATGTTCATGAATATCAAGCAGAACAGAAGTTAACTTCATGGACTGCATTAGCAAAAGTCTAAAGTAATATTTTTAACTTGTTGAGTAAAATGTTGCTGATCTTTTTTGTTTCAAGGTCAAGGAAACTTTTCTTTTGAGCTACTATAGCTTTTAGCAATCAAGTAAAGTATACTTGTGTGAACAAAATCGAGAGCATGTTTTTCCTTTACCTGATTTCTCCAGATTTTGGGAATTAGTTGTGAGTATTCTTAATTATGGCAATATAGTTATTTGCATGAGTGCAATAAGAATCTACTTTCTTTCGTAATAGGACACAATTGAAGCAACTGGTTGTTTTACCAAGACTTTGATAGAATGGTGTACTCTACTTTAAGGGATCAAACTTGACTTGCCAAGTCAATAAAAGGCCCTTGGGGAACTGGCCTCAGACCTTTGCTACAACAGTTCCCGTACGTGATTTCTGACCTGTGGCAAGTAAACAATGTCACTTTCTAACAGATCCAGGAGCCCCAAGTTATCTTGGGATCCCAAGAGGAGAGGAATTTACTCAACTCATAGATACTTGAGGGTACAAACCCATGGTAGGGCTCAGTCTTATCTAAGACTCCTTCTAAGAAACAAAGTTCCATCAAACCCTATGTTAAAAGTCTATATGAAAAATAATTATTCTTGCTGCACTTTACACAAATAATCAGGCCAAGTATAATAAAGCAAATTGATCTTACTATGACTTGTTTTTAGTAAAAATAAGAAACAGGAGAGAATATGTTTCAAGAACTATGTTACACTTGTTATTGAATTCTAGTCTCATCAGTTAAATTTGTTTCTACAGTTTAGGCTAGCCCTGCTTATTTCTGTGAACCAAACAGTGATCTCTGCCTGCTACTCTGAAAAACAAGACTTTTTGTCAATGTAAAAATCTGGATCAGTATTCTAATTCTGGGCATGTACTGGAATTGGATAGTCACCTCATGTCAGCTTGGTTCCAGTAGTTGCCCAGTTCATGAAGAGCCTTCTAATTTAGTTTACTTGGAATAGTTTTGCTTATTTTGTTAAATTGCTGTTTTACTTTTTATGTAGGAATGCAGACCAAGCTTACTAAACATTTTCTTAAACTGAATTCTTATTAATCTTTCAGATATCACGTTTTGTCAGGACTCGAGAGTTCTGAATGGCCCTCACCATACTAAGTTTTCTGACTGAGTTCCTCTCTACCCTGAACACAAGAGACCCTAATAGTTAGCAAGGAATATCATTGCCCCTGTTCAGCCTAAAGAAGTTATGGTAGATGGATCGTTGTCCCTCTACAACCTTAGGATTAAGGGTTCTCTTATAAAAGGGAAGGGGGAAATGTCTAAGACATGTGAACTAGAGCAACTTCATCCTGAATAGGCATTGAGTAAAATAAGGCTGAAACCTACGGTGCTGCATTCCCAGACAGTTAAGGCATTCCAAGCCACAGGATGAGATAGGAGGTCAGCACAAGATACAAGTTTTTAGAACCTTGCTGCTAAAACAGGTTGCAGTAAAGAAGCCGGCCAAAACCCACCAAAACCAATATGGCCATGAGAGTGGCCTCTGGTCATCCACACTGCTATACTCCCACTGGCACTGTGATAGTTTACAAATGCCATTGCAACATCAGGACATAATCCTATATGGTCTAAAAAGGGAAGGTGTGAATAATCTACCCCTTGTTTAGCATATAATCAAAAAATAACCATAGAAATATGCAACCAGCAGCCCTCAGGACTGCTGTGCCTTTGGAGTAGCCATTCTCTTATTCCTCTTTCTTAATAAACTTGCTTTTACTTTACTCAGACTCCTCATGAACTCCTTCTGTACAAGATCCAAGAATCCTGTCTTGGAGTCTGATTGGGAACTTTTACTTGTGACAGATTCTACCAGTTTCTGCTCTTGCAGATTTCATTTCTACAAATTTCTCATCTGTACAGGTTTAGGATTAGAATGTTCCAGCAGAGAGCCCTACAGCTGTTTCTATCCTCAGAGACAGTATTGATCTTGGGAATAACTCCTTCCTTTCCTGCAGCATAATGTGCATGGACCCAGCTAAGTAGCACTCAGTCATAAAGGTGCTGCCACTGAGGAAAGTAAGGACAATGTAACAAAAAAATGTAGAAAGTGACCCTCTGAACAGCAAGAGAGTAGAAACCATTCTTGTCATCAGAAATTTCAGAGAGGAAGCTCACTCACTGTCTAGCTTTCCTCCCACACAATGGAAGCACACAAATGGAAAGCCATTTTGTACAAGAAATTAGCACATTGCCCCTCAGAAGAATTATACCCTATGATGTTTGTTTCTGTAGGAGCATCTAGATAAACAGTTAAAACCATGTGCCATTGACAAAAATCTATACATGAAACATGAATGTTTAGAAAATGAACACATTTAGAACAATATGTGTTTCCATTTAAGATGCCAACCTGGGTACAAGTACACGTGCAGTTTGATTAAAATTGCTGTAATAATGTAATAATCTAAAAGGAAAACTAAAGGTAACAGATTCCTGCTGTTGATATGGAAATCACACTTTTAGCATGTAAACAAAGCCAGTCCTGCTTGAGAGGTTCACCCTGAGCCTGCAAGAAATGTGGGGAGACAGTCTGGGATGCCTGGATGTTACAGGTAGTTAGATAGGCATGAGAAAGCTCCCTTCCCCTGATGGACCAGGAATGTCAGACAATCTGCTGTTGATTCAGAGATAATCACATTGCCTCTCTAAAAATGATAATTCAGCAGCCGGAGCCAGGGAGAGACAATCTCCTGCTGATCCACAGCTGTTAACATTAACATGGCAATTGAAGGCAGGCACCAGGGAGAAGCATATAGGGCTGCCAATAAAATCTCAGGTATCTGGCAAGTGAACCCAGGCATGCACATTGAGAGACAAAATGGTGGTGTATGACCTTCCGGGGCACTTCATCAGAAAAAGGAAGAAAGCCTCAGATGTGCACACATACAACTTCCTAAACACACTGCGTGTGCTCACTTCCCAAGCATAAGGAGGGTACCGCATTCAGGCAGCCTGTTCTAAGGGAAGAATCATGAGAAAAGGGCACAGGATGGCAGCCTATGAAGTCCTAGGATCAAGGCTGAGCACCGCACTTGTTCAAGTCACCTGCTTGGATCTCTTCCAAGTGCTTTTTATTTTCTTTCCTGTTCTAAAGCCTTTTTAATAAGCTTCCACTCCTGCTGTAAAAGTTGCCTTGGTCTCTTTTGCTGCCATATGCCCCTCAGTGGAATTTTCTTCTGAGTAGGCAAGAATTGAGGTTGCTGCAGACCAGCAGGGATTCACTGCTGGTAACTCATACCTTCCACCAGTAACTTGGGGATGACGGACAGCAAGAGAACACAAATAATCGAAAGTGTATTAATTCTGTTTTAGGTGTAGAAATTGGAGTGATTGGAAAACAATTCCTAAAAGAAATTGAAAAGTCAAATTGTCGAATAGTAAATTCACCATCATATCTAACATCAAGCATGTAGAGAAACTGAAATATTTACACATCATGGTTGAAAGTGCAGAATTTGCAGTCAGACAGTTTCTGGCACTTAGTAGCTTTAGAAAGCGACTTAAGCCCTCTAAGCCTTCAGTTTTCACATCTATAAAATGAAGTAAATAATATAAGCCTCTCAGAAGTGGGGTGACGGTTGAATGAAACACTGTGTGAGTAGTTCAACACAGAGACTGGCACAGACATGATAGTCAAGAAAGTACTGTGATAGAAGCAGCAGTAGAGAAAATATTTTGAACAGCTGTATGCATGGCAATATTTTCACCTCTTTATTCACAGCAACTGATTTAATTGCTACAACAAGTATGTAAGATAAGTACTTTCTTTTTTTTTTTTTTAAGACAGAGTTTCACTCTTGTTGCCCAGGCTGAAGTGCAATGGCGTGATCTTGGTTCTCTGCAACCTCCCCCTCCAGGGTTTAAGCGATTCTCCTACCTCAACTTCCCAAGTAGCTGGGATTATGGGCATGTGCCACCATGCCTGGCTGATTTTGTATTTTTGTAGAGACAGGATTTCTTCATGTTGGTCAGGCTGGTCTTGAACTCCTGACCTCAGGTGATCCGCCCATCTCAGCCTCCCAAAGTTCTGAGATTACAGGCATGAGCCACCGTGCCTGGCCATTAAGGTATGTACTTTTATTATTTCCATTGTTTTTGACTGAATTGTGCTATCCTCTTTGATTCATATGCTGACATCCTAAACCCCAGTGCCCTATGATGTGACAGACTATATTTGAAGATAGGGTCTTTATGTAGATAATTAAGTTAAAATGAGGTCATTAGGGTGGGCCCTAATCCAATATGGCTGGTGTCCTCATCAGGAGTTTATGACACAGACACACACGGAGGGAAAACCAGGAAAAAGATACAGGAAAGAAAATCATTATCTGCAAGCCAAGGAGAGAAGCCTCAGAAGAAACCAACTTGACACATTTTAAAAGATATCTTTTGGAGAACAAAACTGTGTTAGAAAATATGTAGAACAGAAAAAAAACAATTTCTTCTAGCACCGAGTTGGTCTAAAAGTGCATATCTTCCTAAGACTGTGAGGAAAAGACCTAATTTGGAGAGAAGCTGTTGGGGCACTCATCTGTGTGTGGCCTCTGGCTCACAGGGGCAGGTGTTCTCAGAAAGCACATGGGAACATCACGGTCCTGGTGTGTCCAGGCTCTGGGAACAGGCTTTTCCACATGGCTTTCACATGGGGTTCTTGGTGGGCTATGTAGTCACTTTCTGCATCCTTTTTCTAAGGGCCCATGAATGTCAAAGTAACACAGACCCTGAGTAACAAAGTAACACCACTTCTCGAAGGTCCCCAAATATGTCTCCACTGCTGACTCACTCTTGTGTCTTCATCTACAACGGTCACTCTACCTAGGATACCACTTCTCTCTCTGGTATTTATCTGTTCTTGCAGCTGCCCTCTTTGTGCTGAGGGCAGCTGGCTGTGCAGTGCTGTCGATAACCTGGTCAGAGAAGCAGGAAACTTGTATCAGAATGTTTTCAGATTATCAACCAGACCAAACGTTCTGGAATCCATAAGATCCAGGGCTCGGGATAAATTTAGTCTATTAATTACTACTCTGAAGTTGGCAGCTTTGAAAAAGATGCCCTGAGTCAGCATAGTCATTCCAACCAAAAAAAGGAAAAAATAATCATCTTTCCCAACTCTTAAATCATCCAGCATAACCAGACATCTGTATCCCTCTGCAGCAGCAGTCTATCAGGGCAGCCACGTCCTCACCGAGTGGATATGTCAAACCCCAGGGGCGCAGCGACCTGCCCTATGAGCCCCGACACACGCTCAGGATGCTCCAGAGATTCTGCACTCTGATATTACTCGTTCCTTTACTGTTCTCATTCTAATTGCTCTCTTACACATTTGGCCACAGATTTTTGGTCTGGTGGTTGTGTGAGCTTTCTGTTGCTACTATACAAATTATCACCCATTTGGCAGCTTAAAACAATACAAATGTATCATCTTACAGTTCTATACTTCAGAAACCAACATAGGTCTCACCCAGCCAATACCAAGGTGCCGGCAGATCTACTTTCCTACTGAAGGCTCTAGGGGAGAACCAATTTTCTTACCTTGTGGCTTGCTTTCTCTATCTTCAAAAGCAGCGTGTTCTGTTGCTCTGACCCTACTTCCATACTTACAGCTCCCTCTAAACACTGCTGGGAAAGGTTCTCCACGTTTAAGGACGTGCGTAATTACATTGGATCCACCTGGATAATCCAGGCAACGCTTCCTGTCACAAGGTCAGCTCATTAGCAGCCCTAATTGCACCTGCAGCCTTAATTCCCATTTGAGATCTAACTGAACATAGTTAACAGGTTGCAGCGATTATCAGCACTTGGACATCTTTAAGGGACCATTCTGCCCAACACTGCGATATTCCACTAGACGGCACTAACATATTCCTGTAATAGAAACATTCAAATGCAGATAATGGTGGGAGGGAAAGTTTGATAAAATTGAATACTGTATTATCAATTTTTAAAAACCATAATATATAAGTACCTCTCATTGGGGTCTTTCAAAAGTTATCATATAGTACAAGAAAATACATAGACTGGCGTGACTTTCTCAGAACTGAAATGGCCTGAGCATCAGTGAAATAGAATCTGAAGGTGGTGAGAATTCTACAGAATACCTGGGCTCAAAATCATGTGGAAAAAAAAAGGTTGCTATATATTTAAAGGGACAAAGCATAGGTTCTCTTACAAGGGTTTTTAAGAAACAGTTCATCAGTTTAGTAGGTGTGAGCCTAATTACTTTTGTTAGGATACTGTTGCCCCGGATGGGTGAATAAGCAGTCTCTAAACGGAGAAGGAAGAGAGCAAACACCGAAAAAGTATGCAGGAGAGGAAGGGACGACATGGCGGAGAATGAAATCCTTCCATTAAAATGCAAAGACGAAGGGAGATGTTTCCGAGTGCCCAGCTGTCTAGAGGGTTCTGTTTGCTTTCCATTCCTGCTGTTAGGAACACAGGAGTCTGCCCTACATTAGGGAAGTGGAATAGAGTAAGTTTCCAAAATTCTTGAATGTGGTGGAATTGGGTAGAAAAGAGCAGAGGGATGTCTCAGGGAGGAGGGGTGAGAAAGTCAAACGGTGGCTGCTGCTGTCAGGCCATGGGGCCTCGGGTTAACGGCAGCATTTTAGTGCCTTTGGTTAATGTAGAAAAGGAAGAGAGAACAGAATAGCCTCATAGTCAAAGGAACAGAGAGGGAGAAGCCATGTAGCTGAGGAGAGTGAATTAGTTAGTAGAGGGACAGAATATAGAATTAGCTACCTCCTAAATTTTAATAATATGAAAAGAGATTGGGAAAATTATAATACTCTGAAGTGTAATTATGCACCTCTTCAACTGTGAAACCACCACACAATGTGGGGAAATCCAGTGTCCACTAAGAGTGAGCTTAGCTATGTGGATGCAAGTAAATTGTGAACGGTTTTGCTATTTGGGATGGCAAAGTTTACTAAGTAACATGAAACTATTTATTTGCGGTGGGCTTTTAGAATGAAAGCTGTTTTCCCTGTCTTGAGAACACCTGAACTCACAGCTAGGATACGGAGGATTTGCCAGGACAATGCAAACACCTATAGCTGAAGCAGAGCCAAGCTCTCTCCCTATATTCCCTGTAGAAAGGAGTGGTGCAGAAATAGAAAAAGAGAGAATACTCCTCCTTAGATCAGAGGTAAGGTCCTGATAGGAATTACTGCATCTTCAGTGCATGGAATGGAAACTTTAAGAGCTGCACCTCTCACCAGGAAGGGGTCTAGGAGCAAGGAACTCATCTCTGAGGTTTGAGGGTAGCCCTGAAAACTGGGAGGGGGGGCCCCCCTTCTTGTCTGGAGATGATGATTTGGCAAAACAATGACGGGTTCTGTGAGGCTCTACCTGTGGTAGGAAGCCGTTGGGAAGAATGGGGTAGCCTCCTTCCATTCCACCATCCAAAAATACATTGGGTCCTACAAAGCGCAAGGAGTCAAAGGTATACATGTGTCAAAAATCACAATGAGCACTGTAAGTATATACCTTAATTTAAAAAATTAAGAAAAGCTCAAAGGTGTTCCAGGAGCAAGACGTTCTGGGGAACTCTAGGAAAGACACCTCAATGCAGGAAGAACATACTTAGGCTGAAAAGAGAGCAGTACCAGCAGCTTCTGGAAGAGCTAAGAGGAGCTTGACACTCCTGGGCTCAAACACTGCTGGGCTACGACACAATATCCAGGGACAGAAACCTTCCATGTGCAGCAAGAAAGCGAAGCTCATACCGAAAGCAGGCAGGAAGCCGAGCTGGCTGGTGAGACTCTGAGGTTATTGCAGGAAGCAGATGTTGCCTCTGTCTTTCACCAGCTTCTTCTGGGGAAGAAGAGAGAAGGAGAAAAGAAGAAAGGTGCTCCAGATTCCATCATTGGTGGAAGCAGCTGCTAGCTCTAGTGACGATGACTAAGTCAATTTTGCTGAAGAGCAAAGAAGCTGTGTGTCTTGGATTTTAAACAGCGTGTAGACTAGCAAAATAATCCATGATGTGAATCTGAGATTTTATACCTTAGACTCTTTTAAAAGGTAGTGACTAAAAATCTATACCAGTGGATAAATGAAGTCAGGGATATACTTGGAATTTTTTCTGTCAGAGTAGAAATGACTTCAAAAAATATGATAATGCAGCTTTCATGTAATCCCAGCTACTCAGGAAGCTGAGCCAGGAGAGTTGCTTGAACTCAGGAGGCGGAGGTTGTAGCGAGTCAAGATCACACCATCTCACTGCAGCCTGGGTGACAGAGCAAGACTCTGTCTCAAAAAAAAAGACGATGTAGCTTTCGATAGCATAAGCTTTATATTCTCACACTTCTAAGTGATAATCAAATGTGTTATACCACTTTATACCCTGAGATTCAAAATACACAAATATTTGACAATTTGTACAGGACTGTATTAATAAGAAAATGTGGCACATATATAAAAAGAAGCAGCCTCACACAGATTAAGGAAAATGACACTGATCACAAATGTTCCCAGCCTGAGTTGGCTGTGCTGCCTTTGTACACTTCAGCCCTCTGAGCTGCAGTGGGAGTGGTTTCTCTCCTGAAAATGTCTCTGAGGCCCAAATAACTGAAGAGGTGGAGACATTACAGAAACCAACTGGAGCCCCCAGAACTGGCAGACACCTGTCTGAGGATGCCATGGGCCCCCAGCTCCTTGGCTGTGTGGTCTTTTGGCTCCTAGGAGCAGGTGAGTCCCAGAATATGGGCAACTCTTGGCCTTATTTTGTAGATCTCAGCCCAAGGCATCTCCTAAAGGCTTCAGCATTGGAGATCACCTTCAGCTCTGCCTCTAACTCTGTCCCCTTCCTTTACAGGCCCCTTGGAAGCCCAAGTGACCCAGAACCCAAGATACCTCATCACAGTGACTGGAAAGAAGTTGACAGTGACTTGTTCTCAGAATATGAACCATGATTATATGTCCTGGTATCGACAAGACCCAGGGCTGGGCCTAAGGCAGATCTACTATTCAATGAATGTTGATCTGGTTGATAAGGGAGATGTTCCTGAAGGGTACAATGTCTCTCGAAAAGAGAAGAGGAACTTCCCCCTGATCCTGGAGTTGCCCAGCCCCAACCAGACCTCTCTGTACCTCTGTGCCAGCAGTTTATCCACAGTGCTGCACGGCCAGCTGCTCTCTGCACAAAAACGGAGGGCACCTGCAATAACAAGAAGACTCCTCCTTCAGGAGACCCCCCTCCGACCAACAGGAAAAACTTCCTCCATCATCCCACAGAAGCTCTTCCCCACTCCCCAGCCTCAGGGACTCTGCACTGCAGCTGCTCTGCAGAACCAGGGGTCTATCCTCTACCTGCTGTACCAATGAGCTTTCAAGGTTCAGCAGGACAAGCTAACGGCATTAGGCCTAGTGCCAGGGTACAGTCTCCAATCCTTTCTTCTTGTGGAGCTTAAATCTTTAAATTCGACTAAGCTATTGCCCAAAGAAGACTCCATTTCCAATCTAATGGCTCTCAATAATATTCGGTCCTGTATTCCAGGTCCTATTCAGGAGATTTTGTCACTTGGAGGAACACCATGTTTTGGGTTATTGACGAAATCCAACACCTCCTATTTTCTTCCTCTCAGCTGATGGTCCTGCCATCCGTCCAAACACCCAAGCCAGAGCCGCAGGACTGATCTTCACTGTCTCTCTGACTTTCTCCTTCCACACCCAATCCACCCCGTCCTGCATTTTTCTAAGTACTAAATTTATCACAAATTTTACTAACTTTTCTAACTTCACTGATCTCACCTGGATTCCTTTAGCCACCTGTCAAGTAGCAGCCCTACCTGCAAGCTTGAGGCCTACCCCCACCCACAAACACTCCCTCAAGCTTAAAACCCTTTGGCTTATTTCTATTAACTAGCTAAAGTCTCAAGTTCATCTTAGTTTGCAAGTCTCTCAGCCCCCTCCATGATGTGATCTTTGCATATCCACCCACCAGTCTAACACTGACTTCCCATATCCTTCAAGTACCACAACTGCCTGCATCTACTCCAGAAATTTTCCACTTCTCACAGGTCCTCAAATATGTCCACTGCTAACTCACTTCTGGATCTTCATCTGCAATGGTCACTCTACCTAGAATATCATTTCTATGTCTGGTGTTCATCTGTTCTTGCAGCTTCCTTTTTTGTGCAGAGCAGCTGGCTGTGCAGCCCTGTGAAGAAACTCCTGGTGCAGACATACAGAGAGGTCTGGTTGGGACTGGGCGACTCCAGGATCAGGGAGAAATTCTCCTTCATAGACCAATTTAGAAGTCACTTTCTCCAAGACTATTTCCTTGAATCACTGACTGCGTTGTTTCTCTGCTGTGTGTTCTTGTAACAGCCTGAACAGAGCTAACACCAACACTGAGACACCACCATGAACTCACAAGCTGTTGACTTCTCTGCTCTATAGCTTTTGGTCTCCTTGGAATAGGTAGGTCATGGGTAGAGGTATGATGTCCTTGAACCTGGTTTGCTAGACCCTACATTAAGCCTTTTCCTGGTGGTTACACATCAGTATATTTCCCACATTCTCTCTTTTTATCCACAATGTCCATGAATGCTGGTGTCACTGAAATTTCAGTTTATCAAGTTTCAGAGTCAGAAAAGAAAGTTTTCTAATAGAACCAGAATGTGTTTTATAACCTGTATGTGCTGAGCCAGACAAGAGCCAGGAATGAAGCTACAAGTGATCTATTTCTCAGTTGGTGCTTAGAAAACAAACAATTAGAAAGTCTCTAATAGACCTGTGTCTCTTGAGATAAGACTGAGCATTTCCTACAACCTCCAGACATCCATCCCTTTGCAGACACTGCCATCAGTTAATTGTAGCACTGCACAGCCACTTCCTCTCTGCACAGAAAAGGCTGCCACAGGGAGAGATGGTCTAACCTTCCTGAGCCTGCCCTTACCAGAGGAAGCCACTGCCACCACAGAAGCACTCAGGAGCCTTTCCCAGCTCCTTGCACTGAGACTTTCAGAGCTCTGAGGGCCCTGTTCTGTAAAAGTTTGTCCCTGGCCAGGTGCAGTGGCTCATGCCTGTAATCTCAGGACTTTGGGAGACTGAGGCAGGTGGATCATGAGGTCAGGAGTTTGAGACCGGCCTGGCCAACAAGGTGAAACCTCGTTTCTACTAAAGATACAAAAAATTGACCAGGCACGGTGGCGCTCACCTGTAATCCCAGCTACTTGAGAGGCTGAGGCAGGTGACTCGGTTGAACCTAGGAGGCAGAGATTGCAGTGAGCCGAGATTGAGCCATTGCACTTCAGCCTGGGTGACAGGCTGAGACTCCATCTCAAAAAAAAAAAAAAAAAAAAAAGTCCAACCCCAGTAACAATGCACCTGTAGACTGAGCTGTCAATGTCTTCTTTCCCTTCATTCACATTTGCTGTCTCAGTAGGGCTTCCTCAGCCTGGGCTCTTCATTAGAATTTACCTGCATCAATCTAGTGCCCCCTCACACTACCTACTAGAGAAGGCTGCATTCTACGGACAGTCTTCAGGGATCCTCTCCAGGGCCCCTTTATGTTCCCCTGTGTGCCGGAGACAATTTGAATCTTAGTCTAATACTTTTCATTTAAGTAGGTCAGACTACACTATGCACTTACAGATTTTGCCAGTAGAAGCTTTGAGACTTCATGTCTTGTAAAATTAAAAAAAAGAAAAAAGCTGTAATAAAGATAAGAATGTTTATGGGTATAAAACTCTGTGTAAGCAAATAGTCCAGTAAAACTGCAGTTCAAAGGGTGTTTGTGTTGGGTCACTGTGTCAGTATGCTTGATTTATGGTAAGGCCAAGTCTGTTGGATATATATTAGATGTTCGCAGTAATGTCAAAACTAAGGATTATAGTCTGAATAATTATAACTACTTAATATTATTGTAAACAACTTAAAAACTATTGTATGATTATGATTGATGTGTATTGTGCATAGATACAGTTTCAAAGAGTGTTTAGAACATTAGAATGTTTTAAGGAAAAATGTTAGCAAAACAACCACAAGGAAAATGCTACTGAAAAATGTAGTATAAGCATTGCACTGACAATTGTATCTGACCCTTTCATTTTGATCAGTGGTTTTCGATGTGTACCAGAATTACTTGGTGAGATTTCTCTGTATTGTGGGAATAACGCTTAGCATGAAATCTAACCTTTAAACAAAACTAGTGTGCAGTATGATACTGTTAACTCGAGGGGTATAGCAGATTTCTAGAATGTAATTATCTTGTATAATTGAAATTTTACACCAGTTGAATGGCAACCCAACACCACCCTCTCCCATTTTCCTGGCAATCATCCTTCTACTCTATGCTTCTATGTGTTTGACATGATGCTAAGTGAAATAAGCCTATCACAGAAGGACAGATGTTGCATTGAAGGAGTCTTTTATCACCAAACCTGTTTAGAATTTCTGGCACGTGGTGATAATAAAAGCAAAATCATTTCACTTGGATTTTATGATTATTTTCAAATGCTTTGCACCCTTTATGGCTTGCACCTGGGGCTAAACATCTAAGCTACCACCCCATTATTGGTCCACCACCATCTCCTCAACCCCATCAGGTAAACCTAAACATGTGAGCACTCACATGAACCTACACATGTGGATTTGAACCAGGTTCAAACCCAGGCAGCATAGTTCCAAAGCCTGCCCTTCTAACCAATGTGCAACTTGTAGTAATTATTAAGTATACTGTATGATAAACTAAGACTGCTGTCAAGAAAGTGTATTTTGAAAGTGAGAAGAGAGAGAGAGAGAGAGAGAGAGAGAGAGAGAGAAAATGGTAAGGTTTTCCTAATCACAGAAATCACATAATCACAGTTGGTCAGGAAAAAAAATTACCTTCACTTTCAGAGACTGAGACTCACCAAAAGGATTCATGGGACTCAGCGTGCCCTTGTACCCATAGCAAAGATGTGTTACAAGGATGTAGTAAGAATGCTATGATCACAAAGAACAAAGACATGGTGGAGTTTGGAGAAATTCACATGAGACTTCCTCATGTTCTCTGCTTGCCGAGAGAGCACAGTCTCATCCCAACACTGAAAATGCAGCAACGTAAGAACAACATTTATGGCCAAGGAAGCTCATTAGAGACTCAGCACCTCGAGAACTTTTGGTGGCTGGTGTTAGGAACTGAATTGTGTTGTTAAATATCGACGTGTTGAAATTCTAACCTCCAGCACTTGAAAATGTGGCTATGTTTGGAGATAAGGATTTTACAGAGGTGGTCAAGGTTAAATGAGGTCTTCCTTCACTAACATGACTGGTATCCTTATAAGAGGATATTAGGACACAAACATGCACAGAGGGACAGCAATGTGCAGGCACAAGGGGAAGCCATCTACAAACCAAGGAGAGAGGCTTCACAAGAAACCAACCCTCCTGGCACCCTGATCTTGGACATCTACTCTCCAGAAGTGTGAGAAAATAAATTTCTGTTGTTTAAATGACCCAGTCTGGGGTGACTTATGGCAACCCTCACAAAATAATTCAGCTGATCACATCAGCACCCTCTGCCTATCATGCAGCAGAATTCCAGACTTGAAGTGAAGCAGGTGTTCGGCCTAACCCACATGGTTTGTGCAAGCAGTCTAGGCACAGTAAGCCACGCTTACCAGTTACTGATGGCGGGAACACTCCCCAAATTCAAGTTCACAGATGCAAATCAAGAGCCAACCATGCAAGCTGGCCCTTCTAAGAACAGCGGTCTCAGGCCCGCTGTGTTAACTCTTTTCTACACACACAGTGACAATTCACTGTGTGTGAATTGTCACACACACAGTGACAATTCCCTGAGAACAAGGGATGCCCTTCACTCTCTAGAACCTCTATACCCTTTCTAGTCTAGACAATGCCTGAGGGATTATGAGTGTGGGCTGGGACAATGACATCACAAACCATCAACCCACAGCCTGGTCCTGGGAGAAGACCTATTCTTTCTTCAAAACAGCCATGGGAATCAGGCTTCTCTATAGTGTGGCCTTTTGTTTCCTGGAAGTAGGTGAGTCCTGGGAGTAGCTGGGTCTGGGGAGTTGGTGGCAACCCCTGTCCTACTATTTTGAGGCCTTGTATACAAAGCTATTTTTCTCCTCAGGCTTCCTGGTGGCCCTTTTTTTTTTTTTCACCCTTGCTATCTGTCTCTCACAGGCCTCGTGGAAGTGAAAGTAACCCAGAACCCGAGATATCTAGTCAAAAGGACGGGAGAGAAAGTTTTTCTGGAATGTGTCCAGGATATGGACCATGGAAGAATGTTCTGGTACCGACAAGACCCAGGTCTGGGGCTACGGCTGATCTATTTCTCATATGATATTGCAAACCATGAAAAAGGAGACGTTCCTGACGGGTACAGTGTCTCTAGAGAGAAGAAGGAACAGTTCTCCCTGATTATGGGGTCTGCGAGCACCAACCAGACATCTGTGTACCTCTGTGCCAGCAGCTCATCCACAGCGCAGCACAGCCACATCCTTTCTGCACAAAAAGAGCAGACATCAGAGAGAAGAGGCCGTAACTCAGGACTGGTGCTGGCTCCAACGGCGCATTCGTGCTCAATAGAAAAAAAGGGACCTCTAAGGAGAAACTAGCTCTATAAGCACTCTTCTTTGCAAGAGGAAAATGAGGCATTATTTCTCACCCCTTTGCAAGTCAGAGACTGTTCTAGATTTAGTCCTCCCGATCCAATGTGTTGTAAATTCCCGAGTCCCAACAAGGAGGAGAAGTCCTCTCGCATATCCACACTTAGCCCGGTTCTACCATTTCTTTAGTTGATGTTACCTTCCCTTTTCTATCCTTGTCTCTCTTACTGTGCATTTTCTACTTTGCTTAGTGTTTTACTCTTGGTTGATACTTCACTAGAGGATATTAACATATTCTAAATTCTTTAGATGATTCTTCCTGTCCATGTGCTGATTCAAGAGAAAGTTTATGGAATTTGAATTCTGTTATTCAATTTAGAAAGAGAAAAACTGATTTAAAAAATCTTCCTCCAGGTTCTCTGATCAATTTTATTTTTCTGGGAACAATTCTGATCACAGAAGGTTCAAACTACGCTGCAGAAGGTGGAAGAATGAGGCTATAACTGTACTCACTATCTTCTGGAAAAAGTGTGTATTTGTCTGTTTTTAAGAATAAAACACATACTCTTCTGTCAGTAAAAATTAACAGTGCTTTGGAAATACAAGTAAATATAAAGGGTATTAGAAATCCCAAACTGCAGAGGACTTGCACAATTATTATTGGCAAGACAAAACAGGCATATGAAAACGTATTTGATTCAGTGCTAAATTTTTAAGTGGAAGAAGTCAGAGAAAAAAATTAAATCAATATGTATGACAATATTCAAGATTATGTTTGCATGAGATAGGACTTGAGCTGATTTTGAATACAAGTAAATGAGGGAAGAGAAACTACTGAAAGGAAGAAATACCCTGCAATGAAGAGGGAGATTCTTTCCTTGAGAAAAGGCAGGAATCACAATTCTCCTGGCTGAGGTCAACATCCAGAACGGAGAAAGCACATCTTCCTAAAATACCATTAAATCCTTTCTCTTTTGCCCCAAGGATACAAGCTAGTGGTGCTTGAGGCTGCAGCGTTTACCATGAGATAACACACAAGGTTTGATACAAGAAATTCTTTCACCACCTTCTAAAAATTACAGTGCTTAACTACTACATCCTGTTCAAGAAGGAGAATTCTGAGCACTTGCTTAGCCATACAAGCTTCAGACTGACATTGATTAAAAAGGTGCTGAAAAAGCATCATGACCCAGGGCAGCAATGTCTGTGAGGTCGTCCACGCTCTGATGATGCCACACCTCTTTGCCTGTCTGGAAGAGACTTCCCCAAGAGCATTACCACCAACATCAAAGAAACAAAATGCAACGGGTCATTGCAACTTTTGCTGCTCACCAGTGACAAGGATGGCAAGAAGATCTGTAGAGAAAGGCAATGTTTTTGTGTGGAATGTGATGTTCCGATTTCTGTTGTTCTGTGCTTTGCAATTTTCCACCATAAAAAATGATCGAATACTGATTATTACATGTATTTCTGTTACATTAGGATTGGAGACAAGTTCTGTTTAGAAATAACTCCAAGAACAGTTTTTATGTTTTATTTTCATCTTGATAATCAGTCAAATTCGCTTCAGCCTCAAATAGCATGTCAAACTAAATGAACGCTGGCAGAGAGCCGCACTTTTTTCTTAAACAGGAAAGGGTTAAATAACAGAACACCATGTCTACAAACTTCATATTCAGTGAACCTTCAGGGTTTCTGAGAGTACTACATTTTTCCACAGATTATATATTTCTTATAGCAAGTATTGCCCATACTCAGATCAACTGCAAGAGACGGGAACAGGTACCAGCACTGTGTGTCCATTCCCAGGGCTATGTGGGGCCGTTTCCATCATGGTGGTCATCACCTCAATTCAGTCCCTGGTAGAGAGTGCTATGCCAGACTCTTCTGGCATGGTTTCCACCTGCTCCCTTCAACACAGCCTCACTTTGCTAAGGAAATGTAGCGCAGGGAGAGATGAAGAACACATGAATAAAATGGAAAATAGGCAGAGATGGAGTATCAAACAATACAGTGAGTAACAGAAGACATCTAAAGTGGGCAAAAGGATTATAGATTGGGATAGGAGGTTTGAGTTTAGATAAACGAATGAAAAAATGTTTACTAGGGAGAATTCAAAGCTCACAGAATAGACTTTTAAAGGTATGTAATTGATCACAGATGTTTACCATGAGGGTACAGAGAATAATTCAGAAAATGTAAACCATTATTTCACTAAACATACATCATATTAGGAGGTCAACAAATTCACAGAACATAGGAATTGCTACTCTAAATCTCCAAGTAAGCAATTTGTTAAAAATTTTTATTTTGCCTTACTTTAAGTTCTGGGATACATGTGTAGAACATGCAGGTTTGTTACACAGGTATACGTGTGTCCTGGTGGTTTGCTGTATCTATCAACCTGTCGTCTAGGTTTTAAGCCCCATAAGCATTAGCTGTATGTTTTGATGCTCTCCCTCCCCTTGTCCCCAACCCCTGACAGGCCCTAGTGTGTGTTGTTCCCCACCCTGTGTCCATGTGTTCTGACTACTAAACTCCCACTTATGAGTGAGAACATGCGGGGTTTGGTTTTCTGTTCCTGTGTTAGTTTGCTGAGAATGGTGGCTTCCAGCTTTGACCATGTCCCTAGAAAGGACATGGTCTCATTCCTTTTTGTGGCTGCATAGTATTCCATGTTGTATACGTGTGACATTTTCTTTTCCAGTCTATTATTGATGGGCATTTGGGTTCGTTCCATGTCTTTTAAGCAATGTTTTAAATTATGTGATTTGGGAAAATATAACAAAATAAATTATTTTTTTGTTGAACAGGAGTATTAACAGGGCTCTTTGCTGAGACACAGCTGGGAAGAGGTATAGTCTCCTCCTGCAGGGAACAAGGAAAATTTAGAGAAAGAAGCAATTTCTTTGCTCTAGAGAGCACCAAGATATCACAGGTAGTTTGTACATATAACATACAACAGTCCTGACATACAGGTATTATTTTCTCCTAATTAAAAATACATTTAAATAAGCTAAGTGTAATTAAACCTAAATTTAAATGACTTGCCTATAGCCACATAGCCAAAAAGTTAGTGGAAATGGCATGTTTCTATATTGTTTTTTAAATAATAAGATAATTGAATCCAGGATAGATATATCTCCATCCTCAGCTGAATGGGTCCCAAATCCAACCATTAGGGCAAAGATGTAATCCACGCAGCCAGAGAATTGGACCTCCTTCCTTTGTACCAGCAGGATAGCCAGCCACAGCACCAAAGACATTTTTCATGTCTTAGCACAAACTTCTAACCACCACTATTTTGAAGTAGAAGGATGAAGGCTTGAGAGTAGAAACTGGGTCTTGTTAGTGATGGACAAGTGAACACAGTCATATTAATTAAGTGTTTTACAACCTTCTTTGATAATCTGTATTAATCCAGCTGCAGATGTATTGTTTCATCATTTATCTTTCATGTCACCATCACATCATAAGATCAATATTGACGGCTTTGAACATTTGCTGCTAAAATTAAATTATCTCAATTTCCAGTGTCCTCCTAATTCACCTAGCCAATTTTGTATGGCTTGAAAAATTGGGAAATGTCTTCTTGTCTGTGCTAGATCTTCTTCAATTAGTGTCAATTCATTCAAACAGAAATAGCAAGTAACTAACAGTCAAAGGGGTTTCTTCATCCCATCATTCCCTATAAAAGGCAGTGACAGGCACCTAGATATAACACAGATCTCTTCTGCCCTCTGCTGAGGACATCAGAACTGGCTCAGTTCACTCAGACATTGGTGGCAGAAAGTTGAGGGAGATTTCCTCTATGCTCAAGGTTTTGGTAGAATCAACTGGTACCTGTTCTATCCAATGGATGCTGTCTTATTTAACTTGGGACACTGAAGGGGTACTATCCACTAATGAAAACATTAAAAAGCAAGCCATAAGATATCTTTAAAGAGAGAGAAAATATAATGAAGGATGTGTAATCATTGCATAGTTTATCAGTCTGTTTTCACACTGGTAACAAAGAACACAAGAGACTGGAAGAAAAAGAGGTTTAATTGGACTTAACAGTTCCACATGGCTGGGGAGGTTTCAGAATCACGGCAGGAGGTGTAAGGCACTTCTTACATGGTGGAAGCAAGAGAAAAATGAGAAAGAAGCAGAAGTGGAAACCCTTGAGAAACCCATCATATCCATCATATCTCATGAGACTTATTCAATACCACACGAATAGCATGAGAAAGCATGATTCAATTACATCCCCCTGAGTCCCTCCCACAACATGTGGGAATTCTGGGAGATATAATGCAAGTAAAGTTTTGTGTGGGCACACAGCCAAGACACATCATTCTGCCCCTGTCCTCTCCAAATCTCATGTCCTCATGTTTCAAAACCAATCATGCCTTCTCAAGAGTCCCCCAAGGTCTATTTCGGCATTAACCCAAAAGTCCACAGTCCAAAGTCTCATCTGAGACAAGGCAAGTCCCTTCTGCCTATGAGCCTGTAAAATCAGAAGCAAGCTAGTTATTTCCTAGATACAATGGAGGTACGGGGATTAGGTAAATACAGCCATTCCAAATGGAAGAAATTGGCCAAATTACCACCCCCATGAAAGTACAAAATCCAGCAGGGCAGCCAAATTTTAAAGCTCCAAAATGAACTCCTTTGACTCCAGGTCTGAGATTCAGGTCACACTGATGCAAGAGGTGGGTACCCATGGTCCTAGACAGCTCCACTCCTGTGGTTTTGCAGAGTTCAACCTCCCTCCCAGCTGCTTTCACGGGCTGGCATTGAGGGTCTGTGGCTTTTCCAGGTACAATGTGCAAGCTGTTGGTGGATCTACCATTCTGGTGTCTGGAGGATAGTGGCCCTCTTCTCACAGCACCACTAGGCAGTACCCGAGTAGGAACTCTGTGTGGGGGCTCCGACCTCACATTTCCATTCTGCACTGCCCTAACAGAGGTTCTCCATGAGAGCCCCGGCCCTGCAGCAAACTTTTGCCTGGGCATTTCCATACATCCTCCGAAATCTAGGCGGAGGTTCCCAAACCCCAATTCTTGACTACTATGCACCCACAGGCTCAACACCACATGAAAGGTGCCAAGGCTTCCACCCTCTAAAGCCACAGCCTGAGTTCTATGTTGGCCCCTTTCCTCCATGGCTGGAGTGGCTGGGACACAAGGCACCAAGTCCCTAAGCTGCACACAGCATGGACATCTTGGGCCTGGCCCACAAAAGCACTTTTTCCTCCTGGGCCTCTGGGCCTGTAATGGGTGGAGCTACCATGAAGGTCTCTGACATGGCCTGGAGACATTTTCCCCATGGTCTAGGGAAGTACCATAAGGCTCCTTGCTACTTATGCAAATTTCTGTAGCTGAATTTCTCCTCAGAAAATGGGGTTTTCTTTTCTACTGCATCATCGGGCTGCAAATTTTCTGGACTTTAATGTTCTGTTTCCCTTTTAAAATGGAATGCTTTTAATAGCACCCAAGTCACTTTTTGAATGCTTTGCTGCTTAGAAATTTCTTCTGCCAGATACTCTAAATCATCTCTCTCACGTTCAAAGTTCCATAAATCTCTAGGGCGGGGACAAAATGCCACCAGTGTCTTTGCTAAAACGTAACAAAGGTCACCTTTGTTCCAGTTCCCAACAACTTTCTCATCTTCACCTGAAACCACCTAAGCCTGGACCTTATTGTTCATATCACTATCAGCATTTTTGTCAAAGCCATTCAACAATTCTCTACGTTGTTCTAAACTTTCCCACATGTTCGTGTCTTCTTCTGAGTCCTCCAAACTGTTCCAACCTTTGCCTGTTACCCAGTTTCAAAGTTGCTTCCACATTTTTGGGTATCTTTTCAGCAACATCCCACTGTACTGGTACCAATTTACTGTGTTAGTCCATTTTCATGCTGCTAATAAAGACATATCTGTGACTGGGAAGAAAAAGAAATTTAATTGGACTTACAGTTCTACATGGCTTGGGAGGCCTCAGAATCATGGCAGGAGGTGAAAGGCACTTATTATATGGTGGTGGCAAGAGAAAAACGAGAAATAAGCAAAAGTGGAAACCTCTGATAGACCCATCATATCTCAGGAGACTTACTATTGCAGGAATAGCATGGGAAAGACAGGTCCCCATGATTCAGTTACCTCCCCCTGGGTTCCTCCCACAGCACATGGGAATTCTGGGAGATACAATTCAAGTTGAGATTTGGATGGGGACACAGCCAGACCATATCACATAGTATATATTGAAAATGTGTAGTGAAGTATCTTGGATGAGATACACATCACCAGACACCATACAGCTACGTGCCTAACAAAAGAAGCCAATAATTACAGTCTATTAATGGTAACATTAGACAGACAAATTGTTACATGGTAATGTTAGAACTCATGGTTTGGGATGCTCTGACTTGCTGTACTTATATATTACATTCTTGTCTAAAAATAATAGATAAGTGTTCAGAAGACATTGCCCTCAATGAAACCATATTACTTCTTAATTATTGCCATTCTGCTTTACAAATGCTTATAAATCTATATATTTAATGATCAGTTATATTTTATGCATGTGTAGGGTGGTAGGGTAAGAAGAGAGCTGATGTTAAATTTACTAACTTATAATTTCTAGGTATATAACTATTGCTTGCTCATATCTGAATATTAAAGCTGTATTTGCCCTTCTTCAAATTTTGATTATACTCTCTCTTCCATTTTATTTATTAAAAATTATGATCAGAGAGAGTGTGTATAGTTGATATACAAAGCAGAAAATTGAGATTTTACTTGAAGAGATTTGGTGAGGAACCAGTCAATTTGTAAGGAACACTGAAATAATCAGTATTTGTAAGTCTCTTTTCTATGGGTGATCAATTTCTTCAAATAAAAATATGTTATTATGTTACTGTGGGTATAGTTACCTAGTTGTTCTGTGCCAAAGGCAGTGGAGAGGTGTTGAGAGTTAAACAGAAATCCCTTACCCTCACCCTTCACAGACCATCTAAGCAATACATCAAATGCTAGTAGCCAACATTCCCCTTTCTGACAGGAAACTAAAAGTTTATTCTAAGAAACTAAGTAAGATCTCGAGCCCTGGAATTACATGGTATATCAAGAGTGATATGAGATGCAGGGCTAAATACAAAGAGACAAAGAGAATAATTTATATATATATATATATATATATATATATATATATATACACATATATATATATATAGAGAGAGAGAGAGAGAGATTTTATATATCTATATTTTATTTATAGATATAAAATCTCATACTATTAACAGTTCTCAACAAAAGAAACTGGATAATTGACTATATGAGACTTGTAAGCTAAGAGGTTAGCTCAACAACATTCCAGTCCATGAATGCTAGCAGAAGACAAGAGACTACTGAATCACAGACAAAGTATTTTTAACACTCTCAATACAGCAGGCAGCATGAGTTTCATATGTCTATAAGTAACCTGTGCCTGCCCCTCTGCTCAGTTTCCCAACAGTGACACCGAGCAGCTTCTGGATGCTGTGGCTTTTCCCAAACCTGATCAATCTTTGTCTCACAGGGGTACATTATGTTTATTATGTTTTATAGCAAACAGATACAGTAGGAGATGTTATCTCTATCTTCCAGGCTGATTGCTATACAAACATTCTTGACAAGGTAGCCCAAATGAAAAGTTGATATAAGATGTGCAGGAATGTCAGAGACCCATAAAGAATTAACTCTCAACACCTCTCCACTGCCTTTGGCACAGAACAACTAGGTAACTATACCCACAGTAACATAATAACATATTTTTATTTGAAGAAATTGATCACCCATAGAAAAGAGACTTACAAATACTGATTATTTCAGTGTTCCTTACAAATTGACTGGTTCCTCACCAAATCTCTTCAAGTAAAATCTCCTAGTATACGAGTGCCATCCATATTACTAGGCTTCCACTCAGGTTTTTAGTGCTTTCCTCTTAAAAATCAATATACAATCAAAGATCACTAGTATACAAAGTTTCTAACATTTGTAAGATACAAAGCAAAAGAAAGGAGACCAACATTAAAAGAAAGAAGAGAAAGGAAAAGAAAAAGCAAGAAACACAAAAAGGAAAAGAAATTAAAGAGTGGGAACAAAGAAAATTGAGGCAAGCATATAAAATAAAGAAAAAAAGTGGAGTTCTAAGTGACAATCATGTAAATGCTTCTTTCTAGCCCAGACAGATATAAGAAATATGTCATCCTTAAAACAGAATAAGATAAATAAGAATATATATGTGAATATACTTTAAGAAAGCCAAAATAAATTTATAAAATAAGAGTCAAAAGAAAACTAGATATAACATCCCAGAAAATAAAACAAATAGTTCAAGAAGTTAAATAACAGAAAATATGAAAGAAAATACAGTGACTTGAAGGATGAACACAGGAGAGTCAATGGCTGTCCAAGAGAAATTACATTAAAACAAATTTTTTAATTATCAGGGAAATAACACCATAAAAACTAGTTCTGAGAAATGGAAAAATGTAAGCCCCCATATTTTAAAATGCCTGTTGTTGGATGATTAATGTAAAACAACGGAAACTAAAGCATATCTTCATGATATTAGAACACTAGGGATTAAATGGTTTTAAACTACAAAAGGCAAAGAAAATGGTAAAAATCAAAATTATACTTAGAGAAAAGCCATAAGTAAATGCAAAAGCAGAGTGACATCACAGTTCTAAACAGCAACACTGAATTCTTTGAAAAAGGTGCAAGAAATATCAATAAAATTCTGATAGAAAAATCACTCTAATCTTTGATTTCTCTACTAAAAAGATATCAATAAAATGCAAATGAAAGACATTTTTAATTATGTTAGGGTCCAAAACTTTTACCTCCATCTCAGTTTTTCTTAGAAAAGTACTGGGTAGTGTATCTCAGCAAACAGAGAAAACAAACCAAGAAGAAAAATAAATGGTATCCAGGAAGTAGAAAATCTAATTCAGAATAACATAAAAGAAAAGTGCCAGGGTAAAAGCTGGGCAGTGGAAGTAATTGGCCCAGACTAAAGCAGAAAGATTCCTGGGCTGCATTTTCAAATAGTGCCAAAATGAAGACTACGTATCTATTAAATGATATATCTGAGTAACTCATCCACAATTTTCTAGCATCAATTTTCATGGCCTGTCAAAAATCCAGATCCATCCTGAAGAAGGTGATTGCATTAAAAAGAATCCAGATTATTCAGCAATATCAAATATAGGTAGAAACCAAAAGACAAAACTCTGCTGACTTTTCCAGGCCATTTAAAAGATTGATGCAGTTCTGGTAATAATTAATTATAATTCTTATAAGACCCATCATCCCACAAATAACAAATATAAACTCAGGATAAACATTTTTAAAGCCTACCTTAAGACACAGCAAAGCAACCAAATAGCAGGTAGAAACTACAGGGAAGTCAACACTTCCTGTTAAGTCTTCTGCTTTTGTAGCTTTTTGCTGGAAAGTAGGTCCCAGTCAAATAGAAACCTATTTAAAATCCAGCTGTAGAATTAGAAAAGACATTGAAGAAAAGGAAAGTCCAAAAAAGAACAACCCAATGTTCTCCATACAAACTCTGTTTGAATCTCTGGTTGATGCCTAGACTATGCATGTAAGAGGAATATTGAAATCAGCATGCTAAACCTAAAATAACTTGCATAGAGATTCCAGCTTTTGCCTAAAGTAGGAAACAAAATTTGAAGTATAAATCAAACCAAGTTAAATGCCTGTTAAAACAAAAATCCAGGCATCCTTAGGAGGATAAAACAAAATCTACATATATCATTGACAATGTCTAAGATACAGTGCAAAAATTACTAGTTATATGAACAGAAGAAATAACATGACCTAATTTGAATGAAGAGGCCATTAGTAGATACAAATTTTGAGTTTTCCTGGATGCTGCAATTAGCAGACTGAACTTTAAAGTAGCTATTATAATCATGTTTAAAGATATAAATGAAAATGCTCTTATAATGAATAAAATAGGAATGTTTATAACAATAATGAAAATTATAAAAAATAAATAAAAAATTTAAAATTAAAACTGCAACGTTTGAAAATTAAATAAAATCTCACTAAATAAAATTTCTAGCAGATTAGAGACAACAGAAGAAAAATTCAGGAACTTGACATTGTATCTGTAGAAATTACAAAATCTAGAGAACAGGATAAAAAATTATGAAAATATTAATAGCCTCAGTGATCTTTAGAAAAATATCAGAAGGTATAAAATGTGTATAATTGGAGTAAGAGTGAAAGAAGAGGAGATATAAAAAGCATGAATAAAAAACAATATTTTATAAAATAGCCTAATTTTAAAAATATTGAAAGACATAAAAGCTTCAGAAAAACAAAAATCTGTAGAAAAACCTACCTAGGCACATCACAAATTGTGAAAAACTAGAAAAGAAGACAAAATCTTCAAACAGTCAGACAAAAAAATCATACATACCAGGTACAATGACATGAATAATGATAACTTTTTTATTTAAAAAAAGTGGATGCCAGAAAAGAAGGGAACTGTAGCTTTAAAGTGCTACAAGAAACAGAAAAAGTCAACCCATAATTTGATATAAAATTATTCAGCAAAAATGAAAATACCACAGTAAAGTTATCTGAAGATAAATAAAAATTAAAATATTCATTGACAATAGAACTACACGATAGTAAGTGGCAATGAAACTCTCTTTGGTAAAAAAAGAAATAATACCAGATGTAAGCTTGGATTATGAGGAAGAAACGAAGAACACAAGAAGTACTGAAATGTAGTCAGATATTAAAGAGTGTTAAAAATTCTATATAACATGTAAGACTAGTTAAAGCAAAATGTGGCACATATACACCATGGAATATTATGCAGCAATCAAAAATGATGAGTTTTTGTCCTTTGTAAGGACATGGATGAATCTGGAGAACATCATTCTCAGCAAGCTGACACAAGAAAAGAAAAAGAAATACCGCATATTCTCACTCATAGGCGGGTGAGAAAAATGAGAACACATGGACACAGGGAGGGGGTCTACTACACACTGGGGTCTATTGGGGGGAATGGGGGAGGGACAGCGGGGGGGGCTGGGGAGGGATAGCCTGGGGATAAATGCCAAATGTGGGTGAAGGGGAGGAAGGCAGCAAAACACACTGCCATGTGTGTACCTATGCAACTATCTTGCACGTTCTACACATGTGCCCCAAAACCTATAATGCAATTAAAATTTTTTAAATTTAAAAATAAATAAATAAATAAAGCAAAAACTTCATCATTATATTATAGGATATATAAAATATATACACAATACAGAATGATACTAAAACTTATAGGATGAAAATAGAAAAAGAAGATCTATTAGTTGCCAATTTCTTATTTTTAAGTAAACTTCTACAATACAGTAAGAAGACAAATGGTTTTAAAGTATCATACTTTATTTTCTAGAATAGCCCTAAAAATATTAAAGAAGTATAGTGAAAAGCCAACAAATAAAAATCATAACAGAATCCAAAAACATTATTCAAATATTTAAATAGTCTATTCTAGAAGCAACTTTGATCTAATATTAAAGAATTAATCAATGTTACTCACCTTATTAACACATTTTTAAAAATCTATTTGACTGTACCTACAGAGAGAAAACAAACTGGTAAAATTCCAAACCCGTTTATGACAAAAACACTCAAAAAATTAGAAAAAGGAGACTTCAATCTAATAAAGGCACCCAAAAGAAACCAACAACTTATCTCACAATGATAGAAATATTAAATGTCTTCTCATTTGTATTTCTTAAACATGAAACTTGTTCAAGATCATAAACAAGTCAATAATGCTCACTCTTACCACTCCTATTCCATATTGTGCTGATGCATAAAGACAAGAAAAATACTAAAAAGCTAAAGATCAAAAACATAAGAAAACACTTTTCTAGAGATAAAAGGACTACTTACATTCAAATATTAAAAGAAAACTATATATTATCAAATTAATAAATTCATATGTTAATTTATTATTGCAATATACAATCATCAATTATATTTTGTATACTAATGGTAAACGATTAGATAATTCAACTTTAAAACTTGAATTTAAATTTAAAAAATAGAACATTTAAATTTAGCAAAAGACATGCAAGACCTGTATACAGAAAACTAAAAGTAATTGCTAAAGAAAATGAAAGACAGTTTTAAAATACGGAAATATAAATCACGTCCAGGGATTGTTGCAGCCTCTGCCTCAGGAGTCTCCTGCAACCTGGAACACCTAACAAAAGAAATGCAGGTGAAGTGCCAGGGATTGGAGGTGGCTCCCCACAAGTACTAGAAGCAAACCTGGTGAAGGGGCCATCTCTCTCCCCCACCCACCTCAGAGCATGCCTATGAACAAGGAAGTACAAGAGCCACACAAGCTGGGTATTAGTCTAACTACTGGCCATTACTCTTATTCGCCATCTACTGGATCACAGCAGCACAAACTACAACACTAAAAATTATCCTGCTTATATATGCAGGATGTAAAACCAGGTACAAGAATTCACCCACACATATGGATTCTGTACAAAGCCCTGGCCTTCAGAAAGCATCCAGAAATGAAGCATATCAACCATATTCAACTTACACCTCAGTTAAAGGAACATCAACCCAACCAGATGAAAAAGAATCAGCACAAGAACTCTGGCAGTTCAAAAAGCCACAGCATCTCCTTACATCCAAATGGGTCACTAGCTCACTAGAAATGGTTTTTAACCAGTCCGAAATGGCTGAAATGACAAACACAAAATTCAGAATCTAGGTAGAAAGGAAGCTCATTGATACTCAAAAGAAAGTTGAAACTCAATCCAAGGAATCCAAACAACCCAGCAAAATCATCCAAGAACTAAAATATGAAATAGCCATTTTAAGAAATAATGAAAATAAATTTCCAGAGCTCAAAAATTTACTACAAGAATTTAATAATGCAATAAGAAGTATTAACAGCAGAATAGACAAAGCTGAAGAAAGAATCTCAGAGCTTGAAGACCAGTTCTTTGAATAAACTTAGATAAAAATAAAGAAAAAAAATTTTTTTAATCTCTAAGAAATGTAGAATTATGTAAAGATACCAAATCTATGACACATTGCCATTCCCGAAATAGAAGGAGAAAGAGTAAGCAGTTTCAAAAATATATTTGAAAAACACCAAAAAATTGCCTAATCTTGCTGAGAGGTTGAAATTCAATTCCAAGAAATAAAGAGAACCCTGGCTAATTACCATACAAGACAACTATCCCCAAGACACATAGTCATCAGATTCATCAAGGTCAGTGTAAAAGAAAAAAAATTATAAAGGCAGCTAGAGTAAAGGGTCAAGTCACATACAGAGAAAACCCCATCAGGCTAGCAGCAGACTTCTCAGCAGAAAACTTACGAGCCAGAAGAAATTGGGGCCTATTTTCAGCATCCTGAAAACCAATTCAACTAAAAATGTTACATCCTGCCAAACTAAGCTTCATAAATAAAGGAGAATTAAAATACTTCTTAGACAAGCAAATGCTGAGGGATTTTTTTTTTTAAGTAGATCATCCTTACAAGAAGTCCTTAAGGGAGTCTAAATATGGAATCTAAAGAACCTGCTGCCATAAAACACTTAAGCCATAGCCCACAGGCACTATAAAGTAACTATGCTATCAAGTCGATGTAACAACCAGCTAACAACACAGGTATGAGATCAAAATAACACATATCAATCTATTTATAATCTTGAATGTAAATGGGCTAAACACCTGCTTAAAAGACATAGGGTAGCAAACTGGATAAAAACACAAGGCCCAATCATCATTGCCTTCATGAGCCCCATCTCACATGTAACAACACCCACATGCTCAAAATAAAGGGAGGGAAAAATATCTACCATGCAAATGAAAAAAAGGACAGAAGTTGCTATTCTTATATCAGATAAAACAGACTTTAAACGATGAAGAGCATTACTATAATAATAAAGAGTACAATCCAGTAAGAAGACCTAACAATCCTAAACATATATGTACACAACATTGGAGCACCCATATCCATAAAATAAGCTCTTCTTGGGCTATGAAAAGATTTAGACAACCAAACAGTAGTAGTGGGAAACTTCAACACCCCACTGACAGTGTTAGACAGATTAACCCCACTGACAGTGTTAGACAGATTATTGAGGCAGGAAACTAACAAGGAAATGCTGGACTTAAACTCAACACTTGACCAATTGAAATTAATAGACAAATACAGAACACTCCACCCAACAACCACAGAATATATATTGCCCTTACTTGCACACAGAACATATTCTAAGATTAACCATGAATTCAGTCATAAAGCAAGTTTTAATAGAATTTTTAAAAAATTGAAATCATCTCAAGCACCCTCTCAGACCATACTGTAAGAAAAATAGAAACCAATATAAAAAGATATTGCAAAGCTGCACAAATACATAGAAACTAAATAAGTTACTCATAGATAACTACTGGGTGAACTTTGAAATTAAGGCAGAAATGTAGAAATTCTTTGAAATTAATGAAAATAGAGACACAACTGACCAAAATCTCTGGGATGCAGCTAATGCAATGTTAGGAGAAAAGTTTATACCCCTAAATACCTTCATCAAGAAGTTAGAAAGATTACAAACTAACAATATAATCTTGTACCTAAAGAAATTAGAAGAACAAAAAGAACAAACCAACCCCAAAACTAGCAGAAGAAAAGAAACAACTAAAATTAGAGAAGAACTTAATGAAATTGAGATGCAAAAATTCATACTAAATATCAATGAAGCCAAGAGTTGGGTTTTCAACAACAACAAAAAAAAAGATTGACAGACCATTAGCTAGATTAACAAAGAAGAAAAAGAGCATATCTAAATAAGTGCAATCATAAATGACAAAGATGACAGACATAAATGATCCCACAAAAATGCAACAGATCCCCAGAGAATACTATGAAAAATGTTATGCACACAGATTAGAAAATCTAGAGGAAACAGATACATTCCTGGAAACATGCAATCTCCCAAGACCAAATTAGAAAGAGATTGAAACACTGAATAGACCAATATTGAGCTCTGAAATCTAATCAATAATAAAGAAAACCTACCAACCAAAAAGAGCCCTGGACCAGACAAATTTACAGCCAAATTCTACAAGACGTACCAACCCTACTGAAACTATGCCAAAAAAGTTGAGGAGGAGTAACTCCTCCCTAACTCATTCTGTGAAGCTAGATGCCTAATACCAAAATCCGGCAGAGATATGACAAAAAAGGGAAACTTCAAGCCAATATCCAAGATAAACATAGATGCAAAAATCCTTAACAAAATACTAGCAACTGAATCCAGTAGCACATCATAAAGGTAATTCACCACAATCAAGTAGTCTTTATTCCCGTGATGCAAGGGTGGTTCAATATACACACATCAATAAATGTGATTCACCACTTAAACAGAATTAAAAAGCAAAAACCATATGATTACCTCAATAAATGCAGAAAAAGCTTTTGACAAAATCCAACATTCCTTTCATGATAAAAACCCTTATCACACTAGACATCAAAGGAACATACCTCAAAAGAATTAGTGCCTTCTTGGACAAACACACAGCCAACACCATACTGAATAGGCAAAAGTTAGAAACATTCCCCTTGAGAACTGGAATGAGGCAAGAATGACCAGTCTCACCATTTATATTCAGCATAGTCCTGGAAGGCCTGGCCAGAGCAATTGGGAAAGAGAAAGAAATAAAAGGCATCCAAATAGAAAAAGAGGAAGTCAAACCATCTCTCTTCACTAATGATATGATTTTATACAAAAATGAGAACACATGGACACAGAGAGGGGGTCTACTACACACTGGGGTCTATTGGGGGGAATGGGGGAGGGACAGCGGGGGGGGCTGGGGAGGGTTAGCCTGGGGATGAATGCCAAGTGTGGGTGAAGGGGAGGAAGGCAGCAAAACACACTGCCATGTGTGTACCTATGCAACTATCTTGCATGTTCTGCACATGTACCCCAAAACCTATAATGCAATAAAAATTTAAAAAAAAAAAAAAAAGAAAAGAAAATCCTAAAGACTCTGCCAAAAGGCTACTGGAACAGAGAAACAATTTTAGCAAGATTTCAGGATACAAAAATCAATGTACAAAATTAGTAGTATTTCTATTCACCAGTAATGCCCAGACTGAAAGTAAAATCAAGAATTTACAATGGGCACACACAAAAAATGAAATACCTAGGAATACAACTAACCAAGGAGGTAAAATATCTCTACATGGAGAACTACAAAACACTGCTGAAAGAAATCAGAGACTACACAAATAAACAGAAAAATATTCCATGCTCATTGATGGGAAGGATCAGTATCATTAAAATGAGCATACTGCCCCAAGCAATTTATAGATTCAACATTATTCCTATCAAACTACCAGTGTCATTTTTTCACAGAATTAAGGAAAAAAAACTCTTCTAAAATTCATATGGAACCAAAAAAGAGCCAAAATAAACAAAGCAATCTAGGCAAAAGGAACAAAGCTATAGACATCACACTACACAACTTCAAACTATACTATAAGGCTACAGTAACCAAAACAGCATGGTACTGGTACAAAAGCAAACATATAGACTAATGAAACAGAATAAACTGAATAGAAAACTCAGAAATAAAGCTACAACTACCTGCAACCATCTAATTTTTTACAAGGCTGACAAAGTCAATGGGTAGAGGACTCTGTTCAATAAATAGTGCTAGTTTAGCTGGATAGCCACATACAGAAGAATCAAACGAGACTCATACTTTTTATCTTATACAAAAATTAACTCAAGATGGATTAAACATTTAAATGTAAGATTTCAAACTATAAAATCCTAGAAGAAAACCTAGGAAATATCCCTGTCCACATCAGCCTTGGCAATTAATTTTTGGCCAGGTCCCCAGAAGCAATAACTATAAAAACAAAAAATAGACAGGTGGAATATAATTAACTAAAGAGCTTCTATATAGCAAAAGAAACTATGAAGTAAACAGACAACCTACAGGATAGAAGAAAATATTTGCAAACTATGCATCTGACAAAGGTCTAATACATTCTGGTATAAGGAGTTTCAACAAATCAGCAAGAAGAAACAACAATGACAAAAAAAAAAAAAAAAAAAACATCAAAAATGGGCAAAGGACATCAATGCAGTTTGGCTATTGTCCCTCCCCAAATCTCATGTTGAATTGTAATCCCTAGTGTTAGAGGTAGGGCCTGGTAGAAGGTGATTGGATTATAGGGGGAAGTTGGGTCCTTGAGATACTGAGTGAATTCTCAGGAGATATGATTGTTTTAAAGTATGTGGCACCCCTCCCCCCACCTTTTGCTCTTGCTCCTGCTCTGGCCATGTGATGTGCCTGCTGCCACATTTCCTTCTGCCATGATTGTAAGTTTCCTAAGGCCTCTCCAGGAGCCAAGCAGATGTCAGCAATATGCTTCCTATAGAGCCCACAGAACCATGAACCAATTAAACCTCTTTTCTTTATTTATTACCCAGTCTCTCATATTTCTTTATAGCAATGCAACAATGGCTGAATACAGACATGAACTGACACTTCTCAAAAGAAGACAGAAGCTAACAAACATATGAAAAAAATGCTCATTGTCACTAATCATCAGAGAAATTCAAATCAAAACCACAATGAGATACCATACATCTCATTTTAATAATACCATTCTCACACCAGTCAGTGTGGGATTATTAAAAAGTCAAAAAACAACAGATGCTGATGAGGTTGCAGAGAAAAGGGAATGCTTATACACTATTGGTGGAAATGTAAATTAGTTCAGGCACTGAGGAAAGCAGTTTGGAGATTTCTCAAATAATTTAAAACAGAGCTACCATTCCACCTAGCAGTTCCATTATTGGTTATATATCCAAAGGTAACTAGATCATTATACCAAAAGACACATGCACTCATATTTTCATCACCATCCTACTCACAATAGCAAAGACATGGAATCAACCAAGCTGCCCATCAATGACAGATTGGATGAAGAAACATATACACTATGGAATACTATACAGCCCTAAAAAAGAATGAAATCAGGTTGTTTGCAGCAACATGAATAAAGCTGAAGGCCATAGTCCTAAGTAAATTAATGCAGAAAAAGAAAACCAAACATTACCTGTTCTCACTTGTAAGCGGGAACTGAACATTGAGCACACATGAACATAAACATGGGAATAATTGAGACTGAGTGCTACTTGAGGGCAGAGACAGGGAGGTTGACATGGGTTGAAAAACTACCTTTTGGGTACTGTATTCACTACCTGGATTAAATATACCCATGTAACAAACCTTCATATGTACCCCTGTATCTAAAATAAAAGTGGGAATTTTTAAAAAGACTTAATATGTTAAAATGATTACTCTCTAAATTTTATCTACAGTCATTAAAATCTCAATTGTTATCCCAGTGGTTTTTGTTTTCTAAGAAACTGAAAAGCTAATCTAGAAGGTATATGAACACACAAAGAATTTATGAGCGGCCTCACTCTTGGCTAGAAGCCTATGTATGATGTTTCAGGCCATAGGTAATTAATTACAAAGGCTTTAGCTGGCAGGCTTACAGGGTATGGGAGGCTGTTCTGCCCACGCCAGACTTGGTGCACAGCTAATGCACTGCAGTCTTTGAAGGGAGTTGCAGTCAAGGCCCCCTGGTTGGTCACACCCTTGTGCATGTTTATATTCCCAGCTCAGGATCCTTCATTCTTAGGTCTCTTTATTCAAGGCCTATGCAGAGGTCTTCTGCAGGTACCTCTGTCAAGGCCTCCTAATAGGAGAGGAAGAGAGAGGCTTAAAGACACTTTTCCCCACTCTCAGTACCCACTGAGTTTTTACTTTCGCCTTGCAAGGCCCCCAACATGTCTAATGTACTAATTAGTACATTAGTCTAATGCACTAATCTAACTAACCCTTGACCAGTGCTATTTCCATGGGGAAAAATGGAACAGGGGGAGTCAGTAATTTCTCTACCTTTAGACTCTTGCTTACACTATTGAAGGAGGTAATTAAATACTTAACTCTTTCGTCTTAGGCTTGTTGCTTTCATTGGCTCACTACCTGGCTGCAATATGCCCATGTAACAAACCTGCATATATACCCTTGTATCTAAAATAAAAGTTGAAATTTTAAAAAACCATATTGCAAGTGTCCAGGAATTAAACAAAGATGAAAAAAATTAATTATGACTATGATAACTGAAACAAGGAAAGAGATATAAGAGACAACGCATTTAATGTGTGAATTGACAAATAAGGTAGGTGAGGGAAAAAGAGGCTTATGGAATTCTTGAGCCTAAAGTGGAAGAAGAGTGGGGATGCCACTTGTTGGGGGAGGAGAATTGAGTAATAAGAGCCTGTTTATTGGTCTGTGTATGTGTTGGGAAAAGAATGAGTTCAGTTTGGGACAATCATGAAGACCCAGCAGACAGTTAAGACACTGTTATGAGGTTCCCTTATATTCTAAAATGTTACCTTTAGTTCTTTGAAGTCAATTCTGCACCCCACTCTTTGCTCTATACCCAGACAGTGGCACAGACTGGCGTTCAGTAATGACGGATGGACAAGGGGTGGGAGAACCGTGGTGAATGGCCAGTGCCTGCTGCGATGCTTGTGCATGAAGACTCATCCTAAGTGAAGAACCACACCGTTCCACTAGGGGGAAGACTGATATTTTCACACCCTGCAGAAACTCAACCACCTGTTAAGAGGAGAACAGAGCAGGAAGGAACTATGTTGTGGGAAGGAAAGATGAACTTGAGTTTGACTTCTCTGTGCCTTTTCTTAGGGAAGAGGCCATCACTTGAAGATGCTGACTCTCCTGCTCCTTCTCCTGGGACGAGGTATGAGCCTTGTCTTGTGAGGAGTCTGGGATTAATGGTAACACTGGGTGGAGGGGTGGAGAGACTTTCTCTCTACAGAGTCTGAAGCCACCAGACAGAATACGAAGGGGATATGTTTGATTAAAGGACCAAAACAGAGTAATTGTTGGCACAACAAAAAGGAGGCAGTGCCCTGGGGTCCTTTGGGAGCTGAGGTGGTACTGGAAAGATAAAGGAGATCTTCCTGCCTGAGGAGACGTCTAACCCCAAGCTTGTTGACTCCCATGAATACCTCTCTGGAACTAGGTTCTGTGTTCGGTGCTGTCGTCTCTCAAAAGCCAAGCAGGGGCATCTGTCAACGTGGAACCCCCATGACAATACAGTGTCATGTCGATAGCCAAGTCACCACGATGTTCTGGTACCGTCAGCTCCCCGGACAGAGCATGACACTGATTGCAACTGCAAATCAGGGCTCTGAGGCCACATATGAGAAAGGATTTGCCAAAGACAAGTTTCCCATTAGCCGCCCAAATCTAACATTCTCGACTCTGAATGTGAGCGACATGAGTCCCGAAGACAGCGGCATATACTTCTGCAGTGCTGGAGACACAGTGCTGGGCACAGATCAAAGATCTGAGCAAGAACCTTAACTTGTTCCTACCCGGCTCGCCTCACATGAGCCTGAGGGCCCTGCCAAGGTGGGACAGAGAAAGGAAACCACAGCTCTTGAGCAGACACAGCTGTTTCTGTGCTTGTGGGTGAGCATGGGTGTGAATGGGTGGACTGGGGATGAGGAGAGCATCTCTAGGACTAGCTGGAGAGTTCTGTCCACAGGCAGGAAGAGTGGCTCCTGGAAAATTGAGGGTAAAATTTCTTCCAGATGGATGCTCAGAAATACCCAACAAAAACAATCAGATACAGTTTTCTTCAAGTGGCAGGGTCAGTCACAGCCTTTAACTGTTTTGTCTCAAGGCTCTATTTAGCTGGTGTTCAATCATAATGTATTTTGGAAGAACTTTAGTCATCTTGAAACAAAGCTGGCACATTACATTGATGACATCTGGTTGTTCTCAGTGAATAGGAATTATAAAGTCTTCTAGATGCCTTGATATGACACATGCTTCCCAAGTCAATATAAAATCTTCAAAGTTCAGGAACCTTCTACAATGGTGAGTTTGGGAGTGGTCCGCAGGTTTGGGGCATGTTGAAATATCTCCTCTAACGTGAGAAGTAAGCTGCTGTGCCTTAGGTCATCTACCACAAAGGAAGAGGTGCAATGCTTAGTCCTCTTTGGACTTTGAATTGAACTTTGGATATGCTGCATTTCATTGTGCTACTCTATTCCATTTAGTATGTAATCGATAAAGCTGGGGCCAGTGCAAGAGAGGGTATTGTGGCAGAACAAGCCCATGATGAAAGCTTCCTGCTGCTTGAGCCATAGACTAAGCAGACCCAGTTGTACTTAAAAAGCCTATGGTAGATAGGGATGCTCTATGGAGCCCCTGGCATTCCCCAGTAAGAGAACCACAAGGCAGTGTGGAGTAAGTTCACTGTGCCTTGATATGCAACTTCAGACCATTGCATCTTGGGCTGTACTTTTGCTGCTTTCCAGATTCCAGAGACAAAGAATGCCCTCACACACAAACTATATAGAGTGCTTATTACTTACATATAGGCAACAAGGGAAAACAGATGCCAAAGATTTAGGGAAAGCCAAAGCCAGTCCCACTAGGCTCAGGAAGGCTGCCCAGGGTGGATGAAATCCTAACTGTGCCTTCCCTACCTACACTGCCATGCAGAAACCCCAGAGAGCAGCCACCCTGGGTTTTATATCCTAGAGCAACTTGACATATTTGGCAAAGCATTGAAGGACATCCTATTTCTAGGAGGGACTGGAACAGAGCCCAGGCTGTTCTGGCCAGTTCCTCCTTATCTCAGGATGTTACATTCCCAGCACATTCTACAGTTATTCTTGAGAACTACAAGCAATAAATGGGGGAGAACTGAGTTGGTCCAAGGCCACCAGGCGAACTGCCCAGCAGACAGGTGCAGAGTTTTGGTGTAAAGCCATACTCTTACCTGACAACAACCATTCTTCTTTTGAAAAGTTGCTACTGGCTCTGTAATGAATGCTTCATAATGGCATTCAGAACACGGTATTACCTGATCTGCAAAATTGTAAAGTTGGCTGTGCCCAGAGAATTCTCTCTGTTAATAAATGGAAAATACATCATTAAGACCATACTTAAGCACAGCTGAAAGAAGGCGCCATTCAATTTCAAGAGCACATCTCAGAATCTCACAGTACTCATTCATACTTTTCTCCTCTTATCTTCAAACCACACCCAGGGTTTTCTGGAAATTCCATATTCACAATGAGAAACATGGGCTCATTTTTTAGATGGGTCTTCATGCTACCCTGGAAGGGTCATTACAGTCTAACACAAGTATGGTTCTGAAAGATGACAGTGAAGGGAAATCCTCCCAGGGCCAAACCTTAAATTAGTTTACCTGATTGTTGTCCACATTTTATTAAAGAGATGGCCAGAAGTGTAGCCATAGCTTGTGTTCACTTTCTTTCACACTGTCATCTAGTCTCTTTCCCTATTCAGTCACATTTTTCTTCTTTTCGCTTCTCCGTGATGCAATCTGCATAATTTCTTTAAAACTACTATTTAGTTTACTAATTCACACCTCAATTCCAACAAGCCTCTAATCCAACTTTTCAACTGACTTTGTTCATCTAAATTATATAATTTTTATTTCTAGAAAATACATTTTGGTCATTTACAAATATGAGTGGCCATTCATCTTGTTCCTTGTGTATTTTAAAATTATTTTCTTTTTATAGGTATATTAAGCATCTATTGGGAATTTTTATCTGACAATGCCAGCATTTGATGCCTTTTTACATCTGGTTTTCATTAGTCTGCTGGCTCTCATTCAGGGTGGTTGATTTCCTTGTGCATTATGTAATTTGATATAAATTCATCTTTCAGAATACTTTAAATACTGGAATGAAAGTGGGTTTTCTAGGAAATATTCATGCTCACCTCTATCAAGAAATTGGGGTGCTACAGATCTAATATTATTTTATTTTATAATTCTCAGTATACATCTTCTTAGTCATAGAATGTCTGTCTCAAACCCCAATGGGCTGACTGTTCAGTGACCATGACTATTCAGAGAAAATTTGTTTAAATCCTTCACCCAAAGCCAAGATCAGACTTGTTAACTGCTTCTACGATTCGTTTTCTAGCTCGTCCTCTCACTAATGGTGTAGCTCTTTGTGTACCTAGCTGTATAAAGGAGTGATTCCTATCTAGTGCCTGGTTCATGTAAGGTCCCATGGGCCTTCTCCAGTTTCCATGCGCACTAATTCTCCAGGTCACAGGAACGTATACGTACACCTGTTTTATCTCATGGGTACAGTGCTAGCTTACCTTCCTGCTTCATGCTCCCATTACCATAGAAGTCGACAAATTTACCTGTAGTACAGCCTTGGATTGTGAAGCACCTTCCCATGTTACAAAATAGTCTCTTTAAAAGCAGTAAAGCACTGTGGCTAGGAACTTGAACTCTGTAAAGAGAGAAACCTAAGTTTAAAACTTGGTTCTTCTGCTTTAACTCTAGGTGGAACCTTAACAAGTTACACAATTTCTCTACACCTTAATTTATCTATAGAAAATAAGAATAATAGCAAGCTTTTTAATGAAGGGGTCTTTTTAATAAGAAAGCGATGCAATTATCTGTATAAAAACACAGAGACAAAATAAGCAAATAATGTAGTTGCTACCTAAATGTATTTCTCACTGTAAAAATGTATTTTACCACTATCAATTCCTTCCTCAAGAATAAGTATGGCCCTCTCTCAGAAAATTTTATTATTACAATTGCTTTTCTTTTAGCTATTTTAATTACATAAAAAATTCATGGTATTATAAAATATGCATATTATCAAAATAAAAAAGTCAAAATCACTCAATTAATAAAATTAGATCATACAATACATACTTTCAGTATTTATTCCCTTAACCCAACAATATTTCATGAATGCCATTTCATGTCAAAAATATTTTACATTAACTTTAATAAGAATAGCTCAATATACTGATGACCATCCTTCATACAATCAAAACCCATGACAAGGTATATAGCCATAGGCTAGATGACAGGGTTGTGTAATTTTAAATAGCAATTGGCTGTGTGTGTTGAATTATTTCTGTTACAGACTCAGAAGGAAGTTATGAAAGCCCTCCTAACTCTACCTGCAAATGGCTGGTTCCTTTTTACTAAGGTGTTAACTTAAATACCACCTCCCCAAAGAGACCCTTCCTGATCACTCTACACGATAGCACTTCGGTAGTCATCGATATTACATTATCACTTTATCCTATTTTTGTAATATGTACTCATTTACTGAAAACAGTGTATGTGCATCCCATTTCTATACCTCCTCACATGTGCATAAATGCATCCACATGCACACGCAAATGCCATGAAAACAAGAACCTTTTCCATCTTCTTCATTGCTGCTTCCAAATAGCTTGGAACAACTCCTGGAATATCACTGCAAGAACTCAGTAAATATTTGTGTGTCAATAAATATGAAAAAAAGAGGAAAATTTATACAGCTGCAGTGGATTTCCCTGGAGGAAAACTCTATAAAGGCATTTGAGTTTAGATAATCAAAGCCCATAAAAAATTAACTAGATTATTCTAACAGGAAAGGAATGAGCACTTCAAACTTTGTATTTCTTATTCTTGTTTTAAATGTATGCTCTAGTTGGGGGGAAGGATAAGAAAAGATTAAAGGACACAAAATTACAGCTAGATAGGAGGAATAAGTTCCAGCGTTTTACAGCACTGAAGGAGGGCTGTGGATAACAAGCTTTGTATTTGAATAGAAAGGCACATATTACATATGCCAACCCCACCCTGCTGCCTTGCCCAAGACTGGGAAATGGAGCAGATGATACAGGTTCTAGAGAGAGGAAAAGTGCAGAAGCTGCTCAAACGCAGTGGCTCTGGGGCGGAAGGTTCTCCACTGGAATTGTGTTGGTCCCTGTGTGGATGGAGCACTCAGTTCTGAGCCTTGGGAGCTATTTGAAGGTCCTCCTTGGCAAAATGATCTTGAGGAAATGACTGACCCGTTGGCTGCCTTCCAAATGGATGACACAGTCTAGACTTTTTATAAGCTAAATGAGTAGAAGGAACCCAATTGACTGGATTTATCACCAAACCTAGCTTGTGGGCCTCAATCTAGAGCCAGTACAATTTAGAAAAATAAATGCACACATCATATATTAAACTCTGAGTATCATGAAACAGATCCTAGATGTTACAATAATAAGAGCCTACATGTGTGTTTCTCCTACACTCTGTCCTGGCTTTCTTCTGCTTCCTGTCTAAGGGAGCCTGGACTCACTCAAGCAGCTCTAATAGGCCAAACAAGGGAGAGCGGTCAAGGAGTAGCTGAAATGTGAACAGAAAGACTCACCGTTATATTACAGCAATCAATCTATCCTTAAAATAATTTAGGTTTAGTCTCAAGTGCTAGAGGCTTCCCCATTTACTGATATACGGAAGCCTGAAGAATAAACAGAACTATAAACTTTCCTCTGGGCATAAACTTGCATGTATTCCATGGATTCAAGGTGAGGAGCAGCTGGGCAGGCAGGGGGACGGGTGGGAGGCAGGAAAGAGGAGAGGTGGGAGGCAGGTGCGGAGGACTGCGCTCCTCCCTTTAGCTGGTCAGTCCTGACCCACTCATACTCTATGCCTCTATCTTACAAGTCAGACTTTTCTGAATCACACAGAGCACTCCGTTCACACTCCAGATTCAGTGATTCCTGGGATGAGATAGAAATAAAAACAATTCTTTATTGGATAAAGAGAAATGGTGCCATGGGGGAAATTTCTAAGTAGCTTAGAAAAAAATATAACGGACGAGGAGAGGAGCTGGAAGTTCGCGGGGAAAACAGCCTAGAATCTAACAATCCAGTTAGAGAATGATAAAGAATATTGGAACCCATGGAGGGGTTGAATAAGAGTTTAGGAGAAAGATCTGGTGGACTTTGGAGAAGAAAGTATTTTTTTTAAAAAGTAATTTGGAATTTAACACTTTTCAGACTACTAGGAGGTCTGAAAGACTCAACTATGTAGCAAAATGAAGGGAAATGAACTTTGTCTGAATAGGGAAGGTTCTAGTATGATCTCTGCTTTCCTTAGCCAAGTGACCCTGGAGAAGTCACTTGACCTTTGAACTTTAGATTGTTCATCTGTAAAAAAGAGATAACAATATCTGCTGCCTACCTCCTCAGTGAGGCTGCACCAAGGATCAACTCAGAGGAGGCGAAGCAGAATGCCCTATGGCCGAGCAAGCACGCCCTAGAGTCGGACCACCATACTTACATCCCATCTTTACAACCTACTGACTGTGTGGCCTTGAGCAAGTCACTTCAGCTCCAGAAAGCTCATTTGATCATCTGTAAAATGGACAATCTCATAGGTGATTGTGATGATAAAATGAAAAAAACATTCTTAACTTACATGAGTTACAAGCTGTATAGTAAGTTATACGGTGTATAGTAAGTTATATCGTATATAATAAGCACACAGAAATGGTTCACTGTTATCATAATTGAAGAACAGTGGTTTGTATGCTCTGCACTAAATATAAGCCAGAAAGCTGTCTTGGAGAAGTAGACCAACAAATCTATACTTCAGAATGAACAATACCCAGAATGGCATGTCCTCCAAATTGAGCTTGGGCAGCTGGATCTGAACTTATCCTACACTCTGAGTCTAGAATATATGGTAACAGTCTCTACCTATAGCTATCTTCTTTGTCTGTAAGGTCATTCCTTTTTGAAGGAAGTTGACCTGACTATACTGCGATAGCTAAAGGAAGAGTGTAAAATACTGGAGAAGGCTAGTCTTCAAGCTCTATATACAGAAAATTCTCATATTCTTTGATCCTTCAGACAGAGGATCAAAGCCACAAGCACTGATCCAAAAATCCTCTTTTCCAACTGGGCACAGTGGCTCATGCCTATAATCCCAGCACTTTGGGAGGCCAAGACAGGAGGATCACGAGGTCAGGAGTTCAAGACCAGCCTGACCAATATGGTGAAACCCCATCTCTACTAAAAGTACAAAAATTAGCCAGGCGTGGTGGCACATGCCATTAATCACAGCTACCCAGGAGGCTGAGGCAGGAGAATTGCTTGAACCCCAGGAGGTGAGGTTGCAGTAAACCAAGATCAGGCTACTGCACTCCAGCCTGGGCAATAGATTGAGACTTCATTTAAAAAAAAAAAAAAAATCCCCTTTTCCAAAGCAGTTTTCCATTTTCTACCAAGGATCACCTCCCTGTCCAGTGCACACTGGTATCTACAGTTGCTAGAGCAAGAGTCTCTCCTTATCCCCTAAGGCAGGAGTTCTGTAAAGACCCCATGACAAGGGGACAAAACAAAACAACATGTATTGGGACAACACAGAAAAAAACTCCTATTAACAATGCTCCAAGACCTAGCTACCTCAGGCTTGGCCAGTTATCCACAAGCAGAGGTGTGGCATCTACATGGCAGTCATGGCCTGAGTGGGTCTGGAACTGTGGCAAGGTGAGGCTCTGAGACAAGGTGCCAGGAGAAAGGTTAATTCAATCATCTGTTTCTGCCAGGAGGAAAAGCACCAGGAAGGAATCAAATGTACAGTTTGGGCCAGGTATGGTGGCTCAAGCCTGTAATCCCAGCACTTTGGGAGGCTGAGGCGGGCAGATAACAAGGTTAAGAGATCGAGACCATCCTGGTCAACGTGGTGAAACCCCAGCTCTACTAAAAATACAAAAAAACTATCTGGGCGTGGTGATGTGCACCTGTAGTCCCAGCTACCAGGGAGGCTGAGGCAGGAGAATTGCTTGAATCTGGGAGGCGGAGGTTGCAGTGAGCCAAGATCGCACCACTGCATTCTAGCTTGGTGCCTGGTGACAAAGCAAGATTCTGTCTCAAAAAAAAAAAAAAAAAAAAAAAAAAACACTTTGGGAGGCCAAGGCTGGTGGATCACGAGGTCAAGAGATCGAGACCATCCTGGTCAACAAGGTGAAACCCCGTCTCTACTAAAAATACAAAAAATTAGCTGGGCATGGTGGCGCGTGCCTGTAATCCCAGCTACTCAGGAGGCTGAGGCAGGAGAATTGCCTGAACCCAGGAGGCGGAGGTTGCGGTGAGCCGAGATCGCACCATTGCACTCCAACCTGGGTAACAAGAGCGAAACTCCGTCTCAAAAAAAAAAAAAAAGCAAAATAAAAAAATATACAGTTTGTCCTCTGGAGACCTCTGCCTTGATGCTCAATAAATCTTTTAGATTTCACTTGCAGCAATTCTCACACTTCACAACACTCTCCATAGCTTCTGTTGGCCTATGGTCAGCTCTGCCAAGATCTGTGTTCTTGGGTGAGACAGAACCCTTCTGAATCTCAGTCTCTTCCTCTATAAATGGAAATAATTTTGCTCTGCACAGATCACAATTAGCATGTTTGTGGGAAGTTAAACTGTGAAACTCAGCATAAATAAAAAGCAATGTACCACTGTTGCTTATGTGAAAACTCTTATAAAGCTGTCAGGCATCATGTACCATCTAAGTATAGCAGAGTTGGGTATGAGCCCATTAGTGATTAGAGGGGGTACTGGGTGTAGAGGGGTTCTCTGAGCAGTGGGTCTCCTGGCTCGGTGGTCATGCCAGGAGTTGAACCTGAAGTGTGTGTCCTCCCAACTCCATGGGCCCCACATTGGCATTTTCTCAATTCCCTCTGGTTTCCATTTACTTCCTCCCTTTAGCCCCCGGCCATGTCTAATTTCACCACCAAGTTTCTGAGCTTTTCTCACTTTGTTCACCATCTCCAGAACATCCCTGCTTCTTTTACCTTTCAAAAAATTCAATCATGAACTTTGCTCACTCCTGCCGATCACCAACCTGAGCTCAGAGTCACTGAGGAGGGAAAGCACCCTCATAAGGAAGCTCCTCCTTTCCTCACATCATTAGACTCGAGTGCAGACAGCATATGCATCTCCACACTGCTCTGCCAGGATGTGCCTCAGTCAATCACACAACTGTGTCTTAGTAGACTTGGTAGGGCCCAAATCAGGATACTCTCTGGGAAGATGCACTTTGTACTGAGCCCAGCATAATATCACTGCATCTAAAATGGAAAATTCTAGACCCACCCCTCCACGTCTTTGTTATTGAACTCAATATGTGACTGGTTTACCTTGTGCTAAAATCTCTACATCCTGCTGATTCTCAAATCAGATCGTAACCCAGATTTACCATGGTCCAAACTCTGACATTTGATTTGGGGCATGTCATTCGGGTTCAGGCTGCCAGCCCTGAGCAGGTGGGTCAGTTTGCATCACCCTGAGTGCAGGGTGCCAGGGCAACCGTGAGGCTGCATAAAGAGAACCCATGACAGGATGTACATGAGAGAGACAAATGTCTTCACATTGAAGAAGGGGAGGAGTGCACCATTGGTTTTCCACCCTGCAGATGCACTGAGTAAGCTCCTACCTAAACTGTGCCCCCTCCTTCTTTGAAACACTTCCCATCCTTAAGCCTCTGTAGGAAGGAGAGCCATCTGGAAGTCCAGAATCCTATGGAATGCTGCATCTCCCTTCTTACCCCTCAGTGTTGGAATTCTCATTCCCCAAAGCCTTGGATTTGCCCTTCCTGCACAGTGGCTGGAGAGAAGCATCTTTATATTCACAGGAATGAGCCTTAGATAAGACTTCACTCCTCTCATGGGGGCTCCAGGACACTGAAAAGCCAAGCTTGCCACCAGCACTTGCCCTTCCTTAAATTACATTAAATAAATCCCCAATAGTTAAAAATATTCCTAAACAGCCAGGCCATTCTCCCTCCTAACTCTCATCTCCTCTCCCTAACAAAGCCCAGCTGTATGATCCAGGGCTTGGCTTCCCCTGTCTTCCCCATCCCAGGAAACAGCTGGTCTCCCTCTCGGCCCTCAGAAGGCAAGTTTCCTTATCACCTGTGAATCACAAACCCACAGAGTGGCCAAACATAGCCAAGCTGATGCAAGACCCTGAGAAGGGGAAAGCTGCAGGTGTGTTTGTGCTGGGAGGAGCAGTGACCCTCACCTCACAGACACCTCCTCTCCCGATCCTCGGCAGGTATAAAGACGGCCCTCTACCACCAGTCAGTCACATTCCAGCACCATGAATCCACTCCTGATCCTTGCCTTTGTGGGAGCTGCTGGTGAGTTTCACGCCCTGCCTAAGGCCCCACCCACCCCCTTTCCTGGCAGACACGTGCCCTACCATTCTTGCCACCTCTCCTATTTTGACTATGCTCTGATACTCTATTTCCTCCATCTGGCATCTCTCCTTCCCATCCTCCCTTGACTCTCTTTAAGCCTCACCTGTTTCACCTTCTCCCTGATTTTACTCCCATGCTGCCATTCATCCATATCCAAGCTGTGGCTGGAGAAGCTGGGAAGGGAGACCAGGTGGGGCCGGCCAACGAAATGAAGCAGCAGGCTTCAGGCTTGGCTCCCACAGCACCAGAATAGCACCTCTATAGCTACTCTTAACTTTGAATGCACCTGGGGAGGTTGAAAATTACTCATGCCAGAGACAATTCTAGAAATTCTAACTTCATTTGTCTGGGGTGCAGCCTGTGTCCTGGGCTTTTAAGCTTCCCAGGTGATTTTTAACATTTCCAGGCATGCAGCCAAGGTTTAGAAATGCTGTTCTATTGGCCCATAACAAGGTCTACCTTTGTTCTGCTGAAGTGAGCCTGGGGGCTGCCCTCAACTCTGCCTTCACTGCAGAGATCTGAGCTGTGGGGGAAGCTGGTCATGGCCAGGTCTAAGCAACCAGGGCGTTTCCTAGTTTGGCCAAAATATCCTGACAATCTGGGGCTCAAATAGCCAGGGGGAGTACACAGGTGATGAATAAGAGAGAAGCACTCAGTGGGTGAGGCAACCACATCCTAACTCCTATCCCACCGGAAGCATTGTGAGGACATTCCTTGTGTCCTCAGCCTGGTGACCCCAGGAGAGATCTGAGCCCCTGCAGGATACCTAGCTATGTACCCTGAAGACACAGAGACTTGGGAGCCACATCCCGTGATGCTCATTAGGGGGTAGCAGTGCTTCCTCCCTTGCCTAGCCCCACTGTGCTTGTTAAGGATTTCTAATTAGCTGGGAGCAACCATAGGCTGGGAGTGCCACCCTAACATGTACTGACTTGGTTTCTCCCTTCCCATCTCCACTCCAGTTGCTTTCCCCTTTGATGACGATGACAAGATCGTTGGGGGCTATACCTGCGAGGAGAATTCTGTCCCCTACCAGGTGTCCCTGAACTCTGGCTACCACTTCTGCGGTGGCTCCCTCATCAGCGATCAGTGGGTGGTGTCAGCAGCTCACTGCTATAAGTCGTAAGTGTGGGGCCCCTGACTGCAAAACTCCCAGCCAGGCCCCCTGGGAGAGCTTGGACTCAGCCCAGGGGAGCACTGAGGTTGGGAAGATGGTTGGGAGAGGTGGTGGAGAAGGAAACTTGTTGACAGCAGCTGACTCTACTGAGCAGAGGGTGAACACAAGACAGGAACCTCTCACACCTAGGCAAATTTGTGAAACAGCGAGGGCTACGGTCATAAAAGCAGGCAGGGATGATCTTGGGGTGGTAAGAGCTAGTAAGAAAAGCAGGCAAGTACCTTTTGCTGGTTAGCTACACATTAAAGCCACCTAAGTATTTTTAAAAATACTGATGCCTGTGTCCTATCCCAGGGCAATTAACCCAACTTTCAGGAAGAGGATGCGACTATCAGTGAGTGTTTAACATTCTACCTCTGATAACTGTAGAGTGTAGAGAGAGAGCTGAGACCCACTGCCTGCACCAAGAACTCTCAAACCTGAGTATGCATCAAAACCACCTGCAGGCTTGTTAAGGCACACATCACTGGGTCCCAGCTCCAAGGTTCTGATCTGTAGGTGTGGGTAGGGACCAAGAATTTACGTTTCTAAACAAGTTCCCAGGAGATGCTGTTGCTGCAGCTACCACTCGATTAGATTACACAAAAGGGTGGTGCTCACCAGACCGAGAAGGGAGGGAGGAACAGGTGCTGTGCACACTTAGCAAAGGCATGGGGTGAAGAATGCTGGGAAAACTTCAAGGAGCTCCTGGTGGCCACAGTGCTAGTGCCTGTGGAGGTTGTGGGGAAGAGGCTAGGAAGGCGGGCTGAGGAGCAGCCTCCGGTGGGAGGCGGGCTGAGGAGCAGCCTCCGGTGGGATCCCTTTGCCTCCTCCCTACTCCATCATCACCAACCTCTGAAGCAGAAAGATCTTGGGTCTCACACCTACACTGACCCATGTCCCTCTACTGTGCATGTGATATGGCCACACACCCCACCCGCTCCCTGCCTCCAGAGCTTTCCATGAGCAGGGAGCTTGAGGACCCTGGGGAAGGTGGGGTGAGTGCCCTGCAGTGAGAGAAGGTCTTCACCACGCCTGCCCTGCCCATCAGCCGCATCCAAGTGAGACTGGGAGAGCACAACATCGAAGTCCAGGAGGGGAATGAGCAGTTCATCAACTCAGCCAAGGTCATCCGCCACCCCAAATACAACAGCTGGAACCTGAACAATGACATCATGCTGATCAAGCTCTCCTCACCTGCTGTCATCAATGCCCGAGTGTCCACCATCTCTCTGCCCACTGCCTGTGCAGCTGCTGGCACCCAGTGCCTCATCTCTGGCTGGGGCAACACTGCGAGCTCTGGAGGTGAGTGGGACTCTTTGTCCTTCTACTTCCCTCCATCCTCACACTTTCCAGAACCAAGTGTGCCCCTTAACTCGAATCCTTTGCCTCTGGGATTCAGACACATCACTAGTGCTCATTACACACAGGCTTTGCACTGGGTACCAGAGAGATGCAAGGTCTCAAGGACTTGGCTCCAAAAATCAAAAGACAGGACAAATAGAGAACTTGCTATGATCACCTCTTGGGAGGGGTTCAGCAATGATTCTGGGAACTAAAAGCCAGAGTCTCTTGCCAGGACTTAACGTTTTCAGAGTCCTCCCCAGGGGCAGCCCTCAGGGTTCCATCCTAGATTCCTGTCTCCTTCTCTGGCTTGACCCACATTTCTGCTTTCTTCGATCACTTCCTGGTCTTCACAGCCGACTACCCAGACGTGCTGCAGTGCCTGGACGCTCCTGTGCTGAGCCAGGCTCAGTGTGAAGCCTCCTACCCTGGAGAGATTACCGAAAACATGATCTGTGTCGGCTTCCTTGAGGGAGGAAAGGATTCCTGCCAGGTGATTTGACCCCTTCCCATGCTGAGGTTCTCACTGATACCCAGTCCCCACCCAGGAAGGAGATTTGAACTCCCAAGCTGGCGGGGCTGAGGAGGCTCCCTGCAGTGCCCCTATGAAGAAGTGAGGAAGGCTCCCTTGGGGGTGCATGTTATGTACTTAGGAAGAACAGAGAATGGGCCATGGTGAGAAGGACGAGCTGGCTGGAAAGGGGTCTTTTAAGGTTCAGAGTGAATGTGACTATATTCCTCCTCCATCTCTCTCTTCATACAACTTGTCTCTTCTCCCCAGGGTGACTCTGGTGGCCCTGTGGTCTGCAACGGACAACTCCAAGGAGTTGTCTCCTGGGGCTATGGCTGTGCCCAGAAGAACAGGCCTGGAGTCTACACCAAGGTCTGCAACTATGTGGACTGGATTAAGGAAACCATTGCTGCCAACAGCTAAAGCCCCTGGTCCCTCTGCAGTCCCTATAGCAATAAAGTGACCCTGCTGTCACTGACTGTGTCTGTGCCTGTTCCCTCGTGCTCCTTCACACTAGAAAGTATCCTCCAATCTGAGGTAAGATGGGGCTGTCCCCCTTAAAGATAAATAGAGCCCTCAGCTCCCAAAATACATTCCATGGTACACTAGATTAGCACATACAAAGAGATGGAATCCAAAAGTAATAAGAAACTTGGGGGAAAGGGGGGCTGATTTCTAGAGGAAAGTGTGTTTCAGAAAGGTGGTCTTTTGTGGGGGATTGATTTTAATTTGGGCTTCTCAAAGCAGTGCGAGCTACTCTGCCTTCAGAACAATCACAGCACAGAAAATGTGTCAGCATCCTCAAGGCCTCCCCAAAAATCTGACCAGCTGAATCTTACTGCTTAAAATATAATAACAACCAATGCTGATGGTGATGACGTGCCTCTCCCAGGAATGTCGGCACCAAACTCTCAACCAAGCCCTCCCTTCTTATTCACCTGCAAAATCAAACTCAAGTAAATCTCCCTGGCCCCCAATTCTTCCCTCGATTCCCTAGTTCTATCTCTGTGAGGAGGCTAGAGAGAAGTTCCCCCTACTGCAGTGGGAGCCAGACTGCGACTGGGGAATTAAGCCCAGCTCTGCACACTGCATTTTTGTCTTCTTTGCCTTTGGGATTAGGACACTGCAGTGAATCCCACAGCTAACACCAGCTCCCGACTCTAGCCAGGGAAAGAAAGTAGAGAGGACCCGGATTCACCCATTCGATCAATTAACTGAGGAAAGATTCATTTTTGTAAAACTTGCTTGCCTTAGAGACACTTCAAGTGAGTTACTTGGGACTCTTGAAAAAGGTAGGAGGCTAAGCACAGTGGCTCACACCCCCATTCCCAGCACTTTGGGAGGCCAAGGAAGGCAGATCATGAGGTCAAGAGATCGAGACCATGCTGGCCAACATGGTGAAACCTCATCTCTACTAAAAATACAAAAATTAGCTGGGTGTGGTGGCGTGTGCCTGAAATCCCAGATACTCAGGAGGCTGAGACAGGAGAATTGTTTGCACCCCAGAGGCAGAGGTTGTAGCGATCAGAGATTGCACCACTGCACTCCAGCCTGGCAACAGAGCAAGACTCCATCTCAAAAAAGAGGTGGAAGGAAAGACACCTGAGGGCTGTGACACCATCCAGCCACTCTGGCCACACGTCAGCTTGCTTGCACTCACTGGACGCAGCAGAGGGAGGCAGGACCCGTGGCACCTGTGGCACTGCCGAAGCCTCCTCCTGCCAATTCTGAGCAGGGCCCGTGTTGGGGCCATGGCTCATCCAAGCTTGTCACCGAAGACCCAAGCAAGCTTCTCTCTGGAATCCCACTTTCAACTTCTGTCCCAAGTGGTTGTGGACACCCCTGGGAGCTGGTACCAAGGGCCAGGCGCAGCCAAGAAAGACACATGGGTTCAGAGCACATTTCCAGTTACAGGGAACCGAGCACAGGCCTCCAAGTGTCCACGGAGCAGCATGAGAATTGCAGTGATGGGTAGAGTAAAACCTCTACGTGGAGCACAGTATTCCTGGCAAACACAGGGGACTGCAGGCCACAAGCTGTAGGGTACACCCAAGCATCAGGCACTTGTTTGGTAAACAGTAAGTGTGTAAGATCAGTTACCTTGAGAGGGCCATCGGGGCTCCAGATGTGTGGTTTGTGTGAGGACATGGCTAACACTCATTATCTTCAGAGGAAAACAGGGCTCAGGGCTTTCACACGATGGATAGATGCACACAGGTCACCCAGAAAGTCACTGTGTACAAATGTCACTTTGTTCAACGTGGATTTTTGTTTTTATGGAATCCAAATGCAGACCCTAGTCTACCTTACAGCCTTGAATTTGTCTGCTTTTGGAGAATATATCCAAACAGATAGACAGACAAACAGGTACTTTTTTTCCCTTTCTTACCACAATGTCAATGCCTCGTCTGAATATCATCATCAGTTAAGAGTCAAGGGAAGAACCAAATGCTTCACATACACAGGGCTGGGAGGGGAGTGTTAGTTTCCACTGTTTTCTGTCTCCATTCAGATCATTTCTATCAAGGCGCAGCTGGTTACCTGAAGCCCAGAGGCAGACACAGGGATCCCACAGGCCTTCCAGACAGCTGCTTCCACCTCCTACCTAGGCCACTTGGACTCTTTACACAGAAAAGTGAGTCGCCCCACTCAGTTGCCAGCAGAAACAGGGTATGAAAATCACAGGTAACCAAGGGATGTCTTCCAAGTGATCCATTTAAAATAAACCACCACCACCAAAAACACAAAACAAGCCAAAAAAAATGCTTATTCAAAATCCAAGACAAAATGCTGTGTGAGAGCCAGGCCATGGGGTTGCCTTTTCTCAGGTCACACAGCTTTCCCAGTCCATTTGCTCACATGGAACTGTGAGATGTGAAGCCCTGTAGAATGTGTGCTCAGGACGGAGGCTGGTACTGGTCATCTGTAGGTCCAGACCGAATGGCAAAGAGGCAGAAAGCTGCAACTCTGTCCCCCTGCTCACAGAGGCTCCAAAGAGCCCCACCTCAGCCTTCACACAAAACATCTCCTCCAGGCTCAACTACAACCAGGCTGGAATGCAGCGGCACGATCTCTGTTCACGGCAACCTCCACCTCTTAGGTTCAAGCGATTCTCCTGCCTCAACCTTCCAAGCAGCTGGGACTACAGGTGCCCACCACCATGCCCAGCTTATTTTTTTTATTTTTATTTTTTTTTGTATTTTTAGTACAGATAGGGTTTCACCATGTTGGTCAAGACGGTTTTGAACTCCTTACCTCAAGGGATCTGAAGTGCTGGGATTACAGGTGTGAGCCACCACTCCTGCCCCAAGCTCCACTTAAAAAAGATAATTTCAACTTTATAGATTCAGGAGGTACATGTGCAGGTTTGTTACATGGGTATATTGCATGATGCTGAGGTTTGGAGTGCAAATGATCTCATCACTCTGGCAGTGAGCACAGTTTCAATAGGTAGTTTTTCAGCCTTTCCACCCTCATTCTCTCTTCCCCCAAGTAGTCACAGTGTCTATTATTCCCGTCTTTACATCCACGTGGACCCAACGCTTAGCTCCCACTTATACATGAGAGCATGTGGTATCTGGTTCTCTGTTCCTATGTTAATTTGCTTATGACGATGGTCTCCTGCTCCAACCATGTTGCTGCAAAGGACATGATTTCATTCTTTTCATGGCCACATAGTATTCCATGGTGTGTAGGAACCACATTTCCTTTATCCAGTCCACCACTGATGGCCACCTAGTTGATTCCATGTCTTTGCTACTGCAAATAATGCTGTGACGAACATGCAACTGTGCATGTCTCTTTGGCGGAACAATTATTTCCCTTTGGGTGTATACCCAGTAAAGGGATTACTGGGTGGAATGGTAGTTCTGTTTTAAATTATTTGAGAAATCTCCAAACTGCTTTCTGCATTAATTTTTCCATGAACTAATTTACACCCTCGCCAACAATGTGTAAGTGTTCCCTTTTCTGTGCAGCCTCACCAGCAGCTTCTATTATTTGAATTTTTAGTAATGGCCATTCTGTAGCCAAGCTCTTTGAAGGCCAATGTGGAGAAGAGCTACAAATATCCCTTTTCCAGAAGCGAATTCTGGCCTGCCCACTGGTAGAGTTCTTGTTTCCATCTGTCTTTCGTTGTTTGTTTTTCAAAGATAAACCAAAGGTAAAGTGGTATGATCTTCCACACCTGAACCAGTCTGTAGCCACCAGAGCCTGCTGGGAAGGGGCCCCTCAAGGATGCATGGATCTTGTAACCTGGAATTTGAGAGATCAACAAGCACCATAGCAACCTACCATACGACTGCCCATCAGCTCTCTCTTTTTTCAGAATTCGATCAATTCTGGTTCTGCAGACACTAGCAGCCACTGGTGACAAACCCTGGGCCTCTGTGGGCTTTCCTCATCACCCAGGGCCCTAACGGGCTGCCTGTCCTAGGCTGAGACACAGCAACTTTCTCTTAAACTGAAATTAAGCATAAATCCACTTCACCAATAATCATCTCAGGGCACAGTCCCTGGCTCCTTCCTCAAGGCTTTTAAAACACACACCTCTCTGACCCAAACAGGTAGGTGAGACCTGACTTGAAATGGGGGAAATGGGGATAAAGTGGGTATCAGGAATGAACCCCAAATGCTTTTGTGTGGGGAGAGGCATCCACATCCCGAACTGTACCTGGAGATGGAGAAAAATGCAGGAGAGGAGAAGAGATAAAAAGGAGAAAGCGGCTGCACCACTTTCTCTGAAAGTCATGGAAAGCTTCTCTCACGGTTGTTTCCTGCCCCGGCTGCTTTGCAAAGGTCTTGGGTGCAGGCAGAGCAGCCTCTGGCTGGGGAGATTTTGCTCTGGAAATGGGAGAGTCCTGCTCCTCCATGGTGCTCAGCAGCAGGCACTGAGGGGCGCTGGCAGGTGCGGTGCCAGACTCTCAAGCCGGATCCTTGCAGGTCTCGCAGAGGCCTTCCTCCTCGTCACCAGGAGACTGCCCAGGGCAGCAGTCACAGAAGTCCGGGGGCCATCCAGGGCATCCTCAATGAGCGTGTTAAATGCTTTGGGGCCATTGTCATGTTGGCCCTAGTTGCACACACACACATTTTGGTGCCTGAGTCACCTGTGAAGCTGTGATGTCTCCACGCACCTTCTCTTTGCTTGGGGGGAAGGGGAGCAGGGAAGGGTGGGGATACTCTGTCATGCTCAGAGCTATAATCTTTCAGCAGCTCCTCCTTACATTCTAAATCCTTGCCCAGGAAGGCCCCTGGGTCCAACTCTCCCAGGCTGGCCACAGAGCCACAGGGCTCCATTCCCAGGTCTTAGGTGGCTGCTGGGTCAGCTGGTGTCAGAGGCCCCAGGGTCAGATGACTGGGAGTCTTGTGCTGCTTCTGCTGGGCCCAGACAAGGGGCTGCTCTGGGCTCCCTGGAAGCCCCAGGGGCACTGCCACCTGCGGAGCCAAATGCCATAGCTGGAAGTCACTATAAGGTCGGGAAAGAGAAGTCAGGAAACCACTCCCTCGTAACAAGGTAGTAAATAGTTTGGCAAAAACCCTGAAAATAAAATGGCCGTGCTGAGTAATCATGTGCTTCCACAGGTGATTCGATTGATTTCTTGTTGTTCCTGCCTGTTCTGAAGGCGATGCTTGGCTCAGCGGGGGCAGAAGACAAAGCAGCAGCTCAGGAGAATGCTGAATGATGGTGGCCCATGCCAGCCAGAGCCACCAGAGCCACAGCAGTGCCCTGTGTCACAGGTGTAGCTTGGTGCGGTCATTGGTACCACACAGGCTTATCCCACGGGGGTTCACCCCTGACTGACGGGGCCTGGGCAGCACCCAAAGTACCAGGAATGCCACACACCACACCCCTCCACACACACACCGCCCTGAGTCTCTCCTCTGCAAGCCCCTCCTGCTCCTGCACCTCCATCACAGCACGGCCAACTCCTCCTTCCTCCTCCTCCACCCTCCAGAACGGTGATCTTAAAGAGGTTGCTTGGGCTTGGCAATTATGTGGGCTCCACATGTGCTGATGACACGCAGGCATGCTTGGCAACACGTCACTGCCACCTTTGACTACACAGGGTCCTCTCCGTACCCACAGCAAACACATGCAGGGAAGGGCCAGAACTGATGGCCTCAGCTTCCCCGGAGACCCCTCTCCACATGGCTCCTGCTTACCCAGCCTGTGCTCCCCACAAGCGGATGTCCTGCTTGGAGATGATCCTGCTGGCCCTGTTGCCCGACAACAGGCTCATGTGCCTGGCGGGAAGAAGATAAATCTCCATCCCTCATGCTCCTGAGAAGTTGGCCTTTTATTCCTCCCACATAATAACACCAACATGTATACACTATTCCTATGCATAGACATTTCCCCATTTAGTTTTCTCTCCCCTCCAGAGTAGTTAATAATCCAGCAGTACAGATAAGAAAACAGGTTCAGAGAGGCTTATTAGTTTACTCACATCCTACGCCCAGCAGATGGTAGGTCTGGGGTTGACTCCTCGTTTGCCTGGCTTCAAAGCACAGGCTCTCTGTGCCCCGCCTCACATCCTGCTACGACTATGTCCGAGGCGATGAAAAGCCTATCAGCTCTGACCTTTGACGTTTCTCCAGCCCCATCACCATCACCCATTCCCTGCCTCCCTGCACCTCCTGAGGGACTCCTCCCAATCATCCCCTTCCATGTGGCAAGACAACTGCTCTCAGAGAGCTCCTGGTCATGGCATGGCTCTAACCTCCCACAGTGATAAACTAGAACCCAAGCTCCCTATGGAAATGTAGGGTGCTCCGGGCCCCACCCCTGCCTCCACTCCCAGCCTCTTCACCGCTCTCCTCCTCATCCCCTCCCCTGCTCAGAAACCCTGGTGGCTCACCCAACAAGCCATGCACCTCCAGCCTCTGTCTCTGGACACTATGGCACCCTCAGACTGGAAGCCCTTCCCAACTTCCCCTTCACCCTTCTCAGAAAGTCTTCCTGATTCTTCCTTGTCCCCACCTCCTCCGGTCTGAGGCAGGAGTCCTCCTCCTCTCTCTGCTTGCCTCCGTCCTAGTCCTGCTCAGGTGCTCAGGTGCAATGGATGCGTCCATCTGGGCAATCAGCTGTGTGCTCCTTGAAGGGGGACATCTTGTCTTATGTATCCTGGTATCTCCACTGATTAAGCAAAGCCTGGGCTGTAATAAGCACCAGTGAGTGGAGGAATAAACATGGAGTAGGACTGGAGGGAAATGTGCTGAGATAAGAAAGACCCTTCCAGAGGAATGGCTCTCAAACAGCGGTCCCTAAGCCAGCAACACCAAAATCACCTGGGAATTTACGAGACATGTAAAAGTAAGCCCTACGCGAGACCCACTGAGTCAGCTATCCTGGGACAGGGCCCAACAAACAGCCCTTTCTTTTTTTTTTTTTTTTTTTGAGATAGGCTTTTTCTCTGTTGCCCGAGCTGAAGTGCAATGACAGGATCACTGCTCGCTGCAGCCTTGATCTTTCAAGCTCAAGTGATCCTCCCAGCTCAGCCTCCGAAGTAGCTGGGACCACAGGAACACACCACAAACCCAGATAATATTATTATTATTTGTAGAAATGGCAATCTCACTATGTTGCTCAGGCTGGTCTCAAACTCCTAGGCTAAAGGGATCTGCCCATCCCTTGGCCTCCCAAAGTGCTGGGATTACAGGCATGAGCCACCACACCCAGCTGGCAACCTGCATTTGAACACATCTTCCAGGTCTTCTGATGCCTGCTGAAAACTTGAGAATGGATAGGATAAAGCATCCCTAGACTAGTATTAAAACCGCCATTGCAAGATTATAACTGAGACAGTGAAAGAGACCAACCAACTCCATCTTGCTTTTAACCTCTAAGCTGTCCTTATTCCTTCCAGAGCGTAGGCTAAACTAACTTTGGGAAGAACTTATAGTTTGAAACAAAGATGATAACACTCTTTTCCCAAAACAAATCCCTTTTTTGCCTGAAGACTAGACTCCCTTTATAAAACTCACAAATTTGCCAAAAGATTAGTAATTGTGGTTTACCAGTCTGCAGCTGGAGCCTGCAATCTTCCAAACCTCCCCAAATTGCTCCTGGGGATAACATCACTATTGTAAAACCTAAGATCAGTGCTTGAGGTATTTTGCAGACCCTAAGGTCCACGGATCAGCTGGCACCACCCAGGTGGATAAACCAGCTCATCTGGTCTTGTGGCTCACACTCAGGAACTGACAAGAAAACAGGAGGGATTTCATCTCCAACACAACTGATGAGCACTCCCAACTCAATGCTTTCCCCTCCACCCACCAAATTATCCTTTAAAACTCCACGTGATCCCAGCTACTCAGGAGGCTGAGGCAGGAGAATTGCCTGAACCCAGGAGGCGGAGGTTGCGGTGAGCCGAGATCGCGCCATTGCACTTCAGTCTGGGTAACAAGAGCGAAACTCCGTCTCAAAATAAAAACTCTGTGTGAATCACCCTTTCTTTATGGCAATTCCCCTGTCTTGATAAATGGTCTCTGTCTACACGGCAGGCAAAGTGAACCTATTGAGCAGTTAGAGTATCTCTCTGAAAACAGTCACTAACATCTTTCTTTCTTTTCTTTTTCTCTCTTTTCTCTTTTCTTCTTTCCTTTCTTTTTCTTTCTTTCTTTTTTTGACGAACTTTTGCTCCTATTGCCCAAGCAGGAGTGCAGTGGGGCAATCTTGCCTCATTGCAAGCTCCATCTCCCTGGTTCAAGCAATTCTCCTGCCTCAGCCTCCCGACTAGCTGGGATTAGAGGTGCGTTCCACCACCCCTGACTAATTTTTTGTATTTTTAGTAGAAACGGGATTTCACCATGTTAGTAGGGCTTGCTTCAAACTCCTGACCTCAGGTGATCAGCCTACCTCGGCCTCCCAAAGTGCTGGGATTACGTGCGTGAACCACCGCGCCCAGCCTCAGCCACTAACACTTTTACTGACTCTTCTGGCACCATGATTAACCGCGACATGCACTATCTCGTGCAATTCTCACAACCCCTAGTGTTCCCATCTCACAGACAAAGAGACAGAGTTTAAGAGGTTTAGCCACGCTACAGGGCCGCTGGGAGCCCGGCGGTCTGGCCGCAGACGGTGGGCTTCACAGTGGCGGCATCCCCTGAGTTTAAGGAGTCTTGGGGGCGCGGTGTCAGCTCCTCTGTTTCATCACTGGGTAACTCATTTTAGCCTCTTCGGATTTCAGTTCCTCAACTGAGAACACCACCAAAAGGAATCTAGGTTGAAATGAACATGCTGGAAAGCTTTCAAGAATTGCACGTGTAAAATGTTCTTTGCGTGTCCGCCCCCGACACTGAGGCGCAGGAGTAACCCTGCTTCCTTCCCGTCCTCGCCCCACCAAGCGCTGCGCATTCTTCTCGCCCCCTCAAGTGGCGGAGCTCAGAGTGCAGTTACTTAGGTCTAAAAAATAAGGAAAGGCTGCCCCCTGCTGCCCACGTGGATGAATGAACCCAACTTGATACCTGCCTAACTGGTCTTCCGGGCTTTTATGGAAAAAATGCTGCATGCGCGCTTGAGTATACCGTCCAGAGAGGCAACACTGGACAAACTCCATCGGAATTTTAAAAAACCATGATGCTAAGACAGAGTGGCATTATTACTCATAAGGCAGTCAGGATGAGGGCCCCCACTAGTTGATTGAAAGACGAACTTAGAGGATGAATTGTTGATAGGTAAACGGGGTGAGTGAACCAGGAAAACATGCAGAAATCGATCAAAGTAAACTATGTACTTCAATTAGGAAAGGTACTGGGAAGAGGCTTTGACACATTCCAATGGATGAAAGCAATCAAGTTTTTTTTTTGTTTGGTTTTTTTGAGATGGAGTCTCACTCTGTCGCCCAGGCTGGAGTGCAGTGGCATGATCTTGGCTCACTGCAACCTCCACCTCCTGGGTTCAAGTGACTCTACTGCCTCAGCCTTCCAAGCAGCTGACTGGGATTACAGGCATCCGCCACCATGCCCAGCTATTTTTTTTCCACTTTTAGTGGAGTTGGGGTTTCGCCATACTGGCCAGGCTGGTCTCGAACTCCTGACCTCAGGTGATCTGTCCTGCTTGGCCTTCCAAAGTGCTGGGATTACAGGCATGAGCCACTGCACTCAGCCTACTCCACTCATTCTTAATAGGCCATCACCCTTGTCAGTTTCTGTTGTATATTTACAGTGTTTCTGTATATAAAATCAAGTAAATACAAAAGGATATTTCTTTTCCCCACTCTGTTAGACAAAGCTGACATTTAGTTATGCTATTCTGTGACTTTCTCTTTTCTGATTAATAATGTATCGTGGAGAACTTTCCATAGCAATACAAAATATTTTGATTCTTTTTTAGCATTGAATATTACTCCATTATGTGAACACATCACAGTTTATTTATCCAGGACCTTACCGATAGGCATATAATTCAACTTTCAGTCAAATTAGTGAAACGTGTATTTTGATGAAATTTTTTAATTTTACATTTATTATTGTGATTTGTTTTCCTGATAGGTACTGTTTGGATTTATTTTTCTCTGAACAATTTGCTCTTTGCCCGTTTTTACTGGGCTGCTTGATTATTTTCTTGTTGATTTCTAGGAGTTCACCATATGTTGAGGAGATTAGCCCTGATGGCGAGAACTGCGAGTATTTTTCCCAGATTGTCATGTATATTTTGATTCTGTTTATATTTTATCATGCAAGTATGTCATCATTATGCAATTAAGCTTGTCTTTTTTTTTTTTTTCTGGATTTTAAGTCATAGCTTAAAATCCTCTGAGTGATGAACACCCTCTGGGTAGGGCCAGGTAGTGACAATGGGGGCTGTGGCTTCTCGACAGGGAGGTGCCCCAACATGACGACAGCTTGGAGAGGGGTGGGTACTGGGGAAGACCAGCCCCTTCAGCAAACAGCCTTACAAAGACATCCAGCTCTAAGGAGCTCAGAACATCCTGAGAACAGTGCCTGGAGGTGAGGAGGAAGCCCCTGGCCTGGGCCATACCCCACCATCAACTTGCACAATGGGGGTGATGTCACCCACCCTCCACTCCCCTCAAAGGAGTAGCTGCTCTGGTGGTTTCTCCCAGGCTCTGGGGGCGGACCCATGGGAGGGGCTGTTTTTGTACAAAGCTGTAACATTGTGGGGACAGGGGGGCCACAATGATTCAATTCTACGGGAAACCTTTACAAAAACCTCTCTGGTGATTCCAACTCCCAGAGTTCCTCTTCCTTCCTCCTGGGTCATAGGTCTTAATGCAATTTGGTTCAGAATGCCTCTGCCTCACTCCTGACCACATGTCAGACCAAGACTGTGGACAAGGCTGGCCCAGATCAGAACTAAAGCTTCCCAGGCAGAGAAAACTCAGACATAAGAAGAATGCCTCCAGGACCTCAGAAGTAGAGGACTCAGGGAGGGTCCTGATCCCCACAGAATGGGAACAAGGTCAGAGGGAAGGTGCATCGGAAGTGACCAGTTCTCCAGAGGACTCAGGAAGAAGCCAGGGGTAGCTGTGGATGGAGCCACAGGCTCTGGGCCCCTGCCTTCTGCAGGCCATACCCTTTCCCTTTAGATGAACCCTCAGAGAGGGAGCATTTGAATGGGACATCCTTTGAGAAAGGGACCTAGGTCCCTGCGGATGGACTCTGTTATTCTCCATGGTCCTGAAAAGCAAATGTTGAACATGTTCTGTGCAATACCCATAAAGCACAGGAGGAAATTTCTAATCTCAGTGTCCACGACCCTAGCCAGGGCCCTCTCCTCCCTCTATGCCTTGAATGTGATTTGCACCTTGACCCTTGTCACTGTGGGAACACTGAAGCTTTCTTTGGAGAAGGCACCAAACTCACAGTTGTAGGTAAGACATTTTTCAGGTACTTTTGTAGATTTATCATGGGGAAAAGTGGGTTCAAAGTGTCCCTTTTAGAGTGGCTGTATTCTTATGTGCTAACTATGACTACACCTTCGGTTCAGGAACCAAGTTAACAGTTGTAGGTAAGGCTGGGGGTCTCTAGGAGGGGTGCGATGAGGGAGGACTCTGTCCTGGGAAATGTCGAAGAGAACTGGGGCCAGATTGAGGGAGACGTCATCTCAAGTCCCGGGATTGAGTTCAGAAGAGGCTCCTTGTGAGGGCAAATCCACCCCGGCTTCCCAGAGGCTCTGAACAGAGTCAGCGCTGAGCCCAGGATGATGGGACAGAAAAGGGAAGGGGAGGATGCCTCTTCATAGTTCCCTGAGATAGGGGAGCCCAGAGAAAGCCTAATAGGTAATTAACAAGCCACAACACTTCTCTATCTGCTTCACTGAAAGAGGTTCTCTAAGGATTCTTCGTATACTCCTGTACTGGATTTCACAGGAGGCCACTCTGTGTCTCTTTCTGTCACCTGCCTGGGTCTTGGGCAAGCTCTGGAAGGGAACACAGAGTGCTGGAAGCAGAGGTGGTGTCTCTATGAGGGAAGAGTTCCATGAACTCCCACACTCTGCCTGAATCCCAGCTGTGCTCAGCAGAGACTGGGAGGTTTTAAAGTGGCCCTGGGAGGCTGTGTTCTGGAAACACCGTATATTTTGGAGAGGGAAGTCGGCTCACTGTTGTAGGTAAGTCAAGGCTGGACAGCTGGGAACTTGCTAAATGGGGCTGGAATCCAGATGGAGCCTCTGTCTCCGGGACTTAGGTTAAAGTGTATTTTTATCAGGAAGACCTATGAGGCAGACAAGGAGGGGACAGTGTCCCTCTCCACTGTTTCATAGACTGCCTGTGCCAAGTTAGTTTCCCCTACTGAGAGATGGGTAGACTCAGCTTGGAAGGGGTCACCTTGAGCATCTCCTGTCTCCTTGAAGGGTGTCCATCTGACCTTACCACCATGGTCCTGCCATTTTTCTCCCTTGCACAGAAAGAAGGACACAGAGGAGGGAACTTGGGGGATCACACGGGGCCTAATCTCCTCATTTTGGGTTGTAACACCCTCTGCCTCCCGGGGTTAAAATTCTACTAAGGAACAGGAGAGGACCTGGCAGGTGGATTTGGGGAGGTAGGAGTGGAAGGCAGCAGGTGGCAGTTTTCCTCCCAGTCTTTAATGTTGTGCAACTAATGAAAAGCTGTTTTTCGGCAGTGGAACCCAGCTCTCTGTCTTGGGTATGTAAGAGACTTCTTTCGGGATAGTGTATCATGAGGTCGGAGTTCCCAGAGGGCTCCTTGGGGAGGGCAGAAACTGAGAACACAGCCGAGAAAAGCTCAGTAAATGTGGGTCAGTGGAGCATGTGGTGAGGTCCCCAGGAGTTCTGTGAGGAAGCAGCTTCTGGAAGGAAGGGCCTGCAGCAGTTCCACTGGGGTTTGCCACAGTCGTGATACACTGTGTAACAATCGGGAACAGCATTTTGGAGATGGGACTCGACTCTCCGTCCTAGGTAAGTTGCAGCACCAGGGTGGTAGGGCCATTGTCCTTTGGAGGCAGGGTTTTCTGCTTCTCCTCTCGGCGCTGGTGGAGGGAGAGTGAGTAAAATCTCTTACCCCGTGGGGTTCCACAGAGCTGTGCCTGCCTTCCCTTTTGGTGTGTCTTGGTGGAGTCCTCTATTTCTCTTCTCTAAGTCTTCAGTCCATAATCTGCCTCCTCACTCCCTTCTCGGCTCATCCTCCCTCTTACTTGCATGGCTCTGCCTCTCCTAAGCTGCTGCTTCTTGCACCTCATGCCCCACAGTATTCTTAGGCCTTCTTCCTGACAGAATTCCTTTAGTCCAGATCCATGAATCCAGGCAGAGAAAGGCAGCCATCCTGCTGGCAGGGAGCTAAGACCCGCCCTCTGGCTGGAGATCTCCAGGTGGGTTTTATCTAAGCATCTGCAGCTGTGCTCCTATAATTCACCTCTCCACTTTGGGAAGGGGACCAGGCTCACCGTGACAGGTATGGGGGCTCCACTCTTGACTCGGGGGTGCCTGTGTTTGGCCGCAATGATCAGTTGCTGGGAAGGGAATTGGGTGTAAGGACAGAGGTCAGGGTCACCCCTTCTTACCTGGAGCGCTGTGCCCTCTCCGTCCTTCCCCGGAGCTCGTTCAGCTTGTCGTTCTGCTGTGTTGGCTGCAGCTCCCCAGCTGTAGAGCTCCTTGCTTAGTCTTCAGAGCTGTGTGTTTTTTCGCTCTTCATTGTTTTCTGGGACTCTTCTCATCTCTCATTTCTTAGCGGATGTGTTGCTTCACTTGCCCTTTTTTAAATTGTGTCTTCTCCATTTTTTCCTTCCCATTCTCACTCCAGCCATGCATTATTGATTCCACTTGGTGACTAGCTCTATCCTCTATGTTAAGATTCAACCCAGTACCAGCTTCCAGCACAGAACTCTGCTCGTGCCTTTTCTTCCTCCTTCTTTCTTTCTCTACCAGTTGCAGAAGATCCAGCTATGTCTTCCTGAGGTAGTTTAAAGGTTCATGAGTCCGGGGGACCAGGCTGGGGAGATAGGTGGTTTCAGGGCTGCTCTTGAGGCCTCCTGAGGGCTGAAGTCTGTGCCACAGCATTGCACAAGCTGCAAGGAGTCTCTGGGGTGCACTGGTCTTGGCAGGTGTTTGGGATATAGGTCCAAAGAGAGTGTTACAACTGGAAACTGACATTATCTTAGCAACAGATAAGGTATAAAGAAGATAAAATGGGCAGGAGACTCCACTTACTTAAGCCTCAGAATCTATACTGGAATAATAGGGTAAGGGGCCCTCCAGGAAACCCTAGTGTAACCTTCCCCATGCTGGGGAGGAAGCAGACAGGTGGTGGAGTGGGGTTGGGAGGAGATGAGGTCTAGGATGGAGACACAGGCAAGGGTGGAGAAATGAGACACACAGGATCTACTGAAGTGTGGGGTTGGGTAGACATTCACGCAGTTGGGGACACACGCCAAGGAGTTGAGTGGAAAGTACAAATCACCAGATTCAAAGCCCTAGGTTCAAGGGGCTGTGGAAGGGGAGGTGTGCAACTTATAAAGCAACTTAAGCTGTCTCTCTATGACATATAAATTAAGGGACTAACTAATATGAAAATCCTTGGTGAAGGACTCAACTTGTGGTGACAATCCTTTCCATTCCTGCTGTTTATCATCACTGGGTCACAGGGTTTGCCTTTTTCCAAACATGCATCTCAATTTTCCCATCAAAAACATTTCCCAAATTTGGATAAAGAACACATATCTAGGCTCACCACATTTCTGCACTGAAAGCTCATTCCCAGGGTTGGAACAGAGCCAAGCAAAGGGCACGGTAAATTGTGGTTTCCTCCACTCCTCATGTGTCTTCAGATGACGTCATTCCTTCCAGTATTCCAAGAAATCCTTTCTCTCCTCTGTGAAGCATGTGAAAGAGCCCAGGGCTCTACAGGGCCCTCCACCCTTGCCTGTGTCTCCATCCTAGACCTCATCTCCTCCCAACCCCACTCCACCACCTGTCTGCTTCCTCCCCAGCATGGGGAAGGTTACACTAGGGTTTCCTGGAGGGCCCCTTACCCTATTATTCCAGTGAGCCTTCTGCTGAAATGGCCCCCAGACTTTGTGGTTTGTTCATACTCAGTGGTAGAGCTTGCACTGCTTTTGAGAATGCAAAGCTTAACTGTGAATGGACCCTGGCCAGTCAGGGTCACTGGACACTCTGAGATAATAAAGGATTAATCCCACAATCATCAGCTTCCATGGAATTTCAGTCATCCTGGACAAGCTACCACGCCTTCCTGTGCCCCAAGGGAGGAGTAAATGTGGACAATCACCTCAGATATTGACCAGGTTTGGCTCTTTAAAGAAGGTTACATGCAAGAAAACAAAATTGTTTAAAAAGGTGCTGGGCAGGTAGGGGAGTCAGATGTAAGGGAAAAGTCTTTTCTAGAAAAGAAAAGTTAATTCTAATATGCAGTACTAGCCCAAGAGACAAATATATATATACCTTGATTTTAAAAAGGAAAATTATAATTAGAAAACATCAATTTCATTATTATGATGCCACTGATGACAGTCTCCTACCTCAGATTTCAGGATTAGATAGCTATGCAGCAAGCAAGGCTTTGAAGAATCAAGATACACAGATAAATTATCTGGATGGATGATCAGATGAGCCTCAGAGTAAACACAGCCAAGACAATCCGTATATAATGTGACCGTAGGGAGCTGGGGAAACAGGAGGCAGTGCGCATCCATGGGACAGCACAGAAAGAAGGGGCAAAGTGGAGAGAGAGCAACAGATACTAGGATGTTTGTCCCCCAAACAATAACAACCCAGAACGACATCATTGTGCTTCATTATGGCCCTTCCCAGCCCTCTCTCTCTCATGCACGCAGAGCCCCTACTAGAACCAGACAGCTCTCAGAGCATCCCTGGCCCCAACCCCCCTTCACTTTCCAGATAACCTGAACAAGGTGTTCCCACCCACGGTCGCTGTGTTTGAGCCATCAGAAACAGAGATCTCCCGCACCCAAAAGGCCACCCTGGTGTGCCTGGCCACAGGCTTCTACCCCGACCATGTGGAGCTGAGCTGGTGGGTGAACGGGAAGGAGGTGCGCAGTGGGGTCAGCACGGACCCGCATCCCCTCAAGGAGCAGCCTGCCGTCAATGACTCCAAATACTGCCTGAGCAGCCGCCTGAGGATCTCGGCCACCTTCTGGCACAATCCCCGCAACCACTTCCGCTGCCAAGTCCAGTTCTACGGGCTCTCAGAGGATGACGAGTGGACCCAGCCAAGGGCCAAACCCATCACCCAGAATGTCAGCGCCGAAGCCTGGGGCAGAGCAGGTGAGTGGGGCCTGGAGGATGCCTGGAGGAGACTGGGTGAGACGAGCTACCAGGGAAAATGGAAAGATCCAGGTAGAGGACAAGACCAGATCCAAAAAGAAAGGAACCAGTGCACACGATAAAGGAGACTTGGGCACCTGTGGCTCATTCTTCCCCCAGATTCTTAGCCCAACAGAGCCATGCAGCTGGGTCTCCTTTCTAGTGGCCTGTGTAACTTTCATCTGAATGGTGCCCCCCCCCAGGCCCCTCAGTGCTGCCACATGTCATGGGTTGCAAGGACAATGCAGCTGACATTGGCACAACACAGGAAAGGAGGTGCTAGGCAGTCAGAGGAGGCTGGTCTGGGTCTGGGAGTCTGTGCCAACTGCAAATCTGACTTTACATTTAGTTACCTATGAAAATAAAGTTTCTTATTTTCCTCCCCTTGCTTTCTTTCAGACTGTGGCTTCACCTCAGGTACGTAAGCCCTTCCTTTACCTCTCCCTGTCCCGTGGTTCTTGATCTGGAACCAGGGCATGGAGAACTCACAAACACCGGAGGGTCGGGGAGACAAGAGCTACCTGTGCACAGAGATGCTCTGACTTGGAAACTTATTTTTAATGGGAGATGTGTCTTCCAGTTTAAGTTACCAATCTGTTTATAAATTTCTCTCTGGTGAATTAAATGGGTACAAAAATGTCCCCTGATCACTCGTGGAAGGATAGAAAATAAAATTATCTAAAACAGATAATCAGCCCTATTCCTACTTCTACAATTCCTTCAAAAGCTCTCCGTTGTCTCACTGTCACCATGGTGATAGAGTCCCAAATTCTAAAGGTAGCACAGGAGACCCGATGATTTTCCCTCCCTCCTTCCACACTCTCCTCACTTCTCTCATCCTTGTCCTTCCTCCCTGCCAACAGTGTCCTACCAGCAAGGGGTCCTGTCTGCCACTGTCCTTTATGAGATCCTGCTGGGGAAGGCCACCCTGTATGCTGTGCTGGTCAGTGCCCTCGTGTTGATGGCTATGGTAAGCAGGAGGGCAGGATGGGGCCATCAGGCTGGAAGTAACACATTGACACCCCAAGCAACTCAGACCCAGAAGTATAGAGTCCCTGTCAGGATTGGAGCTGGGCAATAGGGAGGGAAGAAGTTTCATTCAGATGCCTCAGAAGACAACTTGCACCTCTGGAGGATCACAGTGGAAGGGTCATGCTGGGAAGGAGAAGCTGGAGTCACCTGAAAACTCAATGGATGTTGTGACCTTACTATTTGTATGGTCAGTGGGCCCTATTAATTCCTCTCAATCCCCACAACTCCTAGCACTTAATAATCCCCAAAACTTTCTCTTCTGCAGGTCAAGAGAAAGGATTTCTGAAGTCAGATCTGAAAGTGGAGTTAGGAGCTTCTATCCTGTCGTGGTTTCAATACACATTCTTCTTTCACCAGTGCTCTGAAGAGCAGCTCTCACCCCTCTGTGCCTCTCAATATCTGCCCCCTATATGCATGTACAGCTGCACACTCAGGGCTGAAATCTCCCTAACCCATGGGGACTCTAGCATCCCTAAGTGACTGAACCAATAAAAATGTTCTGGTCTGGCCTGACTTTGACTTGTGAGTGTCTGGATAGTTCCTTGGCTATCTCTGAACTCCCTGTGACTCTCCCACTCAATCAGGATAGAAACCAGAGGTATTCGAGGAAAATGGAGACTCTCTACATAATAGGGGTGAGGGGCCCACCTTGAGATCAATAGCAGAGATTAATCCAATGTAAAAGGCAGTGATGGAAGGTGAAGAGGTTACTCCTAGAATAATCTAGGAAGACACAGATGTTGAGTATAGGAATTTTCTACATCCAACTATACTGTTCTGCCAGGAAAAAAGTGCTCAGAGGAAGAGCCAATCCACACAGGTGTGTTCGCCCTCCAGCTGGCCATGTCCCCATGACTAACAAAGCTGGATTCCATATGCATCACCAACCTTCCTTGCAGCCCTTCCTGAGCACTCCACTCATTCTCACTGGTTCACCAAGTTGATATCCCAGCTCTGAAGAAGAGATGCTCTGACTTGGAAACTTATTTTTAATGGGAGATGTGTCTTCCAGTTTAAGTTACCAATCCGTTTATAAATTTCTCTCTAGAATTAAACGGGTGTCAAAATGTCCCCTGATCACTCGTGGAAGGATGGAAAATAAAGTTATCTAACACAGAGAATCAGCCCTATTCCTACTTCTAGAATTCCTTCAAAAGCTCTCCGTTGTCTCACTGTCACCATGGTGATGGAGTCCCAAATCCTAAAGGTGGCACAGAAGACCCGACGATTATCCCTGCCTCCTTCCACACTCTCCTCACTTCTCTCATCCTGGAAGCCCCAAATCCTAAAGGTGGCACAGAAGACCTGATGATTATCCCTGCCTCCTTCCACACTCTCCTCACTTCTCTCATCCTGGAAGCCCCTGAGCTGCTTCTTTCAGGCCATTTTGCACATACTCTTCTTCCTGGGGTAACAAAGTACTCTTCTTCCCATGATAACTCCTGTTTAGACGTAAAGATTTAGCTTCAACGTCTTCCCCTCCAAAAAAGCTTTCTCTGGCCCTTTCTTGCCCCTTCCTTACCTCTTCCTCCCCTGAGACTAGATTAAATACACCCTTTATTTTGCTGTCACAGTGCCTTGTACATAATCTTTGTGACACACCCCACTTGCTGGAAATTACCTCTTTATTTGTCTGACACCCCCAGGGACTGTGAGCTCCTTGTTAACAAGGAGGCATTTTATGATAGTGCCCCGGGGCTATGGTATGGTACCTCAGTTCAATGTAGACACCATATAGGCTATGTTTGAATAAATAAATGAATAAATGAGTGAACCCAAAATGACCCAGTCCAGGAGCATTCATCACCATAAGTCCTGCCTGAAGTAGCTGTTATCCTTCAACTTATAGAATTACACCAGTCTTCCCTCTTTATCGCAATACATACATGCATTCAAAGATGTGTGTGCATGTATGCACACGTGTGAACATATGTTTATATTTACACATATGTGCACACATCATTCATTAAACACATATCACTGCAATGTGTTGTCATCAACTTCCAAGAAAATTAAGTTTCCCAAATTGCAGTCCCCAAGAAGTTTACCTGTTCACAGAGAGACTCATTTATGAACAGAAAGAGCCGAATGCAAGTCAATGCTTTGAAGGAGCAACATGACCTGCTTACTGCAGTCGGAGAGTGGCCCTCAATTTCTGACAAGGATAATCAGCGAAGAGTCTGAGAAGGTGGCAATCTCTTCGAAGGAAGACCTGGCCTCAGTTGTTCACTCTAGAGAATGGCCATGCTGGTCAGAGGCAAGAACAAAAGCCCTGATGACATGGTTGGGTGCCTCTGGGTACCATTTCACTGGCTGCAAGGGTCAGAAGTGGGAGTAATCAAAATTAGAGCTGAAAAGGCAGGTTGGTGCCTGCCACTCTGGGAATAAACTTACTTCCATGCAACCAGTATGAAACCTGCACGTGGTGGATGTTCACTAAACACTTGGGGAGTAGATGAAGAATATGGAGTTTGGACTTTGTTCAGGAAGCAATGGGAAATTATAGAGGTTTCTGGACTGTTTGTCCTCCTGTGTTAAGGTGCCATCAACTGCTCTGTGGATTTTCCTATGAGCTGCCCTGCCACCCCTCGCTCCTCCCACTCACTTCACTATAAATGCCAATCTGAGCAGGTGGGCCCAGTGAGGCCCCACCAGGGAGACCCAATGACATAGATATTCTGCTCAGGGTGATGCATATTCCAAGGAGGGCCCTCTACCCCACAGCGTTACCATCACTGTGACTTTCCCCAAGCCCTTCCCATTTTAATTTTACTGCCTTTGTCTTTTCCAAGCCCCACACAATCAGACTAAGGTCTGCCACCTGCGCTTCCTGCCTCAGCCCAGTGGTTGGGGAAGGGGGAGTAGCAGGGAGGAAACATTTTTGTATCATGGTGTAACATTGTGGGGGCTGGGGGGGGAGCACGATGATTCAGGTAGAGGAGGTGCTTTTACAAAAAGCCCTGCCGCAGTAAACATCCCCACCCTGTCCAGGGAATGCAGCAACCAGGCGGGGAGAGGTCTCTGGGGCTGGTCCCAGCTGTGGTCTGGCAGAGGTCCCCAACCCAGCAAGCACCTGTGCATATCCCTGTCCTAGACTCAGCTTCTCAGGAATGAGAAGGCCAAGACAGCAAAGTGGGATCATCGTTCAGCACTTCTAATAAAACTTGCTCTTGACAAAGTACTTGCCCATGAATTATTTATTAAGAACCGATGAAAACCCTGAGGGAAAGATATTGTCACATTTTTCAGATGAAGAAACTGAGGTCGGAAAGGTTATAGATCATATAACTAGGAAGAAGCAAGGTCTAGCCTGCAACATTGCCCAACTCCAGCCGCTCCAGTGCCACCAGTGCCCCTTCAGATTTCAAATCCACTGTATTGTCCCCAAGCCAAGTGGATTCTCCTCTGCAAATGCGTGGTGACCTCATGCAAGATCCAGGTTACCGTGTCCAGCTAACTCAGACAGGAAGAGATGGGCTCAGGAAAGAGAGGGAGGGTGTGCCTCAGGCTGTGCTAAGGGTGGTGGGGAAGGAGAAGGAATTCTAGGCAGCCGGTTCCCACTGTGCTCCTATGGTGAGCAGTTCTTCGGGCCAGGGACACGGCTCACCGTGCTAGGTAAGAAGGGGCTCCAGGTGGGACAGAGGGTGGGCTGCCCAGCCTGGGCGACCCCAGAACCTGTCCTTAGCGGAGTGGATACTGGGCCATCCAGGGCCCTCCTCGGGGAAAGCGGGGTTTGCGCCAGGGTCCCCAGAGCTGTGCGAACACGGCACAGCTGGTCTTTGGAGAGGGCTCTAGGCTGACCGTGCTGGGTAAGGAGGCCGCTGGGGTCCCGGAGCTCTCCAAGGGGGCGGGATGGGCAGAGGCGAGCAGCTGCCCTATTCTGAGAGGGGCTGTGCTGAGAGGCGCTGCTGGGCTCCTGGGCCGGGGACTCCTGGTTCTGGGTGCTGGGAGGGCGATGGGGCGCTCAGAGGTGGGAAGGATCCAGCTGAGTATGGGACAGCAGAGAGGACGGCGCCAGTTTTTGTCCTGGGCCTCCAGGCTGTGAGCACAGATCCGCTGTATTTCGGCCCAGGCACTCGGCTGACAGTGCTCGGTAAGCGGGGTCGCCGGTGAAAGCCAGGGACCCGGGGAAGGGGCGCTCCGGGACGCCGGGGTCATCGCAGGGCCAGTTTTTGTGTTGGGCCTGGGGGCTGTGAGCCAAAACACTCAGTACTTCGGCGCGGGGACCCGGCTCTCGGTGCTGGGTAAGCGAGGGCCGCCGGGGGACCGGGGCCGGGACAGCGCTCGGGTTTTTGTGCGGGGCTCGGGGGCCGTGACCAAGAGACCCAGTACTTTGGGCCAGGCACGCGGCTCCTGGTGCTCGGTGAGCGCGGGCTGCAGGGGCGCGGGCTCGGGAGGCTTGGGTCTGGTTTTTGTGGGGTGCCCCCGGGCTGTGCTCTGGGGCGAACGTCCTGACTTTCGGGGCCGGCAGCCGGCTGACCGTGCTGGGTGAGTTTCCGCGGGGCCACCCGGGCGGCGGGGTCCGGGGGAAGGCGGCGGCGGCGGCGGCGGCGGCAGCGGCTTCGCAGCACCCGGTCCCTCCCGCCCTGAGCTGGGAGACCTGGACTGGGTCCCCTGGGTGGGCAGGAGCTCGGGGAGCCTCGGGGGTTTGCGTGCGGGGCTGCGCCTCTGTGTTCCTACGAGCAGCACTTCGGGCCGGGCACCAGGCTCACGGTCACAGGTGAGATTCGGGCGTCTCCCCACCTTCCAGCCCCTGGGTCCCCGGGCTCGGAGGGCGGACGGGAGTTGGAGGAGCTGGGAACCCGGGGTCAGCTCTGCAGCGTCACCTTCCCGCTGCTGGGGAAAGACTGGGGAAGGGGCGGGGGGAGCGGGTTTGCTGCTCAGAGTCCGGGAAGCTGGGCAGAGGACGACCACTTTTGATCTTTTTTTCTGGGGTATTTAGAGAGAAGGTGAGCGATGGAGAAGGAGAGGATTTGTTAGGTGTCTGGGAGAAGCGAGACTGGAGAGGACCAAGGGAAAGGCTGGTTTGGGGATTGGGGTAGGAGGGGGTGTAACTGCTGCTCAGAGGCAGAAAGAGCTGGGTGGGCTGGGAACCGCGCGGGTGGGCAGGGGTCAGCACTTCGGGGGGGCGGGTGGGTGTCAGGGGGCAGAAATCCTGCAGCGGAGGGTTCAGTAGAACAGAGAAGAAAAAGCCTTCCAAACAAGAGTGGAACAGAGAGGTCAAAAAGAGAGATGAGCATAAGTCAGCAAAGAAAAGAATCAAAGTTTACTGTTTAGCGGTGTAGATCTAGAATTCGACTTAAATCTCCTGTTCCTGGTTCCTATTCCTCCTAAACCAGAGATCCCTGAGTGCAGGGTGAGGGCACAGCGTTCACGCTTGCCATGGGCTGATCAGCAAAGAGGTGCTGGCCTGAGAGTGGGGCACATAACCTCAGCCACTGGGGTACACTTACCACCTCCCACCCGTGTAGCTCCCCTCCCCTGTCCTGAAATCTCCCTTTATCACACGAAGTATTCTAGGTTGAACAGCCACATGTTCAGGGAGTTCATTTTCCACAAACACACATTAAAATGCAGATATTTTTGCCTGCAAGATGAGGAAAATTCTCTGGAAGATTTTGGGCCCTGAGAGCTGCAAAGGGACCCCACGCATCACCTGGTGTGACTGCCCTGAGGCCAGAGGAGAGAACTCACAATAGTGGTACATTAACCTTCACTATTTGTAGTTAGGCTGTCATTAAGCTGGGTGGAATGGGGCTCAGCTACAGTGATGTGTATTCAGAGAAAATGTGGGGTTCCTGCAGTCAGCTAGGGTGCAGAAAAGAGCCTGACTTTAGAACCAGAGGAAGGCTGAGTTGAATGAACCTCTGGCTCTTTTGTGATGTGGTGACCTTGGGCAAATTAATGTGTGAACCTCAGTTTCCTCAACTATAAAATATAATGAACAATACGTACCACTTACTATTGCTGTGAAGAAGAAAAGAGGATCAACATGTAGAGTGCACAGATTATTGATGTAATTCAGTGCTCCTTTTCCCCATCCTCCCCTAGAAGTTCACTGGGGAGGCAGGGACAGGGTCAGCCCAGTGGCAAAAAACAGGCAGGATCTGGAATGTGGAAATGAAGTAAGGCTGTGTCTGTGTCAGAGGTGGGTTGGGAAGAGGTGAGACAAACATTACAACTTTGCCTAAGGTGAGTGCAACCCACAAGTAGAGCACAGGCAAACAGCAGCTCACTAGTACCCACACTTATACCAGAAGCTCACTAGTGCCCACACTTACACCAGCAGCTCACTAGTACCCACACCTACATCAGCAGCTCACTAGTACCCACACACCAGCAGCTCACTAGTACCCACACCTACATGAGCAGCTCACTAGTACCCACACACCAGCAGCTCACTAGTATCCACACTTACACCAGCAGCTCACTAGCACCCACACCTACATCAGCAGCTCACTAGTACCCACACTTACACCAGCAGCTCACTAGCACCCACTCCTACATCAGCAGCTCACTAGTACCCACACTTACACCAGCAGCTCACTAGTACCCACTCCTACATCAGCAGCTCACTAGTACCCACTCCTACATCAGCAGCTCACTAGTACTCACACCTACATCAGCAGCTCACTAGTGCACACACACCAGCAGCTCACTAGCACCCACACTTATACCAGCAGCTCACTAGTGCACACACTGACACCAGCAGCTCACTAGTATGTGCACTTACACCAGCAGCTCATTAGTACATGCAGTTACATCCACAGCTTGCTAGTACACACACCAGAAGCTCACTAGTATACACTTACACCAGAAGCTCACTAGTACACACACTTAAACCCACAGAGACAAGCCCCACACCACAAGGACTCACAAACACTGAAGCAGAATTGACTCTGCCCTCATGTACAGATAGTATGTTGGTTATAGTGAGGGGTAGCTAGTGTTCACCATGCCCATTGCATCAATAACTGTTCTACAGAACAGCATACATGGTCAAGGGACATTTTTAATTTTTACAATGGGGACTGAGTGTTTGCTAAATGAAGGGATCAAAGGAGTGCATTCTGGAGGATGGGTAGACTCCCAGAGCCAGCGTTTTTGAGATGAAAGTGAAAATAAGCAGGCTGAGAGCAGAAAGAACAAAAGTTCTGCAGATAGAGGTTAGGATATTACCATTTCAGCCCCAGCTCAGCAAGTAAAGACTTACAAGCATAATAGTAACTAGCAAGGTAGGAGTTGTGGGGTGGGAGGGAAACTGACATGATGGGAAGCAGGACCAGCTCAAAGTGAAAATGCGGGGGCTCTCGTTAAAAAATGACTTAGGATTTTGAAATGGTGACAGAAGGGCACTAAGCCAAGCAGGGGGCCCTTCTAGCAGGAGGCCCCATGGGGACCCAGGAAGGAAGTCACATCCATAGCAATGTGAATAATTGTCAGAAAAAATTTTCTCCATGGTCCAGGAGATTCGGAATAGATTCTCCTAAGAATGATATTTCTTCATTTTAACAGAGTTGCTCAGAAATGAAAAATAATCAATGGGAAGAAAAAGAAAAAAAACAAGATGAGTAGGAGGGCGAGCTCCTAAGAAGTGATTCAGCCAAATGAGAAAGGTCCTCAGGGATTAAAGGGGATGCATTCACATGTCATCCCTAAGAATCTACAAAGAAGATGCTCAGGACAGGAACTGTATCAACACAACTAGCAGCGAGAAGTTACTCTGATGATATCAGATGTTTATTTGGGAAACTTGCTAGTAGAAAAAAAATACGAATAATATTTGGATGCAAAGGGATACAGAAGGTTGAGGAGTCCCTAATTTTGAAATAAAGGGAGATTATTATCTGTCTGAGCTGAGAAAACTTAGGGGTACTTGGAGGCAGAGGAATGAGTCAGATGACTTCATGCACAACAAAAAGAAAAAACCTCACATTCTCATGAACACACTGTAAAACCAAAGGGTGTCCTCATGTGAGTGCAAGAGCATGTCATCTGTAAATCTAAAGAAAGCCCCAGTTCCAAAATGTCTCCCTCATCCCAGATCCCCCTTCATTCCTGAGCGCCTTAGATTTGATACACCTTAGATTTAACCTTCACACACGTTCTGCAAAGTCAGTGTGGTGATTCTTACTTCACAAGCAGAAAAAAGGTGATAGGAATTGCTGTCTTAAAAGTCTCATTGGTGGACAAACAAAGTTCTAGGATTTGGATCTTGTTTTTTCAGATTCCAATCCTTTGCTCCAGTTAAAAAACTACCAGATAAAATGGTGGGCAGTAGGCAGGCAAGTTTTTATTGATGGAGAGGAAATCAAATAATGTCAACAAAGAGACACTGCCTAGAATGTTAGGGAGTACCTAATTGGGTGATGAACAGAAAATGGACAGTGCTGACCCACAGGGTGGATGCAAAAGGCAGGCAAGGAAGAGGTAGACAAATCAGAGAGGAAGAGGCTGGTGACCCCAAAGCAACGAGGACATAGTACAGCATAATTGTGCTTCATTATGGCCCTTCCCAGCCCTCTCTCTCTCATGCACACAGAGCCCCTACCAGGATGAGACAGCTCTGAGAGCATCCCTGGCCCCAACCCCTCTTCCCTTTCCAGATGACCTGAACAAGGTGTTCCCACCCACGGTCACTGTGTTTGAGCCATCAGAAACAGAGATCACCCGCACCCAAAAGGCCACCCTGGTGTGCCTGGCCACAGGCTTCTACCCCGACCATGTGGAGCTGAGCTGGTGGGTGAACGGGAAGGAGGTACACAGTGGGGTCAGCACGGACCCGCATCCCCTCAAGGAGCAGCCTGCCGTCAATGACTCCAAATACTGCCTGAGCAGCCGCCTGAGGGTCTCGGCCACCTTCTGGCACAACCCCCGCAACCACTTCCTTTGCCAAGTCCAGTTCTACGGGCTCTCGGAAAATGACGAGTGGACCCAGCCAAGGGCCAAACCCATCACCCAGAATGTCAGCGCCGAAGCCTGGGGCAGAGCAGGTGAGTGGGTCCTGGGGGATGCCTGGAGGAGACTGGGTGAGACCAGCTGCCAGGGGAAATGGAAAGATCCAGATAGAGGACAAGACCAGATCCAGAAGACAGCCAGAGTGGAGAAGGTGGCAGGATCAATGTTCACAGGGTCAGCAAACCACAGTGTGCACTTTCTCCCCAAGAAGCATAGCGGTTGAATGGGGCACCTCAAAGTCATTCTTCCCCCAGATCCTCACACCTTAGAACTCAGCTGACAGGTCTCCCTGAGGACCAGCCATACAGGTCAGCATCTGAGCGGTGTGTGTCCCATCCCCTTCCGGGGTCCTAGTTTCCTAAGATCATAGTGACCATGTCTCTGGCAATGGACCAGCATGAGAAAGACAGAACCAGGGCTATCAAAGGAGGCTGACTTTGTACTATCTGACATACATGTGTTCGTGGCTTGTGAGTCCATGACCTTAAAGTCTGTGATGGAAGGCTCAGTGTCCTCACAAAGCAGCATTCTCTCATCCATTTTTCTTCCCTGTTTTCTTTCAGACTGTGGCTTCACCTCTGGTAAGTGAGTCTCTCCTTTTTCTCTCCATCATCTGTGCTCTGGAACCAGGGCATGGGGAATCCATGGACACGGGGGCGTGAGGGAGGCTAGAGCTACCTGTCCACAGGTACCTACATGCTCTCTGTTCTTGTCAACAGTGTCTTACCAGCAAGGGGTCCTGTCTGCCACCGTCCTCTATGAGATCTTGCTAGGGAAGGCCACCTTGTATGCCGTGCTGGTCAGTGCCCTCGTGCTGATGGCCATGGTAAGGAGGAGGGTAGGGTCAGGCAGATGATGGGGGCAGGATATGGAACATCACACATGGCCGTAAGGGAATCTCAGCATAATATATCCTATCATATCAATGAAACCACAATGACTGCCAGGCTGGGGAGAAAATGCAGGGAATCTGACAGAATGCATCACTGGAGGGTGGAGAGAACCAGAGAACCCTACTCAAATGAAGCCTCAGAGCCTGCCTCCTCTGCCCTACTCCTGTTACTTCATAGGCCCTGAGACTCTGAAGATGTCTTCTCTTTTGCAGGTCAAGAGAAAGGATTCCTGAGGCCAGCTCCAAAAAACCATCCCGGGTTGTTCTTCATCCTCACCCAGGATTCTCCTGTATCTGCACCCAATCTGTGTTCCTAAAAGTGATTCTCTCTCTGCTCCTCATTTCCTTCTTACACGAATACTTCCCTCTTTCTTCTGCTTCCCTGAAAATTGAGCTCCTAACCCCCAGGTTTGAAATAGACTAAACAAATAAAAATGGTGTGCTGGGCCTGGTTGCATTTCAGGAGTGTCTGTGGAGTTCTGCCCGTCGCTGACCTACTTCTGATTTAGGGAAAGCAGCACCCCCTTGGGCATCCAAAGTGATTAGCCCTCTTTCTCTCCACCCAATGTGGCTTTCTTTTGTTCATCCTAATGGAGGTTCTCAAACACCATGTCCATATCCAGGCATTCTGGGTCCCCACTGGAGGGTTAGTCTGAAGGGCAATGGCTGGGCTCTGGAAAACCAGCAAGATGAGGACAGAGAGGAAGGAACACAGCAAACCATAACCCCTTGCCCAGTGTAGGACAGAGGATGGGAGCAGACCTGTGGGTTACAATGTCCAGCCATTTCCCAATTCCAGATTAAAGTGTCATATGTTACACCCTTAGTTTTATTCATGCACAGTCTTAACACCTCCAGGTTACCTTGTTTTGGGATTTGGGCTTAAAATCGAGTGCTACTCTGCATGTCTAGTTTTAAATACTAGAGAAGGCAGAGTTGAGACAACTGATATGTAAAGCCTGAGGATGAATGATTTCCTGGGAGCAAGGCACAGCAAATCAGGAGCAATGGGACACAGGACCCAGTGGGAGCTGAAGGGCTATGTGCAGAATAGCCCTTCCAATGGGCTTCTTTGCTTGATGGATGGAAACCAAACCACTGCAAACACAGGATGTTAAGTGCTCCTACTTGGGCAAGGACAGTTATCCTGCCAAGGTAAATTCTGCATACAGACTGAATTCATTTTGGTAAAACACTATATGGAGGAAGAGAAGGAATGGGATTAAAGAAAAGGAGGCCTAGAATGGTGAGAGGGGCTGAGAGAGGTCATGTTGAAGTTAGTTGAGGAAGACTGTCAGGGGTGAGAAGTGAAGTCTGAAAGCAGAGGAAGGGTGGGAAAGAGGAGGGAGCCCTTTGTTGAGAGCCCGCTTGCTTCAGGCCTTGGGCTGGACACTGCTACCTGTGCTGTCTGCACCTGCACCGTGATCCCAGAAGCAGGTATTATTTTCTCCACATTATAGATGTGGAAACTGAAGATTACAGTCAAATAACTTATGAGTGGCAAAACTGTGGCATGTTCTGCTGAAGGTGGCAATTCTGGAAGCTTTTTCCAAGTAGTGGCCAGGATGATCCTAGAGCGGCTTCTCCCAACCTCCATGCAGGAACCATGGTAACATGCTGAAGACACCTTGATGCTTTGGTGTATTAGTTTCCCAGACCTGCTGTAACAAAGTACCACTGGTGGGTTTAAAACAATAAAAATGTATTCTCTCCCAGTTCTGGAGACCAAAGATACAATATCAAGATGTTGGCAGGCCATCCTCTATGATAGTTCTAGGGGAGAATCCTTTCTTGCTTCTTCCCACTTCTGATGGCTTCTGGCACTCCTTGGCTTGTGCCAGCAACACTACAATCTCTGCCTCTGTCTTCACATGACATTTTCCCCTATGTCTCTGCATTTAAGCTCCCCTTTCCTTTCTCTTTTCAAGGCATGGTCATTGGATTTAGGACCCACCCTAAATCCAGAACAATTTTATTGAGAAATCTTAACCAATTACACCTGCAAAGTCCCTATTTCCAAATAAGGTCCCATTCTGAGTTTCTGAGTGGGCATGAATTCTGGGGGAACACTCTTCATCCCTCTACCCTGGGGATCCTGGAACTAGAGAAGTGGGTTCTCTGGTGGCAGCTTGCAAAAACCAGAAAAGGACGTGCCCACGGCAGGGATGGAGCCCAGGAAACCCATCACATGCTGGTCACTTCCATCAGTCGTAACTGACTAGATTGCTCAAACTGCAGTACAATATTTTGCTGGCTCTTGTTGTTGCACATGTGCTAGTTTGTTTTTATATTGGATTAAAAAGCTTAAAACAAGGGGGACAGGCTTTAGGTTCTAGATCAGCATTCACAAAGCATGCTTCCCACTCCTTAAGCCTGCGTGGAGGCAGCAGGCATATCCTTGTGGCTCTCACAAAGATAGGACAGGAGGATGAGCAGCTGAGGGAATAATAGGGAGAGCAGAGTTGTGGGCGCCAGAGGATGCAGGCTGGGACCGGGTGTTGGAGGACAGTGGTTTGTGTGGGCAGAGATGTGAGAGGCTGAGCAGTTGCAGTGCAAGATCAGAGTGGAGGTGGGGAGGGGGAAACACCTCATAGAAGAAAGATGGTGTCTGTTGGTTTGGTGACGATCATCCTGGGGATGTGAAAAGTGGAGGCATTAGCAGGTGGGAGGATGTGGGAGGAGTTTCTTGTTGGTACCCTAGGGTTTGCAACCAGACCAAGGTGAGGCATAGAAAAGTCTCCTCTGGAGGATAAAAGGCCACGTGCATTTCACCCTCTCAGTCCAGGGTAATTGACAGAGTTGGAGAGAGCTTCAAGCTCCATCTGGTCCTCCCAACCTCCTGCTTGACCCATGGCAGGTTCCTCTTCCCAAGTCTTTACAGCCATTTTCTTGTCTCTCTCAAACAATACCAGGCCAGCATTCAGCACACATGCACTGTGAAGTGAATCTCTTCTTCCTCTACCTGCTTCTTTCTCTAGAATCGAAGTGGATTTTTCTGGGCCAATTCTGGGCATCTTCTCCATTCTCAGGTAACACTGAGCAATGATGAGCTCGATGTAGGGCAATCATATAACATTGTAAGAATTGAGACATCACTGAGAATGAAAGGGGCTGCTAGCCAGATGGGATGCTGGAGCAAGAGGAGTAAACCAGGAGTGGTCAAAAGGCCCCGCCAGTGGACAGGCTCGGAGGGAGTTTCCGGGTGCAGCATTATTTCTGCAAAGGCAGGCACTAAAGGGACTCCATTTCAACCTGGACTCATTGACTCGTTCAAACCTCAGGGCTGACCTAAGCATCATCCTATTAAGAAACTATGTGGTAGGGCACAGTGGCTCACACCTGTAATCCCAACACTTTGGGAGGCCGAGGCAGGTGGATCACAAGGTCAGGAGTTCAAGACTAGCCTGGCCAAGCTGTTGAAACCTCATCTTTACTAAAAATACAAAAATTAGCTGGGCACGGTGACACATGCCTGTAATCCCAGCTACTCAGGAGGCTGAGGCAAGAGAATTGCTTGAACCTGGGAGGCGGAGGTTGCAGTGAGCTGAGATCGTGCCATTGCACTCCAGCCTGGGTGACAGAGTGAGACTCCATCTCAAAAAAAAAAAAAAAAAAAGAAAGAAAAAGAAACTATGTGGACAGAATATAGGGCAAGGCAGGGACAACAGCATCCTACACAGGTAACACCCAGTGCAGAGTGAAGCATGCTTACTTATTGAAGAGGTTTACAAGAAAAGCATCTCTGGAAGAATGCCTGGGGTACCCCACATTCTCGCTGTTACCATGGGGTAGCTCTTAAAGAGAACTTTACCTGTGACCTTTACAGATTTATTTGGGAACTGGGAAGGAAAAGGGGGTCATCTAACTGGTCATATAATAAAAAAAACCTCTTTGTGGGGTAACTGGGATTCCATGGACATCCCAAAGCTCCAGTCACCATCACTTCCTTAGAGGAAGAATATTCCCATCAGTACCAGTATCCATAGATTTTCCTACTACTAGCTCATTGCTGGGCTACATAAGGTTGGGGAGTGGGGATGGTTGGGAGCTGCTGGGACCATCCAAAAGAAAAAGGCTTTTTTTTTCTCTCCAGGGAGTGAGTTCATAATAAGAGTTTGAGATATGGGCAATGGATCCTAATAGATATTAACGTCTCTATTTCCTGCCCTGAGCCATTTCCTCATTTTTCTTCTGTAGCGACCCAGAAAGGAGGGGTGGAGATAGACTGACATCAGCCCCAACAGTGTGTGACACACAGCCCCAAATGTCCTATAGAGGAGAATCTTTGTGAGGTTTCTCTGGTTATAAATGGATGTGGGAATGAAATATTGGTGCTTTGAGACCTCTGCTGAAGCTGCAGTGTGAAAAGAAAAACGTGTTCATGCCTAAACATATTTTCATTTGGGAGTGTTGGGAGATGCTGGCAGAGATCATGGGAATGGCCAAAACCAACAGGCAAACTCAGCTTTGCCATGAACCCAGGAGTGAATCCATTTTCTGCTTCTCTGCTGACATCTTAGACTCATCACCAGGTTCACTTTAACCATGTCCCTGAAAATTCCCCTTTGCCATATAAGAAGACTCATAGTATAGAATGGCATGAAGCACAGCCAACAGGTTTAATCACACTTCACTTCAATTGCTTGTGGCAAACTCCCATGGCTTCCAAAAAGGTGATTTCTGAGGCTTCGGACCCCATAACCTAAGACTTTACCCAACCCATCTAGACACAGTATATTCCCTGCCTTACTCTATTGTTGAATATTCTTTCCTCCCATCCAGAAGCTTCTCTTTTCTTGCTCTCTGTGTTTGTGAATTTGAATTTTCTTTGTTCCCTAACATCCCTGCCTCTCTGCCTGTCCTTAAGATTCACTGCAGCAGAACTTGGTCTTTCCCTGAATCATCTCCCTCCAACAGACAAGATATTTTCTATTCACCATCCTCTTGTACAGACTCAACAACATGTCTTTCTTCCTCCCTCTATCCATAGTCTTTACCTCTGTTGCAGGTAGACTCCAGAGAGGGCATCTTGGGGAATATGGGGTCCCAGAAATGAGTGAATTGCTTCTATAGGTCAGCAAAAAGATCTGAAAATGAGCCTACACCTGTGACTTTTTCCAAAGGATTTTCATCAGCTTGCTCTGCAACTGATCTCAACCGCCCTCTGTGAGTATGAGCATTTAATTCACTCAACATGTAAAGCTAATTCTCAGCTCCTTTTTGCTGCCCTACAGTTGCTATTCACTTATCTCTGGGACCCCATATTCCCCCAAAAGCCCTCTCAGGTGTCTACATGCAACACAGCGCTCATATTCAGGCAAGAACCCATAAATCTATGAGAGACAGAATCATCAGAAACTTTAAAACTTGAGTTTTCAGAATGAGAAAAAGCATGTAGTAGGTGGATGAAAACATTACAGCAAAGAAGATGTTTTAATGCAGAGACCTGGGTTTAAGCCTTAGTTCTGCCATTTATCAACCATGTGACCCTGGGCAAGCGACCACCTCTGAGACTCAGTTTTCCTTTCTGTAAAATGAGCTCGATCACAACCCCAACTTCATAAGGTGGTTTTATCTTATTGAACCCACACAACATGCAAAGCTCTTAGAACAATACCAGTAAGTGTTAGGTGTTATTGTAACTACTACCAGCCTGCAGATTTTCTTCAGGCTACACATTTTCCGTTTTCTCAGCTTTGTCATTATAGGGCACAGTTTTGAGCGTGTTCTACTTTCCGTAGCCCAGCCACTGCCTTCTGAAAACATTCAAGTTTGTTTGCATCCTTCTATCTTTTTAAAAGTGTGTTGCACAGGACCTGATCCAGCACCAGGTGGGTTCTGACCTACATAGAGCAAAGGGGGAGCTTTGCTTCCTTATTCTCAATTATCGTATACATTAGTTGGTTCCATTAGGACAATTTTTCAACTTTTTGTACTCTCATCATCCCATTGACTCACAGAGCTCACTTTGACTCACACCCTGTTGTTTTTCACATATACTTCTTGTCAGCCACATATTCCCCTTCCTGTGTTCATATAGGTGGTGTTCTCTGTTTGGTGGGGGAGGAGGGAGAGAGAGAATGTATTTCATTCTACCATGCATGCTTATTCAGCTCATCTCTCCAACCTATCGATTCTGCAGGATTCTAATTCTGTGTTTCATTATGTTTCTGCCTCTATCCTCATGCCATCTAAGGTACGATCGTCTTGCCTGATTTATTCTTATACGAGTGATTCATAAAATTCATAGCAAGATCACAGCCTCACACAGAGCCCACACTCCCCAAACCTTGTCTGAAGTTCAGGAGCTGCTAAAACACAGAGAATTAGCTTCTGGTTCTCCTCTGGCCCTGGCTCCATGGCTCTGAACAACTCATTCTTATTCTCTGGGCTTATACATCCTCCTCTGTGATATGAGGACATTGGGTAAAGTGATCTCTAGGCATCTTCAAACTCTGCTTTTCAGATTCCATGATTGAAAGCCTGCAGTCTCTGAAGTACCAAGAGGATGGTTAACTCAGAGAAGCTAAGTTCTTCGTGGCCTCACATCATACACCTCTGTGACATGGTCTCAGACTGTCTGATGGGGGAAGGGGACGGCACAGCACTGGCACAGTTAGTAAGAGTCACTTGGAGCCCTGACACCTGTTCTCTGGTCCTCCTCCAGCAAAGAGGCCTAGGGCCATGAATGAGAAGAAAATTGTGTTAAAAAGGAGGGTGGCCCTGAATCAAAAGGTGGTAAGTAACGAGACTCAGGTTGGGGTCTTTTGGGTTATAGCTGACAACTGGGGTAGGGATGGGGGTTCTGAGCCCAGTGCTGGTTGCCAGGCTGTTTTATCTCTGAGTAACATCAGCACCAACAGCCACCTGCCCTAGCTCAGTCTCTCAGAGTCACAACAGGATGTGGTTTGACATTTACTGGGTCCTACATCTGGGGTGCCTGTGAAAGTCGCTCCCTCCACCCACCCACCTTCAGAGCATCACGAGAACCACACTCACCGCATCCGGCACCCAAACCCCACCTATGCTGCTGTTTCTAGCTGGGCTCCTGGTTAGCATCCTGGGAGTGGAAATAGAACTACAGAGGGGAGGGGACAGGGTCCCTAGAAGGGAATCTAGGTATCCCAGCTCCATGTGCAGTCATCCCCTCCCCCAACACGTCTTTACACCTGCTGGAGGTTGTGCACAAGATCAGAGACCACAGTGGCACCATGAAGATAGTGGGGGATGAAAAACAGCTGTAATAACTGCTCTGACCCAGTTGGGATCCCACTGGCCCCACATCACTCCGGCAACTCTCTCTTCCCACCTGTCCCCCAAGCTCCCTTCCACCTCCCTCCACATGTATCCTCCCACTTCCTTCCACTCATGTAATGAGAGGTGCTGGTGAGTCACAGGAGAGGGAGCCCTAGATAACCAACAGACTGCAAAACGGATAGTCCCTGGATGTCTGAGCCAGTATCTGTGTGCTGCATTGACTGGCTCCTCAGAGTTTTATCCTCTGGTTGCTAAAGCCTGTAAGGTCTGTGTGATGAATATTTTCTAACACATCTTAGAAGAATATAATGCAAGACAGAATGAAAAACCAGAGAAACAGAAACCCCCAAAGGAGGGAGTAGAAAATGACCAGGAATATAATAGGTCGAGGCTGCTCTGCAGGAGCTCAAGGGCTTGTAGCATTCTTATCCCAAACCACAGAATCCTGGGCAAAAATAGGAAGTAGTCTAATTTTAGTGTTACCAGCTTCCCAACCCTGGGCATTCCTCATCTTCCTCAAGCTGTCCAGAGGCCCCAGGGTGACTCCCTATAAGTCCCATGGGTGGCTGAGGTCTATTTAGAGGGAGCTTATAAGGGTATAAGCACCCAAGGAGCTTATAAGGGTATCTCCTTAGAAGCTCCGTGGGTGACTGAGGTCTATGTGAAGCATCTTGGGGACAGTGCCTCTGGCCACCAGCATGTGGCCCTGAATCTTCCATGTACAAGTGGCCAGGGAATGAGATGTATGGAAATAGTCATCCTAGCACATCTGCAAATTCAGATCAAAATCCTGGAAGCTCTCCTAGAAAAGAGACAGCCTCGTCTGATTAAAGGTGCAAGTAAGTTTGATGAATTCCTGGCAAGAGACGGCATGTCTGAGCAGGACCAGCCATCCTAAACTGCTTTCCTTTGTCCCCTGGAATTATAATGACTGTGGATTTCTGAGTCCTAGATAGTAACAGTTATAGGAGTGAACACTCATGCATGAATAGGGGCAGATAACACAGAGGCTGTTAACTTGTTTTGGTGAACTGAGGTGGCTTTCAAGCCTCTCCTTCAATGCCCAGCTGTCTCTAGGATGCTCTCTGCAATAACCAGGACTTTTTTTTTCTTCAGATTCTCTAGAACCTACAACATTCCCATAAACCTGCACATTTCTATACAAACTGACTCTTGCTTGCAACATCCTTTGGCTTATATAACTATTAGCCTCCCAAAGAACTAAACCTAAAATTTATGTCCTTTGTGAAGTTTTCCAGAATGTTTGCAGTAAGTTGCAAGAAGGAAAAATCTGCCTCAAATCTGTACCGACTCCACTTGACTACTGGTGACGGCCTGAGACATTCCTCTATTAAGAAGGATTCCGAAGCTGCCAAAAACCCCTACAGAAAATACCAGTGATCAGCACCTGAATAGGCAGAGCAGAGGGTTCTAGTTTCATGGTTTTGCCATCCAAACATGTTTAGCGTGTTAAATATTAATATTTATTATATTTCTGTAGTTTATGATTTAAAAATTTTTAAATAAGTTTTTGTCTTGGGTAAGTTGTAGTGAAAATAATCTCGTAAGCTTAAGGTGAGGAAAATAATGCCTATTGAAAATTAGAGCTTGTAGTAGGGCTTTATAAACACCATCTCATTTAATACACTTAACAGTTCAGTGAGGCATATTTTATAGGTGAGGAAAAACTTGAAAGCTAGTAAGATTAAATAATTAGGTCCAGTTCATAACAACTAGCAAATTTAGACTCAAAAAATCAAGTGCTATGACTAAATCATGCTATGACTACGTCCAACACCATCTTGAGTATATTTTATTTTTCTTTTAAATCCCCCAAATGGCTCACTGTGTCCAGCACACAATAGTTGCTTAATATATAGTTGACCCTTAAAGTGCAATAGGGACCCTTGGACATGATTCCATATGTTCTTGATCACTTCGTGTCTACGTCTCAGATTTTCCACTTCAGATTAAATGATACTGAAATATGCACGTCTGGATTGATCTAGGTTAAGTGATGCCCCGAACAGAGTATTTTAAGACATCTTGTGCCCCCTCGTGGAGGGGAAGGGACATTAGAAAGAAAATCTTTTTTTTTTTTTTTTTTTTTTTGAGATGGAGTTTCGCTCTTGTTGCCCAAGCTGGAGAGTGCAATGGTGTGATCGTGGCTCACCACAACCTCTGCCTCCTGGGTTCAAGCGATTCTCCTGTCTCAGCCTCCGAGTAGCTGGGATTACAGGCATCCGCCACCACACCCAGCTAATTTTCGTATTTTTTACTAGAGATGGGGTTTCTCCATGTTGACCAGGCTGGTCTCGAACTCCCGACCTCAGGTGATCCACCTGCCTTGGCCTCCCAAAGTGCTGACATTACAGGCTTGAGCCATCGAGCCTGGCCAAAAAGAAAATCTTTTTAAGAACAAGAAGGGATGGGGATGAGGAAGGAAGCTCAGTTGCCAAGGTAACCATGAACCTCTTCCCAGCCATCTACATCAGCCCTTTCCTCTCCTTGATTTCCATCCAAGGGATTTCTCTCTTTTTTTTAATTTATCTATTTTACTTTTTTAAAATTTATTTATTTTACTTTAGTTGCATACTATATCTGGCATTTCTCCCCATGTTATCCCTCCCGATCCTCCCCTCCCTCCCCACCCTCCGCTGCCTCTCCCCTACCCCTCCAACAGCCCCAGTGTGTGATGCTCCTCTCCCTGAGTCTACGTGTTCTCGTTGTTCAACACCCACCTTTGAGAGCTCAACCATTACACACACTGTGCTCTTCTTTGTCCTCAGTCTTGTGTATTTCTTGGATCACCATCTGTCCCTCTGTTCTCTCTTTGCTACAGAGGAAGGGCTAGAAGATAGTACAAAAGGAAATTTTTTAAAACCTAAAACCCAAAACATCATCAAAATAATATCTAAGTGCATGTTTCTTTTCTTTGGGTTTTTGGTTTTGTTGTTGTTGTTGTTATTTTTGAGACAGAGTCACTCTGTTGCCCAGGCTGGAGTACAGTGGTGCAATCTTGGCTCACTGCAACCTCCACCTCCCAGTTTCAAGTGATTCTCCTGCCTCAGCCTCCTGAGTAGCTGTGACTTACAGGCACCTGCCACCATGCCCAGCTAATTTTTGTATTTTTAGTGGAGATGGGTTTTATCATGTTGGCCAGGCTGGTCTCGAACTCCTGATCTCAGGTGATCCACCTGCCTTTGCCTCCCAAAATGTTGGGATTACAGGCGTGAGCCACTGCGCCCAACCTGAGTGCATGCTTCCTGTACTAAAAAAACCACACTTCTGCCTCGAACAAGAACAGTCTCCTGACCATCTTGCCTCTTTGCCTGACTCACAGCCTGAGGTCTGAGCTCCCCCAGAATTTTCTAGTCTCAGCAGAAAGATCAATGACAGGAGACTCTCCAGGTGATGAAATTAACCAATTAAGTAACCTCAGTTGGCATCCTCCCATTTGTTCACCAGCTCACCTCCTGCCACAGGCATATCCTATTTCTCTCAGCCATATATGCACAACCCCCTCCATAGGGCACACAGGAATTTGGAAGGATAGAGAATGAGGCAAAGTATAGCCCACCTAGAGGGCTGGAGTATGGAAGCCTAGGCCTGGACATCTGTACACTGGAAACTTGACTACGTGCAGCAAATCACAGGTTCTGAACACATATAATTTTTTGTTCTCCCTGAGAACGGTAGTGTCTTTTGTAGAATTCTAGCTTTATTCTGTTGCTTTCACATTGGCCAGCAGTCAAAAACCTAGTTACAAATATCCTCCACCCAGTCTCTGACTGAGGGCTCCTGGGGAGGGAGGTTAGGGCTCAGGAGAGGGTGGGGTTTTTGCACAGATGTCTGCCCCACCCAGCTCAGTGTGACACTCCAGGCACAGAGATAGAAGCCAGAATCGCTGAGGAGGAGCTTCTTAGAACTCAGGAAGAACTGCCCGTCCTGGGGCCTGGAGGCTGAGAGATTCCGGGGCACCCCAGAATAGATCTGGTCAACACTAATTGAGTAGAAGAGCAGCTGGAGGCTCCTGTCTGCAGACTGTCGGTACCAGCATAGGTAGGGGTTTGATGTCCCCTTCACAGTGCACTCCAGAGAGAGCGGGCTGCCCACAGGCTGCACCAGGGTCGCTGGCCATTGATGAATAGTCTGAGATCTGGCCCCTGTGGGAAAGATAAATAGTCACTTACAGAGGAGCACCCTAGCCTGGCTTGCCTTCCCCAGACAGAGGGGCAGCTCAAACTCTTGCATGGTGCAGGCACGTGAAACCCATCATGAGGAGATTAGATTGGGGGGGCGGGGGCAGGGCGCCAAGGATGCAAAGCATCACTGGGCCAGGGAAGACCAGTGGAACAAACTTTCTCCCAGGAGATGGAGAGAACCAAGACTCATCAGGTCAGCCCCTAAGGCTAAAGTCCCATATCTATTTCAGGCAATCAGAAGAATAGACTCAAGAGAGTCAAATCAACAGCTGAGACCGTGGATTCACTGGATTAGGGTGAAGGTAAGGATGAGAAAAGAGGCTTGCCAGAGAGGAGGGCACCCACCGAAGAAAGTGCCCAGGAGAAGGACAAGGGGAAAGCAGAGCATCATCCAAGCCAGCCTTTCCTTCAGTTAGTCTGGGGGACAGACGCCGCCTCTTCTGGGCCAATGATGTGGCCAGCCTGCTTCCTCTGGGAGATCTGCTGTCAGAGTAGAGGAATCTTATCCCTTTGAGCTAGGGAGGAAATGAGGCTAGTCTTTTTTCTAAGAGTATGGTGAATCACCTGCAGCCTCCTGGGAACCAGCTATTCTCTGCACTTATTATCTTCTTTGCATTCCGGCTAATGTCCTGGTATGTAAATATATATATAATGACTCATTATTTACCTCGAAACTACAGGTAACTCTCTAGCTCCCCCAGGAGACTTCAGAAGCCTGTGAAACCTTCAGAGAAACTGTGATACCTGGCCTTTTGGCTAAGATCATGTGGAGAAACTGTGATACTGACAAAATGATGAAAAAAAGGATTTTAGTTTATCTGAAATTGGAAACTAGAGCTAGACATGTTACTTGGGAGATAAAAGGATTAGGGCTCAAGAGATTCAGGTCTTTTGGGGTAATCAAAGCAGAAATGCTTAGTTCTGAGGATATGGAGCTGCTATGACAGCCAAACAAGGGATCACCTGCATCATCTTCATCCCTGGCAGACAAGTTTTGAGACCTAGACAGGCAGAATTAACTCCTGAACTGATCAAAGTTGGACTGTGTTCCACGTGCCTCCAATGGCCCAACTAGACCTAATTTATCCTCTAAGTGCAACACGAGTATCAGGAAACATCACAGAGCCCTGGAATCACAAGCATTTGGGTTCATTTCACAGCTCTGCTTCTTGCTGGCTTGGGAACTCTCAAGCAAACTCTGATTCTCAATTTTCTCATCTATAAAATAAAAATAATGATGACAATACCTAAAAATTGAAAGATGCATCGTGCCTGGTGCACTACAGGCAGGCAGTCTTACATGCGTTGGCATTTTTTTTTTCCTCCAGGAAAAGCCTGTGTCTGCAGCAAAGATTGGGAGATTTACAATGAATGGGGTGGAAAGTGGGGACTGAAGGGACCACAGAGCCACAAAAACCACTGTCAAGCCACCAATTCAAAATAGCTAAGGATTCATAAAAGCAAAAGATGGGAATCTGCTAGGTAGCTGCTAAAACGTCATACTGCTAAAATGGGACATAGGAGTCTGAGATGCCCGGAGGACATGGGCACACCCTCAGAAGCTCCTCTTCCCTCTGTCTTTGCCACGCTCTGTACTCTGAAGGATTCATTTTCAGAACAGTTACTCAGTTTGGGTTGGATGTGGTGGAGTGGTTTGAGATGAGAACCCAGGAAAGAAAGCTGTAAAAGCTGCTTAAGAGTGACAATAAGCCTTAAGCAAATAAAGCATTTGTAACACGTTCCCATTTCATCAGAGCCTAGTGATGTCATGTACTTGTTATTGTTGCTGATGGTACAGTAACACAATTCCAAGTTAATGTTGGGGTTCTTGCTTCTGACAGTTTCAACTAGAGCACATTTCTTGTTTGTATTAGAATACACCATATGTATAGGGGAATGTTTTGGTTTTTGTCTCTTCTAAATGGAATTAATCCTCTTATAACATTTATTTAAATGATAAATCAAGTGGTAAATGTAGTTTTCTTGTGGTGAACATTTGGAACATATGATGAAAAACAGTTATAGCCAACACAAGAGCAGTTTTCATTGGCTGTTCCACAGTTGTTCAATCTCAGTTTTTAATAAATCTGATAATATAATGTCTATGCATCTTAAGATTGCAGGGAGTGAGGCCAAAATAAATATGTGTACACATAGCCTATTCCTACCTTTATTTCCATTTCATTCTCTTTCCTCTTTGCTTTTGAAATTTTTATTTAGTCCCAAGTGGGGATGGGGGTGGAGAGAAAGTGGACAGGGGGTGGCGAAGAAGTGGTGGGAGATACAGGGAGAAAGAACAAGAATTGCTCTTGCTCTCGAGGGGACCACATCATGTTTTCATTTGGCTGGCAGTCTTTAACACCAGCATATCCCATGAGATCTGACTTAACTCATCAGCTGCATCAGCTCAGTGTCACTGCCATGTGTAGAGAGCAATGCAATCTTCCTTCTTAGAGATGTTGCAGCAGATTGGAGGGTGAAGAGACATATCAGTCAGATCAGAGTAACCAGCTGGCTCCTGGCTCCCTGATCATTGTCACAGCTCAGTAGCTAGAAGTTCCTTCCATATGGCTGATGCCTTTTAAAAATATATTCTCAATCTCCATCTCCATCTGCAATACTGTTTAGTTATTCAATCATTTAAGTCATTCATGTATTGAAGAGAGGATATGATCCCTCTGCTCTGTGTCACTAGATCTACAAATGGGAGAGGCCTGGCACACATCTGGCCTAGGCGTGGAGGTGTCCTGTGGAATTAAAAGCTGGCTGGAAGTGTGTTGTGCTCTCTCCTTGCCCTTCTGGTCATCTTAACATGTTCACCTCTTTCCCAAGCCTCCTTTCAAATCTTTTTGTTACCTTCTTTGGTTTTTTCCCTCCATACTAGATTCTTTTTTTTTTTTGAGACAGAGTTTCGCTCTTGTTACCCCAGTTGGAGTGCAACGGCACAATCTCGGCTCACCGCAACCTCCACCTCCTGGGTTCAGGCAATTCTCCTGCCTCAGCCTCCTGAGTAGTTGGGATGAGAGGCATGCGCCACCATGCCCAGCTAATTTTTTGTATTTTTAGTAGAGATGGGGTTTCACCATGTTGACCAGGATGGTCTCGATCTCTTGACCTCATGATCCACCCGCCTCAGCTTCCCAAAGTGCTGGGATTACAGGCGTGAGCCACTGCGCTCAGCCCCATACTAGATTCTTAATTAATCACTGCCAACAAGAGAATGCTTTATACATGAATAGAATGGCAATAAGAATTAACTCATCTTTTTAATTTTAAAACTGAAATGTATTTCCTATATAATAGATTTGGAAGATACTTGCAAAGTCTATTTGTTCCTCTACAGAGGAGATAAATATTAACTGGGCTAATGGAAAGAAGGGAGAGTCAGCCAATGAGATGCTCCTGAGCTTCCTGAGCTTTGACTTACCTCTTCTTGTCCACCTCCCGATCAAGGAAAGGGATGAGACAGAGGTGGAGAGAGAAGAAATGGAAATTCAAAAGTTTTGACTACAGAGGATAATTGTACTTATTTCCAGAATGAGATGAACAAGGTCCTGCCTGGGTCCCTACACATCATACTGGTTAGAGACTGGTAAGTAGAAATGACTCGTAGTTAGCAGAATAATGGCTCCCAAGGATGTCCACATTCTCATCTCCGTAATCTGTGCATACGTCAGGTTACATGGCAAAGGGGAGTTAAGATTGAAGATGGAATTAAGGTTTCTAATTGCATGTCCTTAAAACAGGTAGAGTAGGCACAATTATCCAGGTGTGCCCCATGCAATCACAAGGATCCTTCAACATGGAAGACGGAAGCAGAAGTAAGTCAAAGAAAGAGATATGGGCATGGAAGCAGGCAAGAGAGATACCATGCTGCTGGCCCTGAAGATCGAAGGAGGCGTGAGCTAAAGAATTGTTAGACTCAAAAATAAGTGACTCTTCAAAGGGTTTAGTTTATTTATTTCCCAAGTTCTTTATTCCCCACCTTCAAGGCCAGACTTCCTTATCCTTTGGGCCTCCCTGCCATAGTTTCAGCAAAGAACTTTTCTGCTCCTCCTAATCTAGAGCCCACATCTGCTATTCACTCTGTAAATTATCCCTCCCACCACAACGACTCTTCCTGCCAAAACTGCCCTTACCCCTCATTACACACACCTCTGTGCTCTTCAAGTTAACCAATCAGATTTAGTAGATTGTGCAGTCCAACTCCAGCCAATGGAGGCAGGATACAGTAACAAGAACAAACTGTGTTAAAAATAAAAACCTCTTCCCTTCTTTGTTCAGTGTGCTCTCATGGCAACCAGCCCTGTGAGCAGCACTCTTCTGCAAAAGTAAATGTGCCTTATTGAGAAATCCTTTGCTTGAGTGCTCGTTTTCCTTGTGACTCTGAGCTTTTATTCCCAACAGGAACGAAGGTGACCTCCAGAAGCTAGAAAAAGCAAGAAAATGAGTTCTCTTCCAGAGCCCTCAGGGAAGAATGCAGCTTAGCTGACACCTTGATTTTAACTTGGTGAAATCTGTGTCAGACTTCAGAATCATAAAACTGTAAGATAATAAGTTTGTGTTGTTTTAAGCCACTAAGTTTGTAGTCATTTGTTATCGCAGCAGTGGAAAAATACACGGCTCTAGAATGTATCTTAACAAAAGGACCTGAGGTAGTCCCCAAGAATACCTAAAGATCTCAGGATAGATCAGGAATGGCCATTTTCTCATTCATAGGAAAACACATGAACTGAGAGAAGCCATCAAGCCTGAAGAGGCACCATGTTTGAAATGTATACATGTTTTGAAATGTATAAGTCACAATGCACCCACCGTAGATTAACACAGCCTGAAGGACAGATAGACACACCAAGGGTCAGCAGATATCAGTGTAGACACGTGCTGATGACCGTGCAAATGAGAATCATGAAGTAAAGTTAAACAATGACCAAAGACCAAGTACCTTCCCCATAATGGCTTTGATAAGTGCTTTTATGAGTGCCCCAGAATTTAGACACTGCCCAGGGAAAAAAGGAAAGGAAAAAAGCATGAATTTTCTAAGAAACCCCTGAATTAATCATATATACCCCAATAGAACAGGGACCTAGATATAAAATAATTTTAATTATAGAACACAAAATTATATTTTACCCACCCATATTTGATGCCAATGAATTTCACATCTAGCTTACATGCACATAAAATTCAAGCTTAGATAGGTGGAAAACAGAAAATAAAATAAGAAGTAATATTTGCCTTCTAATAACTTACCTATTTGGGGGAAGTAAAAGATAGAAAAGGAGTTTAGATAACAAACACTAAAGAGTTTAGGAACTTTTGCCTCCACTTATGATGAAGGAATGTGTACTCAATCAATCCACTGTGTAAGTTTCCTTGAGCTGCTGTAACAAAGTAACACAAACTGGGTGACTTAAAACACTTGACATTATTTTGTGGTTCTGGAGCCTAGAAGTCTAAAATCAAGGTGTCGACAGAGCTATGCTCCCCCTGAAACTTGGAAGGAAAATTTTCCTTGCTATTCCTAGATTCTGGTGAATTGACATTCCTTAGCTTGCAGCTATATAACTTTAAACTCTGCCTTTGGCATTACATGGCATTTTCCCTGTGTGTTTCTGTCTTCCCATGGCATCTTCTTACAAGCACATCAGTTATATTAGGAGTCCATAGTATGTAAGTAGGACTTATCTTAACTAGTCACACCTACAATGACCCTATTGTCAAACAGAGTCACATTCTGAGGTACTGAGGGTTGGGATCGTGACATTTTTTTCTGGGTGGGTGGTGGGTATAATTCAATCCATTATACCCCCCAATAATAAACAACTAGAAAACTGGACAATATACATTAGATAATTGTTTTCTAATATTAGACAAAAGATGGCACAAGACTGTGATCCACAAGAGAAAGGAAACAAACAACGTGTGCACTGTGATTGTTTCTGTTTTCTGCCCAGTATTTCCTGGGTTGCTATGCAAAGAGGAGGGACCCAAGCAGAGCACGGTGCCCTGAAATTCTTACCGAGCTGAGGCTACAGCTCAGAGAAGAGGAGGCTGTGCACGGAAAGAGCCCCACAATTTTCATGGGGTCTCATTGAGTTTTTGACTAAATACTAAGCTGGCATCCATTGGGTGAAACTCCACAGGGGCAGGTGAAGAATAAATACTGGGAATTAACAACTGCTCGTGAACTATGGTATGAATAATTACTAGATCTTGGTCAAGGCCGAGAGAGATACAGCTCTGACCAATCAGAATAGCTTTGCTGAATGCCTGGAACATTTAACAGACATCTCAGAAAGCCCATAACTTAGAGTAGGACTCAAATGGCACAGAATAAGCCTACAGTACATTAACCCTAACAAAGCTTAGAAGAGTCCTTGAAAGGAAAAGCAGACAAGTTGACCTGCAAGGAAGTCAACTGCCCACTAGAATAAAGCTCAACTCTGAGAGAAGAAAACAAAATTCAGACAATAAAAAAAGTAGCATCGCGTTGAGCATCCAGTCAGAAATTATGGGATACACTTTGAAGCTGGATACACTTTGAAGGAAAATGTATTTATGCTCAGTAGTAGTATTCGGCAATTGAAATCAACCCAGAAACGACAGAGATGGTGAATTAAAATAATGGGATTTATAAATGGCTATTATACTAAAATGACTATTATAAATATGTTCAAGGATTTATAGTAAAACAGAACATAATGAAGAGTGAAACAGAAACTATAAAAAAGCTAAATAAAACTTCTAGATCTGAAAAAATATCTGAAATGAAAATTTTGCTAGATAAGCTTAAAATGAAGCAGACACTATAGGAGCATGTCTACACACTTGAAATCAGGACAACAGAAACTGTCAAAACAAGAGGAGGGAAAATAACGCTGAACAATGACAAAAACTGAAAGGAGTCTCAGGAACTCTGAAACAATATCAAGCCACCTAGCACACATATCACTGGAGTCTTCAATATAGAGGAGAAACAGTGATGGCAGAAAACACATATTTTTTAAACAGTGGCCAAAATGTTTCAGATATGAGAAATAATATTCACCTATACATCCAGGAAATTTAGCAAAACCCAAGCAGTTTATGAAAGAGATTACTTTCAGGTACAAGGCTCAGTGTAACTGTCACATGAAAGACATACTGTGTTGGTCCTTGAGAAAGGCATAAGGTTTCAGACTGATAAAAATAAAAGGCAAGAAAGGATGCATGGTGTGACCAAATATACAGAGGCTGAAAGTACAAGGACATCAGTGAAGAATAGTACGAAGATGAACCTAAAGGGAGAAGAAGATAATACATGAAGATAGGTTACAGTAGAATTTCCTAAAGCTTAAAATGTCTGTGTCTCCAAAAGCATTGGCAACAAAAGCCAAAATAGACAAACGGGGCCTAATGAAACTCCAGAGCTTCTACACAGCAAAAGAAACAGTCATTAGAGTGAATTGGCAACCAATAGAATGAGAAAAATTTTTGCAATCTACTCATCTGACAAAGGGCTAATATTCAGAATCTACAAAGAACTAAAATAGTTTACAAGAAAAAAACAAACAAGCCCATTCAAAAGTGGGCAAAGGATATGAACAGACACTTTTCAAAAGAAGACATATATGAGGCCAACAAACATGAAAAAATGCTCATCATCACGGGTCATTAGAGAAATGCAAATCAAAACCACATTGAGATACCATCTCAAGCCAGTTAGAATGGCCACCATTAAAAAATCTGGAGACAACAGATGCTAGAGAGGATGTGGAGAAATAGGAACACTTTACACTGTTGGTGGGAGTGTAAATTTGTTCAACCATATGGGAGATAGTGTGGTGCTTCCTCAAGGACCTAGAAATAGAAATTCCATTTGACCCAGCAATCCCATTACTGGGTATATATCCAAAGGATTATAAATCATTCTATTATAAGGACACATTCACACGAATGTTCACTGAAGCACTGTTTACAATAGCAAAGACTTGGAACCAACCCAAATGTCCATTGATAATAGACTGGACAGGGAAAATGTGGCACATATACACCATGGAATACTATGTAGCCATAAAAAACGATGAGTTGTTGTCCTTTGTAGGGACATGGATGAACCTGGAAACCATCATTCTCAGCAAACTGACACAAGAACAGAAAATCAAACACCACATATTCTCACTCATAGGCAGGTGTTGAACAAGGAGAACACATGGACACAGGGAGGGGAGCATCATACACTGGGGTCTGTCTGGGGGAACTAGGGGAGGGACAGCAGGGGGTGGGGAGTTGAGGAAGGATAACATGGAGAGAAATGCCAGATATAGGTGATGGGAAGGAAGGCAGCAAACCACATTGCCATGTATGTACCTATGCAACAATCCTGCATGTTCTTCATATGTACTCCAAAACTAAAATGCAATAAAATATATATTTTTTAAAAGTCTGAGAGAATTTTATGATAGAGTAACAGAGGCTGAATTTACCCTCAAATCTGAAACAATTAAAATGCATGAAATATATAAAACACTGGACAACAGATGGCTCAAGACCATGATCCCTGAGAGAAGTGAAACAAATAGAGGGAACCCTGTGATGGCCTCAGTTGATAGCCTAGAGATCTTTTTCAGGCAGTATTGCAGGGAGGAGAAGCCCAAACAGTGCCTGACAGTCTCTGTGAGTTAAGGAGACTTGAGTTCACGGTTCAAGGAGGCCAAAATGGCTAAAATTCCAGGGAAGAGACCCAGGCAGGAGAAAGCAGTGGGTGGGAAGAGCTCTGGAATGTGCATTGGACACTCAGTGACTCTTCAACTGCTCTTCCCAGTGCATACAAGAAGACAATCTGAAGCCAGGGAAAGACCACTTGATGGATCAAGCAGAAACAGCTCGAAGTCCACACAGGGCCCGGAACAAGTGGTGCTTCCATCAGCCAGAGAGGGAGACCTCCTAACACAGAGGTCATTTGAGGAGAATTCTCAGAAGTGGATCACCCCAGTAGGGAGTGCAAATTTGCTGTACACTAAAGACTGTCCTAGATACAACTTACAAAGTTTCAAAACAAGACTCAGAAATCTCAAATTGTTTCTATATAATCTGTCTGCATCACAAAATAAAGTCCTAAATTTCTTTAAGTGATACAAATACTCCAGTAGCTAGAAACATAAAATTCAGGCCAGATGCGGTGGTTCATGCTTGTAATCCCAGAACTCTGGGAGGCCAAGGCCGGCAGATCACAGAGTCAGGAGATCGAGACCATCCTGGCTAACAAGGTGAAATTCCATCTCTACTAAAAACACAAAAAAATTAGCTGGGCATGGTGGCATGCACCTGTGGTCCCAGATACTTGCAAGGCTGAAGCAGGAGAATCACTTGAACCCAGGAGGCGGAGGTTACAGTGAGCTGAGATCGCACCACTGCACTTTAGCCTGGATGGCAGAGCAAGACTGTGTCTCAAAAAAAAAAATTCAAATATCTAATATCTGATTTTAAAAAGTCATATATGCCAAAAAAAAAAAAAAACAGAAAAATAGGAGAGAAAAACACTCAATTAAAAACAGATGCAGAAATGATACACATGATGGAATTAGCAGACAAGTCTAATAAATATATATTCAATATATTTGAAAGGATAGAAGAGAGTGTACCTATGTTAAGAAGAGATATGGAAAATTTTTAAAAGACTGAAATAAAGCTTCTATCGATGTAAAATACCATAAATGTGATTTTATAATACAATGGATGGGATTAAGAGCAGATGATATATCTCAGACCGAATTTAAAGACGAGATAATAGAAATCACCTAACATGAAAAAACAAAAAGAAACTGACTTTAAAGAAAAAATGAGCAGAGCATCAGTGAGCTGTAGGACAACATTAAGCAGCCTAATATTGAGAGCCCTATAAAACTGGAGGACTAGGCCGGGTGTTGTGGCTCATGCCTGTAATCCCAATACTTTGAGAGCCTGAGGCGGGTGGATAGGAAGGTCAAGAGACCCAGGCCATCCTGGCCAACAAGGTGAAACCCTGTCTCTACTAAAAATACAAAAATTAGTTGGGCGTGGTGGCGCATGCCTGTAGCCCCAGCTACTTGGGAGCCTGAGGCAGGAGAATCTCTTGAACCCGGGAGGCAGAGGCTCAAGTGAGCTGAGATACTGCCATTGCACTCCAGCCTGGGCAACAGGAACTCTGTCCCCCCATCCCCCCCAAAAAAACTGGAGGACTAAAACAGAAAAAAGAAAAGAAATTTAATAACTAATAGCTTAAGCAGTTTGTAATTTGATGAAAAGAAAAAAACACAGATTGAAAAAGTTTCATGAACTCCAAGCACAAGTTACATGAAGAACACTTTAACAAGATACATTATCATCTGATTGCTTAAAACTGATTAAAGAAAAGTCTTGCAAAGAAGCCAGAGGAAAAAAAGACACACTATGTACAAATGAACACAGTTAAGAATGACTGCAGTCATCACACTAGAAACAATTTAGGCAAGAATGTGCAGGAACATCTTTAAATCATTTAAAGAAAAAAATTCCTGTTAACCTAGTACTCTATATCCAGTGAAAATATCTTTCAAAAACATTGGCACAATAAACTTCTAAGGCATACAAAAACTAAAATAATTCTTCACCAGGAAACACATACACTATAAGAAATGTTAAAGGATGTCTTTCAGGCAAAATGAAAAAAAGTCCAGATGGAGTTGTTAAGCCAGCTCTCTATGAGGGAAAAAAGAAAAAGCCTGGATTTATAGGATTTTGACCAATTTTGTGAATATAAATATTCCCATGAATATTTATATTCATTCATTCACCATGACCAAATTCAAGCAAACAACTATTTTTAATAACTGCTCATAAAATTTCTGTATATGTAATGACTGGGTCCTACGAGCTAATACAAACCAGCTACAGACTATTACAGATAGAATATCCTTAGCAAATATTTAATAAATGTAAAAAGTAGTATTTCTGTTATTTTTAAAATCTCTTAAATAAAAATAATTGACTTTCTATTTCCAACAAAAACAAAATAAAGGACAAAATACATAAAGCACCAGTTTTCAAGACATTAGACACTGTGCAAGGAAGGTCAAGAAAAAACTGAGGTGAGTTTTATAATAACCCAAGCTTACCACCTTGAGACAACTTCCAGACCATGGCACACAGAGGGGAAGTCCAGGAGAAACCATCAAACTCCTCGAGTCAAGGAGACACAGCTGAGTTCAAGGAGACTAAGGCAAGCAGAGTTCACGGGACTAAGGATGGTAGAGAGAGAGGTGGGCAAAGAGAGAATTTGTGAGGTCTTCAGAAGTCTCACTCTTAGTATTCAGTAGGGTATTAACAAGAGCATGAGTGTGAGAAAACCACCTGAGCCTGGGAAAATAACCACACAAAGGACTGAAGAGAACAGTAACTGAATATCATGTAGGGCCAGGAGTAGTGTAGAGTCTCACCAGCCAAACTCGAAAACATTAAAATTCACGGGGGCATTGGAAGAAGAGCTCAGAATTGTTTTGACTTGGAAGTGGGGAATAACGATCTTTAAACTAAATGCTGCTCTGCTTTCATCTAACAAATGATTAAAGCCAGGTATAAAAGAATCAGATTATCCCAAGAAACATAACTATATCTTAAAACATAGTTCAAAAATATTTATAGAAAAATAAAAAGTCCAACACAAAATTAAAACTCAATGTATGGAACAAAATAAAAAATTATCAGGCATGCAAAAAAGCAGAAAAAATACAATGTATAATGAAGGAAAAAAACTGACACAGGTGTCAGTAAAAATAATTATTATTAAATTTAATTTTAAAATAAATAAGTTAAACTAGAGATGTTAAGTACATATGAAAGATATTTTTTAAAGCCCCAAATCCAACTTCTAGAGCTAAAAACTACAATGTCTGAGATGAAAAATATACTGGATGAGATTAATAGTAGATTAGACAATGCAGAAGAAAGTATTAGTAAGCTATGAAGATACAGCAACAAAAGGGAGCAAACCAAAAATGAAGAACAGAGGAAATAAAATATTTTTTTTAAATAAACAGACCATCAATTGTTACAGGACAACTTCAAGTGAACTCACATAACTGGCTTTTTAAAAATTCTTTTTAGGTTTTGAGGTACATGTGAAGAACATGCAGGATTGTTGCATAGGTACATACACATGGCAGTGTGGTTTGCTGCGTTCCTTCCCATCACCTATATCTGGCATTTCTCCCCATGTTATCCCTACCCGCTGCTGTCCCTCCCCTAGTTCCCCACTACCACAGACCTCAGTGTGTGATGCTCCCCTCCCTGTGTCCATGTGTTCTCCTTGTTCAACACCCGCCTATGAATGAGAACATATGGTGTTTGATTTTCTGTTCTTGTGTCAGTTTGCTGAGAATGATGGTTTCCAGGTTCATCCATGTCCCTACAAAGGACAACAACTCATCGTTTTTTATGGCTACATAGTATTCCATGGTGTATATGTGCCACATTTTCCCTGTCCAGTCTATCATCGATGGGCATTTGGGTTGGTTCCAAGTCTTTGCTATTGTAAACAGTGCTGCAGTAAACATTCGTGTGCATGTGTCCTTATAACAGAATGATTTATAATCCTTTGGATATATACCCAGTAATGGGATTGCTGGGTCAAATGGAATTTCTATTTCTAGGTCCTTGAGGAATCGCCACACTGTCTTCCACAATGGTTGAACTAATTTACACTCCCACCAGCAGTGTAAAAGTGTTCCTATTTCTCCACATCCTCTCTAGCATCTGTTGTCTCCATATTTTTTAATGGTGGCCATTCTAACTGGCATAAATTGGTATCTCAATGTGGTTTTGATTTACATTTCTCTAATGACCGGTGATGATGAGCACTTTTTCATATGTTTGTTGGCCTCTTATATGTTTTCTTTTGAAATGTGTCTGTTAATATCCTTTGCCCATTTTTGAATGGGTTTGTTTGTTTTTTTTTCTTGTAAATCTGTTTTAGTTCTTTGTAGATTCTGGATATTAGCCCTGTGTCAGATGGGTAGATTACAAAAAATTTTTCCCATTCTGTTGGTTGCTGATTCACTCTAATGATTGTTTCTCTTGCTGTGTAGAAGCTCTGGAGTTTCATTAGGTCCCATTTGTCTATTTTGGCTTTTGTTTCCATAGCTTTTGGTGTTTTAGTCATAAAGTCCTTGCCTATGCCTACGTCCTGAATGGTATTGCCTATGTTTTCCTCTAGGGTTTTTATGGTGTTAGGTCTTATGTTTAATTCTTTAATCCATCTGCAGTTAATTTTTATATAAGTTTTAAGGAAGGGGTCCAGTTTCTGCTTTCTGCACGCAGCTATCAGTTTTCCCAACACCATTTATTAAACAAGGAATCCTTTCCCCATTGTTTGTTTTTGTGAGGTTTGTCAAAGATCAGATGGTTGTAGGTGTGTGGCATTACTTCCAACGCCTCTGTTCTGTTTTACTGGTCTGTATCTGTTTTGGTACCAGTACCACAGCATTACATTAATTTTTCTGATGGTTTCCCAGGTGTTTACATATGTCAAAGCTTATCAAATTATACATTTTAAAGATGTCTGTCAAGTGCATTTTAATAAAGCTCTAAAAAAAGAATTATGTTGGATACAGTGTTTGAACAATAGAAAACCACTGAGAAAGTTTAAGCAAGAGAGTGTCAACAATTAATATCACATTTTAACGAATTAATCACAATTAATCATAAGCAATCAAGAATAAAATGTTTTGTGCTAAAGATTTTCCAGAGAGACAAGTAAGCAAGGGTATCATGCATGCAGTGCAGCAGGGCAAAGCTTCATAAAATCCCTGTTAAACATGTCTGTTCTTTTGCCAAGTTTCCGTTCTGATTGCCAGCTACCTTTTTCCTCCTCTTTCTTTCCACAGCCACTGCCATCCTCATTATAGCTGCAGACAATTCAGCTCTTGAAAGTGTATCCAGCAAAACAAAAGTTTAACAGCAGATCAGCCCCACTTGGAAAGCAGTTGCATAGCCACCTCTTTCTATACAAGCTCAGTCCTTCCTGACGTTGCCCTCTTACCTCTTCCCCTACATCTAAAGTGACTCATCAAAGTATTCAGTAGACAAAATTAGTCTCTATCCAGAGAGAATTCGCTATTTGAAAATAAAATGTTCTCTTTCTCACTACATATAAAAAAAAAACCAGTTGATAAAATCACAGAAATTCGTTTGAGAAAGAGGAAGATAATAAATGTCATTTGGTGTTCTGACCTTGGAGTTACGGTGGTCCAATTCAATCAGAAAAGGACAAGTGAAAAACTGGATTTTTAATGAGACATAAGGACTAGAAATGCTGACTTTGGGGGTCATCTGCAGAGTGAAAATAGTTGAAATGTTTGGAATGGAAGAGATCTCCAAAGCAACAAGTGAAGAAAAAGGAACAAAGGTCCAAAAATAAAAACTGTTGAACATCCACACTTACAGGTAAAAGGAGGGAAATAAATAAGCTTAAGAAATTAAGAAAGTAGTTCTAGAGGCAAGATAAGAAATGGGATGGTATCTTGGAAGTTCAGAGAAGACTGTGGGCACAAAGAGGTGGCAGCAGGATCTAAAAGAACTTTAAAAACTCAGTAAAATTAGGACTGAATGACCTCACCAATGTCATTGACTAGAGAGTAGCAGATTCAGAGCACTCATTTGACAAGTTTAAAAGCAGAGCGAGCAAGGGAGAGGTTAAAGGGAATGATAGAGTTGAATACAGACTTTTGTTCCAATATACTTGCAGTCAGATTATATTGAAAGCCAAGAGGAATAACTATGTAAAGACAGGAAAATTGAAGATGCTTAAGAAAGAAGATATTTGCAAAACAAAGAGGCATAAGGATTAATTCTTGGACATCAAGAAAGGAGAATTTTTTTCCTCTGAAATAGGAAAAGATGAGAAAATGCACAAAAGATAGGCTTGCACTGAGAAAGGCCAACATGCATACAGGAAGAGGCTATATCTAATGATTGGTTGAATGTTATATTTTTTAAAAACCACCGTTTCACCCATCAGATTGACATAATTAAAAGAATCAATAATATCTGATGTTGGTGAGCCTGCAGGGAAATAACATGCTGTCGTGCACAGCTGGAAAGTAAACTGCAACAGTCTTTGTGGAGGGTAATTTGGCAATGTTTATTAAAACTGCGCATAACATTTGACTCAACAACTTACTTCTAAGGAAAAATTTCGTAAAAATACATGCACATGTGGGAAGAAAATTTTGTCAGCATTTCTGTTATAGGCTTATAAAGGGCAAAATACAGACAATATGTAAATATCCATCAGTAGAGAAGTGGACAGATAAATTTCCATAACATACACTACATTTTAACAGCAGTTAAAATGAATGAAATAGAACAAGATGTGGTAAAGTGGACATATTCCCAAGAGATGTTGTTTAGTAAAAAAAGTAACTTGCCAAGTAATTTGTACAAAGCAATATGGTTTATATAAAAACACATTCAAAACATACACAAAGCAGCTAGCATGTGTGTGTGTGTGTGTGTGTGTGTGTGTAATTTGTGACCCCACACACATACACACAGATACATCTTCATTCATTCAACCAAGAGTAATGGGGTACCAACTGTCCATTTCCATGAAGTTTATTTTAGTAGAGAATGCAAATATTTAGAGAGAAAAGGGACCGGAAAATGTACACAAGATTGATAATAGTGGTTATTTCTGGAAAAGAGAGCAAGAAAAAGAAGTGTCAAGATAATCTTTGTTTGATCTACAGTGTTTATATTTTTGAGGTACATGTATTTATAGACTGTGTATTGCGAACCACCAATTATGAGTCCAAGTTGCACTTCACTTTACTTATCTGAACAGGTAAATAAAAGAATTCAGAACATTGGTCTCAAACTCCAGTTTCTTTGCTTTGGTCTATAGTAAATGCCTATTGAGAATGTCACCAAAAAGGTGTCAGAGTGAGAAGAAAGAAAAAGAAGAAATGATACGAATGGATGATCCGAGAGAGAATGATATGTGGATTGAATTTGCTGGAAATTTCTTTTTAATGTCAAGAAAGACCTATCTTGTGAGACAAAGGCATGCAGTTTTTGTCCCAAGTGGTGTAAGATCTAAGATCCTGAAGGGTTACTCAACAGATAGACTGTCCTCATAAATAAAGGCCAGAGAAACAGAAAAGAGAAAAGAACATGAATAGTTACTGAATCATCTTTGGATGCCAAAATAGGTCAACAGAGAATGATAAGTCACAGATTTCAAGGGATCTGTAGACATTTAAGGCAAAGACCTCAAAGAATGACAAGAGAGATAGCGGGGTAGAGATGGCCAAAATCAGTTTCCCCCCGCCCCACCCACCAGGGCCCGTCCTGTGGTGCTGGTCTTGGAGAGCTCACTGGTAGAGAAAAGTAGACATTTTAGTATCCAAAGAAGAAAATCATGATTTAGATAGGGCAAGGATGAGAATCTAGAAAAACACTGAGAAAAACAAGAGAACAGTACATACAACACAGCAGACAATAACTGCATAATGTGATCCACGATAAGGATGAGACTGGGTGTGACCAATGGGATGGCTCAAAAGAACCAAGTCAAAACAGCCAGGATGAGGGTCCAGTGCACTGGCTCTGGGTGTGGTTAATTGGGATAATGGAAACACTGGGGCAGCAAAAACAGGAACCATTCAGAAGAAAGTCAGAACGAGGACCTAGGCATCTGGTTGCTGTCACTCCCAGAGCAAGATACATCAAAGAAGGAAAATCAAGTTCAAGGAGCAAGAGACCAGCATACATATGCACAAACACACACACACAACTACACACACACGCGCAGGCACACACACACACTTTCTCTCATACATCCACCCTAAGTTTCCAACCGTAAGGTTTGCAATGAGTCATACCAGTAGCAACAATCACTTGACCTATCAGGCATGTTTATTTGTGACTATGTTATGAAGAGAAGTGAGAATACAAGAAAGTTTTACTTCATATCTCTGTTTAAAAGTAATGTGCTAAATATTTTTAAATATGTGCTAAATATTTAAAAGTAATGGGCTATAATATAATGTGCTAAATATTTAAAAGTAATGTGTTAAAAGTAATGTGCTATAATATAATTGAATTGTCACTGACTAGAGGGTGTTGAGACAGAAGAAACGTGGGAAAAAATTGGGGAAAGTAAGGAGTTCCCAAAAGAGATGTCTTATGAAAAACAATAAACTTCATGTGCAAATTGAAAATAAATGACAAAGAAAGTCCCAAATCAGTTTTAAAATTAGTAGACTGAAGAGATACAACGAATGGATAATTTCTTTTATTCTAACAGATAACATATATTATGAATATTTGCTGGGTCCAGGTGCCATCTAGTTGTTTTCAACATTATCACCCTTAAAGTAAAGATACATAATCCTAAGTGGCAGTTGTTATTTAGCCCATTTAACAAATGAAGGCATTGAAGCTTGCAGAGACTAAATTACTTGCCCAGAGTCACACCACGCAGGCAGCATCTGGGTCCAATCTAATGCTGACTGTCTGCAAAGCTCACGTGGTTACGCACTGTAGTACTCCCTATCATAGAGCAAGAGCAGCAGGGATTTGCACCACAACTGTGCAGAGGCACTGCAGTTCCTCTGAAATCTATTAGTTCTTCTTGTTCCCCAGGCACTGTTCTTCGTGTTGTGCGTGTTTAATTCAACTTTATCCTGACAGAGGCCCTATGCTGTAGGTGCTTATGTTATCAGCTCCACCCCACAGATACGAAGCTGAGGCAGAGATGAGTTAGATGATTCTGCCCTCAGTCAACAAGATTAATATTTGAGCCAAGCTACCAAGCCAGGAGTCTGACTTCGAAGCTCTCAGTGATAGAGAAAAGTATAAATTTTAATATCCAAAGAGAAAAAATCGTGGTTTAGATAGGGTAAGGATGTGAATCTAGAAAAACGCTGAGGAAACAAGAGAACAGTTTATACAACACAGCAGACAATACCTGCATAACATGATCCACAATAGGGATGACATTGGGTGCGACCAACAGGATAGCTCAAAAGAACCAAGTCAAAACAGCCAGGATGAGGGTCCAGTGCACTGGCTCTAGGAGTGGTTATTTGGGATAATGGAAAAAGTAAAGGATCAGAAGGTAAGAATTAAGGAAAGAGAAAAGAACATGAATCAGTTACTGAATCATCTTCGGATGCCAAAATAGGTCAACACAGAATGGAAAGTTACGGATTTCAAGGAGTCTGTAGACATTACAGGCAAAGACCTCAAAGAATGACAAGCAGAGATAGGGTGGTAGAGATGGCCAAAAGCATCAGTCCCCCGCCACCCACCAGGACACATCCTGCAGTGTTAGAATCTGTTACAGAGATAAGAAAGCAAATAAGGAGGATAAAGAAACTAAGTGCAGAGGCAAGTAGCTTGTGAGACGTGGGCAGAATTCATGAGCTGTGCTAAGTATAGATAAATAAATTTGTAACCTCTGGGACACATAAGACTAGATAAAATGTCTGAATGTGCCAAACATGGACAGAAGAGAATGAAAACAGAAAAACAAACAAACAAAAGGAACAGAAAGAAAGTCGTTGGTACAAGTGAGACTGACCACATCCACAAAGGGAGAGAACCCTAGGAGCAGACTCCAGCGAAGACAGTGGCAGACACAGGAAGGATGAGCAATGAAGAGAATCTCATTAAAGGAGTGGCACTCGTCAACAGGACCTACAGGAGAGAGGGCACTTGGCTCTTAACACAGGACATTACCACAAAGCATTAACCATTGTTTTTCTAGACTGAATAAGTAAAACAATTATCGTCTGGGAGTCCTTGAATTATATTTACATAAAAAATAAAGTCGTCTCTTTGGTTGACTATATTAGAAAACATTGGTTTAGGTAAATTGTCCCCATTCACCATGAGTCCATATATTCATTAATTCCCACAATGAAAGGTCTTCATAGTTCATTACGGTCAACTCATTATATTTTTGGGTGAAAATAATGAGGCCTAAAGTTGTTAAGCAATTTTCCTCACTTCATCAGTTTCTCATGGTCTATTCAAGCTCAGAGAAAAGGTTGCTGTATAAACTAGACTATCAATTTATACATTTAAAATTCAATAATGAAAAACATGATTTCCATGGATCCTGGGGATATGCTCTTCAGCCAGCACATTATTTTCCTGGAGTGGAGACATGTAAGAAGACAAATGATAATTGGAAGGTCACTTTGTGAGCTCGGGTGGTTCAAATGATTCGTTATATTAGCCTGGCTTAATCCGCTATGAATACTTGAACAAGAGGAATTCTCTTGCATTAAAGACTACTCATTTATTCATGTATTTATCTATACCTCTATAGTATCCTTTTTACATTATCTAATTAGATCACAGTCACATCCTCTTAGCTTTCTAAGAGGATGAATGTAGAATTAAAATGTTAGGTCAAAAAATTATAATATAATGGAGAACTTGAGCTGAGTAAGTGGATTGATTGTCCAGATGCACCGATGCTTGGCCTTTTGTGTGACCTTAAGATCTTTGGGAAAAAATATAGAAATTATATATTAAGAGTCTTATTTTTTATTCCTTTTCTCTTCTTTATCCCTCTGATTTTCACATCCTAGAGTCCACCTCTAGCCACATAAATGAAGCTGTTGCCAATCCACAGAACTGTCCTCTCCACTCCCATATTGAGCAATGGGGTGTCACCTCCCATGGGAAGGGGAATAGAGTTTGTCAAGATAGTCTTGATAGATAATTATTTAGTTTACCTTATCCCTTCTTCTAACTAAGCCTCAATGCTCCCACATAATTATATCCCTATTCATAAGATTCACTCTTAATTAGTTCTATCCCTCTAAGCAATATTCACACTTCATATATCCTTACATCTTTTTTCTTTGAGCCTTTAAAAATCCGTAGTATCTCTTGACTCTTCACAATATAATATTGGGATCCTCAACCTTTTGTTTCTTCTACTTCCTTCCATGCAATAAATTTGCCATCTACAATTTTACTTTCACATTGTCAGCGTTGATAATATTACATTCTACTAGGTAGCATAATCAAGTATGTTCATGACTTGTCTATATAGGTTAATTCTAAAAGTTGAAAAAGATTGTGGGTTTATATTATTAGGACTTCATAAATAACTGGTCACTACAAAGTCATACAGATATAATTAGTTACTCTCTTTTATAATTTGATTTTTTTCCTGAAATAAAATTCTGTTTTTCTTAAAACAGTTGACTTTATCATATCCTTAATTTATTTATTTTTATTTACTTATTTGAGACAGAGTTTTGCTCTTTTCCTCCAGACTGGAGTGCAGTGGCATGATCTCAGCTCACTGCAACCTCTGTCTCCGGGTCCATCCAAGCGATTCTCCTGCTTCAGCCTCCTGAGTAGCTGGGATTACAGGCACCCACCACCACGCCCAGCTAATTTTTTGTATTTTTGGTAGAGATGGAGTTTTGCCATGTTGGGCAGGATGGTCTCCTGACCTCAGGTGATCCGCCGGCCTTGGCCTCCCAAAGTGTTGGGATTACAGGCATCAGCCACCATGCCCGGCCTCCTTCATTTATTTTTTATGCTATCTACCTAAAATGTTCTACTGTGGCAAAAAAAAAAAAAAAAAAAAAACGTGCTACTTGTCCCCGCCGTATCTGTTCTCCAATTTCTGCTCCAGCAAACCAAAATTAAATTTAATTGGGATGGAGACATTTGGAATTTTAAAAAAAATGATAACTTTTTTTCAGATTTGCTTATAGTCAGGTACAGTCATTGACTTAGTTCTGATCATGGAATGTCAGGTTCGGTGTTGTGTGCAACTTTCACTAAGAGTTCCAAAAAGACTCTTTCAGGACTGTGCGGCCATTCTTTTTCCCTTCCTCTATTCCACTTTTTGGTATCTGGGAGGGATGGCTTGCACTCAACGTTGGGTTGCTTTTAGTGCTCCAAAGAGAGCAAGGCAGACCGTTGTTCTGGCTCCCACATTTTGATGTAGATGCTACAGCTGCCTCAACTACTTACACTCAGGCTTTCATGTGAAAGGAAAATAAACTTCCACCTTGCCAAAACCGCCCTGCAGCCTTCCTAACAGCTCAAGACTGCCTCACTCTGGGCTTTTTTTATGTTACAAAAAGAAAGAAAAAAAAATCTTTTTTGCGGGGGAGGAGTTGTTTGAGCTATGATTATTAAACATCTCTTACTAGCAGAAGAATTATAACCTAACTGACATAAACTCAGAAAGAAATTTGAATATGTGCTTGACTCATTTACTTCATAAAGCAATACATGGAGGACATTCAGAGTTTATTTTGGGGCACAGATGTAGGAAATAAAGTAGGACACAAGGATAGCTGGAGTCAGTCTAGTGACACGTATTCCTAATCAAATGTATTTTAGAGCTGGACATCAATGGAAAACTATGGCTTCATTTAACTGGCCAGGGTGGACTTCATGACATGAAAATCAGAGGGAGAAAGAAGAGGGGAAAAAAGTAAGGCTCTTAATATAAAATTCTCTATGTAGTCAATTTTTATCCCAAAGAACTTGAGGTCACAAAAAAGGTCAAAGCAGAGGGACAGCTGAACAGTCAATCCACTTATTCAACCCACGTTCTCCAATTTCCTATAATTTCTGGACCTAACTTTTTAATTGTACATTGACCTTTCCATATCCAAGATTATCCCTTTATCCACAATACCACCCTATTTCTGCTCACTTTATTCTTTTCAAAACTCTGTCCTTCCTTCCTGCCAGCTTCCTTCCTGCCAGCTTGAGATCAAAATCCCAGAGCTCTTGAGTAGACCAGAAATATGGCCTCTGTGTACCTTTGTCATACTCATATATAGACACAGTGGGAGTGGGGGTGAGTAGAAAATCACTTAGCCACATTGATGGTGCACAGGAAAGAGAGGACGGCAGTCTTATGGATAAATTGCTCACACGCAGATGCTCAGCTCAATCTGTAATGAAAAGGAAATCTGAATGCTTGGCCGGGGGGAAGTAAATTCCCTGAGGTCAATCCTTTGTTGGGCTCTTTGATCTTCTTCAGTAATGGGTCAATCAGACCACCTGCCCTGAAGCTCAGACACTATCCACATGATTTGCTTGCTGTCCCTGTGTCCTAGCCAGAGTCTTGGGATTTAGGTTACTCTTGCATTTAAGAGAACTTCACTGGGTAAAAAGCTAATAATACTTAACAATTGTACACTACTTATATACCACTTCTGTGTATTTTTACATATATTATCTAATATGATCCTCCCAACCAACCTGAGAGACAGGCAGGTGGTTCATTTTAAAAATAATCTGTCATTTTAAAAATAAAATTTACTGTATATTTAGTTTATAATAGGCATATATGAGGCATATGTTTAATCTTTACCACAGCCCAAGACCAAGACCATATTTTACAGTTGAGTCAACCAGGGCACCCAGTTAGTAAGTTCGACTGGTATAAATAAATTGGCAATGATTTTTAAAAATGACAATGCCTACTGCTGATGACCTATGAGACAGTAGCGTGTGTATTTATGTAGAGAAATCTGCTATACATATATGAAGTCATAAAAAAAACAAATCTCTTCTGACTTAGCAAATCTTCTTCCAAGAATTTGATCCAAGAAAATAATTAGACATCTAACACCTCAAGTACAAGAATATCCATTGCACAGTTTTTTAATTGTGAAAAAACAATACAGGCTGGGTATGGTGGTTCGCGCCTGTAATCCCAGCACGTTGGGAGGTCAAGACTGGCAGATCACCTGAGGTCAGGAGTTCAAGACCAGCCTGGCCAGCATGGTGAAACCCCATCTCTACTAAAAATACAAAAATAAGCTCGATGTTTTACATGTCAAATACTGTAACCAAAATATTAATAAAGCATTAAGATAGAATAAAGCAATTTAATATATGCAGAGATGAAAGTTTTTCTATAAACTATATTAAAATATGAATTCCAGCACAAAAAAAAATATATATGTAATCCTAAGGGGATAAAAAAGATGAAGATAAGAAATCAAAGTGTAGTGAAACAAACTCCAAGATTCAGTAAAATTAAACCTCAGGATGGCCAGGATGTTGGTTCTGTGGTAAAACCAGGGGATAAAGAAGTTCAAATTAGAACAAGACGTAAGAGCATTCTGCTAGAATATCTTAAGGCAGGAAATGAAAGTTTTTGGTAAGAAATAGCATGCTGAGGAAGATGAACGATCTTAGTGAGAAAGTGAATGGATGCTCCAACCCAGGGCTTTCTCCAAGAGCTCATGTGCAGAGTCGCTCCAAAGGCATCACGGGAGTGATACAGGGGCTCAGCAACACGGGCTTCCTTTGCCAAGGCTAATCAGGGTTTTCAGCACTGGCAAAAATAGATACCAAAGTTTAGTCCCCATCTCGGCACCATTCCTCAGGTGTTTGAGGAGATCACCCAGACGCCTGATTACTTTGAATCCTTTCTATCATTAGAGAGACATAATTTAATTTCATAGGCATATGTACATATTCTCAAGAAGAATTTCCCTTCCTTATCCACAATGTTTCTAACATCAGCACCAACATTCTTGGACTTACTGAATGAATGACTTATTCATCATTTTGATATCATCTCTAACCAAATAACTTATTTTACCGCATTGTAAGTGCAGACAGAGTTACGCCCATAGAATTGTCTAGTTTTATCATGTGCCACAGCACCTAGAAGCAGCTTGATTGGTAGAAAGATAGAACGGCCTGCCAATGGGCCAGTGAGGAGACCACCCTTCGAGAAATTGGGACGGTATTCCATAGCAGTAGCGTATGCCCTAATCTAGTAGACAATGTATTGCTTTATCTTAATTGCCTAGGAAACAAAGAGTGGTGATAGGGATAGATTCTTCCTATCAAACCTATGAACCACTTAAAGAATTTTTTCTTCCTTTCCCATACCTCATACTAATTTCTGTCCAAGGGAGAAATTTTTCCACCAAGAAATAAAGTCATTGTTCTATCAAATGGGAAGTTGATACTGGCTTCTGGTATTTGGAGCTCCTCATGCTGCTAAAATAACAGGCAGCAAAGGTGGTCACTGACTTAAATGAATGATCCCATAACCACTCATAGAAAATTCAGTGGGTGTTCTATAATAGGGACAAGCAGAACAATGCCTGGAACCCAGAGAATTCCCCAGGGTGCCTTTTAGCATCCCCTTGTCCAATATATCTAGATAATAAACTCAGCAGCAACTCAATGAAGCAAGGCTCCCAAGGACTGAGGACTCAGAACCTCTGGGAATAAAGATGCAGTTCACCCTACCAAAAAAGAACTCTGCCCTGCTAAGGTGCTGGTAGAGGAAACAGACAGGGACTAGGAGGTGGAATAAGGTTGTTTTGATTATTAATTTAGACTTCATGATCAGCTGCAGAAGCAAGGACTGGGGCAGCGATGTTTTGTGTTGTTTAATGCTTTCTTTTCCTCCCCGCCCTACAAGGCATACACTATGGGATGAGCCCTGGAATAGTGGCTAACGCTTTAGGTTTCAGGAGGATCCAACTCAAACCTCTGTTCAATCTCCTGGCTTCTTAATGCAACTCAGACATCTGCTTTCCCAGATCCCTATACTCCTGCATCCACATTTACAAGTTCTGTTTCCGCCATACATCAATTTGCACACAGGGTATATTCATTAGGGTAACATTAGCTGCTGTAATAAGCAACTTCAAGCTACATAATGGCACATCCATGATGGAAGCTTATTTCTTGCTCATGTAGAGTCCTAAATGGTTGCGTTAGGATAACATTAGCTGCTGTAATAAGCAAACTCCAAGCTACATAATGGCACACCCATGATGGAAGTTTATTTCTTGCTCATGTAGAGTCGTAAATGGTTTTTCCTGGTTGAGAGGAGTTGCCTCTCCAAGGAGTAATTCATAGACTAAGGAGTTGTGATGGTTCTTCCCATCTGTCATTTTAAAAATGTAACTTCTGAGATCCTTCTGCTTGTCTGTTCAAGTGAGTAAAAGGAAAAGAAAACAGAGATAAAGCACACCTGTCTATTGAGCTGTTTGGTCTGGAAGTTTTTTTTGTTTTTTAATTTAAAGCTGGGTGCAATGGCTCACACCTGTAATCCCAACACTTTGGGAAGCAGAGGCAGGCAGATCACCTGAGGTCAGGAGTTCAAATTCAGCCTGACCAACATGTGAAATCCCGTCTCTACTAAATACAAAAAATATTTTAGCCAGGCATGGTGGTGCATGCCTATAATCCCGGCTACTTGTTATCTGTAACTGCAAACACAAGAGAGAATTAGTCACCTGAGCATCTGGAGATCGATCTCTCTCTCTCTCTTCTCTCTCTCTCTCTCTCTCTCTCTCTCTCTCTCTCTCTCTCTCTCTCTCTCTCTCTCTCTCTCCTCTCTTCTTCCAGCTTTACTGTGTCTTTTGTATTGCCCTGCATCCTCCTCCCTCTTGCAGAGTCCATATGAAAACTTCCAAGTGGCCCTCCAGGCAAAACCATATTGTGATTTTGCTATCTTAGGTAAAATGAACAGAGGTACATAATTATGACAGATTATGACCATTATCTAAAGAAAGGTAACCCAGGGTTATCTGAACCTTTTCCTTCAAAATGCATGCCTGTCAGTACTGGAAAAAAAAAATGAGGCTTCCCCACCAATATTTCGTTCAGAAATCTTGTTTCCTTACACTTTTTCTTCTTTAATTGATTACAAAGAAAGTTGTCTTCTAATATCTCAAAGCAAAAATAATTGCTAATGGATTTTCCCACAAGACACCTAAGGAAGCACACATCAGGGTTCTACTCCACAAAGAGTGACATTAATGACCATAATAAACCCTCTTGGTTGGTAGACTAAGAGCCTGCAGAAACCCAGCTTAAGGCCACCAACAGTTCTTCCATTGTTAGCACTCACTCTGTCCCCACCATGGAGACCTGAAGTAGCATAGCTGATAGCTGCATCTCCTTTGATCAGTAAATTTTATTGACAAAAAAGAAAGCATGATTCTCTTTGACTGCCCTCACTTTTTTGATATAATGGATATAATGAAATATACATCTTCTTGCTTTTTAAAAAAATAAATACAAAACCTTAAAGTCTCACTCCATTATTATATAAAGCAATTCATCTCTGCCTAAACAATTATATCCACATTGATATATGCAGCACACACACACACACACACACACACACAAAGGTGAGTCAACCTGATTTAGTCCCAGGATTTAAAGAGCAATTTGAAAGTATTTTGCAGTACTTAAGCATGCACATTGGAATCTCCCTTGCCCCAAATCTTTTACCAACACATTTCCTCCAAATAAAACAAAACAACTTTTCCGAACGAGAATTTTCAAACCAGCTGCTAAGAGGAAAAAAACAACAACATTCTTTATCACTTTACACTTACTTATACTGCATGAATGTCTCACAAGCCAGCTTATCTCTCTGCCAACCAGTTTATCTCTCTGCCAACCAGTTTCTTAGAAGCCTTTTTTTAAAAAAAGAAAATTATTTAATGGTGTTTAGCAGACAGAAAAACCCTAGATTACAAAGAAAGGCACAAATTATAATCATACACAAACTTATCTGAGTTCCAACAAAAAGTCTTAAAGGCCCTAGTCATCTATCTACAAATACGTGAAATTATGTGTTTCCATTTGGAAAAATAGACTGAGTGACATAACTGGAGAGCACACTTATTACTAATAAAGCAGATGAAGCAAAAGTAGGCACTTGACATAGAGTAAGACAACTTCAATATAATTAATGTAAACTACAGAAAGTTCCCATTTCTAGGAGTATTGAATCCACCATCCCTACCACCACCACCTCCTCCACCACTACCACTATCACTAAAAAAGGAAAAAGGTATTTAACTGGAAACAGAATTGTTTTATAAAAATACTTACAGAATAAAATTTTGTCAATATTCTTCTGAGTGTTCAGAGTTTAACGCATTCACCAAGGAAGCTATTCTAAAATCTTAAATTGTCTAGTTTTAAATAAGAAAAGAAAAATAAAAATAGAAGCAGACCTCATCCCTTTTTGTTGACCTCTTAAAACAGTCAGTTGCATACAAAGTTATTTCCAGTTATAAGATCTAAAAGTCCATAATATTTCCCACTCACTTGGCTTATTTGAAGTCTATCAGAAGATATATATAGATTCTCCTAGGACACTGTTAGCTTACCATCGCTATTAGTCTTTAGAACGAATTACATAAAATCGGAATGCATTTGCTATGCCCTCTTGTAATCAGCTGCCTCGCTCAATTCCTACCAAATTCAAATTAAAGAAAATGATGGCTCTTGGAGACCATTAGGAATAATTATCCTTTCTACAATCCATAATTTAATCGTGGATAATTACGTGATATAACAATAGAATAATTAGACTTATTTCTCTATCTGTGTTTGTGTGTGGCCTAGTCATGCCATGTTTGCCAAATTATATTTTTAAATGACCTATTAAAATTAGTCAACTCCATAAATGTAACAGCTAGAAAAGATTTAGATAATTGCAATGGATGTGGTACTCAAGACTGCATTTTTATTTTCCTTTCTTATTACTAAAAACATTAATCCAATAAAAAATGTTTTACACTGAATTATTTCAATGGGCTAGATACTATTAGTAGATAAGTAAGCAAATCTGACTTGGAAATCATTATGGAACATCAGTCCTGAGGAGGAGAAAGGCAATCGTCAAAAAGCACATGAAAATAAATACAGATTTACAATTAGAAACATGATGAAAGAAAAAACAGTCTTCTGTGAGTGTGATTTCAAAAGGTTTCCCTGAAACAGCAACCTGTGAACTAAGATTTTGTTGTTGTTGTTGTGGTAAAACATACATGACTTAATATTTATCATTTTTACCACAATTCACTGACATTACATATAGTCACAATGTTGTACAACCATTGCCACTGTCTATACCCAAAACGTTTTCATCCTTCTCCACAAAAATCATCTACACATAAGACAGTAACTCCTCCTTCTGCTCCTGTTATCTTCTCTCTATTTTCTATCTCTGCAGATTTGCCTACTCTTGCCACCTCATCACTACAGTCTGAATGTTTGGGTGCCCTCAAATTTTGTATGTTGAAATTCTAGCCCCCAAGTGAATGCTATTAGGAGGTAGGGCCTTTGGGAGGTAACTAGGTCATGAAGTCAGAGGCTTCATAAATCAGACCAGTGGCCTTATAAAAGAGACCCAAGAAAGACCTCATACCCCTTCTGCTACATGAGGACGCAACAAAAAGATGAACATCTGTGAACCAGGAGGCAACCCCTTATCAGACACCGAAGCTGCTGGCATCTTCGTCTCAGACTTCCCATCCTCCAAAACTGTGAGAAGTAAGTTTCTGTTGTTAATACTAGTTTATGGTATCTTGTTCTAGAAGCCTAAACAGACTAAGACATTGATACAACTGGAATCATACAGTATGTGTCCTTCTGTCTCTAACTTATTTCACTAAGTGTAATGTTTTCAAGGCTCATCCATCTTGTAGCATGATATAGTTTGGATGTTTTTTCCCCTCCAAATCTCATGTGGAAATGTGATCCTTCAATGTTGGAGGTGGGCCTAGTGGGGAGTGCATCATAGAGGCGAATCCCTCATGCATGGCTTCATGCTGTCCTTGCAGGAATGAGTGAATTCTCAGTCTATGAATTCATGAGAGATCCGGTTGTTGAAAGGAACCTGGCATTTCCTCCCATTCTCTCTGCTGGCTCCCCTTCATCTCCACCATGACTGGAAACTTCTTGTGGTCCTCACCAGAAGCAGATGTGGGCACTATGCTTCATACTCAGCCTGCAGAACTGTGAACCAAATAAACCTCTTTTCTTTATAAATTACCCAGCCTCAGATATTCCTTTATAGTGTCACAAAACAGACTAATACAGAACACATATCAAAATTACATTCTTTTTATGAGTGAATAATATTCCATTGTACACGTATACAACATTTTGTTTATCTACTTATCTGTTAATGGGCATGGATTTTTTTCCACTTCTAGGCTATTGTGAATAATGCTGCCATGACAATGGGTGTACAAATATCTGTTGTAGTCCTTGTTTTCAATTCCTTTGGGTGTACACCTAGAAACAGAATGGCTAGATCATATGACAGTTCTGTGTTCAATTTTTTGAGGAACTGTCGTACTGTTCTCCACAGTGGCTGCCTCATTTTGCATTCCCTCCAGTGCTGTACAACAGGAGTTGCAATTCCTCCACATCCTCACCAACAATTTTTACTTCCTTTTTTAAAAAAATATATAATGGCCATCCTAGGAGGCATAAAGTAATACATCATGATTTTAATTTGCATTTCTCTAATGACTAACCATGCTGAGCATTTTTTACATACTTGTTGGACTGTATATCTGCTTTGGAGAAGAGCCTATTAAAGTTATTTGACCACTTTTTAATTACTTTGGTTTTTGTTGTTGAGTTGTAGGAGTCCATTATATATTCTGGATATTAATCCCTTAGCATATATATAATTTGCAAATATTTTCTCCTATTTGTTAGAATGTGTTTTTGCTTTCTTAATAATATCCTTGGATGCACAAAAGTTTTTTTAATTTGGTGAAGTTCAATTTATCTACTTTTTGTTTTGTGGCCTGTGCTTCAGGTATAATATTTATTAAATTGTTGCTAAATCCAATGTACTGAGGATTTTTCCTAATGCTTTCTTCTAAGAGTTTTATAGGTTAAGCTCTAAAGTTCAGGTTTTTTGATCTATTTTGAGTTCATTTTTGTATATGCCATAAAATAAGGGTCAAACTTTAGTCTTTTGCATGTGGATATCCAGTTTTCCCAGTACTATTTGTTGAAAAGATTGTCGGGTTTTTTTTGCCACTGAATAGTCTTGGCACACTTGTTGAAAATCAGCTAATCATATATGTGACAGTGTGTTTCTGGGCTGAGAGCTGATGTTTTAAGGATGAACTGGAGTTAAATTAATCTGGCATTTAAAGTCTCTTCGGGGTAATTCTGAGTTATTCAATTTACTCTGGTTTTCCAGCAGAATAATACATGGTGACACTAAATCCATTCTTCTTCCTCATCCTGCAACCAGTCTGACTCATAAATATGCCAGTTTTTATTCTTTCTAGTATCCAACAGGTCATGGTGATTCAGAAAAGCACAATTCCCAAGGCCACCTATTAACACTCATAAATAGTACGGAACAAAGTTGCAAGGAACAAGAACCTAATTATCTAACAATTAGTGAAGCCCACCTCGCCTACAATAAGATTAGTAATTTACGCTATAATCAAGAAAAGTCCTTCTAGGCAATTAAAAGACTTGTGGCAGGAGAAGGGAAGGAGAGTTGGAGTTGTCAGTGGGGATTTAATGACAGTTAACATGGGAAATGTCCATAATTTACACTAATTACATTTTAGATTTCATATTATCTATCAAATGTCTCTTCTTCACTAATTTACTTTGAACAAAATGAAGGAATATATTCAGTTAAGGAATTTATTTTCCAATATGAAAATAAACAACTTCATGTCCTCACTTAAAGTGATTAAAATTTTGTGCCTATAATTTTGTTGAATTTGAATATGAGTATACCATGATTTTCAAAATCATGTTCCACTTTCAAACTGCATGTTCTTAGGTTTCTAATAAATAAAAAGCGGGCTCCAAGTTATAGACCTTTTCAGAATTGCTGCTTTAGCTACACAAAGACTTAGAGGAAGTTTGAAATTATTACTTATAAGAGCCTAATCAATTTTATAGACTAGTCAACATTACCTTCCTCTCTCTCCTTGGGTTGTGAAAGTGCAGGGAAGACGAGGAGAAGAGAAAAGGCAGGAAACAGGGTAGGGATGGCAATTTCCTCCCTCCAATTATGTGTGTAGGTATGTTTATTTAAACTCCATGATTTAAATATTTTAAAAGTAAACATTTAATTTTAACGGCATTCATTTGTACTGTTGCTGATGGTTGCACTGCTATTTGAAAAGTGAAAGGGTCAAGTGATCCCAAAATATTGTGTCTCTTTTATAAAAGACATGAAAATACTGTGTTTTCTTTTACATAAACATTTCTAGAAATGCAATAGACAACAGTTCATTCATGTGTATTATGAAATGGGAGAGAAATTTTTTGCTACAGGGAGAAATTTCATGACATACTTATTCCGATAACTTACCCTAGAAATTGCTCTGAAATATTATGCTTATTAAGACCTTGTACTTGGTTTGACATCTGTCATTTTAATTATGCTTTCTATATTTTAATTCTTCCTTGTTATCTTTTATCTATCTTGCTTTCTGATGAAGGAACCATGTCCATTTGCTTTTATCTATGACTTGTGAGGTTAACACCCTATTTTAGAGGTCATCTTTCATGATTATCTTAGAACATTAAAATTCTTTTACCTAATTATGTCTGCAGTAACTATTGACTTCCTCTGATGGATGTCAAGGAATTTTTCACTGATGACATCCCTGTCTTTGCTATTTCTCTTTCATATTTTGCATTATGTCAACTTGGATATTTAAAATGTTATTTTAAAAAGAGACTTTCTTATTATACTTACATACAGTATTTTACTTTTGTCGTCATAATTACTCTCAATTACTTAATTACTGATTCATGATTTGCAAGTTTGTATTTTGTTTTGTGTTTTATTTATCCTACAATTTTAGGTAGTTCAAGTGATTATAACCAGTTTTTTCTCAATCACAACTTCCCTAATGGAGAATGCAATTGTTTATTCATCTCTTAATTGTTCAGAGTACATTTGTAATGCATCTTGCTGGAAAGCACACTTGAGTGGCAAAGTTTCTAAGAATTGCAGATTTGAAAACGGCCTCATCTTGCCTTTTAACATAATTAGCCCTGGGCTAAAGATCTAATGTTTGAGTCTCTATCTACTAGAGATGTGGAAGTTGCAAGTAACACAAATTGAAATCACAGGTGTCTATTTTCCTCATGCAGCAAGAAGTCTAGATGTATGTAGTTGCTAGCTTTGGCTCAGACGTCAATATGGTGCTACAGCTCCAGCCCTCACGTCTGTGGTAGGCAGAATATTGGTCCTAAAGATGTCCACGTCCTAAGCATTGGGACTTCTTGATATGCTCATTTACATGGCAAAGGAAAATGAAGGTTGCTAATCAGCTAAACTTGAGATGGGGAGATTACCCTGGATTATCCAGGCGGGCCTGACATAATCACGGAAGTCCTTAAAAGTGGAAGAAGGAGAGAGAAGAGAGTGAGAGGAATGACAGCAGAAGGACTTAGTCGATGCTGTTGGATTTGAAGATGAACAAGACCCCAAACTAAGAAATACAGTGGCTTCCAAGAACCACGCTGGGAAAAGCGAGGAAACAGATCCTCCTTAGTGACTCCAAAAGGAACACAGCCCTACCAAGACTTGGATTTCACCCCACGGAGGTCCACCTCTGACTTCTAACCTTTGGAACTGTAAGATAATAAGTATGTGTTGTTTTCAGCCGCTAAGTTTTTTTTCTGGCATTGATAGAAAACCAATACAAGGTTCATGTTTATTTCAAAGCAAGACAGAGGAGAAAGGGCCGTGCCTGGGAATTTTATTATTGCAGGGTATTCTAAGTTTAAATTTAGAATTCCCTGGCCAATTTTCATGTTTTTAATAGAGACAGTGTTTCACAATGTTGGCCAGGCTACTATCAAACTCCTGATGATCCACTCGCCTCGGCCTCCCAAAGTGCTGGGATTACAAGCGTGAGCCATTGTGCCCTGCCTGGCTGTTGTATTTTTCCCCCAATCCCTTTTTATCTCAACCTTTTAATAGAGCTTCCACAGCTGCTTTTAACTAATAAAGTGAAGACTTTTCCTTTGAACTCCTACATCTTCATGCCTTTTCTACTTTGCTTCAGATTTTTTAAAAAATCTCAAGTGTTGTTGCTGTTTACTCATTCTTGATGTTGACACTCCACCTTGTTGGTGGTGCTTTAAGTTCTGATGGGATAGATTCTCAGAATCTATATGAATGTAGAGAGAGATGGATACGTAAGACAAGAGAATATGAGAACCGGGAAATGTGTCAGCCACATCTACAAGTGGAAGGCAGATCTCGTAGAAATAAATGCAGGCCACCCTTTCAGTTTAGGAAATGCAAATGTTTTCAGACAGCACTATCTGGAGGCGAAATCCAGAAAAAGACTTCATCCTATTGGAAGAGCAGACCAAGGGACCATCTACTCCACATCATAGATCATCCCATCTCCTATATGCATAGGCACCTGAATCAAAACGATACAGACCAGGAAAGGAGAAGGAAATGGTGTGGAGTGTTGATCAATTCTGGTCTGCATATGAGGACTGCTCAAAATCTTACTAAAATCTAGAATGTTTTCAAGTTCTATTGTTTGTATGGGTAACTGCAAATGATTTGTTATTTTTCTTTTGAGATCGTGTCATGGTTATTTCAGAAAAAGGAGACTCCTAGCATTTCCCTTCACTAACTTCCTGGGAACCATCTTTGAGCATTAAACCTATGCAAAGACAATGGTCTGGGGGAAAATACCAGCAAGTATATCCTATAAAAAGGAGATGGAGATCTTTGTTGATTGCAGGGAACAATGTAGATTACCGTGATCATTTTATCTCATTTGTGGTAGAGGCGGCTGGTTGTCTGGCTAACACTCTTTATTTCTTCCTCTCTTACATCTAACAGTTTTAATTTTATTTCGTACAGCATGTATTTTGCAGGTTTCAAGCAGGTAGGGGTGTGGTCATGTGACACTGTCATGGCCAATAATACATTAGAAGTCCCTGAATGGATCTTTCAGAAAGGCTCTTTGAACAGTGCTGACTCAGCTGGATGTAGCGCTTTAATCCTGTTCCCTTCTTTTCCTTGCCTGAAATTTATGGACATTATAACTGGAGCTCTGGCTAAAATATTGACAATCTGAGAACAAGCCCTCATCCTAAAGCTGGAGTCTTACTGACTTGGGACCTTCATAGTATTTCTATGTTATCTAGTTTGTTTAAACCACTGTTGTACAACTTTTCTGTTACATATAGCTGAAGTCAACCCCTAACTGAGAGAAGAGCCATCCTCTTTTTCTTGGAGGCACTAATATCTCTGAATATCTTTTTATTGTTGCATGGTTAAAGTAATATCAAAGTGTAAGACTATGATGGGTAAACTTTAATACCACCGTGAAGGGTATCCTCTACCCTTAAACCAGTAACATAGGTGAATTCTTGAACACTCTAGAAGTTTCTGAACAGAAAACAATAAAAGCTTTAGTTGTACAAATAGGCATTGGACATTTCCATTGGTAAAACGTTTGGAGACTAGACTGCAGCTTTTAGGAAGTAGAATTGCACTTAGAGGCCACAAGCCTCAAGACAGTTCACTGAAGGGCCTGAGTCCGGTGAGGTGCTGCATTGAGAGCTATAACTAACGTTTTAGCTATAGAACAAGAATAAGGAATAAGAGATCAGGGGCTCAGGAATAAGAAATAAGAGATCCGGGGCTCAGGAGACTCCTTTACTGCCTTTTACTTATCAGTGGAATTATTTGTAAAGCTCTTTGTTTATGACAACATCAGCTTACATGAGCTGTTCTAAGGGGAAATAAGAAGCAAATTGTACATCCTAGGGGAATGATAGATATTAAAGAGAGGAAAGTCCAAGAAGGAGGCAAAACCTCAGAAAAAAATGAGGCAGAATCAATCTAGGAGCCTTCCTATCCCACCTGGAGTTTTCTACTCAGCAGTTCCTTTTGGCTCCAAAATTACATAATAGATTGTTGTGTGCGAGATATGATGAATTCTGTGAGCCACAAACTTCATTAGGTCCTGCCTATTAGCACAGAACAAGATACACACACACACACACACACACACACACACATATATATATATATATATATATATATATATATAGAGAGAGAGAGAGAGAGAGAGAGAGAGAGAGAGAGAGTGTGTGTCAGTCTCACTCTATTGCCCAGGCTGGAATACAGGGGAACAATCTTGCCTCACTGCAACCTCCACCTCCCGGGTTCAAGCGATTCTCCCACCTTGGCCTCCTGAGTATCTGGGACTACAGGCGCACCTGGCTAATTTTTGTATTGTTTGGTAGAGATGGGGTTTCACCATGTTGGCCAGGCTGGTCTCAAACTCCTGACCTCAAGTGATCTTCTAGCCTTGGCCTCCCAAAGTGCTAATATTACAAGCATGAACCACCATGACCAGCCACATAGCAAAAGTTTAAATATTATTGTTTATTGATTCATTCTATAACACTTCTAAGCACCTAGAGTGTGCCAGGCACCGAACAAACCATAGCAAAAACGTATGTTCAACATACATAAAAAGGAATTCATTACTTTGGTTTTTAATAGCTGCAGGTTGTAGCATACTGCAATAAGGTATTCTATGCTATCAACCTACCATTAAAACTTGGTTTGATAAGACATAAGTAATTATAATGAAAAGCCGACTAATCACAAATTTAAACCTCTTTGCCTGCTGAGTACGACACCTCCTACGAAAACTAGCTGCCTCTCAAATTTTATTAACAAGACGAATACAACTAATTACATAAGCCTTGAGCAGCAAAAACGTCATTTCATATTATAGTCGCCTAATATGAGATAATTTGCAATAGAAAATAATGCAGATATTTTTACTGTATGTCAATACAGGATATGGTGCAAATTACTACAGGAATTTCTGGGCTTTATAAAGTAACAAATGTGGTTTGATTTTGTGGATATTTTTATTTTAACATATTTAGTTATGTGCCTTTTCTTTTTAAGTTTTCAATATAACCATAGATGTCTAGCAATCGGGCATGTTAATTTATGAGTTATGTAATTTCACAAACAATGCAAATTTTTTCGCAGAAGTCTGAAAGCCTTGGAGATAACTAATCAGAAAATGAAGGAAGCCCTCCACCACTGAGTCCAGGGCAAAGGGAAGAGACAAAATTATTAATGACGTCCAAATGCAGAATCGTTAAACATTATCAGGCTTACTTATTGACTCCTGATATTAAGTGAACAACCCCCACGCCAAGTGAGAACTTGTTACAGTAGCCTTTATCTTTCTATCACTCATTCATTCAATCCATTAAAGCCTGTTTGCCTCTTCCAGGTGACTCTTAATGAGTTTCATTGTTTTGTTTATTGTGTTTGTTGGCTCATAGATCTCTTTCATAATTTTCTTCGGCTTCTGAATGCTCTTTAAGTACCAGTTTTGATCAGCCCATTTGCAGCTAGTGCTTTAATAAACATGTCTTTGAATAAATGAAAGAAGTGGGAAAGCAAGATGGGACAAGGCGATACAGGGGGAAAAGGGGCCAAAGGGAATGGCACGGGCTGCCTGTGTTCCCTGGAAAAGCCAGCAGGTGGTAGCAACACTTCGTGAGAAGGCCCCAGCCCATCTCTGTAGGACCCAAACAATAGACCCCAAATCCCGTCCTCGGCTAGAGAAGGGGTTACGGGTGGCGGAAACATTTTTCCTCGTGGCGCCCCCCTCGGTTCCTCAACCGTGCCTCCAGGCTCCAGCTGAGAGCACCTTGCACCGCCCCTCCTCACCGCAGGGAGGTTCTCTCCCGAGTGCGGGCGAGGGAGGAGGCACGCAGAGGTGCAGCGACTTGCCCAGCCTTCTCAGCGCCAGGCGCGCAGCAGACTTCCCCTTTTCAACCCGACTGCCCTGTCCCTTGGGGAGGATGGATGGAGGGAGGTTCGACTCAGAAGCCTCAACATTGACCACCATCCAGACACGAAAAGAGAGAAGAGTTCCAGGCTAGCACGGCGTCGCGTTCTTACCCAAACGCCCCCCTCTCCCGCTGCCTCGGCTCCCCCCGCCGCCGCCCGTGCTCGCCCAGATTTCTCAGTTTGTCTTTCCCTCCACCCCCTGCTTTTCCTTCCTTCTCCCTTGCTCAGCTCACGCCCACCTTAGTTCAAAGCTGAGTATAAGCACCACTGTTTTAGTTCCTAGAGTTAAAGCCGAAGAGGAGGGGGGGGCGCGAGGGGGTGTGCGCGGGGATCTGCCCTGCCCAGGACTGCCGCGGTCCGCCAGTTGCGCTTCGCTCCACGGGTGTCCGACCCCGGTCCGAGCCGGAGCCCGGGGGCTTTACAGACAGGTGTTTCACTTCCCGCCTCCTGCAGGCGCCCCACGCGTGCGATCCTCACGGCCCAGACCCGCGAGAGGTGGCCGCCCCCTCCCCGGCGCACAGGCGGGGCCCCGGGCGCGCCCCGCGTCTCCCCCGCGCGCCGGGGCGGAGGAGCGGGCGCCGCGCACTAGCCTAGGCCGGGAGGGCGGGCTCGGCTCCCCGGAAGAGGGGTGGGAAGGCGGCCGAGGGGGTTGGAGGGGCGGGTCTGGCTGGGAGGGGACGCGGAGGGGGCGGGCCGGGCTGCGCCGCTCCAGCGGCGGCTCTAGAGCAGCGGGCGGCGAGACCCGGGACCCAGCTTGGCGACGGCGATCGCGACGCGGGCCCCCAGGATCTCCCGGCGCCCACCTCTGGAGCAACCCCTGCCGCCAGCGCCAGGTCCGCCCCGGAATCCCAGGGACTCGCGGCGCCGAACGGACCCGGGCCGGGGGTAGCGGGGTCCCCGGACTGGAGAAGACGCGGGTGGCACCTTGCGAGCTTCAGGAGCCCCGGCTCCACTGCGAGGCCTCGGGGGCGCAGACCTGCAGAGACTGCGGCCAACGGGAAGGTGAGCCCGGGGAATTAGCAGGCGGAGTTGTAGGGGTCGGGGGCAGTATGCTTGGGGACAGAGGAATTAAGGTTTGCAAGGGTAGAGGGGCTCCCCAGCCCTAGGTGGCTTCCTGGGGGAGTACTGAGGATCCTTCCCCAAGGCCAGAGTGGGGTTCATAAAGGATGAGGAACCGGTCAGCCTGGCTACCCTTCACCGCGGGTCTCGCTGCACTCTCATCAGCCATCACTGACACCCCATCACTCTTGCTGTTTGGATCCCCCAGTTGCATTCCCAGAGACCCTCCTCTGGCTCTGGCTTGGGAGTCCTAATCTGGGAGGGTCCTCGCAGAGTCTGAGCTCCCAGCTTGGAACAGGATTGCCACCCCTCTGACTCCAGTGGCATCACTCCAATCCCCTTGGAGCTGGGAGGAGCCAGGAATCTGACCACACACCTGTCCCCAGCTCCCGACAAGGCACTCTCCCCACCCCAGCCCCATGACCACAGTTTAGCACTGGATGTGGAAGGAAGACTTGGTCCCTGCTGCACAGCCATCACCCTCAACGTGCAACCAAAGTCTACTGCGTGCTCCTGCCCCAGCTCCACCCCTCGCCCTGCTCCCTCCATCTGGGTGCTTGGCCCTGCTTGCCCCACACCCCCACCCACCTATCTTGGCCGTCTGGCACCCTCTCTCCTCCCATCCCTGGGGGAGCTGGCATGGACCCAGCATAGAATGTTGTAATGTCCCTGGCAGTGCCCATGGATCCGAGCAGCTGGGCCTGTTCCCAATCAGTTAACCCAGGCTCTCCACCCTCCAGGGGAACTTGACTCAGGCTCTAGGAGGGGAGATGCTGGTCCTGAGCTGAGAAGCGAGTGGGAGGGAACTGTGCGGGTCTCTTAGTAGACCACAGAAACTGCCCAAGTTATGGAGCAATGGAGCACTGAGGCTTCTGAGTGCTGTTCAGGGGGCGTTTGGCTTTTTCAGGACAATGGGCCTTTTTTCTCAAAGGAAGATGGGGTGGGGGGTGCCTATGTACTTACCTGGTGGCCTTAGAAGGAGGACTTGTTTGGAGCCTATTGCTCCATTCAGGGTGCAAGAAGATGGTTGGCAGTGACGCTGAGTTACCAGAATGCTGGGGAGCAACAGGCTGGGGTGGGCTGAGCATGGGAAAGGCAGGATCCTCCTTCTAGGACAGCTGTTCTCCCAGCCATCACCCTGTCCTGAGCCTGGGCCCTAGACCCTGAGTTCCCACCCGACTCCCCACTCCGGGTGGAAGGAGGATGGCAGGTTCTGGAGGGTTTGGGAAGCCTCAGTTTCCCTTTCTTTCCCTCTCTGCTTGGCTCCCTCTCCCAGCCCAGGTGTTTCTGCAGAAGCACCTCCTGGGGCCAAGAGCAACTCACAGCCAGACTAGGGGTAGAGCAGGGGCCAAGAGTGAGGAAGAAGGGCCCGTGGGACCACTCCAGATCCAGCACTGATGTGCATCTTCTGCCACAGAAAAGCAGCCCCTTCGACACAGACAGCATCTACTCCCGCCCACCTCACCTCCTCCACATTCCCTTACACACTTTGCTAGGTAGACACATCCTCAGGCACTGCTGACGCAGGTGCTACTCCTGGCACTCAGGGGCCTTCTTCCACAACCTTCCACTTACTCATCTCTCAGACACATTTGCCTCCTGCCCCTACACCCTCCCTTATGCTCTTTTCCAGAGCCACGCGTGTCTCCCGTCAGTGCACAGAGTGGCTCATTCTAAGTGGCTGTCTGGCTAGACCTAGACACTGCCTGCATCTTAAAAGCCTCCCCCAGCTCCACAGCCTGGGAGTGGGAGGCACATTTGTCTGAGTCACAGTGCTCTGGGGGGACATTCTCAGGGACTGGAGGCCTCCGGGGACACAGGACTGTCCTCTGCTAGGTAATCTACACATTGGTTTCTCCAGCCAGGGCAGCAGGGGATAGAAGAGCCGGAGGACAGCCACCTCCTCACTGTCCGTCCTGGATGCCTCCATAAAGCCTGATGATGGGATCCTTCTCAAGGCAGGAGGCCAGATCACGAAGAGATCTCCAAGGTGGAGATTAAAGGATAGAGGCTGCAGCATTAAGCTGAGCAAGGATTATGCTGGAATTTCCTGGGCATTTAACAGCTGTGGAACAGGATGGGGTGCAAGGCCTGTGGTGCTGACCCCTCCCACGTTGACCTGGTGGCTCACAGGTGTAAGGACCTGCCCAGCAACCACACCAGACATAAAACCTCAAGCCCCCTTGCCCTTGGGACTGTCCTTTCCCTGCTGGACTCTGGAGCCTGCTTTGTCTCACGAAACTGTTCCTGTCTGAGCTCGCTTTGGGACCATGCCCCTTACTATGTGTTCCCAGTGGACAGTCCCCTGGGTTCCCCTCTGTCCCTTTGCTTGACATCGTTGAAGAGAGAAGCATGCATGATGCCAGCAGTGGGACAGGAGGAACTTCTTGGGAGAGAAGCTTAAAGTCTAGCCAGGCATAAAAAGTATTTTGCTTTTCTTGTTGGCACGATTTCACTCGCTCATTCTCAGCCCCTACTGTATCTCCATCTCTACCTTCTTCTTATAGAGGAACATTTCTGGGTATTTTGAAACCTAGAAGGGAAAGGGTGTGGAGAGTGACTAAAATGTAGACATGTGCTCATTTGTCTAGATTTGACAAATATTTTTCTTGTTTGTTTAGATTTTAATTATGAGATTGTATGTTAATTATAAAAATAAGGTATGCTTACTGTAACAAGAAAAATAATTGAATTATATATATGACAAAATTAATGCCCCCACCTGCAATCCTTCATTTCTACCTCCCACGGTAACCCACTTTAATGGCCTAATATGTCTTCTGCCTACCTTCCTCTAAGTTTTTTTGGCTTATATTACTTAATCTTTAAAAATTCACTTTGTGGATTGAGGTGTATAAACTATATTAAGTAAGCTTGATTTGCTCATGAAAGTATCATATTTAGCATTTAATTGGAACACAGTTAATTTTTTAAATTCTTACTGATTTACCAATTTAATTTACTTTTAAGTCTTTCATTTTCATAGTAACATAACTCATAAGCTATGCTTTATAATTAAAGATCCTACAAATCTTTAATTTTGGCCAGTTTCTGAAAGCAAAACACAACCTCGATACCTAAGAAACTGTCTTATTTTTGTAAACCAAAGAGATATAGCAGGCTTGTGGACCCATTATCTCTACGGTATCAAAAAGATAGGAAATGATATATCTATAAAAGAAGCTGAGAAAATACTATAAAGTCAGAGACTGCAATTTTTGTTACCTAAAACTTTGTCTAAATCAGTCTCATTTTCTCCACCATTATTTTATATTCACATTTCTGCTGCTTCTGGTTTTGTATTTTTAAAACCTTATACACATCTGAAATGTGAATGTTTTTCTAAAGGAGAGAAGTTCTTTTGCACATCCTTGTGTTAGAGAATGTCTAAATACTGACCAGTTCCTTTCATGAGTTGAAGGAGAGAGGAATCTCAAGCAGGCTGTGAGAGAAGAGCAAGGGGCCTGGCCTTGCAGAGACTGCTTCCCATCTCTGTGGCAGGAGAGATGTACTGACCTGTGCCTGAGATGCTCTCCTGGACCCGATGCAGAAGGTGCTCCATGCCCATAACCACTGAAGACACCTTTAAAAAATCAGGTTCTGAGTCCTGCTTGCTTAGCATTCCAGGCATGCGGAGCAGCCGTGTTCTTGTCACTTATGTTTCTGCCTTTGAAATTGGCTTCAAAAGAATCTGCAGTGGTATGAATTTGCTGACAGCAATTTATTCCCTATCTTAATAAAGTTTCCCTTTTCTTTAGTTGGATTCCTGCAACAGGGATACACCCATTTATATATATATATATATTAAAAACATAAAAGTCTTGAATTCATCTGGTTTGTTTGATAAGCAAGAACTCACCTAACTTCCTAGTCTGACTCAGCAACATTTTTTTTTTCTGAAAAGATTTGTTTATAATCGTCAATCTTCTGGAGTTGAATATAAAAGAGCCTTCATCAAACATTAGAAGTATCCTTCTGGGTACTTTTAAGATCCGCAACCATTTCTGTTTAATGAATATCTTTGTTCTTAGTAAAATTTCCAAAAAATTGCTGAAGTGGCCATCCACAGGCAGTGTCTCCATTTTCTTCTTTTCTTTATGCTGCTTCTTGATGGCAGAAGTTGAGTGGCCTTAACATGCACATTTCATAATTGCTTTTGCTCTTTTCTGGATCTTCTGGAGGGAGGCCAGCTTCATGTTGTCATTACGAGGCATGCCAAGCCTATGCAAGCACGCCCTATTGCAGCCACAAGTGACTGTGTTCCTTGTAGTTCGGGTCATCAAAGCAGATATCTTGCTATTCATCTTCCAGAGTGTTCCACGTTGGACAGCTGATATTATCTGCAGTGCATCTTCTCTATCTTGCTCGTCTGTCTTTCAAAATAATTCATTGAAATATTTCCAAAATATTTATTATTCCTTCTCCATGATTATTTGTCTAGTTGTAAGCTTGGAAAGACACAGGGCTTACTGTTTCTTCTTTGTACAGATTACAGGATCCATCTATGTTCAGACTGAAAGAAAGAGACTATTTTAAAGAATAACTTCTGGGCAAATGGTAAAATAGCCTTCATTGTTTAAAACTTGCTGCTGGCATTTTCTGTCCCTGATAACAGTGTTTCTAAGGACTCTGTGACTCTGGTTTGCTTCAGTGTGTCAAGCACGTCACCAAATTAAGCCATGGAGGGTTTGAGGGGGTGCACTTACAACATGAATTACTTCAGGATATTTATTAAACAGCCATTGGTGATGGTGCCAGGGTTACAGAATTTGATAGCTATGTGTACTTTTTACTGCATGATCTCCCCATTCTTCTGCAAAGCATTTATTTCATCTGTGAAGGATCCTAGTAGCATTTCAGACAGTATCTGCAAAGAACATTACTTAAGAGCAATTTGCCATATGGAAATGCTCCTTACTTGTCTTCATAGGCTGTAAACTGAACTCTCTGTTTCACAAATAGGGTTAAAGATGTATAAAAGGTGAGTTTCAAGGGCAAGTGGGCAGGTGTCCACTCTGCATCCGCCCACACGTATGTAAAAATGGTGTCTCTCCATGACAACTTCATGGAGAGCACAGCCAGAAAAACAATCAGTAGGAATCACATTACGATTTTCATATTTGTCATACTTAAATAAAGTTTCATAGTTTGTTTTTAGTTTTATCATAGTTTTCAACAATCGCAAGGCCATATAGATCCAGGAAAAACAATTCACAACTTCTCTTCTTATTGGCTTTTTTCCTTCCTTTTGGTTCTGTGTCTTTTTAGCAATCTGGACAACATGCCTCCTGTTCTTCTCCACAGAAATAAAGAGACTGTACTTCTCCAGTCCACCCGATTCACGGACTTCTGAGACTCAGTCAGAGGAGAGACAGAGAACCACCAGTCTCTAGATCCACACGCAAAGGCGGCGCCAAGCCTGTTAGTCTTCGTTGTGACGCTGGAGGTAGCTATTCCCTCTGTCTTTTGCTCGCCAGCTCAGTGGCGTGCCTTCTGAAGGCACAGGAAGGTTTTACGTAAGAGGCAGCTTACTGCATAGTTCTGAGACGTCATTATGAGGGCATGAGTGCTGTTTTGATTAACTTTACTAAACAGTTATTATCCTATAGTTTTAAAGAAAATTTTAAAGATTTAGTTGAAAAAATAATACATACGCAAAAGTTTAAGAATGCAAAAATTCACTTTGGGAGGCCGAGGCGGGTGGATCACGAGGTCAAGAGATCGAGACCATCCTGGTCAACATGGTGAAACCCCGTCTCTACTAAAAAAAAATACAAAAAATTAGCTGGGCATGGTGGTATGTGCCTATAATCCCAGCTACTCAGGAGGCTGAGGCAGGAGAATTGCTTGAACCCAGGAGGCAGAGGTTGCGGTGAGCTGAGATCATGCCATTGCACTCCAGCCTGGGTAACAAGAGCAAAACTACGTCTCAAAAAAAAAAAGCACAAATTAAAATGGATACAATTAAAGAGACTACAACAAAAGTGAGTCTCCCTTGACTGGGTCTCAGTCTACTTCCTTCGCCTTTTTTCACAGATTTTTGGATGCTCTTCCATCGATCCTTCCATATTTATGTATGTGTATATATCCTTATCAAATGGGAGCTGACTTTACACTGTTCTCCACTGTCCCACTTTCACTTGGAACTGATTTTCATATCACTATGTAAACAGTTGTCCATATTTCTTTCTACGAATATATCATAATTTTTAACCATATCACAATTGATGGACATTTAGTTTACAGCCTTTTCTCTTATAAACAATTTGCAATTAATGTCTTTGTTCAAGCTTCTGTGCAAACCCATACAAATATACAGTACCTGAAGGACAAATTCTTACAATGTAGCTGCTGGAAAGATATTACCCAATTGTCCTCCCAAGAGAATATTCCAATTTGAACTCAAGCAGAGTATGTACAAGAGAACCTATTTCCCATGCCTTCTTCAACATGGTAAAGATGGTGTCTTAGGCATCGGTGGCTGCCATACCAAGTGCAATAGACCAAGTAGCTTTATATCTAGATAGAAAGTAGAAATATCTTTCTCGCAGTCTGGATACTGGAAAGTCCAGGATCAGGCTGCCGGCATGGTCAGTTCCTGGCAAAAGCTCTCTTCTAGGTTTCAGACTGACCTCTTCTTTACTTCTTCTTCTTTTTTTTTTTTTTTGAGACAGAGTTTCACTCTTGTTGCCCAGACTGGAGTGCAATGGCGCCATGATCTCTGCTCACTGCAACCTCCACCTCCTGGCTTCAAGTGATATTCCTGCCTCCACCTCCCAAGTAGCTGGGACTACAGGCGCACGCCACCATGCCCAGCTAATTTTTTGCATTTTTAGTAGAGACAGGATTTCACCATGTTAGCCAGGATCGTGGTCAATCTCCTGACCACGATCGTGATCCACCAGCCTCAGACTCCCAAAGTGCTGGGATTACAGGCGTGAGCCACTGCACCCAGCCTGCCACCTTCTTTATTGTGTCCTCAAATGGCAGAAAAAGGGTGAGAAAGCCCTTTGGGGTCTCTTTCATCTGGGCACTACTCTCATGATCTAATTACCTCCCAAAGGCCCCACCTTCTAATACAATCCCCTTGGGAGTTCGGATTTCAACATATGAATTGGGGTGGGGTGTACAAATACTTTTTCTATAACAAATGGCCTGTTGCTATGTATTTAACATGGTTTCCTTTAAATGTGAGCACACAAGAAGCATCTTTTCACACGCTAAAGCCATAGGGTTATTCTTCTGTAAGCTATACGAAAGCATGTGCCCCTTGGGGCACGAGGATCTTTGTTCACAAAGTGTATGCCAGACCTCCATAGCTCTCGCGGTCCCTGCACCGTCTCATTTATCAGCCTGAATCTTTATGCCTGTGCTCTTTCTGCATTTACTCTGCTCCCTTCCCTCCCATCATACCCCACAGCCATGTTCCTGGGTCCCTCCCGCTTCACTGCTTCACTGCCTCTCTGAAATTTCTAGAGCATCCAGGTCCGTCGGGGGTGGGGCAGTGTTGTGAGAATTCAATTCCTGCCTCCGTAGGATGGAGCCGCTTCTTAACCAGCTGCCTTTAATGAGAATCTTCTAACTTCCAATACAGGGAGGCTGTTGGAGGAAGGGAGGCGAGTAAATGAAGAGAAAGAACTGGAATAACTCCTTCCAGGAAAAATAAGGGTAAGGTTGACCCAGAACCATCCTGTGCTCCATTTCTAGGAGGGAGAGCCATGAGGAATGAACACAGAGACAGGGTCAGGACAGTGGAATTTGCACAGGCTCGGGAGAGGCTCCTGTCCCATGGTGGGTGCTGGGGCGATTTGAGAGCTGCAGAGGAGACACAGACACGGGGTCAGCTTTTGGAGCCGGGGCTGTATTTGAAGAAACACTTTCCTCCCACCTGCCTCTTCTGGTCCTCTGTGTCTCCTCAGGAAGCAAGCTTAGCTGTACACCGAGTCTTGCCAAAGCTGCAGCCCCACCCAGGAGCAGGGTGGAGGCTGGGGCGATGGTGGACACCCCGAAGATGCCCCATGGCTACTGAAGGGGCTGCCCAGTTAGGGAACAGAGTGGCGGGCATGGTGTGTAGCCTGTGGGTCCTGCTTCTGGTGTCTTCAGTTCTGGCTCTGGAAGGTAAGAGGGAGGGGAGGCAGAAGGACCCCGACCTGCCGATGAGACCCAGTGCAAGGGGCAAGTGGGAAAGATTCAGAAAAGGTAGATAAGGCTGAACACATCGATAAAGAGAAAGGCATGGTGAGGATAACGAAGACCTACATCAGATTTGTCAGAGGAAGGACCCTGACGGACAGCTGTGCTCCTGCTGGCAAAGATGTGGGTGGAGGGGGTGGGGCTGGGGGGGCAGGGGTTGTTATTTTGTTTCCAGTGGAATGGAGTAGGGACTGGCGGTGGGGTGCTAGCTGGAGGCTTGGCCACTGTGTGCACCTCTTATTTTTGGGCAGAGGTATTGCTGGACACCACCGGAGAGACATCTGAGATTGGCTGGCTCACCTACCCACCAGGGGGGGTGAGTGCCACTCTATTCTGAACCTGAATCCCTTGTCCCTGCCCCTCCCTGTTCTCCGGAGAGTGAAATTCATGAAGGAAACCCCGGGTGAGGATTATGGGATAAGACTCCCTCCCTGCAGAGCACCAACACTTCAAGGCATCCTCTCTGGTTCATTTGTCGTTAATTTTAAGTCTCAGTGGAAGAGATACGTCCCCTTCCCTATACCCTCTACCTCTCCTTGCTTCAGTCCAAAGCCCCTAAAGCTTCTCCTGGCCCTTCCTGCAGTGGGACGAGGTGAGTGTTCTGGACGACCAGCGACGCCTGACTCGGACCTTTGAGGCATGTCATGTGGCAGGGGCCCCTCCAGGCACTGGGCAGGACAATTGGCTGCAGACACACTTCGTGGAGCGTCGGGGCGCCCAGAGGGCCCACATCCGACTCCACTTCTCTGTGCGGGCGTGCTCCAGCCTGGGCGTGAGCGGCGGCACTTGCCGGGAGACGTTCACCCTTTACTACCGCCAGGCAGAGGAGCCCGACAGCCCTGACAGTGTTTCCTCCTGGCACCTCAAACGCTGGACCAAGGTGGACACAATTGCAGCAGACGAGAGCTTTCCCTCCTCCTCCTCCTCCTTCTCCTCCTCCTCTTCTGCATCGTGGGCTGTGGGACCCCACGGGGCTGGGCAGCAGCGGGCCGGGCTGCAGCTGAATGTCAAGGAGCGGAGCTTCGGGCCTCTCACCCAGCGGGGCTTCTACGTGGCCTTCCAGGACACCGGGGCCTGCCTGGCCCTGGTCGCTGTCAGGCTTTTCTCCTACACCTGCCCCGCCGTGCTCAGATCCTTTGCCTCCTTTCCGGACACGCAGGCCAGCGGGGCTGGGGGAGCCTCCCTGGTGGCAGCTCTGGGCACCTGTGTGGCTCATGCAGAACCAGAGGAGGATGGAGTGGGGGGCCAGGCCGGGGGCAGCCCCCCCAGGCTGCACTGCAACGGGGAAGGCAAGTGGATGGTCGCTGTTGGGGGCTGCCGCTGCCAGCCTGGACACCAGCCAGCCCGAGGAGACAAGGCCTGCCAAGGTGAGAGCCCTCCTCCTGCGCTGGCCCGACACTCCCACCCACCCCCAGCCTTCGGGCTCCTCTTCTGAACACCCCAAAATTTGTTCTATCTGCAAAAGGTTAGGAATATGCCATCTTAGGAAAGGACCCCTATTTTCCCTAATTTTCTTCCCTAAAGCAGTCAAACTTGCTCTCACCCACTCATCTGAGCTTTCTGGAATCTTCTGGAGCCTTTCTCAGAAAGTGCCTTCTCCTAGCCTGAAAAGTGATGGGAGACCGAAAGGAGTTTTGCTCCAGGGTTACTGTGGAATGGGGGCCTTTGGTTCCCATTTGCCCTTCAGTTGGGAGGGTCCCTGGCTGGCAGGACCAGGTGACAGGGACTCAGGTAGAGGAAGGCAGTGGATGGCAGCTAATAAGAATGACAGCGGCAGCAGGCCTCCGCAGAGGGAGCTTATGCAAGAAGCCAGAACACCCACATCGGGCACCGGGCCTGCCTGGAGCCCCCACCGCACCTCACTTTCTGCATCCATGGAAATGTAATTCTGTCCCAGCAAATGGCAGGAGAAATCTCTGCCTGAGGGAAGAGAGGTTCAGTCTTGGAAGAAAAAGAGAACCAGCTCTGGGAAGGAGAAGGCTGTGAGGGCCCCTGCCTGCTGTGTGTTGGGAGCTCAGGGTGGGTGAACAGAGCACGTGACGCCCCCATTCTCCTCTCTGCCTTCTCAGCCTGCCCTCGGGGGCTCTATAAGGCTTCTGCTGGGAACACCCCCTGCACACCATGCCCTGCCCGCAGCCACGCCCCCAACCCAGCAGCCCCCCTTTGCCCCTGCCTGGAGGGCTTCTACCGGGCCAGTTCCGACCCACCAGAGGCCCCCTGCACTGGTGAGTTCCTCACCCAGCCCTGAGATGGGAAGGAGCCCGGGACAGGGGCTAGAAGTTGGGGAAGCCAGCAGCACTGGGGGATCTCTGCATTTGGAGTGACTTGTTTTCCCGTTTTCTTGGCTTCCTCCCCTCCCTGTCCCCACCACTTCTGTCCCTGACCCATCCTCCCCTGGGTCCACCTCCTGCCTCTCTCTGCTACCCCCACCCCATGCTCCTCTGTCTCCCCTCTTGGCCACCCACCTTCCCCTGGCTCCTTCCTTCATCACCCCATGATTCCTGCCCTTGTGGCCCTTGGACCATCACTCCCTCCGGCCCCCCAGGTCCTCCATCGGCTCCCCAGGAGCTTTGGTTTGAGGTGCAAGGCTCGGCGCTCATGCTACACTGGCGCCTGCCTCGGGAGCTGGGGGGCCGAGGGGACCTTCTCTTCAACGTCGTGTGCAAGGAGTGCGAAGGCCGCCAGGAGCCTGCCAGCGGCAGTGGGGGCACTTGTCGCCGCTGCAGGGATGAGGTCCACTTCGACCCTCGCCAGAGAGGCCTGACCGAGAGCCGAGTGTTAGTGGGGGGACTCCGAGCACATGTACCCTACATCTTAGAGGTGCAGGCTGTCAATGGGGTGTCTGAGCTCAGCCCCGATCCTCCCCAGGCTGCGGCCATCAATGTCAGCACCAGCCATGAAGGTGAGCCCTTCTCCCTGGCCTTCAGGGTCCCCTGCCTCCGCTCCTTTGGGCCCCTTCCCTACTCCTGATCTCCAGCCTGGTCCACCCTGCTGCCCTCCCCTCAGAGCTGCACCTGCTCCCAGGGACTCCTATTGCCCTAATAATTTCCCTTTTGCACTCCAGTGCCCTCTGCAGTCCCTGTGGTGCACCAGGTGAGCCGGGCATCCAACAGCATTACGGTGTCCTGGCCACAGCCCGACCAGACCAATGGCAACATCCTGGACTATCAGCTCCGCTACTATGACCAGGTGCACAGGAGGAGTCGGGGGTCCACAGCAGGGGTGGCCGGAGTCCACAGTGGGGGCCGAGGCCTGCAGCACTGGGAATGTGTCTTGAGAGCCCTGCCAACCAGGGAGGGTGGCTGGGGACCTTGGGGGCAGAAGCAGGGGCACGAGGGGGCCAGGCAGGGAGTGAGTGGCTGTTCCCCCCAGGCAGAAGACGAATCCCACTCCTTCACCCTGACCAGCGAGACCAACACTGCCACCGTGACACAGCTGAGCCCTGGCCACATCTACGGTTTCCAGGTGCGAGCCCGGACTGCTGCCGGCCACGGCCCCTATGGGGGCAAAGTCTATTTCCAGACGCTGCCTCAAGGTGAGCCGGGGTGGGGGGGTGCAGATGGGCAGGTGAAGGCCCAAGGCAGTAGTGAGGAGAGGCCCAGGGACTATCCGGCCTTCAGCCCTGGCCCAGTGTTTCCCAACCAGAGGTTCTGTGGGAGAAGAGAGTGCCCGTGGCTCAGAGGCTGACCTACAGGCTACTTGGGGAGGGGGCAGTTGTAGGGGTGTGTATGTGTGTTGAGTGTGGATGTGGGAGGCCTGTGGGAGTGTGTGTTTATCCCTGTGTGTGGATGTGGGAGGGCTGTGGGGATGTGTGTGTGTGTGTGTGTCCCTATGTGTGGATGTGGGAGGGCTGTGGGGGATGTGTGTGTGTGTGTGTGTTGTATGTCCCTATGTGTGGATGTGGGAGGGCTGTGGGGATGTGTATGTGTGTGTCTGTGTTGTATGTCCCTATGTGTGGATGTGCAAGAGCTGTGGGGATGTGTATGTGTGTGTGTGTGTCCCTGTTTGTGGATGTGGGAGGGCTGTGGGGATGTGTGTGTGTGGATGAGGGACAGTGTGGGGATGTGTGGTCTGTGTGTTGTGTGTCCCTATGTGTGTATGTGTGGTTGTGGGAGGGCTGTGGGGATGTGTGTGTGTGTGAATGTGGGAAGGCTGTGGGGATGTGTGGTGTGTGTGTTGTGTGTCCCTGTGTGTGGTTGTGGGAGGGTGTGGGGATGTGTGTGTGTGTGTGTGTGTGTCCCTATGTGTGGATGTGGGAGGGCTGTGGGGATGTGTGTGTGTGGATGAGGGACAGTGTGGGGATGTGTGGTGTGTGTGTTGTTTGTCCCTGTGAGTGGTTGTGGGAGGGTGTGGGGATGTGTGTGTGTGTGTGTGTGTGTGTACCTATGTGTGGATGTGGGAGGGCTGTGGGGATGTGTATGTGTATGTGTGTGTATGTGTCCCTGTGTGTGGATATGGGAGGGCTGTGTGTGTGTGTGTCCCTATGTGTGGATGTGGGAGGGCTGTGGGGATGTGTGTGTGTGTGTTGTGTGTCCCTATGTATGGATGTGGGAGGGCTGTGGGGATGTGTGTGTGTGTGTGAATGTGGGAAGGCTGTGGGGATGTGTGGTGTGTGTCCCTGTGTGGTTGTGGGAGGGTGTGGGGATGTGTGTGTGTGTGTTGTATGTCCCTATGTGTGGATGTGGGAGGGCTGTGGGGATGTGTATATGTGTGTGTGTGTGTGTGTGTGTGTCCCTGTGTGTGGATATGGGAGGGCTGTGGGGATGTGTGTGTGTGTGTGTTGTGTGTCCCTATGTATGGATGTGGGAGGGCTGTGGGGATGTGTGTGTGTGTGAATGTGGGAAGGCTGTGGGGATGTGTGGTATGTGTGGTGTGTGTCCCTGTGTGGTTGTGGGAGGGTGTGGGGATGTGTATGTGTGTGTGTGTGTGTGTGTGTGTGTCCCTGTGTGTGGATGTGGGAGGGCTGTGGGGATGTGTGTGTGTGGATGAGGGACAGTGTGGGGATATGTGGTCTGTGTGTTGTGTGTCCCTATGTGTGGACATGGGAGGGCTGTGGGGATGTGTGGTGTGTGTGTTGTGTGTCCCTGTGTGTGGTTGTGGGAGGGTGTGGGGATGTGTGTGTGTGTGTTGTGTGTCCCTATGTGTGGATGTGGGAGGGCTGTGGGGATGTGTATGTGTGTGTGTGTGTGTCCCTGTTTGTGGATGTGGGAGGGCTGTGGGGATGTGTGTGTGTGGATGGGGGACAATGTGGGGATGTGTGGTGTTTGTGTTGTGTGTCCCTATGTGTGGATGTGGGAGGGCTGTGGGGATATGTGTGTGTGTGTGTGTGTGTGTGTCTGTGTGTGTGTGTCCCTGTGTGTGGATGTGGGAGGGCTGTGGGGATGTGTGTGTGTGTGGATGTGGGACAGTGTGGGGATGTGTGGTGTGTGTGTTGTGTGTCCCTGTGTGTGGATGTGGGAGGGCTGTGGGGATGTGTGTGTGTGTGTGTGTGTGTGTGTGTTGTGTGTCCCTATGTGTGGATGTGGGAGGGCTGTGGGGATGTGTGTGTGTGTATGTGTCCCTGTTTGTGGATGTGGGAGGGCTGTGGGGATGTGTGTGTGTGGACGGGGGACAATGTGGGGATGTGTGGTGTGTGTGTTGTGTGTCCCTATGTGTGGATGTGGGAGGGCTGTGGGGATGTGTGTGTGTGTGTGTGTGTGTTGTATGTCCCTATGTGTGGATGTGGGAGGGCTGTGGGGATGTGTATGTGTGTGTCCCTGTTTGTGGATGTGGGAGGGCTGTGGGGATGTGTGTGTGTGGATGAGGGACAGTGTGGGGATGTGTGGTCTGTGTGTTGTGTGTCCCTATGTGTAGTTGTGGGAGGGCTGTGGGGATGTGTGTGTGTGTGAATGTGGGAAGGCTGTGGGGATATGTGGTGTGTGTGTTGTGTGTCCCTGTGTGTGGTTGTGGGAGGGTGTGGGGATGTGTGTGTGTGTGTGTGTGTGTCCCTGTGTATGGATGTGGGAGGGCTGTGGGGATGTGTGTGTGTGGATGTGGGACAGTGTGGGGATGTGTGGTGTGTGTGGTGTGTGTCCCTGTGTGTGGATGTGGGAGGGCTGTGGGGATGTGTGTGTGTGTGTGTGTTGTATGTCCCTATGTGTGGATGTGGGAGGGCTGTGGGGATGTGTATGTGTGTGTCCCTGTTTGTGGATGTGGGAGGGCTGTGGGGATGTGTGTGTGTGGATGAGGGACAGTGTGGGGATGTGTGGTCTGTGTGTTGTGTGTCCCTATGTGTAGTTGTGGGAGGGCTGTGGGGATGTGTGTGTGTGTGAATGTGGGAAGGCTGTGGGGATATGTGGTGTGTGTGTTGTGTGTCCCTGTGTGTGGTTGTGGGAGGGCTGTGGGAATGTGTGTGTGTGGATGAGGGACAGTGTGGGGATATGTGGTGTGTGTGTTGTTTGTCCCTGTGTGTGGTTGTGGGAGGGTGTGGGGATGTGTGTGTGTGTGTTGTGTGTCCCTATGTGTGGATGTGGGAGGGCTGTGGGGATGTGTATGTGTGTGTGTGTGTGTCCCTGTTTGTGGATGTGGGAGGGCTGTGGGAATGTGTGTGTGTGGATGGGGGACAATGTGGGGATGTGTGGTGTGTGTGGTGTGTGTCCCTATGTGTGGATGTGGGAGGGCTGTGGGGAAATGTGTGTGTGTGTGTGTGTGTCCCTGTGTGTGGATTTAGGAGGGCTGTGGGGATGTGTGTGTGTGTGTGTCCCTGTGTATGGATGTGGGAGGGCTGTGGGGATGTGTGTGTGTGTGGATGTGGGACAGTGTGGGGATGTGTGGTGTGTGTGTTGTGTGTCCCTGTGTGTGGATGTGGGAGGGCTGTGGGGATGTGTGTGTGTGTGTGTCCCTGTGTATGGATGTGGGAGGGCTGTGGGGATGTGTGTGTGTGTGGATGTGGGACAGTGTGGGGATGTGTGGTGTGTGTGTTGTGTGTCCCTGTGTGTGGATGTGGGAGGGCTGTGAGGATGTGTGTGTGTGTGTTGTGTGTCCCTATCTGTGGATGTGGGAGGGCTGTGGGGATGTGTATGTGTGTGAGTGTGTGTGTGTGTGTCCCTGTGTGTGGATATGGGAGGGCTGTGTGTGTTTGTGTGTGTCCCTATGTGTGGATGTGGGAGGGCTGTGGGGATGTGTGTGTGTGTGAATGTGGGAAGGCTGTGGGGATGTGTGGTGTGTGTGGTGTGTCCCTGTGTGGTTGTGGGAGGGTGTGGGGATGTGTGTGTGTGTTGTGTGTCCCTATGTATGGATGTGGGAGGGCTGTGAGGATGTGTGTGTGTGTGTGTGAATGTGGGAAGGCTGTGGGGATGTGTGGTGTGTGTGGTGTGTGTCCCTGTGTGGTTGTGGGAGGGTGTGGGGATGTGTGTGTGTGTGTGTTGTATGTCCCTATGTGTGGATGTGGGAGGGCTGTGGGGATGTGTATGTGTGTGTGTGTGTGTGTCCCTGTGTGTGGATATGGGAGGGCTGTGGGGATGTGTGTGTGTGTGTTGTGTGTCCCTATGTATGGATGTGGGAGGGCTGTGGGGATGTGCGTGTGTGTGTTGTGTGTCCCTATGTATGGATGTGGGAGGGCTGTGGGGATGTGTGTGTGTGTGAATGTGGGAAGGCTGTGGGGATGTGTGGTGTGTGTCCCTGTGTGGTTGTGGGAGGGTGTGGGGATGTGTGTGTGTGTGTGTGTGTGTCCCTGTGTGTGGATGTGTGAGGGCTGTGGGGATGTGTGTGTGTGGATGAGGGACAGTGTGGGGATGTGTGGTCTGTGTGTTGTGTGTCCGTGTGTGTGGTTGTGGGAGGGTGTGGGGATGTGTGTGTGTGTTGTCTGTCCCTATGTGTGAATGTGGGAGGGCTGTGGGGATGTGTATGTGTGTGTATGTGTGTGTCCCTGTTTGTGGATGTGGGAGGGCTGTGGGAATGTGTATGTGTGTATGGGGGACAATGTGGGGATGTGTGGTGTGTGTGTTGTGTGTCCCTATGTGTGGATGTGTTAGGGCTGTGGGGATATGTGTGTGTGTGTGTGTGTGTGTGTCCCTGTGTGTGGATGTGTGAGGGCTGTGGGGATGTGTGTGTGTTGTGTGTCCCTATGTATGGATGTGGGAGGGCTGTGGGGATGTGTGTGTGTGTGGATGTGGGACAGTGTGGGGATGTGTGGTGTGTGTGGTGTGTGTCCCTATGTGTGGATGTGGGAGGGCTGTGGGGATGTGTATGTGTGTGTGTGTGTGTCCCTGTTTATGGATGTGGGAGGGCTGTGGGGATGTGTGTGTGTGGATGGGGGACAATGTGGGGATGTGTGGTGTGTGTGGTGTGTGTCCCTATGTGTGGATGTGTTAGGGCTGTGGGGATATGTGTGTGTGTGTGTGTGTGTCCCTGTGTGTGGATGTGGGAGGGCTGTGAGGATGTGTGTGTGTGTGTGTCCCTGTGTATGGATGTGAGAGGGCTGTGGGGATGTGTGTGTGTGGATGTGGGACAGTGTGGGGATGTGTGGTGTGTGTGTTATGTGTCCCTGTGTGTGGATGTGGGAGGGCTGTGGGGATGTGTGTGTGTGTGTGTGTGTGTGTGTGTGTGTTGTGTGTGCCTATGGTGTAGGTGGGTGCCTGGCCCACCTGTGACCCTGGTGGCTGGTCCCCCAGGGGAGCTGTCCTCCCAGCTTCCGGAGAGACTCTCCTTGGTGATTGGCTCCATCCTGGGGGCCTTGGCCTTCCTCCTGCTGGCAGCCATCACCGTGCTGGCCATCGTCTTCCAGCGGTGAGTCCCCACCCCTGCCCAACTCTGCCCAGCACCATTCACTCCACCGCCAAACCTCAAGCCCTGCAAGTCCAGAGCCCCCTGCAGAAACCCCAGGCCAGTGCACCTCCCATCACCCAGCCCCAGCCCTGGAACCCACATGGAGGTGGGCAGGAGGGCGAGGCTGGCATCCCCCCTCAACAGACTGACTGAAGGGCAGCCTGCAAGGGCGACAAGGGGGCATCGAGGGGGTGGAATGAGAGTGTCATTCCCGGTCACCATTTGTCCCTCAGGAAGCGGCGTGGGACCGGCTACATGGAGCAGCTGCAGCAATACAGCAGCCCAGGTGGGGATGAGGAGAGGAAATGATGGGGCTGGGGGAGCGGGAGCGCACGGGCAGGGCACACGTCAGGCTAGGCTGGACCCCCTAAGACTTGGGGAGCTCCTTGGCACAATCTTCTGGAGGTAAGTGGGTATGTCTGGGGTGTGCAGGCAGTGCTGCCTGGCACCACATGCTCATAACACACTCCACACCCCTCCAGGACTCGGGGTGAAGTATTACATCGACCCCTCCACCTACGAGGACCCCTGCCAGGCCATCCGAGAACTTGCCCGGGAGGTCGATCCTGCTTATATCAAGATTGAGGAGGTCATTGGGACAGGTACAGAAGGGGCAAGGCAGGGATCAGAGCAACAGGATTCCCTTGTGGCCTCCCCTGTGCAGAGTCCCATCAAAACATGGCAGGACACTGTGAGCCTTGACCCCCACCCCCAGCCTACATTTATTCTCCCAGGCTCTTTTGGAGAAGTGCGCCGGGGCCGCCTGCAGCCTCGGGGACGGAGGGAGCAGGCTGTGGCCATCCAGGCCCTGTGGGCTGGAGGCGCCGAAAGCCTGCAGATGACCTTCCTCGGCCGGGCTGCCGTGCTGGGTCAGTTCCAGCACCCCAACATCTTGCGGCTGGAGGGCGTGGTCACCAAGAGCCGACCCCTCATGGTGCTGACGGAGTTCATGGAGCTCGGTCCCCTGGACAGCTTCCTCAGGGTCAGTCCAGCCTGGGTAAAGGAGGAGGGTCCATGGGTCCAGGACAGCTTCCAGGAGACAGCGTCCTGCATCTTTGCTTCTGCCCCCCCCCCATCTTCCATGGTCTCCATCCTTCCTTCCCAGGCTGTTTTCTGGTTCCACGTCCACCCCCCTCTCATGCTGTTGTCTGCCCCTCTTCCCATCACTGACCTTGCCCCCTGCCCCTGTCCCTCAGCAGCGGGAGGGCCAGTTCAGCAGCCTGCAGCTGGTGGCCATGCAGCGTGGAGTGGCTGCCGCCATGCAGTACCTGTCCAGCTTTGCCTTCGTCCACCGCTCACTCTCTGCTCACAGTGTGCTGGTGAATAGCCACCTGGTGTGCAAGGTGGCCCGTCTTGGCCACAGTCCTCAGGTGAGAGCACAGCCCTGGGGACACAGCCTGGGGCCTTGTGGCATGCTCCAGCAGGTGCTGGCAGGGGCTTGAGCTGGAATCTGGGGTGGGCACCTCAAGTGGGATGTTGTAGTCCCTGAAAGGAGGGAGGCTCTCCTATGTGATGTGGGGGATGAAAACCTAGGGGAGGGGGTTTGAGGGATTTCAGGGACCGAGACAAAGAAAGGGGGTGAGGAAGGGGAGGAGACCTCCCACCCCTCCCCCACTGTGGAGTTTACACAGACTCCAGAGTCAGCAGAGCTGAGTACACACTCTGAACACTCTGCTTTCCAGCTCGGTGACCTTGGACAGCTTCACATTCTCTAAGCCTCACCTTCTGCTTCTGTGAAATGGAGATAATATCATCAACCTTGGAGGCTTGTTATAAGGATTAAATGAGATGCTTGATGTAAAACCCTTGACATATCTGAAAACATAGTAGTTGCCCAATAAACGTGACTATTCCTTCTGCTTCTGTGAAATGGAGATAATATCATCCACCTTAGAGGGTTGTTATGAGGATTAGATGAGATGCTTGATGCAAAACCCTCAACATGTCTGAGCACATAGTAGTTGCTCAATAAACGTGACTGTTGCTATGATTATTACTATTTGCTCTTGACTTTACCCCTCAGGGCCCAAGTTGTTTGCTTCGCTGGGCAGCCCCGGAGGTCATCGCACATGGAAAGCATACAACATCCAGTGACGTCTGGAGCTTTGGGATACTCATGTGGGAAGTGATGAGTTATGGAGAACGGCCTTACTGGGACATGAGTGAGCAGGAGGTGAGCACTGGCCTAGACACTGCTGATTTCCCACCCGATCCCTCCCGGGCCGGAACATTCGAGGACCTCCAACCCCTACTCCATTTGTATTGTAAGATCTCATGGCTCTTGGATTCCTATCTTTGAGTTCCTTCTCCACTCCAACTTCATCTTCAACCAGATTCCAGCCCCGCCCTCTTACCTAAGGAAGTACTCCCCTCTATGAGCAAAACTTCCCATCTTCATACTCTTCCTCTGACCCCCCCCCCCAGGTACTAAATGCAATAGAGCAGGAGTTCCGGCTGCCCCCACCTCCAGGCTGTCCTCCTGGACTACATCTACTTATGTTGGACACTTGGCAGAAGGACCGTGCCCAGCGGCCTCACTTTGACCAGCTGGTGGCTGCATTTGACAAGATGATCCGCAAGCCAGATACCCTGCAGGCTGGCGGGGACCCAGGGGAAAGGTGTGGAACTTGGGGCTAGAGCCTGGAAAAGCCAGGGAGGGTAGATGCAAACCGAGAGAAAATGAGGAGAGGGGCTGAGATCAAGAGGAGACCTTGACCCTGCTTGTCCCTCCTCCCCTCTTAGGCCTTCCCAGGCCCTTCTAACCCCTGTGGCCCTGGACTTTCCTTGTCTGGACTCACCCCAGGCCTGGCTTTCAGCCATTGGACTGGAGTGCTACCAGGACAACTTCTCCAAGTTTGGCCTCTGCACCTTCAATGACGTGGCTCAGCTCAGCCTGGAGTAAGCAGGGAGTGGTGGGGTGGGGCAAACACTCCGGGCCCCTGGCTGGGGGTGGTGTTGGGGATCTCAGAGAAGCTGGCCCAGATTTGACCCCCTCCCTCCCCACCAGAGACCTGCCTGCCCTGGGCATCACCCTGGCCGGCCACCAGAAGAAGCTGCTGCATCATGTCCAGCTCCTTCAGCAGCACCTGAGGCAGCAGGGCTCAGTGGAGGTCTGAGGTCGCTGCCAGGGACTGACGATGCCCGTGACTCACCCCTGGACACTGGTCCAAGAAGGGACATGTGGGACATGAGTGGGCTCCAACAGCCTCTGTGAGAGATGCCCCACACCAAACCCAACCCTCCTGATGCTGCATTCCCCGGTCCTCCGCCTCTCCACCAGCCTCCTCCTCATTAAAGGGAAAGAAGGGAATTTGCAAGTTCAGTGTGGTGAGGCCTCACAGGAGGAGCAGAGGAGTGGGGCAGGCAGATGGTACCCCACAGATGCAGCAGGGGAGCTGGGCAGGGATCGGAGAACGACTTTATTGAAGGTGGAATTGGCAAGACTTAGCCCCACTTCACCCCACCCCAGAGCCAATCCTCTCTCCCTCACACACACACTTTCCACAAGCTCTGTGCCTCCCTGCACCTGCCTGGCGCCCTGGGAAGGGTGCTCTCTCTCTTTCTCTCTCCCCCCCACTCATGACCCTGGGATGGAGACTGAGTGCCTGAGCAGGCTGGCCTGTTTTTAAAGTGCTCTGACATGCAGTGCTACTGTTGGAAGGGGTGAGGAGTGGCCGCAGGAGAGCTTCTCACACCTGCCAGTCCTGTGCTTGGGCTGAGCTCCGTCTGCCCCAGGGCTGAAGGAGTAACGCAGTTTGCAAGAGTGATTCTCACGTGCATTCCTTGGCGTTGATGCTACTCCCCCTTTCTCCCCTGGGGCCTGGGAGATGAGACCTCTGGGTGTTTGGGTTTTGTTTTGTTTGATGCTCCCAGGAAAATGAGAGCATGTTCCAGGAAACCCAGCGACAGCACACAGTCAGATCTGGTATTCCCAGCCCTCCCCGTCCTCCAGACCCCTGTTGATTATCCCACGCAGGTCTCTCCTCAGGGTCCCTTGCCGAAGCCTTTCCCAGTTGGCACTGCTGCGGGAGGTACTTCGAGACACTGAGGGTGTAGGAAGGGGCAGGTGGGGGCTGAAGGGACAGCCCAGCTCCAGTTTTTCCACTGAGTCTTTGTCCAAGTCCTCAGAGCCCCGGGTGTGGAAGGCCTGCGCGTAGCGCTGGATCCGCTGCCGGTTGAGATCCTGCCTGTCTTCCACCCTGTGGAATGCAGGCGGACTTCAGAGACGACCAGGACTTAAAGAGAAGATCCCAGAAGGATGTTTGTGTCTCATCCCCTGGTCCCCCCTTCCCCTTCTCTGCACCCGTGGTGGATGCCTGGGTCCCTGGCCCCTTGGCAGCCAGGCCTCAGGAAGCAGCAGGCTCTCTCTCAGGCTCCCTAGATGCTTTGAGAATTCCAAGCTCCAAATGGGGCCCCTTCCTCAGCAGCTCAATCAACAAGCACACAGCCTAGGGAGCACCCAGGCGTCCACGGGGACCCCAGGAACAGGAAGTTGAGCAGAGGAATGCCCAGCCGATGAGTCTTCTCAGGGGATGCCTACCCTGTATCACTCACCGCAGGAACCAGCGGTCCCCAAGGCCATACTCCCGTCCGCAGATCCCAGAGCGAGGCCACAGGCAGCGAGGCAGCTTCCGCTCTAGCATCACCGTGGTGGCCACGATCTGCATATAGGGACAAAAGGGGAAGTCTGAGATGAGGCTGGGTGCAGACAGAGGAATGAGAACTGCAGACTGAGAAGGAGGAGAGGATACAGGCAAAGGGTAACAGTCTAGCAAAGGCAAGGACACGTGCGAGCTCGTGGTTTCCTGAGGGTGGTGAACAGTGCCCCTGGATCTGGGAGGTGGTGCTGGCTTTGTTGACCGTCTCCAGTGGGAGAGAGTTGATAGTGTTTGAGACCAACAATTCTTTACCCAATGACCTGAATCCATGACACAGCCAGGCCGGAGGCAGAAGCCCCATTCCCAGGAGCACAGGGACCAGAGAAAGCAAAGAGAAAGGGGTCCTAAGGGCTCCCAGATACTTTGACCCGACAGACATAAAGGCCACTTATCAATATAAACATCCCACTTAGAATATCAGTATATATTCCTGGAGAAAATAATTTCCTGAGCGGACCTTATTTCCCAGCTTCGTTTTTCCACTGTTTTCTACACACCACAGTTAAACGCCTTCCAGTTTGGGAAATTTCCATTTTTATTTTGCTGAATTGATTTTTTTAGATAAATTATTTTCTAGGTGTTTTTAAAATGAGGATTTGATTCATTGCATGATCCTCTCCCTATCTTGAAGATCTGGCTGAAGATAGCTTCTGCTACTACAGGAAGTTTTTTTGGCATTATTTTTAACACATCCAACTTTCCACAGCAATTTCTTGCAGACTTAAAAATTATCAAGAAGACTTGATACTCCAGTTTTTATTTGGGAAACAAATGTACTGAGTGCAGTTTTAGCCACCGTTAGCTTTATTTTCTGTTGATTTATTTCTTGTTGATTCCTCTAGAAAACACTGAGCTTTTAATTGTTGAGAAAACTGTGAGGCATGCTTCTCAGCGATTCCAGTACTGCCCGGCTGAATTGCTAATCAGTGCTTCTGTGCACTTTGAGTGATTTTGCCTGCTTTGCCACAACTGTCTGAACCTGAGGGTTGAGAGATTCTACCTCTCCCTGAGCTTGGCAGGTTCCTTGGTAGGAAGGGGAGGAGGTGCCCTAGCCCTCCCAGCCACCAGGGGGCTCACCTGGGCCCTCCACAGCTCATCCCGCTCATGGGCCACTCGCCAGTGAGTGTCGCCCATCATGGCGATGAGGAGGTTGAGCATGAGCAGCGTGGCGATGATGGCGAAGGCAGCATAGGTGATGCTGTACATGAAGGGCAGGTCCACGTTGTAGTTGGCAGGGCCATCGATGATGGTGAGGAACAGCTCGAAGGTGCTGAACAGGGCCATGGGGTAGTCATAGAAGTGGCCCAGCTCCTCCGGGTCTTCTGTCTGGAAGATGATATAGAAGGCTGCTCCACCCAAGGGGAGTGAGGGTTACCATGGCAACCGTGCAGGCGACCAGCCCACCCGGGCTCTGCATCTGTGTCCATCCTGGTCCCTTCATCTCAGTATCACCAGCCCTGCAGTGCTCCAGACTTTGGGGTTTTAAAGTCTCTAGTTTTCTATGAGCCTCATCGTCTTGATCCCAAGAGCTACCTCTCCCTCACATTCCTGATTCTTCTCACCTCTGGAAGAAGTCCCATCCTCTGACATCATATGGTCTCCTCTGATCTCTGCATTAATCCTCCTCCCCAAGTTTAGCCCAAGCCAGTGCCCCCTAGATTTTCTCATCTCCTCCCTGCTGTGGCCTCTGATCCTGGACAGATGATTACCTGAAGCGAAGCCCAGGATGACCACAGCCATCAGCCAGCAGAAGCGCATCAGGTCGCCGAAAATCATCTAGAGGGAGCAGGAGGCAGAGAACATCTGTATACATTCCCCAAGCAATTGCACTGTCCAACCTCTAACAGGTCTAATCCCGATAAGCCTCACAGCTCTACCCTCTGGGACAGGGATTGGCTAACTATGGCCTGCAGGCCAGATCTACCTGTCCTGTTTTGGTGTGGCCTTTGAACTGAAAAGGGTTTCTTCATATTTAAAGGATTGTTTAAAAAAAAAAGAAGAAAACGTGCAATGAAGCCATGTGTGACTTGCAGAGCCTGGAATGTCTACTGTTCAGCCCTTGATGGGACTGTCTGCTGACTGCCGCTTGGGGCGTTTCTCTAGGGAGCTTGAGGGGGAGGACTGACCTTCTGGATCATGATGGTGAAGGGGCCCAGCATCTGGAATCCTCGGGCGAAGTACATGACGTTGCACCAGCCCAGCACCAGGGCAAAGGACATGGGCACCACCTCCCCATTGGTGTTGGTGAGCCGCATCACCATGGTCACCAGCACCATGAAGGCATAGGCAATGCTGGGGGAGCAGGGAGGAGGGTGATGAAGGGAGGGCTGGGATGATCCTGGGGACCCGACAGCAAGAAAGTAGCTGGGAAAGTGCCCACACATGCAGATTCAGCCTCCCCACACTCCAGGCACAGGGTCATACACACAGCACTAGAGAGGGATCTCTGGAGCTAAGGTTCTCAAGAGGTCAGGAATCCAGGGAGTGCAACTGGAGCCCTGTTGAGGGAAGGGATGGGAGTGATAAGAAGGAGACTCACATGAGGACATGGAATGGACCCCCAAGGATGGTCTGTCCAAAGAAGCGAGTGACCCCCATTCTGAAGATGTCTGGAATCTAAAGAGAAGTCAGGGAGACACAAAGGCACTCAGAGACCGGAACTCGGGCTGGTTTCCAGGGGCAGACAGCCTCGCCCAGATTCCGTCCACACCTCACCTCTACCAGCAGGATGATGACGGCCCCAATGACAGTCACCAGCTCCCCCACCAGCCGGATGTCATCCTTAGGGGTCACGTAGGCTTCCTGAGTGGGGAGAACGGTCAAAACACTCAGGGCTTTCAGGCATCTGCCCTAGGTTTCCATGGTGCCCAGGGTCACCAGCCCCAGCAGATTCTTTTTAATCTGTGAAGTTAAGCTCTTCTCAAGCTCTGTTCTCAGAGTAAAAGCCTATGTATGTGTCTGTGGGCATGCATTTGGAGTTTGTACTCATGTATCTGAGACTGATCAAGAGGAGAAATGGTGTGAGGAAGGGAAGGGACACAAGTCTGAGAAAAAGCAGAGACCCAAGTCCTGCCCTGCTGATCTGCTAGTGTCACCTGAAATAGCTTCTGCTGTAAGAGGGTGTTGTCCCGGGAGCTCGTGCGGTTATTGGTCCTGGGCTTCAGGGGGCGGTTGACGCAGCACATGGTAAAGCAGATGATGTACAGCAGGTATATGGCACCTAGCACACAGAAGTACGGCCGCCCGTACCGCTTCCACTTGAGGCTCACCAGCTCCTTCACTGGCGTCTGGTCCAGGATCTGGCGAGCCTGTAACAGAAAGAGAACGGTCAGCTCAGAGACCCTGACACCCCTCCCCAGCCACAGCCTGCTGTGACAAGCCCTACCTCCCGCTTCTTGGTGGTGATGATAAGTTCCAGCAGGGACTGATCATCCCCGGAGGAGTCAATCTCCGTGAGGTCATAAAGGGTGGAGGTCAGTGGTCCATATGTCCACTGGGTGTGCTTCCGCTTCTGCATCAGGTGCTGGAACATCTAAGGGAAAGTGGAGGTGACTCAGGAGCAGTAAGCAAATGGGACAGTCATGGAGTGTGGATGGGATGCATGTGCAGAAGAACAGCAACCCTGGGGAGCGTGGCTGCCCTTTCATGCTGACGACAGCCCTTAGAGGTTGTCCTCTCCCTTGACTCCCTCCAGAGCTTGGAAAGGGGAGATGAGAGGCTGCAGGGCCCTGCTCTGGGGAATAAAGGGCAGGTGGGCTGGGGTGTTACACACAATCCCAGCATGGGATCTAGACTCTGTAACCCCCAATGCCTCAGGGGAAAAAGAGTGGGCAAGAAAGGGAACAGTAGCAAGAGTGAAAGGGGTTGAAAAATTTCTGTCTAAGCACATGTTCACCTCTGTTTCTCCCAGGGCCAGTGGGGTAGGTTGAGGGTCATTAGAAAGACACCTCAGGGATATGGAGTATCTCTTACCACAGTGTTACCCTCCACTCCGGCGAGCTTGAAGGGGGTGAGACCCTGGTGATTGGGCACGAGGTCCAGGGGCTGCAGGTGGTCCCCATGTCTGTCGTAGGACAGCAGCAGGTTGTACATCTGGCAGGCAAAGGTTTTGTTGGGCTGGAGGATGAGGATGTGTAACACTGTGTTTCCTGGGGAGGACACAGGGTATCATGTGGCCACTGGCCTAATGTCCCTGATGTCCTCATCCCCACCCTGGGGTCTTCCTGAAGATTCCAGCCCCTCTCTTCACCCTGCCCCTCACTCCCTGAAGCATCCCAGCTTCCCTCCCCATCCCAGCTCTTACCCAAGGAGTCCTGGGCCCGGACGTCGGCTCCATGCTCGATGAGCAGCCGCACGATCTCCTCGCTGTTCACACAGGCAGCAAAGGACAAAGGGTGCTCCCCTGGGGACACAGAGAGATCCATGGCAGGAGAGTGCAGGATGGCAGGATGGGGTGGGCAGTCTTCCCCAAGTGACAGCCTTTTCCTCCTCCCTATCTCAGCTCAAGGCTTGGGGACACTTTTCCAGCAGAACCAGAAGAAGGGTGGTGGGGTAAATTGGCCTCTTGCCTAATTAAGCCCTAGAAGGACTGCCCCTCCCAACAGATAGAGCTGAAGGCAGGACCGTCCTCCACCTGGCCTCCCTCTGCCTTGCCTGCCTCTCCAGCTGCCCCTCCTCCAAGCCCAGCCCTGCTCTCACCAAAGTAGATGAGGTTATGGGGACTTCGGCGGAAGGCAGTGCCCGTGGCTCTGGCAGAGACACTGGCCCTGTGGGTGAGCAGGGCTCGCACCAGGTTCACGTTCTGGTTCACAACAGCGATGTGCAGTGCAGTCTGACCTGGGCCAGAGACAGCCGTCAGTCACAGGTCTGTCCCCAGGATCCTGCAGGGGGTCCCTCCCATGTGCACCCCTGGTCTCTTTCCCTCGGGGTCAGCCTGGATGGAGAACAGGGAGCCCTTGGGTGTTCAGGATTCCCAGGGGTTCCAGCTGCCACCCATATCGTTCACTTCTCTAGGTCCCTGGCATTTCAGGGGGCAGGCATTCTAGTGATGTGCAGTCCGGACTGACATGGAAGAAGGGAGGCAGAGAAGAGAAAAAAAGAGTAGGAGACTCAGACCCCTCTTTGTCTTTCCCAAACTATCCACCATCACTCCTGCTCTTCACCCTATGCCCGTGGGCCCCTCACCCTCATACAGCTCAGATGTCATGGGCTCAAAGACCAGCTCCGGGGCAGCCTCCATCAGCACCATGGCGGCCTCCAGGTTGTCGTAGAGGGCTGCTATGTGTAGCGCCGTTTCCCCCATGGCTCCTGGCATTTACAGAGGTGGGTCACATGGCTTCCATGGGATAGGGGCTAGGGGACAATAGACTCAGAGGCCAACAGCACAGTACAAGGTCCTGGGCACTCCTGGGAGGCCCCGGGTGTGGGGCTCGCCTGGGAGGCGGTGCTGAGGCCCCGGGTGTGGGGCTCACTGGGAGGTGGTGCTGAGGCCCCGGGTGTGGGGCTCACTGGGAGGTGGCGCTGAGGGCCTGCTTCTTACCTCTCTGGTGCACCTCACAGTCCTCATACTTGAGCAGCTTGCTCAGGGCCCGGACATCATTCTCTTTGGCAGCTAGAAGGAGAGGAGACTCCCAGATCCTACAGAGGAAGGGAATAGGAAAAGTGGGAACAGGGAGCATCATCGTGGAGGGAAAGGCCCTGGCTTCACTCCGTTACACACAGACGTGTGTGGCTCAGCAGCAGGAACCTCGAGGTCTTCAGTCAAGGCAGGTGGGGCCATTGATGTCGTTTTTACAGGCAGTAAACATGAATCAACTTTTTGCCCATGTGTTTGAGACTGTCCGTGACTGGTTTCCTACTCCCTGGGGCCTGAGGCCAGGATTTACTGTGTGTGAATGTATTATCAGTGCACTTCAGGTATGGAGGGGAGGAGTTCTACTCAGACATGTGCTTACCTGCTAGCCAGTTCACCCCTGGAGTGGTCCTGTTTTACCCTCACCAGGTGCCCTGAGATTGCACTGTAGGATAAGCCTTGTTTTGCAGGGACTGAGGGGTGCAAGGAATTCCTGTCTCGTATTTGTGGAGGAAGTCACACGCAGAGGCTAGCAGGATTTCTCCTGCTGCGTCATCCTCTGCCCACTCGACCTTCTCAGCAGAACCCTTTGATACCCTCCCAACAATAGCATCTTCAGGTCTTAACACAAGAGAACAGTGGCCCTTAAGAACAAGGCTGGCTCCAGGCTTCCCTTCCTCCCAGGTGTTCACTCATTCATTCATTTTCTCTGTCTCTGCCTTTCTGCCTGTCGTCTTTCTCCACCTAGCATCTCCATGGCCTTCCTTCCTGAAGCATAGCCCTGGGTCTGCAGCAACACATGAGCCCTTATAAGAAATGAAAATGCTCAGGCTGACCCTTCTACCTGGCAAATCCAAATCTGCAGTTTAAGAAGATTCCCAGGTGATTCCTGTGCACAGGACAGTTTGAGAAGCACTGCTCAAGGCAGTAGTTATTTTCGCCTGGACCCTGCATGCAAAAACCGGTGCCAACAAATCCGAGACCAGCTCAGGGATCTCGGTTTCCAAACAGCTCACCTTAAAGCTTGAGAGGCAGAGTTCTCCATCATTTTCAGACCACCTGTCTAGAGGGCTTCAGGTGCTACTTTATTTTGGCTATTGGCCCCTAAGACATAAACTATGGCCAACAATGAAAGACACAGAGAAAAAAGAGCATCCAATCTAGAGGATTCATTCACTGAACTTCATGGGAATCTGAATGCTCCCATTCTACCCTCCGATGCTTCTTGGGTTTACCCAATTTGGGATTCATGGATCTTTTTTTTCTCTGAGTCATATTAGTCTCTCCTTACTTATCCACTTCTCACTTGTTTTAGGCCAAATTATCTTCTCCAACTCCCCAGATCATCTCTTTATTCATATTCCTACTGTGTGCTAAAAATCTCTTTTAAAATTAGATCTTACCCCAACTAAGACACATGGGTCCCTTTGATTTAATTTTCTCTCTTGCTCTGGAGCTATTTGGTCTTTCTATGGGAGTAAATGAAGTGACTCTATTTATCCATAGATTGACACTTATGTGACACACACAAAGACATAGACAGGAGCTTGAATTCTAAAGTGCTGGCAGTGGCAAGAAGTTGACTCCATAGCTGGAGGTAGAAGGACAATCAGAGAGAAGACATCAGCTCACTCATCTCCTCTGCCCTGTCCCCAGTGCTTGGCAGCAGCCACCAAGTCCTGTCAGTTCAACATGCAAGGCTCTCTCTTCTTTCAGTCCCTACCTCCTTGCTCCTGCTCACCTTCATTCTTTCCTGTCCTCATTCTCTAGCCCAAGATTAGCAAAATATTCTTTCACCAGTTTCCCTGCACCCTATCTACCCACATCCATCCTTCTTGATGCTGTTGAGATAATCTTTCTAAATGGCAAATGAAAGTCCAGTGGGTCCTCAGCTGCTAAGGAAAGGAACACAGAAGATCTTTAAGGTCTTTGTGTGGCTGCTTTTCCACGCTCTGCACTTCCCGCCCACTCCTTGTACCTGGCATTTTGGTCTTATCATGCCTCAGCACTGCAGAGCACACCATTCTCCCTGTTTCTGTGTCCATGGGGCTCCTTCCTTCTAGACTCCAACTCCCCCAGCCCACCAGTTTGTTCACTGTGTCTTCCGCAGTGCCTTTGCCTAGAAATATGCCTAGAATGGTGTAAATCATCTGTGGAGTGAATGAATCGGCAGCAATACCAAAAGGTGGTTTGGCTCAACTGCTCCTCCTCATTATTTTCATCAGCTGCCCCCAAGCCAACCTTCAGCAAGCATATAAGTGAAAAATAGTACACTTGGTATTCAAACGCAGCTTCAAACGGTGTTTTCTACATTCCCCTAATTATCACCACCACTTCAACCATATGCACAAAGCCCTCCTCTCTAGACACCCTAGACCGGGGCAAAAACAATCCCTAGCACTACACACACACACACACACACACACACACACACACATACACACGCACACATGCACATACATACACGCACACACATACACACACGCACGCGAAAGTTCCTCGCTCTCTCCTGTGGACTTCTATTTCAGCATCTTTCACTGGGTGCTGTAATTGCTGTGCATCTGTCTCTTCCTCTACGCTAAGGGTACTCAAGGGCAGAGACCAGCTACTTACTCATCTTTATATCCCTTCCCTGCCCGCCTCCAGTGTGCTTCCACTTTTGTGTCCATTTTGACAAATTGTGTGAAAGATTGATGGCAAATCTAGAAATTGTTCAAGATTTCTACTCGCTGTATCCTAGACGTTAGTGGTGATATAGTCAGTGGCAGGCTCAAAGGTTCCCCTTTGGTCCCTACACCTCTCTGAAGCTGCCAGTGTCCCCTATAAGCCTCAATTCCCTGTCAATTCATTTTTTATCCTCTGCTGGCACCCCTAGTGGCCTAGGAAAAACAAAAAGCTACCGTCAGACCTAGAGTTGCTAGAGTTACCAAATAAAAATACAACATGTTCAGTTAAATTTGAATGTTAGATGCACAATTTTTTTAGGACAAGAATGTCACATGCAATATTGGGGATACACTTATACTAGCAGCTTATTCGTTATCTCAAATTCAAATTGAACTGAATGTCCTGTGTTTTATCTGGCGCCTAGTCAGACCACACCCTGTGTGAAGAACCAGCTGATGACCCAACCCAGCAAGGTTTGTAGAGAACTAGCCTCCTCTGACTGTGAACTCCAGAATCCAGCAGAAAGGGGGCCTCAGTCTGTGGCTGGGTTTAGAGGGTATCAGGCTGAGCCATTACTTGCAATAACAGGATGTGTCCACAAGGGGACAGCAGAGAAAGCCCTAGCTCACCTGCTTGGCAGTAAGGCTGACCCCTCGCAAACACCTGACTCTCTCCTTGGGGTCACTGAAGGAGGTGCATAGAGCCGACTTACCCAAAGATTCCCGTGCTTGGGGGACAAATAGTTTTTTCAGTAGCAACTCATCACAGGAGTTTAGATCACAACATGGGAGTCAAGGACAGGGACAGCCCTCACTGCAAAGAATTATCCTGTCCAAAATGTCAATAGAGCCAAGGTGAGGAAACCCTGACTCAGAGGTACAATTATTCAGAATCCATTTTAGAAGGTGAATTCTTCACTCTAAAAGGAATCAGAAATTTCCTATACATAAAAATGTTTTCTTATGGCTCATTAAATACTCCGCTAAGGGAGAAATTTTTAAAAAAGTGAAGCCTTTTAAGCTCCCGCTGATCAAGCACTCAAAAGAAATTATAGAGCAAATCAGAAACTGTAACAATATTAAAGGTATGTTCAGATTCTAGAATGTTTTCTTTTACTGGGTAATAAATTATAATAAAATTGAATGGTCTAGTTCAATATTAGACTGGTGAAAATCAACTGAGGGGTTCCTGGCATAAAATCTAGCACATTATTTGTTCAGCAAACAAATCAATGACCTCCCTCTGAGCCACCAAGGGAGGATTCCTGACTTCCTCTCTCCGTCTCCTTCATCCCACGCCCTAATCAGCACCTCCATCTTCATAGATGTGTGTACTGTGTGCATGAGTCCAGTTTGGGTTTTAGTTGCTGGGAAACAAGGCAGGATCACGTGACTCTTGAGAAAAGTTCAAATAAGATTTTTAGAGCCAGAAAGGCCCCCCAGAAAGTGAGTCAAATCTGCTCATGGAACAGAAGGAAGAAGCAAGTCAGAGACAGAGCCAGGACTCGTGCCCCACTGGCCATTTCTTGGTCACGATTCTCAGTGTTAATCAGGGCTGGAAGAGGAGTTAGAGAAGACAGGCACGGGTCCCACTGGTCTCTCCACAAATACCTTTCCCACCAGCGAGTGTGCCCTCTGGGCAGGGATGGGGCTGGTACATGACATGGCTGGCTGCTCAGACTGCACGGCCTCTCGCATTCCTGGGTGATACAGTGCTATGCGGGTGAAGTTCATGACCCCGCTCACTCCTGCAGCATCTCACTCATGATCACTTGTGCTATTTACCACCCTCTAACACAGGCCGAATACTTCTCCCAGGTTTCAGAAAAGGAAACTGAGGCGGCATGACCAAATCATTGCCAGAAGATCACACAGAGTTAAAGGCAGGATGCTTGGCCAAGAATCCAGCCCCAGGCTCTGACCACTAAATTATGTGGTTCTTCTAGTTTTATGACTCCTCCTGATTTTTCTTGGGGGTTGGGGGGTGGGCGGGCCTGAGCAGTGACCACAAATGAAGGAAAGAGCAGTAATGTGTGGGGCGGAGGCACACGGCCGGCACTTGTGGGCCACCTCCTTCCAGCTCAGGCTCCCGGCGATGGGATCAGGAAGCCAAAGTGGTTGTTGAGAGACTTGGAATCGGCTGCCATCCTAAGTGCCATAGCTCCTTTTGTGCACATAAGTAGACATCTATGCATTTGCAAGCAGGCATGTGGGTAAGCGTCTACCAAGGCGGGAGTGCACCATATACCAGAGAAGTGCAGGGCTGACTTTACAGACACTGGATTCCCATATTTCACAGGTATTTAACCCCCGGAAAAGCTCCAACCAGCATGGCCTTATTTCCAAATTGCTCCTCAGATGACAAAGTGCCAGCATGGGGGCGGGAGTGGGGTTCAGGTTAGCCTCATGGAGCTGCCCAGCACACCCCACAGCAGCTGGAATCAGGTCTCACGCTTTCTCCTCTGTGCTTCCAGAACACATTTATAACCACCAAGCTCACCTTTAGCCCAAGTATCTGCCTGTCAGTAAACTTTGCTCATAGGGATGAGAACTCCCCGACAGCAGGGACTGGGTCATATTCATTTTCTGCAGGAAGGTGGGTGTCTGATGTTCAATAAATATGTAATGCATTAAATATCAGGAAGTGAGAAAATCCAAGCCCAAGGGAGAGATGACCTGGAAGAAATGGAGAAAGTTGAGAGCTCAACTTGGATCCCAACAATGTAGATTTAAGCAGAGGGGGCTGCATGCTAAGCTCCAACAAACGTCCACTGTAGAGAGACAGGAGCGTTGGGTTCCCAGTCACCCTGGGGAGGCCTCAAAGCCTTCATTTCTCACTAGGCCATCCTGTACCCCCTGGAATCCCACCTGATCCCACCCCACAGTTCTCCCTGTGAGTCCCCTTTGGAACAAATTCAACTTCACCATTTACTTGCTCTGGGGTTCTGGGCCTGCCCCATTCATAGGGGGATAACAGGACCCACCTTCATTATGGTTGCTGGGATTATGGAGATAAAGCATGTGTAGTAACTAGCACTGGGTTCTCAATCCATGGTGCGCACCTTCCCATTAGCTCACCCCTCATTCGTCCATATTGTTCCTGTTTACGTAGTCATCCCATGTTTATCTCACTGCCCCCATGCCTTCTCTTTGGTTGACGGCACAGATTAGGAAACTCCCCTTGCAGGCAATTTCAGCATCCTTCTGGGAAGTGCCCACCCAAAGGGGAGTCACTGCTCTGGATACCTGATATCCAGGAAAAAGAAGCCCAAGGAAGTATGGAGGCCACTGGGGAGATCAGGGCAGGGAGCGGGCATCCCTCCCAAGGGTGGCATCAAGCTTTTCTAGCCAAAGGCTGCAGAGGTGGCCCCCATATGATCTGAGGGACGGTGGGGCAGACAGGACATGTGGAAGCAGCCTGTTCCCAGCCAGGCTCAGCTCAGGCCTCCACTCTGCTCTCCCCTGACATCGCACACTGGGAATCTCCACCACCCCTTCCAATCCCCCGGGCCCTTCTGTACTCTGTGCCTGGCTCCCCTGGCCCTGGGGTCCTAAAAGTGGGAAGAGGATGAGTGAAGCCAGTGACGATGACCGACTGTCTAACAACAATGCCATTCTGTTGTCCCAAGATGTCATCGGCCAAACATGTGCTCCAGTCCCCATTCTCCCAGGCCTTGGGGGAGAGGTGGGCGGCTGGAGTGAGAGACGGGAACCACAATTCACAGCAGGAGCACAGCCCCAGCCCAGAATCCTTCAGCAAAAGAAAACACAGGGGCCTCCAGGCAGCCTCACATAGTGTCTGCCTCCTTCATGACCCAGGGAAAGCCCCAACAGGCAGGACTTCCTTCTAGCATGCCACCAACTGGGTGGAGAAATCTACCAGAGACCACATGTAGGGATAGCCCTGAGTTCCGATTCCCTTCCTCTCCTGCTCTTACTCCAAGCTGCCATGGTGAAGAAAGCGGCCAATGGGTTTAGGAAAGTTTTCAGGGGTTGGAAGCAGCCAGCGAATTTCTTAGGGCTTAAACCCTAGAGTCTCAAATTCCACCACCTGAATGAGAGTGGGAGAGCACAGGTCCTAGGAACATCTGTTATTTTGACCCACTTCCCCAACCCCCACCCGCACTGAGAGAGAGAAATAAACCCCAAAGTTGGGTTCCAGCTTTGTGGGTCTTCATATCCCCCCAGTGCTGGGCAAACAGCAGGGCCTTAGTCAATCTCTGATGAGACAAATGCATCGAAATGGCAACTTCTTCACATTTTGTCTTATTTTCTGGTTCCTAGTGTCTGCAGTTCTCTCCGCTTCATTCAATCATTCATTCATTCCTCCATGCGAACATACACTATGTGCTCCTTCCAGAGAGACTGTTCTAGAGGCAGGGAGTGGAGATACAGAAGGCATTGTCCTCAGCCCCTGTCCCCTCTTAGGTGGAGGGGCTGTGAGGCCCTGTCCTTACAAGTCCCAGCAAAGCGCCTGGGCCTTGGAGACGTACTGACAAGAGGCTTGCAGAATCCAATTCGATCTTATGATAGTGAACACCTGTGCCCGTCTCAGCCCCATCCTCTTTCACCAGCCCTACAGGCTGAGGATCTTGAGACAAAATGCTCCCAAGCAGCCAGTCTGGGCCTGGGAGCACCATCTGTCCAGCCAGAGGTGCCAAAGAAGACAGGAGGTGAGGGAGGGGTGAGGGGTAGAGGTGCAGGCCTGGGGCGGTGGGGAGGGGCGCAGACCAAGGGGCTCTTACCTCTTCTGCTGCAGTAGGTTCTGCTCATCTCGGCTCTGAGCCCAGGACTCCCGTCTCTGGAACCATCTGCAGAACTTGCTCCAGAGGCAGAGAATTAGCCCTTTCTCCTGGGGCAGTGACAACCCCATGGGGTGTAGGGCCGGCTCCTTGGGGGGCTGAGGCCGAGGCCAGACCCTGACGGGACTCAGCCTTGGGGCCACATCGCCCCCCCCAAGGGCCGGCCCGCCCTCTCCCTGTAGAGGTCCCGTCTCCTGTCTCCTGCCTTCGTGGCGAGTTCCTTGGGAGTCTCCCAGCAGCCCCAGCCAGACTGGAGAGGACTGCAAGTTTGTTACACCTGGCAGAGCCAGCCAGGACTCTGCAGGGCTGGCCTGTCGGGAGCTCCCGCTGGCAGTGAGCGGGAGGAGCGGGAACTGCAGGGACACTCCCTCCCTCCTCCCAAATTACCTGAGATTTAAAGAGACAGGCCGGGCCCAGGCAGCAGACCTGCCTACCGAGGGGGCCTTGTGCCAACTCCAATTCTTTCTCCACCCAGGTCTCTCTCCCTGCCCCCAGGCCAGACGTGACCGGGGAGACCTTCAAAGAGACTGGCGAGGCCTCCCTTGGACGTCAGGACACCCCGTGACCTACCTGGAGAGACTTCAGGCAGTGAGAGAAGAGGGGAGGGGTCAGGGCAGGCCTTTCCCAGGGTTGAGGGCTGCCAGGAGGGAGCGCCCCACTTTCCCACGGTCCCTCTTCTGCCAGCCTTCTGCCCCGTGCTCTGCCTCCCCCTACTTGTGTCCTGGAGAATTCGATTTTCTGGACTCTTCCAGTTTCATTCTTGCCAGGCCCAAAGTAGGTATATAAATTGCCAAGATTCTCAGTTCTCCCAAACTTTCCTCTCAGTCCCCGTCACCCTTGGTTCAGCAGACTTTTTCTAGAAGGGCCGATGGGAAATGTAAGTACATTAGCTTTTGCAAGCCACCTACACTCTCTAATGTACCTTCTTCTTCTTTGGTTTAGTTGTGGTGGTCGTTGTTTTTTAACAGCCCCCAAAGACGTAAAATGCGTTCTCCGCTCACCAGCCAGGGCACGAAAATCTAGCTCTGGGCAGATCCCCCGCTCGGACACGCCACAGACTGTCCACAGCGCCCCATGCGAGGGGTTGGTGCCCGATCAAATACAGGACATGTGGTCAAATTTGAATTTTAGATAAACAACAATTTTTTAGTGTAAATATATCCCATGTTTTGCAAGTATTCTCTCTGCCAACCTTCCTGTGGAGGTGACATTAATTCAGCTGCTGCTGTGTGCTGGGCCCTTTAACTGAGCGTTCCCAGGTAAACACGCAACAAACCTGCAAGGCAGGTATTATTATCTGCATTGTACTGATGGGAGAAACCGAAGCTCACCTGGTAGAGGAGCTCTCCCAAGGCCATAGAAGTGGCAGAGGCAAGATTCACACCCATCCCTCATTTCAAGCCCACGTCTTTCTCCCTAGCACACCCCCTCATTCTAACTGGCAAACAGAGTTTCAGAGAGGGGAAGAGACTTGCACAGTCACACAGAAGAATGTCGGCATTAGGCATGGTCCATTCGCTGCCCACAACGAAGAGCTCCGTCATGAGCTTGCTGGAAGCTGTCGGAAAGGTCAGTTAGTTCAACTTTCCACTGGAAAGAGGCAGAAGCCCAGGCTGATCCAACCTCTTGGTGCCAGCCAGGTGCCAACACCCTCAGGGCAGGTGTCTGGGTGTTCAGAGTCACAGGTGTGCGGATCACTTCCTAGCTTCAGAGTCTGTTTTGTCCTAACTTTCTCTGACTCAGAGTTGGAAGATCCAGCAAGGGGAGCATGTGCCCATGTGCATGCGTGTGGTGTGTGTGTTCGTGATGTGCCATCGGTGGAGTGTTTTGTGTGTGGTGTGCTGTATGTGTATAACATGCCTGGAGTGTGTTTGGTGTGTCTATATGTGTGTGATATATGTGGTATGTGTAGGCATGGCCTGTATGGTGTGTGGGTGTGGTGTCTGTGATGGTATGTGTGATGTGTGTGTTGTGTATATGTGTATTGTGGGAGGATTGTTGTGTGTGTGTGTGTGTATGGTGTGTAGTGGGTAATGTATATGGCCTGTTTAAGGTGTGTGTGTATGTGAGGTATGCGTATGCGTGTGTGTGTGGTGTATAGTATGCCTGGTTTGTGGAATGTGAGTATGGTAGGTTTGGTATGTGTGTGTGTATGGTGTGTGTGGTGTGTTTTGTGTGTATGTATGTGTGTGGTGTGTTTGTGTGTGTATGGTGTGTTTTGTGTGTATGTATAGTGTGTGGTGTGTTTTTTTTGTGTGTATGGTGTGTGTGGTATGTTTGTGTGTGTATGGTGTGTTTTGTGTGTGTGTATGTGTGGTGTGTTTTGTGTGTGTGTATGGTGTGTGTGGTGTTTTGTGTGTGTATGTGTGTGTGGTATGTTTTGTGTGTATGTATGTGTGTGTGGTGTGTTTGTGTGTGTATGGTGTGTTTTGTGTGTGTGTATAGTGTGTGGTGTGTTTTTTGTGTGTGTATGGTGTGTGTGGTATGTTTGTGTGTGTATGGTGTGTTTTGTGTGTGTGTATGTGTGGTGTGTTTTGTGTGTGTGTATGGTGTGTGGTGTGTTTTGTGTGTGTGTATGGTGTATGTGGTGTTTTGTGTGTGTATGTGTGTGTGGTGTGTTTTGTGTGTGTATGGTATGTGTGGTGTGTTTTGTGTGTGTGTATGCTGTGTGTGGTGTGTTTTTTTGTGTGTATGGTATGTGTGGTGTGTTTTGTGTGTATGGATATCATGGGGTGTATGTTCTATATGCTGTGTGTGGGGGGAGTCCATGTGTGGAGGGAGGTGGAGGCTGAGATAGAGCAGGGTACGGAAGGGCCCCCTTCAAGTGGAAAGCTGTTGTGTTCCTGATGCTGGGTGGAGGCCAGGCCACGCAGCCCTGAGCCAACAGTTCAATTGGATTAGCTTCGTCCCCACCCACCCGGGTCAGTGGGTTCGGGCTGGGTTGGGAGAAGGTGCTAGAACCCAAACCTTGAACTTCAGACCTTTGTGCCCATTAAGCCAACTGTTTGTCACTTGCTGACCCATTTAGCTCCGAAGACCTATTTAGCTTCAAAGACCCCAGCTTAATGTCTAGTGGGGAAGGGGATAAAGCAATGAGGCTTTCGTCATGCTGGAGGGGGGCTGGGGGAGGGAGGACAGAAGAGGACAGAGTCGCTTTCCAACACTCTTCCTCTTCTTCAGCCTTCCCACCTGGTGTTGTGCAGGGATCAGCCAACAGACTCAAAATAGGGGGCCCCGGATGGGAGGGGAGGAGGAGCTTCTGGCTGCAATGGACAGAATATCGTGTCAGTGAGGGAAGGTGGCCCTAGGGTGGGTGGCACTACCCCCAGAGGCTCCCGAAAGCACCCCCATCATTCATTTTCAGTGTCACATTTTGAACCTGCATCCCACATTGCTGGTTTCCAGGGGACAGGAAGGACAGCCTGGACCTTCTTCTTCCTTGCGATGAGCACAGCCCGTGCCACTGCACCCCAGGGCAGCACTGCCTGACAGGGGAGGAATCTGTTCTGTAACCCACAGTCAAGGAGTGGGCACGCCCAGGAGGCTGTGAGTTTTAGGGTGAAGGGGGGTGAGGGGAAAACTGGAGCTCCTGGGAGAGCACTCAGAGGGCTGACCTCTCCCAGTCCCCTCGCCCAGACTCCACAAATAATGAGACATTTGTGCCCCCGAGTGAGTCGCTCCCTCTCAATGGTCCCATCCATACTGATAAGCGCAGGGACTGGCCTTTTGCCTGCCTTCATGGCTGCTTCTGACCAAGCCCTGGTGAGAACCAGAGGGGTCAGGAGCCAAGAGGGAGGGAGGACTGGTCTGAAGCAGGCAACCTGCGGACCAGGGGGTTAAACCAGTCCTCCCTGCCTGGGGCTGAGCCTCAAATGCTAAGTGAAAGTGAGGTCCTCAGGCTTCCCTGAGGGGCCCCAGGGCAATGGGTCAGAGCCTCCTCTGAGGGCCCCTGAGAGGGGAAGAGGGATCACAGCTGCCGATGCCAGGGCGTGCAGCCCTGGGACACAGTCTGAACTGGGGACATAGGAGCTGTTGAAAGCTCCTGTGCCCCCGATGTTTCTGCATTTGGGGCACAATTTCTCGATCCAGGCGCTACTGATATTTTGGAACAAATCTTTTCTGCAGGGGCTGTCCTAGGCACCGAAGGAAGTTCAGCAGCATCCGAGCCTCCACTCACCGGGGACAGTAGCATGTCCCTCCCCTCTGTTGTGACCACCAAAGAATGGCTTTACATACTGCCCAGTGCCTCCTGACATGGGCAAAATCATTCTCCATTGAGAACCACTGATTTCAAGCCAGGGAAGTATATATATGATCTTTTTCTGGCTTTGTCTCTTTTATTAATTCTGTGTCTTTCCATGTTTCGCTCAGTTTTTCTGTGCCTACTGCCTCTGTCACTGTGCAATATCTCTGTTCCCTTGGTCTTAGTCTCTGTGGTGAGGGGTGTGTGTGTGTGTGTGTGTGGTGTGTGTACATGCATTGCATGTGTGTGGTATGTTGGAGGTGTATGTGATATACTGTGTAGTGTGTGGTATATGTGTTGGGTATGTGAAGTGTCAGTGTGTGGTGGGGGAGGTTGGTATGTGTGGGGTGTGAGGTGTCTGTGCCTGTGTTCATTGCATAGTATGTATGTGTCATATGGTGTCTGTGTGTGTGGCATTTGTGTAGGTGTGTTGTTTGTGGAGTGTGTTGCAGATGTCGTTTATGTGGTATGAGTGTGTGTGGTGTGTGGTATGTGTGGTATATGTGTTGCATTTGTGTATGTGGTGTGTAGGTGTGTGTTTTGTGGTGTGCATGTGTGCATGTGGTGTGTGTGTGTGTGTCTGTATTGTGTGGCGCCCATGTCTGTGCGGTTTATATGTAGTGTGGGTATGTGTGTGCTGTGTTGTGTGTATGGTATGTGGTGTGCACTTATGTATGTGGTTTATGTGTAGTGTGGGCATGTGTGTGTTGTGTGTGTGTGTGTCTATGACTGAGTGTTCTCTCTGTAGAATGCTGGATCTGTTCTGGCCTCCATCTCTTGAGGTTCGCCAGCTGCCTGCTGCCCCGGCCTCTGGGCTGGCATGTCCTCGCTCTCTGGTTATGAGGGATGGAACCAGAAAGGGGTGGTGAGGTCGAAGGCACTGCTTACTCACTCAGCTTGGAGTTTGTTCCAGTCACTGGGTTCACCAGCATGTGCCAACTCATAAAGCCTGCAGAGGAGCCCCTGATAGTGCATGCAAACACACACCTGCAGACACACACACAAACCTACATATACACACACACCTGCACACCCACACACATACACACACCTGCAGACACGCGCCTGCATACCCACACACCTACACACATACACCTACACACACACCTGCAGACACACACGCCTGCACACCCACACCTACACACACACACCTGCAGACACATGCACATGCACACACACCACATATACACACACCAGCCTACACATATACACCCCACACCACACATACACACCTCATACCACACAGACATGCACATATACACACCACATATACACACACAAACATACACACATCCCACACCACACACACCTTACACCACACACACATGCACACCACACATCACACAACCCACACACATCACACTCATATGCAGAACACACAGGCAGCACACACCACACATACCACATACATACCACACACACATCACCACGCACACATGCACATCACACACCACACAACCCACACACAAACCACACACATGCAACACACGCCACACATACCACATACCACACACATCATGCATACATACACACTATACACACCACACACCACACACCCCCACTCCCCGCCCCCACACCTCCCACCCCAGGGCTGGGGGCGTGGTGCGCTGCTGTGGTGCCTGGCTGGAGGTGTCTGACTCTCATGCTGGCTCTGTGGCTCCCTGGGAAGCACTTTGTTCTGAAACCCTTCAATGTCCTTTTGTACCCAAACATCCTATGTGTCTGAAGAAATATGCGTCACCTATGGTTCCAAGTGCACACAAAGTCACTTCAACTTTCACAGGGCAACAGGTCTAATTCATTGCAGAACTGCCTTGCACCTTTCCCTGAAAGTGACATTAGTCCTGGATCCCCTATTCTCATCCTGGTCACTCACTGTAGCTCCAGCCCTGGGGCCCCAAGCCCTCATTTTCTACCTCCCAGTCCTTGGCCCATGGAGCCTCCACATCCAAGGAGCTTCACACTCCACAGGCTTCCTTGGCAAGATCTGGGGTACATCCAAGAGGAAGGTGGTCGAAGAGCTGAGTTGGAGATGAAAATAGGGCACAAGGAGGCAGAGGCGACTCAGCCACACCATTCAGCCAGTTTCACATCTAGATACACATGTGTGTGCTATTTGATATAAATTTATGCATGGTGTGTTTTGTGTCTAAATGAATCAGTATGTTCCAGCGATGTTCTAGAGCAATTGTGTGTGTGCACACAGGTGTCCGTTTTCCAGGGTCCTCCCAGCAGTCTATAGAGTTCAAAATCCACAGGTGTTCAGGCCTCCTGGGCCCCTTCCCCTTTGTAGAATCTATCCCAAAGGCAAACATGCACGTCTGTATGGTCACCCTCTCCTCTTGTCCATTTCTCCCCACTGGCCACTAGTTCTCACCCTCTCCCACTCACTCACCTCCTCAGCGGAAGGTGGGTCCAACCTTGGGAGTGCTCATGTGGTTTGCAGCTTCTCCGTCACCCTCTCAGTGAGTTTGAGTCCCCGACCGGGAAGATGTCAGGGGAGGAGCTGAATGCTGATCTGGTGAGAATGGGTACTGACCCTCCTGGGTTTGTGAGAGGAGACCTGAAGCTTTGGAGGAAGCCCACATGCCCCACCGGCCCCACCCAGCTGCAGCTAGAGTCCCCCTGCCCACTTCATGGGTCCCCTGGGATCTGGTGCGTAAAGGAAGATGCCAAGGTCCTGAGGTTTGCTCTGGGCCCAGCCTCTGGTCCTGCTGGCCATGTTTCCCCCAAGCCTCTTTCTCCTGTCCCTCATCTTTGTCTCTCTTCCTCATCAGACCCCAAGGTCTCGTTCCTGTTAAAACTGCACCCCAGTCCTCTTCATTCCTCCATACTGGGCCCCATCTCTTCTCTTGCAGGCACCAAAGACAACAAGAAGAGAGGCTGCAGGTCCTCAGCAAGCTTTACAAGTATGCCAGATGCGCCTTGCAGTGGATCAGCTTTCTGGGAGAGGTAAAATGGAGAGAGCAATCAATCTGTAATCAGGTCAGCTGCATTGTAACCCCAGCTGACCAGAAATCACTCAGTGTCTTTGGCCAAGTCACTTAGGTTTCATTTCCTGATCTGCAAAAATAAGGACTCCAGATGTTGAGTGCCCCTGTTCCTTTTTCCATTCTCTGCTCTCCCAGGAAGCCCCCCTTCAGCTTCCAGCTCTAGGCAGGATGGAGCTCAAAGCTTCATTGTGTCAGAAAGGGCCCCTCAGGTTAAGTCTGGCTGTCTCTGTCTCTGAGTTACACAGGAAGGAGAGAGTGGACCGCAGGCAGAACATGAAGACACAAAGCCTCTGACCCTCCTCTCATCTTCCAAGTGACAGGATTCTGTGGTCCAAGTAGCTCTGGCTGAAGAGAGGGTGAAGCTCCCGAACCATGGTGATTCTCAGAGGTCTGGAAAGCCACAGATGTGGAGGGGACAAGGTGCATGGTCCCTCTGACAAGGTGGAAGCGGGCTGGCTCCCCGCTCCAGGGCTGTGTCCCCACACTCTGGGCTCTAGATCGCCAACTGTTTTTATTCCATGAGAACCTGGCTGTCGCCTCGTAGCAAGCGAGTGGGAAAGGGAGGGTATGTGGAGCCGCTAAGCCCAGAGTAAGCAGCACTATTTGGGGCTCAGAAGACAGGAACAAACCTTCATCCCAAAGCCCATCATGGCTGTTAAAAATTCAAACCCAAAGCAAAATCCTTTTCCAGAAGTACGCAGTCTGCTCACCATCGTCTTTGGGGCAGCAGCCGTGCAGGGTGGCATGTGGTTGCCAGTCTTCCCCTGGTTTGTCCCTGCCTGCACTTGCTCTTCTCTCTTCAACCAACAAACTCAGTGAAAGGGCAGCCAGTGATAAGAACTCTTTTGGGCCGGGCGCGGTGGCTCACGCCTGTAATCCTAGCACTTTGGGAGGCTGAGGTGGGTGGATCACAAGGTCAAGAGATCCAGACCATCCTGGTCAACATGGTGAAACCCCGTCTCTACTAAAAATACAAAAATTAGCTGGGCATGGTGGTGCGTGCCTGTAGTCCCAGCCACTCGGGAGGCTGAGGCGGGAGAATTGCTTGAACCCAGGAGGTGGGGGCTGTGGTGAGCTGAGATCCTGCCATTGCACTCCAGCCTGGGTAACAAGAGCGAAACTCCATCTCAAAAAAAAAAGAACTCTTTTGAATTCTATTTATTTACGACAAGCACTCACCCAAACACCCCACCACCAAAATAGCAAAATGCCAGACTTGTTTAAGGGGGATTGTTTAACATGTATAGACATGCCTAAACCCTCGGACGGGGACAGGTTGGGAGGAGCGTGTCCTTCCTGAAGGTCTGGGTGTGAAGGGTTCAGGACAGAGAGACCCAGGAGCAGGGAAGGAGCAGAATCGAGGAGGAGGAAGTAGGGGCACACCTGAGAACCTAGGGGCTGGGAGGCACCAGTGAGTCGGGCACACACCTTCCCCAACATTCCCACAGCTGGAGCTTCAGCCCTGGGTGGAACCGCAGTAGGGAGAAGGTGGTGGCCCAGCCTCCCCCTGGACCGCAAGGCAGTGCTGAGCTGAGGCACCAGGGACTGGGCAGATTCTGTGGCAGGTACCTGAGCTGGGAGGCTGAGAGGAAGGCAGGGTGGCAGGAGCCGAGGGGGCCAGGAGGTGCCGTCCCAGCTGAGTACAGGGAGGGACGGAAGGTAAACAGTGCATTCTCCAGATGACTGTTGGGCAATCCTGGACCTAACTGGGCACCAGGAGCGTGAGGTCCCTAGTCAGTCACTACGATACAAGGAACTAGAAAATTTAAAAAAAAGACTTTAGCTATTCTGCAACTCCCCACCTCCCCTGCCCCTATCACACATAATTCTTGGGGCTTGGGGCATGGTTCCCTCCTGTGTGTACTGCTCTGTGCAGTGTGTATGCTGTAGTGTGCCAAGTGGCTTTGTTTGAGCATGTGTGTGCTGCTACAAGCATAGGGCAAGGTGGGAACGGGTGTTTGCTTGTTCCCACAATCAGAGTATACAATGATCTGATAGGAGTATCTGTCCACCCATCACCCCTGTCGTGACAGAGCTATGTGCCGTATCCTGGGAGCAGTTCTCCTGCCTGGGGCTCCCGCTTGTCCAGCTTTATCTCCCTCCTCTTCCTCCTTTTCCTTGCTTTGCTGAGGTTCCTAACTGTAAGAGCTGACTTTGGCGTGTCTGAGGGACCCCTGAGTCTTCAAGCTGCTGGGAAGGAAGACCAGGAACTATTTTGCAGGCAGCACTGGGCCTAAAATTCTTGCACACAGACCAGAGGGCAGAAGGAAACTATCAGCACAGGGCTGCCTGTCCAAGTCAACACTGAAGGTGCTGGTTTTTGATGCTGCGACTGAGGTTATGTGCTCACCACTGAGGGTGGCTGCTGTAATGCCCCAAACACACTGTCTGTCAGAGGCATGCAAGCGCCTGTGAGCTGAGAGTCTCAGACGTGTCTCTTAGTTCCGTTATCTGTGTTCACCCTTGCTACAGACTTTGTGAAGAGGGTCGTGCCCGACCCACCTGGGTCTGGATTTGTCCATCTGTCCATACAACGAGGGAGCCCCTATGGAGACAGACCTCTCCAGGAGCCCAGAAATCCTGGGTCATTGCCCTGCTCTATTCCGGTGAGAGCTGTGACTTCAATCAGACAATCTCTCTGAAAATCAGCTTCCTTGTCTGTAAAACAGGGACACCTAATACTGCTCTGTTTGCTTTATGGCGTTGTTTTTAGGATTAAAGAAGATAACGGCCATGAAAAGACTTTATACACCATAAAGTATCATATGAATGCAAGTCACTTGTTTTACCGTTTTGCTTTGGTGGGAGTGTTCGAAATCGAACCCATCTAGGAAACGGCTTTCCAGTAGAGACTTTAGAGCTGTCTTACCTCAGGGGCTCTGAGTTGTGAGGTAGAAGTAGGAGGTCTTGGAGCCAGATAAATCTGGGTTCAGAATCAGACTCTGCTAATTACTGGCTGGGTGATTATATTAGGCAAATCAGCCCACCCTTCTCAGTCTCAATTTCCTTGTCTACAAAATGAGCACAGTAGTAGTCACTTGACCTTAGGCGACTTGCTCAGCCTCTCTGGGCCTTACTTGCCTGCCTATAAAACAAGGATGACAACAGTTAACTTGCAGGCTCCTGAGAATTAAAGAGAGAAGGGTGTGCAAGGCAGCTGGCCCATGGCAAACGTACAGTAATAGCCCTGTTCTTATTCCCTCATTCTTGTCTTCTGTGGCTGTTATTCTGCCTTGGAGCCCTTTCAGTGACAGACCAGATTACCCTCTGGTGAACAAATCTGCTCTCTCCCTCCAGGAGACTAGAGTAGATCCAGCAGCAGGCTGTTACCACCTACACAGGGTGGGTTTCCGTAGCATCCCTTCCATAGACCTCGCCCCCTGCCCTCCCAAAGAGACTGTTTACATCTAAGTCCCTTGTTCACTGTTAACTTGAATAGTGAGGAAATAGGGGTCATGGCATTTCCCTATACCGGGCTCCCTAACCAGGCCAATCCTGCCCCAGTTCAGAAAGACACCCCAGATGATCTCTTCCTAAACTCCAGCTCATCCTCTGAAGCCCAATTTGGATGTCAAACTCTCCTTTGTTCCTTAGGCACCCAGCCCTACCCAGTCAGGGCCAGTCTCTGCCTCCTCTGCGCCCGCCTCTCTCCCCTCCTGCCCTGCATGAAAAGGATCTTACTGCATTTACATTGTCCCTTTGCTTGCCTATGTTTCCCATGTGGAGAGTCTCAAAGGAAGAGGCTAAATCACATCACATTCTTCTTTTTCCCCATTGACGTGCCTGGCATACAGTTTATGTTGAACTACGTTTTGTGAAGGATGAGCTGTGTCTGGGAAATTGCAAGCCATTTAATAGGTATATTTTCTTTCCTAGGCCCCAAGGGCAAAGGTGGCCCAGTATACAACGGAGGGGCTCAGAAGGTGGTGAAGAGCAAGGAGAGGTAGCAGGGAAGTGTGTGTGTGTGTGTGTGTGTGTGTGTGTGTGTGTGTGTGTGCCTGGTGGGGGTTGGGAGGGTATTTTGCAATCCCCAGCCCACACGCAGAGAAATGGCCATCTGCTCTTGAAAGATTAATTGGCCTAGAGAAGGTGGGAAGGGAGCAGAAGCTAGGATGGAGGAAAGGACATGGCGTGTGTAGCAAAGACACCTGTGCCCGCAGCCATTCCCACCTTCCCATCCTGAGCTCCCGTCAAGGCTGGCCTGGAACCCAGAGGGAGGGAGTGATCGCTGACCTGAGACCTAGAGGGGTTGGCACAGAGGCCAAGGAACCTGGGATTGCTTCCTTCTTGCCCCTCAGGTTCACTAAGTTCACCCATGGAAGGAGGGAGAGAGAAGGGGAAGAGACAGAGACTTCTGCCTGGGTAAAGAAAGAACAAGTTGCTTGGGCAACATGGTTAAACCCATCTCTGCAAAAAAAAAAAAAAAAAAAGCCAGACATGGTGGCGCACCTGTAGTCCCAGTTACTTGGGAGGCTGAGTTGAGACTGCAGTGAGCCATGATCATGCCACTGCACTCCAGCCTGAGCAACAGAGTAAGACCCTGTCTCAAAAAAAACAAAAAAGAACAAGTTGCAATTCTCCCTTCGCAGCTGCCCTCTCTGGAGGTGGTTTGTTTAGGGAAAAGAGAGGGAAAGTGAGGGACTATGGGATGAGGGGCTGGAGTCTGAGAGTTCTTTAAGAAGGAAAGAGCCATCACTGGGGGCTCTTTCCCATGGGCATGAGAGAGGCGCTAAGGACCTCACCAGTGACACCTTCACGGAGCCATGGTCTTTTATTTCTACATCTCCTTCCCTTACCTCCTTATGTCTGAATTGAAAGGCAGTGTCCAGAGAGGGCTGAGAAAAAGCAGAGGGAGCAAGAGCACAAGAGAAGGGAACCAGGGTGGCCCAAGGTACTGCAATCACTCCTTACAGCAGTACCATTTTAGGAACACGTGTGCCTTCACATGCTTGGCGCTATTTTGTTGTCATAATCATGTCAGGTGCACAAGTCAAAAATGATCATCACTCACTGATGTACAGTTTCCTCAGCTAACACCATGGCAGAGCTGGGGAGTGAAACTGGGTTTTCACATGCTCACATCATCCGTAAAGGGCCCTGGTTCTCGGGGGAGCTCTGCTCGTGGGGATAAGAAAAGAGGCCGCAGCTGAGGCGGCCTTGGATTAGCCCAGTACCTGACAGTCACCCACCACAGAAGGCCCTGGTGGTGGTTGGGACAGGGTGGTAGTGATGACGTGTCTTGGAGGCATGTTGCAATCCTCAGTGGGCACCGCAGCTTGGTCAGGAAGAAGAAAAGAAGAAGTGCAAGTAAAAGAGCCAAGGAGAGAAAGCTTCGTTTATGAGACAGTGGCCTTTACGAATCACGAAGGAGCCTGGGCACAGTGGCTCACACTTGTAATCCCAGCACTTTGGGAGGCTGAGGAGGGCGGATCACCTGAGGTCGGGAGTTCGAGACCAGCCTGACCACATGGAGAAACCCCATCTCTACTAAAAATACAAAAAAGATTAGCTGGGCCTGGTGGTTCATGTCTGTAATCCCAGCTACTTGGGAGGCTGAGGCAGGAGAATTGCTTGAACATGGGAGGTGGAGGTTGTGGCACTCCAGCATGGGCAAACGAGCAAAACTCTGTATCAAAAAAAAAAAAAAAAAATCATGAAAGCGATGCTCTTTCCCACAGGCAAGTGCAGGAAGCGCTGCACAGGTGAGGGTGGAGGCACACACTCGGGCTTCCCAGCTGCAGCTGGCTTGCACAAGCCCCTACCCCTCAGGCCCAATTGGTCCTAATTGCCGCCTCCTCGAACACAAAGATAGCAAAGAGGTGCGAGCAAAATGAAGGTGTGTCCAGTCCTTCCGCAGGTGGCTGCGGCCTGGCTGCCGTCCCAGGGCAGAGTGAAAGGGGCCACACTCCTTCAACTTCTCCGTCCACATGACATCACTCAGCATTACCCGGGTGAAGTATTTCTCTCCATGTTCATTTCTCATCTTTTCCTCATTAATCTTTAAGAAACAAGTGAGCCTGGCTCAGAGGAGTAAATGCTCCTTGACCCCACGTGAAGGCATTCTCTCAGCTTTTCCTGGAGTGAGTTCAGGTGTGCTGAGAGGCCTTTTGGATGCCAATGTCTCTTTTCTGCCCTGCCATGCAATGCCATCCTGCTCTAGGGACTCGCTAAGGCAGCCCTTCCTTGACATACTCTCTCCCTCCTCCTTTTCTTCCCCTCGCTCAGCTCTGCCCACACCTTATCTTGCATTTCTTCAGGTGCAACACAGAGGGAGGAATGCTGCCCTCTGGCCTCCCTTCTTGAGGCTGCCGGCAGAGCCGTTTCTCAGGTGCAACTCAACTGTCCTTACCAGAACAGAGCGCCTTGTCCATAACATACTTTGCAAACGTCTGAGGGAGGGAGGCATTTTCAAAGTCCAGTGATGCCTGTGAGACCAACATCTTCTCATTGCTTTCCTCCCTCTGGCCTACGAGGCATACAGGAGCATAATTTTTTTTTTCATTCTATATTCTGAAGTAATCAGGGACAGCGGGATACAGGAGAAAAGAATAGTAACCATTTGTGGGTACCTGAAGAATTCCTGAGGCAGAAAGAGCAGTAAGTATTTCTTCTACTCCCTGTCCCTGTCCCTGGAGCCCTATAAAGAAGCCTTGCAGCTGCCTGGCAGGAAGAGACATTTGCATCTAGTTTCACACATGGTTCACTTCCCACATCTTCCCTGCAGTGAGCTGAGCATGTGTTCTGTGTGTGTGTTCTCTTCCTTTCTCACTTGGGCTCCTAAGGGCAGAGGTGGAATCTCGCAGATTATCTTCATGCCTCTTACAGAGGGTACTACATACCAGCCTGATCGTAAGCGCTGTCCCAGAGCTTTGCTGAAGGACTTTCCCCCAATTTTCCTCTTTTCTTACTCTTCATCTTTTTCTTCTTCTTTCTCTTCTCGTCTCTGTCAGCCCCACTCCTGCCCCTTCTCTTCTGCCACCTTTTGCCTCTTCCTCCTCCTCTTTTCTCTCTCTGTCTCACATCCACACACAGACACACAGACACACAGAAACACACACACACAATCACAAGCATATTTAGGCTAAAAAATTTCCTAGTAATCTCATTTGCGTTGGTTTTTATTCTTTCCAAAGCGTTTCCACTCGTATTATGTGGTCATCTTTAATTACTACAACCTCACTCAAAAGGCAGCTATGTTTTTAACACCTTTGAGAGGTGGATCAGAGTGGAAACATGCATGGCCAGTGGGAAAAGTTAGAATAAAGATAAACCAATCATTCCCAGATTCAGTTAATGAATATTTATTTCATAATACATCATACTAGGAATTATGCCAGATGCTGGGAATACAAGGGTGAATAAGATGGGCATCATCTTTACCTTTGTGAGGGTAACAGTCATTTAAACAAATAAGTGCAATACATTTCAGTGCGTGTAATAAAAAGAAAATACAGGTGGTCTAGCAACATAAAGCAGGTGGTCTTTCACCTAACCTAGGAGTCAGGGAGCCCCCTCTTTTAGCACACAGGTGCACATGCACACACCCTAAGTAAATAATCTTTAAGCTGAGACCAATAGGATGAATACAGGTTACAAAGGTGAGGAGGAAATGGAGGCAGAGGGGTAGAAAAGTCCGGAAATTATGAAGCCCAAGAGGAAGGAGAATATAGCACTACCCAGGAGTAAAAATAATACATCATGGTAAAATCATGTGCAGAATGAGATACTTTAAAATATCTTAAGTGACAAACGCAACAACTTTTTCTAATCTACCATGCTATTATATGTATTTTAAGAGAAACATATACACACATATCCTTGGAAATGCCTAGAGCATTTTTGGAAGGATAAAGAAGAAACTTTTTATCAGTAACCGTCCCTGAGAATAACAAGCTAGAGGCTGAGACAGAGGAGAGCTTACCTTCCCAGATACCTTGTGTGCTCTTTGCGTTTTGTGCCATGTGATGTGTGATCTAATCAAAATTAGTTATTTTTCAAAGCACATGTTTAGGGACTAGGCTATCCACAAGACATGAGATGGTGAGATTCACTGAATCTGAGAGTGGAGGACCGGATGCCTAGGATCCTGGCTGAGGAGACTTTGTTGTGCTACTGCGTAGTTCGTTGGGAACACTGGTGGAGGAGCAGGTTTGGTGAGGAGGAAAAGCTGTTCAGTTTGGGACATGTTGATTCTGATGTGTCTGTAAAATATCCAGGTAGAGCGGTCCAATCAATAGGCGTCCAAGCTGTTCCTGCCTGGAGCTCCAGAGACAGATCTAAGGTGAAGATAAGAAGCTAGGGATTCTGAGCTGGTGCATAGTAATTGAATTAGGCAGGGCTACCCAGGTGGGGAGGAAAACAGCCTGTGAACTGAAAAATCTTTAAGGCGTCGGTGGAGGAGAAGCAGCCAGAGCAGTTACGACGTGTGGCACGAGACGTGTTAACAAGTAGCGCATTATTAACTGTAATCTGAATGCTACAGAGAGTTCAAGCAAAACTAAGACTGTTCAGTCTACAGGTATACAACCTCGCCACGTGGTATCTGTGGTATCTGTAGCATGAAGAAGACATGAGTAGAGGTGTCAGTGGGAGGCCAGTAGACAATGGGGTTTACTCTTAAGAAGTTTGGCCCTGAACAGGGAGTAAAAAAGATAAAACAGTAGCTGAAAGGAGAGGTGGGGTTGAGGGAGGGAGTTTGCAATTTCTTTGAAAATGCAAAAGAATAGAGCATGCTTATTTGCTGACAGCTACCAGGGAAAAAAAGGTTGAAGATACACACGTGAGAAGAGACATCAATGGACCTGGGGTGTGAAAAGACAGAGTTCGGAACGGATCTAGAACACAGATGGGAGTTTAGCTTTGCACAGGAGTAGAAGTTGTAAACAGAAAAAGATGTCTGAGACAGGTCTCGATCAAGTTAGAGGTTTGTTTTGCAAGGTTGAGGACACACTCAGGAAAAAGAGACACAGAAAGCTCTGAGCCTGCACTTTTCCCAAAGTGGGTTTTGAAGGCTTCAGTACTTAAAGGGGAAAAAGCTGGCAGGAGGGGAAGGAGGAAAGTTAAAGAAAGGGGGAGGGTAGACAAATAAGACAAGTGGTTACATTCTTTTTTTTCTCTTTTTTGCTGCCACCCCACCCCCACACCAAGTGGTTACATTCTTTAGAGGCTTTGATTAGTGCTCACTGAATCTACATGTTGCATGCCAGAAGCAGGGAGCAGAGGAAAAGTCAATTGTGTATTTGTGTCATGCTCCATAAATCTGCACTTTACATAAGACAAAGTAAATTAGAGGAAGAAGTCAAAATATGCCTTCATCCCAGGGTAGGTGAAGGGACGATTTCTGTTCCCCTCTTCTCCTGCACCTGTGAAGATAAACTGTTAATTTGCAATGTCAGGGTGAGGGAGGCCACCTGTTTAGGAACAAAAAAGACAGGGATTTCCAAACTTGTTGGAAGAAAGGCAACTTCCAAAAGTTTGACTCAGTTTCCAAACTCAACTTTTCCCTTTCACCTGGTGAGTTTGAGGTCCCAAGATTTTATTTTCCTTTCACATCCCCCTCCCCTTCCCGTTCTTCCAAATCTTTCAGGGAAAGCATTGTAGGAGAAAATGAGACTCTTATCTCAGGTTTGGTCTGATCCCTTGTCACTAGGACAGTTTATTTCTAGATGCTTAGGTCCCTCATTTTAGGTAGGATCGTTCTTAGGTTGCAAAATCTCATGTCCCACAGAGGAAAACAGAGGACAGAAGAGAGAAAGAAAACCAGTAAAAAAAAGGAGGAAAGATCATTGTAAGGTTTATTTCTCTTGTGAGGTTTATTGCTGAGTTTAAAATGAGGAAACTGAGGTCAGCACAAGAAAACTAAATGCCAATATATTTAACTCCCGGATGAGGTTCTGTGGTCCTGGGGAAAGGGGCCAGAAAAGTCGCGCCTGACTCTTCTCAGGAGTGGGGTTTTATAGGGAGGGAAGGCGTTCTGATTGGCTGTGGAGAAACAGGATGTGAACGGGGCAGGCTGCTATTGGTAGGTAGGCGGGATTTCCGGAGAGCGGGCTGTACTGTTGGGCAGGTTTTGGTGGGACTTCTTTTAAATTTTGGCAGGTTTTCCAATGGCTAGCTAGGTGCCAAGTGCAGAGTTTGGTGCCGAGTGCAGAGGTGGGCGTTAGGGCCCAGTGCAGAGTTTAGTGTTGAGTGCAGATCCTGGTGACATAATTTTCAGGTGTGGAGAGGGATGGGCGTGTCCGAGCTCCTGGCGAGGCAACCAGCCTTACAATCATGACAACAAAAGGGGAAAGTAATCCTGGAAAACTGATGTAGGCTATGTTACTCTGAAGTCCATGCATCACTAGGCAGGCACAAAAGTGGTTTATATATTTAAACAAGTTGCTGTTACTTTTCCCAAAGTTCAAGTTTCTAGTTTCACTTGGCAGAACTTTAAGAAAAGCACAGTTTTAATTTAAACTTAATTTTAAATTAAAATTTCTAGTTTTAATTTCTAGATTCCAAATGAGAAAAAAAAAATGGGAGCAAATGAAAGAAAAAGGGAAAAAATATGAACAGTAGTTTGGAGACTTGTAGCCAGGAAAGAACTTAGGATTCAGTCCAAATACATTTTAATGAAGACTAAAACTGAAAAACAATGGATAAGGTAAGGTCTAAGAATAAGTGTTTTATACTCTTTTTTTTTTGAAACATAATTTTTCTCTCCTTAGTCTTCCATTTTTATCAGACAAATCATAGTGGGATGAATTTATTTTAAAGAAGTTTTAGTTGTATTGTACGTGGCCTGATTCTTTGTATAAAGTGCAGCAAGAGTAATTATTTTCTATATAGGTTCTTTTTTTTACTTGGCTTGCTAGAACCTTTTTTGTTTAAGGACTCTCAGGTTGGACTTTTGTTTCTTTTCTTTTCTTTTTGAGATGGAGTCTCGCTCTGTCGCCTAGGCTGGAGCGCAGTGGCATGATCTCAGCTCACTGCAACCTCCATCTCCTGGGTTCAAGTGATTCTTCTGCCTCAGCCTCCCAAGTAGCTGGGACTACAGGAGCCTGCCACTATGCCTGGCTAAGTTTTGTATTTTTAGTAGAGATGGGGTTTCACCTTGCTGGTCAGACTGGTCTCAAACTCCTGTCCTCAGGTGATCACCTGCCTCGGCCTTCCAAAGTGCTGAGATTGCAGGTGTGAGCAACTGCACTCAGCCAGATTAGAGTTTTTAAAGACCCCAATCCTAGTCAATTTATTTGCACCTGCAGATATCTGTATGAATTGAGTGAATGCCTCTCTTCTTAGTCTCAAGATAACTTGGGGTTCCTGGGCCTGTCAGAAAATAACATTCTTTACTTATCACAGGTTGGAAACCCTGTAAAAGAATTGTGTAGGCAAGGGACAAGGCCAGTTTTTTAAAGGATCTTTTATTGGCTCTATAAGTCAATGGCAATTACTTAAAACAGTTTGCTTATCTCTTAAAATATTTCATTCTAGTCAAAGCTTTAGTGAAATAGTAGTCTCCAACTGTGTCCTGTTACAAAAGAAAGGAGATTTTTATTGAAACCATACAAATAATGATATTGTCATAAATTAAGAATACTCAAAAATAGTTTTCAAATTCTGGAAAAATCAGGTAGAAAGAAAGAAATATGCTTTAAATTTGGCTCACAAGAGCATATTTTACTCAATTATTTAAAGCTGTAAACAACCCCAAAACTGAAAAGAATCAGCAATGTTTCAGATAAAAAAGGTCACACAAAAATTATTTTAGTCTTCTATTAGCTCAGTTCATGCAATTAACCTCTGTTCTACTTGATATTGGGTCAATAATCCTCATGAATACATCAGATCTCTGAAGGTTTTTTTTTTTTCCTCTCTCTCCCTCTCTTTGTTAATGGGACAATCTCCAAAGCTATCAGAAACCTTCATTTAAAAGTATCCATCTGATATGGTTTGGCTTTGTGGCCCCACCCAAATTTTATCTTGAATTGTAATCCCATAATACCCACCATGTGGTGGGATGGACCCAGTGAAAGGTAACTGAATCATGGGGGCATATTTCCCACATGTTGTTATCATGATAGTGAGTTCTCATGAGAACCCCTTCTCTCTGAGTTGCCCACTGTACTCCAGCAGGGGCAATAGCTGGTTAGGTAAGGGGCTACCCGTTTCACTTGGCACTTATTCTGTTTCCTTCTCCCCTGTGAAGAGTTGATTCTGCCATGATTCTAAGTTTTCTGAGGCCTCCCCAGTCATGCAGAACTGTGAGTCAATTAAAGTTTTCTTTATAAATTATTGTCTCAACTACCTCTTCATAGCAGTATGAGAATGGACTAATACACCATCAGAGTCCTATAGCTGATTATAAACAACATTTTGATAAGGAACAAAGTAAAATAATAATTGGGAATGACAAAAGATATCCATGGTCAAAGATATAACTGAAAAGGAAATCTGATTATTTCTGTGGTACACAGTAATTTAAAATAATTATAATGATTACTGTTAATATATACCAAGACATATTAAAAATTATAAGAATATTATACAATTTTGGAACACATAGCATAAATGTATATTTTATATTTAAATATAAATTTATATTTATATAAATATAACCCAAAGAAAGTTAAATGCCATTTTATATTTGGCAATGCTTCCTGTATGATTTTAATGTATCAACTAAGCCAAATATGTTTCTCTTGGACCTTTAAAAGTCAGTTTGAGGTTAAAAGACTGCATTTAGAATTTAATTTTTTGGAAAGTCTGTCAAACATTAAAAGTTTAAAGCACTTGATATCACAAAATGAGATTACAGATTATTATAAAGGAAGTCATTTAGCTAAAGTGATAACTCACCAATTTTTTTAAAGCAGAAATCTTTACTCCTTGATAAAGAAGAGCTTAGTTTCCTAAAAAATAGGACCTAATAGAGACAGCATCAAGTCGACTGAATCTGTCTTTCTCTTTTTCTTTATTATTATTATTTTGTTTTTGCAGTTTATTCAAAGGGTAAATGAAAAAACCATCTCTTAATATTATATAAAAATCTTACTTAAAAGATAAAACCAAATTTTATTTATTCTATTCTGTATTATTAATTCTAAAGCTAATTTTAATAGAATCTTGTAAGCAAATCTATCAAATTTTAATTAGTTTGATTATAAGGTAAGGTTTCCACAAGACTTTTATAAACTTTATAAATTCATTTTAAAGAACAGATCAATATTCCAAGAAAATCCTGTTATCCTCCACAGGTGCTCAGATTCGGATCCCTTCATCATGTGCTATTTATATAAATGTTCAATTTACATAAAAACTAAATAATTCCCTTAAAATTTTAGCCAAACTTGATCACACACAAAATTCCTTTTATAAGATCAATCTTCCACAAACCTTCTACAACTTGCTTAAAGCTTCAGTTTTGTCCTTTCTGTTAACTTGAAACAATCCTTAAAATATTCTAAACTAGGGCTGGGCACTGTGGCTCACACCCGTAATCCCAGCACTTTGGGAGGCCGAGGAGGGTGGATCACTTGAGGTCAGGAGTTCGAGACCAGCCTGACCAACATGGTGAAACCCCGTCTCAAAAATAAAAGTCTTCTAAACTTGAAAAAAAAAAAAAACACCTCTTTTTTTTTTAAAAGAGCCACACTCTCATGACTTATTTTAGCATTTGTTTTTTTTAAAAAAACTACATCCTACCTCTTTAATACACATTGTTTGTACCTAATAGTTTTAATTACATTCATTAATTTATAATGTTAACTCTTAGTAACTCTTATTTTTAGTGAAAAACCTAGGTGGTAAGAAATTTTAATTACATACCAGGTGCACAGACCAGGACAAAGGACAATATCTGGGGGTATGCCAAGGGCTCAAATCAAAAAACATGTAAGTTTATAGGCAAGTTAAGCAAGTATTAAAAGGATTACAGGGCTGAGTGCAGTGGCTCATGCCTATAATCCCAGCACTTTGGGAGGCCGAGGCAGGTGGATTGCTTGAGACCAGGAATTCAAGACTAGCCATGGGCAACGTGGTGAAACCCCATCTCTTAAAAAAAAAAATACAAAAATTAGCTGGGTGTTGTGGTGCACACATGTAGTACCACCTACTTGGAAGGCTGAGGGGAAAAGATTACTTGTGTCCAGGAGGTCAAGGCTGCTGTGAGCAGTGATCACACCACTGTACTCCAGCATGGGCAACAGAGCAAAACTGTCTCAGAAAACAAAAACAAAAACAAAGGACTACAGAAGCAGAGTTTTAAAGAGCTTCCACTATGAAGAGAATAAAGAAGAACGATGGCAACTGAGCTGTTGTACATACCCTGCCACCAGTGTGTCCCAGTGTGTGTGAGCATGTGTGTTACACAGTGTGTGTGAGCATGTGTATAACACAGTGTGTGTGAGCATGTGTGTTACACAGTGTGTGTGAGCATGAGCATGTGTTACACAGTGTGTGTGAGTATGTGTATAATACAGTGTGTGTATGTGTATAACAGTGTGTGTGAGCATGTGTGTTACACAGTGTGTGTGAGCATGTGTATAACACAGTGTGTGTGAGCATGTGTGTTCCACAGTGTGTGTGAGCATGTGTATAACACAGTGTGTGTGAGCATGTGTGTTACACAGTGAGTGTGAGCATGAGCATGTGTGTTACACAGTGTGTGAGCATGTGTATAACACAGTGTGTGTGAGCATGTGTATAACACATTGTGTGATCCCTCACTGTTGGGCACTCAGCCCTGAGCTGGTGGTATCTGAATGAACAGTCTGTGGTTTCACAAATCCCACTTATATCTCTGCTATCCCAGACCACAGTCCTCTGAAAAGCTGTCACGGCTTTTTGGTGAGGGTGATGATAGGAGCTAGAATTAGTAGTGCTGCAGACACAAGAGAGGTTACCCATGAGCACCTATAATGGGTGCCCTGGACCCCTGATTCCTAATTTCCCTCCTGGAGAGGGATGACCCTTTCTCTATTGTTGCTGGTCCTTTCACAGCTCAGTGTGGGGCCGAGGGAGATGGGAATGGAGGATGGCTATGTCAGGAGTCCAAGCAGGGGCCTGTTGCCTCCAGGCACATGGATGATTAGCTCCTAGGGACAGAGCAGGAGGGTCCTAGAAAATAAATGATTAGGCCATTCAAATATAGGCATAATTTGCCGTACGTACTTAAAAACACAGCAGGATGCAAACACTCCAGACTGTGAGCCTCAAAAAGCAAAGATAGGGCAATTCAACAACAACAACAACAACAACAACAAAAACCTAATTCAAAAATGAAAAAATAAACCTAAAAGACATTTCTCCAAAGAAAATATATAAATGTCCAATAAGTAGGTACATACAAACATGCCCAGTATCATTAGCAGTTAGGGAAAGGCAAATCAAAACTACATGTGAAACCACTTCACACCCATTAGAAGGTAATGTAAAATGGTAAAAGCCACTGTGAAAAACAGTAGGGCAGTTTCTCATAAAATTAAACGTAAGAATTATCTAGCAATTCCATTTTTAGGTGTATGCCCAAAGTAACAGATATTGTACATCAGGTTCACAGCAGCATTATTCACAACAGCCAAAAGGTGGAAAAAACTCAAATGTCCATTGGTAGATGGATAAACAAAATTTGGCAGATTGTGGACTAAGATTGCAGAATCCCACTTGTATAAGGTATCTAGAACAGTTATATTTGTAGACAGAAAGTAGAATATTGGTTATCAGGGGCTGGGGCAGGGAGAGAGCTGGAGAGTTATTGTTCAATGGAGATTAGAGTTTCAGTTCGGAATGATGAAAAAGTTTCATAAATGCATAATGGTGTGATGGTTACACAATGTGATGGTTACACAACAATGTGAATGTACTTAATGCCACTTAATTGTGCATCTAAAACAGATAACACAGTACATTTTATGTGACATGTACTGTGCCTCAATAAAAAATTAAAGAAGACAAGAATAAGAACATTTTCTCATTGTAGTTGCAGTTTGGGTGCTCAGTGGGGAGACAGTCCAACAGGAGGTTAGGAAAAAAAGAAGGGCCACAACCTCTAAGCCGTGCCTGGCCCTCCCCACATGGAGCCCTGGGGAGCCAGAAAAGCCTCACAGCTTACTTTTTAATTTTTTCTTAAGCTGGAGTCTCGCTCTGTCTCCCAGACTGTAGTGCAGTAGGGCAATCTTGGCTCACTGCAACATCCGCCTCTCAGGTTCAAGCAATTCTCTGCCTCACCCTCTTGAGAAGCTGGGATTACAGGCACCCACCACCAGGCCTGGCTAAATTTTTTTTTTTTTCTGTATTTTTAGTAGAGACAGGGTTTCTCAGGCTTGTTTTAAACTCCTGACCTCATGATCCACCTGCCTTGGCCTCCCAAAGTGCTGGGATTACAGGCATGAGCCACCACACCTGGACACAGCTTACTACTTTCTAGGGCCTGTGTGGGGAAGAAGAGAAATGGTCCTGACATTAATCTAGCATCCCTACCACATGTCTTTAGTTGCCAACTTCCTTTTTCCTGAGATGTGGGACTTCCAAGAACCCAGAAAATATGTAAGACAATAGATGACCGTTGTCCATTGCCAGAAATTCTGATGTGAAGTATGAGACATGGCCCTTTACAGATTGTCCTGTCCCATCCTCCCATGATTAACAGGCACAGAAGTTAGACACTGGCATAGGCAGATGTCTCTGTCTCTGTCCCCACCCCTAGGCCAACCGGGAGTAAGGTCAAGAGTAACAGTGATGCTAATCAGAAATGGTAGACCTCCTCTCCGTCCTCCTCACTAAGGTTCAGTCCAAGATTCAAGTGCCCCAGGGTGTTTCGACGAAGGATCTCCCAGCCTCGGTGACTGCTGCTCTGGGACGTGGTCCGGGATAGGGAGGAATTTGGGAAGGCCAGGGAGGCTCTGGCTAGAGTCCCATTCTCAGCCCCAGAGGGCTGTTTCTCAGAAAGATGCTCTTGGTCATCCTCCTTGTCTGAGTTCTTGAATGCTTCCACATAGCGAAGCACTCGCAGAGGATTCTGATCATTGTGGTTCTCAACCCTGATGAGGGGAAAGGGGAAAGGGCTCAGTCCAGGTCAGGAGAGATGGGCAGGGGAGAAGCAGAGGTGAACATTTAGAAAGCAGAGTCACGAGGGAAGGAGAAAGAAGGGAGTAGAGTTGAAGCAGGAAGAGTCTCTGGGATCAAGTGAAGGGAGGTGATTGGAGTGGAGGCTAACCTGGGATAGAGATGATCGAGGCTGAGAAATCAGGGCTTGCAGGGTGGTAGGATGCACACTGGTGTGTGTGTGTGTGTGCGCGCGCGTGCGTGCGTGTCTGTGTATGATGTGCTGCTAATACGTGGGAATGTGAAAGAAAACAGAGCCAACAAATAGATAAATGTGTCACAAGGATGACGAGATGCAATTCAAGAAGTAAATGTGAGGAGAGAGGAGTCACATCAGGAGATGAGGGCAGACTATAAAGGAGGAAGTTAGATCCAAGCCAAAAGTACACTGGAAATGGAGGTCAGCCCGGAACAAGACTACAGCCAACTGGGTAACCCATGCTGACACCTGAGGATGGACACATGCACACAACCTTTTACATGTGGCTGCCCTGAGGTACACACAGCATTCTTCTTACCCCTCCACTTTGGCTCCAGCCCCCTCCCCTAGACAGGCCAAGGCAGGCTCCAGGTCACCTCTCTGTCACCCTTCCATCCATGGCCTTATACACATCTGCAGCTTTGCATGTGCACACTGTCACTCACCGCAGGAACCAGCGGTCCCCCAGCCCGTACTCGCACCCGCAGATCCCGGAGCGAGGCCACAGGCAGCGAGGCAGCTTTCGCTCCAGCATCACTGTGGTGGCCACGACCTGGAAGGAGGAAAGAGGGACAAGAAGAACTCAGCCAGAGCCATGAGGGTCAGAGAGGCACTGAGGCCACTGGCAAAGGAACCAAAGGCAGCCTGTGAAGACAGGACACTAGAGGTGGGTGGTGAAAACAGCCACCTAGTCACCCCCCAGCCTATACACCAGGCACTGTGCTACCAGCTTCGCTCATCAAGAAATGAGAGAGGATATTTTGGTGATTGTTTTGAATAAAATAGCGGCCCTTACATTACTATTCAGACTCATGGAAAATGAGTCACTCCAAACTGATCTCAATTTCTTTTTCACAGAAAAGCCACAGACCAGTTATCTTGATTTAAATAAAATGATTAAATAGAATCTCTATCATCCTGGGGATGAATTGATACTGTTGCCGTTCAGGGAATTTTCAGCAAATTAAATATCCATATCTTAAGAAGGAAAAGGGTTAACGACTGCAAAGTTGGCCGGGAAATTTTCAGTAGCAAGTCCACTGCGCGTCTGTCCTTTGCTCAGCCTTCATTAATTACTTAGATGAACCGTGGGAGACAAGCTTATCAAATGTGCCTGTGACACAAAACTAGGAGGGATACGTAATATGTGGGGCAACAGAAGCAATATAAAATAATCTCACTAGACTGAAATGTGGGTGTAAAATCAATAACAAGAAATTTAAGTAAACCAAATCCAAGGCCCTACATTTACATTTAGGAAGCTTAGATAAGCGAGTCATGGAACAAAGACGTGGGGGTGCTGGCTGATCACAAGCTTAATAAGGGCCAGTTGTGTATTTGCTACAAGACCTGCCTCTGTTTTAGGTGCCCTTAGCTTTATGCCCAAGTAAGGAAAGGCATGGCCTCACTTTGTACGGTATTGCTCCAGTCACACTGGGGACTATTTTAGTTTCAAAGGAACCATGATCTATCAGCGCATGAACAAAGGGTGCAATCAGAATAGGTTGGAGGCCTGGCACGGTGGCTCACACCTGTAATCCCAGCACTTTGGGAGGCCGAGTGACGATCGGGATGGTCAGGAGATTGAGACCATCCTGGCTCACACGGTGAAACTCCGTCCCTACTAAAAATGCAAAAAATTAGCTGGACGTGGTGGCACACACCTGTAGTCCCAGCTATTCAGGAGGCTGAGGCAGGAGAATTGCTTGAACCTGGGAGGTGGAGGTTGCAGTGAGCCAAAACCGCACCACTGCACTCCAAAAGCCTGGGTGACAGAGTGAGACTCCGTCTCAAAAAACAAACAAACAATAGGTTGGAGCCAGGAAGGCTTACTAACTGAAGGAATTATTCATGTTATAAATAACTCACGTCTTTCTACTATCTATCTTTCTGGTTACTCTACACTTCTCTGTTTCTTAGTTGCACCCAGTTCCCTCCTAGCCAGGACTTTCCAGTCATTCTGTTCTCTTTCACTGGACAGGTTTTCTTCTTTGCTTGAAAGGAATGTCTGTTGTTCTTCCTGAGCCATCATGGAGCCACCTCCCTCCTCAGGTAACAGCACCCATTTTTCATTTAGGGAATTGCTCCCTCACTCTCAGTACGTTGGTTTGAGTAGACTGGGCTTCACACAAGAGCAGTTCTGCTTTATTCGTCTGTTCTTCCCCAAACCTCCCCTCCACCACCATCACCAACACCCCCACTATCCAGTCCTTGGTCTTTCTTTAGATTCAACAATGTGCCTATGACCCAGATGTGTTCCCACGAGATGGAACATGAAAGGAGTTGACAGGGGGAAAGATGTTCTTTCAAAGCCTGCAGTATTGCCTGGCACCAGGAGCCTCACAGAACACAACGTGAATGGGCCCGTGGAGCTGTGTGTTGCAATGCACAGCCTCATTCTTTTTAGAGTTTGGAGCTTCTAGAAGTGATCTCATAAACAGGATGGGAGAGCTTGCTTTACGAGAGAGGTCAGAAGAGAGCCAAACAGAGGAACTGATGTAATGTGTAAGATGGGGATCTGCATTCTGGCCAGATACCTCTAAAGTTAGTTTAGTTCTCTATACTTTTCATTTACAAGGACGAACACATCCTCCTCCCGCTGTTTAAAAATCTAAAAGTCTGTTTGAGTTTGGTTTTCTGTCCCTGTAGCCAAGAGTCCTAATCGATACTAACCTTGACCTCCATCCCTTTCTGTCTTTCCTCTTAACTAGTGTGCTCACCTTTGTGTTCTCATCTCAAATGTTACTCCCTCAGGAAACCATGTCCTCACTCCTCATTCTGATTCCTCTGTTGCATCCTTTTCGTAGCACCTTACATTATGGCACTTTTGCTGCTGTGATTTTATGGCTTTTTGTGAAGTCACTCGCTTCATGCCTGTCTTTCCAACTAAACCGTCAGCTCCAGGAGGGCACAGATGGTGTCTGTTGTGCTTGTGCTCATGCTCCGGCTCCTAGACATTTCCCAACACACAGCAGGGTCTACATGATCTTCATTAAATGAATAAAAAGTCTAAGTGAGGGCCGGGCGCGATGGCTCACATCTGTAATCCCAGCACTTTGGGAGGCCGAGGCGGGTGGATCACGAGGTCAAGAGATCGAGACCATCCTGGTCAACATGGTGAAACCCCGTCTCTACTAAAAATACAAAAAAAATTAGCTGGGCATGGTGGTGCGTGCCTGTAATCCCAGCTACTCGGGAGGCTGAGGCAGGAGAATTGCCTGAACCCGGGAGGCGGAGGTTGCGGTGAGCCGAGATCCCACCATTGCACTCCAGCCTGGGTAACAAGAGCGAAACTCCATCTCAAAAAAAAAGAAAAAAAATAGTCTAAGTGAAAAACGATGGCTATATTCAAATATTTGAATGGTGCTTATATGGAAGAATGTGTTCTGTGTTATATGAGAAGGAAAGACTGGAGCCAAAGAATGAAATGTTAAGAATATAGGCTTTAGCTCAATGCCACATGCATGTCTAAGAACAAAATCTTTAAAAATATAAGAAAACTCCCCTCCTCCTATCCTCTACCTGTATTTACAAGATAATAAGGTCCTAATCGGCATTAAGGAAGATATTGAACGACCTTCTGACCAATAAATGACTATTATGTTAAGTAGGAGGTCAGCTTGAGGGCCATTGAGGGTCACTTCCAATTGTAATATTTGTTAGCCTATGGTATAAAGAAAAGATCATGGAGAAACAGGATTTGTAGAAGCAAATAGAAGGTCCAAATTAAAAAGTGGAATATACCAGAACAAGGCCATTTCTAGGTCCCACTGGACTAAAGGATGACTCCTAGATCGACTTTTCACCTGTGAGCAACAATCCCACCCCCTGCCAGTATCCTTCATTTAATCCTCTTCCATCCCTTCCATTTGTCCACATGTACCTCAGGTGTATGCAAAGCTCTGTTGAGGTGATAGCCTCACTGGATTTTGTGTGACTCTTTTAAGAATGATCCACCATAACATATCCCACTTGGATTTTTCTCTCCATCTCCTGCCTCTTAGCAAGACTAACACGAAAGAACTCACCTGGGCCCTCCAGAGCTCATCCCTTTCCTGGGCCACCCTCCAGTGGGTGTCGCCCATCATGGCGATGAACAGGTTGAGCATGAGCAGTGTGGCAATGATGGCGAAGGCAAAGTTGACAATGCTGAACATGAAGGGCAAGTCCACATTGTAGTTGGCAGGCGCATCAATAACGGTGAGAAAAAGCTCGAAGGTGCTGAACAGTGCCATAGGGTAGTCATAGAATTCCCCCAGACTGGTTGGGTCCTCTGTCTGGAAAATGATATAGAACGCTGCTCCGCCCAGGAAGAGGACATGGAGATGGGATAATGGAGTTATCACAATAAGCATGGACCTGGTAAGCACTTATTCTATCTCTGATTTACATATTTGTCCAAATACACTCGCACACATGCACAGATAATTACATACAGATAAATCTTTCCTGTGGAACTGTCTAACCCTAACATGTCCGAAGATTAAGTTCACCACTCTGGGTAATGGTCATGGTTGGTAATAATAATCAGTCATTTAACAGCAACAAAATTGTGTGTGTGTGTGCAGTGTGTATGTGTGTGTATGGATAATGGATAATAGGTCACCTAACTGGTTTCTACATTTTAGAAAACCAAATTCTTAAAAGGCAAGTTATTACAAGAATGAATGGAATCTTCAACAATTTTTAAAGAACAGAACACATGAACAGGCTAAAAGAAGAGCCCCTTTTTCATCTAGATGGCCTCTAGATAACCGTCCGTCACTCTGACATTCCCTGGGTGAATCTGAACCATCACAGGAAACGGATTCCTGCTCAGGGTGGAGCCTACCGGATAGCAGTGACACTGGAACTTCAGGACAGCCCTAGACCATTTGAAAGCCTCCTCTCTGCATGGGGAACTGAAGTACACAATGATTCCAAGAGCAGAAACAGGGTCTTTAACAAAGCATTGCCTCCTTATTCATTTAAGAGAAAAGCAAGGGAAATGGCCAAGAAGTGATCGTTTAGAGAGTTCTGGATAGAGGACATCTGCAGAGGGCCACTCTGTGACCATCACCTCATTTTGTAATCTGTGTTCTATGTAGATGTAGATGGCCAGGGAGTGGGAGGAAAGGATACGTGAGGGCTTGGGGTGGAGAACTCCAAACAGGCAGAAAGCCATAGTCTTACCCTTTCTCCTTTCAGATTTTGGTGGGGTTTTTTGTTGTTGTTACTGTTTTTGGTTGTTGTTGTTATTTTGGTCTATTGTTTTGGGGGACTCCCCATTGAATGGGAAATTCTTGAGGACAGTAATACAGTCCTCCACACTGAGTCACTGCTTTTTAGAGATGGGGGGAGTCTTCATAGGCCGTCTAGTGCCTCCTCTTGTCTAACAGATGATCAGTTGCAGACACTGAGGGCTGAATTTGAGTTACTCACCTTCCACTCTTCAGACCTAGGCCTTCCTCTTTCTGCCCCTCTCTAAGGACTCTCTTCCGCTCGTCCCCCCACCCTCTCCTTCCCTCTGGCTCTCTCCACCTGCCTGCAGTTTCTTGCTGTGCTGCTGCTTTCTTTAGCTCCCTGGCACTCTGACTGGCTGTGCCTTGACTGGGTGCCTGTGTGTCCCTGATCTCCCAGTCTCTCTTCACAACTCTTCTTTATTATTTTCTCTGTCATTCTTCAAACCGTCCAAGCTGTTTTTCTGCACCTCCTTTTTATAATTCTTCATTGTTTTTCTCAACTTTAAATGACCACATATAGAAAGAAAGCAAGTTATATGTTGTTGAGTGCTTTGTTTCCTCTTCTGCATTGTAAACACAGGAGAGTTAAGCGTGGCATGATCTGTGTGTCCACGTGGTTTTCTGAGATCCATGACTGGCCAGTCTTTCCTGTTTAATGCCCTGCTCTCACCAAAGGTCTTTTTCTGTCTCTCCTTTAAAGCCCTTGCAGGGCAGTTAGTGAACGTGAATGTTATTGACCCTGAACACATGGCTTTACCTTCTAGGCCAACCTGAGTGGCCCATGGTCCTATAAATATGGGTGTGCTTTTAGACTTACTTTCCAACAGGAGAAAAAAAAAGGGCCAAATGAAGTGCAAATGTGAACTGAGAGCGAGAATGAGAGTAAACTTTCCGGAGAACTGGATCTGCTGATCTAGTAGAGGTGGGAGTGGTGCCTTACCAGAGGCAAATCCCAAGATGACCACAGCCATCAGCCAGCAGAAACGCATTAGGTCTCCAAAAATCATCTGCAGGAAACAGACAAGGGAGAAAGGGTGGGATGATTGTTTTTCCACTGCCTCTGAGCAGCTAACGCTAACAGGTCAGCAGGCCCCCATGGTTCTACCAGGTCTACTCTACCGCCATCCCTCTTTCTGGGAAGGCCCTGTGCCTGAGGCGGAGGAAGCTGTGGAAAAGCACTGACCTTCTGGATCATGATGGTGAAGGGGCCCAGCATCTGGAATCCTCGGGCGAAATACATGACACTGCACCAGCCCAGCACCAGGGCAAAGGACATGGGCACCACCTCCCCATTGGTGTTGGTGAGCCGCATCACCATGGTCACCAGCACCAGGGCGGCATAGGTGATGCTGGGGGAGCAGGGAGCAGTGAGTGAGAGACAGACTGAAACTATTCTAGGTTCCTACAGCACAGTGGTACCCACACACTCAGGCCTAGTCTTTACACCTGAAACACACATACAGTCACACCTACAAGCCCACTGAAGAGAAATCCTTGGAGTGAAAGTGAGCTGAGGTCTAGATCTCAGAGAGTGAACTGGGAGATGGGAAACAATTTTGGTAAGGAAAGGCAGGGGGCTGGAATGAGGGGATACTCACATGATGACATGGAATGGCCCCCCGAGAATCGTCTGTCCAAAGTATCGAGATGCACCAACCCTGAAGATGTCTGGGATCTGGGGAGAGGACAGCAAAGCAAAAAGACAATGTGGACTGTGGTTCAGTCTGGGCCTTAGATGGGAGGGGCTTAGTCTGGACCCCGCCTGCACCTCACCTCTAGGAGCAGGATGATCACAGCCCCAATGACGCTCACCAGCTCCCCCACCAGCCTGATGATATCTTCATGTGTCTTGTAGGCCTCCTATTTGGGGAAATTTAGAAGAAGTGCTTTCTGATGGGCAGAGAGTCAAATCCTTTTGTGCAAATGATCGAAAGCTGCTAAGGTCCATCCAAAATAAATGAAAGCTCCCCTTTCCACCAGCGTCACCCCACCCCCATTGTACTTGCCACTGTGGGCAACTCTGTGACCAGGACAGGAGTCTATGTATCCAAGGTTTAATATATGTCACATATGCCAATGTCTTGCTCTACCATCTAGCAAAATCGCCTTTTCTATAGATGCTGTAAGCAGTAATTTATGATGTATATAGCTGAGAACACATTTCAGAGTATCAAATGAGCCAACAGGAAGAGGTATTAATGACTTGGGATGGTTTCAGCTATGTGGAAAGTCCAGCTTTTCCAATCTCATCATGGTTCCCAGTGAGAAGAATACACTGTAAACATATAACAGGATTCAGTTTCCCTCACAGGCCCAGAATCTACTACCTCTAGTGAGACCTTGAACCAGTCATGGCAACTCTCTTAACTTGAGGTTTCTCATCTGTAAGACGGAGGCTATAGTGCTTACCTCCCAGAGTCATTGTGAAGCTTACATTAATGATATGTTTACATAAACTTTATAAACCATAAAGCACTATAGATATATTCGCTGTGGTTTTATTATGATTTGATATTACAGAAAAGAGCAAAGAAGGGGCTAGAAACACTATGAAGAAGGATCCCTGTCTATCCTGAGCAATAGTTGTAGAAGGTATAGTCCACAGCGCAAGGTGGAATGAAAACCACCCTACTTCAATGCATGTTACTTCACGGTGAAACTTACGCAATATCACAGATGTAGTGATAGAATCCTGCATTAATTCTCCTTATCTCTTTGAAGTTATGAGTTGACTTGAAAACATAATAAAAACTGGATGCCTTCTTTCTAGAAAACTGTCTTCACCTATAGACAATTCCCACATGATATTGAACAAATAATTTCAACACATGCAAGCAGCCTTTTGACTTTTGGGAACTCTGTTGTCCAAGGTCACACCTCCAAATTGTGCACACAAGAAAGGAGTAGAGACTCCCCTGGGGCCAGCAGGAAAGCTGATGATTTGAGCTAGGGAGAACGTGATCCCTCATTAGCATAAGGAACAGCAATTACCCTGCTCTGCTAATCAGCTGGAGCCTGTAAGCATCTCTCCAGATGCTAATGCAGCAGCACACTCACCTGTCCAGTGAGAGGCAGCACTTCTAACAGGGAACCAGGAGAAACCAAGACGCAAGCTTCTGTCTGCGTGTCTGGGGAACTCTGTGGTCTAACCACCTGCGACCAGACGTCAGCAAACACTTCTATTTATTTATTTATTTATTTATTTGGCTTAAAAAAATTGTATGCTCTGTAAACTTTTCTGACATTTATATCTTTTGAGAAACTGGTAAATTTTATTTGATCCTATAATAGAAAATTTCTTTTTTTACTTGCTTCCAAAAAATTTAAGAGTGTTTCTTTTTTGTAATGCCCTCAGCTCTAGCAACTATCTTTGAATTTCTATCTGCTCTCCTAAAATTCTGTTCATGGACTGTTTTCTTTTTCTTTATCTTAATGTTTCCATAGCATCTGTCTTTTATTGCAAAACACGCCAACTCCTTCAGAGTCAGGTAGTGAGTAGGAGGATAAACAACAAATACATTACTTAAGAAACAAAATAACATTAAATGTAGAAATAACTGCATCCATGCCATATAGGCGTCTGTAAAAAATTATTTTTATTTTAAAAATATTGTGTCTTGATTCAATATGTCTGAAAAAATGCTACCACTCTTTTCTTGGCTCAAGAAGAAAAAGACTACACGTAAGTTGGCGAGGACAGCTGTGAATATCAGAGCGCCCCTAGAAGCCAGCCAGGGAGTAGCAGCAGTCATTCCTTCAGGAGACAAAAATGTGAAACCCCTCTAATGCTAGGGACACTTTTGGTCACCAAACTCTCCTGCTGGGGCTTCCTCTCACCAGTTCAACAGATTCCCTTACAAGTAGGTGTTCCCCTTCCCAAATTCACTAATGAGTAACGGAGGTGTTCAGAAACCCCCATTTTTTGCCTGCGCTGCCAGGGATCTGACTGCCCTGGAGGAGCTGCCTCCAGCACTGTCCCCAGTGTCCTCACCCTTAAACCAGGCTGCAAAATGCCACAGACCCCTGAGAGCACCCTTCGTTGCCGCTCTCCAAGACCAGAATACAAACCCTTCTGTAAAAATTTGTTTGCTTTGTTTTATAAACTACTCTCTCTGGAAAACAAAAATAATATATGTGTGTAAAAGTCACAATAAAAGTAATGATAATATTGGGCTTTCAAAGCATTTTGATCTTTAGATTTCCAGGGGAATGCCAGTGTTTCACACTGATATGTAATGTTAGCTCTTGCTTTAGAATAGAAACTCTTTGCAAAGGTAAGGAAGATTTCAGTATTTCAGAAATGGAAAGGGGCATTAAATAGAAGTGAAAATAGGCTCCCCTTTTAATTAACCACAGTTGCACCCCTAGAATTAAACCCCAAGCCCAAACTGGTCATGAATGTTTCTTTGAATTTTTAGAATTTCATTCTTGCGGAGTTGCATTCAAGATTTTTATTCTAGATGGAGATGCTGATTCACAACTCTCTAGATTTAAGGTCCTTATGAAAATGTTTCTGCCTAATTTTCTGGGTGCAGTGGTTCATGCCTGTAATCCCAGCACTTTGGGAGGCTGAGGCGGGCAGATCACCTGAGATCAGGAGTTCAAGACCAGCCTGACCAACATGGAGAAACCCTGTCTCTTTAAAAATTCAAAATTAGGTGGGCGTGGTGGTACAGGAGAATCACTTGAACCTGGGACGTTGAGGCTGTGGTGAGCTGAGATCACACCATTACACTCTAGCCTGGGCAACAAGAGCGAAACTGTCTCAAAAAAAACACTATAGAAAATATTGTTGCCTAATTATGCTTGGCGAAGTAAATTATCAGGGCACCGATTCCCCAGTCCTGCTTGTTAAGTTCCCAGTTCTCTCTGGCACGCACTCCTTTCCCTCGGTTAACAGAACTACTGCCTTAGGGCAAACCCACGCCATCTATCATCTAGCTTACCCTACATCTATTTCCTCTCTTTCAACCCACACCCCACAATGCTTCTGAATTGATCTTTCTAAAATGCGGATAACATCCTGAGGCTGCTCTGCTTAACATTGTTCCTAGCTCCCCAAGGCCTTCAGATTAGAAATGCAGGAGAGGTGGCAGTGGAGGGTGCTCCTTAATCTTTATCATTGTAGAAATTCGTTAAATAATGTCTAAATTTGATTGACAACTGGAGATAGAGGCATTTGATTCAAGGGATGCAGAGGTGATGACAGCAAGAGCTAAAAGGAGTAAACACTGGTTGTCCCCCATGAGTAAGACATGGGTGAGGAGGAGGGGCTGTCCAGGACGCAGTTGCTCTCTATTAGTTCTGCTATTTGATTTGTAAGCCATGTGCATGATGTACATCATTTTCTTTGAATTAGGAAAGCTCACTATGAGATAAGAATTGAAAAAGTAAAACCAGAGTACCAAACAAGATATACAAAACCTTGCTGCTATGTCCCCTGCCTTGTGTCCTCATACCCGTGTGAGCTCCAGCCACATTGAGCTATTGGAGTTCTGAGTTGCTAAGTCGGGCCCCTGCACAGCCTGTGCCACTTTCTCAGAATGCCTTCCTCTACCAATTGGCCTGGCTCAACCTCACTGATGCCTCAAGACTCAGGTCAGTCCAACACTCCTCCTGGGCCTCTTTTCCTGCCCCTCCATGCCCAGCTCAGGTCTCCCGGCGCATGGAGGGCTTCTGTGGATTGACAGCCCTCTCCCAGTACACTGAAAGCATCTGGGTGCTCCATGTCTTACCAGTAGTCTTAGAGCTCCCTGAGGGCAGGGATTCCTCCCTCCTACTTTTTATCCACAAATGTACAATGTGGTAGGTACTCAACTGGTAAAAAAAAAAAAAAAAAAGGAAAGAAGGAAGGAGGAAAAGGAGAGAAGAGACAGCAGGTGCAAGCTGAGCATTGCCTAAGAGACGCAGAAGGTTAGTAAGGAGGAGAGGGAGTGGGATGGAGAGACCAATCTGGAGCCATAAGAGGAAAAGGATGACAACTAAATGGAAATGATGTCATCCTTTTCTGAAATTTCTAGATTCCTAGATCAAGGTCACCTAAGCAGGCCTGGCTAACAATGCACAGGGAAAATACTCCAATCCACCCCTTTAAAAATAAGTATCATCTAACAATGACCGGAAGTCTTTAGTTCACGACATGGCTTGCAATTTAAGGAGTTGTCAACAACCAAATCCCCTATGCAGGCTGGCATGTATACTTCACTAAGAATTGGCCTAATGAGATTTGCTCTCACTTCCCAAATGGATGAGTTCACTGCCTTGAAAGAAATGTCCAGAGGGAGTGGGCATAGCAGTACCTGGGGCACTGCTGGGTCATAAGGGCCCGGGGTGTACCATGCGGAAAGGATGGGCAACACAGGCCACCCCAATGGGAAGTGGGAAGGCCCCAGAACCAGTTGTCAAGCCCAGCTCTAGATCTTTTTCCTCCTCATGATCCCAGACTTGCAAAGGAATGAAGTTCTCAGAGAAAGCTCTGCTAGCTCATAAGAGCATCTCCAATTCCCTAACTGGGCATGAGTTCCTAACCAGGACTGCCACCAGAATCAACTGAAAAGTCTTTGTCACAACACACATGTCCAGACCAACGCTGGGTTAATTTGGATCAAGGACCTGGCATTTTCTTTTTCTTTTTGTTTCTTCTTTTGAGATGGAGTTTCACTCTTGTTGCCCAGGCTGGAGCACCATGGCATGATCTCAGCTCACTGCAACTTCTGCCTCCTGGGTTCAAGTGATTCTCCTGCCTCAGACTCCCAAGTAGCTGGGATTACAGGTATGCACCACTACACCTCGCTAATTTCGTATTTTAGTAGAGACAGGCTTTCAGCACATGGGTCAGGCTGGTCTCGAACTCCTGACCTCAGGTGATCCACCCGCCTCAGCCTCCTAAAGTGCTGGGATTACAGGCGTGAGAGACCATTGCCTGCCATTTTCTTGAAAAGTTCTATAGATATTTTGGACATGTACCCCAAGTTGAGAACCACTGGGCCATAAAGAGAGAGAGAGAGAGAGAGAGAGAGAGAGAGAGAGAGAGAGAGATCTGGTTCCCATGTAAGTTAAGCTGCCTTCCAAGGGTGAATTTCATGTCTCAGTCTCTGTATTTTCTCAGGAGGATTGGCTTGGAAAATTACCTCTTTCTTCTGAAGAGTCTTTACTCATTCTCACAGAATTATGACTTGCTCTATATGCCAGTAGGTTAACCCCATCAAAAAATACTGCCAATGATCAAAACTAGAGAATAGCCAGTAGGTCAGTATCTGGGAACGGGAATCCTCCTCTATCTGATCTCCTCCTACAGCACTTCTCAAGTGCTCATCTTGACAGGGGAAGATGAGATGTGTAGATAAAAGTGAGTGTGGCAAGCCCCGGCTAGCCAAGAGAGAAGACTGGGGTCTAGCCCATCGCTCTGCAGGGAGGAACGGACTTGTCTGGTGTTTAAAGGTGAGGATTCTGAAGGGAAGCAGCCCTGCAGTCCAATCCCAGTGCTACCCTTGCTAGCTGACTGTCTTTGCCAAAGTGTTCAACCTCTCTTGACCTCAGACTCACCATCTTTAAAGTGGTGATGACTGTCTTTACTTGTTAGGTAAATAATCTTCATTCTATGAAGATTAAAGATAGAATAATGCTTTGCCACTCAAAACATGGTCCACAGAATCACAACACTGGCCGCCCCTGGCAGCTTGCTGGAAATGCCAAGTCTCAGGTCCCACCCAGCCTTACTGTCACAATCCACATTTACTAATGCCTCAAAAACACCGACGGATGCATGTGAAGTGCACGTGATAAGAGCTCAGTGGATGTTACTTCTACCTACCGGGCTTCCTGGTTCTCCTCATCTCTTTCCCTGTCTTTAATGTGCTGTGCTTGCTGCACCATGTGTTGGTTAGGACCCCTGAACAGAGGTGTATAGAGTTGGCAATCAGCTGCCTTTCAAATAGCAGTGGTGCCTTGGGTTGTTCAGAACTTACGAGGGATGATGATGTGTAGACAGATAGATCCCACTGACTGTGACAGGCAGAAGATGATTTTTAAAAGACGGGAACACAGTCGGGATGATTTTTGCCTTCAACAAGCCCTGACGCCAATCCCTTCCCTCCATCTCCCCACTGCATCCCTAGGCCAATCCGCCATTATCTTTTGCTTGCTAAACTGTCATAGCCTCCTGACTGGTCTCCCCATGTCCTTCCTACCACCGCACACGTCTGCTATTCACCATGCAAGCAAAGTAATTTTTCTAAAACAAAAATTACCCTGTAAGTCTCCCCCTGTCAAATCCTTCTGACTTCCCATTACCCTGGGGATAAAGAGTGAAATCCTCAACGTGGCCTTTAAGGCTCTACATAATTTGGGAAGGATCTGCCTGGGCAACCCCACCTGGAGGCACCCACCCCAGCTCTCTGTGCTCTAGGGAGCTCCTTTCATTCCTAGACCTTGGTGAGGTTCTTCCTGCCTTAAGGCCTTGAATATGCATTCTCTCTGTCTAGAACTCTCTTTTCACACTGAATTCATAGATCTGAGCTCAGTCATCTTTCTCAGAAGCAGTCTCTGGCCTCCCAGATGGACCAGACCCCTGTTATAAGTTTTTTTCCCACTCTGTACTTTTCTCATCATAAGAAAAAAAAATAACATTGATGCCAACAGTCACAGACTGTAATGAAATATCTGTTTGCATGATCATTTGATTACTATCAACCCATCCAGAAACGCCAGGAAAGCAGAGATCATGAGTGTTTTGCTCAGACTATGGTTGTTGAATTTCCAACACCTGAAATAGTTGTTTAGCCTGTATGCGGCTCTCAATAATAATTTATTTAATGAATAGATTAGCAAAACATTTCTGGGAAAGAGAAAAGCAAAAGAGGGCTCAAGAGATTATTTTTCAAAGTGAAAAGGGAGACGTGATGAGAAATTAGAACCCCCTGCTAACAGTGCTCCAGGAATCTCAGTGACCAGGGTGGTGGACCTAGGACTGGAAAGGCAGAGCTACATGGACCTCAAAGATGGAAGCCAGGGGTCCTCAACCCTGGCAGAACATTTGACTCACTCAAAGAGTCTCTTAAAAATACCAAGGCCAGGCCGGGCACGGTGGCTCAAGCCTGTAGTCCCAGCACTTTGGGAGGCCGAGGCAGGTGGATCACGAGGTCAGGAGATCGAGACCATCCTGGTCAACATGGTAAAACCCCATCTCTATTAAAAATACAAAAAATTAGCTGGGCATGGTGGCACGTGCCTGTAATCCCAGCTACTCAGGAGGCTGAGGCAGGAGAATTGCCTGAACCCAGGAGGCGGAGGTTGCGGTGAGCCGAGATCGTGCCATTGCACTCCAGCCTGGGTAACAAGAGCGAAACCCCGCCTCAAAAAAAAAAAAAAAAAAAAAAAAATACCAAGGCCAGAGCCTCAGCTTCAGACATCCTAACTCATTAGGTCTAGGGTGTAGCCTAGGAGCCAGTCATTTTACTAGCTTTTTTACTAGGTTTCTAATGCGCAGTCTGGGTTAAAAACCACAGAACTAACAGGAAGTAGGATTTTCCCGAGGACACACAACTGTTAAATTTCAGAGTTAGGGCTAAAACCCAAGCTGCTGGACTCCTGGACTTTGAACATTTTGCTCACCTGGAAACCTAAGAGAACTTTTACTGTAGCGCATGCTGCTTTGCCTAAACCAAGTAGAAACATACGGAGATAAGAAGTTAACTCAAATTAATAGAGTTCTGGGCAATCTCTGGTGAAACAGAACTTTTATGGCTGAACAATGAGGGATCTTAGGGTCATTAAGATAGACTCCCGAACTGGATAGAGATAAACTAACTCCAGCTTTACATACATCAGTTTTTGCATAGTTTTTGCTGCTTTATACAGAGGAATTTGTTTTCTTTCACCTGTTCTGAGATGCTGCTCTTGCATTACTCCCATAAAACCCCAGATGTTAAACTAGAAAGGATCTGAGGGGTCATGGAGCCCAGTGATTTCCACAGATCCCAAGAGATTTGCAGAGGAAGTCCTGAAGTAACTGAGATCCCTGTGATCCCAGAGTTATTAATATAATTGGATGGTAAAGTATTCATTCATCTAAGAAAATGCTCCACTGGCTAACAAATATGTCAACAATTGCATGCCTCAAATCAAGACGCTGTATTTGTGCATTTTCATTTTTTCTAAGACTTTCAAGTAAGAAAACAGTAGGAAAAAATGTGAATTTCCTATAATTTAGCAAATCTGGTGCGTTGTGAAAACAGAATCTTTCAAATCATGGTGATAAGTTTAGAAGCCCCTGATCTAATCAACATGGGCTTACTACTGAAGAAGAATATAGTCATCCCATAAATCAGGTCTGGGGCTCAAAGCATAGGGACGTTTCAATAGCGTTCTTTGTTATCGAACCCCTTCCAGCAGCATTCTTAATCCTCTTAACCACCCACTTCTCCACTGAGAAAAGAATATCTGAAAGTCCAAAGTCTTCTATTTGAGCTGAAGTGGCTTTCACTGAAGCAGGAGGCAAAAGGGTAAAATTGCCAAGGAACAGGAAGGAAGGCAGAAGACAGAAAAAAAGAAGGATGGGTCAGGTGTTCAGCTATAATTATGCTTCTGAGTCCTGACACAAAGGAGGCGATCTTTTAAATATAGACTATCTGGATCAAAGAAACTTGTTTGTACATAACTAGCCTTGTCCCAAGGAGAAAGAGACACACAGGAAGGAGATTTCTGGTCATCAGTGGCTCAGCATTGTCCACCTTTTAACCCAGAATACTGTCTCCATTCAAAATGCAGAAAATCTCCAAATAAGTTTGAGACAAAGGAAGGTTGGAGAAGACATATCTGAGGAAATAGGGCCAGGAGCATTGGAAAGGTCCAGCCACCCCCAACGTGTTTGTGTGTATACATTTTCTCAATTTTTAATCACTCCTCCCTCCACTTGCCATCTCCTAACTGTCCTTATCTCCCTCATGTCCTATGCCAGGGACAACTTTTGTGCCCAGACTGAGATGCATGGAGCACAGCCCCTCTGCGTGTCTCTAACACCAGGTAGCAACGCTACCTGGTGAGAGGCAGTGGCTCTGAACACATGACACACTGCACATATATATAGAAAGGCTATTCTAGAACCAGGAGAGGTGAAGTGTCTCTACTTAGCATGGGGTTCATTGGGTATCTTTGCCCTGTTCTTTCTCTGTGCATACCGCTCGCTGTCTTTGGTCTAAACCAACTCAGGATTTTTGCTTCTTGGCTATAGAAAGTTTATATTCTTTTACTGACCCAAACTACCTCTCTTCCTAGTCCAGGTTGAGCTATACCTGTAGCTGCCCGCTCCTGCATTGAGATAATCTTCAGTCACTCAGCATTCACTTGCTTTGCAAGATTATTCTTCCTGGTCTTTTGCTTTCTGCCTATGTACCTAATCACCTTCTGTGTAGTTTTGGCTCACCAGGACAAAAATTTTAGTAATCCACAAAGAGTCAACTCCCAAATGTAGCTATATTTGTTAAATATATATGTTCAGAAGTGCTCATTAGAGTCTACCCTTTCTGTTGCAAAAAAAAAGGGGGTTACTTTCTTCAACAGCAGATTTCTATATTTACTCTGTACCTCTAATCATTCCTCTTCCTCACACCAGGTTTCCCTTGGCCACCACAACACAGAATGGCAGCCCTATATAACATAAATGGAACCTCAGAGAGTATTTATTTCAACCTGATACCCAATCCAGACATCTTTCTGCAGAGTGTCTGACAGGCAGATGGCTGACCCATTATTCCCATAGGCTCATACAGACCACACACAGAAGAGGAGGCAGGCCAGCAGGGCCATCCGTGTTGCCCCAGCACAGCAGAAATAGACTCAGAAATTGACTTGGATCAATTTTTCTCCTTTCAAGCAATAGAGTTTACCTTAAACATCCCACTACAAAAGCCTGATACTTTTTGTAAATTACCAAAAAATTTCACAAATGCACAGGCTTACTCATTCCAAGCACTCTTTCAAAGGTTGTCTGAGAAAATCCACAGCTCCCTGGACAAACGTTCTTGTACTTATTAAAGCCCATCTCTGGCCTCCTGGTCTCATGTCTAATTTCGACCTGGGTGTTCAGGAGGCTGCACCTGCTGGAACCCAGAGGGTGGCGTCATCCCTTCCTTTCCAACACCATCACCCCTATGACGCAATTCCCTTTCATCCCCTTCTGAGAACAATCACCTGTAGTAGTTTTTGCTGGAGGATGGTGATGTCTCGAGAATGAGTGCGGTTGCCACCACGGAACTTAAGGGGGCGGTAGACGCAGCACATGGTGAAGCAGATCATGTAGAGCAGGTACAAGGCAGCCAGGACGCAGAAGTACGGCCTCCCGTACTTGCTCCACTTGAAGTTCACCAGCTCCTTCACTGGGGTCTGTTCCAGAATCTGACGAGCCTGCCGTGAAAGTGGAGTGAAACTTGGGGTGAACAACACAGAAGTGTATTGTTTTTTTCACTGTGTACCAGAAGAGGCAGGGCAGTAAGCATCACTCATTCAGCTCATCAGTCACTTCTTTGATGGACAAATAGTATATGTCTTGTATATGCTGGGCCTTGTGCTAGCGACACAGATAGACGATTATAGCAGTAAACACAAGACACCATAGCACCACAGAGGATTTAAAGGATGAATAGTAGTTGGTTGAGTAAAGGGAGAGTTAGGAAAGATCATACCATAAGGTAGCAGCAGTTGTCAGGTCAGGAAGCTGAGAACCCATTGTCCATTTGCAGCTGAGGTGTGATTGGGGAAAAGGGAGAATCTACTGGGAGTAGTGAGCAAAAATGATAATGACTGAGGTAGAAAAGGACGTCATGCATCAAAAACGCCAAGGTACGAAGTTTGCAGTTTTTGTTTATTCTAAATATAACAGAAAGCAATTGGGGAATTCAAGCAGGGAAGTAGTCAGAATAGCTCTAGAAGTATTGCTGGGCTAGAAAGAAGCAATGGAGGTTACAGGCAGTGGGATGTGGCAGGGTGGGATGGTGCTCTGATGTAAGCAATCAGTGAGATGTTAAAGATACACAGGAGAGGGGATGATGGACAGAAGGAGACATCTGAGAAATTAGAAAGAGGCAGATTCAAAGCACAATAGAGTAGCCATTAACAGCAAGAACGCCTTTTCTATGGAAGCTGGAGGGGACGAGGGACAGTGGGCAGTTTCCAGACATGCCTGGCCGTTTAGGGCAGGAAGCTGAAGGGCCCCCAGCCAGAAAGCCTCGATTTTTATCCTAAGGCAGGGGTCTAGGTCTTCAGAACTACAGCTGAAGATAGTGAGGGATGTGAAATAGAGCCAGAGAGGAAGACTTATGGAGGAAAAAAGCAACTGACCCAAGACAGGTATGAAACCTGCTGGAGAATATTGAGAATAGCTTAAATAAAAGACCAAGGATACGTAGTGGTGAAATCCACACGGGATTGTGCTTTTAATTCCTGTTAATCTGTTTCCAGGGATAATCTCTGAGGAAGATCTCACAAACTGGCCATTTGCCTTTTCTTCTATTAAGTCATCATATTTTCTGGCTCTGTAAGGGTTCCTGGGAGATTGTTATGTGGCAAATAAAAAGCAGAGGAGCATCCTGAAACCTGGAGACCTTTTCTCCTCTCTACTGCAATCTTCAACAAATTTTCCTTTCCCTTACATCACTCAACCCAGCATTATTGAATAACCTATATGTTGCTCCCTCTCTAAAAAGCTCTTTTTTTTTCTCATCTTCCTGGTGACTCCCAATTCTTCCTTGAAGATCCAGCCTCAGCATTCAATCTGTGACATCTTCTCTGGTCTGTCCAAGCCAAGTTAACTCGACCTCAATGTGGCTGTCTGCATGCATGGTACACACCATTATTATGGCATATGTCCTATTTTGTTACAATTATTCAGGACAAGGACTGAGAATTGAGGAAGTCAATGAACAGAAACTGTGTTTTATTTATTTCTGTATTGTTGGTTTCTTGTGCAGTGCCTGACATACAGCAGGTGTTCAATATGCTTGCATTAGTCCATTCTCACATTACTATAAAGAATTACCTGACACTGGATAATTTATAAATAAAAAAGGTTTAATTGGCTCATGGTTCTGCAGGCTGTACAGGTTCTGGAGAGGCCCGAGGAAACATACAATCATGGCAAAAGGCCTAGGAGAAGCAGGTACATCTTACATGGCTGGGGCAGGAGGAATAGAGAGGAAGGGGAGGTGCCACACACTTTTAAACAACCAGATCTTGTAAAAACGCCCTACCACGAGAACATCAAGAGGGATGTCTGTCCCCATGATGCAGTCATCTCTCACGAGGCCCCTTCTCCAACACTGGGGATTACAATTCGACATGAAATTTTTGCATTTAGACAAAAATGCAAACCGTATCAGTGCTGATCCAATGAATGAATATGAGAAAACCACTCTGATTTGGAGTTTCTCATCTGAAATGTTAGAATGAGAAAGGTAGGCAGAAGGGACTGCAGCTAAGCAGAGAGACAGGGGATTCAGGATAAGAATGTGCATTGGACTTTTCCCCAGGTCCCAGGAGACTGTGTTAATCTCCACCTACTCTGGGAAGTGCCTTGGGCCCAGGATCTTAGTAAATGGACAGACTCTGCACAAACACTAAATTCCCTCACACAGCAGCCCTGGTCCTCCTTGGCATCCATACCTCTCGTTTATCCGAGGAGACCACAAGCTCTAGGAAGGACAGCTCCTCTCCCCAGGAGTCAATCTCCGTGAGGTCATAGAGAATGGAGGTCAGGGGTCCATATGACCACTGGATGTGCTTCCGCTTCTGCATCAGGTGCTGGAACAGCTGAGAGACCACCGGGATGGGTCAGGGGTCAACGTGTGAGAAGGTGGTCTAGAGGAACAACTCCACTGGATGGAGCCAGTTGCCCACCCCTCGAGACAGTCAGACAGTAGGGAATTAGCAAACCTCTGTATCTACAAGCTTCCCCTTTGTCATCTTTCCTGCTCCAAAACCCCAGAGAGCTCAGAAAGAAGAAAATAGGCAAACGAAGCTAGAGCTGTGGGTTACCACAGCACATGCATTAAGGTGAGGTTCTCAAATCCCCTTGAGTCAAGGAACTTGAGGCTGAAGATTTCAGTGATGGAAGAGGAAGCAAGGGACCACCATCTCTTTGGGGAGTGTGGGGAAAAGGGATTCTAGAAAAAGGTGGGTCCTTCACCTCTGTTTCTCCCATGGCCAGTGGGGTAGGTTGAGGGTCATTAGAAAGACACCTCAGGGATGGGGAGTGTGTCTCACCACAGTGTTACCCTCCACTCCAGCCAGCTTGAAGGGGGTGAGACCCTGGTGATTGGGCACGAGGTCCACGGGCTGCAGGTGGTCCCCATGTCCATCATAGGAGAGCAGCAGGTTGTACATCTGGCAGGCAAAGGTTTTGTTGGGCTGGAGGATGAGGATGTGTAACACTGTGTTTCCTGGGGAGGATGCAGTGTATCATGTGGGCACGGGCCTAATGTCCCTGATGATGTTCCCATCCCCACTCTGGGGTCTTCCTGAAGATCCCAGCCCCTCTCTTCACCCTGCCCCTCACTCCCTGCAGCATCCCAGTTTCCCTCCCCATCCCAGCTCTTACCCAGGGAGTCCTGGGCCCGGATGTCGGCTCCATGCTCGATGAGCAGCCGCACGATCTCCTCGCTGTTCACACAGGCAGCAAAGGACAAAGGGTGCTCCCCTGGGGACACAGAGAGATCCATGGCAGGAGAGTGCAGGATGGCAGGATGGGGTGGGCAGTCTATCCCAAGTAATGCCCTCCTCCTCCTCCCCCACATCTCAGCTCTGGGCTTGGGGGGACACTCTTCCAGCAGAACCAGAGGAAGGATCATGGAGGGAATTGGCCTCTGGCTTAATTAAGCCCTAGAAGGGCTGCCCTCCCAGCTGCCCAACAGACAGAGCTGAACGCAGGACCCTCCTGCCCTGGCCTCCCTCTGCCTTGCCTGCCTCTCCAGCTGCCCCTCCTCCAAGCCCAGCCCTGCTCTCACCAAAATAGATGAGGTTGTGGGGACTATGGCGGAAGGCAGTGCCCGTGGCTCTGGCAGAGACACTGGCCCTGTGGGCGAGCAGGGCTCGCACCAGGTTCACGTTCTGGTTCACAACAGCGATGTGCAGTGCAGTCTGACCTGGCCCAGAGACAGCCGTCGTCAGGGGTCTGCCTCTGTCCCCAGTTCTCTCAGGGACGCAGCATCCCCCACCGTTCCTCTCAGGAGGTTCCTGATGGATCTTTGCATAGACTTCTGCCCTGGGCTAGGAAGGGTGGCCTGGGATTGACAGCGGTTCACTCCTCAGGATGCCCTGCTCATGGTACCCACCCCTCAGCTAGCAGGGGATTGCTGCAAATATAGTCATTCTCATGTTGCTATGAGAGAAAGAAATTGAGATAGGTCCTGCAGGGACTGTGGGAGGATGGAGAGGAAATGCTAAAGGAAGCCACGGATTGCTAAAAGCCAAAACCAGGCCCTTTGCATTTCTCCCAACTCAACGGAGCCTGTCCTCCTGACCCTCCATCACCCCACCCCACCCCATCCTTCAGAGGCCAGTTTTAAGAGACAATAGCATACCCTCCATTTCAAAAGTTTCTGCCTTGAATTACTGTGCGGCCTCCTTACCTGCAAAAGCCTCACATGTGGTGGGCTCAAAGACCAGCTCTGGGGCAGCCTCCATCAGCACCAAGGCCACCTCCAAGTTGTCATAGAGGGCTGCTATGTGCAGGGCCGTCTCCCCCAGGGCTCCTGGAGTGGTGTAAGACAGGAATGTCAGACACTTCCCAGGTTCCCTTGAGGAAGTGGCCTCAGGGTCCAGAGAGACCCTCCAAGGCCCCATTTCACAAGCTTAAAGTCCTGGGGAGGAGGGGTAGGTGCTTCTGCCCCCACCTCCATCCCATGAAATCCAGATCCCACCTCTTTGTCGAAGGTCACAGGTGCGGTCCAGTAGAAGTTGCCTAAGGACAGACAGGTCATTTTCCTTGGCTGCTCGAAGCAGTGGAGACTCTAGAATCCTGGGGAAAGGTGAACGTGCGTTTGGAAGAGACAGTCAGAGCAGAACAAGGCCAAGAGCAAAGGGGATCTGAGACATTCTCTAAGACCAACGTGATTCACACAGTGTGCAGTGACACTGGAAAGAAGTGCCTACTGGATTCGAATGACCCAGGGTGGCCTTGGGCTCAGCCCCAGGGCCTTCCTTGCAATTCACATCATGGTGATTCTCCTGTGAGGGTGGGCCCTGAAGCTCTGCTGGAGGGGAAGAGTTCATGGAAGGACCTAGAACAGGAGGGCAGAGAACCTGTGGTCTGGAAAGAGTGGTCTGAGAGTCTCTGAGAAGAGGAGGATCCTAGGTGTGGCTGAATTCACCTAACCTGAGTAACTGTCTCAGATCCTGGATAGTTGAAGAGTGGGACGGAGGGCACTTCCACCTGCGGTCCCCCTGCTCCTGGGACTGCTGGACCTGCTGTCTCTAACCAAGGGGAGTCTGAGAGTCTTGCTCTGTCCCCCAGGCTGGAGTGCAAGCAGTGCAATCTCAGCTCACTGCAGTCTCCACCTCCCAGGTTCAAGTAATTCTCATGTCTCAGTCTCCCGAGTAGCTGGAATTACAGGTGCACACCACCATGCCTGGCTAATTTTTTGTATTTTTAGTAGAGACAGGCTTTTGCCAAGTTGGCCAGGCTGGTCTCAAACTCCTGAGCTCACGCAATTTCCCTGCCTTTGCCTCCCAATGTGCTGGGATTACACTGCACCCGGCCTCTTCAGGATATTTAGATACAGGTCCCTGCAGAAGGTGGAGAGTCGTGGGGTGAAGTAAGGGATGTCTGTTTCTTCTGCATCATACCCTTGGGTCTAAACAGCTTGTTTATTTGGGTGTCTCAAGGCAAAGCAGGTTAAGATATTCATTCTACAGGACTTCTGTTAATCTTCGTTTCTACCATGCCCAGATTTGAACCCAACAAGAGATAAAGCTGGAGCCTCTCCGACTAGATATATGCAAGTATTGGCCCCAATGGCAAACACAGGGTCTGGAGCAGAAGAACAGAAAGGACAGGCCAAGGAGTGGCTGCTCTGAGGTCCCCTACCTCCAAATTTCTCTCTTCCAATAGCCCCAGGAGCCAGGGTGAATAAGTGTTTTTATTTAAAGAAGAAGTGTTTGATCTAAAGGTGGGGCCTGGGTTTCCGTGTTCGGGCAGCGCTCCTAGGAGAGGCCATTGTGAGGAGTCAGTTCCCTGCCCCGTCTCACCTAGGAAATCAGTCCCAGGGAGCCCAGTGTTCCTGACCAGCCCAGAGTGGTCAAGGCTGGGATTGCAAATTCATCCCCATCCTGAGGCTACTGCACAAGGGAAGTCCTTGCCTCCCTAGCCCTCTAGCCCCACTGTCTCTCTGCAGAGGGTCCAGGTTTGGGCTGGAAGCCCCCTTTCTCAGAGACCCAGGGGTCTCACTCTCAAGCAGGAAGGTCAAAGATTCCACTTCAGCAATGGGGTAGGGGAGGTGCCAGTGTGAGGGCTCAGAGGCACTTGGGACCAGGCCCAATGCAAACTGCAAATGCTGGACCCTTTGTTCAAAATTAATAAGAATTTCAGGCCTGGCGCGATGGCTCACACCTGTAATCCCAGCACTTTGGGAGGCTGAGATGGGCAGATCACTTGACGTCGGAAGTTCAAGACCAGTCTGACCAACATGGAGAAACCCTGGCTCTATTAAAAAAAAAATACACAATTAGCCAGGCATGGTGGCACATGCCTGTAATCCCAGCTACTCAGAAAGCTGAGGCAGGAGAATCGCTTGAACCCAGGAGGGGGAGGTTGCAGTGAGCTGAGATTGCATCATTGCACTCCAGACTGGGCAACTAGAGTGAAACTCAGTCTCAAAAAAAAAAAAAGAAAGAAAGAAAAGAAAAGAATTTCAGGATAAGGACATCAAACCAAGCACAAGACTCTTCTGGAACACAGGGGAGCCCTTTGTGGCTGCTAATGTCTGCTTACCAACCTCACTCCTCAAATAGCAATTTTTGTAAAAGAAAAAGGGATGAAAGGCAGGTCCACAAAAGGCTAAAGGCAAAAGGCAAGCTGCAGAACCCCTGGAGGCAGAGGCTGCCTGCGAGATTCGTCCCTGCCCCAGCTGCTCTGCCTGGCACTGGACCGTAGGGCTAAGCCCTGAAATAATCTGCCTGCCGGTGCGCTAGCTCTGAGTGCTCTCCAGGAGCAGGCAGGAGTCCCATTCAGTCTTTGCGTCCTTGGGATCAAGCACCCCTCTGCACACAGTAGACTCCATAAAAGGCAGATGAACTGAAACTCAGCACCCTCCAGTGCCACCTGAGCAGCCCTCCTCCGTTGTTCAGCACCCTGAGATACACCAAACAAAGTTCTCCCCTTTCCCACACAATCCACTTTCATTCAAATGAATGTCGATTCCTCATCATTCTTCCGCCACTCACAGGAGCGCAACCCTCCTCCAGCAGCCTGCTTTTACCTGCCCTCCCCATCCCACACACCCTGGCTTCTTCCCTCTGGTCCTTTTTGGTCTGCGCACTCCCCTTGCTGTCATTCTGCCTTTGTCCTTAGGTCTACCCTCAAGATTTTCCTGTGTGGCCCAAAGACACATCCTCCACCACCACTAAAAGGAGCCAGCTGGGATTCTATAATTGGTGGTGGTGGTGGGGGGTGCTGGAAGGAAAGGGTGTGTCCGAGTGACTGGCACTGAATTCTAGGGTGCTCTATCCAGGAAGCAGACCCAGGTGTGTCAGAGGGGCTGAGGATTTTGGCGGGAGGGACATGGATCCCCTGAGAAGCCTACCTCTTCTGCTGCAGCATGTGAAGCTTGTCCAGGTGCTGGTCCCAGTCTTCTTCTCTGACCAGAAAGGAAGGCAGAAGTTTCTGGAGTTGGCTCCTGGGCCCTTCTGCCTTAGGTAGAAAACCTCCCATGTCTTCTCTTTGCAGGCACTGGCAGATTATAGAAATGTGGCAAAAGAAACAGGTCTAGAATGACAGCAGTTGAGCAAGAGATGGGGTCTGTTTGGAGCTGGGACAGGAGTTTATCTCACGTGTGACTTGTGTATGCAGCATGCAGCTTGTGTGTGTGTGTGTGTGTGTGTGTGTGTGTGCGTGTGCATGCAGTATGTGGGTTGTGAGGTGTGTGCGTGCACAGCATGTGTCTGTGGGTGTGTGTGGGTGCAGTGTGTGGTTGTGACGTGCTGTGTGTGCATGCAGGTGTGCTGAGGAGACTGACCACCCTGCCTGGGGAGAAGTGCTTTTCCTGGAGAGGGAGGAGCTGTTTGCAGAGCCAAGCCCCAGGGCCACAGAACCACCCAGGAGGAGAAACGGAGGAGGGGAAGGTTCCTAACTGTGGACTGGGACTGCTGAGACCGGAGAAGTTGAGGGGTGGGGCAAAGGAGCTTGGAAAAGGAAAAGGGATGGAAGGCAGGTCCACAATCAAGGTGGGCAGATCATTGGATGAAGAAGAGGAGGAAGTAAAGACCTCCAGCTCAAGAGTCAGGCAGAGCCTGGTTCAAATCCTGACTCTTATCCCTTACAGTTAGGTGAGCTTTCTGAGCCTCAGTTCCTAACCTGTGAAACTGGGGTAACAGCTATGCTGTCTCACGTGAACATCTGGAAAGCATGTTTCATAAGCATGCGATCACTGCTGATCCTCCTTCCACAAGTGGGCCCAAGAGACTCCCGGGCTGCTTCTCAGAGCTTCCCATTTATGTTTTGTGGTCATCTCCAGGGTTCCTGGCCCCCCACCCCTTCCCAGACCAACCGCTCCCTGTGAGAAGTCCCCATGACCTTGACTGGCCAGCTTCCTGGAGTGTCTCTGAGCAGGTTCTCCTATACCTGGAAATACAAGTAAGAGGAGTCCCAGGGGACCCCGAGTTTCTATAGACGTTGAACAGCAGAAACTGAGCAAAGGTAGATGACAAAGAAATCGTGATTCTATGTTTGGGACTATTCAGGAATGAAATACCAAGAGGAGTGTGTTGTTGCGTTATTTTATTTAGTAATTTCCCTTATCCACAGTTTCACTCTCGGAGGGTTCAGTTACCTAAAGTCAGCCACGGTTGGAAAACAGGTGAGTGCAGTGCCATAACATATTTCGAGAGAGAGAAAGAGTACATTCACATAACCTTTATTGCAGTATATTTATCATAATTTTCTATTTTCTTTATTGTTGTTAAACTCTTCTTTTTTTCAGACAGAGCTTCACTTTTGTCACCCAGACTGGAGTGCAATGGCACAATCTTGGCTCACTGCAACCTCCGGCTCCCCGGCTCAATACTATTCTCCTGCCTCTGCCTCCTGAGTAGCTGAGATTACAGATGCCCACCACCACGCCTGGCTAATTTTTGTATTTTTAATAGAGACAGGATTTCACCATGTTGGTCAGGCTGGTCTCGAACCCCTGACCTCAGGTGATCCACCTGCCTCGGCCTCCCAAAGTGCTGGGATTACAGACGTGAGCCACCGCGCCTGGCCTAAACTCTTAACTGTGCCTAATTTGCAAATTAAACTTCATCACATGTATGTATGTGTAGAAAGAAAGATAGTATATACAGGGTTTGGTCCTATCCACAGTTCCACAGTTCCTGGCCTCCACTGGAGGATGTTGGAATGTATCCCCTGAGGATAAGAGGGGACCTCTGTATACGGTATCTCGTGTTGTATATGTTCTTGTTCTTTTCAAAGATGTACATCAATATTATTGAATTGCATTCACTCAATAGACCTATAGGTAAATGGGAACAAGGAAGAATTCTCTGTGTGAGAATTCGTGGATGTGCTGGCTCCAAGCCTCATGGTTAGAGGTGAGATTGGAACTAGTTTTGAAGGTGGGATCTCAGCTCCAAACCACTCTCCAGACCTTGTTCCTTCTTAGGAACCTTTTGGCTATAAAGATGCGAGAGGTCAGTGTGAGAACACACTGGAGCTCTTCCTCTGGGGGTCTTGAGGAGTGGGGACTGCCCTCTTCTTTCGTTGAAAGCAAGAGAGATCTGCTCCAGAGATTGTCAGGATGGACAGAAACACCTTTAGAGAAGGACAAGAATTGAAAGGAAAATAAATAAGGAAAGTCAGAGGAGCCAATATCCATTGATATTTCAAAAAGGAGAAAAATTGGATCTTTTTCTTATTAAAAGCCAAAAGGAAAAGTTAAAAAAAAATACGGGGGAATTATGTTCTCACTGGGAGTGGGGAGGGCTCAACTTGTGGGACATTCTTCTGCCTCGCTGGGGGTGAGGGCCTTGTGGAGTGACTTCCAGTCTAAGGAGATGGAGGGAGCGATAAGGGTGAGGTGGGGGTTGTAGATGCCTTGATAAGCGAGGCAGGCCAGGAAAGGAGCACCTGCCAAGGAAAATGCAACCCATAAAGCTGGTCTTGGGTGAGGGGGCAGGGGTAGGGGCCGGCAGGGGACGAGGCAGGGGAGGAGGCTGGCCCAGTCTGAGCTGCACAGAGCAGGTGTGCAGGGACTGGCTGCCAAGGGCATTGTCTAGGGGTCTGAGGAAGAGAAAGGTGAGGCCCAACGCTCAGGCCCCCCATCCCTGGGTCTTCACCTTCTCACTCGCCCTTCTCTGCTTACCTTTTCCTCCCCCATGGGAAGGGTGAGGACCAAGGTTTCCCCCGCCGTCCCAGCTGGTAGACCAGAGATTTGGAGTCTCTCCTCGCCTTCTCTCCCTACTGTGTCTTCCTTTTGTGATCTTCGACATCATCATTCTAGTTTTTCTTTTCTCTCCTTTCTTTTCACGCCTCTCTCAGCATGCTGCAGGTGAGGACGCCTGCAAACTCTCCAGCTTCCCCGCCACTGATGTATGTTCAGTAATATCTCCAGGCAGCAGGAGAACTGGGTTCACCGAACTATACCATCAGGTCCCAGAAACTTTCACTCCAAAGCAGCCTGACCTCTTATTCTAAAATAATAAACAGGAGGGGAAAACTTAATACCTGGATTTTCATTTTTCAGAATTATACTCCCAAACCACATGGCCACAGCCATCTAGGAAAAGGTTTCAAATACTATACTTTAAAACTAATTGTGATTATCACTGTATGGCGGAATTATTAGCCTTTTGGGAGTTTGTATTTTTCTATATTTTATACTTTTGTAATAAGAAAAAAATGTTTAAGGGATTTCCCTGTTTTCTGCAAGAATTTATCTCCTTCAACAACGCAGGGCCAGGTGGGTGGTGGTGGTGAGGAAATGGAAGTAATGGTCATCACTGCAACTCAGTTATTTCCACTCAAGCCTGCCCAGGAGGCAATTCTCACCCCAGTCACCCTCCCCATTCATTCCCACAGAGCTGGAGATGGATTCTTTTTTTCGCCAGGAAACCAAGAGGCTCCTCCCCCAAAATAGCCAGGAGGGAGGAGATTAGTGATGGTTTTTTCCATTCAAGCATTATTCTTTGGATCTCAGGTCAATGGGTTGAAGGCAGGGGTGAGCAGGGTCACCTGCCTACTTGAATCTTTCCTCACTCACCTTCAAGTGACCTCCTGCACCACTCCCCAGTCCCTCGTCATCTGGCTTGGACCATGGGGAAGAAAGTGTGTGAGAGATGATGGTGTGTGCCGTATGCCGTATCCTCATGGGCACGTCTCCCAACACCAGTAACCTCTGTGGGAAAGCACCTCCTTGTGTATTTCCCTTTCTGAAATTCCGTCTTGCAGAAAGGGTGCCTGTCTCCAGTGTCCTTGGATCTGCATGTGTGTTTCGTTCAGGTCTGGTATGCATGGATGAGCAGGAGCAGCGTGAACTGGTTATGAGAGTGCAGGAGTGACTAAACTCTCCTCTTACCTGTCAGCATCCATCCTGCATCTCATGGCCTATGCCTCTGCTTCTGGCTTCCAAAGAAAGGCCTTCATTCCGTCTCCCTAACCTACAACATTCCATCCATCTCTGCCCAAGAAGCGGTTGGGGGTGACTACTCACAGCCAGTTGCTGCCAAAAGACCTGTGCTCGCCAGCCTCGTGGGCAGGAGGCACATCCAGGTCCTGAGGCAGGATTCTTCCACATCTGTTATTTGGGATTCTAGACTCCCTGCCACACTGTGGCTTCTCTGCAGACTCTAACTCTTTCCGGCAAGCAATGAGATAGGAGATGAGCGGCTAACAACCTTTTCTTTCTGTCCAAGAGTGCAGAAAGGAGCTACACACGGTGGCTCATGCCTGTAATCCCAGCACTTTGGGAGGCCGAGGCGGGTGGATCACCTGAGGTTGGGAGTTTGAGACCAGCCTGACCAACATGGAGAAACCCTGTCTCTACTAAAAATACAAAATTAGCCCAGTGTGGTGGCACACACCTGTAATCCCAGTTATTTGGAAGGCTGAGGCAGGAGAATTGCTTGAACCTGGGTGTCAGAGGTTGCAGTGAGCCAAGATTGTGCCAACCCACTCCAGCCTGGGCTATAAAGTGAGACTCTGTCTCAAAAAAAAAAAAAAAAGAGTACAGAAAGGTGTAAAATGAGAGAAGAGGGCGTTTCAGCCTGGTGGTACAAGAGGGCAAAGGTTAGAAAAGGGGGAAAACCAGGGGAAGATGAAGAGAGGGTGTGAATGGGTTCTGCTGGGTGCAGGCACCCTGCTCTTTGTCTCTCTCTCTTCACTCTCTTCATCTATCTCTTCTCAGTGTCTATCTCTCTCTGCCTCTCTCTCTGTCTCTACCCTTCGGTTTCTGTCTTTGTCTCTTTCTCTCTTTTTCTCTGTCTGTCTCTGCCTGTCTCTGTCTCTCTCTGTCTCTGTGTCTCGCATATACACACAGAGCCTGTGCCCTTGCCCACCCTCACCCTGTGCTCCTCCCCATCTTTATTTTCTGGCAGACCCATGCTTCATGTAGAGCAGCATGTTCACGCCCATGACTTGAGAATCCTGGCTGGCACATCTGTTCTGAACCTCATCCTATGCAAACTACTCTTCTGAAAGAAAGGCCACGTGGAATAGTGGGAAAATACCATATTTTAAAGTAAAAGTTAATCAAGAGTCCTTTTCTGCCCCTTAATATTTGGGTGATTTTGAATGAGTCAATTTTTCGGTGAGCCTTAGTTTCCTCATGCATGTAATAGATATGACAACATTATGATTTTGAAGTCCTCATTGCTATGTGGATCTAATGGATGTGAATGTACATTCCAAACTCTTAGGTCATTTCTGTTGCTAAATACAGGATGACCCACTGCGGTCATCTTGGAGGACCCTGCCATCCTTGCTGTCTGTGCTCCATTCTCTTGCCTGGCAATGGAATGCTCTAGTGAGCCCGAATGAAGGTTGGGTCCATGGTTGTGATGTCACAGAACATGTGCAGGGTTCCCATGGAAGGGAAGGGGAGAAAACAGCCCTGGAAAGGGGTCAGGGCCAGGACAGGAATGGGGCAGGAGGTGCGGGGAGCCTGCTGGGCATTGGGAGCAGGGGGCGGCCACAGGCAGTGGGTTGGCAGGTCCATGCCTCCCCTGGTCCCCCAGCTCTGCAGGGCAGCATTCCTGGCTGCCATCTTGCTGCTGCTGCAGGTGAAGCCTCTGAAGGGGAGCCCAGTCCCCAAAGCCAGGAGCCAGACAGAGAAAACAACATTTGCAGGTAGGTAGGAAAAAAAGACGGGAGAGTCTGGAGGCTCAGGGTCAGGTCTGTGTGAGGCCGGGCCCAGGTCATTGATGAGGCTAGGGTGAGACCTGACCTGGGTCTGGGTTATGGGAGGAAACTCCAGCCCTGACCATTACCATGTGAAATAATATTGTCAGGGCACACCATGGGCCAGCTGAACTCGCATGCAACTTCTGTGCATGTAAGCATGGTGCATTTGGCTGGCTTTTGTCATGCTTCCAGGTGATCCCTGACTCCCCCAGTGTTGAAACCCTAGAGGAGGGAGCTAGCCTTAGGAAGGGGGTGTGTGTGTGTGTGTGTGTGTGTGTGTGTGTATGTGTGTGTGTGTGTGTATGTGTGTGTCTGTGTCTGTGTGTGTGTGTCTGTGTGTGTGTGTTTGAGCTGTGGCTGTGGTTGAACACAGATCAGATGCTCTAGAAAGAGCATCCACTGTCTGGTCAAGGTCAAGGATATGGGAAATTGGGCCTGCAGCCCTAGGCTTTCCTATTCTAACTTCTCCTCTCTGGGTCAGGCCAGGATCAGGCCTCAGTCCTCGTCCTTTTCCCTTTTTCCAGAGCAGAATCAAGAACAGTTCGAAGAGTACTTTGTGGCCTCCTCAGTGGGAGAGATGTGGCAGGCGGTGGACATGGCCCGGCAAGAAGACGACGAGACGTCCCAGACGGCAGCTGTTCACCACCACTCTTTTCACCTCGGCTTCTGCTTTAGCCTGGCCAGCGTCATGGTTTTCTTGGGAGGGCCACTGAGGCTGCCAGTGAGACAGCCTGTTTCCTGGATATCTACCTCTGCTTCACGCTCGCTCACCGACCCTCTCCCCTGCTAGGCTCCAGCTCACAACTCCCAGAGGAGATGCAGGCCATGGCTCTCTGCCTCTCACCACCATCACTGTACCTCAGGGTTCAGCAGCAGAGATGCCAGTTGCCGGCAGTGCCAACTGACTGCCTCTCCGGGTTCAGAATTTCATCTCCTGGGACCAGAGATAGCAGACCCATGTCCTCCCTTCCCACAGCTCCCCTGCTTTTGTTCAGGACAGCAGATTAGAGGGAGGAGGCAATGACAATCGGGAGCCGCTTTCCCACACTTAATCCCAGCCCTTCTTGTCTCTAACTAGACTGCTTTATTGTCCAGTCTTTGGTCCACTGGGCGGAAATGCACCAGGTCACCAATTGTTGATTCTTTCCTTTTCTTGTGTCCATGAGATATTTTTGACATTTCTCCCTCTTCTCTGTTCTGACTTCGGAGTATTTTTCTCCCACATGGTTTCTGACTTCTAGGCAGAGAACATAGCAGGAACAAGTCATTAAGAGGCAAGCAGAAGCCAAGTGCCAGCTTTTATTTTGGGAACAGAAGCGGAAAGGAGATCTTGCTCTGATTCGGTGGATGTGACCAGGGCGGTGTCGGTCAATATTTCTGTGCTGTGGCATCTTTGGTAGCTGGGTTACCAGAGCTGGCAGCGGCTGGAGGGGTTCAAGAGGGCACCAGGTGGACAGCGGAAATGTCTAGCAAAGGCAGGAGTGCTGCTCAGGGGCCCGTGGACTCGGAGCTGCGGAGGGCTGTGAGTGTCGTGGGAGTCCTGGGGGCTGGGCTCCCTACACATCACCTGAGCAGGAAGAGAGATCATTGAAGGAGGAGAGTCCATAGGACAAGGCTGACCTGGTGACAAGGGGTGACCAGGGACAGCAGACAAAGAGGGGAACAGGGGATCAAGTGATCTAAGGGCCACATGAAGCATCTGAAACGTATAGGCCATTTAATCTCGTGACAGGAGTCCAGGAGGGCCTGGGCTGTGTAATGATACCCTTTACCAGTGACTGGGAGGCAGGGTCTAGCGCAGGAGGTCTGGGGGGATGTCTAATCTAAGTGTGTTGAAGACCTCGGGCCTGAGTCTGTTGAGGGAGCACCGGGTGTTTAAGGAGGTGATACCAAGTGGGCGCCACCCTTAAGGTGAGGCGTCTGAGGTGGAATGTGGCACACAGTCAGCTTGTCGCGGGCTCTTTGTTTTCTTGAGACGGAGTCTCGCTCGCTCTCTCACCCAGCCTAAAGTGCAGTGGCATGAGCTTAGCTCACTACAACCTTCACTTCCCAGGTTCAAGTGATTCTCCTGCCTCAGCCTCCCGAGTGGCTGGGATTACAGGTGTGCACCACCATACCCGGCTGATTTTTGTATTTTTAGTAGAGATGGGGGTTTCACCACGCTGACCAAGCTGCTTTTGAACTCCCGACCTCAAGTGATCCACCCGCCTTGGCCTCCCAAAGTGCCGGGATTACAGGTGTGAGCCACTGTGCCTGGTGACAGGCTAATTTTTAAGGCATCTGTATTTTGGGAGCATGAGAGAAGAAAAAGTTGGTCTCCTCTCCTGGAGGAACCTGGGAATAGAGTTTTTCCTACATTTTGAGTTGTGGGGGTGCTGAATTTGGTAGAAGAACCTATAGTCATCTGGGTAGTGATTCCAAGGAGTAGGGGGGGATAAGAAAGGATGACAGTGAGGATGTCTGTGGCAGAGGGTCTGGGGTACTTGGGGGAGGGGTGTCTGAGGAGGGAGTTCCTTGAGCTTCAGGAATAAGGCGTTCATCTGACATAAAGCAAGTTGTGGCGGGAGGTGGCCCCCACCTACCTGGGCATAGCTTCGGAAGAAGATCTGCGGGGGGGTGAGGTCCAGGCTGGGCAGGACGGTCTCCCCATGGTGCCATAACAGCCTCTTGTTGTATGCCTGGGTAGGGGTGGGGTGGACAGGGGCCCTCAGGCTCTAGACCTGTGGCCATTTGAAAGTCCCTCCACACAGTAGTCGAAACCCACGGCCCTGGCTGACTGGTTCTGCACTGACAAGTTGATCTGAGCCAGAAGGAAGAGTACTTCCCAGAAGACCTATAGATGTCCTACAAATGGAGGATGGCTGGAACTGGGGGCTGATCCCCAAGTTGCCGTCTGTTCAGGGGGATGTGAAGGGCAGAAAGCCATGTGACTGGACTCGCATAAGGAATTGTGGAAGGAAAACTCAAAGACATATTTTCTAGTCTGCCAGTACACATGCATAGTAGCCTCTGACAATGGCATACCTGCAGCGCAATGGCCAGTCCCCCAGCATCTGCAGCGTTCTCCAAGAACGTGAGAGAGTCATTGAAGGAGGTTCCACTGGGTAATGGAAAGGCAGCATAATGGCGCTCTAGGCACAGGAGAGCTTCCTGGAGGGCATGAGTGTCACAGCCCAGGCAGCCCCCAGGCAGCACTGTTGAAAATGGGACAAGAGAACACACGGTTGGGGGTCGGTTGGTGCCACAGAGATAAGGATGTCGGGGGCACCACAGACTGACCCAGCTCCCAGGAGTATGGCAAAGTTTCCAAGACTGCCCCACCTCAAACCCTCAAATAACCTTCCTTTCCCTGCAGGCCTCCCCTGTGGCCTTCCCTTGGGTTCCCTAGAATCCCACCTCCCAGTGGCCCCTGTTACCCACAGAGCTGGTAGAAGATGTGCAACAGCTCGTGGGCCATGATGCTGCCAGCAGCGCCAAAGTTCACGGCTCTAGGGAGATAAGGGCTTGTTTGATCCCCAGAATCTTTCAGCATTTTTGACCCCAATTCTCCAACTGTAACTCCCATCCATCCCGACAGCTGTGAGACCCTCCTGGGAAACTACTTGCCTACCCTCACAGAGTGACCCATACCTGGGGTAGTCAGGGTGGAAGAACGGGGGTTGGAGGAGTCCAGCTGGAAAAACTACCACATGGTCAGATATCGAATAGTAAGCATTGACCTCCCAGGGGGACACCTGCCACCTGCGGGAAGAGCACACACGAACTCCAGCCCCTACCACGCATTGCCCTGCCACCCCGAGGCATATACAGTCCCAACTACCATTACTGCTCGTGCTGCCTGCCCTGAGCCCTGCCTTCCTTTCCTGCTAATCATGGCTGGGTCTCTCTGGGATGGAGTGCCCATGTCTTCCCTGCTCTCATACCTGTGTGGAGGGAAAGGCCGCAAGAAGCTCTGGACAATCCTAGCTCGGAGGGACCGGATACAGCTCAGGACAGACTGCAGGAAGCTGGGTCCAAGTTGTATCTGGGGAAGAGGCCGGAGGTGACTTGGGCACACAAGACTTACACAGATGTGCGCTGACATACACCAATGGGTCCATTTGACCCTAAACAGACAACCCTGATACACAGGCATCCAGAGATCAGGGGACAGCAGCCCAATGGCATGCCCACACAGCACACAGGCTTTACACATATCAACACACAGACGAACATGCCCAGGCCAGTCACAGGATGCATGCATGCCTGTGGGCACATGCATTGGGACCTGGAAAGATTCTGCTCTTCTGCCAGCAAGACCTATGGTGTGGATATCCCCCCATGAACCCCAGCCAGCACCAGGGCAAGGACAGGGCTGAGTCGCCCAGGGAAATCTGATTGTCCGATAAAGACTCAGGAGGATCAGAGAAGTGAGAAGTCAAGGACTAAGAAGGAGCTGGACAGCACAGGGACCCACATCACTGTATTCTTGCTGGGCCAGCTCTGGCTTCAGGGTCCATTCCGAAGCCCCCATCTCCACCCGCAGTTGAGCGACCTGGAGAGAGACACAGAAGGGGCTAGGAATCCAGCTGCTCTGAGTCTACCAGAGGGAATTTCTCCCGCTCATTGCCCTGTCCCAGCCTCTCACATTGTTGCCAGGATGTGCACGCAGCACAGTGGCTTCCCTACTTAGCATGTGCCCAGGGAGGCCTTTGGTTCTTGCTTCTAGCCCCCGACTGGCTTGGTCCAATACTCCATTCCCCTCACAGGCTCCCACACCAGCCAGGACGCCTGGCCTGACCTTGTCCTGGGCCATGTTCTGAGTCTCCTTATTCATCCAGGGAAGCTTTCTGAGACGAGTGATCAGGGTATCCCGGATCGCAGTGAATAATTCCATGGCCTGTTGGAGTGAGGTCCGGGGATAAGGGGACAGGATCAGGAGAGGCCTCAGCCTGGCCCTGCCTATAGCTTCTGACCCTTGGAAAAGGCTTTGGCCTCAAGGAGCTGCCTTTGCTGAAGCTGCAGCTAGAGAAGAGGCAAGAGCTCAGAAAGAGATATGGAAAGGATCATGCCTAGATGGCCATAAACCTCTAGCAGGCAGAGGATCTGTGGAGAGAGGAGGGCAGTGCCAAGCCCACAAAGGGAAGGTGGGGCCTGGCCATCCGTGAGGGCCATCAGGGAGATAGTTTCTTTCCTTGTGGAAATAGCCTGATGCTATTCTTACTCCTGGGGGCAGGAACACCTCTCAGAAAGCAGAGGGAGGAGAGGGCTGTCATTTTCTTCTCTGGCTCAGGGCTCTCGTCCTCACACGTTCTTTTGTAAAGCATCCACTCCGTCTCCCCATCCTCCTGAGCTCTTCAGCTTCCCAGCAAGTCTCCCTGGCTTCACAACCTGAGTGTGTAGTCACTGCTTCCCCAGCCACTTACCACCTCATGGAAAGCCTTCCTTGGAGGAAAATGAAAGGCATTATCAAGAGCTTGGGCTCTGGCATCGGAATGCCTGAGTGCAAAGCCTGTCTCTGTTTTTTGGTAACCGTGTGTGACCTTGGGCAAGTCACTTAACCTGTCTTTGCTTCAGTTCTCTCTTCAGTTATAATAGGAACTAAATAAAGTAGCTCATGCAAAGTACTTGAGGGAGTCCCAGGCGTGTGGTAGGTACTCAGTAAGTATTCAGTGGTGATGTATTTGCCCCTTCGAGATTATGTCATCCCGTTCTCATGTCATGTCATGTGTTGTTAAAGGAATCTTAGATCTCACAGGGAGGAGGCTTAGAGATCATAGTGTTTGATTTTCTCATCTGATGGTTGAAGAAATGCAAAACAGGGAATGTTGGGTGACTTGTCCAAGTGACAGCATATGCTCTTGAGACTTTGTGTCCAGAAGCTGAATGGTTTCCACCCCAGGGATGGAGCGGGTCTTTGGGTTCCCTCTCTCAGTGGCCCTTCTCTCTCTGACTGCCCGATTCCCCAACCACACATACCACGGAGAAAGGCAAAGTTCATAGAATGAGGGCAGGCTGGGTTGGGTGGGAAGGGGTGGAGGGATGTGGGCTGGGAAGAGCTCTCACATACAGCACTTCGGGTGCTCGGGCCAAAGACCTCGCGAACAAACAAAGCCGCCAGCGTGGGCTGGAAGAAGGTACCAGTCTCCTCCACACACTTCATCCATCGCGGGCGGGCAGGCTATAAAGACAAAGCGAGAATGAGTGGCTCCGGTTCAGAGCTCTTTCCCCACTTGTCTCCCCAGTCTTCACTAGATCTTCATTCCCAGAGGGTGCTCTTTTGACCAGACCTTCTGGGTTTCATCCCACGTTCCGATCCCTTAGGGTGACACACATCCCTCTAGAGGAAGTAGAACAAGGAGGTCAGTCTGGTTAGTCACTGAAGAAGAAACTCCTGAACCCACCAGTTGAAGAGCGTATCATTTTGGAGGTGGCTGCAGGTCTGACTGCCCACATTTGTGTTCGATTGCACCTTGAGGTCTGCTAACCTTGTCTTTTTTTTTTTGGAACAGAGTCTTGCTCTGTGACCCAGGTTGGATGGAGTACACTGGTGCGATCTCGGCTCACTGCAACCTCCACCTCCTGGTTCAAGTGAGTTTCCTGCTTCAGACTCCCAAGTAGCTAGGATTACAAGTGTGTATCACCCGAGATGGAGTTTTGCCATGTTGACCAGGCTGGTCTCAAATTCCTGGGCTCAAGCGATCCACCTGCCTTGGCCTCCTAAAGGGCTGGGATTACAGGTGTAAGCCACGGCACTTGACCAACCTTGTTTCTTATAAACTGAAGGAGATAGAGACACAAAAAACCCTTCAAAAAATCAATAAATCCAAGAGCTGGTTTTTCGAAAAGATCAACAAAATAGACACACCACTAGCCAGATTAATAAAAAAGAAAAGAGAGAACAACCAAATAGATGCAATAAAAAACGATAAAGGGGAAATCACCACAGATTCCACAGAAATTCAAACCATCATCAGAGAATACTACAAACAACTCTATGCACATAAACTAGTAAACCAGGAAGAAATGGATAAATTTCTGGACACCTGTGTCTTCCCAAGCCTAAACCAGGAGGAAGCCGAAACTATGAATAGACCAATAACAAGGTCTGAAGTTGAGGCAGCAATTAAGAGCCTACCACACAAAAAAAGCCCAGGTCCAGATGGGTTCACAGCCGAATTCTACCAGACACACAAAGAGGAGCTGGTACCATTCTTTCTGAAACTATTCCAAATAATCCGAAAAGAGGGAACCCTTCCCAAATCATTTTATGAGACCAACATTATCCTGATACCAAAACCCGGCAGAGACTCAACAAGAAAAGAAAACTTCAGGCCAATATCCATGATGAACATAGATGCAAAAATCTTCAATAAAATACTGGCAAACAGAATGCAACAGCACATTAAAAAACTTAACCATCATGATCAAGTAGGATTCATCCCGGGGATGCAAGGCTGGTTCAACATACGCAAGTCTATAAACATCATTCACCACATAAACAGAACCAAAAACAAAAACCACATGATTATCTCAATTGACACAGAGAAGGCATTTGACAAAATTCAACAGTCCTTTATGCTAAAAACCCTCAATAAACTCGGTATTGATGGAACACATCTCAAAGTAATAAAAGCTATTTATGACAAACCAACAGTCAATATCATACTGAATGGGCAAAAACTGGAAGCATTCCCTTTGAAATCTGGCACTAGACAAGGATGCCCTCTCTCACCACTCCTATTCAATATAGTATTGGAAGTTCTAGCCAGAACAATCAGGCAAGAAAAAGAAATAAAGGGTATTCAAATAAAAAAGATTGAAGCCAAATTGTCTCTATTTGCAGACAACATGATAGTATACCTAGAAGACCCCATCACCTCAGCCCAAAAACTCCTGAAACTGATAAGCAACTTCAGCAAAGTCTCATGTATGTCTTCTTTTGTAAAGTGTCTGTTCATATCCTTTGCCCATTTTTGAATGGGCTTTTTTTTTTTTTTTTTTTTTTCCTGTAAATCTGTTTGAGTTCTTTGTAAATTCTGGATATCAGCCCTTTGTCAGATGGGTAAACTGCAAAGATTTTTTCCCATTCTGTTGGTTGCTGATTCACTGTAGTGACTGTTTCTTTTGCCATGCATAAGCTGTGGAGTTTAATTAGGTCCCATTTGTCTATTTTGGCTTTTGTTACCAATGCTTTTGGTGTTTTGGTCATGAAATCCTTGCCTACTCCTATGTCCTGAATGGTTTTGCCTAGGTTTTCTTCTAGGGTTTTTATGGTGCCAGGTCTTATGTTTAAGTCTTTAATCCATCTGGAGTTAATTTTAGTGTAAGTTGTCAGGAAGGGGTCCAGTTTCTGCTTTCTGCACATGGCTAGCCAGTTTTCTCAACACCATTTATTAAACAGGGAATCCTTTCCCCATTGCTTGTTTTTGTCTGGTTTATCAAAGATTGTATGGTTGTAGATATGTTGTGTTGCCTCCAATGCCTCTGTTCTGTTCCATTGGTCTATATCTCTGTTTTGGTACCAGTACCATGCTGTTTTCATTACTGTAGCCTTGTAGTATAGTTTGAAGTCTGGTAGTGTGATGCCTCCCGCTGTGTTCTTTTTGCTTAGAATTGACTTGGCTATACAGGTTCTCTTTTGGTTCCATATGAAGTTTAAGGTGGTTTTCTCCAGTTCTGTGAAGAAATTCAATGGTAGCTTCATGGGGATAGCGTTGATTCTGTAAATTACTTTGGGCAGTATAGTCATTTTCATGATATTGATTCTTCCTAACCATGAACATGGAATGTTTCTCCATCTGTTTGTGTCCTCTCTTATTTCATTGAGCAGTGGTTTGTAGTTTTCCTTGAAGAGGTCCCTTACATTCCTTTTAAGTTGTATTCCTAGATATTTTATTCTCTTTGTAGCAATTGTGAATGGCAGTTCGTTCTTGATTTGGTTCTCTTTTAGTCTATTATTGGTGTATAGGAATGCTTGTGATTTTTGCACATTGATTTTATATTCTGAGACTTTGCTGAAGTTGCTTATCAAACACATGAAAAAAATGCTCATCATCACTGGTCATTAGAGAGATGCAAATCAAAACCACATAGAGATACCATCTCACGCCAGTTAGAATGGCGATCATTAAAAAATCTGGAGACAGATGCTGGAGAGGATGTGGAGAAATAGGAACACTCTTACACTGTTGGTGGGAGTGTAAATTAGTTAAACCATTGTGGAAGACAGTGTGGTGATTCCTCAAGGCCTTAGAAATAGAAATTCCATCTGACCCAGCAATCCCATTACTGGGTATATATCCAAAGGACTATAAATCATTCTACTATAAGGACACATGCACACGAATGTTCATTGCAGCACTGTTTACAATAGCAAAGACCTGGAACCAACCCAAATGCCCATTGATGATAGACTGGACTGGGAAAATGCGGCACATATACCCCATGGAATATTATGCAGCAATCAGAACTGATGAGTTTATGTCCTTTGTAAGGACATGGATGAATCTGAAGAACATGATTCTCAGCAAACTGACACAAGAACAGAAAATGAAATACCACATATTCACACTCATAGGCGGGTGAGGAAAAATGAGAACATATGGACACAGGGAAGGGAGTACTACACACTGGGGTCTATTGGGGGGAATAGGGGAGGGACAGTGGGGGGGAGATAGGGAGGGATAGCCTGGGGATAAATGCCAAATGTGGGTGAAGGGGAGGAAGGCAACAAAACACACTGCCATGTGTGTAACTATGCAACTATCTTGCACATTCTGCACATGTACCCCAAAACCTAAAATGCAATAAAAATAAAAATTAAAAAAAAAAAGAGAAGAAGCTCAGATTCTTCTCATGCTGTGTTAGTTGGGGCTCTGAAACACAAATGCGAGGAGCAAACAGGAACTGAAAGGAAATCTGGATCTGAAAGCAATTACCGGGCCAAGTTGAGAGTCTGCCAGCCTCATTCTGCTGAATAACCTTGGCCCAGGAATACCTCTTATCAGACAGTTGTTACACCTGGAGGAGCAACCAGCATCAGCGAGGAGCCCGCTTGAGCTTGGAAGTGTGGACCAGCCTACCCTTTTCACCCCTCCTGGTTCTTGATTTGTTTCCTGATGCCCTTTGCTGGAGCCTGATCATTTCTCCCACATGCTTTGCCGTGGGATCTGACTACCAGAGAATGCAAACACCACCTCAGACCACTACAGCTGTCTCTCAAGATGCGGCATGGCAGTGTGCACCACATTGACTGCAAAGGGAGAGCTAGAGAGGGGGTGGGAGAGAAATAGAATCAGAAAAAAGTCTCCAAAATATAAACAGTAGAAGAAATACTTCAAACCCAAGTTAATGAAACTCAGTGGACTAATTTTAGGGCACCAAAGAACATTGCATATATAATCTAAGAACCACAAATAGTATTTGAGAAATGATAGAAACCAGGACAAACTATAAGAGTCTGGAGGGAAGCAAAAAATTGACCCAACTTCTATATGATCAAAAGAAATTTTAGGGATTACAGGCCAACCAGGAATCTTTAATGTTAATTTCTAAACACAATTGTAGAACGAATCATTAAACAGTTTTTGAACACTTGGAAAATAACGTGTAAATGCTAAGAGCTAGGATAGTATCAATGAAGAAAAATAATGCCAAAATAATAAAAATTTGTTTGGTTAAAAGGCTTATGAAACTAGGTATGTGATAGACAAGAAGCCATAGACTCCATCCAATAGGGGCCATGCAGAAGCATAACAGAATTGAAATGCAACATCAGAGCCACAGGGCATGGTGGGGCTACAGCCTCCTGGAGAGCACACCCAGCCTGAATCGAGCTGTGCCATGTAGTGACAGTCAGCTGTCACCAGGAGAAGGCTAGCCCAGTGCTTCCCAAGCTTCACAGACACACAGATGCACACACACACACACACACACACACACACACACAACACAGGCTGGAAACCTGAATACTGGCAAGACATATCTTAATTTTTGAATGTTGGAGATTAATTCAAAGTTTGCAAAAGACTCTACAAACTAACAAAACACATCTATGGGCAAAATTCATCCTCAAGCACCACTACCATCCTACAACTGAATAGAGTATTAGTACTTACTAAGTTTGAGTTATTAACTTAAACCCCTGTGCTTCCATTACACCAGCTGTCAAAATGAAAACAATACCTAGCCTACCTTCTTCAAATGTTTGGGATCAGGGGAAATAATACCCTAAGTACTCTAAGGCACTACCCCACTCTGTTGGCATTATCTTGGTCTATCTAGCCAGGCGTGGAAAACACACAGATTGCGTCCTAGTGAATTAGATAGAGAAATTGATGATGAACAATAGCGCAATTTGGGTGGAGTCTCATCTGGCTGCAACACAAGTAAACATCAATGGTGAATGATTTCAAGCTAACTTGACCTCCCCTGACATTCCTACTAAGAATTCTAAGTAATCCTTGCTTAGCATTTCTTTTCCTCATTTCCTGTTTTGCTTTTCTCATAACACCACCTAACATATTTTATTATTTTATTAGTTTATTGTCTTTCTTCCTTCACCAGGATATGTGGCTGAAGGCAGGGTTATTTATCTGTCTGTTTTGTTCACTGCTGCATTCCAAGTGCCTAGAGAAGTACCCGGAATACAGCAGGTGCTCAATAAATGTTTGTTACATAAATGAATGCATACATCTGTAGCTAGGACTTCAAAAACCTGACCTGATGTCCTTCTCCCTTCAGGATCTTAACAGTGGTCTGGATGAAGATACACTGAATAAAACTGCAGATGATCCAAAGTGGGAAGACCTGAATAAATTGAGATGCTGGGCTGAATAGAAATCATTCGCATTTAATCATCACAAATGTGAACTTCTGCTATTACTTCTCAAAACCCATCTTCTCAAGTTTCATAAAAGAAAACCTGACTTAGCCATTTTCATTGACTGTAACTCTATTCAAAATTAATCATCCAAAGATGGTCCAATAATGAGATTTAGAAATCTTTCTGTATAAGGGCACTATAAATTATAATTCATTCAGAAGAATATGATCAGAAGTCGGTAATTAATGGCCACTGAATAGAACCAAACATTTTCACCATATCAAGGCCAACCTCTAGGTGATGTCTTTGATTCCATTCTTCCTCTTAAACATCACTCATCATCAGCCTATCCCGTTGCTAACCTTAAAATATGTTCTTTTAAAACGTAAATGAGATAAATCCCTCTGCATGTCCCTATTTATTTATTTAGATGGAGTCTTGCCCTGTTGCCCAGGCTGGAGAGCAATGGTGGGATCTCAGCTTACTGCAACCTCCACCTCCCGGGTTCAAACGATTCTCCTGCCTCAGCTTCCGGAATAGCTGAGATTATAGGCATGCACCACCACACCCAGCTAAGTTTTGTATTTTTAGTAGAGATGGGGTTTTGCCATGTTGGTCAGGCTGGTCTTGAACTCCTAACCTCGTGATCCACCCGCCTTGGACTCCCAAAGTGCTGGGATTATAGGCATGAGCCACCGCGCCCAACCTTGCATGTCCCTATTTCATACAGACAGAAGCAAAGGTCCTTACAGTGGCCCACCTGACTCCTGGAATTACAGGAGTGAACTACCGCTCCCGGCCAGCCTTCTGCATTCTTTAAGCCTGAGCCTCAACACGAGCACTCTACAGCCTCCAGTAAGTGCCATGAAGCCATGGTGCTGACATTTATAGTTAGCTATATGGTTCTCTCCTTTCCGCTCTGATTCCCTCCCCTCTATTGTCAGAGTCACTCTGCTCCAGGTGCCCTTGCTTCCTTGCTGATTCTCAAACACCCGGAGCATGCTCCAGGGGCATCAATGGACGCAGCCTGCCTTGCAAGCCTAGTCTTCTCCTCCCAGCCAGAGCCACCAGGAGGATCCCTCACCCTGCACCAAGTTTTACCCTGCCTCCCTCCTGCCCTGTCCTCATGAGATGATGCCTCTTTCTTTGCCAGAAAACTCCTTCCTCTCTCTAGACATTTTGCCAGTTCTGCCTACTGCACAGAGATGCTACTGATCCTTCAAATGCTCCCTGATCTCTTCCTCTTGGGAACTCCAAGAATATCTGCTGTCTAAACCAGGATCCCCTGGGAACACAGCCATACACATCCATTGACTTCTGTTACAGTTGTTTTTGCACTACAGGGACAGAGTTTAGTTGTAACACCAGCCATTTATGGATCACAAAGTCAATATTTACTATTTTGCCCTTTATAAAAAAGTTTTCTAACCTTTATTTGTGGCACCTACTTATTTCTCAATCCTGTACACAGTGTGGTTAAAAACATGACTTTATGAGCCAAAACATCTGTTCTGGAGTCTGTTCATTTACTTGTGAGCTGTGTGGTCTTGGGAAAGTTTCTTGACCTTTCTAAGCCTATTTCTGCAGCTGCAAAATGGGGATTAAGAACTGCGAAGTGTTTTTGGAAGGTTTGAATGAAATAAGTGCCAACAGGAGGCCTAAGGTAAAGACCAGCCGAGAGCACAGTAACACCGGGAACACCTCGGGGTGGTTGCAGAGCAGGCAATACTGCTCTGGTCCCACGAATGCCTCCTCAACATGGAGACTGCATGAGGGCCCAGTAAAGAGGGCTTATGCAAAGATCTCTGAGAAGGGAGGCGTCCTCTGCTCACAAGATCCGGGAGGTTCCTTGCAGATGGGAGCTGGCAAGGAGGAGAAAAGCTTTGCAGGGCAGAGATCACAGAACCTGCACTAAGTGCTGACAGACAGTGACTACTCCATGTATATCAGCTATTATCATTATTATTAAGTGTCATATTTTATACTATTGTTCCAGAAAGGGGAAGTGGCTTCCCCAAGGTTACACAACTATTTGTTGGCACAGGTTAATTCAGCTTTGAAGCCTAAGGACAATTATGTGCCCTAGTGGAAAAGACAATGGCTTCAGGACATCTAAGCCTTCTGCATTCTTTTTTTTTTTTTTTTTTTGAGATGGAGTTTCACTCTTGTCACCCAGGCTAGAGTGTAGTGGCATAATCTCGGCTCACTGCAACCTCCACCTCCCAAGTTAAAGTGATTCTTCTGCCTCTGCCTCCTGAGTAGCTAAGATTACAGGCACCTGCCACCATGCCTGGCTAATTTTTTGTATTTTTAGTTGAGATGGGATTTCGCCATGTTGGGCAGGCTGGTCTCGAACTCCTGACCTCATGATCCACCTGCCTTGGCCTCCCAAAGTGCTGGGATTACAGGTGTGAACCACCGTGCCTGGCCAGCCTCCTGCATTCTTTAAGCCTGAGCCTCAACATGAGCACTTTACAGCCTCCAAGAAGTGCCATGAGGCCATAGTGCTGACATTTATAGGTAGCTGTTTGTTGCCAGGGAATTTGTAGCAACCCCAACCAAGATAACTTGGGGCTCTGGTCTGCTTCACCTGAATCAAGAGAAAAGCTGGATAGAAGCTTCGTGGGGACTCTACAACCCAAGTGACACTCCTCAGGAGGACTGCATTTTTTAGCACAATGAGTAAACAACACAGACCCTGGAGCCAGACTGCCAGGGTTCAAATCCTCACTCTATTAACTTACTATTGTACCTGAGCAATTTCCTTAACTTTAGCGCCTCTGTTTCCTTGTCTTTAAAATAGGAACAAAATGGTACCTGATGGAATTGCAAAGATTAAATCAGCTGATAGATCTAAAGCATTTCGAAAGTGTCTAGCACATTCTAAGCTCTTGATAAGCAGTAACTACATTCCAGTCCCTGTGAATACCTTTTTCTTCTCTGAATTCCACAGCAATTTTAGATTGGCAAAGCAGAGAGTTTCTCGAGGGCAGAGAAATGGCCCCCAAATGTGGTTCAAGATGGCCAGGGGGAGACCTATGTTAATTCTAGCTAAATAGTTATAAGCTTGTTTGGCTCAGAGTACACTGAAGTGTATACACTGAACTAAACTATATTATTGGTGCAGTTAATTAGAAATCAAGCGCCAACAGGAAGCCTAAGGTAAAGACCACCCGAGAGCACAGTAACACCGGGCAACACCTCGGGGTGGTTGCAGAGCAGGCAATACTTCTCTGGTCCCACGAATGCCTTCTCAACATGGAGACTGCATGAGGGCCCAGTAAAGAGGGCTTATGCAAAGATCTCTGAGAAGGGAGGCGACCTCTGCTCACAAGATCCGGACGGGTCTTTGCAGATGGGAGCTGGCAAGGAGGAGAAAAGCTTTGCAGGGCAGAGATCACAGAACACCTCAGGCTCTGCCTAGGTTCTCGGAATACGGAGTGATTTTAATTGCTCTATGTCCTCAATGCTCTGGAGATAAAAGCCCCTTGATGCATTGGGTGTGGTCAGACCAAGTGGCTACTCATCCGCTACACTTCTGATGCAGCGGCACCCTGATAACAATCGGAGATAAACTCTGAGTTCTAGTTTAGCATGTCTTAGAAGGATCTCAAGTGCTCTCTGCCCAGCTCTTACCTACCCCTTCACCCTCCCCTTTCATGCCCATAAGATCAATGAGATTATGCACATAATAAAAGTGTTTGGAGCCCAGAGTTCGGGGCCAACGCATTTCTCACACTTGCATTGGTCCCCTGGACCCATACAACTGGACCCCTGTAACTTCTACTCTTGTGTCTCTGTCTTTATTTCCTTTTCTCAATCCCTCATCACCACGGGGACTAAGGGCACCCACGTACAGGATTACTAAGAAAAAAAAAATCCAGTGATTTTTAAGACTAAATTAAGGCCTTCACTGAGGCTGGTACATATCCAATATACTAGACTCTTCTGCTTGCATTTGGATATATCCAACTTGGGATTTCAAGAGTCTTCGCAAAGGAGCATCTCTGCATCTTACGTAATAAGTAGACTCTGAGGCCGGGTGCGGTGGCTCAAGCCTGTAATCCCAGCACTTTGGGAGGCCGAGGCAGGTGGATCACGAGGCCAAGAGATCGAGACCACCCTGGTCAACATGGTGAAACCCCATCTCTACTAAAAATATGAAAAATTATTTGGGCATGGTGGCACGTGCCTGTAATCCCAGCTACTCAGGAGGCTGAGGCAGGAGAATTGCCTGAACCCAGGAGGCAGAGGTCGCGGTGAGCTGAGATCACGCCATTGCACTCCAGCCTGGGTAACAAGAGCGAAACTCCATCTCAAAATAAATAAATAAATAAATAAATAAATAAATAAGACTCTGGTTTGTGAAAGGCATTTTCTACCCAGGACCCTCCTCAGATATATCCACATCTGTGCCATGAAGCCTACAGGTGGCCCAATGGATCACACTGGATGTCAGAGATAAACTCTTTGTGAAGCACATTTGAACATGAAATCAACTAGACAAGACAGGCCACTGCTTAACATATTTCTCCCTCATTCCAATACAACGTTAAGTTCTACATCCAAGTTATCCTGAGCAAATAGTGTAAGGGTTATGACAAAGAAAGGGCAGTTCTTGATAATTTCAGAGTTTTATATTTGAGCTCAAACACCCAGCAAGAAGCCAGAGAGGTGGTCAGCCTGGGAGATGTGTGCCTGCAGGTCTGGCATGCAGTATCTTGGTTTGCAAGTTAAACTTTGTCCAACTTGCTGCTTCTATGGAAAGCCAAGACATGTGGGGGCATCTACCATCATGCCCCCTCTCTCCCCGAGAAAGAGATGCCAACATTTACTCCTCAAAAGAGTAGATGCTCCTTTCAAGTATCTGGGCAAATACACTCCCTCCTCTCCTCACCATGGGTGGTTGCTCTGTCAGTTCCCGCAGTTTCTGGCTGAGCTTCCTGCGTGCCTCCTGGAATTGACTGTCCAGGGCTGGAGAAAGGGTCCCCACCAACCCTAAGATCATGTGGCTCTGCAGAAAGTCCCTATGGAGACAAAAGAGACCCACACACATACCCCACAAATCTGGAGATGCCTCATGAAAAGCCTCCCTTGTGTAAGTCACCTTGACACTCCTGAAGGCAGCCCTTTCTCCTCTGTATTAGTAACTGTTTTAACATGCACCCAAGCCAAAAAGAGTTTTTTGTGGTGTGGGTTGGGGTGGGATCTTCCTCCTTAGTAAAAGGAACTAGATGAAGAGGCAGCCTTCAAAATCACAGGGAAAGGAAGTTCTGGGGTAGATGAAGTCTGGATTCATGTCATGAAACAGATTTCACTTCCACAGTCAGGAAATCTCAGGTTATCCTCTGACGTATCTCATCAGCATAAGTAAGTTGGTCTCTGTGACTCCTCTCTGCTCTACCAGCAATGCTCCTACCTGGGCTGCATTGCACCCTTATGTGAGTCTGCTCACTCTCATGTGAATGGGCAGTTACCTCCCTCAAAAGGGATTTCTAGATGCTGATGCCATCATGAAGAAGGGCCTTGGGTCCAAACCCTTGGAAGAAAGCCACTACTTTCAGGTGGTAGCCACCCAGGGATCAGGGGATGCAGAGAGCCCAATAAAAAGCCACACTCTCATGTCCCCAAACCCAACCCCTCCTTGATTTCCTGATACCAGCAGAAATGCTCTTAGACACTGTTTCCCTAAGAGCTCCAGAATCCTCACACCACACCTGAAGAATGGCCCTTCCTCTTGCTTTCTTCCCCTAAGTATCCCCAGCCTTCACCACCTTCATCTCCTCATCTTATGTGCCTCCTCCTCCTGCCCACAGTCCTTAGCTGCTAGAAAGACCTACATGCACTCAACTGTCCTCTGTGTCTGGGTCTTCCAGCATCTTCTACAGCTCAGAGGCTCTTTACTGGCTGGTGTTCTACTCTCAGCATACCCTGTGTCTTGGCTGACCTTACATTCATCATGTCATGTGTATCCTCCCTTACCCATGCTCCCCAAGACACATCCTTCTTGATCCCTCCATCCTCTCTGTGCCACCCACCCCATACTTCTCCGCAGCCACAGGTAGCAAGTTCCTCTTATCTTCTCAGGAGTCCCTTACCAGCCTGCCTCCCCAAGGTCTCCTTTGCCCCTGAGACCTACGGTGCTCAGGCTCTCCTCCCTTTCCATGATCTCCCCAATCCCCACCTGGGCGAACCTGTTCTTTAGCAGCAGATCCTCCACCAGTTGTGACATGCTTTTCAAATACTCCAGGTCATGGACCATGAGTAACTGAGAGGGGCTCAGGGACATCGGTGTGAATGTCGCTTGCAAGCAGGACAACCAGTCGATGGCAGGAGCCATTTCCTTAGAGGAGGGACACAAAGCTGAGGGGGGTAAGGAAAAGAGAAGAGAAGGAAGGGGAAAGGGCTTCCCTTTGGGTGTGAGAAAAAGAAGGGAAGGAGCTAACTGGGGAAGGGGATGGAGCCAGAGACAGGATGAAAAGGAATTAAGGGCACTAGGATGAAGGAGAAGAGGAGGTAATATTTGGGAGGTAGGTCCCCATGCCCACAGTCTTCTGGCTCCCAGTTCCAGGCACCTTGAGCTGGTCGATAGTGACCATCTGGTAGAGCTTGCCCTGTGCCCGCCGCTGCTCCAGGGGCCTCAGAAACTGGAACAGCTGCGAAGTGATGGAGATGGACAAGGAGGCGTGTTGTTGCACCTTGTTTGGGTCTCCTCCCAGCAAGGTTCCCAGTTGACTCAGGTAAGTCAGGTATTCCCGATAGATCTGGAGGAAGAAAACATGAGTCACGGGTGCCAGAAACCCCTGCCTTTCTCCTGGCATCAGAGGGCAGGGCCTTTGTCCATGCACCATCTTACCTGGGCATAGATCTTCTGTTCCTGATCTTGCTTGAGGGGAACATCAAATTCTGGCTGGTCTATCTGGACACAAGAGAGACTGGAGAGAAGCAGGGAGCATGGGGGATGCAATGGGAAGGTGTGGGGAGGTGGGAAATATACCATGGGAGATGGCCTTGGGAGATGGACATAAAGATTGAACAGAGGAGAAGCAAGAGTACAAAGAAAGGGAGGGATTAGCAGTTGAGGGGCAGGAGAAGAGCCCAGATGTGAAAATGGGAAGAGATGGTGAGTATTACAACCAGTGTGGGTGTGCCCAGCAAGGCAGAAGCCTAATAATCAGCATCCTAAAAGGAGCCATTCCTCATGGCGGGGTCAGGGCCAGGGTGAGTGAAGTGTGGAAACTGTCCCAGGTACAAAATCTAGGAGGTACCAAAAACTCAGTAATCAAACTGCAACCTAACTTAGGAGTATATTCTTCTAATAGGTAGCTCCATCTCAGCCAGCCATAGCAGCTGAGCTTCAGCCAACCACAGGCTGTCAAGTGATAAGACCATGCCCATTAAAGGCAACGGCTGTAACCATCAAGCTGTTTCTGGGTGTCACTTCCTCTTTCTGTACCTACTGCCTGCCTACATTGATGGGTGGAGCTCTCTGAACCTCTACTGCTTCAGGATGCTGCCCAATTCATGAATCATTCTTTGCACAAATAAACTCTTTTTAAAAATTCAGTAATCAAGATAAATATTTAAAATTTTTTTAAATCAAAATTGCTACCAAAATTGTGTGATAAATAAAATCTCAAAACTTTGCTTATCATGGACTTTTTTCCTAGAAAAAAATATGCAATGTACTTTTAGTCAATTTCAAAAAGAATCATGTGTTCAAGAAAAGTCCTCAATGTATTTTTGATTTCATTTTGAAAAAAATCATTAGTATTTTTTAAAATATTCACAAAGAATTTTATCCCATTTTGGGGGAAAAAAGCATAACTTTTTTTTTTTCAAAATAAATTCATAATGAAGAAAAATTTGATATTTGGTCCATCACAGATTGTTGCATTGATTTTTATTTTTTAGGAATATTTATTAAAATACCATTTATCACAATACTGAGTTTTGTGGACCTTTTTAAATTAGCACCCCAGGCAAGCACCCTGTATATCTGACCTTAGTCTGGCCCTGATGAGCCCTTGATTCTATTCTGAAGATCTTTGCTTCTACTCTTTCTTTTCTTCTCCAATTTCAATGTCCCACTCTTATCTTGGCCCATATACTTTTCCTCCATCTTGAAAAAATCTTTCACTTGACTCTCACTACACTGTATGTCCGAAGTTCAAAGAATAAAAAGGCATCTATGTGCATTGTTTCCACTTTCTTACCCTCCTCCTAAGTTCTGTACTATCTATGTCCACTTCTGTAACTGTTTTGAAAGTATCTCTAGGTTTTCAAAGGTATCATTCCTTGTTCTCTGAGCTGACCCCTCCCTCCTGAAGCTCCTTTTTTTTTCTTTGTGGCCCACCATACTGGTCTAGCTCCCATTTCTCCTACTGTACTCACTCTTCTCTGGCTCCCTTCTGCCCTCTGTCTTTGGAGTGCTTCTCCTTCTGTAGTCCTTCCTACCTGCTTTTAACACAGGACACTATCCAGACTCACATTGATAATAACCATCTTCCTCCCGTTAACACTAAATCAAAACAATGGGATCATAGTGTAATCCCCCACTTTATTTATTTATATCCAATCAGTCACCGAATCCTCTATGAACACCATGAACTATCATCACTAGGGTGAAGTATCCTAAATCCTTGTGCCTGGCTCTTCCTTTCCATTTCTTCCACTATCTCAGAGCCTCAAAAATGCTCATTCAGTTTCCTCAACACCCCCTGATTGACCTTCAAAACTGCTGACTTTATGCACAACCATCAAAATATTTGCTCTATGCACAATTGTCATAACAGTTGGATGTCCTCGGTACCTTTTTTAAAAAATCATTATGTCAAATTTATCACCTCTGCCTATCTTCTTAGAAAGAATCAGACTCAGGCCGGGCGTGATGGCTCACACCTGTAATCCCAGCACTTTGGGAGGCTGAGGCAGGTGGATCATGAGGTTAAGAGATCTAGACCATCCTGGTCAATATGGTGAAACCCCATCTCTACTAAAAATACAAAAAATTAGCTGGGCATAGTGGCACATGCCTGTAATCCCAGCTACTCAGGAGGCTGAGGCAGGAGAATTGCCTGAACCCAGGAGGCGGAGGTTGTGGCGAGCCGAGATTGCGCCATTGCACTCCAGCCTGGGTAACAAGAGCGAAACTCTGTCTCAAAAAAAAAAAGAATCAGACTCAATCTTATATCTTCAGCTTCACTTTTACCTCCTACTATACCCCACCCTTCCTCCCAAATCCTCAATTAAAAAGACCAGTCTCCTCATTGACTCCACAGAGGAATCACAGCATTCCAGGTTCTTCCCCTAGCTCAGGATTTCCAATGTCCCTTAGCTTCACCTCCTCCTGTGTGGATGCTTCAAGGCTGGCTTAGCTCACCTTCTCTCATTCTCTCCTCTCTGAGCCTCTCCTTAACCAGTTAACCAGTCCCCAAAGGCCACATCAGTTAAACTCCTGAGCACACTGTTTAGAACTAAATTTTAGAATACCTCATAATGATAACCGAGCCTTCTTTTGTATTTATCCTCTGATAATTTTGTAGCTCTTTTGTCAGTAGGGTTCAAATACACAGATAGCATTACATTGTTTAACCACAATAGTGATAGAGTCAATGTTTTTCTTTAGTTACTCACTCAACAAATACCTGGCAAAAGCCTCTAGCTGTCTGGCCCCGTGCTAAGTCCTGAGGAACAAAGGTGAATAAAGCATGATTCTGTTCTGAGGAAGCTCATAATCGTCAACACAGAGTGATACATGCTGAGAGCATGAGGAAATGAGAGGAGGGAGAGATGGGCTTCACCTAACTCATAACTAGGGTGTTGGTGAAGACTTCCTGGAAGAGATAATAATGCCAACATTTGAAAAATATGTAAATTTTCCAGGTTGAGTGTGGGGGATGGTTGCAGGCACAGGGAGCAGCATATGTAAAGAACTGAGGAATATTCCTGGAACTAGCAGTGAGTCAGCCTGGCTGGGGGGTAAGGGAGAAAAGGAATGTACAGGAGATAAGCTGGAAAAGTGTGTAGGGGTCAGATCACAAGGTGCTTGCAAAGCTTTACTAAAGATTAGGGACGAGATTCTCATGACCTGGCAAGCCACCGGGTCACTGAGAAGCAGTTAAACACAGACGGTAGCATAGTCAGTTAGCCCTTGGTTCAGAAAAGTTCCCTCTGGTAAAAGTAAAGAGTAAATAAAATGAGGGCAATCCTAGAGATAGGAGAACTAGTTAAGGGGCTCTGAGATTAATCCAGATTAAGTAAGAAAGACCAGGCCTACTTCCATCCTTCCAGCACGGCAGCTCCATCTCCCACCCCCAGCTAATGTCCCTGACTTTCATACCAATAATTTGTCCTAAGGTAGGGTTGTTTCCTATATCACACACGTCTTATCTCCCCAACCTGCAACCTTCCTCTGAGGGATGATTGGCAAGAGATGGAGGCAGGTCAGGTCCTACAGTGTCTTCACCAGTGCATCCCTCACCTGGATGACTGGTGTGTTTGGAAAGGCAGGATGAGGTCCCAGGTAGGCTTTGAAGAAAGGGAAATGGCCATACTGACTCATCAGAAGTCTCAACATTCGGTTAAAGTTTAAGGAAGTCCAGTTACCAGAGATGCGCCAGCCTCCAAGCTTTAAAAGAGAGAGACGGGGCTGAGCATAAGAATCTGTGGAGCCCATCCCCCAATGTCTTGATCTTCTTTTATGCAGCTGCTACCGCCTGACCTCTGGTCTGGCCCCTTTGATTCCTCTAGGGTGCCACATCTATCTTTGTTTCTCTGACTTCTTCCAAGGTCCTGATACTTTCACAGGGCATAACCATTTTCTTTTTTTTCTTTTCTTTTTAAGATAGGTTTCACCATGATGGCCAGGCTGGTCTTGAACTCCTGACCTCAGGTGATCCACCCACCTCTGCTCCCAAAGTGTTAGGATTACAGGCGTGAGCCATGGCGCCCGGCTGACCTAACCATTTTCATCTCCAACTCCCGCCTAGAACTTGGGGAGCCTTAGGAAGAAGACCCACCCTCTAGAAAAAAAATGGTAGCCCCAAGCACACATTGGTCCCATATGTGATGTACCCAGAAAAGTCAATATTCCAACTTTTCTCACCTCCTCAATAACTTGTCTGAGGGGACCAGCCCCCGCAGCTTCAATGGCACGTGTATCCATGCAGGAGTTGTAGAACTGAAAGGCTTTCTCCTCCCCAGAGCCTGGGTGCGGGGAATTCTGGGCCTCTAGAAAGGAAGCATGGGAGTGAGGACTAAACTCTGATATTTTTATCTTGCCCAAATTCCTATATAAGGGATCTGGGGAGTCATGCCCTACAAATCCTATATAACATGATTTTATTTAACCCTATGTAACATGATTCTGGCATAACATTAAGAGATGAAGAAGAAAATCAAAATATTTTACCCCAAACCATATTTCTTTGCCATATTTTGAAATGCCCCTGCAAAGCTGTTCTTTGTAGGGGAAAATGTGCATCTGTAAAGAATCTCTATTAACATAGCTAGATTTTTCGATTAACTAAAATCTGAAGAGGAAACATTTGTCACCAATTGTCTCTAAGGGCAGCCACTCTCCACAATCTTTATCTTAACCTCGACATTCCCTTTCTGTCTATCCCAGATCTTTAGACAAACCTAACCAATTGTCAAATAGGAAATGTTTAAGTTCACCTATAGCCTGGAAGCCACCCCCACCCCTTAGAGTTGTTCCACATTTCTGGACCAAACCATTGTATTGCTTAAATGTATCTGATTGATGTTTCATGCCTCTCTAAAATGTATAATAGTAAACCAAGCTGTGCCCCGACCGCCTTGGGAACATGTTCTCAGCATCTCCGGAAGGCTGTATCACAGGCCATGGTCACTCATATTTGGCTCAGAATAAATCTTTTCAAATATTTTACAGAGTTTGACTCTTTTCATCTGCAGGAGAATAAAGGGGGTGGCAACTGGTATAGAGGCAGACAGGGAGGGTGGGAGACATGGAATTTACAGGGAAGAAAGACTCACACAGAATATGGGAGGAGGGGGAGCAATAGAGACGAGGAAAATAAGAAAGATGAGAGGACTGCCCAATTTGGAATGGATCAACTTGATGAAAAGATGAAAGCAGGGAGAGGGAATGTGGAGAAGAAGACGCTATGGAAAATAAATGTGGGGCAAGAAAAACAAGAAGGAAAGGACATGGAAGAAAGGAGAAAGCAATAAGTGGGATATGAGCAAAGGAGAAAAGAGAAATGAAAGGCAGGAAATAAATGATTGAAGAAATTAGAGAAATTCAGGGAACTAGAGAACTTTAAGGAGTTGGAGAGAAGAAAATTCATCAGGAAAGGTTTAGCAAAGAGAAGAAACAGGGGAGGACTCTCCTAGTCCAGACTCCTCATCCACTGATCCCAGGAAACAAACACACTCATTACAATAATCAAACGCAAGTCTCTCTGAATCATTCACCTTCTAATACCTAACACTCTTTCCAACCTCAGTCCCCTCATATCTGTTCATCCCATTGTAGACAACAGAATTTATCCCGAGCATGTTTCTTATTACCTCTGTGCCTTCCTGAAAGTATCCATCTACCCAAAGAGAGTCCACCTCCCACTCTTTCCCCATCAAAAACAGAGGGCAGAGGGATGCATTTATTTTTCCCAGATTCCAATTGACAGTGTCAACACATTCTTTAGGTTCCCTTGCACTGGAAATGCATGCCTATCTTATATGTTCTTATTCCGAAACCCTCACCACCATGCACCAACTTCCCAGGACCCACTTCCAACCTCCTGCACAGTTTCAGTTCCCCCTCTGGTTTTCCTCTCAGTCCTGGCAGTTTTCCTCCACAGCCTCCATCTGTAAGAACTTTACTTCCACTGCCAATTAACTCAGCTCTCCTCTTGTTCCAGCATATTCTTTGTGATCACCCATTTTTTCTCTTCTGCACAGTGATGAAGTGCTCTCTCACTTGTCACCCCACCATCCTACCTTTTTCATTTCATCATCCCTCATCTCCAATCGCCCATCTCTATGATCCCACTTGTTCCACGTTATAATGGAGAAGCAAGAAGCAAGAGATCATTGAGAGAGAGGGGAGCTGCGGCACGGTGAGAGGGAGAGGGTAATATTGACAAGGAGGCACTGGGAGACTAGCGGTTTCAGAGGTTAGAGAACAAGAGTGACGGAGAAAAGAATTAAAGTGCAGGAGGTGCTGAGAAGATGCTGGTGGAGGAAGACACTATGCATAGGATAGAAGTTGAACATTTGGAGGAAGCGACAAAGATGGAGCTGCTGAAAGGGACAAGCTGGAGAAAATGGAGTAATTATGGAGAAGGAAAGAAGATGGAAATTAGGTGAAGACAAAATGCAGAGAGGGACCAAGAGAAATGGAAGAAGGTACCTGAGGCGACAGGAAACAGTGAGAGAGGAGCAAACCCAGACAGCTCCCACTATCCTACCTCATTTATTCCCCCATCATCTCCAATCATCCATCCCTGTTATCCCACCTGGAATAGTAAAAACCAGTTGCTCCACAACTACACAGGGGTCGGGGCAGTCATGGTGGTTCTAGGCTCAGAGTCACCTGCTTGCACAGAGGATCTTCGACCCTGCTTCGCTCACCCAGTATTCTCCGAAGTCGGTTTTTGTTCATTTTGGCAAGCTCCTGAAAAGAATTATTGGTCCCTTTGGCCCTTCCACAGGCAAAGCCGAAGAAGTCGGTGCAGGGGGCCACACTGGTGTTCCCAGAGGCCAGATAATGATCCCGGAGGTCCAAACACACGGGTGTCTCACAGGGGCCTGTGGGGAAAAGCTCAGAGCTGGGAAAGAAGAGGGAAAGAGACCAGGGCTCCCCCAAGGGGCTAGGCAAAGAACATCAGGTGAGCAACTAAGGGAGGAGCTGGTGAAAAGGAAATGGTTAGGATGCAGGGAGGAAGAAGAACCATGGGGACCCCAATGGTCAAGGTGAACAGAAGCCCCAGGAGCAGGGACTGGGCCCAGGGTTGGGGAGGGCTGACTAGGTTAGGGGTCTGGGAGCTTGCTTACGAGGGCCACAGCTCCAGAAGATGTAGAACAGAAGCACAGAAGAACAAAGGAGCAGGCCCACAACCAGCATAGCTGTCAGCACCCGCCTGGCCACTGCCCAGGGCCTGCTCCCTTCCACAGGCAGCCTCTCTTCTGGAGAGATCTATGGGAGGAACCAAGAGGTGAAAGATACAAGGTAGAGGATTGAGAGAGAGGGATGGGAAGAAGAGGAGAGGAGGGGAGAGAGAATGAATCTGTTAGTGCCATAGTCCCTTTATACAGAAATAATTCTCCCAATTCTTTCTAAAGCCAGTCCTACTTTAATTCCTGGGAGATGAGAAAACAAGGAATGTTAACTGTTTTGGGTGAGGATGAAGCAGACCATTATGGGATGAGTGTTTGTGTGAATTTAGAGGCTGGAGTGACAACATCAGTGTATTCCAGCCCCAGGAGAGGAGGCCACTTACTTCCTGGCTCCAGAGAGTCCCCATTCCACCTGCCTGGTTGGGTTCCCTGGGCTCTTCCTAACTTTGGTCCCCCCACTCCTGAAGTGAGTGGAGGGAGAAGGAGGAGAGAGAAGCTGGTTCAGGAAGCAGTGCATTAAAGAGAGTTTTATCAGGCCATTTTGATACCCCCTCTGCCCGCCCTGCCCCCGCACACATATCTTTATATCAGGACTATGTTCCCAGATGGGCTTCAGAATGAACATGTCCATTGGATGTGCCATTTCTCACTCCCTCTCCCATGACCTCCCTCTCTTTCCCCCTTTCTACTCTGTAACCCTCACAGTCCCGCCCCTCCAGTGGGGACAGGACATTTACATACAGCCACCCTCACCCCTTACCCTAGGCCTCTGACTCCAAAAGGGGACTTACCATCTGTCTGTCTTCCGTGGCCACAGAATCCTGCCTGGTTCCACTCTAGGTGCTGATTCGGAGAACTGGATTTCCAGGAAACGGTCCCCCTTCTGCCCCCGCCCCAGAGAAGGGGCACTCCTGCTGCTCTTTCCTCTGTCCCCGGACACACCGGACTGGCTTTTGGGTGGAGCCTGCTTATCAGTGGAGGGCACCCAGGCTTCTCCTCCCCCTTTATCTCAGCTTCTCAAGGGAGCAGATGGAGGGAGTCTTCACTCCCCAAGCAATCTTGCCCTTGGTCTCCTCCTGTCTTGCACTGTGACTTTGTCCATGAAGTTCCTTTATTTCTAAAATATTCTTCCTTCTCTCTTTTCTTCTGTGCGTAAAAAAAAAAAAATAATAAGGCACGGTAAAATTTTAAAGAGTTTATTTGAGTAAGAAGCAATTTATGAATTGGGGAGCACCAGACCGACAAAGGTTTAGTGCTGCAACGACTAAATGTCAGAGGCATGCATTTACTGGGAAGTTACAGAAGCAAAATAAAACATGATTTGATTGCTTGGCAGTTGCGTAATTGCCTTTTTTTAGGTAACTTTTTGGAAAGTTCTTAGTCACATAATCATATGTTAGTTATCTCCTTATCATCGGCTGGGGTTAAGTTTTACTTCTATCTATCATAAGCATTTATCAGAAATGACCCAAGTGAAGTTTCATTTGTAGTTTTTGCAAGAATACAGCAATTTTTAAGTTGCTTGGTTTTGTTTGCCTGGGAATTTTCAGGCCCAGTCCCCATTTTAATTTTGTTTTCACACCTGTCTGATTGTTTCTCTGGGATTCATCAATTCCCAGGTTAAATGCCACCTTTCCCAGGAGGCCTCCCAGCTCCATTCCCATTCACAACGTTCCTAAGCATGCTTAATTGTTTCTCTCGGTGTTTCATAGCTTTGCTGGCTGCTGGCAGAGTCGTGCATTCGAAAGATCACCTAGCTAGGAGACCCTAATCTGCTAATTATTAGCTCTGTGACAATAAACTAGCCACTTAAACTCTGAGGCAGGTAAGCAAGTTGTGTCATCTGGAAAATGAAGGTAATACTTGCCTATGCCTACCTCATAGGGTCTCATGCTTTCTACAAAACAAAACAAGGCTTTACTGAGCCCTTCTTTCTTTCATTCTGCTTTCTGTTACACTGGTAGCTTGCCTCTTCATCTCCTTATTGATTGACACTCTGTCATGGCAGGTACAGTGTCTGGTTTTCATTCCTGCCCACCCAAGATGCTTCTAAATGTTAATAGAAATGAACTGCATTCCAAGCTAGAAATGCTCTTCCTCACATCCTGTTAAGCCCTTACCTGTGGTGTTAGTGAGGCAAGCACATTTCTGGGGGAAGGTGTTTCACCTCTGCCCCTTGTATCCCCATCCCAGAAAAAAAAAATGTAATTTATTAGGATAATCTTACAAATGATTCCCCAGTGATATTTCCAGATTCTATCAGCACTGTTCTAGGGCCATGGTGTACTTGCCGGATGAGGGTAAGTGTGGAGAAGTGGAGTAAAGCCATTCTGCCCCTTGGGGCCAGACGGTTGGGCTGTCATGAAAGTCATAAAGAAAAGTCAGAACTTCACACATTAGAAAAGAAAGCATTGGGAAAAATAAGGCTTTTGAGGAAAGGTGTGACAAGACACAATAATATCTAAGAAACACTGGTGTGGTATTGGGAATCTGGACTGATTGGATAAAAGACAAGAAACAGAGTGCTTAGCTTGGTGTTGGAGGAATGAATATAGGGCCCAGCCCAGGGGGATGGCAGAGGGGAGGGAAGTGCATAGAAAGGAAAATTGTATGGAATAAAGTCATGGCAATGGACTGAGTGGAGGAGGGGTCTATCATACAGCCACAGAGGAGCTCCACACTGCATTTCTGCATGACTAGGGTAATAGTGATGCCAGTGATAGAAACAAATGGAATTTTGGTTAAGGGTGGGAGTAGGAATCAGCATGAGGGGAAAATGATGACTCAGGATTCTAGGGGTGTTTGGTCTGTGTGGGTACATCCTGATGGTGCCTCCTTTGCAAACTTCACTTCCCCAGAAAGTCCAACACTCTACCCATGGGCTTTTAGTTCCTTCACACATATTCCCTTCCTCACACCTTTTCTACCAATCAAATCCCCTGAGCTGATGTTTCCTTAGGAAAATGATAATGTAAACCACTTAGATGAGATAAGAGAAAGTTGAAGAAAGAGTGTGCTATGTGACATTACCCTGTGGACAGCCGCCACAGCCTAGACTCAGATTCTCTCCCTGTCAGAGAAGCTAAGCCACCCACAGGGATGAGGGAGCATAGCTACCGGGTTCACCAATCCCTACTCAGCTGCCTCCTGAAGGCAAAGCAACCTCCGTCCTGGGAGCTGTCTCAGGAGCATGGCTTCCTCTCATCACCCAAGTCCTACTCCATGGTGAGTCATCACCAGCGCAGCCATACCTGGTCATAGGAGTGCAGCAGCCTCCACTCAGATCTAAGCACCAAGAAGAGGTGGGTTAACAGCTGGGGCACATGGACCACATTTATCTTTGTGGACACTGCCTCCCACTTGCCTTAATTCTCTGTTCTGTCTATTCTAATTCCAGGAGCTTTTGTTTCATGCCATAAGAGTATCAAATAAAATACTGGTAATAATAAAAATAACAACCACTTTTTACCGAGCACTTCCTTTGTGCTAGGAATGTGCTAAATGTTTTGCTTCTATGTTGTCCTTCAGTTTTCACATAAATTTTGTAAGGAAATAAGAACTATTTTTAGTAGAGATGAGGTTTCACTATATTGGCCAGGCTGGTCTTGAACTCCTGACTTCGTGATCCCCCCACCTGGGCCTCCCAAAGTGCTGGGATTGCAGGTGTGAACCACTGCGCCAGCCTATTTTTGGTATTTTCTGCATGCCACCACTTTTTTTCTTCCCAGTCCAACAGGTGTTGAAGTCAATACTCTGAACACAGAGACTCTAATAAGTTGTGTCAATTCAATGTATGTTTCCTCAAGAAAATTTACATAAGCTCTTGCTAAAACCAAGGTCTTAGTCAAATACTACCATAATAATTATTTGTAACAAACCACCCAAAACTCAATAGTTAGAGAAACAAGCATTTATTCTTATGTTTAAATGTCTCACTTGGAACAATGAGAAACAAAAGATTAGGACAAGCTGTGTGGTCTTCCTCTGTGGATCCCTTAAAGAACACAAGAAATATGATTAAGGGGTTAGGAAACATACCAGTTACTTATTGCTCCATAATAAACAACTCTATTTGGTGCCTTAAAAATATTTTTCTCTCCTTTCTATGGATTGGCAAATTAGGAACAGCTGAAGTATCCTCTGCACTCATTTGTGTTAGTTTTCACATAGCAGGCCCGTTCAGGGCTACCTAGTCCATCGTGGTCTCACTCACATGGTTCACGGCTGACCGAGGCTGTTGGCCAAGGTGCCTCAGATCTCCTCCATGGAGCCCTCTAGCAGGCTAGCTTGGGCTAGTTCCCATGGCAGCTGCATTCTAAGAGAGCAAGAGTAAGTGCTGCAAGGTTCTGGAGACTTAGGCTTGGAGGCTCTACAGTATCACTTCTGTCACATTCTATTTGTCAATGCAAGTCCCAAGGCCAACTGAGATTAAAATAAACTCCACTACTTGAGGGGAGGATTTGCAAATAATTTGCAGTCATGTTTAATATGCCATAGGAGGAAGACAGTTTTCCTGTGAAGCTGCCTATCATGAAGAGATCCCTGAACCAGGAGTTGAAAAACTTGATTTTCAGTCCTACATTACTTTTAAACTAGCTGGGTAATTTTTACCTATTTTTTCATCTTGATAAAAATCTAGCACTGAAAATCTATGTTCTAGGTTTCTGGTTGGGTATCTATTTCTTTCGAGGGGCCTTTAACATCCTGAGTCTTCTAAAGTCTCTTAAGTTTAAGGTCAGAGCATTAGTATCAATGTATGGTAACAGATTCTCTCCCCATTAAAGATTACCATAGATGAAAGAAGGAACTATCTAAATCCACTACCCAGTCCTGAAAGTGCTGGCCAAGGAGATGTAAGCAGAGGGTCAGAGTAGCTACTGGGACTCTTCCTTAGGAGACACTTGGTATTTTTCCATTGCCTTGGCATGATTTGTTGTTGCTGTTGTTCTGTTTTGTTTGGCCCTTCCTCTATTCTGCTGCCTAGAAGGAAGATGTTTCCTTCTAGGAAGCTAAGCTTGACAAGAATGAGGTTCACACTTGTGGGAACTGTTGAGCTCTTGAGCTGGAAGGAACCCAGCGTCTGGGTGCTGTGGACGTTGTGGAGAAAAGTGGCTATATTGGCTCCGGACTGCATCTCTACAAACTTTTACATGTAAGAAAATAATTGTTTTCTTTAGGCTACTGTTCTTTCTTTCTATTACTTAAGACTGAGTTTAATACTACTAATAGATAAATATTAATATCTAAGATAAATGAGGTTTGACAATGTCTACCTACTCAGTGTTGTTAGATACAGATGAATGTGTTGTAAACTGCACAACTTTAAGGACTGACAATTACATAAACTAAAATGTGCATGGTTTTCTACAGGGTTGAGCCACACAACCCGTACCTACCAACTAGTATGATGTGGAAAGAGGAAGTTTGATCTCATACTAATGTGTTGTTCCTATGCTTCGTGTTGGTTTACTCAGAGGCCTCAATAGTCTTGCTGAAGTTGTTCAACTTGTGTTATTGTTTTCTTTCTTTCTTTTCTTATACACAGGGCCTTGTTCTGTCACCCAGGCTGGAGTGCAGTGGTGCAATCTTGGCTCACTGCAGCCTCAAACTCCTGGCTGTACAACCTTAAATTGTCCCCTTTGTTTTGAGACGGCGTCTCACTCTGTCACTCAGGCTGCAGTGCAGTGGCATGATCACAGCTCACTGCATCCTTGATCTCCCGGGCTCAAACACCTTCCACCTCAGCCCCATCAAGTAGCTGAGACTACAGGTACACACCACCACACCAGGCTAAATTTTTGTTTACTTTGTAGAGACCAGCTCCCACTATGTTGCCTAGGTTGATCTTGAACTCCTGGGCTCAAATGATCCACCTACCTCAGCTTCCCAAAGTGCCGAGATTACAGGAATGAGCCCCTGTAAACAGTTGGAACCTTCCCAAGAAAACAGAAACAACTCTAAGTATTTCAGAGAAAATACATCTAACTAGATACATCTAAGTAGATACATAGGTAATAGAATAATTGAGAAGTTAAATGGGTGGGGGAGGGAAAATGAGGCAGCCCTAAAATTATCAACAGATAAAAACTACTACAAACCTTTAGTTTAGAGGAACAAAGAGGAGAAGGGTGTTAACGGAGCCTAGGAGTTGTACCACCTACAGAAGATGGACCATTCTGGACCTTCTCAGCAAGCTGGGATCTTAAAAGAAAGAACTATTTGTGGACATATTCCTGCCCTTGGAGGTACTCCTTGAAGCAGAGAGAGAAAAGAAGAAACATCCTGGTTTCTTCTCTACTTCCACCCTCTTCCCCTTGGCTGAATCTTTGCAGAAGTCAGAAAGGAAAGAGCTTGGGAAACACAGTTCCTTGTGATACAGAGCAGAACAGAGGAAGCCAGGAAGTTGACCTGCAAACAGGCAAATGACTGGCACAGAGTATTTGTAGGAGTATTTGATTCATGCCTAAAGGCACTGGGAACATGCAGTACTGCTTCACAGTCCAAGGGTGGCTCAAAGCTGAGCAGAAAACACTTCTTTTATGCAGAACTCCTCAGTATCTTGAAAATCAGATGTTTTTATTATCTGGAAACAGCATCTTTGTAATAGACATTGCTATCCTTATGACAGTCTGCAACAGCAGTAACAACAGTGAGCATCCTTCATATACCTCTATAGATAACAGACATGAACTCAGAGAAATAAGAGAAAAAGAAAAATAACATAGTGGATGCTGCATAGTAACCACAGCTGACTGGATGATTTATTTCCTGTGAAAATCTACCCCTCAAGGAATTCCAAAAACACTTGAAGTGAACTTTTTGGGAGAGGCAAGAATAGGAAATTCGGATTATTGATGTTCATATGACATCATGTGTATCCCCAGATGAATGGATCAGGGCATCACTTGAATTCTATGAATATGTATTTCAAGAGTATAGTCTGTATTAATAAGCAAGCGTGGCCTATGGTTTTTCTTTTTAAAAATGTCATTTGCAGTCTGGGCATGGTGGATCATGCCTGTAATCCCAGCACTTTGGTAGGCCGAGGTGGGGAGACCACCTGAGGTCAGGAGTTCAAGATGAGCCTAACCAACATGGAGAAACCCTGTCTCTACTAAAAATACAAAATTAGCTGGGTGTGATGGCACATGCCTGTAATCCCAGCTACTTGGGAGGCTGAGGCAGGAGAATTGCTTAAATCCAGGAGCCAGAGGTTGTGGTGAGTTGAGATTGCACAATTTCACTCTAGCCTGGGCAATAAGAGCAAAACTCAGCCTCAAAAAAAAAAAAAAAAATCATCTGTATAGCTTGGGCAACATAATGAGATCTCAGCTCCACAAAAAATTTAAAAAATTTAATCCTTGCTACTCAGAAGGCTGAGACTGAGGTGGGAGGATTACTTGAGCACAAGAGTTCAAGGCTGCAGTGAGCTATGAAGGCAGTGACTTTGTGACTTGCAGAACGAGATGGCCTGGGTTTTCTTTTAGCCTCATATATCCCAGTCATGGAGGTGAAGAATGCAGAGACCCAGAAGTGAAATAGATGCAGACAATACAATCCCCAAGGGAAGGCTGCTCTCTCCAGCCAAAGAAGCAGGAAGAGGGCAGCCTACCAAGACAGAAAACATGTAATAGTCACTCTACTCAAGCCAACTACCACAGAAAAAATGGTGGCTCCTCTCCCGTCCATGCCAGCAAAGGCTGACGGGAAAGCCTAGATTTCCACCTTTGAAACGCATAGTGACACATGCAAACAACCTCCCAACACACACACACACACACACACACACACACACACACACACACGGTATCAGAGAAGCCCAAGTAGGAAGTCAGAAATTTCATCTCCACTGGGCAATAAAGAGGCCCCCATCCCCTCCTGTTAGGGGTGCCAGTGGAGGGAGAGTCAAGACTTTCAGCATCAATAAGTAATAAGAAGAGCAAGCCACTCCCCAGCCATAATGTATTGGAGGCCATGTGGGAAGGAATCACTTCTACCCCTCCAGACAGAAAGTCCTACCCCTTTACACAGAAAGGTATCAATAGACACCAAATGGGGGCTGGAACCCCAACCTTGCCCAACATTAACGAAGAGTCCTCTGGGTTGTCAACAGAGGTCAATTGAAGAACTCGAATTTCTCTTTCATCAAGATGGTGCTCCTGACTGCCACCACTCTGCTGGAGAAGTGCCTTAAAAAGCCAGCTAAAATAGAAGGTTTAAATAAGATCTAGATTCTCATAATAGAATACAAAGATGCCCGGGTTTCTATGAAAATCACTCATTATACCAACAACACTGGAGATCAGAAACTGAAAGGAAAAAAAAGAGATAATCAATAGATATTAGCATAGAGGCCGGTTATGGTGGCTCACACCTGTAATCCCAGCAATTTGGGAGACCAAGGCAGGTGGATCACCTGAGGTCATGAGTTCGAGACCAGCCTGGGCAAAACTATTAAAAATAAGAAAATTAGCTGGGCATAATGGCAGGTGCCTGTAATCCCTGCTACTCAGGAGACTGAGGCAGGAGAATCACCTGAACCTGGGAGGTGGAGGTTACAGTGGGCCGAGATCGCACCATTGCACTCCAGCCTGTGTGACAAGAGAGAATCTCCATCTCTCTCTCTCTATATATATATGTATATGTGTATATATATACATATATATGTATATATACATATATATGTATATATATACACATATACATATATATACACATATATATGTAAGCATAAATATGATAGAAATATTAGTTATTTGATGATGATTTTAAAGCAATCATAATACAAAATTGGTTAAATGAGCTGACACAAATGGAAAAAAAAGAAAGTTTCAGCAAAAAAATAGAGGATGTAAGAAGAACCAAACAGAAATTTTGGAACTCAAAACCCAAAATTAGAACCCCAAAATAAATAAATAAATAACCCAAATTTAAAACTCAGTGGATGGACTCAACAGGGAACAGATGGGAAAAAAGCAATGTATTAGAAGATAAAATAAATTACCCAATCTGAACGACAGAGAGAAAATGGACTGGGAAAAATTTGAACAGAGCCTCAGAGATGTGTGAGACTGTAATAAAAGATCTAGACCAGGCACAGTGGCTCACACCTGTAATCCCAGCATTTTGGGAGGCTGAGGCAGTTGGTATCGCTTGAACCCCCAGAAGCGGACGTTGCAGAACGCCAAGATTACGCCACTGCACTCCAGCCTAGCGACACAGCGAGACTCCATTTAAAAAAAAAAAAAAAAGATCTAACGTACTTTCATCAGAAAAAGCAGGGCTAAAAATGTACTCAAAGAAACGATAACTGAAAACTTCCCAAATTTGGCAAGAGACATACACCTACAGATTCAAGAAACTAAGCAAATCCCAAACAAGATCAACCCAAAAAAATCCACACTGAGACGCATCATAGTTAAACTTCTGAAAACTAGACACACAGAAAGATATTAAAAGCATCAAGAAAGAAATGATGTCTGTATTGGAAAAATGATTCCAAGGACAGTGGATTTCTCATCAGAAACCATGGAGGCCAAAAGGAAGTGACATCATGTTTTCCAAGTGCTGAAAAAAGAGGACTGCCAGCCCAGAATCCTATAATTTGAAAAAATACACTTCAGGAATGAAAAGGAAATCAAGACATCTCAGATGAAGGACAACTAAGAGAAGTTATCACCATCCTAAATGAATGACTGAAGAAAGTTCTCTAAACAGAAAGGAAATTACAAAAGAAGGAAACTTGGGGCCGGGCATGGTGGCTCATGCCTGTAATCCCTGCACTCTGGGTGGCTGAGATGGGCAGATTGTCTGAGATCAGGAGTTTGTGACCAGCCTGGCCAACATGGTGAAACCCCATCTCTACTAAAAATACAAAAATTAGCTGGGCGTGATGGCCCGCGGCTGTAATCCCAGCTACTTGGGAGGCTGAGGCAGTGAACTCGGGAGACGGAGATTGCAATGAGCCAACATCATGCCATTGCACTCCAGCCTGGACAACAAGAGCATCCGTCTCAAGAAAAAAAAAAAAAGGAGAAGGAAACTTGGAACATCAGAAAATAAACCATAATAAGCCAGTGTATTGGTAAACACAATCGACCTTCCTTTTTGTGGAGACTTTGAAATTGTGTTTGACGACTGAAGCAAAAATTATAATGTATCTGATAGCAATGTAGAGAAAGACCATTACATTACAAATATGGCAGAAACTGCTGGGCACAGTGCCTCATGCCTGTGATCCCAGCACTCTGGGAGGCCAAGGTGGGAGGGTCACCTGAGGTTAGCAGTTTGAGACCAGCCTGACCAACATGGAGAAGCCCCATCTCTACTAAAAATACATGTAATGTAATACTAAAGCAACCACTAAATTTATTGGAGCAAGGGCCAGGTGTGGGGCTCACACCTGTAATCCCAGCACTTTGGGAGGCCAAGGTGGGTGGGGAACTTGAGGTCAGGAGTTCAAGATCAGCCTGGCCAACATGATGAAACCCCATCTCTACTAAAAATACAAAATTAGCCAAGTGTGGTGGTGTGTGCCTATAATTCCAGCTGCTCAGGAGGCTGAGGTAGGAGAATCACTTGAACCCAGGCGGCAGAGTTTGCAGTGAGCTGAGATCATGCCGCTACACTCCAGCCTGGGAGACAGAGCAAGACTGTCTCAAAATATATATATATATGTGATACATATAGGATACACATATATCTTACATATATATGATATATATGTCTTATATATATAAGAGCAAGAAATACACCCCAAAAGGCTGTAAGTGTATCAAAGTAGTTTGAAAAATGTTCAAGTAATCCACAGAAAGCCATGAAATTACAGAAATAAAAGAGAGACTAAACATAAACAAAAAAATTCATAAATGTTACATTTTAATGCACCAATAATTACATTATATGTAAGTGGTCTGATAAACCAAGTTAAAGACAGGGATTGGCAGAGTAGGTTACAAACATCACCCACTTATATGTTGTCTACAAAAAATTTACCTAAAATATAATGATATAGACAGCTTAGAAGTAAAATACTAGAAAATGGTATATCATGCAAACATTAAGCAAAAGAAAAGAGGACTAGTTTTCTTATTACCATATATAATAGACTTCACAGCAAAGAAAATCATCAGAGACAGAGATATATTATATGGTTAAATCTCCAAAACGACATAGCAATCCTAAAAGTATGTGCACCAAACAACAGAACTGAAAAATATGTGGAACAAAAACTGATAGGACGGGGAGGAGAAATAGACAAAGTCACACTTATAGTTGGAGATTTAACACCTTCTCAACGAATTAAAAACTATCTAGACCAAAAAATCCTCAAGGATATAAAAGAACTCAATGTTCTAATTAACTGGAGGACTTGCATTGGGCCCCGATTTTGTTCTCTGGCTCTTTGAGGCATGGAATACGGTGTGCTGGTGGCAGGGGTAGTGCAGTGAGGAGCAGCCGCTGTGGCAGAGTGCCAGTGGGTGCCAAGTGCCTGCCTCCTTGCAGGTGTTCACCTCAGTGACAGAGGCAATGCAGACGGGTTGGGGGACAGTGGAGTGGGGGAACCCTGCTGGAGACTGTGTGTATGGTCACACCGAAGGTAGTGTTGGGTCTGGTGTGGGGTGCTGGCTGGTGCAGAGTGCCTTCTCTATGCCCCACAAACAGGAGTGATTGTTCAGGGTGGAGGAAGATCTGCTGTTCTCTGCACAGTGTTAGTGCAGGACCAGGCACTGGCAGGGGTGGGGCTTCTGAACTTGTGCCCACCAAGGCTCCATCTGCAATGGCAGTCTGCAAAGGGAAGCAGGGCGGACTGCACTCCCCTCCACTGACAGGGCAAAGAAAGCAAGCCCCTCCCACTAGTGTTGGCACATGCCAGCAAAGTGATGTGGGGAGTTGCTATGGGCCTGGAGGAAGCTTCAGTCTGAGGAGGGAATGGGTAGCCTGGTGTGTGGCCATGGAGCCACCCAGCTGGAGCTCTCCCCTGATCAGGCACAGCACAGTCCACCAGCACAGAAGCTATGGTGCCAGCCCCCAGGGCACCAGAGACTGCCCTACAAGCAGGTGTGGCCCGGCTAGGGCCCGAGGAGAGGCCAGCAGACCAAGGGGTGTTCTGGTCAGATCAGCCTGGTCTGATGGGCAAGAACACCCTGAAAGATCAGGCCCTACAGTTCCTCTAGGGTTAAAGTCTCCTATGGGAGCAAGTCAAGCCTGGGGGATGAAACGCATACATTTCAGGCCATCCCTGGAGGTGCTCCACTGCAGACACTCCCACATCAAACCCTCAGGCTCCACGTCAGCTGGCTTGCTGCCTCCACCACTTCTCTAAGCAGTGCTCCCTGCCCACTTGAGTGTCTGTGGTGATTGAGGAGGCTCCTCCTGCTGGGTTCCAGAGGCCTATGGTGAAAGCAGGTTGCCAGAGGCCCTGGCACTATATTTGCCAAAAGGTGATCCACACTATGTGCTCTTTCTCCCAGTTTTTACTTTGCAGCTGAAGTCTGGTTGCAGATGCATGTCATTAGCAAAGCCCAGGTCAAAGCCTGTGTCTGACTGCAAGGGAGTCTGGGAGAGCATGGTCTGATTTCTCTCTTGGAGAAGAGGAATTTGTAATATCGGAAATTCTCCAAACATAGAAAGATGTTCAAAAGATACTTTTGAGTTACAAACACAACAAATGTCCACTACAGATAGAATACCATGTTTGGTAACTAAGAGACTATATCTGCTTTTAGACAATTTTCAAGTTCTGCTGGATAGAGTAGGTAGGAGAAGCGAGTGCGTTTCTTTGGTAAATTTTCCACTTTCTCTTTCAGTTCTTGGTGTTCTCTTTTTCCTTGATTCAATATTAATGTATTATATTTTAATAGAAATGCACACATTTCACTTATCTAATTTTATTAGCATATAATTGTGCCTAACACATCCTAGTTTTAACATTGTTCTCCATTGCTATGTATCCTATTTATAATTTTATTTTCTTTTGTATTTCCTTCTTTTTATTACAAAATATATGTTCATTATAGCAAAATTGAAAATCATAAAAGCACACAGAAGAAAAACATCATTTTTATTTTAGTAAAAACAGCTGTAATATGCCTAGTAATAGCTGTAATAAACACCCCATTATCCATTCCACTCGTACCCCATTGTAAAACAGACAATGAAGTTTCTATGGGATTCCGTCTAACGTCCTATCTGGGATGGACCATAAGTGACCTCAGTAAACCAGACGATTTTATTCCCCTGGCCAATGTGATTAGTTCAGGTAGAGTCCTGAACTCTCGGAGAGTTCAGGAGAACTCGGGGAGAGCCCTGTTTTTATAACAACCCATTCTCAGGGAAATAATCAATTTTCAAGAAAACTACTTCAGGCTTACCAGAGCAAAACCTCACTCACTACCATGAAAACAGCACCAAGTTATTAATGAGGGATCCATCCCCATGACCCACACATTTCACAGTAGGCCCCACCTCCCAACACCACCATATTGGAGATCAGGTTTCAGCATAAGTTTTGGTAGAGAAAAACCGTATTGAAACCATAACTGAAATTATGTCTTCATCCCATCATTAGACTCTCTAACATCGTAATTTCAGAGGTCTAGTCCCTGGTCGTTGCTTTTACTTCTTAGTTGAACAAGATAAGATTTATACAGATTTATCATTTGACGACAGGAAAATGTGTATCTTGGCTCTAAACCTACTCTAGATCTGCTTGTGTGGCTGCCTTAGTAAGGGGTCTGCATGGTGATTCTCTTTTGGGGACCTGGAGTCTCCTAAGCAAATCCTATTTTGAAATGAAATTTTCTTGCTTTGCTTTCCAGATTGTCCTCTAAATTTTCTAAAGCCTGTGGTCCATAAATATAGAACTGGCGGATGTAACTTGATTTTATTACAGCAGTCTGGGTTTTGGTGCCAATGCTATGTTGAAATATAAGAGTGCTATTGGATTTGTACTATCTATATTTAAAAGACTGGTGGTTTACTTGAGCCTGGAATGCCTAACAACTTCCGAGAAGGGTCAGAACCACACTCTGCTCACCCAAAAAAGAGATGGCCCAGAGGCTGGCTGGCTGTGAATGTCTAAGGCCACATGACATGCACCCTGTCCTGGCTTCTACTATGGAACCTACAGAAACCCACTTAAAACTGTTGCTCCTCCCCTGACTAAATCTGAGTACAGCTAGATGCCTTGAGGGCCTCCAAGCTGTCATGACAACACAACCCTCCAACTTCTTTCTCAGTATTTCCAAACACACTGGGCCTGGGGTAGTGAGAAGCCATGCAGTAATACTGTATACTTTATTTTATTTGAATCCTCTGTGAGCAGTGGTGGATCAAAGCTAGCATGCCTCCTTCATACCTAGAGATTCACTCACTTAGGGAAATAATCCATTCCAGTTCCTCTGTGGAAGTTGAAAGACAGTCTGCCTAAAGTGACCTTTGACTCCCATTCTCATATTTATAGATGGCAGGCCTTTTCTTCATTCCTGACAGGCATTCATTAGTGTGGCTCCTCTCTTATGAGGTCTCAGTTGTCAGTTCTCAATCGTGGGTGAAAACTCTAATCTCTAGTATGTCTTAAAACCTCTGTGAATTTTGTACACGACATGGGACGGGGGAGTTCCATGGCTTCAAGCAATGCACTGCCTTCTCTAGGTCTCCACTTCATCTTCTGGGCTAAGGAGTTTTGGGAGTGGCTGTTTCTGAAAAAAAGAAAGGTATTGGGAGTGGGGCAGGGCCAGGGTGAATGTGTGTTCTGACACCCAGAGGGAGAAATAGGCAGACAATATACAAGTATACAAATGAATACTGTAATTTCAGGTCACGATAACTGCTGTGAAGAAAGATAAAGCAGAAAAAGGGGACGGCGAGAAAGGTAGTGGTGTAATGAGGTCATTTTTGATAAGGTGATCCAGCATTTGAGCAGAAGGAGTGAAGGCGTTACCCATGTGAGGATCTGAGGGAACACGATAAACTCTCCTTCATGTGTGGTGGGATGTCACCGGGCAGATTTTAAAGGCTTGTCCAGGCTCCTGAGGCAGGTGGTGTTAAATGGAATTACTGCAAGATCCAGGCAAGAAATAAAGATATGGATTAACGTGATAGGAATGCAGGTGGCAAGAAGCAGCTGAAATCAACATATATACATACTTTCCTCAAAGGTAGCACCAGTAGGGCTAGTTGATGAATTCCAGGTGAGATGATAATGCTGAGGTTGATGCCTGAATACCTGGATGAACGGTGGCGCCATTTTCTGAGGGAAAGACAATTGAAGGAGGAACCATATGTGAGTGGGTACATGTGGAGAGCTTCTTGGTTTTAGATATTTCAATTAAGGGATGTTTATTAGATGTTGAAGAAGAGATTTTTAAGTAAAATTTTTTAAAAAGCATTGAGAGCTTAAGGGAGAAATCAAGGCCAGAGATAACAACTAGGAAGTTATAATTACAGCCAAGGGACCCTAGAAGACCACGCAGGGATGAAGTCAGAGCATGGACTTCTCTAACACTGGACAGACAGAAAGGGAATCCAGGAAAGGAGATTTTTTTAATTGTAGATTCGGGGGTACAGGTTTGATCCATGGGTATATTGTGTAATGGTGACGTTTGGGCTTCAAGTACACCCATCACTCAGATAGGGATCATTGCACCCAACAGATAAGTTTTCAACCCTCACACCTTCCCCATTTTTGAAGTCCTCAGTGTCTATTATTTCCATTTTTATGTCCAAAGTATACTCATTGTTTACCTCCCACTTGTAAGTGAGAACACATGATATTTTATTTTCAAGTTCTGAGTTATTTCACTTAGGATAGTAGCCTCCAGTTCCATATATATTGCTGCAAAAGACACAATTTCATTATTTTTAATGGCTGCATAGTATTCCATTACACACACACACACACACACACACACACACACACACACACAGAGAGAGAGAGAGAGAGAGATCTATGTGATGTGTGTGTATATGTATATATATATATATATACACACACACACCATATATATTAATTGTAAGTGGTCTGATAACCCAAGTTAAAGACAAAGATTGGCAGCGTAGGTTACAAACATCACTCACTTAATTATATATACATATCTCACATTTTCTTATCTAACATCTGTAGATGGACATTTGGGTTGGTTCCATAACATTGCTATTGTGAAGAGTGCTGCAATAAACACATGAGTTCAGGTGTCTTTTTGATATAATAATTTCTTACCACTGAGGAGATACCCAGTATTGGGATTGCTGGGTATCAGTATTGGGATTACTGGGTCAAACAGTAGTTCTATTTTTAGGTCTTCGAGAAATTTTTACACTGTTTTCCATGGAGATTGAACTAGCTTACATTCCCACCAACAGTATATTAGTGTTCCTTTTTCTCTGCATTTTTGCCAACATCTGTTGTCTTTTGACTTTTTATTAATAGCCATTCTAACTGGTGAAAGATGGTGTCTCATTGTGGTTCTAATTGCATTTCTCTGATGATTAGTGATGTTAAGCCTTTTTGCCTATGTTGACTGGCTGCTTGTATGTCTTCTTTTGAGAAATGTCTGTTCATATTCTTTGCCCTCTTTTCAACAGGGTTATTTGTTTTTTTCTAATTGAGTTACTTGCCTTTTTGTAGATTCTGTTTACTTGGTTTTTTTTGTTGTTGCTGTTGTTTTGTTTGCTGTGCAGAAGAATTTTACTTTAGTTGAGGTTCATTTGTCTATTTTTTATTTTTTATTTTGTTGGATTTGCTTTTGGGGTCTTTATCACAAGTTCTTTGTTTAGGCCAATGTCTAGAAGAATTTTTTCTAGATTTCCTTTTAGGACTTTTATAGCTTCAAGTCATATATTGAAGTCTTTAATCCATCTTGAGTTAACTTTGGTATGTGGTGAGTGATAGGGGTCCAGTTTCATCCTTCTGCATATGGCTGTCCAATTTTCACAGCACCATTTATTGAATAGGGTGCCCAGGAAAGGAGATAAATTTAGGGAACGTTAGGATTTTTTTTCTCTCTCTCTCTGGCTGTGTATATTGATGTTTTTATTTTTTTACTTTTTATTTATTTATTTATTTTGAGATGGAGTCTCCCTCTGTCACCCATGCTGGATTGCAGTTAGGCCGTCTCTGTTCACTGCAACCTCTGCCTCCCAGGAGCAAGTGATTCTCCTGCCTCAGCCTCTCGAGTAGCTGCAATTACAGGCATGCACCACCACATCCAGCTAATTTTTGTATTTTTAATAGAGACAGAGGCTTCACCAAGTTGGCCAAGTTAGTCTCAAACTCTTGACCTCAAGTGATCCACCCTCCTCAACTTCCCAAAGTGCTGGGATTACAGGTGTGAGCCACTGCACCCAGCCTGATGTTTTAAGATTGGATATATCACATTGGGGTATCCATATAGATATATTTATCCAATAAAATTATTCTGTTTTTAAAATTGTATTTTTACCACAGGTTTATCAGTGTTCTTCCTCTCATCAAATAATTAGCTTTTAATTTTGTATATAATTGTGCCAGTTATTTTCCAGGTTATTAATTTATGCTTTTAAACTGCTTCCCTATTTTGCTTTAAATTAATATTTTATTCTGTTCTAGAATTCTACAGTACAATCATTTTTTCATGAATATCTCTTTTTTATTTCTTCTTATTAAAGACCTTTAAGTGAGTACATTTTCTTCTAAACACTGTTTTGGCCTACATCCCAATACATTTTAATATGCAGAGCTCTGTTTATTATTACTTTAAAATAGATTTTTATTGCATTTTTAATTTGTTTCCTAAGCCAATTTTGACTTATAAAAAAGTATTTTTAATATGCAAAAAAAGAAACAATTTATTATTGTTCTCATTATTTATTTCTTTTTAAAATATATTATGGCTAAAACATGTATTGGGCAGAATTTCTGCCATTAAGAGGTTGGTGGTTAATATTTTTAAATATATACTTATGGCTTACTTAAGATTTTTTGTTAACAGCTATATACCAATATATTTTTAATTTTCTCATCTAAGTTTACAATTTATTGACGTTGCCTGAGTAACTGGATTGTCCAAGTAGTCAATATTTTTGTTAATTCATTTTATCATCTTGATATTGTCAGTTCCTGTCTTCCCACCCCTAAGAATCGACATTCTTTTTGAGGTAATCCTGACCAAGAAGGATTACATTCAAGGTATTAGTACTGCCCATACAAGGAGTCTGTGATGAGTTATCTTTTTCCTAACAGGTTATTTGTGATGACTGGGTGAGCCTCCAGAGTCATTGTTTTCTTACCATGACCTCTATAATGACTGATGCAGTAGAAATTCTGCCTCCATTTCTGGTTGTAAAAACTCTAGGACTGGATATCAGCTCCACCTTGACCATTGCTGTTCCCTGGGGAGCTTGATTTTGCTCCTTGAACCCTCAGTAACTGGGTGAAGAGAGGAGTCACCCACAATTATGCATTCCCAGTTACTTCCTGGAGCTGATGCTTCCTGCATTTGAAACCTACTACTACTTGGGATCTTCTCAAAACATTGAATTCTGCCAAAAAGAAATCCAAGTTTACCACTAGTATCTACCCCTCTTAGAAAACCACTGCATTGCTGAATTCAATTCTGACTTCCTTTTTCTGCTACACATGAACTATTGAGGTCCTAGTACGCCGGCTACTTGAAATTGCTAATTTCAATGATGTGCAACTCAGATCTTTCTCCACAAATGTATTATTTTGTCATTCTTTTTGTGTTATTCCATGTTTTCAGAAAAGCAGATGTCAAAAGCAGATTCACCATGCAGGTGCTTATGAGGGGGAAATGTCTGTGAAGGAATATGGAGAAGGAACCAGAGAACACTGGGAAGAGTCATCAAGCCAAAATGCAAGTCTGACCTGGAGTGTAGGAAACAGGGAGACAAGGTGAGCGGAAACCTTCTAGACAGCCACATTGTCTGAGAAAGTTGGGAAAACCAACAGGGAGTCCTCAAGCCAAAGTTGCAGTCGGAGATAATCCTTTTCTCCAGGAATAGGTTGTGCCTTAAATCCCATGAGAGCAATATGTAGGTGGCGTAGGGATAGATTCCAAAGCTGGCAGCTGGAGCTCTCCTCAATTAGCTCCATGTACTTGGAGGTTTGCAAAGAGAATTTTGATGGCTGCCACACTCTCCTCCATGTCAAACAATTGTGCATTAATGTTTTAATGATACATTGTTCAATTGAATGTAAAGTTGTTAAGTGTTCTTTTATAGTGTGCCCTTTCCTTACGTTATATATATATAGTTCCCATTATGCCTAATAATTTGTGTATTGATTTCTATTTTTTTTTCAAGACAAGAGTCTTGTTCTGTCACCCAGGCTGGAGTGCGGGGGTGCAATCTCAGCTCACTAAACCTCCACCTCCCAGGTTTAAGCGGTTCATGCTTCAGCTTCTTGAGTAGCAGGAATTATAGGTGCCCACCACCACGACTGGCTAACTTTTGTATTTTTAGTAGAGACGGGATTTCACCATGTTGGCCAGGCTGGTCTCGAACTCCTGGTCTTAACTGATCTGCCCACCTCAGTCTCCCACAGTGGTGGGATTACAGGCTTGAGCCACTATGCCCTACCATGATTTCTACTATTTAGAATATTATTTATACTTTCTATGTAATTTAGAAATGTCACAATTCATCTTCAGTTTTTGAAATTGTATAAATTGACTTTGTTTTTCAGTATAGAATAATAGTTTTCTGAGAGGTTTATTTATTTGTTTGGATTTCTTTGCAAAATACTAATTACGGTTGAAATCCACTCTATGGAATTGTTTTGTCCCCTTCCTATACTTCTTATCCTATTCTGCTTTAACAAGTATGAGTTTTTATACATAGACAATATATTTCTTCTTTTTTTTTTTGAGAAAGAGTCTTGCTCTGTCACCCAGGTTGGAGTGCAGTGGCATGACCTCAGCTCACTGCAACCTCCACCTCCCGGGTTCAAACTATTCTCCTGCCTCAGCCTCCCAAGTAGCTGGTACTACAAGCATGTGCCACCAAAACTGGCTAATTTTTGTATTTTCAGTAGAGATGAGGTTTCACCATTTTGGCCAGGATGGTCTCAATCTTCTAACCTCTTGATCCGCCCATGTCAGCCTCCCACAGTGCTGGGATTACAGGCATGAGCCACTGCACCGGGCCACATAGACAATATTTACATGTTCTTCTATAATGAGTTGAAGATAGCCTTATTTAATTCAATTCTACAAAGTTAACTAATGCAAAGATTCTTTACTTCTGGTTCCAAAATGGCAATATAGAAGCAAGATGGTTTCACTTTCCCACACAAAAAAACAGAAAACCATTATACAGTGCCAAGATATTCACCAGCAACAACCCAAAAGTCAAATGCAAGAATGAAATAGTTCCTAAGGCCACAGAGAAGTGAAAACATTAATTAAATGGTAAGAGAATCAGACTTACACATCTGCAATGCTCCTCCCCCACCACTTTGCCCAGCACCAAGTACATGGAAAATCGCCCCCCAGCTCAAAATCTACACTTGAAAAAGAACGAGTAAGGGGGTTAACCAGCTTCCCCATCATCTTGGGTGCTCTGGCAGGAGACCATTTCTTGCCTTAACCCACAGAAAGCATCAAGACTGCCTGAAGGGAGAAATAACCCTAAGGAGAGGCAGAGACAAAGTGTGTAGGCAGGACTAACATCCCCAGCTGTGTATAGGAATGCTTGTGATTTCTGCACATTGATTTTGTATCCTGAGACTTTGCTGAAGTTGCTTATCAGTTGCAGGAGATTTGGGGCTGAGCAGATGGGGTCTTCTAAATGCACAATCATGTCATCTGCAAATAGAGACAATTTGACTTCCTCCTTTCTTAAGTGATAATACCCTGTATTTCTTTTTCTTGCCTGATTGCTCTGGCTAGAACTTCCAATACTATATTGAATAAGAGTGGTGAGAGAGGGCATCCTTGTCTAGTGCCAGATTTCAAAGGGAATGCTTCTAGTTTTTGCCCATTCAGTATGATATTTGCTGTGGGTTTGTCATAAATAGCTTTTATTATTTTGAGGTATGTTCTGTTGATACCTAATTTATTCAGAGTTTTTAGCATAAAGGGCTGTTGAATTTTGTCAAAGGCCTTCTCTGCATCTATTGATATAATCATGTGGTTTTTGTCTTTGATTCTGTTTATGTGGTGAATTACATTTATAGACTTGTGTATGTTGAACCAGCCTTGCATTCTCCAGATGAAGCCTACTTAATCGTGATGGATAAGCTTTTTGATGTGCTGTTGCAATCGGTTTGCCAGTACTTTATTGAAGATTTTTGCATCTATGATCATCATGGATATTGGTCTGAAGTTTTCTTTTCTTTTTGAGTCTCTGCCAGGTTTTAGCATCAGGATAATGTTGGTCTCATAAAATGATTTGGGAAGGATTCCCTCTTTTTGGATTGTTTGGAATAGTTTCAGGAGTGGTACCAGCTCCTCTTTGCATGTCTGATAGAATTCGCTTGTGAACCCATCTGGACCTGGGCTTTTTTTGTGTGGTAAGCTACTAATTGCTGCCTCCACCTCAGCCTTGTTATTGGTTAATTCAGGGTTTCAACTTCTTCCTGGTTTAGGCTTGGGAGGGTGCAAGTGTCAAGGAATTTATCCATTTCTTCCAGGTTTACTGGTTTATGTGCATAGAGTTGTTTGTAGTAATCTCTGATGGTGGTTTGTATTTCTGTGGAATTGGTGGTGATATCCCCTTTATCATTTTTATTGCATCTATTTGATTATTCTCTCTTTTCTTTTTTATTAATCTGGCTAGTGGGCTGTCTATTTTGTTGATCTTTTCAAAAAACCAGCTCCTGGATTTACTGATTTTTTGAAGGGTTTTTTTGTGTCTCAATCTCCTTCAGTTCTGCTCTGATCTTAGTTATTTCTTGTCTTTTGCTAGCTTTTGAGTTTTTTTTTTTTTTTTTTTGATCTTGCTCCTCTAGCTCTTTCAATTTTGGTGGTAGGGTGTCAATTTTAGATCTCTCCTTGCTTCTCACGTAGGCATTTATTGCTATAAATTTTCCTCTAGACACTAGTTTAACTGCATCCCAGAGATTCTGGTACAGTGTGTCTTCATTCTCATTGGTTTTGAAGAACATCTTTATTTATGCCTTCATTTCATTGTTTATCCAGTCAACATTCAAGAGCCAGTTGTTCAGTTTCCATGAAGCTGTGCAGTTTTGAGTTAGTTTCTGAATTCTGAGTTCTAACTTGATTGTACTGTGGTCTGAGAGACTGTTATGATTTCAGTTCTTTTGCATTTGCTGAGGAGTGATTTACTTCTAATTATGTAGTCAGTTTTAGAGTAGGTGTGATGTGGTGCTGAGAAGAATGTATATTCTGTGGATTTGGGATGGAGAGTTCTGTAAATGTCTATTAGGTTTGCTTGGTTCAGGTCTGAGTTCAAGTCCTGGATATCCTTGTTAATTTTCTTTCTTATTGATCTGTCTAATATTGACAGTAGAGTGTTAAAGTCTCCAACTATTATTGTGTGGAAGTCTAAGTCTCTTTGTAGGTCATTAAGAACTTACTTTATGTACCTGGGTGCTCCCGTATTGCACACATATATATTCAGGATCATTAGCTCTTCTTGTTGCATTGATCCTTTTACCATTTGTAATGCCCTTCTTTGTCTCTTTTGATCTTTGTTGGTTTAAAGTCTATTTTATCAGAGACTAGGATTGCAACTCCTGCCTTTTTTTGCTCTCCATTTGCTTGGTAAATCTTCCTCCATCCCTTTATTTTGAGCCTTTGTGTATCTTTGCAAGTGAGATGGGTTTCCTGAATACAGCACACCAATGGGTTTTCACTTTTTAATCCAATTTGCCAGTCTGTGTCTTTTGATTGGGGCATTTAGCCCATTTACATTTAAGGTTAATATTGTTATGTGTGAATCTGATCCTGCCATTTTGATGCTAGCTGACTGTTGTGCCCATTAGTTGACACACTTTCTTCATTGTGTCATGCTCTTTACCATTTGGTACATTTTTGGAGTGGCTGGTACTGGTTGTTCCTTTCTATGTTTAGTGCTTCTTTCAGGAGTGCTTGTAAAGCAGGCCTGGTGGTGATAAAATCTCTGAGCAATTGCTTGTTCATAAAGGATTTTATTTCTCCTTCTCTTATGAAGCTTAGCTTTACTGGATATGAAATTTTGGGTTGAAAGTTCTTTTCTTTAAGGATGTTGAATATTGGCCCCCACTCTCTTCTTGCTTGTAGGGTTTCTGCTGAGAGATCCGCTGTGAGTCTGATGGGCTTCCCTTTGTGGGTAAACCGACCTTTCTCTCTGGCTGCCCTTAGCATTTTTTCCTTCATTTCAACCCTGGTGAAACTGACAATTATGTGCCTTGGGGTTGCTCTTCTTGAGGAATATCTTTGTGGTGTTCTCTTTATTTCCAGGACTTGAATGTTGGCCTGCCTTGCTAGGTTGGGGAAATTCTCCTGGATAATATCCTGAAGAGTGTTTTCTAGCTTGGATTCACTCTCTCCATCACATTCAGATACACCTATCAAACATAGATTAGGTCTTTTCACATAATCCCATATTTCTTGGTGGCTTTGTTCTTTCTTTTTACTCTTTTCCCTCTAATCTTGCCTTCTCATTTTATTTCATTGATTTGATCTTCAATCTCTGATATCCTTTCTTCTGCTTGGTCAATTTGGCCATTGAAACTTGTGTATGCTTCACGAAGTTCTCATATTGTGTTTTTCAGCTCCATCAATTTATTTATATTCCTCTCTAAGCTGTTTATTCTCATTAGCATTTCATCAAACCTTTTTTCAAGGTTCTTAATTTCTTTGCATTAAGTTAGAACATGTTCTTTTAGCTCAGAGAAGTTTGTTATTACCCACTTTCTGAAGCCTATTTCTGTCAAATCATCAGACTCATTCTCCATCCAGCCTTGTTCTCTTGCTGGTGAGGAGTTGTGATCCCTTCTGGTTTTGGGTGTTTTCATCCTTTTTGTGCTGGTTTCTTCCCATCTTTGTGGATTTATCTACCTATGATCTTTGTGTTTGGTGGCTTTCAGATGGGGTTTCTGAACGTCCTTTTTGTTGATGATGAAGTTATTTCTTTCTCTTTCTTAGTTTTCCTTCTAACAGTCAGGCCCCTCTGCTGTAGGACTGCTGGAGGTCCACTCCAGACCCTGCTTAACTGGGGATCACCTGCAGCGGCTGCAGAACAGTAAGGGTTGCTTCCAGTTTCTTCTTCTGTTATCTGTGTCCCAGAAGGATACCTGCCAGACATCAGCCTGAGCTCTTATTTATGAGGTGTCTCTGGATATATGGGGATCAGGGAGCTGCTTGAGGAGGCAGTCTGTTCTTTATGGGAGCTCAAGTGCTGAGGTGTGAGCTCTGTTGTTCTGTTCAGAGCTGTTGGGCAGGTATGTTTAAGTCGGCTGCAGTGGAACTCATCTGGTGCTCTGTCCCAGGAAGATGGGGTTTTATTTATAAGTTCCTGTCATGCTTCTGCCTTTTTCAGAGATGCCCTGCCCAGCATGGAGGTAGCCTACTTACAGTCTGCCAGCAGAGGTGTTGCTGAGCTGCCATGGGCTCTGCCCAGCTGCTGTGCGAACTTCTTTGCAGTTTTGTTTACAGATGTATAGTTAGAACTCCTTGGTAATGGTGGTCTGCCTCAGTAATGGCAGACTGTCTCTCTAATGGCAGACTGCCTCAGTAATGGCTGTCTGCCTCAGTAATGGAGGACTGCCTCGGTAATGGCAGATGCCCTTCCCCCCGCAGAGCTGGACCATCCCTCGTCCTGCTGTGCTTGCTGTGAAACTCTCAATCCAGTGCGTGTCAGATTGCTGGTCTTTTTGGGGGTGGGACCAGCCGAGCCAGATCACCTGGCTCCCTGTTTCAGCCCCCTTTTCTTTCAGTTGAACAGGTGACTCTCTCTCCCAGGCTTTCCAGTCGCCAGTTGAAATGGCACCCAGATTTGTGTGAGTTTTTGTGTAGAAACCCGCTGTCCTGGCTGAAACAGCTGCGCTGGAGACTTGTGGTGCTTTTTTACCCAGGAATCTCCTGGTCTGTGGGCAGTAAAAATTTGTTTGGAAATGCGGTGATCACTCACCCTCTGCGTTTGTCACTGGGAACTGCACTCCAGAGCTGCTCCTGTTCTGCCATCTTGGATTGGCCTCCTTAAATGTTATTCAGCAATAATAAATGTAGTCAGCAATTCTCTCTCTGGCCTTTGAATCTATGAATAATTTTTCTGCCTTTTGTTTTGTTTCCAAATAAATGATCACCTAACAAGAAAAAAAAAATGGTCTTCGGGCAGTAGGTTTTCTTCAATAACTTACAAATATTGTCTTCCTCAAGAATTTTGTGATATAGGTTCTAAAAGTTGTAGTCATCCTAGGCTGGGTGAGGTGGCTCATGCCTGTAATCCCAGCACTTTGGGAGGCTAAGGTGGGTGGATCATTTGAGGTCAGGAGTTTGAGACCAGCTTGGCCAACATGGTGAAACCCCATCTCTACTAAAAATAAAAATACAAAAATTAGCTGGGCATGGTGGCAGGCACCTGTGATCCTAGGTACTCGGGAGGCTGAGGCAGGAGAATCACTTGAACCTGGGAGGCGGAGGTTGCAAAGAGCCAAGATCGTGCCACTGCACTCCAGCCTGCATGACAAGAGCAAAACACCATCTCAGAAAGAAAGAAAAGGAAAAGGAATAAAAGTTGTAGTCTGCAATCTTTTGAATACTATCAGCTTATTTTTAGATTCATGTATCATCATTGCATTGCCATTGTAATGAAAGGTGGAAGCAAGTAACTGTAGGCTTGTTCATCAGTTTTCTTTTTTCTATTATTGGTCAGTATGTTTCTGGATGTGAACAACAGATACCCAACCTGAACTGATTTCGTCAAAAAGAGATTTTTTTCTTGTGTAACCACAAGGAAGGAAGAGTATTGGGACTATTTTGCCCTCCACTCCTTGTCACAGCTTCTTCCTTACACTGGCTCCATGATCTCTTCTGCAACCTGGTTTCCTCCATGTGGGTGGTGATAGCTCTAGGAATGCACCTTTGATTCCCAATATCAACAAAGAGATGACACTCCTTCTCCTCAAGTCCAGTTTGGCATTTGCTGAGGGAGAGCTGTGATTGGTCTTGCTTGAGTCAGGTAGACACTAGCACCATCACTTATCACTGGGCTAAGGTGGTGTCTACATGATTGGCCCAGTTTGAGTTATGTGCTCACCTTCAGGCCTATCATTTGTGGTCAAGTGCATAGACTGGGAAGGAAAATCACATGTTCTTAAGCCAAATGTTTGCAAAGGGGAAAGAAGCATTTCCCAAGGGAAAAAGATTGCTTCCTCAGAGAAAGAAGGAAGGCGTTCTAGGCAGACAAAATGATTCCTATTAATTATAATGACTTTTACTTATTTGACACCACCTATTCAGAAACTCTCTTTATATCCAAGACAGATTATTATACACCATCTCAAGTTTTGTCATTTTTAATGCCTTATTTTAATCCAATTATAGTTTGGGTTTGATTTCCTGGTCTATCCCATCAATTAGCTTTTCAAGTTTAACAACAATAATCTTCTTTATCGACATTTTAAAGATAACTTTAAAAAATCAAGAAATACAGCTATGCATAAAGTAATGGGAAAATTTCCAGCCTGTTGTCCATTTCCCTCAAATCCTCCACCAACTGATATAACAATTTGGGGGGTATCTTTCTAACCATTTTTCTAATCATATCCTAACACACACACACACACACACACACACACACACAGAGAGAGAGAGAGAGAGAGAGAGAGAGAGAGAGAGAGAAATGTTTTAAAACAAAATATATGATACCTTGTATGATATTCTATAGTTTTCTTTTTATTTTAAAGTATTCAATTTTATATATCAATATACATAGTATTCCCCACTTCTATTTAATGGTTACATAGTAAGTATTCCATTTAATAAATACAATGTTTATTTAATCAGTTCCCTTTCCTTACACACTAAAGTTGCTTCCAGTTACATTCTTTTATTTTATTTATTTTTATTTTTTGAGACAAAGTCTCACTCTGTTGTTCAGGCTGGAGTGCAATGGTGTGATCACAGTTCACCGAAACCTCAACCTCCCAGGGTCGATCCTCCCACCTCAGCCTCCTGAGTAGCTGGAACTAAAGGTGCCTGCCACCAAGCCCAGCCAAATTTTAAAATTATTTGTAGAGATAGAGAGCTTCCTATGTTGTCCAGGCTGTTTTTAAACTCCTGAGCATAAGCAATCCTCCTGCCTTTGCCTCCCAAAGTGCTGGAATTACAGGTATGAGCCATCACATCCAGTCAAGTTGCATTATTTTAAAGCAAAAGATATGTATGTTTCCAACCAGGGTATATAGGTCCTTTTGTATATCTCTGCACCCTCATGCAATTACCTTTAGAAGAACAATTCCTAGAAATGAATAGCTGGGTCAAAGAGTATGTCAGCAATACTCGTAATTACTCTGTTATGGTTAATCATTATGTTACCATCTCTTTTATTCTAACCTGTCCTAGATTACTGACTGCTATAATTCCTCTCATTTATTTGCTAAATCATATTACCCATTCTTTTTATTTTGACTGTGATTTTTGGAGTCATTCCATTGAAGAAAAGTTAGAAGTTTCTCCTGAGCTCTTATGTATTATAAAGTTGTTTCTTTTGCAAGAATAATTTTCCTGACTCCATTTTTGCATACCTCCTGCCAATCTTTGATACTGATGTTTTCATTTGTGCTGATGTTTTATGTTCAATAGAAAAGGGAAGCTCTGACCAATTACTTTGGCATTTGGTGACATCTTTAGTTAAGCATTTAAAAATATACCCTAATTAAAACACCACCAACATGAAATGTGTTATTCAATTTTTCAGAGAGCCGAGCCTGTTTTAGACTTAATCATTAAAAGTTTTTATATTTTATTTAAATATTAGGCATGAAAATCAGTCTTAATTGTTTTTTGAGCATATCTGAATGTCTTCTTGGTTTCTCAAGCCATCATTAGGACGTCACTGTCATAAATATGGGATCTCAGAGGTTTGCTCCTGCACTAAATGAACAAAATGTCTTAAGTCCTTTGGTCACAGTTGATAGTTAATTTCTCTCAACATGCCTCTTAATTGAGAGCTAACATGCTGCTTGTTGTTTTCAGTAAACCCAACATTTTTTTTTTTTTTTTGAGATAGAGTCTCACTCCGTTGCCAGGCTGGAGTGCACTGGCACAATCTCAGCTCATTGCAACCTCTGCCTCCAGGATTCAAGTGATTCTCCTGCCTCAGCCTCCCGAGTACCTGGGACTACAGGCACGCGCCACCATGCCAGGATAATTTTTGTATTTTTAGTAGAGACAGGGTTTCACCACGTTGGCCAGGATGACCTAAATTTCTTGACCTCCTGATCCGCCCACCTCAGCTTCCCAGAGTGCTGGGATTACATGCGTGAGCCACCGCGCCCCGCCGACCCTGACTTTTCTTATCTCCTTTCTATGCATCATTTTATCAAGCTTGATGTAATTGTGTTCAATAAATAAATCAACAGATTAAAGGGAGTCTAACAGACTTCCTGTCAGTAAAGTGCCTAAGCTTTATGTAGTTCATGGACTTTGTAACATTTATTTTGTCTGCTTGCTGGTTTATTTTGCTATTTTCTGATTCCCATTTATGTTCTAGAAAGACTACATGGTTGAGTTTTGGATTAATAAGACATGTATGTTAATTATAACACCTAGAGAATCAAGATCATAGAGTACCCCAAATACAGACGTTTTCAAAAGTGCCAGAATAGCGAAAGAAAATGTAACTATACTCAAATATTAAAACATCAAAGCATAATATACTTGTATGGTTCAAAATTTTAAAGGATACTTTGAAACACTTTTCTAACTGATTCTCCTCCCTCAAGGCAACCAATGTTATCACTTTCTTCTGTGTCTTTACAGAGGTAATTTTAAGCATATGCGTCTGCATAAGCAAATGCATACAAGTACATTTTCACTTTGTACAAACGGTAGTATATCAAACATATGTGCTATGCTGCATAGATCATTGTATATTTATACAGAAGACATTCTTGGTTTCGGTTTCCTTTTTTAATAACTCCAGATTATTCCACCAAATGAAATATATATATTATTTCCCTGTACCAGAATATCTAAATGACAATTTCTAGAAGAGGAATTGCTAAGCAAAAGCGTAAAAGCATTTGTCACTTTAATATATATTACATATTGCCTTTCATGCAGGTCATTACATTTTACACTACCTATTTTCATGCAGTGTATTATAAAAATTCTTGACATTTCTCAGTTTAATAAGTGAAAATGATATCTTAATATGGTTTCAATTTTTATTGTTCTCCTTATGAGTGAAGATGAAAATAGTCTCAGATGTGCTTATCTTTTGCCCATTTTTCTGCTGAGTAGTTATATTTTTTCTTATAGGAGCTTTTTACACATGATGCAAATTAACCTTTTGTGATATGAGTTGTAAATGTTTTCTGGTGTTTTCATGAGTCCATTTACCTTGGGGTAGTATTAACTACAGCAAATATTAAAAAAAATTCTTAATAAAGGCAGGTTTGTCAATTTTCTATGACATTTGTGTTTTATGTCATCCTAAGAAAGGTCTTATCCATTCTTACAAACATTCTTTTGTTTTTTATGTTAAATCTATGTTTTTTTTTTTTTTTTTTTTTTTTTTTAACATTTAAATCTTTGACCCATTTGAAACAGCCTGGTTTGTAATGGAATTAAAGGCAGTAATGGAATTAACTTTTGTTTTTCGGATAGCTGACTAGTTTGTTTGACCATGTATTGAATCATTTATTTTTTCCCAATAATAGTATTTCAGTGTTTAAATTACAACTATATAAACTGTTTTACAGATGTAGTTATTCCTCATTATGCTTCTCTTTCAGGATGTTTTTGAAAAGCTTTTTTATTATTTTTTCATATAAAATTTAATCTGAGCTGGGCACAATAGCTCACATGTGTATTCCCAGCTATTGGGGGACTGAGGTGGGAGGATCACTTGAGTCCAGAAGTTCAAGGCTGCAGTGAAGTATGATCATCAAGACTCTTGTCTCCAAAAATATAAATGAATGAATAAATAAATAAATAAATAAAATGTAATCTGCTCGTCTAGCTTGGAAAATCCTATCAATTTTTAAATTGTGATTGCATCATTTTTATGGATACACTTAGGGGAGAATTGATATCTTTATATTGTTTACTTCACCTTTCCATTTGTTCAAGTCCACTTTTGTCTTTCAGGAGCATTCTTTTTTAGTGTGAATCTTATTTAAATGTTAGTTTTTACTTGGTAAGTTTACTCCTAGCAATGTTATATTTCTTTGTTTTTGCTTTTGTAAATGCGGTCCTTTTCTTCCATTATATTTTCTGCATTCATTTTACATGTGAAGTCTTTTGACTCTCAATATAAACTTTGTGCCCAGCCACATTGCTTTTTTAATTTATTTTGTTGAGATTTCCAGATATACAAATTATATAAAATTCACGTTAATCTTTTTTTCTCCTTCTTTTTAACATCTTGCCCCTGCATTTTTTCTCTTGTCTAACTGCATAGGCTAACATGCCGGAAATTTTAATTACTTTATATAGCGATGAAGTACATAACTTTAAGTTAAAAATCTGTCATTTCATGAGACATAAGTTATGTGTGTTATTATTTATTTTAGAGAAATCCGTCCTCTCACTGGGAGTTCAGGCAGCTGTTAAACTCTGGAAAGAGGGCCTGAAAAAGATAGGGGTATGGATAATGGAAGCCTTGCATACATTCCAAGCAAAGTGGCAGAAGTATTTTCTAACCCACCACCCTGCCTCTAGGGAGGGCAAAGACTGATGTTAATGTCTTTGCTGACCTCTTCTGGCAAATCCGAAGTTAACCAGAAGATGGAAGATTTGATTGGTTGTTTTCTCCATCTCAATTTACATGTGATCACAAACCCCCTGGGTTTGCCTGTTTGAAAATATTTTTCAGTATCTAAGAAGTTATTTTTAAAGTCCACACCTTCTTTAACCTCTCTGTCTTCTTCTTTTCTTCCTTCTCTTTTATAAAATCTTAAAATCTTTATCTCCTTTCCTTCTCTCACATTTTTGGCTGTTCATACATCTCTGTATCCACAATTATCTTCCCCAATTGACTTTATTTCTGAGCTCCAAATACATGCAGTCCTTGGAAATAGGGCAAATAGGAAGTCACTGATCACCTTGGCTGGAAAAGTTTCAGTGGACAGTGGGAAGGAGAATCCAACTTGCTGTGGGTTAAAAAAATGCATAGGAAGTATGGAAATAATAACAGTGGGCATGTACTTGCATTTCAAAAGCTTTGCAAGAAAGGAGTTATAAGACTGGGTGGCAATGTCATTGTTAAAAAAGGATAAGAAAAGGGCATTCATTCATTCATTCATTCATTCATTCATTTATTGTTTAGGGTGTGCAGTGGTCCTGCAAATGCCCCTCTCATATCTCTAATGACAGGGAGCATAGCTGACTGGTGGCCCTAGCTGCTATGCTCCAAAATCCTTCTCATGTCTTGGTTAGACCATGCTTTCCACAGCTGCTCCCAGCTAATGACTATGGATGGCAGGTGGCAGCTCAGGTAAGCAACGTAGACTCAAGAACAACTCAGTGCTCTTGTGGGACTTCGTTAGAGCTGCACTGCAATCTCAAACTCTTCCATTCAGTCTTCCCACCTTCCCTCTCTCCTTTATAATGCTCACACACCCATCACTATCTGATAGCTCTCCCTGCTTGTCCAATGCCAGGCTTCGTTCTTTTTCTCCCTCTGCATTTTCCCAAAGAAATTGCTCAGGCTTCTGATGCTGCCTGGTGGCTAATTCTTGGAAGATTCCACCTACCACAGAGTGGAATAGCCTAGAGCAGGTTTATAGGGTAAAAGTAGAAGTGGGAGAAGAGTGCTTTACTTGCCATTTCTCTCTTGCAGATTCCTTCCCAAACTTTTTTTTTTTTTTTTTTTTCTGAGATGGAGTCTCACTCTGTCACCCAGGCTGGAGTGCAGTGGCATGATCTCAGCTCACTACAACTTCAGCCTCCCTGGTTTAAGCAATTCTCCTGCCTCACCCTCCCAAGTAGCTGGGACTACAGGAGCACGCCACCATGTCCAACTAATATTTGTATTTTTAGTAGAGATGGGGTTTCACCATGTTGGCCAGGATGGTCTCAATCTCTTGACCTCACGATCCACCTGCCTTGCCCTCCCAAACCTTCTCAAACTTTCTAGTCTTTGACTGTCTGCCAGTCTGGTGTCCTGCTCTCTTGCTACAACTTCCCCTTTTTACATTCTCCTGATGTGACCCTTGACCTTGTACAAATTCTGAACTTTTCATCTAGCTTTCAACCTAAGTAGACCAAAGGCATTTGAGTAATAAGAGTGGACTCCAAGGAGGGCAGCCATCTTCCCCTAGGGTTTTGTTTCTGCTGCTGAAACATTGCCCTCTTGTGGTTGGCACCCATAATGACATATGAAAATGTTATGAAATTAACTGGCATAACCTGCATAAATTCTAAGCAAAGTGACAGAAAGCACTTTCTAACCCACCATCCTGCCTCTAGGGAGGGCAAAGACTGATGTTAATGCATTTGCTGACCTCTTCTGCCAAATCTGAAGTTAGGCAGAAGATGGAAGATTTGATTGGTTATTTTTTCCATTTCAATTTACATGTGAACTTGTGATGAAATGTTACGAAATTCACACTTTCATATGTCATAGATGTCAAGGCCACAATAAATAGGCATTTAATACAAAAACAATTTAAAGAAGTGCCAAACACAGATCTGTAAGACTTATTAAAAATGTCATGACCATCCATTGGCCTTTGTTTCACCACCCACCCATGCTATAAAGAAAAAGGCTGTTTACTAGAAGGAGTAAATTCAGAGGAGTAGAGTTTTATAGCTCCTTCTGCCACATGCCCTAGGCAAATAAAGGCAGTCTCCAAGAGACTTAGGTTCTTTACTTATCCTATAGAAATTAGGTCTGTTACTTACTCCACTTCTGGTTGAACACAAAACCCCAACAGACCCACCCTGGTCAGTGACATGGTGAGAGAATCTTAGGAAGCAATGTAGCCGAACTGAGATTCTGCTGCTCACTGCTCAAAAGCCCAACACGAGACACAAATTGGTGGGAGGAAAAGCATGTGCATTTGGAGAGCCAGCAAACCCAGACGATGATGGAATTGCATCCTAAAGTACCATCTTAAGTCAGTACAAATTGTACTCTTTTTATGATAATGCTGGAGAAGGAGGGGGTTGGGATGGAGAGGTGACCAATGACCTCAGACATCCAGGCACAAGCGAGGGTCTGAGGAGGTGGGGAAAGTTCTTGTCTGTGGTCAGGCTGTGATGCTCCTATAAATCTTTAACAAAACGCAGTTATTTTCATAAATCTCCTTTAATCCCAGAGCTACTTTTTAAAATTACATGATTGCCATTTTTGCATAATATCTCAGTGCTCTAAAATTATCCTAGCCTACATGCAGGAATGGGTAAAGCCACATTAAACAAAAATGGAGTTAGTTATGTTAGTTCTCTTGCTGTCTCACTGTTACAGCCATGAACACCCATCTTCAGGGTCTGAGAGAGCAAAGAGTCCTCTTGAGCCTTAGCCACAGAAAGTTATGATAGCAAGCTGGTATTCCTAACATTGATAGGGCAAAAGGGGCCACGTGGATGCCATGGGAATGATGAACCATGGTGAAGTTTCCTGGCCCAAGAGTGCTACCTCCTCAAGTGAGGAGACCCCAGCACTGAGAGGCTGTAAGTTAAAGAAAAACAGGAATGAAGGGGATCACAAGGCAATGTGAAAGGCAGGTGTTCCTACAAGGTATCTAAAGAATCCACAAATGCACCCGCTAAGAAAGATACCATTTGGATGCTTGCCGCACTAAAGGGCATCAGCAGCTAGGGAGAGGACAAACAGCTCCAGACAAGTGAAAAGACATCATCCTCTTCCCCTGGACCTCCTCTTTCCTGTCTTAATACCAGAGGATCCAGGCAGAGAAGGGGGATGGGAGTAGATGAGTAAGGAGGAGTGAAAAGAGCAAACAGTTCCTGAGCTGCAGGTCTCTAAGTAGCCGGTCAGCTATGGCCAGCAGAAAAGAAGTTCTTTAAACTGGATTCAATATTGTAGTTCTAATAGAAACTGGAAAGCACAGTTTAACACCTGATAATGGGTCCTCATGGACACTATGAAGGTGTTTTTAAGCAAAGTGAGGAAAATTACAGGATCTGCCCTAAATGTGACAAGGGAAGGAAAGGGAGATCTGATGGAGCCTGTTGGAGGCAAAGGGTGAAGGAAAAACACAGTCATGTCCTACTTCTATCCCATTGAATTTCACACATTTAATCGACTACACACATTTTAAAAATGTCCTTACATAATACAAGATGAATTAAAAAGTTCTGACAATAAAGTGAATGGAGGTATTGTCAGGGCCCTTCAAGGGAACCCGATATCTTACTCCTAGTTCATGTCACCCTTCTTTAGAGGCAAGGATCTTTCAGTGCCTCGGGCTTCTCTAATTTGTGGACATCAAATTGTGTAAGCCTTATAACCCTTACAGATTCCTGTATCCCATAAGGCCACTCTTAAAAAGCTCATACAGGAAATAGACAGATTGCTTCTTCGCTTGATCTCAAAAAGCATTCCTAGTAATTTTTTTTTTTTTTTTTTTTTGACTCTTCAAGACCGCCATATTCATTTGAATCTGGCCAATGTTGTGTACATTCAGGAGCACGGAAAGCATATTGCTGCATTTCATCATCACATATAATTTTAAAACTAGTTAGTTACAATAAATTAATGGTTGCTTGGCAACCAAAGAACTGAGGTTTTGAAAGGAAGTTCTCTATTACTGTTCAAATTAGAACAGCAAGACTTGTTGAAATATTCTGAGTTCTGTTGAATTCTTTATGATGGAACCAAACCCAAAGAAAAACAAGGGAACACTCACATTTTACAGCTCAGTTAATTTTAGGAGAGTAGAGAGGAAGTAAATTGCAACTCATCTCCTAGCTTGGGTTGGAACTGCCCAATTTAAGAACAAGTACTAATTAGCTGAAAGTAAAGCTCAGCTGTGACTTGGCTAAAAATGGGACCTCTTGCAAAAATGTACTTAAAACTGCGTGTGATGGATCTGATTCATTTTGCATGTGAAAACTGGACTCATACTGACAAAACAACATGTGGGGAAAGAGTTTGGGAGCATTTCTAAGACTTCAAGATGTTTTGTTAGAGAAATGACCATCTAGTTTGTCTGTAATATAACGGAAATGAAATCGAAACTGACATTTTGGCCCAGAGTCTTCATGAGTGCCTCTAGCCAACATCCACAAGGTTGGCTATTGGTCAGTCTAATAACCAAGAAAAAGATTTGGATATTAGAACAACATTTTTTTTTCACCTTCCCCCACGACTAGAACAACATTTTTAACAAAATAAAGGAAAGGAAGACATACAGGATAATTCGGAGCTTTCTAACAGGGTTTTGAAAATGTGCATAAAGCTTTGGGGGAAATTTCAGGCAATCATTTTGAAGCCTCCATTAGTTGCGACTCAACACTATTCAAAAGACTGAATGGTGAATTAACACATTTTATTTTGAAAATCCTCTGTGCTTAGCTTTGACTGAATTTAAATTTCTGTTGGAGCAAGCAAAGTTGTTTTAATTTTGATGTTTAAGTCAATTAACCTCTAGTTGCAACTTCTGCCTTATACAAATAAAATTTTATATAATGTTGGAAACTCAGTCATTTCGATGCTGACACTTCTTAATCCTACATGTGGTCATGTCCCTGGAAAGCTATACAAGGCTCTGGAAGCACAGCTGCCTCGGGGAAGTGAGATTGGGTGACTGAGAGAGAGACTGCTTTTCACATATTCTTTGTTTTCATGCGTTCCTATACTTGTGTACTTTTTGAACCCTATACCATATGGATGTATTAATAATTTGACAAATAAATACAATTTAAAACAAACTTTAAAATCAAATTTCAAATGCACGTGGTTCAAAGAAAAGCACCTTGACGGAATAGAAAGAACAGGATCTGGAACTATGGACCTGAATTTGAATCTCCACGTGGCGTTTGTGTAGTCAGGCAAGTTATTTGACATCTCTGAATCCCTGTTTTCCTTATCCTTAACGTGGGGCAAAGTATTTAATTTGCATGGTTGTGGGGAGGACAAGGCAAGTAATATCCCTCTGACAGACCTACTTCTTGGCCTGTGCTGAAGTCATATTATTGGTAGCATTCATTATATTCAGTTAAAAACAGTACAACGTGTGCCTCCTGCAACCCCCACGGCGACAGTAAATGTGTTGGTAACATCCCAGTTAAATGCATACCTGAGAATAGGATTTTCCCAGAAAATAGCAACCTGGGTTTACAGTTGTAACCGTTTCACCAACCTCTGCCCCAGGATCCATGGCTCTTCTGGAGGGAATCAACATAGCATTGAATCTCTTTCAACTAACCTTTCTTAAGATCATAATTCAATCAAATTTTTAAAAATTAGTTAAATTGGCTGGACGTGGTGGCTCACGCCTGTAATCCCAGCACTTTCGGAGGCCAAGGCAGGTGGATCACCTGAGGCCAGGAGTTCGAGACCAGCCTGGCTAACATGGTGAAATCCCATCTCTAATAAAAATACAAAAAATTAGCCGGGCGTGGTCTGTAATCCCAGCTACTCAGAAGGCAGAGGCAGGAGAATACCTTAAACCAGGGAGGCGGAGGCTGCAGTGAGCTGAGATCGCACCACTGCACTCTAGCCTGGGGAACGAGAGTGAAACTTCGTCTCAAAAAAAATATTAGTTAGATTGTGTTTCCCTATTCATGAAAATCATTCATCTCAATGAGTGTCTCGGTTCCTGGGTCTCCCTCAAACCATTTCTGAAAATTTGGTTTGCTTCAGAATGTCTCCTATTTTTGTTTTAAGTTTTCAAAAAATTTCCCCCGATATTTTCTGTCTTTTGTGTTTTTTACTCCCCTCCTCACTTCGGCAATAAGCACAAGCTCTGCCCCTCTCTCCCTTAACCTCCCGGGAACAGGCTTTGCAGTCGAAGGCCCGAGCCCCCGGTACCACCGCCGCTGCACTACCTAGATCTGCCACCAGGTGGGGCTGAATCCACACCTCTGAGACTGCACACGCTTCTGATAATTGGCATTGTGGTCTCTCTGGGTTCTGATTCTTTCTTTGGAAGGTAGGTGGTAACAACAAATTGTTAATAAACAGCAATTAACTTGAAAAATGAGAAAAGTACAATGATAGCAGAAACTTGTCTCAAGCAAAAATCATTTCATATTACCTCTGGCTGCTGTAATTAGCAGGATCCCCGGAAAACGGCGGCTTCCAGTTTAACAGCCCAGGCTCAGCTCCTCTGTCTCTCCTTCACCTCATTCGTTCTGCAGTGTGTTCCTCTTAGCGCCTCATACTCACACAACTGCAGGCAGTGCACGGTGCCTTTTGCACACGGTTGACGTCCTTGGACTGTGTACTTTGTGCATGTGGTTGCCTGGAGACCGCACAGGGTGCAGACCACAGCTGGCTTGGAAAACCCAGCACACAGTGGCTACCAGACTCCTTCAGCTACAGAACTCCCTGAACAAATGGTGAGAATTCTCCCAGTTGACGCTAAAAGTTATTAAATGGATCATTTTTATCCCTTCGTTGAGAAAATTCATGCAATACAAAATTGCAGAATCTGCAATACTTTTCAATGGGTGGGCATATTCTTTGCAAAAGCATCAGTTGCATACGCTTGAACATAGCCAATATTATTTAGTCAACGCGTGGGTGGCGATTTGTGAGCATCTCACAACAATGGCTGAGAAACCTCGAGGTAGCTCTTTGGCATCAGCCAGAACCAAGTTGAAATACAACTTCTGTCACTGTTAAGGTGTTTCTTAACCTCCGTGGCCCTCACACTTCTCACCTGTAAGATGGAGATAATAACCTTTTCTTAGCAAGGTTATTGTGTATTAGAAATAATGTATGCAACGGATGAAACTGGAGATCATTATCTGAAGTGAAACAACTGAGACACAAAGAGACAAATACTCCACGTTCTCATTTATAATTAGGAGCTAAATAATGTGCTCACAGGACATGAAGTGTGGAATAACAGACAATGAAAACTCAGAAGAGAGGGGAGCAAAAGAAGGGTGGATAATGGGAAATTACTTAATGGGCACAATAAACATTACTTGGGTGATGGATACCCTAAAATCCGACTACTATGCAATCTATGCATTTAACAAAATTGCCTCCTAAATTTAATACAATTGTTTTTTTTTTTTTTTTTTTGAGATGGAGTCTTGCTCTTGTCGCCCAGGCTGGAGTGCAGCGGCATGATCTCAGCTCACTGCAACCTCTTCCTCCCGTGTTCAAGTGATTCTTCTGCCTCAGCCTCCAAAAGTAGCTGGGACTACTGGCGTATGCCACCATGCCCAGCTAATTTTTTGTCTTTTTAGTAGAGACAGGGTTTCACCGTGTTAGCCAGATGGTCTCGATCTCCTGACCTCATGATCCAGCCGCCTCGGCATTTCAAAGAGCTGGGATTAGAGGCATGAGCCACCATGCCCGGCCAATTTTTTTTTAAAAAAAGCAATAATGTATGCAATGTCTTCATCATGAGGGCTTGGAGGTACCTTGTCAGTAATGGTAGTACTATGGCTAAAAGCTAAGTTTCGCTCCTAAGAAGCTTTGCTTTCTGTGATATTTAGAGACTCTCCCATCCTTCCCTACTGGACCCCAGCTTTTCTGCCCCAGGGTCAGCCAGCTGAGCTAGTGTCCCCCCAAATTTGCATCTATGAACTCTCCCTAACTCCACCAGCCACTCCCCGTCCCTGTTCCTTGTTCCCCAGCCCTGCCTTCGTGAACTTCCCTTTCACCACCACAAGTAGTCTTTGGTTCTGCTCTAAGCTGAATCATCCTCTCTAATATCCAGTCCTTATTCAGTCCCCAAGTCTCTTTCCATCTGTCTCTGGCCCTCCACACACCGAATGGTCTTCAGTTATCTTGATCCCTGCACACAGGTCTCTCCATCTTCCCCGTCTCTCCAGTTTCCCACTCAAATTTATATCAACACATCATACATTTATTTTAGCTCAAGGGAAAAAATTATAAATATAATCCATGTAAATAAGATACTGGCCAATTTACATCATTAGACAAGTCAATCTTTCTAATTAGATGGTGGGGGAGCAAAAGTAGGGTGGATCTCCTGGGGGGGGGGGGTGTTGTATTTCAGATTTAAAAGAAAAACATTACCAGGAAGAAAATGGTGGGTCCCCTGTGTGTTACACTTGCTTTCAGCTTGGACTTGGTCTCCCTTAAGGTTAATCTCTTAGCATGCATTTCTAGTCATGTTAAATAGACATTTCATAGACGACCCAACTGATGTGGAGCCAACCATGGGAACATTCAGAAAGCAATCTCACAAGCAGGAACTCCTCCCTCAGGAGTTTCCAGAAGGTAACCAGCTTCTGCCAGGTTATTTAATTTCTTTCTCACAGATGAGCTACTTTTCTGAAGCCTCCCAAAACACTTTAAAATTTGAGCAGAAAACTACTCTGGAGAGGCTATAAGTAGCTTTCCCAGAGGCCCAGATTCTTTCCCCTGAATTTCATCTCATCATTGGAAAACAATTAGTGGAAAAACACAGGATTTACAGCCAGACTTAGGCTCAAGTCTCAGCTCTCCCCATTCTGAGTTGTGTGGGCTTAAGTCAGGTATCCACCCCTATGAGTATGAGAGGGACCACTTCTTAGGAGTTGAAAAACATAGAAAATACAATATTTAAAGGAACAGGTACACCTTGGGCCATAAGCTTCAGAGGTAGAAGAGCCATCTGAGATCATCTGCATTTTTCTTTGATCTTTGGATTTCTTTTTTCTTTGAATTTGGACAATAAATCGTCCAAATTCACATGGTTAGTTATGTCTGTGCTAGGAATTGAGCCTGGGTCTGCTGAATGACAAACAGAGTAGACTAGGGAGGAAAAGGTGCAAGAATACATGAATGTGTTCTTTCCCTTGCACCTTTTCCTATGATGTAGATGTAGGATCCATATATATTTCTATAGCATATTATATATAACATATATGATATAAAATGCATATATGTTATATATAATACATAAAATATATGTTATACATGTAATTAGAAAAGGTGCAAGGGAAAGGATATGTACATATTAATACATATTTGTATGTTTCATAGGCACATTAACAGGAACAAAGACTGCAAATTGGATAGATTGCTCAGGGAACCAATGGAAATAGAGAAAGATGCATAGTCAAATCCTAAAAAGAATTTCCTAGGGATCAAAATGTAACTAAGTATGAGAGAAAGGAAACATAAATAAATGAAAGTTGACAGGTGAAGGAGTCTGTTCATTAATGTATAAGCAAGACTACAAACTCAAAGAAAGATGACCCAGTCCTTCCAAGAGCAGGCCACACATGACGGAAGCAGAAACCCAGGGTGAGGCCAGGGCCACAGTGCAGGGGACAGCTGCCTGACCAAACCTGTCGACTGCTGCTGTGTTCCCCTCTGTGTGCCAAGATCTGCTGCTTTGCTGAAAGCTCCAGACCCAGACCACATTAAGAGAGAAGAGGCCCAGATCAAAAACATTGCAGCAGTGATTTCAGGCCTTTCAAGAAAGAAAGGTGGTGTTATAGTGAGTAATGCTTCTAGAATGTTGTGTGCGAGAGAGGGAGACAGAGAATAAGCTATATGCATAGACCATGTGGTGTCACGAGATGAAATATACAAGTAAACACTTTGAAAGAAGTCAGTGTGCAGAATTAAGATGTTAGAAGAAGTTAAAGATGAAAAAAATTAGAAAGATTGACTTGTCTAATGACGTAAATTGGCCAGTATCTTATATATATGGATTATATTTATAATTTTTTCCGTTGAGCTAAAATAAATTATGATGTGTTGATACAAATTTGAGTGGGAAACCGGAGAGATGGGAAGATGGAGAGACTTGTGAGTAGATATCTAAGGTGCTTATTTCCCCGTCCAGGCCCAATTGGCTGCTCCTCCTCTGTGCTGCTACACTCCCCGTACACTCCTCCGTGGGGTGCTTGTGACCACGTGCTGTTCACTAACTCATCCCTCTCCCTCACTGGACTGAGCTCTTGGTTAGATGAGCTGGATTTCACCTCTGAGTTCTCAGTGCCTAGCATAAAGCCTGATGCAAAATGAGTACTCATTCAGAGTATGTGTATGTGTGTGAACGTGTGTGAGTGTGTGTGTGTGTGTGTGAGAGAGAGAGAGAGAGAGAGAGAGATAGGAAGAAAGAGAGGGAGAATGGGGTGTGGAAGTGAAGGGGAAAAGAGAAAAGTAAAAGGCAGAAAATGGCAAAGAAAAGAAGTAAAAAAAAAAAAAAAAAAAAAAAGGAACAAGGCCAGGCACAGTGGCTCATGCCTGTAATCTCAGTACTTTGAGAGGCCAAGGTGAACAGATCACCTGAAGTCAGGAGTTTAAGACCAGCCTGGCCAACATGGTGAAACCCCATCTCTACTAAAAATACAAAAATTAGCCTGGCATGGTGGCAGGTGCCTATAATCTCAGCTACTTAGGAGGCTGAGGCAGGAGAATCACTTGAACCCAGAAGGTAGAGGTTGCAGTGAGCCAAGATCGTGCCATTGAACTCTAGCCTGGGCAACATAGTGAGACTCCATCTCAAAAAAAAAAAAAAGAAAGAAAGAAAAAGAAGAGGGAATGATTGTGAGATACATCTGGATGAGCACTTTGTTACCTGACTCCTTTAGGTTTCTCTAATAAGGGGCCCATTCATGGTGCTTTGGATCTCTGGGAATCAGTTTTAACTCACATACTACTATATCCCACAGCCCTCGACATATCTGAATATCCTCCTTTCTCCAGTGATGATTACTTATGTAGATGGTTGTAGGGGAAAACTCAGGGACTGCTACTAGACATACTTGTCATGGTGTCACAGGACCCTACCTCTGGTGCCTCAGGTTCCTTTTCATTTGATAGATCCTGGGTCTGAGGACTGGCTCAAATCTGGAGACTGGGCAAAGATTCTGACTTTCAAGAACAGTGGGGTGACTGTTCTTGTCCTTTTTCTTCTACATTCTTGATCTCTTTCAGTTATATATATTCAGCAGAACTCTTGTTGGCTGCCCACACAGCCTGCCTCAAGAACACGAAGTTCTGTGAGCCATCTCCAAAGAGCCACACACTTCAGCCTGCTCCTGTCTACCAGTTCAACCTTTCTGCTCAACAGGGTAAGCCTGCATGCTTTGCATATGACAGTTCAGTGCTGCCACCTGGCCTTTGCTTTTCCAGTTATCCATGTCCCCTTGCTACCCTTGCTACTAGGGAACTCAGTTCTGTAACAGCAGCTCCTAACATAATCCACTGCAGCTAATACTTTTTTACAGCACATTCTTTTTAATCACCTTGCTAGGCAGAGTATCCTCCAGGTTTCCTTGGGAACATGATCAGCTGCTAGGCTTTTCTGTCTTATATAGTAGACCCATTATAGCCTTTCTACTCTTCTAAGCCTTTTGATCCCTTCCTTCTTTGTCTTCCAAGGCAATTTTTGGCATCTCTGCTTAATTTAATGAAGGATGTTATTTTTTCCAAGCTTCTATGAGTCAGCAAATAGCATATATTAGACTCATTTTCCAGGCTCCTTACCAGAGTATTAAATCCTGCATGATGGCAGAGTGGCTTCATGTTAACAAACCCTTCCTTATCCAGCTTTATCTTCCAATCACCCCCTGGATCCACGGCCCTCTGGATCCACCCACAGGCATCCCTCCTAATACCTGCTAGTGTGCTTTCACCCATTCCTGCAGGAGCTCTGGGGTACAAAATCTCTTTTCTGTGAGCAGCCTCAGCTCTTCCTCAGCTTATGTCGATATTTAACCTTGTATATGAATCTGGTAGAAGAAGAAGAGAAGGGAGTAGATTCTGAGGAAGACAAGCATCGTCTCATAAGGCACTGACTTTATTTGAACTCTTTGCGTATTCCTAAAGCAAGAGAGGGGGCCCTATCTTCCAATAAGGGAATGAGATATTTCTGCAGTCCAAAGTTCTCAACTGCATTTATCCAGAAATCTTTACACCAAGACTAAGAGTCCCACTCATTCCCTCTCATGGACTGGTCTTTGCTATAGGAGACTTGGTTGGACTGAATGAATCTTCTTCGAAATTCTGTTACTTTTAAAGTTCAATTCTGAGTCTTCACTTTGTCAGCCCTTTGACCACAGGAAGTATTTCTTTAATTGCTGCCAAAGATGTCCTCTGACTCTCATACTTTTAAGTAGAGTCATTTTCTCTTCTCATCATCGTTGGGGCACTCAGCAAACATCTACTAAATTCCACAGTCCTTATAGTTAGTATTTTCCTTGACCCTTTCAAATACTGTTGCAAAAGCAGGGAAAATCTTAACAATTGCAATTACTCCATCATCTCACTGTTCTGGGGTCAGTACCTCCAGTGATGCAGTTCTCTTCGACACCACCAGCAAGTGACCCACCTCCAGATTGTCTGCTTTTAGAACCGCTTCCAATGGACTTGGATTGGGCTCCCTCAGAGCGGAGCCTGAGACAGGGATTCCTGTGGAAGTGACATATGGTGGAGATGCTCTCTGGGAAAAAAGAGGAAGGCAAGCAGGAGAAGGCAAAGGCAGAGAGTTAACCCAGGATATGGTTTTAGCCACGTCCCATAGGACATCCATAGAGGTGATCTGATGAAACCAATGGAATGGCTTTTTATATCTCTCTTTCAGGCAATCTGTCTCAGGCTGTGGGCTTTTTCTGGGAAGGGTTAGAGTATAAACTTGCATGAGGTGATTTCTGTTCCGCCTACTGTGATTCCCTGAAGGGGAGGTTGTAAGCATTTTTAGAAGACAACTCTCACAGTAGTTTGTGGGGTGGGTATTAGAGAATGAGTTGGGGGTGGTTGCAGAAGCATCAACAGCTCCCAATTCCATGACAAGTTCTAAAAAGTCACCAAAGAGAAGATAGACCTTTTTGATATTTAGGGAGAGAAAAGCCTAATATACAATGGAGTTGGCTTAAGTAACTAGACAGAAGATCTCAACATCAGTTTATCTATAGTCAAAGCTATAGATAAATTATGTGTCTGCATGTTTAGGGTTATATCCCTGGTTAATTCTCATTAAATCAGAATCTTTTGTTGTCCTCAGCACTGTTGATAATGTCCCATTCTCAAAAAGTGAATAGGAGGCGAAAACACAAGTTAAAGAAAAAAGTTTTATCCCCTCTACCTTAATTCTGGAAAAGAGCGTCCAAGTCTTAAGTAATGTCCAAGAACAGAAAACAAATTTAAAATCTGGTCATTTCTTTAAGAATGGTATTTAGTGCTAAGCATATGAAAGAAATTGCCAGTAAATCTAGGAGAAAAGAGTAAATATACATATGGGTGATTTTGTGGAAAACTGTTCAAAACAGTTTTGAACCGTGCAGGTTCATGGCCTTCAGAACAATAAAAAATAAATTCAGGAGAAAAAGTTGCAAACAAATTGCTTTACCAAGACCACACGGTCCCAGCATACTGGAAATAATGACCAAGAGATGAAGGATTATCCCTCATACAAATATCTATCTGGTTAGGCCAAGAGATCAACATAAAAAACAGCTGCGATAACACTGTGAAGGTTTTAAAATATCTCACAAATGTAAAGTGTTCCACTGGTTATTGTTTCTGCGTTAAACCCAATCTAAAAACCCTGAGCCCAAGACAAGAGTAAGGCATGACTAAAGGAATCACTAAAGACAACCAAACAGCTCAACTTCCCAACCACATTAACTGAACTCCTCAAACTTCAAGCTCGACCAGAGAAGAGGTTTGCTCATTTCCAGACTTTAAGTGCTTTTCTTAAATAATTGTTTTCACCAATTAATCTGGCCAGACTTGTTTATCTGCAGAGCTTCCCCATCAATCATAGTTGCTTTAAAACTGCTCACCGATAGTTACCATGCCTAGATCAGCTCTGCATTGAGTTCCATTGTTTTTTTCTCTTGAGAATGGATTGTTTCCTTGTCTCATAGTTTTTTTTTGTTTGTTTGTTTTTAAAGGCTGTACATCGTATGTTGAACAGTTGAAAAACAATCCATTTTCAAGAGAAAAAAACAACGGAACTCAATGCAGAGCTGATCCAGACATTGGAACTATTGGTGAGCAGCTTTAACACAACTATGAGTGACAACGAGCTCCGCAGACTGCCAGGCCAGTTAAACAAGGATAATTGGTGAAAACAAGCATCTAAAAAAAGCACTTCAAGTCTCTGGAAATTGTGCTAAGAGCATACAGCAAACAAAGGAAGCATTTATTTAAGAAGATCTATCAAAACTTGGTAAGAAGAGTGAGAGTCTATGATATTTGAACCACAACCCACTACTTCCTCCCACCTCCCAGCTCATTATGATAGAAAATCCACTCCAGAGATGTACAGCCAAGAGCACTGGGCTTCTTTACTACCAGCTCCCAGTCAAGGGCTGTGGCATCTTCCCAGGAGGGGTAGGTGGCCAAGCATTGCTCATCCCTCTCTTTTCCAACTACACACTGCAGAAGCTAATTTCCAAGAGAGGAAAGACAAGAGGTCAGAGACTTCCTGCTTGTACCCAGTCCTCACTCACAGAGCAGGGGATCTGGCTTGAGAGAAGCACGTCCAGGACGCTAGGATCCCAGTCATCCTCACTCATAGAGTAGAAGCTGTACACCCGGAGAGGCAAGCCAGGAAATTCAAAGCTGCTACCCCTGCCTACCACCCTGAAACTAATGCTGAGTTGTCCCTTAGTGAGAACTGCACCACTGTCCTCACCCTCAGCTCCAGAGCTATGGCTCAGATATTTTGCTCAGGGGAAGAGTCAGGCCATAAAACAGAAGGCTCTGAAAGAACTCACTTTATTTGTAACAGAGGGTAGAAAAGTTCAAGTCCAAAGAATCTCTCAAAAACAATGAAGGTTTTAGTGGAAAGCAAAGAGGAAGGCTGATACATTCATGAGAGGTAAGAAATAAATTATAGGCCAGATAGAATAAATGGGAGAGTCCAAGAAAGAGACAGCTAAGAAACCTGATCTCAAAACAACTGCTACAAAGGAATCCAAACTTAATTGTTTGGATCAGCCTATGAAACAATTTGCAACCCAGGGCATTATAAAAAATAATACAATCATCAGCTGGCAATTAGTGGAGCCTAACAGTTGTGTGTGATCAGTGTGACAGTCAAAGTATCCCTGCTAAAATCACTATTACTTCAGGGTCTGCAGACAGGCCTAAGACCGCACCCTCTGAAAGCAACACTGGAGAGTACACACAGCCAGGAAATAGTCATGCATTACTTAATGGCAGGAATACATTCTGAGAAATGCATTGTTTAGAGCTTTTGTCAATGTATGAAAATCATAAAGTGTACTTCATCAAAGCTAGATGGTATAGCCTGCTGTACACCTAAGCTATATGGTATAGCCTAGTGCTCTTAGTCTATGAACCTGTGCAGCATAGTACTACACTGAATACTCTAGGCAACTGTGACACGGTGGCAAACATTTGTTTCTCAATATAGACAAGGTACAGTAATAATATAATATAAAAGATTAAGAAGAGTACACTTACCATAAATAGAGTGTGCAGGACTAGAAGCTGTTTTGGGTGAGTCAGTGAGAAATGACAGGTAAATGTGTTGACCTAGGGCAAAACCTTAGCATACTGTAACTTCTTTTTAACTTTTGGACTGTTTTATAATAACACTTAAGCTTGAAACACAAACACATTTTACAGCTGTACAAAAATATTTTCTTTCTTTAGATCCTTATTTTATAAGCTTTTTTTCTATTTTTAATTTATTTTTTCCTTTTAAACTTAAAAAAGAAAAACTAAGACACAAACACACACGTTAGCCTAGGCCTACAACGGGTCAAGATCATCAGTGTCACTGTCTTCCACCTCCACATCTTGTCCCAGTGGAAAGTATTCAGTGGCAATAAAAAGCATAGAACTGTCATTTCCTATGATAACAATAGCTTTTTCTGGCATAACCTCTTGAAGGATCTGTCTGGGACTATATTATAGTTAACACCTTTTTTGTAAGTAGAATGAGTACACTCTAAAATAATGATAAAAAGCATAGTATAGTAAATACATACATTAGTAAAATTATTATTATCAAGCATTAGGTACTGTGCTATACTTCTAATTCAATGTGCTATGCTTTTATACAACTGCAGCATGGCACATTTATTTATACCAGCATCATCACAAACACATGAGAAATGTGATGTGCTATGATGTTACAACTGCTACAATGTCATGAGGAGTTGTTCAGTTCCATTATGATCTTATAGAACCATCATATTATATGCAGCCCCTCACTGAATGATACATTGTTATGTGGTGCATGACTGTAGACTCCATGAATATAGCCCAGCCAGGACACTAAACAATTTGACAATCAAATTACAGTAATAATCCCCTGGAAGTGAGATAACAGTATCCAGAGTGATACAATATAATATCTAAACTGTGTAGTTTTCAACAAAATTACAAGACATGCGAAGAAACAGGAAAGTGTGACTCATACACAGGAGGAAAAGCCAACAATAGAAACTGTACGTGAGAGGGACCAGATGGCATATGTAACATTTAAATTCAAAGTAGACATTATAAATATGTTCAGAGAATTAAAGGAAACAATCTTACTTAAAAAGTAGAGAAGAGTATGATGACAATGTTTCTCTGAGTAGAGAATATCAACAAAAATATCAAAATTATAAAAAGGCCTAAAGGGAAATTCTAGAGTTTAAAAGTACAATAAGTAAAGTGAAAAAATTTACCAGAGGAGCATGACTGTATCTTGTAACTGATAGAAGAAATAACTAGTAAACTTTAAGACAGGTCAACAGAAATTATGCAATCCAAAGATCCAAGCAAAAGAAGAAATATATAAAAATGAAAAAGTGTCAGAGAAATATGGGATACCACTAGGTGTACCAATATACATGTAATGGAAGTACCAGAAGAATAGGAGAGATACAGAACATAAAAAATATCTAAAGATATCATGGTTGAAATCTTCTCAAATTCAATGAAAAACATTAATCTACTCACCCACGAAGGTCAATAAACTTCTAGTAGAATAAACACAAAGAGATCTACAATAGGCACATAACGGTAAAATCACTGAGAAACATGGGGGAAAAAATCTTCAAAGCAGCAAGAGAAAAGTGACTTCCCACATTTAATGGAACCTCAATAAGATCAACAGCTGACTTCTCAACAGAAACAATTGAGACCAGAAGGGATCAGGATGACATATTCCAAGTGGTGAAAGAAAAAACAAGGTCAACCACAAATCCTATAGCCAGCAAAGTTATCTTTCAAAAATTTTGTGTATTTTAAATACACAAAATATACATTCTCCACCTTAAATACACAAAATATTGATCAACCATTATTAATACCAATTTTTAAAATAAAGCTAAATTCCCATTTCCTTTCCCTCTTTTTCTTCCTCTTTCTTCCTCTCCTTTACTCCTTTTTCTCTTTCTTTCTTTCAAAAAAAAATAGGAAACATTTGCCATCTCTCATCTCTAAGGCTAGGCCACCTCTGAGACTCACCCACACAATAAAAACCTTGGTTTCCTTAATGCCTTGTCTTAACCAAGATACTCCTTTCTATTGATTCCAGGTTTTTAGATAATAAGTTAGTACTTTCAACCAGAAAAAAAAAAATTAAGGCAGAAGACAGAAATTCTGAGATAAACTAAATGAGAGAATGTGTTGCTAGCAGACCAAACTTACAAGAAATACTAAAGAAAGTTCTGCAGACTGAAAGCAAGTGACACCAGACGGTATTTAGAATCCACATAAATAAAATTAAAAGCACTGATAAAAGTAAGTTTTTTAAGGTAAATAATTATAAAGAATATATAGTAATTATAAAAGAAAGTATAAATACATGTTTATTCTCTTTTCTTCTTTTAACTAGTTTTTAAAAAGTTCTATAAAACAACAAGTATATACTGTATTTGTGAATGAAACACATAAAGAAATGTAATAAATTTACTAAAAATAGCACAAGAGTTAGGTAGGAGCAGAACTGTTTTGGACTAATGAAATGATATCAAATGAAAACTTGAATCTGAGAAACAAATGAAGATAACCAGAAAAAAATAAATAAGGTTAACATTACAAATGCTAAGAAATCTGTAAATGCTGTCTTTTCTTCTCCCAACTCCTTAAAAATTATAAGTAACAATTATAACAATATATTGTTAACTTTGTAACTAAATGGGTGAAATATGTATTACAATAATAATAGGACAAAAGGAGGAAAAAGAAAATAGAGCTATATAAAAGTAATGCTGTTATATCTCACTAGCATTGTTACTCTAAATCTGAAGTCAATCTTATAAGATACATATGTTGCTCCCCACCCGCCAAACGTACTAAGGGAGGCTCACAGCCCGCCGCACTTGCTTAACTGCCCTGTGTCTAGCTAGCCCAGCGTCCGCCGCGCCTCAGCCAAGGCTTCAACAGACCACACCAAAATGCCATCTCAAATGGAACATACCATGGAAACCATGATGTTTACATTTTGTAAATTTGCTGGGGATAAAGGCTACTTAAACAAAGGAGGACCTGAGAGTACTTATGGAAAAGGAGTTCCCTGGATTTCTGGAAAATCAAAACGACCCTCTGGATGTGGACAAAATAATGAAGGGCCTGCACCAGTGCAGAGATGGCAAAGTGGGCTTCCAGAGCTTCTTTTCCCTAACTGCGGGCCTCACCATTACCTGCAATGACTATTTTGTAGTACACATGAAGCAGAAGGCAAAGAGGTAGGCAGAAACGAGCAATTCCCCCGGTCCTGATAAGAGTTGTCCCAAAGGGTCACTTAAGGAATCTGCCCCACAGCTTCCCCCATATAAGGATTTCATGAGCAGATCAGGACCCTTAGCAAGTATACAAATAAAATCTAACTCCCATTGGATGAGCAGAGAAAGAAAAGTTAAATGCCAGACAAGTTTTTGATTTTTGTATTGTTTGCATCCCCTTGCCCTCAATAAATAAGTTCTTTTTTAGTTCTGAAAAAAAAAGATATATATGCTAAGCTCTAGAGCATTCATTTAAAATATAACTAAAAAAATCAACAAAGGATTTAAAATGTCACAGAGTGATCCCTCAGTATCTGTGGGGGCTTGGTTTCAAGCCAAGGTTCCAAAAGAGGAGCCCCACAGATACAGAAATCCACAGATGCTCGAGTTCTTTATATAAAATTGTATACTATTTGCATATAACCTACATACATCATCCTGTATACATTAAATCATTTTTCAATTACTTATAATACCTAATACAAGGTAAATAGTTGTTATTCTATATTGTTTAGGAAATCATGATTTTAGAAAAGCATGTATATGTTTAGTACATACACAACCAACCATTTTTCCCCAAATATTTTTTTATCTGCAGTTGGTTGAATCCAAGATGAAGAATCCATGGATATAAAGGATTGACTGTCATGGAAAATATTCACTTAATGCAAACATTACATTTGTAATGAAAATGTTAGATGATGTTGTTGAAAAGGTGGACAACATACATAAACAAGAGAGGGTTTCTGGTAGAGATTAAAATTATAAGAAAGAATGTAATGGAAATGTTATAAATAAAACCATGATATGGGACATGAGGTATTATTTCATAGGCTCACTGGTAGACACAATATAGCTGAAGAAAGAATTAACAAACTTAAAAATAGGCCAAAGTGTATGCACAGTACGTGTTTCCTAGATTTACTACTGCTATGATTTGAATGTCCCTTTCAAAACTCCTGTTGCAATTTGAGTGCCAGCCAGGTGAGGTGGCTCACGCCTGTAATCCCAGAGTTTTGAGAGAGCTGAGGCAGGTGGATGACCTGAGGTTGGGAATTTGAGATCAGCCTGACCAACATGGAGAAACCCCATCTCTATTAAAAATACAAAATTAGCCAGGTGTGGAGGCACATGCCTGTAATTCCAGCTACTCGGGAGGCTGAGGTAGGAGAATCACTTGAACCTAGGAGGTGGAGGTTGTGGTGAGCCGAGATGGCACCATTGCACTCCAGTCTGGGCAACAAGAGCAAAACTCTGTCTCAAAAAAATAAAAGAAAGAAATCTGACTGCCATTGTAACAGTGTTGAGAGGTGGAACTTTTAAGAGGTAATTAGGTTATGACAGTTATGCTCTCAGGAATGAATTAATGTCACTACTGGAAGAGTGGATTTATTTTCATGAGAGTGAATAAATTCATGACAGGGCAAGAGAGTTCAGCCTCTCTTGCTCTCTCTCCCTCTTGCATTTCTGCCTTCCACCATGGAATGACAAAGCATAAAGGCCCTTGCCAATGCCAGAACCATGACTTTGCACTTCTCAGCCTCCAAAATCATGAGTCAAATAAACTTCTTTTCTTTACAAATTACTTAGCCTGTGCTATTCTAACAAGCAAAAACAGACTAAGATAGAAAATGTGCACCAAGAGTGGGGCTTTTGCTATAACAACTGAAAATGTGGAAGTGGCTTTTAGTTGGCTAATGAGCAGAAGTTGGAAGAATTTAGAAGAGCAGGCCAGAAAAATCCTAGACTGCCATAAATTGAACATTAAAGGAAATTCTAATAAGAACTCAGAAGAAAAGAAGAAATGTAGAAAAATCTGAAACTTTTGAGAGATTACTTATGTGGTTGTGATCAGAATATTGGTAGAAATATGAAAAGTCATGGCCATTTTGATGAAAGCTGAGTCAGAAAGAGGAATGTCCATCCTTTTTATAAAGGTCATCGTTTTATATGAAGTGACAAGGAACTTAACTGAATTGTGCCTGCGTTAGTCTGTTCTCACATTGCTGTAAAGAAATACCCGAGACTGGGTCATTTATCAAAAAAAAGAGGTTTAATTGGCTCTCAATTCTGCAGGCTTTACAAGAAGTATAGCGGCCTCTGCTTTTTGGGAGGCCTCTAGAAGCTTCCAATCATGGCTGAAGGCAAAAGAGAAGCAGGCACCTTCCAATGGCAGGAGCAGAAGCAAGAGAAAGGTAGGAGGGGCTACATACTTTTAAATTGCCAGGTCTCATGAGAACTAGCTCATGATCTATTGTAAGGACAGTACCAAGGGGAATGGTGCTAAATCATTCATGAGAAATTTGCCCCTATGATTCAATCACTTCCCACCAGGCCCCACCTACAACACTGGGGATTACAATTCGACCTAAGGTTTGGGCAGGGACACAGATTAAAACTATTATCAGTGTCCATGCCCATGGGCTTTATGGAAGGCAGAATTTAAGAGTGATGAATGAGACTATTTGGTGGAAGAAATTTCTAAGCAAAATATGGAAGGATCTGCATGGCTACTCTTAACCATATACAGTAAAATGTAAGAGAAAAGAAATAACTTAAAGATGGAATCTACAACTTCAAAAAAAAAAAATGGAAAGATTTTGAAAATGTTAAGCCTGTCCACATGAAGAATGGAAAAGTATGTTTAAGAGAACAGACCAAGGGTGTGACCAAGTGATCATGTGCTAATGAGATTAGTATAAATAGAAGGGCTAATCAAGACAATGGACATTTCAGAGACCTTTGAGGCTGCTCATTCCATCACAGGCCTAGAGATCCAGGAAGGCAGAATGGCTTTGGGGAATAGGCACAGGGTACCCTTCACAGGCTAGCTGCCCAGAGGCACCTGGAGTTTCTGCTTTCTGCATTTCGGGACAGTGTTCTTTGGCTGCTCCTGGTGTGGTCCAAGTAACCCCAGGTGTGGCTTGACCCAACACTCTGGAAGGAAGGTACAATTGGTAGACTTTGGTGGCATCCATTTGGTGTTAATTCTATAGGGATGCACAATGCAAGAACTATGAAGGCATGACTTCCTCCACCTAGATTTCAAAGGATGCCACAGGAAGCCTTCAGGCTCAGACAGAAACTTGCTGCAGGAACAGAGCCACCATAGAAAGTCTTTACCAGAGGATACCTAGTGAAGCTGTGGGAGCAGAACTGCCCCTGACACTTGAGAACTTCAGAGCTTCTAGTGTGTAATGTCCGCCTGAGAGAACTGCAGGCACTAGACTCTAACCTGTGAGAGCTGCTGAGTGGACTGACCACAGCAAAGGCTTGAGGGCTCAACCCCAACCCCAGGGTGCCCAGGATGTAGGACAGGGCATCACAGGAGATTATTTTCCAGCTTTAAGACTTAATGTTGGTTTCCCTGTTGGGTTTTATACTTCCTTAGGACCTGTCACCTCTTTCTTCTTGCCTATTCCTTTCTTTTTTTTTTTTTTTTTTTTTTTTTTCTTTTTTTTTTTTTTTTTTATTGCATTATAGGTTTGGGGGTACATGTGCAGAACGAGCAAGATAGTTGCATAGGTACACACATGGCAGTGTGCTTTGCTGCTTTCCTCCCCTTCACCCACACTTGGTATTCATCCCCAGGCTATCCCCCCCACCCCCCCCCCGCTGTCCCTCCCCCATTCCCCCCAACAGTCCCCAGTGTATAGTAGACCGCCTCTCTGTGTCCACATGTTCTCATTTTTCTCACCCACCTATGAGTGAGTATATGCGGTATTTCTTTTTCTGTTCTTGTGTCAGTTTGCTGAGAATGATGTTCTCCAGATTCATCCATGTCCCTACAAAGGACACAAACTCATCATTTTTGATTGCTGCATAATATTCCATGGTGTATATGTGCCACATTTTCCCAGTCCAGTCTATCATCGTTGGGCATTTGGGTTGGTTCCAGGTCTTTGCTATTGTAAACAGTGCTGCAATGAACATTCGTGTGCATGTGTCCTTATAGTAGAACGATTTATAATCCTTTGGATAGATACCCAGTAATGGGATTGCTGGGTCAAATGGAATTTCTATTTCTAGGTCCCTGAGGAATCGCCACACTGTCTTCCACAATGGTTGAACTAATTTACACTCCCACCAACAGTGTAAGAGTGTTCCTATTTCTCCACATCCTCTCCAGCATCTGCTGTCTCCAGATTTTTTAATGATCGCCATTCTAACTGGTGTGAGATGGTATCTCAATGTGGTTTTGATTTGCATCTCTCTAATGACCAATGACGATGAGCACTTTTTCATATGTTTGCTGGCCTCATGTATGTCTGCTTTCGTAAAGTTTCTGTTCATATCCTTTGCCCATTTTTGAATGGGCTTGTTTGTTTCCTATTCCTTTCTTTTGGAATGGGAATGTCTATTCTATGCCTGTCTTACATTATATTTTGGAAAGATGTAACATTAGTTCACAAGCTTATACAGGTGAAGAGAAATTTTCCTTGGGACAAATCATGCCTTGAGTCTCACCCATATCTGATTTAGATGAGACTCTTGACTTTGGACTTTTGAGTTGGTGCTGGAATCAGTTAAGACATTTAGCAGCTATGGTGATGGGATGAATGTATTTTGTATGTGAGGATGTTACTTTTAGGGAACTAGGGGTAGAATGCTATGATATGAATGTCCCCTCCAAAACTCACGTTGAAGTTTAATTGCCATTGTAACATTGTTGAGAGGTAAGACCTTTAAGAGGTGATTAAGTCATGAGGGATATCCCCTCATGAATGAATCAATGCTGTTTTCACAGGAGTGGGTTTGTTATTCCGAGGGTGGATCTGTTATAAAAATGCATTTGACCCTCTTTGCTCAATCACTCTTGCCCTCTCTTGCCCTTCCGCCTTCCACCATAGGATGACACAGCATGAAGGCCCTTGCCAGATGCCCATGTTACACTCTTGAATCATAAGCCAAATAAATTCTCAGTGTCCAGTATCATAAGCCAAATAAGTTTATTTTCATTTTAAATAATCCAGGCTAGTATTATTTATATTCTGTTGTAGTAACAGAAAATGGACTATCACTATTTAATTATGACTGTACTAGAACTTAATTATAGAAATCTATCTGATTATTTAGCTCTTGTATATTTTTCTTCTAGTGTAGTTTTTTGATATTTTTTTTATTGCTCTTTAGGTTCTGGGGTACATGTGAATAACATGCAGGATTGTTGCATAGGTACATTTATGGCAATGTGGTTTGCTGCCTCCAGCCCCATCACCTATATCTGGCATTACTCCCCATGTTATCTTGTCCCAACTACCTACCCCCGACTGTCCCTCCCCTACTCTCCCCCACAGACCCCAGTGTATGATGCTCTGCTCCCTGTGTCCATGTGTTCTCATTGTTCAACACCCACCTATGAGTGAGAACATGCGGTTTTTGATTTTCTGTTCTTGTGTCAGTTTGCTGAGAATGATGGTTTCCAGGTTCATCCATGTCCCTAGAAAGGACACAAACTCATCGTTTTTTATGACTGCATAGTATTTCATGGTGTATATGTGCCACATTTTCCCTGTCCAATCTATCACTGATGGTCATTTGGGTTGGTTCCAGGCCTTCGCTATTATAAACAGTGCTACAGTGAACATACGTGTGCAAGTGTCTTTATAATAGAATCTTATATCTTATGTTTCCAACAGAAGTTGATTTTTAAAAAATCTATTCTCTAGCATTCAGATCAATACTTAGTATTCTTAGAGTTTTATGTTTTTCCAGTCTGACGGATGTGATGTAGTGAATGGCTAAGTAAACTCTGGCATGTTATTTAAATTCTCTGAGCCTCTATTTTCTCATCTGTTAAAGGATACATCTCTGGGTTAATGAATTAGAAAAATGGTAGTCTTTCTGGTTAGAACAGATCCTCATTAACTGGGCTTGGAAACTACAGGCACCTTTGTTTAAGCAAAAGTCTTCCCTTCCTCCAGCCAATACAGTCCCACCAGGGCCCATTGGTTGGCTTGCAGAGCATGGACTGGCTGAATTTAAAGCCCATTCCCCACCTTATCTGGTGCTTTAATACAATGCAATCTACCCAATCCATACATGATGGCTGTTGCTCCTCACAAGACAAGACAACAAGGCATCCTCACACAGTACTCTTTAAAATTCTCAGTAACCTCATCATCCTACTGCTGAACAGCTCGATTTTCTCACTTACTTTAGGGCTGGCAGGATCTGCTAATTGTTGTTTAGGTAAACTTCTTCCTTATAAGCCCTTTTCCCAATATTATGTGAAATTCCAACAGTTAGATTACCAAACAGCCAATCCCTGGAATTGCTAGAAATCTGGGAGTCAAAAAGATAGCCTCTTATTTTTATTTTTCTAATTCTGCCCACAGAGAAGATATACATGATGGTATTGAGACTGTTGGATTTGAGAGATGAAGAATCAAAAGACATTATAAAGTTTGAAGTCTATAGCTGGATACAGTCTGAACAGACATAGTTGTTTTAAACAGCTATAAAATACAGGATGCTCTCTAGAATTAGTCATTTAGTTCTTATTTGCCCCTGTCCCTATGCCCATCACAAAGATGGGAAGTGAAAGAAATATGCTGAAGCTTAACAAAAATAACTTTTCCCCTATTTTTATCCTCAAATATTTTTATCTTCTTTACACCACAAAGATTTGCCAAACGAGAAGCATTCCAATCCTCATGTCACCATTCTAGACTAATTCTGTGACAAAACATAAACATGTGACACTTACTTTGCAGTATCAGTGTAAAATAAACATGTTACACTTGCTTTGCAGTATCAGTGGGGCAGAGAAAAAGAGCCTTAGGATATCCAAAATATATATGGTCATCTTGTCAAAAAATTGCACAAAAATAGAGGAAAGGACTTAGCAACAGTTGATGAAGGACCAAAGTGAGCATCTCTACCTTTGTACTCTGATTAGGACACCTCTCTCAGTCCACCTCCCTCCTCAATTCCTCCCTTCCCCAGAAAATAAGTTTTCAGAGGTGGACTATAAGGAAATTAATTGGACTAATAGAACTCTTAAAAAATATGCATTTCCTTTCACTAGTCTCTCCCAAATCACAAGAATATGTTCGATGGTGGAAACAGGCAGGAACTAAGGCTATGAGATTCTCCGGAGCAGAGAATGGATTTAATTTTTACCAGCCTAATTTACTTCCATAGTGTGGCTGGGAATTATACACACTCTTTGACTTTTGTAATGATGATAAGAGAAGAGAGGAGTTAGAGTTCTCTAGGTGACTTAATAATTGACAGTGAGGCTTATACCACCTACCAGTGACTTCAAGAACAGCTAATCTTTGAGGAGTTGACAGCAGCGTTTCGCTCCATCTTGGAGGACCTCTTTGACTTTGTCATTCCGGAGAGTAAAGATGAAAGGGTTCAGGAAGGGGGTTAACACAGAAACCAACAGGGAAACTATCTTATTGTACTCGGCTCCCTGCGTTTGCTTGGGTTTCACGTAGAGAAACAAGCAGCTGCCGTAGCCGATCACAACACAGGTGAAGTGAGAGGCACAGGTGGAGAAGGCTTTCCTCCGGCCAGAGGCTGATGGGATCTTGAGGATGGTGGAGATGATGTAGGTGTAGGAGATGATTGTAGGGATCAAAGAACCAATGAGAATAACAACAGCCATTAAGAAAAGGACAAACTCTGTGAAAAGAGTGTTGTCACAGGACAGCTTGAGCAATTGCCCTCGGTCACAATAAAAATGGTCTAAGGAATTTGATTTGCAGAAGGTAAACTGAAATGTGGCATAGACCGGCCAGATTTCAGAAAGAAATCCAAACACCCATGACACAATTACCACCCAAATACAGGTACTGCTGTTCATAATGATGTTGTACCTCAAAGGGTTACACACAGCCACATAACGGTCCACAGCCATCACTCCAAGTAATGCAAACTCCGTGGTCCCCACAGCGAGGTACAGGAAAAGTTGAGCAATACATGCAGACAAAGACAGTGTCTGCATCCCAGGGAGCAGCAATCCCCAAAGCATCATGGGGACAATTATGGTTGTGATCAGGATCTCTAGGGCAGAGAGGTGGCCAAGGAAGAAATACATGGGGGACTGCAGACGTTTATCCACACAGACAATCACGATGATGACTGTGTTTCCCATTAATGTCACCAAGTAGAAGAAAAAGAATATAGCGAAAAGAATCTGGTGTAATTCTTGGGACCCAGGGAAGCCTACAAGGTGGAATTCAGTGGCACTGGAGTGGTTATCCATCATTTAGTCCTTAATTCTGCTTCTTTTGAAGCCCAGAAATTAAAAGAGAGTTGGCATTGCTCCACATGGTCCTGCTCTCTAGAGAGAAGAAAGAAAGATTAGGATAAGAAACTCTTTCCAACCGAATCAGGTGACATGCTCCTGCTACTGTGCTCAGCACATAGCTTGAGGGACATGTTGTCACCCCAAGTCTACATGTGAGGCTCTCACTTCCCTGTGTAACCAGCCCCCTGGAGTGAGTGAAGACATCTTCTATTGGTGGTGAAATACCTTCCTTGTTTTTTCCCCACTAGATGTAGCTTCTCTCAGTGGGGAGAGGCTAAGACCTTTTAAATAGGCCAGTTTTGAAGGTGAGTCAATCAGGTGCCTCCGGTCCTGGAATTGTCCTAATTTCTCTTAGGTTACCTGTGCCAGATGACATAAAGGCATCTGGCACAGATTTATACAACGTTCAAAGGATGGAACTTTAAACCCCAGCTCTCATCTGTAATGGTAATGCATGTCCACCTTAGGGCCAACAGAAAATCCCTGCTGTTCCAGATTTTAAAATCTCCATTTTACAGAGCAGCAAGATCTCTAACTGAGAACTCTGGAGCTTGGGTTAATTTCCCAGAGCAGATCCATTCTTCTCTAATTCCATTTTCTTTCCAAAGTTGCGGAAGGAAGGAAAGATGGCACCTGGCACAGATAAGAAATAGATCTGGGACCGCCAGCTGTTAAGGATGCCCGGCTCTCAGCCTGTCACTTCGTCCCATTATTCAAATGTCACCCTTTCCAAAGATTCTTTCCAATCATTCCACCCAAAACAGAAAGACACACTCATTATTGGACTTCTGTTTTTTTCATAACAATTGTTGTTATTACCTGATATTATGTCTAATTATTTACTTAATTCCTTCATTTAACAATAAATAAATGTAGTCATGAACAGAACAAAGAAAATTCCATGCTCTGTGGAGCTTATATTCAAGGAAGAGGTAGGGGCTAGACCACACACAAGACACATAAGAAAAATATGTAATAGCCTAGTTTAATCGTGCCACAGGGAAAAAAATTAAGCAAGGAGGAGGAAGAGGAAGTTTAAGTTTATTTATTATTTACCTATGACATTAGAATATAAACTTCATAAGGGCTAGGATATATCTTCACTGTTGTATTCTGAGGCTGGCACATAAAATTTACATACATAAGTTAAGTAGTTATATATTATATATAACTTTTATATAGCTAGATATTATACAATATATATCATAGATATATTATATATTAAATTATATATTAATTCATCACAAGGGAACCCAACTAATAGCTGTCTGAGTCAAGATTTGAACCCAGGTCTGTCAGATTTCATCACACACACAGCTAACTACCATACCTTATATTATTTATTATATTATTTATCTTATCTTACTTATATAAGATATATAAAATATATATCATATATATTTTATTTATGAGATATTTAAATATATAAGACATACATGTCATATATTTATGTATAAGATGTATATGTATGATTAAATAATCCTGTTCTGGCCAGGGCAGGTTGGGCCACATTCCCTCAATCCTACTCCAGTTGGTTTTCCTTCCTCTTTCACATTACCATTTTCCTTCCCTCCCTTCCCTTCATGAGGTAACCCCCTCCCTGTCTCTGTCACTGTTTTACTAATGGTTAACAAAGCTTCAGGGGCAGGATTGATGGGAAAGCTCAGTGGTCTGCTTTTCCACAACCTCTGCATAACAAGATGAGGAACCATGAGCAAGAAGGACCCCGACTATCAGGGAGCTGTGTCTATGTCTAGCATTGGGTCTGAGAGGAGCTAGAAGTGCTCTCTGCTATGCAGGAAGGATTTGGAGCTTAGCCTATATACTCTGCTGCTCCCCTAGCCCACACTTCAAGATCTAGAAGATAGGTAGGCCCAGAACATCCCACCCTAAACTGCTCTCACCCTCTCCTTCACAGAAGAGACCCCTTAGGAAGACACTCACCTCTATGGAGGGGCTTCACTGCCCCTCCTAATTTTCTCTAGGGCTCCACTGAGGCTACCTCCTGTCTTGCTGGTGCTGAGCCATGCACAGGGGCCAGGGCAAGTTGCTGCCATCTCTACTCATGGCGAAGAAGGAAACTCTCCTCACAGAAGAGCTTAGAAGAAGCCCAGAAATAAGTGTTATTCAAAATTGGGGGTCCTCTCTCTCTGCTCCCCTCCCTCTTCCCTTCTTCCCAAAGGTACTTAGTCACTGAGGTACCTCTTCTTAATTAGCCCACATTCAGGGAGTCCCCAGGCAATCAGTCTTGTGGGAGCAGAACAAACTCAAAGTTGTTCCCATTTTTGACCAATTAAGTTTTAGGAGTTTTGAAAGGTGTTGTTTGGTGGGGAAACCTGAAATCTTACCAATCAGGGACTTCTTAATACCAGGGCTGCCTTGCTGCAAAGCCTCAAGACTAGGTTTCTGGATGTCTCTGAGTCTAAACAGTTAACCCCCTCTGCCCTTAGGCTTTTCTCAAGTTTTTCCAATTGTTTGGAGCCCAAATCAATCTCCTTCCCACAATAGGAGACACTACAATTGGCCTCTAAAACATGCACCAATATCCCAAAAAAGTCTGCATATTGGTCTTGATCAAAACCTTAACTTCACCAAAATCCTCTAAAAACCCTGATGACTTCATTCATTTTGAAAAGGCTCCTGCTCTTAATCCTGTAGACCCTACAGAATGCTGTCAGAGGTTCCACCCCTAAATCGAACTCTATTCTGTGCAATTGCCTCATGTTTTCACTCCTCTGAACGTATGTGCATCTGTATGCATTTAAGCAAGATTCTTCCAGCCATTTTTTTCCCCATGGCATGTCACTGATTACCAGCTGGACCGCTGTCAAGTAGAGAGAGTATAAGGACAGCTTATATATGCAGTTATGTTTGCAGCCTGGAGGAACTGACAAAATATAAATTGGAAATCTGTCTAGTGCTGGAGTAAGACAGAAAAAGTAGGAATTATAAAACATTTGTCTGCATTTGGTTTTCATTTGAAGTATTTTTAAGTATACCTGTTAAATTTGAGAATTTCAATTGGTGCCTAAGGGTATAAATTGGGAATAATCTTTCTTCCAATTCCTTAAATTGACCAAGCCCAACTACTTGCCATACAATTTTAGAGCAATTTTCCAAGCATATATCTCCATATCCTTTTTTGTAAAGGCTGTGAAAATCTGTTTGCAACCTTTCTTTCTCATTTAACAACATATAAAATATAACTTTCCATATCAGCACATATTACTCTACCTCTCTTTTTTCACATAGGATTCCATTATGCGGATGTTTCATTCTTTACTAGATAGCTCTCTATTAATTAGTTTTCATTGTTGTTTCCATTTTTAATTATGAAAAAATGATGCTATAAATATTCTTAGATCTTTGTAAGTACATAAACAATTATACTTCTGAAAAAAATTAACAGAGTTAGAATGGCTGGGTCAAATGCAGGTGTATTGAAGCTATCAACTTTTATTGGCACAAAATTACACTCCAAACGTTTTGTATTGATTCACATAATTACTAAGACTGTATAATACAAGGGGTCTTGTTTTCCTGGCCTGTTATAAGTGGAAGGCATAATTAAAATTTTAATTTTAAATTGAAGAGAATAAAAATAAGACACCTTAAAAGGGAAATCAATTAACAACCCTGATGAAATGGAAACATTTTTGAAAGATAAAAATGACCAAAACTGACTCAAAAACAAATATAACAACTGAATATTCCCAAATATGTTAAATAAATTGAATTCCTTCTCGATTCAATTAAAAACCTTCTCACACAGAAAACCAGATGGCTGTACTGGTATATTCTACCAAATATTTAAGAAAGAAATAATACTAATCTTACAAAATATCATCTAGAATACTGAGGAGAAGTGAACACTTTCCAATTTATTTTATAAGGCCAGAAGTATCTTGGTACCAACAACATCACAGGAAAATAAATTTAGAAACTAGTATCTCTCATGAACATAGATATAAAATTCCTTTAAAAATTAGCAATATGTAAGGAGTATAGTAAACTAGAATAAGACAGTGATTTTTATCTCAAAAATGCCAAGTTGGTTTAACATTAGGAGATTAATCGAAGTAATTCACCATATTAATAAAACCAAAGAGAAAGATCATGTGATAATTTGGATAGGGGCAGAAAAGACATCTGACCAAAAAAAAATCAACATTCATTTCTTAAAAACTGGCAACAAAAAGATCTTCCTCAAACTGGTAAACAGAATCTATTAAAAACAACAACAACAACAACAACAAACCTGGCACTGACATCAAACCTACTGGTGAAAGACTTAACACTTTTCTTCTAAGATTGGGAACAAGGGAAGGCTATCTTCTCTAACCATTTCTACTCAACATTGTAGTGGAAGTTTTAGCCAATTCAATAAAGCAAGAAAATGAAATAAAAAGCATACCATTAGGAAATAAAAAAATAAATTTTTATTTGCAAATGACACAATCTCTATATGTTGAAAATCCTAAGAAGTCCATGGGAACTAATAAGTGTGATTATCAAGGTCACAGGATAAAAGGTCAATATACAAATAAATCTATGGCATTGTTATACATAAAAAATTTTAAATAATACAATTTATAATAACATTCAAAACATGAAGAAAACTAAGGAATACATTTAACAAGCTATATGTAAGACCTATACACTTAAAACTATAAAAAAATTCCTGAGAGAAATTAAAGAAGACCTAAACAGATGGTGAAATATTCTTTTACCATGAATCAGAATATTAAATTTTGCTAAAATGTCTATTCTCTCCAAATTAGCTTATAGGTTCAATGCAATTTCAATCAAAATCCCAAACATCTGTTAACATCAAAAAGCTGGCCCTAAAACTTATCTGCAAATGTGAAGGACATAAATAGCAAAAACAATTCTGAAAAAGAAGAGCAGAGCTGGAGAGCTCACAATACCTAATTTCAAGACTTACTATGAAGCCACAGTAATCCAGACAGTGTGGTTTTGGCATAATATCATGTAGATCAATGAACAAAAGACAAACAAAAAACAGAGTTTAGACACAGATCCAGACAGATATCTTCAACTGATTTTAACCACATTAAGTGTTGATGAAGATGTGGAGCAACTGGAATCTTCATACATTGCTGGTGGGGATGTAAATGGGTACAAATAACAACAGTTCAATATACACTTACCATACATACCTGCAATTTTACTCAGATATTTTCCCAAGGCAAATGAAAACACATTTTCAAGTAGAAAAAAACATGAATGTTGATAGTTTTATTCATAACAAGCTGCAAAATGACCCTAATGACAATTAATAGGTGGGCAGATAAATAAATTGTGGTATATTCATGCAGTAGAGTACTACAGGCAATAAAAAGAAATGAACTGTTTATAGATGCATCATCGTGGGTCAAGGATGAGTCTCTAAAAGTCTATGTTAAGACAAAGAATCCACACATAAAGGTTAATTCTTCATTATTTAATTAAGAAACTAAAGAAATAAAAAATTTAACCTGTAGTAACAAAAGGTAAATGGTTGCCTGAGACTGAAATTGGAAATAGAAATTGACCTGGAAGGGTGATAAACAGGTTCTATAATTTGATTGATGAGGAGATTAGATGCATATAAATCTGTCAAAACTCATCATAACTTGCACTCAAAATGGCTGCACTCTACTACTCAAAATAGTCAAGATATAGAATCAACTCAAGTATCCATCAATGGATGAATGAATAAAGAAAATGTGGTAAATATACAATGGAATAGAATTCAGTCATCAAAAGGAATGAAATCTTGTCATTTGTGTCAATATGGATAAAACCAGAGGACATTATATTAAGTGAAATAATTCCACTTAATGTACCAAGGCCCAAGCACATAAAGACAAATACCACATGTTCTCACTCATATGTGGAAACTGAAACAGTTGATCTCATAGAAGTATAAAATAGAATAATGGTTAACAGAAGCTAGAAAGGGTATAAGGGAGGGGAAGACAGGGAGAGTTTGGTTAATGGGTATGAAATTACAGTTAGATAGGAGAAATAAGTTCCACTGTTCTATGGCATAGGAGGGTGACAAGTTTAATGACTATGTATTGTGTATTTCAAAATAGCTAAAAGAGAGGAATTTGAATGTCCCCAACACAAAGAAATGACTAATGTTTGAGTTGATAGATATCCTAATTACCCTGATTTGGTCACTACACACTGTATACACATTAAAATATCACATGTACCCCCCAAATGTGAACAATTATTATGTACCCATTAAAACCTTAAAAATAAAATAAATGGCCACAGATGCTGTACAAAATTTAATCTTAACAAAGTTAAAAATACTTTGAAATAAATAAATCCAAAGGAGGGGCCAACATGGCCAAATAGGAACAGCTCCAGGCTGCAGCTCCCAGGGAGACCAATGCAGAAGGTGGGGGATTTCTAAATTTCCAACTAAGGAGCCCAGTTCATCTCATTGGGACTGGTTAGGCAATGGGTGCAGTCCACGGAAGGTGAGCAGAAGCAGGGTAGGGCATTGCCTCACCCGGGAAGTGCAAGGTGCCAGGGGACCTCCCTCCCCCAAGCCAAGAGAAGCCATGAAGGACTGTGCTACCCAGCTGGTTTACTATGCTTTCCCCACAGCTTTTACAGTCTGCAGATGAGAAGACTCCCTTGTGTGCCTACACCAAGCACAAAACTGGGCAGCTGTTTCAGCAGACACCGAGTTAGCTGGATGAGTCTTTTTTTGTACCCCATTGGTGCCAGGAACCCCAGAAAGACAGAACCGTTCACTCTCCCTGGAAAGGGGGCTGAAGCCAGGGAGCCAAGTGGTCTTGCTCAGTGTGTCCCACTCTCCTGGAATCCAGTCAGCTAAGAATCACTGGCTTCAAATTTTGAAATTCTCACTGCCAGCACAGCAGCATGAAGTTGACCTGGGATGATCCAGCTTGGTGTGGGGAGGGGAATACACCATTACTGAGGCTTTAGTAGGCAGTTTTCCCCTGACAGTTAAGGATGCTGGGAGGTCTGGACTAGGTGGAACTAACCACAGCATAGCAAAGCATCTGTGGCCAAATTGCTTCTCTAGATTCCTCCTCACTGGGTAGGGTATCTCTGAAGGATAGGTAACAGCCCTAGCCAGGGGCTTACAGACAAAACCCCCATCTCTCTGGCACAGAGCACCTGGAATAAGGGGCAGCTGTGGATGCAGCTTCAGTAGATTTAATCGTTCCTGCCTGCTGGCTCTGAAGAGAGCAGTTGATTCTAACAAAAGGAATTCTCCCAGCACAGCACATCAGCTCTGCTAAGGGACAGACTACCTCCTCAAGTGAGTCCCTGAGCCCCGTCCCTCCTGACTGGGAGAGACCTCCCAAAAGGGATCAACAAACTCCAGCAGATCTGCAGAAGAAGGGCCTTGACTATTAGAAGAAAAACTGACCATCAGCAACAACATCAATATCAATATAAAGAACCCCCACACAGAAACCCCATCCAAAGGTCATCAGCCTCAAAGATCAATGGCAGGTAAATGTGCAAAGATGAGGAAAAACAGTGCAAATATGCTGCAAATTCCAAAAACCAGAATGCCTCTTCTCCTCCAATAATTGCAACTCCTCTCCAGCAGGGCACAAAACTGGACAGAGAATAAGGTGGACTAATTGACAGAAGTAGGCTTCAGAAGGTTGGTAATAACAAACTTCTATGAGCTAAAGGAGCATGTTCTAACCCAGTGCAAGGAAGCCAAGAACATTTGTAAAAGGTTACAGGAACTGCTAACTAGAATAACCAGTTTAGAGAGGAACATAAATAACCTGATGGAGCAGAAAAACACAGCATGAGAACTTTGTGAAGCATACATAAGTATCAATAGCCAAATCAATCAAGTGGAAGAAAGGATATCAGAGATTGAAGATCAACTTACTGAAATAAGGTGTGAAGGTAAGATTAGGAAAAAAATAAAAATGAATGAACAAAGCCTCCAAGAAATATGGTACTGTGTGAAAAGACCAAACCTATGATTAATTGGTGTGCCTCAGGTGATGGGGAAAAACAAAACCAAGTTGGAAAACACACTTCAGGATATTATTGAGGAGAACTTCCCCAACCTAGCAAGACTGGGCAACATTCAAATCAGGAAATACAGAGAATGCCACTAAGATACTCCTCAAAAAGAACAAACCCAAGACACATAATCATCAGATTCTCCAAGCTTCAAACAAAGGAAAAAATGTTAAGGGCAGCCAGAAAGAAAGGGGAGGCAGAAATAAATCAGCTTTTTGAAACCAATGAGAACAAAGACAACACATACCAGAATCTCTGGGACACACCCAAAGCAGTGTTAAGAGGAAAATTTATAGCACTAATGCCCACATCAGAAAGGTAGAAAGATCTAAAATTGACACCTTAACATTACAATTAAAAGAACTAGAGGAGCAAGAGCAAACAAATTCAAAAGCTAGCAGAAGACAAGAAATAACTAAGATAAGAGCAGAACTGAAGGAGCTAGACACACACACACACACACACACACACACACACACACACACAGACACACCCTTCAAAAAATCAATGAATCCAGAAGCTAGTTTTTTGAAAAAAATTAACAAAATAGCTAGCTAGACTAATAAAGAAGAAAACATAGAAGAATCAAATAAACACAATAAAAATATGATAAAGGGGATATCACCACTGATCCCATAGAAATACAAACTACCATCAGAGAATGCTATAAACACCTCTACACAAATAAACTAGAAGATCTAGAAGAAATGGATAAATTCCTGGACACATGCACCCTCCCAAGGCTAAATCAGGAAGAAGTCAAACCCCTGAATAGACCAATAACAGGTTCTAAAATTGAGGCAGTAATTAATAGCCTACTAACCAAAAAAAGCCCAGGACCAGACAAATTCAAAGCCAGATTCTACCAGAGGTACAAAGAGGAGCTGAAACTATTCCAAACAACAGAAAAAGAGGGACTCTTCCCTAACTCATTTTATGAGGCCAGCATCATCCTGATACCAAAATCTGGCAGAGACCAGTAAGAAAAGAAAATTTCAGGCCAATATCCCTGATGAACATCAATGCAAAAATCCTCAATAAAATACTTGCAAACTGAATCCAGCAGCACATCAAAAAGTTTATCCACTATGATCAAGTTGGCTTCATCCCTGGGATGCAAGGCTGGTTCAACATACACAAATCAATAAATGTAATACATTACATAAACAGAACCAATGACAAAAACCACATGACTATCTCAATAGATGCAGAAAAACCCTTCGATAAAATTCAAAACCCTTCATGCTAAAAACTGTCATCAAACTAGGTATTGATGGAACATATCTCAAAATAACAGAGCTACTTATGACAAACCCATAGCCAATATTATACTGAATGAGCAAACACTGGAAGCATTCCCTTTGAAGCTGGTACAAGACAAGGATGCCCTCTCTCACCACCCCTATCTAATACAGTATTGGAAGTTCTGGCCAGGGCAATCAGGCAAAGGAAAGAAAGAAAGAGTATTCAAATAGAAAGAGAGGAAGTCAAATTGTCTCTGTTTGCAGATGACATGATTGTATGTTTGCAGATGACATGATTATATATTTGGAAAACCCCATTTTCTCAGCCCCAAAACTCCTTAAGCTAATAAGGAACTTCAGCAAAGTCTCAGGATACAAAATCAATGTGCAAAAGTCACAAGCATTCCTATACACCAACAATAGTCAAGCATAGAGCCATATAATCTTGAACTCCCATTCACAACTGCTACAAAGAGAATAAAATACTTAGGAATGCAACTTACAAGGGATGTGAAGGACCTCTTCAAGAAGAACTGCAAACCACTGCTCAAGGACATAAGAGAGGACACAAACAAATGGAAAAACATTCCATGCATATGGATAGGAAGAATTGATATTGTGAAAAAGTAATTTATAGATTCAATGCTATTCCAATCAAGCTACTATTGACTTTCTTTGCACAATTAGAAAAATTATTTTAAATTTCATATGGAACCAAAAAAGAGTTCATATAGCCAAGACAATCTTAAGCAAAAAGAACAAAACTGGAGGCATCACGCTGCCTAACTTCAAACTATACTACAAGGCTACAGTAACCAAAACAGCATGGTACTGGTACCAAAACAGATATATAGACCAATGGAACAGAACAGAGACCTCAGAAACAAAACCACACATCTACAACCACCTGATATTTGACAGACCTGACAAAAACAACAATGGGGGAAAGGATTCTCTATTTAATAAATGGTGCTCGGAAAACTGGCTAGCCATATGCGGAAAACTAAAATTGGACTCCTTCCTTAAACCTTATACAAAAATCACTCAAGATGGATTAAAGACTTAAATGTAAAATCCAAAACCATAAAAACCCTAGAAGAAAACCTAGGCAATACCATTCAGTATATAGGCATGGGCAAAGTGTTCATGACTAAACACCAAAAGCAATTGCAACAAAAGCCAAAATTGACAAATGGGATCTAATTAAACTAAAGAGCTTCTGCACAGCAAAAGATACTATCATCAGAGTGAACAGGCAACCTACAGAATGAGAGAAAACTTTTACAATCTAGCCATCTGACAAAGGTCTAATATCCAGAATCTTCAAGGAACTTAAACAAATTTACAAGAAATAAAAACAAACAACCCCATCAAAAGGTGGGTGAAGGATATGAACAGACACTTCTCAAAAGAAGACATTTATGTGGCCAACAAACATATGAATAAAAGCTTATCATCACTGGTCATTAGAGAAATGCACATCAAAACCACAATGAGATACATCTCATGGCAGTTAGGATGGCAATTAATAAAAGGTCGGGAAATAACAGATGGGAGGATGTGGAGAAATAGGAACGCTTTTATACTGTTGGTGGTAGTGTAAATTAGCTCAACCGTTGTGGAGGACAGAGTGGCGATTCCTCAAGGATCTAGAACCAGAAATACCATTTGACCTAGCAATCCCATTACTGGGTATATACCCCCAAAATTATAAATCATTCTACCATAAAGACACATGCACATGTATGTTTATTGCAGCACTGTTCACAATAGCAAAGACTTGGAACCAACTCAAATGGCCATCAATGATAGACTGGATAAAGAAAATGTGGCACATATATACCATGGAATACTATGCAGCCATAAAAAAGAATGAGTTCATGTCCTTTGCAGGGACATGGATGAAGCTGAGAACCATCATTCTCAGCAAACTAACACAGGAACAGAAAACCAAACACTGCATGTTCTCACTCATAGTGAGAGTTAAACAATGAGAACACATGAACACAGGGAGGGGAACATCATACACCAGGGTCCGTCAGGGGTTGGGGGTCAAGGGGAGGGAGAGCATTAGGACAAATACCTAATGCATGCAGGGCCTGAAACCTAAATGATGGGTTGATAGGTGCAGCAAACCACTATGGTGCATGTATAGCCATGTAACAAACCTGCAAGTTCTGCATATTGATCCCAGAACCTAAAATAAAATTTTAAAATAAATTCAAAATATATAAAGGAGGATGGGGCTCATTATTGGGGGTCTGATGAGGACACAAATGAGGTAAAGGCAGGTGAAGGATAAAGATGGAATTGGAGTGAGTCAGAAAGCAATTAGAATAAGTCGGCAAAGTGAGTTAAATAGATTCTGGTTTGGAGGTGGGGTTAGAGATGGGGATGGGACAGCAGATGAGGAACCAGGAAGAGAAGACAGCTTATGTAGGCCTAATGGATATCTGAGTGTGGCAAAGAGCTTTCAGACCTTTCCCCCAAAAGATGTCTCTTTGGCTAAGTTCTATCAAAACATTTCTGAGCAACTTTCTGCAAACACCTCTTAGGGTAATAGAACATTTTCTTTGTAAAAACAAAGACAGATATTTTCTGTCAGTAGAGCTCATAACATTGAGAACACAGTTTTAAAGTGTACATCTTTGGTGAAAGTGGAAAAATTTCAAAACAGCATAAGGTCATGAATAAACCATTGAAATTGGAATCAGGAAACCTGAATGCTAATTCTGTCTTGTACTTATTAGCTGTGTGATATCCGCTGTGAATTTTCATCCCCTTGGTTTGGCTTTCTCGTCTGAAATGTCAGGGCATTGATGTGCATGATATGTAATTTTTCTTCCATCTCTACCTTGCTAAAGTAAAGGGGCAGAAATGGAGCTAGTTTTTGAGCCTTCTTCTTAATGGTGACCTGAGCCTCTCAACCTCCCACGAGGGCTTTCCACTCATGACTGTTTGGATGGAACCCCTCCACAAAGCTAACATTTTTGTCTGCATCAGCTCTCTAGAGATAACATCATGGGCCACTGTAGTCCACACCAGATCCAGGACATAAACTCACCTAGATTAAAGATTTTACAAGCGAGTAGAAATGTTTGCTGAATATCCTTTAAGCTCAAGGCCATCTCATGTCTCTGTTGACTTTCCCACATAAGCATACTTGGTCACAGGTATGAGACGTCATCATAGCCCAGAGAAAGAAAAGGACATTTTGGCAAACTAATCGAATAGATAGCGTTATTACCTATCTACTATGTATTATTGCATTAATAATGTGTGTTATTATAGATAGACCTTATGCACAAAAGAGGAAATGAGAAGGAACAATCCTTACTTTCCTGCCACAAAGCTTCCTAACTGACCTTCACATCTACCCTTACTTCCCTCTGTCTACTCTGTTCTCCCTGTAGCAGCCTGCCCGATCCTTTAAACACAGACCAGGTCAGGTCTCTCCCCTGATTAAAACCTTTCTCTCTGCCATTTGGTTAAAGTCCTGAGACCTGTGAGGACTCTGCATGATTTCTCTCATGTCATCTTGCCACTCCTCTGCTCAGAAATGCTGACATCCCTTTGTGCTCCATCTGTGAGTGCGCATTCTGGTTCCCACCATGCTGTGCCTAGTTAGCACCAGATAGCAGTTAATGATTACTCCTATAGATGCTTCCCCTAACCTCACAGACATGTCCATCTTCAGGTTCCCTGCCAGGAGCTCTCCAGATATCCTTACAGTAGATGCTGCAGCACGTTGCCCAGACTCCCTTTCAGAACTAGGATGTTAATTACTCCAAAATTGCCCCCCATAGAAGAGAAACACCTTCCCCAAGATGGTAGCCCTTCCTCTAAGGTAGCCTATATCCAATGGATGCATAAGTATAAATGCCCAGGCCCCAAGTTTCTATTCAGCACAACTCCGGACATGATTCAGGACAACTCCAGAAAGCCATCCTAGCTCAGCACTCCCCGTGGGATTTAAGCCTCTGCTGTGACCCCATCACAGGTCTGTCCAAGTATATTCTCCCTCATACCTTTACAAGGATTGTTCCAGAGATCACTCCCACATCTATGACAATCGTGTAGCTTCTTGCTCAAAACGATTCATTATTTTGTCATTGCGTGTGTGCATGTGTGTTTCCCAGGTTTTATAGCGTACAGTAATATTGGTCTTCATCAAATATACTCCATCGGGGGTAGACCGTGTCCACTCTGTTCACTGCTGTATCTTTAGCACATTGTCTAAAAAATAACCATTATTCAAAAACAATTCTTATTAAATTTTGCTTTTTTAATTTAGAGTGAGGTTGGGCTCTTTTCATATTTTAAAAATCATTTATAGTTTTCTTTAACAAATGCACAGGTTTTTAAGAGAATGTTTCGGACAAATCAAACAAATCTTTATTTCATGTTTTTGTTTTTATGTTTTGCTTCTATCTTGCATAAATATTTCATCCTTAGGCAGTTACACTTAACAGTCTTTTAGACTCCCGGGATCCATGTTTTCCTTAGAAAAGCCTACGTTCATACTCCAAGGAAATTAAAAAAGGAAAACAAAAAATCCCATTTGTTACTTTTTGCATTTAAGTCTGTTTGAGCCATCTGGAATTTATTATTTTTTTGGAAGCATAAGGTATAGATCCAGGGTTTTGGTTTTTCCAGATACTCTGCAAATTTAATACATATTTCTTGGATAAAGGGAAGGTGGGGAAGAAGAAGGGAGTGGGAAAAGAGAGAGAGAGAGAGAGAGAGAGAGAGAGAGAGAGATCCCAGAAAACAAACTTAGAGGCCTGCCATGGCAAAAAAATAAATAAATAAAATAAAAACCTCCTTCTCTATCTAGGTTAGGGCACAGAGTGTGTCTATATCTGGATGTGGAGAAATGCGATTAGAATGACTATGATATTAATAAGGGCTAAAGAATATTAGCAATGGAAAGATAATGTTTTCCAACATTTCGTTTTATGTATCATAAGTCTGAAACTCAGAAATCGAGTGACTTGTTAAGGTCATGCAGCAGTTTAGTAGCTGAGTTGAAACGAGTGACCAGAAACTCCTAGACCAGCCTTCTGCAGGAGGCAGGCAGCTATTGTCAGCAGGGACTGAAGTACAGGTAGGTTGACTGGAGTGACCTCCAAGAATCCTGCCAACTATAAGATTCTGAGACTGACAAATGTACTTTTGAAGATCAGCGGTCTTATAATCAAAGATAGGTGCTTTGAGTTGAATAAGTTACATGCTGGAATAAAGTAAATGCTCAGTAAATATCTCAGCAATGAGTGTGGCATGTCCTTTTCAATCATGACAAGTAAATATGCCTCTGAACATGATGAACAGGATCGATGAGCTCAAGTGTGCGGTTTTCACAATGTCAGTGCCTGAAATGGTTGATGGAGTGCCAGGGAGACACAGTCCCTTGGGACTGAGCAGTGGAGAAAGGAGGAAGGGACCTCACAGCTGGAGATCCTGAAGCTCCAGACTCTCCTTCATCCTGTAACACCGGCAAAGTGAGGCCAGACAGCAGGAGAGCTCTGGGGAAGAGCCTTGCTAAACAAACCTTAGCTTCCTCCTATCAGCTCATCTATACTCCAGGAAGACCTGACTAGTGTGTTAAAAAACATTGTCTTTAATTCTGCAAATAACCTTATGAGGGAGGCATTACTATCCCCAGAATATTGGGGATATTTTTATTGAATAAAATTCCAGATTTTTATCTAGGTTTACTTAATGAATGCCTAGTGAACAACTGTTATGTAAACGTTAAATTTCAAACCCAGGCCAAACTCCAAAGCCCCCACCACACACATACACACCTGAGGTGCTGGACACAGTTCTCACCTGCCTCTTGGTGCCATCTGAATGGACCCACTGTCAGTTTAAGCATCAGCATCGTACAGCCCAAAGGACTCCTGGCTTTCCCTTGCTCCCACAAGGAGCACCCTGCTGGAGTCTAAAGTTTCCCATTTGGCCCAGCTCATTTCTAAAAATCAGCAAGGCCCCAAAAGTTTCAAAACAGGGTGGGTAAACAACACCATAATCCTTGGGAGCAAAGAACAGCAAGAGAACCATTCTCATTGGATTTCCCTGCCATCTCCATGTGATCTCTAGCCTGACATCAGTCATGGATACTGCTGCCCTGGGCTCTATAGGGAGAAACAGTGTCTTCATCAAAGACTCAATGGAAGGTGCTGACAATTTCTAACTTGTGGAGTCACTTGCCCAGCAGGGCCAGGGTCGCATGCCCCATTCCCAAGGGGCTTATGTCTCTGTGTCAAAATCTGGGTACCACAGTCAGGAGGCTGCCGAAGTGAATGCAAGCACCTCAAGAAAAGCTCACCATACTGGACTTATGAATTAAGATGCATTGGCTGGATCTGAAGAATGAATGAGTTATAAGGATTAGGTTTTGATTAGTCAAAATGAGTTTAGACTTGCCATTAAGGTTTGTCAGAGGGTTGCATGCTCCCTGCTTAGGGAGACAGATCCACTTCTGCGATTAGATGTCATTGCTGGTGACCAGGATACGGTTCTGGGAAAATGTCTGTGGTTCCAGAAAGACAGCTAAAGTGTATTTTATCAGGGCTTTATTTGTGTGCTCTTATTTCTGGCTTTATTTGCTACTCACACACAAACACCCATCACCTTCATCTTAAAAAAGTGTGGTAGGGTTAGAAGGAGAGATGATGAGAATGAAGTTTACATGCCGAACAACAGCAGAAACTGCTGTTATTGAACTCTTACTATGTGGCAGCCATAGTCCAGTTTGATGCTCACACTAGCTCTACTGTTTTTTATCTTACAGCTGGAGAAAATTCTGCTCCAAGATGATTAGTGTCAGCCCAACGTCATACAACTGGTAATTTGCAGGGCCAAGATATAAACGTAGGTGGTCCAAGGCCCATGCTGTCAGCCCCCATACAAGAGTGAGTAGTGTCAGGGAAGGGTGGTACACTGGGATAGCCACAGTACTGTAAGAAGCAGTGCCTACAAGTCCATTGCAACCCACATACCACACATCTTTTAGGGACTGTCAGAGCAGCAGCATCCAATGGGTCTTGCCTGGATTCCAGAGCTTGAATCTAATATCTTGATTTCCTTTCTGCCTTCAGCTACTGTAAATATGTAGCAGATGGTCACCCCTAAGGGATCTTATTGTCTCTCTGTTCTGGCTCCCCTTGCTCCCTGAATTGAATGGCTTTGCTGTTGCTGAAAGCTGGAGATATGTGGCTGAGTGAGAGTTCTCAGCAGAAAGGCATCCACAAAGCCTCACAGGGGTGCTTTAGACTGGGCTGTGCTCAGCCTCTGGCCATGCCCAATCCCTAAAATGCCAACTCCCATGTAAGGACTTCTGGGTGACTTTTCTAATCCTGTCTCTTTCTGCCTGCACTTCCTTCCTCCTTCTGCTCATAATTTTTGCTTTTCTTTGTCACTTCTGCTGCTTCTCTTGGGTTGCCTTTCATTTTTTCTAGCTTTCTGTCTGCATTCCTGGGCCTCCTGTGTCTCTCTGTCTCTCACTTTCCCTCCATTACTGCTTTTCTAACTTCTCATTTCCGTGGTTTTGTGTTTCTCATAACCACAGTGACTCTCTCCTATGAACCTTGGCCTTCTTTATCTCTGACCACAGAGGTACATAGAGTTTAACACAGAAATGATAAAAGGAAACCAAAGGGATCAGAATGTAGCACTAACAGCATCTGCTACTGCAAGGTCATGCTGAAGTTGTAAACAACTCAAATCTTTCCATGGCTTTTAACAACCAGCTTTGTTTCTCATTCATGCCATGCATCCATTGCTTGCCAGGAAGTAGACTCTGCTCATTATTATACTGTAGGGACCTGGAGCAATAGAAAGCTCCCTTTAAGAGGGGAGCATCACACACTGGAGTCTGTTGTGGGGGAATAGGGGGGGACAGTTGGGGGTAGGGAGGTTGGGGAGGGATAACATGGGGAGAAATACCAGATATAGGTGATGGGGAAGTGGAGGCAGCAAACCACATTGCCATATAGGTACCTATGCAACAATCCTGCATGTTCTGCACATGTACCCCAGAACCTAAAGTGCAATAAAATACACATATAAGAAAGCTCCCTTTAAATACATTCTTCTATGATCTCAGATGAGGGGAAAGAGAGAATGTGACTCAAATGCCAACTTTTAAAGCTCTGCTACAAAGTGACTCATTACTTCTACTCACATCTTACTGGCTGAAGCAAGTTAGTCAACCACTCCTGAATTAATGGAGCAAAAATATGTGATATTCCCACTGGAAGAGTCACCTCCAGGAAGGACAACAAAAATGAATGAACAATTATTTGTCCATTATAAGCATTTGGGTTTCTGTCTGTTTTACTCATTCTCTTCCTCGTAAATTTTGGATTTAACTTATCAAATAATGTAAGTAATTTCAGTTTTACAGTTTCTGACATTGCTGAGCTGCAGGATATTTGAAACAGTCATAGCATGACTATTCTTGGCACGATGTAGAGGAAAAGCATAGTGTGTGAAGCAGGTGAAATCAGAGCTTCAGTCTCAGTCCCCACCATGTAATGACCCAGAAACACTGGGATTTACTAAGCTCTATGAGATTCTACATTCTTGTCTAAAAACTGAATATAATAATTCTCCCTCGCAGGTTAATTCCAGAATAAATCTGTAGTCATTACACGTGAACTCCCTTTCTCCTATGTCTCTCATATTCTTCTCATTCAATCAGCAAACTATCTTTTATAGACTCAATATAAATCAATAAGCAATTTAATTATATACAAGTTTGGTTTATGTTTAGGTTGGTGAGACAAAATAGCATAAAAAAATAAGAGCAGAGTCTTTGGGATCAGACCTGATTCAAATTCAAACTCTACCATGCAATAGCTGGTGTTAGTAGCTACTATCAATGTTTTTAGTTTTTTTTTCTTTTTTCTTTTGAGACAGGGTCTGGCTCTGTCACCCAGGCTGGAGTACAGTGGTACAATCATGGTTCACTGCAGCTTTAAACTCCCAGGCCCAAGTGATTCTTCCACTTCAGCCTCCTGAGTGGCTGGGGCTACAGGCATACACCACCACAACCAGCTAATTTTTATATTTTTTGTAGAGATGGAGTCTCACTGTGTTGCCCAGGCTGGTCTTGAACTCCTGGGCTCAAGTAATCCTCCTGCTTCAGCCTCTCAAAGTCCTGGGATTACAGTCATGAGCCACCATGCAGCCACTATTATCAATATGATTCAGAATTGAAAGTCATTCCATCCCTCTTTGTCATGGCTACCACTGGAGCCCGTATCATTCATGATTTATTTGCCTTGCTCCACCCCTACCTTACTCTGAAAAATTAGAATATTAATAGAAAACAGATTTTAAAATCAGTTTTTGTATCACACAAACATTTACTGATGCTTTCAGCTCAGATATGGAGGAATATCTAGGTAAAGAAATGTAAGTTGAATAACTCTTACAAGTTTTCCGAGAGTCTTGGATTTTTCTTCCCTCCCTCCCTCCCTCCCACCCCCCCCCCCTCCATCCCTTCCTTTTTTTTGGAAGATGAATTTTTGCTCATTGCCCAGGCGGGAGTACAATGGCACGATCTCGGCTTACTGCAACCTCCGCCTCCTGGGTTCAACCGATTGTCCTGGCTCAGCCTCCTGAGTAGCTGGGATTACAGGTGTGTGCCACCACAACTGGCTAATTTTATATTTTTATATGTAGAGACAGGGTTTCTCCATGTTGGTCAGGCTGGTCTCAAACTCCCGACCTCAGGTGATCCGCCCACCTTGGTCTCCCAAAGTGCTGGGATTACAGGTGTGAGTCACCATGCCTGGCCAAGTATTGGCTTCTTTTACCAGGAAAAACTTCACAGATAAAGAAACTTTTTAAAAAGTCTTGTTTTTTTTTTTTTGTTGTTGAAATAAATTTCTCTAATTTTTTGAGAGGTAAATAGGTTACTGAAAAATAAGTATTCGTTAACAGAATGTGTTACATAAAAATTTATCACACATTTTAAGAGACACATTACAATATATGCAAAAATCAAGACTATGCTGTGTGGTTTTTAAGCATAGTGACACATAGAGCAAATAAAGTCTATGATTCGAATTCGTTTTTGACATCTAAGCAAACTGTCTGGGATCAGTTGTGGGAGTAAAGCAAGATGTTTCTGAGGCCTTGCGATGTGCATGTGTGATAGAGAGAGTAATATTTTGTTGTTTTTATGTTTCAGAGATGCTCGCATCTTGGGTGATATAAAGTGCCCAGTGGGGCAATGTGCTGCCTTCCTCATATGTGGACAAAAAGAAAGAAAGACACTAATATCAGAACAAGCCTGACTCCAGATACTGTGGCCTCCTGTTCTCTGAGAAGGAGAGTAAAATGAGAGTGGGGTGGGTTAGTGGCTTTCTTTCTATTCAGGATCAGATATCAGATACAGTAGCCTAAGCCTTAGAAAAAGAAAATTTTGTTGACTTACCCATGACAGGTTTTTAAAGGGCCACATATTTTTTTGGCACTCCTCCCTTTAAGATATGGCTCTATGCCCCTGCCTCTTGAATCTTGTATTGTTCGGACTCATAAAGGTTGGCAAAAGTGACCATAAGTGACATCTGTGACAGTCATATGTAACAAGTAGATCAAGTAAAGCCTATTAATTGTCTTTGTTTTAGACAGCCAACCAAACTGTCTGGAATCAGTTAGCGGGGAAGCAAGACATTTTGGTACAAGTACAGTGTATCGTTCTTGTTCATAAAATAGGTGTCCCTTTCTGTCAAGTAGATGCAGCTCCTTCAGCCCCCATGTGCCCCTTCAGTCTCTCCATCAGCATCTTTGTGCAGTCTACATCCATACAACTGTACTTAGTGGCCCTAATTCAGCCCCTATCTCCATCCACACCAGGAAAGCACCCTTTTGCTAGACTCTTCAATTATCCGGGAGACCCACATCAATTCTCAAGAAAACTATTTTCTGCCTGGTTCCAGCCTACAGGTATTATCATGCGAGATGATTTCTTCTTCAAATCTATCTGAAAATCCAGCAGTTACATATTCCTGTGCAATAATAAAGAGCTACCCCATCCCCTGATTTATTAATGAGTCAGAATTGAGAGAGGAAACTCCCACTCTCAACTCTGGCAGCAGTGAAAATCTGCAGATGTGCTGGGAGACAGCTGGAGATTGGGGCAGAAAATCCCCCAATAAGAAGATATCTGGCTTTGGGAGGCAGACCACATCAGGAAAACAAAGGATTCCAGCAGCATTTGAAGAAAAACTCAGGCACCTAGAGTGAGCCATTTAGTGCTTACCTCCTTCCTTTACCACAAACAAAAAGAGATGAGTTAAACAGTTGCTGAAAATGTGATCACAAATTTTCTTCTGTCCCTACAACCAAACATATGCAACCTTTCCATCATTCCTTTTCTAAACATATTGTCATGACACTCCAAGTTGGCTTTATGCCAAAATGTAGAGACAAAGAGAGGTCCTTTGCAGTAGCAATGGGCCTAGATTTGATATGGCACATCCAAGAAAAAAAGTGCACCAGGGAGTTATCTGTGTCTGACCTAATGGCTGGGCACAGCCTTATGAGATTCAGTCTAATAATGCAAGTCAAAATGTCAACATATCCCAGGAAATAAAAGGGCAGATCTGAGCAGAGGTGTTGGCATTTTTATTGTAGTCCCTGGACTCTCTTCCTCTTCTGGAAATGCACATTCAGAGATGATTATGGTGCACTCTAACTCCCTCAGGAACAAATACAGCTCCTTTCTCAAGCTCTTCCCTGACTTCAGACATTTTCTTCTTTAGATTTTCAAAAACAAAACAATAATTTTATTATGAAACAACTGAAACAAGAAGTAGCTTAGATTATCAGTAACTGATACGCAGGTGGGTTTTTATGTTTGTGTGTTTTGCCCACGTCCGAGGTCCCGAGTGTGATAATTACATATGGTCTGATGAAAATAAAGATCAACAAATATCTAAGCTAAAGCATCTTAAAATACTAACAAATATCTAAACATCTTTAGCTTAGATATTTGTTAGTATTTTTAAGATTACCTTAGAATCCATGAGGATTGGTCTACCTAAAACTGATTTCGGTCAGAGCTAGTTGAGAGCAAAAGTTGACAGCTGCATTTCTTTTTTTAATTTTTTTTCCATTATTATTATTATTTTTTTAATTGCATTTTAGGTTTTGGGGTACATGTGCAGAACGTGCAAGATAGTTGCATAGGTACACACATGGCAATGTGTTTTGCTGCCTTCCTCCCCTTCACCCACATTTGGCATTTCTCCCCAGGCTATCCCTCCCCAGCTCCCCCCCACCACTGTCCCTTCCCTATTTCCCCCAATAGACCCCAGTGTGTAGTACCCCCTTCCCTGTGTCCATGTGTTCTTGTTTTTCCTCACCCGCCTATCAGTGAGAATATGTGGTATTTCATTTTCTGTTCTTGTGTCAGTTTGCTGAGAATCATGTTCTCCAGATTCATCCATGTCCTTACAAAGGACATGAACTCATCATTTTTGATTGCTGCATAATATTCCATGGTGTATATGTGCCACATTTTCCCAGTCCAGTCTATCATCGATGGGCATTTGGGTTGGTTCCAGGTCTTTGCTATTGTAAACAATGCTGCTATGAACATACATGTGCATGTGTCCTTATAGTAGAACGATTTATAGTCCTCATCATTAAAAAATCTGGAGACAACAGATGCTGGAGAGGATGCAGAGAAATAGGAACACTCTTATACTGTTGGTGGGAGTGTAAATTAGTTCAACCATTGTGGAGACAGTGTGGTGATTCCTCATGGCCTTAGAAATAAAAATTCCATTTGACCCAGCAATCCCATTACTAGGTATATATCCAAAGGACAGCAGCATTTCATGACACCTCAGAGGGCTTCTTTGGTTTGTTATACCAGAGGCTGCTGACACATAAGAAGGTTCAGAAAGGGGGTCAACAGGAAAATAAAAACGGGAAAACTATCTTGTTTTATTCTACTGCCTGCATTTGCTTGGGTTTCACACAGAGGAACAAGCAGCTGTCAAACACCACACAGGTGAAATGGGAGGCATGAGTGGAGAAGGATTATTTTTTAGCCAGAGGCTGAGGGGTTATTGGAGATGAAGCTGGTATAGGAATCAACCCAGATCAATGAAGCAATCACAAAGGAAATGTGTGAAAAGATGAAGAGGTGACTGAGGAAGAAATCCCTGGGAGACTGAAGACTTCGTAAACTCAGATGACTGCATTTCTCATTCATCTCATCAAGTAAAAGAAGAAATTAACAAAAAGGAAATGGGGCAGTTCTTCAAAGCCAGGAAAGCCTGGGAGACTAGAGTCATAATTCCTATCACTGTTTCAATTCTAGCTCTTTCTCTTTGGAAAGGCTAGAAAGGAAACAAGAATTAACATTGCTCCATGTGCCTTTAATTCCAAAGGAAATAAGGACAGATTTAGGATTATTCCCCTGGATTATGGAGGCTGCTCTATGTTATGATCATTTAACAGAGTTAATGCTCCATATTTATAAGGAATGAACACAATTGTGCAAAGATGAATGGATCTGGTCAGATAAGTGGTTCATCAGGCACCAAAGCTGCATGGTAATTATTGAAACAGGCCAAGGAATGCCCCCAAAGATGTCCAAGCCTAATCCTTGGAATTTGCAAAAATGTTGCTTGACATAGTAAAAGGGACTTTGCAGGTGTGACTGTGTTGAAGACCTTGAGATGAGGGGATTAGCCTGGGTGTTCCAGGTGGGCTGAATCTAATCTTAGGGATTTGTAAATGTGGAGAAACATTCCCTCTGAGTTCAGTCAAGAGCTACATGATGACAGAAGACCGTTCTGAGAGACACCTGTGGCTGGCTTTAAAGATGGATGAGGGAACCATAAACCAAGGAATGTGGGCAGCTTCTAGAAGCTGGAGAAGCAAGGAGACTCCAGAAAGGAAGGTAGCCCCGATGACATCTTGATTTTAGCTCATTGAGGCCTGTGTCAAGTTACTGTCCTGAAGAATTTGTCAGGTAATAAATTTGTGTTGTTTGCTGTGTACAAAATATGTGGTAATTAGCTACAGAAGCAACAGAAAATGAATAGTCATGAAGGCCCACATAGCCCCTGTCTATCCTCCTGCCTTTCAATTCCCAAGCCCCTGACTCCAGCCCTGCTCTGGCCAACACCTGTCTGCCTACCTGAGCTCCCTGCTAACAACTGGCTACTTTCTTCTTCCTCCTCCATTTCTAGCCTTGTGACCTACATTCTTCTTTGCTTTCCTTCTTTTTTTGAGACCAAATCTTGCTTTGCTGCCCAGGTTGGAATAGTGGCGTGATCTCGGCTCATTGCAACCTCCACCTCCTGGGCACAAGCAATTCTCCTGCCTCAGCCTCCCACATAGCTAGGATTATAGGTGCCCACTGCCACACCTGGCTAATTATTTGTATTTTTAGTAGAGATGAGGTTTCACCATGTTAGCCAGGCTGTTCTTGAACTCCTGACCTCAAGTGATCTACCCACCTTAGCCTCCCAAAGTGCTGGGATTATAGGCATGAGCCACCACGCCCGGCTTCTTCTTTGCTTTCAATGGATCAGCTCCAAATTTCAGTTCTAGGCTCAAGTCCTACAGAAAGATTGCTTAGCCAACCCCTCCAGCCCTGGCTGTTCTTAAACTCAGGGCCCATTTGCATTATCTTCACTGCACAGTTTTTCCTTGAAGTCTCTGAGTCATTATTTCTGTCTCAGTGTGGATGGGGTTGAGCTGTAGGTATCATGCATAAAGCTTAAATGACTCTGAGATGAAAGACTGTGACTCAGAGTTTACTAGAGAGCTGGAAGCTTAGAGTGGCCTCACCATATTCTCTTTACCTTTACCCCAGGGTGCATATCTTCTCACAGGATCCAGATCCCCAGCTGTATCCACCAAGGGCCCTGCCTCTGGAGGCAGAGATCTGCTTATTAATCTCACTGTTTGGTTCCCAGACTTCTCCAGATGAAACGTTCTTTGGAGAATTTTAACAAGAGGCTGCTATGGTCCCAGGCTTCCATTCCCTGCCTCCCTACATCCCTAAACCCTGAATCCATTAGGAGACAAAATATCCAAATATTGTCTCCAAATGGAAACTCTGGATCCAGTCCTGACTAGGTACCCAGGCTGTCGTAATTTTAGTCCAGTTGGGAAAATTCCTTTGCATTTGCTCCATGATCTCATCTTTTTTCCATGGTCCTAGGAGGAGAAGGGCCAGGAGACACGCACTGCAAAAGTGCTGATCCTAAGCTATCAGCTACTTGGGTGTATCTAGGTCTTTATCCCTTTCTTTATTCAGATCTTTTTCTCAAATGTTACTTCCTCAAAACAGAGGGCATCTCATTATTCTAAGGAATAACACCAGTGCCTCAGAAGTCCCCAGAGGGCTCCTTGGCTCCCTGTCATTCCCACAGAAAACATTTGGCTGGAGTCTTTCTGTAAACTGTAAACATCACTAAGGCATGAAGGACTTGGAGATGTGGACGAGAGAAAGAGCTGAGAACATTCATCCTTGAGGAAGAAGGGACAGAATCAGTACCTTTCCCCTCTGCTCTCCTGAGGGACTTCTTTTCCATCTCCCAGCTCCACATCAAGGCTGTTACCCCTGGCTTTGTAGTGATACAGGGTAGGCGCTGGGTTAGAAAATCTGCATAAGGACTGGCTGTGTTTTAGCTCACCCAGCAGTGCCACCCCTTCCCAGCTGTGCACAAAGGCCCTGTCCACCCTCGCCAGCTGCAAGACACGACCCAAGGGCAAGAGCCTGCATCTCTGATGTCACTCACATTACAGAGTGAGGCCAGCAGGCAGGCATCTCCAGGTATGAATGCCTAAGTGAGAGTGGTTTACAAAGAGGACACCACACTTGGAGGCTAAGGTGAGTGGCGGAAGTCTGTGTGTCAGTCAGGTTCTCGTGCAACACAAACACAAGCACTGAGGTTGAATTTGGTCAGTGCTGGGCTAGATTTTAGACTTACCATTAAGGTTTGTCAGTGGCATGGGTTCAAGGCATTATTTATTTATTTTAGTTTTTGAGATGGAGTCTCACTCTGTCGCCCAAGTTGGAATGCAGTGATGTGATCTTGGCTCATTGCAACCTCCGCTTCCCAGGTTCAAGCAATTCTCCTGCCTCAGCCTCCAGAGTAGCTAGGATTACAGGCACCCGCCACCAGACCCAGTTGATTTTTGTATTTTTAGTAGAGACTGGGTTTTACTGTGCTGACCAGCCTGGTCTCAAACTCCTGACCTCATGATCTGCCCACCTCGGCCTCCCAAAGTGCTGGGATTACAAGCATGAGCCACTGCGCCCAGCCACTACAAAGCTTTTTAAAATTAGAATGCCTTTGCTGGGCAGCCAGGACACAGCCCCAAATGAAGCTTTTATGGGGCTGGAGAAAGGGTCAGAGTGTAACTATACACAGCTTCACACCTTCCACTCCTTACAGTGTGTGTTGTAAATACTTATGTTTGTGTGTGTTTGAAACGTTTTAAAGTACCCTTTTAGTGAACTGAAATTCCAAGGAACAGTGTAAAGCTGTAAAGATCTTCACACACACACACACACACACACACACACACACACACACACTGGCAACAAGAAGTGTGGAGAGACAATGGCCCAAGAAAATTTGAGTTCTACTGACAGTCGCAACAATGAGAACTTGATAACAACAACGATATGTTAGCTAGTATGTACCAGTCACTGCCCTAAAAAGTTTACTTATTTAATTTTATAATCACCTTAGAGTCTAAGTACTAGTATTATGTTTACTTTATAGCTGAGTAAACGGAGGCTCTGAGAGAGTAAGTAACAAAGAAGAGCAGATTTACGACCCATGACAAGCAAGTCTGGAGGCAGAGTCCTAACACAGGCAGGCCAACTCCATAGCTTGTGCTTCCCACCACCGCAGGAGGGGAAGGGTACTGGGGAGGCAAAGCTCTGCCCTCGGGTAGATGGCTGATGTGATCTCTGCTCACTGTAACCTCTGCCTCCTGGGCTCAAGCAATTCTCTTGTCTCAGCCTCCCAGAGAGCTGGGATTACATGCACCTGCCACCACGACCTGATAATTTTTTGTACTTTTAGGAGAAACGGGGATTCATTTGGATTTCCAGGCTTTCCTCTCTGACCTCCTGCACCCTTTCTGCTCTCCATCTTTGCAAACATTAAGCAGAGGGCCACTCTAGAGAAAGCTAATTTCTGGACTCAAACCTCTGACTTTCACTAATTTCATGATTACCGCTAGAGAAATGTGCACTAGTGAGGGTCTTCAGAGAGACAGCTCAGAAAGGCTTGCAGGGACCCTTTAAAAGGGGTCTTGGGGCACCACCTCTGGGTGTGACACAGACACATCGGCCTACATCGGGAGCTTCTGGGTCATGTGCACTAATGTTCTCTCTCCCTCTCTCTTTTTTTTCTGTTTTCCTCCCCTTCCTGTCTTTCTCTTTTTCTCCTTCTCTTATATTTGAATTTTTTCTGTTCCTTCTCTGTTCCTCTGTTATTTCCTTCTTGTTTTCTCCCTAAATGTCAATTTCTCTTGCCGTGTGGATGTCTGTTGCCATGTGGTCTTCCTTAATCTGCTCCTGTTTTTCTTTCTTCCTTTCTTTTTTTTTTTTTTGTTTTTATTTGAGATGGAGTCTTGCTCTGTCACCCAGGCTGAAGTGCAGTGGCGCAATCTCAGCTCACTCTAACCTTCGCCCCCCAGGTTCAAGTGATTCTCATTCCTCAGCCTGCCAGGTAGCTGAGATTGCAGGTGCCTACACCTGGCTTATTTTTGTATTTTTAGTACAGACAGGGTTTCATCATGCTGGCCACGCTGGTCTTGAACTCCTGACCTGAAGTTATCCACTCGCCTCAGCCCACTGGGATTACAGGCATGAGCCACTATTCCCAGCCTTCTCTCTTTTTCACAATGGTTTTCTATGTCTTTCACTTCTCGGATACCTTCACTCTGTTTTGCTATGATTCTCCTATTCCCATTCTGTTATCTTTATTGATTTTTCTTTCTGCTTTTCTGTTTATCACTCGTTGGCTACTTGCCTCTCTCTCTCTATTCTCTGTCTCTGTCCCTGTTTCTTCTGTTTCATGGTCAGTGGTTCTCTGTCTCTCTCTGTTTCTGCCTCTCCAGCTGCCTTTTGTTTCCCTTGCCTGTAGGACCCCAGCCCGTGGATCATGGCAAATCTGAGTCAGCCCTTGGAATTTGTCCTCTCAGGCTTCTCTTCCCTCGGCGAGCTGCAGGCTCTTCTGTATGGCCCCTTCCTTGTGCTTTACCTTCTCGCCTTCATGGGAAATACCATCATTATAGTTACGATCGTAGCTGACACCCACCTGCATACACCCATGTACTTCTTCCTGGGCAATTTTTCCCTGCTGGAGATCTTGGTAACCATGACTGCAGTGCCCAGGATGCTCTCAGACCTGCTGGTCCCCCACAAAGTCATTACCTTCACTGGCTGCATGGTCCAGTTCTACTTCTACTTTTCCTTCGGTTCCACCTCTTTCCTCATCCTGGCAGATATGGCCCTTGACCGATTTGTGGCTATCTGCCACCCACTGCGCTATGGCATGCTGATGAGCCGGGCTGTGTGTGTCCGGCTGGCTGGGGCTGCCTGGGCAGTTCCTTTTCTAGCCATGGTACCCACTGTCCTATCTCGAGCTCATCTTGATTATTGCCACGGCAACGTCATTAACCACTTCTTCTGTGACAATGCACCTCTCCTACAGTTGTCCTGCTCTGACACCCACCTACTGGAATTCTGGGACTTTCTGATGGCCTTGGCCTTTGTCCTCAGCTCCTTCCTGGTGACCCTCATCTCCTATGGCTACATAGTGACCACTGTGCTACGGATACCCTCTGCCAGCAACCGCCAGAAGACTTTCTCCACCTGTGGGTCTCACCTCACACTGGTCTTCATTGGCTATGGTAGTACCATCTTTCTGTATGTCAGGCCTGGCACAGCTCACTCTGCGCAAGTCAAGAAGGTCGTGGCCTTGGTGACTTCAGTTCTCACACCCTTCCTCAATCCCTTTATCCTTACTTTCCGCAATGAAACAGTTAAAACAGTGCTGCAGGGGCAGATGCAGAGGCTGAAAGGCCTTCGCAAAGCACGATGATGAGCCCAGGGTGCAGGGGGACCTGGCCCGTCTCCATTGAGCAGTTCTGTAAGGAGGGAGACTTCTAGCGAGTGGGAAGACCACTGTTGAGTTTCTTTAGCTTTTTTCCTACAGTGAGCCCTCAGTGCTGCACAGTCTGGTCCAAAGCTTTTAAGGGCCACCATGGAAGTGTTCCCTACATCCCCTGGCAGCCATAAGAACTCTGAGAGTAGTCCAGAGCTTTCAGTAAAGGGAAGTGCATGTGCTTCGCATTTAAGGAATAGTAGCCAAGAAGTGCTCTCTGATGAAGAGATAGTATCCAGTCCCAGTATATATACATGTGTATGTATGCGTGTACATATGTGTGCGTGTGTGTATGCATGTGCGTATGCATGTGTGTAAATGTGTGTGCATGTGTGTATGTGTTCAGGGTGTGCTTCTCTATCACAATGTGCATCCATTGCTGAATGGAGGCACCATGAGTCCTTGGGCTACCTGGGATCAAGGGAAGAAGCAAACCTTACCAAAAACAAACAGATTGTTTTTCAATGTGTGTGTGAGTGCATGGGGTGGGGGGCTGGGTCCTTGTATAATTATTCATCCATTTATTCATTCGTTTCACCAATATGAGTAGGCTGTGTGTCTCAGGCACTGCAACAGGTATAGGGTAAGAAGGTAAAGATGGCATAAATGGTCCTTAACCTGACAAAGCTCTTGGCCTAAGGAAGGAAAGAGTGATAGAGTGATAAAGGGCTGTTTCCACCACAGCAGGGAATATGCAACAGTGGAATCCCAGAAGGTTTATGAGCACACAGGAGAGCAATGCTGAGACCAGGCGGGGCTGAGCGACGGCTTCCTGGTGAGATGACACCGGAGTAGCACATCGAATATGAGGTGGACACTGTGAGAGTGCAATTCATCAGGTTCCTTTGCCTCAGAGAAAGAGGAAACAGAAAAATTAAACAAGATAAATCTCCACTAGTGAGGAATTACATGGTTTCCAGAGAGGAAATATTCAGACTTTTAGAAAGATAAACTTTGCTTCTGTATGATTAGAAACATTCGTTTGCCTAAAGCCAAGGGATTGTAATAAATCTAGTAAGTTCATTTATTCAGTCATTATATATCCTGTTTTACACACATACATATTATGCTATACATTACATAAATGAACATTATGTTACATTCACATATGTGTGCGTATAAAATACTTGAAAGCCTGTTATGTGCCATGCTGCCCTTGGAATAAAACATCAGCTCTGCTGTCCTTCCTCCAACTATAGCCTGAAATTTAAAAAATCTTCCAGTTACTTTGACCTCAGGATCACGGTGTTCCCTTAGCTTTTGCTGATGCAGAATTTTCTAAAGTAGCCCCAATTTAAGTTGTTCTGACACATTGTTTCTGTAAATACACTTTAATTTACCAAACACCATTTCCCAATTTGTGATATATAAACTACAATCAGGAGTTTATTCGTAGCCACACGTACTTGAAAACAATAAAACTACTAATTTATCACAAATGTCAAGCATTTAAAAAATCCACTATGTGGAAGTGAAAGAGGTAGACTCCTTTGGAGCTTGGAAGATGGGGCTCACTTAGCAGCCCATTGGTTCTTCTTGTGACTCCCTCTCACTCCAAGCTAACTCCTTCCTAAATGAGGCACCCCTTTCTCTGGCTTTCTGGAAGTGTCTTTCTTGCTTGCTGAGATACCCCTCACTCAAGTCGGAGGGTCTTTTTAAGTTCCTAGTTTCAGTTTCTGGACCAAAATTTTGCTTGTTCTTTAATTATATAACAGAGCAATGACTCTGGTGTCTGCAGTTGCTATTGAATGAATTGATGTTTTTTTCCCTCTAATTATTCTCTGCTTGCTACCTAGAAAAGTATTTGTAGAGTAAATGAAAGAAGGATGAGTAAAGTAAGAACAATTCTACTAGCAATATCTTACTTTTGTATACTTTTTATACTTTATGAACCATTTTTACATATATTTTCCTTTTGGTTTTACCCTCATAGTAATTCAACTAAATAAAGATTCACCGAGATCACCCATCATGAGCAAAACACTTTAACGGCAGTGGCTGTTAAAGATGAAAGAAATGAGGAATCTGACCTCAAAGAGTTCCCCATGTGCTAGGAAAACTAAAAAGTGTGGTTAATTTCAATAATGTGTTTTCCTATAGAGTGTATGAGAGCTCAGAAGGAAAATCTCTGATTCTGAAACTGCAGTAAGTGGTGTTCCTGATCCACTTTAGTGGGCAAGGGAAACATGGCTGAGAGGGAAAATGAGTTGGTCAAAGAGACGGCAGAACTGACAGCAGAATCTGATTCTTCAAACCTTTTTTCCATCTCCCCATCTTTGAAATTTTCTTCTTCCATCTGAATTAAAAGTGGGGTTAATTCAAAGTTGGACTCTCCAGGATATGAAGTTGCTCAGTTTTGCCTCCTCTAAACCCCTACGGAGTACATATCTGTCAGCAATTCTGATAACCCCATTCCTCACAGTTACTGCACACTTAGTCTCCATCACTTGAAAGAAACACATATTGACAGAAAGCAAGTATAGATTCAATGTCACTTTTAAAGATTGTGTTTCAACATCAAAGACATAGAAGCAACCTAGATGCCCATCAATGGTGGACTGGATAAAGAAAACGTGGTACATATACTCCATAGAATACTATGCAGCCATAAAAAAGAGTAAAGTCATGTTATTTGCAGCAACTCAGATGGAGCTGGAAGCCGTTATCATAAGCAAATTAAGACAGAAACAGAAAACCAAATACCATATCTTCTCTTATAAATGGGAGCTAAACATTGAGTATACATGGACACAAAGAAGGGTATTGTAGACACTGGGACCTACTTGAGGGTGGAGGGAGGGCAGAGGGTGAGGATCGAAAAACTGTCTATCAGGTATTACACTGATTACTTGGGTGACAAAGTTATCTGCACACAAAACTCCAGCAACATGCAATTTATCCATGCAACAAACTTGCACATGTACCCCTTGAACTCAAAATAAAATTTGAAAAGAAGGAAAGAAATTTGTATTTTATTTCTCACAATTGATTCCATGAACATTTGAAATATAGGAAATGTCTGGAACCAATATATACAGACATCTCCAGGTCACATTCACATGGAATTCTAACAGTGAGCCAGAGTCTGGGCCACTCGATAGAGTCACTCAAGAAGTTTAAAGTCAGACTAGGATGAGAATCTTCAGGGTCTGTATCCCGGTTACTGTCTCCAGAAATAGGACCTGGAATAAAAGTCACTAAGGAAAAAATGCCTCCAATAATAGCAGATGTGTCCCCAAATTCCCTCTTCCAATGCCCTGCACATTGTTGAGACTGGAACAAGGGCTTTCTTAGACAATTTCCTGTTTGAAAATTCTATCAGCATATTGTCTAAATCAGCGTTACTCAGATATTAATGTGCACAGGAATCACCTGGGTATCTTGCATAAATGCAGATTCTGATTTAGGAGATCTCAGCCTGAGACTTTGCATTTCCAATAAGCTCCCAGGAGATGCTACTGCTCTTTCAAGGAGGACATTTTGGGTTTTGTTTCTTTGTTTGTTTTGAGACAGTCTCACTCTGTTGCCCAGGCTGGAGTGCAGTGACACAATCTCAGCTTACTGCAGTCTCTGCCTCCCAGGTTCCAGCAATTCTCCTGCCTCAACCTCCTGAGTGGCTGGGATTACAGGCACATACCACCATGCCTGGCTAATTTTTTTGTATTTTTAGTAGAGATGGGGTTTCACCACACTGGCCAGGATGGTCTCGATCTTCTGACCTCATGATCCACCCACCTTGGCCTCCCAAAGTGCTAGGATTACAGGCGTGAGCCACTGCGCCCAGCCTCAAGAAGCACACTTTGAAGAGCAAAGAACCACAGGCAAGGCTGTGGGGCGGATCAGGCTGCATGATGCTGGATTCCATGGGGTTATGACTGTGAAGGCCTGAAGCAAGTCATACCTTCCCCAAAACTGACCAGAGACCCCACTTCCAAGGAAATCCTATGAAAAACAGGCAATAGCCTCCTACAGGATATTGATTACTTTTAGTTTTTAAAGTGGGGAATGTGCAGAGATGAGAAAGTAGCAGGAAGGAGTCCCCAGGGAGGACACTGAGTGACTCCTGTGCTGATTATTTTAGGAGAAGAAGCCAAGGAAACGTATCTGCATCTCAGAAGGAGATAATTACTTCCCACTTAGCTTTTCAGTTTTTTCAGGAAGTTTGTAAGGAGGGCAAGTAATTAGTCTCTTGAGAAGTGAAAGAGACAAAGTTCTTGGATGTAAAACTTTTCCCTGCTGGCCTTTACAGCAGAATCAGAAGTATCTGCCTACTTTTGGTGAGGCCCACAAATGCAAACATGTACTGTGGTAGTTGGAAAAAAAAAAAGAAAGCTACATTAGAGATCAAGCTAAATGGCAGAGACAGTAAGACAGTGTTGCCTCCAGGCTCTGTGTCCTGGAAGGCTTCCCCTCCAACCATTCTTCATAGTCTTAGCCCTGGGGGGTGGCTCCCACACTGCGACTTCACACTGCAAGGAGAGCAGGGCCTCTCCTCTAGGGATCTGTGGACAGAGCCAGCTTCAGAAGTGAGAGGAAGTTTGTATCTACTCTTTGTCCTGCTTTGCTAATTCTAGCCCAGCCTAGTTGAGACTCAGTCTAGTATAAGAAACCAGACCTGGAACTCTTCCTGCCCCCATCATCTTCCCATGACTTTCCACGCCAACCACAGATTTCCAAGGAATGCCTCTTTTATCAGCCCTCCCACCCCATGACCCACGATACCAGTCGCACTCCATTTACTCCTCATCTGACTTCTACCATCTTTACTTCGACCATCCTGGTAATCTGGCAAGGCTCCTCTCAGGAAACCCAACCTCAGAAGGCCTGGGCAACTGGTCCTCCTTCTGGAACTTGGATCTAAGGTTCTGCAGTAGAAGGGACATAGTGGCCCATGAGAAGGGGAAGGCAGCAAGTCTGAGATTGCGGATACAGCTCAGCTTTCGGCTGCTCTCAAGTGCATGAAAAAAATAAGTCCTTCATAACTTCCTATAAGAGGGTTGGAGGAGTGGCTCCCAGAGAGCCATTTCTGTTGAAAGGCAAGAGGCTCTGGGGCCAGATGGAAGAAGTGGGAAGCCTGGGTGTGAGGTGTGCTTCCATCCAGGAGCAGTCAGTCCAAGAGAGGGGAACCAACAGAGGCACATGACTCCTCCTGTGTTGGGGTGCCAGGCCTCTCTGCTCTTCTTAGAGGACCTCCCATTTTCAGAACCCTATCCTAGACCTTGAAACCAGGTCCGGGAAAGGAAACCTACCCAAAATAAAAGTCAAACACAAAGCAACTTAAAAGAATGCAAGCAAAACCACAGATCTGAGAAAGAGAGATTTTAATAGGACATTTTAATAATAGCTAAATTTACTGAGCTCTTACTACAGTACCAGACCCTGCACTAAGAGCTTTATTTGGATTATCTCTTTAAATTAATATCGTCCCATTGTACTTACTCCACATTCCCTATCTGTGCTTTAACTATCTCAGATGCACAGAAACTTGCCTTTGAGACATTCTAACAGTGTGTGTCCGTTAGTTCTCTGCAGTGCAGTAGAAGAAACTTGCCTGAAGATGAGGGAGAAGGAGAGACTGAGAATAAAGAGATTGAGGAGCTCCAGCCTGGGCATGTGGGTGCCCACCTGTGGCAAGTTTACTTGTGACTTGCCAGGTGCTCTCCACCCCTGTTAAGAGCTCACCCTCTCACCTCCAGGTGCTGGGTCTCTAAGGAAGATCCTTTTGGTCACATCCTTCATGACGTCCTTGACCTCATTCCAGAAGGTGAAGATGAAGGGGTTAAGGAAAGGGGTTACCATTGCAGTCACCAGGGCCACTGTTTTGTTGAGGTGTGTGGCGTGGCCCTTGCCTGGCCTCACATAGATGAAGATGGCACTGCCATAGCCCAGAACCACCACTGTGAGGTGAGAGGCGCAGGTGGAGAAGGCCTTCTGACCCCCAGAGGAGGAGGGTATGTGCAGCACTGCAGCCGCAATGAGGATGTAGCAGAGAATGATGAGCAGCATGGTGGTCATCAAAAAGATCAGGGACAGGAAGAGGTCCCTGAGCTTAGTGTGGTGGGTGTCAGAGCAGGCAAGCTTGAGTAGTAGGGCAGAGTCACAGAAGTAGTGGTCAATGACAGTAGGGCCACAGAACCAGAGCCATGTTTTCTGCAGTGTGGGAGAGACAATGGAGAGGAACCCGAACATCCAACAGGCCACCACCAGCTTCATACACACTGGACCGTTCATGATGGTTGGGTAGTGTAGGGGGTGGCAGATGGCCACGTAGTGACCAAAGGCCATGACATTGAGGATCAGGAAGTTGGTGGAGCCCAGGGAGAAGTAAAAGAAAGACTGGGTTAGGCATTCGGTCAAGGACATGGTCATGTAAGTGGATAGCAGGTCTGCCAGCATCCTAGGTACCACAGTGGAGGTGACCAGCATCTCCATGAGGGAGAAGTTGCAGAGGAAGAAGTACATAGGTGAGTGAAGGTGGAAGTCAAGGAAAGTGAGGCTGACGATGGCCAGGTTGCTCAGCAGTGTCAGCACATATATCAACAGGATCGCGGCAAATAGAAGAAACTGGAAATCATGGAGATGAGAAAATCCCAGGAGCTCAAACTCCCTGACAATGCTGTAGTTACCCATTTTACTTGATGCCCATTCTCTGTGACACCTGCGAGGGGTTGGGAAATGTTAGTAGGAGATTGGCATCAACCTCTCTCTTGATCAGGTCCCCACAGTGCTGGCCTGGCTCCCCAAACACACTAGCCTGTGTGCACAGTTGACCCCAGAAGACACATTCTCAAAGGGAAGGAGTTTCCTTGGGGCAAGGAATGGATAACTGCCTGGGATGAGTAGATTTATGACTTGGCCACCTCTACGTTATCACTACTCTTAAGCTCTTCCTCTTCTGTAGTCTACTCACTGTGTATATTATACAACACACTTAATAAGCTCCAACTCTGTGCAAGACATTTGGCTGGGTCTGAGGGTGAAGTGGTAAACACTTCCTAATTGCCAAATCTAATGGTCTGTTGCTCAAATAATAGCTGATATTTACTGTTCTTTCCCTTTGCCAGACAATGTGCTAGATACCTTACACATTACTTCCTTCCATCTTTTTTGCCCAATTCTCATCCTCTTTTTCTTCTCTATAACATTTCAGGCTACAGATAACCTATTTTTGAATTCATGCCCACCCTTGACTGCAAGGACCCTGCACTCTTGAATTTCTCCTACCAACCTAGTTTCCCTTGTCTGCCTCCTCTAGCTCCCTGTCTTCTGCCATTTTCTAAACATGGATGTCCCCACATTTCTTATATTAAAAAAATATCCTATTTTCTCCTTCAGAAATCTCACCTTCTTTAACCAAAGCAATCTCTAAAATGTAAATGAATTTCAAATCTGGATTTTGTCCTCCTCTTAGTCCCAGCCCACATCTCTAACCACCAGATTGATCACCACCTCACATTCAACACATCCAAAGATACACACATAGTCCTCCCCTCCTACAAAGACCATGTTCATGACTCCCAATTCCCCCATCTGGGCTGGAACCTGGAAGCATCTAGTCCTCCTTTGTTTATCCATAGCCATCACCCTAGTTTCAGGATCTGTTTCCTCTCAACCACTGAAACAACATTCTTAATTTTTTTTTAATTGGTAGATTGCTCAATCACCAACCTATCCATGCACCATACTATTATATTTTATTTTCCTAAGTTACTGTGTCATTCAACTGTTTTTAATAATCTGTCACAATGGGATTTCATTTATAATTACTTTCAAAATCAATCAAACTAGCCAACCATATATCTTCATTCAAAAAAAGAGTAAAAGGATGCATTTTAAAATATTAACAATGGTCATATCCGGGTGTGGGTTACAGGAATTTACTTTTTAAACATCTTGTATTGAAATTATGTATATTTAATGTGTTATATTAGTCTGTTCTCACACTGCTGTAAGGGCCCACCCAAGACTGGGTAATTTATAAAGAAAATAGGTTTAATTGACTTAGAGTTCAGCATGGCTGGAGAGGCCTCAGGAAACGTATGATCATGATAAAAGATGAAGCAAACATGTTCTTCTTCACATGGCAGCAGCAAGGAGAACTGTGGAGCAAAGGAGAGAAAAAGCCCCTTATAAAACTATCAGATCTCATGAGAACTCACTATCAGGAGAACAGCATGGAGGTAACCACCCCCATGATTCAATTACCTCCCACAGGGTCATTCCCACAGGATGTGGGGATTATGGGAAGTACAACTCAAGATGAGATTTGGGTGGGGACATAGCCAAACCATATCAAGTGTACATAGCATGAGGTTTGTATATAAATATACTTAGTAAACTTATTGCTATAGTCAAGCTAATGATTATATCCATCTCTTCATAGAGTTACCATTTTTCGTGTGTACTGAGATGACCTAAGGTCGACCCTTTTAGCAAATGTCAAGTATGTAACACAGTATCACTACCTGTAATCCCTATGCTGAGCACTAGATTGCTAGAACTTATTCTTCCCACCCAACTGAAACCTTGTACCCTTTGTTCTTCTATATGTACATATTCATTTCCAAATTCTGTTCACTTAAATTTGAATTAACTTTATATATTATTTTAGTGATAAAAAATATTAACAACAACAATCTCTTCCCTTGTCAGTCAAACCAAGCACAAATTCTCCCTGGCAACTTCTGCCCTGCATGACTCTGTTCATTCACTACCCTCAAAGCTTCACCCTCCCACCTCCTGGTCACACACTTTGTGCTACCACCAAACTGAAACCTTGCTATTCTCCATAAATTAATTCCACTTTGCCTTCAAACCCTTCCATTTTTATTCCTGTGCTTAGAATAGTTTGTTCTGCCATCTTTGCCTGGCAAATTCTTAATCACCAACCAGGGACTATCTCAAATGTCCCCTCCTTTACAAAGCTCCCCTATGCAGATGTGAAATAATCCTGCCTGGAGTTTCCAATCAGGAAAGTTAACATGATCTGCCTTGCATTATAATTGTGTACCAGTCAGATTCCAAATCCTGGACTCCCAGTCTCTCAGTGTCAGGGCTCATTTTTCATCTTTATAATCCTCAGAATACCAAGCAACATGCCTTACACAGTGTAAATAGTCATTACATTTTAGTTAAACAGGTCAGGTGCACTGGCTTACACCTTTAATTCCAGCACTTTGGGAGGCAGACGAGGGAGAACTGCCTGAGGCCAGGAGTTTGAGACCCAGCCTGGGTAACATAGAGAGACCCAGGGAGGAAGACAGCAAATCACACTGCCATGTGTGTACCTATGCAACTATCTTGCATGTTCTTCACATGTACCCCAAAACCTAAAATGCAATAAAAACAATACATAGAGAGACCCTATCTCTACAAAAATAAGAAAGCAATAAATTGTGATTACAACACTGCACTGCAGCCTGGGCCACAGAGAAGACACTCTCTCAAAATAATGATAATAATAATTTTGCTTAAACGAATGAGCACATATGTTAGGTTTTCACTTCTAGTCCTGAGAAGTAAAGTTTTGCCAAACGGAAACTCATATTTTCTTTAATGATGATGTGTACGTGTGCAATGCGGACTTTAACAAAATGTAATGGGGTAATCACAACCCCATGATTTCTTATCAGAAAGCTGAAATGAGACCAAAGCCCAGAAAGGCAGGATCCTGGAATCAAGCACACTATTATTTCTGCAGCAAAATACAAAAATATTCATACTCAATGAAATAAAGGCAGAAATGGGCTCATGTTTATTAGTTCAGAACAAGTTAAGTCATTTAATTGCTTTGACTCAACATTTAAGACAGAACTTTCAGTATTCAAAGCATTTTGATTACATAATTGTGGACAAAGGGTTGGGAATGGGTAGATCCCATCCACTGAGGGCCCAATCATTACCAACTTCATATCATAGATGATAAAAACCAGGCTCTGAACATTTAAGGATCTTAATCCCAAGTCATATGGTCAATAAATGTTGAGTTGGGATTTGAACCTAGAGTTTACAACTCCAATATCTATTTGTTTGTAGTAATCAAAACCCCAAGTATGTGGAATCTGCAAAGTGTTCAATCAAGTTCAGTGTCATATCAATCTCCAAACACAGGACTCAAAGCTTATTGCTTATATGTACAAATAAAAATGCCTATACCTACAAAAAAATCTATTTAATAAATGGCAAATTAATGAATGTATTAAAGTCCCACAATCAGCTGTGAACTATCAGTGATAGGTAGGAGATGGGGAGGGTGTCCCTTTCCCAGCAGAAAGATCTAAATTGGGTCTCAAATGCTTTTGCAGGACTAGTTAGAGGTGCTCCAAACAAGGTCGGCCCTCAGCCCTCCATCTCTTATGGGCAATCCATGACTGTCCAGACACCCAGGAAGCTTCTGTTCCTCTAATTACCACTTCCCACACTGTGACCTCACCCTATTCAGCCCCCATATTGATGTCCTTTATATTCTGCAGGTGTTATAAATTCCTAAGCCAGAAGGAGAAATTCAACCCATGGGCCTGTTTTGTGTTTTATTTGCCACCTGCCACTCAGAAAGCCACATCTTTCTACCAAGCTTCAGAGACATCACATCATGAGGCTCTGCAGTCTAAAACATCTCAAGTCTTGGAATCAGAGTCAAAGGAGAATTCTAAGACAATCGAGTCAGGAGTACTCCAGTTCATGCGGCAGGCTTAGCTTCATACCACACCAGCTGGCCTCTTTTTCAAACTGGCCTTCAGCACAGCCCCCATTTTTGTGCCCTTGCCATTCACCCCTCATCCCAAACCCTCTTTAATTTCTCCTCCCAAACTCTGTTCAGCCGCTTAAACTTTTCACCCTTAGTTTGTGTTTTCCCTGTTCAAGATCTCAACTCTCAGGTTCGATGACTGATGCTCCTCTCTTCATACAAAATTCATGCCAGTCACTTCTTCATGAGGCATCAAGACTCTGAGTCACAACACCCCCCCAACTCCAATTCAGCAAGCCTGCAACTTGGGATGAGTCCCTGGAGTAAGTTTTAGGGCTTCTTGTGCTTGTTCAATAATTTTACATTCCAAGTTTTTATTTTTGAAAACTGACTGTTAATTACAAGTGAAGTTAACATAGGTAAAGTGTAACTTGAATGTCAAATAGACTTTTTTCTACATCAGAGTATTTGACAAAATAGGTTTCCTTTAGTGCAGCCTGTCCTTGCTAAAGAACAGATCCTCTCTCAGGCCCAGGACTCCTGCATTCCCAAGATTCAGGCAAACTCAACTGGTCCAACCAGTAGACCATCCAGTACTCAATCAAAACAGGCCAAGTGGCTGGGGCACGGTGGCTCATGCCTGTAATCCCAGCACTTTGGGAAGCCAAGGCGGGTGGATCATGAGGTCAGGAGTTCACGACCAGCCTGGCCAAAATGGTGAAACCCTGTTCTACTAAAAATACAAAAATTTGCCAGGTGTGGTGGCAGGTGCCTATAATCCCTGCTACTCGAGAGGCTGAGAGAATTGCTTGAACCCGGGAGGCGGAGGTTGCAGTGAGCCAAGATAGTGCCACTGCACTCCAGTCTGAGTGATAGAGCAAGACTCCATCTCAAAAAAAAAAAGGCCAAGCACAGCCTTGGCTGTTACAGAATGGCCTGGTCAAGGCTATGTTTGGCTATTTAGTATATGCTTTGGACAGCATCACACATTCATTTTACTTTCAGCCTGGACTCCCTAGAGTGCCCTCAGTTCCCCTTACTCATTCCTGTTAAGGATCCTTGCTGATAAGAGATCCTGTGTATCTTTCTAAGTCCTTCATGCTGCAGGTTTTGCAGTTTGCAGCTCTGTTACAACACCAGTTAGCAGATAGCTTGCCCATCTCCGTATAACATAATAACACTCCAGAGACTTGGCACCCATTCAAATGTTCTTACCCGATTATGTATCCTTCTCCCTCTCTACATTAAGTCTCTCAGTCCTCCTAGCTGAATTATAATAAAAAGGCATCCCTGCGCCTTTTCGACTTACAAAACAATGTTTCTGCTCCAGGAAATGATTGCTTCTGACACTCTGGGAATGCAGGAGGGGTAGCAGTACTGTCACCCTGGTTCTTTGTGGTAGGAATTTCCATCATCAGTGTCCTGGGGCATGTTGAGCTCCCAGGGAAAGAGCCGGGTGAGGAATGCAAAAGAGGAGAGAGCAAGGAAAGCACCTGAACATCCCTCACTGTTGCCAGGTCTTGCAAGGGGCAGGTGGCCAGGGGAGGACAGAGAGGTGAACAGCACCCTGGGGCTAGCAGGCCAACTGACAGCAAGAATTAAAAGCAATGAATGATGCAAGAGCAGCATGCACTAGGCAGGCAAAGGTCTAGGGAGGCTCAAATAGAAAAAGAGACACTGCAGTACTGGACCTAGGCTAAGCTTTCCCAGCATCAGTCTCTGAGAAATGGGCAAAAGAAGTGGGTGGGACAGAGACCCTTAGCTTCTTCCCCAGGGGCGGGCAAAATGGAACTAGTGCAGGGGGTGGAGTCCTGTCATGATGAAGTTCAATGCAATGAACTGCACTGAATGTCAGCAGTAGCACAGTGAGCAGGAGGGCATAGGCAACTGAATCATTCATTCACTCACTCACTTACTCCTTCATTCCGAAAGTCATGGACTGTACCAAATACTGCTGGTGCTCTAGGAATGCAGTGCTAAAAACAGCCCTGGGTTTTACCATTCAGTTGCACAAACAGACAGTAAGTAAGTTTAAAACAACAAACTGTGATAGGTGTAATGAAAGGGGCATGACAGAAAGGGAGGGAAAGGGAGGACTCATCAGTGCCAGGTTACATCCTGGTTCAAATGCAGGACTTGGGGTCAGACCCTGTGGGCAACAGGGCCAGTACAATGGGTTGAATAGGGCAAAGAGGTTCCTCTCAAGCTCCCTGCAGGCACTGGGTCCCCAGGATGGTGATGCTCCATTCAGCCCAGCTGGCTCTTTATCTCCTTTCTCCTGCTATTCAGGCAATCCCAGTGGGAAACCTGGAACTGAAAGGGATTCAGAAAGGTGGAATTTTCCCACTCTCTTCAGTGCTGATGGTGTGCCCCAGCAAGGTCTGGAATAGGAGCTTGACGGTGGTCCCCAGGGAGCAGTTGCTTCTACTAGGGACTTGGCCACATCCCAGGACCATCCTCAGTTTGGGAAATGTGAGCTCCAGGGAGCAAGCAGCAACTGTGAGTCCACAGGGTCCTCCTAGGAATTGTGACTGCTCTCTCTCACACTCTCCTGTCTCCTGTGGGCACGGAGCTCAGTGCAGCCCCAACAGCCCTGGGATCTGAAAGCTGGAGAGAGGAGAAGAGGAAGAAGGAACAGGGAGTTGGGCACCAATTGTTTCAGACATAGGCAATTCAGGAACAAAGAAAATTAGCAAAGAATTGTTACCTCTGGCCACCCAGGAGGGAAAAAAATAGGTCCACTGTTTTGTTGTTTTCTCATAAATGAAAAATGAGAGGAATGCCAAAGCAGAAAACCACATCTATTTTTGGAAAAATGAAATGGCCAGGGCCTGAGGATTAAAATACTGGCTGAGCCAAAAATGAGAAGTCAGGGATCTGTTTACAATTATAAAATGGTAATTATATACATACACACATATATATGCACATACATAAAGGGAATTTGTGTGTGTATAAATGACAAAAAAAATTGTTGTCAATTTGTAATTTTGTATATTATGTCAGCTATGAAAAAATTTTTTAAATATGACATTAGAACACTTTAATAAATGTAGAATTTTATTGTGACTGCCAACACCAAAGGAAGTTTGTATCTCTGTATCAGCAAGACCAGTTTCCCTGACTTCTCCACCAGCCCAAGGATGTGCATCACCTCTGGGACCACAGGACTCAAGAAATGACATAGTCCTTCTCCTTTGTCCCTTGCTCTACTTCATGGCAATAACAGCTTTATCACCTGATCCTGCAGACATTGTCTCATTTGATCCTCTCAACAACCCTGTGAAGCAGCCATTATTGGAGTCTTTATTCCACTACTGATGGTACAGAGGAAGCCTTGCTCCAGGACACGCACCTAGTGAGTGGTGGCTGGGTTTGAACTCCAAGGAGCAGAGTACAGGTGATCTTCAGCTTGTGTACTTTAGACTTTTACACACGACTTTGCATGCCCTCTATGCTGATGTTTTCTCATTCGCCTTTCACATTTTCATATATTTGCTGATCAAGTATCACATATAGCATCTCCTGACCTAACGGTTCAACTTTGTTCAATTATCTAACAATTTCAATTGAAAACAGTAACAAGTGAAAATGGAAACTTTTCTTGATGAACTTCTATTTGCATAATGCATTTTCATGAGGATGTTGTCAAAACAGTAACAAACAAACAAGCAAACAAACATAGTACATCTGTCTCAAAGATTAAGCCCAGGCTAGAGTTTCATGATTGTACATGTAAGCTTCAGAAGAAGGGGTCTGAGGCAGAATTTAAAGGAAATGCAACAGTCATGCTTCTGTGAGATATGTCTTTTTTCTAGACTTCTCATCCTTTCCCCAGATATATTGGAAATATGTTTTCCCCGCTGGAGCTTCAACTCTTTGCTCGGGTTTACATTAAATTTGGTGGTAGGCACAACCATCACCACCTTAATGTTTAAATGACCAAATATAGCAAAAATGGATAGGGGCTTTGAATGCCCAAATCATTTTAAGTAGTTTTATAGCATATTTTATATGTATCTAGAAGCTGTGAGTGACCTTTCTGACACCAAAAAAAAAAAAAAATGGTGGTAGAAAGAGACTGAAGTGAGATGGAGAGACTGGGGGCATGGGGATTGTTTAAAGAAAGTAGGTTTAGAAAGCAATCAGAATGATCACTACATGAGCTGAATCGAGTAAAAGTGTTGTGATAATCAGTCTGGAAGAAACATACCAAAGACAGGAGAGAAGTAGAAATGGAGAAAAACCACAAGAGAGATTCTGGTGTGTGCTGCCTATGGCAGGGCACTCGGCAAAAATAATGTAACTGTTCTGAGTGACCAGAATCTGAAGGGAGACTGTTCAGGCAGAGCTCATGAATGAATACATGAATATGTAGCTCTGACAGGAAAAACATATTTTTACTGAAGATTTAGGGGACAAAAGGGCTAGAAAAAGAGAGTGACGGCAATAGAGAGAAAGCAATAACTCAAGCAAGTAAATGAGCTCTTCCTGGGTGTGATGGTGAGAGATGTCCTAACTGGAGAAAGCAATGACCTCATACCATGTTAAATGGTAGATGAAATCAAGGAGTCTGACAATGACTGCCTACTTCTTCAAGCATGTGCTTAGCAAAAGTGAGGCTCCTGGAGTTCATTTCAACTATATAAAGAATCTGCCTATTGTAAACAGTGCTGCAATGAACATTCGTGTGCATGTGTCCTTATAGTAGAACGATTTATAATCCTTTGGATAGATACCCAGTAATGGGATTGCTGGGTCAAATGGAATTTCTATTTCTAGGTCCCTGAGGAATCGCCACACTGTCTTCCACAATGGTTGAACTAATTTACACTCCCACCAACAGTGTAAGAGTGTTCCTATTTCTCCACATCCTCTCCAGCATCTGCTGTCTCCAGATTTTTTAATGATCGCCATTCTAACTGGTGTGAGATGGTATCTCAATGTGGTTTTGATTTGCATCTCTCTAATGACCAATGACGATGAGCACTTTTTCATATGTTTGCTGGCCTCATGTATGTCTGCTTTCGTAAAGTTTCTATTCATATCCTTTGCCCATTTTTGAATGGGCTTGTTTGTTTTTTTCCTGTAAATCTGTTTGAGTTCTTTGTAAATTCTGGATATCAGCCCTTTGTCGGATGCGTAAACTGCAAAGATTTTTTCCCATTCTGATGGTTGCCGATTCACTCTAGTGACTGTTTGTTTTGCTGTGCAGAAGCTGTGGAGTTTGATTAGGTCCCATTTGTCTATTTTGGCTTTTGTTGCCAATGCTTTGGGAGTTTTGTTCATGAAGTCCTTGCCTACTCCTATGTCCTGAATGGTTTTGCCTAGATTTTCTTCTAGGGTTTTTATGGTGTCGGGTCTTACGTTTAAGTCTTTAATCCATCTGGAGTTAATTTTAGTGTACCAACCCAAATGCCCAACGATGATAGACTGGACTGGGAAAATGTGGCACATATACACCATGGAATATTATGCAGCAATCAAAAATGATGAGTTTGTGTCCTTTGTAGGGACATGGATGAATCTGGAGAACATCATTCTCAGCAAACTGACACAAGAACAGAAAAAGAAATACCGCATATACTCGCTCATAGGTGGGTGAGAAAAATGAGAACATGTGGACACAGAGAGGCAGTCTACTATACACTGGGGACTGTTGGGGGGAATGGGGGAGGGACAGCAGGGGGGGGCTGGGGGGGATAGCCTGGGGATGAATACCAAGTGTGGGTGAAGGGGAGGAAAGCAGCAAAGCACACTGCCATGTGTGTACCTATGCAACTATCTTGCTCGTTCTGCACATGTACCCCCAAACCTATAATGCAATAAAAATTAAAAAAAAAAAAAATAAAATAAATAAATAAATAAATAAATAAATAAATAAAAAAAAAAAAAAAAAAAAAGAATCTGCCTGCATTTCCTTATGCTATTCTACCTGTAGGCTGATTCTGAGCTTGTTGCATTTCCTGAAGGCTGGTAGATAAGAGAAATGCAGGAAGGTGAGATTTGCAGGACATTGTTAAAGGAAAAGAAAATCCCTTTTGCTCACAGAAAATCTCCTTTGCTCATGTCTTCCCCCTTTCTAATGTATAGGCAATAAAAGGTGTCCTAAAGTCAACAGGGTGAAAATTTGACTGGAAGAAGCTCTTGGTTTGGGGGTCTGCTTGAGAATGGTTTTGTCAATCACTGGCTTGCTTGTGGGAGAAAAATTGGTAGGTAGATGAATGTCATCATTAAGGGTTATCTCAGGGATTTTGGACAGTTGGGGAACTGTGATGACGGGCCCATCAATAGGTACAGTTTCTCTGCTCTGACTTTCTTAAAGCTAATTATTTTACCTCCTTATGGATCTGCAACCTAAAGATAAGTGGAAAGCAATGATCCCTTTTGAGCTGCAATATATTTTTGCATATTCCCTCCTACTAAAATAATAATTATCTCTCAATGACCATCCCTCCATCTGTACACGTGCATGAACACACACACACGCACACCACACGCACACACCACACACACACACACACACACACACACACACAGATTCTACCTTCTCCCTAGAGACCTCGATCTTTTACACACAATGGCTGGTTTGGCCCCAAGGCTGAGACATCAGGTGTTATTACTCCACAGTCCTATAGGTAACCTCAAGAATATTACATCACCAATAGCTCAGAACTGATTTGGGTTCCCATAAACCCTGAAATCAAATTCAAACGTCAGTCTGGCAGAAGCCCTCTTATCACTGCCTCCTTAGCCCATACTGACCCAATAACATGCCTCATGCACAATCTCATTCCATATTACCAACAGAATGTCTGTTCCTAGCAAGTAAATCAGCTTACCCTCTTCATGATGACCAGTTCCTTCTGCCTGGAACAGCCACTTACTCTCCTAGGAACATATTTTACAACATGCTCCCCCACCCCACATTCTACCACACATTTTTAAAAAAAGTGTGCCAGTCCTTTCCACTATCATAAAAACCCTAACTGCTAATGTCCTTTTATTTTGATCTTCTATTTAGCACTCAGGGACTGAGATTACACAAGAGTCAAACCCATGTTAACATCTTGTACAGGGTGAGAGAAAAGAAGTGCAATTAGTAGGGAATTATAAATTAATGAGAATTAATAAAGGAGCTAAAATACGGTTTTTCTTAGATATCCAGAAAATTAAATTACTTATAATTAGAATGAAGTGCTCATTAAGGATTTTCCTTATCCCAAACAATTCACAGCATCTCTTGAAGAGCCCAGGCCTTCGCAAGTCCCCACTCAGCTCGCAGTTATCCACCCATGGCACTATTTACAAAGGAGTGAGCATCATTATTGCCACACATCACGCATTCTGACAGTGAAATGGCTGTGGAGGAGCTATGCTTTCCCAAAAGGATGCCTAACACTTATTACAGCAAGATTATGTATGTCTGATGATAGCCTTCTAGCAAATAATTGAGCAATACTTAGGAAATACACTTAGAAATAAATAGAAAATTTAAGACTTTAAGGCAATAGCAGCATTGCTTCAGGAAATGTAGGTTCAGACACTAAAAGTACAATTTATAGGACAAGAAAACTGAGATTGTGACTCAAATTTACAAATGTCTTATGAACATAAAGAGCCTGTTGATCACTAACCCTCTTTAACACATTTGCCTCTCTTCATGTAGGAGCTGCAGTCAGGAATTATCCAACCAGACTCTGTCCAGCCACCTACTTTCTCACTCTGCAGAGGAGCTACGTATAAATCCTGCGTTTCTTTTCACTTCTTACAGCCCTTAGCCATTGTTTGCCATGATCCCATCTGGGTATTCTTTTACCACAAACTTCTGAGCTCAGACAGCACTCCTTCTCTCTACCTTTTTTCTGTTAGTCTAAAACGTCACAAGCCAAGACCAAGACATCAAATGGTGGTGATAGCAGCACCTTTTCCCTTCTAATAAGGTAAAAGGCCAGGCACAATGGCTGACACATGTAATCCCAGCACTTCGGGAGGCTGAGGTGGGTGGATCACCTGAGGTCAGGAGTTCCAGACCAGCCTGGTCAATATGGTGAAACCCCGGCTCTACTAAAAATACAAAATTTAGCTGGGCGTGGTGGTGGGTGCCTGTAGTTCTAGCTACTCAGGAGGCTGAGGCAGGAGAATCGCTTGAACCTGAGAGGCAGAGGTTGCAGTGAGCCAAGATCATGCCGCTGCACTGCAGCCTGAGTAACAGAGTGAGACTCCCTTTAAAAAACAAAACAAAACAAAACTTAAATCTGTAAGTAGAACATGACCATTTCTGAGTACTTAACAACATCCAAGGAGGAAAATCACTGGAGTGAAACTTCAGTAAAAGTCATTGGAGTTGAGAAAATCAAGATAAGCCAAGGTGTTGACTGGGTTATCCACATAGACATAGAAGTTATCTAGGATGATGGCAGAATTAAGGGTAAAAGAGATAGTTCTCAGTGAGATGCCTAAGTCTTCACTGAGCAAGGGATACTGACTAATAGGTTTCAGAGAGGCAGAAAAGAGGAAATAATCAATGAATGAGTACCAAAGTGGCAGAGATTTTTACATCAAGATCTGAATCAGTTCAAATGCCATATTTATTTTAGAAGTCTGCCCTGATTCTGACTTCAATTGTATTAATACTAAATAAATTACTGAAAGTTTTCATAGCACTCTGCAAGTTTCTGCTGTCTAAACTATGGTGTCTATTAGTTCACATTTCTTCTAGACTATGGGCTTTCCTTTTACCTGGTACATAGAAAGAGCCATCTAAAATTTTGTTAAACAAAACTTTTCTACCATACTCTATTGCCCCCATCCAGTGTAGTTTATCTTCACTCCAGCATATCCCACATGTTCAAACAAATAAAAGTTATTTAAAGTAATATAGGCTGCTTATCACTGTATATGTTAAAAACAAAGCATGAGTGCTGAACTTAGTATCTTAACATCAGTTTCAATATCCTGGTTGTGATATTGCACTATAGTTTATCAAGATGGTACCATGGGGGAAACTGGGTTAAGGGTACATAGGATCTTTCTGTACTATTTCTTATAATTTCATGTGACTTTATTCTGATTACAGTATAAACATTTCTATAAATAAAACTCAAAACATTATTACATGTTTTTAATTTAAAAATTAAGAAAATAGACACTAAACAGATTAGAGTGACTTCGTACTGGTAGAAAAGGAGAAGGAAACAGGAGTGAGGAATGAGAATAAAAGATATACATTATTAATAAGTTTTACATTACAAAAAATATTATCTCAATACAGTAGATTCACTCTTGGCTCATTATTGGCTATCTAATTAGCCAGTAATTGATTATAGAACAGAATTACCATGAAATAATATTCTCTACTGAATGCATTCTAAAGGTGGATGCAGTGGCTCATGTCTGTAATCCTAGCTACTTGGGAGGCTGGAGGTGGGGCGAATGCATCCAAGGTCATAAATCAGAGGTTGTAGTTAAAAGAAAACTTCTCCTTATAATATGAAGTTTGTATAATGAGCCCATGGAGCTCCAGATATAGTCATAGGCATCACATTATTGATTCAGGTATGCAAAATACAGTTCCATTTCAATTCCAGGTATTATATATTTATACATCCATTGATGCAATTTGAGTAATTGTTCATGAAAATAACTGTGTCACCGTAGTAACAGTTAAGTTTACCTTTCAAAAATCCCATGTTTTGAGCAGTTATACTAGTTGCTCATTTTAATTGTTTGGATAATTAACTTGTAAAGGCACATTGCCATTAAATAATACTGGTTCAGTTTCTTGAACTAATTATATTACTATTTTATGTCTTTTAGTTTCTTACTAACTTTTCTATAAAAGCATTAAAGACAGAAGAGAATTTTGTGCTAAGGGTTTTTAGTAGATATGTTAAATAAGAAATTACTGAGTAAAATTACTTGCAACTTTCAGATCCAATTCTGGAAAGGCTGTTTTATGTTCATTAACCTTTTTCTGGGTATATGAGAAAACAGAAAGTTCAAAAACTCAGGTCCATTTGATCTTTAAGAATGTATTCAAATAAGAAATATCTATTGAGCAACTGCTATGAACTGGGAACTATACTAGATGCTGGCAAAAAATACAAATGACGTGTAACTTTTGTCCTCAAGGAGCTCAAAATCTAGTAAAAGGACAAGTAAACAGAAAATTAGCATTTAATGTATAAAGAAATAAAGAAAGATATGAAGCAAAATCCTGTGAAAGTAAAGAGTGAGAAAAGAGTAGGTTGTTCTTTGTTCTGGGGAAGCCAGGTGGGAGTGACATGCATACTGTTCTTTTGAAAGGAGTAGGTGTTTGAGTGACAGAGAAGAGAATAAAGTGCATTTGAGACAGGTTTAATGACATGAGAGAAAACAGCATCTTCAAGGAGTTTTGACTTCCTCACTTATCGTTCTAAATCAGAGTTCCCATTAGAGTTCTGGTTGCAATGTAATCTGAGAAAAGACTTCAGCAAGGTCAGGAATCCAGGTATCTCGGGACTGGCCATCTTCCTCTCTGTGCTCCCCTATTCCCACCCCTGTCACTGTTTTCTTTCTTCAGCTACTCTTTTTTCCTCTTCCCTCTCTTGACCAACCTCCTCTAAGTCCCTATTATGTGATATATCTGCATAGCCATAGACTCATTATGACTACCTTGTCCTAACTTATCTTAAGCTTTCAGGTCAAATATCCACCAATGCCTTTGAGTTTCCCTTCAAATTCCTGAAGGAGAAATCTAATTGGTCCACTTTACAGTTTTCAGACATGTTCACAGAACATCGTAAAGTTTCACATGGTAAACAATTAACTCTAACGTATCATATGAACAAAGGAGACATAATGACCATTGAAAAAGTCACTGTTTCACTTTTAATATCTAGGTGCCTGGTTGAGTATTCTAGATTCATATTTTCAGAATGAGATGCTTCACAATTTCAGTGTTTTGCAACCCTGGATGCACATTACTATCACTTCTGTGATGTTTTTGAATGTCCAGACAGCATGCCCAGAAATTCTGATATCATTAATTGGTCTGGGGTAAGGCTTCCTAGGTGACTGTACTGTGCAGACACATCAAAAACCACAAAGACTTATCTTAATGTATTGCCTAAGAAGAGATGATCAGCTTCCCTGACCCCAGTGACTAATGAAGTCCTTCCATCTTTGGTCAACAGCATTCGCCATATAGCCAGAGAGTCTCTGACATCACACTTAGCTGATACCCCTATACCTTAGGTATATTTTGCCAAAAATAAATGAGAGGTTTTTTCCCGAAGGAAAAAAGTGTATTCCCTCTCTTCAGAAATACAGGCATTCCAGATTATAGAATAGGAAATGAACAAATGGAGAAGGTAGGATGGTGAATGATGGGCTAAATTCTTACTGGAATTTCTGAATTCTATTAACTGGTGGTGACAGTAGCTCCATGGCTTATGGAGTGATTATGGTGCAGCTGACCTTGATAGATAGTATTCTCCTCCCCAGTGAACCCTATTGGTATTTCTACCTCTGGTTCAGAGCCAGTTCAATGCTTAGTGAGGGGCATCTTTTTGCCTCATTCTGTTTTAGCTCCTAATGTGGTCAGAAGACTAGAGGGGCAGGTAGTCACCTCTTCATCTGGATCATGTGCCTAGCTGGAAAATTACTAGGAGTGGGGGGTTATCTTTCATGGGGTACCCCCTTCAAGAGTGAAGGTGGCCCAGTCCTGCCCAGGCTATTCCAGGTCTAGCAATCACAAGGTTAATTTTCAGTCCCAAAGATCCATGTCTCCTGAATCATCCAGAAACAACACTGTGAAACTAGCCCAGTGTCATAAGTGATTTATGCCAAGATTTCTTGGCACAGACCTGCAGCCGGATATTTACCCTTGTCTGGGACTTCTAAGGACATGGTATGAGAGCAAGGCAAAGCAGCAGATAAGCAGCTCTCAGAAGGTTCGCATTCAGTACCCATGTCTCAGAACTCCCAGATCCATGTGCAGAAAGGCACTGACTTATTGTCAGTGTATTGGTGACTTAGAAACACCAATACACAGACATATGCTCATGTAATTCATTCAGACTGTGGTCAACATTACCCAGCTTACATGTGAGTTCACACACATTTGTATACACACATCATTCCCCATCCCCTTCCCAATAGCTCATTATCAATATTCACATGTATTCCTGTCAGAGTAGAAATAAATTCCCACTGCCTGAGGCTGTGTTCACTTTCATGACAGGCAACTAGAGCTTCCTACTTCTCTCTCACCATCTTAGACATCACCCTAGAGATGACACACCAGTGATAAGGCACTTTCGCCCAGGGAGAAGGAATTGTGCTCCTTTTGGAGGATGACCTAGCCCTATGGCTTTTTTCTCTTCCTAGTGAAAAGGGAGAGCTCCCCACCTGCAGTAGAAGAGCCCAGAGATGAATCTACACAGTGAAGGCAGGAAGCAGGGCACAGACATTTTGAGGATGATGAAGCTTTTTCTCAAATTCTCATCCCTGCTACTATAGAAACATTAGCTACCCTGGAGGGCTGAGAATCCTAACCATTCCTTCTCACCCTTCTCTTCATATTGCTCTACTTACCAGAGGTCATCTCATCTCACAGGCCCTGCTCTGTTCCTCAAAATTGGCAGTCACCACAGTGATGGCATACACACTCTCCTGTTCTCTCATTCCTCTCTAAGGTCAGTTAACATCAGTCACATGCCAACGTGGAGGCTACAGCTGGACTATGTCCAGGTTAATTCCAATGTGAGGTTCTGTAGGACTTGAGAAATAACTGGAAATAACCTTCTGTTTTCCCCAGAGTCCAGGTAAGTTGCATAATTTGGGGCAGGCCATGTCTCCTATTTTCTATCTTCTACAACTGGTTACCTATAGTTTGTCCAGAGGTCTCAGCCAGAGAGAGAGAGAGAAAACATCCCACGCTCACAAATTAGAATAATTAACATTAAAATAACCATATTGCCCAAAGCAATTTAAGGACCCAGTGTACTCCTTATCAAAATACCAACATCATTTTTTGCAGAATCAGATTTTTAAAAATCCTAAAATTCACGTGGGAAAAAAATGAACCCAAATTGCCAAAGTAATCCTAAACATGAAGGACAAAGCTGGAGGTATGACATTTCCTGAACTCAAATTATATGACAAGAGAGTAAAAAATGATGGATAAGAGGGAGGACTAAATTGCAACTTTCACTTGGATGGATGAGCAGCATGTGGAGATATATTGTAGACTTTTGCTCCAAGAAAGTATATTCCTGTAAGAATATACCAGGAAAGCCAAGAGAATCCACACACCCTTTGAAGGAAACAGATTGATCCTGCACGACCCAGGAGACAGCCCAAATTATGTGAGTATCCCAACAGTGAAAGTGGGAAAGCAGGATTGTCCACCCCCAAACACACACCCTCACTGGGGAATCTGAAGGTCCAGATCATGGAAGAACGATTAGACCTCACCTGGATCTGAGACAATTTACAGAGCTGAGTGAAACACAGGGATGGATGAAACAGCGGGAGAAGCCCTGTGGGCTCTCTGAGTCCCCAGGGAATCATTTCTGACTTGTTACCCAGTGGTCCTTGGGGAGGGCTGCCAGAGGAACTGGGAAAAGACCACAGGGAAAAGGAAACCTCCTGGTGAACTTTGTAACAATTCCAACTGAATGTGAAGTTTCCTGGCCAGAACTCGGGGGCAGGGGTGTGTGTGAATCTGGTGTGCAGACTCAACAGGCCAGGAGGCACAAAAGCCCTGCTTGCTTTCTCAGCCAGGAGGCTGGTAGCCTAAGGCAAGTTCTCAGCCCTACTCACTCACTGACTGGTAACAAATTTGGCACTGCTGAAGGGCCATGGTGGGAGTGAGACTGGTCTTTTGGGTTGTGTGGGAGCTGGGTGAGGCCTATAACTACTAGCTTTTCCTGACTTCCTGACAACCTGCATGACACAGTAGAGGCACCCATAATCCTCCTGGAAACATAACTCCATTGACTTGGGAACCACACCCCATCCCCTACAGCAGCCACAGCAAGCCCTGCCCAAGGAGAGTCTGAGCTCAGACACACCTAATGCTGCTCCCACCTGATGGTCCTTCCTCACCCACCCTGGTGACTGAAGGCAAAGTTTATATTCTCTTGTGAGTTCTAGGGCCCCACGATCACCTGATCCTCCCCTATACTACCACAGTTGATGCTCTCTTGAAAGCATCACTTCCTGGCATGAGGCCAACCAGCACAAAACTAGTGCATTAAATAACTACAACTAAGGATCCTCACAGAATCCATTTTACTCTCCTGCCACCTCCACTGGAGCAGGTGCTGGTATCCATGACTGAGAGACCTAAAGATGTTTCACACCACAGGACTCTGTGCAGACACCCTCCATCCCACTCAACATTAGCCTGGAGACCAGTAGTCATTTCTCTTTTAGATCTGCTGGGTCGCTAGATCCAGAAGAGAAATAACAATAACTACAGTTTAGCTCTCAGGAAACCACATCCCTAGGAAAAGGGAGAGAGTACTACATCAAGGGATCACTCCATTGGACAAAAGAAGGACAGCAGCTTTGAGTCCCAGGACTTGCCTCTGACATAGTCTACTCAAATGAAAAGAAATCAGAAAAACAATTCTGTTAATATGATAAAACAAGGTTCTTCAACACAGCCAAAAAAAAAAAAAAAAAAAAAAAAAAAAAATCACACTAGCTCACCCGCAATGGATTCAAACCAAGAAGAAATCCCTGAATTGCCAGAAAAAGAATTTAGAAGGTCAATTATTAAACTAATCAATGAGGCACCAGAGAAAGGTGAAGTCCAACTTAAGAAAATTTAAAAAAATGATATTTGATATGAGGGAAAAAATCTTCAGTGAAATAGATACTATCAATTAAAAACAATCACAACTTCAGGAAATAAAGGACACACTTAGAGAAATGCAAAATATAGTAGAAAGTCTCAGCAATAGAATCAAACAAGCATAAGAAAGAACTCCAGAGCTCAAAGACAAGGTTTTTGAAATAACTCAATCCAACAAAGATGAGGAAAAAAGAATTTAAAAAAAAGCACAAACCTCCAAGAAGCTTGGGATTATGTTAAACAACCAAACAACCAAACCTAAGAATAATTGGCATTCCTGAAGAATAAGAGAAATCTTAAAGTTTGGAAAACATATTTGGGGGAATAATTAAGGAAAACTTCCTCAGCCTTGCTAGAGATCTAGACATCCAAATACAAGAAACTCAAAGAACACCTGGAAAATTTATCACGAAGAGGCAAATAATCATCAGGTTATCTAAAGTCTAGACAAAGAAAACAATCTTAAGAGCTGTGAGGCAAAAGCACCAGATAACCTATAAAAGAAAACCTACCAAATTAACAACAGATTTCTCAGAAGAAACCCTACAAGCTAAAAGGGATTAAGGCACTGTCTTCAGCCTTCTTAAACAAGACAATTATCAGCCAAGAATTTTGTATCCAGTGAAACTAAGTTTCATTAACAAAGGAAAGATACAGTCTTTTAGAGACAAACAAATGCTGAGAGAATTCGACATTGCCATGCCAGCACTATGAGAACTGCTAAAAGGAGCTCTAAATCTTGAAACAAATCCTAGAAACAAGTCAAAACAGAACCTCTTTAAAGTATGAATCTCATAGGACCTATAAAAATATGCAATAAATTGGGAGGCAAGATGGCGTCATAGAGGTGACTCAGGATTGCAGCTCTCAGTGAAGGCGCAGAGGGTGAGTCCTAGCTGCATTCTTGGATGTTCCTTTTATGCCCACAGAGCGTTGAAAGTCCCAGGTGTGGGAGAGACACTGGACGCTAGCAGCCGGCTAACGCAACCGGCTCCCGCCGCCTCTTCGGCCGGCGCCGCAGCGGGACCCGGTGCGGAACTCACTGGTCTGGGTGCCCTGTTAAACCGGCAATCTGAGATTTGGAAGGGCAGATTGGCATGTCCATCTGATTGAACGGGACTTGGACAATGAGCCAGACCAGGAGTTTCCTGGGAAGCGTGATCTGAGCCGGGGTAGTGGGCAGCGGCACGGGAGATCGCACGGATCCCAGTGCCCTAGCGGCAGGCTCCTGGGGCGCCAGTGAGAGAGTCGACCTTTCAGCTTGGGGAGAGGAAGAGAGAGAGAGAGAGGATGGACTCTGAGGCAGGGAGCTGGGTGATCGGGCTCGGAGGGTCCCACGCTCAAGGGGACAAGCAGGGCGGCGACTGGAGGCGCTTGGGGCTGAGAGTTCTGTTGCCGGCATTTAGGACGGTGCAGCCCGGTCAGGGAGGGGCGTCCATCATTCCTGACGAAGTGCATCCCCACTTAAGTACCGCCCAGGACTGACGCAGCCTGCCGTTGCCGAGGCAACCTGCCATAACAGAGAGAGTCCGCCACGCAGCAACACGGCGGACCCACGTAAGCAGGTCAGAGCCCCGGCAGGCAAATAGTGAATAGACTGCCACCTAGTGGGGCAGGACAGTGCAACAGATACTCATAAAGAAAGCCCCAACTCCCTGAGACAGAGCATCTAAGGGTGAAAAAAAAAAAAGAGTGGTGTTTTATGAGTTCTATTGCAGCAGACATAACCTCCCAACAACCCTGAATGAACGGAGCTCACAGCTCAGCACTGGAGCTCCTATAAAGCACAGACTGTCTCCTCAAGCAGCTCCCTGACCCCTGTATATCCAAGGAGTCACCCCAGAAAAGGACTAATCAGACTGACATTTGGCTGGCATCATTCTGGAACAAGGGCAGCAGAAAAAGAAACTGATATCATCCCTCACTGTTCTGCAGCTGCTGCAGGTATACCCCAGACAAGCAGGGCCTGGAGTGGACCTCAGCACTCATACAGCAGAGAGGATAGATCATTAGAGGGAAAACTAAGTAACAGAAATACTTCATCATCAACAATCTCAGTGTCCACACAGAGACCCAATTGAAAAATCAGCCACTACTAAGACAACAGGCGGATAAATCCATAAAGATGGGAAGAAACCAGTGCAAAAAGGAGGAAAGCACCTGAAACCAAAACACCTCACCTCCAAAAAAGGACCAAAACTCCTCACCAGCAAGGGAACAAAGCTGGACAGAGAATGAATGTGACGAAATGACGGAATCAGACTTCAGAAAGTGGATAATGAGAAACTTCAGTGAGCTAAAGGAACATGTTCTAAACCAGTGCAAAGAAACTAAGAACCTTGAAAAAAGATTTGAAAAAAGATTCGAGGAATTGATAACGAGAATGGACAACTTAGAGAGGAATATGAATGAATTGAAGGAGCTGAAAAACACAACACGAGAACTTCGCAAAGCATGCACAAGTTTCAACAGCCGAATTGACCAAGCAGAAGAAAGAATATCAGAAGTTGAAGATCAACTCAATGAAATAAAACGAGAAACCAAGATTAAAGAAAAAAGCACAAAAAGGAATGAACAAAATCTCCAAGAAATGTGGGACTATGTGAAGAGACCCAACCTACGTTTGATAGGTGTATCAGAATGTGACGAAGAGAATGAATCCAAGCTGGAAAACACTCTTCAGGATATTATCCAGGAAAATTTCCCCAACCTAGCAAGACAGGTCAATACTCAACTCCAGGAAATACAGAGAACACCACAAAGATACTCCGCAAGAAGAGCAACCCCAAGGCACATAATCGTCAGATTCACCAGGGTTGAAACGAAGGAGAAAATACTAAGGGCAGCCAGAGAGAAAGGTCGGGTCACCCACAAAGGGAAGCCCATCAGACTCACAGCAGATCTCTCGGCAGAGACTCTACAAGCCAGAAGAGAGTGGGGGCCAATATTCAACATCCTTAAAGAAAAGAGCTTTCAACCCAGAATTTCATATCCAGCCAAACTGAGCTTCATAAGTGAAGGAAAAATAAAATCCTTCACGAACAAGCAAGTACTCAGAGATTTTGTCACCACTAGGCCTGCTTTACAAGAGCTCCTGAAAGAGGCACTACACATAGAAAGAAACAACCAGTTCCAGCCATCCTAAAAGTATACCAAATGCTAAAGACCATCAACAAAATGAAGAATGTACATGAAACAACGGGAGAAACAGCCAGCTAGCATCAAAATGGCAGTATCAAATTCACACATAACAATATTAACCCTGAATGTAAATGGGCTAAATGCACCAATCAAAAGACACAGACTGGCAAATCGGATAAAAAACCAAAACCCATCGGTGTGCTGTATCCAGGAAACCCACCTCACATGCAAAGATACACAAAGGCTCAAAATAAAGGGATGGAGGAAGATTTACCAAGCAAATGGAGAGCAAAAAAAAGCAGGAGTTGCAATTCTCATCTCTGATAAAATAACTTTAAAGTAACAAAGATCAAAAGGGACAAAGAAGGTCACTACATAATGGTAAAAGGATTGATACAACAAGAAGAGATAATGATTCTAAATATATATGGACCCAATGTAGGAGCACCCAGATATATAAGGCAAGTTCTTAATGACTTACAAAGGGACTTAGACTCCCACACAATAATAGTGGGAGACTTTAACACTCCACTGTCAATAGCAGACAGATCAACCAGACAGAAAATTAACAAGGATATCCAGGACTTGAACTCAGACCTGGAACAAGCAAACCTGATAGACATTTACAGAACTCTCCACCCCAAATCCACAGAATATACATTCTTCTCAGCACCACATCACACCTACTCCAAAATTGACCACATAATTGGAAGTAAAGCACTCCTCAGCAAATGCAAAACAACTGAAATCATAACAAACAGTCTCTCAGACCATAGTGCAATCAAGTTGGAACTCAGAATTCAGAAAATAACTCAGAACCACACAGCTTCATGGAAACTGAACAACTGGCTCTTGAATGTTGATTGGATAAACAATGAAATGAAGGCAGAAATAAAGAAGTTCTTTGAAACCAACGAGAATGAAGACACAACGTACCAGAATCTCTGGGACACATTTAAAGCAGTCTGTAGAGGAAAATATATAGCAATAAGTGCCCACATGAGAAGAGTGGAGAGATCCAAAATTGACACCCTATCATCAAAATTGAAAGAGCTAGAGGAGCAAGATCAAAAAAGCTCAAAACCTAGCCGAAGACAAGAAATAACTAAGATCAGAGCAGAACTGAAGGAGATAGAGACAAGAAAAACCCTTCAAAAAATCAATAAATCTAAGAGCTGGTTTTTCGAAAAGATCAACAAAATAGACAGACCACTAGCCAGACTGATAAAAAAGAAGAAAGAGAACAACCAAATAGATGCAATAAAAAATGATAATGGGGAAATCACCACAGATTCCACAGAAATTCAAACCATCATCAGAGAATACTACAAACAACTCTATGCACATAAACCAGTAAATCAGGAAGAAATGGATAAATTCCTGGACGCCTGTGTCCTCCCAAGCCTAAACCAGGAGGAAGCCGAAACTATGAATAGACCAATAACAAAATCTGAAGTTGAGGCAGCAATTAAGAGCCTACCACACAAAAAAACCCCAGGTCCAGATGGGTTCACAGCCGAATTCTACCAGACACACAAAGAGGATCTGGTACCATTCCTTCTGAAACTATTCCAAATAATCCAAAAAGAGGGAACCCTTCCCAAATCATTTTATGAGACCAACTTTATCCTGATACCAAAACCTGGCAGAGACTCAACAAGAAAAGAAAACTTCAGGCCAATATCCATGATGAACATAGATGCAAAAATCTTCAATAAAATACTGGCAAACCAATTGCAGCAGCACATTAAAAAACTTATCCATCATGATCAAGTAGGATTCATCCCGGGGATGCAAGGCTGGTTCAACATACGCAAGTCTATAAATGTAATTCACCACATAAACAGAAGCAAAAACAAAAACCACATGATTATCTCAATTGATGCAGAGAAGGCATTTGACAAAATTCAACAGCCCTTTATGCTAAAAACCCTCAATAAACTTGGTATTGATGGAACATATCTCAAAGTAATAAAAGCTATTTATGACAAACCAACAGCCAATATCATACTTAATGGGCAAAAACTGGAAGCATTCCCTTTGAAATCTGGCACTAGACAAGGATGCCCTCTCTCACCACTTCTATTCAACATAGTACTGGAAGTTCTAGCCAGAGCAATCAGGCAAGAAAAAGAAATAAAGGGTATTCAAATAGGAAAGGTGGAAGCCAAATTGTCTCTATTTGCAGACGACATGATAGTATACCTAGAAGACCCCATCACCTCAGCCCAAAAGCTCCTGCAACTGATAAGCAACTTCAGCAAATCTCAGGATATAAAATCAATGTTCAAAAATCACAAGCATTCCTATACACCAATAACAGACTTAAAGAGAACCAAATCAAGAACGAACTGCCATTCACAATTGCTACAAAGAAAATAAAATACCTAGGAATACAACTCACTAGGAATGTAAGGGACCTCTTTAAGGAAAACTACAAACAACTGCTCAATGAAATAAGAGAGGACACAAACAGATGGAGAAACATTCCATGTTCGTGGTTAGGAAGAATCAATATCGTGAAAATGGCTATACTGCCCAAAGTAATTTACACAATCAATGCTATCCCCATCAAACTACCATTGAATTTCTTCACAGAACTGGAAAAAACCACCATGAATTTCATATGGAACCAAAAAAGAGCCCGCATAGCCAAGTCAATTCTAAGCAAAAAGAACACAGCAGGAGGCATCATGCTACCAGACTTCAAACTATACTACAAGACTACAGTAATCAAAACAGCATGGTACTGGTACCAAAACAGAGATATAGACCAATGGAACAGAACAGAGGCATCGGAGGCAACACAACACATCTACAACCATATTATCTTTGATAAACCAGACAAAAACAGGCAATGGGGAAAGGATTCCCTATTTAATAAATGGTGTTGGGAAAACTGGCTAGCCATGTGCAGAAAGCAGAAACTGGACCCCTTCCTGACACCTTACACTAAAATTAACTCCAGATGGATTAAAGACTTAAACGTAAGACCTGACACCATAAAAACCCTAGAAGAAAATCTAGGCAAAACCATTCAGGACATAGGAGTAGGCAAGGACTTCATGAACAAAACACCAAAAGCATTGGCAACAAAAGCCAAAATAGACAAATGGGACCTAATCAAACTCCACAGCTTCTGCACAGCAAAACAAACAGTCACTAGAGTGAATCGGCAACCATCAGAATGGGAAAAAATCTTTGCAGTTTACACATCTGACAAAGGGCTGATATCCAGAATTTACAAAGAACTCAAACAGATTTACAGAAAAAAACAAACAAGCCCATTCAAAAATGGGCAAAGGATATGAACAGAAACTTTACGAAAGCAGACATACATGAGGCCAGCAAACATATGAAAAAGTGCTCATCGTCATTGGTCATTAGAGAGATGCAAATCAAAACCACATTGAGATACCATCTCACATCAGTTAGAATGGCGATCATTAAAAAATCTGGAGACAGCAGATGCTGGAGAGGATGTGGAGAAATAGGAACACTCTTACACTGTTGGTGGGAGTGTAAATTAGTTCAACCATTGTGGAAGACAGTGTGGCGATTCCTCAGGGACCTAGAAATAGAAATTCCATTTGACCCAGCAATCCCATTACTGGGTATCTATCCAAAGGACTATAAATCATTCTACTATAAGGACACATGCACACGAATGTTCATTGCAGCACTGTTTACAATAGCAAAGACCTGGAACCAACCCAAATGCCCAACGATGATAGACTGGACTGGGAAAATGTGGCACATATACACCATGGAATATTATGCAGCAATCAAAAATGATGAGTTTGTGTCCTTTGTAGGGACATGGATGAATCTGGAGAACATCATTCTCAGCAAACTGACACAAGAACAGAAAAAGAAATACCACATATACTCACTCATAGGTGGGTGAGAAAAATGAGAACACGTGGACACAGAGAGGCAGTCTACTATACACTGGGGACTGTTGGGGGGAATGGGGGAGGGACAGCAGCGGGGGGCTGGGGAGGATAGCCTGGGGATGACTACCAAGTGTGGGTGAAGGGGAGGAAAGCAGCAAAGCACACTGCCATGTGTTTACCTATGCAACTATCTTGCTCGTTCTGCACATGTACCCCCAAACCTATAATGCAATAAAAATTAAAAAAAAAAAATATGCAATAAAAAAAAAGGTATTCACAAAACAAACAGTACAATGAATGGAATAGCACCTCACATCTCTATACTAACATTGAATGTAAATGGCCTAAATGCTCCATTTAAAAGATATAGAATTGTAGAAAAAATAAGAATTCAACAACCAACTATCTGCTGCCCTCAAGAGACACACCTAACACACAAGGACTCACATAAACTTAAGGTAAAATGGTGGAAAAAAAACATTTCATGCAAATAGACACCAAAAGTGAGCAGAAGTAGCTATTATTATATCAGACAAAACAAACTTTAAAGCAACAGCAGTTAAAAAAGATAAAAAGGGACATTATATAACAGTAAAAGGCCTTGTCCAACTAGAAAATATCACAATCCTAAATATATATGTACCTAACACTGGGGCTCCCATATTTATAAAACAATTACTACTAGACCTAAGAAATTAGAGAAAGCAACACAATAATAGTGAGAGACTTCAATACTTCACTGTCAGCACTAGACAAGTCATCAAGACAGAAAGTCAACAAAGAAACAATGGATTTAAACTATAACCTGGAAAAAAATGGACTGAACAGATATTTACAGAACATTCTACCCAACAACCACAGAATATACATTCTATTTATCAGTGCATAGAACTTTCTCCAAGATACTATGATAGGCCACAAAACAAGTCTCAATAAATTTAAGAAAATTGAAATTAAGTCAAGTATTTTCTCTAACCACAGTGAAATAAAATTGGAAATTAACTCCAAAAAAAAACCTCCATAACAATGCAAATACATGGAAATTAAATAACCTGCTCCTGGATAGGAATGGTGGCTCATGCCTGTAATTTCAGCACTTTGGGAGGCCGAGGTGGATGGATCACCAGAGGTCAGGAGTTCAAGACCAGCCTAGTAAACACGCCAAAACCCTACCTCTACTAAAAATACAAAAATCAGCCAGGCATGATAGCACACTCCTGTAATCCCAGCTATTTGGGTGGCTGAGGCAGGAGAATTGCCTGAACCTGGGAGGTGGAGGTTGCAATGAGCTGATAGTACACCGCTGCATTTCAGCATCAATGACAGAGTGAGACTCTGCCTCAAAAAGAAATATGTAAATAAATAAATAAATAAATAACCTACTCCTGAGTGATCACTGGGGTCAACAATCCAATCAAGATGGAAATTAAAAAATTCTTTCAACTGAATAATAATAGAGACACAACCCATCAAAACCTCTGAGATACAGCAAAGGTGGTGGTAAGAGGGAAGTTCATAGCCTTAAATGCCTACATCAAAAATTCTGAAGGAGCACAAATAGACAATCTAAGTTCACACCTCAAGGAACCAGAGAAACAACAAACCAAACCTGAACCCAGCAGATAAAACAAAATAACAATGATCCAGAGCAGAACTAAATAAAATTGAAACAACAACAACAAAGATAAATAAAATTGATAGACCATTAGCAAGATTAACCAAGAAAAAAAGAGAGAAAACACAAATAATCTCATTAAGAAATAAAATAGGAGATATTACAAGCAACCACAAAAAAATAATTCAAGGCTAATATGAACACCTTTACACATATAAACTAGAAAATCTAGAGGAGAGGAGAAGATGGTGCTATAGAAGCAACTCAGGATTGCAGCTCCCAGTGAAAGCACAGAGGGTGAGTGGACCCCACATTTCCAGATGAATCTTTATTGCTCACAGACCAGGAGATTCCCAGGTGTAGGAGCCCCACAGGCCACCAGCATGGCTGTTTTGGCCAGCACCACAGCGCAGTGGCACTCCGCACAAAATACACTGCTCTGGTTGCCCTGTTAAACCAGCAATTTGAGATTAGGGAAGGTGGATTAGCACACTCATCTGAATAAACAGGACTTAAACAGTAAGCCAGGCCAGAAAATTCCCAGGCAGTGACGTTGCTTCAGCCGGTGCAGTGTGTTGCCACACGGGAAATCACACAGATCCTGGTTCCCTTTCAGCCGGTGACTGGAAAACCTGGGAGAGAGTCAACTCTTCAACTTAAAAAAAAAGGGGGGGCTCTGAGGCAGAGAGCCAGGTGATCAGGCTCGGTGGGTCCCACTCCCACAAAAACAAACAAAACAGCAATTGGAAACACTCAGGGTTGAGAGTTTCAAGGCAAGCACAGCTGAACCCAGGATGGTGCAGCTTGGTGGGGCTCCACCATTACTGAGGCACTCCACCCCTATGGAGGTACTCTGCCATTGTTGAGGCAGCCTATCATTGCTGAGGAAACCCGCCGTTGCTGAGGCAACCTGCCATAACAGAGAGAGTCTGCCATTACAGAGAAGGGCCACCATCACCACAGCAGTTCTAAACACACCCATATAAACAGGACAACAGGGAATTATACATGGAAGCAGGGCAGAGCCCATGACAGCAGGGTGGAGCCCATGGCAACAGGGCTGAGCCCATGGCAGCAGGGCTCTGGTGGAGCCCACAGGAGCTCAGCATAGCTGCTGCAGGCAGGCAGTGACTGGACTGCTTCCTTGCTGGGCAGGACAGTGCAATGGATACTCATAAATAAAGCCCTAACTCCCCGGGACAGAGCACCTGAGAAAAAAAGGGGCTTTATGAGTTCTGCTGCAGCAGACTTAAATGTACCTGCCTAGCAGCTCTCAATGAACAACGAAGCTCACAGCTCAGCACTTCAGCTTCTATAAAGTACAGACTGTCTCCTCAAGCAGCACTCTGACCCCCGTATATCCAAAGAGTCACCTCACAAAGGACTGATCAGACTCACATTTAGTGGGCATCATTCTGGGACAGAGATAGCAGAAGAACCTGGTAGCAACCCTCACTGTTCCGCAGCTGCTACAGGGTTCCCTAGGCAAGCAGGGCCTGGAGTGGACCTCAGCAGTCTTACAGCAGAGAGGCTAGACTGTTAGAAGAAAAACTAAGAAACAGAAATACTTCATCATCATCAATCTGAACGTCCACTCAGAGACTCAATCAAAAAGTCATCAACTACTCAGACAACAGGTGGATAAATCCACAAAGATGGGAAGAAACCAATGCAAAAAGGAAAAAAACACCTGAAACCGGAACACCTCACCTCCTACAAACGACCACAATCCCTCACTAGCAAGGGAACAAATCTGGACAGAGAATGAGTGTGATGAAAGGACAGAATCAGACTTCAGGAGGTGGGAAATGAGAAAATTCCATGAGCTAAAAGAACATGCTCTAACTCAATGCAAAGAAACTAAGAACCTTGAAAAAGGATTTGAGAAAATAATAACAAGAATGGACAACTTAGAGAGGAATATGAGTGAATTGATGGAGCTGAAAAACACAACAAGAGAACTTCGCGAAGCATGCACAAGTCTCAACGGCCGAATTGACCAAGCAGAAGAAAGGATACCAGAGGTCGAAGATGAGCTCAATGAAATCAAATGAAAAGGCAAGGCTAGAGAAAAAATTCAAAAAGGAATGAACAAAGTCTCCAAGAAATGTGGGACTATGTGAAGAGACCTAATCTACATTTGATAGGTGTACCTGAATGTGACGAAGAGAATGAATCCAAGCTGGAAAATACTCTTCAGGATATTATCCAGGAAAATTTCCCCAACCTAGCAAGGCAGGCCAATACTCAAGTCCAGGAAATACCGAGAACACCACAAAGATATTCCGCAAGAAGAGCAACCCAAAGGCACATAATCATCAGATTCACCAGGGTTGAAGTGAAGGAGAAAATGCTAAGGGCAGCCAGAGAAAAAGGTCGGGTCACCCACAAAGGGAAGCCCATCAGACTCACAGCAAATCTCTTGGCAGAAACCCTACAAGACAGAAGAGAGTGAGGGCCAATATTCAACATCCTTAAAGAAAAGACCTTTCAACCAAGAATTTCATATCCAGTCAAACTGAGCTTCATAAGTGAAGGAAAAATAAAATCCTTTGCGAACAAGCAAGTACTCAGAGATTTTGTCACCACCAGGCCTGCTTTACAAGAGCTCCTGAAAGAGGCACTACACATAGAAAGGAACAACCAGTACCACCCATTCCAAAAACATACCAAATACTAAAAAGCATCAACAAAATGAAGAATCTGCATCAACTAATGGGCAAAACAGCCAGCTAGCATCAAAATGGCAGTATCAAATTCACACATAACAATATTAACCCTAAATGTAAATGGGCTAAATGCACCAATCAAAAGACACAGACTGGCAAATTGGATAAAAAGACAAAACCCATCGGTGTGCTGTATCCAGGAAACTAATCTCACATGCAAAGATACACAAAGACTCAAAATAAAGAAATGGAGGAAGATTTACCAAGCAAATGGAGAGCAAAAAAAAGCAGGAGTTGCAATTCTCATCTCTCATAAAATAGACTTTAAAGCAACAAAGATCAAAAGAGACAAAGAAGGACATTACATAATGGTAAAAGAATCGATACAACAAGAAAAGCTAATGATCCTAAATATATATGGAACCAATACAGGAGCACCCAGATATATAAGGCAAGTTCTTAATGACTTACAAAGAGACTTAGACTCCCACACAATAACAATGGGACACTTTAACACTTCACTGTCAATATTAGACAGATCAACCAGACAGAAAATTAACAAGGATATCCAGGACTTGAACGTCAGACCTAGAACAAGCAAACCTGATAGACATTTACAGAACTCTCCACCCAAAATCCACAGAATATACATTCTTCTCAGCACCACTTCACACCTACTCTAAAATTGACCACATAATTGGAAGTAAATCACTCCTCAGCAAATGCAAAACAACGGAAATCATAACAAACAGTCTCTCAGACTATAGTGCAATGAAGTTAGAACTCAGAATTCAGAAACTAACTCAGAACCGCACAGCTTCACAGAAACTGAACAACTGGCTCTTGAATGTTGACTGGATAAACAATGAAATGAAGGCACAAATAAAGAAGTTCTTCAAAACCAACGAGATCGAAGACACAACATACCAGAATCTCTGGGACACATTTAAAGCAGTCTCTAGAGGAAAATACATAGCAATAAGTGCCCATATGAGAAGAGTGGAGAGATCCAAAATTGACACCCTATCATCAAAATTGAAAAAGCTAGAGGAGTAAGATCAAAAAAGCTCAAAACCTAGCAGAAGAAAATAAATAATTAAGACCAGAGCAGAACTAAAAAAGATAGAGACATGAAAAAAACCTTCAAAAATCAATAAATCCAAGAGCTGGTTATTTTTAAAGATCAACAAAATAGATCACTAGCCAAATTAATAAAATAGAAAAGAGAGAATAACCAAATAGATGCAATAAAGAATGATAAAGGGGAAATCAGCACAGATTCCACAGAAATTCAAACCATCATCAGAGAATATTACAAACAAGTCTATGCACATAAGCTAGTAAACCTGGAAGAAATGAATAAATTCCTGGACACTTGTGTCCTCTTAACCCTAAACCAGGAGGAAGCCGAAACTATGAATAGACCAATAACAAAATCTGAAGTTGAGGCAGCAATTAAGAGCCTACCACACAAAAAAAGCCCAGGTCCAGATGGGTTCACAGCCGAATTCTACCAGACACACAAAGAGGAACTGTTACCATTCCTTCTGAAACTATTCCAAATAATTCAAAAAAAGGGAATCCTTCCCAAATCATTTTATGAGACCAACATCATCCTGATACAGAAACCCGGCAGAAACTCAACTCAACCAAAAAAGAAAACTTCAGGCCAATATCCATGATGAACATAGACGCAAAAATCTTCAATAAAATACTGGCAAGCCAATTGTAACAGCACATCAAAAAGCTTATCCACCATGATCAAGTAGGATTCATCCGGGGATGCAAGGCTGGTTCAACATACGCAAGTCTATAAACGTAATTCACCACATACACAGAACCAAAAACAAAAACCACACGATTATCTCAATTGACACAGAGAAGGCCTTTGCCAAAATCCAACAGCCCTTTATGCTAAAAACCCTCAATAAACTCGGTATTGATGGAATGTTTCTCAAAATAATAAAAGCTATTTATGACAAACCAACAGCCAATATCATACTGAATGGGTAAAAATTGCAAGCATTCCCTTTGAAATCTAGCATTAAACAAGGATGCCCTCTCTCACCACTCCTATTCAATATAGTGCTGGAAGTTCTAGCCAGAGCAATCAGGCAAGAAAAAAAATAAAGGGTATTCAAATAAAAAAGGAGGAAACCAAATTGTCTCTATTTGCAGAAGACATGATAGTATATCGAGAAGACCCCATCATCTCAGCCCAAAAACTCCTGAAACTGGTAAGCAACTTCAGCAAAGTCTCAGGATACAAAATCAATGTGCAAAAATCACAAGCATTCCTATACACCAATAACAGACTGAAAGAGAGCCAAATCAAGAACAAACTGCCATTCACAATTGCTACAAAGAATATAAAATACCTAGGAATACAACTAGCAAAGAATGTAAAGGACCTCTTCAAGGAGAACTACAAACCACTGCTCAACAAAATAAGAGAGGACACAAACAGATGAAGAAACATTCCATGTTTATGGTTAGGAAGAATCAATATCATGAAAATGGCCATACTGCCCAAAGTAATTTACAGACTCAATGCTATCCCCATCAAGCTACCAATGACCTTCTTCACAGAACTGGAGAAAACCACCTTTACCTTCATATGGAACCAAAAGAGAGCCCACATAGCCAAGTCAATTCTAAGCAAAAAGAACACAGTGGGAGGCATCACACTACCAGACTGCAAACTACACTACAAGGCTACAGTAATCAAAACAGCATGGTACTGGTACCAAAACAGAGATATAGACCAATGGAACAGAACAGAGGCATCAGAGGCAACACAACATATCTACTACCATACTATCTTTGATAAAGCTAAGAAAAACAAGCAATGGGGAAAGGATTCCCTGTTTAATAAATGGTGTTGGGAAAACTGGCTAGCCATGTGCAGAAAGCAGAAACTGGACCCCTTCCTGACACCTTACACTAAAATTAACTCTATATGGATTAAAGACTTAATCATAAGATCTGGCACCATAAAAAAAAAACAGAAAAAAGTCTAGGCAAAACCATTCAGGACATAGGAGTAGACAAGGACTTCATGACCAAAACACCAAAAGCATTGGCAACAAAAGCCAAAATAGACAAACAGGACCTAATCAAACTCCACAGCTTCTGCATGGCTAAAGAAACAGTCATTAGAGTGAATCGGCAACCAACAGAATGGGAAAAAAATTTTGCAGTTTACCCACCTGACAAAGGGCTGATATCCAGAATTTACAAAGAACTCAGATTTATTAAAAAAAACAAAACAAAACAAGCCAATTCAAAAATGGGCAAAGGATATGAACACTTTACAGAAGAAGACATACATGAGGCCAACAAACATGAAAAAATGCTCATCATCACTGGTGATCAGAGAAATGCAAATCAAAACTACATTGAGATACCATCTCATGCCAGTTAGAATGGCGATCATTAAAAAATCTGGAGACAACAGATGCTGTAGAGGATGTGGAGGAATAGGAACACTTTTACACTGCTGGTGGGAGTGTAAATTAGTTCAACCATTGTGGAAGACAGTGTGGCAATTCCTCAAGGACCTAGAAATAGAAATTCCATTTGACCCAGCAATCCCAATACTGGTTATATATCCAAAGGACTATAAATGGTTCTACTATAAGGACACATGCACACGAACGTTCACTGCAGCACTGTTTACAATAGCAAAGACTGGGAACCAACCCAAATGTCCATCAATAATAGACTGGACTGGGAAAATGTGGCACATATACACCATGGAATATTATGCAGCAATCAAAAATGATGAGTTGGTGTCCTTTGTAGGGACATGGATGAATCTGGAGAACATCATTCTCAGCAAACTGACACAAGAACAGAAAATGAAATACCATATGTTCCCACTCATAGGCGAGTGATTAACAATGAGAATACATGAACACAGGGAGGGGAGCACTACACACTGGGGTCTATTTGGGTGAATAGGGGAGGGACAGCGGGGTGGGGGGAGCTGAGGAGGGATAGTATGGGGAGAAATGCCAGATGTGGGTGAAGTGGAGGAAGGCAGCAAATCACACTGCCACATGTGTACCTATGCAACTATCTTGCATGTTCTGCACATGTACCCCAAAATGTAAAATGCAAAAAAAAAAAATGATTATTAGGGATTCACATGATATATGATTAACGTTTCTGTGTAATCAGGACTTGCAACACCCCAAATGCTCCTATCTGACTCTTCCTAAAAAATAAACAAATAAAAACACAGTGCTAAACTTTAAAAGAAAAAAAAGAAAATCTAGAGGAGATGGAAAAGTTCCTGATAAGATACAACCCTCCTAGCTTGAATCAGGAAGAATTAGAAACCCTGAAAAGACCAATAACAAGTAATGAGGTTCATATGGTAATTAACAAAAAAATTACCAACAAAAAGAAGTCAAGGACCAGACAGACTCACAGCTGAATTCTATCACACATGCAAAGAAGAGTTGGTACCAATCCTATTGACACTATTCCATAAGAAAGAGAAAGAGGGAATTCTCCCTAAATCATTTGATGAAGCCAGTATCATCCTAATGCCAAAACCAGGAAAGGTCATTAAAAAAAAAAAAAGAAAACTACAGACCAATATTTCTGATGAACATAGATGCTAAAATCCTGAACAAAATATTAGCTAACCAAATCCAATAACGTATCAAAAAGATAATCAACCATAATCAACTGGGTTTATGCCAAGAATGCAGGGATGGTTTTATATAAGCAAGTCAATAAATGTGATACATTCCATAAACAGAATTAAAAACAACAACGAAAAAATCACATGATCATCTCAATAGATGTAGAAAAAACATTTCAAAAAATCTAACATCTCCTTATGATTAAAACCCTTAGCAAAATTGGCATACAAAAGACATACCTCAACGTAATAAAAGTCATCTATGACAAACCCATAGCCAACATAATACTGAATGGAGAAACGTTGAAAGCATTCTCTCTGAGAACTGGAACAAGTCAAGGATGCTCACTCTCACCACTTCTATTCAACACAGTACTAGAAGTTCTAGCCAGAGCAATCAGACAAGAGAATGAAATAAAGGACATTCATCAGTAAAGAGGAAGTCAAACTGTCACTGTTTGCTGATTATATGATTGTATACCCAGAAAACCCTAAAAACTCATCCTTAAAGCTCCTGGAATTCAGCAAAGTTTCAGAATACAAAATTAATGTACACAAATCAGTAGCTCCTCTATACATCAACAGTAACCAAGCTGAGAATCAAATCAAGAACTCAACCCCTTTTACAATAGCTGCAAAAAATAAAATAAAATACTTAGGAATATACCTAACCAAGGAGGTGAAAGAACCCTACAAGGAAAACTATAAAGGATTTTCTGAAAGAAATCATAGATGACATAAACAAACGAAAACACATTCCATGCTTGTGAATGGATAGAATCAATATTGCAAAAATGACCATAATGACAAAAGCAATCTATAAATTCAATGCAATCCCCATCAGAATGCTGCTGCCATTCTTCACAGAACTAGAAAAAAAATTCTTAAAATTCACATAGAAACAAGAAAGAGCTCACATAGCCAAAGCAAGACTAAGCAAAATGAACAAATCTGGAAGCACCACATTACCAGACTTTAAACTATACTATAAGGCCATAGTCACCAAAACAGCGTGGTACTGGTATAAAAGTAGGCACATAGACCAATGGAACAGAATAGAGAACCCAGAAATAAACCCAAATACTTACAGCCAAGTGATCTTTGACAAAGCAAACAAAAACATAAAGTGAGGAAAGAACACCTTATTCGACAAATGATGCTGGGATAATTGGCAAGCTACATGTAGGAGAATGAAACTGGATACTCCTCTCTCACCTTATATGAAAATCAACTGAAGGTGGATCAAGGACTTAAATCTAAGATCTGAAACTATAAAAATTCTAGAAGATAACTTTGGAAAAACCCTTCTAGAAATTGGCTTAGGAAAGGGTTTCATGACCAAGAACCCAAAAGCAAATACAAAATAAAGATCAACCTGTACCTTTGACAAAGGATATCCAGAATCTATAAGGAACTCAAACAGATCAGCAAGAAAAATACAAACAATCCCATCCAAAAGTGGGCCAAAGACATAGACAATTCTCAAAAGAAGACATACAAATGGCCAGAATACATATCAAAAAATGCTCAACATAACTAATGATGAGGGAAATGCAAATAGCAACACCACCTTACTCCTGCAAGAATGACCATAACAAAAAAATAATAAATGTTGGCATGGATGCAGTAAAAAGAGAACACTTCCACACTGCTCATGGAAATGTTGACTAATACATGGAAAACGGTTTGGAGATTCCTTAAAAAACTTAAAGTAGGACTACCATTTGATTCAGCAATCCCATTACTGGGACTACCATTTGATCCAGCAATCTCACTTCTACTGAGAAGAAAAGAAGTCATTATACAAAAAGGATACTTGCTCACGCATATTTATAGCTGCACAATTCACAATTGCAAAAATATGAAACCAACCCAAATGCCCATCAATCAATGAGTGGATAAAGAAATTATGATATACATATCACCGTAGTATTCCATTGTGTGTGTGTGTACACACACTTATATATATACATACATGTGTGTATATATATATACCCATGTATATTTATACATATATATATACCTACATATATGCACACACACATATATGTATGTATATATATACATACCCATAGGCATATGGGTATGTATATATATATATACACATATATGTATTTGTGTACACACACACACACACACACAAATTGAATACTACTCAGCCATATAAAGGAATGAATTAATGGCATTTGCAGCAACCTGGATGAAACTGAAGACTGTTATTCTAAGTGAAGTAACTTAAGGATGGAAAACCAAACATCATACGTTCTCATGAGTGGGAGCTAAGCTGAGGATGCAAAGGAATAAGAATGATGCAATGAATTTTTGAGACTTTGAGGGAAAGGATGAAAGGAGGGGTGAAGGATAAAAGAGTGCAAACTGGGTTCAGTGTATACTGCTTGAGTGATGGGTGAATGAAAATCTCACAAATCACCATCGAAGAACTTACTCATGTAGCCAAATACTACCAGTATCCCAAAAAGCTATGGAAATAATTTTTTTAAAAAAAGGAGAAAAGTATACTACAAGGCTATAATAATCAAACCTGCATGGTACCAGTAGAGACCGATACATAGACAAATGGAATAGAAAAAAAAAAAAAAAACAGAAACAAAGCCAAATATCTACAGCCAACTGGTTTGTGACAAATTTGGCAAAAATACACACTGGTAGAAGGACACCCTCTTCAGTAAATAATGCTGAAAATACTGGATTGCTCTATGCAGAAGAATGAAACTGGATCTTTATCTCTCACCATATAGAAGAAGCAATTTAAGATAGATTAAAAAGTTAAATGTAAGTCATGAAACTATAAAAATACTAGAAGAAAACCTCTCTAGGTTTTCTGGACATTGGTCTAGGCAAAAAAATTATGATTAAGACCATGAAAACACAGGCAACAAAAGCAGAAATAGATAAATGAAATTTATTTAAACTAAAATCCTTCTGCACAGCCAAATACATAATCAACAGAGTAAGCAGACAATCTGCAGAATAAGAGAAAATACTTAAAAATTATCCATTCAATATGAGATTAATATCCAGAATTTACAAGGAACTCGAACAACTCAACAACAAAGATAAAAAACAAATAATTCTAATAAAAAATTGACAAAAGATATAAAAAGACATTTTTCTTTTTCTTTTTTTTCCCTTTTTTTTTTTTTTTTGAGACAGAGTTTTGCTCTTGTTAACCAGGCTGGAGTGCAATGATGTGATCTTGGATCACCACAACCTCCACCTCCTGGATTCAGGCAATTCTCCTGCCTCAGCCTCCTGAGTAGCTGGAATTACAGGCAGGTGCCACCATGCCCAGCTAATTTTTTGTATTTTTAGTAGAGAGGGGGTTTCACCATGTTGACCAGGATGGTCTCGATCTCTTGATCTCCTGATCCACCCGCCTCGGCCTCCCAAAGTGCTGGGATTACAGGCTTGAGACACCGCGCCCAGCTGACATTTTTCCTTTTTGTATTTTTAAAAGCCTTTTATTTTGGAATAAATTTAGATTTACAGAAAAGTTGGGAAAATAGTATGAAGTCCCTGCCTATCCCTTATCCAGTTTCCCCTAATGTTAACATCTTACATAACCAGGTACTTTTGTCAAAACTAAGAAACAAACATTGGTAAATACCGTTAAGTAAGCTTCTATCCAAAGTATTCTTTTAATTATTAACTAAACAGGTTTCCAGGATACTGTGGTGAATTTAGCAAACACAGTTTAAAAAATAAACTTTCAAATGTTTTAAATGCTAATTTTAACTTCAAAAAAATTTTTATTTTCTTTTTTATTGAGACTGGTCTTGCAATGTTGCCTGGATTCTCAAACTCCTAGGCTCAAGCAGTCCTCCCACTTCAGTCTCCTAAAGTGCTGGAATTACAAACATGACCCACTGTGCTTAGCAAATTTGAACTTTTTCAATCTGCTTTTGCAGAAAACCTTTCAGTCCTAACTTGTTCCATTAAAAAGGCTCACACATAAATACTAGGTACAAAAAGATTACATTTGGGTAAGATATGGAAAACTTCATAAGAAGTAAATTTTGAAAAGAATTTTAAAGGACTTGGATGGGATAAAATCTGGTAGAAAGAGGTGGGTGATTAATGATTAATTTATATTTCCAAGATTATAACTGAAAGCTTTTAACTGAAGCTTGTAACTGGTAGTCCAAAGCATGTGCATGAGTAAGTATTTTAAAAATCTCCCTAGTAATATAGTTCCCACACAAACTGCAGATTAAAAGACCAAGGAGGGAAAGACCAAGGAGCATTAGAACGATCATAGAAAAACAGGCATGTCTTGACAGACAAGAGTAAGAGTTTCCTGAAATAGTAAGTGATCAACAGTGTCAAACAGTGCAGGAAGACCAAAGGGAATTAATACAATCTAAACAATGCCTACAAATGCTCTTTTCTGTTGCTGATTTCAGGTGAATTATAAAGAGTTACATAACAGAAAGAGAGGTGACTCCCACACAGACACCGTGAAGGTTCCTTGAGAAGACTGAGGTGGTAAGTGTACGTGTATATGGAGTAGGAGGGGACAGCTGTATGGAAGAGTGGATTCTATAATTTGATAGTGAAATAATACAACTTAGAGTTTTATTATTATTCTCTTGAAAAGAATGAAAGATAAAAAAGAAATGTAAGATGTTTCTGCAACCCAAGGAAACCTGGATGGGTAAGTGTTTACAAATGAAAATATTGAAAGAAAACAGAAAACCAAAGAAATCTGAGCCAATTCCTTCTTCATTTTAGTGGAATAAAGGAAATAATAAAATAGTCTAGACAAGAAAGTTAAGAAATAAGTTTTCTAGAGTTGCTGATGAAACATCCAAACTTGGGTATTCTTTTTTTTTCTTTTTTTGAATTGTATTTTAGGTTTTGGGGTACATGTGCAGAACGTGCAAGATAGTTGCATAGCTACACACGTGGCAGTGTGATTTGCTGCCTTCCTCCCCTTCACCCACATCTGGCATTTCTCCCCATGCTACCCCTACCCAACTCCCCCCTCCACAGTCCCTCCCCTATTCCCCCCAATAGACCCCAGTGTGTAGTGCTCCCCTCCGTCTCCATGTGTTCTCATTGTTCATCACCCGCCTATGAGAGAGAACATATGGTATTTCATTTTCTGTTCTTGTGTCAGTTTGCTGAGAATGATATTCTCCAGATTCATCCATGTCCCTACAAAGGAAACAAACTCATCATTTTTGATTGCTGCATAATATTCCATGGTGTATATGTGCCACATCTAATGACTGTTTCTTTTGCCATGCAGAAGCTGTGGAGTTTGATTAGGTCCCATTTGTCTATTTTGGCTTTTGTTGACAATGCTTTTGGTGTTTTGGTCATGAAGTCCTTGCCTACCCCTATGTCCTGAATGGTTTTGCCTAGATTTTCTTCTAGGGTTTTTATGGTGCCAGATCTTATGTTTAAGTCTTTAATCCATATAGAGTTAATTTTAGTGTAAGGTGTCAGGAAGGGGTCCAGTTTCTGCTTTCTGCATATGGCTAGCCAGTTTTCCCAACACCATTTATTAAGCAAGGAATCCTTTCCCCATTGCTTGTTTTTGTCAGGTTATCAAAGATTGTGTGGTTGTAGATATGTTGTGTTGCCTCCAATGCCTCTGTTCTGTTCCATTGGTCTATATCTCTGTTTTGGTACCAGCACCATGCTGCTTTGATTACTGTAGCCTTGTAGTATAGTTTGAAGTCTGGTAGTGTGATGCCTCCTGCTGTGTTCTTTTTGCTTAGAATTGACTTGGCTATGTGGGCTCTCTGTTGGTTCCATATGAAGTTTAAGGTGGTTTTTCCAGTTCTGTGAAGAAGGTCATTGGTAGCTTGATGGGGATTAGGAAGAATCAATATCGTGAAAATGGCCATACTGCCCAAAATAAGATTCAACTTGGGTATTCTTTAGCATGCCTCAGCAGATACAGTTCCAGAGGAACAGATGAATAATGAGGATTGAAAATATAGATTAGAAATAACCTGAAATACATCTTGTATTTGTATGCTATTTTAAGCAGTGAAATTTGCTTTTATATGTATCTCACTTGATTCTCACAACTACTACCTAAAGTAGGCAAAACAAGCATAACTATCTTTATTTTATGGAAACAGCATATTCAGGAAGGTTAAGTAACTTGCCTGAGGTCATTCAGCCAGTGACTAGAACCTGAATAATTCAGTTGTTTTCCCACTACACAATGATCCCATCCAGAATCCACTTTTAGGTAGCTGAAAATACATGTGACTGTGTAAAAATATGCTGAATAGACATGTTTCAAAAGAAAACATAAAAGCAACTGACAAACATATAAAAAATGTTCAACATCATCCATCTATCATCACAGAAATGCAAATAAAAGCCACAATGAGCTATCATCTTACAACTGTCAGAATAGCTATTATTAAAAAGATTAAAAATACTACATTTTAGTGAGGATGAAGAGAAAAGGGAACATTTATATGCTATTGATAAAAATGCACAACCTTTATGGAAAACAGTACAAATATTTCTTAAATAACTAAAAATAGAACTACTATTTGATTCAGCAATCCCACTACTGGGTATCTACCCAAAGAAAAAGATATCATGATACCAAAAAGACATCTGCACTCATATGTTTATCACATATGTTTATCACAGCATTACTCACAATAGCAAAGATATGGAATCAATCTAAATGTCTATCAGTGGATGACTGGATGGGCAAAATGTGGCATATATACACTGTGGAATAGTATGCAGACATAAATAAGAATGATAATCACGTTTTTTGCAACAAAACTGGAAAACATTATTTTAAGTCAAACAAGACAGAGGCAGCGAGGCAAATACATATGTTCTCACTTATAAGTGAGAGCTAAATAATGTGAACACCTGGACATAGAGTGTGGAATAATAAAATGATGCCTAGAAAGAGTAGAGGTGGATGGGGTGAATGATGAAAAATTACTTAATGGGTAAAATGTATGTTATATTGTTACTACTGGGTAAAATGTATGTTATATTGTTACTATGGACTTCTCAAAGGAATTTCATGGTATCTGTGTGGGAGAAGTGCTCTTTCTTTTATGTAATTCTTTATAATCCAACTGAAATTGGCAACAGAAAAGAGCATTTTCAGACATTGTTTAGACTGTATTCATTTCCTTTGATCTCCCTGAACTATTTGTATAACTATGTGTATGTTATACATTGTACTCATTAAGTATAACATACATTGTACCCATTAAGTAATTAAGCCCTGACTTCATCATTATAAAATATATTCATGTAACAAAATTACATTTGTCGCTCCATAAATTCACAAAAATAAAAATAAAAGAACTCAGAACTCTGTACAATTCTTTACAAGTCACCTGACCAGGGCTGAGGAGAAGAAGTTGTGACTTCCATGATTCAGGCCCCAAAGGTTTACAATGTTTAGAGCTACTTTTATTCTCTCAGATTTGTTTATCACATTAATCTATTCAATAGAGAATTGTGAGCTCTGTTCTATGCCAGAAACTGGACATACATAGGGGAATATGACACAAGATATCAAGAGGCTTAAAGTTTACATGAAACTCTGAGCTCATAATCTCAGAAGTATGTAGTGTGGGTTATTTTTCATTATGAGTATTTATTGTTCTTTACTTAATCTTACCAGCTTTGCTTTCTATTTATTAATCTTGAAAATTATTATTACAGTCCTATTGACTTGACATTCACTATTTGGTTAGCATAGCTAGTTCAGAATGAATCAGAAAGACACTGGACTCCAAGACACCTTTTTAGAGAAAAAAAAAATGTTTCCATGGAATATATGATATGATATTTGACAGGTAAAAACATGCAAAAAATATTTAAAATATTTCTATGGAAGTTCATGCAAATAAAAAATATTATTTTATTTTGTAAAATACAAAAGCTATACCAGAAAAAGAATAAATGCACACCTTTGAACTTAACTCCATAGTGAATGAAATTTTTATAATAATAATGATATAGTCACTGATTACTGATTTAATTAAAATAGTAATAATTTCAAGAGAGATGAATAGGACAGGTGGAGCCCAAGAGAGTCAGATCCACAGCTATTATAACAGAAAGTGAATAGAAAACATATGTAATTGATAAATCAATTAACAGAAGTAGAAGCTCTTCATTAAGAGGTGTGAAAATAATTATGAGGGAAGATAAAAGTGGTGTTCTCTGTGAAATAGAAACAATATATGTGTGAGAGAGAAAGGCGGCACTACTGTTTTTTAGTACTGGGCTTTCAGCACTGTTTGATTTTCTTAAACATGTATATGTCTTACTTCGATTTTTAAATTTTTTTCTACTTATCTTACTCTTCAGGAAACAATTCTACCATCCATGACCCTGAGCATTTTATTAAGGTGCAATTAAAAAAATCTAATATTCTACTCATGTCCTTTTATCAAGGGTAACTGAGCTACTGATACTGATCTTGGGCAACTTATCCAATCTTTAGTTTCTAACACAGAGCCCAAGGTCAAGGCAAGGCAAATACAGTAATTATATTTGACTCCTACAAACTAGAGCTTAAAACAATGGTCCACAGTCAAATAACCACATCTAAAGACTACCCGTCTTCGTATATTGGTCTGAGTGAGTATATACCAATATACTCACTTAGTATATTGATCTGAGAAATGTGTTTTTACCTGATTTTAAACAGGAAACTGTTACAGAGTTCAGATGCAATGTCCAGCAGCACATCATGGTATTGATAGACTGTTGCAATATACATGACCTGGGCTTGAGCCCAAATTAACCTCTTACAATATTTACCTTCCCAACATTTATCTCCCAACATTTTCATTCAGAAATCTTTTGTTCTAGCTACCCTATCCTTTTCACTATATTCTATTTACACTCTAATTTCTCTGTTTTCACCATGCTTGACTACATCTTTAGCCATTTTCCCACTCAGATCTTTTCTGTTCTCTCCATTTTTCTGACTGCTGTCCATCTTTCAGTACTGAACAAGTCATCTTCTTAGTGCATATCTGTGATATGGAAAATGCTGTTAGGTGCTTCAAAAGTTAGTCTTCTAAGAGCTTTATGTTTTATTAGAACGTGACACAAGTAGGCAAATTACTACAATGCAAGATAAAGTGAAAAAGGTTCTATAAGAAAGGTTTACTCAAAATACTGAGAGTTCAAAATGTGTATTATGACATTAATTATGAAGAATTAGAAAACAGTGCACGTAGAGAGAATTATATGAAAGGCACCTCAAGGAAGGCATTTATCATTGACAGCTGGAAACATGAACTGTAGAAAGGCATTATTTGGGATTGAAATATGAACAAAGTTCTATCAGCAAAGCATCTTTAAGGCTCGATGAAAAGCCCACTGTGTGTGGCTCGGAAGTAGAGTACATAAATAGGAAAGCAATAGGAAGTGAGTCTGTAATTTCAAGTTGGTGGCATGGTAGAAGGCTTTGAATGCCATGTTGAGAAATTTTTACTCACCTCAATAAACAAGAGGAGTACATAAAGATTTTTTAGAGATAAGTGGTCCAATCAGCATAATACTTTAGAAAGATTAATTTAACAGCAGTTTTTAAGATGATTTGAACTGAATGAAAGAAAAGGTAGAAACTGCAGTTAGGAAGCTATTCCACTAGTTTCAATGACAAGTTTTGCTGGTGAAATAATATGGCCAAAAAGGAAATGAAAGAAAACTGGATAGGGAAGGAAGGGAGGAAGACTCCAAGGGACTTGATGCTAGATTGATTGGTGTCGCCATCTCTCTTGCTTGATTCAAAGAAAAGGACTCTAGTTTGCATACCTGATAGACTAGGGTCATGCTGGTAGCAAAAGAGAAGAGACTGAGTAGAATATGTTTTGAATACACTGAGTTAAAGTGTTAAATAATGGTGCTAAGAGGACAGTTCATAGCCCTAAACTCCCACATCAAAAAGACTGAAAGAGCACAAACTGATGTTCTAAGATCAGACCTCAAGGAACTAGAGAAACAAGAGAAAATAAAACCCAAACCCAGCAGAAGAAAAAAAATAACCAAGATCATAGAAGAACTAAATGAAATTGAAACAAAAATACAATACCCAAGATAAATGAAACAAAAAGCTGGTTCTTTGAAAAGATAAATAAAATTGAAAAACTATTGGCAAGATTAACCAAGAAAAGAAGAGAGAAAATCCAAATAGCCTCATTAAGAAACAAAATAGGACATATTACATCTGATACCACTGAAATAGGAAAGATCATTCAAGGCTATTATGAACAACTTTATGCACATAAACTAGAAAACCTTGAAGAAATGGATAAATTCCTGGAAAAATAAAATCCTCCTAGTTTAAATCAGGAAGAATTAGATATGCTGAACAGACCAAATAACAAGCAATGAGATTGAAATGGCAATTTAAAAATTACCAACAAAAAAGTCTAGGACCAGACGGATTCACAGCAGAATTCTACCAGACGTTCAAAGAAGAGTTGGGACCAATCATTTTGACATTATTCCACAAGACAGAGAAAGAAGAAACCCTCCCTAATTAATCCTATGAAGCTAGCATCATCCTAAAACCAACACCATAAACAGACATAAATAAAAAAGAAAACTAGAGACTGATATCCTTAATGAACATAGATGCTAAAATCCTTAACAAAATAGTAGCTAACTGAATCCAGCAGCATATCAAAAAGATAATCCACCATGATCAAATGGGTTTCATACCAGAAATGCAGGGACAGTTTAAGATATGCAAGTCAATAAATATGGTACACCACATAAACAGAATTTAAAACAAAAATCACATAATCATCTCAATATGCAGAAAAAGCATTTGATGAAATCCAGCATTTCTTTATGATTAAAACTCTCAGCAAAATCAGCATACTGATTTTGAGGGACATACCTCAATGTAATAAAAGCCACCTATGACAGACCCACAGCCAACATAATATTTAATTAATGAAGAAAAGTTGAAAATATTACCCCTGAGAACTGGAACAAGACAAGGATGCCCACTCTCACCACTCCTCTTCAACATAGTACTGGAAGTCCTAGCCAGAGCAATCAGACAAGAGAAAGAAATAAAGATAATCCAAATCAGTAAAGAGGAAGTGAAACTGTCACTGTTTGCTGATGATATGATCATTTTCCTTAAAAACCTAAAAGACTCCTCCAGAAAGCTCCTAGAAATGATAAAAATTCAGCAAAGTTTCAGTATACGAGACTAATGTACAAAAATCAGTAGTTCTGCTATATACCAATAGCAACCAAGTGAGAATCAAATGAAAAACTTAACCCCTTTTACAGTAGCTGAAAAAAATAAAATACTTAGGAATAGACCTAACCAATGAGTCAGAAGAACTCTACCAGGAAAACTACAAAACACTGTTGAAAGAAATCATAGATGACACAAAGGGAACACATCCCATACTCATGGATTAATAGAATCAATATTGTGGAAATGACCACACTGCCAAAGTAATCTACAAATTCAGTGCAACCCCCATCAAAATACCAGCACCATTCTTCACAGAATTAGATAAAACAACTCTAAACTTCATATGGAATCAAAAAAGAGCCCACATAGCCAAGACTAAGCATAAAGAACAAACCTGGAGGCATCACACTACCTGATTTCAAGCTATACTATAAGGCCATAGTCACCAAAATGGCATGGTACTGGTATAAAAATAGGCACACAGACCAATGAAACAGAATAGAGAACCCAGAAATAAACCCAAATACTTACAGCCAAGTTATCTTTGACAAAGCAAACAAAAACATGAAGTGGAAAAAGGACACATTTTTCAACAAATGGTGCTGGGATAATTGGCTAACCACATGTAGGAGAATGAAACCGGATCTTCCTCTCTCACCTTATAGAAAAATCAACTCAAGATTGATTAAGGACTTAAATCTAAGACCTGAAACTATAAAAATTCTAGAAGATAACATTGGAAAAACCCTTCTAGACATTGGCTTAGGCAAGGATTTCATGAGCAAACGTTGCACGTTCTCACTTGTAAGTAGGAGCTAAGCTATGAGGACACAAGGCATAAGGATGATACAGTGGACTTTGGAGACTTGCAGGGAAGAATGGGAGGGAGGCGAGGGATAAAAGACAACACATATGGTGCAGTGTATACTGTGTAGGTGATGGGTGCACCATAATCTTACAAATCACAGCTAAAGAACTTACTCATGTAAGCAAACACCACTTGTACCCTAATAACTTATGGAGAAAGAAAGAGAGAGAGAGCAAGAAAGAAAGAAAGGCAGAAAGAGAAGAAAGAAAGAAAGAAAGAAAGAAAGAAAGAAAGAAAGAAAGAAAGAAAGAAAGAAAGAAAGAAAGAAAGAAAGAAAGAAAGAAAGAGAGAGAGAGAGAGAAAGGAAGGAAGGAGAAAGAAAGAAAAGTGTTAAAGAGACTCACAATGGAAGTGAACAACAGGCAATCAGAATGAGAGTCAGTAGCTCAGGAATGAAGATGGCGATTGAGATATTTCTGCACAAAAGTGATATTTGAAGAAGGGGAAGTATAAATAGAGAAGTCCATAAATAATCATTTTTAAAAGCCCTTGTTTATGAGACTGGGGGAGAAAGAGACATAAAAAGAGAGGGGCTTGTAATAAAGTGGTTGCTCTCCTTTTTTGCTGTTAGGCATTTTAAAATTATTGTTTATTTAATTGTGTTATTGTTGTTGTTGTATTCATTTATTTCATGGAGAGAAGGAAAGCAAACAATTGTCCAATTTTACCATCATGAGCTGAAAGGCCATAGTAGCAAAGGTTCTAATGGAGAGATAAAGGACTATATCTTAAAGGAAGGAAGCAATTCTGGAGCAGATTAATTTTATTTCCTTCCTAGCACTGCCCCATTTCCAGCCCAAACAAGGCATCTAGAAATTAACCTTAGTGCTGAAGTACTTTGTGAGCTAGAATCCAAGGTAAAATAGGAATTAGAGTGGTCCATGAGCTGAGGAGTCTCCCAGGACAGAAGACTTTCAGTGATAAAACTGGGAAAGTTCTGGGCAAACCAGGGTAGGGTAGTCATCCTCAAGAGGGTGGAATGCAGAAAGTGGACAGAAATGCCTAAGTCTGATACCAATTACTTATCTTAATTATCTCAAAATGTGCCCAGAACTGGGAGGCAGACATATACAAAAAAAGCATGGGTGAGCTTTCTGTGTGTACAATCCAGACAGATGAAGTTCTTGGTTTATATGGGGCTTTCTATCAACAACCATTCACCAATGGAATGGGAGCCCTGAAAATTTACCCAGGGAATCTGTCTGGGGTCACTCCCTGGAAATACTAAAAGACCGAATACAGGGTTAGAGTGGGAGAGCAGGAGACTTGGATCAGGGTAGTGCAAAGTCAGCAAATAGAGATTCAGCAACAACCATTTCACAGTATTTAAGAAGTCGAAATGGCAAGCAAGTGAAGATAGGTGGATTACGTTGGCCCCTGACACAAAGACATTATTCTGCCTATAAAACCAGGAAGAACAATCTGTCTCTTGTCCTGAGGGCATATTCATGACATTTGCCATTGTGCAGCTACTGTTGACATTTCCTGTAGAAGCAAAATCTATCTAAAAGGACATCTTGAAAGGCTAAGAGGACATGTTGGGACCTCCTGCCAGCTGGCCTGAAGAGGTTTACAAACGACCTCTTCTTCCTGATTCCTTCAGAAATCCCACTGGACAATGCAGCCTGCTTCCTCTCCTTTTACTTAACTGAACTGCCAGGTTGGAGATAATCCCAAATGTTTTGCACAGAGCTGTAATTTTAAACTGTAATTTTAAATTGAGAGATTCGACATGGTGTCATGAGAATAGCTCTTGTAACTAGAGAAACCTAGATATTAATTTAACCTGGCCACTTACTACCTGTATAATCTTAGGTACATTAATTAGTTGCTATGATCCTCAGTTCTCTCTGTAACATTGGTTTAATAATATGTATCTCAGGGATTTTGTGATATACAGACATAACCCTATGAATATGCAAAGCACAGTGTACAAGAGGTATGGGAAGTCCCTCTTTCCCCACGCCCCTACAAAGTGGTCCAATTTTCTATCTCTGTGTGTGACTGTGTGTGCAAAACTGTGTACATGTGATTGTGTGTGTCTGTGTGCATGCGTGTGCAGAGCTCTTCAGATAACCCTCTGCCCTACAGCCTTATCAAAGAACATGAACTCTCTTTGTTCTCAACATTCCTCAACAGTTATGTTGTAAATTGGGTGCCATAGCTTTAATTTCACAGTCACCAGGCTCTACTTCTCCATCTCCCCCATAAATTTCCATGCTGAAGATTACACTTGCGGCTTCTATTTTACTGTAAAAAGGAAGCTGGAGCATATTTCTTTCAATTCCTAGAGGAACATAAAGCTATCTCTGCCTCTTGGATGGCCTGTCCCAAATGTCTTTCTCTATAGGGTTTGCTATGAATTTCCCTCACAAAACTGCTTTGCTGCATCCCATAACTGTTGGTATATTGTATTTCCATTTTTGTTTGTAAGATTATTTGTCTCCCTCTTAATTTCTTCTGTGAACCCTTGATTATTTAGAGGCATTATGTTTAATTTCTATACGTTTTAGAATTTTCCAAGATTTCTCCTATTGATTTCTAGTTTCATACCATTGTAATTGGAAAAGATGTTTGATATTATTTCAATTTTCTTAAACTTGTTATGACTTGTTTTTGTTTGTTTGTTTGTTTTTGGCCTAACATATAATCTATTTTAGAGAATGTACCATGTGCACTTGAGACAACTGTGTTTTCTGTTATGGCTGGATACAATGTTCTGTTTGTCTGGCTTATTTGGTTAAATGTGTAATTAAAGTCCAATGTTTCCTTATTGATTTTCTGTCTAAATGATTTGTTTATTGTTGAATTGTGTTTCCCTAATTGTGTATTACCTAATATTGTGTTTCCCTAATATTATGGTATTACTGTACATTTCTCCTTTTGATTACTTGTTTCTTTATACATTAGTGCTTCAATTTTTAGTTCATATGCATTTACAATTGTTATGTCCTCTTTATGAATCGATCTCTTTATTATTATATAATGGCCTTCTTTGTCTCTTTTTAAGGTTTTTGACTTAAGGTCTATTTTGTTGATAGGAGTATAGCTCTCCCTGGTCTTTTTTTTTTTTTTCAATTTGTGTAAAATATCTTCTTCCATTCCTTCATGTTTACTCTCTATGTGTCCTTACTAATAAAGAGAGCCACTTATAAGTAGTGTACACTAAAATGTTTGTTTGTTTTAATCCATTCAGCCACTTTATGTCTTTTAAGTATTTAATCTAATTACATTTAAGATAGTAATTGACAGGTAAGAACTTTCTATTCCCATTTGGTAATTTGCTTTCTGAGTGTTTTGTGAATATTTTTTCTTTTCCTCACTTCCTGTCTTTCACTGTGGTTTGATGGCTTTCTGTAGTGATATACTTTGAATTCTTTCTTTATATATTTTGTGTAACTACTATAGATTTTTGTCTTGTAGCTACCTTGAGGCTTATATAAAACATTGTATACTTATAACAAGCCATTTTAACCTAATAACAACTTAACTTAATCACATACAAGAACTCTACATTTGTGGCCCCTCCCACCTTTTAAGACATCGATGACAAAATTTATACATTTTTGTAATTTTTATCCCCTAACAATTTATTGTACCTGTAGCTGTTTTTAATAGTTTTGTTTTTTAAGCATAATACTACAAATAACATTTCTGTATTCACTACATTTACAGTATTAGAGTATTCTGAGTATAATTATATACTACTTGTATCATCAAGTTTTGTACTTTTATATGTCTTATGTCATTCTTTAGCAGCCTTTAGTTTCTTAAAGAACTCTCTTTGGCACTTCCTGTAAGACATGTCTAGTGGTAATAAACTCCCTTAGCTTTTATTTGTCAGGTAAAGTTTTTATTTTTCCCTCAAGTCTGAAAGAAAGCTTTGTTAGGTCAAGTATTTTCGGTTAACAGTCTTTTTTTTTCTCTTACCATTTTGAATACATCATCCCACTCTGTCCTGAACCATAAAACTTCTGCTGAGAAATTTTCTGACAGCAGTATAGAGACTCTGATACTAAGCCTAGTACTCAATAGTTATTTTTTCTCATCCTCTCCCTTCTCCCCCCTCCACCCTTAAGTAGGCATCAGTGTCTGTTGTTTCCCTCTTTGTGTCATGAGTTTTCACTATTTAGCTCCCACTTATAAGTGAGAATATGCAGGCCAGCATGGTGGCTAACAGTTAGGCATGGTTATGGGCACCTGTAATCCCAGCTACTCAGGAGGCTGAGGCAGGAGAATCACTTGAACCTGGGAGGCAGAGGTTTTGATGAGCCAAGATCACACCATTGCACTCCAGCCTGGGCAACTAGAGTGAAACTCTGTCTCAAAAAAAAAAAAAAAAAAAAAAAAAAGAGAAAAAGAGTGAGAATACATGATACTTGGTTTTCTGTTGCTGTGTTGGTTTGCTAAGGACAATGAAGCTGGCCTCCAGCTTCATTCATGTTCTCACAAAAAATGTGATCTTGTTCATTTTTATGACTGTGTAGTATTCCATGCTATTTAAGTACCACATTTTCTTTATCCTATCTGTCATTGATGGGCATTTAGCTTGATTCTATGTCTTTGCTATAGTGAACAGTGCCAGGGAACATTCATCTGCATGTGTGTTTATGGTAAAATGATTTCTATTCCTTTGGGTATATACCCAAAGCAATGAGATTGCTGGGTTGAATGATAGTTCTGTTTTCAGCTCTTTGAGGAGCCACAACACTGCTTTTCACAATGGTTGAACTAACTTACACTCCCATCAACAGTGTACAAGCATTCATTTTCACCAAACCCTCACTAATATTTGTTATTTTTTCACTTTTTAATAATAGCTGTTCTGACTGGTGTGAGATGATTTGCATTCTCTAATGATCAGTGATACTGAGCTTCTCTTCATATGCTTCTTGGTCACAGGTATATCTTCTTTTTAAAAGTATAATACTTTTTTTGAAGTCAAATTTTTTTCAGTGCAATTAATTTATTGGGAAAAAAATTTGAGCATAATGAGAATTTCACATTTTCTTATGGATAGTTTCACCAACAAGAAACACAAGGTGAAACAAAAACTGTACCAAGTTAAACCAATTCACATAGGAATACACAAAACACACTCCTACACCTCAAACATCTACCAGCTATCTTGGTACACTGGGTGTACTGACCTCAAGGTTTTGTTTATTATCTTGTTAGATTTGTTGCTGTGTTCTCACATGGCAGAAGAGTGGAAGGGCAAAAGGGGTGTGTTTTAAACTCTCTTACATGAGAGAAAGGAAAATGGCAAAATGTCAGGCAGCTCTCAGAAGTCTTTTTTTATAAGGGCATTAATACCATTCATGAGGATTTCAACCTTATGACCTAATCACCTTCCAAAGGCCCTGCCTCTTAACAGTATCACATTAGTAATTAAATTTCAAAATATGAATTTGGGGGACACATCAAGACCATAACAGGACATAAAGAAAGCTTCTTGTGTACAATAAATAATGTATATTTTAATTTGGGTGGTAGTTTCAGAGGGTTACTCCTTTGTAAAAATATATCAAGGACAACTTAAAATCTCTGTATTTTATGTATTAGTTATACCTCAATAAAAATACTTACCAACAAATTATTTAAAAATATGTAGGAATAATTAAAATACAGAGCAGCAATGGCATGCAAAGTTGGAGACAAGGATAAAGTAAATTAAAATTATCTAAGGCTTTGTATTGTTCAGAAAAAGTTAATATAATTAATATTAGACTTTCATGTTACATCTTTATGTCGGATAAAATTTCTAGGATAACCACAAAAAAAAATTATAGATTGTATAACATCAAAACTTCTAAGGTAACCATAAAAAATAATTATAGATTATATAACAACAAAGCTAATGTAGAAAAGAAATTGAATAATAAAGAAGTATTATAAACTCTAAAGAAGGCAAAAAATAAAAGAAAACAAAAATATGGGAGAGGTAGAAAAATATGTATACTATGTAGTTTGATAGTAATTAAAACCCAAATACAGTATATCAAGTTTTATGTTAAATATAAATATATGAAATGTTTAGATTAAAATACTAATATATTCTGATTGTAGAAAAATTCCAAAATCCAATTATATGCAGCTTATAAAAGTCACATCAATTAAGAGTATTTAAAGGTAGAAAATGAAAGCATCCAAGAAAATTCACTAGGCAAAACTAACCAAATACAGCTGGTGTCACAGTATTAATATTAGACAGAATAGACTTTATGGCCAAAAATATACTATTTTCATTGATGAAAGTTGAGTACAACAGGAAATATAACAATCATGAATTTATATGCACCAATAACATAGGCTCAAAATGCATAAATTTTAAAAAATAATGAGAAATAGTAGAAATTACAAATCTTCAATTGTAAAAAAATTTTAATATGCTACTCCCTGTATATTATTTTACAAATTCAGTCAGCATATAGACTGAAAATAACTTTAAACCTTAATCCAATAGGTATATATAAAAACTAGTACCCAAAATACACATTCTTTTTAAGCATACACTTCACAGAAACTGAATAAAAACTTTTAATATGTCTCAAATGATGGAAATTATACAGCATGCATTGGTTTCTTATATATGGCTGCTGTAACAAATTGCTGTAAATGTAGTGTCTATAAACAAAACAAATGTATTATCTTATAGCTCTGATGATCAGAAATCCTAAATCAAGGAGTTCACAGAGCTGTGTTCCTTCAGGAGGCTATAGAAATAAGAAGTCAGAACATTTAAGCTTCAACTTATAATTAGTCATTAATGTCTTAGAATTATATCTTATTTAGAGATAATTGAGATATTCAATGAATATTCATCCTTTAATTTAGCATAGCAAATTTTAAGGGTATAGTTACCAAAAAGATTTTAAAACTCTTTGTATTTCTCAGGGTTCTCCAGAGGGACAGAACAAATAGGATATATACATATGTATATATACACACACATATATATGTCATATATATATATATATATATACATATATGTGTGTGTGTGTGTCCCATATGTATATATATACACACAAATGGAGGAAGATTCAAGATGGTGCTGTAGGAGCAGCTCAGGATTGCAGCTCCCAGTGAAAGTGCAGAGGGTGAGTGGACACTGCATTTCCAGATGGATCTTTATTGCCCAAAGACCAGGAGATTCCCAGGTGGAGGAGCCCCACAGGTCACCAGCATGGCTGTTTCAGCTGGCACCAAAGCACAACAGTTCTCTGTACAAAATACACTGGTCTGGTTGCCCCATTAAACTGGCAATTGGAGATCTGGGAAGGCAGATTAGCACATTTATCTGATTAAATGAGACTGAAACATAAAGTCAGGCCAGGAGATTCCCAGGCAGCGATGTTGTTTCAGCCGGCGCAGTGGGTCACTGCATGAGAAATCACACAGATCCCGGCACCCTTTCAGCAGGTGACTGGAACACCTGGGAGAGAGTCAACCATTCAACTTTAAAAAAAACAGAGAGCTCTGAGGCAGGGAGCCAGGTGATCAGGCTCAGTGGGTCCCATGCCCACACAAACAAACAAACAAAAGAAACAGAAATTGGAAACACTCCGGGTTGAGAGCTTCATGGCAAGCACAGCTAAACCTGGGACAATCCAGCTCTGTGGGGGAGAGGCGTCTGCCATTACTGAGGCGCTCCACCCCTACGGAGGTAGTCTGCCATTGCTGATGCAGCCTGCCATTGCCGAGGAAACCTGCCATAACAGAGAGAGTCTGCCATTACAGAGGTGGGCCACCATTGCCATGGCAGTTCTAACCACACCCATATAAACAGGACTGCAGGGAAATACACATGGCAGCAGGGTGGAGCCCATGGCAGCAGGGTGGACCCCACAGGAGCTCAGCAAAGCCTCTGCAGGCAGACAGTGACTAGGCTGCCTCCTTGCTGGGCAGGACAGCCCTAAAAAAAAGAGGCAGCAGTACAATGGATACTCATAAATAAAGCCCTAACTCCCCAGGACAGAACACCTGGGGAAAAAGGGGGGGGTTATGAGTTCTGCTGCAGCAGACTTAAATGTACCTGCCTAGCAGCTCTGAATGAAAAACAGAGCTCACAGGTCAGCACTTGAGCTCCTATAAAAAACAGACTGTCTCCTCAAGCAGCTCCCTGACCCCTGTATATCCAAAGAGTTGCCTCACAAAGGACTGATCAGACTGACATTTGGTGGGCATCATTCTGGGACAAAGATAGCAGAAGAAGAAGCTGGCAGCAACCCTTACTGTTCCGCAGCTGCTACAGGTTTTCCTCAGGCAAGCAGGGCCTGGAGGGGACCTCAGTAGTCCTACAGCAGAGGAGCCAGACTGTTAGAAGAAACTCTAAGAAACAGAAATAACTTCATCATCAACAACCTGGACATCCACTCAGAGACCAAATCTGAATATCAGCAACTACACAGATGACAGGTGAATAAATCCAGAAAGATGAGAAGAAACCAGAGCAAAAAGAAGGAAAACACCCAAAACCAGAACACCTCTCCTCCTACAAGGGATCACAACTCCTTACCAGCATGGGAACAAAACTTGATAAAGAGTGTGATGAAATGACAGAATCAGAATTCAGAAGGTGGGTAATGAGAAACTTCTGTGAGCTAAAAGAACATGTTTAATTCAATGCAAAGAAACTAAGAAAATTGAAAAAGAATTGATGAAATGATAACAAGAATGGACAACTTAGAGAGGAATATGAGTGAATTAATGAAGCTGGAAAAAAAAAAACACGAGAACTTCATGAAGCATGCACAAGTTTCAACAGCCGAATTGATCAATCAGAAGAAAAAATATGAGAGGTCGAAGATCAACTCAATGAAATAAAATGAGAAGGCAAGACTAGAGAAAAAAGCACAAAAAGGAATGAACAAAGTCTCCAAGAAGTGTGAGACTATGTGAAGAGACTTAATCTATGTTTGATAGGTGTACCTGAATGTTACAAAGAGAATGAATCCAAGCTGGAAAATACTCTTCAGAATATTATACAGAAAAAACTCCCCCAACCTAGCAAGGTAGGCCAATATTCAAGTCCAGGAAATACAGAGAACACCACAGAGATATTCCTCAAGAAGAGCAACCCCAAGGCAAATAATCCTCAGATTCACCAGAGTTGAAATGAAAAAGAAAATGCTAAGGGCAGCCAGAGAGAAAGGTCACATCACCCACAAAGGGAAGCCCATCAGACTCACAGCAGATCTCTCAGTAGAAACCCTACAAGCCAGAAGAGAGTGGGAGCCGATATTCAACATCTTAAAAAAAAAAAATTCAACCCAGAATTTCATATGCAGCCAAACTGAGCTTCATAAGTGAAAAATAAAAATAAAATAAAATCCTTTGTGAACAAGCAAGTACTCAGAGATTTTGTCACCACCAGGCCTGCTTTCCAAGAGCTCCTGAAAAAGGCACTACATGTAGAAAGAAACAACCAGTACCACCCATTCCAAAACATACCAAATGCTAAAGACTATCAACAAAATGAAGAATCTGTATCAACTAATGGGCAAAACAGCCAGCTAGCATCAAAATGGCAGTATCAAATTCACATGTAACAATATTAACGCTAAGTGTAAATGGGCTAAATGCACCAATCAAAAGACACAGACTGGCAAATTGGATAAAAAGACAAAACCCATCGGTGTGCGGTATCCAGAAAACCCATCTCACACACAAGGATACACAAAGGCTCAAAATAAAGGGATGGAGGAAGATTTACCAAGCAAACGGAGAGCAAAAAAAAAGCAGGAGTTGCAATTCTCATCTCTGATAAAATAGACTTTAAAGCAACAAAGATCAAAAGAGACAAAGAAGGTCACTAAATAATGGTAAAAGAATCAATACAACAAGAAGAGCTAATGATCCTAAATATATATGGACCCAATACAGGGGCACCCAGATATATAAGGCAAGTTCTTAATGACTTACAAAGAGACTTAGACTCCCACACAATAATAGTGGGAGACTTTAACACTTCACTGTCAATATCAGACAGATCAACCAGACAGAAAATTAACAAGAATATCGAGGGCTTGAACTCAGGTGTGAAACAAGCAAACCTGATAGACATTTACAGAACTCTCCACCCAAAATCCACAGAATATACATTCTTCTCAGCACCACATCACACCCACTCTAAAATTGACCACATAATTGGAAGTAAAGCACTCCTCAGCAAATGCAAAACAATGGAAATCATAACAAACAGTCTCTCAGACCATAGTGCAATCAAGTTAGAACTCATATTTCAGAAACTAACTCAGAACCACACAGCTTCTTAGAAACTGAACAACTGGCCCTTGAATGTTGACTGGATAAACAATGAAATGAAGGCACAAATAAAGGAGTTCTTCGAAACCAATGAGAATAAAGACACAACATACCAGAATCTCTGAAACACATTTAAAGCAGTCTCTAGAGGAAAATATATAGCAATAAGTGCCCACATGAGAAGAGTAGAGAGATCCAAAATGGACACCCTATCATCAAAATTGAAAGAGCTAGAGGAGCAAGAGGAAAAAAAACTCAAAACCTAGCAGAAGACAAGAATTAACTAGGATCAGAGCAGAAATGAAAGAGATAGAGACACGAAAAACCCTTCAAAAAATCAATAAATCCAAGAGCTGGTTTTTCAAAAGATCAACAAAATAGACAGACCACTAGCCAGATTAATAAAAAAGAACAGAGAGAATAACCAAATAGATGCAATAAAAAACGATAAAGGGGAAATCACCACAGATTCCACAGAAATTCAAACCATCATCAGAGAATTTTACAAACAACTCGATGCACATAAACTAGTAAACCTGGAAGAAATTGATAAATTCCTGAACACTTGTGTCCTCCCAACCCTAAACCAGGAAGAAGTCGAAACTATGAATAGAACAATAACAAGGTCTAAAGTTGAGGCACCAATTAAGAGCCTACCACACAAAAAAAGCCCAGGTCCAGATGGGTTCATAGCCAAATTCTACCAGACACACAAAGAGAAACTGTTACCATTCCTTCTGAAACTATTCCAAATAATCCAAAAAGAGTAAATCCTTCTCAAATCATTTTATGAAACCAACATCATCCTGATACCAAAACCAGTCAGAGACTCAACAAGAAAATATAACTTGAGGCCAATATCTATGATGAATATAGATGCAAAAATCTTCAATAAAATGCTGACAAGACGATTGCAACAGCACATCAAAAAGCTTATCCACCATGATCAAGTAGGATTCATCCCGGGGATGCAAGGCTGGTTCAACATATGCAAGTCTATAAATGTAATTCACCACATAAACAGAACCAAAAACAAAAACCACATGATTATCTCAATTGATGCAGAGAAGGCCTTTGACAAAATTCAACAGCCCTTTATGCTAAAAACCCTCAATAAACTTGGTATTGATGGAACATATCTCAAAATAATAAAAGCTATTTACAACAAACCAACAGCCAATATCATACTTAATGGGCAAAAACTGGAAGCATTCCCTTTTGAAATTTGGCACTAGACAAGGATGCCCTCTCTCACCACTCCTATTCAATACAGTACTGGAAGTTCTAGCCAGAGCAATCAGGCAAGAAAAAAAAATTAAGGGTATTCAAATAGAAAAGAAGACAGCCAAATTGTCTCTATTTGCAGATGACATGATAGTATAAATAGAAGAGCCCATCGTCTCAGCCCAAAAACTCCTGAAACTGATAAGCAACTTCAGCAAAGTCTCATGTTACAAAATCAATGTGTAAAAATCTCAAGCATTCCTATACACCAATAACAGACTGAAAGAGAGTCAAATCAAGAATGAACTGCCATTCACAATTGCTACAAAGAGAATAAAATACCTAGGAATACAACTAACAAGAAACGTAAAGGACATCTTCAAGGAGAACTACAAACCACTGCTCAATGAAATAAGAGAGGGCACAAACAGATGGAGAAACATTCCATGTTCACGTTTAGAAAGAATCAATATCGTGAAAATGGCCATACTGCCCACAGTAATTTACAGATTCAATGCTATCCCCATAAAGCTACCAATGACCTTCTTCACAGAACTGGAAAAAACCACCTTAAACTTCATATGGAACCAAAAGGGAACCCGCATAGCCAAGTCAATTCTAAGTAGAAAGAACACAACAGGAGGCATCACACTACCGAACTTCAAACTATACTACAAGGCTACAGTAATCAAAACAGCATGGTATTGTTACCAAAACAGAGATATAAACCAATGGAACAGAGCAGAGGCATCGGAGGCAACACAACATATCTACAACCATACAATCTTTGATAACCTGACAAAAACAAGCAATGGGGAAAGGATTCCCTGTTTAATACATGGTGTGGGAAAACTGGTTAGCCATGTGCAGAAAGCAGAAACTGGACCCCTTTCTGACATCTTACACTAAAATTAACTTCAGATGGATTAAAGTGTTAAACATAAGACCTAGCACCATAAAAACCCTAGAAGAAAATCTAGGCAAAACCATGCAGGACAAAGGAGTAGGCAAGGACTTCATGACCAAAACACCAAAAGCATTGGCAACAAAAGCCAAAAGAGACAAATGGGACATAATCAAACTCCACATCTTCTGCACGGCTAAAGAAACAGTCTCTAGAATGAATCGGCAACCAACAGAATGGGAAAATTTTTTTGCAATTTACCCATCTGACAAAGGGCTGATATCCAGAATTTACAAAGAACTCAAACAGATTTATAAGAAAAAAAACAAACAAGACCATTCAAAAATGGGCAAAGAATATGAACAGATGTTACAAAAAAAGACATACATGAGGCCAACAAACATATGAAAAAATGCTCATCATCACTAGTCATCGGAGAAATGCAAATCAAAACTACATTGAGATACCATCTCAGGTCAGTTAGAATGGCGATCATTAAAGAATCTGGAGACAGCAGATGCTGGAGAGGATGTGGAGAAATAGGAACACTTTTACACTGCTGGTGGGAGTGTGAATTTGTTCAACCATTGTGGAAGACAGTGTGATGAGTCCTCAAGGACCTAGAAATAGAAATTCCATTTGACCCAGCAATCCCATTACTGGGTATATATCCAAAGGACTATAAATCGTTCTACTATAAGGACACATGCACACGAATGTTCATTGCAGCACTGTTTACAATAGCAAAGACCTGGAACCAACCCAAATGCCCATCGATGATAGACTGGACTGGAAAAATGTGGCACATATACACCATGGAATATTATGCAGCAATCAAAAATGATGAGTTCATGTCCTTTGTAGGGAGATGGATGAACCTGGAGAACATCATTCTCAGCAAACTGACAAGGGAACAAAAAATGAAATACCGCATATTCTCACTCATAGATGGGTGATGGACAATGAGAACACATGGACACAGGGAGGAGAGCCCTACACACTGGGGCCTATTGGGGGGAATAGGGGAGGGACAGTGAGGGGGGAGTTGGGTAGAGATAGCATGGGGAGAAATGCCAGATATGGGTGAAGGAAAGGATGGCAGCAAATCACACTGCCATGTGTGTACCTATGCAACTATCTTGCATGTTCTTCACATGTACCCCCAAACCTAAAATGTAATTAAAAAATACACACACACACACACACACACACACACACACACACACACGCATTCCATATACATATCCATTTACATCTATTTACTTTATATATATGGGACGTGTGTGTGTGTGTGTGTGTGTGTGTGTGTGTGTGCGTATAAGAGTTTATTAAGTATTAACTCACAGGATCACAAGGTTCCACAGTAGGTCATCTGCAAGCTGAGGAGCAAGAAAAGCCAGTTGGAGTCTCAAAACTGAAGAACTTGCGAGTCCGATGTTCAAGGGCAGGAAGGGTTCAAGGGCACAAGAGAAACATGTAGGCCAGGAGGGTAGGCCAGTCTAGTCCTCTTTTTTTTGAGACAAACTCTTGCTCTATCACCCAGGCTGGAGTGCAGTGGTACAATCTTGGCTCACTGCAAACTCCGCTTTTGGGTTCAAGCAATTCTCCTGCCTCAGCCTTCGAAGTAGCTGGGATTACAGGTGCATACTACCACATCCAGCTTATTTTTATATTTATAGTTAAGATAGGGTTTTGCCATTTTGGCTAGGCTGATCTGAAACTCCTGATCTCAGGTGTTCCACTTGCCTTAGCCTCCCAAAGTGTTGGGATTACTGGCATGAACCACTGCACCTGGTCCCAGTCTTGTCTTTTTACATTTTATTGTCTGCTTTATATTCTAGCAGCTGACTAGATGGTGTTCACCCAGATTAAGGGTGCGTCTGCCTTTCCCAGCCCACTGACTCAAATGTTAATCTCCTTTGGCAACACCCTTACAAACACAGCCACGATAAACAATTTGCATCCTTCAATCCAATCAAGTTGGTACTCAGTATTAACCACTACAACCTTTTAAAGTAAGCATATTATAAAATGTAATCGTTATTAACAGTTCATTTATAAACTCTTATCCCATTTACATCTATTTAATTTATCCACTCAACAATTATGTTTGGAAAATTTGATAAGACATAGGACAAATCTGTTCATCTCAAGTTAAATTTTCTATTAACTATTTTTATATTACTATATGTTAGGCAAATATCCTAAAGGCAAGATACTTAAAGGGTCATTTGAGCCTTTTTACAAGTCAATTTTGTAACTTGTAGACAATATACAAACACAAACATGTACCCAAATATACATAAAAATACAAAGATTTTATAGTTTTGATTTGTGAAAGAAAAATAAACCTTGGCACAACACGATCACTAAGCCAAAGGGAAAAGGCAAGCTGGGAACTGCTTAGGGCAAACCTGCCTCCCATTTTATTATCCCTAAGATAGCTACAGAGGTAAGAAGCTACATACCTCCCTCACCATTTTCCCTCAAGAAAATTCCGGTGGACAAAGGACAGACAGAATTCAAAGTCATCCGTCTCAGGCTCACCTGGGACAAATGCATATCAGATTGCCTCCTCTGACCTATTGTTTATGTAAAAGTGCAGATTCAGAGACAGACTAAATTGTATATTCAGTGGAAGACTGATCAAGTACTTAAAATAATGCTACCTTTTGTCTTTTATCGACTTTTAACCTGGAAACCTGTACTTTGAGTTGTCCTGCCTTACCAGACCAAACCAATGTACATTTTACACATATTGATTGATGCCTCATGTCTCCCTCAAATGTAAAAAAGCAAGCTGTACCCTGACGACCTAAGGCACATGTTGTCAGGATGTCCTAAGGCTGTGCCATGGGTGCATCCTTAACTTTGGCAAAACAAACTTTCTAATTTGACTGAGACCTGTCTCAGATATTTGGGGTTCACAGATTTTAATATCTTACCCATGAGTCTGGCAAAACTCATTAGTTTAAAAAAACAGTTGGAATCAAACTGCAGCTTTGTAAATGGAACAAGTTAATGTTTATCTGTCTCACAGGCTGAAGTCCTTACTGATTTATAAAACAAGGTAGCAAATTTACATTTCAAAGCACAGAAAGAATTTAAGCTTTCAACAAGGCCAATGAAGTTTTACATTATTCTTAGCACAAATCATGTCAACAAAACAGAAGCAAACTAAGGGAGTGCATACAGTTAGTAAGGTGTATAAAAGAAATAAAACTGTAATTTCCTCAACTGACTGATGGGCCCTCCCCTCTGCCAAGGGCATTCCAAAGTTAACCTAAAAAACTAGTTCAGGCCATGATGGGAAGTGGGGGGCCACTGGACATGCCTCGCAGCTGACCAGTGTTAACATCAACCATCTTAATGGATTAAACCAAGGGCATTCCAAAGTTAGTAGAAGAAAACTTTAGGGTAAAGCTCATTAATACTGGCCTTGGCAATGATTTTTTAGATACTACACCAAAAGCTCTGACAAGTGATAATAATAAATAGACAATAAACAAGGGGGACTACAGTGATCTATGTTTTACTTAGAAGTATGCTTTATTCTCCAAACATACATTTTTATCATTTATTTTAGCTTTTTTCAGTGATTTTGGAGGACATACTCTGTGTTGTAGATGGAATAATGACACATTTCAAATTAACCATGTCATTGGTGTTTCCTGTCTCTACCAAAAATACAAAAATTAGCTGGATGTGGTGGCATGTGCCTGTAATCCCAGTTACTTAGGAAGCTGAGGCAGGAGAATTGCTTGAAACCTGTGGGCAGAGGCTGTAGTGAGCCGAGATTGCGTCATTGCACTCCTGCCTGGGTGACATAGTGAGACTCCATCTTTAAAAACAAAAAACAAACAAAAAGAATGAGGTCCTGGAGAATTTGCAAGATGGCGCCGTAGAAACAACTCAGGATTGCAGCTCTCAGTGAAGGCGCAGAGGGTGAGTCCTAGCTGCATTTTTAGATGGACCTTTGTTTGCCCACAGAATGGGGAAATTCCCAGGTGTAGGAGAGACACAGGACAGCAGTGCAGCTCTTTCGGCTTGCACAGCCGTTTTGGCTGGTGCCGCAGCACAGCGGCACTAGGCACAAAACTCACTGGTCTGGGTGCCCTGTTAAACCGGCAATCTGAGATTTGGAAGGGCAGATTGACATGTCCATCTGATTGAATGGGACTTGGATGGTGAACCAGACCAGGAGATTCCTGGGAAGAGCGATTTGAGCTGGTGCAGTGGGCCACCGCATGGGAGATCGCACAAATCCAAGTGCCCAATCAGCAGGCAACTGGGGCGCCTGTGAGAGAGTCAACCATTCAACTTGGAGAGAAAAAGAGAGAGAGAGAGAGAGGAGGGACTCTGAGGCAGGGAACCCGGTGATCAGGCATGGTGGGTCCCACCCTCACGGGGACAAGCAGGGCAGCGATTCTAGGCGCTTGGGGTTGAGAGTTTTGCTGCAGGCTCAGCTGAATCCAGAATGGTGCAGCTCGGTGGGGGAGGGGCGTCTGCAACTATGGACACAATCTGCCCCTACTGAGGTACACGCCCATTGGTGATGCAGCCTGCCACTGCCGAGGCAACCAGCCATAACAGAGGGACTCCACCAACAGGGTGGAGCACACCACAGTAGAACAGAGCCCCGTGGCAGCAGGGCAGACCCGCTCTAGCAGGGCGGAGCCCCGGCAGGCAAATAGTGAATAGACTGCCTCCTAGTGGGCAGGACAGTGCAACAGATACTCATAAAGAAAGCCCCAACTCCCTGAGACAGAGCATCAGAGGGGAAAAAAAGGGGGGTTTTTTAAGTTCTACTGCAGCAGACCTAAACACATCCGCCCAACAACCCTGAATGAAAAATGGAGCTCACAGCTCAGCACTGGAGCTGCTAGAAAGTACAGACCGTCTCCTCAAGCAGCTCCCTGACCCCTGTATATCCAAAGAGTCACCTCAAAAAAAGGACTAATCAAACTGACATTTGGCGGGCATCATTCTGGGACAAAGATAGCAGAAGAAAAAACTGGTAGCATCCCTCACTGTTCCACAGCTGCTACAGGTGTACCCCAGACAAGCAGGGCCTGGAGTGAACCTCAGCACTCGTACAGCAGAGGAGCTAGACCATTAGAAGGAAAACTAACTAACAGAAATACTTCATCATCAACAATCTGGGCATCCACTCAGAGACTCAATCAAAAAGTCAGCAACTACTAAGATGACAGGTGGATAAATCCACAAAGATGGGAAGAAACCAGCACAAAAAGGAGGAAAGCACCCCAAACCAAAACACCTCACCTCCTACAAAAAAACAAAACTCCTCATTAGCAAGGGAACAAAGCTGGATGGAGAATGGGAGTGACGAAATGATGGAATCAGACTTCAGAAGGTAGATAATGAGAAACTTCAGTGAGCTAAAAGAACATGTTCTAAATCAATGCAAAAAAGCTAAGAACCTTGAAAAAAGATTTGAAAAAAGATTCGAGGAAATGATAACAAGAATGGACAACTTAGAGAGGAATATGAATGAATTGAAGGAGCTGAAAAACACAGCACGAAACTTTGCGAAGCATGCACAAGTTTCAACAGCCAAATTGACCAAGCAGAAGAAAGAATATCAGAGGTCAAAGATCAACTCAATGAAATAAAAAGAGAAACCAAGATTAGAGAAAAAAGTGCAAAAAGGAATGAACAAAATCTCCAAGAAATGTGGGACTATGTGAAGAGACCTAACCTACGTTTGATAGGTGTGCCAGAATGTGAAGAAGAGAATGAATCCAAGCTGGAAAACACTCTTCAGGATATTATCCAGGAAAATTTCCCCAACCTAGCAAGGCAGGCCAATACTCAACTCCAGGAAATACAGAGAACACCACAAAGATATTCTGCAAGAAGAGCAACCCCAAGGCACATAATCATCAGATTCACTAGGGTTGAAATGAAGGAGAAAATAGTAAGGGCAGCCAGAGAGAAGGGTCGGGTCACCCACAAAGGGAAGCCCATCAGACTCACAGGAGATCTCTCAGCAGAAACTCTACAAGACAGAAGAGAGTGGGGGCCAATATTCAACATCCTTAAAGAAAAGAACTTTCAACCCAGAATTTCATATCCAGCCAAACTGAGCTTCATAAGTGAAGGAAGAATAAAATCTTTTGCAAACAAGCAAGTACTCAGAGATTTTGTCACCACCAGGCCTGCTTTGCAAGAGCTCCTGAAAGAGGCACTACACATAGAAAGGAACAACCAGTACCAGCCATTTCAAAAACATACCAAATGCTAAAGAACATCAACAAAATGAAGAATCTGCATCAAGTAATGGGCAAAACAGCCAGCTAGCATCAAAATGGCAGTATCAAATTCACACATAACAATATTAACCCTAAATGTAAATGGGCTAAATGCACCAATCAAAAGACACAGACTGGCAAATTGGATAAAAAACCAAAACCCATCGGTGTGCTGTATCCAGGAAACCCATTTCACACACAAGGATACACAAAGGCTCAAAATAAAGGGATGGAGGAAGATTTACCAAGCAAAGGGAGAGCAAACAAAAGCAGGAGTTGCAATTCTCATCTCTGATAAAATAGACTTTAAAGCAACAAAGATCAAGAGAGACTAAGAAGGTCATTACATAATGGTAAAAGGATCGATACAACAAGAAGAGCTAACGATCCTAAATATATATGGACCCAATGCAGGAGCAGCCAGATATATAAGGCAAGTTCTTAATGACTTACAAAGAGACTCCCACACAATAATAGTGGGAGACTTTAACACTCCACTGTCAATAGCAGACAGATCAACCAGACAGAAAATTAACAAGGATATCCAGGACTTGAACTCAGACATGGAACAAGCAAACCTGATAGACATTTACAGAACTCTCCACCCCAAATCCACAGAATATACATTCTTCTCAGCACCACATCACACCTATTCCAAAATTGACCACATAATTGGAAGTAAAGCACTACTCAGCAGTCTCTCAGACCATAGTGCAATCAAGTCAGAACTCAGAATTCAGAAACTAACTCAAAACCGCACAGCTTCATGGAAACTGAACAACTGGCTCTTGAATGTTGATTGGATAAACAATGAAATGAAGGCAGAAGTAAAGAAGTTCTTTGAAACCAATGAGAATGAAGACACAACATACCAGAATCTCTGGGACACATTTAAAGCAGTCTCTAGAGGAAAATATATAGCAGTAAGTGCCCACATGAGAAAAGTGGAGAGATCCAAAATTGACACCCTATCATCAAAGTTGAAAGAGCTAGAGGAGCAACATCAAAAAAACTCAAAACATAGCAGAAGACAAGAAATAACTAAGATCAGAGCAGAATTGAAGGAGATAGAGACATGAAAAACCCTTCAAAAAAATCAATAAATCCAAGAGCTGGTTTTTTTAAAAGATCAGCAAAATAGACCACTAGCCAGACTGATAAAAATGAAGAGAAAGAACAATCAAATAAATGCAATAAAAACAATAAAGGGGAAATCACCACAGATTCCACAGAAATTAAAACCATCATCAGAGAATACTACAAACAACTCTATGCACATAAACCAGTAAATCAGGAAGAAATGGATAAATTCCTGGACGCCTGTGTCCTCCCAAGCCTAAACCAGGAGGAAGCCGAAACTATGGATAGACCTATAACAAGGTCTGAAGTTGAGGCAGCAATTAAGAGCCTACCACACAAAAAAAGCCCAGGTTCAGATGGGTTCACAGCTGAATTCTACCAGACACACAAAGAGGAGCTGGTACCATTCTTTCTGAAACTATTCCAAATAATTCAAAAAGAGGGAACCCTTCCCAAATCATTTTATGAGACCAACATTATCCTGATACCAAAACCCGGCAGAGACTCAACAAGAAAAGAAAACTTCAGGCCAATATCCATGATGAACATAGATGTAAAAATCTTCAATAAAATACTGGCAAACAGAATGCAAAAGCACATTAAAAAACTTACCCATCATGATCAAGTAGGATTCATCCCAGGGATGCAAGGCTGGTTCAACATACGCAAGTCTATAAACGTCATTCACCACATTAACAGAACCAAAAACAAAAACCACATGTTTATCTCAATTGATGCAGAGAAGGCATTTGACAAAATTCAACAGCCCTTTATGCTAAAAACCCTCAATAAACTCGGTATTGATGAAACATATTTCAAAGTAATAAAAGCTATTTATGACAAACCAACAGCCAATATCATACTTAATGGGCAAAAACTGGAAGCAATCCCTTTGAAATCCGGCACTAGACAAGGATGCCCTCTCTCACCACTCCTATTCAACATAGTACTGGAAGTTCTAGCCAGAGCACTCAGGCAAGAAAAATAAATAAAGGGTATTCGAATAGGAAAGGTGGAAGCCAAATTCTCTCTATTTGCAGACGACATGATAGTATACCTAGAAGACCCCGTCACCTCAGCCCAAAAACTCCTGAAACTGATAAGCAACTTCAGCAAAGTCTCAGGATATAAAATCAATGTACAAAAATCACAAGCATTCCTATACACCAATAACAGACTGAAAGAGAGCCAAATCAAGAACGAACTGCCATTCACAATTGCTACAAAGAGAATAAAATACCTAGGAATACACCTTACAAGGAACGTAAGGGACCTCTTCAAGGAAAACTACAAACCACTGCTCAATGAAATAAGAGAGGACACAAACAGATGGAGAAACATTCCATGTTCATGGTTAGAAAGAATCAATATCGTGAAAATGGCAATGCTGCCCAAAGTAATTTACAGAATCAATGCTATCCCCATCAAGCTACCATTGAATTTCTTCACAGAACTGGAGAAAACCACCATGAATTTCATATGGAACCAAAAGAGAGCCCGCATACCCAAGTCAATGCTAAGCAAAAAGAACACAGCGGGAGGCATCACACTACCAGACTTCAAACTATACTACAAGGCTACAGTAATGAAAACAGCATGGTACTGGTACCAAAACAGAGATATAGACAAATGGAACAGAACAGAGGCATCGGAGGCAACACAACATATCTACAACCATATAATCTTTGATAAACCTGACAAAAACAAGCAATGGGGAAAGGATTCCCTGTTTAATAAATGGTGTTGGGAAAACTGGTTAGCCACGTGCAGAAAGCAGAAACTGGACCCCTTCCTGACACCTTATACTAAAATTAACTCCAGATGGATTAAAGTGTTAAACATAAGACCTGGCACCATAAAAACCCTAGAAGAAAATCTAGGCAAAACCATTTAGGACATAGGAATAGGCAAGGACTTCATGACCAAAACACCAAAAGCATTGGCATCAAAAGCCAAAATAGACAAATGGGACCTAATCAAACTCCACAGCTTCTGCACAGCAAAAGAAACAGTCACTAGGGTGAATCAGCAACCAACAGATTGGGAAAAAATCTTTGCAGTTTACCCATCTGACAAAGGGCTGATATCCAGAATTTACAAAGAACTCAAACAGATTTACAGGAAAAAAACAAACAAGCCCATTCAAAAACAGGCAAAGGATATGAACAGACACTTAACAAAAGAAGACATACATGAGGCCAACAAACATGAAAAAATGCTCATCATCACTGGTCATTAGAGAGATGCAAATCAAAACCACATGGTGATACCATCTCACGCCGGTTAGAATGGCGATCATTAAAAAATCTGGAGACAATAGATGCTGGAGAGGATGTGGAGAAATAGGAACACTTTTACACAGCTGGTGGGAGTGTAAATTAGTTCAACCATTGTGGAAGACAGTGTGGCGATTCCTCAAGGACCTAGAAATAGAAATTCCATTTGACCCAGCAGTCCAATTACTGGGCATATATCCAAAGGACTATAAATTGTTCTACTATAAGGACACATGCACACGAATGTTCATTGCAGCACTGTTTACAATAGCAAAGACCTGGAACCAACCCAAATGCCCATCGATGATAGACTGGACTGGGAAAATGTGGCACATATACACCATGGAATATTATGCAGCAATCAAAAATGACGAGTTTATGTCCTTTGTAAGGATATGGATGAATCTAAAGAACATCATTCTCAGCAAACTGACACAAGAACAGAAAAGGAAATATCAAATATTCTTCATAGGTGGGTGAGAAAAATGAGAACACATGGACACAGGGAGGGGGGTACTACACACTGAGGTCTATTGGGGGGAATAGGGGAGGGACAGCAGGTGGGGGGAGCTGGAGAGGGATAGCCTGGGAAGAAATGCCAAATGTGTGTTAAGGGGAGGAAGGCAGCAAAACACACTGCCATGTGTGTACCTATGCAACTACCTTGTACATTCTGCACATGTACCCCAAAACCTAAAATGCAATAAAAATTAAAAAAAAAAAAAAAGAATGAGGTCCTTTGCAGGAACATGGAAGGAGCTGGAGGCCATTATTCTTAGCAAACTAACACAGAAACAGAAAACCAAATACTGCATATTCTCACTTATAAGTGGGAGCTAAATGATGAGAACACACGGATATAGAGACAATGGGGAACAACAGACAATGGGGCCTACTTGAGGGTGGGGGTTTTGAAGAGAGAATGGATCAGGAAAAATAACTAGAGTACTAGGCTTAACCTGTTTTTGGCCATGCTCCAAGCCCTCATTCTTTCTGTAACCTCAAGATGGCACATGAGCTTCTGTTCCCCCATTGAGGAGTTAGAGGTAATCACTCTGTCATTCTCCCCATGCATGTTAATGAACTTGTATGCCATTTCTCCTATTAATCTATTTTTTGTCAGTTTCAGTGAAACTTCAGAAGGCAGAGAAGTTTTCCCCTGGCCCCTACATTATGACCAGGGTGACCTTATAAATGATACTAAATGATTAAAGGCCGGGCGTGGTGGCTCACACCTGTAATTCTAGCACTTTGGTAGGCTGAGGGGGCGCGGATTACCTGAAGTCAGGCAGGAGTTCATGCTAGCCAACATGGTGAAACCCTGTCTCTACTAAAAATACAAAATTTAGCTGGGCTTGGTGGCAGGCACCTGTAATCCTGGCTACTCGGGAGGTTGAGATAGAAGAATCACTTGAACCCAGGAGGCAGACATTGCAGTGAGCCGAGATTTTGCCACTAAACTCCAGCCTGGGCAACAAGAGTAAAACTCCATCTCAAAAAAAAAAAGAATGACATTAAGATGACAGAGTTTCTAAGAAAAGAGTCACACTCCAGCTTCTCTCACCTCTGAGAGATTTTGCTTGGATATAACCTCTTCTAAGAAACAACTCATTACATCTTCAGAATGCATTAGATGCTCTTGTACAAGTCTTGTGCCAATTGTGCTTTTATTAAGTAAGAGGAAATATGGAGTAATCACTCTAAGTGCCAACTCCGGATTCACTTCTATCTCGGTTCCAATGGTTTGGCTTAGTCATATGGCCAAGCCAAACTGCAATATCTTTCTTATTTGTTGGCTCTGTGACTTGAATAACTTATTTAAACCTCTGTGAGTTTCCTTTTCTCAACTTAAAACTCTTGCTACATCAAGAAATAGAATAGACAAGCATTTAAGGATATAGCCTCTGGCATCAGACTACTTGATTTGAACCCTTACTCTGCCAGTTTCTAACTTTGCAACTGGTTCTCACCAGCAGGCAGTGCAGTGGTTAAAGGATCATGCTTCAAGGCCAGACTGCCAGCATGGAAATTCTGGCTCCATCCAAAGGTGTATTCACCATTAAAGTAATGGCATGAAGCTGCAGGGCTTCCTACTTATTGGTGCCTCCTCCAAGGTCCTGTTCCTGTAGTTTACATTTGTAAGTTTGGATTCTATTTCCCAAAGAGTTTCTCCAATACTGTAAATCAAAACTCAGATTCCACAAAATCTGCATGCAAAGTTGATTCTGCCAGATACTGGCTATATGGTCTGGGCTCGATATTTATCTCCTGGGTCTCTATTTCCCCTCTTGTAAAATGGAATAAAAATGGCAACCACCTTCACAGGGTTGTAATAAAGATTGAGCTAATACATGTTAAAATGTTTAGAGCAGTGTAATGCACACAGCATATGCTTCATGTGTGTTGGTGTCTATAACTCCCTCTCTTTTTCTATTCCTTATCTTCTTCTCATCAGCCCTGTCAGGACTAAGATCATCTTACTCTTTGCAAACTTTGCCTGTGGCAAGCTACAACTTAATCCTAACCCCAGAGGGAACTCTGGGCCTTTACACATTCTCTTCTGTAAGTTTCCTGAGTTGTTTACAATCTGATTTTATCAACCTTTATTTGATTTCTTAAACCTACTACTTGTTCATTCTTTATGGCATAATAATTATGGTTTCTTTTTCTCCCTAATTTCTTCTTCCTCAAGGGACCTCAAGTTGTTCTCTTAAGGTTTTCAACTGATTCAATGAGTCTGACCCATATTATGGAGGTAATCTGTTTTACTCAAACTTTACTGATTTAAATGTTAATCACATTTAAAACAAAAAAAATGAACAAAAAATTCACAACATCTAAACTGTTGTTTTTCCAAAAATTGGGCACCATGCACAGCCAAGCTGACATGTAAAAGTAACCATCACAGCAGTCATGGCCTGAATAAGACCTGTCCTGGGCCAGGCACAGGGGCTCACACCTGTAATCTCAGCACTTTGGGAGGCTGAAGCAGGAGGATCACTGAGGTCAAGAATGTGAGACCAGCCTGGCCAACATGGTAAAACCCTATCTCTACCAAAAATACAAAAACTAGCTGGGCATGGTGGCACCTGCCTATAATCCCTGCTACTCGGGAGGCTGGGGCATGAGAATTTCCTGAACCTGGGAGGTGGAGGTTGCCGGGAGCTGAGCTCATGCCACTGCACTCCAGCCTGGCCTATAGAGTGAGACTCTGTCAAAAATAAACAAATAAATAAACAAATAAGAAAGAAAGAAAGAAAAGAAAAGAAATTGTCCTTTACATTGAAGGGTTGTAGGTATTGCAGTTTCTTTTTTCTTCTTTTTTTTTTTTTTTTTAAGATGGAGTTTCACTCTTGTAGCCCAGTCTAGAGTGCAATGGGGTGATCACTGCAACCTCTGCCTCCCGGGTTGGCAGGTTGCCTCTGCCTCAGCCTTCCGAGTAACTAGGATTACAGGCATGTGCCACCACACCCAGTTAATTTTGTATTTTTAGTAGAGACAGGGTTTCTCCATGTTGGTCAGGCTGGTCTTGAACTCCTGACCTCAGGTGATCCACCCGCCTTGGCCTCCAAAAGTGCTAGGATTATAGGCGTGAGCCACTGTGCCCAGCCAAGCATTACAGTTTTCTGCTCGCTCACAGAAGAACAGCCTCATTACCTTCAATAGATGCTCTTAACCCATTGTCATCTGCCTTCCTCTGGACATCACCTTTGGGGAGTGCTGGAGTTACATCCTCAAGGACGGAGCTATGCCCTCAAAGTGCCCAGCAAAGAACTTCTCCTGCATTTTTCCCACACAGACACTTCCTAGATTCTTCTGCCTTATGCCTTGGTTAGTCTAGCTAGTATATGCTTCAGATGGAAATTATTCAGGTGAGAAGGACCAGGTGTAGACAATTTAAATGTGGAAAGAGGCTTACAAAGGAAGGTCATTATGACCCAGGTCACAGCATTGTTCTTGAGTGGATAGGACATAAACAGGGAAGAAAGCATGTGATCATGAAAATAGCTGAAGTTTTAAGTGAGCAATGACATTATGTGGTGTCCAGTTCAAAAAAAAAGAGAAAGTAGATGCAGGAGCCGAATAACAGGCAGAGCAATTTTAAGAGACATATCCAGAAACCAGAAGCAAGCACTTAGACTTTAGCTCTGAATCCTGGCTAAAGCAACATACAGAGGTGGTAACTCCTAGAACTCTAATTTTCACTCTCTTGTCAGAGAGGCTCTTCCTGGACAGTGGTCTGCCATGCAGAGGATAGAAACAAATCCCATAGTGTTTTACATCATAGGTTAAGGAACAGATTCAATTTCATAAGGAGAAACAGCACAATGCCAGTGTCAGCAAAAGCAAGTCTCCCCATCATCCCAAGGAGAGGAATTCTACAATCTGGCTATCTACTAGACAAAATGTGGGCTCCATTCTCATGGAGGGTGTCCTTCCCATTGTGGGTCTTTCGATGTGGCTTATGCTGTGAGACAAGTGTAAGAAAGTGGCCATGTCAAGAAGAAAATGGCCCAGCTCTTTGGTGCCAAAAAGTCTGATTTGGGGGTGCCAGCTATTTACAGGAATTGTCTATAATTAAAATATCACCCTGCCTTGGAGACTGTGTGGCAACTGGGGATCTTGGGCATCTTTGGTACATTGCCACCATACCTGTAGTTAAGAAGGACTCAACAATAATAAACATCTTTCGGTCACTCAGTGCCTTGAACTCACTTCCCCATCACGTAGAGCAGCTCAGGTCTTCTCTAGCTCTTCCACCTGGTGATTGGTAGTGACTGCTAGAGAAGTCCTGATCATTCTAGCCCTCCAAGTAATGCTTTGAATAGCAACGCCTCTTGAACTCACTATAAGGAGATCAAGCAAAGATGCTCTATGCCTGTGGTCTGAAACCTGCCACCACAGCTGTGTTCTCTGCCATCAGAGACCGAGGGAGCAGTAACTGAAGCTAAGACTACACACAGCACTTCAGACAGGCAAATTAGGAAAGAAAAGAAAACTGAATCTGTAAGCTTGGGAAAAACTGGTATATCTTTTGAGGTCCCAGCCATTTTGAGAATCTCTGACACTGAAAAAATAAGGAAGAACAATGGCACTCCTCTCTCAAATGCTGACATTCTAGCTAAGTGTTGATTTTTTTTCTTAGAAAAACAAACTTTGGGTCAACAAGGAAAGATCACGAGTGGGGAGGGTGAGTGGGTGATTCACCTCATGGATCTCCCTGGCAGCTCTTGCACTTCCTTGATCAATCTGCATATAAGAAATGTGCTGGGCACCTGGGACACCACTTCTCCGAGACACTGCCTTCTGTTTTCTCCAGCATGCGCTTGTTCCAGCTCCTGTTCAGGGCCAGCCCTGCCGCCCTGCTCCTGGTTCTCTGCCTGCAGCTGGGGTCCAACAAAGCTCAGGAAAACACGTGAGCCATACCCTTCTCCTCCCCACACACACAAAAAAAAAAAAGCCTTACAGAGAGGGCTCCTCTCCCAATCTGGAAATCTACATAACTCTTTCTGAGAATTTCCTTCAACTTCCGAGAACTCTGGTCCTAGGAGCTCCCATGGACCTCCTGCCAGTTTCCACTTCCATCCTCTTAGGAAGCCCCACTAACTCCTCTCACATTTTTGCTGGGTGTTTCTGCATTGCCAGTGGAAATAAAGCTCCGAGTGTACCTGTAGGCTATCATTAGTAATTAGTCTTCATCTAACATGCCCGTGCCGATCCACATCTTTTTCATAATTTATACCTTTGTTCAGATTGCTGATCAGTAAACTTTACCTTCTCACACCTTGCCTCCTAGAAGAGAAGCATAACAGGTCTGTGTTCCAATGGCAGCTTAGGGCAGCTTTGGCAGGACCTGTCAAAGAGTGAGAGGGCCTGGTCACTGCTCTGCAGTCTGAGATTGAGCTAGCCTGGCAGCTTAGACATTCTTCCTAACCTGAAGTCTGAAGATGAATATGAGGACCTCCTGCTCTCACATGTACTGGGACCTGAGAGCACATGTTCAGAAGTCAACTTATTGAGAACACATGTTTGAAGGGAGCAGAAAAATTGGAGCAAGTAAAATAAAGTAGAAAAAGGAGTCAGGGGTCTGGGGAAAAGCAGGGACACTCAATCTAGGGAGTTTTCTCTATAGCAGTAGGGTTTATAATGATGGGTTTCTGAGTTGTGATCTTGGAGGTACTATCTATGGCATGGTCAGATATCCTGTCCCAGAGGAAACTGTCAGGGTCCTCTTAGACAAGCTGGTATAATGGAGGCAAGTGTCCCAAAAATCCCTGCGTGGGGACAGGTTCAGATCCCGCCGCCCCCCCACCCACCTCTCAGATGAGTCCACTTAGCCCTGAACGGCGCAAGGTATTCAAATAAGCTATGCTAATTAGTGTTATCAACCATCATGATTTGCCCAGGACTTTCCTGGTGGTAGCATTGAAAGTCCCCCACCACCTCTGTGGCCCATTCCAGTAAAGACTTCAGTCCTGGGTAAACTGAGATGGCTAGTCACTTGAACTAAGCTGGTCATTCTATCTTATTTACCCAAAACTCATTTACAAATGGGAGAGATTTGAAGATGGTTAGGTATTTATACCCTTTTTCTGTGCACTGGGCATTAGAGCAATTGGCACAAAAAAATGTAATCTCTCTGAAATCTAAGATGCTTTGCCCCAAGAAAATGGGGTTCTGAGACACTGTGGGGTCTTCTGTCCCACACAATAACAAAGGTCTGTAGCCGGGAGTTTCTAGGAAAGAGAAACTCTCCTGGCCCAGAACCCAGTCATCATTGATTGAAGAATATTTGAGTATTTTCTTTGCCTCAATTTCCTTTCCCTTTCAGATTGCGGTGTATGGTCTAAATGTAGAGTGGTATCTAAAGTTCCCAAACATGGCCATATGTCCAAATTTCCTAAGGAGCTAAATAAATACAAATTCCTAAACCCTACCTAAGAACCAAAGAAGGGGGATCTTCAAAGATGCTCCTACAAATACCTGCAGTGCATTGAGATGTTTGCTGGGTTTTTTAATTTTTTCATTATTTTGTTTTAATTTTCCATAGTTATTGGGGTACAGGTGGTATTTTGTTACATGAGTAAGTTCTTTAGCAGTGATTTTGTGAGATTTTGGTGAACCTATCACCTGAGATAAAAGACTACAAATATGATGCAGTGTATATTGCACCACATTTGTAGTCTTTTATCCTACACCCCCTCCCACTCTTCCCCCCAAGTCCCAAAGGCCCATTGTATCATTCTTATACCTTTGCATCCTCATAGCTTAGCTCCCACATATCAGTGAGAACATACGTTTGGTTTTCCATTACTGAGTTGCATCACTTAGAATAATAGCCTCTAATCTCATCCAGGTCACTGCAAATGCTGTTAATTCACTCCTTATTATGGCTGAGTAGCAGTCCATCATCTATATATATATATACATACACACACATCACAGTTTCTTTATCCACTCGTTGATTGATGGGCATTTTGATTGGTTCCAAAATTTTGCAATTGTGAACTGTGCTGCTATAAACATATATGTGCAAGTATCTTTTCTGAATAATGACTTATTTCCCTCTGGGTAGATACCCCATAGTAGGATTGCTGGATCAAATGGTAGTCCTACTTTTAGTTCTTTAACTAATCTCCACACTGTTTTCCATAGTGGCTGTACTAGTTTACATTCCCACCAGCAGTGTAGAAGTGTTCCCTCATCACTGCATCCAAACCAACATCTACTGTTTTTTGATTTTTTTTATTATGGCCATTCTTGCAGGAATAAAGTGGTATCACATTGTGGTTTTGATTTCCATTTCCCTGATCAAGATGTTTGCTGGTTTAATGTGATTCTGTTGCTAGAAAATTTTCTCCTAATAATGACTTGAGCCCTCCTAGTCAGCAGACAATCACCAGAACCTATAGGATGTTATCAGGAAACGACATGTGGTATTGTACTTTTTTTCTTTTTAAAAATTCGTTTTTGGTCAATGGAAGGGAAGAAGATGCTCGTTGACTGATGGAGATTTAGGTTGGTTCCACGACTTTGCAACTGTGAACTGTGCTGCTATAAACATGCAAGTGCAATTATCTTTTTTGAAAAATGACTTATTTTCCTCTGGGTAGATACCCTGTAGCGGGACTGCTGGATCAAATGGTAGTTCTACTTTTAGTTCTTTAAGGAATCTTAAAGTGTCCTAGTCATTTTACTAAACAAAACTAAATTTGTACAAAGCAATCAACCCAATCAACACACAAAAATTCCAGGGGATTCTGATGCTGAACAATTGATGCAAGCCCCATAATTTCCCTCCCTTGCCCATCCTGTGCCCCTTGCCCTGTTCACAGCTCCCCCTCTCACCCAGAGATTGGTCTCTGATCTTGGTGTCCTGATTCTCTCTTCCTAGAACCAGTCCGAGGATCATGACACTGGATTTGCAGCTTTCCAGGGCAGAAGATGAAAAGCAGGAGGTCGCTGCAGAACTTTCAGTTGAAACAGAATTGAAAGAATGCATGGTGGTAAGTAGAGGGGGCATGACTTCAAAAAATAATTCAACTCTTTGATTATAAATACAACTTAATTAATCTCTCACTTTAATAATGTACAGTATACTTAATAAAACATTGTCATTTATGTTATGCTACTCAAGACTCAGAACAACTGTGGGAGCTTGCAACAGATGACTTCTCATTTTCCAGATGAAGAAATTCTAATAAGAAAGAAAAGAAGAAGGAATAGGAAGTGAGAAAGAGGAAAAAAGAAAAAAGTGTAAGAGGTAGTGGAGAACCAGTTAGAGTTCTTCCAAGGTCCTGAGCATGTTTATTTTAGGATGGAGAGAGGGGAGTTTCAGAAGAGAAAGCTGCAACTCCACACCACAGGTTGAGGTGGGTGGGCAGAAGAGGACATGCAGGATATGATTTCTCCTCTCCAGTAAGCACTGAGCTAGTCTGCTGGCTTCTTGCCTTCTTGTGCTCCTTTGCTCTGGGTCACCAGAAGTTGACTCTTGTTCCAGCCTCTCTGCCCTGACAAGGAGCTCGTACTCATCTCCTTTTCAGTAGTTGTGAGGTAACTCCAATTTCTGAACTAGGTCAGAGGTTTTCCAATGGCAATGTACCTAAAACTCATCCAGGGATCTTGTTAAAATGCAGAGTGACTTTCGGCGGGTCTGGGGAGTGGAGTGGTTAGAGCTTCTAGGTTTTAACAGATGCCTAAGGTACACCAAGGCTGTGCCCAAAAGACCACATTTTGAGCCACTTGGTACTACAGCATTTTCCTCCTGTCTAGCTTCTGAGGGCAAGAAGTAAAAGAGATTTATGCAGTTATTAATCCACAGTGACTCTTCCCTGGGACACTGGTTGTGTGTCCTTCTCCTAGTCAATGATCTCAGGTGTCACAAGCATACAAACTGCCCCCACTACCTTTGTTCTAGGGCCAAGACCCATGTAATCCCCATCTCTCCTACTCTGTCCCCAAACCCTTCCTGAGAAGCCTCCTCTATCAGGCAGCACGAGTATTTCCTTACAGGATAAGATGCCTAATTCAAATGAGACTTAAGGACAATGACTGCCTGGAAAACAAAATTGAGAGCATGAAGATTGCTATTCAGTAAACTGCATTCTAGAAACATCTCCACACCTATAGAGAAAAATTCCTGGTCAATGAGCAAAGAATATCACAGCTGCTTTGTCAAATTTTCTATTTTCAATCTAAGAATCTGAAGCATGTACATTCATTTGGGGTAGGAGTGAGGCTGAGTCATAATTTTTCAACTTTGTATTTTGTTTATCACAAGCACAGGTGAAAATGAGAATAAGAACATGTACATAATGTGTACATAAAATTTTTGTGAAAATGGTGGTTTCTAGTGGTAATAGTGAATAGTAGTGGTAGGTATAATAAGATATGTTTGAATCAATAAAATGACATGATATAATTTTGAGCCTTTGTGATTAATAAAAGTATGCTTTTCAGAATCATGCTAGTACACCAAAATAAAGCAATCTTTTCAAAACCTACCTAAGCACAACTAAAAGGATGAGAAATCCTCAGATTAACTGATTTTACTAACCAGAAAGAATTTGTGGGAAAGGAAATTTTGTTAGTTCTAGTCAACAAATTTTTATTTGTGGCTTCAGTTTTTGAAAGTATAGCTATTTTAAAATTTTTATTGAAATACATTTATGTAACTATAAAATTTTTACCACCTAATCCTCATTTTCTATCATTTATAATATTTTCTGTGACTGAATTTTTGCAAAAGTGAGGTTTAGCCTCATATTTATTTATTTTAGAATTAGAATAGTATATCTACAATCATGTATTTGAAGATAAAGATTGCATAATCCTTTAAAGCTTAAGAAAACTTGCAGCTAACTACAATGCTTAAACATTTTGGTGCTGCAGTCCATTTTGTTAGTTTCATGAAGTTGCTAACATTTATCAGAAAATTGCTTCTAAATGTATAAAGGGCATTGGATTACAGGGAGAAACTACCACATTGAGTAACAGTGACAAACTTATTAGAAATAAATTTGTGATGCAGTAACGTATGTGTTTCTTTATTCACACATTAGCTAGAAAAGCAATACATTTAAATATAGAGGAATTAAATTTTATTTTTTGAAGATATTATCTGTGTGATGGATGGTGTTGCTTAGCTCCAAAAAGTACATTAAGCTGCACTGGTCTTTGGCAACATGTCCTATGTGCCATGCTGAGCATGCAATAGATTCTGATATTTTGTTGTACAAGTGGTGTAAATTCTGATTCATGAAGATATGTTGCTGTGAATGTAATAAAAAGGTAAACAAGGCTGGGCACAGTGGCTCATGCCTGTAATCCCAGCACTTTGGGAGGCCAAGGCGGGCAGAGGACCTGATGTGAGGAGTTCAAGACCAGCTTGGCCAATGTAGCAAAACCCTATCTCTACTAACAATACAAAAATTAGCCAGGCGTGGTGGCAGGTGCCTATAATCCCAGCTACCTGGGAGGCTGAGGCAGAAGAATTGCTTGAACCTGGGAGGCAGAGGTTGCAGTGAGCCAAGATTGTGCCATTGCACTCCAGCCTGGCAACAGAGTAAGACTCTGTCTCAAAAAAAAGAAAAAAGATAGACAAGGCATGGGTAGGCTTCTCTAAAGAAACACCAGGCTTCTCCAAGGCATTCTGAGTAAAACTCCAAGAATGAGAACACCTGAATTTACTGTTTGGGGCTGAAAGGCTATTTGGTGCCGAGTTGCCAGGTATTTGAGCAAGTTGCAGGAGATGGGCAGACCGGCACTGGGCCTCATTCAGGACAATAAAGCCAGTCTGATAACTAGCATACATTCAAGGTCGTGCATGTGGGTGATATTTTGGACATCTGAATCTGTAAAATGAAATGTACATATGTGTGTTTCTCCTTGTGATAAAATCATACATACTGCTAAGGGCAATGTGGTTCCTTGATGACATTCATTACTGAAGTAATGCTGAATTTCAATTAGAGGTTAGTAAGATAAAGATGCATTTTTTTTCTCTCCTGCCTGAGTTCACAGACTCACTGAATGCTATTCACAGATCCCTATGGGTCCACGGACCCCCAGGATAAAAATGCTGTGATAATGCTAACTGGACAAAATCTTCTGAATCCACTGAAATTTACATATACAATCACCTGGGATCTTGAACTGCAAAGCACTCAAGTTAAAAATAAATTTACATTCGAGATGTCATTTGCTTATCTAACAGCCAGGCTTGGTAGTTAATTGTTTCCATCTCACAACTGAGGAAAATGACAGTGAGAGGTCTAATTCTAATCACCAAAGGTTACCAAGTCAGAGAGAAGCACAGCTGGGGCTTGGTCACAACTCTGACAAGGCCTGACATCAGCTCCTACAACCAAGTGGCCAGGCTGCTGTCTCACCAGGTCTCAGAGTAAGTGTGACTGCAGGTTGCTTCCTGAAAGCTTTGGCTGGTGACTACGGCAAGCCTGCTCCCCAGAAGGACAGCTGCCCCGGATGAGTTCTCCTTGCCCTGTGGATTCATGTGCACCTCTAGTTCCTCCTGAGCCTCTCCATACTGCTAAGGCAGGAGTTTGAGAGTGTGGGGAGGGAAAATCTTCTGACCTAGACTTTGGCTCCTGAAATGATACTACAACAGTAGGCTCCTCCTTGCCCTGGTCCCACCTTTACCCCTACTCGTCTCCTTTGGCTTCTCCCTCTCTTATTTTTCACTCCCTTACCCATTCCCCAGAATAACAGTGAGTTCTTCCTCCCACCTTCTCCTCACCAGGTTAAAGCTTTCCTCAGTAGCAACGTACATATAGAAGGTGGATTTGGCTTTAAGTATACTGCCTGCCTCTGTGAAGATAATCCAAGACGCTTCTACTGGGACTTTAAGACCAACTGTAAGTATAGAAGTTATCCAAGGAAGGAGCTACCCAACAGCCACCAGGGAGGAGAAACTATAAGCAGAAACAGGGCTGCAGAACTGAGCAGGAACAGGACCTCAGTGCAGAAGGACAGAAGGGAGGGAGGAAAGAGCATGGGGAGAAGAGATGGGGAAGGTACCCAGATTCTAACGCAGAGGCATTGTGTACACAAAGTTGATATGGGAGACAAATTTGCAAAGGATTTGGGGAAACTAAACCCCAGGGTGCAGAAGCCTGATATGAGTAGAAAAGACAGGACATGGCTGGGGTGTCTGAAAGATGATCTCTGTCCCCATCTTTTTCAGCAAGTGCATCAATTGCAGCTGTCGTTGATATTATTCGGGAATTAAACATCTGCCCTGATGATAATGCTGTAATCCCCATCAGAGCAAACAGGTTTTATACTGTTAAAACCCTAAGAGCAGCATAATGGAAGCCCTGTCTGTCCACCACACCCAGGTGATCTCCCCTAAGAAAACTTGGCTGCAATTTCTGTTGTGGTCTCTGAAATAAACTTAACAAGCTTCTCCGTGTTCTGTTATATATTCTGTCTAAAATCTGCTCCTGAAGAAACCCAGATTACCTGGAATTTCTAAAACATCTGTATTTCAAAGAACCTTTGATGAGGAGATTGTATGGGTTCTCACTGCCCACTAGTATGAAGAGGGAGAGAAGAAACTGGAAAGAGAGGAGCCATGCTCACAGAGAGGAAAAGCAGTGGCATAAAGTTCATGGCACAGGAGTGGCAGGTCCAGGCCAACACCAGGCCTCCATGTTGCTTGGCTTACTCCATCCCACTGCCCTCCAGCCACTGCTCAGATCCTAGAAGACGGGAGTCCTGGTACATGCCTGAGTCAGGGATGAAGTATGTGGCCCCCTAAATGAGTGGTAGCATTCTATGCTATTCTGTTGCTTATGGTCAATGGATTGTGACACTCAGGGACATCGGGCTCCTGTGCAGCTCTGCCTGAGGAGCTCAGGCATAACAGAGGAGTAAATGGGCAGAGGGAGCCCTGAGGTGCTTTATCCCAGAAGGCCAGCCCGTAGAAGTGGAATATGAGCAAGATCAAGTGCACAAAGAGGGCAGAGGACATTCTGGCAGATAGGACGGCAGGCACCAAGGGCCCAAAGCATGAAATAGTGGCTCATTCAGGGCAGGTAAGCACTTTGATATTGGGCAGGATCAAGTATACATGGAAGGGTTAGAAGCAGAGCTGGCAAGAGAACAGGAGCAAAATCAGGAGAGGCTGAGTGAATCTGGGCAAGAAAGTGGGACCATATGCTTGAGGCCAATGATCCTAAATGAGAATCAGAATCCAGGGCAGGAAATGCAATCATTGGAAAAGATCATTTTTTTATATTAATTAGGATTGTAACATCGTGAAACAGGAGAGTTACCTGACCTCCCTCGCCGGATACGCGACAGGGGTGTGGCTCGTCTGTTCAGCTGCTCAAACCCCTTAGAGGAGGAGGAGCACGCAGATGGACAGGTGCAGGAGCCCAGGTGGGCATGTTAACGCACAGTGCACTCTTTTAGCCTTGCTGTCTATAGACAGCTTAAGTGTTAATCAGCTCAGCGGTCCCTCTGCTGTTTTGCAAAGGCAGAGGGCCAGTGTGACAGCTTTCTGTATCCCGAGTTCTTGTCCAGCATCCTGGAAGAATCCGGTCACACATGAACTTGAACTATGGTAAATGTGGGGTTTTATTGGGTGGTGGGTTTTCAAGGGAATTGATGTGGGCAGGCCAGGGGATGGAGTGGGAAGATGATCTTCCCCTGGAGTATGATCATCCAGTGGCTGATTCTCCGACCAACTGTCCCCAGCCAAACTCCTCCCTACATTCAGACACTCTTTCCCTTCTCTCCTCTGCTGTGCTATTCTGCTGTTCATCTGCTTGTCTCCTTCTGGAGCCAGGGGTTCAGGATTTATATGGGTACTGGAGGGCAGCATGGTGGGCCAAAAGGCAACTTTTTGGACGCAAAAACAGGAATGCCTGTTTTCATTTAGGGCTGCAGGTTTCCAGGCTTGAGGATGGGGCCTTTGCCAGGGAACCGCCCTCTTCTACCCAGTATTTCTGCCTCCTGTCCATATCAATTGATCATATGCTTAACATGTACCAAAAATGTGAATATTTTTATTTACATGCTTTATCACGTGCCTATTTAAAACAGTAACAGGCATTAAGTATTCACTCAATAAATATTTATCAAGTACCTACATGTGCCATTACCTGCTTTCAGGACTTGGTTTTACAGAAGTAAATCAGGAATTTTTTATCCTGTTCTTAAAATGCTTATATTCTTCATGGGAAATAGAAAATAAATGAGTAAATGTTATTTTTACCTTTATTTATGCAAAAACTAAGATGAGAGAAGGTAATTAATTTGCATATAGCCAGCAAGTGGCAGAGCCAAGATTCAAACCACACGGGTAGCCTGACAGGAGAGTCCATGGTCCTAGCTTCTGTACTGCCTGCACATACTCCCTGACAGTTTCCTTTGGGCTCCTGTAAAACCTCTATCACAAAGCATTTCAAAATTACTAATTTTAGCTCCTATATGAGTTCTGTGCACATCTGTATCCACCTAGATTTTTTTTGTTTTGAGACAGTGTCTCACTCTTTTACCCAGGGTGTAGTGCAGTGGTGTGATCACGGCTCACTGCAGACACAACCTCCTGGGTTCAAGTGATCCTCACACTCAGCCTCCAGAGTAGTTTGAACTACAGGCAAGCACCACCCCACCTGGCTAATTTTTAAAAAAACATTTTTTGTAGACATTGGAAGAGGGTCTCACTATGTTTCCTAAGGTGGTCTCAAACTCCTGTCCTCAAGTGATCCTTCTGCTTTAACCTCCCAAATTGCTGCAATTACAAGCATGAGCCACCCGTGGCCAGCCCAGAATTTTTGATTGCCTAGAGTACACTGTTCAGTAGAAATATTTATTGAAATATATTTTAAGCTACATGTATAATTTTGATAGCCACATTTAAAAAAAAGAAAAAGGAAAGAGGTGAAATTAATAATATTTTTTATTTAGCTGAATATATCCTACATTTATTTATAAGATCTTATTAATGTTTTTAAATTTTTTGATAAAATAGATTACATTGTTTTATTCTTACTAAGTCTTTGAAATCTGTTGGGTGGTTTACGCTTACAAAACACTTAGGCTAGCCTCATTTCTGAAACTCAATGGTTACATGTAGCCAGTGGCTACCATATTCAACAGGGAATTTATAGGATGAGTCCATAGAGTCAGTGAGAGAAGGGAATTTAGAGGACGGGTCAATAGGTGCAGCAAACCACCATGGCACATGTATACCTATGTAACAAACTTGCACATTCTGTACATGTATCCTGTCTTTCTTCAGAAGAAATAAAGAAAAACAACAATTTAAAAATAAATAAATCAATAAATAACAATTCAGCCAGGTATGGTGGCACACACTTGAAGTTCTAGCTACTCAGGAAGTTGTGGTAAAAACAAACAAACAAACAACAACAACAAAGAAAAACACCTTGAGTACTTTGACTCTTCCTTGTTCCAAATAAGAGACATCATGGTTGCCTGGTCGATATGTTTTCATACTTGTAGAATAACAGGTAAAGCCTTAAAATGCTCCCCAAATGTAACAGTTGCCCAATAAATGCTTTGCTTAATTATGTGAATTAATTAAGGCTGAGAAATGCATAAGAATGAGTGGAAGGTTCAGTTTTATAAGGTTGATAGTCCTGCTACAGAACTGATAACAGCTAGTTTCACCCTCTATTATCATTTGCTTCCTATACCCTCAGCCAGACATTTTCCATTTCAGGTGAAAGTTTACTAAGTGGGTGTGATGGGGAAAATTCAGAAAAGAAATTAAGTTTTTCAAAAGTAAATCCTATTATTAAATGTGTTTACATTTGTTGGGAGCAACATGAAATGGCATCTGTATACGGAAGGAAGAAGACTGAGGAGTTCAGTATAAACAAAACACAATGTCAGTGCTGGGTGCGATGGCTCACACCTGTAATCCCAGCACTTTGGGAAGCCAAGGCAGGAGGATCACTTTAGGTAAGGAATTCGAGACCAGCCTGGCCAACACAGTGAAACCCATCTCTAATAAAAATACAAAAATTAGCTGGGCATGGTGGCACACACCTGTAATCCCAGCTACTTGGGAGGCTGAGGCAGGAGAATTACTTGAACCCGGGAGGCAGAGATTGCAGGGAGCCAAGATCACACCACTGCACTCTAGCCTGGGCAACAAAAGTGAAACTCCATCTCAAAAAAAAAAAAAAAAGTCAAAATACAGAAAAAAAAATTTTTTTTAAACTGAAATATAAAAGGGTTACTAGGAGAGAGAAAAACCTTAATTTTTATTCATCCAAGAGGTAAAAGTGATAAAGATAGAGCAGAGAATATTGAATAAATCAATGATTACTGTAGAGTCATAGGAGAAATAATTACTGATGACTTTCATTTCTGGGTGAATGGTCAAGGACCAGAGAAACAGATAGATGGGAAACTTCTGGAAGGATTTCTAAGAAATTAATTACTATGATCATTGGTTAGAATTAAGGCATAGATGATTTCTATTTTTCAAGTTATAGTCTTCTATACATTATTTTGTTATTTGATTTTATAAAAGAAACAAAGTTTACCCAAAAATGAATCAGAAATTCTAAAACTGAAAAATACAATAATTAAGAACCCAATAAACAATTTTAATAGTGACTCAGACAAAGCCGAGGAGTGAACTACAAAGTTAATTACAAAGAAAAGAAAGATGAATAACACAGAAAATAGAGTTAGAGACATATGGGATAATTGGAAAAGGGATAAAATATTTGCAATAAGCATCTCAGAAGGAGACGTGACAATAATTGGAAAAGGAGTAATATTGGAAGATATAATGGCTTAGAATTTTCCAAAACTGACAAAAGACATCAAACCACAAATATAAGGAAGAACTCAAACTTGAACCATGATAAATGCAAAGAAAATTATATTTAACAGATCACATCATGTGTACCATTTTATTTTCAAATGGTCAGCAATAAGACTGATAACTGACTTGAAAAAGAGAAACAATGTGAGCCAGAAAAAACAGGATGATATTCTAAGAATGCTGAAAAAAGAAACTGATCTAGAGTTTATGTGAGTAAAAATACAGACAAAAATGTCTTTAAATATAAATAACCTTCAAGGAAATTCTGTACTTAAATTATTTATTTACTTTAACTTATACAATATTTGAAATCCTTGATTTTCACATTTTCCTTCATTCCTTGCATAATTTATGAGAATCTAATTTACGAGTATTTAAAACTCTTAAATCTCACGGATGTTGTGAACGTATAAAATAGGCCAACTAATTAACAATCTTATTTGAAAAAATAAAATTGATCACTTATGGATAAGTAAGTTTTATTTAAAGAATATTAAAATATTGCTTTGAAATCAGTTATTTCTGTCTTGAACAAATTTCTAAAACCAGCTTGAGAGGGCACAACCAAAAGTCTAACTGAAAGAAAAAAAAAAATCACCTGAGCATATGAGAAGATACTTGACTTCATTCTTAATAAGCACTGTGAAAATCTAAACTATGCCGAAATGTTTTTCACCTACTTGACAAAAGACACACACACACAAAATATAATGCTCTCTGTTGCTGAGACTGTGGAAAAACAGGCATTTCAAACATTTCTCATAAGGTGTGCAAAACTAGCATAACACTGCAAAGACCAACTTGGCAAAACTCATCAAATTTACAAGTATATTTCTCTTTAGTACAGCAATTCTGATTCTGGGAATTTATCCCACACATAAACCTATGAGCATGCAAAATTATTTATTAAAAAGGTTATTCATTACAGCTTATTCACAATAGTAAAAGTTTAGAAAGAGTCAGTGTCTATCAACAGAAAACTACTTAAATTAATTCTGGTTCATATACACAACTGAATAAATACACATGATTTAAAAACACTGAAGGCACTCTGATGTATTAAATTGAAAGTTCTTCAATCATAGTGTTAAATAAAACTAGTGAGGCATAGAACATTATATGATAAATTTTGTGATGAAATTAAAGGACATAATAATTATTGTATAAGTGTACGCTGATGTAAAGAAACACTAAGAAGATACACAAGAATCTAATAAGAGTGGTTCCCTATAGAGATTATGAAGAAAGATGGGTAAACTGGAACAAAGATTCATCTTTACATTTTAAGGTCTTTTATATAATTTTGATTTTTGAACCATAAGAATATATTGCATATTCTTTTTTTTCTTTGGAATGCGTATATATGTATTTTTTATTGCTTTTTAGGTTTCAGGGTACATGCACAGAACATGCAAAATAGTTGCATAGGTACACACATGGCAGTGTGTTTTGCTGCCTTCCACCCCTTCAGCCACATTTGGCATTTCTCCCCATGCTATCCCTCCCCTGCTCCCCTCCGCTGTCCCTCACCTATTCCCCCCAATAGACCCCAGTGTGTAGTACTCCCTTCCCTGTGCCCATGTGTTCTCATTGTTCATCACTCGCCTATGAGTGAGAATATGTGGTATTTCATTTTCTGTTCTTGTGTCAGTTTGCTGAGAATGATGTTCTCCAGATTCATCCATGTCCCTACAAAGGACGCGAACTCATCATTTTGGATTGCTGCATAATATTCCATGGTGTATATGTGCCACATTTTCCCAGTCCAGTCTATCATCGATGGGCATTTGGGTTGGTTCCAGGTCTTTGCTATTGTAAACAGTGCTGCAATGTACATTCGTGTGCATGTATCCTTATAGTAGAACGATTTATAGTCCTTTGGATATATACCCAGTATTGGGATTGCTGGGTCAAATGGAATTTCTATTTCTAGGTCCTTGAGGAATCGCCACACTGTCTTTCACGATGGTTGAATTAATTTACACTCCCACCAGCAGTGTAAAAGTGTTCCTATTTCTCCACATTCTCTCCAGCATGTGTTGTCTCCAGATTTTTTAATGATCGCCATTCTAACTGGTGTGAGATGGTATCTCAACGTGGTTTTGATTTGGATCTCTCTAATGACCAGTGATGATGAGCATTTTTTCATGTTTGTTGGCCTCATGTATTTCTTCTTTCATAAAGTGTCTGTTCATATCCTTTGCCGATTTTTGGATGGGCTTGTTTTTTTCTTATAAATCTGTTTGAGTTCTTTGTAAATTCTGGATATCAGCCCTTTGTCAGATGGGTAAACGGCAAAGATTTTTTCCCATTCTCTTCGTTGCCGATTCACTCTAGTGACTGTTTCTTTTGCCGTGCAGAAGCTGTGGAGTTTGATTAGGTTCCATTTGTCTATTTTGGCTTTTGTTGCCAATGCTTTTGGTGTTTTGGTCATGAAGTCCTTGCCTACTCCTATGTCCTGAATGGTTTTGCCTAGATTTTCTTCTAGGGTTTTTATGGTGCCAGGTCTTATATTTAAGTCTTTAATCCATCTGGAGTTAATTTTAGTGTAAGGTGTCAGGAAGGGGTCTAGTTTCTGCTTTCTGCACAAGGCTAGCCAGTTTTCCCAACACCATTTATTAAACAGGGAATCCTTTCCCCATTGCTTTTGTCAGGTTTATCAAAGATTGTAAGGTTGTAGATATGCTGTGTTACCTCTGATGCCTCTGTTCTCTTCCATTGGTCTATATCTCTGCTTTGGTACCAGTACCATGCTATTTTGATTACTGTAGCCTTGTAGTATAGTTTCAAGTTCGGTAGTGTGATGCCTCCCGCTGTGTTCTTTTTGCTTAGAATTGACTTGGCTATGTGGGCTCTCTTTTGGTTCTATATGAAGTTTAAGGTGGTTTTTTCCAGTTCAGTGAAGAAAGTTGATGGTAGCTTGATGGGGATAGCATTGATTCTGTAGATTACTTTGGGCAGTATAGCCATTTTCACGATATTGATTCTTCCTAACCATGAACATGGAATGTTTCTCCATCTATGTCCTCTCTTATTTTGTTGAGCAGTGGTTTGTTGTTCTCCTTGAAGAGGTCCTTTATGTTCCTTGTAAGTTGTATTCTTAGGTATTTTATTCTCTTTGTAGCAATTGTGAATGGCAGTTCGTTCTTGATTTGGTTCTCTTTCAGTCTGTTATTGGTGTATAGGAATGCTTGTGATTTTTACACATTGATTTTATATCCTGAGACTTTGCTGAAGTTGCTTAGCAGTTTCAGGAGTTTTTGGGCTGAGGCGATGGGGTCTTCTAGATATACTATCATGTCGTCTGCAAATAGAGACAATTTGGCTTCCTCCTTTCCTATTTAAATACACTTTATTTCTTTTTCTTGCCAAATTGCTCAGGCTAGGACTTACAGTACTGTATAGGATAGGAGTGGTGAGAGAGGGCATCCTTGTCTAGTGCCAGATTTCAAAGGAATGCTTCCAGTTTTTGCCCATTCAGTATGATATTGGCTGTTGGTTTGTCATAAATAGCTTTTATTATTTTGAGATATGTTCCATCAATACCGAGTTTATTGAGGGTTTTGAGCATAAAGGGCTGTTGAATTTTGTCAAAGGCCTTCTCTGTGTCAATTGAGATAATCATGTGATTTTTGGTTTTGGTTCTGTTTATGTGGTGAATTACATTTATAGACTTGCATATGTTGAACCAGCCTTGCATCCCTGGGATGAATTCTACTTGATCATCATGGATAAGCTTTTTGATGTGCTGTTGCAATCGGCTTGCCAGTATTTTATTGAAGATTTTTTGCATCTATGTTCATCATGGATATTGGCCTGAAGTTTTCTTTTCTTGTTGAGTCTCTGCCGGGTTTTGGTATCAGGATGATGTTGGTCTCATAAAATGAATTAGGAAGGATTCCCTCTTTTTGGATTATTTGGAATAGTTTCAGAAGGAATGGTACCAGATCCTCTTTGTGTGTCTGGTAGAATTTGACTGTGAACCCATCTGGACCTGGGCTTTTGTTGTGTGGTAGGCTCTTAATTGCTGCCTCGACTTCAGACATTGTTATGGGTCTATTCATAGTATCGGCTTCCTCCTGGTTTAGGCTTGGGAGGACACAAGTGTCCAGGAATTTATCCATTTCTTCCAGGTTTACTAGTTTATGTGAATAGTGTTGTTTGTAATATTCTCTGATGATGGTTTTAATTTCTGTGGAATCTGTGGTGATTTCCCCTCTATCAGTTTTTATTGCGTCTATTTGGTTGTTCTCTCTTTTCTTTTTTGTCAGTCTGGCTAGTGGTCTATTTTGTTGATCTTTGCAAAAAAACAGCTCTTGGATTTATTAATTTTTTGAAGGGTTTTTGTGTCTCTCTCTCCTTCAGTTCTGCTCTGATCTTAGTTATTTCTTGTCTTCTGCTAGGTTTTGAGTTTTCTTGGTCTTGCTCCTCTAGCTATTTCAATTTTGATGATAGGGTGTCAATTTTGGATCTCTCCACTCTTCTCATGTGGGCACTTATTGCTGTATATTTTCCTCTAGAGACTGCTTTAAATGTGTCCCAGAGATTCTGGTATGTTGTGTCTTCATTCTCATTGGTTTCGAAGAACTTCATTATTTCTGCCTTCATTTCATTGTTTATCCAATCAACATTCAAGAGCCAGTTGTTCAGTTTCCATGAAGCTGTGCGGTTCTGATTTAGTTTCTGAATTCTGAGTTCTGAGTTCTAACTTGATTGCACTATGGTCTTAGAGACTGTTTGTTATGATTTCCATTGTTTTCATTTGCTGAGGAGTGCTTTACTTCCAATTATGTGGTCAATTTTAGAGTAGGTGTGATGTGGTGCTGAAAGAATGTATATTCTGTCGATTTTTGTGGAGAGTTCTGTAAATGTCTATCAGGTTTGCTTGTTCCAGGTCTGAGTTCAAGCCCTGGGTATCCTTGTTAATTTTCTGTCTGGTTGATCTGTCTAATATTGACAGTAGAGTGTTAAAGTCTCCCACTATTATTGTGTGGGAGTCTAAATCTCTTTGTAAGTCGTTAAGAATTGCCTTATATATCTGGGTGCTCCTGTATTGGGTCCATATATATTTAGGATCATTAGCTCTTCTTGTTGTATAAATCCTTTTACCAGTATGTTATGTCCTTCTTTGTCTCTGTTGATCTTTGTTGCTTTAAAGTCTATTTTATGAGAGACGAGAATTGCAACTCCTGCTTTTTTTTTGCTCTCCCTTTGCTTGGTAAATCTTCCTCCATCCCTTTACTTTGAGCCTTTGTGTATCCTTGCGTGTGAGATGGGCTTCCTGGATACAGCACACCAATGGGTTTTGTCTTTTTATCCAATTTGCCAGTCTGTGTCTTTTGATTGGTGCATTTAGCCCATTTACATTTAGGGTTAATATTGTTATGTGTGAATTTGATACTGCCATTTTGATGCTAGCTGGCTGTTTTGCCCATTACTTGATGCAGATTCTTCATTTTGTTGATGTTCTTTAGCATTTGGTATGTTTTTGGAATGGCTGGTACTGGTTGTTCCTTTCTATGTGTAGTGCCTCTTTCAGGAGCTCTTGTAAAGCAGGCCTGCTGGTGACAAAATCTCTGAGTACTTGCTTGTTTGCAAATGATTTTATTTTTCCTTCACTTATGAAGCTCAGTTTGGCTGGATATGAAATTCTGAGTTGAAAGTTCTTTTCTTTAAGGATGTTAAATATTGGCCCCCACTCTCTTCTGTCTTGTAGGGTTTCTGCCAAGAGATCTGCTGTGAGTCTGATGGGCTTCCCTTTGTGGGTGACCTGACCTTTCTCTCTGGCTGCCCTTAGCATTTTCTCCTTCATTTCGACCCTGGTGAATCTGACGAGTATGTGCCTTGGGGTTGCTCTTCTTGCAGAATATCTTTGTGGTGTTCTCTGTGTTTCCTGGACTTGGATATTGGCCTGCCTTGCTAGATTGGGGAAATTTTCCTGGATAATGTCCTGAAGAGTATTTTCCAGCTTGGATTCATTCTCTTTGTCACATTCAGGTACACCTATCAAACATAGATTAGGTCTCTTCACATAGTCCCACATTTCTTGGAGACTTTGTTCATTCCTTTTTGTGCTTTTTTCTCTACTCTTGGCTTCTCATTTTATTTCATTGAGTTGATCTTTGACCTCTCATATCCTTTCTTCTGCTTGGTCAATTCAGCTGTTGAAACTTGTGCATGCTTCACGAAGTTCTTGTGTTGTGTTTCTCAGCTCCTTCAATTCATTTATATTCCTTTCTAAGTTGTCCATTCTTGTTACCATTTCCTCAAATCTTTTTTCAAGGTTCTTAGTTTCTTTGCATTGATTTAGAACATGTTCTTTTAGCTCTCAGAAGTTTCTCATTACCCACCTTCTGAAGTCTGATTCTGTCATTTCCTCACACTCATTCTATGTCCAGCTTTGTACCCTGGCTGGTGAGGAGTTTTGGTCCTTTGTAGGAGGCGAGATGTTCTGGTTTCGGGTGTTTTCCTCCTTTTTGCACTGGTTTCTTCCCATCTTTGTGGATTTATCCACCTGTCGTCTGGGTAGTTGCTGATTTTTTGATTGGGTCTCTGAGTGGACCCCCAGATTGTTGATGATGAAGTATTTCTGTTTCTTAGCTTTCCTTCTAACAGTCTAGCCCTTCTGCTGTAAGACTGCTGAGGTCCACTCCAGGCCCTGCTTGCCTGGGGAACGCCTGTAGCAGCTGTGAAACAGTGAGGGATGCTACCAGTTTCTTCTTCTGCTATCTGTGTCCCAGAATGATTCCCACCAAATGTCAGTCTGATCAGTCCTTTGTGAGGTGACTCTCTGGGTATACCAGGGTCAGGGAGCTGCTTGAGGAGATGGTCTGTACTTTATAGGAGCTCATGTGCTGAACTGTGAGCTCCATTGTTTAGTCAGGGCTGCTAGGCAGGTGCGTTTAATTCTGCTGCAGCAGATCTCATAAAACCCCGTTTTTCCCTCAGATGCTCTGTCTCAGGGAATTAGGGCTTTATTTATGAGTATCCAATGCACTGTCCTGCCCAGCTAGAAGGCAGTTTAGTCACTATTTGCCTGCCGAGGCTCTGCCCTGCTGCCGTGGTGTCCACCCTGTTGCTGTGGGCTCTGCCCTCCTGCTGTGGGCTCCACCCTGTTGCCCTGGGCTATGCCCTGCTGTTGTGGGCTCTGCCCTGCTGTTGTGGGCTCCACCCTGTTGCCATGGGCTCCGCCCTGCTGCTGAGCATAATTCCCTGTAGTCCTGCTTATATGGGTGTGGTTAGGACTGCTGTGGTGACCCCGCCTCTGTATTGGCAGAGTCTCTCTGTTATGGCAGGTTGCCTTGGCAATGGCGGGATGTGTCAGCAATGGGAGAGTATCTCAGTAGGGGTGGAAAGTCTCAGTAATGGTGGACACCCCTCCCCCACCAAGCTGCACCTTCCTTGGTTCAGCTGTGCCCACTGTGAAACTCTCAACCCCCAGCATTTTGAATCGCTGTTTTGTTTGTCCCTGTGGGGGTGGGACCTGCTGAGCCTGATCACCTGGCTCCCTGCCTCAGAGCCCTTTTGTTTTTTTAAGTTGAATGGTTGACTCTCTCCCAGGTGTTTCATTCACCTGCTGAAAGGACACCGGGATCTGTGTGATTTCGCATGCAGCGACCCAGTGCACTGGCTCACATTTCACTACCTGGGAATCTCCTGGCCTGGCTCACTGTCCAAGTCCCATTTAATTAGATGAATATGCTGATTTGCCCTCCCAAATCTCAAATTGCTGGTTTAACAGGGCACCCAGACCAGTGCATTTTGTGCAGAGTGCCACTGTGCTGCAGCACCAGCTGAAATGGCCATGCCAGCCGAAACAGCTGCACTGGCATCCTGTGTCTCTCCTACACCTGGGAACTTCCCCATTCTGTGGGCAATAAAGATTTGTCTGAAAATGTGGCATGAACTCACCCTCTGCACCTTCACTGAGAGCTGCAATCCTGAGTTGCTTCTAGAGCACCATCTTCCCCCACTCCCTCTATATTGCATATTCTTAAAATACTTTGGCCAGGTGCAGTCGCTCACACCTATAATCCCAACACTTTGAAAGGCTCAGGTGTGTTTATCACTTGAGGTAAGGAGTTCAAGACCAGTAGAGCAGTCTAGCCAATATGGAGAAAATCTGTCCCTACTAAAAATATAAAAATTAGCCTGACGTGATAGTGATTGCCCATAATCCCAGCTACTCTGGAGGCTGAGGAGAAACAATCAACCTGGGAGACAGAGGTTGCAATAAGCTGACATTGCACCACTGCACTCCAGCCCAGGTGACAGAGAAAGACTCCATCTCAAAAATAATAATACTATTTTTGAATATGTAAAAAATGAATGGAAGGAAGGAAAGGAGGAAAAAAGAGGAGAAATTAGTTAAATGAGTTTTGAAAAACATAGGGATCCAAGTAAAATAAGACCTGCTGCATAGCACCTGGTTTTTGGGAGCCAGTCCTCTAAATCCATGGTAAATCTTGTAGAAAATCTAAAATGAATGGATGGAAGCAGCCCTCCCTGGTCTTTGTATCACCTTAAGGCATCTCAAGGTCCTCATTAGGTTTAGCACTCTAGTTCTCTGGAAGGACTCTACCGGGGTAAGAGCACAGCATTCTCAACTGTCTCAACTCATCTACTCTTGAATTTCACCTCACCATCTGACATGGTTCTCCCACTTGAATGTTAGCTAGGCATTTCAATGTGTTCTCTTGTCGCTTTAACTTTCTAAGAACTTCTTAAGACCACATCTTCTCCTGCAGATGAGATGATCACAAAGTCCTTCAAAGATGGAGTCTGACATCTGTCCCCACATCTGAATTCCCGCAAGAGGAAGAAGCAGGCTGAGCAGCAACTGAAACTAGAAAAACAGAGACCTGGGACAACAGGACCTTTCCTAAGAAGCTTCAGGATACCAGCTCCTACACACATAATTTAAATCCAAGCCCTGCTAGAGGGGCCAATACACAAAAAGTTCTTTCTTACTGACAGTATCCTAAGAAATAGATACTGGCTAGGTGCGGTGGCTCATGCCTGTAATCCCAGAACTTTAGGAGGCCAAGGCAGGTGGATCACAAGGTCAGGAGTTTGAGACCAGCCTGGCCAATGTGGTGAAACCCCATCTCTGCTAAAAAATACAAAAATTAGCTGGGCATGATGGCAGAGATCTGTAGTCCTAGCTACTTAAGAGGCTGATGCAAGACAATCACTTGAACCTAGGAGGTGGAGGTTGCAGTGAGCCAAGATCGTCCCACTGCACTCCAGCCTGGGTGACAGAGCAAGACTCCATCTCAAAACAAACCAAAAAAAAAGGAAAATAGATAGATACCAAATATTTCTGGTCTCACCTCTTCTCATCTGATTTTTTCCTATTTCTGTGGCTTGAATTCTCATGAAACATACTCTATACCCTATAGAAAGCTGTCATTTCTTAAAGAAGACTCATTGTATCTAAAGATGCAAACCAGGTGAGGCTGAGTAGGAACATTAGTGTCAAGTCATTCACTCAACTAGAGTAAATTTTAGAGTGAAAGTAACTGGCATTGGTAGAAAGATAAAACACTATGTCATCCAGAGGACAAAAAAATAAGAATATATATTTCATAGATCCTACAGACCTAGAGCAAGAATTGGGAAATAGAAGTGAAAAAGATCCTGCTTACAAAAGGAAAATGACTGAACTAATTCTTTCCTCACTCCATTCCAATTTAAAATTCCAGCTGAATGTTGACATTTCTCCAAGAAAAAAATTCATGGTGGTAATGAGGGAAGTTTCAAGGTCTGATGACTTTGGCCAAGTGGACCTGCCCAAATGCTGCAATGTCCTCTTGCTGTAGTTATTAAGAATGATTTGGGTGCCCGGGTGCACAGTTCTCTGGGCATCAAATTTCTCCAGCATGCGTGCTCTTCAGATTCTGTTCAAGCCCAGTCTAGCTGCCGTGCTCCTGGTTCTTTGCCTGGAGCAGCTAGGCTGGGAATCAGCAAAGCTCAGGAAGACAAGTAAGCTATCACTTTCTCTTTGCTGCAGAAAATCTTCCTGGGAGACCCATCTCCCAACTCCAAAATCAATATTGTGCCCCCAGAGATTATTTTGCCACTCCAAAGGGGACAATTCTCACTATATATGTCTCTTAGTCTCACTCTTTTCCTATTCAGATCCTGTTGTGAAGGTTACTACACTCATGTCCTATTACTATTTGTATTTTAATTCATTTTACTATCCTGAGTTTATCATTGTCATTCTTTTTTCTTAAAAGAGAAGCATGTGCAGAGGTGTGGGCTTGGTCAATAGCTGAGGGATAAGCTTTGGATACAATGCCTGAGCTGCAAGAGAGGAGCCATGGCCCTGGTCTCTACGGGGTTTACAAGGTTGTGCTGACCACTAACTCATACAATTGGTTTCCTTGGAAACAGTGCTCTCCATCTCATTAACATCTGTTTCATACACTGGGGCTGGGACCTACAAGACCTGAACATGTTGCTCTATGCAAAGAAAAGTAGAAACATGCTCCTGGACCCCACCTTTTCCTGGGTTTGTTCCTAAATGCATGGTCTTCTTGCATAAATGTGACAAAGCTGATCTCAAGGTCTATAATTATCCGCCAAGAAGGAGGAAAATAAATGTCAGATTCCAGTTCCTTAAGTGGAGAGAAGAATACTGAAAGGGGACTATGTCCCTTCACAAAAGCAAAGTACTAAGATCCAGAAAGAAGCCAGGATCTCCTTAGGAAACATGGGCATGAACATGTAGCAGACAGAATGCAGAGAAAGGAGTATTTAGTAGATGGAAATGGGTCCATAGAGATTTTGGTGAAGAAGGGGTTCTTGTCAATCCTGGATGTTTCCCTAAGGAGAAAAGAGGCAAAGAGGATATGGGGGTGGATATATGGAGTAACACAAAATGCATGTGTGTTGGGTTTAGGTTGACTAAACCTCTACTTAGGTTCCCCTCTACTTAGTGAGTTGAACAAAGTTAAACTATGTTGATCATCATATTAAAAAACTTTAATTCATTGGTGTGATATGTTTCTCAGACTCATAGAATTTCTTATCCTTCAACTAGCTATACCAGTACAAGAAGAGGAAATTTCATGGATTTGGGGATGATTCCATAAGGATAATGGAAAGGAGAGATAATCTCAGCTTAAAGTAGACCATGCAACCAAATCACTTCCTGCTTCAAACAACATGGTGGAGATTCAACTGAGTACCCATGATGAAGGAAAAGCAGACCCTCAGTCTGGCTCTCTGCCCTCATCAGTCCACCAGAAATATGACCTCTTTTCCTCTGGCCTCCATTTCCCTTTCCTAACAGATAGACGTGTCTTGGCTGGACATACAGAGCCCATGGGCACAAGTCATGCATAGAAGATCCTTATGAGTGACAGCATTGAGTTGCGTGTCTCTTCACTCCCTACACACCGCTATTCCCTCTGTCCTCTTGTTTCCATTCCTTCCTCCCAGAAAAACCCTGCCCTGGACTTTCCCTGACTTTGAATTTCTCCCTCTTTTGCCATATCCAGACAGAACATAATTTTTCTGTGCATAACAATGACTGAATCTGTAAAGCCAGAGGAAATATTTTTGCTAACACTCATGGTTACTAATAACAACAGCTATAAATATGTGGAGGTAAGTGAAGAATTGGAGGTAAGGTCGGTGGGAAAGAGAAGAGAAATACAATAAAGAATGTTCGTCATCATCACTGATTATATGTGAAACAGTTTAACATCTTGCCAAATGCTTCACCTACACATGCTTTTGTGTACATTAGCCTTGAACCTCAGAAGAACTCTGTTAGGAATGTGCATTTTATCAATTCCATTCTGAAGTTGAAGAAATGGTGTTGGGGCCCAAAGTGGCTCCGGCCGGATGTCGTGGCGCTTGCGAAGGCGAGGCCGAGAGTTCAAGGCCAACCAACCTCAGCAACCTTACAAGCTCTCAATGATTGGCAAAAAAAAAAAAAAAGAAAGAAATGGTGTTATGAAAAAGATGAATGAGTGGAGCCTTTTAACCATAGGCTCAGGAGTCTTTAGTTCATTAGGAAGAGAAAAAAAAAAGAAATGAGAGGAAAGCAATCCAAATGGGGATGAAAACAAGGATGGACAGAGAAACACAAATCAAAACTACAATGAGATACCATCTTACACCAGTCAAAATGGCTACTACTAAAAACTAAAAAAAAAAAAAAAAAAAGTGCAGATTCTGGTAAAGCTGCAGAGAAAAGGGAATGTTCATACACTTTTCATGGGAATGTAAATTGGTTCGGCCACTTTGAAAAGCTGTTTGAAGACTTCTCAAAAAACTTAAAACTGAGCTACCATTCAATCCAGTAATCCCATGACTGGCTATATACCCAAAGGAAAATAGATCATTATACCAAAAAAATACAGGCACTTGTATGTTCATCACCATGCTATTCACAATGTTAAAGACATGGAATCAACTACGCGCCCATCGATGGCGGATTGGATAAAGAAAATGTGGCACGTAGACACCATGGAATACTGTGTAGCCATAAAAAATAAAATCAGATTCAGGGGAAGATGGACAAAAGGAAGCTTCCCTGGAGTGCAGCTACCACTGGGTGAGACAGAAACAAAGCAATACCCATGTCTCCAAGCGAGGTACCGGTTTTGTTTTAAAGAGACTGGTTGAACAGCATGATTAACCCCCAAAAAGGCAGCAAAAGCAGCCCAAAGGCGTCCAGCTGAGGCAAGGCAGCGTACTACCCCACATGGAAGATGTATCAGGCATGGAGGATGGGGGGAGGAGGCATCACCTCATTGGTTCTCTGAATCAGATACAGCAATTCACTCCGAGATTTTGCCAGCACACAGACCAAGGAAACGCTGCTTTGCTGAGAACCACCTGGAGTCACAGACCTGGGTGACGGCACAGGCCGGTGTCTTGTTAGCGCAGACCAGGGCAGAGATTTGGAGTAATGCTGAGAAAGCTTGTGAAAAGGAACTGCCCGTCCCACAGAAGGGAGAGTTGAAAGTGGGGAGGGGGATACGACCAGACAGGCCTCTTCCCGACAAGATCCAACAACCTGAGTCCCTCTCCAGGGAGAGTTTCGCCTTTAACACATCCTCCACCTGGGAACAGCAGGCTCCACAGAGCGAAAGAGCCCACCATTGGGAAGGCAGGGCTAATCCCAGCAGTATGGAAACTAGGCGAAGAATAAGCAGCAGCCTGGGCTGAAACCCAGGCAGGCCAGCAACGCCTCAGCAGATTTCTTCTTCCACCTTTCAAAACTCAGTGTTTAATTAAAAGTTTTATAAATTGATCGGCGGAAGAAAAACAGGTGCTAAATACTAGTAAAATGCTTCCAGAATCCAAGTGATGTCTTCCCGAGACAGTATCAAAGACCTCTGGAGAAGAGGCTTATCAAAAGCATCTACTGTCACCATATGGCCAACTATGTGCAGCTGCCCCTCCCAGTGATCTAAAAGGTCAGCTACCCATAACTCCTAAAATGATTATACCTGCACCTTTTCAATTGGTGGTTAAAAAAAATAGACTCATTGAATTTCAGGTATACTGGGTTCCTGATCATGACACACTCCTCCCCATGTTTACGACCTTGTCTTTCCTCATAGTAAGGGAAAACTCAGAAAGCTAGGTAACACCAAGTGTCTGCGGAGAATGAGGAGACAAGAGAACCATTAAGCACTGTTGTTCTCCAAATGGCTGCACTTATGTCCATATTGTGGAACAATCTGGCATTGCTTAGCCAAATTATGTACAGACCTTTTGACCCAGCACCTCCACAATTGAAAGTGATGGTAAGAGAGGCCATTTCCATCCCAGGATTTCTAGGCCAATATAGTTTAGCTATCAAGAACACAGAAACATTTAATAACCATTATTTCAAAATATATGTCACATCTTGAAAGACATCATCATAACCCTGAAGGGTGTGATCCCAAACAGTCTCCCTAGCCACTTATTTATGAGATTTTTCTAGTATGCTATAAGGCCAGCAGTTTCCTGATGATAGAGTTATGAAAGTACAATAGATTCCTTGATTATGTGTCTGTTACAGCAATTTATCATTTAAGAAACATGTTCTCTTGGTCCATAAAGATATTACATGACATACCATGTCTAAAAACCAGATACTCTGTGAGCCTTCTGATAGTGGAGCTGTCCAAAATACTGTAGGCAGGAATGACACATCTACAGGTAGAATATATATCATTCTTAGCAAAGATAAATTGCTGCCCTTTCTAGAGTCAAAGGGATTCAATATATTCATTGTTTTATAAAACAGGTGGTTCATCTCCTTGAGAGATAGTACCCTATTAAGGTCTCAGCCTTAATCTCTGTTGCTGAAGGGTTGGCAACAGTAATACCTAAATCTCTTTTGGTGAAAGGGAATCCTTACTATTGGGTACATGCATAGTATAAATCACTGCCTCATTAGCCATCAAACAAGCACTGGAGAAGCCAAGGACATCCACTGAACCAGTCCTTCTGTGTTTCTAATTGTTTACTCTCTCCTGTGTTCCAGATACTTTTTTATGAGCACCAACATGAGACACAAAGATCCACACATCTTGTGTTTACATCCAGAGGTTCATTCAGTTGGCCTTCTGCAGACCTCCCTTGCCAAATATTAATATTCTTGTTCCTACCAGATTCCTGACCAGACAGAACCAAGAGATCTCCCACCGCTTCAAGTGTGCAGGTATCCTGTTTATGACCAGGTGTGCAGCTTGTAGTTCTTCCTGAGTATTTTGACCGAGCCATGCTCCTCTAGGGTACCTCTTGAGTGAAGTTTTAGTGTGGTAATAGTCCACTATCGGCTCACAACAAATTAAGCCTATCTGTGAACCACATTTTTGTTTTGACCCTCTAAAGTCTAGTCATAGGAACCCCCTATGAGACTGTATGTACAGTCTAAAGGAGCAGTGTTAATTCTGCAGATGTAGTTCATACAGAGATTAAACCACTGTCTTCTGTTACTTTGAGCCTCTGCATTAGGCTGGGTCCAAACTCAACTGCACCATTCCCATTGTGTGATGTATTTGTGCTGTACCCACTCAAATTTATAATTTATGGGTCTGTCAATACAGGTTATAATGGGCAGTTCTGGCCCTGTAGCCACTTGATGTTTCATGGTGAGGTATTGGGTCTCTATAGAGTCCATGGCCATGCCATATGCTCCTTTTCCAAAAAAAAATAGTTCTCTCACTTTTACACTGCTGGTGGGAATGTAAACTAGTACAACCACTATAGAAAACAGGGTGGAGATTCCTTAAAGAAGTAAAAGTAGATCTACCATTTTATTCAGCAATCCCATTACTAGGGATCTGCCCAGAGGGAAAAAAGTCATTATACAAAAACTGACTTGCACATGCATGTTTACAGAAGCACAATTCATAATTGCAAAAATATGGAACCAACACAAATCCCCATCAATCAATGAGTGGATAATGAAAATGTTATATATATATATGTATATAAATGTGTGTGTGTGTATATATATACATATATATGTTATATACATATATATAACATGGAATACTGAGTAGTATTCCATGGCGTGTGTGTATATATATGTATGTATATGTTATATATACACACACACCATGGAATACTACTCAGCCATAAAAAGGAAGGAAATAACAGCATTTTCAGCAACCTGGATGGAATTGGAGACCATTATTCTAAGTGAAGTAACTCAGGAATGAAAAACCAAACATTGTTCTCACTCATAAATAAGAGCTAAGATATGAGGACGCAGAGGCATAAGAATCATACAATGTGGGGAATGATCCAAGATGGCTGACTGCTAACATCTCAAGATTGCAGCTCCCAGTGAAAGCGCAGAGAACGAGAGGAGGCCACACTTTCAGACAAATTTTGGTCACTCACAGAGCAGAAGATTCCCAGTGGAGGAGCTGCACGGGTCACCAGCGCGACTCTTGTGGCCGGTGCAGTGATTTTGCCGGCACCTCGTTGTGGCAGCTCTTAGAGCAGAGTAAACGGGACTGGTTCCCCTTCTGACCGAGGTTTGGAGGAGGAGCACGGGTCGCCAGTGCAACTCTTTTGGCCAGAGCAGCAGTTTTGCCGGCACCTCAGTGCAACAGCTCTTGGTGCAGAGTAAATGGGACTGGTTCCCCTTCTGACCAATGTTTGGAGCTCCGGGAAGGCAGAGTCGCCTATTGCGGACTCAAGAAGGAAGTCAGACCGGAGATTCCCAGGCAGAAAAGCACCATCAGTCTTAACACCGCTGCTTAGGCCGGTGCAGTGGGTTGCTCATATTATGGCCCTGGGAATTAACAACGTGGACCTCTACTCAGATACCTAATTTGAAAGGTGGTAATTACAAAGACGACAGGTGGATAAACTTACAATCATGGAAAGAAACCAGCACAAAAAGGCTGAGAATACTCAAAACCAGAATGCCTCTCCCTCTAAAGAGGATCACAGTCTCTCATCAACAAGGGAACAAGGCTTGATGGAGAATGAGTGCATCCCAATAATAGAATCAGGCTTCAGAACATGGATAATAAGAAACTTCTGTGAGTTAAAAGAACATGTTGTAGCCCAATGTAAAAAAATAAAAACTTTGAAAAAAGGTTTGACAAAATCCTAATGAGAATAGACAATTTAGAGAGGAATATAAGTGAATTAATGGAAGTGAAGAATACAATACGGGAACTCCGAGAAGTATGCACAGGTTTAAACACTCGAATTGTTCAAGCAGAAAAAAGGATATCAGAGGTCGAAGTCCAACTTAATGAAATAAAACGAGAAGACAAGAATAGAGAAAAAAGGATAAAAAGGAATGAGCAAAGTCTCCAAGAAATGTGAGACTATGTGAAAAGACCAAATTAACGTTTGATAGGTATACCTGAATGTGATGAAGAGAATGAATCCAAGCTGGAAAATATTCTTCAGGATATTAATCAGGAAAATTTTCCTAAACTAGCAAAGCAGGACAATATTCAACCCCAGGTAATAAAGAAAACACCACAAAGATATTCCTCAAGAGCAACCCCAAGGCACATAATTGTTAGATTCACCAGGGTTGAAATGAAGGAGAAAATACTAAGGGCAGCCAGAGAGAAAGGTCAAGTTACCCACAAAGGGAAGCCTATCAGACTTACAGCAGATCTCTCAGCAGAAACTTTACAAGCCAGAAGAGAGTGGGGGCCAATATTCAACATCCTTAAAGAACAAAACTTTCAGCCCAGAATTTCATATCCTGCCAAACTAAGCTTCACAACTGAAGAAAAAATAAAATCTTTTATGAACAAGCAAGTACTCAGAAATTTTATTACCACCCCTGCTTTACAAGAGCTTCTGAAAGAAGCATTACACATAGAAAGAAACAACCAGTATTAGCCTTTCTAAAAATATACCAAAAAGTAAAGAGCATCAACATAAAGAATAATTTACATCAATGAATGGATAAAACAGCCAGTTAATATCAAATGGCAGTAATCCTACATTTAAATCGACTAAATCCCCCAATCAAAAGATACAGCCAAAACCCAACGGTATGCTACATCCAGACCCATTTCACATGCAAGGATACACAAAGACTCAAAACAAAGGGATGGAGAAAGATTTACCAACCAAATGGAAAGCAAAAATAAATAAATAAATAAACAGGAGTTGCAATTCTCGTATCTGATAAAACAGATTTTAAAGCAACAAAGATATAAGGTAAAAGGATTAATGCAACAATAAGAGCTAACGATCCTAACACCCAGATACATAGAGACTTAGATTCAATGAGACAGAAAATTAATAAGAATATCAAAAACTCAAACTCAGATCCGAAACAAGTAAACTTAATAAATATTTATAGAGCTCTCCACTTTAAATACACAAAATATACATCCTTGTCAATACCACATCACACCTACTCATAGGTTTAAATGAAATGTTGATTGGCCATTATTATTAGCCATTTCTTTTAGAATAAAGCAACATTTCCATTCTCTCTCCCCTTTTTCTTCCTCTTTCTTCCTCTCCTTCACTCCTTTTTTTTTCTTTTATTTCCTTCTCTCAAAAAAAAATCATACAATGGACTTTGAAGACTCGTGGAAAGGGTGGGAAGGGGGCTAGTGATAAAAGACTACACACGTTGGGTACGGGTACACTGCTCAGGTGATGGGCACACCAAAATCTCAGAAATCACCATTAAGAACTTATTCATGGCTGAGCGTGGTGGCTCATGCCTGTAATCCCAGCACTTTGGAAGGCCAAGGTGGGCAGATCACAAGGTCAAGAGATTGAGACCATCCTGGCCAACATGATGAAACCCTGTCTCTACTAAAAATACAAAAATTAGCTGAGCGTGGTGGCATGCTCCTGTAGTCCCAGCTACTCAGGAGGTTGAGGCAGGAGAATCACTTGAACCAGGTAGGTGGAGATTGCAGTAAGCCGAGATCGCGCCACTGAACTCCAGCCTGGCAACAGAGTGAGACTCCATCTCGGAAAAAAAAAAAAAAAAAAGCACTTATTCATGTCGATTCCTGATTTTTTGGTAGGGTGTGTGTGTGTGTTTGACTTAAGATTCAAATAAAGTTAATGATCTTCTAAATCTTTAAAGATCCATAAATAAATAAACAAAATAAAAAGAGTTCTCTGCTGCAGAAAGCATGGCCTTGTTTCAGAAACCTACTGGTCTACCCAGCATCTATCTCTCTACCTGGGACTCACTAGAGACTATGCTCAGCATCATTAACCATGAATCTCTGTAGTTCCATAGGATCTGCTAGGTGACATGGCCAAAATAAAGGACAGCTTAAATCAAAGTTTCAGCCTGCTCCAGAGCCTTTTATTTTTACTCTAAATACCACTCCAAACTGGTATCTGTGAGTTAGCCACTAAAGCAACTGAATATATCATTGCAAGTACAGTAAATGCTGCCTCCAAAATTTAAGACCTCCCAAGCACTGTGCCTCCTTTTTAGTGATAGGTTGTTCAAGGTACAACACTAGGCCGAGGCGGGTGGATCACGAGGTCAAGAGATCGAGACCATTTTGGTCAACATGATGAAACCCCGTCTCTACTAAAAATACAAAAACTTAGCTGGGCACGGTGGTGCATGCCTGTAGTCCCAGCTACTTGGGAGGCTGAGGCAGGATAATTGCCTGAACCCAGGAGGCGGAGGTTGCAGTGAGCCGAGATTGCACCATTGCACTCCAGCCTGGGTAACAAAAGCAAAACTCCATCTCAAAAAAAAAAAAAAAAAAGCTCACTGATGTGGTAGGCCCATAAATATTTTCACTGTGCATGTGTCTTGCTAGGATATCTAGAGTAGTTGCCACTTCCTGCTCCTCAGATCCAACTAACACAATATCATCAATATATGAACCAGGATTCTGTCCTGTGGATGTCAGGAGGATCAAGGGACCCATACTATAACAAAGTTAATATAGTCTCAAGGTAGAACTGTGAATATATGTTATGTTTAACTCTTTTTTTTTTTCTGGCGGGAATTGAAAAAAAAATGACATTTATCAGATTTAATAGCTGCATGCCAAATACCAGAGACTATGTTGGTTGTTTTGTAAAAATATCACATCAGACCACAGCAGCTGTCAGTAAAGCTTTAAAAAATAGTTTACAGTAGCACCCTATGGACTGTTTTCATCTATTTAATTTTGTGTGAGACAGACTGCTGAAATAACAGAGCTATAAAGCAGACCACCGAATGTGCATCCTTTAATTGTTTAAGAGTAGCACTTTTCCAGTAGGAGGAATTGTGACTTACTCTCTTAGCTGCAGGACGCAAATTCACAGGGCTCCATTTGGCCTTTCCAATTATAATAGTGCTTGCTCCACATATCAGGGAACAGATATGAAAGTTCTGCATCTGTGGATTATATTCTTCTAAATTATGCGTTCAGGTGCTAGAGAAATGACCACAGGATGAGAAAAAAATGTACTCACTGTGAAATGGACTTAGACTACTACCCCATTTATCACTTGGCTTCCATTAACTCTACCCTACCATTGAGGCCTTAATGGAATTTTGGTGTCAGCTGAGGACCATATCTAATATCACACACACACACACACACACACACACACACACACATACAAAATTTGGAGTGTCTCATTCCCAGATGCAGTTATCCTAGTAAATGGCCATAAGTCTCTTTGGAGAAAGATAAAAGGAGTCTTTTCACATACTATAAACATATGCTGTATTATTGCATGGTCTCCCCTTTAATAAATACACCATGGGGTAGAGTGCAGTGGCTCATGCCTGTAATCCCAGCACTTTGGGAGGCCGAGGCAGGTGGATCACAAAGGTCAGGAGTTTGAGACCAGGCTGGCCAACATGGTGAAACCCCGTCTCTACTAAAAAGACAAAAATTAGCCAGGGTGCAGTGGCACATGCCTGTGATCCCAATTACTTGGGAGGCTATGGCAGAAAAATGACTTGAACCCGGGAGGCAGAGTTGCAGTCAGCTGAGATCATGCCACTGCACTCCAGTCTGGGCAACAGAGTGAGACTCCATCTAATAAATAAATAATAGTTCATGCTGCTTCTGAAAAGTAAGACCATGCTGGTCTGGAAAGTAGGTGAAAAATTGTGACTTTTCTCTATATTTGCCAATATCAGCTTTCTGCTCAATCAATCTTGAACCTTTTGAATATTTAAGTCACACATTTCATCATTACCTTTCCATTTACATTTCTCCTAGGAACATCATGGTCTATTAGCCATCACCAAATATCCCTGTGGGCCAAGACCTCCAGGTTGTAATTTTCACTTGTTTTTGCTGTTTTGTAGTTTTTGTCTATTTTGTGACTGCTGCCTATTTTGGCTCTTTTGTAATTGTGGTCACAGTAACTATGTCCCGCTTTTGCCTCCAACACTGTAGTGGTAATAGTAGGCCTCAACTGGCCCAGCATCCTATAATCCCTCATTGATGCATAGGAACCCTGCTTCATAGAGGCATTGCCTGCCCAACTCTGACCTAGACAGGACAGTGACCGCCAAAATTCTCAGCAATTCCAGGGGCTCACTCACCAGTACTTTCCTAACTGAACTACTGAAGTCTACATAATCTGGGATTTCTCAGGTAATAGAGCCACCCGATTGGTTTTCTGGCCTTATATAGTATATCCATTCTTACTTGCACACCTCATTATCTTGAATCTTTCTTTAGTACTCTGCCAAAACAGTTTGAGCCTCTCCACATAATTTTCCTTAGTTACAATATTTCCAAACTTCATAGAGTCACTCCAGAGGAATATCAAAGGGGATCCAGGCATCCTTTGAAAAGAACTTAAATCATGGACAAAGGGAGAGTGTCTCTGTGGTCAGCAGCTTCCAAGATTCCTAATGATCTCTGCCTCCTGGTGTTCATGCCACTCTGTAATCTCCTTCTTGAGAGTAGCCTGAAACTATTAATATGACTTGCTTCCAACTGATAGAATTCGGCAAAAATGATGAAATGTGCTTATGTGATTACATAAGATGGTTACTTTCACTTTCTCACAGACTCTCTCCCTTGCTAGGTTTGATGAAGCAAGTTGCCATTCTGGAAAGACCCAGATGGCAAGAAATTGAAGGTGGCCTCTGACCAACAGCTAGCAAGAAACTAAGGCCCTCAGTCTAAAACCCACAGGGAACTGAATGCTGCCAACAATCATGTGAGCTTGGAAACACACCATTCCATAATTAAGCCTTCAGAGAGAACATATACCTGGCTAACACCTGGACTATAGCTTGTGAAAGATGCTGAAGCAGAGGACCCAGTTAAACTGTGCCCAAAATTCCTGACCCCAGAAACTGAAAGATAATAAATGTGTGTGCATGTTTTTAAAACACTATATTTGTGGTAACTTATTATGCAGCAATAGATAACTAATACAACCTCTGTGTCAACAAATTCTTTCTAATTAATCTTTTTTTATTTTTTTAGGAGGGAAGGGAAAAAAAGGAGTGAAGGAGAGGAAGAAAGAGGAAGAAAAACAGGGAGAGAGAACAGAAATGGTGCTTTATTCTAAAAATGGGTATTAATAATGGCCAATGAATATTTCATTTAACCCTATGAGTAGGTGTGATGTGGTATTGACAAGAATGTGTATTTTGTATATTTAAAGTGGAGAGCTCTATAAATATTTATTAAGTTTACTTGTTCTGGATCTAAGTTTGAGTCCTGGATATCCTTATTAATTTTCTGTCTCATTGAGTCTAAATCTCTTTGTAGGTCTCATGTATCTGGGTGTTAGGGTCGTTAGCTTTTATTGTTGCATTGATCCTTTTACCACTGTATCTTTGTTGCTTTGAAATCTATTTTATCAGATGTGAGAATGGTAACTCCGTCTTTTTATTTATTTATTTATTTATTTTTGCTCTCCTTTTGGTTGGTAAATCTTTCTCCATCCCTTTGTTTTGAGTCTTTGTGTATCCTTGCATGTGAAATGGGTCTGGATCCAGCATGCTGTTGGGTTTTGGCTGTATCTTTTGATTAAGGGATTTAGTCGATTTAAATTTAGGATTACTGCCATTTGATGTTAACTGGCTGTTTTATCCATTCGTTGACGTAAATTTTTCATGTTGATGCCCTTTACTTTTTGGTATATTTTCAGAAAGGCTAACACTGGATTTTTTTTTTTCTATGTGTAATGCTTCTTTCAGAAGCTCTTGTAAAGCAGGCCTGGTAGTAATAAAATCTGAGTACTTGCTTGTTCATAAAAGATTTTATTTTTCCTTCAGTTGTGAAGCTTAGTTTGGCTGGATGTGAAATTCTGGGCTGAAAGTTCTTTTCTTTAAGAATGTTGAATATTGGCCCCCACTCTCTTCTGGGTTTCCATGACCAATCACAGCAGTCATACAATGTCTCAATCTTTATAATTATCTTTAATTATAATTATCCATGTATTAATAAAACACTACTGATACCCCATTCCAACCTATCCAAAGTTAAAGTTTTTTAGTTTGATATACCTTGCTTGTCTATTTTCATCCTTGTTGCTGTGCTTTTGTTGTCATATCTAAGAAATCATTGTTAATCCCAATATGGAGAAGTATTTTTCCCTGTCTTTTTGCTAGGAGTTCTATAGTTTCAAGTCTTATGTTTAAATCTTCAATCTATTTTAACCTGCTTTGAGTTTATTTTTGTGTATACTGTAAAATAATATTTCAGCTTTATTCTTTTGCATGTGAATATTCAATTTTCACAACACAATGTGTTGAAGAGAGTATCCTTTATCCATTATGTATTCTTGGTACCCATGTCAAAGATCAGTTGACCATACATGAATAGGTTTATTTCTGGGTTCTCTATCCTGTTACATTGGTCTATATGTGTGTGTGTTTATGCCAATATCATTTTGTTTTAATTACTGTAGCTTTGTAATATATTTTGAAATCACAAAGTATGATGCCTCCAACTTTGTTCTTTCTCAACAGCACTTTGGCTATTTGGGGTCTTTTGTGGTTTTATATAAATTTTTAGATCATTTCTCTATTTTTATTAAAAATGCCATTGGAATTGAATGAGGATAGCATTGAATCCACATATTGCTTTGGATGGTATGGGTATTTTCACAACATTAAGCTTTCCAATACATGAACACAGGATGTTTTTCCAATTATTTGTATCTTCTTTAGTTTTATTCATCAATGTTTTAATGTGTGTTTTTATCCTTTGCCTTCTTGGTTTGGTTTATTTCTATTTTATTATCTTTGATGCTTTTGTAAATGGAATTGTTTTCTTAATTTCCTTTTCAGATGGTTCATTGTTAGTATATAGAAACTCAACAAATTTTCATAGGTCAATTTTGTATCCTGTAACTTTAATGAATTTATTCATTCTAAGTTTTTTGGTAGTGTCTTTGTGATTTTCTTCATATAGTATCATGTCATCTATGAAAAAAGCACTTTTACTTCTTCCTGTCTGATTTCATTTGAATGCCTTGTGATTTGATTTAAATGCCTTGTATTTCTTTTTCTTGCCTAAGTGATCTGGTTAGAACTTCCAGTACTGTATTAGTCCATTTTCACATTGCTGTAAAGAACTATCTGAGACTGAGTAATTTATGAAGAAAATATGTTTAATTGACTCACTGTTCTGCAGGCTTAACAGGAAACATGACTTGGGGGGGCAGGTCTCAGGAAACTTACAATCATGGCAGAAGGTAAAGGGGAAGCAAGGACCTTCTTCTTATGGTGGCAGGAGAAACAGTGAGGGGAGAAGTGCTATATACTTTTAAGCCATCAGATCTCATGAGAACTCACTAACTATCAGGATAACAGCAAGGGAGAGAGATTCCCACCCATAGTCCAGTCTAAGATGAAAAACAGCATGAAGCTTCCTTAAAATAAAAATAGAACTACCATATGATCCAGCAATCTCATTTCTGCATATGTATCCAAAAAAGTGATATTAAAATCTTGAAGAGATACCTGCACTGCACTTCCATGTTCACTACAGGATTATTTACAATAGTTAGGATATAGAGACAACCAATGGACAAATGGGTAAAGAATTTATGATAAAACTCTCAACAATTTCTTTATATGTCAAAATATTATATATATAGAATATTATGCAATGTTCATATATATAAATATATATGGAATATCATAATGAAATATTATTCAGCCTTAAAAAAAGAAGGAAATCATGGCCAGGCATGGTGGTTTATGCCTGTAATTACAGCACTCTAGGAGGCCGAGATGGGTAGATCACCTGAGGTTGGGAGTTCAAGACCAGGCTGGCCAATATGGTGGGACCTCATCTCTACCAAAAATACAAAAACTTAGCTGGGGGTGGTGGTGCACACCTGTAATCCCAGCCACTTTGGAGGCTGAAGCAAAAGAATTGCTTGAACCCAGGAGTTAGTAATTGCAGTGAGCTGCAATCATGCCACTGCACTCCAGCCTGGGTGACAGAGTTAGATTCCACCTCCAAAAATCAAACAAACAAAAAAAGAAGGAAATACTATCATATGCAAAAACATGAATGAACCCAGAACCAGGAGAATATTTTACTAAATAAAATAAGCCAGACACAGAAGAACAAACACTGCAAGCTTCCACTTACAGGAGGTAACTAAAATATCAATCTCATAGAAACAAAGATAGAAGTATGGTCTTGCACTCCAAGAGATTCCCCAAGGTTGGAGTTACAGGTGTGTACAATAAGGTCAGAGCTATTGTTACTGCCTTGTCCATCCCTCGAACCCTACCATCCCTGTGCCCTCTGAGCAATTTCAACCTGCCATATCTGCCTCTCTGTGCTGGTGGACTTCTACCAGAGATAGGAAAGGTCATTTGTCCACAAGCGGCAGACTAGAGGGGTAGGTGGGGAGAGGGCCACTACAAACTCTGAAGAGCAACCCTCAACCAAGGATGGGAAAATTGACATGGATGAACCCAGGCTTTTCTGCCTCTGAGATGTGGGAACTATGAATCACATATTTCACAGCACTTGCCAGAGATTCCTCTCAGGATGAAGCTTCAGCGTTCCACTGTGGTAACTGGCCTAGTAATGTACCTTTATTTTTTTAAATCATATTGTCCTGAGTATTAAAAATAAAACTAAAAACTGAAAAATACTTCTATTCAAGCCTTGGTCTTAAAGTCTGTCCCTGGAGGAACACAAGCTAAAATAAGTTTCATTATGTTCAAGAATGAACATAATGAAAGACAGTGGAGCCCCAACAGCAACTCCTCCAGGGAGGATGGAAAGAAAAGAAAAACTGTTGCATCAAATCAGGTATCAGTGGCAATACATGGTTACAAGACATTTGATATGTTTCATTTGGTTGTAGGCATTTCAGCTAAGGTCACATTTTTATGGTCCTTAGCAAGAAAATCAAAATTTTATAAAACCCATTATAATTTTAGTCTTGTGTTAGGGTCAGAAATGAAAAGACATCACTTTGGAAAGAAAACTACATATAACCAGGAGTCAAGTGTTTATCAAAAATGTACACACCTGAAAGAGCTGTAACTCACAGAATACCAACAATATCAACAATATAGCAATACCAACAATATCAGCCCTAGGCAAGAACCTTGGCTCTTCACTGGGAAACCACAGCACAGGGAAGAAGGGTCTGAAACACAGTGAAACTGCTAGACAGGAGGGTGACTATGGAGAAAAAAGAGGCTCCCTGGTTCAAGATGAAACACCAGACCCAAACTATAAGACATAATATAGAAACCTAATGCCGAGCTACTGTTAAACTAATAGTATAATCTTAAAAGAGGCAGACATTTTTTAAAGGGGCAGAAATAAAAAGAAATAAACAGGAAAACTAACCAATTAGAAATTTTGCAAGGGAAAAATATATTCGCTGAAGGTTTTAAAGACACAAATAAAAGGAATAAACTGTGAAATTGACCCAATACAGAAAATAGTTGTAAATTAGAATAAAATGTTCAAGAATTTTGCTAGAGCCAGAGAAATTTCCCATAAGGATATTAGTCTATGCCTTTTGCTCCAGTGCCCTCTCTAGATTTAGCATTTGTCCTCTAACTTTAATTTTTAGTCTGCTCTGTTAAAATATGACAGGAAGGATTTGGCACTTTCATTTTGTATTCCAACTTCTGCCAAGGTCTTCTCTAGTAGTATATGAGCTAGTGCCCTAAAAACCCAGCTGGGCGTTCCCTATAGTTTCCATGAACAGAAGGACGCTAATACCTCTTTTTGAAGGATACTATCCAGCGAACTTGCTGCAAAAATAAAGTACACCCCTAAGCAAGTGGCTCAGGATAGCCATTTCTCTGCAGCCATAGATGGGAATGCAAAAGTAAACAAGGTTGCTGCCAGGGCCAGCCCCACTCACCAGCCCTGCCATGGCTCTTGCTGTGACCTGAGAATTCCATAAAACCTTCAGACCACTAATTGAAGAGAACAGTGGGGGGAAAATGAGAAATTATAGCTTAACTGTACAGGAAAAGTAAGTAGGAAATAGAGGTTAAGCAGTCCTATCATAGAACAGATAAAAAGAGAGGTCTGACTGTTCCTGTGATGATAATTTGTCATTTTTTGTAAGACGTTAAGTCTACAACTACTTATTTTATTATTTGACTTTTTTTTCAATAAAGCTTTTGGCATAATGAGCTCCAGAAAACAAAATGTATGATAATGAAAATTAACTACTGAATTTTCATTTTTCAAGGAAGTTAATGATGAACATGTAACTTGCACAATATGTTTGTTGACATTTACCATCTATCGTAATGGCTCTTCAGAGGGGAGACCCCCTCGCTTCCTTCTGTTTCCTGATCCCCACCTCCACCCTCTCCTCCCCTCCGGTCCATATATGACAAGCCAACAGCTAACATCATCCTCAATGATGGAAAACTAAAAGCTTTCTCTCTAAGTTCAAGAATAAGACAAAGATGTACACTTTACCACTTCTTTAAACATAGTATTGAAAGTCCTAGATGGAGCAATTAGGCAAAAAATAAAAGACTTCTAAATGGGAAAAAAAGAAATATAATTCCAAAATATACATTTTTAATTCCAATATTTGTTGTGCATGTACAAAAAAGGAACTGAAACCTATTAATATGTTAATCCATCAGTAAAAGAAAAATTCCCAATTACATGATGTCCGTTTTATATCAATTTTACCAGTCTTTCAAATAGAAAATGAGTTAATCCAAATAATGGTTAGATTGTGTTCATCCAACTCATGAAGTAAAAGTAAAGCTTTTCAAAGTTCTTTCTAACCAAGTGCAGTGGTTCACACCTGTAATCCCAACACTTTGGAAGGCCAAGGCAGGTGGATCACCTGAGGTCAAGTGTTCAAGACCAGTCTCACCAACATGGTGAAACCCCACCCTTTACTAAAACCACAACAATTAGCTGGGTGTGGTGGTACACACCTGTAATCCCAGCTACTCAGGAGGCCAAGGCAGGAGAATCGCTTGAACCTGGGAGGCAGAGATTGCAGTGGGCCAAGATGGTGCCACTGCATTCCAGGCTGGGTGACAGAGTGAGGCTCTATCTCAAAAAAAAAAAAGTTATTTCTGTTAAAGATAAAATATCTGACCTTTTAGTATGTGCTATTGAAACTCATTTGAAAAGGTAAAATTTTAAATTATTTGTTTTGCAGTTAGTAACATAAACACAAGTTTTAGTGGGGCACAGCATCACAGTAAAAACTTAAGGTCTTACTAAATTAAAAAATCTGTGAAATAGAAAAACAATTGAAATCTTTTGTGGTACAAACATAATTAAAAATATTCAAGCAATCAGAGATACATTATCAATCAAAACAAAAGCAACAATTGATAAACTTTGCAAAATTTTTTATGTAGACAGAATAACTGACCTACTAAACTTGTATGATTAATTTCATCTTGAATAGTAAAAACACTTCAGCATAGCAGTACACGCGTGCTCTCTTTTTTTTCCCTCTCATCAATCATTCTTTACATATGTTTGAGTCTTTGAAGAAGTGCCTTGTAAATGAACCAAAATTTCTTACAATTATATTGAATGTTTCTATAAACAATTTCTCTAAATTTTGATTGCTTTTGTGGAAAATTAGAGGGAAATATATAATCAAAGTATTAAACGAATGGAGCAAAAAATGCTTCAGCTTTTAAAGCTTTGAGAAAATCACAATGATTAAAACACAACTTACAAATAAAAAGACACTGAATAATAACCTTTATCCCTGCAAAAGTAAGAATGAAACTAAACAAATTAAACCATGCATGCTCAGTGATGGAGAAGATATAATTTAAAAATTTAAAACTTACACTAGAATATCTCATTTTTCTGGAAAGAACATTTGGGTGTAGTTATTATTTTTTATTGGATAAATAGATATTCTGTTATAATAAAGTTAAATTGAAGACTAGAATTTTGCATGATTTAGATCTGGCAAAACATTTAAAGGAATCACAAATAGAGAAAACATATTTGATTATTTTTGTCATAAAATATTTTAAAGAAAGGTTTTATAAATGGAAGCTAAAATATTTACATAATTCAGTTCAAAAACAAGTTACAATTAAGGATAGCCTCCACATACCAGAACACACTTAGCACACACTAGTTATCTCAACCTATAAAGAACTATTTTCTCAATATCAGAGAAGAGTCCATTGAGGTGTCAATAATTTCAAATGTGTTAACCATAAAATGCAACTTAAAGGAATACTGCAAGCAATTTCATAAAAATAAGAGCAATCAAAACGTATTTTTTAAAAAATACACTATTGAAAAAAAAATATCAATGCCGGGAAGGGGGAAGATGGCACTCTAGGAGCAACTCAGGATTGCAGCTCTCAGTGAAAGTGCAGAGGGTGAGTGGACACTGCCTTTCCAGATGGATCTTTATTGCCCACAGACCAGGAAATTCCCAGGTGTAGGAGCCCCAAGGAAGGCCAGCATGGCTGTTTCGGCTGGCATGGCCGTGTCGGCCAGAGCCACAGTGCAGCGGCACTCCATACAAAATACACTGTTCTGGTTGCCCTGTTAAACTGGCAATTTGAGATTTGGGAAGTCAGTTTAGCACATTCTTCTGATTAAACGGGACTTAAACAGTAAGCCAGGCAAGGAGATTCCCAGGCAGTGACATTTCAGCCGGTGCATGGGTCGCTGCATGGGAAATGACACATATCCCAGTGCCCCTTCAGCAGGTGACTGAAACACCTAGGAGAGAGTCAACTGTTCAACTTAAAAAAAAACCAAAAGGGCTCTGAGGCACGGAGCCAGGTGATCAGACTCGGCGGGTCCCACCCCCACAAAAAAAATAAAAAATAAAAAATAAAACAGCAATTGGAAACACTCAGAGTTGAGAGTTTCACAGTAAGCACAGCTGAACCCTGGACAGTGCAGCTCAGTGGGGGATGGGCATCTGCCATTACCAAGGCATTCCACCCCTATGGAGGTACTCTCCCATTGCTAGGCAGCCTGCCATTGCTGAGGCAACATGCCATAACAGAGAGAGTCCACCAATACAAAAGTGAGCCACCATCGCCACGGCAGTTCTAACCACACACATATAAACAGGACTACTGGGAATTACACTCAGTAGCAGGGTGGAGCCCATGGCAAACAGGCAGAGCCCGCAACAGCAGGTCAAAGCCCATGGCAACAGGGCAGAGCCCATGACAGCAAGGCAGAGCCCATGGCAGCAGGGCAGAACCTCGGCAGGCAGGTAGTGACTAGACTGCCTCCTTGCTGGGCAGGACAGTGCAACGGATACTCATAAATAAAGCCCTAACTCCCCAAGACAGAGCATCTGAGGAAAAAAAAGGGCTTTATGAGTTCTGCAGCAGCAGACTTAAACATACCTGCCTAGCAGCCCTGAATGAACAACAAAGCTCATAGCTCAGCACTTGAACTCCTATAAAGTACAGACTGTCTCCTCAAGCAGCTCCCCGACCCCCATATATCCAAAAAGTCACCTCACAAAGGACTGATTAGACTCACATTTGGAGGGCATCATTCTGGCATGAAGATAGCAGAAGAAGAAATTGGTAGCATCCCTCACTGTTCTCCAGCTGCTACAGGTGTACCCCAGGCAAGCAGGGCCTGGAGTGGACCTCAGCAGTCTTACAGCAGAGGGGCTAGACTGTCAGAAGAAAAACTAAGAAACTGAAATACTTCATCATCAACAATCTGGGCGTCCACTCAGAGACCCAATCAAAAAGTCAGCAACTACTCAGACGACAGGTGGATAAATCCACAAAGATGGGAATAAACCACCGCAAAAAGGTGAAAAACACCCGAAACTGAAACACCTCACCTCCTACAAGGGATCACAATCCCTCACCAGCAAGGGAACAAAGCTGGATGAAGAACGAGTGTGATAAAATGACAGAATCAGACTTCAGAAGGTGGGTAATGAGAAACTTCCATGAACTAAAAGAACATGTTCTAAATCAATGTAAAGAAACTAAGAACCTTGAAAAAAGACTTGAGGAAATGATGACAAAAATGGACAACTTAGAGAGGAATATGAGTGAATTGATGGAGCTGAAAAACACAACACAAGAACTTTGTGAAACATGCACAGGTCTCAACAGCCCAACTGACCAAGCAGAAGAAAGGATATCAGAGGTCGAAGATCAACTCAATGAAATAAAATGAGAAGCCAAGAGTAGAGAAAAAAGCACAAAAAAGAATGAACAAAGTCTCCAAGAAATGTGGGACTATGTGAAGAGACCTAATCTACGTTTGATAGGTGTACCTGAATGTGACAAAGAGAATGAATCCAAGCTGGAAAATACTCTTCAGGATATTATCCAGGAAAATTTCCCCAACCTAGCAAGGCAGGTCAATACTCAAGTCCAGGAAACACAGAGAACACCACAAAGATATTCTGCAAGAAGAGCAACCCCAAGGCACATAATCGTCAGATACACCGGGCTTGAAATGAAGGAGAAAATGCTAAGGGCAGCCAGAGAGAAAGGTCGGGTCACCCACAAAGGGAAGCCCATCACACTCATAGCAGATCTCTTGGCAGAAACCCTACAAGACAGGAGAGTGGGGGCCAATATTCAACATCCTTAAAGAAAAGAACTTTCAACCCAGAATTTCATATCCAGCCACACTGAGATTCATAAGTGAAGAAAAAATAAAATCCTTTGCAAACAAGCAAGTACTCAGAGATTTTGTCACCAGCAGGCCTGCTTTACAAGAGCTCCTGAAAGAGGCACTACACATAGAAAGGAACAACTAGTACCAGCCACTCCAAAAACATACCAAATGCTAAAAAGCATCAATAAAATGAAGAATCTGCATAAACTAACAGGCAAAACAGCCAGCTAGCATCAAAATGGCAGTATCAAATTCACACATAACAATATTAACCCTAAATGTAAATGGGCTAAATGCACCAATCAAAAGACACAGACTGGCAAATTGGATAAAAAAACAAAACCCATCGGTGTGCTGTATCCAGGAAACCCATCTCACATGCAAAGATACACAAAGGCTCAAAATAGAGGGATGGAAGAAGATTTACCAAGCAAATGGAGAGCAAAAAAAGCAGGAGTTGCAATTCTCATCTCTGATAAAATAGACTTTAAAGCAACAAAGATCAAAAGACACAAAGAAGAACATTACATACTGGTAAAAGGATTTGTACAACAGGAAGAGCTAACAATCCTAAATTTATATGGAGCCAATAAAGGAGCACCCAGATATATAAGGCAAGTTCTTAAAGACTTACAAAGAGACTTAGACTCCCACACAATAATAGTGGGAGACTTTAACACTCCACTGTCAATATTAGACAGATCCACCAGACAGAAAATTAACAAGGATATCGAGGACTTGAACTCAGACCTGGAACAAGCAAACCTGATAGACATTTACAGAACTCTCCACCCAAAATCCACAGAACATACATTCTTCTCAGCACCACATCACACCTACTCTAAAATTGACCACATAATTGGAAGTAAATCACTCCTCAGCAAATGCAAAACAACGGAAATCATAACAAACAGTCTTTCAGACCATAGTGCAATCAAGTTAGAACTCAGAACTCAGAATTCAGAAACTAACTCATAACCACACAGCTTCATGGAAACTGAACAACTGGCTCTTGAATGTTGATTGGATAAACAATGAAATAAAGGCAGAAATAATGAAGTTCTATGAAACCAATGAGAATGAAGACACAGCATACCAGAATCTCTGGGACACATTTAAGGCAGTCTCTAGAGGAAAATATATAGCAATAAGTGCCCACATGAGAAGAGTGGAGAGATCCAAAATTGACACCCTATTGTGAAAATTGAAAGAGCTAGAGGAGTAAGATCAAAAAAACTCAAAACCTAGCAGAAGAGAAGAATTAACTAAGATCAGAGCAGAACTGAAAGAGATAGAGACACGAAAAACCCTTAAAATAATCAATAAATCCAAGAGCTGGTTTTTTGGAAAGATCAACAAAATAGGCCATTAGCCAGACTGATGAAAAAGAAAAGAGAGACTAACCAAATAGATGCAATAAAAAATGATAAAGGGGAAATCACCACAGATTCCACAGAAATTCAAACCATCCCAGAGAATATTACAAACAACTCTATGCACATAAACCAGTAAACTTGGAAGAAATGGATAAATTCCTGGACACTTCTGTCCTCCCAAGCCTAAACCAGGAAGAAGCCGAAACTATGAATAGACCAATAACAAGGTCTGAAGTTGAGGCAGCAATTAAGAGCCTACCACACAAAAAAAGCCCAGGTCCAGATGGGTTCACAGCCAAATTCTACCAGACACACAAAGAGAAACTGTTACCATTCTTTCTGAAACTATTCCAAATAATTCAAAAAGAGGAAATCCTTCCCAAATTATTTTATGAGACCAACATCATCCTGATACCAAAACCTGGCAGAGACCCAAAAAGAAAAGAAAACTTCAGGCCAATATCCATAATGAACATAGATGCAAAAATCTTCAATAAAATACTGGCAAGATGATTGCAACAGCACATCAAAAAGCTTATCCACCATGATCAAGTAGGATTCATCCTGGGGATGCAATGCTGGTTCAACATACGCAAGTCTATAAACGTAATTCACCACATAAACAGAACTAAAAAAAAAAAAAAAATGATTATCTCAATTGATGCAGAGAAGGCCTTTGACAAAATTCAATAGCTCTTTATGCTAAAATCCTCAATAAACTCGGTATTGATGAAATGTATCTCAAAATAATAAAAGCTATTTATGACAAACCAACAGCCAATATCATACTAAATGGGAAAAAACTGGAAGCATTCCCTTTGAAATCTGGCACTAGACAAGGATGCCCTCTCTCACCACTCCTACTCAATATAGTACTGGAAGTCCTAGTCAGAGTAATCAGGCAAGCAAAAAGAAATAAAGGGTATTCAAGTAGGAAAGGACGAAGTCAAATTGTCTCTATTTGCAGACGACATGATTGTATATCTAGAAGACCCCATCATCTCAGCCCAAAAACTCCTAAAAATGATAAGCAACTTCAGCAAAGTCTCAGGATATGAAATCAATGTGCAAAAATCACAAGCATTCCTATACACCAATAACAGATTGAAAGAGAGCCAAATCAAGAACGAACTGCCATTCACAATTGCTACAGAGAATAAAAGACCTAGGAATACAACTAACAAGGAATATAAAGGACCTCTTCAAGAAGAACTACAAACCACTGCTCAATGAAATAAGAGAGGACACAAACAGATGAAGAAACATTCCATGTTCATGGTTAGGAAGAATCAATATCATGAAAATGGCCATACTGCCCAAAGTAATTAACAGACTCAATGCTATCCCCATCAAGCTACCAATGACCTTCTTCACAGAACTGGAGAAAACCACCTTAAACTTCATATGGAACTGAAAGAGAGCCCGCATAGCCAAGTCAATTCTAAGCAAAAAGAACACAGTGGGAGGCATCACACTACCAGAATTCAAACTATACTACAAGGCTACAGTAATCAAAACAGCATGGTACTGGTACCAAAACAGAGATATAAACCAATGGAAGAGAACAGAGGCATCGGAGGCAACACAACATACCTACTACCAAACAACCTTTGATAAACCTGATAAAAACAAGCAATGGGGAAAGGATTCCCTGTTTAATAAATGGTGTTGGGAAAACTGGCTAGCCATGTGCAGAAAGCAGAAACTAGACCCCTTCCTGACACCTTACACTAAAATTAACTCCAGATGAATTAAAGACTTGAACATAAGACCTGGCACCATAAAAACCCTAGAAGAAAATCTAGGCAAAACCATTCAGGACATAGGAGTAGGCAAGGACTTCATGACCAAAACACCAAAAGCATTGGCAACAAAAGCCAAAATAGACAAATGGAACCTAATCAAACTCCACAGCTTCTGCACGGCAAAAGAAACAGTCATTAGGGTGAATCGGCAACCAACAGAATGGGAAAAAAATGTTTGCAGTTTACCCACCTGACAAAGGGCTGATATCCAGAATTTACAAAGAACTCAAACAGATTTATAAGAAAAAAGCCCATTCAAAAATGGGCAAAGGATATGAACAGACACTTTACAAAAGAAGACATACATGAGGCCAACAAACATATGAAAAAACGCTCATCATCACTGGTCATTAGCGAAATACAAATCAAAACTACATTGGGATACCATCTCACACCAGTTAGAATGGCGATCATTTAAAAATCTGGAGACAACAGATGCTGGAGAGGATGTGGAGAAATAGGAACACTTTTACACTGCTGGTGGGAGTGTAAATTAGTTCAACCATTGTGGAAGACAGTGTGGCGATTCCTCAAGGACCTAGAAATAGAAATTCCATTTGACCCAGCAATCCCATTACTAGGTATATATCCAGAGGACTATAAACTGTTCTACTATAAGGACACATGCACACGAATGTTCATTGCAGCACTGTTTACAATAGCAAAGACCTGGAACCAACCCAAATGCCCATCGATGATAAACTGGACTGGAAAAATGTGGCACATATACACCATGGAATATTATGCAGCAATCAAAAATGATGAGTTCGTTTCCTTTGTAAGGACATGGATGAATCTGGAGAACATCATTCTCAGCAAACTGACACAAGAACAGAAAATGAAATACCACATGTTTTCACTCATAGGCGGGTGATGAACAGTTAGAACACATGGACATAGGGAGAAGAGCACTACACACTGGGGTCTATTGGGGGGAATAGGGGAGGAGCAGTGGCGGGGGAGCTGGGGAGGGATAGTAGGGGGAGAAATGTCAGATGTGGGTGAAGGGGAGGAAGACAGCAAATCACACTGCCATGTGTGTACGTATTCAACTATCTTGCATGTCCTGCACATGTACCCAAAAACTTAAAATGCAATAGAAAGGAAAAAAAATCAATGCCATGGTGTCAGAAATAAATATAAATAAAAAGGTCATTAAAGTACATTAATAAAGTCCAGGCATGGTGACTTATTCCTGTAATCCCAGTACTTTGGGAAGCCAAGGCAGAAAGACTGCTTGAGCCCAGGAGTTTGAGACCAACCTGGGTAACACAGGGAGACCTCATTCGTATAAAAAATACAGAAATTAGCCAGGCATCATGGTGCATGCCTGTAGTGCCAGCTACTGGGCTGAGGTGGGAGAACCACTTGATCCCAAGAGGTGATGAGCCAAGATCACGCCACTGCACTCCAGCCTAGGCACAGAGCAAAACCCTGTCTAAAATGGTTTTTTTTAATTTTAAATTTAAAAATACATTAATATATAATAAAAATTGTCTACTTATTTTTAATGTTCAGTGAATACAAAGAAGTCCTTTTTTTTTCTTTTTTGCTTTAGAGAGCAGGATATATAGTTTTTAGAAAGGTTTCATAGAATGCTTTTAGAATAGATCTACTTTATCAGACTACCAACAAGTAATAAAAGTAATTTTAGCCAATAAATTTGTATTTTAAATAATTATATAATTTTAATTATTCTTGCACTCTTTTTACTCTCAAAAGTATTTCATTTGCATGGTAAATTACATGGGTGCCTTCAGAATATAAAATACAGAGACAAAAATATAAAAAATTGCAAAAACAGTTATGAAAAACTGAGTCTAATTGTAATTCCAGATAAAGAGAATGGAAGAAAAGTCTGAGAAGAGGTATGTAAAGATATAACTGCTGGGCCAGGTGCGGTGGCTCATGCCCAACACTTTGGGAGACCAAGGTGAGTGGATCACTTAAGGTCAGGAGTTTGAGACCAGCTTGGTCAACATGGTGAAACGCTGTTTCTACTAAAAATACAAAAATTAGTCAGGCATGGGCGTGAGCCTGTAATCCCAGCTACTTGGGAGGCTGGGGCTGAGGCAGGAGAATCAGTTGAACCCGGAAAGCAGAGTTTTCAGTGAGCAGAGATCTCACTACTGCACTCCAGCCTGGGTAACAGAGCAAGACTCCATCTCGAAAAAGAAAAAAGAAGAAAGAAAAAGATACAATTGCTGAAAGTTTTTCCATTTAAAAAAAATATAAAATGTTATATCTAGATTCCCTTCTGAATGCCAAGCAAAACATTAAATAATAATAATAATAATAATAATAATAAAGTCCAAACTACATTCATGGTAGAAAAACTGTAGAAAATTAAAGAAAAAGAATCTTAAAATTAACCACAGTTATTGCTGTAAAGAATTTGCTCAAACATTTTTCCAGAGGCTCCACTCACAGCAAAACAACTCTGAAAAGCATGAAGAAAATTGGAGTATTCACACTGACTTCAAGACTTATTTTAACATTACAATAATTAAATGGTGTGTTTTTTACAAAAGGATAGATAGATAGATAAAACGGAAGAGACAGTGGAGAAATAGACCCACACAAATATAGTCAACTGATAACTGAAAAGAGATGCAAGTCAATTTAATGGAGAAAGGATGCTTTTGACAACAAATGTTGTAGAACAATTGGATATTCATATACCAAAAATTAAAAACACCCAATCTGGATACATTCCTCATATGTTACACAAAGATTAATTCTAAATAGATCATCAACATAAATATGAAAGCTAAAATTATATAACTTCTCAAAGAAAACATGTATAGCTTTGGGTCTGGCACATTTTTATGATCAAACACCAAAAGCACAATCCACAAAAGAAAAATTGATAAATTGAATTTTACCAAAATTTAAAACTTGTATTCTGTGAAAAACATTAAGGAACTGGAAGGATAAGTCATGCATATATACGTGTGTGTGTGTGTGTGTGTGTGTGTGTGTATGTATATTTAAAGGTGAGTTTATGAAGTGTTAACTCACACCATCACTAGGTCCTACAATAGGCCATCTGGAGGCTAAGGAGCAAGGAGAGCCAGTCCAAGTTCCAAAACTGAAGAACTCGGAGTCCGATGTTTCAGGGTAGGAAGCATCCAGCACAGGAGAAAGATGGAGACTAAGCCAGTCTCTCTTTTTCACATCTTTCTGTCTGCTTCATATTCGATAGCAGCTGATTAGATTATGCCCACCAGATTAAAGGTGGGTCTGCCTTTCCCAGCCCACTGGCTCAAATGTTAATTTCCTTTGGCAACACCCTCACAGACACACCCAGGATCAATACTTTGTATCCTTCAATCCAATCAAGTTGACACCCAGTGTTAACCATCACAATAAGCATATGAACAGATGCTCAACGCCACTAGTCATTAGGGAAATGAAAATTAAAATTACAAAGAAATAACACTACACATTGTTAAATGATGAAAATTTTTTAAAAAACACTTGACAATGCCAAGTGCTGGTAAAGATGTGAAGCAACTGGAAAACTCTCATACATTGTTGGTAATAGCATAAACTACTCTAGAAAATAGTTTGGCAGTTTCTTACAAAGTTAAATACCTAGATCCTGGTGTGCAAATGCCATTCTCCAATAAAAGAATTACAACTCCTTGAATAAATGGTTAATTCCAGTATTGAGGTGAGAAAAATATGAGTTTGGAACATACCATCATGCCAGAAACTTAGGAAGTTCTTAAGAAAAAAAAATGGAGTAATATTTAAGAGACATAAGAACCAATCTGAAACAGTTCCCAATTGCCAAAATTTCAGCAGGTTGAGTAAAAAGTAATAACAGTATTGGAGTTTTACAGAAATACAAAATTTTTTTTTTTTTGAGACGGAGTTTCGCTCTTGTTACCCAGGCTGGAGTGCAATGGCATGATCTCAGCTCACCACAACTTCCGCCTCCTGGGTTCAGGCAATTCTCCTGCCTCAGCCTCCTGAGTAGCTGGGATTATAGGCACGTGCCAGCCCAGCTAATTTTTTGTATCTTTAGTAGAGACGGGGTTTCACCATGCTGACCAGGATGGACTCGATCTCTTGACCTCGTGATCCACCCGCCTCGGCCTCCCAAAATGCTGGGATTACAGGCTTGAGCCACCACGCCCGGCCAGAAATACAAAATTTAAAATAAAAATCCATGAGTGCACATGAACACAAACAAATGTGTGATTAAGTAAATAAATGGGAGAGAAGGAACAATTCTTTCTTAAAGAAGAATTCTAATTAATAAAGGTGATGGGAAAGAGGAAAACAAAAAATTATAATGCCACACTAATGTTAATTGCTGCAGGCAGCATGCCCTCATGAATACTCAAATTAGTGGACAAGAGTTTTAAGAAAAACAAGACATTTGCATAGCTTCAAAGTATCTCCTACAGAATATTTCCGTGGTGGTAATTAAAATATGTCCACAAATTCGTCAAGAGTTCTCCTCTGGCAGGTGAAGTTCCATTCATCTCCCCCATTAAGTGTGGGGCCAGACTTACTTATAATTGATAGAGTACAAAAGGAAAAAAAGAGTAACTTTATGGTGGAGAGACCTGTCAGATATCACCTTAACTAAGCGATCACGTTAACATCGCCAGTAAAAGTCATTGATATCACATGTCCCTGCAGTCAGAGGGACACATCATCTCTGTGGTATTCTTCCCAAAATCCATTAACCTAGTCTAATTATGAGAAAATGTAAGACAAACCTAAATCAAGGAATACTGCAAAATACCTGATCAGGACTCTTCAAAACTGTCAAGGTCATAAAAGAAAAGGAAAGACCAAGAATTTGTTTCAAATTGAAAAAGATGAAAGAAACAATGATTAATTACAATGTGGTATCCTGGACTGGGTCTTGAAACAGAAGAAAGGGCATTAGTGGAAAAACTGGAAAAATCCAAACGAAGCCAAAAGTTGAGCTGATAGTATTGTAACAATGCCAGTTTCCTACTTTTGATTATTGTACCATGATTATGTAAGATGTAAGCATTAGTGGAAGTGAAGTGAAGGGTGAATGAAAATTCTCTGTACTATCTTTACAACTCATCACTATGTCAAAAGTTATTTCACAATAATGTTAAAAATATAACCAAAATAAACTGGACTTTTTTTTTTTTTTTTTTTTTTGAGACGGAATTTCGCTCTTGTTACCCAGGCTGGAGTGCAATGGCACAATCTCGGCTCACCGCAACCTCCGCCTCCTGGGTTCGGGCAATTCTCCTGCCTCAGCCACCCGAGTAGCTGGGATTACAGGCACACGCCACCATGCCCAGCTAATTTTTTGTATTTTTAGTAGAGACGGGGTTTCACCATGTTGACCAGGATGGTCTCGATCTCTTGACCTCGTGATCCACCCGCCTCGGCCTCCCAAAGTGCTGAGATTACAGGCTTGAGCCACCGCGCCCCGCTAAACTGGACTTTTAAAAGCTATTCCCTATGTCCTTAATGGGTCAGAGTTTTCTTCATGAGTTTCCTTAATTATTAAGTTGGTGCAAAAGCAAATTGTGGTTTTCGCCTTTTTTATAAGTAATGACAAAAACCGCAATTACTTTTGCATCAACCTAATATCAGAAACACCCACTTGAATCTATCCAACATGTATTTAGGAAATTGGATGTGCCATTTAGGAACTGGTCCATCAGTGTTACTTTAAGAAGATCATCTTTTCACCCAGAAAGGTTATTTCATCCCCCCTCAGATTGTCCCTGGAAATTTCTATGAATGAAACTCTTTCCATTGCAGGAAGCACCTCTTTCATAAGCTGTGGCAAGCAGAACGTCTTCTGCAATGCCTTTGGTGTTGTCTGTGGCCCCAGCTCCTGCCCACAGCCTCTGCAGCACCCCACACTGTGAAGCCAGACCCTGTCTGAGCTCTTTCTCATCCTGCTGCTCTGTCTCTGCTTCCCCTTCCTTTGTCCTCTCTGTCACCCACCAGTGTTTCTTACACAGACGTTCTCCACAGTCTGCTGTGTTCTCACTCATCCTCACTGTTTATACGCTGACCCTCAATTTAGGCATAGGATCTGCAGATTTTCACATCTGAGGAGAGGTGGAACTGCCGTTTCTCCTCATGTCTCTCATAAAGAGCTTCTCTGAACTGACGGTCTTCAGTAAGGCCATTCATTAACCCAGCATTATGCACTGCCTCCTGGGTGTCAGGCACAGGCTAGGAACTGGAATTGGAATACAAGGATAAGCAAATCAAATGAGGAGGGACGAAACAGCCTCTTAAGGGACCAGGTCCTGTTTCTCCTCCCACTCTGGGAAGCCTGGATCAGCAGAAGTAGGAGAAAGCCAGTGGCAAAAAAAATCCTCTTTAAAACCAAACTGGAGGTCCTAAGATACTCCAGGCCTACTTGTGCAAATGGGTAGAAACAAGCAGAGAGAAGCAGTTACCTTTTATGCTGTATTCAAGGGAAATATTTGTTCAGGAATACAGATTTTCAAATGAGATGCTAAAATTCATAACCACTCACCTAAAATCATTAATCAAGCCAGAAAACTTTTAAAAGTTCTTGCCTTGTTTTTAAAAAGCTTTAATTAAAAACCAAATGTAGAGATTTTCTGAGACTTCTCACCTACCAACCTTAGAATTACTTCTTCATTATTTTAGAGTTATATACATTCATAAAAATTAATTTACTCTTAAATGAAAAGTCCATTTTATCATTGTATGTCTGATGCCAATGTTTTAAAATCAGAAAAAACTTCCCTAAGATAAAAGTGATTCTTTTTACCTTTCTTTTGGTTTTAATATTCCCAAATTAGATGAATTGGAGCATTGCTTTTACTCTCAGGTTCATTAGCTTACCTTGTTCGAAACTAGGGAGTTTTTCCTTCAACTCTTATTTTCCTACTTTTGCTTAAAATGAAAGGCGAATGTGTGTGTGTGTGTGTGTGTGTGTGTGTGTGTGTGTGTGTGTGTGATCCTGTGTATGATCATTTATGTATAATTAAATTTATTACCTCTCAGGTAATTTATTTTGAAAAGAGAGCCCTAGCTCTTGAAAATTAGTGTCTTCTTGCTTTACTGATTTTTCTTTAAAGGGTGAGGACATAAAAAGCTACCAGGAAAAAAATATCACAGTCCAATCAACCCTGCATTTAGTCTTAAGCACACAAAAGAATCCACAGGTCTAGGTAGCATAAGATAGTGGGTAAGGGGAGGAACTCTGGGACCAGGTGACTTGGGTTTCAATCCCAGTTCTATCACTTTCTAGTTGTGTGATGTTGGCCAAGTTATTTAACTTCTGTATGCCTCAGTTTCTTCATCTGCAAAATGGAGGTAATAAAAGTACATACTCATAACGTTATTGTGAAGTTTAAATGTAGTAATTATAAGTAAATTATAAATGATTATTCGAACATTTCCTAGCACAAAATAGAAAGTGCATGTGTGTGTGTGTGTGTGTGTGTGTGTGTGTGTGTGTGTGTGTGTAGCAGTTACTATTTTCAATCATTTTCTGCAGTCACAAGGTGAAACTAAGTTAAATGATGACTCAGTCAACCAAAGTTAAGATTAACTAAAGCCACCAAAGAACATGGACCTCAGTACCATGTTAGCTGCTTTTAAAGAGAGTGTACTCAAGCACTTCCCTGGGCCTCATTATTGAACTAATACCAACATATTCAAAAATAGGGAGAGGATTAGAAACCAAATCCTTCCAACATTTGCATCTCTAGATGTAGAGCTAAGGATTCTGAAATAAACAAATGGAGTGAATTTGGAAATGATGCATCAACTGCTTCCTCCTATGACATGAATACCGGGAGTTATCAAGAATCTGCCAACCAAATGCTAGGGAGATATTTTCCTCCAGACACCAAAGAGAAGCAACAGCTCAGGATGACTAAACTCTGCGATCCCCCAGAAAGTGGATTGTCGCCATTTCTCATCACCTTACTGTTAGCAGTTTTACTTGCTGAATACCTCATTGGTATCATTGCAAATGGATTCATCACGGCTATACATGCAGCTGAATGGGTTCAAAATAAGGCAGTTTCCACAAGTGGCAGGATCCTGGTTTTCCTGTGTATATCCAGAATAGCTCTCCAAAGCTTCATGATGTTGGAAATTACCATCAGCTCAAACTCCCTAAGTTTTTATTATGAAGATGCTGTATATTATACATTCAAAATAAGTTTTATATTCTTAAATTTTTGTACCCTGTGGTTTGCTGCCTGGCTTAGTTTCTTCTATTTTGTGAAGATTGCCAATTTCTCCTACCCCCTTTTCCTCAAGCTGAGGTGGAGAATTTCTGGATTGATGCCCTGGCTTCTATGGCTGTCCGTGTTTATTTCCTTCAGTCACAGCATGTTCTGCATCAACATCTGCACTATGTATTGTAACAATTCTTTCCCTATCCATTCCTTCAACTCCACTAAGAAAAAGTACTTCTCTGAGACCAATGTGGTCAGCCTGGCTTTTTTCTATAACCTAGGGATTGTGGTTCCTCTGATCATGTTCATCCTGGCAGCCACCCTGCTGATCCTCTCTCTCAAGAGACACACCCTACTCATGGGAAGCAATGCCACAGGGTCCAGGGACCCCAGCATGGAGGCTCACATGGGGGCCATCAAAGCCACCAGCTACTTTCTCATTCTCTACATTTTCAATGCAGTTGCTCTGTTTATCTACCTGTCCAACATCTTTGACATCTACAGTCTGTGGAATATTTTGTGCCAGATCATCATGGCTGCCTACCCTGCCAGTCACTCAATTCTATTGATTCAGGATAACCCTGGACTCAGAAGAGCCTGGAAGCGGCTTCAGCTTCGACTTCATCTTTACCCAAAAGAGTGGACTCTGTAACCAGCACCCAAGAAGACCACAGGACCTAGATCTCTCTCTTCTCTCCTCTTTTCTTCTCCAACCCTGATCTGACCCTTTTACCTGATGTGGCTTTTTATAGAGAGAAATGACTGATCGTTTCTCTTTTGCTTCATGGGTACAATCTTAGTGGTGCTTGTCATATTCTTTACTTGGGCCCTCTACCTCTCCTGGCTCTGTCTAAAGCAGTAATTCTACGTACTGGTTACACATTAGAATCTCTAGGGTTGATTTTTTAAAATACCAATCTTCATACCCAATCTCAGCTCTATTAAGTCAGAATTTCTAGTGTTAGAACTTAGACAAGTTCTCCAGGTGATTCTGCTGTGCAGCAGGGTTGTATAGCCACCAAAATAGAAGAATGTTGTGAAACTTGAGTATCTGACAACTCTCTTTCTCCCTCCACATGACTTTTAAACACATTTAGAATACTTGGGAAGTTTTCTGAGCAGAAACTTAAAATGTATTTATCTCCATCTTCCAAAGATATAACCAAAATAATGTGGAACTATCTATTAAAATTAATAATGCATAAAACATCTTTCAACCTAAAAATTACTAAGAATTTTTTTCTAAGCATGGTTGGGTATACATAAGCAAAAATATGTACAAGAGGATCTTCATAGCTGCACTATTCATTCATGAGGGGAACTGAATGTCTGAAATGAATATTATGTTAATCTTTTTTAAATGAGATAGACGCATGTATCCTGAGATGTAAAGATTTCCAATACATAGTGCAAAAAGCAAGGAGATATTTTATGATTCCTTTTGTATTTCTTTTTTTCATAATATTTATATATTTGTGTGCATATATATGTACATACAGTTTCTGGACAAATAAACCGAAAACAATTCATAGAGGGCTTCTGAGAGGTGTCATTGGGTATCTGGGGGAAAAATGAAATAGTTACAATTTATTTGATGCCTTTATGCATTGTTTGAACTACTTAGAACATGTATTCACTAATTTCAAAATTTTTTAAGATTTATATTGATTTTTATTAGACAGAGAAATGGTAAGTAAAAAAGATTTGAGAGAAAAGATTGTGCACATTGATTTATTGATTGAATCTCTCACTACTGGTTTTTATTAAAAATGCAAACATCACAAATTAAGCATTAATCGAATCACTCTCCTATCACTACCTCTTATTTTTCCACTTTATTTGCTCAAGGGTTGCCATGGAAACATCATAGGCTTTCAATCCATTGACACCTCTATATTCTCTGTACCTCTATCAGGCCTCTCCTCTCTTCCTTTCGTATTCAGTTTGGATTATTGGTCAATCGTTATACTTACCCTTCAAAAATATCTTCGATATTTACAGATGAAATGAACTGTATCTGTGGTTTGCTTTAAAATAATCCAGCACAGGGCAAAGGAGTAGAGAATGAAGAGGTTTAGATTATTCTTATGCTAATGCTTTTTTAAAACAAGGCTTCAGGCATATGAAGTTCTTTCTACATTCTATTTCAGAATACGTTTGAAAATGTCCCTAATATAATTTTTACATAAATGAATCATACAATACACTAATTATCTGATGCTCCTAAATGTGAAATAATCCCACATTTAAATGACTATTTAACATTCTGTGTTTGCTTCTAAGCTGCTGAGTGTTACTCGAGAGTATTTCATAACAGGATGAGCTCAAGTTCCTACAAATTCATGCACTTCAGCCTCAAACAAGTAACTTCATTGAGCATTTCCATCCCATATTTCCCTAGAGAAGTCACTCATTAAGTCCCCACAATGACTATCTCACATCTCTTCCGCAGTCTTCAAACCTTCAACCTCTCTTCTCCCTGACCCATTTCAGCCCTTAAAATCTTTGACAGGCAACATTAAGACAATCCTCTTTTTCCCATTAGCAAATCTACTAATCCACCAATTTCTGCCTATATCCCCAATATTTCAATAGAAAGAGTGCTTTCAATGAAAACAAATTATTAGACACATTTTAACTATGTTCTCCTCCCTCTATATTTTTTTCTTCCTCCAAGTTTCACTTTTCTATGTGTTTTGGTTTCTTTTCTTTCATGATTGAGACTTTCCGTAAATATCTGATGATCCTTGAATGTCAGCACTAAAAAGTCAATTGCCAAATTTTAAAAATTCATTTTTAAACATCTTTTAGAATATAAAATTTATATTAAAACCTCTATGTGAAAGGCAGCTCAAAAGTAGAACATCCAAAGTTGGATTCTTAATTTTCCCCTTGAAACACATTTCCCTCTCAGTTTTCTCCAACTCCTTAAATAATGCCACATTATTTCCACTGGTGAAGCCAGAATGTTAGGAACCATCTATGACTGTGTCTTCTGTCTTACTCACTTCATGTAATTCATCAGCAAGTCCCTTGCTTCTGTCCTGTGAACAAGTATTGGCTGAACACTAACTATTTGGCATATTCTCTTCCAGGTGCTATGTATGCAATGAACTTGCATACATAGGGCTCTTGTCATCATGAATTTTCTACTCTAGTGGAAAAGGACTGATAATAAAAACCTAGAATGAATAGCACATCATGGTGGCCATGTTAGATCAGCCCAGTCAGGAATGGCATGGATGAGTAAGTAAGATTTAAAGAAGCAGTTGTTAAAAAATAAGTCTAAATAGGAGGAATAAGTTGTAGAGTTCCACAGCACTGTAGGGTGACTTCTAGTTAACAATAATTTATTGCGTACTTTCAAATTGCTAAAAGAGAGGATTTTGAATGTTTCCAACACAAAGAAATGTTTGACGTGATAGCTATGCAGATTACTATGATTTGATAGTCCCACATTGTATATATGTACCCAAATATCACTGGGTCCCATAAATATGTACAATTACTACATGTTAACTAAAAATAAAACAAAACTATGAAAATAAAACATTATAAATATAAACTATTTAGGATAATTACAAAATAAATCTAAGGAAATCAGAACATATTAAACATATTAAATATTGATTTGATAAATAAAATATTAAAATAGTTAAAATGGACACAAAAACTGGTTCATTGAAAAAAGACAGTAAAATTGGCATCATTAGCTTATATAATCAAGAAAGAAAAAAGGCACAAATACACAAAATAAGACATGAAGGAAAAATAACTACAAATCAGAGAAATTCCAGTACTTTTAAGAAACTATTTTGTTTAACTCTACGCTACAGTTTGAAGATATAGATAAGATAGATGTTCCTAGAAAAATATAATTTACTAAAATTGACTTGAAGAAAATCTAAGCAGATTAATCATCACAGTTGAGCTAGAAAAAGTTATGAAGAGCCTATCCTCAAGTAATACTGGCACCAGATGTTCACAAGGGAATTCTATCAACTTTTTAAAAGCAGATAATATCAAGGCTATGTAAATTATTTCACAGCATGAAAGTTAAAGGAAGCTTCCAAATTTGTTTTGTGAAATAAATATAATTTAGATATCAAAACCAAACAAAAACTGGCTCCCAGAAAACTGCAACTAAACCTCACTTACCCGGATTTATGCAAAAATACTAAATACAATTTAGTGTTAAATTTAAATCCAGAATACAGGTTTATTCCATAAAAGTAAAGGTGGTTTAATACTAGGAAACATATAAATGTAATTTGCCATATTAATAATACTAAAGAGAAGAATCGTATAATAATGTTAATAAGTGCTGAAAAATAAAATTCAACAAACATTTTTTTTGAGACAGAGTCTCACTCTGTTGTCCAGGCTGGAGTGAAATGGCATGAACTCAGCTCACTGCAACCTCCACCTCCTGGGTTCAAGTGATTCTCCTGCCTCAGCCTCCCAAGTAGCTGGGATTACTGACATGCACCACTAGGCCTGGCTAATTTAACAGTTTGCATCATTCTTAATGAGAAAACATTATTATTTCCATTAATTTCAGAAAAAAAGACAAAGATGTTTACACTCACCCTATTAACTGATATTATCCCTAGACAGTATCCAGTACAATCAGAAGAAGTAAAATTAATTTAAAGGATTTTTTAAAATTGGAAGTTTCCTGGTGGAAGTATCATTATCTGCAGATGGCTGTATAAATAAAAAACCCAAGAGAGGTGACTAAAATATTATTATAAATAATAAAAGCATGAAGCATGGAAGGAAAAGAATAAAGAGCAACAAAAGATAAGATGCTAGAGCAATAAAATTAACAAAAAATGAGCACGAATGAAACAGGAAATCTTCCCTGACCCCTTCGCGGGACTCACAAAGCGGGTGGCTCGTTTACTCAGGCTGCAGCTCTCAATCCCTTCTGGGAAGGGAAGCCCGCAGGTGAGTGGGTGCAGGGACCAGGATGAGTTCTTCTGGGTGCTGGCAGGAGCAGAATTCTGTGTGGCCCCACAGCGGCATCAAGGCGGGTACACATGACCCCTGGAGCCCCAGAGGGCACGTGTTACAGTGCTCTCTTAGTTTTGCCATACATATGCGGCTTTAGTGTTTAACAGCTCAGTGCGACAGCCCTCTGTATCCTGAGCTCGTTCAGCATCCAGGAACAAGCAGGTCACAGGAACAAACTGAAGACGGTAAATGCAGGAGATTTTATTGCTGATAAAAGTGGCTCTCGGTGGGATGGAGAGCTGGGAAGCGGATGGAGCGGGAAGATTGTCTTTTCCCAGAGAAAGGTCATCTACGGCCAAACTCTTCTCCAAGGTCCCGCCATCAAACTGACCCTCTGAAGTCAAGCTGCTGCTTGCCAATGTCAAACTGCTTCTTCTCTTTTCTCCTTCTCTGCCGCTCCACTAGCAGTGGAGCCTGGGGTTTTTATGGGCACAGGATGGGTGGGGGTGGAGCGGGACAGGGTGGTTTTCGAAAAGGCAACATTTCAGCAGGAAAACAGAAATGCATGTCCTCACTTTGGGCTGGGTTCAGGCTTGAGGGTGGGGCTTCAAAATACTCCTTCTTGAAGGAAGAAGTGTTTTGCTGCCTCCCATCAGTATCATAATCTATATGAAGGCTACTTTTAAATGCTTCAGATAGTCAAACAGAAGACTTCAACAGGAGAAAGGCTACCATGCTATTGAGTGGAAAGTGTCAATGTCATTAGATATAACATTTCCCTAAATGAATCTACATTTAGTGTAATTTGACACAAATGCCAAAAATTTTTTAGACAGATAATAAACAATCTGGAAAAAATGAATCAAGAATGGCCAGAAACATTCTGAAAATGAAAAAGTAATGAGGGAGGACTAACTCCATGAGCTGACACACATGTTATGAAACTAACAAACACAAAATAGTGTCACTGTGGAAATGAATACTCAATAAAACAGAGTAGACATCAGAAAAATGAGAATTTAGGAATTCAGTAAATTATAAAAGTGGTATTGCAAATTAGTAAAGAAATCATGGATTATTCAATAAATTATGTTAGAACAACTAGCTAGCCAAGTGGAAAAAAATTTTTGGATGTCTCTCACATCTTATACAAGGCCAAATAAATCAAATAATTCATGTTTAAAAAAAACTATGAAATATTAGAAGAAATTCTGGAGATTTCAAAGTTAATTTTAGAGTTGATAAGACCCTTCTAAGGATGATAAGTGAAAAAAACAAGCAAAAAAAAATTATTTAATCTGGTTACATAAAATAAAAAGATACTACATGTCAAAAACTACCCTGAGCAAAGTCAAAGACAAGGAAGAAACTGGGAAATAATATTTGCCACTCACATTCCAGATAAAGTTTAATTTTCTGAATACATTAGGAGCTCATGCGAATCAGCAAGAACAATTACTGAATTTAAAAATTGGCAAAGGATCTGAACTGAATTACAGAAAATGAAATAAAGGTGGCGCTTAAGAAATTCAAAGCTTATAAAATGTGAAAAGACATTTAAAAATTAAAATTAAAAATCATCCATTATCCTTCAATCCAGAGACAACTTTTATTAACATTTTTTAGTGTGTGTGGGGGGGAGGCGTTTAACAAAACTGGGTGCATACTAAACATAAAGTTCTTGTAACCTTTTAGTTTTATATAATATTTGGATGATTATTTGCAATTTATTAAGTTGCTTTCAAAAATTTGTTTAAAAAATGTAAAGGTTGCTCAGCCTGACTTACTACAAGAGAAATAGAAATGAGAACTACTCTGAGATGTACTTTTTCACCTATCAGATTAACAAAGAATGTACTTTGCAGGGACATGGATGAAACTGGAAACCATCACTCTCAGCAAACTGACACAAGAACAGAAAAACAAACACCACATATTCTCACCCATAAGTGGGTGTTGAACAATGAGAACACATGGACAAAGGGAGGAGAACATCACACACAAGGGCTTGTTGGGGTTGGAGGAGCTATGGGAAGGATAGCAGGGGGTTGGGAGGACTGGGGAGGATTAACATTAGGAGAAATACCTAATGTAAATGATGGGGGAATGGATGCAGCAAACCACCATGGCACGTGTATACCTATATAAGAAACCTGCACATTCTGCACATGTACCCCAGAAATTAAAGTATAAAAAAAAGTTTGATAACACGCTGTGCTGATGATCATAGGGACCAGGTGAGCTCATACATGATGGAAGTGTTAAGCGCTACTGCCTCAAGTACAGTTTAGTAATATCTGTGAGAATGATGATGCTACATACTTTCACTCAAGAATTTTACATGAGAGAATTTATCTCATACATACACTTGAATACATAAAAGGTGACAAAGGCACAGGTTACATGTTACAGCATTGTTTATAATAGAAACAAATAGGAAAGTCACAAGGTATCATCAATACTAATTGATGATAGAAGTTTCAATGTAAGAAGTTATAAAGGGAAAATATTAAAAGAGGGCTAAGAAAAAGAAAGAAAGAGAAAACATGTATTTATGTGTTTGGAATGGCTTCCAAATGCACTATTAGGGGCAAAAAAAAGTGTTAAAAAATCAATGCATTTAGTATACTATCATTTGCATTTAATAATGTCAAAAATAATTAAACACATGTGCTTGTATATACATTAATTTTCTCTAGAAGAATACAATAAGAAATTAATAATACTGTTTTCTTAAAATAGAGGTAGAGAATGGGGAAATATTTATATATACTTTTTCCACAGATGTAAATTATGTGAATGGGAGACAAGAAGCAGGAGGAAGACTTTACACTGTATACATTTTTGTATCTTCTAAATTTTCAATGGTATTAACATATAATCTATTCCAGAAATTAATAAATAGAAAATCTGAGCTGTTTTGTGGTATATGCTTGTATTAGTCTGTTCTCACACTGCTAATAAAGACATACCCAAGACTAGGGTAATTTATAAAGGAAAGAGGTTTAATTGACTCACAGTTTCATAGGGTTTCAAGGCCTCACAATCAAGGTGGAAGAGCAAGACATCTTACATGGTGACAGGCAAGAGAGAGCTTGTGCAGGGGTACTCCCCTTTATAAAACCATCAGCTCTCGTGACACTTATTCACTATCACAAGAACAGCATAGGAAAGACCTGTCCCCATGATTCAGTCACCTCCCACTGGGCCCTTCTCACAACACATAGGAATTGTGGGAGCTACAATTCAAGATGAGACTTGGGTGGGGACACAGCCAAACCATATCAGTGCTACTAAAGCTTGAGAATTTAGTCACGTTTATTACAATGCTAACAACATCCACTGCCATCCTCTGTGTTTCCAGAACTTCATTTTGTTTCAGCCACAAACATTTTTTTCATGTCTGGTCAAGAATTAGTATAGACTATGCAATGGTGATTCTCAGGCAGTCAGGAGTATTCTCAATGTGTGCTAACTTGGATTAAGGGAAGACATATTTCTGTGGCCCAATAAATTTAAGAAATGTTCTCTTGAGCCTCAGTAATCAAGTTTCTATATAGTAAACAAAATGTTGCTAATTCACCATCAGCATGGAACAATAAACCCTACCTAGCAAGCTGCTTTTCTTTCATTTTTATTATACACATAATAACATAAAATCTCCCATATCACTGGCCATTTAGCAGAAAGAATTTCTTCTACTTGGCACTAGGGCAAGAGTAACAGCCTACAGTTGGGTTGAAAAGGGCAGATTGACATACATGTAAAAAAACAAGACTAAAGACAAACTGAAAACAAAATGCTGAGGAAACAGTAATTAAGAAAGTGCTCTGAGAAGAAAATCAGGTTGAATCTCAGAGAAAATTGAATTAACAACAAAAGTTGCAGCAACAACAACCAAACAACCAACCACAGAGCAGAAAGTGTCTACAGGCAAGGAATGGTAAGAATACAGGTGGAGTAGTTAAATTCAAGTTAAATTCTAAGTCTCTGCCATCTACTCTGTTTATTCTTGAGCAAACAACTAACCTACGCAACTCTTATTTCTCTCATCTGTAAAATAAGGAGGATAACAATGCTGACCTCACAAGAGGGTCCTGAACAATAATTAAAATTATATATATATATATTATATATATATATGTGTGTGATAAATGGCTGATACAAGGTGGTCGTACCTATTATTGAAAACAGCTGTATGGGGGTAACAACTAATGTTGAATTGCCAGTCTCCAGAACTTGACATATGATAAATTTTCCAAACAAAACTTATTTTACCTTCTATTCCCCTCTGCAAAGTATTAGGTTGAACTTTTCTGAAATAGAGGCATTATTTCTTTTTTCTCTTCAGGAAATTGCAGTGAATCTTTTTAAGGGTCTCATTTTCTGAACTTTAATGTTCATAGACTTCTAAAAGGAGACACATAAAGGCAAAAGAGCCAAAAGCAAGAACAATTGTGAAACTCTCAAGTCAAGAAACAAATACTACAGATAATTTTAATCTATTCCTGGCTGGTTCTGGGCATCAAGCTTCTGACCTGGTGTGGAAAGGGCTTCAGAAGGTAGACCTTCCTAAAGGGAAAAAAGGTGAATGGAACTGCCCCCATTTCCTAAACTAATCTCTAAGACAGTCTGTAAACATGGACACCTGTTGAGGGTCTTCATTGGGCCAATAACTTATCTGTGTTATTGTTCCTCACATATACCATCCTTAAAAGCTAACAAGTAAGATGACATTTGGTTGACACCCTTTCACAGCCTTCCAGGAAGAAAAATGTCTGTTCCAGGTGTGTTAGACAAACAACATCATTATCTTTCATTTAATCCTTAGTGAGGATTTTGTTGTTGTTTAAAAAAATAAAGTGTTTGGTATTCAAAATGATGGCATGCTTCCTTGTACCTTAACAAAACGGATTTTGAATAATATACTGAATGCAGAGAAAACGGATAAGTGTACTTTGTGATGCTTTCCTATCTCATCATTCTCAGTGGCTGAAAACAGTAAGTCAACGACTGTCAAAACATTGTCATGGGTAGCTGGAACTACAGCATTAAAGCCAGAGAAAACCACCTGGGAGAAAATATTTATGGAAAACAATGAAATTCCTTATCAAGCAGCTGCCAACCATCTTAACAACAGGTAATTTAGAGAAGACATGTCATATATCACAATTGTTTGCTACTATTTCCTGGTAATGTTGAGAGGTTTTATTTTCTTGTGAAATTGCCTTATTAGTAGAAAATTAAAATCATCATAACTCAAATTCTTGTGTATGGCCTTTTAAAAAAATGGATTGGGAAGATGTACAAAAATATAATAATATTACTTTTTAAAATCATCATTATAAGCTCATGCCTATAATTCTAACACTTTGGGAGGCCAAGGAGAGTCCTTGAGGCACCAGGAGGTTAAGACCAGCCTGGGCAATATAGGGAGACCCTATGTCTATTTTTTTTAAGTGAGAATTTAAGTGTTGCTTACATTACCCTTCAACTATTCACTCTTGTCCTCTTCTACAATTTTGAATTGTATTACTATTTTTAGCTCTTATTTTCATTACCTTTAAATTGTTAAGTGATAATTTTAAGTTTCCATTTCTTATTCAAATATTTATACTCAACTTCTATAAAATGCACTTTATAAAAAGAGTATATTAGCTCTCCGTCCTTCCTTCAACATCTTCCTTTTTCTACCTTATAACTTCTGAAAGCAATATGTCCTTCTCTATTATCATAAGCTTTTCTATAACTGTAGTTCAGTCTTCTATGTTTTATTTATAAGTTCCATTTTAAATATGGAAATCCAATAAATAACATTTCTAATATTGTGGCTAAATATTGTTGAACTCAAGACAAAAAGTTGCTTCCCATTAAGGTAAATGACACAATCCATATACCTAAATCAAAGGAGAATGCTTCCACAATAAAAGTCAAATGCATTTTATAGTTTTTGATGGACAAGTTCTTCAACTTCTTGTTTAGGTTTATTCCTAAGTATTTCATTATTTTTGATGTTATAATTTTTGACTGTTATTTTAAATTTCACTATCAGATAGGTCATAGTTGGTGCAAATAAACACTACTGATTTTGTGTGTTGACTTTGTATCCTGCAACTGTACTGAATTTGCCTATTCTAACAGATTTTTGTAGTCTTTAGACTTTACATATAGGATTATGTCATCTCCAACAGAGATAATTTTACTTCTTCCTTTCCAAATTGGATGCCCTTTATTTCTCTTGTTGCCTAATTGCTCTGGCAAGGACTTACTATGTTGAATAGCAGAGGCAAGAATGGGCAACCTTGTCTTGACCTGGACAAAAGAAAAGCTGTCAGCTTTGAGCTATGAGCTTGTCATGTGATACATGGCCTTTATTATGTTGGGGCACATTCTTTTTATATATAATTTGTTAAAAGTTTTCATCATGAAAGGGTGTTGAATTTTGTCAAATGTTTTTCTGCATTGATTATGATGATGATATCATTTTTATTCTACATTCCATTAATGTAATGTATACTTTTATTGATTTGCATAGGTTGAGGTATTCTTGCATCCCAACAATAAATCCCAAATGATCATGGCGTTTTTGAAGGGCTACTGAATTCATTTTATACTATTTTGTTCTGGATTTTTGCATGTTTGTTTACCAGGGTTATTGGTCTGTAGTTTTCAGTTGTCTTTTCATATGGTGTCTTTGTCTGGTTTTAATAACATGATAAGGCTGAACCATAAAACTAGTTTGGTACTGTTTCCTTTTTTTTTTTTTTTTTTTTGTAATGGAGTTATGCTCTGTCGTCCAGGCTGGAGTGCAGTGGCACAATCTCTGCTCAACTCATCCTCAAGTAACTCCCTCAGAAAAGTTACCTGAGAACATAAATTATCTCAGTCCTTCAATGTTTATAATTTCTTTTCATTTTGCCCTCATTCCTGATTTGTAGTTTTGTTAAATATATAATTTAGGTCTAAAATAGTCTCCCTTAAGAACCTAAAATAAATTTCGTTATCTTCTAATGTTCCTTGTATATTAGTCCATTTTCATTCTGCTATGAAGAAACACCTGAGACTGGGTAATTTATAAAGAAAAGAAGTTTCATTGACTCACAGTTCCACATGGCTAGGGGAGGCCTCCAGAAACTGACAATCCTGGTGGAAGGCACCTCTTCATAAGGCAGCAGGAGAGACAATGAGTGCGAGCAGGTGAAATGCTAGACGCTTACAAAACCATCAGAGCTCATGAGATTCACTCACTATCATGAGAACAGCATGAGAGAAACTGCCCCTATGATCTAATCATTTCCTGCCAGTTCCCTCCCATGACACATGGGGATCATGTGAACTACAATTCAAGATGAGATTTGGGTGGGGACACAGAGCCAAGCCATATCACTTTATTACTAATTGGTAGTCTGAAAGCAATGTATAATTTTTGTTCACATTCTTTTTCTCTAGAACTTTTTAGGGTCTTCTCTTTATTTTTGGTGATCCACTAGTATTGTACAACTGCATATAACAGAAATCTAGCTACAGTGACCATATAATGCCTAACATTTTTAATGTAACATGAAGTCTAGAGGCTGAACAAAATGCTCCAGACAATCATGAAGGTCCTAGGATCCTTTCAGCTTCTTGTCCTATCACTCTTTTCTTATTGCTTACTCTCTTGTTCATTGTCACAGGATGGCTTCTCCACAATGAGGCATCACATTTTTTTTTCCACCCAGGTTTGCCCTCTGCCACCCAAGCTGGAGTGCAGTGGCGCAATCTCAAGTCACTGCAGCCTCCACCTCCTGGCTCAAGCAATTCTCCTGCCTCAGCCTCCCAAGTAGCTGGGACTACAGGCACATGCCATCACACCCAGCTAATTTCTGTATTTTTAGTAGAGACAGGGTTTCGCCATGTTGCCCAAGCTGGTCTCTAACTCCTGGGCTTGGGTGATCCACCCACCTCGGCCTCTCAAATGCTGGGATTACAGATAGGAGCCACTGCAGCCAGTCGAGGCATCGCATCTACATCCCAGGCAGAACTGGGTCACATGGACACCCCTGCAAGGACCTCTATAGGAGAAATGATTTTTCATTGTGCACACTTCCACACTAAATAAAATTGATGTTTTTTTCAGGAAAAAGGGGGAGAATGAACATGTCTTAGTAAATTTGTAGTGAATGTTCCACTTAATGAAAATTACATAAGACCAACCCTGGGCTTACCAATTAAAATAATACGTTTTTTATCAGCACTGAATTTTTTTCTTCTATGTAAAAAATAATGATGTTTTTCCCTCCATCTAACTTCACTACTTAAAATTTCTTTCAGTCACAGCTTAGACCTCCTGGGTTAAACAATTGTGTCTCTCAACTTTTTCTTTATCTTTTTTATGATTGAGTTTTGCTCTGAATTCTGAGAAATTACCTTCACTTTATCGTGTTTTTACTATAATCATGTTATCTAGATGTAATTTTAAATCATGCTTTTAATATCTGAAAGCCTCTTGTGTCTTTTTAACTTTGTTTTTAATTGACATTAACAATTATTCATATTTATGGGGTACAGTATGATCTTTTAATATATGTATATATTGTATAATCATCAAATCAGGATATTTAATATACTATCTCCTCTTATAATAATCATTTCTTTACAGTGAGGACATTCAAAATCCTCCTTTATAACTATGGTGATGTTTGTTTTTGTTTGTCTGTTTTTTGAGACAGAGTCTCATTCTACTGCCCAGACTGTAGTGCAATGGTGCAATCTTGACTCACTGCACCTCTGCCTCCCAGGTTCAAGTGATTCTCCTGCCTCAGCCTTCCAAGTAGCTAGGATTACAGGCATGCATCACCACGCCTGGCTAATTTTTGTTTTTTTAGTAGAGATGAGGTTTCTCCATGTTGGTCAGGCTGGTCTTGAACTGATCTCAGGTAATCCACCCACCTCGGCCTCCCAAAGTGCTGGGATTACAGACGTAAGCCACTGCACCCAGCCTAACTATTTTGAAATACACAATATTGTTAACTAACATAGTCACCCTACTGCGTAATAGAAGACCAGAACTAATTCCTCCTATCTAACTGAAACTTTGTACTCATTGACCAATCTCTCTCCATTTGCCCCCTAATCTCACTATCTTCCCCAGCCTCTGGTAACCACTATTCTACTTCTATGAAATCAAAACTTTTTAAAGATTCCACGTATAACTAAGATCATTCAGTAGTTGTCTTTTTGTGCTTGGCTTATTTCATTAAAATAATGTTCTCTAAGTTTATCCATGTTGCCACAAATAATAGTATTCCATTTTTTTCTTTTTTTGAGATGGAGTCTTGCTTTGTTGCCCAGGCTGGAGTGCAGTGGCACAGTCTCAGCTCACTGCAACTTCCACCTCCTGGGTTCAAGCTATTCTCCTGCCTCAGCCTCCCAACTCGCTGGAATCACAGGTGTGTACCATCATGTCTGGCTAATTTTTGTATTTTTAGTAGAGATGGGGTTTCACTATGTTGGTCAGGCTAGTCTTGAACTCCTGACCTCAGGTGATATGCCTGCTTTGGCTTCCCAAAGACTGGGATTATAGGCATGAGCCACCATGCAGGCCATATTCCAATTATTTTTTGCATCTAAATAGTATTCCTCTGTGTATATACAAAACACACTTTCTTTCTCTTTTCATCCATTGGTGGACACATAGGTCGATCCCATATCTTGACTCTTGTAAATAGTACTGCAATAAACATTGAGAGGGCAGATACCTCTCAGTGATTTCCTTTGAATATATACTCAGTAGTGGGGTTGCTGGATCATATGGCTAGTTCCATTTTTAATGTTTGAGGAACTTCCATACTGTTTTCCATAATGACTATACTAATTTACATTTTCACCTTCTCATTTCTTAATTGCTTATTTTTAATAGCATCCTTTTCTTATTTTATGGATGCCATATCTTTTGTGCTGCCTCTAAGGACACGAGTTTAGCTTTCTTGTGTTCTTTGATCTTTATTTCTTCACGGGTAATTTACTCTTACTGTTTATCTTGGTCTTTCTCATTCAGGCTGTGGATTTTGGTCCTATTTCTGGTCATCCTTGATTACTAATTCCTGAAGGAAAAGGAAAGGCTATTTTGAGTAAGTAGGTATCATTCTCCAGTAGAATGGTCTCCTGAATGGAAAGGCTGATTGGGAGCTCTGTTTTGTAACTGGGCCATCTTGACAGGTTGGCTCCTCTTTTAGGTATGTGGGTGTGGAGTCTGACATTAGCCTGGAAATTCAAAATGCCATAATAAAAAAAGGATTTAATCTGTGTGCAAACATCAATAGAAGCCCTAATCCTTCCTTGGAAATGTACTTAATTTTTCTAGATAAGACTCGCCAACATGGAGGTTTCCAATGGTTCTGTATGCAGTGGCAAGGAAGGCATTGGAAGGCATCAATCATGCAGTTACATGGCAGACAGAATTTTAATAATGCCTCTGGTCTTTGCATCATGTCTCATTCCTGCTATCCAAAGCTAGGAATCCAACAGCCAAGGCTCTCCAGGCTTCTAGCAGGAACCTGGTTCATCAGCCACCACATTCCCAGAGGCCCACCACTTGCATATTCTGAGCATCCTCTACTCCACTTCATCCCACAATATGCTTTTTCTGATTGTCCACAACCAAGAAATAGGATGAAATCTCTAGTCTGCTCTTGGCCATCTTCATTTCCCTCTCTTTAGTATTTCAATTTTTTTTTCTCTATGGAGTCTCAGAAGAAAGGGAAGTGGTGAACACATCATTTAAAAAATCAAATCAAAACCTTATACATACTATTTTTCATCATACAATAATCTCTGAGTCTATTTATTTAATTTAATTTAATTTATTTTATTTTAAGACAGTCTTGCTGCCACCCAGGTTGGTATGCAGTGGCGCATTCTCAGCTCACTCCAACCTCTGCCTCCCGAGTTCAAGTGATTCTTCAGCCTCAGCTTTCCAAGTATCTAGGATTACAGGCATGTGGCACTATGCCAGGCTAATTCTCTGTATTTTTAGTAGAGATGGGGTTTCATCATGTTAGGTTAATTTCCATCTCCTGACCTCATGATCTGCCCGCCTCGGCCTCCCAACTTGCTGGGATTACAGGTGTGAGCCGCTGTGCTCGGCCACCTCTGGTTCTATTTCAGAAGCTTAATGTTTGGTGCCCAAAATATTTGATCATTCACAGTCTTATATTGCACAAGTCTTAATCTGGAGTCATAAAAGTCCCCCAAACTGGCTTTCTCAAGGAAATTTTTCAGCTAGTGCATAAACCCCATTGATGATAGGCTTATCTTATTTTTGTTTATGCTCATGTGCTTTCTCACCTGTTAAGAAACTTGCTAATTTGTGACTCTCTGGCAAAGTTTATCAAGGCTTTAAATTAATTAAGCAGTGGCAGCTCCTAATTTCCTTTTTTTACTGGCAAAACCTTGTTTCATAGAAAACATCCAGAAAGCTTAAGTTGGTAAAAGGTGATTGTTGACCTGGAAATAAGAGGTCTTCATCAATATATTAAGTGGTCAGGATACTTAAAAAGAAGAAAAACATCTATATGAGACTTTTTTTTTTTTTTTTTTTTTGCCAATCAATGAGAGCTTTAAGGTTGCTGAGGTTGGTTGGCCTTGAACTCTTGGCCTCGCCTTCGCAAGCGCCACGACATCTGGCCGGAGCCACTTTGGGCCCCTATATGAGACTTTTTAGCATGCACTCTAGACAAACACTTTCTGTCCTTCACCATTATCTCAGGATTTTTTTTTTCACAAAAGCATAAGAACAAACACATAAATGATAGAAACAGTATTTAGGCCAACTCTAGTTTGCCTGCCAAGTAGGTGAGATGTGGTGGCAGAATCCTGGCTATACTTGTGCCTGTATCACCATGGATACCCTACTTTCACCATCAAGTAATGGGATTCAAATGAGGAATGCTGCTGTACAACAAGCATGGCTGAGCCCAAAGACAGAGTTGCTGGCATTGGAACATAGGGGTGGGCAAGGGAAGGGGTAGCCCAAGGGAAAAGAAAAGGTGACGCTGAATGTAGGTGTTGTGATGAGAAGAAAATAGGTTGCAGGTCGTGACTGCCTGGAGCCCAGCCCAAATCACCTTCCACCTTTAACTAGCCTCCAGCCTCAAAGCAGGAGGGACAGTCTTGAGTGGGATAAATGTGACTTGAAATGAGTCAGTTTGCCCAGAATATGTTTTTATCTATGAGGTGGATTGGGTGGGGAAGGAAGAGAGGAGGGCTTGTGGGCGGGGGTGGAGGGTCATGGAAATTAAATGAATTACTTCTCTAATGTGCATTGGTTTTTTTACACAATTGGTTCACCAAATAAAACATGAATCCTTACTTTATGCATGAGCTCATTTGGGATTTTGCAATAACCTCCTGATGCACATCTGCACTTAGACCAGTTCCAAATCTTGGACTAGAATTTCCAGTAACATCATCTCAAGGCAAGAGCAAGGACCAGTGAGAGTTGAGAGGTCCAAGAAGTGATGAGAATAGATTAGATTAACCCTCACTGCTGATATCAGAATTAGGAATGAATTATAACAAGGCTGAGTTTCAAAGAGAAAATGCCCAGGATGGGGCCAGAATGCACCTTTCTCTCTCCCCCTGCAAGCTCTCCCTGAGGGGTCTCCTCCATTCTAAGTGCTCAGGTGCCCCCAACAAGTCAATGGCTTCCAAACTTGTGTTTACCCCATCTCTTGCTCTTGATCTCCAGGCCTCTCTACCCTCCAACAATCCCTTCTCCTATATATATATATATATGTAGTTGGGCCCAATTTTTTGCTAAATGAATGGTTCTGGCTCTAAGTATCTTCTCCCTTGCAAATGAGAGCTCTTTCATTCTAAGAATTATGATGGGCTGGCATTTGTAGCTGACATTGAAAATAAATCCCCCACTGACCTGCCTATAAGACGTGATTTTCTGAGAACCTGCAGGCCTTGGTAATGCAAATCAGAGAGAGATCCAATTGTCACCAGCACTTACCAGGGAAAACTGCCATTTGCATCTGCACTGCAGTTCCCTGGTGGCTGCAAATAAATCACTGGCTTATTCAAACCAGAACCCAGGCACAGATTGAAAGCATGAGTGGAGGTGGATTTGAAAAGAGGAATGAAAAGGACACAGCTCTGGAAACTGGGGGCAATTAGTCCGTGTCACTGCCAAGACGGAAGGGCAGGCAATGTATTCTCACATGTCTAACCTTAAGATTTCAAATTTCATTAGTAGCATCTCCTTTAACTCAACCTAACTGCAAGGAGGATGAGAAATAGGAGTTCCCTGCCATGTTTGGGGAGCATTACTGTCTCTGCCCCAGTATCTCCCATTTTCTGCTGAACTAAAAACATTTCTCTTTCCCAAGATATGTGGAAAAGGAAAATGAGAAATAAGCCCTATATCTTACTTTAGTCCTTCATTTTTCTAGCTTCTTAACTCTCCAACTTAGACTCTCACTCTGACCCCCAAGTCAAATATGGCAGATAGCCTTGCCTTCTTTAGGGGTCTTCCAGATTATGCTGCCACCACCAGCACCACCACTCTGCTTTTCAGAAACATGCAGGTTTCCACTTATCAAAAATAAAACAACCCTCTAGATCATTGTAGACCTGGGGTCTTGGTTAGAGAACAAATGAAAATAGGATTAAGAACAAAGAGGCTGGGTGTAGTGGCCAATGCCTATAACCCCAGCACTTTGGGAGGCCTAGGTGAGTGGATCACCTGAGGTCAAGAGTTTGAGATTAGCCTGGCCAACATGGTGAAACCTCGTCTACTAAAAATACAAAAAGTAGTCGGGCATGGTGGCAGGCACCTGCAGTCCCAGCTACTCAGGAGGCTGAGGCAGGAGAATCTCTTGAACCCGAGAGGAGGAGGCTGCAGTGAGCCGAGATCATGCCACTGCACTCCAGCCCTGGCAAAACAGTGAGACTCCATCCCAAATCTCAAATAATAATAATAATACTAACAACAACAAAGAAAGGCAAATAGTTAAGAATAAGCATTTAAACATTATGAATTCCATAAATATTGACCAAGGCCCACTATACAACTAGATTTTTTACACTTAATATTCACTACACCCATCCAAGTTCTGGGCACCGTATAATGTACACATTTGCAAGCAACAGTCCAGCACAAAGGGCATTTCCTAAATGAGAGCAACCACATCCCTCCTGAGAATCACACAATGTAGAGAACCACCCTCTCTCCCTTCAAAAAATACAACCACAGAGTATAAGGTTGATTGCATCGAACATAGAAACAGGGGAGGGAGGACTCACCGGTGGAGGGAAATAAAGCAAGTGGTCCCAATACAGGCAGTAAATGAAGGTGGCACAGGGCTCTCTGGGGGTTGCTGTATTGAAGCAACCAGCAAAAGGCAATTTGGCAGCTCTTTAGAGATAATCTGCCTTACAAGGGACCGTGAGCTGACTGGCAAGCAACAGAGTGGCTGTGCCACCACCATGGTCACATTTCTTACCCTTACTTGCAGAGGAAGAACAGTCATATTTCTCCCCACCACAAACCTCCAAAGATATTCACCATCAAAGTAGCCTTCCTGCTTTCTCTGCCACAGCCCAAAACCTCAGAGTCCCTCACAGATTTCACTTCCTCCAGAATTTCAGATGCTATTCCCTGTATAAATTCATGTGATTGTGCACAGAAGCACATGCACATACAGGGAAGTGTTGTTCATTTCTTTCCTCCCTCTTTTCTTCCCTCATTCCTTCTCTTGCTTCCTTCCCTCCTTCCTTTCTTTCCACTTTTCTTTCTTCCACCTTCCTTCCCTCAACCAGTTTATGTATTGATAGCCTCACACATGGACAGGCACATCTCTTTAATTTAGAAAATAAGACTGTACTACATGCAATTTAAAAGTAAAAAGTACCTGTTCCCAGATAAACAGGGACAAATGCCCAGAGACAGACAGAATCCAGCTTCAATTGCATACTTCTGCCCACCCCCCTGAGCAAAACATACAACTACTCAGGTTCTTTCCTTTGTCAGATAATCCTATGTAACGTTTTGGCATGAAGATAGAATGCACCCACAGAGATAAGTACATAAATGATACCTTACTTTCAATATCTCCAGTGAACCTGGAGTAAAGATTTCACGGATCATTTTTTTTTTTTTCTGAGACAGAGTCTTGCTCTGGAGTGCAGTGGCGGGATCTCGGCTCACTGCAACCTACGCCTCCCGGGTTCAAGCAATTCTCCTGCCTCAGCCTCCCAAGTAGCTGGTACTACAAGCACACGCCATCATACCCAGCTAATTTTTGTATTCGTTTTAGTAGAGACAGGGTTTCACCATGTTGGCCAGGATGGTCTTGATCTCTTGACCTCGTGATCCACCCACCTCGGCCTCCCAAAGTGCTGGGATTGCAGGCATGAGCCACCACGCCCGGCCAGATCATTCTTATTTAGGACCTAGAGATGGATTGATTCTGTTTAACTCTATCAGCCCTCCCTCCCTCCTTCCCACCATGTCAATCTCTTATGTGGGTTTTTTCTCTGGACTTGAATGTCTGTCAAGGATTGAGCCCTGTTCTCCAGCTTTGCATTTCCCTCAGGCCCTATACTGATGTGGGAGGCACAAAATATCTATGTCTTATTGCATTATCTTCATGACCTGCTACACTTTACCCTGAATACTCCATTCCATTCAAACAGATATTCCAACATCTTGTTCCCTTCATGTAACACACGATCATTTTTGGTCCTCCATAATCTTCCATCTCCCACCCCCCCCAAATAAAACAAAAGCAAGCAAAAAACCCAAATCACTGTATGTCTTTTTATGAAAAAACTATAACCAGAATATATTTGTCACTTTTTACTTGTCAACTTAAAGAGTTAAATTCTGTAAAATGTTTGCAGAGATTTATTCTGACCCAAATATGAGTGACCATGGACCATGACACAGCCCTCAGGAGATCCTGAGAACATATGCCCAAGGTGGTCAGGCTACAACATTGTTTTATACAGTTAGGGAGGTATAAGACATCAATCAGGTGGAGTGCGGTGGCTCACATCTGTAATCCCAGCACTTTGGGAGGCCAAGGTGGGTAAATCACCTAAGGTCAGGAGTTCGACACAAGGCTGGCCAACACAGTGAAACCCCATCTCTACTTAAAAATACAAAAATTAGCCAAGCATGGGGTGGACACCAGTAGTCCCAGCTACTAGGGAGACTGAGGCAGAAGAATTTCTTGAACCTGGAGGGCAGAGACTGCAGTCGGCCAAGACTGTGCCATTGCACTCCAGCCTGGGTGACAGAGCGAGACTCTGTCTCCAAAAAAAAAAAAAAAAGAAAAGACATCAATCAACAATATAAGATGTATATTGGCTCCGTCCAGAAAGGTGGGACAAGTAGAAGGGGGTGTTTCCAGGTCATAGGCAAATTCAAAAATTTTCTGATTGATAATTGGTTATTATCATCTACAGGTCTGGAATCAATAAAAAGAAATGTCTAGGTTACAATATGGGATTGTGGAGACCAACGTTTTATCATGCAGATAAGCCTCCAGGTAGCAGGCTTCAGAGAAAATAGATTGAAAATGTTTCTCATCAGACGGAGAGTCTATCAGTCTTAAGGTCTGTGTTGATGTTAATGCTGGTCAGTTGGGCCTGAATTCCAAAAGACAGGAGGATGTAATGAGGCATGTCTGACTCTCCCTTTCCATCATGGTCTGAACTCATTTTTCAGGTTAACTTTGCAATGCCTTTGGCCAAGAGAAGGAGTCCATTCAAATGTTGGGGGCCTTGGAATTTTATTTTTGGTTTACAGAATTCTTAAAATGGTCTTCAAAATCATATATAGATAGCACTGGGTGTGGTGGCTCACACCTGTAATCCCAGCACTGTGGGAGGCTGAGAAAGGCAGATCACTTGAACTTAGGAGTTTGAGACCAGCCTGGGCAACATGGCAAAACCTCATCTGTACCAAAAGTACAAAAATTAGCTGGGCGTGGTGGTGCCTGTGGTCCCAGCTACTTGGGAGGCTGAGGTGGGAGGATCACTTGAGCCCCGGAGGCGGAGGTTGCAGTGAGCTGTGATCAAACCACTGTACTCCAGCCTGGGAGAGAGAGCTAGAACCTGTCTCAAAAAATATATATGTGTATATATTTTAAAAACCAAAATATATACATACATGTTATTTTTAATTTTATTACATATAATAAAAAACACAGGTAATTTTGGTTTTAGATTAACAATTTCCACTCAAAGTTTTCATGTTTGAGTAACCTGTCCTACTGTGTTCCTGGATCCCAAAAAAGTAAAGGACTCAGGATGAAGGCTCACCAGCCACCAGGAAAAAAACTTGGGTTTAGACATCTGATTGGTGTCCTCAAGAAACCCAGGAAAGTTCCCTTGTTACAGCTTTAACGTTTAAACGAGCCATCCATTTACAAATTGGAAGCATTTTAAAGTTTGATTCCAAGCTGCAGAGAGGCAAGCTGTACCTCCCTTCCTTTGGTGGCCACATGCCCCAGCATTTTCTGCCAGCACAGATTTAAAATATTGTCTATGTATTCTTCTCTTACAAGAAGGCTCACGGCTCTCAGTCTGGGTCTTTCCACTTTTCTCTCACACTTCTCCTTTGTCTGCTTCCTCAAATGCCTTCTCTAACGTCTAGGTAACAGAAAAACATCCGGTGGTCCTAGGAAAAGAGAAAACCACATGGGCTTCCCAAGGCCCCACCTCTCAGTCTCCTGGTACCGACTGGCTCAACTCCTAGCAACCTCACCCTCTCTAGGAAGACCTTCACAGTCTACAAGGTGGCTTAATAGAATTTTGAAATCCTCTCCCCTAAAATCATCTGGTTCCAGGTTTATTCAAACAACTGGATTCTACAGAGCACCATGAAGGATAACATTTTCCTCTTTCCATCACTGCCTTTGGTTTGACTGTTTAACAGCTTTCTTCTGCATTTAAGAGCAACCTTCCAGGTAGAATCCATGGCTTTCTAGACGTGTCAGAAACCAAAACAACTATTTTTAGGTAAAAGATTAAAAAAGGTTCAGTCCTATTGCAATCAAAACCATTATCTCCATCTCATTTTAAGGTGCTCTCCTCTCTCCGGCAAGGCCTGAGCCACAGAATTTAACCCCAGTTCCAGCAATGAGAATGGATCAGATAAATAAAATCTGTTTTCCTCACCCTCCTTTCCCTGCTTGCTCAAGTGCTGCCAGTTTCTGGAGGCGAGAAAGGAGAGGAGAGGAAAAAGTTTAGGTAATTACTTAACGAGTTCCGGTGCAATGTGGCTACTCAATGCCCTCTAGTTGACATGTGCCCAAATACTGATGAAACAGAAAAGGTTCCCTTATTCCTCTTGCAGATTATGCCATAGGGGTGTGGCTTACTTCTTTGGTGCCCCGCTGCTCAAACCCCTAGTGGGAACATGCAGACAAGCAGGTCTTGGGGAGCTTTTTTTGGGCTCCAACTCCACAGCAGCATCTAGGGTTGAGTGTTCACAGCTCCCAAAAACTGTCTGAAATAACTGATCATGAGTATAAAGAATCAGAGATCCCCTTAGAAGTGAGGAGGTAAAATTCTTAGTCAATTGCCTCAAATAGTTTTTCAAAGATTCGCCCGGCAGGATCCTATTTAGAAAGAGCATGACTGCTCACTAGTGGATGAACTAAGGAATTGCTCTCTTTCTGAGAAGAATTCATAGGGCTCCATCTTGCGGTGAAAACTGTTAATAAGCTTTACAGCTACCGCATAATCCATTCCTGGGCAAGACCTAGGCCTTGAAGAGGGCATTCAAAACTCCAGGGTCTGCGGAAGCCAAAGACATCAAGGTGTACAGGCAAACATGGTGGCCATATGAAAGAGCAAAGCAACTGTCAGGAAAATAAACACTGTCTCTATTTTTCTGAACTATGACTGCAACCATACCAGATAATGTTTATGTGTATGAATATATATGTGATATTGAAGATTGTATCTTAAATTCAAAATTTTAAAAAAGATAAAATATAAATATTTCATTTCCAGTATTTTCTTTTACAATTTGCTCACTTTTTCTTCAGCACCAATGTGTCCTTGTTAAACCTGTGTCAAGTTGTGTAATGAAAACCGAATTCAGCCTTGACTAGGAGCCATTAACTAGAAATGATAGTCTTACTTAGTTTAATACTGGAAGAGGGCTGTTCAAAAATGCAGATATGTTTAAGTGTGAGTCTTTGTATAATTGTGAAGATATCTGTAGAAATTTGGAATTCCAGTGTCACTGTACAAAATATCCAATCCTATATCACACAATGAATCATTTTTTCACATAAGTAGGACTAGACAATGTGCATTGAACAATGGGAGGTTATCTTCACAAAGTCTGAAATCAATAAGCCATTTTGAGAAGTCAGTTTTCAGTGTATCACAATTTGTATCACAGGTTTCAGGCCATCAGTTGCATTTCTAGAAACTAATTCCAACACAGAACAGAGGACTTAATAACGAGGCCAGATATGCCTTCCTATAACATTGTTTTCTTTTTTTAACACGCTTGGCAGCAGGCTCTATCTTACATTTTATAACTGCTTTGTGGATGCCTTTGCAGGGAAATATTCAAAGTGTTTGTCAACCCAAAAGGCCAATTATATGATAACAATCTTTGCTGCTTAACATAAGCAAGGCTTTTTCCCTCCAATGATGTGAATTTCACTTCTCTCAATGGCTCAACAATACTCCTATGCTTTCTGCCATGACTAAGCCACCCACCGTCTGTGTTGTGAGCAGACTGCCATGCTATGTGTCCAATTCATCACACGGTGCATCCAACACTTTTTGCCTGAAGCCCTACAAGGAGTTCCAGCTCACAGTATGAGCGCTGTGTTTTGGACATCTTCAATTTTTAACTTCTAGCAGAAAGCAATTCCTGCTAAATAATGCAAGTAAGTAGATGTAAAGCCCATATCTTTACATAACTTGCCACCTAGAGTTTAAGCTTTATTAAGCCCGATACAAACATTGCTCATCCCAGGAAAATCATCCTATAGGCACACAAATCTATTACATTAAATTGTTTGAAAGTTTCCTCTATACCCCAATATTATATTCTTAATCATTTCCTAGGGTTGTGTCTGTCATGAGCACAAAATTCTTAGCCCCCATGGTGGTTAGTAGAGCTCATTACTACATCTAAGTATTGCTAAATATGTATCCTCACCAACTGCAATAGCAAATGCCACCATTTTAAAACTTGTTCACATAATTTTTCTTTTCATTTCTTAGCCACATTTCCATTGCATTGAGCAACAGTATTTCCAGTTACATTTACATTTGCACGTGCTTATATCTTTTCAGGACACATAATTTCCGCTACATTCAGTAGATTCTCTTTTACAACTTGCTCTCTGTGAAGAATTTGATGTCCCAGGCAGATTTTTTGCTTGTGACTTCTTATTTTATAAACAACAAAGACAAAGCTTGTTGACATTTCAATTCTCTCTTCAGCTTCTTGGGATTGGCTCACACGTCTCTTCCATGGCCCTCTGCTTTGTTCTTCCAGTGGTTTGTTTCATACTGGCACCTAGGCTGTTTTCTTTAATTACATCTTACATATGACCCCCTTAACCTACTTTTTCCTACTTTTTAAAATATATGAGTACAAGAAATAGTATAATACTATATGGTGGATGGGACTTCACACCGCCAAAAACCCAGTTCTGCAAAATATTGTAATTATTTTCTATAATTCAACCTCTGAATCTGGTCTCCTTCCACCTGATAAAGGATATGTCCTCTTAATCTTCTTCAGGAAGTCATTTGGTCACTTCCACAAGGATACTGAGTGCCACTTTTCCTGTTACCCCAGTAACCCTAGAGCTCATACTATAAACCATAAACGTAAGTCCTCCCAAAGGGCAGTGATCCTCAACCCTGTCCTGCTTCATATAAGAATCACAGAAGGGAGCTTTGAAAATGCCAATGCTTAGCTGTTCTCCAGAACAATTATTCATAATCTTCGAGGGTGGGACATGGGTATAGGGGCTTGGCAAAAGCCCTTCCAGTCATAAGGGTAATTCTAGGATGTGGACAGGATTGAAAAAAAAACAGATCTAAAGAAAGCAGCCAGCAATTGGGACCAAACATCTACCTGCAAAGCTTAATAAGAGGTGACAGTTACCTGCCCTGCTGCAAACAGCCAGGATCCCAGGAGCAGCCCTCCACCTGAGTCTGCGTATGTCGAAAGATTAAGGGGAAGAAGGGGGACCTACTGGAGTTATGGGCAGCAGAGTGAGGAGCTGCTAAAGAGCCTCCTCAAGACTCACATGAGATCCTCACAAGACAGCCAACATATGGACGTCTGGCACCCAGAAGGCATGGAGGGCCAGATGGTGTTGGCCAGGGGAGCAGCAGCAACACAAGAGTGCATTTACAACAGCAGCCATGAAAATAAAGAGACTCTGCTGCCAGCCCTCTCTCTCCCACACCAGCCAGAAACTGAAGAGAGAGAGACAGGTGTCTCAGGGTCTACTCGTCTCCTTCCAATCCAAGCAGATGGGGTCTCAGCTAAAACTATGCTTGGGGAAAGGCAGAAGATAAGACTTAAACCAAATATGAAACTAAACTGGACTGAGTATTAATAACCAAAAGAAGACAAATACTTGTTTTTTAAAATTCTCTCAGCACAAGGAAGACGAATATTTGAAACCTGCCCAAGACATCACAATGGGATGGGAAGCACAGAGTGGGGCACTGAAGCTGGAGGGGAAGAAACATGTTGTGTTTAACCCCCACATTGAGTTGACACTGCTCCATAAACTAATTGTACTTTGTGTTCTCTCAGCCATATGAGGCTTAAACACTGTTCTTACCAAATTTTTCCTTCTTGTCTTCCACAAGTGACATCTATGCTCCTTGGGGGTCACTCAAAGATTTGGCATGCAGGTGAAACGTAGAGTCTATACTGTGGCCATTCCTCTGTCCTTAACGTTGACTACAATTCATGGGTCCACATTTTGATCTCATGCTTGCAATGTCTCCTTGATATGGCCACTAGACCCCATCCACTAACTCCCTTAGCAGATTTCCAAACTCCTTTGTGAACACAAGGAAGTCTAAACAGCTCTTCCAAGTAGAAATGAGCTGTGGGGGAATCAGGGGCTCTCTTGCAGCCTGTCATCCTTTGACATCCCCATGCAGCCATAAGCAGTGGGCCAAGATGTGGGACCCCTTCACAGAGATCCTTACCTTCTCTAGCTCTTTGCTGCCTCCTCTTCTTTCATTCGTCTCTAACTGGGACAGCATTTTCTAGTCTACATGGTGGTGACGGAGAGAGACATGAAAAAAATGTTTCCCCAACCACGTATTCTTCCAGTCTGTTCTATCCTATGCCTGGACCAAAGCTTTTAAACTTAATAGCCAAGAATTTGAAATTTTTGTTCTATGAAGACCTTAAGAGAACTTCCCTAAAGTAGGCGAGGCGCAGTGGCTCATGCCTGTAATCCCAGCACTTTGGAAGGCAGAGGCAGGTGGATCACATGAGGCTAGGAGTTCAAGACCAGCCTGACCAATATGGTGAAACCCCATCTGTACTAAAAATATAAAAATTAGCCAGGCATGGTGGTGCACACCCAAAATCCCAGCTACTTGGGAGGTTGAGGCATGAGAATCACTTGAACCAGGAGGGGGCAGTTTCAGTCACCTGAGATCGTGCCACTGCACTGCAGCCTGGGTGACAGAGCAAGACCCTATCTCAAAACATAAAAAAAAAAGAAAGAATTTCCCTAAAGTAGAGATGATGCCTCCATTCTAGCTCTCCAAATAAGAAAATATGGAATAAAAATGAATTGGCCACACATAGCTATAAATGTGGCACTGTGAATGGCTTGGAGTTGTCAGCCTAGACCGCCAGCTTGCATAGAACCTCAGCACCGGTCCCACATCCCATTGGCTGATCCCCTCCCTGCTCCTCTTGCCTGTGCCCCTAGAGCTGCAGGCAGACCCTGCCCAACATCTCCTTCTGTTCCCACTTCTTAAAATCAGAAAAAAGCATGAATGAAGACCAATAGAAAACAGTACCAGAACAATGGAAGTTAACAACTGTGTGCCAGCAGTTTGGGGAGATATCATTTATTACAAACTTGCATATGTTGGGACAGAATAAACCAAAAAATGAGTTTAATGCTTTGGATCATGTGAAAGCTACTGACAAATACTACTGTCCTCAATTAAGAGAACTAACTGAAGTTAATGAGTCTCTTACAGGAGACGCAGAACCTACCAACAAATCTTGTTTCCAGTTCTGACTATTAAGAATAAAGCTGCTATGAGCACTCTCATACAAATCTCTGTGTTCACATAAGTTTTAATTTATCTAAACAATGCTTTCTTAATTTTGAAATATGTTGCTTTGCCGGGTGCTTATTTCTATACAAATATGATCTAATAACATAAGATATTTTCATAATAATAATAAATCTCTGACTTCCCTATGTAATTAATTTACTTATTTTTGAGACTGGCTCAAAATAATTTATTTATTTATTTTGGGTCTGGCTCTGTCACCCAGGCTGGAGTGCAGTAGCCCTATCTCAGCTCACTGCAACCTCTGCCTCCCAGGCTCAAGGATCCTCCTACCTCAGACTTCCCAATAGCTGAGACCACAGGTATGTGTCACCATACCCGGCTAATTTGTTTGTATTTCTGGTAGAGACAGGGTTTCACCATATTGTTCAGCCTGACCTCAAACCCCTGAGCTCAAGCAACCCTCCTCCTCAGCCTCCCAAAGTGCTGGGATTAGGGGAATGAGCCACTGTGCCCAGCCAACTTTCTTATTTTAAATAAAATTAATTTGGGGTAGGGAAATCCATTTTTATCATTCCTCCATTTATATTATAAAAAAGTATAATGGGCCAAGGCCAGGGATAGTAGCTCACATCTATAGACCCAGTATTTTGGGAGGCTAAGGTGGGAGGATTTCTTGAGCCCAGGAGCTCAAGATCAGCCTGGCCAACATGGTGAAACACTGTCTCTACAAAAAATACAAAAATTAGCCAGTTGTGGTGGTGTGCACCTGTAGTCCCAGCTACTCGGGTGGCTGAAGTGTGGAGATCACCTGAGCCATGGAGGGCAAGGCTGCAGTGAGCCATGATTATGCCACTGCTCTCCAGCCTGAATGACAGAATGAGACCCAGTTTCAAAAACAAAAAAAAAAAAGATCAAACAGAAATAACAGGACAAGCACACTGGAAAATGATAACTGGCACTCTGCTTCTGTGTCAAGAAGACTCTAGGAATTAGTATTGTCAACAAACTGAAAAGTATATACCTTGTTTAAAATGGGCAGCCACTACTCAGCTTCGGCCAATTGATGATGAAGACCCAATACTGCCAAATCTTCTAATTTTTCAAGAGAAGATAGATTTTTTGTGTGTGTACATATAAGTAATCTCCTATGTTTAAATGTTGGCCAATAAAACGCCTCGAAAAAAAAAAAAAAAAAGTTGTGCACTGGTGGATTAATGCTGTATGGCATTAGCCAATGTAAGGTAAAATGACTACAGGCCAAATCTGACCCAAGGGTCGTTGGTTTCTAGCTAAGATTTTGGTTCTCAATCCTGACTATGAGCAACAAGACCTTTTGGCTTTTTTTAAAGATAGCATGCCTGAGCCCTAGTCCAGACTCTGATTTCCTAGATTTGGATGAGTCCTGGACATCTATATATTCTTGTAAACTGTCAGAGTTCATTCTGGTTCACAGCCAGGATTAAAAAGTAGGAAATTAAATTTCAAGCTATAGTACCTTATCACATTTCTGAACTTCAACACTATGTCCAGAACACTGAATTCTCCCCAGGCTCATTCTACCTGATTCTGAGCTCAAATAGTCATGTGGATCTCAGTAAGCTGAAACTGACGACACATACACAAACAATGAAAACTGGGACTATGGAGGCTTCCTTGTCTCCAACTCAAATAGCATCCAATTTTGGCTGTTCTGTACACTATTTGAGAACATTATAATAGCAGGCCTTCTTGGAAGAAACTCAATTCTAAGTAAAAGATGTTCATATATGAGCTTATGGGAATCTCTTATTCACAAACATGGTAACTATCAAAATAAAAATCTCTTCCAAAATAAGAGAGACAAGAAAAGAAGTGGGAAAACGAATTTTAAAAGCTGTATGAGCTTTTACAGATAATTTAGCAGGTAACAGACATCTTGTGAGACAAGTAAAAAGGCCTACTATTCATGCCTCACCAGGTAAGTGTGGACTTAAAGTAAATAAGATAGGAAGGTGTTGAGCTAGAAACATGTCCCAAACTATTTCCAGTGAGCCTCTGAAAGTCCAAGACAAATGTATCTTTATGAAAAATTGAGACAGAGCCGGTAACCAGATCCTCTCATCATTTGCATGTGAAGGCTCTAACTTGTAGTCATGTGATAAACAAATTGAGAAAAATTGTAAATAACCATTAACGAGGGGAGCGAAAATTATAAAAACATTGAGCGAGGGTCAGAAGATTGCAGAGCAGTCTTGGCGCAGAAACCTGAAAGTCAAGATCACAGAGAATGGCCACGGTGAACACAGATGCCACAGATAAAGACATATCCAGGTTCAAGGTCACCTTCACCTTGGTGGTCTCTGGAATACAGTGCATCATTGGCATCCTTGGGAGTGGCTTCATCACGGCCATCTATGGGGCTGAGTGGGCCAGGGGCAAAACACTCCCCACTGGTGACTGCATTATGTTGATGCTGAGCATTTCCAGGCTCTTGCTACAGATTTGGATGATGCTGGAGAACATTTTCAGTCTGCTATTCCGAATTGTTTATAACCAAAACACAGTGTATACCCTCTTCAAAGTCATCATTGTCTTTCTGAACCATTCCAACCTCTGGTTTGCTGCCTGGCTCAATGTCTTCTATTGTCTTAGAATTGCAAACTTCAATCACCCTTTGTTCTTCCTGATGAAGAGGAAAATCATAGTGCTGATGCCTTGGCTTCTGAGGCTGTCAGTGCTGGTTTCCTTAAGCTTCAGCTTTCCATTCTCTAAAGATGTCTTCAATGTGTATGTGAATAGCTCCATTCCTATCCCCTCCTCCAACTCCACAGAGAAGAAGTACTTCTCTGAAACCAATATGGTCAACTTGGTTTTTTTCTATAACATGGGGCTCTTCATTCCGCTGATCATGTTCACCCTGGCAGCCACCCTGCTGATCCTCTCTCTCAAGAGACACACCCTACACATGGGAAGCAATGCCACGGGGTCCAGGGACCCCAGCATGAAGGCTCACATAGGGGCCATCAAAGCCACCAGCTACTTTCTCATCCTATACGTTTTCAATGCAACTGCTCTATTTCTGTCCATGTCCAACATTTTTGACACTTACAGTTCCTGGAATATTTTGTGCAAAATCATCATGGCTGCCTACCCTGCAGGCCACTCAGTACAACTGATCTTGGGCAACCCTGGGCTGAAAAGAGCCTGGAAGCGGTTTCAGCACCAAGTTCCTCTTTACCTAAAAGGACAGACTCTGTGACGAACTCAGGGAGGACTGCAGGACCTGGTCCAACCACCTCTGCCTTTTCCTCAGGTAGAACTCTCTCCTCACCCTCTCTTTTCTCCCAAACCTGCTCTGACAATTCTCAGATAACTTGACCCTTTTATGAATATGAAGCTGAATTTTTAACTTGAGATTCTAAACAGAAGTAACCAAGAAACCTGAAGATAAACTTTGAAAGTGACTTGTACTATGTTCATTCACATCTTGCCCTGAGATCTCTCCACTTTCTTTTCCCCTGAGCCTTAAGGAGAGGGTGGCCAGACATATTAGTTTGCCAAGGCCAATCTCTGTTTATTGTCTGTTGTCAATTGAGCACCCTTTAATTTTCAAGAATATCACAGTCTGGATGAAGAATTACATGATCATCCTACTTAAGACACCCGACTAACATAACACCAGTTAGGGCTGGTGAAGCAGGGCACAGCACTCAGTGCATGGGGTGGAAGGGAAACCAGAGTAGTCACAAAGAACAGCAGGAAAGAAAGGCTGCTGGAAATTATCAAGTGCTGTGGATATTCCAACAAAAGTAAAGGGTGAAGAAAAAAAGGGTGATAATAGCACTCCACTGTGCTATTATCAGTGGAGTGATAGGGTGACATCCTGATCCCAGGAGGTCCAAAAGATGATGCCAAAAGGGAGGGAATGGGTAAAAACCAATACTCTGGAGAGGATGTTTGGAGATAGAGATGAGTTATAGGATGGCAGATGGATATGCGAAGGTCAACTGAATGCTTTTTTTTTTTTTTTTTGAGACAGAGTCTCACTCTGTTGCCTAGGCTGGAATGCAGTGGCATAATCTCGGCTCACTGCAACCTCTGCTGCCCAGGTTCAAGTGATTCTTCTTCCTCAGCCTCCCAAGTAGCTGGGATTATAGGCACCTGCCACTGTGCCCAGCTAATTTTTTTGTACTTTTAGTAGAGACGGGTCTCACCATCTTGGCCAGGCTGGTCTTGAACTCCTGACCTCATGATCCACCCACCTAAGCCTCCCAAAATGCTGGGATTACAGGTGTGAGCCACCGCACCCGGCCTGACTGCTTTATTTCTCCAAATGAAAGGGAACAAAGTGAGCAGAGAGGAAAAGAGAATGCAGGGAAAAGAGTGAAGTGGGCAGGAAGCAGAAAGAGAAAAGAAAGAGGCCAGAGTAAGTGAGCATCTGTTTTGCTCAGCTCCTGGCCACCGCGCCCGGCCAGTTGTTAGTATTCTAAAGGGTAGGACAGTGAGACTGAGAGGCATCTAGAATGAGGATATTTAAAGCAGGCCAGATATGAAAAGGCCAAACTAGATTGGGCCAGATGCACACAGAAAGCTCAGCCTTTATAGTGCCATAAGCCTGGTGGCAGAACGTGGCCACAGATCCAGTAGTTCAATCCAAGTGGCAGGTGAAAAGTATAGGGTGGCCTTAAGAATTGTATTCCTGTTCCCTTCCTGACAATGTCAGAAATGAAAGACATGTAGTATTCCACAGTTTAGCTCCCCAACAGTTATTTGAGTGTCAATTTGAACCCAGCAGGGCACTAGGTTAGGGGTCAGCAAAGTTTTTCTGTGAAGGATCAGGGAGTAAATAATTTAGGCTTTCTCAGCAACATGCAGTCCCTGCCAGAAGAATTCAGCTCTTCTGTTGCAGCACAAAAGCCACCAGATTCAAAAAACAAATGAATGGACATGGTGTGCTCTAACAAAATTTTGTTTATGGAGGCTGAAATTTGAATTTCAAATAATTTTCACATCACAAAATATTCTTCTTTTAATTGTTTTCACCCATTTAAAAATACATGTTTAGTAAATGCTTCTTGCATTTGTAAGTGGTTGAAAAAAGTTAATATTTCATGATATGAAATTCTGTTGGAGCATGGCTATGTCCATTCTTTCCTAGCTGTGCATTCTCGAAGGGTGACATTTTGGTTGAGTGGATCATGGGCTACACAAAACAAAACGAATGAGTAGATCAGATTTGCTCCCAGGCTGCAGTTGCAGCCCCTTCACTCAGGCATGTTCTCCAACTCCTGAAGGCACAGCATGCCCCAGGCCCCAGTCACACTTCATTGCAAAACCAGGGATACTTATTGTGGAAACTTGTGCCGTGTTTTGAACGTGGCAACTTCCCCAGTATTTTTGCCACTTTCAATTTCTCCAGTTTTTCTGTCCCTGTGCAATCTTTAAAACACAATCCACTAGTTCTTTGGAAAAAAAAATAAATAAATAAACAAAAAGCTCAAAAAGCTAATGTTCTAGTCCCCTGTCTCCCACCTGCTAAGGACAAACACATAGCCCCAAATTTGTTTCTATCTAGGGCTTTGAAAACTGTGACCCTGAAGCTACTCACTTGATAACAATGAGTTTGAAATGAGCTTGAAGTAGTCATGCCACCATAAACCATCTCCATTGAGGTTGAACACCAGGCTGTGGTTCTCCTTGTGAATTTGATCCAGCAGGGCAATGTTTGTATTTGTGTGTTCTTTTTAGATGACTAAGCAAAAGAATGGTTTCTTGTATGATGATGGGAAAGGCTTAGAGTGAGTGTGGTGTGTGGAAAGAACCTACACTTGGTGTCAAAGACCTAGACTTCAGTCCCCATTCTGTGTGATCTTGGGAAAGTCACTGAACCTCTCTGAGCCTCAGTTTCCCCATCTGGAAAGCAGAAATAATCATAACATCCACTTCACAGGGCTGCTGTGAGACTAAAAATAATATGTCTATGACAAACTGTAAGCCACCATACAAAGATGACCGCATTTATCCATTCAAGAAAAATGTATTTCTTAATGCATTTTTAGTAAATAAAGATCAGCTCAACAAAAATTTCTCCCTCCAAGAGTACACAGGCTGGAAAACAATACTGGATTAAATTACAATGTGGAAAATTCCTGAGTGGAAGTCTATGTACTGTGGAGTCAGGTATGTACCCTAAACCTTAAATGTCCACAATTAAAACTCGTATCCTCTAAAAACAATTTTTTAATCCTGATCTTCCTTCCCTATTTCCTTCACCATGGGGAGAAGAGAACTCAGGACAGAATCCTTTTCCTTCAGTCTTACTGAGCCATTCAGGAGAGATCAGGGTTGAGAGGAAAAGAAATTTTCCACTGAGCATCCTCAGAGATTCCCATCAGAGCCTGAGGATGCAAAACAGAAAAGGGTCCCATTACATTCTGCCCTCCCGAGGGAAAGCTGCTGTTTGCATTTCCTGCCTACAGCTCTAGGAGACTGCAAATAAATCATTGATTTATTCAAACCAGTAGCTGGATAACAGATTATAGCTGGCAGCCCTGAGGGCAGCTGAGACGATGAGTGATAGAAATACTTGTCAGGGAGGGAGTGGCAATGTGATAGTGATATGCAGAAAGTACCGAAACCCCATAGGCCCATTCTTCCCTCATCTCACTGGTCAGTGGAATAGCACCACCTAACACTCACGCTCTACTCATAAGAGTTGACTAAGATTTGTTAAGCTTTATGTGAGATTTATCTTAACATAATAAAAATTGAATATCTCCAAGTACTACAAGAAATGGCCTTAACCTCTTTGTTATCTAATCAAATCGTTAAGTGATTCAAACACCTTTGCCTTAATATTTTATCTTTCATGAGTTATTTCACCAGTCCTGTGTCTATATTCTAATTTATGTATTTGGCACTAATCGCATTAATTGTACCCAATGGCAGAAATTTGTTGTTGTTGCTGTTGTTGTTTGAAGTCTAAATAACAAAAAACATGCCTGGTAAGTCATAATCTGAATAAATTAATAATATTTTAAAAACTCAAACCTGTGGCCTAAGTTTCCATCGTCTCTGATCCCCTTAAGGGTGGGGCACTGTTGGACACTCCCTCTGTTTTAAAGATCCTCACCCTTGACTTCCACATCTATTCAGCTGCCTGATTTTTCCTTATTTCCTTATCCATCAAGCACCATTCAAACACAGAACTACTCACAATTTGTACCCTTTATCCACTGCCAGTACTAAGGTGACTAACCACTCAGATTTTAAAAACTCAGAGTTCCATATCCCAGAAAACCTCTCTGTCCTGAATATCCTGGGATAACGGGTCACCCTAAGCTCCACCCAAAGGACCAAGGCTAAATTAAGACTTCAAGTATTACCTTTCAACTACAGCTGATATTCATACCAGTTCCATGACTGTATGAGCAGGAAACCTATACACATTCACTTGAACTGCACATGGACACACACACACACTCATATACTCTTGCACACACACCTAACATACACACTTACACGTACTCCCATATAGACATTCACATCTACACACATTCACATTCATACACACACAACCCCTGCTCAATATCCTCCAAAGGCTTCTCATTATGCAAAAACTTTCTGACTGGCCTGCAAAGCCCTTCACACTGCATCTCAGGACTACCTTTTCTGGCAGCTCTTGATGCTTCATTCTATTCACTCCGCTAAGTATAATCATTGAAAGAGCCTGATGGTTAGGTAATACTTTTTTATTTTAATTTTGGAAAATTTTAAACCTACACAAAAGCAGGTAATGGTACATCCCCTATGTAGCCATTATTCAACAATTAACATAGTGCCAGTACACACTATTGAAGACTTTTGAGAAGGTTTATTATATAATTCAAATATTTCTAGTACCTTTAGCCCAAAAGATTTTGTGGGTTCTTTTGATTCCACCTACATTTTTAGTACCTATTAAAATTAATTGGGCTTCAAGATCCACCTTTGAAATCCACACTATCTGAAATATACCAAAATAAACATCATTCGTCTGGTATATATTTCCTCTAATTCAAGTTTTTTCCCTTCTATTTTTAATTGACATGTATTAACAGTAAATATCTATGAGTGATATTTCTATACATGTATACAATGTGTAATCATAAAATTAGGGTAATTAGCATATCCACACCTCAAAACTGTATCATTTCTTTATGTTGGGAACATTAAAATCCTCTCTTCTAGCTTTTGAAAATATAGTTACTGTTAACTATATTCACCCAATGCTATAAAGCACTAAGACCTATTCCTCCTATGTAGCTGTAATTCATCGGTTAGCCAACCTCTTCTAATCCTCTCCCAACCCTTCCTAGCCTCTAATAACCACACCTCTACTCTACTTTTATGAACTCAACTTTTTTTAGCTCCTACATATGAGTGAAAATATGCAGTATTTCTTTTCATCTCTGACCTATTTCACTTAACATAATCATCTCCAAGCTCACTTGCATTGCTGCAAATGACAGGATTTCATTCTCTTTTGTGGATGCATAGAATTCCACTGTGTATATATACCACATTTTGTTTATCCACTTACCTGTCGATGAACATTTAGGTTGATTCCATATCTTAACTATTGTGAATAGTGCTGCAATAAACAGCATTACCCGGATGACTAGTGATGTTGAGCATCTTTTCATATACTTGCTGGTCTTTTGTATGTCTTTTCTGAGAAATGACTATTCAGATCCTTTGCCCACTTTTTAATGACATTGTTAGGGTCTTTTGCTATTGAGTTATTTGAGTTCCTTGTAGACTCTGGATATTACTACATTGCCAAATGTACAGGTTGCAAATATTTTCTCTCATTCTATAGGTTGTCTGCACTCTTGATTGCTTCCTTTGCTGTGCAGAAGCTTTTTAGTTTAGTATGGTCCCATTTGTCTATTTTTGGTTTTGTTGTCAGTGTTTTAGAGTCACAGACATAAAATTTTTGCTTAGACCAATGTCCAGGAGTGTTTTCCCTAAGATTTTTTCTAGCAGTTTTATAGTTTCAGGTCTTACATTTAAGTCTTTAATCTATTTTGAGTTGATTTTCGTATATATAAAGAGATAGGGGTCTAGTTTCATACCTCTGCATACGAATATCCAGTTTTCCCAGCACCATTTATCAAACAGGGTGTTATTTCCCCAGTGTATGTGCTTGACACCTTTGCCAAAAATCAGTTGGCTGTAAATATTTATACCTGGATTTGTTTATGGGTTGTTTATTCTGTTCCATTGGTCTCTGTGTTCATTTTTATATCAATACCATTCTGATTTGGCTATTATAACTTTGTAGTATATTTTGAAGTCAGATAGTGTGATGCTTTCAGTTATGTTCTTTTTGCTCAGGATTGTTTTGGTTATTCAGGATCTTTTGTGGTTCCATACAAATTTTAGGATTCCTTTTTCTATTTCTGTGAAGAATGTCACTGGTATTTTGATAGAGATTAAATGGAATCTGTAGATCACTTTGAATAGTATGGTCTCTTTAACAGTATTAATTCTTCTAATCATTAATCCTGGAATGTCTTTCCATTGGTTTGTGTCCCCTTTCAATTTCTTTCATCAGTGTTTTGTGGTTCTCATTGCATAGAACCTTCACGTCCTTGGTTAAATTTATTCCTATGTACTTTATTTTTTTGTAGTTATTATAAATGAGAATATTTTCTACATTTCTTTTTTAATGAGTTGGTGATTGGTGTATAAAAACACTACTAATTTTTATGTTTTGATTTTGTGTCCTGAAACTTTACTGAATTTATCAGTATTTTTTCTAGCAGTTTTTGTTTGTTTTGTTTGTTTGTTTTGGTGAAGTCTTTAGGGTTTTCTGTTTGTAAGATCATGTCATCCACAAAAAAAGAAAAGAGACAATTTTACTTCCTCTTTCCAATTTGGACACCCTCCATATTTCTTTCTCTTGCCCAATTATAGTACTATGTTAAAGAAGAGTGGTGAGAGTAGGCATCCTTGTTCTGGTTCTTTGAGGACAAGTTTTCAGCATTTCCTAATTCAGTATGATGTTAGCTGTGGATTTGTCATACGCGACTTTATTGTGTTGAGGTACATTCCTTCTATATATAATTCAGGTATGTTCCTTCTATTCCTAAACTCCCAAGTTCCTATGTAGAGAGTTTTTATTATGAATGGATGTTTAATTGTATCAAATGCTTTTTCTGCATCTATTGAGATGATCATATTGCATTTGTCTCTCATTCTGTTGATGTGATATATCGCATTTATTGACTTGCATCTGTCGAAACATTCTTACATCCCTGGGATAACCCACTTCATCATGGTGTACTATTTTTTTGGTGTGCAGTTGGATTCAGTTTGCTAATATTTTGTTGAGAACTTTTGCTTGTGTGTTCATTAGGGATATTGCCTGTTGTTTTTTCTTTTTTTGTTGTGCCTTTGTTTGGCTTTGGTATAAGAATAACGTTGGCCTATTGGAATGAGTGAGGAAAAATTCCCTCTTCTTCAATTTTTTAAAATAGATTGAGAAGAGTTGATATCAGTTCTTTAATAGTTTGGGAGAATTCAGAAATACAACCATTCTGCCTGGGCTTTTCTTTGTTGGGAAACTTTTAATTATACAAATGTGACTGCATTCGTCCATTTTCATATTGCTATAAAGAAATACCCAACTGAATAATTTATAAAGAAAAAGAAATTAGATTAAGTCCCATTACTCATTATCATACAATATATGACTGTATTAGTCCATTTTCATATTGTTATGAAGAAATACCCAAGACTGGGTAATTTATAAAGAAAAAGAGATTTGATTAAATCTCATTACTCATTATAATCTGTCCAGGTGTTCCATTTCTTCCTAGTTCAATCTTTGTAGGTTGTATGTGTCTGGGAATTTATCTATTTTCCTATTTCCTCTAGGTTTCTCAGTCTGTTGATGTATTGTTGTTTACAATAGTTTCTAATGATCTTTTTTTTATTTCTGTGGTATCAGTTGTAATGTCTCCATTTTTATTTCTGATTTTCTTCCCTCTTTTTTCTTAGTCTAGCTAGTGATTTGTTGACTTTGTTTATCTTTTCAAAAAGACAACTTTCAATTTATAAATCTTTTGTATTTTTGTCCCTATTTTATTTAGTTTTATTCTGATCTGTATTACTTCTTTCCTTCTACTAATTTTAAGTTTGGGTTGTTCTTGCTTCTCTACTTCCATGAGAAACATTTTGAGACTGTTTATTCAAACTCTTTCTCCTTTTTGATGTTGGCATTTACTCCTATAAAGTTCTCTCAGTAATGTTTATGCTGTATTCCATAGGTTTTGGTATGATTTGTTTCTATTCTCATTTGTTTAAAAAATTTACTTTCTTCTTATTGCTTCATAGATTCATGCTCGTTTGAGCACACACTGTTTAATTTCCATGTATTTTTAACAATTTCTGAGGTTCCCCTTGTTGTTTTCTAGTTTTATTTTATTGTGGCCTGAGAAGATACTCAGCATGATTTTGATTTGTTAAAATTTCTTGAGATTTGTTTTGTGGCATAAGATATAGTCTATCCCAGAGAATGTTTCATGTGCTGATGAAATGTATATTCTGCTGCTATTGGATGAAACATTCTGTTAATGTCTATTAGATCTGTTTAATCCACAGAACAGTTTAAGTCCAATGTTTCTTTGTTGATTTTGTCTAGAGAATCTGTCCAAAGCTGAAATTGGGCTGCTGAAGTTCTTACCTATTATTGTATTGACACCTATCTCTCTCTCTCTTTGGCTCTAATAACATTTGCTTTACATATCTGAGTGGTCCATTGTGGAGTGCATATATATTTACAATTGGATGTCCTCTTGCTGAATTGATTCCTTTGTCATTTTATAATGACTTTATCTCTTATGTTTTTTGACTTAAAGTCTATTTTGTCTGATATAAGTGTAACTAGTCATGTATACTTTGGTTCCATCTATATAAAACATGTTTTTCCATTTTTTCAATTTCAGTCTATGTGTTTCTTTACCGGTGAAGTGAGTTTCTTGAAAGCAGTGCGTAGTTACATCTTTTTTATCCATTTAGCTAGTGTATATATTTTAATTGGAAAATTTAAACTGTTTACATTCTAGATTGTTACAGAGATATGAGGACTTGCTCCTGTTATTTTGTTAACTGTTTTGCATATCATTTGTCCTTTTCCATCTCTCTTATTTTTTATTTTTGGTGATTTTTCTGTACTGATAATGTCTGATTCCTTTCTTTCTTTCATTCATATATCTGATCTACCAGTGAGTTTTATACTTTTGTGTGTTTTCAGGATGGTAGATATTGTCCTTTCACTCCCAGATGTAGGACTCCTTTAAGCATTTGTAGGGCAAATTCAGTTTTTGCTTATCAGAGAAAGACTTTACTTCTCCTTCATTAATGAAGGATAGCTTTGCTGGGCATAGTATTCCTGGCTAGCAGGGGTTTTTTCCCTTTCATCACTTTGAATATGTCAACCCATTCTCTCCTGTCTTGTAAAGTTTCTGCTGAAAAATCTGCTGTTAGTCTGATGGGGATTCCCTTATATGTGACTTGACACTTTTCTCTTGCTGTTTTTAGAATTCTCTATTTGACTCTGCCTTTTGACAGTTTAACCACAATGTGCTGTGGAGAGGACCTTTTTGGGTTGAATCTATTTGGGAATGTTTGGGCTTCCTGTATCTGGATGCCTGTATCTCTCACAAGACTCAGGACATTTTCAACTATTCTTTTATTAAATATGTTTTCTGTGCCTTTTCCCATGTCTTCTAAAACTCTCAAAAGGCAAATATTTGTTCACTTAATGGTGTCCCATATGTCATGAAGACTTTCTTCATTACTTTTATTCTTTTTTTGGTACTTTATATCTTTTTGTCTGACTGGGCTATTTCAAAATATTTGTCTTCAAGTTCAGAAATTCTTCTGCTTGATCCAGTCTATTGCTGAAGCTCTCAACTGCACTTTTATTTTATTCATTGAATTATTCAGTTTTGAAATTTCTATTTGCCTTTTAATTATATCTATTCCTTTTAAAATTTCTCATTTGGGTCATTAATTGTTTCCTTATCTCTTTGTATTTCCTATCTGTGTTCTCTTGTACCTTGCTGAGTTTCCTAAAGATCATTAATTTGAATTCGTTTTTGGACATTTCATAGATTTCCTTTTCTGTGGGGTCTGTTACTGGAGAGTTATTGTGTTCCTTTGGAAGCATCATATTTCTCTGCTTTTTCATGTTTCTTGTGTTCTTGTGTTGATACCTGTGCATTTGGTAAAACAGTCATTTCTTCTAATTTGATTAAATAGCTTTAATAGGGTAATAGTTTTCCTGTGTATGTATCTGTAGTCTTAGTTGGGTAGGTTGCTTTGGCTTTATTTCTGAGTGAGTGTAATAGTGCAATTTCCATATGATTTTTTTGGGCTGTAATCAACATCAGTGGTGTCTACAAGTTCCTCATTTACTCATACTGTAGTTGTTTGTGGGGCTGTGGAAAACTTTTGCTGGAAATGAAGATACAGAGCAGGCCAGTCTTTGGGTCCCTAGTAGGCACATGCAGGTATGTGGTGGCCCCACTGCTTGAGGGGGCAGGTTTTCTGACAATGGTAGTGGTGGGCCCTTGGGCACCATGCACAGGCACTAGTGGTAGTGGCAGTGGGTCCAGGCATTCTGATTTTGGGGCCCCTGGGTGGTACACAGAACGTCTACCGCTGGAGGGATTGGGGACCACCAATGACAGTGGCAGCCACAGGCAGGCAGGCCTGAGGTTCTAGGGAGCACATGCTTTGGCTCCCCATCTTTTGAGACAGCCTTCCTGGTATGCTAGACTGCTTGGTGTGCCTGTTCCTAAGAGTGTAGGGTGCTGCGTGGACTTGGGTGGCAGGGATACAGCTGTACTTCTGGGTCTAGCTGGTGTTGTAACATTGCAGCCCTCTGAGTGCATGTTGAGGGGTACTGGTGGAGCGCAAGGGCTATGGAGATGCAAGACCTACTGGGTCCCAGGCCAGAATGCAGTCTGGTGGTAACTCTGCTTCCAAAATGGTGCTGTGCTTGAAGGGGCAGGTTTTCTGTGGTAGTTTAGGTCTCATGAGTAAAACTCGGTGCAAGTGTCCTCTCTGGAACAATGTAGATACATGGACCCAGGCAGCTCCCTATACAAGACCTGGCTCTCCTGTAATCAGAGCTGCTGGTGTTTGTGATGAGAATATAAACTGCTATGTATCTTTTGCTCAGCTTTTCCTCAAAATGGTGAGTCCTTCTCGGCTCCAAGATAATCCCAACCAGCTGTTTCACTTGTCTCTTTATGCTGCCATGTTGAGTTTCTATGCTTGAAAGAGTGTCACCTCCGTGCTGAATTTCAGTGTTCTCACTTAGATGCTCCTATTCAATGTGTGGTTATTATCCCTTTATTGTTTTGGTCCTTCTTTGTGGAAGAGGCAAGTGCCAGGACCTCTGAGCAACCATTTGATGACATCTCTTTGCGTTAGCTTTATTACCAAGAAGAAAGAAACTAATATTATTTTAAAAATAGATATATATGTAATTTCCTGAAATATACATTCCAGGAATGTTCTGGCTCAGAGGACAACAGCAGCTGCTGGGTGTTTGCTGATTCCTGTGCTTATCTACTCTAATTTACTTTGATGATACTTAATCATGGATCATTTGGATGCAAGAAATAAAAATCAACTCAAAGAAGCAAAAGTAAAAGAGAGAATTATTAAAATGATTCAAGGGCTCTCATGGAGCCCCATTCAGGCATTTGCAGGAAATATGACTGAGCATCATGAAAACTAAAAACCATTAGGGAGTCTCCCTCTCTCTTCTCCTCTTTCATCTCTCTTGTCTCCTTCCTTCTCTCTTCTTCCCATCAGCTTTCTCACTAAACAGCTCTTACCTCTGCATCTTTCTGTACATCCATTCTGGGCTCATTTCTTCAAATCTCCTTCCACTGGAGGGATGTTCATTACAGTCTGTGGCCCCTTATAACTCCAGTTTGCCATAGCTCCAACTCTAAACAGTCTTGCAGCTCCAGTATACAATACTATGTTTCCTGTATCTTTAAATTCTCAGAGTATAACACTGCTTGAGTTAGGGATTCATCCCTAAACTATAGCGAGGAAACCAGATTATAATCTGTTATTCCTATTCACTCAGGAGGGGCTATAGAGGCATCCCTCCCCGAAAAAAAAGGATGGGGAGGGACATGAGCTGGAATTCCTAACATGTCATTTCTACCACAGATTCTGTGAGAAAAAAATCTCAGATGTGTTCTTCTTACACATTGTAACATAATGTAGGTTGTTGGTGACTATACTTACAACACTGTAATATCTCTTCAAGCTGTTATTTACTGAATGTAGTCCGCAAGAATATAATAAAGGTCTCTTCCCAATTAGGAGTGTGTGTGTGTGTGTGTGTGTGTGTGTGTGTGTGTGTGTGTATACGCACTCCAAGCATTTAGAAAAAGGGAAGAAGTTGAAATTGTAGCAACTTTGTGTCATTTCCCCTAAATGCCATGGCTATTCTCAGAGTGTGATTTGATCCCCTTCAAATTGGCATAGATGTATTTGTTCTCTGAATTTTGGAGATTAAATACACAATAAATAAAAAAGACCTACTTAAAATTTCTTGAGATAGATAATGCAATTTTGCCCATCTCAAGAAATTTTAAGTAGGTCCTATTTTATATAGCTTCAGTTCCTCTTTAAAAAAAAAAAGCTCTGCTTGTTTTTTCTGACTCATCTGTTTCTTTGCCATTTTTAATATGCACTTTGCAACAGAGCCTCTGTAACTGTTTTGTGTTCTTTCCTCATAAAGCAGTTGAGCATCTGCATATTACTCTGCAGTAAGACTCTCTTCATTTCAGGAAGTTCTACATTAGTCATAAACTACCTATTTCTGATCTAATACAAAATATCACAAGAAAAGTCTCAAGATCTCTTTATCTGATTTTACAAAAACCAGTTTTTCAGTACTTTCCAAACCTCTTTTCCAGCTTTCCTAAAGAAAGCTTATGGATATGTCTCTTGATTCTTAGTCTTTCTCACCCTGCAAACCAGCTCTCTAGGGGGTGAAGCAGGGCAAAAAACAAAGCCCAAATGTGCAGAATTCTCTGATTTTCATTGTGTAAACACTGCCACCATGACAGAACTGAAACTACCAGTGGGATGTCGAATGTGGCGTTGGAAAGAATGCACACCATCCACTTGCTCTAGCTGGTAGGAGACAATCCTAGCATACCACACTCTTTTTCTTTCGAGCATAGTAGCAAATAGTTTGAATATATTGTTTCTCGAGCCACACAGTCAAGATTTCAACACAGTATTAGCTCTGTGACTTTTGGCAAATTGCTTAACTCCTCTGAGTTTCAATTTCTTCATCTTTAAAATGGGGGGTAATAATAAGCTATGTCTCACAGTGTTATTGTTGCAATGTGTAGAATTCTTAGAATAGTGAGTAGCCTATAGTAACCACTATAGTGTGTCCTATTACTCAGGACTAGAGTTCCAGTGGTGGTATGTAGATTTATTGCCACTAGATGGCGGGCTCCTCATTTCTGTAGCACAAATCTTTTCTGCAGCACTATTTGCAACTTGACATTCAAAAAACTGCTAATTCAATTATATGAATTAACTGGTAGCATTTTTCCTTCCGTTATCTCCTAGTTTAAGTTACATATTTTACTTGAAATTCCACTGAGAACCCAGCTACTGGCCCTCACGTGAAGCCACTTCTAAAGCTCTATGCAGAAGTTATTCTCAATCAGGACTTGCTAATCTTAGTGAGTTATTATAAGAATTAAAACTAAAGCCACAGTTGTCCCTGTTACAGAAGGGGGTCAATTCCCTGGCCTTTCGCTCCTCTTCTGTCTTTTCTCACCCAAATCTGACCTCCATCATTACATAATTTGTTCTCCTGCCCAGTCACTAAAAGGAGGTCATAAATTAGTTCAACAATAGTTCAGTTCTATAAATATTTATTGAGCATGTAAGATACTATGCTAAGAAATAAGGATGAAAACGTAAATAAAAATCACATAGAAGCAAGGAATTGATCTACCAACAAATTTACTAGATCTTTTCAGAAATAATGTATTAATCTTTTGATGAACCAAACGACTTACTCTAAAACTTAGAGGAATAAGAGTTCTTGAATAACTAGTATCTCTATGAGATCTAAAGACATACTAAGTTATAGATGGACTAATACAACAAGAAAATGAGCAGAAAACACACTTGTTTGTCCAGGGGAACTTGAGATGTGATAAAAGTGAACCACACATAAGTGGGTAAAGGACAGATTATTTATTAGATGGTACCAGACATGGGGCTATTTGGAGAAAAGTAAAGCTGGATATCTCCCTTTTACTTCATACAGAGGTAAACTCAAATAGATAAAAGATCTAAATGCAGAAGTTTAAGGTATACATCTAATGGAAGAAAACAGAATAATTTTGTGAGCAAAGAGTAAGGAATGGCTAATTAAGACCCTAAAAGCTCAAATCAAGGCAAAAATGGACTGGACTTCCATTCAATGAAAGGTGCAGGTAAGAGATGGACAATATCTGAGAGCTACAAGAAACCACTAGGTAAGCTATGTAAGGACAATTTGTGCACACACAAACACACAACCATGAATGAGCACAGGAAACCCAAATAGCCAGCAAACAGAAGAGGTGCTCATGCTTATCTGTAACCAGAAATATGTAAATTAAAAGCAACAACAGGGTACCATTTTGCATGCATTAGAATAGCCACAAATTACCAAGTGTTGGAGAGGATGTGAAGAAAGGAAATCCCTGGTGCTACTGGCAGGACTGTCAAATTGTACCTGTGAATCTGGAACGCAATCCTTCTACACTTGCTGAAATAAAATATTTGCATATCCTTTGACTCAGAGAACCACTCCTGGTTACATTCCCAAGAAAAATTCTGGCATGGGTTCATAAGAAGCTATAAATAAATATGTTTCTTGCATCATTTCTGTGGAGGTAGCAAGTTGAAAGACCCTAAATAAGAAGAATGGACCAGGAAAGTGTGATGGGTGGCCAGGATAGAATATTATGCAGCAGTCAGAAGCAGTGAAGTTGATGTGCCAACAGCAACATAGAGGGAGTGTCTAGAGTGAATACTACAAGAAGCAAGGTGTGGCCCACCGCCATTTATGTTTATGAAAAACACCTCACACACAAAACAACACTATACGTTTTAGAAAGTGATATTTACGTCCAAGGACTGCATCAACCGAAATAGCACATGTGTCTGAAGAGGTGTATAAAGAGTATAGTTTATGGAGACAGACCACGTGGGTTCAAATCCTGGCTTTCCCACTGACTTACTCTGTCAGTTTGAGCAAGTCTCTTAACTGCTCTGTAATGTTTCTTTGTCTGAAAAAAATAGGAAATAGAAACAATAATGACTCTGTGGGGGTTATTGTGAGAAATAACTGAGATAATAGAAAGTGCTAAAACAATGCCTGGCAGTAAACGTTCACTGTTATTCCTATTACTGTTGTCAATAGTAATATGAGTGGGGAATCAAGAGTGAAGAGAAAAGTAAGATTAAAAAAAAATGAAGGTGGGGGCCGGGCAGGGTGGCTCATGATGTAATCACAACACTTTGAGAGGCTGAGGCGGGTGGATCACCTGAGGTCAAGAGTTCAAGACCAGCCTGGCCAACATGGTGAAACTCCATCTTTACTAAAACTACAAAAAGTACCTGGGCATGGTGGCAGGTGCCTGTGGTCCCAGCTACTTGGGAGGCTGAGACAAGAGAATCATTTAAACCCAGGAGGCAGAGGTTGCAGTTAGCCAAGATCACACACCATTGCACTCCAGCCTGGGCAACAGAGTGAGACTCCATCTCCAAAAGAGAAAAAAAAAAAAAAAAAACACGAAGGTGGAGAGATTTCATGTACAATAGTGAGCTACAAATTGAAGGTGATGATTAACTCAAGTCTCTCTGAATCCAAGGTTAAAAACACACACATGCATTTTCCTCCCTGGAGAAACTTAGAGCATGGTGGAGGATACTGATAACTTGAATGTAATATGGTATGATCCATGATAAGAGAATGCACAGATGGCATAAGAACATGAAAGTGGGACACTTACCCTGGAAGCTCACAAAGAAAAGCTGGAGAAAAGAAGTCTTGGCAGGCAGTATGGTTTAGGGCTTAAGATTTGGAACCTGGGTTAAGATCACAGTTGTGCCTTTTACTAGCTTATATGATTTTTGGCAAGCTATGTTCCCAGAATAATAGCACCTAGATAAAAAATACCCAGGACCTAAGAATATATTACTAGAACTCAAAGTCCCCAGAGGAATCTTGCTGTCACCTTAAGCATGCTTGAGTCTTCTGTCTAGGTAGTTCCTATCTCTTCAAGAACAATCCTTCCTACATATCTTCAATCATGTGTATGTTAACCTAAAAGCCCCAAATGCATCTCCTTACTGGTTTGCTCCGAACACGTTAGAGAGTGGACTGTCTTATTCTTTTGTAATCCTCAGCAAAGTGAAGATCAGAGAGGGTGGTGATCATCCCAAATATCGAGAGCAGTCACAGGTGATGGCTGTGATGACCTTTAACATCAGAAGGAGGCAATTACCAGCCAGAGGCGAAGGTTCCTCTGAGCAATTAGCTCAGGAGCTCCTGACAAGCAGCCCATGCACTGTCACTGGCACATGCTCTGTAGGCTACCAGCTGCTGTATTAAAAAGAAACCCACCAGCCACCCAGACTAAGTGTGTGGCTTGTGGAAGGTAGTTATTGATCTAGGAAAGAGGACTTAATCACTGGAGAGTTTAGAAATCTCATTTTCAAAACACTCACTAGGTTTGTTCATGTTTCTCACAGAAAATGAAAATAAAAACACTTGAGTAACCTGAAATTTGCCTAGGGAATCATCCCAGAAGCAAAGAAGGAAAAGAACATCATAGAAATTCCCGCAGGCACAATTCCATGGACAGAACTAGACAATATATTCTCTAACAGTTTTGAAACCAAGATCAGGTAAGAAAAAGTAGACAAACTTTATTTATTTAGAAACTGATGACAATTTAAAGTAAGCAGCCATCAAAGCTTAGCGTTAAGGCCACAGAAGTTGGTGGTGAATGGCATAAGTTCAATTCCTACCGTCACCATTTACAGGCTTTGTGATCTTGTAGCAGTTTCTCCCTCAATAAAAGGGAAACAATGATGATAGCATCTACCTAAGTAGCCACTTTGGAGAACAGTTTGTCCATTTCTTAAAAAGTTAAACATAAGCTTACCATTAGGAGTAATTCCACTCCTAGTTATCTACCCAAAATAACACATATGTCCATGCCAAGTCTGGAATGCAAATATTTATAGCAGCACTGTTCATAATGGATAACAACCTTAAACAATCCAAATGTCCATCAACAATGTGATACATCCATACAATGGAATACTATTCAGCAATAAAAAGTTAAAAACTATAAGTACATGCTACAATATGTATTCAAGGAACTTGAAGAACATTATGCTAAGTAAAAAAAAGTGAGATGCAAAAAAACCTATATATTGCATTATTCCATTTCTATGAAATTTCCAGAAAGGACAAATCTATAAAGACAAAAAAAAAACAAAAATAGATCAATGGTTTCTTAGGGCTGGAGGTAGGAGTGGGATTGAATGCAGGTTCTCACCAGGGTTGACTACAAAATGGCATCAAAAAAGAAAAAAGAAAAAACTTTGAGATGATTAAAACATTCTAAGACTAAATTGTAGTAGTGATGGTTGCACAACTGTATAAATATACTAAAAATTATTGAATGGTACACTTACAATGGGTGATTTTTATGGCACATATATAAAGTTGCTAAAAAAAATAATACTTGCCTTGTAGGGTTGTTAAGAGGATTAAATTAGTTAATATTTATAAAGTACTTAGAAGAGTGACTAATGTAGTAAGCTGTATGTGTATCTGCTAAACAATAAAAATAAATGTGGCTGTGTGATTCATCCCAAGAATAAATTTCTAACAGTTCCTGTATGTTTTTCTATACCAACAGGAAGCAATTCTGAGTACTTAGGCAATGAAATTACTTCTTTTCTATAAAATATGTTTTTTAAGATCACACTAATCTTGAGGTTATTCCAGAAGAGATTGTGAAACATGTCACATGACCTCGCCTTGCCTCTACCTGCCATAGCTCCAGCCTTATCTCTCACCATTGCCTTCCTTCAAATCCTTCAGCCAAAAAACTTCTCTCAGTCCCCCAAGACTCCAACAATGGACTTTTGCACATGTTGCTGGCTCTGTATGGAATATCTACCTGTTCTTCCTCTCTGCTATTGACTGAATGTGTGTGTTCCCACAAAACTCATAGGTTGAAATCCTAACCCCCAAGGTGATGGTATTAGGAAGTGGGGGCTTCGGAAGATGATTAGATCATGAGCATGCACACCTCATAAATGGGGGGAGGTGGCCTTATGAAACAGACCCAGAGAGTTCCCTGTCCTTTTTACCATGTGAGGACACAGAGATGAGACAGTCATTTGTGAGCCAGAAAGTAAACTCTCATTAGACATTATTATATCTGCTAGTTCTCTGATCTTAGACTTCCCAGCCTCCAGACCCACAAGAAATAAATATCTGTTGTTTATAAGCTATGCAGTCTCTTGTATTCTATAATTGCAACCCTGACTACAAAGCTATCCATGGTCTACTTACTTCCTACCTACCATTCAAGTCTTCATTAGGGTCACTTCCTCTGAGAAGCATTCCCTGATTTGTTCTCAATGTCCTTAACACTCCTCCCCTAACAAACACACACACACACACACACACACACACACACACACACACACAAACACACTTTATACTGAATTTGGTAACTGATGTTTTGCCTTTTGACTCCCATATCAGATGGAGTGCTTATATCCCCAAGCACTCAGAACAGTGCATGGGACAGAGGAGACACTCAATAAACACCAGTACAGGTTTTCAACCAGAGTGATTTTGATGCCACCAGGAGACACTTGGCAATTTTGTCACCTCAAAAGTTTCCTTATGCCAGTGTTCAGTCAATCACCACTCTCACTGCTAGCCTCAGAGAAACCACTGATCTGCTTTCTGTCTTTTCTGAAAGTGTTATGCAAATTAAATTATATAATTGTCCTTTGCATCGGTTTTCTTTCATTAGCATGATATTTGGGAGCAGGGGCCTGCTAGTGGCATCCAGTTGGTAGAGACCAGAAATGTTGCAAAAACATCTTACAATAAACACAACAGCCCCCACAAACAGAATTACCCAATCCAATGTGTCCATATGCTGAGGTTGAGAAAATCTGCCCTAGTGAAATAAAACTGTGAATTAATGAACAAACAAATTATCTTTTCTGACATGAATTTAAGGATTGTTTTCACTGTCCTTTCAAATTTTTTTAAAATAGAAAAGTCTCTGAAAATATTTCCATATCCCTTCCTTCCCACATTTCAACTTTGTTTAACAACGTTATTTTCAAAGAATGGCTCAAAATGGGAGAAATACCAGGATTGTTGCATTAGGGGCACTGCTGTTCTGCATAGGCTCCCTTAGACATAAACCCAAGCAGGTGATGTGCTGCCAGCAGGCTTCAGCTGTCTGCCCTTAGCTGAAGAGTCACCTCAGCCAAGGTCAAGGCCCCTTCCCAGCACATAACCTGTGACTAGCTCGTGAGGGATGTAAAGTCCCAGCCAATTCACCAGAACTCAGTGCAATCTCAGAATTCCTTGTAGGACCAACAGGGGCCTTTGTTAAGACAGCATCACAGCCAAGCTTCTCCCTCTGCCTGACTCTCTCCTTCCCTTCCCTTCCCTTCTCTTCTCATCCCATCACTTCTGCTCCATAGGTGGTGATTATAAATTAATCCCTAACAAAGCTCCTCCACTCTAATCTTCAGGAGTCTACCTCCCAACTGCGACAATATGAAACAATGACTCTGCTTCTTAAATTTATATGGGAGCATAAAAACTTTTAATGTACAAAAATATATATCTGTAAGATAACCTATCATGACAGACACCAGATCAGCGGTTGTTTGGGGATGGAGGGCAGGGAGAGACAGAGGAAGGGACTGCAAAGGGTCATGAGGAAATTGGGGAGAAGTATGACATAAATGTTCATTATCTTGATTGTGATGGCAATTTAACAGGGATATACACATGTCAAAACTTACCAAGGCTTATGCTTTAAATATAGGCAGTTTATTGTGTGTCAATTAGACCTCAACAAAGCTGAAGAAAAAGAGAGAAAGAAAGGAAGGAAGGAAGAAGGAAGGAAGGAAGGGAAAGAAGGAAGGAAGGGAGGGAGGAAGGGAGGAAGGAAGGAAAGAAGGAAGGAAGGAAGGGAGAAAGGGAGGAAGGAAGGAAAAGAAAAGAAATAAAGAGGGAATGAGGGAGGGAAGAGGGAAGGAAGAAAGGAAGGAAGGAAAAGACCTTAGAATCTGAGATTAGGAGAAATTACACACGATACGTAATATAGCTTTTTTTCACTTTTTTTGTTTTTGTCCATATGCATACATATTTTATAAGGACATAATTGCAGTACATATTAGCTGTTCTCAGCTTCAATATTATCACATTGGTATGTCCCAATAAACTGTGAGATGTTCTACCTAAATCCGTTATTAATCATATTTAAAGTACCCCAGTTTTCTAAGGTTTATCTCTTTTAATATAGCATAGCACACCCAAGATTAGAATTATAATAATGTCAATTTCACTCCCTTATATTTTGGTATGCTTTCTTAAGCAAGAAAGTGAGCACACAGGGTTTCACATAACTACCAATAAATCCTTAGGAAAATGTCAAGTGTTGAGAACCAGTAATATAAATACTTGGTACTCAGTGGTATCTTGGCAAATATTGTATCTTAACACTCTGTCACAGATGTTGCTACATGGCCTTCATAATTTACATTTTCCTTAAATCCAAGTAAAATATACAAATTGTAAAAAAAAAATCACATAAATAATAACAGCTTCCTTATAATCCTCTCCCCCTTCTGCCAGTATAAGTTCCTAAGGGCAACTTTCTTCCTTTCTTCATTACTTTTTTCCTTCCTTCCTCCCTTCATCTTTCCCTACTCCCATTTCCTCCCTCCTTCTTTCCTTCATATCTGTGTCTTTCTGGGTAGATAATTTACTTACATGGGTCAAAATTTAATGTTTCAAATGTTATATACAACAAAAACTCTCCCTCATACCTTGGTACTCAGTCACCTATGTTTCCTCCTCAAAAGTGAACAATTTTGTCAGTTCTTTGTCACTCCATTAAGCAATATCAGGAAATATATATATGCATGTGTATTTCACACAGAGTATTGCAAACTTTTAAGATAATAATATGCATCATTTTACATCATATTACATAATTAATATATGGAATATCATTAAATATTAATATAAAAGAGCTTCCAAATTCTTTTTAAAGATGCAAGATATTCTAAATATTGATGTACTGAATTAGTCCCATAACAATAAACATTAGGTGCTTTCCATCTGTTGCTATTACAAAAAGTGTTGTAATTTAAACCTCATAGAAAGGCAAGTTCATGTCTCCACATATCTGCAGAGCAGAACATTTGACTGCATGCAACTCTTGTCGTCAAGCAGTGACCCTTCCCTGCTTCAGAGCCCAACCTGAGATTCTTTCTAGGCCTGGGGAGGGAGACAGGCTTGAAACTGTGCATATTTGTAGAGCATAGCCACTGGCCTTGCCCATCCCAAGTGGGCAAGCAGTGACCTAAGAGACCTCATCCAGCCCTAAGGCTAAAGCCCAGCCAGTGGCCCCGTCCAACCATGGATTCCAAACAGCATACCACTCACCTAGAAAAGAGAGCCTACAAATCTACTCAATCAGAGATAATTACAGAGCCTAGCCAGAAGTTCCACCTGAACACAAAGCCCAGCCAGTGCTCTCACTAGAGTGCAGAGTACAGCCAACAGCTCCAGCTGACTTTGGAGCTCAGGCAGCAACTCAGCCCAACTAAAAACCCAAGAGCAAGATCTGCCTGCATAGGGTCACTACCAGCTGACCCATTCAGAAATACAGGTCAGACTAAATAGTGAAGCTCTGTCCCGAACACAGAACACCAGCAAAAAACAGACAAGGTGGGTGATTCCTCACATGTGCAGACACTGACACAAAGACACAGAATTACACATATACACACACACAAAAAAAAAACCCAGAGAAATATGACACAACCAAAGAAATTAATAATGCTCCAATAATGGACCCGAAAAATGAAGTTCTATAAAATTTCCAACAGCAGTATCACTAATTTAGGAAACAGACGCTAGATGACTGACAAAAATTTCAGAAAAAAATCCTCTTCAAGAAGCTCAGGAAAGTATAAGAAAACATGAATATAATATTAAATAAAATTTAAAATGCAATACACAAACAAAATAAAGTTTGGCAAAGAAGTAAACAACAATAACGATAGAAATTTTAGAGATTAAAGAATATAATAAATGAGCTGAAAAATTCAATAAAACTCTTCAATGGCAGACTCATTGAAGGAATGAGTGAGGTTGAACATGGCACGTTTGAAATTACAAGCAGAAAAAGGAATTACAAACAGAAGAAGGAATCAGTGAGGTTGAAGATGGTACATTTGAAATTACTCAGGGAAGAAAGAAAAAAGAATAAAATGAAAGAAAGCCTATGGGAATTATAAGACACCATCAAGATAACTAAATTTACACAATAAAAGTGGCAGTAGGAGGATCACTTGAGGCCAGGAGTTCGAGACCAGCCTGGCCACATAGCAAGACTTCCATCTCTACAAAAATAAAATTAGCCAGGCATGGTGGTATACATCTGTAGTTCTAGATATTCCAGAAGCTAGGCTTGAGCCCACGAGTTCAAGGTTATGATAGGCTGTGATCACATCACTGCACTCCAGCCTGGATAACAGAGAGATCTGGCCTCAAATAAATAAATGAGTAAAAATAGAAGTGGCAGAAAGTTCAGAATGAGAGAAAGTGTCAGAAACTATTTTTTTTAATTGTTGAAAACTTCCCAAATCTAGGGAAAGATGTCAACATCCAGGTGGTACAGGGTGCTCAGAGGTCTCCAACAAAATTCAACTCAAAGAGGTGTTCAACAAGATATATCATAATCAAATTACCAAAAATTAAAGATAGAAAGAACTCTGAAAGCAGAAAGAGATAAGGAAAGATCACATCTTAGTAAGTCTCAATGTGACTAGCAGAAGATGTTTCTGCAGAAACCCTGCAGATAAGGACAGACTGGGATGAAATACTCAAAGTGCTGAAGGAAAACAGTGCCAACCAAGAATACATTATCCAGAAGTCCTTCTGAACTAAGGGAGAAATAAAAACTTTACCAGACAAACAAAATTTAAGGGTGTCATCATTACTAGTCCTAACTAGTAATGATGCAAGAATTGCTAAAAAGAGTTCTTTAAGCTGAAATAAAAGCCCATTAATTAAAAACATAAAGTGTATGAAAATATAAAACTCAATTGTATAAGTAATACATGGGCATATTCAGAATACTACTGTAATGGTGGTGTATAAAGGAATTTTATCTCTACTATGAGGGTTAAAAGATAAAATTATTAAAAACAACTATATTTGCAATAAATTATTAAGGGATACAAATTACAGAAAGATGTAAAATTTTATATCAATATTATAAGAGGTGGAGGGATAAAAATGTAGAATTTTTGTATGTGACTAGAGTTAAGTTGTTATCTGTTTAAAATAGCCTATTATAAGTACAAGATGTTTCGTGTAAGCCTCATGGTAACTACAAAAGCAAAAACCTATTGTAGTTGCACAAAACATAAAAAGAAATAATTCACAGCATACCACTATAGGAAACCAGCAAACCACACACACACACACACAAATACCAAGGAATGAAAAAGAAACAAGACAATAAGAAAGCAAGTTACAACATAGCAGTAGAAAGTCCATACCCACCAAATAATTACCTTAAGTATAAATGAATTAAATTATCCAATCAAAAGAAAGTAACTGAGTTGATTAAAAAGGAAAATAAAAACATGTAGCCTACAGGAGGCTCACATTTTTAATAAAAACATGCAAAGACTGAAAGCAAAGGGATGGAAAAAGACACTCCATGCAAATGGAAGCCAAAAGAGAGCAGTGGTAGCTATACTGATATCAGACCTAATAGACTAAGTCAAAAACTGAAAAAAAAAAAGAAAAAAAGAAAAAAGACAAGGTCATATATAATATATAATAATAGAAGGTTCAATTCATGAAGAGGACAAAACAAGTATAAATACATATGTGCCCAACATTAGAACATCTAAATATAAGAAGCAATTATTAAATAATCTGAAGTCAGGCTGGGTGTGGTGGCTCATGTCTATAATCCCAACACTTTGGGAAGCCAAGGCAGGAGGATCTCTTGAGCCCAGGAGTTTGAAATTAGCCTAAACAACATAGTGAGACCTCACCTCTACAAAAAATAAACCAAATTAGCCAGGGATGGCAGTGCACATCTGTAGGCCCAGATACTCAAGAGGTGGGAAGCTAATTTGAGCCCAGGAGGTGGAGGCTGAAGTGAGCCAAGATCACACCACTGCACTCCAGCCTGGGTGACAAAACAAGACTCTATCTCAAAGAAATAGACAATCTGAAGAGAAAGATAGACTGCAACACAATAACAGTAGGAAACTTCAACACTCCACTTTGAACAATGGACAGATCATCTAGACAGAAAATCAGTAAGATAACATTGGCTTTGAATGGCAAGTTGGGCTAAATGGAACTAATAGATATATACAGAACATTTCATCCAACAGCAAGAAAACACACATTCTTCTCAAGTGCACACAGAACATTATCCAAGATGGATCCATGTGTTAGAACACTGATATGGTTTGGGTCTGTGTCCCTGCCCAAATCTCATGTCAAATTATATAATCCCCAGTGTTGGAGGTGGGGCCAGATGGGAGGTAATTAGATCATGGGGGTGCATTTCCCTCTGCTGCTGTTCTTGTGATAGTGAGTTATCATGATATATGGTTGTTTAAAAGTGTTTAGTGCCTCCGCCTTTCTTCCTCCTGCTCTAGCCATGTAAGATGTGCCTCTTTCCCCTTCACCTTCTGCCATGATTGTCAGTTTCCTGCCATATTTCCCATATAGCCTGTGGAACTGTGAGACAATTAAACCTCTTTTCTTTATAAATTATCCAGTCTCAGGTATTTATTTATAGCAGTGTGAGAACTGACTTATATAGCCACAAAATGAGGCTTAACAAATTCAAGAGGATTATAACCATCACAAATATGTTTTATGATTATAATAGTGTAAGACTAGAAATCAGTAACAGGAAAAATCTTCAAAAATTCACACATATGTGGAAATTAAACAGCATACTTCTGAACAATCAGTAGATCAAAGAAGCAATAAAAAAAATTGAAAATTGTTCTGGGACAAAATTGAAGCACAACATACCAAAACTCATGGGATGTGGCAAAAGCAGTTCTAAGAAGAAAATTTATAGCAATAAACACCTATATCAGAAAGGAAGAAAGAGCTCAAATATACAATCTAGTATTATACCTAACAAACTAGAAAGGGAACAAACCAAGCCCAAAGTTAACAGAAAAAAGGAAATAACAAACAGCAGAGTGGAAACAAATAAAATAGGAACTAGAAAAACAATGATAAAATCAACAAAACTGGCCAGAGATGGTAGCTCACACCTGTAACCCCAGCACTTTGGGAGGCTGAGGCAGGCAGATTGCCTAAGTGCAGGAGTCTGAGACCAACCTGGGCAACATAGTTAAACTTCATCTCTACAAAAAAAAAAAAAAAAAAAAAAAATACAAAAGTGAGCCAGCCATGGCCAGGTGTGCCTACAGTCCCAGCTACTTGGGAGGGTGAGGCAGGAGGATCACTTGGGCCCAGGAGGTCGAGGCTGCAGTGAACTGAGATCGTACCATTGGACTCCACCTTGAGTGACAGAGCAAGACCCTGTCTCTAAAAGTAAGATAAAATATAAAAACAAAACAGTTGGATATTTTGAAAATATAAACAAAAGTGAAAAAAAACTTAGCCAGACTAGGGAAAAAAAGAGACTACTCAAATAAAACCAGAAATGAAAGAAGAAACACAACAAATAGTGCAGAATACAGAGGGATCATAAGAAACTACTAAGAGCAATTATATTCTAACAAATAGGATAACAGAAAAAAAATGGATAAAATCTAGATATACATAACCTACTAAGACTCAGTCACAAATAGATAGAAAATCTCAGTATACCAAGAATGAGTAAGAAGTTTGAGTTGGTAATAGAAAGTCTCTCATCGCCGGGCGCCGTGGCTCAAGCCTGTAATCCCAGCACTTTGGGAGGCCGAGGCGGGTGGATCATGAGGTCAAAGGATCGAGACCATCCTGGTCAACATGCTGAAACCCCGTCTCTACTAAAAATACAAAAAATTAGCTGGGCATGGTGGCGCGTGTCTGTAATCCCAGCTACTCGGGAGGCTGAGGCAGGAGAATTGCCTGAACCCAGGAGGCGGAGGTTGCGGTGAGCCGAGATCGCGCCATTGCACGCCAGCCTGGGTAACAACAGCGAAACTCCGTCTCAAAAAAAAAAAAAAAAAAAAAAGTCTCTCATCAAAAAGACCCCGGGACCAGATGGCTTCACAGCTGAATTCTAGCAAACATATAAGAAAACTAATACTGTATCGGTCCATTTGTGTTGCTATTAAGGAATACTTAAGACTGGGTAATTTATGAAGACAAGTGGTTTATTTGGCTCATAATTCTGCAGGCTGTACACAAAGCACAGTGCTAGAATCTGCTTCTGGTGGGAACCTCAGGAAGCTTACAATCATGGTAGAAGGTGAAGGGGAGCCAGCATGTCATATGGCGAGAGAGGGAGCAAGCGATACCAGGCTCTTTTAAACAATGTGCTCTTGTGTAGACTCACACAGCAAGAACTAACTCATCACCAAGGGGATGACACTAAGCCTTTCTATTAATGAAAGATCTGCCCTCATGAACAACATTTCTATTGGGTACCACCTCCAACACTGGGGATCACATTTTAAGGTGACATCTGGAGGAGACAAACATCCAAGCTACATCAAACACCAATTCTTTTAAAACTCTTCAAAAAAAAAAAATTGAACTGGAGGGAACACTTCCAAACCCACTTTACAAGCCAGCATTACCCTCATACTAAAGCCAAACAAGGATAGTAATTATAAGCCAATATTCCTGATAAACGTAGGTGTAAAAATCCTCAACAAAATACTACAAACTTAATTAAACAGCACACTAAAAAGAACATTTGCCATAAGCAAGTGTGATTTATCCCAGGGATGCAAGGATGGTTCAACATATACAAATCAATAAGCATAATACACCACATTAGCAAAATGAAGGACAAAAACCATACGCTCAATGGACACAGAAAGCATTTGATAAAACTCAATATCCTTCATGATAAAAACTCTCAACAGGTATGGATGGAATATACCATAACACAATAAAGGCCATATATGACAGTCCCACAGCTAACATTATACTCAAGGGTGGAAAGTTGAAAGTTTTTCCTCTAACATCAGGAATAAGACAATAATGCCCACTCTCACCACTTTTTTTTTTAACATAGCACTGGAAATCCTTACCAGAGCAATTAGCCAAGAGACAGAAAAGAAAAGGGCTCCTAATATGAAAGGGAAAAATGAATTGTCTGTTTGTTGATGATATAATTTTACATATAAAAAACTCTATAAATACTCCAAAAAATTGTTAGAACTGATAAGCAGTATCAGTAAAGTTGCAGGATACAAAATTCACACACAATAATGAGTAGCATTCTTGTACCCTAACAGTGAACTATCTGAAAAAGAAATTAAGAAAACAATTCCATTTATAGTAGTAACAACAAAAACAACAACAAAAAAAGGCGTAAATTTTTAAAAATTGGTTAAATGACGTAAAAGATCTGTATATACTGAAAACTGTAAAACACTAATAAAATCAATTGAAAATGACACAAATAAATGGAAAGTTGTCCCATGAAAGAATTAATATTGTTAAAATACCCATAGTACCCAAAGCAATTTAGAAATTCAACGCAGTCTCTATCAAAATTCCAGTGTCATTTTTCACATAAATAGAAAAAATAATCCTTAAATTTGCATGGAACCTTTAAAACAAACCCAGATAGCAAAGGACTCTTGAGCAAAAAGAGCAAAGCTGGAGGTATCACACTTCTTGACATCAAAATATACTGGAAAGGTACAGTAATCAAACGAGCATAATATTGGCATAAAAACAGACACACTGACCAACACAGCAGGACTCAGAGCTCAGAAATAAACCCACACATTTATACACAATTGCTTTAAAAAAAATTTAAGAATAGGGTCTTACTACATTGCCTCGAACTCCTGGACTAAGAGATCCTATCACTTCAGCCTCCCAAGTAGCCAAGACTACTGTCATGAGCCACCACGTGTGGCTAACAATTCATTTTTGCTTCAGGTGCCTAGAACAAACAAAGGAGAAAATAAGCTTGTCAACAGATGATGTTGGAACATTGGATATTCACAAGCAGAAGAATAAAATTGGATTATTATCTTAGACCATATACAAAAATCAATACAAAATATATTAAAGACTTAAATATAGGACCTGAAACTATAAAACTCCTAAAGAAAACATGGAGAAAAACCTCCACAACATCGGTCTGGGCAACTATTTTTTGGATATGACCCCAAAAGCACAGGCAACACAAGTAAAAATAGACAAATGAGATTGCATTAAACTAAATAGCTTTTGAACAGCAAAGAAAACAATGGAGTGAAGAGACAACTCACAGAGTGGGAGGAAATACTTGCAAACCACACATCTGGTAAGGGGTTAATATCCAGCTATATAAGAAACTCACACAGCTCAAAACAGGAAAACAAATCACATAATTTTTAAATGGGCAAAGAACCTGATTAGAAATTTCTCAAAAGAAGACATACAAATGGCCAACAGATCTGTATAAAATAAATGCTCAATATCACTAATTATTCGAGAAATGCAAATTAAAACCACAATGAGACAGTACCTCACACTGTTAGAATGGCTATTTTCAAAAAGATGAAATAAAGGTCGAGTGTGGTGTAATCATAAAACATATTTGTGATGGTTATAATCCTCTTGAATTTGTTAAGCCTCAGTTTGTGGCTGTATAAGTCAGTTCTCACACTGCTATACAGAAATACCTGAGATTGGGTAATTTATAAAGAAAAGAGGTTTAATTGTCTCACAGTTCCACAGGCTGTATGGGAAGCATGGCAGGAAACTTACAATCATGGCAGAAGGTGAAGGGGAAACAGGCACATCTTACATGGCTAGAGCAGGAGGAAAGAAATAATGTATACTTATACCACTATTTCTTGTTTCAACAGCTCTAATCAATATCTATGGTAAAATTAAGTAAGCAGGAAGCCATTGACGTGAGACTGTCTTCATGCTTTGAATTCCTATGAGACAAAGTGCAACCTAACTTAGCATGTAAAGGAACTGAAACTTAACTTAGGAGTTTCAGTTTTATAACAGATAGCCAGGTCTCAGCCAATCACAAACAGCCAAGGTTCAACAAAGCGCAAGCAGCCAACTGACTGGCTCATGTCTAAATCAAGCAAAACCCTTAGCTGCAACAAGTCAAATTATTTCTGTACTTTGCTTTCCTGTTGTGTTTATAAATACTCATTGTCCACAGTTGCAGAGCTCTCTGAACCTCTTCTGGTTCTGAGCACTGCTTGATTCATGAATCATTCTTTACTCAAATAAACTGTTAAATTTAAACTGTCTAAGGTTTGTTGTTGTTGTTTTTTTTTTTTAACACTAGATAACCCTCTCAGCAATAGGAAGATGATAGTCCATAGAAGTGAATATGTTTTTCTTTTTGTTGTCTCCACTCCATATTATCCACAACAGGGTTCAACCTAATAATAAGAACAACAATGAAAACAGTAATTGTGTGGAGATAGACTGTAAGAACTCACATCAATGTTTTACTAGTCTGTGATTCTTAAAGTAAATATTTATGAGTCCATACTCATATAAATAACTGACTGAATAAATAAATAGAAAGAACAATTCTCCTATCAGAAAAAATCCAATTAATAAATGTAAAAAAATAAGGAAATAGAGAATCACCATTAGAACACCATAGTAACAATGGCTGCAGGCAAGATCCACTGATGAATAATGAAACTGAGGGGTGACAGTTTAGGGAGCAAACTGGATATGTGCATAGCCTCAAAGTATCTCCCCCAAATATTTATTGGTTACCATGGTGTTGTTAACATATATCCACACCTTCTTTAATATTCTTTCCTCCAGGGAATAGATTTAATCTACTCAACCCTCACTCCCAGTGTGGGCTGCACTAAGTGACTTCCTTCCAAAAACTAGGGTTTCGATAGGGGAAAATGGTGGCTTTACAGTAGAGAAATTTGCCAGTTGCTCCACCTTAACCAGGTGACCAAGATAAAGTCACCAGTGATAAGTCATGTTGATATCCTGTATCTCATGTCATGATTCAAGGAGAAGAGCACCTTACCTCTGTGGCATACTTCCCAAAAGTCCACAACCCTAGTCTTATTTTGAGGAAACATCAGACAAACCCAAATGAAGGGGCATGCTACAAAATAGCTGATCACTACTCTTCACAAATGTAAAGGTCATGAAACACTAGAAAAGGCCAAGAATCTTTCATAGAGATGAGAAGAATAAAGAGGCAGGATAACAAATTTATGTGTGGTATGCTGGACTGGATCCTTAGAAAAAGAGCATTAGTCAAAAAACTGGTGAAATCTGAGTAGAATCCGTGGTTCAGTTAATAGTAATGTACCAATGTTAATGTATCGGTGTTTATCGTTATACCATACTTATATAAGATTTTCACATTAGGTGAAGCTGGATGAGGGGTATTCAGAAACCTTATACTATCATTACAAGTCTTGTAAATCTACAATATTTCCAAATATAAAAAGTTTTTTAAAATAAGTGATCTACTTTTGATCTACCTTTGAAATACCTTTAATTATTATGCTGAATTAGCTCTTGGGCACTTTATGATTATTGGAGACAAACAAAAATGTAGCTGGGTGTGGTGGCTCATGCCTGTAATCTAAGCACTTTGGGAGGCCAAAGTGGGAGGATTACTCGAGCCCAGGAATGCAAGACCAGCCTGGGAAGCATGGTGAAACCCTGTCTCTACAAAAAACACAAAAATTAGCTGGGTGTGGTGGCATGAACCTACCTGCTACTCAGGAAGCTGAGGTGGGAGAACTGCTTAAGCTTGGGGAGCAGAGGTTGCAGTAAACCAAAATGGCACCACTGCACTTCAGTCTCGGGGACAGAGTAAGAGCCTGTCTCAAAAACAAAACAAAACAAAACAAAAACAAGAAAAAAGAAGAGCATGGTAGCTCAAATCTGTAATCCCAGCACTTTGGAAGGCCAAGGTGGTCGGATCACCTAAGATCAGGAGTTTGAGACTAGCCTGGCCAACTACTGAAGTCACAAAAATAATTAGCCAGGCGTGGTGGTGGGGACCTGTATATTAGCTCGCCCCATGCTCAGGAATGACCAAGGCAGTTTGGAGGTTAAACGCACGATGGAGTTGGTTAGAAAAAAATTACCCCTCGTAACTTTCTCACTGTTAAAACTTATGCAAAAGCGGTTGCAGCGCCCCTGGGCCACACCTGCGCGTTCCCCAAGGGGTCCCCAAACACCAGCAGGGTCCCCAACCACCCCTCCCCCAAGCTGAGGGCAGTCCTGGCCGAGGGCTGCAGGCTGGCCCCGCCCTGCGCGCCAGGGGGCCTCTGCCAGAGCAGCGGCTTTCTCTCCGAGGCTGCGCACTAAGGTGGTGGGCGGTCCGGGGCAGGCCGGGAACCCGGGTGTCTCTGCCGAGCCCCGGGAAAGGAGTTCCTACAGCAGCCGCTCTTCCGGAGCCTACGACATGGGGCCCGTGCCGCGCACCCTGGAGCTCTTCTACGATGTGCTATCCCCCTACTCCTGGCTGGGCTTCGAGGTGACGCCGGGGGAGCCGCCTCCGGGGGGGGCCTGGGGCGTGAGGGCGGAGGGAAGGGCGAGCGCAGGGCACAGGGGCAGAGGTCTCGTGAAACTCCTGGCGCTGCCATCGGGGTTAGGGTAAGCAGGGAGAGCTCCAGGGCTGAAAGTCAGTTTGTTCTTTGAAACAGGATAGAGTCGGTGGCTCCAAGCCGAGCCTTTATATCCCGACTACAGTTTCCCACAGTGGTGGAAAGAGGGGCGGCTCCAAACGTTCAGGGAGAAATCCAGGGAACGGCCACCTCTTAGCCCAACGATGGCAGTTTTGGGGGAAACTGGCCACAGGAGCAAAAATCCTGAAATAGATTTCTAGCAGTGGGGGGAGTTTTGCCATTTCAAACCAAACAATGTAGGGTGTCCGAATAACCCCTGCTCTGCACTTAGCGCCCCCCTTCCCTTTCCCTCGGTCTTTTACTTTCCCATCTGCCTTTCACTTTTCCATCCGCACACTGACTCTCCTTCTTGACCTCTGCCCACAGGTCCTGTGCCGGTATCGGAACATCTGGAACATCGACCTGCAGTTGCGGCCCAGCTTCATAGGAGGGATCATGAAAGACAGTGGTAGAAAGGGAGGGTAGGGGCAAGGGTGATTTCAGTGGCCCAGGATAGCTGACCACAGCAGGTCCTTATACTGGCACTGGCAGCTAGAAAGCTGCCCTCTGCAGTGGTGGCTCACACCTGTAATCCCAGCCCTTTGGGAGGCGAGGTGGGTGGATGACGAGGTCACAAGTTCAAAACCAGTCTGGCCAAGATGGTGAAACCCATCTCTAGTAAAAATACAAAAATTAGCCACTACAGTGGCAGGCGCCTGTAATCCAAGCTACTAGGGAGGCTGAGGCAGGAGAATTGCTTGAACTCGGGTGGCGGAGGTTGCAGTGAGCTGAGATCACGCCACTGCACTCCAGCCTCTGTCGAAAAAAGAAAGGCAAGAGAAGGCAAGGGAAGGCAAGGGAGGGCAGAGCAGGGCAGGGCAGGGCAAGGCAAGGTGGAGAGGGGAGGGGAGCAGAGGGGGAAAGAAAAGAAAGAAAGAAAGCTGCCCTCTGCCCAAAACCCAGGCCGAGGTTGCCAAACCTGGGACCCTTAGGTCTTCTCTCACTTCAAGTGCCCAACCTTCCCCTGCCAGGAAACAAGGCTCCAGCTCTGATTCCCCGCAAAGGACAATACATGGCAAATGACATAAAACTCCTGAGACAGCATGTCCAGGTTCCCATCCAGTTCCCTAAGGACTTCTTCTCTGTGGTTCTTGAAAAAGGTAAAGAGAGTGGGGTGCAGACAGGGTATCCAGTGAAGAGCAGAGAAGTCAGAGATTGAGGGGCTAGGATGGAGGGGCTGGGGGAGACTAAAGTGAGTGAAGCCTGCCTTGGGAAGCCTCAGGATCAGCATTGAGGAAGCTGAAGGTTGCCAGGCATGAAAGGGAGGAAGAGCAGGCAAACAGGTCATGGGAATCTTGGGTGAGAGGCTGAGGGCAGAGGAGTTCTGGGGGATGTCAGAAGCAAGGAAGAGCTAGTTTTCCACCAGGAAAGCAGCAAGAGGAGCCGTTTCTGAGTGCCTTTGCCCCACAGGAAGTTTGTCTGCCATGCGTTTCCTCACCGCCGTGAACCTGGAGCATCCAGAGATGCTGGAGAACGTGTCCCGGGAGCTGTGGATGCGCATCTGGTCACGGGTGAGTGCAGGGCTCTGGAAATCCTCTCGGAGGGCCTTGGATGACTTTCTGACCTTCCCCAGGCACGTTTTCAAAGTCACGATCCTGCCCTCCCCTGGAGGATCTACTGTCCTCCAGTCACACCCCTCTCCCTGGACCACCTTCCTGCTGAGTGTTCTCTTTCCAGGATGAAGACATCACCCAGCCCCAAAGCATCCTGGCCGTGAGTGTCCTGGCTCCACCCCAACCTCACTCATAGGGAATCTGAAAACAGTTGGCATTTGGGGGTAAAGAAGACAACAGGTCTCTTATTGCCTGGAAAAGTTTATAATTACTGGGTAATAAAGGATGTCTGTAATTCAGGGGACAAATTACTAAAAAGCTGGAACTAAGGATTCTCAAAAAGATATCTCAAGGTTGAAAGGGGAAGTGCAAAAGGGACAATATGTGGATAGAATTTATTTGCTGAAAGATGCCAGTGAGAGAAAGATGCTCAGTGTTGGAACCCCTGGAATGGGAGGGATAGAGTGTTCCCAAGTCTCCACATACTCCAACACAAACCTCATCAACACATCCAGAGTGGAAAGCAGGAGACATTTTCAAAGAGGCTTTAAAAAGATAAATGAGATAACTGACTAATGCCAGGTTTATATAGAAGCTTGAGTGAGAACAAATGGAAATAGTTCAAAACATTGACCAGTGAGCCATAGATGGGCGTAGAAAAGGAAGTTTGTCTTCAGGATTAAATTAGGAAATTCAAAACAGTATTTTTTCCTCCAGTTTACAAAAAAATTGTTGAGACCTATTCAAATTTAATACATAAAGTGGCAAATCACACAAAGTTAAATGTATAAAGAATGGCAAATATATCTTCTACAGTCTATATTCCTGCAAAGTAAGAGTAATTTTCAGCTTGCTTCTTTACTTCATATTTAATAATCATTTTCCATGTAATATATTTTTTTGAGACAGGGTCTGGCTCTGTAACCCAGGCTGGAGTCAGTGGTGTGACTATAAGTCACTGCAACCTCCGCCTCCTGGGCTCAAGTGATCTTCCAACCTCAGCCTCCTGAGCAGCTGGGACTACAGGCAAACACTACCATGCCCGGCTAATTTTTTGTAGAGAAGGGGTTTCACCATGTTGCTCAGGCTGGTCTCGAACCCCTGAGCTCAAGAAATCTGCCTTCTGCCACCTCCCAAAGTGCTGTGATTACAGGAATGAGTCACTGTGCAGTCTCCATGCAATTTTTAACTCTTTGAAAGTATAGTTATTTGTTTCCATGGAGATTCCATTGAGTGGACTTATTTTTGTTTTACTTAACCATTTTTCTGTTATTAAACATTTTGTGTGGGACATAATTCTCTAATTCAACCATAGTGTCTCATTAGGACAGGCTACATGAGTTCATGGGTCCCACATCAGATCTAAGAGGTCAAGTTGCTGTGGTTCTCAATCTTGGCTGTGCATTAAAATCACCTGGAGCAGCTTGAAGCTAACCCTTTCCCCTGGAATTGTAATGTCATTGTTTTTGCTTTCTTCATGTGTGTTTTTGTTTTTGTTTTTTGAGACAGTATCTTGCTTTGTCACCCAGGTGGGGGTGCAGTGGCATGATTATGGCTCACTGCAGACACAACCTCTTGGGCTCCAGTGATTTCCCATCTCAGCCTAATAAGTAGTTGGGACTTCAAGCATGTGCCACCATGCCTAATTTTTTTTTAATTTTTTTGTAGAGATGGGGGTTTCACTATGTTGCCCAGGCTGGTCTCGAACTCCTGGGCTCAAGCAGTCTTCTGCCTCAGTCTCCCAAAGTGCTGGAATTACAGGCATGAGCCACAGTGCTTGGCTCTAGTTTTCAGGGATAACCTCGTGGAGATTTTTTAAATTTGCCCAAGAGTTTCAAATGGGCAGTCAAAGTTAGGAACCACTGGTCCCAAACTATACCAACAAACCCCAAACTAAAGCCTTTGTCTTGATCTTAAAGCCAGGTAGGTGGCTGCAGCCATGTGCCTTGTTAAAAAGTCCTCAGGAAATTCCACTGGAATTAGAGCCTAGCTCATGATTCAAAAAAGCATGAGATATTCAGAAATTCTGGGAAGTAGGAAAGAAAGCACCCTGGACTTGAATTCTAGAGACCTGGATTCTAGCGTTAGCTCTGCCACCAACATGCTCTGTAACTCTGAGCAAGTAATGTATCACTTCTAGATTTAGACTCTTTGTGAAATAAAGAGATCTATCTAGCTGGTCTCTAAGATGTCCCCTGGTATTAATTTCTGTAATTGACTCTGTGCCATCTACTTTTTCCACCCATCTCAAGATTTGGGAGAAAGGAAAAAGTTTCTCTTGGCAAGGACAGATCTCCACTTGGGGGTGAGGGTAAGGGCATTTCCAGGAAAATTTTGGGGCAGAAAATAAACAGAGCAGAGTTTTCCTCTGAGATGAGATCCCCATCCAATACCATGCAGCTACAGTTGTATTCCCTACTACATTCCCTTAGGCTGCTAAGAAGGCTGGTATGTCTGCGGAACAAGCCCAGGGGCTTCTGGAAAAGAGCTCAACATCAAAGGTGAAGAGCCAGCTCAGGGAGACCACTGAGGCAGCCTGCAGATACGGGGTGAGCCGCTCTTTTTGTGTGTTCCCAGCCCCCATCCTGAAGATGGAGACTGAGAATCTCTAGATGTGAGTCCCCATGCTCCTGTCCAAAAGCTCCCTTTCCAAGTGTTCTCCTCAGTGCTCTTAAACAACCCTCATCTTCTCCCTTCCTTTCCCTGAGCCCAAGAAAAGAAGGGAAGAAGATGGATATTGAGAGAAAAGACGGCATCTTAGAAACAGGAAGGCACCTGGGGCCACAGAGCCTCTTACACCTCTTGGCTTCTGTGAACTCAGAAAAATACTCGCTTGAAGCCTTCAAGTCCAGCCTAATACTGGCTCCTTTGCCTTCCTCCCTGCACTGTAACTGCTTTCTCCAGGCCTTTGGGCTTCCCATCACTGTGGCCCATGTGGATGGCCAAACTCACATGATATTTGGCTCTGACCGGATGGAGCTGCTGGCGTACCTGCTGGGTAAGTTAAAGATTCAACACTGAGCTGCCTTTGACCCCAGCTCCACCCCTACTTTATCAGTTGACCAGAAGGAGGAGCTCAGAGCAAAAAATATTCTTGGCACTTCCAGTAACAAAGCCTTATGCAGTCAGTGCTATTCTAGGTTGAATGGGGAGGGGCTGTCTTCACCCCCGTAGGAGAGAAGGAAGCCTTCTATACCTCGAAGCCATGCAAGGCTCTTTCTAGAAAACCCCTGGGACCTTGTAGGGCCAACTCCTGCTACCAGCACACCTAAGAACAGTGTGCAGAGTCTGTCATTTTCTTCATCCAGGAGAGAAGTGGATGGGCCCTGTGCCTCCAGCTGTGAATGCCAGACTTTAAGATTGCCTGGAGGAAGCAAACTCTTGGGATAAAACAGCGGGCCATCTGCTTAACCCCCGGCTCCACTATAAGGCACTGGGACTTGCATTTCTCTATCTGATACAGGTATTTTCTGTGGCCCTGGGGGCTGTCTCTCTTCCCCCTGGCCCCAAGGATGCCAGGAAGGGGCCACCATTAGCCATGCGGCAACCTGTACTTCTGTGACTCACAAGTGCCTTTCAGAGAGCCCCAATTCTGCTTTCCCACAAATAAATCTAATGCCATCAGGCAAAACCTTTCTCGGTCTCTTATCTGTTCTGGTGTTGTTGGTGTGTTCATTCCTGGGGTCATATCCTGCTCACTCCAGGGGCAGCTAAAGGAGACCTCTTTCTGTACTTCCAGCCAGACCAGCTATCCAGTCCACCTTGGGCAGCTTGTGTGGTGGAAGAAGTGAGAATAGTCCCCTGTTCTCTCACACAGAAACTCCCCAGGTCTCCCTGTCAGCAACAGAAAACCAAGCAAGATGGACTTTGCAACTAACCAGTTTGGGATTTACTGTCTTCTGACCCACCACAGTGACTGAGATGGGGCTAGGATCAGAAGCCCAGTGGGAGTGAACAGCAGAGGGAACCAGTCTGGTTGAGTTTGTGCCAAGATACTTAAACCTGGTCCAGCCACACCCATAGAGCCAGAGCAAGGCAGTACAGGGAAACTGGCTGGAGTTGCTGGGGTTTGGAGAAGTTGCACACCCTTACATAGTTACCTCCCTTAACCCTCAGTGCAGATCTTAAGAAAACTCCAAGGCTTCTCTTCCTGACCTAGTATAAGCCCTGTTCCCTACTACATATGTATAACTTTTCCATTCTCCCAGTAATTGGCCCAGAGTCCCTGTCTCTAGCTGTGCCCACTGTGCAATGATTGGAATTCCCTGTTTCAATAGTATTTTGACTTCTTTGAGAATACTCTGTATTTGGAAGCTGAAATCTCACTTGGATCTGTTGTTGGGAACCAGGTACAGAGCCTTAGATAGTTTCAGGAGCAATGCCACCTTCCCTTCCATCCCTCCCTCTGGCTCTTCAGATAGTCCATTTTCCCCTTTTATCTCCCATTACTTTGTGTCTTCCTCTCTCACCTTTTCCATGTCTCTAGCATCCTCCAAGATTTAAAATCATCTTTACCCAGCTTATCTGTGAAGCAATGGCAAAAGAACATCTCCAGATTAAGCACTCTTTTTCTTCAAAGGAGTTTGATGGCATATACAACTAGTATAAAACAAAAATATGGGAAGATATCTAATCTTAAAAATCATAAGGGTGAATTAAGACAAAACAAAGCTGCCCAGAGCAGGGTGAATGGAGACAGTTTTATGAATAAAAATGCTTGGCTCAGTACTATTTGTTGATATCAAAAATTGTGAACAATGTAAGCATCTATCAGCAGGAGAATACTTTAATAAATTACGGCACATTCAGGAGATAATATGTTATAGCCATCAAAAATTGTATTTGTGGCTGGCGCGGTGGCTCACACCTGTAATCCCAGCACTTTGGGAGGCCAAGGTGGGCAGATCACCTGAGGTCAGGAGTTTGAGACCAGCCTGGCCAACTTGGTGAAACCCTGTCTCTACTAAAAATACAAAAATTACCCAGGCATGGTGTCACACGCTTGTAATCCCAGCTACTCAGGAGACGGACGCTGGAGAATCACTTGAACCCAGGAGGCGGAGGTTGCACTGGGCCAAGATCATGCCACTGCACTCCAGTCTGGACGGCAGAGCGAGACTCTGTCTCAGAAATCTTACTTGTGAAGAATTGTTAAGAACATTGGAAATTCTTAGGATATAATATTGATTGGAAAGACATAAAACTATATAGTATGATCTCAATATATCTTGATATATAAAACTATAAAACAGGACATTATTAATTCTGAGGTAAAATATATAAAACCCTTTCCATTTTATTTGTATATCTTAAATTTTTTCATTTTTAAAATGATCACATTCTGATATATAAAATAATAAAAATGAAAAATAAAAAATTGTGTGGATTGACATTGCAGTACAACTGCGCATCTTGCCCATTGATTTCCAAATGTATTAGCTGCTTAACTTAATCCTGAATCTTCCCAGGCTTAAGTGGGATAATGTTTTATTGTAGATGCTTATGTCCTGGTGCTACCCAGTCATTATTTGAAGACTTTATCATTCTATTTTCTGAATCCAGTGGCTGACTTTAATCTTCTCTGAAGGAACTAGACAATTTCTAGACTAATTCTTACACTCATGATCCAGATTGTAATTTCTGAACTACTTCTTCCAAATGGAATCAAAACAAGAAAGGGGAAAGCCTCTCAAAACAACTTTATGTTAATAACGGAACACTCTTTTCTTCTAATCCAAGGAGGTTTTCACAGTTTTTCTTAGTTTCTTGCTCTCTTCCCTTCTAATCAATAATTGTAATGTAATATGAAATTTGCGACTTTGCCAATACTCAGATTCAATACTGAACCACTTTCTTGCATTGTAATTCAAATTCCAAGCTTAACAACTAGCTTTATGTTTCCAAAACAATCTTATTATATATGTATTTTCTTAGGTGAAGTTTCCAGAAGTGATTTTTTTTTTACAGAGCCACACACATGGTAATTCAAAAAAATAATGCAGGCATGTGGTAAAAACAGTAAAAGCAAGATATCAATAAAAAGTGAAGAGTCCTCCCTTTCTCATTCCCATTCCTAATTTTTTATATATCCTTTTTGTAAGATATAATGTAGAGAGAGTCCATATGCTCTTCACATACTTTTTTCCCCAGTGGTAACATCTTGCATAACTATAGGACAATAATACAGTTAGGAAATTGACATTGATACAATCCAGCCACCTTATTCAGATTTCACCAGTTTAACACATGATCATTGTGTCTGTATTGAGTTCTATATAATTTCCTCACATGTGGGCTGATGATCACCACCATAGTCAAGATAACGAAACATTTTCAGCATAAAGATTTCTCATGCTACCCTTTTATAGCAATAGCCATCTCCCTCCATCCCCATACTTCCCTAACCCTTGGCAATCACTAATCTGTTCTTTATATCTTATCATTTCAATAATGCTATATAAATAGAATCAGATTTTATTGTTTTCATTTGAGATCTATCCAAGGTTTTGAAATATATCAAGAGTTGATTCCTTTTTATTGCTGAATAGTATTAATATTCTATAGTGTTAATGTAACACAGTATGTTTAAACATTCACCTCTTGAAGGACACTTGGATTGTTTCCAGTTTGAGGTTCTTCCAAATAAAGCTACTCTGTGCGTTCATGTGGAGATTTTTATTTTCATTTCTCTGGGTAAATGCTGAGGAGTACAACCACTGGCTCCCATGGTAAGTGCATGTTTAGATTTTTAAGAAACTGTCAAGGCTGGGTGCATGGTGGTTCCCACATGTGATCCCAGCACTTTGGGAGGCCAAGGGATAAGGATGGCTTGAGTCCAGGTGCAAGACCAGCCTGGGCAACATGGCAAAACCCCATCTCCAAAAAATACCCAAAAAAAATTGCCAGGCACAGTGATGTGTGTGCCTGCGGTCCCAGCTAACTGGGAGGCTAACGTGGGAGGATAACTTGAGCCTGTGTGGTGGAGGTTGTAGTGAGCTATGATCACACCACTGCACTCCAGCTTAGACGACAGAGCCAGACCCTGTCTCTGGAAAAAAAAAAAAAAGAAAGAAGGAAACTGCCATACTGTTTTCCAGAGTGGCTAATTTCACTTTTCCACCAGCAATACATGAGTGATCCAGTTTGTCCACAGCCTCACCAGCATTTAGTGTTACTACTATTTTTTACTTTAATCCTTCTGGTAGGTGGGTAGTGATAGCTCATTTTGATTATAATTTGCATCTCCCCAATGAATAATGAACATCTTTTCATGTGCAATTTACCATCTGTACATGCTTGTCAGTAAAATGTCTATTCATGTCTTTGCCCACTTTCTAATTAGGCTCATTTGAAAATTTCTCATATTCATAACAATAGATTTTAAAGGAATTTACAAACTGTAAGAATACATTTTTTGAGACAATGGGGAAAATGATATGGAGTGAATATTAGGTAATATTAAAGAATTAATGTTAATTTCATATGTGATAATAGCTGAGTGGCTGTGCACAAAAAAAATTTTCATTGGTTGTAATTCATTTTGAAATATTTAGAATAGGGTCAGACGCAGTGGTTCATGCCTGTAATCCCAGCACTTTGGGAGGTCAACGGGGGTGGATTACGAGGTCAAGAGATCCTGGCCAACATGGTGAAACCCGATCTCTACTAAAAATATAAAAATTAGCCCGGCACAGTGGTGCACACCTGTAATCTCAGCTACTCAGGAGGCTGAGGCAGGAGAATTGCTTGAATCCAGGAGGAAATAAAGTAAGACAAATACCATATGATCTCACTTACATGTGAACTTTAAAAAAGTTGAACTTAACAGAAGTAGAGAGTAGAACAGTGATTACCAGAGGCTGGAGATGGGAGATGGGCACTGGTGAGATGTTGACCAAAGAGTACAAAGTTTCAGTTAGGAGGAATAAGTTCTTAATACATATTGTGTAGTATGGTGACCATGATTAATAATCATGTACTGTACCTATAATGCAATAAAAATTAAAACAAAATAATAATAATCATGTACTGTATATTTCAAAATTGCTATAAGAACAGATGTTAAATGTTGTCAGTATATAAAAATCATGAGTAAATGAGGTGATGACATGTTAATTAGCTTAATATTCTACAATGTATACATATATCAGAACATCACACCATATCCCATACACATATACAATTATTTGTCAATTTAAAATAAAATTTTGAATTAAAAAAATATGGGCCGGGCACGGTAGCTCACGCCTATAAACCCAGCACTTTGGGAGGCCAAGGCGGGTGGATCAAGACCATCCTGGTCAACATGGTGAAACCCCGTCTCTACTAAAAATACAAAAAAAATAGCTGAGCATGGTGGTGCATGCCTGTAGTCCCAGCTACTCGGGAGACTGAGGTGGGAGAATTGCTTAAGCCCAGGAGGCGGAGGCTGTAGTGAGCCGAGATCGCACCATTGCACTCCAGCCTGGGTAACAAGAGCAAAACTCCTTCTCAAATAAATAAATAAATAAAAGTATTACATAAATGCTGTGAAAAAAAAGAGAATATATTGAGATAATAATTCTGTGATACTCCATGTTTTATCCTATCCCCACAGTTCTAAGCACACAGGCTGGTTTCATGGGCTCGAAACCTGTGCATTCACACAGGGCCTCAAAATCATTTAATGTTCTGCTATCATTGTCTTGAAATTCTTAATAACATCTGAATCCACAGCCCTGCATATTTATTTTTCATAATTTATGTGGCTATAGCTGATCCTGTAAGCATATAACATATGTGGATTAAATGCTTCTAAAATAGAGGAACAACTCAGATATTATGGGTTTGGTTTCAGAGCACCACAATAAAGTAAATATCACAACAAAAGAATATTGCAATAAAGTGAGTCACACAACTTTTTGGTGCATATAAAAGTTATAGTTCAGCATACTAATGTTTATTTATTTATTTATTGTTTTGAGACGGAGCTTCGCTCTTGTTGCCTAGGCCAGAGTGCAATGATACAATCTCAGCTCACTGCAACCTCTGTCTCCTGGGTTCAAGCGATTCTCCTGCCTTAGCCTCCTGAGTAGCTGGGATTACAGGCATGTGCTACCATGCCCGGCTAATTTTGTATTTTTAGTAGAGGTGGGGTTTCTCCATGTTGGACAGGCTGATCTTGAACTCCCGACCTCAGGTGATCCACCAACCTCAGCCTCCCAAAGTGCTGGGATTACAGGCATGAGCCACCGTGCCCAACCCATACTAATGTTTATTAAGTGTGCAACAGTATGTCTAAAAAAAAATGTACATTTCTTAGTTTAAAAATGTGTAGTTACTATAAAATGCTGATGATCATCTGAGCCTTCAGTGAATCATAATTTTTTTGCTAGTGGAGGATCTTGCTCAGTATGGATGGCTGCTAATTGATCAGTGTGGTAGATGCTGAAAGATCAAATGGCTGTGGCAATTTGTTGACAGGGTCTCACTCTGTCACCCAAGTAGGAGTGCAGTGGCCCGATCACAGCTCACTGTGGCCTTGCATTCCTTCCACCTCAGCCTCCCAAGTGGCTGGAACTACAGATGCTTGCCACCAGCCCCAGCTAAATTTTGTATTTTTTGTAGAGAGAGTTTTACTACGTTGCCCAGGCTGGTCTCCAACTCAGGCTCAAGCAATCTTCCCACCTTGGCCTCCCAAAGTGCTGGGATTACAGGTATGAGTCACCATGCCTAGCACAAATGTTCTTAATGGCATCTAGAATAGTGAATACTTTTTGGAAGGTTTTCAATTTACTGTACCCAGATCCATCAGAGGAATCACTATCTACGCAGCTATAGCCTTACAACATACTTTAGGCCAGGCACCGTGGAAAAATTAGCCAGGAGTGGTGATGCATACCTGTAAACCCAGCTATTTAGAAGGCTGAGGCAGGAGAATCACATGAACCAAGGAAACAGAGATTGCAGTGAGCTGAGATCACACCACTGCACTCCAGCCTGAGCGACAGAGCAAGACTCTGTCTCAAAAAAAAAGAAAAAAAAAAGGCCGGGTGCGGTGGCTTATGCTTGTAATCCCGGCACTTTGGGAGGCAAAGGCAGGCAAATCACCAGGTCAAGAGAGCGAGACCATCCTGGCCAACATGGTGAAACCTCGTCTCTACTAAAAATACAAAAATTAGCTGGGCGTTGTGGTGTGTGCCTGTCGTCCCATCTACTTGGGAGGCTGAGGCAAGAGAATTGCTTGAACCCAGGAGGCAAAGGTTGCAATGAGCCAAGATTGTGCCACTGCACTCCAGCCTGGCGGCGACAGAGCAAGATCTATCTCAAAACAAATACACACAAACACACACACACACACACACACAATTTTAAAAGAATATAGGCCAGTTACAGTAGCTCACACCTGTAATCTTAGCATGTTGGGAGGTTGAGGCAGGCAGATTTGTTGGGATCATGAGTTCAAAACCAGCTGAGCCAACATGGCAAAATCCTGCCTCTACTAAAAATACAAAAATTAGTAAATTAGCCGGGTGTGGTGGCAAGCACCTGTAATCCTAGCTACTTGGGAGGCCAAGGCATGATAATGGCTTGAACCTGGGAGGTGGAGGTTGCAGTGGGCTAAGGTCACACCACCACGCTCCAGCTTAGGAGACAGAGTGAGACTCCATCTCAAAAAAAAAAATGTATATATACATATATATATATATATGTATATATATATATATGTATATATATATATGTATATATATATATACACACACACACACATATATACATATATATGTATATGTATATATACATATACCCTCCACCTCCCAGGTTCAATACATATATACATATGTATATATGTGTATATATATACGTATATATACACATATATACATATGTGTGTATATATATACATATATATAATATTCTTGCCTATGGGATTGACTGGGAAGATATATGGGGGAACCTTCTGGGTGACAGTAATATTTTCTATCCTGATTGGAGTTTGAGTTACACAAATGTACGTCTGTGCCAAAACTCATGGAATTATCTACCTAAAGTAGGCAAATTTTACTTCAAAGGAAAAAAATTAACTATAAACAAATATTGAACTCATTACTTTTAAAGTAAGTTGCCCACATCAGAAGACTACTGATGTTTATACACTTTAAAATGTATCAAAAAGTAAGATGCATTGATGGTTAGATAAAGGAATGAATAGATGGAAAACAAGTACACTATAATGTTAATTGTAAAATCTAGGTGGTAAGTACATGGGTGTTCACTGTAAAATTCTTATATATAAATATGTGTGTATATATATATATATAATTTTTTTTTTGAGACAATGTCTTACTCTGTCACTCAGGCTGGTGTGCCATGGCCCAATCTTGGCTCACTGCAATCTCTGCTTCCTAGGGTCAAGAGATTCTCTAGCCTCAGCCTCCCATGTAGCTCAGACTACAGGCGTGAGCCAGCAACACCTGGCTAATTTTTGTATTTTTCGTAGAGGCAGGGTTTCACCATGTTACCCAGGCTGATCTTGAACTCCTGAGCTCAAAGCAATCCGCCCACCTTAGTCTCAAAGTGCTGGAATTACTGGCATGAGCCACCATGCCCAGCCCCTTTTCTGTGTGTTTTTGGTCATTCACATAAAATGGTCTATACATATCTACATATGTTGATAAGGCACAATCTCCAACATCAAAATATAAAGCAATATCTATGGCATGCTCCCAGATGCATAAACCAAGGGAGCCTGTATATATCCTTTGCATATTTATGGTCTCTCTCTGGGGAGGAGGTACCCAGAAATAGTTGGGAAAGAGACTGTCTCCTGGGAAGGGGACTGACAGACTGAGGTTTATGGGTATAAAAAAGATTTACTCTTTATTATAATTTCTTTCACTGTTGAATTTTATATCAAATGTATAAATCATTTTTAATTAACTAAAATAACTATATTTTAGTAATCCACATATTTAATTTTTATGTTTAAATGCAATTATATCCATGCAGTATTAATTCTTCTTTCTTTTTTTTTTGAGATGGAGTCTTGTTCTGTTGCCCAGACTAGAGTGCAGTGGCGCCATCTCGGCTCACCACAACCTTTGCCTCTCAGGTTCAAGCGATTCTCCTGCCTCAGCCTCCCAAGTAGCTGGGACTACAAGCATGTGCCACCACGCCCGGCTGAGTTTTATATTTTTAATAGAGATGGGGTTTCACTATGTTGGCTGGGCTGGTCTCGAACTCCTGACCTCATGATCCGCCCACCTAGGCCTCCCAAAGTGCTAGGATTACAGGTGTGAGCCACCATGCCTGGCACATTATTACTTTTTCAGATACTGTGTTCTTTTGTTTTGTTTTGTTTCTTTTTTTAAGACAGAGTCTTGCTTTGTCACCCAGGCTGGAGTGTAGTGGCACAGTCATAATTTTCTGCAACCTCGAAATCGGGTTCAGACAAGCCTCCCCAAACAGCTTCCCAAAGAGCTAGGATTACAGGCAGGTGTCACTGTACCTGGCTAATTTTTAATTTTGTGTGTGTGTAAAGATAGGGTCTCACTATGTTCCCAGGCTGTCCGATACTGTCTTTAATCACTGTTTAATTATTTCATATGCATGTCTTATCTCTCTATCCATATCAGAAAATCCTGGAGACCATGATCAAATATGTTACCTCTCCTGGGTAGATGCCCTTAGAAGTTGGCACAGGGCTATGTACAATGTAGTTACAAACAAATGCTCTGTGGTAAAATCAGGTCCCAGTGACAGGGTGGTGCCCCTCGCTGGACCCACACACAGTTGTGCCCATTACAGTCAGACCCAGACTCACATTGGCTGTAGTTCCCCAAGCTGGAGGAGCCAGGTGGGAAAGGGTGATATACTTGGGTATAGTTTCATCGATTTACAGATTAGAAACCAAAGCTCAGAAAGGTTAAGTAACTTGCCCAGGGTCACACTGCTAGTTAAGTGGTAGAACTGAGATTTGAAACCAGGGTTGGCCAAAGCACATGTGCTTAACTGCACTGCCTCCTGTTTGCTCATATTTACAGGCATATTCATGTGGAACTCTGTTGTCACTATTGGTAGACATTTCTAACAAATACAATGCTCTTTTTGTTGTTGTTACTCAGCGACAACCACACTCAGTTTCTCAAATTCCAGAAGCTTTTTGTGGCTTAGTGCTGAATATCTGAGTTAGACTGACTGCCTCAACCCCACTGTTCACTCAGTTCTTGCTTAGTGAACTTTGTACAATATTAAAACTAGTTGATGGGGGGTGAAAGCATGTATTTATCCTTACATACTGGAGGATTTATTATTTGGTGTAAGCATTTCCATCTAGAAAATATCAATGTTGCTCACCCATGTCATGATAAACCATTTATCCACCTTCCTTACACATTTTGGAGAAACTGTGACTAAGGCAATTAACGAATGGGAAAACATTACCCAGCTGAATTAAAAGGTCAAGGTTCTGAGTTTCATTCGAACTAAAAAAATCATGTAATTTCTCTGAGCTTGTTTCCTCCTCTGCAAAATGAAAATGATAATCAGACAGCCCAAATGATGGTTAATAAGGATCAAATGAGAACGTGTATGTGGGTCCAGTCAATTGATTCTACACAAAAGTATGTAACTATTGCCACTGATATCTTTTTAGAAGTCACCAGCAGTGGGTTGTATGCTTATTCAGTTTAAAGGGATCTATTTTATAGTTGTCTTCATCAAATGAGAAAAGGTAAGCCTCCCAATACAGAGCTCACAATCTTCATTTCCCTATCCACCTTAAATGTCAATAACCTTAATTTACCTTCTGATAGTCTCCTTGACTGCCCTTGCTGCCTCAAGATCAGCCTTTTCTTAAGATGCCAAATGGTGAGGAAAAATAGCATGTAACCACTCCTCCAGAGAAGAGCAGAATAATGATTCAGAATACTCTAGTGTTTTGTTAAATTATCATTTGAGAGCAGCCCAAGAAAGTGTTTAGAGAAGTATGGCACAGTGCTTAAGAGCCAGGATTATGGGTTCAGATCATGGTTTCGAATCCTGACTCCACCCTTGATTAGCTACCCGCATTCCTCAGGCTTCTAACCTCATCTACGAAGCGGACATAATCACAGTAACTACCTCTTAGTATAGCATACATATTTTAAATTACTTAATTTGCGTAAAGTATTTAACACAGTAAGGAGTATGCACAAAACATCCTGTACATGTTGATTGCAACTGTAAAGTACTCCCAGATTCTGAAACACAAAAATCACAGAAATACAAAGCCACAGCGACAAGCACACAGTGGGAAGTAATAAGCTTGACTTCTCCCTCATTCCCTCCCACTTCCCTTCACCGTCATCTGCCCAAACAAGCTGGGAACAGTGGGCAGGGAGAAGTAATTCCATCTCCAGTAAGGTTTGCCAAAGGCAGGCAAGTAGAAAATGGAATGACAATTGAATTAAGTGGCGCATTCCTGTTTTGCTAAGGATGTTACCTTAATGAAGAAATAAAGGAAAGCAAAACCTTTGGGAAGCAATTTGGCCAAATGCGTTCAGGACAATAAAAACTTTCCTATTGCTATCATTTCCTATTCCATATTAATCACTGTTTAATTATTTCATATACATGTCTTATATCTCTATCCATATCAGAAAATCCTGGAGACCATGATTTTCTTAAAATTTATCCTGAGAAAATAATGCAAAACAAAAGGAAAACTATACATAAGATGTTCATTGCATTATTTCTTAAACAGTTTTATTAAGGTGTGAAAGGAAAAGAAATCTTGGGACCCCAAACTTACTAAGCCAAAGGGAAAGGTCAAGCTGGGTACGGGGTTGTGCAAACCTGCTTCCCATTTAGTTTTTTTGTTTTGCTTTGGTTTTTTTAAATTTATTATTATTATTATTATTTTGAGATGGAGTCTTGCTCTGTTGCCCAGGCTGGAATGCAGTGGCACAATCTCAGCTCACTGCAACCTCTGTCTCCTGAGTTCAAGCAACGCTCCTGCCTCAGCCTCCCAAGTAGGTGGGATTATAGGCACACACCACCACGCCAGCTAATTTTTATATTTTTAGTAAAGATGGAGTTTCACCATGTTGGCCCGGCTGGTCTCAAACTCCTGACCTCATGATCCGCCCACCTCAGCCTCCCAAAGTGCTGGGATTACAAGCATGAGCCACTACACCCAGCCCTGTTTTACTTTCTAAGTAAGATGGCTGCAAAGATGAAAAGCTACACAACTCCCTCACACTTTGCTCACAAGGAAATGTGGTCCCCAAGATCTTCACCCTAAAGCAGTTCAGCTAAAGTTCACCATGGCAATGTAAATAGCTTATCTTCACAGGTGGGGGGGCACAGGACAGAACTGAAAGTCATCCCTCTGCCCACTGAGACAAATGCATATCTGATTGTTTCCTCTGTCCTACTGTCTACATTATCTTATGTAAAAATGCAGATTAACTGAGTCCAGACAAAGGCATGTATGACTATTTTCCCCTACCCTCAACCCATGGAAATTGTGTATTTCTCAATGTCCTGCCATTACCCCTTTAAATATTGAAGTCACCAAAATCATCTTAAAAGAAAGGCATAGACTTGTCTCCTGGGTGCACTTCCTTAACTTTGGCAAATAAATCTCCTAAAATGACTGAGACTTGCCTCAGTCATTTTTCTTGATTGACAAAGGTATAATTCATCCTTTTTTTTTTCTTTTGAGACAGAGTCTCGCTCTGTTACCAGGCTGGAGTGCAGCAGCACAATCTTGGCTCAGCTCACTGCAACCTCTGCCTCCTGTGTTCAAGCACTTCTCCTGCCTCAGCCTCCGGAGTAGCTGGAACTACAGGCAGGTTCCACAATGCCCAGCTAATTTTTGCATTCTTGGTAGAGATGGGGTTTCACCATGTTGACCAGGATAGTATCTATCTCTTAATCTCATGATCCACCAGCCTAGGCCTCCCAAAGTGCTGGGATTACAGGTGTGAGCCACGGCACCCAGCCAATTCATTTTTTTAAAGTACACAATGCAGTGAGGTTTTTAAAGAACTATTCACAGAGTTGTGCAAATATCACCATTATGTAATTTTAAAACATTTTCACCACCCCAATATGAAACTCATTTGCAGTTACTCTCTATTTCTCTCTCTGCCTCCCCACCCCTAGCAACTTCTAATCTACTTTCTGTCTTTTGCATTGTTATTATTAAATTAATTTTTGAGACAGGGTCTCACTCTGCTGCCCAGGCTGGAATGCAGTGCATGATCATGGTTCACTGAAGCCACAACACCCATGGTTCAAGCAATCCTCCCACCTCAGCCTCCTGAGTAGCTAGAAATACAGGTGTGCACTACTACCCCAGCTAATTTTGGGGCTTTTTTTTTTTGGCATGATCATAACTCACTGCAGCCTCAACTTCCAGGGCTCAAGCAATACTCCCACTTCAGCCTCCTGAGTAGCTGGAACTGTAGGTGCACGGCACTAAACCCAGCTAATTTTTGTATTATTTTTGGAGAGACATGGTTTTGCTATGTTGCCCAGGCTCATCTCAAACTCCTGTGCTCAAGCAATCCACCCACCTCGGCCTCCCAAAGTGTTGGGATTACAGGCATGACCACGCCCACCCTGCATTATTATTATTATTATTATTATTATTATTATTATTATTATTTTGAGATGGAGTTTCGCTCTTGTTACCCAGGCTGGAGTGCAATGGTGCGATCTTGGCTCACCACAACGTCCGCCTCCTGGGTTCAGGCAATTCTCCTGCCTCATCCTCCTGAGTAGCTGGGATTACAGGCACGCGCCACCATGCCCAGCTAATTTTCGTATTTTTAGTAGAGACGGGGTTTCACCCTGTTGACCAGGATGGTCTCGATCTCTTGACCTTGTGATCCACCCGCCTCGGCCTCCCAAGTGCTGGGAATATAGGCGTGAGCCACCGCATCTGGCCTCCCTGCATTATTTTTAATAGCCAAAAATATTGAGTGAAATAGGTTCAGTGTTATTGAGCTATGTATCATGAGGATATATTAATCAAATTATGGCATATGGATTCAACAAAATATTACATGGCTATTTGAAATTACTACAATAAAGTCTTTATTGAGGTGAAATATATACTATATGAAGTATAAAACTTTTAAAAGATACAAAGTGGTGAGTACATTCTGGTTTGCATGTGGACAGCCTGGAAGAAATATATAAACATTTAAATGGCCATGTTAGGATAATAAGATGGTAGGTAATTTTCTTTTCTTTAGCTTTTAAATATTGCTATGTTTTATTTTTTAACAAGTGCAATTTTAAAAAATTGATTTTACATTACTGGAATTGAGAATGTGTGAATGCGCACAGCCAGCCAGCAGTCTAGCCTCTCCAGCTGGGATCCAGTGCTTTTCTATTGCACCCTCCTTCAGGCAACCAAGAGCCTTAAGCTACAAAGGTCCTGCCTCTCCCAGACACTCCCTTTACACTTCAGGCCCTTCCCCTTTGGCCCCTTGCCACTTACCCTACACCTTCGGATTCCCACAACTCACTCCTTAACAAAGCCCCGTTTCCTATCACACATACCAATGACCCTTGGCCAATCTCCTTCTATTCATATGTTAACTGTAAACTGCAGTCCTGATTCCTGCATACTTTCCCCTTCTGAGCAGAACAGTGAGGAAACTGGCTTATACAAAACAACAATCCTTTCACTCCCGGGCCTACTTTGCATAGAGACATGCCTCATTTAGACACCCACAGCCTTCCTGTTGTGTCTCCTTTCTGTCTCCACTATTGATCTGGGGCTCTAGGACAGAAATTCTTCAATATCCCACCAGTGACCACACATATATACTACCACTATAGACACAGTTATCTTCATTCTCTCTCTCTCTCTCTCTCTCTCCCTCCCTCCCTCCCTCCCTCCCTCCCTCACACACACACCCTCTGCTATGTTCCTCCACCCCAGCTGTCCCTGGGGAGCCTGGATTGGATTCGCGCCCCATCATCTGCAGCTCCCCTCGGTCTGTCTGTTGGTCATGCTCTGAAGGAACCGAGTCCAGTCTTGTCCACCCTCTGGCTCAAGGACAACGTATGCTTCTACCCACTCTCCACCTCCAAGCACCTACCCCACTCGGACTTAACTGCCTGACTCACAACTAAAAAGAATGGCTTTTGGATCTTCACAGATGTGAGGCCTGGTGAGAGGGGAACCTTCTAGTTAATGAGCACCTACCATGTGTCAGGAACCATGTTACTTTCTGGGATTCAGAGATGATTAAAACTACTCATGCACCTTGAGAAACTCACAGTGGAAGGAAAATCGGTATGCAGAAAAATGCTAGATAGCCAGGTAAATGCTGGGACAAATTTAGGAAGGAATGCTGTGGATATGCTGGAGGCAGGTTCCAAAGCAGGCATCACCTCGGAGGTGGATTTTGAAGACTCGGGAGTTAACTGAGTCAAGAGGTATACACACAAACACTTCTGACAGGTCTGCAGAAAACGGGGAGTCCCCAAAAAATTGCAGCTGGGCAATGGAAGCAGGATACACTATTCCATGCACACACCACTGCTTCCTGTGTGCAATGCACCGTGTGATGATCTACAGAGATTAAATAAGCCATGGTCTGCTCCCAGTCACTTGGGAGAGAGCTACAAGGTAAATTACCCAAATAGAAGGCAAACTGCCTAGAGCTGCAATTAACACACAATATGGACTGAGAGGGAAAGGTTAATGCTAACTCTGGTCCTAAGTACAAAGATCACTGGGAGTAAGAGGTGCACTCTCTTTAGGGCACAGTATGGGTGGGTGGAGAGAGTAAAAACCAGAACAAATCAAGGTTCAGTCGGTTGCAGGTCAGCTTTGGGGAAAAAAGGGGTGGAGACTGACTGGGCTAGAACAAAGGATTGGGCAGAGAAAGAGGGTGGGGCAAGTGGGCTCCTCCTACCCACTCCCACCACTCCCCCTGCCATCTACTTTCTGCAGTCTGTGGAGACAGGTGAGCCAGGAACTCCTGAGACAGGTGTGGGTGTGAGGGTCGGGAGGGTCATGGGATTGGGACCTGGGATTGGGACCGAGGTATGAGGAGGGAATCTGCAATTCCTTGCTATACAGAGCTCTGGCAACTTCTGACAGCCTGCTTTTGGGGTATGGGCTGCCTTGGGTTGTTGCTGTTTCAGAGGAAAGAACAGGAATCCCCTGCCCTCTGCCTCCCAGCCGCTGGACTAACTCCTAGCAGGAAACTTGCGAACTGAGTTTAGCGAGTTAGGATCAGCAGAGGGTAGAGGAAGGCCCTGGCACATGTGGGGTCTAGAAGAGGACAGGATTGATCAGGGCTTCTGGCCACTGTGCTGGGCCTTTGCCTATACGATTCTTTCTCAAGCAGTTGTGTCCCTGTGTCTTTGTTGTGCCTGTGTGCACTTTCTCCCTCCACCAGGAGCATGGGCTGACACCGGAAGAAAGGAAAAAAGGGAGTCAGACAGGGTAAGCGGGGCTCCCTCCCCTCTTCTCTCTCTTAACAGGGCTGGATTGAGGGCTGGGAGGTGGGGAGTGGAGATCCAGTAGGAGCAATCACAGAGGAAGGGCAGGGCCTGGCCCAACACCTGAATTCCAGAGATGCCAGTGTGCACTGAAGCCCCAGACAGGGACAGAGCTGGAAGGGAGACTGCAGGGAAGGAGAAAGGAAAGAAGGCAGAGCCATGACACAGTCAACTTACAGAATGGCTGGAAGTCAAGCCTCCTGAGCTGGTTTCCTGGCTATTCCACAAACGCCAAGACCTAGAGAGACTTGCGGAGCTGGAGGGGATTCTGCAGATTACTTATTTGATTTGAGACTGAAGAACCTAGAAGCCAAACAAAGAAATATCATATGGCTACTCTGGTATCTGACACAGCCATGACACCAATTGCTAGTGTAGACACAATAGCCGTGTGTCTTTTTGCAGGAGCCTGGGGAGGGGCCATGGTGCCAACTCACTTACTGGGGAGACTGGAGAAGCCACTTCTCCTCCTGTGCTGCACCTCCTTCCTACTGGGTCTGGCTTTGCTGGGCATAAAGCCGGACATCAGCCCCATTGCTTATTTCTTTCTCACATTGGGTGGCTTCTTCTTGTTTGCCTACCTCCTGGTCCGGTTTCTGGAATGGGGGCTTCGGTTCCAGCTCCAATCAATGCAGACTGAGAGCCCAAGGCCATCAGGCAATGCACGGTGAGTTAAGGGGTGGGCATCATAGAGGAATACACCTTGGGCCCATCCTCCTTCTCCCTGTAGTCTCTGAGGCATAGAGTCTCCAGTTTCCTATGTCACTGGTATCAGCGGGAGGAGGGGTCAGGGACCAACAGAGGATCTTTTGCCCAAGGCAGACAAAAAAAGGAAAAAAGGGCTTCTTTCATGGAAGCCACCAATGACCTTATTTCTCCTACCTCAGGGACAATGAAGCCTTTGAAGTGCCAGTCTATGAAGAGGCAGTGGTGGTGCTGGAATCCCAGTGCCGCCCCCAAGAGCTGGACCAACCACCCCCCTACAGCACTGTTGTGATACCTCCAGCACCTGAGGAGGGACAACCTAGCCATCCAGAGGGGTCCAGGAGAGCCGGACTGGAGAGGCGAATGGCCTCAGAGGGGTCTATGGCCCAGGAAGGAAGCCCTGGAAGAACTCCAATCAGCCTCCGGCTTCGGGGACCACGGGCTGTGTCCACTGCTCCTGACCTGCAGACTTTGGGGGAACTCCCCAAATTAGAGCCTCTGACTCCACCCCCTGCCTATGATGTCTGCTTTGGTCACCCTGATGATGATAGTGTTTTTTATGAAGACAACTGGCCACCCCCTTAAACGACTCTCCCAAGATTTCTCTTCTCTCCACACCGGACCTACTCTTTCATTTGATCAACATTTTCCAGTGCCTACTATGTGTCAGAAACAGTGTTTCTGCCTGGACATCATAAATGGGGACTTGAACCCTCAGAAGAGTCAGGCCACAGTAAGCCCTCCCCAGTTGAGACGTGGGTGGCATAATTTGAGTCTTCTGGAAACATTTGGTGACCTACCCCATATCCAATATTTCCAGCATTAGACTGAGGATGAGGTAGGGAGGTGAACCACAGAAGGCGGAGAAGGAAGAAGTAACATCCAAGAGGCAGCTATTGATTCTGTTCCAGGTACTGTTAGAGCTGTTAGATCCCTCAGGCTTGCCAGTTTTGTGAGTTATTATTGAAAAGTGAGGATTCGAAGAGTCAGAGGAATTTGATAATGTGCATGAGGGCACACTGCTAGAAATAGCATTAAAATAACTGGAATGAACTCCTGATCCCAAAGCCTATTGTGTTGTTTTCTTTCTTTCTTTTTTTTTTTTTTTTCTTCAGACGGAGTCTCACTCTGTTGCCCAGGCTGGAGTGCAGTGGTGCCATCTCGGCTCACAGCAACCTCTGCCTCCCGGGGTTCAAGCGATTCTCTTGCCTCAGCCTCCGGAGTAGCCGGATAGTTAGGATTACAGGTGCACGCCACCACGCTCGGCTAATTTTTGTATTTTTAGTAGAGATGGGGTTTCACCATGTTGGTCAGGCTGGTCTCGAACACCTGACCTTGTATCCACCTGCCTCGCCCTCCCAAAGTGCTGGGATTACTGGCGTGAGCCACCGCGCCCAGCCGCCTTGTTTTCAACACAAGGCAACAGGAAGCCAAGCCACCTGCATGTCTCCCAATCCCTGTCTAGGGACAGCTGCTGGTGCGGAGTGGAAAACTTCCCATACACAGAATGGGGGGCCAACCGTGTCTACAGAGGGGCTGAGCACGAACACCCATGTCCTCAGCCTCCTGGGGGAGCAAAGTCAGTCAAAGCTCTGGTGATCCGTGCCTCTCCTGCCCAGGAGCTAGAGAGCAGTCCCCATTCTGTCTGAACACAGTGGAGTCAGTGGCCCTAGGTGGACGGACTTCCAGTTTTGACAACGGTGGGCATGAAGGCCAGAAAGAGTGAAACGTGAGCTTTCTGGCGTGGAGATTCCCTCTTGAATCATCCATTATGCAGCCCAGGGCCACTTGCAAAGCATCTCCAATCGCTTCTGCCTCACTCCTGCGCTCAGACTGTTAGGCTTTTACTCCAGCCGCGGGTCCTGCTCTCTGAGATCACAATATTGAGCACCAGATTTCCTGGACTTGGGTGCCGCGGCTGAGATGCAGGTTTCGGCCGCTGAAAGCTGCTAAACCATAGCTGACGCCGCCTCCCAGCCAGCCTTCCTTCCCTGCGCGGGCATCTCTCCAGCGCCTTGTCGCGCTCTCAGTCTCCTCCACAGCCTGACCCCAACAGTTCACTTCAATAAAGCAAAACTCCAGCCACGCCCGTCTCCGTGAAGTTATCGCCATAGGCGGGGCAGGGGGCGCAGGAGGCCCCGGGAAGATTTCCGCGGGAATCGAAATCCAATCGGATTCCCAGGCCGGGCGCAGCACACCCGCCCTCCCCGGCTCTTTCCCCGCCCCGCTGTGTTCCCTCCTTGCCTCTTCCCTTTCCGCCGAGTTCCTCGCTTCACCCCATTGGACCCCGCGTCCGCCGCGAGAGCTCTGCGCCTGCGCATGCTCCGGCCCGGGGTACGGGGTGGGGTGGTGTGGGCGCGCGGCAGGGCGCAGGCGCAGGCGCAGTGTGTGTCCGCGGTTAGGGGAGGGATGTGGGGTAAGCGACGGCCTCCGGTGTGTTTGCGCTGTGGGCGGTGCACATCGCAGGGCCCACGAAAGGCGGGAGATGGCGGCGTCGAGCGCGGAGTCCCGGTCCACCCTCCAGCACAAGAGGCTGATGGCCGCTGATATGCGGCGCAGGTAAGTGGAAAGGGGTCTTAAGGCTCCTTGGGGGGGCCCAGGCAAGGGGAGCGTGGGCCTCAGGCGTGCTGTCCTGCAGCCCCCTCCCCTCGGAGCCCCTGAAAGCAGCCTTGTCCGCGCTTCCTACCAAAGGTGGGAGGCCCCGCCGAGCCAGTTCGTGCCTGACTCCGCGCAGGGGCGCGCGGGCGGACCTCTTGGCCTTATCACTCGTGGGAAAAGACTGCCCCAGCCTTTCTTCGTCCAACCCACGAGGGTTCTGAATAAGGGGAGCTCTTTGCAGTCCTGCCGGATCTTGGCTTCTCTTGAAGATTCCCCATTCTTTCCTCTGGCTCCCTTATGAGGGAGACTAAGTTGACTATACTCTGCTCCCCAACCAATGAGACCTGCAGACCTCGGTGCTCTGCCTGATCTGCATTTGATTTGTATCGACTGTATCATGATCTGCATGGCTTTGCATATAATGACCATATTTTCAAAGAAGTCAATACAGGGTTTGGAAATTGAGTACTTTCGTCAGAACAAGGGGGTTCCTGTGACTCCAAGTGTCCATGCCCCTGCCCTGGTCATTCCATTTCATGGCAGGCATCGCCCAGGAGAACATTGCAATGTCTCCTGCTCGAGACTGAAGATTAAGGTCTTCGTGAAGTGAACCTGTAGAAGGACACAGAATTAAAATGTAGGAACTCCCGTGGTGCCCTTTACCCCTCCTTCCCTTCCAGTTGTGTCCCAAAACTGTCTGATTGGAAACTTTTGTGATATTCACATTCAAGACTCTGGAGCAGAGAAAAGAGCAGGTGTGCAGAGTGGGTGATGCTTCAGATTAAAACTAAAATCTCTTTGTGTCTTTGGATCTAAAGTGAGTGTTCTATAGACAGCACATAGATGGTCATGTGTTCTTATCAATTTTGCTAATTTTGACTTTCCATCAAAGAGGTTAATCCATTTACCCAAGAAGCAATCATTTATAATGGGCCATGTGCGATGGCTCATGCATATAATCCCAGTACTTTGGGAGGCCAAGGCCGGTGGATTGCTTGAGACCAAGAGTTTGAGACCAACCTGGCCTGGTGAAACCCCATTTCTATTAAAAATACAAAAATAGGCCGGGTGTGGTGGCTTGAATTTTCAAATTCAAGTCTGAGGCCAGAGGCGGTGGCTCACACCTGTAATCCCAGCACTTTGAGAGGCCGAGGCAGGTGGATCACCTGAGGTCAGGAATTCAAGACCAGCCTGACCAACATGAAGAAACCCTGTCTCTACTAAAAATACAAAATTAGCCAGGCATGATGGCACCGGCCTGTAATCCCAGCTAGTCAGCAGGCTGAGGCAGGAGAATCCCTTGAACCCGAGAGGTGGAGGTTTTGGTGAGCCAAGATTGGGCCATTGCATTCCAGCCTGGGCAACAAGAGCAAAGCTCCATCTAAAATAAAAAAGAAAGCAAGAAAAGAAAATTCAAGTCTGAAACTCTCTTAGAGAGTTAAATGTGTAAGTTGCAAGTATGGGTGAGATTGCCTAGGGAAAGACTCTTTGAGGGGGCGTCCCTAATGGAATATTAACATTAAGGGCAGTCCAAAGGCTCTCTAAAGAAAAGAGGAGCTGAGTAAGCAGAGAGAGGACACCAAGAGAATGATGTCATGGAAACCAGGGGAAGAGAATGATTTAAGGAGGAAATACTTCTGGTAAACTAAAGGAGGAAAACTGCGGCATCATTGGTTGGTATCCCAGCTGCAGTGTTATATATCATCACTATTACTGCTTTGATCTATTTGAAAGTGATTCATTCTTAAATGGGGTTTTGATTTCTGTAGCTTTTGTTCTTGTAGCCAGTTTTTACTGAAAGTCTGGGGTAACGGAAATATTACAGTAAAAAGAAGGAAAAATGGAGTTTCAGGCTCACTTTTGCAACCTCAGGTTCATTGGCTACTTCCAACTCACTTCCTCTGCTTTGCTATTCCACCTGCTGTGTTAGGTCTCTCAGTTCCTCCAAGACCCTGTGTTTCCCTCTTCTTGTTATTTATTTATTTTTTTTTTGAGATGGAGTCTTGCTCTGTTGCCCAGGCTGGAGTGCAGTGGCATGATCTCAGCTCACTGCAACCTCCGCCTCCCGGGTTCAAGCAATTCTCCTGACTCAGCCTCCCAAGTAGCTAGGACTACAGGCATGCACCACCAGACTCAGGTAATTTTTTTGTAGTGTTAGTAGACAGGGTTTCACCATGTTGGCCAGGCTGGTCTCAAACTCCTAACCTCAGGCGATCTGCCCATCTAAGCCTCCCAGAGTGGTGGGATTACAGGCATGAGCCACTGTTCCCATCCTCCCCTCATTTTTTAACACCTAAGAAATCAGGATGCATTTTAGAGTTTTTAAGTTATAAACTGAAGTTATCATATCTTCACTGCTATCATGTGCCACCCTTACAGTTGTTACATATTTGGAAACTGACTGGGCAGGCTAGAGAACTTTGGATTTATGTAAACTAGGCATATAGATGACATATATTGGCAATAGGATTATTTTAGTTTATAAGCAGAAACTGATCTCTTTGCAAGCCCGTAGCAAAATTAGCTGGAGGTTACAGCATATGCCTGTAGTCCCAGCTACTTGGGAGGCTGAGGCAGGAGGGTTGCTTGAGTCCAGGAGTTCCCGGCTATAGTATAGTGTGCTATGCCAGTTGAGCATCCACACTAAGTTCAGCATCAATGGTGGTGATGTCCTGGGAGCGAGGGTCCACCAGGTTGCCTAAGGAAGGGTGAACCAGCCCAGGTCGGAAACAGAGCTAGTAAAAACTCCCGTGCTGATCTGTAATGGTATCATACTTGTGAATAGCCACTGCACTCCAACCTGGGTTTCATAGTGAGACCCTGTCTCTTTTAAAGTAAATAAATAAGTACCTATCACTGTGACTTTGTGTCATACTTGCTGCTTATCCACATCTTAACAGGAATCTGATCATTTCTAGTGCCATTTTGTCACTGGAACTTAAAGTTTTTAAAAACATGTAATTATATGTTTATATCACTAGCGAAAGAGAGTATGTCTCATTTATTTTCTTTTAAAGCCATTGGCTTGAGTTTTTGCCATAGCATTATTTTAGTACTCATCCAAGATCATTATAAGCTTAAATCACTTTCAGCAGCTTAGATAAATAATGGGAGATATTTTCTGAAATAATTCTCTTAATTGAAATTGGTCTATCAGAGAAGTATTCCTTCTCATGAATATTGTGCTTGGGGATATTATTTTGCTTAAGATAGATATTTCCCTCTCCTAGTCAGACCATTCATCTCAGATGATGTCAGCTGAACATAAATCATAAAGAATTAGAGATTTTTTTTATGATCAATGTGCTTAGTACATCTTTGATTTTACCATTCAATAAATATGCATAATCTTGGTTATTGTAAGTCTTATTCTTTTTGTTCTTCCTACTCATGCCTCTTCCTCTCCCTTCTTCTGTGCCAAATCTTGTACTTGATAGCCTTTCCCTCTCCCTTTTATCTGTAGGATATTGGGAGTGTGTGGCATGCATCCTGACCATCAGGAAACTCTAAAAAAGAATCGAGTGGTGCTAGCCAAACAGCTGTTGCTGAGTGAACTGTTAGAACATCTTCTGGAGAAGGACATCATCACCTTGGAAATGAGGGAGCTCATCCAGGTATCTGGAGGCAAAAGAGAGAAGATAAATAGATCATAGGGGTGGGAACAGCATGACAAAATACGGAAAGGATATCATACCTTTCTAAGAAGATGGAAATACCCTTCTACCATAGAGCATTTGACAGAAATGATATATAATTCAAGAATAATAGGAAGGACTTCACCCAAACATACTATTCCTGTAAAAAGAATTCTTGAGATGGATGAGGACACTACCAGGAAGCTCAAGTGGAAAAATAGAATGATGGCTAGAGAAGTAAATAGGATTTCATGTTTTATTTTTGTGTCTTAGGCCAAAGTGGGCAGTTTCAGCCAGAATGTGGAACTCCTCAACTTGCTGCCTAAGAGGGGTCCCCAAGCTTTTGATGCCTTCTGTGAAGCACTGAGGGAGACCAAGCAAGGCCACCTGGAGGATATGTTGCTCACCACCCTCTCTGGGCTTCAGCATGTACTCCCGCCGGTATGGAGCCCTAGAAGTCTGGGGTATTGGGAAGGGTTAGTTTGACTGGAAAGGACTTTGAAAGTCAGGGTGGGGGAGACTAGATTTTGTTGGATTTGAACCGGACCACCTCCCTAAGGTCTATCATCATGAGTTTTGATTTCTTACAGTTGAGCTGTGACTACGACTTGAGTCTCCCTTTCCCGACGTGTGAGTCCTGTCCCCCTCACAAGAAGCACCACCTGTCGACAGGTGAGAATTGATGGAATAAAGGGGTCCCAGATTGACTTCCCCTTTCTCTGGTATCTGGCTTTGCCCTAACATGAGCCTTTTTTTTTTTTTTTTTTTTTTAAGAAATAGGGTCTTGCTTTGTCACCCAGGCTGGAAGGCTGGAATGGAGTGGCACCATCATAGCTCACTGCAGCCTTGAACTCCTGGGTTGAAGGGCTCCTCCTGCCTCAGCCTCCGAAGTACCGGGGACTACAGGTGGATGGCACCACACCCAGATAATTTTTCATTTTTTGCAGAGAAAGAGTCTCACTTTGTTGCCCAGGCTGGTGTCAAACTCCTGGCCTCAAGTGATCCTCTCGCCTAGGCCTCCCAGAGTGCTTGGATTATAGGCACGAGCCACAACACCCAGCTGAGGCATATTTCATATTGGGAATAGTTCTCAGTGCATTTGTTAAAGGCTAGTAGGACAGTTAGGCAAGTAATTTTTTTTTTTCTTGAGACAGAGACTTGCTCTGTTGCCCAGGCTGGAATGCAGTGGCATGATCTCGGCTCACTGCAACCTCCACCTCCTGGGTTCAAGTGATTCTCCTGCTTCAGCCTCCCGAGTAACTGGGATTACAGGAATGCACCACCACATCCAGCTAATTTTTTGTGTTTTTAGTAGAGACAGGGTTTCACCATGTTGGCCTGGCTGGTCTCCAACTCCTGACCTTGTGATCCGCCCACCTTGGACTCCTAAATTAGCAGACATGAGCCACTGCACCTGGCCTAGACAGGGTATTATTGATAGTTGGTTCTATTTCCCTTCTGTCACAGATAACAGTTTTTATAATTGACCCTTTGAGCAGCATGTATGGATAGGAGGTTCATGCTCAATAGGCCTCTATAAAGCTGAATGAGAAAAGACTACATTTGGGGCCACCAGCCTGCTGATGGAGCAGCCTAGTGATTTGAACCAGGCTTTCATCAGCTAGCCCATTCAGTAATTCAGCCAGTTGAGCATCTGCCACTTGCAGACTATGTGCAGAGATTCCATTAGTAAGCTAAAACTAAGAGTCTCTGCCCTCGTGGAGCTTACAGGTTTGGGGAGTGAGTGAGACCAGTATTTATCAAAACCCAGTTCCAAGAGATGTCTGAAGTTAGAATGACATATTAAGAATGATGCTTAAGTTATATACTAGTTTGTTCATTTTCTCTCTGTACCACAGATACTGTGGAACACTCCCTAGACAATAAAGATGGTCCTGCCTGCCTTCAGGTGAAGTCTTGCACTCCTGAATTTTATCAAACACACTTCCAGCTGGTGAGTTTTGCATAGTGCCAAGAGGAAAAGAGTTGGGAAATGAGACACCCTTCCCGGGCACCTGAACTTAGTTTGCATATACATTTCTTTTCTGCCTTGTTAGTCAGAAAGTTGTTGCTGGTTAAATGCCTTCTATGAACATTTGTCTATTTTTACCTGCTGGGGTGAAGAAGAAGAATGTGGTGTTTTTGTTTTCTTGAAATGACTAATCTAGCCAGGGAATCATGTCATTAAGACACTTGTGGTCTAACTGGCCTCTCTTCCCTAGGCCTATAGGTTGCAGTCTCAGCCTCGTGGCCTGGCACTGGTGTTGAGCAATGTACGCTTCACTGGAGAGAAAGACCTGGAATTTCGCTCTGGAGGGGACGTGGACCACAGTAGGCTAGTCACCCTCTTCAAGCTTTTGGGCTATGACGTCCATGATCTGCATGACCAGACTGCACAGGTACCTGAGGCAGGAAAAATTGACATGTAAATTAGAGGACTGAACGGCACTTTGGGACCAGAGATATCTTTTGTTTTTGTGCCTGCTGGGATGTCTTCAAAGTTGTTTACTCTACTTACATTTTTACTCACTCTGTTCTGCCTCTCACCTTGCAATCTAATAAGAAAGAACTAGGGCCAGCCAACTGTTATAGTGTTGACATTTCAGGTTGTGCTTTCATAGAGTAATAATAGTCTAGGGTTGGGTTCTCAGTTTTACATGTTCAGAAGTTTGATCCCAATCACTCTGGAAGTGATGGGACATTGAGATTTACCATCATCAATTCAGTACAGATATTTATAAGCCAGGGCTACACAGGATATTTACTTCTTAGTTGATATTGCTACTTAGCAGTTTGTTTATTATTTAAAGGATTATTTTGGCAGATAAAATTCCTGTGAATGAAACAGGGAATGGGGAAAGTATGTTTTTGTTTTTTTTTTTTTTTGAGACAGAGTCTAGCTCTTTCACCCAGGCTGGAGTACAGTGGTGTGATCTCCACTCACTGCAACCTCTGCCTCCTGGATTCAAGCAGTTCTCTTGCCTCAGCCTCCTGAGTAGCTGGGACTACAAGGGCATGCCACCATGCCTGGCTAATTTTTGTATTTTTAGTAGAGACGGCATTTTGCCACATTGGCCAGGCTAGTCTCAAACTCCTGACCTCAGGTGATTCACTGACCTTGGCCTCCCAAAGTGCTGGGATTCCAGGCATGAGCTGGGAAAGTATTCGTAGCAGTTGTATAGCCACAAGTGATATCATAGGGTGGATTGCTTTTGGATCAGATTTCTAGAAATTGTAAGCATTTTCATTATGGGCTGTTCCTCATTAACCTCAGTTACTGTGCTGCACGACTGACTTTGCGACCTTTTTTCTGTTTTGCAATCAATAATGTCCTATTTGTAGATTTATATTCACTCTTTATTTTGATTCCAGAATAATAGAACTTTCTTAAATTTGATTTGAGGTTGTCAGTGGTGAAATTAAAATTTCTAGGAGATCCACTTTGATCTGTTGAGATAGAGTATCTTTGTTTTCCATTCAGCAGTGTCTGTAGGCTTCATTTCTCTTTCTCAGCTGTTCTCTTTCTATGAGAATAATTATGTATTGACTATATTTTTGGCAAGACCAGTTTCATCCGCAGGTACATGGGTGTTGTCCTTTACATGGTGTTTTTGCCAACTTGCCCATTGTAGCCCATGCAATGTAGTTAGATCCACCCTTGTTTCAAAGCCACAGCAGGAACAGCTGCTTCAATCAAGTATTCAAGTCGTTCATATGCTTTTCTGAGAAGTCTGCTGGGCATAAAAGGACAAAGGGCGAGGTATCAGTCATAATTCCTACAGAAGGCCACTTAACAAATTGTGCACTAAATGTGTTTTCTTAGAGGTTTTGGTCTAGCCATTTCTTTTACTGGGAATCTATTATGTCATGGTTTTCCAAGTTGTATGCAGGCTGATAAAGGATCTTACAGGTCTAATAGTTAAAATATACTGAGTCACTAAGTCAGCTATATACTGCTGTTTTTTTGAGAGACCTTCAGTAGATTTGGTGAGTTTATGAGCTCATTTCATAAATATCATTCTTATTTATGCTAAGCCTGATGTATGTTCAGTGACCTATGGGATTCTAAATCTTTGGTTACATTGCTATATAACTGAAATTGCAGTAGAGTTAAACTTCAGGCACCTATGATGGACTATGTGAGCTCCCACAGATTTTTGTAAAGATCAGATAAGGGAGTTTTGACATCAGGAGAAAAGGAAGGGGGTCCTCTTGTATTCCTAAGGACCAAGCAAGATCAGAGAAAATGTCTTCTGACATAGCTAAGAAGAAGAAACACCTAGGTATATATTATGATAGAAAGGATAAATGGAGGAGGCAGGACTTAAGTCGGCCTTGAAAGATAGAAGTTACTAAAGCAGAGAGGAGTGTTTAGGCCACCCTAGGCAGGGAGAACAGTATATGGACAAGAAATGTATATGTTATAAACCAGGTAGTTGCAGTGGGTGTCACACTTGGGTGCTCTGGGCGTCGACACAGAATATTCTCTTCCTGGTGGGATCTCCCTAGAGACTCAACTCCTTTATCATATGGCTATTTGGCAAACAGAGGCAGAACCAAAAAACATAAGATCCTCTTTTTTTCCCACATCAAATCTTTTTTACTTGAGAGGAAAATTCCATTGAAAAACAGGAAATAATATAATTAATCTTAGAGAATCCTCTTCCCCTGATAGTGCTGCAGAGAACATGGGTATTCTCGCTCCCCAAATGTTTTCACTTTTCTCTTTGTTAACAAATTTTCATTGCATCTGCTTCATGATGAGGTTACTAGTTCTAGAATTATGCTTTACCATATGTTAGTAAACGAGGTACTTTTCAAAGTGGAAATTTCCTTTTACCATGTGGTATTGTTTTTTTAGCTTGCATTTGGGTCACAAACTGCTTTGAAAAATGCAGAGACAAGCTTTGGATCATCCCTGGAAAATGCAGCTGCCCATATAATTTAGCGTATATTTTCAGAGGGTTCACAGGTTATGCACTTCACACGTTCCCCCAGCCCCTAGCCAAAAATACACTTAGGAGTTAAGAACCTTGCTATTTATAGTAGTACTGTAATTTTGTCAAAAACAAATCTGCAGATCCTATTTTAAGCTATGCTACTTGTGGAAAAGTTCCTTCAAGTGTCTAATCCCCGTTTATTGAATGGTTTAGTCTTACTGATTTCAATGACAAAGTGCATGTATTCTTTTTTTGGGCTTTGTTTTCTATTTACTGACCTAATCTCACTAAATTCAAAATGCTGGTGATTCAGTGCACAGGTATATGATTTTTGTTTCCTTCTTTGAGCAAAATTAACTTCTTTAACTATTAAATGTTAAATTCTATTAGGGTCAGCTCCAGAGGAGCATTCACAGTTATGTATTCTCTTGAAATTATTTATTTTTGAAACAACGTTTTGATTATTTGTCATTACCTTAAGATTTCTATTGTTATGGTTGGATTCTACTTACTCAGAAAATACACATACTTTCCAACAAAACCAATCTGTCTATTTCTCGTTATATTGCAGACTTTCAAATATTTTATTTAACTGCATCTCAATTATCTACAAACAGAAGTATTCTGAACAAATAAATTAGTAGTTCTCAAACTTTACCATATCAGAGTCTCTTGGAAAACTTGTTAAAACATTTTACTAGGGCCCAAGATTTCACATTTCTTACAAGTTCCTGGGTGATGGTGCTATTACTGCTTTAGGGGCCACACTTTGAGAGCCATTGCAATATGTTATATTATAGACTTTTTTATTTTGGCGGTATCTGTGATTAAATATATGTGTTTTTTAATTCTTCCACCCAGATAACTTACTTGTCTTCATTACATTTTATTCAAGTTTATAATAAAATGAGCTTGTTTTCTCTCTGCCCATCTCAAATAGAAGACCCTGACGTTGTGAATTATAGAGGGAGGCATCGGTTTAAAAATGTGTGTCCAATTATTATGCTCTTTAGGTACACAGTATAACTTTCTGATGCATGGACCAAGTGCTCAAAGTAGTGGTCTTTGTGTATTGCAACTTAGTGTGAGATAAAAAAGATTCTCCGGGCGTGGCGGTACATGCCTATAGTCCCAGCTACTCTAGAGGCTGAGGAGAGAGGATTCCTTGAGAGTGGGAGTTCTAGGCTGATCAGGTGTCCAAACTAAATTAATCATCAACATGGTGACCTCCTGGGAGTCGGGGGCCACCAGGTTGCCTAAGGAGGGGTGTGCCAGCCCAGGTCAGAAGTGGAGCAAGTGAAAACTGTGCTGATTAGTAGTCATCTTGCACTTGTGAATAGCCACTGCACTCAAGCCTAGGCAAGATGGTGAGATCCTGTTTTTTTAAAAAAAAGATAAACAAGAACACAGTTCTTAAATTGGACTACATCATTGACCAGTAATAGATTTCTTTGAAAAAAATACTCTTTATTAGATGTGCACATTATAATGATGGCAGATTTTTGCAATGTGTCCCAAATACAGTGATTGGTCTTTTTTTTTTTTTTTGGAGACAGGGTCTCTGTCACCCACACTCCAGTGCAGTGGTGCAATCATGGCTCACTGCAGTATCGGTCTCCTAGGCTCAAGTGATCCCTCCACCTCAGCCTTTAGAGTAGCTGGGACTATAGGCATACACCACTATGCCTGGCTAATTTTTTTTTTAAAGACGGAGTCTTGCTAGACTGCCCAGGCTAAGTCCTTTGTCTATAATATCTCTTTTAATCTTCACAAACTTAAAGAAAATATGCTCAAATTTTCTTTTATAAAGTGGAAATTGGAGTCTCAACGGTCTGAGTAACTTGTTCTGACTTACGAACCCAAGGTTCAAACCTAGATTAATCTGACCCCAGGGCCTCCATATGTAATCACTGCCCTGTACAGATCCTCCTTCATAGCACGCTCTTTCTGAAACAAGGCATTTTATACAGGTATCATCAGTATCTCTCAGATACTTAAAATCTTAGAAGATAACACACAAGTATTGCTATTCTCTACTGTCATGGTGCTGTCATAGAACAGTTTATTTTCTTGTAGCTGAATGTTCATGTTACTTATTCATAGCTACACTTAGAGTCACCCTTGTGCCATTTATATACAAGGGCACTTGCTGTAATGAAGAATCTGGTTATGAACAGGGAATTAATCAGAGTTGATCAGCTCATGATTAGCTTCTTTAGTAACTTGCTTTAATCCAGGAGTTCTTGTCTATCTCAGTGAGTCTGAATCTATATTCAGAATGCTGTGTCTCAGCTCATATGCATTTTCGTTAGTATATAGCTTTATTTTTACTTGAGAGAGAAAGTAATTCTCTCAAAAGGTCTCTTCTATCATTGACTGCAGGAATATATGGAAAGCATTTTATCTTCTAATAGCTTAGGGTTTCAAAAACTATCATTGACTGCAGGAATATATGGAAAGCATTTTATCTTCTAAAAGCTTAGGGTTTCAAAAAGAAACCAAAGATTGATGCTTATGTTGGTGCTGACTCTAGGGCACAACACTAAACACTCTTTTATTATAGGAAATGCAAGAGAAACTCCAGAATTTTGCACAGTTACCTGCACACCGAGTCACGGACTCCTGCATCGTAGCACTCCTCTCACATGGTGTGGAGGGCGCCATCTATGGTGTGGATGGAAAACTGCTCCAGGTGCGGATATGGTGGGGGAAGCCAACTGTTGAAACCAGTCTGCTTCACCTGTGGCCTGCTGTCTGTCCAGTGATGGCTACTGTTGCATGTATAGGACCTCAGGAGGCTCCACCAACTGCTTAACCTCCCTTCTTCCTTGTTTCTTTCTGGCAGTTACAAGAGGTTTTTCGGCTCTTTGACAACGCCAACTGCCCAAGCCTACAGAACAAACCGAAAATGTTCTTCATCCAGGCCTGCCGTGGAGGTGAGTGCCCTGGCAGACCAGCACCTGGGTGGTGGCTCCTGGGCAGCCTCCCACCAGCTCTCACTTTCCTATTTGCTCCTCTCAGGTGCTATTGGATCCCTTGGGCACCTCCTTCTGTTCACTGCTGCCACCGCCTCTCTTGCTCTGTAAGTGTCTCCCAATGCATGGGGTGTGCTGGGACTTGGGCAGCCCATGACTCTCAGGCTGGTCAGCTCTCTGTGCACCACCATACCCTGTTCTCAGGACTCTCTTCTCCGTGTCCTTGCCTTCCTTTCTGAGAATTCTTACTCTTTTCTGTGCTTTATGAACTCTGGTGCCCTTTTTTTGGTTACTCATTCCGGTATGGATTTTTGCTCTGTCTTTTTCCTGTCCTCCTTATTTTGTCTCCTTTCACTTTTTCTCCTTTTTACTTGTTCCATGTCCTTCCCTGCTTCCCTGCACTTCCACTCTTGCCTCCTTTCTTCTTATCATTCGTGGGCCACGCAGGATTGCAGAACAGAATTCGTGTTGGCCTTTGACTCTTCCTTTTCCATGAGCTGCTGCTGCCCCTCTTTCGCTCATGCAGTCTGTTTTACTCCTTTAAGACCCAGGACCACAGGATGAGGATTAGAAGACATAAAGGCATGCCTTTCATCCTAGAGGAAAACAATAGCATTTAAAAGCTCTAACTTTGGAGTCAAATTCTGACTTCACCATTTACTACTTATGTAAAGATAAAGAAGTTAAATGGCATCCCTCCATCTCAGTTTCCTTAATATAAAATGAAGATAGTCCTTGTACCTACTTCATAAGGTGGTTGTGATGGTTATGCATTTAAGAGCTTACTTAGCACAGTACCTGGCTCACAGCACATCCACAAAGTATGCCAGCTATAACTCTTATAACACAATCAGTGCTGTAAAGGGCTTATAGTTTGGTTTAAAGGTCGCTTTTTCCAAACATTCATATAATTACTGTTTTAATCTATTGCACGGCCAAATGTAAATCACTAAAATTATTGGCAGCCTGATCTAATATTACCACAGAATATAGTCTACTGAGGTCCTACAATGTGATTCAGACTACAGTAGTTACTACCACAAAAGCAAAAGGAAATGCCTCTAAGGAGCAGACCAGTTACTCAGGAAAATAAAGTAAATATACATGAAGTAGCTTAAGACTAATTCACAGGCCTCATGTAAACAAGGGTGAAATTAGCAAAGTACAAACTGCTTAGGAAGGAGTATGCAGTAAGAATAGATCATTTTAAGTAAGGGTAGTTTAAAGAGATTTTGTGGATAGGATAAGGCTTAATTTGCACCCAGAGTAATTTGATTTACATGGTTGTAGAGTAATATCAAGAGTCTATCATGGGAAGAGAAAGTATACAACATGATAAGCACACTAAGATTAAAAGGGCATGCTGTGTCTACCTTCTTCCTAAACAAGTGCTTGGATCTGATTTTAAAACAGCATCTGTGTGAGTATGTGAGATGTGGCTGGTCACATGAAGTAGGTTTACCTCATTACAAATCTTTAGCCATAACTGAAATTTTGGACTTCAGCAGGTAAAAGTATGGAACAGTTGGGAGCATAAGTAGGAAATAATGGGGTGAATTTTTTTTCCAGGAAGGTTGCCATGGAGGGGCTGCACTGAGGAAAGAGGTTATGGGGCAGGAACTGAACTTTTCCTGCTCTGTCCCCAGGCCTAGAGCACTGCCTGACTCGTGGTAGCACTTAGAAAATGAATGGGTGAAAATTAATCTGCCTAAAAAACTGTGGGTATCGTGTAAAAAACAAATACGAGGATATTGTGACAAAAGAACTAATGGCATTAATTGATTGATGGATCTGTGATATAAAGGTGAGAGAGGAATTCTCCTTTCTCTTTAGCTTGGCCTATTAATATTACTTGGTGTGGTTACTAACTATTAGTTGTGGTCATTTTCTCCTCCTATATCCAGGGATTTAATACACTATTGGATCTGGATAAGGAGTAATTACTCTTTTCTAGAGTAATCTGAATCTTTTGCTGTCTCTCCAACTTCTCTGAAATTAAATCCCTCAGGGAATGACCAGTAGCCAACTGTTGTTAGAAAACTTGAGTTCTCCTGTGTTCCTGCTGTATTTGGTTAATATAATTAATATCTAGAAAAAGCTCCAACCCCTGCCCCAGTTGGCTTCTAAACTGAAGTGTAAGCTCTATGACTGCAGGAGTTTTCTCTTCACTCTGTCCCCAGGGATTAAAGTAAAATAGTGCCCAACACCTGGCAGTTGCTTGATACAATTTTATTAAATCTGTGTTTTGGTCCTTTTCCCCACAATTCTTGAAACTTTCTTTCCTTCTTAGGCTCCCTTGTTGTTGCATGGAGCAGGGAGTACTATAAAACAGCATACTCTTACTTTTGATGTGTTGACCTGAAAGTCCTCCCTATCTCTCTTCCCTCCTGACAGCACCCCTGCCCACATCCAAAATAAAACATCATCATCAAAAATAAGAATCTGTCTTGTGATAGATAAGGCCTTTATCAAGAACATGGGCATCTGCTCAGGGTATATTGAGAAACTACTGCTAAAATTGAATAAGGATGATCTTCAATTTTCTGGGAGAAAATAGTCTAATTTTCCCCATTTTAAGTTTTTTTCTCTTTTAAAATTTTCTTACGGCCAAGTACAGTGGCTCATGCCTATAATCCCAACACTTTGGGAGGCCGAGGCAGAAGGATCACTTGAGGCTGGGCATTCGAGACCAGCCTGGTCAATGTAGCGGGACCCCATCTCTGTTGAATAAAAAAAAAAAAAGATTAAAAAAATTTTTTCTTGGCTGGGCATCCCAGCACTTTGGGAGACTGAGGCGGGTGGATCACAAGTTCAAGAGATGGAGACCATTTTGACCAACATGGTAAAACCCCGTCTCTACTAAAAATACAAAAATTATCTGGGTGTGGTGGTGCACCGCTATAGTCCCAGCTACTTAGGAGGCTGAGGCAGGAGAATTGCTTGAACTCAGGAGGTGGAGGCTGCAGTGAGCCGAGACTGTGCCACTACTGCACTCCAGCCTGGCAACAGAGCGAGACTATCTAAAAAAAAAAAAAAAATTTTTTTTCTTAAATTTTGGATGCTTGCTCTAATTATCTTATGAAATTAATAAACAAGTACTGAGTGCTTCAAAGATACCAAAACCACCTTGGAAACAACTGATCGTATTTTTTTGATACATTGTTTGAGCTTGTGATTTTTTTAATACAGCATACATATAGTAACTGTATTTGTTATTTATTACCTTTTTTGTTTATGTAATAAAATTAAATGTATCAATATTTTATTATGTACTGCAATAAAAAGCACTATGATTCCCAGGCATATTGTTAATTGAACAAGTGAATTGTGGACTTAGATGGTTCCATTTACAAGGAGTATTTGATTGGGCATTTTCCCTGTCTTACACAGAATGGGAACTGCTCCAGCCACATACATGTGCCTGTGCTTGAGTGTGGTACCCGGCCTCTGTGAGGCATCCCCTGAGTAACAGATGCATGCTGGGAGAGTAATGTTTTGTTTTGTTTTGTTTTGTTTTGTTTTAGTTTATCAACCATAGGTTGGAGGCAACAGCTGGAAATGGCTCTTCCCCTTCAAGGTTATAGGGAACGTGGGCTTGCCTGTGACAGGCCCAGGAGAGATGGGAAGAAGTAACATCATTGTCCATTCTGTCTGCCTTTGTTACAGATGAGACTGATCGTGGGGTTGACCAACAAGATGGAAAGAGCCATGCAGGATCCCCTGGGTGCGAGGAGAGCGATGCTGGTAAAGACGAGTTGCTGAAGATGAGACTGCCCACGCGCTCAGACATGATATGCGGCTATGCCTGCCTCAAAGGTACTTTGAGTTCCAAGAGTTGAGTCATACCTCATTTTATTGCACTTTGCTTTGTGGTGCTTTGCAGATACGGGTTGAGTATCCCTTATTTGAAGGGTTGGAATCAGAAGTGTTTCAGGTTGTGGATTTTTTTGGTTTTTTTGATTTTGGAATTTTTGCACTATACTTACTAGTTGAGTGTCCCGTATCCAAGCATTCTAAATTTAAAATGCTCCAGTGAGCACTTCCTTTGAGCATCATGTTGGCGCTTGGAAAGTTTCAGATTTTGAAGCATTTCAGATTTTTGGATTTGGGATGCTCAGCCGTTTTTTACAAATTGAAGGTTTGTGGCAATCCTTCATTGAGTGTCTGTCAGCACCATTTTTCTGTTGGCATGCCTCTGTTAGCATTTTTCAGCAATAAAGTATGTTTTAATTAAAGCATATGCATTTTTTTTAGACATAATGCTGTTGCACACTTAATAGACTGTAGGATAGTAACCATAACTTTCACACACACCGGGAGACCTGAAAATTCGTATGACTTGCTTTATTGCCATAGTCACTTTCTTGAGCTGGTCTGGAAACAAACCTATAGTATCTCCAAAGTATGCCAGTAATCCAAAAGAGTGTACCCTCCTAAACTTGGATTCTTCATGCTGGGCTCTCCAACTGGGGAGGGTGCAGGTGCCATGGCCGAGTCTAGTTTGGGAAGTCCAGCTGTGTGAGGGCACTCACACTCTGACTAATGCTGTTTTGGTTTCAGGGACCGCTGCCATGCGGAACACCAAACGAGGTTCCTGGTACATCGAGGCCCTCGCTCAGGTGTTTTCTGAGCGAGCTTGTGATATGCACGTGGCTGACATGCTGGTTAAGGTGAGTCTGCAGGCTCCGTGACCCCCATACATCTCCACAGTGCTCTGCTTTCCTCTGCCCTTGAATGCCCTTTCATAGTCCGTCTCCCCTTCCCATTATGCTGCTCTCATGAAGCCCGAGATTCTCAGACTTGGGCCTATTGCTTCCGCCCCTCCAGGTGAATGCACTTATCAAGGATCGGGAAGGCTACGCCCCTGGCACAGAGTTCCACCGGTGCAAGGAGATGTCTGAGTACTGCAGCACTCTGTGCCATCACCTCTACCTGTTCCCAGGACACCCTCCCACATGATGCCACCTCCCCATCGTCCACGCCAAGTGGAAGCCACTGGACCACAGGAGGTGTGATAGAGCCTTTGATCTTCAGGATGCACGGTTTCTGTTTTTCCCCCTCAGGGATGTGGGAATCTCCCAGACTTGTTTCCTGTGCCCATCATCTCTGCCTTTGAGTGTGGGACTCCAGGCCAGCTCCTCTTCTGTGAAGTCCTCTGCCTGTAGAGCCCGCTGTGGTTGGATCTATTGCCAGGAATGTTTTGGCTGCAGGTGCAGAGCCTGACAAGTGAAGTAATAAACACAGTGTGGTTATGGGGAGAGGGCATATAAGCTCCCCCATATTTGGGTTCAGTTCTGGCTTTTGTAGATGCCACTTTAGTCATTGCTTTTATTTCATTAGTTAAGATGTCTCAGATGTCATCTTTTCTTTCATTCATATCCCCAGCCGTTTTTGTCCTAGAGAGAGTTTGGAAGCTGTCCAAATTTAATGTAGACATTACTGTTTGGCTCTGAAGAGGCAAACATGATGAGAGATGCACCTTGCTGCAGTGTGCAGAAGTGGCCTGTGCGTTCCCTTCTCTGCTTCAGGGCCACCCAGTGGAAGGACGCGCTTGGCTTGTTTGGGCTCAAGGCACCGCAGCCTTTCAGCAGATGTTTCCTTGCATCTGTACCTTATTGATATTTGCCTGTGGAAATCTCAAAGATCTTTCATTGGTTGTTTCTCTGAGCTTTGTTACTGAAATGAGCCTCGTGGGGAGCATCAGAGAAGGCCGGGAAGAGTGGTGTATTTCCCCAGACTCTGTAAGCTCTCTCTGTAGCTCTTTCTTTCCTGTGAAATGTCCATCTCTCTCCCTTACTATTCCCACTTCATTCGGTCAACCTACACTTCGTATCTAGATTTCTAGAAAAGCTTCCTGGCTCTCTCCCTGCTTCATACCTCTCCCCTCTACCTTCATGTCATCCTGTTGACTGCTGCCACCAAATCTGTCTCAAATACTGCTTTACTGAATCATGTAGCTGCTCAAAAACGTCATGTGGTTCCTTGTTTCTGCTTTCTGCTTCAGTATTAAAGTCTCCTTTGATACAATGTGGTCTTTATTTCAGTGCCATATATGTTATTTTTTTCAACCTAGAAACCTTTATCCCTGCTTATCTAAAACTTTCCTGTTCTTTAAGTCCTTTTTTTTAAAAAAAAAAAAAACTTCCATTCTTACTTCCTCCAGTCTATTCTCCACATGACAGAGTAGTTTTGTTTTTTTTATTTTATTTAGTTATTTGTTTAGTGTTTTTTGTTTTTTAGGGCAAGGGCTCACTATGTTTCTCTGACTGGTCTCGAGCTCCTGGCCTCAGCCATCGTCCCACCTACAGCCTCCCAAATAGCTGGGACTACATGCATGAGCCACCGCACCTGGCCAGGTTTTGGTTGTTTAAATACAAATCTGATCATGTCACTGCCCACCCACCCCACTTAGAACCCTTCTGCTTTCTATTATACCTCATTTAAAATTTAAACAATTCACTTGGTTTGTAAGAACTGGTTCTTGCCTTCCCCTTGAACCTCATTAAATGGTCATTTCTCGCCAAGCTCCAGCCCCAGTGGTCTCTCAGTTTCTAATTATGTGCTCTTTCCTGCCCTCTTCCTGGGCCTTTTCAGCTCTCCACCCCCATCACTCTTGACTCAGGTGGTATCCTTATTCCTCAAGTCTGGTCCACTCCCGGGCCCTTCTGTCCTTGAACAGTTTTCTCCCGCGGCTGTCACCGCGTCTTGTCTTTCCCCTCGTTGCATTTATTGCAGTGTATATGTATGCTAGTTTTACTTGTTCATTTCTGTCTCCCCTCCCAGGCTGTAAATGAGGGCAGAAACCTTGTTTGTTTTATTCACCATCATGTACTGAGTACATGACACATAGTGGGTCTTCAGTAAATGTTTGTTGAATAAAAGAACAAAGAAGGCAAGTCAACCTTAGCTACAACCCTGCCTTTTGATAAAATTTTCCTTTTGACAGTGTACATAGTTTATTATTTTTGTACTTTGTTTTTTTCATGTATTTTGCTTTTATCCATTGGCATTTTTAGCTCCTTGGAGACATACTATGTGTGAGATAACTCCCTTCACATCTCCCATGGTCCCTAGCAAAATGCTAGGCCTGTAGTAGTCAAGGTGCTCAATAAATATTTGTTCTGTGATCTGGGTGGTTTGAAGTCTTGCTGCCAAGTCCTGCCTTTGGGTCGACATAGTATGGAAGTATTTGAGTGAGTAACTTTTCCACTCCCACTGCCAGGATTTTGTATTGCCATCAGGTGCCAAATAAATGCTCATATTTATTACTGATGTGTGCTCAATACCTCTGTTTCTGTAAATACTCAGGCCTCTGAAGCCCACAGATTTTGCTTCCTTAGTCCCCTAACACTGCAGCCTTCCTCACCACCTCACAAGGCATAGCCAGACCTGAAAACCCCGTCTTATTTTGCTTCATGATGCTGTAAATATTTGCAGCTGTGGGCCCATCTCAGTTGGCATAGTCTGGGATTTCTCACAGTCAGATGAAATGGAGGTCATTAGCAAACAGTGCTGGTTCTTGCTTATTTAGACTGTGAGAGGTAGGCTGCTGTAACAGATTGGGCTGGAATAGGAGGATAGGAGAATGAAGATAGTAGAATTCCATTTTTTCCCTCGTTGCATTTAAGCTCTTCTAGAGTGGGTACCGATTGTAAGATGATTTTGGTGCAGCATGGAAGAGATCACAGCAATGCATTTTTGTAAGTTGGGATGCTTTAGGAGTGCATTGTGTCTAAAGGATATGCCTGAGAGATAGGTGCAGATGCTGATGGGCTATGGAAGTTTGACAAGAGACGGGAAGTTCTACAGAACTTCTACAGAAGTTTTTGTAGGAAGCATTTTTTTTAATGTAGAAATTGGGTTCCACCATGTCAGCCAGGCTGGTCTGTAACTCCTGGCCTCAAATGATCAGCCTGCTTCGGCCTCCCAAGGTGCTAGGATTGTAGATAAGAGCCACCACGCCCAGCCAGAAACAAAACTTTTTTGTTTGGTAGGAAAGAGCCGTGGGAGCTGGAACATTGTTGAGTGATATAGAGCAGGCAATGGCTGTCTAGGAAGAGCAGAAGGGGACTGAGGTGAGCCGAAGCACCTTGGTAGAGAGAGGGGAATTTGGTACAGGACATTGAAGGCAAAAAGGCCTGAAAAATGGACTGAAACTGGTTGGTTATACTGCAAAAAAAAAAAAAAAAAACAACCGTGGGACAGCCTCAAGGGAGGGATACAAAATCTAGGAGAGGTGAAGAAATTATGGAAATAGTGAGAGTAAGGTTAAGTACCCATTTTCAGGATAGGAAGGCTTTTCAGAGGTGTGGTATATTTGGGAATTACAGAGCAGTATCTCTGAACTGGATTCCATGTCTTCCCTGCCCCCCAACCCCCTTGCCCTTGAATAAGGGTATGAGGTTGAATTTCACAGCTCTGCTCCCTTCTGCTTACCTCTGCCAGAGGATTCTCTTCTAAAATTATCCCCCTCCCAGAGCTGGAGGCTGCCCTCTGCTGCCCTCCTCTATCCTGTTTCCTCTAATGGGGAAAAGGAAAACAGGAAGAAGGAAAAAGTGTACTATCAGACCAAAGCTGTGATTTAAAAGAAAATTTTTTTTAAGTTTTATTCTATAAAATAGAGAGGACGTCTCCCTATGTTGTCCATGCTGGTCTCAAATACCTGGGTTCAAGTGATCCTCCTGCCTTGGCCTCCCAGAGTACTGGGATCACAGACACGAGCCACCACACCCACCAGCACTTGGGAAGCTAAAGCAGGTGGATCACCTGAGCCCAAGAGTTTGAGACCAGCCTGGGCAACATGGTAAAACCCTGTCTCTAAAAAATAAAGAATGAGGCCAGGCGCACAGTAACACACTTATAGTCCTTGCTACTCAAGAGGCTGAGGAGAGAGGATTGCTTGAGCCCAGGAGTTGAAAACAAACCCGCCTGGGCAACATAGATCCTCATCTTTTTTATAAAAAGGAAGGGAGGAGGAAAGGTGTCTAATCTGAGAAGGAAGAAGATATTAGTAATCCGAATAGCTACAACTGTTGAGTGCTTGGTATGTTGTAGGCATTGAGAGGAGCTTTCCATTTCATTTTCCCTGTGCCTCTGAAGGCATCATTTTCTCTTTTGTTTTGAGACAGTTTGCTTTTGTCACCCAGGCTGGAATGCAGTGGCGCTATCTCAGCTTACTGCCTCCCAGGTTCAAGCAATTCTCCTGCGTCAGCCTCCCAAGTAGCTGGGATTACAGGCATGCGCCACCATCCCTGGGTAATGTTTGTATTTTTAGTAGAGATGGGGTTTCTCCATTTTGGCCAGGCTGGTCTCAAACTCCTGATCTCAAGTGATCCGCCCACCTTGGCCTCACAAAGGGCTGGGATTTCGGGCACAAGCCACCGTGCCTGGCCCATTTTCCCATTTTTTTCAGAAGAGGAAAAGGAAGCTTAGAGACTTTCAGTTATCAAAAAAAGATATGTAGCACTTTTTTCTTTCTTTTTTTTTTTTTTTGAGACAGAGTCCCACTCTGTTTCCAAGGCAGGAGTGTAGTGGTGGTATCCAGCTCACTGCAACCTCCACTTCCCAGGTTCAAGCGATTCTCGTGCCTGAGCCTCTCGAGTAGCTGGGACTACAGGCGCCTGCCACCATGCCCAGCTAATTTTTATATTTTTAGTAGAGACAGGGTTTCACCATGTTGCCCAAGCTGGTCTCAAACTACTGAGCTCAGGTGATCTGCTCACCTTGGCCTCCCGAAGTGCTGAGATTACAGGCGTGAGCCACTGCATCGGGCCAGAAATGTAGCTTTAATGGTATGGACTCTAGAATTCAATAGCTCTCATTCTGAATGCTGGCTCTGCCTTTGAAGATTTTGGAGACCTTGAGCAAGGTAGCAAACAGCCTCAACTTCCCTCATTTAAAAATGAGGAAAAATGTGTCTATTTTCCAATGTCCCTATGAGGATTAAATATGATATGTGTAAATCACATGGTGTGAATGCATACAAAATGCTTGATAAATGTTAACTCACAGAATGAGTGTCAGTTTAATATGAGTCAACTGTTCTTACTATGGGTCAAACATAGCACGTTTTTTGCATGCATTATTTTATCTTCTTAACCCTCTAGTTGCTGCCTTTCTGAGGAAACTGAGGTCAGGATATGAAACAAAAGCTGTCAGTTTGAGCATATGCTAACACTTGCTTCTGTGACGTATTCTGGCACGAAGGAGTTTTTCCTCCTCACTTTTTTGGGCTGTAAGATTCCCATTAGGCTGGGGAAATGAAACTGAGGCCCAAAACCTTATTCCATGTTAAGTTCTAATTAGATAGGAGCATTTGTATCATATTTGAAAAGCCAGAAGGGGTAGAAAGAGACCTGTCAAGTGCTACAGGGAAAGCCTGACGTGCAGGGGATAGGAAAGGAATAAGGATGCTTAAAGAATAAGGAGGCGGCCAGGTGCGGTGGCTCACGCCTTTAGTCCCAGCACTTTGGGAGGCCGAGGCGGGCGGATCACAAGGTCAAGAGATCGAGACCATCCTGGTCAACATGGTGAAACACCGTCTCTACTGAAAATACAAAAAGTAGCTGGGCATGGTGGTGCGCGTCTGTAGTCCCAGCTACTGGGGAGGCTCAGGCAGGAGAATTCCTTGAACCTGGGAGGCAGAGGTTGTGGTGAAGCCGAGATCTCGCCATTGTACTTCAGCCTAGGCAACAAGGGCAAAACTCCATCTCAAAAAAGAAAAAAAAAGAATAAGGAGGCAAGGCACAATAAACGAGAGGAGATGTGACTGCCAGTGGAGTGTGCTACAGAGAAAGTGTCTTCACAGGAAGTTGTAGTATCTTAGCTGAAATTTCAGAAAGTAGGTGGGCATGGATTTCATGGCTGTCTGGATTTGCAGAGGGAAAATGATGACTAAAAACACTTTTAAAGAACATAAGGGTTATACTGCCCAGTATGTTGGGGAGGCCAAACTGGAAGACGTGAGTCTGAAAACAAGGGTGTAACCCAGAAAGAAAATTCATTCACCTATACCCCAACAGGAAACTACTCCATGTAGCTTTCATGGCAACTTTGTACAATTTTCCTTCAAATAGCAATTCCATAGCCTGTGGGCTTTTAAACTTTGTATATAATGGACCCTAGGATGATCTATTTAAAACCCCAAAAGAGACCAGGCGTGGTTGCTCATGCCTGTAATCCCAACACTTTGGGAGGCCGAGGCAGGCAGATCACCTGAGGTCAGGAGTTCAAGACAAGCCTGGGCAACATGGTGAAACAGTCTCTACAAAAATAGAAAAATTAGCCGGGCATGATTGTGAGTGCCTGTAATCCCAGTTACCCGGGAGGCTGAGGCAGGAGAATTGCTTAAACCTGGGAGGCAGTGAGCCAAGATCATGCCATTGCACTCCAGCCTGGGTAACAGAGCGAGACTCCATCTCAAAATAAATAGATAAATCCCCCAAAAATTTATGTATCATTCATACATGCTTATGAACTTGCTTCCACATTTAGGAGCTTCATAGGAATCCCCAGAAGCCCATCTTTGTGCCTCCAAATGAGCTACTTGGCCCAGCAGGATGCTGGAGGGAGGAGTGGGCATGGTTTACGTTTTGTTTTCTTGTTCTCTTCCAGGGATTTAAACGCCATGGGATTTAAACTATTTCTAATTTCAAACACAGGATTTTTTTTTTTTTTTGAGACTGAGTCTCATTCTGTTGCCCAGGCTAGAGTGCAGTGGCGCAATCTCACCTCACTGCAACCTTCACTTCCCAGGTTCAAGCAGTTCTGCCACAGCCTCCTAAGTAGCTGAGATGACGTGTGTACCACCACACCCTGCTAATATTTTGTATTTTTAGTAGAGACAGGCTTTCAAAATTGTGTTAGCCAGGTTGGTCTCAATCTCCTGACCTTGTGATCCACTCTCCTCGGCCTCCCAAAGTGCTGGGATTACAGGTGTGAACCACCGTGCCCGGCCCCAAACACAGGATGTTTACTCTCAAACCCTTGCTCTCCAGCACTGGCAACCTGTAGATGTTTTCGACCCTCCTAATTTCAGAATGTGGTCTTAAGGATTGCAGCTGGTGCTTTCCTTCTAGGCTGTAGGCTTCCACCTGGCTTGGCTAGACATGAACACTATCCTCACTCCCCTAGTCCCTGCCTTCAAAACTCAGAGTCCATGACTAGGCTGCCCTGTTTTAGGGACCTGCTTTTCTCAGATATAGTAAGAAAGTCATAATTGCATCTCATATTTACTGCTTATATTTATCAAGTTCCTACAGCAACTGGTTACCTTCAGGACAGCTACACTCCACAAATGGGAAATTTGTGTTTCTGAAGCCCTCCAAGGAATGCAATTTCATCTTGGGACTCTATTCTTTTAATTAAGAAAGTGTTCCTTTCTGCTCATACCATTCCTATAGATGTCTTTCCATATTTTCTGCCTGCAGAAAAGGTGGGTATCATCACAGAATCTTTAGTCTCTCAATTTATCACACATTTGTAATTTTTGTGGAGAGATTATAGGCCTTGAGGCTCATAGGATTGTTGTTACAGCAAGTGTTATTTTTATTTTTTAGCTATATTGGTATATAATTGACAGAGAAATTATACATATTTAAGGTGTACGACTTGATGTGTTGATATATGTGTATCTTGTGAAATGATCATCACAATCAAGCTGGGTAACATATCCATCACCTCACATAGTTGCTGTGGGGTTGGAGGGAGGTGAGAGCATTCAAGATCTACCCTCTTAGCAAATTTCAAGTATATTTCCTGTGGTCCCACCTACATTAGATCTCTAGGACTTTCTCATCTTGTATAACTGAACCTTTGTACCCTTTGACCAGCATTTTCCAATCCCCCCACCCCCTACTCCAGCCTAGCCCCTGGCAACCACTTTCTGCTTCTATGAGTTTGACTATTTTAGATTCCACATACAAGTGAAATGGTGCAGTATTTGTCTTTCTGTGTCTGCAGTGTTTGACTTAGCATGATGTCCTCCAAGTTCATCCATGTTGTCAAAAATGGCAGGATTTTCTTCTTTGTCAAGGTTGAATAGTATTCCGTTATGTCTATTTATATATACACACGACATTTTCTTTATTTATCCGTTAGTGGACACTGAGATTGTTTTCCTATCTGGGCTACTGTGAATAATGCTGCAATGAACGTGTGAGTGCAGATACCTCCTGAGATACTGATTTCCTTTCCTTTGGATATATGGGAATTGCTGAGTCATATGGGAGTGGTTTTTATTTTTTGAGGAACTGCTGTACTGCTTTTCATAATGACTATACCAGCTTACATTCCCACCAGCAGTGCACAAGGGTTCCCTTTTCTCTGCATTTTCACCAACGTTTATCTCATCTCACTGCAGCCTCCACCTCTCAGGCTTGAGTGATCCTCTTGCCTCAGCCTCCAGAGTAGCTGGGACTACAGGTGTGCACCACCACACCTGGCTAAGTTTTGTATTTTTTTTATAAAGACAGGCTCTCCCTATTTTGCCAGACTGGTCTCGAGCTCCTGGGTTCAAGCAGTCTGCCTGCCCCAGTCACCCACAGTGCTAGGATTATAGGCATGGCTGCCATGCCTGGCTATCTCTTGCTTTTTTGATCATAGCCATCTTAACAGGTATGAGGTAATATTGCATTATGATTTTGATTTGTATTTTCCTGATGATTTTTGATGTTGAGGCCCTAGAAAAAGTATTTTGAATGGTATCAGCTTCCCTCTTGCTTTGGGTGGTTCCATTTAGCCTAGATCAAAATCATGTTGTAGACCAGACGTGTGGCATCCCTACCCTGCAATCCCTGAATTTGGACTGTCCTGGGACAGACCCCAGTTGGTGATGGATCCTAAACTTTACTTTGGCTGAGTTCCTAACTTTTCTCCTCCAGTGAGGAGTTAATAGGGAAGAGATGTCATAGGAAAATTGGTTTTATAATGTGATGCCAGAAAGAAACGTTTGTCCTTGGCCAAGAAGTATTTATTGATCCAAAAAGGGAAGAAGAGCAGAGAGCACTTCCCCATCATCATTCATGTTTGTCGGGTTTGTCATGAGAAGCCCTCATTCCCTTCCCACCTCTCCCTTCCCTGTGCCTCTGGCTTACTTTTGACTCTCCCCTGTTATCTAACCTGTCCTGATGGAGCCGTGGTGGGCACACCTCAGTCTAAATGGAAGTTCAGTCCCTCCAGATTGGCAGTGTGATGGACAGCAAACAGTCTGGGAAGTGGGAGAAATTCTAGAACCCAAGGCTATTACCCATCCCCAACTTCCCGCTTCCCATAAGCATTCCACACCCAGCAGGTGATAAGGATGGGATCAGAAGATGCTCTCAAAGTGTTATTAGCAGCCTCTGGCAGACAGGAGGGCAAAGAGCTGGAGAAGAACACTGGACATGGGATGGGCTGGCAGAGCTGGCCAGACAGAACACTGGGCAGACACAGAGCTGGGAATAAGCCAGCCAGGAGACATGGCAGAGAGGCACCAGTTACTCTTCCAGGTGAGTTAACACGCCACTGTTTCGCTTCATCTTTATCCAGCACCCACCCATCACCTTCCGCATCCTGAAGAAGAGAGAGGGGCAGCTGGAGGGCTTCCATGCAGATCTGGGCCTACACACAGGTTTGAGAACACACTCAGCAGTTTCTCATCCTGGTCCAGGCGATATTTATAGAGGGACCAGTGACATGGAGCTGGAAGCCTACTACTGGTGACTAAGGAGGGGGACAATGCCACCGGCTCAGCGGAGGGAATTCCCTGTGGGGCTGTCCCTCAGGTCCTCATCCCAACCCCCACCACACCTGCTTCGACCCCAAGCAGATCAGATGTGGCGGTGGGGGGTCATGTGACAGAGAGGGGTCTATAAATAGCTGGAGGTGGGCATGCTGCCCCAGACGCCTTGGGGACAGCAAGAGCAGAGGCTTAAGGAGCTACACTGGGGGAAGGACAGGGGCAAGGAGGCCAAGGCCTGGCCGGGAATCGGGGGGAGGGAACATGGAGCAATCCCGGTCACAGCAGCCTGGGGGTGAGCAAAGCTGGTGGGGTAGTGCCCCCCAGTACCAGTATATGCCCTTTGAACACTGCACCAGCTATGGACTGCCCTCTGAGAACGGGGGCCTCCAGCACAGGCTCCGGAAGGATGCAGGCCCCCGACACAACCTCCACCCCACACAGGTAAAGTGCTATAAAGGGAGAGGGGAGCCAGGGACGAGGGGAAACCATGGTGCAAGAGACTGGTGAAAATTAGGAATTAGGGGAAAAGAGGGAGCAGTGCTGCATTTTTTTAACTTTAAAAACAAGTACATGGTAATGTGTTCAAAATATGAAAATCTTTGAGAGTCTGGGCTCACCTAAGTATGCACTTAGAGAGATATACATGTACTTTTATCCAGCCTTTACCAAAAGAATGCCCGAATCGTGTGGGGAAACAGCAGAGCCTCACAGGCATGAAGAGCTCTTGCTTACATAACCTACCTGGAGTGTATTGCGTAGGAGCCCACACTGCAGTGTGCTGGGAGCTGTGTCCCACACCCTCACCCACAGGCAGACACTGCCAGATCTCTGCCTCTGAGACCCTCTGCAGAATACACACACACGTGAATCTTTCTGCGGAAGGCAGGAGAAGGGGTTGGGCAAGTGTAGAAAACAGACTGAATTGCATACCAGTGATCAAAGACCTACCTACCAACGTCAAAATGAGCAGAGATGTAATCAAGCTTTTATGTGGCAAGATGATCAAGTAAGAAACTATTAAGTGTTAGGCGCCTGGAAAAGTGCAGAGATGTGATCCCAGCAGCAGAAGCATGCAAACTAAGAGCGGCTAGGGATGAGCAGCCTCCTGCCCTGGGATTGGTGGAAATGAGCGCCTAGGAAAGGGGGAATGGGGATGGGCACAACTAAAGGGAAGGTTGTGAAATTGTCGTGGAAAAAGATAGGTCACAGTTAATAAGTAAGTGTGCCTCTCACTCCAAAGAATGCAGAGAACAACAGAGGATGGAACATGTCCAGAGGGCAGTTGGTCAGAACTTTTGTTTTTTTTTGTTTTTGAGATGGAGTCTCGCTCTGTCTCCTGGAGTGCAGTGGCACGATCTCAGCTCACTGCAACCTCCACCTTCTGGGTTCAAGCGATTTTCCTACCTCAGCCTCCCGAGTAGCTAGGATTTCAGGCACCTGCCACCATGCCTGGCTAATTTTTGTACTTTTAGTAAAGACGGGATTTTACCATGTTAGCCAGGCTGGTCTTGAACTCCTGACCTCAGATGATCTGCCCACCTCTGCCTCCCAAAGTGCTGGAATTACAGGTGTGAGCCACCACATCCAGCCTGGTCAACACTTAAAGGCCTTTTGTTTGTTTGTTTGTTTTGTCTTTTGTTTTAACATGGAGGTTGCAGTTACTTTAGGTTTAGGTCTGGGAAGCAGAGGCATGAGTTGTGCAGGGGATCTCAACATTGGGAGTCAAAAGGATCTACTCTCAGTCCCTGACTAACCCCCAAGCGTAGTTGCGAAGGAAGCACCAGGCACCCAGTTGGGAAGCAGGGACATACTGGTCAGCGTAGGCTGGAATCGAGCGTTAGGAAGATTCCAGCCTACATTGGAAATAGCAGGGTCTGACTAGGATACAGTGGGATCTGACTAGGCCTTTGACACTATTTGGGATCAGCAGGAGGGAAGACCCCTCCCTGGCCCGGTGCTCTCACCCATGTACTTGAGAACAGTGCCATTATGGCACTTCCTGGTGACAGTGAAGAGACTGGCCAAGTGAGCCTGAAGCCTCATGTTGGGTTAATTTGGGGAGTAGAATTGGGCTGTTTTCTAGAGGTCTCAAAAGCAAACGAGTTTGGATTTGTTTTTCTTTTCTTTTTCTTTCTTTTTGTTTGTTTTGTTTTGTTTTCTGTTTGTTTGTTTGTTTGTTTGTTTGTTTGTTTGTTGAGACAGAGTCTCGCTCTGCCACCCAGGCTGGAGTGCAGTGGCATGATCTCTGCTCACTGCAACCTCTGCCTCCCAGGTTCAAGCGATTCCCCTGCCTCAGCCTCCTGAGTAGCTGGGATTACAGGCATCTGCCACCACACCTGGCTAATTTTTTGTATCTTTAGTAGAGATGGGGTTTCACCATGTTGGCCAGGCTGGTCTTGAACTCCTGACTTCATGACCCGCCCATCTTGGCCTCCCAAAGTGCTGGGATTACAGGCATGAGCCACTCCACCCAGCCCGGATTTGTTTTTCTTGGTTTAATTTTTATCATGGAAAATTCAGACTTACACAAAAATGGGATGGTATAGTGAAGCCCCAAGTCCCCAACAGTTATCAATATTTTGTCACTGTTGTTCCAGCTATTCTTTCCTTCCCCACTCTCACCCCTCTGCCCGCGGTGGAATACTTTTTAACAAATCCCAGACATTGTGTCACTTGTAGACCTTTCCTCACCTGCCCTGGTGTGGTGTTTAGCATGGGTCCAGCTGGGACAGACTGGCCCTTGTCGTGTTTTCCATCCCAGGTATGATGATACGAAGCAGCCCCCTTCCTCATCTCCACTGGCCTGGTGCCTCCAGGAGCTGAGACAGCCTCAGCCCTCTGACTTCCTTTGGGAAGTGTCTTCTCTCTTCGGGTCCCAGATAGGGCTTGGAGGGAAACACTGCCTCCCTCGGTCACTAACCCAGAAGACAAACAGTCATGAGCAGAGCAATTCATCTGTGTGCCTGTTCAGGACTGCGGCGTAAAATGCTGCTCGTATTGTGAAATCAGATCTCTTCTACACAGGCTCTCCCAGAGTCAGCAATGTGGCCTGGCCTGACCCTGGCCCCAGAGGACAGTTAGCATAGTGGGAGTGGGGCAGGCTAAAAGCGGTTGGAGCTCTTATAAATCTCACACAGACACACGTGGAGGAGCTACTCTGCCCTTTTCACATGTGGGGCAAGTGGGAATTATCTGACTATGGGGAGAAATAGATTGACCTGCTTTTGGGGGTATGTTCCTGTGTATGCATACAAGCACTAGGAGATGAGGTGGATGGTCTTAAAGCTTGATAGAGGACTTTACCTGAATAGGTAAAGGTGCTTTACCTGATAGGTGCTTACCTGAAGCACCTCAGGTTAAGACTGGACACACTAAGGCAAAGTGCAACCAAGACTGCCCTGCTAGTGAGCCCAGTCTGTCCTCATCCTATTCATGTTAGCAGGAAAGTCAGTGCAGGTGGTCTGGGGAAATTGTGGGGCATCCAGAAAGCAGTGACATGCAGAACACATGATTGATATGGCCGCCTGGTTTCAGCACAGTCCTGTACCTCTGCTTCAAAGTAGAAAGTGGTCTCCTTGATAAAGGCCACCCGGATCAAGATGAGTAGAGGTTGAAGAATGGGTGGAGAAAAGGGAAGGATAAACGGACAAGGGAAAGAGTGGGAAACGCGGGAATGGAGGGTGGAGAGTTGAGGGCAGGGATGACCACAAAGTCACCCTACATGCAGTCAGCACCCAGAATTCAGAAAAGCTATTAGTCTTCTTCTGTGAGTTAAGCTGTTGCTCTTTTCCTCTGAGTCTATGCGCTGCCCTCTCTCTATTAATTTTCACTCTTCAACAAGACAGACATTGATCATCTTCCCTCTGTCCAGATTTATGGCCATCACAAAGAACAATTCTCAGACAGGGAGTGGGGCATGGGGATGCCCAAGAAGACGGACTCCAGTTCTACTGTGGACAGCAAGGATGAGGATCGCTACTCCAAATGTCAAGGTGATAGGGACTGAGGAATAAAGGAATCTGGAGTAGAAAGAGGTACAGGGATTAGGAGGATAACTGGGGCACCCCATTGCATGTACATGCTCTCTACTCTGCTATAAAAACTCTCCTCTAATTTTTTTTAAGAGACAGGATCTCACTCTGTCGCTCCAGCTAAAGTGCAGTGGAGTGATCATAGCTCACTGCAGCCCAGAACTCCTGGGCTCAAGTGATCCTCCTGCCTCAGCCTCTCCAGTAGCTAAAACTGTAGGCACATGCCACCACACCCAGCTAATTTTAAAACTTTTTTGAGGGGAGATGCTGAGGCTGGTCTTGAACTCCTGTCATCAAGCAATCCTCCCGCCTTGGCCTCCCATAGTGCTGGGATTAGAGACATGAGCCACCATGCTTGGCCTCTCTAAGTAATAAGGAAAAGGCACCTCTCTCCACCTCCTTCGCACTTTCCCTATTCCCTGTTATTCCTCCCCCATCTCCAAGAAACGAGTTTTAGAAAGGAATTCAAGTATTCACGGGGAATTAGACTTTGGTGCCTTTTGCAGGGGCTGGGGCAGCAATCGGCAGAGGGGTAATGAGAAACTCAATGCATCAGATGCAGACAAGACCCTGAGGGCCCAAGGCCTCCCCTCCCCTCTTGAGTCTCACACCCAAAGAAGTGACTGGTTAGCTGCTTTTTTTTTCTTTCTTTCTCTCTCTGTCTCTCTCTCTCTCTCTCTCTCTCTTTGTACACCCTCATCTCTTCCTAGATTGTGTCCGCCGCCTGGGACAGATGGTGAGAAGAAAGTTAGGGGAAGACTGGATCTTTCTGGTGCTTCTGGGACTGCTGATGGCTCTGGTCAGCTGGAGCATGGACTACGTCAGTGCCAAAAGCCTTCAGGGTAGGTTTAACCTGGACCTTTGCCCACAGCTGCTTCTGGAGTTTCTACCGAGGGAAGCAGGGTGTGTTGTGGGAAGCGGATGTTGCACAGAGAGGGATCAGGTGGGACTCTAGGCTCAGAAAAGACCAGACCCAGGCCTGCCCCTGTTCTCACACCCCTCCACTCGCTGCCACCCTAGCAGTGGGTGCCCCTCTATTAGGGTGACCAACTTGCCCCAGTTTCCCAGGAACTTTCCCAGTTTCAGCACTGAACATCCCAAATCCCAGGAAGCCCCTCAGTTCTGGGCACACTGGGTGGTTTGTCACACCCAGGCCTGCAGCCCCAGTACTCCAGTGGGATTCGTGACACAGCCACCAACCACCAACTGGAACAGGCCATGTCACCTCCCACAACTCAGGCTAACCATGTGTCAAATGAGAGCAGCACCATCTAGGGAAGGGCACACAGAATGAGCACGGCTTGGAAACACGCCGGATATACTGCCTGGTGTGCAGACATGGCTGCTCAGCCATGCTCTGCCTAACCCCAGGCATGTGTCTCTGCAGCCTACAAGTGGTCCTACGCTCAGATGCGGCCCAGCCTTCCTCTGCAGTTCCTGGTCTGGGTCACCTTCCCACTCGTCCTCATCCTCTTCAGCGCCCTCTTCTGCCACCTCATCTCTCCCCAGGCTGTTGGTGAGAACTTGCCACCAGACAGCCTGAACTGGGTGGCCTGAGAGGGACCCTCTCTGTCTCCCACCTTGTCCAGCCCCACCCACGTTGCTGTGCTGCTTCGCCCTATCCTCCCCAACGTGCCTCTTCATCCCCCACTACCCAATTCCCATTCCCACGTTCTGGATGTTCATCTCCCTTTTAACCTCCACCTTGACCCTGCATCTAATCCTTCAACGCCTTTAGGCTCTGGAATCCCCGAGATGAAGACAATACTTCGTGGGGTTGTCCTGAAGGAATATCTCACTATGAAAGCCTTTGTGGCCAAGGTTGTCGCCCTGACTGCGGGCCTGGGCAGTGGCATCCCTGTGGGGAAAGAGGTAGGCCTGGCATGACTGAGGCAAGAGCTGGGAAGGACCCTTGGGAGCCAGGGTGGCACCAACTCTAGAGGGAGCTCTGGGAGTGGAAGTGGATCGGGGACAGGACCAAGGCCAGGGCCAGGGGACATTAGGAATGGGAAATGCTTTGGAAGGTCTTCCACCTGGGGTCCAATGACAAAAGCCACACAGCTTGGAGAGCTTGGAGCAGGCTCTCAGACTGAACACCCCTGACATTTGGGGCTGGAAAATTCTGTGCTGTGGTGGGCTATCCTGGGCAGTGGAGGGGACTTAGCAGCATCCCTGGCCTCTGACCCTCTCTAGATGCTCAGCAGCATCCCCCAGTGGTGACACCAGCAAGTCCTCCGACATTGCGATATGGGCCCCAGAAGACAAAATCTCCCATGGTTGAAAACCAGTCTTAATTATCATCCAGACCAATTTTCTTCCTTAAATCTGAGATAGAGGCTGTACATTTTTCAAGGCTGCTCGTTGGGGTGCAGCGTCCTTCCATTCTCTGCTGGAGAGCATCTTTGCCCCCTACCACCACATTCCACCCAGCAGCCAGAGACAGCTTTTAAAAATGGAATCAGTCATGTCTGGCCTTTGGTCAAAAACTTCTTAAGGCTTCCATGCCTCTTAAAATAAAATCAGAACTTTTTTTTTTTTTTTTTTTTTGAGACGGTGTCTAGCTCTTCTAGCTCTCTTGCCCAGGCTGGAGTGCTGTGGTACAATTCCAGCTCACTGCAACCCCCATCTCCCAGGTTCAAGAGATTCTCCTATCTCAGCCTCCAGAGTAGCTGGGACTACAGGTGCATGCCACCATGTCCGGCTAATTTTTCTATTTTTTGTGTATTTTTAGTAGAGATAGGATTTCACCATATTGGTCAGGCTGGTCTCCAACTCCTGGTGATCTGCCCACCTTGGCCTCCCAAAGTGCTGGGATTACAGGTATGATCTACCATGCCCAGCCTAATTGGAACTTCCTACATACATAACCTTTGAGACAGTGGACTCCGGCTCTTCCTTTCTCCAGGCTTCTGCCCCAGCTCTCGTGTGTTTGACGCATAGGTTTCCTTTCTGTCCCTCAGTCACTCTGCCCTGTGTGCTGTTTTCTCAGCCTGGAACATTCTTCCTCCTGACATCTGCGTGCTCCCTCCCTCCCATCACTCAAGGTGCTTCTCTCTGTCTAGGGAGGCTCCTTAGGCCCTTTTCTCTAAACACGTGCCCTCCTACCCTCCTCCACCCTGGCTCTCTGTCCCCTTATTCACCCTGATTTTCTTCACAGCCCTTGGTGTTACCTGAAACTCCGAGAGGAGAAACACACTGGTTTCTCCTCTTCCTCCTCTCTGGGATGAAGCCTCATAAGGGCAGGACCTCTGTGTAACTCCTGTATTTCCAGCCCCTGGCACAGTGCCTGGAGTAAGGAATATGAGTCCAGTGAGTGCTACAGGGCCTCCATCTGGCCTCTGACCCCCGATTCCTCGCTCTCCTCTCTCCCAGGGCCCCTTCGTCCACATTGCCAGCATCTGTGCTGCTGTCCTCAGCAAGTTCATGTCTGTGTTCTGCGGGGTATATGAGGTAAGGTTGAGGCAGTGAAATGAGCTGGGGCCAGGTGGTAGAAGGAGTCCAGCTGTGTGTCGGGTGTTGGGAGGGCTGCCTCTGCTCTGGGCTGGCTGTGGTGCTGAAGTGGGCATCGCACTAATCCCTGCTTCCTCCCTCTTCCCCTGTCCGCCTACCCTATCCACTTAATGCCTCGGTTTAGCCTGTGCCTGTCCTAATGCCCACCCCTCTTTGATCTGTGCCCCCCACATGGAGGACTGGCCTGTGGTGCGCTCCCATGCTCTTTCTGCTAATCCACACCATGCCCTCTCTGTCAGTTTCCCTCCATGTTTCCCTCCTGTGCTGCCCCATCCCTTTGTAGCTCCCAATCCCTCACCCCACCTCTTACATATGCCTGCCTGCCCCACCCCTCCACCCCTTGCCTGCCTGCTTCTCTGTTGCAGACCGTGCCTGGGCAGCTTGACCTCCTGGTGTCGGCCTGTGCAGTGGGCCTGGGATGCTGCTTTGCAGCCCCTGTTGGAGGCAAGTTGCACTTCCTCCCTACCCCAGTTGCCTAAGCAAGACCTAGAAGGGGGGGTTTGGGTGGCTGCCACAAGCTTTGGGGTGACATCCAGGGAGTGATTGTGGATCACGGCCCCTGGGGTCCAGATAGCTATATTTTTTCACCAAAGGGCTGTGTATTCTTTTAAGACTGGTTGCTGCTTGCTGCAGAATTTATTAGTACTGCTCACTGGAGTTCTTGCTGTCTCTTTCCTGGTGATCATTTGTTGTTTTACTTGCCTGACATATTTGCCAGTGGCTGGATCCTGGCTCAACACTACCTCCACCTCCTGGGATCAAGTGATTCTCCTGCCTCAGCCTCCCCAGTAGCTGGGATTACAGGCATGTGCCACCACGCCTGGCTAATTTTGTATTTTCAGTAGTGGTGGGGTTTCTCCATGTTGGTCAGGCTAGTCTCGAACTCTGGACCTCAGGTAATCTGACTGCCTCGGTCTCCCAACGTGCTGGAATTATAGGCATAAACCACCGTGCCCGGCCTATCTGCCTAACTGTTATTTCATTTTCTACTTTCCATTTCATTTTGGCACTGTGCAATGAGTTCACTTCCTTTTTGCAAAACTCATGGAGCTTCTCTTGGCCTGGGAATCACAGGGGAAAATGGGACCACAGGAACTCCTTGAGACTTAGTCCTCTCATTCTGCCTTATTCCCCATCCCTGCGTGTTCTCCTGTCCTCTGTCTGCCCACCTCCCTCTCTTCCACCTGTCTCTCTGTCTGTCTCTCCCCTAGTAGCAGCCATACTACTACTCTGATATCCTGACCGTGGGCTGTGCTGTGGGAGTCGGCTGTTGTTTTGGGACACCACTTGGAGGCAAGTGATTGGCCCCCTCCCCCATCAATCAGCTTGCCTGGCCTGGCTCCCGAAACAGTTTTAATCAGTATTCACAAGTGCTGGTATTACCACATTACTTACAAGCACAGCTAACTTTTCACGAATTTGCATGTCATCCTTGCGCAGGGACCATGCTAATCTCTATCGTATATGTGCTGCCGAAGCGAGCACAGAACAGCTAACTTTTAGTAAGCATTTGCTATGTGCCAGGTAACGTTCTAAGCACTTACTTTTATTCCTGGCCAAAGCCATAGGAGACAGATATTACAGAGGAGGAAGGGGAGAGAACTGAATTACAGAGTGCAAGTGACTTGAACAAATTTATTCTGTTAGTAAGGTCAGAGCCAGGAATTAAAACCAAGGCAGTCTCCATGTGTCCCCTACTTATATTAAAATCTCTTTGTATCCCAGCGCTTTGGGAGGCTGAGGCAGGCGGATCACGGGGTCAGGAGATCAAGACCATCCTGGCCAACATGGTGAAACTCCATGTTTACTAAAATATAAAAAAATTAGCCAGGCATTGTGGTGTGCACCTGTAATCGCAGCTACCTAGGAGGCTGAGGCAGGGGAATCGCTTGAACTGGGGAGGCAGAGATTGCAGTGAGCCCAGATCACACCACTGCTCTGCAGCCTGGCAACTGAGCAAGACTCCATCTCAAACAAAACAAAACAAAAAACAAACCTGTTCGTATTGTTGGATGTTTTTGCCCTACACTGATGACATCTCTAATGGGGACTCTATGAACTTCCTCCTTCAAGGGAAAAATCCACATTTTGTTGTGTTTTATTAATGACACGGGAATTCAGGTCGACCTTATTTAGATTAATAATACGCTTTTAGTGAGGAATAGTTAGGGGAATTTTAAAGGATTAATGTCTTGATCTCAGTTTAAAGTTGAGTTAGTTCTTTCTCCAAGTATAAGGCAAATAGTGATCTCTCAGGTTATTTCCCTTATCATGAATGATTAACAAATAGATGTGGTCGGAGAAAGCAGTCGTATCTCTTTATTGACTCATCAAAATCAATTATAGCTAGATTAGCAGGGCAGGGATTATACAGTTCATTCATTGGATTCATTGATGATAAAAAGGGACATCAATGTGATATGCGAAGAAATTGCTGGAAGGTTGTATGCTTCTTAAATGACCCACTGTTAGAGGTATCTTTTCAGTTATGGAAATGTTAACCAGTCTTTTCATAGACTCTTCCAGGGAACTAAAATGACTTGGCACAGGAATGATACATAGAGAATAGTTTAAAGTTAATGCAGATGCATGATCTAACTTATGCAAACACTGGGGCAAAGCGCACAGACTAAGGAGCCCCAGCTAGCAAGCGCACCAGCTAGCATCCTGTTCACACTTCTCTCCCTCAGCGCTAGTCATTAAAGCCACTAATCCTTGTCAGTGGAGGATAATGTATCTGGATTTTTACACACGTTAAACGTTCACACTTACATTTTTTTTTGAGACAGAGTCTTACTCTATAACTCAGGCTGGAGTGCAGTGGTGTGATCTTGGCTCACTGCAACCTCTACCTCCCAGGTTCAAGGGTCTTGGCTTACTGCAACCTCTACCTCCTAGGTTCAAGGGATTCTTCTGCCTCAGCCTCCCAAGTAGCTAGGACTACAGGCATATGGCACTATGCCCAGCTAATTTTTGTATTTTTTTGGTAGAGACAGGGTTTCACCATGTTGGCCAGGCTGGTCTCGAACTCCTGACCTCAAGTGATCCACCCGCCTCGGCCTCCCAAAGTGCTGGGATTACAGGTGTGAGCCACCACCATGCCTGGCCCATTACTTGATTTTTTAAAATGAATATTGAATAATTCTGAAAGGAAATTAGTATCAAAATGATGTATTCATTATGGAATCAGCTCTTAATTTCTTATACTATTGAAAGAAATAAATAGAAGTCAGCATTCTACTAAAATGACAAGCATCTTGCTCCCATTCTGTCCCAGGCCCTGTGCTGGATCTTGCACACCCAGGGTGCTCCTGGTTGAGAGGGTGGACAGGCAGGCACACCTATTGTCACTGCCCACAGTGGCAGCTGCGGTAAAGTGCAGTGGAATGCTAACCTGCCTACGAGAGCCCGGGAAGCTTCACAAAAGAGTGTTTAATATGAGGCTTGAATAATAAGTAGGACTTCCAAGGAGGGTGGTGAGGGCAGGGTACTCTGAACAGAGGAAACAGCATTGCAAAGTCCAGATGGGGGCACTCTCATTACAGTAGCTGAGTAGTACCAGGGGATACAGAGGAAGGAATAATAGCAAATGAGTCTGGACAAGTAAAGGGGGGCTGAATTACGAAGACCCTCACAGCTATATATAAGAATATAGAATTATCCCGCTGGGCACAGTGGCTCACTCCTGTAAACCCAGCACTTTAGTAGGCTGAGGCGGGCAGATCACCTGAGGTCGGGAGTTCAAGACCAGCCTGACCAACATGGAGAAACCCCATCTCTACTAAAAATACAAAATTAGCCAGACGTGGTGGCGCATGCCTGTAGTCCCAGCTACTCAGGAGGCTGAGGCAGGAGAATTGCTTGAACCCAGAAGGCGGAGGTTGCGATGAGCCCAGATTGTGCCATTGCGCTCCAGCCTGGGCAACAAGAGCAAAAGTCTGTCACACACACACACACACACATACACACACACACACGCACACACACACACACAATGAATATAGATTTCTCTAGACTAAGATTTGCACAAATGTGTTTCATGGTTTAGTAGATATAATATGTAAAAGTGGTTCTACAAATTAGTTGGAAAATGCTTGGTTAAAGAGATAGTTTTTTTGAAACTAGAAAAGTTATGAGAACGTTTGCTATGCTGACATGCCTTGAGAATATCCAAAATGTGGCTGTAATGCAGCATTTCCCACAGAACTCTGTCTCATGGGTTTTGTAGCATCTCACAGCCCTGACTTTGGGAAATGCTGTCATGGGTGAATTAAAGTCATGAAAAGACTTGTGCACAAGGAAGTGACATGACCAGCTTTGAGTGTCCACCCAATCCCTTTGTCAGATGTGTGCAGGACAGAATTGACCTGGGGATTTACAGGATTAATCCAAGATCAACAAGAAGACGATTGTCATAGTCCTGATGCTAGGTAATAAGAGACTGAACTGGACAGAGACAGAAGAGGGAGAGAAGAACAATATAAAGTAAAATGGTATAACCTAGTGATTAATTTTATTTTTTTCCTTTTTGAGACAAAGTCTGGCTCTGTGGCTCAGGCTGGAGTGCGGTGGCGTGATCTTGGCTCACTGCAACCTCCACCTCTTGAGTTCAAGCAATTCTTCCACCTCAGCCTCCTGAGTAGCTGGGGCCACAAGTGCACGCCACCATGCCTGGCTAATTTTTGTATTTTTTAAATAGAAATGGGGTTTTCCCATGTTGGCCAGGCTGGTCTCGAACTCCTGGCCTCAAGTGATCCGCCCACCTCAGCTCCCAAAGTGCTGGGCTTACAGGCATAATCCACCACACCTGGGATTAATTTTGTATGGGGTAAAAGAAAGGAGGGATCTAGGCTAACACCCAGGTTTCCAACAAGGGCAATTGGGTGGATGGTGGTTTTAGTAACAAATATTGGGTATACGGCAAGTGAAACAGGTCTGGGCAGGGAGCTAGCTGATATATTTCACTTTGAGTGTGGTGGGAAGCTAGCTGATACATTTCACTTTGAGTGTGGGGGGAGCTAGCTGATACTTTTCACTTTGGAGTGTATTGCCTTTGATGTTTCTATGGCATGTCTAGGTGATACTGTTTGTGCAGTGGGGTTGATGAGTCTGAAGTTCAGGAACATAGCTTTGCTAATCAGCAGCATATAGGTGTAGCTGATGACAGGAGCATACGTGAAATTGAGAGAGAAAGTGTGCCTATGAATGGCAGGAGTAGGAGAACAAGGACAGAGCCCAGGGTTGGGCAGACGCACAGGAGCAGCAGAGAAGGTAGAGAGGGAATCCAGGGTGGGAGAAGAGCAATGTTCCAGAACCTGATAAGAGAGTTTTCAAAAGCTGTTTTTGTTTTTAATGCCTTGTTTCCTTTTAACTGCATATTTTATGTTTGGCTCAGGCTTATATTAAAATTAGCTCTCATTCTGGAGCATACAGTGACAGACTACAAGGGAAAATGTCCCAGAACCACATTGTGGGAAAGAAAACCTAGCCCAGGATTTCAAAAAAAATTGTTGTAAAATATTCATCGGTTGCATAGTTTACACCCAAGCAAGTCAAAGCTGACTGCTTTTGTCACTGGTATAGAAAAGGAGAGAGACTCACTCTGCCTGATTCCCGCTATGTCAAATCCTCCTTTTAGGCCTCAGAGGCAGCTGCTTACCTGATGTGATGTGAAGAGCAGGGCAGAAGGGGTCATCAGCAAGCTCTGTCTGCCCCACGTTACCCATTGCCTTGCTCTGTTTTCTGAAATTCTATTCTCTTTTGTTCTCTTTCCTCATTCTGTCATTTCCTCTCCTCCTCTGCTCATCGCCAGAATAGGCATTCAGCCCTGATTATGCACCAGCCACCGTACTAGGTGCTGGTTTCCAAGGAATTTTCTTTTTTTTCCAAGACGGAGCCTTGCTCTGTCACTCAGGCTAGAGTGCAGTGGTGCAATCTCTGCTCTCTGCAACCTCCATCTCCCGGGATCAAGCAGTTTTCCTGCCTCAGTCTCCCAAGTAGCTGAGATTACAGGCACTTGCCACTGCACCCAACTAATTTTTGTATTTTTAGTAGAGATGGAGTTTCACCATGTTGACCAGGCTGGTCTCGAACTCCTGACCTCGTGATCCACCCACCTCGGCCTCCCAAAGTGCTGGAATTACAGGCATGAGCCACCGTGCCCAGCCTCCAAGGAATTTTCAATCCTAGGGGATCTCAGAAATGTAAACAAATATCTGGATCTGAAAGTGGTGGCGCTGTAACAGCCCAGAATTCTGAGGGTGCAGGCTGAAGGACGGATGGTTTCGACCTGAAGAGGAGGATTGGGGATGGCTTTCCAGGGAAGGGGACTTGGGACCGACCACTGGAAATTCTCTGCCAAACTGCAGCAGCTGCTGCATCTGGGAGTAACCATTAGGCAACCCTCCCCCTGCTGCAAATGACCTGATGTAACCATTAGACCACCCTCCCTTTGGTGCAAATGACTCTATATAACTAGTCGACTGTCACCTATCGAAGAGAAGGTGGTGGTCCTGGGAGATTCAAGAGATATGACATTTGAATGTATCTCAGGGAGAAGAAAATTACTAGGATGTGAGATGCTGCCTAAAGGGGGTGTTCACCCAGTTCACAAGGAGAGAAAGGGGACAAACCTGCCCAGTTTATGGTTCCCTGAGGCCAGACCTCATCTCCATTCATCCAGTTATGTGGGTGCTTGCATTTCCCTGGTTCTCTTCTCTCATTTTGCATAAAGATGAGGTTTAGCCAGGTTTTAGGTAATCTTGTCATCAATTTTTACTTTGCATTGGATTAAAGTCCACCCCCCCTTATTCTTAATATGTTGAAAGATTTTTTTTTTCTTTGCATCTTGAGTGTTGCTTTTTATGGCCTCACTCTCATTCCTTACTTTGTCCCTACCAACCCTTGTTCTTTTTCTGCAGCTCTACCCCCTCAATTTCTGCTCCAGCACCTACGCTCAGAAACAGTACTACTTAGAACTACTACTTAGCTTTCCTTTTGCCTCACCCACCTTTCTTAAGCATCATTGTTTGTATCTTCTTCTAGCCTCTTGGTTTTTCCCCTTGTGTTGGTCCTTTTAAGGCAGGATTTTAGTAATAGTTTTTTAAAAATGCATATGACTCCTCTAGCTTCTTTTCTTGAACTATCGAGGATTGTCAGCTCCTGCAAAGCCCCCTCCTATTTTAGTTCTATCTTCCTTATAAAGTTGCCCCAGGTACGTGGTATATGTAGGGTGGAAGGGAAGTCCAGGGGAGGGTGTTAAGGAGAGTCCCTGTGAATCCTGAGCTCTGTTTGGCAACTCTGCTGAGGACCTGCTCTAGAACTTTCTCTCTCTTAACTTTTCTGCAGAATTTTTTCAACTACCTTTAGTCCATGTGGGTATCTGATAGTTTTGAAACCCCATTCAATCCTACATTCTAAGGGATGCAAAGGGCATGGACACTTGATCCTCATGTTTTGGAGGTTGAAGGCCCATTCATTTTCAGTCTTCTCTGTGTCTTGTTGGACCCATCCCTCGTCTGAAATAAAAATAAAAACAAAAAACTCCTAGCCTGGGCAGGTGTGTGGTTTTGAGCGTAGGAATCCAACAGATCATTATTTTCTGCTATTACTTCTGCCCAGATTCATGCTTCCGCAAAACTCCTTAAGTCCAAGGAGTAGGGAGTGTGGGGGAGCCCTTCCACTGCTGTCTGTCCCCGACTCCACTTCTATGCCCCTGCAGGCGTGCTATTTAGCATCGAGGTCACCTCCACCTACTTTGCCGTTCGGAACTACTGGCGAGGATTCTTTGCAGCCACGTTCAGTGCCTTCGTGTTCCGAGTGCTGGCCGTGTGGAACAAGGATGCTGGTAACCAAGGAGGCCTGGGGTGGAGGCCATGTGAAACAGAAATGCTGGTGCAGAGGAAAGCTCTGTGGGGCAGTTCAGAAAAGGAATAATGGATGGCATCATTTGAGGGGTGGGACCAAGGCCCAAGGGTATATGACAAAGGCATAGGTCCTGGAGTAGGGGAGTATATCCATGGAGGGATGTATGTAGAAAAAAAGGAAAATATGGCTGGGCATAATGGCTCACACCTATAATCCCAGCACTTTGGGAGGCAGAGGCAGGTGAATCATGAGGTCAGGAGTTCGAGACCAGCCTGGCCAACATGGTGAAAGCCTGTCTCTACTAAAAATATAAAAAATTAGCCAGGTGTGGTGGCAGGTGCCTGTAATGCCAGTTACTCGGGAGGCTGAGGCAGGGAATTGCTTGAACCCAGGAGGCGGATGTAGCAGTGAGCCAAGATCACACCATTGCACTCCAGCCTGGGCAACAGAGTGAGCCTCTGTCTCAGAAAAAAAGAAAGAAAAAGAAAAGAGGAAAATACATTCAAGAGATTCAAGAGGAAAAACTGGGTATGGAGGAAGGAACTAATCCTGAAAACTGCCCACCTCTGTCTCCCGTCGGGTTTCTGCGAAGCTCCCACCTTAATCCTGGCTTTTCCATTCTACAGTCACCATCACTGCTCTATTCAGAACCAATTTCCGAATGGATTTCCCCTTTGACCTGAAGGAACTCCCAGCTTTTGCTGCCATCGGGTCAGTGGGGTTACCTGCACTGTGTGTGGTGAGCAGGGAATGGGGTGAGGCTGTAGATTGGAAGGGACCCAAGCTGGAAAGAAGGTGGGGTTGGCACAGATAAAGGACATTGCTGGGGTAGATGTGGGTAGATAGGAAAGGCAGAAGCCTGGTATTTGTTTCCCTGCAGGAGCTAGGGCCAAGAGATGAGGATTTCATGTCTGTAAGATTCCAACTCTATAAATTACACCCTCAGGATTTGCTGTGGGCTCCTGGGAGCTGTATTTGTGTATCTGCATCGCCAAGTCATGCTCGGTGTCCGAAAGCACAAGGCCCTCAGCCAGTTTCTTGCTAAGCAGTGAGTCACTGCCCTTCTTTTGCCCTACCCATTTACTTTCTGGTTTCTCTAAGAGTTCCTCCATTTTTATCTTTGAGGAAGGCATTAAATGCTTCTGGGTGGCTTGCATTAAAATATAAGAAACCCCTGATACCATGGTTAGGGGGTGAATTGTGTGGTCTCCCCTTTAAAGATTATGTTTGTTTGTTTTTGTTTTTTAAGACAAAGTCTCACGCCATCCCCCAAGCTGGAGTGCAGTGGTGTGATCTCAGCTGACTGTAACCTCTGTCTCCTGGGTTCAGGCGATTCTCATGCCTCAGCCTCCCAAGCAGTTGGGATTATAGGTCGAGCCACCATGCCTGGCTAATTTTTGTATTTTTAGTAGAGGTGGGGTTTCACCATGTTGGCTAGGCTGGTCTCGAACTCCTGACCTCGAGTGGTCTGCCCACCTTGGCCTCCCAAAGTGCTGGGATTACAGGCATGTGCCACTGTGCCTGGCTAATTTTTGTACTTTTAGTAGAGACACAGTTTCACCATGTTGGCCAGGCTGGTCTCAAACTCCTAACCTCAAGTGGTCTGCCCACCTTAGCCTCCCAAAACGCTGGGATTACAGGCATGAACCACCGCACCCGGCTTCAAATGTTATTTTTGTGTGTGAAGAGAATCTTCTTCATTTAAAGAAACGAGACTACAGTGGACTACAGGAAACTTCAGCTTGCCGACGTTCAGTATGGTATTTACTGTGAGTTGGCTGAATTGCGGGGGTTAACTCTGTTTCTTTTTCAGCCGCCTGCTGTATCCGGGAATCATTACCTTTGTCATTGCCTCATTCACCTTCCCACCAGGAATGGGTCAATTCATGGCTGGAGAGGTCAGCACTTGGGGAGCTGAGGTGGGGTCGGGTCACTGAGCATATGACTAGGTTACTGGGGCCACATGGGAAAGAGGAAACAGCACAGACATCCCTCTGGCTTCAGAGCATAAGTAGTTTTGTGCAAGGATAGACTTTCTAGATTCTCCCTGAGAAAAGGGCAAAAGAGACCATTGAATAATGAGGCTAGGGAATAAGTTCTGTAAAAAACGGAAGCACAGGCTGTCCCTGGAGAACCCACTCCTTCTGCTGCCTCCTCTCCCAGCTGATGCCCCGTGAAGCCATCAGTACTTTGTTTGACAACAATACATGGGTGAAACATGCAGGTGATCCTGAGAGCCTGGGCCAGTCGGCTGTGTGGATTCACCCCCAGGTCAACGTTGTTATCATCATCCTTCTCTTCTTCATCATGAAGGTACTGCTCCTGACACTACCTATGCCCTAAACCTCCATCTGTTTTCAATCTGGGAACCCAGGGTTTGCATAGGGTAGGAAGGGGTAGAATTTCATTTGGTCTTATCCAACCTAGAAATTAGTCGTTTGAAAACCTTAGAGTTGACTGGGCATGGTGGCTCACGCCTGTAATCCTAGCACTTTGGGAAGCCAAGGCAAGTGGATCACTTGATTCCAGGAGTTCGAGAACAACCTAGCCAATATGGCGAAACCCCATCTCTACTAAAAATACAAAAAAATTAGCTGAGCATGGTGGCGCGTGCCTGTAATCCCAGCTACTCGGGAGACTGAAGCAGGAGAATCACTTGAACTCAGGAAGTGGAGGTTGCAGTGAGCCAATTCTGTCTCAAAAATAAAACAAAACCATAGACTTAAGTTGCTGTAGAAGTAAACCAGTGTCTGAGTTAATTGCTCTGTTCATGTCTTAAGTGAGTCCCTTGTTCATACAACTTGCTGTTGTTTGGCTTAACCCTTCTGATTGTTCTTCTTGTTAAATTATTAAGCTATCACAATAGCCAAGCAAAAAAGTACACCATAGAGTTAAGCAGTATAGATAACTGGAAAAGCCTTGGCTTTGTTAACCAAATCCCCCAACTTGTTAGACAATTAAGTATTTCATTCTTCATGTATCTGATGATCCTTTTTTTTTTTTTTTTTTTTTTGAGACGGAGTTTCGCTCTTGTTACCCAGGCTGGAGTGCAATGGCACGATCTCGGCTCACCGCAACCTCCGCCTCCTGGGTTCAGGCAATTCTCCTGCCTCAGCTTCCTGAGTAGCTGGGATTACAGGCATGCGCCACCATGCCCAGCTAATTTTTCGTATTTTTAGTAGAGATGGGTTTCACCATGTTGACCAGGATGGTCTCGATCTCTTGACCTCATGATCCACCCACCTCGGCCTCCCAAAGTGCTGGGATTATAGGCGTGAGCCACCGCGCCCGGCTCTGATGATCCATTTTTTAGGTGATTTGCACATCTTTTTTTTTTCCCAGTCTTGTGAATAATCTCTTTTGTAGAATGTCAAAAGGGATAAATATTTAAATTAATTGTATTTAATATTTCAAATACAATTAATTGTATTTAATTAATAATCTCTTTTGTAGAATGTCAAAAGGGATAAAATATTTAAATTAATTGTATTTAATATTTCAAATACATTAATTGTATTTAATTAATACAATTAATTGTAACACATAATTTATATAAATATTATTCTCTAGGTAATGAAACTGAGGATTTCATTCCCAAACCATATTTTTCTAGCTTCAATTGGGCAACAAAAGATGATCTCTTTTACATCAGTTCTTTTTCATATCTGTCCATCAAGGATCATGTATTTATAGATTTCTCAATTACTGTCTTGTAGTAAGATATTTTTATTTCTATCCCTGCTTGTGAAATCTATTACAATTGCTGATTGCTGGCTGGGCGTAGTGGCTCACACCTGTAATTCCAGCATTTTTGGTAGGCCGAGACAGGTGGACCACCTGAGGTCAGGAGTTCAAGACCAGTCTGATCAGCATGGTGAAACCCGTCTCTACTAAAAATACGAAATTAACCAGGTGTGGTGGCACACGCTGTAATCCCAGCTACTCAGGAGGCCGAGGCAGGAGAATTGCTTGAACCCAGGAGGAGGAGGTTGCAGTGAGACAATATTGCGCCATTGAACTCCAGCCTGGGCAACAAAAGCAAAACTCCATCTCAAAAAAAAAAAAAAAAAAAAAAAAAAAAATTGTTGATTGCCCTTTTTTTTCTTTTGTGGTGATTACCTTTTTTACTAAAGTAGGTCTTGCCTAAATAACACAACATTTTCCTCTGTATATGAGTCCTCATTTATAAGGCTGTTCATACTGAACTTTCAAGCTTTTGAATACTTTGCTATTAACTTATTTATAATACCTTTTATAAATCTACATTTTCCCAGGATATGAGTCACTAAGTTATATTTATATTGCAATAGCTACAGTGGGTTCATGTATTCATTTGTTCAATAAATGTTATTAAGCATTTACTATGTGCCAAGTACATAATATTTCATCATTAATCTTTGGCTAATCTTATGCTTGGAATAGAAAAAATATTTTAAAATGTTATTCGATTTTTTGCTGTTCATTTAATGTACTTTTCAATGATGTAACTACAGAGAACAGATAATTGATACACCAGATTTCAACTCTGTAACATATTCTCAGGGTTTACCATGGGTTTCTAGAAACTATATTTGCAAATGATCTTCTGCATCTCACTTCAGGTGGTTTAATTGGGTTTATAGCATTCATATTTTATACACCCACTTTATTAATTTAATCCCTTTAAAAATGTCTTTCTTCAAGAGATTTGACATTTTTATCATAAAATAAGTTCTCAGTGTCTTGTTAGGGATTTGATTTTTGGACTTTCATTATACTTTCATCTTCTCTAATTCATAAATCCCAACCTCCTATAATTAGCTGTTGAGTATACAAACCCACCTACAGTAACCAAGTACAAATTTTAGTGGATCTCGGAATTGGACAGTAGTCCAATGATAATGACTGTATTTTTCTGAGGTTCTTCTAGACTGAGCTATATGGCAACATTAGAATCATATGTACCTTTAAAATATCTAGATTTCGAAAAGTTCTATAGAAACAAAATACCGTATATTTTTTCAACATTTCCCCCAAACTTCATCCCAGCTCCTCAGATTCCCAAGTATATATCTGGATTCCACTTCACAGATTCAAGCTTATTTTGAGAAACCTGCTTAGATAATATAGAGGACTCAACTCTATGCCACCATTATTAATTTCTCACTAGATTATATCCTTGATAATGTTACATCATACATGTATCAGGAAAAAAACCCACATACTTCCTGGGCTATATTTCAAGCCCAACAGTTTGCAGCAGGCCTATAATGTCCTATAATATTTATAAACATAAAACCATTCACTGCTACAAATCTATGATACTCCCTGGTTATCACCACTTCCCAGCATTTTCGCTGTCTAATCATTGGACACAATAACCATACTCTTATTTTTTAGCTAGGTAGGATACATAGCTAAATTAAAATATAAACATGACTGAAACTATTTTTCCACTGTGTAATTTGTAATTTAGTCTATGTGGTCTTTGGGCAGTATCTGTACAGGCAGGTAAGATTCTCAATTCAGCTCTTTTATAATATTAATGAAAGGAAATTCTATCTTTTAACTTCCGTCTTTCTCAATCTCATGACATGGAAAGTGTCATTACATTATATATCAAGAGAAGCGCTTTTACGATGAGTATGAATACCACTCCAAATCCTCATTTCCCTTTCAATAAGTCTAACATTGTTATCTAGTATCACTAGGTTCTCTGCACACCCTGAGGCTGCAGAATTTTTTTTTCACTCCTTTCACTTAATTCTCCTGAAGTGAATCCTTCATTTCACTCCCTCTAATGAAAGTCCTATATATGGTGGAATCTATCATAATAGGTTTCCAGTTGCCAGTTCTCTGGAATTGAGTGTTTAAAATCTTGGGAGTTCTGTAGGTCTAGATCTGAAAAACAAAGCAAAAAAAAAAAAGGCCTGGTGCAGTGGCTTATCCCTGTAATCCCAGCACTTTGGGAGACCAAGGCAGGCAGATCACCTAAGGTCAGGAGTTTAAGACCAGCCTAATCAACATGACAAAACCCCATCTCTACTAAAAATACAAAAATTAGCCAAGCATGGTGGTGGACGCCTGTAATCCCAGCTCCTCAGGAGGCTGAGGCAGGAGAACTGCTTGAAGGCAAGAGGCAGAGGTTGCAGTGAGCTGAGATCATGCCGCTGCACACCAGCTTGGGTGACAGAGTGAGAGTCCATCAAAAACCACAAAAGAAGAAGAAAGGAAGAGAGGGAGAGAAAGAGGAAGGAAGGAGGCAGGGAGGGAGGGAGGGAGGGAGGGAGGGAGGGAGGGAGGGAGGGAAGGAAAGGTAAGAAAGTCTTGGGAGTTGTGTTTAACATTACTTCTGGACCTTTTCTTTCATGTGCCAATAGCTAAAAAACTTTGCTAATCTATTGTGTCATCCATTGTGCTACAGAAGTTGGTAACTTGAATGTCCTCTAATCCTAATACTGTTCTTACACATATCTTGGAGGATAATCTAAAGTTCATCCTCTGAAATCAGACCTATTGGTCACCTGTTATATGAATTGCTAGAGCTTTCAGATTAACCTGAGCCTACAAAATCTCTTACAGCTCTTATGTTCTTATTTCAAAGAGATGGTACAGAATAGTTCAAGGGGTGTCCAACTGTTAAATGTCAGAATCACTTAAGAAGCTTAAACCACAAATGCCTATAGCCCTATCTGCAGACAATCTGATGTGGTAGCTTCCAGCAGGGTCTGGTCATCAGCATTTTAAATTAAAACAAGTTCCCCTGGATGAGCATTACTCTTTAGTGTTCTAGCAAATATTAGCTCTGAGAAGCTTTTTCTCCTTTGCGTGAATACTATTTGTTCAGCCCATCTTCCTTCTTTCCGTCCTTCCTTTCTACCTACTCACCTGGCTACATCCTTCCTACATTTATTGAGCACTGTGCCAGGGCAGAGAGGAGACAGAAAGGGTAAAATGCACTCTCTGTCCTCAGGGAATCCTCAGTCTATATTCTCTTCATTTTGCCCATTTATTTTTGCAGTTCTCAACTGTTTTTGAATAGTCATACTCTGACATGAAGGAGTGTGTGTTTTGCCTCATCTCAGAGCTTCTGGGATGAGACTTTCTCAGAGTCTTTGAGAAAGTCTTTGAGAAAGACCTCCTGAGGTTAGCCCTGGATGGTGGGAATCCTTTCTTTCTAAGGTTCTGATAATTAAGAAATATATTTCTCATTAGTTTATGGTGCAGTTGCCCACAGCTCTAAAATTGTCAATACTTCCATCTTGGCAGTTTGTCCTGAGCTTTAGCAGCTACCATCTTGTACCTAGTAAGTTTGAGTTCCTTTTCTAAAATTGGTTTACTTATTTTGGGAGGGATATATAAACCTGTTGCCTTGCTTACATATTACATCTGATATTTTTATTTCTTTTACAGATATTTAAAAAGTTCAACCACTAGCCTTTTTTCCATTCTATTTCCCAATTCTTTTGTCCTCTTTGCCTCAAAATGTACATAATGCTTTTGCTAAAATTGTCTCAATTTCTATTGGAATTCTAGCTTACAAAGTTGGCCTTAGAGATTTTTTCTATTACATTGACTGAATCAGGCTTTCTCAATTTACCGTTCCTGTAGAGAGCCAGGACAGATCTAATTTTTGATCCTTGCTTGAGGTGATTTGATGATTAAAGCAAGTGGCTCAGGCAGGTAAATCTCTCCAGGTTCTACTGTGAGTTTCTCCATATAGATGGCTCTGTGAATGACCACAATGAAATTAGATTAATCACACAATAGGTCACTCAGACTTTAAATATCTGACACTTAGAACTGGAGCTCCTTGGCCAGGCGCAGTGGCTCCAGCCTTTAATCCCCAGCACTTTCAGAGGCGAAGGCAGGTGGATTGCCTGAGCTCAGGAGTTCAAGACCAGCCTGGGCAACATTGCAAAACCCCGTCTCTACTAAAAAAAATAAAAATTAACTAGACATGGTGGCATGTGCCTGTAGTCTCAGCTAATCCTACTCAGCAGGCTGAGGCAGGAGAATTCTTCAACCTTGGAGGCAGAGGTTGCAGTGAGCCGAGAACGTGCCACAGCACTCCAGCCTGGGTGACAGAGCAAGACTCTGTCTCAAAAAACAAAAACAAAAAAAACTGGAGCTCATTTTCAGAAATATAACCTGAGTAGGAAAGGTTTTCCTCCAGCTTCAAGAGTTTCAGACTACTTTGCTGAGGCAAACTTTCTGGACTAAATGGGTACAATGTGTTGGGGCTCCTTCGGGGCAGAGAAAGAGAGTTACTTTGGGACTCCATTCCTTGTTCTAGCTAGAATGCTGGAAGGCAAGTACAGGCATTCAAAGAAGAAGGCATTTGGTCTAGCCATCTAGAGGAACCTTCTGATAGTACTGTCTTTGGTGATCTCAGCCTGAGAGCTCTGTTTTTTGTTTCTGGAAGAAGGGTAGCAGGCAAAATTGCTCTCCGAAGGATCACCTATCCCAGGATTTCTGCAGAAAGGATAGTGGGAAGGGAGTTGGGTGTGTGCATGTCTGTTGGGCAGAGGTGAGAGGGTATTCCAATGCTTCTTTTTATTCTAGTTCTGGATGTCCATTGTGGCCACCACTATGCCCATACCCTGCGGAGGCTTCATGCCTGTTTTTGTGCTAGGTAAGTTCTGATGGGAAGTCTGGGGTCTGACTGACAGTTGCAATCTAGAAGACAGGAAAAATAAGGAAAGGCCTGGGATGGTGGGAGTTTATGTTTGGTCTTAATGCCCAAGGAGAGATTGGTTCTGAAGACAGAGAGCAAGAAACTTGGATCTCCTAACACCTTCCTTCCTTTTATCTTCGCTCTAGGAGCTGCATTTGGAAGGCTGGTAGGAGAGATCATGGCAATGCTCTTTCCTGATGGTATTTTATTTGATGACATCATCTACAAAATCCTACCTGGGGGCTATGCAGTAATTGGTAAGAAACATTCCCACTTCCCTGGAATCAAACACTGAGTACCCCAGATCCCCACACTTAAACTCTCCCATTGCATCTTCATTCCAGGTTACAGAGTATGGTTTCAATTTAGTGCTACTTAACTCAGCTTTTACTCAGATAACAAACCCGTGGCTCTGACTCTCATTAGCTCTTATTGAACTTCTATGAGCCTTAGTTTCCTCATGTAGAAAAGGATTACAGGGATTAAATGAGATTGTAAGATTCTAGGATTGTGTCTGGATGTTTGATAAAGGTTCTGTCTTCCCTTTCTAAGAATCATGGAACCAACAATGCGGCTGATTGGCTCAGGTTGCAAATGATTGACTCAACCTGAGATATGTTGATATTGACAGGGACTAAGAGCACACAACTAAGAGCTAAGAAACATGGCTCTGGGCTTCTCTTGCCACATGTTGTTACCAGTGACCATGAAGAAAGATCGCTGCCTTTCTGAGCCTTAGTTTCTTTATTCTAAAATGACTTCTGAGATAGAGCTATGCCTAACACCAATAGAATCCTGGGATTATTATGCTTCCTTCCTCACCAAAATCCCATCACATCTAAGGCCATGGCTTCCCTAGATAGAGAAGTGCTGACCAGCTTTCCAGCTCATTTGGTACCCTGCTCCCCCCACATAGTTTCTTTATAAAAGCCTCTTTCATCAATGAGGGTCATCAACTCTTGTTCTTCATCTTCATGCTTCCCTGGTACACATGCCTCCCTTGTGAATATTTCCTAGTACACATGTCTGGTGATTGTTATGTTCTGAAGTATGTTGTATGCATTATCCAGTAGTGTCATTCCTCCCTATATTTCCCTTTTTGTGACTCCTTCCTTCCTTCCTTCCTTCCTTTCTATCCTACCAAAATTAAGATACATTCTATCTTCAGAGAGCTTATAGAATTATAAAGTTTTAGATCTACAAGTGTCTTAGAAATCATCTAAATGACCCCATTCACTTTATAGTTGAGAGCATGGGACTCCAGAGGAATTAAGCTCTACTCATTCCATTGAGAAATAGTCAGATCAGGATCTGACACAGGTCTCATTGCTCTAAGTCCATAGCATGATTCTTGGGTTTTCACTCTATTTACTTACTTATTAATTGTTGGCATTAATACCTAAAGCCCAAGATAAAAAAAAAAAAAGTCAAACTGAGTTGTAAAATGCTCAGTGAAGAGGCCTGACACGGTGGCTCACACCTGTAATCCCAGCACTTTGGGAGGCCAAGGCAGGCAGATCACATGAGGCCAGGAATTCAAAACCAGCCTAGCCAAGATGGCAAAATCCTGTTTCTACTAAAAAATACAAAAATTAGACATGTATGGTGGTGCATGCCTGTAGTCCCAGCTACTTGGGAGGCTGAGGCAGGAGAATCGCTTGAACCTGGGAGGTATTGGTTGCCATGAGCCGAGACTACACCACTGCACTCCAGCCTGGGCAACAGAGTGAGACTCTGTCTTAAATAACAACAGTAATAATAATGATGAAAATTAAAAATAATAAAATAAAATGCTCAGTGAATAATCATCCAAACTTTTAAAAGCAAGAAATGGATAGGACATCGCTATCTTCATGTAATAAATGAAAATGTTGGCACACACAGAGATTTTGTAACTTGGTGAAGGTTATAGAATGAGATCAAAATGATTATTTTCTAAGAGCTTAGTATTGTAGTCCCTGTTTTGTTTTGTTTTTTTTTTTGAGACAGAATCTCGCTCTGTAGCCCAGGCTAGAGTGCAGTGGCATGATCTAGGCTCATTGCAACCTCTGCCTCCCGGGTCCCGTTTCAAACAATTCTCCTGCCTCAGCCTCCAGAGTAGCTGGGATTACAGGCACGCGCCACCATGCCCAGCTGAGTTTTGTATTTGTAGTAGAGATGGGGTTTCACCATGTTGGCCAGGCTAGTCTTGAGCTCCTGACCTCATGATCTGCCCGCCTTGGCCTCCCAAAGTGCTGGAATTACAGGCGGGAGCCACCATGCCCAGCCTGTAGTCCCTATTCTTGACAAATCATTATGAGTGCTGGCACTGACCAGGGTCATGTCTCTCATTCTGTGTTGTTTCCATCCCATCCACATATGTCCTCCATGCTAAGAATGGCATTCCTAACCTACAGGTGTATTCCTGTGTCATTCTAGGAGCTGCAGCACTGACTGGTGCCGTGTCCCACACAGTCTCCACAGCTGTGATTTGCTTCGAATTAACGGGTCAGATTGCTCACATCCTACCCATGATGGTGGCTGTTATCTTGGCCAACATGGTGGCTCAGAGCCTGCAGCCCTCTCTCTATGACAGCATCATCCAGGTCAAGAAGCTACCTTACCTGCCTGACCTTGGCTGGAACCAGCTCAGGTCAGGGGCACTAGAATTAGTTCAGATCTGATGGGGAGAGTGGGAGGTTCTGAGGTTGACATTGAGCTTAAGGTTAATGTTTGGAAACACAGTTTTAAGTTATTATTATATCCTCATGCATTTAGCAGATACTGCGAGTGACTGAAAGTATGGCAAATCTTATGGGAGGAATGGAAGGGATAGGTATATGGTGGGGCTAACCCACCATGCTTTCTCCCTCCATAGCAAATATACCATCTTTGTTGAGGACATCATGGTACGTGATGTGAAGTTTGTTTCAGCTTCTTACACATATGGGGAGTTGCGAACCCTGCTTCAGACCACCACAGTCAAGACTTTACCACTGGTTGACTCAAAAGGTCAGTGGGAAGGAAGGAAATAGACTCCAGAGCTAGTGACCTGAACAAGGGTCACACAGAGGTAGAGGAGGCCCCGTGGTGGGGGTTTGTCTTTAGGGGCCATCCAATATGCTATGTACAAGGAAGGAAAAATTAAGCCATAACACAAGCACAAAAAGACAGTTAAAAATCCAATTAAATATAGTCAATTCTCATAATTCATGGTAGTTATGTTCAATTAAGTATTAAGTTCAAATACTATATTGAACAATTGCTCCTAGGAAAAATACAGGGCTGGGTTCCTGGGAGCCTCTGGTCACATTTCCATCAACCAATCAATACATAACCTTGTTGCATGTGTGTTTCTGGTGAAGACACCTTATTTAATAGATATTGTTGATTAATTGATAATGAACTTGTGGTCAACAGCACTATAACCCATGCCTGAATTAAACTTACTTAACATACACATTTTCTCAATAAGGCTCATCATAGCCTTCTCACACCAGGAACAGTAGAAAGCACTTTGACATTATACTCAGTGGCCATTTTCAGCAGCAAAATCACCAACACAAAGCACAAAAATGCAAAAAGCATGGCATTAAATAGACTACAAAAAGAACACCTGTTTACAATGTTGAACTGCTTTGTTCAGCTTCAGCTGGGAACAGGGGCATCGTGCAACTCAAAATCTTTGTTGCTCTGTGCAAGTCTGCGAATTACAGCAAAAGTGCCTCTAGTATTGGCTTTGGGTTACAGACATTTTAGTGAGTGGCTGAATTCACAAATAGGAAATCTATGAATAACGACAATTAATGTAAATCCCATAGCTTCTTACATGGTTCCCTTTGATGCTTAACTAAGTCGTGCCTGTTTTTTAATGCCCAACTTATGGAAGAGTTGAACTGTTTCCCTTTTTATTTTTTTCTTTCTTTTTTTTTTTTAGAGACAGAGTCTCACTCTGTCACCCAGTCTGGAGTGCAATGGCACAATCTCAGCTCACTGCAATCTCTTATCTCCTGGGTTCTAAGCGATTCTCTGGCCTCAGCCTCCTGAGTAGCTGGGATTACAGGAGAACACCGCCATGCCCTGCTAATTTTGTATTTTTAGTAGAAACAGGTTTCACCACGTTGGCCAGACTGGTTTCGAACTCCTGACCTCAGGTGATCCACCCACCTCGGCCTCCCAAAGTGCTGGTATTACAGGCATGAGCCACTGTGCACAGCTGGAACTGTTTCATATGGAGAAGTGAATAAATGGCTTTTAGTAAATAATAATGGCACATTTCTCTGCCTTCACCATCCTTTGACACTTCATCCTACTTTGTATGATTTCTTTTGTGGTTTATATATCCATGCCTTGTCTTTCTCACTAGGTGGGTATTCCTTGAGAATAGAGGCTATAAATTCTACATACACAGGATGCCTTGTTATTGGGATCTGCTAGATAGTAAATAAATAATTGCCTAGTGTTTGAATTCGTGTAATAAAGAAAAATTATGTAAGGCCATTTGGAACTATTAAGATAGTTCTGATTTCTGATAATCAGAATATCCAAATTTCTCAAATTAGATTAATTCAAATATTTCCCCAAATCTCAGATACCTTCCAAGTTCTATAGCAGAGGCTCTTTATTAGAGCAGGGGAACAGCCAACAAATCAGGCATAAGGTTTTCATAATAATGACTGAGACCTAACAGCAAAATTCATCTCTATAGCACTGCTGCGATGTCATGGCCTTAAAACTTAATAAAAATGTTAATTGCAGTAGCAGAATTTCTATAATCATATAAAGACCTTTTCAGGAAAAGTAGGCATTTTGTTTTTATCCTAGCAGGATCCAAGTTGGTTTTGTTTTTTTGTTTTTTTTGTTTTTTTTTTTTCTGGTTTGTTTTGTTTTTGAGACAGAGTTTTGCTCTTGTTGCCCAGGCTGGAATGCAATGGTACAATCTCAGCTCACTGCATTGCCCCCTGGGTTCAAGTGATTCTCTTGCCTCAACCTTCCGAGTAGTTGGGATTACAGGCACCTGCCACCACCCCCAGCTAATCTTTGTATTTTTAGTAGAGATGGGGTTTCACCATGTTGGCCAAGGCTGGTCTCGAACTCCTGACCTCAGGTGATCCACCCGCCTAGGCCTCCCAAAATGTTGGGATTACAGGCGTTTGAGTCACCGCACCTGGCTCAGGTTTTTTAAGTGATAAAACGTCAGATACAAGAGGGAGAATTGCCTTGTTTCCCTTCTTCCAGGCAGAGATATAATGTTTGTATTGCTTATAGACTTCTAACAAAGCATCTTCACATCTCAGCTTATTTGAATGGCTTCTCATGTTTCTTTTTGTTTGGACAGCATTGATTAGCCTACTTAGTTGTCAGCTCACCTATCCGAAGTCTATATAAGACCTCATCAAAATAAGCCCAAAGTAGCCCAATTAGTGCTCCACCAATTGGCCCTGTACCTGCTAAATGGATGAAACAAAAGGGATTGAGCGAGGTTAGTCTTGGAGGATTCTTAAACTGAGTTTGTAGGAGCTGAGAAAGATGTGGGGGCGTGGTAAGGGGCGCTTCTCCTGTTCTTCTCGGGGTGCGGAGCACGGTGGTGCAGGAGGGCTTGGAGGGGGCGCTCAGGCAGGGCGTGGACTTCCCCCAGATTCCATGATCCTGCTGGGATCGGTGGAGCGGTCGGAACTGCAGGCCCTCCTGCAGCGCCACCTGTGTCCAGAGCGCAGGCTGCGCGCGGCCCAGGAGATGGCGCGGAAGTTGTCCGAGCTGCCTTATGACGGGAAGGTGCGGCTGGCTGGGGAAGGGATCCCTGGTGCGCCTCCAAGCCGGCCCGAGTCGTTCGCCTTTGTGGATGAGGATGAAGACGAAGACTTCTCTGGGAAGAGCGAGGTGACCTTGCCGGGAAGGGCCAGGGAGCAGGACAGATGAGGAGCAAAGGGAAAGGCGTTGGCTGGGCTGGGCTGGGACAGGCATAGTTTCCCTGAAAGTACTGGAAAGAGGGAGGGGAGAGGCTGTTAACTGAGAAAGCTAGAAATTCTGGATCAGGTTCCAAAGAGACCAGTGTCCCTGGATCCAGGGACTAAAGAAGATAAAAGGTTACAGATGATGGTATCCTCGACAATTCAAAGAGATATAGGAATTTATGAACTGGGGGGAAGAATAGAGTTCGCTTTTCCAGAACATCCACCTACTGGTGAAGACAGTGAAGCCCCAGGCAGTCTCTGCTCCCAACAGGCTGAGACTCCTTACTCTTCCTTACAGCTGCCTCCTTCCCTTCCTCCCCACCCCTCTCCTACTGCCCCTCTGTCCCCAGAAGAGCCCAATGGGCCTCTGCCTGGCCACAAACAGCAGCCGGAAGCACCAGAGCCTGCAGGTGACACTCTTCCCTCATGCACTCTAACTCAGCCTGTGGGATCTTTCTGGTCACTTGGACCTGATCTTGACGGGCATCCAACTCCTATGGGAGGTTGGGGGGTGAGGCTGGGGGATGGAGGGAGGGAGGGGTTCTTATTCATCAATTTTCCTTGTTACTGTCCCAGGAAGTGGGAGCAGAAGGTGATTTAGGAGGGTGGAAGAGAGGGTAGGGTACCTGGGAAGTGCACCTCTTTGGAGGGAAAATGTCAGGCACCTTGTGGTGGGGGGGCTGGCCATTTCCTGTTGCTTTGTGCACATTTCCATCCACTCACCACTCCTCTCAGGTCAAAGACCCTCCATCTTCGGGTCCCTGCTTCGCTGCTTCCTGGGCAGAGCTCGCCCCACAAAGAAGAAAGCAACTCAGGTGAGAGGAGATGTGTTTGATGATACAGGGGAAAGGGAGGCTGCCCTTGAAGAGTGAGAAACTCATGGTTTTTAAATCAGGAAAGCAGAGACCCCACCAAAGAGGAGAATTTTGCTCATATGGAAGGGTTGATAGAAGGGAGGCATTGTTGGTGCTGGCCAGGGAGAGATAGCTATTGTTTCATTGGGACTCATGGCTACCGTGGGAAGAAAAGGAAAATAACTTGGACTTATGTCTTTCTTCTCTAGGATTCCACAGATTTAGTGGATTACATGTCACCTGAAGAGGTGAGTAAGGGAAACCAAAACCTGGGGTGGATCATTCTGCCAAATGAAGATATTGCGAATTTGTTTCTACCTTCTTTATTGTGTTGTTGTGAAATAGAATGGGAAGTATTTTGAGAGGCTAGAAATAAGGATGATTATGGAGAGAATAATGAGTGTGTGATGGGACATGGAGGCGTTCTCAGAGGGATACAGTCATTTCAGAAGAGGAAAGCACTGAGCCTCCATGAGTAAATGAGGCCATGATGTTAAGATGAGCCCCAGATGTTTTAAAGATTATGGACTTTCTGGATCAGGCAAAGCTTTAATGGAGGTAAAATGGCACTAGGAGGCTGGCATTAAAACAGCAAGATGGAAGAAAAACATCAAAACTAAAATGGGAGGCTGGGTGCGATGGCTCACACCTGTAATCCCAGCATTTTGGGAGGCTGAGGCAGGCACATCACCTGAAAGGAGTTCAAGACCATCCTGGTCAACGTGGCAAACCCCATTTCTACTAAAAATACAGAAAATTAGCTGGGCATGGTGGCGGGTGCCTGTAATCTCAGCTCCTTGGGAGGCTGAGGCATGAAAATTGCTTGAATCCAGGAGGCAGAGGTTGCAGTGAGCCAAGATCACATCACTGCACTCCAGCGTGGGTGACAGAGCCAGATTCTGCCTCAAAAAAAATAAAACTAAAATGGGGAAATCTGCTCCTGGTGGAGGTTACTGTGCTGGATTGATCAAGGCCATGAGACAGTGAACAACTGGAAAATGCTAGGCATTGCTGCTGGGAAGAACTGAAAAAGGAAGAAAATAATGACCACGGTGCCTCATGGGGCAAACAAATGCCTGTTTTCCTAAAAGAGGTAGTTATCAAATCTCCAAGAGAGAAAAATCCAGCCTTCTGAATGCGCTTTGCTTTGAGGAGGGAACAGAATGTGGAATAGTGATTGGAAGCAGGCGGCTGAACAGTCCAGATCAGAACATGCCGAGGGTTATGGAGGAACGACAAAGAAAATCCATTGGCAACTATTCCATATGGTAAAAGAATGCACAGTTTGCTGCAAAGGCTGAAAACGTAAAGCTTGTAAAGTATGAAGCTGACAAAAAAAAAACACAGATTTTTTTTTTTTTTTTTTTTTTTTTTTGAGACGGAGTTTCACTCTTGTTACCCAGGCTGGAGTGCAATGGCGCGATCTCGGCTCACTGCAACCTCCGCCTCCTGGGTTCAGGCAATTCTCCTGCCTCAGCCTCCTAATTAGCTGGGATTACAGGCACACACCACCATGCCCAGCTAATTTTTTGTATTTTTAGTAGAGACGGGGTTTCACCATGTTGACCAGGATGGTCTCGATCTCTTGACCTTGTGATCCACCCGCCTCAGCCTCCCAAAGTGCTGGGATTACAGGCTTGAGCCACCGCACCTGGCCAGCAGATGTTATTTTTAAATAAACATCTTATTAGATATCCAGAACAAATACGTGCTGACAATGAAAAGCATTACCGGGTTGGAAGAGGGTGTTGTGAGTGACAAGAGAGAAAGGAAACCTTCCCCACCCTTCAGAACACACACACTTCTGATAAATGACTTGTGGAAAAGTCAAATAGATGATCAAAGAGGAAAAAGAAATACTATTCCTTCTGCCCACAAGCAGGAATCAGAAAGGCCAAAATTGCAATTAAGGAGTATTTTGTTAGATTGCTAAAACCAGTAATAATGTTTTTCTGTTTTTTTTTTTTTCAATGCACCAGAGATAAAACCAGCTAGTTGATCAGTGTGGTTATTTAATGACCACTGGAAATAAAGTGCAGCGAGGAATTAAAAGATGGTAGACCAACATTTCTAGCTTATGTCTTTTTCAAGGAAGACTTTAAGGAGCTGCCAACTCCCGTGTGATTCATTGAGACATTTTAGAGGGATAAGATACAATAGGAGTCAAAATTCAGGATATTTTAAACACAATATTCAGACCAGATATCATCCTTGACAATATCAAGATGTTGATATTGACCTAAAAACAGTATGGATGCAGTATGGGAATGTTGAAAGATTAAATCATATGTTGCCAGAAGTTCCTGCTAGGATTTCTTTAATTCTGCATACTCTGGAGTACACACAGAGCTCTGTTTCTAACTGGGGCTGAGCTTATTCAAGTAGTGGAACACATCAGCCTCAACAGCAACGTCCTGTATCCCTTGGGCAAAAAACTGGTGGATCTAGGCTTCTAATCTTGACTGCTCTTTGTATTCCAGGGATACAAACAACTATCTGTACAATCCTGGGCAAATGACTTAAACAGTCTGTACCTCTGTTTCCTCATCTATAAAATGAAGATAATGACAGTGTTATTGGAGAAGATTAAGCTAAAACATTTAAGGCAATTAGAAAAATGCTTGGCAAAGAGGATATACTTGATAATCGTTCACTGAAAATATTGCCTCATTGATAAGGAAAGGCAAAAATGGAACATAAGGCCACAGATGACCATAGAAAGGACCAAGAGAACAGAATGAACCAAACTATGGTTGGGAAGGTCTAGCCCCCATCCTATACCTAAATCTTCTCTACAACACACCTGCTAAGTGGTCGTCCATCCTATGCTATGTAACCTTGTGTAATCCATTACTCAGGAAGATGAGAGTATAGAGGAGGTATGATTGTAATCCATAAATACCAGGACAGGACAGGTGGAGTGAGCATCACTATGGACCACACACTAGATCCTAAATCTATATAATGGCATTTGGTGACATTCTCTGAAATTTGAGAGGTGTAGATTTGGACAAATAGGAAAATAGAGTTCTAGATTATTCAGAGGGTACTGACTGAAAAGAGATTTTAGAAAATTTTAGAAACACGTATGAAAGCCAGAGATGTAATGGATTATTAGAACTATTGGGAATTTTGGTGTCCGTATCTAAAGTCAAGTGGATGGCTGGCCTTTGTGCCTTTTGTCATAGGCAAAAACCAAAACTGGCTTTGCTCAAGTCAACTAAGTGCCAAGAGGTCCAGTATAGTTCTTCGATTTCAACAAGTACTCACCAGGATTCCCTGCATGAGAGGTGCTGTGCTAGTTTCTTCACAATATACAGCAGTCGATACCACATAACACTCAAGAAGTGCCCGCCTGTTAGGTAAAAGTAAGACAAATGCCAGTACAGCAGGAAGCATGGCCAATGTCATTTCTGAAAAGGGAGAGACCAACAAGTACTATGGGAATTTTCAAAGGGGAGAAACACATCTGAATGGGAGAGTCAGGAGACAGGGAAGGGCAGGTAAAGGAACTCTAGATGGTCAGAACATAAAGACAAAGTGGAGGAAGGCATGTTTGAAGAGCAGAAAGCAATCTGGTTTGGTTGAAGCCCCACATCTTCTAGGAGTAGTGGAAAATAGATGGGAAAGAGGTTGGAAATCACAAATGTTTGGGACACCAGGGGATGGGAGAGTTGGGGCCTAGAAGATTGGATGTTCTGGGTACCTGGGGGTACAGGGTGGGCTGGGGGCCTGATGAAGGAAGGATGAAGAGGCTCTGTCACCTGGGGAGAAGGAGGAAGGCCTCTGATCTAAGGGATCTGTGATCAGTCCTTGCATGTTTTCAGATTCTGGGCAGGGGCTAGGAGGGCCATTTAGGGTCAGAATCAGGTATCTGGGGTGACAAGAGGCTCTGTGATTTTGGTGACCTTCCTCCTCTGGCTGACAGATTGAGGCCTGGGAGCAGGAGCAGCTGAGCCAGCCTGTCTGTTTTGATTCCTGCTGTATTGACCAGTCTCCCTTCCAGCTGGTGGAGCAGACAACCCTGCACAAGGCAAGTCCTTTGCTGACTGCTCAGGGCTGCAGGGAGAGCAGGGAGCTGTGGGGCAAGGAACATGCACTGACCTGCGCTCTTCACACTCAGACTCACACCCTGTTCTCACTCCTCGGCCTCCACCTCGCTTACGTGACCAGCATGGGGAAGCTCAGGGGCGTCCTGGCCCTGGAGGAGGTAATCACATGTTTCCCATTTGAGCATCAGTGGGGATGCTGGGCACAGAATAAGGGGATGCAGCAGGGATAAAGGGATATTAGCATCTGAAAAGTCCGCTCAGATTCCTCTATTTCTTTTTTTTTTTCCTTTCCTTTTTTTTTCCACTCTCTTCATCCAGGCTGGAGTGCAGTTGTGTGATCTCAGCTCACTGCAATCTCCACCTCCCAGGTTCGAGCGATTGTCCTGCCTCAACCTCCCGAGTAGTTGGGATTACAGGCATGTGCCACCATGCCTGGCTAATTTTTTCTATTTTTAGTAGAGACGAGGTTTCGCCATGCTGGGCAAGCTGGTCTTGAACTTCTGACTTCAGGTGATCCGCCTGCCTCGGCCTCCCAAAGTGCTGGGATTACAGGCATGAGCCACTATGCCGGCTCCCCTCTCTATTTCTTATGAAGAGATTGGAGGAGGGAGAAGGAACAGCCAGCTGAGGTAGAGGAGACTACAAAGCCTGTTATGGCTACAGCCCTGAAGGGAATGGAATTCTCCACCCCAGATGGGGCCCATGTGATCTTCCGTAGATAGTGTGAGTTTGAGATGGGGGTTCCAGGCATGAGTCACAGTTTCTCAGGGACGAGCTTTGAGGAAAGCTGTGGAAACAGGGCAGTTGGGGGATGTGGCTGCAGGTGGTCACTAGGAAGGAAGAGGTCACCCAAGGGTCTGAGTTGGACCGGTGGATCTTTTTGTCATGCCCCTTTTCTTGTTGTTTTTCTCTCTTCTCTCTCTGATTGTTCCTTCTTGTCGCTTTGTTTCTCCCCCTTTTGCCGCTCTGTATCTTTCCTGTTCTTTTTTCCTTTCATTGTATGTTTTTTTCTATCTCTCACGGCCTCCTTTTTTCTTTTTCCAACTTTTTACCCTTTTCCTTTCCCACTGCTCCTCAGCTACAGAAGGCCATTGAGGGGCACACCAAGTCTGGGGTACAGCTCCGCCCTCCCCTTGCCAGCTTCCGGAACACAACTACAACTCGAAAGAGTCCTGGAGGACCCTCACCTTCTACAGAGAACTGGAACCTGCCTGAGAACGGGCCTGGGGACACTGGAGCAGGGGATGTGACTGCTGCCTCCCCAGAGACCCCTGTGCCATCTCCCTCCTCAGAGCCCCCTCTCTCCCTGGCCCTAGGCAAGGCAGAGGGTGAGCTGGAGGAGCTGGAGCTGGTGGAGAGTCCAGGGCTGGAAGAGGAACTGGCCGACATCTTGCAGGGCCCCAGCCTGCGATCCACAGACGAGGAGGATGAGGATGAACTGATCCTTTGATCCCCTCCTATGACCTCCTTATAAAGACTGTCGAGAGGCCCAGCCTGAGGGTGGACTTATGTGGGACAGGGTACGTCCTGAATTTGGAAAGGTCATGCCCATGTCGTGGCCTCTTCCAGGAATTTTTTTAATGTGATAGTGATAGTCTTAAAGGAGGAATCAGCATTTAGGCAGGGAAGAGCCTTGGTCAATTATTTCGACTGTTCTCCCCATTCCCAGCCAGGCAGGTGGCCCCAACCTTAGCGAAGGGCCCTGATATTCCATGGGGCTTCCTGAGTGTTCCTGGTGTACAGGTAAGGAATACCCTGCCTCTCTCTGCCTCCCCTCCCCCAACAATTCCCCAGTGCTCTTGTCCCAGCACCTTGCTACCTGTGCTTCAGGGTCTCCAAGAGGTGGGGCAAGGGGAGGCCCAGAATGACTGTGGCCCTGCAAGTGCCATACTGGAGGAGGAGATGGGACCATCCAGTGGCCTCAAGCACGGACTATCCAAGAACGTGCCTCCAGGCCAGCCACAGCCACTTCTCTTGGAGCCCTGTGCTGGCCCATATCTGCTCTGGCTCCTGCAATCTGCCTCTGACCCCTCCCTGGCTCCCACTGCCAGTCTCCAGGCCAGGCCGTTAGGAGGGCAATGAAAGGCCACCCACATTCCCCCTCCATTGTCCCCTGCTTCAAGCAGTGAGATGCAGAGAAAAAGACTATATCAGGGGCAGCAGCCTGGAATAAAAAGTCGCTGAAGGCTCTGTGCAAAAGAAGCAGGTGCCCTGTTGCCCAATAGTCATGCCCTCAGGGTATCTGCTGACTCCCTCTGGCAGAAAACCCTTCTATTCCACAGCACAGCTTCCTCGCCCACCAGTGTCCAGGTTACTACCTAGGAAACGCATCCTCCCTCTCTCCACTGTAGTTACTGACTCTCCTGCCAAAGGTCAGCTGTGCCCTGGAGCTCCTCTAGCCAGGGCCTCTCCTGCCAAGATTCAGGGCTCAGAGCAGCTAGGTCACTGGGTCACTCAGACACCAGCCCCCTCTTAGACTAGTTCTTCACATGCCTGTCCTAGGATTGGAGAGTTAGGAGTTGAGTGTCAAGATGGCAGGGCTCTGGAGTGCTGCCCACACTTGGGACAGTTACATCTTCACCCTCCCCAGATCAGCAGCAGGAAGCCTGTCTGTGTGCTCCATCAGCATGCTTTAGAAAGAGAGGCCAGGTGCTGTGAGCATCCCCAGACCCTTGCTCCATACCCAAGGCTTTTCTCCCCCACCCTGCCATCCGTCTGCCTTAATTCTGCCATTGTGCCCCCTCTCCGACATTCTCCTCCTTTTCCTCCCCTTCCCAGACTCCTCCATCCCCCAAATAAGACACTCATAGTCAGAGGATGCCATCACGTCCTGTTTAGTGTCATTGAACACAGCCTGTAGCCTTCTCCAGCATTACATCCCTCCCACTTCCCCAGGCCAAGAGAGACACTGAAGCCTGGGTGGGGAACTGGCAGTGGGCATTGAGCCTATGCCCTTGTGTACATAATCTATAATATTTATATATATATTGATATAGAATTCTCTCTGTAATATATGTCATAGAATCTCTCTTGGGCCTGGGGTGGGAATGTCACATTAAGAAAACATGCTAAGACTGGCCATAAAAGTGGGTATTACCCAGACCTGGAAGATGGTGTGTGGGATGTAAAGGTGAGGTCAAGGAGAAGATAGTGAACTCATTCCCCAAGATCCCCTCTTCAACACAAGGACAAAAAGGAAGGTGTGTGGAGGTGGAGGGGACAATGGAGGGGGAGGAATGGAAGATTTGGATTTTCATTTAATAAAGTCAATTGTAAAAGAAAGTGCACCCCCCCCCCAAAAAAAAAGAAAATCATTTAGCAAGAGCAGTTTCATTCACAAGAATAGAAAAGCAGCCCTGTTCCGGGACTGCTGTAAAACGTGCTGCACAGCCTTAACCCCAAAGGAAAAGCAACCCTTTCCCACCCCACAACAGCCTCTTCCTGCACATGCTCCCCCACCCCAGAATAGGCGATAAGCAACCCCCATGCACCCTGCCCCCAGCACCAGAAGAGTCCTAAGATGGTCCCAGGTCAGCTCCTCAGTCTCCTCCCTCTTCAGAGTGGGTGGGAGCTCCTTGCAGAAGGCAGACCCCCACCTGACTTCCAGTCTGCAGTGATATGCCAGCACCCTGGGGACACCAAGCCCCTGCTCATGTATCCTTCAGACCTTTAGTCGTCTTTTGTCAGGGACCATTTGGCTTTCTTGGGAAAGGGAAGGAAGAAAGAAAGCTGCTGTGGTCTACCTTTCCTAACTCCCCTGGGCCTGAGCAAGAAGGAACTGTAGTGAATGAATGCATTCACTGGGTGAGATGTCCACTGTGATGTGGGGGGATAATATGGGCACTGGGAGAATGAGACAAGAGGAAGAGGTGATGTGGGAATAGTGAGGATTGCAGAAGGTGGGGAACCAGGGACCCCGTGGAAGAAAGGTTGAACATGCAAAACCCCAGAGCCTGCAGCAGGAGACCGGTAAAGAACAGCTGCCAGGGCCGGCATGCTAGACCACCTCTCAGAGCTCCTGGAAATGAGGTCCTGGGACACGGAGTCAGCATACATTCACAAGCACAAGAGGTCTCTTCCCCTGTGCAGGCAGCATTGTTAGGTGACTGCACCTGCTTTGGCTCACCTTGCCTATACCCATGTTTCCTCCAAAAACCAACCTCAGGATAACCATTCTCCCCTTCCCAGGGAAGACACGGGACCTCCTGCCCTGCTTGCATCCCAGGAGAATATGTAAGAGAGTATGAACTTCATGGCAGGATAGGATCATAGATGGATGGAAACACCCCAACTCTCAACCTCCTCATTTCAAAATAAGTTCTGGGGCCTGGGGGTGAGGGCGAAGTTTGTGCCCAGGGCTGGGAGGGGACACCAGTGCTCCCTTCCAGCAGAGGATGCAAGTAGTGGGACCCCCAACAGAGGTGGTGGGACACAAGGCCTGGGGGCTGGAGCCTAGGGCATGAGGAAAGAAGGAAGTAGGGCAGTGAACCTCTTAGGCCTCTCTCCTACCCAAACTCTGCCTGTGCCAAGGGCTGGGGAGGGGCCACTCTGGCAGTGGCAGGGCCAAGTGCTCTCCAGCCCCACAGCGCTGCTGCTTCGCTCTGCCCATCCTCTGCCTGTGCTCTTACAGAAGTGCTGGGGCACACAGGCTGCTCAGTGCCTACCAGCATGGATGCCAAGTGTGGGAGGGCAAGCTTGTGCCTCACCATACACCATCCTGGAAGGAAGAATCCGCTTTTTCCTCTTCCTCTGGTAGGAGGCCGGGGGAGGCAGGAAGGACAGCTGTGAGGCTGTTTGGGAGTCCTGGGAGGAGCTGAAGAAGGGACAGAAGGTGCCAAGTGCCCACCCTGGCCCTCAGCCACAACCCCGCCTGGCCGAGAGAGTGACAGCACCAGACTCCTCCCTCCACCCCACTCAACCCTGAGTGCCCAAGAAGTTATAAAAATGTAGAAAAGGCAAAGAGAAAAGTGTAAACAGCTCCAGAGGATAGGGTTGGGTAGGGGAGACAGCCTTCATGCTCTCCCCGCTGTTGGGGACACCTGCATCCTGCGTCGGTGTATCTAAGACACATGTCCCCCCACCCTCCTCAGGGCCGGGCTCCCGGAGCAGGGATGGAAGAAGGCTGAAAGAGAAGCAAGAGCTGGAGTAGCCAGCCCGGGCTGGGTCTTTTCCCAGATCCTTAGGATCCTCCTTTCAGCCATGGGATATTCAAGATCCCAGAGCAAGTGGCTGTGTTTGTTCTTGGTCTCAGTGACTCGCTTGTCTCCGGGCAGGCCTCGAAGAAAAGAATCACGTCTGTGCCTCCTGTAAATCTCAGCTGCCGCATCCACCTCCTCCTTGACTCCAGATCTCAGAAGCCAAATGACCCGCTGAGGCAGCCTCTCCATCCTCCAAGTGGACGTGCCCTTCAGGCAGCCTCCCCTGCTCCTGTTCAGCCATGTCCAACAGCCCCTGAGGTCTGTTCTCTCAGTAGGGATGAGCTAGGGCCACAGCCAGAGAAAACAGAGTCGGGAAAAGCAAGAGTGAAATGGAGAAAGGAGGCATTTAGACAGCACAGTCACAGCTCCTGGAAGACGAAATCAGGGAGTGAAGAACTAGATCCAGTCTTGAGCACAGCTGCGCTGCCCCCGTCCTCAGGGTGCACATACTGGAGGCTTTGTCGGCACAGACCCAGAAGCCCACAGCCCAGGTCCTTCTCCACAGCCACACCAAGCTCACGGCCATCTAGTTGCCCGGGTCTCAGTTCCCAGACATGCGGGTTTCTAGAGTGTAAGCCTGGATAAAATCCCATCCTCATCCTCCATTTCCGGGAGAGGACTGGAAGCTCCTGGGTTCCCTGCTGTGGTCTGCCCGGTTTCAGCTGTACTGCTGGGGGGAGGGAGTGTATGGGTCGCAGCCATGGCCCTCAGGTGGGAGTGGAAGGCAGGGTGTCGGGGGAGGAAGCTAGTTGTTGGCCTCGCCTTCCTCCTCGTCAAAAGACTGCACGCCTGAGGATGTGACGTCAGACACCTTTCGGCTGAGCGCGGTGGACATCTCAGGGTCTTCTCGTGGGGAGAGTGACTCCAGGTCCCGGCATCCCGCATCCTCTTCCTCCTCAGGGGCCAACGGCCTCTTCTCCTCCTCAGCAGGGCCCCTGGCCAGGTCCACTGCACCCACCCCTGGAGCCCAGTCAGTGTCTCCCCCCAGCAAAGGTGGAGGCTCCAGAGCAGAGTAGCCTGAAGCTGGTTGGGAAGGTCCCATTTCATGCAAGCTGGGCTGTGAGTCATCAAATGCAGGCCCAAGATAGGATCCTGTGGCAGGAGAGGCAATGAGGGACTGGTCGCTGGCTTCCCAGGCATCTGATGACCCCAGACAGTACATGCCCTGGGACACGTAGGAGTGAGGCCATCCATCCATGGGGGCTTGAGCCAAGGCATCTGTAAAAAGAATCGTGGAGGTCGGTGGAGCCACAGAATGTCAACGGCAGGAACGACAACACAGACAGCACAAGAGACTGCTAAGAGACGGCACAGAGAACCCAGAGTCAGACACGGAGGGCACAGGGAGTAGGGAGGACAATGGGAAAGCCGAGATGAACAAGGAAGTCGTAAAAGAACGGAGGTGAGTGGAGGCAGCCTAGACAGGTGGGGAGGCCTGGTAGGCCCCAGAGGTTGGATTCTGGAACATCTCTCACCCTGACTCTCCATCAATTCCTGGTAGTTGTCACTATAGTTGCAGCCCAGTGGCTCTTGGGTGGAGTTCACACTCATGTTCTCACCATCCATGGAAGACCAGGCCATGAGTGTGGCCTCAGAGATAGCAAACTGCTCCATGACGCCTGCGGGAAGAAATGCAATGACCACAAAATACCTCAGGGAATCCTTAGACACATTCCTGGGGTAGGGAGGTATCTTAGTGCAGCCCTGTTCTGGAATTCCCGAATTTCCCACCGTGATATAAAACTGAAAGTTCAATATAATGCAAGCCACTTATATCATTTTAAATTTTCCAGTAGCCACGTTTAAAATGAAAAAGAAACAGGTTAAATAAATTTAAATAATGTATCTTAATTTGATACATAAAAGAGGTTTTCATCTCAACATATAATCAAAACTTATTAGTGAGATATTTTACATTCTATTATTTATATGAAGGCTTTGAGATCAAGCTGATATTTTACACTTATAAGCGCATCTCTATTTGGAAGAGCCACATATCAAGTTCTCAGTAACCACATGAGGGCAGTGGCTAATGTAAGGACAGCACAGCCCTTGTATATGTCCCCAAAGAAGGCAGTATTGTGGGGGACTTCCTAAAACATCAGATTTAGGATTCCTAGGGGAAAGAGTTTGGGGTCTTCTGGTGAGATATCCTAAGAGATTCAAATTTGGGGTTTCCAGAAATTTATCTTTGGAGGTTTTTAGGAATTGCAATCTAGAGAGTAGATTTCTAGATCAACAGAGAACCCTCAAGAGAGCATCGTGGGCTTTGGGTCCACCATGGTATAAAACTGAAAGTTCAAGGGATTGGAAGGAAAAGGGAATATAGGTAGACTTGGGGATATTCTAGTTAAATCCATGAGTGAGTTGAAGCTGGTACTACTCGTGCCCCCCCGAGCCCTACTTTTTTGTCACCCTCTCCACTGATATTTCTCCTCTCACCCATACCACCAACATGACGATACTTCCTTTCTCTTCCAGATCTTTTTCTAGGCATCTTATTTAGACCTGCACCGGGGCTTGGTCACTCTTGTAGGCACACTGCATGCCTGTCATCAGACCTACACTACTTTCCTGGAACTAACCCTCTCCTGTAGGCCTCCCGTCTCCTCACCCAGTTCCCTTAATCTTCTAGTGGTTGTCACAAGTAATGAGTCCAGTAGGCAAATTCATGACTCCAAATGCTAGGAGGCAAAGGCTAAAAGAGATCCCCAAGGCCTTTCTTTCTTTTACTTCTGGAAACATGAGTGGAAGCAGAGCCTTTCAAAGACCAAGGCCTGCCCATTGTTTTCCCGAACTGAGGGAGTTCAGGGTTTGGATAGTCCCGTGATGAGGAGAGAAGGCATCTGGGACAGGTGGACCCACAAGTCCCATCTAATTCCCCCCATTTTCTGAGATGATCATACAAAATATGTTTGAGGGCACTTATTTGAATTAACAAATCAAAATATTTAAAATGAGAGCTGTTTGGGAAATGTGCATCTCTGGTCAAAATATAGATGGAGCTATTCCTGCCACAGAGGGTCAGGTTGGAGGGTCAGTCCCTGGCCATCCTGAAAATGTTTCTCTTGAGGCTTCAGGGTACACGTACCTGCTAGAAAACGTGCCTCCTTCTCGCCATCGCTGAGGTCGGAGTAGGCATCTGTATCCCTGCGCACGGCCTCATGGCTGTGTTGTGGCTGAACAGCTGGAGTCTTCCCCCAGCCCTGCCACTCAATCATGTGGGCCACCCGGCCTTGCCCCATAGCTGTGGGCTTTGTCACATGGTCCTTCATGCTCCGTGAGATCCCTAAGGGGCCAGACATTTCCCACATCCTCCAGAATGTCACACAATACCCATAACCGACCCTCCCCGTTACTCCCACCTCAGCCCCGTGATCTCCATCCTACTGGGGAAGGTTCCCCTAAGGACTCCATAGATGGGATGGTGGGGGGCATAGCCTGGAGGATGGGAGGCTTGACAGAAGGGTGCATAGGTTAGGGTGTGGGGATGAGGGTCTTCATCAACTCCAAAGGAGCAGGGAGACTGAACCAAGGAGTCTGTCAGCATTATTTTGTCTGAAGGCATTCTTGCATCAGGAGTCTCACCTGAGAACGATGACTTGGCCAGGGCCCCAATGCCATAGGCGTTAGAGTTTCTCTTAAGCTTCGGAAGAATGGAAGTGGTGTCCTCCATGGAGAGCTGGGATGGGAACGTGGGAGGGAGGGCAGAGGAATAAGAAGGTACGGGCGTGCTTTATACATGGAGGAGGTTCATGGTTTCCAGGAAAAAACATTCGAGCTAGGGCAGGTGATAAGGAAGGCTGCTATACCCGAGAGTCCCAAGGCAGGATAGGCCCCCGGTGCCCCGGAAAGCGGGGGCACAGGTTGAGAATGTGAGGGCTCACAGTGCCTACTGGAGCCAGGGAGCACTGTGCTGTTTGGAAGGTAAAAGGGAGAAGAGGAGGAAGAGAAGTTAGGGAGGATGGGGAAGTCTGGGGGCAGCTGCACTTACATTGATGCCGTCCCAGGAGAAATCAGTTCGAGTTTGCTGTGAGGAGAGAGGAAAGGGAATGGGCATCCCAGTCACTCCCAGCAATGCAAGGAACCCCCCTTCCTCAGAGGGCCTTCCAGGAGTGTGGGATGTTGGGGGAGGGCTTTCCTGAGGTTGACATTGGTGACGGAGTTCTCTGTGTGGACTGCTTGGTGTGTGTGGTTTAGAAATGTTCTGCAGAAGTGTCAGTCTGAAGGAGTGTTTGGGTTGTTGCCTTGGAATTGAGGAAGTGCAGTCAGCTAGAGACGGGGTGGCTGAGTACAGAGGTCTCACCTCAGTCGATGGCCTGTGGAGGCTGCTCCCATGCAGTGAGCTGGTGCTGTCCATGTTGATTTGATCAACATCCTTCAGGCCCTTCCAATCCACTGCAATCACCTCATTCCCTGAGGGGGCCAGAAGGTTAGCTGCCCACCCTTATCTCCCAGTGCAGGGGAGGCGACATCCTGGGGCCAGCACTTCCCACCCCTCCCCTTCCCCCAGCTTCCCATTTCCTCTTCTATCCCTGTCCTCTCCAAATTCTAGGGGAGACAAGTAATAATGCTGAGCCCAAATATTCAGTTTTAGCCCAACCAAGAATAGCGCACTCAGAAAAAGTGTTGTGTGGCCTTATTTGTTGTTGTTTATGTAAACGGGTCAGAGGTTGGGAGGTTGGGTTTTCTCAGAAAACCAATTCTTATTCTGTCCTGAGGACTCTTCGAGGGTTTCTGTATGGGAGCTATTTTTTTTTCTCTATTACAAGTCTACAGAATAAAGGCAGAACTGCCCTAGTGAGGAGCTTTTCTCTATGCCTACGGTGGAAAGAATGTGTCTCGCCTCGTGGGCCCTTCCTAAGAGTTGGTGAGTCTGTCTGACAGCAAGAGGACTTCCGGGGAATCGAGGCAGGAGTTGGATAGCAAGGAGCTGGGTGTGTCCTCCCAGAAACTGAGCAGAGAAGCCAAGGGTGAGCTGGGGGCGTTTCACCTGACTGGGGAGACAAGTGATGGATAAAATGGAGGGAAGGTGGGGAGCAGAGGGAGAAAAGTGAACTTTCTAAAATAGGAATTAGAATGGGAATTTGAGTTGGGGAGGAGAGGGAAGGTGGTGGGAAGGGCAGACAGTGTCTGAGGGCTGAGTGGGAAACTGGAGGGCCCAGGGGAGGAGGGTCTTTGTTAGAACCAGGCCAGAGCTCCAATTGGGGAGACTCATGGACTGAGGGCAGGATGGTGCTCCGGAAAGTCTTGGGGAAGAACTGTTTGCGTCTTTTTAAAGAGACTATTCACTCATCAGAGGGCTTCCTGAACCATCTGACCACACAGACCCTTTATACTAATGAAGTTTTACAATTCTGAGTTTAGGGGTCGGCTCCATTCGTGGGAAGGGGAGCATTGAATGGGCTGGGTGGAGGAGGCGCTTAGCGCGTCAGCAGGGCTGGTGAAGTGGCATTTAGCGCATCAGCAGGGCTGGTGAAGTTAGGGGCCTGTGTGAACTGGCCAGGGGAGGGAGGACCCTCCAAAGTTGGCCCGCTCTTCCCCGGGGCTCCGAGGCTCCGAGGTGGTGACTGGGCCGATGGGGGCTTTGGCTGGGGGAAAATCGGAAAGACGGCCCTCGGGATACAGCAGGAATGGGGCAGGCGGAGAACAGTCTGCGGAGAAGGGAGACAGGGGAGGGCACAGTGGGGGAGAGGGGAGCGGGAGGTGGCCTTTGTGGGAGACGGAGAGCTGAGTCAGAGCTGTGGGGGGCAGCGGGGAGGGAGAGAGCCGGGGAGAAGAGGTGAAAGCAGAGGAGGAGGGGGTATCCATGGAAATAAACCGGGTCTCAGAGAAATCAGGCTTCCGGAGAGTGAGTTTGTTTGTAATAATAATACGAATTATTCCCTCAGCCTGAGGTCAATGGGAGGTGTAGGCGGGAGAAATTGGGAGTTGGAAAGGGGAAGAATGGGGGAGGGGTGGGAAAGGGCAGGATGGGTTCGCTGAGCGGCGAGAGTGGAATGGGTGCCTGGGTGGGGGTCGGGGGAGGTAGCCAGCCGGAGGCTGGAGGGAGAAGATGGATTAGTAGGCGCCTTTCTTCCCTCCCCGCGTCAAAGGTAAATAAAGAGCCGGCCCCGCCCCGCCGGCCCCCGCTGACAGGTGCAGGCGGGTCCCCGGCAGCCGAGGCGGGGCCGGCCCCACCCTCCCGGGCCGCGGGCTCCCGACCCTTCTCCGCGCTTCAAAGCCCCCGCCTCTTCCCCGCGTCCCCAGCCCCTTCCCTCCATCCGGCCCCGGCCCGCTCCCTCCGGGCGTGGAACCCGGGCTCATCCCGCCCCCGCCCCAGAGGGAAAACGCACGTGAACAAAGCGAATCGGAGGAGGCAGGAACGACAGAAAAAGGCAACGGAGAGGGAGAGAGATGGGGCAAAGCACCCGAGCCAGATGGAGGCGGTGGCGTGGGGTGGCGTGGGGGGCGTGCGAAAGAGACTTGGGGCTGGCACGGGGGTCGGGGGTCCCTCGCAGGGAGCTGCTTCCGAGTGGGGAATGCGAGGAGGCGCAGGGGACGGCGGAGCAGAGGCGGATGGCCTGGAGGGGCAGGGATGAGGGGACCGAGAGTCGGGCCGAGCGGTGGAGGAGAGGAGAGGAGAGGAGGGCGATGGATGGAGAGGACCGCGCCTGCGGGAGGGCGGCGGGGAGAAGGAGCCGAGCGGAGCGGGAGGGCAGCCCCGGAGGCGCGAGAGGAGAGCGGCAGGAAGGAAGGACCGGAGGACCGCGGGCGGACGGAGGGAAAGTGCAGGAGCGAGCAGGGCAAGGCGGGTGCGGAGCGGGGCGCCCGGAGGCGCGAGGAGAGGGATGGGGGAGGGGGCTGGAGGGTGGCCCGAGGGACCCAGCCCTGCCCCCTCCCGGCCGCAGTTACCCACCCACAGTCCGGGAGCCGATGCAGCCCATGGCTCCGGGGGCCGCCGGGCCGGGCCCTCACCGACTCGGGGCGCGCGCCGGGGGGAGCACCGGGAGCCGCGCCGCCGCCCCAGCCGTTCTGCAGCGCCGCGGCTGTCTCCGCTCGGCTCCGCTCCCCCCTCCCCTCTCCATCCCTCCCCACGGCAGCTCCGTCGCCGCCGCCGCCGCCGCCGCCGCCGCCGCCGCCGCCTGGCTCCCCCGCCCCGGCTCGGCTCTCCGCGGCCGGGGAGGGGGCGGCCCGGGGATTGGCTGCGCCCCGCGCCTCCCCGCCCCCGCCCGGGCCGTGCCGCGGCGCCCCCTCGGGGATCTGGGGCCCGGGCTGCCTCGCCCCTCCGCCTGTCCGCGCCCAGCCCGGTTCCCAGAACCCCGGCTTGGGTTTCGGGAGCCGGAGCACGAACCCGGGGCCTGCCCCGAGGTTCTGGTCGATGGATTTTGCGGGCCGTGGGCAGGGGATGCCCTGAGAAAAAGTGGGGTGGGGGCGGTGAGAATAAAGCCCGGCGGAAGGACCTTGGCCACCAAATTCCGCAAACACTTGTTTTCTTTCTGGGGCCGCATCTGGGACACACACAGGAACGTGATTGGACACAGCTTTGGGCTCTGCGTTTCAAGTGCGCTATTTTGTCCACCCAAACACCGAATGTGAAGTCTTTGCAAGTGGATCGTGTCATCCACTTCCCTGTGCTCGCTGGACGTGCTGGGGTGTGCGTGGCGATGTGCAGATAGTTGACCTCCAGGCCTGGGTGGGGATGGGAGAGTATGACGAGGACAGTTCATTCGCAGTGTACTAACAACAATGTCAGGACCCGAGGCTGGCCAGAAGACATCGTCTTGAATCCAATTTAACTTTTCTGAGACGTGATCTTCTGCACAAATGAAAGCAAGGAGGTCCCGAAGCAGCAAAAAGAGAAAGACTGGCCTCTGGCCAGTGGGACAGGGCCAGGTAGATACCCCAGGCCCCATGCGTAGGAGATTAAGGTCTAAGTTGCAAGGGTTATGTAAGCACTATGGTTACAGCGGGCAAGAAGGGGAGTCCAGAAGAGATGTGAGAGAAAGGGCAAGGAGACCTTTCTGTCTAAGCTGTACCCAGAAAGCCCAAAGTGCGACAGAGCAGGCAGGCGGGCACTTGGAGACGCAAGTGCCCATCAGGGTCTTGCTGCAGCGCCCCCCACTTTAACGTCCCTCCCAGGTTGCAGAGAGAGGGCAGTGGGCCAGGGGTTCCTGCTGTGGGCTTCTCACAGGGAAACTATGTCTTAGGGATGCAACTTTCTAACCTTTAGATTATGAATGGAGAGCTACATCCCGTGGGATGGCAGATGAAGATGTGGGAGAAGACACTAACAATGGAATTGAAGATTGGGGAGATGGGATTACTGTGAGAGAATCGATCTTTGGTGTTGTGCATGAAGAAATAAACCAAATCTACATCTATAAAAACGTGGGAAGGGAAGATATACTAATCAGTTGCGGGTCTGCTTAGATTTTAATCATTTAGTGTAGTTTGTGGCAGGAATCTGGTACCTTATTTCAATAGTAGAGAGAATTAGAAAGCATTTTCTTTTTTCATGTTTACTATCGTTGGTTATCTAAGAGAAGTATCAGATGGTTTCTGCCCTCATGGAATATACTTTCCAGTCGCAAAGGAAAGAAAACGAAGAAATGATAAAAAGAAAAAGAATAAAAAACCTGAGTCTCCATTATTCTAGCAATGCCCACACATCCCTTTTATTTGAGCAGAGAAAACACTGACAGGAGACTGGCCGGGTAAGGAGGCAATGGACCACGTGGCCATTATGCTCTTGCCTTCCCGCCTGAACCTGCTATTTCCTTATGGTGCTCCCTGAGCAATACATATATTTATATAAGACTACATACCTCTTACTGTGGTCCCAACTTGAATGCAAACCCCTCCCCTTGATCTCCTTAACACAACTATATAAGGCTGCATTTATCCAAATGATTTAACATGAGGGATTCCAGGTCTTGGAGACTCAGTCCCATCTCATATTCTGTCTTGACTGTATTTCCAGTCCCTCCCCCAACCCACACAAAAAAAGTAGAATATTCGAGGCTTATGCCTGGCCAGCTTCCTTCCTGCTCCCTGCAGGGCTTCTTATACAAGGATCCTGCTGCTTCTCACTAGTGAGGGTCATTGTCCCAGTCTCCTTGCCATCTTCTAAGCCAAGGCCAAAGATCCCAGTTCTAGTATGAACAGGAATAACCTTTCTCAAGGGCAATTTGACAGTACTGATCAAAAAAATCTTTACAATATGTATTGCTGTTGTGGTTGTTACTAAATTATCATATGACTCTTCCCTTTATAGGAATATTCTAGGGAAATAAAAATAGAATGTGGACAAAAGTTTAACTACAACATTGATCAGAGCACTGTTTACATCATAATGAAGGTTATACACAACCTACACATTCAAACCTGGGGATGTATTAAATAAATTACGGTATATGTCCATAACAGAATATTAAACAGCCATTAATAATATTTTATAACTGTATTTGTTGACATGGAAACTTATTCATGACCTATTGTGACATTGTAAAGCAGTAGGCTATAAGAATTAAAGTATATCAATCTTTCTTTAAAAATTGCACACAGGCTGTCGCCCTGGCTCATGCTTATAATCCCAGCACTCTGGGAGGCCAAGATATGCCAGTAACTTGAACACAGGAGTTTGAAACCAGACTGGGCAACAGGGTGAAATCTTGTCTCTACAAAAAATGCAAAATTACTGGGGTGTGGTGCCACATGCCTATGGGCCCAGTTACTCAGGAAGCACACGTGGGAGGATTGCTTGAGCCAGTGAGGTCGAGGCAGTAGTGAGCTGGGATTGCACCACTGCACTCCAGCCTGGGTGACAAATTACACACACACACACACATTCTCTCTCTCTCTCTCTCTCTCTCTCTCTCTCTCTCTCTCTCTCTCTCTCTCTCTCTCTCTCCTCCTGTCTTTTGTCGTTCTTTCCATCCAAGTAGTTTATTGTGGGAAAGCCTATATAAATCTCTGCCCTGACTCAAAGGATTTAGTAGTTCCACAATGAAATCACAATATTAACCAATTCATTTCCAAAGTCTAAAACTACAGGACTTTGGCAGGATGCCCCAGTGTGGCACTGGCACTTCCTAACCCTTCCCCTTTGAGACATAGCCCCAAGGTGAGATTGCGCCTTCCATTCTCTCTGTTGTTGCTGGTGTATGTTTCTAATCTCCTGTGGATAGCTCGTGAACCAAAGGAACCAATCAAGTTCAGTGACAGTACCGTCTAAAACTGGGGTTCTTGTCCCAGGACCCATGGACAGATCCCAAAGTCTATAACCATGGATGGGAAAAATTCCATGTTTACATTCAGGCACTTGTAACTGAAATTTCCCATGTACTTCAGTTATACAGGTAGGCAGGAAACCACAGTTGTATTTGAGGTATTGTACCATATTGTGTCTTAATCACCAATAAAAGCCACAGACATTTGTATTACCTTAAGATTTTTTACAATATCCTTTTATGTCCATCACTACTTTGAAATTATGGTAGTATTGAACCTGCCTCTACCTTTTCAGATTTAATGTTTTTATAAGGAAGCAGATGTATTATGATATCACAATTTTATAACTAGATTTTGATATAGTTGATTTCCTTTATAATTATGTGTATTTTACTTTACACTTTTAATATTATTTTGAGAGGGAAACATGGACTTTCCAGGTTGCCAAAGAGGTCCAGGGCAAAAAAAAAATTTGAGAACCTCTGGACTTTAAATGCATATTCAGTGGGGAATTCTCTAATTCTGCAGGGGCTTAACCCCCAGATAAAATGATCAAGAAAGACAGTGATCCCATTTTGAAGCCAGCGTTCCCAGGAACACCGTAGGTACTTCTGTGTTCCCTGCAGGATTGAAAGAAGGTACCAAAGCTTCAAACCCATCCCAGCAAATGGAGAGATGGCTTCAAAACACAACTTAATCAAGTGTTCCTTTTATTTTATCGGGAGATATTAGATCAAAATTAAAGGTCTATGAAAAGATTCAATTGAGAAAGGGAGGCTCAAAGTACAAGAAAGGGAAGATTAATCGATATTGAGTGTAAATTCCTAGAACTACCTCAAGGGATGGGAGCAGAGCTCAGGGAGAGGGATGAGACTGTAGGGAGGAGCCCAGCTCTTCCTCCAGCAGCAGGGAAGACGGGGCAGATGCCAGTGGGCTGCGTGTTTGGTGTCGGGAGAATGAGGGATTCCCATCTGATGGCATCTACTTTTCTCTGACAAGTAGGAGGCGAGATCATCTATTGAGAGTCAGAATGGGAGAGATAGAGAAAAAAATAAAACTCACTTTAAAGTGCAAATATCAATTTGATTTAAAGAATAGAGTTTTCAGTCTATTCTTACAAACCTCTAAGACAGACATTCTATGTGTATTGCTGTTGGGAGAACTGGGGCTGAGAATTAAATTAACTTTCTTTTCTCTAAGATTTCCCAATTGGAAAGAGAAAGAGCTAGCACTTTTTTGTTTATTGCTTTGTTTTGCTTTGTTTTTGAGACAAAGTCTCACACTCCCAGGTCGGAAGCAGTAGTGGTGTGATCACAGCTCACTGCAACCTCGAACTCCTTGGCTTAAGCAATCCTCCTGCCTCAGCCTCCCAAGTAGCTGTGACTACCTCAACACTTGGCTAATTTTTTGTATGTGTGTGTTTTAGTAGAGACAGGGTTTCACCGTGTTGCCCAGGCTGGTCTAGAAGTCCTGGCCTCAATGATCCACCTGCCTTGGCCTCCCAAAGTGCTGGGATTACAGGCATGAGCCACCACACCTGGCCTACTTGGCTAACATTTTAATTTTTATTTTGTGGACGGGGTTCTATATTGCCCAGGCTGATCTTGAACTCTTCCTGTCACAGGATCTTTCCAAAGTGCTAGAATTATAGGTGTGAGCCACTGCACACGGCCAAAAGAGCCAGCATTTATACTCAGCTCCTCAGATGGAAAATTTATTCCAGATATTATAGAAAGTGCTTTTTGTTCACTTAAAAATAAATAAAGTTACTCAGCTCAGGACATTTGAATGGATACACATTCTTTCACACTTGCCTTTCTTTAATTAAGGTGGGACCATAGGCTGAAGAGAGGAATACATCTATCTACATTTCTAAATTTTGAAACGGAAAAGCAATGATCTTTCTTTAGAATGATTTGTAGCAATGAGTCTTTGGTGCTATCATAAAATACTGTTGATAAGTGTGTTAGTCCCTACTTATCAACGTCCATGTATGGTGTCAGAGTCTCCATCTTCAGACAGAAGGTCAGTCAGCTTTCGGGGAGCTCCTAGTGGTTCTCAGAGACCCTATTTGCTAAAGGCCGAAAGTGAGAGTGCTGATGCTAGAGAATCTTGGTAAGAACAGTCTTGAGGGCTGGGTGGAAATTACAAGGGTCAGTAATAGAGGTTTATATTCTTTTTCTTTTTTTTTTTTTTTTGAGACGGAATCTCGCTGTGTCACCCACGCTGGAATGCAGTGGCAATATCTTGGCTCACCGCAATCTCCTTCTCCTGGGCTCAAGCGATTCTCCTGCCTCAGCCTCTAGATTAGCTGGGATTACAGGGGCCCACCACCACACCCGGCTAATTTTTGTATTTTTAGTAGAGATGGGGTTTTGCCATGTTAGCCAGGCTGTTCTCAAACTCCTGACCTCAGGTGATTTGCTCACCTCAGCCTCCCAAAGTGCTGGGATTACAGGAGTGAGCCACCCCACCCAGCCTGAGGTCTATATTCTTTAAAATGAGAGTGATTTTCTCAATACTCAATCAACAGGAGGACCAAGAGTGGGGTTTAGAAATATTAAGTTGCTGATAAGGGGGCCCATTCACAGGGGCAAACTCAGAGGCAACTCATGGATGAGGGCAGGTGTGTGAAGTGTGTAAGCTGTATTCCCAGAGTAGGAAGTGGCCATAGAATCCATCCTAGTGGTCAACAGAGTTGTTTCCCTGTCCCCTGCCCGCCATCCCCAGCTGGGTTCCCAGAGGACTCAACAGATGAGGGTCCTGGCCATTGTGCTGGGGCAGAGCAAGTTTGCTGAGGAAGGATGGCTCAGGCAGTTGGTTATAGAAGATGTGAGGGTCCATAGCAGAAGTTCTGTGGTTTCAGTGTTGGTGGTGAGGACCAAAAGGCCTCACATTACCAGCCTCTGATCTGTTGGACTGTGAAAGATAGACCAGCACAGGTTACGTTCGTTTCACTTTTAGGTAAGGTTTGAAATCTTGTAAAGTATTGGGGATCTAAGTTAAGCTCACTCCCACTTTTAGTTAGACAGAGCTTATCGGCTGGGCGCTGTGGCTCACACCTGTAATCCCAGCACTTTTGGAGGCCGAGGCAGGCGGATCACCTGAGGTCGGGAGTTCGAGACTAGTCTGACCAAGATGAAGAAACCCCGTCTCTACTAAAAATAAAAAATTAGCTGGGTGTGGTGGCTCATGTCTGTAATCCCAGCTACTCAAGAGGCTGAGGTAGGAGAATTGTTTGAACCCAGGAAGTGGAGGTTGCAGTGAGCTATGATCGTGCCCTTGCACTTCAGCCTGGGCGACAAAAGTGAAACTCGGACTCAAAAAAAGAAAAAAAGAAAGCTTATCAGCATGGAGCATGGGCAAATGTGGCAGGTACACTCTCCTTGGTGCAGTCCCCAGGCACACACCTCCATGAGCCAAAGTCCTCCTACATGGGCAGGTCAGTGTCCCCAAATCACATTTCACAGGATTCGGCAGAAGACAGTGCCCAAACAATTGCTTCCTTGATGACTGTCATATAGCCTGTCCTTCAGATGACCAAGGGGATGCATTTTGTCCTATTTTTCTTTGGAAAGCAAGTTTGTGGGAAAGCCTGCACCCCCTACCACAGATGTAGGGGTTCTATCCAAACATTCTGAAGAGAAAGGCCAAGCCAGGGATCCTGCATGTCTGCCAGAGAGCCTGGAAGAATGTCAGTGCTTTCCTGCTGCTTCCTGGTCAGGCCCCAAGCACACAGAGCGCCCACTCACCATGACCGGGCCCCAAGTAGCAGCGGCCAGGCAGGATGCCAAGACCAAGGAGGCAGGGCATAGAGTCTGGGCAACCATGAGTCAGAGGCCAGGTGAGCAGGAGAAAATGGAGTTCATAAGTCCTAGAGAGAGGAACCAGATGGGATTTTCAAAGGTCAGGCAAATCCCAGAACATTGACAAAGGGAGGGAAGGATCAAATGTGGAATATAAGGCAGTTGTTTGTTCCAGCCTCAGTAGGCCATTCTGCCAGTTTGAAACTCCTTCCTCCAGGGAGAACCAATGAGAACCGGGAACTGGGGCCAGGTGTGGTGGCTAATGCCTCTAATCCCAGCACTTTAAAAGGCTGAGGCAGGTGGATCACAAGGTCAAGGGATCGAGACCATACTGGCCAACTTGGTGAAAACCCCATCTCTACTAAAAATACAAAAGTTAGCCAGGCGTGGTGGTGCGCGCTGTAGTCCCAGCTACTCAGGAGGCTGAGGAGAGAAAATCACTTGAATTCAGGAGGCAGAGGCTGCAATGAGCTGGGATCATGCCACTGCACTCCAGCTTGGCGGCAGAGCGAGACTCTGTCTCAAAAGAAAAAAAGAGAGAACCAGGAACTGGAAGGCTTGTCCTGACCATCTCTGATGGCTGCCTCTCTAATATCTATGAACTCAAAGGAGAGAGGCAGCAGATGTCATATCACTCCTCTGGAACCTGCCTGTCTCCCCTGCTGGGACTCCTTAGCCCTCACCTTTATGTACACTCCTCTAGGAGAGAGATCCTGCCTTGTGCTTACAAGGCATCCTCCCCAGCTTCTGCCTCTGAACCACAGCCTGATGGTTGAGGCTCCATCACTACCTGACAGACTTCTCTATCACCCGGCACAGCTGACAGCCTACCTCCCAGATTCCTGGATATATTTTTCTTCGGGGTTCCCCAGCCCTGTCCCTTCCCTAGTTTTTGGGATATCCTGCAACCTCAGCTTGAAATCCTCTTGCGAAGACTTTTTTGGGTGGAGATCTGTTTCAGCTACAAAGCCTAACTACCTGAAACCTCTTCTCCTATGCTGCAACTGGTCCTCTTCCTAAACACTGTATAATACATAATGGGTAGATGTGGCTGCAGTCTGCTATGTCCTTATTCAAGTGACCCAATCAAGTCCAGAGAAAGAACAGCGAAGGCATTTTCCTGACAATGTGAGAGCAGTGGCTATATAGGGCATTAGTTACAGATGACTGAGTGTTAAAACTGGGTGAGTACTCAGACATCAAGTTCCTTGCTATACTTCCACAGACAAGGAAAATCCACCTCTCAGATTTTTAGTCACACAGTTAGTAAGTGGCTGAGTCAGTAAGTGGCTGAACTGCAACCAAAACTCAGATCCTCTGATTAGTCTAACATTCTTTCCCCTGTCCTATGATGCATCCCTAAAGCTATGTTACATTATTTTTCTTTTTTTTTCCTTTAAGATGGAGTCTCACTCTGTTGCCCAGGCTGGAGTGCAATGGTGCGATCTCAGCTCACTGCAACCTGCATCTCCTGGGTTCAAGCGATTCTCCTGCCTCAGTCTCCAGAGTAGTTGGGGTTACAGGCACGTTCTGTCATGCCTAGCTAATTTTTGTATTTTTAGTAGAGATGGGGTTTCACCATGTCGGTCAGGCTGGTCTTGAACTCCTGACCTTATGATCTGCCTACCTTGGCCTCCCAAAGTGCTGGGATTACAGGTGTGAACCACTGCACCCGGCCTATAATATTTTTCTATGACTTTTATTATAACATTAAGCCCTGTTGAAAGAAGCTCAGGCCGCATAATCTTTTTGCTCATGGAGACCGTTCAACTCCTTGCAGATAAAATGAATTGAAAAAATGTTTTGGCTGGGTGCAGTGGCTCACGCCTGTAATCCCAGCACTTTGGGAGGCCAAGGTGGGCAGATCATTTGAGGTCAGGAGTTCAAGACCAGCCTGGCCAACATGGAGAAACCCTGTCTCTACTAAAAATAAAAAAATTAGCCAGACATGGTGGCATGTGCGTGTAGTCCCATCTACTCGGAGACTAAGGCAGGAGAGTTGCTTGAACTTGGGAGGTGGAGGTTGCAGTGAGCTAACCCTAACCACTGCACGCCAACCTGGGTGACAGATCAAGATTCCATCTCATTAAAAAAAAAATTAAGAGAGTAGATCTCATAAGTGTTCTTACCAACCTCAATAAAATTAAAAGGAAAAAAAAGACCATTGTTCTTCCTGAGGAGTTCAGAGCTCATTTAAGAATCGGTATGTAATTCTAGTGTGTAGGTTCCGACCACTGTTTGGTTAAGGTTTTGTGACAGTGATAAGCGAACAGGGGCAAGGCATTACTCTCCTGGGTGGGGGTTCACTTGAAAGCTGTTCACTTACTGAATCAATCAATCACAATTATCCTTCCAGGGGACCCACACGGGCAGGAAAGTCCAAAGGACACTGGAAGCTCTAAATGCCAGGTGATGGGTGTGTTTCTCTCTTTAACTTAAAGAAAACTTTCCTTTCCAATGTCTTTGTTCATGGATGTGCCTGAGGTGGCTAGTGGTAGTCAATGTTGAATTACTGATGGTGGAAAACCTTGTTAGGGGCAGGCCAAGGAATGCAAACAATGTCTTCCTTCAAAGGTGGGAGCTGGAATTTGCCCCTTGATCTTTCTCTTCCTGGATCTCTAGTTTCTTTTACAGCAAAAATTCTTGAAGGAGCTGCTGGCACTCATCCGCTCCATTTCCTCACTTCTGTGCACCCCTCAACTCCCCAATCTGGCATCTTCACTCTACTGAAGCAGCTCACATGGGGCGGGGGCTTGGGGGGGGTGCCCTGTTAAAGACGTTTGAACCAGAGCAACTCCATCTTGAATAGGAGCTGGGTAAAATAGGGCTAAGACCTGCTGGACTGTGTTCCCAGATGGTTAGGTCATTCTAAGTCACAGGATGTGATACAGGGTTAGCACAAGATATAGGTCATAGAGACCTTGCGGATCAAACAGGTTGCAGTAAAGAAGCCGGCTAAAACCCACCAAAACTGAAATGGCCACGAGAGTAACCTCTGTTCTTCACTGCTACCTTTCCACCAGCGCCATGATAGTTTACAAATGCCAGGGCAATGTCAGGAAGTTAATCCATGGTCTAAAACAGGGAGGTATAAATAACCTTCCCTTTGTTTAGCATGTAATTTTTTTAAAAAACCATAAAAAAGGGCAACCAGCAGCCCTGAGGGCTGCTCTGTCAGTGGAGCAGTCATTCTTAATTTTCCCAATAAACTTGCTTTCACTTTACTCCATGGACTCGCCCTGAGTTCTTTCTGGCGTGAGATCCAAGAACCCTCTCTTGGGGTCTGGATTGGGACCCCTTTCCTGTACCATCCCTAGCCTCCATGTTAACAGATCTTGTTCATTTCCAACCTCATGTGGTGTAAGGTCTTTTAGGCGGACTGACCATGAACGGCATGGTAACCTCTGTGACCTGCATGTACACCCCAGATGAGTACCTGGAAGAAACGATCAACCCCTGCGGCGCCTAACTAACTTGAGGCATTCTTCTATTGTTTCTTATTCCGGCCTCAACTGACAAGGCCACTGGACTTTGTAACCGACCTTGGTCAACCTCATGACTCCAGACCCTACGACCCCCTCCCAGCTTGCAAAAAAACACCCTAAACTGTAAGTTCTGTAACTTCCCACTGCCTCCCCCAACCCCATAAAAGCCACTCCTATTCCACTACCCTTTGCTGACTCTCTTTTCTGTCTTAGCCTGCTCACACCTGGGTGAATAAACAGCCACGTTGCTCACATAAAGCCTGTTTGAGGGGGATCTCTTCATTCAGAGCATGTGTTTTCACACATGACACATCAGGGGCATTTCATACCTCTCGAGGGACTCATGGCTGGTCCGTCATTCCCAAACACTCTCCTGTTTGGGAATCAGGATGCAGAATGGTCGGATGTCATCTGCAAACTCCTCTTGCCCTTCTGGCTGCTCCTTCTTTGTCTTTTTTTTTTTTCTGGTTTATTCCATTATTCATTCATTCATTCCACATTACAAGTATTTAGGGAGCACCTGCTCTATGTCAGTATCTCTTTAGGTGTGACGGTCCAAAACACCTGCTGTCATGGAGCTTATAGTCTGTGAGAAGTGGCGGGGAAGAAACAGCCATAAAACAATTAAGAGACTGAATTTGTTTTGGGGGGTGCCAAAACCCAAAATGGGATGATATATTTAAAGTGATAATTGCTATGAAGAAAAATTAAGGAAGGGCCAGGTGCAGTGGCTCACGCCTATAATCCCAGCACTTTGGGAGGCTGAGGCGAGAGGATTGCTTGAGCTCAGGTGTTCAAGACCAGCCTGGGCAACATATGGAGACTTTGCCTTTACAAACAGTAAAAGAAAAGTAGCCAGGTCTGGTGGCACATGCCTGTGGTCCCTACTCAGGAGGCTGAGATGGGAGGATTGCTTGGGCCTGGGAGGTGAAGGCTGCAGTGGGCCATGATTATGCCATGACATTGCACTCCAGTCTGGGCAACATAGCAAGACTCTGTCTCAAAAAAAAAAAAAAAAAAAAAGGAGAGAGAGAGATGGATAATACGTAGTTCTAAGTTGGATGGTCATTGGAGGATGGAAGTCCTCACTGAGAGGTCAGCATATGAAAAAGGCTATGATGGAGATAATGGGGTGACCCATATGGATGTCTGTGGAAGAACCTTCCCAGCAGAGAAACTAGCAAATGTAAGGCCCTGAGGTAGGAATGTGCCTTACACATTGGAGGAACAGTCACGAGGACATTGTGGCTGGGGTAAAAATGATTGCTGGGAGATGAGCCCAGAGAGCATGTGGAATTAGTTTGATTAGACATAGGTGGAGCCTAGGAAAGTCTTTTTTATTTTTGAGACAAGAGTCTTACTCTGTCACTCAGGCTGGAGTGCAGTGCCACAATCTCTGCAACCTTTGCCCCCCAGGTTCAAGTGATTCTCCTGCCTCAGCCTCTTGAGTGGCTGGAATTACAGGTGCCTGACACCATGCCTGTTTAAATTTCGCATTTTTAGTAATGATGGGTTTTTACCATCTTGGCCAGGTTGGTCTTGAACTTATTATTATTATTATTTTTTTTTTTTTTAGATGGAGTTTCGCTTTTGTTCCAGGCTGGAGTGCAATGGCGCGATCTCGGCTCACCGCAACCTCCGCCTCCAGGGTTCAGGCAATTCTCCTGCCTCAGCCTCCTAAGTAGCTGGGATTACAGGCACGCACCACCATGCCCAGCTAATTTTTTGTATTTTTAGTAGAGATGGGGTTTCACCATGTTGACCAGGATGGTCTCGATCTCTTGACCTCGTGATCCACCCACCTCGGCCTCCCAAAGTGCTGGGATTACAGGCGTGAACCAGCGCGCCCAACCTAGGAAAAGTTATTTTTTTCAAGTTGTTTGATTTTCTCCATGGAACAGGAAGCAAGACATCAGCTGCGCATGAGGATGTGGAAGGAAACGTAGAGAGGAGAAGTACTAGAAGCCTTCTAAGAGAGTGGGAGAGTGAATGGACAAAGGAGACTGGTGTGCTTATCAGAACATAGAATGGTCAGATAGTATCTGCAGCTCACAGCCATGGCATTTACAACGAGACCTGTCAGAAGGGCTGTGTGTTTTTTTTTTTTTCTAGTGCTACCGAGTTGCGTGGGTGTAGGCATGGAGTTGGTGGAATTGGACTTAGCCCAGGCTGGTATTTTGCCAAGTGAGCACCACAGGGTGAGAAAGAGGCACAGGAAGTTGAGACACATGCCAGGGAGTGACTCTAATGATTGTCCAGGAAACGTGAACCGGTATGGGCATGAATGGCAGGCCCTGGCGGGTCAAGGGATTGTTGAAGCACAAAAAAAGAATGACCAGAAAAATAGAAGGAGCTGGTTGAGGAAAGTGTGGCTTAAAATTAGGATTGTAATGAGATGGCTTAAGGTCTATTTAGAACTGTGCTATGCAACGTGGGAGCCACCAGCAATGTGAAACCTTTGAGCACCTGCAGCGGCACTAGTGCGAATTGAGATATGCTGTAAGTGTAAAATACACACCAAATTCCTATGACTTCGTGCCAAAAAAGTAAAATACCTCATTAATATTTTTTAAGGCCGGGCACGGTGGCTCATGCCAGTAATCCCAGAACTTTGGGAGGCTGAGGCGGGTGGATCATCTGAGATCAGGAGTTCGAAACCAGCCTCGCCCACATGGTGAAACCCCGTTTCTACTAAAAATACAAAAATCAGCTGGGCATGGTGGTAGCCACCTGCAATCCCAGCTACTTGCGAGGCTGAGGCAGAAGAATCGCTTCAACCTCAGAGGCAGAGGTTGCAGTGAGCTGAGGTTGTGCCACTGTGCTCCAGCCTGGGCAAGAAGAGCAAAACTCCATCTCAAAAAAAATTTTTTAAATAAATAAATAAATAATCTTAAAAATAGTGATTACACCACTAATGGTTACATGTTTGGGCATATAGGCTTATTCACTTTTTTTTCTTATTTTCATTCATTTATTTTTACTCTTGGCCAGGCACTTTGGCCCACACCTCTAATACCGCACTTTGGGAAGCTGAGGTGGGTGGATCACTTGCTGTCAGGAGTTTTAGAACAGCCTGGCCAACATGGTGAAACCCCGTCTCCACCAAAAATACAAAAATTAGCCAGCATGGTGGCAGGTGCCTGTAATCTCAGCTACCCAGGAGGCTGAGGCAGGAGAATCACTGGAGCTTGGGAGGTGGAGGTTTCAGTGAGTCGAGGTCACATCACTGCACTCCAGCCTGGGCAACAGAGTGACTCTGCTCAAAAATGAAAAAAAGTAACAAATAATGGTGTGTGACTCGGGGGAACAGATGACTACATAGGATGGGCAGTAGGTAGGTAGTTTAATCACATGACATTCAAAGCTGGGAGATTTTAGGAAGGAGGGAAGGAGAATTGTCTGGATGTAGCAATGAGAGTCCAAAGAGATATCTGTTCCACATTCAGGGCTATGGGGAAACCATTGACTGCCACTTGTGGGGCTGCCAAGGAGGTGTGTCCTCAGGGCTGATCCAGGTGAGAGTAAGAAGGAGAGAGGATGGCCAAAAAAGAGAAGCACTTGCTGAAAAGGGCCTACATGCTCTGAAGGCACCCTGGACTGGTTTTCAGGAGTTGAGCCAGGGACCAAGGTGTAGGGGGAGCTAGGAATTTAGAGCTTCCTTCCATGAGTGACATTCTGGAGTTAATAAAAGGGACTTAATAAAATTAGCTCTGGTGGTCTCCAGGTGAGCAACTGTGGGCAAGGCACTCCTACACTCACCATGTAGAAGTGGGAGGAGTGGGCATCCTTTCTTCACCACTGGCAGAGACACAGAGGCCTGGGGAAGAGCAGATGTGCCTTGCATCTGAGTAGAGGTAGCTTTTACTCAGAAAGTGCATACCTCCCACTTCCACCTGTCCATAAAATGCTAGATTCCAACAAAGCCCATGTCCTAGCCCTCTCAGCTGCTCATGCAATATTTGATTAGTTGATTTTTTTTTTTTCAGCCAATAACAGCTTCAAATTGCTACCTGGAAGCAGATGACTCATAAATGTGGATCTTCAGTATAATTTTCTTTTCTCTGCCTTGGACCTGGATATCCTACTGCCCACTGTACACCTACTCATTTTCAGTACGTCCAGAATGAAACACACAATCCCACTCCCAGACCTGTACTTTTCAGTGGGGAGTACCACACTCCACATAGGTACCAGCCAGAAGCTGGGATGGGCCTGCTCTGTCTCTTTCTCCTTCCGTCCCACTCCTTCTGTGGACGAGTTCACGTCCTAAAAGGCTCTCTAATCTATGCACTTCTGTCCATTTCCACAAATCCCCTTCCTTTCACCTCGAGCTCTACCAGAGCTTCTTGATTGTCCTACACATATCTGCACTGGCCCCTCCTGTGACTCCCAACACTGCCCCTAGAGTGACATTCTCAAAATTCCCAAGTCTCTTCCTGCCTCTCTTTCCCACTGAAAGCTCTGCAGCAGCTCCTCATTGCTCTCAGCATCAAATTGAAACCCCCTGAGATGCTCTGCAGCCTCTCAGCACCCACCTGTCCAGGCTTTCCTCACCCTGTGCCTCCAGTGAGGAATCTCCCTCTCTACACTCCAGCCACGCCCACCTGCCTTGGGGTCCCTAGAGTGCCCACAGCTGTCACAGGGCTTTGTCAACGCTTCTCCTCTTGTATGGAATATTTCTCTCCTCCCACTTGGTGTACTTAACTTCTACTGATCGTTTAGATCTCTGCTTGGACATCCCCCTTTTGAGCTCCCCAGCCAGGTCACATCTCCCACGTACAGGCTCTACCAGATGCATCCTATTCCTTTCTCTTGAGATTTCTGCAACAGTTACAATTCCACATTTGTCTGTCATTATTTGATTAGTGTTTATCTCCCCTAGGAGATCCCCCTACAAAGGCCTGGATTCGCTGGGGACTGAGATCATGCCTGTCTTTGCTTATTATCATGTCCCTAGCACCTAACAAAGTGTTCTGCACATACTTGGTGCTCAATACGTTTGCTGACTAAATGAATGAATAATTAGTGATGGAATAGAAGTCCTTAAGTGTTACCAAATACGGGGCCTGCGTTGATCTAGAGTGAGCTTTCAGTGGTTCTGGAGCTCAGTTTCAGTCAGCAAATGTACAGAGCAAATGCACCGGGCTGGACCTGCCCTACTCCACTATTCCTAGGCACACTGGAACGACTTTGCTGGAATCAGGGAGCTGGTTGAATGGCACGAGTGTTTTCTGGTAGCTTCTCACACTTGGGTACAAAGGCCTGTCTACTGGCTTGCTCAGGCATGCTGAGAGGCTGAGGCTGCTGTTGTTGGTAGACCTGAATGGGTCCACCTGCTCCCTTTGTCTGAGACAGTGTCTATTGGCTACACGGGTCATATCTCTGGGGGAGGTATGAATAACTACAAACCGGGTGGCAGCAAGGGCAGCCTGAGGAAGCTTGAGCAAGCTCTGACGGTTTGCTCGGGAGTACCCACTTCCGGTGTCAGTTCAGCCTAGTAGATTTTTTCATATTAAGCCTATCTTATTAAAGGAAGTGGAAGCGGGGGAGCCACTTGAGACAAGTAGTACTTGTCACCTCAAGCAAGATGGGTTATCTACCTACATTCAACCTCCACTCTGCAGTGTTTACTCCCTCTAGTGACTTAGTCGGCTATTTTCAGCGGCAAACACTCCAGCTTCTAGGCCAGGCTCTCTGATTTTGGCTTCCTCTGGGTGCAGGGAGAACGCAGGAAGCTGATGCTCCACTAGCGGCTGCCTCGGTGCCAGCAACCTGCCTGTGCTGCTGTTGGTGCCTTGGGTCTCTTTTCCTGTCTGCCCTTCTCGGCTCCCTCGGTTGCTGACTCTTCGCCATCTGACCATCTGCCTCGCTCTGCCCCCTCCACCCACCACACATTTCTGGCTGCTAACACTTGCCATGCCTTTGGGTGCCCATCTGGCCCAGCCCTTGGGATGAGTGGACTACTGCCTTCTCCTGCTTCTCTGACCTCCGCCCCCTGGAGGCCTTATGTAGATTCTGGTTTCCTGCTTCTGGAATCCTCAGTGCTCCTTTTGACTTGGGATAATAATGAGGTTGCATGGTGAGAAGGCCACCCAGCTATTGTGATTAGTAACCACACCAAGCCAGCTCTATTGATGGGTGCTTTGAAAAAAAATTTTTTCTAATCCTAACACTTATTATACTATTTACTTAAGTATTTTTTCCCCTAGATGGAGAGTTTCTTTCTTTCTTTTTTTTTTTTTTCGCTTTTGTTACCCAGGCTGGAATGCAATGGCATGATCTTGGCTCACTACAACCTCCGCCTCCTGGGTTCAGGCAATTCTCCTGCCTCAGCCTCCTGAGTAGCTGGGATTACAGGCACGCGTCACTATGCCCAGCTAATTTTTTTTTTTTGTATCTTTAGTAGAGACGGGGTTTCACCATTTTGACCAGGATGGTCTCAATCTCTTGACCTGGTGATCCATGCGCCTCGGCCTCTCAAAGTGCTGGGATTACAGGCTTGAGCCACCACGCCCAGCCTTATGGAAAGTTTCTTGAGGGCAAGAACTGAGTTTATTTATCTTTGTATCCAGAGCGCCTAGAATATAGAAGTTAATTGATAAATGTTGGCTGAACTGAGGATGGGGAATGGGAGGGAAAGTGCCTAGGGGATGATGCTCTGGTGTCAGCCTCTTGGGCTGGCCCTGAAGAAAGAAGGAAAAGTGGGCATCTGTGGTTGTCAGTTGGGGTAGTGGCCCTTGGACAGGGCAGGAGGCTGCTCAGCCTTGGCCTTGACTGCAACAATCTCTGGGTCTCGCTGTGTGCTTCACCCTGACCTCATCCTGACGCCTGCCCAACCTGTCCATCATGCCTCATTCACCATGTCTGCAGTCCCCGCAGGGAGAGATTCTTTTGTACTGGCACTCAGGCCAGTGGGATGAGGAGGCCAGTAAATCTGGGAGCAGTGGGAAGCTTCAGGCCGAGTACACACAGTACTCAGAGCAAGGGAAGTGCGCCGATATCAGGGAAGACACAATGGCTCTTTCATTTCTCTCCTTTCTTTTCTGTTTTCAGATTATAATTAATACATGTTCACAGGAAAAGAAATACAACAGTATAAAAGCCTTCTGCCCTCCCCATTCTACTCCCTAACATTAACTACTCTTAACAATTCTTATTTATTTATTCTGAGACACAGTCTCTTTCCATTGCCCAGGATGGAGTACAGTGGCATGATTTTGGCTCACTGCAACCTCCACCTCCTGGTTCAAGTGATTCTTTTAGCTGGGAATTGCACCCAGCCAAGCCTAGCTTGTGTTTGTATTTTCACTAGAGATGGAGTTTCTCCATGTTAGCCACGGCTGGTCTTGGAATCCCGGCCTCAAGTGATCTGCCTACCTCAACCTCCCAAGGTGCTGAGATTACGGGATAAGCCACCTTGCCAGGCTTTGCTGTTAACAATTCTTGATAAGTCTTCTGGAAATGTGCTATTTTACAAAAGTGCGTCTACATATAGCTTATGTAGCATATTAGCATATACAAAATAGTGTATACAAAATGTGCATATGTGTTCACATGCAGATAGACAGATACATAGACAGACAGAATTTGATGGTGTCATGAGACAGAAAGAGAAAACGGTGGCTCACGAGTATAAAGTAGGGGTGTTGGGCTGAAGGCAGACTGGAAGGGGCTGTTGATGTGCCAGGCTGGAGGGTCTGATGACAAGTGATGGAATACAAGGATGGAAGCAAGGCTGGGGCAGGAGAATCTTAATATTTGTGTTGCAAAAAATTTTTGCAGTTTAGGAGGTGAAAGATCCAACATCCACTTGGCCTCAGTCCTTAACTAAAAAATGGGATAATGATGTATAAGTCTCACAAGTTTATAGTGATGATTAGATGGGGCTAACATATATATATATATATATACCTATATATATATATATTGCGCAGTGGTGCAATTTTGGCTCATTTCAACCTCCACCTTCCACATTCAAGAGATTCTCCCATCTTAGCCTCCCCTGTAGGGCTGTTGGGCCCCACAGGGTCATGGGGTGTCCCTTTTGTGCTGAGGTGCAGGATCCTAGAAGTAAAGAGACAGCACACTGAAGAACTGGTGAAGAGCATCTGGACTCGGGGAGCCCACGCCACCTGTGAGCAGAGATCTGCAAGACCCCCTAATGCCCAGAAGCATCTGTATTTATTAGGTACAAGCAGGAGGCAGGGTCATGAGTGAGGTCATCATTTATAGGCTTAGTAATAGGGCACACACAATCACGTGAGTCACAAGCGAGGGGGCTGCCCCATTATATCACCTGGGCAGAGAGGTGGGCTGTGTGCAGTGGGGGCCTTTGCTGTGCTCAGTAGTAGAGGGTCGTGTACAGAAAAGGGGTCCACCCCCATTAGGTCACCGAGGCAAGGAGGTGGGCTGTGTGCAACAGGTGTTGTGCACAACACTTCTTATCTGGAGGCTGGAAACTTCAAAGGATTTCTAATAGAAGGATACTGTGAGCTAGTGCAGTGGGAGCTGACAGCCTTGTGCTCTTCTCTTCAGATATTTATGGGAGGATGATTTGAGCTAGCACAGAAGCGAGAAAAGACTGACAAGTGTGTACAGCCACTGTGACTTGTCACACCAGAGGGGTTCTTCCCTTCGGTTATTTGTGGGATCTCAGGCCTGAGGCCTACTTTCCACAGGAACTGGATGCAAGGTACTACAACTCCTTTATCAGGAGGAGAGGCGCTTGCTCCAAGCCTGCCAACAGCGTATGACCTTTCAGGCAGGGACGCCACCGCCTGGGTCTTTGGTTCTTGTCCTGGTCCGGCTGTTTTCCCATGTACTGCTTCTGTTCTGTGACTGTTCTAGGCATTCCTCCTACCACAAACTACTATATGGTTATATAGAAGGATTCTATAAATCAGCACTAAATGTGTCAGTACAGCTCTGACTACAATACCTATATGATTACATAGAAAGATTATATGGGACTAAATATAATTATATATAAAGCTAGATATAGTAAGCAGTGAGTTATGCTTCAGGCACTAACTGTGCCTGGGGTCTGCACAGTTCTCCTTCTTCGGTGCCCCTGGGGGGTTACCCACATCCGGAGTAGCTGAGACTACAGGCCTGTGCCACCACACCAAGCTAATTTTTGTATTTTTAGTAGAGATGAAGTTTCACTATATGTCAGCCAGGCTGGTCTCAAAATCCTGACCTCAGGTGATCTACCCGCCTAGGCCTCCTAAAGTGCTGGGATTACAGGTGTGAGCCACTGCGCCTGGCCGTGGCTAAAATATTTAAAGTGCTTAGCATTGCCCCTCAAACAATATTCTAAGCATTCTCTCAGCGTTTGCTACTCTGATAGTTATTGTTGCTATTGTTAGGGTGCTGCTGTTGCTGCTGTTTTCAGAATGCTTCACGTGGTGCCTGGCCTGTGAGTGAACCTCGATCCACCTGCCTTTCCCTTTCCATCTTAGAAATCATTCTTTTGTCATGACGCTGTCTTTTCCTTTTCCTTCCTTCACTGCTCTTCACTTCCTACTTTATGCCGGGCACTCTTGAAGAAAACTTTCTGGTATCTGGTGGTTATAAATCCTTGGAGGCGGGCCAGGCGCGGTGGCTCACGCCTGTAATCCCAGCACTTTGGGAGTCTGAGGCGGGTGGATCACGAGGTCAAGAGATCGAGACCATCCTGGTCAACATGGTGAAACCCCGTCTCTACTAAAAATACAAAGAATTAGCTGGGCATGGTGGCACATGCCTATAATCCCAGCTACTCAGGAGGCTGAGGCAGGAGAATTGCCTGAACCCAGGAGGCGGAGGTTGCGGTGAGCCGAGATCACACCATTGCACTCCAGCCTGGGTAACAAGAGCAAAACTCCATCTCAAAATAAATAAATAAATAAATCCTTGGAGGCGTGTGGAGATGTTTTAGGTAATAAAGGGCAGTGGCCATTTTCTCACTTTGTCCCCCTGGCCTGGCCTTAAGCTGTTGGACATTCTTTAGGCAGGGACATCTACTCATTTGCTGTACTTCACACATGCTGCCTATGGATAGCAATTAGAATTGCTTGCCTAAGAAAAATGCCCAGTGATCATTAAGGCCACTCATGTTCATTGGATTTTTTTTTTTCTTTGAGATGGAGTCTTTCTATGCCCCACTAATTTTTGTGTTTTTAGTAGAGACGCGGTTTCACCATGTTGGTCAGGCTAGTCTCAAACTCCTGACTTCAAGTGATCTGTCTGCCTCCACCTCCCAATGTGCTGGGATTACAGGCATGACTCAGCCACTGTGCCCAGCCCATTGTCTGCATTTTAAGAGCTAGACTCTGCTGCTCCTCTTGAGACATCCTGGGCAGTGATTCTGTCCTTCTGGGACACTCTGGGTGTTTCTACTTGTATTTAGAATGGCTGGCTTAAAAGTCTTCATTTGAATATTCTGCATCCTGAATGCTCTTAGTTGTCAGTAAAACTATGCCTGCCTACGCACTCTTCTATTTCTGATTTATAAATAGGTTCAGCTGCCTAACAATTACACATACTCTATTTTGCACGCGCACATTACTTAAGGAGACATTTAGAGGGTAGATGGCTTTTATTCCTATGAAGTTATCTGGAAATCATCTTCTTAACTACCTTTTTGTTCTCCAAAGTGCGCATAGTTTGAAGGATTTGTGATGAGACATTTGGTCTGTGAAGCCCAAGACACAGTCTCCAACATGTACAGGAAATCAAGTATCAAATTTCTAACAGATCTTCAGAGACAGGCCCAGGACTGGCTTGAGTGTGTCAGAGAGGTGCGCGCTGCGTGCTTCCTATCATACATGGCCACACATGCCTGTGACTGTGAGAAATACTGGTGGTGACAGAGATGATGAGATGCCAGAGAAAAAGATCAGTGGGGTATTCGAAGGTGATGAAGATGCCGTGTTATGTATAATGAAGGATTTAATAAGGTTGAAGGAAAGAGAGGACCTTGCATATACCAGGGCCCGAGAAATCTGCCTGGCAACCCAGAAAGGGACATATGGGGGAAAATGCCTTAGTGTAACTGGGTCAGAATTTTCATTCTGGGCAGAACGGGAATTTGTATAATACTGAGTCATATGTAGCATACGGCTATGGCATTGCATTTATTTCTCCATATAATGCAATAGTAGATGGATTAACCGTGACTTTTACAGATGGAGGCGGGGAGAATGAAGAGATGTCAGTTGGGCATCAGGCGGGATCTTCACACTCCGACCTCGCTCTGCTCTATCCTGTCAGTGTCGCTTGACCTGATATCAGGGGTGCAGGGCCACCAGCTCCGACCCCAGGTCCAGTTTAGACCCTGCCTCTACGTGGGTGTGACCCGGGTTCATCTCTTCCGCTCTCAGCCTCCGCTTGCTCTCCATAAACTTTTGGGGTTAGTTTGGATGATCTCTAAAACATGGCCCTGGTGCTCCTTGCCAGTAGAGTGCAGCGGGATTTGGAGGGAAACTTAGTGTGAACAGGAGGAGGGCCTCAGAAGGCAGTAAAAGTTGGCAGGAGGAAAGGAAAAGAAGCGCCTAGGGGTACATATCGCACTAGCGGCGAAAGGCCCTGACTCTTTAGTTTGCAAGAAGAATTTTACCCTAGGTCTGGTCTCTTTCGCGTAGCCTGGAGCTGAGTCGCAGGCTGAGAAATCCGGTCGGACCAGTGCGGGGCTCCACCAGGCGCAGTCTCAGAATGCCCAAGAGCCCCAGCGTCGCCCGGGTCTCCTAGAGGAGTGGGTCGTGGTGGGCACTGAAGAGCCGTCAGAGGGGCAGCCCGCGACCGCGTCGGTTCTCCCCGGTCCCCAGTCCGCAGGCGGCCGCCGCCTCGGCCCCGCCCCCGCCCTCCCACCTCCATTCCTGGCCCCGCGGGCCCGAACGGTCCCTCTCGCAACCCATCCGTTGGCGGGGGCGCGGGGGATGCGAATTCCTAGAAGCCTGAAGAGGCTGCCCAGAGTTGGAAGTTCGTATCCCCGAGAATGCTGGAGGTTCCGGCTCACACACCCACTCCGGGCACGGAATCGGTGGGGGGTGGGGTGCCGGGAGGAAGAACGCCCCGCTCCTCATCCCCCATCCCCTTGCACCCTGGAGCCCAGCTGCAAGCATCCGGCACCCCAGGCTGACTCAGAGGTGGCCGGGTAGCGGGTGGTGGCGGGAGGGGACCAGGTAACGGCAGACCCGAGGGCAGGTCGCTGGGCCCGGCCGGAGACGCCCAGGGGCTGCGTGGCTACCTCCGGGGCACCCGCCCCACCTCCGCCGCTGAGCCTGGAGGGGGACCGTGAGTCAGATCTCGGGCGCCCGCGGGTCGGGCGGGGAGGGTGGGCAGGTCAGGAAATGACATCAGAGGCCTGTGCTCGGGGAGCTGGGGTCCGAGCAGGGCCGGGGTGGCCGGGGCGGGGGCGGCGGTGAGTGGGGTTGCGGGGCCGGACTTCGGCGGAGCCTCGGGCCTGGGGCAGGATCCGGGCCCCTTCCTGGGGGTGTTTCCTGCCTGGTCCGCCCTTCCCCGCTCTCCCCGCCCCCCTCTCCGGGCAGCTCCTTGTATGGTCTGGGCGCCTCTCTCTCCCCGCCCCCTCCCTCCTCCCTCCCTCCTCCTTCCGTGGGTCCTTCCCCGCCCGGCTGGAGGCAGCTCCGGACCGGGACGCAGAGTCCGCGGACCCGGCGCCGAGGCGGCCACCCGAGACGCGGCGCGCACGCTCCGGCCCGCGGTGAGGCGCGGGGAGCGGCCGGGCGGCCCCACGGGGAGGGGGTGCGGGGCACCGGGAGGGGGCGCGTGGGGGTCGCCGAGAGCACCTGGGACCGCCGGGGGCTCCTGAGCCGGACTCGGCGCTGCGTAACCCGGTGTCCCACCCCAGCAGCCCGGCCTGGCCATGGCGGCCCCCCGACCGTCTCCCGCGATCTCCGTTTCGGTTTCCGTCTCGGCTCCGGCTTTTTACGCCCCGCAGAAGAAGTTCGGCCCTGTGGTGGCCCCAAAGCCCAAAGTGAATCCCTTCCGGCCTGGGGACAGCGAGCCTTCCCCGGCGCCTGGGGCCCAGCGCGCACAGATGGGCCGGGTCGGCGAGATTCCCCCGCCGCCCCCGGAAGGTATGCAGCGGGGCTTGGGGACGGGACCTCGGCCGGCGCCGGGGTGGGGGGCAGTAGTTTCGAGAATTTGGGGACGTCTGGAAAGGTTGTTGCCGAGGGGGCTGGGCGCAGCCACCCTGTCCCGAGCAGATGTTCTTACCTCATCGTGGAGCTCGTGGCTGGGAGCCAGGGCTCCTGGGACCGTTCCAAGTCCCCCGCCTGGGGGTGGGAGGCGGGAATGTGGGCCACGAATCTTCCCCTCCGGGTCCGTTTTCTGAAGTGTAACGGGAGCTGCACCACTCCTCCTCAGTGCCCCTGGCCTTTCCTGACCCGGTGCTCTCAGGGTGCCCTGCACCCCTTCTTTGCTTTCCCACACGCTCTGGGACCCCCCAAGAGTTCTTGGGTCAGGGGTTAGAGTGGTAAACCGAGCTTGGGTGAGGGTAGACGGACCCCGGCCGACGTCTCTCCTCTTCCTACCCCAGACTTTCCCCTACCCCCACCTCCCCTCGCTGGGGATGGCGACGATGCAGAGGGTGCTCTGGGAGGTGCCTTCCCGCCGCCCCCTCCCCCGATCGAGGAATCGTTTCCCCCTGCGCCTCTGGAGGAGGAGATCTTCCCTTCCCCACCGCCTCCGCTGGAGGAGGACGGAGGGTCTGAAGCCCCCATACCGCTTCCACCACAGGTATGGAGACCTGGGAAGGGCGGCTGCAACAGGACACCCCCAAGGAGAGGAGAAGAAGGTCCTTTCTTCTTACCTCCTCTGCACCTCTGCCCGGTTGGGGAAGGGGGGATGGAGGCATGGAATAGGTGCTCTGACCTCTGACCCTCTAGCCCAGGGAGAAGGTGAGCAGTATTGACCTGGAGATCGACTCTCTGTCCTCACTGCTGGATGACATGACCAAAAATGACCCTTTCAAAGCCCGGGTAAGGGAACAGAGAGTAGGAAAAGCAGGATCCAGGGCCAGAGAGACTGGGGATAGAGCTATGGAGGATGGTGTTCTCCTGACTGCATCTCTCTTCCCTCTCTCTCCCCTTGCAGGTGTCATCTGGATATGTGCCCCCACCAGTGGCTACTCCATTCGTTTCCAAGTCCAGTACTAAGCCTGCAGCCGGGGGCACAGCACCTTTGCCTCCTTGGAAAGCCCCTTCCAGCTCCCAGCCTCTGCCTCAGGCTCCCACTGGGAACCAGACACAGTTCCCTGTTCTACCCCAGCCCCAGCCCCAGCCCCAGGCTAAGCCTCAGGTCCAACTCCATGTCCAGCCCCAGCCTGTGTCTTTGGCTAACACTCAGCCCCGAGGTTCCCCAGCCCCATCTCCGGCACCAGCCCCTAAGTTTTCTCCAGTGACTCCTAAGTTTAATCCTGTGGCTTCCAAGTTTAGTCCTGGAGCCCCAGGTGGACCTGGGTCACAGCCGAATCAAAAATTGGGGCACCCCGAAGCTATTTCTGCTGGCACAGGCACCCCTCAACCTCCCAGCTTCACCTATGCTCAGCAGAGGGAGAAGCCCCGAGTGCAGGAGAAGCAGCACCCTGTGCCCCCACCGGCTCAGAACCAAAACCAGGTGAGGGATGCTGGTAGGACAAGGCTGGGACCTGGGCACTGGGGCGGGACTGAGTCAGGAGCCAGAGCATCAGCATGAAGGTGACTGGAGAGTCAGAGTGGACATAGGGCTGGTGGGATAGGAATTCTTATCCTGTGGGATTAGCCTGGTGAAATAGTGGTAAGAAAATGCTCTTCTGGAGAAGAGGCCTGGCTGGGTGGGGCCTGACTGGGAGGGCACAGAGAGCACAGGCTCTGGATTAGGAGGAGGAGGATCTGGTGGACCTTTCCTTGTGACTTTGTCCCAGAATGTTAAAGGGAGGGATGAGATCACCAGTCCCACCTTGGTTTTTCCCATTCTTGGTTCTGGTGTTAATCTCCCTGCTCCTCTGAGCACTCTTTCTGCCCGAGGGCTTGGAGATAAGTCAGCCCCAGTAAACATGGTCTGAGCCAGCATCCACCAAGTGCTAGGCACTGTGCTCTGTGCCCAGGAGACTGGGACACAAGAGGGAAGAGATCTCTGCAAGAAGCTCAGCCTTGCAGAGGTGACCTAGGATGGAATTCTAAGGTGTCAGATGGACCTAGGATGGAATTCCTGGCTCAGCTTCTCCCAAGTCCTTAGACTGGGCAAGTCAGGTGAACCCTGAGCCTCAGTTTCTCCATCTTTAACATTATTACTCCATACAGTGGTTATGAAGATTAGGTGAGCTAATACCTAGAGAGTGTTGGGTTCTGTATCTAGCACATAAATACTCAAAATAGAAAAGCTGTAATTACACAATGGTTCTTGCCTTCTAGTTCAGGAGGTAAGATCGTCCAATTTCTGGTGACTAAGATGACTCTGATGGTCATCCAGTCCAGCCATCCATACTGATAGTGCAGATGTCTACATACCCTCAGACACGGCATAGGAAAAAATACCAGGGGCCAGTGAGCTTTGCAGGGACTCCCGACACTCAGACCCGGGAGTCAACTCAGGGCCTGGCAAGTTAGGAAAGGCTTCGAAGGATGGGCAGGACTTAAGAATCCAGAGAGGAAAGGGATGTTTGGAGAACAGAAAGTGGAAGGTTCCTGTGGGAAAATGATAGAATTCTACTTGGAGAGGCAAATGGGGCTGGAGGGAGTAGGAGGTGAAGTGGCTCACGAAGGAGCTCTTGAGCACGGAGAGTCTTTCATCATTTTTGAGTAGGTGTCGGGTGGGTCAGGAGGGCTGGTGAAAGCAGTGTCTTTGGAAGCTTTCTGGAAAGTTTCACCAGCAGAGAGGTGTATTCGAGGGAGGTCAGTGCTGTGTGTGTGTGTTCACTCTTGGGCAATAGTAACATTGGTTGCAATGAAAAATCAGCCCCGCATGTGAGCACTGTGTGCCAGAGCTGTTGGGAAGGCAGAGCCTTGGAGACTTAGCAAGCGATGAGCAATTGGAAGACAAGGCTGTGGGGAGGAGGAAGAAAAAACCTTCAGGGTGATTTGGAGATTGGGGTTATGGGTGGACGATAGTATTGCTGACAAAATAGAGAAGTCCAGAAGGGGAAATGGTTTGACGGGAAGAGGTGGGGTCCAGCTGTCATATGGTTGAGCAACAGGTCCCAAGAGGACTTTCAGCTGGGGCCATCATTCAGTTAGAAATGCCGGGCCAGGTTTCAAGAGAGGGCCAGGGACGTCTGGCGTGGTGGTGGGGCACAGTGACACTGACACCGAAGGGTCAGGGTCAGAGCTGAGGAGCTTCCCAGGGAGTGCAGGGAGCAGGGACTGGGAGGTGCAGGAAGAAGAGTCAGGGCGCACTTGGAGAAGAGAGCTGAGCTCTTGAGCGGGGGCGTTGGAGGGAGTGAGGACTCAAGGCTAGAGATTAGACTGTTGTGAAATTGGCAACAGTCTTGGGATGGCCCGTATGTGCCCCGTGGTGGGAACACAGTATGAGGAGCGGAGGATGAGTGGGTGGGAAGAAACTGTGGCTGTTGGTGGAGCCTGGTCTTAAAGATTGGCAGGGAAAAGGAGGAAGGGGAGTACTGTGTCAGTGGTGTGAGTGTGGGGTGTGTGTGTGTGTATATGAATAGATGAGTGGTGCGTGTGTGAATGGTGTGTGTCTGTTAGTGTGTGGGTATGGCATATGTGTAGGTGATAGTATGTATGTGGATGTGTGAGCATGAATGTATGAGTGGTTGTGTGATGTGTGTGGTGTGATTGTGTGTGAAAGTATGTGTATGTGAATATGCATGTGTGAATGTGAAAGTGTGTGTGTGAGAGGTGTGTCTGATGTGTATGGTGTGTGGTGTGTATATGTGTAAAAGTATGCACAAGCAAATGCACACACTTTCACACATATACACACAAGTGGTTTGTATATAAGTATATATATGTGAGTGGTGTGTGTGAGTGTGTGGTGTGTTTTTTTTTTGTGGGACAGAGTGCAGGCTGTCGCCCAGGCTGGAGTGCAGTAGTGTGATCTTGGCTCACTGCAGCCTCTGCCTCCTGGGCTCCAGCAGTTCTCCTGCCTTAGCCTCTTGAGTAGCTAAGATTACAGGCAGTTGCTACCACGTCTGGCTAATTTTTGTTTTTTTCAGTACAGATAGGGTTTCACCATGTTGGCCAGGCTGGTCTCGAACTCCTGACCTCAAGTGATCTGCTCGCCTCAGCCTCCCAAAGTGCTGAGATTACAGGCCTGAGCCACCACACCTGGCATGGTGTGGTCTATCTGAGTGTGAGTGTGCATGTGAGTGATGTGTGTGTGTGATATATACGTGTGAATGTGAATGTATGAGGGGTGTGGTATTTAAGTGTATGTGTGTGTGCGTGTGAGTGGTGTGTGAGGGTACATATGTGGGAGGGTGTGAGTGTGAGCCTGTGGTGTGTTTGTGGTTTTTTCAAGTTGGGGGAGAAGGGCTCAGGTACTTGTGTAACCCAGGGAAGCAGCTGACGTAGGGTGAGTGGTGTGGGAGAGGAGGGGCAGGTTATTTCGGGCCCTGGAGGAGATCTTGATGATGTCCCCTTCCCCTAGAGGCATCCCAGACAGCAAGGACAGGGTGGCTGCAGTGTGGAGGGGAAGGACGATGAGGGAGCTTAAGCTGGCTGGCTTCCATGTTCTCAGCCATGTGCGTGTTGAGGTCATGGTGCAATTGAGGGGGTGAAGCAGGTGGGGGCTCAGGAGACGGAGAGGTCTGAACAGCTGCGGTGGGGAAGGCAGGGCTGGAGGGCTCAAGGGCTCTGCAGTGTTTTGAGCTCACTCTGCAGTGTTCAGCCATCTCTCCACTGATTTCTGCAGCTTGGAAGCAGAAACAGGAAGCGGGTGGTGGTGTGACTTGGGGTTGGAGACTGGGCCAGATAGCTGCGGGCGGCTGCAGGTTCCTGGAGTGACAGTGAGCCTTGCAGGAGTAGATGGTCAAGGGGCCAGGCTGGGGCATGGAGGACAAAGTCCAGGGATGGGTTGGGGGTGGGGGAACTAAAACTTTTCTGGGTTCATGTAGTAGGTGTGAATGGGGAAGAGGAGAGGCAGATAATGGCTGGCAAGGGACTTGGAGGTAAATGTGAGGTCAAGGGTGTCCCATGATGGAAGGTGACTGAGATGGAGGGAAGTTTGGCATTGGTGCAGGCTGGCAGAGGGGACAGTGCTGGATAGAGTGTCCTGATGAATGGGGATGCCCATGGGAGGTGATGGAGGTGGGGATTCTTTGCTTCTGAATGATGAGCCGGGCAGCCAGGGCTGAGGGGAGAGGGGCTATGGGAGGCGGTAGCAGGGAGGCTGTGGAGGTTCCAGGTGTTATGGGAATGAAGGCATCTAAAGGTAGCACACTCAGGGATGGGGCCACGGTCCTGGGAAGGCTTTTCCAGACATAGAAAAGACCCACCCAGTGCACGTGCTCCTGTGGGAGCGTCTCCTGGTGGGGCTGGTGCAGGGCAGACAGCCCCTCCTGGAGTTCTCAGGGTTACTGGCAGCACTGTCCTTAACATCCATCCCCTATCCCGGTCCCCAGGATCCCCAAATGGGAGGTTGGGCTGGTGTAGGGGGTGGCCTTTGGACCTTCTTTGAGGCTGCTGGGGAAGGACCTGAGTGAGCTAGTCCAGAAGCCCCTCACTTGAGGGATGGGGTCTCTGTGTGGGGGTGGGGCTGGGCTCCTGCAGACAGCTCTGGGGGTTTAACCTACAATTCCTGCCTGTGTTGTATCCTCACGCTGACAGGGGCTGCTCAGCAGCTGGCAGGCCGGGTAGGTGTGTGTGTGCGTGTGTGCACGCCATTGGGTGCCCCTGTTCATGGGGGCAATGTCTGAGCATGCTCTGTGGAGTGATGCGTGGCCCTCGAGTGTCTGGTGCTTCAGTGACCCGAGCTGCTGTGTGCGTGGCCTCCATCCGCTCAGTTATTCTGGCCTGTCTGTGACTGCTCAGGGGGTTTGGGCAAAGCAGGTGGAAATGTCTTGCTGGACGAGATCCAGGCTTAGATCCCCTTCCCCTGTTATTCCTGTGGTGCTGGGGATGGTGGGGTCGGGGGACAAAGGAGAAGCTTTCAGGGTCTAGCCTGAGCATCTGGGACATGAGCTGGGAGCTAAGACCTCCTCGGAGGAAGCTGGGTAGGCTGGCCTGGGGAGTTCTGGGAGGCGTGTAAAGAAAGTGTTGGGATTGCAGGTGCGCTCCCCGGGAGCCCCAGGGCCCCTGACTCTGAAGGAGGTGGAGGAGCTGGAGCAGCTGACTCAGCAGCTAATGCAGGACATGGAGCATCCTCAGAGACAGACGGTGGCCGCCAATGGTGAGCCCACCCCACCAGGTCACCCCCACCCTGCCCTACATCCTGGTGGGGGCCAGGGCTGTGGCTCCACTCCCCATCTGAGCTGGCTGAGCCCTTGCAGCCCTTCATACTTCCTTCTATTTATTGCCTTCTTCTCCGGCCTTCCCAGAACTCTGCGGCCGATGCCATCAGCCCCTGGCCCGGGCTCAGCCGGCCGTCCGTGCCCTGGGGCAGCTGTTCCACATCGCCTGCTTCACCTGCCACCAGTGCACCCAGCAGCTCCAGGGCCAGCAGTTCTACAGCCTGGAGGGGGCGCCATACTGCGAGGGCTGCTACACTGTGAGTCGGGCTGTGCTGGGCAGTCGGGCCCTGGAAGCCGGCGGTGGGATGCTGGTTCCTAGCCAACCTCCTCGTGCTGCCTCCTCAGGACACGCTGGAGAAGTGCAACACCTGCGGGCAGCCCATCACCGACCGCATGCTGAGGGCCACGGGCAAAGCCTACCATCCGCAGTGCTTCACCTGTGTGGTCTGCGCCCGCCCCCTGGAGGGCACCTCCTTCATCGTGGACCAGGCCAACCGGCCCCACTGTGTCCCTGACTACCACAAGTGAGGACCTGCCTTCTGGGCTCCGGCCATGCCTGGTCTGGTAGTCTGGCTGCTTGCTACCCCAGCCTCAGGACAGCCCAAACCCCTGGTCTTGCTTTCTGGTCCCATGTCCTGTCTTTAGACAGCAAGGACCAAGATATCTGGATGTAGCTGTCCAGGGGCTTTAGGCCTGGGCATGGAGTGGCTAGTCCCTCCCTCACCCTTGATGCACTGAGGTTTATTTGGGGTATATGTCAGCATTTAGTGAAGTGGGCTGGAGTGACTTCATTTCACACACAGGCTGGGTTCTAAAAGTTCTTTTGGAGATCAGCTATTTGGAATACTGGTTTCTCCACAGAAACAGTGTTTAAAAGGTGACTACTTCGCGCAGAACCTCAGTGCAGCTGTGGGAACTGTGCACAATCTGACCCCCACCTCTGAGGAGTGTTTGGGGGAAACACTTTCAGGATTCCGGGGGTGGCCATGACACACATCCCTCCACACTGCCAGGCAGACAGGGCATAGGCAGTGGTGCGTGCGGGTGGGAGGACTGGTGGAAGGCTAGGGTCAGGGAACCAGGATGGGATGGGAGGGATGATTCAGGGCTGGCTTTCTGCAGGAGCTGCAGTGTGAATGGGACAGTAAGGATGGACCGTGGCTGGTGTGTAGGAGAGTGACTGGTGAGGCAAGAAATTCCCTTTGATGAGGGCCAGATATGGTGGCTCAGTGTTAGGCCCTTCCGGTGAGCTTCCTCCACCTAGAGACGCAGGGCAGAGAAGTCCCCTTCTTTGCTGCACAACCTGGCTTCTGCTTGTGCACACAGGGTTTGAAGGCCCTGGCCCCCCTGGGCTAACCGCCAGCCTTTTCTGCCCCTCCCAGGCAGTACGCCCCGAGGTGCTCCGTCTGCTCAGAGCCCATCATGCCTGAGCCTGGCCGAGATGAGACCGTGCGAGTGGTTGCCCTGGACAAGAACTTCCACATGAAGTGTTACAAGTGTGAGGTCAGTCACCCCTCTGGGCTCCTTGGGCCGGCTCCAACCGGGAGGTGGTGGGAGATGCTGCTTATTAACTGGGTGGTGGAAATCATTAGCATTTAGCAAACAGGGCTGTGAGTTTGAGGGTGGCTCATGGTAGCACCCCATCTGCCCTGCCCAAGTACTTCCTTTGCCACTGCAGGAAAGGAGGCTGGGGGGCTTCTGAGGTCACTTTGAGTCATAGAGAAGCCAAGAAAGGGGACCAGCCAATAGGAGGGAAGGACATGGTGTTTTACAGCGGCAGGGGATGGGGAGTCAGGACCTGAGAGCTTCAAATGGAGGTGAAGCAGGATGGGAGAGGCCCCCAAACCTCTATTTTATTACGGCGGTGGTGGGCAGAGGAGCATGCGCCTTGGAAGCAGCTCTACCCACTGCTTGCCCTCTTGCAGGAAGGGCCTAGTGGGTGACTGGAAGTGGGATAGGGATGGGGACTTGGGTGTGGCTGGAAAGTTTGATGATACCAGCTCTGAGCCATGAAGCATCTTTCTAATCTAAGAAGGAGCTGCACGGGGGTGGGGTGGCGTGGAGCAGGGCAGGGACCTTCGGTCCAGTGCCCCTCACCCTTCCTTCTTCCCAGGACTGTGGGAAGCCCCTGTCGATTGAGGCAGATGACAATGGCTGCTTCCCCCTGGACGGTCACGTGCTCTGTCGGAAGTGCCACACCGGTCGAGCCCAGACCTGAGTGAGGAATGGCCCTCTGCAGACCGCAGCCCATGCCCACTGTGGACCACCCACACTGAGACCACCTGCTCCCACCTCAGTTATTGTTTTGATGTCTAGGCCCTCCCATTCCCAGCCCTACGCTAGCATCCCAGGTTCCCTGACCCTGGGCCTGAGGTGGCCTAGGGGTGCAGAGTTCCCCACCCTGGGGTGTAGTCCTTGCCCATCCTGCAGGAACTGCCCACCGTCCTCCAGGACCCCACCTGAGGGGCACCAGGTTTAGTGCTGCTGCTTTCACTGCTGCACCCACGCCCTCGGCCGGCCCCCGAGCAGCCTTTGTACTCCCTCCAGGACGTCCCCACCCTCCCCTGTGCTGTCAGGTTGTAGCTATAGCTACAAATAAAAAACCTTGTTTTCCAGAATTCTCAGTAGTTGGCTCTTTTGTAGTGCCTACCGCCCTCATGGGTGGGATGGAGGCAGAAAATCAGTTCCTGTTTATGTACAAAAATATATATGTGTATGTGTGTATATGTATTAGCCCCCAACTCCCTGCCATGATCACCTTGTTACTTCTACCCCCACCTCCCTTTTAAAACAAAGAGGTTTCTGGGGTGCAGAGCAGGGTTCCGAAAGTGGGCAGGAGCAGCACCGATAGCGTACGTTGGGTAGGCTGTGGAAGGGGACACAGGGAGTGACCAGGAACGACCTTGGCCCCGTCCTTGCTCCTTGCTCCCTGATTGGGGGTGGGGTGAGAGGAGGGCTCAGTCCTTGAATCCCTGAATACTGCAAAGAATTCGCTTCTGGTGCCCGGGCAGTGTGATTCCCATCTGCGTCAGGTCCCTGTGGGCAAGGAACAGGGGAGGCCGTGAGTCTCTGGAGGCTCCCTCCACCCCCGCAGTTTTCCCAGCACAGACAGCTCCAGCTCCTTACTCAGCGGTCAGCTCCAGCACACACTCCATGGTGTCCAGCCCAGCCGAGTGGAAGTGCAGGATGTAGCGTTTCATGCGTATGGACTCGAGCCACTCAGAGACGCTTCGATACGGGATCCCATCTGAGCCGCTCAGGCTGGGCAGGCGAAGAGTCACCCTGTGGGATATGAGCTGCGTCAGCCTCTCGGGGGTACCGGGGCTGATCTGGTTGACCTCAGCCTCTGAGCATCAGCAGCCAGCACTGAAGTTCGGTGTCTGGGCACAGAGATCATCTAGACTGTGGATTCACCCCACCATTATCTGTGAGCCCACTTCCTGGCCTGTTTCCTGGTGTGGTCACAACAGCAGCTGGCTGGCAGCCCTGTTAGGTCGCCAGACCTAGGGAACGGACTGCCCTGGGAGGCCCCAACAGAAGTGGACCACCAGCCTGTCTCCTGCTGGAATGGCTGTTCTGGGCACCTGACGAGGGGCTGGTTAAGACATGGAAGTCAGCAGGGCATGATGGTTCACGCCTGTAATCCCAGCACTTTGGGAGCTGAGGCGGGTGGACAGCCTGAGGTCGGGAGTTCGAGACCAGCCTGGGGCACGGTGAAACCCCATCTCTACTAAAAATACAAAAATTAGCTAGGCGTGGTGGCAGGCGCCTGTAATCCCAGCTATTCGGGAAGCTGAGGCAGAATTGCTTGAACCCAGGAGATGGAGTTTGCAGTGAGCCGAGATCATGCCACTGCACTCCAGCCTGGGAAACAGAGACTCTGTCTCAAAAAGAAAAAAAGACATGGAAGTCTCCTGTCTGAGAGGAAGCCGAAGGTAGGGGAACAGAGGCCCTGGCACCTGGGTGTGGTCCTGCCTTTTTCCATAGCGGCCTCTTGAGTTCTGGGAGCAGTCCTTCCTCACCACCTTCAAACGTCGGCTGTTATTCTTGCACTCTGACACCCGCAATACAATGAGTGTTCCTGTACTAAAGCTCGCCAAAGCCAAAAACCATTAGCAAAGTAAATCTGCTGGGGGAAAATATCCAGCATTCCAGAAAGATTAGCACATGCAGTCTCCAGTGTACAAGGGAGTTGCGCTCCAAAAGATAGTTTCAAAAGTTGGAACTTGGAGCATGTTTGCTAACAGAAACAAGGTTATGTATGGTGGTTGGATGCAGAGGCCAATTGGCCAGGCTGGCTACCCAGCAAAGCACTTAAATTTAGCCTTGCCTGTTTCCCCCACCAGAGCTCCCCCACCCCCTGCCCATCAGTTCATTCTCTACATTCAGGCCATCTGTATTTTTGGTAAAATGCAACTCTGACCACGTCCTCTCCTGTGGACAGTTTTTAAGAATTGGTTCAGCCAGGTGCAGTGGCTCACGCCTGTAATCTCAGCACTTTGGGAGGCCAAGGTGGGTGGATCACCTGAGGTCAGGAGTTCAAGACCAACTTGGTCAACATGGCAAAACCTGATCTCTACTAAATATATAAAAATCAGCTGGGCATTGTGGCAGGCACCTGTAATCTCAGCTACTCGGGAGGCTGAGGCAGGAGAATCACTTGAATCCAAGAAGGGGAGGTTGCAGTGAGCCGAGATCATGGCATTGGCCTTCAGCCTGGGTGACAGAGTGAAACTCTGTCTCAAATAATAATAATAATAATAATAATAAAATATAAAAAAAGAATTGGTTCTCTGCACTCAGGGTAGAGTCCAAGCTTCTCAACAGGGCTGGTCGTCTTTGTGTTGACTCTGGTTGTCTCTGCAGCCTCATGGCTATTCACAAACACAATGCCGCAGTCATCCTACACTATCTGCAACTGCCAGCCCTCAGCTCCTCCCAGACTAGCCATATGACCCAGGAGCCTTCCCAAATCTTGCAAGGCTGCTCCTGCCTACCCCACCCCAGCCTGGCTGCCTAAGCTCACTGGAGCAGGTACCAGGTCATAAGTGCAGCTCTATCGGCCAGGTGCAGTGGCTCATGCCTGTAATCCCAGCACTTTGGGAGACTGAGGCAGGCAGATTATGAGGTCAGGAGTTCGAGACCAGCCTGACCAACATGGTGAAACCCCGTCTCTACTAAAAATACAAAAATTAGCCAGGCATAGCAGTGGCGCATGCCTGTAGTCCCAGCTACTCAGGAGGTTGAGGCAGGAGAATTGCTTGAACCTGGGAGGCAGAGGTTGCAGTGAGCCCAGATCGTGCCACTGCATACCAGCCTGGGCAACAGAGCGAGACTCTGTCTCAAAAAAAAAAAAAAGTGCAGCTGTATTTCCAATGTCCAGCAAACAGCTCGCACCAATAGGTCCTCCAAACGTCACGAATGGATGGCCCTTTCCTCCACACACAGAAATAGTTCTATGGAAGGGGATGTATCCCAAGACTGGACCACAGCACAACACAGTGGGATTGGCAAGGATGGCTCCGTGAGTGTCCTAGTTGAGGCAGCCTGGGAAGGGAAACAATGGGGACCCTCCCCCGCAGCCCAGGTGAAGTGAGGGAACTGAGGCCCAGCTGTAACTGATTTTCTGCAAATATAAGTAATCTAAAGCTGACCTCTTGGGCTCTCCCCAAGGGCACATACACTTGGACTTGCCTCATACGCTGGACTTGGTCCAGAGTTCCCCAGGCCCAGCACTCAGAGGATATGGCTGAATGCCCATTTCCACTCTCCCCGAGCTGCCTCCAGTTTCCCTAGTTCTTCCCCGGCATGGTTACCTGGGGTCAAAGTTGGCAATGGTCCGCAGGGAGTGGGGGTTGCCAAGCAGTTGTTCCAGATGTGCCTGAAGCTTGTGGAAGTGTGGCCGGCGGGCACTGTCGTATGTCCAGCAGTTCTTCATGAGCTCATAGAGAGGGGCAGGGCAGTCCACAGGAGGGGGCAACCGGTACCCCTCCTCAATGCTCTTCATGACCTGCAGGGTGGGACAGGAGGATGCTCTAGAGTAGCAAGCTAACCTGGAGACCGATGTGAAACTGATGTTCACACAAGATAATTGCTCGTAGGCAGGATGGGAGGACCAAGGGGAGAAGATCACAGTGAGAGGATCGGGGTGGGAGGAGTAAAGAGAGCAGGGCATGAGGTGAAGGACCAGAAGAGCCGGGAGTACAGAAAAACCATGAATAAATAAAGGGTCATGAATAAATAAAGATGTTTGCAGGAAAAGGCCATGGGAGGACCTTGGGAGGAGACAGGTATGAGTTGGAGATGAGATGAGGAAGACTATTCTGGGCTCACCTCCTGATTGTTCATCTCCCCATAAGGCTTGTCCCCAAAACTCAGCACCTCCCACATCACAATTCCAAAGCTCCACACGTCGCTGGCTGTGGTGAAGATTCGATGGGCAATGGCTTCAGGGGCTGTCCAACGGATAGGGATCTTTCCTCCCTAAGAAGGCATGTGGGTCAGGGATGGAAAGTTATGGCGTCCACCTGAGCACGAGTCTTTGTGCTTATATACATGTGACTGTCTGACTAGCACATTATGGTGCAGTGGGAATGTGCATTCAGTTTGTACTGGGCTCTCACCTGGGTTTCGTACGTGCCATCAAAGTCATTCAGGAGGCGAGTCAGGCCAAAGTCAGACACCTTGCAGCACAGGTTTTGATTCACCAAGATGTTCCTGGCAGCCAAGTCCCGGTGGACATACTTGCGATTACTGAGGTAGTTCATGCCAGATGCTATGCCCTGCAGCATGGCCACTAGCTGTCCAGGGGCCAGCTGGTCCTCCCGCTCCTGCAGCAGGGTGGGTGGGTGAGTCAGGGGATGGGCAGGGTCTCCTCTCAGTGCCCAGGGTGACATGGTGCATTCCCCTCCCCAGCTGGTCCTCTGCCCTCCTCACCCTCAGGAAGGCATCCAGGGCTCCATTCTCCATAAATTCTGTGATGATCATGATGGGCTTTCCTGAGACACAGAGCACACATATCACATTCAGAACCAGGCTTCCTGCCCTTGGCCGCACACCCTCCCTCTATTTCAGTGGTTTCACCGCTCCTTCCTGCGTTTCCCGTCCCCAGCTGAGGGAGACCGCTCCTCATACTCTTTGTGATGACGCCTTCCAGATGCAGAATGTGCGGGTGGCTAAACTGGCCCATGATGGTCGCCTCTCGAAGGAAGTTCCACCACTGACCATCTGGGGAGGTGTCTTTTAAGGTCTTAATGGCCACAGTCTTGCAGTCCTGGCTGGGGAGCCTCAGGGTCCCTCGATACACTTCCCCAAACTCTCCTGGGTAGAAAGAAAACAGGCTGTGGCCTGATACACTGCCAGGCTCCCCCAGGGGACACACAGCAACCCCTCCAGTCCTCCAGCCCTTTTCTTTTCTGGAGAATCAGAAGTGCGGAGTGCCCTTCCTGGGACAGGGCGTGGGCTGTCCTTCCTGGGGAAGGTCAGAGTCTGGAGTTGGAGTGCAACACCTTGACCTAGTCCCCACTGTCTCCCAGTGCTTGGACAGTTCTTGGCTCACCATAGGTGCTCAGTAACTGCAGGATGAATGAGCCCTGTGCAGTGGAACTGGGCCGTGCTCACGAAGGGCAAGCCAGTCTGGGGCTAGTACCCAAGTGGCATGGACACTGGCTATGGCCACCTCTCTTCTGTGAGCTCCTCTGATCCCAGCTTGCCTGGCTTGGCTGCACAATTGGCAAGGACAACGCCAAGCTTTGTTCTCTGCTGAGATCCATTTCCTCTGGTGACCCAAGGGATTAGGGCAGCCCAAGGACACAGGACCTCTGATGGGGTGGAATGCCAGGCTAGGGAGGGAATGACTCCTACATTTGGGCATCATCAGAGAACATCCAGACCCTCAGCACAGCAACACCTCCATGGCTGAAGATGATGTGTTTAATGCCCTTTATCAGAAACTCCCTAACTAGAGAAACAAGTGTGTAGGAGGCAGGGGTTGCTCCAGGACACCTGATGAGGAGTTTTAAACAAGAACACAATAGTTCAAAGAGGATATAGAGCAGAGCAGAGAGTGAGTGCATCTGGAAACTCTTGGGCCAGAGAAGCCAGCTGGGCTCCCCAGGGAGGCGCTGGAAGGAAGGGGTCTGAGGGTGGCTCTGTGCTGCCCCACAGAGGGGGCCTGCTGCAATGCATGGCAGGATTACCTTCACCTATGACAGTGTCTACCATCAGCCAGGCTGGATCGAGCTCCCGGGTAAAGTCCAAGGCTCCCTGTGCAGGGTCCTCGTATGCCTGGAGGTCCACATAGGGCTTCAGCCACACCTTGTCCTCTATGGGGAGAACAGGGGGTCAGGGAGTATGGACATCAGGGCTCAAGAGTGTGAGGGTGAGGAGGAGGGGCCAGCAGCAGACCTCACACTTCTCCACACCTCCGTTTCCCAAGGAGACTCCTGTTATGGCTGAGGTGGGAGAAAGTCTATCCTTAGCAACGAAGCCTCTCTTCTCCCTGTCTGTGCTCAAAGCTCCCCTGTCCTCAATCCACAAGGTCCAGGGTGGTGGCCAGCATCCACACCCGAAGAGAATATTAGCTGCTTGAGTTGCCCAATCTTCTCAGCGTCCAGTCTCCATACTGCTCTGGTCAGTCGCACCTCGTTCACATTCCCAGACGGAGCCACGCCTGGCTCCTACCCCGGCTGCCTGGATGGACCACTCACTCTCCCTCCTGTGGGGCACCTAATGAGGTGACAAGCAGGAAGCTCACAAGCTTCGGAGGACGTCAATCGTCCTCCAGCCTGGGCCCCCAGGATGGGGAGGGCTGCCCAGAGCGGCTGCCCAGAGTGACAAGACAGCAGCAGCAGCAGCTAATGGACACTAACAGATAATCGCATCAGAGCCACTGGGGGGCTGTCAGTACAAAGTTAATTAACCAGAGTTAATTAGGTAGCAAAACACAAGAGTCCTGGGGACAACAAACCCCACATGCACCCCCAGAGGTGGCCTAGCAAATGTGGGTCCCTTGATCCCTTCCCAGTGGCACCTCCCAATGTGTATGTGCACACACACACACATACACACACACACACAGAGGCACAGGCACACATACACAGCTGTGCACACACATGTAGAAACACACGCAGGTGCACATGCTCACCTCGATTCACATCGGTGACACGGTCGCGCTGCCTCTGCTGCCGCCGCCTCTGAGCTCTCCTGTGGGGGTTGGGAACAAGCTCCTTAGGGCCCCAGGACCACCTCAGGGGTCTGAAGGGCTCTGGCTGAATCTTCCCCAGAAATGGGAAGTAGTGCAGAATGGGTGTGGGCTTTGGTGGTAGGGGATGGGAGGGTAATTGGGGTTGCGGTCAGGGGCTTCTGACCCAGGGCTGATGGTTGGGGAGGGGTTAGGAACTGGCACCTGGACCGGAAGACAAGAATCCCAAGCAGCAAGGCTGCTCCAAGCAGCAGCCCAAAGATGACGGCCACAATCTCTCCTCCGGTCAGGCCCCTGGACACTGTAGGCACAAAGGGGTGAGAAGTGTGGGGACTCATGGTCCATTGGAGGAAGGGGGTTAAAGGGCAGGGCCTGGGGTACACCTAAGGTCAGGTATCTCAGGGAGTGTTGGGTCGGTGTCTGTCCCCTACCCCTGGGAGAAGGGAGCGTGTGTGCATGCGTGTAGAGGAAGACGAAAGGTCGCTACGTGGAAATGGAGCTGAGTTGCCTCAGTGGGGCGACAAGTGTGTGTTGGGGCAGAACACAAGATATGCTACCTGGTGGGCTGGTCCGAAACTCATGATCAGGGGAGAAAGGGCCAGGACCCAGTGGGGTCAGCATTCGGACTCTGACGATGTACGTGGTGTCAGGCTGCAGCTCTGTCAGCAAGACCCTGGGTTCTAGAACCATCTGGTGCCGTTCTTCGTCCTGTGGGTTGGACTTGCATTAAGTGGGCAGTGCTGAGCCAGACGCTGGTGGATGTGATGGACAGCATGAGAGCACGTGGGGAGGGGCACATGCGCTCTGGCTCAGTGGGCTTTTAACCCGAGTGTCCCAGAGCAGCGGACACACACATGCAGAGATGTTTCCAGTCGAAGGGATTGGAGCACATGAGATGGTTAGAGGATCAGGGCACATGAGAATGGTTAGGACGGGGTTCTTCAGAGACTTCTGTCCTGAGAAAGCCACACAGTGGACTTCAGGTGGAGTCCTCCCACCCCATACTCCAGGCTAGGGATGTTAGCATGTGCCCGGGCACAGACACTGAAGACCATCTCTTAGTAGCATCCTGACCTGGTTCTGTACGTGCAACTCGTAGCTCAGGTTCCCCCCAGGGCTTCGGGGCCGGGACCCTGCCCAGGTCAGCTCCAGCTGTCTTGGTTCTTTCTTCACCAGTCTCAGAGACAGGCCTGACAGTGACTCTGGGGATCCGGAGTTATAAGGTTGGATATGGAAGGAAAAGGAGATAACCTTTGTAACTTTTCCTTCTTTCCTTTTTTTTTTTTTTTTGAGATAGAATCTCACTCTGTTGCCCAGGCTGGAGTGCAATGGCTCGGTTTTGGCTCATAGCAACCTCCGACTCTCAGATTGAAGAGATTCTCCTGCCTCAGCCTTCCGAGCTGCTGGGACTACAGGCCTGTGCCACCACGCCTGGCTAACTTTTTGTATTTTTAGTAGAGATGGGTTTTCATCATGTTAGCTAGGATGGTCTTGATCTGCTGACCTTGTGATCCGCCCACCTCAGCCTCCCAGTGTGCTGGGATTACAGGTGTAAACCACCTTGCCCGGCTTCCTTTGAAACTCTTCAATTGCTTCCTGCCCATCCATTTGTCCCTGTGGTCTTAAGCCCTTCTGTCTCTGCCAGGTCCCTGTCCCAGCCCCTCCCAGCCTCTCACCTGCATGCCCCATGCTGATGCTGAGTGAGGTGCTGGCATGGCCAGAGCTGCTCAGCCCTGACACTCCATTCTGGGCTTCAACGTTAAAGGTGTAGTTGGCGTAAGGTTCAAGGCCATTGACATGCACCGCAGGTGTGGTGAGCCCCTGGGCCCCTGGAGAGAAGTGCACGCCACTGCCGCAGGGCTGGCAGGGCCCCCCGTCTTGTGCTGCGTCCTGACACTGGAAACACCCCACATTGTATCTGACATCCTGGCGTCCCCCCATATCTGCTGGGGGTTCCCAAAGCAGGGAGAGCTGAGTCCCTGATGCAGAGAAGCTCAGGTTTTGGGGGACCGAGGGGGGACCTGTGGGAGAAGAGGAGCCATCAATAGGAGCCGACCTTGCTGTCACCCAAGCTGCTGATCCCTGGCCTCTTCCATCACCCAGTCCTTGATGTCCTCTGAAGTCCTCCTGGGGAGATTTGATTTCTTCTGGGTTTGACTATATCTCTGCATTCTTCTAGGGAGAGCAGGGGACCAGGGCAGCCACTAAAAGTACCTGACACCCTGGACTGTCTCCAATATCTGACAAGCTCTGGAAAAATCCAACCCTGACAAAGTCTCAGGAAAGATCCAGCCCCTCCCTCCAGATGGCCACGCCCCACACCCTGGACTCACGTGTGCATGCCACCTGGGGGCCCTCCCCAGAAGCTCTGTAATGGCCGCTGTCACAGGTACAGATGGTAGCACCCTCAGATTCAGCTGTGCTGTGCTGGGGGCATGTGAGACAATGGGGTGTGTCCATGTCTATCCGATAGGAGCCACTAGGGCAGGCTGGAGAGAGAATGCAGCAGAGCAGTGGTTCCGTACATGTTTTTATAGGCAGAACCACCACCACCCCTTCCTGCCCCAATCCCTTCTACTAGAAACATCTCTGCATGTGTGTGTCCGCTGCTCTGGGACACTCAAGTTGAAAACCCACTGAGATGGAGCACTGGCCTCCTTCCCTGCCGGGGTACTCCTGCAATCCTCCCGACTCGTTCCCCAGGTTCTCACCACCTCCATTCTTACCAACGCATCCCTCGCCACTGGCACTTTCCTCATGGCCAGGCTCACAGTGGCACCGTCCCACAGGCACCAGCCACTCGCCGTCAGGGCTGCAGTGCATACGGGGTGTGCCTGAGGGCCTGGGGCTGGCCCGCGCATGGGGCACGCAGGTCCCTGCCACTTCCACCAAACCAGCAGGGCCAGGCAGAGTGTCAGGGAATTGGGCCAAGCCATTTAGGGTCTTGGGACAGCGCTGGTAGAAGACCCGGACAGACACCAGGGCCACACAGGCACCCGGGTTGTGGAAAGCAAGGTAGAGGCCACGGCGGGTCAGGCGGCCCAGGGAGCAGCGCTCCACATTCAGCTTCACGGAGCCAGATGCGAGGTCTCGAATGGTGAAGCTCTGGTCTGCAGCCACCGTGGTTACCTGGGTAGAGGGTGGGAAAGAAAGGGGAACGATGGCAAAGTCCTGCTTCTTTCCCACATAACAGAAACAATCATTTGCTTAATACTTTACACAACCACGAACAATGAGCCTTGTATATGTGAGGTGCCAGGCTAAGAATTTTATGTGCATTCTGCTATTGAGCTCAAGGAATCCTCTTATAAGGTAGGATGGCTTATTGTCTCTACTTTATAGGTGAGGAAACCAAGGCTAGTAGAAGTTAAAGACCTTATACAAGACCACACAGCTACCAGGTCACGGGGCTAAGCAATGCAACTCTACAGTCCATAAAATTTCTACTATGCGGAGGCGTTCCCAAACCCAGTGCCAATAACATGATCAATTATAGAGCATGTCATTATCAATTTATTACTAGAACAAACTTTCAACATTTCCTCTTTGGAAAGAAACAAGAGCACATTCTATCATAAAATGCTCCTGACATTTCCACATCCCAGTATGTTCTCTTGAGTAGGAAAGAAAGGGATGCGTTAGAGTGCCAGCCTGCAACGAACTGTCTTCTATGCGACTCCAGCGACACTATGGGAGTGTGTTGCATATGAAGATTGCAGGTATTGATGGGAAAAGTCTAAACACTTCTGTGCTACACTTCCCTCCTCCACTGTGGCATCCTGGGATCTTAGTGGATGCTTATAAAAGCCTCTAAAATAGATACAGCTGGCCCTATTATTGTCACTATCTTATGACTACGAAACAAAAGCTGGAGAGACACTCCCAAAGTCAGGCCAGAGCAGAAAAGGTAATTAAATCTAGCCCTTCTGATTTCCAATACCACATTCTTTTTTTTGTTTGTTTCTTTAGAGACAGGGTTTTGCTCTGTTGCCCAGGCTGGAGTGCAGCAGCACGATCACAGATCACTGCAGCCTTAAACTCCTGGGCTCAAGAGATCCTCCTGCCTCAGCCTCCTGAGTAGCTGGGACTGCAGGTATGGGCCACCAGGCCCAGGTGATTTTTAATTTTTTGCAGAGATGAAGTTTTGCTATGTTGCCCAGGCTGGTCTCAAGCTCCTGGCCTCAAGGGATCTTCCCAACTCAGCTTCCCAAAGCACTGGAATTACAGGCATGAGCCACCATGCCCAGCCCTCAAGTGCCAAATTCTTTTCATGATTCTACCTCTGCACCCTCTTCCTGTCTCTGCCACCTTCTCTGGCACCCAGAAAGGAGCCAGGCAGGGATCTACACCAAGACTGAGATGGCATGGAGGGACGCAGCACCTTATGGAACAAGGGCCGTCGGAGCTGAATGCCCACATCATGGTCACTTTCCATGTACAGAAGGTTGAAGGTCTCCTTGCAGCCCAGAGGCCCTGCTCCCCCAGGGAAACTCTTGCAGTCCCGCACAGTGAACTGAAGCTCCACATGGACACGGGAAGCCTCCTCCCCGCGGTAGATCCAGTTGGAGCGAAGCCAGTGGTCAATGTCTCCTCGTCCTTGCACTGGGCAGTCCTGGTACATGTACAGGGGTGTCCCATTCAACATCTGCTGCCCCTCACTCCACTGCAAGAAAGGAATCAGAGTCAGGGACCAAATCATCGCCTGCTCCCCAAACCCTTGGTTTTTAGAGCTGATGGAGGAGCAGTGGGTGTCAGAGCCCCTCAGATTCATGCTACTAGTCCTGCCTCTCCCCACCCCTCAACTCCAGGACAGTAGACTGTTTAGGGTTGGGGATTTATTTGGATATAGAATGGGCAAGACAAATGTCCCTTAACATCCCTAGTTGAAACTGGTCCCTTCAGTTAACTTAGCCCAGTTATTTTATCAGTAGAGCTGTCAGGTACCCCCACGGCAAAGCTCATTCGCAAAACCCTCCTGTTTGTTCAAGAGAAATTTATGAATTTTTTGTTTTTCAGAGACAGGGTGTTCTGTCTGCAGTGCAGTGGTGTAATCAAAGCTCACTACAGCCTCAAACTCCTGGGCTCAGTCTCCCAAGTAGCTGGGACTATAGGCGCATGCCAACACACTGGGATATATATTATATATATATATATATATATATATATATATATATATATATATATATATATTTTCTGGGTAGAGATGAGGTCTTGCTATGAGATCTTGCTGTGATCTCAAGCACCTGGCCTCAGGCCATCCTCCTGCTTGGCCTTCCAAAATGTGTGAGCCACCACAACCAATCCAAGATTTATTTTTAATTATTAAAACCCCTTAGCTTTTGGAGGGTACAGTAGAGACAGGGTTTTGCCATGTTGGCCAGGCTGTTAAATTCTTTCATATGAAAAGAACTCTTAAATTTCTTAATATTAATGGCAGGCACTAACATAGTGCTTACCATGGCCCAGTCACTGTTTTAAGCACTTTCCACGAGGAAACTAAGGCACAGGGAGGTCAAGTGACTTGCCAAGGTACTCAGCTATGAGAGGCAGAACTGGGACATGAGCCAGGCACCCCAGGCTCCAGATTTCATGCTCTTAATTATTATATCTCTGTGTGCTTCTTGTGAAAAGTCAAAGAGTAAAGACTTACACAGAATAAAGTTTCATTCCCTTACCCTCACCCTTCCACTGTCATTCTCAGAGGCAGCCATGCAACAATTTGAAGCAAAACTTTCCAGACCATTTTCAATGCCTCCAGAGAAATGTCTTAATGTTTCTGAGTTTTGTTTTTAACACGGGATTATACAGGGGTCATTTTGTAACCTACTTTCCATTTTTACAAATAATAAGTTTTTGAAAGATAGCCACAAGTGTATATAGAGCTATCTTACTTTTATTTTTTTAGCAATCCACAAATAATACTCCATTGTCGTGAAGGCCATAATTTATTTAGTTATTCACCTATTATTGGACATTTAGACAGCTTCTATTTTTTTTTTTTTAAGAAATCATGTGCAGATTAATGTAAGATTTCCATGGAACTGTTATATCAAAGGGTGGACATACTACAAGTTTTATAACTGTCAAATTGTCTTCCAAAAAAGGTTTATCAATTTACACTTCCACCAGCAATGCAAGATGGGTCATCTTCTCAAAACCTCATCAACATAGAATAGTAATAACCTTTTTGCCAATCCTAAGGTCAAAACACAGCTTCTGACCGTTTTCATTTACATTTCTTAGAGAAAGAGGTTGTATATTCCTCCTTTGTTCATTGGCTATTTGTATGTTTATGCAATTATCTGCCTATGACCTTTGCCTGATATTCTATTATCTTTTGATTATTCATTTGGATGAGTTTTTAACATATTATAGACATGAATCATTTGCTCCAAATGTATGTTTCAAATATTTTCTCCCTGTCCGCCATGCCTCTTAGCTTTGCTAATGATGTCTTTGATAGTGGACATACAGTGTAAATTTCTTACATAATAACATCTATAGTCTTTCCCTTCATGATTTCTGGGTTGTATATTTGTCTTGAGAAGTTTTCCTGTCTCAAGATTATAATGATCTGTATTTTCTTCTAAAATTCGTATAGATTGGCTTTTAGGTTTAGATTTCAGTTTCCTTAGAATTAATTTTGTGTATAATGGAGAGATACATCTTTATCTTTTTATTAAAAAATTACAAATGTTTAATTGTTAGTTTATTTACTAGTTCTTACTTTCCATATCGATTTGCAATTCCAATGCTATCACATACTAAAATCTCATATATGTGGATTTGTTTTTGGACTTTCTATTCTGTTCCATTAACCTGAGTGATCTTGTGCAAGCCATATGTTTTAGTTACAGCTGATAGTTCTGATATCTGCTCATCAGACAACTCTCCCATTTTTTTCTTCTTCAAAAACTCTTCTCAACCATTCTTAAGTATTTCCTGTCAGAGAAATTTTAAAAAGCTCTATTGATATTTTTGTTGCAACCCCATAATTTAATGCAGAATAGATTGAGGGTCTTAGAAAGTTCAATTTCCCTGGCTTTTTACCATTCCATGATAATGCAGGGGCCCTCATTTCTACCCTCACCTCTGGGAAAATGCAAAAAAAAAACTAAAAATTTTGGGGTGAGGTGGGGCAGAAATAGAAGTTGCTATGAGGCACATATTTCTGCATTATGTTAGGGAGTTCAAAGATTGGGCAAGGGGTGTCTAAAAGGCAAGGAAGCTGGAATGAAAAAGGCACCAAGAGTCTGCTTCTAAGGCAGGCTGTGCTGGGGAGGCCCAAGTGGAAGGCACGGCGAGGGTCAGGTGGACAGGATGGTTGGTGGTTAATGTGCAGCTCATTAGCCAGATTGTTGCCACTGCAGCTGGAGCCAGGAGCAGCAGATGTTCCCAGCTGTGACTTGCTGCTCCCCGTTCCAGCAGGGACAGATGGGGGAGAACCAGCTGTCCAGGATCAGCAGTCAGGATCTTTTTGCTTATCACTCAGGCTCTACTGGCTGCCACATGGGAGCATTCTGGACCCAAACACCTGCTGTCTAGCATCAGCAGTCAGGATCTTTTTGCTTATCACTCAGGCGCTGCTGGCTGCCACATGGGTGCATTCTGGACCTCAACGCCTGTGTGTGTGTGTGTGTGTGTGTGTGTGTGTGTGTGTGTGTGTGTGTGTGTTGAAAAGATGGGGAGGAGGAGGGGGACAAGGTAGATAGTGGGAGTATGTGACTGCTGGCTGTCTCCTTGCCCTTCTAGCATGCAGGACTGTTTTGCCTGAGCTGAGAAAGAGGCCTTACTGCCATTCAGTCCAATTAGGGAAGAGTTGTTTGGGTGGACATGTCAAGGGCCCAAGGAAGGCCCATGGGAGCCAGCAGATGGACCTGCAGCTATCATTGTGGGTGATTAGCTGGTTTATGAAATAAGTCAGCTATTAGGGCTGGTCTCATACAAGATCTTCAAAATGGCCCCTCCTGGAGGATCCACTATGGTTTAGTCTGTTAGCTCTAATTACAGGCCACTCTATGGGAGAACAGAGAACAGAGCCAGGACTGTAGGACCCAGAGGGAAAGAAAGCAAGTAACCCTGACATCAGAAACAGAGGCTGGATTGAAGTCTCAAGTACTTGGGTAAGGAAGGAAACCCTGATAGAAGGCATTCCAGAATCAGAGTTGTAGATGCTCCAGCGACTTAGGCAGCCCCCGAGGTTCTGTGGCCAGCTGTGCTGCTGGCAGAAAGGGTGCTGTGAATTGTAAAATATATATCTGGTCTTTGTCCTCATTTCCTGGCAAACAACTGCTAAAGCCTCAAAATCCCCAAAGTGACAAATGTCTTTTTATATGCAAATGAGTTGACTGATGGGGAAGGGAACTAGACTGGGCTGGGGGAGGGCTGGTTGGCAGAAGGCAACGTTGTGATTGGAGAGTTGGGACTTTCAGCCCGACCCCCAACTTCCAGAGAAGGTAGAGGGGCTGAAGGTTGAGCTGAGAACCAATGGCCAATGATCTAATCAATCATGCCTATGTAGTGAAGCCTCCATAAAAGCCCAGAAGGACAGAGTTTAGGGCTTCTGGACCACAGAACATGATTTGGTTCCTGCAGGGTGGCTCGCCTCCTTCACACACACCTGGCCCCATGCAGCTACTGCATCTGCTGTTCATGGTATCCTCTGTAATATCCTTTATAATAAACCAGTAAATGTAAGAAAATGTTTCCCTGAGTGCTGTGAGCCATCCTAGCAAATTAATTGAACCTGAGGAGGGGGTCAGGTAAACTAGTTTACTGCTGATGGAACAGAAGTATAGGTGGGGTTGTGGGGCTGAGCCCTCAACCTGAGGCTGTCTCCTGGTTATCTCCTGTCGCCTGGGAACACCCATCAGCTGCAGAATTGGAATGGGTGGAGGGCAGGAGGAGCCTGCCTCTGTGAGCCAGGCATGGGCAGGGTGGACCGGGGACCTCAGAAGGGATTTCGTGGGTAGGGAGGCTCACCTCCACTGTCAGAAGCCTGCTTTGGCCTGACCTGGCCAGTGATCAGTGTAAGAACTCAGTAAGATTAGAGGACACTCAACTAGTGTCCACTGAAGAATCTTCCAGAGAACTGACTGCAGGTGGGAGGAATCCCCACACACATTTTGGTGACCATGGGTCACAGAAGTGATCTGTGTTGAGAGTGCAGTAGGAAGAAACTGAGTTTGGTTATTCTTACATCATCAGAGGTGCTCTTTACATTTGAGTCTGAATATGCTCTCTGGGACTCACCCCACAACCTGTTCACCGGGTCTTAGGAACATCCAAGGAAGGAAGGGAATTGGAACAAGCTCTGACACTTTCAAACAGCTGGAATGCATGGTGTGCCTGGAGTCTGCCTGAGGAGGTGCGGAGGACAGCTAAGGGCTCAGAACCCTCTAGGGGAGCAGCTTTTAACTTTGGAGGAGTCAAAGACCCTTTGAAGAATCTGATGAAAGCTTTGGCTGGCCTCTCTAGAAAAACTATGCCCACATACATATACAGAATTTAGAATACACTTTCATGGGGTTTCCCCATCCCCTGAAGCCTATCAGTGCAACTTCATTGGGATGAATGGGTCTCAGATTGAGGATGCTTTTCTGACTTTTCTGTCCCTCCCCCAGCAAAGCACTGGCCTCAGCCTTCAACCATCCTCAGGATGGCACATTCTTTCCCCGGGGATGTGAGCTCATCTCCCACTCACAAGCATAAGTTGGTATTCACAGTACTCCCAAGTATTCACTGGAGGAGCCAGGCCATTCAAGTGTTCTTCTTGGGGTGAAGTCTGACCCCCCCCCCCCACCCCATGTCCCATTCAGGAGGCTCTGACTCAGCCTCCTCTCCCCCTCCCTGAGGAGATACTTCCAGTTTTTCCTGCTCTTTTCTCTGTTCCTCCACCCACCTCTCCACCCCATTCCCCACTGGCCTTCAGCCTCTACTCTTCCAAGATCCTTCCCTCCCCTGACACTTACCCCATCTTCTGGGGGATCCAGCAGCCAGCCCAGCTCTCCTTGTGCCTTGCTTGTGTCCATCAGAGTAACTGAAAGTGGGGAGAAAACTATCACTTCTGGGGGCAGAGGGACCCCTGCAGCTGACATTCTCCATTCTGGGGTCCCAGCCGCAGGCTGCAACATCCTGTTCCTGAAAGCTGTGACTTCCTGAGGCTTAGGGGAGAAAAAGGGCTCAGGAATGAGGAGTGAAGAGCTCCAGGGATTTCACTCCTCTTTCTGCTTGTGAAGGAAAGAAGGCAGAATGGGGCAAGGGTTGGAGTGTTGGGTCTTTGACCTAAGTCAATGCAGGAACAGCAGCCCCACAAGGCGCTCAGTCACCAAGGCTGCTGCAGTCTGGGGCACCCATCAGCTGCAGAATTGGAACGGTCAGGAAGAAGTGGGCAGGGTGGACCCAGGACCTCGGAAGGGGTTTCATGGGTAGGGAAGCTCATCTCCGCTGTCAGAAGCCGGCTTTGGCCTGATCTGGCAAGTGATCAGAGCCTTCAAGTGGGGATAAGAGGCACAGCTGCCTGTCTGGGAAGTGTGGGTGGGGGTGGGGTGGGGAGTAGGGCAGGGGGTGTTCCAGCTTTCACGTGGAAGGTTCCACTCCGACAACTGGGAGCCCCTGTGGCGTCAGTCCTAACCCTTCTCTCGGAGGCAGGTCTCTCTGTCCCTGGCTTAGGTTGGTAGGAGGCGACTTCCCACCTTCAACTTTCAAAGGCTCAGGTCTCTGGGGTGGGCACCTGAAACTGGGACTGCCTGGGAATGCAGCAGGGGTGCGGGGGCAGGTGCTGCTTCCTGGCGTCAGGAACTCCCTCCCCCTGCGGGAGTGGGGGTGACTGACCCGGGAGAGCAGCCGCTTGGGGTTAAAGACCAAAGATGGGCCTGGCCAGTCGATAGCCGGGCGGCCGGGCACAGCCAGGGAGCTGGCGAGGGGCGCGGGGAACCGGGCCTCCCGAGGAATGCCGGCTCCTGCAGGGGGGTGCCGGCCGGGCCTCGGGAGGGGGCGGGCGCGCGAGGGCAGGGGTCGGTACCTTCCTTGGCGCGCGCCCCCGGGGGCAGCGGGGTGCAGAACAGCAGCACCAGCCCGAGCCCCAGGGGCCAGCGCCGCTCCATGGCGCCGGGACCTGGGACAGTGGCCCGGACAGCAGGGCCAGGTCGCGAGGGACTGGGCGAGCCGGGCGGGGGCGGGGGGCGGGGCCAGCGCCGGGGGCGGAGTCCCTGCCTCACCTGGTTCACCTTCTTAAAGGGACAGCAGGGCAGGAAAGAAACTTGCTAGACAGGTAATCGAATTCCAAAACCCGAGACGTTTTGACCTGAATGAGGCTGCGGGCGCCGCCTAGTAGGTGGGATTAAGAATTGACGAACCCTTAATTCGTCAATTGAGAGTGGGGAGTTGGGGAGAGATAGCATGGGGAGAAATGCCAGATACAGGTGATGGGGAGGAAGGCAGTAAATCACACTGCCATGTGTGTACCTATGCAACAATCTAGCATGTTCTTCACATGTACCCCCAAACCTAAAACGCAATAAAAGAAAATAAAAATAAAAAAAGAATTGACGAACCCTTTCCCAATTCTAATCCTAAACCCAACCCAGTCTTGATCCAGCTTTTGACCTAATTCTTCCTCTTACTTGAATTACACTCCTATGTTCCTCTTTCTCTCTTTCTGCAGAGTTGAGTAATAGGACCGGGAAAGTCAGGGGTAAGAATCATATCTTCACCCTCTAGTAGGGGAGGCTTTAAATGACCGCAGTCCAAGGTGGGTTACAACCCGCAGTGAAATATCTGGAGGTTAGAAGAGGAAGCAAGCCCAGCCATCAGGGCACATTAGCTGAGTCTTCAGGGAGAGCTGGTGTGACCTGGGATTTCAGTGGCAGAGATTGGGAAAGGCACAAGCAAGGGCCTGAAGGCGGGGAGCCTCAAGGTGCGCCCAGGGAGCGGTGAATAGACCAGTTTGACTGCTGGGGCGCAGGATTTGTCTTGGGAATCAGGGCAGAAAGGCAGGTGCGGGCCAGAGCAGTGTAGGTCTGGGTAAACAAGCGAAGGAGTTTGAACCTTGCCATGCACTTACACAGCAGGCAAGAGGGTCTCGTTAAGGTTCCAGCCACAGGTGGCAGCAGAGAAGGATATTTTAACCCTTTCTAGTGGTGTCAAGCCACGTGCCCTCTCACCTTCTTGCAGACTTCCTTATATTCTCTTTTTTTGAGTTGGAGTCTTGCTCTGTGGCCCAGGCTGGAATGCAGTGGCATGATCTTGGCTCACTGCAACCTCCGCCTCCCGAGTTCAAACGATCCTCTGGCCTCAGCCTCCAGAGTAACTGGGATGGCAAGCATCAGGCGTGCACCAGCACATCCGGCTAATTTTTGTATTTTTCGTAGAGACGGGGTTTCACCCTGTTGGCCAGGCTGGTCTCAAACCTCTGACCTCAAGTGATCTACCTGCCTCTGCCTCCTAAAGTGCTGAAATTACAGGCCTGAGCCACTGTGCTCTGCCAGGACTTCCTTATATTCTATTTAGTAAATGTTTGTTCAGTTTCTACTATGTATGCAGGAAGCTCTAAAAGCACCTAAGAATAGAAGGGCAATGTCTGTCCTATATAAGCTATTACTTTGGGGATGCGGGGTTGAGGCACTAGTAAGTACACAGATGATTGAAATGGCAGGCAGGAGCAGACCCCAGACAAGGTACACATAGGGGCCACGGTGGCTCAAAGGGGAGTGATGCATTTACTGAAGAAGAGGCTGAGGGTCCACTTCTGGCCCCTCCTTCCTTCAGTCCTCCTTGGCTCCATCCCATTTGGGTAAATCGTTCATAATTTTTCTATAGTTTAAATTGTTGCACATTTTGGAACCATGAATGAAGGAAGATGGTGGATTATAGGTGCTTTTTCTCACTTTCAAAATGTAATGCTTTTCAGTTTTTTTTTCTTTTCTTATGCAGATCAGCATGGACGAACATGGCCCATCATTTCTTGGCTCAGACTATCTTTATTTGCATAATAAATGTAATTCATGTACATTGGTTAGGAAATTCATGTTGAGCATACAGAAACAAAATGGAAAGAACCGTCTTCCCTCCAACCCTCTAATTTCTGTTCCCCAAGTTAACCACCATCAACTCTCTCTTGTAAGTCCTCCCAGGATTGCTTCCTCCCTGTGTACACACCATCGTGTCTTTTTCCCTCCCTCTACTCCCACACTAACATGCTTTTAAAATGTGTATACAGAGGGGCCATCTGATACACAGAGCTCTACACCAGAGGCCCCTTTTCTAATGTCAAGGACTCCAGGAAGGAGGAGGAGGCTTACGCTGGCTGGCGGGGGTCAGAGCTTTGTGATTTCAGCAGGGAGGAATGGGTAAAGGGTGTACAGCCAACGGAAGGGGGGAAGTGGAGCAAGCTTTGGACAATCGCTGCTAGGAAGTAAGCCAGACTATGGTGAGGTAATGCATGTGCTTGCTGCTGCAGTTCGTTAAAGTTACAAGACCCTTGGGACCCAGGGGGTGGGAGGGCAGAGTAGGGGAGACTGCTCCATGTCGTGAGACGTGGAGTCTAGAGCCCTGGAAAAAAAAGCCTTGCTTTTTGTTTTAGGATTGGCCCTTTTTCCTAGTCTGACAGTCTCTGCCTATGGAGAATGAATGTCCACTTTCTGTCTCCCTTCAGGATTATTTTGATTTGCCATTTTCTGGTGAGTTTGTTGGGAGAGGAGGCACGTCTTTATTTTGGGCTCTGTTCTTAACTAGCAGCACAACTTCTGTCAAATTATTTACGTTCTCTGGACCTTGGTTTCAGTTTCACTACACCTGGATGATCTCTGAGGCCATATTCAGGGGTGGTCTCAGAAAATAAAAAGATAGCAGGATTTTGAGTCAGGAGACTTTGGCCAATTCCCTTAGCCATGATGTGCCTCTGTTTCCTTCATTGTAAAATGAGATTAATCACGTCTACCTCACAGAGTTGGTGTAATGATCAAAAGAGGAGAAAACGCTCTATTCACTGTAACGTACTGGCTGGGAGAATGGTGGGGGCTAGGTACGGCTGGAGTTCTCCCGCAGGCCTCCCAGCTTGTTCCCAGAGCAGAACAGCCTCAATGGCTAAGACATCTGTTTTTCTCCCCTTTCAAAATCAACTTTATTGAGGGATAACTTGCATAAAATAAATTGCACCCATTCCAAGTGTGTGGTTCAGTGGGCCCTCACAAATGTATATGCACCACCACCCCAATCAAAATGCAGAGCACTTTCATCGCCTAAAAACGTTCCCTGGTGCTCCCGTGAATCCATCCCACCTCCAGCCTTAGGGTTTCAGTCCATCTGGGTAAGTTTTGCCTTTTCTAGAATTTCATGCAGTGTCTGAACTCTGGCTCTTGCCTTTAGCATGATGCTCCCAAGATCCAGCCTTCTCAGGTCCATCCTTCTAAGATTCATCTTTCCTGTTGCCTCTATCAGCAGCCTCTCCTTTTCAATGCGGGGCTGTCTTTCCTATGCAGGTGCCCTGAGACATCATTTAACAGTACAAAATCAAACCTAAAAACTCTTCTTCTGCTCTGGTCTCCTAGGAACAATAAGCCTTTTAGCCAACGGGACCGCCCAGAGGGACTCCTCTTTCCCCTTCTGACATCTGGCCCTGCTCTCATTCTGCAGTCAGAAAGGAAAGCCGGCAGAGTCCCTGCAGCCCAGGCTGTGGCTTGTTCTTGCAACCCTGACCTTAACACTACCTTGTGCATATTATTCCCCTTCTACTCCCTATCCAGCTCCTTTCTGACTGAGGATAAGGTGAAATACACCCAGCCTAGGTCATGGCCTTGTATGTCCATAGGCTTTGGTTTAAATGCAACCAACATCACCAGCAGGGTCACCTAGTATGCTGCTAGCAACTACTATGAGAGAATTAGTACAAATTGATTCTTGGACTTGTCAAGGGATGTGAACCAGAGCAACTCCATCTTGAGTAGGGGCTGGGTGAAATGAGGCTGAGACCCACTGGGCTGCATTCCCAGACAGTTAAGGCATTCTAAGTCACAAGATGAGATAGGAGGTCGGCACAAGATACAGGTCATAAAAACAGTTTGCAGTAAAGAAGCTGGCCAAAACTCACCAAAACCAAGAGGGTCACGAGAGTGTCCTCCGGTAGTCTTCACTGCTACACTCCCTCAGCCCTGTGGCAGTTTACAAATGCGATGGCAATGTCAGGGAGTTACCCTATATGGTCTAAAAAGGAGAGGCATGAATAACCCACCCCTTGTTTAGCATATCATCAATAAATAACCATAAAAGTGGGCAACCAGCAGCCCTAGGAGCTGCTCTGTCTATGGAGTAGCCATTTGTCCTTTATTTTCCTAATAAACTTGCTTTCACTTTGTGGATTCACCCTGAATTCTTTCTTGCGTGAGATCCAAGAAGTCTCTCTTGAGGTCTGAATCCAGACCCCTTTCCTGTAACAGTATCAGATCTCCTAGCAAGGGCCTGCATGGATGGAACCCAAACGACTTTGGTTGGCTGTATTGGGCCAGCCCAAACTTGCAAGCAGCAAAATTCAGGAGATCGTGTGGGACGTGGGAGGGAGGAAACGGCACTCGCCAGTACAGCCTTCTGGTGGATTCTGTGCATCTTTAATCATAAGCCTCTTTAGGTCTTTGCCTTTGCTTCTGGCCTGTGCTCTTGCCTATCTGTTCTCTGATCTCCGTTTACCACCAGGCCACAGGGGCGGGGATAATAGTTTCCACTTATGACCGCACCTACGCAGGCTGCGCACTTCACACACATTGTTTCATTGACTCCTCACACCAACCCTCGGAGGAAGGTATCATTAGTCTCATTTTATAGGTGGAAGAATCTAAGACACAGGGAATTAAAGTAGTTCAAAGTCACTCAACTGCAGAACCAGGATTTAAACCTAGTTCTGACTCCCGGTTCTGTGGCCTAACCCCTATTCGGGATTTCAAGAGGCAGAGACGTTAGGAAACACCTGACTTCTATTTTACTACCCGCCTCCCACACCTGAGAATAATATCCTGACTTAAAACACCGTGGTTTAGATTTGTCTGCTTTTAAACTTTATAAGATGGAATCATCTGATATGCATTTTTTGGTGTCTGAGTTCTTTCATTTACCATTACGTTTGGAAGATGTATTCTTACGGTTTCGTGTTGATTCATTCTCGTTGCTGTATGGTATCCCACTGCATAAAGAACATCTTATTTTTAAAAACCTCTTAGTCCGGGCGCAGTGGCTCATGCCTGTAATCCCAGGACTTTGGGAGGCCGAGGCGGGTGGATCACGAGGTCAAGAGATCCAGACCATCCTGGTCAACATGGTGAAACCCCGTCTCTACTAAAAATACAAAAAATTAGCTGGGCATGGTGGTGCATGCCTGTAATCCCAGCTACTCGGGAGGCTGAGGCAGGAGAATTTCCTGAACCCAGGAGGCGGAGGTTGCAGTGAGCCGAGATCGCGCCATTGCACTCCGGCCTGGGTAACAAGAGCGAAACTCTGTCTCAAAAACAAAAAAAACAAAAACAAAAACAAAAACAAAACCTCTTGACCTGTGGCTAAACAGGTTCAGGTTCTACCCTTGAATTGCTACATTGGGCAACTCCCATGGTTTATCTGCCTTTTCTGTGTGTCTCTGAGAAGCTTAATCTTTCCAAAAGGTACTTCCTTTTTAAAAGTAGACTTTTGCTAACCCAAATGACTCTCTTTTTCCTTTTTCTTTTTTCTTTTCTTTTCTTTTTCTTTTTTTGAGACAGAATCTCACTCTGTTACCCAGGCTGGAGTGCAGTGGCACAATCTTCGCTCACTACAACCTCTGCCTCCCGGGTTCAAGTGATTCTCCTGCTTCAGCTTCCCGGGTAGCTGAGATTACAGGCACCCGCCACCCTACCTGGCTAATTTTTGTATTTTTAGTAGAGACAGGGCTTCACCATGTTGGCAAGGCTGGTCTTGAACTCCTCATGTCAAGTGATCCAACCGCCTTGGCCTCTCAAAGTGCTGGGATTAAAAGCTTAAGCCATGGCACCCAGCCTCCAAACAACTCTTTAATTGATTAAATGTACGCAGAGGCGGTCTGTGAGCAGTGCCACAGGTCCCAATGATACACCCTCCCCCAACCCCTGCATGTCCTCCCTCCTTCCAGTCAATTCGCTAAGAGGCAGATACCTGATATTGTTTAGGAAGCTGTCTTCCTGCTAGAAATAGAACTGTTTTGAGATGGAGGCCGTTGGAAGTTTTCTCTGAGGTGTCAGAAGAAAAGTTATCTTTTAGAAGATTTTATTGTCACTTCATAGCCACGTGATCTTGGGCAAATCACCCAGCTGTTTTGAGCCTCCACTTCTTCATCTGCAAAATAGGGGAAATGATGGTAATGTTGGTCATAGTATTTGAGGAAAGCACAAATACGAGAAAGGGTACAAGCAAAAGCTTCTGGTGCCACCATGCAGTTTAAGTATACATGCTTTTTATTTTTGTGTCCTTCTGTACAGGTTTATTTGCAAGATAGGTTTAAGGTTAAAGTTTGCTGAAGGAAGGAGACTGAGTAGCACCAGTCCCTGGCTTAAAAGAGGGTATTTGGATGAAGCATCTTGGAAGAAGCAAGAGGAGACTACAGAAAAGGCTAAGAGAGCCAGGTGTTGTGGCTGCCGTTTGTAATCCCAGCTACTCAGGAGGCTGAGACAGGAGAATCACTTCAACCTGGAGGCAGAGGTTGCAATGAGCCGAGATCACGCCACTGCACTCCAGCCTGGGTGACGAGAGCAAAACTCCGTCTAAAAAAAAAAAACGAAGCTAAGAGAGATCATTTTTAATCCATTTACATTATGATGCAACATGAAACCAGATACCACTCTAAGACTTTCAGGACATACCGCAATTCTCCCTGCGCTGATTTTTTGTTTTGTTTTGTTTTGTTTAAATCCAGTATCTATCTCTGCAATATTAACATCCTCTAAATCATTCTCTTGGTTTTAGAGACCAGAAGGTAGCAGAAAAGCTGTGAGCCTGCTTTGCATTCTAGTGTTAGGACACATGGAGGGGGAAGCTGACGTTGAAGGGTGGGTGGTAGCAGCCACAGGGAGTGAGATGGGCTTGTTTCTGGAGCTGATGGGAGAGGAAAAGGGAACCACACAGGAATTCACATAGGGTTGTGCATTATATTCAAGTGTGTATTCAGATACAAGCCTTTATCTCAACACCTTCCTTACTCCTACTCTGCACAGATCTCACACCAAAGTACAGATAAAACCAATTCCCAATTTTCCTAATATTTCATTTGATTTCTCGAGTCATGAAATGAAAATGTGGAGGGGTTAGTCATGTGAAGTGGATGTGACTCAAATATGATGATATTTGTGTGTGTCATGAGAAATCATTGTGTTTCTACCTGAACTTGTTTGCCTGACTGCCTGAGAAGATAGTGTTGCTAACCTGAGAAGTGAATACGCTGCCTTAATGCTTGGGCAGGTAGAAGCGAGGGAGGGGAAGGAAGAGAACAAATGCGTCTCAGTGAACTGGGGCATGTCAGAAATTTAATAAGAACAGGTTGAGACAAGTGTTAAATACCAGAATCCCCCGGGAGCACAGTGATAGCTGGTCCTTGTCAAAAAGTTTTCTGGTTGGAGCTCAGGAGGGAAAGAGAAAGTGATAAGTCAGCCATGTCTTGGAGTTCATTTTAGTTTAGCCAGCTTGCCAGAAGAGAGAACTGAAATAAACTTATCAGCGTTGTCTTCTTGATTAAGCAAGCATAGTTTACTTGAAAAACATTCAGTTTTATTTCTAACTAGGCTGGGAGTTTTCGTAACTTCTACAGAGGGTTGGGAAGAAGATTGGCATAACCCATACTTACTATTTGAAGTTACTGGTTCTGCTGTTTGGAGGTAATATTATATTGTTGTCTTATAAAATAAGTATTTGATAAGTATGGGACCTCTTCATTGGGCACAGATTGGATTTCTTTTACATTTGCTTTGAAGAAGGTATTTATAAAGGGATTGTAATATGGTAATTTATAATTTCTTCTAACAAGTTCTAGTAAGAATTATATATCTATTTACCCTTGACACATACACATTTGAACATATATCTAATAACCACCTCTGTTAAGAATTAATGCACACATTTCCAAATCTATTCCTGAGTTTGGGAGACCCAGCCCGTGGGTCATAAAATGTGAGAGCCACCTAGTGGGAAAATTTGACAATTGCACCTATATTTTCAAATTGCAGGTGTGAGAGCCACAGTTAATTTCTGTTTATACAATCTTAGAATATCATGGGAATATTTATCAACATAAAAGTGACAGTGATTTTCATATATTCCTATTATTATAAAGATGGTAGGCGCTTAGGCTAGAAAGTAGCTTTCTTAACCTGACTTAGTCATCACAGTAATGATAGCCTTCTGACCAGGTGAGGAAGGGAGGGAGGGGTGTGCCATGATGTAGTCTCACTTTTGGGCTTTCTGCTTTGGGTATGTACAAAATAAACCATAAACTAAGTCATCTAGAAGGTGCTGGATGGGAAAAAGGGGACCCACTATTTGCAGTGTGTCTGTTAGGTTGTGAGCTAGAGAGAGATGCTTACACTCTGATTAAGGTTTTTTTTTAGAGATGAGGTTTCACTATGTTGTCAGGCTGGTCTCAAACTCCTGGCTTTAATCAATCCCCTTTCTTCAGCCTCCCAAAATGTTGGGATTACAGGTGTGAACCACCGCACCTGGCCCTGATTAAGTCCTCTTAAACTGAAGCGGCTGTGTTATCTGAACAGAGCCTCAGTTAAGAAGCTTTGCTTTGCTTTTCCTTCCCTTTTCCCTTCCCTCCTTCCTTCCTTCCCTCCTTCCTTCCTTTCTTCCTTCCTTCTTTCCTTCCTCCCTCCCTCTTCCTTCCTTCCTTTCTTTCTTCCTTCCTTTCTTTCTCTCTCTCTCTTTCTTTCTTTCTTTTCTTCCTTCCTTTCTTCTTTCTTTCTCTCTTTCCTTCCTTCCTTTCTTCCTTCTTTCCTTCCTCCCTTCCTCCTTCCCTCTTTCTTCCTTCCTTCCTTCGTTCCTTTCTCTCTCTCTCTCTTTCTTTCCTTCCTTCCTTCTTTCTTTCAATGGTTCTGGGGAAGTGCTAAATATTAGACCAAAATTAAAACCTGATACCCATTGTTCTGAGTGTTTGCTGAGAAAGTTCTCATTTGTTTTGAGAAGCACTAGGAGTTAATGGAATCGGTATTTAGCAGCCTTTGGATTCCGTAGACTTCTAGCTTTCTGCCTCCTATGTGTAAGACCTTGGACATTTCTCTTCACCTCTCTGAGACTGAGCTTCTTCACATGCAGATGGGCTCATTTACCTTCCAGGAGCACCTCTGCGGGACGGGGCTGCACCACGTGAGAGGGATAAGCCCTAAGGTGGAGGCAGAAGCAAGTGGCCGTGGGAATACAGGAGGTTAATTTTGATGGGAACAGTATGGGAAAAGGAGGTCTTTATGTTGAGCCAAGTAGAATGACTTCAATAGGCAGTTTTTATTCATTCATTCAACAAAAATTTACTGAGAACGTATTATGAGTCAGGCACTGTTCTAGGTGTTGGGGATATACCAGCAAACAACAAAATAGAAAAAACACCCAAACCCCACCCTCACTGAGCATACATTCTAGGGGGAGGAGCCAGACAGTGCATAAATAAATAACAAGATGCATTCTTCAGATGGTGAGACATATTGGGAGAAAAATTAAAACAGTGTAAGGGGAACAGGAGTTATATAAGGAGGTCTCTATCATATAGATATAGTAACTTTTGAGCAAAGAGTTGAAGGAAGGAAGGAATGAGCTACAAAAGTCATTGGAGGGAAGAGCAGTCCAGGCCAAGGAAACAGCCCCAAAGCCCAGGGCAGGTATGCATTGGGTTCACAGAAGGGCTGGGAGGCCAAAGCTTTAGGAGGAAGATGGTCACAGGTGTTGAACGGGGAGCAGCACATACAAGGCCTCCCAGGCCATTTCACAGATTTTGCTTTGACTTTGAGTGAGATGGGAATCATTAGAGAGGTTCCAGTAAAACAAGATGCATGTTTTCTGACTTACCTTTGAAGAGATCCGCCTGCCGAGCCTACAGAACACGACAGGGCAAGGTGGGAGAGGGCTGAGGGCAGAAGCATGGGTAGGTTAGGAGGCTGTTTTCTTGGTCTAAATAAGAGGTGAGAGGGCTTGAAGTGGGGTGTCCAGGACTGTGTAGGGGCTGGGGAGACTCAGTTGTGCAGCAAATGTTTCAGGCCCACAGAAGCATCAGCTTGATAGCTGTACAAAATGGGAAAATGGCCTCTGTCCAAAGAATGGAGTGCAGGGTGTGTGACAGGCTGGGTTGGGGTGAAGAAGGGGAAGTAGGAGATGGGCTAAGGCCGGAGTCAGCCTCGGTGACCAGAATAGACTCTGAACTTTCTTTTCTATCAAACCTGAGCCAGTAAAAGTTTTCAATATAGGAGACATGTGCTCAGAGGAGCCTTTGGAACTCTGGTGGCTGAATGGGGGAAGAGATGGAAGAGGGAGTGATCGGAATTACAGAGATAATGGTCCAGGGAAGAAATAGTAACAGCTCAAACTTGGGCAGTGAGTGGGTAGAGGGAGGGGATGAGTGACATGTGTTGACTGCTTAGACATGAAGGTGAAAGAAGTTAACCAATACCCATATTCAGATTGGTAATTGTATTTTTGGTTCAAAAAAACCACATCTCAATGTGAAAGTAGGGGTGATGGAAGTAGACTTCTGCCCTCTGGGAAAATGCTTTAGAGACAATGGTGATGAATTAGGATTTTGTTTGACTGATGGGAGATTTTGAGTGATGGGGTTGGCCATGGAGAATGAGAGGCAGGAACCGGAAAAGCCTGATGAGAACAATTGAGAGAAGACCAGGAAGTAGGCAGAGACACGTCAGATGCTCAGAAGGAAGGCATTGGTTAAAAATAGCCAACATACTTAATGGGCATTTATGAAGATTTGCAGTGGGCCACGGGGTGGAATCTGTCCTCTGTCTCTGTACCCCAGCAATGCCTTCTGTAAAAATTACATCATCATTGGTGCTTTTGGATTTAGAGTCTTGGTTTTCTTGGAAGGATGGGATACCAAGAGCTAAGGACACTTACCGTGACTAAGGCAATCTTTTTGTTTTCCTCTGCTGCTTCTCACCTGGTAGGAGAACAAAATGAATGAAACTTTTAGCTAAGTTCTGATATTTTTCTTTCCTTTCCTCTGTTTGATGTGTTCTCTTCCTGCTGTCTGCTCTTCCAATCCTCCTATTTTGCTATATGCTTCTGCTCTATGACATGAATTTCACTTTGTATCTCCCAATAGTCTAGTGGGATTAAAAATAAAAGTCACTTTCTGATGGTGCCTTTGCTCTCCAGTTCTCTCCAGTGGCACTGACACCTCTGGCTGTCCTCCCTGAGGGTCTCGCCTTCTGCCAGAAGGTTGTATTGTTCAGAGGGGCTCTGAAGTTTACTCATTTACTGGTCTTTCATTTCCTTGTGAGGATTTGTTCTGTTTTTCTTTTTCGCTCTTCTTCCAGCTTGAAGTGTATCCCTTATTGCCTTTTTGAAATCTTCAGAGCTAAAATAAATAAATAAAACCACGAATGGGATAATAGAAAGATGGCCCCTTGTTATTATCATAATTAGCGTTACCTTTATCGCTAGGTCTTTATGAAGCACCTAATTGCAAGTGGCTTAATGTATTTGATGGTTTCATATCTAGAAAAGTCATTGTATATTAAAAGCGTGCAAAAATTACTTTGTGTTTATAAATAGTCTAGTTAAATTCTTGGCTCAGATGTTTTTGGCCCACATGAATGCCTGGCAGGACACGCAAAGTCCTTGCTGGATGGGGGAAAATTCTTCATTTTGTGGGGTGCATCCTGGATGCAACCAATAAATGTCAATAGTGATCCCAAAGATGGTGACCACCAAAAACACCCACATCAATTGCCTAAAAAGCTTTTAGAGGGGGGCACTATTTACATTAAGAATAACTGATTTAATGGTAATGCTTACACTTTCTTCCCCCTCTAGATGTTTGCGGCAAGGAGCACTCTTATGCCTTTTCTGCGCATGTAGGAGCAATTCCTCAGGGAAGAATATTGTTTCAACTTAGGGGCTCTCTCTAGGCGGGGGGCTTGAAGTAGGACTTCTCCAGAGGATGGCCATTTCGTTTTCTGTTTCTCTTCTCTATGTGACCTCTAGACCTGGGTTAGAGCAAATTCCAGTTCACCCAGAAAATGCAGAGCTATGGTCTCTCTTCTATCTCTCGGAATCCAGCCTTTCTTTTATTTATTTATTTTTTTAATTTTTATTGCATTATAGGTTTTGGGGTACATGTGCAGAACGTGCAAGATAGTTGCATAGGTACACACATGGCAGTGTGTTTTGCTGCCTTCCTCCCCTTCACCCACACTTGGCATTTCTCCCCAAGCTATCCCTCCCCAGCTCCCCCCGTCCCTCCCCCATTCCCCCTATAGACCCCTGTGTGTAGTAGATCCCCTCCCTGTGTCCATGTGTTCTCATTTTTCTCACCCGCCTATGAGTGAGAATATGTGGTATTTCCTTTTCTGTTCTTGTGTCAGTTTGCTGAGAATGATGTTCTCCAGATTCATCCATGTCCCCTTTCTTATGGGAAGTAGAGCTTACTGGTTCTTCTCAGAGGAGTGGCTCACTCATGATGTCAAAGAGCTCACCCTGCTCTTCCAAGAAGGCCCTCCTCAGCTCGTCTGACTTGTTTGTAAACTAAACACATTGTGAGATTTAATCTCTGGTGAGACACCCCTTTGGTGGGGATGCCACTACTTAGACAAATATCAGGTTCAGAATAGGAACAAAATAAGCAGAAGCTATTATTATTAGATTCACTGATTAGCAAGGTATCTTAATTGTACGTATTTAAAATTGTCAGTAGCTTGAAGGCATTTCTTGAAGAGGTGGTAAAGTTGGACTTCATCCCAGTGACACTGATGAAAAGGAAAGAGGTAAGTACTTAGACAGTGACTGAGAAAGAGAGAGAAAAGCCAGAATCTCAGAATCTCAGACTGGCAGGGAACTTTGAAGATATTTAGTTCGAGGTCTTTGATGCCCATGGCAGGATTCAAAATATTAAGAAGATGCTGTTAGGAGATTTGAGATATGTTTGTTAGTAAGAAATAAAAATACCTCCTTCTTTCTTTCCTTTTTCTTTTTATTATTATTATTATTATTATTATTATTTTGAGATGGAGTCTCCCTCTGTCACCCAGGCTGGAGTGCAGTGGTGTGATCTTGGCTTATGCAACCTCTGCCTACAGGGTTCAAGGGATTCTCCTGCCTTAGTCTCCTGAGTAGATGGGACTACAGGCACATGCCTTCACGTACAGCTATTTTTTTTTTTTTTTTTTGGTATGTTCAGAAGGGATGGGGTTTTACCATGTTAGCCAGGCTGGTTTCAAACTCCTGACCTCTGATTATCCCTCAGCATTGGCTCCCAAAGTGCTGGGATTATAGGCATTAGCCACTATGTCCAGCCCCTTCTCCTTCTCCTCCTCCTCCTCCTCATCCTTCTTCTTCCTCCTTCTCCTCCTCTTCCTCTTCTTCTTCTTCTTTTTTTTTTTTTGAGGTGGAGTTTCTCTCTGTCCCCCAGGCTGGAGTGCAGTGGTGGGATCTTGGTTCACCGCAACTTCTGCCTCCCAGGTTCAAGTGATTCTCCTGCCTCAGCCTCCCAAGTAGCTGGGATTACAAGCATGTACCATCACACCCAGCTAATTTTGTATTTTTTGTAGAGATGGGGTTTCACCATGTTGGTCAGGCTGGTCTTGAACTCTTGACCTCAGGTGATTCCCCCGCCTTAGCCTCCCAAAGTGCTGGAATTACAGGCATGAGCCACTGTGCCCAGCTACACACATATCTTTGTATTTCTCGCCTCATCAAATATTCCTGACATTGCCAAGTACTTACTACATTTGTACATATGAAATTTGAAAAAGAGAGAGACTTATCCTAGGTTACATATTGAGAAAGTGACAAAAATATAACTGAAGCCCAAGTCTTCTGAATCTAAATTATATGCACATTATAACAGACCAATGAGAACTTAATTTAAAACAGTAGAATGTAGTGATAAGCATTTTATTTTTGTAACTTTCCTTGAAATGTTACCCTATTTTCTGGTTCTTGTTAATATTTGCCTGCATGGGCATATTTACTCATTGCCATCTGGTGATAAATATGAAATATTATGGGAAGAAGGAGAAACAGAGGTGAGAAATCACTTGTTAGTTATTCAAAACAGCAATCTTGGTTTCAAAGTTTGAGGTTTAATCACTGAGAAATGTCACAGAAATGAAGTAGGTTTCTTTGGGCTCCATCAGGCAATGTGAAATGCTGTGAAGCGAGGTGGTGTCATGATGTTCCATCCAGGGCAAATGTAGAACGGAAGCAGCTTCACTACATTTTTCTAAGAAAAACAGAGACATAGACAGTGTATCTCATAAAAATGAGCAAAACCTGGAGTGCGTAGGCATTGTTAAACAAGATTACCTAAAAAAAGATGGATGTGAATGTGTTTAGCAAATGTCAGCTTCATATTAGATTTTTAATTAATGTTGGTTTAATTTGAGATTGTATCTTTTTTCTGGAACTACTTAATATCTTATGATATCTATCTATCGTTTTTTATTTTTTGAGACACAGCCTTGCTCTTTTGCCTAGGCTGGAGTGCAACGACGTGATCTCTGCTCACTGCAACCTCCACCTCCTGGGTTCAAGCAATTCTCCTGCCTCAGCCTCCCAAGTAGCTGTGATTACAGGTGCCCATCACCACACCCAGCTAATTTTTTTTTTTTTTTTTTTTGTATTTTTAGTAGAGACAGGATTTCACCATATTGCCCAGGCTGGGCTTGAACTCCTGACCTCAGGTAATCCACCTGCCTTGGCCTCCCAAAATGCTGGGATTACAGGTGTGAGCCACCGTGCTTGGCCTTGTGATATTTTCAAAAACTTTTTTTTTCTTCTTACTTTTGCTCCTATTATCTGATAGAGGAAAGAGTAAACTTATTTTACCTCATTGAACTCATCGAACTGACTTGGGCGCCTGGTGCACATTTCCTACTGGTTCCACATTCACTCCCTAGTGCTTCTGCAACCACTCTGAAACCCCTTCCTCATTTTACCCAGCTGGAAATGCCACCACGTTAGCCACACTGAAGTTCCTCTACTTCCTCATTTCTGCACATGCAAGAGAATAAAATGATAGTTATTTCTGTGGGGGTTGTCAGGAGCTGAAAGATTAAGAATGCTTTTTAAAACTCCTTCTTGGCCGGGCACAGTTAATGGCTCATGCCTGTGATCCCAGCACTTTGGGAGGCTGACGCCTCATGAAGTCAGGAGTTCCAGACCATTCTGGCCGATATGGTGAAACCACCATCTCTACTAAAAAATATGAAAGATTGCCAGGCTTGGTGGCACGTGCCTGTAGTCCCAGCTACTGGGGAGGCTGAGGCAGGAGAATCGCTTGAATCTGGGAGGTGGAGGTTGCATGAGCTGAGATCTCACCACTGCACTCCAGCCTGGGTGACAGAGTGAGACTCTGTCTCAAATAAGTCAGTCAGTCAGTCAGTCAGTCAGTCAGTCAGTCAGTCAGTCAGTCTTCTTCATTGAGTTTAAGAGAAAATGGGTGAGTTTTCCCATTATTTTGGGAAGATAGATAGCAGATGTCTCTTCATTTACCTCTTTATTTTACCCTCCCATGCCCAGTACTGTCCTGCCTCTAAGAGTGAGTATGTAGGTCACTGCATTCTGGCTTTGCCCTAAGAAAAAGTGTTTCATAATCTAATATCACCAATACTCCCCTCACCCCTGGGGCCTTAAGGAAGAACTGAGCTGCTAAGTGGTGGGTGGGGGCTGTCTGAGGATGGTAGTGGGGAAAAAGATGGAAGGGGGTGGACAGAAAAAAATCGGGAGAAAAATTATTATTTGAGACATGGAAATATTAGATTAGGATTCTTTTTGCAAGATGATTAAGCCACTTTAGAAACATGACTCATATTGACTTCTGCCCTTTCTTCCTCGAAGTAATTGTGAAGAACTCATACTTGGAGGATTTTAATAAAATTATGAGTAATATTAGATCACTATAATTCCTGTTTACAGAGGACAGCAGTCCAGTACCTAATTGTGAGGGGAAAATGAATCCTTGCTTCAAGGAGGCACCATCATTTATAAAAACCAGAGGGCTAATATGACTGTTTTTACTAGTGACTCCTTCCTTCTTGACTTTTTCTCATTTTTTCTTAAGATATTTTTAAAATCGAAGTGATATATACATCTAGACTAAAGAGCCAGGTATGTCTATTTAAAGGGCCAGACATTTCTCTGTTTGTTTTTTTTTTTTAAATAGAGGCTTTTGCCTGTAGTCCCAGCTACTCAGGAGGCTGAGGCAGGAGAATTGCCTGAACCCAGGAGGCGGAGGTTTCGGTGAGCCGAGATCGCGCCATTGCACTCCAGCCTGGGTAACAAGAGCGAAACTCCGTCTCCGAGAAAAAAAAAAAAAAAATAGAGGCTTTTGTTTCCATCCTTTTCCAATTCCCATTTCCCAAGGCAACTACTTTCAACTGTTTTACCTGGTGTGTGTGTGTGTGTGTGTGTGTGTGTGTGTGTGTGTGTCTGTGTGTGTGTGTGTGTGTGTGTGCGTGCGTGCACTCTCCACTATGGAATATGAACCCTTAGTTCTCCTCACCCTCATCCCCCTGGCAAACCCTTTCTGTCTCACTTTTCCATATAGTATTATTGTAATAGTAAAATCAATATTTGCTGTTTAAAATATTATGCCATTACAAATGCTATTCATGGTGAAACAATTAAATTTTCTTTCCTGTACACATTTTGTTTCCATTGATTTAACAGTTGCCTTGTTTTGTTTGCATTTCATTCTCAAATCCTTTGTCAGGTATTCTCAAATTTTGTTTGCCTAAGAAAATTTCCCCTGGACCTTCAGTCTTTCTGGTCCAGTCTAGACTGATGCTCATGCCCGATGCACCTTCCTCCATCCTGGGTCTGCCCTTACAGTCCTCCTGGGGGGCTCCTCCACCTTTCTCTCCCCTTGCACTTCATGTTACCTGGACTCGTGTCTTCCTTCATCAAGCCTACTCTCCTTCTTTGGAGGGGCATATTCTCCAGTAGCCCCCAGAAAAAGCGAACATAGAAAATTAACTTTCTTTGGAGACCTTGCTTGACTGAAAAGGCTTTATTTTGTCCTTGTTACTTGAGTATCAAGATAGAGAATTACAGGGTAGAGATAATTTTCCTTCTGCATATTGAAGACATTGCTCTGTTGCCTTCTAGCTTCCAAAATTACTATAGAAAAGTCTAAAATAACTTCAATTCCTAGTATTATGTTTTGAATTTAGTATTTTTTCCTCTCCTCTTTTTCCTCTCTAAAAGCTTATAGGAACTTCTCTTTATGCTCAGTTTTTTAAAAATTTATGATATGAGACAGATACTTGGTGAGTCTTTCTAATATGAAGAGTCATGTCCTTTAGCTCTGGGAACTTTTCTTCTATTTTGTTGATTTTTCTTTCCTTTCCATTTATTATGTCTCTCGTTTTAGAACTCACAGTTCTTGGTTATTAGACATCCTGGACTGGCATTCTCTTTGGTTTTTAACCTATGGGGTTGCTTCTTTTATTTTCTGATATATTTAATAAATTTTAGCTCTTCTATTGAGATTTGATTTCAGATATTGTCATTTTAATTCCAAGAACTTTCTTTTAAAAGAATGTGAGTATTCCTTTTAAACAGTATCCTGTTGTTTCATATGATATTATTATATTCTCATAACTCTGAGAATACCGATACCATTTTGGGAAAGCTTTCTTCTCCTGGCATTGTTTTCTTCCTCCAAATATCTGTTTTGTTTTGGTCTTATTTTCCATGCTAGGTGCTATTCTCAGACATCCCAAGCTCCTTATTGTCTGCTCCTGTTGCAAAAGAGATGGAAAGGCTGATTGGAAACTCTGAACTCATGAATGGGACTTGTTAACTATGGGCTTCACTGAAAAGCGATTGGCTGGAGCAATTATTTGAGGAATATCTGATATTGTCTTTATGTCTTCCTTTTAGAATGTTTGGATTCTTTGAAAAGGCGATACTGTTCTCCTGCCTTTAGGGTAAAAGCCTGTGTTCCACAGTTCTAAAAACCAAGTGAGAGGAGAGCATTTGCTCACCTGATTTCCCTGTTTTGGTATGGTACTCTTGTCTCAACTGTGCTATATATGTATCCAGCTCAGTGATCTTGTTTTATCCTCTCCAGAGAACACTAGGGTGAAAGAGTAGTGGTTGCCCAGTTATGCAAAAGTGGAACAGTGATTTGGGAATCTGAATCTTAAGCTGACTTCTAACTAATTTCTCTAGAAGAACCTGGTATGGCAAATCTCGGATACAAGTCAGGCTCATTCTTGACTTTTCCTTCTGTTTACATAGGATCCGATTGTCTCAGGGCTGTTGTGTCTTTGACCAACCTTTCATCTATTTTCCAGCTATCCAAATGTTTTTTTGTAGTCTTGTTCTCTCTGTTATTATGGATTTTTGCCTTAAAAATAATTTCAAAAATCTTTCACATTTAATTTAGATTGGGGAGGAAAGGAAAGAAGGTGCATGGATTCACTGTCCTTACCGCCCTTGTTGGCTTTAGCTCTATCTATGGCAGCGGTTTAAAATTTGTTTCTTGCAATGGAGTTCTGTCTTTAGAATAGTATGTAGAAGCTCTGTCATATAAGCAGGACTGCTCTGTTTGAGGAGGAAATGAGGGTTTGTGGTTCTACTTTCTCAATTCTCCTCTTACCCTTTCCTTACCTTGAGAACTCCCTAGAGAGCATAATTTGTAAACCACTGATTTAGAAGTTATTGAACATGATTTATCCCTCCAGCAGATGTTAGACATTGAGTGTAGTTCATGGCATTATGGAGAGAACATTTGAGTTATTCTTTTATAGATTAATTTTATTGTTTCTAAATGTTCGAATGGAGCAAGGCAAAGAGAAAGAATTATTCTAAACATTTTTTTCGTTGGAATAGAATTGGACTCAGCGTCCTTGCAGGCTAACTTTATAATTATAAAAATAACTATCAAATGCTATTTTTATTTGAGAGGAAAGTCTAGATTTACCTGAATATTAAACAATATTTAACTGTGCATTCACATTTTGATAATGGAAGATGTTGGAAATTCCCAAATTTACTTTCAGAAAGCTAACATTCTCTTTTATGCTGGGTTTTTATTAGAGCCAACATTTATTCTAAATTACTTATCTAATATAAGAGTCAGAGGTGGTCTTCAGGGTGAGAAAAAATATTTAGGGCTTATCTTACAGAGAAATCATTATTAAATTTGTGCATAGTTTAGCTTAACATTTATGTGCAGTCTAGCCATTAAGAACATTGTGATTTCCTTTTTTCTCCACCTTTCCCTGGAGTGGGCCATCAGTTACCTGATAAAGCCGTGGAAATATGTGGAAGTATTCATGCACTACAAGTCACTCAAAGGCTGAACTCAAGAGTTGGGAATGGGCACCAAGACTGAGAAACCTTGTCAAATGAAATGTATATTTTTTCTTTTTGAAAGGGAATCTTGCTCTCTCAGCAGGTTGGAGTGCAGTGGCACGATCTCAGGTCACTGCAATCTTCACCTCCCAGGTTCAAGAGATTCCTCAGCCTCCTGAGTAGCTGGCAGTACAGGCGCACGCCACCACACCCGGCTAATTTTTTGTATTTTTGTAGAGACGGGGTTTCACCATGTTGGCCAGGATGGTCTCGATCTCCTGACCGTGTAAAGTGCTGGGGTTACAGGCGTGAGCCACCGCTCCAGGCTTGAAATGTATTTTTGTATGTGTCTAAGATGAATCAATGTATTCTTGAGTGTGACAAACAAAAGAAAATAAAAACAAAAAACAAATTCACAGAAACCAAAAAGCACTTTACCAGTGTAGAGGACTAAAGTGAAGGCAGTGCAAGTAGCTCTTTGTAGAATCTTCCATTTGAATCCAGCCTCCTGCTGTTACTTGTTCACCATTACTCTCACTTCACAGAAGACTCATGCTTTACCTAAAAAGAATATTTCCAATCATGCTGCGGAAAAGACTTCATTAGCTTCAGTTGCAGGAATGTGACATCTTTAGAAAAGAGAAATGTGACCCAAACTTTTGTGAGAAACATTTTGTGTTTTGATTGCTATTTCATATTTGAAGGACTCTTGAAAAACTAAAAAAAACCTAAAACATTGTCTTGCTCATGGCCTCTTTTGGTGGCAGACTATGAATGGGACATGAAACCCCCATAAGATATATCTAGTGAAGCATTAAGAGATGAATAAACAGGTGCCTGCAGGAAAGGTACTCTTCTAGCCTTCTTATAGAAGAGTATTGAAACAGGAGAAAATGTTTACTTTATAGAGCTATCAACTGTAGAAAAGGAAGAGTCTTGGAAAAGACTTGTTCTGGCAAAGAGCACCCTTTGGCACCTCTGCAGAGAACATGAAGGTTGCCTGCAAACATACAATGTCTACTTGGTTACACGTGACCACAACAGGGTGTGGGCACCATGGCCTTGGCTTGCTTCTTGATGACATCATAAAGCTGGGCTCTGGCCAAAGGAGTTTGAGATGAGCCAACCTGTTGTGGAGCATGCAGAAGCCACTCATTGCTGTTGTCTTCAAGAAGCCAGAGGAAGACATGCAAAGAATTAAATAAAGACACTGAAGTTGTGTTACAAAACAGTTGATCCGATTGAATTATCCGCTCTTTAACAATCTTCTGAGAGTTCAATCAAAACTCGCACCTCTTCAAGCAATTGCTATTTTCGAGGGCTGAAACTCTTTTTCTTGAAGTCGCCACCATAAATGTTTGTCCTTGTTTTTATTTCTCTTTAATCTTTCACACACGGGCCTCTCCCACCTGTAGAATCTTGAGTGAGACCATGGGAAGCAGGCAAGGTCATTTTCTATGACTCATCTTGGTGGTGGAGAGCCCTGATTCCAGGATCTGAGATGTCTGCCAGGGGGATTCCCTTTCCTGTTTTTCTACCCTCCTTCTCTCTCTTCCCTCTTAACCCTTTTGTTTTTACTTTTTTTTCATGTTCACAGGCATTCTTTGCTCAGGCTCACTGAACCTGGGCTGGCTGATCTGAACCAGTGTCACTTTGTGTGGTTGGCGGTAGAGGCAAAAATGTAACATGTGTGAAATCACTTTAAAAATGACAAGGTGTTCTAGCAGGGTGGTTTCTCCTACTGTATCTTCAGGATTGTTATAGGATGTGGCTCACTCCACATAACACAGACCTTCCCTGTGGGCCAGTTTTGTCCTGAGCTCCTGTCTTTCCACCTGCTCTTGCTTTCCCCAGCTATGGTGATGTCCTCTCTGGGTCAGTTTCCCTTCTCTGCCTTTCTCTTCTTCCCATTATGACTTATCTACTCTTGCTCATTTCCTCAGAGCCTTCTTAGAAGCTGATTACTTTTGGTTGATCAAACACACTGGAGCCAAGGGGATAATGGTTAACAGATTTGATGGTAACACACCAGGGAAATCTGCATTTTAACTGGAGATTCCATGAACTCCAATATAAAGCTTGACAGTGAAATTTTAGGCAGCATGAGAGGTCAGTGGTTAGGAAGCTTTTCCTTGATAATCTGAAGCCTTGTGCGTGTGGATGATTTTTCTATTCCGCCCATTCAGGAGGTGAGCTACTACTAAATAAAATATTAAGGCAGGACGCGAAGGGAAGGCTTGTGGTTTGGGAGGGGCCAAGTAACAACGTCTTTTAAAGAAGAGCTAGGAAAGAAATAGTACAGTTAAGACATAATGTATAAAATATGGGTATTTTCAGTTACCCCAGCAGCCTCTATTCTGTTAACATTTCCCTGCATCTGGCTCTGAGAAAGGATAGGCAAATACAGGTTATGCAAATAGAGACAGGGTGTCATTGAGCTGGGAGTGGTTTGCCTGCCAAAGGAGATTGCAGAAATTATCTTTTCAAATTCTGGGGACTGTGGGTGTTTGCTGGTGACTGGTATTTCTATGAATCTAGGGACAAAGGCTTCTGAGTCTCTGGTGTCAACAGGGTGGCTTGACTCCGCCAGAGAGGCTGTTTCCCCGCAGATGATTTTCCAATCCTCTGCAGTAGGAGCCAAGTCTTAGCAGCACCTCCCTGGAGAAGATGCCCTCCTCGCCCACGTTGATCTTCATGGCCATCTTTTGCCTGGAGTCATTGGCTGCAATGCTTCAGAATGGCTTCTTGGTCACCATGCTGGGCAGGGAGTGGGTGAGGTGCCGGACGCTGCCCGCAAGTGACATGATTATGGCCGGTCTCGCTGCATCCCGGTTCTGCCTGCATGGGTTAGCAATGGCGAACAACCTCCTGGCCTCCCTAGATTTTTGGCATGCAGTTATCTGTTTGAACATCTTCTGGGACCTTTTCAATGCCCTCACTTCGTGGTTTACTGCCTTGCTTGCTGCTTTCTACTGTGTGAAGATCTCATCTTTCTCCCACCCCATCTTCGCCTGTCTGAAGTGGAGGATCTCTAGGTCAGTGCCCAAGTTGATGCTGGGCTCCCTGATTATCTGTGGCCTGGAAGTCATCTTATCAGCTGTTGGGAATATACTCTTTGGTCACATGAAGTTCTCTCTCAGTTCCTACGGAAATGAAACTCTAATTTATAGAGTGCAGAATTCATTTCAGCTCTACTTTTTGTTTTATGAAGGGTTTGTGCTGTCAATTCCATTCCTCCTGTTCCTAGTGTCCACCGTCTTGCTCATAGTGTCACTGTGCGGGCAGTTGGGGCAGATGAGGGAACGCAGGCCCAGCCCCTGTGTTCCCAGCACCCAGGCTTACACCATGGCTTTAAAGTCACTCACCTTCTTCCTTATCTTCTGTACATTTTACTTCCTGTCCTTGTCTGTTTCTGCTTTGAAAATCATAAACTTTCAGAATCACTGGCACTGGGCCTGGGAAGTGCTAATCTATGCCAACATCTCTCTACACTCTACTTTCCTGGTGCTGAGAAGCCCCAAACTGAAAAAGAGCCTGAAGACATGGTTTCGGCTCCAGTGCCCATGTGCTGCTGGCTCATAGGGCTTTGGAAGGTGCTGGCCATAGGGTGGTTGTGCTCTTGAGTTATCCATGTCAATAACCAGTCCTGTGATGAATGATCCTGGTTCTGGCAGGAATGCATGAGGTTTGGGTACTGTCTTTCTCTTTCCAGTTTCTTCTTTCTCTCCCATGCTATCCATGCCCCAGAATCCCTTTTCCGTCTTGCTGTGTTCCTACCATCCCCTCCACTGCTGTGAGACTCTAGTCCTAGTCCTCAATAAACTCGGCCTTTGCTGGTGGTCTCATTTCCTCATGGGCCCCCATGAATCTATATGCAAGCAACCCTAATATTTGCCAAGCATTATTTTGGTCTGTATGCCCTTTGTAGAGAACTGTAACTGTCGTCAGTTGTCTCTATGGGCAAACTGAAGCTTATTTTCTATCATTTTATTTTATTTTTGAGATGGGGTCTTGCTCTGTTGCCCAGGCTGGAGCGTATTGGCATGATGTCAGTTCACTGCAGCCTCCACCTCCTGAGTTCAAGCAATTCTCCTGCCTCAGCCTCCAGAGTAGCTGGGACTACAGGCATGTGCCACCATGCCTGGCTAATTTTTGTGTTTTTAGTAGAGATGGGGCTTCACCATGTTGGTCAGACTGATCTCAAACACCTGACTTTAAATGTTCCACCCTCCTCAGCCTCCTAAAGTGCTGGGATTACAGGCACGAGCCACCATGCTCTGCCTTGAAGCTTGTTTTTTAATAGTCACATGGATTGTCCAGCACCATCCACTTGATATCACCTGCCCTCCTGCTCCATGGCTGTGCTCTCAGCCCTGTCTCTCCACTTCAGCCCAAGAAATCTTCTCCTCTTCCCCAATGTCCTTTTCTTCCTCATGTGCTTCTTGGGCCTACCCAATACTTCCTTCTTTCCTTTCTCTGCCAATCTTTGTCATTCCCTTCCTTTGTTCTCTGCTTAAGATTGATTCCACCCAGGGAGCTTTTTCAGCCTGAACTCACAGAAAGCTAAGGACACGTAACAGTTTGGTTCTACTGTAGGTCACATCAATGACTTCATGTGCTCATGTTGAATTAAAAGAAATCGTCTGATGTAAAAATGCTTTTAGGTTTTGGCCAACAGAAGATAGATGGAAAACAAAGGAAATGTCCTACAGTTCTTAATTTTGATGATCCTACTCTTCATCTGCTCACCAAGGAGGTGGATCCCAGATGCTGCTGCTGAGGATGGGAATCTCCAGATTGGGATGTCTGCATCCCAGGGCTTGGACAAGATGAGCCACTAGGCCTGGGAAGAAAATTGTAGCAATTTCAATTTCCATTGGACTTATTTTTGTGTTCTCCTTTTAATTCCTATGTTGTGGACATTTTATGATGCACATAACATATTAGTACAATGTACATGCATATAATTAAAAATAAATATGCATATGGTGGTGTCTTAGTAGCCTAGGCTGCAGTGACAGAATACCATAGACAGGGTATTTAAGCAACAGACATTTATTTCTCACAGTTCTGGAGCCTGAAACAGGGTGCCAGCATGGTTGGGTTCTGGTGAGGGCCCTTTTCTGGGTTGCAGACAGACACCTTCTTGTTGTGTTCTCATATAGCAGAGAGATTTATCTGTTTTGTGTTTCTTATTATAAGGGCACTAATCCCATTCACGAGGGCTTCACCCTTATGAGCTAATTACCTCCTAAAAGCCTTATCTCTCAATGTTATCACATTGAGGATTAAGGTTTCATTTCAATGTATGAATTTTGGGAGGATATGAACATGCAGTTTATAGCTGGTGGGTTGTATGTTCACATATATATATATTACTGGTGGAGTTCATGATAAAAAAGTATGGAGACCGATAAAGTAAAAGAGATTGGGAAGAACACTAGGCATGGTTAAGAGAGAATCATATGTTCAAACTAGTCAAAACAGAAGCAATAAATAACAGGACAGAACAGAGGTTACAAATAATTTTCAAATAGATAAATGTATTTATGGTTAAATGTTCAATAATACTGGGAAGCTGAGGCCCCAAAACATTATGCTGCAGTGCTAGCTGGAAGCCAGGCTATGGCAGTAGAAGAGAGAGGGATGACCAGAGGCAAAATAACAAGATTGGGAATTTTTCTCTTGCAAGAGGATGATTAAAGGAGGAGATTCTCAAGTTGTTGATGAAGAATACAGGGGGATTTCCCCAGAGGGCAGAGCGAGAGTGAGGCAGGACGGAGGAACCTGTGGGAAGCTGGCACTGTGGCCAGGCTTTAAATTAAATAGACACATAAAGTCTATGAATTATCCCACCTAGAGAACACATATTATCCTCATCATCAATCATGAATAATTTTTCTTTTTCTTTTTTTGTAGCAACATGAGCAAGCTAATGACTTCCTACAGGGAGATTAATAATAAATTATGCGACTGAGCCTTGACACTCAAGCCACAAGTTGGATGGAGGCAGAGGAGGCAGGGAAGGCAGGAGCATGGCAGGGATAGGGGTATCTGTCTCCTCTATCCTTCTACTCAGCTGGGAATACCTGAAGACTGCCCTTCCCTTGGGCAGAGCTCCAAGAACTTTACTGAAGGTATCTGGGTGGGGAGCAGGTGGTGATTCAACTCTCATTTCTGTTCTATCTTCATAGTCTTTTGAGCGATGCCAGGTTAAGTGGACTTGTCTCAGGAGTTCCTAATTGGTTGATGTTCTCAATCTCCTCTTTTAAACTCTAGCTCATAAGAGTTTTAAACTCTAGCTTATAAGATTGTATCTTGACTAAAGATACAATCTAATATCTCATCAAGGCTTCCCAAAATTTCTGTGACCTCTCTCCAGCCTACCTTTTTGGCTTGATATGCCATAATCTCTGTGTAAGTCCTCTGTTGTAGCTAATTGTTCTGCATATAATTTTGTATCCCCCTCCTATGCGGATGCCTCATCTTTTTCCTTCCAGCATACAAGACAGTATCTTTGTTGTCTCACAATGATGGGGCTGTTACTGCAAAACTCTTCCAAGAAATCTTGGAATGGGACTAGGATGATCCCTAACACATAGAGCCACAGACTGGGAGTCACTTGTTGAGAGTACTGAGTTGAAGGTTTTCCATATAGAGAGCTGACTCAGGATCCCTATCCTACCTCCCTCGTGATTACAATGATAAAGGCTGGTTATAAAAAGTTAAAAACTCTCAGTCTTGGCTTTCACCTAAGGAGATTGATCTGGACGTGAGAAAGCCAAATGTGACAGACAAGCAAAAGACCACAAAAGAATCACCATGAAACACGTTGCACATTTAAATTCAAATGATCATTCTTTTGGATTAACTTACTCTGCACGTGGTATAAGCCGAGTAAATGTTTGTGGTCTATGTTTAGCACATCAAAGTGCTTTGAGGGCAGATATCTAATTCATTTTTGTAGCCCAATGTCTTTCAAAGGGTTATCATGGCATAGAGAATATTCTTAATAAATTATTATTAAATGAATTGAAGATTAAATTCACATCTTTATCATTGAAGGTGTGGAAGGCGGTTGAAAAAGATTCAAGTTTTCCATATTGGGAGGTTTGCAGCTGGCCATACTTCAGAGCTGTAAGCCCAAAGTTTTCCCCATTTCTCCAGGTTTCAGTAGAAAACAGCCAAATATCTGCCAGAAGAACAAGGGCAAGGAAGAGAGCAGTTGGGAACTCTATCCCCTGGAAATTTGCATCTTCACAGAAAGGCCGAGTGAGTGAATCACCTTAGTTCATCTTCTTTCCTCTACCCGGAAGAACTATGTCCATGATGGCTGGCCTATGTGCTGGAGAGACAATTCCACCTGGAAGTGGATTGGGAACTGGGAAGAGATGATGCATTCGATTCCCTTTTTGTGGGGGTCCTATATATGGAACTGGGAGGTTGCGGTGCCAAATGGAAGATGTGTATTCTATTAAAAACCCCCTTACTGTCATGTTACTTGATCCTGAGCCTTCAATGTTGCTGTATTTGGCTCAGAACAATTTCTGCTTTCCTATCTCCCCGTGACACGTTAACCTACTTACACTCACCTGGGTGTTGATTTCTGATTTTTTTTTTAACTCTTTGAAGTTCATTCCTGTAAAGAATGTGGTCTTTTCTTACTTTGCCCTCCTCTGGCTGATGTCAACTGTCTGACATTTGGTGCCGTGGACTTCTGTTTTATCCCTGATACTGTCCTGAATTTTACACTAGTTATTATGCCTCAGAATGGATGGAATAGAAGATAGCCATTCTAATAAAGTCATTGTCATCATCATCATTACTCTTGTCCATATGCAGAGATGTATAGTTTCTGATATATTTACCACATTTGTGGTCATATTTGTTTGTGATCCATATTTTTTACAGTTGAAAAAAGGAGGATTCAGAGAGGTTAACTGACTGCTTGACGATCTGTAGCAATTGTGACAAGACTCAAAATGGGCTTGTCAAAATCTGAGTTCAGCTAAGGATGAAAGAAGATGGAGGTGTAACATGTATTGCGAACGATGGCAGAGATTTCTGTGCTGGAATCAGTTTGGGTCTGGGTCTTTCCTCTGCATCACTGTGACTTTAGGTGGGAGTCTTAATATATAATTTGGAGCCTTATTTCTTTTATCTGTAAGATTATCTTCAATGTATTCTTCCATTCTAAGCCAAGATTCTAAGGCAACTTTGTGAATTAGAAAATAGGACACTTTTCATATTTTACAGATGGACAAAATAAGGTACAGAGGGGCTGACAAATCCAACAACTCACAATAAGGGGTGAAGCTTGGGCTAAAGGCTGTCTCAGCTCCTAGTACAGGGCTCCTTCTGCCATATCCCATTGGCCTATAACTACTGGGGGTTCCTCTGTGAAATGGTATTTTAGAGGTCACCAGTTATAAAATACAGACTTTAAATTTTGAAAAAAGTTGCCTGCCTCATTGTGTATAATTGTCTCCTGTGTTCTTTTTTTTATGATGACGGTGAGTAATAAGACTTGAATTAACCTTTCTCTGTAAAGGTTTGCTCAGTTTTCTCCCTATCTTGGTCAAAGGGGTCTTGCCATAGCACTCCCTTCACGGAGTTGTGAGAACTAAGGAGAGTACTCAGAACAATCCCTGCAATATAACAATCAGTCCCTGCTGTGACTGTGAGTGCTATCTCAGTAGCAGGTGTGCCCTGTGGATGATACTACTGAGCTGCCAGCAGGTGCATGATCCTGTCTTAAGTGTCAACTTCGAGAAGTATAACCTCCTGTGTAAAAACACTAAATGCCAGGGCCTGACATATTATCCACTTTGATGTTGACATGGGCAGAGAATAGGCAGAAGAGCAGGCAAATTTTTGGGCAGGCATGGGGGCTTTGGAAATTAAGCCTTGACAATACTTGCATCTATTCCTAGAAGAAGAAACCTCTTCACCCTCCTCCGACAGCCTGCGTCCTCTACTCTGCCTTAGCCTCTGCATTTGGGGCAGCTGGAGGGACAGACACATCCTATAGGACCTTCCAGAGCAACACAGCAGAAATAGCCCTTGAAGCTTTGGGACCCATCTTGTCCACAGAATAGATGAATAGAGACCACACGGTTCTGGGATCTTTGGTGACTGACAAGAAGGCCATCATCTTGGCTATCATTTTATTCCTTTTGTGCCTGGTAGCAATAGCAGGCAATGGCTTTGTCACTGCTGTTCTGGGCATGGAGTAGGTGCTACGGAGAAAGTTGCTGCCTTGTGATAAGTTATTGGTCAGCTTAGGGGCTTCTTGCTTTTGTCTACAGTGGGTGGCATTGGGTAAGACCATTTATGTTTTCCTGTATCCAACAGCCTTCCCATACAACCCTGTACTGCAGTTTCCAGCCATCCAGTGGGACTTCCTGAATGCTGCCATGTTGTGGTTCTCTTCCTGCCTTAGTGTCTTCTATTGTGTGAAAGTTGCAAGCTTCACCCACCCTGTCTTCCTCTGGCTAAAGCACAAGTTGTCTGGTTGGGTACCGTGGATGCTGTTCGGCTCTGTTGGGCTCTCCAGCTTCAGCACCATTATCTTTTTCATAGGCAACCAGAGGATACATCAGAACTATTTAAGGAACTGTCTACAATCTTGGAATGTCGCCAGCAACAGCATAAAGAGCTCCTGTGAGAAATTCTATCTCTTCCCTCTGAAAATGGTTACCTGGACAGTGCCCATTGCTGTCTTTTTCATTTGCATGATTTTCTCATCATCTCTCTGGGAAGACACATGAGGAAGGCCCTCTTGACCACCTCGGGATTCCGAGAGCCCTGTTTGCAGGCACACATAAAGGCTCTGCTGGCTCTCATCTCTTTTGCTATCCTCTTCATCTCCTATTTCCTGTCACTAGTGTTCAGTGCTGCAGGTATTTTTCTACCTCTGGACTTTAGATTCTGGATGTGGCAGTCAGTGATTTATCTGTGTGCAGCAGTTCACCCCATCATTTTGCTCTTCAGCAACCCCAGGCTGAGAGCTGTGCTGGAGACGTGCTGTTCCTCAAGGTATGGGACATCTTGAACCACAGCTGATGAAAAACTTCAAGGGGATCCTTATGGAGAAGGCATGGACTCAAAGGGACATGGCTCTTCTTTTTGCCATATGGAATGTTTTCTCCCTTTTGCTGTAGTTAATGATTAGAAAAATAACTTAAATGAAATAGGATTCAAGGTGAGAGTAAAGGTCCTCAAGTATAGGCTACTGTCACATTATATACTCAGCAAGCATGTAGTTTGTGTGGCCGTGGTTCCTGTGAAACTTGACGTGGTCAAAGAATTCAGAAACTTTTATTTTTTCTGTGATCGATCTCTTTGTGTTTAAAATAATCCTTCTGGGAACTGAATGCAAAGATCCTAAAACATCATGCAATATTTTGTCGGTTGAATGGAACTGGGGAATGTTTTTGGAACTGCAGTTTTCTCGGGCTTTGTCCTGTGAACCACCTTTCCCTTCTCATCAATTCACAGTTTTCTGGCCATCTACTGTGGTGCCTCTTCTTCTTTCCCTGGAAGAGTTTTCTGGTGTCTAATTCTCTACACAGAGTATGGTGTAATTGCTGCACGTGTGTGGTGGTGTGTGTTGTCAGGGATGTGGATACGCTCCAATGACCCTTGGAGGTCCCTCTGAGTGCTAGGGGTCGATGAGTTTTTTGTGATGCAGGTTCTCTGCAGTAGCCCAGCCTGTTAGTTTCCTCTGTATGTGTTGAGGTCTGTGGGTTCAGATGTGACTTCTTTTGGTTGATATTGGGACCTGCTGAAATTCCCCTACTTACATGGGGAAGTGTATATCTAAGACCTAAGATTTAAGAAGAAAAAGTCTTTGTGTTTGGTGAACAATGTGCAGACTGCCTTTCTGCTTTTCCCAGCTCCTCTCAAACGTTCCTTAAATTCAGTGACCCCTTGAATCATTCAAACAAGACAACCCTCAACTGTCCTCCATTCACTTCAAAATCTCTTGGCCTCCTTTTCTAGTTTTCACCTCCACCACACTCCTCTGCATTAGAATACAGGTCTCTGCTTTTGGCTTTTCTAGGCTGATATTGTGCTCCTAGCCCACCTGCTCCTGCCCCCTTTCTCTCTGCTGCTGAGTCAAGGATTTCTACTTCTACACAAATCTTCCAACTTTCCCTCTTTATTGTCCTTCTCTTCTTCCACAAATGTGCCTGAACTTTTTTTTCTGAAAACATTCCCCTTATCTGTTTCACTCCTCCCGGCCCTGTGCCCCTCTGCTGCCAGTGAATCACTTGCAGGGTCCTCCTGTGTGCCTTCCAATCCTTTCCTGCTTTCCCGTTCTGCTGAAACATGTTTGTTTCTACAGGGACACACAAAATCTCTTTGTCACTAAATGTGATACTGTACCCAGCCCTTATCTTCCTATGTCTCTGTGGTATTTGCCTCTGTTGAGAACAAATGATTTCCTTAAAATAAACTGATTAAAAATATTTTTACAAAAGTACTTCTGATCTCTGTGAAAGATTTTTAAAAAGAGAAAATAACCCTCACCCATAATTGCCCACCTGCACATCTTTCTAAAAGTTGTTCTCTTGGTGATGATGCTAGGATCTCCTCCCAGCTCCCACTGGGTCTTTCTGTGTCCTCTTCATTAATCACTCATCCTCCTGCCCCTTGGTTCTGTCCTTAGCCAGCCCTCTTCTTCCTTGGAGATGAGATTTAATCTCTTTCCTTTGTGTTTAAATCTACTCACATAGCTTCAATTATGCTCTTCCTGTTGCTAATTACCAAAGCCTTGACCTTTCTCTAAACACCAATTCTATATTTTCTTCCACTTATTGGACGTTACCACCAAATAGTACCATGAGCAAATGTAGCAAGTTCAAAGTATTTCCTTCTGTTTTATTTCCTCCTCCTCTTCCTCTTCCCACCAGCCCCTCCCCTGCTCACGTGAATCCATTCATCTATTACAGCTATCCAGTAAATCAGGCTATCGACCTCTGAGTTAATTTTCACCCCTTTCTCTCTGCTGAGCCCTTGTACCTAATCGGTAACCATTTTCAAATTTTGTCTCTGTGATGCCCCCATCATCTGTCTTATTCCCATGCCTGATCCTTGTTGAGATGAGACTGTCCTCCTCTCCCACCTGCACTGCTGAGATTTCTTCTTTACCACTTGCTTATTTTCAGGGTTTGCTACCACCCCACTCAGAACTATCATTTCCAGATTAATCTCCTGAAGGTGTATCACCCGAATTATCTCTCAGTGCTTTATTTATTTATTTATTTATTTATTTATTTATTTATTTATTTAGAGACAGTCTTACTCTGTCACCCAGGTTGGACTGCAGTGGCATGATCTCAGTTCACTGCAACCTCCACCTCCTGAGTTCAAGTGATTCTGTTGCCTCAGCCTCCTGAGTAGCTGAAATTATGGTGCACACCACCATGCCCAACTAATTTTTGTATTTTTAGTAGAGATGGAGTTTGCCGTGTTGACCAGGCGGTCTTGAACTCCTGACCTCAAGTGACCTGCCTGCCTCGGCCTCTCAAAGTGCTGGGATTACAGGCATGAGCCACCATACCCAGCCTCTCAGTGCCTATTAAATGAAGCACAGGCCTCCTAAATGTGGAATTCAAGAACCTCCATAATCTGGCAACAACTTTATCTTTCAGTGCCATTCTAGTAGAATCCTGTTTTGCAGTAAATTTGGATTACCATTGTTCTAGGCACAGCTGAAACTCCCTCCCTGACATCCTGAAAAGCGCTCTCTATTCCCTCGTGTACCTGTCAAAAATCCTACTTAATTTTTTTTCTGTTTAACTTTTAAAGGTTAATTCGAATGGTAGCTCTTCAGTGAAGCTTTTCTGGATGCCCTCCAAGCCTTGATCTCTCCCACCTTTGAGGACGTATAAATTGGAGTTCCTCAGTTGTGACATTAATTCTGCCTGCAGCGCTGATGTTTGCATAGTTGTCTCCTCCACCCTAGAAGATACTAAACTTCCTAAAGGCATGGGCTGCCTCATACTCTTCCATGCATCCTCTGAAACACTTACAAGTACGAGCTGCACTGAGCAGAATGGTTCTATAACCTGGAATCCAGCTAGAAGCACATGTCCTTTTATCTGTACATTTATCCCTGAGGTGCCTACTATATTTTTATGCCGATGTTTGAGCTGCATTTCCTTTATTGTCTGGTTGGCTTACTTTTTGGAAGTCACACTTAGACTTATGCACGATGTAGAAATAATAAATGGGTGAGTGAGAGAGTAAAATTTGCCTGATTTTATGATGTCTTTGACTTATTTCTTGTACATTTGCCTGTTGCTAAGCAACAGTGAACAGCAGGCTTTCAGTCCTTCCTATGGGAAACTTAGTAGAGTGCCAATTCTTCTCTTTGTTACTGACCCAATCTCCTTTTCCATAGCGCCCTACATAAGCTACTCTTTGTTCCTTCCGCTGTTCACACCATTAGCCTAGGAGAACAGAGAATCTTCCAGAATCTGAATGATCTCCCCACAGGGACAAATTCCCTTGGAGCTTGAACACACAGGGAGAAGTAAAAGAGAAGAAAGGTTAGTTGTATTTTTAAAATATTTGGTAACTTACTGTGAATTTTTGCCTATAGTATAATCTCATCATGAATTATGAGTTGTAATAAAAATTATAAATTATAACATTTTTCATTATTACCTTCATTATATAATTAGGAATTACAATAGCAATCATTTACTGAATGCCTATTTTGTGTGAGGGACAGGACTAGAACACTGATTGGCTTAGTCTTTTGTGTACTTGTTTCTTAAAACAACAATGTAAAAAAAATGAGACTTAGAGGGATTTACTGAGGTCTCATGGTCAGTGAGTGATAGAATTTGAGATACTTTAGTGCCGTAGTATTTAAAACAGTGTGGTACTGATATAGACAATAAGATAATAGAATATTATAAAGGAAGTGAATAGACAAGCACATCAACAGACAGCCCAGACAATGGTTACATGAAAAATTATATGTGTGATAACTAAAGCATTTTAAATCAGTGAGGAAAAGATGGTCATTTAGTTTTGTGGTATACTGGTATGCCAATTGGAGAACCAAAAAGTTAGAGCTAACATTTAATCATAAATTCCAGATAGATAATCTTTTTTAAAAATTTATTTTTTTATTTTTTGAGACAGGGTCTTGCTCTGTCGCCCGTGCTGGAGTGCAGTGGTGTGATCTCAGCTCACTGCAACTCTGCCTCCTGGGTGCAATTGGTTCTCCTGCCTCAGCTTCTGTAGTAGCTGGAACTACAGATGAGCACCACCGTGCCTGGCTAATTTTTGTGTTTTCTGTAGAGACGGGGTTTCACTATGTTGCCCAGGCTGATCTCAAACTTGTGAGCTCAAGTCATCCACCCACCTTGGCCTCCCAAAGTGCTAGGATTAAAGGTGTGAGCTGCTCTCGGCCTTTTTTTTTTTTTTTTTAAGTTGGTGGGTATAATAAGGCATACATTTTAACTTTTGGTGGGCACTACCAAATTGTCTTCTGAAAAGATCTTGGGCCAGCTTATGCTCGTGTCAGCAATGTATGAGAGAGAACAAATGCTTATTTTCTTACCTTCTCCTCAATTCTGGATTTTATTCATTTTTGATGATAAATAAAAACAGCATCTTTTAGTTTTATTTCCTTTGATTTTGTTTAACTAAGATCAATATTTTTAACCATTTTCTACATGGAAATTGTAAACTGCTGGTTTTCTTTGCATTTAAACTTTACTTTCAAATTCATTTTAATAGGCAGTTTCTTGTGGCAAGTAATCCTTCTCTGATATAGACAGATAATCTTTAATCTAAAAATTAGTTAAAAAATCCTTTTTAATTTTTAAGAATAATTCAATTTTTTTTCTTGAGACAGAATCTTGCTGTCACTCAGGCTGGAGTGCTGTGGCACGATTTTGCTCACTGCAACTTCTGCCTCCTGGGTTCAAGCAGTTCTCTTGCCTCAGCCTCCCAAGTAGCTGAAATTACAGGTGCATGCCGTCACTCCTGGCTAATTGTTTTGCATTTTTAGTAGAGACAGGATTTCACCATGTTGGCCAGGCTGATTTCAAACTCCTGACCTCAGGTGATCTCCTCACCTTGGCCTCCCAAAGTGCTGGAATTACAGGCATGAGCCACTGTGCCCAGCCTAATCCAATTTTTCATATATTTTATTCTATGAAATACTGCCTTTCAATTTTGAAGGAATGTTTCCTTTGCTCTCCCACCTTTTTGGATGTCATTGTAGAATGTGTACACACTCTTCAACTCCCATAAACCAGAGAAGCCCTGTTTTCTCAAGGTCTTCTTACACAAGTCCAGAAATATCAAGTCATAATAAAATAATTAGCAAATGTGAGTACAGAAGGATTATACACTTTTTTTAAAATGAAAAAACACTATAGTAGGAACCACCAAAGTCCTTTTCAGTATTAAAGGACAAGCAATAGACTTCCAGAGAATATTTACAAACATTTTTTAAAAGATAATAGCTAATATCTGTAATATACAAAGAGTTCCTACAAACCAATAAAAAACAAGCAAATTAATAGAATGATGGTTAAATGACAAAAATAGGTAATTCACATAGAAGGAAATACAAATTGCCAAGTAAACATGGAAAAGAAACTAATCCTCACCCTTAATCAGGGAAGTTCAAATTAAAAGATTAATGAACTTTCTGCTATAAACGCAGATATGTAAGTCAGTAATTTTCCCCTTCTTTCACTAGAAATCACAGAAGAGCAACAAGAAGGTTGAAAAAGATCCTGAAACCTCTATTTTAATGAAGCTGCAAGACAGATAATCCACAAATTCCAAATTATGAGAAATCACTATCAATCATAGATGGGATCAAGTAGAACCAAGAAAGAAGTGAAAAGAAGTAGAAAGAGAAGTGAGAGAGCCTAGTGGGCACAGAGCTAAGGAAAATCCAGCAAAAATATACTTTCTGCAGAAAAGAGACTCATCCTGAAATGCAAAAGCCCCTTAGTAAGCATGCATTAGTTTTCTATTGCTATATAACAAATTACCTCAACACTTGGTGGCTTATAACAGTTATCATCTCAGTTTCTGTGGATCAGGAATGCAGGTGTGCCTCAACATGGTCCTCTGGCTCTGGGTCTCACATGGCTGCAGTCATGTCCAGGCTCAGTTGGGAAGGGTCTAATTCCCCGCTCACTTTTGTGGTTGTTGGCAGAATTTGGTTCCTTGTGGGTTGTTGGACCAAGGCCTCAGTTCCTTATGAGCTGTGGGCTGAGCCTCCTTTATCTCCTTGCCAATTGGCCCTCTCCTCTGTGTCTCACTTTCTCAGAGTGAGCAATTAAGAGAGCATCAGACAGTGGTAGCAAGCTGGGAAGGCACACGCTTTTAGGATCTAGTCAATTATTATTTTCTCATCATTGCTCATAGGTGGCAATGAATACAGACATAGTCCAAAAAAAACCAACAGATTATGAGAATGCATAAAATTATAATTATAAAGATAAGAACTAGAAGAAAAATGTATGCTTTCCTTACAATTTATAGAACCACAAACAAAAATGAAGAAACATACAGCATTATACAAATTCTAAAAAAAATTTCCAGCCTTAAAACAAAACATAAAGTAATGTGTCAGAACTAAGACCAAACATACTGGACATACAATTAAGTAAAAATGGGCTTTACAACTAAAACAGAGCAGTCTTCAGATCGCTGCTAAAGGCAAAACACAACTGTAATATTTATAACCCTAAATACAACAAAGTGTTATAGAAAATTTAAAAATAAAATAATAAAAGGCAATGTTAGTTAAATGTAAAAAAGAAATTCATGACAAAATTATTAAATGAGCTAACAAGAGAAGTTTTTAATATTAAGAGGTAAAACACAAAATAAAGACAAAATTGGTGTGAATACCTATGTGCTAAATAGTATAGCATCCATAATTGTGAAACAGAAATTACAAGAAACACAAAAACATATAGTCAGAAACACCAAAAGCAAATGACTTCAATTATCCAAGAAGACAAAAAGTAAATACAGTAAGTAACCTCATCTACAGGTTCTTAGAAACCCTGACTTTCAATGAAACCACATATAATGAACCAGTTTTACGATAGGCTAATTGATGTAAGAAAGAGTTAAGTTTCTACAGTATATAGTACAAAAATAAGACCAAACTTTAAAAAAAGATCCCAAACACTCCTAATATTAATAAATGTGAGCTATATATATATTTAAGAAAGATCAATAAAAACTAGTAAGATAGAAGATAGCTCTTTCCCCAATTTTTGGTGCATCAGTCAGTGGTGGTGACTGCAGCAGTGGTGGATTAAATTAAGGGATAAATGTGGGCAAAGCAAAAATTGTAAGGAGCACCTCCTACCACCACAGTTTAAAATCAAGTGAAAAGTAGGGCAGGCTCGCTGAGCGCTTTCATGCTGCATTGTTGATTGTCATGCATTTGTACGATTATCATACACTTTATAAATTTTTATTTTACAATGATTTTTGTTCATTCCTTTATTTGTCAACCCACTTATTCCATATCAGGGGGGTGGGTAGCTGGAGCCTCTACTGGTAGCTCAGAGAACAAGGCAGGACCCAACTTTGGACGGGACACTGTTCCTTCGCAGGACACACTCACACTCACACCCACACTCATTCACACTGGGATGGTGCTGACACACCAGTTAATCTAATGTGCCTTCAGGAGGAAATCCGAGGACCCATGGAACACCCATGCAGATATTAGGAGGACTTGTAAACCCTACAACTGGTGGCCCTGCCGGGGATCAATATTATTTTTCTCATCAACATGTCGTTATTCCAGGGCCTGCTATATAAGCAAATAAATTAGGTCTTATTGATAGATATTAAACTGTGCACATGCCCAGAAAATACAACTTCTTTGCAAATACCAGTGAGTCACAAAAACTGAGAAATGGAAGTTGCATAAAACAGAAAACTGCAACCTAATCTCACTTATACATATAAAATTCTCAATAAAATATTAGAAAACACAGTTCAACAGTGCATTACATTATATCATTTCCAAGTAGAACTTAGTCTAGGAATTTAAGGATAATTCAATATTAGAAAAAAAATTAATATAACATACTGATACTTGTAAAATAAATGTAATATAAACTCATAAAGAAAAAGATTAATTATAATTTTAAAAATCCTACATGGCAAAAATTTGTAAGAAAATTACAAAAAGAAAACCCTGGGCAACCCATATTATAACAAAAATTTAATTTCCAATATATAAAGAACTCTTAGAAATGATAGGTATAGGTTGGCCAAGATTTTTTTTTTTCTTACTTCTCATTTATTCACATTGCATGGATTGTTACACTTCCTTGATGGGAGCATTCAAAAATTAATACAGCTGAGATAATGTTGTCTGACAATTCAAGTGTTTTAGTTTTAGAAAACAACTTCCTATTTAAAGCGAAACAGAAACAATTTATCCATCGGATTGCTAAGAAGTGTTACATTTCTGTTACAATTGTGTCTGCATCAAATGGAGAGTCCTTGTCCTCAATGTGATTGTTACTGGCTGAGAACAGACAGTGGCCTGTGTTGAGTGCCGGATTGGAAGAGACCTCACTGTCAAATACCATACTACAGGACACACCAGTTTCTACTTAAAATTCCCACCTCCAGAATGAGGACTCATCAGAGGTTTAGGAGTTTGCAAAACCTTCAAATGCATCATGCTTCAATTTTGACTCTTCCGAAATAGAGTAACTGACAAATGCTCAAAAAACAAACTTGATTACCTTTAGCTTTTACTGAAAAGGCTCTCAGTGAAAATTTGTTTTGAACTCTTAGTGGAGAATAAGGTAGAATATTAGTTTTTCTTCCCCTCTACACCAGAAAAGGTAGTTTTTTTTTGTTTGTTTGTTTTGTTTTGGCATGCAGCATATATAAAATGTGATCTAGAATTTAAGTTATAAAATAGAATAATCCTCTTAAAATCAGTCCATGAACAGTCGGACTTGTCTTTCCGTGGAAAACAATCTAAATTAATTTAAAAACTGGACAGATTTTCAGTCTAATTCTAATAATGAAGATGGCATAACGAATTTTTTTTGCTTACTAGGAATGCACAAAATGATGAGTGGACACACAGGCTTTTTTTTTTTTTTTTTTTTAAAGGCCACTGGAATACTTAGTATTTGTCAAGATGCCAAACAATTTTAGAATAACAAAATACACACCTTCCTTTAGGCCTGTATATGATACAATTCATAGATTCTCAGACAAAAGATGAAAATTTCAGTCCACATTAAACGTTTTAAAGCCTAATTTTGTTAAACTAAACCCATAAATCAGAATTAGCTGTTAACATAGTGGGGAAAATAGGTAAGTCCTCCAGGGGCCCCATGCCCCAAGTAAAAAGGAGTTAAATTTTACAATAAAATCCACATACACTGAGGCTCTTTACACTGATAAAGTGAAAACCAACCAGTTCTAAAGCATAAAAGTCATTTTAAGAAAACATCACATTTTGAGTTATGGTATATGCATCACATTTTCTCCTGTAATTTTCACCTTAACGGTGATAGTCTTAGCAGCAACAATTTGCTGGGAATGTTAGGAAAAAAGAAAGCCACACATACCCACTAATTTAAAAATATAGAAACAATTTTTTACAGAAAGGAGAGGCTTAACAGGTAATCCAATCATGATCTTTTCATGCCATTTTCTGTAAACTTTCCATACACAGACAGAAGTGTCCTAAAGATGCCTGTGAGCTTCTGATTCCAGCTGGTGCCAGGGGCACATGTGTGGCTAAGTTGCAGCGAACTTAACTTTGTTCCCCTTAGTTCCTCTTCATCTTTTTAAAAGTTGAATAAACCTCAGGTGAATTGGGCAGGGCTGATATTATTTTAACAGCATCAACCATTTGCTTACTGTAACTCATCTGCAACAAACACTCACGTGCATTCTCAATTCTAAAGTAAATGTAAAAACAATGGCCCCGTCCTCCCTAGGTGCATACTACAGCTATGTCTGAACGCATCCTGTAACAGTACAAGCACACCTCTCCGCAGGGATTTATCCAAAGCCACACACTAGGCCAAATTCCCCTGGTGGAATCTAAACACTGAAAGTACAGCAAGAACCTCATGACAGCGTTGGCCCAATCACACACCTCAGGTACTCAGGAGTTAATCATAACTGATCATAAAATTGCCCCCCCCCCCCCAAAAAAAAACTTTATACCTAAAGATTGTAGTTTTAAAAAAGCATCTGTACCGTCCACAGTTATTTTGACTACTTTTTTTCTAAATGAGAATACACTCTGCACTGAAGATCAGAAAGTACACACATGAGCCCTTGGACACTGACCCTCAGCCTCTACACAACATCAGCTGGTATTAGTCTCAAATGATTCATGAGAAATGAAAATGGAAGTTTAAACGTTAAATTTTGAATCTTATTCATGTGCCCAGAGTCTTCAAAGAATGCTCATCTTACCTGACAGCTCTGGAGAAGTGACATGGATATGTGTATGCATAACCATGGCTCCCTTCCAGACACATGGAATCTTCTTTAAAAAGTAAAGATATTTGGGCCGGGCACGGTGGCTCAAGCCTGTAACCCCAGCACTTTGGGAGGCCGAGGCGGGTGGATCACGAAGTCAAGAGATCGAGACCATCCTGGTCAACATGGTGAAACCCCGTCTCTACTAAAAATATAAAAAATTAGCTGGGCATGGTGGCGCGTGCCTGTAATCCCAGCTACTCGGGAGACTGAGGCAGTTGCCTGAACCCAGGAGGCGGAGGTTGCAGTGAGCCGAGATCGCGCCATTGCGCTCCACCCTGGGTAACGAGTGAAACTATTTTAGCTTAAAAAATCAAAAAGCAGAGGACAAACATCTGTCACAGCGTGGCAGTCCGGTTCATTTGGTAACAGAACGAGTCACATGTCGGTTGAGCCCACCGGAGAGAAGCATACAGGCCAGCTTCCTTCTGGACACGGCCGGGCACCCTGTTCCACAGCCTCTCTGGTGGTGGCGGCAGACCCCAAAACCCACGGGTTGGAAGAGCCTTTGGGAAAGCGAATCGTTACCCTGATTGCAGTCCTTGAAGAAATCACTTATGGTTAGTTTAATAAACAAGGGAACATTAAAAACTTCCAAAAATTGCATTCAAATGTATTTACACTTTAGACAGTTCTTAAGAAGGGAGAGTACGGTTTCTTAACACTTAACATTTAAAGGTTTTATTGGCTATGTTAATCTTCACAGGAGTTTTAAGTTATCTATAAGTTCTTAGAATGTCAAAGAGAAGAAAAACGAAGTTTAAGGGGGTGGGAGAAGCCGCAACTTGGTAGCCATTTCACAGCCGATCTCGTGTGTTCAGGCATCCCTTTTTTCCAGTAAAATTTTGTGCAGCTCCTCTGCATCCTCGCTGGTTTTTACCCGAATCAACATGGTAACTGGGATGGTGGCGTTCTTCTCATCAATTGGTGGATTTGGAACACAGACGATAAGAACATTATTTTTCCCTGTTCGGGTACATGGCATATTGGGCGGAATCAGAACATTCAACAATATGTTGCCTAAATTGGTGTCTGCCCGCACCAAAAGCTGTGTCTTCTGATTCACTGTAGGTTTTAAATGCAGGGTACCTATGCCTTTCTCTTTAAACTCATTGTCTTTCTTGTAAAATAGTTTACACATTTTGGAGTAAAAAGCGTCGTCTTCTTTTACTTCAGTAACTACTACTTTGGGTGGCTTATCACTCCCTTCTTCATCTCCACCTTTGCATTCACTACGGTCACCTTCTACTTGGCCCTCCAATGGTTTAGCGGGAAATGGTGAAGAGACTGGTTTACTCTGGGTAATATCTTTGCCAAATAAACTGGAGCTTCCAGGGGAAAATGAAAATCCAGTCAGGGGGACAGAGCTTAATGAGCCCACAACAGAGCTACCAACTTTCTTGCCGAAGTTCGATGAGGCACTTGTTGCTCCTAGTGATGGGTCCGTTTTCTTTTCAGTTGCAACCTCCACCTTCTTTTCAGGTGTATCTTCAGTTTTGTTGCCATGAAACAAAAACGTTGACTCTTGCTGTAACTTTGTTGAGCCAAAAAAGGAAACAGACTGTGTTTCAACCGCCGTTTTGTTAGATTCACTTTCCGAATTGCTGCCACCGTCCCCGTGCTGCTGTTCAATGTTTGCTAGGTATTTCTCATAGTCTTTAAAGATGGGCGTCAGATCACAGAGTGGGTTTGTATTCACGTGCTTCACTATCCAATCCCGGACCGAGCAGTTCAAGGCAGCCAACTGCTTGTGATAGGCATTCCCGACACAAGCTTTACTGGAAGCAAGGCCAGAGGAGGAGGGCTGCTGACTGTCCCCATTCGTTTTGGGATTTGAAACTTTTTTCTCAACCAAGGCGGTAGGGCCATTTGCAGCAAGAGAACCAAAGGCTACCTTGGGCTTTGCTGCTGCCCTTGCACTGGTGAAGGGAGGGGCACTGATTACATTGTTTCCATTGGAAATTCCTTCTAAAGGCTTCCCTCCAGCGCTGCTGCCAAATCCAGGAAACGGTCCTCCTCCAGAAGGTACAACCAAACCTTTAAAACCTTTAAAGGCTCCTCCACTGTCAGACTCAAACCCCACATTTCTGCGCTTTGCTTTTATTGCTCTGTTCTTCAAGACTTCCTCACTGGCCACTGAGAATGTTCCCACCTCTTCAGCTTCATCCTCTTGATCCCAATTCCTTTCTGTCAGTTCCTTCTCAGCAATTCTTTTGGCCATGTTTCCAAACCTGCCGGGCGGCAGCCGCGGCACTAGCTTGGTCTTGGGCGCGGCGGCGCTGCGTTTTGAAGCGGCCGGTGGTGGGCGGGCTGCGCGCGCTCGGCCGCTTCCGGTGCTGCACTGCGGCTCTCAGAGGACTTGGTGCTCCGCAAGCCCTGAGACTCAAACACCATATGGGGGTGGGGGGGAACCCTTCACGCTGTGTTCGGCAGGGAGGCGACAGCGCCGGCTCAGCCGGAAACCGCAGGGGGAACGCCGCGGAACACGCTCCGGGTGGCCATTTTGTAACTCGAATCTACCCACAAAAGCCAGGTTAGCCAAGATTATGCCACTACAGTCCAGCCTAGACAACAGAGGAAGACCCCGTCTCAAAAAAAGAAAGAAGGAAAGAAAAGAAAGACAGAAAAAGAAAGAAAGAGAAGAGAGAGATTCTCATGTCTCTACCTCCCAAGTAGCTAGGATTACAGGCGCAGGCCACCGTGCCAAGCTAATTTTTTTATTTTTAGTAGAGATAAGGTTTCACCATGTTGGCCAGGCTGGTCTTGAACTCCTGGCCTCATGTGATCCGCCTGCCTTGGTCTCCCAAAGTGCTGGGATTACAGGTGGGAGCCATCGCACCTGGCAAGATGTTAATTATTCTTAATTTGTTAATTTAGTATATATAAGACCTACAAAGTACTCTTTGCCTCTTTTTAAACCTACAAAAGTAACACTAACAGATTCTAAGGTTGTTATAGAAATTGAAAGGTCAAAAAAGGTAGGTGGGCTATATTATATCTTAAAATATAGTATGAGCCTCAAAATTTAAAAGTGCGTGTGCATATACACTATAGAATAGATAGTCCAGAAAATTAATTCATATGCATATGGTAATTTAATATAAATTCAGTATAGATAAAAGTAATATTTCATATCAAAGAAAATGACTGATGTTGAGATAACAATAGGCATCTGAAAAAAAATGTTGTCATATCTCAAACCATATACCAGGATAAAGTCCAACTATATCAACGTTAAATGTTAAAATGAAACAATACAATTGCTAGGAATAAATGGGAGGAGGGATTCTTTTAATATTGTGGGATGTGGATAGTCTTTCAAACTCATGAAGAAAAAGATTAATTATAATTTTAAAAAATCTGCATGGCAAAAATTTACAAGAAAATTACAAAAAACAAACAAACAGGGAAAATACTTGAAATCCATATTATAATAAAAATTTAATTTCCAATATATAAAGAGCTTAGAAATGATAGGCAAAGGATCACCAATTCAAAAGAAAAAGAGAAAAGGCCAAAAATATGAATATGAACTTCACAGAAAAGGAAATACAAATGGCTTCTTAAACATAGAAAAGATACTTGATTTATAATAAGAGAAATGCAGATTAAAACTACATTGGGCTACAATGCTTAGACTATCCACATGGCAAAACTTTGAAAGCATGCTCTTTTGCCAAGTTATTGGAGAATCAAGCTCTTTACCACATTGCTGATGGAAGCATAAATCAGTATACTCTCTTTAGAGGGAAATTTAGCAATATACATCAAATTTACTAATGCATGCACCCTTGGATCCAGTCATCTTCCTTGGGATTTTTGGTGCCTAGAACACCCTCCGTGTGAGTTACAATTTGTGCCCCACCCTCTTGGACCAGCTGGGACATGAGTCTGGTCATAGGTCTAGAAGAAATGTGGGGTGGGAGTGTGATCATTCCAGGATCTGCAATGCCTTGCAAAGAAACTACTTGAAGTGGGTCCCTTACAGGCTTTCTGCAGGAAAGAAGCGATCTATCTCCTCAGATAAAGTAGGAAGGGCTGCTTCTATTGGTAAAGAAGATCTGGCAGAATTTAGGAGTTCATGTTTCTAGTTTTACTGGAATCTGCCCATTTGTCTCCACCCCAGTTTTCTGGGCCAGACTCCTAGCTGATTAATACCCTAACTTTTTCAAGAGACACTGCAAGGTTGGAAGTTAATGTGGCATTGTAATTCAGCCACCCACAGAACAGATTTTAGATCTGTTTTTCAGAAATCTCAACTCCACAGTCAGAGGTGAAAGGGATTCTTTGCCACAGTCGTAGAAAGTTTCTGGTTCTTTGCTGGCTCTTGAGCTGGGAATTCCAAGCTCTGCACCAGCATTTTCTCTCTGTTACATTCTCTAGCATACTTGCAGGCACCAGCTATATCATCTGGAAACTGCCCGTTCTGAAAGAGCTGGAATGACCTTTTGGATGTGCAGCTGAGGCAGCAACTTTGAGATGACATTTTTTTGTGGAGATGAGTTGCTGCCCTTAAAATAGGGAATATACTTTAAATAAATGGCTATGATTTTGTGCTGTGTCTCCAACACATAGACTACATGGCTCTAGGACTCGAGGTGTGGAAGTAGAGGTGGCCCTGCTCATGGTATCTCCTGGAGAACCGCTTGGAGAACTTGCGGTTCCCGTGCTTATTGCTTTATCTTCTGTATGTATAGGGGTCTTGGTGCTCAGAGTGGGGAGCATTTCCAAAAGGGGACACAAGAAGAGTCCTAATAAAATTACAGCTGCCACCTGATCATTTTAAGCTCCTGATCCCAGAAGACCAGGAGGCTAGGAAAAGACTTGTCAACTCTCAGGAGTAATTGACTACGATCATAATGTGGAAATAGGGGCTGGGAAGAATATGTGAAGCACTCATGTGACCATTGGCTCATCTCTTAGCACTTTCATGGTCGATTTTACTGCAAATAGGCAGGTACAGCAAGTACTGCTGATAAAGACATGGCAATCAGGACTTAGATCTCTCAGGGGTGAGGGTTTGGGACTCCTCATCAGGACAGCACCTACACTGCATTCAGTGCTAACGAAGAGTAAGAGATATTTGGAGTCGGTGGTAGACGAAGATAATGATGTGTATTAGTCACGGCCTCATGACCAGCTGCAGCCGTTGGGACTGTACATAGTTTGCATCACTAAATCTCTCTCTGTCAGTTTCTTCAGAAATTTCAGCTCCTCAGAATCCCGGAGAAGCTTTGACCAGGTAGAGTGCACCTAATGTGAGAATATGCTAACATTGAATGGTACAAGGGGTAGATAACAATGGATGCTCTTGGTGCACCCTCCCTCCAACTGAATCCACTTTACAGGGTCGTTATACCCATTGTCACCTGCTGCAGATGTTGGCTACTAATGACTGCTAATTGTTCTCAAGGATTACCCTTCACTGATGGAAGCCACTCTACCCAAATAAGTCTAGTTGTTCCATCCCCCTCTTTGAGCAGTTCTTGGCTAACGACTGTCTAATGCAGGCTTATAACAGCCCCGCTTCCTTACCTTCAAATGGGACAAACTTCAGGGTCAAACTACACTCCAAATCTCCCCATGGGATCAAAGTGACTGTATAATGATCTAGAAACCACTTTAAAAAAATTTAGTTTCTTCTCTTCTCCTATCCTGTGTCTCTTATTTTCCTATAGGTTTTTTTTCCTTGAAAGCAACAACTTAAAATATAACTTGCACAAGAATCTCCATCTCAGACTCTGCTTCTGAAAGGTGTAATCTCAGACATAAAGACGGGAATAATAGACACCAGGGACTGCAAAAGGAGGGAAGGAGTGGGGGCAAGGGCTGGAAAACTTCCTGTTGGGTACCATGTTCACTATCTGGGTGACAGGATCAACAGAAGCCCAAACCTCAGCATCATACATTATACCCACATAACAAACCTGCACATTTACTCCCTGAATCTAAAATAAAAATTGAAATTAAAATGAGAGACACACACAGAGCTTTACAGAGTCTCACTTGAACCCCTGCTGGAGGCTAAAAGGCATGCAAAGTGAAAGACCACTTATACACACAAAAAAATTAAAATTAAAAAATAAATTAAAAGTGTGATCTAAGTGGTCTGATTTTCAGGCTGTATCTCTCTGATTCACACTTACATATCCCTTCTTTACATGTCTACATACCTGTCTGATTTAAAACTTATATCTAAAACTGAACTCCTGATATTCTCTGATCTCCAACTCCAACATGCTTCTCTCACTATTTTTTCTGTTTCTGCAACTCTGTTCTTCCAGTTCCTCTGGGCAAAACCTTTTCCATTCTATGTACAGTCGTTCAGCAACTCCATTTAACCTAGAGCTAAAGCATTGGTAGATGACCCTCTTCTGCGTTGTGGTTTCATATGTAGAGAGCTGTTCTATCACTTCAATCTTTTTGAAAGTCAGACCATGACACAAGGTTTAAAAAAGTCATGGTTAGTGTTAAGGTTGTTATGTTAACTCAATCTTCAAAATGAATCTGTAACTCTACTACTTATCACCACTTCCATTGCTGCTGCTCCGGGACAAGCTACTATTAACTCTAGCTTGAATTATTGCAATGGCTTCCTCACTGGTTTTGCAGCTTCTGCTCTTGTTTGCCTTTGGTCTGTTTTCAATACAACAGCCAGAAGGATCCCTGAAAAATAGAAATCATATCATGTCACATCTCTTTCATAATGCTGGATTCGCTTTTCGTCTTAAAAGCTTAAGTCTTCATAATGAACTAAAGTGCCGTCTGTGATCTGTGTCTCTTATCTTGTGTTTCTGAAGTCATGGGATGCTGTTCTACCCTCCTCTCACGCTGAGCTCATCCTTTTGGCTTTCTTGACATTCCTTGAACTTGTCCAAAACCTTTTCACTTCCTGTACTTGGAATGCTATTCCCATATATTAGCATGGCTCACTCCCTTACTTATTTCAGGAATTGCTATTGCCACTGTATCTAAATTGCAATACCCCATGCTACTATTCCCTGTCCTGTTTTTTTTTTTCTCCTTAGTATTACTGCTTTCTCTTTTACTTACTTATATTTTTTATGGTTTGTTTTTCTTACTCTAATGTAAGCTTCTTGAAGACAGGGATTTGTGTCTGTTTTGTTTTTTACTGGCAAATTGTAGGCATTCAATAAATATTTGCTGAACACATGCATATATTATTTTATTATAATTAATTAGACTACTATTGTTATGCAACATATCATCATTTCTATGCTTGTAGAAATAAGTGTGGCTGCTAGAAGCTGGATCATCAATTGACATTCTCTTATACATTCAGAAACTTTGGTGATTTTGCCGGTTTGAAACAACACTGAGCCTCCATATTTTTTACAGTTGTTGTTAGAGAGGAGTAATTGCTTCCAGATTCAAATACATATGATGGATGTCTAGGTACACATCACTGCTAAGTGCAATGGGGATATAAAAGTAGGATGTGAACATCCCAGAAATTGACCATGTAACACACATACACCAGTTAAAAGAGTACAAAGCAGTGAAGAGCTAAAGTGACCACTAATGAAGTATAATAGTTCATATTTGACCCTGGTACCAAAAGAGTTATAAAATGGAAACTAATCAGATACAGTCCATTTTCTAGTATTATAATATTTTGCTGCAAATGTACTTTTCAAATACTTGATATTGGAGTTTCTGTTTCTCTTTGATAGCAATTTATTTGGTTTGACATTTCTTAAAGTCACGCATTACCTCCTTTTCTAAACTCATGTATGCTTAGGCCTGTATTGCTGGCCACTCTTTTGTGATTCACTCAGGTGAATGGGGGTAATCTTGAGATTAAAAAAGTCACAAGAACACGATCTCAGGTAAGAGGAGGGTTGTAAAGGAAACTGGATCTTTGAAGTGAGATCAAAATTGTGAGGCAGAGAGGGAGCTTCTGCTCCTGGGGTTGCTCTGTCACAGGCTTGTAATGAATCTGAGTTTCAGTGGTTTGGATGGCTAGCCTTGGTGACATATAAAAGCCTTTGAAACCGGGCTTTAGCAGCAGGCAGCTGAATGCATTTGGAACTTTAGTAAGCTGAACTGACTGATGCATCTTTTAACTATAAATAATACTTGTTCTGGACTCTAGTGATGGAAATCGAAGGCTAGGTGGGGGTAGGGGACTGTGTGTGAGGAGAGTTTTCACTCTATCACCAGGCTGGAGGGCAGTGGCACAATCTCAGCTCACTGCAACCTCTGCTTCCTGGGTTCAAGTGATTTTCCTGCCTCAGCCTCCTGAGTAGCTGAGATTACAGGTGCACACCATCATGCCCAGCTAATTTTTGTACTTTTGGGAGAGACGGGGTTTCACCATGTTGGCGAGGATGGTCTTTATCTCTTGACGTCGTGATCCACCTGCCTTGGCCTCCCAAAGTCCTGGGATTACAGGCATGAGCTACCTTGCCTGGCCTTGATATATATATATATATATAGTTAATGTGGAACTGCTCCTGTGTCCTCAAATTGTTATACCTTTTATGTCAAAACTAAATTGCAATAGTTTGTTTGTTTTTGAGACAAAGGTCTTACTCTGTTGCCCAGGCTGGAGCATAGTGGTGCAATCGTGGCTTACTGCAGCTTCAAACTCCTGGGCTCAAAGGATCTTCCCACCTCAGCCTCCTTGAGTAGCTGGGACTACAGGCTTGTACCACCATGCCCTACTGATTATTTTTTTTATTTTTTGTAGAGATGTAGTTTTGCCATATTGTACAGCCTGTCTCAAACTCCTGATCTGAGGTGATCCGCCTGTCTCGACCTCCCAAAGTACTAAGATTACAGTCATGAACCACTGTGCCTAACCAAGAGCAATAGTTTTTGAGGACAAGATAGATTTCTACCTCCAGTGGTACTATAGTTTTCATCAAATAAGAGATTAGGACTTTTAAAAGTTGGTGGCTTCTAACTCTGCTAACAAATTCCTTGAAGGGCTATGATTTGCATCTGTTTAATTCTATAAGGATCAAGTATAAGCAGACTCTCATCTTTATTGTTGGAAAGTTTCAAATGGAGAAGAAAAGTAGCTGGTCCAAACTGGACTAGCAATTTGAGAACTGGAAGGCATTTAAAATTTATCTCCTCTGTACTATAATTGAGGAATCTGTAAGAAAGCTGGGAAAAGCTACATTTCTCAAGTTAAAGCCAATGGCTTATGTTTATCTGAGTCTTAACATTCATTTTCCATTATCTGTGTTTGGGAATTTTTATTACATGTATCCTTGTGGTGAGATTTTACTGATCCATTATATTTTACATTTTGGTTTTGAAAAAAATCACCACCAACCCGTGGTAATTGGACCAGATATTCAGGGGCTCCAATGAGTAAGAGTGAAAATGTCTTTGGATGTACAGCATACTCTGCAGACATTCCAATAGTCCATGGCTTTAGATGAGGAGGATCATGAAGAGGAAAATGTGTACATGTGTCTTCTCAACATTTCTAAACTAAATGCAAGCTTTACTGCTTCTGTCAGAGCATTAAAGTTTTGCCAACTCGGTCTTCTCGAATAACCAAACATTGAAAACATCTGTACCAAAATATGGAGTGACATATCAAGATTATTTTAAAAATGAAAAGCAACTAACCTCATTCATTCAACAAATATTTCCTTTGTGCCACTATGTGGGGGATGTAGGGGTTGAGGAAAGTCCTTGTCCATTGAGAGAACAATGTGTGTCTCTATAAAACAAAGAGAGAACTGAGCGTGGTGGCTCATGCCTGTAATCACAGCACTTTGGGAGGCCTAGGAGGGTGGATCACGAGGTTATGAATTCAAGACCAGCCTGGCCAAGATAGTGAAACCTTGTCTCTACTAAAAATACAAAATTGGCCAGGGGCAGTGGTAGGCACCTGTAATCCCAGCTATTCAGGAGGCTGAGGCAGGAGAATCGCTTTCACCTGGGAGACAGAGGCTGCAGTGAGCTGAGATCACACCACTACACTCCAGCCTGGGAGACAGAGTGAGACTTTGTCTCAAACAACCAACCAACAAAGAGAAATGTCTGAAATTACAGTAGTTATTTAAATTACTAAGACCTTCTACTGTGTTCAGCAAACATTCTTTGAGCAAATCCTTTTGAAAATCAGAAGATGAATGATCATGAACACTTTGTGAGGAAGAATCAATGAGGCACAGGTGCTGATGGGTGAAAGAATCATAAACTTTATAAATTCTTAAACATTATTTTTACTAGAGCAGTAAAAGAGAGAAATATTGCACAGTCTTGGTTATAAATAATGTAAAGTCTCCAGATCAAGGGAGCAGCTCAGTAGTTGCTTGTGAAACATTTTGGAACTACAGAATGACCTAGAGGCAGAGCCACATGCTTTGTTGCAGTTGCAGGTACATGCACCCAACAGCATGTCCATGAACCCTGCTCTCCTCTGGAGGGTCCATGTGGCAGAAGTTCTGGCTCTGTCACATCAAGAAGGACTTTAAATTCTGGAGCAATGGCTCGTGCCTGTAATCCCAGCACTTTGAGAGGCTGATGTAGGTTGATCTCTTGAGTCTAGGAGTTCCAGACCAGCCTGGACAACATGGCAGAACCCTGCATGCACTAAAAGTACAATTAGCCAGACATGGTGGCATGCAACCATGGTCTCAGTTACTTAGGAGGGTGAAGTGGGAGGATCACTTGAGCCTGGGGAAGTCAAGGCTGCAGTGAGCTGTGATTGTACCACTGCACTCTGGTCTGGGTGATAGAGTGCAGTCCTGGTTCTGAAATCAACAGCATACTCATTTGGGTAAAAAATAATTAAATTTGAGATATTTTCCTCTGCTTTCCTATGTTCTCCATTCACATTTCTTTGCTGAGTTTGAACTTTGGACTCTAAATTCTGCTTAAGTTCTGCTGTCTAATAGACAATCTGAAAAGTGAACTGGTTTCCCAAGGAGGACTCTGCTCCTGGCCTGTTTGCTTCGGCTTGGGCTAGCCCTATGATTGCTGTCTTTGAGTCCCTCCTTGACTTGCGGTATTGATCTACATTGGTCTGTGCTTGTTTTTGACATCATCATACTTTATGAACTAGCATGGTTTCCATTCCAGTTTCTCCAGACCAGCCCTGTCCTGCAGCAACTGGTGGTAACCCAGCTTTGAGAAGTAAAATTGCAAAAGCCTCAAAGAAACTTCCTTTCTTTTGCCTTCACTTGAAATTTGTAAATGGCTTTCCCGAACTTAGAGAATCCTGTCAGGGAAGAGTCTAGAAATTTGGAATAAGTTAGCCAAGTGCCCTAATTGCAGCTAGATGTCATTCTAACCGCTAATTCCCAAGATTAAATGAGGGCCAAACACTTTGTTGCACTAGCCCTGGCATTCTACTGTAAGCACCCTCCTTTGTCTCACACACTAGCAGAGATTTGGGGAGGGGAGGCTATCAGGGTTGTAATTTTGGCCTTTATCTTGGAAATTAAAAGGCTTCCAAGGCATGAAATTGATGATGAAAAGAACTAAAACAGATGACACAAGGATTCTTAAAGAATGCGTCTTGGAGTTAAGACCTAAGTTTAAGTGTTCATTCTCTTCTGCTTCTTATTTTGTGGCTTTGGGAAGTCAACACTCTCACAGGGCCTCAGTTTTTGTATCTGCAGGATGGGAGTGAAGGCTGAATTCCTCAGGTTATGATAGTGGTGGCAAGAAGGTACTGCTGGTACTGGTAGTGGCAGCATGTGTTTGCAGGAAAAGGCAGGGTAGACGTGCTAAAAGGTTTAGTTGGATCGATTAGTCAAACACTCAGTATTTATGTAGACAATTCTCCAGGAGACATCAGTAATTGTGTCTTTAGAAGACTAATATACAATTCTGTGTAATGTTAATGCCTTAAATATTGTGACCAGTTCTGTCCTGCTCTGCCTGTCCTCCAACCAGATATCCTCTAAACCAGATAAATCACGTCTTTTTTTTTTGAGATGGAATCTTGCTCTGTTGCCCAGGCTGAAGTGCAGTGGCACAATCTCGGTTCACTGCAAACTCTGACTCCCGAGTTCAAGTGATTCTCCTGCCTCAGCCTCCTGAGTAGCTGGGATTACAAACATGTGCCGCCACACCTGGCTAATTGTTGTATTTTTAGTAGATACAGGGTTTCACCATGTTGGTCAGGCTGGTCTCGAACTCCTGACCTTGTGATCCACCTGCCTCAGCCTCCCAAAGTGCTGAGATTACAGGCGTGAGCCACCACACCCGGCCTAATCAATTCTTAAAAGCCTCAAATCTAGTCTTGCAGGTAGAGTTATTTAGTGTTCCTTAAAAATATCTGTCTTAATCTATTCTTGCTGTTATGACAAGATGCCTGAGACCAGGTTACTTATAAACAACAGAAATTAATTTTTTTCATAGTTCTGGAGGCTGGGAAGTCTAAGGTCAAGGCACTATCCCAGCATTTTGGGAGGCTGAGGCAGGTGGATCACAAGGTCAGGAGTTCGAGACCAGCCTGACCAAGTGTCTGGTGAGGAACTGCTCTATCGATGGCATCATCTCTTGGTGCTGTCTTCATCTGGCAGCAGTGACGGAAGAGCAAAAGGCAAAAGACAAAAGGGCAAAAGACATGAGGGCACTCCCTTCAATTTCTTTTGTAAGTACAGTAATCTGTTCATGAGGCTCCACCCTCATGAATGGATTAGGGCTCTTATAAAATCCACTCATGACTTAATTACTTCCCCAAAGGCCCAACCTCTTAATATGATCACATTGGAGATTAGGTTTCAATATGTGAATTTTGAGGGAAACATTTAAACCATAGCAATATCATGAAGCATTTATTAGTTTTAAAACTTAAATATTATTTTTGATAATATGTGATTATTGCAGAAAATATGGAAAACAGACTATTATTAAAAAGTTAAAAATCATTCATGTTTATTATACAGAGATAATCACAGTTGGCACTCATTACTCCTTCAGATGTATTTTCTCACCTTGAATTATGCTTGTACAAAAGCATACAACACCAATATATCAACCATAAAAAGATACTTTTACAAAATTAGGATAATAAATTTATATTCTGTTTTTTTCATATGTTGTGACTATTTCCTTTATCTATAATGAGAGATGCAAGGACTTTCCAAGTATAAAAAGAGACTTTGAAATATAAAAATAGATGAAAAAGCATGATGAACAATATTAAATGATAAATAATAAGCAAAGGAATTCTTATTTCACATAAGGAATCATCATTAGTTTTCACAGATCTCAAACTTCTAGAATACCCAAATATAGGAAAGTATGAAATAGAACAAACAATCCCAAACCTTAGGAGTAAAGTATTTGACTAAAGTAATTTACTAAAAAATTTTATTCTAGGTTCTTTACAGCAATTTTAAATGGGATCAGGATAAAATAGATTTGGTAATGTTGTTTCAGAATTATTCTACCATGGTGATGTTCCCCTCTCCTAGGTCCAGCAGGATAGTTTGGAGAGGGATAGAACCTGAACATTTTATTTCTGGCAAAATCTTCATGTCTTAACTCACTGTTTTGCTATCTATATTGTGACATTTGTTATAAACATTCCATCATTTTCTCTTCAAGGCAGAAATCATAGGCCAGTCCTACCCAAGGTTCTCAGTCAATACTATTTTGCATCATAACATTATCTTCCAAGGAACTTGCTTTCAATATATTGACTCTTTACATTTACTATTTTAACCACTACGGACAAATGTTATATTATGTAAGACTGTCTCAGGTACCATATATGTTGATTCTTAGTCCCCTTGGGGAAATTTATTATTAGTGATTTTATTTTGCATAGTTTCAATGGTTTCTCTCTCTCTCTCTCTCTCTCTCTCTCTCTCTCACACACACACACACACACACACACACACACAGTGGTGGCAGATTACATGATATTGAAATGGCATTATTCATTTGGGGTGACACCTGAGGTTCATTGTTTCACAGCCACGGAAAACTAGGATGTGGACACAAAGAGTGAGGTTCAGAGTGGAAGTTTAATAGGCTAAAGAAAGAGAAGTGCTCCAAAAAATGGGTTGTCAGTTTTGAAGTGAAATGTAGGGAGTTTTATAGATGAGCTTGAGAAGGTGGTGTCTGATTTACACAATGCACCAAAGATTGATCAGACCAGGTGTGCCATTTGCATAGGACACAAAAAACTGGTTAAGGCTGCCTGGCTGGCATCATGTTGTCTATTTCTTTACTGTACATGTGGTAACAAAGAAAAGGGAAGATGGAACTTCCATGTTGGATGTGCCTGGTCCCCAGATAGCCCTTTTCTATGGGCACAGCTTCTGGCATTTCCCCATGCAAGCTTCCAGCTTGTTTATCTGTATTTGCTGCTCTATTTTTCAGGTTGCCCTTTGTCAGAAAAAAAAAAATTGTTGAGCTGCTTTTTGTTAAAGAGGAAGCTTTGCTGAGGACTCTTTTACCCTCACTATCTGCCTAAGTACTTTCTTTCTACCTCCTGTAACAATATTGGTCTGTAGAGGACAGTGCATGGAACTGAGGATAACATATTACTCAGAATATCTTCCTCAAGCAATCTTGAATAAATTAAACTCTGAACATACATTTTCTAGTATATAATTATGATGATTCTTATTTTATTCTTGGTTGTGAGAATAAAATGTAATAATAGAGATGAAATGCTTAGCATAGTGCTTAATTGATATGATAAGCACTTTATGAGTTATTAGAATATAGAGGATGAGATTTCCAAATTAAGGAATTAAGCATACCTCTGTCAATATCCTACCAAAGCATCTAAATAAAAATATTTGCAAAATTCACTTAAATTTCAATCCAAATGTTGGGGATAACAGACAGGCAACCAATATACTCTTTTTTTTGTACATTCTTAGAACCAATCAGGGATAAAAATAAGGTCTGTAGTGTAATCCTCCAATGGGTTAATCTTGCCCACTTCCAAGAAAAGCCAATACACTGAGAACAGCAGATTTTTTTTTTTTTCCAGTAGAGGAGGCTTAATTAACATAGAGCTAGCCAAACAAAAGGATAGGAGTTTATTACTGAAACCAGCCTCCCTGAGAATGCAGAGGCTGGAGATTTATAAATAATTTGGTGGGCAGAGGGCTAGGGAAGGAATGGGTGCTGCTGATTGGTTAGAGATGAAGTCATAGAGGTGTGGAAAATAGCCCTCGTGTGTTGAGCCCACCTCTGGATGTTTGCCATAGGACCACCTGAGTCATGAGTCATTCCTAGAGGTGTCAGTCAGTTGAAAGAATGCAAAAGTCTGAAAAAATAAAACATCTCAAAAGACCAATCTTAGACTCTGCAGTAGCTATGTTATCCATAACAGCAATTGGACATGTCACAAATCTTGTGACTTCTGGCCACATGACTCCTGAGCAGTGAGGGATTATAAAAACTAGGCCCATATCTTAGCAGAACTCAGGTTCCCTTCAGTAGTTCTAATCTCCTAGCCTTTAGTTTTACAAAGATAGTTTTTGTCCCTGAGCCAGGAGGGGACCACTTTTTAGGGAGGAACAATTATCATCCTCACTTCAAAGTTAAACTATAAACAAAATTCCTGCCACGGTTAGCTTGGCCTACACTCAGGAATGAGCAAGGATAGCTAGCTTGTGAGGCTAGAAGCAAGATGGAGTCAGCCATGCTAGACTTCTTTCACTGTCATAATCTTTGCAAGGGCAGTTTCAACTGGTTTCAGAGAACCCAGTAAGGAGACCACATTAGTTTTCTATTGCTGCATAACAAATTTCTACAAACTTAATGGCTTAAATAACACTAATATTATTAGCTCATATTTCCGTTGGTCATCAGTTCAGGTTCTGCTTGACTAGAAGCCCTGCTTTAGGGTCTCTCTGGGTTGAAATTAAAGCATTTGGTGGGATTATATTTTTTGTTTTTTTGTTTTTTCCAAGGAATTTTATTTTATTTTCCAACTTTTATTTTAGTTTCAGGGGCACATGTGTAAGTTTGTCACATGGATAAATTGTGTGTTGCTGGTGTTTGGTGTACAATTGATTTTGTCACTCAGGTAAAGAACATAGTACCCAATAGGCAGTTTTTCAATCTTTACCCTCCTTCCACTCTCCACCCTCAAGTAAACCCCAGGATCTATGCTCCCCTTTTTGTGTCTACTCAATATTTACCTCCCACTTGTAAGTGAGAACATGTGGTATTTGGTTTTCTGTTTCTGTGTTAATCTGCTTAAGATAATGGCTTCCAGCTACATCAATGTTGCTACAAAGAACATAATTTCATTCTGTTTTTATGGCTGCATAGTATTCCATGGTGTATATGTACCACATTTTCTTTATCCAACCCACCATTGATGGGCATCTATGTTGATCTCCTATCTTTGCAGTTGTGAAAAGTGCTGTGATGAACATACATATGCATGTGTCTTTATGGTAGAACAATTTATATTCCTTTGGGTATACACCCAGCAATGGGATTTCTGGGTAGAATGTACTCTGTTGTAAGTTCTTTGAGAAATCTCTAAACTGCTTTCCATGGCAGCTGAACTTATTTACATTCCCACCAATAGTGCATGAGTGTTCCTTTTGCTTCACAACCTTGCCAACATCTGTTATTTTTTTTACTTATTAGTAATATTGGCTGAAAGTTTGATTCTTATTTGGGACTTGAGATCCTCTTCCAACCTCACTGATTATTGGAAGAATTTATTTCCTCAGTTGTAAGACTGAGGTCCCCATTTTTTGATAACTGTTGGCCAGAAATTGCTCTAAGCTTTTAGAAGCCACCCTCAGTTCCCTGTAACTTGGCTCTCATAGACAAGTTACAACATGAATACTTGCTTTATTCTAGGCCAGATCGAGTGTGTCTTTCTTACTTCCTCTTCTGCCACCAGTGGGAAAAGACTCTCTGCTTTTAAAGGGCAAGTGTGGTTAGCCATGCCCACTTTGATAATCCTCCTATTTTAAGATTAATTGATTTATACATTTGATTACATCTGCAAAATTCTTTCCCAGTAGTACCTAGATTTGTGCTTGGTCAAATAACTGAGAGAAGATGTGTGCAAACCAGGAGCCAGAAATCTTGGGGTCATCTTAGAATTCTGTTTATATAGAAACATAATCTTAATCTTAATTTTTTCTGCATGTGTGTTCTACTGTTTTTCTCTGAGTAAATTTAGAGAAAATACCTTTTTAAAATTGGGTATTAGCCAGGGCTCTTTTATATACAGGTGGCAAAGAATTCCACCTCAAGAAAGCAAGGGGAGTTTTGGACATTCATAGGTTGGAAATCTAGAGGTGTGATGCTGTATGAACATGACACTATCCAGTGGTTCACACAGGGCATTGCCTTTCTCTTTCCTTTGCCTCTTGCTTTTGCCAAATACATCTTGCAGATGCATTCTTCCATGGGGCTAGGGAAGATGGTAGCTGGCAGATGGAACTCACACTCCCAAAGGGAGAGAAACCTTCTCTCTCAGCAGGATTAATATAGTAAATTATAGGGAAGCTCCAGATTGGCCCAGTTTGGAATAGATGCCCATTCCTGATCCAGTATCTCTGCTCTGGGGCTAAAATACTCTGATTGGCCAGCATGGGTCATTGCACAGTCAGGGTTATGATTGGAAAGTGGGGCATAGTGGTAGAATTTTCAAAACCACATGGAGGGGAGGGGAGTTTCCCAAAGGCAAAGCAGAATGCTGTAAGCTTGGAACTCAGATTGGATACTTGTTGAGAGGAGGTTATGAGGGTGAGAATCACCAGTTTGAAAGTTGCCTTTCTGAACTTAAATTGGGTACTTGTTGAGAGACGGTTATCAGAATGAGAATCATCAGTTTGACAGTTGCCTTTCTGACATAGAAAATATTTCCATTCCTACAAATGATGGGTCCATTGTAATTGGAATAGTCTTGGAAATTATAAACATAGCTGGTAGGTCTAGAGTTGGCAAATGTATGAGTATAAAATAAACTGTCATGGGAATGATCCAAGATGGCTGACTGCTACCATCTCAAGATTGCAGCTCCCAGTGAAAGTGCAGAGAACGAGAGAAGGCCACACTTTCAGATAAATTTTGGTAACTCACGGAGCAGAAGATTCCCAGTGGAGGGGCTGCATGGGTCACCAGCGCGACTCTTGTGGCCAGCACAGAGGTTCTGCTGGCACCTTGGCGCGGCAGCTCTTGGTGCAGAGTAAACGGGACCAGTTCCCCTTCTGACCAACGTTTGGAGTTCCAGGAAGGCAGAGTCGCCTATTATGAACTCAAGAAGGAAGTCAGAATGGAGGTTCCCAGGCAGAAAAGCACCATCAGTCTTAACGCTGCTGCTTAGGCCAGTGCAGTGGGTTGTTCATATTTTGGCCCTGGGAATTAACAACGTGGACGTCTACTCAGAGACCTAATTTGAAAGGTGGTAATTACAAAGATGACAGGTGGATAAACTTACAATGATGGGAAGAAACCAGCATAAAAAGGCTGAGAATACTCAAAATCAGAATGCCTCTCCCTCTAAGGAGGATCACAGTCTCTCATCAACAAGGGAACAAGGCTTGATAGAGAATGAGAGCATCCCAATAACAGAATCAGGCTTCAGAACATAGATAATAAGAAACTTCTGTGAGTTAAAAGAACATGTTGTAGCCCAATGTAAAGAAACTAAGAACTTTGAAAAAAGGTTTGATGAAATCCTAATGAGAATAGACAATTTAGAGAGGAATATAAGTGAAATTAATGGAACTGAAGAATACAATACGGAAACTCTGAGAAGTATGCACAGGTTTAAACACTCAAATTGTTCAAGCAGAAGAAAGGATATCAGAGGTCGAAGTCCAACTTAATGAAATAAAACAAGAAGACAAGAATAGAGAAAAAAGAATAAAAAGGAATGAGCAAAGTCTCCAAGAAATGTGGGACTATATGAAAAGACCAAATTTACATTTGATAGGTGTATCTGAATGCAACGGAGAGAATGAATCCAAGCTGGAAAATATTCTTCAGAATATTATTCAGGAAAATTTTCCTAAACTAGCAAAGCAGGACAACATTCAACCCCAGGTAATACAGAGAACACTACAAAGACATTCCTCAAGAAGAGCAACTCCAAGGCACATAATCATTAGATTCACCAGGGTTGAAATGAAGGAGAAAATACTAAGGGCAGCCAGAGAGAAAGTCAGGTTACCCACAAAGGGAAGCCTATCAGACTTACAGCAGATCTGTCAGCAGAAACTTTACAAGCCAGAAGAGAGTAGGGGCCAATATTCAACACCTTAAAGAACAAAACTTTCAGCCCAGAATTTCATATCCTGCCAAACTAAGCTTCACAACTGAAGGAAAAATAAAATCTTTTATGAACAAGCAAGTACTCAGAGATTTTATTACCACCAGGCCTGCTTTACAAGAGCTTCTGAAAGAAGCACTACACATAGAAAGAAACAACCAGTATTAGTCTTTCTAAAAATACACCAAAAAGTAAAGAGCATCAACATAAAGAAGAATTTACATCAACAAATTGATAAAACAGCCAGTTAACATCAAATGGCAGTAATCCTAAATTTAAATCTACTAAATCCCTTAATCAAAAGATACAGCCAAAACTCAATGGTATGCTACATCCAGATTCATTTTACATGCAAGGATACACAAAGACTCAAAACAAAGGGATGGAGAAAGATTTACCAACCAAATGGAAAGCAAAAATAAATAAATAAATAAATAAAAAACAGGAGTTGCAATTCTCATATCTGATAAAGTAGATTTAAAAAAAATTTTTTTTTAATTTTTATTGCATTATAGGTTTTGGGGTACATGTGCAGAACGTGCAACATAGTTGCATAGGTACACACATGGCAGTGTGTTTTGCTGCCTTCCTCCCCTTCACCCACACTTGGCATTTATCCCCAGGCTATCCCTCCCCGGCCCCCCCCACTGTCCCTCCCCTATTCCCCCCAATAGACCCCAGTGTGTAGTGCTCCCTTCCCTATGTCCATGAGTTCTCATTGTTCATCACCCACCTATGAGTGAGAATATGCAGTATTTCATTTTCTGTTCTTGTGTCAGTTTGCTGAGAATGATGTCTCCAGATTTATCCATGTCCCTACAAAGGACACAAACTCATTGTTTTTGATTGCTGCATAATATTCCATGGTGTATATGTGCCACATTTTCCCAGTCCAGTCTATCATCAATGGGCGTATGGGTTGGTTCCAGGTCTTTGCTATTGTAAACAGTGCTGCAATAAACATTCGTGTGCATGTGTCCTTATAGTAGACAGATTTATAGTCCTTTGGATATATACCCAGTAATGGGATTGCTGGGTCAAATGGAATTTCTATTTCTAGGTCCTTGAGGAATCGCCACACTGTCTTCCACAATGGTTGAACTAATTTACACTCCCACCAGTAGTGTAGAAGTGTTCCTATTTCTCCACATCCTCTCCAGCATCTGTTGTCTCCAGATATTTTAATGATTACCATTCTAACTGGCATGAGATGGTATCTCAATGTGGTTTTGATTTGCATCTCTCTAATGACCAGTGATGATGAGCATTTTTTCATATGTTTGTTGGCCTCATGTATGTCTTCTTTTGTAAAGTGTCTGTTCATATCCTTTGCCCATTTTTGAATGGGCTTGTTTGGTTTTTTTCCTGTAAATCTGTTTGAGTTCTTTGTAAATTCTGGATATCAGCCCTTTGTCAGATGCGTAAACTGCAAAGATTTTTTCCCATTCTGATGGTTGCTGATTCACTCTAGTGACTGTTTCTTTTGCCGTGCAGAAGCTGTGGAGTTTGATTAGGTCCCATTAGGTCCCTCAGATGCTTCTGTTCTGTTCCATTGGTCTATATCTCTGTTTTGCCTAGATTTTCCTCTGGGGTTTTTATGGTGTCAGGTCTTATGTTTAAGTCTTTAATCCATCTGGAGTTAATTTTAGTGTAAGGTGTCAGGAAGGGGTCCAGTTTCTGCTTTCTGCACATGGTTAGCCAGTTTTCCCAACACCATTTATTAAACAGGGAATCCTTTCCCCATTGCTTGTTTTTGTCTGGTTTATCAAAGATTATATGGTTGTAGATATGTTGTGTTGCCTCTGTTGCCTCTGTTCTGTTCCATTGGTCTATATCTCTGTTTTGCTCTGGCTAGAACTTCCAGTACTGTGTTGAATAGGAGTGGTGAGAGATGGCATCCTTGTCTAGTGCCAGATTTCAAAGGGAATGCTTCCAGTTTTTGCCCATTCAGTATGATATTGGCTGTTGGTTTGTCGTAAATAGCTTTTATTACTTTGAGATATGTTCCATCAATACCAAGTTTATTGAGGGTTTTTAGCATAAAGGGCTGTTGAATTTTCTCAAATGCCTTCTCTGCATCAATTGAGATCATCATGTGGTTTTTGTTTTTGCTTCTGTTTATGTGGTGAATTACATTTATAGACTTGGGTATGTTGAACAGCCTTGCATCCCTGGGATGAATCCTACTTGATCATGATGGATAAGTTTTTTAATGTGCTGTTGCAATCGGTTTGCCAGTATTTTATTGAAGATTTTTGCATCTATGTTCATCATGGATACTGGCCTGAAGTTTTCTTTTCTTGTTGAGTCTCTGCCAGGTATTGGTATCAGGATGATGTTGGTCTCATAAAATGATTTGGGAAGGGTTCCCTCTTTTTGAATTATTTGGAATAGTTTCAGAAGGAATGGTACTAGATCCTCTTTGTGTGTCTGGTAGAATTCGGCTGTGCACCCATCTGGACCTGGGCTTTTTTTTGTGGTAGGCTCTTAATTGCTGCCTCAACTTCAGACCTTGTTATTGGTCTATTCATAGTTTCGGCTACCTCCTGGTTTAGGCTTGGGAGGACACAGGTGTCCAGGAATTTATCCATTTCTTCCTGGTTTACTAGTTTATGTGCATAGAGTTGTTTGTAGTATTCTCTGATGATGGTTTGAATTTCTGTGGAATCTGTGGTGATTTCCCCATTATCATTTTTTATTGCATCTATTTGGTTGTTCTCTCTTTTCTTTTTTATCAGTCTGGCTAGTGGTCCGTCTATTTTGTTGATCTTTTCGAAAGACCAGCTCTTGGATTTATTGATTTTTTTAATGGTTTTTCTTGTTTCTATCTCCTTCAGTTCTGCTCTGATCTTAGTTATTTCTTGTCTTCGGCTAGGTTTTGAGCTTTTTTGATCTTGCTCCTCTAGCTCTTTCAATTTTGATGATAGGGTGTCAATTTTGGATCTCTCTACTCTTCTCATGTGGGCACTTATTGCTATATATTTTCCTCTACAGACTGCTTTAAATGTGTCCCAGAGATTCTGGTATGTTGTGTCTTTGTTCTCGTTGGTTTCAAAGAACTTCTTTATTTCTGCCTTCATTTCATTGTTTATCCAAATCAACATTCAAGAGCCAGTTGTTCAGTTTCCACGAAGCTGTGTGGCTCTGAGTTATTTTCTGAATTCTGAGTTCCAACTTGATTGCACTATGGTCTGAGAGACTGTTTGTTATGATTTCCGTTGTTTTGCATTTGCTGAGGAGTGCTTTACTTCCAATTATGTGGTCAATTTTGGAGTAGGTGTGATGTGGTGCTGCGAAGAATGTATATTCTGTGGATTTTGGGTGGAGAGTTCTGTAAATGTCTATCAGGTTTGCTTGTTCCAGGTCTGAGTTCAAGTCCTGGATATCCTTGTTAATTTTCTGTCTGGTTGATCTGTCTGATATTGACAGTGGAGTGTTAAAGTCTCCCACTATTATTGTGTGGGAGTCTAAGTCTCTTTGTAAGTCATTAAGAACTTGCCTTATATATCTGGGTGCTCCTGCATTGGTTCCATATATATTTAGAATCATTAGTTCTTCTTGTTATATCGATCCTTTTACCATTATGTAATGTCCTTCTTTGTCCCTTTTGATCTTTGTTGCTTTAAAGTCTATTTTATGAGAGATGAGAATTGCAACTCCTGCTTTTTTTTTTGCTCTCCCTTTGCTTGGTAAATCTTCCTCCATCCCTTTGTTTTGAGCCTTTGTGTATCCTTGCATGTGAGGTGGGTTTCCTGGATACAGCACACCAATGGGTTTTGGTTTTTTATCCAATTTGCCAGTCTGTGTCTTTCGATTGGTGCATTTAGCCCATTTACATGTAGGGTTAATATTGTTATGTGTGAATTTGATACTGCCATTTTGATGCTAGCTGGCTGTTTTGCCCATTGGTTCATGTAGATTCTTCATTTTGTTGATGCTCTTTAGCATTTGGTATGCTTTTAGGATGGCTGGTACTGGTTGTTTCTTTCTATGTGTAGTGCCTCTTTCAGGAGCTCTTGTAAAGCAGGCCTAGTGGTGACAAAATCTCTGAGTTCTTGCTTGTTCATGAAGGATTTTATTTTTCCTTCACTTATGAAGCTCAGTTTGGCTGGATATGAAATTCTGGGTTGAAAGTTACTTTCTGTAAGGATGTTGAATATTGGCCCCCACTCTATTCTGGCTTGTAGAGTCTCTGCCGAGAGATCTGCTGTGAGTCTGATGGGCTTCCCTTTGTGGGTGACCCGACCTTTCTCTCTGGCTGCCCTTAGTATTTTCTCCTTCATTTCAACCCTGGTGAATCTGACGATTATGTGCCTTGGGGTTGCTCTTCTTGCGGAGTATCTTTGTGGTGTTCTCCGTATTTCCTGGAGTTGAGTATTGACCTGTCTTTCTAGGTTGGGGAAATTTTCCTGGATAATATCCTGAAGAGTGTTTTCCAGCTTGGATTCATTCTCTTTATCACATTCTGGTACACCTATCAAAAGTAGGTTGGGTCTCTTCACATAGTGCCAAATTTCTTGGAGATTTTGTTCATTCCTTTTTGCGCTTTTTTCTTTAATCTTGGTTTCTTGTTTTATTTCGTTGAGTTGATCTTCAACTTCTGATATTCTTTCTTCTGCTTGGTCAATTCGGCTGTTGAAACTTGTGCATACTTCACGAAGTTCTCGTGTTTTTCAGCTGTTTCAATTCATTCATATTTCTCTCTAAGTTGTCCATTCTTGTTATCATTTCCTCGAATCTTTTTTCAAGGTTCTTAGTTTCTTTGCACTGATTTATAACATGTTCTTTTAGCTCACTGAAGTTTCTCATTATCCACTTTCTGAAGTCTGATTCCATCATTTTGTCACACTCATTCTCCGTCCAGCTTTGTTCTCTTACTGGTGAGGAGTTTTGGTCCTTTTTAGGAGGTGAAGTGTTTTGGTTTTGGGTGTTTTCCTTATTTTTGTGCTGGTTTCTTCTCATCTTTGTGGATTTATCCACCTGTCATCTTAGTAGTTGCTGATTTTTCAATTGGGTCTCTGTGTGGACGCCTAGATTGTTGATGATGATGTATTTCTGTTACTTAGTTTTTCTTCTAATGGTCTAGATCCTCTGCTGTACAAGTGCTGAGGTCCACTCCAGGCCCTGCTTGTCTGGGGTACACCTGTAGCAGCTGCGGAACAGTTAGGGATGCTACCAGTTTCTTCTTCTGCTATCTTTGTTTCAGAATGATGCCCACCAAATATCAGTCTGATTAATCCTTTTTTTGGGGTGACTCTTTGGATATACAGGGTTGTCAGGGAGCTGCCTGAGGAGACGATCTGTGCTTTATAGGAGCTCCAGTGCTGAGCTGTGAGCTCCGTTGTTCATTCAGGGTTGTTGGGAGGATGTGTTTATGTCTGCTGCAACAGAATTCATACCCCTCCTTTTTTTCCCCCCTTAGATGCTCTGTCTCAGGGAGTTGGGGCTTTCTTTATGAGTATCTGTTGCACTGTCCTACCCAGCTAGGAGGCAGTCTATTCACTATTTGCCTGCTGGGGCTCCGCCCTGCTAGCGTGGGTCTGCCCTGTTGTTGTGGGGCTCCGTTCTGCTGTGGCGTGCTCTGCCCTGCTGGCGGAGTCTCTCTGTTATGGCAGGTTGCCTCAGCAACAGCAGGCTGCGTCAGCCCTGGATGGTACTTCAGTAGGGGCGGATTGCATCCATAGTGGCGGACGCCCCTCCCCCACTGGGCTGCAGTGTCCTAGATGCCGGCAGCAAAACTCTCAGCCCCGAGCACCTCCAATCGCCTCCCGGCTTGTCCCCGTGAGGGTGGGACCCGCCGAGCCTGATCACCCAGCTCCCTGCCTCAGAGTCCGTCCTCTCTCTCTCTCTCTCTTCCTCTCCCCAAGCTAAATGGTTGACTCTCACTGGCTCCCCAGTAGCATGCTGATAGGGCACTGGCATCCATGCAATCTCCCTTGCTGCTGCCCACTGCACCGGCTCAGATCACATTTCCCAGGAATCTCCTGGTCTGGCTCATTGTCCAAGTCCCATTCAATCAGATGGACATGCCAATCTGCCCTTCCAAATCTCAGATTGCCAGTTTAACAGGGCACCTGGACCAGTGAGTTTTGTGCCCGGTGCTGCTGCACTGCGGCGCTGGCCGAACCGGCCGCGTGAGCTGGCTGTGCTAGCATCCCATGTCTCTCCCACACCTGGGATTTTCAACGTTCTGTGGGCAAAAAAGGTCCATCCGAGAATGCGGCTAGGACTCACCCTCTGCGCCTTCACTGAGAGCTGCAATCCTGAGTCGCCTCTACAATGCCATCTTGGAAGACTTCCCTGATGAAATAGATTTTAAAGCAACAAAGATATAGTGGTAAAAGGATCAATGCAACAATAAGAGTGAACGATCCTAACACCCAGATACATAGAGACTTAGACTCAATGAGACAGAAAATTAATAAGGATGTCAAGGACTTGAACTCAGATCCAGAACAAGTAAACTTAATAAATATTTATAGAGCTCTCCACTTTCAATACACAAAATATACATTCTTGTCAACACCACATCACACCTACTCATAGATTTAAATGACATATTGATTGGCCATTCTTAATACCCATTTCTTTTAGAATAAAGCAACATTTCCATTTTCTCTCCCTCTTTTTCTTCCTCTTTCTTCCTCTCCTTCACTCCTTTTTATTTTCTTTCCTTCTCTCAAAAAAAAAAGAAAAGAAAAGAAAAGAAAAAGAAAAGGAAAAAGAAATCAACTTGTAGACCTCTAGATCCAGGTCGGCAATGTCTCTCTCATTGCCTGATTTCCTTCCTTCCCTTCTCTCCCTCCCTCCTTCCCTCCTTCCCTCCCTCCCTCCCTTTCTTCCTCCCTCCCTTCCTTCTTTCCTCCCTTCCTGCCTTCCTCAAAAAAAAAATAAAAAAAATAAATAAAAAAATAAAATAAACTGTCATAAACTATTAATGCCCAAATTATAATGGAAAATGCAGCCATCCTTCATTTCTGGTCCTCAGTGCTCCTACCCTCTCTCCTCTGTAAATTGTTTCCCCAGTTACTTCTGCAATGGTGGTGGATAGAAGTGGTTCCAATGATCTATATTTTATGCAACAGGTACCATATGGCATATTCTTCCTCTCCAATCTGTCCCTCTGGTTGATAACCATGTCCCTAAAGGGGTCCTTATGGGACAGCCACTTGTAAGACCACCACCATCCATATCACAGGTTCTGTGTCCCAGTGTACCCACATCACCAGTTCCAAGGATACTGGAGCAATGCTGGCTCTGTGCTGCTGCAGCAAAATGGTCCACGTTCAACTGGACCCCAAATCACCCTTCCCTTGACTGTGCTCAGAGAGTTATAAATGAAAAGAGTTGGCTTCAAATCAAAATTTTCTTCCTTTGATTGATCAAGTTTCCAAAAACAATTTTCTGTTAACTTCAAACACTTGATAAGAGCATACTAGGATCTTTGTGATCTGGCCCTTGCCTACCTCTCTGGCATCACCTCTTGCCATCTGCTCCCTTCTTCCCCCTTTTTATATAATTCGCCTCCTGAAGTCATTCTGAGCTACCTTGTATTTCTCCCTCTCTGAAATTTTTCCTATCATGATCCTTTTCCCTTAGCTTACCTCCTTTCCTTTCCAACCTCAGCTGCCTTGCTAAATACGTGAAATTCAAGATTTAAGTCAAGAATTATACCTTCCTGCAAGACCTCACCAAGATCTACCTTCTCTTACCTTTTTTCCTCCACATCCTACCAGATTTTGTGCATTTTTTAATGCTTTCAGAACTGAGACAAGATACTGCAGTGGTGAAAAGATACAGGCTTTGTAGCTAGACTGCCTGAACTAAAATCCTAGTTCTGCCATTTATTTTTATTTTTATTTTTATTTTGAGATGAAGTTTCACTCTTGTTACCCAGGCTGGAGTGCAATTTCACAATCTCGGCTCACCACAACATCTGCCTCCTGGGTTCAGGCAATTCTCCTGCCTCAGCCTCCCAAGGAGCTTGGACTACAGGTGGGCGCCACCATGCCCAGCTAATTTTTGTATTTTTAGTAGAGACGGGGTTTCATCATGTTGACCAGGATGGCCTCGATCTCTTGACCTTGTGATCCACCCACCTCGGCCTCCCAAAGTGCTGGGATTACAGGCGTGAGCCACTGCAGTTCTGCCATTTATTATAGGTATAACTATGAAAAGTTACTTCTCACTTACCTGTGTTTCCTTATCTGTAAAATGAGGACAGGAACAGTACCTACCTCACTTGATTCCTTTAATATGCATTATTTTAAATTTCATTGCTCAATTTCCCCAAATTTGATCAGTAGACAGGCTCCCACTGTCTTTTATTTTGTTTTTCTTTTTTCTTTTACATTTTCTTTTCTTTTTTATATTGCATTTTAGGTTTGGGGGTATATGTGCAGAACATGCAAGCTAGTTGCATAGGTACACACGTGGCAGTGTGTTTTGGTGCCTTCCTCCCCTTCACCCATATTTGGCATTTCTCCCCATGCTATCCCTCCCCAGCTCCCCCCTCACTGTCCCTTCCCTATTCCCCCCAATAGACCCCAGTGTGTAGTGCTCCCTTCCCTGTGTCCATGAGTTCTCATTGTTCATCACCCACCTATGAGTGAGAATATGCAGTATTTCATTTTCTGTTCTTGTGTCAGTTTGCTGAGAATGATGTTCTCCAGATTTATCCATGTCCCTACAAAGGACACGAACTCATTGTTTTTGATTGCTGCATAATATTCCATGGTGTATATGTGCCACATTTTCCCAGTCCAGTCTATCATCGATGGGCATTTGGGTTGGTTCCAGGTCTTTGCTATTGTAAACAGTGCTGCAATGAACATTCATGTGCATGTGTCCTTATAGTAGACAGATTTATAGTCCTTTGGATATATACCCAGTAATGGGATTGCTGGGTCAAATGGAATTTCTATTTCTAGGTCCTTGAGGAATCACCACACTGTCTTCCACAATGGTTGAACTAATTTACACTCCCACCAGTAGTGTAGAAGTGTTCCTATTTCTCCACATCCTCTCCAGCATCTGTTGTCTCCAGATATTTTAATGATCACCATTCTAACTGGCATGAGATGGTATCTCAATGTGGTTTTGATTTGCATCTCTCTAATGACCAGTGATGATGAGCATTTTTTCATATGTTTGTTGGCCTCATGTATGTCTTCTTTTGTAAAGTGTCTGTTCATATCCTTTGCCCATTTTTGAATGGGCTTGTTTGTTTTTTTCCTGTAAATCTGTTTGAGTTCTTTGTAAATTCTGGATATTGGCCCTTTGTCAGATGGGGAAACTGCAAATTTTTTTCTCATTCTGTTGGTTGCCGATTCACTCTAGTGACTGTTTCTTTTGCCATGCAGAAGCTGTGGAGTTTGACTAGGTCCTATTTGTCTATTTTGGCTTTTGTTGCCAATGCTTTTGGTGTTTTGGTCATGAAGTCCTTGCCTACTCCTATGTCCTGAATGGTTTTGCCTAGATTTTCTTCTAGGGTTTTTATGGTGCCAGGTCTTATGTTTAAGTCTTTAATCCATCTGGAGTTAATTTTAGTGTAAGGTGTCAGGAAGGGGTCCAGTTTCTGCTTTCTGCACATGGCTAGCCAGTTTTCCCAACACCATTTATTAAACAGGGAGTCCTTTCCCTATTGCTGTTTTTTTGTCAGGTTTATCAAAGATTGTATGGTTGTAGATATGCTGTGTTGCCTGAGATGCTTCTGTTCTGTTCCATTGCTCTATATCTCTGTTTTGGTACCAGTACCATGCTGTTTTGATTACTGTAGCCTTGTAGTATAGTTTGAAGTCTGGTAGAGTGATGCCTCCCACTGTGTTCTTTTTACTTAGAATTGACTTGGCTATGCGGGCTCTCTTTTGGTTCCATATGAAGTTCAAGGTGGTTTTTTCCAGTTCTGTGAAGAAAGTCAATGGTAGCTTGATGGGGATAGCATTGAGTCTGCAAATTACTTTGGGCAGTATGGCCATTTTCACGATATTGATTCTCCTAACCATGAACATGGAATGTTTCTCCATCTGTTTGTGTCCTCTCTTATTTCATTGAGCAGTGGTTTCTGGTTTTCCTTGAAGAGGTCCCTTATGTTCCTTGTAAGTTGTATTCCTAGGTAATTTATTCTCTTTGTAGCAATTGTGAATGGCAGTTCATTCTTGATTTGGCTCTTTTTAAGTCTGTTATTGGTATATAGGAATGCTTGTGATTTTTGCTTATTGATTTTATATTCTGAGACTTTGCTGAAGTTGCTTATCAGTTTCAGGAGTTTTTGGGCTAGGGTGATGGGGTCTTCTAGATATACTATCATGTCATCTGCAGATAGAGACAATTTGGCTTCCTCCTTTCCTATTTGAATACACTTTATTTCTTTTTCTTGCCTGATTGCTCTGGCCAGAACTTCCAGTACTATATTGAATAGGAGTGGTGAGAGAGGGCATCCTTGTCTAGTGCCAGATTTCAAAGGGAATGCTTCCAGTTTTTGCCCATTCAGTATGATATTGGCTGATGATTTGTCATAAATAACTTTTATTATTTTGAGATATGTTCCATCAATACAGAGTTTATTGAGGGTTTTTAGCATAAAGGGCTGTTGAATTTTCTCAAAGGTTTTCTCTGCATCAATTGAGATAATCATGTAGTTTTTGTTTCTGATTCTGTTTATGTGGTGAATTACATTTATAGACTTGTGTATGTTGAACCAGGCTTGCATCCCCAGGATGAATCCTACTTCATAATGATGGATAAGCTTTTTGATGTGCTGTTGCAATTGGCTTGCCAGTATTTTATTGAGGATTTTTGCCTCTGTGTTCATCATGGATATTGGCCTGAAATTTTCTTTTCTTGTTGAGTCTCTGCCGGGTTTTGGTATCAGGATGATGTTGGTCTCATAAAATGATTTGGGAAGAATTCCCTCTTTTTGGATTATTTGGAATAGTTTCAAAAGGAATGGTACCAGCTCCTCTTTGTGTGTCTGGTAGAATTCAGCTGTGAACCCATCTGGACCTGGGCTTTTTTTGTGTGGTAGGCTCTTAATTGCTGCCTCAACCTCAGACCTTGTTATTGGTCTATTCATAGTTTCAGCTTCCTCCTGGTTTAGGCTTGGAAGGACAGGAATTTATCCATTTCTTCCAGGTTTACTAGTTTATGTGCATAGAGTTGTTTGTAATATTCTCTGATGATGGTTTTAATTTCTGTGGAATCTGTGGTGATTTCCCCTTTATTGTTTTTATTGCATCTATTTGGTTGTTCTCTCTTTTCTTTTTTATCAGTCTGGCTAGTGGTCTATTTTGTTGATCTTTTCAAAAAACCAGTTCTTGAATTTATTAATTTTTTAAATGGATTTTCATGTCTCTCTCTCCTTCAGTTCTGCTCTGATCTTAGTTATTTCTTGTCTTCTGCTAGGTTTTGAGTTTTTTTGATCTTGCTCCTCTAGCTCTTTCAATTTTGACGATAGGGTGTCAATTTTGGATCTCTCCACTTTTCTCATGTGGACACTTATTGCTATATATTTTATTCTAGAGACTGCTTTAAATGTGTCCCAGAGATTCTGGTATGTTGTGTCTTCATTCTTGTTGGTTTCAAAGAACTTTTTTATTTCTGCCTTCATTTCATTGTTTATCCAATCAACATTCAAGAGCCAGTTGTTCAGTTTCCATGAAGTTGTGCAGTTCTGAGTTAGTTTTTTAATTCTGAGTTCTAACTTGATTGCACTACAGTCTGAGAGACTGTTTGTTATGATTTCAGTTGTTTTGCATTTGCTGAGGAGTGCTTTACTTCCAATTATGTGGTCAGTTTTAGAGTAGGTGTGATGTGGTGCTGCGAAGAATGTATATTCTGTGGATTTTGGGTGGAGAGTTCTGTAAATGTCTATCAGGTTTGCTTGTTCCAGGTCTGAGTTTAAGCCCTGGATATTCTTGTTAATTTTCTCCTGGTTGATCTGTCTAATATTGACAGTGGAATGTTAAAGTCTCCCACTATTATTGTGTGGGAGTCTAAGTCTCTTTATAAGTTGTTAAGAACTTGCCTTATATATCTGGGTGCTCCTGTATTGGGTCCATATATATTTAGGATCATTAGCTTTTCTTGTTGTATCAATCCTTTTACCATTATGTAATGTCCTTCTTTGTCTCTTTTGATCTTTGTTGCTTTAAAGTGTTTTATCGGAGATGAGAATTGCAACTCTTCCTTTTTTTTTTGCTCTCCATTTGCTTGGTAATTTTTCCTCCATCCCTTTATTTTGAGCTTCTGTGTATCCTTGCATGTGAGCTGGGTTTCCTGGATACAGCACACCAATGGGTTTTGGCTTTTTATTCAATTTGCCAGTCTGGTCTTTTTATTGGTGCATTTAGCCCATTTACATGTAGGGTTAATATTGTTATGTGTGAATTTGATACTGCCATTTTGATGCTAGCTAGCTGTTTTGCCCATTTGTTGATGCAGATTTTTCATTTTGTTGATGCTCTTTAGCATTTGGTATGTTTTTGGAATGGCTGGTACTGGTTTTTCCTTTCTATGTGTAGTGTCTCTTTCAGGAGCTCTTGTAAAGCAGGCCTTGTGGTGACAAAATCTCTGGATACTTGCCTATTTGCACAGAATTTTATTTTTCCTTCACTTATGAAGCTCAGTTTGACTGGATATGAAATTCTGGGTTGGAAGTTCTTTTCTTTAACGATGTTGAATATTGGCACCCACTCTCTTTTGTCTTGTAGGGTTTCTGTGGAGAGATCTCCTGTGAGTCTGATGGGCTTCCCTTTATGGGTGACCTGACCTTTCTCTCTGGCTGCCCTTAGCATTTTCTCCTTCATTTTAACCCTGGTGAATATGATGATTATGTGCCTTGAGGTTGCTCTTCTTGTGGAACATCTTTGTGGTGTTCTCTGTATTTCCTGGACTTGGATATTGGCCTGCCTTGCTAGTTAGGGAAATTTTTCTGGATATTATCCTGAAGAGTATTTTCCAGCTTGGATTCATTCTCCTTGTCACGTTCAGGTACACCTATCAAATGTAGATTAGGTCTCTCATATAGTCCCACATTTCTTGGAGATTTTGTTCATTCCTTTTTGTGCTTTTTTTCTCTAATCTTGGCTTCTCATTTTATTTTATTGAGTTGATCTTCGACTTCTGATATCCTTTCTTCTGCTTGGTCAATTCAGCTGTTGAAACTTGTGCATGCTTCACGAAGTTCTCTTGTGTTTTTCAGCTCCTTCAATGCACTCATATTCCTCTCTAAGTTGCCCATTTTTGTTATCATTTCATCAAATCTTTTTTTAAGGTTCTTAGTTTCTTTGCATTTATTTAGAACATGTTCTTTTAGGTCACGGAAGTTTCTCATTACCCACCTTCTGAAGTCTGATTCCATCATTTCATCACACTCATTCTCCATCCAGCTTTGTTCCCTTGCTGGTGAGAAGTTTTGGTCCTTTGTAGGAGGTGAGGTGTTCTGGTTTCGGGTGTTTTCCTCCTTTTTGCACTGGTTTCTTCTCATCTTTGTGGATTTATCCACCTGTTATCTGAGTGGTTGCTGATTTTCTGATTGGGTCTCTGAGTGGACATCCAGATTGTTGATGATGAAGTATTTCTGTTTCTTAGTTTTCCTTTTAACAGTCTGGCCCCACTGCTGTAGGACTGCTGAGGTCCACTCCAGGCCCTGCTTGCCTGGGGAACTCCTGTAACAGCTGCAGAACCGTGAGGATTGCTACCAGATTATTCTTCTGCTATCTTTGTCCCTGAATGATGCCCACCAAATGTCAGTCTGATCAGTCCTTCTTGAGGTGACTCTTTGGATATATAGGTGTCAGGGAGCTGCTTGAGGAGTCAGTCTGTACTTTATAGGAGCTCTAGTCCTGAGCTGTGAGCTCCATTGTTCATTCAGGGCTGCTACGCAGGTACATTTAAGTCTGCTGCAGCAGAACTCATAAAGCCCCCCTTTTTTTTCTCAGGTGCTCTGTCCCAGGGAGTTAGGGCTTTATTTGTGAGTATCCATTGCACTTTCCTGCCCAGTGAGGAGGCAGTCTAGTCACTCTCTGCCTGTAGTGGCTATGATGAGCTGCCTTGGGCTCCGCCCTGTTGCTGTGGGCTCCACCCTGCTGCCATGGGCTCCACCCTGCTGCCATGTGTAATTCCCTGTAGTCCTGTTTATATGGGTGTGGTTAGAACTGCAGTGGCGATGGTGGCCTGCCTCTGTAGTGGCAGACTCTCTCTGTTATGGCAGGTTGCCTTGGCAACAGCAGGCTGTGTCAGCAGTGGCAGAGTACCTCCATAAGGGTCGCATGCCTTGGTAGTGGTGGACGCCCCTCCCCCACCGAGCTGCACTGTCCTGGGTTCAGCTGTCCTTGCCATGAAACTCTCAAGCCCAAACATTTTCAATTGTTGTTTTGTTTGTTTTTGTGGGGGTGGGACCCACCGAGCCTGACCACCTGGCTCCCTGCCTCAGAGTCCCTTTTTTTTTTTTTAAGTTGAATGGTTGACTCTCTCCCAGGTGTTCCAGTTGCCTGCTGCAAGGGTGCCGGGATCTGTGTGATTTCCCGTGCAGCGACCCACTGCGCTGGCTCAAACCACATTGCTGCCTGGGAATCTCCTGGCCTGGATTTCTGTTTAAGTCCCATTTAATCAGATGAATGTGCTAATCTGCCTTCCAAAATCTCTAATTTCCAGTTTAACAGGGCAACCAAACCAGTGTATTTTGTACGGAGTGTCGCTGTGCTGTGGCCTCGGTCCAAACAGCCACGCTAGCCCAAACAGCCATGCCGGCCCAAACTGCCACGCTGGTGGCCTGTGGGGCTCTTACACCTGGGAATCTCCTGGTCTGTGGGCAATAAAGATCCATATGGAAATGCGGCATCCAGTCACCCTCTGCAGATTCACTGGGAGCTGCAATCCTGAGTTGGTCCTACAGCACCATCTTCCCAGTCTCCCCCTGTGTCTTTTAAATACGTCCATAGTCTTTTAAAAGTTTTATTGAGATATAACTTATATATAATGCAATGTATCCATAGGCATTTCATTGCTTTTTATTGTCAAATAATATTCTATCATATGAATGTGCCACCTTTTGCTTGTCCATTTATCAGTTGCTTTCCATGCATTGTTTCCACTTTGGGAATATTGTGATGTTCTGTGAACATCAGTGTACAAGTTTCTATGTGGACATACGTTTTCATTTTTCTTGGGTGTATACCTACAGATGGAATTTTTGAATCATGTGGTAACTCTGTTTAACATTTGAAGGAGCTGTACACAAACGGTTTTCCAGAGCAGCAGCACTCTTCTATAATTCCACCAACTGTCTCTTAGGGATCTGATTTTTCACATCCTTGCCAACTCTTGTAATTGTCTGTCTTTTTGGTTTTAACTGCAATAGTGGGTGTGAAATGGTATCTTGTGATTTTGATTTGCATGTCCCTGATGACAAATAATCTGGAACATTTTTCAGGTGCTTATTGGCTATTTTCTATAGCATCCTTGGAGAAATGCCTATTTCTTAATTAGCTTACTTTCCTTTTTGTTTTGAATTTTAAGTGTTCTTTATATTTTTGGATTCAAATTCCTTATCAGATACATAATTCGTAAGTACTTTCTCCCATTATGTGGTTGTTTGTCACTTTATTACTGGTGTTCTTTGATGCACATTTCTAATTTTTATGAAGTCCAAATTGTCTATTTTTTCTTTAGTAACTTGTACGTTCAGTGTCATATCTAAGAAGGCTTTGTCTAGCCCAAGATCATGAAGATTTACTATTATGATTTCTTCTAAGAGTTTTAGAATTTTAGCTCTTACATTTAGATTTATGATCCACTTTAAGCTAATTTTATGTATGATATAAAGAAACAACTTAATTATTTTGTATGTGGATATCTAATTGTCCCAGAATCACCTTTGAAACTCATTTTGTTTTTGTGAGAATAAAAATATTAACATATTTAAGGCACTTATAATAGCATATGAGGATGCATAGAAACATTCAGTATATATTAGTTATTTTATTATTAATTACACTAAGTTGTATGTCTACTGTCTTTCTTCCTCAAAAGACTATTTTAATCTTTGCACCTATGCGCCTGGTCTAATGTCTGACAGGTAGTATTATATGTGCTGAGTAGGTTTTGTTGAATGAATGGGTGATCAATAGGCCTTCTTTGCTGAAGCAAGCAGTGGTAAACACAGGACAGATGCCAGTTTCAATGCTGATATGCTGCTGTGCTAAATTTGGGTTGCAACCCAAGGATCTCTCAAACATGAGAACATTAATAGTGTCTAATTTCCCCAGTGAGCATAGCACACAACTCCTGGGTGCAGTTCATCCTGGAGATCTAGAATCTCTTCAGTATACTTTTCATTCCAGTGTTGCCATGCTAACCTTTTTATTTCCTCTTTCCCTTGTCCCTGAGCATAAGCTCAGGGAATGGAATTCCTCTCTAATATCAGTCTCAGCCAAATCTCCTTTGCAGGGAGATTTGGCTTTCAAACCCCCAAAAGTTAAAGGTGCAAGGCTTGTTCTCAGCCTTTTTGCAGTCTCCATCTATATTCCTTCCCTAGATGATCTCACCTAGTTTAATGGCTTTAAATGCCATGTAAGTGTAGATGACTCCCAAACCTGTTCCTCCAGCTTTAACTCTTCACTGGGATCCACGTTTACATTTCAGTTGTCTACTTCATGTCTCAACTTAGAAATATGATAAGCATCTTAAACTTACTATGACTAAAACAAATTTCCCCCTATGAATATATTCTTCTCTCAGTCTTCCTCATCTCAGTAAATGGCTCCATAAAATTCTTCAGCCTTCTGTAATTAAAAATGCAGACTCTGTCATTGATTCCTCCTTCTCTTACCTCTCTTTATAAGACAAATTCTATTGAATTTGCCTTCAAAATATGTCAGCATCTTAGCACTTTTCATGACCTCTAGTGCTTTCACCCGAGGACATGCTACCATCTACTTATACATGATCTAATGCAGTAGGCCCTAGATCATGTTCTCTTCCACCTTTATCTCTCCCCAGTTCTATTTTCTATGTAGACAATAGAAGATCTGTTTAAAACCATAAATTAGATCGTGTTACTCCCTTGCAGTGGCTCTCGCCTGTAATCCCAGCACTGGAAGCCAGCAAATCATGAGGTCAAGAGTTTGAGACCAGTCTGGCCAACATAGTAAAACCCTGTCTCTACTAAAAATACACACACACACACACACACACACACACACACACACACACACACACACTAGCTCGTGTCTTACTGTGTGCCTGTAATCCCAGCAACTCAGGAGGTTGAGGCAGGAGAATCACATGAACCCAAAAGGAGGAGGTTGAGGTGAGCTGAGATCATGTCATTGCACTCCAGCTTAAGTGACAGTGCAAGACTCTTGTCTCAAAAAAAAAAAAAGAAAAGAAAAGAAAAAAAACCTCCAATACTTTCCATTACACTAGAATAATATCCAAATTTCTTACTATGACCAATAAGACTTTGTTGATCTTTTTCTTTAAGTAACATATGGTAAAAGTTGAGATTTTTTAAAACTAGGTACAGCTATTTAATGATATGAAATTTCAAAGTGAGCTGCCAGTTCACTATATTCAGATTTTCTTTTCTTTTCTTTTCTTTTTTTTTTTTTTTTTTTTTTTTTTTGCCAATCAATGAGAGCTTGTAAGGTTGCTGAGGTTGGTTGGCCTTGAACTCTTGGCCTCGCCTTCACAAGCGCCACGACATCTGGCCGGAGCCACTTTGGGCCCCTATATTCAGATTTTCAAAGGAAATTTACATAAACCTGTTTCATAACTTTTGAAGGTCTTTGATAAAATGGAAAGGTTTAGACAGTTGAGGAAAGATAATTTTATGAGAGTAAATATTTAGAAAAATTTATGCTGTGAGTCCATTCTGATATTGCATTGAGAAGGATGAGAAATTTCTTTCCCTTCACCTCAGAAGCATCCATGATGCTACTCACAAAGCTTATCATGCTATTTACTTAGTTGGGAGGCATAGTAACTGGTCTTGCTTCTTCCTGGCAGATGTAGAGGATGAAAGGCAGACTAACTAGCTAACTTTTGGGAAGAGTCAAAAGAATGTGGTTACTTTAGGACTGTTGGAGCAAGGTTAGGAGACCAGCTGTGGGCCATCACAGGGTGCTATGGTCTGAACATCCCCTCAAATTTATGTACTGAAACTTAATCATCAATGTGATAGTACTAAGAGATGGAGCATTTAGGAGTGATTAGGCCACGAGAGCTCCACTCTGTTAGGTGACATTAATCATGTGTAAAAGGGCTGGGGAAAACCAGATATAACCCTTTTTGTCCTTCTCCCTTCTACAATGTAAGACTGCAGCAAAGAGCATCATCTTTGAAGCAGAGAGCAGCCCTCACCAGAAGCCAAATCTCTTGGCCCCATGATCTTGGGCTTCCCAGCCTCAAGAACTATGAGAAAAATACATTTATGTTCCTTATAAATTACCCAGTCTCCGATATTTTGTCATAGAAGCACAAATAGACTAAGGCAGGGAGAGAGCATGTGTGTGAGGCTGTCTCGAGACTTGACTGATAGAAATGCCCAGTGGTGTGTGAAGGCTCCAGCAGTGAAATTTGGTGGCAGGCATGTGCCTAGGGGCTGAGAAAGGCGTCACAAAGGATCACCCCAAATAGGTATGCTTTCTCTCAAATGAATAGAACTGCAAGAGAAAGGGCCCAGTGGGAAATATTCAGAGGTCTGAAAATTTTACACGAGGGAGAAAGTCAGCACTAGATAATTACCAGGGCCAGAAAGCACAAAGGCAGATTCTTTTTGTACTAGTCCAAGTTTGACCTTTCCAGATTCTTTTTGTACTAGTCCAAGTAAGACCTTTCCTGCCCCTTTTCCATTTTCCTTATGCATTAGCCAATCTCAGAGTGGTTGAAGCTGCTGCTATCTCATTATTTAGTATTTGTAAACTGAACTGGAATCTCTAATTTCTGATTTGAGGTTATTTTGTTACTTGAAGTGGTCTTGTGGCTTGAAGTAATCTTGTAACAATCTATTTGATAAGAGTGAAAAAGAGTCGTGTATCCTGCTGGAATTCTTATTCTTTAGCCTGAACAATTTCCTCTGTGAACAAAGTTTGAAGGAATGGTAGAAGAGAATGAATAAAATTATTGATAATGTTATCATGGAAATACATACAAGGCAAGGGCTCTAATTGCTTGGGCCCCTCAACTCACATGTCACCTCCTGAGAAAGCTACTTTCAGCACTCATGTGTATGGCGGTAACATTTTCCTCTTCAGCCAGTCTTCAGAAATCTAACCCTTCTATTATATTCATAGAATTGATTATTGTCTGAAAGTATCTTGCTTATGTTGTTTATTGTCACTTACCTTCTATTGGACTGCAAGTTTCATAAAAAGCTGGGATCCTGTCTGCCTAGTGACCAGAATAGTGCCCAGTGAATATAATGCTCAGTAAAAATTGATGAATGAATGAAAACAGTAAAAGAAACATAGAGCTCGAGTGAGAAAAATGAATATTCACTCAATGCCAGTAAGATCTCTGTTTTTTTACTATTATTCATTTTAATACAACTATACATTTCTGCTGTGGTAGTAACAACTTTCACATTATTTGTATGACTAATTTTCTCAGCTGACTCTTTCATAACAAAGACACAATTCAAAAGGATACACTAACCTTGAAAACAATTTTAAGCAAATGTGGAGAAAGAACATATTTGAAGTATTAAATAGAAAACATTTAAATATGGATCAACTTGAATATATTTTTATTCAAGAAAATATTTTTAGAGCAAGATGGTCAGCCAGGAGTCCCAACTTATGTCTCCCCACAAAACAAAAATTTAATAACTATCCACTGATGAAAATAGGAGAGCTCTGAAATACTATGGAGAAGATGCAGCAACACAATAGAGCATAAATGACTAGGATAGCTATATAGAAAAGCATAGGAAGCATTTTACTTTGTCAATCCTTCCCTCTGCTTGGCACAGCTCAGTGCCCAAAGTGATACCTTTAGATGCAATATTTCCCTATTGGGGTAAAGGAGAGCGGGAGGACCTCAGCAATTTTCAAAACTGAGGACTCCAGCAGTCTTCGCTGTCACCACAGACACCTGAAGCTTTTTCCACCAAGGACCCTTACAGTTTTTGCTAATGATGATTCCAGCTGGTGGAGCTACCCAGAGTCCACACCATGTGATACTCCTCTCTCATGCTGGGCCCAAATTTACCATACTACCTTGAAACTGGAGTTACTATTTCTTCTACCCCAATGTAGGAGACACTGCATCCCACCCTTCCAGCACCCTCAAACCCACCCATATGTAAAGTTCTTTCCCCACAAAGCCAGCTTTTAGAGTTTAGAAAAGGTTACTGCTCCTTCAAGTGTACAGCCATCAACATGAGGCTCAAGGAACATTAAAGAAAAACAAGGAAACATGACATCACCAAAGAAACACAGTAACTATCCAGTAACCAACCCCAAATAATTGGATGCATGCAACCTACCTGACAAAGAATTCAAAATAATTACTTGAAAAAAGCTTAGTGAGCCCAGAAACCAACACAGAGAGTCATTGAAAATGAAGAAACAAGGAAATATATTCCAAATAAAAGAACAAAATAAATCTCCAGAAACTGACAATGAGTGAAGGAAAATATGTGATTTACTCAACAGGAAGTTCAAAATTATGGTCACAAAAATACTCACCAAGATCAAGAGAGCAATATAAGAACAAACCAATAATTTTAACAAAGAGATAAAAATTATTTAAAAAATATAAAACAGAAATCATAGAGCTGAAGAATAGTGTAACTGAACTGAAAATTTCAGTAGATGAGTTCAACAGCAGAGTAGTTCAAATAGAATACAGGATCAGTGAACTTAAAGACAGATCAACAGAAATCATACAATCTGAGGTGGAAAAAGATAAAAAGAGTAAAAAAGGATGAAGGTAGTTTGAGAAACTTATGGGACACCATCAAGTGTAACAACTTTGTATTATTGGTGATTCAGAAAGAGAAGAGAGAGACAAAGAGATAAATACATATTTAAAAAATAATGGCAGAAAACTTTCCAAGCCTTAGGAAGAAAACAGAAATCCAGATTATGGAAACCCAAAGTATACCAAATAAGATGAATCTGAGTAATAGACCAGTATGGAGACATATCATAATAAAATTGTTGAGCCAAAGACAAAGTGAGTTTTGAAGCTGCAAGAAAAAAGCAAATTTTTATGTACAAGGAAATCCCTATATGATTATCAGTAGATTTTTCAGCAGAAACATCACAGACCAGAAGACAGCCAAATAATATATTCAAAAATCCCAAAAGAAAAAACTGTCAACCCCAAATACTACACTCAGCAATCTTAGCTTTCAAAATGAAGGGGTGATAATAACTTTCTTATACAAACAGAAGCTGAGAGCATTTGTTACTACTAGGTCTGCCTTATAAGAAATGCTAAAGGGAGCACTGAGCTGAAAAAAAGTAGGCACTAATTAGTTCCATAAAAACATATGAAAGTATAAAATTCACTGGTAAAAGTAAGTACATTGTCAAAGTGAGAACAATATTGTAAAATTACAGTGTTCTGTAGTGGGAAAATCAAATATATCTCAGTTATAATGGTTAAAAAGCAAATATATTTAAAATAAAGCTGTAATAATTTGTTAAATTATTTAAAAAATTTAATTTGTCCCCCAAAAACACAAAATGTGAAAGAAGAAGGTGTAAAAGTATAAAGTTTGTGTGTGAAATCAAAATTAAGTTGTTACCAACTAAACTAGCTAGTTATCACTATAAGATGTTTTATATAAGCCTCAGGGTAACCACGAGGCAAAAGCCTGTAATAGATATAGAAAAGATAAAAGTAAAACATACCACTAAAGAAAGTAATCAAATACAAAGGAAAAAAGCAATAGAGAAATAAAGGAACAAATAATCTTCAAAACAACAAGAAAATAAATTTGAAAAACGATACTAGTAAGTTCTTACCTACCGATGATTACTTTGAATGTAAATGGCGTATTTATTTATTTATTTATTTATTTTTGATGTGGAGTTTCACTCTTTTTGCCAGGCTGGGGTCCAATGGTGCAATCTCAGCTCACTGTAGCCTCCACCTCTTGGGTTCAAACAATTCTCCAGCCTCAGCCTCCCAAGTAGCTGTGATTACAGGCATTTGCCACTATACCTGGCTTATTTTGTATTTTTTGTAGAGGAGGGGTTTCATCATGTTGGTCAGGCTGATCTCAAGCTCCTGACCTAAGGTGATCTACCTACCTTGGCCTCTCAAAATGCTGGGATTACAGGTGTGGGCCACCTTGCCTAGTGAATGTAAATGGTTTAAATTGTCTAATGAAAAGGCAGAGAGTGAATGAATTTAGAAAAGATCCAACTACATGTAGCTTACAAGAAACTCACTTCACCTTAAGGGAAACTCCTAAACTGAAAGTGAAGGTATAAAAAAGATATTCCATAAAAATGGAAACAAAAAGAACAGGAGTAGCTATGCTTAGTTCAGACAAAATAGACTTTAGGGCAAGAACTATAAAAAGAAACCACAAAATGAGTCTTAACTTTTTTTTTTTTTTGATGGTACAGATATTTTATTTTCTCAGAGCAGAGGTTGGGCCTAGGCCATGGCTGCTCTCATAGCTCCCCTCTTGTCAAGAGATGCAACACTCACTTCTGGGGCATACCCATCTCCAGCTGGAGGTGCAAGCAAAGCCACTGTGTAAGGAGACAAAGTTCACTCTTACTGTCTGAAGAATCTCCAACAAGCATATTCTGGAGAGAGCTCTGACAGGGAGCTTTCTACAAGGTCCCACTGGAGCTGAGGCTAGAGGTCAGGTCCAAGGGCAGGCTTCCTTCCCATCACAGCTTCCAAGCCTTCCTGGGCTGGTCGCCCTTGTGCGGGATGACGGTGTTGTCTGTGATTGAGATCACTTCCAGACCCACCATGGTCAGTCTGTTGATAGCAGACAAGCGTCCTGGCCCCAGACCCTTCACCACAACTCGGATGTGGGTCACACCCTTTTGTATAGCTTTTGCCACTGAGGCTATGCCTGCTGTCCGAGCTGCAAAATTTAAGAAGATTGAAATAATATCAGGCATCTTTTCTTACCACAATGGTATGAAGATAGAAATCAATAACAGGAAAAATCATGAAAAATTAACAAATATGTGTTGAATATTTTTAAATATGTTAAATATGTTCCACATGATACTATTGGACACCCTAACCAGATCAATTAGACTAGAGAAAAATAAAAGGCATTGAAAAGGAATGGATGAAGTAAAATTTTCTCTGTTTGCTGATGATATAATCTTATATATAAAAAATCCTGCATATACTACCAAAAACTATAAAATGGAATAAATTTGGTAAAGTTGCAGGAGACAAAATTAGCTTACAAAAATCAGAAGATTTTCTATGCACTAGCAATGAACTGTTTGGAAAAGAAATTTAAAAAAATCCTATTTATAATGGCATAAAAAATAAAATACTTAGGAGTAAAGTTAACTAGGGAAGTGAAAGATCTATATACTGAAAACGTAAAACACAGCTTCCAAGATGTGAAAGAAATTGAAGAGGACACAAATAAATGGAAAGATATTTCATGGATTGAAAAAGAAATATTGTCAAAATGTCCATGCTACCTGATCTACAGATTTAATGTAACTCCTATGAAAATTCCAATGTCACTCTTCACAGAAATACAAAGAAAATCCTAAAATTCCTGTGGAATCACAAAGGACCCTGAGTAACTAAAGCCGTCTTGACTAAAAAGGACACAGCTGTATGTATCACACTATTGGATTTCAAAATATACTACAAAATGATAGCAATCAAAACAGCATGGTTCTGGCAAAAAGCAGACACATTGACCAATGGAGTTGGATTGAAAGACTGCAAATAAAACTACACATCTATGGTCAATTGATTTTTGACAAAGTGACAAGATCACACAATGGGGAAAAGATAGTCTCCTCAATAAATGAGGTTGGGAAAACTCGATATCCAAATGCAGAAGAATAAAATTTGATTCTCTTTTTATACCATATGTGAAAATTAAATCAAAATAGATTAAAGATTTAAAGGCAAGACCTGAAATCATAAAACTCTTAGGACACATAGGAAAAGAGCTTCTTGACATTGGTTTGGGTAATGACATATAGGAGATTACACCAAATGCACAGGCAAGCAGCTAAATAAAAACAGACAAATGGGATTGCATCAAAATAAAAAGCTACAAAGCAAAGAAAACAACCAGCAAAATGGAAAGTGGGAGAAAATGTTTGTAAACCACATATCTAATAAAGGTTAATTTCCAAAATATATAAGGAACTTTGGCCAGGTGACCTGGCTCATGCCTGTAATCCTGACATTTTGGGAGGCCAAGGCAGAAAGATTGCATGTTAACAGACTCCCTCTAGAGACTGCTGACTTGACATAAGCGGTCATGCTGAAAGAGCTCTCTTGGCAGAGACTTGGGAGAGGCCTCTAGGACCAAGAGCAGCCTCCCATCAATGCCTAGCAAGAGACAGGGGCTCTCAGTCCTGCTTTGGAAGGTCCCTCAACCACAAGATAATGAATTTTCTCACTGGAAGTATAAAACCAGTTTAAAACATCATTTACATCTCAGGATTCATGAAGGATCTAAGCAGAGATTTGGATGGAGAGGTAGACGAGGTATTTGATTTTGAAGAGATTTGTGTGCAAAGGTAGCAAGGTAAGCATGGATGTGTAACAGGGAAGTGCTGGGACAGAATTGTTTGGTGTCACTATTTTTCCTACGTATCTCCTATACTGGTCTCTATATTTAAAGTCTTGAGAACGGTCTGATGGGAAGAGGAGTGTTCATATAGCCTGAGGATGGAACTGTCATAGAAACCCTGAAAAATCATAGACACTGATACTAACCATGGCAGCATGTAGGCAAAACCAGATAAGGCAAATTAGGGCAATTTATAGGCCTAGTGGTAACTAACACTAGGGGAAATTTGCATCCTGTCTGAGCCAAGAGCACACCTCTCCTCTTTAGCCTGAGCATTCTCTTCTCTAAGTGAGCTCTGGTTCAGATACAGAGCCTGACTGCTATTTGGTACTCCCATGAAAGATTAAAAGCAGGATTGTGGCTAGGCGCAGGGAGGAGGCCAGGGACCAAGGCACCCAAGTGGGAACAGCAGGAGGGGTCAGAATGCAAGCAGCATTGACGGCCTTCTTCATGTTTCTCTTTATCCTGCAGACTTTTCTGGGGATTTCAGCGAATGGCTTTATTGCGCTGGTGCTGGGCAGGGAGTGGCTGCAATATGGCAGGCTGCTCCCCTTGGACATGATCCTCATTAGCTTGGCTGCCTCCCGCTTCTGCCTGCAGTTGCTTGGGTTGATACACAACTTCTACTACTCTGCCCGTGTGGTTGAGGACTCCGGGAATCTCGGTGAACAGCTCTTCCGTCTACACTGGCACTTTCTGAACTCAGCCACCTTCTGGTTTTGCACCTGGCTCAGCATCCTGTTCTGTGTGAAGATTGCTAACATTACCCACCCCACCTTCCTGTGGCTGAAGTGGAGGTTCCCAGGGTGGGTGCCCTGGCTCCTGTTGGGCTCTGTCCTGATCTCCTTCATCACAACCCTGCTGTTTTTTTGGGTGAACGACTTTGCATATCAAGAGTTTTTAATTAGAAAATTTTCTGGGAACATGACCTACGAGTGGAATACAACAATAGAAATTAACTATTTGCTGCCCCTGAAACTAGCCATATGGTCCATTCCTTGCTCTGTTTTTCTGGTCTCAATTATGCTGTTAATTAATTCCCTGAGGAGGCATGCTCAGAGAATGGAGCACAACGGCCATAGCCTGCAGGACCCCAGCACCCAGGCTCACATCAGAGCTCTGAAGTCCCTCATCTCCTTCCTCATTCTTTATGTGCTGTCCTTTCTGTTCCTGACGGTTGATGCTATAAAATTTATGACTGTACAGAATGAATTTTACTGGCCATGGCAAATTGCCATCTACCTGTGTGTATCTGTCCATCCTTTCATCCTCATCTTCAGCAACCTCAAGCTTCAAAGCATGTTCTGGCAGCTCCTGCTGTTGGCTAGGGGCTTCTGGGTGGCCTAGATGGCGTGGTCTCCTTATCCAGACCCCCAGAAAAGAAAGATGAGGATGGCAGAGCTGTGGCCTACCGACATGGAGGTGTTTTCATAGGTTCCTAAATACTGGATTCTGCTATGGGGTTCCTCCTCTGGGAAGCAGAGGAGACAAGGATATCTGGGAATTCTCTGAGCATGCTTCCCTTCTTTGGAATATTATTAAGATGTAGTCCCATGGATTCCAGAGAGCCAGAATTGTTCTTAAGTTCAGAATATGTTAATATGACACCGTGCTATTCTTTATGTTTGTACACCTTTGTTATTTGGACGACTTTGGTTTAGTGTTGATTAACTGCGCCATTGCATCTCCACTGCCTTTTGGAAAGTTAAGAGCAAATATTTGTCTCTATGACTGAACTGAGATGGAGATACTGAAGCAACACCTTCTTGAGAACAGTGTCATGATTACTACAAGAGCACCAAGGGACAGGCAGTTATGGTAGGCAGTGGCCACGGCTGTGAGTTCTGACTGCCCTTTACAGCATGAAGATACTTTGTTTCCATATAAACTTGGATAATCTGGTTTTAATTTTATTAAGATTACTGGAATGTTTCTTTATACCACTCTGTCTCTTTTCTCATTAACATTTTCACTGTTCTGACTTCAATTTTCTCTTCTCTGAAGTCTGTAGGAGTGTAATCACGGGAGCATATGCAGCGCCCAGTTGCAAAGAGGTTCTTGGCCTTGCTAATGTTTTGAGACATTTTAATTTCCTCTGAGAGTGAAAATTTCCTTATTGATTAGGGGATGTACTGATAAGTGGATGAACACTTGTGAACAGTAATCTTTGGGTACATGGCTCTACCTTTTTTATTTAAGCATTTATTTTAAAAAATAGATAATACATTCTCATGGCTGAAAATTCAAAACCTATTGAAAAGTATGTATAGAGAGTCTCCCTCCTACCTGTTCCCTCCTGAAGTATTCTTACCAGTTTTATGTCTATCCTTGTGGAGATACTTTATTCTATATCAGAAAGCCACCAATACCTAATTAATGAACTGGTCAACTAACTTACACACTGGTATGTTCTATACTAGTACCTAGCTAGCTACCAACCAAATAACTTACAATGTCTCCATCTTTCCACAGAATGGTTGCACAATACACACATTGTCCTGGCCCTTGCTCTTTTTACTTTAAAACATATCTTGGAGAGCTATGTATGTGGGCATGCATAGTATTTCCTCGCTTTAAAAATTTTTTTGCATTGATGTACCACAATTTCTTTAACTAGCCATGTGTTTGTGGTCATTTAGGTTACTTCCTGTTCTTTGTTATTATAACAATGCTGTAATGAATAGTATCTTCTACATACGTAATTTTTCACATGTGCAAATTAACTATAGGATAAGTCTCATGAAATGGAATTACATAGTTGAATGAAATATGCATTTTGAATTTTGACAGATATCACCCTTTATTGATTTGCATCAGTCTACTTTCCCACCAGCAACTGATTAGAGAATATTTTTCACACTTTTTGTTTTTTGTCAATCTGTTAGGTTTTTTTTAAAAAAAAGCATATTAGCTCTTATTTGCATGACTTTTACTAAGAGTGAGTGTTTATAATTATTTTATATGTTTAGAGCCATTTATGTTTATTTCCTGTGGACAGTCTATATATTTTTTGGATTTGGTTTTGGCCTTTTTCTTACTGGTTTTGAGAAACCATTTATATCTTAGAGAAATTAGTTCTTATTTGTGATATGAGCAGCAAAGAACTTCACTACTCCAAGTGTTTTTTATTTTATTTTTTCTTAATTATAGTATTAGTTTTAAAAGCTCTTTTATTCTGAAATAATGATAAACACACATGAAGTTGCAAAAATAGTAGAAATCTTCATCCAGCTTCCCCCAGTGGTGACATCTTATATAGCTGTAGTATGATAAGAAAACTAGAAAATTTGTTGCTACATTACTGTTAACTAGTCTACAGACCTTATTCAATTTTCACTATTTAAAAAATTTACATTTGTGTGTTTGTATGTGTAGTTCTATGCAATTTTATCATATTTAGAGATTTGTGTAATTACAATCAAGATACAGAAGCATTCCATCAACATAAAATAACACCTTCATGCTACCTCTTCACATTTTTACCCACTCCCTTTACCATCTGACATGATTTGGCTCTGTGTCCCCACCCAAATTTCATCTCAAATTGTAGTCCCCATGCATTGAGGGAGGGACCTGGTGGAAGGTGATTGAATCATGGGGGTGGTTTCCTCCATGCTGTTCTCATGATAATGAGTGAATTCTCATGAGATCTGATGATTTAAAATTGTAGTGCTTCCTTCTTTGCTCACTCTCTCTTTCCTGCTGTCATGTGAAGAAGGTAGTTGCTTCCCCTTCACCTTCTGCCATGGCCGTAGGTTTCCTGAGGCTTCTTAGCCATGTGGAACTGTGAGTCAACTAAACCTCTTTCCTTTATAAATTATACAATCTCAGGTAGTTCTTTATAGCAATGTGAAGATGGACTGCTACAGATAATTGGTACGAGGAGTGGGGTACTGCTCTAAAGATAACCTGAAAATTTGAAAGCAGCTTTGGAGCTGGGTTACAGGCAAAAGCTGGAACAGTTTAGAGGGCTCTGAAGAAGACAGAAAGATGTGGGAAAGTTTGGAACTTCCTAGAGATTTGCTGAATGACTTTAACCAAAATGCTAATAGTGATATGGCCAATGAAGTCCAGGCTGAGGTGGTGTCAGATGGAGATGAGAAAATTATTGGGAACTGGAAGTGAAGGTCACTCATGCTAGGCTTTAGCAAAGAGACTGGTGGTATTTTGGCCCTGACTTAGAGATCTGTGGAAATTTGAACCTGAGAGAGATAATTTAGGGTATATGGTGGAAGACATTTCTAAGCAGCAAAACATTCAAAAAGTGACCTGGCTGATTCTGAATGTGTTTATTCATATGCATTCACAGAGATTATCTTAAAATGAAACTTTTATTTAGAAAGCAAATCGAGCAGTTTGGAAAATTTGCAGCCTGATCATGAGGTAGAAAAGAAAAAACAATTTTCTGGGAGAAATTTAAGCTGGCTGCAGAAATTTACATAAGTACTGAGGAGCTGAATGTTAATTGCCGAGATGATGGGGAAAATGTCTCCAGGTCATGTCAGGATCTTTGCAGCAGCCCCTCCCGTCACAGGCCTGGAGGCCTAAGAGGACAAAATGGTTTCATGGGCCATCCCTAGGGGCCTGCTGCTGCTCTGTGTAGCCTCAGAACTTGGTGCCCTGCATTTTAGCTGCTGAGCTCCAGCCATGGCTAAAAAGAGCCAAGGTACAGCTTGGACTATTATGTCAGAGGGTGTAGGTCACAAGCCTTGGCAGCTTCTACATGGTGTTGGGTCTGCAGGTGCACAGAGAGCAAGAGCTGAGGATTGAGAACCTCTGCCTAGATTTCAGAGATGTATGAAAATGACCGGATGTCCAAGCATAGGTCTGCTGCATGGGCGGAGCCCTCATGAAGAACCTCTACTAGGGCAGTGCAAAGTGGAAAGGTGGGGTTGGATCCCCCACACAAGAGCCCCCACTGGACCACTGCCTACTGGAATTGTGAGACGACAGCCACTGTCCTCCAGACTCCAGAATGGTAGATTGACCAACAGTTTGTGCTATGGGCCTGGAAAAGCTACAGGTAATCAATGCCAGCCCATGAAAGCAGACACAGGGCCTGTACCCTACAGAGCCATAGGGGTGGACCTTCCCAAGGCTGTGGAAGCACACCTCTTGCATCAGCATGCCCTGGATGTGAGACATGGAGTTAAAGGAGTTCATTTTGGATTTTGAAGATTTAATGACTGCCTGCTGTGGTTTGGACTTGCATGGGGCCTGTGGCTACTTTGTTTTGGAAATCTCTCCTATTTGGAATGAGAACATTTACCCAACACCTGTACACCCTCTGTATCTTGGAAGTAACTTACTTGATTTTGAATTTACAGGCTCATAGGCAGAAGGGACTTGCCTTGTCTCAGATGAAACTTTGGATTTGGACTTTTGAGTTAATGCTGGAATGAGTTAAGATTTTGGGGGACTGTTGGGAAGGTGTGATTGGTTTTGAAACATGAAAGAGACATGAGATTTGGGAGGGGTCATCGGTGGAATGATATGGTTTTGTTCTGTGTTCCCACCAAAATCTCATCTCAAATTGTAATCCTGTAAGTCAAAGGAGGGACCTGGTCAAAGGTGATTGAATTATGGAGGTAGTTTCCCCATGCTGTTCTCATAATAGTGAGTGAGTTCTCATGAGATCTGATGGTTTAAAAGTGTTGCGCTTCCTTCTTCACTCACTCTCTCTTTCCTGCCACCATGTGAAAAAGGTACTTGCTTTCTCTTCACAATTTGCCATGATTGTATAAGTTTCCTGAGGCCTCCCAGCCATGTAGAACTGTGAGTCAATTAAACCTCTTTCCTTTATAAATTACCCAGTCTCAGGTAGTTCTTTATGGTAGTGTGTAAAGAGTAATACACCATCTATATTTTTGTTTGTTTTAATTTTTAAAATAATGGTTTGTGATATGCAAAATATTTCGCTATTTTATCCAAAAAAGTTTAAAGTTCTGAGCTTTTGCCTCATAATTAGCAAGCAATCCTCAAGTTGTTATCATAAATAATTCTCTTTTATTTTCTTCTGGTACTTCTACATTTTCATTCTTACACTTAAATATTGTAAATCCTGATATAAGGTATTTTGATAAATTTTATTTTTTTCAGATTATTAGCTTGTTGTCTTAATGCTATTTATTTTTCTCCACTGATTTAAAGTGCTACTTTTTATGATTTATTAAATTCTTGTGTATGTTGGCTTATTTCTAGACTGTCTATTCTGTTTCACTGCCTTGGCATAAGCATGTGCTATGGCTATAGCATTTTAATTGTTTTAGGTTTAAAATATGTTTGAATATCTTGCACACTAGTACTCCTTCATTAAACTTTTTCAGAAATTTCTTGGTTATTCTATTTAGAATAATTTTGTGTGGTCTCAAACAGAAATGTCTTTTAAAAAATTAATTGGGATCCTGTTAAATGTGAAATTTAACATAAAGAGATGTATATCTCCATTATGTTGACTCTTCCTATGTAAGAATTGGTCTGCTTTTCTATTTTTTCATATTTCTTTTTTATTACTTTCAGTAGGTTTTAATTTTTTAACAATATAGATCTTGTAATGTATATCCTTATAGGTATACATCATGCCTTAGCTTCCTGATATGTTAAGTGGAGAGGCAGCTATGAGGATGAAACACATAATATATGTACATGACACATAAGTGGTACTCATTATAGCTTTTTAATAGTAATTATAACTCCAAATTATTATTATTATTATTATTATTTGTATCTGCATCAGTATAAAGGTAGCAGAGAAACCACATTAAGGCAAGAACTTTTCTAGTTATTCTAGACTAGACTAGTAAAGACAGCTATTCTTTTACTTTTTCTTTCTCTATTTTTTCCCCAAATTTTTCATCACTTTCCAGTTTCTTTCAATTGTCAAACAAGGCAAATACACTATATGTGACTGAGATAAACAAAAACCACTCCTGATGGCTGAGTAATCACTGGGCAGGAATTCTGACACTGAAATTGACCTGGGGCTCACTAGGGGTTTAGTTGAAGGTGTGGTTCTGAGAGAGTAATTCACTTAAGTCACATTTTTATATTGGTTGATTGAGGTGAGACAAAAGAGCCAACGTGTTTTTCTTTTTTCTTTGAAGGAATGGGAAAGGAGGAAATTGTAGGAATATTAAGAGAGTTACTCAATTTCACCTAGCTATTATCTTTAAACTTTATCAGGTTGTGTAAGGTTGCTATACTGAATGGTTATATTTAGGAAAGAAATGAAAAGACTAAGAATGTATTGGAAATCACATTAGATCAATGGTAAATCAGGTTTACTGATGGACCCCTGACCATGGGCTAGAAACTCCACTGCCCTCTTCTGGTAGAGTTGCCTAATGGCAAGTCCAGTTCCTGGGTGTCTGGAAAGCTTATCTAAAATACCTGCCTTATCAGCCAGCACCAAATATCACAGTTGACTACAAAATATATTTAAAAAGACTTTTTATAATATGTAAATACATATTTGTACAGACCAACTTGTAAATTAGAAGGTGTTCACCACAGATTAAGAATTGATTAATATATTCATTAATATATATTTTTAAACAAATTTCAATAGATTTTTGGGGAACAGGTGATGTTTGGTTACTCGGATAAATTATTCAGTGGTGACTTTTGAGATTTTGGTGTACCCATCACCCAAGCAGTGTTTCTGTAACCAATGTATAGTCTTTTAATCCTCGCCTCCTTCCTGCCCTTCCCCTTGAGTCCCCAAAGTCCATTGTCTCATTATTATGCCTTTGCATCCTTATAGTTTAGCTCCCATTTATAAGTGAGAACGTGCAATATTTGATTTTCTATTCCTGAGTTACTTCACTTAGAATAGTGGTCTTTAACTCCATCCAGGTTGCTGCTGGGTTTTGAGTGATTATATGAGGGCAATTCCTCATACTGGGAATAAAGCTGTGAGCATCACAGGTACAGCCTTGACCCTCTTGGAGCTTGCAGTCTTGTGGGAAGTCAGGGACAATATGTCTAGTCATACCAGTAAGCCTAATGTTACAAACCAAGAAAAGTTTATGAAGGGTAAGCACCAGGGCCTATTGGTGTGTAGAACAGGAAGCAATGGCACTATTTGGCAGAAAGTTGGAGTAAGGACAACCTCAGAGAAGGATTCCCTTAGGAAGTGATGAAACTGTAGATGAGGTAATATTTTAAAACATAATTCCCGTAATCCATATGCTGAAGCCTATGAATAGCTCTAGGCCAAGAATCCCCACTCTCTGTAGTGGCGTTCCTGGTCCTGTGATTTATGTGGAACAAAGTGTGCTGTATGGAAAGGTTTGGCTTTGGATAGAAGAGGTTGGACTGATATTCTCCTGCTCTCCTGGAGGAGTAGTGGGGTCCTGCTTTCAGGAAGCCCCAACATGTGAGTTTCCAAACAAGTTCAGAATGGTTTAGTGACCCATTTGCTTTCTGCCTTGTCTCTAAGATTTTAGAACCACTCTCCTAATTCTACTTCCTCCCTCCCTTCTCTTCCTTTATTCTTCAGGGGACCGAGCTATTACTCACTGTGTGAACTTGGACCCTTGCTCTCAGGAGTATCATGAATTGATTTATTCCTCATTTAAAATGAAAAAAGAATTGAAGCCTTTCCCAGGCTAGTGCCTTTGATAAGGTTTAGACTTTTTTATGATTCAGTATGAGAAAAGCCAACTCAGAGTCCTACCCTAACCAGGATGGGACCTGTCTAACCAGGGGTTTGCCTTTTGAGATGTGGGAAGAGATCAGATGTGGGGTGATTTCATAGATGACACTTAGAGAACACACCAAGCCAACTCTGTTTATTTTTGAGGAGTTTTCAGAGTGTCACTCAGATGGTGTGGTATCCTCTCACCTTAAAACAAGAGCAACAAAAAATAAAACAGTAAAAGGCACTTTGTCTACAGTTATTCCCAACTTCAATATCTGTCCATTCATTTTTACTTCTAATATTTCTCCATGTTCTTAATAACTCCCCTTCTAGATACTCTGGCTTCTCAGCTCTTTTAGGCTTTGAACCCTACCTTAAACTCTGCCTGGTCTACAAAGTCTGCCTCAATTATCAGAAGCTGCATTATAAGTAGTTGATTCCCTTGCTCCTTCCACTTAAGCATGAAATAGCTAATTTTTGTCTCAATTAGTCTAATAGACCTGGTAGACAGCAAGAGGATAGCTTCTAGAACACTGTATTCAATGTGCTATTCCTCATGTAAAAAACCCTGCTCTCTTGCCATTGCAGCTTCCTCGGCCTTGTTTTCAAAGCCCTCTATCCAGACTTAGCTCCTCATCATAATGCCTCAAAATAAAATCTTTGCTCTAACCAAACTGGTTTGCTTACTCTTCCCCAAACGTAGTTTTCCTTTCTTCTGCCTCCTTTTGGGTTATGTCATTTCCTCATTTACGAAGAATGAATTATTTATCTCCACTCTGACCTATCCAGATTGTATCATTTTTAAAGACCCAATTTAATCATTTTCCTCCCCTTTAGTTCCTTTGCAAACCATATAGATTTTCTCCCCTCTGTAGGATAATTCAATAGGGCTTCTAACCTGTATCATATTTGGCAATTAACCAAATATTGCAAACACTGTACTGTTTCGCATTGTTGGACTATGTAATAATTTATTTTTTTTCCAGTTTTTGATATTTATCTCTTATCTTTCCAAATAATCTCTTGGTTATGGGGAAGGATCGCCTATTAGATGTCTTGTGTCTCTTGCAGCACCAGTCACAGTGTGTTGCTTCATGGGACTCGACACAATTTGGTCACTGATTGTTACTTGTTTCCAAGACCTGCATGATGTCCCAGGCTCTATGATGCTTTCAATACTTAGGAAGAAGGAAGTTGACACTGGAGATAATGGGAAACAAGGGTGAGTATAGAAGAAATGTTAATTAAATATGGTATTTGATTGATCGCATATGATGAAATTGATACTTAGAACAAGTATCATATGAAATTGATAATTGTTCTAAGTATCAACTTCATATGAGAAACATGCTCATGTTCACTCAGTCAACAAGTATTTAAAATTTCTGATAGGTGTAAATTGCTATTGAATCTTGTTGGAAAAGACTGGAGCTACCGAGAAGATTCCAGAGTTTAAGACATTATTTATTAAGGCCTTCAAAAGCAAAGAGTACATCTTTTCAACACTCACACAGAAAGAGACACACACAGACATATATACTTGCACACTTTATCCCTTAGTACATTTTTCAATGTACTGCTATGTACTACAAGGGGAAAACCTTCTCTTTTCACTTCTGAGTTCTTATGTATTTCTTTCCTTCCAAAACTGAGTTATTACCCAGTATTCAGCTCAGGGCACAAGCAGCCACTACTATGCTAGAACTGACCATGACAACCTGGTGAGCAAGACATGCTCACAGGCTCTGTGGTTCTGCACATTGTGCCGGCAGGTGGGCATGTGCATGGTGACTACTGTCTCTATAGCAGAATTATCCAGGCTCACTAGCGAAGAGACAGCTACCAGTGCCATGCGGAGCCTTGGGCTCATCACTGCCATGTAATGCAGGGGGTCACAGACATCCACGTAGAGGTCGTGGGCCATTGAGGCCAGCAGCAGAAACTCAGTCCTCCCAAAGGCCAGGGAGAAGAAGAGCTGGGTAACACATTGGGCAAATATGGTCTTCTTCTTTAGGAGGAGGTAAACCAACTCTGAGGGACCCCACTGGAGGTGTAGCAGGTGTCCATGAATGAGAGGTTGCAGAGGAAGAAGTACATATGTAGGTGGAGCTGCATATCCAGCCAGATCAGGAATAGGATGAGCCCATTTCCCTGTAGGGTCAGCAGGTAGGCGGCCCCAAATAAGACAGAGTCCAGCCTGGTCTGCCTGTCACTGGAGAGACCCACTAGTGTGAACTCACTCACCCAGTTCACCGTGTTTCTCCCCCTGGAGCAGGTGGGTCAGGCTGCTGTGGAAAGAAGTGGGTTAGAGAGGCCTGATCAGAATCGGAATTCACAGTCTGGCACTGAACAAAGGACTGTAAAGAGGACTGCAAATACTTGTATACTGTCACTTTTAGATTGTGAGCTTCCTGAAGACAGAGATCTTTTCTGATTTTTAAAATATGAGATTCCTAACAAATGTTTCACAAATAATGTTTGTTGGGTCCATAAATATAAATGTTTAGAATGTTTTTGAGGATTATTCGCTGATCCCAATATGTAAATGTGTGTCCTGGGATTTGCCCTCATTCTCATTACTCAGGCTGGGGCCAGCGGCTCTTCCTGCTTCTTCCATAATCTAGGCTGGACCCATGATAGAATCGTTCACTTGGTTCTCAGTATACTGATTAATCAGGTTTAGTTTTAGGTTGATGAGATCAGGACCTCATTGCAGAACATTATATCATATGTTATAGTGCTATAATTATGTCCCAACTTCTTAAGATAATGCTGTTTCCTTGGTGAAATGTTGGCATTTGTTCAAATGTTAAAGTAAGTGATTAATAAAAGATGAATGCACACATCACTTATTTGCAATGACAACACTTGGAAACTGACGATGCCCACAGATGAAGTCAGCAAGGGAGTGGCTGCAAAACCCTTTGAGCTTTGTTCTGGGTAAACCCTTCTGTCACAGCAAAGACATGCTTGCCTTTGGGGCACCTCCCTGTTTACTTTGCTGGTCTGCAGCCCCTTTCAAAAGATACAGCTGTCATTTTTTTTTCATGTGCTAAGAAATTTTATAGCGTTTATTTCTTTATGAATAGCAAGTCCCTTTAGCCCCATTTCAGTATTCACCTTGTTTCTTTGCAACATGATGGGAGAAGGTAGTGATGATGATTATTATGAGAATAAAGAGAGACCATGGGGATGCAGAGAAGAGTCAGACAGGTGGAACAGCCCATTTGGATGCTCATTAGGGGAGGTTTGAGAGACAAGAAAAAAAAAAACTCCAGAAATTAGGGTTGCCTCTGAAAATCTCATAGGACCCAAGGTGGATACCAGATCAGAACTTTCAACATTAGCTGCATGTTAAAATCACCTGGCAAGCTTTGAACATTTTAGATGCCCAGATTATAGTCCGGAGACATTAGGCCAGCATCTCAGGTGGATAAAACCCAGACTTTAGTATATTCATAACTTTGGCCAATGGCTTTGACCAATGGGTTAATCAAACAAGCGGTGTTTAATATCTAAATACGTGTGAGATCTTCCAGGTATCTTCCTGGCATTAATTTCAAATTTAATTGTATTATGATTAGAGAACATAGTCTGCATGATTTCAGTCTTTTAAAATTTCTTGAGATTTGCTTCATGGCCCAGTGGCTTATCAGTCCTGATGAATACTCCATGTGCACTTGAAAAGGATGTGTGTTCTGTTGATGTTGGATGGAGTGTTCTATAAATGTCATCTGGGTCTAGTTGGTTGACAGCATTGTTCAAGTCTTACATATCCTCTGTATCCTTACTGATTTTATGTCTACTTGTTGATTTACTGAGAGGCAAGTGTTGAATTATTCTACTCTAGTTGTGTATTTTTAATGTTTTTTTGAAAGAGTCTGGCTCTGTCATACAGGCTACAGTGCAGTGGTGCGGTCATAGCTCACTGTAACCTCTGCCTCCAGGCTCAACCAATCCTCCCACCTCAGCCTTTGAAGTAGCTGGGACCACAGGCATGCACCACCATGCCGGGTTAATTTTTAAATTTTTTTATAGACACAGCATCTTACTATGTTGCCTAGGCTGGGTTTGAACTCCAGAGCTCAAGTGAGTCACCTACCTTGCCCTCCCAAAGTGCTGGGATCACAGGCCTGAGCCATGGTGCCTGGCCTGATACCTTTTAAAAATTTTTTCTTTTTTTTTTGCTGCATATATTTTGAAGCTCTGCTGTTGGATGCTTATACATTCAGGAGGTCAAGCTTACTATTATTTTATTTTGCAGGACCTAAACTACTATTAATCCCATCTAGTGAAATTTAAATTTTACGTATTTTGTTTTTCATCTTTACAAGTCCTATTTAGTTTCTTCTGTTTCTAGGCCTGTATTTGTTGACTGATTTGTTCCAAGTTAAGAATCTTATTTTCCTGGTTTTTCAAGGTCCAGTAATTTTTTTATTGAATGTTGGATATCAGAAATCTTAAGTTGTTTAATACTTGATTTTGTTGTATTCTATTCAAGCATTTTAGACTTTTTCTGACAGTTACTTATAAATTAGTTTGATGCTTTCGATTTATGGTAAATCTATGGTAGTCTTTTTCTAGAGCGAATTTTGCTCAACTTCTAAGACATGGCATCTTTGCAATTCATACGGAGTGCTTTGTATATTCGGTAAGGTTGTTTTATTCTAGCCAAAGACTAATAAAATGAATCCTGACCCCATAGGAGTTCTGGAAATGTTTGTTTTATAGCTCTCCAGTAATTTTTCTTTCTTGGGAGGTTGTTTTTTCTCAGTCTTACAGGGTTTCACACTCCTCACATACGGATTGGTGTTTAGCTAAGGACGCAAAGACTGATTTCTGGAGCGGTTTTCCTGTGTGGCTTATTCTTCCTACTAATCTCTGCATCCTTCACTCAGCAAGATTTTCAGGTCTGTTTAAATTCCCTCTCTTGTGCCATAGTGTGGATGTTGCCTCTTGGCAGAAAGTCTGGGTGATTGTAAGAATCACCTCATTATTTTTCCTTCTCATAGGAATCACAGTTTTGTGCTATCTGTTTTTTAATATCTGAAAACAATGTTTTTAAATTGTTTTCCAGTTTTCTAGTTGCTTGCTAGTTGCTGGGTAATTCTGTCATGATACTTCTTCACCTGGGAGTAGAAGGCCTGTATAATTTTAAAAAATTTATTATTCTATATTCTTAGAGAGTTCTTTCACTTTATCTTTCAACCATCTTACTGATTTTTAAAAAAAGATTTCAGCAATGAAATGTCCTGTTTACATATAAGAAGGAAGGACTGTGTAGTAACTGTGGATTTACTCTGCAATTGTGTAGGTGGGACTATGTTGGGATGAGTTTTTGCCTTGGATGGGCAATCTTATCAGCGTTGTAAGCATTGAAATTGAGGATAAATTATGTCAAGCGGCAGAGTTCACTTTAGGATGAGCAGGGAGGAAATTGATTAGAAAACTATTAGTTTCTACAATGCCAAAGGGGTGATTTACTTGGTGAAAACAACACCAACACTACAGTTTCTAGAACTTCCAAGAAATTTTAACTGATGTGTTAGAGAGACAGAGGAAAAAAAAAACCCTTTTTTTTCAGAGAATAAAGGCTGAGGACTTGATTCTGGTGGCAGATAGTGGTAGAGGAGCTGATCTGCGCAGCTAGGCACCTTATTATAAATGCCAAATCAGAATTTGTAACATCTTCTGAGTTCTAATCATTAATCAATTGCTAATTGAACTGTAGCTTTCTGTTTCTATATTCTAGTTGTGACAACCTCCTTTTTATCAATATAGCTTAACTTCCTTTATATTCAAGTCATATGTTGAACTCTCTAACCCATCATAATCCTACATATTCCATTCAATTATATATTTTAAATTTGTTTTTATTTTCTTATCCTTTAAGGTCAAAAATTGACTCAACATGGTTGATGAGCCATGAGTGTCTGTTTGTTTATGTCATGCCTTGAGGATCATTTGGCTGGATGTAATATTTTTGGATAATACTTTCTTGCCCTCAAAACCTAGTAGAAACTTATTTCATTACCTTCCTGTCGTTCCTTATTGTACCTTAATGTAGAGGAAAAGTTCCACGCCAGCCTGATTTTTGGTTTTCCTTGGGGAATCTACTATTCTTACGTGTTTGCTGTTGGATTTTTTTCATATATACTTAAAATTTAACACTTGTTCAGGATGTGTTCAAATGTGAGTAACTTTGAATGATTTTATTTTTCTAAAACCTCTGGTGAGCCCTTCATTCCCTCCCTCCCTCCCTTCCCCTCTCCTCTCCTCTCCTCTCCTCTCCTCTTCTCTTCTCTTCTCTCTCTCTCTCTCTCTCTCTCTCTGTCTCTCTCTCTCTCTCTCTCTCTTTCTCTCTCTCTCTCCTTTCTTTCTTTCTGGAGGTGGCCTGGCTAATTTTTGTATTTTTACTAGAGACTGGGTTTTACCATGTTGGCCAGGCAGGTCTCGAACTTCTAATCTCAAGTGATCTGCCCAGCCTCCCTAAGGGCTGGAATTACAGGCATGAGACACCACCCCCAGCCTCTTTCTCAATTTTGATATAGGTTATGGAAAGTAATGGCTAAGAGACTGGACCCTGGAATTAAAAATACCCAAGACCAACTCTTGCCTCCTCTACTTTCTGGTAGTATGGCCTTTCTCAAAATAATTAAATGCACCATGTTATCATATCATCCCTCTTCCCTTATTGTTTACTGCCCTATTAGTCTCTTGAGAATTGCTTTCTCCAGTTGTTTATAGGATGCAGTCTGCTGAGCAATGTCTCAGCTGTCTCAAAAAGCAGAAGTCCAAAGTAGAAGGACAAGTGTTATGTTCTTTGATTAGTAGTATCCTTGGATTTCTGTGAATTATTTAGATATTAGGAAAAAGTCCTCTCAAGATATAGTAATTCACCAGATGATTATATTTGAAACATTTTTACAAGTGTTTATCTTTCTTGGCATTATCACATAGCTTGTATTAGAGTTAAGATTTTTTTTTTTTTTCTGGGGGATCAGATGCCATTTAAACTAAAAGTCAGAGAATGAATTTTTAAAAAGACTTTTCTTTGAGTCAAGGTCTAGCTATGTAGCCCAGGCTCAAGCTCAGTGGCACGATTGCAGCTGACTGTAGTTTGAACTCATGAGTCAGGCAGTCCTCCTACTCAGCCTCCTGAGTAGCTGGCACTGCAAGTATACTACCACACTGGCTAATTTACTGAATTTTTATTTTTAGAGACAGGGTCTCACTGTGGCACTACAGTGTCCAAGGTAGTCTAAGGCTTTTGATAAGTATAATTAAGGTATCTGCTGTCAATATTTTTTTTGTGAATTAAATAATTTAATATAGTTTATTATTTTAGTTTGTATTTATTTGTTGTTGAGATTAAAGTTTTTTTTGTATGCTAAATGTTATAAAACAACTTCTACCTTTGTATTTATTTTATTTCTCCATTTTTCTGTTTGCATGTTCACCATTTTCTTTCTTTTTTTTTAAGGAGAGAAGGAAAGAAAAGAAAAGGAGTGAAGGAGAGGAAGAAAGAGGAAGAAAAAGAGGGAGAGAGAATGGAAATGTTGCTTTATTCTAAAAATAGGTATTAATAATGACTGATCAATATTTCATTTAACCCTATGAGTAGGTGTGATGTATTGACAAGAATGTGTATTTTGTATATTTAAAGTGGAGAGCTCTATAAATATTTATTAAGTTTACTTGTTCCGGATCTGAGTTCAAGTCCTGGATATCCTTATTAATTTTCTGTCTCGTTGAGTCTAAATCTCTTTGTAGGTCTTATGTATCTGGGTGTTAGGGTCGTTAGCTCTTATTATTGCATTGATCCTTTTACCACTATATCTTTGTTGCTTTGAAATCTATTTTCTCAGATGCAAGAATTGTAACTCCGTCTTTTTATTTATTTTTGCTCTCCTTTTGGTTGGTAAATCTTTCTCCATCCCTTTGTTTTGAGTCTTTGTGTATCCTTGCATGTGAAATGGGTCTGGATCCAGCATACTGTTGGGTTTTGGCTGTATCTTCTGATTAAGGGATTTAGTCGATTTAAATTTAGGATTACTGCCATTTGATGTTAACTGGCTGTTTTATCCATTCATTGATGTAAATTCTTCATGTTGATGCCCTTTACTTTTTGGTATATTTTTAGAAAGGCTAATACTGGTTGTTTCTTTCTATGTGTAATGCTTCTTTTAGAAGCTCTTGTAAAGCAGGCCTGGTGGTAATAAAATCTCTGAGTACTTGCTTGTTCATAAAAGATTTTATTTTTCTTTCAGTTGTGAAGCTTAGTTTGGCTGGATATGAAATTCTGGGCTAAAAGTTCTTTTATTTAAGGTTGTTGAATATTGGCCCCCACTCTCTTCTGGCTTGTAGGGTTTCTACTGAGAGATCTGCTGTAAGTCTGATAGGCTTCCCTTTGTGGGTAACCTGACCTTTCTCTCGGGCTGCCCTTAGTAATTTCTCCTTCGTTTCAACCCTGGTGAATCTAACGATTATGTGCCTTGGTGTTGCTCTTCTTGAGGAATATCTTTGTGGTGTTCTCTGTATTACCTGGGGTTGAATATTGTCCTGCTTTGCTAGGTTGGGAAAGTTTTTCTGAATAATATCCTGAAGAGCATTTTCCAGCCTGGATTCATTCTCTCTGTCACATTCAGGTACACCTATCAAACATAGATTAGGTCTTTTCACATAGTCCCATATTTCTTGGAGACTTTACTCATTCCTTTTTATCCTTTTTTCTCTATTCTTGTCTTCTCATTTTATTTCATTAAGTTGGTCTTCAACCTCTGATATCCTTTCTTCTGCTTGATCAATTCAAGTGTTTAAACCTGTGCATACTTCCTGGACTTCCCATATTGTATTATTCAGTTCCATTAATTCACTTATACTCCTCTCTAAATTGTCTATTCTCATTAGGATTTCATCAAACCTTTTTTCAAAGTTCTTAGTTTCTTTACATTGGTCTACAACGTGTTCTTTTAACTCACAGAAGTTTCTTATTATCCACCTTCTCAAGCCTGATTCTGTTAATGGAATGCACTCATTCTCCATCAAGCCTTGTTCCCTTGTTGATGAGGAACTGTGATCCTCTTTAGAGGGAGAGGCATTCTGATTTTGAGTATTCTCAGCCTTTTTACACTGGTTTTTTCCCATCATTGTAAATTTATCCACCTGTAGTCTTTGTAATTACCAGCTTTCAAATTAGGTCTCTGAGTGGATGTCCAACTTGTTAATTCCCAGGGCTGAAATCTGGGCAACCCGCTGAGCCGGCCAAAACAGCGGCGTTAAGACTGATTGTGCTTTTCTGCCTGGGAATATCCAGTCTGGCTCCCTTCTTGAGTCAGTAATAGGTGACTCTGCCTTCGCGGAGCTCCAAACCTCAGTCAGAAGGGGAACCAGTCCTGTTTACTCTGTACCAAGAGCTGCCACACCAAGGTGCTGGCAAAACCGCTGCACCAGCCACAAGAGTCGCACTGGCGACCCACAGGGCTCCTCCACTGGGAATCTTCTGGTTTGTGAGTGACAAAAATTTGTTTGAAAGTGTGGCATCCTCTCGTTCTCTACGCTTTCACTGGGAGCTGCAATCCCGAGATGTTAGTGATTAGCCATCTTGGATCCGCCTCTCACCATTTTCTTATTGATTGGTAAGTGCCCTTTAAATTAATGTAGAGTAAAATCGACTTTCTGGGGTGTATTAGTCCATTTTCACACTGCTGATAAAGACATACCTGAGACTGGGAAGAAAAAGAGGTTCAATTGGACTTACAGTTCCACATGGCTGGGGAGGCCTCAGAATCACGGTGGGAGGTGAAAGGCACTTCTTACATGGTAGCAGCAAGAGAAAATGAGGAAGAAGCAAAAGCAGAAACTCCTGGTAAACCCATCAGATCTTGTGAGACTTATTAACCATCATGAGAATTGCATGAGAAAGACCAGCTGCAATCAACAGAAGTGGAACAAGTATTGGTAAGGCTGTGAAGAAGCTGGAATTCTTGTTCATTGCTGCTTCTTTGCTGGAATGTAAAATAGTTCAGCTGTGGTGGAGAACAGTTTGGCAGTTTCTTTAAAAAGTTAAACATAGAATTATCATGTGACCCAGCACTTCCACTCCTCGGTAAATATTCAAAAGAATTGAAAAGAAGTATTCAAACAAAAATTCGTATGTGAATGTTCATAGTAGCAAAAAAGGAGAAACAATTCAAATGTCCACTATCTGACTGAATAAACAAACGCGGTCTATCCATACAATGGAATATTATTCAACCATAAAAAGAAGCGAAACACTACTACATGCATACAAAAGGCCATATATTGCATGATTCCCTTTACATGAAATGTCCCAAAGTGGCAAATCCATAGAGATAGAAAGGAGATTAGTTGGGAGAGGGAGTGACTGCTTAATGAGTGTGGCGTATCCTTTTGTGGTATTGAAAGTGTTTGCGGGCAGATAGAGATGAGGTTGCACAATGCCGTGGCATTAAAATGGCAAAAATTGTGAATCATATGATATGTGAGCATTACTGCAGTTAAAAACTTCAACAATTTCAGCCGGGCACGGTGGCTCACACCTGTAATCCCAGCACTTTGGAAGGCCGAGGCGGGTGGATCACAAGGTCAAGAGATCGAGACCATCCTGGTCAGCATGGTGAAACCCCATCTCTACTAAAAATACAAAAAATTAGCTGGGCATGGTGGTATGTTCCTGTAATCCCAGCTACTCGGGAGGCTGAGGCAGGAGAATTGCCTGAACCCAGGAGGCGGAGCTCGTGGTGAGCTGAGATTGCACCATTGCACTCCAGTCTGGGTAACAAGAGTGAAACTCCGTCTCAAAAAAAAAAAAAAAAAAAAAAACTTGAACAATTTCAAAGGATGCTCTTCATTTCCGGTTTTTCAGCCCTTTAGCTTTGTTATAGCAGATTGAATAAAAGTTTCAACTGTTCTCAATTCATGGTTTTTTTTTTTTTGTTGTTGTTGTTGTTGTTTGTTTGCTTGTTTTGGTTTGTTTGTTTTCTTTGTGGTCAAGATGAACCAGAGATTCATACTATTTAGTTAAGAAGATGTTTTAATCTGATTTAAAAAATTTGTTGGGCCAGGCACGGTGGCTTATGCCTGTAATCCCAGTACTTTGGGAGGCCCAGGTGGGCAGATCACAATGTCAGGAGTTAGAGACCATCCTGGCTAACATAGTGAACCCATCTCTACTAAAAATACAGAAAATTAGCCTGGTGTGATGGTGGGCCCCTTCAGCCCCAGCTACTTGGGAGGCTGAGGCAGGAGAATTGTTTGAAGCCAGAAGGCGGAGGTTGCAGTGAGCTGAGATTGTGCCACTGCACTCCAGCCTGGTGACAGAGTGAGACTCCATCTCAAAAAAAAAATTATTTTAAACATTTTTTCATAATAAAATTATCACTGCTTTGCTTTATGATCTAGTATTTTAGAGCTCAAAAATGTGTGTATGAGAAGAGCAGGACGAAACTATCCCCAATGAGGAAGCAGGATTCTTTCCTTGCTGAATCTCATGGCTTACTCTAATCAGGTATAGCATGGCCTCCTAGTCAGGATGAGCTCTGAGCACAGCCCTCATTTCACAAGAGGATATCCTTAGCCCCGATTGTGTACAAGATGTTTGTTTGAGGTCCTGCACATCTGACTTTCTGGCCAGCAATTTGCTACCACTGCAAATTTGAAAGGGAAACAAGCAGAGGGATGCTCATGTGACTGGCACACAGCCCAGTCATACTCATCAGAGCTGAGAGATCATTACTGTGACTTTGGCCCCAAACCCATGGGAGAATTCCCCACCCTAGTGGGCTGGCCTGTACCATGTGTGCATTACTGGTGTGGCCTTTGCACCTCTGACCTAAGGCTTGTTTGATCCCATGGGCACAGTGAATTTTGTAACTTAAACCTTTTTTCCTTCCTTTTCTCACTGACTGCAGAAACCTATATTTAAATATTTTTTTAGCAAGAAGTAGACTTTCTTCCAATACATTTTGTGCACTGCCCTGCCCTGACTTCTAATTTAATCTTTCTTCTTAATTCATATATACTGGTATATCTTTTCTCCTCCCTCCCCCTTTCTTTCATTTATGAAAATGAACATATTTTATTTAACTTTCTGTAGGGTGTATGTATTTTTAATTTATTGTAATTCACATTGAGAAGGCGGCACGGGCCAAAGATGAAGTCTCGATAAAATCCATTTCTCTATTACTTCAAAAGAGAGTAGTACTGATTGTGGCTCTCCCACCTGTTCCCTTACACACACACACACACACACACGCACACACACACACCCCTACACAGATGCACGTACGTACATACACATGTTATGCTGGAGAGCAAGGTCCAATGCCCACTGTCTTCAGAGTGAGGCCCTCTCATTACCCAAATCACTCTCTACTGTTTTAATGTAGAGCCCCTTATCAGAACTCGACTCAGAGCTGCCTTCACATCCTTGTTCTGCAGACTGTAGATGAGAGGATTCAACATGGGGGTCATCACAGCATAGAAGAGCACCACCAGCTTTTCCTGCTCAGCTGAGGCCATGGAGCGAGGCTGCATGTAGGTAAAGAGGGCCATCCCATAGGACATGGAGACCACAGTGAGGTGGGAGGCACAGGTCCCCAAGGCCTTGCGGCGTCTGTGAGTGGAGCGGATCCGCAGGACAACAGCTACAATGTGGGTGTAGGACAGTGAGACCAGGCAGCAGGGCACCAGCAGCACCACCACACTGGAGGCCACTATTACCACCTGATTGACGGTGATGTCCACGCAGGCCAACCTGATCAGTGCCAGTGTCTCACAGGCCACATGGTTTAGTACGTTGTGCCCACAGGTGGGCAGGTGCATGGTGAGTGCCGTCTCCATAGCAGAATTAGCCAGGCCCACGAGCCAAGAGACAGCTGCCAGTGCCATGCAGAGCTTTGGGCTCATCACTGCTATGTAACACAGGGGGTCACAGACGGCCACATAGCGGTCATAGGCCATTGCGGCCAGCAGCAAAAATTCAGTCCCTCCGAGGGCCAGGGAGAAAAAGAGCTGGGTTCCACATCGGGCAAAGGAGATGGTTTTCTTCTCCACAAGGAAGTGCCCCAGCATCTGAGGGACCCCGCTGGAGGTATAGCAGATGTCCACGAGTGACAGGTTGCAGAGGAAGAAATACATGGGCAGGTGGAGTCACACATCCAGCCAGATCAGGAGCAGGATAAGCCCATTGCCCAGCAGGGTCAGCAGGTAGGCAGCCGCAAATAAGACAGAGAGTCCAGCCTGGGTACCCCTGTCACTGGAGAGGCCCATTAGGATGAACTCACTCACCCAGGTCACGTTGTCCCTTCCCATGGAGCAGGTGGGTCAGGCTACCAGGGGAAGAAGAAGAGTTAGGAAAGGGGAAGTTAAGGTCTCACTTTAGGAGTCGTGGGTTAAGTCCTGGGCTAGGATTGGAGATGGGACTGGGACATTGAACCTCACTTCTTCAATCTAGGTGGTTAGAGAGGGAATGCAAAGGTCTTAGAGAAAGAAACGTTTGGTTTCTGACACTAAACCAAGTTTTGAGAGATTCTGAAGGATGAAGTTACTGTTTTGGCCATCCTTTCACACCTAGGACCCAGCACAGTTACAGTTGTATGGGAGGTAATCTATCAATGTAGAAGGAATGGCAGAGAAAAAAGGATGAGAGAAGAAAAAAACTAAGGAAAGACAATAGAAAAGTGGAAAAGAGGGAAGGAAGTAGAAGATAGGAAAGAAAGGAAGGATTCTTCACTGTGGGGTAGCAGTGGGTAAAGTATTGTAATCAAACACTTGAGAACCGTAGGGATGTCCTGGGGTTTCTCAGCTCATTTCTTAACTGTGGATTGAGCTGCTCTTCATGCTGTTTCTAGGGCCCATGGAGTCTAGACAGGAATCCTCTCACATCCTTTTCATTTTTCCCACCAGTCCAGATAAAACTGAAGTCCTTGAAACCAATATCTACTAAGCCCCTGCTGGTGTGCCAGGGTCTGTGCCAGGCATTGGTTACCTGCCTGTGAGTAAGAAAGATAGAAACATGGGTCCTTGCATTCTTGGTTATCATAATTTATCCAGGGACACAGAGATTACATCAATAATTACAAATAATTAATTAAGTATAATTGTGCTAAGTGCTATAAAGGAGAAGAACAAGGTTAGTATTTGGCTAATTAAATTTGGAGCATTGTAATTAAATTACCGCAGTAGTTATGCCTTACTCCCTAATAACATGCAATTTATAGAATGAGTTTCAGGCATTTACTTCTATGTTTAAACAAATGATTAACAAAGTAACGTGATGCAAGCATTTGAAAACCAATGATACTCATTGATTACTACCGAATATAAGGTGATGGAAACCCACTGAATCTTTTTAAACAGGGTGAATTCTCCCTTGTCAGCTAAGGTTGCGCCAGGTCATCTCCCTTCTACCATGCTAACTGGACCTCTTGAAAAATAGAATTAAGCACCATCACTTTTTTTAATAGAAATATAATCTCCAGGTGTATTTCCTGCTCTTAAACATATCTAATTAATAAACCAATTAATTAAAAAAATTTTTTTTGAGCATATCAGGCACCATGCTTTCAACCAACCTAGGAAATTCTGCCTTTCAATGTCAGGAATTTGTGTTTAGAAAATCAGCAGTGCCAGAGGATCAAATAATAAATTTAAAAAAGATGGATTTTGGTTAAATCTGAGAATCTAATGAGAGCATGTTTTTGCAAGCCACTACAGCCGGAGGACAAATGCAATCCATCAGCATTAAGAAAACCAGAGCAGAAACAGAATAAAATACAAGAGAGCTGAAATGCATAATTCAATTTGTTTCTTCTGGCTGGAAACATTGGTGGAGGGAGAGAGCAGAGGACCTGGATGGAGCCGGCATCTTGTCTGCATTCAGCCCTGGCCCTGCAGTGGCCAGAAGGTGTCACTGTAGAAACTGCTAAGAATAGAAACTGGCCTTGGGTCCTCAAGGTTGGAGATCAGATTCTAGGGTCAGAGCCAGGGGCTGGAGTTTTGAGTACTGCCCTAGGGAGATGGTTCCCTTGTATCAGCAGAAGTAACTCGATGCTGATCTACTATGATAGGTAGGCTGCTTGTTACTACAGACAGAATCTTCAGCTTCAGAGTTGGTCTCAAAAATGGAGATAGCCTTCAGGAGGTAATCACAACTATTTAAAATAAGAAGAAACATAGAGGCCAAGTGTCTCATTCCTTTCATTTTATAAACAAGGAAACAAAGGAACAGGAGTGAGGTGATTTGCCCAGGTCTCAGATCTACCTGGAGACTAAGCTGGAACAAGGGTCAGGGCTGCCCTGCACATCTAGCTCTTCCCAAGCCTATGAGTGAAGGGTAGGAAGGAGTTCTGAAAAGCTGTGGTCTAGGAAGGGAGGCATCTGAGGAACCTTAGATGGGAAACTCAGAACAGCCATCTTTCCTTGTAGAGAAAGACATGTGGTGCATGGGTAAAGCTTTGAATGAGAAGTTAAAGGGTCTGAGTTTGAGTTTGCCTCTTCCATTAGTCTGCTCTGTGCAATTTACTTGACCTCTCTGAGCCTCAGTTTCTTCATTTGAAATGCATGAATAATAATGTCTATTGCACAATATTTTAAGTAAGATCAGATGAACAAATGAATATGAATGTGCTTTTTAAAGTATTAAGTAAACTTAAGGGGCTGTTACTATGCTCAACAAGTCCAAATTACAGAGGTTAAAGTCTACCCAGAGCTATGGAGACAAGAAACAAGATGAGTATGTGCTATAAAGTTCAGAAAGTTAACAGAATGTGGGTCATAAGGCCGCTTGAAATAAATTATATTGCTTAAACCACCTAATTACAGAGACCTTGTTAAATATAGTGAAGAATCAAAGTGGAGGGTTCACCTTTACTCAACAGGCAGGTAGCACATGCTGTGCACACAGTGTGAGCTTAGCACTATTTTATTCCAATAAATTTTGGTGATATTTTTAGATGATGAAAAACTATTTTTATTGATAGATGGCCTTGTTCTTAACTTTTTGGAACAGAGAATTTTATTCCACTTTTCTCCCCTTGGTAAACATGTCCTGAGCACCACTCAGTGCCTGGTCCGGTGGAAGGTGCTGGAATAACAAATCAATCAGTCGGTCTCCTGCTTAGGAACTCAGCCTGCAGGGAGAATAGAAAGAGTGAGTCATCATGACCTTATCAGAGGAGGTTTCAGAGGAAGCTTGATGAAGACATCTGGTAAGAGGAGACGTAGAGTTTGGCTATGTAATCAGCTAAGCAGATCTGTACAAATAATAAAGTAGAAACAAACAACAAAACAAAACAAAAACAAAAAAATAGTGCCCTTGCCTCTTGAAAAAGTAGATGTGGTTTAAGTTATGCTAAGATTCATGAAAGGAGGTCTGGGCTTCAAGCTGTATCAGTAAACCATCTATGTATCCATTGGGTCCATTGCTACACCAGTTTCCTCATCTACAGAGTGAGCAAGTTAGATTAGGTCCATTAAGATTTCTTCCAGCTCTAAAGATTTTTGATAAGCAAGTATACATAATCTGTGGTTTAAAGCAGTATAAAAGGGAAAAATAGGTCCTTTGGTCTTTGATTGCTTTAAGCATGCACAGCCAGTGGGCGTGGGACTGTAGGCCCATAATGAGGTATGGGTTAGTGGGTTTTGGTTCAAAGGATTCAGATCACATACATAGCTGACTGGGGAGGTGTCAATGAATGGGACTAATCGACTCAAAAGCAGAGACTAAGGAACTGGGGAAGAGGACTACACTGGTAGAAATGGCAAAACTACTTGGGCCAAGGCTGAAAGGCTAGCAGTCTTCTGATACGTAAGCCTCCTTCCAAAGTGTGTCCCTGGTAATTCCTGGATTGGAATGACCCCTAACACCAAGTTTTCTACCAGGTCTGGGACCACACTTGCCTTAGTTCCATATGAATTATACTTCCTGATGGTTGAGGATATTCACCATCGTCTTCATCAAGAAAAGATGAAGGTCTCTGTCTATCTTTGGTTCCTATACCAATCCCAGCCCTTTTCCATTCCTTCTTATCTCCAACAGAATAGAAATGCCTCAAGGCCACAAAAAGAACTTTCTCCCTTTTGACTTCCATTCCTTAGTTTTTAAAATGTATATCTATATATACTGAGCACTTCACTTTGTGCTGTTGACTGGATGACTGACCAAGAACTAGGACTCCATGAAGTGGCTTGAAAACACTGTGTTGTATCATCTAGGTCATCGAAGGAATTCAAACAGCCTCCAACTACAACCAGTGCAGAAAATACAGAGGAGGATCACAAAACAGTCCCGGCTGCTCCCAGGGATTTGGGCTTTATCCTCCCACCACCTCCTCGTAACCTTCCTTGTGGGTGACTCACCAAGGCTGCGTGCTCACTTCACTTCATGCACGGGGCATTTTAAGTGTAGAGATGTACATCTCTTAGAAAGTCCTTGAAACAGTTGTTCATGCTCTTCTTGGGGATGCAGGTTTTACTTTGTCAGTATTAGCTGATAACTTTCCAGAATTTAGGCATCTCCAGAGGGCAATTACTTGCTCTTGGTGTGTTTCTTACTCATTCTTTTCCACCGCTACATCTCCACAACCACAGCTCCCTTCTCTGTTAAGTTCCCTGTGGAATACATATTCTAAAAACATTTTATTTCAACTTTTAATTATCCATCTAGTTGCGAGCATAATGAGCCCTTCTCTGACTCTTTTGTATCTTTAACTGCCCTTCGATGCTGTGGCATCACTGAGACTTTTGGTAGAAGTCGAGAGACAGAAACATTTACTTTTCTGACCTGGTGGGAAGGGACTGAAAGTATTTGGGAAGGGAAAGAGAAACTGAAATTTTGGAACCTGGTCCCCTTCCTGAAGGAAGAAAATGAAAGCACCTTCTCCTCGCCTCCCACACACCTAGTTTATGTGACAGTGACATCTAGTTTTAGAGTGGTGAGGACGCATGGCACATTAGAACCATTATACTTATGGGCTGGGAGCCATTGAGAAGTCCCAAGTTCACAGTCATTAAAATAGTTCTGCAGGTTCCTTGATGGTCTCCCACATCACATTTCTGTTGGGTTTCCTCTGCGTATTTTCACATCACTAGAAGTTTTTTAAAGCAGCTTTCCTAATACTGATCTTCCACTTCTTGGCCATCTTCCACAGTTTTAATTTCCTCACTGGAATTACTAGAAGGAGCAGAGGAAACAATGAGTCAGGATGAGGTTTTATTCCCAATATTTATCTATTCATTTCTACGGTAATAGAACATGAGAAAAAAGAGAGACACCAGTGTGTAACCCACTACAATTTTTTAATAACAATTGGTCAATATTGCAAGATAAAAGTTTACTTACCTGGAAGATTTGTCATCGTAATGACAATGGATCAGGGAACTGTTGTTTAACTTCGTGCTCTTCCCCTTTGGGCAGGACCTGAAGAATCTCAGGTTTATCTCTGCTGCTTCCACCAACCAGGTAAGCTCAGGACCTCAAAGGACCTAGTTCACCTCATGGTCTGTGGATGGAAAAAACTGCTAGAACTTCTGACTGAGAGTTGTAGCCGAAGGTTAGGAAAGAGAGCAGCAATAGAAAGAAAACCAAGGGCACATGAAGGGTAAGAAGAAGAGAGAATGACACCTGAGAGGTGGGACCCCTGATGCACTTCAAAGGCAGACTCGATATGAACGGACACAGGTGACTCCAGCATAAAGGAAAAGAACTGGTGGGAACCGTCCTTTGCACTACCTCCTACTCTCATCTAATAAAAATGTTTCCCTGCTGGTAAAAAAGAAAAATGCATCCTTCTTACTTTTCCAAGCAGTAAGGTTACAGATAATATGTAACTAGATTTTTTTTTTTTACAAAGTAGGTTAGAAAATAGTAGGAAAAATAATATACATACAGCTGGATGTATATAAAGATTGAAAAGTAGAAAAAGAACAGGCAGGATGACCATAAAATGTCTATGGGTTAATCTCTGGGTAATAGGATTATAGGTATTTTTGTTTTCTTATTTTTTGGCTTATCAATATTGATATGGCTTGGATTTGTGTTCCTGCCCAAATCTCATGTCAAATTGTAATCCCCATTGTTGGAGGAGGAGCCTGGTGGGGGCAGATTTCACTCTTGTTTTCCGATAGTAAGTTATCACAAGATCCGGTTGTCTGAAAGTGTGTGGCACCTCCCACGCTCTCCTTCTCCTGCCGGGCTGTGTAAGACATGCCTACTTCCCCTTCACCTTCCACCATGATTGTAAGTTTCCTGAGGCCTTCCCTCCATGCTTCCTGTACAGCCTGTGGATGGAACTGTGAGTCAATTAAACCTCTTTTCTTTATAAATTACCCAGTCTCAGATAGTTCTTTATAGCAATGTGAGAACAAACTAATACTAATATTTTTAAATGTTTATAATAAACATGTATCTTCCTCTAATATGAATCTAAATGAAATTTTAAAAATTCATATATCTGATGGAGACATATGCAGGGTCTAGCCCCCACAGGGTCTAGTGGGTGTTCTTTTGTGTGCAGAGATGACAGATCATAGAAAAAAAAAAAGAGACAAGGACACAGAGATAAGAGAAGAATTCAGCTGGTGTCGGGAGACCATTGCTACCAAAAAGGGGGGGAGTCCAGCAGTGGCCCTGAATACCTGGACGCCCTGATATTTATTGTATACAAGGCAGGGGGCAGGGCCAGAGAGTGACTCATCTGACATGATTGGTAGGGGTCAAGCAAATCACGTACTGAAAATATGTGGGGCCACGTGGGTACAGTACAGAGGGCCCCTCCCTCTCAGGTAGCCGCTGCAAGGAGGAGAGGCACTTATGTCAGTATCTTTTTCTGCATTTACCAGAGAGAGCGAATGCTTTTAGATCCTCTATTCTTATTTCTCACAGCTTCTAAGAATTTACAAGGCACATCGGGTGGGAACATGGAACATGAAACATGAAAGTGGACAAGGATGGTGACCATCAGAGCACAGCACCACAGAGAGGTGTTTAAACCCCTGGATGTCTGTGGGCTGGCCTGGCTAGTGTCAGACCTTCCTCAAGAGCCAGCAGAGCAGAGTTTTCTCTGAACTCCCCAGTGAGAGGGAAACTCCCCCTCATGGCCTGCTAAGCAACAGGCATCTCCCTAGACATTGGCATTATCTCAAGTCTTGCCTGATAAGCAAAGGGCACCTTCCCAGGTGCTGGCATTACCGCAAGGCATTTACTCTCCCCTCCTGATCACTTCTCACAATGTCCCTTCAGTTCTGAACTATATTTCACCTGATTATGTCTATACTATAAGACTAAAATGTTCCTACACTAAAGATTAATAGGGAATAATGATGTAATAAGATTATATAATTGATTATGTGATTGAACCTAATATCTATTTGGTGTCAATAATATAAGTAATCAGTCTATGTTTAAGTAATCACTTATTTATTATACTGGGACAGATTGTGCCTTTAGTCTCCTGCCGTCGCACCTGAGCAACTTTATTCCCACAGACATATCACATTGAGAGAGTGATATTAGGAAATCAACTGGCTGTCTTAATGCCTGGCACTACTAAGTAGGCTTTGGGTAACATAAGTGAGCATTCAAGGGTAGAGTAAATATACAGTTAAAGTTGTATCTCAGCAAAGTAGAGGTAACTATAGGTTTTGGATTATTTATACCATCAGAGATAAATCTGGAAATATTTGATAGTGCCAAACACCCTGGACTAGAGGTGGGACAGTGGGATTTACTCCAGCTTTAGTACAAAGAGCTCCATGACTTTGTACAAGTCACCTAATCTCCCTGGGTCTGTTTCTTTGTTTGTAAAGCAAAGTGGTTGTATTGGCTTTAAAGATCCTGAAGTTCTAGAAGTCTGTGTTTTTCAGCATGTACTTTACAGCATTTTCCTTTCATTCTAAATTCTAGATTCTGAGGTCTGAGACTAAAGTCATTTCATCATGAGTTCCAAACTGGACTTAAGGAGACAGGAGGAATCATTTCCTTTGAGATTGACCTATACCGGGAGTTTCACGGAAGAAGGCAATGAAAGACCTCCAGTCTTGGACATAATTGATTTCCTGTGATATCTGTGTGGGCTCAGGCCTGCTGCTCACCTGGGTCTTTCCCCTCTTTCACTCCTTTAGAACTGCCTCACCACCACCCACTTTCCTACTCCCTCCTTCTCCACTCCAATATCTCCTTGCCGAAAGATTTTCCTGTTACTAGCAATAGTTTAGTTCACTCCCAGGGACTCCCAGGGAACTACTATATCTGGTTCTCAGTTACTAACCTTTCTGTTCAGGTCTTTCCATTCCATTTTCACCAGAATTAATATTTCTCCCTCCTTCCCCAGTGAGATGTAAACGGTACCTTCTGGGAAGCATTTTACTGGAACTGATGTCTGCTATGCTTGACAGCATCTCCAACAGCCTCAGATACAACTCATCATGAATTAGCTCTGCCATGACTGGGTTAGAATATGGTTCTGCTTCCTGTCTCTACATGCTGGAAAAATTTAATGTGGCATTTCTATGCTTTGGTCTTTGCTCAGTACATACCCAATAAATGACTTAGGGGAAATCACTTAAGTGGTAGTGATAGGGGTGAGTAACTATAATTTAATGAACACTAAATGCTTTATAAGAATCATCTAATTTAAACTTTACATAATTTCCTTATTATGCATTAACATTGGATGGGCATTGTACATTCCATCTCTAGAAAAGAAGTCTTTCTAAGGGACTGTGTTAAGGAAAACTGAGTCCACAAGAGGCGTGTTTCCAAAGGCAAGAGCTTGCCAGTGCCATGCCTCCATCCACTTCCCATCTGGGAAGTAAAGTTCTTTGTCTTACTTTCCCGCCTGTGGGCTAGGTAGAAATTCCAGGTGAGTCTCTTTGTTCAAAAAGCCTGTGAAAAATCTCTGGGGGTTTGCGGACCTAGCAGCCAACCCAGTGTTAAAGTCAAAGATCAATCACTCCAGCGGAATTTGAAAAAACTCCTCTCATTAAACAAGAACATGAACGGGGCGGGAATAACTCCAAGGTTAAAAACCTACTGCCCCTTACCTGTGCGGATATCCCCTCTGGATCTCCCTCCCATGGCAGCGTGGGATCTCTCTCTCCTTCTCTCTTTCTGCCTAAAAAAACCACTCTCTGCTAAATTCTTTGGGTCTGTGAGATTTATTCGAGTGGTAAGCTCACTGCTCCTCCAGGGCCCCTTCCCCCATTCCTGGGCCAAGAGAGGCCAAGGACTTGGGCACATCGGATGGGGGAATTGGAAGCCTCTTTGAGATGCCCCCGCAGCTCTGCTCCAGGCCCCCGTTACATCTTTGGCGATCGACAGGGAGCTGAGCCCCTGCGCCCTGCCCAGGTTACATCTTCTTAATAAGTTACAAGTACAAATGTGAAGTCCGAACAATTTTTACTTCAAGATCAACTTTTCTATATGCTAGGATAATGAATTTGAACACTCTTCACTGATGTTCCCTGAAAACATAGCTACATTGTTTTCTGTAATCCCTTCCGGAGTCTCTATTCTATGGGGTACTGTAGAAAGAAGACAAAAAGCAAACAATACGCCAATTTAAGAAATCTTCGTTTTTTACAGTGTAAATGGTCTCTGTTAACTTAAAATGATCTTTCCAGGTAAATGTTTACTTAATTTGAAGTTCAACCTTGTATCAGAGTGGTTTGTTTCTTTGTCTTCTTTATCAACAGAGCTTCTGGGTTTAAGACAAAAACCTGGCCGGGCACGGTGGCTCAAGCCTGTAATCCCAGCACTTTGGGAGGCCGAGGCGGGTGGATCATGAGGTCAAGATATCGAGACCATCCTGGTCAACATGGTGAAACCCCGTCTCTACTAAAAATACAAAAAAAAAAAAAAAAAAATTAGCTGGGCATGGTGGCGCGTGCCTGTAATCCCAGCTATTCAGGAGGCTGAGGCAGGAGAACTGCCTGAACCCAGGAGGCGGAGGTTGCGGTGAGCCGAGATCGCGCCATTGCACTCCAGCCTGGGTAACAAGAGCGAAACTCCGTCTCAAAAAAAAAAAAAAAAAAAAAAAAAAGACAAAAAGAGAAAAACCTGATAGTCCTGACTCATAGGGCTTCGATGGTCGTGCAGAATCACTCTCGCTTCATGCTGGTCCCGGTGCTGGCTTCTTCAGCTGGACAGCCATTCCTATCTTTGCATATTTACATGTAGGGTCCAGCCTTACAGGGTTCTGTGAGCCCCTCCCGGCTTGTGCGGAGATGAGAAATTGTAGAAATAAAAGACACAAGACGCAGAGATAGCGAAAAGAGAGTTTGGGCCCAGGGGTCCACTGCTACCCAAACTGCAGAGACCAGCAGTGGCCCCGAATGCTGGGACGCTCTCAATTTTATTGAGTTGCAAATCTGGGGGCAGGGTAGATAGGGCATGGCAGTGATAGGGTCAAGTACATCACGTGTCATTCAGGTAGCGGCTCAGGAATTTCTGGTACCCGAAGTGAGGTAAGGAGCATAATGCATCAGCACTTTTTCCATACTTATCAAGAAAGAACTAAGACCTTAAGATTTATATTACTATTGCTGATTATCTTTTCTAAGAAAAAATAAAGCAGGTGCAGAAGCCGAACATGAGAGTAGACATGGAAGGTGACCACTGAAGCACAGCACCACATAGAGACAGTTAAGCCCCCGGATGTCTGTGGGTCTCCCTGACAGCCATCAGGCCTTACCACAAGAGCTTGGAGAAGCGGAGTTCTCTCCTAACTCCTCCGGGGAAGGAGACATCTCAGCTATTTTGGACGTCTTCTTCCCTAGCTGGCTAAACAGTGGGTGCTTTCCCAGCACTGGCACTGCCGAACAGGCAAGGTTCCCCCCAGCAGCCCTTATGTGGGCGTGACAGAGGGCTTAGAGCATCTTGCCTTAGTGTCATTCATTTCAAAATGTCATGCCAGGTTCACACCTCCGATCTGAGAGGCATTAGTAAAAGAATTAAGATCACCTATGAATAACTGAAGATCACATATGAATAATAACTACTATGGTTATATTTCTAGTTACTTTCTTCTTCATTATTTATATGGTAACAGGCTGAAGCTTTTTGCTCCTGCCTTGGGGCTTATGGGATCTAACCCCTACATGCACATGGCAGGTTTCTGTTGAGAAGCAGTTTGTGTGGATCCAGCCTGTGGCATCCACTTTTGGAGGCTGTGGCCAGGGGTCCCATGGCCTGTTTGTTGTCTTGGCTTTGTCAAGGCTTGGTGGCCACCTTCTTGTTGAAATGGTCCCACTTCTGGTTTTCCAGTGCTGTTATTCCCTCAAACACACACACACCACCTCCCAGACATGACTGATTTCTGCTGGAGCCCTGGGTTGGGAAGTCCATTCTGGAGCCCTCGGCTATCTGGCGGCCTTTTCTCCACCAAGTTGATCCCCTCTAGCATGTTCTTTGGTTGAGCTTCCAGCTGCTTTCTGTTTCTGCACCTCCCATTTGAGGCAAACAGGAACCTGAGTCATGCATTCCATATTCTGGGGAGCTAGGAACATGCTCAGATTGGCTCCCATGGCACCTCCTTCACTGCTGCCCTTCTGTCGCCCCCCAGCATCTTCAGAGTTTCTGGGTCACCCTGAACAACAGTCTCCTGGCAGGGCTCTGAATGGGGATCAGGAAAATGTTTCTACCTTTGGCCTCTTATTTTCATCCTACCTCTTCATCCTCAGGGCCTCCGTCCCTTGGAGGGCTGGTTAGAACACATATATTTAATTGCCTGCTTCTCCTAATTTTCTCTTCCTTTATTTCTTCCCAAGCCTGTGTCAGAAAGGGAAGGCTTTGCTCCCTTATGGAATGCAGGATTTCCCTTATGTCATATCCTGAGTTCCCTAGTTTACAAAAATCTCAGTGTTCAAATCCAAAGGTTGTGTCTCAGGGCTTCAGAAATTTGGAATTAATAAAGACAAAAGTAGATTGGTATATTTTTCTCTAAGTGTTATCCTTATACCTACAATTCTCCATCTAGTGTCCATCTTGGACAGGGAATTAGGCATCTCTTCTCCTTGTTATTGAGCTCATCCTGCCTGCTTCCAGTGGACAAATTGGGCCTTTTATTTCTTTCTGTGGCTGTCCCTCTCCTTGCCCATAAAGGAAATTCCTCTGTGGATTTCTTCTCCCCATTGACTTCTAACCCTCTTGAATCTCTGTGCTTCATCAGCATCCCAGTCCTGACTTAGTGCTCAGCCTCATCGTAGCCTTTGGCCTGGGCTGCCAGTCATTCTGTTCCATTCCAGTCTTTCATGGGTGCAGCTGTGGATCCATGTGAGCAGGGGATGGGATGTTGAAATGCAGCCAGGACAGGGTACACAGCAGCGCCAAGCAGCTACAAGGTAATCAGATTCTGAGCACTAAACACAAGGCACATGGGACATTTTTCTTTTTCTCATTTTGAGACGGAGTCTTACTCTGTCACCCAAGCTGGAGTGCAGTGGTACAATCTCTGCTCACTGCAGCTTCCACCTCCTGAATTCAAGTGATTCTCCTGCCTCAGCCTCCTGAGTAGCTGGGTCTACAGGCACCTGCCACTACGCTCGGCTAATTTTTGTATTTTTAGTAGACACAGGGTTTCACCATGTTGGCCACACTGGTTTTGAACTCCTGACCTCAGGCGATCAGCCAACCTTAGCCTCCCAAAGTGCTGGGATTACAGGCTTGAGCCACAGCACCCAGCTGACATGGAATTTTTTTTTTTTTTTTAAAGCAGGTTGCTTCTTTGTGAAAGGCCCTTCTCTCAGTTTCCCCAGCCTGATACTGGTTTGGCTCTAAAGAGGGGACAGAGTCTGTGTCATGTCTCAGGAGTGAGGAAAGGAAAACATTATTCTATCACATTCAGAACAACTCTACAAGGTGGACACAGACTGAGCCAGAGGTAGACCACTGGTAAAGAGCCAGTCAAGATGAAAATTGGATATGCCTGATGTCAAATTTCAAATATTGGGCATTTTTTACTAGACCATGCTGTCTCTCACATTGTCTTCTAAAAGTGGTTGCAGTGGAAGAAGGCGGAGGTCTCCTCATGCTCTGACATTGTGGAATTCTGTGCAGAGGTTGCAAAAGCAGAAGCAATGGCTTTCTGCAGTCGGGACCATTTCAATGACCGAATCAAGCAAAACGAGGTCTCTTAATACTCAAAAGGAGCAGAGATAAGACTTCTGGCTGCGTGTTTCCTGCTCTTCTTAGATACAGTTTGCTTCCTGGCCTTGAGTTAAGGAAGCTGACTCACTTTTATTTCTAGAGCCTTCTGGCCTCCCTCCAGGCCTAAACATTTGCCTCAATATTTTCCTAACATTTTGGACCTGGTGATAGGCTGAATAATGACCCTGCACATGTGTCCACCTTCTGTCCTAATCTCCCAAGTCAATTTCTGTTACCTTCTATGGCAAAAGGGATTTTGCAGAGATGATCAAGTTAAATGTTTTGGGATGGGGAGATTATCCCGGGTTAGTCAGGTTTGCCCAATATAATCACAAGGGTCGAGAGAGAGAGAGAGAGAGAGAGAGAGAGAGAGAGAGAGAGAGAGAGAGAGAGAGAGAGAGAGAGAGGCAGGAACATCAGCATCAGATTTTTCTGCCTCCCTCCATCATCTCTTCAGGGTCAAGCCCATATCAAGCTGGGGAAACTGTGACGGTCCTTTTACAAAGAATCAAACAGGCTGCTTTAGGAAAATATTCCACATGCCTTTCACGTAATGCTCACGATCCGACTGTCTTGTAGCTGCTTGGTGCTGTGGCTTGCCCTGTCCTGGCTGCATTCCTTCATTTCTTCCCCTGCCCTCATAGGGCCACAGCCCCACTCAGCTGTATCCATGAGAGCTGAATGGAACAGGATGACTGGCAGCCCACGACAAAGGCCAAGAGATATGAGAAGATAGAAGCAAGAAGTTAGAGTGACACGAGGAAGAGGTCACAAGCCCAGGAATGCAGGCAGCCACTAAAAGCTGAAAAAGGCAAGGAAATGAGTTTTTCTCTGAAGCCACCAGAAGGAACAATCCCAGCCAGTGCCTTGACCCTAGCCCAGTAATACTGATTTTGAACTTCTGACTTCTAGAACTGTGAGAATAAATTTATGATGTTTTAAGCCACAAATGTGTGACAACTTGTTATAGCAGAAATGAGAAACAGATTCTAATCTCTTTCTTTACTCTCATCCCAGGCTGCCCTGGCATTCATTCATGATTAAAGCTCCTCCAGCTTTGTTCGCTAGACTTTGAGTCTGATCTTCTTCTTACTCTCCAAGTGCTTCCAGGTGGTACCACTCTCCATCAACGAGAAGATTTCTGCTTCTTACCCATTTCTGTCCCCTGCTCCAACACATGAGGAGTCAGAAGCAGTCTAGTGGGGGCCAGGGAGAGGACGGAGGTGAGGAAGTTAGGAAGGTTAGAGAAGAGAGAAGAAGCCAACCTTCCCCACTTTAAGCTTTTAGGGTTGGAAGCCAGAAGCAGCTTTATCTTAAAACAAGCTTTAGAGTTTTGATTTTACCCTGGGCTGGGTATTTTTAAGTCTGCAGTGAGAATGTTTTGGGGACTTAAAGTGAATGAAAATGTTTTGATTTTCTGGGAGGATTCAGAACATTTATGCTACTTATTATGGATTTAGTCCAAGGCAAGGGGAAGGACTATCCCCACAGTGTAGGTTTGAGGTATGAAGATGAGAAAGAACACAGAAAGAACTCTTTTCTGATTACACTTTGTGAATTCCGCTTGTTCAATAAACCAACTCCCCAATGAGATTACATTCTCATCACGATCTTAAAAATATCCAGTCCAAGGTAAAATCGAAACTCTAAACCTGGTTTTAAGATAAAGCTGCCTCTGACTCCCAACCCTGAAAGCTTGAAGTGGAGAATGTTGGCTTCTTCTCTGACCTTCCTAAGTTCCTCACCTCCCTCCTCTCCCTGGCCCCCTCTCATTCCTCATGTGTTGGGGCTGGGGATTTGAGATCTTGTTGTCTGGGATCTGGGAATTCCATCCTGGTTGCGACATTTTCCCAAGACTTTCAAATATTTTTCAGTATCAGATGCACTCTATAGTGGAGGTCATTTCCTCTACTTGGCTGACCAACACCCCTCTAGAGGTAGCATAGCCTTGTGGCTAAAGGTATAGGTTTAGACCCTGAATGTGCAAGTCTGAATCTTGGTTTCCACCATGTGCATTAACATCCATGGGCAAGTTAAAGTCTCTACTGCCTCAGTTTCTTCTGGTATAAAATGGAGAGGATGGTAATAGCTGATTCATGAGCTTTTGTGAAGATTAAATGAGATGATCATGCAGAGCACTTAGCACAATGTCTGTCCAGTCTACCAAGATCCAGCTCAACTGGGAGACTCCCACCCAGGCAGGCTGAAGGTATTGAGAGGCAGACACCCAGCCAGCCAGCAGAGTGGATCCATCCTGGGGATCAAGAGCCTGAGAGCCTGTGGGGCTTACAAATCTCTGGGATTGAAGGCCCTGGGCAGAGATGCATCCACATGTTTATTTGCTCTTTGACAAGTGATTCTTATTGATACACAGGTGTTCTACATATACACATAACTCTAGAATATACCAAGTAGGCAGCTGTTACTTGCCTACCGCTAATTACAAACTAAAAGGAATCCTCCACAAAGGAGCCTTGGAGGCAGGGTAAACTTAACGTTTCTCAACATCTTCCCCCTTCTTTGTTTCACAAAGCTAGGTAAGCAAGTACAGCTCCATCTTGGTGGGCTATTTCTCAGAGGCTTCTGGATCTGTACTTGCAAACTACACAGAGAGGAACAAAACAGATTAATAAAAATCACAACAGCAATCATAGATCCAAGTGTTTTTCATCCAAGTTTTAGGGCTGCCAATCTATTAGCTTCCTGAAGCACCTTGGAACCTCCTGAGGAGGTAATCTAGAAGCTTCCTTTTCTAGGTAAAGGCGGAAGCAGTGTGGATTCTTCAGTGTTCTGATAGCCATGTGTCACTACGCACTTCTTTGTCTTTATATCTCCACCTGTTGCATTTTGAAGCATTTTTATAGAATGCAACATTGCCTAATAAAGCATTTTTATATCCAGAAAAAAGATTTACCTACTCTTACATTTCTTAAGATGTTGGGACCCAAAAATCTTCTGGAAAATAGGGCGGAGGTCGTTCTTCTGTAACTACTTCCTGCTGAAAAGGGGCGCTGAGGGCCTTTTGGGTCCCTCCTCCTTGCTCGCTGTCTAAAGGCCTTTCCAGATGCGGTTTTATTCTCTCCCGATTATGTTCAGTCTCATGATACTTTTTAGCGTTACTAAAGTTAACTGTAACTCTCCTACCACCAAAAGATATGGGTGATTTAAAAGCTCTTTAGATTCAGAGCTGTATTATTTCCTGTAAATTTCTAATGACGAACTAGAGCCTGATTCTCTATTGTATTTTCCTTCCCAGACCTTTGGTTTTAGGGCCATAGGTATTTTTCAAAGTTCCTTTTATTCAACTCTTAACATTGGCCATGCTACTTTTGGTCATGGTCCTACTAATGCCATTTTTCCAGACAATAGAGTTGTTGCTCTCTGTATAAATTCCAAATCATTGTTCTTTATCCATCATCTGAATTTGGTGTTACTACAAGAGGACTGACCGGTGCAATCAATACTAAGTATCCTCTTAGGGGACCAATAATAATTCCACAGGAATGGTCACGCAGCACCTCAGCCTCTATTATAACACAATCTCTCCAGGTTAATGTTTTTAACTAAGGGGATCATTCTTTATTTGCATTCAGGTTTTGATGGCCAAAACCTTGTTGCTTTATTTCCTAAATTATTACAGAAAATACTAAGGCCAGAGATCGTTAAAGGAAGGAAAGAATATATGCCCAATGTGTGAAACTTTCTTTTGCTTCTATCCCAACTCCAGAAATACTCACTCTAATTGCGATAACCGTCATCGTGATTACCGTAATAGGCCGTCTTGTTTGCTTCAGGTTTTCCTCTGCTATTTGTGAAATCTTCTTTAATTTGACCTCAAGTCAGTGGTGATGTTTGGTGTGTTCCCCTTGTGGGTACAGTACTTCCCCCTGGATGTTAGGTTTGCCATCTCTGTGACTGGGGGATCCTCTGCAAGTCTCTTTTTTGGTATCTGGCTCATAGTACGGCTTTAAATGTCTGGATGGTACCCACACTGGTTGTTGATTTGGACCTGCAGAAATACAAGCAACTCCTTTCCTCCGTATTGTTACATCTTTCCCAATTCTTTGTGAGTGAATCTCACCATCAGATTGATTGCCTTACAGTTTCTTCCTTGGATTGTTTATTCATGTATTGTTAACTGTCCTCCTCTTGGCAAACTCAAAAAACTTAATTCTGCATCATTTGGTGGCTTGGGGGGGGCTATATGATTGCTCAGGTATCAAAACCTGAGCTCCCCATTGCTATTAACAAATCTCTTCCCCATAAATTAACAGATTTGTATCACAATAGGCTGAATAGTTCCAAGCTGTCCCTCAGGTCCCTCGAAGGTTAAAATGTGACTGCTTTGATCCACTTCAGAGGCCTGCCCTACTCCAAGCACATTGAACTGAGCATTTTTCACAAGCCAAGAAAGTGGCCAGTGTTGGAATGAGATAATAGAAGCATCTGTTTCAGTATCTGCCAATCCTTTACATTTCTTTCCTTGAACCATAGTCTCACATGTAGGATGTTTACCAGTACTTTGATTTACCCAACATGCTGCTCTGTCTCGTTTGTTTGTACCTCCAAGTCCTCTTGTTCTTTTAGTTTCACTTTTTCCTATTTTTTCATATGGTATAATTAAAAGCTGTGCAATGTGTTCCCCAGGCTCAGCACTCCAAGGAATGGAAGCAGACACTACAATGTGAATTTCCCCTATAAAGTCTGCATCAATAATACCTGTATGAATCCTATCTCCTTGAGCAGTAAGACTACATCTTCCTGGAAGTAAGCTCATGGTTCTGGGAGCCACAAACTCCTGTAGGTATTTTTTGCGGTGGCTCTCCCAGTAAAATGCTTACTCTTTGAGAGCTGCACAAATCTACTGCTGGGCTCCCAGTTGTCGTGGGGAGCAAGCACTGTATAGGAATGAGGGAATAGCTCGTACTGGATAGGCCCGAGTTTGGATTGGTGCCTGAGAAAGACCCCTCAACCCATTTCCCAAAATCAGATCTATTGGAATCAGCTGGTAAGAAATAGCCACTTTTAAAAATAATCCCAGCACAAACGGAGACTCAAACCCATACTGGCTAATGGTCTACTTAAACTCCTTCCACAATCTGAAGGGAAGGGGTTCCAAAGCAAGCTGTACTTGCTCCTGATCTTGAGGGCACACAACCACTGGAAATTGCCCTGCCTCCAAATCTCCTTTTTTCCTCATTTGTTGAATTCTGGCTTGGGTGAAACCAGTTATCCTAATTCTAGGAATACAAATGCCTGAAGTGATTACCATAGTTCTAGGAATATGAACACCAACAGAAGCAGAGGTAGAAATAACAGGAGGACCCGGTCATCCCTTCTTTACATACTTTATCACACTCCTCCTCTCCTGAATCTTCTGAATCGTCTTCCTCCTCGTTGGTCTGAAACAGCTCCAAAGCAAAACACACCAAAGAAAAAAGAGACCACACCAAATAAGTCCCATGTTTGCTTCATCTTTGTTCCATGTTACCCCAATGTGACCAAACTCCCCCAGCTGCCATCCTGGGAGATTTTTCCAAACGTCCTTGGGCTAATCCCAAGCCCCTCCTGCTCACCCTGGGAGACTTTTTTCCATAATGTTCTCTGCCTAACCCAAGGTTCTCCCTAACTCACCTGGGAGTCTTCCCCGGGTCTTTGGTGCTCCCCATAGCTCACCTGGGGATTTTTTCAAATGTTTATGGGATACCTTCTGAGCTCCACTATTTGCCCAGGGGATTCTTTCCAAATGTACTCGGGATACCTGCAACTTAGCCTCTCCTTTCTTTGTTGCTCCGGCAACTCTTCATCCTGGGTTTGAGTCTCCACATTTGGGCACCACTTACTAAGAACCTGCTCAGTTGGGAGACCCCCACCCAGGCGGGCTGAAGGTGTTGAGAGGCAGACACCCAGGCAGCCAAGCAGAGTGGATCTATCCTGGGTACCAACAGCCTGAGAGCCTGCAGGGCTTCCAGCTCTCTGGGACTGAAGACTCTGAGCAGAGATTCATCCACATATTTATTTGCTCTTTGACAGGTGATTCTTATTAATACACGGGTGTTTTACATATACACATAACTCAAGAATATACCAAGTCAGCAGCTGTTACCCACCTACCACTAATTACAAACTAAAAGGTATGCTCACAAAGGAGCCATAGGGGCAGGGCAAACTTAGTGTTTCTCAACACCAGTCCATAAGAAGCCCTCAATGAATAGTAGGTTGTTTGGGTTTGTTGTTGTTGTTGTTGTTTTTTGAGATGGAGTCTTGCTCCGTGGCCCAGGCTGCAGCGCAGTGGTGTGATCTTGGCTTGCTGCAACCTCTGCCTCATGGGTTCAAGAAATTCTTCTGCCTCGGCCTCCGAGTAGCTGGGATTACAGGCACACTCCACTTTGCCTGGCTAACTTTTTTTGTATTTTTAGTAGAGATGGGGTTTCATCATATTGACCAAGCTGGTCTCGAACTCCTGACCTCATGATCCACTCATCTCGGCTTCGCAAAGTGCTGGGATTACAGGCGTGAGCCACTGCACCCAGCTGAATAGCAGGTATTTTATGTTGACATGCTTTGAAGACTTTAGAAGAAAGGTGCTAGTCAAGCCAATGCTAGAAAGAGATTAATTTTTATTTCCTCAGACATTTACTTCTATCCTGTTGTGCCTGGTAAACTGAACATTCTATATTTTTCTTCTTTGCAAAATACAAACTGTTCCAACAGTTCTGTGCCTCAAACCTGAAGTGTTTTGTGCCATCCTTGGGAGGTTGTCAGAGATATTTTGGAAGCACCTTTTTAGAAGCTCTGTTAGTTGAAACTGTTCCTCAAGCTTTGCAATAAATGCAGAAAATTTCAGTGCTCCCTTGCATCCTGGAAAGTGTCCGTAGCCTGCAGAGGGCTGCTGCTAAGTTAAGCCCAAAGGAGAGGATAGAGTCCAGTTCAGGAAGCCTTCTTCTGGCCAGGTAGTATGGGCATGGGCACACTGGAGCCAGAGGGAGGCCAAAAGAGGATAGTAAATGTAGGGGCTGCAAATGATTATCCAAGAGCAAATTGAGGTCCAGAAGCTATTCAGAGGCCCAGGAGCCTTTTCTTGTCTTGCCTCTGTTTCTGTTGGTAGTGAACATACAGCAGCTGTCTTGAAGATGGGGTGGGAAAGTGAGGGGTATTGACTGAGAAACTGCCTACAGACCTCCTTCCTCTCTCAGTCTACCTCCAAGTCAAATGAAGAGGAATCCAAAGAAATTCTCCCAGCTCCCATAATAAAGATGACTCTCTAGCTCTCATCTTACTAGGAGAGTGTTCCACTTCTTTTGCCACTAAAAGAAAAATATGTATGTTTGTATAGTCCTTAATTTCAAAGACATTATTCCATTTGAGGAAGGAGAAAATTGGGGCTGGGTTAGGCTACACAAGCCTGGCCCAATGTCAAGTATTTCCCAAATGGAGTCAGAGGTCTGACTCTAAGCTTTATATATTGTACTGGTTAGATTTTAGAGTTTTTTAGTTTTTTGCATTTTAGTGGGAGAAGCACTATAATCATTACTAATATAGCCACCATCAAACATATATTTAAAATCCCACTCTACTAGTATGAGATAGCATTAAGATCAGTAGAATGATTTTGAAGGCTTCTGCTTATCAAAGAAATGTTTAAAGAAGAAGAAGGCTGGATGCGGTGGTTGACAGAGTGAGACTCCACCTAAAAAAAAAAAAAAAGAAGATACCTATTTCAAACGCCTTAAAAAAAATTTTTTTTTAAGATAACCAGGCTGTCTAAACATTTATTCTAAAGCTCTTTCTATGAAAAACAGTCTAGATTTTATAAAAAAAAAAAAATTACTAAATCTAGCCTACTATAAAAATAGTTAAGTTTATAATATCATTAAGTTATATTTTTTAGGATCTATATGTGATTTTTATGATTGGGACTCTTGCATTAAGAATAGTACTGCTAATACAGATTTTATTAAAGAATTAGCATTATTTGACTATTTTAAATTATTTCAGACTGATAATACTTTTATTTTGGTGTACTTGTGGCCACATAGAGGATTAATTTAATGGTAATTTTTAGTCAGAAAACCAACCCTGTATCATATTGTCCTTATAGGAAAATACAATGAACTATATCATGTTGTACTCGGATAACATAGTTTTCCAGGAATATTCTGGGTAAAATGGTTTAAACAATTTTGGGGTAAATTACTTTTGCTGAAACTTTTAGTTTCAACTACTCATGCAGAAAACCTTTTGCCAAAGATGAATGACTTTCAAGTTTAATAGTGACATGAGGTAAAGCTGAAAACGGGCCTATATTTTGCAAACATAATCACATTGTGACTGAATTTCCTTAGACTTCCTTCTCTAGCCTTGTGGCCAGGATATAATTGCATCCTTCATGGGCCATAAGTCCCAGTGCAATGACAGGTAATTGATTTCGGTGTGGAGGTTGAGGGGTGAGAGAGGTAGGGCTCCTCCCACACCACATTGCAAACCTTCCTAAAAATCACCCAAACATCTTTGATGTCCTGAAATCCCTTTCCCCATTACAGTCCTTGCCAGTAACTCAGCCTTCCTCAGTCAGATGCCCATGGATTATTCTGTTTCTGGACAGGGTCATGTGATGAGGCAGGCATTTTATGGAGAGAAGGAAGTGACGGAGCCCTCAGTTTCTCAGGGCTGAGGGACTGGTATCCAACTCCCCAGCGTGATGTGCAGTTGCTCGCTAGCAGCAGAAACATGGGGTCTTCACTGGAGCAGTCCCACTGTGTGGTGTGCACTGGTCCCTGGCTTCATCCTTGCCCCACTCTATTGCCCTCCTACAGATTCTGTGGGTCTTTCCCTAACAAATAATTTTTCTGTTTAAATGACAGGGAGGGGGTGTAAATTTTAAAAATGCCACCAACATTCTCACCAGTTAACCTCAACTTCATTTCTAAGCCCTACCCTAACCTCAACTTCACTTCTAAGCCAGTTCTTAGCCTTTTCAAGTACATTATTATTCTTCCCATGTCAGAATTTCCTTATGTACAGAAAAGAGAGCCAGAGGGCCATTCAGCAAAACAAAATCGCAACCACCTTGTGATCCTCAGTTTGTCCAGGGACAACAGCAGCAAAGATATGAGATCTTGACAAGAGACCTGCCCAAGACCTACCTAGAAAAGGTAGACTGGAAATCTGCTTTCTCCTTTTCCTGCTGTTCCACCCAACAAGCCCCTTGCCCAAGCCCTACCAAATACACATCAATTTTTCTTCCAAGGTGTGTCCTTTCAAGATAAGAGGCCTGCAGTATAAAACTAGTGATTTTCTTTGCCTAGAATAGTTCCAGGACTTCTGCACTGATACTGCATGCCAGAAATATCTGCCATTAATAATGCCCTACGGCCAACAGTGCTGGGCACTGTTCTAAGCACATTTCCTATATTAGCCATGATTATCACAACCCTGTGAGGCACGTGCTAATGTCAACTCCAGCTTTCCACTGAAGACTCAGAGGCCCAGAGAGGTTAGAGGAACTTGTCCAAGGTCATAGTGAGGAACTTGAGGAATCAGAATCGAGATCCAGGTAGCCTGACTCAATGTCCCTGTGCTGCGGGCACTGCCACGTTTCTCTCCGAGGCTCTGCCCTGCCTCTACAGGTGCTGTGCTCCAGCAACGTTCAGGTATTCAGGTGAAGCACTTTACTTTTCTCTTTGTGTTGTGTGCTTTATTGTAATGAGACAGGATGGATTAAATTCACTTTGATGATTATTTCCTAAAAGGCAGCAATTGCTTCAGGAAGCAGCTGAAGGCTGGAGACAAAACACGAACCTGGTGAGACAGTAAGACCCAAAAATCAGGCGAAGCTGGAGAAGGAGGCAGACACTGCAGGGAAGAAGGCCACCGGGAGCCGCTGAGGGAACTGACTGCTGGATTAAGGGAGTTTGTGTGGTTGGAGGCCTCTCCTTCCATTGTAGGACGAAGGAGGTACATTTGCCCCTTGTCAGGAGGATCACAGAAATCTTAATCTCCACTATGTGGGATTGGTACTTCAGAAGCTCTAGGCAAAGACTTAAGTCATTAATAAGCTTAATATAAAGGCTTAGCTGTTACCTGCAATTTAAATATCTTGGAGAAATGCCCTCAAAAGGGCTACACAAATATTACTTCTCTAAGTGAGCCTTAGCTTAGATGTGAGAAACGGTCTTATATGCAAAGAAATTTCATTAAAGGTTTAATAAGTATTTTCCCACATTTACTTCACCTTTTCTTTTTTCCTTCTGGATAATGGTGTTCTAGTTCCCTCCCCACAGCCCCCTTTTAATTGTCCCCGTGTCCAGTGGTCCACCTTCTGTAGGAAGTAGTAATTGACTGGGAACTGCAAACTCGGTGATCTAGCCACTTCCCCTAAGTTGGAAGTTGCTATGTCAAGAAAAAGAACCTGTGCAATTAGAATAATTGGAACTTTTCTGCCTTAAATATGTTTATATATCCAGGTTCTAAGCCTGGGAGATAGTAGCAGCAAGTAATGTATGAGCTCTCTGAGGAGGTAGGTGAAGATGCACTCTGGAACTCAAGAAGGAGGGTTAGATTTAAGCAGGAGGGTGACCTCTTCCACTGTGAAGGACTGGAGTAATGATTGGAGGGCAGTGGCTCTCAACCTTGACTACACCTTAGAATCCCCTCAGGTGAGTTGTTGAAAATCCCAGTGCCTGACTTACACCAAGACCAAGTGATATAATTAGGCTTTGTGTCCCCACTGAAATCTCATCTTGAATTGTAATCCTCCAAATCTGCATAATCTCCACAATCCCCACATATCAAGGGAGAGACCAGATGGAGGTAATTGAACCATGGGGGAGGTTTCCCCCACGGTGTTCTCGTGATGGTAAGTGTACTCTCACAAGATCTGATGGTTTTATAAGGGGCTCTTTCCTCAGGATTTCTTCCAGCTGCCTTACGAAGACGGTGTCTTGCTTTCCCCTTTGCCTTCTGCCATTGCAAAATTTCCTGAGGCCTCTCCAGCCAAGCCGAACTGTGAGTCAATTGAACCTCTTTTATTTGCAAATTACTCAGTCTTTGGCAGTTCTTTATAGCAGTACCAAAAAGGAATAATATACCAAGTAAATCAGAATCTCTGGTATCAGGCCCAGACATTAGTATTTTTAAAGGTCTTTGGGTGATTTCAGCAAGCAGCCAAGGAAGGAACCCACTGATACAGCAGTATAGCAGGGCAGAGGATAAGGCCCATCTGAGTTTGGATCTTACAGAATTACAGTGGCCTGTTACAAAGAGTAATGAGATTTGTCTTCAGTAGTATTAAGCACTCAGAAATTTGTATCAGAGATGTCAGAAAATAGGATTGAGATTTGTAAAGGGGGTGTGTAGAACACAGAAAATGGAATTGAGAGTGTTGGCCCAAGTAATTAAACATTAGTCCAAGAGATCTTGATTTTGAAGGAAAGTGAAAGAGCTTCCTTTTGGTGGCAGACAGGTGAAGAGAACATGTGGGCCAAAGGACTGAATCTGTTGATGAAGATGATGACGGTGGTCTCAAAGCAAAGAAGCGAGAGCTGGGAAGTAAGGGGCTGTGGTGAAGGGAAGATTTGGTGAGGCATTGATTTCAATCCCGTGATAGGATTTGTTATAGAAAGACAGATGGAATCAATGATGGTCCAGTTGAAGGGTTAGAGAAAAATTTTATTCAATGCAAGTGTCTTAGTATCATTTTGGGAGTATGTGTATTAATTATGTTTCATATCTGCTATGTTTCATGATGCTTCAACATCTTGGAGGCCTTGTGGGCCTGGGAAAGACTGCTCCTTTCAGTGCTCACTAGTTCCTAGGTATCCAAACGTCTTTAAGATGGGAAAGTTCCCATGACTTTAATTGCATAGGTTCTGTCCCTATGAAGTGGCAACTTTCAGCTGCCACTAGCTGAAGGAAAGTGGCTAGATCACCAGGAGTTTGCAGTTCCTGGTAAATGAATATTTTTCCAGGCTTTGGGGTAACTGGCAAGTGGCAAGTTAGAAGAAGGGGCAAATGTTTCCCCTGTGAGAATGTCATTACGAGGCAAACCAACCGATCCAGAGCCCATATCCTCAATCACCTCCTTTATTTAACTCTCACATGCCAAGCCAACATTTCCCCTGCCCTAATCAGCCATGGCAAGGTCCTGGACTATTAGAGACCACCCATATAGTCCAGAACCTGCTGAAATTATTCAAACTATCCAATCTAAAACTTGCTCAAGCTTTCTACTCCACTCACTCATTTCTTCCCATAGAAACCACAATCGAGTCTCTCGGTCATGGTCTTCCCTTTCTCCTACTGTCTCCTGACAAACCTGTGTGCCTCTCTGTGTGGCCCTGTATGACACAGCATGCCTCCCTCCTAGGAGCTGTGAGTAATAAACTCTTCTTTCAAAGGCAGCTGTTTCTGTGTCTGTCACTTTACCCTACCTGATTAAAACAACTCTGTGTACAAATCTTGAGACAGTGTAAAATATTTCAGTATTTAAAATGAAAGACAATGTTACTTCCCATGCCAGCAATTGACTACACATGATTTGAATAGGTTCTCTGTGTTGTTTCAACATTGGATGGAACCTGGCAGTCATTATGTGATCTCTGGCTGGACAGCATTTCTGTATGTGTGTTTTATTGTTTGGTCAGTAGACCTTCCATGCACGGCCGAGGTTTGTATAGGTGAATTCAGTACTTTCTGGGTTGGAGTAGGCATCTTTAAAGCCATCTCTGGCTCTAGTCATACTATTCTAGAAATTATAGTATCATTTTGGCACTGTTGATTACTCCATCCTTTAAATTCTCTGTTTTGGTTTCCATGACATCCCAACATATTGGATTTTCTTCTACTTCTCTGATTGCTCTTTAAAAAAAAAACTCCATTGGGTATTCCTCTTCCTCTGCCTATCCTATGTTTTTATTTGAAAAGCATTTATTGACTAACTGACACATATATGTATGTAAGGAGGGTATTCAATGAAAAAGGTAGCTTTATCCCACCTTTATTCCCCAGTCCCCAGACTTTTACTTTGGCAGAAACATGTGTGTCTGTGTCTGTGTGTGTATGTGCACACATAGAATCAGGAAATATACAGAGACACACATGCACACACAATTACATATTTTTGCTCATAAATGCTAGCATATCATAAACCTTGATTTATTTGCTCATTCAGTCAACAATTTATTAAACATCCATTCCATGCCAGACACTGATAGGAAGTGGGAATACCATGGTGAGTGAAGCAGATGGCTGTTTGCAGCATTTATTTTGGAAGTAATGGGCGATTAAACAGTATAAAGGCAAGTAAGATAATTTCCAATAATGACAGATGATTAAACATTAAAACATGATAATGTGAGAGAGGGCAGAGGGGCAACGTTATATGGGGTGATCAATGAAGGCTTCTTTGAGAAGTATTTGAGTTGAGACAGCATCTGAATGACAAAAAGCCAGGTTGGGAAGACCTATGGGAAGAGCATTCTAGGAGTGGAAATAACAAAGAAAAAGGTTAGATGTGCCAGAAGAAAAGAGTTGAATCAAAGATGACTCTTTAATACATATAATCACATGCTTTGCTTTTTTCATTTAACAACTTATATGAGACCTGGTTCCACACCTGCCACAGATAAAACTGTTTCATTCCTGGCCAGGCGCAGTGGCTCACGCCTGTAATCCCAGCACTTTGGGAGGCCGAGGCGGGTGGATCACGAGGTCAAGAGATCGAGACCATCCTGGTCAACAAGGTGAAACCCCGTCTCTACTAAAAATACAAAAATTACCTGGGCATGGTGGTGCGTGCCTGTAGTCCCAGCTATTCGGGAGGCTGAGGCAGGAGAACTGCTTGAACCCAGAAGGCGGAGGTTGCGGTGAGCCGAGATAGTGCCATTGCACTCCAGTCTGGGTAACAACAGCGAAACTCCATCTCAAAAAAACAAAACAAAACAAAACAAAAACGGTTTCATTCCTTTCAGCAGCCTCATTGAATTCCGCCACAGGGATAAACCAAAGCATGTTTAATCAGTCACATGTTGATTGATATTTAAGAAATTGCTAGATTTTTGCTAATCCAAGTAATGCTGACATGAATATTTTTGAACATTCATATTTCCCCACAAAGCAAATAAATTTGCAGGGTCAAACCCTGGAGGCAAAATAATTGAAACAATAATACATGCCATCTATTTTAATTAATACCATCCACTTTCCCTGCATAGAAATTGTACACATTTATACTCTCATCAATAATGTACAAGAGAGCCTGTTTCACCCTCCTGCTCTTATTCATCTTTCAGTGATGTTAATTTGGCAAGTTCATACACGGTTTCATAATTTTATTTTGCATTTCTCTTATGAATGGTATTGAAACCTTTCCACTGGGTAAGGGCTATTTACATTTCCTTTTCTATAAACAGTCGACTATAATTTGCCCATTTTTTGATGTTATTTTTTTCTTATTAATTGGCAAGAGCTCTTTATGTATTAATGAAATCAGCCTCTTTCATACATTAAATGTGAATTTCCAAGTTTCTCTTTTCTCTTTTCAGTTTGCTTAAGGTGGTGTCCTATGGAGAAAGCTTTGGATTTTTTTTTACATAATTAATTTCATGTTTTGTGTTATGCTTGGAAAGTCAGTCCATCTTTTAGTGTTAATGCTCCTCAGGGTCTTATATTGAAGCTGCTCTTCTAACTGTACTTACTCATTCCGGGAGATCTCAGCCATGCTAATCTCAAATATGCTGGTGACATCTACCAGCTATGCCAGTTTTTAACATGCTGGTGATGTCTACCAGCCATGCCAATCTCTAATATGCTCATGACTTCTACCAGCCATGCCAGTCTCTATCATGCTGGTGACTTCTATCAGACATGCCAGTCTCTAACATGGTGACTTCTACCAGCCATGCCAGTCTCTAACATGATGACTTCTACCAGCCATGCCAGTCTCTAACATGCTGGTGATTTCTATCAGCAATGCCAGTCTCTATCATGCTGGTGACTTCTATCAGCGATGCCAGTCTCTAACATGCTGGTGACTTCTACCAGCCATGCCAGTCTCTATCATGCTGGTGACTTCTATCAGACATGCCATCTCTAACATGATGACTTCTACCAGCCATGTCAGTCTCTAAAATGCTGGTGACTTCTATCAGTGATGCCAGTCTCTAAAATGCTGGTGACTTCTATCAGTGATGCCAGTCTCTATCATGCTGGTGACTTCTATCAGCCATGCCAGTCTCTAACATGGTGACTTCTACCAGCCATGCCAGTCTCTAACATGCTGGTGACTTCTATCAGCCATGCCAGTCTCTATCATGCTGGTGACTTCTATCAGCCATGCCAGTCTCTAACATGCTGGTGACTTCTATCAGACATGCCAGTCTCTAACATGGTGACTTCTACCAGCCATGCCAGTCTCTAACAAGGGCGTTTCTCTACCCAGATTCTCCTGACACAAATCTGACTGCTGACTATGCCACCCATTGTCAACACGATCAACAATGAACTCATCACGTTCACCTTGTCCTTCCCTCACACTGGTTGCTTTCCTTGTGCTCTCCATCTCAGTGAGCCCAATCTGTCATCTTTTCCAGGACAGAAACCTATCTGTCATCCCTTACAAGGCTTGCAAGATCTGATTTCTATTTGTTTCTCTAGCACAGCGTCTTTTTTTTTTTTTTTAGACAGTTTTGCTCTTGTTGCCCGAGCTGGAGTGCAATGACATGATCTCCGCTCAGTGCAACCTCCACTTCCCATGTTCAAGTGATTCTCCTATCTCAGGCCCCCAAGTAGCTGGGATTACAGGCATGTGCCACCATGCCTGGTTAATTTTTGTATTTTTAGTAGAGATGGGGTTTCACCATGTTGGCCAGGCTGGTCTTGAACTCCTGACCTCAGGTGATCCACCCTCCTCGGCCTCCCAAAGTGCTGACTTTACAGTAGTGAGCCACTGTGCCCAGCCTACAACCTCTTAATATTTGCAACACACACAGCATCTCTCCTGACCACTTCATCACTACCAATAAGAACCAATCATACTGACTAGTTTCCATGTTCTCTTTGCCTTGGAGCATTTGCACATGCTGTTCCCTCTGCCTGGACTCTCCTCTTTCAACTTTCTTTGTCTGGCTCTAGTTATTCCTACTTGACTTTAGATCTTACACCTTACTTATTTTATAAGCTTTTCCTGATGCTTCCACTACCCAAGTTTTGGCTGGTTTTTCCTGCATAATGTTATATTTCCTCCCTTCTTAGTATTTATTTAACAGCAATGCAATTGCCTATTTCTTTGCCTGAATCTCCCAGATTTTCAAACTCCATATACACCTTACCTGCATTTCTTCAATAATTTGGATAGGTGCTAGGAACATAGTGGCATCTTGATCACTGTTGAGTCCTTCACTGTCTAGTTCTTGGTATGGAACTCAATAAACATGTAGTAATTGCAAATATGGATGAATAAATAAATTCTGGAATTTTCCTAGTGTAATGTACATTTGTACTTCGGTTTTGTGCAGTTTGTACTCTTTAACATACTAGGATATGTCAATGTAACATTGTTTAGAAACAGTTACATCAAATGAATTTATTTGCTCACTAATTTTTACAAGACTGTGGATTGTTATTCTTCCTCTTAATGTCTCTTTATCAATGACAGTAATGTTTTCTTCAAGCTACTGGGGAATTAAAATACTTTGTATAATGTTATTCTTATACCACATACATATAGCCACTCCTCGAAAGCTCACTCTAGTTCCCCTTCACTTAAGTCCAGAGTTATTGGTGAGAAGAGAGTTTTCAGGAAGGTGAGATTCAGACCTGGATCCTGGGGATAAGAAAAAGTCTGATTCATTGACAGGGCTCCAGTGAAAAATAATAATTTTAAAAAATATATAGAAGTAATATACATTGAAAATAATTATGGGAAATTTGAAAAATTTGCACTGAAGAAAATAAAATTACTCATAATCTTATCACATAGAGATGGAAATTATTAACGTTTTGGTGTTTTAAAAAATCTAGTCTTTTATGTATTTGTGTATATGTGTACATACATGTACTTGTTTTTTGGGGGGATCATCAGTTCTACTTCTTGAAAATTTTATTCAGCACTACATCATGAATATTTTATCAGGTCAAAAATAAATCATGAAACATCTTTGCTACATATATTTTAAGTGTTCCATCATATTTATTTAATTATGATCCCAATATTGAACCTCTACATTGCTTTGCATTTTTTACTAATATTAGAATACTGCAATTAATGTCCTGATATGGTTAGGCTGTGTCCCCACCCAAATCTCATGTTGAATTGTAGCTCCCATAATTCCTATATGTCGTGAGAGGAACTAAGTGGAAGATAATTAAATCATGGGGTCAGTTTCCCCCATACTATTCTCATAGTAGTGAGTAAGTCTCATGAGTTCTGATGGTTTTATAAGGATTTCCCCTTCACTTGGCTCTCATTCTCCTTGCCTGTCTCTATGTAAGACGTGACTTTGCTCCACATTCACTTCCACCATGGTTGTAAGGCCTCCCCAGGCATGTGAAACTGTGAATTGATTAAACCTCTTTCCTTTATTATTATCCAGTCTAGGGTATGACTTTATTAGCAGCATGAGAATGGAGTAACACATGTCCCTTACAAAAATATTTATCCATGTCTCTGATTATTTCCTCAGTATAAGCTTCAAGAAATGGAATTAGTGGATCTGAGAGGACAATACTTAGTGAGGACTATGGTTTAAAAGAAAGAATGGAGCTTCTCAAAGACTGTCTTATAGCGGCCACCTAAGAGTGGTCTTCACATCCTAACTTTGCTGACACTGAAAATTGTTTGAAGAATTATTTGTAAGTTTGATAGGAACCAAATTATATTTTATTGTCTGAATTTTTTGTTACAAATGAAGTTGAAATTAAAAAATATTCTATAAAGTCATCCTGTAAATTGTTTATCACTTACCTATTTTTTTTTTTTGAGGTGAAGTCTCACTCTGTTGCCAAGGCTGGAATGCAGTGGCGCAATCTTGGCTCACTGCAACCTCCGCCCCTCAGGTTGAAACAATTCTCCTGCCTTAGCCTCCCATGTAGGTGAAATTACAGGCACTCTGCCACCATGCCCAGCTAATTTTTTGTATTTTTAGTAGAGATGGGTTGGTTGGCCAGGCTGGTCTTGAACACCTGACTTTGTGGTCGACTGTCTCGGTCTCCCAAAGAGCTGGGATTACAGGCGTGAGCCACTGCGCCGGCCAATTGTATTTTTAGTAGAGAAGGGGTTTTACCATCTTAGCCAGGCTGGTCTTGAACTCCCGACTTTGTGATCTACTTGCCTCAGCCTCCCAAAGTACTAGAATTACATGTGTGAACCACCGTGCCCAACTACCCAGTTTTAAAATTGTGGTGTTCATGTTTTTCTTTTCTTTTTTTTTTTTGTAAGAATGATTACATTAGCCATTTTATTGTTATATTTGTTGGAATCTCCAGTTTGTCACTTGCTTTTACTTTTTATATACGTATAAAAGTGGACACTGCAGGACCGTGTGTGTGTGTGTGTGTGTGTGTGTGTGTGTGTGTGAATTTTACACATCATATATTATTTATCTTTTCTTTTTTTTTGAGATACTGTCTTACTATGTTGCCCAGGCTGGCTTTAAACTCCTGGCCTCATACAGTTCTCTCACACAGCCTTTTGAGTAGCTGGGACTGCAGGGATGTGCCACCATGCCTGGAAAAATATACCTTTTCTTTTTTTCTTTTCTCAGATGGAGTCTTGCTGTGTCACCCAGGCTGTAGTGCAGTGGTGCAATATCAGCTCACTGCAACTTCTGACTCCCAGGTTCAAGCAATTCTCCTGCCTCAGCCTCCCAAGTAGCTGGAATTAAGGGTGTCTGCCACCAAGCCCAGTTAATTTTTGTATTTTTAGTAGAGATGGGGTTTCATCATGTTGGTTAGGCTGGTCTCGAACTCCTGACCTTGTGATCTGCCCTCTTTGGCCTCCCAAAGTGCTGGGATTACAGGCGTGAGCCACCGCGCCCAGCCCCCAACATACACTTTTTAATAAACACAAGAATTAAATTTTTCTGCAATCAAACTTAGTTGACTCCCCCCCGCCCCATAACTCTTTTTGCCTTTGTGCTTAGATATCTCTCCTCATTTGGAGACAAGTTATACTTTTATTTTTAATATATATTTTTTGAGATTTAAAAAATTATTTTATATTCTACATTTAAATCTTTGATGCATATGACACCTTGGTGCATATCTTAAGGTGAATGCTCAAGGTTATTTTAAATCACTGTATTTTCATTCCCACTTGGTTTGTGCTAATGTCTTCACCATATCCTGCCTCATTCCTCCTTTTCCTTCTGCATCCCAGACACACCTCTGACTGAGAACCTTGCATTCTCATGTGTGGACTTTTGCCACAATCCCTTACTGGCCCCATCATCCTTACTCTGCCTTCCAGTGTTATTGCCAATTCACCTTCCTAGCATATTGCTTTGTTAGTATTATGCTTCTTTCCCCCAAACCGAGATAAAGAAAGTATGCAGTTCAAGGTCCCATGCTTATTTTCCCAAAGTCACTGTCCATTAGTGTTACCATCTCAGTTACCTGAGAAAAGCATCAAACATTCTGATAGCAAGTTTATATGCTCTTTACCTCTACAAAGCATTTTTCATGTCACGTCCCAGGTAAAAGGCTTCTTATGGGAAAGAGGGTCTAGAGAAGCTTGTGGCCTAGACTGTCTGTCGTCTGATTTTCTGCATTCACAGACATTAATTACCCAGAGTCAAATTAGTGAATAGGCCTTTCAGTTGACTTCCAGATGATTTAAGTCAAGGCAAATCAACCACTGTCTCTAAGTCATTTCAGACAACCTAGCCTCATCCAGCAAACCTTCCCGATTAATGCCACCTGTGTCTGATTATTATTTCAGTTCCCCATTTGTCATTATTCCTGCATTAAGTTGGCACTAGATTATTATTATTATCATTATTTTGAGATGGAGTCTTGCTCTGTCGCCAGGCTGTAGTGCAGTGGCATGATCTTGGCTCACTGCAATCTCTGTCTCCTGGGTTCAAGCAATTCTCCTGCCTCAGTCTCCTGAGTAGCTGGGACTACAGGCGCACACCACCACGCCCAGCTAATTTTTGTATTTTTAGTACAGTCAGGGTTTTACCATGTTGGCCAGATGGTCTCGATCTCATGACCTCATGGTCTGCCTGCCTCGGCCTCCCAAAGTGCTGGGATTACAGGCGTGAGCCACTGCACCTGGCACTAGATTGACAGTTATTTCCTCTTGTACCCTTTTTAGTGATGCACATGTATCCTTGCATGCTCCATTTTAAGGGATCAGAGAGCAGGAAGGAAGCTTACAGATCATAGAGTCTTGCCCTTATTTTATAGTTGTGGCCACTGAGGCTGGAGAGATGAAGGAAGGGCCCAAGGCCATGGACCTCAGCAGCTCTCGAGCCTCCTGGAGGCTCCTTTCCTCCACTCCCTTTTCTGCTAGCCTTCCTCTGGGCTCTGGCTGGAACCTCTTTTCTTGTTTCTGTATAAAATTTCCTGGGTAATATTGCCCACCTTCATGGTCTCAGCAGCCAACTATAATTTCTAATCTATCCTCCGCTCTTGAATCTCTCTGGATGGGTGTGTCTGCCTTCTGAAGCAGCATCTTCACTGGTTTGTCTTAGCAGCATTTCAACTGGACATATTCAAAACAGAACCCTCTACCACCCCCTTCTGCCCACTTGCTCCTGCTCCTGTATTCTTATCAATGGCACCACCATCCACCAAATAATCTAGGTGAGAAGTGATCCTTAACTCCTCTTTCTTCCTCATCTTCATTCCAATCAAGGTCCTGCTGTGTCCACTTCCAGCACATCTCTGGACCCTTCAAATGGCTTGATCCCCTGTGCTGACACCTTGATGCAGGTTCCACTCCCCCTCTCTCGGACTATACTTACAGTTTCCTGAACAGGTCTTCACATCTCTGGTCCATGTGCCACCCTGCAGGCTGAGTAACCATTCGATGGTGGTGGCCATCACACCCCTCCCTGAATTCAGACTCCCCATCTGTTTCCAAGGTCCTTCCCAACGTGCCCCAGCCCCTGTGAAACACTTTTGCTTGGAGCATTCTGCATTGTTCTCTTCACCTGGTTAGCCCTTACTTATCTTATAGTTCTCCCCAAAACACTTTCCCTGACTCCCCTCAGCCCTCAAAAAGTCTAGCATGGGTAACCCGTCTTAGGAACCACTCCACCCACCTCTGGTTTAATCCTCACATCTGGCCTTCTCACCCATGGGTCTAGGAGTGTCATGAGGTCAGGAGCTGTGCCTTCTTTATCACTGCCTGCTCCACAGCTTGCATGGGCTCCAACACACGGGAAGAAACTCAACAAGTATTTAGGGAGCCAATAAACGTAGGTGTAGGGCTCTACACACACCACAGTGTCTTGGCCATTCAAGGGAGGAGTGGAGGATGGGGCAACAGCCAGATGGCTGTCCTGGTGACATTTCTGAGTTCTTTTTCCTGAAGGCGGTCATTGAGGCCCTTTGGTGGCTTTCCCCATGCAGACCCTTCACGATGGGGAAAACTCTACGGAGCGGAGCTGCCCCCTCTGCCTGGCCCCGGCTTGCCATCAGAGCTCACGCAGATCCCCCTCTGGGGCTTGGCCTGGCCGCCCGCGCCCCAGCACCTTGCGCAGGGCGGCGGTGATCTCGCGGTTGCGCAGGCTATAGATGAGCGGGTAGAGCAGCGGGGTGACGTTGGTGTAGACCAGCGCTAGGGTGCGGTCCAGCCGTGGGGAGTAGCTGGCCCTGGGCCTCACGTACATGAAGGTGGCGCAGCCGTAGTGCAGGAAGGTGACTGCCAGGTGCGAGGCACAGGTGGAGGCGGCCTTGCCCCGGCCTCTGGGGCAGTGCAGGCGGCACAGGGCAGCGGCGATGGCGCCATAGGAGGCCAGGATGAGCACCGAGGGCAGCAGCAGCAGCACCAGGCAGGCGCCCAGCAGGGGCAGCTCGTCAGCATAGCTGCGGGTGCAGGCCAGGTGCAGCAGCGCCGTGATGTCGCAGAAGAAGTGCACCAGCAGGCGGGAGCCGCAGAATGGCAGGTGGAAGATTGCCACCGTGAGCCCCACGGACACCGCCAGTCCCCCGAGGCAGCAAGCCAGGGCCAGCCGCGCGCACAGCTCTGGGGTCACGACTGCCGCGTAGCGCAGCGGGTGGCAGATGGCCACGTAGCGGTCATAGGCCATGGCTGCCAGCAGGAAGCACTCGGCCCCGCCCAGAGCCACAAACATCTGCATCTGAAAGGCGCAGCCCAAGAAGGAGATGGGGCTGCCCCTACTGTGGCCCGGTGTGCTCAGGTCGGCCAGGGAGCGGGGCACCACTACCACCGTGTAGCAGAGCTCGATGGCTGACAGCTGGCACAGGAAGAGCAGCATGGGCTGCCGGCTGGGCATCGAGGCCACGGCCACCAGGATGAGCAGGTTCCCGCTCAGGGTGGCCAGGTGCACCCCCAGCAGCAAAAGAAAGAGCAGGGGCCTCAGGTGCGGGAACTCGGAGAAGCCTTGAAGGAGAAAGCCGCAGGGCATGGTGGCATTGCTGAGGCTGTCCATGCAGGGGTCCGCCCAGAGGCACCTGTGGGAGAGAGGCACAGGAGGGAAGAGCTTGTCGGGTATGCAGGCTCTGGCCCTGAGCGTGGAGGAAGAGTGGAGGAAGAGTCGGGTGGAAGGTAGAGGGTGGACCAGGAATGTTGACGGCAGAGAGGTCACAACAGTTCATGGGTCCATTCCCAGCCCGCCACCCCACCCCTCCTCACAAGGAAGTCTTACTGACTTGTGCAGAAAAACAGTGCAGTTTTTGCTGCCTCCTGGACAAGAATTCCTACAGCTGCTTTCTCAATGTGCTGTTTCCAAAGAAGCCTGGATTTTACTCCTTTCCTTGCAGTCATCACTCCTCACCTCCATTTACAAAGAATTCATGTGCCTCCATAGTCCAGTTATTATCTTGTGGGTCCTATAGGGCTGCGAATATTGTGTCTGCTGCCACCCTAGTCCATGGCGGGAAATGTCTTTAGTTCCCTTCTGTCTCCTCCTGCCTGCCCGATTCTGTCATTTCTAAGTTGCCTTCTGTGGTATATCATAGAATCACAAAAACATAATGCAGATGAGGGCCTTAGGGAGCATCTCACGTAACTTCATAATTTTAAGGAGGAAAATAAAGTTTGGGTGGGGGGAAAGGGGATTGTTGAAGGACTTATTGCTCACAGGAAGTTAGGAACAGAATCTGCATTCTGAGGCTGAATCTAGAACTTTCAATGACCCAGGTCCTGTAAAAAGGTCACTTAGGTCAAGACAATCCATATCTATTTAGTTTTAAGTGGAGACCCAGATCTGTGTCAGGCTCTGGGACAGGGACTAAGGCAGCAGAGCATGCATTGTGGGCGGTCTTCCCTGGGTGCATCAGGAACGACATCTCCCTAACATTCTTATTAATGCTTTGTCAACATGAGAAAAGGTGACTTGTATTTGTTTTAACTTGACTTTCAGTTAGCAGTACATTCCAAATTTATCACCAGAACATAGTTTCATTCTAAGCATTATACGGTGACTCATTTGCAAGTAACATTTAGAAAACACTGACAGTGTGCAGGTCAGCTGCATTTATCATAATCCTCTGGGATGGAAGAAACAGGAGGTGGAAAGAGATTTGAGGCCATGCAAGCTGGAGGAGGAGGTTTAATTTTTCCAATAGATATCAATGAGATCTTTTTTTATTAATCTTTAAGTGTAAGCTCAAGTATTTGCTCTTAAAATCACTGTTAATAATGAATGTTGGAAGTGGAATTTGTTCATAGCTGTTGTACCCTGGAGTAAAAGAGCAATAAAGCTGGGTCAAAGGGTAACAGGAAAATCAGGTGAAAGAGCTGGAAGGAATGCAAAGAGTTGGGCATTTGCTAGCTAATATATATATATATATATATATATATTTTTTTTTTTTTTTCTTTTTTCAGAAAAGGTCTCAGACTATTGCCCAGGCTGGAGTGCAATGGCACCATGATGTCTCACTGCAGCCTTGACACCCCAGGCTAAAGAAATCCTCCCACCTCAGTCTCTTGAGTAGCTGGGCCTACAGGTGCACACTGCCATGCCCAGCTAACATGATGGGGTTTTGACCTATTGCCCAGGCTGGTCTCAAACTACTGAGCTCAAGCAATCCATCTGCCTTGGCCTCCTAAAGTGCTGGGATTACAGATGTGAGCCACTGTGCCTGGCAAAATACCTTTTTTTTGAGAGGAGAATTCTAAGGGTTTTTATTAGTGTCACCCTGTGCTCTTCCTCATCCTCTCTGAGGGGAGCACTTTCAAATGGATGTTTTCAGTCTTCTAATGTAAGAGTAGGGTTGGGTTTTGGGTAGGTCTGAGGGAGGTGGATTCATTTCCCATCTGTTTTAGATCATTCACTTTTCAGTTTTAGCCACCTTCAAGTTACTGAACAAATGTAACAAACCTGTGTTGACTGCCTCCTCTTCGCCAATTGCTGTAATGTTTGCTGTGAACACGTGAGAGAGGCCTGGCTGTCTTGGAGGATTCCTGAAGTGCCAGGACAGCTCTCTTCTCTCCACCTCTGCTCTGTCCTCTACTTTTGCCTCTTCATCTCCTTAGGGAAGCATGGTAGGGGCAGGGGAATGCAGAAGAAAAAAAATGGAAACATTCCGGTTCATCCTCCAAGTTCTTACCTCACAGAAATGTAGATGACAAGGCCCGTTGATGGCACCAACATTTAGCAGCTCAAGGTACACCATGTTTTAAAAATAATGTGGACGTTAAAACAAGTTGATCTCATAAGAAGTAAAAAGCAGAACAGAGGGCAGTAGAGGCTAGGAATGGTAGGGGAAACGGGCTGGAGACAGATCCTTTGTTAAAGAATACAAAATTACAGCTAGACAGAATTTCTTATGTTCTATAGCATTGGAGGATGACTGTGATTAACAATTTCGTGCAGTTTCAAATAGCCAGAAGGAGGATGTTGAATGTTGGCAACACGAAGAAATGATACATGCTTGAGATGATGGATGCACAATATCACTATACGCCATACATATCAAAACATCACATATTTAAGTTCCCCATAAATATGTGCGATTATTATTTGTCAATTATGCAATAAAATTTTAAAAATCAAGGTGCTGTAAAGCAAGTCAAAGGGGCTAATTAAATGGAAAAGAGACTAAAGGGTGTTTCTGCTCTTAGAGTTTTTGGGAGGAATTGTCACAAATTCTAGGAATGTCTGTTCAAGTGTCTTTTCTCTGGGAGAAGGAGGGAAAACAGATACTTTCAAAGCTTCAGTGATTCAAATCCAACTCTACCCTTGCAGGAGAAGCTAAAGTGGGAGAAGAAAACACCACAAGGCCTGCCTAAGCCACCTTCCTCCCCCAGGGAGAGGGCAGATGTTCTCACTCTTCTGAGTGACGAATAACATCAGCTATAACAGCTAACATTTAAGAGAGTGCCAGGCAATGCCCACAAGGACTTTGTAAATTTAATTTACTTATTCTTAGTGGCAGTGCAGTGAGGTAAGTGGACTGTCTCCATACCCATGTTATAGATGAGGACATTGAGGCCTAAGGAAATTAAACATCGTGTAGCTAATTAATGGTATAGCCAGATGTATACCCAAGTAATCTAGCCCCCAGTAACCCATGGTCTTATCCACTATATAGTCATCCTTATTTATACCTCTTCTCAAACATCCTTCACTCATGAGACACATCTTATCCTTCTTTTCATATCTTCCACCTTCTACAGACTTGAAATTACCCACAGTCTCTAGGCATTTCTGTCCTCAGATTCCTCTTTGTTGACATTTTTCTTGAGGACATGTGGATGTGAGCAGCAATGCAGATAATCTAAGATAGCAAATCTAAAAATAATTTCTCCTTAGCTTTGACATTCATTGCTGCTATTGTTATTGTTCCGGCAGATTCACTTTTTTAATTGGATAAGACTCCATGGAGCACCCACAGAGTCATGGCTGGCTGGTGGCCCAGGACATCTGGATGTGGCTGAGAGCCTCGCTGGGCTGGAGATGCATATCTGGGATTTGATTTTTTGCTGTGAAGAACAATTAAAATTATCTGCAATCATGATGTTTTTAAATCAGCCATTTCAACAGTCAGTGGAAGCACCCCTGAAGGGTGGATGTGGAATGGGAGATATGAGAGCTAGACCAGTCAGCCCCTTTCAGGTTTTGAGGATTCCATAGAATGCTGAACTGGAATGGAGCTTAAAGGTCAAATATTCTAGGCCTTCATGTGAGCTCCGGAGATGTCACTAATTAGACTTGGATCTCACCATGGTCTTTAAGCAGCAGAAATGGACTAAAGCCTGGTTCTCACGCTTTTGGCTGAACAGTCTTATATCTGCAAGAATTGTCTTCCAGAGTAGACCTGAGCTTACTGACCTAGGATTATAGTTTACAAAAGCACCAAAGGAGAAGTCACAGCAGAATTTTATCCTTCTCCCATAATATTTTAGGATAAAATTGTATCATTTCCCTGATTTTATAAGAAGTTAAACTTAGAAGATTATGAATATGCCTGGATTTCTTAACCTTGTTTAATAACTCAGCATGGGCTTCTGGTCTATGAGTTTATTTAAATTATTCTGTAACCCACTTTTATCCAGTTCTTCCTTTTAGCAATAACACACTATACATTCATGTATTTTGTTTTTTAAGCCTTAGTCCTTGGTGAAGTAAAAGGAGTCTCCATAGTTTACATTTCTGCTTTGTTGTTTTCGGGATGTTTGATTTGGGGAAGGGGCAAGGTAATAAACTCTTCCAAAGCTTCAGATTCCTCTGTTGACTGGGGGTAATAAAAGAGAGGTTTGATGATGATTCCATGAAAATAACATGTACAAGTTTCTGGTACAGACCTGATACATAGTAGGTGCATAAAAACACTAAAAGCATTTATACTTTTATCGTTTATTACTTGACAGGCTTAGGTTGTATTTTCTCTGAGTATTCATCCTCCCACCATGGAAATCTCAAGTGTGCTGTTTCAGGGGATTTCCTAGTGCCTTTCTCTTTGAGGTTCAAGAAGCAAAATGAGTGTATTGTGGGTGTGGGAACTTCATGGGGAGATTAGCAGACATAGAGGTAGGGAAGTCTGTCTGTCTGTCTGTCTGTCTCTCTATCTTCTCCCTATCCCCCGTTTCTTTCTATCTTTCTACTTGTTTTCCTCTTACACTGCCTACTGTCTGAGACCGTACAGGTTATGGAAGAAGACATCACTAGATGAAAATCCTGGCTAAATCATGTATGAACCACATTGACTTTGGTTGGTGTACTCAATTTCCCTGATCCTCAATTTCTGCAGCTAAATGGAGATAATAACGCCTAATTCATGGGTTGCTGTGAGAATCGGGCATATTATAAAGAAAGCCCATCGCACAGTGCCAGGCACAAAAAAGCTAATAAAAAGTGGTTACTCATCATTTTTTGTGACAACTCTAACTTCTGTGATATCATGTCAGCCTTTGGGCTCCCCCTGCATAGCAGCTGACAGCTGCAATTACTGTCATGACTCCTTTCCCAACATCATACAAGCCTTTTTCTTGGTTTATGACAGATAACTGGAAAATCATTAATTTGCATATATTTGAACTATGTATGTTAAATTTAAATTTATAAAAGAAAATATTTTGAAGTAAAACTCATTTCTATTTTCTTTTCTTTTTCTTTTTTTTTTTTTTTTTTGCTGTCATGCAAACTTCCACATTTTTAAGCTTTTGTTTTTTCTTTTCAATTTGGTAATTCCTTTACTGAAAGGAGCTGAATGTTATCTCTGGATTTATCAGGTTCTCTCTGTTGTCCCTCTCCAACCTTTTATGATCTCAGCCTCCATCCCTGGGATTTGTGTTATTTGTCTGCATGGTGTTTCTGTCTTGTAAGCCAGTTTCTTTTACATGATAAAGCCACCTACTGAATCTGTGATGACTTAATTTGGTATGATATCTTGTCAAGGTCTTTTGAAAGTCTAAATGAAAGAAACTGTTTCTTGTTGGCTTATTTCTCTCTTAAAAACATTTAACTATTAATAGATTCAATAGGGACTATTTTCCTTACATAAACATTCTTGCTTTTCCCTCTTGATGGTGTTTTCTGAAGTGTTTAGTGATCCTGAATGAGCTACCCTTGGTAGTTGCGGCATCAGCCCTGGAGCTGTTCTTTAAAATGATGGTTCTATGCACTGTCCTTTAGTCTGCTAGTGCTGGGTCAATATGCTACCTTTGTTTTTGCATTTTAACCAACATGTTTCCCTCAAGCTTCCTGACAAGTCATAATTACCAGTCCCGACAACATGCGCACTTGTGTTTAGACCTCCTGAATAGTTGTCACTGTTAGTTCTCTTTTCTGCAGAAGCCGATTGTGAGATCAGGGCTTTGAGGAAAGCATCATTTCAGGCTCCCTGCTCTCTTTTATTTTCATCTGGAGAGGAGCTTTGAACCAGGAAAACCTAGGAGTCCTGCTGATATTAGAGCTGACTTTGATGCTTAAAGAAAAAAGATCCCTACTTAAATGAGGCAGCACTCGTTTTAACTAATGTCTGTAACTCAGGCTTCTGCCAGAGGACGAGGGATAAGCTTCAGAAATGAGCACTTTAATGTTCCACATCAAAATCATCTGGTGGGGAGACTGTCCCAGTTCTGGTGCTGTGAAGGTCAACTTCATCACACACAAATGCATGATTATTGCACTCTTTGAAACTGATCCTAGGCCTGAGGATTGGTTACTTTATAGACTTGAAAAATAATTAGCATTTAATAGGGAAGCTAGTTTGTTTTCAAAATTTGTTTCTAAAAATAACTATCATTTTCCATGAAGTTGTTTTAGGAGGTTCAAACCTACTGTAAACTTTCAAAGATCATTTCGTGCTACAAAAGAGCAAGAGTTCTCCCTCAAAAACCTAGCAAGATCCTCCTTCTAAAAGATGTTTTTCTGTTTCTTGCTGGCTATGGATTGAGAGCGGAAATGAAGTGCCAGTGCAAGGGAGCTGCTTGAATGAGGAAACCAAGGCTATCAGTACTGCCAAGGTGTTTTCATAATTTGTCAAAAGGCAAAAGAAAAACTGATGAGAAAAACAATGTTGGTCTCCTAGGCAAGCCACTTCCCAGGAGTGTGGCTGATTATTTTCAAAGTCTGCCTCAGAAAGCTGAAGGGCCCTTGGAAAATATGTCACCCCTGAGAGTTATATGAGTGATTTTGACTTCAGGGGCTCTTTTCAATGGGACCCTTTCCCTACCATCCAATTGTCTGCATTAGGGTTTCCAGAATAAACCCCTGCAGTTACTAAGAAAGAGCAATAAATGACTAACTGATTCGGGGGCCTGAGGCTGGGCTCTGAGGGAGGCCCAGTCTCTTCAGTGGGGAGTCTCTTCAGTGGGGGACCCTGTGGTTGATGTGGTCTGGGGTCTGGGGATTTTGTTCTTTGACAAAGAAGTAACACATGGAGCCTTTCCTTCCAAGGCTTTGTCTGAGGTCAAATTTTTGTTCTCCCATGGAGCTGAAAAACAATCCTGGATATCATCTTCTTGAATATTCTCTATCCTGCTTCTAAGAGTTGAAGAAATAATATTTTCCTCAATTCTATTTTTATGATTATTCTATAGAAACAACATATCACTGATGCCTCTCACCATGAAATCCTCTGTACACTTGAGAAGAAGACAAGACTCTCCTATTTTTAGATGGGAAAGCTGAGGCAAAACGGATGCATTTGGGCAAAAGCATTTGATAAAAATGGAAGCAGAACCTCCCAGGGCTGGCATCCGTAGCTGCTTCATGTTCCTCCTGCCTCACTCCACCTCAGTGTACCCACGACTGGAGGGTGCCACAGGCTGCAGCACACTAAACACACCGTGTACTTCGTGATTTCTGATGTGGGGTGCCAGATCCGGTGAAGGGAGGGTGGCTGCGTGGGAACAGATGCTTGTGTCACAAGGAGTTGTCTCTTGTGGAGAAAGTGAGCTGGGAAGTGTTTTGATTTCCTTATTTCCATGCTCTACTCTTGGTGCTTCCTTCTCCTCTGCCTACCAATCCCCCCAATGCCAGGCTTCTCCTTACCTGGGTACAGAGAGAGGAACAACTTGGAGATAGGCGGAGAGGAGACTCAGTCCATGGTGACTGGAGGTGGGAGAGCTCCCAGGCAAAACAGAGAGGAGGCTGTGGAGATGCCGTGGGCAGGTGTGGAGGAGAGGGAGAGCTTGGAGGGTGAAAAACAAGAGATGGAGAGGCTGGGAGGAGGGTAAGCAGCTAGAGTGGGGATTTCCACAGTAGCTTCTGATGAGCTGTGTCTAGTCTGAACTATAACATTAGCTTGCTTTATTTCCCTGGAGGGGTTGGGAGGTCGAAAGGAGAGGAGTATATTAGTCCCTTCCAAAGGGAAGACCAGAGCAAAAGCATCCTGTGATTAATTACTCACCACAGAATTCCTCCTCAAGTTTGGAGACCTAGGAGGGACATGGCACACACACAACTCCTCTGGAGCTGTCCAAAGAAAAGCATCTCTTCCGGTCTCAGGTCACTCACCTGCCCGGTGTGCTGTCTATCCCATTGGTGCTACACTTTCCCTAGAGTGCTTCTTGCTTCTCTCACAGCAATTCCCATCTGTGCATGCTGGACCAGGCAGTCCTCTCCAGATCCCATGGTGAAGCATCAGGTGCTGAAAAGTCTAAGATGTCTTAATTTGTTCAATGGCTAGAGCAGGGAGCTGGCTGTCGAGATGTGTGAATGAATTCCCTTACTCTCACATGTGTGCAGGAACCCCAGGGAACTGCTCTAGGAAGCCTGCACCAGTAGATTGTCATTCGGGCAGATCCCCTCAAGTTTGAGAGCCTACAGCTTGCTTTTGAGTGCATGATTATTATCCTGCCTGTGTATGTGTATTTCAGAACCATAGAACTCTAGAGGCCATCTGTTTTAATTAATTTATTCATTAACATGCTTATTGAGTACCTACTATGTGTCAGGCTGTGATCTGGGTACTGAGACACAGATCAGGGAGCAAGACAGACCAAAAGTTCTGTCTTCATGAAACTTATATTTTAGAGAGAAGAGATATACCATCATCAAATTAAGTCAGTTACGTAGCATATCTGAAAGTGATAAGTCCAGTGGGGAAAACATAAAGGAGGATGATGGGGAAGGTGAGGGGGCGGCATGCAATTTTCAATAGAATATTTGAGTAAGGCTTTCATGGGAAAGTGCTATTTGGTGTAAAATGTGAAGGAGGTAAAGAGCTGATTTATGTGGCTATGTGAGGGATGAATTCCAGGCAGAAGAATTAGCTAGTCGAGGCTCTGAGGTGGGGAGCAGGTCTGGCATGTTTCCAGCCCAGCAAGGAGGCCAGTGTGGCTCCGGTGGAGTGAGTGAGGATGGAATTGTGGTGGGTGAGGCCAGAAGAGTAATAATGGGCAACCAGGGCGTTCCTGGTGATTGTGTGAACTCGGCTTTATTCTGAGTGTGATGGGAAGCCACTGGAGGCTTTCCAGAAATGATGGTAATAAAAGGATCACTCTGGCTGCTGTGCTGGGAACAGACTATATGGGACCAGGTAAAAGCAAAGCAGTCAGCCTCACAGTAATTTGGGTGAAGGAAAATGTGACTTGAATCAGATTTGCTGTAGAAGTGGTGAGATATAAGTGGATTCTGGGTTTATTTAAAATGTAGAGCCAGCAGGATTTCCTGATGGATTAGATGTGAGGTATAAAGAAAGAGAGGAGTCGGAATGACTTTTTTCCCTGAACAACAGGAAGCAGAGAGGTTCCATTACCTGAAAGGAGGAAAGCCTCAGATGAAGAGTTTTAGAGGAGGTAAGATCAGAGGTTCAGTGCAAGACATGCTAAGTTTGAGATGTCTATTAGACACCTAAGTGGATCTGTCTAATGGGTATTTAGGCAGATCCAGTTCTATATCTGTCTAAATGGACATGTGATCTACATGTAGTTCACAAGGTAAGTCCAGTTTAGAGGTACAAATTCGAAGTCATCAAATGTAGGTGGCATTTAAAGTGATAAAACTGAATGGGGTGCAGTAGCTCATTCCTGTAATCCCTGCACTTTGGGAGGCCAAGCTGGGTGGATCACTTGAGGTCAGGAGTTCAAGACCAGTCTAGCCAACAGGGTAAAGCCCTATTTCTAACAAAAATACAAAAAAGTTAGTCAGGTGTGGTGGCACATGCCTGCAATCTCAGCCTCTTGGGAGGCTGAGGCAGGAGAATTGCTTGAATCCAGGAGGTGGAGGTTGCAGTGAACCAAGATTGTGCCACCGCACTCCAGCCTGGGTGACAGAGTGAGACTCTGTCTCAAAAATAAACAAACAAAAACATAAAAATAAAAATAAAGTGGTAAGACTGGAGGAGATCATTATGAGAATGAGAATGATTAGAGAAAAGAAGGCGTCCAGAAGGCTATCCTGCTGTGCTCCAAGGTGTGGAGTTTGGAAAGATGAGATAAAACCAGAAACAGAGACCATGGGAGAATCTCTGGTCTCTATTTTTCCACTGAGCAAAAACCACAGGCTTGTGTTCTGCCTATCTCCCAATTTGCACACGCACAGCGTTGTGGAATGTTTACATGGAAAAGGATTCTATGATATAGTAAAGTGACTTCCCCTATTAATAATAAACAATTGTGTCAGTCCTTACACAACTCTCATTCTAAAGTTAATGGGGGCATTGAATGGCAGTCATACGGGCAGCAGGGGATCCTATCTTTTTCCATTTCCCCAAACCCTTCGAAGAAGCAAGCATTGGAACAAAATTCTGGGTTCTAAAATTCTAGGGTCTTGTCTTAAATTTGCCTTTTTTTGGGGATATGTATACTTTCAGAAAGAATTTACCTTTTCTGAGCCTTAGATCACATGACTAAAATATAAGAATAAGAATACCTGCTGTGTCTAACTGGCAGATTGTTTTGAGATTTTAAATAAAATCTATTTATGAAAACATTTTGTTAATCCTAAAGTGCTACACCAATATTCACCTATTATATTGTAGAGCCATGATTGATACAACTTCTGGTCTACAAGTCCATCTCACCTTTTCCTGGGACTGAGCTTTCAGAACCTAGAGTTCTTTCTCCTTCTAATTCTTTTTCTGCACATAGTCTCACTGTAAGGTGAAAAGCAGCTGGGAAAAGATTCAGTCTGAACAGGCCTCCTTAGTGATTAAGAGTCCCAGATGTGATGATATCATTTGCAAACAGCAGTATAGTCATGGTTCAGAATTTTGGAAACAGTGCTAGGGTGATCTTGGACATAATTTTCGGGATGTATAAGCCCTAACTAAAGCAATTTACCAATGCCAAGTATTTGGCATTTTCTTCTTTGTGTTTTCTTTGGATGGAAGCTGGCTTTATTTGAAGAGTTCTGTCAACAAATGAAATTCTCTATTTGGGACTAGGACTTCTTCAGGCTGGTGGTACTTCTATCTCCTCTTGCTGTGAGTTTTCTCAAACTTGGAGTCCTGTGGGATCTGTGTTTGAACAGACTGGAAATGCTTACATCATCTCCACATTCCTTAGCCGTTTGTCACCAGACTGCAGATTGACTGGTGGGATGCCTGCTTCTAGAGAGGAAAGATACTAGTACTTTTCTCTGACTCCAGCAGAGAAGAGGTTGGTTAAGTTACAAGTTTGATGACTATCTATGAACAGAGGAGGAAAGTTAATTTCTTCTGAGGGTTTAGATCATGTTTTAAAACAAATTTGTAGAAATATAGATGATAACAAAAGCAATAAGGTAAACCTAAATTATTAAAAATAAATTATAATGATACATAAGGAAATCAACAGCATAGAAAAGAAAGAAAGAAGAAACTATTTCCAAAAACCATAAGTTTTTTTCTTGAAAATTCTAAGAAGATGAATAAATTTCTGGAGTTTTCAATGAGCAAAAAAGTGAAAAGATATAAATGATAAGAAATATGGGATGAAAAGGTAGAAATTAAAATAGGTCTATCATCAATGATAGACTGGACAGGGAAAATGCGGCACATATGTACCATGGAATATTAGGCAGCCATCAAAAACGATGAGTTCATGTCCTTTGTAGGGACATTGATGAACCTGGAGACCATCATTCTCAGCAAACTGACACAAGAACAGAAAATCAAACACCGCATGTTCTCACTCATAGGCGGGTGTTGAACAATGAGAACACATGGACACAGGGAGGGGAGCATCACACACTGGGGTCTGTCAGGGAGAAATAGGGGAGGGACAGCAGGGGTGGGGAGTTGGGGAGAGATAGCATGGAAAGAAATGCCAGATATAGGTGATGGAGAGGAAGGCAGCACATCACACTGCATGTGTGTACCTATGCAACAATCTTGCATGTTCTTCACATGTACCCCAAACCTAAAGTGCAATTAAAAAAAAGAAAGAAATACCACTGCTCAGAAAAAAAGAAAAAAATAAAAGAAATTAAAATAGGTTTAGTGGAGATTAAAAATAATAAAGAAATATTATTAAAAAGTATTTGTGAATACAATAGACACATATCTGAAGATAAAAGCTGGACTGACCCCCCCTTAAAAAGTGAAAAACTTAGAATAATAATCACTAATGACATTGAGTTGCTATGAAAAAGATAACGTCTCAGCCCTATTCACTACTCCCATGGAAAATAATTTTACAGGTCGATTTTACCAAAGTTTCAAGAGACACATGGTTCCCAAATATTACGTAAGTTTTTTCAGAAAATGAAAAAAAGAAAAGAAAAAATTGACAACTCATAAGATTTGCATTAATGGCAATTTAGAAAATGCATACACTAATTTTATAGATAAAAACATTTAAAAGTATTATCCAACCAAGCTCAACATTTTAAAAAGCAACTCATTTTCACAATTTTCCCAGGAATATAATGATAGTTTTACTTCAGAAAATCTAATACAGAGTCATCTCAATACACATGAAAAAATGATGAAAATTATTAGAAGGCCAGAAATAGACAGAAATTTTAAAATCTAATAAATCCGGTGTACAGATATTCCACAACAAATTTTATGTTTAATGGATAAATCTGAGGCACTTATTTTCAAGTCAGAAACTAGATCTTCATGCTTTGTATAAGTGATACTTATCAGTACAGTACTAACAATTTTAATCAATGGAGTGAAAAAGAAAATTATTATAAACAACACATTGTAACTATTTGCTGATATGATCATTTACATTTAAAATGCAAGAGAATTAATGGCAAACTAGTCACACCAATAAGAAAATTCAGCCAAATATTCTAACATAAGATAAACAAATAAAAGTAAATAAGGTTTTCTGTATCATCAATATTAGAAACTAATAAAAAAGCAACATACTCATAAAATATATAGGAATTTTTTAATGCGTAAGATTTTGTAAAATTATAAAGTCCTAGTAAAGGACAAGAAAGAAAATTCAAATAATTATAGAAATATACTATGTTCCTGAATGGGGAGACTTTATCTTGTAAATATGTCAGTTTTTTTCAAGTTTGGAATATATTTAATGCATTTCCAATAATAATTACAATGATAATCATGGGGCAAATTCCACATTGATTTAAAATATATATAGAAAAATAAAGGCCCTAAAATAGTTAATACAGATTTTAACTTTTGAACTAAGGTGGAGAGAAGAAAGGATGACTAATCCTTCTAGATATTAACAAATACTGCAAAACAGCAATTAGTAAAATACATTGATTTTGGTTTAAGAATAAGTACATATATAGTACAAGATTGGCAGTCCAGAAACAGATTGATATCTCTACATGAACTTGGTAAATGATGGTGATGGCATCATAAAATAATGGAAAATGCTTTAGGTTTAAAATAAATGTTTTGTGGAAAGTAGGCTAATTATATGAGAAAAAAATCAGTTAAATGCCCCAGATATACCAAAAAGATACAAAATACACAATACTTTTCAGGAAAAAGTGATGGATTTGACTATAAAAATAAATATTCTGGCTAAAAAAGGACAGCATAAGTTGAAATAATAGTCCAGGAAGTGATGCTTACATCATTAATGACAAAAATTCTGGAGTTATATAAGGAAATACCATCAATTAATTTAAAAATTAGACACAGGATGTGATTAAACTGCTCAAGAAGAGGAATTTGAATGGACAAGTCTTTGAAGACAATCTTCTCAGCATTGCTTTTAGGCAGAGGGAACAACATTTAAATAACCGTACAATCTCTTTCTTCTTCGTTTTAACCATGTCTTACCGTTAGGCTCTCAGGATCAAGCTATCTGTTGCGAAGAAACAAAAGCGAAATTGCCTTTTTCTCAACAGATTTAAGTAAAAATCAGTAGTCAGCTTAGGTATGACTCTAAAAAGACACGCTGGAGAGTAGCTATGCTGGGCTTACATGAAGCTAGCCACATGTGTTGGCTCACATATCTATCTTGCATTAGCTCCACATTCATTCTCATGACCCTCTGAGCAGAAATACTTTTCACAGTTATTATAATTTGTTGGAAAATGCAACCTATTAAAGTTTTTTTCCCCTCATTTTCTTAAATTCAATAATAAATATTTGTGAGACTTTTTGACCTATTTACCAAATATGACTTTGAGGCTACACTACCAACTTTAGGTAGGTGGTTTGACACATTTGAGCATCACACTTGGTGCTTAAAAGGTGCTAAGCAAAATATTAAATGAATCCAGCAGGAACGAATGTACTGGCAAAAATTAAAATGCCAGAAATCATAAGTGTTGGTGAGCTTGTAGAGAAATAAGAACTCCTTTGTAGGGACATGGATGAATCTGGAAACCATCATTCTCAGCAAACTGACACAAGAACAGAAAATCAAACACTGCATGTTCTCACTTACAGGTGGATGTTGAACAATGAGAACATATGGACACATGGAGGGGAGCATCACACACTGGGGTCTGTTGTGGGGGGCAAGAGAGGGACAGTGGGGAGGTGGGGAGGTCGAAGAGGGATAACATGGGGAGAAATGTCAGATGTAGGTGACAGGGGAATGGAGGCAGCAAACCACATTGCCATGTGTGTACCTATGCAACAATCCTGCATGATCTGCACATGTACCCCTGAACCTAAAGTACAATTTCAAAAAAAAGAGAGAAACAAGAACTCTTCTCTACTGAGAGTGGGGGGATAAATTAATGTTGTTATTCTGGATAATAATTTAATAATACTAGAGAAATGACATATATTCATATTCTATGTCTTTGTAGTTTCATTCTTGAGTATACACCCCTCAGATACTTTTTGGGAGATATAATCAAGATAATTTTTCAGGAGTTTACTTACGGCAGCACAGTTTAAACCAGCAAAGGGATGGAAATGACTCAAGTGCCCATTAATGAGAAATGGATAAGCAAAATGTGAAGTACGCAAGTAATGGGGTACCATGCAGGAGTTAGAAGTAGTAAATTAGATTTAAGTATATCTACATTAATAAATCTCAAAAATAAAACATTAGAAGAAAAAATGTAGCAAAATGCCAGATACGTTAAAATCACAAGAGTGAGTACCTGCATATAATATTAATATAATACTATTAAATACAAGGATATAAAAAGAGGAATCCAGCATGACTGATAATATCATACTACAAGCTGATTGTGATAAAGTTAGTTTTTTTGCCTCTAAAATAAAAGTAAAATTTACAGTAACCCTCAAAATTAGTCTAAATAAAATTTTAAAAATAGAACTATTAGAAGCTAGAAACAATTTGGGTCAGTGTGAGTCTCATGTATGTATATGTTCCATTCACATTTAGTGTGCTGCATATTTTCTTGATTCACTCATTCTATCCATTCATTGTATCAGTTGGTTTGTGTTCACCTGTTAACTTCACTCCCCGCAAAGTGAGCTTTTCCCTTTCTTTCCTGAAATGAGTGGGAATGGAGAAGGATATAATTGCTTATTGATAACTAATACCATTCTAATGATTGTTCTTTCTCTTATTACCAGTTTTTCTCATTTGGGGTCTATGCTGCCACAAGTTGATATCAAAGTCTTGTCACCATTGTCTATAAATTTCTAAGTTTACTTTTACCATCTTTGATGATTTCTGGTAATAAAGGCTGGGCAATATAGGGATGTGGACAATATTTTCTATCTACTTACAGTCACATAATCAGTTTCTTAAATAAAGTAATACTTTATTTATGGAAACTTGTTCTCAATTTTCCTATCCATCCATCTTCTGGTACATTTTCAGTGACGTCAGCATTTATGTTATAATATGCTAACCATGCTTCCCATTCTTAACTATTTCTACTCCTCTGCTTAGCTAATAGCAAGGAGATCCTTAAGCCCCATGACCGATTGTCACTAATTTTCCTCTAAGATATCTCCTGAACCTTTTAACTATAAGCTCTTGCTTATGTAGTAAGACTGCCCACTTATAATTTCAGCCACTCCACTAGCTTTGCTTCTAACCAGGCACTTAGCAACTATTTCCAATACCAATGCCTGGTCAAACTTCCTATGAGTTCCCATACATGCTTAATAATTGTCTGCTCATTTGCTAATAAAATCTCTGTATCTCTACAGAGATTAGATTAGAGATTAGGTTTTCTCAAGCCTGATGCTGCTCACTTTATTCTCAGACAGATGTTTTTTATTTATTATTGCTACTCCTGCTCCTTCTCCCTCTACCACTATCACTACAATAGCTTAGGAAAGCTCCTGGAACATAGTAAACACTCAATAAATGTTTGTTTGTTGTTTGTTTAAGATGGAGTCTTGCTCTATCACCAGACTGGACTGCAGTGGCACAATCTTGGCTCACTGCAATCTCCACCTCTCAGGTCCAAGTGATTCTCCTGCCTTAGTCTCCCCAGTAGCTGAGACTACAGATGCATGCCACCATACGCAGCTAATTTTTGTATTTTTGATAGAAATGGGGTTTCACCATGTTGGCCAAGATGGTCTCAATCTCCTGACCTGTGATCTGCCCGCCTTGGCCTCCCAAAGTGCTGGGATTACAGTACTGCTGTTCTTACCAATGCTGCTACACTACTGATAAGTCTCCTCGGACCACCACGTGGTGAACGTTTATTATATGTCAAGCCTTATGCCAAGCATTTTACACATATCATCTCATCTAATTTAATACATTTTTACTGAGAATATTGAAACCATTCAAAAAACAATCTTTAGCTTTTTTTAAAAATTGATTTCCTTAAAAGGTAATACCTTTTAATGTCACAAAAGAGGTCTGCTCACCCTGTCCAAGACCAATACTTTGAAATGTATTTTCATCCTCCTTCTTTTCTTTCCGTTTTTTTTTTTTTTTTTTTTTTTTTGAGACGGAGTTTCGCTCTTTACCCAGGCTGGAGTTCAATGGCGCGATCTCGGCTCACTGCAACCTCCGCCTCCTGGGTTCAGGCAATTCTCCTGCCTCAGCCTCCTGAGTAGCTGGGATTACAGGCACGCGCCACCATGCCCAGCTAATTTTTTGTATTTTTAGTAGAGACGGGGTTTCACCATGTTGACCAAGATGGTCTCGATCTCTTGACCTCGTGATCCACCTGCCTCAGCCTCCCAAAGTGCTGGGATTACAGGCTTGAGCCACCGCGCCCGGCCCCTCCTTCTTTTCTCTCATTTCCGAGACCATGTTTTGTTGGCTTATAACATCTAGATTCTTCAGTCTTTTCCACTGGCTTCTTTCTTGGCCTTTCAATATGCCTAGGTCTAACTTGTCTTGAAAGCCCTCAGGTCTGAATGTTTTTCTGTAAAATATTCCTTCATATTTTTCTTTCCTATCATTGTGCACATGGTTAGGTACATTATCAGTCTTTGCTATGCCTTATTCTTGCCTGAATTATATGCACTTGGAATCCATTTCTATTGTTTCTGAACTAATCACTGGTAATGATTTCCTAGTTACCAAAGTCTTCTTCTAACTACTTAATCTCTATAGGTTTTTCTACTGCATTTTGCCCCCTTGATCACTGTATCCTTGAACCTCTTTCTTCTCTGGCTTTTATGATAGGACAAGTTCTTCATTTCTCTTACTCACTCCCCTGACTATTTAAGGCCAGATTTTGTGCATTATGAGACACCATCTGAAGGATCCTGGAAGTAGACCAGGCTCAGAAGGGTGGGAATGGGGCAGCAGTAGGGTCAGAATTTACACTGTCAGAAAGGATCAAAGGACATAAGAAGGCAGAGAAAAGCAGAAGATTTGTTGTTCTGGCATCAATTAATAGCAAAGGTTTTAGGAGAAATATTAATATTAGCCAAAGAGTTGACCAAAATGTATGGATAGCTGAGATACCTGCAGTAGTTTTAGGTGAAATATTAGGAAGATCTGGGAAGAATTGGCTAAAGAGTTTTGGGTAGTTCAAAAACTGATGGAGGTGGAGCAAAGAAAGGGCAGCAGGTGTGCAGGTGGGCAGTTGGGTGGGCTGACAAGCAGGGAGATAGGTTGGTGGACAGAAGAACAGATAGAAAACAGGAAAAAAAGGCCAGGCATGGTGGCTCATGCCTGTAATCCTAGCACTTTGGGATGCTCTGGTGGATGGATCACTTGAGGTCAGGAGTTTGAGAACAGCCTGGATAACATGATGAAACACTGTTTCTACTAAAAATACAAAAATTATCTGGGCGTGGTGGCATGTGCCTGTATTCTCAGCTACTCGGGAGCCTGAGGCATGAGAATCTCTTGAACCAGGGAAGCAGATGTTGCAGTGAGCTGAGATTGTACCAGCCTGAGTGACAGAGCAGGTACACACCTGCTCACCAGCCTGAGTGACAGAGCAGGACTCTCTCTCAAAACAAAATAGCAAAAAAAACAAGAAAAGAAATAAAACAGGGAAACGAGAAAGAGACCTATTTGGGGTGCCTCAGCCTCCTGAGTAGCTGAGACTACAGGCACACGCCACCATGCCCAGCTGATTTTTGTGTTTTTAGTAGAAACGGGCTTTCACCATGTTGGCCAGGCTGGTCTTAAACTGCTGACCTCAAATAATCCATTTACTTACCTTCTCTTGATGGAAATTACTCTTTGGTTGTTTTTGCTTGGAGGTCTGGGGGTAGTGACAGCAGGCTGCAAGACTGTGGGATTAAGTGAGGAGCTGGGTTGAGCTGACCATTGGCAGTGAAATGAGTAGAACCTCACAGGGGTAGAGATGTGATGGGAAAGGCACTTGAAGTATCATCATCCTCCCTGTTTAATAAGCATCAATCACCTATACATTTTTAGAGCTCTTTATTATAGAAATTTTCAAATATACACATAGTATACTGAGCTGAGCCCTTGTATATTTATTATGCAATAATTATCAACATTTTATAAATTATGTTTGATCTGTGTTGGCTTCACTGCCCTTTGGTGTTTTGTTTTTGCTACAATGTTTTAAAGCAAATCCAAAATATCCTGTTATTTCACCCAGAAATAATTTAGTACGCACACTTGTTTTATATTGAAGGATCTGTATACACTGGTGCATTTTCTGCTTTTGCAAAATTATTGATGCAACTATTCAACGATGATACTTGAGTACCAGGTAACTTTTTAAAAGGAGAAGTAGCTGAAAACCCAGGGGGCTCTGGAAGTGGATGGAGTAGGGACTTTGGTACTAGTGCTTTTGATTTCCTTTAAGTTTTGTGGCTTGGAGATGCCTCACTAAGGACAAGGTTTTATTCCTTAAATTAAAGCAGGGTATTCATTTCTTAGGCAGTCAGCTTGCTCTTTAAAACTAAAATTTTTATTTTACATAAAAAGGACTTTCTCATTTGAATGTCTGGATTGGTAACCATAGAACCATTATTATAATCAATGTAAGTTCTAACTCTGAGAGATAAATAAGTACTGGAGAAAAATAGACTAACCTAGCGGGAGAGATATGAAAGACGTAAAACAGAAATAACAACGTAGTACTACACAGAGGGCGTCAAATCAGGAATACAGAAAATAATACGCATGCTCAGTGACTGCAAGCCAACTATATAAACTGGAAATTGGTATATGTACTTTAAGAAAGGATTCCTCTTCTTACGTGCAACTTACAATCAGTGATGGATGCATTAATTAGCTTAATTGTGCTAATTATTTCACTTTCTATGTAGAGAAAATTATCACATTGTACACCTTAAACATATATAGTTTTTTGTCAATGATAACTCAATAAACATTTTTTTAAATTAAAACAAATTCTCTGAAAATAAAAAGTTTATTTCATGCTATGTTTGAATCATTTCTTTATGAAGAAGGACAAATCATATAAAACCAGGACCAGGTAGAAAGCCTGAGACGTGTGTTCCACACTGCAGTGAGTTGAATTTGGAACACTTTATGCCTTGTGTGGTCAGAGAAGGGTGGTGTCAAACGTAAAGGTAGGACTTAGTTCAATTTTCACAGCAACCAATTTAACGACAGGATGGATTTGTATAAGGTAGGAGCGGAAGCTAAGTTTAGAAAGGGACACAGAGGTGAAGTGGTGAATTTTTTTTTTTTTTTTTTTTTTTTTTTTTTTTTTTTTTTTTTTTTTTTTTTTGAGACGGAGTTTTGCTATTGTTACCCAGACTGGAGTGCAATGGCACGATCTCGGCTCACCGCAACCTCCACCTTCTGGGTTCAAGCAATTCTCCTGCCTCAGCCTCCCGAGTAGCTGGGACTATAGGTGTGCACCACCATGCCCAGCTAGTTTTTGTATTTTTAGTAGAGACGGGGCTTCACCTTGTTGACTAGGATGGTCTTGATCTCTTGACCTCGTGATCCACCTGCCTTGGCCTCCCAAAGTGCTGGGATTATAGGCGTGAGCCACCACGCCCGGCCTGGTGGTGAATTCTTAAACCGTTTTGTGGAATGTTAATGACAAATTAAGTTTTCATTGAAGTAAGTGTTCTGTGGTCCAGTACATTTTGAAAATGTTGTCTTAAAAATTTTGAATGTCTCAATCATATATTCAGGTTCTTAGTGAATGTGCATGTACATGGAGAAGTGGTGATAGCAGGTAGCATTTCTTTCTTTCCTTTTTTTTTTTAATGAAGCATCTATTAATATTCAGGTACTCTAGTGTCTCTCAGCACATGGTTTAGGAAATAGCATATTAAGAAATTCAGAGCTTATCCTAAAGGATGTGCAGAACCACAGAAAGCTTTTCAGTGAGATTTGAAGTGGCATGTTACCAAGATGAATTTGGTGTGGTTTTAAGATGAAATGAAAAGGGAGAAAATGAACACGAGAAGAAGATTATGGTAACAGTTCAAGGATGAAGTGATGAGGAGCAGTGGGTGTGTGACTGGAAAGAAGAGGAAACGTGAGAGACAGCACAAAGGAAGAATCTGCAGCTTCAATAGATAACTGAATGTGATGGGTGAGGGTGAGGCAGGAGTCAAATGTTATTCTGAGGTGCTGAGTCAAGGAAAAACTTGAGGCTGTTGACGGAAATGGAGCCACACACAACCAGTGCTAGTGAGCTAGAAAGGATGCTGAGTTTCACGTGGCTGTGCAGGTGATTATGTACGACAGCTGCTGAAACAGGTACAAAAGTTGAGGTGAGAGATCAAGGCTGTGCATATCAGCTTGGGAGTTTTTATAGCTGGGCTTTGGGTGGTGGAGGGCTGGTATTAAGAGTATGCAAACCTTATAGGCAGACTGAAATTTCAAAAGAATACAGTGTGGGGAGTCAGAAGACTTGATTTCTAGTTTTATCTCTGTCAGTAATTCTTTACAGTTGTGGTCAAATTATGTATCTCGCCAGAACCTCTTTATATATTTAGGAACAATAAAAATGCCTACCTCGAAGGATTGTTGTCAGAGTTGAAATAGGTGTTTTTGGAGTTGCTTTGTAAACTGTAAAGGGCTGTACCAGTTCTAGTTTTACTATGAGGGATAGATCAGTAGAGATGTGAACCTAAAATGCAAATCCCAGATCTAGACATCAGTCCCAGAGTAAGTAGGCAGTGAGTAAAAAATCACTCTAGTTCATTTCAACAGACATGCCAGAATCCATGGACCTGAACTACTACGGAGGAGGGAAGGATCACAGTGGCGAGTGGTTTGTAACGAGGATGTCTGAGAGCATTTATTAGGGATCTACTAATTGGGAATCTGGGGAATGAGGTGGTAGGCCACAGGTTGCTCAAAGTGAGGTAAGAAATCCGAATCAGTAGCTCTGGGGTGGAAGATAAAGACATACCTGAGGCTTAGAATGCCGCGAGCAAAGCAGAAACGAAAGCAAGCTTTCTGTCAAGGCCAAGCAGTGTACACACAGCAAGAATTAGCCACAGAGTTGGGAGCAGAGCATACTTCAGGAGGTCCTTAATTAACAAAAACACAAACATTTTATAATCAAAGCTAGCACTTAATGTGTGTGTGTCAGGAATTATTCAATACAAGCTCTTCTTACAACAAACTAAAATGACTAAATCACCTAATCCTCAAACAACCCCATTATCATAAGCATTTTTCAAATGAAGAAACTGAAACCCACAAGAGCAAAATAATTTGCCCAAGCTCACATAGCTAGGAAGTGACAGGGCCAGGATTTGCAGGCAGTGTCATTGGCCTCAGAGTCCAGCCCCTGTACCGCTATGCTGCAGCCGCTAGTGAGAGAGGCAGCTAGGAAAATGCAGGTCACCCATCCCACCATCCACACTCCCATGGCTTGGGGATGCTTACTGGTTAATCTCTGTTCTCTGTATCTCCATACCCCTGACAACCTTTTATGCCATTGATTAGTATATTTTTTTATCACTGAGTGTTACTCCTAACACAAAGGATGGCTTACTTTTCTTATTCTGTTGGAATTAGAATTCTCCTCTATTATGGAGGCAATAGGATATAGCAATGTAGGGTGTACTTCAGCTTCAGAGAAGGTTGGATTTGAATACTGGTTCTACTCCTTGGTGGCTCTGTACTCTTGGCCTTGTGATTTCAATCCTCTAAGCCCCAGTTCTGTCATCTGTTGCTATAAGCTAGTGTTGTATGTGAGGAGTCTATGCACAGACTTTGGAACCAGACACTTTGAGTCCTGGCTTGGACATTTATTAGCTATGGGAGTCCTGGCAAATTTGAACTTTGCTGTTTTTCAGTATCGCCATCTATAAAATAGGATAATAGCAATTATACCTCCACCAGAGAGTTATGAAGATTTAACGGAATATTGGCACAATGCCTGAGACATGGTGAGTGCTTAACCAATCTTCTGTACAATTTATTTTTATAGGGTTATGAGTTTATAACACAATTTATATAGGGCTATAGGAAGGATGCAAAGTCGTAATTCTGTTCCAAAAAATAAGTTCCAAAAAATGTTCTTATTGTTATGTTTTAGATAACATAACAATATTATGTTTTGTCTCCTCCATTTTCTTTTATGAACACCTATTCAGTTACTTGGATTACGCCTATTTATTTATTTATTTGAGATAGAGTCTCACTCTGTCACCCAGGCTGGAGTGCAGTGATGCCATCTCAGCTTACTGTAACCTCCACCTCCTGGGTTCAAACGATTCTCCCATCTCAACTCCTGAGTAGCTGGAAAAACAGGCACATGCCACCATGCCTGGCTAATTTTTGTATTTTTAGTAGAGACGGGGTTTCACTATGTTGGTCAAGCTAGTCTCGAGCTCCTGACCCCATGATCTGCCTGCCTTGGCCTCCCAAAGTGCTGGGATTATAGGCATGAACCACCGTGCTCAGCCACACCTCTATTTTTTTTTTTAAGTGTGGTTTCTGTAGTTTTTCTGCTCTTTTTGTGTTACTCATGGGAGATATTTTCTATCTCAACATTTTCATTAAAATTTTCATTTCTGCTCTCAAATTTCTTATTTTAAAGAACATTTTATTCTCTGATGTTCCTTATTCTTATATGATGTGATGTTCTATTTGTTCTTATTTCATAGGCACAATATCTTTTCTAATTTCTTTGGGGAAATGTATTATGTGTATTTTGTAGTATCTTTTCCATAAGATTTCTTTTTGTGTTTATTTTTCTAATATTAGAAGTTTTTAAAATGACTGGTGCTTCTTAGCTCTTTGTTCACATACACAAATGAATCAAGAAAAATTATTTAGAAGCACAGCATTCCCAGACAAAGCTTGATTGATTGGTGGGCTTCAACAACTGGGTTTGGCCTCAGCTACTTCATTGGGCCATCTGTAACTATCAGAACCTGTAAGTCTCTTCTGCTGATGTGTCAGTATACTCGGAAAGAGATCTCCTAGTCCCTAGCCTGTCAGGTATAAGCTGGCTGCCAACATCCTTGGAATTTTAAAGAGGATGAGGTCTGTAGAGGGAGGATGAGGAAGGATTCTCAGTCAATGCCCCTGTTTTTATAGGAGTCTTGATCCTGGATACGTATGTTGTCCCTGAGTACAGAGTGCTCAAGGTCAACTTTTCCTGGTTTCTGCTGAAGATAAAGTAGCGGCAGCTCATTGACTTCAGGGATCTAACTGCTTCTGTGCAGACATTTTAACCAGCCTTTATTCAGCCTTTATTTATCCTCCTAATCTCCATTCTTCCCCAGTTCCTGAGGCTTCCTAATAATCTGTAGTATACATTTGGACATTAGGGATACTGCACATCCAGTTTAGGTTTCTGTTTTCCTTGGTCTGCTAGGTTACCCATCCATCCATTTTGCAAAACAGCATTTTGTTGCTGTCATCTCCACTCTCTTTTTGATTCCTGAAGGTTGTGTCTTTTGTAATTTCTTAATTATCATTTTAGTAAGGCTTGGGAGGAAGCAGGTATAAACTCATAGGATAAAGCTCATGGGTAAATGAAAGTTCTTTGGGAGGTACTTTTTCACCATTCTCTGAGGGGCATGTTAGGTTTACCAAGTACAGAAGACAGTTCTTTTCTTCTTTAAATAAATTTTCCTTCCTGACAGCAGCCAGATTTTTTCTTCCCCAGGATTTAACTCTTTTTTTAAAACTAATGAGGGATCTTGCTCTCTCCACTTCAGGTCCTTTTCTCTCTTATCCTAAAGAACCAGTTGGATTCTTTCTTCTTGAGATTTGAATCTTCAGAAGAAGTAAAAACAATTCTGAAAATATTTGGAATGTATCCATTTCCCATCCACAGCATCCTAACCAGATTCCTTCTTCTATCAGATCATTCCTGGTTTTCTTGCCTTCTAGACTCCAGAAACGATCTTGGTTCCTATTGATTTCTGGTCTGGTTCTTCAGGCTTCTAGTCAATTTCATTAACTTCTTATAATGTTTCAATGAATGTCTTTTTTTAAGTTAGCTATAATTGTATAAAACCAAAGAACCACAATTGATGCAGAAACTCAGTAGTTTATTTGATTTTGAAACAATTTCTTACGTTTTGTAGTTTCAAGGCTCAGAAACTACAACAACAGGAAAAAACAAATTTAGGTGTTTTCTTTTTCCTTCAAAGTAATGAATTACTTCATGATACTAATTTATATTTTCATGAAATAACTTTTGTGAAAGAATTAGAGGACTGGGGCCTGTAAGCTATTGTTGCAGAAAGCTATTGCAACAAAAAAATAGCAATATATCGTTGGAAAGTGATAAGCATTTATTTCTTGTTCATGTATCTGTGGGTGACTTAAGTGGCTCTTCTTCAAGCTGCAGATTTGCAGATTGGCTGGAGCTGTTCTGTTCAATGCATTTAATTTTGGGTCCAAAGCCAGAAGGGCAGAAGCGATTCAGGTTATATTCTTATTATAATAAGGGCAAAAAATGCTGTAAGGAAAGCCCAACTGTGTATGTTCATTTCAAGCCTCTGCTCATGTCACATCGAATAGCCCATTGGCCAAAGCAAGTCACCTAGCCAAACTCACAGTGAGAAGACAGGGAACTCTTATCTACCATGAGGCCATGTGATGTGTGATACCATTGCAAAGGAGTTAATAATTTGGACAAATACTTCAATCTACCGGTCTTCTGTATTAATCATGATTATCCAACACATTCTCCCCATCTTCATCTAATCCTGATATCAGACCAGAAAGTTCAGGATCTTGTGATATAAAGCAAATCTAGATGTGCTTTCCTTCAAGTCAGAGACCTGTGAATGATAAAGACAATATTGCCATTCCCTATACACTTAACATACAATTGTGGAGTGCGGGCACAATGACAAAACTAAACACTTTCATTAGAAAGAGAAAGAGCGCTAGGCATGTAGTAGTTACTGTTCCATAGTTGTTCCAAAGTCTGCTGCACAAATATTTCTGGATCTTTCTATGCTGGGGCAAGGAATGTTTCATGATTAAATCTTAGTTATTTTCTTTAGGAGTGGCATCCTAATCTATTATTCTTCAAGCTCTTGGTTCTGCACACCGGAAGTTCCTTACTTTCCCATCCTTACCCAGCTTCTCACTTCTAGAAGATTGAAGACTTGCGGTCATTTTATATCTCATAGAGCCTCCACTTTTTAAAGTCCAGGCTGCTGACACTTTTGCCAATATAATTATCTCAGAAACATTATGTGTTTTCTATGTATTTGATTCTAAACATTTAACTCCATGTGCCAAAAACATGCCACAGTTCTGTGCCTTAAAAAATGAAATAGCCCGGGCACAGTGGCTCACACCTGTAATCCTAGCACTTTGGGAGGCTGAGGTGGGCGAATCACCTGAGGTCAGGAGTTGGAGGCCAGCCAGGCCAACATGACTAAACCCCATCTCTACTTAAAATATAAAAATTAGTTGATGTGGTGGTATACCCCTGTAGTCCCAGCTACTCAGGAGGCTGAGGCAGGAGAATCATTTACACCTGGGAGATGGAGGTTGCAGTGAGCCAAGATCATGGCACTGCACTCCAACCTGGGCAACAGAGTGAGACTCCATCTCAAAAAAATAAATAAATAAAAGAAAGAAAGAAAGAAAAAAGTAATAGATAGGTATACCATTAGAGTCTTTCTATAGTTTTAGAACACATAAGAGTCCCAATGAACAGAGGTCTGTTGAGCTGCAAGACGGGACAATCATGACGCTTAACCTAATTCCTAGAAATGATTCCATCAGATCCAGATCCCTCCAATGAAGGAGACTAGCTTCCGTCAAGGATAAGTACTGCTATAATAACCACAGATGAGGTACATGAATCTTCTTCTAAGCTTTCCCCAAAGGGTTCTAGTACTATTTACTTGGTTTAAATAGCTGTGGAAAAGTGCCCCAGACTTTCTGGTTGCTGGCTCTGAGGAAATACTATTTCCAGAGGAATACCAATTACCAGGGCTTTCCACCAGTCAGAGAAAGGGCTCCTGAGACTCAAAAAACAAATTGGATCCCATCCAGTTTGGCTCAAAATAGGTCAACCAGTTCCCTGAACCCATATGATTGTCGTTCTTCTGGTTCTTGAATGTATACTTGGCAATGATATTCTTAACAATTGATAGAACTCCATTTTGCTGATAATTCACAAAAGACATTCTCTTTTTTTTTAAATGACAGCATCAAAAGTATTTAGAGAATATCTTCATATTTTTCCTTAGACTTTGATCCCTTAGGGCTTCTGATATCACATTCTTTCTTTCCCGAGTCTTTTGGGTCTTTAGTTCTTTTCCTCTGGGTGAGTTTGAACTGGTCAACATGCTTGTTAAAATGGTGCCCATAATAGCATGGATTATGCCAGAAATGATATGAAAAGGGAACATGCTTGGGGATCATTAGATCCTGGGAAAGAAGCATTATTAATGTAGCTAACATGGAAGTTTGTGTTTAAAGATACATCACGTTGCTCATTTTCAACTTATGAACAACTAAAGGTACAGAGATTTTTCCACTTCATTTATTTATTTATTTATTTATTTATTTATTATTTATTTATTTTTTTGCCAATCAATTAGAGCTTGTAATGTTGCTGAGGTTGGTTGGCCTTGAACTCTTGGCCTCGCCTTCGCAAGCGCCACGACATCCGGCCGGAGCCACTTTGGGCCCCTTTCCACTTCATTTATTAACAAGACAGAGTTTTTCTATCCCATGCTTGTAAAATTTATTTTTAACTTTTTTTAGGATAAAAAGTAACATATGTTCACTAAATGAAAGTTGAAAATGTGAAGAAATTTAAAAAAACCATCATCCATAAAAATAAGTGTATTTTCTCAGCAATCTTTGCTCTCCATGATTTGAAAAATGCAAGCATGATTATAAAATTACACATACTAATTCTGAAATTATTTTTTCTGACAGAAGTAATATACAATATTACTAATAGTAGAAAAAAATTAAACACAGGAAGTATAAAGAAGATAACTTTTACCACAGATGATATTGAGTGTTTCTGCCTGTGTTTATTTGCCATCTGTATGTCTTCTTTGGTGCAATGTCTAATAAAATATTTTGACCATCTTAAAAATCAGATTGTTCATTTTATTACTGAGTGTTGTTCTTGTTGTTTTTACATAGCCAGGTAAGATTTACTAACTCTTTCATTTGGCATGGCAAAGATGACTCCACTGTTTCCATGGAAAATTGCCCTAACAACAAACAGGGAAGGTCGCAGAAAAGTCCCCTTTCCATGGGTCCAACAGTACTCCTCTACCTTGTTTTCTATTCAATCTCAACTTTTCTCAAAAATAAAATAAAAACTTATCTATAGATGTAAATGTAAATAGAAATCACTTTCTAGAATACTAATTGAAAATTTAAAACTGTACCCTTAGAATTTTGTTAAGGCCATAGAGTGAATGAGAACTATATTGCTCTTATCACCTAAAATATAACCAGTTTTACTTTCTAAAACTCATGGATTGACATATAGGTCAAATAATAACTCTAGAGTTTTATGACAGAACATTATTAACATTATTAGCATTTATAAAAGATATTTCTTTAATTATATTATCATCTAACAATGACCATACAGTAGATAAGAGAGTAATTTGAAAATGTCCTTATAGTAGCTTCTTTGCCTATAAGGAAATATTAATAAATATGAACAGATATTCTACCTTCCTATGGATCTGGAGAAGCATTTATTCACTAAGACATTGTATTCGTGTTCTCTAATTTAGCATCACCTTTTCATCTTGCTTGATTTTCCTGCAGTTAAATTAGACATTTGTAGTTTCCCCCCCAAAAAAAGAAATGGCATTCTTTCTTATAAATTACATTCTCTGATTTTCTTGTCAAGCTGCTTCAAGAAAATCCATGTGTTCAAAATGCGTGCTCAAAGTTTGCCCCATAGGAAATGGTTGTTTAACCCAAATATCTGAGCAGCAAACTGAGCTGATCCTTCTGGAGAAAGGGTCATTGAGCTGCCTAGACCACTGGGTAGTCAAGGAGAAGATCACACATCCTGAACTCCCCAGTCTGCTAGAGGGGAGGACAACTGATAACTGAATATGCAGTGTTCCCAGACATCACTGGTCCCAAACCATTGCTTCTGCCTGCCATTGCCACAAACACAGTGGGAATACCATCCCCTTCACACTCAACTTTAATTCTCAGAGTTTTATCTGGTCCTTTACATGCAGATGTTACTTGAAGTTCACATGGAATGTCAAGATTTTTTCACAGTGGCCAAGATCAGAGGTAGATCCTACCAAGACTACCATCCTGCATGTACTTGCAACTCTTCTCTCTCTGCAACCTACCCTACTTTATTATTATTATTATTATTATTATTATTATTATTATTATTATTATTTTAACCATCTTAAGCCCTTCAGGAGTTACTTCTTTGGGGTCCTGATGAGGCTGTTTGTCTTTCTATTGGGTTTGATCTCCTGATGGCCAGAGTCTCCAGGAATCATTATCAATAACATCAACAAGAAGAATGTTTTTGGTGGTTACATCAGCACCAAATTTGATCTTCATATCAACTAGTGTACAGTTCTGGAGAAACCAGGATTTCTCCAGTATTTCAAAAAGAGTCTATGTAGTATGATGTGATATCCACTTCAGTTTGGTCTATAAGAAGTCCACCAAAGCAAAATTTTGGAGCAATTAGCTGTTCCTCAGATGACTGTGGGTCATTACTGGCATCATCCTTGAAAAACATCTCTACTTTTGATGGGTAAAACTTATATTCCTCCTTGTCATCAGGATTTCTTTTGAGAAAAGAATCTTCTGCAAACTCATTCAGCTGGAATCATTTCACACTTGGGAGCAGCAAAAGCTGTCTCCCCACATTTTCTGGTGAAAGCAGTTTTGACACTTGTTTCCTGTAACAACTGAAAAATACAACTGGTAATTTTATTTCAGATTGCAGCTTTTCCTTCCAGGTGATTCTTTCTAACTGCATTCCCTGCTGTTATCTGGTCCTTGGACTGCAGGAGGATTTTTCTCTGGCCTACATAATAATTCACGGACTTTGTTTTATCTTCATTCAGTTTTTTACCAATACTTAGTACCCCAGCTCTTGCCAATATCCCGAGTGGGCTGAAGTTGTGACCACACTGGGAAGAGAGGCAGAAATCTTGGATACAGGTTCTTTATCAGAAATGTCTTTTGCAAATATTTTCTCCTGGTGTATAGCTTGCCTTTTAATGTTCTGAACAGTGTCTTACAAAGAGAAGTTCTTAACTTTGATGAATCACTATCAATTTTATCTTCATGGATTGAGATTAGATTTCATATCTAATAAGTCTTTGGTTAATCCAAGGTATCAAATTTGTGGTCTTATGATTTCTTCTGAAATTTTATTTATTTTTACACTTTAGTTTATGATTCCATTTTAATATATGGTGTGAGGTATGGGTCAATATTTAAACATTTTTGCAAATGGATTTTCAATTTTTTCAGACCATTTGTTGAAAAAGTTATCTTTTCTCCACTGAGTTTTCTTTGTACCTTTGTCAGAAATTAATTAATCATTTACATGTGAGTCTTTATCTGGACTCTGTTTTGTTACATTGATTTATGTGTCTATCTTTTCACCAATACTTCATTGTTTTAATTAATATAGCTTTATACTTTAATCTTGATTTATACATCTTGATTAGTGTGTCTTGAAATGAAATACTTAAGTCTTAGGGCTTTGTTCTTTTTAAAATTGTATTACCTCTTGTACTTCCTTTGATTTTTTCACATAAATTTTAAAATTAGCTTGTCGATTTCTACAAGTAGAAGTCTTACTGGGATTTTTTTTACTAAGATTGCATGGAATCTATGGAGTGTTAATTTATGATTATCATTAATAAATTAACACAACAATGTTAAGACTTGCAAATCTTGAACAAGGAACATCTCATATTTGTTTAGATCTTTGATTTCTTTCACTGGCATTTTGGAGTTTTCAATATGCAAATTGTAACATCTGTATAAACATATTTTATTAAATTTATACCAAAGTATTTCTTATTTTCATTATTATAATAGTACTGCTTTAAATTTTTCAGTTTCTATTGGTAGTATATAGAATGTAGATAGAAACGTGATTGATTTTGTGTATTAAACTTACATTGGCCTTCTAACTATTGATCTCACTAAATTTACTTATTAGTTCTAACACCTTTCTTGTAGATTCTTTGGAAATTTCTAAATATACAATCATGTCATCTGCAAAGAGAAACATTTTTACTTCTTCCATTCCAATCTGTATATCTTTTAAAAATTTTCTTCTCTTATTGCTCTTAGAATTTTCAGTGTGACTAAAAAAAGTAGTAAGAATGAACTTGTCAGCCTCATTCCTGATCTTAGGGGTAAAGCATTTGGTCTTTTACCATTAACTCTGATGTTAATAGGCCATTTTGAAGATACTCTCTCTCAGTTTGAGGAAGTTCCTTTCTATTATTAACTTGCTAAGGATTTTTGTTATGGTTGGATTTCAAATTTTGTCCAAGAATTTTCTGCATCTCTTGAGATATTTTTCTTCTTTTATCTAGTGATGTGGTGAATTAATTTAATTAAGTTTTGAATATTTAACTATCTTTGCGTGATGAAATAAACCTCACTTGGTAATGATCTATTTTTTTTTTTTTTTTTACATATTGTTGGGTTGCAATTACTAGCATTCTACTGAATATTTTTATATCTATGCTGTGAGGGATATTTGGTCTGTAGTTTTCTTGTAATGTCTTTGTTTTTAGTATCAGGTAATGCTGACTTTATAAAGTGAGCTGGGTGACATTCCCTCCCCTTTTATTTTATGGAAAAATAATTGTATATAATTATATTACATTTTTCTGAAATGTTTGGAAAAACTTGTTAGTGCAGCCATCTGGACTTGAAGATTTTTTTTTGAGAATTTTAAATCACAAATTCAATTTCTTTAATATATAGTAGATTATTCAAGATATCTATTTCTTCAATGAGTTTTGCTGCTGTGTCATGTATGACACATGCATGATTTATTTTTATGTTTATAAATGACCAGAATCTGAAATAATTTTCCATCCTTCATTCCTAAAATTTATAATTTGTGTCTTCTCTCTTTTTATCTTGGCTAATAGGGCTAGTCACTGTTAATTTATAAACTTTTTTCAAGGAAACAACTCTTTGGTCATTGAGTCTCTCTTTGCTTCTCTTTCACTGTTTTTCCAATTCATTGTTTTCTTCTGGTATTTTTATTTACTGGAAGTTCTGGGTTGATTCCCAGGGATCAACATTGTAGGCCATTGTTTTTTTAAAAAAAAAACACTGGGACCTATAAGAACAAATACTTTTTATATAATATCTCATTATGTGCTCAAAAAGCCCATTTACATATAATTAAAACAAACTTTCACAAAACAACACTTAGCCTTATTACATGTGATTATATTCTATTCTCTTCTAGCCTGGATATATTCTCTTTCATTAACAAAAGGCTGTTCACAACCTGCTAAACTATCTTCACAGGCTACTATTAGTTAGTGATGTGCAGTTTGAAAAGCTTTGCTGAAGATGATTCTGATAACAAGTCATGTATACAACACTTGTGAGATCCTCTATTATTTCTTTTTTCCTTTTATTGATACATAGTGTTTTGCACATTTATAGGGGTACATGTGAGCATTTTTAACGTGCATCAAACATGTAAGATCAAGTCAGTGTATTTGGGGTATCCATCATATTGAGTATTTGTCATTTCCATGTCTTGGTAACATTTCAAGATTTTTCTTCTAACTACTTTGAAATATGTAATATATTGTTGTTAACTAGTCACCCTAGTCTGCTATTGAAAATTAAAACTTATTTCCTCTATCTGACTGTAAGTGTGTGCTTCTTCACAAACCTCTTTTCGTTTCTTCCCCACACCCCTCACACTCTTCCCAAACTCTGGTATCAAATCTATCCTATTCTCTCTCTCCAGGAGATCAAACATTCTAGCTGCCACATATAAGTAAGAACATTTTTGCTCTGTAGCATTTGTCTTTCTGTGCCTGTATTACTTCACTTAACATAATGGCATTTGTTTCCATCCATGTTGCTGCAGATGACATGATTTCATTCTTTCTTATGAACAAACAGTATTTCATTGTGTATACATACCACATTTTCTTTTTATATTCATCCATTGATGAATACTTAGATTGAGTCCATACCTGTGCTGTTGTTAAGTATTCCCTTTCGTATACATCCTTGTCAGCATCTGTTATTTTTTGTATGTTTAGGAATAACCATTCTAACTAGGGTGAGATAATATCTCAGCATGGTTTTGATTTGCATTTCTCTGATGATTAGAGATGTTGAGCATTTTTTAATATACTTGTTGGCCACTTGTGTGTTTGCCTCTGAAAATTGTCTTTTCATACCATTTGTCCACTTTTTAATCAATCATTTTGTTTTTTATTATTGAGTTGTTTGTGTTCCTTGCATATTAATCTTGGACATTAATCTCTTGTTGGATGAATAGTTTGCAACTATTTCCTCCCATTCAACAGTTTGTCTCTTCACTTTGTTAATTGTTTCCTTCACTGTGCAAAACTTTTTTGTTTACTACAGTCCCGTTTGTCTATTTTTGTTTTAGTCGTCTCTGCTTTTGAGATCTTAGCCATAAAATCTTTGCCTGGACCAATATCCTGGAGTGTTTTCTTCTAGTGATTTTATAGTTTCAGGTCTTACTTTTAAGTCTTTAATCCATTTTGAATTTATTTTTATAAAAGGTAGAAGATAGGGATCCAGTTTTATTCTTCTACATGTGACTATCCAATTTTTTCAGCACTATTTATTGAAGAGGGTATCCTTTTCTTCAGTGTATGTTCTGAGCCCCTTTGTTGAAAGTCAGTTGGCTGTAAATACATAGATTTATTTTGGGGTTTTCTATTCTGTTCCATTGGTTTCTATTTCTATATCAATACCATGCTTTTTGATACTGTAACCTTGTACTATATTTTGAAATCAAGTGGTGGGATGCCTCCTGCTTTGTAGTTTTTGCTCGGGATCGTTTTGTTTATACTGGCTCTTTTTTTATTCCATATGAATTTTAGAATTTTATCTTCTATTTCTGTGAAAAATGACATTGGTGTTTTGATAAGGATTTCATTGAATCTGGATATTTCTTTGGTCACTGTGACAATATTGACTCTTCTGATCCATGAACATGTGATGTCTGTTTGTTTATGTTCTTTAATTCATTTAATCAGTGTTTTATAGTTTTTCTTATAGAGATCTTTTACCTTCTTAAACTTATTCCTAGGTATTCTATTTTTTGTAGCTATTGTAAGTCGGATTGTCTTCTTGATTTCTCTTTTGGCTGTTTTATTATTGGTGTATAGAAATGCTACTGATTTTTGTATGTTAATTTTGTTTCTTACAACTTTATTGAATTTGCTTATCAGTTTTAGGAAGTTTGGGTGGAATTTTTTTTTCTCTAAATATAAGATTATTTCATGTGCAAAGAGACAGTTTAACCTCTTCTTTTCCAATTCGAATGCCTTTTATTTTGTACTCTTGTCTGATTGCTCTGGCTAGGGGAAATAGTATTTTTAGCATTATGTTGAATAGGAGTAGTGAAAGTGAGCATCCTTGTCTTGTTCTAGTTCTTAGAGAAAAGGTTTTCAACTTTGTTTCCATTCAGTATGATGTTGACTGTGGGTTTGTCATATATGGCCTTTATTATTTTGAAGTATTTTCCCTGTATGCCTAATTTGTTGAGTTTTTATAATGAATTGGTGTTGAATTACATCAAATGCCTTTTCTGCATCCACTGAAATGATCATATAGTTTTTGTCCTTCATTCTGTTTATATCATGTGTCACATTTATTGATTTTCATATATTAAACCATCCTTGTATCCTTAGGATGAAACCCACTTGTTCATGGGTTATTATCTTTTTGACATGCTGTAAAATTCATTTTGCTAGTATTTTGTGGAGAATGTATGTGTCGATGTTCATCAGGGGTATTGGTCTGTAGTTTTCTTTGTGTGTGTGTCTGTGTGTGTGTGTGTGTACTTGTCTGGTTTTAGTATCAGGGTAATACTGTCCTCCTAGAGTAAGTTAGGGAGAATTCTCTGTTCTTTGATTTTTTGGAATAGGTTGAGGAGGATTGATACTAATTCTTTATATGTTCATTAGAATTTGAAAGTGAATCTATCTGGTCCTGGGCTTTTCTTTGTTGGGAGACTTTTTATTGATGATTTAATCTCGCTACTCATTATTGGTTTGTTCAAGTTTTCTATCTTTTCCTGATTCAATCTTGGTAGTTTGCATGTTTCTAGGAATTTATCCATTTTATTTAGTCTTTCCAGTTTTTTAGTGTATAGTTATTCATAATAGTCTTTGATGGTCTTTTATGTTTCTTTGGTATCAGTTGTAATGTCTCCTTTTTTATTTCTGATTTTGTTCTTTAGGCCTTCTCTCTTATTTTCTTGGTTGGTCTAGCTAGAGGTTTGTCAGTTTTGTTTATCTTTCTGAAGAACTAACTTTTTGTTTTATTGATCATTGTCTTTTAGTCTGTATTTTATTTAGGTCTCATCTGATCTTTATTGCTTCTTTTCTTCTGCCAACTTTGGGTTTGGGTTGTTCTTTCTTTTCTGTAATAATTCCTTGAGGTGCATCATTACATTGTTTATTTGAAAACTTCCTACTTTTTTTTGATGCAGATGTTTACTGGTAGAAACTTCTCTCTTACTGCTGCTTTAGTTTTGTTCCACAGATTTTGGCATCTTGTGTTTCCATTTTTATTTGTTCCAATAAATGATTTATTTCCATTTTAACTTCTTCAGTCAGGACAATGTTGTTTCATTTTTACATATTTGTATAGCTTCCAAAGTTGTTCTTATTTATTTATTATATTTAAGTTCTGGGGTACACATGCAGATTGTGCTGGTTTGTTACATAGGTATACATGCCATGGTGGTGGTTTGCTGCATTCATTGCCCCAGCATCTACATTAGGTATTTCGTCTAATGCTATCCCTCCCAATCCCCCCTGCTATGCCTCCTCTAGCCCCCCACCCCCAGGCCCTGGTGTGTGATGTTCCCTTCCCTGTGTCTGTGTGTTCTCATTGCTCAACACGCACTTATGAGTGAGATCATGTGTTGTTTGGTTTTCTGCTCTTGTGTCAGTTTGCTGAGAATGACAGTTTCCAGTTTCATCCTTGTCCCTGCAAAGGACATGAACTCATACTTTTTTATGACTGCATAGTATTCTGTGGTGTACATGTGCCACATTTTCTTTATCCAGTCTATCATTGATGGGCATAATACAAATTTGTTCTTTGTATTAATTTTTGGTTTATTTTACTGTTGTATGGGATGATACTTAATATAACTTCAAGTTTTAAAAATTTGTTGAGACTTTTTCTTTTGTGACTGAAAACGTGATCTATCCTGAAAACGTTCTACATGCTGAGGAGAAAAAAAAATGTATATTTGCAGTTGTTGAATAAAATGTTCTGTAGATGTCTGTTAGGTCCATTTGGTCTATAATCCAGTTAAATTTAATATTTTTGGTTGATTTTACATCTAGACGATCTGTCCAATGCTTAGAGTGGGGTGTTGAAGTCCCTCACTATTGAGGTATTGGAATTTATCTCTCTCTTTAGATCTAGTAATATTTGCTTTATGAATCGGGGTACTGCAGTGCTAGGTGCATGTGTATTTACAATTATTATATCCTCTTGCTGAATCAATCCCTTTATCATTATATAATGACCTTCTTTGCCTTTTCTTACTGTGTTTGACTTAAAGTCTCTTTTATATGATATAAGTAAATCAACATGTGCTCACATTTGGTTTCTGTTTGCATGGTACTTCTTTTAATTCTTTATTTTTTCAGTCTATGTGTGTCTTTACAAGTAAAATATGTTTCTTGTAGGCAACACATCATTAGATCATATATATACTTTTTAATTAATTCAGCCAGTCTGTACCTTTTACATAGACAAGTTAATCCATTTACATTTAAGGTTATTTTTTATATGTGAAGTGATTTTATTTGTTTGTTTGTTTTTCTGAGATGGAGTCTCATTCTGTTACCCAGGTTGGAGTGCAGTGGCATAATCTTGGCTCACTGCAACCTCTGCTTCCCAGGTTCAAGTGATTCTCCTGCCTCAGCCTCCCAAGCAGCTAGGATTACAGGTGTGTGCCACCATGCCTGGCTAATTTTTACATAGTGTATATATATATATATATATACATTTAGTAGAGATGGAGTTTTGCCATGTTGGCCAGACTGGTCTTGAACTCCTGACCTCAGGTGATATACCTACCTTGGCCTCCCGAAAGTGTTGGGATTACAGGTGTGAACCACCATGCCCAGCCATATGTGAAGTTTCATTTGTGCCATATTGTTCATTGTTTTCTGGTTGTTTTGTATATTCTTCATCCCTTTCTTTTTCTTCTATTGTTTGTTATTTAGGTTTGGTAGTTTTCTATGGTGGTATCACATGAGTTATTTTTCTTTCTCATTTGTATGTTTGTTTTACCAATGAGTTTTATACATTCATGTGTTATTGTGATGGTAAATGCTATCTTTTTCTTCCAGCTTTAGGACTGCCTTGAGCATTTCTTGGAGGACCAGTTCAGTGTTGATGAATTTCCTGTTTTTGCTTCTTTGGGAAAGACTTCTTTATTTCTTCTTCATTTATGAAGAATAATTTGATGGAAATAGATCCTTGGCTGGCAGTATTTTTTTTCCCTACCCCTTTGAATATATTATCCCATTCTTTTTTGGTAGAAAGGTTTCTACTGAGAAATTCATTGTTAGGGGGATTCCTTTAAAGGTGACTATATGCTTTCTATTGCTGTTTTTAGAATTCTTTCTGCATATTTTACTTTAGGCATCTTGACCGTAATATTTCATGAAAACTTTTTTGCATTGTATCTGTTTGGGAATCTCAGAGCCTCTTGTATCTAGATGCCTAAATACCTTGCTAGACTTGGAGAGGTTTTATACATTGTTATGTTGAATAAGTTCTCTAATACTTTCGTTCTCTCTCTGCCTTCTGAGACCCCAGTAATTCAAATATTTGGTCACTTTACAGTGTTTCATATGCTATGAAAAATTTGCTCATTCTTTTGTATTCTTTTTTCTTTATTTTTGTTGGACTGTGTTATTTCAATAGACTTGTTTTCAAGTTCTGAGATTCTTCTGCTTGACCTAGTCTATTCTTGTGGAAGCTTTTGAATATATTTTGTGTTTCATTAAATGAATTCTTCAGAATTTCTGCTTGTTTTTTTTTATTGTATCTATCTTTGGCAAATTATTCATTCACATCCTGAATTGTTTTCTGATTTCTTTGTATTTTTTTCAGAAATTTCATGTATTCCACTGAGCTTCTTTAATACTAAAATTTTGAATTCTTTTCCTATGATTTCATTCTTTTTTTAATTGGAATCTGTTGCTCAAGAGTTATTGTGTTCTTTTGGAGGTGTGTATTTCCTTGCTTTTTCATGTTTCTTATATTCTTCTTACATTGATATTGAAACATCTGAAATAATATTAGCTTTTCTTTCAACTTGTTGAATTTGCTTTTATAGAGGAAGACTTTCTTGAAGATATATCTATGATATTTGTTGGGTAGAAGATTTTGGCTTTGATTCTAGGTGCATGCAGTAGTGTGGCTTTAACAGCATCAGTGATATCTTGGTGGCTTAGGATACAGTTGGAAGCTGTAGTGAAGTTCTGTTAGGAAACGGGAAGCCAGGTAGGCCAGTTTTTCAGCCCCATTGGTACCAGTATTGGGCTGAACATCCCTTTTCTTGGCTACCAGGGAGACAGTGTAAACTGGTGCTAGTATTAGTGGGTGCAGGCAGGCTAACCTTTGGGCCTTTTGGTAGCTTACTAAGATGCTGGTAGTGGTAACTTTGGGCAAGGCAGGTGGCAGGTTCTTGGACCTCTGGGCAACCAGCATGGCATAGGTAATGGTAGAGTCAGTGGTAGAACAATTCTCTGGGTCTTAAGCAGTATGTGCAGGTGTTGGTGGTAGCTGCAATGAGCTGCATGGTCCAGTCTTTAGGCCTGCAGGTGGCACATGCAGATAAGTGCCAATTATAGTATTCTTATTTTGGTGAGTAGGCCCAATCTCAGGCCCCTGGGAGGAGTGTTTAGGTTCTGATGGTGGTGAATTGAGTTAGGAAGTACCCTGGCCCCTAGACTATGTGCTCTTATATGGGGAAGGGGTGAATCTGGGTCAGGTGGCCTTGTCCTCAGGCCTCCAGTGGTGTGTGGAGGAGCCACTCATGGTATGCAGGGATGGGGTTATCCCCAGGCTACTGGTAGAATGCTTGCATGGGGAAGCAGTAACTGTGCTGCTCCCTGCCACTGGGAGGGTAGTGCTGCCTTCAGTGGCAACAGCACAGGCCATGGGGTGGGGAATGTGTATACCACTTGAATCTCAGCCCCAGAGCACTGCATCTGAGCCCCAGGTGTGATAGCCCAGGGTCAGTCATGCCTAGACGTTGGGAACGCAGCCTGCACTTCTCTTGAGCCTCAGCCCCAGCACTGCTGGACTCCAAGACAGCACACAGCCTGTTGGGCCACTAATATTTCTTGATCCATGCCATTGATAAAAATGAACAACAAGATGGATAGGACACATGGTCTAGACTTAAAGCATATCCCAAGCAATCTCTCATCAGGCTGAAACAAAGTCATTAATTTCTTCATTAATTCAACAAATATTGAGCCTTTACTTATGTGCCAGGTATCAATTTAGGCACTGGGGATATAGCAGTGGACAGCACAGATAAAGTATTCGATCTATGAAATTTCTGTTTTAGTGGGTAAAAACAGTCAATAAACGAAATATACAAATAAATATGTCAAGTGATGGTAAGTGCCATGAAGAGAAAGAAAAAGTAGGATAAAGAAAGACGTGGGAATGCCATACTATTTTATTTGGGATGGTTAGTGACTTTTGCTATGAAAAGGTAATATTTGACATAGAGTTGAAGACATGAGAAATACACGGGAAAACTGCATTCCGAACAGAGGATAGAGAAAGTGCAAAGGCATTAAGGAAGGGTCACGCTTGACATTGGAAAGGATTGCAGCAGTTGAGGGGAGTGGTGGAGATGAGTTCAGAGCAGCAGCAGTATTCAGGCCACAGATTACTTCTGATTGGCCCAACTGCTTCTAATTTTCTCAGAACATAAAACATATTTTCACATATTGTGGCAGCAAGGACACATGAAAAGTTCTATGTCATTTCTTAAAGCAGTATCACGCATACTGACAGAATTGCTCATCTAGCGTTTGTTGTACCGATTGTGCTGAGGATTCTCATCAGCTCTCTTTCCCAGTTTGTGAGATAAGCACAAACTAAATGTTAAGAGCTCCTTTACATAGCTAATTATCAATATAGCTATGAGTTTTTATCTTTCTATGTGTGGGAGACTCTTTCAGGAGTGTTAATCGGGTATTATTTGCAGTCTAAATTTCCAGAGTTGTAATTTTAGATAGATTAGACTAGATACATTGTGTTTGAATATTCACAATCCTTGGATGTTACAACTTCTTCCAAGTGGTTTCTAAACTGAAGCATAAAGGTATTTATTTATATCCCCCAATTTTTCTTCCTAATGGGTACAGGGATAACTAAGTATCCTGTAACTTCCTAAATAAACATAAAATAAGGTTATAATAATAAATCTTAGTCCCAGTTGTTTGTATTCATGTGTAAATATAAAGTATTTCCATTATAATTACTTCTAATATATTTTATTGTATTTAATGTAATATAAATTTCTCATTATGAAATTAATCTTTTCTCTTTTTAAAAATTATATTTTGAGTTCTGGGATACATGTGCAGAATGTGCAGGTTTGTTATATAGATATACATGTGCCACCACAGTTTGCTGTACCCATCGACCCATCATCTAGGTTTCAGCTTGCTCCCTACCTGCTCACAGGCCCTGTTATGTGATGTCCCCCTCCCTGTGTCCATGTGTTCTCATTGTTCAACTCCCAGTTATGAATGAGAACATGTGGTGTTTGGTTTTCTGTTCTTGTATTAGTTTGCTGAGAATGATGGTTTCTAGCTTCCTCCTTGTCCCTGCAAAGGACATGAACTCTTCCTCTTTTATGGCTGCATAATATTCCATGGTGTATATGTGACACATTTTCTTTATCCAGTCTATCACTGATGGGCATTTGGGTTGGTTCCAAGTCTTTGCTATTGTGAATAGTACTGCAATAAATATATGCGTGCATGTGTCTTTATAGCAGGATGATTTATAATCCTTTGGGTATGTACCTAGTAATGAGATTGCTGGGTCAAATGGTATTTCTGGTTCTAGATCTTGAGGAATTGCCACACTGTCTTCCACAATGAAAGCAACCTATTCTTATGGCTGAAAAATTAAACACATTCTACCAGTTCAACAAGAGAATCTGGGACACTTCCCAAAAGGTTCAAGGAAGACATTGCCCACTTTTGGGACAGGATGGTCAATGGTTAGAAACAGTCTGCTCTGCCAGGGCTTTAGCACCTAGAGACCAGCAGACTCATGGGCACTGGGTTATGCCAGATAGATGGCAGGGTTATGTTAGTTCATTTCAAACCATGTGTTCTAATTACAAACTCTTAACATCTCAAGGGTGTAATTTAAAAAGTTTTACAGCAGGCTTTGAACCAGTTCCTGGGGCCTCATTAATGTCATCTCTCCTCACCATGGGCATATGTGGAGGGAGTTTGGGGAAAAGAGGGGGAAGAGAAGTGTATATGATTGAAAAGCCCAAAGCAAAGTGGGAGTAGAGGTTTAATTAAAACCCAGCTGGGCAATTTGCATCAGTGAGTTTAACCCTGAGAAGGAAAACAGGCTTAGGAAATGCCATGAGACTGTGGGTATACTTGCCCCCCACCACCCCCCAGAGGTAACATTTGCAATAGACATTGCAGTATGGCCATGGCAGGTACTCAGCACCTTTCTGTGTGCAAACATGAACATATTGAAATGTGCAATTTTACTAATTAAGGAAACCCCCTTTTCTTCCACTGAGTAGAAAAAATAAAACATAACCCCATTTTTTTCTTCCCAAAGATAGGATTATTTTTTAACTTTCACAGCTGAATTCTGAATTCTAGTACTCAATCTGAAGTATATTTATTCTCAAAGCAAATAATTTCTAAACTGAAAGGTACTTTGAGTTTTTTTGACTCTTCATTTTTCAAATAAAAAAATAATTCTAAGAGAGTATCTCAACATAGTAAAGAAAGGAAGAGGATGCTTTATCTTTCTTGAGCTCTATTTAAGGTCTCTCTCCACTATTCTGCACCGTTTCCTAGTTATTTCTGAGATTATTGTTTCAACAAACACTGAGCCTTCTAGTGCATGGGGAAAAGTTAACCATGGGGAAAAGTACACAGAAAGATGAAACAGGAGTAAGTTCTGTCTTCTGGAGTTGTATATTCTGGATGTGTATGTTCTTACATTCGTTCTTTCTCCCCTTTCCTCTGCCTGCTTCTAAAAAGAACTTGAGGTGGTCAAGATTTAGACCTTTATATATTTATGATGTTGAAAAGATTTCATTCAACAATACTTTTTGAATCAATAATAGTTTTATTCACTATTAGTCAGACATATTTTTCTTCATTTTAAGTCCTCTTGACTTTCCGTAAGTACGTTAGAAATTTCCAAGTAAGAGTCATTTGCTTTGCCTATTGAAGTCAAATTATTTTATGTGTTTGAATTACAACTTGAAGGGGCCTATGCTTTTAATAACTCATTTTTTGTGTGCAAATGCAAAAGTTATTGAAATTATTCTATGCTTGTTGTTTATGATTGCTTATTCTGAGTTCCATTTGCCTCTTCTTATGAAATCATTGTTATCCAGAGAATGAAATAAGACATCATATTAGTAAATCAATATTTGTATTCAAGAAAAAGATCTAAAATATATTTTTAAAACAACTATTCTCACATAAAAATAAGTCATTTCTGATAATTTATTTTCTAAAAGAGTTTGGCTTTTATGTTGAGGCAAGTCTGACTTCCTTCCAAGTTTTCACGGCAAGATATTTCACAGTGGAGGTCCTCTGTGTTTGCCCTTGTCACTTTATAGAATTGGTTTTGTCCACTGTCATTCAGCTAAAATGCCTTATATCTCTGGTTAGTGTGAAGTCCATAACTAAGCCTGAATATTTGTTCTTTAAACTTTATAAAGTGGCTCTTCCATTCACTCTCAGGATGTGCCATTCATCATACCTTCAATGGGGAAAACATACTGTCTCTTTATGGTCTTTTTAATGCTCTGAAAAATCATTTGTTAAAGGAAGGGTTTTGAAAGAAGTATTGTCCTTTTGGCTTAAAGTTTATAGTTTTTCAGTACTTACTATAAAAGAAATACATTCAAAACCACTTTTCTTTTTGAAAGGTAAAGGAATGGAATGTTTAGTCTGAAAGCTTAGAAGGAAGATGAGCCACAGCATGAAGACCAAAGCAAAATGGCAAAGCTGAAGCAGTAAGAAAGGAGAGAAAAATCCAAGATAAATTGTAGCAAAGTGATATGTTTATCATTATTGTAGAATATATACATTTCTTTTTTTAACCAAAATATTAAGTCCTTTGAAATGTTCCAAAAATATGAGAATCTAAAACTGATTCTCACTCTTGAATTCAACAATTAATATGTCATGAGTTTCTATCCCCTCTCGGTGAATTTTTTCATACTAACATTAGTTAGACATGGTACTTTTTCACAGCATGCAGGGGTCACAACACAGACACCTTTATCTTCACAATAAATGAATATTTAACTTTAAAGAAAATTTAGACCATTGTGAGCTAAGTAGAACACAATACAAAGGATAAAATGGAGGTACTATTTGGGCTTCCAGAAATTTCAAGAACTGGGTGGAATTCTTAGAGGAGAAGGCTGTTGGGTTGTCCTGAGGATACCACAGGTGTGTTATATCTGGTGTATCACTCAGGGATCTTGGCTGGCAATCAGCAATAAAGGAGGCCTTGGTTAACTTTGCAAGATAGGAGTTTATTAGATGTGATCTGAATTGCTCTCATAGTTGGTAGAGTATGTGGAGAACCAAGCCTGAATACACTAAGAACTAGGATCCGGATGTTTAGAAATACAGTCAAAATTATGCCACCAGAACTGGTTATGATGCTATTGCTGTGGCCACTGCCAACAGATGACACCAGCAGAGCTGATTCCATACATTCACGCCTTGCTAGTGTCGTCTGCAGAAGAGTCATTGGCCTAAGGGACTTGAACTGACTACACTCCAGCTACAGGGGTGAGAGGAAGGAATATGTGTATTTGGTATTTTTAGCTAGTGCACTGTGAGGAAGGGTCTATCTTCCACTAAGACTTCGACTGTTTTAGAGGTCCCCTAACAGAATTAGAATCCAAATGCTGAGCAGCCAAAACAGAAAAAGAAAATGAAAAATGCCCCCTTCTCTGGCTAAAATTAAACTGAATCAAGTGAATTGAGAGCAGAAAGGCAGTCTGTGTTATTCTAGTCAAATCTGCACTTTGTTGTTCACAGGAGGTTTTGAACTATGAGTTATTAATAAAAGCCTTTTGTTAATATTGGTGCATCCCAGATGCCAAAGACATATTTGAACGTAAGGTGCCATTACTGAGGGAAAAGCCCAGATGTTTTGCTAGTTAAAAAGTCACCTCAGGCTGGGTGTCATGGTTTGTGTTTGTAATCCCAGCACTTTGGGAGGCCAAGGCAGGTTCACGGCTAGCTTGAGCTCAGGAGTTTGAGACCAGCCTGAGCAACATGATGAAACACCGTCTTTACGAAACATACAAAAATTGGCCAGACATGGTGGCATGCGCCTGAGGTCCCAGCTACTCAGGAGGCTGAGGTACAAGGATCGCTGAAGACTGGAAGGTTGAGGCTGCAGTGGTCTGTGGTCACACCACTGCACTCCAGCCTTGGTGACAGAGCAAGAGCCTGTCTCAAAACAAAACAAACAAACAAAAACACCAAAATACTCTGAGCTAATCAAATTTATTTGAAAGAAAAATATGTAGTTTTTACACAGAAGTCTTAAAAATCAAGCATAGAACAAACTTCAAATCCAAATGAGCTGACAGAAAATTAGTTTGCCAGGCTGACTTATCGATCATGTGTTATTCAACTGGTTTTCCTTCCAAACTACTTTATCATTTCATAGAATATTACATTTAATTTACTTCCTCCCCTTTCCAACACATAAGTCATAATGTCTATCTCCATACCAGATTATTTACATTTATGTGAAAATATTCTCTAGTATCTCATCACCTTAAAAAATAAGTTCTTCTCTGGGTCCTTTATCCCTCTGGTTATCCCTTGATTTCTTTGCTTCCTTACCAGGAACAATGTATCAAAAGCATTTTGAAAGAGCTTTCTCAAATTCCTTATTTCCCTTATCTACTCAAACCACTCCAGCTGGGTTTCTAACTCATCTGCTATGTACCTCATCAAGGTTACCAATAGATCACATATCCAATAGATCACATATGGATAGAGCTCAGGGTTATTTTTCATCTTTATTTACATGATTTCCCTATAGGCATTCAACAACATATGACTGTTGACATCTTGCTCTTCTTCCCCTAAAAAAAAAAAAAAAAAAAAAAAAATTTCTCCCACAGTTCTGTGATCCTATAATAAACTTGGGCTTTCCTCTTATCTTACAGGGCTAGTTTTCCAAATCTCTTTCTCTCTTTGCCTTAAAATGTTGGTTTGCATTATTCTCAATGTCCTGAGCAATTCAGTTTGGCCTAAAGCTCTGAATATTTATTTTCTGATGACTTCTAAATATATTTTTACAGACCTGACCTCTGCTCTAAAGTCTAGACTCATATATTAAACTGCCTATCTAATATCTTCTCTTAATTCTGTACCCCAAGCCTCTAAAGTCTAGACTCATATATCAAACTGTCTAGCTGAAATTTTCTCTCAATCCCATACCCTTATTTTCCATTATCTCAGTTACAGTTCTGAAAAACACAGACAGTTCAAGCCTAAAGCCTGGGTACCATCATTTATCTTTCTTTACCTGTCCCTATCACATCCAATTCATTAACTAAGTCCACCCTTAAATTATAAAGGATCATATTTTTCTGAATATTGTGACTTTTATTTCTTTCCATCCAGTTTGTTTATTTTTTCTTGTCTTAACTGATAAGAACCTCTATGACTCTGTGGAGGGTAGCACTGCGATTGAACATTCCTCTCTTGTTTATGAGTTTCACGTGAAGGCATCTGACTTTTTAGAACGGAGTATAATGCTTGATGAAGGTTTCTAGTAGATATGCTACTTCTTATAGGAAGTTTCTTTCTACTTTACTGTGCTGCTAATGTTTAACCATCATCAGGACTTGGATTTTTTCAATTTATTTTTTGGCATGAGCATAAATGTTTTTTTCTTGTAATCTGTGAATTCAGAGAACAAATAGATGTACTAGGAATACATTATCCTCGCATTCCTGAGACTTACCTGTTCCCCAATCTGCTCCCTCTGGACTTGCAAGACCTCTTGTGGACATTCTCGTTCTTTGCAGTACTTTGCTCTGGGCAGGTTCTTGGTTTTGTTTTACCATTTGATACCATCTCTCTGGATCTTTTAGGAGGAGCCCGCCTTCTGTTTTTTTTATGTTGTTAGAGTTTTAGAAAAGATCTTTCTAGTAACATAGGGTGAAGTTGAAGAGGCTGGAGACCGTGCTTAGGGTGCCATCTTGAGGAGAGTCAGGGAAAGACTCGAGTTATATAAAGAGGCTTGGGGATCTTCCAGTTTAGAGGAATGCCCTTGATCCAGAATGTAGTGACACAAAGCAGGACAAGGCGGGATGATAATTCAGAGAAGAGTGTCTCCAAAAATGATATTGGCTGACATTCATGCAAGAAGAGAGAAGAAACAGGCATGGTAAGAATTGAAGATAAGGACCACACAATGTCAAGGGCCAAGACATTTAATTAAAAGCTAATTATTTCCCCTGAAAGTTTTCATCATCGTCCTCCTCAAAAATATTGCTAAAAATATTCTCATAAGTACCGATTCTTGCGTATATAAAAGGGGAAAAGAAGACCATTGCAAAATTTCCTCTTATACAATCTGATGAACAGTATGACCTAAAGTTTTATAGCCGGTTACAAGATAGAAAAAAATTGGGGAGATATTAAAGTCATAATGGAACGTCCTTCTAGAATAATAAAAGGATTTCTTTGATTTCAGTAAATATCACAGGCCTTTGTAGGATATTAAACAGGGACAGGAGCTGGAAATCCTTGATCAGTCTTGTAAAATTTTATTCAGTCCCTGAATACCTGTGGAAAGCTTTTGATGTGTCAGGTACTGGTAGGTATTGGGCATACATGTCTGAGAAATGTAGACATCAGTCATCATGAAACATATTGCCTGGTGGGGTAAGGGAATACCAAATTAACATTAACTGTAAATGGGGTGAGAAGTATTAAATGAAGCATGGGTGGTCTGACTGCAAGTAAGCAGTGTGCCTAGTTTTCTCGAAGAAATTGTCTTTAAATTGAGGAGACAAAGGACCATTAGTCAGTCTTTCTAACCAAGCCCCTGTCTTCTGAAAGCTGGAAATAAAACCTGGATGTTTTTGTGTTTAACCTATGTTTCCAAAGGCACCTTTCAAAGGAGGAGAGTGTGCAGTCTTGGAATCATTGAATCCTAGGGCCGGGGGCCTCGGTTACCATTGGCCATCTTTGCCATCAGCAGTAAAGTGGCAACTGGCTTGTATCATCACTGTCCTGACTCATGTTGAGCTGTGGCCACTTATCATGAGTACATGACACAGACATAAAACCAGGAGGGTCTGTTTCAGGGCAAATCTTCTGTGAGAAAAGACAGATGCCACATTGCTCTAACAGCAAGCTTGAGAGGACTTGAGGAAGGGAAAATATTTTAGCTGGAATTTCCTGATGACAGATGATAGAAACTCAACTGAAACAGGTAGAAGAAAAAAAAATTTATTGGTTACAGAAATAAAAAAGTCTAGGTGTTGACCTGGAGTTTTAATTAGCTTTAGTACTATATCTAGATTTTTTTTTAAACATACATTTGATTGCATTTTAGGTTTTGGGGTACATGTGAAGAGCATGCAAGATTGTTGCATAGGTACACACATGGCAATGTGGTTTGCTGCCTTCTTCCCCAACACCTATATCTGGCATTTCTCCCCATGTTATCCCTCCCCAACTCCCCACCTCCTGCTGTCCCTACCCTAGTTCCCCTCTACAGACCCCAGGGTGTGATGCTCCCCTCCCTGTGTCCTTGTGTTCTCATTGTTCATCACCCATCATGTGGTGTTTGATTTTCTGTTCTTGTGTCAGTTTGCTGAGAATGACGGTTTCCAGGTTCATCTATGTCCCTGCAAAGGACACAAACTCATGGTTTTTTTTATGTCTACATAGTATTCCAGGGTGTATGTGCCACATTTTCCCTGTCCAGTCTATCATCGATGGGCATTTGGGTTGGTTCCAAGTCTTTGCTATTGTAATCAGTGCTGCAATGAACATTTGTGTGCATGTGTCCTTATAATAGAATGATTTATAATCATTGGGATATATACCCAGTAATGGGATTGCTGAGTCAAATGGAATTTGTATTTCTAGACCCTTGAGGAATTGGCACACTGTCTTCCACAATGGTTGAACTAATTTACACTCCCACCAACAGTGTAAAAGTGTTCCTATTTCTCCACATCTCCAGCATCTGTTGTCTCCAGATTTTTTAATGATCACCATTCTAACTGGTGTGAGATGGTATCTCAATGTGGTTTTGATTTGCATTTCTCTAATGACCAGTGATGATGAGCAATTTTTCATATGTTTGTTGGCCTAATATAAGTCTTCTTTTGTAAAGTGTCTGTTCATATCCTTAGCCCACTTTTGAATGGCTTGTTATCTAGATTCTTTAACAATATCCCTAGGGGTATTGCTCTTTGCCTTTGACTTGTCATTTATTTATGTGTGTATGGTGGGGGTGGGAGTTGGGGGGGTGATGGTACTCATTGTCCATCAAGCTTTCTTTGTGTGAAGATAATATGGTAAGGAAATTCCAGGCTTAAATGGTTCATAGAAACCGTGATCTCAGAAAGAAAGAAATTCATTATTAATGCTTTTGTCACTTGTCTGGACACTGATTGGTCACACTTAGGTCACTTGAACATCCATAGTCAAGTCACAGGGTCCAGGGCATGGAGTGCTAAGACTGGCCATCCATAGGCACACCTACTCTGATGATGAGAATGCTGGGGTCCCTTGGTTTTCAGCTCCATTTCAATCAGAGAGAAAGGAAAGGCAGCTCTCAGAATAAAGATTCATAGAACAGATGACAAAGCAAAAGAGCCCACTAAAGAAAAGTACATTTATGTATCTTTTTTTTTTCACTTTAAGCATATCTTGGGCTCTTGCAATTACAGAAAGAATAGTTATGACACTATGTTCTCTCAGTTAAGGACACTGCATCTGGAATTCAATTATCTGTTTCACATTCTTATTCTATCACTTAGTAGTTTTTCAGTTTAAAATTTAGTTTTCTTCACATGCTGCTGAGAATTAATTATGACCATTCGGCTTAGCAATGCCCATTCATCACGGATTTGCAATGGCGTCAATCCTTCAGCACAGAAGATCCTAGCACATGTTCTTGATCAAAAAGCAGCCATTTGAGTGGCACAAGCCAATATTTATTGCATTTTCTTGCCTTGGTCTATCTTTCTGAAATCAACACCAAATTTTATAGAACAGCAGACTTCTAACTCTCAGCAAATTGTTTGTTTCTCAAAGAAACAACACGGGGCGTTCAGTTGGCTGTGTGGCTGCTCCCATCTGTAGAGGTGAGGTAGATGTATGTAGTCTTCTATGCGGAGAGAGTAATTCAAAAGAATGCTTTGAAAGTAAATATATAAATCAGTACACTCCTCCAACTCAATACCTTTACGAAATATATCTTCATGAAGTCTGCCTATTACATTAAAGATTTAATTTCCAGGAAGATACTCCAACTTGAAGCAGAGTGACATAGTTTGAATATATGTTCCCACCAAATCTCACATTGATTTATAATCCCCGGTGTTGGAAGCAGGGCCTGATGGGAGGTGTTTGGGTCACGGGGATGGATTGCTCATGGCTTGGTGCTATCCTCACCATGGTGAGTGAGTCCTCAGGAGATCTGGTCATTTATAAATGTGTGTAGCACTTTTCCCACTACACATATTTGTAAATGATTGAATGTCTCACATGGCAGAGCAAGAGCAAGAACTCTCTCTTTCTTACTCTTGCTCTGCCATGTGAGACATTTGTCTGCTCCCAATTTGACTTCTGCCATAAATAAAACCTTCCTGAGGCCTCATCAGAGGCTGAGGAGATGCTCCCTGTAGGGTGTGCAGAATCATAAGCCACTTAAATTTCTTTTCATTGTAAATTACCCAGTATCAGGTATTTCTTTTTTTTTCTTTTTTGGGGGGAGTGGGACAAGGGGCAAAAATGAACAGGAGTTTTCCTGCAATAGAAAGAAAGCAAAACAATTTCAGGAAGAAAGGGTAGCATTTGTAAATGCACAGAAACATAAACCATGGTGAAATGTTCTGAAAACTATCATCAGTTTGGATTTGCTGGAGAAGGGGTACAAAAGTGGGAACCTGGAACTTTAGGCAGGAGGAGAAGGCAGAGCCAGCTGATGAGGAGTTTGGCATTCTACCTGAAGGCAACAGGAATTTACTGAAAGGTTTTCAGCTGAAGTTTACAGTTAATTTGGCAGCATTCCGGGAGATAGGTCAGTTTGGATTGTGGCTAGAGTTAGGGAAACTAGTGAGGAGGCTACTGGAACAGTCCAGGTGAGAGGTGCTGAGGACTTAACTTTGACCATGGGCATATGGAGTATGAGGAGTCAGGGAGGTGTTTGCCTGGCGTGGACTCAAGTCTCAGACCCCGGAGCAGTGGACATCTATACAGAAGCCAGTGAGGAGAATCTTTTTCCAGGGGCTTTGAAATGAGATTGGATGTCAGACTTCTGGCTGACACTATGACTGTCTCATGCAGACCTTCAGACAGATTATGTATTAATAAGGAAAATGGTATAGTCTGAAAGTAATCTCAGGCTCTTTGGAATTATGAAGAGAGAGCAAAAATCAAGAGACATGTGCTTTCATGCCAAAGATATGGATTTTTAAATGCATTTTTAAATGAGGTGATGTCATCATCTGCTGAGCTATAATAATAGCTCAGGAGAAACAAGTGTTTGGTGAAGCTGACATTCTACCACGTGAGTGTCTTACCAGACCTGTATTGTTGGGGTTTTCCTTTCACTGTGATTCACTCATTTTCATTTATTTCCACAGAGTTCTGAGGTGGAAGAGAGGAGAGGGACATGTTTCATCATCTACTGATTATCCATTTTAGATGTGTAAAACCTGAGCCACAGAGACACACTACCATGCAGCTCAGTTACTCATGTCCAGGGCAAGGTGGTGCACCCCCACAGCTGGGGGAGGTGGGAAGGAGTTGTAGGGCTCTTGGGATCAACAGGAACACAAAAACTGTGGGGTTTAAGTATCATACCGTGTAACTGTGGGGTCTGGCAGTCTCCATCATCTTCTACTTCTGCTCAGTACCTGAAGATATGTTTCTAGAACTGTCCACATAGTCCAGTTCTTCAGGGGGGCTTCTTTGTCCAGGTGTATTTTCATCCTTGGCTTCCGATGTTCAGGTCTCAGAGTGGGTTGGGCCAGAGGCCTCGGGATTCCCAGAACTGGCTCATGCACATAGACTGACCAGAGGTTGTAGACAGCCTCCGTGGATAGAACTGCCATCTGACTTGCTGATGATTTTGGCCCAGGTCTTGGGCGACAGCCCACATACCAGCAGACCTTGTGTTTTTCTCAACAAGGAGTCTTGGCCCTGCTGGCAGCTGGCACGTGATGGGGTATCCAGAATGCAGGAGACCTGGAGAAAGCAGTAGGGAAGAAGAGATGAGGTGATGAATGATGTACTTTGTAAATTACATCTCCCCACCATCCCAAGAGACCTGGGACACTGAGTAATCCAAGATTAATCAAAAGAGCACCTGACTTTACCCCTCAGCGAATTCTCCTTTCTAGTTTCTTAGTCATTGTTTCAGTGCCTCATCCACACTTGACCTTGGAGAATACACGTACACAGAATGTGAGTGACTGAGAGTATCATCATTCATTTTATCCCCATTTTTAGGTGAGTGGTGGGCCAGGATGTCCTGTGTCTGGATTTGGGACTTAAAGGGGAGACAGTAATATTCTCACCTCTCCAATTTAGTCTTCATTCATTTTATGGAAACTTTTTGAGAGCCTGAGAATGGTAAATGGGCTTACTCATTTTTTTTTCTAGATATCTACATTTTCCCAATAACAAGGAAAATCTCTTTCTCTACTCAGAGCTATTGAGAATTTCCCTACCCCTATGTCTGGCCACTTTCTATTGCCAACTCTGACCCCATTAAATTCTTCCATGAGGCCACATAGGAAGATTCTGGACTTATTTTTTCCCCCATTCTTACTATCTTATGACTCATCTTTTCTAGAAATTTAAGTGATAAGTTACCTGTTTGCCCGTGAACATGATTTACAAGATCCTAAGTGTTGTTATGCACCATTTAGCCCACTGATCCCAGCAACATTATGTTTTGTAATTCAATTTTGTTTGTTCAATTGGAAAATACATTTTCAGAGTATGCCTCAAAGGTATCCACCAATTGAGATATGCACATCAGCGACGATGCTTTCTGGATGGCGGAAAGGGAATGATTCGGCTACCGGCCTGGTCACAGCCTGTATTATCTTGTCCCAAAGGCAGAGCATAGGCTTAGGGTCTTCCACTGCCTGGAGGTTTGCTGCTAGCGTGGTCAGGATGATGGTGTCCACGGCCACCTCTCCACAGGGAGCTGGATTCTCTTTGTTACGCCACTTCCCCTTCTCCAGGGATTTTTGACCTAGGAATAAAGGCTAAATAAAGATGATACCTGCTCTGTATGCCTGGAGGGGTTTTTGAGAGATTCCAAAAAATTATTGAAAGCAGAAGTAAAAGTGCTATGAAAAATGTAAAAAGTTAACTTGAATGGGGGGGGTCAAGGAAAGAATGCTTTACCTTCAATTTAGCTTGCCCCATGCCATGTTTTCTGGGTTTAAATGGTAGCACTTCAACCACATTGAGAGTTAACATGGTGATTAACAAAGTCTTTTTTTCCCCCTGTGGAAAGAAACGCAAATCCCTGTTCCTTTTCCATCTTTCTGTCAGGGCTCTAAGGATCTTGTGTCCATATAACCCAGCCCACTACCAGCCCTCAAGTCTCCCTTTCCTTCTTTCCATCACTCAGCCCCTACCCTCACACAACCAACCCACTCCCACCTCCAAACTTGCCTTGCATCTGAGTCCAGCCTGAAGCTGAATCCCCCACTCATCCAGCTTGAAATATGGAGCCAACACAGCCCTACAGATGATGATGGATGTGGGGCCCAGTGTATAGCCAAGAGGCACAACAATGTAGAGGAGGCCCCCTGACCCATTCCCCACAGTACATCTTGAACAGAACAAAGAAGAACAAATAGACTTCTTTGTTCTGTCCAAGATATACTGGCATGTCAGTCACCACAGAAGGGGCGGAAGTAAGTTCCCATTCGGCTTAGGTTATCCACACAGCAACCGATCAGCACCTGCCACAGTGAGCAACCACTGAGAGTGGGTGAAGGGAGTTCTGCTGGGGATGATTAAATCTGTGTATGTGTATGTGTATGTGTATGTGTACACATACATGCACATGTGTGTTCAACGCCAGACAGGATAGGGTTGGCCTTGTCCCAAGCAGAGCTAGGAGAAGGAGCATCTGAGAGTGATGGGTCTTATTTGAAGGAGTGGAGGATTGCTCCCATATATTCATTTCTCCAGGTTACCCCTCTCTGTTCATCATTATTCCTGGTTTTCTACAGAGAATTGTTTTTTTTTCTTTTATTTAATCCAAAGGAGCCCCAGGGTAAATACTAACTCAAAGACACTGACTAAGCCCCTGTTATTTCTTACAGGTCTCAGATAGGAGCAGTCAGAGTCTCCATCCCAAATTTGTGTCTGTGGAAGTGATTCATATATCTAGGTTGCAGTTGAAGCTTGAACAGTGAGATAACATTTCAGATGCTACAGGAAAGAGCAATCATTAGAAAGACTTTGATACTGGGTCAAAGAGGAAGAGGGGATAAAAGAAAGATGTTTTTTGAGCATTTGTTATGTGCCAAGTTCTGCTAGGGGCTTCGTATTCTGCAGCACATTTACTGCTTACAACAACCAAAGGCTTTGCTGTGACTACTTTCCTCACCCGTCAAATGAAAGTGATACCTGCTCTGTATGCCTGGAGAGACTTTTGAGAGAATCCAAAAAATTATTGAAAGCAGAAGTAAAAGTGCTATGAAAAATGTCAGAAGTTAACTTAAATGGGGGGTGGGGGAAGAATGCTTTACTTTCAATTTAGCAGTGACAACATCCTCAAGTAAGGTAACTTTGCAGTTTGTCCTTCAGGGAAGTAGGGTCCAGTACTCACCCAGGAATTGCTGTTTTCTGATAAGAGCCCTGGGAAACGTCGAGATCTTCCCATCCCCAGGGCTCCACCTTGGTGCAGAATTCCCATAGTCCCTTCCAGTGCTAGTGAATCTCCTGTGCACATCTGAACCCAGCCGACTGCCCTGACTCAGGCCTCCCATACCTCACTTGGAATTCTTAGTCTCCATCTTCTTAAAAGTTTATGAGAAAGAATGGTTCATATGGTTTGGTTCTGTGTCCCCACCCAAAGCTCATCTTAAATTTTAATCCAGGGAGGAACCTGATGGAAGGTGATGGGATTATGGGAGTGGATTCCCCCATGCTGTTCTCGTGATAGTGAGTGAGTCTCCCTAGGTCTGCTGCGTTTAAAGGTGGCAGTTTTTCCTCTGATTGCACTTCACTTCTTCCTCTTGCCGCCTCATGAAGAAGGTGCCTGCTTTCCCTTTGCCTTCTGCTGTGATTGAAAGTTTCCTGAGGCCTCCCCAGCCATGCAGAACTGTGAGTCAATTGAACCTCTTTCCTTTATAAATTACCCAGTCTAAGGCTTTTCTTTATAGCAGTATGAGAATGGACTAATACGAGCGGCCTTCCTGAGGAAGGGGGGTTCCTGGGGTGCCATTGAAGATAGTCAGTACACCATTTCCCCAATCCGACGTTTCCCTATCTTCTTTCATCATTCTATACCTGCACTGATCTGTGATGGGAGATTCAGCGAAGCAGACAGAGGAGGGAGTCCGATCATGAAGGGGCAAAGAGCTGCCACTTCCCAATTTGACCAGTTCTTGTGCCAATGATATAAGGTAGGCCTGAGAGCTGCCCCTGGTGATTGAGTTTTTCTTATTTACAGGTGGTAAACCCTTTACTTTGATCATTTTTAGGACTTTTTTTGTGCACAGACGCATAGATGAGAATCCCTTCCTGGGGGACTGGAAACACGTAGGAAGAGTCTGATATGAGTTTTTCCAGCCAGTTCTTTTCTACGTTTCTTCCCTTGCTGTGCAGCATGGACTCAAACTGGGACAGAGCTCTGCGGATGTGGTAGTTTGTCAGCCCAGGGACTGGGAAGAGGCCTTTATGGCGTGTCTTATCTAAGATGCCAAGTCCAAAGCATATAAGAAACTTGTTTTCTGGAAACTGAGATAAACAGTTAGAATTTTGGTTTCTGGAAGCTGAAAACCAGGCCTGCTTGCCAATCAGCAATCCTCTGTCTTCTGTAACAACTTCTACTGTCTTCTTGACATTCACACCAGTGAGTGAGTGACAGCAAAAGACCTTCAGGTTACTCACCAGAAGGTCTGTCCTGTTCCACTGTAAGTTACTTTTTGAAAAAATAGGGCCCAACTTGTGCATTTCTGAGTTCAACTTAATTTTTCCATTCTGGTCCTCTGGCAACCAGCACAGTACATTGACCACAAATAGGCTAGGCTAAACCTGTGATCCAGTATCAAACACTCATGGCCAGCTAGCAGCACATGCCCGTAGATATAGCAGGTGGCTGTAAGAAAGCAGTTGAAGAAGCTGTCTATTCCTAGGGGAGGCCCGGGGCCCATGCACCAGCAGCTGAGAGGGGATCCTCCTTTCCTGAGGTCCAGCTTTGAGATTCTTTTTTGACGTATCTTTGTCTAGTTTTGGTATCAGGATAATACTGCCCTCATAGAACGAGTTCGAAAGTATTTCCCCTTCCTCTATTTTTCGGAATGGTATTAATTCTTCTTTAGTTTAGATGTTTGGTAGTATTCAGCAGTGAAGCCATCAAGTCCCAGGTTTTTATTTACTGGGAGACTTTTTATTACAACTTCAATCTCATTAGTTGTTATTGGGCTGTTCAGGTTTTGGATTGCATCCTGGTTCAATCTTGGAAGGTTGTATATATCTAAGAATTTGTTCGTTTCTTTGAGATGTTCCAATTTACTGGCATGTAGTTGCTCGTAGTAGCCACTAATTATCCTTTAGATTTCTGCACTGTCCATTGCAATGTCTCCTTTTTAAATTTCTGATTCCCCATATTTGTATCTTCTCTCTTTTTTTCTTAGTCTGGCTACAGGTTTGTCAATTTTCAAAAAGCCAACTTTTTTTCATTGATCTTTTCTATTCTTAAATTTTTATTTCATTTATTTCTAATCTAATCTTTATTATTACTTTTCCACTTTAGGGCTGAGGGCCCCACAGGGTCATAGGGTGTCCCTTATAATGTGCTGAGGCACAGGATCTGAGAAATAAAGAGACAGGACACAGAAGTACAAAGAAAACGCAGCTGGGCTCTGGGGGGGCCACGCCACCTGTAAGTGGAGTCAGGCAAGGCCCCGAATGTCCAGAAGTGTGTGTATTTATTGTGCATAGATTAGGGGGCAGAGTAGTGAATGAAGTCATCTTTAAGGATAGCGATAGGGTCATGAGCAATAAAACAAGGGGTCACCCCTATTAGGTCACTGAGGCATGGAGGTGGGTCATGTGCAGTGAAGAGGGTGCAGTGTGCAATACCTCTATCTACAGGCATGCTACTTCTAAGAAGATTTACCCGGAGGATGCTTTAAGTCACACAGCAGTGACAAAGCTGACAGTTCTACCGCCACCTGCTGGCAGCTTCCAATGAGTTCTATAGAAGGATGCTTTATGAGCAGCACAGTAACAAAAGCTGATAAAGTTCATAGTCACCGAGGTGCGATTATCTGGAGGGGTTTTGAGCCCTTGGATGCTTGAGGGCTTGCCAGTCTGAGGGCAGTGTTCCGCAAGAACTAGAGCAAGGTCCTACAACTCCTCTGACAGGAGGACTGACTCTTGCCCCAAGCCTGCCATACAGTGGGTATCATTACAATACTGAACGCTGCCACCTGGGCCATGGATTCTTGTCCTGGTATAACTGTTTTTCCCTTAAATCATGCTCTGCACTGTGTCTGCTCCAGACATTCCTCCGACTATAAGCTGCTTATTCCTTAATTCATGCTCTGCACTGTGTCTACTCTAGGCATTCCTCCAATTATGAACTAAGGTATATATATATATAAGATATATATATATACCTTATGAACTAAGGTATATATATATATACCTTATGAACTAAGGTATATATATATATACCTTATGAACTAAGGTATATATATATATACCTTATGAACTAAGGTATATATATATACCTTATGAACTAAGGTATATATATATACCTTATGAACTAAGGTATATATATATATATACCTTATGAACTAAGGTATATATATATATACCTTATGAACTAAGGTATATATATATACCTTATGAACTAAGGTATATATATATAAGATAATATATATATATAAGATATATATTATCTTATATATATATTATCTAAGAGCTACAGAGTAGACATTCTTCTCCTCAAATCATAGTATCAAGGACAGACTATATGTTAGGTCACAAAACAAGACTAAAAACATTTTAAATATTTAAATAGTGTCAAGGATCTTCTCTTATCAGAGAAGATATATATATTTACTATATATATATATTATATATAATATATAGTAAATATATATATCTTATATATAATATATATTATATCTTATATATATAATATGTTAATATATATATCTTATATATATTTATATTTACATATTTTATTATAAATATATATTATATATAAGATATATATCTTATTATATATATTATATGTAATTATCTTATATATTATATATAAATATATATTATATATAAAAATATATATAAATATGTATATTTATATATGATATATTTGATTTATATATATTTATGTATATATAATATATATCATATGTATTTATATATATCATATATATCATATATATTTATATATAATATTGATATGATATATATGATATATCATATATAATATTGATATATATAATATTTATATATGATATAAATATATATGATAAATATATATATTTATATATGATATATATTTATATATGATATATATTTATATATGATATATATTGATATATATATCATATATGTGTATATATATTGATATATATCATATATATAGTATATAAGATATATATATATCGATATATAAATATATAATATGTATTTATATATATCGATATATAAATATATAATATGTATTTATATATGATATGAACTAATGATATATGATATCATATATAAATATATAATATATATAATTATTAAATAATATATAATATAAATATATAATATATATTTTATATATATCATTATGTATAAATATATATCTTATATATATTTATATATGATATATAAAAATATATCATATATATTTATATATGATATATAAAAATATATCTTATATATATTTATATATGATATATATCTGATAAATATTTATATATTTATATATTATATATATAAAAATATATATATGGAAATAACTGAGTGGTAAGATATTCTTTAGGCACTCATTCAATGATCTAATATATGATTATATTTAGAGGATTATATAAAGGGAAATAGCTAAGTAGAAACACTGTAAACTGAGATATTCTCCAAGCCCTAATTCTATAAACTAATATATGATTATACAAAGGATTATGTAAAAGGAAGTAACTGAGTAGTAACACTACAAACTGAGATATTCTTCAGGCCTTAATTGTGCCAGGATTCTGCTTAGCTCTCCTTCTTCAGCGCCTATATGGGGGGTTACCCACTCTACTAATTTTGGGTTTGCTGAACTCTTGTTTTTCTAGTTCTTTAAGATGCATCATTTGATTGTTTATTTAAAATGTGTTCTTTTTTTTTTTGCTATGTAAGTGTTGGTATGTTGCTTTCCATTATCATTTGTTTCAAGAATTTTTTTGAAGTTTCTTCTTAATTTGTTTATTGACCCTCTGGTCATTCAGGAACATATTGTTTAATTTCTATGTATTTGTATCGCTTCCAATATTCCTACTGTTATTAATTTCTAGTTTTATTCTATTCTGATAAGAGAAGATCCTTGACACTATTTAAATATTTAAAATGTTTTTAGTCTTGTTTTGTGACCTAACATATAGTCTATCCTTGATACTATGAATTTGAGGAGAAGAATGTCTACTCTGTAGCTCTTAGATAAAATCTTCTGTAAATATCCATTAGGTTCATTTGGTCTAAAGTGCAGATTAAGTCTGATATTTCTTTGTTAATTTCTGTCTGGAAAATCTATCTGTTCAATGCTAAAAGTAAGGCATTGAAGTCTCTAGCTATTATTGCATTGGAGCCGACCTCTCTCTTTAGCTCTAATAATATTTGCTTCATATATCTGGGTGCTCCAGTGTTGGGTGCATACATATTTAAAATTGTTACATCCTCTTGTTGAATTGAGCCCTTTATTATTATATAGTGTCCTTCTTTGTCTCTTCTTATAGTTTTTGTCTGAAAATCTATTTTATCTGATATAAGTATAGTGAATTCTGCTCTTTTTTTGGTGCCCATTGGCATAGAATATCTTTTTCCATCCCCTTATTTTCAGTCTATGTGTCTTTATAAGTGTGTTTCTTGTAGGCAACAGATCATTGGGTCTTGTTTTTTCAAGATAGCTGGACTTCAAGCTTATTAATTCTTTCTTCTGCTTGCTCAATTCTGCTATTAAAGAACTCTGATGCATTCTTCAGTATGTCAATTGCATTTCTTAGCTCCAGAATTTCTGCTTGATTCTTTTCAATTACTTCAATCTCTTTGTTAAATTTATCTGTTGGAATTCTGAATTCCTTCCCGGTGTTGTTTTGAGTTTCTTTGAGTTTTCTCAACACAGCTATTTTGATTTCTGTGTTCAAAAGGTTACATATCTCTGTTTCTCTAGGATTGGTCTTGGGCGCCTTACTTAGTTTGTTTAGCAAGGTCACGTTTTCCTGGATGGTGCTGCTGCTCGTGGATGTTCTTCCTTGTCTGGGCATTGCAGTTAGGTATTTATCGTAGTCTTTACTGTCTGGGTTTGCTTGTAGCTGTCCTTTTTGGGAAGGCTTTCCAGATGCTTGAAAGGACTTGAGTCTTGTGATCTAAGCTATATCGGCTTTAGCAGGGCACCTCAAGCCCAGTAACACTGTGGTTCTTGCAGACTTGCACAAGTACCACGTTGATGGTCTTGGAGAATTTCCAGGAGAACTCTCTGGATTCCCAGGCAGAGATTCTTATTCTCTTTTCTTGTTTTCTCCCAAACATACAGAATTTCTATCTCTCTGTTCTGTGCTACCTAAAGCTGGGGGTGGTGACACAAGCACCCTTTTGGCCACCACCTCTATAACTGTGCTGTGTTACACTTGAAGCCAGCACAGTGCTTACTGGGTCTCACCCAAGGCCTGCTGCCACCACTCCCTGGCTACTCCCTGCATTACCTCAAGGACATGAGGCTCTATTTCAGGCGGCAAAGCCAGTCAGGCCTATGCCCTTCCCTTCAGGGCAGCAAGCTCCCCTAAGCCCTGGGTGGGTCCAGAAGTGCCATTTGGGGAGTCAGGGACTAGAGCAAAAACCTTAGAATTCAACCTGGTGTTCTGTTGTATTGCAGCTGAACTGGAACTCTAACCACTAGATGCAGTCCTTCCCACTCTTCCCTCCCCTTTCCAAAGGCCTCACCCTTTCGAAGAAGTGCCTCACCCTATAGCCACTGCCACCCAGGCCACGAGGAGTATTTCTAGACTACCAGCAATGTTCCCTTAAAGCCCAAGATTTCTTAAGTCAACTTACCATAAATGCTACCTGTCCTGGGACTCACTTATCAAGGAAGTGGACACCCCTCTGGCCCAGGGCAGGTCCAGAAATGCTGTCCCAGAGTCAAGTCCTGGAACTAGGGACCCCAGGAGCTTGATTGGTTCTTTGCCCTTCTGTGGCCATGCTGGTACCTAAGGTGCAACACAAAGTTACCTTTACTGTTTCCCCTGCTTTTCTTAAGCAGGAGTTTTGCCCCGGAGCCACCACAGCTGATAATATCCTGCATCTTACCTGAAGCCAGCAAGTCTCAGAGGGCTACCCGAGGCCCTTGGTGTAGTACTTGAGTATTGCTGCTGGTTATTCAGGGCCCAAGGGCTCTTCAATTAGCAGACAATACATGCTGCCAGGACTGGGTCCTTTTTTGCAAGGCAGCAGGTTCCCTTCTGGCCCAGGGTGTGTCTAGAAATGTCATGTGGGAGCTAGGGCCTATAATGGGGTGTCATGACTCTGACTGTGCCCTGTTTTTCTGTGGCTAAGCTGGTATCCTAGATGCACGACAAAGTCCTTTCCACCTTTCCTTTTCCTCTGCTCAAGTGGAAGAAAGGGGGGTCTTTTGGAGCCATAATTTGTGCAGCCTGGGTTTCTGGGAGGGTTGAAGCCAGCACTCTCTTAGCTGCCACAGCTAGTGTCTCCGTGTGCCACACACAGTCCCAGTTCACTGTCTCTGGGCCTAGCTAAGCACCAGGACTTGCCTAAGAGTTTCAGTCTTTATGGCCCAAATTGCCTTTCAAGTTTACTTGGAGACACAGACTGTTCCAGCCCTTGGTGGTAAGGTTTGCAGGCACCCAAGTTCTAATTGTTGGGATCAGTGATTCTCCTCTAGCGAAGGCTGGTTTAAATGCTCCCTCTGTGGGTGGGTGTCAGCTGAATTTGGTGCAGTTTTCCTTTCTGTTCTAAGAAGACAGCACTGAGTTCAATTCCTCACAATTTCTGTGTTCTTCCTTCCCCGGCACCTAGAGACATTCTCCACACCATGCCACCATGGCTGAAAGGTGCGGGAGGGGTGGCAACCTTGATTTAGGACTGTTTTTTTCTATCTCTTCAGCGTCTCTTACAGTCATATGAAACCAGGTACTATGAGTGCTCACCTGATTTGTGGTTGGTATGAAGGTATTTATTTCTGTGTAGACAGTTGTTAACCTGGTGTTCTTGTGGTGGTGGGACAGACTATCAGTGGAGCCTTCTATTCCACTAACTTGCTTTGCCTCCTCCTCCTTGGAAAACTAATTTTTAAAAATCAATTCTCCACAAATTGATATATATTCTTTTTTTTTTTTTCACTTTAGGTTCTTGGGTACATGTGCAGATCATACAGGACTGCTGCATAGATACATACATGGCAAGGTGGTTTGCTGCCTTCCTCCCCCCATTACCTATATCTGGTATTTCTCCCCATGTTATCCCTCCCCACCCCCTCCTGTCCCTCCCCTAGTCCCCCTAAACTGACTGCAGTGTGTGATGCTCCCCTCCCTGTGTCCACATGTTCTAATTGTTCAACACCCGCCTATGAGTGATATTATGTGGTGTTTGATTTTCTGTTCCTGTGTCGGTTTGTTGAGAATGATGGTTTCCAGATTCATCCATGTCCCTATGAAGGACATGAACTCATTGTTTTTTATGGCTGTGTAGTATTCCATGGTGTATATGTGCCACATTTTCTTTATCGAGTCTATTGTTATATGTTCCATCGATACCTAGTTTATTAAGGGTTTTTTAGCATAAAGGACTGTTGAATTTTGTTGAAGGTCTTCTCTGCATCTATTGAGATAATCATGTGGTTTTTGTTTTTGGTTCTGTTTATGTGATGAGTTATGTTTATAAATTTGCATATGTTGAACCAGTCTTGCATGCCCGGATGAAGCCTACTTGATCATGATGAATAAGCTTTTGATTTACTGTTGCATTCTGTTTGCCATTATTTTATTGAAGATTTTTGTGTTGATGTTCATCATGGATATTGGCCTGAAGTTTTTTTTTTTTTTTTTTTTAATTGTGTCTTTGCCTGGTTTTGGTATTAGTATGATGTTGGTCTCATAAAATGAGTTGGGGAGGATTCCCTCTTTTTTTATGTTTGGAAAAGTTTCACAAGGAATGGTACCAGCTCCTCTTTGTATGTCTGGTAGAATTTGGCTGTAAACCCATCTTCACCTGGGATTTTTTTTAGTTGGTAGTCTATTAATTGCTGCCTCCACTTCAGCCCTTGTTATTAGTCTATTCAGGATTTCAACTTCTTCCTGGGTTAGTCTTGGGAGAGTGTAAGTGTCCAGGAATTTATCCATTTCTTCCAGATTTACTGGTTTGTATGCATAGAGTTGTTTGTAATAATCTCTGATGGTAGTTTGTATTTCTGTGGAATTGGTGGTGATGTCCCCTTTATTGTTTTTTATTGCATCTATTTGATTCTTCTTGCTTTTCTTTTTTATTAGTCTGGCTAGTTGTCTATCTATTTTATTGATCTTTTCAAAAAAACAGCCTCTGGATTTGTTGATTTTTTTGCAGGATTTTTTGTGTCTTGATCTCCTTCAGTTCTGCTCTGATTTTAGTTATTTCTTATTTTCTGCTAGCTTTTGAGGTTTTTTATCTTGCTCCTCTAACTCTTTCAATTTTGATGATAGGGTGTCAATTTTAGACCTTTCCTTGCTCCTCAAGTGGGCATTTATTGCTATGAATTTCCCTCTAGACACTGCTTTAAATGTGTCCCAGAGATTCTGGTATGTTGTGTCTTTGTTCTTGTTGATTTTGAAGAACATCTTCCTTCATTTCATTGTTTATCCAGTCGACATTCAGGAGCCAGTTGTTCATTTTCCATGAAGTTGTGCAGTTTTGAGTTTGTGTCTTAATCCTGAGTTCTAATTTGATTGCACTGTGGTCTGAGGGACTGTTTGTTATAATTTGTATTCTTTTGCTTTTGCTGAGGAGTGATTTACTTCCAATTATGTGGTCAATTTTAGAGTAAGTGTGATGTGGTGCTGAGAAGAATGTATATTCTGTTGATTTGGGGTTAAGAGTTCTGTAAATGTCCGTTAAGTTTGCTTGGTCCAGATCTGCATTCAGATCCTGAATTTCCTTGTTGATTTTCTGTCTCATTGATCTGTCCAATAATGACAGTGGAGTATTAAAGCCTCCCACTATTATTGTGTGGGAGTCTAAGTCTCTTTGTAGGTCATTAAGGACTTGCTTTATATATCTGGATGCCCCTGTATTGGGTTCATATATATATTTAGGATAGTTAGTTATTCTTGTTGTATTGATCATTTTACCATTGTGTAATGCCCTTCTTTGTCTCTTTTGATCTTTATTGGTTTAAAGTCCATTTTATCAGAGACTAGGATTGCCATCTCTGCTTTTTTTTGCTCTCCATTTGCTTGATAAATCTTCTTCCATACCTTTATTTTGAGTATATGTGTGTCTTTGAATGTAAGATGGGTTTCCTGAATACAGCACACTGATGGGTCTTGACTTTTTATCCAATTTGCCAGTCTGTGTCTTTTGATTGGGTCATTTAGTTCATTTACATTTAATGTTAATATTGTTGTGTGTCAATCTAATCCTGCCATTTTATTACTGGTTGGTTGCTTGCCCTTTGGTTGGCATAGTATCTTCATTGCATCATTTATCATTACCATTTGGTTCTTTTTTGCAGTGGCCGGTACTGTTTTTCCCTTTCTGTGTTTAGTGCTTCCCTCAGGAGCTTTCATAGGGCAGGTCTGGTAGTGACAAAATCTCCCAGCAATTGCTTGTCCATAAAGGATTTTATTTCTCCATCACTTGTGAAGCTTAGTTTGGCTGGATGTGAAATTCTGCGTTGAAAGTTCTTTTCTTTAAGGATGTTGAATATTGGTGCCCACTCTCTTATGGCTTGTAAGTTTCTGCTGCGAGATATGCCATGAGTCTGATGTGCTTCCCTTTGTGAGTGACCTGACCTTTCTCTCTGGCTGCCCTAAGTATTTTTTCTTTATTTCAACCCTGGCGAATCTAATGATTATGTGCCTTGGGGTTGCTCTTCTAGAGGAGTGTCATTGTGGTGTTCTCTGTATTTCCTGTATTTGAATGTTGGCCTGCCTTGCAAGGTTGGGGAAGTTCTCCTGGACCATATCCTGAAGAGTGTTTTCCAGCTTGGATTCATTCTCCCCTTCATCTTCCAGTACACTGATCAAGCATAGATTAGGTTTTTTCATCCCATATTTCTTAAAGGCTTTGTTCATTTCTTTTCACTCTTTGTTCTCTTTTTTTCCCTTCTCGTTTTGTTTCATTGAGTTGATCTTCAATCTCTGATATCCTTTCATCTGCTTGATCTATTTGGCTATTGAAACTTGTGTATCCTTCAGAAGTTCTCATGCTGTGTTTTTCAGCTCCATCAAGTTGTTTATGTTCTTCTCTAAGCTGGTTATTCTAGTTAGCATTTCGTCTAACCTTTTATTCAAGGTTTTTAGTTTCTTTGCATTGGGTTAGAACACGTTCCTTTAACTCAGAAAGTTTGTCATTATCCACCTTCTGAAGCCTGCTTCTGTCAATTCGTCAAATTCATTCTCCGTCCAGCTTTGTTCCCTTGCTGGTGAGGAGTTGTAATCTCGTGATGGGGGAGAGGCACTCTGGTTTTTGATGGTTTCATTCTTCTTGCGCTGGTTTCTTCCCATTTTGTTGGATTTATATAGTTTTGATCTCAGGTAGCTGCTTGGGGAGGTGGCCTTTCCTTTGTCTGCCTGCAGAGGCGCTGCTGGGTTGCCACGGGTTCAGTGGAGCTGCTGTATCTCTTATTTACTCAGGAAAGTTAGGCCGGCTCTGCAATGGTGGCTGCCCCTCCCCCCCATCGAGCTGGATAGTTCCGATTGCTCTTTAGGTGCGAAACTCCAGCATAAGAGTTTTTTTCAGTCTGCTGGGCTTTGTCAAGGTGAAGTGGGGGGACCCATCCTGCTGTATGGGCTGCTTCCCTGTTTTAGTTCCCCTTCCCTCTGTGGGGAGGGTAGATCTGTCCAGTTGGCTTTCTGGCTTTCTCTTTGTCAGCCAGTACTTCCACCTAGATCTATGCTGATGGCCCCCACAGAGCCTGCCGAAATTGCTGTTCTCCCTTGTTTAGGCAGGTTGCTGAGGCTTTTCAGCCTTGTGAAGATCTGTTCTGTGGGTTGTAAAGGGCTTGGGTGGAGCACTGTATCTGAACTGAAGTCCCAGAAGGGGAGATTCCCCCATCCTCCAGTCGGTTGAACATGTCTCCTGGGTGTGGCAGTGCCCCACCTTGCCTCAACTTGCCCTATTTGGTTTATACCCACTCTCCAACCAGACCCACAAAATGAACCTGGTACCTCATTTGGAATTGTGGAGACCAATTGGTTTCTGCGTTTCTCTCACTGGGAGCTGCTTTCCGGAGCTGCCTCTCATTTGGCCATCTTGGGATCCTCCCTGATATATATTCTTAAAAAAAAATCACTTAGAATCAAAATCTCAACAGGGTTTGTCATTACTATAGTTGTTTACTCATTTGGTTAGTGAAATGCAATGAACTGATTTAAAAATTTTAATGGAAGCACAAAATGCCAAGAATAGATGAGTATTCTTGAAGAAAACTAAGGTAGTATAATTAGCAAGATTTATTATAAAGATATTATAATAGTATAGTATTGGCATAGAAATGGAGGAAACAATAAAATAGAAAAGAATAGTGAGCCTCCAAAGAGGTCTACACAGATCCAGACTCTTGGCCGTGTAGATGAGGTGGAAAGAGTAAACTTTTCAAGGAACAGTGCTGTAATTAGGAATTCATATTTTAAAGTAAAATTGTATTCCTAGTTCACACTATGCTCAAACTCATTTAAAGACCTAAATTTAAGTATTTATACAATTCTTTGACAGTAATACAGAAAAATCTCTTCGTGGAATTTGGGTAAACAGTTTTTTTTTTTACTCGTGATACAAATAGTATTAATCATAGAAAATATTAATAACTTTGACAACTTTAAGATTAAGAAGTTGTGTTTATTAAAATACATCATTAAAAGAGTGAAAGTATAGCCCACAGAATGGGAAAAACTATTGGCCACACATGTAACTGAACAAGTTTATATATCTAAAACATGGTGACATACAGAAAATCTGATAGAAAAATGAACAGGAAAATTGAATGAGTATGCATTCAATTGTTGGGGGTTGTGTGCCAACCTCGAACACCGAATTCATACCTCAGAGTTTAATTAGCCCTGCGGGGCGGGGTCTTAAGAAGTTGGAAAATTTTTGATAGGCGATAGTAATATCTCAGTCAAATTAATTTAAATTGTTTATTATTTTCAACTCAGAACTGCCTAAACTGAGGAGTCTTGTTTTGTGTAACAACAAAGAAATGGAATATCTCTGTGGACAATTCCCTGATACCATTGTTTGTTGTTCTGTCCTTTTCCATCTGAAAGTAGGATTTGGGTATAATTAAAGGGACATATTGGCTTATATCCTTCTAAGGGCACCTGCCCATTTACATTCATAAACTAATTTCCTAGCAGCAGTAGAGTAGTTACAATGTGACAATGTTGAGGTACCACTGTGTGATTCTGCATACAATCACCATACTATTGTATGAGTGTATACATATATACAGTTGTCCCTTGGTATCCATGGGGAGATCTGTTCCAGCACCTCCCTCAGACTCCAAAATTTGAGGTTGCTCAAGTCCCTTATATAAAATGGTGTATTTGCATACAACCTGCTCACATCCTTCTGTACACCGTAAATTATCTCTAAATTACGGACAATATTTAACACAATGTAAATGTTATGCAAATAGTTGTTACGCTTTATTTTAAAACATTTTGTTATTTTTTATTGTCTTTTCCAGATATTTCTTCTTTTTCTTCTTCCTCTGTTTTTTTCTTTGAGATGAAGTCTCACTCACTTTTTCACCCAGAAGTATAGTGGCACAATCTCGGCTCACTGTAACCTCCACCTCACAGGTTCAACCAACACTCCTGCCTCAGCCTCCTGAGTAAGCTGAGATTACAGGTGTGCATCACCACCATGCTTGGCTAATTTTTGAGTTTTAGTAGAGATCGGGTACTTTTAGTAGAGATGGGGTATTGTCATGTTGGCCAGGCTGGTCTTGAACTCCTGATTTCCGATGATCCATCCTCCTCAGCCTCCTAAAGTACTGGGATTACAGGCACTGAGCCACCATAGCTGGCCACTTTCCAGATATTTTTGATATGGTTGATTCTGTCTATAGATGTGGTACCCATGAGGTGAAGGGCTGACTGTACATGAACACATACATACTTGGTTGGTATCAATATATGAGACTACAATTTTACTTTATCTGTATATTTGACTAATTGTTTTCAGATAGATTTGTTCTATTTTAGCCTGCCACAACTCAGTTTTTGGTAAGTGATCTCTTGCTGCCAGTTGTCCACTAGAACAACTCTATATTAATTCAGATATAATATTTTGAGTAGTGGATAGAATATTATATCAATCTCAGAGTCAGATCACTGAAAGTAGTGCAGAAATTTCCTGTGTACCTAAGCATTTGATTCTGCAGCCTTTCACGATCTTGAGCAGGATCTGAGGTTGCTTTGAGTGCTCCCAACCTAGATGAAGGCCCCCATCCTCTAGCTGTAAAGCATGGCCAAAGCAGCAACTTATCTAGATCATGCCTTGATAGGAAACTCGAGTGCAGAGATTCAAAAGAAGTAAAAGCCCATGAGGTTAGAGAGGCTCCAGTTTTAAGGGTAGGGTCAGAATTCCCTGGTCATGACTCCATTTGATGAAGCAATTATTGACCCAGGTATGGATGAAATCCTGATGAACTGGGTTTTATTGTGCTTCCTCATATCCTTTTTGTTTTCTTTTTGCATTTTTTTTGGCTGAGTTATTATTAGCCTTAACCATCTTGAGGCTAGAGATCCTGCCCTAACTCAGTTTTTGGTAAGTGGTCTGTGGCTCCTGATGTCCTTTTGTGAATAGAGTTGTTTTGTTTTGTGGTTCTTTTCGAAGCAGGGTCTGGAGGCATGTGGTGCAGCCTAGGAGGAGATCTGAAGTGACTGAGTGTCCTTCTCTGTGTGGTATGAGCCAAATGAAAGGCAGCTGTACTGTGGCCTGAAGAACTTGGAGGAAGCTAATTTTTCTTTTCTCCTGTGGAAAGCCACTAATTTATGCACATCCCAGAGAATTAGTTTGGAGAAGCTTGTCCAAGTATCGAGTGGGCTACCTCTAGTAGCCTACCAATCTGTGTACCTCTTAGAAAGGGGAGGCTAAGAGAAGAAAGGTAATATAGATATTTCTCTGTAGTCTAGACATTGCTATGGCCAAAAACATCTCATTCTGGGAAGGCTATTGGGTTTTATACTTTTAATGATCATTTATTTTATGAAAGTCATAAATTTAATGAGATGTTAATTATAGCTTTGTGTATTTAATTGATGAAAATGAAACTCTGGTGTATGCCAAGAACCGAAGTCTATTTTAGTACATTATAAAATAAAGAGTAAGTGATTTTGTTTCCCTCACACTAAAAGTAAATTGATTTGGGAAATTTTTATGGATAACACAAGCAGAGAGCATATTGACTAGTCAATTGCTTCACAGGAAGAGTAATATAAATATCGCTTTTAAATTAAAACCAGGGCGGAGACTGTGTTTGCCATGATGGGAACAATTTCAGTGTTTCAGCTGATGATCAGGAGCTCTAAGATTTTCTAAACGGCCACAAGGGAGAGACAAAGAACAAAGATTCTATGCAGGTGATACAGAACTTAAAATGTCTAGGGTTCATTCAAATCAGAGTGACTTTAATTCCCTTTAGTAGTGCCTGTTATTCCATTTTAACAATGTTTGTGAGCAGTAGGAGCTCTGACAGTCACATTTGGTGTGACCAACCACTAAGGCTTTCATTTTTTTCTGAAACTGTTTCAGAATATTAATTTTCAAACAAGTCAGGAATTATAAGTCACTCAGGGGAGGAAATAAAGGCAGGGTCATTTTAAATATAGGTAGAGTCATCTTTAAGTCTGGTCACTGTGGCTCATGCCTGTAATCCCAGCACTTTGGGATGCCGAGGCAGGCAGATCACTTGAGACCAGGAGTTAAAGACCAGCCTGGCCAACATGGTCAAACACCGTCTCTATTAAAAATACAAAAGTTAGCCTGGCATGGTGGCACACACTTGTAGTCCCACCTATTTGGGAGGCTAAGGCAGAAAAATCACTTGAATGCAGAGGCAGAGATTGCAGTGAGCTGAGTTTGCACCACAGCACTCCAGCCTGGGCAACAGTGCAGACTCCAAAAACAAATGAAACCAACAAAAACACACCACTTCTTTAAAACTTAAAAGTGACCATTATTACTTCCCTAAAGTACAGTTACTGGAGCTAACCTACAAAAACATATGTGGTTCCTTGTCCAAAGCTCTCAGACACGATGATGGGAGTTGGGACATCCTTAAAAATGAGAAAAGCCTTGAGTGTAAGACCCACTTCCTCTAAGACTGCATCAAGCTCTTGTTTTGAAGTGTGGGATATTTAAAACCCTCCCGTCTAGGTTGAACACAGTCTTGGTATTGGAAAAGAAATAAATTATATATCCTGAGCAAAGTGATCCTTGGATGAATGAGCTTTATTGTTAAGTAGGTGCTTTTTGTGTGACTAGAAATAACCTGTTTGGTTTGAGCAGTTTGACTCTGCTTGCTGTGGGATTCAGTAGTCATACACATAGTCTAATGCAGGCAGAGTTATAGGTGATGGCAGATCCAGTAACTGTGTAGGACGGTAAGTTGGCTGAGAGTGTAGTTTCCAACTTCCAGGGTTGGAAATGTGGCTTCACTGCTCACTAGTTCTCGGCAAAATGAAGAGAGTAACCAAACCAAACCCATGTCCTGTACTGTAGGGATTGGACAAAAATGTATAGTCCAAGGGAAATCATAAGAACTAGCTCCAAAGTGAGACAAGCTAGATTCCGTATCTATCCTACTGTTTATAAGCACTATTCTATTAATAATTTTTCTAGACTTAGAACTGTGAAATTATAGAAGTAAATGTCTCAGAAATCATGAATTATCCTTATCATTGGCAGCATATTAGTTTCTGTGAATAGACAAAATGTGGCCAAACAACATATAAAAATTGCTCCTCATCACTGGTCATTAGAGAAACGCAAATCAAAACCACAATGAGATACCATCTCACGCCTGTTAGAATGACTACTATTAAAAAGTCAGGAAACAGCCAATGTTGGCGAGGCTGTGGAGAAACAGGGATGCTTTCACACTGTCGGTGGGAATGTAAATTAGTTCAACCATTGTGGACAACAGTGTGATGATTCCTCAAGGATCTAGAACCAGAAATACCATTTGACCCAGCAATCCCACCACTGGGTATATATCCAAAGAATTACAAATCATCCTCCTATAAAGACACATGCATATGTATGTTTATTTTTTGCAGCATTATTTACAATAGCAAAGACTTGGAACCAACCCAAATGCTCATCAGTGATAGACTGTATAAAGAAAATGTGGTACAGAGATATACCATGGAATAATATGCAGCCATAAAAAAGAATGAGTTTATTTTTTCTTGCAAGGACATGATGAAGCTGGAAGCTATCATGCTCAGCAAACTAACACGGGAACAGAAAACCAAACACCACATGTTCTCACTCGTAAGTGGGAGATGAACAGTGAGAACACATGGACACAGGGAGAGCAACATCACACACCAGGGCTTGTCAGGGGATTGCAGAGAAGGGGAGGGAGAACATTAGGACAAATACCTACTGCATGCAGGGCTTAAAACCTAGATGATGGGTTGATAGGTGCAGCAAACCACCATGGCACCTGTATACCTATGTAACAAACCTGCACATTCTGCACATGTATCCCAAATCTTAACAACAACAACAACAACAACAAAACACACACCAGTTCAGAAGATGAATTTCCTGGGTTCAAATCCCTTCTCTACTCAAGGATGGATTACTCAAAGGCAGAAAAATGACATGCTGAGGCAGGCAGAAAATCAGATACTAACACCTTTTTGGAAGTGAAATTTGTTACTGAATGAAACTTCAGTAGTAAATATCAGAAAAATCCAGACTTTGTTGAAGATATTTTCATCTATTTTCTAGGTGACATTTTGTTTAAATCATAAACCATTCATGAAGAGTGAGTTCCACAATGTATTCATGGTTATGGGCTTCAATTAAGCCCTGGCTGTTTCTCTTATTCACTTTTGTGCCTTCAGAAAAGTTATTTTATATCCCTTAGTGTCAGTTTTCTCATCTATGAAATGGGAATACCAGTACCTACCTCAGAGGACTCCTGGGAAGATTACATGAGATAATTCACAGTAAATGCCTCACACAATGCCTGCAACATACTGCCCACTCATTATGTGTTAGGTGTCATTACTGTTCTTTCATCTGACAAATATTTCATGAACACTTTCATGTGCAAAGCCCCTGGCAAAGGCTACTAGAGAAATAAAAGGAAATTATCTAGAATTGGGAAGGATATGCTGATGGTATTCAGCAAAAGACATGCTCTAAGTTAGTTGTCCTCATGGGAAGCCACTCTACTCTCAACAAAGCTTAATGAATGATATTCAAAACAAATGATAACACGGTCTAAAAGCAAACTGGAGAAAATATCTAGACATACACCCATTAATCCCAGAGACAAATCTCCAGTGAGAACTCCCCCTAACCAAAGAGTCAGGCTGGGCTAGAAGATTAAGAGAAAGCTCAGGGGATGCTGGGTTGTGAGTTGATTAAGTATGACTGGGTCTGCTGCACGCAGTAATCCTGTTCCAGAGTGAAGCCCACTGTGCCTGTGGACCTCCCTGCCCACTACGGACAGTGCCTTGATTCCATGTGACCAGAGGCGTCAGTTGCCTGTTTTGTGGTAAGATTGAATAGGTATATAGACTTAGTAGCAGTTGTTAACATGACTTTGCCCTTTGGTTGAAATAAAAGTACTGGAAGATGGAGCTGCCCCCAAAGACCCAACCCCCCAGCTCTGTGACCCTCAGTTTGAGCACAGGCCTTTTTTGGGGGGAGGTTAGGTTATACCCAAGAATCCTTCCAGCAGTGGGAGAAAACATGTAGAAAGGGCTAGGATATTGCTGACTACTACCATTATTGAGACCATGTCTGGGAAAACATCGGTATTCTCTAAATATACAAGGACTGAATGTGGACATCAAGGGGGTGAACACTGAAATGAGATTCAGTGCCCAGGATGTGCATGCTAGACTTGACACCGTAACAGTCCACTATGGGACCGGGAGAAATCTAAGGAGTACCCTATAGACACGTAATGTCTATGCATGTTGTGGTGTGCAAACATGTTCACCGTTACCAAACAACAGCTTTGCGAGGAAAAGATTCGTATACTGACGTCATGGATGTGAAGACAGAAACGCAGAGAGGTGAAGTGATTTTCCATAAGACCAAAGCTGGCTTAGGGCTCTCTGCAGGATTCCAGCGTGTCTCGCTTGCTATTAGAAAACTTCTTAAAGCATAACAAGTTAGAAACTTTGTTCAGGGATGGCAGAGATGAGAAAGGGATATGGTTGTTATGGGAACGCATGGTCTTGAGAGTTATTGGTCAAAAATAGAACCCTCAGGAAGGCAGGATGAAAGATCCTTTCTGGGAGACTAAGAGGTGAAGTGAGTCTCTTGGGGAAAGCAACAGGGTAAACAGAAAAACAATAAAAAGAAGCACAAGAGCACCTTTTTCAGAAAGGGGTTTCAGTTATTCTTATGACCTTGGCCACCACCTAGAGCTCAGGCTGGTAAGCAGGTTGCAGGCTCCAGGTACTGAGCACATGTGGCCAAAACCCTGGTAGGAGAGTTGGCGGCTTGATCTTGCCTCTTCTCTCCCGCATTGTGGGGCATCCTTTACTTCTTGGCACAGAGGTACGCTTGCATGGGGTTTTCCTTCCACTCTGGTAGGGAGGCCAAGCTGTTGGCCACCTCCTTCTGGACAGGCCAGCCCCAGGCCTCAAAGAAGGGAACTAGATTCTTCTTCACTCTTTCAGAGAACTTCTTCACCCATAGATTCATCCTGCCAGTGTTGTCTTCGGGGATGTAAGAGAGGGTCTGGTACTCAGCAAAGAGCTGGGTGAATGGCTCCCACCCAAAGGCCTCCTGGAGCTGTAAAGAGAAAGAAGAACAGAATGAAAAGTCGTTTGCAAAAGTGATGCAACATGTGTGTTCATAAGTATATTTCATTCACCTGATTACCTCCCCTCAATCGTTAACTTCACCCCGATATGTACCCCTATCTCCCTACTCTACCCCTGCATATTAATGCAATCTCATTGGCTCATTCCACCCCTTGGTCACAAAACAGCACCCCCTGCCTGTAGTGGGGGTGCTCAGGGGAAACCTGATGTCTGAATAGTGGTTAAATACTCAACAAATGACCACTATAATTATCTTTAATTTAAAAAATTGTGTTCCCAGATCTTAAGTGTTTTCCTTAGCATCAGGACAGGTTTGGGCCTGACTGAGATGAGAAACCTTCACTTCCTACATATTTGGCCTATTGAGATTCTAAAAGCTGGGCACCTCCAATGCTATGATTTCCAGACATCATAATAATCCTGATTTTATAGCCATCTCGGACCTGTGACTATCTGCAAGGCACAATATTGCTCTGTCGAACACTGCATTTAGGGCAGAAAAAGAAAAGATCCGGCATGTCTTAAGGGGCTGAAAATGAGAGTGGCTCATGCTTCATAGGGAAGCCCTTGGCCAAAGGCCCTTTTTCACTAAGATTATGCATATTTTCAGTGAGCGAGGTTCTGGGGTTTCACATCCCCACTCTCCCTTTAATAGATGAGCGTTCTCTGACTCTGGCTTGTAAAAGCTCGCAGACAGATGACACCACGGAAGCCGAGCCTCCCTCGGAGTCTCACTGTTGTACCCTCATTATTGCTCCTCTCTTCTCACTGGCTTGCTCTTTGACACTTTTAATACACCAGAAAATTCAACATTTATCAAACATATAACACTTGTTAGACATCGACAACATGCCAGCTATCGTGCTAGGCAAAGATGACTTAGAGCTCTTGTCCCTCTAGAGAACACTGGCCAAAGGGAGAGACATGTAAATAAACACATTGCTAAAAATGTTGGCTTATCAAGGAGACGATGTCCAGGAGAAGGGGACAGCAGAGCTGAATTTGGACAGGTGACTTGACAGGTAATGGACAAGATGATTCAGCAGCAGGAAGAAAACAAGGGAAGGCACAGGAGCCAAAACAGCAAGATGTGTCTGTAACCATAAGCAGGTTGGTATGGCAGAAGGTGAATATGGAGATGAGAGCAATAGAAGATACAGCTAGAGATCTGGCATGTCTGGTCAGGAAGGGCCTCCTATGCCTTGCTAATAAGCTTCAACTGTATCCCATATGTGCTAGAGGACACTGTAAGCATTTTCTAGACAGAGTATTAACATTATTTTGGAAGGAGTGTAAGGAAGATGGATCATAGAGGACTGAGGCAAGATGCTGGGACAACTTACAAGGCTACTGGAATACACTGAGGGAAAACTAATGAGGGCCTGAGCTGACGCAGCAGGTGCAGGGATGCCGGGGAGAAGCACTCTAGCAGGAAATGGGGTCACAAGGTGCCTGTTTGTCCTGCGGCCGAGTCTCAGTTGTGGTCTCTCTAGAGCTTCTGAGAACTGATATTAGGGGCACCACAGTGTAGCAGAGAAGCGTAGAATTAGGGCTTAAGTTTACACTTTAGGGGCAGTCTACCATTCTGGTCCATGGTCCTGTATACCCCAGACTGGCTATCAAAGGGTGTGGAAGTGGATACAACATAAAGTTCCCTCATTGACTGGGCTGTCTGATGTTCATGCTCAGAAAATTAGTGACAGGCAAAAAAATCTAAGAGCATGTATGGCAATGTGAAAGTCTGGGGCTTGTCATTACGTCCTGATTTTAAGTTCTAGGTCCTTCACTTAAATGGGTGCTTCTTGACAAGTTGCTGAAATTAACTTTAACTTAGTGTGTGGCTCTGTGAAAACGAGCCAGACAGCTCCTATCTATAGAGCTGTGGGAGATCTGACAGGCGAACAACACTGACAATTCAGAAACCTGGACATTCAATGCTGGACTAGGGGAGGGGGCAGGGATTTGTGTTTATTTCACAGTTGCTTTATGACTTCAGTGTTCTCCTATTGGCTTGATTGGGTATTCATTTTAAATCATTTTGGTTTCAAGTGGGATGATGGATGCTGAGACCCTTGCTAGCAGGTTTATCTCTGACAATGCCTTCTTATTGTAACACAGCTGCATTGCAGACACCCTGTTATTATATATATATATATATATATATATATATATATATATATATATATATATATATATAAAGTGTAACACTCATTTGACCCGTAAAATTTAGGTGAAACACATTAAACAAAACAATGCCCATTTATGGAACACTTATTAGGAGACCAATTACAAAGCCAGTGAGTGGAAGAACTGCGATTCAGCTTCAGGAACATCTCACAAAATTACTGCCCTTGAATAATATGTTATATTTCTATTTCTATTTTCATAGTACTTTTCATTTCCTCTTACATCGCAGAATCACAAGGTGAGTGAGACAGCTGCCATTCTTTCTGCCTTAGGGGGGCATAACCCGAGAAGCACCACCATGAGGCCCAGTCCCTCTCATTTCCAGGGCAGGTGGTGGTCCAGGCTGGTGAGTAGTGAAGGAGCTGGAGAGCTCCTGGGATCCAGGTTGCTACATGACAGAGGAGTCTGGTCATCCCCTTCCCCCAGAATTTCGGCTCAGTACCTGTAGATACGTTTCCAGGGCTGTCCACACATTCCAGTCACACAGGGGGGCTCCCTTTCCCAGGTGGTCCTTGATTCTCCTCTCTCGTTCTGGAGGGCTCAGAGCCTCATGGGCCTTAGCCCTGGGGATCCCTAGGACTGTTTCATGCACATAGACTGACCAAAGGTTGCAGGTGGCCTCGGTAGTGTGTGGGCAGAACTCCCATCCATCCTGCTGTTGGTTGTGGCCAAGCTCATGGATGGGGCCCCACAGACCCCGACTTCTCATGCTCGTCTCACTGATGAGCTCTTGCACAGACTCCAGGTGGCACATGATGGGGTATCCTGAATGCATCCAGCCTGTGAACACAGAAGGAAGAGATGAGCATGAAGGAAGGTCCACCCAAACTATCTCCTTCATTCTTCTCCATATGGGACTTTTCTTCACCATCATGGTCATCCCCAATACTTGCAGAATCTCTATGCTGATTGGAAAGCAGACAGCTTTCCCTGACTTGGTCAAAAACTGAATAGTACCTAATCCCCTTCTTAGCCTCTCACACCTGAGTTGTGCCCTCCTCTTCACTCCAGCCCTGAAGAAATTAGTTATACTTTACATAGTCATTCTTGCTGGAATTTTATACGTTCACTTTGTGTGTGTGAGTGTCTTTGGCATCTCAGTCTGTGATATGATGTCCTATGTCTGGATTTGACATCCTTGAGGGCTGGAACAGTGTCATTCTTTCTTCCCCATGTATGCAACTTTTATCCAGGTTTACACTCAATGACAGAGATAACTTTTGTCCTTATTTGAAGATACAAAAATTGAGATCCAAAGGAACTTCCCCATGTGGGATCCAGAGTTCCTTATTTTGCTTCCTATGCACCTGTTCCTTTTTAACCACTAAGTATCTAACATACACCTCCTTCCGTATTTCCTCTTTTCATTTTCAACTCTGGCTTATGTTTGAAGAAAATAGTTCATTTTGGAGGCTCTCCTTGAAATGACCCTGGTTGCCATCTATGAATTCCCAATATAATTTTTTTTCTGAGATTGTTCAACCATCCGGTGAAATCTCACCTCGTAGATGTCAACAGTTTGCCTTTTCACATGTAAACATTCTTTCATCCCCATCATAGTCAATGTCCTTTATAACCTTTTCCCTTGCTTTACTAATAAAATTATGCTTACACGTCTTGAATATTCAAAAAAGCCAAAGTAATAGATAAATGGTGTCCACTGACTAGGAGGATTCCTGGAAGCACCCACCAGCTGAGATCTGCACATCAGCCACAATTCTCTCGGGTCGGCGGAAAGGGAAGGGCTGAGCCGCCAGCCTGGCCACAGCCTGCATGATCTCATCCCAGAGGCGGAGCACAGGCTCAGGGTTTTCCAAGGCCTGGAGCTTTGTGGTTGGCACTGTCAGGATGATGTTGTTCGTGGCCAGCTCTCCCCAGGGCGCAAGGTTCTCCTGCATCTGCCTCTTCCACTCCTCTATCGATGTCTTACCTGGAAATAAATAGAATGGAACCTACCACACCCACTTTGCAACATACCTTGAGCTTAAAAGTACAACTTGAACTCTGGAAGAACACGCAATAATGTTCTCCTTGTAATGGAAAGGACTTCCAGACTCTTTGTCTGCTCTGAAGTCTCCATGGACACAAGGTATGCCATATCTCCTGCCTCCATGTTCTCCCCCAACAGTTCTTGTTCTTTCTCTCCACCAAACCTCATCCCTCTCCCATTTAGCAACCATCCCACAATTCCCCCACTAAATGTTCAGTCCACTTACCCAGCTTGTAGTATGGGGCATGCACAGCCCCCGTGATAGTGACAGACACAGGGCCTAGTTGTCTGCCTTTGGGCACAATGATGTAGAGGAGGCCGCCCCAGAGGCAGGAGACTGACTGTTTGGTCCTGTCCATACAGCATTGGTGAGTCACCACGGGGGCTCGACATAGCTTCCTGGCCTTGGTCAGGTCATCAGTGTGGCAACCAATCTGTATCTGGACAGGTGATTACACCAAGTGTGGGAGGAATTAGAGTCCTTCGATGTGTGTGAGGTGGTGTAGATGGAAAGCATTACACAAACATGCCCATGAAAACCCAGCTTCCCTTTTCTATGTGCTAGGCAAGGTATCTTAGGAAATTTTAGCACTCCAAAGTCATTTGGACTTCAAAGCATGTAAAATCATTTTTCCAAGGATTTAAACAGCTCCACTGTAAATCTTCACCTGACATGAATTGGTGGGAGACCAGGCTGATCCTGACAAAGGCCTTGTGTCTTTGCCAGGCAGAATCCTGGGCTCTTCCAGCAGGACCTATACCAGTGTGGTGAGTCTGAGGTTGGGAATGAGCTCGGGGACTCTGCTCTGTCCTCTGTGAATACACATGAGGCCCGTCCAGAGGCAGTGAGGTTGATTCTCTCTCCCTCTTTTCCCAGAGCTTCCCTTCCTGGCCAGATGGATGAAGATCTGTTTTTTTCTAGAATCCTGGAGTTGCTTTTCTTAGGTTTGATGTTAGCAAGCTCCAGAAAGAATTCCAACACAAAAGAGACCCTAGCTGTGGTAGAAGGTGACCCTCAGAGTCAAGGAGGCAGGATGAATTTAAATTCTTAATTTAGGGCATATTTTGGGGAGTGATGGGATTATGGACACACTTCAGGTGTCAAGATAAAGAGATAAAATAAGAGTTTGTGCAGAATGTGCTTGCCAACATCACAGCCCAAATTTCCACTGCAGGTTTCATACTAACTCCCCCTGAATCTGCACATGGGACCCATGAGGAGGCATGAAGAGGGAAGTGCACATGCCCAAGGACTTTCCAGCCCTTTCTTTTCCTTCTACCAATCACCTACTGATCACAGAACCCACTCCCTAAACCTTCTCTAATACAGGAACTCTTTAAAGGAGGCACAATGAGACAGATTTGAGCTGGACTCCTCTCCTGTCTCCTTGTTAGTCAACTTGCAATCAAATGCTTTCTTTTTTTTTTTTTTTTTTTGGTCAAAACCTCAAGTGTCATAGTATTGGCTTCTAGCACATTCTACAGTGAGCTCCTTTTACTTGATAACACTAGGCACTTTAGTCACTCACTTAGGTGCCCTGAAATTCAACTGTAAAATCTGTAAAATGGGAAGCATAATCCATCCCTGTACTCTTGGCTGGATTCCCATGAGCTGGAACTGGACAGTGGATGAGAATGATACAGCTCTAGGGTGTTGAGAGGTGGCAGCTGTAGGTGTTTAGCCTACCTTCAGGCCAGCAGAGGCAGCAGCTTCAGACAGTGAGACTTCTGCATTTTGTCCTTCCAGGAGGTAGAGACCAGTACTCACCCAGCAATCATTGTTGCCTGACAAAAATCACAGAGAAAGTTCTTCCTGTGTGACTTCATCTACACTTGGGGCCTCCCAGCCCCTCCCATAGGTGTAGCTTCTCCCCTGTGTATCTTAAGTCATCCATACTTCTTCTTGGATTCATCTCTCCTAAACCCTAAACAGAGCCCCAACCTCCATTTTCTTGAAAGTACCTGATTAAGAATGGAGTCAGCTAGGTGCAGTGGCTCATGCCTGTAATCCCAGCACTTTGGGAGGCCGAGGCAGGTGGATCACCTGAGGTCAGAGGTTTGAGACCAAGCTGACCAATACAGTGAAACCCCTTATCTGCTAAAAATACAAAAATTAGCCAGGCATGGTGGTGCACACCTGTGGCTGCAGCTACTCAGGAGACTGAGACAGGAGAATTGCTTGAACCCAGGAGGTGGAAGTTGCAGTAAGCCAAGATTGCATCACTGCACTCCAGCCTGGGCAACAGAGTGAAAATCTGTCAAAAAAAAAAAAAAGAAAAGAAAGAAAAAGAAAAAAGAATGGAGTCAGTCTTCCTAAGGGTCTGAGGATAAGTACCTGCAATGTCCTGTTTAGTGTCAGCCAATCCCATTTTCCCCTAGGTCTTTCATGAACTGGGCACACTGTTATCTTTTCATACCTGGGTTGTTTCCTTCAATCTCTACGGTGATGGGGTGTTTTGAGGGGTACAAATTGGAGGAGCAGATCCTGATGCCAAGCTCCTTGGCCAGCTGGGAGCAGTCAGTTAGAGAGTGAGCCAGCGGAGTGGCCAGAGAGAGCACAGCAGCCTCAATGGAGTCACCAGCAACTGGATTTTCCCAGCTCACAGCTGGGAGTGCAGACCCTCTTAGCATCTTCCTCAGGAGCCTATGCAGGGATATGTAAGCAGGGACCCCCTCCGCAGGAATCTGTAGGAAGGCTGCGCCATCAACTCTCAACTTTGCCAGACAGCTCTTTTCCAAGTTCCCAATTCCGTGGTTTAATATAGCCTGGAACTCAGACAGTGCCTTGCGGAAGTGGTAGCTTCTCATCTCAGGGGTTGGAACAGGGAAGCAGCCTGAGCTGAGAGTCTGAGGCAGGATGCTGAGGCCAAAGCAGTTGAGGATGATGTTACCAGGGAAGCCAGCCAAGGGGGAGTGGCCAGGGTTCTGGGAGGCCCACCACCGGGACTGGCCCCCAATCAGCAGCCCCCCACCCTCAGCCACAAACTCCTGCATCTGCTTAGCTTCCTTGTCACTGTAGGCCTTGCAGCAGTAGACACCCAAGTTGCTGTTCAGATGTGGCTCCAGGTTGCATTCCAGGCCACGCTCTGATAGGAGGGAACACAGATCTTTTAGACTTGTGTTTACCCCAACTTTGCCTGTCTGGCCTCCAGCCAGCCAGCGCACAGCATTGAGCAAGAAGGGCCCCATCTTGGGAGCACAGAGCAAGCACTCATGGGCAGCCAGGACCACCCGACCTCGGCCATAGCGAGCAGCCGCCAGGAAGCAGTTGAGTGAGGCATCCAGCCCCAGAGGGAAGGCCAGGGCTCCATGCACCAGCAGCGCTGAGGGGACTCCCCCTGCCCTGATGTCCAGCTCTGAGATCCCCTCCAGGAGCTGCTGTTGGTCCTGCCTGACATCCTCCCCACACCTGGAAGAGATAGGAGAAACAATGAGGCTACAGTTAGTTAATGAGCCACTGAATTGTACTCACTGAATAGAGAAATCTATGTGCAGGTAGGAAGATTGCATTGTTCATGACAACCTTCCCATTCTTACTAATATTAGAATTTTAGCATGTTAATATCATCTATTTTTATCTTGTTTAGGGCATATTTTTTCACAACTGATGGAATATTATTATTTAATTGGTAGTGTTTGCTGTTGCTTAGTGATACATAAAATAACAGTATTTCTCACAAACAATGTTGTCATAGATCTGAGGAAATGCTATAGAGGTAGTGATTGCTCTTACTTGCATATCTTAAAATCCACATTTTCTAAATGAGCACCTCCAGAAATTCTTCCCATTTAGTCAACTAAGTATTGAATATTCTGGCTTCAGTTTCTTATCTTTTAAAATATTTAATCATATAAACAAATTACAGTAGAAAAATTAGTTTATCAAGCCCAGAGAAAGTCATACTGCTTATTCATTTCTTGAGCTAATTTTCTGTAAAGGAAGTCTGTAAAATCATCAAATTTGTATTCTCTATAGGGTAGTTCTGATCTAGGAACACATCACAAGTAAATACTTGAAGATTTATACAAACACACATAGTTTTTAAAAGTTCACTCAAATCTGGTTAGAGTATTTACTTCTTTTTAATAAGGAATGTCAAAATGTAATGAATCTAGAAAAGGCTTTGTATTTCAAGAATTTTTTAACAATTTGTAGATACTGTAAATGTCAAGCAATAGGAGGTTGGTTAAGTACATTATAGTTAACAAGAGGTTGCAAACAATACAGTGATTAAAATAATTATTAGATAATTCAAAAAATGCTTAATGGAAAAAATTTTTAGATTAGATTACAAGATACCATGCTCTAAATAAGCCACATTTTGGGAAAAATCAAAAACCATAAAATTAGACATAGAAGCAGAACCTAAACATATTTATCAAAATATCTTTGTTAAAAAAATAAGTCTTCAATGGTCATCTTGGCTGGTGGGATTGTAGGTCATTTAAATTATGTTTATAAAGCTTTATTGTCTCAAATTTTAAAATTAACATTTATTTTATCATTAGAAATTAAATATTTTTTGAAAGTATAGTTTAGTCTGGGAGTAAAACATTATTGAAAAAGGTAACTCTTGTGCAGATTCTCTTGAATTTCTTTTCAGCATGAAAATTAGGAGATGTCTTAGTTTTGTCATCCCATCTTCAAACTCACATGGCAAATGTCATAGAGTTCAGGTATCAGGTCTGCCTGTGGCTTTTTACCTGTTTGAACTCAAGATATTTCAGGGAGTTAATGACATTGAGCTACAAGACTTAATAATAAAACATTCCACTCTAAGCATTCTTAGCATCTTCTCACAGGCACCTGGCAAAGTCTCAGCTAATGGTAGTAAGCCTTCAATATGGAAAGCTGCAGTTATCTGCAGATATCCTCTCCACAGCTAATTAAAATGATTGCATACATTTATCCATGTGCCCACACACATGTACACAACCACAGTAGCATTGGGAATCTAGGAAGTACCTAGACTGGTTGACTAAAGCAGCAAGAACCACATAGGATTAAAGAAAAAAAAAAAAAAAACAAATTCTTAGCACAAAAGCAGCATAAAGTTAAAAAAGGGGAGCTCACAGGAGAGAAAGATATTTGCAACAGATTGAACAGATAAATAGTTAGAATCCAGAATATATGAGTAATTTCTAAGGATAAACAGAAAATATTTTTAAAGTATATGCTCAAACAGCTCATGACAGATGAAATCCAAGTGAGATATTCAATGTTTCAAATGATATAATCACATAAATGCAATTTAATTTAATACCATTTTTTACCCAGGAAATTAGTAAACATTTCAAAAGCTAACGATATTAAGTGCCAGCAAGAGTGTGAAGAAAAATAGATAGCTAGTTATCAAAATATTTAAATCTTGTACAATATATGTTTACTATTTTACGTGTGGAAAACAATAAAAGTAGCTGCTATTTAATTAGGTTTAATATATGCTAGGCATTTAACATATGTATTATATCTTTTAATCATAATAATAAACTTGAAAGTTATTCTCATTTTAAAGATGAACTTTGGACAAACTAGGCAATTTTCCGCATGTTTCTTAGCTAATAATGGGCAGGGACAGGAAGCAAATGTGACAGAGCAGGAGTACCATCATCTTGGACAAACACTGCTACTTTAAATTCCAGCTCCCTTTCTAGCCTCATGAATTTCAAGGAAATCACTTTTCTTCTAACTACAAGCAGCAAGAAAGAGCAGACAGTAAAACACAAATAAGACAGCTCAGGCACAGAAGGAGGTGGGGGCAAAGAAGTCTCTTGGGTAACTGTCAAACTTCACCCTCATACAATGGGCCCCAGTAAAACAGTGGGCCTTAATAAGCACATTCCTTTTCTTCAGGTGCACTATGATAAGGAAGCTAAAAGCAAGGGTGAGGGGTATGAAGCTACAGAAAGATGTATAGGAATAGACACACAACTCTCCCTCCCAGATAAGCATAACAAAGAGACACAGAAGCAGCAGAAACCTCTCATAGACTCTCTCACCCTGAATCCTTAAAAACTCTTAGTCTGTAAGAGAATGTGCCTCTCACCTAACATGGCCAGAAGCCCCTCTCAGGTTTGTTTTCTCTAAATTAAACCTGTCCTTGACTGTCAAACCATCTTTCATGTTTCTTACCTCTTTAATTCTTACAAAACCCAGCTGGCTTGCCTCTAAAACCACCAGTGTCTACATATCAGAACTTTCTCAATCAATTACTGAGTTTTTGATGAAACCTACATCTGGGTACAAGGTTATTGACAGGTATACTACTGAGAATAACTTGGCTGGGGGACCCGCCACCCAGGCAGCACTGAAGGTATTGAGAGGCAGACACCCAGATAGAACAACAGAGTGGATCTCTCTGGGGGATAACAGCCTGAGAGCTAAGAGGCTAACAGTGTTCAAGGCTGAGGCCCCAAGCAAATTCTCATCCACATATTTATTTGCTTTTAGGTGATTCTTAGTAATATACAGGTTTTCTATATTTACTCATAACTCAAAAATATACCAATTAGGCAGCTGTTACCCACCTACCACTAATTACAAACTAAAAGGTATTCTCCACAAGGGAGCTACAGGGGCAGGGCAAACTTAATGTTTCTCAACAGTATACCTTATGCAAAGGAAGCTTTACAGGATGAGAAGGTGTGAATAATTCTGTGTTTAAGAAAGGAAAAGCATGTGTTACTTCAGAGCTGAAAGTGCAGGGGAAGCCACTGAGGATGAAAGGAAAGGAAGGGGATGGCATGTTTAGGAAATGTATTATACCAAACCACACCTGAGCAGACAAGTAACATGGGTGATAGGTTTCTGAATGCTGATAAAAAAGCTGCCAAATTAGGAAGTTACAGCACTGACTAATTGTGAAGTGCCCTGCTATCATTTTCACTATATTAAAGGTAAAACATCTAACAATTTATACATTTTTTTCTTGAACATAAAGGTAATGAAGTCTACTGGTCATAATCAAATATATCTTCACTTGGCTTGTTTCGTTTTTCTGTTCAGATTGTATGGGATTTAAGAATACTCTTCTGGATTTAATTCACTCTGATAAATATAAACAGGATAGAAACACCAGAATCTAGAAACAATGTTTTCTTAGGATCTATAACATCAAAAGAAAGGGCTAGAGAGAACTATGTTGATCAGATGCTTTAAAAAACCTTTTGAAGACCTTCTGCCCCCAACATCTTTTTTTGTATTTATAATTAATTTAATACAGATAAACTGTAGCAAATAACAAAACTTTAAAAACGGTCTTCAACATCATTGAACAATATGGGCATAGATAATCAGAGAGGTGCCTTGAAATTGTAAATGTATTTTTCTCTTTTAGGCTAGTAGATACAGGGTAAAATCTATTTAGGTCTCAATCATGCCTATTAGACACACAATATTATTTAACCTGTTTTAACCTAATAAATTTAAGAAAATAATTTAGAACACTTATTTAAAAAAAATTGCAGGTACATAAATTACTCATCTGGAATAGTCAGAAAACAATTGCTACCCACCTGTGAGCACAGTTATATTCATATTTCTAGGTCAGATCAAAATTCTGCTTAAAAATATAAATATTTCTAACAATGTCATAATGTTTACTCTTTCTCCTGGTTTTATTAACTATATTTCCAATCTCTGAAGATTATTGTGAGAATTGAAGGAGATAATACAGGTTGAGCAGCCCTTATGCAAAATGCTTGGGATGACCAGAAGTGTTTCAGATTTTGATATTTTTCAGATTTTGGAATATTTGTAAATACATAATGAGATACCTTGGTGATGGGAACCAACTCTAAACACAAAATTCAATTATGTTTGCTATACACCTTTACACATAGCCTAAAGGCAATTTTTACAATATTTTAAATAAGCTTATGCATGAAACAAATTTGTATACATTGAACCATCAGAAAGCAAAGGTGTCAGGTGTGGGATTTTCCTATTCTGGTGTGGTGTTGGTGGCACTCAAAAAGCTTTGGATTTTGGAGCATTTTAGATTTGGGATTTTTTTGATTAGGCCTGGTTTGTCCACTCTTAGGGGACCTAGTAAGCTAGGCCCTCTTCACCCAACCACACATGGAATTCATATGGGGAGCGCAGCTCACTACTCTGCTTAGAAGACGGGAAAACTCTGGTATCCTTTCCTGATTCCACCATATCCTCAAGTAGCTCTCCTGCTTTTACATTTGAAAGTTTTTCTTAAGTGTCTACCCACCCAATTTGTTCACTTTTCTATGAATTAGAAAGCATTAATTATAACTCTTGAATTTGTGATTTTGACTATTTTCTTTCTATTGTACATGAGAGGTTGATTGCTGTTAGGAGATTCTCCATCCTGGGCCACCTGTCAATTACCTGTTCTCCTTGGCCAGTGATTAGCAATGTATGTTATCATGATCAAAACCTTCCACATCCATCCACTTATTATTTTTCATTTATTTTATCAGATTTGGTTCAGAGAGCAATTCTGGGATCTACCCTCATTTCACAGTTTTTAACCTGGAAACTACATTCATGGATCTTGAAGATGGAAACAGAACTGTGGTGCTTATAACCTGGAACTCTTTGGACAAAGTCTTTCCTACTCTATAGGACTGTATTGAGGACAGAGATAATAAATCTTCCTCAAGAGAGTCATACAGCTAAGCTACTAGTACATATTTACAATTTTTACTTAAAAATAATAGTGACAGGGACTCACTATGTTGCCCAGGCTGGAGTGCAGTGGTTACTTGCAGGTGCAATTGTAGCACTCTGCAGCCTTGAACTCTCAGCCTCAAGACAGCCTCCTGCCTGAGTATGTGAGTATGTGTGCATCAGCATGCTCAGTTATGTATTTACTTTGACATGAGCAACTGCTAATATTTTTTAGACCTTGCAGATTATACTATGTATAAGCATAATGGGTGGCTGGTTGATATGTAAAGTTAACTTTCTCCCCAGATTCTTCTGTCATGGTATAAAGGTAGCAAGTGCCTTTGGATTTGCTTTTAAATATTAAGGTAACTGCCGTGCTCTCTTCAATTATATAAACATAGGTGTGCCCTTGGGGATAGGATATGAGAGGATCTTTTGTTGGGGTTTTTAGAGACTGCCCCACTCTTTGGCAGACAGAGTTGGGGTGGGGCAGTGAACAATTCTTCAAAGGAGCTCCAGGGCCTTCCAGTGGAGATTTGAAGTTAAGGAACCTGCTAGGTCAGTCCAAGGACCTTTGCCAAGATTTATTCATAGGAATGTTCACTGACAACCTCTAATAGAACTTGCTTTGAAGAGACTCAGATTCTGACCTTCTGAGACCCTCAAGGAGTCAGTCATCTCTGGCTCAGTTGTTGGCCAAGGCTGGAAGTCTCTGATGCAACCTCCAACCCCATATTCCCTAGTAGGAAGCTGTCTGCAGGATTAACACTAGTATATAAGGCTTCCCTTTCTCTTGTTATGGTTTTATAACAATTTAATTTATATAGTTTCCAAATATTAATTTATATAGTTTCCAAATATTTGTTGATCTCTAATGTTAGGTATTATAGGAACTGAGAATGAAGCAGTAAATGTAATAGGCAAGATCATGGAGCTCTGTATTCTGGTTGGCCAAACAGGCCCTAGCAAGAAACAGAGGAGATAGTTATAGAGAGTGATGTTTCAGGAATAAATGGAGAAATATGATGAAGTGAAACTGGATGGACAGTCCTAATTTCAGTAGGGTCACTGGGGAAGACTGCTCTGAGGAGGGTGTTTGAGTTACAACTAAAGAATAAATTGGATTTTCAAGAGCTAAGAGAAAGCCCAGAAAAGGAAGAAACAATTGAAAACCAAGATCTTTCATGTTGAAATGCCAGTGTTAATCTTTTGAATAACTAGATTTCCAAATATTGTGATATTTTATAAAACAAGAAACCTAATGTTACATGTGGTCTTTATATTGAGAGACAGTTCTAAAATACTTTAAAGATGTGTATGGCTTGTTATTGTTCTGTTCAGGGATTCAACTTCTTCCTGGTTTAGCCTTGGGAGGGTGTAAGTGTCCAGGACTTTAACAATTTCTTCCAGATTTTCTGGTTTATGTGGATAGAGTTGTTTGTAGTAATCTCTGATGGTGGTTTTTATTTCTGTGGCTTTGGTGGTAATATCCCTTTTATCTTTTTTTTATTGCATCTATTTGATTCTTCTCTCTTTTCTTTTTCATTAGTCTGGCTAGAGGACTGTCTATTTTGTTGATTTTTTTTTCAAAAAACAAGCTCTTGGTTTCAATGATTTTTTGAAGGGTTTTTTTGTGTCTCTATCTCCTTCATTTCTGCTCTGATCTTTGTTATTTCTTGTCTCCTGCTAGCTTTTGAGTGTTTTGATCTTGCTCCTCTAGCTCTTTCAATTTTGATGATAGGGTGTCGATTTTAGATCTTTCCTCACTTCTCATGTGGGCGTTTATTGCTATAGATAGTTGAGGCAGCAATTAATAGCCTACCAACCAAAAAAACAGTCCAGGTCCAGATGGGTTCACAGTCAAATTATCCCAGATGTACAAAGAGGAGCTGGTACCACTCCTTCTGAAACTATTCCAAACAATACACAAAGAGAGAATCCTTCCTAACTCATTTTATGAGACCAACATTATCCTGATGCCAAAACCAAGCAGAGACTCAACTAAAAAAGAAAACTTCAGACCAATATCCATGATGAACATTGATGCAAAAATCTTCAATAGAATACTGGCAAGCCAAATGCAACAGCACATCAAAAAGCTTATTCATCACGATCAAGTAGGCTTCATCTCAGGGATGCAAGGCTGGTTCAACATACACAAACCTATAAACGTAATCTACCACATAAACAGGACCAAAGACAAAAATCACATGATTATCTCAATAGATACAGAGAAGGCCTTCAACCCTTTATGCTAAAAACTCTCAATAAACTAGGCATTGATGAAATGTATCTCAAAATAATAAAAGCTATTTATGACAAACCCACAGCAAATATCATACTGAATGGGCAAAAACTGGAAGCATTCCCTTTGAAAACTGGCACTAGACAAGGATGCCCTCTCTTGCCATTCCTATTCAATATAGTATTGGAAGTTCTAACCAGAGCAATCAGGCAAGAAAAAGAAATAAAGGGTATTGAATTAGAAAAAGAGGAAGTAAAATTATCTCTATTTGCAGATGACATGATTGTATATTTAGAAGACCCCATCGTCTCAGCCCAAAATCTCCTTAAACTGATAAGCAACTTCAGTAAAGTCTCCAGATACAAAATCAATGTGCAGAAATCACAAGCACACCTCTAATGCCTGGATTGTGGTTCTAAATGCAGATTATGGTTCCTAGCAGAAATATGGGCTGTATATTAAAAGAAAAGAAGAAAGAAGAATAGGGCTTTTTGGAGAAATGGAGAATCCTGGGCCTGAGCAGGAAATGTATGAGATGAAACTGAAACCTCCTATTATACCAAAAGCCAGGAAGCTCATTAAGGTTGGGTGGAAAAGATCCAGGAATAATCTTTAATTGGCTCACAATAGCCACCAGGAAGCTCATTAAGGTTGGGTGGAAAAGATCCAGGAATAATCTTTAATTGGCTCACGATAGCCAAACACGACAATTTCAACATCAATCAGGATAATAAATGAAACACATTGTGTTTTCAATCATGATTTCATAATGATTCTAAGAAAAACTTAAACACATTGGTGACCTCGGGAAGATGCTAGGAAACCAACTCAAAATTGAAAACTGGTTTTAAAATGATAAAGAGAGAATTCAACATTTATTTTGCCTTTCCTATATAAATTATGCCATAGAGTATGTAATTGGTGAATGGAATTTTCTTCTATAAAACTATTTTTTTATAAATAACAAATAAAACTAATACTAAAATTTTAAACTCATCATTTTATATACACAAATGAATGAGTCTAGGGCTAAGCAATGGTTATTAAGGACTGCCACCCTCAGTAAGAGAGAAAGTCAGACCATTATGTTCTACCCAATGGAAGTACATACTGCCACCTATAAAGTAAGTCAAAAATTCAAACATGAATCTGATCGAACCTCTAGATTATGAGTTGGGAAACTTTTCCTTAAAAGGCCAGACAAATATTTTAGGTCTGTGGGCCATATGGTCTCTGCTGAAACTACTCAACAATGGTAGACACTGGAGCTTGAAAGCAGCCACAGTTTTTGAATGAATGGGCATGGCTGTGCTTCAACAAAACTTTATTCACAAAAACAGGGGGCTGGCCTTAGTTTGTCAATCCTGACCTAAATCAAAACCTAACTTTTAATTTGTATTATGCAGAAAATACAAGGAAAAGATGAATATGTCAAATCAGTGGTCCCTAACCTTTTGGTACCAGGGACCTGTTTTATAGAAGACAATTTTTCCATGGACCTGGCAGGGGATTCAGGATAATTCAAGTGCATTATATTTACAGTGTACTTTATTTCTATTATTAGTACATTCTAATAGATAATGAAATAATTATACAACCCACCATAATGTAGAACCAGTGGGAGCCCTGAGCTGCTTTCCTACAACTAGATGGCTCCCAGCTGGAGTTGATGGGGGACAGTGACAGATCATCAGGCATTAGATTCTTCTCAAGAGCGTGCAATCCAGATCCTTTGCTTGTGCAGTTTGCAGTAGGGTTCACGCCCCTATAAGAATCTAATGCCGCCACTGATCTAACAGGAGGTGGAGCTCAGGTGGTAATGCAAACGATGGCGAGCAGCTGTAAATACAGAGGAAGCTTCGTTTGCTCACCCACTGCTCATATCCTGCTGTGTGATCTGGTTACTAACAGGCCATGGACTGGTACCCGCATATTAAATGATACCCCAGGGAGGCAGTCAATTTACCTTTCCAGGTTTTCACCCTTGCTCCTCACTCTGCCTGGAATCCTTCCTCTCACAGATGCCCACATGGCTTACTCCCTCACTTCCTTGAGGTCTACTATCAAAGTCTAGACTGAAGGAAACTGTTTGAGAAAGAGAATCTGGTGTCTTGAACAACAGCAACAAAACTGTAAGTCATAGAAAGTTGGACAGAAAATGCGTATCTTAAAGGAGATATAAAAGTTGTATCAAGAAATCATCATATTTTGGCTTTTTAAAATACCAATGTTAACACTTTTTTTTTTTGAGTCAGTCTCACTCTGCTGCTCAGCCTGGAGTGCAATGGCATAATCTTGGCTCACTGTAACCTCCACCTCCTGAGTTTAAGTGATTCTCCTGCCTCAGCCTCCTGAATAGCTAAGACCACAGGCACGCACCACCACACCCTGCCAATTTCTGTATTTTTAGTAGATTCTCACCATGTTGGTCAGGCTGGTCTCAAATTCCTGACCTCAAGTGATCACCTGCCTCACCTCCCAAAGTGCTAGGATTACAGGTGTAAGCCACCGTGTCCAGCCCAATGTTAACAAATTTCGAAAAATAAGACAATCATTCTCAGCAAACTGACACAAGAACAGAAAAGGAAATACCGCATATTCTCACTCATAGGCGGGTGAGAAAAATGAGAACACATGGACACAGGGAGGGGGTCTACTACACACTGGGGTCTATTCGGGGGAATGGGGGAGGGACAGTGGGAGGGGCTGGGGAGGGATAGCTTGGGGAGAAATGCCAAGTGTGGGTGAAGGGGAGGAAGGCAGCAAAACACACTGCCATGTGTGTACCTATGCAACTATCTTGCACGTTCTGCACATGTACCCCAAAACCTATAATGCAATAAAAATTAAAAAAAAAATAAGACAATCATGGAAATAAATGATGACACTAAGGAATTATTCTTTTAGGTTTGATAATGGTGACTTGTAGTTATGTTTTCAAAAGACTTCATCTCTTTAGACATATATATATATATATATATATATATATATATATATATTTAAACTTTACAGATGAAAATACATGATGTCTGCTGTTTGCTTCAAAATAATCTTGGGTGGGGAGGAGTGGGGCTACAGATGAAATAAGATAGACCTGTAGTTGACTGTTTTTGGGAACAGGGAATGGCTGCATGAGGGTTCACTGTACTATTCTGTCTACTTTTGCATATGTTTAACGTTTTCAGTAATTAAGAGTTAAAATAACAAACACACGAAACATACCTTAGAATTGGTGGCAGGGATTACAAATGTAGAGGTTAACTTAGCTAAAGAGGAGAGTCCCTTGGGGCAATTAAGAGGGATTACGGTGATGAGACTCAACCTGCTTTTCCCTTAGTGTTAGAGTAAAAAAGTTGAAGTGAATCAGATCCACCCTAATGTCTCTGAGTAAACCCATCACCTCCTCAAATCTCTCAGAAGGGAAGGAATTCAAAGAGGTCCAGAGCTTGGGGCTGAGGGTCCAGGTCACTGCTAGCTGCTCACTAGTATCTGTATGCCCTTTCTTTTTTGTAGCAGAATCTTGATTTCTTCAGAGACACCAAATGCCCATTTAAAAATAGCCAGGCCTTCAGACCTCCTGGTAGTTCGGTCTGGAAGCCCTAATCACTAGACTTTGATTGTATTTTAGCAGCTAGGACCATCCTGGTCGCTAAAATATAAATAGAAGTCTAGTAGTTAGGGCTTCCAGAAAATGTATGATTTTATGTGGGTAACACCCCCCATGGGCACCGAGGAAGGAGAACTCTTCAGACCCCAGGCACGATTAGTGCCTGAAGTATAACTCACTGCTTACTTATATCTAGCTTATATATATAATCACATTTAGTCCCATATAATCTTTCTATATAATCATATAGGTATTGTAGTCAGAGCTATACTGACACATTTAGTGCTGATTTATAGAATCCTTCTACATAACCATATAGTAGTTTGTGGTAGGAGGAATGCCTAGAGCAGTCACAGAACAGAAGCAGTACATGGGAAAACAGCCAGACCAGGACAAGAACCAAAGACCCAGGCGGTCACGTCCCTGCCTGAAAGGGCATACACTGTATGGCAGGCTTGGAGCAAGAGCCTCTCCTCCTGATAAAGGAGTTGTAGTACCTTGCATCTAGTTCCTGTGGAAAGCAGGCCTTAGGCCTGAGATCCTGGAAATAACTGAGGGAGAAGAACCCCTTTGGTGTGACCAGACATGGCGGCTGTACACCCTGTCAGTCTTTTCTCACTTCTGTGCTAGCTCAAGTCATCCTCCCATAAATATCTTAAGAGAAGAGCACAAATCTGCCAGCTCCCACTGCATTAAGCTTACAGTATCCTTCTATTAGAAATCCTTTGAAGTCTCCAGGCCCCAGATAAAAAGTGTTGCGCAGGACACCTGTTGCACACATCCCACCTCCTTGCCTCGGTGACCAAATGGGGATGGACTCCTTTTTAGTATACGACCCTCTACTACTGCACATGGCACAGCCCACGATTGCACATGGCCCACCTCTCTGCCCAAGTGACATAATGGGGTAGCCCCCTTGCTTGTGACTCATGTGATTATGTATACCCTATCACTAAGCCTATCACTCACAACCCTTCCCCCTGCTTGTACCTAATAAATACAGATGCTTCTTGGCATTCGGGGCCTCGCCTGTCTCTGCTCACAGGTGGCATGGCTCCCCGAGTCCAGCTGCTCTTCACCAGTTCTTCAGTGTCCTGTCTCTTTGCTTCTTGGATCCCGTACCTCAGCACAGCATAAGGGATACCCCACGACCCTGTGGGGCCAACAATCCTACAATTTTATAAACTAAAAGTAGGCGTATCCATTCTAATTTATTATTACATGGGTATAATTCTGGTGCCTGGAGTCTGGAGTAGCAATGACAATCTTGTAGCCATAAGGATAAAATAACACACCATTACAGGGGTGGGCAGTGCTGGGGAGACAGAGCATGACCATAGGACATCATGGAGTCACAGCCACAGAGATGAAGTACTAACCTAAACTTCATGTTTCATAGAAAAAATAAATGGCTACATGGTTAATCTGCTATAATTAAGGCTTCTGCTACATGTGGCCAAACAGAAGTAAGTCGTCACTAATACCTGAAACCCAAAATATCCAGAATGAAACTCCTGATCTCCTCTAATCCATCTTCTCATTGTCTTTTCACAGATCAACAAAGAGAAGCACCTGTCTCTAATTGTTTGCCCTTTTAAGTCAAAAAATCTCAACTCCTCTTTCTCCTTACTCAATCCATCAGCCAAGCCTGTTGGGTTCTCCCTTCGAAGTGTGTCCAGAATGGAATCTGTTCTATGTAGCTCCATAGCTCCTGTCACCCTTATTTGGGTGGAGGGGTGACAGACACCCTCCATCTCTCCTGTGGTCTATTGCAGTAGTCTCCTGATTGATCTGCTGCTTCAACCTTTGCCTCCCACAGTCTGTTCCCCACCATCAATCAGAGGGTTCCTTTGGAAATTTAAGTCATATCATAGCAATCTTCTGTAGAGAATCCAAAATGCCTTCTCTTCTCACTGAAAATAAGATCTAAAGTTCTACTCCTGGCCTATCAGTTCCTATATGACCTGAGCTGTCATTCACTCAGCTCCCATCATTCTGGCTTCCTTGATGCTCCTGGAACGTACCAAGCAGGCTTCCATTCCAGATTTTCACCCTTGCTCCTGACTCTACCTGGAATCCTCTCACAGATGCCCACATGGCTCAGTCCCTCATTTCCTTGAGGTCTCCTTTCAAATGCCACCTACCAGACCTGCCTTTCAAGCTGGCCATGGGCTTGTTTTCTCTCATCTCCATTCACCTTTCATCATGGTCATTCTCTGTGTTGTAGAAAACTGCATTTCTGTGGCTCCTGCCTGTTCCCTGGATCCTGGTGGGCTCTGCCCATGGGAGGTAGAGGTGGAAGACTGAAATCAGGAAGGAAGAGGGAAGGAGGCCAAGTGTGTGCTTCTCTTTTCAGGCTGTGTTGCTGGTAACCACAGTCTTCTCTGAGACTCTAGCCCTCAGCACACAGACCTTGAATCTGTGGTTCCATCTCCTGCTGGGAAGGTGTAGCATGGCTCCAGCTTCTACCAGGTGGCTGCAGCACCTGGACTCCACTAATACCATCACCTTCCTCTGCTAGTTCTGCTGTTGCTGATCTCTGTGTTACCTGCTGTCCCCTACGTGTATTTTCAGCTTCTCTATCATGGGTATAGTCAATTCCCCACACTAAATCCCTTCTGCTAACAACACCAACAAATCCTGACAAATTCAACTTGGCCTGACTGATAGAACTTCCCTGAACACCTGAAATAAAATAGCCTCCATCCACCTTCCTGTTGTCATGCAATCCACTTATATTATTTTCCTTCATGTATCTTATCAATACCTGATAGAGTACATATATATTAATTTCCTTAATTGCCTTTCTCTCCCCTGCAATATAAACCTCACAATGGCATGGTTTGTCTGCCTCGATCTTTCACACAAACAAATAAATGTTCTTTCATGTATTTAAGAGGGACTGATAAGCACTTTCTATGTTCCAGGCACTAGACATGGAGATAGAGTAAGACAAGCTTTTCTATTCAGCTTTGGCCACAGGAGGGAGTGGCAGAGAGGGCCCAGCCTCTCTTGTGTCTTGGTGCATTTTAATCATCCTGTTTTTGATTTGTGATGGTTCCAAAACTGGGTGGAAAGTCACCTGTATTGACATGGAAGCTCGTTGAAGACGGGGAGCAACTCTATTGTTTAACTTGAGTCAGACTTCCTAAGGGGGGAACAGACACTCACCTGACATGGAGTGGGATCTTGGGCACCTTCTTAGAGACCTTGAACCGGGCCCTGTCCCCGCAGTTGTCGGTGAAGTACACTCCAGCCACACTTGTCACCTTGTTCCCAGGGAATTTGGACAGCACCTTGTCACTGCCGTGCTTGCTGGCCCAGTACCATGCCTGGCCCCCAATGAGCAAGCCCCCTCCATGTTTCACAAACTGGATCAGCGTTGCAGTCATGGCGTCATTGTAGGCACTGATGCAGTAAACACCCAGGGTTTTTCCTGGTCTTGGCTTGATCTGTGCCTCAAGCCCAGCATCCTCCAGGATGTTTCCTAGAGGTGTCAGGGATGGATGCACTCCCACGGGAGCCCCAGGGCAGGGACAGAGCCAGCTCACTGCATTGAGGAGAAATGGAGTCAAGCCAGCATGCATCAGGTAGCCCTCGTGGGACACGACCACGAGGCGGCCTTGGCCATAGGAGGAGGCAGCAATGAGCACCTGGCCCTTGTCATTCACCATCACGGGGAAGGCAGCCTCTCCAATAAGAAGGAGTTCACTGGGGGTGGGGTCCCTAGGGAGATCCCAGCTTGTCACTCCATCCATGAGGGCCTCAAAGGCAGTAGATGTCGCCATGGGTTCTATCAGCTGTGGCAAGGGAAGCAAAGACTTTGATGTAGTTAAGAGATACTGATAAGCACTGCTGGTCAGAACAGATGAAGAAAACAACTAAATTCATTCACCTCGAAATTGTATTGGATTCCCCACTGTGGGCCACACGCTGTTTTGGCACTGGGAGTTCAGCAAGAAACAAAAGACAAGAGGTTTCCCTTTTTGTGATTTGAGTATTTTAGGAGAAAGATAATGAAAAAATAAGTAGATAGACAGATATATAGAATGCAACAAATTAATCCCTATGATGAAAATAAAACATGATGACATGATATGGAGGAACTGAAAGACCCCTTTAGTTTTTGCGTGATAGGGAAGGCCTCTGAGAAAGTGGCACTGAAACTGAAACCTGAAATGCAGTGAGCAAAGAGCATTCCAACAAAGGGATTGCTTTGGCTGAGAGCAAGGGGCAGGTGGGAGCAGGACGTGAGGAGGAGTGAGGGTGGGGCCAGATCCTGCAGGGCTGGTAGATTAAGGTGATAGTTATGTTGGTGTGCCTGAGTTGGCATAGTGCTTGATTGTTTTGAACAGAAAGGTTGCAGACCTGTTAAAAACTGCAATCGTCCTGACAGCTTCAGTAAGTTGGAAAGTGCCCCCCACCCAACTTATCAAGTCTGCCATAATGGAGAGGGACCCCTCTATTTGGTAGCATTCTGCAGGTTCCGGAAGTCTTTTGAAATTTGCTGGGGCCTAAAACTGAGCTTATTTCTCCCTTTAAGCCGCTCCTCTTGGATAGATGACTTCAGCCTCAGTTTCCCCATCAAAAAGAGAATAATATATCTCTGGGAAGATTGTTTTTGAAGATGAAAAGAATATGAATAGTCCAGGTGTGGTGGCTAATTTATGTAATCCCCAGCACTTTGGGAAGCTGAGGTGGGTGGATTACAGCAGAGGTAAGCAGTTTGAGACCAGCCTTGCCAATATGGCAAAACTCTGTCTCTATAAATCTACAAAAAAAAAAAAAATAGGTGGGTCTGGTGGTGTGCTCCTGTGATCCTAGCTACTTGGGAGGCTGAGTCAGGAGAATTGCTTGAACCTAGTGGGGCAAAGGTTGCAGTGAGATAAGATCACGCCACTGCACTCCAGCCTGGGTAAAAGAGCAAGACTCTACCTAGAGAAAAAAAGAGGAAGAGGAAGAAAGAAGAAGAAGAGGAGGAGGAGGAGGAAGAAGAAGAAGAAGAAGAAGAAGAAGAAGAAGAAGAAGAGGAAGAAGAAGAAGAAGAAGGAGGAGGAGGAGGAGGAGGAGGAGGAAGAAGAAGAAGAAGAAGAAGAAGAAGAGGAAGGAGGAGGAGGAAGAAGGAGGAGGAGGAAGAAGAAGGAGGAAGAAGAAGGAGGAGGAGGAGGAGGAGGAGGAGGAGGAGGAGGGGAGGAGAAGGAGGAGGAGGAGGAGAAGGAGGAGGAGGAACAATAACGAATAAAAACGCCTTGTCTGGGGTTGGTACACACACAGTGAGCACGGATTAAACGAGTGTCTGTCCCTTTGTTGCCCTTTCTAGTTTCCCGGAGTGCCGAGGGCAGTGTTGCAGATTGCAGTCGCCTAGTAGTCCCCTGGCTGTCCCGTGCTGCCTCCCTCGGCCCATCTCTGAGGATCCCAGTGTAAGGGACTTTCCTGTATGCTCTGAGCCTTCTCACCTCTTCAGGTCCACAGGGCAGCCCTAAAGTGGCGGTGAGTTGACACCAGGGTGAGTTTCACCCAGTAGAGCAGGGAGTCATAGAAAAGTGCCCTGTGGCTTTCCCAGAGTAACCTCATTCTGTTAATCTCTCACCATCTCTCTCAAACATCAGTTCCTTTGGTTGGCAATCATTCTAGACCAAACCAACCTGGTTTTAGTCCCCAGGATATATTCTCATCCACAGTCTTCCTCTACAAGAACTCTAACAGGAGCCCTCACATTTCTTCCACTTTCACTAAGGTGAAACCCGCTGAGCGCCTCAGCTTGGCTTCTCCAGGGTCAGGCATGCCAGTGATTACTGGACGTCTTTCCTGCTACTTTCTTCCATGAAATCACTCCAAGCTCAGAAGGATTGACATTCTGAGCATGCCCTGTATTTCCTGTAGAATTCAATCTCTCCCTCTTCCCTTCCTACTCACCACCTTTTTCTTAATACTGCCGCGGGAAAGTGAGTTCACAAAAGAGAGCCAATACTCCGCAGATCATTGAGCATGCGGTACATGATCTCAGTCTCACATGGGACCAGTGAAAAAAAGCAGCGGAGAGAGATCCGGAAGCCCGAACTCAAGATCCTGGTAGCTACCTCCCAGAAGACAGGCGAAGTCTTTCACTTCTCGGGCCTTACCAGTATGTCCCGGAAAGCTGACCCAGCACTCTGCAACAAAATACGCCGTCGTGCGCGCACACACCAGTCACATCTTTATCGAATTAGTAATTTACAAGTTCAAAGAGGAGGTAGAAATGTATTTTGATACAAACTGCAAATAGCACCAGAATCACAAAACCAAATGAAACCAAAGACTTAGACCTAAGAAAAGAGGGACACCCCTGACCCGGGAATGGTTTGGGGCCTCTGGCACTTTGCGGCCACCCCCAGCGCCCTAGGTGCTCAGCCACCGCCCCCACCTCAAGACCCGCTCGGATTGGAACACTCACGCCTGGGCAGTACGGATTCCTGGGGATTTTCGGACTGGCTCTGCTGCGGCGCGCCGGGCACTTTACCGGAGGCAAGGAGGAGCGGTACTGGAGGCGGGGCTGCCTCGCAGGCTGGTCGCAGCGGTCCCGGAGGCGGGGTGGTCTCGGAGGCGGGGTCGTCCTGGAGGCGGGGCTGCCACAAAGGTGGGCGGAGCGGAACCAGAAGTGGGGCGGTCTCGGAGGCGGGGCGAGGCGGTCCCAGAGGCGGGTGGTCTAGGAGGTCTAGGAGGTCTAGGGTGGTCTAGGAGGCGGGGCTGTACTGGAGGCGGGGCTGTCTCCTAGGGGAGAGGCGGTCCCAGCGGCGGGGCTGCACTGGAGACGTGACTGCCTTAGAGGCGGGGCAGGGCTGTCTCAAAGGCGGGGCGGTCTCGGAGGCGAGCCGGCATGAAGCGGGGCTGTCTCAGGCAGAATGGGTGTTCCCGGAGGCGGGGCAGTGTCGGAGGCGGGGTTGTCCTGGGGACTGGGCTGTTTCGGAGGTGGAGCGCGGCAGTGCCAGAGGTGGGGCTGTGTCGTAGGCGGGACCGTTCTGGGGGCGGGGCTGTCTCGGAGGTGGAGCGGGGGTCCTCCTGGAGGCGGGGTTGTATCGTAGGCGGGGCCGTCCTGGAGGCTGGGCTGTATCATAGGCGGGGCTGTTCTGGGGGCGGGGTTGTCTCGTAGGCGGGGCTGCCCTGGGGGCGGGGCTGTCTCGGAGGTGGAGCGGGGCCGTCCTGGAGGCGGGGTTGTATCGTAGGCGGGGCCATCCTGGAAGCTGGGCTCTATCATAGGCGGGGCTGTTCTGAGGGCGGGGTTGTCTCGTAGGCGGTGCCATCCTGGAGGCGGGCCCGTCCCTGAGTCTGGGAGGTATCGGAAACAGAGCTGTCCGGAGGCGGGGCGCAGGTTGGGGTGAGTCGGAGCTGTCACTGAGGCGAGGCCGGGGCATTATTTCCGCGCCCTGAGCCACGCCCGTGGTCTCCCGTTCTATTTGCGGGCCGCACTTGGGGCTGTTCTGCGGGTTATCGGGGCGCCTACCAGGTGATCGACCCGTCTTTCCAGAGAGATGCTTTGGCCTGCATGAGGCTCCAAAGCGGCTCCCCCAGAGCCTCCGCGGGTTCTGGATTCGGCAGGGGGCCCTGCCAGGTTGCTGTCTCACTTGATGAGAAAAGCTAACTCTAAGTCTCCAGTAAACCGTATTCAGGGAGAATAATTCCCTAATAACAACGTATGCCACGGCAGAGGCCCCGCGTGGAATCGGGCACCCTTACTCCGGTCCTGGGGTGGGCTCAGCAGAGCCGGTGGCCGCTGTGTCGCCCCCGTCCCTCCAGCCTGTGCGTGGAGGGCTGCCCCCTAATGGTCGGCGGCGGGCCATGCACTCCGAGCCGGTTGATGCTCAGGGTCATGGGGCGGGTATTCAACTAGGAGGACCAGAACTGACATTTTTCTCTGGAAGTATCCACAGAAATGCTGCCCAGTGAGTGATATTCTTACTGGGAAGGAAACGTGCCTGTGGCATCACTAACACAGATACGTTCTTGCGTGGCTGGAGAAATTAAGCTAAAGCTATAGTGTCTGGTGCTCGAATTTCTACGCAAGAGAGGTGGGAAGGTGAAAATCAAGGTGGAGGGGTGTGGTCAGGAGGAGGATGTGGTGTAGTCTGGAGGTTAGAAACGTCTTCCCAGGAAAGTGATAACTCTGCTACAATGAGGGGAAAAAAGAGCAGTCTGCGTTTTGCCCACCATTGGGTCCTCATTGCCTCGTTCCATTTCTGACAGGGAGTAGGCTTTAGTTTCTTAATAAATACCTAAATATATGCTGAATAAATAAGTATATAGTGAACGCCCAAAAATATCTGTTGAATTAGTGAGTTAATAACTGACTCTTTGGAAGACTAGTGGAAATCTGATTGGCAGAGGACCAAATGCATTCAGGTTTCAGAAAGAAAGAGCAAGGAGAAAATTACACAGAAAAGAGAGTTTGGATAAGACTTGCCAGAATTTGGAATAATTCAGGATATAAATCCAATGTGACGTGAAGTATGTTGAAGTTTTAGGCTTCATATCAGGAAACAACTGACCTTGGGAACTGAAGTGGGAGACAGACATCAAAGGAAGTGGGTCAGTAAAGTTCCATGCTACAAGCTGACTCAGGGACGGGTGCTGGGGTCATGCCTGTAATCCCAGCACTTTGGGAGGCCGAGGCAGGTGGATCACCTGAGGACAGGAGTTCTAGACCAGCCTGGCCAAGTTGGTGAAATCCCATCTCTACTAAAAATACAAAAAGTAGCCAGGCATGGTGGTGGGTGCCTGTAATCCTAGCTACTCGGGAGGGTGAGGCTGGAGAATTGCTTGAACCTGGGATGGAGGTTTCAGTGAGCCAATGCCACTGCACTCTATCCTGGGGGACTGAGTGAGACTCCATCTCAAAAAAAAAAAAAGTCTGGCTCGGTATCTTTTATGTATTTATGATCTTAGGTTTTAATCAGTCTCCACCTACATCAACCTCACTCCTGAGGTAAAGTACCACTATTGTTCTAAATTGACTCCTGAGAGTATTTTGGTGTTCCTGTAATAGAAGAAAGGACTTTGAACAAAGGTGGTTTTTCCAGGGTCAGAGAGCAGAAGGTACCTGCCATTTGGGAGCAGGAGCTGCCTGAGGAATGGAACCTAACAACATAGGAATGGCATAATGGTTCATTAAAAAAAAAAAAAAAGATGAAAGATAGTGACTGGCATATGTTCTTACTAAAGGGTATCCAAGAGAGAGAATACAACTGTGGGTTCTTAGGTTCCGTTTCTGGTTGGGCAAGTAAAACCCCTTCCTCATCCTTCCTTTCCCCTTTCCCTAGATGCAGAAACTAAAAACCATGGATTCAGGCTAAAATAAAACAAAACAGAACAAGAACAACAACAAAATAAGGCATGTTGGATAAGTTTTGAAATGGCTACTGCTTACGCAGAGGTGCAGACCCCCAGATCTTTCCTTTTCCTTAGGAGAAAACAGAAGCCATTCAATGAAAGTCAACAAACATATCCTTGCTGGACACTTGTTCTGTGAGACACTCTGGGAGATAGAAATGCTATTATGGTCAATAAATCTAGAGAGGAGAAAAGACATGAAAACAACTCTAATATCAGGTCAACTAATCTAAGTACCAAAATTAGGTGCAAGGGCAGCAGCAATTATTTCTGATCCAAGGATTAGAGAAGAATGTGCAGAGAAGGTGACACAGAAACACAGCTTAGAAAAATGTATGTTTGTGGGCAGATAAGGGTGGAGGTTATTACAATGTGAGCCTGTATAATATTCTAAAGCATGGAGATATGAATGTGAAAGGCTCAATTTGAGAAAGACAAAATATTCATAGTGGCTGAAACTAGTTAGCAGGACTTTCATAGTGTTACCTCTATAGAAGTTTGGGCTAGGTTTAGAGGGACTTCGGCTGCCATACTAGGGAGTTTTGATTCCATTCTACAATTTCGAGGAATATTTTTTTAAAGCACCATTTAGTAAACACTGTGGTTGCCTCCTCAACATGTATTCCCTATACTGCCCCTATTTTCCTTTCTAACCAAATTCATTTATCAGGTAATCCACCTCTCCCTCATGTGATTCAGGGTACAATGAAGTCATCTCCAGTTCCAAGCACAGATCTATACTAGCTTAAGTCAGGCAGGTTAACTTGTACTTTTTGTGCTTCCATGACAGACTCTTTCTAGGTATACATAATAAATATACATAAGCAAAATTACTTCTTTGTCCAGCATATGTAAGAGACAAACATGAATCAGAAATATTGTTACCAGTGGTACCTGAGTCTACTTTTTTGTCAAATAGTGAGCAATTGCTGCAGTGATTGCAATTTATCACTAAGCCAAATGCAGGGGATACTCATACATGTGCCTTCTAATTGTGGGCTAGTATTAATAGTCACTGGCCTCCTTCTTAAATTATTTTCAGTCATGAGCTTAACTTAATGTGGTACCATATATTCTTTCTTCTAAGGATCTTAAGAATCTGGAAAGAATTAGCCACACTCTAATTTAGAAACAGAGATGGATGAATCCACCTATGGATATTTACTGGTATGAGTCACTGGGGAGGTTTACCAAGTCACTATTTAAGATGATCCAGAACAGGTGTCTACAGCTGCTTTAAGAATCAGTGCTGTGGTGGCCATGAAAATGTTCCTCTCAGATGTCCAACTGCAGGGGGTGGGTATGAAATTGCAGATGGTCCCAGCTGGTGTGCTCTGGAATCCTTGGCACCAAGGCCATGCTGCCAAGGGCTTCTCCAGGCTAGTGATTAAATGTAGTGGGGATCCTAAGGCAGGTCTATTCCTGGAAGACATGAGATTCTTCTGATGGGTGACTTTGGCTCAAGGACTCCTCATTGTCTTGAAAGAAACTCTCTGAGACCTATACTTCAGTGGAAACCTTTCTTTCCTTTGCTATCTCCTTCCCAAGGGTTAAACCTACATTGCAGTCTGATGGTGGCTCTCTCAGCCTCTTCTGGCTCCCTCTACATTTTCTCTCACAGGCATATCCTTTAATAAATCTCTTACATATCTGATCCTATCTTCTTGGTTTCTACTTCTTGGAGGAGCCAGAATAACACAAGTACTGTCATAATTATATCTCCTCACTTTAAAACTCTTAAGTATAATTACTAAAATTGTGTTGTAGTGGGAGTAAAAAGCAAAGTTACTAACTTGAGAGTATTTATGAAACACACATTAAGTTTCATTCTTTAGTACGTTTATAATAACTTTTATTCAAATTATAGCACGGTCTATATCCAAGGTCAAGTTCCTGAGTTGTATTCATTGAAAACAGTGGAACTTTGAAGCAATGAGGGAGTTTGTTGCTTCTCTTGACAAGTGGCCAGCCCTAATTCACAGTTACAAAAGCTTTCGTATTCTGCTTTGGTATATTTGTAAAATTTACCTGGGGCTACATTTTTTTTTTTCTGTTTGGATTATGTGTGTGTGGAACATACGTGGTAAGAGCCAGTTATATTCCAATCACAGAGAATGTCTTGGAACATGTCACTGCCACTCCAAAGGTGCTGAAACCCTCTTCCTCTAGTAAGGAACAAGGCTGGGGTAGAAGTTAGAAGAGATATTCTTACACTGTTAAACTGTTCCTCCCATGCCGGACCAGACATAAAGTTTGGTTTTCTACTGAAGATTTTAGTTGTCTGAGAGTCAGTGGAACTGAGTTAGCCCAAGAATAAGAGTGGATGTCCTTTTTCTCTTTCTGCCTTTGAAATATCAGACCATTGGACAGGTGCTCAATAGATCCAATTTTCTTTCAGTGCACCTATATCAGTATAATATAAATGTCTTCATTCACAATCCCACAAGGGTTGTAAATATCAATATGCCAGGGGGGATAGTGTATGGGAACTGAGGGTCATAGTAGGTCAATACCATATAAGAAAACTCCTACAGAGAAAGAGTGAGTCAAAATCCCTACTCCTATGGGACCAGCATCTATTATTGTCTATTTATTTACTTATTTGAAAGTATAAACAATTATTTCCAAATTGATTTATTCCAAAGTTCCTGTGACATCAAGATTATTCCTTCTCAAGACTTTTCATTATATATTGAGACTTGTAGTCTTCATTTCATTTTGGTTTGCCCCAAGACTTCCACCAAGTCTAGCGGATCTGTAGGGAACCATCCTTTCCCAAGGTATATCATGCATACTTTCTGCTATTAATTTTTTTTTTTCAGTCTGTCCCTTGTGGCCAATGAAGAGAAGTGCAGATTTGAATCTCTCTAAGAGGAGCAACGGTTCTCCCTTTTTTCCTTTTTAACTGATTAAACAAAAAAAGCAGCAGCCCCTGACATCCAGAAACTTGTCTGGCACTAACAGCCAGGCCATATTGTTCTCCCATTATACAAAAACAATTTCAGAGAACATCAACATCAGACAGGGTCACTCTGAGACCATCATAAAGTGAGGCACATACAAGATTACCATGTAACTCACAAAATACTGATCATCCTTCTCTTATCTAAAATGAATAATTGCAACTTTTTAGAAACCACTCACAGCTTTATGCTTATTTTAGTCAGCTCTCCTTATATATGAAATTTATTGAGATCTCAGTCATAGAATTGCTTCTGGTTCTTGACAGTATATAATCTAGAACAAAGTCTTGCCTCTTCAGACACTTCACAAAATGACCCAACCAATGCCCACAGCCTATAATATGTTCTGACACCTTTTTACCAATATACTCATTTCCCTATGGTGTGCATAATAGATTCAACTTGTTTAATTATAGGTGTGTTTCCACTGGTCTTTGGCTGTAGGGCATTAATATTATGTCTTATGAATGCATTAATATTAATAATGCCCTACAACCAAACGTACATTTTCCAGTGCTAGGAGATCCACTAGGCTTTCTGCAAAAGGTCACTCTAACATTACTGACACAAGTCAGTTGTTTGTCTTTTAATGATTTTGACAGCTGAAATAGTTTATCTCAGTTTCCTGTGAGGATCTGAGGTTTAAGTCTGCTCTAGGTGTTAAGAGCAACAAGCTCATAGTGCCAGTTGTCTTGTGATTAAATGTCAAAAGCCTTAATTAAGGCTTATTATTTTCTTCTTTGTAATAGTTCTGCTCCAAGGCTACACAAGCAGCAACAAAAAAAGTAAAAATCTCTGTTTTATTAAAGCTCCACTTGACTCTCCCATCTCTATTTACCATGGTGGAGGGTCAAGAAAGAGTTTATGACCTATTTTCACGTTTTTGGCTCCTGCTTGAAGCATAGAAATCTCACAGACAGTAGGTAAGCCTGCTGTATATACTTGGGCCCTCACCTACAGGGTCTTTTCAAGAAGAAGTGGAGTCTTCTGTCTAAACCCATGGGATCTCTTCTATACTCTCTTATAGATTATTTTTATATTGTGTTTGATCATTTTGTCCTCCTCTAACCCCCTTTGAGTACTGTCTCAGACTTTATACTAAATAATTTTTGTATTATGTGAAAAATGAATTTTATGTCACTAAGCAATTCATGGAAATAATTTTCTGTACCTACATGTACATATTTCTTAACCAATTACATATATTTGAGTTCCTAAGAAGTAACTTTTTAATGTCCCTCAGGTGCACATATTTGTATTAAGATAAACCTTGGTTCCTGACTGTCATCTCTGGTCAATACATTTTTTTAAGTTGCAGTTGCTTCCCAATCTGTATTTATCTTTCACTTATTTACTCATTCCTTTATTCTATTTATTTTTAATATAATGAGCACCTATGAAACCCACCCAATTTCAGGCTAGAATATCAATAATAACTCAACCTTTCCTATCAAATAAATGCTTCTTTATAGCACTCAAAGGCACAAGAATCCAAATGCATAGAAAGCATTTCTTAGTTCTGTTGATTGAGAGGTGAGTTGTTTTTGTGTAGTTAGAAGAAAGATCTCTGAGAAGCTGAAGAACACCTTCTGCCCCCTCCCTCTTGACGATTGACTGCAATAATGTAGGTCAAAAAGAAATCCTTTTAACAATAGAAGCCAAGCAGGAATACAAAGGCATTGTAAGGAGCAGAGAACAGAGAAGGGAAAAAGTCCTGAAAGAAGGAATAGAGTATGTTACTTTTGCCATCCCTAGTTACCTGTTGGCCTGTTAGGTATATATATTAGGTGAGGTTTTGACCTTGAGTGAGGACATTGCTTTAAGCACTAAATATATTAGCTTGATCCCATGAAGAGACAGGAAGCATTTCTGATAAATACTGCTTTGAAGATTGGCTGTAAGGCCAAGACTCATCAGAGAGCTCCAGTTGACTGTGGGAGTTAGACAACGGAGAAAAGTAAATGCATGGCATATTTCAATTTCCCTTTACAGGAATTCAGACTCGGTGGTGTGGTAGAAGACAAAATAATTTTGGTTATTTCTGTGATAACCTGAGAAATCTGGAAATTACTCCTATTTGTGAGGATAAATCTCTATTATGATACATGGAAAATAGGACAGATACTAACTCAGGTAAGAAAAGGCTTTTATACAAATATTTGCCTTCAGACAGAAATGTTAATGAAGATGGAGAAGGAAAAGCTACCAAAAAACTAAAAATAGTAGGACACAAAAAACCTTGTAGTGAGTGTGAACCATTCTGGTGCCTTGGCTCCAAGGGAGCAGCAACCTAGAAGAGCTACTGGACAACCAGCCCTGTACTTCTCTAGAGCACAGACCAGCTCACTATGCAGCCCCTAAGAGATCAGCACCCAAGAAGAACCTACCAGCCATGGATCCTCAGAGAACAGACCAGCCCAGTGCCCAGCCTTTAGGGGACAAGCAGCTGAGTAGGCATACCAGCCACACAAACTTCTGTAGCCAAGGCCACTGGAGAACTCGCAGGCATCACTGACATTAACTACAGCTAAAGAAGCTGCATGGAGACTACAACACTGCATCCACCCAGAACAAAAACAAATGTACCCTACCCAACCAACATGCTAGGACACATCTGCAGGTGTAAGTCTTTCTTCATGAAAGCTACTCTACAAAGTTAGAAAAGGTTATTATTCCATCAGATGCACAGATACCAGTGTAGGGATACAAGAAACATAAAAAAGCAAGGAAACATGACACTGCCAAAGAAACGCAATAATTCTCTAGTAACTGACCTCAATCAAATAAATAAAAATTTATGAATTGCCTGAAAAGGAATTCAAAATAGTGAGCTTAAGGAAACTTGGTGAAACACGAAAGAACACAAACAGATCATTCAATAATTGGGAAAAACAATTTGTGATCTGAATGAGAAATTCAACAAAGAGAAAAAAAACCAGAAATCTTGGGGCCAACACATTCAATTAATAAAATGAAAAATACAATTGAGAGTTTCAACAGCAAAACAGATCAAACAAGTTTTGAACTTGAAAACAGGCCTTTTGAAATAGTCTAGTCAGAGGTAAAGGAAAAAAAAAAGGAAGATGGAGAAGGAACAGCTACCAAAAAACTAAAAATAGTAGGACACAAAAAACCTTGTAGTGAGTGTGAACCTAAGACACTTAAGTGGTACCATAAGTGAACAAAAATTTGCATCTTGGCAACTTAAGAAGAAGAAGAGATGAAGAAAGGCAAAGAAAGTTTATTTAACAAAGTAATAGTTGAAAAATTTGTAAGTCTTGAAGAGATATGGACATCCAGATCCAGGAAGTTCAAAGGATACCAAACAGATTCAACACAAAGAGGTCCTCTCTGGGGCATATTATAACCAAACTGTCAAAAGACAAAGACAAAGAAAAAATACTAATAGCAGCATGAGATATGCATCAAGTCACATGTAAAGGAATTGCCATTGGACTATTAGCATATTTCCCAGCAGCAACCTTGCAGGCCCATAGAGAATGGGAAGATACATTTAAAATACAAGAAGAAAATACTGCTAGCTTAGAATGGTATACTCAGCAAATCTTTTTTATTTTTCAGAAATGTAGGAGAAATAGTCTTTCCCAGATAAGCAAAAGCTGAGAGAACTCATTACTACTGGACCAAACTTACAAGAAATGCTTGACTATTGGAAATTTTATAATTGGTATAAAAAACATGAAGTATATATCTCACTGCTGGAGGTAAATGCATTATCAACTTCATAATACTTCATTTCTGCAATGGTGTTACATAATCTTTCAAATCTCTAATATGAAGTTAAAAAGTCAAAATAGCTGGTTGCTGTGGCATGTGCTTACAGTCCCAGTTATTTTGGAGGCTGAAATGGAAGGCTCATTTGAGTCCAGGAGTTTGAGTCCAACCTGGGCAACATAGTGGACCTGATTTTTAAAATAATAATAGGCCAGGTGCAGTGGCTCACGCCTGTAATCCCAGCACTTTGGGAGGCCGAGGTGGGCAGATCATGAAGTCAAGAGATCAAGACCATCCTGGCCAACATGGTGAAACCCCATCCCTACTAAAAAAAATACAAAAATTAGCTAGGTGTGGTGGTGTGTGCCTGTAGTCCCAGCTACTCAGGAGGCTGAGGCAGGAGAATTTCTTGAACCTGGGAGGCAGAGGTTGCAGTGAGCTGAGATCACACCACTGCACTCCAGCCCGCCAGGCTGGTACCTGTCAACAGAGACTCTGTCTCAAAAAAAGAAAAAATAATAATAATAAATTCTTTTGTAAATGCAGCTCTGTAGGATGCCAAAAAGTGAAAATGGTAATACTGATTATAGCCATGAGAAGTTGTTAAGAAACAAACAATATATAAAGATGTATATTAAGGCAACAAAATTGTAAATTTGGGGCAGAATGAAAGTCTAGAGTATTGGTATGCAATGAAAGTTAACTTGTTAACAGCTTAAAATAGTGTAAGTTCAGAGTTTTTAATGTAACTCCAATACTTACCACAAAGAAAAAAATTACAACAGAGGGGTATACAAATGAGAAAAAGAAAGGAATCAAAGCTTATCACAACAAATACCCTCACCACGCCACAAAGATAAGCATGAGAGAAGAAGGAACAAAGGATATACAAAACAACCAGAAAATATTGAACAAAATGGCAAAAGTCCTTACCTACAACCAGAAAATATTGAACAAAATGGCAAAAGTCCTTACCTATCAATAATAAGTTTGAATGTAAATGAAATAAATTCCCAATTAAAATAGATACAGTGGCTGAATGGATTAAAAAGGAAAAACAAGATTCAACAATATGCTGCCTACCAGATACTCACTTCACCTATAAGGCCACACATAGACTGAAGTGAAGGAATAGAAAATAAAATTCTGTGAAAATGGGAACCAGAAGAAAGCAGGGGTGGGTAATGCTTATATCAGACAAAATAGACTAAGTAAAAAACTGTAAAAAGGAAAAAGAAGGTCATTATATAATAATAAAGAAATCAATTCAGCAAATATTTAGGACAGTTATAAGTATATGAGCACCCAACACCAGCACACCCAATATATAAAGTAAATATGATATCTAAAGGGAGAGAAAAATTACAACAAAATAAAAAAAGGATTTTAGTACCCTCTTTCAGCAATGGATGGATCATCCAGATAAAAAATGCAACAAAGAATTATCAGATATAATGACACTCTAGACCAAATAGACCCAGCAGATATTTACAAAACATCCCCCTCAACAACTACAGAATATACAGTTTTCTCAACAGCACGTGGAACTTTCTCCAGGATAGAATATATATTAGTCCACAAAGCAAATCTCAAGAAATTTAAAAAAAATCAAAATCATATCAAGTATATTCTCTTACCACAATGCAATAAAAACTAGAAATGAATACCAAGAGGAACTATGGAACATACACAAATATATGAAAACTAAACAACATGTTTTTGCACAACCAGGTCATCAATAAAGAAATTAAAAAGAAAATTTAAAAATTCTTGAGACAAATAAAAATGGAAACATAACATACCAAAACCTATGGGATACGGCAAAAGCTGTTCTAAGAGAGAGTTTATAGCAATAGATGCCTATATTAAAAAAGTTTAAGAATCTTATATAAACAACTTTATGTGGCACCTCAAGGAAAAAACAAGGGCAAGCTGAACCCAAAAGTACTAGAAGAGGACTGATAAAGATCAAGTAGAGATAAGTGAAATAGAGACTGAAAATAATATAAAAAGTCAATAGAACAAAGAGTTGGTTATTTGAAAAGATATACAAATGTTTCAGCTAGACTAACAAAAAAAAGGAGAAGACTCAAATAAGTATAATCCAGAGATGAAAAAGGAGATACCACAAAAATACAAAGGATCATAAAAGACTTTTATGTGCAATTATATGCCAATAAATTGGAAAACCTAAAATAAATAGATAAATTCCTGGACACATGCAACCTACCAACATTGAACTACTGTGAATAAAAAAATTACCTAAACAGGCCAATAATGTGTAACAAGAAGGAATCAGTGCTAAACAGTCTCCCATCAAAGAAAAGCCAAGGACCTGATGACTTTATTCCTAAGTTCTAACAAACATGTAAAGAATAAACTAATTTCATTTTTTTTTCAAACTATTCTAAAAAGTTGAAGAGGAGGAAATTCTTCCAATCTCATTCTCTGAGGCCAACATTATCAATTACAGACAAGAATACAACACAAAAATAAAACTACAGGCCAATCTCCTTTATGAACATAGATCCAAAAATCTTTAATGAAATGAGAGTGAAATAAATTTAACAGCATATTGAAAAGACAATTCACCACAATCAAGTGGGATTCATCCCAGGCATGCAAGGATGGTTCAACATATTTAAATCAATAAATGTGATACATCACATTAACAGAATGAAGGACAAAAATGATATAATCATTTCAATAGACAAAGAAAAAAACATTTAATAAAATTTAACATGCCTTCATGATAAAAATTCTCAACAAATTAGATATAGAAGTAATATACCTCAACATAATAAGGCCATAAATGACAAGCTCATAGAAACATCATACTGAAAAAGAAAAAGTTGAAAGCTATTTTCTGTGATCTGCAACAAGACAAGGATGCCACTTTTACCAGTTTTGTTCAATATAGTACTGGATGGAAGTCCTAGCCAGAGCAATTGGGCAAGAGAAATGAAAGGCATCCAAATAGGAAAGAGGGAAGTCAAATTGTTCTTGTTTGCAGATGACATGATCTTATATCTAGAAAATGCTAAAGATTCCACAAAAAAACTGTTAGAATAAATAAATTCAATAAAGTTTCAGGACACAAAAACAACTTGTAAAAATCAGTAGTGTTTCTATATGCTAATAGCAAGCTATCTAAAAAAGCTATTAAGAAAACAATCCATTGATAATAGCTATACATAAATGCCCAAGAATATAGTTAACCAAGGAGGTGAAAGATCTCTAGAGTGGAAACTATAAAACACAGATGAAATAAATTGAAAAGGACACAAATAAATGGAAAGATAATAAATTGCGAAATTTAATATTGTCAAAATGTCCATATTATCCAAAGCAATTTACTAATTCAATCCCAATTATTCACAGAAATAGAAAACAAATCCTAAAACTTCTTAGGAACCACAAAAGACCTCAAATAGTCAAAGCAATCTTGAGCTTCATATACCACACTACCTGACTTTAAAATATACTACAAAGCTATAGTAACCAAATCAACATGGTACTAGTATAAAAATGGACACATCAATAACTGAAACAGAATAGAGAACAGAAATAAATCCATGTACTTACAGCCAACTGATTTTTAACAAAAGTGTCAACAACCCACATTAGGAAAAGGACAGAATCTTCAATAAATGGCAGTGGAAAAACTGAATATCCACGTGTAGAAGAATAAAATTAGACCCCATCTCTCACCATATATAAAAATCAGTTCAAAATTGATTCAAGACTTTAATATAAGACCTGAAACTATAAGCATACTAGAAGAAAACATGGGAAAAACAAACCTGATGACACTGGTCTGGGCAAGAATTTTTTGAATAAGACCTCAAAAGAAGATAACAAAAGCAAATATAGAGAAATGTTACTATATTAAACTAAAATGCTCCTGTACAGCAAAGGAAGCAAACAGATTGAAGATAACGTAAGGAATGGGAGAAAACATATGCAAACTATGCATCTGACAAGGGATTAATGCCCAGACTATACAGAAAACTCAAACAACTCAATAGCAGAAAATAAATAATGCCATTTTAAAATGGGCAAAATGCCTGAATAGACCTTCCTCTAAAGAAGACATAGTAATGTTTAGCATCACTAATCATCAGGGAAATGCAAATTAAAACCATAATGACATACTGCCTCAGTCCAGTTAGAATGGCTATTAACAAAAAGACCAAAAATAACAAATGCTGGTGTAGATGTGAAGAAAGGGGAAGTTTGATATGTTGTTGTAAATTAGTCCAGCAATTATGGAAAACAGAATGAAGGTTCCTAAAATAGTTAAAAATAGAAGTATCATATGATCATATCCAAAGGAAATAAAATCAGTTATGTGGAGGAGATATCTGCATTTCCATGTTTATTGCAGTATTATTTACAATACCTGCATGGAATCAACCTAAGTTCCATCAGTGGAAGAACGGATAAAGAAAATGTGACGTTTATGCACAATGGAATACTATTCAACCATAAAAAGAAATTTTGTCATTGGGCCCAGAGGACATTATGCTAAGTAAAATAAGCCAGGCACGGGAAGACAAATACCATACAATCTCACACAAAAGTGGACTGTATAATTTAAAAAGTTGATTTCATACAAGTAGAGAGTAGAATAGTGGTTACCAGAGGCTTAGGACAGTAGTGGGTCAGGGGAGATGGGGACAGACTGGTCAACAGGTGCAAAGGTTCATTTAGACAGCAGGAGTAAGTTCTGGTGTTCCATTGCACGGTAGGGTGACTCTGGTAACAATGTTAAATTCTATATTCCAAAACAGCTAAAAGGGAGGATTTTTAATGTTCTTATCACAAAGAAGTGATAAATGTTTGAGGTGAAAAATAAGGGAAATACCCTGATTTGATCATCACACAATGTATACATGTATCAAAACATTACACTATGCCCTATAAATATGTGCAATTATTATGAGTCAATTAAAAGTAAAATAAAACTTAAAAAAAGGAACTTAGTGGACTACAGATTTCCATTAGATGGTTGACTGTTTCTCCCAGGTACAGGGTTAAAAATAGCTGAAAGGTTACGGTGTTCAAGGAAGGTGGCAAAGAGCACATCAGGGAGACTGATAGGTGGACAGAAATCCTCTGACGCCAGCTGGCCTCATGTAACACTAAAACTTATTAAAGCTGTCGAATGAAGAGGAATGCAGAAAAGCTTTGGGCCCTGGATGGTCCTTCTTGAAATGTTTCCCAGAACAGGGGCAAACATCAAAGGCCTTCCTGGAAAAGAATGAAGTTGGCAAACTTCATTCAGTGCTCTACTGGACATTTCTTCATTCAACAAATATTAAAAAACCCACTAGATGGTAAGCTTACTCACCAGACGTGGTAAGATCAGCGGTAGGCTTTGTTTTTTGTGGAACACCTGTACAAACAAAAGAATGTGAAGTGTGATTTAATAACTGGAAGATACTTAACGTGGTTGGAGATAGAGACCAGTGGGGAGATATCATGAGCCTGGACACATCAGGTGGACCCAGATACTTGAGGACCTTGAAAACCATGTTAAAGGCTTTAGTTGGATTACATCTTAATCAATGTGAAGTCACTGGAAGATTTTTATTTGAGTTTATTAAATTTTTTTTGAATTGATACATGCACAAGGTAAAAAATTAAATAGTACAGAAGGACTTAAAATGAAAAACACAGTTTCCCATCCCACCCTTTTGAAATCTAGTCCCATTCCCTAGAGGAAATGTATTTAATGATATTTATTTTAGATCATCTGATAACTACCTTTCTAACTTTAAATAATATGTTTGAACAATAATTTGACTTACTGACTTTACACAATCTTTCATAATTCCCCATTACAAAAGATAAGTATTTAACTTACACTATCGTCACTTTCCTTTGTCCATCTCTCTCCAAATGTTTTCTAGTTACGTCATTTTTTAATACATCTATTGATTTATAGCTTTGAACGATATACTAATCCTCTAGTTCTTGTTCCATTAACTGAATATCTTTTCATCCCCACTTTGAATATGTAAGTATTTCTACCTTTCATTCCCCCACTCTTCCTCTAATTCTCAGTCTCTTTCTGCTTTCTTTTTCTTTGTCAGCATTACTTTCAACTTCAGTTCTGAATATAAAAAATGAAGCCTTTCATAACATTGTCAATAGGCTGATCTGAACACTAAATACTAACAAATGATATCGACATAATTTTGGCAATTTAAATGCTTCTTACTGAGAGCCTAGTACAAGCTAGGATATTTTCTTCCCTACACACCCAATGTTATCATGCCTGTGCCATAGAAAAGGAAATGTACCTATCAAGCCTCTTCTTACTCTTCATGAATAACTCAAAATCATGTCTCATTTTCTTTTGCTCTACAATTGGACCTAAATTTTTTGACATATTGTTGATTTGTCTTTCTTTTTTTCTTGACTAAATCATCTTCTCAAGCATCCCAGCTCTTCAGTGATACCATCTATGGCACTGAATGGACATTCTTCCCAGAAAGCCTAAGACAATGTGCTCTCATGTGAAATTAGTCTGATGGATAGCTGTCACTCTAGAGTAAGACATCCTTTTGGATAATTATCACTCTAGAATGAGACATCCTAAGTAAGGTCCACTGTTTTATGGATCCCATTTCTTCTTTCCTGGTTTTCATCCTCATTTTGCTGAAGAACTTCCTCAAGATATTTCCCCAGTAAGGGTGCAAAGGAGGTAGACTTTCTGAAAATTTGTCTGTCAGAAAATGCCTTCACTTAGATATTCTTCTTGACAGTTTGCCTTACTACAAAATTCTAGGTACAAAAGCTATGTGAAGATGTTGATCCATTGACTTCTGGCATTCACTTTTGCTGATGACAAATCTGTTAGCAGTCTATTTCTCACCCATTTCTTTTTTTGTTGAGCTAATTGTGATGACCTCATTTGCATTCTCCCTGGCCACTTTAATATCTTCCTTCTATCCTTAATATTCCAAAATTTTACAAAATTGTGTCTAGATGTAGATTGTATTGGGCCCTCTCAATCTGGAGACTTAGCTTACTCTGTTCTTCAATTCTTTTTATTTCTTCACCTACATTGTCTACGTCCTCTTTTCCAGGAACTCCTAACATTAAATATTGATTGTCTATGTCTCTTTTCTTTCTTTATATTTTCTATGTTTTTGCTCTTTATCTGGGGAGATTCCCTCAACTTTATTTTCCAGGTTGTATACCGAATCCTTTTAGCAGTCTTACTTTATTTTCAAATAGCTCTTCTTATTCTCAGTTTTCTCTTCCTTTTCTTTCTTTTTAAGAGACAGGGTCTCACTCTGCCCCCCAGGATGGAGTGCAGTGGCACCATCATGGCTCACTGCAGCCCTGAACTCCTGGGCTCAAGTGATCTTCCCACCTCAGCCTCCCAAGTAGTTAGGACCACAGGCACATGCCACCATGCTTGGCTAATTTTTAAAAGTATTCTGTAGAGACAGGGTGTTGCCATCTTGCCTAGGCTGGTCTCAAACTCCTGAGTTTTCTGTTTTTTTTTTTTTTTTTTGTAGTATCCTGTTTTCATCTTATAAATACACTTCAAATCTCTCTGAAGATAGAATTAAAATTATTTTTTCCACATTGTCTTTTTTTTCCCTCAAAGTTTGTTATATTTTCAAGGCCCCTAATTCTACCTGGTGATTTCTCTTATTCTTCTTCCCACCCCACCACCCATGTCTGGGAATTTCCAGCTCACCGTTCCCATTTAAGAATCAACGTAATTGTTAACTTCTCTAACAGCTGGTGTGGGTTTCCTCTGCTGTCGTATGGTTAGGTCTGTTTCTTCAGAAAACCTGTTCTATACCTGAAGGCAACAGCACTTCAGTAGGAGGTTTCAACTGTCAGTAGAGAATTCACTGACTGGCTGGGGGTAGGGGCACTTATTTCTACTAGAAGAGAAATTTTATTCTGGAGCACCGACTCTTACCTCTCTACAGGCAGTTTGTTCAATTCCTTTGTACAAACAACAACAGCAACAACAACAAGAAGTTTTTAACTGGTATCAGTAGTGGAGACTGCCCATATTCTGTGCCTAAGAGTTGGGGGAGGGTAGGATAGGGCTCAGTTTTACAACTGGGGCAATTCTTCAGTAGATCAACTTTTCAGGTGCTCAAGTCTCTGTGGGGTTATGTTCAGATCAGCTTATAGTCTATCTGAAAGGTTCTTCACTTCCATTATCATGCTTCATTCAATTCCTCTCTTCCAGAAATGTGCTGAGATCTTCTCCACTTATAACCAAATCCCATCAGTTTTCTTTTCTGAGAAGCGTCAATTCCTTTTTTACATTTCTTGACTTCAACTTCAGTGGGGCCTGGCGAGGGAGGGAAGGTAAACTTATGTTTAGTCCATCATCTTTAATTAGAAATCCCACTGGAGGCTTTTAGACAGGGAAGTAACATGGATAACTTTATATTTTAAATATATCCCCGGGATGTACTGCTACAAATATATTCAAAAAGGGAAAAATGGATACAAATATTCTTCTCAAAGATGGAGCATCTAATTTCCTGAGAATATGCAGTGTTTGGGATCTTTGGGAGTTAGGCACTTCGCTGAAATAGCCCATCATTCAAAATCTAGCAAACACTTTTGTGGTACCCTAGAAAGAATAACTGAATTTTAAACAAGTCAGAACCTAAAAGACCTGGCTGATGCTAAAGGGCTCAGTCCAGCACTATCTACTGGAAAGTGCTTCAGGAGCCTACCTTAAATTCTTTGAATTGTCATTTGGGCTAAACAAAACAACCCTTTGTTCTGACAAAAGGAGATGATGGGTAAGTACATGCAGCCGAAGCTCTGGCAAGTAGGGACATAATGATCCTTTGGTTTGCTGGTTGGCTTATTTATTTAACCATTGATTGCATCATTGAAAGCACTGTAGTTATGAATGTCCATTCTGTAACCAGAATGCCTGAATTCAAATCCCAGATCAACCACTTATTAGCAATATAGCCTTAGATAATTTACCTTATCTTCATTAAATTCAGTTCTGTCTTTCATAAAATAAAATGGGAGTGATAATAGTTTCTATGTCATGAGATTATTGTGAAGATTAAATAAAACAATCTATAGAAAGGAACCAGTATAATAACTGGTACACACCCAATAATTGATAACAATTATTTTAAATGTTGAATGAATATCCGCTGTGTAATATTTAAAGCACCTAGACAATGGATAGTCATGTAATCAGGAGAAATACTCCTAGGTCTGACAAACAATATGATAAAGAAATCTATTGGGAGGCTGAGGTGGGTGGATCACCTGAGGTCAGGTTACCAGGCTGGCCAACATGGTAAAACCGCGTCTCTACTAAACATATAAAAAATAGCTGGGGGTGGTTGTGGGTGCTTGTAATCCCAGCTACTCAGGAGGCTGAGACAAGAGAATCACTTAAACCTGGGAGGCGGAGATTGCAGTGAACCAAGACTGTGCCATTGTATTCTAGCCTGGGCAACAAGAGTGAAACTCCATCTCAAAAAAAAAAAAAAAAAAAGAAATCCAAAGAAAAATCTCTATAGATCAAATCTTACAGTCTACATATACACCCAATTACCAATTAAGCAAATAAAATGATATATTAAAATAACTAAAATAAAAAGTGAACTAAAGAAAAAGTGGCTGGATTATACAACATCAACCCAAGGGACCCAACTTTAATTAAAGCTATAAAAACATGGGGGATTCTGAATAAAATTAAAAGGAAATAAGTTTGGGTTAACTCCGTCCAATTATATTATTTCAGAGTAAAGTCCTCTATGTGTGTGGACTTTGCCAAACTGGTGAGTAACTCTTGACAGGGATTGTATCTTAAATCTGTGTTACAGAAATATAAACACTGTTATGAAACCGAACCGGATACCCAGTTTGTTAAAGACAAATGTCATCATAGAATTAATCTGGTTTCTTCAAAACATCTACTCTTGATTTAATCCAGGAATTGGATCTTTAAGACAGAAGTGGGTAAGGAAATCCAAGGAAGAGCTCCAAATTCACAATGGGGTTTTTAAAAATAACTACCAATCCAAATTTAAGAAAAACTAATTTTTTAGCTATTTAAAAAAAAACTCATGAATTTAGAGTTCTTTTAGATTCATAAGGCAATGTAGCATAATCCTTTCAGAGGTTACTGTATAAAAAGCAAGATGGGCTAGAATTAACTATAACTGCATCTGTAAACATCATCTATAAGTAAAGTCTAGCTCATAAAGGATATTGAGTCAATTAGATAATAATAATGGCAGTTGACATTTTCTCAACAGCTACTACCTGCCAGGGACTGTTTCTATTATTTTTTAGAGGTATTATAAAAGGTGATCCTCACAATAATCCTATGAAATAGATCCTATTTTATAGATGAGAAAATTAAGTCACAGAGAAGTTAAGGAAATTGCCAGGTTATACAACTAGCAGGTGAACGAACCAGGATTTGGACACAGGGAAGCTACCTGTAGAAAGAGTTATCCCAACCTTTAAATTCTGGAGAGAGGATGGAAAGTAGTAAGTTCATTATCCAGTGGACCAGCATAAAATAGAAAAACCCCTTAGAGGACATGTTCTGCAGACCTCACAAATCTCTTCAGAATTATCAGTCTGAACCTCCACAACAACCCTGTGAACCAGGAATTTTTATCCCCATTTTACACACAGGAAATGAGCGTACCAAGTTGAAATGACTTTCCCAAGAGCTAACCCTACCTAGTTCTACATTCTTCCCACCATGCCAGAATGCTTGTGTAGCACTTCAAAAACTGCTCGTCACAAAGTATATGAGTCCACTGGGGAGCTGTCTGGGTCTCATGGTAAATTTGTGTTCCAGTTGAGTTCTATGGTCAAGTTTTTGGAACAACTGATAAAAAACAAAAGCCCTATGAGAGACCTCAGAATGCCAAGATGAGAACTACCTGCTTTGGGCTATGGCCTATGATGGCGAATCCAGGACTGATATAGAAATAGGTGCCAAGGCTCTTAGAACTGGGCCAGTGCAGGGTCAGGAGGGAATCTGACAGCTGAGAGCAGAGGAACAAGATGCAGAAATGGAAGCCCTTATACCTGAGAAATTCTAATTCCACTTTTGGCTACATTTTGAACCCACTTCCTTGAGACAGGAGTCGGTAATAAGGTATAGGGCAATGAACTAACAGGACAAGGCCAGACCCTGGGAGGCAGAGGTAGAGGAGTGAACCCCCACCTCTGCCTACCTCCCCAAACCTCTCTACCTGCCACCTCGATGGGCACTCCTTACATCTGTGTGAGGAGGTACAATTTCATAATATTTTCCTTCCATTCAGGCAGATAGGCCAGGCTGGTAGCCACTTCCTTCTGGATAGGCCAGGCCCAGGCCTCAAAGAAGGGAGCCAGATTCTTCTGCACTTGGTGGGAGAACATCTTGACCCACAGATTCATTTTGTCAACGTTGTCTGTGGGCAAGTTGGTCTGGTTCCTATACTCAGTGAAGACACGGATGAATGGCTCCCAACCAAAGGCTTCCTGTAGCTGGAAAGAGAATGAAAAATACAGATGAGACTTGGAAATAAAAGAGGGTCCAACAACAACCACTACAATAAGTGAACTTAGTGTATGTAACCCCTTACCATCACCTTCACATCTATCACCAACTTGCTCTCTATTTTACCTACTGGCCTCATGCCCTGCTCTCCCACAGTCTAATCTTAGGAAGAGCCTTGGGGCCAGCATGGTGCTCAACACCAAGTGGACACTCAGTCAGTGACAGCCATGGTAATACCTGCAATACTTAATATGTTTTCTACCAGTATCATTATCCATGTATTCCACTAGATCATGCAAACAGAGACAGGATATTATGCAAGGAATGAAAATAGGCAGAATTGGAAAAATCCTCTTATCTCTCAGAGTTGAAAACCAAAACCGCAACAATAGGGAAACTTCCACCTCAACCTGGCACAAAGAAATCCTCATTAATCAGAGATCTGTGTCAATTTGCAAGGCTACTAAAATGGCCCTTGGGGAAAAACCTGAGTTGGGTCAAAGTAGAAGGCTGCAGGTTGTCTGGGTAACTAGAATTAAGAATAAGTTGTAATTTTTGAAAAAGGTGGCCATCCTGAGGCTGTTGAGTTACACAGCTTGAATTATGAAGCACTTAAGCAGTTCCCCAGACCAACTTCACGTTTATTTCACAAATGAGAATCTTGTGTTCCTGGGGCAAAGTAGCCATAACAGGGTTAAAGTGGAGCCTCCATGACTGTTTCCCGTAATTCTCACAGCAGTGGGTATGAATGCAAAAGCCTCCAGCAGGTGGAAGAACCAGAATAGAGCCTGCCTGGCCCGAGACTGAGTTCTGAAGTTCAAGTTGATGAAACTCTCCAGTTCCATGTCAGGAACTGAGGAACTGATCCAGGCATTAAACAACTGGTCAAAGGCAAGGCCACCTCCTTGTCCTGGTCACTCAGGACTCTTGAATTTCCCATATAATGGGGACTCTGAGGCACTGCTGAGGCATAATGAGAAGATGGCACATTCATCTAAGGAAAAAAAAAAGCCAAATACTATGGATTATGTATATGGCAGGGACTGTTTGGTTTTAGATAGCTGTTAAGTAGGAGAGTCTGGCTTCAGTCTCAGGTATGCCTGGCTTTAAAGCCAGAGTGAGTGAGTATATGTATAGTACCTTATTTGTCTCTACCATTTTTAACTTTTCTCAGTGCTTTCTATTTACTATCATTTATCTCTATGGGGCGGAAGATGAGGCTCAAGTGATTAAATCCACTAGAGCATTCTGTCACAGTTGGACATTGTCAGAGCCTCCTGTATCCTAGTGTGGCAGACAGGGGCCATGGGAGGTCTTCTGGGCCACTAGAACATTATCCAACCATTGCCCTGATGGTCCCCACAGTAGGGGTCCCCCCTCACCTGCCATTCTTGCCCAGTACCTGTAAATATGTTTCTAGTGCGGTCCACGCATTCCAGTTTTTCACATTGGGACCCTTGCTCAGGTAGATTCTGACTCTTTTCTCTCGAACTGGGGGCCACAGAGCAATATTGGCACGGCTTCGAGGAATGCCCAACACCGTCTCATGCACATACACACACCACAGGTTGCAGGTGGCCTCGGTGGTGTGTGGTGGGAACTCCCACTCCTGCCGCTGCTGGTTGCGGCCCAGCTCGTGGACAGGGCCCCACAGCCCCTTGGTTCTGATGAGCTTCTCATTGATGAGCTCCTGTACTGACTCCAGATGGCACATGATGGGGTACCCTGCATGCATCCAGCCTGGAAAATGCAGAAGGAGGGAAGAGAAAGTTAGGGGCCTCCCCGTCCAACTCATAAAATTCTCTGTATTGTGTCTGTTCCAAAGTACTCAGTAACCTGAGCCAAATTCCCTCACACCATCATACTCAGAAAAGCTCTGAAAAGCAGCCCAAACCACACGCCTCCTAGCTGTTTCTTCTCCTCTTCTCATTCTGTAAGAACTCCTTTATCCTCACTCTGACCCGAAATAGTGTGGCTATGGAAGGAGATGCAGCTTATATATACGGAGCCATTCATGTTACCGTTCAATTTTCTAATTTGATGAGGATGCCTTATCCATGTAAATCTGTGTCACTATAACCTCAAAATTCAAAGCTCTTTAAGGATAGGTCCTCTCTCATTGTCCAGATATAGACTTGCCACATTGACACAAGTTTATAGTGAACATCTGTGTAAAAGAAGAAAATGAGAATTTCCCATGGTTCTTTATTGTCTGTGTATTTCCCTCATTTTTCATGTTCCTTGGCCCACAGGGAAAGATCACTTCATTCAGTGTCTTCTTAAAGTTTTAAAATTCCCTGTTTTAACCCAACAACTCTGACCTAGGTCAAGGCCCTCTGCCATTTTTACTGGCTTGAAGTCCCCGATGGATGCCTGTGAAAGTTCAGGTGGCATTTCTTGATGTCCTTGACATGCTGACCTAAAGTGATATAGTGATATATATATATATATATCATATGTATATATGATCAGTTATATATATATAAAACAGTTATATATATATTTAAAACAGTTTATAATATATTTTATATACATTTCCTTCCCATTTAAATAGCAAGGATACATCTATATGTCTTGCTAGAAAAATATGTTTTCCCTACTAGTTGCCCACCACATGGCTGATGAAGGACTGGAAGGCACTCAGAGGTGTCATGCATAGAGGGTTTGCTTGGAGTACCCACCCACTGAGATCTGCACATCAGCAACAATCCTCTGTGGCAGACGCAAAGGGAAGGGCTCTGCTCCCAGTCGTGCCACAGCCTGCATCACCTCGTCCCAGAGGCGGAGCAGTGGCTCAGGGTTCTCCAGAGTACGAAGATTTGCAGTTGGCACAGTCAGAATGATGTTGTCTGTGGCCAGCTCTCCCCAGGGCCCTGGATTCTCCTGGATACGCCTCTTCCACTCCTCCAGGGTTGTCTCTCCTAGGAAGAGAGACCATGGAGCTTGAAATACTTTCCAAAATCCCTTGAATCACAACATACAACTTGGACTCTAGGAAGGGAATACCAAAATCATGAACTGCTATATCCCTCCTCTTTTTAAAAAATTTTTAAAGTTCTGGGATACATGTGCAGGACATGCAGGTTTGTTACACAGGTAAAGGTGTGTGATGGTGATTTGCTGCACCTATCAACCCATCGCCTAGGTATGAAGCCCTGTGTGCATTAGCTATTTATTCTGATGCTCTCTCTCTGACTGCCTGCCCTCCCCACCCACACCACTGACAGGTCCCAGTGTGTGTTATTCCCCTCCTTGTGTCCATGTGTTTTCATTGTTCAGCTCCCACTTATAAGTGAGAACACATGGTGTTTAATTTTCTGTTCCTGCGTTAGTTTGCTGAGGCCATATCCCTTTTCTCTATCTTTCTTCTATGAAGTCCCCAAGGATGTGGTTTTGTCTTTATCTGTACAACCCCAAAGCTGAATCTAAGGAAGCTGACCCTCCTTCCTCCGGTAGTCTGCATCTCTCTCCTTCTGCACCAAACAGGCTCTAGTCACCTCCTGGATTCCCATGCTCTCTGGAGTCCTCATCCCAGTTCTTCCCCTTCCCTCAGGGGCACCCAGGGCTTCCACTCACCCAGCTTGTAGTACGGAGCATGCACAGCCCCCTTCACGGTGATGGACACAGAACCCAGTTTGCTGTTCTGAGGTACAATTATATAGAGGAGTCCACTCCAGAGGCATGTGATCGATTTTGTGGGTTTGTCCAAGCAGCACCGGTTAATCACGAGTGGGCCTCGGAAAAGCTTGCTGGCCCTGGTCAGGTCATCTGTGTGGCAGCCAATCTGTATCTGGAACAGAGAGATTTCCCCTATGGAGTCATCATGGGGCACGAGTGGGTGGAAGAAGAGAGCCCAGCAAGGGACTCAGGATGGGTCATTCAGCCATGACTCAAAGCGAGCCCAACCTTCCCACCACTGATGAACCATGTGTGATAACCCCATGAAACTGTAGCATTCCTTGAGGGATATGGACTGAATTATGTATAAATATTTTCCCAAGGTATTCAAATAGCTCCACAATGGGTCACGTTAGACATTAATACGAGGAGTGCCAGGTGTAACCTATAAGGCCAATTCTGAGGAGGGCTGACTCCCACGCCCAGTCCCTTGGTGTTGCTAACAAACAGAACACTTGGTTGCCTAGCTTGTGGTGGTGATTCTGGCATTCAGAATGGAGCAGAGGGAACCCTGCAGTTTGCTGATCAGAGGGAGGGCCCAGTGGGAGACGTGATCTGGCTAAGCTAGCGGAGGGTTGATTCAATTTCTCCCCTTTCTCCAAGCTCTCTTTCTGGACAGGTACTTAGTAGGGTCCTAGGATTATTTTCCCTGGGTTTATGCTAACCAAGTTTCAGGATAGGCACAGGCACAGAATAGAGGTTAACCATCACAGTGACCGTCAAGGGGGATAGAGCATGACAGAAAACTAATTGTGCAAGTGGGGTGTATGTCTATGTGAAAGTGAAAGAGGGAAGGTGAACTGGGCAATTGAGGAATGGTCTTGGGTGTCTTGATGAGGAAGCTGAGGTCAGAAACACCTTGTGCTACCATGGGAATGGATATGGGGATGAATAGTGAACTCAGATTTATTGAATGCCTACTCTGTGCTAGGTTACCTTCCATTTGATACCTCTCTTATTCCCTACTCTAGCACATAAGTTAAAAGCACAAAACTTAAGAACCAGAAATTAGTTAGGTTTGAGTCCTGGGCACTTAGTTGTATTAGCTCTATGCATTTCAATCAATCAATCAGCTTTTCTGCATCTCAGTTACCTCATCCTTAAAACAAGGGTAAAATCACCTGCTCTGTATTACCAATAGGGCTTTGTGAGAATCGAATAAGATACTGACTGTGCTTAGGAAGAGCCTTTGGGTTCCATGTTACATGGTGAGATGGGGCATGGCCTTACCTTCAGGTCAGCAGAGGCAGCAGCTTCAGGCAATGAGACTTCTATAATTTGCCTTCCAGGTATGTAGAGCCCAGTACTCATCCAGCAATATCTGGTACCTGCCAAAAGCAGGAGGGACAGACAGACTTTATCCCTCCTCCGTGATGCCATCTTTATCCAGCGTCACCAGAGACCCTTCATAAGCACATATCTTCCCCCTTCACTCTGTCCTGATTCAACTCTTCCAAACAGTACTTAAAATCATAACCCTTATCTTCTTCAAAGTTCATAGTAAAGGATGGAGACTGCCCTCTGGACACGATTGGGTCCCTGAAATGGACTGCTGAAGTCAGCCTGTTCCCATTCCCCCATTCCCCCATTCCCCCATTCCCATAATACTGAGCTCCCAACCCTTGTTCCTTACCTGGATTGGTGCAGTTGACCTCGACAGTGATAGGAGATTCCGAGGGGCGCAGATAGGGGCTGCTGTACATATCATCAATTTCTGGGACCAATAGAGAGAGGTCACTTCCAGAGTGGGCCAGCCCTGTGGCCAGGGAAAGCATAGCACCCCTGCAGCAGTCATTGATAACAGGGTTCTCTCGGGTTGCTACTGGGAGCCGGTATCGACTTAGCAGTTTCCTCAGGAGTCGATGCACAGACATGTAGGCAGGGATCTCTTCTGCAGGAATCTGCAGGAAAGCTGCACCATCTGGTCCCAGCTTTGCCAACCAGCCCTTTTCCACATTTCCTCTCTTCCTGCCCATTATAACCTGGAACTCGGCCAAGGTGGAGCGGAAGTGATAGGTCCTTATCCCTGCCTTAGGAGTACGAAAGGGCCCTGGATTGAGGCTTTGGCTTGTAATGCTAATGCCAAAGGAGTTGAGGAGGAGGTTTCCTGGAAATTGAGCCAAAGGGGACACTCCTGGGTTCTTGAAGGCCCACCACCAGGCTTGGGCTCCAACAAACAGCCCGCCACCCTCTGCTACAAACTCCTGCAGTTCTTTGACCCCCACTTCACTCACAGGTTCGAAGCAATAGACACTCGCATCACTGGTCAGATTGGGCTCGATACTGGTGTCTATGCCCCCCACTGCAAGCAGGCCACTTAGGGTTCTCAGCTCTGTCTGCACCACGATCTTGCCTCTGCGGCCTCCATCTAGCCAGCGGACAGCATTGAGCAGAAAGGGGCCCAGTTTACCGACAGTGAATAATACCTTGTGGCCAGTTACAACCACCCGGCCCCGGCCATAGCGGGCAGCCGCTATAACACAGCCATGATAGGAATCTAACCCTAGAGGAAAGGCTAAAGCTCCATGCACTAGCAGCTGGGATGGGAAACAATCTGAGTTGCTGATGTCCAGCTCTGAAATCCCATGCAGAAGCTCCTCTCTGTCTTCGGAGAGATCATCTTCACAACTGCAAAAGACACATGCATTCTTTATTAGAGGTACAGTTCTGTATAAAGCTCTTAGAACAGTGGACAGTATACAGTGAGTGCTATAGATGTGTTAGCTTTACTAATACTGTTATTTTTAGTTCTTATGGGAAAATTGGGAGAACAAAAAGGACAGATCTGACCTCACTGGGTATGGAGACTTGTTGGAGGGGTGACAGAGGGACTCAGCATTAATTCTGCTCTGCCCATTCTTAGAGCACAAATTCTCCAATGGAAATTGCAAAGGGAGTCCTTCCGTGTTTACTCAATACCATGTTTTAAATATTCCAGATTTAAGTTCATGTTTATTTCAATCCTCTAAATCCTCCCCTCTCTCTCCCTCTCTCTCTCTCTCTCTCCACACACACACACACGCACACACACACACACACACACACACACACGTATATACATCTCTATGCATATATATATGGGAAATCATGTTTTTTTCCTTATAAGAAGTCTTGTTCATAAATTTCATGCAGCTAATTTCCTACAAATGAAGTCTATGGAAGGCCAAGTCAGTAGTGCTAGAGAAGAATCGTTATTATCTCAAAAGGTGGGGCAGAAGAACTGACTGGCTTCAACTCTACTGAGACCCTCTGGTTACCTGAGCCCAAGAGGACTTTACTGTCCGCATCTAGAACTCCACTTTTCCACTGCCTGCCCAACAGGAGTGATGCATGTCCATGCTATAAGGTTTTGCTCAGCACCATCTGTTTACTCTTGGTGGGTAACCCAACCCTAGAAGCCCTCAAGATGCCCACAAAGCCAAAATGAGATGGAACACTGGATAAGGTGGGGTTAAGGAGTAGAGTGGCCTCTCTGAGCCTGAGATTCCAGTTTTGGTTCTGTCACTTTTGTTAGGTAAAGCTATGGGAATTGTATAGTAGAATGTAGCTATAAGATAACACCAAAAAATGGGGGTCCGGTGGACAACTTATTTTCAGTATTTGGGCTAGCAGAGCTTTAACTGGTAGGAAAGCTATGGTCCTCTTAGCAAGTACAACCCTTTACTAAAGATAAAGTGACCACCATACTAATTAGTGGATGACTCTCTAACTCCATAAAGAACTAACCATTAACAAACATCATTCAACTGTCTCTTCTTGCTCTGATTAGAGGCTTACCGAACAGCTTTGTGATTATAATACTGCTTCCCATGATCACCTGCCTAATGAGAGAAAGAAGTCACTGGCTAGGCCAACCATAATATTCTAGATTTGTAATATTTATTTTATTCAAGCAACATTTTGGATAGTCTGTATTTAACTTGGTGACTCTAAATTTTTTTAAAAATTCATGTTTTATTTTAGTACTTTAAACACGTATGAAAAATTAAATAGAAAATGTGTTTTAGTTTTTATAATTAGAGTTCTGTTTATATTTTTTCTCTTTTATTTTTGATTTTTTAATTTAATGGTGGGGGTTCCACTATGTTGCTCAGGTTGATCTTGAACTCCTCGGCTTAAGCAATCCTCCTGCCTTGGCCTCCCAAAGTGCTGGGATTATAGGCATGAGCCCTGGCACTGGACTTGTTTACAAATCTCATGAAATTAATTGTTTTTATGAGTGAAATCAGTGAAGAGGTGGGCTACTATGCTCTAAGTGAATACATCAGCTTCAGGATTTTTATACGAACATACTGACAAGATGAGAGAAGTTAAACCTGCAAAGCTGAGACTCAGATACTGAGTTATTAGAACTTCATCTGAACAATGAGACTACATGAGGTCTTGCTCAATGTCTAGCCAGGAGACACCCTCCGAGACATCTGTCTATTAGTTCCAACAGCCATTACTTATATACAGGAGGGGCTAAGTCATTCTTCCATACATTAAAAAAATGTTATATTTTACTTCTTTTCCTTACCCTCTTCTGAAATGAAACCAAACTTATTAAAAAAAAATAAATCCTTGTGAATCCCCATTTCTACAAAAACACTGAAATTAACCAGGTATTATGTGGATGCCTATAATCCCAGCTCAAGAAGCTGAGGTGGAAGAATTGCTTGAATCCAAGAGACAAAGGTTGCGGTGAGCTGAGATCATGCCAATGCATTCCAGCCTGGGTGACACAGTAAAACTCCATCTCAACATCAATAAATAAATAAACAAATCCATTATAGCACTGGATTTTGAGAATAGTGCAATGAGCAAACTGGGATAGTGGAAACATTTATAAAAAATATAAATCAAATGGAATCTGATTGATCACAGAAAAATCTAACTGCACGCATGTGAAAAAGAAGATCAGGAGAACAAAGGACCAAGGATTATCATTTGTCCCGAGAAAATGTTCTGCAGTTACCCATAATAATCAATTTAGGATTTAAATGTAATTTAAAATTTAAATAGACAAGAGCCACCAAATATTTGATGAGAATTAACAGCATGAAAAAGAAGAACAACTGAATTCCCAAGGGAACAGCAGCAACAAAAGAGAATAATGTTCTAAGTAAGTACTGCCTATCATTGGAAAGTCCTAAGAAGATATATTGCCTCTCTCTTAAATAATTGGGACAGGCTACTACTCTAAAAAGTTACTGATGTCCGGTCGCGGTGGCTCAAGCCTGTAATCTCAGCACTTTGGGAGGCCGAGGCGGGTGGATCAAGAGGTCAAGAGATGGAGACCATCCTGGTCAACATGGTGAAACCCCGTCTCTACTAAAAAATATTTTTAAAAATTAGCTGGGCATGGTGGTGTGTGCCTGTAATCCCAGCTACTCGGGAGGCTGAGGCAGGAGAATTGCCTGAACCCAGGAGGCGGAGGTTGCAGTGAGCCGAGATTGTGCCATTGCACTCCAGCCTGGGTAACAAGAGTGAAACTCCGTCTCAAAAAAACAAACAAAAAAAAAAGTTCCTGATTAAACTAAAAATGTAATTGCCAAACAGATAAGCCCAATTTTCATACATGGAAAGAAAATAAGTCTTGAGGTGGCTGGCAAGATGGCTGAATAGGAACAGCCCGGGTCTGCAGCTCCCAGTGAGATCAATGCAGAATACCAGTGATTTCTGCATCTCCAACTGAGGTACCCGGCTCATCTCATTGGGAGTGGTTAGAGAGTGGGTGCAGCCAATGGAGAGCCAAAGCAGAGTGGGGCTTTGCCTCACCCAGGAAGAATGAGGGGTCAAGTAACGCCCTCCTCTAGCCAAGGGAAGCTGTGAGAGACTGTGCTGTGAGGAATGGTGCACTCCTGCCCATATACTATGCTTTTCCCATGGTCTTTGCAAACCACAGACCAGGAAATTCCCTCTAGTGCCTACATCACCAGGGCCCCGAGTTTCAAGCACAAAACTGGGCAGCCATTGGGTAGACACCAAGCTAGCTGCAGAGTTTATTTTCATACCCCAGTGGCACCTGGAACGCCAGCAAGATAGAACCGTTCACTCCCCTGGAAAGGGTGCTGAAGCCAGGGCGCCAAGTGGTCTACTTCAGCAGATCTCACCCCCACGGAGACCAGCAAGCTAAGATCCACTGGCTTGAAATTCTTGCTGCCAGCACAGCAGTCTCAAATTGACCTGGGACGCTAGAGCTTGGTGGAGGGAGGGACATCCACCATTACAGAGGCTGGAGTAGGCGGGTTTTCCCCTCACAGTGCAAACAAAGCCTCAGGGAAGCTCGGACTGGGCGGAACCCACCACAGCTCTGCAAAGCCTGTAATCAGACTGCCTTTCTAGATTCCTCCTCTCTAGGGAGGGCATCTCTGAAAGAAAGGCAGCCGTCCCAGTCAGGGACTTACAGATAAAACTCCCATCTCCCTGGGACAGAGCACCTAGGGGAAGGGCGGCTGTGGGCTCAGCTTCAGCAGACTTAATTTCCCAGCTGCTGGCTCTGAAGAGAGCAGTGGATCTCCCAGTGCAGCACTCTAAGGGACAGACAGTCTCCTCAAGTAGGTCCCTGATCCCCATGCCTCCTGACTGGGAGACACCTTCCAGCAGGGGTCAACAGACACCTCTACAGGAGAGCTTCTGGAACTATATTAAATTAAAATGTTGGCCAGGCGCAGTGGCTCAAGCCTGTAATCCCAGCACTTTGGGAGGCCGAGGTGGGTGGATCACGAGGTCAAGAGATCGAGACCATCCTGGTCAACATGGTGAAACCCCATCACTACTAAAAAAATATATAAAAAATTAGCTGGGCATGGTGGCGCATGCCTGTAATCCCAACTACTCAGGAAGCTGAGGCAGGAGAATTGCCTGAACCCAGGAGGCGGAGGTTGCGGTGAGCCGAGATTGTGCCATTGCACTCCAGACTAGGTAATAAGAGTGAAACTCCATCTCAAAATAAATAAATAAATAAATAAATAAATAAATAAATAATAAAATAAAATGTTTCTGTACTGCCAAAGGAATGACCAACACAGTGAAAAGGCAGCCCATGGGTTGGGAGAAAATATTTGCAAGCCCAATATCTGATAAGGGATTAATATGAAAATATATAAGGAGCTCATACAACTCAATAGCAAAGTAAAACAAATAAAAACCTTAAAAACCAATTAAAAATTGGGCAAAGGGATTGAATAGACATTTTTCCACAGAAGACATACTAATGGTTAAGAGGTATATGAAAAGATGCTCAACATCACTAATCATCAGGGAAATGGAAATCAAAATCACAATGAGATATCACCTCACATCTGTTAGAATGTCCATTATCAAAAGTCACAAGGTAAGTCTTGGCAAGGGTGTGAAGAAAAGGGAACACTGCTTGTACATTCTTGGTGGAAATGTAAATTGGTACAGTCATTATGGAAAATGGTTTGGAAGTTCCAAAAAAAAATTAAAAATAGAACTACCATATGTCCTAGATATATCTCTGTTAGGTATATACTCAAAGGAAGTGAAATCAGTATCTCATAGAGATATCTGTCCACCAAAGCATTATTCACAATAGCCAAGTTACAGAAACAACCTAAGTGTCCATTAATGGATGGACAAATAAAACAATTGTGATACACATATATCAATAATACAAACTAGATTAAAGACCTAAACTTAAGACCTGAAACCATAAAACTCCTGGAAGAAAATACAGGAAGAAAATCTTCTTGATATTGCCATGGCAATAATCATTTTGGCTATCACACCAAGAGCTCAGGCAACAAGAGCAAAAAATAAACACATGGCACTACATCAAACCAAAATGGATACAACATTTATATATATACATATATATATATGTGTGTGTGTGTGTGTGTGTGTGTGTGTGTGTGTGTGTGTATACACATGTATATGTGTGTGTGTATATATAGAGAGACAACTTCCTTATCTATATGTGTATAATGAAATATTATTCAGCCCTAAGAAGGAGATACTGCCACTTGAGAAACAAAGAAGAAAAGATAAACCTGCAAGACATTATACTAAGTAAAATAAGTCAGTCACAGAAAAAAACAAAGTATGATCTCACATGTATGTGGAAACTTTTTCTTAAAAAAAGTCAAATAAGAAAACAGAATAAAACAATGGTGGTTACTAGGGATGAGGAGGGGAGGAAACAGGAAAGTAAATCAAGGATGCAAATTTTCACTTAGGTAAAATGAATAAGCCTAGACAACTAATGGATGGCATGAAGACTATCTTAATAATATAGTGTACATAATATTATGTAGTATATAATATAGTGTACATAACACTTAATAATACAGTGTACATCTTAATAATGTACACTGAAAGTTTGCTAAGAGAGTAGGCTGCTTTTAACACACACATATTGAAGAGAAGTAATTATGGAAGGTGTTGAATATGTAAATTCAACATAGTTTGATTATAGTAACCATTTTGCTATGTATATCAAAACTTGTTGTATACATACATATACACACACACACAGTAAAATACATTAAAAATGGTGAGTTGACTTAAATATAAAGAAGAAAATAGTGAGCAAGTTTCAAAAAATCTATGTATAGTATGCTATGTTTAATTTGTGAAAGATCTGGAACAATATGTATCTATGCACAAACATCAAAAACAAACAGGGAAAGAATAATCAAGAAACCAGTGAAATTGGGTACCTACAGGGGTGAATGGGAACAGATTACAAGTAGTAGGGAAGAGAATGAGACTCCTCTAACTGTATCCATTTAAATGGTGTTGAAATTTTAAACATGCTAATTTTTAACAATCACTTTCACTGATGTGATAAAATTCACAAAGTACATCTTGATGAGCTAACTTTATACATCTGAGTAACCACCACCATCACAGTGAAAATATACAACTTTTCCATCACCCTCAAAAGCTGTCTTTTGGCCCATTATGATCAGTCTAGATCCTACACACAACCACAGGCAACCACTGATGTGCTTTCTATCCATAAACATTAGATTTGTGTTTTCTAAAGCTTCATATAAATGTAATAATAAAGTATATTCTCCTTTGAGTTTGGCTTCTTTTACTCAGAATAACTTTGTGAGAATGAGCCATATTGTGGCACCTATCTGTAATGCATCCTCTTCTATGGCTGTGTATCATGCCATTCTGGGGATAGTCTACACTTTGTTTATCCTGTCATCTGCTGATGGACATTTGGGTAGTCTTCGGTTTGGGCTTGCTGCCCCAAAAATTAATGTACAGGTTTTTCTGTGGACGTGTTTTCCTTTCTCTTGGAAAAAGATGTTCTTTCCCTGTTTGTTTTTGATGCTAGTATATGTGCATAGATACATATTGTTCCAGATACTTTACAAATTAAACATAGCATATCATAAATTTTTTGAACTTTGCTCACTATTTTTTTAATATTTAAATCAACTCACCATTTTTAATTTAGTTTCCTTTCTCTTGGGTGGTGAAATGGCTAAATTGTATGTTAATTTTCAGTTAACTGTATAAGAAATTGCCAGACTGTCTTCTAAAGTGGTTGTGCCATTTTATATTTCCACTGGCAATGCATAAAACTGCAATCTTGTCAACACTTGGTATAGTGAATCTTTAATTTTAGCCATGTTTATGATTTTAGTTTTTGTATTTTTCTGATGACCAATGATAGTAAGAATCATTTGGGCTTTTTGGCCTTTCATATTTTATCTTTTGTGAAGTGTGTTAAAATATTTTGCCTTAAAAAAATTTGCAGGGTGTGGTATCTTATGCCTATAATTCCAGCACTTTGGGAGGCCAAGGCAGGAGGATTGCTTGAGCCCAGGAGTCTGAGAGCAGCCTGGGCAACACGGCAAAACTATGTCTCTACAAAAAATTGAAAAAATGGCCAGGTGTGGTGGTATGCACCTGTAGTCCTGGCTACTCAGGAGGCTAAGGAGGGAGGATTGCTTGAGTGCCATGTTTGTGCCACTGCACTCCAGCCTGGAACAGAAAGTGAGACCCTGTCTCAAAAAACAAAAACAAACAAACACCAGTAGTCTTAATATTGGAATATAAGAGTTCTCTATTCTGAATGCAAGTCCATTGTCAGATATAAGTATTGTGAATATTTTTTTTCCAGTCTGTGGCTTGCCTTTTTGTTTCTTTATTACCATCTATTGAAGGGCAGAAGTTATTTACTTTTAAAAAATAAAGCCCAATTTATTAATTTTTTCCTTTTATGGTTTATGTACTTTTTGTATCCTTTATAGGCAAAAATTGCAAAGGTCAAAGTCACAGATATTTTCTCCTATGTTTTCATTTAGAATTTTTTACATTTTAGCTTTTGCATTTAAGTCTAACTATTTTTAAATATTTGTTTTCTATGGAGTGAGGTAAGGGTCACAATTCACCTTTTTTCCATAAGGGTTTCCAGTTGTTCTAGAACCATATGTTGAAAACTGTCATTTCCTCATTGAATTACCTGAGCAACGTTGTCAAAAAACAATTGACCATAAATCTGTGGGTCTATCTCTAAACTATCTAGTGTTCATTGATCTGCCTGTCTATCTTTATGCAAATATCACAGTGTTTTCATCTCTGTACAAAGTCTTGAAATTAGGCTATGTTACTTCCATTTCATTTGTATATTGATTTTAGAACCAATTTGAACTACGGACTGCATTAAATGTGTAGACTGATAGGGGAAAACAGACATCTTAAAATATTGAATGTTCTGATCCATCAACATAGTATATTTCTCCATTACTTTCAGTTTTATTTAATTTCTTTCTGTGATGTTTTATAGTTTTCACTTTACAGGTCTCAGGACATATTTTGTAAAATTTAACTCTTAGTATTTCATAATTTCGGTTCTATTTTAAATGTTGTATTTTAAAATTTTAACCATGAATTGTTGGTTGCTAGTATATTTAAAAAGTAATTGGTTTTTGTAAGTTGATTTTTGAAACTTACTACTTTGTTAAAATTGATTATTACAGTTTTTCTGTAGATATTTTAGAATTCTTTTTTACATAGATGATCATGCTTTTTGCAAATGCTTCTAAAAACAAAATAATTCCATTCTAGGAAATGCTCTGCTGACTTTATTTTCAAATGGATCTTGTCATTTAAAAATCTTCTAAATGTGTAAAACTCTTTTTTTCTTTCTTTTAAATTTGTTTTCTGACACCAAGATTCAAATATTTCCTGTCTTTTTGACTCAGTGTTCTAGAAAAACAAAACACCCAATAAGTCTTCTTTTTTTTAATTTCCAATCTCTATCCCTTATTTTCCTTGCCTTATTACACTGGCTAGGACTTGTAGCACAATGTTGAATAGAAGAGGTGAGAGCAGGTATTATTCCATGCCTTTTTCTCAATCTTAGAAGGAAAAAGTTTAGTATTCACCATTAAGAATATTTTTAACTATAGATTTTTCATAGATATTTTTATCAGGTTGAAGAAGTTCCTTTTTATTTCTAATTTGCTGAAATTTTATCACAATTTGCTATGATTTGGTATTGAATTCTGTGAATATTTTATATGTGTATCTATTGAATTATATTGTTTTTCATTTTCTTTTTTTTTTTTTTTTTTTTGAGACAGTCTCACACTGTTGCCCAGGCTGGAATGCAGAGACAAGATCTCGGTTAACTGCAACCTCTGCCTCCCAGATTCAAGTGATCCTTATGCTTCAGCCTCCCAAGTAACTGGGACTACAGGCACACATCACCATGCCCAGCTAATTTTTGTATTTTAATAGAGATAGTGTTTCACTATGGTGGTCAGGCTGGTCTGGAACTCCCAACCTCCAATGGTCCGCCCACCTTGGTCTCCCAAAGTGCTGTGATTACAAGCATGAGCCACCATATCCAGCCTTGAATTATATGGGTTTTCTCATCCATTCTCTTAATATGGTGAGCTAAGCTGATTTTTGAAAATTAAATTAGTCATTCATCTAGGATAGCCTTATTTGGTCAAAATGTATTATTCTTTTTATATGTTTCTGTATTCTATTAATATTTTAGTAAAAACTTTTACATCTACATTCATGAGGGATATTGTTTTGTAGTTTTCTTTTCTTACAATGTCCTTTTCTAGTTTCACTATTAGAGAAATGCTGTTTTAATAAATCAAGTTGGAAATTTTTCCCTTCTTTTTTATTTTTAAAAAGAGGTTATGTAGGATTTGCATTATTTGTTTCTTGAAAGTTTGATAAAGTTCATTAGTGAAGCTGTCTGGGCCTGGAGTTTTCTTTGTGTTGTTTATTTTAAATGCTATTTCTATTTTGAAATGTAAGAAAATTGAAAAGTTGCAAATATAGTAAAATATCTATTGTACATTTGTCAAAACTAATAAGTCAACAGTGATTAAATACTATTAACTAATTCCAGATTCTATATAAATGTCATCAGTCTTCACACCAATGTCTTTCAGGATTCAATCCAGGATACCATATAGCATTTAGTGTTGGAATGTTTAAAATTACAATTCAATTTATTTAGCATATATTTTATGTTTCTTTTTGTGTCAATTTTGGTAATTTTTGTCTGTCTGGAAATTTGTCTATTTCGTCCATCAAATTTATTGGCATAAAGTTGTAATATTTCCTTATTATCCTTTTTTTTTTTTTTTGAGACAGAGTTTCGCTGTTGTTACCCAGGCTAGAGTGCAATGGCTCAATCTCGGCTGACCGCAACCTCCGCCTCCTGGGTTCAGGCAATTCTCCTGCCTCAGCCTCCTGAGTAGCTGGGATTACAGGCACGTGCCACCATGCCCAGCTAATTTTTTGTATTTTTAGTAGAGATGGGGTTTCACAATGTTGACCAAGATGGTCTCGATCTCTTGACCTCGTGATCCACCTGCCTCCGCCTCCCAAAGTGCTGGGATTACAGGCTTGAGCCACCACGCCCGGCCCTTTATTATCCTTTAATGTCTGTAGGATCTGTACTAATGTTCCTTCTTCTATTCCTGAAATTCATAATTTACATTCTCTCTCCTGTTGTCATAAACCTATCTAGAGGTTAATCACTTTTATTGTTTTTTTTCAACTAATCAGCTTTTGGTTTTACTGATTTACTTTTTAAAAAAAATGTTGTTTCACAGATTTCTGCTCTCTTCTTTATTATTTCCTTGTTTCTTCTACATATTTTGGGTTTAATTCAATTTCCTTTTTTAGATTCTTAATAAGGAAGCATAGTTCATTGAGTTTCAACTTTTTTTCTTTCCTAACAAAGGTATTTAAAGGCATTATCTTTCTTAGCACTGTTTTAATAGCATTCCACAATTTTTGACATATTGTGCTCTCATTTTTATTCAGTTCTAAGAATTTACTAATTTCATTTACAATTTCTCCTTTGACTTAAGGAGTATTTAGAAACATGTTTTTAAATTTACAAATATTTAGGAATTTTTAAGATATTTTCATGTTATTGATTTTTAATTTAATTCCACTGTGATGAAGACATATACGGCATGATTTCAATTCTTTCACGCTTGCTAAGGCTTATTTTATGGTACAGCAAATGGTTTATCTTCATAAATAGTTAATTTGAACATAAAAGAATGTGTATTCCTGGGGTCAGTTGAGGGGGCTAGGGGAGGGACAGTGGGGGGTAGGGAGGGATAACGTGGGGAGAAATGCCAGATATAGATGATGGGGGGATAGGGGCAGCAAACCACCTTGCCATGTATGTACCTATACAGCAACCCTGCATGATCTGCACATGTATCCCAGACCTAAAGTACAATTAAAAAAAAAAGAAAGTATCACACACACACACACACACAAACACACACACACACAGAATGTGCATTCTTCAATTTTAGTCACGCTAACAGCAAATCCATAAAATAAATCAACAAATATAAAGAAAATCCCACATAGAATAAAAACAGGCCCAAATAAAAAAAGCAACTCAAATACTTTGGAATATAGTACTTGTTTGATTGTATACGCTCAGTGTGGTATATTCTGAAGGCAAAAATAACTTAGCAAGTTTGTTGTTGGTAATAGTATGGGTGTAGTCATCATGAAACTCTTTTGTGTGCATTACTGGACTGAGCAAGTAGGTAAATGTTGAAGTTGCTGGAACCAGGATTCTCACCATGGGAGAAGAAAAATACAAATATGGAATGAGTGAAAGAGAAGAATAATTCTGTGGTTTTGAATTAAAATTGGGGTGTCAGTATAAATACATGATTAAAAGATATCATGGCTGTCTCTTCTGAGGAGCCCAGAAATGATGACACCTAGCAGTGAGCACGCTTTAGATCTTGGTTTCTAAATACTATTCACGACTAAACGAAACTAGTATTCCTTAAGGAAATGACTGAATCCAGATTTTGAACTAGAAAAGTACAAGATAAACTTGCAACATCTTTTTATGCCTGAAATTAAGTAAATAAAAAAAAAAAAAAGAAAACCTGATGGGTTCAGGAGACAGCTTAATGAGGCTTTAACTTGCCAAATTTGGGACATTTTGACCTTCAAAAAATACTGACTATAAATGAATTGTAATGCATTTGATCTTAAAAGAAAAGGATCCATGAGTACAGAGTGATACTAAAACAAACACTTAGAACCAACTTAACAGTAAATGTGAAGGTGGGGAGGGAAAGGTCTTATTTACCAAAGATGTAAATCAGTTCTTGGAGAAATCTATAAGTAAACCAACACTTAGCCTGAGGTAAGTGCTAAGGTGTTAGGTTAGTATGGGAACACAAAAGACTCCTCTATATGAGAGAAGAGGGGTAAGGGATGGCTTTTTAAAGGTGTGATACCTGAGATGAATTTTGAAGAAAGGATCAGAAGCAACTGAAGTGGTATAAGTAGACAGTTCCATAAATATTTACTCAGGCACAGATCACCAATAAAAGCAAAAACCACTAGGTGAAAGGTTGTTGGCAAACAGGATATTCATAAAGATTTCAAATTGTCACGCCATACACTAAATTAGTTTAAAAAGGGTGAAAGGAATAAATAGACATAAAATGTAATAAATAAAATCAGTAAAATAGGAAAATCGGGCAAACTTCAATTTAATTAAATGACCAGTTTTGACATCACCAATAATTGAACAAGCTGACCTCATATGCCTTTAATTTGTGACACTGTGATGAAAACGTTATTTTTTTGCCAAAAATGTGTGAACTGAGTATAATCATGAAAAAATAAATAATTAAACAAATCCAAACTGAAGGGTATTCCATACAACAACTGGACTGCATACTTCAAAAATACTCATGTCCTGAAAGATTTTTTAAAAAGCTAGAGAACTATTTTGATTAAAGGAGACTAATGAAACATGATATGGAAACTTAATTAGATTCTATATTCTAAGAAATCTAAAAAATATATATTTTTGGAACAATTAGAGACATTAGATAACTGTATTCTATCAATGTTACATGTTTTGAATGAGATAACTGTATTGTGGTTATATGGGAGAATGCCCTTGTTAGAAGATACAGGCTGAAGTATTCAGTTATGAAGTGTCATACCCATCACCTGCCTCCTTCATTCTTGAGATCTGTAGGTTACTCTCAAATGGTTAGGCCAAATAATCTCTTCGGATGTATACTTATGCAGTATATATGACCAAATGTAACCACTGGTGAATCTAGGTAAAGGGTGTGGTAATTATTATGTTATTCTGACAACTTTTCCTTAAGTGTAAAAAATTTTAAAGAAAGATCTAGGAAGAGTTAAAGGTATTACATTAATGATACAAAAATTGTGTACCATTTCCAAATAGAGAGAAGGGGAGAAGAAACTCCAGCAACCATGCTAAAGTCAGCAAAGGAAAATTTAAAAAGAAACAAGAAAAAAACATCAAATAAAATGATGGAACTAGAAGAAAAAAATAAATGTCCTTAATTGTATAAAAACTTCAATGTCCTTAATTATATAAAAACTTCAATGTCCTTAATTATATAAATTTTTAACCCTTAATTGGGTTAAAAAATCAGATTTGTACTAAGAGATATAGCTTTAAAAAGATCAACAAATAAAACAAAGTAGCAGTCATAATCATATTAGACAAAATAGAGTTCAAGGTGAAAAATACTAAATGCAAGAAAGAATATTTTAGATGACAAAAAAGTATGAGCCACAAAAAGTCATGAGTTTTTATAAACCAAAATATAGCTTTGAAATATGTTAAGCAAAATCCAAATTCAATTCTAAAATCACATGAAGAGTATGAAACAATTGTTATATACATATCTCTATAATTTAGATCAATATATAATATAAACATTTATATTTCCATGACTTAACTGATTATATTACCAGTTGATCTAAAGAGTAAGTATAGATATATGTACATAACAGATGCCACTTATGGAATGCTCTTATTGACATTCTGTTAGGACAGAAAAATAGTGATAATTTAAAAAATGTGATACCAATATTGTGACTATATTTAAAAATTTGTCTTTATCTCTTGGTGATACATTGTTTTAGGAGCAAAGTGATACACTGTTGAAGACTGGCTTCAAAACAAACAGGAAGGGTTAAGAAGTGGTAGGTTGTGATTTAATACCATTACCTGGGTGATGGATACATATGTGTTCATTGTTCTATTTCTATTTCTGTATGTGTTTGAAATTTTCCAAAATAAGATGTTTCTAAAAGGAAATTACCAAGTCTTTAAAATGAAGAGGTGTATGTCAAGCTTAGGGGTTGTAGTGAAAAGATAGTCATTGTATTACTATGTATAAGAAAAAAATAGAAATAACATTAATGTGCTAATAGGCAAATGGTTAAATGAATTTCGGGACAATCCAACTGAATGCAAGATGGTCTTCAAAAGGATGACCCCCCATCTTTGTACAGGGATATGAAAAACTGCTCAGGATACAGTAAGTGAAAGAGCAAGTTGTAGATCTCTCCCTTTTTCTCTGTCTCTCTTTCCACCTGTCCAGCTCTTCCAACTCTAACCAATACATGAATGTGGGAAAAGCACCAGAAAAGATACCATCCAAACCATTAGCAGTGATCATTTCTTGGGAAGAGGGGGAAGAAAGGCATTAGTGAGAGGCAGAGGATGAGATGGAGGGCAAAGATCTTTCACTTTTTACTTTGTATGCTTATGAATTATTTTACTTTTTTTCCCAGGAAGCATATATTTTAAAATTAAAAAAGGGAACAATGTTTATAAAAAAGAAAAGAAAACAATTGTGATTTGACAATCTCTCTTATAAGGGACGTAAATACATTCACCCTACCACACTTGGGCATTGATTCTGACCTAAACCCCATAATTAGGATTCTAAATATGCCTAACATATACCCAGCAATAACCAGCAATGACCTCCAAGGATGTGTAAGGTCTATCTTGTTTGTTATAATCAAGTCTCTTTTGTGGCTAATAACCCTTCACCAGTTTTCAAACTGAAGGGGGCATAGATAGCATGAATTTATAAGGTTGGTCAATTCAGGTTTCATAGGAGTATTTTCGAACTAAATTTCTGGAAACATTTGGGTATTTAGAACATGACCATTTGCATGGCATCCTTTTCTATGCATCTCTGATGACTTTGTGAACATACAGAGATCACTGTAGACTAAAAAATGGAATAACAGCTACAAGGGACAGTGGAAGCTTCTATGCCAACACTTTCTTTTAGAGAGAAAGAGAGAATTGAAAGGATATGCTAAGGCCACACCGTGCCATTACTGGTTGTAGATCCTAGGTTTCCAGGTTTGTTTTTTTTTTTTTTTTTTTTTTTTTTTTGAGACGGAGTTTCGCTCTTGTTACCCAGGCTGGAGTGCAATGGCGCAATCTCGGCTCACCGCAACCTCCGCCTCCTGGGTTCAGGCAATTCTCCTGCCTCAGCCTCCTGAGTAGCTGGGATTACAGGCATGCACCACCATGCCCAGCTAATTTTTTGCATTTTTAGTAGAGACAGGGTTTCACCATGTTGACCAGGATGGTCTCGATCTGTTGACCTCGTGATCCACCCACCTCGGCCTCCCAAGGTTTCCAGGTTTTATAAACAATGATAGCATAGCCTTCTTCTTACAACAGTAACTTGGTTTTCAACCTTTTTTCCAAGTCTTGTAATTGGAGATGTTCCTATGCCCCTAATTCTCAGATCTTTGCAAATTGTGTTCTTGAAATAAGAAATAATGCCTGGGATATATAATATATTCAGTAAACTCTGGCTAAATAAATAGATGAATGAACAGAGAGTTTGAACTCTTTTGCAGAAGCCCAATATTTGGACTAAAATGATACAAGTCATCTTTTTGTCCAAAAACAGAATAGACTATTCTGGTTGAACTTCATAAAACTTCCCTAAAAGTCCCATGTCTAGGAGAAGTCATAGCTTATTCCCATACCTTTGTAGTACCTTTGATGTGTCTTCCTCACCCAATCCTACCTTGCTCCATTCCCATCAGTTAGAAATAGCCATGCTGTTCCAAAGATGCTGAGAATTTTAATATACAATATAAAGAGTGGCCTAATATACTTTTTCTGCTCCTGGGACTACCCCACCTTCGAATCCCTCTCATTCATCCATGCAGTCATGCATGCAAGAAATGTTTACTTAGCACCTACTGATCTGCTATCTGTTAGGCACTATAAGTGGTACTGGAGTACAGTGAGAGCAAAGCAGGCAGGGCAGTACACTCCAAGAACATTCAAAGCAGGCTGTCCTACACCCATCACTTGACTCCTTCATTACTGATCATCTGATCTTTTGCCACTCCTAAATCCGATATTTAACACATATAACTTGAAGTATCTTTCTGATATCTTAACTTCTGAAGGCTTCTAATTCCTGTTGCATCCTAACCTCATCTGGATGGACATGTCAGAACCTTTCCCATAGCCCTCTAGGCTTTGGCTCATGGGGTACTTCAGACCTGTTTTCCTTTTCTTCACATTTCTTCTCCTAGGAACTATCTGGATTAACTAGGCCAACTGTTGGGGCCAACAACATATTTTTGATTAAGCAAGACATTGGGACCATAGCCATCAGTAAATTGTAACTATCAAAGAACTAAATGGTCTGGTCTGGGAGGACAGGGACAGTGCCTCAGGGCATTTAAAAAATCTAGTTGATTTGTAGTGAATTCCCGAGTGCCTAGGAGCACTCTTCTGTTAGCCTTTTAACAACCTGAAGATAAGAACCGGGTATGCTTTTTAACCTGGCGCCAACCCCCTGGTGGGGTAAGGTACTCACCTAACCAACACTGGAATCTTGGGCATCTTCTTGGAGACTTTGAAGAAGCTCGTGTCCCCTTTGTTGTCAGTAAAGTAAATGCCAGCCACACTGGTCACGAGGTTCCCGGGGAATGTGAACAGAACCCTTTCATCATCACCTTGGCTGACCCAATCCCAGGCTTGTCCTCCTATCAGCAAGCCGCCACCATGTTTCATGAACTTGACCAGCTTTTCCATCATGGTTTCATTGTAGGCATCAATACAGTAAACCCCGAGGGAGTCCTTCACTTCTGACTCTACCTTTGTATCTACTCCAGAGCCCTCCAGGATTTTGGCCAAAGGTGCCAGGGATGGGTGTACACCAATGGGAGCCCCAGGGGAAGAACAAAGCCACCCCACGGCATTCAGGAGAAAGGGCGTGAGCTGGGCTTCCACCAGGTAGTCCTCATGGGACACAACCACCAGGCGGCCACGGCCATAGGAGGAGGCAGCAATGAGGACCTGGCCCATGTCATTCACCATCACAGGAAATGAAGCCTCTCCAATAAGAAGCAGTTCACATGGAACAGCATCTTCGGGTACATCCCAACTTGTCACGCCTTTCATAAGGGCCTCGAAGGCAGCAGAGGGAGTTGCCATGGCTCTACTGGTTTCTGCAGAGAAGAAAGTAAAGACTCAGCTTAGTGAAGAATGGATTAAAAAAGAAACAAATAGAGCAGTTCACTCTTCCAGCAGCTGGTTGATTCTTCCCACTATGCAGATGAGGCTGACACTGGGAAATGATTCAAGCACTCGGTGTCAATGTCTGCAGTCCAGGAGACCCCACTGGGCCCTCACCTCTTAAACTCAGTGGTCAAACTTAAAGAGCATGATACTTTTCCACCACAGAAGGAAAGAATAACTGTGGAATTGTGTCCCCCCAAAGAGATATTTTGAAGTTCTAACCCCTAGGACTTTTTTGGAAAGAGGTCTTCATAGATGTAATCAAGCTAAGATGAGGTCATATGTGATTTGAATGGCTCATAGTCCAATGACTGATGTCCTTGTAAGAGGACATTTGGAAACATAAGGGAGAATGCTGTCAGAAAATGGGGAAAGAGATTGGAGTGGTGAGTATACAAGACAAGGAAGACCATGAATTGATGGCAAACACCAGAAGCTAAGAGAGAGGCATGGTAGATTCTGCCTCAGAATCTCCAGAAAGAACCATGCTGCTGACACCTGGATTTCAAAATTCTAAGCCTTCAGAACTGTGAGATGATGTCTTCCTGTTATTTTAAGCCACCCCACTTGAGGTCATTTGCTACAGCAGCTGCTGGGAATTCATACCGTGGTGCAGCATGTTGTCCTCCTAGCCCATTCCATCCCTCTTGGCTCCCCGACTAATCATATGACTCCCAGCTTGGACAACTCAGAACTTCCATCTGAAATACCTGGGCTCTCAGAGAAGGTTCTTTGGTCAAAGTCACAGGCTAGGTAAGAGAAAAGTGGAAATTCTCTGTGGTTTAAATGGAATTCTCATATAACTAGGAGCAGAAGGTAACAAGATATGAAATTATTGCAGAATCCTAATTGCACCTGGGATGCAGCTGACAAAGGTGAGGAGGTGAAGTCACAAATATCCTCTGTTTCTTCACAATGAGCTCCCCACTAAGAATGCTCTGTAGTCTGACCTCTGCTACATGCACTGTACTGAAACAACTTTTCTAAGGACAGATGTGTTTTCATGGTCAGGTCATACAGGGTGTCTCATCCTCAATGACCACTCAGCAGCAGAGGACATCACTTCTCTTCCCATCTATGAGGCTGAACCTCCTCTGTCAGTGTGGCCTGAGCTAACCTCTTTATATCCAACCTCTGGGACCACTTACTTTCTGTCCTTTTCTAACCTCCTCTTGGAAAATGCAGATGTCTTTACATTTTAATCTTTGGCCCTTACCACTTGTCTTTTTCCCTTGTTAGATCATATATGCTCATTCTCAATGTAATATGCAACATGATTATAAACCTGGGCTGTGGAGTTAGAGCAGTCTGAGTCTGAATTTCAGCTCTGCTGCTTACTAACTGTGAGACTCAGATAACACATCTCAAAGACTTAGTTTCCATATTAATTAAACAGAAATAATAATATCTACCATATAAGCTTGTCCTGCAGATTAAAGGAAATAACAGGTTAAATGCCTTTTCATAAATATTCAATTATTTATTTATATGCTTATAATTATTTGGTTAAGAATAAACCATTTAATTTAAGCATGTGAATAATAAAGAATTCTTACAAAGTGGAAAAACAATTTAACATCACGTAGGCTTTACAAACATCGAATTCAGCACATACTGATTCTGATTTGATAGTTTTCGTATTTTGGTACCAATACTAATACTAACACTAACACTAATGCTAATTACTATTGCATTTATCCCTCAAATATCTGTGTGCCCTTGAGAAAGTCCTTCACACAGGCTATGTACCTTCCCCAAGCCAGTATAAAATAGTCCAGTCTTGAAATAACAGTTCAAGACCACTACTAAAAGAGCAGACTGGCCATTTATAGCCAGTCTCTAAACTAAAAAGTCTTAAATTTGTTATTTCCCCTCTAAATGAGCTCTTCTAAGGCAAATTACATAAGCCCAATGTTTCTCATAGTTAAACAGAAGAATTAATGACCTACCTACCTCAGGGAACTATTGAGAAGATACTGTCATGAACATTTGGTAAGTAAGAAGCTTGTAGTTTCCCTGCTCCTCTTGGTGCCCACAAATAATCAGGACAACAAAGCGCACAGTGTCACAGCATGTCCTGGCTCCCTACTGTACCCACATCCAGTTGGTCACAAGTCCTATCAATGTCCTTGTTCATGGTTTCCAATCACACTGCCATTAACCTGGTGTAGGTCCTTAGTAATTCATGCCTGGACTCAACCAATCCAATTTCTATGTTACCAGGATGTGTTCCTACCTTTACTTTTCTAAAACCACTCTAATCATGTGATTTACCCTCAAAGCTCCACCTTAGTCCCTGGGGACGATCTACTGCCTCCCGGTGTGGACCACCTGCAGGGCTGGCTGCTCCCTGTGTTTTCCTGCCTTTTCACCTGCTGCCTCTTTCCCTGCACCATCCAGTCTGCCTTGTGTTCCTGGACATGCGCTGCTTTCATTTTAGATTATCTTTCCATTCTCTTTATGTTCTGTTCCCCCTCCCAAATCTTTCTATCTATGGAAATCCTATTCTTTTAAGAGAAGATATGGCACAGAAAAGAAAATTTTAAATGGCCACTTCTGTGAAAAAGTGCTTAATCTCACTAGTAATCAAGTAATGGAAAATATATTGCATATTTGTCAAAAAAGAACTAGGAGAAGATGAAGGAGGAGAAGAAGGGGAAGAAGAAGACAAAGGCAGCTAATGATGTTTAATATTTGAAAGGCGATGGGAATACTATCACAATCTGCAGGAAGGATGGAGAATGTCTGCACTGTTTTTCAAAAACCATTTCACAGTGCCTACTTGGCTTCAAAGGTGTGCCTATTCTTAGATCTAACAATCCCTCTCTAATAACCCTTCTTACAGAAATAAGAGGGGAAGTATCAAAGACATATGTACAAGGATGCCAACTTCATACAAAATTACAAATGGAGATAGAGAAATGAAAACCTAGGGGGAGAGGAGAAGATGACGCTATAGGAGCAACTCAGGATTGCAGCTCCCAGTGAAAGCGCAGAGAGTGAGTGGACACCGCATTTCCAGATGGATCTTTACTGCCCACAGACCAGGAGATTCCCAGGTGTAGGAGCCCCATGGGCCGCCAGCGCGGCTGTTTTGGCCAGCGCCGCAGCACAGCGGCACTCCATACAAAACACACTGGTCTGGTCGCCCTATTAAACTGGCAATTTGGGATTTGGGAAGGCAGATTAGCACATTCATCTGATTAAACAGGACTTAAACAGTAAGCCAGGAGATTCCTGGGCAGCAACGTTGTTTCAGCCGGTGCAGTGGGTTGCCACACGGGAAATCACACAGATCCCGGTGCCCTTTCAGCAGGCAACTGGAACACCTGGGAGAGTCAACCATTCAACTTAAAAAAAAAAGGGGGGGGGTCTGAGGCAGGGAGCCAGGTGATCAGGCTCAGGGGGTACCACCCCCACAAAAACAAAACAGCAATTGGAAAAGCTCGGGCTGAGAGTTTCAAAGCAAGCACAGCTGAACCCAGGACAGTGCAGCCCGGTGGGGAGGGGCATCCATCATTACCAAGGCACTCCACCCCAACAGAGGTACTCTGCCATTGCTGATGCAGCCTGCCATTGCCGAGGCAACCTGCCATAACAGAGAGAGTTCGCCATTACAGAGATGGGCCACCGTTGCAACAACAGTTCTAACCATACCCATATAAACAGGACTACAGGGAATTACACACAGCAGCAGGGCAGAGCTCACCGCAACAGGGCGGAGCCCATGGCAGCAGGGTGGAGCCCAGAGCAGCTCAGCATAGCCTCTGCAGGCAGGCACTAACTAGACTGCCTCCTTGCTGGGCAGGACAGTGCAACGGATACTCATAAATAAAGCCCTAACTCCCCAGGACAGAGCACCTGAGGAAAGAAAGGGGTTTTATGAGTTCTGCTGCAACAGACTTAAACGTACCTGCCTAACAGCCCTGAATGAACAATGGAGCTCACAGCTCAGCACTTGAGCTCCTATAAAGTACAGACTGTCTCCTCAAGCAGCTCTCTGACCCCCATATATCCAAAGAGTCACCTCACAAAGGACTGATCAGACTGATATTTGGCAGGCATCATTCTGGGACAAAGATAGCAGAAGAATAAACTGGTAGCAACCCTCACTGTTCCGCAGCTGCTACAGGTGTTCCCCAGGCAAGCAGGGCCTGGAGTGGACCTCAGCAGTCCTACAGCAGAGGGGCTAGACTGTTAGAAGGAAAACTAAGAAACAGAAATACTCCAGCATCAACAATCTGGACGTCCACTCAGAGACCCAATCGAAAAGTCAGCAACTACTCAGATAACAGGTGGATAAATCCACAAAGATGGGAAGAAACCAGTGCAAAAAGGAGGAAAACACCCAGAACCAGAACATCTCGCCTCCTATAAGGGACCACAACCCCTCACCAGCAAGGGAACAAAGCTGGACGGAGAATGAGTGTGATGAAATGACAGAATCAGACTTCAGAAGGTGGGTAATGAGAAAATTCTGTGCGCTAAAAGAACACGTTCTAACTCAATGCAAAGAAACTAAGAACCTTGAAAAAAGATTTGAGGAAATGATAACAAGAATCGACAACTTAGAGAGGAATATGAGTGAATTGATGGAGCTGAAAAACACAACACGAGAACCCCGTGAAGCATGCACAAGCCTCAACAGCCAAATTGACCAAGCATAAGAAAAAATATCAGAAGTCAAAGATCAACTCAATGAAATAAAACAAGAAGGCAGGATTAGAGAAAAAAGCGCAAAAAGGAATGAACAAACTCTCCAAGAAATGTGGGACTATGTGAAGAGAGCTAATCTACCTTTGATAGATGTATCAGAATGTAACAAAGAGAATGAATCCAAGCTGGAAAATACTCTTCAGGATATTATCCAGGAAAGTTTCTCCAACCTAGCAGGGCAGGCCAATATTCAAGTCCAGGAAATACAGAGAACACCACAAAGATATTCCGCAAGAAGAGCAACCCCAAGGCACATAATCGTCAGATTCATCAGGGTTGAAATGAAGAAGAAAATGCTAAGGGCAGCCAGAGAGAAAGGTCGGGTCACCCACAAAGGGAAGCCAATCAGACTCACAGCAAATGTCTTGGCAGAAACCCTCCAAGCCAGAAGAGAGTGGGGGCCAATATTCAACATCCTTAAAGAAAAAACTTTCAACCCTGAAGTTCATATCCAGCCAAACTGAGCTTCATAAGTGAAGGAAAAATAAAATCCTGTGCAAACAAGCAAGTACTCAGAGATTTTGTCAAGACCAGGCCTGCTTTACAAGAGCTCCTGAAAGAGGCATTACACATAGAAAGGAACAACCAGTACCAGCCATTCCAAAAACATGCCAAATTGCTAAAGAGCATCAACAAAATGAAGAATCTGCATCAACTAACAGGCAAAACAGCCAGCTAGCATCAAAATGGCAGTATCAAATTCACACATAACAATATTAACCCTAAATGTAAATGGGCTAAATGCACCAATCAAAAGACACAGACTGACAAATTGGATAAAAAGCCAAAACCCATCGGTGTGCTGTATCCAGGAAACCCATCTCACATACAAGGAGACACAAAGGCTCAAAATAAAGGGATGGAGGAAGATTTACCAAGCATATGGAGAGCAAAAAAAAAGCAGAAGTTGCAATTCTTGTCTCTGATAAAATAGACTTTAAAGCAACAAAGATCAAAAGAGACAAAGAAGGACATTAAATAATGGTAAAAGGATTGATACAACAAGAAGAGCTAACGATCTTAAATATATATGGACCCAATACAGGAGCACCCAGGTATATAAGGCAAGTTCTTAATGACTTACAAAGAGACTTAGACTCCCACACAATAATAGTGGGAGACTTTAACACTCCACTGGCAATATTAGACAGATCAACAGGACAGAAAATTAACAAGGATAGCCAGGACTTGAACTCAGACCTGGAACAAGCAAACCTGATAGATATTTACAGAACTCTCCACCCCAAATCCACAGAACATATATTCTTCTCAGCACCACATCACACCTACTCTAAAGTTGACCACATAATTGGAAGTAAATCATTCCTCAGCAAATGCAAAACAACTGAAATAATAACTGAAATAATAGTCTCTCAGACCATAGTGCAAGCAAGTTAGAAGTCAGAATTCAGAAACTAACTCAGAACTGCAGAGCTTCATGGAAACTGAACAACTGGCTCTTGAATGTTGACTGGATAAACAATGAAACGAAGGCAGAAATAAAGAAGCTCTTCAAAACCAACAAGAATGAAGATACAACATACCAGAATCTCTGGAACACATTTAAAGCAGTCTCTAGAGGAAAATATATAGCAAAAAGTACCCACAAGAGAAGAGTGGAGAGATCCAAAATTGATACCCTATCATGAAAATTGAAAGAGCTAGAGGAGCAAGATCAAAAAAACTCAAAACCTAGCAGAAGACAAGAAATAACTAAGATCAGAGCAGAACTGAAGGAGATAGAGACACAAAAAAAAACCCTTCAAAAAAATCAATACATCCAAGAGCTGTTTTTTTTTTTAAAGACCAACAAAATAGACCACTAGCCAGATTGATAAAAAAAAAAGAGAGAGAATAACCAAATAGATGCAATAAAGAATGATAAAGGGGAAATCACCAGAGATTCCACATAAATTCAAACCATCATCAGAGAATATTACAAACAACTCTATGCACATAAACTAGTAAACCTAGAAGAAATGGATAAATTCCTAGACATTTGTGTCCTCCCAAGAATAAACCAGGAGGAATCCAAAACTATGAATAGACCAATAACAAGGTCTGAAGTTGAGGCAGCAATTAAGAGCCTACCACATAAAAAAAGCCCAGGTCCAGATGGCTTCACAGCCGAATTCTACCAGACACACATAGAGGAGCTGTTACCATTCCTTCTGAAACTATTCCAAATAATCCAAAAAGAGGGAATCCTTCCCAAATCATTTTATGAGACCAACATCATCCTGATACCAAAACCTGGCAGAGACTCAATAAGAAAAGAAAACTTCAGGCCAATATCCATGATAAACATAGACGTAAAAATCTTCAATAAAATACTGGCAAGCCGATTGCAACAGCACATCAAAAAGCTTATCCACCATGATCAAGTAAGATTCATCCTGGGGATGCAAGGCTGGTTCAACATACGCAAGTCTATAAATGTAACTCACCACATAAACAAAACCAAAAACAAAAAAAAAAAAAAAAAAAAAAACCACACGATTATCTCAATTGATGAAGAGAAGGCCTTTGACAAAATTCAACAGTGCTTTATGCTAAAAACCCTCAATAAACTCGGTATTGATGGAACGTATCTCTAAATAGTAAAAGCTATTTACAACAGACCAACAGCCAATCTCATACTGAATGGGCAAAAACTGGAAGCATTCCCTTTGAAATCTGGTACTAGACAAGGATGCCCTCTCTCACTACTACTATTCAATATAGTACTGGAAGTTCTAGCCAGAGCAATCAGGCAAGAAAAAGAAATAATGGGTATTCAAATAGGAAAGGAGGAAGCCATATTGTCTCTATTTGCAGATGACACGATAATATATCTAGAAGACCCCATCATCTCAGCCCCAAAACTCCTAAACTGGTAAGCAACTTCAGCAAAATCTCAGGATACAAAATCAATGTGCAAAAATCACAAGCATTCCTATACACCAATAACAGACTGAAAGAGAGCCAAATCAAGAACAAACTGCCATTCACAATTGCTACAAAGAGAATAAAATACCTAGGAATACAACTAGCAAAGAATGTAAAGGACCTCTTCAAGGAGAACTACAAACCACTGCTCAACAAAATAAGAGAGGACACAAACAGATGAAGAAACATTCCATGTTCATGGTTAGGAAGAATCAATATCGTGAAAATGGCCATACTGCCCAAAGTAATTTACAGACTCAATGCTATCCCCATCAAGCTACCAATGACCTTCTTCACAGAACTGGAAAAAAACCACCTTAAACTTCATATGGAACCAAAAGAGAGCCCGCATAGCCAAGTCAATTCTAAGCAAAAAGAACACAACAGGAGGCATCACACTACCGGACTTCAAACTATACTACAAGGCTACAGTAATCAAAACAGCATGGTACTTGTGCCAAAACAGAGATATAGACCAATGGAACAGAACAGAGGCATCAGAGGCAACACAATGTACCTACTACCATACAATCTTTGATAAACCTGACCAAAACAAGCAATGGGGAAAGGATTCCCTGTTTAATAAATGGTGTTGGGAAAACTGGCTAGCCATGTGCAGAAAGCAGAAACTGGACCCCTTCCTGACACCTTACACTAAAATTAACTCCAGATGGATTAAAGACTTAAACTTAAGACCTGGCACCATAAAAACCCTAGAAGAAAATCTAGGCAAAACCATTCAGGACATAGGAGTAGGCAAGGACTTCATGACCAAAACACCAAAAGCATGGGCAACAAAAGCCAAAATAGACAAATGGGACCTAATCAAACTCCACAGCTTCTGCATGGCAAAAGAAACAATCATTAGAGTGAATCAACAACCAACAGAATGGGAAAACATTTTTGCAGTTTACCCATCTGACAAAGGGCTGATATCCAGAATTTACAAGGAACTCAAAGAGATTTACAAGAAAAAAACAAACAAGCCCATTCAAAAATGGGCAAAGGATATGAACAGACACTTTACAGAAGAAGACATACATGAGGCCAACAAACATATGAAAAAATGCTCATCATCACTGGTCATTAGAGAAATACAAATCAAAACTACATTGAGATACGATCTCACGCCAGTTAGAATGATGATCATTAAAAAATCTGGAGACAACAGATGCTGGAGAGGATGTGGAGACACAGGAACACTTTTACACTGCTGGTGGGAGTGTAAATTAGTTCAACCATTGTGGAAGACAGTGTGGTGATTCTTCAAGGCCCTAGAAATAGAAATTCCATTTGACCTAGCAATCCCATTACTGGTTATATATCCAAAGGACTATAAATTGTTCTACTATAAGGACACATGCACACGAATGTTCATTGCAGCACTGTTTACAATAGCAAAGACCTGGAACCAACCCAAATGCCCATCGATGATAGACTGGACTGGGAAAATGTGGCACATATACACCATGGAATATTATGCAGCAATCAAAACCGATGAGTTCGGGTCCTTTGAAGCATGGATGAATCTGGAGAACATCATTCTCAGCAAACTGACACAAGAACAGAAAATGAAATACCGCATGTTCTCACTCATAGGCGGGTAATGAACAATGAGAACACATGGACACAGGGAGGGGAGCACTACACAACAGGGTCTATTGGGGGGAATAGGGGAGGGACAGCGGGGTGGGGGGGAGCTGGGGAGGGATAGCATGGGGAGAAATGCCAGATGTGGGTGAAGGAGAGGAAGGCAGTAAATCACACTGCCACGTGTGTACCTATGCAACTATCTTGCGTGTTCTGCACATGTACCCCAAAACCTAAAATGCAATAAATAAAATAAAATAAAAATAATGAAAAAGAAAAAAAGAAAAAAAAAGAAAACCTAGAAGTACAAATAGATAAATAACAAGGAATGTTTCCTAGAATCATTTTTTACTCTTGTGGATGCAGGATGTCTAACCCAAACCCACACCAATCCAGCTTCCACATAGCTCCCAGTTACCCCACTGTACCCAGCATAAGACCCTGTAGCACTGCCCCCAGCCATCTACCCATACACACCCCCTAAAGAACTGTCCATCAGAATCCTTTTCTCTCAGCCTCTGCTGCCTCTAGTGCTGACACAAATACAACAACAGGGAACTCACATATCTGTCTCATTAGTTGTTTTCTAAGCTAGTTCAAGGATGAGTTGACTATATTTTACAACCACTAGAAGAATGTCCCAGATACATTTTAAGTGTAAATTTCAAGTCATTATGAGATGTAGAACATGAACTCATTTTCGTATGAGCAAAGATAATGACACTAGCAGTAGTAATTAGTTGCAGTAGTAACAATACAATGCTTACCAGGTTCCTGCATTATTACAAGTGATTTATGTAACTAATGCTGACAATAAACCTATGAGGTATTTACTATCACTATCCCCATTTTATGGACGGGCAAAACAAGAATCTTAAAATACTAATGCCCAGATAATTAGTTATTAGAATTAGTAACTTGTACAAAGTCACACAGGTGCTAAGTGGTGGTGAATCTAGGATTCAAATCCAGGAAACCCAGTGCTTGAGTCCATACTCTTAAGCACCAAGAATATCCAAGTACCTGTTACATACCAGGTTTTATATGCACTGAAAATCTACAGAGGCCATATTTCAACATAACAACATTGATTATATCAAGGAGGGAAGAGGTGAACAGATTTTTCTGTCTTTATACAAATCTGCATCCTTTGAATTGTTGTATGTATTGCTACTACAATGAGAAACAACATGAGTTAATATAAATTCAGTCAAGGAAGTAAACACACATTAAAAGATTAGGTACAGTATATACATGATGAAGTAGACTGATCAACTGATCCTAGCTCGCTGGTCCTAAAAGTTCTTCCTTCATCTCTGATCAGGTTGTACATCTGCATCTGCCCACATATAAATTTGATTTCCTCCTCTATGGGGGTTCCTTGAACTCTGCGGCTGGTTGTGTCCCCACTTTAACCAGCTATCAGTGACTCCATCGCTTGACTTTTGAACCAAATGCCCCCTCTTTATGCCTGAATCCATGTTTGTTCTCCAGGCTTGGTGAGTTCAGATGAATAAAACCTGGGAGAAATGTCCTTTTCTTTCTCTCCCTAACCCTCCTATGGTTCCTGCTTTCTTTCCCCTGGGCCCACCTCTGGCCCCTTTTGCTGGAACCAAAGTCACCTCCAAAGCAGAAGGTATTCAAGGTACAAACTGTAACTCAGAGAGAGAGCAGTGCTTTCACTCCTACCACAAAGCAGCGCCATGGCTCCTAAACCTGGTTTTTCCTTTGAGAGACGTGTGGAAAGGCAGGTAGATGGTGGGCCATGCTGGATGCTGTACCACCCATATCCCGTATGGTGTGCGATTTCAAATCCTGAAACTAGTGTCTGAGGCCAGAGTATACATTTTACTCTTTGGATGAACAGACAGTCCATGTCTGGATGATTAAATGACAGATGAGGTATAAGGGTAAACCCAGAATCACTTTTTTCAGCAAATAGCTAGCTGACCTTGAAAACTGGTTTGTATCACAGACATTCAATTCTATGGGTCTTCTCTCCTTGGTCCTGCTTCCCGTCCCCCCACCCCGCCACCCTCCCCTCCCCTCACCCCCACGACGTGACTCTTCCGTTTTTCTTTATACATCCAGTATCTTTTGAAGACATTGGGCTAGTTCAACCCCTTCTTTTGAATTCTGTCCCAGACATTCCCAGCTCAGTCTTATTTATTTTTCACTTAGATTGTTTAATTCATACGTCTGTGAGAATATGTAATACACATGGAGGGATTAGATGGTAAAATAATAAAACAATCTGAAAAATTAAACAAGCGTCCATATACCTACCATTCAGCTTTAAAAATAGACCTTTACCACCATCTTTGAAGCCCCCGCTGTGATTCTCTCTGTTCAGCGCCTCCCTCATCCCCATAGGAATAAGCAGGATTGGAGACTTTCCTTCTTCTATTCCTCTATTTCTACCTTACCCAACTGCCTTCTTAATTCTCAAGTTCCCCGGAGGCTCTGTCTTTCTCTCACTCCCATTCTCTCACTCCCATTCGCTCACTTCTCTCCTAGGTGACTCAAAAGGACAACATAATTGAGGAGCACTAGCCCAGGAGTGAGAAGACCTGGGTATTATTATCTTTTCAAATGTGGGTGCTGCCTCCCCACCAGCTGTTGATCTGTGTGCCTCAGGGAGTGTTCTATAAAATGCAGTGTGTGAGAAGGGATATTCTAAACTCCCAGGGGCTGTCAGCAGTTAGCTTGGAGTCTGGCGGGACTCCACTCTCTCCTCCCAGGCCCAGAGCCAGTATGCAAAGAGCACATCCGTGACGTCTAGAGGGGGAGGGGACTGGGGACTAGGGGGTGGCTGGCAGGGAGGAGGGGAGCTCCTCCCCGCGCACGTAAACACACACACACACACACACACACACGCGTGCGCGCGCACACACACGAATGCGAGGGGAGCTCCTCCGCGCTTGCGTAAAAACGCGCGCGCGCACACACTAATGCAAGGGGAGCTCCGCGTGCGCGTACACACACACACATGCACGAATGCAAGGGGAGCTCCTCCGCGCGCGCATACACACACACACGCACGAATGCGAGGGGAGCTCCTCCGCGCGCGCATACACACACACACACGCACGAATGCGAGGAGAGCTCTTCCGCGGGCGCGTATACACACACACACACACACACACACACACACGCGAATGCTTACTCCAGAATCTAGGGGCCGGTGCCAGTGGGAGACAGATCTCTGTCCCAAAGACAGTGTTTGCAAAGATCAAAGGGCAGTAGGACAGTAGGCCAGAACTGATGCTCTCTCACCGGCTACCAGCCACCCTGCTCAATAAAGCCGTGAATTAGATCGGTTCTCTAGGTCAGGCCCTTAGGTAACTCAACCACACAAAGCAAGCGCACACCAACATCAGATGTCAGAACCTGGAGTGCAGGAGCAATGCGGCAGGGGGATACAGGGCCCGACCTCAGAGGAAAATCACCAGCAGAAGCATGGACACAAAGGGCATTCACTGTCCCCGATTTCGGCACACCCAGACCCACAGCGCGCCCATTGCGCCCCGCACCCCCACCCCGGCCTCCCGCACCGCCCTCCCTCAGCACCCAGGCCAAGTCAACCATCGCTGGCCCCTTCTCCAGCCTGCGAGACTTTTGGAGAGAGCCACTCACCAGGTTTCCCTGCGATTTCCACGGGGGCAGGTGGGAGCAGGCAGGGCCAGGCGCAGAGAGGGACGCACCGGGAAGGGGCTTCCCTGAACCGCAGTGACCAAGCGACAGAGCTGGGATTTGGGAGCAAGGAGGAGACGTGAGCAGGAGAGGAGGGGTTTCTATGGGAGTCCCCTCCTCCCCACTTCCTCCCAGGCTGGAGTGGGAGCTCGAGGGGGCGGCGCTTGGCAGGGGACAGCGCTTCTTTGTGTCGCCTGCCCTGGCGGCTGGGCATTGCTGTGGCTTAGGGAAGCCTGGCGACCCCATCCTGGCAGTGTGGACGGCCGTTTCAATAAAGACATAAACTTATCTGACTCTACATTAGTAAGGGAAAGGCTGAGCAAACGGTAGGACATACATTCTGCTTAGTATTATTCAGTTCTTAGGAAGAGCTTGAATCTCCGCTTAGTTGGGGAATATACCGTGATATATTGCCAAGGGAAAAATAAAAATTGTAGAAATTGTTGAATATGATTTTGTTTTTATAGGAAAAATCATTTGTATCATGGTGGGAAGAAGGGAAGGCTACATCTCTACCCGTTAATATTGTTTAACTTGAGAAATAGGAGAGTTGTAACTTTTTATATAACTCTGCATTGTTTGCAGTTACATGTGTTACTTTTGTAAATTAAAAATAATTTACCACCCAGGCCCGGCGCGGTGGCTCACACCTGTAATCCTAGCACTTTGGGAGGCTTAGGTGGGCGGATCACCTGAGTTCTGGGGTTTGAGAGCAGCCTGACCAACATGGAGAAACCCCGTCTCTATTAAAAATACAAAAATTAGCCGGGCGTGGTGGCATGTGGCTGTGATCCCAGCTACTCAGAAGGCTGAGGCAGGAGAATCGCTTGGACCCGGGAGACGGAGGTCGTGGTGAGCCGAGATCACGCACCGCTGCACTCCAGCACGGGCAACCAGAGCGAAACTCCGTCTCAAAATTGTGTGTGTGTGTGTGTGTGTGTGTGTGTGTGTGTGTGTGTGTGTGTGTTTCAAACAATAGTTAACTAAAATGTATTCTTCTGTGTGCAGTTTAAATCGCATTTCTTTTTCTTTTTTGAGACGGAGTCTTGCTCTGTCGCACAGGCTGGAGTGCAATGGCGCGTTCTCGGCTCTCAGCAACCTCCGCCTCCTGAGTTCAAGCGATTCTCCTGCCTCAGCCTCCCAAATAGCTAGGATTACCGGTGCCCGTGATCATGCATGGCTAATTTTTTGTATTTTTTTATACACGGAGTTTCACCTTGTTGGCTGGGTGGATCTCAAACTTCTAATGTCAAGTGATCCGCCCGCCTCGACCTCTGAAAGTGTTAGGATTACAGGCGGGAGCCATCGTGCCTGCTCCCCATTTCTTTCCTTTCTGGTATCAGCAGAGAGCTGCTTCCTCTCTTGTGTGTGTAGCCGCTTCACCTTTCTTACAGGTGCTAGCTCTAGGATGGGCAATGTAGGTGGTGTTGGGGACCCAGGCTAGGTGGGCTGGATTCAAATCCCAGTGCTACACTTTACCAACGGTGTGACTTACCTATACAACGGGGATGAGAAAATTAATACTTATACTACGGATTTATTATAAGGCTTAAATTAGGTGATTTCATGCTTGTAAAGTTCCTTTTTTTTTTTTTTTTTTTTTTGACGGAGTCTTGCTCTATCACCAGGCTGGAGTGCAGTGGCATTCTTGGCTCACCGCAACCTCCTATTCCCGGGTTCAGGCGATTCTCCTGCCTCAGCCTCCTAGGTAGTTGGGACTACTGGCGTGTGCCACCACACCCGGCTAAGTTTTTGTATTTTTAGTAGAAACAGGGTGTCACTGTGTAGCCAGAATGGTTTCAATTTCCTGACCTCGTGATCCGCCCGCCTCGGCCTCCCATAGTACTGGGATTACCGGCGTGAGCCACCGTGCACGGCCGCTTGCAAAGTTCTTGAATCAATGTCTAGTATACGGTAAGACTGGATGCGCACCTAATATCCAAATCATCCTAAGATTCAATATTTCATGTTTCAAGAAAATGTATAACTTTTAATCCTGACTAGGGTTTGAGTACAGACCCAAGCCATACTCCCTTTCCCCATTTCCCTTCAATTCCCTTTCTCCAAACCGAATCTTTGAGAACAAGTCACACGGCCACGTAGGTAGGTGAGCTCAGCACCAGGTTTTACGTAAAGGAAATGGCAGGGACGGAAATCAAGAGAACCTGAATTCAGGATCCTGCCAAGTAAAGGGCCACCTGAGACAGTGAACACATCTTTTATTTTCTCCAGTGTTCTCATTTCTCAGCTAAATGAGGCAGGCTGGTGGCCGGCACTCACTAAGTCCCTTCGGGGTCTGCAATGTCAGGACTAACAGCACCGCAAGTTAAAACCTCGTAATACTGAATCTGGTACAATTTTAAATTCAGAACAAAAACGCATATGTTGGTTATGTAAAAATAAGTATTAAAAATAAAGGGCAAAATATGCAAGGGAAGGAGTGCAAGCTAACTTACCTCTGAGGATGGGGGCGTGCGACTTGGTGGGGGAAGGGGTTTAACTCTTTTATTTCTTAGAAGGGGGGAGGTGGAGGAAGAGAGAGGGCCCTGAAGCAAAGGTGATAAAATGTCGGCATACAATAAATCTGTCATATTATCTTCTGCGCGTAGCTTTGAAATACATTTCATGATAAAATACGTTTATAAGGGGCAGATTTGCTGGTTAGGTTCCTGGAGAAGAAATGAAGCATGAAAGAAATAAGACTGGAAGAAGCTGAAACAGAAACAGCAATGGAGAAGGCAGAGGAAACCCTGTTTGAAAGACGTCTTCCTCTCTAGACCCAAAACCCATGGGGACTCAGGCCAAAAACGCGACCACTTTGGCTGGCCATCATGCGCCCCCTTGGCCATGCTCCCCAGGGACCCCGACCCAGACTCAGTGCCTCCTTCCACCACCCGCGGGCCTCAGCGGACTGCATCGGGAACCGCCCTTGAATTGGTCAGTGCGGCCGGGCCTGCTCTGGTCCCAGAAACCATCTTTGGACGAGACTCACCCTTCTGTCCAGCAATTTCCACACCAGGCTACTTCGGAGTTGGGAGTCTTCCACAGAGACGTAAGAAGGCGCTGGGGCAGATGGCTTGGGGATTTGCAAATTGGTAGTAGGGTGACTGGGAGAAGGCGCGTTGGGGGAGGTGGGCTGCAGTGCAGACGGTGGGGGTGGGGGCGTCCACGGGAGCTGATTGGCTGCCGCGGGTGGGGGTGGAGCTTGGCCGCTGCCCCCGACCGCAGAGGCCCCGCTTTGTGTCAGTTTCTACCCCAAGATGCGGCCCCAGATCTAGGATAGAGGCCCAGGCGCCCGCCCTGCGAGTGCAGCAGGACGATTCGTTTCAAAGCACATCGTTGAGACTATTGATAAACAAGAGAGCGATGGATAAATAACGATGATCTCTCTATAAAATAATATATAACTATCTTCTAGGATGGGTTAAATCTATGTATATGAATCTATTTTATATATTGCCTCTATGTTGATATATTATTTTTAAAATAAACATTTAACATAGTAAAAAAGTTCCACTTTGTATAAAAACTTAACAACTGTTCATATATACTCATAAAGACACAGAAATTATATGGAAGATAAATAACTATTAGAATCAGTTACTTCAGACAGGAAAGTAGATTATTTCTTATTTTTTCCTTAATATACCTCATTAACGTTTCAATAGTCACACGTATTATTTTGTAATAAAAATAAATTTAATTAACCAAAAAACTACATAAAATATCCCTGCTCAAGCAGCTGGCAGCGGCTTCTCTACAAATACGATTTCTCACTGTGGAAAGGTTTCTTGAGCTTTGTTCCTAGTTCGGATCCATGTTATTTGAGTAGTATGTGACACTTAACCAGGCTTTTTGCCTGACCAGATCCTGCACTCACATCTGCTCATCTAACCTGCTGAGTTCAACTGTAAAACCTGGAGAAACCACTCATCCCTTTTTATAGCTGGTTCCCAGGGCCCCAGGGACACTTGCGTGGCCCTTGTCCTCTCTAGCTTCTTCACCCCTCACTGCCCTGGGCCCTATTTGTTGGATACCTAAGGAAGGGTTGTCCCGGAATCAAACTGATATCAAGAAAAGACCATCACAAAACTTTCTCCCCTACTACGAAAGTGTAGTGTCCAGAGTGAACCTTTCAGGGGAAGGTGGCTTCAGTGGTGAAGGGATGGGACATCCCGTATAACCTAAGGGTTTCATTTCAACTGCCCCAACTAGTGGAAACATAGGTTAAGAACTGTGTTTTAACCTGTTTTTTCCCTTTTTCTTTCTTTTATAAAATAAAATAAAATTTTTTAAAAAAGGAGTCTCTTTAGTAGTTAGGAATTCCTTATTAAACTTGAGGGTATAGACAAGATCGGTCCTCCACCTCCAAGCATCAGCAAGGACCGTTTTTTATCTAGACACTTCCCATCTCAAAGTATGGGGGGGGTGCGGAAGAACTGTGTTTTGTTCTATTCCCTACTTCACCCAGGTTACAAACAGATGCTCTGTAATGTCCACTGGATGAATGGATGGATGAAATGGGGTAAGAAGAAAATCCTTAAGATGATTCCTCAACCAAACAAACAGTAAGCGAACGCAGAAAACGAATCAAATTACAAAGTTTCAGTGCTATAAGTTTTTCCTTCCTTCAAGCTCTTTTCTTTTAATGCTTCCTCAAATTTTACACTTTTTTTTTCTTTTCTTGAAACGGGGAGTGGAGCGCAGTGAGACTTGCTGAAACTGCGCTGGAGCGCAGTGGAGCGAGGCTCACTGCAACCTCGACCTCGCGGGCTTAATCGATCCACCTGCCTCAGCCTCTCCAGTAGTTGGGACTACAGATGCGCGCTATCATGCCTAGGGAGGTTTTGTAAATTTTTTTGTAGAGATGGGGGTCTCACTTTGTTGCCCAAGCTGGTTTCAAACTCCTGGGCTCAAGTGATCCTTCTGCTTCCGCTCCCAAAGTACTGGGATTACAGGCATAAGTCACCCTGCCTGGCCGCTCCCTCAAATTCTAAGCTGGTTCTATCTCCTCTTTCTCAGTCTCAGACACATTACAAGCCCAATTTTAAATCCTGGATCCTTTCTTATTTCTACTTCCCCTTGAGTTTGTTTTCCTTTCTAACGTTCTGCCTGGAGTAGCTCTGAGTAATGAAGACCGCCATGAAGTTCTGAAAGTATTGAAATAACTTTTGAAATACTAAATTCCATAAATATTCAGCAACGTGAATAAATGAGCAATTTATTTAAAATCTACATTAAAATATTATACAATTCTTTAAAAAGAGGCTCAATTCATACCTTGAGAAATTGTCTTAACATATATTTTCAGCAAAAAAAGTATGATCCTACTTTTTGTGGGGGGGTGGAAATTCTATAATTGTGTATTTATGTTTATCTAAGCACAGAAAACATAAGCATAAATTTGGCTACTTCAGGAAGTGGGGGAGGGTTGAGCAATAATTTTTTTTTCTTTAGACACTTTGTATTTTGAAAATGTTACAAGTATCAGTTGGAAACACAAAATAAGGCTGTTCAGTGATACTACTCTTAGGTCTGTATCCAATATACACATTTTCACCAAAGGACATGTACTGGACTCCTCAACGTGTCACCATTCAATGTAGTCTAAAACTGGAAACTACTCAAATACCCTTCCTGCTTTCTCAGCTGTAGTGCCACCCTGGTCTCTCAGCTGGGTACCAGCAACAGAAGAATGTTTAAATAAATTGTGGCACATTCACAATGAAACATTGTACAGCAATGAGAATGAAGGATTTACATTTTTCACAAAATAGCTGAATCTTACCAACATACCAGAGTGAACTAAGCCAGAAACAAGACAGCACATACTGTATTGTTATATTTATATAAATATGAAAACAAGTGAAACTAGTACTTGATATTAAGACTCAGAATAATATTTGCTCTTGGGCAAGGTAGTGACTAGAGACGAACACAAAGGAGACTTCATGGTTAATGCTCTCTTAATTAATTTAGGTGCTGGTCCAAGGTCTTTTTCAGTTTGTAAAAATGTATCAAGCTGTAAATTTATGATATACTGATATGTAAGCACACATACAAATATCTAACTTCAATAAGGTGTTAAAAATAATATTTTAGTTCTAGAAATGTAGATAAATGTCCCAAATCATATTACTGATGGAAACAACATATATACACAAAATATTATAAATTCATCAATGAGATGATATGAAAGTAAAGAGTACGAAAAGCCAAAAACCAACTAAAAGTAGGAAACACTGAAGGAAGCAAGCACAAAAGCTGGCTTTCACCACACTTCCACAAAACCCTGGAGACTGTATGCGGAGTGACCCTATGGGGTTTCCAGTCTAGGATATTAAGACCAAGCCCACATAAAGAATATAATTTAAAATGGCATCCCGGCACAAAACTCAGGCACCGAAGGGGTATTTCAACAGGGTAAAGGTAAATGGGAAGTAAATTTGTAACACAGGAAGAAATCAATGCAATTTGCTTGTCTTAACTCTGCTGAAAGATGAAGAGGAAAAAGATCAATGAGGCTGAGTAACCACAAACCAGTTTTCCAAATAGGTTTGCAATATTAATTCATGCTACCTCTGTGGATTGAAAAACCCTAAGGAAATAATGTGAGGTGGTTCCCAATTTGCTAATGTATTCAGTTGGAAGAGGTACATGTGTATCTTTTCTAGAGAAATTTAACTTTAGGAATAATTTCTAGGATAAAAGTTCACATGAAAGCAGCAGCTTATACTGATAATTTTTAAAATCACATAACACTCAGGAAATAAAGCACAACGAAAGAGAGCTATTACAAACAGGAGAATCAGAAACAGGCAAAATTCAGATATCAGAATTACTGGTCACAGAATATAGAATAGCCATGATTTATACCTTTGAAAAATAAAAGAGAAACGAGAAACTTGAAGAGAAAATAATTGTTTCTATAAAAAGAATCAAATATAGCTAGAAATAAAAAATAATTGAAAATAGTACAAAATAGAAATTTATTGAAGAGACTAAATAGAAGATTAAACAAAGTTAAGAAAGAATTACTTAGCTGGATCTAGAGTAAATTATTCATTATTCAGTCTAAAATTGAAAAAATGATGGAAAATATGAAAAGAAGACATAGAGCATATGGTGAGATCTAAGACACATCTAATCTGAGGTTCAAATAGATATAATAGAAAGATCATAGAAGAGTTATTATTGAAACAAATGATTGACTTTTCCAGAGATTTTTAAAGACACCAATCCTCAGACCCAGGGAGTCTAACAAATCCTAAAATGATAAAAAGAAATACTCATCTAAATATATCATAGTGAATTAAAGAAGAGAACACACCAAAGACGTCTCAATTGGTTCAGCTTACACAACTCTGACTGAAAAATCAAAGTTAAGCAAACTCTCCATTTGATGGGATACATCAAGATCAACTGCAGACAAGAGAAGAACTTTCAATGGAAATTTTAAGCAAGTAAGATCAAGATTCTTACTTGAAGCATATCCTTGAAGAACTGTAACATGAAAGGAAACATGGCTTTACCATCCTGAAGACAAAGCAGAATCAAAGCAATGGCTACCAAGAGGTAGAAGTGGCCCAGTAAAAGCAACAGCAGACTGTTCAAAAGCAAAGATCATGGCGACAGTTTTTTGAGATGCTCAAGGTGTTTTGCTTGTTGACTTTATGGAAGGCCAAGGGATGATAACATCTGCTTATTATTGTAGTGCTCTGATAAAGTCAGCCATAGCTGTAGCAGAAAAACACCCAGGAAAGCTTCACCAGGCAGTCCTTCTCCATTATGGCAATGACTCTGCCCATTCTTCTCATCAAATAGGGCAATTTTTTAAGAGTTTCATTGGGGAATCATTAGGCATCCACCTTATAATCCTGATTTGGCTATTTCTGACTTCTTGTTTCCTAATCTTAAAAAATCTGCAAAGGGCAACCATTTTTCTTTAGTTAATAATGTAAAAAAGACTGCATTTACATGACTGAACTCCCAGGACCTTTAGTTTCTTAGTGATGTACTAAATTACTTTTGTCACTGCTTACAAAAGTGGCTTAAACTTGAAGGGTCAACATTTATTTTTGTTGTTGAAGCAACATTTTTTTTTAAATTTTTTAATTCCATTTTTTCCCCCCACAAACTTTTTGAAATTCCCTTGTATCTTTGCAACAATCCTCCCTTTGGAAACAATAATAAAATCTCAACAAAATATAGAAAACAATTGAAGACTTGGAAAGGTAAACAACATAAACAGGACGTGAGGACTATAATCTTTAAGAGCTAGAATGGCTATATGAACAATGGACAAAGTAAACATTACTGTCAACAAGTGTTACTATAGATAAAAAATACATTTTGTAATGATAAAAGAATTAATTCAGTACAGCCATACAAACATTTTAAATCTGTATCCTTAATAACATAACTTCAAAATTTATGAAGCAAAGTTGACAACAATGAAAGAAGTAACAGACAAGTCCACAGGCATAGTTTAAGATTTAAGTACATCTTTCTCAGTAATCTGATAAAACAAGTGCATAAAAAATCAGTAAGGATATTCATGATTTGAAAAACATAATTAACAAATTTGACCCTGTTGACACATGTGGTACATATATGCCTACCAACAGTTTATACATGATTTTTAGTGCATGTCAAACATTTTCTCAAATAAACCATATATTGGGCATAAAACAAGTCTCAAGAAACTCAAAAGGATATAGAATATATTCTCTGATCTGAGTGGAATTAAACCAAAAATAAATAACTAAACCAGAAATAATTAACTAGAAAATTCCCACAGGTTTGGAAATTAAAGAATATACTTCTGAACACCCCTTAGGTCAGAGAAGAAATCACAATGTAAATTAGAAAATATTTTAACTAAATAATGATTAAAATACAATTTATCAAAATTTGTGGGATGCAGCAAAAGCAACTAATAAAGGAAAACTGCACCTCTAAATGCATATATTAGTAAAAGGGAAAGACTAAAACTATTTCAAGATATTAAAAAAGAACAAATTAAATCAAAGAATATAATAAACATAAAAGCAAGAATGAAATTCAAAAAATTTTAGAAATTCAGTAAAACCAAAAGCTGGTTTTAATGAACCAAACTGAGAATGATCAATAGAGAGACACTGAGAGAAAATCCATTATAATTGTCAGGGGACATTATTATAGTCCCAAAAGATATTAAAAATATAACAAAGGGATATTATAAATAACCATATGCAAATCAGTCTCAGAAATTCAGATGAATTTTCAAATTCCTTAAACAACATAATTTATCCAAGATGGCAAGAAGGAACAGAAAATATAAATAATCCTATACATCAAACAAATGTCCAAAATCAAAAACATTCCCCAAAAATGTTTAGGCCCAAAAAGATTTTTATGATGAATTTTGCTAAACATTTGAGAAAAATATAATACCAATATTATAAAACTTCTTTCAGAGAAAAGTAAACAAAGAAATCCTTTCCAACTCATTTTTATTACATGCAGCATAACTTTGATACCAAAATCTGGTAAGTATGTTAGAAGAACAAAAAACTATAGAGAAGAATATTACTCAATGAACATAGCTTCAAAAGGTCTAATGGTGTGAAAACCTTTTTCAATAAGTAGTTCTTGATTAGATGTCTGTATGAAAACTAATGAACCCTAACTCCTACCTGATGTCATATACAAAAAGATAATCTGAGATAAATTATAAAACTAAATGTGAATGATAGAACTGTTACTCATAGGTAATCTTTTTGCGACCTAAAGGTATGCCAAATTCTCTTCAGTAAGGACTCTAGTCCTAACCATAAATGTTTGGATTAATAATAAAAATTAGATATTATAAAAATTAAGTAAATTAATAAGTTTTTTATTAAAAGACATAATTATCAGTATGAAAAGGAAAGCCAAAGATTGGAAAAGGGTATTTGCAAATCACGATACAAGAGAAAATGTATATGCATATCCAGAATATAATTTAAGATACTCACAAAATTAAAAAAAAGAAAGCACCCCTTTGCAATCAAATGGACAAAATACATGTGCAGGTACATCACAAAATATGATATTCAAATGGACAATAAGCATACAAAAAGATGCTTAATATAATTAGTCATCAAAGCAATGCAAATTAAAACCATAAGATACCTATATCCATTCCAGGTGGCTAAAATTAATTATAGTGACAATATCAAATGGTGACAAGGATCTGGAGCTGATGGAACTTATATATATTTCTGATGGGAGGGTAAACTGATACAGCTATGTGGTAAAACTGTGTGACATTATTTAGCCTGATTAGATGTATGTTCATGAAAAGTAAGTTTCTATGTCTACCAAAGATATGTACAAATGAGGTTTATTTTTAATAGTCAAAAGACCTGGAAAAAATAAATATCCATCAACAGTAGAATGAATAATTTATAATGTCCTTATTCAATACTATAGACAAAATTATTGCTATATGCCACTACATGAAGAATCTCATAGACCTACTGCTGCATAAAACAAACACAAACGGATATCTATTTATGACTCAATTTATGTGAAGATCAAGATTGGACCAATATATCATGACAGAGGTTTGAATAGTGGTTATTTCTGAGAGTGAAAATTACCTGGGATAGGGAAAAACAAAGTCTTCTGAGGTGCTGTAAATATTCTATATCCTGATCTGACCATATACATATATAAAATTTATTGAGCTGTATTTTTAATATTTGTGAGCCTTACTCTATATATGTTATACCTCAGGTTTTTTTTTTGTAAAAAGTAAAATCTATAAACACATATTTAATACACTGATGGTATTAAATGACAATAAACAATTGATACTTGGGGATAAGAGACAAAGTAATGAGGATCAATTTAACTTAAGTATGCTAAATTAAATGTTATAAAAGTATTTAAACATGTTTAAAAAAATAGGAATTATATGAGCTAAATGTATTATGAAATTAAAGCATCAGAACTAAAACATGTAACTTCCAAATAAAAGAAAGAACAAAAATGGGCAAAGAAAGAAAGAAGGGAAAAAAAAGGCAGGGAAAGAAAAATGAAGCATAAAAGGCAGGAAAAATAAAAAACAAATACTAAGATGGTAGAAATATATCTAATTGTATTACTAATCACAATAAATATACATGAATTAAACTATTGAATAAGTTATAATTTTTCAAACAATATTTTAAAAATCCGGACTTTTAAAAAATCCAAATAAGTTTGCTACATATATAATTAAAACATAAATTCAGAAGATTTAGAGTCAAATGATAAGAGAGAGATAAATGAAACCCCGATTTGATCGTTGAAAAAATTAGGATTTTAAAACAAAAAACATTACTAGGTACCTATAATGTAAGGTCCCTATATTATGATAAGATGTTCAATTTACAACAACTCACTGATAACATAGCCTCAAAATATATAAAGCAAAAATATATAGATTTATGATAAGTTGTCAAATCCATCATCATGAGAATATTTAACATATCTATTTCCATAATTTATAATTCAAGCAAATAAAGAATTGAAGACACGTAGGACTGAATTGTATAATTAAAACAGTTGTTTTAAAGATATACACAGAACATCATATAATTATAGACAAGACATACTTTTTAAGCATGCAAAGAAAACAAACTGGATTTTAAAGCTAGCTTCAGTGAATTTAAAGGAACTGGTACCATGTAATCTTTGACTACAATATGAATTACTTAGGGAATTACCAGATAAAAGAAAGTTCATATGGCCAACTGGAATTTAAAAGGTACAATTCTAAAATTTCAGTCTCAAACAAGAGGCTATAAGGAAAATTATAAATAAAGCTACATTATCAAAAATAATCATATCAAAACTTGTAAGATGTAGCTAAAATGTAGTGATAGAAATTTATAGTTTTAAAAGCTTACATAAGAAACTCAAAATGAATGAGCTAAGCATATAATTTAAAAGCTTAGAAAATAAATCAGAAATTCAAAGAAAGAAGGAAGAAGTGATAAAATAAGTAAAAATTAGTAAAAGACATAAGGCTTTTTTGTTATTTGAAAAATTAATAAAGTAGACCAAGTTCTGGAAAAATTAAAACAAAAAAGAGAAAATGTACCCATATTTGGCTATATCAATAGATAACAGATTTATAAACAGAATGAGAGGATATTATAAACAATTTTATTTTATTCATCTTGAATACATACATCCATATATATATATATATATATATATACACACACACACACACTTGACCCTTGAACAACACAGGTGTGAACTGCCTTGGTCCAATTATCTGGATTTTCTTCTGCTTCTGCCACCCCAGAGACAGCAACACCAACCCCTCCTCATCTTCAGTCTACTCAATGTGAAGATGACAAGGAAGACCTTCATGATGATTCATTTTACTTAATAAATGATAAATATGTTTTCTCTTCCTCATGATTTTCTTAGTAACATTCTCCTTTTTTCTAGTTAAGAATATAATACATATAACATATAAAATATGTAATCAACAGCTTATGTTACTGGTAAGACTTCCATTCATCAGTAGGCTATGGGTACTGAGTAGTGGAGGACTCGAAAATTATATACAAATTTTCAATTCTGAGGGGTATCAGTACCCCAACTGCTGCATTGTTCAATGGTCAAATGTATTTATATATATTGAATAAACATACATGTACATTAATACGTTCATATATATGTGAAAGTGTTAAATATCTTGGAAAATACAATTTACCACAACTGACTCCATAGGAAAACCTAAATAGTGCTCTAATCATTAAAATCTTCTGAAAAATACACTCCACTCCAAACACAGATGATTTTACAGGTAATTCAAGGAAATATTCAAGGACCAAATAATCCCAATCTTGTATAAATTCTTCCAAAGAGTAGCATAAGGGATAATACTATTCATAGTATTTTATGATTATACCAATATCAGAAAAGGATAATGCAGAAAAGTATAATTACAACGCCAATCTTAAATCACACATATAAATACAAATTAATGTTTACCTTTGTATCTATATTCACATACAAAAGGTACTACATATTTAAGAGGAAAGATTTATTCCAAGAATACAAAATTGGTTTAATATCAGAAATTAAATACTATACTATGTTAATATATACATATTTTTTTAAAGTATACATATTCTCAACAGCTACAGAAAAAGCATTTGAAAAAATATCCATTGATAATAAAAGTGCTTACGAAAAAAAGAATGGAACTTTCTTATCATGGGAAAGATGTTTACAAAGTAACTACAGCAAATGTCATTTTTTAAAGTTAATATAGTGAAATATTTCTCTTTAGCAGCTTATGGACAAAACAAGATGCCCTTTACTACTTTTATTCAGCAGTGTACTGGAGCTCCCAATCAGTGTCATAAGACAGAAAAAAGAAATTAAAGGTATTAGAATTGGAAAGGAATAAACAAACATCATTATTTTCAGATAATATGATAGCCTATGTAGCAATTCTGAAAGAGGCTACAGGTAAATTTAGAAGTATTACTTTTCTCAAGTTTGATATATAATTAATATATAAGAGGCAAATGAATTTCTATATGCCAACAACAATAAGCTATAAAATAAAACTTTTACAAAAGAAAATACTTACAATAGCAGAAAAATATAGGGTGCCTAGAAATTTAACAAAAACACAGCAAAAAGAAAATTAAAAAATAGTACAAAACATTAAAGATGACCTAAATAAATAGCATCATATCATGTTCATCGAGGAAGAGATCCCACATCTTAGAAATAATTTCTGCCCACAATGATTTATAGAGTGCAATGGTTTGAATGTGTCCCTCACAAAGCAGGTGCTGGAAACTTAATCTCCAATGCAACTGTGTTGAAGGGTGGGCTTATTGAGAGACAATCAAGCCATGAGGGCAGAGTGAATCAATTAATGCCATTACTGTGGGAGAGAGTTCATTATAAAAGGCGGCATTCACCCTCCTTTTACTCCCTCTCCTTCGCCCTTTCTCTACCTTTATGCCATGGAATGACACAGTAAGAAGGCTCTTGCCAGATGCCAGCCACTCAATCTTGGACTTCCCAGCCTTCAGAACTGTGAGTCAATACATTTCTGTTCCTTATAAATTACTCATTCTCAGGCATTCTGCTACAATAGCGCAAAACAGACTAAGACATAGAGTTGATTCAGTACCAACCAGAATTTCACCAGGTTTATTTGCCTGTCTTTTTCTTGTTTTGGAGAACTTGATATGTTTATTTAAATATTTATATGGAAGGTCAAAGGTCCACATAAAGCTAAAACACTCTTGAAGAAGAAACAGGTGATAGAACTTTTCCTATCAGATTTCAAGGCTTTTAATAAAACTACAATAACTAAAAATTATTTGGTATTGGTGCAGAGTTTAAACATAGAGAAAATAGTAATGGGGGCTTAAAACAAATTAAACAAATTCCTGCTTATATGGAAATCCTGATTCATGTAAATCCCTGGTGCTGGGACAACTGATTATCCACATGGAATAAACAACATAAAAATAAATTTTCATATGGATTAAGAATAATCACCAAAGGCAATACCATAACACTTTTAGAAAATTATACACTAAAATTAATGACTTTGAGAAAACATCAAAAAGACAAGCTATAAAATAAGCACTACTAACTTGAAATTAAATTCAAAACTTAGATTCATTGATAGAGACAGAGAAAGAAACAGACATAAAGACATACAGAGAAAAAAAACCCTCAAAAGCAAATTGGAAACATGTCTGTGGCATATATAGCTAACAATTATTGCTTAATACCTAGATTATATGAAGAAAGCATTCCAATGAGTCAATAAAAAGGTAAACAATCCAAGACAAAAATGAATAAGAGACAAGAATCAGAATTTCACAAAGAGAAAGCACAATAATAGATCAACATGTAAAAAGATAGTCAACTTACTAGTTATGGGAAAATTCTAATTAAAATCACAGTGAAATGCTATTTCATACCTGCCAGGCTGACAAAAAGTGAAATTTTACAAGACCAAGCTATGGCAAGTGTGTAGAGCAACAAGAACTCTCATCCACTGCTGGAGGGAGTGCAAACCGGTTTAACACTTTGGTAACAGTTTAGAAATGACCTAATAAAACTGAACATACATAAATCTTATAACTCAGCAATTCTACTTCCAGCTGTATAATCTAGGGAAACTCCCACACAAGTGTACTTGAATATTAGACGACATGGGCAGGCTTTAAAGTGGCCCTGATAATCCCTGCCTCCTGCTGTTCACCTTGTCACCTCCTTCCCTTCAGTGTGAGTTCCACCTAGGGACTCACGTCTAATGGATAAAAAACGGCAAAAATAATGGGATGTCGCTTTTGAGATTACAAAAGAATCTGATTTTTGTCTTCGCTTTCTCTCTGGGACCCTTCACTCTGGGGGGAGTAAGCTGCCATGTTGCAACTATATACAGAGGCCTATGTGGCAAAGAACTGATGTGTCCAGTCAGGGTCAGTGAGGCCAATAGGCCTGCCAGCAGTCATGTGAGCAAGCCTGGGAGAGGTCCTTGACCCTGTGTCTAGCCTTGAGATAACTGAGGCCCAGGCAATACCTTAATTCTTGTCACAGACTGTAAGAGACCCTGAGTCAGAGACTCCCAGCTAAGCCCCTCCTGGATTCCTGATACGCGGAAACTGTAAGATAGGAAGTAACAGGGTTTGTTTTGTTTGTTCACTCTGGTTTGAAGCTGCCAGGGGTTGGGGTAATTTGTGATACAGCTTATTGATAAATCACACACCTCCAAAACTAGAAACAATCCAAACGTCTAACAGCAGTAGAATGGAGAAAATATGTACATTTACACCACAAACGACGAAAATGAAGGAAGCATCAAAGATGACTTGGGCATACGTACAGGATGATGTCATTGACATAAAAGTGCAAAATCGAGAAAGCCAATACATATCTGTTTCAAGGAATACACACACAAATATGGTAAAACTATAAAGAAAAGCAAGGGAATCATTAAGACAAAAATCATGAAAGATGTCCCATCTTAGAGAAGGGAAAAGAATGGGCATCAGTTTGGACTTATGGGCTTGGTATTATTCTATTTTTTTATCCTGGAGATGGTCAGGCATTCGTTTCACTATTTTTGAGACCATTCTGAGATGTTTTGCGTACCTTTTATTCAACATTTGAAAAGTATTAAAACACAATTCATCAACAAATCACTAGTTTGGAGGATGAAAGTGAGGGACCGATGGTTGGCAGGTCAGCTAGACAGATACATTCTGCCCTTTATGTCTAGTTCAAGCTGTACTTCTTCCAAATTTCCATGATTATTCAATTGGCAAAGATCTTTTAATCCTGTACTTAAGGCCTTCCTCCGTTGCAGGTTGGGCCAAACCAGCGGCCAGCTCTGGGCTGTTTACCAGCGAACTGTATCATCCAGTACTTGCTGCCTCAGGCCAAATGCATTCCAGACTAACCTTCTACCTGAATCCCCGTGGCGTTCTCACCGCTACCCCTCCCCAGGTCCCTTCCCCCACCACAAACACACACAGAGCCCGTGGGCGCCTAGAGCACTGGGGTGGATGAGAACTTTCACCTGGGCTTAACAGAGAGAAGCTAGTCTAGAAGAATGCAAGCCCCCAGCAGGCGAGATCAAATCGCCTCGAGGGCTCCTGCCCGCTCAGATCTTAATGGCTCCCTGAGGAGTGAAAAAACAAATCCTAAGAAAATAAGCGGGTCATCGCCTCCTCCCCAGCAGAGCAGATAGCAATGCGCGAGAATGAAATAGAGACCGAGCTGCGGAGAAAAATCAGCCACGGGGCAGAGAGGATGGAGGAGACCCCCGGCGGAACGCCTCTGTCACCTGGGGCGCGCGGAGAGGCCGCAGTGCACGCCCTGCCCTCCCCAAACACTCAGCATCACACCCAGCGCGCCGCTTCCCGCCACGGACACTAACCCCGGGCCGCGACCTCGGTCACCGTGGGTCTCTCCTGGTCCAGAGTTCACGCTGAACCCCACTCACTGTTTGCCCCTCTGTTCCTTGCAGCGCGGGTTCGGAGCAGCAGGAACCTGCTAGGAGTGGGAGGCGGTCGTTCCCAGAAGGAAGCAGCTTCCCTGCCCAGCAGGCACCGGGCGGCGGGCGCGAGACTGCGGGACGTGGAAAGTCGCGGGCGGAGACTGCGGGGGGACGCGGGGGGGGGGAGGTGGGGGGCGCCGTCCCGGGAGCTGATTGGCCGACGCGGACGGGGGCGGGGCTTGGGCGGTGCCGCTCCTCCCCTAGAGGAGTTTGAGTTTGTGTCAGTTTCTGCCCCCAGGTGTGGCTCCAAATCCGGGATGCAGGCCTAGGCGCCCGCCCAGGAATACAGGGAGTAAATTGTGAAAAACAAACAAACAAAACATGCGAGACAATTTCTGAACAAGTGGGGGTCTTGCTAAATAACCACAGATGTTTATATAAAATAATACAAGACTATTTTTAAGGACCCGTGAAATCTGTAGGTCCTAGATATATTTTTTAATTTAAAAAATCAAGTTGTATTAAAATGGAGAGTAGGATTCTTTCTCCTTTTTTTCTTTTTGAGATGGGGTCTCGTTCTGCTATCCAGGCTGGAGTGCAGTGGTGCACTCATAACTCACTGCAGCCTCGACCTCCCAGACTCAAGCGATCCTTCCATTTCAGCCTCCTCAGTGGCTGGGACCACAAGCGCGGCACCACCTCGCCCAGCTAATTTTTTGATTTTTTTGTTAGAGACAGGGTCTTAACTTTGTTGCCCAGGCTGGTTTCAAACGCTGGGGCTCAAGCCATCCTCCAGCCTCAGCTTCCCAAAGTGCTAGGATCACAGGCCTGAGCCACACTGCACCGGCTTTAGCATTACATTCCTGTAGGAAGAAGATATTTTATGTGTTTATGTAAGAGGCGGGGCTAACGGTGGAAAAATTGTCTATTGATTCTTACCTTCGCAACCACTGAATTACCTTTTTGTTTTTGTTTTTAAGATGGAGTCTCGCTCTGTCGCCATGCTGGAGTGCAGTGGAGCGATCTTGTCTCACTGCAACCTCTGTCTCCCGGGTTCAAGCGGTTCTCCTAATCTAGCCTCCCGAGTAGCTGGGACTACAGGCGGGCGCCACCAAGCCCAGGTAATTTTTGTATTTTTAGTACTTTCTGGCCAAGATGGTCTCAATCTCTTGACCTCATGATCTGCCCACCGCAGCCTCCCAAAGTGCTGAGATTACAGGCATGAGCCACTGCACCCGGCCTGAATTGTTTTTTTCTTTTTTAAAATCCCATACATTGTTTTTTAAGTTTAATAAAACAGTAAGGTGTTGAGAATGTTACTAACCAAAAAACAGATGACAGATACTGGGGATGAGGGAGAGAAAGAAAGAAGTAGCAAGGAAAAATCCTGACTTTGAAGCCACCACATCCGCTGCCTACAAGCTGGGGAGTATGTTCGTTGCTAAAGCTGCTGTGATAAATTGCCACACATTTAGTGGCTTAAAACAACACAGATTTACTACTATTTTCCAGGACTGTAGATCAGAAATCCAGCACAGGTCTCACTGGGCTATCATTCAAGTGTAGGCAGAGATGAGTTTCTCTCCTCAGGATATAAAAGGTAAATCTATTTTTCTTGCTTTTTCCAGCTTCTTCTAGAGGTTGCCCTCTTTCCCTGGCTTGCAGCGCTTTTCTTCATCTTCAAAGTCAGTGATCTCACGGCTCCAGCCTCTGCTTCTGTGTCACATCTCCTTCACCGAGTCTCCTGCTTCCCTCTCTCACTTAGAAGGACCCTGTGATTTCATTGGGCCTATCCAGAAAATCTAGAAAATTTCCCATCTCAAGGTCAGCTAATTAGCAGCTTCCATTCTGTCTGCAATCTTAATTCCCCCTTGCTAAGTAGCAATGCATATCACAGGTTCTGGGAATTAGGATCTGGACATCTGCATCAATCCATTTTCAAGCAGCAGATAAAGACATTCCTGGGACTGGGCAACTTACAAAAGAAAGAGATTTAGTTGAACTCACAGTTCCATGTGGCTGGTGGGGCCTCACAATCATGGCAGAAAGCAAGAAGGAGCAAGTCACATCTTACGTGGATGGTGACAGGCAAAGAGAGAGCTTGTGCAGAGAAACTCCCATTTTTAAAGCCATCAGATATCCTGGGACCCATAGCACAGGAAAGACCCACCCCCATGATTCAGTCATCTCCCACCAGGTCCCTCTGACAACATGTGGAGATTATGGGTGCTACAAGATAAAATTTGGGTGGGGTCAAAGAGCCAAACCATATCAACATCTTTAGGGAGCAGCCATTTTTCTGCCTATCACAGAGAGCAACTTTTTTTTTTTTTGAGAGAGAATCTAGCTCTGCTGCCCAGGCTGGAGTGCAGTAGTGCGATCTTGGCCCACTTCCAGGGTTCAAGTGATTCTCCTGCCTCAGCCTCCCAAGTAGCTGGGATTACAGGTACCTGCCACCATGCCTAGCTATTTTTTTTTTATTTTTAGTAGAGACAGGATTTCACTGTGTTGGCCAGGCTGGTCTTGAACTCCTGACCTTGTGATCTGCCTGCCTCAGCCTCCCAAAGTGCTGGGATTACAAGCATGAGCCACTGCACCCAGCTGGGCTTGTTAACTTCTATCATTATGTTTTCATCTGTAACATTAGGGATAGTGATTGTCTCTACCTCGTGGAATTTTTATGAGGATTAAATGACTTAATACAGAGAAAGCTCTTAAAGCAGTGTCTGGAAAAGAGCAGTGTCATGGAAAACCCCATGTGAATGTTCAGCATAACCAGAGAATGGACACATCCTTCGGGACTTCTTCCATGATTTCCTTGGCCCTGGCCTCTTTTGCTCTTCAGATCTCCAAGCTATGTGTTCTCTCCTCATTTTCCTGCAAATCTGATCTCCCTCAAAACTACATAGGCCTGGCCTGAGATTGAAGGGCAGACATGGATGGGGGTTTACTTCTAAGATAATTCTAGAAGTGAACACACCTAGCTACTATCACAGAGATGTAGTTTGTAACTACTATGGCGAAAGGAAAAGCCAGCATCTGGGTGTGTTTGTGCAGTTAAACAGGGTGTCTGGGGGGAATCTGTGGGGGCAAGCGGGTGTTTGGGGATTGTAGACTGAGTGTTTCCAAAAGACCAGGGTTGCTTGCAGTTATCTCTCTTTCTCATTCTCTCATTTCTCATTCCTCTGCCAAGACAGCTGCATTTCTCTCTGGCCAGATCCCTCCTCCCCTCAGAAGTTGACAGTCAACAGGACATAAGCCTGTCCACCCCCACTCTCTCTCCAGGCACACAGGCAAAACCCACAATTTTTAGTGGCTGCTGTTTTTGCTGTGCAGTTGGCCATAGAATTTCAGAGCTAAAACATCTCATGCATTCCTCTTTTATATTAATAGAAAAAGGAACACTGAAATGCAGGCAGCAGTAGGGGTTTGCAGCAGGTAGAGTTGGAGCATGACCTTGGAATTCAGATGCCAGTGCTTTTGCAGAACAGAGTCCTTGAGGCTGAGATCACTGGCTAGTCCTCTCGGCACCTCATGGTTTTTTTTTTCTCTCTCTCTCTCTTTCTTTCTTTCTCTCTCTCTCTCTCTCTCTCTCTCTCTCTCTCTCTCTCTCTTTCTGTGTGTGTGTGTGTGTGTGTGTGTGTGTGTTTTAGGGGCTGGAAGGACACAGGACCAGTGTGGCAGCCACTCGGCTCCACCACCCCTCTCCCACTACTCCCCAACCCCTTCCTCTTCGCAGACTTGCTCCTTTTGGACTGGCTCTAAGCCTAGGAAGAAAAGAGGAGAGAGGGGAGCCCCCACCAGACTCCAAGCTGAGTAGTGATAGCCCCTAGGAGTTCCGGATGACCTTTCTTACACATCATGGTGTGTGTTACAGCTCTGAAGAGCAGCAGTCTTTTTGGTGGCTAGTAAGTGCAGTAAGAAAACAAGGCAAGTGGTGTTGGTAAGGGTTTCTGTCCATGATGCTCTCTACCTTTAAGGAACCAAATTATCTGAGGGATGAAGGTGAATAATATAGAAAAGAGAAGATGGACAGAAAGGCCCAAGGGAAATGAGCATTAAAAGGGAAGCAGAAGGGCCGGGCGTGGTGGCTCACGCCTGTAATCCCAGCACTTTGGGAGGCCGAGGCGGGTGGATCACAAGGTCAAGAGATCGAGACCATCCTGGTCAACATGGTGAAACCCCATCTCTACCAAAAATACAAAAAATTAGCTGGGCATGGTGGCGTGTGCCTGTAATCCCAGCTACTCGGGAGGCTGAGGCAGGAGAATTGCCTGAACCCAGGAGGCGGAGGTTGCGGTGAGCTGAGATCACGCCATTGCACTCCAGCCTGGGTAACAAGAGTGAAACTCCATCTCAAAAAAAAAAAGGAAGCAGAGTTTAGAACTGAAGGAGGCCTGTGGGATGGGACAGAAAGGGGAAAACAGGTCAAACAAGCTCAGAAGGGGAGTGGAAGGGTTTTGCTTTTGAGAAAGGTGCTTCAGGGCGGAGAGACACAGAAGCAGGGGTGAAGGAATCCACAGTGTAGGGAGAAGGTCTTATTTATATTAAAGTGAAATCATTGGCAATTGAGAAAGAGAGAGAGAACAGAAACCCATCTGATTCCCTTCCTTCTGGCTTGACTGGAAGCTGGAAAGGGTGAACGGAGATGGTTAGTTCTTGAAAACATGGTAAGGTAATCCTCTCCATTTCCCAACCTCCCTGCCACCTCTCAGTCTGGTAGCTAGAATTTGTAATTCCTTCACTAGGGTACTTTTCTAATGCAGAAAGCAAAGCATCAGGGCCACCTCATGGGTGTGTGACCACTGCAGTCCCATGGCCCCCACACTCAGGAGAGCCCCACCCTTGGTTTAATGCTCTGTTGTCTCCATCTTGGAATTCTTAATACGTTTTGAACAAGAGGCCCCACATTTTCATTTTGCACCATGCCCCCAAATTGTGTACTGCTTCTGCAAAGCATCCTGAAGGAGTCAGTCCTTAGTGAAAGTCTGAGCCACTGGACAGATTACCAAAGGTGCTTAGACAGTGAGGTGATGTGGGGAGGGCCTTGGAAAACCACCAAAGCCAAGAGAGAAGGCAGAGACCTGGGGTAGGGACTGTGGACCCTAGAAGAGCAGTGATGGGCTGACCTATGCATATGTTATTGTGGTACCCTAAGGAGGTGGCCAGATCTCAGAGGGGATGGCCAGGACCCCATCAATGACTACGACAGAATTTTCTGTTAAATCAGTGGGATAGGATTTCAATGTCAGCACTGAGTTGATTGAATAAAAGCAAAATCATTTTTGTTTTTTATACATGAAATTTTCAACTGAGACAGATACTTGCCACATGAACAAGCAGAAAGATTTTTTCCAAATTTACCTATAATAGAGGTCCCAGATCAGCAGCCCATAGGCTAAGTTTGGTCCCCAAAGGTGTTTAGGGGGACTGGACAGGTGTCTAAATCTTTTTACTAATTTCCAACATTTAATGAATCAGGAGTTTTTATGTAAGGATCAGACTCCCAGTGTGTCTTGAATAATTTGGAAATTGAGCATCAGAGGGCCTGAATTCTCAAGGCATGACAATCTAAGGCCCCCCTTTAGAAGAGTGTTCTGTTGGCTAGACGACCCCCACCTTCCCAACATCCTGTACCAGGCCCACTTTACTCCTTCATGTTACTACTGCCTGACCTTTGTAGGCAGTGGGATTCGTAATCAGGCCCTCAATGTTTCCTAACCACTCCCTCTCACTGCATAGTGCTCTGCTGGGTGGGTGAAAGGGATTCCTGCAGTGTTGCAATCTGAGCTGGGAAAGTGGACACAGCCCTGCAAAGTGACCTGACAGGCCTTTGGGAATGCTCCAGAAGAAAAGGCTGACTTGAATTCAATAAGGAAACCAAAGAATTGCTCAGGTAAGTGATTCCCCACAATGTGAACATTTGAAATATTGTTAAGTGTTCTGCTTGGGGGTGGGGGTTTTCTCCACGTGGTCGGGGCTATCCATTAAGAAATGGTACCCAAGAGCAGTGGAAACTATGAGTGCTGCTAGGTTATTTTTTGGTTTCTTAGAAGACACTGATGGAGGTAGGAAGACATTTCTACACTTGAAGAATAATATTCTGACTTTTTCAGGGGCTAATCATTACCTCAGTCCACTATCTGAAGGTAGGATGGTATCAACTATAATTCTTAGTGTTTTTGTAAATTTACTTCCTTTGCACAATTTCTCAGAGTTGGTAGAGTGATAGGGGATACTGTTTAAGCATCATTCTAAGATGAACCAGACTCTTATTTTTTATAGAGGCAGAATTTAAAACCTAGTAGTCTGGCTTTTAATACACACTCTTGTACAAGACACAGTGTGAAGAAAGCCTAGAATGTAGCAAATGCTCAGCAAATGCGATTGTATTTTCTATTAAATTATATTCACTGTTCGATGTTTATGAAATGAGGTTGTATGCCACTCCTACTTTGGTTTATGCTGCAAAATTCTTTATGTTCCTAAAACTTTCTGTAAATTAATTTTATGAGATAGGAAATCTATTTTTCTGCCATCTTTATTTGGCAGTTTCTGCCATTGCCTTCGAACAAAAGTAAGCATTTATGCTAGTCAACTCATTCTTGGAAAGATTTCACTGATTTTCTTTGATAGAATTCTCAAGCAGTCATAGTTTTTACATTACCTTATGGAAAAATTTATAAGCTTTTTTTTCCTGGTCACTGAAATATATAGCCTCTGAACCCTAAACCTGCAGCCCCCTTCTCCCACCCCACCAATCTTGGAATGATGCTTGAACACTATCCCCCCTCATTCTGCCAACTCTTAGGAACTGTTCAAAGGAAAGTAGTAAGTTTACAATACGCTAAGAATTCTAGGCCGGGCGTGGTGGCTCAAGCCTGTAATCCCAGCACTTTGGGAAGCCGAGGCGGGTGGATCACGAGGTCAAGAGATCAAGACCATCCTGGTCAACATGGTGAAACCCCGTCTCCACTAAAAATACAAAAAATTACCTGGGCATGGTGGTGCGTGCCTGTAATCCCAGCTACTCAGGAGGCTGAGGCAGGAGAATTGCCTGAACCCAGAAGGTGGAGGTTGCAGTGAGCCGAGTTCACGCCATTGCACTCCAGCCTGGGTAACAACAGCGAAACTCTGTCTCAAAAAAAAAAAAAAAAAAAGAATTCTAGCTAATGTCATTCTATCTTCATAGAGTGGACTGAAGTAATGAGTAGCCCCCGAAAAAGTCAGAATTTTATCCTTCAAGTGTAGATATGTCTTCCTACCTCCAGCAGTATCTTCTTGGAAAACAAATCTGAATTTGATTCAAATATAATTTGAATTTAGGAAATTCAAATAGGGTTGTTTGGAGAAAGGAAAAAATGCCTCAACATTCTCCTAAATGCAAAACAAAAACCAAGCTATTTTAAAGCAGGATATTTAAAATGTCTTAACAACTCTGGTTCAACGCTGGGGTACTCCTCTGTCTGGAAACCAGCAGTTTCTTTTGACATTGATTATAAAAAAAATCCCATTTTAGCACACTTTAAAATGTGAAGAAAACTATTTTTTCTTAGAAATACATTAAAAAATAGTGGACAAAGGAGTTTGTAAATGGGCATCATAAGGATGCAATCAACATCATTTAAATTGACCAAACTCTATAGGAGTTTAAAGTGCAGAGAACATTTATTCCCTGTGAATATGGGAATCATGCGAGAGCAAGTTGCTAAAATAGTGCCACAAATCACCCCTGAATATTAAAAAGATTCTCCTATATAAGCAACATATAATCATCACAATTAGAAAAGCTATCATTGATAATGTCTCTAATGTCCAGACCCCATATTAATTTTGCCAGTTATCCCAATAATGGCACTAACAGCAATAAGATCTAGTCTAGAGTTTTGTGTTCCGTTTGGTTGTTATGTTTCTTTAACCTTCCATTTGGAATAGTTCCTCAGTCTTTCTTTGACTTTTCTAACTGATGCTTTTGAAGACGACTGGCTGATTATTTTATATTTTTGTTTTGGACTTACTTGGTGTTTCCTTATGATTAGTTTCCATTTATGCATTTTAAGAAGATCATCACTTCTGTGAAGCTGAGCTCTTCATTCTGTCAGATGTCACATGATCTCAAAGTATCCAATTACTATTGATGTTCAGGATCATTACTGATTAAGGGCGTATCTGCCCAGCTCTTGTATAATACAATTAATTTAGTGTATCCTAAGTTACAGCCCCACCTAGTCACTCTTTCCAACTGTGGCGCCGGTGGCATCGGTAAGGCCACTAACTAGGCATTATTTGTATCTGTACAGTTTTGTGTCATGTAAGCCTTTCTTATTTGATTATTTAAAGCATCTCTCTCTCTCTTTTTTTAATTTTCAGTATCACTTGTCCCTAATTTACACATAGGAACATCGCACCACTGATTTGCATCATCTTACTTTTAATATACACATTAATGCACAGAAAGTTTATTTATATTTTCAGGCCTGTGCAATCTTTTGTGTAGAAGACTAACCAAAAACTTTCTTTTATTCTATAAAGAAACAAAATTAAGTATATGTGTATATGTCTATATATGTCTACACATATATATACAAATCAAGTATATGTATATATACAAATATGCATATATACATACATAAATACACACATATACATATATGTACTAAAATTATTTGTCTAAATATTAGGTTGTTGGAAAATTAAATATAAAGTACGATTTTGATTTTCAAAACGAGAAGAAGTTGAAGTTGAAGGGAAGGTTGGGAGAGCGGGGAGTAAGAAAATTATGCCGAAGAGGAAGGGCTGTATCCTTGTCTGCCATCAGGGTCTGTGTGCTATGAGTGAGAGCACGGTGGGGTGTCCCTGTCTCCTGTCTCCCAACACAGGGAGCTGGTGAATGAGCTCAGCTCCAGCGGTTGTCTAGTAAGAAGAGCAAGATGAAAGAGAGAGAACTTTGGGAAATCAGCCTGTGCTCTGTCATTAACTCTTGTGTAATGCTGAGCAGTCCTTTTCCCTCTTGGGACCTCAGCTTTTGTGCTGTGGTAATGAGGAGAGAGATATCCCTTTCAACGCTGCACAATAAAAAAGGAACAGGTCAAAACTGTAAAATTCTGAGATGAGAAAAACAGAAACATGAACATCAAGGACACATCTGTCCCCTTTCGGCTCACAGTACCTCCACCTCACAGACATACCTTCTTGTGTTTCACACGTTTCCAAAAGTCCCATCACACACATCCTTCAGGACTTGCTTCCCCTTGTTCTTGCAGCCTTTTAAGCTAAATGTGTCATATTTGAGAAACTCTTAGGGGTAAAAATACCCTCTTTGGTGATAATGTTATAGTTCAGATGTGCTTAGAGTGAGATTTACCTTCAGAGAAGTGATGAGGAGACAGACAAACTGCCTGGAGATTTAAAAAGTTGGGATAGAGCATGAAAAGGAGAATTATTGTTCCTAGACATCTCCATCCTTCTTTCTGGGCTTGACTGGCGATTGGAGGAGGCTGGAGCTTTGCTATGGAGCTTCCCTGTGATTCAATGAGGTTTATTTATAGAGACAGCTATGGGGCTTCTATGCTTAGGAAATTTATAGAGCTCTGTGGAAAGAAATTACAAAACCATTTAGAAATAGTGTAGTCTTGTTAGAATGTGCTTTATTATTATTATTATTATTAAGAAAGTTCTTTCTTAGGCATTTGTTCTAATGCAGCCTTCTCACTGAAGTGAGATTCTGCACCATGAAAGATTACTAGTTCCAATAGATTTCCGAAAATTATCACCAAGTAGCTACCTGGTAAAGTGGCATAAAGGAGAAGACGGGAGGTTCTTTTTATTAAATGAACTAAATAGGTGTGATTTATAAAGCTGCAATGCCTTCTAGGAATGGAAAGAATTAGTAGTGGGCTTTTGCTTTACAACCACTTGCCCACAGAGCATCTCCTTCTGTTTCAGGTGGGTGGGGCAAGGGGAAAATATTTCCTTTAGGCAAAGTAGGTAAAAAACAAAATCTAAATCTGTTCTTTCAATGAGTTTTCAAATGCTAAGCGAGATGAATAGACTATTGCAGTGGCAGAAGGCAGGCAAGCAGATTAGAAAGACTTTTGGAGAGATTGTGAGAATCAGAAAACCTCCAAACAGCTTCCCTAACAATCCACGTGGTTCACTGTGCCCCAAGGACCTTCTCTCACCTTAGTGCAAACTGGGGGCTGTATTAGGGGGCTGAGGTTGAGGTAGGGTTGATGCCTTTAAATTCCAAAGATTATTTGAAGGCCTCTTCCCATAGGAGACTAAGTGAATAGCTAAAGAAATAAAAGAACAAACAAAAAAAGTAAGGCCCGGTGTTAATTTTTTTCCCCACTAATAATTTTAGCAGAAAGATAGCAAGATTAAATAAATGTCCTATCATTACAAGGTCCAGAGAAAGATACTCTTAACAGTATTAAATCTTTACTTCTTGCTTTTCAAATTTCTATTTTTAAAACATAACTGCAAATTGTGTTTAATTTATTAGTGCTACAACTTAAAAAACTTTTTTTCCTTTTGAAATGTGACAGATTTATAAGAAGATGAAGAAAAATGGGCAGAGAGTTCCTGTGCACTCTGTACTTTCTTTTCTGTCATGGTAACATCTTGCATAATTGTGGTACAATATCACAACAGGAAGTAGATTATTTGAATAATCTATAGAGCTTATTCAGATCTCACCAGTTTTATATGCATTTATTTGTATGTATGCATATATAGTTATATGTCATATAATGACATATAACTTTTGCACACTTTCTATGTACCAAGCACTGTTCTGGACACTAGGAATGTATCACTAAGCCAGTAAAAGTCTCTGCTCTATTGAGAAGAGACAAAAAAATAAGGAACTCAAAAACTGAATAGATAGTGTGTATTAGATGATCACTGCTATAGATAAAAGTAAATTTTTTAAATTAGTATTGTTTCTTTTTTTTTTATAGTACTTTAGGTTCTAGGGTACATGTGAAGATCATGCAGGATTGTTGCATAGGTACACACATGGCAATGTGGTTTGCTTCCTCCATCCCCCCATCAACTACATCTGGCATTTCTCCCCATGTTATCCTTCCCTGACCTCCCTACCATACGGCTGTCCCTCCCTTGGCCTGCATGCCAAAAGAACCCAGTGTGTGATGCTCCCCTCCCTGTGTCCCCATGTTCTCATTGTTCAACATATGCCTATAAGTGAGAACATGTGGTGTTCAATTTTCTGGTCTTTAGTCAGTTTGCTGAGCATGATGGTCTCCAGATTCGTCCATGTCCATACAAAGGACATGAACTCATCATTTTTCGTGGCTGCATAGTATTCCATGGTGTAAACGTGCCACATTTTCCCTGTCCAGTCTATCATCGATGGACATTTGGGTTGGTTCCAGGTCTTTGCTATTGTAAACAGTGCCACTATGAACATACGTGTGCATGTATCTTCTTTTTTTTTTTAATTTTTATTGCATTATAGGTTTTGGGGTACATGTGCAGAACGTGCAAGATAGTTGCATAGGTACACACATGGCAGTGTGTTTTGCTGCCTTCCTCCCCTTCACCCACACTTGGTATTCATCCCCAGGCTATCCCCCCCAGCCCCCCCCCGCTGTCCCTCCCCCATTTCCCCCAACAGTCCCCAGTGTATAGTATACCGCCTCTCTGTGTCCATGTGTTCTCATTTTTCTCACCCACCTATGAGTGAGTATATGCAGTATTTCTTTTTCTGTTCTTGTGTCAGTTTGCTGAGAATGATGTTCTCCAGATTCATCCATGTCCTTACAAAGGACACAAACTCATCATTTTTGATTGCTGCATAATATTCCATGGTGTATATGTGCCACATTTTCCCAGTCCAGTCTATCATCAATGGGCATTTGGGTTGGTTCCAGGTCTTTGCTATTGTAAACAGTGCTGCAATGAACATTCGTGTGCATGTGTCCTTATAGTAGAACGATTTATACCCAGTATCGATAGATACCCAGTAATGGGATTGCTGGGTCAAATGGAATTTCTATTTCTAGGTCCTTGAGGAAGTGCCACACTGTCTTCCACGATGGTTGAACTAGTTTACACTCCCACCAACAGTATAAAAGTGTTCCTATTTATCCACATCCTCTCCAGCATCTGTTGTCTCCAGATTTTTTAATGATTGCCATTCTAACTGACGTGAGGTGGTATCTCAATGTGGTTTTGATTTGCATTTCTCTAATAATCAGTGATGATGAGCATTTTTTCATGTTTGTTGGCCTCATGTATGTCTTCTTTTGAAAAGCGTTCATATCCTTTGCCCACTTTTGGATGGGTTTGTTTATTTCTTGTAAATCTGTTTTAGTTCTTTGTAGATTCTGGATATTAGCCCTTTGTCAGATGGGCAGATTGCAAAATTTTTTTCCCATTCTGTTGGTTACCTGTTCACTCTAATGATTGTTTCTTTTGCTGTACAGAAGCTCTGGAGTTTAGTTAGGTCCTATTTGTCTATTTTGGCTTTCGTTGCCAATGCTTTTGGTGTTTTAGTCATGAAGTCCATGCCTATGCCTATGTCCTGAATGGTTTTGTCTAGGTTTTCTTGAAGGGTTTTCATGGTATTAGATCTTATGTTTAAGTCTTTAATCCATCTGGAGTTAATTTTAGTGTAAGGTGTCAAGAAGGGTTCCAGTTTCTGCTTTCTGCACACTGCTAGCCAGTTTTCCCAACACCATTTATTAAACAGGGAATCCTTTCCCCATTGCTTGTTTTTGTCAGGTTTGTCAAAGATCAGATGGTTATAGATGTGTGACATTGCCTCCAAGGCCTCTGTTCTGTTCCATTGGTCTATATCTCTGTTTTGGTACCAGTACCATGTCATTTTGATTACAGTAGCCTTGCAGCATAGTTTGAAGTCAGGTAGCCTGATATATCTGGCTTTGTTCTTTTTGCTTAGGATTGTCTTGGCTCCCTTTTGGTTCCGTATGAAGTTTGAAGTAGTTTTTTCCAGTTCTGTGAAGGTCATTGGTAGCTTGATGGGAATAGCATTGAATCTACAGATTACTTTGGGCAGTATGGCCATTTTCACAATATTGATTCTTCCTAATCATGAGCATGGAATGCTTCTCTATCTGTTTGTGTTCTCTTTTATTTCCTTAAGAACTGGTTTGTAGTTCTCCTTCAAGAGGTCCTTTACATCCTTTGTTAGTTTTATTCCTAGGTATTTTATTCTCTTTGTAGCAATTGTGAATGGGAGTTCACTCATTATTTGGCTCTCTGTTAGTCTGCTATTGGTGTATAGAAATGCTTGTGATTTCTGCACATTGATTTTGTATCCTGAGACCTTGCTGAAGTTGCTTATCAGTTTAAGGAGATTTTGGGATGATATGATAGGGTCTTTTAAATATACAATCATATCATTTGCAAATAGAGACAATCTGACTTCCTCCTTTCCTAATTGAATTTGCTTCATTTTTTTCTTGCCTAATTTCTCTAGCTAGAACTTCCAATATTATATTGAATAGGAGTGGTGAGAGAGGGCATCCTTGTCTAGTGCCGGATTTCAAAGGGAATGCTTCCAGTTTTTGTCCAATAAGTATGATATTGGTTGTAGGTTTGTTGTAAATAGCTTCTATTATTTTGAGATATGTTCCTTCGATACCTGGTTTATTGAGGGTTTTTAGCGTAAAGGGCTGTTGAATTTTGTAAAAGGCCTTCTGTGCATCTATTGAGATAATCATATGGCTTTTGTCTTTGGTTCTGTTTATGTGGTGAATTACATTTATAGACTTGCGTATGTTGAACCAGCCTTGCATCTCTGGGATGAATCCTACTTGATCATGATGGATAAGCTTTTTGATGTGCTGTTGCATTTGGTTTGCCAATATTTTATTGAAGATTTTTGCATCTATGTTCATCATGGATATTGGCCCGAAGTATTGTTTTTTTGTTGAGTCTCTGCCAGCTTTTGGTATTGGATGATGTTGGTCTCACAAAATAAGTTGGGGAGGATTCCTTCTTTTTGTATTGTTTAGAATAATAGTTTCAGAAGGAATGGTACCAGCTCCTCTTTGTACCTCTGGTAGAATTAAGCCATGAACCCATCTGGACTTGGACTTTTTTTGGTTGGTAGGCTCTGCCTCAACTTCGGCCCTTGTTATTGGTCTGTTCAAGGTTTCAACTTCTTCCTGGTTTAGGCTTGGGAGGGTGCAAGTGTCCCAGAATTTATCCATTTCTTCCAGGTTTACTGGTTTATGTGCATAGAGATGTTTGTAATAATCTGTGATGGTAGTTTGTATTTCTGTGGAATCTGTGGTGATTTCCCCTTTATCGTTTTTTATTGCATCTATTTGATTTTTCTCCCTTTTTTATTATTAATCTGGCTAGCAGTCTATTTTGTTGATCTTTTCACAAAACAGCTGCTGGATTTATTGATTTTTTTGAAGGGTTTTTTTTTGTCTCTGTCTCCTTCAGTTCTGCTCTGATGTTAGTTATTTCTTGTCTTCTGCTAGCTTTAGAGTTTTTTGATCTTGCTTTTCTAACTCTTTCAATTTTGACAATAGGGTGTTGATTTTAGATCTTTGTTTGCTTCTTTGGTGGGCATTTATTGTTATATATTTTCCTCTAGACACTGCTTTAAATGTGTCCCAGAGATTCTGGTACATTGTGTCTTTGTTCTCATTGGTTTCAAAGAACATCTTTATTTCTGCCTTCATTTCATTGTTTATCTAGTCAACATTCAGGAGCAGGTTGTTCAGTTTCCATGTAGTTGTGCATTTCTGAGTTAGTTTCTTAATTCTGAGTTCTCATTTGATTGCCCTGTGGTCTGAGAGACTGTTTGTTATGATTTCTATTCTTTTGCATTTGCTGAGGAGTGATTTACTTCCAATTATGTGGTCTATTTTAGAGTAGGCGCAATGCAGAGAAGAATGTATATTCTGTGGATTTGGGGTGGAGATTTCTGTAGATGTCTATCAGGTCTGCTTGGTCAAGACCTGAGTTCAAGTCCTGGATATGTTCATTAATTTTCTGTCTCTTTGATTTGTCTAATATAGACAGTGGAGTGTTAAAGTCTCCAAGTATTATTGTATGGGAGTCTAAGTCTCTGTGTAGGCTGTTAAGAACTTGCTCTTTACCTGGGTGCTCCTCTCTTGGGTGCATATACATATAGGATCGTTAGCTCTTCTTCATGCATTGATCCTTTTACCATTATGTAATACCCTTCTTTGTCTCTTTCGATCTTTGTTGGTTTAAAGTCCATTTTATCAGAGACTAGGATTGCAAGTCCTGCATTTTTGCTCTCCATTTGCTTGATAAATCTTCCTCCATCCCTTTATTTTTAGCCTATGTGTATCCTTCCATGTGAGATGGGTTTCCTGAATAAAGCACGCCAATGGGTCTTGACTTTTTTTTTAATTGCGTTTTAGGTTTTGGGGTACATGTGCAGAACATGCAAGATAGTTGCATAGGTACACACATGGCAGTGTGTTTTGCTGCCTTCCTCCCCTTCAGTCACATTTGGCATTTCTCCCCAGTCTATCCCTCCCCAGCTCCTCCCCCCGCTGTCCCTCCCGTATTCCCCCCAATAGACCCCAGTGTGCAGTACCCCCCTCCCTGTGTCCATTTGTTCTCATTTTTCCTCACCCGCCTATGAGTGAGAATATGTGGTATTTCATTTTCTGTTCTTGTGTCAGTTTGCTGAGAATGATGTTCTCCAGATTGAGCCATGTCCTTACAAAGAACACAAACTCTTCATTTTTGATTGCTGCATAATATTCCATGGTGTATATGTGCCACATTTTCCCAGTCTAGTATATCACTGATGGGCATTTGGGTTGGTTCCAGGTCTTTGCTATTGTAAACAGTGCTGCAATGAACATTCGTGTGCATGTGTCCTTATAGTAGAATGATTTATAGTCCTTTGGATATATACCCAGTAATGGGATTGCTGGGTCAAATGGAATTTCTATTTATAAGGCCTTGAGGAATCGCCACACTGTCTTCCACAATGTTTGAACTAATTTACACTCCCACCAACAGTGTAAGAGTGTTCCTATTTCTCCACATCCTCTCCAGCATCTGTTGTCTCCAGATTTTTTAATGATCGCCATTCTAACTGGAGTGAGATAGTATCTCAATGTGGTTTTGATTTGCATCTCTCTAATGACCAGTGATGATGAGCATTTTTTTATATGTTCGTTGGCCTCATGTATGTCTTCTTTTGTAAAGTGTCTGTTCATATCCTTTGCCCATTTATTAATGGGCTTGTTTGTTTTTTTCCTGTAAATCTGTTTGAGTTCTTTGTAAATTCTGGATATCAGCCCTTTGTCAGATGGGTAAACTGCAGATTTTTTCCCATTCTCTTGGTTGCTGATTCACTCTAGTGACTGTCTCTTTTGCCATGCAGAAGCTGCGGAGTTTGATTAGGTCCCATTTGTCTATTTTGGCTTCTGTTGCCAATGCTTTTGGTGTTTTGGTCATGAAGTCCTTGCCTACTCCTATGTCCTGAATGGTTTTTCCTAGATTTTCTTCTAGGGTTTTTATGGTGCCAGGTCTTATGTTTAAGTCTTTAATCCATCTGGAGTTAATTTTAGTGTAAGGTGTCAGGAAGGGGTCCAGTTTCTGCTTTCTGCACACTGCTAGCCAGTTTTCCCAACACCATTTATTAAGCAGGGAATCCTTTCCCCATTGCTTGTTTTTGTCAGGTTTATCAAAGATTGTATGGTTGTAGATATGTTGTGTTGCCTCCGATGCCTCTGTTCTGTTCCATTGATCTATAGCTCTGTTTTCGTCCCAGTACCATGCTGTTTTGATTACTGTAGCCTTGTAGTATAGTTTGCAGTCTGGTAGTGTGATGCCTCCCACTGTGTTCTTTTTGCTTAGAATTGACTTGGCTATGTGTGTTCTCTTTTGGTTCCATATGAAGTTCATGGTGGTTTTTTCCAGTTCTGTGAAGAAAGTCAATGGTAGCTTGATGGGGATAGCATTGATTCTGTAAATTACTTTGAATGGTATAGCCATTTTCACGATATTGATTTTTCCTAACCATGAACATGGAATGTTTCTCCATCTGTTTGTTTCTCTGATTTCATTGAGCAGTGGTTTGTAGTTTTCCTTGAAGAGGTCCCTTACATTCCTTGTAAGTTGTATTCCTAGGTATTTCATTCTCTTTGTAGCAATTGTGAATGGCATTTCATTCTTGATTTGGCTCTCTTTCAGTCTGTTATTGGTGTATAGGAATGCTTGTGATTTTTGCACATTGATTTTATATCCTGAGACTGATAAGTTGCTTATCAGTTTCAGGAATTTTGGGGCTGAGGTGATGGGGTCTTCTAGGTATACTATCATGTCATCTGCAAATAGAGACAATTTGGCTTCTTCCTTTCCTATTTGAATACCCTTTATTTTTTTTTTTTCTTGTCTGATTGCTCTGGCTAGAACGTCCAGTACTATGTTAAATAGGAGTGGTGAGAGAGGGCATCCTTGTCTAGTGCCAGATTTCAAAGGGAATGCTTCCAGTTTTTGCCCATTAAGTATGATATTGGCTGTTGGTTTGTCATAAATAGCTTTTATTACTTTGAGATACGTTCCATCAATACCGAGTTTATTGAGGGTTTTTAGCATAAAGGACTGTTGAATTTTGTCAAATGCCTTCTCTGCATCAGTTGAAATAATCATGTGGTTTTTGTTTTTGCTTCTGTTTATGTGGTGAATTACGTTTATAGACTTGCATATGTTGAACCATCCTTGCATCCCCAGGATGAATCCTACTTGATCATGGTGGATAAGCTTTTCAACGTGCTATTGCAGTCAGCTTGCCACTATTTTATTGAAGATTTTTGCATCTGTGTTTATCATGGATATTGGCCTGAAATTTTCGTTTCTTGTTGAGTCTCTGCCGGGTTTTGGTATCAGGATGATGTTGGTCTCATAAAATGATTTGGGAAGGAGTCCCTCTTTTTGGATTATTTGGAATAGTTTCAGAAGGAATGGTACCAGCTCCTCTTTGTGTGTCTGGTAGAATTTGGCTGTGAACTCATCTGGACCTGGACTTTTTTTGTGTGGTAGGCTCTTAATTGCTGCCTCGACTTCAGACCTTGTTGTTTGTCTATTGATAGTTTCGGCTTCCTCCTGGTTTAGGCTTGGGAGGACACGGGTGTCCAGGAATTTATCCATTTCTTCTAGGTTTACTAGCTTATGTGCATAGAGTTGTTTGTAATATTCTCTGATGATGGTTTGAATTTCTGTGGAACCTCTGGTGATTTCCCCTTTATCATTTTTTATTGCATCTATTTGGTTGTTCTCTCTTTTCTTTTTTATCAGTCTGGCTAGTAGTCTGTCTATTTTGTTGATCTTTTCGAAAAACCAGCTCTTGGATTTATTGATTTTTTGAAGGGTTTTTCATGTCTCTATCTCCTTCAGCTCTGCTCTGATCTTAGTTATTTCTTGTCTTCTGCTAGGTTTCGAGTTTTTTTGATCTTGCTCCTCTAGCTCTTTCAATTTTGACGATAGGGTGTCAATTTTGGATCTCTCCACTCTTCTCATGTGGGCACTTATTGCTATATATTTTCCTCTGGAGACTGCTTTAAATGTATCCCAGAGATTCTGGTATGTTGTGTCTTTGGGTCTTGACTTTTTATCCAATTTGCCAGTTTGTGTCTTTTGATTGGGGCATTTAGCCCATTTACATTTAAGGTTAATATTGTTATGTGTCAATTTGATCCTGCTGTTTTCATTCTAGCTGGATGTTCTGCCCATTAGTTGACAGATTTTCTTCATTGCGTCCATGGTCTTTACCCTTTGGTATGTTTTTGGAGTGGCTGGTACTGGTCATTCCTTTCCTTGTTTAGTGCTTCTTTCAGGAGCTCTTGTAAGGCAAGCCTGGTGGTGATGAAATATGTCTGCAATTGCTTGTCTGTGAAGGATTTTATTTCTTCTTCACTTATGAAGCTTAGTTTGGCTGGATATGAAATTCTAGGTTGAAAGTTCTTTTCTTGAAAGATGTTAAATATTCACGCTCACTCTCTTCTGGCTTGTAGGGTTTCTGTGGAGAGAGCTGCTGTAAGCCTGATGGGCTTCCCTTTGTGGGTAACCCAATCTTTCTCTCTGGCTGCCCTTAGCATTTTCTCCTTCATTTCAACCCTGGTGAATCTGACAATTATGCGCCTTGAGGTTGCTCTTCTTGAGGAATATCTATGTGGTGTTCTCTGTATTTCCTGTACTTGAATGGTGGCCTGCCTTGCTAGGTTGGAGTAGTTCTTCTGGATAATATCCTGAAGAGTGTTTTCCAGCTTGTACTCATTCTCTCCGCCACATTCAGGTACACCTATCAAATGTAGATTAGGTCTTTTCACATAATCTCATATTTCTTGGAAGCTTTGTTTATTTATTTTCACTCTTTTTTCCTCTAGTCTTGCCTTCTCATTTTATTTCATTGAGTTGATCTTCAATCTCTGATATCCTTTCTTCTGCTTGGTCTATTTGGCTATTGAAACTTGTGCATGCTTCATGAAGTTCCCGTGCTGTGTTTTTTCAACTCCATCAAGTTGTTTATATTCTTCTCTAAGCTTTTTATTCTCATTAGCATTTTATCTAACCTTTTTTCTACCTTCTTAGTTTCCTTGCATTGGGTTAGCACATGTTCTTTTAGCTCTGAGAAGTTGGTTATTACCCACCTTTGGAAGCCTTTTTCTGTCAATTCATCAGATTCATTTTCCATCCATCTTTGATCCCTAGCTGGTGAGATGTTGTGATCCCTTGGAGGAGTTGAGGCATTCTGGTTTTTGGTGTTTTCATCCTTTTTTTGCTTGCTTCTTCCAATCTTAGTGGCTTTATCTACCTGTGGTCTTTGTAGTCAGTGACTTTCAGATGAGGTCTCTGAGTGGATGTCCTTTTTGTTGATGTTGAAGCTATTTCTTTCTGTTTCTTAGTTTTCCTTCTAACAGTCAGGCCTCTCTGCTGTAGGACTGCTGGAGGTCCACTCCAGAGCCTGCTTGCCTGGGGATCACCCACGGGGGCTGCAGAACAGTAAGGGTTGCTCTCGGTTTCTTCTCTGTTACCTTCATCCCAGAAGGGTACCTGACAGATGTCAGCCTGAGCTCTCCTTTATGAGGTGTCTCTTTAGGTATATGGGGGTTGGGGATCTGCTTGATGAAACAGTCTGTCCCTTATAGGAGCTCAAATGCTGTGCTGGGAGCTCCATTGTTCCGTGCAGAGCTGCTGGGCAGGTACCTTTAAGTCTGCTGCAGCAGAACTCATAACCACCTCTTTTCCCAGTTGCTCTGACCTAGGAAGGTTGGCTTTCTTTATAAGTTCCTGACATGCTGCTGCCTTTTTTCAGAGATGCCCTGCCCCGCATGGAGTAATCTCATCACAGTCTGCCAGCAGAGGCATTGCTTAGCTGCCGCAGGCTCTGCCTAGCTGCTGTGTGAACTGCCTCCCTATTGGTGGACTGCCTCGGTAGTGGCAGACGCCCTTCCCCCACTGAGCTGGACCATCCCGGGTCCAGCTGTGCTTGCTGTGAAACTCGATCCAGAGTGTTTCAGATTGCTTGTTTTGTGGAGGTGGTATCCGCTGAGCCAGATCGCCGGGCTCCCTGTCTCAGCCCGCTCCCTTTCAGTTGAATGGGTGGCTCTGTCTCCCAAGCATTCCAGGTGCCAGTTGAAATGGCTAATAAAATTTTCTTCTTAAAATTGGTCATATTTTCCTGCTCCTTTATATACATGGTTGATAGTCATTGTGAGTTTTTGTCATTTTGAGTGCTGGTATTTTTGTATTCCTCTAAATATTCATGAACTTTGTTCTGGGATTTAGTTAAATTACTTGGAATTATTTGGGTTTTGCTTTTCAAATTTATCAGGCAGGACCAGAGCAGCATTTACTCTAGGGTTAATTATTCACCACTCCTGAGACAAGAAGCTCTAAGTACTCTATGTAAAGGCTTATAAATTATCAGGTTGTTTTTTTCTCTGGTCTGATTGATGGGAATAAGCATTGCTCCTGGCCCATCATAGTACTAAGTTTTGTTCCTTTTAATCCTTACAGGTGGTTATTTTGGGGCCTCAAGTTTTTTTTTTTTTTTTTAATTTATTTATTTATTTATTTATTTATTTATTTATTTATTTTTTGAGATGGAGTCTCACTCTGTTTCCAGAGGGAAGTGCAGTGGCATGATCTTGGCTTGCTGCAACCTCCTCCTGATGGGTTAAAGCAATTCTCCTGCCTCAGCCTCCTGAGTAGCTGGGACTACAGGTGCACACCACCATGGCTGGCTATTTTTTTGTAGTTTTAGTAGAGGCAGGGTTTTACCATGCTAGCCAGGTTGGTCTCAAACTCCTGACCTTGTGATCTGACTGCCTCGGACTTTCAAAGTGCTGGGATTACAGGTGTGAGCCATCGCACCTGGCCAGCCTCAAGTATTTTATAATAATGTATAACAGCCAAAATGCCCTTGAAAAGCAATTACAAATTCAGAGAATTTGCACTACTTGCTTCTAAGCCTTACTATAAAGTTACAGTAATTAAGAAAGTGTGGTGTTTTTAAAAGATCATGGTGAACCCCCATTTCTAATAAAAATAAAAAATTAGCTGGGCATGGTGGCAGTGACCTTTACCAAGTTTTCTTATGTTATCATCATCATTATCATCATCCAGTATTTATAGTTGTAAGCAACAGATGCAAACTTTGGCTAGTTGAAGCAGAAAACACATTTATTGTGGTGGGGGGGAAGCCCCAGAAGCGCCATGGCGAGGGTCTGAAGCCTCAGCCTGTTCCCATGTAAATATTGATTTAGACAAGAATTAGAAATATAAGCACATAGTTATTCCTTTATATAATCATATGTAATCTTATACTCACTTATAATCATAAAGATATATGCTGAATATAACCTTTAATTTTGCTAATGACTATTGGGTTACGAAGCATGGAACTGAGGTGACGTTGTGAACAAAGTGATTCTAAGGCAAGATGCTCTAAGCCCTCTGTCATGCCTGCATAAGGGCTGCTGGAGGGTGCCTTGGCTGTGCAGCAGAGCCAGCACTGTGAAAGCGCTGCTGTTTAGCTAGCTAGGGAAGATGTCCAAAATGGCTGAGACATCTCCTTCCTGGGAAAGTTAGGAGAAAACTCCACTTTTCCAAGCTCTGTGGTAAGGCCTGATGGCTGTCAGGGAAGCCGGCAGACATCTGAGGGCTTAACTGTTTGTATGTTATGCTGTGCTTCAGTGGTCACGTTCCATGTCCACTCTCATGCTCCACTTCTGCACCTGGTTTCTCTTTTTCTCAGAAGATAAGAATTAATGTTCTTGACATTTCTGACAAATATGCGAAGAGTGCTGTTGCATTAGGTTTTCTGCTTGCCTTGGCTACTTCAAAGTCCTGGGCCCCCTATCTTCAAGACACGTGATTTATCCGACCTTATCACTGACCACCATTACCTCACCCTACCTTCCCTGCCCACTGCTTTGTACTCAATAAAAGTCAGAGTGTCCAGGCGCTCAGTGCCACTGTTGGTCTCCACGATTTGGTTTGCAGTGTACCCCCGAGCCCAAACTCTCTTTTCTCTATCTTTGTGTCTGTGTCTTTTATTTCTACAGTTTCTTGTCCCTGCACCAGCAGGGAGGGGCTCACAGAACCCTGTAGGGCTGGACCCTACAATTTATTAAGGAGTATTTATAGCTCACACAATCTCTGAGAATAGTGCTTGGAGTTTACCACTGTCAAGAAAAACATTTAAAAATCATTCTATGAAAGTGATTTTATGAAGGCATCGATGCAGTTTTTGGGGGACCCAGACAGGGTAGTGTGTGCTGCTGATACCCATGGTATGCCAGATAATCCTAGAATTGTTATCACTAGTTATTCAGGAAAGTAGACTTGCTACTGGCTCTAGTGCCAGTCTTCCTCATTGAATTCTGGGCAGTTCCTCCCTTTTTGCATCACTAGTCCTTGACTGGCATGAAAGCACCTGAGTAATAGAGACAGGGTCACAAACCTGTGTCCCTACTGCAGAAGATGCTGAGAATATTTCAGCCTCTCCTAGGAGAGGATACCCCAAGCATCAAAGGAAGAAGACGCTGGGCAGAAAAACAACATCATGACAGATGTCTACATTTAGCATCTTTAGCTCCTCCCATGTACTTACACTTCTTTCTTCTCGTGTTAACAACTCCTTCCATTCAAAACACTCTCATCTGACACTGCACAGTTAGAACCTACTAGCTATCTTCTCAGATGCTGTCAGAGAGTCACTCATCTCCATGACTGGATGTTTATGATGAATACCATGCCTCCTCTGGAATGTCAAAATCCTGCCTGGATATTCTATCACCTGTGGACTAATCTGAAAAATATGCCACCATGAACAAACTCAAATAAAATAGTAAGGGACAGGAGATGAATGAAGAATTAATCAAAAATACCAATATACATGTGACACGTCAAGGAGAAAAACTTGTGAAGATGCTATATCCTCATTTCTGTGACTGGCCACATAGTCATGGTGTTGTGACTTTTCCACTCCACACATTCCATAATCCCTTTGCCCTCTCCCAGCTCCTTAGCTTGTCTGAATTATTCACCTAAGGGTTTATCTGAATCTTATTCTGAAGAAGGAATATTAGAGTGGGCATTAAGTATGTGGAAACTGAATATCATGTACTCTATAGTCAATCTGTTAGACTTCTATTTTTCTCCTTTTGATTTTATAGCCTTGGGTTTTGTTTTGTTTTATATTCTTTGAGGTGGAATCTTGCTCTGTCACCCAGGCTGGAGTGCGGTGGAGCTATCTCGGCTCACTGCAACCTATGCCTCTGGGTTCAAGTGATTCTCCTGCCTCAGCCTCCCAAGTAGCTGTGATTACAGGTGCCCACCACCATACTTAGCTATTTATTATTATTATTATTTTTAGTAGAGATGGGGTTTCACCATCTTGGCCAGGCTGGTCTTTTTTTCTTTTTTCTTCTTTTCATGAACCACCACGCCCGATCTAACTTTAAGTTTTTAGGATGGCATTTTCTCAGCTCGTGCTAATAAATTAAATTCCTGCAGGCCACCTTGAGACTACAGGCACTCCTACTTAGTAATTGCTTATGAAAGACATTTGGACATATAGGAGCAAGGAAGGAACTATTAATACATGATCAAAATAAGATGAAATTCTAACCAAGAAAGCCATTGAGATGACATTTAAAAAATTATACTTTAAGTTCTGGGGTACATGTACAGATTGTGCAGGATTGTTACATAGGTATACACATGCCATGGTGGTTTGCTGCATCCATCCCCCTGTCACCTACATTAGGTATTTCACCCAATGTTATCCCTCCCCAATCCCCCCACCCCCTGCTATCCCTCCCCTAGTCCCTCATCCCTTAACAGGCCCTGGTGTGTGATGTTCCCCTCTCTGTGTCCATGTGTTCTCATTATTCAACATCCACTTATGAGTGAGAACATGTGATGTTTGGTTTTCTGTTCTTGTTTCAGTTTGCTGAGAATGATGGTTTCCAGCTTCATCCATGTCCCTGCAAAGGCATGAACTCATCATTTTTTATGGCTGCATTGTATTCCATGGTATATATGTGCCACATTTTCTTTATCCAGTCTATCATTGATGGACATTTGGGTTGGATTCAAGTATTTACTATTGTAAACAGTGCCACAATGAACATACATGTGCATGTGTCCTTATAATAGAATCATTTATAATCCTTTGGGTATATACCCAGTAATGGGATTGCTGGGCCAAAGGGTATTTCTATTTCTAGATCCTTGAGGAATCATCACACTGTCTTCCACACATTTGGTTTTTAAAGTTGAGCACAGAAAATATTTGAAAATGAAAATTTGATTCAGTCTCTAATAGGCATAAAGACATCTTGAAGATTATCTATAAATCAAGCTCTTTGGGGGTATTTGGCTTTCACTTGATCTTAGCCAAAAGGCTGAGAAACAATGGATATTTGCTTTCAAAATTGAATTCTCTTTAAATCTCCACAGGCGTTATGATAATTTGTCACTATGGATAACATTACTTAATCTGTATATTTTAGAACATCTATAAATAGTCACTTTTTGTTAATAAAAATATCTTGACTTGTCTTTCTATTTTCTCTGTTGTATAAAAGTAAATAAAGGATTTTGTTAGACTCTTAATTTTAAAATGATGCATTTGAGTAATTTTTGATATGGCAGGTGTAACAGTGAAAAATATGCCCTTTAGAACCTGGATCTGACTTCTCTTCTGGCTCTGGAAGCAACAGAACCATATGTTGGTCACAGATTAGAGCAGTTTCTCAACCTTAGCACTGTTGACATTTTGAGTCATATAGTATTTTGTTGTGGGGGACTGTCCTGTGCACTGCAGAGTGTTCAGCAGTGTCCCTGGCCTCTATTCATTAGAAAACTGAAAATTTCTCCAGACACTGCCAAATGTCCACAGGTGGGCATTTGCCCCAGTTGAGAACCTCTCAATGAGAGCATATACAACAAAGCAACCTCACCAAATATTGCTTTCTAGTTGGAGTCATATTCATTCTTCAATAAGTTTTTACACTTGGGTAATAGATTACCTTATGAAATTTGTGAACCCTTAGCATTAGACTAATTACTTTTTTTAAAATTTCTGAACCATACAGGTAAAATTTTGAGTTTTCATTTCTTACTAGGAGTGGGCGGAAGCACTTCTGATGTGTTAACTCATTTACCACTCAGTGCTGCCCTTTGGGAAGGCACTTTTATTCCTGAGGCACAAATATGTTAAGAAACTTCCTTAACGTGAAATTGTTAGAAGGGGATAGAGCTAAGATTTTGAAAATTGGTCTTTAAATTTGTTTTATTATTGTTATTATTTTATTACTGGATTTAAAAACTGGGAGTACATGTGCAAGTTTGTTTCACGGGTATACTGATGCTAAGGTTTGGGCTTCTAATGATCCTGTCAACTAAGTAGTGAAAATCATACCTGGTAGATAATTTTTAACACTTGCCCCCTTCTTTCCTGTCATGTTTTGGAAACTTCAGTGTCTATTGTTCCCACATTTTGTCTGTGTGTACCCATTGTTTATCTCCCACTCATAAGTGAGAACATACAATATTTCGTTTTCTGTTTCTGTGTTAGTTTGACTAAGATAGTGGCCTCCAGCTGCATCCATATTGCTGCAAAGTACATGATTTTGTTCTTTTTTATGGCTGCATAGTGTTCCACCTACCACGTTTTCTTTATTCAGTCCACTACTGATGAGCACCTGCATAGACTCCATGTCTTTGCTACTGTGGATAGTGCTGTGATTAACATATTAATGCAGGTATCTTTCTGGTAAAAAAATTTATTTTCCTTTGGGTATATATACCCAGTTATGGGATTGCTGGGTAGAATGGTGGTGCAACACTTAGTTGTTTGAGAAATCTCCAAACTGCCCTCTACAATGGCTGGACTAATTTGCTTTCCACCCAGTGTTTTAAGTTTCCCCTTTTCTCAGTGGCCTTGACAACATCCATGATTTTTGGACTCTTTTTACAAAAGCCATTCTGACTGGTATGATATGGTATCTCATGGTGGTTTTGATTTGCATTTCTCTGATGACTAGTGATGATGAGCATTTTTTTATATGTCTGTAGGTTGCTTATATGTCTTCTTTTGAAAGTTATCTGTTATGTTCTTTGTCTACTTTTTAATGGGGTGATTTACTTTTGCTTGTTGATTTATTTAAGTTCTTTATAGGTTGTTTGGGGTATTAGAACTTTGTTGTATGCATAGTTTGTAAATATTTTCTCCCATTCTCTGGGTTGTCTGTTTTACTCTGTTAATAGTTTCTTTTGCTGCACAGGAACTCTTTAGTTTAATTAAGTCCCGCTTATCAGTTTTTATTTTTGTTGCAATTGCTTTTGATAATCATAAATTCTTTGCCAACGTCAATATTGAGAAGGGCATTTCCAAAGTATTCTTCTAGAATTTTTATGGTTTGAGGTCTTACATTTAGTCTTTAATCCATTTTGAATTAATTTTTGTATATGGAGATGGGGAGGGATCCAATTTTATTCTTCTGCATATGGATAGCCAATTATCTTAGCACCATTTATTGAAGAAAGGAGTATTTTCCAAATTGCTTATTTTTGTTGACTCTGCTGAAGATCAGGTATTTATAGGTGTATGGCTCTATTTCTGAGTTCTCTATCCTGATCCATTGGTCTATGTGTTTGTTTTTGTATCAGTACCATGCTTTTTTGGTTACTATAGCTTTGTAGTATAGTTTGGAGTCAGGTAATGCAATATCTCTTTGTAGTATAGTTTGGAGTCAGGTAATGCAATATCTCTGGCTTTTTTTTTTTCTTTTTTAAGGATTCTCTCAGCTCTTTGGGCTCTTTTTTTTTGGTTCCATATAAATTTGGAATAGTTTTTTTTCTTTCTGTGAAAAATGATGTTGGCAATTTCATAGTAATAGCATTGAATTTGTAAATTGCTTTGGGCAGTATGGTCATATTAATGAGTTTTTCTTCCAATTCATGGCATGGGATGTTTCTCAATTTATTTGTGCTGTCTCTGATTTTTTTTCAACAATGTTTTTAAATTCTTCTTGTAGAGGTCTTTCACCTCCTAGATTATCTCTACTCCTAGATATTCACCATATTAACAGTCTAGAAAAGAAAAATTACATTATTATATCAATTCTTACAGAAAAAGTATTTGACAAAGTTAAATACATATTTCTGATTGAGAAAAACCCCTCAGAATAATAGCAATAGGAGGGAACTTCTTAGTTTGATAAAAGTGTCAGCAAAAAGTCTATAGCTAATGCTCTACTCAGTGTAAATAAATGCTGTTTCCCTAAGATCAGAAACAAGATGATGGTATCTTCTCTCAATACTTTTATTCAACATAGTACTAAACACTCTATTCATATAATAAAGAAAGAAAATAAAAACATATAGATTTGAAAATATGAAATAAAACTGTCTGTATTTGCAGACAGAAACATAATTGTGTACACAGAAAATCCTAAGAAATCTCTAAAAAGTTTCTAGAATTAGTAAGTGAGTTAAGCAAAGTTAGAGGAGACAAGATAAATATACAACAATCATATTTCTACATACTAGCAGTGAATAAGTCGACACTGGAATTCAAAGTAGAGTACTCTTTATAAAAGCTCAAAATCAAAATAACTAGGTAGAAATCTAACAGATTATGTACAGGAATTTAACACTGAAGACTACATATTCTTAATAAAAGAAAATTTTAGTAAGGATTTAAGTAACTGGAAAGACATTCTAGGTTCACAAATTAGAAAACTCAGCATAATAAAACTTTTAATTCTTCACAAATCAATTTATAGGTTTAATATATCAAGGTTTCGGTAAGAACAAAAAACAAAACAATACAAGAAAAAACAAAGTTTTAGTAAGATTTCCTTTTGTAGATATAGACAAGAGTATTTTGCAATTTATATAAAATAGCAAAGAATGTAGAAGAGCTAATAACTATCTTGCAAAAGAAAAATGAAGTGGGAGAAATTAGTCTATCCAATTTTAATATTTATTATAGATTTACATTGATCAAGTCAATGTTGGAATGGCAAGGGAACAGACACATAGGTAATTAGAACATAATAGAAAAGCAGGAATAAACCCATGCAAATACAGCCTACTGACTTTTGACAAAGGTGCAAAAGCAATTCAATGGAGGAAAGATAACCTTTTGACAAATGATGCTGGAGAAATTGGCCACCCAGAGGCCAAAAATAACTAGATAAGTAAATGAAAGCAACTTCATTGACCTTACAACTTATAAACGTTAACCCAAATGGGTCATATACTTAAATGCAAAATGGAAAACTATGGAATTTTTTTGAAAAAAATAGGAGAAACACTTTGAGATGTAGAATAAGCAGTTCTTAGACTTGAGACAAAATGCAAGATCCAAAAAATAAAAAATGATAAATTGGACTTCACCAAGATTAAAAACTTCTGCTCTGAGACTCTATTAAGAACACAAAAAGCAGGGAGTGGGGAGATTGGGGAGGGATAACATTATGAGAAATGCCTAATGTAGGTGACGGGGGATGGAGGTAGCAAACCACCATGGCATGTGTATACCTATGTAACAGTCCTGCAAGATCTGCACATGTACCCCAGACCTTAAGGTGTGATAAAGAAAAAAGAAGACAAATAGTCAAATTATAGGTTGGGAGAAAATATTTGCAAACCCCATGTCCAAGAAAGAACTACTTTCTAGAATACATTAAAACTCTCAACATTCAACAGTAGCTAAGCAAACAATCCAGATAGAACTTGTACAAAAGACATGAAGAGAAATTTTCTTGAGTAAGATATACAGAGGGCATATAAGCGCATATGATTTTTAACATTATTAGCTGTTAGGAAAATGAAAATTAAAACCACCAGAATGACAAGAGGAAAAATGAGTGACAATACCAAATGTTGATGAGGATGAAGGAAAACTGGATCATCCATCCATTCCTGGTGAAAATATAAAACAATGCAGCCACTTTGGAAAATGGCCTGGCAGTTTCCTAAAACCCCAAGACCTAATCAAGCAACTACTAACAATTGCATTCCTGGGCATTTATCCCAATGAAATGAAAACCATGTTCACACAAAACCTGTACATGAACATTTGTAGCAGCTCTATTGATTATAGTCTGAAACCAGAAATAACCCAGATGTCCTTCAACATGAGAATGGTTAAAGAAAAGGTGGTACATACATACAACATAATATTTCTTAGCAATAAAAAGAAATGAAGTATTGACATACATGGAAAGCTAAATGAATCTTCATGAAATTATGATTGGCTTCATGAAAAAGCCAATCCCAAAAGGGATGTACTGTGTGATTTCTTTTGTAGATCATTCTTGAAATGCCAAAACTATAGATATGGAGAACAGATAGTGATAACTAGAGGTTATGGAGAGGATGGGGCAAGATAGAATTGGGTTGGGTGTGGCTATGAAAGAAAGTCAGCATTAGGTTTCTTTTTCTTTCTTTCTTTCTTTCTTTTTCTTTTTTTTTTTTTTGAGACAGAGTTTCACTTTTGTTGCCCAGGCTGGAGTGGTGCAATGGTGCGATCTCAGCTCACTGCAACCTCCACCTCCCGGGTTCAAGCGATTCTCCTGCCTCGGCCTCCCAAGTAGCTGGGACTACAGGCATACGCCATCAAACCCAGCTAATTTTTGTATTTTTAGTAGAGATGGGTCTCTACTATTGGTCAGGCTGGTCTTGAACTCCTGACCTCAGGTGATCTGCCCACTTTGGCCTCCCAAAGTGGATTACAGGTGAGCAACCACACCTGGCTAGCATTAGGTTTTCTTGTGGTGATGGAAATGTTCTGTATCTTTAATGTATCAATGACAGTATCTTGGTTATATTTTAGTATAGCTTTGCAAGAAGTTATGACTGGTGAATATTGGACAAAGACTACAAGGGATATTTCTGTTTTATTTTGTAAAACAATGCGTGAATCCACAATGATCTGAGAATACAATGTTTAATCCACAATAAAATTTGAAGAGGTGTAGAAATTTCATACTTTAACAAAATTAAGGATTTTGGAAACTCTTGATTCTTTTTTATTTTATTTTTGCAATAGCCAATAATACTACTCTTAACAACTTTACATAAATTTGAAGTTTTCAATATGTCTGTGTGATGCGACTATAATTGGACTTTAAATCGTACCGTAAGAAATGTACTGGCTTCTCTGACTTTCTGGAAAGACCTAAGACTTCAGTGAAGATGTTACAGGAGAGAGGAGTGGAAGAAAACAGCTTTCCCCAGGGAGAAGGGCAGAATAGAGGCCTTGCCCTTGAGAAATTGGAGTGGTGACAATTAACGTTCTGAGACTCCTAAGGGGAATTGGTCCACTCTACATTGTCAATGGAGCCACCACCAAGCTTTGTCAAGTCTGTGTTCTAGCTGTTTTCAGAGCTCATGTCAACTTCCTCCCAGCAGCGTTTCTCATAATCACAATTAGTCCTCAGTGATTCATGAGTCCAGGAGCCCAAGGAATTTGGGTATCTAATCTACATGGTCTATCACTTTGTTGGAGGAAGGCAATCTTGAGAAGACAACTTAAATCTAGATTGAAGCAGACATGTCTATTTGGTCAGGCAGTGATTAATGTTGGAGAAGCCTCCACAGAATGTGGGAGTGTAGGTTTAGAAGGGAATGAAATAAAAATAATTTGACTTGTTAGGGGCTTTGGATTAAGGGTATGGAACATGGCTGGTAAAATCCTCTCATCCTAAGTATTACAGCAAATGTAAAATAAATGCTTTGCAGAAGCTTGAGACTTGGGTACATTTTATTTTCAGCAGACATCTCAATTTTGATATTTATTATTTACCTAGAGATTCCCAGAAGTGAAAATTTTTATTTAGATATCGATATTAATTAGTAGGTGGCAGGAATATTAGTATAGTACATTCCCAAGTAAGATAAGTTGCCAATTGCTTTAAAGCTTCCTATTTCAATTATTTCCCTAAGGGTTTTATTCACACAAAATTAGGATTTTCCTTTTAATAACAAAAAAAAATGGAAATGTAAGTTGATTAATAGCTTATTCAAAGAACTTTGGCACTCAGAGAGTGAACTAGAGCTAGAATTTAGGTCTCCTAAGTCTTACTCTAGGGTCGGTTTCCTTAGAATTGGCTGTAGGGATTGCACTATGAAGACTTACTAACAGAAAGAATTATACTTTATACTGCAAAAGAATGCCCTATTCTTTTTTAAAAAATGTATGTATTATACTTTATTCTTAGCTACAGGTGGCAAGAGATAAAAAGAAGGTGAACATTTACACAATAAGACCATAGTGAAGTATGCTATCAAAAGTGAATGTCAGGGTTGCATGTATTTTAGAAGCTGGATCTAAGTAATTGGACTCCGATATGTGAAAAGTCAGATACCCAAACCAGACTGGAAGGAGATAACAAGATCCCAAAGAGAAAACAAATAAATTATTCTTTCAGGATCTCAAACCTATCTTTAAGATATCCATTACCGAAAGGGTCCTGGGGTTCTCTGTTTCCAAACATTAGGATAATGCAAATATTCCTTCTCATGGTGGATGCACGCTGTGTTTACATCAACCAACCTTAAACCACGAGTCAGAGAAATCTTTCTCTAAATGAAGGTCCCATTTCTACTAACAGCTCAACTTCATAAAGGTATGACTGAGATGTTTTGACTAGCAGGAAGAAACGTTGGCCCTTTTTTGCTCTGTTTTTATATTTAGGCTTTCACTTGTCCCAGTCAAGATTATTTAGAACTCCAATATGGAAAGTCAAATGCATTCAAGGTTAAATGGTTAGATTTTCTCAATTTAAACAAAAAAACATAACTAACTAAAATCGAACCTTTCAATTATCTGTATTGTTATGTTAAATGTTTTAAATATTAGGAATCTAAAAATTTGATTTTTGCTCTTATTCTCTGTCATGGAAAAAAGACATTGTGACTCTATTTACAGTAACTATTAATAACTGTTAATAAGACATAGTACATGATGGTACTTTAACTAGGGCCAACCAAAGTAATATTTTAACAACAAGGAGTTGGTCTTTGCTCTCAATACCTCATGTCTAGTTTTTCCTACAATTTTAATGTCATTCCTCATCTACCCCATTTGTGAAGGTCTCAGTTTTCTGCTCTTGAATGACTTATTTTAAAGGGTCACAATAAAGCCAGATACTTCATATTTTTTAAATTCCATTTAGAATAACTACATCTAAAAATTCACAAGGAAGAAAATTTCAATATAAAATAATAAATTACTAATATTGGAATTTCAAGCATTAGTGATGGCAACAAGGAGATAATTCATAGCAGAATATTTCAATGGCAACTTTCCTAATATATTACTTACTGTGTTCTGTTTGTTATGACCACAGAAATTACTCTATATCCACCACAATTCATAAAACAGGCATGAGGGAGTCTTTTTTTTATTGGTGCTTATGTCTAAGAAGATGAACCGCAGAGGTATGTCATTTTTCAATACTATATTCTGAACAGACAGCACATATTCTTTATTTTTGAATAGGCAAAGAAATCTCAAAACATATATATAGAGGTTATGGTTTGAAGTGTGTCCAGTATGAGGATAATATATGATCCAGTGGATTGAAAATTGGATTTTATTGATTAGTAAAGGAAAATGGGGTACCTTCCAAAAGATAAAACAGCTGGAGTTGGGGTGAGTACTGAGAAAAGAACACAAAACAGGCTTGTAGAGGAGGAAGATCTCAACAGGGCTGACTCTTAACCTGTGCTCATGTTCAAAACTGGCTTTTGAACACAAGCTGCATCCTTAGCCTTATACTAAGGCTAGGGGGAACAAGAAATATAAAGGTGAAAAATTGTATAATAAGACCATAATAAACTGTTACCAAAGGTGAATGTCAGAGATGCACATATTTGAGAAACTGGGTCTAAATAATTGGACTCAGATGTGTGAAAATTCAGGTAACCAAACCAGAATGCTTTGTACAGAGAAAAATGGAGCAAGTGTTCTCAAAAGTCTATCTTTTTTGATGTTGTCTTTCATTGACATTGATATCAATGAAAAACAGGTTTTAGGAGAGTTTCTGATCCCCTGAAACACTGAGGTTGAGTACACCAAGTTTTAGACTTCTGACATCAAGTGTTTGGAGATGCAATACACTCTCTGGCAATTATTTCATTCTTCATTCTGAAGACAGAGTAGAAATCCAGCTCTATTTAGCTTAAAGATGAGTCCAAGATAATGTGGAGGTGGTGTTAACAATGTGTCAAAATCATGTAACACATTTGCTCCTTCATTTATCTTTTTAAATGCAGACACTATTTCTATTTTTCTTTATCTACCATGAATCTAAGAAGGGACTCTATGGCTAAAATCAGGAATATGTGGATATCAGTTACTTTAAATTTAAATTATTTTAAAATCAAGGCAATGCTAAATATAGTCTTTGATGACTCAAAAACAATTAGCTGACAAACTTGTGAATGGTATTTAGCATCAGAGGGATATTTTGATAAAATATGATGCTCTAAACACATACATGATAATTAATGCTACAACTAATAAAGTAAAATATAGGGAAGGACCTATTATCAAGAATTTGGATACTCCTTTGTCCAGAATGCACTTAATCCTGTAGTCAGATGTCATAAGATACACTTGTGCATAATTATAATTTAGGAATGATTTTATTTTTGGATAATCAGTCTGGTGGTACAGTGTTAGGTGTTTTGGAGTGGGCACAGGGCAATCAGTGAGATTCGTAAAGAGGTTATATTTCATCAGATGGGAAGTGATGAGGCATGTGTTAAGGGATTAACAGTGTGAATGAAAACTACGGAGAGATGAGAGGTATGTAGTAAAAGAATGCAGGAGGTGATTTATTCCATAAAGGGGCAAGAAAAGAGAAAAATTAAACATGATACATTGGAAGAGTGGAAGAATTTTACTTCCATTGATAAAAATAAAGGAGTCAGGTGGTTGTAGAGACAGGAGTGGAGTCTACGGTAAAATATTTAGAATATATTCATTAAGCTGCTAAAGGAAGCATTTGAACCTTTGGAGAGAAGTATAGGAGGTAAATGTAGAATTGAGATTGGGCCATATTGAGTTGATAATAATTATTACAGTTAAGACAAGTACTTCAAGGAAAAGCCATAGAAAGAAGAGAGCAAGTTCTTAGCACAGAAATTTAGAAAATGCTTACAGTGATGGAATAAGAAAAATTTGAAATAATGATCCAAAAATACAGAAAAAATAAATTTGGAATAAAATCAGGACAGAAGAGTTTCACAGAGTTGAGAGTTTTAAGAAACAAATAGTTACAGGAGAATTGCCTGAACCCAGGAGGCGGAGGTTGCGGTGAGCCGAGATCGTGCCATTGCACTCCAGCCTGGGTAACAAGAGCGAAACTCTGTCTCAAAAAAAAAAAAAAAAAAAAAAAATAGTTAAATAAGTTAAAAGACAAAGATTGAAGGTAGAATAAAAGTCTCTGGATATGATTTTTAGAAAGCTACAAGTGCCCTTTAAGAGTGCAATTTCTATAGATTAGTGAAGGTGGAAATTAGATTTTCAGTCCTAAATAATGAATGTTATGAGGAAATAAACCCAACCAATCATTTAGGAATGCTGGATGTGAAAGAAAAGAGAGAATTAAAATGATAATTATGTAGCAAACATTCTTCTCCCTAAATTGGTTTGTATATTTTTTATAATGAGCAAGTGAGAGTCAATCAAGAGCAAGATAAACCAGAGGATGCTAGAAAGGGGGAATAAATGAAAGAATAGGCACTGAAAGTGGTCAAGGGCATGAAATGTAAGGCCAGCCAATTATCATCGCTTAATGATGAGCACTAAAGTGATTCAGTCATTAGTGAAGCAATTTTAGACCTTCAGTGCATTGGATTTCATCCACATACCTTTCAGCCAATATTTATCCATATTTTACAGATAAAGAAATATGAAGTGCATAAAACGTTAGTAGCTTGTTCCAGGTCTCAAGAGGCAGAAAGAAATGTACATTGTTTGGCTCTAAGGCTCATCATGCCTTTTCTAGGATGTGATGCTGTCACTCAGTCATAGTGAGACAAAGGCTGTAGTAGAGAGATATGCAGAGTGGATGAGAAGAGCTTATGAGTCATGGGCTTGCATGTTCTCCAGCCAGCTCATGTGTTCCTCATAGTGCAGCAGAGGAACAAATTTTGTGATAACAATGTCTTTTTTTTTTTTTGAGACGGAGTTTCGCTGCTGTTACCCAGGCTGGAGTGCAATGGCACGATCTTGGCTCACTGCAACCTCCGCCTCCTGGGTTCAGGCAATTCTCCTGCCTCAGCCTCCCGAGTAGCCGGGATTACAGGCAAGCGCCACCGTGCCCAGCTAATTTTTGTATTTTTAGTAGAGACGGGGTTTCACCATGTTGACCAGGATGGTCGCGATCTCTGGACCTCGTGATCCACCCGCCTCGGCCTCCCAAAGTGCTGGGATTACAGGCTTGAGCCACCGCGCCCGGCCCGATAACAATGTCTTCTGTATCTTTTACTCCACTTGTCATGTCAGCTCTTTGAGGACAGGGAAATGTAATATTCACCTTGAAATACCAGCATCTAGTAAAAATGGCACTTCATAGATGTTTGCCAAATTAATCAAAAATGAAATATCTACTTGAAGGCAGATCTGCTATATAGCCAACAAAGGTTACCAGATGTGTTTTTGTCTTTTATGCTAGAAAGTTTAAGCAGCCATTTCCCTACCATCTTTTTTTCTGAGACCATATGCAAAGGCTTTCTTAGAAAAATAAAAAGAATGAGTAAGAATAAGTAAACAGAACAATAGAAAAATAGAAATAACAAGACATAATTACCACTCCCCTTCCTCTTTTACCAAAGATTGAAAGAGCCTAAATCCTCAGTAAGACCCAAAGTTCCCAGGAACTTCAAATTGTGTAAGTTACCTCCAAGACTTTAAATCTATTAAAAGTTTTGCTTCCTTTTTAAAAAGTCTGAACTTGAAAGGAGGTAAGGGGAAAGCTCGTTTGTTACTTTGTCTCCTGCAGGTTAGAGGTCATATTACCACTAGTACCTGTACTATAAGAATACTACTACTTAACAGTTTATGAAGCGGTTTCTCCATGAGTTATCTATATTTGAACTTGCATATCCTGGTGAGTTATGTAATATTATCCCATTTTGAATATAAGAAATTAAGTTTATAACCGAAATCACACATCTGGTATGTCATAAAAAAAAAGATTCACATCCAGATTCTCTAATACACTATCTTTTCATGAGACACTGGCCTCATTGTTGCTATACATCTGTCTCTTTTGAATCTCTTTTGATAAGTTATTTATACATTTCATCACGTTTGATGTAGTAGACATATGCAGGGTAGTCCTTGAGCTTTGAACCATGTTTATCTTCATTGTTTATCATTTTACCTACCATCCTTCCTCCCCTGGATACTATATGGAAAGATGTTCAGTGTGCATTTGAAAAGAAGGTGTATTCTGTTGCTGTTGGATGGAATGCTCTGTATATGTTTGTTAGGTCTATTTGGTCTAAAGTGTTTTTCAAGTCTAATTTTTCTCTTTAATTTTCTGTCGAAATGATTCATCCATTGTTGAACATAGTGTTTTGAAGTCTCCTACTATTTGTGTTGCCATCTATGTCTTGCATCACATCCTTTAATATTTGTTTTATTTATTTAGGTGCTCCAGTATTGGGTGCATATATATTTACAATATTTATATCCCTCTTGATGAACTGAACTGATCCTTTTATCATTACACAATGCTCTTCTTTGTTTTTTGTTTGTTTGTTTTTTGTCTTTTTTTGAGATGGCGTCTCACTGTCACCCAGGCTGGAGTACAATGGTGCAATGGCTTACTCTAGGCTCACTGCAACCTCTGCTTCCCAGGCTCAAGCAACTCTCCTGCCTCAGCCTCCTGAGTAGCTGGGATTAAAGGCATGCACCACCACACCCAGCTAATTTTTGTATTTTTAGTAGAGACGGAATCTCACCATGTTGCCCAGGCTTGTCTTGAACTCCTGACCTCAGGTAATCCACTGGCCTCAGCCTCCCAAAGTGCTGAGATTACAGGTGTGAGCCACTGCACCCAACCTTCTTTGTGTGTTTTACAGTTTTTAACTTAAAGTCTATTTCTCTAATATATGTAGCTACCCTTGCTGTATTTTGTTTTCTATTTGTGCGAAATGTCTTTTCTCATCTCTTCACTTTCAGTCCATGTGTGTCCTTAAAAGTGAGTAGAGTTTCTTTCAGGCAGTATATAGTTGAGTCTTTCTTTTTTTAAAATCCATTCAGCTACTCTATGTCTTTTTTATTGGAGAATTTAATTCATTTTCATTTGAAGTAACTATTGATAGGTAATGACTTCCTAGTACCATTTGTTAATTGTTTTCTGGTTGTTGTTGTTGTTTTTTCCTGGTTCTACCCTTTTTTCCTTTCTTCTCTCTCCTGCTGTCTTCCTTTGTGGTTTGATGATTTTCTGTAGTGCTATGTTTTGAACCAATTCTATTTTTGTTTTGTGCTTTGACTAAATATTTTCACTTTGTGGTTACCAAGAGGCTTACCTAAAATATCTTATAGTTAAAACAGCCTGTTTCAAGCTGATAACAACTTAACTTTGATTACATACAATAACTTTACACTTCCAGTCCCTCTGGCCACATTTTATGTTTTTGATGTTGAAATTTATCATTACTATTTTTCTTTTTTGATACTATATTTTGCTCTTGCTGTCCAGGCTGAAGTGCAATGGTATGACCTCGGCTCCCTGCAACCTTTGCCTCCCGGGTTCAAGCAATTCTCCTGCATCAGCTGTCTGTATAGCTGGAATTACAGGAACTTGCCACCATGCCCAGCCAATTTTTGTAGTTTTAGTAGAGATGGGGTTTCACCATGTTGGCCAAGCTGGTTTTGAGCTCCTGACTTCAAATAGTTTACCCACCTCGGCCTCCCAATGTGTTGGGATTACAGGCATGAGCCACTGGCCCAGAATTTACCATTACTTTTAATGGGTATCTTTTGATAATTTATTTTAGTTGTAGTTATTATTAGTAATTTTGTCTTTTAATACTTGTACTAGGAATAAAATTGCTTTACACACCATCACTACAGTCCTAGAGTATTCTGAGTATGGCTGTGTTTTACTTATATTACTGAATTTTATATTTTTTAAGTTATATGGTATTAATTCACAACCTTTTATTTCAGATTAAAGAACTTTCTTTAATAATTCCTATAAGGCAGGCATAGTGGTGATGAGCTCCCTTCACTTTTGTGTGTCTGGGAAAGTTTTTATTTCTTTTTCATTTCTGAAATGCAGATTTTTCTGGGTAAAGTATTCTTGATTGGCAAGTTTTTCGCTTTCAGCACTCTGACTATATCATCCCAACCTTTCCTGACCTGCAGGATTCCTGCTGAAAAATCTGCTAAGAGTTGTATTGAAACTGCTTTGTATGTGATGTGTTTCCTATCTATTGCTCCTCTTAGAATCTTTTCTTTGTTTTTGAGTTTTGATAGTTGATTATTTTGTGTTTTGCTGAACTCCTTTTTGGGTTGAATTTGATTGAAGATATGAACTGCTTGTACCTGGATGCTGGTTCTGTCTCCAGATTAGGGAATCTTTCCGCCATTATTTCTTTAAATATGGGTTTTTCCCCTTTTTATAACTCCTACCTGTGGTCAGTCTGGCTTGTCTCCCATAATTTGGTCTCCCATAATTCCTGTAGCTTTTCTTCATTCTTTTGTCTGTTTGCCCCTCTGACTGGATAATTTCAAATGTTCTGTCTTTTGGCTAGCTGATATTTCTTCTGCTTGAGTCTGCCATTGAAACTTTTAACTGAATTTTTTCAGTCCAGCCTTTTTATTCTTTGTCTCTAGGATTTCTATTTGGTTCTTTTTTATTGTTTCTATTTCTTTGTCAAACGTCTCATCTTGTTTGTGTATTTTTTCTATATTTTATTTAATTTTCATCAGTACTTTTTTAACTTAAGAAGATTATTCTGAATTCTTTGTTACTTCATAGATCTCCATTTTTTTCAGGGTTCATTATTAGAGCTTTATTAATTTCTTTTGGATGTGTCATAACTCCCCAATGCTTTGTAACCCCTGTGTCTTTGCACTGTTATCTTGAGACATCCCTTCCTTCTGGCCTTTACAGATGTTCTTTGGCAGGGCTTGCTATTTAGTCTAGCTTGTAATTCTTCAAGAGCCAGCTGGTAATGACCTTGGGCAGGAAAAGCTACCTGTGGGTTTTCTACTTGGCTGGGATGCTGCTTTTGCTCTGATATTGGCTGAGGCTACTGACTGGGCCCTGCTGTCTGGCAAGATCACTGGCTGGGCTCTGTTATCACACAGAGCTACTGACTGGATACTGCAGTGGCTTCTGGTCAGACTTGTCACAGAATTTATTCCCTGGCTGGAAAATTGTGCTTCTTGGGATTTGCCATTGGGCAGGGCTGTAGGCTGAACTCCAAAGTTAGGTGAAGTTGCTGCTTAGAATGAGTGGGACCAGAGGCTACACTCCTTAGAAAAGCACAGTTGAGGGTCGCTTCCCTGTTAAGGTGGAACTTCCCTATAAAGTTGCTTCCCTGTAAGATGGGCTTTCGGCTGAGTTGAGTTTGACTTCCCAGGTCAAGCAGGTCTAGCCCTCATACTTCTCTGAAAGACACATAAGTGTCTTGAGTAGGATTTTTGGCTGAGTAGAGCCATGGATTGACTTCCAGGGTCTAGCAGGTCTAGCTCATGTGTCTTTCTGAATGGGTGGAGGTGTGCATCTCCTTGTCTCGGCAGGGGTCACTGGTGTAGACTCTGAGACTGGGTATGAGGACTAGCTATCTAAGGACTCAAGCTAGGTTGAACTTCCCACCATGCTTCTGAAGATGACCAGCTTAGCTTTGTAAATGAACTATGAAGTTGACCGGTATATCTGATTCGGCACCATAGCTAGCAAGAACACAGAGGTATCACCATGATCTCTGTGCTGGTCACTATGACCTCTGCCTCCTTTCTTTGTTTCTACCTGACACCAGGTAGTCTAGCTATGCTATTACCCCCCAGTGTTCTCCATGAGGTCAGCCCAGAGTCGGCTTTCTGAGAAGCATCTTGGAATACTAGAGAAGCTGAATGACTGCCTCTAGTGTTCCTTTTCTCCTGTAAAAAACATGGGCCCAGGAAAACCCTCTTTGTCTGGTATTGTGTTGACTTTGGCAGGGAGCAAGGTGGCAGGGTTGAAGTGAAACTATGCTTCTTAGCCTTCTAATTCAGTTTTCATTCCATGTACCATGTGGTTGTCTCAGGTTAGTGTCCAAGTGTTAGAGTATTTTAAAAGATATTCTGGTCTGTGGATAGTTGCTAGTTGAATGTTCTGCGGAGAACAGTAGAGTCTGGGACTTTCTAATCTTCCTTTTTGCTGACATTACCAGAAAAAATATCTACCTGCCCTGGATACTGAGGTAAGGTAGTAAAGAGGTAAAGCTTCCAAAAATTGCACTGCATGATTCACAGGCTTCAACTGGCTTATTTGAGTCTACATTATGTCCTTATGAAAGCACTACTGTCTCTCTAATGCAAAGTAAATACATCGTATATTGGAAATAAGCCTGTCATCTTGGTTTCGTGAATTATCTAAACTATTTGGCCAAGGCTGGAATGTTGTATACGGTATGCATTCCTAAGGAGTTATTCTTATGATTCTTGGATCCGACAGCTTCTGTTTTTTTCTGACTCTTTTTTCAGATTAATATTCCTCACATTTTTAAATGGAAACAGATAACCAGACATGGACGAGAGAATTTATTCTCCTTGGCTTATTTAGTGACTGGTGCACCCAGGTCTCCCTGTTTTCCTTGTTCTTGGTCACATACCTCATGACAGTGCTGGGAACTGTCTCATTGTTCTTCTGATCAGGCTGGACAGCCGACTCCACACTCCCATGTATTTCTTTCTCACCAACCTCTCCCTTGTTCATGTCTCCTATGCCACAGGCATAGTCCCTCAGCTGCTGGCACATTTTCTCGTGGAACATAAAGCCATCCCATTCCAGAGCTGTGCAGCCCAGTTATTTTTCTCCCTGGCCTTGGGTGGGATTGAGTTTGTTCTCCTGGCAGTGATGGCCTATGACCGCTATGTGGCTGTGTGTGACCCGCTGTGATACTCGGCCATCATGCACAGAGGGCTGTGTGCTAGGTTAGCTGTCATATCCTGGGTCGGTGGCTCCATCAACTCTCTTGTGCACCACCATCGCCTTTCAGCTGTCCATGTGCACAAGCAAGTTTATTGATCACATATCCTGTGAACCTCTAGCAGTGGTCAGGCTGGTTTGTGTGGACACCATCTCCAATGAAGTCGCCATCATGGTGTCTAGTATTCTTCTTCTGATGACACCCTTCTGCCTGGTTCTTTTGTCCTAAATCCGGATCATCTCTGCCATCCTAAAGATTCAGTCCACAGAGGGAAGAAAGAAAGCCTTCCACACATGTGCCTCTCACCTCACGGTGGTTGCCCTGTGCTATGGCATGGCCATTTTCACTTACATCCAACCCCATTCTGGTCCCTCAGTCCTTCAGGAGAAGCTGATCTTTGTCTTCTATGTCATTGTTAGGCCCCTGCTGAATGCTATGATTTATAGTCTAATGAATAAAGAGGTGAAGGGGGCCTGGCATAAATTATTAGGGAAATTCTCTGGGTTAACATCAAAGCTGGCAACTTGATTCATGAACATCATTTTGAGAAAAAGCTTTGCCTCAAGTGTTCTCCACCCAACTCAGATATGACAGGGATAAAGTACGTTGCCCTGGCAACCAGGAAGGAGATGATGTAACATGTACTGGGGATGTCACGTAGGAGGCTGAGTGGTTGAGTTGGATGGGGTGTGGGATGTGGGGATAATTTTATATCACAGCAGTGTGATTACTGGAGTTAGCTACTGCTGTACTAGAACCTTCTAAAATGTCTCAATCTCCACTCTTACGAACTGGTGGTAACTTTAAGAAAGTACTACTTGCCAAATGTGGGTGAAGGGGAGGAAGGCAGCAAAACACACTGCCATGTGTGTACCTATGCAACTATCTTGCACGTTCTGCACATGTACTCCAAAACCTAAAATGCAATAAAAGTTAAAAAAAAAAAAGAAAGTACTATTTACTGTTTGGGTATGTCACATTATTTATAATCACCAATCTATTCATATATCTTACCTTGGACAACGGGTTCTTATTTATCCACATTTTGTAAAAGGTTGTAGTGTTTGCATTTAAAACAAAATGCATTTTCACCTTTGAAGACTCACAGAAAAAAATTTGGTTGTTTGTGTAGCCACATGCAGTAATGATGAGTCAACATTCTGAGAAGGATGCTGTTGTCAAGGCTTATTAAAATGATTCTGTGCAGGACCTTCTAAATGTGGATGAAATGTCTTTCTCTGAGTGCTGGAGGTAATTCAGTGGAGAAATAACAACTCAAGTTCTTGTTTTGCCTTGATAGGGTTTAAAAGTGATTGTTCATAGTAAAGACTATTATTAGCAAGGAAAATGTAAGTTTCAGATACTAGTTGACAGTACTCAGTTTGAGAGGAATTTTACTGATATCATTTAACATATTTAAAATGTCCAATCTCAGGAAAATTCACAAACTCCATTTTTGAATGTTTAGAAACAAAATAAGCACATAAAGTGTGAGATAATTCATAAAACATCAAAGACATAGTTAATCCAAGAAATGGCAGACTCTTCAGTCAATACCAGTGAAAGAGAAGAAAATGCTAACATGAATTTTGAGGAGTCAGGATAGATGCCTCAACAGTGCAAATGTTACCTTCAAATTTCCATATTAAAAACTTTTCTTATTCCTTCTCACACATACAGCAGGGCTCCAGTCAACTTTCTAAACCTAGTCATCTGAGCTCGAGGGTAGGTCTCACTGCTGCTAGAATTTCTCAATAATACAAAAGAAGAAGAAACAAATATATAAGGTAAAGAAGGGGAAAGAGGAGAAAAAATGTGATAGTAGCTGATCATCTCACTTCCTTGAAGTAATCTAAGTCCTGTCTCTTCTTTCAGTAAGTTAATTTTCTGTTCTTCCATTGGTAATCACGTTGACACAGAACCTCAGGTTTTTATGAAGGTTCATATAATCCAAAGCCCTTTGAAATATCAGTTTTACCTTAATAACTATCCTGTCTTACATTTTGCAAGGTAGGCAAACATCCCCAAAGATGTCAATGACAGCAAACTAAAATTTCTATTGGCGTTAACTTAAGCATTCTCATTGGAGTGTCTAGTATGTGCCAGTGACAATGAATGGTATTAGAGACTCTGTAGTGAATATGATACAATTCTGGGTTGCATTGCAGGGATGATGAACAATGAAGCAATTGTAAAGTAATGTTGTAAATATTACAGATAGAGTAAGGGGTGATCGCAGAAGTCTTCCTGTTAAAACATAAAACAAAACAAAACAACAGAAAAGGTCTAGATTGAGACCAGGAAAGTGAGAGGGCAAGTTATCTAGATGACAAGAAATTGGAGCAAAGGAAAACCTGTGCCAAAGTGCAGAGGGAGAGACGAGTATCCAAATATTTCTGGAGGCTGCAATTGTAGGGCAGAGAAGAGTGAGGAAGCAGTGAGGATGAAGAGGGTGGGTAGGTATGCACTGGTTCATGGAGGGCACTGAATGAAACACTATCTAATAGCAATGGGAAGTCAGTAAAGAGTTTTAGACACTAATGCCATTTAGTGTGTAAATCAAAAAGATTTACACACTAAATGGTATTAGTGGAATCTGAACTAAGAGTATGACAGGGGTCTCAGGCCTGCGGGGCTGAGCTAAGCAGGCTGGATGAGCATAGACAGGTCTGCTTATGGTAAATCCCAAATGGAAAAATATGAAGATCACTGATTTTGAAGCACAGGTGAGATAAAAGGGGAAATTGCATCATTATTATCATAGCAAAAATTTCAATGCTGATTACCCAGACAATAGGCCTTGATGACATAGTTCACTAATTAGAAAAGTTATTGCTGTATGTACTCTGTAATGTTGAGGATGCTGACAGGAATGACTCACTGTGTGTGGACTTCAACGATCATTGACTTATGATAAACTTCTATGAAATACAACCAGGCCCCTTAGAGGGAAGCCCTGGATAGTAAAAAGTCTAGGATTCTGGCTAATGAATAAGTATTTGGAAACATTTAGCCTGATTATTTAGCTCTCTGCATGGCCTTAGCATTGGAAAAATTACATCCTTATATACACTTATGATTTCTCACCATTAAGATTTGACTGATACTTATTCTCCCTACTGCTGTACGTGGAGGCTCACATCTGTAATCCCAGCACTTTGTGAGGCCAAGGCAGAAGGATCACGAGGTCAGGAGTTCCAGACAAGCCTGGCCAATATGGTGAAACCCTGTTTCTACTAAAAATACAAAAATTAGCCAGGTGTGGTGGTGCATGCCTGTAGTCCCAGCTACTCGAGAGGCTGAGGTAGGAGAATCTCCTGAACCCAGGAGACGGAGGTTTCAATGAGCTGAGATCAGGCCACTGCACTCCAGCCTGGGTGACAGAGTGAGACTCAATCTCAAAAAGAAAAAAAAAATATTTCCTCCTAAATCTTATATGAAATAATCTAACCAGTCCTTCCAGACACAACTATGCTTTCTTGATCACTAGAGCAAAAAGAATCCATTTCCTTCTGAAAGTGTTTTGGCTGTACCTTTATTCATTTCATAACTCAGAAGACAAGGACCCAGAGGCAGGCACTATGCATACCCACCCAGGCTGCCAGCCCAGCCATGCAGGTCCCAGAGAAGTTCATCTCCCAAGATAGTCTGAGAAACACAACCTGCTTCCCTTCACATGCAGACATAAGGCCTGGGAAGTGTCCGTTCCATCCTGACACCACACACTTGACACTTCTTTGCCCCCTGTCAACAGGAGCCCACCCAGGATCATCTTATGAGAAGGACTCAGGAGGAGCACACGGTCTTCATCCTCAACAGACCAGACCACAGAATCTGATCCAAACTGATGATCCAGTTTCCTTCTAACTTGGTTTGCTCTTGATTCAAGAAACAAGTAGTGCAAAGAATAGGTTGAAATATAAATATTTTGTTGAGTATTTTGGCATCTATGTTCATAAGAGATATTGGTCTCTAGTTTTCTTATGATGCCTTTGTTTCTTTTTGTCTTTGTATTTGGGTAACGCTAACCATATAGAATGAGTTAGGAGGAGTCCCTGTGCTTGTATCTTCTGAAAGCAATTGTAGAGAATTTTTGGTATATTTTCTTCCTTAAATGTTTGGTAGTAGTCACCAGTAAACTCAACTAGGCATGGTGCTTTTTGTTTAACAACATTATTGCTTATTGATTCAATTTATTGACTAGATATAGGCTTATTCATATTTTCTGTTTCTTCTTTTGTGAGTTTTAGCAGATTATGTCTTTTAAGAAATTGATCGCTCTAGATTATCAAATACGTGGGCATAGAGTTGCTTATAGTATTCCTTGACTATCCTTTTAATGTCCCTGGGCTTTGTAGTCATGTCTTCTTTTTCATCTCTGATATTAGCAGTTTGTGTCCTGTCTCCTTTTTTCTTAATTAGCCTTGCTAAAAGCTCAGCAAAATTACTGATATTTTTGAAGAACTGGCTTTTGGTTTTATTACAGTTTTATTTTGATTTCTTATTTTCACTTTCATTGATTTCTGCTCAGATTTTTTTCTTCTGCTGAGTTTAAATTTAATTTGTTCTTTTTCTTTTCTAATTTTCTTGGGTAGAAGCCTAGATCATTGATTTTGAACCTTTCTTCTTTTCTAATGTATGCATTCCATGCTCTAAATTCCTCTTAAGTACTTTCACTGCGTTTCACAAATTTTAACAAGTTGCATTTTCATTTTCATTTGGTTAAATGTATTTTTGATTGCTTTCAAGATTTCTTCTCTGATCCGTATGCTATTTAGGACCATGTTATTTCATTTTCCCTATTTCACTTTTTCTTCTTGTCTCACTACATTTTCATATCATTTTTTAGTGGTTACTCCATAGCTTACAATATACATTTTAAATTAATTTGAATATAACTTAAATGATATGATATCCTTTCAAGGGTAGCATATAACCTTCAAACAGGTTTTTGCTCCCTTACATTTGTATGCTATTATTGTCATACATTTTACATTTACATTAAGCAATGAACACAAAGTACATTGCTATTATTTTTGCATCAGACAATTATCTTGTAGTGCGCTAAACATTTTCAAAATAAATTTTGTGCTAACCTTCAATTTTACCATTTCCAGGATTCTGTGTGTATCAAATTTTCTGTCTGCTATAATATTTCTCTTGCACAGCGATCTGCCACTAAAACTTCCTCTCATTTAGGTCTGCTGGAAATGTATTCATTCAGTTTTTGTTTGTCTGTAGAAGAATTTATTTCCCCTTTGTTCTCAAAATTTTTCTTCTGCATACAGAAATATTAGGTGATAGATTTCTCCCTGACTCAGGGCTTGAAAGATATAACTCTATTGTCCTTTGGCCAGCATAGTTTCTAAAGAGAAGTCAGCTTTGATTTGAATCTTTGTCCTTCTGGATATGTGTCTTTTTTTCCCCCACAGCCTGCCTTCAAGGTGTCCACTTTATTTTGTGCTTTTTGGCAGTTTGACTCTTATGTGTCTAGGTGTTGGTTTATTTGTTTTTAGTTTTAATTTTTGAGCTTCTGGAATTTGTGCTTCAATTTCTTATTTTTATTAGTGATTAATTTTTTTTTAATTTTCTGGGACTTTTCAGTTGCATGCATGTTAGATTATTTGATGTTGCAAAGTCCTCACCTGCTCTCCTCTTTCTCTTTTTATTGTTTTTTTTTCTCTCTTTGTGCTTCCATTTTGCCAAATTTTATTGATGCATCTTTAGGCTCATTGGTTGTTTCTCAGCTCTGTTGAGTCTACGTATGAGCATTCTTCATTTCTGTTACTGGGTTCTTCATGTCTAGCATTTTCATTTGATTCTTCTGAAGAGTGTTTATTTACTGAAATTCTTTCTGCCTTTATGCAGGGTGTTTGTCTTTTCCACTAGATCCTTCAATCTATTAATGAGAGTTATTTTAAACCTCTGTGTATAGTTCCTTTATGTAAGTCATATCTCTGATTCTGTTTCTGTCCATTGCTTTCTCTAGTAATGGTGTTGTTGTTGTTTTCCTTTTCTCAGATCTTTATCTTGGTTGAACTGCAGCATTGTGTGTATAGGATAGTAGACTCTGAGATAAATAGTATAATGTTTGTTTATTCTGTGGTGCTGTGTGGCGGGGTATGGGCATCAATGCAGTCATGAATTGAGCAGGGATTGAATTTTGTTGTATGGTTATCCTCAGTGTGTGTACCAACAAATCTAAATTTTTGTAACAAATTTTACCTAGGGTGGAATATTCAATTATAGAGGGTTTTTCCAACATTGCTCTTCTACTGTCAGTTTGAGCTGCCTATGATACTACGTATCAGGGGCTATGTCCTTCCACTTGCTGCCTCTCTCCCCATAATAAACTTCTGTTATTTGTTCTTTGATTCTTACTAGCCTGGTGATAGAAGGTGAGGGTTTACTCTCTATTTTTCTCATTCTATCTGAATCTTAGAAACACCTTTAGTCCTCGTGTGATAGAGTTAAGGCTTTCTTGGTGATCTTGTCTCATCTTCAGCCTTACGAGACAGCCCATGCTCTGAACGTGGACTGGTTTTCTGCGCCACGGAAACTCCAGGGCCAGCAACTTTTTTCAGTTTTCTTCCTTCAGCAATGAGTCTTCATCTTTCTCTAGGAAAGAACGAAGTTTTATGCTCTTTCTCTAGTGGCTCAGTGTTTTTTTCACCAAGGGAGACAGACTTGGTAGGAGGGAGGGTGTTTTCTGCCTCCCATAGTAGATGTTGCTGTCTTTCCCTAGATGTGCATGATGAAGGAAGCTTTTTCTGGTTTTCCACCCTCCTCCAAATATTCTTGTTAAAACTATTTAAAAGTCTGAGGAGAAAAAAGTATGAACTCCTTTTTTATTTGTGGTTCCTCCCACTCTACACTCATAGTACTCGACACTCAGTCTTCAGCATTTTAGCAAATAAATTCTTCCTGGTTTGTACGTTGGCCTCACTTTCCTCCCATGCTTTGGCCTATATAAAGCAGAGCTCATTTCCCATATCTATTTGGAGGTATCTATCTTTCTTGAGTTTTCATGCTTATAGATTTCCCACAACTTTAGCCAATGAGTTCAGAAATAGTTATGATTTTGTAGATTATCTGGCCTTTTCTTATTTACAATGAAAGCAATTTTTATAGCTTTTTATAATCTATATAGACTCTAGACTAGAAGAAACTTAAGGTCTGTTTTAACAGCTAAAGTGTAAGTGGATAAATGTGTGCTAATTATCAGCTGAATCTCTACAGTGATAGAATTTTTCCAATAAGACTCAAAGAAACTATACAACTAATTATTTCAATTCTATGGGTATTTGGAAACTGGGGAGAAGGATAAGAAGAATATCTACTTTTTCTCCTTATTGCCTGGAATATTACTGAACTTTTGTCAGAGTCACTCAGTGCTATAATATCTGAAGCTATGATAACATGATGGAAGGAAGTAGTGATGTTACACTGGGTAAGTAAAGAAGATTTAGGAACTAAGGAAGGGATATTAGGGAAATCAATGAGCTGGCATGTGGATGACAAAATTCATTGGCAGGTTGGGGAGTAGTTAAGCAATTGCACTTGTGAGTTTTGAGATGATGATAGTTGTACAATGAGTGGACAAGTAGATGGTTGTGCTGAGGAAATTCCAGGCATTTGACTGGGTAGCTGAATGATTAACAGATTAATGATTCACATAAAAGGTGCTTGAAGGCCAGACATAGTGGCTCACACCTGTAATCTCAACACTTTGGGAGGCCTAGGCAGGTGAATTGATGAGCTTAGGAGTTCAAAACAAGCCTGGGCAACATGGCAAAACACTATCTTTACAAAAAATTCAGCTGGATGTGGCAGTGCATGCCTTTAGCTCCAGCTACTTGGGAGGCTGAGTTGGGAGAATTACCTGAGCCCGGGAGATTGAGGCTATGGTGAGTTGTGATCACACCACTGTACTCCAGCCTGGGTGACAGATCTCAAAAAAAAAAAATAGAACTCATTAAAACAAACCCAGGAAAAAAAATGGGGGTGCTTGAGACATAAATATTATGTCAGAATGGTAACATGACTCTGTTTTTTTTTTCAAAATTGCATCAACCCCCTTCCTAGATATTAAAAATTTAAAGAGGTATATAGAAAGTAAACCATTCCATGTTAAGAATTGTATTAGGCTATTCTTGCATTGCTACAAAGAAATACCTGAGACAGGGTAATTTATAGAGAGAATAAGTTTGATTGGCTCATGGTTCTGCAGGCTGTACAAGCATGGTATCAGCATCTACTCAGCTTCTAGGGAAGCCTCAGGGAGCTTTTACTCATGGCAGAAGGCAAAGTGGGAGAAGGCACATTGCATGGAAAAAAGAGGGTGAGAGAGAGAGAGAGAGAGAGAGAGAGAGAGAGAGAGAGAGTTGGGGAGGTGCCCCACACTTTTAAATGACCAGATCTTGCAGGAACTCAGAGCAAGACCTCACTTAACACCAAGGGGATGAATGGCTCAAGCCATTCATGAGGAATCCACCCGCATGATTCAAACACCTCCCGCAAGGCCTCACCTCCAAAACTAAAGATGACAATTCAACATGAGAATTGGCAGAGACATACATTCAAACTGTATCAAGGATTTTGGATATAATTTTTGCCTTCCCTTTTTTTCTCCCTGTAGATCATAAGACTTTCTTTATGTAGGTCTTATTTACAGTCTTAACTCTAATTAAAGTCTTAAAATAATGTGATGCTATTTGTATTGGAATTGAACACCATGAAAATTATACTTACTTATCTATCAACACTTGCAATGGTCAGAAAAACTTGTTGCTCAAAACTCTGAAGGTTAAAGCACAATTCTCTTGTCTACAGACAGAGGTAAATGCATGCTAGTACCAAATACAAAAATTGGCTTGGTTCACCAGGTATGGATGGAGACCCATAACTGCTAATTGGAATAGGGGCTTTGAGGGCTAAGACTCAGGTTCAACCTACAGGAGAACATTCTAAACCTCACAAAGCTGGCTTCTATGACTTTGTAGAGTGACCTAAGGCTTCCATGGAGTTTTTGAGGGGAGAGGGAAGGAGCACAGCTTTCCATAGGGACAAGAAGGGCAGTTTGGAGGCCCTGCTCTGGAGAATTGGGAGTGGTGACAATTAGCACTCTAATGCATGAAACTCCTGAGGGGAATCTCTCAGCCCTTCTGTGCAAAGTCAGCCACTACCACACTTCCCTAGGTCTGTGGATGAGCCAGTTTGAGGGCATCTATGAACTTCCTCCCAGTGGTTTTTCTCACTATTTAAACTAGTCCCAGGTGATTTCTGAGTCCCTGAGCCTGAGGAGTCTGGGACCCTTAAACTGTATCATCCATCATTTTGTTGGAGGGGAGCATTCTTTACGAAACAACTGAAACCTTTACTGAAATAGATAAGTCCACTTTCTCAGGCTCTGATGAATATTTTAGAGCTTTTAATAGAAAATTTCAACAGAGGGTAAGTGTCAACAGAAGTTTATAGAGGGGTATAAATCATTCTTACATGAATTTTTAGGAATTTTGGATCAGAAATATGAACCGTGAATGGTGAAATCATCTTACCCTAAGTATTAAAATAAATGTAATAAAATAATTTTGCTTTCCAGAAGCTGGAGACCTACATACATTTTCATTGCATGGGTCTCTCAATTTCAAACTTTATCATTAGTAGAGAAGAAGAGAGAGTGAAAACAGAGGTTGGGGAAAAAGATAATTATTAATTTTAAATTAGAGATACCATGGATAATTTCTGCGTTATTTTTGGGCAAGACATATAGAGGATAAAACTTATTTAGATGTTGATTAATATTTATGAACATGTAGCAGGAATATATTACCTTTCCAAATATGTATATTACATTTCCAGATAAATTGTCAATTGTTTTAATGTTTGTTCTCTCAATGAATTCTCTAAGAGTATTCTGATTTTAATTTTCCTTTTCATGATAGAAATTTTAAATATAAGGTGATGACATAAATTGGTTGAAATCATACAGCTCTCAGAATATGAACTGAGACTACAGTTGAGGTCTCTTGACTCAGGTTTCATTAATCTAGAGTATGTTGTAGAGATTGCACTGTTGAGACTATCCAGACTAAGGAAATTATACTGCGAAAGAATACCCTAGACTTAGACATAGGAGAGAAGAGATATAAAGAAGATTAGCATTTACAGAATGAAACCATGAAAAAGCATATCAGCAAAGGCAAATTCTAGGATTGCACCATGTTTGAGACCCTGAATTTTAATAATTGGATTCAGATTATGTGAAAAGTCAGACAACCAAATCAAGACAGGAAACAGATAACAAGGTCTCAAAGAATAAAAATTAATTGCCTTCTCAGGATATCTAAAACCATCTTTGAGATCTCATCCACCCAGTGGCACTGGGTTCTGGGCATCCAAATGTTAGGATGATGGAAATACTTCTGCTCATGATGGATGCATTCAGTGTATACAACCAAGTGTTCAGCCACATCAGATGCACCTTCCTCTAAATGAAATTAACATTTCTAATGACAGCCCAAGTCTGTAAAGGAATGTGTCTGGTTTATTTACAGCAGCATGAAAGAAAAATGTATGTACGTTGTGGGACTTAACTTTCATGTACTCTACTGAATATTCTATAAATATTCAGAACTCTATTTGCCTCAGCTAAGATTGTAGAGGACTCCAACAAGAAGCGGAAATAGGATTAAAACTCAGTGGAGTGTTAGACTAATGGTGCCCACATTTTATAAAAAGTTTTTGGTTTTTTTAGTCCTTAGCTTTAGGAAATTATCACTATAATGAATAAGAGATACTATCAGCAATATGCCCCTAAGCCTCGCTGTGTTTCGGATTAAATTTACAAGGCTTTTACAAGTTTTGTTTAACCATGCACTCTTTGAATTGATGTAAATAGTGGAAGGGATTATTATTCAAAAATATATTTTTGGAATGTGCTTTTCTAGTGTTCACACCTCCTGAGTCTTTCCAAGCCAACACTTCCCTCTTTCTAATATGGGAGAAATGGGACAAGTTAATTTTTTAAAAGCCAATTGGTAGAAGTAGGAAACTATGATAGATACTAAAAAATGTATAATACACTGACTGGGGTAGGAGAGCAAAACATGGAACCCAGTGTTGCAAATGGAAACGATACCTAAGTGTCAAGCCCTGGACATTTGATTTTTTGCAAGAATAAATTAAATATGTTAGCATCTTCATCCACAGGGTAGCAATGGAATTTAAATGCAATTAAAAAGAACGAAACAAAAATGTGAACAGCAGCATCTGAAGACATTTCCAGAGCCCCACAAGTTATGATCCTGTCTGTGTGGCACCAACACAGTGAAAAGTTCTGTATTAACTATGGGTCTGGCTTCTCATCTTTTACTTGATGTACAGTGACTCATAGTTCCTCCAACATCTTGTCATTTCATTAGAGCAGCAATAGGGGGAGGATGTGGTAGAAGGCTGAAAGGGAACTTTAGGTGAGAAGTCATTGTTGCCTGGGGCTGTACTCTTTCTTCTCCATTCTGCAGAGCTGTGTGGAGCTAGGCATCTATGGCACCCCCATCTCAGAGATCAGCTCTTCAGGATTAAAGAAAATTCGAACAGACTAGTTGGCAGAAGGATTCCATAATTTCAAAATACCAGATGTTTACAACAAATATTAACATATATCAGTGCCTAAGATTTACTGTGAGTCACATGTTTAACTTCACTTAAGATCTTGCCTTTCCTGATGTTCCTTTTAAGAAGGGGAGAGGAAAAGGCAATTTTAGAAGAGGGGCCACATCTGCTGGAAAGTAGGCCTGCAGGTAGAGATCTACAGGGACTGGCATGGAGATTTTTGGCTCATAGATGAGGGCTTAGAATATAAAGTCAGAGAAAGGAAGGAAGGAACATCTAAAGCTCAATTTTATCTACCCCATCCAGATGAAGGCTAGTACAGGTTTGAACATCTGCCAGCATGGTTCTGTGAATTTTTTACTCTTCATCTTGTTCAAGTGACACGTATTTTCAAAGATATTATAAGATATAGTCAATTGAAACAATAAGAAAAAGAGTAATGGGTGAATTGATCAAGATAGGGTAGGTTGAAAAAGAACATTTAATTTGTTGCAATTTAGATTTAACTTTTACAGTAAAAAAAAAATAGATCCCATGGAATCAATACACAGATTTGCTGTATTAAAGAAAGATCATGATTGATTGAAATTTAACTGTTAAATTCGGGGTTTTTTTTATTTGTTATGTAAAAGGAACTGTGTGAGGAATCTAAACACTTATTTTTTTGGTCTTTCTTTTTCATAGATAGAAGAACATTTTAGTCCTGATATTTGCTGTGACTGTTGATTACTGGATCTAATGATTACTGGATAAACAGAGAAGGCACAGGGAGGATGTTTTACGTGGGTCCAAAAAAAAGTAATTTCGTTTTATTTTTTGATAAATGAAATTGTGTATATTTACTGTATACAGATTGTAAGAATTATCATTACAAAAATAATACATATGTGATGTGATGCCTATATTAATTAGCTCAGCTTAGCCATTCCAATAAAGGAATTTTCTATTTTAACTGGAAAATTTTGATCTTTGTTATCCATACCTCTTCCCTGATTTTTTCCTGCAATTTTTAGGTTATTTACATCTGAAGCTCCAGTTTTTACTGTTACATGATATATTGTAAGGGATCAGTGTAAGCTGTTATATCAGTTGATAACGTTTAGATATATTATTATAAAAGTTTCATTTAGCATTATTGCATTTTTAGACACTTTACAGAGAGGACAATGCTCAATATAAGTGTAATAAATTTCAGGCATTAGTGACAGGGCTTTAAGAGAGATAATCATCCACAGACTATTTCAAATGTGTCTTACTATATCACACACTGTTTTCTATTTCTTATGGTCCCAGTGATTACATTCACCCCAATTCATAAAAGACAGGCAATAGGAATTTCTTTCTTCACTGTGCTCCTGTTTGTGGAGGCAAACCACAGAGTATGTCATTCTTCAATACTGTGTTCTGAGCAGGCGGCATGAATTGGCTATTTTCAACAGTCAAAGGAAAGCTCAAAACATATATAGAAAAATTTGATTTGATGTTTGTTGAGTATGAGGAAAATATAACTCTAAGAATATAAAATAGAACTTTATTGCTTACTAAAGGACTATTAGATGCTTGGCAAAAAGTTAACGGTGTTGGAGTTGAACAAGTATTGAGAAGGACACACAGTCATACACACACACCACAAAGAGCTAAATAAGACTGTTAGCTGTGTTCAGTGTCCAATACTGGTTTTGTAACTTGGCTGCATGCCCAACCTTGTATTAAGAGGTTTTGGTAGTCTTGTTTGTACAGACAAATTGAGGAAGTATTCTCACATTTTTTCCTTAGTTAGTTGACTTCAATGAATGTCACTGGTGTAGGGGAAGTACAGATTCCACAAATTAGTTAGAGCAGTAAAGATCAAGCTCTGGCTCCCTGTAGGACTGCTTGGATATGAAGCATGTTATCTGGTACCTAATCCATGCACCATGATGAAAACACATGGACACAGGGAGGGGAGCATCACATACTTGGGTCTGTGTGGGGGAACTAGGGGAGGGACAGCAGGGGGTGGAGAAATGGGGAGGGATAACATGGGGAGAAATGCCAGATATAGGTGATGGGAGGAAGGCAGCAAACCATGTTGCCATGTATGTACCTATGCACAATCTTGCATGTTCTTCACATGTACCCCAAAACCTAAAATGCAATAAAATATACATATTTATAAAAAAATAGAAAGCCAGTTATATTTAGCTGGAAGGTGAGCCCAGAGTAATATGGAGATGGTTTTATCTGAAGGTGTGTTAAAATCATCTGGCTTATACATGTTTCCTTTTTAACTGGCTTTCCAAATGCAGGTGATATTTACATTTTCTTAACGTGAGTCCAAAAATGTTAGGGACAAGATATATTTTTGAATATTAATTATTTTGAAACTCACACTGGCCATTGGAAAAACAGCCAACTTGATGGGTTAAGAAAAATTAGTTAACATATCCATGAAAAATATTTAAGTATTAGCAGCCTATTGTAATAAAAGACTTTGCTGAAAAACACAGGGAATGACAATAAATGCCATAGTTAGGAAAATAAAAGTTAATCATAAAAGAAGAGCAGAATATGGGAGGGATGGAAAGTATTCAGCCCAGGATAAACTTAAATCTTTAAGCACTTAGATATTATAGATCTGTTTGTGCTTAAAAATAACATAAACATTTGCATTTTATATAATTAGCTTGGAAGTAGACTGTATGATATTTGGAGTGAATAGAAGTTACATTAGGGAAATTTACAAGGAAGCTCTGGCACTCTAGAAGGTGGAAATAAAGAGGGAAAGGGTAAATGTAGCTGAGAGTAAGGGGAAGATTGGTGGATATATAATAAAATAAAGGAAAAGAATGTATTCTGTGGCATGCAGAAGAAGAGGGAGAAATAAAAGGTGATGATTCATTGAGAGAGAAGGAGAAATCTAATTCTGCTGATAGAAAAAAGAATTCGGGAGGGAATTTCATTTGTGAATAGAGGAATACAGGCATTGGTGTGACATTTAGGAAAACATTCATTCAGCTTTTCTGGAATGCATTTGGAGTTTTTGAGAGAAATCTAGAAAATAAATGTAAAATTGAGGGTGAGCCATATAGAGCTGATAGTAATTATTATAGCTAGAAACAAAGTTGATAGTAATTATTATAACTAGAAACAAAAAGACTTCCAAGAAAAACTGTAGATGTTGAGTACAAGTTCTGAGCACAGAACCTTAGCTAATGCTCATAGAACAGAGCAGGAGATCTAGGAAGGTTAAGAATACTGACAAGGCAAATTTGATTAGAGGACCATCAGGACAGAAGTCCATGACAGTTGCAAGTTTGAAGGAATAAATAGGTAATGTTAAAAGCTAAATAAAGAATCCAAGTAGAATAAAAAAAAATCTCTGGAACTGATGATGGTAGGTTATCAGTAAACTTTAGGTTTTCAAATTCTATAGATTAGTGTGGGTGGAAATGTTTACAGGCTAAGGAATAAATATTAGGAAATAAATCTAGAAAATGGATTCTAATCATCAGAGATGTGAGATGAAGAGGGATTCAGAGTGCTAAATATACAGAAAAGCTTCCTAAATTGAGATGCCTGTATAGTTTCTTTTATAATGAGGGAGAGGGAGTTGCTCAGGAGAAAGAGAAACCTGAGGATGGTAGAGAGAGGGAATAAATGAAGAAAGAAGATTCCAAAGGAGAGATCATTAAATCAAGACTAGGGATCATCAGTAAATAACAGGCACCTGCCTGTTCAGGCACTCCTGCAGGAACTTTAGTCCCTCAACTCCTTTAATTTCACCTGGGACCCTTCAACTGGCCAATATTAGGCACATCTCACACATGAAGAATATGAGACTCAGAGAGGCTAAGTATCTTGCTCCAAGTCTCAGGAAGCAGAACAAACAGATGTGGATACAAAACAGGAGCTGTTAGACTCTGCAGTTCACGCTTTGTCTGAGATGAGACACTGTCACTCATTAGTAATGTGACATAGACTATAGTGGAGAGACGTGTGGGGTGGCTGAGAGTAGCAGTGAGTCATGGGCTTGCAGGGTCTCCAGTGAGGCGGAGGAGCAAAAGATGTGGGGAAGATCACTACATCTTTTCCCTCACTAATAGGTCAGCTCTCTGTGAAAATTAAGGGTAATAATCACACTACAAATCCATCATCTAACAACGATGGCGCTTTATAGGTGTTTGCCAAGTTAATGGAAAGATGTCTAATTCAGATGCAAATCTGGAATCTATTCAACAATAATTGACAAGTTTTTTTTAATGAAATGTTTTTGAGGTTTTAGAATTTAAATTTGAATGTCTGAGGCAATCAAATGTATTCCCAGGCTCATTATGATTTTAGAAAAGCACCCTGAGGGTGAAATGTAAGAGAAGGAAGGTCTTCAGAACATTAGGGAGAGGTTAGAAAAGTGGATGTAAACTATGAAAGGAATCAGCATTTCTGAAACTATATATTTTGCTTAATCCTTTATCAAATAAGAGAGTTGAAGCATTGACAGTCTTTCTCTTGTAGGTAAGAGATCCTGGTCTGTCCAGACCTGTTTCTGCCCTCAATGCCTCCTGCCTTCTTTCTTTCCTGCTTTTTCCTTATTGTGAACACTGCAATAAAAGGAAAGCTCATGAAGAGGAAGACATGGAATAAGAAGGAATTGGTTCTAATTTTTTCTTTTTTTTACAGTGTAACTTGTTTGATGTTCAAAACTGATGTATAACATCAGTTTTCCTGACTAAGCACTTGCTGAGCAAAAGTAAGGAGAAGGGAATCTCCGTTCCAATGTACATTCAAGTGAATTCATATCTTCTCTGTCTTGGACAATGAAGAAGGGTCCTTAAACACCTGTTTTCTTTTCCTCCCTTGTATCTGTATCTAAAAAGTCTAAGCATTCATATTCATATTTGTTTTCTTTAGTGGCCATAGGAACAGCAGCAAGTTGAAAAGAGCAATAATAATAATAATAATAATAATAATAATAATAAGAGACCAAAGTACAATTATAATCTCTACCCCTACCCAACCCAAAAAGAGAACAAAGGCTACTGAAAAGACCAGTGGGCCCCAGAATCCTCCAAGCATCCAAGCCATCCCTATATTCTCAGATATGTTACAGGTTGTCTCCAATTTTATCCATATCTGAATTTGTGGAGAGGATGCAGGGAAATCATGTTTGTTGGCTTACCTACCCCAACACAGAGATCCTGTTACTACTAAAACCCATGATTCTACAGTCGTACGACCAGTACAAAGTTCAAAAAGTACTTCTCCCACATGTTATCTACGTTTGATGTTAAATGTACTCATGAGTTATGTAATAATGTCCTCTTGTATATATAATGTTTATCAATAAAACAACACCATAAATCTGCCTAATAAAATCAGGTTTAAACCTAGGTTTCCAGGTCCAGATATTTCCTCAAGGCCTTGCTTCTTCCAAATCTCTCCTTTTGTAGTAGATGTACACATTTCATCAAGATAGGTCTGGTGGACATGTTTTAGGTGATTCTTTAACTTACCAACCACATTCTTCTTCATCGCTTATAATTTTACCTGCGGTTGTCATTTGCAATTCTCTCCTTGCCCTGGAATCTGAAGTTGGTAAAGATGTAGAATTCCTAATGTTGCAATGCATTATTTCCAGGATTTAACTGACTTTCCTGATTTCAAATTCTGTCTTTTAAAGGCCATGACTTGTCTCCCTAATGCAAAGTAGGTATAATGAGTGTTGAGTCAAAGCTATCATTTTGGCCAATAAATGATCTGAAGTACCTGTGTAAGGCTGGCTGGCATGTACCGAATGCATTCAAACAAGTTACTGTTATGATTATTCAACAGCTTCTGTTTTTTTTTTTTCTGACTCCCTTCACAGATTAATAATCCTTGAATATTTTAATGGGAAGAGATAACGAGACTTGGGTGAGTGAATTTATTCTCCTCGGCCTGTCCAGTGACTGGGACACTCAGGTCTCCCTCTTTGTCCTGTTCTTGGTCATGTACGTGGTGACACTGCTGGGAAACTGTCTCATTGTTCTTCTGATCAGGCTGGACAGCCGACTCCACACTCCCATGTATTTCTTTCTCACCATCCTCTCCCTTGTTGATGTCTCCTATGCCACAAGCATAGTCCCTCAGCTGTTGGCACATTTTCTTGCAGAACAGAAAGCCATCCCATTCCAGAGCTGTGCAGCCCAGTTATTTTTCTCCCTGGCCTTGGGTGGGATTGAGTTTGTTCTCCTGGCAGTGATGGCCTATGACCGCTATGTGGCTGTGTGTGACCCCCTGCGATACTCAGCCATCATGCATGGAGGACAGTGTGCTAGGTTGGCCGTCATATCCTGGGTCAGTGGCTCCATCAACTCTCTTGTGCAGACCATCATCACCTTTCAGCTGCCCATGTGCACAAACAAGTTTATTGATCACATATCCTGTGAACTTCTAGCAGTGGTCAGGCTGGCTTGTGTGGACACCTCCTCCAATGAGGTCACCATCATGGTGTCTAGCATTCTTCTTCTGATGACACCCTTCTGCCTGGTTCTTTTGTCCTACATCCGGATCATCTCTGCCATCCTAAAGATTCAGTCCACAGAGGGAAGAAAGAAAGCCTTCCACACATGTGCCTCTCACCTCACGGTGGTTGCCCTGTGCTATGGCATGGCCATTTTCACTTACATCCAGCCCCACTCTGGTCCCTCAGTCCTTCAGGAGAAGTTGATCTCTCTCTTTTATGCCATTTTGACACCAGTGCTGAATCCTATGATTTACAGCCTAAGGAATAAAGAGGTGAAGGGGGCCTGGCATAAACTATTAGGGAAATTCTCTGGGTTAACATCAAAGCTGGCAACTTGACTCGTGAGCATAACTTAGAGAAAACAGCTTTGCCTCAAGTGTTCTCCACCCAACACAGATTTGACAGGTATAAACTACGTTGCCCTGGCAACCAGGAAGGAGATGACGTAGCATGTACTGTGGATGTTATGTAGGAGGCTGAGTGGTTGAGTTGGATGGGGTGTGGGAGGTGTGGATATTTTTATGCACAGTGGAGTTAGATACTGCTGTTATAAAAATTCCCACACTTCCTCTACTTCCACTCTTATGGCCTGATGATAGCTGAAAAAAATTACTACTTACTGTTTTGATTTGTCACATAGTTTTTAATCATAGATCTATTCATTGATATTATCTTGGACCACTGGTACTTACACATCCACATTTTATAAAAGGTTCTGGTGCTTCCATTGAAAACAAAATGTATTTTTACATTTGAAGACTCACCTTAAATAATGTGTAGTGTATGTCACCACATGCAGTAATTGTGTGAGTCAACATTCTGAGAAAAGTGTTATTGTCAAGGCTAACTAAAATGTTTTTGTGCAGGACCTACAAAATGTGAACATAACGTCTTTTCCTGAGTGCTGGAGGTAATTCAGTGGAAAAATATCAATGGCTGTTTGTACTAAAGACTATTATTGACTAAGAAAGTTAAGCTTCAGGAACTCCTTGCCAGTATCCCAACAGTTTGAGAAGGATTTTATTGCTTATATGTCATTTAAAATATTAAAAATGATCAATCTCTGAAAAATCTATACGCTCTTTTTCTGAATCTTTAGAAACACAGAAAAAAAGCACACAAATTATGAGATACTGTATAAAATGTCAAAGACATAGTTAATCTAAGGACAAACTCTTCAGCCAAAGTCAATGAAGGGTAAGATCATTTAATATGAATTTTGGAACATCAAGAAAAATCAGTCAACTGTGCAAAGGTTACCCTAAACTCTCCATGTTGCGAACTTCTCTTACCCCCCTGTCTTCCCCACCCTCATACACACAACAGAGCCATAGGTGAACTTTCGTTAATCTTGTAACCTGGGCTTGTCTGAGATTGGACCTTCCTTTGAAAAGAAGCATAACTATATAAAAGAAGGAGAAGATGTAATTGAAAAAGGGGAAAGAAAAGAAAGAATATGATAATAGGTTGGCTTCCTACTCCCTTGAAGGAGTCAAAGTCCTGTCATCCTTTTGTGTTTTATTTAAGTCAGTTGATTTGGAGTTCTTACATTTGTCAACACATTATCATAGAAACTAAGGTTTCAAACAGGGTTGAAGACATATAACCCAAAGTCTTTTTGACAACTTAATTTTATATTAATAGTAGTACAATCGTAAATTTTGCAAGATAGGCAGGTATCCTAAGGATGACAATGCTGGCAAATTAAATTTGTATTTCAGGTATTATCAGTGGAGTATCTATTCTGTGTCAGTATCAATAAATGGTTGTTGGACACAGTAGTCAATATGACAGTATCCTGACAAGAATAATTTCACATAGTAAGGATGACAGATAATGGAACAATGATAATGCATTGTGGTATTACAGTGAAGGGAAGCCCACTGGGGATGATTGCAGAAGGCTTCCTATAAAAGGACCCTTGGGTCGAGACCAGAAATGTAAGAACAAGTTGTCCAGATGACAAGAAACCCAAACAAGAAACAACCTGTACAAAGTTGTAGAGATGTGGGCAAGCATGAAAATTCAAAAAATGTTGGAAGTTCAATTTCAGGGCAGAGAAGAGTGAGGAAGTAGTGAGGATAAAGCAGGTGGGTTAGACATGGTCAGATCCTGAAAGGTGTCAAATGTCTAAGTATCTTTTAACTTTGTTCCGATAGGAAACAATAATCTGTAAAGAATGTTTAGAAGGGTATAGATTGAAAAGATTTACATTTTAAAAATATCACTCTGGCAAATGAAATCGTGGAAGGAAAGATCAGAAGCAAGATGACCAACCTGGCTGCTGGGTCTGCTTGGGGTAATACTCTTGAGACATTAGAGAAATCTGAATTATTAAGGTAGATGCAATGGGAAGGAAACAAGTAAAGCAGTGTCATTTAAAAGTGATGTCAGCTAAAACACTTCATCGCCCAGATTGGAAATGCCATCTGAATCTCATTCCTCTTCTAAAATGTGATGACACTGTCTGAACATTCTGTAAATTGTGTACGAAACTGGAAAATTTACCATCATGAACATACCTCATATAAAATGGTATGGGAAAGAGATAAGAAGAAAGTAATCAAAAATATAAATATATGCATGATATATCAAGGAGAAAAATACTTGAAGACACTGCAGCTTCAGTTCTGCTAGCGGTCACATGGTGATGGTGTTTGTGACCATCCCACGGTGCTTCTCCATCAACCGTCTCACAATCCTTTGCCTTCAAACCATTCCTAAGCATGTTGGACTTTCTTCCTGGAAGGGTTATCCAAGTCTTGATGTCTCAGGAAGCAGAAATACTGAGAGTGGACATTAGGTATGAAGAAATAGACTATTATAGTCTCATATTCTGTATTAGTCAGGGTTCTTAGAGAGAGATAGGACTAATAGGATAGATGAATATATACAAAGTAGTTTATTATGGAGTATTGACTCAAGTGATCACAAGGTGATGTCCCACAATAGATCATCTGTAAGCTGAGGAGAAAGAAAGCCAGTTGGAGTTCCAAAACCTCAAAAGTAGGGAAGCCAACAGTGGAACCTTCAGTCTGTGGGTGAAGGCCCGAGAGCCCCTGGCCAACCACTGGGGTAGGCCCAAGAGTCCAAAAGCTGGAGATCTTGGAGTGGAGTCTGAAGTTCGAGGTCAGGAAGCATCCAGTACAGGAGAAAGATGGAGGCCAGAAGACTCCGGAAACCTAGTCCTTCCACGTTCCTTTGCCAGCTTTTATCATAGCCATGCTGGCAACTGATTAGATGGTGACCCCCCAGATTGTGGGTGGGTCTGCCTCTCCCAGTCCACTGACTCAAATGTTAATCCTCTTTGGCAACACCTTCACAGACACACTTAGGAACAATACTTTGTAACTTTCAATCCAATCAAGCTGATGGTCAATATTAACCATCATATATTCTGTCTATTAAATTTCAATTTTTATCTTTTCTATTTGATAGACTTTTAAATTTCAAGGCTGCATTTTCTCAGTAACTTAAATTCTTCATAAATTAAACTAGTTGGATCACCTTGACACTATACAAATTTCTAAGTCATAGTTGCTTGTGAAAGACATTCCCAGTGGAAGGCACGAACATTTTCTTGATACTGGAATACAAAATAAGATGCTCTTCTAAACTTCATTGTCTAGTTAGCCATTAAATAGAAAAAAATTTTAAAAGACACTGAAAACTATTTGAAAATAAAATACTTTTCATTAGTTAAGAACCATAAAAACACCACTGAAGGTTCTCCTTAAAAACCCAATACATATAAAAATTACAATTTGTTCAAATAAAAATCTAGCTAAGACCCATAAGTTGTCCACTATTGCTCTGAGGGTTCTTTTATTCTATCTATTAATAAATTTATAGTAATTTAGCAATCTACAAATTCTACTATTTTTCTGTTGGAATTATTTTTTAAATAAAACTGCATTGTTTGTTCCTGTTAGATTTTTCATACAGTCTAGATTTTTTTATGACATTCCTATAGTGTAATTTTATATGTTATTTTATTTCTGTATCTCTTGTTTAATTCAGAGGTTTCATCAAATTTATTTATTTATTTATTTGAGACGGAGTTTCGCTCTTGTTACCCAGGCTGGAGTGCAATGGCACGATCTCGGCTCACCGCAACCTCAGCCTCCTGGGTTCAGGCAATTCTCCTGCCTCAGCCTCCTGAGTAGCTGGGATTACAGGCACGTGCCACCGTGCCCAGCTAATTTTTTGAATTTTTAGTAGAGACGGGGTTTCACCATGTTGACCAGGATGGTCTCGATCTCTTGACCTCGTGATCCACCCGCCTTTTCTGACAATAGTATTTCATAGATTGTTACATGTACTTCTAGCAATAAGCACACAATGTTTGTAGCAAGAAACACAATGTTTCTTTTTTTCTGGGGATTATTGCAGCGATTATATTGCACAGGTCAGGATTTTTCAAAAGCAACAAATATCTAGTGACATTTTGGGCTAATTCTTTGTTATGGGGGCTATTTTGTGCACTGTAGGATACTTAGCAATATTCCTAACATCTACCTACCAGATGGCCCGGGTACTCCCTCCCGCTGAGGCACTGGTAAAATTGCCCCTGGTAGGGAAGTGTTGACCTAGCTCTCTTAATTTATTAGGGGTTTCAAGATGGTGAGAGTCTATCATCCTTTTCTGTTTCTTATATAAAATGTGTTTATGAAGAGAAACGTCCTCCTCACCACCTTTTCGTCCTCCTGAGCTATAGGTGGTATGAGAAAGACAGGATGATTTTTTAAATTTTTTCCTCTTTCTTTGCCATTTTTAAATACAACAAATGAGGTGAGGTTTTTTCATTGTAGTTATGAACTCATTGATGTACATTTCTTCAATATGTCTTAATCCATGGCAATTACTGTCTTTATTGATGTTCTAACTGCCCCGTATTTGGTGAATGTGAATCGATTTTAGTTTCTTATTCCTGCTGTAGTAGCAGGAATTCCACAAATTCCACTTTATTTTACAAAGTCCCACAAATTTTGTGACTCAAAACAATACAAAATTGTGATCTTACATCACAAAGGTCAGAGTCTGATATGGGCCCCCGCATCAGCATTCTTCATTTGAAATGGGGTTCTTCATGTTCAGCATTTCCATTTGATTCTTCCACACAGTTTCCAATTTACAGTTCAGATTCCTCATACATTTATGGAAGCTGACCATCTTTTCCACAGGATCTGTTAACTTATTAATGAGAGTGAGTTTAAGCCTGTGTGATAGTTTCTATATTCAAGCCATATTTGAGTCTGATGGTGCTAATTCCTTTGTTCAGTGACAATTTTTTCCAGTTTTTCCTCTGATTGGTTAGCTTAAAAAATTCTGTGTGTATAGGATAATAGACTCTGAGAAAAAAATAATAGTATGACTTGAAATGGGCATGTCTCTTTGCTTGTCCTGCAGTATTTTTTTTTTCTTTTCCAACTTTTATTTTAGGATCAGGAGGTACATGTGGAGGTTTTGTTGCAAAGTTATATTGCATGATGTTGAGGTATAGGGCATAACTGAACCCATCACTCAAGTAGTAAGCATGTACCCTATAGCTGGTTTTTCAGCCCTTTCCCTCCTCTCTTTCTCCCCTTCATACTAGTCCCCACTGTCTATTGTCTCTTTTTATGTCCGTGTGTACACAATGTTTAGCTGCAACTTATAAATGAGAACATGGGGTCTTCTGTTTCTATGCTAGTTTGCTTAAGGTAATGGCCTTCAGCTCCATCCATGTTGTCACATAGGACATGATTTTATTTTTTGTTATGGCTGCATAGTATTCCATGGTGTATATGCAACACATTTTCTTTATTCAATTCATCACTGATGAACACCTAGGTTGATTCCATGATTTTGCTATTGTGAATAGCACTGTGATGAACATACAGGTGCATGTGTTCTTTTAGTAGAATGATTTATTTTCCTTTGGGTACATACTCAGTAATAGGATTGTTACGTTGGATGGTAGTTCAATTCTCAGTTGTTTGAGAAATCTCCAAATTGCTCTCCATGTTGGCTGGACTAGTTTATGCTTCCACAGACAATGTAAAAATGTCTGCTTTTCTCCATTGCCTTGCCAACATCTGCTATTCTTTGACTTTTTAACAAAAGTCATTCTGACTGGTGTGAATTGTATCTCACTGTTGTTTTGATTTGCATTTCTCTGACAATTAGTAATAATGAGCATTTTTTTCATATGTTTGTTGGCCACTTGTATGTCTTCTTTTGAGAAGTATCTGTTCATGTCCTTTGTTCAATTTTAAAGAGGTTGTTTGCTTTTAGCTTGTTAAGTTCCTTACAGATTCTGGATATTAGACCTTTGTTGGATGTGTGCTTTGCAAATATTTTCTCCCATTCTGTGTATTGTCTGTTTACTCTGTTGATAGTTTCTCTTTTTTTTTTTGAGACGGAGTTTCGTTCTTGTTACCCAAGCTGGAGTGCAATGGCACGATCTCGGCTCACCGCAACCACCGCCTCCTGGGTTCAGGCAATTCTCCCACCTCAGCCTCCTGAGTAGCTGGGATTACAGGCACGGGCACATGCTACCATGCCAAGCTAATTTTTTTATTTTTAGTAGACACAGGCTTTCACCATGTTGACCAGGATGGTCTCGATCTCTTGACCTCGTGATGAACAGAAGCTCTTTAGTTTAATTACATTCCATGTATCCATTTTTGTTTTTGTTGCCAATTGCTTTTGAAAACTTAGCCATATATTCTTTGCTAAGGCCAATATCAAAAAGGGTATTTTCTAGGTTTTCTTCTGGAATTCTTATAGTTTGAGGTCTTCCTTTTAAGTATTTAATCCACCTTCAGTTAATTTTTGTATATGGAGATAAATGGTTATTCAGTTTCACTGTTTTGCATATGGATAGTCAGTTATCCAAGCACCATTTACTGAATTGGGAGTCTTTTCCCAATTGCTTATTTTTGTGAAATTTATTAGTTACCAGATAATTGTAGGTGTGCAGTTTTATTTTTGGGTTCTCTATTCTGTTCCATTGCTTTGTGTGTCTGTTTTTATACCAGTATCATACTTTTCGGCTACTGCAGTAGTATATTATGAAATCAGGTAATGTGATGCCTCCAGCTTTTGTGTTTCTTTGTTTTTTCTTAGGATTGCTTTGGCTATTTGGGCTGTTTTTGTTTTCCCTATGAATTTTGAAATAGTTTTTTCTAATTTGAAAAATGATGTTGGTAGTTTGACAGGAATAGCATTGAATCTATAAATTACTTTGAGCAGTATGACCATTTAAATGATATTGATGCTTCCAATCCATGAGCATGGAACTTTTTTACATTTATTTGTGTTGTCTCTGCTTTCTTTGAGCAGTGAATGAGATTGAGACACAAAAATCCATACAAGAGATCAATGAATATGAAAGTTGGTTTTTTGAAAAAATAAGATCAATAGACTACTAGCTAGATTAATGAAAAAAAATGAGAAGATCTAAATAAGCACAGTCAGAAATGGCAGCAATGACATTACAACTGATCACATGTAAATACAAAAGAACCACAGAGACTATTATGAACACTTCTATGTGCACAAATTAGAAAATGTGGAGGAGCTGGATAGGTTCCTGGAAACACACAACCTCCCAAGATCTAGCCAGGAAGAAACTGAAAGCCTGAAAACACCAATAATGAGTTCTGAAATTGAATCCGTAATAAAAAAAATCTGTAAATAAAAAAAAAGATGTGAACTAGATGGATTAATAGCCAAATTCTACCCTATGTAAAAAAGAACTGATACTGAAGAAGAGACTTCTCTTTAACTCATTTTACAAAACCAGCATCATCTTAATACCAAAATCAGTCACAGAAACAATAAAAGATAAGTTTGGGCCAATATCACTATTGGATAATGCAGAAATCCTCAAAAAACACTAGCAAACCAAATCCAGCAACTTATCAAACAGTTAATTCATCATGATCAAGTAGGCTTTATTCCTGAGATGCAAGGTTGGTTCAACATATGCAAATCAATAAATATGATTCACCACATAAACAGAATTAAAAAGAAAAGCCATATGGTCATCTCAATAGATGCAGAAAGATCTTTTTATAACATCCAACACTTTTTCATGAAAAAAAAAACACCCTCCACAAACTAGGTAAAAGAGACATACCTTAAAATAATAAGAACTTCTATGACAAACCCACAGCTTACATCATACTGAATGAGCAAAAATTAGAACTAGTCCTATTGAGAACTGGAACTAGACAAGAATGCCCAATCTCACCACTCCTTTTCAGTATGGTACTGGAAGTCCTAGCCAGAGCAATCAGGCAAGAGAAAGAAATATAAGTCATCTGAATAGGAAAATAAGTCAGAGTATCTCTCTTCAGTGACAATATGATCCTAAACCTAGAAAACCCAAAAACCTTTGCCAATAGGCTCCTGGAACTGATACACAACTTCAGTAAAGTTTCAGAATACAAAAATTAATGTACAAAAATTAGCATAGTTTCTATATACCAATAGCATTGTAACTCAGGACCAAATCAAGGGAATGACCTGGGTTTGAGTTTTGTTGTTGATTATCCTCAGTGCACCAACAAGTCTAAATTTCTTTACATTGAGCATTGCTTGTGCTTAGAGTGAAGAGTTAATTGTTGGAGAGTTTTCTCAAACATTGCTGTTCCACCCTTAGTTTGAAGTTCTTACTGTGAGACTCCACACCAGACTATATCTTTCCACATGCTGCTTTTTGTCCATGATAAGCTTAAGCAACAATACCTGCTCTTCAATTCTCGCTGTCCTTGTCATAGAGAGTGGGGATTATGCTTCGTTATTCTGGTTCTATCTCAGTCTTAGGCACATCATTTGTTCCTTGTCCCTGGGTCACTGTGATCCAGCCTCTTTCCAAGCCTTAGAAGTTTCATGGTCCGGACTCAGGGCTAGAAAGTGTTTGTTTTTGTTTATTTGCTTTTTCCTTCCCTCAGCAATGAGTCTTCCTCTGTCTGTGGGGAAGATGGTGCCTGCCCTTCCTCCAGTGAGTGGTTCTAGGTTTTGAACCATGCAGGAGACAGACTTATTAGGAGTGAGTGGGCTTCCTGTCTTCCTGCAGCCACTATTTCTGTCCTCACCTCCATCTGCCTCAGAAAGGAGGCTTTCTGTGGTGTGTCACCCTCCTACAACATTCTCATCACGGCTATTCCAAGTCTGAGAATAAAATATTGAGAATAAGTGTAAACTCCTCATTTATCTGTGGCTCCTGGTTCTCACAGTACCTCACACTTAGCCTTCAGCAATTTGGCAAAGCAGTTCTTACTAGCACCTACGATGGCCCAATTTTCCTCTCACGCTCTGGCCCAGGTAACACAGAGCTCACACCCGTGTTTTTCTGGAGTTACCTGTATTTCCTCAGATTTCATGCTAGTTTCCCTGCGCCTCAGCTCCCTTATCAATTCAAGAATTGTTATGGTTATATAGATGATCCAACCTTTTCTTGTTTCAGGATGGAAGCAATGCTCTTTCCGGCTTTTTACAACCTAAGAGAAAGCTAGAACAAGCTCAATTATCTATTTTCCCTTTTCAGTAGACTTTATTTTTAAAGCAGTCGTACATTCATAGATAGAAACGTTTAACAGAAAGTACAGAGAGTTCACATATACCCCTCCCCACCACCACACTGCCATGCATAATCTCCTCTGTTATCAGCATCCTTCTTCAGACAACACATTTTCAATCACTTTTTAAGGTCAGTTTTAACAGCGTAAGCGGGAAAATGTGTGCCAAGGTTAAGCAAAATAAGCTGTAACAATGGCAAATAACACTTTTTTAGGCCAAGGAATTGCAAGCCAAACAAACTACTTCTCTGGAAGTAGCTTACTCTAATTATATGCATAATTCCTAGGAGGAAGTAATTTGTTATATTCATTCTATTTTTTTATAATACCAAGGGTATGAATTGATAGTAAATATTAGTGTGCTTTTATGAATGCTTGTTTGAAGGAATTTCTAGATAGACAACTATGAAGTGATCTTCAGATTCTAGATAGACAACTGTGAAATGACCTTAAAAAATAAAGTAGACAGGTAGATGGTGGTGCTGAGGAATTACTGTTATTTGACTTTGTAGATGCATAAATAAATAGAGACGTGATTCACTTAAGGTTGCATAATGGATAAAGAATGTATCAGACAATGATACTATGCTTGCATTATCTCAAAATTGTATGATATCTTTTTATATATATTAAAAATTTGAAGAGGTATTTAAAGTTAATCCTTTGTATTATTTTGGATAGCTTTCTTCCTTTCTTTTTTTTTCCCCCAGTTAATCATAAGATTCATTTTTTCTACATCTTATCTGAAGTCTTAAATCTTTTTCATGCAATGATATTATTTTGGAACTTAAATAGTACCATGAGACATGCACTGGCTATCCACAGACTCTTGTAAAGTTAACAGTGGCCCACTATATTCTTTGCATATATCTCAGCAGAATAAAGCACAACTCTTCTGTCTCCAGGAGAAATAAGAGAATTCTGGAGCCAAGGGAGAGGGTGTTTTTTTTTTTTTTTAACTGATATGAATATAGGCCTATTCACTGCTAACTGAAATAGGTGCATTGAAGGATAAATACCAGATTTGGGGTATAGGAGAATATCCTAAAACCCTACCAAGCAAGCTTCTGTGAATTTTTTTTTAGAGTGACCTAAGGCTTTAGTGGGGTTCTGGAGGAAACAGGGATAGAGAAGAACAGTCTTCCACAGGAAAAATGAGTGGCATGGAGGCCCTGCCCTTGAGAACTGGGAATGGTGACAGCAATTAACACTCTAATGCATGAAGCTCCTGAGGGGAATCTATCCGCTCTGCATTGCCAATACAGCCACTACCACACTTCATTACTTCTGTGTGTGTCAGCCAATTTGGGAGTACCTATAACCTTTCTCCTTAGTTTCCCTCAAATGTATACTAGTTCCAGGTAATTTCCCAAGAGGCCTGGGACACTTAACCTTTATGGTTCCCCACTTTGCTGGAGGGAAGCCTTGCTTAGAAAACAACTTAATCCTAGACTGAGGTAGATATGTCAGTTGGACGCACTGATTAACATTTGAGAGCTCATAATAAAGCTGTCATCAGAGAGTGGGTACAGAGGTAAAGAGGGTCGGAAATAGTACAATATGATTTGTTAGGAAGTTTGAATCAGAAATATAAACATGAATGTGAAACCTTCTTATCTTTTTTTTTTTCCACCCAGTCTGGAGTGCAATGGTGCCATCTCAGCAACCTCTGCCTCCTGGATTCAAGCAATTCTCCTTGCCTCAGCCTCCTGAGTAGCTGGGATTACAGGTGCCCATCAGAACACCCGGTTAATTTTTGTATTTTTTAGTAGAGACCGGGTTTCGCCATGTTGACCAGGCTGGTCTTGAATCCCTGACCTCAGGTAATCTGCCCAGCTAAACCTCCCAAAGTGCTGGGATTACAGGTGTGAGCCACTGTGCCCGGCCTGAAACCATCTCATTTTAAGTATTGTAACAAATGTAGAAAAATAATTTTGCTTTCTGAAAGCCAGAGGCTTAGGTATGTATTTGTTGTATGGGTTATTTAATTCTAGACTTTAGTATTGCAGAGAAAAAAGGAAGGGTGCAAACTGAGGCTGGAGAAGAGAATGATTATTAACTAAAATAATAGAGAAACCATGGATAAATTCTGTATCATTTTGGGGAAGACACTTAGGTGAGAAGGCTAGATTAAAACAAATTATGAATATGTTATAGGAGTATATTACCTTTCCAGAAAAGAAAAATTATAAATTGTTTCAAAGTCTCTCATCTCAACCATTTTGGCTTTCTTTTCTTTCTTTCTCTTATTTATTTATTTATTTTTAAAGACAGAGGCTCTTTCTGTTTCCCAGGCTGGAGAGCAGTGGCACGATGATAGCTCACTTAACCTTGAGTTCCTGGGCTCAAGCAGTCCTCCAGCCTCAGCCTCCTGAGTGGCTAGGACTATAAGAATGTGCCACTATGGCCAGCTAATTAAAAAAAACACTTCTTTTAGAGATGGGGTCTCACTATGTTGCCCAGACTGGTTTTGAACACTTGGCTTCAAGCAATCCTCCAGCCTCAGCCTCTCACAGTGCTCAGATTACAAGCATGAACCACCATGCCCAGCCTGATTTTCTTTTCAAAACAAAAGAAAATTAAATATAAGATGATTAAATGAATTGTTCGAAGTTAAAAGGCTCTCCAAATGCAAACTGACCCAGGGTTGAGGTCTCCTGACTCTCATTTCAGGGTTGGTTTCTCTCTAATGAATTCAGGGATTGCACGATAGAAACTTGCTAGAGTGAGGAAACTACACTGGAAAAGAATACTCTATTCTGAGATCTGAGGGACAAGAGATCTAGAGAAGGTGGAGCACGAACAGAATGAGACCATGATAAATTACATCTCTAAAGGCGACCTTTAGAATTGCATGTTTGAGAAACTAGGTCTCAATAACTGGATTCAGATTATATGAAAAGTCCGACAACCAAATCAAGATAGGAAGTAGATAACAAGACCCCAAAGAAGAAAAGTAATTGACCTCTCAGGATATAAAACCGTCTTGGGGATGCTGTCCACCCAGTGGCTCTGGGTTTCTCCATTCCCAAATTCTAGGAAGATGAAAATAACTCCTCTGCAGTTTGGATGTATTTAGTGTATATCCAAACCAAGTGTTCAAACACAGGTCAGATGAATCTTTCATTAAATGAAAATGCGACTTCCACTGAGAGCCTCGCTGTGCAAAGGTATGCTTCTTGTTTATTTAGACCAGCATGGAAGAGAAATAGCTGAAGGTTGTGCATCTTATTACGTGCTCTGCTTCTGTATTCAGGGCTCTCTCTCAGCTGAGGTTGTAGAGGACTCCAAATGGAGGCCACATATGACAAAGATTCAAAAAAGTGTTACGAAAGATGATGCACAAATTTTCCCAGGAAAAAAACCCTTTGGCCTTTTATTCCTTAGCAGTCGGGCATTGAACATGTAATGATGTACAGCATCATCTCTATTCCATGAGTAAGCCTCACTACGCCTGACTATGTTTGAAACTGGATTCAAGGCTTATCCAAGATTGTATCCAATCACACCCTCTTTGAATTGACAAGGAGAGTGGAAAGGATTATGATTTTGAGCTATTTCTGGAGAATGAGACACTGGAGAATTCTGGAGAATGCCACTGTGTGGCACCAACATAGTGAAAAGTTCTGCCAATATCTGGCTGATTTTGACTATGGGTCCAGTTTCTCATCTTTTTCTTGAACAGATGCTCAAAGTTCCTCCATCTTATCACTTCTGTCAGAGCAGCAATAGGGGGAGGATGTGGTAAAAGCCTGAAAGGGAACTTTAGGTGAGAAGTCATTGTTGCCTGGGGCTGTACCTTTTTTTCTCAGCACTCTGCAGTGCCATACAGAGCTGGGCATGGATGGGACCCCCATCATGGAGATCAACTCTTCAGGGTTAAAGAAAATTCTAACATACTAGTTGGCAGAAGGATTCCATAATTTCAAAATACCTAATGTTTACAGCAAATATTAACACATATCACTGCCTAAGAATTTACTGTAACATGTTTAACTTCACTGAAGATCTTGCCTTTCCTGATGTTCCTTTTAAGAAGGGGAGAGGAAAAGGCAACTTTATAACAAGGGCCACATCTGCGGGAAGGCAGCCCTGCATGTAGAGAGCTGCAGAGACTGACATGGAGCTTTTTGGCTCATAGATGAGGGGTTAGAATATAAATTCAGAGAAAGAAAGGCAGGAACATCTAAAGTCTGATTTTATCTACCCCATCCAGATGAAGGCTAGTCCAGGTTTGAACATTTGCTAGCACGATTCTGTGAGTTTTTCACTCTTCATCTTGTTTTAGTGACATACATTTTCAAGTAAAGATGCTATAAAGTAGTCGTTGATTAAAACAATATGAAAAAGAGTAGTGGGTGAATTTATTAAGATAGAATGGATTGCAAAATAACCTTCATTATAATTTAGACTCAACTCTTATAATAAAGAAAATATAGCCGTTGCTACAAAATCAATGAATAAATTTGCTTTATTTTTTAAAAACAGATTGATTACAACTTTTAAAAATTAGGTATATTGTATCATCTAAAGAGTTATGTGAGGAATTGGAACACCTACTTTTTGTCTTCATTTCTTTTTCATAGACAGAAAAACATTTATGAATTTTTTTTCCCTACCTCACTGGGTGGGCTAGGATAATCAAGTGTGCACTGCCTGCTACAAATGGAAAAGGCGTCTAAGGGTCAAATCCGGGATACTTCCTTGTAAAAGTAAATTGAGCATTTTTGAGTGTTAGTCCACAAAGTAGCAATGGGATTTCAATGCAATTAAAAATGAAAAAAAAAAAAAAAACAATGAAGAGCAGCACGTGAAGACATTTCCAAAACCACGAGTTATGACCCTATCTGTGTGGCACCAACGCAGTGAAAAGTTCTGCTGATGTCTGGCTGATTTTGACTATGGGTCCAGTTTCTCATCTTTTTCTGTGATTTTTCTCATTATAAAAATCATTTATGAATATTTTTCTGTCTATGAAAAAGAAATAAAGACAAAAAGGAAGATAAAGGGAGAGTCTGGATGATGAAAAGGGCACATGGGTACCTTAAACTAGGGCCCCATAAAGGTAATATTTTAAATGAGTGATTTGATCTTTGCTGTCAGTTAAAGCACACTACTCTTTTACTTTCTTTTTCAACTTTTATTTTAGGTTTGAGGTAACAAATGTGAAGATTTGTTAGCGAGTAAATTATATGTCACTGAGGTTTGGTATACAATTGACTTCGTCACCCATATAGTGAATGAGCATAGTACCCGAAAGGTAGTTTTCGACCCTCACCCTCCTCTCACCCTCCATCCTCAAGTAGGCCCTCCCACTTATAAATGAAGAACATGTGATATTTGGTTTTCTGTTCCTGTATTAATTTGTTTAGGTTCATAGCCTCCAGCTGCATCCATGTTGTTGCAGAGAACATGATTTCATTCTTTTTCTATGGCTGCATAGTTTTCCATGGTGTATATGTACCACATTTTCTTTTTCCGATTCACCATTGATGGACATGTAGGTTGACTTCACATCTTTGTTGTTGTGAATAGTGCTGTGTGTGATGAACATACATGTGCTTGTGACTTTGATCTGAAAGCAACAATTCAGATTCCTTTGCATACATATCCAGTCATGGGATTGCTGGCTCAAATGGTAGTTCTGTTTCCTTTCAGAAATCTCTGACATGCTTTCAACAGTGACTGAATTAATTTGCCTGCACCCTGACTTTTCTTGCAATTTCAGTACCATTCATAGCTTCAGCTCTAGTTTCTACTCATATATGATATATTGTAAAGGATCAGTGTACCTTGAGATACTAGTTCACACTAAGTTCAGGTACTTCATATTATAAACCTTTAATTTAGTATTATATCAACCTTAAACATGTCACAAAGGGAAGAGTGCTTTAAATAAATGTAATAACTTTCAGATGTTAGTGGCAGACATTGCTTTAGGGACATAATTTTAGAGGAATATTTGAATTACATATATGATATTATATCATATGTTGTTTTCTAATTATTATGGCCACAGTAATTACCCTAACTTCCTCACCATTCATAAAACACAGGCAAGAGGAAGTCCTTCCTTCCTGGTGCTCATGTCTAAGAAGATGAATCACAGGGTATGTTACTCTTCAATATCATGTTCTGAGCAGGCAACATAGATTGTATTTTTCTCAATAGACAAAGCTCAAAACAGAGAGAGAGATGTATAGCTTTAGGTTTGTTGAGTATGAGGATGGCATAACCCGAAGAAGATAAAATAGAGTTTCATTGTTTATTAAAGGAGCATTAGGTACTGGCAAATAGGTAAAGTAGTTGGACAAATACTGAGAAGAGAGCACAGGACACCCTTGTGCAGGAGGACAAGCTAAATGGGACTGTTAGCTGTACTCATTGTATAACACTGATTTTGAACAGTAGCTGCATGCTAAACCTGTAGTAAGAGGTTGTTGTTGTCTGATTCGTACAAACAAATGGAGCAAATATTTTGAAAATTGTCCCTAGGTTATTTGACTTGAATGAAAAACACGGATTTAGGGAGAGCTATAGAATTACAAATTATTTAGGGCTGAAAAGGCCAACATCTGCTTTGTGACATCTGTGGTTAGATGCAGAGCACTTATCTGGCACCTAGTTACTCTTCACCTTGAAGGGAGAATATAGATCCAGTTCCATTTAGCTGGAAGCTGAGACCTAAGCAATATGAAAATGGCATTAACTACATATGTAGTAAAATGATCTGAACAACACATTTTTCCTCCTTAATTTGGTTTTCAAATGCACATGATATTTCTTTCTTCTGTATCATGGGTACCTAGAGGAACGCCATGAGTACAGACAAAAGGTATACTTAAATATTAATTTTTAAAAACCAAGGCAATAGCCTTGGAAAGAAATAGTCACCTTACTATGTTAAGAGTATTCAGTTAATACATCAATAGAAAGTATTTAAGTAGTAGCAGTCTATTTTAATGAACACTTCACTGTGAAACATACAGCATAATATAGATGCCATAATTAATAAAATGAAAGCTAGATATAGAACAGGACTGGATTATGGATTGTATGGAAACATTTCAGCCAACAATAAATTAATGTTTTAAACACATACACCATATATATGTATGTACATGAAAGTGATGTAACAAATTTGTGCTTTGAATGATTAATTTGGAAGTAGAAGGTAAGATACTTGGAGTGAGTCAAGGTTACATGATAGAAATTTGCAAGAAAGGTGTTATACTCTATAAGATGGGAATGATGAGAGCTAAAGTAAATATAGATGAAGGCTAAGAGAAAGATAAAAGATAAGCAATAGAAGATATAAAAGATGATTTATTCATGGTAAGAAGGGAAAAATAAAAGATGGCTCATTGGAAGAGTGAAACAAATCTAATTCTGTTGATAGAAATAAAGAGGTCAGGAGGGAATTTCATTTGTGGATAGAGGAATACAGGCATTGGTGAGACATTTAGGAAACATTCATTCAGCTTTTGCAGAATGCATTTGGAGCCTTGGAGGGAAATCTAGAAGGTAAAGGTGAAATTAAGAGTGAGCCACATAGAGTTGATAGTAATTATTATAGCTAGAAATGACAAGCCTTCCAAGAAAAACTGTAGAAGTAGAGTGTAACTTCTAAGCACAGAACCTTAGCAAATGCTCACAGAATGGAGCAGAACTAAGGAAGTTAAGAATTCTTACAAGGCAAATCAATTGGAGGAAGATCAGGACAGAAGTCCATGACAGAGTTGAGAGTTTGAAGGAACAAACAGGTAACATCATTAAAAGCTAACTAGGCCAGGCGCGGTGGCTCAAGCCTGTAATCCCAGCACTTTGGGAGGCCAAGCGGGGTGGATCACGAGGTAAAGAGATCGAGACCATCCTGGTCAACATGGTGAAACCCCGTCTCTACTAAAAATATAAAAAATTAGCTGGGCATGGTGGCGCGTGCCTGTAATCCCAGCTACTCGGGAGGTTGAGGCAGGAGAATTGCCTGAACCCAGGAGGCGGAGCTTGCGGTAAGCCGAGATCGCACCATTGCACTCCAGCCTGGGTAACAAGAGCGAAACTCCGTCTCAAAAATAAAAATAAAAAAATAACTAAAGAATGTAAATAGAATAAAATTCTCTGGAATTGCTGATGCCAGGTTATCAGTAACCTTTAAGTTTTCAAGTTCTATAGATTAGTGAGGGTAGAAATTTCCACTGGTTAAGGGATTAATATCAGGAAGTAAATTCAGAAAATGGATTCCAGTCATTGGAGATTTGAAATGAAGGGGATTTAGAATGCTATATATAAACTAAAACTTCCTTAATTGAGATGTCTATATACTTTCTTTCATAAAGAGGGAGAAGGAGTTGCTCAGGAGCAAGAGAAACCTGAGGATGGCAGAGAGGGAGAGTGAATGAAGAAGACTAAGGATCATCAGTAAATAACAGACACCTGCCTGTTCAGGCACTCCTGCAGGAACTTTAGTCCTTCAACTCCTTTAATTTCACCCGGGACCCTTCAGCTGGCCAATATTAGGCACATCTGACACATGAAGAACATGAGACTCAGAGAGGCTAAGTATCTTGCTCCAAGTCTCAGGAAGCAGAACAAACAGATGTGGATACAAAACAGGAGCTGTTAGACTCTGCAGTTCACGCTTTGTCTGAGATGAGACACTGTCACTCATTAGTAATGTGACATAGACTATAGTGGAGAGACGTGTGGGGTGGCTGAGAGTAGCAGTGAGTCATGGGTTTGCAGGGTCTCCAGTGAGGCAGAGGAGCAAATGATGTGGGGAAGATCACTGTGTCTGTGTCTTTTCTTCCACGGATGAGCAAAAAATCAACATCTATCAAAGACGGCACTTCATAGATATTTGCCTAATTAGTGGAAAAAAATGTCTACTTCTGGTGCACATCTTCTGTCTATTCAATAAGAATTAACAGATTTTTTTTTAAAGGAAAACATATACTTGAGATTGTAGAGTTTAAACTAGAATGTCTTCTTTGAGGCAATCAGATGTATTCTCAGGTCAGTCAAGATTGAAGAAAAGCACCCTGAGGACCCATCAGGTCAGAGCAGTAAAGGAGGAAGTATTGAAGGAGGAAGAAGGTTTTGAGGAGGACATTAGGGAAGAGTTTAGAAAAAATGGATGTGATTCTGAACCATGAAGGAGACAGGCATTTCTGGAACTACATGTTTTGTTTAATCCTTTATCGAGTAAGAGACTTGCAGCACTGACAGTCTTTCTCTTGTAGCTAAGACACTCTAGTCTGACCTGTTTCTGGCCTCAGTGCCCCTGCCTCCTTTCTTTCCTAGTTTCCCTTACTGTGTGCACTGCAATAAAAGAAAAGTTAGTGAATAGGTGGACATGAAATAAGAAGGAATCAGTTCCCAAACTTTTACAGATGTAACCTGTTTCTGTTTAAGGTTCACAACTGATCATATAATGAACACATTAGTTTTATTGAAAAAGCATTTGCAAAAGAAAACGACAGGGAATCTCCATTCCAAAGCACATCTTCTTTGTCTAAGACAGGGTCGAAGAAGCTCTTTAAACAACTGCTTTTGATTCATCCCTTGTGTCTAAAACGTCTAACTATTCATCTTTGTTTTTGTTCTTTTAAACCCATATTAAAGGATAGATTCTTAACAGAAGCAAGTAGAAAAGAGAAAAATACAAAGAACGAGATGCCATCACGATGTCCTCCCTTATTCCACTAATGATTGAAGAAACCAAAGCCTATCAAAAAAACAGTGAATCCTCAAAGCCTCCAAGCCTTTAGAGCTATTAGAGGTTGCTACCAATTTATATTTGATTTTGTGGAGGGGATGTGAGAGCAAAGTTGCTACTTTATCCACCCCCAAAGCAGAAGTCATCTTACTGCTAACACCCCTAGTACTAGTACTACCAGTTAGTGTACACCGAGTACTTCCCTATAACCTATGTAAGTTTGACTTAAAAGTAACTATGAGTCATTTAACAGTAATCTGTCGTACCTATGAACGTGTCACTAAAGAAAAATCACCTACCTGCTAGATAAAACCTAGGTTCTCTGATTCCAGGCTCTTTCCACAAGACCCTTGCCCCTTCCCAATGTTTCCTTTTGTAATTGATATACATATTTCATCAAGTTGAGTCTAGTCCACATATTTGAGATAGTTTCCAACTGTCTGCCTTTATTGTTTATCATTTTTCTGACAATTTTCAATTACCAGGCTCTTCTTGCTCTGGAATCAAATAAGATGGTAAAAATGTAGAACTCCTAAAACTGCACTACATCATTTCCAGGCTTTAGCTGACCTCTCTGAGACAAATCATGTCCTTTTTGAGGGACTTGCCTGTCTCTCTGAAGCAGAGTAGATTCAATGCATGTTGGAATCCAGGTTGTTAGCTTAACCTCGCAAATAATCTAAAGACAGGCTAGCACTGGCAGGTCATATACATACGTATTCTTAAAAAGTCACTCTTATGGTTACTCAACAGAGTCTGTTTTTTTCTGACTCTCTTCACAGATTAATAATCCTTGAATATTGAAAGAGCTAGAGGAGCAAGATCAAAAAAGCTCAAAACCTAGCCGAAGACAAGAAATAACTAAGATCAGAGCAGAACTGAAGGAGATAGAGACAAGAAAAACCCTTCAAAAAATCAATAAATCTAAGAGCTGGTTTTTCGAAAAGATCAACAAAATAGACAGACCACTAGCCAGACTGATAAAAAAGAAGAGAGAGAACAACCAAATAGATGCAATAAAAAACGATAAAGGGGAAATCACCACAGATTCCACAGAAATTCAAACCATCATCAGAGAATACTACAAACAACTCTATGCACATAAACCAGTAAATCAGGAAGAAATGGATAAATTCCTGGATGCCTGTGTCCTCCCAAGCCTAAACCAGGAGGAAGCCGAAACTATGAATAGACCAATAACAAGGTCTGAAGTTGAGGCAGCAATTAAGAGCCTACCACACAAAAAAAGCCCAGGTCCAGATGGGTTCACAGCCGAATTCTACCAGACACACAAAGAGGATCTGGTACCATTCCTTCTGAAACTATTCCAAATAATCCAAAAAGAGGGAACCCTTCCCAAATCATTTTATGAGACCAACATCATCCTGATACCAAAACCTGGCAGAGACTCAACAAGAAAAGAAAACTTCAGGCCAATATCCATGATGAACATAGATGCAAAAATCTTCAATAAAATACTGGCAAACCGATTGCAACAGCACATTAAAAAACTTATCCATCATGATCAAGTAGGATTTATCCCGGGGATGCAAGGCTGGTTCAACATACGCAAGTCTATAAATGTAATTCACCACATAAACAGAAGCAAAAACAAAAACCACATGATTATCTCAATTGATGCAGAGAAGGCATTTGACAAAATTCAACAGCCCTTTATGCTAAAAACCCTCAATAAACTTGGTATTGATGGAACATATCTCAAAGTAATAAAAGCTATTTATGACAAACCAACAGCCAATATCATACTTAATGGGCAAAAACTGGAAGCATTCCCTTTGAAATCTGGCACTAGACAAGGATGCCCTCTCTCACCACTTCTATTCAACATAGTACTGGAAGTTCTAGCCAGAGCAATCAGGCAAGAAAAAGAAATAAAGGGTATTCAAATAGGAAAGGTGGAAGCCAAATTGTCTCTATTTGCAGACGACATGATAGTATACCTAGAAGACCCCATCACCTCAGCCCAAAAGCTCCTGCAACTGATAAGCAACTTCAGCAAAGTCTCAGGATATAAAATCAATGTGCAAAAATCACAAGCATTCCTATACACCAATAACAGACTTAAAGAGAACCAAATCAAGAACGAACTTCCATTCACAATTGCTACAAAGAAAATAAAATACCTAGGAATACAACTCACTAGGAATGTAAGGGACCTCTTTAAGGAAAACTACAAACAACTGCTCAATGAAATAAGAGAGGACACAAACAGATGGAGAAACATTCCATGTTCGTGGTTAGGAAGAATCAATATCGTGAAAATGGCTATACTGCCCAAAGTAATTTACACAATCAATGCTATCCCCATCAAACTACCATTGAATTTCTTCACAGAACTGGAAAAAACCACCATGAATTTCATATGGAACCAAAAAAGAGCCCGCATAGCCAAGTCAATTCTAAGCAAAAAGAACACAGCGGGAGGCATCACACTACCAGACTTCAAACTATACTACAAGGCTACAGTAATCAAAACAGCATGGTACTGGTACCAAAACAGAGATATAGACCAATGGAACAGAACAGAGGCATCGGAGGCAACACAACACATCTACAACCATATTATCTTTGATAAACCAGACAAAAACAGGCAATGGGGAAAGGATTCCCTATTTAATAAATGGTGTTGGGAAAACTGGCTAGCCATGTGCAGAAAGCAGAAATTGGACCCCTTCCTGACACCTTACACTAAAATTAACTCCAGATGGATTAAAGACTTAAACGTAAGACCCGACACCATAAAAACCCTAGAGGAAAATCTAGGCAAAACCATTCAGGACATAGGAGTAGGCAAGGACTTCATGAACAAAACTCCCAAAGCATTGGCAACAAAAGCCAAAATAGACAAATGGGACCTAATCAAACTCCACAGCTTCTGCACAGCAAAACAAACAGTCACTAGAGTGAATCGGCAACCATCAGAATGGGAAAAAATCTTTGCAGTTTACGCATCTGACAAAGGGCTGATATCCAGAATTTACAAAGAACTCAAACAGATTTACAGGAAAAAAACAAACAAGCCCATTCAAAAATGGGCAAAGGATATGAACAGAAACTTTACGAAAGCAGACATACATGAGGCCAGCAAACATATGAAAAAGTGCTCATCGTCATTGGTCATTAGAGAGATGCAAATCAAAACCACATTGAGATACCATCTCACACCAGTTAGAATGGCGATCATTAAAAAATCTGGAGACAGCAGATGCTGGAGAGGATGTGGAGAAATAGGAACACTCTTACACTGTTGGTGGGAGTGTAAATTAGTTCAACCATTGTGGAAGACAGTGTGGCGATTTCTCAGGGACCTAGAAATAGAAATTCCATTTGACCCAGCAATCCCATTACTGGGTATCTATCCAAAGGATTATAAATCGTTCTACTATAAGGACACATGCACACGAATGTTCATTGCAGCACTGTTTACAATAGCAAAGACCTGGAACCAACCCAAATGCCCATCGATGATAGACTGGACTGGGAAAATGTGGCACATATACACCATGGAATATTATGCAGCAATCAAAAATGATGAGTTTGTGTCCTTTGTAGGGACATGGATGAATCTGGAGAACATCATTCTCAGCAAACTGACACAAGAACAGAAAAAGAAATACCGCATATACTCACTCATAGGTGGGTGAGAAAAATGAGAACACGTGGACACAGAGAGGCGGTCTACTATACACTGGGGACTGTTGGGGGGAATGGGGGAGGGACAGCAGGGGGGGCCTGGGGGGGATAGCCTGGGGATGAATACCAAGTGTGGGTGAAGGGGAGGAAAGCAGCAAAGCACAGTGCCATGTGTGTACCTATGCAACTATCTTGCTTGTTCTGCACATGTACCCCCAAACCTATAATGCAATAAAAATTAAAAAAAAAAAAAAAAAAAAAAAATAATCCTTGAATATTTTAAATGAGAAGAGATAACGAGACTTGGGTGAGTGAATTTATTCTCCTCGGCCTGTCCAGTGACTGGGACACTCAGGTCTCCCTCTTTGTCCTGTTCTTGGTCATGTACGTGGTGACACTGCTGGGAAACTGTCTCATTGTTCTTCTGATCAGGCTGGACAGCCGACTCCACACTCCCATGTATTTCTTTCTCACCAACCTCTCCCTTGTTGATGTCTCCTATGCCACAAGCATAGTCCCTCAGCTGTTGGCACATTTTCTTGCAGAACATAAAGCCATCCCATTCCAGAGCTGTGCAGCCCAGTTATTTTTCTCCCTGGCCTTGGGTGGGATTGAGTTTGTTCTCCTGGCAGTGATGGCCTATGACCGCTATGTGGCTGTATGTGACCCCCTGCGATACTCGGCCATCATGCACAGAGTGCTGTGTGCTAGGTTAGCTGTCACATCCTGGGTCAGTGGATCCATTAACTCTTTCGTGCATACCACCATCACCTTTCAGCTGCCCATGTGCACAAACAAGTTTATTGATCACATATCCTGTGAAATCCTAGCAGTGGTCAGGCTGGCTTGTGTGGACACCTCCTCCAATGAGGTCACCATCATGGTGTCTAGTATTCTTCTTCTGATGACACCCTTCTGCCTGGTTCTTTTGTCCTACATCTGGATCATCTCCGCCATCCTAAAGATCCAGTCCAGAGAAGGAAGGAGGAAAGCCTTCCACACATGTGCCTCTCACCTCACCGTGGTTGCCCTGTGCTATGGCATGGCCATTTTCACTTACATCCAGCCCCATTCTGGTCCCTCTGCCCTTCAGAAGAAGCTGATCTCTCTCTTTTATGCCATTTTGACACCAGTGCTGAATCCTATGATTTACAGCCTAAGGAATAAAGAGGTGAAGGGGGCCTGGCATAAACTATTAGGGGAATTCTCTGGGTTAACATCAAAGCTGGCAACTTGACTCATGAGCATAACTTAGAGAAAACAGCTTTGCCTCATTGTTCTCCACCCAACACAGATTTGACAGGTATAAACTTCGTTGCCCTGGCAACCAGGAAGGAGATGACGTAGCATGTACTGCGGATGTTATGTAGGAGGCTGAGTGGTTGAGATAGGGTGTGAGATATGCAGTAGTTTTATGTCATAACAGCATAATTAGTGGAGTAGGGCACTGCCACCTTAGACCTGTCACACTTATTTAGTCTCTATTTCTTTGTCTTGATAGTAATTGGAATAAACTGTATCATATTATTGTACTGTTGGGTTTGTTACATTGTAATCATGGGCCTACACCTAGCTCTTACACTGAATAACTGGTTATTTTTCCATATTTCAGAAAGGTTATAATGTTTCAAATGCATATTCACTGTTGAAAATTTGCTCACAATAATACATGATGTAAGTAGCCACATGCAATATATTTGTGATTCATGGAGAAACATCAATTAAAGACCTTGTTCACTCTGATCACAATATAGCCAAGGGTTGTTTGTACACAATGACGGTATTAGCTAAAGAAAAGCAGAGCCTCAGTAACTGCTAAATAGTGAATGGACAATTTTTCAGGAAAATTATTGCATATGCATGGGATCTCATTTAAAAGTCTAAAGCATTCTAATCTCTGAAAAATTCAAGAAACTTAATCTGAAATTTTGGAAAGAAAATAAATAAATATACAATGAGATACATGTATAAAAGACCAAAGATGTAGTTAATTTCAGAAAAACAGATTACTTGGACAAGCCAATGAGTAACAATATGGCTCTAATTTGAATTTTTGAAAATCAGGATCAGTCTGCTGTGTAGACTTCCTTATGTCCATTTTAAGAACCTTCTCCTACTCTACCTCACATACATACAATAAGGCTCTATTCAACCTTTATAAATCTAGTGGGCTGGGATTTCTGAGAGTATAACTCACCTTTGGTGAAAAACCAAAATATGGCCAAAAAAGAGTGGGAAGAAATAACTGAACAGGGGACAGGAAAGAAGAAGAAAGAGAAAAATATATAATGATAATGGGGTTCCTTACTTGCTTAATGAGTCTCAATAGGGGAACCCTCTTTGCCTTTGTGTCTTCATTAGCTTGTTTGATCTGCAGTTTTTCCATTTATGAACACATTATCACACAATCTCAGAGTCAAAGTTGAAGGCTCATATGTTCCAAAATCCATTTCACATGTCAACTTCACCATAAAATTTATCTATTCCTAAATTTTGTGAGATAGACAGATACCCTAAAGGGAGTCAGTGATACTAGACTGAATTTTTATTGGTATTAATTCAATAACTATTAATGGAGTGCTTTTTTTTTAATGTGTTAGTGGCAATGAATGATTTATGTGACACTACAGCCAGTAAGATACAGTCCTTGCAATCAAGGACATGACCACATAGTAAGAAAGACAGACAATGTGGCAATTATAATGCAGTGAGATCGGTGTTACAGTGGGAGTAAGCCCGGGAGTTTGTAGAAGTCTACTGACATGATTTCAGAGGACTTGGTATATGAAGGGAGCCTTGGACTGAGTTCTGAAAGCTGAGAACATGTTATTGGGATGACAAACAACCTGACCAAAGAATAACCTGTGCAAAAAGGTAGGAGAAAGCATGGAACTAGAAGAATGTCTGGAAGCTGCAATTTTGGGTGGAGGAGAGGGACAGTCATGAGGTTGACCCAGCAATTCCACTGCTAAGTATCTACCCAAAGGAAAAGAAGTCATTATATGAAAAAGACACTTGCAGACAAATGTTTATAGCATCACAGTTCACAACTGCAAAGATGTGGAACCAACTTAAGTACCCATTGACTAATGAGTGGATAAAGAAAATGTGGTATATAGACACCATAGAATACTACTCAGCCACTAAAAGGAATGAAATAATGTTTTTTTGCAGCAAATTGGATAGAGCTGGATGCCATTATTGTAAGTGAAGTAACACAGGATGGAAAACCAAAAACCTCATGTTCTCACTTGTAAGTGGGAGCTAAGCTGAGTACACAAAGGGATTTGGACTGACATCATGAACTTTAGAGACTCAGAGAGGGGAGGGTGGGAAGGGATCTAGGGATAAGAAACTGCAAATTAGGTACAATGTACATTACTAGGGTGACAGATACAATAAAATTCCAGAATTCACTACCATGTAATTCATCCATGTAGCAAAAAAACACTTGTACCCCAAAAGCTATTTAAATATTTTTTTTTAAATATTTAAAATATTGTCTATACTAAAGAAGTATAGACAAAAGGACCCCTTCCTGACACCTTACACTAAAATTAACTCCAGATGGATTAAAGACTTAAACATAAGACCTGGCACCATAAAAACCCTAGAAGAAAATCTAGGCAAAACCATTCAGGACATAGGAGTAGGCAAGGACTTCATGACCAAAACACCAAAAGCATTGGCAACAAAAGCCAAAATAGACAAATGGGACCTAATCAAACTCCACAGCTTTTGCACAGCAAAAGAAACAATCACTAGAGTGAATCGGCAACCATCAGAATGGGAAAAAATCTTTGCAGTTTACGCATCGGAAAAAGGGCTGATATCCAGAATTTACAAAGAACTCAAACAGATTTACAGGAAAAAAACAAACAAGCCCATTCAAAAATGGGCAAAGGATATGAACAGACACTTTACAAAAGAAGACATACATGAGGCCAACAAACACATGAAAAAATGCTCATCATCACTGGTCATTAGAGAGATGCAAATCAAAACCACATTGAGATACCATCTCACGCCAGTTAGAATGGCAATCATTAAAAAAATCTGGAGACAGCAGATGCTGGAGAGGATGTGGAGAAATAGGAACACTCTTACACTGTTGGTGGGAGTGTAAATTAGTTCAACCATTGTGGAAGACAGTGTCGTGATTCCTCAAGGACCTAGAAATAGAAATTCAATTTGACCCAGCAATCCCATTACTGGGTATATATCCAAAGGACTATAAATTGTTCTACTATAAGGACACATGCACACGAATGTTCATTGCAGCACTGTTTACAATAGCAAAGACCTGGAACCAACCCAAATACCCATCAAAGATAGACTGGACTGGGAAAATGTGGCACATATACACCATGGAATATTATGCAGCAATCAAAAATGATGAGTTTGTGTCCTTTGTAAGGACATGGATGAATCTGGAGAACATCATTCTCAGCAAACTGACACAAGAACAGAAAAAGAAATACCGCATATTCTCACTCATAGGCGGGTGAGAAAAATGAGAACACATGGACACAGGGAGGGGGTCTATTACACACTGGGGTCTATTGGGGGGAATGGGGGGGACAGTGGGGGGGCTGGGGAGGGATAGCCTGGGGATAAATGCCAAATATGGGTGAAGGGAAGGAAGGCAGCAAAACACACTGCAATGTGTGTACCTATGCAACTATCTTGCACGTTCTGCACATGTACCCCAAAACCTAAAATGCAATAAAAAATTAAAAAGAGAGAGAGAAAGAGAAAAAAAAGAAGTCTGTGATAAGGTGTTGGTAAGGTTGATTTCTTCTGAGGGCCTCTCCTTGCCTTGTAGGTGTTTTTCGTCTGTGTATGTCTGTGTCCTAACCTCCTCTTATAAGGACATAGGTCATGCTGGATCAGAGTCTACTCCAGTAGCCTCATTTTAGCTTAATTACTGCTTTAAAGACCTTATCTGCAAATACAGTCACCTTCTGAGGTAGTGGGAATTAGGACTTCAACACATGTGTGGGGAGAGAAATGCACAATCCAGAATATATATTTATACTCAATAAACATTATCTCTGTGATGGTTATAGCCTTGTTCCTTTATCCTTTATGCAGTAAGATAGGGAGAGCTGGCATTATTCCCATTCCAAATATAAGGAAACCATTATCAGAAGAGAACTTGAAAGGCTACAAAACATTTAACCTGCTTGGTATTTTATGTTCTTTAAAATTACTGATGCTTATTATAAGACCAGAAATAATAGTCTTTAAAATAAATTTCTATCTCAATCCACTTTCCAGAGATACAATTCTGCTAAGGGCCATCACAAATACTAAATGTCAACTATTATTTAAGTACCATGTAAGTACTCTATAAGAGCTCTCTATGTCCATTCACTAAGTACTAAGGGGCTATTCAAGTACTCTTGCTAGAGTTTAAGTGAAAGTCAAATTTGTGATAAAGAATCATAAGCAGACACACAAGGGGAAGGAGACAGTGTGGCTTTCCACAATCTCTTATACTTTTTTTACATTTCTTAATTTTTCAAGTGAGTGAACATGATTCTACAGTTAATGCATATGGAAATCAAAAAAAAGGAGGCAGTTTGTGAAGTGAAGATAATTTTGCTTTAAGATAAATTGTCATAAATTTGTATAATGTAGACATGAAATAAATGTAGACATCATCTGGCCCAGCTTTCCATTGTCTCTAGAACACTGACAGCTGGGTTCATATGATATCAGGGGCTTTGTTCCAACTAGAAAGAGATATCCCTTCCTTTAGAATAAAAAGTTCCATGTCAGGGCATATCTATTGCCAGGTAAAACATGGGCTTACCTATATTGCCTGACTTACTACCTCAGAACTCCACATTTTCATAATGCACAATCACATAGTTTCACTCAAAAGAATGTTAGACTGAAACAATTCCTTGTAAAAGTTCGATAGAATTTACCCACATAGCTAGCATTGTGGGAATACTTTTAATAAGTATTTCATTTCTCTAATGCTTCTGAGAATTTTTCAGGCTCTTTTATATGCTGTCAGCTTTTAATGAATTACATTTTATTAGGAATTTTTCTATTTTTAAGTTTTTAAATGTATTGATATAAATCTATTCATAACTTTGCTGACTGTCTTTTGGATGTGTACTGAATTAGTACTTACATGCCTTTTAATAATATTATTTGTCCTTTTTTCTCCTTCCTTCCCATCTTTTTTTAGGTGAAAACATTATAAGGTATTTTTTATTATTATTATACTTTAAGTTCTGGGGTACATGTGCAGAACGTTCAGGTTTGTTGCATAGGTATATACTGATGGATGCAGCAAATCTCCTTCCTTTTTAAAAGCCAAGTTGAATGGTGCATATTGTACATACACTGAGTCACCATTTTAAGTGTATGGTTCTATGAGTTTTTGATCAAAGTTTGTGACAACTGCAAACAAAATATGTAATATTTCCAAGAGTCATTTTGTAATCCTTTGTAGTTAATGTTGTCCTTATTTACTTCCAAGTTACGTTTATTGCAGGACTGCAAAGTACTCTTCAAAAGTGTTAAGGTATGAAAGTCCAGGAAAGACTAGAATTGTTACAGAAGGAAGGAGACCAAAGAGAAATAACATGTAAATACAATGTGGGATCCTGGATAGCATCGTAAATTTTAAAAGGCAAAGACAAAAGAAATGAGTGAGGAACTGATGAAATTAGATTAAGCATTGTATTTTAGCTAACAACAAAATAATATCAATTGCAACAACGTTAGTTTCCCATTCTTTTATTTGTTTAATAGTTATATAAGATGTTAATATTAGTGGAAAATTTCTGTGCTATTTTTGAAAATTTTCTGTAACACTAAAATTACTTCAAAATAAAATCTTTAAAAAAAATCAGCCAACATAATTCACTATATTAAGAGCATACAGATTTTTTTAAATGATCATCTCAATAGATGATAAGAAGATTTAACAAAATTCAGTGTCTATTAATGATGAAAATTAAGTAATCTAGAAACAGAAGGGAATTTCTTCAACACAAAAAAGACATCAACCAAATTATATTAATTAACATCATTCTTAATGGTGAAAGATTACATGCTTCTCTCTTGGATTGGGAGCAATTAAGGATGCTCACTCTCAGCAGGCTATTTCAATATTCTAGGTTCTAGTCACTGAAAAAAGGAAAGCAAAAGAAATGAAAGGAATACAGATCAGAAAAGAAAAAAGTCAACCTATCTTTACTCACAGATGACATTATCATCTACATAGAAAATCTCTAAAAAGCTACAAAAAAAGTCCTATCAAAACTAATAAGGGACTGAGCGTGGTGGCTCACGCCTGTAATCACAGCACTTTGGGAGGCCGAAGCAGGTGGATCACCTGAGGTCAGGAGTTCGAGACCAGCCTGGGTAACATGGCAAAACCCCGTCTCTACTAAAAAAGTACAAAGTATTAGCTGGGCATAATGGCAGGTGCCTGTAATCCTAGCTACTTGGATTATTAGGCTGGAGAATTGTTTAAACGCAGGAGGCAGAGGATGCAGTGAACCGAGATCACACCACTGCACTTCAGCCTGGGCAACAAGAGAGAAATTTCCATTTCAAAAAAACTAGTAAGTGAGTTTAACAATGGCAAGGGATACAAGTTAGTAGTAAATAGTATATTTTATTTTTTGCAATGAACAGGTAGAATATAAAGTTAGTGTCATGTAAAAGAGCATAAAATTGTGAAGTAATACTTAAGGGAAAGCTAAATATGTGCCAGATTATACAGTGGAAAACATTTTTAAAATGAGGGACATTAAAGAAGATCTAAGCAAATTAAGTTCCCATATAAAGAAAAAAAAGGAAGGAAGGAAAGAAAAAGGGAGGAAGGGAGGGAAAAAGGAAGGAAGGAGAGAAGGAGGGAAAGAGGAAGGGAGGGAAGGAAGAAAGGAAGGAAAGAAGGAAGGAAGGAGGGAAAGAGGGAAGGAGGGAAGGAAAGAAGGAAGGAAGGAGGGAAAGAGGGAAGGAGGGAAGGAAAGGAGGAAGGAAGGAAGGAGGGAAAGAGGGAAGGAGGGAAGGAAAGAAGGAAGGAAGGAGGGAAAGAGGGAAGGAGGGAAGGAAAGAAGGAAGGAAGGGAGAAAGAGGGAGGGAGGGAGAGAAGGAGGAAGGGAGGAAAGAAAAGGGAAGAAGGGAAGGGGAGAAAATGAAAGAAAGGAAATGAGGAAGAAAGGAAGGAAGCAAGCAACCAAGAAAAAAAAGGCAGGATTTTTTTTAATACACTACATAGGAAAACCAACTCTTAGTGGATCATAAAATTAATCTAAAATTATAAAACTTATAGAAGAAAGCATAGGAAAAACTCAGCAATCTTGGATTTGGCAATGGTAAATTGGACTTCATTAATTTGTAAACTATGCGTTTGATAACATTTAAAAACTCAAACAATTTAATAGCAAAAACCCACAATTTTAAAAATGGGCAAAGAACTTTGATATTCTGTTGTTTTTTCTGTTTGTTTTATTAATTCTGCTTTAATCTTTATTATTTTCTCCCATTGGTTTATGACCTTAATTTTGTTTATGATGCTTTTGTGTGCTGGCTCTGCATTTTTATAGCACTGTATAACTAAATACATCTTTATATCTCCTTCATTTTTGGAATATGTATTCTCTGGGCTTAGAATTCTAGGTAGGCAACTTCTTTCTTCTTTCAGTTCTTCTTTAAGTCTTGTCTTTGTTCCTCTGTATGCTATGCACCTTTTTTCCTTGTGGCTCCTTTCAGAATTTTTGCCTCATTACTGATTTTCAACATTTTAGTAATATAGCACTTTATGTTTTTCTTTATTTTTTATGTTTCAGGTTCGTTGAGCTACTTGAAAGTGCAGGTTCAATGTTATTATTATATTTGAAAATGTGGGATTTTTAATTGTTGACTGTGTTTCTCTCACACCTCATCTCTCTCTTTTCATTCTGGAACTCACAACTTATTGAAGCACATTCAACTTTTTCAGTCTTTTATAACTGTCTATTTCATTTTGGATAGTTTCTGTTGCTACATTAGCAAATTCTCCTAACTTTTCTTCTGCAGTGTCGAATCTGCTGTTAACTCTACCCACTGCTCTTTTTATCTTAGATATTGTATTCTTCATTACCTAGTAGTTTGAATTGGGTGTCTTAATGATGGCAGCAGCAGCCTGTCTGGAGCGGTCACTGCCGAGACACCAGCTGCATTAAGGGAGGTGCGGCTGGGGCTGCAGCTCCATGAAGCTGTCGGGAGCCAGGAACAGGCAGAAGTCCCACCTCCTTCCAAGTTGGAGAGGCAACAAACCCATCCTCAGAAGTGTAGCTGCAGCTACCTAGCAGCATCTGCAGACCTGGACATCTCTGCATTCTCGGGGGGCCCAGGAAGCCCCCCCATTTCCCAAGAGGCTTGAAAGTGCTTGCTCCCACTGCCTGGACTCTCCCTGTTCCCAGTGCCTGGTGCCGAATCCAATTTTAGAGCAAAATTGTAGCTGAGTCTGGGCACTGTCACAACCCAGCCAGGTGTGTGTGTCCTCAGGGCAGCATTGACACACCCGTTCCCTGTGACCTCGGCCCCCTTTGGACTTTGGGTGCCAACAAGCATGGGAGGGAGGCCAATGGGGGTTAAGGGTGGCTCAGTCTGAGTCTGCAAGCACCCCTCAGCATGAATAGCCTGGGTGCTGTGGGCACTGTGGACGGCAGGTTAATGGCAGCAGGAGGCAGACTGGCTCCTGGGTGGAAAGGGATGGGTCCCCAGTGAAACCCCACCTTCAGGCCAGGGACAGCCTGCGACCTGAGGGCCAGGCTGCCAGTTCTGCAGACTGGAGTGAGAACTTATGGTGCTTTTTTCATGCCTGCCCATGGAACAATCAGCATGCACTTCCTTCCCTCTGAAGCCTATAAAAACCCCTGGACTCTGCCAGACTCGGGTAAATGTAAGGACAACATGTCTGTGGAGAAGAGCTACCCATTGTGGATCTTCTCTCAGCTGAGAACTGAGCAGATGTCAGGGACTACCTGCCTGCAGAGAGTAGCTACCCACTGTGGTACACCCTGCCTGTGGTGAGGAGCTACCCACTGCAGGCCTCCTCTGAGCTGTTCTGTTGCTCAGTAAAGCACCTCTTTGCTTTGCTGACCCTCCACTTGTCGGCATACTTCATTCTTCCTGGACACAGAGCAATAACTTGGGACCTGCCAAATGGCAGGACTGAAAGAGCTGTAACACAAGCAGGGCTAAAACACATCCTTTGCTCAACATGTTGTGGGCAATGAGGATAGAAGAGAGGAGAGAAGAGCTACGGCCCTTCATGGAGCCCAGACCTAGGAGCTCCCCAAGCCAGGGCTGTGACAACCTCTCTGGGGCTCTGTGGTTCCTGGTGTCTCCCAGCTTCCAGGCACCACTGTGTTCCCCAGTGCCAGCTATGGAAGCTGCTTGCAGTATGCCTGCTCCAGCCATAGCCTTGCAGGGAGCTGGTGCCCATGCTGGCATCTGGAGCTGCTCACCGTGGTAGCTGGCATGCCTGGCCATGTATAGTGGCCAGACCCCATGCATGCTCGCTCACACATCCCTCACTGCTCCATGCCTGTCTCACCCTTGGCAGGCATGGGATCCAGGCCAGTAGCACAAGCTGAACTCAGCCTGCCAGGCTGAGTGGGTGGAACAAGACCAGTGAGCCTGAGGAAAGGTGCTACCAACCACAAAGGTTTCCAGCTGGCAAAGAGACACCCCAAGGATTCTATAACAATATCTTGGGGTTTTTTTCTTCTCTTTATGTGTAAGCTTTCCTCTACCAACTTAAATGTGAAATTTATTTATAATGGCTATTTTAATGTACTTCCCTTTGAATTATATCATCTATTATTTCTGTGTATGTTTCTATTGACTATTTTTTCTCCTTATTGTGACTTCTTTTGATTCCCTCTCCTTGTGTCACATCCTGGGAAATTTTTCTGCTTCTTTGCATGCCTGAACTTTTTTTTTATTAGATTGTAAATATTGTGAGTTGTATGTTTTGGGTGCGGAGTACTTTTGTTTTCCTTTAAATATTTTTCTCTTTTCTCTGGGAAGCAGTTAAACTGCTTAGAATTAATCTACATTTCAAGTCTTGCTTTTAAGGGGTGTTAGGTTGGGTTCAGCCACGCCTAAATGTAGGGTACTTGCACTGCTCCTGAGGCTATACATTTCTAAGGATTCTACTCAATATCTTGTGTGTTTGAGGTCTTTCCATCCTGGCTGGAGAGCACAGGAGCTGTTTTGGGCCTTGTGTTAGCTTTAAAGATTATTCTGTTTACTTCTTTATGATGGTTATTTCCTTGGCCTAGAAGGTTTCTCATATTTATGCAAAGATCATAAAGCAAAATATTGAAGGATATCTATCTTCTGACATTGAAAGTTTTCCCTCATTTTAGCTCTCCTCTTTGGCACTCTTCTCCAAACTATAAATTTTGTCTTCTCAACTCAGGATGACTGTGGGCTCCATTTGAGTTCCTTCTCTTTGTGCCATGGCCCGGTAACTGTCTCTGGGAAATAAGCAAGGGTACTTACGGCTCACCTCATTTAAACAAATGAGGTTTTCCTTTTCTCAGATAGTACTGTTTTGCCCTGCCTTTTGTCAAATGCCTGAAAACCTTGGCTTCATATATTTTGGTCAGTTTTCTAGTTGTGTAAGTCAAATAAATACCATCCTACTATTCCATCATGGCCAGAATCTGAATTCACAATCACTTCTGATTTTAGGGTTTTTTTTTTCTTTTTTTGAGACAGAGTCTCACATTGTCCATTGTCACCTGGGCTGGAGTTCAATGGTGAAATCTCCACTCATTGCAACCTCTGCCTCCCGAGTTCAAGCAATTCTCTGCCTCAGCCTCCCAAGTAGCAGGAATTACAGATGCCTGCCACTACGCCCACTAACTTTTTGTATTTTTAGTAGAGGCAGGGTTTCACCATGTTGGCTAGGCTGGTCTCAAACTCTTGACCTTATGATCCACCGGCCTCAGCCTCCCAAATTGCTGGGATTATAGGTGTGAGCCACTATACCCAGTCAATATCATTTTATTTAATGCAACAATCATGCTTGTTTTATTAATTATATTATCTGTAGATTTTTTAGGTTATTTATATAGAAAATTATATAATCTGAAAATAAAATGACAATATTTTTTCCCCTCAGTCCTCATATTATTATATTTTTTCCCTGTGTTATTCTACTGGTTAGGACTATCAGTATAATGTTAAATAGAGATAGGTTGAGATGGGCTGGCTCTGAGTCTCCACCCAAATCTCATGTTGAATCGTAATCACCAGTGTTGTGGGGGGAACCTGGTGGGAGGTGATTAGACCATGGGGGCAAATTTTTCCCAAGCTGTTCTCATGATAGTGAGTGAGTTCTCATGAGATCTGATTGTTTAAACATATGTAGCACCTCCCCCTTTACCTCTCTCTGCTGATACCATATGAATGTGTGCTTGCTTCCCCTTCACCCTTTCACCGTGATTGTAAGTTTCCTCCCGTACAGCCTGTGGAATTGTTAGCCAATTAAACCTTTTTTATTTATAAATTATGCAGTGTCAGATAGTTCTTAATAGCAGTGTGAGAACAAATGAATATATGGATATATGGAGGTATAACATTTTTATTTTGTTTCTAAGCTTATCTACTTTATGTGCATTTCATTAGATTAGTAAGATCTATATTTTTAAAGTCATGAATATATATTAATTCAAAAATATTTTCAATGTCTATTAATATAATCATATGGCTTTTATTCTTTTAATTAATGATGTGGCAAATAACTGAGCATTTTCTAATATTCAACTTTTTTTGTCTTGAGTTAAATCAAGTTTGTAGGATACATTAAATATTGTTGTATATGAATATATGGGGTTTGCTATATTTTTTAAAAGCTTTCCATTTGTTTTCCTCATTCAGACTGAATTTTTCTTTCTTTCAGATTCCCTATCTAGTTTTGGGATCATGGTTATGATAATCTTAAACAAATAATTAAGCCATAATCCCTCATTTTTTTATTTTGAAAATCTTGTGTGAATTTGAAAGTATGTGTTCTTTTAATATTTGATAGAACTCCAAAATAGATCTGTAAAATACATTGTTACATTGTTGGAATGAAATCTTTTTAATAGATCAGCATTCCTTCTCAAAGAGAAGATGGGTAAATTTTGACTTTTTTTTCTAGCACATGTATTTTTTTCTAGTGGTTCTGATGTGATAAGTATGGATATTTCAGGATCATCGCTATTTGTCACCTTGTCCCACACATGACCAGAGAAGCTCCAAAGAGTTACATATTTAAAAAATTATCTCCACACATATTTGAAGATAATTTTAAAATGTTTGCTTTCTTTTATAGTATTAAGAATTTTCCATTAAAAAATCTGGAGACAACAGATGCTGGAGAGGAAGTGGAGAAATAGGAACACTTTTATGCTGTTGGTAGGAGTGTAAACTAGTTCAACCATTGTGGAAGACAGTGTGGCACTTCCTCAAGGACCTAGAAATAGAAATTCCATTTGACCCAGCAATCCCATTACTGGGTATATACCCAAAGGATTATAAATTATTCTGTTATGAAGACACATGCACACGTATGTTCATAGTAGCACTGTTTACAATAGCAAAGACCTGGAACCAACCCAAATGCTCATTGACGATAGAATGGACAAGGAAAATGTGGCACATATACAGCATGGAATACTATGCAGCCATAAAAAGGACGAGTTTGTATCCTTTGCAGGGACATGGATGAATCTGGAAACCATAATCCTCAACAAACTGACACGAGAACAGAAAATCAAACACCACATGTTCTCATTTGTAGGCGGGTGTTGAATGAGAACACATTGACACAAGGAGGGGAGCATCACACACTGGGGTCTGTTGCTGGTGGGACAAGGGAGGGACAGCAGAGGGGTGGGGAGGTCCGGGGGGATAACATGGGGAGCAATGCCAGATGTAGGTGATGAGGATGGAGGTAGCAAACCACATTGCCATGTGTGTCCCTATGCAACTATCCTGCATGATCTGCACATGTACCCCAGAAACTAAAGTACCTTGAAAAAGATCAAACCACACACACACAGAAAAGAATTTTCCTCTTAAAGGAGGAAATAATTGTCTTCTCTCTGTTACTTGTTAAATTAAATGGTGTTTCCCCAGGACAGGGCTACCCCTTTTTGTATTCTTTTTTTCCCATATTTAATTGATAAATAAAAATTGTATATATTCAAGAAGTGTGACATCATTATCTGATATATTTATACATTGTGTAATGATTACCACATCAAATAAATTAACATACCCATCACCACCATGCTGTTCCTTAGATGCCCAGAACTTGTTCATCTGATAACTGAAAGTTTGATCAATATCTCCCCATCTTCCCATATCCTATCCCCTAAAACTATGGTTCTACTGTCTACTTCTATGAGTGTAACTTTTCAAGATTCCACATATAAGTGAGATCTTACAGTATATGTCTTTCTCTGCCTGGATATTTTCACTTAGCATATTGTCCTCCAGATTTATCTATGTTGTAACAAATGACAGGATTTCCTTCTTTTCTAAGGCTGAATAATATTTGTATATGTAATATACAATGTGATAAGTATAAGATATTATACATTGGAATATATATGCAACATATATATTATATATTAGTGTATATATACACATATAAATCACATTTTTTAATCTATTCATCTGTTGATGGACACGGATTAATTCTATATTTTGGCTATTGTGAATAATGCTACAATAAACATGGGCAGCAGATATATCTTTGACACCAATTTCATCTCTTTTAGATGTATACCAAGAAGTGGGATTGCTGGATCACATGGCAGTTCTATTTTTATTTTTTTTTTGAGGAACATATATTTGTTTTCCATAGTAGCTGTACCAATTTACAGTCCCACAAATATACAAAGCTTTCCTTTTCTCCACACCTTCACCAACACTTGTTATCTGTTATCTTTTTGATAATAGTCATCCTAACAGGTGTGAGATAATCTTATTGTAGTTTTGATTTGCATTTCTCTGATGATTGGTGTCTCTGAACACCTTTTCATATACTTGTTTGTCATTTTTATGTCTTCTTTAGAAAAATGTCTATTCAAGTTATTTGCCATTTTTTGAATTGGGTTATTCATGGTTTTTTGTTTGTTTGTTTGTTTGTTTGCTATTGAGATGTCTAAGTTCCTTGTATGTTTTGAATATGAACTCCTTATCAGATATTTGATTTGCAACTATTTTCTCCCATTCTATAGGCTGCTTTTTCATTTTGTTGATTGTTTCATTTGCTGTGTGAAAACATTTTAGTTTGAACAAATCCCACTTGCTTATGTTTGCTTTTGTTGCCTGTGTTTTGGTGTCATATTCTAATTCTTTGTTGTCCTTTTGCCATCAAATGATTTAAAAGTATTTTCTACTGTAACTTGTAATCTGTTGCCCAGACTGATCAAAATAGAGGGGATGGAGAGAAATAGAAGAAATAAACAATGTCAGGAAAAGAAAAAGACACATTATCACACATTCTATATAAATTAGAAAACCTAAGTAGATATTAACAAATTTAGACCCATAAATTTGAAAGTTTGATGAGACAAATTTGAGAAAAGAAAAAACTTACCAAAATGGACACATGAAATCACGTCTTATATTTTAAGATTTCAAATCTATGTTTAAGAATTTTCCTTCAAAGAATATTTTAGATCAAGGGTTTCTTCAAGGAATTCTATGAAATATGTAAGATGGAAATGGCACCAGTCCATTTTATATAGTCAATGCATAAAGGCTAATTATATTTTCACATAATTTAAAAGACACTGTTTATGACGACATTTCAAAGCTTCAAACCTGGGAACAAGTCTAATGAGAGATCTACAACACATATATAGAGATTAAAAATATATATACTAAATACGTGGAAGAATATGACTTTTACATGGATTGGAAGACACAATACCATAGAAATGTCACTTCCCCCAGATGGATTTTTAGATACAATGAAAATCAAATTAAAATCTTGGCAAGTTATTTTTCTGAAAACTGTTGAAAACATTTAGAATCACATTAAAAATTCATACGGCCATGAAGAGTCAAAACGATTAAAGAATTTAGAATCTAGTTGGAGGATTAAACTATGATAAAACAACATTTATTATAAAGCTATAGTAATTAAGAAAATGTAATATTGGTATAGCAATAAATAAATAGGCCAATGGGACAGAAAAACAGAGCATAGACATAGAAACATACACAATAAATTGAAATTTGATTTATGGCAACACATGGGAGTAATGAAGAGGCAACAATCTCCCAACATGCTCAGTCAATTGGAAATTCACACAGGAAAAAGTGAATCTGAGCTGCTATCTCACATCATGCACATAAATAAGTTCCAGATACATTGTTGGTCTAACTGTGAAAAGTTTTACTTTTCACACTTGTACACTACAAGGCAACTTAAAACTCCCAGAAGATAAAAATAAATAATAATTTCATGATTTGTGGTAGGCAAAGATTTCTCATTCACAACACAAAAAGTTAGAACTACATAAAAAATTGATTTATAGAACTACATTAAAATTAAGAGAAATTGATTCATCAGAAGCACAATGAAGAGAGTGAAAAAGTAAGCCACAGTGTGGGAGAAAATATTTGTGATGCATATAAATGACAAAATTACTTATATTCAAAATATATAAAGAGCCAAAATCATTAAGAAAAAGAGATAACCCAGTAGAAAAATGGGAAAAACATTTCACATACATTTCACAACATGGAATATCCAAATGGCCAATAAATATTTGAAAATACATGCAACCCTGTTAGTCATTAGGGAAATGTAAAATATAATCACAGTGAGATACTATTATGTCCCTATGAGAATGGCTAAAAATGAAGAAAACTTGCAATAACAAGGGTAGAGAAAGGTTAGAGCAAAAAAAATTCCTTATATATAGTCGATGGGAATTTAATTTATACAACTGTTTTGGCAAATAGACAATGTTAGCTAATGCTGGGCATGCATTTAACTTGGGATGTAGCAATTACACTACAAGGCAACTTAAATTAGTACATATGTGAGATTAAAGTTTAGTGTGTTTTATGTGTCTATGAATGTTCATAGCAGTATTGTTTTTAATAGCCACAAATTAGAAACAACCAAATGTCTAACAAAACAGATTTATAATTTGAGATGCTTAAAGTATGTAGTGAATTTCTTTAGTATTTGCAGAATACTGCAAATTCTAGTAAATTCTAGTAAAGCACTAGATACACAGTTAAATAATTTGGCAGATTAAAGTACACTTAAGTTGTGAAAGGATATTTGATCACAAATCACCCACAACTTAAGTGTCATGTTAAAGGAGATATTGTTTAAAGGTCGCATAGAGGATCCATAGATAACTGGACACTTGGGTCAAATATTCCAAATCAGGAGTGTGTGGACCAAACATCGTGGGCAAGTTACAGCTGCCTCACAGAGTGAAACTTCAACAAAGGCTTAAAAGAATGTCCCCTGAGGAAATGGGACTTCGGATTCTCTTCTCACATTTCTGGGTCAGGAAACACTAAATTCTTATTTGTAAATTCTCTTAAATGTATATTTAAGAGTTTAAGGTGAGGTAATCCCCATGCAGAAATTCCTGAATAAAGGAAAAATAAATCAAGGGGAAAAAATGAAAGAAGAAAAAGTAAGAGAAGCCTAATAAACACAGCATAATTGGCCTGCAGAGATTTTTCTCTCTGAGGGGAAAGAAGATAACTTCTAAATCCTGCCTCTTGCCCAGCTCTCTCTTCCTGGGGAAGTGCTGGCCTCCTCTCATAGAGATAAGTCATCTCCAGGGCTGTCTTAGAACTTTAGCCATGAACCCAGGGTTTCCTCCTTAACACACACAGCCTCTTCCTAAACTTATATTTTATTTATTTATTTTTTATTTTTAGAAAAGGAATCTTTCTCCGTTGCCCAGGCTGGAGTGCAATGGCACAGTCTTGGCTCACTGCAACCTCTACCTCCTAGGTCCAAGCGATTCTCCTGCCTCAGCCTACCGAGTAGCTGGGATTACAGGCATCCATCACTACACCCAGCTAATTTTTGTAATTTTAGTAGAGACAGGGTTTCACCATGTTGGCAAGGTTGGTCTCAAATTCCTGACCTGGTGATCTGCCCGCCTTGGCCTCCCAAAGTGCTGGGATTACAGGCGTGAGCCACTGTGCCCAGCCTCTTCCTAGACTTTTAAGCCTCATGTGACAATTGGAATGAATTTGGCTGGCAGAAAAACAAAAGTCTCATTTTGACAATTGTTTCCAAGAAAACACAGCTTGAACAGTCAAGCTGAGGAGGAAGTTATCTTCGTATACCTCTGAGAAGAGAAGCACCCGGCATACGGCTTTGACAGCTTTCGCAGGAATCACCAGGCTTAGCTGGTCATGTTTCTTGCCTCCCACTGCAGCTCACAGCAGCACTAACTCTTGAAAATATGAAACGGAAGACAGGTTTGTGTTGACTGGCTCATAAATGACCACGGTGGGAAGGTAAATTCATCAGAATAACCAGCTTTAAAGCGTATTTGCTGCCAGCATTGTGGCTAATGCCTAAGGAAATGGGGATGGAGAGAGCAACTCACCCAGTTGACATTTTGGAGAAAAAGTCAAACTTTCCATATAGCTTTGTTTTTTGAAAAGAACACTTGTAATTCGTAACTATAAGAAGCTTGAATTATAAATTCAAGAAGAAAAGATGATACATGGGGTACATGGGGTGCTCTTCACCTTCACTATTATTGTCAATTATAACATTGCCACCTTTTGAAAATCTGTTTAAGTTTTATTTACATGCCTATTTTCAAAAATGTCAAGCTTTATTATTTTAGTTTTGCTTTTCTTCTTAAGAAATCATTATTTTTACAATTAGCATTATATTCTTATTCCATTAAGGATATGTACATTCCCTCCATCCAATGAATTAGGAAATACTTGAACTTATGCTCTCTTTAGACAAATCGAGAAGCTAGTTAATGAGAGCTGAACTGGCAAATGCAAGTCTATTGGCAAAGCAGTTCATTCGCTCCCAGAAAGAGGCAGTTAAAAAACAAACATGAAGATGGTACAGAAACATGGCATGGTAACTATGGGTATTTAAATTCTCTCTTTGGGTATTTTATTTCTATCTTTAATGGGTAACTACGGGTATTTTAATTCTATCTTTAATCAATACCTTCTTGAGCCTTTATGGGAAATTACCGGCCAAAAATCAGGGATTACTACATTTTGTCAAACTTTTAACTAATTTTTATTTTTTTAGGAAGTAAAAGGTTTAAAACTCCAAGAGATTAATGTCAGTTGGTTTTTCAGCCAGGTTTCCTTATTTGGTACCTGAGATCTATTAAGGAATCATCATATATACCCTTCTCTGTTAGTTTCAGCCCTTTGCTGATGAAATTTCTTCATATGAATCGTTTCATAGGTCATAGTAGAACTAAAGACTACCCCCTTGAATTTTTGGAACTAGTTTATAAAATGTCTGTTTATGGCTAAGTCCCACTGACAGGTCCAAGGCATTGATTTTCCCTTTGAGATGATGAGTCTCTCTTTTGTACCTGCAGCACCTGCCAGTTGTGCTTTCATAATTTTGCTATTTTTTTCATTAGGGATAAAAAAAGAAAGATTTCCTCTTTCTTTGATAGAAATATTATAAAGTGACTTATTCATCTTTTGAAGCTCTACAGTAAATTTTAAAGAATTAAAAAACTTTTAGTACTTTTATTGCCTCCTCTCATTGTAACTTACATAAATTTTCTCCTAAGATAGAAATGATTTATTATGCTTAGTTTATCCAAAGTTGAATAAAGGATTGTCATATGCAAATGCCCATTGACTTTTTGTCCACCAGCTAATCCAAGTGCTCTGGACACCCTACTTATCTGTAGTTAATAGCACTACCTGACTGCAGATGGAAGTAGGTAATATTTGGTTGGAACATCTGGGTCTAAGTTTCATTTTCTTTTGCTAAAAAACAGAGTAATTAAAAAGCAGGATATGTGGGAAACTGAGAGTAGGCTTTGGTAAAACCATAAAATTTTTCCAGATCATTTGTGATTTGAATAAGGTGCAAACACAAGATTACTAGGCGTTTCAAAGAGCATTTTTGAATACTAGAGCCCTTGAACTTTCTGAAATACTCTTTGTCATCAGTATTATAAAGTTTGGAGATGGTATTGAGCAGGCTAGAGTGTCCCCTTTGGTTCTGTGAGCAACAGTAGAAGGAGAACCGTACAAAAATGAGAGAAGACAAAGTTTTCTAAGGGGTGAAACAGCAAAGTATTTGAGATGAGGACAAGAGAAAAGGGAGCTGTGTGTGTGTGTGTGTGTGTGTGTGTGTGTGAGAGAGAGAGAGAGAGAGAGAGAGAGAGAGAGAGAGAGAGAGAGAATCAGCTGCCATTTCAATGAACTAATTCCAGTTAATTATTTTCCATCACACTATGGTCTCCAGACCATAACTGTCACTATTCAGGACACAATACAAATAGAACTGATGGGAATGTGCAACCAGATGACCATCACCTCTTAGTTAATAAGCTAACACTTGCAGCAAATATGTAAGTTCTTATCATTCATTAGGGAAGATAGTTGATGCATCACTGACATTTAGTTTCTGGACAGTCATAGCCTAATGTTAACACATACTCTGCTACTTTTCTGCAGGAGGATGAGAATGACACTGGGCCTTCCTCTTATCCTATCATCCAGATAAGAGACAAGCCTGAGAAGATTTCTCAAACTTGAGCAGCCAGGTCTTCCTTTTTTTTTTTCTTTACTATCCATGAAATGTAATTTTTGACAGTTTTTGTCACTTATAAATTATTTTGTTTTCTTTCTAAGATGAAACCCCAAATTTCTAATTATAAATGGATAAAAATGGAGCATCATATTTTTGTAGTCAGGGAATTCAGAGATTAAGAAGTTTCAAAAGTGTTATTATTAGGTTATTTTACTGTGGATTCAGAGATAGTAAGGAGGGAAAAACGAGTATCCAACAAAGAAGTAAGAAAACTCTATAATTAGAAATTGGATCTAAAAAAAGAGATTCAAATTTCATAATCTTCTTAATTCAAATGTCTAAGCATTTTAATAAAATCTTCCCCACTTAAGGAAGAAGATGTTTTCTTTTCCTCAATGAATATGAACATCTATAGGTTCCATTGTGGCCAAAACCTTCAAGAAGATGTTTATAATCTGAAAAACCACATCATTTAGTATTAGATGGGCTACCTGGTGTAAACGATCTCATAAAGCCCCTGCCACTCTCACGTTCTGGGACTTACTGATTTATTACTTGAGTTTGGTCCTCAGAGGCTCATGGATAGAGAAAACCAGACAAGGATGCATGAATTCATTCTGCTTGGATTGTCCAGTGCCTGGGAGATTCAGGTCTTCCTCTTTGTCCTCTTCCTGGATGTGTATCTGGTGACTATACTGGGGAACTTCCTCATCCTCCTCCTTATCAGGCTGGACAGCAGGCTCAATACACCCATGTACTTTTTCCTTGGTGTCCTGTCATTTGTGGACATCTGTTATACCAATAGCACTGTCCCACAGATGCTTGTTCACTTTCTGGCAGCCCGGAAGTCCATCCCATTCCACAGCTGTGTGCTCCAGCTGTGTGTCTCCCTGGCAATGGGCAGTATGGAGTTCTTCCTGCTGGGAGCCATGGCCTATGACCGCTATGTGGCTGTGTGCCACCCACTGCACTACACGGTCATCATGCATGGAAGGCTGTGCCTGGGGCTGGCAGTCGGCTGCCTAGTGGCTGGTTTCATGAATGCCCTGATGGAAACAATCATTACCTTCCAGCTTCCCCTGTGCCACAATGTTATTAATCACTTTGCCTGTGAGACCTTAGCAGTGCTGCGGCTCGCCTGTGTGGATGCCTCCTTCAACAAGGTCATGGTGGCCATTTCAGGGTTTCTGGTGATCCTGCTTCCCTGTTCTCTGGTCCTATTCTCCTATGCTCACATAGTGGCTACCATTCTTCACATTCCTTCTGCCCAGGGACGCCGCAAAGCCGTTGGGACCTGCGCCTCTCACCTCACCGTGGTTTGCATGTGCTTTGGGGCTACAATGTTCACCTACATGAGACCTGCAGGTAGCTCCTCCGTGGAACAGGAGAAGATGGTTGCCCTCTTTTATGCTGTCATGACTCCAATGCTTAATCCTTTAATCTACAGCCTGAGGAACAACGATGTGCAGAGTGCCTTACAAAGAGCATTGGAAAAATTTAGTGAAAAAGGATAAAGACTCAGTGAATTTCTCCTCTCCTCCAACAATCCAAACAAAGCCATTACAAACAAAGAAGAAATGATTGCTATGCACTTTCATGTATATTCTTTGTTAAACAATTTCTAAATAATTTTTAATTTGTGTTGCTGTTATAAATGACATTTTATTTTATTTTTCTAGTTGGTTATTGCTGATGTACAGATATTCCATTGATTTCTTTCTTTCTTTTTTTAAGAGACAAAGTCCGACCTTGCCTTCCAGGCTGGAGTGCAGTGGCAAAATCATAGCTCACTATAGCCTCGAACTCCTGAGCTCAAGAGTTCGAGGCTATAAGGAGCCATACTCCTTGCTCAGTCTTCCAAGTAGCTGGGACGACAGGTGTGCATCACCATGCATTGCTACATTTTAAATTTTTTGTAGAAACAGGGTCTTGCTATATTGTCGAGGTTGGTCATAAACTTGGCCTCAAGCAGTCCTCCTGCTTTGGCCTCCAAAAGTGCTGACATTACAGGAGTAGTCATTGATATCTGTAATATGGTCTTGTGTCTAGTTCTCTTATTAAAGCTAACAGATTGTTAGAAAAATTTTCCTAGATATATAATCTTATCATCTGTAAATAGTGATGATTTTGCTTACAGTCTTTGTAAATGTTATTTTCTTTTCCTATAGCACAGGCCAGGACCTCTAGTGTTCTCATTGTAGTCATGAGAATAGGTATCTTTTCTTATTCCTGATTTAAAGAAATGCATCCAGAGATTCTCCATCCAGTACACTGCTGTGGATTTGGAATATTTAACCTTTACCAAGTTGAGAAAGTTCCCTTCTAGTTCTATATCTTAATGATTTTTTTAATGGACAGATAAATACTTTGTCAATTGGTTTTTAATCCATTTATTGAAATCATCATATAAATTTTTCACTTTCAGTCTATTAACATAGTTAATTACATTGGTTAATTATTTTATGGTGAGCTATACTTGCATCCCTTGGGAAAAGCCGTATTTTATTATGATATATTATTTTAAAAACTACATTGGATTGCCTTAGCTAATATTTTATGTTATATTGTATGTTATATAATATTTCTTATATTTATATTATATTGCATCTCTTATGTTTATATTATATAATATTTTTATATTTATATTGTATATAAATATATTACATATAATATATAATTATAGATTATATTATATATAATTATATAATATTATATTATAATCCCCTTGCCTAGCTACAATCTTATTGCTTTGTAGAATAAATACTATACATGTTCACAGAATGAGATTAGCAGACATACGAATCAGAAGGGCAGAGATAATCCCAAGTAAAGATTAACCTGTAAAGCATGGAACTTACAACAAGAAATATTTATTTTCCTTCTCAAGGAACTTCTGCATGTTAACTTCCAAACAGTCAAGTAGTCTCACCTAGCTTATAAATAAGGCTATGAAATGCCATGTACTGCATTAAAACTTGGAAGAAAAAAGTGGAAATTGGATACTGATGAACAGAAGACAGTTGATACAATTTATATATCTTTAAAAGATCCAAGATATTCAATAAACAAATTAATAGAAATCATGAGAGCTCAGCAAGGAGGTTAGCATTTCTATACCCAAGCAAAGCTATAAAAATAATGAAACTGTCCTGTGTATAATAACAACACAAACCATAAAAGAACTATGAAATAAATCTAATAATACACATGTAGGGCCTTTAGTGAGAAATATCTAATGGTTTTTAAAGACATTTTAAAAAGTCCTAAAATAAATGGAGTGATAGCTGCTTCTGGCAGAAAAGCAATTAATATCATAAAAGTGAAATTTTCTCAAATGAGTATGTGAATTCAAGGAAATAGCAATCCAAATCTAGAATACACTGTTAAAAATGGTACTTGATAGGCTGATTTAAAAATTTGCCTGAAAGGAAAGCTATCAAGCAAGAGTAACTAAAAAGTTTGTGAGTGAGAAAGGGGTGAAATAAATGAAAAAGTACCTGCTCTATTCCATATCAAAGCATATCATAAAGTAAATATAATTAAAACTATCTTATTGGTGTAGAGAAAGACAAATGCATCAATGAATCAAGATGCAGTCCTAAAAGAAACTTTCATATATGGGAACCTAATATAACATATATTCATAATCTCAAATAAATTTAGAAAAATATGTACTAAAAATGATGTTGGTACAAATGTCTATTCTAAAAGGACAAAGAGATGTCATGTTTTTGCTTATACACCATATAAAAAAAATTCTTAAAATCTGAAGATGAGGAAGTGTATTTTACAAATGAGTTTCTATTTGTTTCCTCCTGGAAGTGTATAATGCTAAAAGAATAAGAAATGAGATAATAAACTCACAAAGTAAAGAATACAGTACATAATTTAAAAAAACATATTTAATGAGAGAGATCAGCAACATTTTGGAAGCTAGAAACCAACTTTTTTCTTTTCCCTAGCCTTGCATTCCTTTTGTCTTTTCTTTTTAAGATCCAGAGCTACCTCGGGCTCTAATGAATTTCTCTCTCCAACTCCAGCACTCACAGGGGTGGTGAGCTCTCTTTAGGTAGATTGTTAATTGTACTTAGAAAGTGATTCTGAGATCATTGGCCAGGAAAAGATACCATTGGGTCAGCTTCAGAACAAGCCAGGGAGAAGAAATCATAAGCTAGCTTTCCCAGGGTAATGCCAGGTAGCTGAGCAGACTGTAAGAGAAGCCTGCATATTAACAATGCACACAAGGAAATCTCCACTCTCACCCTTGGGGAAGGGGAGAGAGAAATGCATTGCAGTTCTATAGGTTTTGCTGCACAATGCTTAGCATCCTCACTGGAGATCTATCATTAATGATTCTGAGAAGTAAAATTTCTAAGTTAAAAACCAGGATAAGATCTGTCTTCTTTCAAGTAAAAACAAGACAAAAGTTATAAGAAGGTTATAGAAGTGATGGTAGAATTCCAAACCCAGATAGCAAGCAGCCCACTATAAAGCAATATCTCTCTGGGAACTGGTATCAAAAAGTCTCCCTGCCCATGCTCAGACCTGATTATGCACATAGAGCATTCCAATGGTCTCCTGAGTTGCCTGGACCAGGAGCTATTGCTCAAATGGAAGTTGAATTGGAATGAAGAAGTTGAGATTTAATCACATCTACAAGCCCATAAAATTAGATAAAAGTTCTCTCCATCCAAAGGTGGCATCACTGAAGACTCAAACATAACCCCCTTGAGAAATTAAACTTTGGTGAGCCCCTTCCCATGCTCCAGAGACAAAGAGATAAAACTTTGTTTGCAAAGTTGAGTGTAGGTTAGGATAGTGGGTGCATACGTGACCAGACAAAGCGGGGTCGGGGGGAGGGCGAAAATAAAAGAAATCAATAAACAAAATATAATTGGCCTCTCAAGATTTCATCCCCAAAGTTAGAGAAAGTTATCTGTTCCAACTGTACTTACTTCAAATTCCATGACGTTCCCAGCCCTGCCATCCTTCCAAGATACAGGGCGTCTTTCTTTACTCTCCACAGGTGAGTCAGGAATTTTCCTTGATTCTTCAACATTTAATTATCATGGTGAATCATGAAACCTGGTTCCTGTAATCCCTGGCTTCTCCCATACTCTTCAGGCCTGAGGGTATGGTTGCTTGATAGAGTTGTCTACCAGTGAAAATCTGTCCTAACAAAATGTGTTCTGGGTATTCAAATTAGGAAGCCAGAACTTTTCAAGTGATTTAAGGGTTCCCAACCTTTAGGATGGGCCTAAGCTTCCTAAGGAGTGAGCAGCAGGTCCTTTTTCCTTTATGACCATTGATTGTTTCTTAGAGAAAAGTTAAGAGTTTTCACTTCCTCCCATAGGTAACTTATCAGTAAGTTCCTTCATTTGTTGATTCTTATTTACACTCCAATATCCACTTCCCTTTCCCCATTTACTCATTTTGCATAATTTTCTCTTTCAGTTATTTATCCATCTATCTATTTATTTATTTAAACTTGGAATAATTGTTTTGAGAAAGATATGTAATGTATATATGTGAAGACGTTTTAAACTAAGATGAAATTTACACACATAAAATTAACAACATTAAAGTGTACAATTCAGAGACATAAAGTGCATTCACAATATTAAGTTTCCTTGTTTGTATGTGTACTGGCAAGGAGGCATGAAAAGAAGTGTGTGGAAAGCTTTGGCATGTGCATATGTCTGTATGTGGAAACCAGAGTGGGCACCATGGAGAACATTCTTGTGACTATGCAAAGACCCCTGGTTCTTTCCTACCTGTATGGGGATTCTGAGGTAACCACATGGCCACTCAACATTATAGCTCTGCCTTTGGCATGATTAGCAAGTAACCTGGAAACATAGTCCCCTTTTGATTCTAGTGTGACAGTAACTATTTACATAAATAGTGGGAAATATGTTGGCATGATCTATAAGCTCTCGCACTACAAAAAATGGATTCTAAGTTCCTGATGGGAAACAGCTAAGAAGGGACAAATATTTCCAACCAGGTAAGACTCTTCAGGACAGGATCTCTTACCTTTCCTCACCTTTTTCTTGTTTTACCTATACAAGACTATGCTGAAGTTCAAATTTTCTTCTGAAAGCTAATTTTTAAATATAAGTACTCACTTTTATCTACTTCTAATTTAGCTCATTTGTGATTAACAAGTTGAAATTGTATATCTTTATGGTGTACAACATGATGTATTTATGGTGTACATGTTTTGATACCTGCATATACTGTGGAATGGATAAATTAAGCTAATTAACATATGAATTGACTCACGTACTTATCATTCTTTTGTGGTAAGAATACTTAAAATCTACTCTGTTAGCAATTTTCAAATACATCATGTATTGTTATTACAATACAGAATCACCATGATGTACAATAGATCTCTTGAATGTATTCCTCCTGCCTAATTGAAATTTTGTATTATTTGACAAACAACTCCATTGTGTTCCCATTATTTTCCATAATCAAAGCATTTTAATTTTCCTTAGAGGAGAAAAACAGTCTCTCCAACATGTACCCACAGTAAGCTGTTATGCTCATTATCATATCAGACATAAAGGACGATTACCTTTACAAGTGTTTAAAAGAGGCTAGTTAACCATATATAGCAAAAAGAATCCCTAAAGGGGGAAAATGCTGGTGTTTCTTCTCTTTGACCTGTTGCCCCTGAGGCTCAAAAGCCAAACATTACCTTCATGGGTAAGTGGGGAGAAGTGTACACTCGTACAATGTGACTCTTGGAATAGTCTCTGAACTGAATGAGATCGAAACTAGAAATTAAATTTGTCTTCTTGATACATCTCCTGATTTTTACATTCATTTACTCCTCTGCCTTTAAACTAGACATGTCCAACCCACAGCCTGTGGGCTGCATACAGCCCAGGATGGCTTTGAATGTGGCCGAACACAAATTCATTATCTCTCTTAAAACATTATGAGATATTTTTTTGCAATTTTCTTTTTAGTTCATCAGCTATCATTAGTGTTACTGTATTTTATGTGTGGCCCAAGACAATTCTTCTTGCAGTGTGGCCTAGGGAAACCAAAAGATTGGACACCGTGCTTTAAACAGTGACTATCACTGTGCATAACACGAGGTCACGCTATAGACAGGAGTGGCAAAATGCATAAAATGCATGCCCAACAGATTATCAGATAATCTTTGGTTTCCTACTGACTCCCACTTTCTAGGCATAAGACCTATTTTTTCACTTGCAAAATATAGATAACAAGCAAAAGTTTGAAATTAAGTTGTTTATTATATAGTATAAAAACATACCCATTTTGGTATGTTTTTAGTTTTATTTGTGATATATATGTAAATAGATGTATATTTGGCATAAAGACTGGCACAGAGTATGTGCTCAGAAAACAGCGTATAAGGTTATCTCAATTTCATGTAGACATCAGTGCAGTCACAACTTAATTCTTCTCTTAACATTCTTTCCACCCCGTCAACTTTGGCTTTGCCTCACCAAAAGTGCTTCTTAACATTCTTTCCACCCCATCAACTTTGGCTTTGCCTCACCAAAAGTGCCTCTTAACATTGTATCCACCCCATAAACTTTGGCTTTGCCTCACCAAAAGTGCTTCGGGAGCTTGCTTGTTTTCTTCCCACCACTTTCTATTTTTGTAGACAAGATTGAAGAAAATTTTCTGAAACCAAATCTGACCATTCAGTGGTTTACTGGGCAATTGACTTGGGTAAGTTATTTGAAACAATTTTACTAAGAAACAGGTCTTGCTTTGACTTTAATGCCTGCCACCTTTAAAAATATCAAATACATTTTATTTGGGGGGAAAAAACCCAAAGTGATGACATTGTTTCTGAGAAAAAACAGCAATTGACTTGGGTAAGTTATTTGAAACAATTTTACTAAGAAACAGGTCTTGCTTTGACTTTAATGCCTGCCACCTTTAAAAATATCAAATACATTTTATTTGGGGGGAAAAAACCCAAAGTGATGACATTGTTTCTGAGAAAAAACAGCATGGCTTGATTTTTGGAGAGAGGTAGAAAAATACCATAGTTTGTTTGTTCAATTGTTTGTTCATTTTTTTCTTTAAGCCTTTGTTACAGAAGTGTGAAGTGTCAATGAATCTGACCTTAACCATAATTTCCACATGGATATCAGCTGTGCACACATCATCCCCACTGATAATATCTGGAAAACTTGCTGTATCACAGTTGCATTTGAGCTCTTGGTAGGCAGCACTAAAGAAAGGTTATTTGAAGTAAGTCTTGCATACAGTGTAAGACAGATCACTCGTATTCCTTTAAATAACAGGTCACCATAGAAACATTTCTAGAAATTCTTCATCCCATTTTGGTATGTTTTAAGTTTTATTTGTGATATAGATAGTTGTTTAGTTCATTTGTTTAAATCTTATAATAACGTAGTAAACATAAAACAACTAGTAATTCATTCAACATTAATACTGCCAGTGATAAGCAATTCTTGAAGTGTGTGTATGTGTAATATATATATGTGTATATATAGATAGATAGATGATTAATATGTAGATAGATAGATCAATCGATAGAAAGATGATAGAGAGGTGTAATTCCCTTCTAAATCTGAAGATTTGCAGATGTCTGCAGCCATCATGAATGTTAGATAGGAAGGAGAAAATGAAGGAAAAAAGCAAACACTCTAATATGGAGGAAATATAGTTAAAATCTTCAGTTTTAAAGTAACACCTCCAGAGAAGGTACTTACGTTGAATTTTTTAGAAAACTCCCTTGCCTGTCCAAATGAACCTAGCAAGCCCCCTCAATCTGAACTGTATTCTGAGAACTACAGTGTAGCAAGCCCTAGGTTGGGAGAAAAGCACTAGGAATAGGAAGACTGGATAAGTCTTACACTTAGTAGTATTATGTAGTATACTCTTCAGCTGTTGGTAAACCTCTAAAAAGCATTTGGGTACCCCAAATACATTTACACTGGGATAGAGGAACACTGTAAACCTCACCAGTGGATATTTGTATCAGGTCTTTCATGACTAGGAAATTTCCTAGCCCATATGTCTTTAGAACAAATACCTTTTATAATAGTATAAAATGGGGCAGAACAAAAAGAAATTGGTGTACAAATAGATCTAGCACAACAGGAAATTACAAGAAAGGAAACAAAGTAATTAACAATGCTACTACTTTTTAGTTATGGGGATTAAAATCTAACTTTGAAAGTTCTGGCAAAATATTGCTCTTAATTGTAAATTATCTATTTGTGATGAAGATTTTGAATCCTTTTATCTTTTCACACTGGGAACAACCTTACACGTTTAAGCATCATGCATTTTTCCCCCAATCTAAGATGTTAAGCATGAATTCTCTGATGATTTGGAGGTGGATGACTGAAAACTCTCAATGCAAGGTATTGAATGATGTTATGTAATCATTTTCACAAATTGTTACTTTACACCCAATTTCTGAAAGCTCTATGTTTTTAATAAATTCCTTGGTGTCTTGGATCTTATTCAAAACAATACTAAAACCTGAATATTTTCTGAACAACCATTTGAATATTGCTAGCTGCATAATAATGACCTTTAAACTATTCCAATCATCTATGTTATAAGTTGTGTGATCTCTAATAGTTGTTTCAAAAGTTTTTTTTGTTTGTTTTGTTTTGTTTTTGAGACGGAGTTTCACTGTTGTTATCCAGGCTGGAGCGCAATGGCGCGATCTCGGCTCACTGCAACCTCCGCCTCCTGGGTTCAGGCAATTCTCCTGCCTCAGCCTCCTGAGTAGCTGGGATTACAGGCACGCACCACCATGCCCAGCTAATTTTTTTGTATTTAGGCTGAAACTAGAATCTTTCAATAAATTCAACTATAGTGTGTTGTCCCTTATAGTTATATCATGACTAGGGTAGAGTCTTGGAATACTAACCACTTGTTGGAAATAAATCCTTTAGGTACTTTTGCAAGATTCTCTCTAAGACCTCAGACTCTGTCTAAATTCATTGGTTATGAATCACTTCCTTCAGTAACTAAGAAAACATTTTACAAGTTTTATTTTGGGGTTAAAAAAACTACTACTAGTGTAAGGTGATATCTTCTTGTGATTTTTATTTGCATTTCTCTAATAAATACTGATGTTGAACATTTTTTCATATACCTGTTGCTATTTGTATGTCTTCCTCGGAAAAATGTCTATTCAGTTCCTTTGCCCATTTGTAACCTTTTTTTGGGCATTGAGCTGTGGAAATTTCCTGTATATTTTGGATATTAATCCTTTACCAGATATATGGTTTGAAAATACTTTATCCCATTCTATAGGTTGCCTTTCCATTTTGTTGGTTGTTTCCTTTGCTGTGCAGAAGTTAAATAAAGTGGTTAAAAAAAAAAACTATTACCTATGTCACAATGTTCTAGAATTAAAGCCTTATCTTCTATCTTTCTATCTTCACTGGTGAGGACTGATCCATTTTCTATAAGAAATGAATAAACTATACTATCCCTGAGAAAACTTCATTATTGAGTAGTAATCTGACATCACTAAACACTTCATTAAGTTCACCTTGTGGGGGACAAGAGATTAGTTTTAGCAGTTATGTGTATCTTCTCTTGTGTAACACCTGATCCTAGAAGTTGGCCACTTTCGGTTGGTCTTGGTTTACTGGAGGAAGCCTTTCCAGTTGACACTCTAAAAGTAAAAGCACAAATTACAGAAAACAAACACAAAATTGTTTAATTATACAATATCTAAGAACCTATTAAAATTGTTCGTGGTATCAAGGATGCATTCCACCGAGAAAGGGTGAGCAGGGTTGTGTCTGAAATGTCCAGAGGAGAAAGCCAGTAAACAAAAAGAAGTTAGATGGTAGTGAACAGCAGTCAGAACTCAGATATAGCTTTCACATGGATAAAAAAACTTTCTCATTTCTTCCGTAATCACTACTAAAATGAGTAAGACTTTAGATCTAAATACTGCATTAATTTCCTTCCTCTATTTAAGAGCAGATGTTCAGGAGAAGAAATTATATTCCAATAAATCAAATTTTAAGAATGTAACTTCTTTTTTCTTTGATTTTCCTGCACAGCTGGGTCCCACTGTTGTCCTCACACCTGGGTGCATTGTTCAAGCAGAGTTTGGATGGTGATTTGGCTGAGATATTCTAGGGGGACTTTAAGTTCAGATGGGCAGGCTCTTCATATGGCCTGCAAATCATCTTCCAATCCTTCATTTCCATGACTGGTTATTTCTACATCTTTAGTGTGGTCCTTGGAAGCTCATGGGTCAGGAAAATAAAAACCAGACATGGGTGAGTGAGTTCATTTTGCTGGGGATTTCCAATGATTGGGGCATTCAGGTCTCCCTCTTCATCCTGATCCTGGCCATGTATTTGGTTACTATTGTAGGAAACACCCTCATTCTTCTTCCTATCAGACTGGACAGCAGGCTTCATACCCCCATGTACTTCTTCCTTAGTGTTCTGTCATTTGCAGACTTTTGTTACACAAACAGTATTGTCCCACAAATCCTGGCCCACTTGATCTCAGCTTGAAAGCCCATCCCATTCCACAGTTGTGTGCTCCAGCTCTATGTTTCTTTGGGATTGTGTGGGTCTGAGTTCTTCCTGCTGGGGGCCATGGCCTATGACCACTACGTGGCCACGTGCCACCCACTGCACTACACGGTCTCATGCATGGGGGCTGTGCCTGGGGCTGTCAGCTGGCTGCCTGGTGGCTGGCTTCTCAAATTCACTAATGGAAACGATCATCACCTTCCAGCTTCCCCTGTGTTGCGATGTTATTAATCACTTTGTCTGTGAGACCTTAGCAGTGCTACAGCTCGCTTGTGTAGACATCTCCTTCAACAACATCATGGTGGCCATCTCTGGATGATCATGCTTCCCTGTTCCCTTGTCCTATTCTCCTATGCTCACATAGTTGCTGCCATTTTGCACATTTGTTCTATTCAGGGACACCGCAAAGCCTTCGGGACCTGTGCCTCTCACCTCGCTGTGGTTTGCATGTGCTTTGGAGCTACCATCTTCACCTACCTGGTGCCACAGTCGGCCTCCTTGGCAGAGGAGGAGATGATTGCTCTCTTTTATGGGGTGGTGCCACCCATGTTGAACCCCTTGATCCACAGCTTGAGAAATAAGGAAGTTAAGGCTGCTCTCCGGAAAGTTTTAGAAAGACGCAGATAAAAAGTCAAGACTCTAAGAACCTCTTGTTATCTATTGTCAGAACCAAAAAGGAGATCAGATAATTGTAGACAGGACTCCCACACTTAAACTAAAAGAAGACTATCGTCAAATCCTTGCATTCGAACAAAGAATTCCTCCAAATGCTTAATAAATTTTTTTATGTAAGCCAATACTTGAAAATATACATGTTAGGAATCAATGAGATAGCTTCTTTGTAGACTTCTCTCAGATATTCAGTGATTTGGGGGCTTCATCTGCCACTTTTGGTTTTATTAGGGTGTCAATGTATAAAGGAATGATCCCCAGCTTCATCAGGCAGACCTGACTCCTGATCCTTGTTCTGTCTCTCACTACCTGTGCTCTCTGGCAAGTTATTGAAATAACATATGCCTTAGTTTTCTTCTTTGTTAGATAAGAAAATTGTGCCTAGCTTCCAGAGTGGATGCCACTTTTAATGTGATATTGATGGAAAGGCTTTCCTCATGAAACAAACAATAAGGATAGGCAAAAGTTATTAATGCATTTATTTCAGTGGAGTCAGACTGTGAGAGGCAGAAAATATGGAGAAATCCTGGTTTAAATAAAATAGACATTAATTTAGAGTTAGGCAAGGTAAGCCTGCCTAACTTGAAGTTGTAAGAATTGAGGCTTGTTCTGTTTATAATATACTATTCTAGGCATATAACTTCTACCTTATAGTTCAAGAAATGGCTTGAATTTCAGCCAACACATTCACATGCTGGCCATCAAAAATAAAGAAGAGGGCAGGTGGGGTGGTTCATGCCTGGAATCCCAGCACTTTGGGAGGCCAAGGTGGGGGAATCACAAGGTCAAGAGATCGAGACCATCCTGGTCAACATGGTGAAACCCCGTCTCTACTAAAAATACAAAAAATTAGCTGGGCATGGGAGAATTGCCTGAACCCAGGAAGCGGAGGTTGCGGTGAGCCGAGATCATGCCATTGCACTCCAGCCTGGGTAACAAAAGCAAAACTCCATCTCAAAATATATATATAAATTAGCTGGGCATGGTAGTGCATGCCTGTAGTAGCTACTCAGAAGGTTGAGGCAGGAGAATTGCTTAAAACCCAACAGGCAGAAGTTGCAGTGAATTGAAATAAATAAAAACAAAGAAAAGAGGAAGGAGCATACCCACTTCCTTTAGAGACCTTATTAAAAACTCACACACACAAAAAATACTGCATAAATTCTACTGGCTGATTAAAACTTAGTTACTTGGCCACTCAAAGGTGACAGTGTAATTGTTGGTAATCATGTGCCTAAAAATCAATCAGAACTTCTGATATTAAGAAGGAAAGGGAGAATAAATATAGATGGATCTAATAATTTGTGACCATAGTACTTGCAAGAAAATTAAGCACATCTACTTAATGAAACATGAGGTGATAGGACAGCAGAATGATATGCAAAAGGATCTAAGGATTACAGGTAAAGTAGGGACATACACACACAAACTATTTCAGATTTTAGAAGGATATTAAAGAACAGGATTGCAGTTTAGGAGCAGCTCAGGATTGCAGCTCCCAGTGAAAGTGCAGAGGGTGAGTGGATGCGGCATTTCCAGTCAGATATTTATTGCCCACAGATGAGGAGATTCCTAGACAGAGGAGCCCCACAGGTCATCAGCATGGCTGTTTTGGCTGGCATGGCTATTTTGCCTGTGCCCCAGCACAGTGGTTCTCCATACAAAATACACTGGTCTGGTTGCCCTTTTAAGCTGGCGATTGGAGTTCCGGGAAGATAGAGTCACCCACTCATCTGACTAAACAGGGGACAGAAACAGGGAGCCAGGGCAGGAGATTCCCAGGCAGCGCCATTGTTTCAGCCAGTGCAGTGGGTTGCAGCACAGGATATCACACAGATCCTGGCCCCTTTTCAACAGGGAACTGGAACACCTGGGAGAGAGTCAACTGTTCAACTTAAAAAAAAAGACTCTGAGGCAGGGAGCCAGGTGATGACACTTGGCGGGTTCCACCCCCCCCCAAAAAAAACCAGCAATTGGAAACGCCCTGGGTTGAGAGTTTCACAGCAAGCACAGCTGAACCCAGGATGGTCCAGCTCTGTGGGGGAGGGGCATCCACCATTACCAAGGCACTCCACCCCTATGGAGGTAGACTGCCATTGCTGCGGCAGCCCGCCATTGCTGAGGCAACCCGCCACTACAGAGAGTCCACCATTAGAGAGGTGGGCCACCATTTCTGAGGCAGTTCTAACCACACCCATATAAACAGTACTGCAGGGAAGTTCACGCAGCAGTAGGGCAGAGCACACAGCAGCTCAGCAAAGCCTCTGCAGGCAGACAGTTACTAGGCTGCCTCCTTACTGGGCAGGGCAGCCCTGGAAAAAAAGGCAGCAGCACAACAGAGACTCATAAATAAAGCCCTAACTCCCCAGGACAGAGCACCTGGGGGAAAAAAAAGGGGGTTATGAGTTCTGCTGCAGCAGACTTAAACATACCTTCCCAGCAGCTCTGAACAACTGAGCTCACAGCTCAGCACTTGAGCTCCTATAAAGGACAGACTGTCTCCTTATGCAGCTCCCTGACCCCCATAAATCCAAAGAGTCACCTCACAAAGGACTGATCAGACTGACGTTTGGCAGGCGTCATTCTGGGACAAAGATAGCAGCAGAAGAAACTGGTAGCAACCCTTACTGTTCTGCAGCTGCTGCAGGTGATCTTGAAGCAAGCAGAGCCTGGAGTGGACCTCAGCAGTCCTACAGCAGAGGGGCCAGACTGTTAGAAGGAAAAATAAGAAACAGAAATAACTTCATCATCAACTGGATGTCCACTCAGAGACCCAATTTGAAAATCAGCAACTACAAAGATGACAGGTGGATAACTCCACAAAGATGGGAAGAAACCAGTGCAAAAAGGAGGAAAACACCTGAAACCAGAACACCTCTCCTCCTACAAGGGATCACAACTCCTCACCAGCAAGGGAACAAAGCTGGATGAAGAATGAGTGTGATGAAATGACTGAATCAGACTTCAGAAGGTGGGTAATGAGAAACTTCTGTGAGTTAAAAGAACATGTTCTAACACAATGCAAAGAAACTAAGAACCTTGAAAAAAGACTTGATGAAATGCTAAAGAGAATGGACAACTTAGAGAGGAATATGAGTGACTTGATGGAGCTGGAAAACACAATATGAGAGCTTCAAGAAGCATGCACAGGTTTCAACAGCTGAATTGACTAAGCAAAAGAAAGGATATCAGAGGTCAAGGATCAACTCAATGAAATAAAATGAGAAGGCAAGATTAGAGAAAAAAGCATAAAAAGGAATGAACAGAGTCTCCAAGAAATATGGGACTATGTGAAAAGACCTAATCTATGTTTGATAGGTGTTGTGAACTGAACGTGAGCCCGGGAATCTTGTCCAGCGAGAGGGTCCCAAACCTGGAAGAGAGCATGTGCTGGAAAAAAGGAGAAAGAAAAGAGTGAGGTCTGGAGTACTACATGAGCTATGCCCATGCAGCAATTTTATTTTTGCAATACGTTCCATTATATACTTTTCTGCTTAATGTTGTTTACGTCAGATCAAAATACTTAAGTTAAGTCACAAGGTAAGCAAGTTGAGCCCACTAAGTAAGTTACCCCCAGTAAGTAAGTTATGCCCAGTAAGTAGGTTACACCCAGTAAGTAAGTTAACAAGTGTAAATACTTAGTTAATATTTTACAGCTAATGTAACAAGGGTCTAAAATGAACATAATGAAGCAATAAACCATAAGGAGCCAAAAGTGGACACAATGCCTCCAAAGTCCTCATATCCGTAAAGTAATGTCTGTTAATTATTTTGAAGAACATAGTCCCTCTCTTGGTTCCTGCTTTCCCTCAGCTCAACTCCCCAAACCAGGGATCTGTGTCTGGGCTCAAGCTCACCATATGGCGAGGCCCATTTGCTAGGGGCCTCACATGGGAGTGATCCCCACAGATCTCCCTCAGATAAGTGTATCTGAATGTGAGGAAGAGAATGACTCCAAGCTAGAAAATACTCTTCAGGATATTATCCAGGAAAACTTCCCCAACCTAGCAAGGCAGGCCAATATTCAAGTCCAGGAAATACAGAGAACACCACAAACATATACCTCAAGAGGAGCAACCCTAAGGCATATAATCATCAGATTCACCAGGGATGAAATGAAGGAGAAAATACTAAGGGCAACCAGAGAGAAAGGTCGGGTCACCCACAAAGGGAAGCCCATCAGACTCACAGCAGATCTCTCAGCAGAAACCCTACAAGCCAGAAGAGAGTGGGGGCCGATATTCAACATCCTTAAAGAAAAGAACTTTCAACCCAGAATTTCATATCCAGCCAAACTAAGCTTCATAAGTGAAGGAAAAATAAAATCCTTTGAGAACAAGCAAGTACTCCGAGATTTTGTCACCACCAGGCCTGCTTTACAAGAGCTCCTGAAAGAGGCACTACACATAGAAAGGAACAACCAGTACCAGCCACTCCAAAAACATACCAAATGCTAAAGAGCATCAACAAAATGAAGAATCTGCATCAACTAATGGGCAAAACAGCCAGCTTGCATCAAAATGGCAGTATCAAATTCACACATAACAATATTAACCCTACATGTAAATGGACTAAATGCCCCAGTCAAAAGACACAGACTGGCAAATTGGATAAAAAGCCAAAACCCATCAGTGTGCTGTATCCAGGAAACCCATCTCACATGCAAGGATACACAAAGGCTCAAAATAAAGGGATGGAGGAAGATTTACCAAGCAAATGGAGAGAAAAAAAAAAGAAAAAAGAAAAGCAGGAGTTGTAATTTTTGTCTCTGATAAAATAGACTTTAAAGCAACAAAGATTGAAAGAGACAAAGATAGTTAAATTTATAATGAAGGGAAGAAAGCAGCCTAAAAAAGGCTGAGAATACCCCAAATCAGAACGCCTCTCCCTCTACAGGGGATTACAGTTCCTCATCAGCAACGGAACAAGGCCTGATGGAGAAGGACTGGGTTCCATTAACAGAAGTAGGCATCAGAAGGTGGACGATAAGAAATTTCTGGGAGTTAAAAGAACTTTTTCTAACCCATTGTAAAGAAACTAAGAACTCTGAAAAAAGGTTTGACGAAATGCTAACAAGAATAGACAATATAGAGAGGAATATAAATAAATTAACAGAATTGAAAAACACAACACGAGAACTTCATGAAATAGGCACAAGTTTTAATAGCTGAATTGATCAAGCAGAAGAAAGGATATCAGAGCTGAAAGACCAACTTAATGAAATAAAATGAGAAGACAAGAATTGATAAAAAATGATAAAAAGGAATGAGCAAAGTCTCCAAGAAATATGGGACTATGTGAAAAGACCTAATTTACATTTGATAGCTGTACCTGAATATGACGAAGAGAATGAATCCAAGCTGGAAAATACTCTTCAGGATATTATTCAGGAAAACTTTCCCAACCTAGCAAAGCAGGACAATATTCAACTCCAGGTAATACAGAGAACACCACAAAGATATTCCTCAAGAAGAGCAACCCCAAGGCACATAATCATTAGATTCACAATGGTTTAAATGAAGGAGAAAATACTAAGGGCAGCCAGAAAGAAAGGTCAGGTTACCCACAATGGGAAGCCTATCAGACTTACAGCAGATCTCTCAGCAGAAACCTACAAGCCAGAAGAGAGTGGGGGCCAATATTCAACATTCTTAAATAAAAGAACTTTCAGCCCAGAATTTCATATCCAGCCAAGCTAAGCTTCACAACTGAAGGAAAAATAAAATCTTTTATGAACAAGCGAGTACTCAGAGATTTTATTACCACCAGGCCTGCTTTACAAGAGCTTCTGAAAGAAGCATTACACATTGAAAGAAACAACCAGTATTAGCCTTTCTAAAAATATACCAAAAAGTAAAGAGCATCAACATAATGAAGAACTTACATCAACAAATGGACAAAACAGCCAGTTAACATCAAATGGCAGTAATCCTAAATTTAAATTGACTAAATCCCCTAATCAAAAGATACAGCCAAAACCCACCAGTATGCTACATCCAGACCCATTTCACATGCAAGGATATACAAAGACTCAAAACAAAGGGCTGGAGAAAGATTTATCAACCAAATGGAGAGCAAAAATAAATAAATAAATAAATAAATAAATAAATAAATAAATAGCAGGAGTTGCAATTCTCACCTCTGATAAAATAGATTTCAAAGCAACAAAGATATAGTGGTAAAAGAATCAATGCAACAAGAAAAGCTAACGATCCTAACACCGAGATACATAAGACCTATAAAGAGACTTAGACTTCCTAGACTTCCACACAATAATAGTGGGAGACTTCAACATCAATATTAGATAAATCAATGAGACAGAAAATTAATAAGGATATCCAAGACTTGAACTCAGATCCGAAACAAATAAACTTAATAAACATTTATAAAGCTCTCCACTTTAAGTACATAAAATATACGTTCATGTCAGTACCACATCGCACCTACTCATAGGTTTAAACGAAATATTGATCGGCCATTATTAAGCACAATTATAGGCATAAAAGAGGTTTTCAATACCCATTTTTAGAATAAAGTAACATTCCCCTTCTCTCTCCCTCTTTTTCTTCCTCTTTCTTCCTCTCCTTCACTCCTTTTCTTTCTTTCCAAAAAAAATTTTTTTCAACCAATCCTTCTGCTTTTTGCCCCACCATACACTTCCATCTGGTTACCTGGTAGCTGGTACCTTAAGTTGCTTAGCACTTCTGAGTAGTGTTCTGTCTGTAGCTTGCTTCTCATTGCCACTCTCCCCCTCCATACACCCCTTCTGTAGGCTTACATTTTAGCATTCTTTGGTTTGCTGAGTCAGTTAAAACATATCCATACTCTTTCCACCTTCTAAAATGTCGGGGTTTTTTTTTTTTTTCTAGTTAGTTGATGTCTTCTATTCTGTTCTCATTATTCTTGTGAATTTATACTTTCTAAAGTTCTTTGAGGTCATTTAGTGGGGCTTTGGAAAAAAAAGGGCAAAGAAGGACATTACATAATGGTAAAAGGATTGATGCAACAAGAAGAGCTAACGATCCTAAATATATATGGACCCAATACAGGAGCACCCAGATACATAAAGCAAGTTCTTAATGACTTACAAAGAGACTTAGACTCCCACACAATAATAGTGGGAGACTTTAACACCCATTGTCAGTATTAGACAGATCAATCAGACAGAAAATTAACAAGGATGTCCAGGACTTGAACTCAGACCTGGAACAAGAAAATCTAATAGACATTTACAGAACTCTTAACCCCAAATCCACAGAACATACATTCTTCTCAGTACCACATCACACCTACTCTAAAATTGACCACAAAATTGGAAGTAAATCACTCCTCAGCAAATGCAAAACATCTCGCATAATAACAAACAGTCTCTCAGACCACAGTGCAATCAAGTTAGAACTCAGAATTCAGAAAATAACTCAGAACCACATAACTTCATGGAAATTGAACAACTGGCTCTTGAATGTTGACTGGATAAACAATGAAATGAAGGCAGAAATAAAGACGGGCTTTGAAACCAACAAGAATGAAGACACAACATACCAGAATCTCTGGGACACATTTAAAGCAGTCTGTAGAGGAAAATATATAGCAATAAGTGCCCACATAAGAAGAGTGGAGACATCCAAAATTGACACCCTATCTTCAAAATTGAAAGAGATAGAGGAGCAAGATAAAAAAAAACTCAAAACCTAGCAGAAGACAAGAATAACTAAGATCAGAGCAGAACTGAAGGAGATAGAGATAGGAAAACCCTTCAAAAAATCAATAAATTCAGGAGCTGGTTTTTCAAAAAGATTAACAAAATAGACAGACCACTAGCCAGATTAATAAAAAAGAAAAGAGAGAATAACCAAATAGATACAATAAAAAACAATAAAGAGGATATCACCACAGATTCCACAGAAATTCAAACCATCATCAGAGATTACTACAAACAAATCTATGCACATAAATTAGTAAACCTGGAAGAAATGGATAAATTCCTGGACACTTGTATCCTCCCATGCCTAAACCAGAAAGAAGCTGAAACCCTGAACAGACCAATAACAAATCTGAAGTTGAGGAAGCAATTAAGAGCCTACCACACGAAAAAAGCCCAGGTCCAGATGGGTTTACAGCCAAATTCTACCAGACACACAAAAAGGAGCTGGTACCATTCCTTCTGAAATTATTCCAAATAATCCAAAAAGAGGGAATCCTTCCCAAATCATTTTATGAGACCAATATCATCCTGATACCAAAACCCGGCAGAGACTCAATGAGAAAAAAACTTCAGGCCAATATCTATGATGAACATAGAAGCAAAAATCTTCAATAAAATACTGGCAAGCCAATTGCAACAGCACATCAAAAAGCTTATCCACCATGATCAAGTAGGATTCATCCCGGGGATGCAAGGCTGGTTCAACATACGCAAGTCTATAAATGTAATTCACCACATAAACAGAACCAAAGACAAAAACCACATGATTATCTCAATTGATGCAGAGAAGGCCTTTGACAAAATTCAACAGCCCTTTATGCTAAAAACCCTCAATAAACTAGTTATTGATGGAATGTATCTCAAAGTAATAAAAGCTATTTATGACAAACCAACAGCTAATATCATACTGAATGGGCAAAAACTGGAAGCATTCCCTTTGAAATCCGGCACTAGACAAGGATGCCCTCTCTCACCACTCCTATTCAATATAGTATTGGAAGTTCTAGCCAGAGAAATTAGGCAAGAAAAAAAAATAAAGCGTATTCAATTAGGAAAGGAGGAAGTCAGATTGTCTCTATTTGCAGACGATATGATTGTATATTTAGAAGACCCTATCATATAATCCCAAAATCTCCTTAAACTGATAAGCAACTTCATCAAGGTCTCAGGATACAAAATCAATATGCAGAAATCACAAGCATTTCTATACACCAATAACAGACTAACTGAGAGCCAAATAATGAGTGAACTCCCATTCACAATTGCTACAAAGCGAATAAAATAATATCTAGGAATAAAACTAACAAAGGATGTAAAGGACCTCTTCAAGGAGAACTACAAATCACTGTTCAAGAAAGTAAAAGAGGACACAAACAGATAGAGAAGTATTCCATGCTCATGGTTAGGAAGAATCAATATCGTGAAAATGGCCATACTGCCCAAAGTAATTTACAGATTCAACACTATCCCCATGAAGTTACCAATGACCTTCTTCACAGAACTGGAAAAAACCACCTTAAACTTTATATGAAACCAAAAGAGAGCCCGCCTCGCCAAGTAAATTCTAAGCAAAAAGAACACAGCAGGAGGCATCACACTACCGGACTTCAAACTACATTGCAAGGCTACAGTAATCAACACAGCATGGTACTGGTACCAAAACAGAGATATAGACCAATGAAACAGAACGGAGGCCTCAGAGGCAACACAACATATCTACAACTATCTGATCTTTGACAAACCTGACAAAAACAAGCAATGGGGAAAGGATTCCCAGTTTAATAAATGGTGTTGGGAAAACTGGCTAGCTATGTGCAGAAAGCAGAAACTGGACCCCTTCCTGACACCTTACACTAAAATTAACTCCAGATGGATTAAAGACTTAAACATAAGACCCTGCACCATAAAAACCCTAGAAGAAAATCTAGGCAAAACCATTCAGGACATAGGAGTAGGCAAGGACTTCATGACCAAAACACCAGAAGCATTGGCAACAAAAACCAAAATAGACAAATAGGACCTAATCAAACTCCACGGCTTCTGCACAGCAAAAGAAACAATCGTTAAAGTGAATTGGCAACCAATAGAATGGAAAAAAATTTTTGCAGTTTACCCATCTGACAAAGGGCTGATATCCAGAATTTACAAAGAACTCAAACAGATTTCCAAGAAAAAAACACACAAGCCCATTCAAAAGTGGGCGAAGGATATGAACAGACACTTTACAAAAGAAGACATGCATGAGGCCAACAAACATATGAAAAAATGCTCATCATCACTGGTCATTAGAGTGATGCAAATCAAAACCACATTGAGATACCATCTCACGCCAGTTAGAATGGCGATCATTAAAAAACCTGGAGACAACAGATGCTGGAGAGGATGTGGAGACATAGGAACACTTTTACACTGCTGGTAGGAGTGTAAATTAGTTCAATCATTGTGGAAGACAGTGTGGTGATTCCTCAAGGACATAGAAATAGAAATTCCATTTGACCCAGCAATCCCATTACTGGGTATATATCCAGAGGATTATAAATCATTCTACTATAAAGACACATGCACATGAATATTCATTGCAGCACTGTTTACAATAGCAAAGACCTGGAACCAACCCAAATGCCCATCTATGATAGACTGGACTGGGAAAATGTGGCACATATACACCATGGAATATTATGCAGCCATCAAAAACGATGAGTTTGTGTCCTTTGTAGGGACATGGATGAACCTGGAGACCATCATTCTCAGTAAACTGACACAAGAACAGAAAATGAAATACCGCATGTTCTCACTCATAGATGGGTGTTCAACAATGAGAATACATGGACACAGGGAGAGGGAGCCCTACCCACTGGGGTCTGTTGGGGGGAATAGGGGAGGGACTGCAGGGGGTAGGGAGTTAGGGAGAGATAGCATGGGGAGAAATGCCAGATATAGGTGAAGGGGAGGAAGGCAGCAAATCACACTGCGAAGGGTGTACCTATGCAACCATCTTGCATGTTCTTCACATGTACCCCAAAACCTAAAATGCAATAAAATAAGGACATTAAAGCAGTAAACAGCAAAAATTAATAGTATGTTAACAGTAATCTGTTGTTTGGAATCTAAAACTGATACAGACAAATAAAAAAGATATAACATAGATTTCTGATGAAAGGACTGAATAAAAAATGCTCTTTACTTTTAACTATAATTAATAAAAATGCCATTTAAATAAAGGAAGAATTTGTTATTTAGATGAAAGAGCCTTGTCAGTCACCTGAAAATTAAAGGAAAGTAAAAACATTTATAGATACATTGGTAAAAATGACTGAATTTCAAGTATAATGAAAGGATCAGAAAGATTCAGAAAATAAAACAGAAAAGTCACTTAGAAAAATGTTAAGTAAGCAAAACACACTGCCATGTGTGTACCTATGCAACTATCTTGCATGTTCTGCACATGTACCCCAAAACCTAAAATGCAATAAAAATTTAAAAAAATAAAAAAATAAAATAAAATTAGAAATTGCATTTTAGACAGAATTAAGAGAGTTAATAAACCATATGCCCAGTGTAAAAAAGAAAAGAAAAATGTTAAGTAAGTACATTAATTTTCTAGTGCTGTGTAACAAACTGTAATAAATTTATAAGCTTAAAAGAACACAAATTTATTATCTAACATTCCTGCTGGTGAGAAGCATAGTTGGATTCTGAGCTCAGCGTCTCACTAGGCTCAAATCAAGGTGTCAGCTGGCATTGTGACCTCATCTGGGACCCAGGATCCTCTCTCAAACTCACCAGTTGTTCGAAGAATTCATTTTCTTGCATGTGTGTGACTGAGGTTTCCAGTACCTTGCTTGTTGCTAGCTGATGGCTCCTCTAAGCTCCTGGAGGCCATCCTCAAGTCCTTAATACATGGCCCACTCCACTCACTACATGGCAGCTTGCTGTGTGAAGAATGACAGGAGAATCTCTGTCATGTCAAATCTCTCTGATGGCTGAGAAAGTCTGGACACTTTTGAAGTCCCCACTTGATTAGTCCAGGCTTATTCAGGATAATCTCCCTTTTGTGTAAATCCAATTCAATTGATTAATTACATCTTCAAATTCTGTTTTTCCTTATACTGTAACATTATCACAGGGGTGAAATCCCATCATATGTCACAAGTCCTGCTCATATTGAAGGGGAGAGTATTGTACAGGGCATGTACACCAAGAACTGAGACTCTTGGGGGCCAGATTGGAATTCAGCCTATTACAGCTAAAATCGGTCTTTGAAATATTAGATGACAGGGATGATAATATCTTTCTACAGAATCCTGAGCATACATATTGTTAAATAAAAACTGCATACCTAGTTAAGCCATCATTCATTTTTAAAGGTGACAGAAATATACATTTACATATGCAAAAATTTGAAAAATTTATTACTCATATACCCTTCATGATGACTATAAAAATTCTAACAAAAATGTAGAAACAACTTTAGATGACTTAAAATAAAATGCTGGGAGGCATGCAAGTTAAGTTGTGATAGGACAGGCAACAAATTAATGCCTATTAAGTAGATAACTGAGTTTTTAAAAATTGATAAGGCAGCCACTCCAGCTCAACCACAAAAAGTGGCAAGCCACAACTTGACTAACTGGCCACGTGGGTGTTCGAACCAGCCAATAAGGCAGCAGGAGAAGGACACGAGTCTCACTCTGGGCTTTGCAGAACTCTAGGCCCCGCCACTGCCTCACTCCTTTGCTCAGAGCTGTAAGCCAGATTTTTTCTACACTTAAAATGCCACCAGCAGTTGGAAGATCAGTTGGATACACCCCTTCAGATGGGTTAGGGGTGGGCAGTTGTAGTGGAAGCTTTCATTTCCACCAACTTCTCTTAGCATTTCTCAAAGAGATGGAAGGTCTTCTTCAAAGAGATGGAAGGTATATTCTATGCCACTGTCACCTTCCAGCAAAGTGTTACAGATGTGCTCGATCATGCTGGCTGTCATGTATGGTGGAGGTCTTATCAGCAGTATGCTGGAGAATAATTCGGCAGTCGTTCAGTCATGATTGTTGGTATTGTCTGTCAGGCTGTGACTTGGTTGTGTCTTCTCTCTGTAACATTATACAGGAACTTTACTTGGGTACTGGAATCATTGGAGGTCTTGGGCTTTCCTTTAATGTACAATGTGACCATTGGCCAACAGACTGACCATGGCAGGCAGCCTCTCTACCCTGACTTCCTCAATCAGGCTTTCTTTGGTATCTATGAATGGGGAGGAAGCTTCCTAATTCTTGGGGGCTTCCTACTAAACTGCTGTGTAGCTGGAGACCCTATGTGGCCAATAAGGTCCAAGCCAACAAAGGCAGGAAAAGAGGTCTAAAGAATTCCTTCAGGAAGCTGAAAAATCTGATGCAAAAAAGGTGAAGGTGATGCAAATACAGATCTTACTGGAGGACATCCTAAAGAGAAGAAATGATCAATCTTCCAAACAATTAGTACATTCCTGGACTTATCCCTATTTACTCAGAGAGGCTTTTTGCTGTACTTCTCTGGAAATGTGCTCACATTTTTCTAGACTCTTTACACCTTTGGCCTTTCTGAGTAATTATGGCAAGAGTCGGTATCATTCCAGGAGAAGTGTGCCTTTCTTCTTTCCCTCTGGCTTTTGTTGACATACAGCAAGGCCTTCTCTGGAACTTGCAGCCTCCACAAAGTGTATAAGGCCTCAAGTTCCCAAATTCAGTATTTATTTGCTGCTTCTATTATTGTAAATGGAATGTGTCATTTGCTAACACCTTTATCCACCAGCTATATTGAGTTCTGTGTCTCTGTGAGATCCTTTGGATTTACCTTTGTGGCTCAGTTCCATATTGTTTGAAACACTAATGGACTTCATTGGACCCAGAGGCTCTCCAGCACTGTGGGTTTGGTTACCATTGTGGGATGCTACTTTGTCCTCCTGGGGCCACCACTTTTAGGTCATATCAATGACATATGGAGATTACTAATAGACATATGGGCATATGGCATAATCTTAATTATTGCAGGTGTCTAGCTCTTCATTGCTGGGTGATAGGTATCAATTATCAACTTTGGTAAAAGAACAGAAAGCAGAGGAGGAGCAGGAAAAGGAAAGAGAGAAGAGCAGCATAGATGTCACTGAGAAGCTTGAAGAAGTTACTAAAGCAGAGGAATCCCCTAACTAGAAAGGCACAGAAGGAGGCCTCAAAGAAGAGGAGAGTCCATCCTGTATTTATATGGCTAAAGGGTAAATGGAACAATTCATGACCCAAGATATCTGAAAATATTCTACTGGCCTGGAATATACCAGTGGTACTCAATGCAGATAATAGACATTTGTGTGGAAACCATACCAGGTGTCCACCGATGGAATTTTTGTTTCACTCCTTACCAATAGCTTAAATTTAAAATGCCATATACTTTGGGGAGAGGGTGTTTGATGGTAGAGAATGAGGGAAGGAAGTAGGTTTTGTTCTGTTTTGTTTTAATCTTAGCTTTTAACAGTGTCATGAAGATTTTAACATGTGCCTTATGTTTTAGTCTTTAGAAATCTTCAGATAACTTTTAAAATAATTCTGCTGAATTCATGTACTTTGAGTGTTGTGTTAAAAAGAAAAATAATTAACTTGTTTGTGTTGAATTTAAAATTTAAAAGCAACCTTGCTTCCTTGATATTTGTGATGTATTGTCAGATATTTTCACTGGAAGATTTATAAATAGAAATACTGGTTGAAAGTTGGAGGTTTTATAAAATGCTGATGCATATATTTTTCCAGCATCAATCGTTTTCTGGCATATGGTTCTCCTATCTATATATTTAGAAAATTTGAAGCATAAAACTCTGGAAGCATCTTGGCTATCCTAGCCACGTTGCACTTATCGACACTTCTTGGGTACCATTTCTTGGGATACTTATGATAAGCCAAGTAAGCACTTGAGGGTTGTTTTCATTAAATTACTACTTTGCTCCCCTGTTCAAAACAGATTTTGAATGGTAGTAAATTATTGCCTCTGCTGAAATCACTTGATGTTATTTTTCTCACTGTAAAGATTAGTATAAAATTTTCTAAACTACATATTTGTGCCTTCTTACTAAATACAGCACATCCAATTAAATGTAAACATATTTCAAACATCAATTGAATTCAGCTTAGGTGTTCCCAAAACCTTGGTTTAATGATGACACTATTGGAATTTTTTTTCTCAAAGTTTTCTCCTTTGAGTCACAAAGTTCTCATTTATATCTGCTTCTAGCTTAGAGCTGTGTGTGAGATATACTCCCTGTGTGTTTAATGGGTTTTTTTTGTTTTGTTTTGTTTTTAGTTTCAATCTTTGCAAATTAAAGAGGTCCAGAAAAATGTAGCATCAAGCAAACCAATAAAGATAAAATTATGAGGGAAACTGCCAAGTGTGCCTGGTTTTAATGAGTATTTTTTTCTTTTTTCTGAGAAGACCTTAAAGAAAATTGTGGTATACTTAGAATTATTGGACACATACTTACTCTCCACACAAACCTAAAAATGGTGTGACCCTTTTCACTCACTTGAAAAGCAGAGAAACGGCTTCTACATCAGGAATGAGTCGGGGGGGGGAACAAAATGAAAACTAAGTATTTCTTATATTCAAGGCATTTCAAATATCCCTGTAATTGACAGAATGAACATATTAGAACAAAAACTTGTATAAGAGGCTGACTTTTCCAAATAAACTTCTTTTATGGAAAAAATGTACATTTCTCTCTGTTGAAAGGAAAGAAATGAAAGCCAGAGTGATAACGATAAAATGAAGCTGCCACCCACAGAGAATGAAGACTTGGACAGAGCCCAGAGTCAACAAATAAGTTTTAATTAGGTCTGATCAGCCACTTCCCTCTAGGAGGCCATCCCGAACAATTTCTTCCTGCTTCACAACCCTGTTTATTTGAGGCTCAGCAGGAAGTTCATACTTTACAGGTGGTCTTTTTTCATCTTGGGTTTTATCTCCATTTGGCTTACACATCTGAGCAAATTACTAACCTCCTGTGATTCCAAAATCAACCCCAAAGAGATATTACAAAGTTATTTTTGTGAAAACGTAATCAAATAATATGCAGCAAAACAGTAGGGAGCAAAGATTTATAGAGTTGTGTCAGACATTTCATAGATAAAAATATTTTTATTTTTATAAAATTTTGATGTTTAAGGTATTTTTAACCTTGTAAAGCTTAGTTATTCATTATTTTACACTCTAAATAGATGTTTATTTTCATACAAACTTTGTGTATTGTTTTATGTTCTTTTTCCTAAAGGGTACCTCATAAATTGTCTGTTTCCTACCCCACAAAACCTAAATGTATCTTTGCCTGAATTATTTAAATTATACATTTTTATTTTCTCCTGGATCATTTCCATAAGCATACATTTGATATGCCTTTGCCACCTGCAGGAAAAAAAGAACCTCCTTAAGACCACATCATGCCCACCACTCGAAAATAAATCCTTTTTAAATTAAAATAATAGACCACATCATGCATCACTTTACAGACATGGTCCCATTTCACTATGCTCCTTTACATAGAGATTCCCTGAAGGAATTAACTGCACCTTTCATTCCAGTGGTCTCCCCTTCAATCACTCCTCAGTCTAAACTAAGATTTTGACCTCACCATTCTTCCAAAATCACTAGTGTAGAAATCACTTGAATTTTTCACGTTGCTAAAGTCAATGGTCGATTTCAGTGCTCATCTCACTCAGCCTTTCCAGCAGCATATGATACAGTTGATCTGACATTCTCCTTGCATTCCTGTTACCTCATTAGAAACTTCTCAGACTCCCGTGCAGAAGTCAAATTCTCTTTTAGATGTCTGTATGTTATATGTTTCAGGATTCAAATACAATCTCAATTCCAAGTACACTAATACCTAAGTTGATCTCCTCTAATTTTATAATATCTGTAAACTCTAAGGACTCCCAAATTATACACACCCAGCACTGCTCCAGTATCCAACTGCCTGCTTGATAACTCTATTTAGATTTTCACATATCCAAGCAAGTCTCTACTTTCACTACCCCCACCAAAATATTCCTCTTTATTATTTTAATTTATGGGATCATAATTTTTATGCCCTTCTTCCTCCCTTTTCCTCATTACATATTCAATCCATAATAAGCAAATCCTATTGGTTCCACATTCAAAACATTGATTTTTTAAAATTATACTTTAAGTTCCAGGGTACATGTGCAGATCTTGATTTTAGAAGATGTATAGAATTATGAAAAGAATACCGGCCTGAAAAAAATTAAAGAGCTTCCTAGGCAAAAAAAAATCTCTTTTTCAGTGTTTGAATCTCATCTTTCATGACAGGTAATTTTTGATTGAGTGTTGGACACTGTGTTTGGAAAACTGTAGGGGTAATTTAGGGGACTACATCATGTTGTCCTCCACAAGAAAGGATTTATTTAACTTCAATTAGGCAATTATCTAGGGGCTACTTGATGGAGTATTTTTATTTTTGTAATTTCTCCTCACTCCTAAAGAAGAACACTTTAGAAATCCCTGCTGACCATACAGATGTTTAGAAAAGGTCCGTTCCTTAATGAGCCCTGACATGTAGCTGTTGCTTTCTCAGTTCTTTGAGTCTACCATAAGTTCTGCCCATTTTTTTAGTCTCTTGACTACTGTTACTCAGTAATATCGCTCTTAAGGTATTTTTCAGTTTTATGATTCATGGTAAAAACAATTCCAAAGAAATACAGACATTGACACGATCACAGGTAACTATAAAATAACTGATTAACATATTGTTGGAGAATATTATCAAAAATCTGGAGTCTACTAGAAATAATCAAATAGTGTTTTTTTTTTATTTTTATTTAAATAAAATGAACAGGCTCAATAGCAGACTAGAAAGATCTGCTGCGGATTTGCGAAGTAGAAGATAAGTCAGTAGAAAATAACCTGATCCAGGGGAGAAATAAGAAAAGAAGAAACATTTTAAAGAGCATTTGTGATTTATGGCATATGTTAAAAAGGTTTAATATTTGGATCATGATGAAAAGGTCTAACCTACATGTAATTACAGACTCAAACTGAAAGAATAAAGAGAATGGGAAAAATACATTTGTAAGACATAATGGTTGATCATTTTTAAAAGTTTAATAAAGTCATCAAAACACAGATGCATGAAGTATTTCAAATCTCAAACAGGAAAAATACAATGGAAGCATACCTAGATACATCAGAGTAAAACTACTGAAAACCAAAAGTAACACAATTTTTCTTCTTAAAGTACTCAGAGAAAAAAATAAAATTATCTTTAGAGAACCAAGAGAGAAGCAAAATCTCTTGTCCCCTGAAGGAGGATCAGAAATCTCTGCTCCTGCCATAGCCTTGCAAACAAAATCATCATTTTTTTACCTCTGGGGAAAGGTCAGAAAGGCTTCATGACACTTGTCCAGACAAAAGTGAGTTTCTACTGAGGGAAAAGCAGAAGGAAAAGCAGTTTACTCTTAGAGAAGCGGCAGAAATCCATTCAAGCTAGGATTCTGCCCTTCTATCAGAAGTCTGCTAGGAAAAGGGCAGAAACTCCCACCCATGACCAGTACAGATAAAAAGTAGAGTTTGGCTGCCATGACTGGTGAGGTGAGGTAGGAACACCAACTCCTAAGTCTCAGGTTTATAGACCTGACTAGGATGGAGGCTGGATCAGGGAAAACAGGAATATCTTTGCCCCTATCACAAGCCTTGCACCAAGTAAAAGTCAACAGCACCTATTTCTGGGAAAGGGGACAAAGTATGGAGATACCGTGTATTACAAAGGCAATACTGTGTTTGGTAAAAGTTGGGTAGAGCAGGAACACTGGGGAGGAAGGCAGCAAAGCACACTGCCATATGTGTACCTATGCAACTATCTTGCACGTTCTGCACATGTACCCCCAAACCTATAATGCAATAAAAATTAAAAAAAAAAATCTCCTATTTAGGTTCAACAAATCATCAATAGTTCATGGCTGGAAGAATCTGAAATCTGTGGATCACTGTAAGTAATTATAGTAACAATACCCAAAACATCTCAACCACTTATAGAAACTATAGCCTAGTTTCTACTGTTCTTTTATCAAAAAATTCCAGTATTTAATAAAAATTATGTTTCAAAAGCAGCGAGAAAATAACTACTCATTGTTAAGTGTTAAAGCATTCAAAAGAGTCAGAACCAGGAATGATCTAGACTGGATCTGTCTATCAAACAGGCATTTTACCATAACTGTATTTAGGATATAGCAGAAAACATGAGCAATGTGCATGAGAAGATGATAAATTTTAGTAGAGCAATAAAACTGTTTTGTTTTTTCTGTTTGTCTTTTGAGACAGTCTTGCTCTGTCGCCAGGCTGGAGTGCAGTTGCGCCATCTCGGCTCACTGCAACCTCCATCTCTCGGGTTCAAGTGATTCTCCTGCCTCAGCCTCTGGATCAGCTGGGACTACAGGCATGTGCCAACCATGCCCAGATAAGTTTTGTATTTTTAGTAGAGATGGGGTTTCACCATGTTGGCCAGGATGATCTCGATCTCTTGACCTCATGATCTGCCCACCTCAGCCTCCCAAAGTGCTGGGATTACAGGTGTGGGCCACCATGCCCAGCCTCAAAACTGTTTTTTAAAAAAGTAAAATAGAAATGCTAGAAAGAAAAACCACAACATGAAAGTCGATTATTTATTTGATGGGGTTGAGACTGACTATGACACAGGGAAAAGTCTGTGAACATGAGGTTATGGAAACAGAAATTATCCCAACTGGAATCAAAAAAGAAGACTGAGTAGATGAAAACAGAACAAGCTATACAACAGCATAAAACGATCTGACAAATGTTTAATTTGAGTCTAAGAAGAAGGGAGAATAACAAGGCAAATGAAATATTTTCAGATGTCATGGCTAAAAGTTTAGCAAAATCAGTGAAAGAAATCCCAGATTCAAGAAGCTCAGATAATCATAAGCAGGATAAAGAAAAAAAAAAAAACACATTCAAACCACTGAAACTCACATACCAAAATAAAATCTTGAAGATGTGCATCAAAAAAGAAATATTATACACACATACAGAGACAGAATTACAACAGAAATGAGGCACAGTGTAAGACAAAGGAGGACATCCTTAAAATGCTGAAAAAAACCTTTTTTGTTTATCTGAAAAAGTATTCCATGCTCATATTTGAAATAAATGTGTATGAGAATCTATACACAGTAAGAATTTATTTCAAATATGAGCATGGAATACTTTTTCAGATAAACAAAACTGACATACTTTGTTGCTTGTGAGTGCACTGCAAGAAACATTAAATAAAGTTCTTCAGGAAGAAAAAATGTGATACCAAATAGAAATCTGAACCTACAAAAGAAATCAAGAGTGCCAGAGATGACAAAAATAATGAAGGTAAAAAAATATTTATTTCTATTAATTGTAAATAACTGATTGAATAAATAAAATTAGTAACTGTATTGTGGAGTAAAAGCAAATGTATTGTGGAGTTTATAACATACTTAGAAATAAATGCCAACAACAACAAAGATGAAAGGGGAAAAAATGGAAGTGAGCCGTTGTAATACTTTTACATTTTGTAATGGACTATAATATTATTTAAAAGTGGACTATGATAGACTAAATATTTATGTTTTAGGCTGCACACTGTGGCTTACACCTGTAATCCCAGCACTTTGGGAGGCCGAGGTGGGTGGATCACCTGCAATCAGCAATTCGAGATCAGTCTGGTCAACATGGTGAAATCCCATCTCTACTAAAAGTATAAAAATTAGCAGGACATGATGGTGGGCACCTGTGATCCCGGTTACCTGGGAGGCTGAGACAGAAGAATCACTTGAACCTGGGAGGCAGAGGCTGCAGTGAGCTGAGATTGCACTGTTGTACTCCAGCCCGGGTGACAAGAGCAAAACTCTGTCTCAAATAATAATCACAATTATTATTATGTTTTAAATTTTAGAGTAACCGCTAAATACATTTAAACAAATGTATAACTAATAAGCCAGCATTAGTTTTAAGATAAAATTATTAAAATAAATAAATTAATAAAAAGATAAGAGTGTAGAAAGAGAAAACAAAAGAAAAAGAAACAAAACAGTAGCGAAATTGTACACTTAAATACCACTTCATTCCCTAATAGAGCAAAGGCAAATAATCGAAAACGCGATGATTAAAAAGCAGAGAACAACATGTAGAATCGAAAAGAAAGACCCAACTATGTTCTCTCTATAATCAATCAACCCATTTTTCATATAAAAGGATGAATTGAGTAAATGTAAAAAGATAATGAAGATCTACCATGCAACACTATGTCTGGAGTCACTATATTGATTTCTAATAAATTCCCATAATAAGGTGTATTACCAGAATTAATTTGGATATTGTGGATAAGGGAGCAGGATATTGTGGAAAAAGTAGGATATTGTATAATAAGGGAGTTGATTTATCAAGATAATATAATAATTTTAATAATCTAATAACAGCACTACAAATACAGAAAGAATAAATAGACAAACCCATCATTATTAGGGGAGATGTTAACATAATTTTCTCCGGATTTGATAGATCAAGTAAACAAAAAGAAAGTCAGCAAATATATGGAAGATCTGAACACACCATCAACCAAATTAACCTAACTGACATTTTTATAACATTCTACTCAGCAACAGAAGAATACAAATGTCAACACATTTGAAATTGAAATTATACAGAATACTTCCTTTTAACATAAGGATATGAAATTAGAAATAAGGAAAATGATACTAAATTAGAAATACATGAGGAATAAACAAAATGTATGAAAATTAAACTCTCTACTTCTAACTAATAAATAAGTCAAAGAAATCTTCAAGGAAATTAGAAGTAAGGTAAAAACTCTGATTCATCGATTTGAGACACTTCTGACATAAGAATTTTTCTCTAAACTCTATTTTTTCTTCAATTTGAAAAATTTTTTTCTAATTGCCTTTATGATTTCTTTGACTTAGTTAGAAGTATAGAGTTTAATTTTCATAACACCAGGGATTTTTCCAGAGGTTTTTGTTATTCCTCATTTCATAAAATTACAGTGATAGCTTTTCTTTGTTAGCGGGCTACTTAAGAGTTCTGCAGGCTACGGAAGTGATTTTTAGTAAACTGCAGCTTTGTCCCAGAATGTGAACTATTGGTCAGATGTTCACACGGGCAGCTGACAAAGTGGCAATCATCCTATCATGATAAATTTACTTAGTTAACGAATTGACATAAGTATTTAAAACGAAAACTTTCATTTAAACTTTTACTAAAATGTAGTAATATCAGTCTCCTTTGGGTATCAATATCACATTTGGAGCACATGATCACCCTGTTTTAAGTCAGCCAAAGACTGAAGAATATTTGAAAGTCTATATATAGAGATTTAACTGCAGTACATTTTTCTCTTCATCTGTCAAAAAAATGTGTGGTCATAAGTGGATTTTTTTCCCCTATGGAACTAGTAGCATATAGAACAAGATCGCCACAATGGGCAAATGGAAATTTCTCTTGGATCCCACAAGAGAACTGAGCTGCCATTTTTAAGTTTTTTTTTCTCTTGGGTCTTGGCAGACATGTAGAAAAGTCTTGGTATTCTATAAAGCCCTCAGAATCCAAAGGTCTTCACAGCTCAGTGTGCCTAAAATCACTGCCGTGTTCAGCAGGAAGGTGATGGGCACCCTGGTCCCAGGGTGCTGGAAGAGCCAGCCTGATGCTACATCAGATGCAGATGTGGTCCTGGTGCCTTGGGCTCTCCTGTCACCTTATCCTGGCTTTCAGCTTGAAAGCAGTGGGGTAATCTGTACCCATTCACTCCTTCTAGGTTTAGGAAGTGGGTTCCTCACATCTGTTGAATACCTGAATCTTTTTCTTCTACTTCTTCCTGTTTTAGAATCAGCGAAGGCTTTGTTTTCACATTTCACCCTAACAGAGGCTGCTGTGCTGAGGTGAGTGCTCCCTCTCAGAGCGTTGCTTTCTTGCTGTGCAGGCAGCCCTGTTACAGGCTCCTACAACACAACAACATTTAAACTCCAAACTGTTTAATGCCTCTCTGTTCTCCCACTCTCAATTCCTAGCAGTCAGTCTGGATGATATTCTTGTCTCCTGAAATCTAAGTGCAGCCAGTTATGCAGCGAGTTGAGGGAGCAGGCTCCCCTTGCCGCTTTTGAGACGTCTCTTGGTGTGGGTCAAAACTAAGTGCCCCAGATTACATTCCCAGACTTTAGATCTTTACCACTGACCCAAAGATCTGATATCCCTGTCCTGCAACCACTGTGTCTTCCTGGCAACTTGTTTGTGGTGCTGGCTACAAAAACTGCTGCTGTCTTGGCAGGGGGCAGAGGTTAAATGTCCATCAAATTCAAATTACTTGAAACCTACTTATGTATAGAACCCTGACAAACTTGGAGAAAAGTGCACAGCAGCAGGCATAAGAAACAAAGATGTTTGATTCTAGACCAGTGGTAAAGTCTGCTATGAGGGGTAACATGTTTGAGTAGGCTTAATGGAGTAAAAACTATTATAAGTAAAAAGGCTCTACATATTTTGCAGTAAGATGATACATAAAAATACCAGTATGAAATAATTAGTGCCTATGTACGTTCATTTAGTTGATGAGAAACAAGGAATTCTTTGTTTGCCTTGCAGAGCTTCCTCTAGAAGTGAAAACTTAAGTAACTTGTGAACAAGTATAGCTAAGTATGTCCATCTTTGTTTCTTTGACAACTGTTATGAGCTAGAATGATTTTTCTCTTTGTGTCTTTCTTCCTTCCCTCCCTCCCTCCCTTCCTTCCTTCCTTCCTTCCCTTTCCTTCCTTTCCTTCCTTCCTTCCTTTCTTCTTTCCTTCCTTCCTTCCTCTGACAGAATCTCACTCTGTTGCCCAGGCTGAAGTGCAGTGGCGCAGTCTCAGCTTACTGCAACCTCTGCCTCTCAAGTTCAAGTGATTCTCCTGTCTCAGCCTCCTGAGCAGCTGTGACTACAGCAGCTACCACCACGCCCGGCTAATTTTTTGTATTTTTAGTAGAGACAAGGTATCACCATGTTGGCCAGGCTGATCTCAAACTCCTGATCTCATGGTCTGCCTGCCTCTGCCTCCCAAAGCACTGGGATTACAGGCACGAGCCACTATACCCGGCCCTTTGTGTGTATCTTTAAGTGTCTGCTAGGAAGGTGCTTTCTAATGGGTCTATGAATCTCTGGTTTGGCAACCCTGTCCCATCCTAACCCATCTTTCCACATCAAAAACAAGAATATAATAAGAGGATGTTGTCATCCTGCTGACAAATAGTGATTACTTATTGTCTGTACTTCAGGGTAATTCTTCAATGCCTCACTCTTCCATGATCTGGTCCATGACAATAGTCTCTCTCTCTCTGTCTCTCTGTCTCTCTCTGTGTGTGTCTCTCTCTCTGTCTCTCTCTGTGTGTGTCTCTCTCTGTGTATCTCTCTCTCTGTCTCTCTCTATCTCTCTCTCTCTGTCTCTCTCTCTGTCTCTCTCCCTCTCCCCCCCATCCATTTCTTTTCTGCTAATTCACTCACTACAATTTGTCCATTCACACAGCAATTATGAGTTGCTTTCCTGAAAATTTCAAGCTGTTTCAGATCTCTGTGCACTTGTTCACTCCAATTCATCTGCCAAAAATGCCTTTTCCTCTCCCTAATTTATATTTAAAAACATATTCAATCATGATCTAGTCTCTGATACACCTACCAAGCATTTCTACACATTCATTTCTGTTTTGTGTGCCTGATTGAATATGTACTTGTGTCATATTGCTTTCTTTTTAAAATTTGGGTTCATTTCTAATAGTCTCAGCTTATAATAAAATTTCAGCAAGATTAAAGAACATTTCCTAAAATAGTCAGAAATTTTAAATGTAAAATATAGTAGTGAGTCCAAAATGTGGTATTCTTCATTTGTGTGTTTCACTCTGGTGGTTATGGGCGTGCCTTTGTAGTCAGACCTGGGCTTTACAATTCTGATTTTATCACTGTCTAACTTGGAAATGTTATTTAATCTAGCTAAAGCACAGTGTCTTCTTTGAAATAAGAATAAGAATGTCTAATTGGCATTCTTTTGTGGATTAAATAGGATATTGTATGAAAAGAACTTCCCAGCACCTATGAATACTCATTAAATTATTATTAGAGTATTTTCTGAACTGTAATCGTTAGCAGACAGTAAGACAGTAAACGATGCCGTCTAACTAAACACCTTAGTAAACGGCATCACCTCTAGGTAATAACCCCTATATTTGAGATTCCTCTTTGATTTCTTTTGTTCTCTCAACGTCCGTATCCAACCCACCAATTACTATTAAAGATTCTACTTCTAACGTGTATCTTAAATCCACCTCTCTGTTGAGCCACAGAGTCTAAGTTCACTGTTCACTATCACCTGGTCTGAGTAGCCTGCACCTAGTTTCATAGCTTACAGTTCACACTCTTGCCTCCAAGGTGTCCACTTTGCAATGACAGACTTATCTTTCCATTGCATAAATCATATCATGCCCCATTCACCTTTCATATTTTGATATTTTCCCATTGCTTTTAGATCACAGTTCAGATCCCTGATGACCTGTGGGGATCTGCACCTTCTGGCCCTGCCTTCCTGCCCTCTTCCTTGGTTCCTTTCCCATCCATCACAGCACAGCCATGGTACCTCCTTCAGCACGGCTCCCCCTCACCGTAGCCCTTCAAAGGGCTGGGGTCCTGGACTCTTTCCCAGCCTTAATATCACCTTCTCAAAGGTCACAGGGACCTTCCTGATGACTTTAGTATTATTTTCTGCTTGTTAACCTTTATAGAAAGTATTTCAAATTTTACAATGCATCTCTTTGTTTTCTTATTTTTAAAAATCTCCACTCAGTGACCCCCACCTTCATTCCCAAGAACATCCAATTCCCTGAGTGAGGCCCATGTTTATTTCACTCATGGCTTTGCTCAGTTCATGGCAGCTCCTCCCCTTCCTCCTGTTAGTGTATTCTTAACTTCATTACTGCTCTAATATGGGGTAAGAGCCCCTTTCGCGATTATTGCCATGAGTTTATATAAAATTTCATTTACATTAACTCATTTGGATTTTGATCCTCAATGAAATAAGCTGAATGAATATTAATACATTTACAAAAGAGGAAACTGAATCTCAGAGAGGGTAAGATTTCAAGGTTATAGCACATCCGTGGCAGACCTTAGGTCTGAATGAGGTCCAGGAGATCTTTAACACTGAAAAGCCCAACTCTCCACTACTCACTTTCTCATGTAGCTCATGAGAAAGGTGATGACAGCTACTCTCTATCTCCAGGGATGGTAGAAGAAAATACAGCATGTGAAGGATAAAGGAGTTGTAAGGAAGAACTTCCAGAGCTCTGGGTAGGTGATGAGACAGGAGGGTCAGGAGTATATTTTGGAATTGGCAATTGTAAGGTGTCAGACAGTGCAAGATATTAGAAAGAGCATGGGCTTTAGACTGAGACTGGAATGTGATTCCGGCCCTGCTGCCAGCAAGAACTTGGTCAGTTACTTAATTTCTCTCCAAGACATGATTTCTTCATCATTAAAATAAACTTTCTTTCTTTCTTTCTTTTTCTTATTTTCCTTCCTTTCCTTTCCCCCTCCCCTCCCCTCCCTTCCCTTTTTTTTGAGATGGAGTCTCACTATTGACCCCCAGGCTGGAGTGCAATGGCATGATCTCGGACTGCAAACTCTGCCACCCAGGTTCATGCAGGGATTACAGGCATGAGCCACAGCACCCGGCCAAAACAGATATTATCTCACACACACACACACACACACACACACACACACACACACACACACGGCTATGTGGAAATTAAATTATGTTGTGTGCATCACATACCTCATTCATGTTCTGACCTATAATATGTATTAATAAATGATAACTGTTACTGATAGAGAAGACAAGAATGGAAAAATATAGCTGGACCATGGAGTCTGATCAAATGATTTTTCCTCCCCAGGTTAAATAAGCCCTGTGTCTCCCATATGGAAGTGAAGAACCAGACACGGGTCACCAGGTTCATTCTGGTGGGATTCCCCGGGAGCTTGAGCATGCGGGCAGCCATGTTTCTGATGTTCCTGGTGTCCTATATTCTGACAGTGGCTGAAAACGTGATAATCATCTTATTGGTGCAGCAAAATCGAGCACTGCACAAGCCTATGTACTTCTTCCTGGCCAACCTCTCCTTCTTGGAGACCTGGTACATCTCTGTGACCGTGCCCAAGTTACTGTTTAGTTTTTGGTCTGTGAACAACAGCATCTCTTTCACCCTCTGTATGATACAACTGTACTTCTTCATTGCACTCATGTGCACAGAATGTGTGCTTCTGGCCGCCATGGCCTATGATCGGTACGTGGCCATCTGTCGCCCACTCCACTACCCAACCGTAATGAGCCATGGACTCTGCTTCCGCCTTGCCCTTGGTTCCTGGGCCATTGGCTTTGGCATCTCCTTGGCGAAGATCTATTTCATCTCCCACCTCAGCTTCTGTGGTCCCAATATCATCAACCACTTCTTCTGTGACATCTCTCCAGTTCTTAATCTCTCCTGCACAGACATGTCCATAGCTGAGTTGGTGGACTTTATCCTGGCACTGGTCGTCTTCCTCTTCCCACTCTTTATTACTGTCTTGTCCTATGGATGCATTCTGGCCACCATCTTACGCATGCCCACAGGAAAGCAGAAAGCGTTCTCCACTTGTGCCTCCCACCTTGTGGTCGTCACCATTTTCTATTCAGCCACTATTTTCATGTATGCTCGACCTCGAGCCATCCATGCCTTCAACATGAACAAAATTATTTCCGTCTTCTATGCCATTGTCACTCCTGCTCTCAACCCTTTCATTTATTGCCTAAGAAACCGAGACGTCAAGGAAGCTCTGAAGAAACTAGCACATTGCCAGGCCATCAGATCTGACTAGTCAATTACAGTTGCTTAGAAAGGGCTGAGTGGGTGCCTGTATGTCTTCCTCCATCCCTTCTCCTTTAATGACTCAGTTGGAACGCTGCCCACATTAATATGACATCACCATATCTTTTATCAATCTCAGGCTCTTTGGTTGTCTGCATCAGGGCATATGATGAGTGCTCTAAATTCATATGCTTTCTAGAGAGCTAGAGAAAGTAATTCTCAATGGTTGTGACCCCAAATGGGGTTTCTAAGACTGTGAGTAAATTTATAACTGAGTTAAGTAGGAAGAGAGATGGTGATGGATGAATTAGAGGTTTTTGAATCTGCCGTACACTAATAGCTCTGGGGTCAACAAAATGGGTGGTAGCTTCCTGATTTCCCATCTTTCTAAAACAGAAGTAGCAACTCCCTCAACAATCCCATTCTTGGTCTTGTGCTGGGAGTGAATTTTGGTGGCAGAGACTGCTTCTTGAGTTTTTGCAACACTTTCTGCAAACACTTACTAACCTGAATTAAATCCCTTTCTGTTTAACCTAGAATGCTTTCTTTTATCTGTAAGTGAATTGCACCTTATGCGATTGTGTTTTGTCTTCTGATGTAACTTAAACAATTGCCTTTTATTGAATTTCATATTTCCCTTTTAGATGCCACAATGTATCTTTTAGTGGATGAATATCATCAAGGAAATCAATTGGTGAATAATAATTGCCCTCATTACTTCTCTTTTCTTTTGATCTTGATGTTCTCTTGCTCCTCTCTCTCTCTCTCTCTCTCTCTCTCTCTCTCTCTCTCTCTCTCTCTCTCTCTCTCTCTCTCTCTCAACTTCTCTTGGTTTTCCACTATCTCCACACTCATCTCAGAAACAGGTAACAAGCTTAGTTTCAGGAATTGACAGAGATTTTCATTCCATGAAATAGTGATTCTCAACTCTCTGTATTTATTTATCTAACACCCGCTACACACACACTAGACCTTGTTGATCAAATGTGCTTTACACCCATAGAAGGTACATAGATATGCTCACTCCTGGTTCATAGTTTTGCCAGTGGCAAAGGGAGATATACTTTTAAGCTGTATTCAACATAGCAGGCCGACATCACTGGGAATTTAATTCTTTTATTTTAACAGTTTTAAACAGAAGACTTTATTGCATTTATAACATTTTTTTATTGCATTTTAGGTTTGAGGGTACATGTGCAGAATATGCAAGATAGTGGCATAGGTACACACATGGCAGTGTGTTTTGCTGCCTTCCGCCCCTTCACCCACATTTGGCATTTCTCCCCAGGCTATCCCTCCCCAGCTCCCCCCCCCCGCCGCTGTCCCTCCCCTATTCCCCCCAGTAGACCCCAGTGTGTAGTACCCCCTTCCCTGTGTCCATGTGTTCTCATTTTTCATCACCTGCCTATGAGTGAGAATATGCAGTATTTCATTTTCTGTTCTTGTGTCAGTTTGCTGAGAATGATGGTATCCAGATTCATCCATGTCCTTACAAAGGACGCGAACTCATCATTTTTGATTGCTGCATAATATTCCATGGTGTATATGTGCCACATTTTCCCAGTCCAGTCTATCATCCATGGGCATTTGGGTTGGTTCCAGGTCTTTGCTATTGTAAACAGTGCTGCAATGATCATTCAGGTGCATGTGTCCTTATAGTAGAACGATTTATAGTCCTTTGGATATATACTCAGTAATGGGATTGCTGGGTCAAATGGTATTTCTATTTCTAAGGCCTTGAGGAATCGCCACACTGTCTTCCACAATGGTTGAACTAATTTACACTCCCACCAACAGTGTAAGAGTGTTCCTATTTCTCCACATCTTCTCCAGCATCTGTTGTCTCCAGATTTTTTAATGATCGCCATTCTAACTGGCGTGAGAAGGTATCTCAATGTGGTTTTGATTTGCATCTCTCTAATGACCAGTGATGATGAGCATTTTTTCATATGTTTGTTGGCCTCATGTATGTCTTCTTTTGTAAACTGTCTGTTCATATCCTTTGCCCATTTTTGCATGGGCTTGTTTGTTTTTTTCCTGTAAATCTGTTTGAGTTTTTTGTAAATTCTGGATATCAGCCCTTTGTCAGATGGGTAAACTGTAAAAATTTTTTCCCATTCTGTTGGTTGCCGATTCACTCTAGTGACTGTTTCTTTTGCCGTGCAAAAGCTGTGGAGTTTGATTAGGTCCCATTTGTCTATTTTGGCTTTTGTTGCCAATGCTTTTGGTGTTTTGGTCATGAAGTCCTTGCCTACTCCTATGTCCTGAATGGTTTTGCCCAGATTTTCTTCTAGGGTTTTTATGGTGTCAGGTCTTACGTTTAAGTCTTTAATCCATCTGGAGTTAATTTTAGTGTAAGGTGTCAGGAAGGGGTCCAGTTTCTGCTTTCTGCACATGGCTAGCCAGTTTTCCCAACACCATTTATTAAATAGGGAATCCTTTCCCCATTGCCTGTTTTTGTCTGGTTTATCAAAGATAATATGGTTGTAGATATTTTGTGTTGCCTCCGATGCTTCTGTTCTGTTCCATTGCTCTATATCTCTGTTTTGGTACCAGTACAATGTTGTTTTGATTACTGTAGCCTTGTAGTATAGTTTGAAGTCTGGTAGTGTGATTCCTCCCGCTGTGCTCTTTTTGCTTAGAATTGACTTGGCTATGCGGGCTCTCTTTTGGTTCCATGAAGTTCATGGTGGATTTTTCCAGTTCTGTGAAGAAGGTCATTGGTAGCTTGATGGGGATAGCATTGATTGTGTAAATTACTTTGGGCAGTATGTGCATTTTCACAAAATTGATTCTTCCTAACCATGAACATGGAATGTTTCTCCATCTGTTTGTGTCCTCTCTTATTTTGTTGAGCAGTGGTTTGTAGTTTTCCTTGAAGAGGTCCCTTACATTCCTTGGAAGTTGTATTCCTAGGTATTTTATTCTTTTTGTAGCAATTGTGAATGGCAGTTCATTCTTGATTTGGCTTTCTTTAAGTCTGTTATTGGTGTATAGGAATGCTTGTGATTTTTGCACATTGATTTTATATCCTGAGACTTTGCTGAAGTTGCTTATCAGTTTCAGGAGTTTTTGGGCTGAGGCGATGGGGTCTTCTAGGTATACTATCATGTCATCTGCAAATAGAGACAATTTGGCTTCCACCTTTCCTGTTTGAATACCCTTTATTTCTTTTTCTTGCCTGATTGCTCTGGCTAGAACTTCCAGTACTATATGGAATAGGAGTGGTGAAAGAGGGCATCCTTGTCTAGTGCCGGATTTCAAAGGGAATGCTTCCAGTTTTGGCCCATTCAGTATGATATTGGCTGTTGGTTTGTTGTAAATAGCTTTTATTACTTTGAAGTACGTTCTGTCAATACAGAGTTTATTGAGGGTTTTTAGCATAAAGGGCTGTTGAATTTTGTCGAATGCCTTCTCTGCGTCAATTGAGATAATCATGTGGTTTTTGTTTTTGGTTCTGTTTATGTGCTGAATTATGTTTAAAGGCTTGCGTATGTTAAACCAGCCTTGCATCTCCGGGATGAATCCTACTTGATCTTGATTATTAAGTTTTTTGATGTGCTGTTGCAATCAGCTTGCCAGTATTTTATTGAAGATTTTTGCATCTATGTTCATCATGGATATTGGCCTGAAGTTTTCTTTTCTTGTTGAGTCTCTGCCGGGTTTTGGTATCAGAATGATGTTGGTCTCATAAAATGATTTGGGAAGGATTCCCTCTTTTTGGATTATTTGGAATAGTTTCAGAAGGAATGGTACCAGCTCCTCTTTGTGTGTCTGGTAGAATTCGGCTGTGAACCCATCTGGACCAGGGCTTTTTTATGTGGTAGGCTCTTAATTGCTGCCTCGACTTCAGATCTTGTTATTGGTCCATTCATAGTTTCGCTTCCTCCTGGTTTAGGCTTTGGAGGACACAGGTGCCCAGGAATTTATTCATTTCTTCCAGGTTTACTAGTTTATGTGCATAGAGTTGTTTGTAATATTCTCTGATGATGGTTTGAATTTCTGTGGAATCTGTGGTGATTTCCCCTTTATCGTTTTTTATTGCATCTATTTGGTTGCTCTCTCTTTTCTTTTTTATCAGTCTGGCTAGTGGTCTGTCTATTTTGTTGATCTTTTTGAAAAACCAGCACTTGGATTTATTGATTTTTTGAGGGGTTTTTCGTGTCTCTATCTCCTTCAGTTCTGCTCTGATCTTAGTTATTCTTCTCTTCTGCTAGGTTTTGAGTTTTTTTTATCTTGCTCTTCTAGCTCTTTCAATTTTGATGATAGGGTGTCAATTTTGGATGTCTCCACTCTTCTCATATGAGCACTTATTGCTATATATTTTCCTCTGGAGACTGCTTTAAATGTGTCCCAGAGATTCTGGTATGTTGTGTCTTTGTTCTCATTGGTTTCGAAGAACTTCTTTATTTCTGCCTTCATTTCATTGTTTACCCAGTCAACATTCAAGAGCCAGTTGTTCAGTTTCCATGAAGCTGTGCGGTTCTAAGTTAGTTTCTGAATTCTGAGTTCTAGCTTGATTGCGCTATGGTCTGAGAGACTGTTTGTTATTATGTGAGTTGTTTTGCATTTGCTGAGGAGTGCTTTACTTCCAATTATGTGGTCAGTTTTAGAGTAGGTGTGATGTGGTGTTGAGAAGAATGTATATTCTGTGGATTTGGGGTGGAGAGTTCTGTAAATGTCTATCAGGTTTGCTTGTTCCAGGTCTGAGTTCAAGCCCTGGATATCCTTGTTAATTTTCTCTCTGGTTGATCTGTCTAATATTGACAGTGGAGTGTTAAAGTCTCCCACTATTATTGTGTGGAAGTCTAAGTCTCTTTGTAAGTCGTTAAGAACTTGCCTTATATATCTGGGTGCTCCTGTATTGGGTCCATATATATTTAGGATCATTAGCTCTTCTTGTTGTATCGATCCTTTTACCATTATGTAACGACCTTTTTTGTCTCTTTTGATCTTTGTTGCTTTAAAGTCTATTTTATCAGAGATGAGAATTGCAACTCCTGCTTTTTTTTACTCTCCATTTGCTTGGGTAGATCTTCCTTCATCCCTTTATTTTGAGCCTTTGTGTATCCTTGCATGCGAGATGGGTTTCCTGGATACAGCACACTGATGGGTTTTGGTTTTTTATCCAATTTGCCAGTCTATGTCTTTTGATTGGTGCATTTAGCCCATTTACATTTAGGGTTAATATTGTTATGTGTGAATTTGATACTGCCATTTTGATGCTAGCTGGCTGTTTTGCACGTTAGTTGATGCAGATTCTTCATTTTGTTGATGCTCTTTAGCATTTGGTATGTTTTTGAAGTGGCTGGTACTGGTTGTTCCTTTCTATGTGTAGTGCCTCTTTCAGGAGCTCTTAAAAAGCAGGCCTTGGAGGCAATGTCACACATCTACAACCATCTGATTTTTGACAAACCTGACAAAAGCAAGCAATGGGGAAAGTATTCCCTATTTAGCAAATGGTGCTGGGAAAACTGGCTGGCCATATGCAGAAAACTGAAAATTGACCCCCTCTTTACACCTTAGGCAAAAATTAACTCAAGATGGATTAAAGACTTAAACGTAAGACCTACAACCATAAAAACCCTAGAAGGAAACCTAGACAATACTATCCAGAACATAGGCATGGGCAAAGAATTCATGACGAAAACATCAAAAAGCTGAAACTGACAAATGAGATCTAATTAAACTAAACAGCTTCTCACAGCAAAAGAAACTATCATGAGAGTGAATAACCAACAGAATGGGAAGAAATGTTTGCAATCTATCCATCTGACAAAAGTCGAATATCCAGAATCTACAAGGAACTTAAACAAATTTACAAGAGAAAAACAACCCCAACAAAAAGTGGGCAAAGGATATGAACAGAAACTTCTCAAAAGAAGACATTTATGGAGCCAAGAAACATATGAAAAAAACGCTCATCATCACTGGTCATTAGAGAAATGCAAATCAAAACCACAATGAGATTCCATCTCATGCCAGTTAGAATGGTGATCATTAAAAGTCCAGAAACAACAAATGCTGGTGAGGATGTGGAGAAAAAGGAACGCTTTTACCCTGGTGATGAGAGTGTAAATTAGTTTAACCATTGTGAAAGACAGTGTAGTGATTCCTCAAGGATCTAGAACCAGAAATACCAATAGTGCTGCAATAAACATACATGTGCATGTGTCTTTATAGTAGAATGATTTATAGTCCTTTATTATAAATCAAAGGATTATAATAAATGATTTGTAATAAAGGATTATAATAATCAAAGGATTTACAATAATTCTTTATTATAAATCAAAGGATTATAAATCATTCTACTATAAAGACACATGCACATATATGTTTATTGTATCACTATTTACAATAGCAAAGACTTGGAAACAACCCAAATGTCCGGCAATGATAGACTGGATAAAAAAAGTGACACATATACAACATGGAATATTATGCAGCCGTAAAAGGTGAAGAGTTCATGTCCATTGCAGGAACATGGAAGAAGCTAGAAACCATCATTCTCAGCAAACTAACACAGGAACAGGAAACCAAACATCACATTTTCTCACTCATAAGTGGGAGTTGAACAATGAGAACACATGGACACAGGGAGGGGAGCATCAAATACCAGAGCCTGTCGGCAGATGGGGGCAAGCTAAAACTCAGATGATGGGTTGATAGGTACAGCGAACCACCATGGCACATATATATCTATATAACAAACCTGCACATTCTGCACATATATTCCAGAACTTAAAGTATAATTTAAAAAAGAAAAGAAAATATTACATTAAATTTCATAATGAGAAATTTGTATTACATTAAACATAATAAAACATTTTAGAAGTAATTTTAATGTAGATATTTTATATTTACACATGAATACTAACAACTGGGACTAAAAATTATTATTATAATCTTATTTTATGTTTATTTAGGAAGTTACAGGATACTTAGTTACCCCTGTATCCATTAGGAAGCAAAAATTGGGGGATATAAATAAATAACTTTATGCTTGAGTTTGGAAATCACTTGGAAGACTTTGTAACATCCAAAGATTGTGAATATTCAAACACAATATATCTAATCTAATCTATCCAAAATTACAACTCTGGAAATTTAGATTGTAAATAATACCTGATTAACACTCCTCAAAGAGCTTCTCACATATGGAAAGACAAAAACTCACAGCTATATTGATAATTATCTATGTAAAGGAGCTCTTAACATTTAGTTCGTGCTTGTCTCACAAATTGGGAAAGAGAGCTGATGAGAATCCTCAGCACAATCAGTGCAACAAACATAAGATGAGCAGTCCTGTCAGTGGCTGTGATGCTTTTTTAAGAAAACAAGTAGAGCTGGGCATGGTGGCTCACGCCTGTAATCCCAGCACTTTGGGAGACCGAGGAGGGCGGATCACCAGGTCAAGAGATCGAGACCATCCTGGACAACATGGTGAAACCCCATCTCTACTAAAAGTACAAAAAAATTAGCTGGGCATGGTGGCATGTGCCTGTGGTCCCAGCTACTCAGGAGGCTGAGGCGGAAGAATAGCTTGAACCCAGGAGGCAGAGGTTGCAGTGAGCCGAAATTGCGCCACTGCACTCCAGCCTGGTGACAGAGCAAGACTCCATCTCAAAAAACAAACAAACAAGTACAACTTTCCATGTGTCCCTGCTGCCACAATACATGGAAATATGTTCATTTCCAATAATGTTTCACATTCTAAGAAAATTAGAAGAAGTTGGACCAATGTAAAGTAACTGCCTACCTCTGGTGACAGTGACTTAGCATGCCAGATGGGGTTATTACAGGTTTATTATAAGCAAGCTGAGCTCTGGTCACAGGGAAGGAAGCTGTAGGAACTATCCTGCTTGCCTGGATAACGTTTTGAGATTCAACACTTGAATAGGCATCTAAAGTCAGGGCCAAGAAGGGTTAAAGCATAGCCAAAATAGCTGCTATTTATTCTCTCTAATAACCTATACCCTGAGAGTATAAGCAGACAGCATCCTTCCTAGGAAACAAGAGTGGGAAATTGGAGACTGTTTTCCTGTTTTGTCCACTGTAACTTAATTAATTTTTTTCTTAATTAAACCCCTGTGTTAACAATCTACTATCTTATATATAGTGGGTTTCCCTTACCATATCCCTCTAATTTGGGAATGATCCCCAGACTGAAGCCCAAGACTGACTTTGCCTAGTGCCAAAGTCTGGGCTGAATGAAAGTAATTGTAAGGAAGAAAATTGGTCTGGTTAAAATCTATTTTGATTTTATTTCAGAAAGAAAAGATCTGGAAAAAGGAAGATGCTTTGAATTTCTGTATCAAATCTTGGCAAATTTCACCTTAGTTAAAGAGCTAGAACAATGACAACAGCACATACCTATGGACACGGGAAGCCACAGCACGTAAAGACCCAGAGAAAAAGCATATTACTGAAAATGGCATATGGCAGAATCTACAAGAAATTCAAGGAAACTGTTTTGCATTTTCCCAAGAGTCCAAGGCTTTATGGCTTTTATCATTGAAGTGCATAGTCAAGAAAAAAATAATATGAGATGAAAAGTCCACTATATAAAGAGGAAACAGATTTTTTTCACTATATTTTAAGTTCTGGGGTATATGTGCAGCTCGTGCAGGATTATTACATAGGTATACACATGCCATGGTGGTTTGCTGCATCCATCCCCCCATCATCAACATTAGGTATTTCTCCTAATGTTATCCCTCCCCATTCCCCCAACCCCCTGCTATCCCTCCCCTAGCCCCCAAGCCCCCAACAAGTCCCAGTGTGAGATGTTCCCCTTCCTGTGTCCATGTGTTCTCATTTGTCAACACTCACTTATGAGTGAGAACATGCGGTGTTTCGTTTTCTGTTCTTGTGTCAGTTTGCTGAGAATGATGGTTTCCAGCTTCATCCCTGTCCCTGCAAAGCACATAAACTCATCCTTTTATATGGCTGCATAGTATTGGTGTATATGTGCCACATTCTGGATAAAGGAAACAGATTATTAAGAAATGTTTTAGATGCAAGCAGTAGAGGTTTGACTCAAGCTGAATCAAACAGTAATGATGATTTATTGCTTCAGGTAACCTAACAAAGAATGGACATATTTTAGGTGAGGCTTGATCCTCAGGTCAGTTGTATCTCCAACCTCCCATTTCCTTTTATCTGTCTTTCTACCTCCCACATTGTTTGCCTCTACCTGGGACTTTCTTTGTTGCCATAATATGTCTGTCAGCATCTCCTGGGACTCCAGGCTTCCTCTAGCAGGAAGAGAATGCCTCTCCTGACACTTATTTCAAACAAATAGACATTTCTTTCCTAGAAACCCTTGTAAAATTTCTCCTCAGCTGTTATGGGTTAGAATTTAGTCATCTGTCCATGCCGTTCCCTGAAACCATCTCTAAGGCCAAGAGACTGAAACATGATGATGGGCTTAAGCCAGTCAGGGATTACACCTGGCACCAGAAATAGAATCAAGTTCCAAAGCCCATGAGCTGCACAAAGGAGAGTACATACCTGAACTAAAATTGCGATTCTGTCACCAACAGGAGTGTGTTAGTCCATTTTCATGCTGCTGATGGGAAATCTACAAAAGAAGGAGGCTGATTGGATTTATAGTTCCACATGGATGAGGAGGGCTCACAATCATGGTGGAAGGCAAGGAGGAGCAAGTCACATCTTATGTGGATGGCAGCAGGCTACGAGAGAGCTTGTGCAGCAACACTCATTTTCAAAACCATCAGATCTCATGAAATCCATTCACTATCACAAAAACAACATGGGAAAGACCTGACCCCAAGATTCAATCATCTCCCACTGGGTCCCTCCCCCAACACACGGAATTATGCCAGCTACAAGATGAGATTTGGGTGGGGACACAGAGCTAAACCATCTCAAGGAGGTAGCGGTTGATGCTGAGTGGCTCAAAGCAGTAAATGCCCAATATACCACTTCATTTTGGTTGTATAAAACTCCCATTTATTTTACTTCCCAAGATAAATAGGGCATTTCTAAAATGCACATGCGAAAAAAACAAAAACAAAACAGAATAAAACCAAACACACACACACACTCCCAACTTCTCGCACTACTGCTAAATAGAGACGATACAGAGTCCCATTGGTCACAACGTCAAGCTCCAGGTCTAAAATAAGATAATAAGCAATCCTGTTTTTATGTGCAGATAAAACTGTCGGGGTTTTTTTCCTTTTAAAATGTCTTAAACCTGGAAACAGACAAAATAATTTTTGACTGCCTATTTGTGCTTTTGGGAGGATCTCCTGTTCATTGTCTTCCATGGTTACATGTGAGTTACACAACAGGGAAATTTCTTTTTCTAAGCATGATCTGCTCACCAAGGGTGTCTTCATTGGTTATTTAAGTATTCAAACTCAAAAGACTCCCAAAGGCCACATTAGCCACCAAGGACTCAGAAGGATCTCAGATAAGAACAGCTGATATTTATTTGTTTTTAATTTTTGTTGCATTTTAGGTTTTGGGGTACATGTGCAGGATGTGCAAGATAGTTGCATAGGTACACACGTGGCAGTGTGTTTTGCTGCCTTCCTCCCCTTCACCCACACTTGGCATTTCTCCCCAGGCTATCCCTCCCCAGCTCCCCCCCACTGTCCCTCCCACTTTCACCCAATAGACCCCAGTGTGTAGTAGACCCCCTCCCTGTGTCCATGTGTTCTCATTTTTCTCACCCACCTATGAGTGAGAATATGCGTTATTTCCTTTTCTGTTCTTGTGTCAGTTTGCTGAGAATGATGTTCTCCAGATTCATCCATGTCCTTACAAAGGACAAAAACTCATCATTTTTGATTGCTGCATAATATTCCATGGTGTATATGTGCCACATTGTCCCAGTCCAGTCTATCTTCGATGGGCATTTGGGTTGGTTCCAGGTCTTTGCTATTGTAAACAGTGCTGCAATGAACATTCATGTGCATGTGTCCTTATAGTAGAACAATTTATAGTCCTTTGGATATATACCCAGTAGTGGGATTGCTGGGTCAAATGGAATTTCTATTTCTAGGTCCTTGAGGAATCGCTAATATTTAATGAGACAATTGTCAGGCATTTCTCTCAACAGTAGCTTTTGCATCAGCAATCTATACTGGTCCACATAGCCGCCCACAGGCTGTCCTCTTCATAGGAGACAGTTCAGATCAAAGGGTTCAGATTCATACTGGGGGATGCAGGGATTTTTTCTAACTTAAAAGCCTCATGACCCACAGGAACTAGTATGTCCTATAAGGACTACAAGGACATAGATTCCAAGATTCTCATAACAGGGATGTGCCCCTTATAAGAATCACCAATCACACCAAAAAATTGCCATACCTATTAGAATAACTGTTTATAATTATTTTATTGTTACTCCAAGTCCAGATATAACTTACCAATCAAGAAATCTTTTAGTCTTTTCAAAAGCATTGTGAAACAACCGTACAGTTGACACATTCCATCTTAGCTAGTTTCCAGGTTAACAGTCAAAATCACGTAACTAAACAGTCCACACCACTTAACAGAAGGTGCTTCCTCACTGATCTACAAAGGACTATGGTGTTTTAGAAACCCACTTCTTGCTTCACTTTTAGGATTCTGGAGACACTTTAGAAATCGAGTTAAGCAGAGGCTATTAGCAGTCTGGCTTGGGATTTTCCTGTCAATACAACCACACATTTCTCTGTCAAAACTCCCACAAATGTATACTGGGATTTTATTTTCTTTGGTCTCACCAATTTGGGCCAGTGACCAAAGTACAATACTTGATTCTAAAATTAGCTATGGGAATTTCTGCATGGCCTATAAATAGACCTTCAATACTCATTCCCCTATTTCTCTTCAATGACATACACTTTGGCTTCTACCCCTGAATAAGATGAAATCATGGTCCCATGGGGACTCACTAATAACCTGCACTTGGTCCCAGGGCTGTATGTCTGTGTATAAATGGCTTTTTATAACTGGAATAATAACTTTGTGTCAGCAATAACATGTATTTCAGAAGTTCCCTGAATGGAGTTACTTTTGGCTACAAGCAGAGAGTTTAGCTTTTTCCCTCTTGCCAGCTCGAGACTACCAGGGTCTCTGACATTTGGATTGCTGGTTAAAGACAAAAAAAGCTTCTTTTGGTCAAGGGAGACCTACGTACCATCCCCCTCTGCCTCCAGACCCTGACAGTCTAATGTCATTTCTTTCTAGCTGAACCACAGGAAGTACTTAACATATTATGATAGTCTAAAATTACTCCTATCAAGTCTATTTCCCTGTCTATCTTGCCTATCAAGCTAGTTTCATAGTTTGACTCATAAGACAGCATAGGTGGCATTTTAACCAGCTATTTTACAAACATGTAATGCAGATCACTAAAGTCCCAGCATGAGAGTCATGCCCACTGCCCTCCATCCCATCTCATTGTAGCCGATCTCACCTCTTAGGGTCTCCTTGCCTCATACATCTCTCGTACCAGGTTAGTTATCAGTTAGGAGTCTTTCCAAAATAAGCAATAGAAAATTCAGCTTAAAGTGGCTAAAATAATAGACTGTATTGGTTCACATAACTTTAACAGTTCAGATGCCACAGGTGAAGTGGCTGACTCACTGATCCTTAGCGCTCAAGGTCAGCGGTCACCATTCCATCTGGCTTTCAGTGCTGTGTATCATATGAGGGAAGTCCCTGAAGGGCTTGGCCCTTCACAAGGAGGGGCCTCCGTGGCTTTTCCTCACTCTCATGCTGAGTCTTCTCCCTCTTGATTTCTCTTCCCAAAGCCATCTTCCTTCCTTGCCAAAACTCTCTGCTAAATCCCAGTTCCCCTACCCACCCCATCTTCCAATTCCTCTTTGTGAAAATGCAGCCCCTTCTATAGGGAGGTCTTGCTGCTCCTCAGATCATTTCTTGCCCAAATCTTTAGCCAAACAAGCCTTAGTATTGTGCCATTCAATCCCTGAGGATGCATGTGGGTTCTCTAATTAAAATTCAAGTTTTCTACCAGTGCTAACCTCCAGCCTGCTTATTCCCTTTCTAAATTGCCTGTTAAGTAACAATAACTTTCAAAGAAAAATGTTAACTTTAATCAGAGAAAATATAGGACCCATGTTGATGGACAAATAGCTCCCTGATTCTTGGGCTCCAGCCATGGCCTTTAATCAGTGGCTGTGATTGTTTTGAGAAGTACCTTCGTATTGATCTTCCTGGAACTCAATGCCCGATCAGTCTGTTTTATAGGCTGTTCTATTTTTTCCAGGATGCATCTAACAAAAATATTTTGACTTAAGGCCACTCTTTGACAGAAACACAGATATATATATACATATATATATACACATATATATATGTATATTTTTTTTCTGGAGGGCAATGTAATATGTATACCCTTTAATAAATAAGTACATAGATAAGTATATATGACAAGTGTTTATCACATGCTGAGGAAACAGAGTTGAATAATATAGACAAGATTCTTCCATTTATGAATTTAAACTTGAAGCTAGAGAAACACAATATATACATGTTGACTTCACACTGTAAAACGCTAGCATGAAGAAAATAAAGAGAATGTGTTGATTCTATTGGTTAGGTTCTTGCTAGGAAACAGAGTTCACCTCAGACGATTCCAGTGAAGAGATTTTAATGAAGGCACCACTTACAGAGATGTGAACTGGGATATGCTGAGGCAAACAAGGAATGCTGAGGCACCCAGAGACCAGCAGCATTAGGAAGCCATTCAGGTCCCTTAGAGCTGGCAGGACAGGCAGAGAAGATAGCAGGTAGCAACATCAAAGCTTCTGGGAGATGGAGCTATTGTGGATAGGCCACATCATGAAGGCTGCGGGCCTGGAGGGAATCAGTTATGGTAGAGACATAGTATAAAGAATGGGGAGAGGTGGAAGGAAATCCTGCTATCTCAGTCTCCTTTTGTTCTTTTATCTCTTCCCAAGGGAACCTCTTTTGTCTATATTCATCCAGAAACCAGGAAGCAAATGGGAGATATAAATAATAGTACACAGTCTCTTGGGGAAAGAAAAAGTCAGAGACCAAATTTGGGGTAGTGGGGCAGGGCAGGTCAGGGTAAGTGTAGACTACTTTAGGAACAATGGCAAAGAGAGGGACAGGAGGAGGTAGTATTGTACACAAAGTCCAAATGATAAGCAGGAGCCAGATGTGAGAAGTTTCAGGATAGTGGCTGCAAAAACCTGCTTCTGGGGCTCGACTTCTGATTTGAAGCTAGTTTCTGGTGTGTAAACTTGGATGACTTTACCTTCTCTGTGACTCAGTTTCCTCTTATGTGAAACAAGGCTAAGAATCACACCTATTTCATTGCATTGTTTTGAAAACTACATCAAATATAGATAAAGTACTTAGACCTACATTTGGCATATAGTCAGTGCTCAATTAAATATTATTTTATTTGTATTTGGGCAAGTGTTTTATGAGCAGAGCAAATATTGAGTGTAAAGGTTTGTAGTGAGAACTAGAGTAGCATGTCCCATGAAAAAGGCTGATAATGCTGTGATTAAAGTAAAACTTGCAGTATAGGAGCTCCAATTAGGAATTTATACTAAGAACATGAATTTATGTAAAAGTAAAAATGGGATGCTCATTGCAATGTTGTTCATAGTAGAAAAATCAGGACATGGGGCAGCATTTTAAAAAATATAGTTTGATGGAGTAAAATGTAACATATTCTAATAACGGAAAAGTAGCTAATGACAAGGAAAAGGCTTATAATGATGATATATTATTGTTAGCTCAGCAATAATATAAATTACATATTTATATTTAATATTACAAATTAAATGATTTATATTTAATAACATAAATTATGTGTTTATTGTAGTTTAATAATACATCATAGTGGTACAATCATATATTGTTGCCAGCAGCTTCAAGAGGTAGGCACCTCAGTTCTCTCAAACGCTGTTGGACTATTAAACCTTCATTGATTAATATTTGATCTGCCCTCATCTCTGCACCCTTACCTTATTAATGCTTCCTTTCTCTCTTTTCAGGGATGTGGTCACATGCCATTGTGTATAGGTTTTTATGGGATTATACTGCACAACATTTTTGTAATTACTTGTTTGCCAACTATTTTTTTTTCTTTTTTACTTTTGTTTATTGCTAGATTTATTGAAGCAATTCTGAAAGCACCTTTGGATTGGGCCAATTTTGCCCCCACAATTAAGTGTATACATAGAGGAAACACGTTATATTAACATATAAAATTTAGATAATTTAGGATTTCTGGGCCGGGCACAGTGGCTCACATCTATAATCCTAGCAACTTGGGAGTTCAAGACCAACCTGAACAACATAGCAAAATCCTGTCTCTAAAAACAAACAAACAAACAAAAATATATATATATATATGCAAAAAATTAGTCAGGATGGTGGCATGAGCCTGTAGTTCCAGCTACTTCAGGGGCTGAGGCGGGAGGATGGCTTCAGCCCAGGAGGTTGAGGCTTCAGTGAGCCATGATTGTGCCACTGCTCTCCAGCCTGGGTGACAAAGCGAGAACTTGTCTCCAAAGGGGGAAAAAATGTCTGGTGTAAAACATGGTTTGTGCAGGAGGCTGGGTGTGATTTACTTGATATTAAAAATTATTAAGGATCTTCTGGATCAAAGCAGCTTCATCAACCTTTCCTTTTGTTATGTTGTCATGGTAACGATAGGGCTTGGGCTGAATCAGCCCTTATAATTCTGTGTAAATCATATTTAACATTTGAGAAGTTTCCCCTTTTGACTCATGCAAGAGGTACAGGTGATGCTGAGAGGTATAGGCGATGCTGAGAGGTACAGGCGATGCTGAGAGGTATAGGCAATGCTGAGAGGTACAGGCGATGCCGAGAGGTATAGGCGATGCTGATAGGTACAGGTGATGCGGAGAGGTACAGATGATGCCGAGAGGTAAAGGTGATGCTGAGAGGTACAGGTGATGCCGAGAGGTACAGGTGATGCCGAGAGGTACAGGTGATGCTGAGAGGTCCAACAATGCTGCGAAGCACAGACCCCATCTCTGACCGCAGGTGGTGGAGCGAAACTCTGAGGTGTTCTGAAGAGGAGGAGACATTGAAAGACCTGCATGGTGTGCTAAGACAATGTGGTCAACGATGATCTTGATCCTAAAATCTAGATTTTACAAAAATTTAAAAATGTTTGTCTAGGAGTGGATGGATTGCCAGGTTTTCCTATCTCTTCCTCCTCACCCTGACCTTCCTTCTTCTTCACTACATTGTATTTTCTACTTTTGTTTCCTGTTTAAAAATGCTGTGTTAATTGCTTTTAAGATAAAATAATTCCCTTTCTCCACCACCCTGCAAATTAATATGCTAATCTGATGCTGTTGGCCTCCTCTTCAGAACACCTCAGTGTTTCTCTCCACCACCTGCAGTCAGAGATGGAGTCTGTGCTTCACAGCATTATTGTACCTCTCAGCATCGCCTATACCTCTCAGCATCACCTGTGCCTCTCAGCATCGCCTGTACCTCTCAGCATCGCCTGTGCCTCTCAGCATCACCTGTACCTCTCAGCATCGCCTGTACCTCTCAGCATCACCTGTGCCTCTCAGCATCGCCTATACCTCTCGGCATCACCTGTGCCTCGCAACATCGCCTGTACCTCTTGGCATCACCTGTGCCTCTCAGCATCGCCTGTACCTCTCAGCGTCACCTGTGCCTCTCCGCATTGCCTGTACCTCTCAGCATCGCCGGTGCCTCTCAGCATCACCTGTGCCTCTCAGCATTGCCTATACCTCTCAGCATCACCTGTGCCTCGCAACATCGCCTGTACCTCTCAGCATCGCCTGTGCCTCTCAGCATCGGTGTACCTCTGGGCATCACCTGTGCCTCTCAGCATCGCCTGTACCTCTCAGCATCACCTGTGCCTCTCAGCATCGCCTGTACCTCTCAGCATCACCTGTGCCTCTCAGCATCGCCTATACCTCTCAGCATCACCTGTGCCTCGCAACATCACCTGTACCTCTCAGCATTGCCTGTGCCTCTTGGCATCGGTGTACCTCTCGGCATCACCTGTACCTCTCAGCATCTCCTGTACCGCTCAGCATCATTGTACCTCTCAGCATCGCCTGTGCCTCTCGGCATCGGTGTACCTCTCGGCATCGCCTGTACCTCTCAGCATCTCCTGTTCCGCTCAGCATCATTGTACCTCTCAGCATCGCCTGTACCTCTCAGCTTGTACCTCTCAGCATCCTTGCCTGGTACTCCCAACTAGCACTTGATGTTCTCCATCTTCCTATAGTTTCCAAAACACAACTTGTGTTTCAGGCCTCCTTTTCTTGTTCAGACTATTTGCTGGGCCTAAAATATCATTTCTTCATTAGCTATTCATATTTTTGATTCTTCTAGTTTACTTAGGCATCATCTCCTCCGAGAACCTTACTCACGAGCAATCCCTCTCCCCACCCAAGCCACACAGCTGTCCTATCATCTCTCCTCTGAGCTCAAAGAAGCAGGAATCGTGTCTCATTCAGCATTGTGTCCCTAGAGTGGACCATAGCACCTGGCATATAGTTGACACTCAAGTAACATTGTTAAGCTAAGTTGAAATGAATCAAGGGGGATTTGTACTTCCTATAAAAGAGAAAAAGACAAAAAGGTTTTCTGGGGCCATGTACAGGTATTTTTCTGATATGATTCTAAATGCCTTGAAAATGTCCTTAAGAGAAGCATCCAGAAGGTCACACAAACTGTAACTAACCAACGCCACAAAGACTCAGCTATGAGTTGTTTGCTTTAGAAAGACTGAAATCATAACATGGACTCAACAGATCTAGAGGCTTTTTAGGGCATCAGCAAACGTGTAGCATGTCACAGAAGCAGCAAGAGGGCTTATTGAGGGAGAGAAGTCAGAGTGTCAGCTTCTAAAGCTCAAGATGTTCAACACTTGTCATGTTTTGATTCCTTCATCGCTGACAAGAACAAAACAGACTCCAGTCTTCTCCAAGGTATCCAGTTTATTGCTTGTTCCCATTTTCCTTGCCCTCCACTTCAATTCATCCTCCCTACATTTTTTGATGTTGCATGTCCTCCAACACTGTGTCAATCATCCACCTTTAGGCCACCATCATCTCATGTGAATGTACTGTCACATCTTGAAGGCTGTTTCTTTCCTGTCATTCTCATCGAATAGTCTGACCACCAGTAGACATAGCTTTACAGAACACAGCTCTGATAATGAGTCTATGTGTTAGACTCATTCAGTTTTTTCCCCATTATCTACCGAATGAGATCTACAGACCTGAGTTTGACATTCAATGTCCTCTACTATTCTGTACTATTTTATGTGACTAAGCAAATTGAGCCCTAACCCAAAATTTATCTAAAATACCCCAATTTCCATGAATATCAATGTGGATTTCTGCAACTGAAGGTCATATCTGCACCCTCTGAATGTTCTCATTTTTTAGTTTTATTATGATTTTAGGTCTTTTTGTTTCCTTTTTCTTTCAAGAACATCCGTGCATGATTTCTCACTGTGTATCATCAAACAACTATAGTATTTTTTGTGTGTACAGAGTAGGCCATCAGTAAATATTTGTTAAATAAGGCATTTGGGGCTAATTTCATAAATGTTACTCCAAATAATATTTTTTGGGGATACACATTGAATTATTTATTGGCAAATAACTGTCCAATTAAAAACTACAAAAACTCTCTGATTCTCTATAATTATTTAGCTTTATTGTGATATAACTGATATGTGAAATTTACATATTATATCTCAATAAAGCTAAAAATTTTAGAGAATCAGTGTTTTTCTGCAATGTATAATTTAGAAAATGTACACAAGGTACAACTAAAGCTAAAATGTGCAACTTAATGTACACATTTTGTTGAGCTTTGACATATGCATACACCAGTTATACCATCCTATATGAGGTGTCTAAAGTAATAAAAGTCATAGAAGCAGAGAGTGGTGGTTTCTGGGGGCAGGGTAAAGAGAAATGGGAGTTGTTGCTTAAATGGTTAATTTTAGGTGTCAACGTGGCAGGATTATGGAATACCTAGAGAAATGGCGAAGCACTGTTTCTGGGTGTGTCTATGAGGATGTTTCCAGAGGACACTAGCATGCAAGTCAATGGACTGAGTGGGAAAGATCGGCCTTTAATATGGGTAGGCACCGTGCAATCCACTAAGGACCAATTGGACAGAACAAAGATGGAGAAAAGTTTCTTACTCTCTCTCTTTCCTAAAGCTGGGATACTCTCCTCACCCTGCCCTTCAACATCAAACTCCAAGCACTCTGGCCTGAGACACTGAGACTGCAGCACTTACACCAGTGCTCCCTGATCTCCCAGGTTCTCAGGCCTTCAAACTTGAACTAAAGATTAAATCTTCTGCTTCCCTCGTTCTGAGGTTTTTGGACTTAGACTGAGCCGCACTGCTGGCACCCCAGCAAGTCTTTAGCTTGGTGGCTTGTTATCATCATTGTGTGAGCCAATTCTCCTAACAAATACTCTCTCATCTATCAATCAATCTATCTATCTGTCTATTAATCTATCTATCTATCTACCTACCTAGCAATCTATCCATCCATCCATCCACACACATATCCTATTGCTTCTGTCTCTATGGAGAACCCTAATACATGGGTATAAAGTTTCACTTATGAAAGATGAATATGACATGGAGATCTGCTGTACACAAAACAAATTTGCTGTAGCTATTAGTTTATGTTCAGCTATTCCAACAGTAGACTGATGTATAGTATCAGAAAATAATATGTGTATTTTGTCTCATGTACATGATACATAATTAGTCTAGGACAAATAACATAGTGCAGTGAACTTCTGGGGAAAAATATACACATAATATTGTGCACTTTAAAATATGTTAAAAGGAACAGAGCTCACATTAAGTGGTCTTACAAAAAAACACACACTCAAAAGAATACAAGGACATTTTTAGAGGTAATAGATATGTTTGGCTCCTTGATTCATTTGATGATATCTTGGCTGAATGCATATGTCTCTAATGTATTTTTCAAATTGTAACTGTGGTACATAACAGGTTACCTGTCCTGATTATTCATTTCTGTCAAGCACTAAAAAAATTATCAATTTTCTTGAAACATAATAATGCATCTCATGCTGTGGCTATTCGTTTATGTTCAGCTATACCAACAGTAGACTGCTGTATCAGAAAATAATATGTGTGTTTTGTCTTATGCACATGATAAATAATTAGTCCAGGACAAATAATGCAGTGACCTTCTGGGGGAAAAATATTATCAATTTTCTCAAGTAGTTTTGTTTGGTGTTAGTACCATCTAGTGGGAAATATGCATAGTTTCAAGAATTAAATCGGCATTGGAAAGTCAGTATTGAGACAGGCCTTGAACATCACCTGGTCCAATAGACTCTATTCAAAGGAATAAATTGAGGTTTAGAAACTTCAAGAACTTTCTCAAGATTTGTGTAAGGTTGAGCATCTGTTATATGAAATAAACTGTAAGTTGGAATGCAAAGAATTGTGTTTACCACCAACACGGAGACATAAAATATTAATAAGTAAAATGTGATGAAAAAATATTTAAATGATTCAATATTAGTAAAAAATGCTTAATAAAATAAATAAAAATTGCTATAAGAACTCAGAAGAATAAGAAAAACATACTAAAAGTACATGATCTGCACATGTACCCCAAAACCTAAAATGCAATAAAAATAAATAAATTGAAAAAAAAAGCTTGGAACTGGTAATTCAAGTCCTGTAAGTAACAGTGGTTAGAGTTTAAAATTACGATGCTCCCCTCTGCATGATCTGCACATGTACCCCAGAACCTAAAGTACAATAAAAAATAAAAAGCAAAAAAAAAATTATGCTATATTTCAATTTTTTTAAAGGCAAATATTCTAATGGTATATGAAAGTGTACCTCTGGATTGAAATAAGATTTTCACTAAAGGATCACACATTGATTCAAAAGGTGTTATCTTTCAAATAACTTGAAGGAAAATGAAAATGAATTGCTTTGGAAAATTGTGTTAGATGATTCATAAAGCAGCTCTGATGACAAAGACACTAAGGTCAAAGATGGAGGTGAAAAGTTAGAATGAAATTGTGGCATGAAGCTGAGTTGAAAAAGGATTATGACTAAATCATTAAACTTTAGAAGTATTACGTGTGACTTAAGTGTGGAATAAAATGAATAAATGAAATAGAAGCATAAAAAGAAGGGTAGCAATAACTGCCACTCATTGCTTTTTGGCATTATCGGGATTGTGCTTTACTTGGTCTTGGTTGTTTTTGATATGTTCTGTATTCCTCACATTTTTACAACATTTTTACATTTTATGTCTTTTGTATAATCAGAAAAATAGATTAATTCAATTTTTTGTTTTTTTCCCAATTTCTATTGTGAAATTTTAAAATATACAGAATTTTGAATAGAATAATATCATAAACACCCATATCTCCTTCTATATTAACTAATTCATAATTGTTAATATTTTCACATTTCCTATATATTTATCATCCACCTACATTGCTTCCTCCTGATACAGATATAGATGTAGATGTAAGATATACGTACCTCAGTGGATATATATATGTACACATATATCCATATGCTGAATCACTTTAAAGTACATTTTAGACATTGCAAGTAAATCTTAATAGAATACATATACACATGCATGCAAACACACACACACACCTATATGCCATGATATAATTTAGCAAGTATTTTCTAAGAACAAATATTAGGTACAATATCATTATCACACTCATGAGTTTAACATTAATACATTAACGTTATCTAAAAATGGCTCTTTGGGTTTCTGTTTTGTTATTCAATTCAGGATCCTATCAAAGATTGTGCAGTGCATTTAGTTTCTTACCTGTTAAGCCTAATTTTATCTCAAACCGTTCTCTTACTCTTTGTCTTTCATGTCATTGGGATTCTTTGAAGAGTCCAGTCTAGTTGTTTTGTATAATGTCCTGATATTTGGAATCCTCATATCCAGATTCAGATAAAACATTTTGGAAATAATTCTACATAGACATGTTGTATCTTTCTCAGTGCATCATATCAGGAGACATACAACATCAGTGTGCCCCATCACTGATAGTGCTATTTGGTGATTTAAGTGTTTTCCACCATGTTTCTTCATTGTAAGGGTATCTTCTCCCTTTGGAAGTCATAAATACTCTACAGCATGAATCTGGGACTACCTGAAGATCCTGTCAGAGGCATTTGAACCAGAGCAACTCCATCTTAAATAGGAGCTGTGTAAAATAAGGCTGAGACCTACTGGGCTGCATTCCCAGGAGTTTAGGCATTCTTAGTCACTGGATGAGATAGAAGGTCAGCAGAAGATACAGGTCATAAAGACCTTGCTGATAAAATAGGTTGCAGTGAAGAAGCCGGTTAAGCTGGCTAAAACCCACCAAAACCAAGATGGCAACCACCTCTGGTCATCCTCACTACTATATTCCCACTCCCATCAGTACCATGACAGTTGACAAATGCCACAGCAAAGTCAGGAAGTTGTCCTATTTTGGTCTAAAAAGGGGAGGCATGAATGATCCACCCCTTGTTTAGCATATAATCAAGAAATAATCATAAAGATGGGCAACCAGCAGCCCTCAGGGCAGCTTTGTCTATGCAGTAGCCAGTCTTTATTTCTTTACTGTCATAATAAACTTGCTTTCACTTTACTCTATGGACTTTTCCTGAACTCTTTTGTGCATGAGATCCAAGAACCCTCTCTTGAGGTCTGGATCAGGATCTGTTTTCAATAACAATCCTATCTCCTAACGTATTTTCAGCCAATTATTTTGGCATCCATTTACTGCTTGAATAAATTATTGAGTTGGCTCCAAGATAGTAATTTTACAATTCTTTCATTTCTTTTTGCGTTTATTCATTGGCATTCTTTTCTCCATCTTTCTCTACCCCGCCCTCTGCCCTGTAAGACTGATCTGTAAAACTAGGGCTCTGCCTCCCTCTGGCTTCTTGGGTCTGACTTATTGGAAGCAAAGGCAAGATAAACAGGAGAGAGGAAGAAGTGTGAGGTCAAGAATGTATTCACTTCCTGCAGGTCAATATGAATTGATACAACTGACTCTGATTCAAGTTCCGATTTAGCCAACCTTCCACATTGTCATCCTTGTCTCCAGGTTTTAATAACAGCAACCCCCGCCCCCCGCCTTTTCATTTAGGCCTAGAGGTTTTACTACAAGCTCAGAATCCTGCACTATCCTGGGATCTTGTACCCTTGCTCGTGGTTTTCCTATATTCCTCAATATTGTGAATAGTCCTTTTATTAAACTTTTCTCAAATGTGCCATTGTTTTCCTGCTGTGACCCTTGGTGTTTCATTTGCTTTGCTTACTTCCTTTTATTTCTTTTCCACAAGAATCAGAGCTGCATTCAATGACTCTTCCAATGTTCTCTGGATTCCTCCTCTTTTTTCCTCATGATATTTATAAATCTTCTGCACATCTAATCTGTCCTGGCATTTGCTTCTTGGAGGACCTAAACAAACACTGTAGTTCATTAACTTCAAGCATTCCCATGCCATGGACCTTCGTTAAAGCTTACAGAAGAAGTGAAAAAGTTGAATATGTTGCCATTAATTAAGTATCTATCAAGAAAGATTCTCTTGTACTAACATGAATTGAGTGTGTGTCAAGGGGATGGTTAGACCTGGAGTTAGAAACAACTGGGAAAGACATATGCTAGCGCATGTGTTAAAATTCGAACCGTGTTAACTTAAAGAAGTTCTAACTCATATTCTTTATTGTTATGGTCTTCAGTTAATGTTGCCCTGTTTTTGTCTTCCTTGCTGTTTCCAGGGAAAGAATATTCAAGGCATTTGTTTGGATGGTTGAACTACAGACTAGGTGTTTGTCTAGAGATAGCATGTGTGCCTTCATGCTAGACAGTCCACAGCAGAAAAGTTGAAAAGACTTTGGAATGAGTTTTCCATTCCAGAAGAACTCATCCAAGGTCATATAAGTGATAGCCCCCTTTCAAATTCTGGGGCTGTCACTTATATGACCTTGGAATGGGTTCTTTAACTTGGTTGAACTTGTCTCTTCTTTTATGAAAAGGGCGGTAATAAATGCTCACTTTTAAATATTTTTTGATGATTGGTAAAACTGCCTATAAAGACCTTAGCACTGCGCCTAGAATGCTGTAGTATATTTGGTATATTTTTTTTGTCTACATGTATGAATTAGAAAAAAGCTTAATCTATTGATAAGATGTTTGGATCTCCAGTCTCCAAGGAGGCTGTCTCCTCACTCCACTTAAACACCAATGCTGGTGCCCCACGGCTATGTAACCAGGACTTGTTCCCAAAAGGCCAAATGCCCGTGGTCTCTGGAGCAGTTGCCTGAAGACTGCTACTGCTGTAATTAATTGTGGCAAAGTTTTAATGAACCCCATAAGGATATTTTTTTTCTGAGACTTACTTGGTAAAATCTAAAATAGTTTCTATTCCTACGAGATCAATTATAAAGTTTTTTTTTCATCTTTGCCAAGATGCCTGAGGCAACTTTCCAGCTGTGTCCTTTTAATGAGTTCTCTGAAAGTCTCCTGGGCCATTGGTTCTTTGGGCACTAACTGAGATGGCGGGAGCTCTCAGGGAGCAAAGCAGGGAAACTTCTGAGACCCAGAAGATGATTTCCCTGGGCAAGCTCAGAAGTACACATTCCTTTCAATTTGGAATCTCTCTAGATTCATTCACAGCCACTGAGGGAGGGAGGAAGTGACACAGAGTACTCCAGAAGGCCTTAATACGTCTCTTATACTTGTAATACCAAGTATCTTCTCTTACCACAATGGAATAAAACTAGAAATCAAAAACAGGAGGAATTTTGGAAATGGTACAAACACATGGAAATTAAGTAGTATGCTCCTGAATAACAAGTGGGTCAATAAGAATTGAAAAATTTCTTGAAACAAATGATAAAGGAAACACAACATACTCAAACTTGTGTTTCACTAAGTTTTCCAGCATGGCCAAGTGTGAGAGGAAGAAGTACATGGGGGGTGCAGTCTGGGATCCAGACAGATGAGTCCCAAGATGATGCCATTTGCCAGCAGGCTGAAGAGATACAACAGGAAGAAGATCCAGAAGAGGAGAACTTCCATCTCCACATTGAGCTGGCATCCACCAGGATGAATTCTGTGACCCATGATTGGTTGTCCCCCATTCCTTAATGACACTTTGTAAAGGATCCAAGTGTGATGAAAAGTCAGAGTTGGAAAATCAAAGAGAATGAGATATTTATTTAAAAATGAGCTCAGAGGAAGTAAACATACATATATATATATATATGTACTTGACTGACATTTTCCCCCCAGTGTTTCTTCTGTTTTTGTTTTTAACTTTTATCATAAGGTAACTCTAATCTTCAGGTAAGTATCAAGAATTAGAAACAATACTCTCATATACATTCATCTAGATTCAACAATTGTTAATAGTTTTTCATATTTCCTTGTTCTCTTTTTGTATATATTAATATATATATTTGTATATATATATTTTCTGGACACTTAAAACTACTGTGTATCCATGATACCAGTTTATTCCTAAGTTTTCTATTTTATCAAAGAACAAAGGTATTTACTTATCTAACCACAGTACCATTATCAAGAGCAGGAAATGTGATCTTGATATAATGCTGTTTTCTAAATACAGCATCTTCTGTCCTTCTTGTCCAAGATGTAATCTAATATCCCATCAGATAGTTGATCTACTCTGATCTGAGATAGCTACCCAGATACTCTCTCTCTGTCTGGACATTAATATTTTTGAAAAGTACAAACAAGTTGTTTCACAGAATGTCTCTCAGAATGGGTTTTCTATTGATCTTCCACATTTTTATCCAGACTTTAAATTTTTGGCAGGAGAAAAATCAATGTGTCCATCTCAATGCCTTCTAATAGTAAGCAGATAATGCTAATTTGCTCCAATATTGAAAACGCTAATGTGGATCACTTGGTTAAGGTGATGCCTTCCATATATCTCCAGTATAAAATTATTCTTTTTCTAGTCATTTCTGAGAAAATATATTAAAACTAATATATACATATCTTGTTTTTATTAAATTCTCAGCCACTCATTAAAACATTGATTGGTTATCTTACCTGACTCCTTTATAAGTAATGATGATTGCAAAATGTGTCATTCTAACTCCCCCATTCCTTTTTATTAGTTGGCTTTACTGTGAGAATGAGCTTGATCTATCTAGCTATCTTCTATCTAGCTATCTTTCTATTTATTTGTCAATCATTAATGTAAACACATAGAATTTTTGATTCAATGGATTACAACCATTACTGTCTAGCAAACTAAGAAAAAAATCAGATATATCATCCCTGGAAGAAACTATTTAAAGGTAAAAAGCCTCTGACTTAGCAATCAGTGCATCATACTCTCAAATTCACCTTTCCTATGATGTTGTCCTACGTCCAGCTTTTCAGCTTTGTCCTGCTAATTCTGAGAGGTTAATTGGTCTTTGGTCCTGTTTTAATAAATTTCAGTTAAACCTTGGATAAAATTCACTGATTATAGCTTGATGGGACGTTTTCCTATTTCTTACTGCCCAAAATGTAGATCTTTCCTGTGAAAGTCGTTATCTCAACACCCACTATTCAGGATTTCTTTCCTAGACATCCTTTTACCTATATAATCAATATCAAATTATATAAGTTTTTTACTTTGCATCTATTATTTGATTCTCAGTTTCAGGATGTGGCCCAAGAATAGCTCCTGTTTCCTAGAAAAGTGATACCTGGAATAACTTGATTTTTCAGACCCACATCATCCATTATACAGAGGTATCTTTACCTCTATAGTCATTACAGCTTAAACAACATTTTAATATAATCAACACCATAGCTTTAAAATACATAATACTGCAAAACTGTGATGCTATTTTTATTATTCATAGTCAAAGTATATTTTCTACAGAACTAACATATTCCAAGATGAATATGAATTATTTCTTTTACAATGATGAATTTAATTTAATTCATGCTTATTATTGACATTTTTTATGTTCGTGAAAGTGGGATGAATTTAATTATGTAAATATTTTGGAAAATATCATATATCACTTTGGAGAATAGCAGGCATAGGTAAACGTAAATTCTGAGGCAGGCATATTTGAAGCTAGAAGTTGCATCTGAATAATTCAAAAATACTAGTGTTATTATTGTGCCTATCAACTACCTCATTGTATAATCCACAGTCATGGCTCAGAGAGCAGCAAAGACATAGGGCTCCTCAACTTAGGGGATTCTTTTGTCTGTCTACAACCAGCTACCATAAAAAGGAAGGTGATAGCCTGTTTCCTTACATTTCATTGAAAGTCTAGGTAATCAGCCGATAAAGAGAGTGTTCCTCTAATCTAGGGAATTAGAGTAGATTCTTATAAGGAAGCTCTTCAGACACCTATTAAGTGTATATAGGTTTGCCAGTATTAAGTGTGAATAGAGTTGTATTCTTATTTTGAAGATATGTTGTATGCTCAAGATAAAATTGAAAGAAGAGGGATTTGAAACCAAATTTCATTCATTTGAGCTCATAGACCTTCTATAACCAATTATACAAGTCTTATGAACGGGTAATAAGTGTTAAACATCTTTATGGCCCTGATAATATCTAAAATAGTACTAGATGAAACAGGAAAATAGAAAATGCTAAACAGATTTTTACATTTAGTTGAAAAAATACATATACTCGGTGTCTTGTATTTGTCAGTTTCTATCAATTACCAAGACATAATTTCAACTTTACTAGGAAAAAGTTCACACTTAGAAGTTAATCATTTGAAACTGGATTTATTAAAATGCCATAAATAATCCCCATAATTTGATAGACATTATTTCTATAGGATAAGCTTAAACAAATGAACTGTATTATATCTGTAGAGAAAACTGGCAACACATAATTGATTAGTGTCTTATACCTCCTTTGAACGTTAGATATAAGAGGACTGTTTCAGGATAATTGCTTTATTGGAAAGTTAGTTTATGAGAAAGTAAAATAAAGTAAAAAGGGACCTTGAAGAGCTTGAAGGCGATGTTGTGAACTTTTGCAAAGTAGCAGCCTAAGAGAGGCATACATTTTATGGACAGAGGCATCTTAAGAGCAATGGCTCAAACACAAATGAGAGTCAGTTTTAGATCTATAAATATCAATATATTTTGCAAGTTTTAAATAACTGTGCATGAAGTTTGTAACATGAATTTTTGCTACAACTAGAGAAAATTCCTGTAATATAAAAAATGAGTATAATAGCATATTAACTTTTTAGTTTAATTATTTTTGTCTCTGATTTATTAAATCCTTTATTTCCATTGCCATCATTTTTATTTCACTGTTAAAAAATAAACATGAAAATAATAGTGAAGAAAGAGCAAAACTCTTTAGAAAGTGCAGCACTGAAGTACAGGAGAAAAATTTAAGGTACCCAACTAAATTTTTTCCTTCCAATAGAGCCAATAGAATAGCAGAAATGCAGAAAGCAGTTGTATGCAGGGTCAGTGTGTACAATACTCCCCAGGACAGTCCTGTAACAGAGCTAGGGTGCTTTATGCTATTTCTTCAACTCTAATCAGAAGAATTGGCACTAATTCTGTTCTGTTTTGTGGTAGGACAAATCCCATATCACATACGGTAATTTCTGAGTCGAATAATTTTTGACAATTGAGAGTAATAGTTTAGAAAAGTTTCAAAAATAACTACATTGCAAACTTACCTCTTATACTGCTTCTGCAAGGGAAAGAATTTACTGCAACTTCTAACAAAATTTTATTTTCCAGTAACAGAAGTTTCTCTGAATATCTTCATTTGTACTTGATTACATATGTATATAATCTATATAATAAATATATTATCCATATTGATTACATATGTATATAATCTATATAATAAATATATTATCCATATGTAATTATCTTTCTATTTATCTATCAATCTTCCTGCCTGCCTGCCTCTCTGTCTGCCTGTCTATCCTGTCTGTGTATCTATCTATCTATCTATCTATCTATCTATCTATCTATCTATCTATCTATCTATCTATCTATCATCTATCCATCTGTGATCCTTTTATCCTTTTGGATTATCCCAAAGATCCTTATCCAGAAGTACTGCCTGTATTTGAAGCTTCTCTTACTTCCAGTTGCCTTCTCAATCAATAGAGTTGGGTTAATTTAGATGACCACCATCCATCCACACTGGGAGGTGATGATGAGAAAGTTGCTGAGCAATCAGAAGGCTCCTGGCCATAGCATGGCAGGGAGAACCTCCTGAACCTGGATGGGAGTGGGAACCATCTAGATTTCTATTTCCTCTGCCTGGTACACAAACTTTGAGGTAGAAAGAACTTAGGATATGCCACCCAGGAGTGTCATTCCTCTCCGCATAGCCATGAGGATTTTTGCTGCCACTCTGTCCTAATTTAGCTGTACTGAAAACCATCTCACAGTGCAAATAAATCTCTTCTGCTTACGAAGGTGTAAGCACTAGATATTCCTCAGGGGTAAACTGAACTGGAATAAACATTACAGAGATGAGTTATGTGCTATAAGAAGCTCTAGCTGACTCCACAGGAACAAATCCCAGATTCAGCAGCATTTATTCCACTTGTTTATGCTATCAAAATAGAGTATAAATTAAACCTCAAGGAGAAAGGGTTTTATTTAGAGTCAGCTAAAAACTAAATTCACAGGATTGTGAGACCTCATATCTTTCTACCTTTTCCCTAAGGGGAAACAAATTGCTCCCTCACTCTTCTCTCTGGAGGAGAGCAAAGATTGTGTCTGATTGTCCTTGGAGAAAAATTGTAGAAAGAAGTCAGGACACATCTTGGCATTACACTGTATGCACACACATTTTCAAATATCTCAAGAGTACATAACTTGAGAGAAATATCACAAATTACAATATCCAAACATGTAAAATTGCTACAGTTTTGTGAATTCACACATCTCTTTAGTTCTCATGAAGGTGTAAGAGAGATTGTGTCTTGGTTCCCGTAGAACCTGTTATGGCAACCCTGAAAAGGAATTGATCTTCCAACACCAAGGCGTATCTCTAGTGGAATATGTGCTCACAATGAGGAAAGGGAAATATAGCCATAAGCAACAAAGGGAAATAATGGCCATAAACTACAGTTGCTGAGCCCTTATTAAGTTTCAAAAAACAAAATTTTTCTAATAATAATTTAAGATACCATGAGTTTCTTCCACTCATGCTCTCTTGTGACAGTGTAATGAAGTATTCCAAATGTTATGTGATGTTTGAAATTATAAAAGACCAGATGCAGCAGAAAACTTACAAATCTAGTCATTTGGTAAGACAGACAAATAATTTTACAAAAATGTGAAACAATGCAACCTTTTCAGTTTATCTGGCTTTATAAAAGCTATGTTTAATACATGTTACATATTTTATCTCATAATTGGATTATTATTTTTAAATGAATAAAAAGCAAATGCTTTAAGATGATGTTTTAATTTGTACTATGATAGTAACTATTAACAAATACCCACATAAAATCTCTTCGAGTCCTTGGAGATTTTTAAAAGCATAAAGCCATCTTAAAACCAAACAATTAAAAAGAATCACTGCAGGTTGGGTGCAATGGTGTATCTTTGATTTGTTTCATCATGTTTTATGGTTTTCAGTGTACAGAAATGTCATCTTCTTTGCTGAATTTCTTCCTAAATATGTTATTTTGTAAGCTATTGTTAATAGGACTATTTTCTTGATTTCTTTTTCAGATATTTTGCTGCTAGCGTATAGAAATACTACTAATTTTTGTTTGTTGATTTTGTACCCTACGACTTTACTGAATTCATTTATTAGTTCCAAGAGTTGTCTGGTGAAACTTTAGGGATTTTTAAATATATAACATCATGCCATCTGCAAACAGGGGCAATTTAACACCTTCCTTTCCAACTTGAATACCTTGTATTTCTTTTTGAATAATTTGTGTGGCTAGTACTTTTAATACTATTTCGACTAGAAGTAGAAAGTGTGGGAATCCTTGTCATTTTCTAGATCTTAGAGGAAAAGCTTCCAATTTTTCCCCATTGAGTACAATGTTATCTGTGAGTCTGTCATACACGGCCTTTATTGGGTTGAGGTTTATTCCTGCTATTTCTAATTCATTGAGAGGTCTTTTTTTTTTAAATCATCAATAGATACTGAATTTTGCCAAATGCTTTTTCTGAATGTATTGAAATGATTATTTAGTTTTTGTCCTTCATTCTCTATATGATTGTTAGGTCCATTTGGTCTGGAGTACAGTTTAACATTTTCTTCCTAATCTGTCCATTGCCCAAAGTGGGGTATATATTATATATATTTTATGGTTTTTTTCCTGATATATATATTTGTTTCTCTATTTCTCTCTTATTGTCTTCCTTTTTGGTTAAGTCATTTTCCCTAATAGTATGTTTTGATTGCTTGCTTTTCACTTTTTAAAGTATCTATTATAGATTTTTGAATTGTGGTTACTATAACACTTACAAAAAGTATCTTATAGTTATAACAGTTTATTTGAAGTTGATAGAAACTTCTCTTTTGTCACAAAAGCACTACATTTTAAATTTATTTATTTTTTATTTTTTGTCCCACAGATTTCTGAGAAAGCACCACATTTTTATTCTATTCCCTGCCCCCACACATTTTGAATATTTGATGTCATCATTTACATCTTTTTATGTTACATATCCCTTAACAAATTCTTGTAGTAATTTTTAATAGTTTATAATTTATTTTGATTTCTTGATTGTTTTCTTGACAAATTAATTACTTATATCTTTAGTTTAAAGGTTAAATTATAACCATCAAATTTTATAGGTTATAATTTAACCTTTAAACTAAAGAGATAAGTAATTAACACACCACCATTATGGTATTGGAGTATTCTGAATTAGACTGTGTACTTCTTTTATCATTAAGTTATCTCCTTTCATGTTTAATGTTACCAATTAGGGTCCTTTTCTTTTAGGTTGAAGAACTCCCTTCAACTGTTATTATAAGGCAGGTTTAGTGGTGATAACTTGCCTTAGCCTTTGTCTGTCTGGGAAAGTCTTTATCTCTTCTTCATTTCTGAAGGACAGCTTTGTCATTTAAGTATTCTTGGTTGGCAGATTTTGCTTTCCTCTTCGGCACTTTCCATAAATGTGGGGAAACCCTGCAAGTGCTGTGGCAAGGGTCTGAAGCCTTAGCCTGTTCCCATATAAATATTGATTTAGAAAAGAATTAGAAATGTAGGCACATAGTTATTCCTTTATATAATCATTCAAAATCTTATAGTTACTCACTTATAATCCTAAAGATATATATAAATCTGGAAACCACCATTCTCAGCAAACGGACACAAGAACAGAAAATCAAACACCACATGTTCTCACTTACAGGAGGGTGTTGAACAACGAGAACACAGGGACACAGGGAGGGGAGCATCACACACTGGGGTCTGTTGGGGGGTGCCAAGGGAGGCACAGTGGGGGGGGTCTTTTTTATTGTACTTAGGGTTCTGGGGTACATGTACAGATCATGCAGGATTGTTGCATAGATACACACATGCCAATGTGGTTTGCTGCCTCCATCCCCCTGTCATCTACCTCTGGCATTTCTCTCCATGTTACCCCTGCGTACCTCCCCACCAATCCCACTGTCCCTCTCTTGGCCCCCCCTCAACAGACCCCAGTGTGTGATACTCCCTTCCCTGTATCCCTGTGTTCTCATTGTTCAACACCCACCTATGAGTGAGAACATGCGGTGTTTGTTTTTCTGTTCCTGTGTCAGTTTGCTGAGAATGATGATTTCCAGATTCATCCATGTTGCTGCAAGGGACAAAAACTCATTGTTTTTTATGGTTTCATAGTATTCCATGGTGTATATGTGCCATATTTTCCTAGTTCAGTCTATCATTGATGGTCATATGTGTTGGTTCCAGGTCTTTGCTATTGTACATGGGGCTGCAGTGAACATAAGTGTGCATGTGTCTTTATAATAGAACTATTTATAATCCTTTGGATATATACCCAGTAATGGGATTGCTGGGTCAAATGGAATTTCTATTTCCAGGTCCTTGAGGAATCGCCACACTGTCTTCCACAATGGTTGAACTAATTTACACTCCCATCAACAGTGTAGAAGTGTTCCTATTTCACGACATCCTCTCCAGCATCTGTTGCCTCCAGATTTTTTAATGATCACCATTCTAACCAGCACATTTTATTTTTTAAAAGATTAGGAATTTTACTCACCAAAACCTAAATACAATGGCTTTCTGAGTAAGTTAGATAAAAATGCTTTTGTAGACAAATGTTCGATCTTTGATTTTAGGATGTCATCAACACCCATAACAGTACAGTTTTTGGAGGATAAGAGCCCAGGGTGGCCATTTAGGGCAGAGTAACTGGTCCCCATGTCAATTAAGAAATTAATACTCTTACCTGCCATGTTGAGTCACCCAAGACTCCGTAGTATGCCTTTTGTGGGAGTCACTGGGAACCTCTGGACCCTCCAGCCCTCAGTTATCATCACCAGTCCTCAGTTAGGGCCATTATGGAATAAGGTGTCTTCCTCTTCCTTCACAGCTCAGGACAATCCCTTTTCCAATGACTCTACTGCCTACTTTGAGAACAGGGTCTGAGTGGGCTGCCCTGACTGGAATAGTTCTTCTTCCATGTCCTGGCTTCCCACACTTAAAGTAGCAAAGATTACCTGCAGGTTTGCTATTAGGCTAGTTTGGCCTGTGGGTGAAATATCCCCCTGGGTGACCCTGAGGTTGCAGGGTGCTGCTTAAGTGACTGCTATCATTTGGGCTTGTTGTCTATCCCATCATTTGCCACACAGGGTTCTTTCAGCCTCTTCAGGCTTGTCCCTGTTATTGAATACCCCGAAAGCCACATCAAGCATTTGATTAATAGGTCTTTGGAAACATAGCTTTCATTTCCTGTGATTTCTTGGATTAGTTGGTATCAAGTGATACTGGCCTTATAGAATAAGTTGAGAAATGTTCCATTTTCTTCTATTTTGAGAGATTTTTATGAAGAAATAGCATTATTCTTTTTTAAAATTAAGTATAATTTGCCATTACAGCAATGTGATTGTTGGTCTTATTTGATGTAAGTTTTAAAATTACTAATTAACTTCTTGGCTTATTATATTCAAATTGTTTACTTTTTTTTGGTGATACAATATTAATTACTTTTGAGTGAGTTGAGTTAGACAAGCGTGGCCTAGATCTTATGGAGAGAAGGGAAGACCCTGAAGACACCTGTTCTCTACTCTGACTCAATATTTAGTATGTTTCTACTCCTAGCCCCCTTCTCTCTCCCTCTTCTCTCCTCTCCTGTATTCTCAGGCCCATAAAATATTAGGTTCTTTTGCCTGGGGCTCCTTCAGCAGTGAGATGATTCCTACTTCTGTGTTGACCCATCCAACCTTTGCCCAGTGCAGCTCCACAGTGATAAATGAAACAGTGTGGGAGTTGGAACTTACTCTACATCAACCTCTTGCTTATGCTATCACAGTAAATGATTAAACACTTGACTGTTGCTTTCATTTTAGATAGTTGCTTAAGTTGGTTACTCACAGACTTGGAAAATCAAATGTGTCAAGCTCAGTTTCTTGACAGAAATGCAACCGATATTTGAGTATGAAACTTTCATTCTGCAACTTTGTGGAATTTATTTGTTTGAGCTGATTTTTAAGAAATTCCTAAGAATTTTCTATGCACAAGATCATTTCACCTTACACCTTTCCAATCTGGATGCCTTTTTCCAATCTGGATTCTTTTTCTCATTTAATTGCCCTGGCTAAAACCTCCACTCTAATGCCAAAGAGAAGCAGCAACAAAGGACTTCTTTGATGATGTTTCTTATAGGGAAAGCATCCCAGTCCAACAATTAACTGTAATTTTAGCTGTGGTTTTCTTATCTACCCTTTATCAGCTTGAAGAGGTTCCCTTATATTTCTAGTCTGGTGCGTGTGTGTGGCAGGGACTTGGGGAGGGGGTCAGGAAAGGATTTTGGAATTGTCAAATGCCTTTAGTATATATAATGAGATATGTTTTATTTTCTTTATTTTATTAACATGGTCTATTACATTGAGTTTTAAATGTTTAAACAATCTTGCATTCTTTGAATAAATCTCATTTGATAATTACGTTTGCTACATTTGGTTTGCTGATATTTATTGAGGATTTTTCCATCTATATTCATAAAGAAATTCGTCTATAGTTTTTGTTTCCTGTGATGTCTTTGTTTTTTGGTATCAGGTGATACTGGCCTCATAGAATACGTTGGGAAATGTTCCGTTTTCTTCCATTTTGGGGAGATTTTTATGAAGAAATAGTATTATTTTTTAAAATTAAGTTATTATTTGCTATTACAGCAATGTGATTGACAACTTTATTTGGTGCAAGTTTTAAAATTACTAATACAACTTCACTTTTTAGAAATCTATTCAGATTATTTATTTTGACTGAGTTGGTAGATTATGTCTTTCTCGGAATTATTCCTTTTATGTAAGTTTCTAACTGTTCACATAGAGTTGTTCACAGTATTCTTTTATAAACCTTTGTATATCTGTAAGATTGATAATGATGTTTTCCATATCCCTAATTTTAGTAATTTGAGTCTTTCATTTTTTTGTTGGTAAATCTAGCTAAAGTTTGTCAATTTTCTTAATCTTTTCAAAGAAATACTTTTGTTTTCATCGATTTTCTTATTCTTTTTCATTTTTCTATTTTATTTCTATGCATTCTAAACTATATTGCTTTATGCTTGCTTTGAGTTTAGTTTGCTTTTCTTTCAAAATGGGAGGTTTTCAATAAAATGCTGAGAAAATGATGCAAATTCCAAAGGAAAATAGCTTTTCCATGTCTTCCACTCTCCAAATAGGAGTGACTCTCAACAAGAAATTTAATCCAGAAACTGGGTTCATACTCCATAGAGTTTTCAGTGGGAAGGGTACTGCAAAATATAATGTTATTTTTTCACTGTAACCTTGTCCTATTTTCAGAGCTAGAATTAGAAAAATTATCATATTCATATCAAACTTCTAACTGAAAAAAATTCTCAGTTTTTGCTTCAGCAAACCATAGGTTTAAAAGCAATGCCCTATCCAACTAACACTCTGTCCACTCCTTACATAGACCACATCCTCTGCAGTGCTCTGTGGAGGGCGCCCTTCACCTGAGCATTCCTCAGGCTGTAGATCAAGGGGTTCAGCACTGGGTTAAAGAGACTGTGAAACAGCGACAGCATTTTCTCCTGCTCCTCTCGTTGATTAGAGTCTGGGACCATATAGACCAACACGGCTATACCAAAGAAGAGTCCAATCACACACAGGTGGGAGGAGCAGGTGGAGAAGGCCTTTCTGCGGCCTTCCTTTGTCTGGATCTTCAGGATGGCCCAGAGGATGTGCACATAGGAGACCAGCATCAGACAAAGAGGCCCGACCAAGACGAACACACAGGCAGCAAATATGACCACTTGGTTAACCCAAGTGTCAGCACAGGCCAGCTTGAGGATAGACAGAATTTCACAGAAGAGGTGGTTCACATCCCGGGGCCCACAGAAGGGCAACCTTAGAAGGAGAATTGCATGTACTAGGGACAGGGCAAGCCCACATGACCAGGACATGAGAGCCAGGATTGTGCACACTCTCCAGGACATAATGACAGTGTACTGGAGAGGGTGGCAGATGGCCACATACCTATCATAGGACATCACCACCAAAATCAGGCACTCAGTAGCAGCAAAAGCCAAATACAAGAATGTCTGCAGTATGCATGAAACAAAGGAGATGCTTCTTTTCTTGTTCATCAGATTTGTCAACATCTTGGGAACATTGTTGGAAGCATAGGACATGTCGATAATGGCCAGGTGTGAGAGGAAGAAGTACATGGGGGTGTGCAGACTGGGGTCTAGACAGATGAGTCCCAAGATCATGCCATTTGCCATCAGGCTGAAAATATATAACAGGGAGAAGATCCAGAAGAGGAGCAGTTCCCTCTCTGCACTGAGCTGGAATCCCATCAGGATGAATTCTGTGACCCATGATTGGTTGCCTCCCATTCTTTAATGGCAGTCTGTCAAGAACTCAAGTATGATAGAAAAGTCAAAAAATTTGAGTTTTTATCTGAAAATGAACCAAGATAAAGGCTGTATCCTTGTTCCTATTAGACAAGCCTCTTCAAGTTCCCAATATTTGTTAACTGTTTCTAGAATTTAATTATGAAATAAATTTAAACTTACAAACAGTGTCAAATTTTGCAAAGAACTCCCACTTATTTTCATTCAGATTCAGCATGTGTTAACATTTATTATTAGTCTTATTATCTTTATATAATTTTTATTTTTTGAACCATTTGAGATTGAAGGGTAGGCATAATATTTAACTTAAAATTTATGATTTTTCTTAGTAAGAAAAAACTAATTCCCACTAGCTTGACTACAATATAAGTATTAAAATCAGAAAATTTAATATTGGCATTGACATGTTTCTTTTCTCTAATTTACAATATTCTGCCTCCAACCACACGAGTTCAGGACCTAATCCAAGATTATGCATTATATGGAATGTCATTTGTCTTTAGTCTCCTGTATCTATAATATTTACTCAGCCTTTTTGTGCATTTCTGAATACTGATGTTTTGAAGAGTTCTTCAGCATAATGTCCAACAATGTGAGAGTGTACAATATTCCTCAATGTTTTTGTTCAAATCATTTATTTTCTGCAGGAAAAACAGTATTCTTCTGTATGCATTCTGAGCAAGAATATGATGCTAATTTGTCCTGTTATTGGGGTGAAGCTAACTTGGATCACTGGGTGAAGATGGTGCTTCCCAGATATCTCCATTGTGTGACTGTTATTTTTTCCTAATTAGTTTCTGGAGTACCCATTAAAATTATTATATATGTAGTTTGTTCCTCATAACTTCACTATTTTAGTATCCATTGATTATCTTGCCTAACTCAATTATTAGTAATGGTTCAAAACGTGTTGTTCTAACTATATAATTGCTTTTACATTTATTAGATGGCAATTTTAATATAAAAATGCTACATTCATTTATCTATTATCTATCTACCTACCTGTTATCTATCATCTGTCTATCAGTACAGACTCATGGATTTGTTTTATTCAATGGGTTGTACTTCATTGTTATCATTTTTTGGTGTCAATTTTCCTATATTTGGGCCTTCTAAGCTTGTTCCTCTTTCTTTTTAATATGTTACCATAATATTTGAGCAGTTCCTTCCTTCTGATATGACCAGATGTTTCAGCTCCCTTTGTATATTCCCCACTTCAATCACAAAATAGCCATTTCCTCCAAAAGTGATAATCACTTTTAATAAAGAATTATATTTATAAGCCAATATTTATATTTACCTAGGTTTTATTGGATTTTAATAATTTATATTTTTATCATGATAGTTTGTATTTATCATTTTTATCATGAGGACAGCATGAATTTCTGGTATCCTCCATCAAAAACAAGAGCATACAATTTGAGAAAGTATACAAATTGTTACAAGGAATAATACTTTCTTAAGGTTACTTCTGAAAATAATAGAACTTAACTGACTTCCTTTATGGTGTCATTAGCATTGTAGAAAATGGTTTTCATATTTATTATTTTATTTTTGGTGAGAAGATACATGTTTCTAATTCTACTACCTTATTAATCATCAGGTTTGTATTATTTTCTTGCTTTTATTCTTATTTAGAAATTATAGAATCTTGAACATTTTAGATTTTGTGGTCCCGTGTGGAAACAATGTGATATGTACTTTGTATGAGATTTTGATTACAAGTTTTAAAATCTTAGAAAAACATGAAACTCCAGTTAAAGGACTAAAGAGATGACATCTTGAAATATGCACTCAAAAGTGATAATTTTTAATAATTGTGCAGTTATACATTTTTGCTGTTTATCTATTTCATATAGATGAGTATTATAAAAATTGTGTGAAAAAATACTGTTTGTTTAACTAGCTCTATCATATATCATGAACCATTTTCCATGTCAAAATAATTATCTGCAACATACTTTGAACAGCTATTACTTAATAGAAATATTCTAATTTACTTAATGTATTATCTCATCATTAGATTGTGTGCTATATAATGCTTCAGTAATTAAATTATATTTGTATATGTTTGCATTTGTTGTCTTTTTCATGAAATTTTAATAGTAAATTCCGAGACTTAAAAGTGCTCAGTCAAGTCAATCAATTTATGTATGTATATATCTCTCTCTACTCATCCAAAAATCAAACGAGCAAAAATCTCAAATCTATTAAGGCTTGTTACTGTAAGATGCCACCTAGTGGAAGTAGATGTCTAATTTAGCAATCATGATGCTAGAATCTTAAATTAACCTTCTGTTACTCCCCAGCTTCCATATGGTCCCATTCGAAAGAACCATCTTAACATTGAACTTCAGATTTCCCACCTAGACAGCTTTTTACAAATATTATTAAGGACAAGAAACACAGATTTCTCATGTTTGATCTAATCTATTGTTTCCTTCTCAATTTCAGTTTCTGCCTTAGAGGAAGTCCAGCTTCATAAGTGAATGACATTGAGAATCAGTTAATCCTTCATATACTTTAAATATAGGATAATATCTTTACTCATACAGAAATTATAAGCTAAACAATAATTTAAAATAATCAATACCATAGCACTTAAAAACATTTTATAAATATAATTTCACTTTACCACACATGGCTAATGGCAAGGTTTTATGAAGCAGACACATTCCCAGTTATAAGTTAAATCTCTTTATATGATGGATATAATTTCAGTCTATACTTATTATTGACTTCATTTTTTAGTGCCTAAGAATGCAAAATCGATTCAGTGATTAAAACTTGAGAATCCGACTATTGTCTTGGAAGATCCGAGGCATAAGTAAATGTAAATTCTCAGGCATGCCTGTATTTAAGTTGGAAAAGTCATATGAGTCTCAAAAATACTAGTGTCATTACTATGATTATCTACTAGCCTCATCGTACAAGTTTGAAGGGGAGTTGTAGTGGAATCATAGCCTCTTCTTGGAAGGATTTTCTTGCATGTTTACAACCAGTTACTATTAAAGGAACGGAGACAGGCTGCTTGATCTTATCTAGGCCCCACTGAAAGTCTACTTGATAGATGGCCTATAAAGAGAGTCTTTCCTATTCTAGCAAATTAGAGTAGAGTCGTGAGGGTAGGTTCTTTAGGCACCTATTAAAGGTATAGGCTTGGTCAATCATAACTCTTTATAACAGTTAAAAGAGTTATGTCCTCACTATGATGATATAGACAAATCTCAAGGTAAAAATCATAGAGGAAGAGAGATTGATACCAAATGTCATTTATTTGAATGGAGATTCCCCTTCACCAGATAATGAATGGTAACATATCATATACTTCTTTATGTCTCTTATAATATTACACAAGCAGTATAATATTATAAGAGACATAAAGAAGTATAAGATTTTTTATACTTATTTTATAAATATAAATATAATTATAGATAAAAGTAGACACTCAGAAAATGTTTATTACTTAAATGATTGACATTTTTAGTTAGTTAAACATTTAGTCATTCATTTATATGTATATTAAATGTAGTCCATAAACTATACACATATAATATATAGGCTACAGTAAATACATATAATATAAATTTTTATCTATTAGCCAAGACATGATTTATATATATTTTTAAAAGTACAGTTACAATTTGATTAGTTGAAAATTTAAAATAATTAAAAACAGTGTTTATAAAGGATATATTCGAATTAGCATAATGAGAGGCACTATATTTTGTCTGTAGATGAAATGCCACACCTAAACGTACTGTATATGTGGTGGACTGATGATGACCCCAAAAAGATATATCCCTATCCTAATCCTCAGCACCTATAAATATTGCCTTATTTTGAAAGTGGGTCTTTGCAGATGTGATGAATCTAAGAATATTAAGATAATCCTCAATTTTGTGGGGGGCCCTAATTCCAATGACAACATTTCTTATGCAATAAAGGCAGAAGGAGATTTGAAACAAACTGCTGGAGGCACACAGAGGCAAGGCGATGCGAAGACGGGGCAGACAGATGTGGCCAGACACTGAGGAATCCTGATCATCCCCAGAAGCTGGAAGAAGGATGAACATATTCTCCTTCAGGATTCCCAAAGAAAGCAAAATGTTACTAGATTCCACAACTGTGAAAGAATAGGTTTCTATTGTTTTATGCAACCACAAGTGTGGTAACTTGTTGCACAAGCAGTAAAAAAAACAACTATAGTATCATACACCTACTTCGTATCAATGCTTGAGGACAATTTCAGAGTAATGGATTTTTTAAGCAAGTGCTTCATACGGAGGTGAAATAACCTGAGAGGTAAACTTGAAGATACACATCTCAGCATTGCGAACTTTTGCAAACTAAGCCTAAGAGGGATCAGTCACATGGAAGTGTTTATTTGAGATCAATAACTCAATTAAACAGAAAGGCAAACTCAGAAATTCTTAAATTTCTGTAAGCACATGTTTTAGAAGAGGTTTTATGTAAATATGCAATAATTTATTTTGTTACAATGAGATATATTCCTATAGTATGACAAGTGGGGAATAGTAAATCATATTGCGAAATCTTTCTTAAACAGAATTGAACATAATACTCAGTGTCTGAAATATTTAATTTCTGAATATAAAGGATAACAATATTATTGAAGATAATTCAATCTATTATTACCCAGTAAAAACATTTGTTTCTTGATATTTTACTCTGGTGATTTTTTTCTGGATTAGTCACTCTTTTTTTCTTGAGATGGAGTCTTACTCTGTCACCCAGGCTGCAGTGCAGTGACTCCATCTCGGCTCACTGCAACCTCTGCCTTCTAGGTTCAAGCAATTCTCCTGCCTCAGCCTCCTGAGTAGCTGGGACTACAGGCGTGTGCCACCACACTGGGCTAATTTTTGTATTTTTTTAGTAGAAATGGGGTTTTACAATATTGGACAGGCTGGTCTCGAACTTTTGACCTTGTGATTTAACTGCCTCAGCCTCCCAAAGTGCTGGGATTACAAGCATGAGCCACTGCGCTGGGCCTATTCAATCTTTTTATTGTTATTATCCTTTCCATTTGCTGTTAATAAACAGACAACATAAAAAAATAAAATTGCATGCAGATTAACATCTTTAAGTGGCTAACACACTGGAATGGAGAAAAAAATATCACAGCGATGATGCCTAAATTTCACCTTCCCAGTAGATTAAATAAAACAATAGCTGTTCAGAAAATAAAAAGTTTTCATGATCAGTATGAGCTATTTTCCACCCAGGCCATCCTGCAACCCAGAATGTTTCTTCAGCTAGAGTGCTCTATTCCATTTCTCCAACTCTTAGTGTAGTGATAGCCTGGGATAGTTCCCGCAGAGATATAATTCTATGACAAACTTACCTTTTAAACTCTTTCAGATAGAAAAAGATGTACTGTAGCTGTTGATAGAATTTTCTTTTCCACTGAGAAAGAGTTTTCCTGGCCAAGTATAGCTTTATTTAGGTTCGATAATGCATAAAGTCCTTGCATTAATTTGGTTGTCTTAGAGCCTTATTCAGACACCTGGATAAAAAGCCCCTCCTTCTCTGAGCTCGTTCTCCTTGAGACAATGGGGCTAGCTCTGACCTCCCCCAACAACGCATACTGGGAGGTGATGGTGAGAGAGGTGCTGGGGGAGTCTTGGGACCCCTGTTCACAGCAGAGCAGGACTACATTCCTTGGGAGGAGGAGAGGGACATTGGTGTCTATTTCAGCTACCTGCAATCTACATTTTAATTCAAAAAGGAAGGTCACCCAGGGATGTTGTTCTTCCAGCATAGCCATGGTGATTTCTGCAGTCATCTTGTCCTAGTTCAACTACCTGTACTGGAAACCACCTCCCAGCAGAAATGAGTATCTTCTATAAAAGGAGATGATAGCACTAAACTTTCCCTCAGGAAAATACTTTGACCTAGAATAAACCCTGCAGAGATGATAAACATACCACTAAAATGAATATAGACTCCTACTCCCTCTGGCAGCCTTCATAGGATTAAATTCCAGATATGGGCGAATTCACTGGACTCACTGAAGTTTCTTCAGCTAACTCCAGGAGCATAGCTTTTACTTTAGAATCAAATGAATAAAAATGTTCTTGAGTTTCTATTGAGAATTAAATTCCCAGAAGGATAATAAGATATACTTATTTGTCTTCTCCTTAAGGGGTACTGGGAAGTGCTCTGGATCTTCTCTCTGGAGGGAAACAAAGGTTTTCTGATTGTCCTCCCAGGAAAATGATGAGGATCAGGCAGGGCAGATGATGGCATCACACTATTTCCGCACAAGCTTTCACAGAGCTCAAGGGTCATAAACACGAGGGAGATATCACAAATTACAATATCCAAACTCTTAAAATTATTATAGTTTTATTACTTTATACTTTCCTACAATCTCCATGAAGGTACAAGAGAGATCTTGACTTTCAGATAGTTGAGAGATGATTTTCATGGAACCTGGTGTGAAGACTTTAAGAAGGAACAGATCTCTCAATGCCAAGGTTTATGTTCATTTCCAATACAAAGTGATAGATCCTAATGAAAATGGATTAAAATAGCCGTAAGGATAAATTATTGAGCCCTTTTTATGTTTTGGAAAATGTGATAAATACCTTATATATTTTAATCTGATCATTATCTTCATTTTACAGATACGAAGACAGACATTTTGATATACTCTCTGCTATTAAACTTTAAGTGTGGTTGAGGGACTCTGAGAATTTCTGAGAAGCTCTTAAAGAGACAGTGGGATAAAAACTATTTTCACAATACTATTTAGACAGTTTTAATATATTTTTACCCTCATTCTCTCATGAGTGCACACTGAATTTTTTCAGAGGCTAGCTGATATGTAATATGGCAACAGATAGAATAAATAAAATATAAAATTCAGCTTTCTATTTAGCTGAATATTTTAAGAATTACAAAAATGTGAAATAAGTTACTTTTAATAAAAGATTATTTATAAGAATATCTTACGAAGACTATCACATTTATATTAACCTATATTGGAAGCCATTTAAATTAATTAAATATAAATTAATTAAAAATAAATATTTAATTTGTCAGTTTGGATTTCTATTATAATAACATCAACAAATATACTTACATAAATGAAATATCAGATTCTCAGTAATTTTTAAGAATTTAAAGATGTTCTGAGACCAAAAAGATAGAGAATTATCAAGCTAAATGGTAGATCACCAATCTAGCAAGGACCAGAGCTGGAAGCAAATGATCTTTATTTAATAACAAAAGTGTATTCACCATTCACGTTCTATTGCAGCTGCAACAAATTAACAAAAACTTAATGGCTTAAAACAACAGAAATCTATTATCTCACAGTTTCTATTGGTCAGAAGCCCTGGTGGTCAGCTGGATTCTCTCTAAAACCAAGTCAAGGTGTTAGCTTGGTCTGCAATTCCCATCTGAGACTTGGGATCCTCTTTCAAGTTTAACGGTTGTTGGAAAAATTAGATTCCTTGTGATTGTAGGGCAGTCTCTGTCCATTTGTCCTTGCTGTTTTCTGTCCTCTGGGATGGCCTCAGCTGCCTGCTGCCACTCTGATGACTACACATGGCCACTTCTGTATTTATTTTTATTTTTTATTTTATTTTTTATTTTTTTAAATTTTTATTGCATTATAGGTTTTGGGGTACATGTGCAGAACGTGCAAGATAGTTGCATAGGTACACACATGGCAGTGTGTTTTGCTGCCTTCCTCCCCTTCACCCACACTTGGTATTCATCCCCAGGCTATCCCCCCCCAGCCCCACCCGCTGTCCCTCCCCCGTTTCCCCCAACAGTCCCCAGTGTATAGTAGACCGCCTCTCTGTGTCCATGTGTTCTCATTTTTCTCACCCACCTATGAGTGAGTATATGCGGTATTTCTTTTTCTGTTCTTGTGTCAGTTTGCTGAGAATGATGTTCTCCAGATTCATCCATGTCCTTACAAAGGACACAAACTCATCATTTTTGATTGCTGCATAATATTCCATGGTGTATATGTGCCACATTTTCCCAGTCCAGTCTATCATCAATGGGCATTTAAGTCAGCAGTGGTTTGCTGAGTGCTTCACACACGTCAAATCTCTCTGACTTCCTCCTCTGTTACTAGGTGAAAAAAATTCCCAACCTTTAGAAGACTCACCTGAGTGTTACCACAGTAACATTCACATTTTAAGATCCATTGACCTGCAAAGCCCCTTCACAGCAGACCCTAGGTTAGTGTTTGGTTAAATAACATAAGTGTAAGGGGGGCCATTTAGAGAATTCTGCCTATCCCATAAAGCCATTTCATCTTAACCACTGAGCAGTGTTTTCATTTTTTAGATCCTATATTTTTTCCTTGAACAGATGCTGTTCTATCAATGCTATCTTTATTATGGGCCTCAGCTATTGCTTCAGATTGCCTGCCCAAATAACATGGACCTGAATCCAAATTCAGAAAGGAACAATTTCCATTTCTGTGTCTTACTCTAAGCGACATGATTAGAATAAAGTTTTATATGAGTTTATATACATACAATTGAGTTAACACTTTCTGATTAACACCTGGCACTTGGCCTAGGGCCTCTTACTGGAATAATACTTTTCAGATCATCTGTATTTAGAAAAGCATTTATATAACAAACACAGCAATCGTGTCAGCATAAATATGCCTAACATTTGTGAGTCAGTGTGGAGTAGGGATAGACCTACGAAAACAGCTAATCCATCCTATAAAGTCATGACATACACATACATTTTCATATTTTTAACTAATCTGATTACCTGCTCTCCCCCTTTATTTGTACCCTGTGACAACTTTGTGCAGAACAAGTCAGCGTGGACATCAGCTGACAGTTAATCAAATTAAGTTCTTCCACAAAGCCATCCTTTTCCATTGGTATCACATTTTCAGGAAGTTTTAACACAATTTTGCAAAGTTTATTTCATCATCAGTTTCAATATTAACATATGAGTTGTTTACATAAAATAGTTGACTACTACCAACAATGCCAATGTTACACCATACTGCAGTGTGATCATGGTATAAGCAGTTTCATTCCAGAATAAATTGGTAAGAATTAGAGAAGTATTTGCTATTCCTTTCTAACAGATGTGGCCCATGCTCACACACAAGATTATTATTCTGGACAAATATCTTTACAATTAGCCATGATTTGGTATTTCTGGGTTCCAAATCTGTTGGAGACAAATTCAGTCACCCTACCTGTGGAAACTGGTTTCTATTGTGTGCTGCCAAGCAGCAGGGCCCACCTCTGTCATAGGGTGAGGGCATGGGGTTTTCAGAATAGTTTCCACAGCTCCTAATTGTAGTACAGGTTGTATCTCATTCAGGTCTGTTCTTGGGGTGAAGTTGGTCATAGTCCATCATTGAAAATTTTCAGTGCCTCTAGAGAACTTCCACAAGTTATGATGTCTACAAGGTTCCCTTCAGGGTTGCCCTTGTGCCTATTCAAATAAAATGGAAGGCCAATGCCCCATGGCTGCTTTTGCTTTCATCTGCTTCAAAACAGCCAATAGGGGCTGGGCGCAGTGGCTCACACATGTAATCCCTGCACTTCAGGACCTGAGGCAGGTGGTCAACTGAGCTCATGAGTTCGAGATCAACGTAGGCAACATGGCGAAGCCCTGTCTCTACTAAAATATAAAAATTAGCTGAGCATGGTGGGCACACACGTGCAATCCCAGCTACTCAGGAGGCTGAGGCAGGAGAATCAATTGAAACCGGGAGGCAGAGGTTGCAGCAAGTCGAGATCATGCCATTGCACTCCAGGCTGGGTAAGTGACAGAGCAAGACCCTGTCTCAATAAACAAACAAGCAAACAAACAAAACCAGCCAAAAGATCCTGTTGGGTCAGGGCATAAACTCCTCCTCTAACACTGAGTCCTGGCAGTATCCTGCGTTATTTGCTGAGTCTGCATGACCCATATCACCAAAGTTTCATTCCTTTTTGGGGCTGAGTTCACTCCTTTGCCTTCCCCCTGAAGAGAATTCCCTCTTCTCGGTTTATTCTAGTAAACATTTCTCCCCCTCTGACTCTAACTACTCATTTAAAGTGAATTCAGCTTGTCCCAGGATGCCTAGGCAGGCACCAATTTCCCCTAAAAGCTTTTCTCATCTTGTGAGACAGTCACCATTCTTTTTGCTATTAAATCCAATGTCACAGAGCATTTTATCAGTGAAATATTCTGTTAAAAGGGATGATAGACACTGAGAGGAAATCGTGTGCTGTTGTGTGAGAAATGGGCAAGTTGATTTTAGAATTGAGGATCACCAAGAAAAAAATGGAAACAATAACATTATTGTATAACATGTTAAATTTCAGGAATAAAAAAGAAATAAGACAGGTTATTTCACTGAGACTAGTGAAAGTAAGACAATGTGCACCCTGGGTAATGTTTAGCTTCAGAAATCTCCTGCCCTGTTAGTCTACCTGATTCCCTTCTTGACATGGTCAAGATTTCTATAGTATAAGATCATGTCCTGAGGTTTCCGTATCTGTGATTTTTCCTTCTCTCTTCTCTTACAGGGAAAATTATTAACAGCTATCAGCTTAGGGTTAAGAATTGCATTTCTGGGGCCCAAAGTGGCTCCGGCCAGATGTTGTGGCGCTTGCGAAGGCGAGGCCAAGAGTTCAAGGCCAACCTCAGCAACCTTACAAGCTCTCATTGATTAGCAAAAAAAAAAAATTACATTTCTGGGTATTCCAGGCTAAGATGAGAGTGGCTCTCTGAATATATAATTAAAACTAGGACTTTTTCAATATCAAGATATAAAATGCTTTTAGTAAAATGGTTGCTAAATGTAAAAGAAAACAACTAAAAATGTAAGATCTTGTTAACTCCATTCTTAAAAATTAATCTGTACAAGATATCTCTGTGCTTGTTTTCATTGGACTGCTGTGCTCCAATTAGAATATTGAGTTGCAAACTTTTATCCTAAGGTCTTAGGCTCAAATAAGTGATGGAGTGTGAGGAGGCTGCTCTTGATTTCTGTGTGATGGAGAAACCACGAATATTTATAGTCCACTGGCTATTGAGTCAAGGCATATTTTAGAAAGTGTCCAAGGAGGAAAAGCCGCACTCTCGAGTAACTACAAAGTGGCAACAGGGATTTGACCACGAGGCATGTCTACTCACATGTTCCCTGAGGCCCCACCTAGTGAGGATCCTTAAGTGGAATCAGCTGGAACTAGATGAGCTTTAAGATCTAGAACAAGGGTTCATAAACTACTGTCCCTGAGCACCATTCCAGCAGCCACCTGTTTTTATAAATAAAGTTTTACTGGAACACAGGCACACCCATTTGTTTACATGTTGTCTATGGGTGCTTTTGCCAGTTATGACATAGAAGATGGCCCTGAAAGCCTTAAGCATTAACCTGTATCTTTACAGGAAGAGTCACTAACTTTTGATCTTAAGGATGCGTACTATACTTTTATTAACTCAATCTGACTTGGCTACTTTTGGCACAAACTCTGCTATTATTGACCATTTCTAATATTAGAAATAGATTTCCAATAACCTCAAAGATAAATAAGCCATTAAAATTTTAGACATTTTAGTGGGTATATAATAGTGTCTCATGGTGTTTTATTTTACAATTCCTTGCTTACTAATGGTGGAAGGCAGCATTTTGTATGTTTATCAGCCACTTGTATTTTCTGTTCATATGTTTTGCTAATTTTAGAAAAATTGGTTGTTTATATTTTGATTGTTGATATAAAGGAGTTCTTTCTATGTACTGTATAAACAGTTCCATTTCTGGGTACATGCAGTTTCCATAGGATCACTTGGTTTGTAGTTTGCATATCTTCTTTCTTAATGGTGACTTTGATGTGCACAGTGATTAATGTTAAGAGGTCCTATATTTATCAAACTTAAAAATTTTATATTTAGGGCTTTTTGTGTCTTCTCTATGAATTTGTGCCAGGATTATAAAGACATTCACCAAACTTTTCTAAAAGATTTATGTCTTCAATTTATATGTATAGGTCTATAGTATTCCATTTTAAACTGGCATTTTTTCTAGCAGAAGACAAAAAGAAAGCTAAGTTCTGTGTGTACCTATGCAACTATCTTGCATGTTCTGCACATGTACCCCAAAACCTATAATGCAATAAAAATTAAAAAACAAAAACAAAAACAACAACAAAAAAAAAGAAAGCCAAGTTCCCCATTTTACAGGGAGCACTGTTCCCCATGGTTCCCTTTGAAATGTCTCACATAAGCTTGTCTTTTCTCAGTGCCCTTCTCAGGGCTCCCTTGACCTCTATGTTCCTCAGGCTGTAGATCAGGGGGTTTAGCATCGGGTTGAAAAGACTATAAAACAGGGAAAGAACTTTCTGCTGCACCTCAGGATGACGGGACTTGGGGGCCATGTACATGACGATGGCACTGCCAAAGAAGAGCCCCACCACGCAGAGGTGGGAGGAGCAGGTGGAGAAGGCCTTTCTGCGACCCTCCCCAGACTGGATCCTCAGGATGGCCACCAGGATGCGTGAGTAGGAGACCAGCACCAGGCAGAGCGGCCCCACCAGGATGAAAATACAGGTTGCAAAGATGACCACCTGGTTGAGTCTAGTGTCAGCACAGGCCAGCTTGAGAACAGACAGGATTTCACAGAAGAAGTGGTTGATCTCATGAGGCCCACAGAAGGGCAGCCTCAGGATTAGAACCACATGGACCAGAGCCAGGGAAAAGCTGATGACCCAGGAAGCCACAGCCAGGACAGTGCACACTCTCCAGCTCATGAGGACATTGTAATGTAGGGGGCAGCAGATGGCCACATAGCGATCATAGGACATCACCATCAAAATCAGGCACTCAGTAGCAGCAAAAGCCAAATACAAGAATGTCTGCATTATGCATGACACAAAGGAGATGGCACTTTTCTTGTTCACAATATTCATCAGCATCTTGGGAACATTGTTGGAAGCATAGGACATGTCAACAATGGCAAGATGTGAGAGGAAGAAGTACATGGGGGTGTGAAGCTTAGAGTCCAGGCAGATAATCCCAAAGATGAGCCCATTCCCCAGCAGGGTGAGTGTGTACAAGACAGAGAAAAATCCACAGAGGAGAATCTCCAGTGCTGGACCAACGTGGAATCCCAGGAGGGTGACGTCTGTGATCCATGTCTGGTTGCCTCCCATGCTCTTGTGGCAGAGAAAGACAAATCCTCATCTAGGACAGGAAGGTCAGAGCTGTGGGCCAGTCAGAGATGCTCAGAGGGGGCACTTAGAAATGCATTACTTTGAATAAATTTTCTAGAATTTATTCTCAGATACATTGCCAAAACTAATCAGGTGTGCTCATAAAAATGTGAAAAAAAATCACATTATATCAATGGAATAATAAGAATATATATATGTATATGTGCGTATATATAGATGTGTGTGTGTTTGCATACATATATATGACATTTAGTAAAATATAATAACATAACAGGATCTATTATAATATACCCTACATAAGAGGATACACATGCACACGTGTTATTTTGAAGAACTCAAGTATTCCAGCTTCCCTTTCAGTGTGAGATCTTGATTATCACATCATTTGAGAAGAGGGGACCATGGTAGATGTTGCAGTATGAGGCGGTTTTGCTTGCTAGTCCTGCTTGCCTTCTCAGTCTGAGATGTGCAGGGACCGGAACCCTCTGTTTGCTGTGACTGTCCCTCACCTCCTCACAGGCTTTTCTACCTTATTTATATGAAATCTTATTTCAGATTTGAAATCCCTTCTAAGTAACTTTCAGTTTTGTGGTTTATTTAAAACATTCTAAGGTAAGATACTTCTTTTCAAAAGCTGGCCAGTATTCCCTAGCAGCTCCTCTAGGTGCCTCTTTTCCATACCTGGTGATTGTAGTTTCATTTGAAGAGTTTTCCTTACTTCTTCATCAGCATCTGCTATTGTAAATTAGGCAAAAGTGAAAGAATTCTTGACTACATGAATTAAATATATATATATATATTTAAAATAATTTAAATAATTTAAATTTATTATTTAAAATAATAAAATATATATTTAAAATAAAAGAAATAATACATATTTAAGATATATTTAAAGTATATATCTTTAAACTAACTAAGCATGGCGACATTTCTGAGGTCTTTTAAATAAAAATGTGACACATATACACCATGGAATATTATGCAGCAATCAAAAATGATGAGTTTGTGTCCTTTATAAGGACATGGATGAATCTGGAGAACATCATTCTCAGCAAACTGACACAAGAACAGAAAAAGAAATACCGCATATACTCACTCATAGGTGGGTGAGAAAAATGAGAACACATGGACACAGAGAGGCGGTCTACTATACACTGGGGACTGTTGGGGGAAATGGGGGAGGGACAGCGGGGGGGGGCTTGGGGGATAGCCTGGGGATGAATACCAAGTGTGGGTGAAGGGGAGGAAGGCAGCAAAACACACTGCCATGTGTGTACCTATGCAACTATCTTGCACGTTCTGCACATGTACCCCAAAACCTATAATGCAATAAAAATTAAAAAAAAAAAAAAGAAACTCTAAAGAAAAATCAATTTACATTAACAGTGGTTACATTTAAAGATGATTGCTGTATTGTAATTGTATTTTCTTGGGCTCTTGTCTCGATTACAACTTAAAATGTTGACATCTCTCAAAGCTTATCTTACTTTCTAGTGTGACAGAGTCTTTTGTCATCAATATATTCCCAGCTATGGCAACTCGGGTTGCTGTCAGTTCCCCTAACTGCATTCTCCTCCATCACCTGTGTCCATGCCAGCAGCCTGTTGCTGATGAGATGAATACTGGGCAGGTGACAGGGATGGGATCAGGTGCAGCCCCAGCTGGGGAGCTCTTTCTAAGGAGCTCTTCCTGGAAGGCTCTGGGTTGGTCCAGCCAGCAGGGGGTGACCAAGGGCCATGGGAAGGATGGATGGCTCATCAAGTGAAGAAACCATGTGACCTGATGCTGTTCTGTTACACTTCACATTTATTCCAGAGACAGCCTGAGGACTATCTTCAGGCTAAAGATTCAAATCTAACAGGATAATTTAAAAAACAATTTTGATGTTTTTTATTTTAGTAAATACATAGATCCTCAAATTTATATGTTACAGTAGGATTATATTATATAGAGCATTTAAAATTACTGTTTTCACTTGATATAATACTTTTCATATTTCATGGATATTATTTAAAAGTGGCACAATATTCTGCCACAATTTATTGAATTTCTTATTGTTGGAAATTTTTTATCATATTTCTTATTTTTATTGGCATTGAGATACCTTTTCTCAAAGTTCATAATTATTTATTAGGACTTACTCTAAAAGTAAAATTGCAGATGTTATAGATATAGACATTTCAAAGGTTTTTATCCCTATTTTAGCTTCCATCTAGAAAATTTGACCAATTTCAATTCCCTCTGACAGTGTGTAAGAATCATGTCTCTTGCCACATGGTCAGTACTAGGCATTACCAGCTACAATCTCTGTTAATTCAATAAGTGAACAATATTATGTGGCTTGTATTCGTATTTCATCCATCTTTTAATGAATGATCCTTGAGCGTATGATCTGTTTCATCCATTGTTCTAAGCTTTAGAGGCACAGTTGTGGACAATGTAAACACCTTCTGAAAAGGAGACAGATTAGAAAGAAGTAATATTAAGGAGATGTAATTCTCTTTCACACCTCACATTTCTATTTAGAGAAGGAAATCTCTATGCCCCTGGATAAAATTCATTTAGAGTATACCCACCTCTCTCTGTCCCCTAATTTATATGACTTATGAAACTGGAAAGAGACATTGAGGATGACTTTCTCTGTTCTCTGTTTTGACCACATGCATCTCTATCAGCTTGGGCATAAGGTTTCAGGAGCATGTTCAATTCCATTTGGAGGTGGGGAAGGGGTGTCAGCTCATGGTCATCATTTTAATCTGGAGAGAAATTTTGTTGAAAATATAAACCAGGCTTTTCAACAGACCTTATTAATAAAATATTTTTTACATTTTATTTGATTCTTATATGTGTTATTCAACTTATTTTTTCTGGACTTGGAGCAGAGAGAGGGTATGAATCACTACCACTCTGTAAGACCAGGAGTAAACAAGTAAAGATAATTGCTGAGCATGATAAGAACAATGAAGGAAATAATCTAGGCAAAATAATGGACAGTTATTTGATTTGAGGGGGGTTTCCTTTAAATGGGATGGTTGGAAAAGGTCTCTCTTAAGAGGAGACACGTGAGTGGAACCTAAATAATGAAGGCCACAACCCTGCCTAGAGCCAAAGGAGGACTATTCTCTGTACAGGGGACAGTCATGGAAAAGTAGAGCAGTCTCTGAACAGGAAGCACTTGGTGAGTTCTGGGAAGAGAATGAAAGAAACACAATGTACCTGAACCATAGTGAGCAAGAGGTTGTACTTATTCTTTGCAACCTTGTTTATATTTTTAACAATCTGAAATTGACATAAAGATTCATAAGTTTAGCTAAGTATACTTTTGACTTTATATTATTTACTTTTAGATTCATGCAAGCAGAATTCAGTTAAAAGATATATACAGAACTTCCAATGAACAGATACTTGAAATAGAAAACTGTCCAATTTTCTGCACAATATAATTTTAATGCCAGAATGGTATTGGTCAATTTTGGACATAGCAAATGTTCTGTTAATGTCCCAATGAATCAAGCTGAAAAGGAGAAGCCTTTTATCCCTAAGACCTCCAGGGACATGGATATTCTGCATATTTTTAGACCCTCCTGGCTCCCATCTCTGGTGTCCACCACTCAGGACCAGTGAGCTAGGCAGCAGAGATTTAGATGCTTCCGGAGTTAAAAAGAAATCTAATCATTATCAAATAAATACAATTGTTTGGTTAATCTAAATTCATAATCAAGCCATTCTGGGTTTATAGTTTTATTTGTGATTTTTTTAAACTAAGGAATTTCTGGAAAAAACTCCCAGCAGCTTAGAATAAACTATTTCTAAAGAGCAGAAATAAAGAAAGGAACAAATAGAATTCTTAGCGAAAGTCAAATTTAATCAAATGTGAACTACATCTAAACTACATAAAACTCCAGCTATCAATTATGCATTTAGCAGTTTTGTACAAGAGGCCACAAGGAGAAAAGTCTATAAGGGTGGCTGCCTACATGCAGAAATTGTCAATCAGTTCATTTGTGAAGTTAAGAAAGGTAAACAAATATATATAGTATAGGAGGAAAATACTTGTTTTTCCTTTTATTAATTGGCATACTGTTGTATTTTGGATTGTACAGTTCAAGTAGTTGGATTTTTTTTTCTTTTAGAAAAAGGCTGTGGCAGATTCATTAAAGTATCAGATACCTGAAATGAAGATTTATTTAATTTTCCACTACAGTTACACATTACAAAACAATCTTCAGTGGATGAAATAAGGGAAAAAACTTCATGGGTACATGTTTCTGTTCTTAAAGAATAAAGCAAATTTAGCAGCGACTAAAAATATATATGCCCTCTGAATAAGAATGAAAGCAACAGGAGTAACAATGTTGGCCACAGCACTGTTCCAGTCTTGATTCTGAGCAGTGAACATGACGCATTTGGGTCACATATTCCAAGGCTCATTATTGTCATTTGTAAAATGTTGACAGCAGATACTAAAAGGGCTCACGTGAAGAAGAAATAGCATTGCACTCGTACATTAAAAAAATTTAATAAATGTTAGCTGTTACTAATAGCATTAGAGAGATTGTAAAATTGTGGGAAGTATTCAAGCATAGGAATTGGAAACCCAGTGCAATCATCATGGTGCTGCAAACACTTCCACATTTACCTTGCTTTCCTTTTTGGCTGTTTTTGAGTTTAAACATAAGACACATTTTGCTTTGATTCCCTAATAGAAATGTACCTATATTTTGATTTTTAAAATTGAAAAGCAATTTAAAGAAATAGAAGAATCCCTTAAAGTAACTATACTCCGTTAATGATAACAAAATACAGGCTGTAAAAGTAAAAGGTCCATTCTACCATTCTTAAATGTCCCAATGATAGAGAGAGGATTACCTTTTTGGAAAGAAAAGGGGGAAAATTTAGGGTATTTAGCACTGACACAAAAGGAAAGATGCTACTGAAATTTTCCTCAGAATGGGAGCCCCGGGGCCACCAACAATGGGGTTGTGGGGAGCACTGATTTGTCAAATCTTTGCAATTACTCAGAAATAACTTGCCATCTCCAGCAATTTACTTTGACATTGAGCTTAGTCCTAGGGAGCAGCCTAGTTTTAAAAACTAACAAGCATGGATTCCAGAGCCCTGCAGCCTGGGTTCAGATCCTGGTTCTGCTACATACTAGCTTTATGACTTCTCTGTGCCTCTTCATGCCTCAGTTCCCCCATCTGCAAAATGGAGTGAGTAATAAATTCTGTCTCATAACACAGCTGTGAGGATTAAATGCATTAACTCATATAAGTTTTTTAGATATGTAATTAGGGATATGAGAATGGTCATTGGTGAGAATGTCTGGATCTAATCATCATAAGGAGACATATTATATGCTCAACGGTTCCTCTACTAAAATAAGAAAAAACAAAAGAGAAGCTGTACCCTGACAGGCACTGGCTTTTCCCTGTGACCGAATGGTGCCAGTGTCCGGAACAACTTAGAAGAGGGTTTTGGTTGGTGACGCAATGCTTCTGAGGATGTGTAGGACTAGGCAGTTAGCAGAGGGGCAAGGAGGCTACATCCCTGGGTAAGCAAACCACTTAAAAACTCTACTTCAGTTTTAAAATTAGTATTAGTTGCAAAAAGAGGCACCTGAGCCACATAGTCCCTGACAATCACTGCAGCCCTTCAGCCAGATCATATCCTATAGGGATGGTTATCTGATGCTCTTCTCCGGCACACTGTTGACAAAACCAGGAGCTGCCAGAGTAATGAGCGGATATGGATGGTGGGGCCAAGAGGGTCAGAGGAACCATGGCCACATCGTGGGATAGACAGTGGTCCCTAGAGGGCCACTCAGAACCCTGGCTATAAATACAGGCTTAGAGGAAGAAGGAGACCACACAGCAAGGGTATTTATTTCATCTCTAGAACCTGGAGCCAGTGATTTCATTCACTGTCCTTTTCCCATTCCAATCAGTAAACCCCTTCTCCAGGCAAATGAACCACATTTACTTACAGTGGAATAATCTGTGGTCTTTTTTTCTAACATAACCTTGGGCTTACCAGGAACCTCAAAGACAGGAAAGGCAGAATGGATATACTGGGGTTGATTCTCCTCTTTAATGGGGCCTCCTTGGGAGGTGAAACCCAGTTACAAAGGTCTGCTGAATTTTATGATACAATTAGTTCTGTAAGCCAGGCTTTTTCTATCATCATTTGACTACACACTCACTCCCTGCAGATAAAAATAATGATTCAGAGAACGGAACTCAGTGATAATACTTCTAATCATATCTCTCTAGAGAGAACTAGAGAAGTTGCTACTTTCCTATTAGCAGGCAAACCAACGAAGGCATTTCCCATGTTTATTCATTTCGTTCTTTCGGCATTCCCATGGGATGTGTTATGTGTGTTTACTTGGGATTGGACAGGGACAGGATTTCTGTCAAAAGACAGGACTTTTGCACAGAAAATTTAAAAACTAAGAACACGCTGTAAATTTCTTTCAATATTTATTCTCTCAATCTGAAAATTGTTTCACTCTCTAATTCCTAGTTTTGCTAGAGGAGAGGCAATGATTTCTTGGCCTCTGCTGGTTAGAGGTCTCTGAATTCTGTTAAGGTATCATCTCAGAGAAATAGCTTTCCCTCAATAAAGAAAGCGTCCTTGTAAAATAAGCACTCCAAATTTCTCACAAGTCTTGTTGACTGGGTAGTTCAGGCATACTTCATCTTCTTCCTTGAATTTCCTAAGTGTGCTTTCCATCTCAAGCATCTCTAAATTTCTTAGCCACATATTTATCTCCTCATTGTGGGTTAGTGCCTACAGATAAAGTGGGCAGACTTTTTCTTTCTCTATCCTTTTTTTGTTGCATTAAATGGCAATGTTTGACGATCATAAAATCCTACCAGTTCTTACCCTCTGGGTGTCTTTTCTTCATCTAGATCTCAATAGAGGTTTAGTTCTTAAACTATGGAGGAGGCAGCACTTCAAAATAATAGTAACATATTTAACCTATCCTGGAGAGCAGTAAAAGATAAGACCTGGAACCAACCCAAATGCTCATCGATGACAGACTGGTCTAGGAAAATGTGGCACATATACACCACGGAATATTATGCAGCAATAAAAAAGGATGAGTTCATGTCTTTTGTAGGGACATGGATGAATCTGGAGAACATAATTCTCAGCAAACTAACACAAGAACAGAAAATGAAACACTGCATATTCTCACTCATAGGCGGGTGATGAACAATGGGAACACATGGACACAGGGAAGGAAGCACTACACACTGGGGTCTATTGAGGGGAGGGACAGCAGGGGAGGGATAGTATGGGGAGAAATGCCAAATGTGGGTGAAGGGGCAGAAGGCAGCAAAACACACTGCCATGTGTGTACCTATGCAGCTATCTTGCATGTTCTGCACATGTACCCCAAAACCTAAAACGCAATAAAAAATAAAAAATTTTAAAAAAAGATATATCCAAGAGGAGTATAATTGGACTTATTTCTCTTTTAACGTGATCTGTGTGACCAATAGAGGCTTACTCTACTTACCTCATTATTCTCCAAAGCATATACTCTACCTCATTCAAGTACTACCCCTAGCAGCTCCGACTCTTAAAATTCTTACTCTTTATTTCAAGACAACTTTAACTGTTCTACCCACTTGACTTCATACTTAATACTGATCTTGCAAAGCACTCTTGGAGCCCTCTTCACCAACCCAACGCAAACTGGTCTTCCTTGTGAAATAGAACATCGCATTTACTAATTACAGTGCTTTCAGGTTGTACCTAAATAACTTTTTACTTTCAGTATTTTTATCATTAATTTTTTTCTAAAAGATTATCACAAAAAATAATTTGATCACCAACATTTGGATAAAGCTATGGAAAATATTTTGGCGAATATTAATTCAAATATGTATAATTAGTATAATTTTTTTCTGACATGGGCAATATAATGACATTGAACACCGTCTAATGTGGATATAAAGAGGTGTCATAATATGGATCTCTTTTTATCTTTCAAATTTTAAAGTGGATATAGCAAAAATATTCTTTGCCATGACATTTTTTAGTGTTATTATTATTTATATTGATTAATATTTTATATCTTAGCAAGAGTAAATATGACAAGGCATACTTGGCTTCATCAGTAGTGATGAGCTTGAGGAAAGCAAAGATCATCTGGTGTCCATCAAGCAGACCACCTAAAGGCAAAGCCCCTTATCAAAGGAATTCAGAAACTATTAAACTTCCCTATTATCTAAAGCCACATCTGGTACCAGGCTTCTTCCCAAGAAATTACAAGTAACTAGAATATCTATACATCTCTGGAATGCATGCATGTCAAAACTCATTGTACAATCTTGCTGACATCAAGGCAGTTTGAATGGATATATTCTTTGAGGTGGCAGAGGAGTATACCTTCAAGTTTTATCATGAGATTGCAGCAATTCAGTCACATACTTAGGCTTCACTTTTAATTCTAGTTCTCTTGCTATCTCTCCCACATCTGTAGTTCCTCTGCTGAGTCTGCTGTGTGTATATATATATATATATATATACACACACACACAATATATATATATACACACGCACACATATATATGTATGTATGTGTGTATATATATATATACACATACATGTATACATACACACACACACTGCATATATAGGGAGGCAGGGAGGAAGGGAGTGAGGGAGGATATGTATATATACTATATATATACTACATAGTATAAACTGGTATATATATATATATATGTATATATATATGTGTATATATATATATATATATATATATATAGAGAGAGAGAGAGAGAGAGAGAGAGAGAGAGTATATATCTTTCCTGCTTAAAAATCTTCAGTGTCCTCTCTTTCAGCAATATAAAATCCAAATTCCCTTTGAATGCTTTAAAAGGACTAAATGATCTGGCCCTCCCTACTTCTTAAATCATAACTCTGGTTGTTCTCATCTTGATGTGTGTTATTACTCTATATATCATAGTGTACTATATTATATATATATATACTACATAGTATAGTATATTTAGTATAAACTGGTACATATACTATACTATAGTATATGTAATATAAACTGGTATATAGTATATATAGTGTATATCTCTCCTACTTAAAAAACAGCATAGTATAGTATAGTATATATAGTGTATACTAGTATATAGTATATATAGTAAATATCTCTCCTACTTAAAAATCTTCAGTGCCCTCTTTCAGCAGTATAAAATCCAAACTCCCTTTGAATACTTTAAAGGATCAAATTATCTGGCCCTCACTGCTTCTTAAATCATAACTCTGGTTCTCATCTTTGATGAGTGTGTTACTGCCACACTGAACCTAGAACAAGTTCTAGGTCACATCAACCTATTTCCAGCATCAGTGTTTTTACATTTGCTGGTCCCTGCTACAAGAGTTATCACTTTCATTAGCTCCTATCCCTTTATATATAGATATAAACTATACATACTATATACTAGTATATACTATACCTTGCATTTTAAAAGAATACAAGGATACTTCTATTAGTTTAGTGGATTTTGTCAGACTTGCCCACAATGAAATCACATAGAGGTTAAGAAAGGCACAGATAAAGTGCTCTCATTAACTAATTAGTGCTTTTAAGACAAAAAATTATATTTATTTCTGTTACATATGAGATAATCATGTAAGTAATAAAACATTATGTATAGTACACTGCAGGCTGTGTGGTCCAGAACAGGACCCAAATTTAGGGTTATACAATAAAATTTTATTTTGTGTAGTGAATCTGTATCTGCTTACATCATTCAATTTGGAAATAGTATGAAATGTACAAATTAAAAATATGAAGGTCAACCCTCTCTCTTTTTTTTAATCCATGCACCCCAGGAGACTGTGGATTGTGGTGATAGCATTAAAAATCAGGTGAATAGACTTCAGATCAACTTTGGAGAGTAAGAAGATTAAAGAATGAATCAGTTTCCCATGTAAGTAACTTGTGGATGGCAGTAATGCAACTTATTGTGATAGGTAAAACAAGGAAAACAAATTAAGCATTCCATTTTGAATACACTAGCTTCAAGATGCCTGGGTTCTTATCTTAAATCTTCTCTAGCTTCAGAGTTATCTTTAAAATGACACCTGTGGATAAAATGGTCTTTAAGACTCTTTGCATGCTTAAAAGCTTCTGAAGTAGCACCTTACATTTACACTGAACTTTAGCATTTGCAAGATACATTTTGATGCCTCATAAAGGGTATAGTACTCTTTTTATGTTGGAAGTGCATGAATCATGCTCTCAGAAACATTTCTTCATTATCTCTGGTGTCAACCAAATGCTTAGCAGTTTAGAGGCAAAGGTAGAGAACTGAATGGTTTTCTAAAAAAATAAGAAATTAATAGACATACAATTTGTCTTTGTAAATTAGATACATTAATACATATTTATTAATGCAGTCAATATAACACTGTTTTTATCTGCATTTGAAGATGTAATTGGTCTTTAAATCCATACTGTGGTCCCAGGAAATATGAGAGATTATGTTGACATTTGTCCCATAATTGGAGGAGAAATAAAAAGGTGTGAAATCCCATTAGTCTCCCAATCATCAGCCTTTCTGGGTGTATTGAGGAATTAAGAATAATGTTTATGAGTTGCCAGAGTATACGATGTGCATCCAAGGTACTATTAAAAGCTCTTTTGAACACAGTGGATTTCTGCCTCTGTAAATTATCAATGAGCCTCACTTTGAAAATCTTTGGTCATCTGCCATCTCTGTCCTTGGAATGACATTCTCTAAGTTGAGCCCTCATTTTATTTATAAAGTAATAATTACTTTTACTTTTCACAATAAAGTTGTTGCATATTTGTATTGTATTTCTGATAAATAGCTTAATAACAGGCTCTTTGGAAATTAAAATTTTCTGTACATAGCACTTAATACTCAGCTTTGTACCCCTTGTGAGGGTCAATGAAATCGGGAAATTATGCCAAAAAATGCTATATTTTTCTTGAAGGATGGCAATGGCTTTCTGTTAGTAACTTTGGTTTTATTTTATTTTTACTGTAAGTATTAACAAGTGTAGCTTTTTACAGAAAAATATTGTTTCTAAAAAATAGAGTTATCATTATTCATATGATTAAAGTGAGTACCTTAGTTTGCCTGCTGGGGTAACATAGAGCACAGCTTATTGATTTTCTTCATTTTTTTTTTTAGTCTCCCACCTATCTCTCTAATCTTTCTTCTTGTTCTGTTTTGGAGATTTCTCTTTCTCTGTCCACCTCTCAAATACGGGTTATTCTTGATACCGTTCTTGACCTTCTCTTTTTTTCTCTCTAAAACCCCTCTACTCTTCCTGAACACTCTTAGCCATTATCATGACTTTCTCTGTTAAATCTGCACTTTGACCCCGATATCTCTAATGAACTCCAAAACAACTTAATTAATTCTTTATTGGACCAAGCCACCTAAATAGCCATCATGCTCAAAATTATATTCTTTTTTTAGCCCTTGCTTTTAAATAATATCTTGCTCAACTATTCCTCATGTAATTGAATGAAAACACTTTATATACAGCCACACAAACCAGAAATGAGTGAATTAATAAATGAATGAGATGATTAATTATTCAGTATATCTATGCATGGATAATTGTGGATATAAAATATCCATATGTGGATAATATATGAATAATCAAAAGCATCTTGGCAAGATTTTATGTAGTCCTTCAGTTTTAGGTAATCAGTAAACTTATTTTATTTTTGTTAAGTGCTTCAGCTTTCTTTCCTAACCACTGTCCATAGCTACTAAACTTCTCTTGTCATTCTTCCAGAGATTTCAAGATAAATACTCCTTGAGCTTCTTCATTCTGTCCATAGAAATACACCTGTTTTGAAACCTTTTTAGTCTTTGAGCCAAAATCACAGGCATGTTTCCTAGTCTCCCCTGTTAGCTCACAATTAACAACCTACATTCCTCTGGAGTAAAGAACCAAATATGTTCTGACAAATGAGATGTGGATGTTTCTAAAATGTTGCCCAACCAGCAAACACACACACATACACACACACACATATGGATATATACATAATACATATACATGTAAGGGACGTACACATAAAGGGGATAATCAGAAATATTTTCAAGGCATCCTCCCTCTCTGCTTTATTATGTGAATATAAACATAGCCCCTGTACCTGAGGCATCATTATATCAAAAGTTTCATTGAACTTCATGAGTATATCATAGTAAAGGTGAAGGTGCGAGTTACACATTTGCTGCCCTCAAAACACCAGGGCTTCTACCATGACACCTCTTCAAGGCCAGACTTACTCTGGCTTCTGTCTTCTCTTATTTCCTAACCGTATGTCAAACCTCAGGCACTATGTGGAAAGGCCTCAGAATCTTTCTCACCACAGTGTGGGAGGGTTGATAGAAGTATTTTTTTTCTTATCTATCAATACCCAAGTTAGGATTAACTAAGAAGAAGGAGATTTTCAAGCTTTTATGACAGAAGCATGATGCTCCACCTCCTCCAAGCTCCATTTAATCCACCCAGGGCAAGACTGAGATCCATGAACTTACCACAGTCCAAATACTTAGGGGGTGTAATATGCAACATGGACCCTGGAGAATGCATGTTCTTATTACTACAAGAGTTTTGTGTGTAGAGATCCAGCTGGTTATTAAGTCACCAACTGCCAGCTTCTTTTTTTTCTGAATGCCCATCCCCAGAGCCCAGAGAATTGGAGACAGGAGGATAAACAAACTTTGTTTCTTCTGGTAGACACAGAGTCTGACTGCTGTGTATCCTGGTTTCCTTAGGGACTCTACCTTGTCCTCAGGAACAATCTGTGAAGCCTTGAGTGAAGATAACTCCACCATAAAACCTATACTGCTGGGGTTCCCAGAGAGCAGGCTGCAGTCTTTGCATCAGCCTGCATTAAGAAAAGAGAGACAACCCCTGCAACTGGAAATTTCTTCTCTCAGAGGCTGCTGGTGGGAGCAAGATCCTCAGCTCTGGTCTTCAACAGCTCCTGTGATCTCTGCACAATTTCTCTAAGTATAATTATATTTCTCAGACAAGACCAGGCCTGGTACCACAGTAAGTAAAGAGTCTTTTGCAAAGTCTGGTCGTTTAGAGAAGCTAGGGTCTGGAGGAAGGAAGGGCTCCAGAAATCAGTACATAGAACGGGAGATACAGAATTTATTGGCAGACAGTTTCCTGGGCTTGAGGCAGGGTTAGCATTTGCAGAGATGGAGTCATAAGCTGCACATTGAAAATGACACATTGATCATTTAACTTTTGTATATGTCTATGAAACATCCAGGTTTTCCCTTTCTATAGTCCCTGAGACTATATGGTTGAGGAATGACAGCCAGAGAAAATCAAAGAAGAGTCTGAAGACTTTATCGAAATCTAGGATATGTTATTTGAATGTTATTCCTAATGTAATGCCTTTCATTCCCCCATCCATCCATCCATCCATCCATCCATCCATCCATCCATCCATCCATCCATTCATCCATTCATCCATCCATCCATCAATTCATCCAGCAAGTGTAGTGGGCACTGTGCCAGCAACAGCACCTACTCAGAACCAAGGAAGCAGCCCTGCAGGGGGATGGGGTGGAGGCAGGAGTTGGAATATTATCCGGTTAACCCTTCACATAGATAACCACTTGCTTTGGCCATATCAGAAATGACTTCGATAAATGCTTGCCAGATTAGTGATGGCACTCTTTCTTGGCTTGCATCCAAAGGGAAACAGCCAGATTTTCCTGAGTAGCTTCAGGAAGTAAAACACTTAATGCCAGCTTTATTTTCCCTAAATCTAGTAAACACAGGGAAACAACCCTCTTTGAAATTTCATTTGTAAACCTCATTTCCTAATTCATGCTTTTATGGATGTTCTCTAATCGTTTACTGAGCACCTGCATGCACAATGCACTCTGCACAAGTTGCAACATAAGAGAAAACCAAATATTGAAGAGAAAGTGGGGGGAAATACTAAGTAAATTAGAAAGCAAAACACAGAAGAGCATGGCTATGATCCTTACTCTAAAATAAAATGGCTAGTCATTCTGAAAAACAACTTACTCGGTGGCTGCCCTTCTGATAGTAAAAATGCGGGTCTTGCAATCCAAGTTAAGTAGAATTCTGTGGGAATAGATACAGTATATGACACCCTGTCTGCATTTACACTAGTTCCCTGTACTGAATCTTTTTCTGCTTTACCATGGATTAAAGAAGTTGACATAATGACTCAAAAACCTTGCTGATGAGTCAGCACCCTGTGTGCACCATAATCCCCCTCCTTGGGTTAAGTGACTAATCGGAATCTGCATTTGCTCCTCAGCACACAGCTCATTGCCACAGCAGAGTCCAACGCAGGTACTGTCACAAGGGCATGACAGAAAATCAGACATGGGTCACAGAATTCATTCTCCTGGGATTTCCCCTTGGCCCAAAGATTCAGATGCTCCTCTTTGGGCTCTTCTCCCTGTTCTACATCTTCACCCTGCTGGGGAACGGGGCCATCCTGGGGCTCATCTGGCTGGACTCCAGACTGCACACCCCCATGTACTTCTTCCTCTCACACCTGGCCATCGTTGATATTTTGTATGCTTCCAACAATGTCCCTAAGATGCTGGCAAATCTTCTGAACAAGAGAAAAACAATCTCCTTTGTCCCATGCATCATGCAGACCTTTTTATACATGGCTTTTGCTCACACCGAGTGTCTCATCTTGGTAATGATGTCCTATGATCGGTACGTGGCCATCTGCCACCCTCTGCAATATTCTGTCATCATGAGATGGAGAGTGTGCACAGTCCTGACTGTCACTTCCTGGGCATGTGGCTCCCTTCTGGCACTGGTCCATGTGGTTCTCATCCTGAGGCTACCTTTCTGTGGGCCTCATGAAATCAACCACTTCTTCTGTGAAATCCTGTCGGTCCTCAGGCTGGCCTGTGCTGACACCTGGCTCAACCAGGTGGTCATCTTTTCTGCTTCCGTGTTCGTCCTGGTGGGGCCACTCTGCCTGGTGCTGGTCTCCTACTCACGCATCCTGGTGGCCATCCTGAGGATCCAGTCTGGGGAGGGCCGCAGAAAGGCCTTCTCCACCTGCTCCTCCCACCTCTGCGTGGTGGGGCTCTTCTTTGGCAGTGCCATCGTCATGTACATGGCCCCCAAGTCCCGCCATCCTGAGGTGCAGCAGAAGGTCCTTTCCCTGTTTTACAGCCTTTTCAACCCAATGCTGAACCCTCTAATCTACAGCCTGAGGAACACAGACGTCAAGGGGGCCCTGAAAAGAGTGTTGTGGAAACAGAGATCAAGGTGAGGGATGCCAGGGAAAGTCTAGAGGGTTGAAGATTGGCTCCAAATGAGATTGGTAGGAATGATGATGTAAATGCCTTACAGTCTTATCTCTTAGATTTCTGATATCAAGAATGTATACTGATTGGATTCTGTTCCTAAACATGAAGTACTATGCAGATCACAAAGCACATGCAGAAGGGCACAGAGCCCACAGGCCACGAAGAGAAGAGTCGTGTGGTGCATCACGGGAGCAAAGCACCAGCTCATAGCTGCCAGCTCAGAGCCCTACCCAGGATCTGTTTTCTGTTCTTTTGAGACTTAGTTCTCTCAAATTTCCTCTTAAATTCCTCTATTGTTTCCAACTCTTTTTTGCCATAACTATATACTGATAATCCCATGTCATATGCTACTGTAAGAGTGCACTTGTAACAACACAGAATAATTACTGACCTTGGCTAAGCAGCCCTCTACTGGGAATGTAACAAGAACTAAAGTAGAGCCAATGCCTGGTCTGGAACCTAAAGCCTAAGGATGATGACATTAGTACTGGAAATTCATCTAAATCACCCCAACAAGTCCATTTCTGTAAAAAACAAAGTTCAATTGTACAGATTTTTTTTGTATAAAAGAGAAATATCAGAATCTTCGTTTCATTTCACTTTATTCTGGACCATTTAATTAGAACGAGCTTGGAAATATTTTGCATTTAGAATAAATATGAGAGAAAGTTGTTAGGGGTAGTTACCTTTTTCAGAATTCACATTGCAAAGCCGAGTGTAGGTGACAATTATCTTTATGGTAATTACATAAAGTATTGTAGGAGTAAGAAAATACCACAAAGGAAGAAAGCATCAAGGGAAACTGACAGCTTGATGTGACATTGTAGACCACCACTTAGAACCAAGAACATGACAGGTCCTGATAAGGATATTTAGGACCCTCAACCAAATTTCGAAGAGAAGCTACTCCAGGTGATATAAATCACACTTCCTGGACCCAAGTGGTCAGAATGACATGGACAAGTAATTTGTTTTATTTTAACACAAGTCCGAGTCCTAAATGATCAGCATAGTATAATAATGATTTTTTTTAACACATTGTGTATGGTACCTATTGGAACTCTCTCTTTTTTCTCCTAACCCTTGTAGTATTGTAGGCATTCAACTGTATGGCATGTGATGATATTACATTATCCGCTGCCTGTAGCTTTTCTATTTTTACAATTTTAAAAATATATTCTTATCACTTCATCTGTTTCTTCTTCCATGAAAGAAAGGAGCAAGGGGGGAACTCTTTGCTCCTACTCTCTCTCCAAATGCACTATTTTCTTTTAAGTTCTCAAAAAGGCTAGTTGCTAACTACTCTTCTTATCCATTCATCTCAGTTAAACATTCTGCTTCTGGTGATTGTCTTTGTTTTCATATCACCATGCTGTGAAGATATTTTTTAGCCAGCAGAAATTCACAAACCTTGCTCTGCTCCTTTCAATGGAGAGAAATTTGAATTAAAAAATAAATACTGGATCTAAATTTAACTATCAGCCACTATGGAATTATTGTGTACACTACTCTAAAGGTAGAAAGAGAAAACAGGCAATATTTTCACATAAAAAAAGACTTTCTAACTAAATCTGGAAAGATTATTACATCCCTCAAAATACGGAGACTTCATATTCTGCTTAAAACCTTTAAAAGAAAAGGGAAAGAGGAAACATGTAGGATAATTACTCTTGTATAAAACATAAGCCATAGATTTTGATTCAGAATTTTTTTACCTAGAGTACAGTAGAAAAATCAGGGGACAGAATTCATCCGATGTCAGTTCTAAGTGATTGGGAAAGAATAGGCCAAAAAGACCACACTTCTACAGAAAGTGACAAATGTAAGATGAATTATAAAGAAATGTTCTCTAGCAGGTCTGAATAGTGGCTCTGATTTTATATGTGTCTGTGTGTGTGTGTGTGTGTGTGTGTGTGTGTGTATATATACACACACACACATATATATAACATTACAGAAAAAATATCTGAGTATATGAGAAATTTCTATTAATTGTTTTCATATATGAATTCTAGGATTTTAACAAAGTAATTACATTTTAGTGTTATGACCTCATTACATATACATATTTTCAACATTAATCAGTTTTCAAAGGGCTGGGGGAAAGTGAAAGAAAGATGCGTTGCTTTAGGCTGCAAGTCCTACTGAGTGCTTCACAAATGTTATCTGATTTATCTTGCATAAACATCACAATGGAGTCGCTATTATTTTCCCTGTTTAATAGATAAGTAAACAAAGTTCAGAATGATATAATAACTTGTCCTATACTACGCAACCAGTAATAGAACTGAGTGTTATGGATTGTATTGATTGCAAACCCAAACTGCTTCTTATCATTTTTCTGCCTAAAACGTCACAAATTTTAGCTCAAAAGGGGTTAGACTCAACATCCACATAATGGGGCAGAGTCTGGAAGAAAACGGAGTTTACAGTATTATAGTCAAAGTCTTAACACCAGAACGAATACATCCTGTAGCCAACCCATCTTTGGAGGATTCATTATCACCTTTGGGAAGAGTAGAAACTCTCACATTAGCAGCATAATTATTTTCCAATAGTAACTCCCTCCTAATTCCTGTCTGCAAAATCACATGGCCTCATAAGGCATTGCCTCAAAGGGACAATCTGAATGAGAGACATCCTGCTGTTCTCAGTATCTCATCTTACCTATGATTCCGGTCTTCTGTCTATCAAGAGTACCCATCTATGTTCTTTCCCTTCATGATGTGATGAATGCTTTTCCAGGAAGTATCACCATCTCTCCTGTGTGCAGATCTGTGATGGACCTACCTTACCAGTGCTCTAGGCTGCTAGGACTGAGAAAGGGGGAACCCAGCACAGGAGCAAGTTGAGATGCTTGTTTTGTGAGATTCACATCTCAGTTGTGCCAGTACTTGCTAAATAGGTCTGCTTCTAGGAATAATATGGCCTCCTCAATCCTGAGTTTTATTTTAGGTCAGATGTGGCTAACAATGTTTCAGCTAGGTACCTTATATAATTTTTGTGAATGCTAAATGAAATAATTTATGTCATTCTGATTTGAAGAGATGTATTTTTGTGAGAAGGATATAAGAACAATGAAAATGCTCACATAGTAAAACTAAGAGCTGGTAAAATTCATGACCAAACAACTATAAAACTACAAAATTCAACTGTATTTTAATGATTCACAAGTTATTATATTTACTGACCAACGGAAGCTTCTCAAAAAATCTCAGCTATTTGCATTTGCAAGTTTCTGTGCCTGTTTTTGTTTTTATTTGCTTAGTGATATTGGGGAAGGTCTCCACCAAAGGAGGTTGAAGGTTAGTGTACAGGAGGTTGGCTATGAAATAGTGTTCTTTGTTCCTGCTAGTAGACAAAATTGTAAGAAGAATCCTACATAAAAGTTTACATTTGCTATATAGCTTCAATTCCAAAAGGATTCTTGAGATAGCATCTAGATAAGAAATAATTAGTCCATAGCTTTGTTACATTCACTCTCCTACCCACACACTAAGAATTCTCATCTGCTATGTACCTAGAATAGCTCCTCTAGGAAATCTCAGGCTCTGTATGTAGAGATAGAAACTCACCCTGGTGACACCTTGTTAGTTGGCTGAAATTTTGGCACTCATAGTAGCCAACTTCTTATATTGGTCCCTGGCCTTACTATTGCCCTGAATGCTAATGATATTAGGAAAGAAATGCATAAGTGAGCAAATAAATGGGTTAACAGCCATAAATAATTTTCAAAATGACTGCCTTTTCATAGCCTGGAGAAAAGGAGGAAAAATGCAGACAGGATAGTTGTCTTCATATTTCCCTCAGAGAATCTTGCAGGAGACAAACATAGTTGTTTATTGCCTTCCCAAAGTGGAGAAAAATATCCTAGAATCAAAAAGTAGGTTTATATAAAAGTGAAATTAAAATCATATGAGAAAGTAGTTTTGAACATGGTAAGTTATGGAACAATGAGGACTTGTGAATCGGTGTGCAGCCTTACTATAAATAGAAACATAAAGGTTGTGTAAAACATAAATACTTTGAACAGGCATTTGCAAAAGAGTCTTTCCAATGTCTCTTCAACGTTGAAAATTTAAGATTCCATAATAAATTTTTCATTTCATGTTTTTAATGAGGGAAGGAGTTTAAACTAATTTTAAACAAATTTGTAATAATTTTAATATTTTTAAAAGGTAACTCTAAGATAATCTTTTTCCTGTGTCAAAATCCTATCTTGTTCATCTGAGGATTCAGCCAAGTTATCAAAAAAAATATGCAAGTAGAAAAAAATTGTTGTACAAGCTTCATACTTGTAGTTCTCTCACTTTTTAAATATACTTTAAGCTCTGGGGTACATGTGAAGAATGTGCAGGTGTGTTACATATGTGCCATGGTGGTTTGCTGCATCCATCCCCCTGCCATCAACATTAGGTATTTCTTCTAATGTTAGCCCTCCCCAAACCCCTCACCCACCCTGCTATTCCTCCCCTACACCCACACCTCCCTACAGGCCCCGGTGTGTGATTTTCCCCTCCCTGTGACCATGTGTTCTCATTGTTCAATACCCACTTATGAGTGAGAACATGTGGTGTTTGGTTTTCTGTTCTTGTGTCAGTTTGCTGAGGATGGTGATTTCCAGCTTCATTTATGTCCCTGCAAAGGACATTAACTCATCCTTTTTTATGGCTGCATAGTATTCCATGGTGTATCTATGCCACATTTTCTTTATCCAGTCTATCATTGATGGGCATTTGGATTGGTTCCAAGTCTTTGTTATTGTAAACAGTGCCTCAGTAAACATATGTGTGCATGTGTCTTTATAACTGAATGTTTTATAATCCTTTGGGTATATACCCAATAATGGGATTGCTGGATCAAAAGGTTCTCTCACTTTTATTCCCACAATTCCATGACAACTTTATTTCGAGATATACATGGCTTTACATTTTAAAATATTAGCCTGATATTCAGTGATAGTAGCTCAATAACTTTTGCCTTAAACACGGGCACAGTGTCTTGCACATGTAATCCCAATGACTGGGGAGACTGAGGTGGGAGGATCTCTTGAGCCCAATAGTCTGAGCCCAGTAGTATGAACATGCTACGTATTCCAGCCTGGGCTACACAGTGAGACCCTGTCTCTGAAAACAAAATAAAACAAAACAAAAAAATACCCACAGAGCAGTGACAGATAAACGACAAAGAGAGGAAAGGAAAAAAACAAAACCAGCTCCCAAGGCAAGATAAACATCTCTGTGGATCAGAAACAAAACATAAAATCAGATGTCTGAGTGATGCAGAAGCCACAGGTTAGCTGACTGTGTTTGCAAGTTGGCCTGAGTGGAGATAGTTTTGCTCTTGGGAACTAAAGATATTAAAGTGCTTCATGCAATAATGGGGAACTGAGGTTCAGCGCCTTCCTTGAAAATAGGATATGGAGGAGGGTGGAAGGGACTGACTTATTTTGCTTGCTAATGGAGACCCAAAAAATGCACTGTGCTCTACTGCTTCCCTATATAGCCTCAGGAAAACTGTGGGTTGAAGACTTGAGAGAACCCAGACACTGAGCTACAACCAAATGTGGAATCCAGCCACCCACTCTCGGTGCTGGGATTCCCAATGTACTCAGTCTCACTACAGGTAAATAATTCTAAACCATTAATGTAGGATCCAGGTCTGGATAGGAAGCCCAAAGAGCTGGGCCGAGACAACCCCTGAGCTTCTAGATGAGAGAAGAGGGAGAGAGAGATACAGAGAGAGAGAAATGGAGAGAGAACTGGGTCTTTGAATCTATTTTCAGAAGCTGCCAAGAGAAGCAGCCGAAAATATCAACAAACTGGAAAATAAATTCATTTCTGATAACGTGCATTTTGTGCATTCATGAATGAACAATTGATAAATATTTATGTTCATTTTTAAAAGCATAAAAGATTTCTTAAAGTTATGCCAACTATTTTAGATGGCCAGGGATTAAGAAGAAAAATAATTTGAAAATGACAGATGGAGCCCAGAAGATAACAATTACAGAGATGAGAAATAAAATATGCATTCCCTGAAATAAGGACTAAATCTTCTTAAATATGGAAAAACCCTCAAATAACAGGATAATTCTAGATGGAGCATATTAGGGGAAAAGATTGTGAAACAGACTATGGAATGCATAATTTTCCCAAAATGCAACAGAGACTATTTTTTAAGAAAATGAAATAAAAAGCACATAGATTCTGGACTCAGACAGAATATCTGTTTATCTTATAAGGATATAAAAATAATGATGAAAATGGAATGGGACATTATTGTTGAAATTTTTTTCCTGATGGATAAACACATGAATTATCAGAACCAAAGATACTCTGAGTATCAAGCCACATAAATAAAAATAAATTCATATCTAGAAATATTATAATGAAAGCACAAAATATTAAGGAAGAGCAAAAATAATAAAATCTTCAGAGAATAGCTACAAAATAATGACAAATAAAAGTGGACTTCCCCTCATCAAAACAGATGCTAGAAGGGAATATTCTAAAGGATGAGGAAAACTATTACTCTACAATTTCACACTCAGTTAAACTATCATTCAAGAAAAAGAGAAAAATGAAAATGTTTTCAAACAGAATCTAAGGAAAATTACCTCCCTTTATTCAATAGAATTGTTAATAAATATAGTTGGATTAAAAAAAGTGAAAACAGAATGAAAGTATATAGTGTACACGCTAAGCATGCAAGTTGATAAAGTGTATTAGTAAATATAATTGTTGAATGTAAACAAAGTAGCTTTTTATATGAAAAATACTCTTAACAGCCATAACAGGTTGATGTAAATAATACTAATGAATAATTAAATCATGGTAAATCTCTTGACTTGATTAGAAAGGTGAAAATGCTGAATAATTGTAGGCTGCATTAGAAAAATTTATAATCTGATGCGTGTTAAAAATTTAAAGGTAGACCACATTTACCATCTTTAGGCCCTTATCTCTGCTGCAGTTGTAGCAGCCAATAGGTCTGCCATCCACTCCTGAGTAGCTTCACCAGCCTTTCAGCCAGATACAAGGCTGTTGTCCTAGTGATTACAGCCACATGAGTCACTGGTCAGCTCAGCGGCTATTCCAACCTGTTTCCTGATTCCCATGATCTTCACCCAGGCACTGTGAAGGCCGCTTATGGCTTGGCCAACACAAAGAGAGCAAGACATTGGAGAGAGGAGGGGAAAGTGTTGGTGGAAGCAAGTAGCCAAGTGATATGGTTGGACTTTGTGTCCCCACCCAAATCTCATCTTGAATTGTAATTGTCAAGGGAGAGACCAGGTGGAGGTAACTGAATCATGGGGGGCAGTTTCCCCCATGCTATTCTCATGATAGTGAGTTCTCATGAGATCTGATGGTTTTATAAGGGGTTCTTCCCCCTCCACTGGGCACTTCTCCTTCTTGCCACCTTGTGATAAGGTGCCTGCTTCCCCTTTGCCTCCACCATGATTGTAAGTTTCCTGAGGCCTCCCCAGCCATACTGAACTGTGACTCAATTAAACCTCTTTCCTTTATAAATTACCCAGTCTCAGGTAGTTATTAGTAGCAGTGTGAACACAGACTAATATACCAAACAAGCTGATGAGCCTGGAGAACCTGAAGAGACAGCATAGACCCATCAAGAAGAAGAATATGGTGAGGAGGAGGGGGGATCCTGTTAGGAAAGAGCTAGAAATGATGAGAGAGAGAGAGAGAGTCAGAGTAATGGGGGAGGTAGAGAAAGGGGTGATGAGGAGGCAGAATAAGTGTATCTTTGAGGAGTGCCTCTTCTCCTTTGAGAGTGTTCAATTTGTGATTCAGGAGTTTGCCTTTAATTTGAGGATGCTGATTTTGTTAACTACGAGGACAACGATAATGACAATATTCAGCCCTTTTCTGTAGTGGATTATACACAGTTAATGCTATCATCAAAAGCCTTTAAGTATAATGGGCCCAAATCAGAAGAAATTCATGATCCTAAAAGAAAATATAATGATCTCTATAGATCTGTTATATAAGCAGTAAAGTCTATAAGTGTAGCTTATGAAAATAGAGAAGATGAAAACAATGGAAAACAGGAGTAGTAGGAATTTTGGAAAGATTGAAAGTAAAGGCAAAGCCTAAGGAAGGGGAAAGGTGAAAATAAAAAGGACCATAGCAGTGGTTCTTACCCGTGGCTGACCATTGGAATCACCTGGAGTTATTCAGGCTCCTGCTGTGTGGACACACACAGATAAATTGAATCCCAGCCTCTGGAGGTCGGGGGTGCAGTTGTCAGAGTTTTTTTTGTTTTCCTCGAGACAGAGTTTTGCTCTTGTTGCCCAGGCTGGAGTACAATGGCGCTATCTCCGCTCACCACAACCTCCCCCTCCTGGGTTCAAGCTATTCTCCTGCCTCAGCCTCCCGAGTAGCTGGGATTACAGGCACCCGCCACCACGCCTGGCTAATTTTGTATTTTTAGTAGAGACGGGGTTTCTCCAAGTAGGTCAGGCTTGTCTTGAACTCCCAACGTCAGGTGATCCACCTGCCTTAGCCTTCCAAAGTACTGGGATTACATTCGTGAGCCACCACGCCCGGCCAGTGTATTTTAAGCCTCCCCAGGTGCAATGTTGAGAACCACTGCTTTAAAGAAATGCCTTATTTCCTGTTGACAGTTTTTAAGAATGGTAAGCTACTTGGAAACCTGGCTTATAAACATCATGATCCTATCCTGAAGTCCTAAAAGATGCTCTAGTAAAATGAATTCAGATACTGGCAAGCCTAAATGCCTCCCAGCAGGATTTCCCCATGAACCCAATGTGTATTTAACAAACAAAGTGTTAACCATGACACATAAAATCAGGTTAAACACAGACAATCCTTATTTTTTTTTTCTCTGATAGGCCCAAAGTTACAGGCCGCATAGTGTTTCAGAAAGACTGCATGACAAGAAAATCATTCTAAAACCATGAAGAGCAGAATGGCTAAGTATGTGGAACTGTTCAATGAGTAGAAAGATTTTCGGTGATTCTCATTTCAAATAATTTTATCTTTCTGAAGTTCTTGAGAGCGGCAACTTATCCGCTGCTGTTGAAGTTACCCTTTTAAAGAATAAGAATTAGGATACTATTTTTTTAGTGTAGCTCTGGGATTGATAATGTAATTAACAGGAGAAGCCATTAAAAACAATAACGATGACTGTGGTAAAGAAGCCTGAGATTTAGAGGCTAAAGGATGAAAACAAGGAGATTTTTTAAACGAAGAAAAGAGAGAGAAAAAAAAACAAGGAGAATAAAATGATACTGAACAGCATATAACCCACTCTTTGAAACTTCCAGAGAGAGTTAAGCAAATGTTTCATTTGTTGAAAAGATGACTTTAAAAAAAGTTCATTCTACTTTGAAGTTTTGATAATATGCTATTGTGTCAAATATATAGTTGTAAATTTTGTAATGTTTGTTAATTTTTATATGACTTTCTTCTTTTGGGTTCTTTTAGTTTGATACCTTTAAGACTACAGCTGTGGAATTTATCAGAAACATTTATGGGCCCCAAATTTTTTAGTTAAATATTTTCCAGAAGAACCACCTGAAATAATTTCAAATCAGTTTGCATTAACTATTTTCTTTTTGTCATAGAAAGGTAATCTCTTACGCTAATTTTATCCTCTGTAAAGCCGAATGATAACAAAACTGGAAAAGTACAGTAGAAGATAAGTGATTTATTGAACAAATCTCAAAAATGAACATAAATGCAAATTGGCCTAAGTATTAGTAAACCAAGTTCAGCATTGCTATTATCAAACAAAATATATCTTGTTCTGATAAAATAGAATTTAATGCAAAAAATATTGAGACATATAGAAGTCTTTTATATTTATAAAATTAGAAACAGCAAAAGAGATGTAATTTATGAATTTAGATATTTAATAAATTGGACCATGAACAACATATGGGTAACCAGGGATTGTTTCTCTCTAGGAATCAGATGCCCTCAGGCATCAGTATGAGGAAGCAGCATCCTTCCAGAATATGAGAACACAATCTGGACACCAGACACCAACAAGCCTCTTACTGAACAGGTCTGATGGGGAAAAGCCCATTAAGACCTACTGCAGGTGAGCTCTCTCAAGGTAAATATAGTAAGCTTTTTACTTTCTTAGTTGGCAGTCATGAACATTAAAATAACTTTAATTTAGCAAATTATACCCTGCCTCCTTTATATTTAAGTATAAGAATGGATTTAGGTAAAAGACCAAAATAAAAATTTAAAGCACAAAGACACCATCAAATTGTCTCAGCTGTATTCCCTGAAATTATAAAATAAGGTCAGTTCATTTTTATTTTCTTCATTCTCAGAAGACAGAGAAAATAGTAATAATCACATACCTCAGGGATCATGGTCTTTCTCACTCCACCTCCCACTTCCCTTATGTTCAAAATCATCAGAAATTGAAGAACAGGGAATGCTTCTTGGTAAGAAGTGTCCTTCCTTGTTTGTGCTCTAGTTTAATCTTACAAAATAGGGTTTAACAAATCCCATTGGGATGCCTTATTCTTCTTTCTGATGCTTTAACATGTTCCCCACAGCTTCTATAGCTCTTGCTACCTGGTCCTACTTTGGGAATTGTATTCCTGGTGGAGACTTGATGGAAAAAAATAAAGAATACTTGTTCAGGTTACACAGAAGATAAAACTCAGCCAGCATTAAAGAGGATGAGAATACCACATGGGTTCCACCTGCCCCCAAAACAAGTTAATCTATTTGGAAGGTTAGTAGGTGGGGATATTTTGGAGTTCCTGAAACTAAAATAAGCTTGGGGAGTCTGTAATATATGAAGAGGTCCTGGAAATCATTGTATTGCTTCTTAAATTTCTGACCATGAACCCTACAGTGACTGAAGAAATTAACAGCAGCGACATCTTGACGTGAACATTCTTCCAGGGAAAACTAGAGGCATAAGTACAGCGAGAGCCCCGTTCCCTTGACAGGAGCAGGTGGCAGTGTGCACGATGGGTCTTTATCCCTTCACGGCAACACACTTTCATAGCAGATGGAGATATGGTGGATCCAAGCAGAGAATACAGTCATCTCCTCTGAGAGATATACAACCTCTATTGGGGCACTTTCCCCCTAATAATCTTGGAATGAAAGAGTTTCAACACTAGCTCAGATGCTTTCTACTGATTAGTGAAGCTTTACCTAACTCATATCCAGCTTGTTTTCTCATTTTTAGTTGTTAGGCCTGATGTAAGTTTTTATATTATCCAGTCTTGATTTATTATATAATTTCAGATGGACTGTAATAAAAAATCACAATGCCAAATGTAATTCTTATCCATAATGCCAAATTTCTGCAATTTATAGACTTAGCTACTAGACAAATTTAAAAGTTTTCTCTTTTAGATATACCTAATGTGGATAATTTATTTTGATACATTTGGCATTGAATTTCTTGTTTAAATTGTAAGGTAAAATAGTTATTTGTGGAGGGTTGCTTGTAAAAGTTTCTTTTGCCTCATGAAATTAAGTAGTGGTTTTATAGAACAATTGACTATAAACTAGATTTATGTTACATAAGAAGAAGAGTAATCAAAGGCTTTATTTTCGAACATGAAATTCCTTTTTCTGAGCTATTTAAACATGAGAATTATCAAATTTGTGAGTCCCTTTTTTCCTAAATTTTTGTGGGTACATAGTAGGTGTATATACTTATGGGTATATGAGATGTTTTGATACAGGGATGCAATGTAAAATAAGCACATAGTGGGGAATGAGGTACCCGGCCCCTCAAGCATTTACCCTCTAAGTTACTAACAATCCAATTATACTCTTTTTTTTTTAAATTTATTTTTTATTTTATTTTATTTTTTTTAAATTTTTATTGCATTATAGGTTTGGGGGTACATGTGCAGAACGAGCAAGATAGTTGCATAGGTACACACATGGCAGTGTGCTTTGCTGCTTTCCTCCCCTTCACCCACACTTGGTATTCATCCCCAGGCTATCCCCCCCAGCCCCCCGCTGCTGTCCCTCCCCCATTCCCCCCAACAGTCCCCAGTGTATAGTAGACCGCCTCTCTGTGTCCACGTGTTCTCATTTTTCTCACCCACCTATGAGTGAGTATATGCGGTATTGCTTTTTCTGTTCTTGTGTCAGTTTGCTGAGAATGATGTTCTCCAGATTCATCCATGTCCCTACAAAGGACACAAACTCATCATTTTTGATTGCTGCATAATATTCCATGGTGTATATGTGCCACATTTTCCCAGTCCAGTCTATCATCGTTGGGCATTTGGGTTGGTTCCAGGTCTTTGCTATTGTAAACAGTGCTGCAATGAACATTCGTGTGCATGTGTCCTTATAGTAGAATGATTTATAGTCCTTTGGATAGATACCCAGTAATGGGATTGCTGGGTCAAATGGAATTTCTATTTCTAGGTCCCTGAGGAATCGCCACACTGTCTTCCACAATGGTTGAACTAATTTACACTCCCACCAACAGTGTAAGAGTGTTCCTATTTCTCCACATCCTCTCCAGCATCTGCTGTCTCCAGATTTTTTAATGATCGCCATTCTAACTGGTCTTTTTAAGTTATTTTAAAATGTACAATGAAATTGTTATTGACTATAGTCACCCTATTTTGCTAACAAATAGTAGGTCTTATTCATTCTTTCTAAATTTTTTTTGATACACATTAATGATCCCCACCTCTTCCTAATACCCCTGCTTCCTTTTCCAGCCTCTGGTAACCATCCTTCTACTCTCTGTGTCCATGAGTTCAATTGTTTTGATTTTTAGTTTCCATAAATAAGTGAGAACATATGATGTTTGTTTTTCTGTGCCTGACTTATTTAATTTAACATAATGATATCCATTTCCATCCATGTTGTTGCAAATGACTAGATCTCATTCTTTTTTGTGGCTGAACAGTGAGTGCTCCACTGTGTATAGGTACCACATTTTCTTTATCCATTCATCTGTTGATGGACACTTAGGTTGTTTCCAATTGTTAGCTATTGTAAACAGTGCTGCAACAAACAGGAGTGCAGATATCTCTTTGATATACTGATTTCCTTTCTTTTACTGGCATATTTGTGAGTCTTTTTAACAGTCTTATCAATCCAACCAGGTTACATGTGGCAGCAAACAAGTACAGTCTTACATGCCCTCAGCCAACACATGTAGCAGGATGTAGTGTATGTTCAGTTAATACCTGTGGAATTTTATTTTGTGACTTGGCTACTTGGAGATGGGGGAAGATGAGGTGACACCATTCATCCTGCTACTTTATTGTGTGCCTTTATCATATGAAATTTTAGAAATAGCATTGTTATCTTCATTGGTCTCAAATATTGCAAGAAAGTTAAGTGAGTAATACTTTTCTGTGCCTTTGGGACCACTGAATTCTATTGCTGGAAGGGATCTTGGCATTCTTCTAGTTCAACTTCTCACATGACAAAGGAATCCCATCTTGAATGGATGATTAATTATCTATGAATTAAAACATTCACTGAAATCAACTTCATTCCTAATAAAATTACTAATTTTCAAGAAGGCAATTTCAATAATTATCAAATGATTTCTTCACTAAGATCATATCACCTTCCAATAAATTCTACTTTGAATTATGATTCTTTCTTTGAAATAAGACAAAAGTAAACAAGACAAAAACTTACTTACTTTTGCTGATGAACTATTTCAAATAATAACACAGAAAACGTGAATGGGGAACTCATTGATAGAAACTCAGTTATGAATTTTTCTTTTTTATTTTAGTGAAATTCAGATGGATTATGGACTGAAGAAGGCTATAGAGTCAGGCAAAAAACAGAAGCAATAATTTAGAAGTTACAATAATTCAAACCTCAATACACCCTCTTTGCTTTGGAAGAATTTTAAAACATTTGATAGGCCCCTAAAAGCTAAAGAATCACCATAAATTGTAGGTTGTTATTTATTTATACATGATAGTTAAGAAGCTATAAAATATGTTAAACATTCTATGAATACAAGTGTATGGTTAGAGTTTTAGCTCCAGTTTGGGATGGAGATCAGTATTTTTTAAATCCCAGGCTATGACCCATCATGAAATCATTCAGTCAGCATTTTTACTAATGCAATAGAATAGATTAGACTAGAATCAAATAGAAAACAAGTACATTACACAGAGTAAAGATTCAATTATATATATACTCATATGTGTATGTACTGGGTAGACATTTATTACTATAGGAATATAGCAGAATTTTGGAAATTTCCAAATGTAAATAAGCAGATGATATATAACAACTTCACTACTGGTTATATATCCAAAAGAAAGGAATTGAACATATCAAAAAGATATCTTCACAGTCATGTTTATTACAGCACTATTCACAATAACCAAACTATGAAATAAACCTAAGTGCTCATTAATGAATAAATGGATAAAGAAAATTTGATACACACACACACACACACACACACACACACACACACACACACACACAAAGGAATATTATTCTGCCATGTAAAAGAATAAAATCCCGTCATTTGCAGCAACATGGATGGAACTGGAGGTCATTACATTAAATGAAATAAGCTAAGCACAGAATGACAAATATTATATGTTTTCACTTATATGTGGGAGGTAAAAATGTGCATCTCATGAAGACAGAGAGTAGATTGGTGGTTACCAGATGCCAGGAGGGGTAGAAAAAAGAATCATAAAGAGAAGTTGATTACAAACATATGGTTTCATAGAAGAAATAAGACCTAGTGTTCAATAGATTAGAAAAGTGACTATAGTTTACAGTAATCTACTGCATACTTCAAAATAGGTAGAAGAGAATAATTTGAATGTTTCTAACAAAAAGAAAAGATAAATATTTAAGGTGACAGATAGCCGAAGTACACAGATTTGATCTTTATAAATTAAATGAGCATATTAAATTATAACATGTACCCCAAAAACTATGTATATCTATTATGTATCACTAAAAAAATGTTAAAAATAAATTTGCAAAAAATAGAAAAAATATACAAATAAATAATATAAATACACATTTATTGTATAAGAAGGTAACAGGTAGCTACATTCTGATCATAAGACAACACAACAGAGTAGACCCTCTATGAGTACAAAAGTCAAAACACAAAGATCTCTGTTTAAATCCAAAGTTAGGGCAAACTGCCATTCCTTCAACTTAAATCAAGATTATACAATCAGTTAAAATCACAAGTTTAACAAATTACTCATATAATGAAGGTTCCAATTGGTGAGAAGACCTGATATCAGGATCATTGACATGGTCCTAATCCCTCTTTCTATCCTTGTATGTAGACATAGACACCAGCACATTTCCACATGTATGGATATAAGTACCCTGCAGTGAAGGAGTACAGAGGGCAAGCATCGGATATAGTCATCACAAACTGAGGAAAGAGTCCATGCTATGAAGGCAATTTAAGTAGAACTGTGATGAAAATAGATTTGAAAATAAGATGTAATGAATACTATAATATCATACTAACATTGAATTTATCATTGGTGACAAAATTTCCTTTTGCTTCATTTTTTTTCTCTTGTCTCTTCTCTTAAAATTTTTTAAAAATTTTTATTGCATTTTAGGTTTTGGGGTACATGTGCAGAACGTGCAAGATAGTTGAATAGGTACACACATGGCAGTGTGTTTTGCTGCCTTCCTCCCCTTCACCCACATTTGGCATTTCTCCCCAGGCTATCCCTCCCCAGCTCCCCCCACACTGTCCCTCCCCTATTCCCCCCAATAGACCCCAGTGTGCAGTACCCCCCTCCCTGTGTCCATGTGTTCTCATTTTTCTCACCCACCTATGAATGAAAATATGTGGTATTTCGTTTTCTGTTCTTGTGTCAGTTTGCTGAGAATGATGTTCTCCAGATTCATCCATGTCCTTACAAAGAACAAAAACTCATCATTTTTGATTGCTGCATAATATTCCATGGTGTATATGTGCCACATTTTCCCAGTCCAGTCTATCATCGATGCGCATTTGGGTTGGTTCCAGGTCTTCGCTATTGTAAACAGTGCTGCAATGAACATTCATGTGCATGTGTCCTTATAGTAGAACGATTTATACTCCTTTGGATATATACCCAGTAATGGGATTGCTGGGTCAAATGGAATATCTATTTCTAGGTCCTTGAGGAATTGCCACACTGTCTTCCACAATGGTTGAACTAATTTACACTCCCACCAACAGTGTAAGAGTGTTCTTATTTCTCCACATCCTCTCCAGCATCTGCTGTCTTTAGATTTTTTAATGTTTGCCATTCTAACTGGCGTGAGATGGTATCTCAATGTGGTTTTGATTTGCATCTCTCTAATGACCAGTGATGATGAGCATTTTTTCATGTGTTTGTTGGCCTCATGTATGTCTTCTTTTGTAAAGTGTCTGTTCATATCCTTTGCCCACTTTTGGATGGGCTTGTTTTTTTCCTGTAAATCTGTTTGAGTTCTTTGTAAATTCTGGATATCAGCCCTTTGTCAGATGGGTAAACTGCAAAGATTTTTTCCCATTCTGTTGGTTGCCAATTCACTCTAGTGACTGTTTCTTTTGCCGTGTAAAAGCTGTGGAGTTTGATTAGGTCCCATTTGTCTATTTTGGCTTTTGTTGCCAATGCTTTTGGTGTTTTGGTCATGAAGTCCTTGCCTACTCCTATGTCCTGAATGGTTTTGCCTAGATTTTCTTCTAGGGTTTTTATGGTGCCAGGTCTTATGTTTAAGTCTTTAATCCATCTGGAGTTAATCAAAACAGCGTGGTACTGGTACCAAAACAGAGATATAGACCAATGGAACAGAACGGAGGCATTGGAGGCAACACAACATATCTACAACTATATAATCTTTGCTAAACCAGACAAAAACAAGCAATGGGGAAAGGGTTCCCTGTTTAATAAATGGTGTTGGAAAAACTAGTTAGCCATGTGCAGAAAACAGAAACTGGACCCCTTCCTGGCACCTTACACTAAAATTAACTCCGGATGGATTAAAGACTTAAACATAAGACCTGTGCTTCATTTTTAAATACATAATTTTTATCTTAGTAAGTGACTAAGATCAAAATATCATTGAAGGTGTTTTTTTAGGAAACAAACAATAATATGTACAGTTGCAGCATGTCTAAACATTTGCCTCAGATATTCAGACTTGGTGAGCTCCTTTGTTTCTTCTACAGGGAAATGGGGACAAATCAGACTTCCATCACAGAGTTCCTCCTACTGGGATTTCCCCTCAGCCCACAGATTCAGATGCTCCTCTTTGGGCTCTTCTCCCTGTTCTATATATTCACCCTGCTGGGGAACGGGGCCATCCTGGGGCTCATCTCACTGGACTCCAGACTGCACAACCCCATGTACTTCTTCCTCTCACACCTGGCCGTAGTCGACATCGCCTACGCCTGCAACACAGTGCCCCAGATGCTGGTGAACCTCCTGCTTCCAGCCAAGCCCATCTCCTTTGTGGGCTGCATGACACAGATGTTTCTGTTTTTGAGTTTTGCACATGCAGAATGTCTCTTCCTGGTGGTGATGTCCTATGATCGGTATGTGGCCATCTGCCACCCCCTCCGATATTCTGCCATCATGACCTGGAAAGTCTGCATCACCCTAGCGGTGACTTCCTGGACCATCGGTGTCCTTCTATCCTTGATTCATCTAGTGTTACTTCTACCTTTACCCTTCTGTAGGCCCCAGAAAATTAATCACTTTTTCTGTGAAATCATGGCTGTTCTCAAAGTTGCCTGTGCAGATACCCACATTAATGAGATTATAGTCTTGGCCGGAGCAATTTCTGTGCTGGTGGGACCCTTGTCCTCAATTGTAGTTTCATATATGTGCATCCTCTCTGCCATCCTTCAGATCCAATCAGGGGAAGGTCAGAGAAAAGCCTTTTCTACCTGCTCCTCCCACCTCTGTGTGGTTGGACTCTTTTATGGCACAGCCATTATCATGTATGTTGGACCCAGATATGGAAACCTCAAGGAGCAGAAGAAATATCTCCTGCTGTTTCACAGCCTCTTTAATCCCATGCTCAATCCCCTTATCTATAGTCTTAGGAACTCAGAAGTGAAGAATACTTTGAAGAGAGTGCTGGGAGTAGAAAGGGCTTTATGAAAAGATTATGTATGGCATTGTGATTGACAGTGACCTAGGAAGTTACATCTTTCAGAGACTCCTAACCCAACTCTGTACTGATGGGACCTGTGTTCTCAATGGACATGAGAATTATCTGAGACATTTATTTAAAATGGAACTATCTCCTGCTCTACCTTTAAATAACTGATTCAGCAGATGTGGGATGAATTCTAGAAATTGATCTCTTCAAATTGTAGTACAACCAGTCCACCCCAGGACAATACCCCTTACAATATCCTCATTAGCCTTTGATCCAGTCCCATAGCTCCCATAATCTTTTTCAAAACACTGGTCCCTTCAGAGGACTTTAAAAATAAGTTCTGTGGTCAAATAAGTTGGAGACTTATTTCACATCAGATGCCTCCATCTAGGAATCACAATTCATATTACAACAGTGAACACTGTAAAAGTTTCTCTAGGAAAGAATAATGCTATTCTAGTTTTTAGCCAGTGTTTTCTAAACTTACCTGAGTACATAAAATTTCCTTTGTAACACTTACTAACAGTCTCCTGGAACAGGAGATCCTGATATTGACTCATTGCGAATACTTCCTGCAGCCACCTTCGAGGGCAGAATGATTTTTTTTCCTTGCAAAATGAGCCTCTGAAGAGATGTAGGTCTGAGCATTGTGCCTTGATCAGTCTGTAAAAATCTGGGCTCTGTTTGGATATAGACCGTAAGGGTCCCTGTCTCTACTGTTCAATGGTGGATCGTCTAAAGAAAATAAATCCAACCCTGTCCTTCATCGTGGATCAGCATTCCTACTACAGAAGCTTCAGGAGATGACCTCATTCGACTTCACAATCTTCTAATTTTGATATTTAAAGAAATATAATTCAGTATACATTTTCCTGTGTTTGCCACTGACTGAAATCAATCTAATTTTTCTAACTCAGAGTTAGAACCTTAGTTTTTCTAACAACTTTCTAAATTGCATGATTGATTGATAGATTTCCAAATAATATTTTTACTGCCTTATGTCCAGTAGAAGAACTCAGCAAAACACAAATAAATATGATAATATCTTAGACAGTCTTGCTATTCACTGGGGTGCCTGGCAAGATATTAAAGATATAAACTGTTAGAAAAGACATAGATTGTAATCTCAAACCTTTTGGAAGGCCAATTGGTTTTATTGGGGCAGATTAACGTTAGCATAGGAAGGAAATTAGAGACTTGTTAACATTCATTAGCATAGGAAGGAAATTAGAGACTTGTTAATATTAGCACAGGAAGGAAATTAGAGACTGATCAAAAGGCCTTACCCCACACCCATTTGTCTCCACTCTGTTTACTCATGTTAATTTTGTGCGGGGTGGTCTCTCCTGAGAATCAAAGGGGATTACCTGTTGATTGCATTTACTCTGGGCCCCAGAACAAAAAGCTTCCATCAGTTGTAAAACCATTCTCTTAACCATGTTAATTATCCACAAGTGTGTTAACTTAGAACCTCTGTTATGAGTAAAAGCGTGGACAGACAGAGGATCTGGGTACATTGGTTGCATTTCACCCTCTGAAAGCAGCCAGTGGCCATTCCCTAGTCCACTTGAAACACTATGATGGGAGTGCATTCATTCATCCATGATTGAATCAGGGTCTGCAGGTCAGACTTCCACAGGACCCACATCTCAAGAGGGCAAATCTTCTCATCTCATGAGAGGCAGGAAACTGCTAGGGGAAGCTACCTTGGAAAGGATTCTTTCCTCCACTCCCGAAAAGAACTGAACTCAAAATCTTCCCATTTCACCAAAGAGATTAGAGAACACTGCCAACAGCGGACTTGCACTGGTTGTTTTGTGCCCTAGAAAACGTTCCCTTCAGGTAGGTTATAATAAGCCCCACTGGGGCACTTGGGACACCCTCATCTGGTCCCTACCCCTCTAGCCTTAGAGGGTCACTTGCAATCAGCTAATATTTCAGACCCTTTCTTCCCATTTCTGCAGTCACAGAAGGAACTGAGATTACATCAGGGAGAGGCTGAGCTACAGAGGTTCACACCAGGAACTTATTCATTGTCACACTGGTCCTGCTTCCTGACAGGTTCATCTGAACCATCTGGAGATTGGGGAACAAGGACAGTGTGGGTGTTCGTGAAATTCAAATAAGCCAAGTATTCTGGGATGATAATGAGAGATGTTGTCTCAGAGGTGTGCTCTGTGACTGTGTGTTTCTTCATTGTGCATCCTGCTGGGGTTGAGAACAGAAATAGAAAAAGACAATTGCTTTGTCTCTCCTTCCCCAAGGAGGTGGGTATTCAGGAGTTTCGTGGCCCAGCCCCTCCAGAGAGCCCTGGGCTGCCAAGAAGATTCAGCCCTTCAGAGAATAATGCCTCCTTTTGTGAGGATGCTGGTACATTTTCAATCAGAAACAGAAGAGACGGTTCACAGAAACACCCAGAAACCTTCTGGAGCTTCACCCTTCTGAGATCCTTGAGTCCAAACGTGGGAGCTAACCAGGTTGCCTTTATTTACTTTGCCATGAATTCTCTCTAGACATGTTGTAGCTCCTAGGCTTTGGTTAACTCTCATTGCTACTGACACTTTTTATTAAGTATTGGCAAGAGAAGTAAATTATTTCTCTTAATGCTAAACCTATATGCTCATCATTCACATTGTATATCAATGGTTCCAGGGGAAAAACAGATGCACATTTGATGTGTAAATTATGTAAAAGTGTTTAGGTCTCTTTCCTGGATTTCCCCTCTGGGGTCCCCTTCCACACTCTCTCGTGGAAGCCTGTCTTCCCCTCCTAAACTCCATCTCTCTCTATTCCCTTCCACTCAGTGTGGAAGCTGCTTTCCTCTCCTGGATTCCATCTTTCTGGATTCTCTCACTCAGTGTAAGATTTAGCTGTTTCTTTCTCTCTCCTCCTGTTTCTCTCTCTCTCTAAATAAATCACTTTCTACAAAAAAAAAAAAAAAAAAACACGTCCTTAGGACTTGCCTATATATATGTTTCTTCGGTGGAGAAATATCTATGTGACAGAGATTTATTTGGGAAAGATGACACTCACAAAAGAAGTCAGAAATAGCTGTTTTCTAGATTTTGATAAAATGTATGAAATAATTTTCCCAACCAAAGTATAGTACAATATATTATGGAAAGATGTTACATCTAAGGAAAATTAACACATGTCAGCTGTTTTATAAATTATGCATTTAATTGTTGTCAGTACAGTCACAATACATGCTTATCTATGAGAATATATTTATTATAATAGAATATAAAGCCAAATGGATGCTAAATCTATGTCATATCTTTCATTAAGCATAGCACTAAAGAGGGCATAAGGCACCTGGAATGCATTAAATAAATTGGAATGAATATTAGATTTCCCATAGACTGGAGAAGTTTTTGTGGCACACATGGAAAGAGTACAAGAAAGGGACTGAGGTATAGGTGGTGGGGTAACAAATTAGGAAGACGATGTCATCATTAATACTTTAAATTTTCTTTTAGAGGATTGTTGTTTAATGTCTACTTTTTAATTTATTTTTGCTTTTCCTCCAGAGGCACATCTTCATAATGAAATCTTCACAAGTTCAGAACCATCGACTTGCTATACTATGTGCTTCTACAGAGCCCAGTTCACGAGAAGCACTAAAGAGTAGGATCAATTGTTATCAACCTTTAGCAGATTACTGAATAGACTGTATTTACATGAAACTGACACTCAGTTCTTCATGGTCCATGATAGTTCTTATATCCAGAAAAATTACTTATATTATCAACTCTGACTCCATAACTTTGCAAAGTCTTTGCTTATAACTATGTAAGCAATAAGATAAATTAGTTTTCAATTCTCCCTTGTTACTTACAAGTAAACAGCCCTGCAACTCAGCTGAGCTACAGATTAGCTGTAGGTGATTACCTTAGAGATTCCGCTTTATTCATGCCCAAGACTTTAGAAAAGAAACTGTTGGATGATTAAACTTTGAGATTTGCTTTTTAAAATGCAGATTCCATAAAGTTATTCTGTTTTGCTTATATATAAAGAAACAATTGCCTACTTAGAGATTTACTTTAACATTTTAATTTCCTTACCATTTATTAACCAGATAATCTGCTATTTTTTTTAAATTGTGAAATTGTGCATATATAAATTAATATACATCTCTATGCCTGAAAGCTACAATGTGTGTGAAGGCAGCATAAAGCCATCCACTCTACTCCTTCCAACCCCCTAGAAATTTAATCTGTTTGGTTTCCTCTTGACTGTCTTTAATTAACATTAAGTATGTCACATAGGTATCAAATAAAATAAGAAAAAATAGATAAAAGAGAAGTAATTCAAAATTCAAGTGTTTAAACACTTTATGAATCCTCCTGTTGTTCTTGTCACATTTTTAAATTTTCATTTTAATATAGATCCTTAGGGAAGAAATTCTTCTGAATTGTAGTATCTTATTTCCTTTGGGAGGAAGGGGCTTAACTTGGCATAATTATATTAGACTATAATATAAAAGGAACCAAACTAATATAAGGACATCAATACTTTGTTATTAATTCATTTACTTATATTTACCTATTTATTTGTCATTTGAAAAATGTGTATTAATATACACAATTAAAGGGCCATAAAAATGAACATGCCTACTCCATTTCTTTAAAAGAAATCAAGACTGAATCAAACAGGACCACTCTTCTGAAAGAATACTTAAAACATCAGGTACCTTAGTTTCCTTCTTTTTCATCTGTCTTTCAGTTGGCTTCAAAAAATCATGGCTTTTACTGTGTTCCTTTTTTCCTTTTGAGGGAAATGAAAAATTGAGAAGGAAAATTACTATTTTATAAGTGGGTAGGTTTGAATACACCTTTCACAGTCAAATATTTTTCTATGCCTTATGAGTTTAAAAAATAAGTTTAGAAAGTTTGAAAAACACAGACATTTTTAATTTTATTTTATGAGATGAGGCCTTGTTATGTTGTCCAGGCTGGCCTGGAACTCCTGGGCTCAAGCAAAACTCCTGCTTCAACCTCCCAAGTAGCTGAAACTACAGGTGCATGTGACTGCACCTAGTGAGAAGGTATTGCTATCAACCTAAAATCTAATAAGTCTTGTTCACATGTGAGGAATTTTAAATCTATTGTTTGGATTATTTTTGTGTTAAGGTAACATGATCATCTATCAATAATGTTTACAAGAAAATAGATATCTCATCTGTTGCTGTTAGATAGGAATCTGTTTCTTTCCCCAAGTCTAGCTTCAATGAGGTTTCCTTGACCCAGAGTCTGGTCCTCACATTTTAGATACAGCTTTGGGAATTATGTTCAGGAACTGCATCCTACTATCCAAAAGTAAAAGAGGAACATGTGTAAGCCAAAATACCGAAATGTTCATTTATTTAAACTTCAACGTGTGACTGCAGAATGAGCCAAGAACTTTGCTACTCAACACATTCCTTCTTTGTAGAAATAACTGCTCCAGAAGATAAATTATTACCTAACAGTTGATTAATGAATATGAATTCAGAGCAAGAGGGGCTAATTAGCGATTTTACTAGCTAGGGCTATTGATTACTGACTACCTAAACCATCTATTCAGACTGTAGACACAGAACCACCAGGTGACTAGGATCCTGGTACAACTGGTTCTTTTTTTTTCTTACTCTGAATGTCAGTAAGGATGCATTGCCCAGTGCTCCCATTCTGGCTTGATGACTACACTCCGTATTGGTTACCTGCCTTCTTTTTCCTGCAGTCTTTCCCCGGACAGGCATGCCATACAACTGACTGCACTTGGGCTCACTGAATGAATCACATTCTTCTGCCTTGCCTCCCAGAGATTTCATCAAAGCACCCTGAGTGGCCTTCTGGAGGATCCTCAAACTCTCCACTCACATGTTTCCTGACAGTGTCATGTTTCTCATCTCTAGATTGTTATTCTCATCAGTAACATGTGGGTTTTACAAATTTATTTCTCAGAATGCAAGTCTGTCTCTTATATCCCCAAGGAACAGTCCTTGATATCCCCATTGGTATTGACAACAATTAAACTAGGGACTGGCCAAAAGCAGTGCCTCTCCTCACTTTAATCTCAACAAAGTAGCTAAGCCTCAAATTATTTTGTTCTTGCAATGGCACTGACAAATATTTGCACCAGAAGCCATGTTGAAGTTCATTAGGAAAACTGTGATTGAAGATCCACAGTCAAAAAGACAAATTCATCAATTTAGCATACCACCAATTCACAGCCTAAGCATCTTACTGCTAATTTGTTGATGCTGCCATTTGTCAAGTGCCAAACTGAATTATCGATTTGTCAATAATTTCTTTATATTGGTTACTTATAAAGTATATTGCAATTCTTGTTGCTGAAGTCAGCTACCTTTTTTTCAATTTAAATAATAATTTCTTGCATTTGGGATTTCAGGTTTAGCGATTGTTACTAATATGAAGGACTGAATTAGCAGCAAGATGAAAATATTTCTTCCTCAATTTCCTTCCAGCTTATGACCTTTTTATTTCCTTCATTCACGGATTTCTTATCTTGAGAACATCTAGAAAAGGAGGTCTGTACTAATAGTGCATGGGAATAGTGCTATTATTTTCACATACATGTCCCTAGTCACCTAAAATACCCATGCTCCAAATTCCTGAAAGCATATGAAAACACACACACATTTACAGGTGCACACAGAGGCTAGACTACTAATACTGGGCTCCAGTATTAGTAGTCTAATGAAACACAAATTTTCCTAAACCATATGGATTGTATTAGAAAAACTGTGTGGTGAATTTAATACCTCTGTGAATTATTGCAATTAACTAGTTGTCAATTTGCCAAATGTTAGTTGGGTTCTGTTTTCTAAGACAATAATATACAATTTAGATACATGTGTATATATATATATATATATATATATATATATATATATATATATATATAATGTACAAGTATATGTGTGTCTATATACATAGATGTAGGTATATATCTTATAAATATCATTATCTATAAATATATTTACTCTCTCCTTCCTTCTCCCTAACTCAAAACATTGCCATAAAAGTTGCTGTTTCACAATTTCCTTCTTGTGATGTCATATAAGGCATTCTCTAGCTTTTAGTTAGGGTTTAGATGCTGATACTCATTCATGACTTAAGTGAATTAAATACTAATAATATCCTCATTTATAGAGGGGAAATTGAGGTTTAGAGACTTAATTAAATTACTCAATGTCATAGAAATATCAAGTGGCAGAAACAGAACTGTAATGCAGTCAATTTACTCTAGATTAACTGAGAGCCATTCTTTTGGAAATGACCTATTGATATTCGTATCTTCAGTGGTTAGACCAGGCTAGTTTCATAGTAGTTACTCAATAAATGTTAACTAAATAAATAAATGAGTAATCATGTAGTCCACACTTCTATATTTTTTAAAAAGGATCTCCATAAAATATGTAATTAAATACAGTGGCATTAGGCATTTTATTGTCAATGTAATCACTTTTAGCTCCAGATATATTCAGTTTTTGCAAAAGTTTCTTCTGAGATGAATATTAATTACTACATCTCATTTGTCAGTGGGCACAGAGAAATTCTAAACATATCCAGAGAGGATATTATGAGGTTAATATTTAAAACTAGGATGATATATATTTATTCCTATTATATAGAACAAAGGTTATGGGGTCTTTCAAAAGGAGTGTACCAAACTGCCAAACCCTATGGTTATAGTATGACACCAAAGTGATTATGCTGGCAGAGTAGCCCTGGAGCAAGTGTTCTCCTCCTCTGTCTCACAAAAGGGTAGAGTATTAAGTGCTGTAATTACTGGAAATGATACGGATGACACTCCAGGAGTGGAAGTCAGTTCATGCACCACCTTAAATTGGCTCCCCATAGTGTCCTTGATATGTACAATGAGCACTGCCATCACTGACCTGTAGGGCTATTCTTTAGTCTTTGCCAGGTAGTGTAGACCAGTGCTTCTCACATGTCAATGGGCATATTAATCATTCAGGGATCTTACAAAAATACAGTTTCTGATTCTACAGGTCTAAATGAAATAGGCAGAGATTTGCATTTATTATCACCTCTCATACCTTGCTGATGCTGCAGATCCACAGACCACACTTTGAATATTAATGATACAGAGACTCATTGTTAAATCTATGGTTCCTAAGAAAAAGTGACGGCCAGGCACAGTGGCTCACATCTGTAGTCTAGGACTTTGGGAGACTGAGGCAGGAGGATTGCTCGAGCCCAGGAGTTTGAGACCAGCCTGGGCAACATAGCAAAACTCTGTTCAAAAACCTTCAAACATAAAAAAATTAGCCAGGTGAGGTGGCGCATGCCTGTGGTTCCAGCTGCTTCAAAAGCTGAGATGAAAAAATTGCTTGAGCCTAGGAGGTTGAGTTTGCAGTACGTAAGCCATGGTTGTGCCACTGCACTCCGGCTTGGGTGACAGAGCAAGACCCTATCTCAACAGGAAAAAAAAAAAAAAAGAAAAGAAAAGAAAAAGTGGGAGAAAAACAAAAGAAGCGTTTGAATGTTGTTTCACAGGACTTCACAGCTCTGATATTTTCCCAGACCATATCCATGTTTCTTCCCTTCCTGATGTACTTTGATTAAAAACCCTGCTTCCATTTGATTTGCTGTTTTGGTTTTGTTTACTTTTTTACCTGTCTCTGTTTATTTTTTATTTTTAATTTTTGTAATCCTGTTGGGTCAAGAGAAGAAGTTCACTGTTAGGCACAGCCTGGTTTGGTCCTCAGATGGCTGGCTCAGAGCCAGGACATCTCCATTCTGTGAAAGATTGAAAAAACAAAAAAGGTGTTTTCCCTGCCTTTTTTTTTTTTTTTTTTTTTTTTTTTGAGACGAAATCTCACTCTGTCGCCCAGGCTGGATTTCCTACTCTTTTACTCACACATTCACTCAACAATTTACTTCTAACAACAGATGTGTTGAGGTTTTCTTTCCCCCACACACCTAGCAATCTGCAGTGGACACCAATTACATGCCTTAAAAATCAATTCAGTTCTGACTCTATCTACTGGGAAACAATGTCAGATCCCACAAGCCTGTACCCCCCACCCAACACTTAAGATGGCAACTGCAAGCCTCAGGTTGCAACCTGTGCTTCTGATCAACTGGCTATACATTGGGATTCTCATGAACCCCCTCCTTAGGTTCAATTAATTTGCTAAAATGGCTCACAGAACTCAGGGAAACACTACTTATGTTTGACCATTTATTACAAAGGATAGTAAAAGAATACAGATGAACATCTAGATGAGAGAGATGCATCTGGTGAGGTTTGGGAGAAGGGGCATGAAGCTTCCATGTCCACTCTAGGAACCTCCATGTGTTCAGCAATCCAGAAAGTTTGAAAACTCTGTTTGGTTTTCTGTAAAGCCTTCATTACATAGGCATGGTTGATCACATCATTGGCCATTAGTGATCAACTCAAACTTCAGGCCCTCTCCCCTCCCCAGAGGTTGGGGTATAGGCTGAAAGTCTCAACCCACTAAACATGCCTTTGTTTTTGTGGTAACCAGCCTCTATCCTAAAGTTATTTAGAGCTCCTTGCCAGCAGTCATCTCATTAGCAACTGTCTAAGTCTATTTTGTGTTGCTAACAGAATATCACAGACTGGGTTATTTATTAAAAACAGAAATTCATTTCTCAGAGTTCTGGAATCTGGGAAGTCCAACATCAAGGTGTCAGCATCTGGAGAGGGCCTTCTTGCTGCATGGTGAAAGGTGAGAGGGTGAGAGAGGGACAAACTTGCTTTTGTAACTAACCCAATCTCCACAAAGCAAATCCACTCCTGAGACAACACCATTTATCCATTTGTGAAGTCAAAGCTTTGATGACCTAATCACCTCTAAGAGGTCCTTTCTTTCTTTCTTTTTTTTTTTTAAGAGAGAAAGAGAAAGGAATGAAGAAGAGGAAAAAAGAGGAAGAGGAGGAGGGAGAGAGAACAGGAGTGTTGCTTAATTGCTCAGGCTAGAATGCAGTCTAAAAATGGGTATTGAAAACCTCCCTTATACCATCAATTGTGCTTAATAAAGGCCAATCAATATTTCATTTAAACCTGAGTAGGTGTGATGTGGTACTGATAAGAGTGCATATCTTCTGTGTTTAAAGTGGAGAGTTCTATAAATGTTTATTAAGTTTACTTGTTCCAGATCTGAGTTCAAGTCCTGGATATCCTTGTTAATTTTCTGTCTCATTAATCTATCTAATATTGATGTTGAAATCTCCCACTACTACTGTGTGGGAGTCCAAGTCTCTTTACAAGTTTTATGTATCCTATATTGGGTGCGTACACATCCAGGATCGTCAGCTCTTCTTGTTGGATTGATCCTTTTACCATTATGTCCTCTTTTGATCTTTGTTGCTTTAAAATCCATTCCATCAGAGGCGAAAATTGCAACCTCTATTTTTATTTATTTATTTTTGCTCTCCATTTGGTTGACAAATCTTTCTCCATCCCTTCGTTTTGACTCTTTATGTATCCTTGCATGTAAGATGGGTGTGGATGCAGCATACCAATGGGTCTTGGCTGTATCTTTTGATTGGGGGATTTAGTCAATTTAAATTTAAGATTATTGCCATTTGATGTTAGCTGGCTATTCTGCTCATTAGTTGATATAAATTCCTCATTATGTTGATACTCTTTACTTTTTGGTATATTTTTGGAAAGGCTAATACTGGTTGTTCCTTTCTATGTGTAATGCTTCTTTCAGAAGCTCTTGTAAAGCAGGCCTGGTGGTAATGAAATCTCTGAGAACTTGCTTATTCACAAAAGATTTTATTTTTCCTTCAATTGTAAAGCTTAGTTTGGCTGGATGTGAAATTCTGGGTTGAAAGTTCTTTTCTTTAAGAATGTTAAATATTGGCCCCCACTCTCTTCTGACTTGTAGGGTTTCTGCTGAGAGATCTGCTGTGAGTCTGATAGGCTTCCCATTGTGGGCAACCTGACCTTTCTCTCTGGCTGCCCTTTGTATTTTCTCCTTCATTTCAACCCTGGTGAATCTAATGATTATGTGCCTTGGAGTTGCTCTTCTTGAGGAATATCTTTGTGGTGTTCTCTGTATTAACTGGGGTTGAATACTGTCCTGCCTTGCTAGGTTGGGAAAGTTTTCCTGAATAATATCCTGAAGAGTATTTTCCAGTGTGGATTCATTCTCTCCGTCGCATTCAGGTACACCTATCAAACGTAGATTAGATCTTTTCACATAGTCCCATATTTCTTGGAGACGTTGCTCATTCCTTTTTATCCTTTTTACTCTATTCTTGTCTTCTCATTTTATTTCATTAAGTTGGTCTTCAACCTCTGATATCCTTTCTTCTGCTTGATCAATTCGGCTGTTAAAACTTGTGCATACTTCATGAAGTTCTCGTGTTGTATTTTTCAACTCCGTTATTTCACTTATATTCCTCTCTATATTATCTATTCTTGTTAGCATTTCATCAAACCGTTTTTCAAAGTTCTTAGTTTCTTTGCATTGGGTTAGAACAAGTTCCTTCAACTCCCAGAAGTTTCTTATCATTCACCTTCTGAAGCCTGCCTTTGTAATGGAACACAGTCTTTCTCCATCAGGCCTTGTTCCGTTGCTGATGAGGAACTGTAATCCCCTGTAGAGGGAGAGGCATTCTGATTTTGGGTATTCTCAGCCTTTTTAGGCTGGTTTCTTCCCTTCACTATAAATTTATCCATCTGTCATGTTTGTAATTACCACCTTTCTAATTAGGTTTCTGAGTGGATGTCCAATTTATTGCTTCACCAGTGCCGGAATCTGAGCAACCCACTGTGCCAGCTAAAACAGTGGCATTAAGATTGATGGTGCTTTTCTGACTGCACCAAAAACTGCCGTGCCAAGGCGCTGGCAAAACCACCATGCCGGCCACAAGAGTTGTGGTGGCAACCCATGGGGCTCCTCCGCTGGGAATCTCCTGGTCTGTGAGAAGCAAAAATTCGTCTAAAAGTGTGGCATCCTCTTGTTTTCTGCGCTTTCACTGGAAGCCACAATCCCGAGCTGCTAACAATCAGCCATCTTGGCTCTCTCTGCCTTTCAACACTGTTACATTGGAGATTAAGTTTCCAACTCATGAACTTTGGTGGGGGATACATTCAAACCATAGAACATACAAAAAATACTCTTATCACTCTGGGGATTCCAAGAGTTTTAGAAACTGTATGCCAAGAAATAGGGACAAAGGCCAAATATATATTTCACAAAATTACAGGTTCCTTTCCGAATTTACCACTTACTCACAGCGTGACCTTAGAGAAGTCACTTAATTCCTCTGGGCACTGGCTTCCCACATATAAAATAAAATGTTGCACTAGATGATTTTAAGTTCCTTTAAGTTCTCAAATTCTATGCCTTTTTATTAATTTCCTAAAATGTATGTTATTTTTCGTTTACAGAAGAGACAAAATTAAATGGAATTTTTGAGAACTGAATATAACAAACTCCCAAGCCTCAAAAATAGTAGGAATTCAAGAGTAATCACAAAATTAATTTCTTATTTCGATATATTAATGCTGTAAGAAATATGAATGGCATAAAACTTGGAGAATAAAGCAAAAGAAGTTTCATATTAACTGTCCTCTCTAAGGAAGTAAAAACAGTTTCATTACCCTATTTGAAAAAGATTAAGAATAACTTTTATTTACAAAGTTTCCCAGATCTGTACATGTGCGCTGGCATTGCACAAGTGATATGATAATATTAATTCCTGGCATTTATTGAGTACATATTCCATATCAAACAGTCTTTTACACATACGAATTCATATGTAATCTAATCTTTACAACAATTGCCAGAAGGAAGTATTACTATTATAGGCAACTTATATATGAAAAAAATCAAGGCACAGTGATATTAAGTACCCCTCACACAGCTATTAGGTGGCACAGGAGGACTTTTCTCTAGGTGTTCCAAAAGCCAAAGTCTATGTCTGTAACTACTATACTAAGTTATACCATTCTCCTTCAGCCTGGACCTGTGGTGTCTTTTCTACCCATGATTAAATAAAGCTTGAGAAAAACAAGGCTGAATTTTCAATTGGCCTGAAATTTCATCATAAGAAAGGGGATAGTAATGCAGCAAATACATTTTAACACATACGAAAAAAAACAAAAGGTTAATACACAAATCCATGAGAAAAATGGACAAAAATATGTAAATACAGAAAACAGAATAAACACAAGATACCAATAAACATGGCAATGTCTTCTACCTCAATCAGGAAATCTACTTTAAGATGAGATAACACTTTTTATTCAACAGACTGTGAGGGGAAAAAGGTGTTACATGTGATGCTGATGACACTCACACATTATTGGTGGAGATATACATAGGCACAAATTTTGGGTTTAAAAATCACAATAGCAAAGACTTGGAACCAACCCAAATGCCCATCAATGATAGACTGGATGAAGAAAATGTGGCACATATACACCACAGGAAAATAACACAGATCGGACTATTCTGTGTTATTTTCCTTCATATAGTTTTATGTTTTGTATATGTTTATTCTGACCATTTTTAGAAAAGAAAGCTGCTTCAACTTGATATGTGATAAAACACATAATTTGAGGTGATGCGTTTCCTAAATTAGTTTGTTTGGCATCATGAAAATTTTCTATTTAACTTGTTTTAGCTATGCAGCCAGAAAAAAAGGATGAGTTTGTGTCCTTTGCAGGGACATGGATGAAGCTGGAAACCATCATTCTCAGCAAACTAACACAAGCACAGAAAATGAAACATCGCATTTTCTCACTCGTAAGTAAGAGCTGAACAATGAGAACACATGGACACAGGGAGGGGAACATCACACAGCGGGGCCTGTTAGGAGGTGGCGGGGAAGGGGAGGGATAGCATTAGGAGAAATACCTAACGTAGATGATGGGTTCATGGGTGCAGCAAACAACCATGGCATGTGTATACTTATGTAACAAACCTGCATGTTCTGCACATGTACCACAGAACTTAAAAAGTATAATGTTTTAAAAAAAGAAAAAACTCCAAGGAAAAAAACTAAAATTATTTACCCAACATTTAAACATGCATTCTAATTCTAAGAATCCACTCTACAGAAATACCTACATATGTAACTGCACAAGAAATGCCTACATGGATTTTATATTAAACTGATTTCAAAAATTCAAAAGATCAAGTGTTAATTAATTTTGAAATTAGTGAACTATGAAAAATATGTAAAACAGCTATTAAATAGAACAAGTATATATAACAAGCTGCAATGAAAATAGCACATCAAATATATAGCTAAATGAAGAAAGCAAGTAACATTTTTATAATGCATTCTCATTTGTGCAGGGAAGTCTCCTAGCTATACATAAATTCATACACCTATACATGTGTGGGTGAGTACACATGTATGCACATGTGTGTTTACATATATCTGTATTTAATTTCATGATCTGGAATGATACACATTAAGTAGTCAACAGAAGTTACTTTAGGAAGAGGAGCAAGCTATGAGAAATAAACACTAATATGTTTTTTGATAATATTACAGGAAACATGTATTAGTGTTAGCATGTTCAAAAAGCCTTTTCTCAAAAAACTTCTAGCCCCTTAAGTTCTTAGAAGAGTACACATTTCTCATATATTTCAGTAAAAGCCAAAATTAAGTTAAGCAATTATTAAAAGCAGTTTAGAATTTTGTTGCATTGTGCTAAATTGTATCAAAGTGCTTCCTCAAAAATATCATTTTGTATTACTTAAATTGTTATTCAATATTAGGCTACAATGTTTAAGGAAGTTAACCTATGTTACCAATTAAAATAATCTGAATGAGAAACCAAATAGCACACAACATAAACCATGATTTCTCAGACCCTAAGACAATTGCATGACATAAGCAAAAAGCCAATATTTCATGTCATAATTTGATGCTTTTTATTTTATTTTCTTTTTTTTTTAAATTGCATTTTAGGTTTTGGGGTACATGTGAAGAACATGCAAGATAGTTGCATAGGTACACACGTGGCAGTGTGATTTGCTGACTTCCTCCCCATCACCTATATCTGGCATTTCTACCTATGCTATCTCTCCCCAACTCCCCACCCCCCACTGTCCCTCCCCTATTCCCCCCAACAGACCCCAGTGAGTAGTGCTCCCCTCCCTGTGTCCATGTGTTCTCATTGTTCAATACCCACCTATGAGTGAGAACATGCGGTATTTCATTTTCTGTTCTTGTGTCAGTTTGCTGAGAATGATGCTCTCCAGGTTCATCCATGTCCCTACAAAGGACACAAACTCATTGTTTTTAATGGCTGCATAATATTCCATGGTGCATATGTGCCACATTTTCCCTGTCCAGTCTATCATTGATGGGGATTTGGGTTGGTTCCAGGTCTCTGCTATTGTAAACAGTGCTGCAATGAACATTCGTGTGCATATGTCCTTATAGTAGAACGATTTATAATCCTTTGGATATATACCCAGTAATGGGATTGCTGGTTCAAATGGAATTTCTATTTCTAGGTCCTTGAGGAATCGCCACACTGTCTTCCACAATGGTTGAACTAATTTACACTCCCACCAGCAGTGTAAAAGTGTTCCTATTTCTCCACATCCTCTCCAGCATCTGTTGTCTCCAGATTTTTTAATGATTGCCATTCTAATATGAATTGATCTTAAGAGCTCCTAATACTTTAGTTTTAGAATTATTAGCACTTCCTCCTTCCTCTCATTGCCATAATAATGTTAAATAATGTATTATTTAGGATAAATGGCAACATGCACACTCCCAAATTGCAGTGATTTAACAAAATACAAGTTTACATCTTGCTCATGTAAAGTCCTATGCAGGTAGGAGAGATAGCCTTCCATGTGGTGACACAGGGACCCAGGCACCTTCCATCACAGGGTCCCATCATTCTAAGGCCTTGTAGACCTTCACTTCCAGCCAGTGACAGGAAGGCCAAGCACAGAGGAGGTTCAGTTGGGCCCTATGGAATCTTTTCTACCCATGATTAACTAAAGATTGAGAAAAATGAGCTGAATTAACTGGAAGTTAAGTCCAGAGATAATCGTGCATGGAAAGAAGATCCCACATCTATTAAGGACTATGTCTTACTTAAGGTGACATTAGCAGCTGAAACAAACACTAAAAGTAAGTCCTTACAATTATTTCTCTTTTGTTCCCTGTTTCTAAGGATTTCAAGTGAACTTCTGCCCCTTAAACTCATAATTATTCATGAAATATAATTGAGAACATTAGCATTTTCATTCTCCTCTCATTCCATTTCTGTCATGCCATCCTGAAGATACATTTACCTATGTCTTGGCTGTTTCTCCCAACATTATTAGCTGCTCTTTTATAAAATATCTCTTATGATAATTTACTCTGCAAGGTGGCTAAGTCCACCCATCTCATGTTAGCTTTTGTTTGTATTACTCTCAAATGAACTCTGTGGTCAAATTCCTCAAGTACTTTAAGCATAGAAGTTATAAATGTCCAGTGAAACCAATGCCCAGTGCTAGTAGGTCATGTAAATGTTTCTCATTTCAATTAATATTGGCTGTGTCATTCGTGTGTGCTGAGTTCTTTCCTATGCTTTTGTGTCATTTTTACTCTCTTCAAGATAAAAGTTATTTCATTTTAACAGAATATTTAAAATTTTGATTTATAGCTATTGATATTTGTGTTCCTAAAGGGTTTTTCTAAGTTTTTGTTTGTGTGACATTCCCAAATGTTACACACTTACTTACCATTTTTTCTTTCTTTCTTTCTTTCTTTTTTTTTTTTTTTTTTTGAGACCGAGTTTCGCTCTTGTTACCCAGGCTGGAGTGCAATGGCGCGATCTCGGCTCACCGCAACCTCCGCCTCCTGGGTTCAGGCAATTCTCCTGCCTCAGCCTCCTGAGTAGCTGGGATTACAGGCACGCGCCACCATGCCCAGCTAATTTTTTGTATTTTTAGTAGAGACGGGGTTTCACCATGTTGACCAGGATGGTCTCGATCTCTTGACCTCGTGATCCACCCACCTCGGCCTCCCAAAGTGCTGGGATTACAGGCGTGAGCCACCGTGCCCGGCCTTACCATTTTCTAATTTTTAAATTTTTATACCCTCAAATGTGTATTTACAACCGATGTTCCTAAGGTGTTCATTTTAAAGAAATGAATTCCCTAAAGACATTCTTCACAGAGCTTTCAGTTTACTACTTGCTCCTGAAAGGCAGTTTCCTGACTTCTGCATACTGGTGTATCATGCAAACATTTGTGAGCATATTCATTTCTATTAAGATAGAACTGCTCTGTGTTACTTTCCTTCGTATAGTTTTATATTTTGTATATGTTTATTCTGACTATTTTTACAAGTGAAAGCTGCTTCAACTTGATATATGATGAAACACGTACTTTGAGGTGATGTGTTTCCTAAATTAGTTTGTTTGGCATCATAAAAAATCTCCTATTTAACTTGTTTTAACTCAATTTTTCTTTGTTTTCTACCTTAAAATGACTTTTTATAATTGATGTTCATATGGTAATGAATATAGAAAAAACGCTCTAGAATTGTAGAACTTTTTGTCTACAGTTTCATGGGCTTTTTGTCATTTATATCAGTTGCACTTCACCAGGGTGTGAAAAGAAAAAGAAAGAAGAAAAGATTCTAATGTTTATGGATGACCTACTAGGCACTAGACTTTTCATGTGATCAGGAGCATATCTGTGTGTCCCTAAAGCAATTCACTGTGAACATGTACAGTTGGAACACAGGTGAGCATGTTCTCACACCCTGATTACCTCTGCAAGATTTTCCTTGGGTTTATTCCATAACCCCAGCAGATCAAAGTTGACACTGTAATAAACTCATTAGGTTATAAATTGCATAATTGCTTAAAATAAAATTCATAATCCTCCTATGTCCAGTAGAAGAAAGAAAGAGAAATAAACATGAGAATACCTTTGACTGGCAAATATCTCCACCCTCCAGGGAGAGGTAGTAGCTTCTAGTGAAGCCACCTTAAAGAGGGTCCTGTCTCTTCCTGAGGTGCCCTTCCAATCCAGCACTCTCCCCTTTCAGAATAAAGATTAGAGAATAATTCTAAGACATGATCTACAGTGGTGACTTTTGCCCTAGGAGACCCTCTCTTCAGGTAGACTCTAATAAGCCCCACTGGGACACCATGGCCCTTCCGTGGACTCCCCAATCTGCTCTGTGCAGAGCACTCCCTCACCAGCTCCCCAAAGCATGTCTGCACTTCAGAGGGTCACATGGAATTGATTAACTTTTCAGGGTCCTTTCTTCCCACTTTTGCTGCAATACAAGTAACCCAGATTACATGAGGAAGAGGCTGAGCTACAGAGGTGCCCTCCAGGAGCTTATTCATTGTCACACTGGTCCTGCTTCCTGACAGGCTCACTTGAACCATCTGGAGACTAGAGAACAAGGGCAGTGCTGGGATTCATGAAATCCAAGCGTTCTGGGACTGTAATGAGAGATGTTGTCTCAGAGGTGTGCTCTGTGACTGTCTGTGTTTCTTAATTCTGCTGGGGTTGAGAACAGAAATAGAAAAAGACAATTGCCTTGTTCCTCCTTCCCCAAGGAGGTGGGCATGCCAGAGGTTTCATGGCCCAGTTCCTCCAGTGGTCCCTCAGCTGTTAACCAGGTTGAGCCCATCAGAGAATAACACACCTTTTCTGAGGGTTCTGATACATTTTCAATCAGAAATAGAAGAAAGATTCTGCAGCTCCCATAGAAACTCCCAGAAACCTTCAGGTGCTTCCCACTTCTGAGATCCTTGAGTCCAAATGTGGGAGCTAACCAGGTTACCTTTGCTTACTTTACCATGAATTCCTCCTAGACATGTTTTAGCTCCTAGTCTTGTTAACTCACATCTACTACAAACATTGGTAAGGAAATTCACTCCTCTCTAAATATGTGCTGATTAATTTTCTGCTATGGGGATACTTTGAGGGAAACTTACATGCTAACTTCTTTGACTGTATCACAAATAATATAAGTATATAATGAAGCTAATTATGTTTTATTTTTATTTTTATTTTTTTTTAATTTTTACTGCATTATAGGTTTTGGGGTACATGTGCAGAACGTGCAAGATAGTTGCATAGGTACACACATGGCAGTGTGTTTTGCTGCCTTCCTCCCCTTCACCCACACTTGGTATTCATCCCCAGGCTATCCCCCCCCCAGCCCCCCCTGCTGTCCCTCCCCCATTCCCCCCAACAGTCCCCAGTGTATAGTAGACCGCCTCTCTGTGTCCATGTGTTCTCATTTTTCTCACCCACCTATGAGTGAGTATATGCAGTATTTCTTTTTCTGTTCTTGTGTCAGTTTGCTGAGAATGATGTTCTCCAGATTCATCCATGTCCTTACAAAGGACACAAACTCATCATTTTTGATTGCTGCATAATATTCCACGGTGTATATGTGCCACATTTTCCCAGTCCAGTCTATCATCGTTGGGCATTTGGGTTGGTTCCAGATCTTTGCTATTGTAAACAGTGCTGCAATGAACATTCGTGTGCATGTGTCCTTATAGTAGAACAATTTATAGTCCTTTGGATAGATACCCAGTAATGGGATTGCTGGGTCAAATGGAATTTCTATTTCTAGGTCCCTGAGGAATCGCCACACTGTCTTCCACAATGGTTGAACTAATTTACACTCCCACCAACAGTGTAAGAGTGTTCCTATTTCTCCACATCCTCTCCAGCATCTGCTGTCTCCAGATTTTTTAATGATCGCCATTCTAACTGGTGTGAGATGGTATCTCAATGTGGTTTTGATTTGCATCTCTCTAATGACCAATGATGATGAGCACTTTTTCATATGTTTGTTGGCCTCATGTATGTCTTCTTTTGTAAAGTTTCTGCTCATATCCTTTGCCCATTTTTGAATGGGCTTGTTTTTTTCCTGTAAATCTGTTTGAGTTCTTTGTAAATTCTGGATATCAGCCCTTTGTCAGATGTGTAAACTGCAAAGATTTTTTCCCATTCTGATGGTTGCCGATTCACTCTAGTGACTGTTTCTTTTGCCGTGCAGAAGCTGTGGAGTTTGATTAGGTCCCATTTGTCTATTTTGGCTTTTGTTGCCAATGCTTTTGGTGTTTTGGTCATGAAGTCCTTGCCTACTCCTATGTCCTGAATGGTTTTGCCTAGATTTTCTTCTAGGGTTTTTATGGTGTCAGGTCTTACGTTTAAGTCTTTAATCCATCTGGAGTTAATTTTAGTGTAAGGTGTCAGGAAGGGGTCCAGTTTCTGCTTTCTGCACGTGGCTAGCCAGTTTTCCCAACACCATTTATTAAATAGGGAATCCTTTTCCCATTGCCTGTGTTTGTCTGGTTTATCAAAGATAATATGGTTGTAGATATGTTGTGTTGCCTCCGATGCTTCTGTTCTGTTCCATTGGTCTATATCTCTGTTTGGTACCAGTACCATGCTGTTTTGATTACTGTAGCCTGTATAGTTTGAAGTCTGGTAGCATGATGCCTCCCACTGTGTTCTTTTTGCTTATAATTGACTTGGCTATGCGGGCTCTTTTTTGGTTCCATATGAAATTCATGGTGGTTTTTTCCAGTTCTGTGAAGAAATTCAATGGTAGTTTGATGGGAATAGCATTGATTGTGTAAATTACTTTGGGCAGTATAGCCATTTTCACAATATTGATTCTTCCTAACCACGAACATGGAATGTTTCTCCATCTGTTTGTGTCCTCTCTTATTTCGTTGAGCAGTTGTTTGTAGTTTTCCTTAAAGAGGTCCCTTACATTCCTAGTGAGTTGTATTCCTAGGTATTTTATTTTCTTTGTAGCAATTGTGACTGGCAGTTCGTTCTTGATTTGGTTCTCTTTAAGTCTGTTATTGGTGTATAGGAATGCTTGTGATTTTTGCACATTGATTTTATATCCTGAGACTTTGCTGAAGTTGCTTATCAGTTGCAGGAGCTTTTGGGCTGAGGTGATGGGGTCTTCTAGGTATACTATCATGTCGTCTGCAAATAGAGACAATTTGGCTTCCACCTTTCCTATTTGAATACCCTTTATTTCCTTTTCTTGCCTGATTGCTCTGGCTAGAACTTCCAGTACTATGTTGAATAGAAGTGGTGAGAGAGGGCATCCTTGTCTAGTGCCGGATTTCAAAGGGAATGCTTCCAGTTTCTGCCCATTAAGTATTATATTGGCTGTTGGTTTGTCGTAAATAGCTTTTATTACTTTGAGATATGTTCCATCAATACCAAGTTTATTGAGGGTTTTTAGCATAAAGAGCTGTTGAATTTTGTCAAATGCCTTCTCTGTGTCAATTGAGATAATCATGTGGTTTTTGTTTTTGCTTCTGTTTATGTGGTGAATTACATTTATAGACTTGCGTATGTTGAACCAGCCTTGCATCCCCGGGATGAATCCTACTTGATCATGATGGATAAGTTTTTGAATGTGCTGTTGCAATCAGTTTGCCAGTATTTTATTGAAGATTTTTGCATCTATGTTCATCATGGATATTGGCCTGAAGTTTTCTTTTCTTGTTGAGTCTCTGCCAGGTTTTGGTATCAGGATGATGTTGGTCTCATAAAATGATTTGGGAAGGGTTCCCTCTTTTTGGATTATTTGGAATAGTTTCAGAAGGAATGGTACCAGATCCTCTTTGTGTGTCTGGTAGAATTCGGCTGTGAACCCATCTGGACCTGGGCTTTTTTTGTGTGGTAGGCTCTTAATTGCTGCCTCAACTTCAGACCCTGTTATTGGTCTATTCATAGTTTCAGCTTCCTCCTGGTTTAGGCTTGGGAGGACACAGGCATCCAGGAATTTATCCATTTCTTCCTGATTTACTAGTTTATGTGCATAGAGTTGTTTGTAGTATTCTCTGATGATGGTTTGAATTTCTGTGGAATCTGTGGTGATTTCCTCTTTATCATTTTTTATTGCATCTATTTGGTTGTTCTCTCTTTTCTTTTTTATCAGTCTGGCTAGTGGTCTGTCTATTTTGTTGATCTTTTCAAAAAACCAGCTCTTAGATTTATTGATTTTTTGAAGGGTTTTTCTTGTCTCTATCTCCTTCAGTTCTGCTCTGATCTTAGTTATTTCTTGTCTTCGGCTAGGTTTTGAGCTTTTTTGATCTTGCTCCTCTAGCTCTTTCAATTTTGACGATAGGGTGTCAATTTTGGATCTCTCCACTCTTCTCATGTGGGCGCTTATTGCTCTATATTTTCCTCTACAGACTGCTTTAAATGTGTCCCAGAGATTCTGGTACGTTGTGTCTTCGTTCTCATTGGTTTCAAAGAACTTCTTTATTTCTGCCTTCATTTCATTGTTTATCCAATCAACATTCAAGAGCCAGTTGTTCAGTTTCCATGAAGCTGTGCGGTTCTGAGTTATTTTCTGAATTCTGAGTTCCAACTTGATTGCACTATGGTCTGAGAGACTGTTTGTTATGATTTCCGTTGTTTTGCATTTGCTGAGGAGTGCTTTACTTCCAATGATGTGGTCAATTTTGGAGTAGGTGTGATGTGGTGCTGAGAAGAATGTATATTCTGTGGATTTGGGGTGGAGAGTTCTGTAAATGTCTATCAGGTTTGCTTGTTCCAGGTCTGAGTTCGAGTCCTGGATATCCTTATTAATTTTCTGTCTGGTTGATCTGTCTGCTATTGACAGTGGAGTGTTAAAGTCTCCCACTATTATTGTGTGGGAGTCTAAGTCTCTTTGTAAGTCATTAAGAACTTGCCTTATATATCTGGGTGCTCCTACATTGGGTCGATATATATTTAGAATCGTTAGCTCTTCTTGTTTTATCGATCCTTTTACCATTATGTAGTGACCTTCTTTGTCCCTTTTGATCTTTGTTGCTTTAAAGTCTATTTTATCAGAGATGAGAATTGCAACTCCTGCTTTTTTTTGCTCTCCGTTTGCTTGGTAAATCTTCCTCCATCCTTTTATTTTGAGCCTTTGTGTATCTTTGCATGTGAGGTGGGTTTCCTGGATACAGCACATGGATGGGTTTTGGTTTTTTATCCAATTTGCCAGTCTGTGTCTTTTGATTGGTGCATTTAGCCCATTTACATTCAGGGTTAATATTGTTATGTGTGAATTTGATACTGCCATTTTGATGCTAGCTAGCTGTTTTGCCCATTGGTTCATGTACATTCTTCATTTTGTTGATGGTCTTTAGCATTTGGTATGCTTTTAGGATGGCTGGAACTGGTTGTTTCTTTCTATGTGTAGTGCCTCTTTCAGGAGCTCTTGTAAAGCAGGCCTAGCGGTGACATAATCTCTGAGTACTTGCTTGTTCGTGAAGGATTTTATTTTTCCTTCACTTATGAAGCTCAGTTTGGCTGGATATGAAATTCTGGGTTGAAAGCTCTTTTCTTTTAGGATGTTGAATATTGGCCCCCACTCTCTTCTGGCTTGTAGGGTCTCTGCCGAGAGATCTGCTGTGAGTCTGATGGGCTTCCCTTTGTGGGTGACCCGACCTTTCTCTCTGGCTGCCCTTAGTATTTTCTCCTTCATTTCAACCCTGGTGAATCTGACAATTATGTGCCTTGGGGTTGGTCTTCTTGCAGAGTATCTTTGTGGTGTTCTCTGTATTTCCTGGAGTTGAGTATTGACCTGTCTTGCTAGGTTGGGGAAATTTTCCTGGATAATATCCTGAAGAGTGTTTTCCAGCTGGGATTCATTCTCTTCGTCACATTCTGGTACACCTATCAAACGTAGGTTGGGTCTCTTCACATAGTCCCATATTTCTTGGAGATTTTGTTCATTCCTTTTTGTGCTTTTTTCTTTAATCTTGGTTTCTCGTTTTATTTCATTGAGTTGATCTTCAACTTCTGATATTCTTTCTTCTGCTTGGTCAATTCGGCTGTTGAAACTTGTGCATGCTTCGCGAAGTTCTCGTGTTGTGTTTTTCAGCTCCTTCAATTCATTCATATTCCTCTCTAAGTTGTCCATTCTTGTTATCAATTCCTCGAATCTTTTTTCAAATCTTTTTTCAAGGTTCTTAGTTTCTTTGCACTGGTTTAGAACATGTTCCTTTAGCTCACTGAAGTTTCTCATTATCCACTTTCTGAAGTCTGATTCCATCATTTCGTCACATTCATTCTCCGTCCAGTTTTGTTCCCTTGCTGGTGAGGAGTTTTGGTCCTTTTTTGGAGGTGAGGTGTTTTGGTTTCGGGTGCTTTCCTCCTTTTTGCGCTGGTTTCTTCCCATCTTCATGGATTTATCCACCTGTCATCTTAGTAGTTGCTGATTTTTCAATTGGGTCTCTGTGTGGACACTGAGATTGTTGATGATGAAGTATTTCTGTTACTTAGTTTTCCTTCTAATGGTCTATCCCCTCTGCTGTATGAGTGCTGAGGTCCACTCCAGGCCCTGCTTGTCTGGAGTATACCTGCAGCAGCTGTGGGCCAGTGAGGGATGATACCAGTTTCTTCTTCTGCTGTCCTTGTTCCAGAATGATGCCAGCCAAATGTCAGTCTGATTAGTCCTTTCCTGGGGTGACTCCTTGGATATACAGGGGTCAGGGAGCTGCTTGAGGAGACAGTCTGTGCTTTATAGGAGCTCCAGTGCTGAGCTGTGAGCTCCATTGTTCATTCAGGGTTGTTGGGAGGTTGTTTATGTCTGCTGCAATAGAACTCATAAAACACCACCCTTCCCCCCCCCCCTTAGATGCTCTGTCTCAGGGAGTTGGGGTTTTCTTTATGAGTATCTGTTGCACTGTCCTGCCCCACTAGGCAGCAGTCTATTCACTATTTGCCTGCCGGGGCTCTGACCTGCTAGCGTGGGTCCGCCCTGTTGCTGCTGGGCTCCCTTCTGCTGTGGAGCGCTCCTGCCTCCTGGCGGAGTCTCTCTGTTATGGCAGGTTGCCTCGGCAATGGCAGGCTGTGTCAGTCCTTGGTGGTACTTCAGTGGGGGTGGACTGCGTTAGCAATGGTGGACGCCCCTCCCTCACCGGGCTGCACCGTCCTAGATGCCAGCAGCAAAATTCTCAGCCCCAAGCACCTCCAGTCGCCGCCCTGCTTGTCCCCGTGAGCGTGGGACCTGCCGAGCCCGATCACCCAGCTCCCTGCCTCAGAGTCCATCCTCTCTCTCTCTCTCTTCCTCTCCCCAAGCTGAAAGGTCGACTCTCTCACTGGCGCCCCAGTAGCCTGCCGATAGGGCACTGGGATCCGTGCGTTCTCCCGTGCCGCTGCCCACTACCCCGGCTCAGATCACGCTTCCCAGGAAACTCCTGGTCTGGCTCATTGTCCAAGTCCCGTTCAATCAGATGGACATGCCAATCTGCCCTTCCAAATCTCAGATTGCTGGTTTAACAGGGCACCCAGACCAGTGAGTTCCACGCCGGGTCCCGCTGCGGTGCCGGCCGAAGAGGCGGCAGGAGCCGGCTGCATTAGCCGGCTACGTTAGCATCCCGTGTCTCTCCCACACCTGGGACTTTCAATGCTCTGTGGGCATAAAAGGTCCATCCGAGAATGCGGCTAGGACTCACCCTCTGTGCCTTTACTGAGAGCTGCAATCCTGAGTCGCCTCTACGACGCCATCTTGCCTCCTCCCCCACCGAGATTGCTAATTATGTTTTATATGATGGAGAAGTAACTGCATGAAAGCAACGAAGTTATAAACATTGATGCTAGATTTAAATACATTAAGAATACATCATCCATAAAATTAACAGGTTGACTGACACTGCTATAATCAAGACTACAAAATCAGCTTTAGAGGATCATGGCCAATACAGTGAAAGATTTAAAGGATTATTGTGAACCATGAAGAGGCAATTCTTGTCAGCTTCACACAATCACAGGCTACCCAAGATATTGTTAAAGACTGATAATAATTGATCTCAGCTATTGAGTGTTCACTGCATACCAGGAATATGTTCAATGTATTACACATATCATCTCAATTAATCTTCACAACAATCTCATAAAATAGGTACTATCACTTTTCTCCTTTAAAAAAAAAAACAGGAAACAATCCTGCAGAGGTTAAGATACATACTCATAAATGTGGGTTAAGGGGAGGAAGGCAGCAAAACACACTGCCATGTGTGTACCTATGCAACTATTTTGCACGTTCTGCACATGTACCCCAAAACCTAAAATGCAATAAAAATTTTAAAAAATAAAATAAAATAAAATGGAGAGCTCTATTAAAAAAAAAAAGATACATACTCAAGGTCATATAACTAATAAATGTGCATCTGACCACTGAACCCATGGCTCTTTAATTGCTCTTTATAGTTTCTTTCATTGTTTACTCTGCCTGAGAACCTGACTCACAGCAGAATGTGGAGGGCTCATTAATGTTTTGCTTCTTCATATTTAATCAAATTGGTATTTAGTTAGTCAATAAATAATTATTGAACACCTACCATGCACAATATATGGTCAAATGTATTTAACCTTTTAAATCACTTACTAGATCAATAAGTCAAATGAATGAGTGAATGAATGAATGCCTTTTGGATGAATTTTTTGTTGTTGTTTTGTTTTTGTTCTTGTTGTTTTGCCATCCTTGGACTGAATCTGGAATTTCTGGCTCGGTTAAATCTTGCCTAATAAAATCTGTATACTCGAAAGACATATCTATTTCTCCACCCACCCCCATAGTTTCTTTCATTCTACGTGATACGGAGAAAATCTTACTTAAACTCAAATGGATAAAATTCATCAAAGGATTGGAAAAAGTCAAAGAAGAGACTAAAAACAAAATTAAATATAACCCAGTTGCAAACATAACATTCAGGCATTGTGTATGCTTGAAATGATAGATATATACCAGTTAGCCATTTAAAAATTTAGCAAACTATTTGATGACTAACAAATTACCCAACATCTCCATGATTTCTAAGTAAATATGTAAGACTGAAATCATTTCTTTGCACATGAGCAAACCTGTCTACTTCAAAAAGTAAAACTTAAGATCTGATGAGCTGACAAACTTCTAATGTGTCACATCACACCCTTAAAATGAAAGCTATATTTAAATCCTCAGGTCAAATAAAGTATTAGATGGTTTACTTCCAAGTAATAAGAATATTTGAGGCTGGGTGGCTGGCTCATGTCTATAATCCCAGCACTTTGGGAGGCTGAGACAGGAGGATTGCTTGAGGGCAGTAATTTGAGACCAGCCTGGGCAACATAGTGAGACCCTATCTCTGAAAAAAAGTTTTTTTTAAAAGGTAGCCAAACATGGTACAGCACACCTGTAATCCCAGCTACTGGGGAGGCTAGGTGGGAGAATCACCAGTTCCTGGGGAGGCTGAGGTCTCAATGAACCATGATTGCACCACTGCACTCCAGCCTAGGTGACAGAACAAGACCTTGTCTCAAATTAAAAAGAAAAAGGGAGGGTTATGAGTGTTATTGGTTGTAACAAATATTCCTTTTTCTTTTTCTTTTTGAGACAGGGTCTCACTCTATTTCCCAGGCAATGGCTCTATCATAGCTCATTGCAACCTCAAACTCCCTCCTGCCTCAGCCTCCCAAGGAACTAGAACTACAAGCATGTGTCACCATGCCCAGCTACTTTTTTTTTTCATTTTTATTTTTTATTTAGAGACAGAGTTTTACCATGTTGCCCAGGCTGGTATTAAACTATTGGCTTCAAGCAATCCTCCTGCCTCAGCCTCCCAAAGGGCTGGGATTACAGGCATGAGCCACCATGTCCAGCCTCAAATATTTCCGATTCTTGGAAGTAAACCATCTGAAATTTTATTTGACTTGAAGATTTTAACATAGTTTTCATTTTAACAATGTTATGTGACTCATTAGGAGTTTGTCAGCTCAACAGATCTTAAGTTTTACTTTTTGAAGTAGACAGGTTTGGTCATGTGTAAAGAAATGGTTTCAGTCTTAACATATTTACTTAGAAACCATGGAGATGTCCGTTAATTTGTTAGTCACTAAATAATTTGCCAAAGTTTTAAATGGTATATATATGCAAGCTTGTCCAACCTGCACAGCTCATGGGACAGTTTTGAATGTGGCCCAACACAAATTCATAAACTTTTGTAAAACATTACGTAATTTTTTTTAAGCCTTTCAGCCACTGTTAGTGGATTTTATGCGTGGTCCAAGACAATTATTGAGGCCAAGAGTTTGAGACCAGCCTGGGCAACATAGGAGTTACAGGCATGTGCCACCATGCCTTCTTTCAGTGTGGCCCAGGGAAGCCAAAAGATTTGAGAGCATACACAATGCCTAAGTGTTATATTTGCAACGGGAATATATATATATATGGATATATATATATATATCTCCCTTTTGCCAACCCTTTGGTAAATTTAATCCATTCCATTTCAGTTTAAGTAAGAGGTTCTTGGGAAATTTAATCCATTTCAGTTTAAGTAAGATGTTCTTTGTATCAAGCATTCCAGATTTAGTCCAAGAATGATTTAAAAAAAAACTACTATGCATTCCTTTATTCATTTGCATTTATTAATTTGTTCACACAATAAATATTTATTGTCAGAATTACAAAAGTAAAAGCATCTTTTCCTTGTTCACAAGGAGTGTGTTGACAACTCAGTCCTGTAAAAGAAATCATAGTTTCAACCCATGTGGCGACTGTCCTTAAATAATCTGAATGTCTTCATTAAGCTCTCCTTTCTTCTTGACTCTCCATTTGCCTTTCAAAGAAATTCATACTTGGGCATAGCAGATTTTTTTTTCTTCGTATAATCATTTGGTAAGTTACAAAAGGAAGCAATGAAGGACTGAGTAAAGAAATTAAGAATTTTATTAGATGTAGACTGGGTACAGTGGTTTATGCCTACAATCCCAGCACTTTGGGAGGCTGAGGTGGGAGGCACACTTGAACCCAAGAGTTTGAGACCATAATACATTGGGCAACATAATACACTGGGCAACATAATACATTGCTTCTACAAAAAATATTTATTCCAAAAAATTAGCTAGGTATGGTGGCATGCACCATAATCCCAGCTTCCTCAGAGGCTGAGGTGGGAGGATTGCTTGGGTCTGAGATGTCAAAACTACAGTGCTGCATTCCAGGGTAAATAATAGAGGAAGACATTGCCTCAAAAAAAAAAAATAAATAAAGATTTTTATAAGATGTACATTCAAATGCATTTCACAACCAAATATTTTCATATGCTTTGAATGTTTTCCAACTAAATTTGGAAGGTTGGCTTAGCAGAGTATTTTTTTATGGAATCCTGGAAAAAAATGTATAAGCCTTGGTCATGTGTTATGAGGTTGCAATATTCACTATAATTTATTTGTGTCTTGCTGATAATAATCAACAATTTATTCATAATGCTTATTAGTATACCATCATTTGTTACCACTGGAAAAGAATCCAGTGGTGACATTCTTCAAGGTTCCAATTAGATGATTTTTTAACTTTATTTTTATTTTTTAACTTTTAAGTTCAGGCATACAAATGCAGGTTTATTACACCGGTAAACATGTGTCTTGGAATTTGTTATACAGACTATCTCATCACCCAGACATTAAGCCTAGTACCCATTAGTTATTTTTCCTGATCCTCTCCCTCCTCCCACCCTTCACTCTCTGATAGGCCCCAATGTGTGTTGTACCCTGTATGTGTTCTCATCATTTAACTCATGCTCATATGTGAGAACATTAATTATTTGGTTTTCTGTTCCTGCATTAGTTTGCTAAGGATAATGGTCTCTGCTCTATCCATGTCCAGCAAAGAACAAGCTCTCATTCTTTTTCATGGCTGTATAGTATTCCATGTTGTAAATGTACCACATTTTCTTTATCCAATCTATCACTGATGGGCATTTAAGTTGATTCCATGTCTTTGTTCCAGTGACAGCTGGACCAGGGTCTTATCAAAAGCAGCACCTTTCTTTACATGAATCCCGGAGAAGATTTTTCTTCACAGATAAGCAGGTACAGGTTCAATGGCTTAGACTCGGTTTATATTTGCCTAGCATAGGCACTAAGACAAACATTTGCCCTTGCAAAATACTGGATTTCTACATGGTATACTGAGGAAAATGTTACCTAGGACTTAATGACAAAAACCCAAATATTATTTGGCACATGACCAATTCAAAAAATACCAAATACCTGACTCACAGTTTATTGCCATAATAATATGTAAAATAATGAAGTCACTAAATTAACTCTTTGCAAAAACATGTTTTAGTTAGCCATGTGTAAAGCATTTAGCAATTCTTATGTCGCAGAAGCACAGTTAATTTTTTATGAATGGTCATTTATGGTGTATTTTGAAAGACACTTCATTTTAATTTTTCCCCATAGTTTGTTTCATTCTACATAGTGCAAAGAACATCTTACTTAAACTCAAATGGATTAAATTTACCAAAGGCTTTGCAAAAGTGAGAGACTAAAAAAGAAACTAAATATAAGCCAGTGGCAAACATAACATTCAGGCATTGTGAATGTTTTAAATGATATGTATGTACAAACCAGCCCTGAAAAAATCTAATTTCTACATATTGTACGAGTTGTTATCCAAAACCAGTTTTTGGTAAATCAGTAACTGTGAATCAATCAGTAGATTAACTGCCAAATCGTCAATTTTTTAGATCCTGTTTATGACCCATTGTAAAAGGAAGATTGCAATTAGAACCCATTTACAGTACATCCATTAATTTCTTCTTAGGAACCCAAACAATCACAATGTCATTAAAGTCGCTCTTTATCTTTCTGCTTCTTCTGTTAATATATAAACTGCTCCAGCATGCAAAGGTTGATTTCAGATGTTGAAAGCAAAACAGTTGATATTTCTACTGAGAAACTGGGATTACGTCATTTTTTTTTCTAGGACTACTCTCATTCCCATATTGGGACTTCTTCTATTACTGATTATTTCTAAACACCAGTAATTCTTGTAGGAATTTTTATATGTGCAGCTTCAAAACAATCCTTATTAGATGGTCATTTTACTTTGACTTTTGGTACGACATTCCCATGATGTGTTAATGGCTCTAGGTATCCTGTCATTGGTGACACAATCCCTTCTGTAACACTGGAGATTTACAATCAATGATTAACTTAATGTGTAGCTAAGTAATTAATGTTAAAAGTTTATCTTTTAAAAATGACTAAATTCATAAAATAATGTCTAGGTGTTTTTTGACAATCTGGTCCTAAGCGATCTATTTCTTTTTCACAGGGAAATGGGGGAAAATCAGACAATGGTCACAGAGTTCCTCCTGCTGGGATTTCCCCTCAGCCCACAGATTCAGATGCTCCTCTTTGGGCTCTTCTCCCTGTTCTATGTCTTCACCCTACTGGGGAACGGGGCCATCCTGGGGCTCATCTCACTGGACTCCAGACTGCACACCCCCATGTACTTCTTCCTCTCACACCTGGCCGTCGTCGACATCACCTATGCCTGTAACACGGTGCCCCAGATGCTGGTGAATCTCCTGCTTCCAGCCAAGCCCATATCCTTTGCGGGCTGCATGACACAGATGTTTCTGTTTTTGAGTTTTGCACATACAGAATGTCTCTTCCTGGTGGTAATGTCCTGTGATCAGTATGTGGCCATCTGCCACCCTCTCTGATATTCCGTCATCATGACCTGGAGAGTCTGCATCACCCTGACTGTCACTTCCTGGGTGTGTGGCTCCCTCCTAGCTCTGGTCCATGTGAGCCTCATCCTAAGACTGCCCTTTTGTGGGTCTCATGAAATCAACCCCTTCTTCTGTGAAATCTTGTCTGTCCTCAGGCTGGTTTGTGCTGACATCTGGCTCAACCAGGTGGCCATCTTTTCTGCTTCTGTGTTCATCTTGGTGGGGCCACTTTGCCTGGTACTGGTCTCCTACTCACACATCCTGGCGGCCATCCTGAGGACCCAGTCTGGGGAGGGCCGCGGAAAGGCCTTCTCCACCTGCTCCTCCCACCTCTGCGTGGTGGGACTCTTCTTTGGCAGCGCCATCGTCATGTATATGGCCCCCAAGTCCCACAATCCTGAGGAGCAGCAGAAGGTCCTTTTTCTATTTTACAGTTTTTTTCAACCCGATGCTGAACCCCCGGATCTACAGCCTTAGGAATGCAGAAGTCAAGGGTGCCCTGAGGAGAGCATTGTGCAAGGAAAGTAATTCCTAAAAGGTGTTACATTTGAATCTCCAGCCTCAGTCATGTCCTAGAATCATGGTACCAAATACCATCTACATTCACTACTCTCTTTATATCTGAGACTGAATGAACCAACAGATTCTGCAAAGCATTCCTTTTTCCTGCCTGGGAAGTATTTAGTTTCTTTCTTTCTTTTTTTTTGTTCAGATAAGCAGTGAATATATTTTTTTAAAATTTTTATTGCATTTTAGGTTTTGGGGTACATGTGCAGAACGTGCAAGATAGTTGCATAGGTACACACATGGCAGTGTGTTTTGCTGCCTTCCTCCCCTTAACCCACACTTGGCATTCTCTCCAAGCTATCCCTCCCCAGCTCCCCCCACTGTCCCTCCCCTATTCCCCCCAGTAGACCCCAGTGTGTAGTACCCCCCTCCCTGTGTCCATGTGTTCTCATTTTTCTCACCCACCTATGAGTGAGAATATGTGGTATTTCCTTTTCTATATTTAGTTTTTAACGCATTTGTTATACTTAACATTTTTTAATTTAACTACTTATTGAGTTGAGAGTGCTGGGAAAAAAATTATTTTGTACACTCTAGAGTCCAGAAACTTAAAAGACACTCTACCTCTGACTTACTCAGGTATGCTCAGTAGTAGTAGAACAGTAGTTATTACCAATATAGTCATATCTATAAAAAGTTTTAAAAAAAACTACAGCCAGAGGCAGAGACTCCAGAACCCATTGGTACCTCCGTCCACTTTCATCCACATTTGGATGTTTCCCCTCAATTGCACTTCTTCTCTTATAAGTAGTAAATGTACTTAAATGCCTACTTCAGCTTGGAGAAAAATTGATTTTTATAATATCCTACCAACTATCTGACAATTTCTTTTTTGGGGGGTAAGGGGGACGGAGTCTCACTCTGTCACCTGGGCTGGAGTGCAGTGGCAAGATCTCGGCTCACTGCAACCTCCACCTCCTGGGTTCAAGTGATTCTCCTCCCTCAGCCTCCCAAGTAGCTGGCATTACAGGCGCCCACCACTATGCCCAGCTAATTTTTTGTATTTTTAGTAGAGACAGGGTTTCACAAGTCTGACAATTTCTGTTGGCAGAGAGAGTGAATCTATAAACATTCATCTGGCAATCTGAAACAATCACACAACAAAACCCACTTTCCAATCTGCCCTGTGATTGCGATGGTCATTTGTTTCTACTCTTCTTGCCTCCTCCATGGGACTGTCTGTGATTTTCTCTGAATAAGCACATGCTCTTCACTTAGAGGAAGTTAGCAAGTACCACCACACAACTTTTCATTGCTGGGGATAAATGGAAAGCCCCACGCAGACACAATTCAATAGAAAAAAGGGTTTTAATAATAATGGTAATAGTTAGCATTATTATAAATTACTCTGTGCCATCCACTGCACATTGATAGGGACTTTATGGAGATAACCTTGGTTTATCATTATAGCCAATCCATTTCCCATGATCACCCCATTTATAGATGTAAACTTTAAGCAGATGGAAAATGTTAGACTCACACCCAAACAATCTGGCTCCCAAGCTTTCTCTACTTAACCAGGACAATGGAGGCCATTCTTAGCAGCATTTCAAATTAAGAATAAATCTAACCAATCATAATGTAGAAGATGTTTGGTGAATGTGGGTTCCTTCTCATTCTAGAATGTGCCATGATGAGGCCAGGGGTGTCAGAGATTCTTTATGGAAGGCTTCTTATCCTGTTTGATGAGTCCTATGGGCATGAATGCAAAGGAGGTTAAGAGATTCAGAGTAATCCCAGCACTTTGGGAGGCCGAGGCGGGTGGATCACGAGGTCAAGAGATCAAGACCATCCTGGTCAACATGGTGAAACCCCGTCTCTACTAAAAATACAAAAATTAGCTGGGCATGGTGGCACGTGCCTGTAGTCCCAGCTACTCGGGAGACTGAGGCAGGAGAATTGCTTGAATCCAGGAGGCGGAGGTTGCAGTGAGCTGAGATCGCGCCATTGCACTCCAACCTGGGTAACAAGAGTGAAACTCCATCTCAAAAAAAAAAAGAAAAGAAAAGAAAAAAGAAATTCAGAGGAACACAGAACACAAAGAGGGTGGGAATGGAGGCTGTTCTCACTGAGATCACAGAGTAAGTTTAGAACTATACTTGGTTCTGCGTGGTGAGATCCAGAATAAAGACATCTCTAGTTCACATACAACACTCACATGCGCACACACATGCACATGCGCGCGCACACACACACACTCTCACATGCACACCCCGAGTGCTTGGTGAAGCACTATTCCAAGAACTTTACAAGTAAAAGCTCTTTAAGTCCTCATAAAAACCCTATGAGGTAAAGAATATTACTACTATCTTGAGGTGAGAAAACAGAGCTATAGAGAAATTATATAATTTAACCAATGCTCCCAGCTAATAAGTACCTAGTCCAGAATCAAACTTATGCAATATGACTGCAGAACCCATAATCATAACTATTATATAAAAACCAAAGAGATTGTCAAATTTCCAAAGGAGAAGAAAGAGGAGGAAGGATGAAAAGCAATTTTCAATCTCTAGCCAGAGATAGGCATTGGGTTCCAGACAGAAAAGTACTTAAAATTGTAAAAACAAAAACAAAAAACCCAGCATTTTTTATACTGGTGTGTGAAATGAGATGAGGTAGGTAGCAAGAAGGGACTGTGACTTTAAGGGTCAGAGATGGAGGAGGAGCCTCTTTCTTGATGGGCAGGATGGTGAAACCGGAAACAATGGATTAAAGAGGTTGACACTGCAGTTTTAAGTTGATGGTTCATCAGTTGAAGAACATTAGAAAGTGTTTCTGTAAGTTATCTAGCTGGGTGTAGCAATATGTGCCTGTAGCCCAAGCTCATCAGGAGGCTCAGGTGGGAGGATCACTTGAGGGTTTTGAGGCTGCAGTGAGCTGTGATTGTGCCACTGCATTCCAGCCTGGGTGACAGAGTAAGACCTTGTCTCCAAAAAAGTAATAATGATAAAATAATTAATTAATTTAATTTTTAAAAATTACCTAACCGGATATACAATTTGTAATTCCATTACTGCCGAATACAGTTTTTTAATGGTTGTTTAGTTTCATGACAGATGCTGCATATTGCATTGCACCCAACACCAGGAGTGGATACAGTCAAATGGCAGAATGAAGGTGAAGAGCTCTAATTCCAGGGGTAGGTCTCAAGGGAAGAAAACTCCCTGGTACCAGAGGAGCAGCAGGAAATCACGGTGTGCAGAAATGCTGCTCAGGAAGTTGCATATGTGGACCTTAAATTCTGTGTGTGCAGTGCTCTCTTAGCACTGGCCCAGGCATCCAGGAGGCCCAAGACGCTGCCTAGCCCTTAAATACACGAGGCGCATACGAGACCCTGGGTCTAGTTCCAGGTCTACCATTTGCTAGCTGTGTTCTCTCCAGAGAAGTCCCTTAAACTGACCAAGCTTCAGTCCTTAATCTGTAAATTACACATATGAAAGCTCTTTAGGACTCCCCAAAGTGCCCCTGAAAACCACAAGCAAGATGCAAATTGACATATTATTTTTGAAGATTTAAAAGAGCTATGTGAGCATAAGATAAGCTGTTATTATTACCATGACGTCAGAAGTTATTTTAATCCTGTTGGGGAAACTTTCTGATTGGAGACCAAAATTGCTCTCAAGACAGGAAGAGCATTGGTGCTGGTAGGTCACCTAAACCTTTGCCCTCATGGCTTCCTCATGTCCCTTCTAGAGGCACAGGAGTCCACTCAGACTTGGAGGGCACAGCCTGACAGGAGCAGAAGCTGTGGCCCAGACTCAGGGAAACTCTGTGAGTCAGTTGGCAAAGGCTTCTGGGGAGTCTCTCTCTCTTTGAACCTGGTCCTAGCCCATTCACTTGGAAAAAACAGGAGCCTTTTCCCAAGGGCAAGGAATTCAGATTTGGGTTTAGGTTTCCAATTTTTTGTAATCCTCAACCTGGGGTTTACAGTACATGTCTCAATTATGTTTCATTCATCTCTCCACAAAGGTAAGGACAAGCATTGGTTCATCTCTTTACACCTATACATTCCTAGCACAGAGTGACTCCTTACAAAAAAGCATATGGAATACATAAGGACACTTTAACTATCTGTTGACCTCATTTCCAAATTTTCAGTGTTGAGCCATCTTCTGATTTCTAACCTTCTTTAAATCCCTCTAATTTTAGGTTGTAGTACAGTAGAAATTTAATTGTAGCTGATAATTATTGAGCACTTACTATGTGGTCAGCATTGCATAAAATGCTTTAATGTAATTCTTCCATCAAATCTGTGGAGTTAGGTACTAATGCTATCCTAACATTAAACGGAGAAAATAAAGTTTAGTGAAATTAATTAATTTATCCAAGCTCACTAAATTACTCAGTGGTAGAAACATGATTCAAGACCAGGCAGTCTGGCTATAAATAAACTCTGAGCCACTCCCTTGTAGAAGACCTCCTAATGTTCATCTCTTGAATAACTGGCAACAGGCCTGTTCATAGTGTTCATTGTGTTCAAATTTCTGCTCACATCATATAGGCCCAGGGATGTGTTACCCTTTATTCTTTTTTTTTTTTAAGACAGAGTCTTGCTCTGTCACCCAGTCTGGAGTGAAGTGGCCCAATCTTGGCTCACTGCAACTTCTGTCTCCCAGGTTCAAGCGATTCACCTGCCTCAGTCTCTTGAGTAGCTGGGACTACAGGCATGCACAACCATGCCTGGCTAATTTGTGTATTTTTAGTAGAGAGAGGGTTTCACCATGTTGCCCAGGCTGGTCTCAAACTCCTGACCTCAGGGATCCACCCATGTGGGCCTCCCAAAGTGCTGGGATTACAGCTGTGAGCCACTGTGCCCAGCCTATTCTTTTAAGGATGGATATCTCGTGCATTTGATTAGTCCAATTCATCTTTTTAGCAGATTCTTATGCAGTAGATATTAATAATCAAGAACGTGCTATTGTTCTAGGATCATAGACAGGAAAAGAAACAATTTTGGGTAGAAATTTGGCAATTACTATTAAAAATGCTGTAATGCTTATTTATGTTTTATCATAGGGGTCCATAGTGATTGTCTTCTCACAGGAGTGTGACAAATGACAGAACCTGTGATTCCAGAAGGCCAGGATGGTACTGGTGCTACACAGGAAGTCATGTTAGGGTGTTGCTCTTGAAAACTCTGACGAGAGGGTGGAGACAATTGTAGGCAGTAACTACTGGAAATGATAGGGATGGGAATTTGTGTGTTGTAGTCAGTTTCTTTCCCACCTGAAATTGGCAGCTGCAGCATCTTTGGCATGTGGACCAGGGATTGCCAACCGCCGACCTGTGGGACTGGTGTTTACTGTTCGCTGTGCATGTAGAGTATCATTGTTAAATATAGGTTCCTGAGAATAGACAAAAAGGAAAGACATTTGGAATGCTGACTCAGTGGACTTCACAGCTCTGATGTTTTCACAACCCACAGAGAAGTATCTTACATCCCTTGCTTTCTTCATAAATTTTAAATAGCATTGGCTCATTTTTATCTGTGTTTTTCAAACCTGTGTTTCTCTGTTTTTAATTTTTGAAATCATGTTGTGCCAAAAGAAGGGGTGAACCGGCCGGGTGCGGTGGCTCAAGCCTGTAATCCCAGCACTTTGGGAGGCCGAGGTGGGTGGATCACGAGGTCAAGAGATCGAGACCATCCTGGTCAACATGGTGAAACCCCGTCTCTACTAAAAATACAAAAAATTAGCTGGGCGTGGTGGTGCACACCTGTAATCCCAGCAACTCAGGAGGCTGAGGCAGGAGAATTGCCTGAACCCAGGAGGCGGAGGTTGCAGTGAGCCGAGATTGCGCCATTGCACTCCAGCCTGGGTAACAAGAGCGAAACTCCGTCTCAAAAAAAAAAAAAAAAGAAGGGGTGAACCACTGAACATATTATCCTTTAGTCAACAGAACACTTGCTCAGCATGACAATATCTGGGCTCTCATGCCAGTTCACCCATTTACTCACTGTGTGACCTTAGAAAAGTTGCTTAACTCCTCTGGGCTTCAATTTCCACACCTATAAAATAAAGAATTGAACTGGACAAACTTTAAGGTCCCCTCTTATTTTCTAACTCCCTGTTACTAGTTTATTCACATTTCTTATTGATTTGGATTTTCATTTTTGTTAAAGGAGTATAAAATAAATTCCCTACAGAGAAAATGAAATGGACTTCTGCAGCTAACAATTTCTCAGACCTTAAATATAGTAGAAACCCAAAAATATGTACTAGCCAGGAACAATGGTTCATGACTATAATCCCAGCACTTTGGGAGGCTGAGGCGGAAGGATCACTTGAGGCCAGGAGTTTGAGACCAGCCTGGCCAATATGGTGAACCCTATCTCTACTAAAAATACAAAAACTAGCCAGGCATGGTAGCACACGCCTGTAATTCCAGCTACTCAGGAAGCTGAGGCACAAGTATCGCTTGATCCTGAAAGGCAGAGGTTGCAGTGAGCCGAGATCATACCACTGGATTCCAGCCTGGGCGACAGAGGGAGACTGTCTCAAATAAAGAAAAAAAAAAATAGTATGTACTGAATTGATTAATTAGTTGACTATTTTAGTGTTCTGGGAAATAGAAACTTCATGACTGGCTAAAAGTTAACATGAAATGCCTACTCTAAGGAAAGGATATTACTAGGAATAACTTTTACTGGAAAAGCTTCTAGGATCTAGACTTAAAACTTAAATGTCTAGTTTTGTACCCATATTACCCACATTGTAGATAAACATTTTTTTCTGAGACAATCTCACTCTGTCACCCAGGCTGGAGTGCAGTGGTGTGATTTTGGCTCACTGCAACCTCCGCCTCGCGGGTTCAAGGTTCTCCTGCCTCAGCTTCCTGAGTAGCTGGGATTACAGGCACGTGCCACCAGGCCCAACTAATTTTTGTATTCTTAGTAGAGACGGGGATTCACCATGTTGGCCAGGCTGGTCTCAAACTCCTGACCTTGTGATCCACCTGCCTTGGCCTCCCAAAGTGCTGGGATTACAGGCAGGAGCCACGGCACCTGTCCAGTAAGAGCTAGTATTTGTTGAGAGCTTATTAAATGTCAGGGATTGTGCTAAGGTACATGCATCATTATCCTGTCTAAACTTCATAACACTTCTACGAGTTAGTACTTTTATTATTTTTTTTTTAATAAAAAGAAAAAAAGAGACAGAGGTACAGAGATAGTAAGAAAGTTTTCTATGGTCACACAGCAAGTATCTGACATAAGCTGGACTCTAATCCAGGTCAGCCTGACTCCAAAGACCATGCCCATAACCACTGACTATATGGCCTCCCTCTATCCTGGACTTACAGAATCTCTTTCTGTGAACAACTAAGTAAGGATCAAGAAAATCAGCCTTGAGATCTCTTGTACAACTTGGTGATGACAGTTAATAACAATATATTGTATTTGTGAAAAATGTTAAGAAAGTAGACTTGAAGTGTTCTCACCACATAAATGACAAGTATGTTAGATAATTCATATGGTAATTTGCCCAATTTAGCTATGCCACAATGTACATACATTTCAAATCATCATTTTATACATGGTACATCTATACAATTTTGTCAATTAAAAAAACAAAACTTTTATTTTACTTTATTTGAGATGGAGTTTTGCTCTTGTTGCCCAGGCTGGAGTGCAATGGCATGATCTCCCGGCTCACTGCAACCTCTGCCTCTCGCATTCAAGCGATTCTCCTGCCTCAGTCTCCTGAGTAGCTGGAATTACAGGTGCCTGCCACCACGCCCGGCTAATTGTTCGTATTTTTAATAGAGATGGGGTTTTACTGTGTTGGCCAGGCTGGTGTCAAATGCCTGGCCTCAGGTGATACACCTGCCTTGACTTCCCAAAGTGCTGGGATTATAGGCATGAGCCACTGCACGTGGCAAAAAACAAACAAACAAACAAACAAAAATACACATTTTAAAAGTCCACCATCTTTACCACACACATACACACACACACACACACACACACACACAAAGCATCTTTAAGAAAATGATAAAAATATAGCTAACATGGTCCCTCATATATATAACATGCAAAATAATACTATGCAAATCAGTTTTGTATTGGAAAAAATACATAGACACAAGTAGAGACAAGTGAACTATTAACAGTAGACAATAATAAATATAATGAAAGATGTACAGCTTCTCTAGTAAGTAATATATTTTAAAGCACAAGATACCACTGTTTGCCCATTAAATGGACAAAAATGAAAAGCTAGATACTTTCTAGAATCATTAAACATGTAGGCAAGTGGATATTTCCCCACAGTCTTAATAGATTTGGGGTAAATTTGGTCATATCTCTTCAAAAACTAAATCGTTAGTTTTGTTTTTTGTTTTGTTTTGATTTTTCAGAGATAGGGTTTCATTCTATTGCCCAGACAGAAGTACAGTGATGCAATCATAGGTCACTGCAGCCTCAGAATCCTGAGCTCAAGATATCCTCCGACCTCAGCCTCCTGAATAGCTAGGACTACAGGTGCAAGCCACCATGCCTAGCTAATTTTGTTGTTGTTGTTTGCTAGAGATGGGGTCTCACTATATTGCTCAGGCTGGTATTGAATTCCTGGGCTCAAGCTGTCTCTCTCCTCAGTTTCCCATAGTGCTGGGATTACAGGCATGAGCCACTGTGTCCTGCCTCAAAAAATAAAATTTGCACACCTTTTGATGCAGCAGTTCCAATTCTAAGAACATATCCTACAGAAATATTTCCATATGCATAAATATATACATGTAAATATATTTTAAGCAGAAGCAATATTTGTAATATTGATAAATAACCTAATATCAATAATGAGGTTATTAAATAAAACACTGCAAATATATACCACAAAGTATTATGCAACTCTTAATATAAAAAGTTTTATTAATATATTAACATCTAATAGTTTGACATTAATATACAATTTACATATAAACTAATATTAACCATAAGCAAAATTTTCATAAAATGTGAAGTGAGAAAACAAAGTTATATTGATACTGTGCTTTCTCACTCACTTGAAAACCTACCTAGATATGTGTATGTGTGAGAATATACACATAGAGACAAATACTAAAGTATGAAAAAATGTTTAAAATAATACACATTTAAGAGTTAAAGAAGAGACCTCTCAAAATGTAGATTGAACCATGGGAAAGAATATTACATTACTTGAAAATTTTACAGTAAATCAATGTTCATTCCTTGTTCAGAGATTTTCCTGACCAGCAGACATCATGCTATCAATTGGTGATTCAGGGACCCAGTGTCCTTATAACTCATGGATCTGCCATCATTTCCACATGGTTCCCATGATTGTCATGTGTGTTGAAAGGAGAGAAAGCTGAAAGTTTCAGTGGCCTGGCCCAAAAGTGGACTCTTCATTTCTGCTCACATCCCATTGGCTAAAACTTGGTCACATGGCCATAAAAATGCAAGTGATTCTGATAAATGTGGTCCATGTACTCGGCATAAGAGGAACAATTTTGATAAACATCTAGCAGCCTGTTCCACAGGGAAACAGAGGTTCTGAGTTTCCAGCTCTCTGCCTCTTCTGGACAATAGTAAAACTCAAAAGAAGTGGAGGGACCAAGAGACATCCGCCTCCTCCACAGATCTGCATCATCAGCCCCTCCATAGATACAGACAATAGATTTCTTTTTCAATTTTATCTGAAATACAATCCAAATAGAGCTTCAAGACAAATCCCCTAGCCCCCATTTCAGTACCAAAATTCTGAAACTGCTATTGCCCCTGATCACCTTCTGAGGGACCCAGGCAAAGTAAGCCCTGAACCATCAAGCCTCATGTTGGGAAATCCTATCAGCCTGAATTCAGGTGTGCCATGATTAGCCTTATCCTTGTTTTGCTTCCCTGTCTATAAAATGGTGGTAAGACACCACCCTATCTATTTCAAGGAAATGTGAGCTTCACAAAGGGTAATATTACACAGAACTTTGTAAGCTAAAAAGAACTACTAAAAGTTATTCTTAATCATAAGCATTGAGATCCATCTATTCTCTTCTCTCACCTTTGTTTTTTCCTTCCTTACTTTCTCTGTGTATTATTTACCTGATTCTTTATAAAAGAAATTAAGGATATATACCTACTATGTACCCACAAATATTAAATTAAAAAAAAAAATGAATGTGGTCCCTTAAACTAAAACCCACTACAATTTAGTCCCAAGGAAGAGAGTTCTAGGGAAGAGCCAAAGAATGACATAAGAACAAAAGGTAATACTGGGCAATAGGATTGGATTTGAGGTAACCAACAAAATCGGACAGGTGTATGACCCTTTCTTCCCAAAAAGTGGGTTCCCAAAAGTGTAAATCAGCCACTCCATGCTTTAAGAGGAAAAAGAGAATAAAAAGATTGAATTTTCAGCTATCCAAAATGTGGTTCCCATGGTGTTTGCATGGAACTGGAAGAAAAGAAAGGAAGTGATGACTAAAGTGGATGAAAGGCGAGGCACGGTGGCTCACACCTGTAATCCCAGCACTTTTGGAAGCCAAGGCAGGTGGATCATTTGAGGACAGGAATTCGAGACCAGCCTTGCTAACATGGTGACACTCCATCTCTACTAAAAATACAAAAATTAGTTGGGCGTGGTAGTGCATTCCTGTAATACCAGCTACTTGGGAGGCTGAGGCAGAGAAATCGCTTGAACCTGAGATATGGAGGTTGCCATGAGCCGAGATTACACCACTGGACTCCAGCTTGGGTGACAGAGGGAGATTCTGTCTCAAAAAAAAAGAAAAGAAAAAAAAATATTTATATATATATAAAATTAAGTGGATGAAGGGTTAAAATACTAAGTAATAGACTCTTCTAGCTTGCAGAAGACATCCAGCACTCCATGGCTGGGTGGCTCAACCCTTTCCCATCAGATATGGCAAAACAAAATGTTAGCATGTGGGCAGTAAAAGTCAGTTAGCAGGCTGTAGCAATGCCACTGATAGAATAACACGACCTCAGAAGCTATTTGTCCTGTCTGAAGCCAACAACTATCCAGTAGGATTTTAGAGGTATCCAAAGCCTTACAATTATCTCTCTCTCCTGCCTTCAGATATTCAGAATGTCTTTAGCAAGACAATCTTTGGTTTCACAATCACAGATAAACTTCCCATGCAGATGTATATGTTCTTATAGCTAGGTTGTGACTAGCAGGTAATAAGGATCCTGTTTTATAAGACTTAGAGTCCTAGATACCTGAAGAGGGTGTGGAAAAAGGGAGGCTAGGGCTCCCCCAACAATTTCATCTATTTTAAGCCTTATCTCTTCTGAAACCTATAATCAAACCAGATTTTTAGCTGCCACTTAAGTCTCTGAAACCTTCCAGGAGCTTTTTTTAATGCAAAAAACAAACAAAACAAATGCCCACTAAGTTCTACCAATACAGGACTGATTAAGTAAAGACCAGTATCTTCATACCATGAAATACCATGAAATTATCAACAAATAGTAAACAGTATGGATGGTTTCTGGATCTTATATAGAAAAATATCCAAGATCCATTCAGAAAGGCAAGGAAAAAAAAGTGGGTGGATATACTCTATCTGGATGTGCTTATATATGCATAAAGTCATTCTATAGGAATACAGAAGAAACTAAGAAGAGAGAGGTTGAAAACAGGGAAGATGGTGACAAGCAGAGGCATATCTAGGCCTGAAGTTATACAATTTGGGGCAGCTTCTTTAAGAAAAAGAATTTATGAGTACAAAATTAGTTCATAACTTTGGAAGGGACTCTTGGAAGGGGCTCTAAGCTCAAGCTTTTCTAGCTTCATGGCAAATCCACTACTGGGGATAAGTAGGAAAGGGAGAATAAAAAATAATTTGTGAACACTGATTGAAATTTGATATCTATTCAAAGAACTTCATTTTTACACTTGATCTTAGCCAAAAGGCTGAGAAGCAATCAAAAAACTTCATTTTTTTTAAAAAAAATTAATGTATTTGCCAAAATAGCTCTGGAGAAAGAAAACTGACTAGGTGACCAGGTGTCATGAAAAATTGGGGTTCCTAGAACCAAATTCATAAAAAGAACATTGCAAAAATGACAGCCATAACCACTGAAATATAATCTTTCACCTATCACATTAGCAAAGTCAAAGTTTTCAAGGTTGGATGTGGTGGTTCATGCCTGTAATTTTAGTACTCTGGGAGGCTGAAGTGGGAGGATCACTTGAGCCCAGGAGATCAAGATTACCTTGGGCAACACAGGTAATCTTTTGGAGACTCTGTCTACAAAAAGTAAAAAAATAACCATGCATGGTGGTGCTTGCCTTTGGGAGGCTGAGTGGGAGGATTACTTGAGCCTGGGAAATCGAGGCTGCAGTGAGCTGTAATTACGTCATTGCACTCCAGCATGGATAACAGAGTGAGACCCTGTCTCAAAAAAAAAAAAAAGGTTTTAAAAACATATAGTTAGTGAGGGCATGGAGTGTCATACATTGCTGTATTTGGTATAAATGACCTCCATGGAGAACAGTTTACCAAAGTATCCCACAATTACAAATGCACCATTTGACACAGCAATTCTACTTCCAGGAATATATTCCACAGGTACAATGGCATGTGTGCTAAGCAACAGATGTAAAGGTTATTCACTGCAGCATTGTTTGTACTGCCAAAGTACTAGAAAAAACCTCAATAGGAGACTACACCCATTCATAAAATCTTGTACAGCTGAAAAATAAATAAGGAAGCTCTTTACATACTAGTATAGAACAATCTTCAACCTATATTCTTAAGTGAAATATGCAAGTTTTGAAATATTTTGTGGACTATCATTGAAGTAATATATTTCCTATAAGTCCAAAATATTTTCAGAAGCATTTCACCAACAACTTATAATATTGGTAACTTGAGGGAAGATAGTTGGATAGCCGAGAAATGTGTGGAGGGAGAGATTTAATTTCTGTACTTTTAGCTTTTGAAGCATGTCAATGTGTAACTTTTACAAAATATTTTTGAAGAAAAACAGATTTTTAATATTTTCAAAATTCACACCAGCCTTATATTCTAATCAAGCCTGAAGCTGTTCAGAGGGGAGCCTAGTGAATCCCCAAAGCTTCATATCAATTCCATGTTTGAGGCAGATCAAACTAGGGATAAGAGGTTGAGAACATTGGACACTTTTTTACCTCCACTGGAGGGTATACTACTGCCATTTAAATGACCCATTATTAAATGATTAAATGACTTCATGATTCTAAATAAAACCTTTTTCCAGGGACTTTTTTTTTTCTTTTTTGAGACGGGGTCTTGCTCCATCACCCAGGTTGGAGTGTAGTGGTGCGATCACAGTTCATTGCAACCTGGAACTCCTGGATTCAAGTGATCCTCCTGTCTCAGCCTCTTTTCCAGTTCTTCTGTGAGCTCCCAATCAAATGCTTTAGGTTCTTAATAGTGAAGAGACCTCCTTTTCCCAAGCCCTGTGTCAATTGACTCTTTTGCTTAAGAAGAGAGATGTCTGATTCGCCAGAGGAGACAGAAAAAAACATTAGCACCCAGTGATTGTTCCTTTATTTTTGGGGGGACTTAGAGTGACTGTGTTAACTTCAAAGAAGCCAAGATGCCTTGGGACATGGTTAAAATCCAAACCTGAGGACACACATCCTAAAAGAAATGAGTCTGAGCTGGGGAGAATATAAAATCCGAAGTATGGTAATTATTCTAAAAAAAGCAAGCTGCCACTGCCGGCCTGGGCAACATAGAGAGACCCCATCTGTACAAAAAATTAGCCAGGTATAGTGGCACACTATGCCACTCGGGAGGCTGACTCAGGAGAAGTGCTTGAGTCTGGGAGTTCAAGGCTGCAGTGAGCTATGATCACACCACCGCACTCCAGTCTGGGTGAAAGAGTGAGACCCTATCCCAAAAGCAAAACAGAAAGACAGCTGCCACTGGTGGAGAATGCTAACTCCACCCTCATAGAATTAGAACATATAAGAGGTCTTTTGCTACTAATAGATTGTGCATTCCAAAAGTGATTTAGAGCTAAGAAGGCATATCAAGATTGACTTTTTTTTTAAAAGATGACTAAAATTTTCAGAGCAAGCTTGTGAGCCAATGCATTTATGTCCACAAGATGGTGCTATAGCTTCTGCCAAGTACAAAACTGGCATTTCCTTTAGGAACTAGAAATACAAAATATGTTTCTGATAGAGGATGAAATCTACATGTGCTCTGGTGAGTCTATCAAAGAAACACATTGTGCAAAAAAGTCCCGGTGGAGGTGGAGGTTGATTTGGGCCTAAAGGGTGAAGACTGTTCCAGGTAATAACACCTTCTACCACCTCCACACATACCCGAGTTGATATCTCCTCCTTTTCCAAAATGCTGCTCTTCCTACTGTCAAGTGTGCGTGTGACAGACGTGGGGTTGACGAGTGGCCCAGAGCTCCCACGGCCACCCACACTTCCACCCAGGGGCAGCTCGAGGCTCGCCCCTTCAATAGAGCCTTTCTTTGCCATTCTGTCCCACATTAATCACACCTTCCTAGGGGTACAAATAATAAGGCAACAGAATGTTTTGGAATACTATTTTTCCATTTCCATCTAAGTATGCCAAGTTTTCGGGGGCACAGAGTCCATTTTATAACCCACAGCAATTAGGATCCTATCTTGAATTTATGCACAGTGATGGTGTCACAAATGCTGGCAATCTCAAGCAAGGGTTCAGTCACCTTGGTTGGTAGCCTGGGTAACTGGAAGGATGCTGACCCCAGTCAGCCACTACATGGACCTAGAAATATATTAAGTCACTACCTCTTTGGAGTTGTTCAACCATCTCTAACAGAGGATTAAACTGTCCTGATTTTTTTTAATGTCTCGTTTTAAACTTTAACATCTTCGGTATCCCTCTCCTGAGAAAGTCACAGAGGTGGGAATGTTTGTATTACAAAGGAAATAGAAGGATGTTTCTGCTGAAGTGAATGGCACCTCCATTCCTATTCATCTTCATTCTTTTTTAAAAAAGAATCTGGGCTGGTGCAGTGACTCACGCCTGTAACCCCAGCACTTTGGGAGGCTGAGGAAAGGGGATCATTTGAGGTCAGAAGTTCAAGACCAGCCTGGCCAACATGGTGAAACCCCACCTCTACTAAAAATACAAAAAATAGCCAGAAGTGGTGGTGGGCACCCGTAGTCCCACCTACTCGGGAGGCTGAGACAGGAGAATTGCTCGAACCCAAAAGGTAGAGGTTGCAGTGAGCCAAGATCATACCACTGCACTCCAGCCTGAGCAACAGAGACTCTGTCTAAAAAAGAAAAAAAAATTTTTTTTTAAACAGAGATGGGATCTCACTATGTTTCCCAAGCTGGTCTTAAACTCCTGGGCCCAAGTGATCCTTCTGCCTCCACCTCCCAAAGTGCTCGGATTACAGGCGTGAGCCACTGTGCAGGCCTCATCTTTATTCTTGTCTCCATTTTTCTCTCTTCTGTTCTGTGCTTCCGTGCACCGGTAGTTAAAAATGTGATAAAACTGTACAGTCAGCTCTCCTTATCCACAGGTTCCACATCATAGCTTCGACCAACAATGGATCAAAAATATTCAGGAAAAGAAATGGATGGTTGTGTCTGTATTGAACATGTACAGACGTTTGTTTGTTATTATTCCCTAAACACCACTGTATAACAAGTATTTTCTTAGAATTTACATTGCACTAGATATTAATCTAGAGATGTCTTAAAGTGTACAGGAGGATGTGCATAGGTTATAGGCTAAGCCATTTTATTTCAGTGACTTGAACATCTGCGGATTTTGGTATCTGGATTGGGTGTGAAGGGCCCTGGAACCAATCCCCTAGGATGATTGGACGTGGTGGATCGCTCCTGCTCTCTTTTGCTAGCGTATCCTCTCCACTGCCACAGAGGTAAGGGCAGGGTAAGCGGAAGCCTAGGGCCACAGAGACAACAGGGTACTCAAGAGGAGGGGAGGAAACCTTTGTGCTGCTATAGGAGTAAAGGCTGCCTTTTGGAAGATAACTGGGATGACATGGATTAGGATGGAAGAGAATACTCATACCTAAGAACAGTCACTGACTAGGGACTTTGACAGTGGATGAAACACCTCAAGAAATAGACATCAAGGAAGTGAGATGAGGGATAAGGCCAAAGACTTTCTATTGGCAAAAAGGAAGGACAGAGTTAGACCAATAAGAGCTGAAGTAAGGACATTTCTGTGTTGAAAATAAAGAGCAGGCTGTTACTGGGTTTTGTCTTACATGTGTCTATCAGAAGAGGCAGTAGACAAAGATACAATTTACTCTTTCAGTAACAGGAGATTTTAGTTTAAAACAGGTTAAGATACAAAAAAAGATGTAATGCATGTTTTCTAGCTTCTTTCAAATAGAAAAAAAATTAAAAATATTTGGCTTTAAGCTCTCAACACAGGAATTCTTGGAACTCTCTCTTTTCCGACTGACGTAAGAGGCAGTATAAACATCTCTGTATGTATCAGTATGTGTTTGTGTGTATTGGGTTCTCACCTGATACCAAAAAATACAATATTACTCATAAATATATAAACAGAGACACATACATTTAATAAAATAAAATTAAATTCAAGATAGATTTTAAAATAGGGCAATAGAAAAATAAGAATAGAAGGTATAAAGGCTCACAAAATATACTTTACTATGCAATACACCTCTGAAAGGTAGCTTACAATTTTGCTATTTAGTTCTATTCTCCAATTCAGAAGGGAAGTGTGAGCGGTATAAATTTTCTTCAGGCTAGCCTTGCTTTCTCAGTTTCTTCTAGAAGTTATGCTAATACAACTTGTTGTTCAGATGCGATTTTCACAACCTTCTATCTTTAGAAAATAGAAGCACCATCTTCAAGGATAAAAGTCAGTTGAAATTCAGTTCCCCACTCAAATATATTTCCCACCAATAATTACCTAATGTCCTATAATTTACTGGGTGTGGGAATTTCTATTCTTTCCTATCTCAGGGTTAGTTTGATGCTTACCTGCAGTTTTCTTTCAGAGGTTAAAGGGTAATGACTGCCTCCCTTTATTGAATAATCTTAATTTGTATGTTCTAGGGATTTGTTTCTTTTCTTTTTCTTTTCTTTTCTTTCTTTTTAGACAGAGTCTCACTCTGTCGCCCAGGCTGGAGTACAGTGATGCGATCTCAGATCACTGCAACCTCCACCTCCCTGATTCAAGCAATTCCCCCGCCTTTGCCTCCTGAGTAGCTGGGATTACAAGTGCATGCCACTATGCCCAGCTAACTTTTTGTATTTTTAGTAAAGATTGGGTTTCACCATGTTGGCTAGACTGGTCTTGAACTTCTGACATCAGGCAGTCTGTCCACCTTGGCCTCCCAAAGTGCTGGGATTACAGGTGTGAGCCACTGCACCTGGTCTCATTTGTTTTTTATATAAAGCCAAACCCTGACAGATTACCTTGATATGCAGTGAGTAGTAGAGTAAGTGAGTCCCTAACTTGCAGTGAATAGCACCCCCAAATACCATAAAAATTAGAGATGAAATAGAAATGAGAACAAAGAAGAGGGAGATTGTGTTAGTCCGTTTTCACACTGCTGATAAAGACAGACCCAAGACTGGGGAGAAAAAGAGGTTTAATTAGATGTACAGTTGCACATGGCTGGAGAGGCCTCAGAATCATGGTGGGAAGCAAAAGGTGCTTCTTACACGGCAGTGGCAAGAGAAAATGAGAGAGAAGCAAAAGCGGAAACCCCTGATCATCCCATCAGATCTCCTGAGACTTATTCACTATCAAGAGAATAGCCCGGCAAAGACAGGGCTCTATGATTCAATTACGTCTCCCTGGCTCCCTCCCACAACACATGGGAATTCTGGGAGATACAATTCAAGTTGAGATTTGGGTGGAGACACAACCAAACCATATCATTCTGCCCTGGCCCCTCTCTCACGTTCTCACATTTCAAAACCAATCATGCCTTCCAAACAGTCGCCCAAAGTCTTAACTCATTTCAGCATTAACCCTAAAGTTCATAGTCTCATCTGAGACAAGGGAAGTCCCTTCTGCCCATGATCCTGCAAAATCAAAAGCAAGCTAGTTACTTCCTAGATACAATGGGGGTTCAGGTATTGGGTAAATACAGCCACTCCAAATGGGAGAAACTGGCCAAAACAAAGGGGTTACAGGGCCCATGCAAGTCCAAAATCCAGTGGGGCAGTCAAATTTTAAAGCTCCAAAATGGTCTCTTTTGACTCCATGTCTCACATCCAGGTCAGCTCAGGCTGATACAAGAGGTAGTTTCCCAGAATCTTAGGCAGCTCCACCCCTGTGGCTTCACAGGGTACAGCCTCCCTCCTGGCTGCTTTCACAGGCTGGCACTGAGTGCCTGTGGCTTTTCCAGGTGCAAGATACAAGTTGTCAGTGGATCTACCCTTCTGGTGTCTGGTGGATGATGGCCCTCTTCACATAGCTCCACTAGACAATGCCCCAGCAGGGACTCTGTGTGGGAGCTCTGACCCTACATTTCCGTTCCACACTGCCCTAGCAGAGGTTCTCCATGAAGACTCTGCCCCTGCAGCAAACTTTTGTCTGGGCAATCGGGCATTTTCATACATCTTCTGAAATCTAGGTGGAGTTTCCCACCTATAAGTCAATTCTTGACATCTGTGCACTCGCAGGCTCAACACCACAAGGAAGCTTCTATCCTCTGAAACCATGGGCAAAGCTGTACCTTGGCCCCTTTTAGCAATGGCTGGAGTAGCTGGGATGCAGGGCACCAAGTCCCTAGGCTGCATACAGCACACGGACCCTGGGCCCAGCCCACAAAACTATTTTTTCATCCTAGTCTTCAGGGTCTGTGATGGGAGGGGCTGCCATGAAGACCCATGCCCTGGAGACATTTCCCCATTGTCAGAGATTTCTGCAGCCAGCTTGCATTTCTCCTCAAAAAACGTGTTTGTCTTTTCTGCTGCATCAACTGGCTGCAAATTTTCCAAACTTTTATGTTGTTTCCCTTTTAAAATGGAATACTTTTAACAGCACCCATGTCACCTCTTTAATGCTTTGCTGCTGAGAAATTTCTTCCACCAGATACTCTAAATCATCTCTCTCAAGTTCAAAGTTCCACACATCTCTAGGGCAGGGGCAAAATGCCACCAGTCACTTTGCTAAAACATAAGAGTCATCTTTGCTACAGTTCCCTACACGTTTCTCATCTCCATCTGAGACCACCTCAGTCTGGACCTTATTGTCCACATCAATATCAGCATTTTTGTCAAAGCCATTCAACAAGTCTTTAGGAAGTTCCAAACTTTCTCACATTTTCTTGTCTTCTTCTGAGCCCTCGAAACTGTTTCACTGCTATCATATTTATGGCAAGATTCATTGTTCATTCATCTGGGCTCCACAGTTAGAACATCTCTTTTGAAAAGATTTTAACCAGATTTATAATGTTTTATGAGATATGTTATAAACTGAATGTTTGTCCTTTCTCCCACCCTCCTATTCATATATGAAGCTCCAACCTCAATGTGATGGTATTGGGAGGTGGAGCCTTTGCAAAATAATTGTGTTTAGATGAGGTCAGGAGAGTAGATCCCCTTTGATGGAATTAGTGCCCTTATAACTAGAGGAAGAGATATTAGACCTTCCTCTCTGCAGACGATGAGAAGGCAGCCATCTGCAAGCTAGGAAGAGAGCCCCTATCATGAATCAAATCTACTGGCTTCCTACAAAACAAAAAATTTTTTAAAAAAAGAAAAACAAACAAAAAAAATCTATTGGCTTCTTGATCTTGAACTTACTAGTCTCCAGAACTGTGAGAAGTAAGTGTTTGTTGTTTGAGCCAATCAGCCCACAGGATTTCATTACAGCAACCCAAGATGACTAATATAACATCTTCACAATTGAGCAAATATATATATATTTGTTTTATAGATAAATAGAAAGATTAGTTCCTTGTCCAAAACCACATGACCAGTATAGGATGAAAATCTCATTCTCTACATGGTGAACTTACTCAATTATTTGTTCAACTTATAAATTATTTACTAACTGATCACCTGCTCTATGTTACAAGCTATGCTCAGTTTTGAGTCACAAAGACAGAGAATGTATGGTCCCAAATCTTAATAAGCTTGCAATAGAAAATAAGCAAATAAGAAAATAAAAATAAATTAGTTATAATATCACAGCATTAAAAATGTATTAACAGAAGGCTATACTGAATATATTATGGTGACACATAAGGAAAGATAATCATTCAATTTGGAGAAGTCAGGAAGGGTTTCAGAGATGAGGTAACATGAATTCATCATTGAAAAGAATTAGTAGAGGTTTGATAAATAGAGAAAGGTAAGAGGAGTATTTTACACACAGAGAATACTGTCTAGCAAGATCCAAGAATAAAAAATAACTGGCATATAATGGTTTGACCAACAATCAGGTATGGCTCGAGCACAAAACATGTACAGTAGAGACAGAAAAAGACAGTGACCAAGAGGGAGCCTTGGAATGAAGGCAGGAGCCAGACTGTGAAAGGCCTTTAGATTGCACTCGGTACAATTTTTGCAAAATAAATGAACTGTCATTTTAAAAGCCTAACTTCCCTTCGTATGTTGCCTTTGCCTTCATCGAACAATACCAAGAGCACCTATATCTATGTGTCCAATCTTGCTCCAGTCCTAAGGGTAGCTAGATTTTGGTATTCAAATTCCCTTTTCTGCTTTCAGGGATCCAAGCTGGGCTCAGCAGTTAACAGGTCTTAGTGCTTGCTTCATTTCATTCATTGCTTCTGAGGAGAAGAAAGTACCCGGAAGACAACCAATCCTATGGTACTTCATAACAATGGCTTGGAGACCCAAGTCAAGCTTTTTAGTCTGACCACAAGTCTGGCAGTGAAGGCTTCCAAAATGGGTGTGTAAATTTGAGCCAAGAGTGAGTACCCAGAAGAAGCCATAATAGACAGCAAAAGGCTATGTTCAAAAACATCGGTCTGAGAAAAACTGGGGGAGACACCAACTAAAGCTAAGTGAGCCACTTTTGGGGAATTAATTGATCACCCCTAGGAAGACAGCCACGTAAAGGAATAGACTGCCCCTTCCCTTGGTCCTTGTGGTGAGGTGTCTGCTGCAACTGTCATGGATGTTCCCACGAAGCCTCTGTATGGACCCAAATATCAGAGCAGCCCATTCTGCTTTATGTATCCTGCTCTTTCATTCATTCATTCAACAAACATTCATTGATCACTTACCTTACTTAATAAAAAAAATAAATAAAAAGTTTTAAATCAGTCTAAAGAACATATAAGATGAGAAGAATAATTGGAGAGACATATCTATACCTTTGGAAAGGATAGTTTATTATCATAAAATCTCAATTCTCCCCCCAAATTAACCTCAGGTAAGATTTCAGTTGGGTTTTCTGAGGATCTCTGAAAACCTCTATAATCTACATGGAACAATAAAGGTCCACGAATAACTAAATAAATGTTGAGAAAGAGGAGAAAAGCAGAGGTAGGGGACATTTCTGTTCAGATTACTAGGAGACGATGTTTTCAATATCTAAAATGTACAGCTAACTAACTTGAAATTATGCAAGTAACAGGGCCAGATTTACATCTCAAAAAGATCACTTAAGGGTGCAACAAATTGTATGTACTCTTTCTTTTCTTTTTCTTTTAGAGATAGGGTCTCATTCTGTCACCCAGGCTACAGTACTGTAACATAATCATGGCTCACTGCGCCTCAACCTCCTTGGCTCAAGCCATCCCTCCACCTTGGTTTTTGCAAGGCAACAAGAAAGTTTTGCAAGGATACAAGAAAGTTTTGCAAGGCAATAAGAAAATGAGAGTAACTCAAGAGAAAAGTAGACAAAGGCATGATAGGCAATGTGAATAATAACGTGCTAACAAATTTACTGAAATGCTCAACCCACTATTAACCAGAGAAACAAAAATTAAACAGCAGTGAAATGCCACTTTGAAGCTACTTGACTGATCAAAACATGCCCAGTGTTGGTGGAAACATGAGGCTATGGAGACCCTTGCACTGTGATGAACACAGAGTCAGTGCAGCTATTTTAGGGAGCAATAGGCAGGATCTGGCTAAATAAGCCCACCATCACTTTCCAACCCCAGAATTCGGATCCTGGATGTTCATATCCCAGAGAAATTCTCTGGGATATGGTCCATATATATACAAGGCTGCTCACTGCAGCACTGCTTGTGATACAGGGAAAATGAAAGGATTTGGGTGGCCACCACTGAAAGAGAGGATAGGTAAAATATGATGAAATCCCACTGTGGAGCACCAAGCATTGGTTAGAAGCAACAGACTATAGATACACAAAGGAAAATGAGTCGATGTTTAAAAATCATTCTAATTTTAAAAAGTAAAAAATGTAAAGTTAATAAAAGACAGCATTTGTGTACATTAAAAACAGATACAAACAGTACAGAAGTCTTTATAAAAAGAAAGGAGTAAGGTCGGGAGTGGTGGCTCATGCCTGTAATCCCAGCATTTTGTGAGGCCGAGGTGGGCAGATCACAAGGTCAGAAGTTCAAGACCAGCCCGGTCAATATGGTGAAACCCTGTCTCTACTAAAAAAATACAAAAATTAGCCAGGCATGGTGGCGTATGCCTATAGTCCCAGCTACTCTGGAGGCTGAGGCAGAAGAATTGCTTGAACCTAGGAGGCAGAGGTGGCAGTGAGCCAAGATCATGTCACTGCACTCCAGCTTGGGTAACAGAGTGAGACTACATCTCAAAACAAAACAAAACAAAACAAAAGAAAGGAATAAGTAAAATGAGGTAGGAGCCTTGAACAAACCAAAGAAACCAAATGATAGTGTGCCATGAAGATTTCAAGTAATTATTTTCTGCATCTGCCCTCCCCCAATTGACCAAAACAGGTAAATGGTAATAAAACCTGCAAAGTGCCTTTATAGAGATTAGCTCTAGTGTTTGCTTCAGCAGCACATCTACCAAAATTGGAATGATACTGAGATTAGCAATGGCCCCTGAGAAAGGATGACACACAAATTCATGAAGTGTTCCATATTTTAAATAAAGTTAAAAAAAATTATATATATATATACGTGTGTATATATATATATATATATATATATATACACACACATGTGTATGTATATATATACACATGTGTATATATATACACATATATATGTATATATATACACATGTGTATATACACACACACACACACACACACACACACACACACATATATATATATAAACAGATTAGCTCTAAAGGGTGTGGTTGTTTGGAGGAGGAAATAAGAAAAGGCTTCACCAGAAAGTGACAACAAAGATGGGCCTTGGAAGACGTGTAAGAGTTTCTAGAAAGTAGGGAAAAGGGGAGTGTAATCTGAGGGCAACTGTAAAAGCAACGGTTTCTAAAAACAAGCAAAAGATAAGAAGGGAGAGAAGAGGCTGGGCACAGTGGCTCACACCTCCAATTCCAGCACCTTGGGAGGCTGAGGTGGGAAGATCACTTGAGCCCTGGAGTTTGAGAGCAGCCTAGGCAACATAGTGAGACCCCAGGTCTACAGAAAATTTTAGAATGAGCCAGGTATGGTGGTGCCTACCTCTAGTCCCAGCTACCTGGGGGGCCAAGGTAGAAGGATGGCTTCAGCCTGGGAGGTTGAGGTGGTGGTGAGCCATGATCATGTCATTGCACTCCAGCTTGGATGACAGAATGAGACTCTATCTCAAAAAGAAAAGGAAAAAGAAGAGAAAGAATTGATACAACTTGCTGCACCTTTAAGTGATCCTTTGAGATGCAAATCTGGCCCTGTCACTCTCCCTTAGATCCTTCAATGGATTACCTTACCCTCAAAATAAAGATTAAATTCCTTAATATGGTCTACCAAGCCCACGTGATCCCCGGTATCTGCTCACATCTTCAGTTTCATCTTGTGCTATGGTATTTCCACCTCTGTCCTCTAGATCTGAAACACTCTAACTTTGCTTCAATGACCCTCCTGCTGCCAAATTATAGATTTCTCAAACCCTCCATAAGTGGTCATTCTCAGGTTATATAGATAAACTTTCAGAAATCAAAAATAATCCCAACCATCTGAAAGGACCCCTACTCTAGGCCAACCATCTGAAAGGACCCCTCCTCTAGGCCAACCATCTGAAAGGACCCCTCCTCTAGGCCAAGGGCTTTCCAAAGTTAAGCTGAAAAACTATTTCAGGCTATGACAGAAGTGGCGGTCAGACATGCCTCATTATACCCTCCTCTTTTTTGGAATTCAGGAAAAGCCAACCAGTATTAACATCAATATAGACCTAAGGTCTGATACAAAACATTTACCATCTATTCTCTCTGAAACCTGCTACTTGGAAGCTTCATCTACATGATAAAACCTTGGTCTCCATGACCCCTTAACATATCCCAGACATTCTTTTCTATTCATAATAATTCTTTCCACCAATTGCCAATCCAAAAATTTATAAATCTACCTATAACCTGCAAGCCCTCCTACCGCCAGCCTCAAATTGTCCCACTCTTCCAGAATGAACCAATGCAAACCTTACATGCATTGATTGATGTATTATGTCTCTCCAAAATGTATAAAAGTAAGCTGTACCCTGACAACCTTGGGCACATGTCATTGGGACCTCCTGAAACCATGTCTTGGGTGCCTCCTTAAGTTTGGCAAAATAAACTTTCTAAACTTTCTTTGAGACTTGTCTCAGATACTTTTGAGTTCATACTTTTTAGCATACATCAAAATTATAGTTACGTAATATTAAGTAATCATTTGTTTAATGTTTATTCTGGCATAATCTGGGTCCTTGATCTCACTGTATCACCAGCCCCTTATTCAACACTTTGCACAATATTGTCCCTTATCTGAAATGCCTGGGACCACAAGTGTTTGGGATTTGGGATTTTTTTGGATTTGAGAATATTGGCAGGTACTTAACCAGCTGAGTGTCCCAAATCCAAAAAATCCTAAATGTCAAATGTTCCAATGAACACTTCCTTTGAGTATCGTATTTCACAATTTGGAGCACTTTGGATTTTGGATTTTTGGATCATGTCTGCTAAACCTACACATGTGTTGAATTACTGCATAAATTAAGGAATGGAGTAGGAGTGCTTTGGTTAGAGTGGGAACAGGTGATTCTGTTTCAGACAGCTACCTGTGACAGTAGCATCTAAATAAGAGTTGGGGTCCAATTAAGAACCACTGGCCCTGTTCTCTCTTTCAGTGTGCTACACAATGGGATCCTCAGTGTATCCACTAGGGAAAGGAGATAAAAATATTAGAACTGTCAATGACGTTTATTTTTACCTCATTTTTTAAAAAATCTGTGTTTGCACATCAAACAGAAGTACACATATATAATTCACAAATAAATAAATAAAATCCATATATTGGGGAATGACTGCTCAAAAATCTTTTATTGACAGGGGTAGGATAAAAGATGTTTAAAAATCACTGCTGTGAATCAGAGTTTCCACTATTATTATGTATCCAAATCAGCAAAGACCTATAGTTCTGCTTGACCCCAAACCCACAGAATTAAAATCCATGCATTTAGGGCAACAGCAGATTCAAAATGCTGATCAGATGATTATGATGAAAACCTTTGCTAAAGAACTACAGCAATAAACAATCAGGCCCAGTGGCTCATGCCCCTGTAATCCCAGCACCTAGGGGAAGCCAAGGGAGGAGGATCACTTGAGGCCAGGAGTTCAAAATCAGTCTGGGAAAAATAGAGAGTAGTGAGATCCCCATCTCTACAGAAAATTTAAAAATTCGTTGGGAATGGTGGTGTGTACCTCCAGTCTCAGCTACCCAGAAGGTTGAGGTGAGAGGATCGCTTGAGCCCAAGAGTTCAAGGCTTCAGTGAGCTATGATCACACCACTGCACTCCAGCCTAAGTGAAATAGCAAGACCCTGTCTCAAAGATAGATAGACAGATAAATAAGACAGATACCTAGATAGACAGACAGATTTTTTTAAAGGAAACTTTGCTGATTTGCCAGGTTTAGGAGCCATTGTATCAGAGGCATTCAAACCAGAGTGGCTCCTTCATAAATAGGGACTTGGTAAAATAAAGCTGAGACCAACTGGGCTACATTCCCAGGAGGTTAGATGGCCTCAGTCACAGAATGAGATAGGAGGTCGGCACAAGATACAGCTCACAAGGACCTTGCTGATAAAACAGAATACAGTAAAGACACCAGCCAAAACCCAGTAAATCCAAAATAGTGATGGAAGTGACCTCTCTGGTCATCCTTACTGCTGATTATATGCTACTTATAATACAATAGCATGCTAAAAGACACTCTCACCAGTGCCATGACAGCTTACAAATGCCAGGCAGTGTCTGGATGTTACCCTATATGGTCTAAAGTAGAGATAAACTCTCAGTTCTGGGAACTGCCTGCCCCTTTCTTGGAACACTCATGAATAATCCACCCCTTGTTTAGCATATAATGAAGAAATCACTGTAAGTATACTCAGTCGAACAGCCCATCCTGCTGCTCTGTCTATGGAGTAGCCATTCTTTTATTCCTTTGCTTTCTTAATAAATTTACTTTCACTTTACAGGCTCACCCCGAATTCTTTCTTATACAAGATCCATGAACACTCTCTTGGGGTTGGGAACAGGACCTCTTTCCAGTAACAATTACAGTAGAGCCAGAACTCCACTGAATGAACTTTACTGGTTACAGTCTCTTTAAGAACAGGAATTGGCTGAGTGCAGTGGCTCACACCTGTAATCCTGCCAGCACTTTGGGAGGCTGAGGCAGGTGGATAACTTGAGCCCAGGAGTCTGAGATCAGCCTGTGCAACAAAGTGGGGACTACTGTCTCTACAAAACAATTCAAAAATGAGCCAGGCATAATGGCATGCACTTGTAGTCCCAGCTACTCGGGAGGCTGCAGCAGGAAGATCATTTGAGCCTGGGAGGTAGAGATTCCAGTAAGCCATGATCACACCACTGCACTCCAGTATGGGCAACAAAGTGAGACCCTGTCTCAAAAGAAAAAGAACAGGTATCATCCCTATCCCCATCCCTATCTTCCAAAAATTTATGACAGGGAAATTTCCAAAACATCTCAAATCCAAACATTTCAAAAGCCTAAAAGCAAGACAACCTGAATAACGGCACTTTCAGGGGTTGTGCACTGTAGGGCAGGCAGGCAAGGACCCACTGTCTCTTCATAACTGTAGCACCTTGCCATAGCTATAACCAGCCTCCAGCAAGACCTGGGTATTCTCAGACATTATTTACCAGACATTTTAGAGATGTTCAATTGAATGATATTTGAAAGAATACATATTTTTCTCTGACATATGCACTCAAGTGAAAAATGTCTTTGCATAGGAGATTCGAGAAATATGAGCCTCTAGTTAGAAATATGAGCCTCTAGTTCAGAGACTTCGGAAGAGTGTGAGTGTAACTACTGACCTATTAACATTACACAGAGGCATCATCACTTTGGCACTGGTTTACAAACTCACCAGCAAGGTAATCTATTCCTCCTCCAAACTCCATGGCACCTCTAGCATGAAATGCACTGCACTTCTTCATTGTTGTTCATCTGTCACCTCCATTAGGCTAGGAGCTCCTTGACACCATGATAGGCAGCCTGTTCATCTCTTAGAACTGAGCAGAACTGGTAAGGGGCTGTTCTTTTTGTTTTTGTTTTTGAGACGGAGTCTTGCTCTGTCATCCAGGCTGGAGTGCAGTGGCAGTATCTCAGCTCATGGCAATCTCCACCTCCTGGGTTCAAGTGATGCTCCTGCCTCAGCCTCCAGAGTAGCTGGAATTACAGGTGCAAGCCATTGTGCCCGGCTAATTTTTTTATTTCTTTTAGTAAAGACGGGGTTTCGCCATGTTGGCCAGGCTGGTCTTGAACTCCTGACTTCAGATGATCCATCCACCTTGGCCTCCCAAAGTGCCAGGATTACAGGCATGAGCCACTGCGCCTGGCTAATTTTTGTTTGTTTGTTTTTAGTAGAGACAGGGTTTCACCATGTTGGCCAGGCTGATCTTGAATTCCTGACCTCAGGTGATCCGCCCACCTCAGCATCCCAAAGTGCTGGGATTACAGGCGTGAGCCACTGTGCCCGATCAGGGCTATTCTTTTTTTAAGGTAATGGCACTCTTTCCCTCTCTCCTTCCCGGACCATTCCACCAAATATCTCCCACGGACACAAACCATGAAGGATATCAAGTATTTTAAACTTTGCTAATCAACTCTTTAAAATAATATTCCATTTTAGAACTCAAACAAATGCTTACTACACCATTTATTGATCCCAAGTTAGGCTTTCCTCCTCTTAAAGAAGTTCAATGAACTACAAGAATATATGAGTTAAAAAAAAATTAACTCAAAGACTCCTAGTGACCTTTGCTTGAGCTAGCACAGCATCTCTTAACCCAGCTCTAAAGGATGCGAAGAGCTCCAGGCCTGAGGCACAGTTCTGTGCAGCAATTTACTTCTTCATTGCACCAGGCCCATCACTCACTGCCTACAGCAACCAGGGGTAAACTTTGAACAAAAGATTGCTTACACTTTCATAACTTCAAAAATTACATCACACATGTATGTCCAGTGTTAACATACAACAACCGATCACATATACTGTCTAAAGAAGTTGTTGAAAACTTGCTCTGCTTTCTCCCTGTTGGCCTTACAATCCCTGTTTCTAATTTCCTTCCATCCTTAGGTCATAAAACTTTATACCCAGTGGCCTGGCACAAAAGTTTCTTTTCTTATTTCCCTAATATCCTTAAAGCAGGCATTGCAGCCCACTGAACTTCTTGCTTCTGTACAACCTGGAACCCTGTGAGTCCTAAGCTTTATTGTGCATAAGAATGACCCACAAAGCAAACAGGGAACTCCAATGCAAGTGTTCCACAAACCACACTTTCATCTATGGTGTGACAGATGTCGTAGCCAGATGGCCCTCACACACACAAACTATACTTTGAGACCCTCTGCACACTTAGTTGTTATGTACATTATTCATAATTCACAAGTGGACACAATTGTGAATTATTAAAAATTCACCCTTCATTCATTCGTTCACGTCAGGGTGGTGTCTTTCACTTAAACTTCCATCCTTTTCCTACACTTATGACTTAATTATCTTTGAGAATGAGTGAATTTCTAAATGTTTAATAGAAATATTCTTTTTCCAAGTAAAACAGACCATTTCCTCAGTAACCCTTCCCAGAACTACCCACTTTACCACTCTTACCACTACTGATTTAAAAAAAAAAAAAAAATGTAGTCCCAACTAAACCAGGCAAGCTGAAGCCCATGGCTCCTGGACACAAATGATGACAGCTGTGGCTAAACTTCTAGGCAAGGCTCTTTAATAGGTCTATTTAGCCAGTAGGCCTCTAAATCTTGAAAGCAAAGTAGCAACATTGAAAAAGAAAGGGCCAGGCTGTGAAATGCAAATTCAAAGCAAGCAGCAGAGTATTAATAGTTAAGCTTCTTTCTGTGAATAAAATACAGAGCTTGAGAGGCAGCCCCTGCAAAACCAAGAGCAGAACTCGAGGAGTTCTCTCAGGAACAGAATAAGCACTCAGAGAGCACATCATTTTATGCACTTCCAACGGCCAATTCGTAAAATCTGACTTAATCATTTTATCGTCAAAAAACAGAATCAGCATAAAACTAAAATCCATTCCCGGTCTCATTTTCCCACTGCCCCTGCATTCATTCAAGGTGTCATCTTTTCTTACCTACATGTCTACCATATCCATCCAATTGCTACAACACCAATCTGATTGCCTCCCTCACCTCACCACTTCACTACCTAAGCCAGTCCATTCCGTACATTGCCCCCAGAGCTTTTTCTTTTTAATCCAACCTTATAATCTGATCTCATCATGCCCTTGCTTGAAATCCTTCCAAGGAGGCCCATCCCCAGAAAAATAAAGCCCAAACTCAGTAGCATGAATGGCCTACGAGGCCTTTCATGATTTGGCTGCCCTACTACCTTTCCAATTTATTCTCTGCCATTTCTTCACCACATCTCATGTTAAACCCACACCATTTGCACATCCCTGAACAGAGGGCACTCAGGCTTGTATTTCTGCATATTTCACTTCTGCTGGTGGTATGCTTTTCCTACATCTTCCTCTATACCAGGTAACAGAGTATTTTTAAAGGCAAGTCAACTCAAATCTCACCTTAGCTGGGTGCACTGGCTCACGCCTGTAATCCCAGCACTTTGGGAGGCCGAGGTGAGTGAGTTGCTTGAGTCAAGGAGTTCGAGACCAACCTGGGTAAACGACAAAACCCTGTCTTTACAAAATATACCAAAAATTAGACAGGTGTGCATGGTAGTGCATGTCTGTAGCCCTAGCTACCCAGAAGGCTGAGGTGGGAGGATCACTTGAGCCCAGGAGTTTGAGCTGTTGTGAGCCGTGATCACACCACTGCACTCCAGTCTAGGTGACACAGTGAGACCCTATCTCAAAAAGAAAAAAAAATCCACCTTATCCATTCATGCTTCTCTGATTCCCCAAGCAGTAGCACCTACTCTCTCCTTCATGCTTCTATTGTACTTTGTGTCCATCTCAACATAACACTTATCAGGTTCTGCTGTCATTATTTGCTACCTGTTTCTCTCCTCAATCAGACAGAGAGCTTCTTGGAAGCAGAGATCTTATCTTTGTATATCTGGTTTCTAAGAATGCATACTGAGTAAATGAATAAAAGAAAAAATGAATGAAGCAATTAGTATGTATGCCTTGAATGGCACTAAATTTAGCCTCATGCCAATCAATGTGCTAAGGTTGAGAAAATAAAGAAGGGAAAACCAAACATAGAAAAGAAAACTATGCTCATCAGAATAGAAGAGGATAGGCTGGGCGCGGTGGCTCACACCTGTAATCCTGATCACCTGAGGTCAATAGTTTGAGACGAGCCAGGCCAACATAGTGAAACCCCATCTCTACTAAAAATACAAAATTAGCCGGGTGTGGTGGCACATACCTGTAATCCCAGCTACTGGAGGTGCTGAGGCAGGAAAATCACTTGAACCCAGGAGGTGGAGGCTGCAGTGAGTCGAGATCATGCCACTGCACTCCACCCTGGGCTGGACAGAGTGAGCCATCTCTAAAAAAAAAAAAAAAAAGACAAAAAACAAACCAAAAAAAAAAAAAACAGAATAGAAGAGGATAGCTAAGAACTACAGTGGCCAAGGCAGTCTGACTTCAACAGAGACTAATGGAGAGACCACGGTGAGCCCCATTAAGAGAAGAACTGAGTTCAAAATCAGTTCGAAAGGTTCAATGCTGGGTCACAAGATCAGGCAAAAAGAAGAGACAGAAAGACCTTAGGAGTGTTCCAAGAACTAGCGCCGGACCAGCTGAGAGTCGGAGAGAGTTCACCATGTGGGAACAATGCAGCCAGTAATGTGGGTTGGTGGCACCATGACAGCATCTAGTCAGGACAATGACAGCCCCAGGGATAACACCGATGACTTCCTGCTTCAAAAAAGGTCACCATAACTCCCTTAGTCCTGATACCGAGAACTACACAGGATTGTTCCCTGCCTCTCCCCAGCCTCATAATTTGATCTTAAAGGCATTATTGGCAATTAAAGTCATCCCAACTTCCATTGGGTACCTACACTAAGGTGATTTCTATATATTATATTATTGAATCATCACAACAATCCAGTGATGTAGGTATTATTAAATATTATTATCCCCATTTAAGACATTAGGGAAATGAAGCATAGGAAGATTCAGAAAAAGCACAGGAAGGTTAATATGCCCAAGATTTCACATTAAGTAAACGGAAGGCAGGATTCAAATCTACCCCTATCTGAATCTAAATTTATTCTCTTTCTAGTGCATCACTCTCTCTCCTCTCTAGGCCTTTATAGACAAAATACAGGTCCAAATGAAATATCAAAATCTCCGGATGGGATGACAGGCATGATTAAGAAACCCATTCACCAAGACCAAGCACAAAGACATGGATTAGAAAAAAATAAAATGCCAAGAGCCATAGCCTGAAAAGTGAAGGGAAGAAAATCTGGGAGAGCTAGAGTGGCCTCCACATGCAAAGAGCTAGAGTGGCCTCCAGCCAGGAACGGGCTTGATGGGAAGAGCAAACTCCCAAACTGATTGGTTGTAACTTTCCTATTAGCCGAAAAATCAGGAAAAGCCTTTTATGCTTAACTCTCTAGACAAGTGCATAAGACTCAAGGGTGGTGACTTCAAGAACCAAAATGCTGACAGGTGAGAGCCGGCAGAACAAGAGGAGGTTGAGTTGATGAGATCTGAGGTTCAGAGAAAAGAGAGAGTGAGAGAGAGGAGAAAGAGCTGTAATCTAGGAGAACCAACTGAAGCTGGAGGGAAGCAGAAAGAAAAGCGAGGCTGGTTCAGGAGGCAGCTCCGGCACCTCTGACCCCACTGCCCACCCCCAGGAGGCAGCATGAAATATGCCAGAGGTCAACAACTTTTTTTTCTTAAATGGAGTCTCACTCTGTCACCCAGGCTGGAGTGTAGTGGCGCAATCTCAGCTCACTGCAACCTCTGCCTCCTGCATTCAAGCAATTCTCCTGCCTCAGCCTCCCAAGTAGCTGGGAATATAGGTGCCTACCACCACAGCCGGCTAATTTTTGTATTTTCAGTAGAGACAGGGTTTCAGCATGTCGGCCAGCCAGGCTGGCCTCAAATTCCTGACCTCAGGTGATCTGCCAGCCATGGCCTCCCAAAGTGCTCGGATTACAGGAGTGAGCCACCACACCTGGCCCAGAGGTCAACAACTTCTGCCCTAGGTCAGAAGTGTACTGACTTTGCTCACACGTTATAAATCAAAGGCCCTCTCATACCTGGGAATTAATTTTGTATTCCAGCCTAGAAGTAAAGCCAGTCCAGTTTAAACTTTTTGCCTTTCTGTTCTCCCAGTTCTTATTCCTTTGCTGGGCCTATGATACATGCTAGGCCTGCCCTTCTACACCTGAAGCCTAATCCTGATTTTTCCTATTGTTACCCATACACTCCATGCAGTTTAGAGTAGGCTGAAAGCTGCTCAACTGTCTAAGACTTAATCCCTCAGAGTAACACAGCAGAGTAGTACACTCTTTGAACATAAAGCTGTTCAGGAGCCTGTTAGAGAAGAGACTATACTTCCTTAATTACATTCTGTTCTACAGCCACCTTCAAAATAACTACTGACCACGTCCAACCAGGATCATTGGCAACAGCCAATGGGCACAGTGATCTGGAAATGGTCTAAGCAAGTTGTTTGGGCTGTAGACCATGGCATTCCTTAGAGCAAAATAGCCAAGGAGTCCATTAATATTTTACTTGACTTATGTCACCATGGAAACCCCTGGAGTAATGAATGCCTTTGGGGAGTGGTTTGACTCAACCAAAAATATCAAAAATCTCTGTCCCCTGGGTAAAGGATTCCTACTCTGTGTGCACACATGCAAGCTCGAGAGACTTTGGGCATTCTTTGAAGTCATTGGAGGGGCACAGAGATAAACCCATTCAGCCTTGGCCTCCAAGACTAACAGACTGCAAGGTATCCCTGGAAAAAATCAGAAAAAAATACAGGCATAAGAAAAACACATAAACATGGGCTTAGAGATTTAAATACACACACACACACACACACACACCGGCCCTAGAAAGCACACAGAAGGAACATATACCCTGAGATATGCAGTCATCATTCTAAAATAAACTCAGGAATACAGAAGGACATGGGCATGTCCTTTCAGAGATTCACAATTCTAGGCCCCAAGTAGGATAATGAAGAGGGAAGAGGGAAAGAAGAGAAAGGGGAGAGAGAGGAGAGGAAGGAGGAGGGGGAGGAGGAAGAGGAAGAAGGAGGAGGAGGATGGAAGAGGTGGAGGAGGAGGAAGAGGAGAAGGAGGAGGAGGATGGAAGAGGAGGAGGAGGAAGAGACGACACTCTATTATATAGGAGGAGACATCACAGAGGAGAAATTAACACTGAGGCCTTGGCCAAGCAGTGGCTCACGCCTGTAATTCCAGGACTTTGGGAGGCCAAGGTGGGCGGATCACCTGAGGTCAGGAGTTTCCAGACCAGCCTGGAGAACATGGCAAAATCTCGTCTCTACTAAAAATATATAAATTAGCCAGGATAGTGGCATGCGCCTGTAATCCCAGCTATTTGGGGGCTGAGGCAGGAGAATCGCTTGAACCCAGAGGTGGAGGTTGCAGTGAGCGGGGATCACGCCACTGCACTCCAGCCTGGGCGACAGAGCGAGACTCCATCTCAGAAAAAAAAAAACAACAACAACAACGAAGAAACACACAAAAACCACTGAGGCCTGAAGATAAAGACACACGTACACCCACAGATGTCAGACTTCCAGAGGCACGGCCCAGGCAAAAGACAATCACACACAGAGGGCTGCGGGCGGACAGGCAGGGTCCAGAGTCAGGCTCAGGTGAAGACTGGAAGAAACAAACACCAGGGAGATTGCGGAGGCGTCCGAGGACACCGCGGGGCCCGGCGGCTGCCCCGGCCTCCCTGCGCGCCCCTGCCCGGGTCACCCCGCCCGCGCCCGACCTGCGCCCGCGCACCGCGCCCGACCTGCGCCCGCGCACCGCGCCCTCGGGGCTCCCGGGGACGGCCGGCAGCCTGGCCCGTGCGCTCGGGCTCCCCTCCCCGCCGGCCGGGCACTTCCCAGCTCTGACGCGGGAGCTTCTTTCACACCAATGGGACTCGCTCGCGGAGGGGCCCTGCCCCTCCTCCGGGAAGGTGTGTCCCTGTTTCCTCACCTGAAACTTCCTAGGAGAACCCGATCCCTCCCTCACGTCGGGCGGCCAGGGGCGGGCCGCGGGTGGGGCGGCCGGGCCTGCGCTGGGGACGGCGCTGGGGACTGCAGCCGGCGCCGGGACCTGGAGGGGACGCTGGGGCCAAGGCAGCAGCATGTGACACCGACCAGGTGGGTGCCCTTCTCCCGTCTCGGCCCCGGGCCCCTGGTTGCTGAGGAGCGCGGCGGAGGTGGGGCAAGGCCCGGAAGGAAGAGGAAGCCAGGCCTTCCCCAGGGATCGGCCCCCGCGGGGTCCGGGGCGCAGGCTCCGGAAATGGGGGGGCTGGGCCTGTAGGCCGGGCTCGGGTGTGCGTCTGAAGACCCTGGTCGGGAAGAGGAGAGGAACTGGAGGAAACGCCGTTGCCTCAAAGTTTGCTTCCGGTCGTGTCCCGCCTAGGAAACAGGCACCCTGCCCCCAGACGTTCCCCGGGCCCGTAATCAGGGCTCTGGCTTCAAAGTCGGCGCCCTGGAGAAAGCTAAGCCGCGTCAGAGGGAATAACTGAGATTCCCTTTCCAGGCTGTTCCTTACCTGGAGACGTTTTATCCGCTCCCTTTCCTTAACCAGGCCGGGCCCTTTCCTTATTTATCTCCATAGGTATTTGCATACTGAGTGAGTCTGTGTGTGGCTTCTCTCCCTGATAATCAAAGCTCTGTAACCCGGTGACTCCTGCCCTGCCCCTCACCCCAGTTCCCTAGAGATGGGAAGCCTCCCAAAGCTTCATGTGAATCACAACATTGCATTTGTGACTTAGCAAGGTGGAGAGAAGTTATTGACAGTTGGGGGCGGGGGGTAGGAGCAGGAGGTCAAGAATGGGGGCTCAGAGCTCTAGAACCCCGGCATCCTTAGTTGCCTTCCAGCAAGACCGCGGAGGAGAGTCAGTGGTGATGCCACTTCACGTCCAGAACTCAATCCCCTTCTTCCCTTCCTGGATCTTGTGTTCCAAAGACTGATTTGCCCTCCTGTCTACCTAGAAGTGAACTCTGGCCAGGACTGTTGTCAGATTGAGAGTGAAGGGTGTGTCAAGCAGATGAAAGGGTGGTTTTCCTTTAGAACTTCCTTCCTCGCTTGCTCCCCCACTGCAGGCCACTGTCTGGCCTGCATCCTGAGCCTACTCCAGAGATCCCATCTCGCAGCTAAAAAACTCCTGATGTGGCCTCTGTCTCAGGCGTCCTGTTTTATCTGCACTTGGAGCATGAAGAAGCTCCTGGCATAGGCCCTAGCAAAATGGGTGTCGTTTGTTAACCAATCTTTGGGCCTAAAACTGAAGCCATGGCTAGTGAAGGAGTCCTGGGGAGCTGGGAAGATGGGATTGGGGGTGTCAGTTCCATATGAGACTGTTGTGCAAGAGGAATACATGCCATGGTCCTAGTGGGGAGGAGCGAGACATCAGGAGGAGTGCAAAGGAATCTCTTTCATCAACAGAATATAGTGATTCTCAATAGAGTCAGGAGCCTTCATATACTAGGGGTCTCGAGAGTGTATCCCTGCCCTTAACACGGTCTGTCTGAGGTTCCCTGGCCGCATTACGTGTGTATCTGTGGGATGGACAGGAATATGTCATTTGTGGTGTCTGGAGAGATCAGTCGCTATGTGGTATAGACAGGAATGGTGTCACTCCCAGGAGCAGCATTACTCAAGTGTCAGTGGTGTAGACTCAAACAGGTGACCAACAGGTGTGGTGTAGACAGGGGCCAGGTCACTCACAGTGTCTGTGGAGTAAGCAGGAGCTGACCGCTTATAGTACCTGCAAGGTAGACTGGAACAAAGTCACCCTCGAGGTGTGTGTTAATACACAAACGCGTTACTCACACTAATATGATCTGCATGGACACCACCAGGACCACAGATGAGTTTTTGGAGTGTAAGTCAGCATTGACACTAATAATGTTCTTATATAAACCATCTGGTCTATAAGGCAGTTGGTGTGACATTTTCAGACCTTAGGAAATAGATAAGAAATGTTTATTACAGTTTTCACTGGCATGGTGGGAATTTCCTACAGTGGATAGAACACACGTTTTAGTCAGTGGTCCGGAAAGCTACCCCTATTTTGATATCTTAGTAGTACTGAGGGCAGTGATGTCAAACAGTGAATAAAGTTATATGTTTATGTGGTGATCTTATTTTAACCTCAGTATTATTTTAGTGATTTGTAAGTCAGCATATTTGAACTCAACTTTGCTAGAAAATCCAGGAAGCATGGTCCTCAAAAATATACATGGCACTCAGCCTCAGTTCAAAAATTAGCTGTTTGACTGGGGAGGGGTTATATCCTTGAAGCACAGTTTTGTGTCTCGTGACTAGAAATAGACAAGAGCTAAGGTGTTGGCGGGTGGGCTCTAGGGAAGATAGCTCTGTCACACATTGTGTTAAAGGGATGACTTGCAGCTTTGCCTCTCAAGAAGTCACACGTGGATGAAGTTATATGGATGTGAAATGTCTGTGGTCTGAAGGAAGGCCGTATCCCCATGATGCCATGCCCTGGCTTTGCCTATACACAGATAAACAGTGATTATTCACCCTTGGTGAAGGAGATGAGGATGTTTGCACTCTAACGTAATGAGCATAGCAAAAAAAAAACTCTCTCCTAATGCCTTTACGTGAGTAAGACCATGATTTACAGATTTCCTTTCGCTTTGTCACATTTTAGCTTTGTCATGCCTGATTGCGACAGGATCACTGAGATAGGATCAAGTATAGGGAACGTGGGGTATTTCTCCCTTTGCGGTAACCAGTGGCTGAGCAGGTGACCACTGGTATTTCCAAATGAAAGAAGACTGTTAGAAACGGTGTCAATGGGTTTTCAGAGGCAGGCATGCATTGTGCCACTAGATTGGAAGAGAAAATGTCCAGGTAGCACGTAGTATTTATAGATATACCTTAGATGTGGCAGAAACACACTTCTATTTGGAGGCTACTTGTTTTGAGAACGTGATGGTGTATATGGTGGAGGGGAGCTGAAAATACATATGCGGGTGAGGAGAGAGTATAGGTTTAGTCTCATGGTCTCCTAAGGCAGGAAGGAGCCAAGTTTTAAAAAGTGTCTTACAGTGAGCAAGTATATTATTCAATGTGTGGTTGAGAGAATAGGGCCACATCACAGAATCACCCATAAGGATTATAGTGTTTTGTATGAAAGGGCTAGACATAGGGAGCAAATCGCATATGGTGTCAGTTAACTGGAAAAAGACATCAAAGTCCTCCTGCATGTGTACAAGTATGACAGACATACCTCTTTGCCCCATAGAGATGGTATCTGTGTTTCTGGAGTGGCCAGAATCTTGTCGCATACTACATTTGCAGTGTAGTTGGGAACCTGCCCGTTTGGTTATGTCAGGCTCTATTGCAAGAGATTGTAAGGAGGTCTCAGAGTGTGTGTGTGTCTGTGTGTGTGTGTGTGTGTGTGTGTGTGTGTGTGTGTGTATGCACAGGTGGCTCAGCAGGGCAGTATTCTGAGCAGCTGAGCTTTCAGTTGAAGCCTGGACCAGACAAGAAAGGTGCAGGGTCAGGTGCAACATTGGGTCCATAGAATTCTGGGGTCTTCTCTGGACTGGTGGCCTTCCAGCTTTCTTTCAGTGGGACATCTAAGTGCTCACAATAGACCTAAGTCAAGAGACTTTCTTCAGGTTTGCCTATACCATTTGCTTAGGAGATCTGAGCAAGGGTCCAGTGTCTTCGACCTTTAGTTTCTTCATCTGTAAGTTGAGCAAAGTTTCTGTGTGCCTCTGATGGTCCTGCCAGCTTTATGAATCCTATGTTTCTCTTTTACACTTATTCTCTTTCAGATCAGCAGTATTTACAATAGCCACCATTTCTATGACCCTTAAGAATAACAGTATACATTTTTATGTCATCTTGTTTAATCTTTACTAGAACTGAGAAGTAATCCTTTTATCTCCTTTTTATAGGCAAGAAAATGGGTGTTCAAATAAATTAAATGGTTCTGCAGTTGTCTTAAAACCAGCAAAGATATCAAAGAGGCACAACTAAACACTGAGCCACACTCTTCTAACTCTGCCTTCTTCCGGCACTCATTCATGCAGTGCATCTCTGTTGAGAGCCAACTACGTTCCAAGCAGAGGGGATTGAGCAGTTAATATGGCAGTGTTTGTGCCCTATGGTACTCATGCTCTAGCCTGGAAAATAGACATTAAATACGGCATGACTAGTACAAGGTGTATTTGAGGAGAAGCAAAGGATTATCTGTTGCAAAAGAGGATTCCAGGCAGAGAGAGGCAGTGTTTGCAAAGGCCTACAGGTGAGAGACAGTGAGCTAAAGACACTGAAAGCTAGTTGTGTGTTGGGGAATGCAAGGACAGGTGGTGACAGGTGAAGAGGCTGCTGGAGAAGAAGGCAGAGCCAGGTTGTGCAGGGAGTGTAACCCATACTGAACATTTAGGTTTCATCTCAAGAGCATTCAGAGGCTACTGAAGAATCTAAACTAGGAGTGATGCTTTTGAAACTCACTTAGGTGCTGTATAGAGAATAGATTGGAATAGGCGCAAAATGTCTGGAGGCCAGCACCCAAGCTGTGACCAGGTACAGTGGCGCTGGCAAGAGAGTAGCAGCATGCTCCAGTGGAGATGGATGGGACAGCCTTAAGGGATATTTAGCAGATGAGGTCAGTAGGACATGGTGATTGATTAGATATGGGGAATCTGGGCCAGGAGGGAAAGAATAATTTAATTAAATTATTTATTTATTTATTTTGAGAGGGTCTCACTCTGTCACCCAGGCTGGAGTGCAGTGGTGTGGTCTCAGCTCACTGCAACCTCAGCCTCCTGGGCTCAAGTAATCCTCCCACCTCAGCCCCCGAATATCTGGGACTACAGGTACATGCTACCACACTCCACTCATTTTTGTATTTTTTGTAGAGACAGGGTTTCCCAGGAGGCAGAGGTTGCGGTGAGCTGAGATCGCACCATTGCACGCCAGCCTGGGTAACAAGAGCGAAACTCCGTCTCAAAAAAAAAAGACAGGGTTTCACCATGTTGCCTAGGCTGGTCTCAAACTCTTAGATTCAAGCATCCCACCTGCCTCAGCCTCCCAAAGTGTCAGGATTATATATATAAAATGCATTGGGAAACTCAGTTTCCCATCTGTAAAATGCGAAGAATAATGGTACCCATCTGATATGATGACTCTTAAATGCATGGCATATACATATTTAAAGAAGTTTTTCATTTTTAATGACATGTATGCAGAAAAACCTTAGTGTTTCAGAATGAGAAATAAGAAAAATTAATTTGTTGTGTATACATCTCTAAACGTTTAAATTTCTATGTAAACTGGTAATCATGATTTTAGGAAAAGGTGGGCATTTTCCATTGAAGTGAAAGGATCACATTTTATTCTGGCCTGAATTTTATTCTTTATGTGAAAAATATTTATCAAATGCTTAGTGTGGGCCAGGTATTATGCTAAGTATGGGCAATTGAGCAAGACATCGTTCTTAATCTCATGCATTTTACCATCTGTTGAATAGAGGGTAAATCAAAATATGCACATCATTATATAATTGTATAAATGCTGCAAAGGAAAAGTAAAGTTAATTATAGTTGATAAGTGCTACAAAGAGGGGTACAGTTTAACCTAGTTAAAAGACTGGAGTAAAACTGGGAAAATGTAATACCACATGTAACAAGGGAGTATTTCTAACCTCAGTAGTGTCCAATACTGACAAGAACCACCCACAGTGAAGATATGGAGGGTCTTTGGAATTAACAGCATGTAGACTATAGGGAATATGGGCAGAATGCTGCTTATTGAAGCTGGGTTGGAGGCAGCTGTGATGTGAGAGTATGAAGACAGCAGATAAGAGCAACTCCTTCCAGACATTTGAAAGATGAGAAGAATGTGGATTCCACATTCTTCTTCCATACCCGAGGGGTGGTTCCGCAGAGATGAAGCTGTGAGCACACGAGGTTCCTGGGGAAGCAGGCTAGAAATGACAGAGCATGGAAAGGAGGGACATGTCTTTTCCTGACTGAGGGCGGAAGATAGAAAGAGTGGAAATGCAGGTTGCTTCGGATTACAAGAAATGAAGTGAGAGGAATCCCGTTCCATCAATTTCTAGTTTCTTTTCAAAATAGGGGATGAGGTGTTCTGCTGGAAGTGAGAAGAAAGGCAGGAAGGTCAAAATCAAAAGACAGGAAGGTCGAAAGAATTATTGAGAAGAATTCCTATGGATACTGGGGCAAAGGAGAGAGTCGGAAAATGCAGAAAGCACACTTCCGTGGGCCTCCTTGAAGGTGGTAACGTGTCTAGTTCAACACTAATCCCACTTTACAACAGCTGCCTCTAGAATTGGAAGCAAAACTGTTGATTAGTTACAATGCTGCAGCAGACACTATGGAAATAGAAAGATGAGTTAAACTCCAAACCCTCTATAAAGTAGATGAAACCATAGTATCTTGCACATTGGCTGTAACAGCCTGGCCTGTTTTAACTGATGTGCACAGCTTAGGAGGAAGATACCCCGCTCCCGACACTGCTTCTCTGGACTAATAGATCTGGGGTGTGTCCTGTGCTATGTCTGTGTCTCTGGGAGTAATATGAGGCTGAGTCACTCCTAGTGTCCGAAGAGTAGACAGGGAGAGACAGAAGATGACATAATACAGTCTAGAGAGAACTGACAGCTGAGAGCCGCTTGGCTCTCTTTGACAATGGTCCTCTGCTATAATTTAATTGTTCATTATTACCTGTTTGCCTCACAAGACCACAAGCCGATGACAACAAGATCTTTATCTCATTCACTGCTGAATGCCCTACACTTAACAGGGTCGCTCGGAAAATATTTATTGAATAAATAAATCAATGATGAGTTTTATAGAGGCTATTGCTTATTTTGTTGAGAACGTGTTGTCTCAAAGATTGACCCTAAATGGAACCAAAGAAACGGATTGCTTTTTTTTTTTTTTTTTTTTTTTTTTTACGGTCTCTTCCTCTGATAGGTAAAAGCAGAGTTGTTAGAAACCTTTGTCTTTAATTCCTCCTTAGGTTTCAGCTCTGATGGAGGCTGAGGAGGCCCAGCATGGAGCGTCTACTCCCATCCCTGCCATAGAGGAATTCAGCGTTATCCCTGAGGCTTCCATGAGGAGCAGCCAGGTCTCTGCCTTGGGGCTTGAAGCTCAAGAAGATGAGGACCCATCCTATAAATGGAGAGATGAACGCCGACTCTTGGCAACCCAGCAGAGAGAGTTAAGGGATGTGTGTGACTATGCAGTTGAGACGATGCCCTCTTTTCCCAAGGAAGGTTCTGTAGATGTGGAGCCCAATCAGGAAAACCTTGTGGCCAAGGCCTGGGACACTCCAGAACACTGGGAGGCAGCGCCCCAGAGTCTGGTAGGCCGACAAGCAAGGGCTCTAGCTCCCCCAGAGCTCTGGGCCTGCCCCATTCAGACTGACCATCTAGACATGGCCCCATTTTCCAGTGACCTGGGAAGTGAAGAAGAAGAGGTGAAATTTTGGCCAGGACTTACTTCTTTGACATTGGGATCTGGACAGGCAGAAGAGGAGGAAACCTCTTCAGATACCTCTGGTCAGACCAGATTTTATCCTCCCTGTGAAGGGCACTCTTCGGAGACCAACCAGACAGAAGGCTCTGAAAGTGGGACGGCCTGGCAGGGGGAGGAGCTGCCGTTTGAGGAGCTGCAGGAAAGTCGGGGGCTCCTGCATCCCCAGGAGGCCCAAGTTTTGGAGGAGCAGGGACAGCAGGAAGTGGGATTTTGGGGGGAAGGAACTCTGGGGGAGGATGTTTGTGCTAATGGGCTGCTGGGGGAGGAACAGATGATAGAGCAGGTTAATGGTGAAAAGGGAGAACAGAAGCAAAAACAAGAAAAGGTACAAGATGATACGATGCTTGGGAGACAAGGAGAAAGAACGAAGCTCATTGTGGAGCCAGAGGGTCTGAATGATGGTGAGTGGGAGGAGGAGGATATGGAGAGGAGGGTTCAGGGTCAGGGAGGTCCAGAACAGGGAGAAGAGAGGAGTAGGGAGCTGTGGGTGCCGGAAGAGAATAGGGTAGAGTCCCAGGATGAGAAGAGTCAAAGCTTTGTGGGAAAATCAGAGGAAGTAACTAGAAAGCAAGAAGATCATGGTCTCAATGAGAAAGTGGTGCCAGTTGGGGGGCAGAAGGAGAAGGAGCCAGGGAATTGGGATGGGGGCAGCCTGGGGGCAGTGGGAGGAAAGAGGAGCAGGGAAGAGGAGAATGAGCATCACGGGCCTCCGATGCAAGCTCTGGTACCCCCTAAGGACTCTCCTCACTGTGACCTGTTTCCAGGTGCCTCATATCCCATGACTCCCACAACTCAGACAGAGCCCCAGCCTGAGGAACTGTCCCCGGCAGCTCTGGCTCCCTCACTAGAGCCCATCGGATGCTCTCACCAGCCCATTTTTCTATCTGGCCACTTTTCCACTGAGGAGTCACCTGACAAGGAAATAGCTCAAAACAGCCAGCAAGAGGGATCCAGGCTGAGCAAGGGAACAGTATCCAGCCAGGGGACTGAGGTGGTCTTTGCCAGTGCATCTGTGAGTCCTCCAAGGACACCAGATTCAGCTCCTCCCAGTCCTGCAGAAGCCTCCCCCATCACACCTGCCTTGGTATCTGCCAAGCTCCCCATTGCCTTTCCTGGGAGGGAAACCTTTTGTGCTGCACGTGCTCCAGAAACTACCAGTGCCTCTGTCTCAATGGATAACCCATCTCACTGGGAGACTTCTGAGATGTGCCCAGCTGCCCTCCATGGCTTCCCCTCTACTGGGGCCAGCCCTCCCAGGCCCCCAGCCAACTCCACAGGTGCCATCCAGCACTTACGGAGCGACTCCTTCCCCGGTTCTCACAGGACAGAGCAGACTCCAGACCTGAGGGGAAGGTCACTTTCCTGCTCCCACTCAGAGTTGCCCCAGAGGCCCCCCAAGCCTGCCATCTACAGCTCTATGACCCCAAGAAGGGACAGAAGGAGTGGTAGGGACTGGAGCACCATTTCAGAATCCCCTACTGCCTTGTCCACTCCAAAGCAGAACTCTCAAGAATCCATCTCAAATCTGGAGAGGCCCCGCAGTCCTCCCAGCAGCCAGCCGTGGGGCTCCCCACATAATCCAGCCTTTGCCACAGAATCTTCTGCCTACGGTTCTTCCCCGTCCTTTGTCTCCATGAATGTGAGGATCCACGAACCTCTGCCCCCTCCTCCCCCAGAGAGGAGGGACATCCATCCCTCCAAGGTAGAAAGAGATGGCCATCCTCATGCAGCGGTTCCCACACTGAAGCGGCATAGCCACCCTCCTCCATTGGCCCTAGGTTCAGGGCCGCATGGCCCCCATAAAGGGCTACTTCCCCAAGCCCCAGACCCTGCTGTGGCCAGGCAGCACCGACCTCTACCATCTACCCCAGACAGTTCCAACCATGCTCAGCCCACCCCCAGGTGGAGATACAACAAGCCACTCCCGCCCACCCCTGACTTGCCGCAGCCTCACCTTTCTCACATTTCTGCTCCTGGTGTCTCAAGGATCTACAGGCCTCTGCCCCCCGTACCCATCATAGACCCTTCCACCGAACCACCCCCATTACCCCCAAAGTCCAGGGGGAGGAACAGGAGCGCTCAGGGAGGGCATATGAACTCAGGGGGTCATGCCAAAACAAGACCTGCTTGCCAAGACTGGACAGTCCCCATCCCTGTCTCTGCTGGACGCACCTCCTGGCCCCCGGCCACAGGTAGATCCACAGAGTCTTTGGCTTTCACCAGCAGGAGTAAGAGCGAAGCGTCCCCAGGCATGGCTTTTAGCAACATGACAAACCTCCTAAGCCCCTCTTCCCCTACCACTCCCTGGACTCTAGAGCTCCAGGGACCCATCCCTAAGGATGAAGCAGGGGTCTCAGAACACCTGGAGGCCCCTGCAAGAGAACCTTTGAGAAGGACAAACCCTCAGCAAGGATCCAATGGCCCAGGGAGGTCATCTGTGGGCCAAGCAAAGCAGCCAGAAAAACCTGGCCATCTGCATCTGGAGAAGTCGTCCAGCTGGCCCCACAGGCGGGACTCAGGAAGGCCACCAGGGGACAGCAGTGAACAGGCCGTGGCTCCTGGTGAGGGGGCCAGCAAGCACAAGAGCTGGAACCGGCAGGGCCTGCGCAGACCTTCCATTTTGCCTGAGGGCTCTTCAGGTGAGCAAGGACCAGAACCACAGTGACACATCAGACCAAGCTTTTCCCAGTTCTTCCCGCCTCATCCCATCTTCTGTCTCCAGGGTTTCCAATGTTCCCTCTGCTGGCGTCGCTCACATACGTACCTAACATCAACGCAGAGCCCTGGGCCGCCCTCCGTGCTCCTTGGGATGCTCTTCCCTCTTCTTCCCCTCTGCCTCCCTGTCTCTCACTCAACCAGGGCCTTCTTTGGATGCCCCCAGGTTGTTGCAGATTCCCTTCTACTCTTCAGTTACAGTCACTGGCGTGCTGTCCTCCTGCGTGGTAGAGAAGGCCTCCTGTACTTATCCTAGTCCCATCCTGATCTATGTCTGGGGACATCGCTGGCCATGTCCCCTGGTACTGGTCTCCCTCACGCTCTCTGCTTTGCCACTTTTTTCCCTCCCAGTTTCCCAATAGAGCCCATTTTCCCCCAAGGACCCCTATATCTTCTACTCTAGGTCTTACTGTCCATGGCTGTCTTTGAATATCCCTCTGAGTTATCTTCCCCATTTCCACTTTTAGATTCAAGAGGTCCAGCCATGGAAAAACATCTGGGCCCTTCAGACACGGTTGTTTTTCGGTGAGTCCCCCTCACCCCTAACAGCCACACTGTACTCTCTTCACTTAGGACCCTGAGATCTCCTAGTGAGGATTTCAGTTGATAAGGGTTCTGAGACCCTGAATGGCTCATTCCTGTTTCTTCTGGGTGTAAGGAGAAGAGAGATGCCAGGATCCCAGGGTAGGGAGATTGTCTTTATCTACCTCATTCTGTCAGCCGAGCCTATGAGTCATCTGTCCTCCCAAGCCCTTTGGCCGTGAACTAAACCCCATATAAAAGTTCCACATGACTTCCAAGAAAGCTCTATGTTACCCCAACTGGGTCAAGCTGCAACTCTGTGCCTTTCCAGGGGATTTGATCTTGACATCCCAGCTCATGTCCCAGAGGCTAGAGACTTTGTCCCCCATGGTCACCTGCTGTGCTCTGTATCTAATGGCCAATAGGTACCCCAGAGTCCTTCTTTACTCCACAGGGAGAAAAAACCAAAGGAGGTGATGGGAGGCTTTTCAAGACGCTGCTCCAAGCTCATCAACTCCTGTGAGTACCTTGAAATGGAACTATAGACCCAGGTCGGCATTCTGCCTAGAACCGGAGAGGAGCTTTTGGCTGTCAGTAGTGGGGTGGGGACGTCCCTAGGAGAAGGCATTGCAGAGGAACTATTTCCCTGCCTCCGCTCACTGCCCCTTCTTTCTGCTTCTCTTCCTCCCCGTGCTCCTTTGCCCTGCAGCCCAGCTGCTTTACCAGGAATATAGTGATGTTGTTCTGAATAAGGAGATCCAGAGCCAGCAGCGGCTGGACAGCCTGACAGAGGCACCCAGTCCTAGCTCCCCACGGCAGCCTCGGAAGGCCCTGGTCTCCTCTGAGTCGTACCTGAAGCGCCTCTCCATGGCCTCCAGCAGCTCCCTCTGGCAGGAAATCCCCGTGGTGCGCAACAGCACCATACTGCTCTCCATGACCCACGAAGATCAAAAGCTGCAAGAGGTACTGGGCAGGACACAGTGGGGAAGTGGGTACAGAAGAGATGATAAGGTCTTGTTGGCTGGCATCCTTATCTCTTGCTCACCACTGCCACCAAGAGCAGGCTGTCCCCGACACACAGGCGCATGTACATGCCATGGCTGTGGGTCATGTCCACTCTGGAGAAGTTGAATTGTTTGGCCGGGCGCCGTGACTCACAGCTATAATCCCAGCACTTTGGGAGGCCGAGGTGGGTGGATCATGAGGTCAGAAGATCGAGACCACCCTGGGCAACATGGTGAATGGTGAAACCCGTCTCTACTAAAAATACAAAAAAAAGTTAGCTGGACATGGTGGCGTGCACCTGTAATCCCAGCTACTCAGGAGGCTGAGGCAAGAGAATCACTTGAACTCAAGAGGCAGAAGTTGCAGTGAGCCGAAATTGCACCACTGTGCTCCAGCCTGGGCGACAGAACGAGACTCCATGTCAAAAAAAAAAAAGGAAGTTGAATTGTTTTCTGGATATCACCACCTCCTCTTTTGTCTCCACATCCTCATGCCATAGGCCACTTACTCCTGTCTGCTCATGGTCTGGGTGGCCGTGGCCTCTGAATTTATGGGGAGAAGTGTGGAGTTAATCCCATCATCACTGCTGTTTCAGGGTAGAGAAAAACTTTCCTGTTCAGCCAGGATTTCAGGCTACACTGCAGTTTTCCTCTTTAGCCAAAACATGTTCAGGGGCTCTTTGCTGGGTCCGTTAAAGAGGGCCCCTTGCAGCTGTCCTGGAGTCCAGTCACCTAACGGGGGCCTTAGAATGATCATCAGTCCCTGCATGGTGGTTACTCCCAACAGCAAGACTGAACTAGAGGCTGTTTGTCTGATTCTAAGCTATTACCATTAGTAAGTTTTACATGGAGAGAGTCGCCTAATAATTTGTCTGAAATATGAGGTAAAACCTTTCTTCCCAGAAAGACAGTAGAGAACAATGGAATAGAATAATGTTTAAGAAATTAAGTTCTAGAAAAAAATGACCTAGATATGAAACCCACTTTTTAAAAGAAGTATTAATTTATTAGAGACACGGTCCTCCCAAGAAGCTAGGACTTCAGGTATGTGCCACTATTTCTGGCTAATTTTTTAATTTTTTGTAAAGATGGCATCTCACTATGTTGCCCAGGTTTGTCTTGAACTCCTGAGCTAAAGCAGTTCTCCCACTTTGGCTTCCCAAAATGCTGGAATTGCAAGCATGAGCCCCTGAGCCTGGCCCCAGAGCCCACTTTAATATTTCTAATTTCACTTTAACCAAATGCTTTGATCTTCTTCTTCTTTTTTTTGAGATGGAGTCTCGCGCTGTCACCCAGGCTGGAGTGCAGTGGCACAATCTCGGCTCACTGCAACCTCCGCCTCCCAGGTTCAAGCAATTCTCTCCCTCAGCCTCCCAAGTAGCTGGGAGTACAGGTGCCCGCCACCACTCCCAGCTAATTTTTGTATTTTTAGTAGAAATGGGGTTTCATTGTCTTGGCCAGGCTTGTCTTGAGCTCCTGACCTTGTGATTCACCTGCCTCAGCCTCCCAAAGTTCTGGGATTACAGGCATGAGCCACCACGCCTGGCCATGACGTGATCTTTCTAAGCCTCGGTTTCCTCATTTATAAAACTGAGATACAAACAGTTACTGCAAGAATCAAGGTCAAGAATGCCTGGTACACAGTAATTTCTCAAAAAATGTTGACTTTTCATTTTAAGTAAGACAGACCTAGGTTTGAATCATGACTTCACCAAGTACTAGTTTATGCAACCTCATAACTTCACTAAATCTCAGTTTCCCCACCTACAAAACGCCTACCTTTCAGGGTTGCCGTACGGTTTAAGTGAAATAATGCGTATCTAATTTTGCAATAATGTCTGATGTACAGTTTGATAAATATTAGTGCTATACTCTCTGCCTTTCAGAGGCAGGGAAGAGTAAAATTTAGGCCAGGAGAACTTACAGATAAAAAATGCTTTTACCAAGTCAGAGACAGATACATTTTTAGGGCTTGCAAAGTTCAGAGAGCCCTGTTCTGGTTGCAGATTTTTAAGGACATGGAAGATATTTAGAAAATAACTGATCTTTCCCATATTTGACCAAACAGCAGGGAGACAACATGAGTTCTAGCTCTCTTTTACCAATGCCAGCATACTGGGAGTCCATCAGATTCCAGCCCTGGTCTCAGGTTTGTAAGAAGAAAGGGATCTACATTTCTATCTCTTAAACACACCTATTCATTTTATAAAGTAGCACCTCTGAGGTCTACAAAGTACTTTCACAGACTCCATTTCTTTTGACTATTGCATCTTCCACAGTGAGACAGGGGTCACTATAGTCCAATAAAAGACAAGAAAAGTGAGATTGATAGAGGTTAAATGAGCCACCCAAAGTCAGTCATGGTAGTGAATGTTAGGGCAAGGATGCAAATGAACCTTCGGGGTCCTGTTCAGGGTTGTTGTACGGGAGGGTCATCTGGCTGTGTCATTGGTCATCCAATCATCACCAGGGTGTGTGTATCTCTTTTCTCTTTTCTGTCCAGGCATCTCTCTTGAGACCACGTGTTTGGATGAAAAGCATGAGGATCCCAGCTAGAGGCATGGTCATGAGTCATGGCACCCCTTGCTGGGACCTCCAAACAGGTTCTCACCTGCTGGGCATGCATTAAACCACAGCTGTACCGTCTCGTTCTCAGATATCCTGCTCTGTCTCCTGCTTCTCATCTGTCCTCAAACCTCAAACTGAGCTCATCGCCTTCATCCTCTAAATCTATGCCTTTTTCGAAGGTCTCTGGTTCAGTAAATGACTCCATCATTTTCCCAGGTACCCAATTCAAAAAGCTTTTGCTTTGAGTACAAAACATTAGCTGCAGCCCTTCCTCCTCTTTGAGGTCCCATTTCTAGCAAATAACCCAACCCTTCCAATTCTACCTCATAAATAATTATAAAATTAATCTACTTCTCTTCAGCTCCATGGATATTCAGGCCTTCATCTCTCATGTGGAATTATTACAACAGTTTCTTAACATGGCTCTTGCTTCTTTTAATCTTTTCTCCTCATTCTGCTCAGAAATAACTTTTTAAAAAAACAGGCTGGGTGTGGTGGCTCACGCCTCTAATCCCAGCACTTGGGGAGACCGAGGCGCATGGATCAGCTGAGGTCAGGAGTTCAAGACCAGCTGGGCCAATATGGTGAAACCCCATCCCTACTAAAAATACAGAAAGTAGCTGGGCATGGTGGTGCACACCTGTAATCTCAGCTACTTGGGAGACTGACTCAGAAAAATCGCTTGAACCTGGGAGGCAGAGGTTGCAGTGAGCTGAGATTGTGCCACTGCACTCCAGCCTGGGTGACAGAATGAGACTCCAACTCAAAAAAAGAAAAAAAAAAAAAAAAAAAAAAAACAGAAATAACCTTACAAAAAACAAATCTGGTCAAGTTATTCTCCTACGTAAAGCCTGTTTTCACTGTCCCATTGTCTTAAGTCCAAACAATTTTACGTTGTTTACATCACACTTCTAACCTCCTCAACCGCTGCAGCTTTATCGCTTGCCACCACTGCTGTACATTTGGTTTGAAAAATGCTCAATTGATTTAGTTTAATTTGTTTGTTTTGAGACGGGGTCTCACTCTGTCACCCAGGCTGAAATGCAGTGGCACAATCTGGGGTCACTGCAAACTCACCTCCCAGGCACAAGCAATCCTTCCACCTCAGCCTCTCGAGTAGCTGGGACTACAGGTGCATGCCACCACACCTGGCTCATTTTTGTGTTTTTTGTAGAGAAAGGGTCTCTCTGTGTCACCCAGACTGGTTTTGAACTCCCAGATTCAAGCCATCCACCCAACTCAGCCTCTCAAAGTGTTGGGATTACAGGCATGAGCCATTGTACCCAGCCTACTTAGTTTTTTAAATATAAATTTCATTGTGTTTATTCAAGATATACCACATGATGTTATGGGCCACATATAGACAGTAAAAGTGTTGCCCTAGTGGAGCAAATTAACATATTCATCTCACATTGTTACTCATTCTTTGTTCTTGTTTTTGTGTTAGTTAGATTTGTTGAAAGCATATTTTTTCTCTTACGCCTTTGGGGGCCTGTACTGTGCTTCAACCCTTGATGAAATCTTACTCAAATGCTCTTCCCCTCTCACCCCAGATCAACTTGAGTTCTGGTATGACTGTGAACCATAAAAGGATCTTGCTCACCTCTCTACCCCCAAAACATTACACAGTAGCTGACATATACCAGGGGTTCAATAAAATTCCTAATTCGTCTTCCTTATCTCTAACGTCCTAGGTCAAATTTGAGCTGATTGTGTCAGAGGCCTCCTACCTACGCAGTCTAAACATAGCTGTGGATCATTTCCAACTTTCAACTTCACTCCGGTCCACCCTTTCCAACCAGGAGCACCAATGGCTCTTCTCTCGTTTACAGGATGTGCGAGACGTCAGTGCCACGTGAGACTCCCCTTCTCTCAAATTCCACTCACTCAGCCTCACTGTTGTTAGGCTTTAAATATTCCATTGTTGTTTTCCCCCTCTTAGAAACCCTCTCATTTTCCCCCTCTTAGAAATCCCACACTTATGGGATGAAATTGGGCCTCAATTTCTTCCATGATTCCCAATGGTTATAGGAAAAAAAATGGCAAGAAGAGGAGAGGGCCTGTGGGTGGATAGATCCATTAATGGATAAGTAAATGAGCAATGCTCCCTGGGTTGAGGTTTTGGATTACCATGGTCATGCACTGCATTGGAGATGAGGTGGAGAAACCATCTAAAGGTCAGAAAACCTGAACAGGGTCAAAAGAAGAATGAGAAATGGAATATTCAAATAAAAGGATTAAATCAGGCTCAAACTCAGGACAGTTTTGGAGAGAATTCCAATGCATAACAAGGAGCACAAAGGAGAGTCCATAGAAGTTATTGACTAATGGAGTGAAGAAGTCACAAGCTCAGTGTACATCAGGGGCCAGTCACCTGCTTACTGAAGCCCAGAAGTCTCATGAGACTTGTTTACATCCTGAACAGGTTCCTTTCAGACCTGGAAGAGAACTTTGAGAATAATATCTTCTCCTTCCAAGTATGTGATGTGGTCCTGAACCATGCCCCAGACTTCCGCCGGGTCTACCTGCCTTATGTCACCAACCAGACCTATCAGGAACGCACCTTCCAGAGCCTGATGTGAGACTCATCCCCCATTCAATCCCCATGTAGGCCCTGCAATGGCCATGCACCAGTCCCCAGCCCAGAGGGCTCTGCCAAGAGCTCATGTTCCCCATCCCGCCCTCTGTGTTGGTTCCCCTCAGCCATCACGTCTGAGTGCCCTGCAGTCAGCTCCCACCGCTCTTTCCCAGCCCACAGATATTCCACTGAGTTCCATTCCCCACACCTTCACTGCATCCCCCTTTGCTCCCACATCCCCACATTCCTAAAGCTCCCTCTCCATGCAGGAATAGCAACAGCAATTTCCGAGAGGTCTTGGAGAAGCTGGAGAGCGACCCCGTCTGCCAGCGCCTTTCCCTCAAGTCCTTTCTGATTCTGCCCTTCCAACGCATCACCCGCCTCAAACTGCTGCTCCAGGTAGGGCAGATGCTACCTTGGTCCTCTCCCCTTAACTCAAAGGGATGCCCTCAGGAAGACCCACAACAAAGGCCCATCCATTCTTCTGCCAGGTCTCCACATCCTGTCTCCCTGCTGCCCACTGCCTGCTTTCTTAGAAATATTTGCTGCTGAAAGTTGTCCCTTGGCTTCTCATTCACAAGCCCCCAATCATTTCTTCCTGTTTCCCATTTCTTCTTCCCGTCTGGCTCCTGCCTACTGTCTGTTCAATAGAACATTCTGAAGAGAACGCAGCCTGGCTCCTCGGAGGAAGCCGAGGCCACGAAGGCGCACCACGCCCTGGAGCAGGTAGGCAGCCACCACCTCCACTCTGACCCTCTGTGTGTTCTTCTCAGAGAGGTCTTCCCCGCCTAGGCCCACAACTCCAGGGAGCATGGGAGGTGGGACCCTGTTGGGAGAGCTCAGCCACCTTCCTCCATCCACCAAACTTCCAAACATATACACCCATGGCCGGCTCTCCCACGCTGAGCACACACCACATGAAGGGACTGTGCTGTCTCCACCATAGCCCCCACATTGATGCTCACTTTCACTCAGCCCAGGAATGTTCTGCCAGCTCATACAAAGGTGCCTAGGACTTCCGCTTGATCCTGCCTGCTCAATTCAAGCCTGGGAGAAATGAGCGAGGCTGTCATAACCACTTTCCAGATTGCTTGCAGGGGACTCAAAGGTCAAAGCCTCTAACGTGGTGCCCTTCCCCTTTCCTCACTTTGTGCAACTCTAGCTGATCCGGGACTGCAATAACAATGTCCAGAGAATGCGACGGACCGAGGAGCTAATCTACCTGAGCCAGAAGATTGAGTTTGAGTGCAAAGTAAGTCAGTCCTATGCCCCCCCTTCCTGCCCATAAACTCCCTTAGCATGTCCTGCAGATCACCCCCTAACCTGGAACCCCCTTGCTCACATGATCCCCAGCCGCTCTTCTCATTTCTGTCCACCTTCTGTTCTGTCCTATTTCTGCGAGGCCTACTTCAGTCTCCAAGACAAATTGCTAAGTGAAAAGAGAAGGTATAAAATTGTGTGTATATTATATCACCTTTGGTATAAAAGTGGGAGGATACAAATCTATATATGTGTCTGCTCGTGTGTGCATAAGGAAACTCTGGAAGGAGAATAAGAAAAAAAGCAACAGTGGTTCCTGAGGACAAGATGGGGTACATTTGAGAAATGGGTAGATGAGAGAGAACTTTTCAGGATGAGCCTTTATAAAAAAATGTTTTGGTGCTTGAATCATTTATTATTTTATCAAATCTCTTTCTAGTCTAATCAAACCCACCTAAGATTGAATCCAAATTTAGGGCCAACATCCCTCATTGAACTACAAATCTAAAATAGACTTCTACATTCAAATTCCAACTTAGAACAGATACCATCTTTTTTTTTTTTTTTTGAGATAGAGTCTCATTCTGTCACCCCAGGCTAGAGTGCAGTCATGCAGTCTCAGCTTACTGTAACCTCCACTTCCTGGGTTCAAGCAATTCTTGTGCCTCAGCCTCCCAAGTAGCTGGGATTCCAGGTCTGCACCAGCATGTCTGACTAATTTTTGTGTTTTTAGTAGAGACAGGGTTTCACCATGTTGGCCAAGTGGATCTCAGACTCGTGGCTTCAAGTGATCCACCTACCTCTGCCTTCCAAAGTGCCAGGATTATAGTAGTGAGCCACCATGCATGCAGGTGCTTAGAACAGATACTATCTTTACACTCCTGAAAGAGGAGGGAAATTCCTTATTCATGTCCTAAGCATAGTCCAGACCCTCATCTTTAACCAAATTCCAGCTCCAAGGCACCCCACCTAGTTCTCCTTCTCATTTCCATATTTGATTACAACTGCTCACATGTCTCTGGTATAATAATAAATGGAATTGATACCAGACCTGCCTGTAGTATTTTAACTCTAAGACACATCATAGACACGCCGACTTGTTCCATCATATACCCTGATTGGCCTCTTCATCCCTCCTTCAGTTCAGGCTTCCAGGTCAAAACTGTCCCACACACTCGCTCTCCTGAGTGGGACCATAGGCATCTTCTGTTTGCCTGAGCATACAACCCTGGGAGCTGCACACCAGTGGGCAGTGGTAGATAGAGCATTCAGAGAGAAAGAGAATGTAAGTAATAGGTTATGAGCCAGAAGGCAGATGTGGAAGAGATGATCATTCAAGGTGGACCTTGCATGAAAGTGGCATGGGAGAAGGGTGGGACCAGGCGCAAACCACACGCTTCTCCCATCTGTGACACTGCCTTCTCTGTCTTCCTCTGCCCTGTAGATATTCCCACTCATTTCTCAGTCACGCTGGCTAGTAAAGAGCGGGGAGCTGACTGCCTTGGAGTTCAGTGTGTCCCCAGGGCTGCGAAGGAAGCTGAGCACGCGTCCAGTCCACCTGCACCTCTTCAATGACTGTCTGCTGCTGTCTCGGCCCCGAGAGTCAGTGACTGGAGTGGCAGGCCAGGGCTCAAGACGGGAAGGGGATGAGGCTAAATGGGAGGTTTAAAAGGGAGAAAGAAGTGTCATATTCCTAGCAGAGCCCTTCTCAATGGCTTAACCCATAGAGCCCAGGTCATGGCCTAGAGATGAGAAAAGCCCAAAGCAAACAGGGGATCCCATGTCATGAGACCACATGGCAGGACAGGTACTATGTTGTAGACACAGAGCAAAATATAGCAAAATAGCATATCACGTTCTCGCATCAGTCTATCTGTGGCTTCTTTGGACTGGCCTCACTCAACCTACTCTTCTAGAGATACTTAGCTAATTCCAGATCTTAAGTCTCTGGTCTTAAGTTTCTTGGGAAATTTACATTAATTCCATCTCTTCACCTCTTTAAAGTGGAATTGTATCCATTGCACTAGGTTTGTGGTTTGCTAAACTAGTGACAAATCCCTGAGGACCCTGGACCTACTGTCTTGGGAGCAAGTTAGGACCATATTAGGGTTTTTGTGGGAATTTGCAGGCTGTAGATGCAGGGATTTTGAATCCAATATTATAAGGGTAGGTGAAGTATGGAAACTCTAGAATCAGGTTGAAAAGATTTGTTTTTTGCAGGGGTAATCGATTCCTGGTATTTGACCACGCTCCCTTCTCCTCCATTCGCGGGGAGAAGTGTGAAATGAAGCTACATGGACCTCACAAAAACCTGTTCCGACTTTTTCTGCGGCAAAACACTCAGGGCGTCCAGGCCGAGTTCCTCTTCCGCACGGAAACTCAGTGAGATGGGGCTGGGCAGAGGAATTGGGAGTGGGGATAGCCTGGAAAAGAAGTGGGACCAAGGCAGAAAATGTGTCCAGAAGACGGCCCTGGCCTCTTTTAGCCCATTCTGGACCAGGAAGCACCAGAGAGAAACCCAAACTTCTAAAATTAATGGTTAACTTGCAGGAGATGGTGGGGGGAAGAGGGGACAGTCACTGTTGAGGCTTAGCATCTATTTTCTACTCTTTTCAAGAAGGACAAAGTCTGTGTGGTATCAGAAAGGAGAAGGACTGGTATGGAGTGAGCAAAGAATTGGAATACTAGTATCTGTGAGCAAATGCCTCCATTCCTGAGACAGAAACCCTTCTATGCCCCAGCTGGTGGGCACAGATGTGAAGAAGACAAGTGCTGGGTGACCTTTGCTTTCTGTGCTCCCATCTTCCAACCCAGTCCTCTGTTGACCCGAAATCCATAGTGTTGAGAAAGTTGATTTGCTCATCTTTTCAATAATAATAAAATACATTCACACAGACAGACAGACATTTTTGAGAGTATTAATAGTACCTATAAAATCTGGAACACAGCGCCTGCAGTAATGAACATATAAAAGCCTGTAGCTGTTACTGCTATTATAAAAGATGTATGAATAGTCATTTAAAAGTTTGGCATATTGAAGTGTTTGAGGATCCCTATGTTGTAGACACTTTTTCGGTGTTGTCCTTGGAAGATACTTCAGAGTGGGACCAAGAACGCCTGTTCTCATTCATTGAACAGAAGCACTGGCATAGGAGTTTGTGTGCAAACAGCACATACCTCAAATCATCAGGTGCAGATGCATGCTATTTGTTCGGTGCTTTGAGCACTGTTCCTGGATCTGTCATAGTGTCAGTGCTCAACTACCTAGGCTCAATTGGGCACAGAGGCTAAGAGAATGCAAAAGCCTTCAGATGATTACAAACCTAGGCTTGGATTGCACTGTGCAACAACAACAAATAAAATAGCAGACATATCTCCCTGATCTAGTTATTATTATGAAACAGTGGTCATCTCTGAGATATTGGGTTAAAGGGAGATAGGTGAGGGAGTGTCAAGAATCATGCAAAATGATGAAGGGGATCCAAACTGAGATGGACATTTCACTTAGTACAATTTCCACAACAGAAAATATATAGACTTTAGAACTAACTCACTTTATGCCCCAACTTGGAAGATATGAGAAGCCATTAGGAGGATAATTCTGTAAAGAAAGGAGGAAAATAAAGTGTGACAGGACACATTCATTCACATATAGTTCAAGACCGTGTCATATTTCCAACCAAAAAGAGTCCTATAGAGTTTGTCATAGGAGTCATGGGACTAGAAAAGTCCTTCCCAGGCCGGGCGCGGTGGCTCAAGCCTGTAATCCCAGCACTTTGGGAGGCCGAGGCGGGTGGATCACGAGGTCAAGACATCGAGACCATCCTGGTCAATATGGTGAAACCCTGTCTCTACTAAAAATACAAAAAAATTAGCTAGGCATGGTGGCGCGTGCCTGTAATCCCAGCTACTCAGGAGGCTGAGGCAGGAGAATTGCCTGAACCCAGGAGGCGGAGGTTGCGGTGAGCCGAGATTGCGCCATTGCACTCCAGCCTGGGTAACAAGAGCAAAACTCCGGCTCAAAAAAAAAAAAAAAAGAAAAGTCCTTCCCACAGTCTTTTGCCATCCCCATCCTTGGCTCTCATCCTACACCCCCACAGTTGAAGCCGTGACTCTGCTTTGTTTTCTCAGAAGTGAAAAGCTTCGGTGGATTTCAGCCTTGGCCATGCCAAGAGAGGAGTTGGACCTTCTGGAGTGTTATGGTGAGTGAGGGTCTGAGAGGGAGAGAAAAACAAGCAGGGTCAATGTCACCTTTGGATACAGGGGTTTAGAGGGCTGGGTGGGAACTCTAGGCTTCCATTTATTGGTTTTCTGTAAAATGTCAGGGTAAAGATTGGCCTCTAGAGCTTAAACACTGGAAATATATCACTTAAAACTGCTAACACAACAGCAATCCCCCTTCCCCATACATTCCCTTCCTTGGGCAATAGTTTTCTCTTCTTAAAATCATTTGTCCCCTTAAGTCTAAGCTGACATTATTTTGCCTACTTGAAGGTCTTGTGGGGGTAGGGGAAGAAAGCCTGGCTGTGGTGGGAGGTGTGCAGGAGGATAGCACCACAGATCGACCTGAGGTCACCTACCCCAGGCTTTTGTGTGCTCGTGGGGAGCCACAGGCACACACACATCATGCATGTGTCTGCGGTCACACCAAGACTGGACTTCTTATGCCTCTCATGTTAGCCCCACAGTTGTCCTCCAACAAGGATACCCTAATTTAAATCCAGAATCTGATTTCAAAGGAACACTGGACCTTTAGTGACTGAAAAGAACAAACAACTCTAGGGAACATTGGGAATGAAGTAGGAGAGCCCAGTAGTAACTGAATTCTGTCAACTCGCTCACTGTGCACTCTGCTGCTTCAGTTCCCCCGTGGGTGAGGAGGGCAGCAGGATCATTCTTCCTCCTCCACTTTGACCTTGTGAATGGCAGATGGGGAAGATCTTGAGAAAGCAGATAGTAATGCAGCCTTCCGTTTGTTTTACAAGAGAATCAGGGCAGCGTGGTAACATAAAAGAGCAATAAACCTACATATGATGGAATCCTAATAGGTGAAGCATGCTGTGAGGCTTGTTTTCTCAAGATTCAGATCTGTGGGCTTCTCTGCGGGTTCACAAAAACATAGAAATAGAGAAATCCTGAATAACCTCAAGGTTCCTCTGGATCAATAACTGTTTCAACCATTTATAGATGAGGAATCTGAAGCTCCAGGGGCTTCGGTCTCTTGCATAGGTCCTACCTGGGACCCCACTGGTTAAATCTTTCTTTGTCCCACCCCTGGTACCAGGAAGAAAATGAAGAATAAGACACAGACTCAGATTTTATAATCCATTTAGAGAGGCAAAGCACATCCCTGCAGCAGTTAGATAGGGATAAATGCCTTGGCATGAACACACAGTCTTAAGAGAGTTCAGAACCCATTGAAGACTAGCATCAGGGAGGGTTTCAGAGGGCCATTAGCTGGATCTCAGATATTTGAGATGAGGAACTAAAGGTGGTCACAATGTATTTCTCAACCTGTCTTCTCTGGAGAAGTGGAATTTTTGGTCAATTTCATTACTGCTATGTCTATTTCTTTATTAACCATTTTCAAATTTCTTCTTTTGTCTGTGATTTTCTTTTCTTTTTTTTTTTAATGGAGTTTCACTTGTTGCTCAGGCTGGAGTGTAGTCATACGACCTTGGCTCACTGCAACCTCTGCCTCCGGGGTTCAAGTGATTCTCCTGCCTTAGCTTCCCAAGTAGCTGGGATTACAGGCACTCACCACCATGCCCGGCTAACTTTTGTATTTTTAGTAGAGATGAGGTTTCACCAAGTTGGCCAGGCTGGTCTCAAACTCCTGACCTCAGGTGATCCGCCCTCCTCGGCCTCCCAAAGTGCTGGGATTACAGGTGTGAGCCACTGTGCCCAGCCTTGTCTGTAACTTTCAACCTGTCTCTATCTTATGTCCTCCCATACCACCACACTCCAAGTCCCTGTCTGTGTTCTAATCCCCTGCCTCTCTTAACTTCTCTTCACACTCTTCTCTTCCAAAGACTCCCCCCAAGTACAGTGCCTTCGAGCCTATAAGCCCAGAGAGAATGACGAGTTGGCCCTGGAGAAAGCCGATGTGGTGATGGTGACTCAGCAGAGCAGTGACGGTAAGTGGGAGGATGCGTGAGCAGCAGGCCAGGTGCTGCGGGCAGGGCACCGCTGGGTATGTGTTCACTTCCTGCAGCTGCTGTAACAAAGTACCATGGACTGGTGGCTTATGGCAACAGAAATGCATTCCTTCACAGTTCTGGAGGCAAGAAGTCCCAAATCAAGGTGTGAGCAGAGCCATGGTCCTTTTGAAACCTCTAGGGAAGATCTTCCATACCTTTTCCAGTCTGGTCACCTCAGCTCTTCTGTGGCTTGTGGCAGCATCTTTCCAGTCTCTGCCTCTGTCTTCCTGTGACTGCCTTCCTGTATCTGTATCCAAGTTTTCCTCCTTTAATTTTTTATTTTATTATTATTGTTATTATTATTTTTGAAACAGTCTTGCTCTGTGTTGCCCAGGCTAGAGTGCAGTGGCACGGTCTCAGCTCACTGCAACCTCCACCTCCCAAGTTCAAGTGATTTTCCTGCCTCAGTCTCCCACATAGCTGGACTACAGGTGTGAGCCACCATGTCTGGCTGATTTTTGTATTTTTAGTAAAAATGGTGTTTCGCCATATTGGTCAAGCTGGTCTTGAACTCCTGACCTCAAGCAATCCACCCACCTCAGCCTCCCAAAGTCCTGGGATTATAGGCATAAGCCACCATGCCCAGCCCAAGTGTTATTCCTTTATATAGACACCAGTTATACTTGATTAATGCCCACCTTACTCCAATATGACCTCATCTTCACTTTATTAATTATATCTGTGACAACCTCATTCCCCATAAGGTCACATTTTGAAATATAGAGGATTAGGATATCAACATAAATGCTGGGGTTGGGGGGACACAGCGCAACCATCACAGTGGGGAAGGCTCAGGAGTGGACACCTGGAGACTTGGCCACACCCAGGGCAGCCATGTTTAGGACACCCGGCGGCTGAGTTTATGCTGGAGGCTCCCCTGTTCACTCAGCCTGAGGATTCAGAAAAGCCTTCAGGAAGGTGATCCAGGGAAGCTGCTATGAGCCTTTCCCAGGTAATTCTTGTTCCCACTCACCCTATGCCCACAGGCTGGCTGGAGGGCGTGAGGCTCTCGGATGGGGAGCGAGGCTGGTTTCCCGTGCAGCAGGTGGAGTTCATTTCCAACCCAGAGGTCTGTGCACGGAACCTGAAGGAAGCCCATCGAGTCAAGACTGCCAAGCTACAGCTGGTGGAACAGCAATCCTAATGTTCTCTGATTGAAGTTTCCTGAGCTGAGGAACAAGCTGCTCCTGGCAAGGGCCAGCCCCAGAACCCTGCAAGAGAGGCCTTCTGTGGACAGAGAACCAGGCCTTCTCAAAGCCCAAGGACAAAATCCAGCTAACCCAGTCCCTTGGCCCAGGCCTCCTTTTGTGCTTTGTGCTTGGTGAGGGGATTTCGAGGGACTTTGCACTGGACTCTGGGAACCTTTTATTTTGGGAAAGGGACCATTGGGGGCCTGAGCCAAGGAACTTTCCTGCAACTGCCTTACAGTGCTTAAACATTCTCTGCCTCTCATGTGCAGAGTCAGAGCCGGCCAGAGTTTCAGTGATGGCCATTTGTTAAACAGAATCTGACCTCAGTTTCCTGGAGGGAGATGATTAAGAGGAGTTAATGCATCAGATTGGAGGGTCAGCTCAGTGACCTCTAAGGTATCTTCCAACCCTAGAAACTCTCCATAATTATTTGTGAGAGGTCAGTGTGTCTCTGAGATCTATGTCTGTTTGGTGGCGATGTGAGGGTAATACTCTCTCACTCTAATAAACTTGGCACTTCTCCGAGTATCTTCTTCTCAAACTCCTCAGCACTGAAAAAGTTTCAAAACATGGAATCCCAGGAGAGTTCCAGCCTGTTGCATTTAGGTGTCATAAAAGACTAAGGTGGTGCGTAGGTGATGGTACTTCCTGACTCCTGCTTTATGACCCCTGAGAGTTTGGGCAGATTTTCTGCTTGTTACAGCTTCAGAGGTTGAGAAAAAGTTATAAGTAATTGATAGATGATAAAAACCCCATCTTTGCTGTACCCAAAAGCTATAGGTATAGGCTAGTTTGGGTGGTTGGGGCAAATCTGACTCAGACCATCCATGGTTTTGTATTCTTTGAATGATTGTGAAAATATCTTCTCAGCTGCTTTAGCTTTCTTCTTTGTGAAAGGTAGAATGGAAAGAGGCCTGGGATCCAGGTCATAAGACCTAAACTACAGGCACCACGCTGCCATGATTCAACCTTTCTGAGTCCCTGTGCTCTTAAATGTAAAACATAGGCTTGAACCAAGTAATGTCCAAAGCCCTGCCTGACTCTAACAAATGTGTTCCTCTCAAGTATCTTTCAGGTTGCCTGTCTCAGTTGAAGAATATCACTGAATTTTCTTCTCATTAGCGTCCTTATATAACAATAGCATAGTCATCTTTTATGCCATCTTTTCATCTATGATAGTCCTTCCTTTGACACTCCTCTGTTTCATATTTAGGAGGGCTCAAAAGTAGAATTGCATTGCAGCTTTGTACAAAGGTAAGAAGGATGCTATAAAATTTGTCCTAGGCCCAATTAATGTTGATGTGACATAATTGTCATCCTTTTAATAACACACTATGTTTTCAATGTATCCTAACATGTTAGCTTCCTTATTTTTTTATTTTTTAAATTTTTGAAATTTTTTTTTTTTTTTGGTAGAGACAGGATCTTGCTATGCTGCCCAGGCAGGTCTGAAACTCCTGGCCTTAAGCAGTTCTCCTGCCTTGGCCTCCCAAAGTGCTGGGATTACAGGTATGAGCCACTGTATTTGGCCAGTTAATGTTGAACGAAATTATCACTATAGTCATTAAGATGTGGGCTAGGCTGGGCGCAGTGGCTCATGCCTGTAATCCTAGCATTTTGGGGGCAGGGGCAGGGGCGGGGGAGGTGGGGGCAGGGGCGGGGGAGGCGGGGGCGGGGGCGGGGGAGGCGGGGGCAGATCACCTGAAGTCAGGATTTCAAGACCAGCCTGGCCAACATGGTGAAACCCTGTCTCTACTAAAAATACAAAAATTATCTGGGCATGGTGGCACATGCCTGTAATCCCAGCTCTCAGGGAGACTGAGGCAGGAAAATCGCTGGAATCCTGGAGGCAGAGGTTGCAGTGAGTCAAGATCGTGCCATTGCACTCCAGCTTGGGCAACAGAGTGAGACTTCTTCTCAAAAAAAAAAAAATGTGAGCTAATATTATTTTATCATACACAAGGTGGCATTGCTAAAATATCCAAAATAGGATGGTTTTAGAGAAGTTCAATTGAGGTTTTTCACTCTTTTTGTAAAGCCAGATTCTTTTAAATAAATAATATATATTATTTTTATTTGCTATAATTTGCGTATACTAACATATAAAGCAATAATTGATTCATTTTCATTGCAGTAACAATAATTAAAGTCCAGACTATTTGTACAAACCGGTATTTGAATACTGGCCTTATTACTCAAACAGTTCCATATCCAGTCTTACATTATTTTCAAGGCAAATTCCTCATTATTTTCTCAGAGAGATACAATACAGCTTCTGAATGCAAATAGTTTTTTGAGTTGCATGACTGCTTTTTTTGCCTGAAGTTTTCAAGGCTTTTTCATCCCTTTGAACGTAAGTTCTATAAGACTTCTAACTAAAACTATTCTTTTGGTTTTTAATATGTATTCATTTAATTGGGTTATACTCAGCTAATCTGGGATATTAGAAAGCATTAGACTTTACCTGTCTTTAAGTCCTTGGTTAAAAAATAGAAAAAGAAAAATTTAGACATAAGTAATGTCTCTTCCGTTGAATTACTAACTATACTTTAGGTTTGGAAAAATCGAATATAGGTTCATTCATTTTCCCATCCGTCTTCAAATTTCCAGAATTTAATTCAACTTCTTCAGTGATCACTGGCACCATTACATGGCCATTTCTTATAAGAGATTATGAAAACAACCATTAACCAAGACGTTTTGGACAGAGCTGCATTTGGAGCATATGTGAATATACAGTATTTTGTGGCTTTCTTAAGCAAAACAATGCATTGAGTAATGTCTTCAGGAGACATCAAAAATTGTTTAGTTCTATTTATAGAACCTTTTCTGAATTGTAACATACTTGGAGCTTAAAAATCATACAGGTATGTGCTCGGTTATTTTCTTTGTGCACTTGACCACACTGGACTTCTGTCATTTTTGCCTAAGCACACAGCTTAGAAAGCTATTTTTTGAAGTTCATTCTTACGACCAACTTTTAAAGTTAACTATGACCCTTAGCTTTTTTTTTTTTTTTTACTTTAGGTGCATACTATATCCGGTATTTCTCCCCATCTTATCCCTCCCCTCCCTCCCACCCCCCCGCTGTCTCTCCCCTACCCCCCCAACTGCCCCTAGTGTGTGATGCACCTCTCCCTGAGTCCACATGTTCTCATTGTTCAACACCCACCTATGAGTGAGAACATACGGTGTGCTGTCTTGGCCATTTATAATGATTTTAATAAGACCAGCCTACATGTAAGTATCTGGAAGGCACACAGTTTAATATGTGTTTATTTTCCCTAATTTCATTTTTTGTCTCAAATTTCTTTTATATCCATGATAGATAAAAGTGAATCTGAGTTCTATGATTTTGTTTTAAAGTAGCCTTTGGGATAGAAGTGGTTAAAAACTCTTAAAACCCAGATGACATTTGCCGGTTCCCCTCCCTTTGCACACATATTTACCCCCTTAAATAAACTTGATTCTTTTAGGGACCCCATGTTGGTTGGTCTATTCTTGATAGGCTGTGTGCTTCCTTTTTTTTTCTTTTTTTCATTTTTGAGATGGAGTCTCCCTTTGTCACCAGGCTGGAGTGCAGTGGCTTGATCTTAGCTCATTTCAACCTCTGCCTCCCAGGTGTAAACAATTTCTTCCCTCAGACTCCCAAGTGGCTGAGTTCACAGGTGCCCACCACCATGCCCAACTAATTTTTGTATTTTTAGTAGAGTCGGGGTTTCACCATCTTGGCCATGCTGTTCTTGAATTCCTGACGTCATGATCCACCTGCCTCAGACTCGCAAAGTGCTGGGATTAATTACAGGTGTAAGCCACCATGCTTGGCCTGTGTGCTTTTTAAGTATTTAGCAATGTGCCCTTATCCTAAACTCCTCTTTTTTTTTTTTTTTTTTTTTGAGATGGAGTCTTGCTGTGTTGCTAGGCTGGAGTGCAGCAGCACAATCTCAGCTCACTGCAACCTCCGACTCCCTGGTTCAAGCTATGCTCCTATTCTCCTGCCTCAGCCTTCCAAGTAGCTGGGATTACAGGCACACGGCACCACGCCCAGCTAATTTTTGTATTTTTAGTAGAAACAGGGTTTTACCATGTTGACAAGGATGGTCTCAATCTCCTGACCTCGTGATCCACCTGCCTCGGCCTCCCAAACTTCTGGGTTTACAGGCGTGAGCCACCGCGCCCAGCCAGACTCTTCTTGTTTATGGAGTCTAATGAGAATTCCAGTGTTTTGGTACAGTGGCCCTTCACAGACAGTTATTCCCCACCCAGCCCCTCAAGATGTCACTGAGACTTGAGCAGGTTTGTACTTGTGTATGTTTCAGACTCCTACATAAATAACTTTTGTGGTGGTAACTCCGCTCTATCACTAACACAGTCCAGTGACCCCAGAGCCACACGGACCGTAAACATGACTCAGAAGCTGTATGATTACAGCAGCTCCAGGCCTGTAGTTCAGTGTAATCTTCTAACTGAAGTCAGGTGTGTGGAAGGGCCAAAGGTTATACGTAAATGAGCTGAAGGGAGACAGATGCCAAGCTCAGTCATGATTCAAAGGCACTTCTTGCTTAGATTTAGAAAACGTTCTCTATGCTTAATAGTCTTTGACCCATTTTTTTCTGACCCACCCATTGTAAGTGACAGTCATGGAGTGGCGATTTCTCTAGCTTCTTCCTTGGAAGAGCGTCCATTCAGCCTGCAGTTCCCAAGGAGTGTCACAAAAACAAGGCTCAGGGCACAGACAGAACTCTGGCAGTGAAGGTGAGTGAGGGTGTTGTTCTGGGTGGCTCTGAGCAGGGCATCTGGGAAGGAAGGGAGCCGGGCTGGTGTGTGTTGCAGACTTTTTCCGCGGCGCTGGGGTGGGGGTAGCTGGTGTCTGCTGCTCCGTGAATGAGTCATGAGCTGAGGGAAGAACTTGCTCTAGGGAGGAGCTGCGTCTGGCCTGTAGTGTCTCCAGGAGCACCAAGGGGCAGATGAATATTTTCCAGTAGTTTACCTGAGCATTTCAGAGAGGGGACTATCTCTGAACAATGCAGATGGAAACCCAGAAGGAGAGAGGGAGCCAGTACACATGGTGTGCTGAGTGGGATGGAGGCTCTGCATCTGCCCAGACCGAGGGGCTCCTGAGCACCAGGGAGAACATTCAGACTGTGGGGGAAAGAGTGGGCAAGAGCAACAGACCGGGGGATATTGTGGGAGAGTCATAGCAGCCCAACAGGACGGAGTGTAGGCAATCCCAGAAGCGGACAGTCTCAGGGAGAAAAGGGAAATGTAGAAGGCAGGGAAATGTTGAAGGCAAGGAAATGACGAACCCTGGGTGGGACTCAGTCAGCCTGTTCTTGAGTACTTTCTTATTGAGATCGCCGTATGGTGCAAATGAGAAACTTATCCACTGCCAGACTGTAAAGACCCCTGCAAGTCCTTGCATCTGACGCCCTCATCAGTCACAGTGGGGCCTGGAGAGGGGAAGGGACTTAGCTAAGGTCATACAGCCAGTTGCTTATAAATGACACATTTTTCCAGCTCCATGTCCACCACTAGGATGTAAGCAAGTGACCTGCTGAGCTTGTGCTCACCACCCAAAGGGTGAAGTGACTTGCCGTACAATGCAAAGGCTGAGTGAACAGAAAATGTGCAGGCAGAATATTTTTGAGAGAGCAGGAGGAGGTGGTGGTCAGACTTGTGGAATTGTTAATAAGCAGGTTTGGATTACGGAATTGAGCTTAGCCTGGCAGCATGAACCAGAAAACAAGAACCAAGGTTGGTTTTCAAAGCAGTTCCTCATCCTTGCACAAGCAGGGCCGTAAAGAACTGAAGAGTCTAGTAGTGTGAGTGTGGTGTATGTGTGTGTGTGGAGGTGGCTGCTTAGATTCGGGGGAGGAGAGTAAAAATAGATCTTTGGGAGAAATGGAATTCATGCAGTAAGACTGGGCTTCCTCCCTGAAATAAAATAATACTTGTGATGGGTGCAGTTGCTCACCTCTGTAATCCCAACACTTTGGGAGACTGAGGTAGGCAGATCCCCTGAGCCCAGGAATTTAAGACCAGCTTGGGCAACATGGCAAAACCCCATCACTACAAAAATTTTAAAAATTAGCCAGGTGTGGCAGTAAACACCTGTAATTCCAGCTACTGGGGAGACTGAGGTGAGAGGATAGCTTGCGCTCAGGAGGCTGAGGCTGCAGTGGCCTTTGATCATGCCACTGCACTCCAGCCTGGGCAACACGGTAAGACCTGTCTCAAAGAAATGAATAAAACAAAATAATACTTGCATTAACAAATATAAGGGAAGAAGATAAGGAGTTTTCCAGTTAAGAAACCAAGAGAAATGCATATATATATTGAGACAGGGTGTCACTGTGTTGCCCAGGCTGAAGTGCAGTGGCATAATGTCAGCTTACTGCAGTCTTGATTTCCTGGGCTCAAGTAATTCTCCCACCTCAGCCGCTCAAGTAACTGGGACCATAGCCGTGTGCCACTATGCCCAGCTAAGTTTTTGGATTTCTGGTAAAGATGAGGTCTTGCTGTGTCTCCCAGGCTGGCCTTGAACTCCTGAACTTAAGTGATCCTCTCACCTTGGCCTCCCCAAGTGCTGGGATTACAGGCATGAACCACTGCACCCTGTCAAATGTACATATATTTTTAAGTGTTTGGCAGTAATCTTTTAAATATGGTTCTGGGAACATTTTTTAGTTCACTGGGTATGAAAATATACCTGATTTCACCAATTTAAGTAATTCATAGGAAGTAACAAAAAAGTCAGAGCCAAATGAACAGTCTGTTTGGTATGGGGCAATGAGGTGAAATAATGAAATCGTCAAATTGGAATGCTTGTTGTGACTGGTAGAAGGTAGAAGAATGCTTGTTGTGGTTGGACGAAGGGGCTTTTGAGAAACAGGATTGTATCCCTGGCCGGCTACAAGAATGTGGGTTGGGGTAAGGGCGCAGGAGCTTGAGAGGGGCACGTTGGGTAGAATTGGGTGGAAAGGATGACATTAAAAGCAGTTAAGTGTACCAGAAAGCACCTATGTGGAATCTCTGTGGGTGGAAATTCCATTCTCAGATAAGGAAACTGTGACACTCGGAATGTGTGTGAGGCAACCTGCCGGAGTAATGAGATGAAGAAACAAAATGTGATGGCTACAGAATGAAGAAGCAAGTAAGGTTGCAGAAGCTACAGTCCTGGGTCAGACACCGACTCCTCCCCTGGACTCGTATATTCTGCACATCTTACTCCCAGATGCCAGGGCTCTGAAACCCAGAGCCGGTTTGACGTTCTCTCCTCCCCATCCATGCAGTCAGCTCATTGATTACTTCGTAGCATTCACCACATTAATTGCTTTCCTACTTCCCTCCTGCTGTTTTGTCTGGGTGCCTCATTCCTGGGTACTGGAGAGACATTCCCACTGGTCTATCTAGTCTGCCATTTCACTTACAGTCTGGAAGAGTGTTCCGTAGTCTCACATTTGACTTTCTATTCTTTACCCCACTCTTGTCTACCAGGTAGTAAGGCTGGGGCCAACCTAGCCATCCAGCTTCCATGAGCCACCTCCATTTCTCACGTTGCCCCTTAGGTTACACGTTCACTAACCTCAGTACCTGCTCTTCTCACACATTTCAACTTTCTTTCCACTTCTGGAAAACATTCGGCTTCCTGCTCCCTTTGTTGACTATTCTCTCTTCCGTCTTACATAGCACAATAATGTGTCTATTTCTTTTTAAATCAAACTAAAACAGTACTGAGCATTTAAGTTATTTAAACACAGACCCAGAGCCTGTGGAAAGATTTGATTCTAACTTGAATAATCTAGCCTATACCCACTCTTTCTGACACTCACCACCCTGCCCCAGCTTTTGACCTTCTTTACCACCTCCCTCTAAAACTGTCTGCTCTTGACACCTTATGAATGGGCTTAAATCATGTCCAGAAGGTGTTCCTTTTGCAACTTTGGACAAATACTTCACCCTCTCTGAGTCTCAGGTTTGCACTTGTCAAATAAAGAATACCTTATAGGGTTATTGTGAAAGAAAATTACCTAGCAGAGAGCTAGATACACGATGAATGCTAAATAGCTAGCATCATTAATATTTTGCCTAAGGACCGATTTCTGGGTTAAGTAAGCTATTTCAGCCTCTCATGGTCTTGTAAAACATACAAACACACAAAATTGGCTATCATTTATAGCCTTTTACCTGTTAAGGCTCTTTCAGTTTTTCTAAAAGATAAATTAGCATTCCCAAAGCAAGATTCTATCTGCACTTGAAGTGGAGAATAAAAAATCTAAAAGATTTCCATCTAGACTTGGTCAAGGCATTTATTTTTATTTTATTTAAAGAAAATTGTAAGATAACTTTTAAAGTAGAGATGGCGGGGGGGGGGGGTGGTCTTGCCATATTGCCCAGGCTGGTCTTGAACTCCTGGACTCAAGACTCAAGTCATCCTCCCACCTCGACCTCCCAAAGTGCTGGGTTACAGGCATGAGCCACCACATGTGACTTTGGTTAAGGCATTTTTAGGTAATTAAACCTCAGTTTCTTGCTCTGTGAATTTGGATAATTACATTTATATTTTCACACCTGCTCAACCTCCCCTCTAGGCTCTATGGACCTGTTCGGGCTTTTGATCATTTCCCAATCCAGCACATCTCCAAGCTTTTTCTACCTGTGCCCTCAGGCTGTCCCTGGCAGATATCAATGCTACTTTTTCTACCTGTGCCCTCAGGCTGTCCCTGGCAGATATCAATGCCACTTTTTCTTCTACCCAGTGGCCCTTCCCTATGTTGCCGTTTCCATAGGAAACATAGTGAGCCTGTCTAAGACCAATTTTCTTCCTGCTACGTGCTGTTCTCCTGCATGCCTTTCTCTTGACTTGAACTAGTTCTCTATGCTGAATAGATCTAAGAGCTGCCTTTAGCCTTTTTAGTCGGAGTCTCTCTTACCCTAGTTCTGTACTTTTCTTACAACAAGGGTGAGTTCTACCCTATGGGGGAAACTTACAGACCCAGATAACCACATATCTAACCAGATAACCACAGGAATTTTAACGTCAACATATAGAAACGAAGCTCTCCTTTTTCCTAAATTTGCTTCATCTCTGATATGAGTTGGATGTTTGTCCCTTCCAAATCTTATGTTGAAATGTAATTCCCAGTGTTGGAGACGGGGCCTGGTGGAAGGTGTTTGGGTCATGAGGGAGGATCCCTCATGAATAGCTTGGTGCTGCCCTTGCAATCACGATTGAGTTCTCGCTTTGATTTTTATGCCACATCTGGTCATCTGGTTATCTGGTTGTTTAAAGGAGCGTGGCACCTCCCTCCTCGTCCCTTGCTTGTTCCTGCTCTCTCTTTGCCTTCGCCATGACCCTGAGCTTCCTGAGACCCTCACCAGGCAGATGCCACCACCATGTTTTCTGTACAGCCTGCAGAACCGTAAGCCAGTTCGACCCCTTTTTACCTAGCCTAGCAATGCAAAAATGGCACAATACAATCTCCATTATTTTTCTCAATTCTAGCATTTCTTAGTTACCAAAGTCTTATTTTATTTCAGTTAATTCTCTACCACATTATATTGATTCTGACTAAAATACTCCTCAAGGCTGAGCATAGTGATTCACGTCTGTAATCCTAGCACTTTGGGAGGCTAAGGTGGGCGGATTACCTGAGGTCAGGAGTTTGAGACCAGCCTGCCAACACAGTGAAACCCCGTCTCGACTAAAAATACAAAATTAACCAGGTGTGGTGGCACATGCCTGTTATCCCAGCTACTTAGGAGGCTGAGGCAGGAGAATTGGTTGAACCTGAGAGGTGAAGTTTGCAGTGAACCAAGATCATGCCATTGCACTCCAGCGTGGGCAAGGAGTGAAACTCTGTCTCAACAACAACAAAAAAATTCCTCAAGCTGTTTTCTCTCTTCACCCTGCCCTTCTCTACACATCTCACAAGGCTGTCTCAGTAGCCTCAGATTATGTCCCGGCATCTCCTCTCTACATCTATCAATCTCATTCTCTGTTCAACTTTCTAAAACACAAATGTGGGCAAGTCATGCCCATGAGTTAAAATCGCCAGTGCTGCTGTTTGCCCAAAGAATCATCCTAACCCTAAGCATTGTGTGAGGCTTTTCCCCATCTCCCTCGCAGCCTAATCTGCCACCTCAGCCCCTCCACTCCCAGCCAGCCACTCCGAGCGTCTCCCTCATCTTCTTACCAATCTCAGTGTTCTTACACTGGCTATACTTTCTACCTGAAATATCCTTCCTTATTTCCCTGCTTATCCAAATCCCACTGTTCCTTCACGAGCTAGCTCTAATGCCTTAGACTCTAAAACTTCTTTCTTCCATTTGAGCTCCTGCCACTCTTCATTCGTAGGCTGCCACCTCACAGCATCGGCCCCCTATATTGTAACTGGTCACATGCACTGTCGGGCAGTTCCCGGAAAGCTGGGAAGAGATTTTGTTTATATTTGTGCTCACTCAGTACTGTCACCTGATGGAACGGATGTCTGCCCCATACCTCAGGGCTTCGCTATCAACTCAAACAAAAGGGTATTTATGAAAGAACAGTATGAACCAAACTACAAATATAAGAATGCTGAATCTCCCGGACTGGCCCTCTGGACTTGAACATCACACTTGCAGGTGGATGAAGAAGGTGCATCATTTCCATGGAAGCAGATTTACTCTTGACTAACAAAGACCATTTACTTGGAGTGGGGCCAAAAAACGTCAAATTGTCTTTTGTAGCCTGTTTCTATCCTGTGTTCCATTTCTGCAAATAATATATAAATAGACACTTCAAATTAATTCTAATGGGCCAGTTCATAAAATTATCTAAATAACTAATATAAAATATTCAGGGCCGGGTGAGGTGGCTCAGGTCTGTAATCCCAGAACTTTGGTAAGCCAAGGCAGGAGGACCTCTTGAGCTCAGCCTGGGTAATACAGTGGGACCCCCACCCCCATCTCTACAAAATATCAAAAATTTAGCCAGGCGTGGTGGTGCTTGTCTGTAGTCCTAGCTACTCAGGAGGCTGAGGCAACAGAATTGCTTGAGTTGGGGAGGTCAGGGCTACAGTGAGCCATGATCACACCACTACACTCCAGCCTGGGTAACAGACTGAGATCCTGTCTCAAGTATTTAGCCTACAGGAACAAAAAATATAATGGGAATCAAACAGATTTTAGAACATGAAAGTTTATGGGTTTTTTGGACAGTTGTGGAGCCTGTATGTGAGTTCTAATGGCGAGGGGTTGGGTGGGGGGTTACTAAAAGGCCAGCAATGAACCCAGGACTGCTTAGGAGTTTGAACAGCAAGAAAGTTGGGTAAAACATGAAGGCCAACTTCAGGTTTATCTATTTGAACTGCAAAGCTAACATGGATGTGGACGACATTAGCAAAGTGCTACAACCAGGATTTGCCAGGTTTAGCAAAAGAATAAAAATTTTAAAAAATTTAAAATGCAGGATATCTAAATAGTGCAGGGAACATACTTATGCTACAAAATTCCTTGTTTCTCTGAAATTCAAAGTTAACTGGACATCCTGTATTTTATCTGGAAAACCAGGCTGTAACTCAGATGACTTTAACAACTTTGAGCCTGGTATTATTGACATGATGGGGCTCTGGGCATTTTGGCAAAAGAGTTGAGGAAGATTCGCCTGAACTTTCTTGCTGTAAACAACCCGTGTTTTAGGGCCGCGGTGTAACTAGTAGCAGACTGCCATCTAGTGGAAATATATTAGTAGTGAAAGCTAAACTTAGAGGACTGGACAGAATTTTTTTTTTTTTTTCCTGGAGTTTGCCGGAAGGATTCCGCTCTGGCCAACTGCGAAGTCCTGAGGTTGCACTGTTAGAGGAGGAGGAGGAGAAGGGCAGGGGAAAGGGAAGGCAGGGGGCCGATGGAAAAGGAGCAAGGCTGAAATGCATTTGTCTCGTGTTTAAGTGGGGCAGTGCCTGGACCATTGCTCCATTCCAGCATGCAGAAACTTTTCTCCCTCTCCATGCAAAACCAGAACAAAAGCTAGAACTACCTGTAAGAAGCACAAGATTCTTCCACCTGAAGATGGCTCAAAGTGATGTGGAACTAACAGAAACAAAATTCTAAAGATATAATCAACCAGCGACAAAGGAAGTCATCCAAAAGGCAACAACGTGACTACACAGGCAAGCTCAGATCTTGAAAAGGTTGAAAAAATGCAAAACTTGAAACACATGCTGGAATTCCAAAGACGGTATCTCAAAGTGAGAAGCCTGGAAGAAACTCCGTGCTGCAAGCATGCTAAAAGACCAGTACTCACAGTAACACTAGCAATGATAATAATAAAACCAAACTTGGGACAGGAAGAAGAAAGAAAAGAGAAATGTACTTCTGCAGGCAGGCATCATAATGTCAACATACGATACAGACACAGCAGGTGCACTTGAGTTTTACTTCAGACTATCTTCCCAAAGAAATGAAAATATTCTAGAAATTAAAAGAGTTGGGCTGTGTGCAATGGCTCCTACCTGTAATCCCAGCACTTCAGGAGGCCAATGCAGGTGGATCACCTGAGGTCAGAAATTTGAGACCAGCCTGGCCAATGTGGTGAAACCCCGTCTCTACTAAAAATACAAAAATTGGCTGGGCATGGTGGTGGGTGCCTGTAATCCCAGCTGCTCAGGAGGCTGAAGCAGAAGAATCACTTGAACCTGGGAGGCAGAGATTGCAGAGAGCTGAGATCACACCATTGTACTCCAGCTTGGGCAACAGAGCAGGACTCTGCCTCAAAAAAAAAAAAAAAAAAAAAAAAAAAAAAAAGATGGATTTAAAAACCCAAATTGGAGTCTTATAACTTTTAAATCATTCTGTATTTTTTTTCTAGTACAGGACAAGAGATGATTTCTAAGACTTAACTAGAGTCTTAGAAAATATCCTAATTTCCAATGACATGTTTTGTTGAAACTAAAGAAAAATAAATTTAATGTAAAATCTTACAGAAGTCTCTGAGATTCTTGAAAGATGGCTTATGGGGGGAGGAGGCAAGATGGCGTCGTAGAGGCGACTCAGGATTGCAGCTCTCGGTGAAGGCGCAGAGGGTGAGTCCTAGCCGCATTCTCGGATGGACCTTTTATGCCCACAGAGTGTTGAATGTCCCAGGTGTGGGAGAGACACTGGACCCTAGTGCAGCCGGCTAACGCAGCCGGCTCCCGCCACCTCTTCGGCCGGCGCCGCAGCGGGACCCGGCGCGAAACTCACTGGTCTGGGTGCCCTGTTAAACCGGCAATCTGAGATTTGGAAGGGCAGATTGGCATGTCCATCTGATTGAACGGGACTTGGACAATGAGCCAGACCAGGAGTTTCCTGGGAAGCATGATCTGAGCCGGGGTAGTGGGCAGCGGCACGGGAGATCGCACGGATCCCAGTGCCCTATTGGCAGGCTCCTGGGGCGCCAGTGAGAGAGTCAACCTTTCAGCTTGGGGAGAGGAAGAGAGAGAGAGAGAGGACGGACTCTGAGGCAGGGAGCTGGGTGATCGGGCTCGGCGGGTCCCACGCTCACGGGGACAAGCAGGGCGGCGACTGGAGGCGCTTGGGGCTGAGAGTTTTGCTGCCGGCATCTAGGACGGTGCAGCCCAGTGAGGGAGGGGCGTCCACCATCTCTGACGCAGTGCACCCCCACTGAAGTACCGCCCAGGTCTGACGCAGCCTGCCATTGCCGAGGCAACCTGCCATAACAGGGAGACTCCGCCAGGCAGCAACGGGCGGACCCGCGCTAGCAGGTCAGAGCCCCGGCAGGCAAATAGTGAATAGACTGCTGCCTAGTGGAGTAGGACAGTGCAACAGATACTCATAAAGAAAGCCCCAACTCCCTGAGACAGAGCATCTAAGGGTGAAAAAAAAAAGGGTGGTGTTTTATGAGTTCTATTGCAGCAGACATAAACAACCTCCCAACAACACTGAATGAACAAAGGAGCTCACAGCTCAGCACTGGAGCTCCTATAAAGCACAGACTGTCTCCTCAAGCAGCTCCCTGACCCCTGTATATCCAAGGAGTCACCCCAGAAAAGGACTAATCAGACTGACATTTGGCTGGCATCATTCTGGAACAAGGGCAGCAGAAAAAGAAACGGGTATCATCCCTCACTGTTCCGCAGCTGCTGCAGGTATACCCCAGACAAACAGGGCCTGGAGTAGACCTCAGCACTCATACAGCAGAGGGGATAGACCACTAGAGGGAAAACTAAGTAACAGAAATACTTCATCATCAACAATCTCAGCGTCCACACAGAGACCCAATTGAAAAATCAGCAACTACTAAGATGACAGGCGGATAAATCCATAAATGTGGGAAGAAACCAGCGCAAAAAGGAGGAAAACACCCGAAACCAAAACACCTCACCTCCAAAAAAGGACCAAAACTCCTCACCAGCAAGGGAACAAAGCTGGACGGAGAATGAATGTGACAAAATGACGGAATCAGACTTCAGAAAGTGGATAATGAGAAACTTCAGTGAGCTAAAGGAACATGTTCTAAACCAGTGCAAAGAAACTAAGAACCTTGAAAAAAGATTTGAAAAAAGATTCGAGGAATTGATAACAAGAATGGACAACTTAGAGAGGAATATGAATGAATTGAAGGAGCTGAAAAACACAACATGAGAACTTCGCGAAGCATGCACAAGTTTCAACAGCCGAATTGACCAAGCTGAAGAAAGAATATCAGAAGTTGAAGATCAACTCAATGAAATAAAATGAGAAACGAAGATTAAAGAAAAAAGCACAAAAAGGAATGAACAAAATCTCCAAGAAATGTGGGACTATGTGAAGAGACCCAACCTACGTTTGATAGGTGTACCAGAATGTGACGAAGAGAATGAATCCAAGCTGGAAAACACTCTTCAGGATATTATCTAGGAAAATTTCCCCAACCTAGCAAGACAGGTCAATACTCAACTCCAGGAAATACAGAGAACACCACAAAGATACTCTGCAAGAAGAGCAACCCCAAGGCACATAATCGTCAGATTCACCAGGGTTGAAATGAAGGAGAAAATACTAAGGGCAGCCAGAGAGAAAGGTCGGGTCACCCACAAAGGGAAGCCCATCAGACTCACAGCAGATCTCTCGGCAGAGACTCTACAAGCCAGAAGAGAGTGGGGGCCAATATTCAACATCCTTAAAGAAAAGAACTTTCAACCCAGAATTTCATATCCAGCGAAACTGAGCTTCATAAGTGAAGGAAAAATAAAATCCTTCACGAACAAGCAAGTACTCAGAGATTTTGTCACCACTAGGCCTGCTTTACAAGAGCTCCTGAAAGAGGCACTACACATAGAAAGAAACAACCAGTTCCAGCCATCCTAAAAGCATACCAAATGCTAAAGACCATCAACAAAATGAAGAATGTACATGAACCAACGGGCAAAACAGCCAGCTAGCATCAAAATGGCAGTATCAAATTCACACATAACAATATTAACCCTGAATGTAAATGGGCTAAATGCACCAAGCAAAAGACACAGACTGGCAAATTGGATATAAAACCAAAACCCATCAGTGTGCTGTATCCAGGAAACCCACCTCACATGCAAAGATACACAAAGGCTCAAAATAAAAGGATGGAGGAAGATTTACCAAGCAAATGGAGAGCAAAAAAAAGCAGGAGTTGCAATTCTCATCTCTGATAAAATAGACTTTAAAGCAACAAAGATCAAAAGGGACAAAGAAGGTCATTACATAATGGTAAAAGGATCAATACAACAAGAAGAGATAACGATTCTAAATATATATGGACCCAATGTAGGAGCCCCCAGATATATAAGGCAAGTTCTTAATGATTTACAAAGAGACTTAGACTCCCACACAATAATAGTGGGAGACTTTAACACTCCACTGTCAATAGCAGACAGATCAACCAGACAGAAAATTAACAAGGATATCCAGGACTTGAACTCAGACCTGGAACAAGCAAACCTGATAGACATTTACAGAACTCTCCACCCCAAATCCACAGAATATACATTCTTCTCAGCACCACATCACACCTACTCCAAAATTGACCACATAATTGGAAGTAAAGCACTCCTCAGCAAATGCAAAACAACTGAAATCATAACAAACAGTCTCTCAGACCATAGTGCAATCAAGTTGGAACTCAGAATTCAGAAAATAACTCAGAACGGCACAGCTTCATGGAAACTGAACAACTGGCTCTTGAATGTTGATTGGATAAACAATGAAATGAAGGCAGAAATAAAGAAGTTCTTTGAAACCAATGAGAACGAAGACACAACGTACCAGAATCTCTGGGACACATTTAAAGCAGTCTGTAGAGGAAAATATATAGCAATAAGTGCCCACATGAGAAGAGTGGAGAGATCCAAAATTAACACCCTATCATCAAAATTGAAAGAGCTAGAGGAGCAAGATCAAAAGAGCTCAAAACCTAGCCGAAGACAAGAAATAACTAAGATCAGAGCAGAATTGAAGGAGATAGAGACAAGAAAAACCCTTCAAAACATCAATAAATCTAAGAGCTGGTTTTTTGAAAAGATCAACAAAATAGACAGACCACTAGCCAGACTGATAAAAAAGAAAAGAGAGAACAACCAAATAGATGCAATAAAAAACGATAAAGGGGAAATCACCACAGATTCAACAGAAATTCAAACCATCATCAGAGAATACTACAAACAACTCTATGCACATAAACTAGTAAATCAGGAAGAAATGGATAAATTCCTGGACACCTGTATCCTCCCAAGCCTAAACCAGGAGGAAGCCGAAACTATGAATAGACCAATAACAAGGTCTGAAGTTGAGGCAGCAATTAAGAGCCTACCACACAAAAAAAGCCCCGGTCCAGATGGGTTCACAGCCGAATTCTACCAGACACACAAAGAGGATCTGGTACCATTCCTTCTGAAACTATTCCAAATAATCCAAAAAGAGGGAACCCTTCCCAAATCATTTTATGAGACCAACATCATCCTGATACCAAAACCTGGCAGAGACTCAACAAGAAAAGAAAACTTCAGGCCAATATCCATGATGAACATAGATGCAAAAATCTTCAATAAAATACTGGCAAACCAATTGCAACAGCACATTAAAAAACTTATCCATCATGATCAAGTAGGATTCATCCCGGGGATGCAAGGCTGGTTCAACATACGCAAGTCTATAAATGTAATTCACCACATAAACAGAAGCAAAAACAAAAACCACATGATTATCTCAATTGACGCAGAGAAGGCATTTGACAAAATTCAACAGCCCTTTATGCTAAAAACCCTCAATAAACTTGGTATTGATGGAACATATCTCAAAGTAATAAAAGCTATTTACGACAAACCAACAGCCAATATCATACTGAATGGGCAAAAACTGGGAGCATTCCCTTTGAAATCCGGCACTAGACAAGGATGCCCTCTCTCACCACTTCTATTCAACATAGTACTGGACGTTCTAGCCAGAGCAGTCAGTCAAGAAAAAGAAATAAAGGGTATTCAAATAGGAAAGGTGGAAGCCAAATTGTCTCTATTTGCAGACAACATGATAGTATACCTAGAAGACCCCATCACCTCAGCCCAAAACCTCCTGAAACTGATAAGCAACTTCAGCAAAGTCTCAGGATATAAAATCAATGTTCAAAAATCACAAGCATTCCTATGCACCAATAACAGACTTAAAGAGAACCAAATCAAGAACGAACTGCCATTCATAATTGCTACAAAGAAAATAAAATACCTAGGAATACAACTCACTAGGAATGTAAGGGACCTCTTTAAGGAAAACTACAAACAACTGCTCAACGAAATAAGAGAGGACACAAACAGATGGAGAAACATTCCATGCTCGTGGTTAGGAAGAATCAGTATCGTGAAAATGGCTATACTGCCCAAAGTAATTTACACAATCAATGCTATCCCCATGAAACTACCATTGAATTTCTTCACAGAACTGGAAAAAAACACCATGAATTTCATATGGAACCAAAAAGCCCGCATAGCCAAGTCAATTCTAAGCAAAAAGAACACAGCAGGAGGCATCACGCTACCAGACTTCAAACTATACTACAAGGCTACAGTAATCAAAACAGCATGGTACTGGTACCAAAACAGAGATATAGACCAATGGAACAGAACAGAAGCATCGGAGGCAACACAAAATATCTACAACCATATTATCTTTGATAAACCAGACAAACACAGGCAATGGGGAAAGGATTCCCTATTTAATAAATGGTGTTGGGAAAACTGGCTAGCCATTTGCAGAAAGCAGAAACTGGACCCCTTTCTGACACCTTACACTAAAATTAACTCCAGATGGATTAAAGACTTAAACGTAAGACCTGACACCATAAAAACCCTAGAAGAAAATCTGGACAAAACCATTCAGGACATAGGAGTAGGCAAGGACTTCATGACCAAAACACCAAAAGCATTGGCAACAAAAGCCAAAATAGACAAATGGGACCTAATCAAACTCCACAGCTTTTACACGGCAAAAGAAACAGTCACTAGAGTGAATCGGCAACCATCAGAATGGGAAAAAATCTTTGCAGTTTACACATCTGACAAAGGGCTGATATCCAGAATTTACAAAGAACTCAAACAGATTTACAGGAAAAAAACAAACAAGCCCATTCAAAAATGGGCAAAGGATATGAACAGAAACTTTACAAAAGAAGACATACATGAGGCCAACAAACATATGAAAAAGTGCTCATCATCATTGGTCATTAGAGAGATGCAAATCAAAACCACATTGAGATACCATCTCACACCAGTTAGAATGGCGATCATTAAAAAATCTGGAGACAGCAGATGCTGGAGAGGATGTGGAGAAATAGGAACACTCTTACACTGTTGGTGGGAGTGTAAATTAGTTCAACCATTGTGGAAGACAGTGTGGCGATTCCTCAGGAACCTAGAAATAGAAATTCCATTTGACCCAGCAATCCCATTACTGGGTATGTATCCAAAGGACTATAAATCGTTCTACTATAAGGACACATGCACATGAATGTTCATTGCAGCACTGTTTACAATAGCAAGGACCTGGAACCAACCCAAATGCCCAACGATGATAGACTGGACTGGGAAAATGTGGCACATATACACCATGGAATATTATGCAGCAATCAAAAATGATGAGTTTGTGTCCTTTGTAGGGACATGGATGAATCTGGAGAACATCATTCTCAGCAAACTGACACAGAAGAGAAAAAGCAATACCGCATATACTCACTCATAGGTGGGTGAGAAAAATGAGAACACGTGGACACAGAGAGGCGGTCTACTATACACTGGGGACTGTTGGGGGGAATGGGGGAGGGACAGCAGGGGAGGGCTGGGTGGATGACCTGGGGATGACTACCAAGTGTGGGTGAAGGGGAGGAAGGCAGCAAAGCACACTGCCATGTGTGTACCTATGCAACTATCTTGCATGTTCTGCACATGTACCCCCAAACCTATAATGCAATAAAAATTAAAATAAAAAAAAAAAGATGGCTTATGAACACTTAGGTAAAAAATAACCATCAAAAACAACAGGTGTTCCTTATGAATAAGCCATGCCAAACTAATCCATCTCGTTTGTTACATATTTATGTTTACAAAAATGTTATATTATCAGAGCACTATACACAGAATATGTTTTTGATTTTATTGAATCATACAGGAGTTTTATCCCTGAAATCCTTGAAGGAGCTAGTAAAGGATGGTATGGGATGATAATACAGTTTAGAAAAATGTGTTGTAGTTTAACCGTCTACTCAAGAAATTACCCATTAATGGAGTCATTTCAAAGAGGAGTGTCAAAATGTCCTGTACTGACCTATATATCCTGTTTACTTATTAATTATTTAATTTTAAAATGTGTAAAACTCCTATAATTTGCAGGCAGAACAAAACTGAACTCCAGACCATATTAAGCTCAATATTGGGCTAACATTGACAAAATGAAACTGAACAGGCCATATGAATCTCTGCATCAGATTAGAAATGTCAATTCTTCAAGTGCAAAATGAGGAAGGTAAACTGCCTTAAAAACAGCCTCTATTAAAATGACCTACAGGTCATAGTTTTGGACCAAGAAAATGAACCAGCTGTACAAAAATGCTAATGAGTTTTTAACAGAGACACTATTTGCAGAGTATCCTGTTTAATGGGGATGACAGTTGTACCAAACTGTTGACTAGACCACATTTAAAGTCAGCTTCATTTCCGACACTACTCCTAAAAGGAACACGGAAAATCTCACATTTATCTGAAAGGAGGCATCCAGGGTGGCAAAGAGCCTGGAGGCTGAGGCCCATGAGGGCTAGCAGACAAAGCTTCCATCACTGCCTGTAGAAGGCAAAACTTTTATAATAGGAATGATAGACAGTCCTCAGATTTGCAATTTATTTTTTGTAGCACTTGGAAAACAAAATCCAGATCCATCAAACTCGATATTGGTGTATTTCTAGTAGAAGAACTTTATAATAAAGCTGTTCAAAAATTCTGTAGGCTCCTGTGTAAGGGAGTTAGCCCCAAGCCCCAGGCCATCCACTGGAAAAACAATACTTCTCCCATCAATGGTGGGTAGAAGAGATTCCTGCAAGTCAGGAGCTTGGATTTTTTTCTTTCACCCCTAAGTTTCCATACTTCTAAGAAGTTTTCACCATTTTCTTTTTGTTTGGGGTTTAATTCTCAATTAACTCATTGTATTTTTAGTCTACTATTAGATCATCAAAACTTTTTATCTAGGAGTTGCATGTAAGGACAGACCTCAAAGTTGATTACCCTCCAATTCTTGGTGTTAGATGCTGTTTTTGCTCCATACAGAGGTGCTACTACTCATTGAATATTGGAGGCATGAACCAGTTAAGGTCTGGAGGAGAAAATATCCAGCCACCGTGGAGGGCTTCGAAAGCAACAGAATGCTCTGATGATTGATGGAAAGAGCAGGTATAATCTTCCATCTTATTTCCCCTATGTCTGGTTTTAGGCTGTTCATTTCATGAACCTCATGAGACAGAATGTAAAAAGAGATGTAAATGTATACTTCTAAAATCTCAGTTATGCATAATACATTGCATAATTCAACAAACACATATCCTAATCTGTAAATTAAGGAGACTGAAATCTGGCTATTACAATCCCCATCACATACAAGCAAAGCCGACCTTCTGGTTTCCTATTTTTGCCCCTCTGGTGGATTTCTGCATCCTTTCAGACATTTCCTCATCAGCTTGCATTATCTATTGCTTAAATCACACCTCCCTAATCCTTAGACACTCCTCCTCTTTATCTTAGGAGGACACTGATCTTTATAGCTATTTTCTTTCTCCCTTTTCATATTCATCTTCCTGTCCCTTCAGCTTTCTCTGCTTTCAGTTCCACTTCCTGATTCCTGTGTCATCTTCCTGTCTCTCCCACCCGAGCCTCTTTCCTTTGTTCCGCTCCTGACCTGTTCTTTCCTACTGTAGACCCCTCAGGTCCCTTTCCTCCAATTTCTAGATCTGTGCCTTAACTTTTCTCTTCTGTTTAAACGTATTTTAGGGTAGATTTTCTTCTATGGTTCTCTACCTCTTTCATCACCCAGTCAACGTTTTGCTACTTCTCATACTTACTGTCTTCACCCTTCATTCACCTTTCTGGTCCTTTTCAGTTACAACTCCTAGGCACCACTCTCTTTTTTTTTTTTTTTTTTTTTTTTTTTGAGATGGAGTTTCGCTCTTGTTACCCAGGCTGGAGTGCAATGGCGCGATCTCGGCTCACCGCAACCTCCGCCTCCTGGGTTCAGGCAATTCTCCTGCCTCAGCCTCCTAAGTAGCTGGGATTACAGGCACGCACCACTGTACCCAGCTAATTTTTTGTATTTTTAGTAGAGACAGGGTTTCACCATGTTGACCAGGATGGACTCGATCTCTTGACCTCGTGATCCACCCGCCTCGGCCTCCCAAAGTGCTGGGATTACAGGAATGAGCCACCGCGTCTGGCCCTACTCTTCTCTTTTTATACAAATTGGTTGCTTACCCTCCTTCTCATTCTCCCTTTAGCCCTTAACATGCTAAAGCAGGATCTCAAGCATAGAACCAGTAAGTTCTAATTGATCTTTCTTTCTCATTGCCTAATTTGTCATTTGCCTAATTTGGCTCACCCCCATCAGAGGACAGAAGGAAGCTATTCAAGTACAACATGAATGCAGAATCACTCTGTGCAATGGAACAGGAGGTGGTATATCCTCACGCAGTGTCCATTCCTTCTTGAGCTCCTGACCCCTTGTGGAGGCATCTAGGGAGCATTCTCCATCTTTGGGTAAGCTCTCTCGTTCCCTCCTCTTCCAACATCTCAACCTATAACCAGACCTCCCGAGATTAGCACCCAATTTCAGAAAGTAACCATAAACAAATGGAGGAGGTAAAATTGTAGTCTATGGGTAAGCGTTGAGCATGGAATGGTTGGTGATAGTTTTAGGTGCTCACTCAGGTGCCTGGCAAAGTGTCACTTGGTGCCTCTGCAAGCTGGGGTGGGAGAGACAGAAACTATTCTGGATGCTTCATCCTGGCCCAGGGAGGTCTGGACCATTACAATATGGGGATGCTGTCGCGTCCTCCTCTGCAGGCGAGAACTTCTCTCCCAGCCCCAACTCACCCCCATTCCTCGGGATCTGCCCTGAGGAGGCACCTGGCAATAGCCCTACAATGTGCCCCCACTGGAGCCTGGTCTCCCAGGCCACTCCCAGCCCAAATCCCCTTATCCCTCTCATCCCCACCTCCTGTACTAGTCCGTGCTCCCTCACTTATCCTTCTCCACTAGATATCCTGGAGGATATTTATATCCTCAATAAAATATATATTATATCTGAGGATATCAATATCCTCAGAGCGCTCCCCAGCCCCCACTCCCGCACACACAAAAGAACTGTGGGAAAATAAGTCATAGTTCATGATACCACAGAAGTGATCTCAGATAGTCTCAGGCTTCTCTTGTGATTCTGTCCCTACAGGGCCCCACTTCCAGAGAGAGGCCCAGACCCAGATTTGCTCAGGTTCAGTCATGGGTTTGGGAATAGAATATGGTTAAATGTCAGGACATTTTCAGAAGGAAGAGCCCAAGATGCCCAGTTCCTTCTTTAGTGGGAGAGATAGGCCCCAGGAAGAGGCCCTCCACGTGGTCATGCCCAGTGGTGCCCCCATCTGAGAATGACATCCAACAACTGCTCAGCCGAGTAGAAGAAAAGGCAGAAAATGGAGCTCTTCATTAGTGTGAGTGCAGAGACGCATAACCACAGAGAAGACCCCACAACAGACTAGTTTACTGCTTACAGTGGACACTCCAGCTCAGTCATCAAGCAGGATAGGAAACAAACAAAAACACCTGGTACAACATTCACAAGTAACACTGGAACCCCACATAGACATGTGGAGAAAAAGAAAGGGCCCTCCCTCTTCCTTCTTATATCAGCAAGAAGAGCCTATGCAGGGGAAACGTCCGACTCCGCCTCAGTCTACAGAGTCCACACTCTTTCCCAAACCTCCAACCCCTATCCTCTGAGTGGGCCCAATCCTATCCCACCAAACAGCCCCTTTTCACTCTTTGGCCCCCGCAACTAGGGGACATGACTATTCCTGTCATCCCCTCTGGCCTCGTCCAGTGCTGAGGGCTGATCCGGGGAAGCAGCCGGCGGTTCCTCTTTTGGCTTGCTGAGTAAGAGCCCGGTCCCTGGCCTGGCCCCTTCAGGCAGTCGGGAGGGACCTGACAAAGGCTGCCTGCCCCGAGCCTGAGTGCAGGGAGCTGGAAATAGATCAGGAAAGTAGCCATCACCTCCTGGGGGGTGCCCCAGAGCTTGCGGGCAGAATGGACCGGGGAAGGGCAGTTCTAGCAAACAGGGGTCACTCCAGGAGGCTGTACCTGTGGGGTCAGAGGATGGAGGAATTATCAGACAGGACTAAGTATCAACGATCATTCAGGGTCTTCTACAAAAGATCCCCCCACACCCCAACACACAGACACAGCTTAGGACCCCAGTGCAAGTCTGGGTGAAACTCTAGCCTCACACTCTCCTCAGAACCACAGGTGCTCTTGGACTCAAGGTCCTGTGGTTTAGTGACATTGACACAAGTGAACCATGGATCAGGCCAATGCTGTCTCGTACCCGCAACACGGAGACCAGGAACCCCCTGATCTTTCCCCACCCTCTGCTAGAATCTAGTTTTAATATGACAGATGTTTCTAGGACTTCAGAGATCCAAGTGGCCCCGCAGAATATTAGCTGCCATCTACTCTAGGCCAAGTATTTTTGTTTCTAATCCTCATCAAATCCCTCCCTGACATAGAACTATCAATCCCATTTCAGAGTCCTGGAAACTGAGACTTGGCAGAGCTAGTAACTGGCTGAGCTGGACCTCAAACCCGTTTTCCTAATGCCAGACTCCAGAGTTCTCTGCTAACTCTGTGCTCTGCAGCCTCTGCAGAATTTGAGGGATAAGAGCTTAATCAAGAGAACTAGGGGCAAACAAAAGGTTTCACTCACCATCCATGACCTGCCTCAGTCTACCCTCCAGATAAGGTGGCTCTCTGTCCCTTTCCCACCTTCCTCAATCACAAGGGGACCTTCTCTCCCAGCCCCAACTCACTCATATTCCCAGCAGGCGGCTGCATCAGGATCTGCCCCGAGGAGGTGCCTGGGCAATAGCCCTGCGGTGTGCCCCCGCTGGAGCCACAGGGAAACGTAAACAGAGAGTCTTCAGGCGGTGGAAGTGTCAGTGAACTGGGCATGGAGAAAGGGAAACTGGGGAGGTAGGGAAACTGGGGCTGAGGGGGTTGGAAAAGCGGGGTCTGTGGAGCCTGGGAGAACTGGAAGGACCCCAGCTGGTTGTTCTGCTGGTAATCTTGGGGCTCCAGCTCTTCCAAATATGAACAGGGGGATGGCAGGGCAATGCTGCAAGGACAGAAGAATAGCTGGTGAGGTGCAGGAGTCAGGGAGGCATGGGAGTGGGGAGCTGCGGGGGTGGGGGAGCTCCCCATTCCTACCACAGTAACCGAGTCTCTTCCTTGCACCTCCTTCGCATCTCCATGGTGACCCCGGCCTTGCAAGGCCACTGTAGCTGCCTCTTCTCCCTCTTCCTGCTCCTAGCATCTTGCCCTTGTTTCTGCTCTATTGCTGTGACCCCTCCCCCACCCCCAGGTCATTACCAGCCCAGATCCCCTTATCCCTTTTATCACCATCTCTGCCACTGCTCCGTGTTCCTCTCAGGGTCTATCTTCTCTCCATCTATACCCTCCACTCCTGATAACTCAAGTGATCTACACCCATAGGTTCCTTACCTTGTCCCCCAGGACCCACAGGGGCCATTCTTGTGGCTGCTGTCACTGCCGGCAATGTCCATCAGCAGTGGCATCAGTTGGGGGGTGTGGACAGGACCAAGGGAGAAAGGAAGGTTGGCCCTTCGCACAGGTGGGGGGCTGAAGAGTGGGGGCGTTGCCACCCGCTGAGCACCCTCACTGGGTTGGGTGGGGGCCAAAGTCTGGTCAGACGTCAGCAGCATGGGGGGCTCTAGGAACAGAAGGCAGAGAGGGGCTATCAGGGTAAGGAGGTGGGAGGCAGGTTTGGGATTGCTGAATGGTAGACAAAGCATGCCCACCCACATCCCCCTGAATAGGCCCCGCTGGCCCCAAACACTGGAGGACTCTGGTCACTCCCACCTCCATCAAACAAGCTCCCTGTGTCTTCACTAGCTTTAGCTGCCATTTTCCCCCAGTTCTGAAGGTGGGAGCTCACCTGGAAAGGTATCCAGAGGGGACTCCTGAGGGAAAGGGTCAGGCTTTGGCTCCACAGGCACAGGAGGCAGGAGCTCAGCTGTAGAGCTGGAGGCAGGAAGAACGCAGACTGTAGCTTTAGTGGTTTCTGGCTTTGCACATGTGCCTCATTGCCGGGAGAGACACCAATTCCCAAACTCTGCCTCCTACAGGACACGGGAAACTTCCCAACCCCATGGCAGCCAAAATCCCTCTAAATCTTAGCTGGCAACCCCAGGACTCATGCCTAGCCTTCCAACGCTCTCTTTCTAGATCAGGATCCCAGCTCAGACCCTACTTCCATCCACAGGGATGATACAGAAAGAGGAGAGATTCTTACCTGCACTGACTGCTGGCGGGGCCAGAGGCTGCAGGATTGTCCTTGCTTTCTTTCCCATTCAGTTTCTCTGTTTTTCGCCACTTGGCCCGGCGATTCTGGAACCACACCTGTAGGGGGAAAGGTGCTTGAAGAACTGGAAAAAAGGGGCAGAGACTGAGGCTTAGGTCCTGGCTGTTGCACAAGCAGCTACAGGACTTTGGAAGGTCACTCCAGCACTCTGCTTCCGAGACCTCTGTCAGGCTGGTTTTATCAAAAGTCTCTGCAGTGCCTTCCCTCCTGACAGTCTCAGGCTGTGGGACCCTGGAAACAGTCAGGGACACAACCACATCTGAGGCTAAATTCAGCTCCTACCCTAGCTGCCACTGAGCACTTGCTCTGCAACTTGGGAGTTTCCATGATGGGCCCTCATCCATCCCACCCGCCACCAGTGAGCCGGCCCCCTTTACCATGATGCGCTGGGGGGTCACCCCCACCTTCTGGGCGATTTCCCGACGTTTATCACTGTCAGGATAGTGGTCTTCCTGGAATATCCTCTCTAGCTCCTCCAGCTGATCTGGAAGAAGAAGAAACGTGTGAGGAGGACAAAGGCCAGTGACAGGCAGGAGAGGAGACAGATGCTTGCCAAGTATCTCTAGCAGGTGGGGCCACTGTTCCTAACCCAGCGCCTTCCCAAAGCCTTTTCCCTATTGAGCTGGGCCTTCTCACTCTTGAGTGCTGCAGCAGAGAGCTGTGCGACGTTTACTTTCCTCACTCTTCTACCCTCGTCCCAACCACATTTTCTTTTCTCTGAGATGGCCCAGGCTGGAGTGCAGTGGTGTGATCTCAGCTCACTGCAACTTCTGCCTCCTGGGTTCAAGGAATTCTCCTGATTCTACCTCCTGAGTAACTGAGATTATAGGCACAAGCCACCACATCAGCGAATGTTTGTATTTTTAGTAGAAACAGGGTTTCACTGTATTGGCCAGGCTGGTCTCAAAGTCCTGACTTCAGATGATCCACCTGCCTCAGCCTCCCAAAGTGCTGGGATTACAGGCATGAGCCACTGTGCCTGGCTCCAATCTCATTTTCTGATGTGATAACCCAACCTTCCCTCTGAGGGTCAGAGATAGTGGCACTACCACAACCCAAGAGAGAAGCCAGGACGAAGTGACAAACTAACCACATCATCTGGTCTCCTGAGTTACATTCTTCACGCAGCCCCACTTTCCCAGGATGACCCCAGATCTCTTGAATTTCCTCTCACCTTTAGGGACTTACCTGAGCGGTATAGAGTTCGTGTCTTTTTCCTAAGTTGGCAGGTCACTTCCGGGGGCCCCTGCTTCTGCTCTGTGTTTTGATTGCTCGGGGCCAATGTGCTGAGGAGGTTGGCCAGGTGACAGGGGCCCCGGCCTGACCCACAGGGCACTGGGTTGTGTGTAGCACGGGCTGAGCTAGGGACACCAGGAGATGATATTGGGGCCAGACCCGTGGCATTAGGCTTTTTCTGCTTCCCCGGGGCTGGAGGATAGGACCCCTTTCCTATCTTCACCTCTTCCACTGGGAGGGAACGATCTTCTGCCTGAGGCTGGGGTCTGGAGCGGGCTAGAGTTCTGTCTTTGTGGGAAGCCCGGGAGCTGGGGTGCAGACACAGTCTCCCAGCATCAGCCTCAGTGGATTCTGTAGAAACTGCTGGTGGCTTCTTCTCTCCTGAGTTGGTGCAGGAGGGTGGCAGTTCCTCCCTCTGAGTATCCTGAGCATGAGGGGCTGAGTCCTGTAGCGGTTCCTCCTCCTTGTGTCCTGCGGTCAGGGGCTTGCCTCCAGCTTCCTGGCCTGTGGGGAGCCAACATCCGCTGACCTTAGCACCAAGGAGAAGGAAGAACTGGACCAAGAGGAAGTGTTGCTTCCTGCTCTGCAAACAGTTTGATCTTAAGCTTTCATTTATCCACCTATCAAAGGGGGTAATAATTTCATACTTACCTTTCTAATTTGACTATTGTGAGGATTAAATCAGATAACCCAACTTCTTTGAAAAATGTAGACAAATGTATACAATTCTGGGAAGGCCTTAGCTCATGCTATCTCCTAATTTGGAGGTACTCACTCCCTGTGAGTTCCCTTTTTCCCAGACACCAGGCATACAAGTTTGAGGAACTGTTCAGGGGTCTCCAATGGACCATGATGGGGCTGGGGGTGGACAAGGAAGACAAGAGAAACAGATTGACAGAGATTCTGCTTCTCCCAAGGCTGGATGCAGCTCCCACTGTGTGTCAGGCATTATTGCTTGGAGATGGGACAAGGCAGGATTTGACGGTCCCCCAGAAGCTGGGTCAAGAGCATCAGAGGAGATAACAGGCACAACCAGAGAACTCTGTCTCTGCCAACCCTCCTCAGCCCCATACATGCCCTGACCTCCCCCACAGCACATCCACTTTCTCCCCCTTCCTGCAAAGGAGAATCTTACTCCCTGGTCAACTTCTTTTTCAAGTAAGGAAATTGCAGCCCCGCTAGAACTAAAACCATACTACTCATACCTAAAGCCTGGCTTCCTTTCTGTGAGCTGACGTATGCATCGGGAGCTTACCATGTTCCAGGCATGGCGCTAAGCACCTTTCCAAGATTAGCTCGGTGACTATTTAATCTCTATTAATAATGCTTTCTAGCAGATCAAAGAATGAGGATGAGCCAGCAGAGCCGTATGTCCAAGATCACACAGCACCCTGACTGCATACTCTGTGTACTTAATCACGACATGGAGTCCTTCCTGGGGCCATCAAGTGATCCCCCCACCTTCACCTCCTGACTGACTCATAATCCCAAGAACTCTCAGCTCAGGGAGCTGCTTTACTTTTCCAAGTAAATTGGAACATTTGTAATGAATGCTAAGTAGTGACTAAGAGCTATTGTTACTTTAATGAAAACTGCGAGATAGGTCTTAAGGAACGATTTTTTTTTTTTTTTTTTGAGATAAAGTCTCCCTCTGTCACCCAGGCTGGAGTGCAGTGGCATGATTCTGGCTCACTGTAACCTCAGCCTCCTAGGTTGAAGTGATTCTCGTGCCTCTGCTTCCCAAGTATCTGGGATTACAGGTGGGTGCCCCCACACCTGGCTCATTTTTTTATTTTTAGCAGAAATGGTTTCTCCATGTTGGCCAGGCTGGTTTCCAACTCCTGACCTTAGGTGATCCACCTGCCGCAGCCTCCCTAAGTGCTGGGATTACAGGCATGAACCACAGCGCCCAGCCCTAGAAATGAGGGAAGGTCATGGGCAAAGGTGCTATTGCAAGTCCTTTCCTAGGGCACAGGCTGGATCCGACTTGCATGAGAGGGACTGGGCTGGTGAAGAGGGTGAGCAGGCTCCTATGGGGTGAAGGGACAAAGCTGGCTGGTGGTGTGAGGCAGGGGGAACAAATTTGTTTATGACATTTTAGGAGAGCTTGTACTGTAGCAAAAACCCAGCACTGTGGGTGCTCCTGTCCTATGGGAGTGATGTGCCCTAGTAAGAAGGGGACAGGGACAGACTAGAAGGGTCCTGGGGCTTCCAGGGTTCTCTCCCCTGCGCTCTGGGAGATTGCAGGGCTGCAACCCGAAAGCGCAGGGCGAGGTCTGCCTCCTTCCACCCTACCCTACCCTACCCTACCCCACCGGACTCCACCTGGCCCTCGGCCTCCTGAAGCTCTGAGGTCGTCTAACGCTACCTGGTGACCACAGGCCTCCCCACTCGCCAAGCCCCTCAAGCCGGACCCCCTAGCGCGCTGGGGACTCCGCTCTCACCCCGTGGTCCCTGGCAGGGATCCTGCGTGGGTTCCATGGCCTGGACTCCCGCCTCCGCGGCCGGCCCGTGCTGCACAGGCGCGGCCTAATGAGGCCTCACGGGGCCGGCAGGTGTGCAGCCCGCACGGGCCGGGGAGCCGCAGCCCGAGGCTGCGCCCCCTTACCCCCACCCCCAGGGCGAGGCCGGCCCGGGAGGCTCCGCTGGAGCAGCTGCGAGGGCGGGGAGGACCCGGGCCTGGGCGCCGGCTGCTCCCCTCCCCCGCCGGCCAGGCGCCAGGCCCAGGTGCGGGTCTCCTCCGGGCGGCCCCTCCCGCGGCGGGGCTGGAGGGCGAGGCTGAGGCGGGGGTGGGGGACCGGAGCGAGGCCAGCCGGTGGTCCTCGGAGGGCTGGCGTGGGCTCACCCACACCCTAGTGCGGACTTGGTCCTGGGTCATGGCTAAAGCCTGTGCTCGAAGCCCTTTCCTGTGGACTGGAAGGCGATTTCTAGAGCCACTACTCAAAGGGGTCCCCAAGCGCTGGGTTGCCCAACCCCCACGCTAGAGCCTCTCCAAGCCTCAGTATTATCCTCAAGGTCCGGTCCTGATTTTTTTATTTTTGAGATGGAATCTCACTCTGTGGCCGAGGCTGGAGTGCAGTGGTGCCATCTCAGCTCATGGCTCACCGCAATCTCCTCCTCCCGGGTTCAAGCGATTCTCCTGCCTCAGCCTCATGAGTAGCAGGGATCACAGGCGCCCGCCACCACGCTCAGCTAATTTTTGTATTTTTAGTAGAGACGGGGTTTCACCATGTTGGTTAGGCTGGTCTAGAACTCCTGACCTCAAGTAATCCTCCTGCCTCTGCCTCCACCTCCTAACGTGCTGGGAATACAGGCGTGAGCCACCGCGCCAGGACTGATTTGAGGGTCTCCACTGCACAAGACCTGCGGCAGATGATGAAGAAGGAGCTGAGAGAGCCAGACTCCGTAGATCGGGTGCAGTGCACACAGAGCAAATTCAGGTACAGCCAGAAGGCGGCCCTGCCAGGGAAGGTATGGTCACAGTGTTTTCATCCATTTGATGTTTTGGTTTTCTCTCTCTAAAAATGGAAGGGTCTTTCTTAGGGGAGATCTCACAGGGGTGAATCCTTACGATTCCTGCTTCATGGAATGTTTATTAACATCTTCATACCAGCAAAATCAGAATTTAAAAAATTTTGCCTCTTATTCTGAGTGGTGGAGGGTAGAAAGTCAGTGTGCTGGCCAGATAGAAACAGGTGCTTGGAGCTGGGTGGGGAGCGGAGCGGCCTGGAACAGAATACAGGTGTTTTGCTTTAAGGATTTAAAAGACTCTGGACACCACGTGCTTTCATGCTGAAATCAGCTGTGGGTACATTTCCCTATTCCTTAAATTGCCTTGAGGGGCTTGGCCTACACATGTGGACTTTGGAGGGTTGTGAGAGCTTCAGTTCTTTCTGGAACACAAAAATGTAAACTAACTTCAAATATGATCAAATCTTCAGGCATCTGCTGTTTTATTCTGTTGCCTTCAGTAAGGCAGATAGCCTCTGGTTTGTAAGATGCTCAGATAGGTGGGGAGGCATTCGGATAGTTGGGGCTCAGTTTCTCTGCTAGAAATGAGGCATTCCAGGACAAGTGAGCAAGGTCTGGGGGAAACTGATGTTGCTTTCAGGATCATTTGATGGTGAAAAATGAGGACCATTTGGTGGTGACATGGTAAATGGAACGCAGGCACTTCCTTGCTCACAGAAGCTTACTGGTGGAGGGGAGATCATCAAATGATCATGTTAGGACGGTGTGGTCAGTGGTGACTTAGAAGTATGAAAGGCTAATATGGAGCATGGAGGAGCAGGAACCCCTCCTGGACTAGGAGAAGGCGACACATGGGCTATGAGCTATGGAGTTGACCACATCACAGTCCCACTTAAAACCGGATAATCCTGTAATGCCAGCACTTTGGGAGGCTGAGGCGGGCAGATGACAAGGTCAGATCAAGACCATCCTGGCTAACACAATGAAACCTCGTCTCTACCAAAAAAAAAAAAAAAAAAATTAGCCGAGTGTAGTGGCACGTGCCTGTAATCCTAACTACTACGGAGGCTGAGGCAGGAGAATCACTTGAACCTGGAGGTGGAGGTTGCAGTGAGCCGAGATTGCGCCATTGTACTCCAGCCTGGGCAAGAGTGAGACTCCATCTCAAAAAAAAAAAAAAAAGAACTAAAACTAAAAAAAAAAAAAAAAAAAAAAAAAAAAAAAAAAAAAAACAAAAAACAGTGACCCCTGATTGCCAGGATAAACGCCAGGCTGTGAGGTCTGGGCCTTTCCCCTGGATCCTCAGCTCCCATGTGTTGCCCACCTGGGTATTTCAATGGCGTTGTCTGTGTTTGTCTCTTTTGACCTAATGTTTCTCAAAGAATGCTCTTAAAACCCCAGGTCAGAATTTCTTAGGGAATTTGATTAAAATGGAGGTTCCCATCCCCAGAAATCTTAATTGGCTGGTGCAAGGAGATACCCAGAAATATCCACTTGAAGCCCCTCAGGTAACTTTTGTACATTTCAGAATTTGAGACACTTTTAGACCCTGCAAAAACAAAGTCAGTTAAACCTATCCTGGGGACCAGCACTTTGGGAGGCCGAGGTGGGTGGATCACGTGGTCAAGAGATCGCGACCTCCCTGGTCAACATGGTGAAACCCTGCCTCTACTAAAAATACAAAAAATTAGCTGGGCATGGTGGGGTGTGCCTGTAATCCCAGTTACTCAGGAGGCTGAGGCAGGAGAATTGCCTGAACACAGGAGGCGGAGGTTGCGGTGAGCCGAGATCGCGCCATTGCACTCCAGCCTGGGTAACAAGATCGAAACTCCATCTCAAAAAAAAAAAAAAAAAAAAAAACTATACTGGGGATGGGAGTGGTGCAGGGGATGGTCGGGGCCTGTGTGGGGAAAGGAAATGACCTTTTGTTCTTGCTGAGGTGTCTGCTGCAGTGAGAAGCTGGGTGCAATTAATTTCTTAACAGATTATTCTATCACATTAAACTGAAAATAAGTCATCCTTCTCTGCTGTCATTTATGGTATATTTCCTGTCTCCAGCTGGCTCCCCTCTGCCAGGGTGAAGGTCAGAAAGCAAAGATACAAATTGCCCATAGGCCGGATGGCACCCTTCCACAAACTGAAAGATACAAGGTCTAGCTCTACAAGAGATTAGCATAGAGACTTAGGGAATTAAAAATATTGGCATTTTTCAAGCTGAGCACAGTGGCTCACACCTGTAATCCCAGCACGTTGGGAGGCTGAGGCAGGCAGATACCTGAGGTCAAGAGTTTGAGACCAGCCTGGCCCACATGGTGAAATCCTGTCTCTCTCTACTAAAAATACAAAAATTAGCTGGGCTTGGTGGCATGTGCCTGTAATCCTAGTTACTTGGAAGGCTGAGGCAAGAGAATTGCTGGTACAGGGAGGTGGAGGTTGCAGTGAGCTGAGATTGCACCACCTCATTCCAGCCTGGGTGACAGAGTGAGACTCCGTCTCAAAAATAAAAAAAATTAAAAACTGGCATTTTTCCAAACACAGAAACTTTTTTTTTCTGCAAATAATATAGTTGGATGTTTTGTTTATTTACTTGAAGAATTTTATTGAATGGTTGCAAGTGAATTTTATCTGAGATGTACATTGCATGGGAAAATGTCTTGATGAGTTTTGTTGGGAAGGTGTTGTGTTTTTGATGTATCCTATTAAGTCATATCTTCCATGGATCAACTTCAAGTGAAGGAGGTTTGTCATGGAAGTTAAAATACTGGCTAGAGAAAATACTGGCTGTTCAATTGTATGGAGGACCACAAGGTATTGTTTTAGGAGAATTGGGGCTATTTCTTCCTAAGTCCTATTTGGTTGCATTTATCTTTGTGATCTGTTGACTAGTTCATAGACTCAATCAACTTTGTTTAGAGGACAGGGAGGTTTTTTTATTGTAGTTTTTTTTCTAGTTTCTTAATGTTAGTTGCTTGGTGCCACAAAATAAAATTAGCACTGAGACAAGGGATCTCTCAGCAAAGCAATTTTTACTTCCTGCACTGCAGGAAGGGTACCCCCACTAGCCATCTTGCCATGAGAGTACAATGGACAAAGGAAAAGAAGACATATTTATCCTTTACCCATTTGTGGTTGTCCTTATTGCTATGTCTGATCTCTGTTGGTTGGAGCCATACCTCACAATCTAAACTAAAACCCGATTGATGATGAATAACTTGAAACTTTTTAAACAGTTAAGGGACATGCCTGTGAGCACATCCAGCACAGATATCTTGGTTAAAATACAAGGACATAGAATGTACTACATGCCTATAAGCATGACAAATCTAACAGCTACATAGGATAGGGCTTAACAAAGTGTTGTTAGTAAATTTATTCTTTAACAAGAAAGGAAACTTTGGAGAGGAAATTTCCTACTTCCCACACTTAGTTTTCAGAGCCAGACTATATAACACTACGACCATGCACTTAGCAAGAGCCATTTATTCCAACATCTTTTTCTTCTCACAGATACGAGAATGCCAGAACAAAAAGAAAGGTGTCTGATTCTAAAAAATAGTAATTTTTTTTTCAGTCTGTGAAGACAAAAGTGAAATAAGTGTTCTTGGTCCTTCTCCCTCTCTCTCTATAATAAGAAAAATAACCCAAAACCAGGCAGATGATTGAGAACATTTTTTGAAGCAAAACCACAAGGTAATGTGTTCTGGTTCTGTGGGCCACACCCCAGTGTAGGCAGCAGCAGGTCACTGGAATACCTGGGACCAGAAAGGCAAGAATAAGTTGTGAAAGACCGGGCAGAAAGCTGCACAGTCCCTGGCCAGGGAGATCACAGTCACAGCAAGCATGGGAGGTCAGGGCCCCAGGAAACCACTAGGAAGAGAAGACCTGTCTAAGGCAGAGAGAGTGAAGTGAAACCTGAGCCAGGCACATGCTGACAGACCAGCACTGCCAGAGCCCTGGCTAGTGGCTGGATGATTGAACATACTGGGGACCGATGGAGGGAAAAAGTGAATGGTCCCGAAGACTGGGAGAGATGCTGGGAACTGTCAAAAGTCTCTGTCCTGGGTCTTCCCTTGCAACCCCAGAAAAGGATGTTTTCAGGTTTGCTGTGAAGGGAATTAAGAACACCTGGCTAGTGTGGAAACTGCCGGGCAGGGCAAGGACAAGTTCTGGCGTGAATGAGTGTCGTAACTTCTAATGCCCTTGCCCCAGACACTCAGGATAATGTGCTTATAACAAGAATGGTGACCAGGTTTTAAACATTCTGCTGCTGCTGCTGTTTACAATTGATTGCCACTGCTGGTGTTTTGTAATTGAGAATGTACTTTCACATCTGTTCTGATTTCTCCTGATGTGCCTGAGTTTTGGAGGCATGTTCTTCTTTCTGTTCTATTCTTTCTATTCTATTCTAGTCTTCTCCAGGATTGTAATCGCTGTTGCTAATTATAGCATGGCATTCAAGGACCCCTCAAAACCTGGCCCCAACTCAGGCTTCCTCTTTGGCTACCACCCCTCTCCGGCCCCCCAGCCTCCTCCACTCTTCCAGGCCTTTTCCCCCAAGCTTTTAGTCCTTAGTAATAGCCGTGTCTTCTCAGGATCACAGATCAAGCTGCTTATCAGCATGAAACATCTTTTTTTTTTTTTTTTCTCCTGGCAAAGTCTTACTCATACTCCAAAGCCCAACCCAAATATTCTCTTTCTGGAGAAGCCTGGCTCAGCCTTCCACAGCCGGAATTAACTGCCCCTTCCTAGATCCTCCCCCTTGCACTGTTTACATTTATATTACGTCACTGGACACAGGCTGAACTGATTAGCGCTTTGTGTGTTCTCCACTGGATTGGGAATTCTTAGAGGGTAAGAATTCCCTCTAAGAATGCCGGGTGCTTTCTTCTTGCTTTATAAGTATCAACTCATTGAATTCTAACAACACTATGAAGTTCTATTACGTAATTATCCCCATTTTATTAAAGAAACTGTGGCATAAAGAGTTTCATACTTCTCAAAGCTCACAGTGGCCACCTCAGATTTGAACCTGGTTAGTCTGGTTCCTGCCTGCATGCCTAAACACTAGGCTACACTGTTTATTTGATTGTATCAATCACTGTGCTGGTATAGTGAATCCCACATGGGGGATGGATCATTGCCCAGTGACAAAAAGTTGGCCATTGCCAGGAGTTAGGCAGCAGGGGAGGGAAGTGTCTGTGAGTTGAAAAGGGTAGTAGCAGTGATGGAACGGTTCTGAATTTTGGCTGTAGTAGTGGTTCCACACATCTACATACAAGATAAAACTGCACAGAACTGGCAGGGTGCAGTGGCTCACCCCTGTAGTCCTCCAAGCACTTTCGGAGGCCGAGGTGCGGGGATGATGAAGTCAGGAGATCGAGACCATCCTGCTCAACATGGTGAAACCCAGTCTCCACTAAAATGCAAAAAGTTAGCTGGGTGTGGGGGCATGCACCTGTAGTCCCAGCTACTTGGGAGGCTGAGGCGGAGGAATAGCTTGTAACAGGAGGCAGGTGTTGCAGTGAGCCGAGATGGCACCACGGCACTCCAGCCTGGCAACAGACCAAGATTCTGTCTCAAAAAAAAAGGAAAAAAAGAAAGAAAAACTGCACAGAACTAAATACACACGAGTGCATGAAAAACTGGTAAAATCTGAGTAAAGTCACAGATTGTAAAGTCACAAAGTCAATTTCCTGGTGTGGTTTGTACTGGAGTGACAGAGGGTGTAAAGTGGAGAAAGGTATATGGAATCCCTGTATTGTTTCTTACAACTGCATGTGAATCTATAATTATCTCAAAAAGCAGGAAAATAGTTGATCCCAGTGTTCTGACCACAAGTTTGGTTCTCCTGGACTTGGTTAAATATAATTCACAGAAATAATATTTTGTCTATAGTAGCATTATTAACCTTTGGTTGATGGTAACTTTAACATATAGATTTAAATTGTAGCTACATCTTTAACAGGGGTGTGGGTAGGCAAGCAGAATAATTTATGTCTAATTTATTCTAAAAGTAAAACAATAAACATGCCTCATAACAGGAATGCAAATTTATGAGAAAAAGAATGGTAAATACCTAACAATTAGAAAAGGAAAAAGATGCTATTTCTCATCAAACAGCAGTATCAGATATTAATAATTTGGTGCATTTCCTAACAGTATTTTTTCCTTTATTGCTGGTTTGTATATGACCTTCATGATTGTACTTTCACTCCATATATAGTTTCAAGCATTTCTCCCATAGAATGTTTCATAGTCTTCAGAATTTATTGAGTAGCTGTACTATATTACTGTAATTTAACTATATTCCACTGTCAGAGCAATTTTTTTTTTTTTTTGAGACGGAGTGTCGCTTTTTCTCCCAGGCTGGAGTGCAGCAGCGTTATCTCCGCTCACTGCAACCTCTGCCTTCCAGGGTTTCAAGTGATTCTCCTGACTCAGCCTCCTGAGCAGCTACGGCTACAGGTGCCTACCACCATGCCCAGCTAATTTTTGTATCTTTAGTAGAGACGGGGTTTCACCATGTTGGCCAGGATAGTCTCGAACTCCTGACCTTGTGATCTGCCCGCCTCGGCCTCCTGAAGTGCTGGGATTACTACAGGTGTGAGCCATGATGCCCAGCTGTGCAATCTTTTTAACTTAAATGTTATACATTTTTAAAAATTAAAAAGGTAAATTTGAAATAAAACTTGTATCTTTTTTTGTTAATGGCTTTAAAAAAAAAAAAAAAAAAAAAACCTTTTACAGGCTGGGTGTGGTGGCTCATGCCTGTAATCCCAGCACTTTGGGAGGCTGAGGCAGGCAGATCATGAGGTCAGGAGATTGAGACCATCCTGGCCATGGTGAAACCTCATCTCTACTAAACTACAAAAAATTAGCCAGATGTGGTGGCATGCACCTGTAGTCCCAGCTACTCAGGAGGCTGAGGCAGGGGAATCACTTGAATCCATGAGATGGAGGTTGCAGAGCCAAGATCATGACACTGCATTCCAGCCTGGTGAAAGAGCAAGACTGTCTCAAAAAAGAAAAAGAAAAAAAAAACCTCTTCCACTTGGTTATTGATCTATCTAGATATATATTGAATAGTCTGAAGCCCATGAGAAGCCATGAAGTTGCTCATTTCACAGGAATAGACAGGCTGCCTGGCTGGCAAGTGGACTGTTAAGGGTAACTTGAAGAAGGGGTCCGGGATTCTGAGGTCATAAACTTGACAGCCAGCGGGGCAGCTTTAATGAGAGGCAAAAAGTGCCGCTGAACAAGGTATTTTTACGTCCTTTGGTATCTTGGGGCTATACCAGTTCTGCTGGTGGCTTGATAGACTTTTCTGATGTTTGGGTCTAGGGTCAGTGGCTCCCAAGAGAGGGTGCTCTGCCAAGAGTCTTCAGCGTATGGGAAGACAACTCTGTCTTCTGTCCAGAGTGTGGTGCTCACAGTTTTCCTGTTGCTTCCAGGACATGAGCTCACCCTCCAGGGCGTCGAAGCCACCCTTGTCTCTGGTGTCCCAGGTACCTTCCAGGTCTGGTGATGTTAGTGTCAATGGGAGAGCCATGTCATGATCAGCAGCCTCTTCTCTCCTTTAGGGCCAACAAACTTTAGGCTTACTAACATTGTGGTGACAATTCTAGATCTTTAAAATTGAAGATACTTGACCTTGTCTTTATCTCCTTTGCTTGATGTCAGTCAAGAGCAAGATCACTAGTGTGGCTTAGAAGCTGGGAGCAACTTCCTTTGCATGGAGGAGGGAAGGGTGAAATATTAGGTTTGCGTTAAGTGAGGCATAGAGATTAAGCAATGATAGCAGACTAGACTGATTACCTAAGAAATAATTTGGCTTGCAAAACCTGTCATTCTCTCGCTTGGAAAGAAGCAATCAAACTGGATAGGCTATAAGATCCAGCCTTTGTTTTGCAAAGGGCTGCTGATCATTTCTGTCTCACGAGCTGCACAGCTTCATGCTGCATGTTAAGGTTGTGCAAGGGAGCATAGGTTGGGAGTGGGTATCCTGGAGTTCAGTCAGGCTCTCATTCAGAGCAGTCCTAAGGAAAAGGAAAGCAGAGCAACAGACACGGAAAAGCCATATTGGAACCAGGGATGTACTACGTATCATTAGATATGCATTCTTGAGTCAGGAGACCTAGTTTATGATCTGAACTATTAGAGATCCTCTTCCAAGGCCAGCTTTTCAGCTTCTCTGTTGACGTGGGCTCCTGAGCAAAGAAAACACATCTCTCAAACTAAACCTGATTCTCAAACTGAATTCCTGATTCCCACCCCCAAACTTGTCACTCCTCCTGTCCTCCCTATCTTTGTATCCCTCACCCAGTTGGAATTGCCCTTGAATTTCTCTCTCTCTCTCTCTCTCTCTCACACACACACACACACACACACACACAGCATCAATAGAAACTGCCAGATTATTCCTGTCGCCCTCTTTCTACTCCAATCCCACTGTCATACATTTTCCAAAGACTTGCATGTGAAAATCTTAAAATGTAAGTTAAATCACGTACATTCTTCTCTTATTTATATGCATCAGTGATTTGTCTGCGTACTTGGAGGAAATGAAAACTTCTTGCTGTGGTCCTGTGTGATCTGGCTTGTTTATCACACCAACGTTATCTCAGGTGACTCTTCTGATCCTTTAAGTACTTGAAATAGATCAAATTTTCCATGGCAAGGTGCTGACCTAAGCTGTTCCTGTGCTTGGCCAAACTCTTCTCTCTGTTCTTGTGACTAGTTCTTAACCAGAAATTAGTTGAAATGTTGTCCCTCAATGTCAATTCCTTCAGCCCCAGTACTACTTATTAACATCTGTCTCCTGATTTTTTTTTTGTTTCCATTACAACTCTTAACACAATATGTAATTATATGTTTGTTTACAATGTATCTCTTTTACTATATTTTTTATTGTACTTTAAGTTCTGGGGTAGTGTGCTGTTCCTGCCAGATTGTTACATAGGTATACAATGTAACAATGGTTACAGGGTGGTTTGCTGCAACCGTCCCCCATCATTTACATTAGCTATTTCTCCTAATGTTATCCCTCCCCAATCCCTCCAGCCCCTGCTATTGCTCCCCTAGCTCCCCCACCCCCAAACAGGTCCTGGTGTGTGATGTTCCTCTCCCTGTGTCCATGTATTCTCATTGTTCAACACCCACTTATGAGTGACAACATGTGGTGTTTGGTTTTCTGTTCTTGTGTCAGTTTGCTGAGAATGATGATTTCCAGCTTCATCCATGTCCCTGCAAAGGAAATAAACTTATCCTTTTTTATGGCTGCATAGTATTCCATGGTGTATATGTGCCACATTTTCTTTATCTGTTTTAAGTTTCATAGGTACAAAAACTATCCTTGTTTCAACAATGTATACCTGTGTATACAATATATCTAGCATAGTGGCTGGGCTCTAAAGTGTTAACTATTTGTTGAATGAATTAATAAATGAACTAATAATAATGTGGACCTTTTAGTTGGAAGAGAGAAGGAGAAAATTATCAGATTCATGGCACAAATTGCAGTTTTGGGAAATTCACAATTTGATACATAACAGGTATTTGGTAAGCACATTAAGTTAGAATGCTTCCTGAAAACATCAGCTGGCCATTTTGAGAACTGAAGAATCCAGAAACTAGGGATATAATTCTAAAGAACATGATGTGACTTGTGTGACGCTTTGGTAAAGTCCATAGTCACCAGAGGCCGTTGCTTTTCAGAGATAGAGAAGAGAAGCAACAGGTGAAGCCACAGACATTAGGGCTGGTATAGTCTTCAAAGATGGGCACAGACAACCAAAAAATGGCTTTGTAGGCAGCATATAGTTGAATCCTGCTTTTAAAAATTCAGTCTGACAATCTCTGCCTTTTGATTAGGGTGTTTAGACCACATAAAAATTATTGATATGGTTGGGTTTAAATTTATCATGTTAGTGTCGTTTTTCTATTTGTCACAGCTGTTCTTGCTTTCTCTTTTCTCCATTGTATGCCTTATATTTGAATCACTGAGTATTTTTTATGACTCAGTTTTATCTTAGAACATTCATTGATTTATTTTAGTGATTGCATTAGGACTTACAGGATATATGTTTAATTTATCACAGTGTATCTTAAAGTGACATTAAACCACTTTATTTAAATATAAGAACTTTACAACATTAAACTTCTTCTATTCTTTTTTTTCCTGAGGCAGAGTCTTACTCTGTCACCCAGGCTGGAGTGCAGTGGTACGATCTCAGCTCACTGCAACCTCCGCCTCCCAGGTTCAAGCAATGCTCCCACCTCAGCCTCCCAAGTAGCTGAGATTACAGGCACACATCACAATGCCCGGCTAATTTTTGCATTTTTAGTAGAGATGAGGTTTCACCATAATTGCCAGGCTGGTCTTGAACTCCTGACCTCAGATGATCTGCCCACTTTGGCCTCCCAAAGTGCTGGGATTACAGACAATGTTAGACTTCTGTGTCTCCCCTCTCAGCCTTGGTGTTATTGTTGTTTTCTTCTACATGTTATAAACCCCACAACACATTGTTATCATTTTTTATTTCAATGGTCAGTTATCCTTAAAAAATATTTTCAAAATAAGGAAAAAGTATTATATATTTACTTACCTATTTACAATTTCCAGTGCTATATCCTTTGGATACATCCAGATTCCCACCTGATATCATTTTCCATGTTAAAGGCATTTCTTCAAGATTTCCTGTAGTAAAAGTCTGGTGATAAATTGTTTCAGCTTTTATGTTTGTGAATGGTGTTTATTTCGTCTTCATCTGAAAGCTGGGGTTAGAATTCCATGCTGAGAGGTTTTGTTGATGCTTCTTTAATACCTCTATAAAGATGTTGGTCCATTGTCTTCTACCTTATATACTGTCCCTAAAGAGAAAGCTGTTACCACCATTCTTATCTTTGTTTCTCTGCACAGGTGACTTTTTGTCTCTAGTTGATTTTAAGATTTTTCTCTTTCTCACTCATTTTAAATAGTTTATGATCCACCTTAGTGTAGTTTTTTTTATGTGTCTTGTGCTTGGGATTCATTTAGCTTCTTGATTTTGTAAGTTTATAGTTTCCATCAAATTGGGAGATTTTTTTCCATTGATTATTCATTCAATTTTTTCTATCCTTTTCTCTCTTTTTCTTTGGGGCCACCAATTTTACATTTTGGGGTTCCTTATAGTTCCCTGATGCTGTTCGTGTTTTTTGTCTTTGTGTTCCATTTTGGAGAGTTTCTATTGCTGTGGCTTCAAGTTTTGTAATTGTTTCTTCCTCAGCATCTGTAGTTATTATATCCAATTATTTGTCATCTGAGACACTAATTTTTTTCATCCCTAGACGTTTGATTTGGGCATTTTATATCTTCAGTATCTAAACATGCAAATATTTTCTTTATCTTCCTGAAAGATGAAATAAAATTATGTAACTGCTCTAATGTCCTTGTCTACTATTTTCATGTCAATTTCTATCAATATGCTTTTGTCCATATTATGACTCATTTTTTGCCTGCTTATTTGCATGGCTGGAAGTGTTTTATTAGATGCTAGACATTGTAACATTGTGCATTTTACCTTAGTGGATTTACAGTGTGAGAGTGTGTGTGACAGTGTGTGTGCATGTGTGTGTGTGTGAGAGAGAGCGAGAGAGTGTGTGTGTGTTTGTGTGTGTTTTCTTGTTCTGTATCCTGTTACTTGGAAGTACTTTATTTCAAGACTTTTAAGTTTTTTGCTTTTTTTTTTAAGATAGAGAGGGCTTCCATCTAAGGCTAATTTTCCCTGCTACCAAAGCAATATTCTTCTGCATACTCCACCCAGTGCCCCATGATTTACAATGTTCTTCCACTCTGGCTGGTAGAAATTCAAACTATTCCTGGCCCTGTGTGAACTTCACTCGTTATTTTACCTTTTCCTTTTCATTAGTTCTTTTCTGGCTAGGGTAGTTTCCTCACACACATGCAGTAATTAGTATCCAGCTGAGGGTTCTCTCATTCCATCCTTCTTGCCTTCAGCTTCTCTCTGAGTGGTGCTCTCCTTTCCACCACTCTATCCAGTGACTTCCAGCCACCTTCATCTTCCTAGATTCTCAATTCTGTATCCTCAACTCAGCAAGACCACCCTCTGGCCTGAAATGCAGAACTTTCCCATAGACAATAAGCCACAGGAACTGTGGGCTCATCTTAATTGTTTCCTTTTTCTCAAGAATGATTGTCTTGTACTGTGTGTTGTCCAATATTGGAAAATCATTGTTTTACATATTTTTTAAAGTGTTCTAATTGGGATGGTAGGGTAAATCTGGTGTCTGTTTGCCCACTTAGCTGGAAGATGAAGTGCCCACAAACTGTACATTTTGACTAGCTTTCCACCATCTACAGGATAAAGTTCAATCTCATTAGTTTAGCATACTTACTACATTACAAGCAGACTTCATGACAGTCCCTGACCCACACCTCACCCACTTCTAGGAACTCAAGACAGTGTGCCATATCTTGACCATATCCATATTTTTTCGTGTCTTAGTGCATTGCAGATGCTTTTGTCTCTAGTATAACTTTATTCCCTTGTATTTCCCATCTCTCCACATCCCACTTTTTCTTCATGACCCAACTCAATTACCAATTTCTCTGATAAATTTTACCAGACTTGAGTGTTAGTTGCTACAGGATACGATCTTATTATGTACTTATGACACTATTATGGAGTGTCTTAGTTTGACTTACACACCTGATTGAGATGTCTTCATCTCCTCAAGGGCAGTAACCTCAACATCTTATTCACATCTTCATCTCTCAGCCTAGCTTGGTGCCTGACTTAGGTTCTTGGCAAATATCTATTTCTGAATGAATGCCCTGTCATAGTGCATACTCTTGCTTTCTGAAAATAGTGTTGGCTTGCTTATTTGGGGGAATGTGTAAATGATTTAAAAAACAAAATGAAACTTGGACTAGAATAGCTGCCCGGGTCTAGCAGGTGTTCCATGTTATGTTAATCATGGAGGATGCTGGCCAGGTGCTGGTTCCCTTCTAAGCCTTTATCTCAGCATTAAAACAATTCATTGCCCATAGCTGAGATTTTTTTTGCTCACAGATGGTGGAGTTCTACAACTTACATCTGGGAGAGGCAAGTGCAGGAAGAATCGTTCCTTAGAAGTGCCACAAAGGAAACATAATCACTTCCAAAGCATCAGCTTCAACTGAAAGAGCTGAAATCAGCCACTTCTGGCCTGACTGAAGCCAGTATCTTAGGCAGCCATGCCTGAGGTATTCCCTGAACTGCCTGGGGCATGTGCTTCATGGTAATATATGTCAGGGATTCAAGATTCCTAACTGTTTTTGAAGGCTAACAATTTAGGAAAGAGGAAACATTTTTGAATCTCACCTCCTTATTCAAGATGGAAAACAGTAAGCAGCTATCTCTCAGAATAAAACAAAGTTCACCAGAACGTTACACACACACACACACACACACACACACACACACACACACACACACACTCTTCTGAATTTGTTTACTTGTTAGCCAGACAAAGGAGTACACACCATCGACAAAATTCACTGACTACCTAATGGAGGGGGTCAGGGTGAGGATCAAAAGGCTTTATTCCCTAGGAATAGGGGCTTCAAGGTGGTTATACTAAGGAGTGATTGCAAACTCCATCTCCGCATGGATGAGTTCTTGTCTCTGCATGTTTGGCTTCACCAAGTCCCATTAGTCAGAAAGTAGTCTGTCCTTTGGTACACTGAGGTTCTGACATACCAGATTACTCACACTTCTGAGTCCTTTATCAGCTCGGGATGTTGCTTTGCTGCAAGTTCATGGTGGTTCAATGACTTCATCTGATTGGAAACAGTATTGATGAACTCAACACTCGGTTTTGACCTCTCCTATGCACGTGTAGCTAAAGTGCAAAATTGTCCTTTTATAGATGTGATAATGTGATTTACCCCAGGTAGAATTTGTGCAAGGGGCATACCTGATTTAGCTTGGAGAAGGGTACAACATGAACTGTATATTGGCAGGGGAAAATTAATGACATTCTCTATATAAGACTCTCAAAAAACATAATTTATCAAATGCCAAAGAAAAGAATTTGGGCTTTGCAGTAGGGAAGACTTGGTTTTGCATTGCAGTTTGGTCACTATTCTGGACACATTTATCTTAATCTCAGTTTTTTCATATAAAACAGAAAATAGCAGTCTTATCAGTTAATGGGAAGATTAAATGAGATGGTGTATGTAAGCCAACTCCCTCAGTGTCCTACCTGCTTCTCACGGGATAAATAGTAGATAGCCGATAGCTTTTCTCTGGTGTAAACCCCCATGTACATACACCCAGTACATGTGAGTGCCTCCACTGACCCTGCATCCCCTCCTGCACTCTTCGCCTCCTCCTGACGATGCCCCTTCCATGTCCATACTTGCACTCCCCTTTTTCATGTATATCTCCTTTTATTTCTTGTTTCTCCCTGAAAACATACTATTTTGCAGATCCAAAAGAGGATTTAATTCATATTCTTCATTAAAATAAGAATCTATTATAACTTCAGTGCAGTGTTTCTGTTTATTGTAAGATTCTGAATGCTTGGTGTTGGAAATTAGACTGCTCTGAGGAAGGCAAATCATCAAATGCAAAATAATTTTAGATTTGGCAACATGAGAGAGCCAGCATCTTAGATGCTCAGAACCAGTGAGTATTCCTCCGTTCATACTCTGTCCCCAATACGAGACCCTACATGGCCTATAGCATAATTCTAATTTTACGCAAATGGCAAAGATCTTCTTTGATATACTCACAACACTGTGGAATATTTTGTACTTGTTGATGAAGGCTGGGAGATGTGTCCTCCTTTCTGTGCACAGGAGAAAACAGTCATATTTGAGACAAAGGGATTTGTGGGATTATAAACCAAAAAGTGCTCACGTTCCCATAAAACAAGATGGAGAACTGGGTGCCCTGTTTCATTAAAAAAAAAAAAAAGCATATACCTTTGAGAATTTATAAAAATCTTGGATATCTGGCCTGAAGTCTGAGGTAACTGTCAACTTTCTTTACCATTTTCTTACCAAATCTAGTTTAAAGCTTTTACTAATGTGTTTGAAGAATTTTTCTAAAGGAGTAACAGAAGTACATAATACACAGTGACTTAGAGTGACTGCAGTGTTGTTTTGCAACCCTTTAGGCAGGATTGGGACTATAATATTCATTACCATTTGGTATGGTTTGGCTCTGTGTCCCCACTCAAATCTCACCTTGAACTGTATTGCCATAATTCCCACATGTTGTGGGAGAGACCTGGTGGGAGATAATTGAATCATGGGGGCGGATTCCCCCGTACTCTTCTCATGGTAGTGAATACATTTCACAGGATCTGATGATTTTATCAGGGGTTTCCATTTCCGTGTCTTGCTCATTCTCTCTTTGCCTGCTGCCATCTATGTTAAGATGGGACTTGCTCCTCCTTGCCCTCCGCCCTGATTGTGAGGCTTCCCCAGCCACATGGAACTGTAAGTCCAATTCAACCTCTTTATTTTGTAAATTACCTGGCTTGGGTATGTCTTTATCAGCAGCGTGAAAACTAACACACTGTTCAAAAAGAGCCATCCATGAAAGATATGTAGAGTGAACCTTATCACAGAGGAAAAAGAAGATTGCATGTGACTAGCACAGGTTATGATAGGATACGTTATGCTGCAATTTAAAAAAAAATGGATCCTCAAATCCCAGTGTCTTGAAACAACATGGCTAATTTGTCACTCATAGTACATGTCCATCACTGGTCAGCAAGGCATTCTGCAGCATGTACACAAAGGCCCAAGCTGACCATCTTACAGCTCCTTCATCTGGAAAGCACATCTTCCTCCTCAGCCCTGCCAACAGGAGAAATGAAGGCCTTTCAACTATCTCACCGTCTTCTATCTCTCCATTCTTCCCGAAAACATACTATTTGCAGGTCCAAAAGATGATCTTTATTCATATTCCTCATTGGGAGAATGGAAATTGAAAATTGACCCCCTCCCTTCTGCTCATATTTATTAGCCTGAACTGGCCTATGGTCATGATTAATTGAAAGGGAACTGGGAAATGTGTGATAAAATGGAATATTTGGGACAGCAGTATTGTCTTTGCTTCAGTCTGCTCTTTTTATCACCAAAAATCTATTTACTCCCTATATTAGTCCATTTTTGCACTAATAAAGACATACCAAAGACTGGGCAATTAACAAAAGAAAAGTTTGATAGACTTACAGTTCCACATGGCTGAGGAGGTCTCATAATCACAGTGGAAGGCAAGGAGGAGCAAGTCACATCTTACATGGATGGTGCCAGGCAAAGAGAGAACTTGTGCAGGAAAACTCCCCTTTTTAAAGCCATCAGATCTCATGAGACTTATTCACTATTAAGAGAACAGCATGGGAAAGGCCCGCCCCCATGATTCAATTACCTCCCACCAGGTCCCTCCCACAGCTTGTGGGAATTTAAGATGAGATTTGGGTGGGGAAATAGCCAAACCATATCATTTAGCCCCTGTCCCTTCCCAAATCTCATGTCCTCACATTTTAAAACCAACCATGCCTTCCCAACAGTCCCCCAAAGTCTCAACTCATTTAAGCATTAACTCAAAAGTTGACCATCCAAAGTCTCATCTGAGACAAGGTAAGTTCCTATAAGCCTGTAAAATCAAAAGCAAGCTAGTTACTTTCTATATACAATGGGGGTACAGGTATTGGGTAAATACAGCCATTCCAAATGGGAGAAACTGTCCAAAGCAAAGGGGTTACAGGGCCCACGTAAGTCCAAGTGGGGCAGCCAAAATTTAAAGCTCCAAAATGATCTCCTTTGACTCTATGTCTCATATCCAGGTCACACTGCAAGAGGTGGGTTTCCATGGTCTTGAGCAGCTCTGCCCCTGTGGCTTTGCAGGGTGCAGCCTCTCTCCTGGCTGTTTTCACAGGCTGGCATTGAGTGTCTGTGGCTTTTCTGGGCACATGGTGCAAGCTGCCAGTGGATCTACCATTCTGGGGTCTGGAGGATGGTGGCCCTCTTCTTACAGCTCCATTAGGCAGTGCCCCAGTGGGGACTCTGGGGGCTCTGAGCCCACATTTCCCTTCTGCACTGCCCTAGCAGAGGTTCTCTATGAGAGCTCAACACCAGCAGGAAACTTCTGCCTGGGCATCAGGCATTTCGATAGCTCCTCTGAAATCTAGGCAGAGGTTCCCAAACCCCAATTCTTGACTTCTGTGTATTCACAGGCTCGACACCATGTGGAAGCTTCCAAGGCTTGGGGCTTGCACCCTCTAAAGCCACAGGCAAGCTGTACCTGGGCCCCTTTCAGCCATGGCTGGAGCAGCTGGGATGCAGGGCATAAAGCCACTAGGCTGCACATAGCACAAGGACCCTGGGCCTGGCTCATGAAACCACATTTTCCTCCTAGGCCTCCAGGCCTGTGATGGGAACGCCCGTGAAGACCTCTGATATACCCTGGAGACATTTTCCCTATTGTCTTGGGTATTAACATTCAGCTCCTCATTATTTATGCAAATTTCTGCAGCTGGCTTTAATTTCTCCTCAGAAAATGGGAATTTTTTTTCTATTGTATTGTCAGGATGCACATTTTGCACATTTTCCAAACTAATGCTCTCCTTCCCTGACAAAACTGGAAGTCATAAACACCACCCAAGTCACATCTTGAATGCTTTGCTACTTAGAAATTTCTTCTGCAAGATATCCTAAGTCATCTCTCTCAAGTTCAAAGCTCCATAAATCTCTAGGGCGGGGCAAAATGCTGTCAGTCTCTTTGCTAAAATGTAACAAGAGTCACCTTTGCTCCAGTTCATAACAAGTTCCTTATCTCTATCTGAGAGCACCTCAGCCTGGATTTTATTGTCCTATCACTATCAATATTTTGGGCAAAGCCATTCAACAAGTCTCTAGGAAGTTCCAAACTTTTCCACATTTTCCTGTCTTCTTCTGAGCCCTCCAAACTGTTCCAACCTCTGCCTGTTACCCAGTTCCAAAGTCGCTTCCATACTCCTGGGTATCTTTTCAGCAATGCCTCACTCTACTGGTACCAATTTTCTGTATTAGTCCATTTTCATGCTGCTGATAAATATATACCTAAGACTGGGCAATTTACAAAGACAGAGGTTTAATTGGATTTACCCATGAAGCTGGAAAGACCTCATATTCACAGTGGAAGGCAAGGAGAAGCAAGTCACAACTTACGTGGATTGTGACAGGCAAAGTACAGGGAAACTCCCCTTTTTAAAGCCATCAGATCTCATGAGACTTATTCACTGTCATGCAAACAGCATGGGAAAGAACTGCTCCCAAGATTGAATTACCTCCCATTGTGTCCCTCCCACAACTTATGGGAATTTGAGCTGAGATTTGGGTGGGGACACAGTCAAACCATATCCCTTCCCTATTCCCAATTTCCATAGACAACCTAAAAGTTCTATTTGATCAATGCATATGGCACCTATTCCAGGATGACTGAGAGCTATGCAATAGTTACTGTATCAGGTCAGGACCTGGCTCCTCTTGGTTTACAGATCTAAGAGCTAAGAAGACAAGTTTTTGCTACCCATATAACTAGTACTCAATGGTAGAAAAAGAACAGATTAACATATTCTGGAAAGCTAAGAATGGGAGTTATGAACATTCACTCTTCTTCTTTATTGGCCTCTTCTCATTAGAAAGAAGGGGCTCTTCCTCCACTTCCTGGCTTTTTCCTGCTGTCTGAAAGGGGTCTTGTATTTCTAAATATAATCTCTCCCATTGTGTAATTAGTGTGAATGATATTAAAGTATCTGCTGGGGTGGAGAGAGATAAGTATCTTTGAAAGGGGCAAAGAAATTTCCAAGGAGGAAGAGGTCATAGTGGGAATCCAGGTATGCTTTGGGAATGTCTCAGGGGGATAGAAGGGAACCCCACAGGGTTGGCTTAGATTGTATGTCAGGAGGCCCAGGGGAACCTCCATTCCAATTGTTTCACCTTTTTTGAGGTTCAATCTTTCCTTTCTTCTTCCCTGCCTCCCTTATGTATTTCTGGAGCACATGCTGTGTGCAGACAGCACTTGGAAGTGCCCTGTGGATTTATTTATCAAGGAATATGTGATGGTTCTTACCCTATTGGCACCAATAGTTTACTGGGAGAAATAATTATAATATTGTGTGATAATTATTAAAATAAATACTATCAGTGTAATCTGGGAGGAGAGAAAAGGCCAGTCCTAGAACTTCGGTTTCTTCGTGAACTCTTTATTAATTTCTCTGGTATTGCACTCTCCTGAATCCATATCTCGAGAAATTCTTTGACCCTTTGTTTTTTGAATGTGCTTTCTCTGTCTCATGTCTTTGTACTTCTTTTTAGTATCCAAAGGAACTCATCACGAGTCTGTTTTTGTCCTCTAGTGTTCTTCAAATCTTATAAACTGAGGCAGAATGGGAATTTATGGAAAAATATTTAAGTAGCTCATAGAGTATGGCAGGAATGGAAATCCAGACTTGGAAAATGGCTCAACAGAAGAGAAGTTCCTACTCCAGTAAGATACTGGGTAGGCATTACCCTGGGGACCTTGACACTAGAGTGGTTGCTGCTGTGACATCTCTCAACTCTTTCTACATCTTTGAGTCTATAGCTCAAAGCAACAAGTCCTGAGTGGAAGCATCTAACTGACCTTGCTTTGATGTGTGCTTACGTCCTGATCACTAGAGGGTAGGGGGAGGGAATAACTCGCTTTTTTGCTCCCATGGTGAGGGGTGGGGCCCCACTCCCACCAAGATCCACACAGTAAAGGTTCTCCCAAAATAGAGCATTTGGATGTTGAATATATAGACAAGCAACTTCTTCCTCTGTCATTGCCTGCCTACATTTCATCAGGAAATTCTGATTCATCCCAGATCTATAACTCCAGCTCTGACCATCTGCCCTTTGTGTACCCTGTTTTTCCAAAAGCATTCAGGGCATCCTTTTGGGTGCTCCATGGGGTCTGAACTCACATAGGATAAAACCCAGGTACATCATCCTTCTTCTCTCAGACTGTTTCTTTCTTGGAGAATCTCCTGAGAAACTAGTTAAAATGCAGATTTCCTAGACTGCCTCTCCCTCTTCTTTAATGCTGATTTTTGAGCTTCTGGAGAAAAGCCTAGGAATCTGCCATTTTCAGCAGGAGATCTTCAAACTAATAATGTCTGGGCTCTTTGGGAAACAGGGTTCTCATCTATTACAAATATTTGCCAATGTTTTCTCTGCTGTATGTCTCAAGTCTTTCCACTCTTTCCCCTAAAACAATATATCTTCTGTGTTGCAAAGACTATATTCAAGCCATCTTTATTATTGGCTTTATACTCGATCCGTCCCACCATCACCAGTACAGAAATTCTCATAGGCCTCTCTACCTATTCTGTGGAGATAGCATCAGGGAGATCAAACTACCTTCTACCTTCTGCATCCCTTGAAATTTGTCTGTATTTCCAGAAATTGAGGTTTTTTAATTTTTTAATTTAATTTAATTTAATTTAATTTTTTAATTGCATTTTAGGTTTTGGGGTACATGTGAAGAACATGCAAGATAGTCACATAGGTACACACGTGGCAGTGTGATTTGCTGCCTTCCCTCCCCTTCACCTATATCTGGCATTTCTCCCCATGCTATCTTTTTTGTGTGGCCGCTTTGGTTGATAGAGTATGAGATGACTGGAGGCTCGGCTCGGTGGCTCATACCTGTAATCCCAGCACTCTAGGAGGCTGAGGTGGGAAAAACCACTTGAGCCCAAGTTCAAGACCAACCTGAGAAACACAGCGAGACCCCGTCTCTACAAAAAAAAAAATAAGAAAATTACCCAGGTGCTATGGTGCACCCCTGTGGTCCCAGTTACTGGGGAGGCTGCAGTGGGACGATCACCTGAGCCCAAGAGGTTGAGGCTACAGTGAGCTGTGTTCACACCACTGCACTCCAGCCTGGGAGAGAGAGTCAGAACCTGCCTCAAGAAATAAAAAAGGGTAACTGGACCATTTTTTATTGGTACTGACTAAACAGGTACTGACCATTTAGAATGGATACTGATGGTAAGCAATAGGTGACTGATGCCAAACTGGCCTGAATCCCGATCATAGTAAACAGTGATTCTTTCACGAGGCTTCTGTTTCTGCAACCCAACAGGTTTTCATGAAGGCAGACTTGCACAGGTCATGCCACAAGTCAAATTACTTGTCGATGTGACTTTCTGGCCCTGCTCAAGGGATGTTCTGTGTGACCTGCGGTGAATATTTACTCTCTTGTTTGGGCACAGTATGGGCACATTATAATCCAGCCCTTATGATCTCCTTTGGATCTTTCTTTTCAAACATGATGGTTTAAAGGGTTGTTTTGTACCATGGAAGTATCCAAAGAAAATTATTTTGAGGCTTCTTCCATTGTTCACTAGCCTGGCTTTACTTTCCATCTTTACAGTAAGTGAGAGGTTAGAAGGATATGCTTGAATAAGAAAACTGCCTTCCTTTACACTGACAGTATTTTATTAAGAGTAGTAGAACATTTTCTTTGTCTTGTATTTCATATATTGATATGATTTTATGTCTTCTCTCACCTTGAAACTTTCTTTGTAGATTTTAATTTAAAAGGTGATGAGGTAGGCCTCAATTCCGTGATTCTTTGAACTCTGAGTTGGAAGACGGTGGTAGTAAATCACTGGAGGCTCAGAGGTGAGGGAGTACCATTTGTTCTGGGAGGATTCTACATCATAAATTTGTCCTTAGACTTACAAGAATGTTAAACACCAAAAAAAGAAGCCTACATGATCTCTATTCTTGACCTTGAGCAAGGAATAGCATTGTCCTGTGCAGCCTGTAGGAACACACAGTACCACTGCTCCCTAAAGCTCTGCTGTCCCTGGTCAGGTGAGCAGTGCAACCAACAGCTCAGGGCAAAAGCTGAACAATATGGGAACTTACCCTGAGAGCTTCCAATTTATTTAATAACTTATATATGAATCTCGGTTCACATATTCAGATATGTGAGAAACACTATCTTTATTTGTGGTGGTTGTTGTTTGTTTTTGAGATGGAGTTTTGTTCCTTTTGCCCGGGCTGGAGTGCAGTGGTGCAATCTTGGCTCACCGCAACCTCTGCCTCCCTGGTTCAAGTGATTCTCCTGCCTCAGTCCCCCAGTAGCTGGGATTACAGGTATGCACCACCACACCTGGCTAATTTTGTATTCTTAGTATAGGCAGGGTTTCTCCAGGTTGGTCAGGCTGGTCTTGAACTAATGACCTCAGATGATCTGTCTGCCTCGGCCTCCCAAAGCGCTGGGATTACAGGCTACTATCTTTCTTTATGTTCTCCAAATCAATCTAATTTTGACTTTGTAGGCTGTATATCTCAAGGCTGGTAAGAAATTGGGTATGCCGTACTGAGGGTTCCTCTAGGGTCCTGGGCCTTATACAGAAGATACCCCTGCTTGTCTGTTATTTGTCCTTATAGCTCATCACAGAAACATCTACTTTCCTTGTCTACATGTTCTCTTTAGGTCTGAGATCTCTCTGCTTGAGAAAACAAGATATTCTGCAAGCTGACTCAGTGGTCCTCTCTTCAGAAGTAGCACAGTCCTCTTCTCTAAGGTCTTGCTTCTTTTCCTCACTTACACTCCCCACCTCCTCAGCCCAGGGACAGATCTTTCTTTGATGAAGCTCCTTCCTGCTGTCTGCTTTTCCACTCCATTCTACAATTTCCCTGAAACCTTGTTCTTACACTGAATCATGAATGACAAAAATTTAGCTTCTCTTTCCTTGAGAACACAAGGACAAAGGCTCAGAAAGTGAGGGGTCTATTTGCATCTTATCCTTCTAGCACAGCAAAGAAAAAAAATAAGGCTGATACTAGAAGTCTCATATTCTAACAACCAGGCATCTGTTGAGTTCCTACTATGCATAACTCTCAGCACACAATCCTTCTTGTGAATTGATGCTGATGGTAGCTTAGGCACTCTTAAGAATGAAGGCATATATAGTCCTCCTTGCTTACATCAGGTGAGGTTCAGGGTGCAGTCAACAAAAATCAATTCTTGCAAATTTAAGAAAAAGGGGCTGGGTATGTCAAAGAAGTCCTCCACTGCCCCCCTCCCCCACCCCCAAAAAAGAAAAAAATGATGTGGAGTTAGCAAGATGAATGAGAGACTACACTTAAGGAAAATACAGGAGGCAGGTATTGAAAATGAAGAAAGGCAAATAACGATGAATTATCTATGCTGTGCCCTCAAAGGGCTTCATAGCTTGGTGAGGAAATGGACCTTTATACACATAATACAAGGCAAGCAGTGAAAGGAGGTAAAGATAGTCACAGTTCTGCTTGGAAATGGCAGCGTCAGGATTTTTAGAAGAAAAATTGGTCTTGAGCAGCCTATAATCTTTAAATACTAACACAGTGGTAGAGTTGATGATCAGATTGTCCAGACAGATCAAATCTTTCTGGACAAGGGAAAAGAGAATAGGCTGCCTTGCATAAACAGTAGAACATCCTAAATGGAGAAGCCACTTTAGAATTCCCTTCCTTGAAACCTTGCCTGGTCAGTGGCAAAATGGCATAGCTGAGTTTGGAAGAAGACATAGCATTTGCATTGATTAAATCATTTTTAGTGATCAGGGCAGTTAATATTAACAATGTAATGCTGTCTGCTGGATGGATGTGTTGTTATGTACTATTGCTACTTATAAAATAGCAACACCTGATCAATCTGGAAGAATAACTTCTAAGGTGTTAATCTGTATTTTAGCATCATTGCTATAAACAAATCAGAAAAAATGGACAACTCAATCTTCTCACCCCACACATCAATGTTTTCTTTACCTAACAAGCAGAAATTTGAACCCAAGACCAGGGATGGTGGCAGTGGGGTCTTTGATGTCCCTAGAACAGATTTAGAGGAGTGCATTCCCTCAATCTTTGAATCATGATGTTGAAGAAAAAGGTAAGGGCTTTGAAGAGGCTGACAGGCCAAACCCAGAGAATACTTTATCTGCCGTGAGAAAAGGGGTAAGTTCACCACACCATTTCTTTTTTTGTTTTTGTTTTCATTAGTTTTTATCTCGTAATCATAAACTTAACTCTGCAATCCAGCTAAGTATGGAAGAGAATAAGGAAAATATGGAACCCAAATAACTATAGCAATAGCACAAAAATTATAGGATACTGAGAGCAGGTAGGGTAGAGGGATGCTCTCCTGAGGTACAAAAGGAAAGGTCTGGTAGCTAAGGTGAAACATAAACCAAATTTATTAGAGGCGTCCACAGCCAGCAGTAGTGGTCTTCTTGCTGGTCTTGCCATTTCTGGATCAGAAGCACTCCATGCTTCCACAATATTCATGCCATCTTTCACTCTGCCAAAGACTACGTGCTTGCCATCCAGCCACTCAGTCTTGGCCGTGCAGATGAAAAACTGAGTGAGAACCATTTGTGGCTGGGTCCAGCATTTGCCATGACAAGATGCCACACTGTGCTATGCATATGTGAACACACAGGCAGATACACATTGTAATTATGCATCCTGGGGTGATAGTGTGTTCTTACAGTCAAAACACGTGATGGATTTGAAATGCAATTTGAACTTAATCATTTGGGTGAGGTGATTTCACAGACGACTATAAACAAAAAACAAACGAACAACAACAACAAAAACTACCTCATTCCTAGTCTTGAGAATTAAATAATTTGAATGCACTGACTAAATAATAGGTGGTTCATAAATATGATTTGGGTGTGAAAGGTGTGAGGAAGGAGTGGCCTCCCCCGAGTCGGCACAGCTGTCAGGATGAGGTTCTCATCATCCTATTTCTCCCCATAGATGGACTTGCCACCTGTGTCATTATGGTGTGTGAAGTCACCACCCTGACACATACACCCTGGAATAATTCTGGAAAGTAAGAACTCTCATAACCAAATCCTTTTTCTCAAGTGCCCAGAGCAAGGCAGTCTTCTGCTGTCTTTGGAACTCTGTCTGCAAACAACTCAAAGGAGATGCTGCCGCAGGGCTTGCTATGGGGATGGTGAACACTGTGAGGTTGAACATGGCTCTGGGGCAAGGGGCTCTGGTAGTGTGGGTGTCATATGCAAAGCCCCTCCCCCCATGACTGTTTCATGTGTGTATTATGTGCTTGTGTGTTTGTAATCTGTGAATGGTAAAGACCAATGCCCCATTTACACATTACTTCCTATTTGGTTAATAGAACTCTGTCTGATGTGTGAATGCTTAGGGTGGGGATAGGAGATGAACTCTGAGATCTGTGCTCTTGAGGCTTATCATGAAGCATTGCTAGGCCTAGGCTTAGAATAATGAAATACACCACCCATCTGTGAATGAATGCCGTGGGCTCGGACAGTGAGCATCTCAGCAGCAGTTTGCACTAAAGGTTCTTGTGCCCCAAACGTTACTGAGTTTGAGTTTCTCAACATGCTGGCACATGAGAGCGAAAGATCACATTTAATTTGATTCAGGTGTTATCAATAAAACCTGTTTTTAATAGAAATTAAAATTAATCTATTAAGAAGTTGCCTGCAAGGGCATATTAAAATGAAGAAGCCAAGTTCTTTTCTTTTTTTTTTTTTTTTGAGATGGAGTCTTGCTCTGTTGACTAGCCTGGAGTGCAGGGGCACGATCTCGGCTCTCTGCAACCTCTGCCTCCTGGATTCAAGCAATTCTCATGCTTCAGCCTCCCAAGTAGCTGGGATTATAGCTGTGCACCACCACACCTACCTAACTTTTGTATTTCTAGTAGAGACAGCGTTTTGCCACATTGGCCAGGCTGGTTTTGAACTTCTGACCTCAGGTAATCCGCCCACATTGGCCTACCAAAGTGCTAGGATTACAGGTGTGAGCCACTGTGCCTAGCCAGAAGCCAAGTGCTAATTGTAAGTTATGTAAATACTTAGAGCTTTCTGATGTGGCTGTGGAATAGACTGGTGTCCAATAGAAATTTCTGTCCAATAGAATTTTCTGTGGTGATGGAAAAGTTCTAGAACTGCCATGTTCAGACCAGTAGCCACTATATATGGCTATTTAAATTTAAACTTTTAATTAAAATTAAATTAAATTTTAGTTCCTAAGTCACACTAGCCACATTTCAAGTGCTTGGTAGACACATACGGTAGTGGCTTCCATATTGGATAGTTATGGAACTAATAGAATCTTGTGTATAGGTGATCTTTACAGCTAGTATTTGGGAAATAGTTTTCAACTTTTCTGCTAACTCTGATAGATTAATCGACCAGAAGTGGCTGCTTGAAGCATCGTGTGGGAAGGACTTGCGATCATATCTAGAGACACTGAAAGAGAATGTTGTGGTAGGTGCGAATCTGAGTGTGGGAATGAGGTGCAGTGCTATGCTTTATTTACCATTTCTCATTTTAAACTTTTGCTCACATCAGAGAGACCATGTATGTTGAGCAGACCTTTCAAAGCCTCGCTTCCCATGTAATCCTGCTTCCCATCATTTGGATCCGCTGTTTCAAGGAGACGTCTGTTTCTACTCTTCATTAAGGGTGGCAACAGTGAGTGCACCCCATGTCCCCATTCCACAAATCACATACAGTCGCACACAGAGTGTGCTGTAGTTGAGCAGCAAACTTGCCTGTTCTGTTCGCTCTTGCAGACTTATGTGTAAGATCCTCAGAGAAGAGTAAGGACATGGGAACTGGGCAGGCAATCCTCGATTAAAAGGAGGAGTAAATGGTGAAGGAAATAACCACTTTTTCTGTCCTCATTCCCCTATAAAATTTACTTACTTTTTTCCCATTGAGAACAACAGTAGCATCTCTGGTAATATTATGCTGCCATGAACTAACATCTCCCTTTCTTTCCGTATTTTGAACCCTTGAGTGGTTTGTCTGGCCATCACACATCGTGATTTTTGAAAGAATTAAGTACACTGACCTTTTGCTTGCTGTTAGCATTTCCATAGTTTTCTCAAGGACTTTATTTGGGGAAGGGGAGAGGAAAGGCCCATAAGAATAATTTCTTTTTATTTGACTCCCTTACTGTGTATGAGTCTAGTTTTCCTCCAATAGCTATGACCTTCTTACATTGAGGGGACCATAGCTTTGTATAATGTTGTCTAGAAGAGAGGTTGATAAAAGCCAGCATGCAGTGTAGGATTTATTGAATTAAGGTGCCTGGGATTTAGCGGAAAGCCTTGTATTTAGGACTGTGTCAATGATACACTATCTGATTTTCCCAACTCCAGTGGCTGAATGAAGATTATCAGAGACATGAACCCAGTTCAGGCTGGACTTCCAGTAGCTACCCAAGAGTAGCCCTGATACCCTAATAATGCCACTTGTATCAGTCCACATTTTTTCAGTACTTCATCATTAGGATACCCTTCACAGGGTTTGCAGATGGTGAACTGAGCTGAGCATATAGATGTGAGGTCTACAGTGTCTACTTAGCCAACAAGTAGTGGAAATATACATACTACTCATATAGATGTGGAATATACACATTGTAGTTTTTAGTTAGGTTTGGCTGCCACCTGGTGGGGGAAGTTCTGCAGTATGCTCATTTCCTTGTTGAATACATAAATAAGACAGGTCATTAGTCACCTAACTGTATGCCTGGATGCCTGAGATACTCCAAAATAGTTCAGTTGCCTTAAGGGAATTAAAGGCTTGTAACTGTGGTTGTGTTAGGACATGTACCCGCTCTCTGCAAATAGGATTGCTCATTAACCAAGTAAGACTCAGGCACCAGATTCATTGTCTTCGAGGGTTCTCTCCAGCTCTGAGGTTGTGTCAGTCTTCACCTAGACTTTGAGAATAAATTTGAGGCCAGAATTATTAAGATTCTTATTGCCAGCTGGAGCAAACATGGGCCTTACGAATTCCAAGCCAGGTGTGAAATCTCCACCCACTCTCAGAACAGATCTCATGGAACAAATTAGAACAGGAAGAAATCCTCATCTCCCTTTGTCAGAAAATAGCCCTGTAGGCAAGGAGCATGTAAAAAAGTGGAATGGAAAAGCAGGCAAGTTAAGTTTTAACAGTGCTTAGCACCTGATAGATCTTCCTTAAGTTGATTCTTTTTTTACCAGTGTCTAAAACACACACACACACGGAAAATGATCTACTTTCTTTGGGTCGTGGAACAATCTAGGGTATAAGGAAGACATCTTGATCTTGTAGAATGACTTGTATAACAATATGTTGAATCAGGTTTATACCCTTTCCAGATTTCCTTGCTCTCTTTTCCTGGGCCACTGGCTGCTGGCTCCATGGAGTCCCATCACTGCTGTCCCCTCACAGAACACCACTGTCCACCTTGTCTTCCTCCGTAGGTGAAGGCCCAGTTCTATAGGACTAGTGAGGTCAGGTGGCACCAATGCCGCTGCAGCTCCCACTGTGCCAGGTTCAGTGAGAGCTATGCTGGAGCCTACCTTCCCCTAGGAGGGGCCAAGGGAGATCTCACTGAAGTGGCTGGACTCAGCCTCTGCACAGGCTGCCTGGAAGAACCAGTGACAACCCTAGTGAAAGTGCAGGGGTAGGACTGGGTGGTAGGCAGAGGGGTTCGCTTGTGCAAAGGCCTTGGGAGAGCAAAGAGCTCAGAGAACTGCATGTTGTCTGCATGGCTGGAGTGTGATGAGCAGATGGCAGAGGAAGGCAGAGGACAGATGCCACAAGGCTTTGCAGGTTGACTTGAACCGTAGCCTGTGTCATTGGTAAGCTATGTCAGCAAACAAGTATTGCAAGCAGCTTTGTAGCTTAAGACCTGGTTGCAGGTTACAGATGTGATTAGAGGGAGGCGAACTTGAGAAAGGGAGACAAGATACGGATGGGGGAATGGAGACTAGAGATGATGGGACACTATGTGGTGGCAATTGACTTGCAGTCAGGTGACTAGAAGTCCTGTTCTGGCTCTGTCACTAACTTTGGTTGAATTATTTAAGCCTTCTGCTGTTCCATGTTCTTATCTATGAGTCAGAGTCAAAACTACCTCAGCTGGGCGCCGTGGCTCGTACTCGTAATCCCAGCACTTTGAGAGACCCAGGTGGGCAGATCGCCTGAAGTCAGGAGTTCAAGACCAGCCTGGCCAACATGATAAAAACCCCATCTCTACTAAAAATACAAACATTAGCCAGGCCTGGTGGCACATACCTGTAATCCCAGCTACTTGGGAGGCTGAGGCAGGAGAATCACTTGAACCTGGGAGGCAGAGGTTACAGTGAGCCAAGATCGTGCTGCTGCACTCCAGCCTGGGCCAAAAGAGCGCAACTCCGTCTTAATAAAAACAAAACAACAAAACAAAAAACAAACCAACAACAACAAAAAACTACTTCATTTTTAGTCTTGAGAATTAAATAATTTGAATGCTCTTACTAAATAATAGGTTCATAAATATGATTTGGGTGTGAAAGCTGTGAGGAAGGAGTGGCCTCCCCAGGTTGGCACAGCAGTCAGGCCAGCTGAGCACAGCCATCACCAAGGCCTCACTAAAGTAGACCCTAGGTTTTCTCAAGATAACAAGTGATTTACTTGGATAGAAGGAGGGTTATCTTTAAATACTGCCTCCACAGGATGAAGGGGCCAGAACTATTGCCAGTGATAGAAATGTCAACACCAAAAAGGCGGGCGGGACACTAGGAACAGCAGCGTCAGAACGTGCCAGCTGGCATTCGCTGCACTCCGTGCCATGCGTGTGTGAACACACAGGCAGATACACATTGTAATTACCCATCCTGGGGTGATAGTATGTTCATACAGTCAAAACAGGTGATGGATACGAAATGCAATTTGAACTTAATCATTTGGGGGAGGTGATTTCATAGACGACTAATTTAGCAAACCATTTTTAAAGGGTGCTAATTAAAAATTGCCTAGGGTTATCGGTTGGCTGCCAGAACTGCAGAAAAATGAGCATGGAAAAATTTCAGTCCAGCGAATTATTGACTAAAGTATAAGACTCGATTACCATGTTGGGAATTTTTTAAATGGAGATATTTTCATTTGAAGCTTTTAATTTTTTTTTTAATTTAGGGGGGAAGAATTACAGAGACACTAGAATTATTATTGAGAGAATAGAATCCAGGGGTGACGAAAACATAGTATCTTATTTGCTTTATTTTGTTCATCATTAATTAGTGTCATTAAGGCAAATACATTTTGCATACTAGATTGAGGAACCTTGGAGTTCTACACTGTAGACTCTTAATTGTGTGAAATAGCACTGAAGCCTAAAACCCAAGTGGACCGTTATGGTGTTTATTTCAGACAGCAGAGTCTCAGGGTTTGATGAGAGCATTTAGTGTGCCGTGAGGGTGGCTGATGCAATTCTCCTTGGTGCTTTTTCACTTTCCTATATATATTTTAAAAGTTAGGTGTCCAGGAAATCTCAATAAGAATCAGACTGTAGGCCAGGTGTGCGGGCTCACGCCTGCAATCCCAGCACTTTGGCAGGCCAAGGTAGGCGGATCATAAGGTCAGGAGTTTGAGACCAGCCTGATCAAAATGGTGAAAATCCATCTCTACTAAAAATATAAAAATTAGCCAGGCGTGGTGTGCACACCTGTAATCCCAGCCACTCGGGAGGCTGAACTGGAGAATTGCTTGAACCCGGGAGTCGGAGGTTGCAATGAGCTGAGATCATGTCACTGCACTCCAGGCTCGGCAACAGAGTGATACTCCTCAAAAATAAAAAAAATAAGAATCAGACTGTAAGCTTTAAAGGGACAGACATCATGGTCTTATTGTGTGCTCAATTCCCAGTGCCTGGCACATGGGAAATTCTCAGCAGGCATTTGTTGAATGAAGGAATGTATCTGCCATGTTGCTGTAGAGCCTTGGGAAACATCTGTGAAAACAACAAAAATCCCTGCCCTCATGGAGGTTACATTCTAGCAAGGGGAAGAGGGATAACATAATAAATAAGTAAATGATGTGGTGTGCTAGGTGATGAATTCTTTGGAAAAAATAAAATTAACACTAAGTAAGGGGCATTGAAAGTGCCAGGGATACGGTGGGGAGGAGCTGGGTTCGTGGGCCTCTTTTTTTATTAAATATCATGCTCAAAGGAGGCCTTGCGGAGAAAGTGAGATTTGAAAAATGATGTGAGAATGGCAAGGGCCCTGGCTAGACCACATGTGGGGAGGCACATTCCAGGCAGAGAGAACAGCTACTGCCAAGGCTGCAAGTAGTGTGACTGGTGTGTCTGAGGAATGAGGAGGCCCGTGACACTTGAGCAGAGTGAGCAGAGGCAGAGTAGAAAGTAAGATCAGAGAAGTCATGGGGGCGGTGAGTCAGGCCATCCAGGGCATTTCAGTCCATCGTAAAGACTTTGCCTTTCTTCCCAATCCTAAGCGGGATTTTAAGTAGAGAAATGGCATGACGGGATGTGGCCGCCGTGCTGAGAACTCAGTTAGGGAGGGGCTTGGGATAGAAGCAGCAGCTGCTGGGAGGCTACTGCAGTAATTCACAAGAGAGACCACGTGGCCTGAACCAGAGTGATCATGACAGAGCCAGAAGGAGTTAAAGTACATCTTGAAAGCAGAACTAGCAAGTGCAGGAGAAAGAGGAAATCAGAATGACCCAAGGCTTTGGGCTTGAAAACTAGAAGGATGGGATTACCAGCAATTGAGATGGGGGAAGTAGGAGATGGCACAGGCTTTTGGGAGTGGAGTGCAGGTTTAGTCTCAGACACGCTGAGTGTGAAAAGTCCATCAGGTATCAGAGTGGAGATGACAAGCAGAGGATTCAGTATGGGGCTTTCCATGCAGACATTGTTGGAGACCATATGTACTTGATGTGGCTGGTAAGAGTGAGCAGACATGATGAAAAAGAGGCCGGGCGCGGTGGCTCAAGCCTGTAATCCCAGCACTTTGGGAGGCCGAGGCGGGTGGATCACGAGGTCAAAAGATCGAGACCATCCTGGTCAACATGGTGAAACCCCGTCTCTACTAAAAATACAAAAAATTAGCTGGGCATGGTAGCGCGTGCCTGTAATCCCAGCTACTCAGGAGGCTGAGGCGGGAGAATTGCCTGAGCCCAGGAGGCGGAGGTTGCGGTGAGCCGAGATTGCGCCATTGCACTCCAGCCTGGGTAGCAAGAGCGAAACTCCGTCTCAAAAAAAAAAAAAAAAGAAAAAAAAAGAAAAGGAGGAGGCCTTCCCTAGGAGCTGTCCTACATTAAAAGGCTGGAGGAAAAGATGAGGAGCCAGTGAAGGGTACAGAAGATGGATTGGTGAGATAGGAGTAACACCAGGAGAGTGGAGATTTTAGTGTCCTGGGAGTCAAGGGTAGAATGTGATATTTATATTAAATATTGATGAGCCACATCAAGTCCATGAGGTCTGAGGCTTGACCACTGACTTTAGCAATATGGATGTCACCAGCACCCCATTGTTTTGGTGGAATTCGGAGGCCAGCGGATCCTTGGAGTGGGTTTAAGAGAGACACAGGAGGGGAAGTGGAGATAAGAGTACACTTCAACATTTAAGAGTATACTGCGAAGGAGAATAAAATAATGAGGTGGTGGCTGATAAAGGAAGTAGGGCCGGTAAGACAATTTAAGGTAGTAATTTTTATGCCAGTGGGAATGATCCAGGGGAATGGGGGGAAAACCCATGATGTAGGAAAGAGAGGGACAAATTACAGGCTGATGACCCTGAAGGGACAAGAAAGGAGAACTGGTCACAAGTGGATGGCCATCTTTGATGGGAACGGTGGATAGTTCATCTCTGGTAACAAGAGGAAAGGTGTCAGGGGCAGACCCTGGTGGGTGGAGAATGGGATGGAGTCTGAGTTCTTTTTTGTTTGCTACAGTTTTCTCAGAGAAGTTGAAAGCTAGGTCACCAAATGGAAGTGAGGAGTTGGGGGAGAGGTATGGAAATTCTGAGGAAGAGGAACAGCCATGAAATAGAAACAAGAAAGTGGAAGAATGAATGGACTGGGGACGTGCAGTGTAACTGCCAAGCATCATTAAAGGCCCACTAAAAAATTGTATTGGATGTGTGCATGTAATTTTAAAGGTCAGTCATCACAGTTGTCATTTTTTTTTTTTTTTAAGATGGAGTTTCGCTCCTGTTGCCCAGGCTGGAGTGCAGTGACGTGATCTTAGCTCACTGTAACCTCTGCCTCCTAGGTTCAAGCAATTCTCCTGCCTAAGCCTCCCAAGTAACTGGCATTACAGGCACATACCACCACGCCTGGCTAATTTTGTATTTTTAATAGAGACGGGGTTTCTCCATGTTGGCCAGGCTGGTCTCGAATGTCTGACCTCAGATGATCTGCTCGCCTCAGCCTCCCAAAGTGCTGGGGTTACAGGCGTAATTTTTTACTTGTCCAGCAATTTTCAGGTGCAGGAGACAGAGAGGGTGGGATTGTGATAGGGTTTCGCCTGGTGAGCCTGATTCCGGGGGATAAGCGATAGCATGATTCTAACTGAAATGGAGTTGTTTGCACAGATGCTTAATGATTGTCTGTTGAATGAATAAATGATTTAAGAAAAAGATGAAATTTTATAAAAAAGAAAAAACATGTGCTTGGGAATAGTAAATGCTGAGAAATTGCAGAGTGAGTCAGACAATGAGGGTCTTCGTGCTGGCTGATGGTCTGTGCGCCCCGTAGGCCTCTGCCTATTCCTCTGTCCTTCCTTGGCCTGTCTACACATTTCTATTCGTGAGTACCTTGGAGAATCTGAAAGTGTCTGCCTCTGTGGGCCTCCTTGAGCTGCTTTGTTTCTGTGACTGTCTTCATAATGTTAGAAAATATTTTTATGAGAACATTTTACTGATAAGGCTTATTTTTTCTTCCATATATTTAAAATCAAATACTGTTTTAAAAACTTCTGTTTTCTAAACATACATGTCACATATTTTTACAAAATATAGGAAAATGTGGATAGATGTATAATGAAAAAAATTCCCTGCAATATCATTATTCAAAATCAACCATGTTAAAAATTTAACTACATTCTCTTTCAGTATTGGCTACTATTTACATAAATGTAATCAAACTGTACGTATGCACTGTATCCTTCTTTGTGCTCTTAATTAGTCTATTACAAATTTCTCACAAACATTGGATTCATAAAAGCCTATCTTCCACTTCTGTAGTAACTTTTGTGTTAATAATTTAAGGTAGGGGCTGGGCGTGGTGGCTCACATCTACAATCCCAGCACTTTGGGAGGCTGAGGTGGGGGGAGTCAAGAGGTCAGGAGATGGAGACCATCCTGGCTAACACGATGGAACTCTGTCTCTACCAAAAATACAAAAAATTAGCTGGGCATGGTGGCACACACCTGTAGTCTCAGCTACTCAGGAAGCTGAGGCAGGAGAATTGCTTGAACCCGTGAGGCGGAGGTTGCAGTGAGCTGAGATAGCACCACTGCACTCTAGCCTGGGTGACAGAGTAAGGCTCTGTCTCAAAAAAAAAAAAAAAAAAAAGAAGAATAACAATAATTTAAGGTAGGCTGGGCACAGTGGCTCATGTCTGTAATCCCTGAACTTTGGGAGGCTGAGGTAGGTAAATCACCTGAGGTCAGGTTTGAGACCAGCCTGGTCAACATAGTGAAACTCCATCTCTACAAAAAATTAGCCAGGTGTGGTGATGGGCACCTGTAATCCCAGTTACTCAGGAGGCCAAGGCAGGAGAATCACTTGAACCCTGGAAGTGGAAGTTGCAGTGAACTGAGATCATGCTACTGTGCTCTAGCCTGGGCAACTAGAGTGAAACTCTGTCTCAAAATGAACAAAACAAAACAAAACTATTAATTTAAGTTAATACTGTCATTCCAAGTGGTTTAGAAAAGGGAAGCAGGCTTTCCATTCTCTTCTTTCCCTATCTGCTGTGCCCAGAGTGAATATTCCATTTTTGTACACTCCGCGGGCTTCCCTGTCTGCCTCGACATGTACTTCTGCCTCTTTTTCTTTCTCTTTCCATGTCCCTTTGACTCCTGGCTCCTGTCTCTCATTTGTCTCCTATTCATTTAGCATAATGTAAGTTCTGTGAGGATATCCTTATACCCAAATGTCCTGTAGTAGGTACTCAAATTTGTGTGTAAGGACAATGATATGTCAACTTGGAATATCCCATTTAACTGGACTGTCTGCTTTGTTGAAGTTAAGTTTGAATGAAATGGCCAGGGTTAGTTCCCTGCCTGGGACTGTGGAACTCTCATCTACCCAGGGAAACTCATTTTTATCTACATCGGAGCATCTACATTCTTACAGACAGCAGAGTCTTCAGTCATAAATCTTCCGCATAGAAAACTAACTAGTAGATGCAGTATTGGTAAATTTTCAATAAGGCCATAAGAATACATTTGCAAAACATACAAAGTTAAGGTGGCTTGTGATGATTTTAGCGAATCAGCACAATTTTAGAAGGAACAGATACATCTATCCTTTCCCTCAAAATTCATGTAGCTAGAAAATCTTAGATTTCCTGGGGAGTTACTCAACACAGAACCTTGGAGATTAATCCCCACAAGCATTTGTCTAGCCTTAGACTGAACAATTCTGTTGCCAGGAGCTTGCCTTGTCTAGTGGGAATGGGTCTCTTCTGTAGTTGTTGGATGGAAAAATTGTTAGCAGAGTCTTTTTTTACATTAAGATGAAAAGTGCCTCCCACAAAGTCAACACAAAGGTGCTGGTATATGAAATTTATAAGGGAGGCTAAAGTATGAATAATTGGAAACTTTAGTAATCGAGGCTTATGTAATTTCTCTAATTCTTTGTAGTAGGCAACCCATTTATCCCATCCCCTTTAACGCTAACATTATTTACTTGATTTTAGTTCTGTGAAGCTTTGGCTCTTATAGATGACACATCTACCCAAGAGAAAGGTTAAGCCTTAGAGCAAATGTGGAAAGTTTTCATTCCTCAAAACAAGAATAAATAAGAGTAGTCTCAATATGACTAACATTATTAATGTATTTATATGGGTATGTAATTATTAGCAATATCTAATCTAGAGAAATTGTAAGAATGATTTGCATATCCACTGCTTAAAATTTAGGCAAATTTTTCTTGCGCAAAACGTACTTTCTTCCTAAAAAAAAAAAATCCTACATCTTTCAAGCCTTAAAAAGAATATATTGGCTTCTTCATGATTTAATTCATGACTCTTTCCTCGTGAAACTCACTGCTCAAGGCCACTGGCATGCAAATATACCAACTGACCATGTTGCTAAGTTCCTTGCAGTAGAATTGAATAAAAACTTGGATTAAAAGGTCAACTTTAAAATATGCATAATAAATTCGCGGACTGAAAGCTATCCCCACAACTTTCTGCATCATTTCTCTTCATCTCATTATTCATGTAGGCTTCCCTGAATTTTAAGGAATGCAAATAAAAGAGCAGAATGTGTGGAGCATTGGGGCCTAGGACTTTTTTTTCATGAATAAGGAACTAAAGGTAGAGTGAATAGTGTTTCTCAAATAAAGTTGATAAGGTGGAGAGAGTATTGATGGATACTTATGTATTTTCTGTAGCACAAAAAAGTAAGTCATGTATTATTCTAAGAAATCCTTTATTCTATGTCTTTCATATATTTGGTCTAATGGTTATAGTATTGAAAGCCTCATTACTTCAAAATGATTATTTAAAAAATTTCCTAACCTATGATACTAAAATTATTGGGGTTATTCAGCAAGTTTTAGTGGGACAAAGCATGAGAATTTCTATAAGGAAGAGGTGAGTAGAATGTCATAATATTACATAGAAAGTTTCCTCATGCATTCTACAAATAGTTGCTGAGTAACCATATGTGTTAATAAATGTGATACAAAGATAACTTTTTTGGAAGGAATGAGATCATGTCCTTTCCAGGGACATGGATGGAGCTGGAAGCCGTCATCCTCAGCAAACTAACACAGGAACAGAAAACCAAACACCACATGTTCTCACTCTTAAGTGGGAGTTAACAATGAGAACACGTGGACACAGGGCGGGGAACATCATGCACAAGGGCCTGTTGCGGGGTGGGGGGCAATGGGAGGGAGAGCATTAGGGCAATTACCTAATGCATGTGGGGCTTAAAACTTAGATGACAGGTTGATGGGTGCAGCAAAACACCATGGCACATGCATATCTATGTAACAAACCTGCACGTTCTGCACATGTATCCCAGGAACGTAAGATATAAAAGAATAATTATATAAAAAAAAGAATTCTAACTCAAAAACAAAAATGAGCTGTTATAAAGAATTATAACTCAAAACAATAGATAACTTTTTTGGGAGGCCGAGGCAGGCAGATCGCTTGAGCTTAGGAGTTCAAGACCAGCCTGGGCAACATGAAGAAACCTCATCTACAAAAAAATCCACCCCCCCCCAAAAAAAATAGCCAGGTATGATGGTTCATGCCTGTAATCCCAGCTCCTCAGGAGACTGAGGCATGAGAATCATTGAACCCAGGAGGTGGTTGTTGCAGTGAGCCAAGATTGTGCCACTTGTACTCCAGCCTGGGTGACAGAATGAGACCCTGTCACAAAACAAAACAAAACAAAACAAAATTAACTTTTTTGGATAAATTTTTTTGTGGCCTTAGTTTTCCAAAAGTTAGGTAACAGTGAAATTTATTTATTTGAAAACACTGAATCTAAATCACAAATAATGAGATTGGGCATAGGGAACTCAGTTGCAGACAACATAGCGTTCTTTTTTGTGGGTTTAGACTCCTCAGGCTAATTTCAATGCATGTTAGAGGTTTAATTTGTGGAACAAGTAAATTTAAAGACAAGTAAAGAAAATATTAGAATCGAATGCCAAGGTCTCAAAGTCTTTGAAAATCACATGTACGCTTGTCATCCACCTCAACTCATGACAGCCATGGTCATGCCTTAAACCTCCAAATCTAGAAATCACTCCAGCTACAAGATTTCTAACTCTGAACATTTTCTCTTAACCTCTTACTTCTTCCATTTTTCCTGTTAAATGAGGCCAGTTAAACATGCTCTTCATTTGCTGGGCATGGTGGCACATGCCTGTTAATCCTAGTTACTTGGAAGACTGAGACGAGAGGATCCCTTGAGTCTGGGAGTTCAAATCCAATTGGGGCAACATAGGAAGAACCATCTACTAAAAAAGAAAAAATATATATATCCTCTTCATATTTACTTTTTCTTTTTTTGAGACGGAGTCTTGTTCTGTCACCTGGGTTGGAGTATAGTGGCGTGATTTCAGCTCACTGCAATCTCTGCCTCCTGGGTTCAAGTGATTCTCCTGCCTCACCCTCCCCAGTAGCTGGGATTAAAGGTGCATGCCACCATGCCCAGCTAATTGTTGTACTTTTAGTAAGAGACGAGGTTTCACTATGTTGGTCAGGCTGTTCTCGAACTCCTGACCTCATGATCTGCCTGTTTTGGCCTCCCAAAGTGAGGTGTGAGCCACCATGCCCAGCCTACTGACTCTTTGAGCCTACACTAATATTCTAAACCTCTGTGATTACTTGCCTTATGCTTTTCATGTTCTCTTAGCTATCCATTTTGAGGAGCTTAAAATTGCTTGACCTTTTGATTGTCCTTTGTTACCAGCTGAATGTTTTGCCTTGGACAATGCCTTTAAGCCTGGCCTTGGCACTGGAATATCACTTCCTTCTTCAGACATGTGAACAAGGAAGGATACAACCAGATGTATCCAGACTAGGTTTAGGATATTTATCTTTTTTCTTTCTTTCTTTCTTTCTTTTTTTTTTTGAGAGGCTAAGGTAGAAGAATCGCTTGAACCAGGGAGGTGGAGGTTGCAGTGAGCCAAGATCACGCCACTGCATTCTAGCCTGGGTGACAGAATGAGACTCCATCTTAAAAAAAAAAGAGAGAGATTAAAGAGATAAAAGCAAGAAAAAGAGGGGTCAAAAAGGACATTAAGATAAACAGTTGCAGCCCAAAGTGGCTCCGGCTGGATGTCGTGGCGCTTGCGAAGGCGAGGCCAAGAGTTCAAGGTCAACCAACCTCAGCAACCTTACAAGCTCTCATTGATTGGCAAAAAAAAAAAAAAAAAAAAAGATAAACAGTTGCTCAACATAAAATAATCAATGGCATTAACAGGTACAGAAATTCAATCTCTCTAAGGCAGCAAAAAGAAGGGCCCAGGCTGGCAGCTTACAATTTGGGGTAAAGGGAGTACAGGTCCAAGTAGAAGTTTCAGTAGCAAGGCAACGGAAGCACCTGTGTGTGAGCACGTGTGTGGAGGATGACCACACGTGGGTGAGACAACATGGTGGAGCCAACTGACGTGTCCTTACACAAGTCAAGAATCAGCCTTAGGTCTTCCTCACCTACCTCTTACTGAACCCAAGCCATTCACACTTAGGATATTTATCTTTCAAATTGAGGAACCCATTCAAGGGCAACATGAACATACAGAGACTGCTTGATATGTGATGCGGTTATGTCCCAATGAACCCATCATAAGTTGAAGATGTAGTTAAGGCAAAAATGCACTTGATACACCTAACCTACCAAACATCACGGCTTAGCGTGGCCTACCTTAAACGTGCTCAGAACACGTACATTACCCTATAGCTGGGCAAAATAATCTAACCCAAAACCTATCACAATAAGGTTATTATAAAGAATTTTACATCAAAAGTCAAAATTTGAAGTAAGGTTTCTAGTGAATTCTAGCTTTCACACTATTAGTAAGTTGAAAAATCCTGAGTCAAACAATTGTGAGTCAGGGACTGTCTGTATCTACTTTAAATCTTGGACAGTTAGGGAACAAGGAAAGAAAGAACAATAGTTGCCAGGGACTAGAGAAGCAGGTCAGTATACTCCTCCAGCACGGGAACAAGTGGGGGATTTAGTTCTTGCACCAGTGGTCCTGCACAAGTATTTACTGCTCACTTGCTACAGACAAGGCCTTATTCTAGGAATAGGAGATATAGCAGATGACAAAGTCCAGGACCTCAAGGGATTCATATTCTAGAAGATTCATAACAAAAGTATGTCACTGAGATGAAACTCTGCTCAATTTTTGCAGAATTTTATTGTCATAATTTCCCATGTTTATTGTTCAAAAATACAGTTGCCTCTTAAATGCTCACCAGACTTTAGGCTTTAGAGAAATGTTATGGTATGATTTGCCCCCTACATTTGTCAGTTCCTTTGACTATTAGTTAAAAACACTTTTCTCCCTCTGGACTCTGTATACACCTTCAGTTTCTTAGTTCTTGGGCAGCAGGTATGGGCCCATTCTGAGAAATTTCCTGCTCTTTAGCTGTGGGTGATCTCAGGGCCTTGCTTATGTTTTTGAAGTTATTTGCAGGGATGGAAATAGCTTCTATTTGTCGTGTACAAAGTCCTTGCTTTCGGCAGTCAAGTTAACTAGTCCTTGGATCTATTTACTTCCCCGTGGCCTGTGAAAAAGAGGATGTTTCCAGGACCTCTTTCCTGGGTTGTAACCAGAGCTATTTTGTGCACCGCTCTGAGCCTCCAGGGATGCCAAGCCAATGGAGAATAATTGATCAAGGCTGCCTGGAGAACTGTTTTGAGATGGATTCTGAGGCTCAGGCGGGGGTTCATCAGAAAAGAAAATTATGATTGATAAGTGAAATCTGCTGTGGGCAAGGAAGGGCAAACTTGTACTGTACATGCCAGGAATTTTCGAATTGGTATGTGACTCCCAAGAAAGGCTTGACCTTGTAGCTTCAATTTTAATCTCCACAGGTATAAGGATAATTCATTTTATTTTGAATAGAACACTCTAAAGACAACCTAAATAATCTAATACCCCTGCCCATTTCCTAAGAGGGTTGTGTTGATTTATTCCCAAATAGGATCATACTCAACCTGCTGTCACTGGTAGGTTATTTCTCTTAACACACATATAAGAATAAAAGCTATTAATAGTTTGGTGATAAAGGCTGTGAAACAAACACCAAGACCAGGAGTAGAAAAATGTTGCGGGTCTGAGCTTGGTTACATTATGAGCAAATAAGCTGAAATATCTCCAGATGTAGTCTTGCTCAAATATGCCAGTTTTAAATAATTTACTTATATCATTTAGATTTTGAAACTTATTTTAAAAATACTTTGATAATGGTGTATCTTAATTCTTTGATGGGATTTTTTAAAGCTATACTCCTATTGTCCTATATTTATGGAAAAAAATGAACATTCAATGCAGAACACTTGCATGCATACACACACACAAACACACACACACGCACACACCCAAACACACACACACATTTTTTTAAAAAGATACCTTGGCTGGGTGCGGTGGTTCACGCCTGTAATCCCAGCACTCTGGGAGGCCGAGGTGGGCGGATCATCTGAGGTCAGGAGTTCGAGACCAACTTGACCAACATGGAGAGACCCCCGTCTCTACTAAAAATACAAAAATTAGCTGGGCATGGTGGCGTATGCATGTAATCCCAGCTACTCAGGAGGCTGAGGCAGGAGAATCACTTGAACCTGGGAGGCAGAGGTTGTGGTCAGCTGAGATGGCATCACTGCACTCCAGCCTAGGCAACAAAAGCAAAACTCCGTCTCAAAAAAAAAAACAAATAGGTACCTTTATGCATTTTGCTCTTCCCTTAGGTGTTCTTTTTCCAATCTAGAAAATATTTCTGGATGCTTTTCAATTTAGAATAAAAATACTGAAGTACAAACGTTTTATTGTGTACGTGTGCATCTATGGACTGGGTCACAAGCTAAGATGTATTTCTAGTGGGCCATGGTAAATATAGTTTGAAAGTTACCATTCTGACCATACCCCTCTCAAAATCACAGAGCCTTAGAGGAGAGGACAGTTTCTTGCTGCGTGCTGACTTAGTATATATCATCGGTCTCAATCACGCCAGATCTATGTGCTGCTTTCTTTTCACAGTTCAAGTAAAGCTTTGGAGAAAGTTTGTGCAGCAGTAGTAGGCAAGGTCTGCACCACACACAGAAGCATAGCCAAAATGCATTCATTCCACACGAAGAGAAGCATGACACCAAAATTTGAGAATTTACCTTTAGGAATGCCCCAGGCTGTGTCCACCTCTTTCTGCTCTGAGTGATGGTCACCAATGGCCCCCTCTAGCCCCAGTTCCTTGAACCACACATATAACTTATTACATGTCATGGTCACGTGTGACTCCAACCAGGTTGCAATAGCTCTAGCCATTTTCAGATTTTTCCTGCTTTCTAAAGATAAGTGAGATCATAGCATGTTTTCACTAGTCAGTGATTTAGGTAGCCAGATGATATTTGGGCGTGACAATCACTAGATTTATAAGTGCTATAAATCTGACCCATAGAAATAAGAAAGTGACTGAGTCAGAAGGTTAGAGTGTACCTGTCACTTTGCCAGCAGGGCTCAGCCTGCAGTCTCTTTTATGGCTACAAGCTGGAGGTCAGGATCTGAGCTGACCAGGGTTGAAGGAAGAGGGACTTCCTGGGAGGCTCAGATAGTTCACTGGGTGCACCTGAGAGCTCACCATCTGTAGACTTGTATTGTTATAAACATAAGTGGATACCTCACTGCCATGGTGGGGTAGCACATAAAGAGAAAAACACACTTAGTAGGTTTAAGGAATGGGAAGGGGTCAAATATAGTCATCCCTTGATATCTGCAAGAATTGGTTCCAGGACAACCTCCCCAAACCACAACCTGCAGATACCACAATCTGTGGATGGGATACTTAAGTCCCTGATATAAAATGATGTGGTATTTGCATATAACCCATGTACACCCTCCAGTATATATAAATCATGTATAGATTACTTGTAATACCCAATACAATATAAATGCTAAGTAAACAGTTGTTGTACTGTATTGTTTAGGAAATAATGACAAGAAAAATGTCTGTATGTGTTCAGTACAGATGCAACCATTCTTTTCTTTATAATTATTTTCATTCCATGATTGACTGAATCTATGAATGTGGAACCCACTGATACGGAGGGCTGACTGTAATAAAACCAGCACCTACCGTTGTATGAAAGGAGAGAAGGGTAGCACTCCTGTTGACAAGGACGGAAGAGGCCCCTGGGCCTGACAACACATATATGGTTAAAACCAGCACCTAATTCCTCAGTCGCCTGGGAGGAAATGGGAATGGGGGCCTATGTTTTAAAAGAACCCCTTCTGTGGGCCCCCAGTGGCTACAGCCTGATACACAGGTGGTGAAGTGAGGTAAGTCTCAATGCTTTTTTTTTATTCCCCACCCCCCAATATTTACTAAGCTTCAGCAAACTTTTTTTTTTGATAAGTATCCATTTATTGACACGGGTAACATTTTCAGGGCAAATAGAACATGCATTCTTTGGTAGTAAAATTTTAAAATTATAGGTATATTTCTTTTATATATTATGAATATATTTCTAGTGATGAATATATAATTAGTCTTCAGAAACTGAAGATGGAAATATGGCTGACCCTCAAGTTCCAGTTAAGCAGAAAGTAATGACAAGGGCCAAAAATGCCACAGTCACGTGGGCCATTGCTCCTTTCATTCTCTACAGACAACCTGAGTGTCACACTGTCAAAGCACCAAGGAGAAAACAGTTGCTGGTCACTTTTCTTACAGCAACATAGGGATTTGTGTACATAAAACATGTTGGACAGGTCCTTCGTCAATCACGGTTTGTATGTCAATTGTTGGTTTCATAAAACAGAAAAGTGATAAGAAGATAGAAGATGGTCTCTTTACAAAAGAAAGGTGAATATATTTTGATGCACCAGGTTGTTTAGGCTAAGTCAGTAACTGTGTGTATTATCAGCCCTATGACTGCTAAGTGTCAGTATTTAGAATCTCAGTGTGGGAAAGAACCTCGGACACCATCAGTCCAACTGCTTCCATTTTACAGCTAAGGAAAGAGGTCTGGAAACGTAGGCAAAGAGCAGACTGGGGTGAGAGCGCAGGCTTTGGAATTAGGCTCCTCAGTGTGTGATGTTCATGGACCCCATAGACAAACTCATTTTCTGGCAATGTGAATTCAATTCTGGTCTTTAAACCAACAGTTTTTCAGTCTAAAGTGTGCTAGATAATGATTCAGTTTTTATGCTGAAGTCTCCTCCGCACAACTTTTTCCATCTAGGTTGTGATGATGGGACTGTCAGCCCTCTACACTTTTGCATACTTACTTTTGAATTTGGGGGTTAATGTGTGAGTAGGGCTCCATGAACCATCATTTATCTTTCATATCATTTCTCTTTTTACCTATTGCTTACATAACTACCTATTTTAAAATTTAACAATTAGGTCAATTATTAACTTCAACATGTTAGGATGTTAATAAAAAATCATGTTAGGAATTAAAGGAATTGGGTAAATGATTCTTGACTGACTTAAAAAAGACAATACCAAAGACAGCAATAAGGTCAGAGTGACCTGGTGCACCTCTAACACCCCAATCTCTGAAAGGAATTTTTTTTTCAGCAAAAGGAAATGTATATAGAAAATGAAAACTAAAAGATACTCAGAGGTAGCCCTTGTCGTTAGACATTTAAGGATGTTCTAGACTCCAAGAGGAACCCCGACAGAGTTTTCTCTGCTTCAAATTAAAAACAATTTTCTGGAATGATTAATAACATGAGAACAATAATCAGTACTGAATTGTATAGTGGAATGATCCCCATTAGGTTCCAACCATTAGTTTATCTGCTTTCTTAGCATGTATCTTTCCCACTACTACAAAATTGACGCCTGTCATTTATAATGTTACCTGTATTATCTAAACCCTAACATCTTTAAACCCAGTGGACTTCCCCTAGAAGGGTTTAGATTCCTGCAAACCCAGGTGAATCGTTCTTGTTGAGCAATGAACTGTTGACAGATGAGGTAAGGCAGAGGCATGCTTATGGGCGCCAGTCGACAGGTTGGTTTTTGATGGCCATGGTCCAGAGGAGTGGGTGGTCAGTTTCCACAGTCACAACACCAGACCCGTCGTAGGTATTGGAAGTACTGACCAGTGTTCCAAAAGCAAGCACATCATTTGCTATAAGAAAATAAGGGAAAAAAATTAGTAACTGTTTTTTTCTTCCTCCAGTGTAGATTAACTTTGCCACTTACCAAAAAGCAAGTAAGCACATACTTTAATAATATATATATATATATATATATGTGGGATAGGTGAAATATATGATGTACAGCTTTAAAATGGGAAATTTCTATAACTTGCTGTAAACGTTCTTCCTGGAATTGGTTATTGGTTACTTACCATTTTGGGTTATATATCATTTTCAATATTAAATTTTATTAAAATCTTTTTCTTTTTTACAATTATAAAACCAAAACCCATATTTGTAATGTGCTACTTACTTCCTTGCCTGAGTAAAATTTTAGTTTCTATTGGTAATTCAGAATTAAGATTTAATATGTTATTAAGCTCTATAAAGATATAGTTTTAGCTTCAAGTATAAATGACATGAGACAGACAGCAAATTACTTAAAAAAAAAAGAAGGCATGTGATTTTGGTCATTGTTTTCTCATGAAGTAAAAAAAAAAATCCAAAGCAAATGCGTCTTACTTTCTGTAAAATTAACAGAAGCTCAAAGGTCAAAGCCAATTTTGAAATATGTAATCTTGAGCAAGTGACTTAAGCTCAGCTATAAAGTGAGGGCAAGAGATGATGAGATAATCCTTTAAACTACTTATCAAAGTAAAAGCCTTATGAATTAAGATTAGAATTCATATATTTATGCATTTCACTTATATATACATATAAATATATTTTTTATTTTTCTAACAAGTTAAGGCCTAGGCACAAATTGGTAACTTCACTTCTCTTTGCTTACATAGGAGCAATTTACTTAATCAACATAACCTTAAACTCACAGCTGTCCTATAAGCATTCCTTGGTAATCAATATTATTTTCTTTACCAAAATTCAGAGAGAAAACTGAAGAAATGTTATGGAGCCAAAATTACCAGAGTCAGAAGAGGCCTCTTTTCCTTCAGACAAAAACCTATGAAGTTACACACTGCTTTGGGAAATAAATCAATTACAATGCTCACTTCCCACTAGAGGGAGCCTCCTATCTTTCTGAGGAAATCTTGAAAAGGCAATTTAAAAATTCAGGAATGGTAATGCAAGATAATGTAGCATCAGTATTAGCAGTTCACAGTTTATGTACTAACACTCACACTATTTTCATAGTTATTAACGTTTTTACTAATGCAAACATAAAAGTAAAGCTACACAGGAATACAGAGTGAATCTCATGTGAATATTGCCGTGATACGAACTTCATCAGAAGAGGCTCTTAACTCTTGAGTCATTTGGGACTTCCGTGAGATGATGTTTCTGAACACTGGTGATATACACATAAATATGTACATATATAGACACTGTTACATAGTTGCTAGAGTAGGGTGGTGATCTTGGGGGGATGCACAGCAAAGTCAGTTGAAATCTCTACCTCTCCTGAATGGTGGTCTTGCCTGGAACGGGGGTGCTTACTAGGTAGCTTATTGAGACTTATGCCAGGCCTAGGGTTTCAAGGTTTTTCCAACAGCCCAGAGGGAGGGAGTCAGGGAGCACTTCACACTCATTCACTGTGAAGGCAATCTCGAGTGCGTCAGTCAGCCGGCCAACTTAAAGTGGAAACTCCCTCATGAAGAACCGTGCATACACAACCCCACTTGAATTTGACACATACATTACATGATTCTAGAAACTGTATTAAAATCCTAGTTTTTACTTACACCCAAAGAACAGGAGTACAAAATTGTTTTTCAAGTTTATAGCTGCATATAAATTCCTTCTGATTTTTGAAGCCAGACTCTGGTTTTCAGAATTTCAGGAGTAGCTGCCCAGATTATACATATTGGGTTTGCTAAGATACAGTTGTATCCTAATTAATTTCAAATGGGAAAATAATCAGTGGTTGTATTTGAGCATAACAAGATGCAATTTTTTTTTTGAAGGAAACATTTTTTTGAGTTTAGCTGTACTTGTAAATTATGTTTTTATTTGATTTTATAATATTTAAAGTTCCAACAAGACCAGTTACCAGACAGTTACAATTTAAAGATAACGATTAAGTAGTTTTGATTATCTCTAATTTTATAGAAAGTATAATTAAAATAATGGAAAACTAAGATGAGTAAGTTGAGAGACCAAGTCATGAATTTAATTTCCTATGTCACTACAATTACTTTGGAATATATTTTCTTCTTTTGAGATGGAGTCTTGCTCTTGTTGCCCAGGCTGGAGTGCAGTGGCATGATCTCGGCTCACTGAAACCTCTGCCTCCCAGGTTCAAGCAATTCTCCTGCCTCAGCCTCCCGAGTAGCTGGGATTACAGGCACATGCCTCTGTGCCTGGCTAATCTTTTGTATTTTAGGAGAGATGGGGTTTCACCATGTTGCCTAGGCTGTGCTTGAACTCCTGAGCTCAGGCAATCCACACACCTTGGCCTCCCAAAGTGCTAGGATTACAGGCATGAGCCACTATGCCTGGCCTGGAATATATTTTCTACAAGTCAAAGAATCATATTTTTGGACAAAACCTTAAGGTGTCCCTTAGAAGAACAAAAATTTTTAAAGAAAATATTTGGAATTACCCTCTACCCCAAGTATCTGAAGGTCAATCATGACATAAGTACATGAAACTAGTAAAGAGACAACTGCGTACAGACAGGAGAAAAACAAATTACCTCTCCATTTCTACCCTGGAGGATTTGTCCAAAACTTTGGCTGGCTGAGCTATGGAAAGTCTGACTTGGATGTTTTACCCCTTCGTTTGCAAAGTAGAGTACAGCCAACCATAGTTGTTGAAAGACAACCAATCATCAGATCAAGTCATCAAGGCCGCCCCACCCTTCTTTTTTTTTTTTTTTTTAAAGACAGAGTCTCACTCTGCTGCCCAGGCTAGAGTGTAGTGGCACGATCTCGGCTCACTGCAACCTCCACCTCCCGGGTTCAAGTGATTCTTCTGCCTTGGCCTCCCGAGTGGCTGGGACTACAGGTGTATGCCACCACGCCCAAATTTTTTTTTTTTTTTTTTCGTATTTTTAGTAGAGATGGGATTCCACCATATTGGCCAGGCTGGTCTTAAATTCCTGACCTCGTGATCTGCCCACCTCAGCCTCCCAAAGTGCCAGGATTACAGGCATGAGCCACCTATGCCTGGCCTCAAGTCCCATTTTTAAGAAAAGGCAAAAATAAATTACAGATCTATGTGCAAGCTTATAAGCAACCATATTTTGTGTGACAAACACATTTACATAGATTTTACAATTTTCATCCATTATCTCAGGCTGTTTTCTTTCTCAAAGGTAAAAATGAGAATTAGCACTCAGCGTTCTGTTGTTCTCAGTGATGTCCTCTCAGCTTTTTTGTAAAGCTGGAAAGACAGAGGACTACAAAGCAAGAGCTGGCAAATCGTTGGATACCAATTATTCAACTCTTTGCTTTTCTTTCCCTTTTTTTTTTTTTTATTTTTTTGAGATGGAATCTAGCTCTGTTGCCCAGGCTGGAGTGCTGTGGTGCACTTTTGGCTCACTGCAACCTCTGCTTCCCGGGTTCAAGTGATTCTCCTGCCTCAGCATCCTGAGTAGATGGGAATACAGGTGCCTGCCACCAATGCCCAGCTAATTTTTGTATTTTTAGTAGAGATGGGGTTTCATTTGTTGGCCAGGGTGGTCTCAAACTCCTGACCTTGTGATCTGCCCGCCTCAGCCTCCCAAAGTGCTGGGATTACAAGTATGAGCCACAGCGCCCAGCCTATTCAACTCTTCTCAGTTAGTGGGGCCATTTGCCCCTGGTTTCTTGCCCATCTTTCCTCCACAAGCGACATTAGTGAACTGTGATCTCTTGGTTGGAGCTGGAAGCATGAAGGAGTGTTTTCTAGGCCTCAGATGCTTTTAGCACTGAGAAGCAACAGCGGGAAGCATTCATTCTCTGTGCACCTGCGTGACTTTTCTGCTCAGGTGCTTTTATAGAAAAGGCATCTCTATCAAAGAGCATGACTCCATCATGGTGAAGTTGGTAAGTCAGACCTAGGTTCAAACCCCGGCTCTAGCATTCACCAGCTTTACAAACTCAGTTATTTAAACTCTTTGGGCCTTGTGTCATTAACAGTAAAAATGTAGAAAATATCTACTTCACAGGGACATTGTATGGATTATATGGCCAATCCAATATATGATACATATTCAATTTCCATCTTCTCTGCTTTCTCCTGTTATCCTGCCACTAAAATAGATCAGATTTGTCTTTTAAAGTTAACAAAAAGAGAGATGTCATGATCTGAACAATTAGCAAAGGTCTGAATTCAAGTGATTAGTTTATAGGCAGCTGAGAATAGAACGAGGTACCTTCGTTAACTTTTCCAGGCTAGCTTTTGTGAAATACTTAACATCATTTCAGGTGATTCCTTGGCCTCATGTATGTATGCATTTATTTAATAGATATTAAAGCCTCACTCTGTGCCAGGCACTAGGGTTTAAGGATGAGTGTCTCTGCCCTCAGGGTCCTCACATCTTGGTAAAAGAGAAAGATGCATATACAATCAAACCCAGCAGACAGGAGAGAAGCATGAGGCAGGATAAAGAGGGCAGAGGTACCTTCCTGGCAGCCAGGATGGGTTGTGTATTCAAGAGGGAGGGGAATCCTTTGACAGTGGGGCACCACTGGCATCCCTAGAGGCCCACCCCCTGGCCTGGCTTCCCAAGAATCTGTAGATCAACAATGGTCCTTTGGTAAAGTAAATAAATTATTTAAGAAGGCAATGGGAACATTTCTAAAATCAATAAATCCTGAGGGCAAAATAGAGCGAACTAGCTTTGCCTGGTGCTATCTGAGATGGGCATAGTCCTCATTCATTTCAGACGTCATCGGAGGCCTTACAGTACACCAGGCACTCGGGGCATAGCAGGGTTTTATGTTCAATTTACAGATGAGGAAAATGAAGTTCACAGAGGCTACAATCACGGGCTATGATAATAAAAGCTGTCAGACAGACACTAACAAGTGAGTAAGCGAGGTTAAAGTGATTCTTTGAAAAGCTCTAAAGAAGAGAACTGATGCTGGTCTGTTTTCCTGAAGTACAGAGCTGTCTTTCCCACTAACTTAAGGAGATGCGTTAGTGGGAGCCTAGGAATCACTCTAAGACTTAATGGATACTTTACATCTCATAGAGACAAATGCTTAATGAACCTGTTATGATGAATCTTAAGGCTCGCGACCATTCTGGAACATTAGGTTTAAGTTCTGAGAGTTGAGTTAGGCATGCTAGACATCACTAACTATTTAAGACATAATGGGACCACGTCTACTCTATATTCACCATTCACTCTCTGAGAATTCTTAGCCTATTTGGAGAAATGGCAACACAGTAAGAAAATATAACTCAGATTTCATTAACAGGAAAAGAAAACTATACCCTCTGTAACATCAGTTCACTATTATAGGTCTTTACAATTTTAATTTTTTGACAATATATTTTTAAAAAGGTCTTTTATGTGCACATGAGGCAAAGGACTATATTTTAAAAGTTTCTAATTTATATTATAAAACATGAATTCTGGGAATGGTTCAGGAACTTGTTTCTTAGGAAATGGCACTTACGGTTGCACCTGAAATTTTTCAAAAATAAAATCACTTTCTTGAAGGCAAAAACTCAAAGCAGTCCTAGTGTAAAGCTGTGGAGTACGTGCCTTTTGTGTACTTATGTTTCTATCAGAATCTTAGGAAATACAAATTTGAGACAATCTATCAAATAAATACATTTAATTATCTCAGCACTGCCAAATAAAAGTATGTGATACACAAATCTAAATTTTCTAGTAGCCACCTTAAAAAAGAAAAAATACAAAAAATGTTAACATCTTATTTAGGCCAATATATCCAAAATCATTTTAACATCATCAGCATATACAAATTGAGATTTTTTTACATTTCTTTTTTCATGCTGTCTCTGAAATCCATTTACAGCCTGTCTCAATTTAGACAAGGCTCATTTTAAGTACTCGAGCTGCATGTAGCCAGTGGTTACTGAATGGATTGAACGGTGCAGTTCTAGTTGTTGAAGCAGGATTTATATTTATGATTCAATTATCTGCTTTTTTCAGAGGAACATTATTTTTTGTTTTGATTATACAGATACTAATTTTCATTTCATATGTAGATATGCAGGCACAGAGTCCCAGATTATAAAGAGAACATTCAACCCAAACCATTTCGAGTGACTTAAACTTAACGATGTGAATGGATCAACAAACACTTAAATACAAAACGTGCTCAGAAGCGAGACAGACTCAGTGCTCTGCCCTTCAGCGTGAAGGCTGAGAAATCTAGTAGGAACTGTAGAAAGGACAACCAAAAATATGAAATCCAAACAAACTTAAAATTACCAAAAGAATATATACTACATTCTATAAAGTATATAATAAATAGATGTCTGCCTGGATATGTGGTAAATAATCTTCCTTTTTTTTTTTTTGAAGGGAAGGGCTTATTTTTATTTTGTTTTATTTATTTTGGGGTCAGGTGGTGGTTGGTTACATGAGTAAGTTCTTTAGCAGTGATCTGTGAGATTTTGGTGCATCCATCACCCAAGCAGTATACGCTGTACCCAATTTGTAGTCTTTCATCCCTCACCCACCTCTCAGCCTTTCCCCCAACCCTCCCAAGTCCACCGTATCATTCTTATGCCTTTGTATCCTCCTAGCTTAGCTCCCACTTATGAGTGAGAACATATGACATCTGGTTTTCCATTCCTGAGTTACTTCACTTAGAATCATGGTCTCCAGTTCTACTTCTGGGTATCTACTCAGAGGAAAAGCAGTCACTATACAAAAAAGATACTTATAATCTTCTAACTGTACTTGCAAATGATCTTATAATTTTTCTTCTAATAACTGCAAATAATCTTCTAATTGTACTCCTGCTCCAAATCATTACCTTCCCTTCCTGCTCCTCTAACCCATGTGAAAGAATAACTGGTGGGCCCTAATTGCCTATAATGAAATGTTCAAAACAAAGAAAAAACATCCCCTCTTCCTGGCCCAAACATCCTGGCATGGCACATAAGGCCCTTTGCCATCTAGCTACTTCCTACCTGCTTGCCAACCACTCTATGCTACTTGCTATTCCTTGAATAGATCAGGAATTTCCTGCTTCTACGAAAATTTTTGACATGTTCCCTCCAAGAACAAATCGTCTTTTCTCTGCATATTGTATCCTTCAAGTCTAAACTCAATGTCACTTTCTACCCTGTACCGCTCTTTGATTCTCAAATGCTACAGGCCAAATGAAAAATTCTCTTTTCTATTTACAAATGACTCCATCGCTTCCCTGGAACATACTTTGTATGTAAAGCTGACTATTTAGATGCCTTGTCTCAAGCAGGCAAAGTACAGAGTGAGCTTGAAACATCTTGTTCCAGAAAGCAAGAGAGTACTCAAAAACAGATGTAGATCTGTCAAAAGGACACAAGGACTGGGACAAATCTGGGGCATCAGGAAAGAATCCTGAGAAAGACAGGCATTATAATATATTGAATAATGAATTGCCCAAAGCAGGTGGAGGAGGAAAACGTATTCTTTACAGAAGAATGTCAACTACTAAAGGAAGAAATGGCAGAATTAGAAAGGCACCATTTGCAGCCACCAGTGTAATAACTAGTTTAGGCAAGAACCATCAATGGATGGATGCTAAAACTGGGTAAAATGTGGAGGAACAGGACAGCACCCAGTTCCAAAGCAGTACTCCACCTATTGCTTTTAATTTCAAAAGAAAAAAGGTAGCAGAGATTTCATGAGTCTGATCTTAGCTAAATGATCCTTAGCATCACCAATAAAAGGCCATACTGATATCACGTGCCTCCTGCTATGATGCTAGTGATGAATACCACATCATCTAGTAATTACTTTTTGCCAAAAATGCCTGACCTGAATTGAATCATGGGGAAGGTGTAGACAAATGCAGAATGCGGGGCAGCTGACAGGTTAGTGGGCCTGAACTCTTAAACACTGTCAGTGTCATAAAAGACCACAGACGTGAAGGGACTTTTCTAGATTAAAACAGACCAAACAGATATGACAGCTAAATACAATGCATGTTTTTTTAGTAGATTCCAGATTTTGAAAAGGTATGAAGAGCACCACTGGGACACTTGGGGAGTAAGAAATGGACTGTATCCTATTATTCCATCAGTGTGACATTTTGGGAGTGTCTAATAGCACTGTAGTTAAGCAGGAGAATGATCTCGTTCCTAGGAGATGCAAGCTGAAGAATTTCAGGTGCTTAGTATTATCATGTCTCCAAATTCTTTTCAAATAGTTCAGAGCGTAATGCACATACACTCATACTCACATATTGTCTGGAGATTTGTTCCTCCTCCAGCGCTGGAGATTACAATTCAACATGAGATTTGTCATCTCCAGTGCTGGAGGAGGGGCCTGGTGGGAGGATCCTGGGTGGATCCCTCATAGCTTGGTGCTGTTTTTGAGATAGTTAGTTCTCTCAAGTTCTGGTCATTTAAAAGTGCATGGCACCTCCCCCACACTCTCTCTCTTGCTCCTGCTTTTCCTGTGGGCAATGCCTGCTCCTGCTTTGCCTTCTGCCATGGGTAAAAGCCCAAGGTATTCCCAGAAGCAGCTGCTGGCACCATGCTTCCTGTACAGCCTGCAGAACCAAGAGCCCAATTCAAGCTCTTTTCTTTGTAAATTACCCAGTCTCTTAGCCATGCAAGAATGGCCTAGTACACATATAAAGAAATAAATGCAAATGCAGAAAAAATGCTAGCACTTTCACTGAATCTCAGTGAAAGATTTTGCTGTACTGTCCCTTCAGTTTTTCTGCAGGTTTGAAGCTTTTCAATATTAAAATTCCACATTACAATCTGGGGAAAAGATTTGGGAAGAGCGGCTAGCAACTTATAAAGGAAAGTGCCGCCCTCTTGGTTTACCTTTGGTTTCCCTCAAAGCTTAAGTAATGCCATGCAAAGCATTAAGAAATGTTTACTGATTTAAAGTGCATCAAGTTGGAAAAAGTACTGTGCCAAATTCAGGGCAAAATTATCTAGTCTATGATATATCTGCATTGAAGCTTCTTGGAAGAGCACGGAGAGAGATGCTGAGCATGCAGCCTGTAGGTGGTGAGGACCCTTCCTTTGTCAACTCATTGAAGCTCACCAAGGACAGCCTTAACTTCTACTCATTGATGCAGGACACCCTGGAAATTAACCTGCAGAACTTCTTAGTGCTTGTGAGAATGATAAGAAGGAAACTTATTGTTATGCATGTCTCTGATAACACGGCATCAGCTGTGTTTTCTTTATGGACCTTATCTCTCAAAACCCTCATCTGCTAAGATTCTTCCCAAGGTGAGCACTCATCACCCTCTCCTGGCAACTAATCCTTCCTTGAACTCAAACGTCCAAGGAAGGGCTATTATAATTCTCTTTGACACTGGCTGCATTTATCTTAATCTCTCTCAGAAGTCACGTTTCCCTTGCCCTTGGATGAGGGCTGGAAGGCATTAGAAGGCTTCTGAGGTTCAATTATTCTTCCTTCTCCACATTTTCTGTGTTATGACTCAGGCTGTTGATCGAAAAACAATTAGACCAGGAAAATGCTGCTGCTTGGAGGAATCAACACTAATTATGCCAGTTAGAAAATGTTTACAAAGATCATCACTTTCAAACGTTTAGGCCTTTCTAAAATAAACAAAAGAAATCATTATTTTTATGTGTTAAAGAGAATTCCCTAATGGATTATGTCATCAGCATGTTCTACTCATAAAAGCCCCCATGTTGCAGTTAAAGAGCCAATCACAGCTGCTTTAAGAAAAAAGAAAAGCTTATTGGGCTTATAAAATAAGAACAACAGTCCAAAGCCACAAATTGTGACCTATTTGCATTCATTATTAGTGGTAAAATGTTGTAGAACTCCCTGAAAATGTTCAGCGTGGAAAGTCTGTGTTAGATTTAAACGCGTGTTCAAAGAAGAGAAAGACAGCCTGTCCACCGGCTGCTCTGAGCTGATTTACTTTGTTCTGTTGCCTTCAAATCCTCTGTTTCGGTGTTGGCTCCTGTGGACACTGGTCTGCCCCAAAACCATCCCACAAGTGTGAGAATGATGACCTGCAGGTGCCAAAGATGACTGAGCTGCAGTCATCCTCCTCTGCTGCTGCCCTGCTGTAGAGCGAGGCAAGTCATTTTGTGCTGGTGGGCCTCAGTGCCATCCCTGAAAACAGAGAGTTGAACTTTTCACTATAATATTTTATGACTTTTGTTGAAAGTTCCTCAGGTGACCTCAGCATCCATTTGTAAAATGCCAATAATGCCTGTCCCCAGTTATCTCTAATACAGCTATTGTGAGGATGAATGAGTTAATGTCTGTGAAGGGCTTTGACTTCTCCAGAAAAGTGTTGAAAATGTGTTGTATGATTATTATCATTTCATCTGCACTGAGGAAGCTTTAAAGTGGCATTTGCTTCTATCCTTCAAATGTCAACAGAGATTAAGTACATCAAACAAACGGAAATGGCACAGAAAAGTGAAGAAGGAGAAGAACATGTGTGGAAGCACGGCATGATTACTTAACATCAGTCTCAAACCTGCAGGGGGTATCTATACACATAAGCTAAAGAGGCATAATCCATGCCCTTTTAGAATTCACCAGTCAAGGGAATCTCTGGGAATCTGCTGTGATTCTGGGGGCTGCCTGATTCACGAAGCGTTCACTGCTCAATTAACTCTTTTAAACTTAATTCGGCTGAAGGTTTTCTTTTATCAGATGGTGTTGGAAGCAGGATCCAAGTGGAGCTTCTAGGAACCCCCAGGACTGCTGGGTGAGCACCCGAGGCACCTGAAGAACCGGTTTGTGTCCATTGATCTCTCAGAGCAGCTGGGGATCATGGGTAAGCTTCCTCTTGGATTTTGGAGCTCCACGGATTTGTGTTTTGAGATCTCAGAGTTTCTTTGAGCAAATTTCTGATCCAAACTGGGTGTGAAGTCGTGACGGAAACTGGACTGGGTCCAGCAATGGATTTCATCTGGGCAATAACTGGCTTGGATCCAGTTAGAGGCCTCTTACATCTGACTGGGTCAGAAAGGAATGGGTAGTAAGCGGTAATATTGCAGGGGTTATAAATCCTGGCTTTTGAAAATGCAGACATTTTTGTGTTATACCCCTTTGTGTCATTTTTCTTGTACACTTAGGAAAAAAAATTCATTGGCTAAGTTAATCTAGAGAACCTGAGCATAAAGCCAGTATTTTAGGTAAAAATGGCACCCTTAATTTCTGGAAAACTGAGCGCTTTCTGGCTCATACTTTAGGCCTGGGAGGGAGCGAAGTCTTACAGAACAGCAAAATATTACTAAAGATAACATACAGTGGAATGTTCTGCATGAATAACAATGCAGTGAGGTACATTTTTAAAATGAGGGCTCTAGGTAAAGTCCCTTTATACTAAGAATGGGTGTGACACTGCAGGATGTCAACTGCTATTTTCTTTGGAATAATCTGCCTTGGACTCTTTGCTGACAACTGTGGGTGATAAGACTAGGCATGTACGGTATCCTGGGATATGGGGAGCTTTTTCCTTCCTAAAAGGGGAAACTTGAAAGGTGATGAGACGGTTGGAAAGCATCCCTTCACTACCCGGAAGCAGCCGCCTGAATTTTTTCAGGGTCCCTGCAATGGGTGGGTCTTTCTCTGGCCTCCCTGATCATTTCACCTTCCCCACCCTGCCTCAGGCAATGCTTTTCTCTCTCTCCTTTCCCTTTCTTATCTTTTCTGTTACTCAGGGCAGCCATCTTGCCCAGAGACCACAGTTTGAAACTCCTGGATTAATGATGATTAACTGCTGGAAAAGACTTTATCTTCGTGAATTAGAGCTTGAATTCCTTAGGAAAAACAAGAGGCAGCAGAAACCGGTTCCTGGCCCTGTTCTTCCAAGGGCTGCACCCTAAAGCCAATAAATAACCAATTAAGAAACTTAAAAACTGGCAAATAAAAAATCTTACAACTACTATAGTAATCTTCTGTCTGTACAATTATATATGTGTTGTGTTTATGTGAAAGAGCTGAAATTCATTGGCTTAAACAAAAATAAGGGCTTAAATCAAATATTTCTAAAGCAAAATAAAAACAGCTTTAAAGATTACTGTTAAAGACATTTTGTCTAAATTACGCAGGTCAGATATTAGGTTTGCTAAATGCTTTCGGATCATAAACTGCTTTGACTATCGAAAATTGTTCAATTTATTTTGCAGACATTAAATTCTAAATAAGCCCTGGGGATATGTGGAATTAGCCATGCCCCCTAGCTATGCAAAGAAGGTTATAAAGAAACGAGATTTTATTTAAGAAAGGATGTTGCATGGCAAATTCTTGTCCTGAAGTAAAATGACTAGTTGTTTAAAAAGAAGGATGTTTAGCATATTTACATTTAAGGTTAATATTGTTATGTGTGAATTTGATCCTGCCATTTTGATTGTTTAAAACAACACAGCGGTTGTTTTGCTGGTTAGTTGACGCAGTTTCTTCATTGTTTCGATGCTCTTTACCATTTGGCATGTTTTTGGAGTGGCTGGTACCAGTTGTTCCTTTCTATGTTAAGTGCTTCTTTCAGGAGTTTTTGAAAGGCAGGCCTGTTGGTGACAAAATCTCTCAGCAATTGCTTGTCCATAAAGGATTTTATTTCTCCTTCGCTTATGAAGCTTAGTTTGGCTGGATATGAAATTCTAGGTTGAAAGTTCTTTTCTTGAAGGATGTTGAATATTGGTCCCCACTCTCTTCTGGCTTGGAGGGTTTCTGCCGAGAGATCCGCTGTGGGTCTGATGGGCTTCCCTTTGTGAGTAACCCGACCTTTCTCTCTGGCTGCCCTTAGCATTTTTTCCTTCATTTCAACCCTGGTGAATCTGACGATTATGTGCCTTGGGGTGGTTGTTCTTGAGGAATATCTTTGTGGTGTTCTGTGTATTTCCTGGACTTGAATATTGGCCTGCCTTGTTAGGTTGGGGAAATTCTCCTGGATAATATCCTGAAGAGTGTTTTCCAGCTTGGATTCATTCTCTCCATCACATTCAGGTACACCTATCAAACATAGACTAGGTCTTTTCACAATATGCCACATTTCTTGGAGGTGTTGTTCATTTCTTTTCACTCTTTTTTCTCTAATTGTGCCTTCTCATTTTATGTTATCGAGTTGATCTTGAATCTCTGATATCCTTTCTTCTGCTTGGTCAGTTAGGCTATTGAAACTTGTGTATGCTTTGCAAAGTTCTCATGTTGTGTTTTTCAGCTTCATAAAGTCAATTGTATTCTTCTCTAAGCTGTTTTTTCTCATTAGCATTTCATCAAACCTTTTTTCAATGTTCTTAGTTTCTTTGCATTGGGTTAGAACATGTTCTTTTAGCTCAGAGAAGTTTGTTATCATTCACTCTCTGAAGCCTGTTTCTGTCAATTCATCAGACTAATTCTCCATACAGCTTTGCTCCCTTGCTGATGAGGAGTTGTGATCCCTTGGAGGAGGAGAGGCATTTTGGTTTTGGGTGTTTTCATCCTTTTTATGCTGATTTCTTCCCATCTTTGTGGATTTATCTACCTGGGGTCTTTGTAATTGGTGACTTTTGGATGGGGTCTCTGAGTGGATGTCCTTTGTATTGATGATGAAGTTACTTCTATTTTTAAGTTTTCCTTCTAACAGTCAGGCCCCTCTGCTGTAGGCCTGCTGGAGGTCCACTCCAGACCCTGCTTGCTTGGGTATCACCTGCAGTGGCTGCAGAACAGTAAGGGTTGCTGCCAGTTTCTTCTTCTGTTATCTTTGTCCCAGAAGGATACTCGCCAGATGTCAGCCTGAGCTCTCTTTTATGAGGAGTCTCTTTGGATATATGGGGGTTGGGGAGCTGCTTGAGAGAGAGTCTGTCCCTTACAGGAGCTCAAGTGCTGAGCTGTGAGCTCCATTGTTCCATTCAGAGCTGCTGGGCTGATAATGTTTATGTTTGCTCCAGTGGAACTCATAACCGCCTTTTTTCCCAGGTGCTCTGTCCTGGGAAGGTGGAGCTTTATTTATAAGTCTTTGAGGAATTGTCACACTGTCTTCCACAATGGTTGAATTAATTTACACTCCCACCAACAGTGTAAAAGTGTTCCTATTTCTCCATATCCTCTCCAGCATCTGTTGTCTCTAGATTTTTAATGATTGCCATTATAACTGGCGTGAAATGGTATCCAGTGTGGTTTTGATTTGCATTTCTCTAACGACCAGTGATGAGAAGCATTTTTTCATATGTTTCTTGGCCTCATAAATGCCTTCTTTTGGAAAATGTCTGTTCATATCCTTTGCCAATTTGAATGGTTTTTTTTTTTAAAAAATCTGTTTTAGTTCTTTGTAGATTCTGTATATTAGCCCTTTGTCAGATGGGTAGATTGCAAAAATTTTTTCCATTATGATGCTAGCTGGTTATTTTGCCCATTAGTTGATGCAGTTTCTTCATAGCATCTATGATCTTTACAATTTGGTATGTTTTTGCAGTGTCTGGTATGGGGTTGTTCCTTTCCATGTTTAGCGCTTCCTTCAGGAGAGCTCTTGTAAGGCAGGCCTGGTGGTGACAAAATCTCTCAGTAGTTGCTTGTTTGTAAAGGATTTTATTTCTCCTTTGCTTATGAAGCTTAGTTTGGCTGGATATAAAATTCTGGGTTGAAAATTATTTTCTTAAGAATATTGAATTGATTTTCTTCACAGAATTAGAAAAAAAAAACAGCTTAAATTTCATAAGGAACCAAAACAGAGCCCATATAGCCAAGATAGTCCTAAGTTAAAAAAAAAAAAAAAGCTGGAGGCATCATGCTACTTGACTTCAAACTATACTACAAGGCTACAGTAATCAAAACAGCATGGTACTGGTACCAAAACAAAGATATAGACAAATGGAACAGGACAAAGGCCTCAGAAATAATGCCACACATCTACAATCATCTGATCTGTGACAAATCTGACAAAAACAAGTAATGGGGAAAGGATTCCCTATTTAATAAATGGTGTTGGGAAAACTGGCTAGCCATATGCAGAAAGCTGAAACTGGATCCCTTCCTTACACCTTACACAAAAATTAAGATGGATTAAAGATTTAAACCTAAGACCTAAAACCATACAAACCCTAGAAGAAAACCTAGGCAATACCATTTAGGACACAGACATGAGAAAGGATTTCATGACTAAAGCACAAAAAGCAATGGCAACGAAAGTCAAAATAGACAAATGGGATCTAATTAAACCAAAGTGCTTCTGCACAGCAAAAGAAACTATCATCAGAGTCAACAGGCATCCTACATAATGGGAGAAAATTTTTGCAATCTACCCATCTGACAAAGGGCTAATATCCAGAAGCTACAAAGAACTTAAGCAAATTTACAAGAAAAAAACAACCCTATCAAAAAGTGGGCAAAGGATATGAACAGACACTTCTCTTAAGGAGACATTTATGCAGCCAACAAACATATGACAAAAAAGCTCATCATCACTGGTCATTAGAGAAATGCAAATCAAAATCACAATGAAATACCATCTCATACCAGTTAGAATGGTGGTCATTAAAAGTCAGGAGACAACAGATGCTGGAGAGGATGTGGAGAAATAGGAATGCTTTTACACTGTTGGTGTGAGCATAAATTAGTTCAACCATTGTGGAAGACAGTGTGGTGATTCCTCAAGGATCTAGAACCAGAAATACCATTTTACTCAGCAATCTCATTACTGGGTATATACTCAGAAGATTATAAAGCACTCTGTTAAAAGGCACATGCACAGGTATGTTTATTGTGACACTGTTCACAATAGCAAAGACTTGGAATCAACCCAAATGTCCATCAATGGTAGTCTGGATTAAAAAAATGTGGCACATATACACCATGAAATACTATTCAGCCATCAAAAAGGATGAGTTCATGTCGTTTGTAGGGACATGGATGAATCTGGAAACCATCATTCTCTGCAAACTAACACAAGAAAACAAAATCCCGCATGTTCTCACTCTAAGTGGGAGTTGAACAATGAGAACACATGGACACAGGGAGGGAGGGGAATATCACACACCAGTGCCTGTTGGGGGTGGGGAGCTAGGAGAGTGATAGTATTAGGAGAAATACCTAATGTAGATGACAGGGTGATGGATGCGGCAAACCACCATGGCACATGTATACCTATGTAACAAACTGTATGTTCTGCACATGTACCCTAGGACTTGAAGTATAATGAAAAAATTAAATTTACAAGAGAAAAGATAGATAACCCCATTAAAAAGTGGGCAATGGATATGAACAGACACTTCTCAAAATGAAACATACATGTGGTCAACAAGCATATATATTTAAAAAAAACCCTCATTATCACTGATCATTAGAGAAATGCAAATCAAAACCACAATGAGATATCAATTCACACCTGTCAGAATGGCTATTACTAAAAAGTGAAAAAAAGAAACCCTCAGCAGATGCTGGTGAGGTTGCAGATGAATGGGAACACTTATACACTGTTGGTGGGAGTGTAAATTAGTCCAACTATTGTGGAAGGCAGTGTGTCAGTTCTTCAAAGAGCTAAAAACAGAACTACCATTCAATGCAGCAATCCCATTACTGGGTATATACTCAAAGAAATATAAATCATTCTACCATAAAGACACATGCACATGTATGTTCATTGCAGCACTATTCACAATAGCAAAGACAAGCAATAAACCTAAATGCCCATCAATGACAGACTGGATAAGGAAAATGTGGCACATAGACACCATGGAATACGATACAGCCATAAAAACAAGAACATGTTTTTGTTGGAACATGAGTGGAGAAGGAGGCTATTATTCTTAGCTAACTAACCTAGGAACAGAAAACCAAATACCACATGTTCTCACTTATAAGTGGAAGCTAAATGATGAGGATTCCTGAATACAAAGAAGGGAACAACAGACACTGGGGTACTTTGAGGGTGGAGGGTAGGAGGAGGGTGAGGAGCAGAAAAATAACTATTGCATACTGGGCTTGAAAACTGGGTAATGAAATAATCTGTATAATGAACCCCTGTGAAACAAGTTTACCTGTATAACCAACCTTCACATGTAGTCTTGAACCTAAAAGTTAAAAATGAAAAACAAAAAAGACTTCTATCACAAGACTCTTGTCTTTGAAGATGTTTTCCTTGATTATGCCTCTATGAACAATAGAAATGAAAAGGGGGTCTATTATGTACACTTATAGGGTATACTTTTATTTGTGAAGAATTTTGCAGTCAGCCTTATAAATACTCTAGTAAGAGATGAAGGGCCAGTGTAGGTGAGAAACTTTGGTGGTACATATGTTGCCCATAATCAATCAGTCAAAACTCTTAACCCACATCATGGAATAAAGAGAACACTGCCAGGAGGCCTTCACTCTTGTAGAACGGTATCATTTGTTAGGTCCTTTTTCCATGGTTTAGAATAAAATAGGCAATAATTAGAAATGTCACTCTCACAACAGGCTCTACAGCAAATTCTACTTTAAAGGCTATAATTACACAACAGACTTTACATTCTCTTGTGAAAGTTAGGCTAAATAATAGAATTGGCTAAACAGAAAAGTACCTGTGCAGCTGCTGACACTTTTGGCCTATGAAGAAATACATCAAATGTAGATTATAAAAAATTCATTTGTCGGGGATTAATGAAAAGACAGTCAAGCGAGTGGACTCTTCATCTAGCTTATTCTTTAATCTATTTAATTTTATGTGGTTTCGTTCCTGGGAACCCTGGGTAAGGAGCATACTCCAAATTTTTGGTATTATCCTCCCAATAGACATAATAGTCTGCCTGGTACGATATATTCTCTCCCAGTTTTTAAATGTTCATATGCAGCCATCTCTAGAACTCAAACGGTCTCTCTTCAACTGGAATGACAAAAGCTGAAACAAATGTGCGGCCATGAGGACACTGTAGCCTGTAAATGACGTGCTGAGGCTGGGAACCTAAAATGATGGTCACTGAGAGTGGCTCTAAGCCCCTACGTTTTGGTCACACTCTTACCTAAGTGAGAACCTGGCCAAAAAGGGGGATTTTTTTTTTTTAAATTCTGGGAGGCCATTATTATGGACTGAGCTCATGCACTAGGCCCCAACAAACCAAACCAAACTAGAGTCACTTGTGCTAAATGTGACATAATCAAACTAAGGCTTTAAGAAAACACAGGGATCCTAGAACCGACCAGGTTTTGTTTTTCTCCTGTAAACAGGAAGTTTCAGCAAAGGAGGTATCGTTTACTCAGCCTTTATTCCCTCCTTGCAAAATCCACTGTTCTGCTATTTCCCAGTAGGTTCCAAAACCATGTAAGTACCCTTATGACGGTGATAGTAACGTCAATGGCTAAGAGTTTGGTCAATCTCTCAAAATTGAGAAAATGATCAAAAGTGGAGAATTGTTAAAGGAAACTAAATCTGTCCTGAGAAGAACTCTGTACTTCTGTATGTGAGTCCTTGTGGATGAACTGTAACCTACTTTAATAGTCAGACAAAGTTAAAAACCTAACTTAATGGTATGCACCCATAATAATGGCTGAGTGCTGACCAATCCCAGTGGCCATACTTCAACCACGCATAAACTGCTGAATGTTCAAACTGCGTTCCAATAAGGCAAACACCGAGCTGTAACCAGTCTCAGTTTCTATACCTCACTTCTGATTCCTGTACATCCCTTTACCTTTTTTGTCTATAAACTGGTTCTGACTGTGAGGCACCCCTACAGTCTCTGTGAATCTGCTGTGATTCTGGGGGCTGCTGATTTGTGATTATTCATTGCTCAATTAAACTCTTTTAAATTAAAAACACAATAAAGAATTTACCAGTTAAATCAGATAACCCCAGACAGACAGGCAAATAAAAAAACATAAAAACACTGTGTTCAAGAAAAGGCATTAATGCCTTAGGGGGAATGAGTGACAAAGGACTGGTACAGGATGGGATACCTTTTCCTTAGATCTTGAGGAAGAGGGAGGAGACAGGAAAAAAATGAAAAGTGTAGAGATGGAAAAAATTGGTTACACCCCCAAAAACTGCTTCGAAGGGCATACTCATTTGAATAAGACTTGATTAAACCAGTCCATTTACCTGTCAATAAGCCAGCCTCTTGATACCTCCTATGTATGATGACTTGTATCTGTAACAAGAAGGTTATGTGCTCACTTGGTGAAGGCACCTATTAATCTTATTATTAACTGTATAGGTTTTAACTGCTACATTATGTGATGTGTAGGCTTGGGATTAAAATTGTCACCTTGGGCACAGATGGAAGTGGTGAAAGTATGGAAACCATGAAGGTCAATGACATCTTTGTCTTGTGACATCAGAATACCCAGCGGTATCCTTGGTCGTAAAGTCAGGTGGCCCTAAAAGAGGAAGAAGACCTGGTAAGTCTACTTCACAAGCCACCATTGCTGCCCTTGGATGCCACATGAGACAAAAATGTTTTTGGATTCTTTTTTCTGACATAATTAAAAATTGATTTCTTAGTTTTTTAATGCCAAGTTAATTCTAAGTAATCTATGTTATGTAAGTTTCATGTAATACAATGCAGACATTGTCTTAAAGATGAAGATGGTGAAGAAATACAGAAAAATTGCTTCGATTAAATATGTAAGGAAAAAGTTCACAATTCAAATGCTATACCTTAATTACAACTGGAAAACATACATATATATTTAAATTTTCTTATATATTTTAACAACAAATGAAATAAAAAAAGAGAATGGCATGGGTTTTCATATAAACCATGGGAAGAGGAAATACCTCCTTGGGTCAAAGAGGAGGACCACTTTGGAGAAAAGTTTCCAAATTCTGAACCCAAGATACTCATATATTAGGTTGCAATGAAGGCATCTTCAAAAACATCTATATCGTCATGTACATATACACATACTCTTTCCCCACAAGAATACAGACACCAATAGATTTTTACAAACTTTCCTATTTCCACCACCTAGGAAGAATTAGAAAAAACAATGCATATATTGAGAAATTTGAGGAGTGAAGTTTCGGTATCATTAGAAGTCAATTTTCCATTTATTTGTGCTTGAGAAGATCTAGTCAAATAAACCAGATGACTCTGAGTCCTTGAATTTACAAAAAGCCCTTGAAGTTCTGAAAGATTTGCCTTGTAAATCCCTCTAAGATTCTGGCTCAATCTTGATCAATTCAACCAGATGGACTGGTCCACTCGGGCCACCCCTTGCTGATGAAATTCCTGCTCCTCTCACAAAGGCACTGTCCCTGTTGCCTGTGTCCCTATGTGGTGTCCTGCTTTCCTCTTTGGCTCCACCACCAGCTTCACTTGAGATTCCCTGTCACAGTGAGTACCTGACACTCTAGTTCCTCCAGATCTCCTGCCACCCTCCTGCACCAGCCCCTCCCCGACCCCTGCTTTACCCTATGAGGGCCACTGACATGACTTGACTTCTGCTCCTTTAATAATAGATGGTCTTTCTTATACCTCAGCCTGAAGCTGTGAGAGTCCTGAAAATGAACTCTCAATGGTCATGGTGGCTTTTCATTGTCTTGTGGAAAAATATTTACAACAGAGAAATAGGGGATGAGTGTTTACCATTCAAGCAGAGTCCATCGAATCACATGGCTGTTTTTTCAATAGAATTTCATTTAGTGGGAGTCTGACCACTGCCTTTCAGGAAAAACATCATTTGATTTAGGTTCGAATGGTCTAATATTAACAGATATGATTCATTATAGCAAAGGTAGTGAAGCAATGTCTTAGACTTTGTCCATAAACCTATAAATATAGATGCTTGCTCCTAAAGTATTTCATCATGACCTATTTTCATTTTTAATTTCCCCTTGCTGATATACAATAATAATATTTCATGTTAGGAATAGCTGTCATCTTACTATATGAATATTCTAACAAGTCTGAAAATATTAGCCATTCTTCATAACAAGCTACTTTAATTCACAATTAATATATTCTCTTTCCTGTTCTAGTTATAATAATCAATTTTTCAATACTCATACCATGGACTTTCTCCTGATGACAGCCTGAACTTCTCTTTATTCGATGAACCTTCTTTGCATTATCTATCTGCATGCAAAGTTGTATATTATCCCAGCCTCAAATTTATAACCTTCTACTTAGCATTTTACTATATCATTGTGGAGTGCTGACATATGTAATATGATCTAACACATTAAATGTTCAATAATTTTTTTCTCCTAATTATAAGCTCCTTGTGGGCAAAAATATGACTTGGTCTATCTTCTTTTATTATAGAATTTCTAGTCTGGAATATCTGTTAAATACAGATATAAGTGAGGCTGCTTCTACTTTAACCAATTTAAAGTGCAAGGCTCAGAGTTCTACTCACTGGACTTTACCTCATTACCAAACCAAGTTGGCTTTAGGGAATTGACTGGGTCTTTAGTGCATCAGAGAATGAGAATGTATTTCAAGAGCCACTGATACAATATTCAAACACTTTATTTCAAGACAGGGAAACAAATTAAAGATACCTTATTGACCTAGGATGCACAGCACTAGAATTAAAGTCTGTTGACTTGTACTTCAGTGTATTCTCTATTAAAAAAAAATCAAACTGTGGGCCAGGCACAGTGGCTCACATATATAATCCTAACAGTTTGGGAAGCTGAGATGGCAGGATCACTTGAGGCCAGGAGTTCAAGACCAGTCTGGGCAACATAGATTATAAACAATAAATTTAAGGCCAGGTGTGGTGGCTCACGCCTGTACTCCCAGCACTTTGGGAGGCCAAGGAGGGCAGATCACCTGAGGTCAGGAGTTTGAGACCAACCTGGCCAACATGACAAAACCTGGTCTCTACTAAAAATACAAAAATTAGCCGGGCATGATGGCATGAGCCTGTAATCCCAGCTACCCAGGAGGCTGAGGCAGGAGAATTGCTGGAACCCAGGAGGCAGAGGCTGTAGTGAGCTGAGATCATGCCACTGCACTCCAGCCTGGGCAACAAAGCAAGACTCCATCTGAAAATAATTAAATACCTCAAAGTCAAATTATGGGCTTTAACAAATTGGTTGGCTCCTCAGAAATATTTTTGGATTAGCTAATCAAAGTTAAATGATTAAAACTACATACTGAATATTTAAAATGCTTGAACATGTGACTATGTTACCTATTTTCTCCTAAAGCTTAATGATTCATGTAGACTGACTAATATCACATGCTTCAAGCCAGTGGCAAAACAGATTCAAAAGTTTCTCATCCTTGATTTTTGTGTAAGCTACAGACCACAGGACACTACATACTTAACTGAAGCACTTTGTACTGCATTTTCTTATTTAGAAAACGCACCAATTCCATTTATAAACCACTATCTATAGGAGTTTCTTTTGTTGGGTCAGCCATTATTTAATTAAGTAATATTAACAGTCTAGACAAGGAGGAATCAGGAAATGATCTCACAGGCTTAGCTGCTAAGGCCTGGTTCAATACTTGGCTTTTAGTAAAACAGTTTGCTCTGTCTGTAGTAAACAGAAAAAATTAAAGGTGAAATTTCAGTTAATCCACTTTCACTGCTGATATGGCAATATTATTTCATGGTATAGAAGACAGGCTAACTACAGAGCATTTGTGATTTAGGAAAATAGAACTGTATTGTTAGAGAAGAAAAAAATTTACTTGTTATAAATGGCTATATTTGCAACTAAAAGAATATCAACATATCAGACATCAGTTACACCAAAGATAAGATTATAAACTTATGTAGAAAAAGCATTCATTTCGAAGTATTTGGAGACAGGATGGAAAGTGGCAATATCTGTTTTTATGCTTAAAAAAAATCATTCCTCAAAAGCTGAGTTGTGCAGTTTGTACAAACTATATTATATCAAATTTGCAGGTTAGAAAGTCGTATTTACTTGGTATGTATCTACAAATTTACAACTCCAATCAGTTTGGTAAAAAGTCTACTAAAATTGAACTATTTTTTTTAAAAAAAACTGTTAAATCATAACTAGTATATATGTGTAGAAATGGCTTGATAGCTTTTCTGTATTTTTAATTAATAAACAATCCCATATATTCCCTGCAAGTATCTAGCCCGAAAGGCATGAAATATCCCTGGCTCCTTCCTGCTCCTTTGATGCCATTGGTGGTATCTAGTTGTTGGGGGCTTGGGGAGAGCCTCTGATTCAGACCTTTGTGACACCTTATTGATGACCAGTCTTACCTACTCACTGTGGTCCAATCAATATCGGATGGAGCCCTCTTGATGGCTACAATTTTGACCTCTCACCTGTCTTCTCTAAATCTTTGGAACTCTTTGCAAGAAGCAATCTGGGAAAGCAGATATCTTCCCCCTTATTCTTCCTAAAACATCCAAACCATCTGGAGAAATGTGATGAATAATGACCAATATGCCCTTTTAGCATTGTGCCTGCTGAGTGCTGGTGAATCTCTTCCTCTAGAGATGATGGACACAGTTGTGATGTATCATTGTTCAGTACTTTGCTTGGAAGTGACTACAGACTGGCCTCTACTTGGGTCCTTGAGCCCATCTCATGATTCTGGAATAACAGCTGCCTCTGATCTTGGGCTTGGGCCACTTCACTTATGAGTACTGGCTATAAGCCTCTTAAGCTTCACTCTGTTAGTGCTGGAGCATCTCATTTTCCACTCATTGATGGAGTGGCAGTGAGGTGTGTCTCCTCTGAGTCAAAGGAGGCATCTCCTACAGTACATGCTGCAGGCCAGTGGATTGGTTCTGAGGTGGTGCAGGTATTTTTTGTTCTAAGTGTTAACAGGACTGACAATATCTATTTTAGCGCTTATTCCATAGAGGTCTTTTCCTTCCAAAGAAATCCAAAGGCACACACAACCTATCCCATAGCCCGTTTCCCTGTTGAGGGATGAAGAAATCATCTTAGCAGACTGTTTCCTTCCTTCTCATCTATGAGACATGTTGCCATGTGTACATGGCACCTCCAGATTCTTGGCATGACTTTGGGCATCTGGACACAGCTCTGCCTCTGGTCTGGGGCCTGGTGTCCTTTCTTCCTTGCATCCTCCCAGGCATTTCACTGGAGAGTGATTGATCTCTTCTTGAGTCAAGATTTAAATATATTTCAACATGCTTATAATTTCTATTTACTAAATTTGCCATTTATGCACATCTTTTTCTTCCTGTATTGCCCTGGTATTTACAATTTCTGAATCAAAGAGGAATAGATTCTTTAAAAACTGCCACAAATTCAGACTGCTTTTTTAAACAGTAGTCTTGTATGGCTCTTTTAATGTGCAGTGCGAGAACAGTGCTCTGCTTTAGCATGAGATGATGTTGCTTATCTAAATGATTTTATAGTTCATGAAAAATATAAGATCAAAGTAAAAGCTGTCTCTACTCTTTTAAAAAAGAGGCTCATATATTAATCATATTGAACTTTATTAGACAGATATCTACCAGGCTTGGTGATGTAAGCTCATGACTCTCAAATGCAGAACTTTAATGCACCACTAAATTAATGTACTGGCACATTCTGCAGGCAAAGGCATTAAATTTTTAACAGTACAACTGACTGTATGTGGTTCAACTCTCAAACATGTTGCTTGTGAATAACTGCAAAACAGACACTCTGGTATGTGATATGTGTTACTGGTTTCTAAAATGCAAAGATAGAAGGATCTACTTTCTGTTTTGATTTAGCCACAAAACCAGTGTACAAAGGATTTACTCAGCTCAGAAAATAGTGAAGAGGATAATAAGAAAATACAAAAGTAACAAACTAACTTCAGGCCTAGGTTCCTCCAGTATCGCTAATTTATGACATTTGAGGCTTAAGAGATGATGATAATTACTGTGAGAAATAAATTAGACTTTAAAATCTTGTCTCATTTTCAAAGACTACAGATAATTTCTGTTTGGTGCTTTAATTGCCATTTGAGGATGCTTAAAATCTCTGTCCCTTTCTACTCCCTAGAAATTTTTTAACGCTTTATAAAAATGATGAAAAAAGGCCGAGTTTCTGTAATCCACAGAGACATTCAAATGCTTTATTATGTGCAAGAGTAATTCTTAAGAGTAGGGAATTTAGTTTGTATATTTAGTAGTATATTTAGTTTGAAAAAGATCCTAAAATTACAATGTGTTACTTTCTTTTTTAAGTACAAAATTTATTATGAACATTCTGACATTATGTGTGATCTTTTTATGTTTAGTTAAAAAGGAAAAAAAGACTCATGGGTTTAATAAAGGTAAGAAACATTGGAATAAGAAGCATTCAATAAGAATGCTAGAATGTGCTACCCCAATCGTTTTGCTACTAATTCATTATGGTAACAGACCTGCCAAGTTCCATACTTCAGGACTCTGGCATTATAACAAATGCTGGCGGGCTCCTAGGCAGAATTAAGGTTCAGTGTGTGTGTAGTAAATTAGGGGCTGGTGTTATTAGCACAGAACTGTATTAAAAAGAATGCAGGCAACTGCAATTCTGTTCTATCAAATAAAACATCTTGTTTAGAGATTCAGAAAAAAGAAAAAGATGAAGGCTATGTTACAGTTATACAAGGGCTCTTCTCAGTGAGTAGAAAACAGTATGCCAATTTGAGAAACTCCATTAAAAACAGATAATTCCATAAAGGTAGCACCCTAGTTATTACATTAAACAAAAGTATTAATATTATGAGTATTATTTCTACAGTTTGTTCACTACTCAGAATCATGTGAGCCCAGGGGAGGCCAGGTTTGCTCTGTTCTTTATTATTCCTATATATTTAGCATATTCAGAGAAAATGTACTAATTATACAATTACTACATAGCAGACTTACTATATTTATTGAATAAATAAATGTGTATCTAAATAACAATACAGACTATCTTCAAGCATGACTTTGGTACCTATGAAAATAAATCTGATCTGAAAGTGCGTGTCTGCTCTGCAAACCTTCATTTAGGCCCTGGGTCTACATCTCAGATAGTTCACCCAGAAAGCCAAGACAGAAACAAACCCACACTGCTTTGCTATTTATTTCTCCCTAAGCTCCCTGGTCAAACGTCTCTGAATGACTTCAAAGGAGACCTGTTTCCTAGAACTCAGCATTTCCTTAACTGGTGATTGCTGACTGAAGCACACCAACCCCAGGTTTTCCAGTATGTATTTAACATTGCTTCTAAGCCTCCTTACATAGGTGTGTTCAGAATCACTGGGGGGAAAAGGAACACTGGGCTCAATGGCTAGATCCTTCTTCCCACTTGTTCCCTTTTCATAGGTCTCCCTACCCTTTGAGATCATGAGCAACTTCAGATTACCTCTGTTTGACCCTTAAAATATCACACATCCATGGATGGAGCTTTCGGAAATGCTACTGTGTTTTTTATACACTAAACGTTTGTTAAGCTTTCCTTTTAGCACAACTTTAATGTGGAAGTAATGACTCTTTCTAGCTGATAGCAAGGTATTTCCCTCACTATATGTAAAAACCACTTTCTATATGGCTCAGTGGTTTTATTACTGGTGGAAGCATCCCATTAAATTTTCTTATCAGGCTGTAAGGAAGAAAGAAATTCATTATCTCAAGAGAGACAAGGTAAGGGTTTACTATATAATCAATCAATGGTAATACACCCTTGTTTCTCTTATCAGGTAAACTGCCCCTCAAATATTTTATAGAAACAGGGGAATTTCTCCAATCTTAACAAATAATCCTAAAAATATGCACACTCTGACATACCATTAATCCTAACATTTATCAAGCCTTATGGTTAAACATTTATAAGGTTACATTCTCCTTAAACTTTCTTAAGCCTGTAAACAGCTACAGTGAACAACAGTTAAGTTTATTATGGTTTTAGACAGCTCTGTGGAGTAATTAATGAAGCATTTAGGTTGATGTTTTGCATTACTCAAACTTTCCAATTCCAAATTTGATAAAGAAATTTGCAACATGATTGACAAAATGGCTACTTCTCAGATCAATGACAATGAATGACCACTAGGTTCAAGTCCAGGCTCAGGCAAGTCGTCTTAAGTCTCTATCCTCTAGTCCATTGGTCTGAGAGATCTGGCCAGAAGTTCTACTTTCAAGTGTATTAGTCCATTCTCACATTGCTATGAAGAACTACCTGAGACTGGGTAGTTTATAAAGAAGAGAGGTTTAACTGACTCACAGTTCTTCAGGATATACAGGAAGCATGGCTGGGAGGCCTCAGGAAACTTACAATCATGGCAGAAGGGCAAAGGGGAAGCACCTTCATCATGTGGCAGTGAGACAGAGAGCGAAGGAAGTGCTACACATTTTCAAACAACCAGATCCCAGATCTTGTGAGAACTCTATCTGGAGAATAGCAAAGGGCAAATCTGCCCCCATGATTCAGTTGCCTCCCACTAGGCCCCTCCCCTGACATGTAGGGATTACAAATTTACATGAGATTTGGATGGGGATGCAGAGCCAAACCATATCACATAGCTTGGGTTTACCTTGACCAAGGCTCAAAACAAGGCGATGCAGTTTTTAAAGTTTTTCCTTTACTGCACATGTTAAAATCACATGTTAGTATATTAAATGGAATTCCCACAAATTCCCTTACTTCAATTCTATTGATGACTATTTCCTGAGTCTCATCCGTCTCTTTGATTCTATATTCTTTTAATAAAAGGAACAAGAGTTTCTAAAGAGAAGGTCATTTCAAGTTTCAATAAAAAAGTGGTAGGAAAAACAAATGGACAATGGTAAGATCATATAAAAAATAGAATTCTGACCCCAAAACTGCAGAAACATGCCCAGGAAACCAACCCCTTATCTATAACAACTAGCCTAGGAAATGAGCCCACCGTAAGCCAGACTTGTAGGGATTCAGACCACAGGAAGACGAACAGTGATTTCTGCAACAGTTGGCCCCAAATGGCCATGACTTAATTGATAACTGACAGCTTCTCTAATTTTGGGCTCCATTTCCAACTTTAGCACCAACCAGAGAAGGCCAAATATGCTCCTCTAACATAGGATGCTTGCTTCCAGTCAGCCTGCCTCCAGCTTCTTTGGGCCAACAGACTCCAGTTAGGATACATCAGAAGCTATCCCTTTCTCCACTACATAGCATTCCCATTCTTTCTCTGCTTTTGAATGAGTTACTCTGCAAGAGACTGAATAAACAGCCTTGATTTATTCTCTTTTGGTTTGTCTTCAGTTATTACCACTGTGTGTATAAAGAAAAGGATACAGATTGGGGAGAGATAGCATGGGGAGAAATGCCAGATATAGGTGAAGGGGAGGAAGGCAGCAAATTACACTGCCACCTGTGTACCTATGTAACTATCTTGCATGTTCTTCACATGTACCCCAAAACCTAAAATGCAATAATAATAAAAAAAAAGGATACAGAGAACGTACTCACCTTCAAGTAGACCCACAGTTGGGGCAATCTTTTCTGTTTTCTGGGTTAATTACTATTTAAAAACCTACACACTAAAACCTCCTACCCTTCCAAATGCCTAATGCCTATCTACTTTGAGCATATGACTTTACCCTATCTTCTCAGGGAAAACAAGCCCAATAAGGATTTGCTCCACATCTCAACATTCACGCCAGTATCTATAGCCTCATCCATTCAAGTCCTCCCTTCTTCTCAGAAATGTAGACATCTCCTCTGTCCAGAGTGGATGACAGAGGAGACATCTCACTTTGCTTACTGTCTCACAGTTTTGATCTACAGATTATCATCACTCTCTCCTGTTCCTTCAAACACTTCTCATCATATTTATTTCTATGAACATTTAGATGTGTTCAAGGCTCTTTTACTCTTTTTTCCCACTCCAAGTCCCTTTTAGTTATCAATCTCTCTCTCCTCCCCATTTCAGAGCCCAAACACTGGAATTAGTCATCTACCCTTCAATTTCCATTCATTTCAGAACCTGCTGCAATGTAGCAGGTTCCACCTGTATTACTTCACTAAAACTACTACGATCATCAGTGACTTCATTTTCCCTAAATACTATGTGTATTCTCAGTGTCATAACTGTGACTGATATGTAGTAGAGCCTCATTTCTCTGGACTTCCTAATTTTAAAAATAGCCCTGCACTGGCTTATAGCTTTACCTGAATTAAGTCACACAATACAACAACCTGATAAAGTATTATTACTGTGATTCATATTTGGAAATTAGAGCTCACAGAGGTTAAATCTCCCACTAAAGAACACAGATCTGTTTTGCCACCTAAGATTCATCCTTGCTTCTTCTCTCTGAAATAATAACAGTATTAGATAGAAAAATACCCTGAAAAGTCCTTAGTAGATTTCCTGGTATAAGAAAAAGTTCAATATATTGTTGAGTATTATTTTTCTACCACCTAAACCAGTGCCTGGCACATGGAATATACTCCATAAATACTGGCTGATTAAATGTGCCCAGAGAGGTCATAACAGTGATGCTTGAATAATTAATTTTGCTTGAAAGTGTGGCCCGCTGGGGCTTTAAAGCAGGTAGGGGCATTTTTCCTAGACCCGAGGGCCTCTAGAGGGCTTTACCTGGTCATACCAACTTTAGGTAAAAATAAGAAAAAAACCTTTTAACTTCTTCTTTCTCTAAAACATTCACTCATCCATTTCTGAAAAGGCAAAATTATAGACGATGTTACTTGGTAATCCCTATCATCTTTTCCAGAAAAGGATTTGCCTTTATCTCATTATAGCAAATATTAGTTTGTAGGTGTGAATTGAGGGGGAGAGCAGTTAAGTCCTTTTTCCTATTATGTACATGTATAAATATTGAAATTCATGAGATTTAAATTTGAAAATCTGCTGCTCTAGGAAAATGAAGTGTAATTATAGAGTTGAACAGAACAAAAGGGGAAATAAAAGCATAGAAGCACTGATTTACTATCTTGCCTTCCCTCCCACTGGAATCAATTTATGCTGGATAGAGGAGCTAAAGACAGCTGGAGGAACAATAGGTTGTTAACACAAATTATAAGAAAAGGAACTCCCTCTGATTTTTGGGAACTGAGCCAAGGAGAAAACTGAAGTGAGATACTGTATTTATATTACTATAACAGTACTCATGTAATTTTCTGAGCTCCTCAAAAATCTCTACTAAAATAAAAGCATTAGTATCTATTTCTCTTTTCTGCCTAAATATTATTAAATGCATAGGGAAAATTCCCCAGAAGGTAGCTGCCAGTTTGCCAAGGTGTCCTATAAAAACTTGTTTACCAACTGGGAGATGTCTTTCCTTGGTGTAAGAACAAAGAGCTATGACAGGATGCACGGCCACTGCATTACTTTAATGATGTTGCCCTTAGGGAAAGAAAATTATGCTGGCATCCAGGGTGCAGAAGGAGGCCATAGAAAGCAAATAGTTCATAAGGTACGGACTCAGTTGGATTTCTGGCTTGAAATGCAATACAGGTAAAATATTTGGCAAGAAACCTGTAAACTATATGAAAGAGGCTTCAAAATCAAATTTGGAAGGTAGAGGAGAAAAACCACCCAGATAAGCTATAAAACACAGGTAACACATATGGGTGTGATATATTTCTGGTTGTCATATTGAGGATATTCTGACATTCTCATGAAGGCTACCTCAGAGCACTCCCAACCAATGAGGTCCTCTATTATCAACAAAGAGCATGCTAAAATTCCAAACAACAGGATTCTAAATTTTGTCACAATAGATTAAACAATGCTATTATATAGTTATAACTCTGAGGACTGGCTCACCAGTGGAAAACAGAAATGAGAGGGTTTCCTTAATTCAACTGAATACGTTAAAAGATGGGAAAATAGAAAAGCAAAAGATCTGGGACTCCTTGACTCTTACTGGGCTTTCATATTCTCCATCACAGAAAATGATCTCATGTGTTGTATACTGGAAGTTGAACTTCAGATATGTGATGTGATATTAATTAAAGTTCTGTTAACTCAGATTACTGAAAATAATTTTTACATCATTCTCTAGTGATGATAGGCCTTTCAGAGACTATAATTTTAGTTTCATATATTACCGAGAGTAACATGGTGAAGTTAGGGCTAAATGATAGACATATGAATTTTGAGATGTTGAATACCTTTCCCAAAGAGTATTATTAGTGGCTCCTTGGAATGCCTTTAATAAGGCAAGAGTCTGTTCTTGGACTACCTCATTCAACTTCCTATCACTGTCTCAGAAGAACATCAGTAAAGGTAATCTGATCTGTCAATTAAAAAAATACTGGGGAGGGTTGGGGGTAGGGAGAGCATCAGGAAAAACAGCTAATGCATGCCAGGCTTAATACCTAGCTGATGAGTTGATAGGTGCAGCAAACCACCATGGCACACATTTACCTATGTAGCAAACCTGCACATCCTGTACATGTATCCTGGGACTTAAAAAAAGTCATAAGAGAGAGAAACTACACAAAAAAAATCAAGATTCACAAGGATTCTGAAAACTAAAAAGTTATGAGCCAAAAACAATGGGAGGATTGTATAATTTAAAATGAATAATTTTATGGTTTCTGAATTATGTCTTAATAAAGCTGTTATTTTAAAACAGTAACAAGAGAATGTTTCACTGGAAAATGTAAAGCCTCATATTTGAGGTAAAAAATGTACTGCATAGAGAAAGCTTCACTGGTGATAGGCTGAGGCCTGCAGCTCAGAAGCAGGTGACAGTCTGCTGGAGTCTTGACTTCCTAAGCAGCAGCCTCCCCCTGAACGCTCAGCACCTGATATCATGTCTGCCACAAAGGAATGCATAATAAATAAATAAATATGCTGCTTAAACACAAAAGAAAAGCCAAGAACCGACACAATCTTAAACTATATGAAATTAAAAATAGAAATTTCTTCTCTAATTAAGAAATCTAACATATATACAGAAAAGAGACTGGAATAAATACCAAAATACTAGCAGTAGTTGTCTTTGGGTCAGAAGATTATGTGCAAATTGTGATCATTTAGTTTCATATTTTTGTCTATTGTCCTGTGTGTTCCAATTCTGTGATAGAGAAAAATATATCCTCTGTTACACCTCATCCTCACCCCAAGGCTGTTTGAATGACACTTTGAGTATGTGGAAACACTGAGCTGCTGGTAACATTTTTTTATACATGTTACTTTGAATTATTTATATTTTTATGTCTTTTCTCTCCAATTAAACTGTAGATACTCAGATTGCAGAAGTGATATTTTATTATCCTTGAATATAGTCTGATGCTAAAGTTAGCATCAAATTCAACCACCTTCTCTTGCAAGCATTATTACAAATGAACTGGGAAAAAGACTAGAATTTTATCCACATGGCTGCTCTAATGTCATCCTAATATGACATAATTTCTCTAAGAAAAGGCACTTGACTCAAACTAAAACAAAAGTTAACACTATGACTCAAAGTTTAGGCTAGATGAGAATTCTGAAGATCTTTTTATTTCTTGGTGGCGAAGAAAAAAACACTCGAGAACATTACCCTTTTTTTTTTCAGTGCATGTGATTGGTAGTAATTTATCTGACATTACCCCAATACTCCTAATGGAAGATTGTCATTTCAAGTTCTACTGCAGAGGAGGATTTCATCGCCCTCTCAATCAATTTTAAGAGCCATTAAAGCAAAAACAGACAAGAAAAATCAAGGCCACCCATTTAGGCAGGGTGCCTGCCACAAGGTAGTGATATAAAACCTTCTAAGATCTTTATGTCTGTACAAACTTAGAGGGAGTTGGCCATTTAACTCCTATAGTTGTGGGGAGCACTGGGCCAGACTGCCTACATGGAGCATATTCCCTGGGGCCTCAGAAATTAGTATTGGTAACTGCTTATATTTCTACCACTTGTCATCAGAGAAATCCAGAAATTGGCAATTACCCTTGAATACCCTGTATAAGTTTGCAGGCTTGTCTAGAAAGGCATTAAAAAGAATCACAAAACAGTACAAATCCACAACCAAGCAATCAACCCTTCTCACTTTCCAAGCCACATTTCAGCTCTCTTAATGTTTCCATTATTTAAGACCTGCAGCCAGAAAAACTTTAGTGGGAGAAGGAGAGGTGAATCCAATGCATTGTGAACCCAACCTCTATCATTTTCATGTCACCATCAGAAATGTTTTAGCTAAACAAATTTGATCATTTGTGATAAGTGCACAAATTGGTTTAGATTATCTTGACAAGTCCAGTTAGTCCATTCAACCAAATCAACTCAGAAAAATGAATATAATGAGTCAAAATAGATAATTCAAATCAGGTTTATACATAGGCACAGCCACAATGCATCTTATCCCTAAAGACCTGAATCTCATTACTAATAATATTCTTAATTACGCAGTGCTAAAGATACAAAATGTTTAGTCAGAATATGGTTTGGGATTTTAAAACATAGCAAAATAAACAAATACCAATTTTTGGTATGTGGAGTTGCAGAAAGATATAATGAATTAATTTGAATAATTATAAATTTTATTTAAGAAAGTAAATGTGCCCTAAAATTCTTTGAAATAATTTGTTTATCCAAATAGTTTAAATGACCTATTGTTTATCCTGCTATACAAATCCTTTTTCTTTAGATAGTATAAGATTTAATGAATAATCACACAAATTAGTGACATTTACACAAAGAATTATTAATCATACCACCTTCAAATACAGTAATCATAAATATTAGCATTTACCAAGTCTTTATCATGTATAGCCTCCATGACTTAGTCTAGATGAAAATACAACCTTTTGCAATTATGGGTGATACGTTCTTTTCGATCTACTTCTGAATTTGAGGACTGGCACCAACATTAATCATAAGCAACTGTGATTCACTCAGGTTTCTCTGTACATCTGACTGTCACATTTGTAATCTTCTCAATTTTTTTTCTTGCCTCTGGCTAGTCTTTCCCTAAAACCCACCAAAAATTACTCTTTCTAAAGCAATTGTTATTTACTGTGTACTACTAACTGCTTTCTGTGAAAAATGTGTATTCTTGGATGTTTAAACACAGGGAGAAGAGATGCTCCACCCAAGTGAAATTTACAATAGCTTTGTAAACTTTTCCCATTCAAGTAGTATTCCGCAATGTACATTCAGATGCCACCACGAATATTGATGATTCTGCAAAGTGGCACTGTCTTTCCAGAGACAAGATTGATGAGGATAGAAAGAACCATATAAAGAAGGCTTTGAATTCGAGACTATTAAGCAGTAGAGAGTCACGACAGAACATTTTTATAAAGAGTGGTTGGGTTAAACAATATTTTGGGAGTATTCAACAAATATGATACAGCATACTGAAGTAGGAACTGAAATAAAATACTTTTGCATTGAGCATTCAATATGCTGTTGCACTGCTAGGATGATAACTACTAATCCTGTGCTAGTGGAAACCCAGGCTTTAAATTCTTTTTTTCAAAAGCATTGAACTATTTATGTGGGTTGATGCAGTCAACTGCTCAAGTGAGATTGATACCTTGGAAATGTCTAGCTGGTGTTAATGGTTCAGTCTGGAAGCTCTTGGTTGGTAATGCACTGATCTCAGTTCTTGTGACTAAGACAGCTTGATTCATTCATGTCTCCAACAAATATTTTCAAATATCTATCTATAGCTATATGTGAAGGTTGACACGTTTAAGAAAAGAATAAAAATAAGAGGTTTCTACAACTTGATCACTTTTTGAATATAAAAATTAGGGAATGGAGTGTAGAGGGTAAAAGCTATAATATCCATTCCTTAGGTTGAGATTTCTGACGCATTATTATTGATGGTTATTGAAGACCTAGAGTTTCAATAATTTCACTTAAATAATAATGTAAATTTAACTATGTTATCTTTCTTTCATAGAGACTTTCTTAGGTTCAACGTTAGGTCCAATTTTGCAGGAGTTTTCTTTGTGAGCAGAGTGGACTCCTCTGCCTCTTGATGTGGGACTGGCCATGTGATTTTTTTGGGCATATGACCAAAGAGGATGATGTGCCAGGTCAGAGGCCAGGCCTTTTGGGACTTTGTATGTTTGTTCTTGTTATCTGAAGTGCTGGCCACTGCCTTGAGAAGAATAAGTTATCCCCAAGTCCAAAGAGAGACGTAAAGAGCATGGCCAGACAACCAAACTCTATTTTAAGAGGAAGAGCAATGACGCACCAGGTGCTGTGTACAGAAGTTCAGCTTTAGATGAGCCAAATCTTACCTGCACTGCAGCTGCAGTCAGGTAAATGACTGCTATAAACCACAGAGCTTTGAGGAACCGTGAAACACAGTGTCTCTGTAGCAACAGCTAATGGATACATTGGCAAAACAGGGATTAGAACTGAGGCTTGCAGGCTCTTGACTGTAGATTTTATCTATCACTGTTCTTTCCCTGTTGCACTAGGCATAACACCGTTATATGCAGGACTTAATCTGTTCTATTTTTGTGCCCTTTCTACTGCCTTTTTCAGTAATGTGTAGTTGTTGGTTTAAATATCTTGCCTTTCCATTTTAGTTTGTTTGTTTTGTTTTTTTCAGACAGTTTTGGTCTGTTGTCCAGGTTGGACTGCAGTGGCACAGTGTCGGCTCACTGCAGCCTCTGCCTCCTGAGCTCAAGTGATCCTCCCACCTCAGCCTTCAGAGTAACTGGGACTACAGGCGTGCAACACCATACCCAGCTAATTTTTGTAGAGATGGGGTTTTGCCATATTGCCCAGGCTGGTCTTGAACTCCTGAGCTCAAGTGATCCAACCGCCTTGGCCTCCCAAAGTGCTGGGATTACAGGCGTGAGCTGCCACGCCTGGCCTGTTTTGTTAGTGAGTGTGTATTTCCCTGTGCTTTGCAACCAATTTTTCTACTTTACTGACATTTTGTTTTCTTTTCTTGGAAATGTAACTCTTTCAAATAATGGCCTGTTTCTCTAATATTTCTTTCCATCTTAAGATCCTTATAGACGTTGAAAAGAAAAAAAGAAAACACTCATAATAATCATTCTTATTATCTTATTATCATTTTTACCCTTGTTTAATCTTATCCAAACTAGGCTGTGACAATTTAAGGAATACTTCCAGAGACTTGCTCTGTATTTTTTTTTTAAAAAGAGAAGTCCATATATCAGAATGCATGAACAAGAAATGGAAAGTTAGAAACATATCCCATGAAGTGCTTTGGACACTCTGACAGCCGCGATTTATCAGCATAAATTACTGTGCTTAGCTGCAACGCTTTTGTCACAGGGAGACAGGACACTTCCTAAATTGCTTGCTGCCCCCTTTAATAATAATCTTAGTTTTTACAATCCAGATAACCCAGAGCAAGAGACATCTTGATGCATATAGAAATAGAAAAATTCAGATTTTTATGTACATCACTGGGAGCATTGACATTCTACCCTATTCATTTTTAGATTAGAGTCTCTTCCCCCCCGTCTGTCTAGATGCGGCAATAGATTACTTAGAAAAGAAAATGTGGGCAGGAGAGTCAGGGCAGGAAGCTTTGCAGTAAACAAGTCAGCCTGTCTGTTGTCTCACTTTCCTTGTAATCAAAGAAAAGACCTAAGAGAATTCACTGTCATTGTCTTAGTGGTAGCTTCTAACAGCACTGGACAGGGAGAATCCTTTTATTTCTACCATCACGTCAACAAATTGATTTTTAAATTCATGCATTTAACATGTGTTCCTCAAGCCATTATTATTTGGTAAACAGTATAACTAAGTGTCTTTAAACTACTTTGGACATTTTAACCGCTAATTTTTCTCATTTTAAAAAGTTTCAATCTGTGTGTTAGATATATTCGAGATATGCTACTACATAAAGTTTTGTACCTTTCATAAAAATCTAATTTTGCAGGGATGTGGCTGAATTCCATATCTCAATATTGGACTTTTCCAATACAGTAGATGAGCTGAAACCTGTTCCCAGGTGCCCTTAATTCCAAAGCCCCTGCTCACTCTACTGTACGTGCTGCCTTTACAGAAAGCTCCTGTCTCTAAGCTCCATTTAAGAAGAACAGTCTTAAGACTGCTATCCATAATGCCACATTTCTAAGCTGCTTTCTTCTAGTACTGGAAGAACAGAAACTTCTAGCCTAGCCATTATAATCGGAAATTAATAACTTGCCTATCTGCTAAGTTCCCTGACTTTATGATCTGTACTACCATCCAAAAAGGGTTGTAAAGGCAAGGACCATGTTATCTACAGTCTCTCTGAGTACTTTCGAATTCATCATTTGTCAACAGATAAACTGCAGTCCCTAGCTTCAGTATAACAGGACACCAGTAAAGTCATCTGTGGTACACAGAATAAGAGCTGCCCACAGATGTCCATCTTCTAATCCCTGGAACCTGTGAATACAATATGTTATATGGCACATGGGGAATTAAAAGTTGCAGATGAAATGAAGTTTCCTAATCAGCTGACCTTAAAATAGGGGGAGTATCCTGGACTATCCAGATGGGCCCAGTATAATCAGAAGGGTCCTTAAAAGTCAAAGAGGTAGGCAGAAGAGGAAGTGGGAGTGATGTAATGTGAGAAAGACTTGGACTGACGTTCTTTTCCTCCAAGATAGAGAAGAACCAAATACCAAGAAACGGGAGTGGCCAACAGCCTGGAAAATGCTGGGAAACAGATTCTTCCCTAGAGCCTCAAAGGTCTAGGGAAACGATCACAGGTCTGCTGACATCCTGTTTTAGCTCAGCAAGACCCATTTCAGATTTTTGAACTACATAACTACATAAGGATAAATTTATGTTGTTTTAAGCCTCTAAATTTGTGGCAATTTGTTACAGCAGCCATAGGAAATGAATACATCATTTATTTGTGAGACAGGTTCCTGGTAAGGCTATTTACATTATAGATAACTGGGAGACAATCTGACAAATATTTGACAAATTATCAGAAATGTATTTGTTGTTTAATGGGAAAAGTAAAAGAATAGTATGTTTTTGTTTTCTTTTAATTTATTTTTTCTTGCTAAGTTGTGCCCTTTAATTTATAATTACAATTGCCTTGGCTGTTACTTGGCACTCCAAGTGGATCAGACATAAATTGAAATTGATAAATAATTTTTGTAGTTAAATACAGTATTATAGCAAAGAAGAATTTAAAATATAAAACAGCATCTTATTTCAATAAAATAGTGTTATTAAAGAATAAAAAACATAAGAAAAAATAGATAAATTTGACTTTATCACAAGTAAAAACTTCTGTGCATCAAAGGACAGTATCAAATATGTGAACAGATAGTCTACATAAAAAATGTTTTGAGGTCATATATCTGATAAGTCTATTTAATCTAGAACATACAAAGAACTCTTGTAAGCCAACAATACAAAAGGCAAATAACCTAGTTTTAAAAAGGGCCAAACATATGGGTAGATATTTTTCCAAAGAGCCTCAAAACAACTGACCAACAAGCACGTGAAAAGGTGCTCAACATTGTTAATCATTAGGAAAGTGCAAATCAAAACCACCGTGAGATACTATTCACACCCACTATGATGGCTATTAAAAAAAGGAGAATGGTGAGAATATAGTAAAAATGGAACTATAATACATAACTTGTGAGAATGTAAGATGATATTGTGCCTATGGAGAACAGTTTGGCAGTTCCTCAAAAAGTTAAATATAGAATTTCCATATGACTCCCACAATTCCACTCCTAGGTATATACCTAAGAGCACTGAAAACGTATGCTCATGTAAAATCTTGTACACAAATGTTTCTAGCAGAATTATTCATAATAGCCAGCAAGTAAAGATACTAATCCATGAATTGATAAATAGACAAAGTGTAGTATGTCTATACAATGGAATATAATACAGCCATAAAAAGGAATGGAGTATTGTTACATGCATTAGTAAACCTTGAAAATTTTATGCTAAGTGGCAAAAGCCAGACACAAAAGGCCACGTTTCATTTTATATGATATGTTTAGAACAGTCAAATCCATACAGAAAAATTATCTCATTGACATATAAATGCAAGATATGAAATCTATTCACAATAAGAACTCCTGGTAAGTATCATTTATGTAGCTGAGAAAGCTCTCAGGCAATCATACACAGGAAAGTGTGTCAAAAATATCACAGAAAATGTTATATGAATGTCTTCATACATCCATTATATCCTTATTCCTCCCTCTGTTATGAATTCAAGCTTTACTGAATACAGTGTGGGCATCTGAAGGCAGGGGCTAAGTCTTATTTATCTTTGTATTCTCAGTGCTGAACATAGTAGGCACACAATAAATGTGTTCTGTAATAGGATGAGGAGATCAAAGCAAAGAATAATGGCCCTCAGTGATGGTTCCTGACAATAAGAAAAACTTTGTAGTTACGAAATACTTTCTTAAATCTCTCAAATGATTATTTAAGATACAGAGAGTAAAGTATTACTTTATAGAGGAATGTTCAGTGACTAAAATGGGAAAATTACAAATATCTGTTCCTTTAAATCTTTTAATATTTTTGGCAAATTGAATATTATGCATTTTTTGTATTTTTATTATACATAATATAACGTTTCAGTACTATGACTTAATATAAATGAAATAAGTTGAGGAGGGTTATTTAAAATGGTTAACATTTAACCATTTAATGGTTAATTAAAATGAATAATTCAAGTTTGAACATAACCATTAGTCTTTTTTTTTTTTCATTTTTTTTTTTTTTTTTTTTTTTTTGAGACGGAGTCTGCTCTGTTGCCCCGGCTGGAGTGCAGTGGTGTCATCTTGGCTCACTGCAACCTCCACCTCCCGGGTTCAAGTGATTCTCCTGCCTCAGCCTCCTGAGTAGCTGAGATTACAGCCATGTACCACCACGCCCGACTAATTTTTGTATCTTTAGTAGAGATGGGGTTTCATCACGTTGGTCAGATTGGTCTCAAACTCCTGATCTCGTGATCCACCTGCCTCGGCCTCTCAAAGTGATGGGATTACAGGTGTGAGCCACCACGCCTAGCCCCATTAAAGTCTTTTTAATTCAATGAGGAATTCACTCAGCCTTATTTGAAAACATATTTGTTTCAGAGATAATTCTACTGAAATATTTTAATCCTCCAGTATGTACTGATAAAGAACATTACAAAATAACAAAACATCATTTTATTTTTTTCTTTACTAAAAGTAATGTAGAGATTTAGCCTTCTCCATCAAAAAATAAAAAAAGATCAAACAATACTGGTTGTGATAAGAATACAACTTGTGATTCATTTTGCTAACAGTTCCAAGGGTCTCTGGTGATAAAATCTGATTAATATATTCACCATCTTGTTATTTTTTGTTTATAAAAGAGGATTCATGTTTCTATTTTATAAAAAGACCTTTAACTTCGTCATCAGGTCATTCTCAAGTTATCTTTAAAACGTAAGAAGTACTTTCTATTTCTTAACCAAAGAAAAGTCAAATATATGCAGTGGAATACAGAGAGATACAGAATCAGCTAAGTGTCACAAGGCCACAAGCCTCCTTTCCCTCAGAAATATAAAGATCAAAATGCTTTGCTGGAGTACATGTTCAGGATTTTGAAAGGGATATTAGGATATGCAGGTAATGAGCAAGGCCTCATTTCTTTTCTGCATATATATTAGCATGGATTTTAGCCTATTTATATAAGAAATGTCAGAAATATAAAGGGGAAGAGTTTTTATTGGAAATAGACTCCATGTTTCATATTTGATTTTCTCTGCTATTCATGTGTGTTTTCTTGATTCCTTGAGAACTGTCTTTTTAAAACATTTGTAAGTGTATCATTCCCATGAAGTAAATGACCAACACTACTTGCCCTGCCTAATAAGGAGTAATCTCCGATTCACTCAGGATACCTGGAGGCCTTAGAGTTGAGAGTCCTTAATTGCATTTGTGGCTACACATTGCTTTTGGGCACTTCTTGTGTTTATCACACTGGCTTATACATATTAGGTGCTTAACCAATCATGACCAGTTTTAGATATATTTACTTGATGTCCCAAATAGATTCTAAGTGCCTTGAGGGCAGAGATTATGTATTACATGTTTTTAGAATATTTTACAACCTTTAGCTTGATGCAGAGCACATGGCAGGTGCCAGTTAGCCAAGGCAGTCTAGACCTTTTTTTCATTCTTGTTATGAGAATAGTATAAACCATATTGGGACTCCTTAACTCCTTACCCGTTTACCAAGACACACACACACACACACACACACACACACACACACACACACACGTGATCTGTATTTGATGAAGCAGACACAGATTAATGAAGATATGTTTGCACACAGGGAGTTTTACTCTCTGTGTAATCAGCAGTTTTTGCATATTACCCCTAGACAATTTTCAGAAAAGTTGAACTAGTAAATAGCATTCCAGTTCTTTGTGATGGAAAAAGTACTTGAGCAATAGTGAGCCTATGGAGAGAGTAAATCAACAGCTGGCAGGGGCCTTGCTCCATTTTCCCCTCTACAGATCAGAATTATATCAGTCCTTCTTATTCAGAAAGTAGATTGTAAGCAAATTTTTTTTCTAGTGAGGTTGGAAGATTTACTGTGCAGTACTTTACAGACCATATAATGTCTTTGATAAAATGTAAAAGTCAGTTGTTGAGATAAAATACAATGAATACCACCTTAAATTTGAATAGAATTTTCAAAGTGGCATTATAATTAAGATCTAATTTCTCCCTCATAGCAGCATAGAAGGTGGAGAGGAAAGCGTATTATGTGACAGATAAGGAAACTGAGGCAGAGAAAGTCTACATGATTTACTATTGAGTGGGTCCCAGTAGCCAAAAGCCAGAACTCAGGATTTCTGGCTAAACCAATCAAATACTTATTAATGACCTTCTACTACATATAAAATACTATGCTAAAACTTCCTTTTTGAGGTAATTGTAGAAGAGATAAAAATACAATACCTAAAGATGTGAAAAGTTAAAGCATTAAAAGTTTAGATCTCTAAAGTAAATGATACCTATACCAAAGGGGGGAAAAAGAACAGGAAAAAAACAAAACAAAACACCTCAGGAGATTATTTTGGGCTGTGGCATTTTGTAGATAGTAATTTCCCATTCTAGGTTTTCCTCTTTCCATATGGAACACTGGGCCTGGAAGATATTGATTTTCTGTCCTTCACCATCTTGGCCAAACTTCCGTTTTTCAATCTTTCAGATACTGGAGGAAAACGTTTGTTGTTTCTCATCTAGAGTTAATCCCTCTTCTTACATTCTGTGGCTCCTCATGGCCCATTTATTCTAGGCCCTGACTCCTCAGAGTGCAGTCTGTGAGCTAGCAGCAGCAGCATCCCTGGGGAGCTTGTTAGAAAGGAAGGATTTCAGTCTTCTCCACAGCCTAGAGAGAACCAGAATCTGCATTTTAACAAGACACCTTCCAGTGGGAGACCTGCTGATCTCACCATTCTTTCAAAAATCATCCCCTCCATTTCTAGTACCATTAGTCTGTCTTTTCCCTCACCATCTCCTTTTTCTTTCTTGAACAACCCAGGGGTCATTATTAAGAAACAAAACAAGAAACATTCCTCCCTACTCCTCCTCTTCAGTGACTGATACCCTTTTAGCTTTCAGAGCACCTCACTTCTGTTTCTGTGGTTACCATGTTCCTGGAATGAATTTTATGCCCCTGCTCTCTTTATTTTTAATTCAGTCAGTTTCTTCTTAAAACTTGGAAAGTTAACTTTCACTCTGAAGTAGTTTGAACATACAGGGCACGGGAACGCATACATGTGCACGCAGATGCACCCACATGCATGCACATAGATGTAGCTGATTAATTCTGATAAGGTTAGACCAACTTTTAACATTTCCAGAGTTCTTATACCGACTGGCAAATTAATTATCCGAGCTACATTTGGTTCTTTTCATGTACCCACTCCAATCGTGAATCTATTCAAGATCATTCACCTGTCTGGGATCCTGCATAGGTGGCTGGACTGACCTACACCAGACCAAATTTACTGAATGCCCCTGCTGTTACAACCTTCCCAATCTTGAAAGGGAAATCTTGTATCTTGCATAAATACCACAGCAGTATACACAGATGCAGAGTTCATGAATGTGAAACAAAATGAGACCCGTACTTAAGGCCTAAGTTAGATTTTCTTCCTGAATCTTTCTGTTGGGTAAATCTTAGAAGACAGATGCCCACCTGTAGAAAAGGAGAAGTTTGCCAACAGATTCCCCACCATTAAGTGTCATAGGAAAAAGCTCAAGCCACTGAGGAATCAAAAAACAAAAACAAATCCTCTTCTTAATTCCAGTGACTTTATGAAGTCATTTCATACAACGAGGTTTGAAGGTTGAGATGTTTTGAAATTCACTGGGTACCACCACCCACTCACCTTCTATGGGTTTTGAGCAATCTGTTTGCTAATGATTGGATGTTGTGTTATCCATTGGGTCTGCCTCTTATGAAGAAAAATGAAGAGCAAAACAGAAAAGAACCACAGTGAAAATGGGGGTGTGCTGAAAGGTTAATGTGCTCTTCAGCCCACCACTTCAGACAGATCACGGAGCAGCCACACAATCTGTTTATCTGATGCATGCAGAAAGGACTGTCATGCTTCACCTTTGGAAATGGGCCATTACTCCTGGTGACAGATTATGAATTGTGGAATATGGCCAGCACCTGGCCAGACAATGGAGAGTTCATATATCAGACTCAAAACAGAAATCCTGAGGAAAATTCCTGAGTTTCTTGAGGGGTTGGAAAAGGATATATAATGAGAGAATCCGTTAAAACTACGATGTGTGGATGTGTAGGTGGTCATGCTGTGTGTGTTGGTGGTGGTGGGGGTGTTGATTTTTAAAAGGCCTTTGTCAAGGTTCTACAAAGAGGTATGTTTTGTTTTATTTTTTGGTTGGCTGAACAGTTTTGCTTCAGCATAGAATAGAGTGGTAGTTGGGATCAGGGTAAAGGATGGCTGGGATAAAGATTTTGATTTTCAACAGGAAATTGGTTTGAGCCTTCCCCCGCCCCCACCCCAAAACAGAGAATCAATCAGTTCTCTCAACAAAAGGAGTAAATACTTGGTTTACAGGAATTAATGTTTGTTTATTTTACATATAATCTGAAAAACAGGCCCATAGATCTGGAGAACAGCCACAACTGCATAGATAATACTATACAAATTGCTAAATGGATGAGAACAAATTAAAATAAGGGTTATAAATATGTGAAAATAGCCACAAAAAATGTCAACTAAAATAAGGTGTTGATGCATAAATGCCCTTGAGGAAAAATAAACTCTTTGTAAGAAGATGGGCTCTACATTTTTGTTTTGCAATGAAGGAATGAAACCAAAAGTGATTTTGAAAACTGTTTTCTGAAAATGTGCTCCAGTGTGTCCTCAAAGGCCACCACATGTAGGTAATCCTCAAGAAAGGGACTAGTAACACACAAAAGGTAGGATGCCAATATTGGCAATTCATGCTAGGTTGATTAAGTGCTTATGACCAAGGAGGTGCGAGTGGTTGTTTAGCTTTCCTCATACTCAGGCTCACTTCAGACAGCAGCCATCAGGCTGAGAGTAAATCTTCATCGGTAGAAGACCTCAAGAGCTCAGTAACTGGCACCTGATTCGCCTGCACCCAGACACTCTTGGTAGGAATCTGGGGGCTATGCTGTGTCTTCCACCTTCACCTGCTGTACGTAACTGATGCCCATTCCCACTTTTCTTATGCTGTTCTTTCTTGAGAACAAGGAAAGGTAAACATATAGATCATTACTATAATGTCACTAGCAAATTTTTAAATAGTTTTATTTGAAAAAAATTATTTAGGCATTTTTAAAATATATAATACCATGTACAGAAAGTAAGAAAACTTTTATAAGAATAAAAGCTGCATCAAGCCTTTTAGCACCATCTCTAATAATATACTTAGTATCACCTCTAATATTATACTTTGTACTATCTCTAATAATATATCCTCTGTTTATGTAAAGGCTACCTTGTGGATTTTCAGAGTTCTAATAAATGTATCAATGGTTTTCAGCTATGAAGTACTATACATTTTTTTCCTGTTTATTATGAATATCAACGACTTAAATTCTCAGGCCAAATTAGTTTCTCCTGTGTGGATAGGATGGAGTGCAATGATGCAATCTCGGCTCACTGCAACCTCTGCCTCCCGGGTTCAAGCGAATCTCCTGCTTCAGCCTTCCAAGTAACTGGGACTACAGGTGCCTGCTACCATGCCTGGCTAATTTTTAGTTTTTAGTAGACATGTGGTTTCACTATGTTGGCCAGACTGGCCTCAAACTCCTGACCTAGTGATCCGCCCACCTCAGCCTCCCAAAGTGCTGGGATTATAGGTGTAAACCACCGCACCCGGCCAGAACTAATTTCTATAGAAACCCTCTAGTCTTTTTGATACATTTGTGACATTGACCAATATTTTTACATCAGTGGCCAGACTAATCCTCAGGCATGGAGTCCCACATTTTAGGCCAACAGTGAACTACTTCTCAGGTCTGCCTTTGCTTGTTGCTGGCAAGAGAGTCCAGTCCAGTGCAACTGGTAGGAAAAGAGGCTTCATTAGCAGGTGCTAAAAAGACTGGAAGCCCTTATAGAGATAATGCATCCTACCTTTCTTTTTCTGCTTAAAATTTGCCTTCAATCTTCCGTTTACATGGATTTCCTCAGTATAGAGATGTATAATATGAAGGCATGCATTTTACCTATGTGGCTTCTGATCCCTTTGTGCACCTGTGTCTGTATCCAGACCTGTGCACACCTGCATCCCAACTCCCTGTGAGGCACACCTCTGCTGGTGGGGGCCTGAGTCAACCCTGAGCAGCTCCCAAGGAAGTTGTTTTCCTGGGTGTAGCCAGCTAACTGATTTATGTTCATTTTTCTGGCGCTTAGTTAAAAATGCTCTATTAGCCAGGACATGGTGACTCACCCCTCTAATCCCAGAACTTTAGGAGGCCAAGACGGGTGGATCACTTGAAACCAGGAGTCCAAGACCCGCCTGGTCAACATGATGAAACCCTGTCTTTACCAAAAATGCAAAAAATTAGTGGGGTCTGGTGGCACCCACCTGTAATCCCAGCTACTTGGAAGGCAGAGCACGAGAATTGCTTGAACCCAGCAGGCGGAGGTTGCAGTGAGCCAAGATCATGCCACTGCACTCTAGCCTAGGTGGGTGGTAAAGTGAAACAATGTCTCAAAAAAAAAAAGAAAAGCTCTATTATCTGAGTATAAAAATTGTATAGGCTTTATTTGTCAAGGTACTTCCTCGAAGTAGAAGTCTTTTATCAGTCTTTGTTTTTCAGTAGGGTCCTGGTGTATTCCTCTGCCAACAGCATATGCATTCCAGAACCACACACACCAACACTTTAAATTCTTAGTCAATTTTAGGTTATATACCATATCGATGTGAAGTGAGTAACATGTATTGTTTCCATGTTTCATTCAGCTGGTACAAGTATAAAGCACAGTAAATACATTTCAGGCTACTTTATATTTATTCTGTTGAAAAAAGAATGTTAACAGTCTGTCTTGCCCTGATTTTTCATTCTGATATTATTTCACTATTACCTTCTAACATGTCTTTGAAAGAAATTATTGCCAGACTTGTGTCTTATAGAAACAGTGATTCAATAATTATCAGTAAATTGTCAGATTATCTTTAAACTAGCCAGGAGTATTACAAGCAATATTTATCCTAAAAATCAATTTCCCTACCTAGAGGAATCATTGTATTTTAAGGTTTCTTATGGAAACCCGTCTTTGAACATCCAAGCATTAGACCCAGTTCCTTACCCTCTGTATAAGGCATCCTATTAGGGGCTATAAAGGAAATCCTCAAGAGGTATACAATTTATAGAGAAGGTGAGACAAGCTTAACTTCATAAAAAGTTTAATTGCATTCAATAAATAATAATTCAATATAAATATATAAAGAATGGTAGGAGTTAGTATGCATTCCAAATGAATTATAGAAAGAATAAGTGCTACAAAACATTTACTATATTGGCATTGTATAGAAAAGTTGGATATATAAAGAGAGATAAAAGTTGCCTTTAAATAAATGGGTACTTTTGATTAAGAAGTAAGGAGGAAAGCATTTTGAGCACAAAAGCTCCATTTGTTAATTCCTCTAAATCTTCAACAAGCAGAGCACAAGACAGAGAAAATGCTCTTTAATTACTTTTTTTGATGTGAGCTAATACAGCATTAATAACAAAGCCTGTAAAACCTGGTTATTTAAGGTAACTTTAATAAATATGAAATAACTAGTGATAAATTTGACAAAAGATGTGCAGAAGCTATAAACTAAGAATTATAAAACATCACAGAAAGAAATTAAGTCCCAGGGAAACAGAACAATATTGTGTGCATGGGCCAGAAGATTCAATATTGTGAAAAAGAGGATTTATACTACCCAATGTCAAGACTTATTTTAAAGCTACAGTAACCAAGATACTGTAGTATTAGAATATGAATAGTCATACAACAATGGCACAGAATGGGAAGTCCAGAAATAGACATACACATGTGTGAACACTAAATTTTAATAAAAATTTCAAGGCAATTCAGTAGGCAGGGGAAAAACATGTCAACGAATGTTGTTGGAACTATATAGTACATCAACAAGCAAAAACATGGACTACAAACCTTAACTGCTCACTAATAAAAATGAATTCAAGATGTATCATGGATCTAAATGTAAGAGGAAAAACTATAAGATTTCCAGAAGAAATATAAGACAGAAGGGCTGGCACAGCGGCTCAAGCCTGTAAGCTCAGCACTTTGGGAGGTTGAGGCAAGAAGATTGCTTGAGCCCAGAAGTTTGAGACCAGCCTGGGCAACAGCGAGACCTTATCTCCAACACAACAACAACAACAACAACAACAACAACAAAGTAAAATTAAATTAAAAAAACATCAGATAATGTTTTAGAGACCTTGTGTTAGACAAAGATTTCTGAAATAAGACACACAAAGCACGAAGAACATCAATAAATTCGATTTGATCAAAATTGAAACCTTTTGCTTTTTAAAGGAAACTGTTAAGAAAATGAAAAGGTAGCCTGGGAAAAATATTTGCAAAACATATTTTAAAAGGCACTTGTATCTAGAATATATAAAGAACTCTTACAACTCATTAATAATCCAATAAAAATGGGCAAAATATTTGAACCAGAATTTTTCAACTATGCTGTCAGAGGCATTGGGGACAGGTAAATTTGTCATTGCAAGGAGGCTGTGAACTGCAGGTTGTTTAGCAACCTTCCAACATCCATCCAGAGATGCCAGTGGAATCTCAAGTAGTGACATCAAAAAATGCCTTGAGATATTTCCCAAGGGCCTATGGGAAGCAAAATTGCCTCAGATGAGAACTACTGATTTGGATAACACCTTATCAAAGCGGATGTACAGATGACAAACCTACAGAACCTATGATAATCAACTAGAAACTATGGAAAACAATCTACTTTGATAGTTATTTGTTATTCAAGTATTAGCAAGATGAAAATGCAATACCGTTTTCATGCCTATGCCATGCTGTTTAGATTACTAGAGCTTTGTAATAAATGTTTTCAAATCAGTAATTGTGATGCCTCCAGCTTTGTCATTTCTGCTCAATGTTATTTTGGCTATTCAGGGTCTTTTGTGGTTCCCTATGAATTTCAGGATTTTTTTTTTCCATTTCTTTAAAAAAAGAAAGTCATTGGCATTTTGACGGGGATTGCATTGTGTCTGTAGATTGCTTTGGGTGGCATGGACCTTTTAACAATATTATTAATTTTTCCAATCCATGAACATGAATATCTTTCCATTTATTTGTGTTATATTCAATTTCTTTAATCAGTGTTTTATATTTTTCAGTGTATACATCTTGTGTTATATTCAATTTCTTTAATCAGTGTTTTATATTTTTCAGTGTATACATCTTTCCTCCTTGGTTAAATTTGTTTCTAAGTTTTTTTTTACATAGCTATTGTAAAGGGAATTTTTTTCTTGATTTCTTTTTCAAGTACTTTGTTATTAGGGTGCAGAAATGCTACTGATTTTTGTATGTTGATTTTGTATCCTGCAACTTTACTGAATTCATTTATTTTAACAGTTTTTTGGTGGAGTTTTTATGTTTTCCATTTAGAAAAAACATAAACCATTAAATTGTCTATGCAGATGACATAATCTTACAAGAAGATCAATTTAATTTCAGAGACAATTTACTTTCTTCTCTTCTGATTTGGCTGTCATTTATTTCTTTTGGTTAACTACACTGGCTAGGACTTCCAATACTATTCTGAACAGAAGTGATGAGACTGATCTTAGAGGAAGATTGTATTGTTCCTGATCTGAGAGGAAGCTTTTAGCTTTTCACCACTGAATATGATGTTAGATGTGGGTTTTTCATAATGGCCTTTATTGTGTTGAGGTACGTTCCTTCTATACCTAATTTTTTAATCATTAAAGGATGTTGAATTTTGTCAAATGCCTTTTCTGCATCTATTGAGAGGATTGTATGTTTTTTGTCTTTCATTCTGTTAATGTGGTATATCAGAATTATTGATTTACTTAGCTTGAGCTTTCTTTGCATCCCAGGGATAGATCCCACTTGATTGTGGTGAATAATCCTTTTAATGTGCTGGTGAATTCAGTTTGCTAGTTTGTGTGTGTGTGTGTGTGTGTGTGTGTGTGTGTGTGTGTGTGTGTAGAATTTTTGCATCTATGTTCATCAGTGATATTGGCCTGTAGTTTTCTTTCCTTGAAGTGTCCTTATCTGGCTTTGGTATCAATGTATTAAATGTTTTATTTATTTAAGTAAAATAAAAAGGACTAGAAACAAAAATAGGAAATTGCTAACTCTGAATGATAGAAATATAAATGAGAACTGCATTATTTTTCTACATTTGGCATTTCAAAAATTATCCAAATCATTCAAAGTTTCTAGAAGGTAAGAAAGATAAGCACATATGTTTAGCGTGTCAGAAGACAAACTACAAATCCACTTACAATACATACAGTTCAATAACTAATAGAAAAGAGTTTGTTCATTAAATGGGAAGATGATGAGCCTACTGAACAATGAGCAAAGACAATGTGTGTGCAATTCAAAAACGGAAATTTACAAAGCCTATAATAATTAATTATATTAACAAATTGCAAAGAAAATTTTCTCCACTAGAATGACAAAAAAATTATGTTTGAGGAGATATGTGTGTGTGTGTATATATCTATATCTGTATATCTATATATCTATATCTATCTATCCCTATATATATCTATCTTCACCTCCACCCCATGATTCAGCTGTCCTACATCTGGATATTGGGTCCTCTTGACTATTTATATTAAATACAAGTACATGTGCAAGGACTTTGGCTGCAACATTGTAATAAAAAACCTAGAAATATTGATATTAAAACCCCTCCTAATAATCATCCTGGCATAGCCTTTGGCTCATACCTTTTCAATCTCTTAATCTGTTTTGTTTCCTCCAGAATGGAATTTCTAAAACTGCAAATGGTCCTGCAAATGGAACCCCAGATGACCTCAATCCCCAATATCTACTGCGAAGCCCTGGATCAACCTACCAACCCAGAAGCCTCCCTTCTGGAGGAAAACTCACAACTATGGGGAAGAGGGGGCCTTCTACATCCCTGCTCAGTAGGAAATAGTCAAAGAGCGGTCATCTGCCCCTTTCCCAACAGCAGTGGGGTTTTTCTCTTCAGAGGAAGGACTGAGGGAATGAAATCTTTTGGGTCAATGGGGAACCTTTTGGAAATCCTAACATGGGAAAGGGTCAACATGGGTACTTCAACAATATCAGGAGGCTTGTGTTCAAAGTATCAGTAGCTGTTCAACCACATTCCCATGCTGCTTGCGAAGTTCAGTAGAAACCAGGAAACAACCACCAGAAAGAGAAATTAGGTGACTCATGGTCACAAGACCCCTCCCCACACAGGACTAGGGGACAAACACTCAGCAACTCAGAGGAGAGATTAGGTGACTTGTGGTCACAAGCCCTTCCCCACACAGGACTAGGGGACAAACAGCGACTCAGAATTACTTGGGGATATAAACCCAGGCAGCCCTGACCATCAACAGCAACCCTCTCCGGCCCCTTCCACCCTTCCATGCTGTGGAAGCCTTGACTTTTATTGCTCAATAAAGTATATTGCTGCTCAAAAATAAAATAAAATCCATATACGTATCATATTGCAACTAGTTAAATAAGTCACAGTAGCTCTATACAACATAACTCTATGCATACATTAAATGAATTAGCTCTCATTTGTAAGATAAGATAATATATTTAAAATACAGAAAATATCTTAAGTAGAAAAAGCAAGTATGGAAGATTATGTTCATTATTACTTTTTGGTCAAAAATATACATATGTAGACATAGAAAAAATTTTAGGAAGAAAAATATCAAAATTTAGAAGTGTAATCTATGCATTTATGTGGTTAGATTGTGACAGGACTTCCATTTTGTGTGTTTTATCTGTACTGTTTCATTACCTTGATAATATAATTTTTATAAAAATTGATAAATTTGTAATATTTATTTTAAAATACACTTATTTATTTTTCATACAGCTCTTAATCAAAGATATGGTTCTATAAGTGGGTTGGGATCCTTAATAGAATTTCTAAAGATTTTATTTAAAAGGAATAAGAAAGTAATAAACTAGTATGTGTTTCTTTAGGCAATGTTCTGTATAATATTTTATTGTAATCTAGAGACTGTGTTAATTAATAATGTTAAGTTAAAGCAGTATTATGTTTAGTTGTTGATTCCCCTGCTAAGTACAAATAATTTTAAAGAAATGAAAAATCTATAATTTTCCACATGAATCCAGTATTTGTAATATTTACATATACATAAAGTAGATTTTATTTCATCCTAGTTGTTATCAATTCATCTAATTTTTGACATGATACATAATTTTTAATGATTTGCAAAAAATTCTGGCAGTACTCTCTCCAAAATTAAGCATTCAGATCAAAAGTTTTAGTGACACACTAAACATAAACAAAATTTAGGATATACTGCCTCCTTTTCTATCATAAAATAGATAAGTTTAGCTCACAAAAACATAGTACAGGCAGCAATGGATATTTTCTATGGCATCTTTTGATAAATAGTACCACTGCAAAACTCAACGACATTTTAAAATTAGCCGTTTAGTTACTATCTCCAAAATAAATCATTCCACTTATGCAATGTCTCAGAGAGTCTTTGGAAAATGGTAGAAAGTCTGTCTGCATCTGAGTGACTCAACTATCTGACAGCCACCCTAAGTCACCCCCTTGAAGGTCCAAAGTCAGAATCATTTTTAAGATTTGTCATCTCTATTGGAATAGCTAATGTGCTCTCTTGGTCCATTCTACTTCAGTGAATTCAATAAACGATGCTGGAATTACTTCACTAGGTAGGGTCCATTAATTTACTAAGAAATGTGTTTGACTTCCCACAACACATACAAACTGAGTTTGTACTGAAGATTTCTTACCTGACTGCCTTCCAATGAGGCTAAGAACTGTTGTAATACTTGGTATTTAAAGAATACCAAAGAGTATACATTCAACTAAGAGAATGGTTCATTTTAGGTGGCTTATGAAGCAATAACTTGATATCATTTGACATTTATAATTTGATAATGATAGGTAGAATGTACCTGTCCCTTTACTAGGAGAACTATTATAGAACTATTTTGGTTCATATGCAGAAGACACCTTATTTTGGTCTGCTTTTTTTTTTTTTGAGATGGAGTCTCACTCTGTCACCCAGGCTGGAGTGCAGTGGCGCGGTCTCTGCTCACTGCAACCTTTGCCTCCTGGGTTCAAGTGATTCTCCTGCCTCAGCCTCCCAAGTAGCTGGGATTACAGGTGCCTACCACCACGCCCAGTTAATTTTTGTATTTTTAGTACAGACGGGGTTTCACTATGTTGGTCAGGCTGGTCTCGATCTCCTGACCTCAGGCAATCCACCGCCTTGGCCTCCCAAAGTGCAGGGATTACAGGCATAAGCCACTGCACCTGGCCTGTTCTGCAGTTTTGTTATTACATAAATAGTATTCTGAAAAGGTTGGAAGATAAAAAATTGGCTGTAATCTATGTTTTCCAACTTTCTATTATTATGCATATACATGATTATTTTACACAGTTCAATCATAACATATACAATTTTATATTTGATTTTTAAATTCATTTTCCTAATGAAAAATTGTTTCTCAGTAAGCAACTTTCTTCTTAAAAATGACACAGCCATTTCAAGAGGGAAGGGTAGGAAACTATTTTAATCAAATCAGATACTTATTAATTTATATTCTTTTTTGTAATATTTTAGAATCTCAGCAAAGTTGTATATCTTTTTCCTAATTCTGCTCTCATTAAGTTACTATGAATCAAATCTGTAAGTCTGATTCTATTCTGTAGTGCAGTTTTCTTGCTGAAATACTTAGAAATTCAAATGGATTTGTTATACTTACAAATTATTCTTCACTTAATCCCTAATGTAACTGTTTGCACTTTTTCATTTTTTAATTTCACTTGCTTGTGATTTCTTTTTTTGTTTCTTGATGTCCCGCTCTCCAGTAGTGTCTCTAACAAATGTTTTTTTGACTGCTTAACAATTTTGTGATTTAAAATTTCTCTTCTGATCATCTTAATTTCTTCCATTTGACTTCCTTATAGTCACTATCTTATTCCATTTATAACTTCTTGAGTGAAAAGCTTATTCTTTTTCTTTTAAAAAATGTAAGTATTAAAAGCTATATATACTGTATCCTGTGGTATGCAGGGATTATTTTTCAGTTCTTAAAATGCACAAATATGCCTTTTTATTTAAAAGTTGCTTAACGGTACGTTTTTAAATTTTGAGGCTATGTTACGAATTTATAAATGATTAAAATTTTTATTTTATTGCATTGGATCAGACTGTAGAATTATTTATGTTTCAGGGCTAAAACAATGGTTTTGGTCACCTAATAGTCCATTTTGTAAATTTCTAAGGAAGTTTAAAAATGGTTTCTGTTATACATGTTTTAATCATAAACATAGACATGTCATATTTAACGTATATTTCACATATGCATAAAAATACATATGTATATATACATTTATCCATATTATGTAATCCTCACTAATAATTCAGATCTTTTGCATCTTTTTGTTTAATTACTTTTCTTCCTTTCACATATTTTGATTTACTTATTTTCTTGATCTGTCTTGGGTTGACAGAGGTTAATTGAAACCTATAATCACCTTTGTATTTGTTGGTTTCTTTTTTTACCTTCCTTCAATTTATGCTGTATGGATTTTTATGTAATAGTATTTGGGTACACATACCCTCATTATGCCCTTTAATATTTATTACAAATTTCTTAATTATATCTCTGTTGACAGTTTATCTTGAATCTAGCTTTGTGCAATGAAAATCAACAACAGCTTTATTCTTGTTAGTACTTCTAAATATATTTACACCTTCTAATTTTAAATTAGAGCCCTTCTAATTCTTATTCTATTTCTTCTAAATTAGAATCTTCTAATTCTAATAAGAACCTCTTAGTTCTTACGTTTGGTTAAGAAATCACACAAAATATATATTCTTTCTCTCTTTTTTTTTTTTGAAATGGAGTTTTGCTCGTTACCCAGGCTGGAGTGCAATGGTGCGATCTCGGCTCACCGCAACCTCCGCCTCCTGGGTTCAGGCGATTATCCTGCCTCAGCCTCCTGAGTAGCTGGGATTACAGGCACGCGCCACCATGCCTAGCTAATTTTTTGTATTTTTAGTAGAGATGGGGTTTCACCTTGTTGACCAGGAGGGTCTTGATCTCTTGACCTCATGATCCACCTGCCTCAGCCTCCCAAAGTGCTGGGATTACAGGCGTGAGCCACCGTGCCTGGCCCACATCATATATTCTTATACATGAAAGTTCTGTCCATTATCTAGATTCGAACTTTCTGAATAGTTTCATATTTATTAATTTTTGGATCCTTTAAAATTCCCAGGGCTATGCATAAAGATTGGATTTAAAATATATTTGTTAGCTGGCATGAATTGAAATGTCAGAAAGAGTGAATCACCAGCAATAGTGTTGAAAAATAGTCGATAATCCAGTGGTGATAAATTTGGGGCAGGAATCTTCCAGGCCTCCCTAGAAGCACAAAACCTCAGTTGCTATATCCCTCAGCCACATGTACCTGCTATTTCTATACTTGGCACAGACTAATTGGACAGACACACCTCTGGTCTAAAAGAAATAAAGCACAGTGCCTTTTCAGCCACCTTGACATTACTACCAATCAATCCACAGGCAGTTCTACTTTGGAATGCGAGTTTAACTGGTTCTCCTAGATCAATGTAATGGCTGAAAACAGCAATAAAGAAATAATTCATACAAGTTTAAAATTCAAAGGAATACAGACAATACACAGGCCTGAGAAAGAAATGCATCCAATCTAAGACATTTTCTCTCTTTTCCCGTTTCACTTAAGCCTCTTGTTTTCTCTGCATCCTTGTCAAGTTATGCTTCATTGACTTTAAAAGTTAGTCTTCCCAAAAAGCCTTTGATAGACATATTTCTGAATTATTTAAAACAACTCTTGAGAGAATAAGGCTACAGTCACTGCATTTTTCTTCCTACGCTAGGCTCAAGTGGACAGAAACTTAAAAAACATTTAAGGCCAAGTGTAGTGGCTCATGCCTGTAATCCCAGCACTTTGGGAGGCTGAGGCAGCAGATCACAAGGTCAGGAGATTGAGACCATCCTGGCTAACATGGTGAAACCCTCTCTCTACCAAAAAAATACAAATTAAGCCAGCATGGTGATGCACACCTTTAGTTCCAACTACTGAGGATAGTGAGCCAGAATTGCTTAAACCCAGGAGGCAGAGATTGCAGTGAGTCAAGATCATGCCACTGCACTTCAGCCTGGCAACAGAGCAAGATTCTGTCTCAAAACAAACAAAAATTTAAAAAGCAACTCCAAGGATCAATTGGCCTCCCTGTTCTACCCACAGTAAAAAGAGTTTTGCCTTGAGAACCCTGAAAAACATGGGATGTGGTGGGGAAATGTGAATAGGTTTGTTTGCAGAAAAAAGGATTATGTTTTTGAAAAAAAAAAAATCGGACAATCCAAGATGGCCAAACAGGAACAGCTATGGAGTGCAGCTCCCAGTGAGAATGCAGAGGGTGAGTGATCCCTGCATTTCCAAACGAATTTTTACTGCCCACAGACCAGGAGATTCCCAGGCAGAATAGTGCCATGAGTCTGCAGTACAGCTGTTTCAGCCAGTTTCAGTCTCCAATATGGCTGTTCCGGCACAAAAACTCACATAAATCTGGGTGCCATTTCAACTGGCGCTTGGAACACCTGGGAGACAGAGTCGCCCACTCAACTGAAAAAGAGGGGGCTGAAACAGGGAGCCAGGTGATCTGGCTCAGTGGGTCCCACCCCCACAAACACCAGCAATCTGAAATGCTCTGGATTGAGTTTCACAGCAAGCACAGTTGGACCCGGGATGGTCCACCTCTGGTGGGGGAGGGGCAGTCCACCATTACAGAGGAAGTCTGCCATTACAGAGACAGTTTGCCTTTACTGAGGCAGACCGTCATTACCGAGGCAGTTCTAACTATACCTCTGTAAACAAAACTGCAAGGAAGCTCACACAACAGCTGGGCAGAGTCCACAGCAGCTCAGCAATGCCTCCGCTGGCAGACTGTGACTAGGCTACCTCCTTGGGCAGGGCATCTCTGGAAAAAGGCAGCAGCATGTCAGGAACTTATAAATAAAGTCGCATCTTCCCAGGACAGAGCACCTGGGGAAAAAAAGGTGATTATGAGCTCTACTGCAGCAGACTTAAATGTACCTGCCCAGCAGCTCTGAATGGAACAATGGAGCTCACAGCTCAGCACATGAACTCCTAAAATGGATAGATTGTCTCCTCAAGCAGATCCCTGACCCCCATATATCCAAAGAGACACCTCATAAAGGAGAGCTCAGGCTGACATCTGGCAGGTACCCTTCTGGGACAAAGATAACAGAAGAAGAAACTGGCAGCAACCCTTACTGTTCTGTAGCTGCTGCAGGTGATCCCCACGCAGGCAGGGTCTGGAGTGGACCTCTAGCATTCCTAAAGCAGAGGAGCCTGTTAGAAGGAAAACTAAAAAACAGAAAGAAATGACTTCATCATCAATAAGCTGAACATCTACTCAGAGACCCAATCTGAAAGTCACCAATTATAAAGACCCCAGGTAGATAAAGCCACAAAGATGGGGGAAAAAAAAACAGCACAAAAAGGATGAAAACATCCAAAACCAGAATGCCTATCTTCCTCCAAGGGATCACAACTCCTCTCCAGCAAGGGAACAAGGCTGGATGGAGAATGAATCTGATGAATTGACAGAAATGGGCTTCAGAAAGTGGGTAAAACAAACTTCTCTGAGCTAAAAGAACATGTTCTAACCCAAGGCAAAGAAACTAAGAACCTTGAAAAAAGGTTTGACAAAATGCTAACAAGAATAAACAGCTTAGAAAGAATATAAATGACTTGATGGAGCTGAAAAACAACATGAGAACTTCATGAAGCATACACAGGTTTTAATAGCCAAATCAACCAAGCAGAAGGAAGGATATCAGAGGTCGAGGATCAACTCAGTGAAATAAGATGAGAAGGCAAGATTAGAGAAAAAAGAATAAAAAGGAATGAACAAAGTCTCCAAGAAATATGGGACTATGTGAAAAGACCTAATCTACATTTGATAGGTGTAACTGAATGTGACGAAGAGAATGAATCCAAGCTGGAAAATACTCTTCAGGATATTATCCAGGAAAACTTCCCCAACCTAGCAAGGCTGGTCAATATTCAAGTCCAGGAAATACAGAGAACACCACAAAGATATTTCTCAAGAAGAGCAACCCCAAGACACATAATCATCATATTTACCAGGGTTGAAATGAAGGAGAAAATGCTAAGGACAGCCAGAGAGAAAGGTTGGGTTACCCAAAAAGGGAAGCCCATCAGACTCACAGCAGATCTCTCGGCAGAAACCCTCCAAGCCAGAAGAGAGTGGGGGCCAAAATTCAATATCCTTAAAGAAAAGAACTTTCAATCCAGAATTTCATATCCAGCCAAACTGAGCTTCATAAGTGAAAAAAAAAATAAAATCCTTTGTGAACAAGCAAGTACTCAGAGATTTTGTTACCATCAGGCCTGCTTTACAAGAGCTCCTGAAACAGGCACTACAGATAGAAAGGAACACCCAGTACCAGCCACTCCTAAAACATACCAAATGGTTAAGAGCATAAACAAAATGAAGAATCTGCATCAACTAATGGGCAAAACAGCCAGCTAGCATCAAAATGGCAGTATCAAATTCACACATAACAATATTAACCCTAAATGTAAATGGACTAAATGCCCCAATCAAAAGATACAGACTGGCAAATTGGATAAAAAGCCAAAACCCATCGGTGTGTTGTATCCAGGAAACCCATCTCACATGCAAGGATCCACAGAGGCTCAAAATAAAGGGATGGAGGAAGATTTACCAAGCAAATGGAGAGCAAAAAAAAGCAGGAGTTGCAATTCTCATCTCTTGTAAAATAGACTTTAATGCAACAAAGAGCAAAAGAGACAAAGAAGGACATTACCTAATGGTAAAAGGATTGATGCAACAAGAAGAGCTAATGATTCTAAATATATATGGACCCAATACAGGAGCACCCAGATACATAAAGCAAGTTCTTAATGCTTACAAAGAGACTTAGACTCCCACACAATAATAGTGGGAGACTTTAACAACCCATCTGTCTGATACCTGTCAATATTAGATCAACCAGACAGAAAATTAACAAGGATATCCAGGACTTGAACTCAGACCTGGAACAAGCAAACCTAATAGACATTTACAGAACTCCCCATCTCAAATCCACAGAATATACATTCTTCTCAGCACCACATCACACCTACTCTAAAATTGACCACATAATTGGAAGTAAATCACTCCTCAGCAAATGCAAAAAACCAGAAATCCTACCAAACAGTCTCTCAGACCACAGTGCAATCAAGTTAGAACTCAGAATTCAGAAACTAACTCAGAACCACACAGCTTCGTGGAAACTGAACAACTGGCTCTTGAATGTTAACTGGATAAACAATGAAATGAAGGCAGAAATAAAGATGTTCTTTGAAATGAATGAGAACAAAGACACAACATAACAGAATCTCTGGGACACATTTAAAGCAGTCTCTAGAGGAAAATATATAGCAATAAATGCCCACATGAGAAGCAAGGAGAGATCTAGAACTGACACCCTATCATCAAAATTCAAAGAGCTAGAAGAGCAAGATCAAAAAAAACTCAAAACCTAGCGGAAGACACAAAATAACTAAGATCAGAGCAGAACTGAAGGAGATAGAGCAACAAAAAACCCTTCAAAAAAAAAATCAATAAATCCAGGAGCTGGTTTTTCAAAAAGATCAACAAAATAGACCACTAGCCAGATTAATAAAAAGGAAATGAGAGAATAATCAAATAGATGCAATAAAAAATGATAAAGGGGCTATCACCACAGGCTCCACAGAAATACAAACCATTATCAGAGATTATTACAAACAACTATATGCACATAAACTAGTAAACCTGGAAGAAATGGATAAATTACTGGACACTTGCCTACTCCCAAGCCTAAACCAGGAAGAAGTCAAAACCATGAATAGACCAACAACAAGATCTGAAATTGAGGTAGCAATTAAGAGCCTACCACACAAAAAAAGCCCAGGTTCAGATGGGTTCACAGCCGAATTCTATCAGACACACAAAGAGGATCTGGTACCATTCCTTCTGAAACTATTCCAAATAATCCCAAAAGAGGGAATCCTTCCCAAATCATTTTATGAGACCAACATCATCCTGATACCAAAACCCAGCAGAGACTCAACAAGAAAAGAAAACTTCAGGCCAATATCCATGATGAACACAGATGCAAAAATCTTCAATAAAATAGTGGCAAGCTGACTGCAATAGCACATTGAAAAGCTTATCCACCATGATCAAGTAGGATTCATCCCAGGGATGCAAGGCTGGTTCAACATATGCAAGTCTATAAATGTAATTCACCACATAAACAGAACCAAAGACAAAAACCACATGATTATCTCAATTGATGCAGAGAAGGTTTCTGAGAAAATTCAACAGCCTTTATGCTAAAAACTCTCAATAAACTAGGTATTGATGGAACGTATTTCAAAATAATAAAAGAAATTTACTGAACGGGTAAAAACTGGAGGCATTCCCTTTGAAATCTAGCACTAGACAAGGGGCCCTCTCTCACCACTCCTATTTAATATAGTACAAAAAGCTCTAGCCAGAACAATCAGGCAAGGAAAAGAAATAAAGGATATTCAAATAGGAAAGGAGGAAGCCAAATTGTCTTTATTTGCAGATGACATGACTGTATATCTAGAAGATCCCATCATCTCAGCCCAAAATCTCCTGAAACTGATAAGCAACTTCAGGATACAAAATCAATGTGCAAAAATCACAAGCATTCCTATACACCAATAAGAGACTTAAAGAGAGCCAAATCAAGAATGAACTGCCATTCACAATTGCTACAAAGAGAATAAAATACCTAGGAATACAACTAACAAAGGATGTAAAGTACCTCTTCAAGGAGAACTACAAAGCACTGCTCAAGGAAATAAGAGAGGACACAAACAGATGGAAAAACATTCTATGCTCATGGTTAGGAAGAATCAATACTGCGAAAATGGACATACTGCCCAAAGTAATTTACAGATTCAATGCTATTCCCATCAAGCTACCTATGACCCTTTTCACAAAACTGGAAAAAACCACCTTAAACTTCATATGGAACCAAAAGAGAGCCCACATAGCCAAGTCAATTCTAAGCAAAAAGAACAAAGCTGGAGGGATCATGCTACTGGACTTCAAACTATACTACAAGGCTACAGTAATCAAAACAGCATGGTACTGGTACCAAAACAGAGATATAGAGCAATGGAAGAGAACAGAGGCCTTGGAGGCAACATAACATCTACAACCATCTGATCTTTGACAAACCTGACAAAAACAAGCAATGGGGAAAGGATTCCCTATTTAATAAATGGTGTTGGGAAAACTGGCTAGCCATGTGCAGAAAGCAGAAACTGGACCCCTTCCTGACACCTTACACTAAAATTAACTCCAGATGGATTAAAGACTTAAACATAAGACCTAACACCATAAAAATCCTAGAAGAAAATCTAGGCAAAACCATTCAGGACATAGGCATACGCAAGGATTTCATGACCAAAACACCAAAAGCATTGGCAACAAAAGCCAAAATAGACAAATGGGTTCTAATTGAACTCCAGAGCTTCTGCACAACAAAAGAAACAATCATTAGCATGAACCGGCCACCAACAGAATGGGAAAAATTTTTGCAAGCTACACATCTGACAAAGGGCTAATATCCAGAATCTACCAAGAATTAAAACAGATTTACAAGAAAAAAGCAAACCTGTTCAAAAGTCAGTGAAGGATATGAACAGACACTTTTCAAAAGAAAACATATATGAGGCCAAGAAACATGAAAAAATGCTCGTCATCACTGGACATTAGAGAAATGCAAATCAAAACACATTGAGATCCCATCTCAGGCCAGTTAGAATGGCGATCATTAAAAAATCTGGAGACAACAGATGCTGGAGAGAAACAGAAACACTTTTACATTGTTGGTAGAAGTGGAAATTAGTTCCACCATTGTGGAAGACAGTGTGGCGATTCCTCAAGGATCTAGAAATAGAAATTCCATTTGACCCAGCAATCTTATTACTGGGTATATATCCAAAGGATTAAAAATTGTTCTGTTATAAAGACACATGCACACATATGTTCATTGCGACACTGTTTACAATAGCAAAGACCTGGAACCAACCCAAATGCCCCATCGATGATAGACCGGACAGGGAAAATGTGGCACATATACACCATGGAATATTTTGCAGCCATAAAAAAAGATGAGTTGGTGTCCTTTATAGAGACATGGATGAACCTGGAAACCATGATTCTCAGCAAACTGACACAAGAACAGAAAATGAAATACCGCATGTTCTCACTCATAGGTGGGTGTTGAACAATGAGAACACATGGACACAGGGAGGGGAGCATCACACAATGGGGTCTGTTGGGGGGACTAGGTGAGGGACAGCAGAGGGTGGGGAGTTGGGGAGAGATGGCATGGGGAGAAATGCGAGATACAGGTGACGGGGATGGAGGCAGCAATCCACATTGCCATGTATGTATCTATGCAATGATTCTGCATGTTCTTCACACTTACCCCAGAACCTAAAGTGCAATAAAATACACACATATACACACACACACACATATATATATTTAAAAAAGGATTATGTTTTTAAAAACAGGCATGTATGCTTAGAAGATCATCTACTATGTGATATATTTCTGAATACAGATGGAAAAAAAGCAATCATAACTTGCTAAAAACCAAATGCTTGACTGATAGGAACCTATGCTGAATGAATGCTTGTCAGGTTACCCGAACAGGCACTCTAAGTATGATAATGCATGGTGCCTGGTATTTGGAAAAATTAAAAAAAATCTCAAGAGATCCTATGGCTTAGGGAAAGGAATATCTCCTCTCTCCTCTTTCCTTCTTTTAGCAAAGAGGAAAACTAATTTTGAAAGGTCATGCAACATGGTTTCCTTGAGTATTAGTCACTGTCTTATCTAGTTTTCAATACTATAGGGTATTTTTTTCAAAATATATCAGACTAATTATTTCCTGAAATTGTTATCATATCAGTCAAGCTTTGTATACTCTGGCATGAAGTAATTATGATAATCTAAAGTTAAAAACAAAAAATAAATCAATGAAAAGGATGGTAGTGGGGGGAAATAGAAAGAAATGTAGCAGATAGTGAAAAAACAGAAATGTGTAGATTTATTGCCTCCGCTTTTTAAATGGTTGTATCAATAACAGGTAGAAGATAGAAAATGTCCTTTATTTCTAAAGCCTCATTAGGGTTGTGAATTTTGCTCTAACAGCTTTGAAAGAAAGATTGGAAAGAAATTGAGCAATATATTTCTCTATTGTGATATACATATATATTTGACAGAAAGTAAACAAATTCAAATCTAGGCAAATGAGCTTCTTTTCTTTTTAAATGTCAAAAAATAGAATTTGGTTTCCAATTCATTTATATACTTCAGGTTTCCATATTCTTTATCAGGCCTTCCAAGTTAAATTTACAAGGTTTGCACACTAACTGTCAGGTCATTCACTGTAGATGACTGGACAGGTGAGGAGCGCCCTGGTACCAAGCACCCTTGTACATGTGTTGAAACTGCTGAGCAAGCTACAGTTTCATTTGTCAAAGTTTTCACATTCTGACAAAACTGACATTTTTATTCCAGGGATGAGAAATCTGCCCCTGGTCTTTTCTTCATATTTAAATTTAAAGAGGGTAGAAAGCAAATAATCTTTTTAAAAAGTGTGAATAGACATCTGTTAAAGATTCATGTCTTTGAATAATGGACAGGTCATTTTAAATATCCACTTACATTATTATGCTTTTTAAGTCAAATGGCCCAATCTCTCTCTCTCTCTCTCTCTCTCTCTCTCTCTCTCTCTCTCCTCTCTCCTCTCTCTCTCTCTCTCTCTCTCTCTCTCTCTCTCTCTCTCTCTCTCCTCTCTCATCTCTCTCTCTCTCTCTCTCTCTCTCTCTCTCTCTCTCTCAGCTATCCCCACTGCCTCAGCCTCCTGCGTAGCTGGGACTACAAGTATATACCACCACCCCTAGTTAATTTTTAAACATCGTCATACTTTTGTAGAGTTGGGATCTTGCTATGTTTCCCAGGCTGTTCTCAAATTCCTGAACTCAAGCAATCCTCCCACCTTGCCCTCCCAAAGTGCTGGAATTGTAGGAGTGAGCCACCACACCTCACCTCCCAATTTCTTCTTTATCTTTTGTTTGTTTTTATAAAATATACTGAAAATGATGGTTCTAATTCAATTCAATGGGGCTCTCCCTAGCTTTCATGGTTTGGAGAACATAACTTTTCTACTTTCGTGCTATATACACAATAACTCTGTATACATTTTTAATTCACAATGCTTTCTAAACAAACTTCCTCTATGGTGGTAGATCTCATATGGAACAGAATGCAAACCCCACAATTTATAGATTTGGGCTGTAGCAATACTAGCCAAAAACAGTTGTCTGGTGATGAGTTGTATCATCTCTGTGAATTCCTTCAGAATTTAAGTTACAGGATAGATTTAGAAATAAATGGCTCAAGTGGCATAATGAAAGCTCCGACTGTGGGAAAATGAACTTAATAGAATTGCAAATTCAATTCAGTAAATGCTAAGAAATCTTCCACATTTTTGTGTTTTTGACCTAGGCCCTTAGGTCATGAGGGTTTTGAGGTTAAAAAAAGAAAGAAACACCATCTATTCTCCATGGCAAAAACTGCTTGTAGCCCCTCAATATCCATTTTTCTCTATGTCCAGAAAAGAGAATCTCTGATTTTTAGCCAGATACATAGCCCCTGAGAATAGGGACAATACTTCTCAGCCTCTTTTGAAGCTAGGTAAATTTTAGAAAGTTTTGGCTAAAAAGATATATGCAGAATTTGTGTAGCAATTAAAGGAATTTTCCTTCAAGAGACAGCTGAAGCTTTTGCTTCTTTATATTTACACTGCCACCTGGAACACTGATGGGATGGAGCTCTAGCTGCCATCTCTGACCATGAGTATGAAGGTCACACCCAGGAATGTTCCAGGAACACTCTTTCCACCCTGGAGCGGCAAGATGGAAGAAGTCTGTCCCGGGCGACTGTGTGAAGTCGAACTACGAGACCATCCCTAGACTGACCTGAATGGACATTTGCAGGAGAAAGAAACCCTTCCTGTGTTTAAGCCATTGCAGTCCTGGGCCTTTGTTCTTTCAACTGGACTGAATCCTAATGGATACACTCTCAATGAAGGGACATATTGCAGTAATTATATGTATAATGAAAATGGAAGTAAAGAGTGTTTTAGAGGCTAAGCATACTGTCTATTCATGGTCTTTCTGTCTCCACACTTACTACTAATTAAGTGATAGAAATAACATTTTTAGAATTCATTATCTTTGGCTCAGTAATTTCTTTTCTGTGCATTTATCCTAAGAGAGCAAATCTTAAACACAGATAAAACTTCTTGCATGATGATGTCTATTACAGTATTATTTATAATAGTTAAAGCACCCTCAAAGTTCAAAGGAAACAGACAAGAATTTATATTGCACTGAATACTGTGTAGGTAATAAATATATAACCGTGAGGACTATATTCCAGCATATGATATACTTCAAAGTCTGCTTTAAAACAGCACATGAAAGCTGTATATATAGCATAATAGCTATGCACATAGGAACAGTGAGAAGAAATGTATCAAAATTGCTGGTATAAGTTATGTTTGAATGATATAATTACTGATATTACATTTTAATTTTGAATGTACATCATTTTTAATTTTTTAACATTCTAAATTTTCTTTAATGAGTATGTGCCAGCTAACATAAAAATAAAGTCAAAACAAACTTAAAAAAATGTCCATGGCTCTAGGAAACTATCAAGATAAATTGAAACAGGGCCAGTAATAAGGTCCTGCAATTACATTTAAAATAGTGATATAAGGTCAGGGTGTCAGGGGCCTGACTTATAGTATCTCATATGAAAGAAACACAGAGTTTTAGTAGAATGTGAGCTCAGTATGAATTGACAGTGTTATTATGTGACTATTAAAACAGCTATTAGTATGTGATATCGAAGAATAGTAACAACCTATGATCTATGTACTCATCAATCTAGTTTTAGGGCACCATTATTCAGTTCTTGGCAACATATTTCAAGAGAGACATTGACAACTGCAACCCATCCTTAGGAGAGTGTGTTGAAGGTATCTGGATAAAATATTTTATGAAGAATCATTAAAGAAATTAGGGACACTTACCCTAAATACACGTTCAAAACCGAGGTATGTTAATTTGCTTCAAACATGTGGCATGTGGTAGAAAGATTAGACTTAGACTCCATAGTTTGAGGGATATAATCAGATCCAATATAAAACAAATTTTGAGGCTTTTATGAGACATGAAGAATTTAGGACATTTATTGTTTAAAATCTTATTGCTAATTCTTTCCTCTTTCTATGACCCTTTGAGCACATATAGTCCATTTCCTCCTTGTCTATTAATGAGTATTTGGATTTTTTTACTAAAATTAAAATACTATTTTGACAAGAAGGCTTAGTCAATACCTTCTTTTACAAAGCAGTGAAAACCAAACCAAACCCTATAAATAGTAAGGGTCTTATTCGACTCTAAGATTTAGTTGCTGAATCTGTAACTATCTGAAATACTACCCAGTCATTACCTTTAAAGTATAAACTGCTGTCAATATATTATCTTTTTTGAACTTAGCAATAACCCTGCATCATAAGATTATTTGCTTTTTGTCCTACATATCTGTGGTCAGATTTTTCACCACGTTTTTGACTTCCTTCTCTGTTTTGGTATCCTACTTCAAATGATTTATTGCAAAATCTGCCGATCTCTTTGTGGAACAAAGGAGACCCTGGGAATGCAGGGGAAAAGAGACTCACATTAGTAAATCAGGAAATACAGGTTTCTTCAAGGTCGTATAACTCAACTAGGAAGCAGAAGTGACTAGAACTGAGGGCCTCTGATTCCAGGCCAATTTCTGCTCTCTCATGGCTGCCTCTCAAAACTCCTATTTCCTTCCTTCTCTTGTCTGGACTTATCACTATGAACTAGCAGATAACACAGTAAACAGTCAGTGATATAGACAGGAGGCAAGGAAATACTGGGTAGAAGAGGGTGCTTCCCCAGCAAAGGCCCCACCCTCAAGCCTGGAAACCTGGCAGCCTTAAATGGGAACAACCATTCCTGCTTACATGCTCAAATGTTGCCTTTTCCAAGACTACTCTGGCCTGCGACACCCCTATCCTGTGCTCATATAAACCCCAAGCTCCACGAGCAGAGGAACAGAAGAGCAGCAGAAAGTCATGGCAGAGAAGGAGAGAAGAGAAGGAGCCTCTGAACATCAAGAGGCATTCAGCTGCAGACAGAGAGGAGACTGCTCATGGGATGGCCAAACTCCAGGGGAAGATCATCTTCCCCCTCAATCCCCTTTCCAGCTCCCCATCCATCCTGCTGAGAGCCACCTCCATCACTCAGTTAAATCCCCGCATTCACCATCCTTCAAGTCCTCATGACCTGATTCTTCCTGGATGCCAGACAAAAAACAGGTACCAAGAAGGGGAGGTGTAAAAGGATGTCACCCTACTCTCCACTGAGCTGGTTTAACACTTAGCCATCCATGGATAGCAACTGCTAAAAGAGCATTAATTGTAACACATCTCTAGATGCTACTGTGGGGCCAGAGCCCCAAAACACTCACCCCAGCTCCACCTGCAGGTCTGCAAGCTCCCTCTCCTGTAAGAGGGTGTGGGCCAAGAAAATGAGCCACACCCCGTCACAAGTCCTGTTAGGGGTCGGGGAACTCTCCCATTTCATCAGTAGATTCCCAATAACCTCATTTAATACATCAGTTTCTTGGCATTCTTAAATTCTAAGTAATTTTTCATCATGTTCATATTTGTCTTCTTAACAATCTCACTTCAACTGGAGTCTCGAAGGTATGACTAAAGTTCAAAAAGATGGACCAACTGTATAGGACTAAGTTTTCTGAATGCAGAGAAGAAAATAACCACCCCAATATATATGTTGTTGAAGTCTTTGCTTCAGGGAGTCAAATACAGTCAAGAAACATGACCAAGATATGTCTGCGCCCCCCTCCACCACCACCCCCCCCCCCCCGCCATACAAACAACTTTAGAGGGATGCTGAGAAATAATGTTACCTGAAGAACTCTATATAAGCAGTTGTAAAACTTTAGGAAATGCAGTACTACAGTTTTTTTCTTAATGTAGGCCAAATGATTCTTCAACCCACAGGTACAGGCTCCATATCTACCCTAGGCTGCCTAGCTTTCTAGTTCAGGTACTTTTGTTTGAGAAACCAGCCATACTTGACTAAATTACCATACTGAAATCCTGTTCTTTCCATAGCCCTCTTACTCTAACCAGCAATTCCCTGAGATAGAAAGTAAAAAGACTTAGGGAAAGACAAAGGCCAGAAAAGGCGGTGTCAATCTTCCTAAGACAGGCCATATCCCTCAACCCTACCCAGCCACCCCAAGAAAACAAGCTGGAGCCTACATTTTAGATTAATTGCTCTCTACTTAGAGGTTACTTTTCTGGTAGGCCAGAGGCTGTTTCCAGGAGTACAGAATAAAGCCATCAACACATAAAGCCATCATCAATCATTCATCAGTTACAATTACCATTTGCATCCATTTATCTAATCACAGCCTGCAGTAGCTACCACCCATGAACAGTCCAAAATCAGAAGCACAGAAATATTGAGGGTGATTATAATTGCCCACAAATTCTCTAACACCAACAAAGATATATGTCTCCCCCATTCATGTTTCATTGAGTGAATAATATGTGTTCCCTCTCCCCGATATCACATGTCTACAGAGAGGTAAAAGATGGTAGACTAGTGCATGGCAACGAGAATTTATGGGTAATCACATGCCACATTTCTTTAGACTAGTAAAGGCACACATCCTTTGGGATGCTAATTCCTGGGACTGTGGTTTTAAGCATAGTCTCTTTTCGTATATATGATTACATAACGTGCATGATTATGCAAAGCTGCCTTATACTTCCATTCGTCTTCTGCTCTGCTCTTGCTCATGTTATCTCCCCAATCATCATCTTTCTATTGCTGTATTTTTTAATTCAACCAGGCTTTATCTTGGCAGTTTTTACATCAGGTTCTTTTAAAATTACACTGAGCTTTGACGTTTCTACATGCTCACTTTATTCATGACACCTTTTGGGTCTCGTCATAAACAACACTAACAGCTCTAAAGGCGGTCACTGACAGGAAACTAAATGTCCTTCCTTTTTTCCCAATATTTCTAAATGTCTCCTGCCTCTCTCTCATAATTGTGCATACACAATCATGGGTGCATGTGTGTGTGTGTACATGTGTGTGGACTCAGAATCGTAACTCACTGGCCAGACAGAAACTGAATTGGTTTCCGTTTACTTCTTGTTGCATCATTAACACACTTACATACTTTCTACTCCACATGGCATAGTTTAAAGACCTTGAACTGTCTAAATATTTGTTTTCCAATCTCAAATTTGAAAATGATAATAGCCATTTTATAGGGTTTTAATGATGAGTAAATAGTGCCTAGAACTGTACAAGGCATTTAAATCTGTGTTTCTTCCTTTTCCCTTTCTCATGCGCTCAAAAAAAAAGTCAAATCTTTATTATTTTTTATTTTTTACAGACAGGGTCTCATTCTGTTGCCCAGGCTGGTGTGCAGTGGTGCAATCACAATCATGAATCCTCAAACTCTTGAGTCCAAGCTATGCCGGCACCTCAGTCTCTCATGTAGCTAGGATCACAGGCACACACCACCAGAGTCAGCTACATTTTTTTTTTTAAAAAGATGGGGTCTTCTTATGTTGCCCAGGTTGGTCTTGAACTCCTGGCCTCACAAAGGGCTGAGATTATAGGCATAAACCAGCACATTCAGCTAGAATGGTAAATGTTTACCTGAATATTTATGTATAACACAATTTATTTTTAAAATATATATTTAAATAATATAACACCCAAGTGATAGCAAAATTTTTTTTTTATTAAAGGATACAATTCTACCAAGACTTAAATTGTGTAATTCACTGTAATCAGGTACAAAGAACTAAGGGAAGTAAATAGAGTAACTCTAGTTAAATGATGCCTATGTCACATAGCTGGCCTTGCTACTGGATATATAAATATAGCTATAAAAACTTTGCAAGAAACTTAGCATTTTGTTACATTTCATGCTTGCCATTTTAAAATCTTAACTAAACACATTAAATTGAAGGATGGCATGGGAGGGAGAAAAGGAGAGCAAAAAAAAATTAACTGTCAGTTACCCCCAGAGTTAACATAATTTTTTGTTTTGCTGGTAAGACAATCAGTTGTTGTTTGCATCTTAGTTGAAAATATCCTCAAGGAACTTGAAAACTTTGGTCAAGACAAAAATACTATTTTTGGGTCACTATCTCCTCCCCTTTCTCAGCCCACACTCAGATCTGTTCTTCCCCTACAAAGGGTGCTGAAACCTCGGTACTCCTCAGTCCTGCTATATATGAAGCAGCATAAAAATTGCCTTCACTGGGGTGTATGACAGGCCTATCTTTAGCCTGAAATAAGATGATAATTAGGTTCCAGGGTATTTTAAGTGGAAGGAGAAGGTGGGTTGCTCAGTTGCCAGGATGCTCATTCCTGCTTCCACATCCAGATCTATATCCTCCCTCCTGCCTGGAATGTTAGCTTTATCTCTCTCACCTGTCTCTTTCAGTTTTTCACCTATTTATCTTACCCAATTGTTAAGGCTCAACTCAAAGGCCTTCCCAGAGCGTGACAGTGATTTCTCCTATATATACTTCTTGCTATCTATTTTCTGAAATACATAACTGTATTTTGCTACATATTGTCTTCATATATGTAAAAGACCTCATCTCTTCCTAGTGACTATGATGTTCTTCAGATCAAACAGGATGCATGAGCACTGTGCTCGCTAGGCTTACAGGGATGAGTAATATTTATATGGATGTTTCTTAGAACTTGGAATTTTATTTGAGAGGGAAAGATGATCTCTTACGCCTTGAATGTTCAGCAACTGGATTTTTTTTGACTGTGGCAAAACTGAATAATCAACAAGTAATGTTAAAGCCAATTAAAATGGAGCTCAAATGCCTATGTGAAAGATTGAACTTGAAAGGAATTTACTGTTGTGCATTTTAAATTAGTTTTTATGGACATTTTATTTACAAACTTTAAAATGCTTTGACCATGGATATGTTATAAAACTAGAATCCATTTAGAGATATTTTACAGTAGTAAAAATGGGTTAATACACTCATCAGCAGTTATGCATGATTATCTAAATGAGTAATGGGATTTATGGTACATCAATTCTATAAATATATCCAACTGTTTATATATCATTTCTTAGAGGTAACATGCAAAATGAAATAATGCAGAAAAAAACTTGAAAAAATACCCTTTGTTCACATATTTTGAGATACGACATTAGAGTTATTTATTCATAAGAATTTCATAATACATTAAAGTAAGCATGCCGCAGGATATTTTGGAAAAGTAATGAAGGCTTAATAATGTGAAATTTTTCTCTGGCCTTCTTTTCTGAGAAACAAATGAGGTAAGACTTTCATTTCAGTCTAAGACTTTAGCTCTTCCTATTCATAATCTCATTTATCACTTCATCTTAAGCATTTGTATATCTTCTCATTCTTTTATCAATCTGCTCCTGCTCCTCTACTAGACTCTAAGCCCTTTGGAAGCAGATCTAGGATTTGACCCCTTTTTGCAAGGCCTACTGGCAGAGTGCCCAGTGTAAAGTACCTACACATGGCAAGAAGGAACAAGAGCTTACCTGATAGGCAAGGGAAAAGGGAAAGGGAAGGAGAATGAATAAATGTGAATGATGATCTAGGTGGCACCTACTGTCTACTCAAGACTGTGCCACTATGCTACCTTGCCACTTGATCAAACTTACCTCATTAATCCACACAGCTACCTTTACCCAAAATATCCATGCAACATTTACTGAAAGCATCTTCACTCCTTGGCACTTTTCTCTGCATTTCCCCAGGGAAACTCATAAACAGATAAGGACATTAAGTATACATACGGTACTGTGAGCTCTGGATTGTAATGGTAGGGGTAGGAGTGCAAGGGAGAAAGGCTCTTTGAAAAAATGAGGAGCTGGCCTGAAAGAGTGAGAGCATATTGGTAGGCAGAAGAGCAGAAATATCAACAGGGAGGTGGAAACAATTTGGGAAGGCAGTTTGCTGTTGTCAGAATAAAAAGTGCAAGGCACAAAATAGTGAGGAATGAGTATTTTACAACAGACCATGTTCTAAAGAACTTGATGACCTGGTTCATGGGCTTGAGCTTCCTCTTGTGGATAGAAAATGGGCATCCATCAGCTATTTAGGGAGGAGAGTAACAAGATGTTTTGGACAGTTTACTCTGGCATCACTTCCTGGTTAAAACCCTTAGATGACTCCCTAATACTCTTAGACTAAAGCACACATCTCCTGCAATGGCCTACCAGTTTTCCCTCCTGCCTGCCTTCTTCTCTCATGTCCACATGAAATTCACCCACTATCCCCTGTCCCAGGCCTCTTTACTGGTCTTCAGAAATGCCAAGGCCTTTGCATTTTACATTTGTTTCCCCTCTGCCCAGATTCTCTTTCCTCAGCTTTTCTTGCAGTGGGATCTTTCTCATCTTTCTCATTCTGTAGCTCTCACCTCCTCAAAGGGATCTTTCATGGAAACATTAATGTGACCTTCATTTGCTAATTTACTCTATAGTACTTATCATATCGTCTATCATGATTGTTGGTTGCACTTGTGTTATACTTGGTATATTATCACTTCCCTCCTAGTATATCACAGGAGCCCTTGAATTCTTGAATTTATCACAGGAATATTAGCACAGTAGTACCTGGTACATGGATACCACTAAAAAATATGTGTGTGTGTGTGTGTGTGTGTGTGTGTGTGTGTGTGTGTGAATATATAAATATATTTAGAAGGGGAGTCTGAGGAAGAAGTCCAGTGGTAGAGCCAGAATTTGCATCTAAGGCTTACCTGACTCTAAATTCCCCTTTATCCACTATCCAAATTACCCCTCTTTGTTTTAGAGTAAATATATATTCCATTCATTCATATTGTGAAGCAAATGCTGTAAGTAGATGATGACTCAGTCTATCAACACCATTCTCAAGACAAAACCAAATATAAAATAAGTAAAAATGCATTTAACTGGCCTAAATAATACTTTTGTGCTATGAAAGCATATATCTATAAAATTGTTATAACACAAAGAATGTTTTAATTCTTACATGGTTAATGGACAAATCTGGGGAAAGACATGGTGTTTCCCCATTTATTTATCAGAAAAGGCTTAAGAAAAGAGGACAACAGAGAAATAACCTCTCTGCCAAGAAACTATTTTAATAATATGTCAAAGCATGTTAATATCCTATATAGCATTTTAGCACACAAATTAACAAGTGGAATTTCTTAAATAAAACTAAAGTCTGTCTTACACAAACTTAGGCTGGTTTTCTTTTGCTTCCTTTTTAAATTGCTTCATATAATATTTGTTCCCTACCTTGGGAAATATATGTAAAATTCTCTAAAATTAAATAAGTTTGATATACTAAAAGAATCTTAATTTATTACATATATCTAGATCCTTTTATTCTGATTTTTTAAAAGTTAAGTAATACTCTATACCATAAGCTAAATAATATAGAGAAATTAAAATACTATGTATTTTCCTTACAACAAAGAAATATATCCAGTCAGAAACAACTTCCTATCAGGAATAATGAGTGGGGGCAATATTAAAGGTGTAACTTCAATTTTGAATTCAATTCCATTTCAAACCCCTTTTATTAACATAAGTTCTCAAATATTATAATAGCATGCTTCAGGATCATCTGAAATTCTTAACAAAAATGAACACTGGCAGGCCCCAACGTATGTGATGTGTGGCTCAGATATGTACATTTTAAAAGTACTTCAGGAAATTATGGGGGGAAATGGTGGGATGTTTTACGTTTTCTTTTCTTTTCTTTTTTCTTTTTTTTTTTGAGATGGAGTCTCACTCTGTCACCAGGCTGGAGTGCAGTGGTGCGATCTTGGGTCACTGAAACCTCTGCCTCCCAGGTTCAAATGATTCTCCTGCCTCAGCCTCCAGAGTAGCTGGGATTACAGGTATGCGCCACCACGCCCAGTTAATTTTTGTCTTTTTAGTAAAGACAGTGTTTTACCATGTTGGCCAGGATGGTCTTGATCTCTTGACCTTGTGATCTACCCACCTCGGCCTCCCTAAATGCTGGCATTACAGGTGTGAGCCACTGTGCCTGGCCTGTTTTACATTTTCTAAATTTCTAGGGCTCTACCAAAAGAAAAAAAGATGCTTGGGAAAATACCTAAATTTTATAGTACCTTATAGTTTATAGCACTTTTCCATCTATTATTTCATTTAATCTTCAATACAACAGTAAGATAGGAAGAACAGGTATAGGTGTGCCCACCTTAAAAACACAAACCTAAAAGTCAAGGAGAATAATTGACTATCTTTCCACATTTGTTCTACTTACTAGCAAAGTACAGTTATATTTATTTATTGAAATAACAAATAGTTGAAGACCTGCTTTTGTGCCAAGCATTGTTCTAAATACTTGGAATAAATCAGTGAACAAAAGAGATAAAAATCTTTCCCTCATGGTGATTATGTTCTGGCAGTTGAAGACAGAGAAGCAGTAGAGATAATAAATAAGTAAATAATGAAACTAATATTCATTCCAATCTATTCAAGGTAACCAGAAAGTTATCTTACACAGATTATCAAGCAAATTTTTAAAACAATGGGCTATCCAGTTAATCAATTTAATAGGAAAACATAATACTCAATTGCCTTAAAAGTCTAGGTAATAGAGATTTAAGTACAGTAACAGAATTTGGCAAATATGCAACCATTTAGTTTTTTATGTAGCAACAAGGCCTTACTGTATGTATACAGCTAACTCTAAACACATACACATCTCATTTCTCTTGTGGCTACATTATCTGAAGTACAGAAGAGAAACAGAATCCACATTATCCAATCTATTCTGTAGATGGCACTGCAGGCCCAACAATGGGCTTGGCTCATAAGTCTTGCTATCACTGTCGAGCTCAGATACGTGTCACATTGAACTGTATGAAAACCACATTCATTCTAAAAGCAGAAATCACTTTGCAACAGCAACCGTCTTATACAATTACAGGACACAACTCCAATTTGTAATTTATGTAAAATTTTTCTTATAATGTATTAGGTCCCACAAAGGCTGAACTGGTGAAATTCTGTTTATCTTGTAGCATCTATTTTAGTTTATTGACAGGAATAGAATAATGTCTGTTCCCCAAAGTGGAAAAATGTTTCATTGATAAACCTATACATAATAAATCATTCCTGTGGGCTCTGGGTCTGACTAAACCAAAGGCATGCTTTTTAATGGCATTTGAATTTCACTTCCTAACCCAGGAAGTTAAGTAATATTCTGCAGGGAGGCAGATTTAATGTCTGCTGAAGGTTAAGGATGAAGGGATAAAGTCAGAGGTACTGTACTGCAGTCAGACTATAATGCCAAGGAGGGTGAGCTTGTCATCCTGAGCCAGAGCAAGGAGCTGCTGGAAGTCAGCTGAAGCATTTAAGAAAGAGAAAAGTCAGGGTTTTGGGTCCTGAAACCCAGACTTTTATTTTATCTTGTATTGACTGATGGATTGATTAACCTTTCTGCAGGGGTCACTAATGGCTAATGTAATGGAACTATAGAAGGAGGCACAAAACAATTCAAACTATGCCATAGGGATCAGACTACTATCTTTCCCATACACTTGAATTAACACTTAATTTTTTTCTGGCAAAAACCAAGTTCTAGCCCAGAAAACAAGTCACGGTTGATCAGACTTTCAATCGCATATTCATCAGACTGGCCTTTCTTTACAGGTACATGCTGAAACATATATAGTTGGCAAGTCTAAGCAGTTAATCCTTACAGCCATTCAAATGTCAAGTTGAAGTTTCTCAATTAAAAAAACAATTCTGTCTGGGCACAGTGGCTCATGCCTGTAATCCCAGCACTTTGGGAGGTCAAGATGGGTGGATCGCTTGAGATCAGGAGTTCAAGACCAGCCTGGGTAACATGGTGAAACCCAGCTCTACAAAAAAATTAGCCAGGCATGGTGGCTTGCACTTGTGGTTCCAGCTACTTGGGAGGCTGAGGTGACAGCATCCAACCTGGGTAACAGAATAAGACTCCAACTCAAGAAAAAAAGAAAAAAAATCTTCGATAGCTAAGACAATCCAGTCCTCCTACCATCCTCACCCTTGGCTATTTCTGCTCTGTGTGAAACTGTGCCATGCAGGCTGTACTGAGCTCTTGCAGCTGATGAACACTGGGTCACCCAGGCCATGACAATGGCTAATCTCTCTTGCCTTTTGTCTGAGCCAGTTACTTTAAGAGGTTGACAGAAGAGAGATGAGATATTCTCTTTCTCTCCGTTCCTTAGAGCATGTTGCTTCAAGCAGGCACTCATGCTTCCCGCCCATATGGCCAACTGAACCTTAGTGACTTTTACCAAGAGTATAGAGTAATACAGAGACAGATGCTTCAGATCCAGATGCAGTTTGAGGGTGTTGGAATGATGAGAAAGCAGAGTGGCAATCTAGACACACAGATAAAAAAAGGATATAATACATCAGTCCTGACCCACAACTCTTCAAGCTCACCACAATGATTTTTTCAATTATTGAGAAATTGAGGTATTGAAAGGAATCTGACAAGGACCCAGGGCTCTTAGAGTCCTGGCAGGCAACAGCCTGGATCAGAAAACCAACAAACAGACTGTCAAAGCAATGCCATTACTCTTCTTTCCCTATAGCTCAGGTTTTAGTGCACAGCTGAGTGGTTTGCTTTAAAGAAGTCACAAAATTTACTATAAGGTCAATGCATCATAGGGCATAATAATTTCAATAACTCTAATATCACACATGATGTACTTTAATTGAAAAAAATCAAAATGACAACTTTTTAGTGATGCCCTGATTCAGCACTCATTGTTCTGTGCATTCACAGTCAGCAGTTACCAAGCGGGGAACTGTCCAAGAGGATTCTGCTCACTGCCCTCCAGCTAAAAGCAATACTATAGGCTACTGGTACAAATTAACTTAGACTTCAAGCATCACAGTTATTATTTTTCTCAATCCTTGTCTTTTGTAGGCAATTATTTGTCTTCATGCTTCCAAGGATTCTGTTAATCCATGCTGTAACATAATTCTCAGAAAAAAGAAAACTTATCTACAGGACATATGAAGTTATGCAGAAAATAATGACAACTATAATCTACATATAGAAAGAGAAAAAAGTAAGCAGGAAGCCACAATATAAATTCCAATTTGTAATTTGAAAAAAGGAATACCCTTAATATGACAGCATAGTGAACTTAGTAGAACTAAAGAACCATGATTTTTTTTTTTTTTTTTTTTTTTTTTGAGACGGAGTTTCGCTCTTGTTACCCAGGCTGGAGTGCAATGGCACGATCTCGGCTCACAGCAACCTCTGCCTCCTGGGTTCAGGCAATTCTCCTGCCTCAGCCTCCCGAGTAGCTGGGATTACAGGCACGCACCACCATGCCCAGCTAATTTTTTTTTTTATATCTTTAGTAGAGACGGGGTTTCACCATGTTGACCAGGATGGTCTTGATCTCTTGACCTCGTGATCCACCCGCCTTGGCCTCCCAAAGTGCTGGGATTACAGGCTTGAGCCACCGCGCCCGGCCAGAATCATGATTTAAAAAAAATCACAAGATACCAAAATTGGATTGGGGAAGGAGGAACTTATGGATTTTTTGAGGGTGGGGTGAGAGATGTTATACCACTAAACAACTATTTTTTTTTCTGAAATAAAAATTATGTGATGGTATATATTTTGTTTCCAAGAAAAGAAGTCAATAGTGAATTACTCTAGATGGAAACATAACTGCATACACATGGAATCACAGAAAACAGCTCATCTACTTGCCACTCCTTGGCTAATAATAATTTAGTGATGGGCATGTAAGTTATTAACATCTTTATTTATTTATATTTGCTAGGGCTGTGGCTGCCTTCCTGGACACTAGCCAGTTTGCTCTGTCACAGTCATAAGGAAGGGCTTACATACGACATGTCCTCCAGCTAAAAGCTGTAGTGTGGGCTACTAAAGAAATATCAAGAGCTCCATATAAAGAATAGGCTTCTTTTACCACTGCAGCTAATTAACATAAACAAATGTTTCCTTTCAACAGAATTTGTCCACTTTCAGTCCATGTTCTATGATCCAGTGCTTTTCCAAACTTGGAGATTTTATTGCCTCTCAAATCACAAACATGTTATAAGGCCAGGGATCATAAAACATATATACAATGAATAGGAACACCTAGATTATTGTTCCAGAATTCATTTGCCAATTCTTAGGGAATTACTGGGTTCTATGGAGTGATATGAGGAGATTAAATACTCAGGATTACCAAGAGGTCCTATTACAGAAAAACAGAATGATTTCACTTTTGTGGCTCACCCTACTCTGCCAGTTGCACCTATGTAGCTGCACACCTTATGTAGAAAAATGCATAAGCGCAGTAGCTCAGCTTTCAGAGCAGTTCTCTCAGCCTTGGCTGTACAGGAAACACCTAGGGAGCTTTTTAAAAAACAAAAAACCAAACAAAAATCCCAGCATCTAGGCTACAACTGACACCAATTACCTTGACCCTCAATATGTGGCACCAAGGCACAAGTACTTTTTATAGACTCCCAGGTGATTCCAGTGTGCAGCCGGGGTTGAGAATCCAGCTCTAACTGCATTTCCTTCAGCAATTCATCAGGAGGTATCAAAGAAGGTAATAAGAAAAAAAATAAATGACCCTGGCCCTTGGGCTAATTTATTAGAAAGTAATCGGGCAACTAATGCTCTGCTAAATTTTTTTCAAGTATGTCTGATTAAAAAAAAAAAAATCTCTCCATAGCAGACTTGTGAATTCTGAGCCACTGGTACAAAAGCCTCTCTTCACTGTAGGTAGGAGTGTAGGAGTGGCAAGCACATGGGCTTTGGAGGCAGATGGCCAGAGGAAAAAATAAATCCCAACTCCACTGCTTACGGGCTTTGTGATCCTGGGCAACAAAGCTAATATTTCAGTGCTTCAGTTTCCCCACCTGTAAAATAGTACTTGACACTGTTAGATTACTGGGGACAATTCGCAGAAAGCACTTGGAAGAGTTGCTGACATGAAAGGAAATGCTCAGTATTTGCTTCATTTTCATGAGCTATTATTTTTTGCAGGAAAAAACTGAGTCCATAAATAAAGTGTGAAATTTATGTACAATGTTATGAACTTATTTCAGTGACTTAAAAATTCTTATATGATAAATCACTGTATGTGATAGCATTTGTATTATACTTCAGACAAAACAGTTCTCGATCTATCTTTATGCTTTAAGGTCTTAAGTTTGTTCAGCAAAGACTTCTTCAGTTTAAGAAGGCGTTTAAAATCCTTTGGGTTAACATAATTAATTTACTCTTATTGCATAGATTTAAAACACATCCTTAGAAATATTTGGAGGCAATGGAATTTTCTTTATGAGGCCTCTCTGACTATGTGAATTAGATGGATGCCTGCTATAAATACAGGCAAAGCTACACAGCCAACTTTTTGGCTTTCATGTACGTTTACAAGGCAGTTTTGTTTGGTACTACATGGAGGAAACTTTGCTGACAGTGATAGTGACACTGATAAGACTATCTAAGGCACAGATTTTAACCGAATTAAAACCACTGGGAACATGATAAGCCTTGACTAGCACAGCACTAAACATGGCCTTGAATGTTCCGAAACTTTACAAGGTTTTAACTTAATATTCAGGGGAAAAGTATGATATTCAGTTCTGGTGAAAACATCCTAATTCAGCTGTCCATCATGATCTGAATGAAGATAGAAGTATAATTTATTATTGTTGTTATATTAGCTGGTGACTGGAAACACATTACCAATGTACAAATTAGGGCCTCTAATTCTAAGGTAATTATCAGCCAATTTCAGAGTTGTTAACAGGATTCAAATTATGAATATATTAGCTGATTCACCCTTGCAAATCAAATTTTGATTAGATAATACTACATCCTAATATGTATGCCATTCAAATTTCGTAACAGGCTTTTTAGTATAAAAACTTTGATAAAATTTTTCAATAATGTATGCAGAGCCAGGGAGAGGGAATGAATGATTGATGTTTTTTCCTTATAAGCCTTATTAAAGGTCCTGATTTGGTTGGTCTCCAACTGTTTTGGCTTAGAATTAGAAATTCTAGTTTTGATGACAGCTCATGTGCACTGATTAGAAAAACATCTCACAGGGCTATTAAAAAGGCAAGTTAATCACTAGAAGTGTAATAGTGGATAGAACAATATTTCATACTGAAAGTTCTTGAAGATTCTGTTTTTCAGTTTATTACAGGATATATCTTAAAGAAGAATCAATGAACGGTTAGTACCTACATAAGTACATGCTAACACATTTCATGTAGGTCCTCCGTGAATTCTATCTGTAAGCATAATCCTTCTATTAACAGTAACAGGCAATGTGAAATGCAGCAAGAGGGGTGAGTAGTTAGTGAGTATGTAATTGTGACATTTTTCTAATGTCCAAAGAACTTCATTTGTGGTACATCTGAACTTTAAAATACATCAATTCATCTTAAACAAAAGATCGTTGGATCATCAGGTTTGGTCAGAACAACAGCACAGAATAAATTACAGAAATAAAGTCTTGCCACATCTAACAAAAAGAAGGGACATTTGCAATTTTGTTTGCTGGGCACAACCAAGTAATCCCACAAATCAACCTGGAAGACAGAACATCCTTATATTCCCTTCCATGTAAACAGACACAGAAGGTGAATTTGGAATTTTAAAAGTAAATGATGCACACTGAAAAAGATAATATATTTAATGTAGCCAAACTTTTTAAAAACTGTGCTCAATAGATTTTTTTTTTTTTTTAAGATGAGTGACAAATGCTTCTTTTGAGTGTTTATTCAGGTAATTGAGATAAAGCTCTAGTTTACTATATGGTCTGATTTTAAAAAGGAACAAAAAACTCTATTTACTGTATATGATTCCAGAAGCATCTTTGTTAAACACAAAGGTGATAACTTCCCCCCAGCTTAATATCTTTCCCCATTACCTATAGAGTAAATCCAAACATCATGTTATGGTATGCAGGGTCCTTCATGAGCTGATCCCCTCCATACTTCTAGCATGTCTCTCTTCTTCCCAACACCTTTACTTGCTTGTGCCAGCTATGTAAATACCTCTTACTATCATGACAAACTCTTGCAAATGCGGCACCATGTTCCCAGAATGTGCTCCTGTTTCTTTCTACAGTGCTCCAAAAGATTTCTAAGATTATTTATAATTGTGATATATCACTGCATCTCAAAAGGAAAAAAAATGAACTTCTGGCATCAAAGGAAATATTCAACTATGGGGATATATGCATTTATATATAAGGTACACATATTTAAATCCAGTGTGAACAAATATGTGTTTTTCCAAACTTAACAACAAAACTTACCTGACTTGATCCTATTCATAGCCCTAAGGCAAAACAGAAATTACTATAATAAACTCATAGAAATACATAAGCATAATATCAGACTTTGAATAGAGTTAATATTTTTTCATGTTCAGAAAACCAAGTCAGTGTAGCTCATATCCCTACCCTCCTTGTTTTATGGTTCTTGGCAACTCTTTTGATTATTTTTGTTCTCAGGCAGGGCTGCCAAATCCCTTCCTCAGCTCCATCCACTGCACAGTGCAGGTCTCTTCAGTTCCAGCTCTTGTTCTGCTGCCAAGCTCCCCTTCCCTGCCTTGGCATAAAAGATGAAATGCGGCCATGGAAGGAAGCTGCCTAGCAATCAGTATGTGCAGAGCAAATAGGAATTTCCTTAAATCCCTCTCCTTAAAAAGATCAAAGGGAGCATAGCTTTGCATCTTATAGTCCCTTTTATTGATAGTCTACTTCTGCTTCTATTATGTCTGCCTCCTACCCCTGGTCCTTTTTCTTTATTTATTCAATTATAAAAGCATAAAGTTTGTTTTTAGATATGCAAGGACATAAAATACCAAGATTTTTAGTGTCTATGGTTCCCAGAATGAAAATTAGGAGATCTGAGGAGAGCTGAAATAATTGAATTAATACTTCTGATAAATATTCTAAACGTACACTATGGTCTGCAATTGAGTATATTGATTCTTGGAACTTAAATTGCTGTGCCACACAGTATCAGAAAGGTTGGTTAAATGTTAGCACGTATTTTAGGCAAAAGGTCAGCAAGTTTCTAACTTTTAAGAAGTTTCTGCAAAATTATATCAGCCTCCCCAAAGGCCCCCTACCTTTTAAAAAAAAAAAAACAATGTAATCAGAACTACTTTTCATTCTCTCAGGGATCCATCTATCTATCCTGATAAACTTAATATCCACTTTTCTAAATCAACGCGACCAGTGTATACCTTGATTAGAATTTCCTGTTTTATAATCCATTCCTTTAAAAACAACTTACAAAGGCAAAAGATTCTGGGATTTGTTCTCTTCAAAGGTATAAAGCACAAAGTAAGGCATTATTAGTACTTCTGAACACACATAACAAAAGAAATCATTTAGCACCATTTCAGCATATTCTCCACTCAGGAGATTCATGCATATTTAAATGAATTAATTTATTTTCTGCAATTTGTTCTTTAAGTGCTTAAGTGGCCATTTGCTGTTGCTTATTTCAGGATTCTGTGCCCTTGTTCTCTGAGTCACCAACTTAGAGCTTGAGTGCTCCAGGTGTATTTATGCTCCCAAAGTATTTTAAATTACCCATTAGGAAATCCAATTTCCTATTTATAAGACTCAGAAGTGATTTTCTACTGTTACTTTTTTCTTAATTAAGGATATAGGCCTAAATTCACAGCTGAGTTTTTGGTACTGTATTTATTTATTGGCTCCATGACAGTCGGTATTATAGAATGTCACCAATATTAGGCTCTCAGATAGTCACTTAAGATGGGCTACTCTTGGAGTCTATTGGGATTGACATTTTGGGTACCCATTAAAATCATCACCATAACAATATCCACTATTTATACTATGTGCCAAGCACTCTACATGTACTATCTCATTTACTCCTTTCAACAGTCCTATGAAGAGTTATTTTCTCTATCATTCTTTGTTTTACAGATGAGAAAATATAATTGAGAGACACGAAACACAAAGTCACATACCTAGCAACTGGCAAAACCAATATTTAAACCCCACTCCATCTTCCTTCCAAACTTCATAGTGATCCATCTGTGGCTAGGGCATGGTGATTGTGTTTTGGTGGGTATAGATGATTGAGACCCAACTTCTGTTTTGAAAGACACTCAGTAATCTCATTCAATAATTTCAGATGCTGATGATTGCAATAAAGAAAACAAAACAGGGCAATGTGCTGGAGAAGCTTTGTTGGTGGGTTGGTCATGCTAATGTAGATCTGTAGTATTGTACTTTTTGAAGGAGATTATTAGAAACAATCTCCTTCAAGAAGTCACATCTAAGCTAAGACTCAAATAATGCAATGTGGGAGATCCACTGAAAGACAGGAAAAATGGTACTCCAGGCAGAAGGAAAAGCAGGTACAAAGGCCTAGGCAGAAACTGAAAGGTCACTGAGACTAGAGTTAAGTGAGTGAAGAGAAAGTGGCACCTAGGCTGGGGAAGAGAGAAAAAGCCAGGTCATGAGATGTAGGTAAGGGTGTCGCTTTTATGCTAAATGTGAAGGAACCCATTAGAGAGTGCCAAACTGGGGAGTGACATAGTTTTATTTTGGCTTCAGAAAGATTGTTCTGGTTGTTTTGCCAAGAATGATTAGACAAGGTGATTAATAAGGAAGGAGACCATGAAGGATTCCATGAGAGAAATCACCTAGACTAGGATGGGACAAGGAGATGGAGAGAAGGGAAGAATGAGTCTATGGTGTTTGGTTTGAGCTGTTGTGCAGATGGTGGTTGACTGACATGGGGAAAACAGAGAGAACAGGTGGGGCAAAAATCAGGTTGTCATTTATAGTCCTTGGGTTAGACAAGGTTCTTAGGCATTCATTCAACAAAAATTTACTGAACAATTCGGTGTTCTTGTGAGCATTAGAGGTAAGTTATTAACAAAGCAGATGAAGTTTCTATGCTCTAGTGAGCTTTCATCCTAGGAAATGTGGTACAAATGAAGAATAGTCAGAGAGGGCAGGAGTGGAAATATGTATTTGAGAACCAATGGCATTTAGATGTATTTAAAGTCATGAGTCATGGTAAGATCATTTAGGGAGAATTTATAGGTAAAAAGAACAAAAGAACCCGGGACCAGACCAAGCAGAGGGACATTTTCTATTGAGAAATGGTGTATACAAAACACATTTGGTAACTTCTAGTTTAAAAACTTGTCTGTTTTTGAAAATACTGACATGGCAAAGTGACCTCCCCTCTATCCCCCATTGTATTTTTAGATTGCTTAAATACAAGCGCAAGAAATTTGTTGATGCGCTACTCTCATTTTCTTCTTCTATTCAATAACATCTTTTTTTTTGAGACAGAGTCTCACTCTGTCGCCAAGGATGTAATGCAGCGGGGTGATCTCAGCTTATTCCAACCTCCACCTCCTGGGTTCAAGTGATTCTCCTGCCTCAGCCTCCCGAGCAGCTGGGACAATAGGTGCCTGCCAGCATGCCCAGCTAATTTTTGTATTTTTAGTAGAGACAGGGTTTCACCATATTGGCCAGGCTGGTCTTGAACTCCTAAGTTTGTGATCCACCTGCCTTGGCCTCCAAAAGTGCTGGGATTACAGGCATGAGCCACTGTGCCCAGCCTTTGTTTTCTTTTTAAAGGGATAAGGTCTCACTCTGTCGCCCAGTCTGGAGTGCAGTGGCACAATCATGGCTCACTGCAGTCTTGAACTCTTGGGGTCAAGCAACCTTCCCACTTTGGCCTCCCAAGTAGCTAGAGCTACGGGTGCACACCTCCATGCCTAATTTTTTGTATTTTTTGCCCAATGCCTTCTTTATTAAAAATTCATTCATCTAGCCAGGCACAGTGACTCATGCCTACAATCCTAATACTTTGGGAGACCAAGGCAGGTGGATTGCTTGAAGCCAGGACTTTGAGACCAGCTTGGGGCTCATAGATCACATATCTACAAAAACTTAGCTGGGCAAAATGGTACATGCCTCTAGTTTCAGTTACTTAGGGAGGTGAGTTAGGAGAATTGCTTGAGCCTGGGAGGTGGTTGCAGTGAGCCATAGTTGTACCACCACACTCAAGCCTGGGTGACAGAGTGAAACCTTATCTCAAAGAAAAAAAAAAATCAATTCATCAGTAAAATTACACAGAAAACCCAACTAACTATAAAGCTTGAACCACAAAACTCTAAATAATTTGTGACTGCCGTAACAATTAATGGTAAATCTGTAAGAGCAGCTGAATCCAGGAGTCACCTTCAGATGAGAGGGAAAGCACGTATAATTTTCATAACCCTGATTCTAACTCCACAGGTTTCTTTTCAATTCAAAGAAGCATACTAAATTGACAGTGAGAGGCATTGCTTTAGGAGTGAATTTTAATCTGCTTTAATGAGCTTTTAAAAACTCAATCAAAATCATTAGTACTTACACTTAGTTACAGAGTACTTGGGGCCTAACTGACAGGTGATTGAGACATACTGTGGCACTTAAGAATGGCTGCCCTCAGCAGGCTTGCCTACAGTCAGGGGCTCCAGTCCACTCTACCCACTATTTCACACTACAATTTTGCTAGAGAGAAATTCAGAACTGAAGAATCCTTTACGTTCAACAATTAGTCCTTGTTGTGATTCAAAATGTAACCCACTCTCCTTGATAAGTATTTTAAATTTTCTAAATCCTACCCTTAACCCAGTGCCTCGTCCCCGATGCTGTGGTCTATGTCTTGGTAAAGACTCTTGCGCCACTTATCAGTGCTGTCATCTCTGAGTGTCTTCACCTTAATACCTAACTCATCATCTCTCATTTCCTTCTTTGTTCCTACATTCAAAGGTAGAGCTAAACATACTTTTCTTTAAAGACTCCCTCCTCCAGTATGAATTCCATCTTCCATCTTGAGGAATACCATTTCCACACTCCACCTACCCTCTCCCTATTTCTTCCATCTCTCTCTGGATCTCTGGAGTTTCCCGGTCCTTTTGATCTTTCAACATAAATAGACTTCTTTCATCTTGGACATAAAGGTTTCCTTAATAATGAAGCCTTCACAAGTATATATCTTCTCTTATCACTGATAAACTTCTTTTTAAAAGCTTAATACATTTCCTGCCATTGAGCTTTCAACATACATTTAACTCTTTTCAACACCTCCTTAATAAATAGAAATATGGCTTCTGTTTCTACTATCCTGTTACTGCTCTGCATATTTAAGAGTGACCAACATATTTCTTTAGTAAAAATCCATCAATTTTAATCTCTTTTGCATCCAACTTATTAATCCCTCTTTAAATGATAGCTTAATTCTTGGCTAACCTCTTCTTCTTTCTGGTCTGCTCACTGTTGCTTCTTTGCCTTTTATTTTTTCTATAAAATCTGTTCTTTTTTTTTTGCCAATCTGTAAATATGAGTTTCTCAAGGCTAAGTAACTCCTTTCTTGGTTACTTCTTCTAGTTAACAATGCCAGAGAAATGTGTAAGGTATGCCTATTTAAAAGCAGGGACTCTGATAAGGAATCCTATTATTAATCAATGCCAATTAAGCATCTACTATTAAGAATTTACTAAGTACAGTGAGCAAAATATAAAGGGCTTATAAACTAAAAGAGTATACAACCTAGTTATGTGGATAAAACAAACAAAATAACTAAAACCAACACAAACCCACCTTTTACATATGCGTAACACCAATACAAATACCTGTTAGAAACAGTAGAGTAAGCTGAACTAGGATTTTTCTGTTTTCTTTCTTTATTGCAAAGCAAAAATTACAAATTTCATGAATGGGGACACAATAATGCAAGAACCAATTTCATTTGCCTTTGGTTTTATAATGCTACCTGCCCTCACATGAGAGTTCTGTACAATTTTCAACATCTAAAAGGAGAACGAATCTAAATGAAATGCTTTAGACCTTGACTCATGCTCAGAGCAGTAAAGAAATGAGCCAGAAAAAAGCATCTGGGGGAGCAGAGGATTCATTTAAGATTCCAAATCCCCCCAAAAGGCAATGATTTCCAAAAATTCCTCCATTGCCACTCCCAAGGTAAGCCCATCTGGACACACACACAGAAACACACACGCTCACTCACTCAGACTCAAATTTGTAACAGGAACATTTTGGATCATATTACTTTAAACGATATCAACTTCTGACAGGGGTTGCAAGTATTTTTACCCTTAAAATGAAACTTACCCTTCATTATTCTAATTGCTTTAAAAGTTATGATAAAGAACTCCTGCTTGAACATCTTTTACCATAGCACAATTGATTCTGTATCCCATCACAAAATTCATGTGGGTAAAATGCACTTTCTGATTTAAATAAGGTTTTTAATTATGTAAAATAAGCAAAGGAACTATTCTGGATGACTAGGAGGGGACACAGACGATAAGCACCAAATTCTTGAGGCAAATCCTTTCTAGTCAAGGGAATAAGAAATATGCACAAAGAATGAAGCTATTTATATGGAAGACTTACATGGTATACTTTAGGAATTCAAAGGAAAGAGAAATTGCATTTAGTTATAAAAGCTTCATGAAGGATGTGATTTGAAATGGCCCTTGTAGATGAATAAAATTATTGCAGGGGGAGACATTAAAGGGAGAACACATTCTGGGAATACCAGGGGGTGGGGTCACACATTATGGGAAAATGGAATATGTGTTGGACCTCAAATGCTTTTAATAGGCTCTCAGGAGGAAAGGACAAAAATAGTACAATTCTACTACTGAGAATAAAGAAGAAAGACTAATGCTAGAGATGAAAAAGGTTTTGAGATAGTTTAGTTCAAAGTTACTCATTTTAAAGAAAGAGAGCTACGTAGTAAGGATGGAGGAGAAGTGAGCTCATATTTATATCATCATGGCAGTAGCAGGGAATCAGGTGGGAAGGCTGTCAGAACTATCTCTGTCCTCATTCACTCTGTCCTATAAGCACAAAGCAGATTTTTCCTCCCTTTAGTACTGCACCCACCTATAGGGAATGAGCCTTAATTATTAAATTCATACGGTAATTGGCATGTACCATGGTGGCAGGAAATGGCCCCTCTTCACTGTTCTCTCTAGAAAATCAGCATTTGGTAGGATACAAGTTAGTGAAAACACCACAAGTTTCAATTTACACTTTTCTTAATTGTATGTCAAATTTAAATTGTCTACAATTTGTTTATCTCTCCTGGCAGACTTGCCACTTGTACACCGCATATAACTAATTTCTTCATGGTTAAGATAAAAATTAGTTATCATCTGTAGTTGTTGGAGAGAGTCTGGAAGCATTCTTGCTTTGATACTTTTTTCCTAAGCATAAAACACACACACACACACACACACACACACACACACACACACACACACACACAGAAGAAAAACCAGATTTAGAGATAGTTGCAAGAGAAAACTTGTTAATTTGAAATTAAATGTGTCCAGAAAACAGATGAGTGGAAAAGGCTGATGTGCTTCTCCAAAAGTAAAACCTTGCAATTAGGATGAAAAGACAGCCGAAGTGTGATGCCGGCGCTGGAGCGGCTGGGGGATCTCAACACGGCTAATGAATCATCATCAAAGTGATTTACCGACCGCAGCCAGAGCTTCAACCCTGTCTCAGTGTAAATGAGGAATAATAATAATTTCCCAGTCTGCGCTTGGCTGTGAACTTCCGAAGAGTGAGAACCTTCAGCAGGAGATGATAAAGTGTAGTGATGCCATAGGATGTCTTCTTCCCCAATGTTCAAAGCCACTGTCATACAGTGAACTACATCTCACAAAACTGACAGGAGAAGGGTATGCACAACACAATGTCAACTCCGACACCGCTTCCAAGCAAAAGTCCCCTGAGTCTCATCCTATTACAGCTTCTCAAGGGGACTGTTCATTGCTGCCATACAGGAACCTAAGCGGGAGAGGGATGCCTCCTTAGAATATCAAGCTCCTGACATTTAGGATCTGGACTCATACACTTCTCTGTGGCTTCAGTGGCCATGGTTTTCAAACCAAAAGAAACCTTGGATATCATGTATCATCATATATACGATCAATACTCTTTTTATGTATGAAGAATCCATGTTACTTGCAGTATCATTTATGTCATTAGTTACAGAGTCAGACTTTGAACCCTATTGTCATCTTCCCTCCTAATTATGAACTGAAATAAACAGATACATACTTTTTTTTCTGCTACATTTTAAGGAAAACTCAAGATATAAATTACATACAGAGAAGAAAAGTTATATATCATGCAATAATCTCCAGAGACTTATTTGTCAAGGTATTTAAAGCACTGATCTGGATGGGAGCTAACACTGAGTACACATGGACACAATGAAGGGAATCACAGACATCAGGGCCTACTTGAGGGCAGAGGATGTGAGGCAGGTGGGAGGTGAGTGAGGATGGAAAAACTACCTATTGGGTACTGTACTTACTACCTGGATGACAGAATAATGTGTATATCAAACCCCCACAATATATAATTTATGTAGAGAAAAAACCTGCACATGAACCATGATACTAAAAGTTACAACAACAACAAAAATAATTCATGGATTTGTTCTCATTTTTGACGCTTTTATAATATTCCCAAAGCCAGAGGATCATTATCTCTCTTTCTAGTTCAAGTCTACTCTTTTCTCTGGAAGGGGAAAGAAAATACTGTACAATTCCCTGATGCACCCCTTTAGCTTGAGAATATACCTGCTCTCTATGTAACCTATGCCTTGGTATTCCTTGAAGTATAGCTATATATTCACATAGCTATGCAAACACTTCACTACTAACTATTTGGGATACATGGGTATATATAAAAACTCTCTGATGCCAATACTTCTATTTTGGTCTGCATAATGGGCATTTCTCCAGTTTGATCTCCCTTCTTTTTAATTTAAGCCTAGTGTTCTCCAAATATTTTTAGCTCTTTATTTCACAATTTGATCTCCAAAGAATCTAGCGGACAAAGTGGTGGCTCACTGCTGAAAAACCTGCATGCAGTTTAAACCTACTGCAACCTTGTCTTCCTAACTCTATTAACATTGCTCTTTTTTAAGCTTTCATCTTTAGACACTCAAAAACATTGTTTTAACCATTTATTCCTCTTTGTGGATGCTCAATATATCTTTTTTCTTCCCTTGAATCCTTACCACAAGTTCCTTGAGAACCATGATGAATGGTAACAGTTGATAATTACCCTAGAAATCAGATATGACTGTAAGCCTAAGTTACACTTACATAATCCATTCTACAACTAGCTTGTACACCTGTGGTTCACAGAGTGGAAAGGAATCTCTTGGGTGGTGCCTAAAACATGATTTTTAAAAAAATTTTTTAAATTTTTATTGCATTATAGGTTTTGGGGGACACAGGGAGGGGGTCTAATAAACATGATTTTTTAACTGCTAAGGTATTTGCTCTCTTATTTGTCTTTGAGCTGGCCCAATTTCAGAAAAATTTCATTGTAATTTAGAAAAATGACTTGGAGATAGGCTATTTCACTACAACCACATCCAAACATTTTAAAAACGGTTATGTAAATAACTAGTGCTGAATCCATTTTATGTATATAGAGGACTCAGAAAATATGAACTTGGGCCAGGTATGGTGGCTCACACCTGTAATCCCAGCACTTTGGGAGGCTGAAGTGGGTGGATCACAAGGTCAGAAGTTTGAGACCAGCCTGGCCAATATGGTGAATCCTCGTCTCTATTAAAAATACAAAAATTAGCTGGGCATGGTGGCAGGCACCTGTAGTCTCAGCTACTTGGGAGGCTGAGGCAGGAGAATTGCTTGAACCTGGAAGGCAGAGGTTGCAGTGAGCCAAGATCGTGCCACTGCACTCCAGTGTGGGCAACAGAGCAAGAGGCTGTCTCAAAAAAATATGAACTTGGACAATTTATCTGGCATCTTGTGACTCAGTTTTCTCATCTATGAGATAATAATACTTTACATTAAAAAAGGTTGATATTATACCGGAATGAGTGTAGAGAAAGGACAGGTGGGAGATACATGAAAGACTTATTCAAGGTATAAAGTACTGTTATTTGAAACCAGTAGAAAATTATAACCAGTGTGCTGTTCCCAGAGCAAAAGTTTATTCACCTGTACCCTTGATTCTTTCTCTACAATTCATGTAATCACCAAAAGTTATTGCTTTCTTGTCTCAGTGTATTAACTGGATGGTTGAATGCACAGAGCTCACATCTGAATCAGCACAAAAATGAAACCTGGAGGAGGGGTAACAAAAAGGGACTCAGACTTACATTGAAGTCATTCTCATCAGTCAACCTGCCCACACAAATACTGGGAAATCAACTCATTTAAACAACTTGGGAGGCAAGCCTGAGTTATAATAATGTTCCTCAATGCAGGTCAATGAAAAATTGGTCCGCACACAAATTCTCACTTGTCATATTCTCTACAAATGCAAGTTAATTGTTTTCATATTTAAATGCCCAGAATCAACCATAACAAATGTGTCAGGTTGTTGGGAGTTTTATTAAAACAAAACAGGATGACTATGGCATATGGTAAATTATAGTTGGTTCCTTGTACTCTCAGCAGAATCACAAAAGGGCAAGGACTTTAGAGAAATCATTCGTGTCCAGTTCAAATTCTACAACATAGAAAATGGAACTGGAGCTGAGTTAATAAAATATATTATTAAATCCTAGTTTGTAGTTGGCTGTGTGTCATTAGTCTTATATGCCTGAAAATGTAGTATTTGCTTACAGGTAGAATACTATACAATCTTCAGAATGACATAATCTAAAAAGTAATCTTGTTTTTCCTTGTATTTTTCTCTACAGAGAAATAATATCTACTGCTAATCAATCCCCTCCCCAAACATGCCTTCTTCATAAAAGCTGGTTCCTAGAGTTTCCCAGGATTGTCAACTGGTGCAATCACTCCTCAATGCTAATATTCAGAACTCATCAAAAGTGGCAATTTTGTGGTCTATAATTCCCAAGTGACCAAATTTTATACATAATAAAAAACCTAAACTTGTATTCTATCAGAGTATACGTATATGTGGGTGTGGAAGGGGTAGGAATAAGAATGATAGCCACATAAGTAGTCCACCAGCAGTTTAATGGTGTATGTGCGGTCAGTGAAGTAACTGAAACTACTAGATGGATCTGTAAGGACCTTTGGAGTCTGGAGACTCTAACAACATGTGGCCAGAAAGGCAAAATAACAGAAGGGAGAAAGTCTGACTCTTTCTTGTTGCCTTTACAGCCACATGTTAGAGTCTCAGGAATCTTATTTCCACATCAGATTGCTGCCTGTTAATGGTATAAACTATCAGTCTCTCATATAAGTACAACTTAAAAAGGTTTTAAAAAAAGGAGACATGCAAAAATGATGGGAAAAACATGTCTAAGAAGAGACTGGATACAACTTGCCACAGAGTGGAGAGTTAGCTCCAACCTAAGTAAGCCTGCTGACTTCCTTCCTGGTTCTGAAGCATCAAAATACACATGTGGCTAACCTTACTATAATTCTTGGAGAACAGTAACTATGCTGAATGGAAATGGCAACCCCATTCCCTGTTGAGGGCATCAAATAAATTCCACCTATATAATTCATTTTGTTTATGTCTTGATTCTTAAACACAAGTTAACTCAGGTAATGACAACACTGACATTCAGTTGTTCAAAAAGAATACAATTACACATCGTCTTTACACATCAATTTTCAGAGTAATTGTATAGATTCAATGGCATGATAATTGCTTTCAAGAAGTATTATTTTAGAAAATCACTAGATTACTTACTATCTGATATGGTAGACTGAATAATGCACCACTAAAAAAGTCCTTAATTGTAATCCCTGGAGCCTGCCAATATACTACTCACATGGCAAGAGGAACTTTACAGATGTGATTAAGTTTGATGAAAAGAAGGCAGAAGACTTAGAGAGAAAAGAAAGTATGACAGCGGAAGGAGAGGTCAGAAAAAGAGGGAGAGAGATTTGATGCTGCTACGCTGCCAGTCTTGAGGATGGAAGAAAGTGTTAGGAGCCAAGAAGTGTGGTTGGCCTTTAGAAGCTGGAAAAGGTTAGAAAAAAAAAAAATCCATCCTGCAGCCTCCAGGAGGAGTGAAGCTTTACCAATGCTTGGATTTTAGTCTCATGAGACTCATTTTTGACTCTGTCCTCCAAACTGTAAAATAATGAGTTTGTGTTGTTTCAGGCCACTAAGTTTGTGGTGATTTGTTATAGCAGCAATACGGAACTGATACATCTGAGAACTTATATCATAAAAATTTTAACAAATGTTAATTTTTTTGATCTACCTATCAAACAATACCCATTCTAAGTCTATCTTCAAATATACTGTCAAACATAAAATTTCCTACACTATAAAATTCCCTCTATGTCATATACCCCACATTCTGCACCTTGCCTGCTAGCTCTACTTTAATTGGGCTGTGCTTGTGCCTTGGCCGACTTCCCCAGTTTCTCTCTTGAATACCTGAACTTTAAGAAAATCTCAGTATTATCCTGATACTAAGACCAGATAAAGACATCACAAGAAGAGAAAGCCACAGAACAATATCTGTTAGGAATATGGATGCAAAAATCCTCAACAAAATAGTCAGAAACAAAATCCAGCAACATATAAAAATCATTATACATTATGACCAAGTGGGATTTATTCCAGGGATGCAAGTTTAATTTAATATCTGAAATTCAGTTAATGTAATACATATCAATAGAAGTTTTAAAATCAAATGTTCATTCCAATAGATGCAGAAAGATATTTTATAAAAGCCAATAATATTTTCTTGATATAGCCACTCAACAACTGGAAATAGAAAATAACTCCCTTAGTCCTAATAAAGGACACCTGTGAAAAGCCTACAGTTAACATCATTCTTAAGAGTAGAAAACTAGATGCTTTCTTCCTAAGAGCAGGAACACAACAAAGGCGTACATTCAAAATACTTTTATTCAATACAGTACCTAAGGTTCTAGTCAGGGCAATTTGACAAGAAAAAGCATCCAGATTTGAAGAGAAGTAAAAGTACTTCTATTTGTAGAAGTCATTATCTTGTATATAGAAACCTCTAAGAAATCTCTAAAAATTCATTAGTCCTGAAAAATAAGGTCAGCCAGGTTGCAGGATACAAGATAAATTGCAGAAATCAATTGTATTTCCATACGCTTACAATGAACAATCCCAAAATAAAATTAATTCCATTTACAACAGCATAAAAAAGTACTAAATAATGTAACAAAAGAAGTATAAAACTTATACTATTTAAAAATAACATGGGAAGAAATTAAATAGATATGAATAAATGAAAAGCATTCCATGTTCATGGATTAGAAGACAACATTGTTAGGATGGCTATACTCTCCAAAATAATCTATAGAATCAATCTCTGTTAGAATCCTAGCTATAACTTACACAAATTATATATAAAAATTAATACAGCACAGATCAAGAACCTAAATGCAACCATATAAACTATAAATTCTTAAAAGGAAATGTAAGAATAAGTTTTCATGACATTGGATTTGACAACAAATTCTTAGATATGATGTAAAAAGAGTAAGCAACAAATGAAAAAAATAGATAAATAAGACTTTCTCAACGTTAAAAGTTTTTCTTTTTGCTTTAAACAATACCATTAAGAAAGCAAAAAGAGAGCCCACAAAATAAAATATTTGCAAATCATATATCTGATAAGGGACTTGTATCTGGAATATATAAAGAACTCTAATAATTCAATGATAAAAAGACAAATAACTCAATTTAAAAATGGCTGAAGAATCTGCATGAAAGGTATACACATGGCCAAGACGTACCTGAAAACATATTCCACATCATTATTCATCAGGGAAATGTAAATCAAAACCACAATGAGATATCACTTCACACACACCAGATTGGCTAGAATAAAAAAGTCAGATAAAAGTAAGTGTTGGTAAGGACATGACAAAATTAGAACTCTCATACACTGTTGGTGGGAATAGAAAATGATGTAGTTCTTTTGGAAAATAGTCTGGAAGTTCTTCAGCAATTAAACATAAAAATACAATAATATCAGAAACTCCACTCCTACTTATATACCCCTCATAAATGAAGACATGTCTACACAGAAATTTGTATGTGATTGTGTATAGCAGCCTTACATACAATAGGCAAAGGTGGAAACAATTCAAATGTCCATTAATTGACTAATAGATAAAATGTGGTATAACCATACAGTAGAATATTATACACCCATATAAGTGAATGAAATACTGATGTCTATATCAATGAACCTTAAAATGTTATGCTAAGTGAAAGAAGTCAGTCACAAAAATCCCTATATTACATGATTCAATTCATATGAAAGACTAGCATAGGAAAATCTAGAGATAAAAATAGAGGAGTAGTTGCTTAGGGCTGGAGCAAAAAGGCATGGAATGGGGGGATGTGATGGTGACAGCTAAAGCATACATGGTTTCTCTTTGAAAGAATGAACTTTCTAAATCTGTCTGGTGATTTAGACAGATTTGTCTAAATCTGTCTAAAAAATGATGGCTACACACATATTTTAATATACTAAATACCATTGACTATACATTTTAAATTAATGAATTGTATGATATGTGAATTATACCTCAAACATGTTTAAAAAAACAGATGCCATTTCTTTCTAGTTTAGTTTCCTGGAACTAGAATCAATGCTTGCCTTCTAGAAGATCATACTGGTCTGATTCTTTTTGCTTGACTTGGCACAAAGTCATGGCCATGATCCTTTTTAGGCAAAGATAGCACAGCATAGCTCTTTGTGAGACCTTTTCCCAGTGCACAAATATGGAAGTAACATAACTGGCCCTTTGTTGCCAGGGCTACCACTCACCTCTACTTGGAAGTTAAATCGTATTTTGCAATAACAAAATACACATTTTTAAAAAGACAGACTGCAACAGTTTGTGATCCTTAAAACATCACAAGTGATTGCAATTTGGTTTGTTAACAAATAACTTTTAAAAGGTAAAATAATGGCTCATACAAATGTAAAAGGAACATGTCAGATATTTTATTTGTCATGAATTAATGAAAAAAAGCTGTAAATAAAAAAAAACTGCTTCAAGGAGACTCTACAAAGGACAGACACATCTGTAGATAATCAAGAATGCAGACATGAGTTTGTTAATGAATAGGAAACTGGCCAATTCTATAGGGTAAGAATCCACTGCATTTTATCAGAACAAAAACTCATTTGACTTATACAGTAATTATTTATATTACAATCAGCCCCTTACCAGTTAGCTTCTAACTAAACAGAGTGGCAAAATAATCAAAAACAATGGAAGGCTACGTTTCCCATAGAATCAGATAACCCAGAAAGGATCTTTTAGATCAGGCCTAACAATCCTTCAAAAGACATTCAGAAACCTTTATGGTTTTTTTTTTTCTTTTCCACTCTTATTTTAGGTTCAGGGATACACGGTCAAGTTTGTTATATAGGTAAACTATGGTTTATGAGGCTTTGGTGTACAGATTATTTTATCACCTGGGTAATAAGCATGACATTGGACAGGTATTTTTTCTGATCTTCTCCCTAATTCCACCCTCCACCCACAAGGAGGCCCCAGTGTCTATTGTTCCACTCTTGGTGTTCATGTGTTCTGATGGTTTAGCTCCCACTTATAAGTGAGAATACTTGGTGCATTATTTGTTTTTCTGTTCCTACTTTAGTTTGCTTTGGTTAATGACCTCTAGCTCCATCCATGTTAATGCAAAGGGCAAAGGATATGATCTCATTCTGCTTAATGGCTGCATAATGCTCCATGGTTTATATGTACCACATTTTCTTTTTTTTTAAACCTTTCTTTTAGGTTTAGGGGTACATATGATACATATTAAGGTTTGTTACATAGGTAAACATATATCATGGGGGTTTGTTTTACATATTATTTCATTACCTAAGTACTAAGCCAAGTATACAATAGTTATTTTTTCTGCTCCTCTCCCACTTCCCACCCTCCCCCCTCAAGTAGACATCAGTGTGTATAGTTTCCTTCTTTGTATTTATAAGTTCTAATCATTTAGCTCCCGCTTATAAGTGAGAACATGTGGTATTTGGTTTTCGGCTCCTGTTTTAGTTTGCTAAGGATAATAGTTTCCAGCTCCAACCATGTTCCTACAAAAGACATGATCTTGTTCTTTTTAATGGCTGCATAGTATTCCATGGTATATATTTATCACATTTTTTTAATACAGTCTACTGTTGACGGGCATTTAGGTTGATTCCATGTCTTTGCTATTGTGAATAGTGCTGCAATGAAAATATGCATGCCTTTATGACAGAAAGACTTAGATAATTTTGAGTGTATATTCAAAAATAAGTTTATTGGGTCAAAAGATAATTCTGTTTTAAGTTCTTTGAGGAATTTCCACCTGCTTTCCACATGGCTGAACTAATTTACCCTATCTCAGCAGAGTATAAAGCATTCCCTTTTCTCTGTAACCTTGCCAGCATTTTTTTTTTTGACTTTTTAATAATGGCCATTCTGACTGGTGTGAGATGATATTTCACTCTAGTTTTGATTTGAATTTCTCTAATAATTAGTGATGTTGAGCATTTTTTTCATATGCTTTTTGGCCACATGTATGTCCTCTCTTGAAAAGTGTCTGTTCATGCCTTTTGCCCACTTTTTCACAGGGTTGTTTGTTTTTTGGCTCACAAGAGAGCTAACCAGGGAGGTGAAAGATCTCTACAATGAGAATTACAAAACATTTCTCAAAGAAATCAGAGATGACATAACAAAATGGAAAATGATTCCATAATCACAGATAGGAAGAATCAATATTATTAAAATGGCCATACTGTCCTAAGCAATTTAAAGATTCAATGCTATTCCTACTGAACTACCAATGATATTCTTCACAGAACTAGAAAATACCATTTTAACGTTCACATGGAACCAAAAAAATAGTCTAAATAGCCAAGGCATTCTTTTTTATTTTTGAGACGGAGTTTCACTCTTGTTACCCAGGCTGGAGTGCAATGGTGCGATCTCGGCTCACCACAACCTCTGCCTCCTGGGTTCAGGCAATTCTCCTGCCTCAGCCTCCTGAGTAGCTGGGATTACAGGCATGCACCACTATGCCCAGCTAATTTTTTGTATTTTTAGTAGAGACGGGGTATCACCATGTTGACCAGGATGGTCTTTATCTCTTCACCTCATGATCCACCTGCCTCGGCCTCCCAAAGTGCTGGGAGCCAAGGCATTCTTAAGCAAAATGAACAAAGCTGGAGGCAGCACCTGACTTCAAACCATGCTACAAGGCTACAGTAACCAAAACAGCATGGTACTGGAATAAAAACAGACACATAGAGCAAAGGAACAGAATAGAAAGCCAAGAAGTAATACCACACACCAATAACTATGTGATCTTCAGCAAAGCTGACAAAAACAAGCAATGGGAAAAAGATTCCCTGTTCAATAAATGGTGCTGGGCTAATTGGCTAGCCATATGTAGAAGAATGAAACTGGACCCCTTCCTCAAACTATATACAAAAATCAACTCAACATGGAGTAAAGACTTAAATGGAAAACCTAAAACTATAAAAATCCTGGGGATAACCTAAGAAATACCATTCTGGACATAGAATCTAGCAAAGGTTTCATGACAAAGACACTAAAGGCAATTGCAACAAAAACAAAAATTGACAAATGGGACCTAATTAAACTAAAGAGCTTTTGCAGAGCAAAGGAAACTATCAAGAGAGTAAATAACTTACAGAGATTGGGAGAAAATATTTGCAAACTATGCATCTGACAAAGGTCTAATATACAGAATCTATAAGGAACTTAAATAAATCAATTACATTTCTATTTGATCTATTAAATTTCATCAGTTCTAATATGTATTATTTTCCTACATCTCTGCAATTATAATTAGTATATTTTTTTCTTGGTATAAATAAAATAATACATAGCTTACAATCAATGGCATCCTAAATGTGATACAATGAAATCATTTCACCAACTTGTTAACTTGAGAAAAGTTTTTTTTTCTGGAAAAATTTTAACATCTTTAATTCAATTCAGAGTAAGTCATTGATTACAGAAGACTTACCATATAAAAGACATTGTCCCTGACTCCAACAAGAAATACTGATGTCACAGTTTCAGAGTGTCTTTCTGAGCACTAGTCTGGATTATCAATAATTAATATAATAACAAAGACATCTAAAAACATGAAACATCTCACACATTAGAAGCAGTAGTTCACAAGAGGTTATAACCTAAGTGGGAATAGCTATAGCTGTACTATGACAAATGCCTACAATTGCTTTGTGAGTTACAATGGAGGGAGAATTAAGAGCATTTCTCACAGAAAATGCATTATTAGCAAGTGTAATTTTACAGATGCATGAACTGTTCCCTTGTTAGGCTGGCACTAAAAAATTTTCACAGAAAACTCCTGCAGAAAACCATGGTACCTGTATATGCTTATTATAGCTTTTTTATTTTCAGAGAGATGAAAAATCTTTTTAAACTGTTTTCTCATAATTTCTCTTTTTAAAACTCTTTCCCCTAGGTTAAAAGAGTTGGGTCTCTTTTAGTCAATGCTGAGAAATTATTTCCTTCTGTCATTTATTTCTTTATTTCTTTGAAAAAAAAAAACATAAAAGAAAGAACAATGAATACATAATTTCAACCTCAATATGAGTGTTATATAAAGAGGCCTGGGCAAAAAAGAAGGCAACTCCATTTAATTCTCTCCTTAGGCAAAAGTGTAGAAGAGTTAAAAGTTCTGTCCCTCAGAATTTCATTTTTCTTGCCATTACTTTCCATTCTGTGCCATTATCTTCTCTTTCATATCATCTTTGTTTTCCCATCTAGTTACCTTTCTCCTATCTTCTCTTTATCCAAAATTCATTTCAGTAAATGTTTAAAACATCTGCTTATATAAATCCTTCACTTACTAATTGGATACAAAGATAAACAGTATTGAAGACTTGATTTCAAATTTTGAGTGCATTAATCTGTAATTATGTAAATTTAGACCAATTAGAGCTTTTAACTACTATTTCCATATCCGAAAAATACAGACAATCCAACCTGTCACACAGACCTATGGTAATATTTAAAGGACTTTTAAGAAATGTGAAATATCATATGAATATTAATATTACAGTTCTGATTATTGTTCCCATCCTTTGTGAAAAGTCAAAAACTTTTAGAAATAACCACAAACCTATACATAGAGCATACTGCTACTCAACTGTATAGGTATTACATTGAATATCAACCTAAATACACCCCCCTGCTAAATTCACCAGGATTATCTTGGAAGAAAACCCAACTTTGAGCTATTAATACCCATTAACACAAATTTATAAATACATTAAGTAGCTATCTCCTTGCAGAAGATTTTGAAAAACTGGGTAGCTTTAGTACATTATTGAAGAGAATCTTTGTTCTGGGAATATTTAGAGTATGGAACATGGCTGAGTAGGACGACAAGAGAATGGGGAGGATGAAGCTATCAATAGGCAGAAGTCAGCGTGCTGGGTTCTGAAAAATATACAAAAAGGGGCAGGATTCCTAATGATTAGGATTAGCAGTGCCTCCATTTGGAACTTCAAAAATCAGAGTAAGTCTGAAATTCAGATTTCCCAAAGGTGAAAATATGAGTGTTGGAATGTTTACAATAATGATTTCTCTTTATATGTTTCCATGAGTCAAAGTTTCAGTAGAGTCACTTCAAAATATAATTATGGCCTCTGAAAAACCTTGCCAGAGCCTTTGCTGTTAACTTTTCCCCTTCAGAGGAAAACTTTTCCCTGATGCTACACTTGTCTTACTCAAGCAACCTCAATTAGGAGATATGAAAGACTTCCATTCTGGACATATGGTAGCCTATATATCCTGAAATTCTTCTGATACCAGACTCCTAGACATAATATATAATTTATTATAAATGTTTTGTGACTAACATGCTAAGCTCACAAGAAAATAAACTCTCCAGTGGTCTAAAATTGAAGAATCTGGAAAACAGGGTACCTGCACAGAGAATGTTGGCTTCTTTCCTTAACTTAGATGCCCTTCTTTTCAGATACACGTCAATCAAGAATCAAGATGTTGGGCTTCAATAAAGTAAGAGCTAGGACTGAGGTTCTATATAAATTCTGTGCTACATCTTTAATAGAAGGGTAGACTTGTGTCTTAGTCTATTTGGGCCACTGAAATAAAATGCCATAAACTAGGTAGCTTACAAACATCAGAAATTTATTGCTCACAGTTCTGGAGGTTGAGAATTACAAGATCAAGGCACCACAGATTTGGCAACTGGAGAGGGTCCATTGCCTGGTTTATAAATGGTGTCTTCTTACTGAGTGGTAGAAGAGGCAAGGTGTCTCTCAGGACTCTTTTATAAGGACACTAATCCCTAAATGAGGGATTCATGATCTAGTCACCTTCCAATGTCTCCACCTCCTGATAACATCACATTGATGATTAAGTTTCAACATATGAATTGGGGGAAGGAGGGCAGAAACCTTCAGACTATAGTAACTAGGAAATAACTGGTCTGCAGAAAAGGTTCAGAACAAGGAAACATCTACATCAGCCCGGGCTTTGACAGAGAAAAACTAAAAGAAACTTCAACCCCTTGAGTGAGTGAGTGAGAGAGAGAGAGAGCGTGTGTTTGTGTGTGTGCCTGCGCGTGCGTGCATGCATGTGTTTTGTTGTTGTTTATTTTTTGAGATGGAGTCTCATTCTGTCGCCAGACTGGAGTGCAGTGACTCGATCTCAGCTCACTGCAACCTCTGCCTCCTGGGTTCAAGCGATTCTCCAGACTCAGCCTCTCGAGTAGCTGGGACTACAGGTGTACGCCACCATGCCCAGCTTATTTTTGTATTTTTAGTAGAGACAGAGTTTTACCATGTTGGCCAGGATGTTCTTGATCTCCTGACCTCATGATCTGCCTGCCTCGGCCTCCCAAAGTGCTGGGATTACAGATGTGAGCCACTGCACCCAGCCTGCTTACATATTTTTAAAAATTATAACTAAAACATTGGCAACAAACAAGATGTGATCTTACATTTTTTGGGATAAAAAAGAGTGGAAAAATAAATCTATTAAATTCAAAACCCAATCATTAAATGGAAGATAAGAAATAGCCAAAGACAGAAAAAGTGAAAAGAGAAATGGGCGGGGGGGGAACCAACAACCTAGACTGCAGAAAGAATAAACAAGGAAAAGGGATGCTGAGAACTTATTTGTTTACTAACAGTTCAAGGAGAAAAGAATAGAAAAAAAAAAGAGGGGAAGGAATCAAAGAAGAGAAATGGCAAAGAATTTTCAGAATTGATGAACTACACCAATTATCAGACTGAATAAAAAGCAACTAGAACAAAAGAAAGGTTACATGTAAACATATTGTTGCAAAACTTTAGAATATCAAGGCAAAACATAAGGTCTAGAGAACATCTGACAGATTATAAACAAGAATTTCATTGACTGTAGATTTTTCAACAGAAGCAACAGCAATCCATATGAATATGTCTGAAAGAAAGCTAAAGTAAATTTTTTATGATACACATAGATAAAATGTTCAAGATGATGAATGAAGCAAAGGCATTTTTTTGACAGAAGAGCAGACTCCTAGTCATTCTCTTCTTCCTTACCGATGGAACCTCAGTTTTATTTGGAGTGACAATGTACTTGGATAAAAAATTGCACGTGCAGTCTCCCTTGAAACTAGGGTGGCTACTGACATAGTTTTGGCCACTGAGGCAAAAGATGAGACACAGGAAATGTTTCTGAGAATGCTGGGAATCTCTGATGTCTCTGATCCCTGTTACAAACCCTTTCTGCTCCGTTCCCTTTCCTCTCTTCTGATGCCCATTGGGGCACAATATAGCTTAAGTTGCAACAGACGTCTTAGATTTTGAGACAAAGGCTGAGGGAATCATAGAAACTTTGCCCTATAAGTACTTACCTCTGCACATTGTTACATAAGGAAAACACCATTTCAGTCTATTGTAATAACTTAAAACAATTCTATTTGTTACAGACTTCAGAAGAAAACTTGATTAACAGAAATACGATTGTGTATAGAAAACCAAGTGACTCTATAGTCAAACAGTTGCAGAAATAATAAATGTTCATCAATATATCAACGTAACAGACAAAAATCAATTACATGTCTATATATTACCAACAGAAAATGTATTTTTTTAAAGTATAATTTATACTAGGAGCACAAAATACAGGGTTTATAGAAATAAACTCTATAAAAGATGCATAGGGGCCGGGCACGGTGGCTCAAGCCTGTAATCCCAGCACTTTGGGAGGCCGAGGCGGGTGGATCATGAGGTCAAGAGATCGAGACCATCCTGGTCAACATGTTGAAACTCTGTCTCTACTGAAAATACAAAAAATTAGCTGGGCATAGTGGAATGTGCCTGTAATCCCAGCTACTCAGGAGGCTGAGGCAGAAGAATTGCCTGAACCCAGGAGGCGGAGGCTGCAGTGAGCCGAGATCGCACCATTGCACTCCAGCCTGGGTAAAAAGAGCGAAACTCCATCTCAAAAAAAAAAAAAAAAAAAAAAAGTTTCATAGGATATTTATAGAGAAAAATTATAAAATTATTGAAAGGAATTTACAAGTTCTAAGTAAATAGAGAGCTAAAGTAAATTTGTGGATGGGAAGACTCAATTTCACGTAGAAATTTTCTTCATCAATCATTCTATTCTTCCCAAATTAATCATCTATGCATTAAATATAATTGCAGTAAAAATTATGACAGAATTGTGTGAGAGAGACACTGGTCAAGTTACTTCTAAAATTCATAAAGAAGAGCAAAAAGCCAGGAACAGCATCACAATTTTGAAGAACAAGGTTTGAGGACTCAACACATTTCAATATTTACTATACAGCTATGTAATGAAGGCAGTATGGCTTCAGTACAGGAAGAAGTAGGTAAGCCAAGGGAACAAAACAGATCCAAGAAACATACCCATTCATATGAACACCTGTGCTACACTGAAAATCACTGGAGAAAGGATAATAAATGATGCTAGAACAATCAGTTATCTTATATCATACACAAAAATCAATTTCTGGTGAAAGAAAAAACCCAAACATGAAACGTAAAACTTAAATGAGAGTATCTTTATGACCATAGGGAATAGAAAGATGACTGACACAAAAATTACAAATCTGATCAACTTTGACTACATTTAACTCAGTAACTTCTGTTCACATAAAAACACCATAAACAAACTGAAAAGCCAAAGTATAGCCAGGAAAAAGACAGTCTTCGGAACTTCTAAGAATTAACATCCCAATGGAAAAATAGGCAAAAGAAAGTAGCGATTTATAGAAGAAACCAGCATGAATAACTATAAAAAGATGCTTATCCTTATCAGCAGAGACCATAAAAACATATCATTTATACTCATCAGGCTGGGAAGAAATGATGAAGTTTGATAACAACAAGAATTGCTGATATAGAACAGGGGAACTTTTACGTACTCCTCAGCTGAGTGCACGTTGGTACAACCACTGTGCAGAGCAATATGGTGCATCTCATACAGGTGAAGATGTGATTGTCTATGACACAGCTATTTTACTCCCAACTGTATATATCCTAGAGCAACTCTTGTACAAGATACAAGTCAAAGAATATTCATAGCATATTGCTATGAAATAAAAGACTGTACATATAGGTAACTTTAGTAATATTTGAAAGTATCAATCCTCGTTGATCAGCACCTAGGTTATCATTCAAAAGATTTTTTTTTAATATTAGAATGGCACGTGAAATATTGCAAAATGGTAACAGATAAATCCGACTACTTTTAGAATGTCTGGCGTCATGTACTTAGAGTGAGTGTAGACTGGTAGAGATCAAGCCATGAGGCCACACGTGAGGACCTTGACAAGTTTCTTCACAAGGACTTGCTTACTCCCATTAACGCAAGAAGTGAGCTGCCGCCGACTAAGTGTCTGTATCTTCTTCCTATTTCTGCAAGCCCACCTTCACCCTGTCCCTTTGTAGCCATGACTGACAAAATGACCTCGACCTCAGGGCTCTGCGTTCACAGACAACAGCACTGAGGAAAGCAGGGACCCTCTCTGTGAATGAAATCTACCCACTTTTCTTCAAGTCAACATGATACCACATTTACTTTTATTAACTTTTAACGAGGCAATATTATCTGTCAGAAGACCCCATGAATTTGCACTTTTACAACAGGTAACTGATTAACTGATGAAGCACTTTGTGTTTCAACTGTATTGCTTTGCATATTCCATTAAGTTTTTTTTTTATTTTTTATGATGTTGTAGAAAAAAATAATTACTTCAAAAGTCAAAGTGATGTGTAACTATTTAAGTAATGGTATATTGCATGTAGGCAGGACTGAAAGTTATCTCAGGAAGGTTAGAGCTCTGCCCTCATCATGCTGAAGGCCCTCCTAACAGAGAAAACCTTACACAGAATTAGGATGTGTGCTGATTTGACCCTGTCCCCACCCAAACCTCATGGTGAATTGTAATTCCTAATGCTGGTAGAGAAACCTGGTGGGAGGTGACTGAATCATGGCGGTGGGCTTCCCTCTTGTTGTTCTCCTGGTAGTGAATGACTTCTCATGAGATCTGATGGTTTAAAGTATGTGGCACCTCCATCATTCTCATTCTCTCTTACTACCATGTTAAGAAGGTGCCTGCTTCCCTTTCACCTTCCACCATGATTTTAAGTTTCCTAAGGCCTCCTGGTCGTGCTTCCTGGTAAGCCTGTATAACTGTGAGTCAGGTAAACCTCTTTTCTTCATAAACTACCCAGTCTCAGGTAGTTCTTTACAGCAATATGAGAAAATGGACTAATACAATGTGTATGTTATTGTGGGAAATACAGGATCAAAGGACATTCTAAAGATCCAAGAATCATGTCTAATGTATGACTCTTTTTAATTACTGTAAGAAAAAGGAAGTTGGGGCAGCTGCCCCTAGTGCCAATGTTCCTCTTTACTTTGCTTAGTGCTCTTCATGGTGCCAGCCCCGAAAAGTATGATCGCTCTAAGATCCAGCAGGAAGTTCACCACTGTCTAGATTGGGTGCCCTTGGAAATAATGAGAACTATAAAAAATAAAACAGTTGTTTTGGGCCAGAATGTTTTCAAAAAAGCTTCCAATAAGAGCTCATGTCAGTTTCAGCTAAACAGCTTCAAAGCCTGTCATAAATTTCTGTGCACTGGAGGAGATACAGTCTCGCAGTCCTTTCAAATTCTGATGAGCTCTCTAGACATGTGTTTCAAAATATTTCTAGTTTTTCCTAATTGTTTCTGCAGTGGCTCATAGAAAGGTCTTTTTCAAGTCTTTTTGTTTCAAAATATTTATTTCTTGGAAATAGATTTATTTTCTTGTCATCATCTAAATGCTTTACCTGTTAGAAAAGAATGACATAGTTCCATATTTTACTTGGACAACCTTAGCGGTATTGGTCAATCAGATGATCCCTCTGATGTTCAATCAGAGCTCTTTGATTAAATTATTGCTATTCTTACAAAGACTAGAGTTGATTGATTTCACAATGACTGATGGTTCCTTTTGGAATCAGCATTTATTTCATGAACAGGAGCCCCTTACTTTTTAATATTTTAAAATCAAATAGTTTTAGTACTACTAGGACCTAACATAGTTCACAATCACTAAAAAACATTTTAAAATTTAGTAAGAGCAACAAATCTTGTATCAGAGATTTGACTACAAAAAGAACTTGCTGCTTCTCTAGAAAAGTAAAATAGGTTTTTCAAATACACAAAATTATGAAGAAGGTGTGGCAAAGAGTTCTTTGTTATGACACCAAAAGTATGATCCATAAAAGAAAAAACAGACTTCATTAACGTTTATTAATTTAGTTAATTAAATTTCAGAAAAAAGTTTTCGCAAGTCACACACCTGGATAAAGGCCTTGTATCTACAACATATAAAGGACTCTTACAACTTAATGTAAAAATAGCCAAATAAAATATGGGTAAAAGATCTGAACAGACATGTCTCCAATGATGATATATAAATGTTCCCTAAGCACAAGAAAAGATGCTTGGCATAATTAGTCATCAGAGAAATGGAAATCAAAATCCCAATGAGATGCCACCTTCACATGCTCTAGGACGGTTATAAGACAGAAAACAGACAATAACAAGTATGAGAATGTGGAGAAACTGGAACACTCTTATTTATACTGCACATAGAAATGTAAAATGGTTCAGGCACACTGCAAGGTAGTCTGGCAGTTCCTCAATAGGTTAAACATAGAGCTATCATATGACCCAGCAATTCCTCCTAGGTATAGACCATAGAGACATTTAAAAAAAAAAGAAAGAAAAAGAATAAAAAGAAAAAAGAAAAGAAAAGAAATCATTCATTCCTTTATGGAAAGGTTCTACTTACTGAGGTTCCACTTCAGGCCTGTGGTTGTAACCCGAGTACAAGGCTGTCCAACAGGAATAAGGCCACACCAATCACCCTCCATTCCAGTGCCTACATGCAGTCTGTGCTTTCCCTGAAGGAGATGAGAAATGATCATTAAGAAGGAGAAGAGAGAAGGGATGTTAATGTGCACTGAACACCTCGCAGGATGCACCTATGACCTTCACGTGGCTTATTACACTTAATCCTCACAAAAAATGTTTGCAATATGTGAATAATCCTAGAACTTTCACCTGTTTAAATCCTAACAACAGTTTTACAAAGTATCTTGTATCTTATTGTTAATTATGTTTCACACATGAGAAAACTGAAGCTTCCAGAGATTAACATAGGACCACAAATATAAAGATTCCTACCTATACCTGCCAATTCCAGAGACCAAACTCACAGCAATGGGACTGTGGGTTTGAAACCTATCCTAAATGAAAGGTGCCACACAAAAAGAAACACATAAAGAGAGCTGCTTCTAACACCCATTACAATGTATTCTTTTTTTTTTTTTTTTAAGATGGAATCTCACTGTTGCCCAGACTGGAATGCAATGATCTAGGCTCACTGCAACCTCTGTCTCCAGGATTCAAGCAATTCTGCCACAGCCTCCTGAGTAGCTGGGACTACAAGTATGTACCACCACACCCAGCTAACTTCTGTATTTTTAGTAGAGATGAGGTTTCACCATGTTGGACAGGCTGGTCTTGAACTTCTGACCTCAGGTGATCCACCTGCTTTGGCCTCCCAAAGTGCTAGAATTACTGACATGAGCCACCACACCCAACCTTGCTATTTTTTTTTCTAAAAAGTTTTTATTTTCTTTCAGGTAAGAGCTGTCTTTATTCCTTTGTATAGCATTTTCCCCCTAGTTGATTTATATTGAATAGCTTGCCACACAAATTTGAGATTTGTTTTTTCCTACCATTCATTATATAAATAATTCTCTCAGAAGACAAGATATACTAAACATAATACAAATGACCATCCCTAGATGCCAAACATACCATACTTTTACAAATGCTTCAAGAGGTAACAAAACCTTCTTTTTAATAAAAGGAGTTGATGAGGCCAGGCATGGTGGCTTACGCATATAAACCCAGCACTTTGGGAGGCGAATGGATCACCTGAGGTCAGGAATTCAAGACCAGCCTGGAAAACATGGTAAAACCCTGTCTCTACAAAAATTAGCTGGGCATGATGGTGGGTGCCTACAATTCCAGCTACTCAGTAGGTTGGGGCAGAGTAATTCCTTGAAACCGGGAGGCGGAGGTTACTGTGAGCTGAGATCATGCCATTGCCCTTCAGCCTAGGCAACAGAGCAAGACTCCATCTCAAAAAAAAAAAAAAAAAGAGTTGATGAGACAGAATGTTTTAGAAATTTGGATTTCCTTAGCATTACATTGGCTTCAGCAGAGAAGGAACAGGAATTGGTGATGACTTTTCATGTAGGTGGATGACCACCCAGTTTCCTGTTGAAGGGCAGTATTCTCAGGGTTCCCATCCGAAAACAGCATTTTCAGAGGGGTTATAGGTAACCTGTAGCATTCTGGGCATTGGATGGTGGAGAGTAGAGGGCTCAAGAGAGCACTAGTGGAACAAGGAAAGGAAGGTACACCTTGTCCAGATCTTTGTACTTTTGCATCTGGTAACTGTGTTTCTGACAATGAGACCTGCTGTTAGAGTGTGACTTCTCCAACACTTATCAAAGAGGAATTCCTGTTGCTGGGCTGTCTTATTTTCAATGTGTTACAGTAAGTTTCAATGTGTTACAGAAAGTTCTTCACTGACGACTTTCTTTCCTCTGTTTGGGGCCTGTGATTTGGTAGTGGCCAGCTGAATACGTTAGCATGTCTGGTACTCCTCGGTGACTTCTGTTAAGAATGACGAAGGAAAGAAGGAACTGTTTTTCAACTTGTGATATTAACTCCCTAAGAGAATATTCTTCAACGTGTATCATATAATGCAAAGGAAACCGCACATATTAAGTTTTATTCTCCCAGGGAGAAAAGGGCTGTTATAAAATTCAATGATTTAAATGACACAGTAATAAGCATGCTATATATTCATTGCCTTCCTCATTATTTTAAGAATCAACAGACCTTAACAATTTTCAATCTAGGAATAAAGTAGTTTGTGGACCTGAGAAGTCACAGATAGTCCTTAGCCCACAATCAATTAACCATGTTGTCTCTTTTTCCAAAAAGATGCTTAGCCTTATTGTGAATGGTCTTTGTGTTTATAAACATGCAAATACAGTTTTTATGGTTAAATGAGAGCAATATTTTGCTTTCCTTCTGTATCTTCAAGTCTATGTGACATCGTTTGAAAATGAACAACTGTATAAAGGAATTTTCGTTCATTCCCCAGATTTCTTAATTCATAATATGTGCTAGCCTATATGTGATTTGACACAGGCAGGCATTCAGGCTGACATTAAAGAACTGCCCTAAGGATTTATGCCGTTACTGGAGACTAGAGGCACACGAACTAATCATTTACTTCCATCTCCTCCCATGAATCATTTCACAGGTTCCTGTTCTACCCTCTATTCTGAACTAAGATAACTCTTTGAAGTCAAAGGCAGTCCCATATAGTAAAGAAAGAACAAAAATCAATCACAGTCAGGTTGCTTTTTCCAATTGTGGTTATTTGAACACATCTAATAACCTTAATAAGTATGAAATTGTAATTTGGTGAAAGATAACAAAGATGTCATTGGTTTGTGTGCTGGAAATCATACTTATGATCATGTTAAAGATAGACAGCAGAATAGTATTACTTTCCCTAGACTGTAATGTCAAGGCAAAACAAAATACACACAAATAGGTAGCTGTGACAGGGTAAGAAATCGCTGTTCCTTTGTTTTGTATTATTCTTCCACTTTCCAAAGGACAATGACATAACTAAGAGAAAAGGTTAAAGCTCACTTTACATTCTGCCTTTGAAACATAACAAACATTGGGCAAGGTGGCTCATGTATATAATCCCATCAATTTAGGAGGCTGAGGTGGGAGGATCACTTGAGCCTAGAAGTTTAAGATTAGCCTGGGCAACATAGTGAAACCATGTCTCTACACACACACACACAAAATCCCAGAGAGATAAATGAATTCTGTTTACATACCCACATCCTTTAATCCAATAACTATGCCAAGTTTTGTGCTAAGATATTTCAGCGTGGATATCACAAAATACACAGAAAATTAACAAGATCATTCACAAAGCACTAAACACAGAAAGAACATAAACACGTTAGATTTACTGTGAACAACTGAAGGAGAAGGTGCCAATGCTAGTTTATAAAGTGGCCAATCATTCATCAAGTTGCTGTTAATGCCGAACCTACACTCTGGGGCTAATTGCAGCTGTAATTAGTGGCACACGGTTAGACCCTGTATGAATGAAACATTGCTGTAGACGGATTAAACACAAGGCCAGTCTCTGGTAGCTCATCTTTTGTTAGCTGGTCCAGATACGTTAAAAATTTATCAACAAACACTGCAGGAAATTAAATAGCCTGCAGGAAGTTAAATAGCCTGCAGGAAAGAATAGTAAAAGAAGTATCTACATTACATGTAGCAGGAAAAAAGGTTACTTTTCCTACAGCACAGACTTTTGTGCTGGTATATTTTCATACTGTGACTGCTCACGTGGCTGAAAGTAGTCGCAGGATAAAGGGTCTCCCCAGTGAACTCGTAGATGTAAAACCTCAGAGTTAGAAGTCTTATATATTTTCTTTGATTCTGCTCCACAAATGTGGAATTCAAAATATAGGTGTATTGGATTTATTTGAAATAGCCTGTTTCAAATTAATGTTTCATGTATATATATTAAATTCAGGGGTTTTCTCTTTGAAAAAGCATTAGTATCTTATCTACAGATGGCTTTTAGAGTTTCTAAACTCTAAAATGCATTCCATAGAATGTTAGAACATTTTCTAAAGTGCATTCCATAGAACATTACTCCCAGGGTCAAATACAAATTGAAAAAATTGCTTTGTCAATTCACCTCTTGGAAACCACAATGTATGCCAGCATATTAGATATTCTAGGTGTTCTTGCAGCAAAAACAAGTAAATAGAAACTCTGTTTACATGAATAAGTGTTTCCCAAATTTACTTCACCACAGAACCTCCTTCTGCTGCTCAAATAACACCTCGTAATTTCTCATGGAAGCTTTATTTCATGAAAGCAACTTAGGAAAATGTTGATTTGGAGTAACGTTTTTCACACAACACCCAAAACTAGAATATTTTGGTTTAATATTTCCATAGCCAGAACATTTCAAGAATATGTTTTGAACTTCATACCTCCCATTTGATTTTCATTTTAGAAGTGAGTCAGTAACCTCAGGCTGAAGTTATATACACATTCTGACATGAGCTAGCTGTACTGTTAAAGGGGTTAATGACAATACTCAACAGGTATCCAAAAGAAAACCTTGTTCCTGCTAGTTAAGCTAGTTTGTTTATTCAAAAGTCAAAAATATGTATGAATGCATATCTTTACTGTTGTTAGAGATATTAGTAAATTACTAATAGTAAATTATTCTAACGACAGGCTTATTTCCTTATTAAGCTCCTAATATTGGATATTTCAAAATAAAACATGACATTGATTCTCTGCTTTGTTATCACCTCTGCGTTTATGCCTTCTTTCTTTTTTTTTTTTTACAATGGATCATATCTTATCTTCATGTCTTCTTTTTATTCTAGTCAGAGAAAAACCCACTCTTGGCCTCTTCAAAAGATACAGACATTTTAAATGATGACTTCCAGAGATAATATGTATCCTGGAAGTAAGCATTACTGACAGCAGAAACAGGACAGGTTGCATTGAAAGATATATTTTGAGTTACAAAATATATCTTTGATCTCAGAGTTTCAAACTACTTTAGATAAATGCCTTTCTTAACATTGCATATGATCAGGATGTCCATGTTCTTCTGCCTACTCCTAGACCATTTCTCCATCCTTAAGCCAGAGAAACATCAAAGCAAAATGCAAGCTTTACTTTTTTATAAGAACTCCCTATGTATTCCAGCTAGCAAAGATGACTTCTTCCTGAAGAGTACAATTTTAATTACTGAAGCTCTAAAATGTAGCATTTTGGTACTATATTGGATCCCTCAAATAGGTTCATATTGCATCCCTAAAAAGAATAAACTTTCTTTGAAGACCGAGAACCTAATTTTTTTTTCTGTTGGATTTACCATACAGTGGAAGGAACATGTATCAAATAAATACCTAATTGGTTAATTGTTTAAAGAAAATGTATTGATGAAAAGATGTCAATATGCTTAGAAAAATCTCTCAATGTTTAAGTACATGAGGGAAGGCCCAGGTGAACTGAAAGGACTCAAGACAGACCCAATATTCTTCATCAAGATCAAGCTTGCCCACCCCATGGCTCACGGGCTGTATGCAGCCCAGGACACTTTTGAATGTGGCCCAACACAAATTAATAAACTTTCTTAAAACATTGTGAGATTTTTTTTTTTTTTGCTATTTTTTTTTTAAGCTCATCAGCTATGTTAGTGTTAGTGTATTTTATGTCTGTCCCAAGACAATTACTCTACTTCCAATGTTGTCCAGGAAAGCCAAAAAATTGGACATCCCTGATCTAGATAATGTTTGCATAATTGCACACTACAAGTAAGCTATACACAACCAATAATCATGAATTCCCTGTCACTAGTGCTCAAAATACATTTAAAATGTAATTTTCAGTGTTTATGCAAAATGAGGACTATAATACTACCTCCCTGAGTTATTTTCAGGACTAAATAACATGTCCAAGTTGCCAAGAATAACATTTCAAGCACTCATATTATAAATGTTGATTTACTTTTCACCCTTTATCAGGTCCTCCAGATTTAATTTGTACCCACACTTTCTTTCCTTTCTGCTTTTAATTTTTTTTTTTAAAAAAAACTTGGTTGCTTTGCTCCAGTAATTTGTAAGAAAAATAAGTGTGATTAGCCTTCACAAGACTAACATAAAAAATAGGAGTATGAAAGGAAAAGAAAAACATTTTATTGAAACTTTTTAATGTTATACCTCCACAAAACATTAAGGTATCTTTTTTTATTTTTTTATTTTATTATACTTTAAGTTCTAGGGTACATGTGCAGATCTTGCAGTACCGTTACATAGGTATACACATGCTATGGTGGTTTGCTGTCTCCACCCCCCATTACCTACATTAGGTATTTCTCCTAATATGTCCCTCCCCAACCTCTGACACCCTGCTATCACTCCCCCAGGCTCCCACCCCCTCCAACAGACCTCAGTGTGTGATGCTCCCTCCCTGGGTCCATGTGTTCTCCTTGTTTAACACCCACTTATGAGTGAGAACATGCAGTGTTTGGTTTTCTGTTCTTGTGTCAGTCTGCTGAGAATGATGGTTTCCAGATTCATCTATGTCCTGCAAAGGACATGAACACATCCATTTTCATGGCTACATAGTATTCCATGGTGTATATGTGCCACATTTTCTTTATCTAGTCTATCCTTGATGAGCATTTGGGTTGGTTCCAAGTCTTTGCTATTATAAACAGTGCCACAATGTACATAAATCTGCATGTGTCTTTATAATAGAACGATTTATACTCCTTTGGATATATACCCAGTAATGGGATTGCTGGGTCAAATGGAATTTCTATTTCTAGATCCTTGAGGAATCACCACACTGTCTTCCACAATTGTTGAACTAATTTACACTCCCACCAAAGTGTAAAAGTGTTCCTGTTTCTTCACATCTTTTCCAGCATCTGTTGTCTCCAGATTTTTTAATGACCGCCATTCTACCTGGCCTGAGATGGTATCTCAATGTTGTTTTGATTTGCATTTCTCTAATGACCAGTGATGATAAGCATTTTTTCATATGTTTCTTGGCCTCATATATGTCTTCTTTTATAAAGTGTCTGTTCATATCGTTCGCCCACTTTTGAATGGGTTTGTTTCTTGTAAATCTGTTTTAGTTCTTTGTAGATTTTGGATATTAGCCCTTCGTCAGATGGGTAGATTGCAAAAATTTTTCCCATTTTGTTGGTTGCCGGTTCACTCTAATGATTGTTTCTTTTGCTGTACGGAAGCTCTAGAGTTTAACTAGATCCCATTTGCCTATTTTGGCTTTTGTTGCTATTGCTTTTGGTGTTTTAGTCATGAAGTCCTTGCCTATGCCTATGTCCTGAATGGTACTGTATAGGTTTTCTTCTGGGGTTCTTATGGTGTCAGGTCTTATATTTAAATCTTTAATCCATGTGGAGTTAATTTTTGTATAAGGAGCTAAGTAATGGGTCCAATTTCTGCTTTCTGCAAATGGTTAGCCAGTTTTCCCAACACCATTTATTAAACAGGGAATCATTTCCCCATTGCTTGTTTTTGTCAGGTTTGTCAAAGATGGCTGTAGGTGTGTGGCATTACTTCTAAGGCCTGTGTTCTGTTCCATTGGTCTATCTCTCTGTTTTGGTACCAGTACCATGCTGTTTTGATTACTGTAGCCTTGTAGTATAGTTTGAAGTCAGGTAACATGATGCCTCCAGCTTTGTTCTTTTTGCTTAGGACTGTCTTTGCTATGTGGGCTCTTTTTTGGTTCCATAAAGTTTAAGGTGGTTTTTTCCAGTTCTGTGAAGAAGGTCCATGGTAGCTTGATGGGGATAGCATTGAATCTACAAATTACTTTGGGCAATATGGCCATTTTCACGATATTGATTCTCCCTAACCATGAACATGGCAAACAATACAAAAACAGGGAATACTCTAAATCATTTTATGAGACCAACATCATCCTGATACCAAACCCTGGCAGACACACAACTAAAAACGAAAATTTCAGGCCAATATCCATGATGAACATTGATCGAAAAATCTTCAATAAAATACTGGCAAACTGAATGCAACAGCACATCAAAAAGCTTATCCATTACAATAAAGGAGGCTTCATTCCAGGGATGGAAGGCTGGTTCAACAAACGGAAATCTATAAACATTATCCACCACATGAACAGAACCAAAGACAAAAACCACATGATTATCTCAACAGATGCAGAGAAGGCCTTCAACAAAATTCAACAGCCCTTTATGCTAAACACTCTCAATAAACTAGGTATCGATGGAACATATTTCAAAATGTTTAGTTTTTGAGTAGAAATCTCACTGTTACCCATACTGAAGCCCAGTGGCAGGATCTTGGCTCACTGCAACCTTCTCCTCCTGGTTTCCAGTGAGTCTCCTACCTCAGCCTCCCAAGTAGCTGGGATTACAGGCACCCACCACCACAACAGGCTAATTTTTGTATTTTTAGTAGAGATGGGGTTTTAATATGTTGGCCAAGCTGCTCTAATTCCTAACCTCGTGATCTACCCACCTTGGCCTCCCAAAGTGCTGGGATTACAGGGTAAGCCACCACGCTTGGCCGACTTTAAGATATCTTAAGTATGGCCAGGCGTGGTGGCTCAAGCCTGTAATCCCAGCACATTGGGAGGCCGAGGCGGGTGGATCACGAGGTCAAGAGATCGAGACCATCCTGGTCAAAATGGTGAAACCCCGTCTCTACTAAAGATACAAAAAATTAGCTGGGCATGGTGGTGCGTGCCTGTAATCCCAGCTACTCAGGAGGCTGAGACAGGAGAATTGCCTGAACCCAGGAGGCGGAGGTTGCGGTGAGCCGAGATCGCGCCATTGCACTCCAGCCTGGGTAACAAGAGCGAAACTCCATCTCAAAAAAAAAAAAATAAAAGGTATCTTAAGTAGAGTCATTTCTCCAATTTGTCATACAGAGGCTCTAGTTCTTAGTAAATGAATTTTTAAGTAAGAGCATACCTCTTTTACTTTGTTTATAATTTTAAAAAAAGTGCTAAAAACTCCTTCTGAAGCCTAATATCTGGTTACTATATTGGAATTCTTAACATCAATTTAGCCAAATACTGAGGTAACTCAACGTTATCTTTTTTTAGTGCTAGTAATAATTTAAATAAGATTCCATTCAGGTTCTAAATATACTGAACATATTTCCCACATTTTCTCGTAATTGTTAAAGAGTTGATTGGAATTCTGGTACTGCTATACATATTTCAACTTTCTTCCTGTATTATTAACTGCTCCAACTTTCTTACTATAAAGGAGATACCAACGGGAGTCCCCTTCAATAGACAATCAGCTTCCCTCAATTACTCTAAGCACAAACATTCCCTTCTACGTGAACCCCCCAGCTTTTTGTCAGATGAGCTTTTCATCAATCCCCATGCACTTCTCTTTGATGTTATCTCAGAAGCTACAAGTCAATAAGACCGGCAGGAGAATGGAGGATAACCGGGGAGATGGTTCAACAGTAGTGAGAGCTACTGGAATAATCCCATTCATTAACAAACTCCAGGCAGTGTTTCTGCTAGCGGAGAATGCAGCACGGCTGATGTTCAGCATGTTTAACGGAATGCTGGGTGTCTGGTGATTTTTTTCACTCATGTTCATAATGCTCATGGGATATTGTTAGTGCTCCTGAAGAAAGTGTGGGTAGAAAGACAACAACTTTGCATTTATTTATTTCAAAAACCAGCATGACTATCAAACTCCATAACCTTAAAGAAATAATGAGAAAGATCTAGTTAAAGAAAAAAATGGGGAAAAAATAAGTATTTTAGTTTGTTTGGGTAACTGTAATAAAACACCACAAACTGGTAGCTTACAAACAATGGAAGTTTACTTCTCACATTTCTGGACCCTGGGAAGTCCAAGATCCATGCGCAGGCTGAATGTCCGGTTAGCACCTGCTTGCTGGTTCACAGATAGCACCTTCTCACTCTGTCCTCACGTGGTGAAAGTGAGAAGGGGTCTCTCTCAGGCTTCCATTCTCATGACCAAATCATCTCCTAAAGATCCCATTTCCAAATATCATCACCTTGGGAGTTAGGACTTCAATATAGGAGTTTTGGAGGGACACAAACATTCAGACCATAGCAGTAAGAAAACAATTTTTGAATATTTTCTAGCTGCAAATATTCTGCTGGGCACTATAATTCTTATAACAACCTTGAGTGGTAGAATTACTACTAAAATAAAGATTGTAGACTCAGGGCAGTAATGAACGAGATAACTCAGCTAGTAACAGGCAGGTGAGATAACTGAATCCAAGTATGCTGTGATTTTAAAGTCCACTTGTTTTTTCTATGTCATCATGTGTTTTTAGGCTCAAATTTCAGTCCGGCCCATTTATCTCATTGCTTGCCTTTCCCCCCCACCCACTCTTCCTTTTTGTTCCCAATATTCAATCTTCAAGTTAAGCTTTTGCATGACCTTGCCTAAAGTTTATCCTAAATAATAAATACTTGTACAGTAAATGAATGAATGAATAAGTTGGTGAATTGCTATCTTCTTTGACCTCACCTATGCATCATAGAATGTCCCATTTTCTTTATTTACTATGTAATCCTGTCTCCATTTATTTGGCCGTTCTGTGTTGGTGACTGAATATGTGGTGGGTGCAGATAAGTCTGTGCGAAACAGTTATTCATGTTTTCAAAACATGCCTATTGGGTTTTCCAGAAGTTCACAAAGAATGGTTAAAGCAAAATCAATAACTGGGCTATGAACAAGAAAACTGAGATGCAAAAATCATTTTTTTTTAAAAAAAATTCAGTGCCATAGGGCAAGAGCAAATAAGACAATTTTGCTTCTCTCCAGTCCCCGATCTTATCAAATATTAATGAAAAGCAGGTAGGCTCTATATTCACATGGGACAAATTCTAACACTCAGTTCAGATGCCGCCTAATCCTTTTTCTCAGAATCTTTCGTTGAATTTGTAACCTGGGCCACTTGCACATCTTCTGCCCTCCACACACATTGTTTAAAGTCTAATTCCCTTACCAGAAGATAAATGCCTCAAGGAGAGGAATAGCTCATTGATTATTTAAAAGTTTAATTTAATTTAATTTTATTATTTTTTGAGATGGCGTCTTGCTCTGTCACCCAGGCTGGAGTGAAGTGGCATGGTCTCGGCTCACTGCAACCTCTGCCTCCTGGATTCAAACAAGTCTCCCGCCTCAGGAGATTACAGACATGCACCACCATGCCCAGCTAATTTTTGTATTTTTAGTAGAGATGGGGTTTCACCATGTTGGCCAGCCTGCTCTTGAACTCCTCACCTCATGATCTGCCCGCATCGGCCTCCCAAAGTGCTGGGATTACAGGCATGAGCCACTGTGCCTGGCCTTTTAAAAAAAATTGAGATTTAAAATTTCTGGCTACATTGATCAGGCTGGCCTCAAACCCCTGGACTCAAGTGATCCTCTTGCCTCAGCCTCCTGAGGAGCTGGAACTACTGGCATGTGCCACTGCACCCAGCTTCACTGACATACATATATCAGTATAGTATTAAGTACACAGTAGGAGTACAATAAATATATATGAAAAGGAAAGCACTAAGCTTTGTAGTTTCCATATAATGACTCTTGACCTCCTTCATCTGCCATCTACCACCTCAATACCCCATTTATTGTTTCCCTTACATTAAGATTCCTAGAAAGGGCTGTCTAGATTCACTGTCTCCAATTCTCCTCTATTCCATCTTTGATATAGTTTGCATATTTGTCCCTGCCCAAATCTCATGTTGAATTGTAATCCCCAGTGGTGCAGGTGAGTCCTGGTGGGAGGTGATTAGATCATGAGAGTGGATTTCTCAAGACTGGTTTAGCACCATCCCCTTGGTGCTATTCTTGTGAGAGTGAGTGAGTTCTCGTAAGGTCTAGTCATTTAAAAGTGTGTGGCACCTCCCCGCCCCTTGCTTCTGCTTTTGCCATGCAATGCACCTGCTCCTCCCTCACCTTCTGCCATGACTGGAAGCTTCCTGAGGCCTCCCAAGAAACAGATGCTGTTATGCTTCCTGTATAGCCTGCAGAACCCTGAGCTAATTAAACCTCTCCTTTTATAAATTACCCATTCTCAGGGATTTCTTTATAGCAATGCAAGAATGACATAATACTGTTTTAGATTCATACCAAATAAGCTTTTGCCCCCATCACTCTTCCATACTGGCTTTAATTGAGAAAAACAATGACCTCCAAGTTGCTAAATTCAGTGGTCAATTATTATTTTTCATTGACTTGATATATCAGCAGAGTTTGCAATGGGTTATCATTCTCTCTTTTTGATAGATTATCTTTACTGTGCTTCCAGAATACCACACTTTATTTATTTTCCTCTTAACCCATCTATCTTTCACTGGCTCCTCCCCTTTTCAAACTCCCAATAATGGAAGATCTCAGCCCCTTACTCTCAGCAAGATCCTCCTCCCTCATCTGCCCATATTCACACTCTCTGTGATCTCAATCATCTAGATGTGGGGAATCCCAAATTTTATCTCTAGCCCAGACTTCTCTCCCAAACTGTTTTTGCATGTCCAATTGCCTGTTTTACATATCTTGGCCTTTTATCTCAAACCCACCCCCACTCACAGTTTTTGATCTCAGTGGAGAGCTACTTCATCTTTCCAACTGCCTAAGCTGAAGGTTTTTCTTCTTTTCCCATATCCCACATCTAACCCATAAAGAAACATTACTGACTCTCTACTCTAAATAGTTGAAGAATTCCTATCACTTCCTATCACATCTCACAGTTTCATTCATTACCACCCTGTGCACTTTGCCATAACAAGGTCTCCCCTTGACTCACTAGAGTTTGTTTCCAAACCAGCAGTGAAAATGATACTTTAAAAAAGTAAATCAGACCCACCTACCTCCAGGCTCCTGGGTTTCAGAAAGCCTTCTGTTTTATTTTTCCAACTCTTGAGAAGGCTGGGATGCTGTAGATTCTATCCATGGAGTGTGAGAAAATCATTGTTATTGTTAGGGAATCTTCTTTTGAACTTGCCTGGGTGAATCTACCCTGCATCTAGTGTGACCATTAAGAGTACTGTAGGCTGGGCAGGGTGGCTCACACCTGTAATCTCAGCACTTTGGGAGGCAAAGGTATGTGGATCACCTGAGGTCAGGAGTTCAGGACCAGCCTGGCCAACATGGTAAAACCCTGTCTGTACTAAACACACAAAAATTAGCCAGGTGTGGTGGCAGGCACTTGTAATCCCAGCTACTCAGGAGGCTGAGGCAAGAGTATCACTTGAACCCAGGAGACAGAGGTTATAATGAGTCAAGATCATGCCACTGTACTCCAGCCTGGGCAACAGAGCAAGACTCTGTCATTCATTCATTCATTCATTCATTCATTCATTCATTCATTCATAAATAAACAAATAAATAAAGTATTGTAGGTGCTAGAGGAAGACTTCATGGATTTCAGTCCATTTCTACCATGTCTGAGTTTTATTTTCTTTAACTACAAAACCAGAACAGAAACACTGTTGTGGGGATGTAATGTCTTGAAATGCAAAGCCCTTAGAATAGTACCTGCCGAAGAGTAAATGCTCACAAATATCTGCTATCATTGTGTTTAGAAAACAAATGAATTAAAACATAGGTAATATAATTAATTACCTTTACTTTTAGAAAGTCCATGTACCTGCCTCTCATTTTGGGAGTCTAGAATGTCAGTATACAGTTGTCTTCTGAAAGCAAGTTGAGAAATGCTTATAATATACTGTACCTACTATCTACTGTGTTTGGGCAAAAATGTCAGAAAAACACTCCTTTCAAGTTATGGAGATTACAGTTTTCATTGTTACAGTAGTCTTATTTTGATACCTCTTCTATATCAGATAAGAGACTGACATCAGAAACGTAAAACCACTGATACTGGTGTGTGTGTGTGTGTGTGTGTGTGTGTGTGTGTGTGTATATATGTGTGTGTTGGAGGGGAAATACATAGATTTTTATCCTTAAATGTATAATAGTGGTAATATTTCTGAGAAAAATATGCCTTACTGCAACTAAGCTTTCCATTTCAGTGCCGGAAAAGATTACTGTAATGAGAGTACAACTAAACATACTAGGTGTGACAGGCTGGTTTAGAATTAACTGATATTATAGCAGCCTTTACACTTGTCACAAATCAAGCACACTTCAGGAGAGTATGATCACCCTCACCCTGGACTGAACTGAACTACTCAGTCTTCTCCCCTCTCCTGTTCATACAGGTCTGTGTGTCTGCGTTTGTCTACCACTCTCTTCCCTACTTCTCTGTGGCAATCAAGCTCTAAAACAGCTCCCAGTGAACCTTACCTCCTGCTATTTGTGCCCTTGCATTCCCTGCACTGAATAAGCTAACCTGTATGACCAAAAAGACATTGCAGGAGTACAGGTGTATTTAACTTCTGAATCTAGATTATTTAAAAAAAAAATACAGCTGCCCTCCTGCTTGCTATTGAAGATTACTTGCTCTGGGGGAAGCCAATCCTTATGTAATGAGGAGACTCAAGCAGCTCTTTGGAGAGGCCCATATTGATAGGAATCCAGCCTCACACCCATCACTACCACCAGCCGGTACCAACTTGTCAGCCACATGGAATCTGATGCCTGATACCAGGATAATCAAGCTATACAAGACCCTAAGCTTGAAACGTCTAGCCAACCCCAAATTCCTGACCCACAGAGAAGCTCTGAAAGATAATATATGTTTATTGTTGTGTTAAGCCACCAAGTTTTGGAGCAATTTGATACACAGCAACAGATAACTAGCATACTGTCAGTCTCTTGCTGTCCCTTTCCAGGTGGCTTTGTCTGCAGCATTTTATCTTTGTATGCCCACTGCCTTTTTGCCTTCTCGTTCCTTGTGCTCTTTCTGCTTTTTTGGGCCACCATAAAACAGAAAAATCATTTTTAGTGTTTTTATATGTTTGTTCAAAGAGTTGAGGGTCCCTTTCAAAAATGTGAAGAATAAGATATTTTATTTATTTATCTTTGTTTCTAAAAGAAAATGACCACTTTTCCCTCCCCTTCTCTGGGGGTTATCTGGACTGTTTTCTTTTCCCCTCCTTATCTTTATTTTCTCCTGAGCTATCAACCTGAGAAAGGTAATGGTGAAGTCAGAGAAAAAAGGTTCCTCAACCTTAATGAAGGTGGAAACATAATCATTAAAACAGAACACTTTATGCTTAACAGCACTGTAAATGTTCAAACACCACTGTACTGTATGTGATTACTGAGCAAGAATGAGCATGGTGGGGAAAAAGCATGAAAATATTATATATTAATGATCTCAGTTCCTGTCCAAAAACCACTTTTGCTGTCTTCATTCAAATACATAGTAAAGTAAGACCATATTGTTATACTGAATTCGATTGGAACTTGTAAAGTTTTCAAAATTGAATAGTCCAATTCTAGACACATTTCAAAAGCAACATATATACAGAAAGCTGTTCTCCACCCTGTATTGTCTACTTTTCTAATATTTTTAATATGATAAATCTTTTTGCTTTAGTTCTGCAGTTATCAATTTCTGGCATCCTAGAAACTCCACAATGATGAAAAAGAACAGGTGCTCACAACAAAGCAGAATTACCAACATGTTTATGGCCTTATCATTTGACAGGGAAGGTCAAAGCTCTCAGAGTTTATTCATAACCCTGCACCGGCTTTCAATTCTTTGAAAATTGCTCCTTGATACCCAACTTCCCTGAAATCACAGAGAGTGGCAGCCACTCTCTTAAGGTATAAATCAGATTCTAAATAACTGATGGTGCTTTTTTCCTCCAGACTTGGACAAGAAAAGCACTGCATTTTCATTGCTGAATGCCAGTACTTAGAAAAACCGGTGCACCAAAGATGTTTTTAGGGTTTAATTTCTAAAGTCATCTGTAAGAAACTGTCTGTGAGATTATTTTAAAAAAAGAAAAAAAAAAAGGTCCTGCTCTTGTGTGTCCCTAGAATTTTGATAACCTCTCTTCTTTCATTCTCCAAATCTCCAAATTCAAATTTAACACAACCACAAACTTAGTGACTGTTCATCACTATAAAATCTATGACGATGTAGTTGTTCCATACTTAAGAAGATGTGGATAATTTTGGCTCACTATAATACCAGCTGATGACACAATGGCAAGTGAAAATAGGCACATATATGCATATGCAACTATTTAGAAAAAGTCAAGTAAAATTAAGGGCAAATTAAAAAAGACAGGAAAAAATCTTGTGAGTTTTTCTCTATGAGATATCAGTAATTTTTGCAGGGTTCATTAAGAAGTAGGTCGAGGGAACTCTTTATTCTAATAATTAGTAACATTATTTTAGAATATTTGGCATTTAGTAGCTCAGTCATGGTAGCTGGACATATCTTCTGAAATGTACTGACATACCTGGTGAACGGTCTGAAAGCCATACAGTGTGACAAACGGGAATCTTTAATCTGCTGCTATGTTTTCAACTCATGAGTTATCAATACACCCTTTATAAAAATAATAAAATGTTGTTCTTTTTTTCATTTAGCTGTTTATCTTAATAAAATTAATATAATCATATTGAGGTTTATCCAGAGGTCTGTGTTGTCACAGAATACTGGTATTCATTCTCAGTTACTATGTTTAAGCTTCAATTTGTAATTGGTTAGCATTGAACAGAACAAAAACAATCAGCATCATTGTAGTGAGAATCAGCACAGACTCTGGCATTTGCCTACCTGTTGACAAATTCTATTGTGCTACTTATTGGCTGTGTGACTTTGGACAGTTAAATTAATCTCTCTGTGCCTCAATTCCTTCATCTGCAAAACTGGGGTAATGATATTTGTCATGGCTAATAACTGAGATAGTTTTAATGTGAGAACAAGCATGTGTATCAATTCAGAAGGCAGCAGTTGTCACAGCATGTCATATGAACCAAAGTTCATCGTACAGTACTATACATGTGCTGTTGTAAGGCATACATGATAAGAGAACTCCAGTGAATGGGTATCAATAGCAACAAATCCAGTGAGCATCCTTGACTATAAAAGAACCTGTCTCCTGCAGGGCATCAAAAACTGGTATCAGGTCTAGGACTTAATTATAGGTAGCAGGGCTCCCTTGAAGGTTGAATTCTCAGCATATTCTTTTTCCTCAAGTCTGCTATATCAAAGTCAGGGATTTAACTGGGAAGGAATAGGACCCAGAAAAACAGAATAGGAATATCTGAGTTCATGAACTCAAAAACCTTTGCATTGCTAGAGTCACCTGAAATCTATGGATTTCAGAAGTGGCTTTCTTCCCAGTTAAAGGCTAGCACTCCCCTTCTCCTTGAGATTATTTAGAACCTCTGCCTTATAAGACAACATGTCACCCTTCTGGTTTTACCCCTCTCCTCCCCTTCTGGCCACCAGTTCAATAACAAAGGTGAAGGCCCAACATAAGCCAGCCATGAATGGGCTGGCACTGCTGAGGGAACAAGGGACTACATTCCAATGGAGGCATGAGACCTAGTCATCTAGGCTCAATAAAGAGACTGTTCCCCAAACACGCTGGATCAAACAGGAGGAAACCTAAGGTAAGATAAGGGCAAGTTTATGGATAATGAAGCACTTTGGCATGACAGAGAATTTATCACCCTACAGAGGACTCTGATAGACAGTGGTAATACAACTCCAGTTAGCTGTTGAAAGTTGGGAAGAAGTGATGGTTTACAATAAATGGAATTTAAATTTCTAGAATTTCAATGGCAAATGGCGAAAGATGGAAGGGATCCAAAGGCTCAGAGAAGTGAGCATGCCAGAGTAGATATGCCATCCAAGGCCAAATTCCATCAGTTCACTATGTTCTGTGAGAAGCCTGGAGGACAAAAGTGAGAAGGAATGAGCTAGTGAAAGGGATACCAGGTTCCAAAAGAAGTCCTGTGGAAGCTCTCCTCTACAGACTAAGGCTGGTAGGAAAAGATGCAAATGCTAGGAGATGCTATACAGAACTGGGCTCCAGGAGAGCAACTGAGATGACAGGATCCTAAAATAACAGACCAGATGATGGCCACTAACTGTCAAAAGCAGGGTAGGCTCAGTTATCACAAAGAGTGACAAGACAAGTTACAGCCAGGGGCACCTGAACCACAACAAACTTTGGAGATGGTTACTAGGACACAAAGTTCCAGGAGACAAGATAAATGGATTGCAACAGAAATACTGCTTCATTTATAGGATTAAAAGAAATCAATTAATAAAGTCATGATCTTGTGTCCAATTTCTGGCCATAAACCAGTTCTCAGAACTAGAAACCATTAACTGAAAGAGAGAATGAATTCTCAGGAGGAAGGACTCTGTGTCCCCTCAGTCATATAACTGATAATTCCCTAGTCCTTCCCTAAAGAGATATACAAGTGTTTACTGAGGCAACCATGGGAAACTCTGCGGTAACCACTGGGCAAAGGAGGACATCCAGATATTGCATGGAGATGAACCAGCCTTGCTGAATAAGAATCTGAGTTGACATTAAGACCCAGGGACCTGAAGCATCATCATGACCCACTGTCAAAGCGAGCGTAGATGGGGTAGGGAGAGTAATAAATGGAGTCTTGGACCTAGTCTGGCTCACAGTGAGCACATTCAGTCCATAAACTAGTACTTGACCAAATGGTTAGAATAGACAAACTCAATAGGTGGCAGAATTTCCACACTAATTCCTTGGCCTCTGGGATAAAAGCTACTACAGTGGGGAAGGTTAAGTAGAAGTATCCGAAACTGTCACTCTCTCTCCTCCTAAGAAGATAATTTAAAAATAACATTGAATCCAGAGGAGAAAGACAGAGATTAGAGTCACTCTTAAAGACTCCCTCACATCCTCATTTAATGCTTTACTCCAGTCCACTACAAAAATCAGAAAGATTTGATAGAATGACAAAGTACTACAAAGCCAACCAAACAGTAGCCCCAGTTGTAGCTACTCTGCCAAATGTGGTACCTGCTAGAGAATGTTAATACAGCTTCCTGGCAAAGGAGGCTACAGTACAGTTCCTAGACTTCCCAGCAGCAGCCTGTAGCAGCCAATGGGAGGTGTGATGCACACTACTTCCAGACCTTCCATGCACCTATCTGCATTTTTCCTTTTTTTTTGACTGTCTGAAATAGACATGAACCCTGGCCAAATCTGGAAACTCTACGTTGTTAATAGTAGAGCCTAAAACACTTTGGAGGCCTAAATGGCTGTGTGTGGACAAAGGTATCCCACTGAGCTGTTCAACAGCATAGAGTTGACATGTGAATACAAAATATTCCTTCTTGGAATTTGGACAAGCAAAAAGGAATATGCAAATAGAGAATAGGGGATTACAGCAAAAGGTTAACAGAATAGAGTTGAGAGCTAGGGTAAGAGTCACAATCACTGACTGATGAAAAACTTTGCTTTCATTCCATTCATTTGACTTACAACCATGCAGGCAATGGTTTCATGTTGCCATGAAGAACTGATAATATTTAGTAGCTTTGTTATCTCCAATATTATTAGTTTATTCTAAAAAGAAAAGTATTTTTCTTTAATTATTTTATTTTATTTTTGAGATGGAGTCTTGCTTTGTCCCCCAGGCTGAAGTGCAGTAGCACAACCTCGGCTCACTGCAACCTCTGCCTCCTGGGCTCAAGCGATTCTCCTGCCTCAGCCTTACTAACAGCTGGGATTACAGGCGTCTACCACCACATCCAGCTAATTCTTGTATTTTTTGTAGAGATGGGGATTTCACCATGCTGGCCAGGCCAGTTTCAAACTCCTCTTTCAGATGATCCACCTGCCTTGGCCTCCAAAAGTGCTGGCATTACAGGTGTGAGACTCTGTGTCTGCCATTTTTTTGCTTAAAGTTAATGTCATATTTTTTAAAAGGGATTGTTTGGTATAGAACTATAAAAGTTTGAATAAAAGTAAACAAGGATTTAGAAAGATATTCAAAGATAAGGAATATTGAAAACAGAACACATTAGCCTCAGTCTTTAGTGTAGCTCAAAATGTAACTGAGAAATTGAGAAATAAACATGTAAGTAAAGACAGAGACTGAGTCACTGTTAGAAACAGGAAGATCACTGAAATAATGGGCCTCTCTTGGTACAAGTGTGTTGTGACAAGCTCAGAGCTAGCCATTACTTCTTGATAAGCAAACTTACAGACTTGATACCATAAGTTATAAATTTATACTGGCCAGGCGAAGTGGCTCACGGCTGTAATCCCAGCACACTGCGAGGCCAAAGCAGGTGGATCACCTGAGGTCAGGAGTTTGAGACCAGCCTGGCCAACATGGTGAGACCCCGTCTCTACTAAAAGTATCAAGATTAGCCAGGCATGGTGGCGGGTGCCTGTAATCCCAGCTACTTGGGAGGTTGAGGCAGAAGAACTGCCTGAACTGGGGAGGCAGAGGTTGCAGTAAGTGGAGATTGCACCACTGCATTTCAGCCTGGGCAACAACAGCGAAACTACATCTCAAAAAATTAAAAAAATAATAATTAATTAATCTATACTAATCCTGTACTTTGTCATAAAAAAATTGTTAAATCTATCTTACTGAAAAGGTCAAAAGATTTTCCATAACATAAAAAGTTTGGCTTAAATTTCCAAGAAGTATTTGTAAGTTTGAGGCCAGAATCTGATTTTTCTTGGGGTAAAAATCTTTTCTTTCATCTAACACCATAACAGTTTCTCATTGAAAATCAACTTTATTCAACATAAGTTAACTTACTGTGACATCACTGACATAATTTTAAATAATTCAAAATTTTGAAAAAGACTGAAGCTTTTCTCCAAGTAAGAAACACAGGTAAAGGTATATTTCCTCTGTATTAGTCCATTTTCATGCTGCTAATAAAGACATACCCAAGACTAGGGGGAAAAGAAGGTTTAATTGGACTTAGAGTTTTACATGGCTGAGGAGGCCTCAGAATCATGGTGGGAGGCGGAAGGCACTTCTTACATAGCAGCAGCAAGAGAAAATGAGGAAGATGCAAAAGTGGAAACCCCTGATCAACTCATCCAACATCGTGAGACTTACTTACTGTCATGAGAATAGCATGAAAAAGACAAGCCCCCATAATTCCATTACCTCCCTCTTCCCCCACTCCACAACATGTGGAAATTCTGGGAGATACAATTCAAGTTAGATTTGGGTGGGGACATAGACAAACCATATCATCCTCCTTTTAAAATATACTTTCAAGTAAAATAAACTAATTAACAGATAACTTCACATCTCAATGAAGAATCTCAAAACAGTCAAATTCTAACTTTGATATTGGTTAGCTTTACTAAGAAATACAGAGCTGCTCCTTTACACATTGCTAGAGACTTACACTGAAATAGTCATTTACAGACTTGTTGAATCTTATTTTTTATATTTTAACCAAAATGTCTTATTTGGTAGTTCTATCCCCAGAGTGAAACAGACTGAAACTGATAAACAAATTCCTTGAGAGAGATAATTAAACATGTCATCCATTGCTCTTCAATTATTTTTGCCAAATTTTGTGAAGTCGTTCTCTGAATATGGAGATTTTAGCAGTCCAGGTACAATCACTCTTATGCCACTTTACATAACCCATGTCCTTACAAAGTGCAGTTTAAAACAAGGCCAATGACCTCATTGCTGAATTAAGATTTTGTTATTGTACGAAGCCTGAAAGGAAATTGTGACCTGAAAAGGGCAGAATGATTCTAGGATTCTCTGGTTATAAACGTACCTTGAAAGGCATTTGCCATCCACCCACATCTCGCCTCTAACTATTAATGTAATCTTGGGTACAGCACTAGACTTTTTGGTGCCTCTGACTTCAAGTATTTTAGCCACATCAGCAAAGTCAACCTTCATGTGGAGGAAGATAAAAAGGGGGTAGGCATACGACTCCCATCTGCAAGCATTCCCATCCCACAGACAGGAATATCCCAGCATGAGAATGAGCTCATCAATTTTCCTAAAATCTGATGCTAACAGACATCAGTTTCCTAACTCCTATCATGCTAATTCCTTCTTAACCATCAGCCCTCTGATTATATATTTGACTTCTAATATTGTATGGCTCTTGGGGGGAAGCAGTGAAAAAACATAGATAATACAAACCTCACATTTTTTGATGCTGTGAGTTATTTTCTTATAAATTACCAAAGTAGTCATGAGAGATCAAGCTCACACTATTTCAGTTACTACCATAGATATAGTTCTCATTATGATGAGTGAAATTAGTTTTATAGCTTTCCATTTTTAAACTTGTATGCTTTACGAGGAAAAAAACCTTTGTTTATCACCTTTATTCTCTAATTTTGCCAGTCAAGCCAATGAAAAAAAACAAGAAGCAAAAGATGGGTTAAAACTCCTATGCATTGCTTTTAGAAGAAACACATTACTATAACTTCACCTCTGTCCAAATTATCCAGGTTCAGCCTCAGTCCCCATCCTAAGACCAGTTAGTCTATACAGGAGTGTTAGATCACTTTCCAAAAATCTCAAGGCTCTTGTGAAAACATAGACCAAATAAATGAGCATAGTGCCTAGTATACGAGAAAGAATAATCAGTGACACCAAACTGCTGTTTGTCTTTAAAATACTATAATTTGATTGCTTTTATATCCTAGCATCTCCATAAATGCCATCAATTCATAATTCACAGTTTGGGCATACTGTCCAAGGAGCAGTCAAAATGTGAACCCTTACCTTATGACTCTAAGTTGGACATTATGGTGGATATAAGAAGTTATTGAAAAAATATAATTTTGTAGTAATTTTAAATTCTCAACGAATTTTAAATACTACTTTAAAATTACCTGTTCAATTATTTATAAACATTGGACACTGGTAGAACAGGAGCTAGGTTTGTGTATGCAACCAATAGAGAGATAAATTAGGATTCATTCTTCAGGGACTGTCTTATCCAACTTTCTTTTCCTTAAGAAAAAAACCTGACATTAGAAAGTCTAAAAGGAAAGTTTTAAAAACCAGGCAGTTTTTCCCCTATTAAATAGTTTCTACTTATATTCTACTTATCTTCTGAAAGCCAAAGGATGATGCCTAAGTTATGAAAAAAATGCATTCTGAAGGGAAAGACAGATACTACTTCCTCAAATGAGGAAAGTTAGTATCTAAATGTTATAATAAATAATGTACTTTTGCAACTAAAGGAATGATATGTATGATGTATATGTATGTTTTAAAGATAAGTAGCACATTTTAACCTGTCACTTGTTCAGATACTAATAAACAAAAACATGTATGTTCTCAGACCCTTCTCCTCTAGCCTAAACTTCTAGTTTCTGCTGTTTAAGAAGTCTGCATGGTATGAAAAAGGGCAGTGTCATGAGGGCATAAAATTAAGGTAAATATAATGCTTAATGACCTCAAAGAAATCTAGTTCTCCTGATCCATCTGAATAAAATAAAGTATTATTCACTTGCCCTCTGTGATTAGATGTGTTAATGCAGATGCATCATGCTCAATAGTTCATTTGGTACTTCTTACTGAATAGGAAACTTTTAGACTAATCCAGTTTTAAAATAAAGGAGGTGTAAAAGCTAACAACATTATAAAGTTAGGAGTGATGTATAAAAAAAGTGAAAGAATTAGGGCAAAATAGAATATAAAGCTCCTGTACCTATGAGTACTCATGGTTCTAGCACTGACAAGATGAGCTGCTAAAATTGAGATGTGTCAAGATTTACCATTTCAGAGCTTGAGTCTAGGTGATGACAAGTCTTCTAAGCACTTAAAACTTAAATGAGTATGGAGTAGATAATGAGATTTTTTTTCTCTAAAATATAAGAATGATGAATGATGCTTGAAAACACCACCAGTCATTTTCATGAGTCCTCAGCAAAGCAATACAAGGCTTTTTTTTTTGTTGTTGTTTGTTTTCTTTCTCAATACCTAAAAAGATTTCCTTTACTTTAGCTTTTCTAGGATGGTTACATCCCCTTCTGTAGAAAACATTACCTCCATAAACTTAAATAGCTAAGATAATATACCTTCTTCCTACATAATAAAAATCAAACTATAAATACAGTTTAGGATATAAATTATAAATATGTATGAATAATTCTATACCTGAATTAGGATTTTAGGATTATTTACAACAACCAAAAGTACATACATGTGATAATGAATTGGTTACAGTTTATAAATAGTCAAATTACAGATAGATATTCAATTGTGCATAACTTTTTAATATGAAAACAGGAAGTAAGTCCTGTAACACACACACACACACACAGTGTGGGAGGAATCTAAAATTAATGATCTTTGGGAACCTTAAAAAAAAAGTAGGGCCCAGCGCAGTGGCTCATGCCTGAAATTCCAGCACTTTGGGAGGCTGAGGCAGGCAAATCACAAGGTCAACTGATCAAGACCTTCCCGGCCAACATGGTGAAACCCCGTCTCTACTAAAAATACAAAAATTAGCTGGGCATGTTAGCTGATGCCTGTAGTCCCAGCTACTCAGGAGGCTAAGGCAGGAGAATCACTTGAACATGGGAGACGGAGGTTGCAGTGAGCCAAGATCATGCCACTGGACTCCAGTTTGGTAACAGAGCAAGACTCTGTCTCAAAAAAAAAAAGGATATTAGCACTAATGTTTCACTCAAACATTTTTTCTGTTGTTTGCAAGCCCAGTTGTCAAAGACTAACTTCTAACACATGACAAGAATTGTATGAAAGTGTCTTATTTCTATTGAAAAATACCTCATCAATTGAAGTATTATTTTTATTAACCATTCTGAAGTATTTTTTACCATGTAAAAAAAAATACAAACCTAAGGCCCATAAATGTCGTCTTCTCAAGAAAGACAGCCTTGAAACTATGATATTCAATACTCGATAACTTAATCCCATGAACATATTATAAATTTGCATGAAAAATATCTATTTCCATATTCAATTTAAATGAGAGTCACCTTGAGTTGTTTCCTAGAATCTAAATGTAAAATGGAGAAATATCACTATTTACAAAGAAAACAGTAAAATGTTCAATGAAATATATCCAGAGAGCCCTTGAATCAAGCTAAGGGGGCCAGAGGAGAAGAGCACAAATAGGGTTGAAAGTGCACATTTCTCTGGGTAACAGTGACTATACATTGATTAAATATATGGGTTAAAAAATGATAAAAATTATATATGGCCTGTTCACTCTAGTGACTGTTTCTTTTGCCGTGCAGAAGCTGTGGAGTTTGATTAGGTCCCATTTGTCTATTTTGGCTTTTGTTGCCAATGCTTTTGGTGTTTTGGTCATGAAGTCCTTGCCTACTCCTATGTCCTGAATGGTTTTGCCTAGATTTTCTTCTAGGATTTTTTTGGTGTCAGGTCTTATGTTTAAGTCTTTAATCCATCTGGAGTTAATTTTAGTGTAAGGTGTCAGGAAGGGGTCCAGTTTCTGCTTTCTGCACATGGCTAGCCAGTTTTCCCAACACCATTTATTAAATAGGGAATCCTTTCCCCATTGCCTGTTTTTGTCTGGTTTATCAAAGATAATATGGTTGTAGATGTGTTGTGTTGCCTCCAATGCCTCTGTTCTGTTCCATTGGTCTATATCTCTGTTTTGGTATCAGTACCATGCTGTTTTGATTACTGTAGTCTTGTAATATAGTTTGAAGTCTGGTAGCATGATGCCTCCCGCTGTGTTCTTTTTGCTTAGAATTGACTTGGCTATGCGGGCTCTTTTTTGGTTCCATATGAAATTCATCGGCAACCATCAGAATGGGAAAAAATCTTCGCAGTTTACGCATCTGACAAAGGGCTGATATCCAGAATTTACAAAGAACTCAAACAGATTTACAGGAAAAAAACAAACAAGCCCATTCAAAAATGGGCAAAGGATATGAACAGAAACTTTACAAAAGCAGACATACACGAGGCCAACAAACATATGAAAAAGTGCTCATCATCATTGGTCATTAGAGAGATGCAAATCAAAACCACATTGAGATACCATCTCACACCAGTTAGAATGGCGATCATTAAAAAATCTGGAGACAGCAGATGCTGGAGAGGATGTGGAGAAATAGGAACACTCTTACACTGTTGGTGGGAGTGTAAATTAGTTCAACCATTGTGGAAGACAGTGTGGCGATTCCTCAGGGACCTAGAAATAGAAATTCCATTTGACCCAGCAATCCCATTACTGGGTATCTATCCAAAGGACTATAAATCATTCTACTATAAGGACACATGCACACGAATGTTCATTGCAGCACTGTTTACAATAGCAAAGACCTGGAACCAACCCAAATGCCCATCGATGATAGACTGGACTGGGAAAATGTGGCACATATACACCATGGAATATTATGCAGCAATCAAAAATGATGAGTTTGTGTCCTTTGTAGGGACATGGATGAATCTGGAGAACATCATTCTCAGCAAACTGACACAAGAACAGAAAAAGAAATATCGCATATACTCACTCATAGGTGGGTGAGAAAAATGAGAACACGTGGACACAGAGAGGCGGTCTACTATACACTGGGGACTGTTGGGGGGAATGGGGGAGGGACAGTGGGGGGGGCTGGGGGGATAGCCTGGGGATGAATACCAAGTGTGGGTGAAGGGGAGGAAAGCAGCAAAGCACACTGCCATGTGTGTACCTATGCAACTATCTTGCTCGTTCTGCACATGTACCCTCAAACCTATAATGCAATAAAAATTAAAAAAAAAAAAAAAGAATAACCATTTAAAAAAAAAAATTATATATGGCCTGTAATCCCAGCACTTTGGGAGGCCAAGGTGGGCAGATCACAAGGTCAGGTATTCGAGACCAGCCTGACCAATATGGTGAAACCTCATCTCTACTAAAAATACAAAAATTATCTGGGCGTGGTGGTGTGCACCTGCAATCTCAGCTACTCCGGAGGCTGAGGCGGGAGAACTGCTTGCAGACAGAGGTTGCAGTGAGCTGAGACTGCACCACTGCACTCCAGCCTGAGCAAAAGAGAGAGAGACTCTGTCTCAAAAACAAACAAACAAAAAGTATATATGCAGCTAAAAAAAAAAAAAAAAAAACTCACTATGATGCAATTCAAAGTGCCTTCAACTCCAGTTTCTTTTATTTATTTATTTATTTATTTTCGAGATGGAGTCTCACTCTGTTGCCCAGGCTGGAGTGCAGTGGTGCAATTTCAGCTCACTGCAAACTCTGCTGCACGGGTTCAAGTGATTCTCCTGCCTCAGTCTCTAGATTACAGCTGCATGCCACCATGTCTGGCTAATTTTTCTAATTTTAGTAGACACAGGGTTTTACCATATTGGCCTGCTGGTCTTGAACTCCTGACCTCAGGTGATCTACCCGCCTTGACCTCCCAAAGTGCTCAGATTACAGGCATGACCCACCACTCCCAGCTCCAATTTCTTAAGCCGAAATTTTATCAGTAGCTTTAAACAACAAATTAGCAGGTTTAGAAAAAAAAAAAAAGAAAACCTTCAAGAAACAACAAAAACAATTTTAAAGGTTGATAATAACAAAATCTCATCTTTATTCCAGACTCACATGTCTGACTACGTAAGAATTCTACCTGAAGTTTCAATGCGTCTCTAACCTAATACAGCAAAACAAAACTACTGTTACCCACTCTAGCCTACCCTCCCAGTTTTTCTCTCCCAGTTTTCAGAATATTTGTAAATAGGGCCATCATCCAACAAGCCAAAGATTAAACTGATAAATCTGTTCAACAAAAGGCATCATGAACAAAGCTGACAGACAGATGATGGAGCTAGAAAAGGTATTTTGTAATGCTAAAAACTGATATAATAGTCATATTTAAAATATACAAGGAACAGCTACAAATCAGTTTAAAAATACATCATCTATATGTTGTACTGGCCCGAGCATAGAAAGTCAACACCAAGACAAAAGTATGCCAAATTGCAGGGTCGTTATTGCCAGCAGTCAGAGAGGATTCACGTCTCTCCAACCTGCAGCCCCGAAAGGAGGGTATCAAGACCTTTTTTTTTTTGAGACGGAGTTTCGCTGCTGTTACCCAGGCTGGAGTGCAATGGCACGATCTCGGCTCACCGCAACCTCCGCCTCCTGGGTTCAGGCAATTCTCCTGCCTCAGCCTCCCGAGTAGCCGGGATTACAGGCATGCACCACCATGCCCAGCTAATTTTTGTATTTTTAGTAGAGACGGGGTTTCACCATGTTGACCAGGATGGTCTCGATCTCTTGACCTCGTGATCCACCTGCCTCGGCCTCCCAAAGTGCTGGGATTACAGGCTTGAGCCACCGCGCCCGGCCCGTGTCAAGACCTTTTATACCTGTAAAACCATCTCAGGAGAGAGGGTGAAGGGCAGGGGGTGAAGGGTTTCAGACATTCTGAGGGCTATCGGATTCTGTAAATCACCTCCTGGGCGGAGATGAGGGTGAGGGGCTGCGGACATTCCAGTGGATTCCTGGGCAAAGATGAGGGTGAGGGGCTCCAGACACTCCAAGGGCCAGGGGACTTTTGACATTGATTGTTACTTAAGTGGTCTGCAAAAGTCAAGATTAGCATTTGCTTTTCTTTTTCAGGAGTTCAATATTTTTATTTTGTTCCTGCAGCCCATAATTTCATTTTGTTCAGAACAAACAACTGAGCTTTTCTATGATAATTGATGAAGAAACCTTTCAGTCCTTGGAACATTATATTATTGCTACAAGCCTGATCCTGCCTCTTCTACACATGGTGCTACTGGAATGCATCTTTTATTTCTTTCATCCCAAAGGTCATTTAAATCTTCTGCCAAGGCAGGAAAACAGGTCTTGCCACACAGTAAGCTTTTGGGTTACAAGAGCAAGTAGTCAAAATATTGAAAGCGGCATCGCTCTTCTCACCACCAAAACCATGTGATTTGGGGGAAAGTTATTTCCCCTCTCTGGGTTTCCATTTTGTCCAAGTTCCAAATGACTGGTGGGGAGATGAGGGTTCCTCAGGAAACTTAGGGCAGAAGACTCTGCTCCAGGGGGCAGCGAGAAAGAGAATCAGCATTTGTTTACACATTGTCTGGGTAGGGTGGAAATTACAGTCCTTAATTACTTATTACAAGTCGCAGGGGCCAAGATGGCATGGGTTTGGACTGCTTGCCTGTCACATTTGGGTTACAGAGAGCAGTTTCAATAGAAAGCCGAGGTATGGTTGAGGTATGCAGTTTTATGGGGCTTTGACCATGTCACATATATATAAATATGAGTAAAATCTAGTAACCGTAGGAAGAGGTGTTCAGACTCAATAGTAATTGTAGAAATTTAAATAAAGACAATGAGTTACCACATGATTCCTATACACTTATATCCAGAAATTTTGAGAATATGAAGTGTTGGTGGGGAAATGGGGCTGATTTTAACACACACACACACACACACACACACACACACACACACACACACACAAATATAAGTTGCTGGCCTGCCCAAACCATTCCAGACAGTAATCTGACACTAATCAAATAAAACAAGCACATGTCTTATGTTCTAATAATTTCTTTTCTAGCTATATAGTCCAAAGAAATAACAGACCCTTAAGGGCATATACATGAGTCTGTTTGTTACATTATTTGTGGTGGTAGAGCTGAGGAGGGTTGGTGCACAAGATTTTGAAGCAATGTGGTGTCCATCAGAGAGTGGATGGGCAAATGTACTAGTTCTCCATCACACAGTGCTATTAAAAGGAAAAGAATCAATGCATACATAGCAACATAGATAAATCTTAAAAATATAATGCTAAGTAAAAAAGATAATCAGAAAAGACATGAAGGAAGCTTAAATTTACATCACTAAACAAAACAAGACAGTCTAAAAAGACTACATACTGTATTATTTCAATTATGTAATAGTCTGAAAAAAGAAAAACTACAAGAACAGTAACAATATCAGTGCCCCTGGTGTATGGGGAAGGTGGGGAGCAATTAATACGTGAAGCTCAAGGGATTTTTTTAGGGTCTTGAAATTATAAGGTATTGGGTGGCTACACGATATTATAGGGTTTATCAAAACCTACAGAACTTTACAACAGAGTGAACTTCATTGTACTCAAATTTTTAAAAATTCATTTAGAAGATCAGAGAATCTCTGCAAAATTGTAGACTGTGACAAGAAAACCTAATTGTATTACAAATATATGGAACAACCTCATTGTATGGGGTAAGAAAGGTGCTGACCTAATTTTGGAAATGAATAGAATTTGAAAAACTAAAGGCAAAAGGGCCCCCACATAACTACTGCACTCTAGCTAATAAAGTTGTTTCCTGCAGGGGTACAGGTTAATAATTCTTCCTCATCTCCAGCTGAGACTACCTTAGCCTGGATTTCATTGTCCGTATCATTATCAGCATTTTGGTCCAAGCCATTCAACAAGTCTCTAGGGAGTTCCAAACTTTCCTACATTTTCCTCTCTTCTCCTGAGCCCTCCAAATTGTTCCAGCCTCTGCCTGTTACCCAGTTCCAAAGTTGCTTCCAAATTTTCAGTGCCCCACTCCTGACGCCAATTTACTGTGTTAGTCCATTATCACAATTTACTGTGTTAGTCCATTATCACAATTTATTGTGTTAGTCCATTGTCCACAATTGTGCCCCACTCCTGGCACCAATTTACTGTGTTAGTCCATTATCATGCTGCTATAAAGAACTGTCAGAGACTGGGTAATTTATAAAGGAAAGACGTTAGTTGACTCACAGTTCCACATGGCTAGATAGGCCTCAGAAAACTTACAATCATGGTGGAAGGGGAAGCGAACACATCCTTCTTCATATGGTGGCAAGAAGGAGAAGTGCCATGCAAAAGGGGAAAAGCTCCCTATAAAACTATCAGATCCTGTGAAAACTCACTCACTATTAGGAGAACAGCATGGAGGTAACTGCCCCCATGATTCAATTATATCCACCTGTACCCACCTTTGACATATGGTGATTATTTCAACTCAAGGTGAGATCCAGGTGGGGACACAGAGCCAAACCATATCACTCCCTATATTAGAACTTCTCCCCATAAACATTTTTTTAAACTGTTCTGATTACAGCTTTAGAATTAATTACAAAAATACAGAGAAAACAGAAATTATTAAGTGACATGATACCATAAAATCAGTTCATATTTTGTAAAACTGCACAGAACAAATGACAAGGTTTCTTCAAAAAAAAGTTAAAGTAGAAAAAGAACACAAAGAAGAACAAGAAGAAGAGGAAGAGGAAGAAGAAATGTAGACACAGAGAGACCTGTGGATTAAAACAGATTTCAAAAAAATAGCCAATTGCAATGTGTGGATGTTGTTTGGATCCCTATTCAAATAACAAACTATAAATTCCTTTTAAAACAATGAAGAAAATATAAACAATATATTTTATCATATTAATGATTTTTAATTTTATTTAGTTGTAATAATGGCACTGTAGTTATGGTTTTTAAGAGTTCCTTTCTTTTGATGGTATGTATAAAAATATCATTTAAAATTGTCATTAAACCATATTTTACAAATCACATACAAAAATGAAGATAAAATATGATATACTATAATGGTTTCTTATGTAATGTAAAGGAAATTTTAGAGGAGACTGACAGAAAAAAGAATCAGCAAATCCAAACCAAACAATGAAACAAGATGATGAGTGATGACGTGCCATCAAATAAGCAGCATGATTAATACAACTATTTCCACTAGAAGCCCAAAGTAGAGAAACCAAACAAAAGCAAAAAACAACACAACAATGGTAATTTCATGTGCATGGCCTCAAACATTTAAGAAAATTATGTGAATCATCATTTCAGTCCTACAGATGAAGACACTGAGACTGAGAAAGTTCCTCAGGATTGATAGTCCGTATAACACCACAGTCAAGCCTCAAACTTCCCACTCAGAGCCAGAAGCCCTATGACACCTAAACTTGGATTAAGTAATTTAAAATTTCCAGTCTTAACAAACCATTGGATTGTGACACCATGTTGGTTCTTCATACACTCACTCATGAAATATTTCTGCTATGTAATTAAATATCATCTACAATCTCCTTCTAGTTCCCTTTCACAGTTCTGAATGCTTCCCTATCCTTCTGTCCTCTTTAGAAGAACCATGTTGCAATAAACTTCTTTCTCAACTCTATATATTTTTTAGAGTGTTATTTATTTATTTTTATTTTTATTTTTTTATTGCATTTTAGGTTTTGGGGTACATGTGAAGAACATGTAAGACTGTTGCATAGGTAAACACGTGGCAGTGTGATTTGCTGCCTTCCTCCCATTCACCTATATCTGGCATTTTCCCCATGCTATCGCTCCCAAACTGCCCACCCCCTGCTGTCCCTCCCCTATTTCCCCCCAACAGGCCCCAGTGTGTAGTGCTCCCCTCCCTGTGTCCATGTGTTCTCATTGTTCAACACCCGCCTATGAGTGAGAACATGTGGCATTTCATTTTCTGTTCTTGTGTCAGTTTGCTGAGAACGATGGTTTCCAGGTTCATTCATGTTCCTACAAAGGATACAAACTCATCATTTTTGATGGCTGCATAATATTCCATGGTGTATACATGTCACATTTTCCCTGTCCAGTCTATCACTGATGGGCATTTGGGTTGGTTCCAGGTCTTTGCTATTGTAAACTGTGCTGCAATGAACATTCGTGGGCATGTGTCCTTATAGTAGAATGATTTATAATCCTTTGGCTATATACCCAGTAATGGGATTGATGGGTCAAATGAAATTTCTGTTTCTAGGTCCTTGAGGAATCACCACACTGTCTTCCACAATCGTTGAACTAATTTAGACTCCCACCAACAGTGTAAAAGTGTTCCTATTTCTCCACATCCTCTCCAGCATCTATTGTCTCCAGATTTTTTAATGATTGCCATTCTAACTGGCATAAGATGGTATCTCAATGTGGTTTTGATTTGCATTTCTCTAATGACCAGTGATGATGAGCATTTTTTCATATGTTTGTTGGCCTCATGTATGTCTTCTTTTGTAGTCTCTTCATATCCTTTGCCCACTTTTGAATGGACTTGTGTGTTTTTTTCTTGTAAATCTGTTTTAGTTCTTTCTAAATTCTGGATATTAGCCCTTTGTCAGATGGGTAAACTGCAAAATTTTTTTCCCATTCTGTTGGTTGCCAATTCACTCCAATGACTGTTTCTTTTCCCATGCAGAAGCTGTGGAGTTTGATTAGGTCCCATTTGTCTATTTTGGCTTTTGTTGCCAATGCTTTTGGTGTTTTGGTCATGAAGTACTTCCCTACGCCTATGTCCTGAATGGTTTTGCCTAGATTTTCTTCTACGGTTTTTATGGTGTTAGGTCTTATATTTAAGTGTTTAATCAATCTGGAGTGAATTTTCGTGTAAGGTGTCAGGAAGGGGTCCAGTTTCTGCTTTCTGCACATGGCTAGCCAGTTTTCCCAATACCACTTATTAAACAGGGAATCCTTTCCCCATTGCTTGTTTTTGTCGGGTTTGTCAGATTGTATGGTTGTAGATATGTTGTGTTGCCTCCAATGCCTCTGTTCTGTTCCATTGGTCTATATCTCTGTTTTGGTACCAGTACCATGCTGTTTTGATTACTATAGCCTTGTAGTATAGTTTGAAGTCTGGTAGTGTGATGCCTCCTGCTTTGTTCTTGTAGTTTAGAATTGACTTGGCTATGCAGGCTCTTTAAGGTGGTTTTTTTCCAGTTCTGTGAAGAAGGTCATTGGTAGCTTAATGGGGATAGTGTTGAATGTGTAAATTACTTTGGGCAGTATGGCCATTTTCATGATATTGATTCTTCTTAATCATGAACATGGACTATTTCTCCATCTGTTCATGTCCTCTCTTATTTTGTTGAGCAGTAGTTTGTAGTTCTCCTTGGAGAGGTCCTTTATGTTCCTTGTTAGTTGTATTCCTAGGTATTTTATTCTCTTTGTAGCAATTGTGAATGGCAGCTCATTCTTGATTTGGCTCTTTTTAAGTCTGTTATCGGTGTATAGGAATGCTTGTGATTTTTGCACATTGATTTTGTATCCTGAGACTTTGCTGAAGTTGCTTATCAGTTTCAGGAGATTTTGGGCGGAGATGAAGGGGTCTTCTAGATATACTATCATGTTGTCTGCAAATAGAGACAATTTGGCTTCCTCCTTTCCTATTTGAATACCCTTTATTTCTTTTTCTTGCCTGATTGCTCTGGCTAGAACTTCCAGTACTATATTGAATAGGAGTGGTGAGAGAGGGCATCCTTGTCTAGTGCCAGATTTCAAAGAGAATGCTTCCAGTTTTTGCCCATTCAGTATGATATTGGCTGTTGGTTTGTTGTAAATAGCTTTTATTATTTTGAGATACGTTCTGTCAATACCTAGTTTATTGAGGGTTTTTAGCATAAAGCGTTGTTGAATTTCGTCAAAGGTCTTCTCTGCATCAATTGAGATAATCATGTGGTTTTTGTCTTTGGTGAATTACATTTATAGTCTTACGTATGTTGAACCAGCCTTGCATCCCCGGGATGAATCCTACTTGATCATGGCGGATAAGCTTTTTGATGTGCTGTTGCAATCAGCTTGCCAGTATTTTACTGAAGATTTTTGCATCTATGTTCATCATGAATATTGGCCTGAGGTTTTCTTTTCTTGTTGAGTCTCTGCCGGGTTTTGGTATCAGGATGATGTTGGTCTCCTAAAATGATTTGGGAAGGATTCCCTCTTTTTGGATTATTTGGAATAGTTTCAGAAGGAATGGTACCAGCTCCCCTTTGTATGTCTGGTAGAATTCAGCTGTGAACCCATCTGGACCTAGGCTTTTTTATGGGTGGTAGGCTCTTAATTGCTGCCTCAATTTCAGACCTCGTTATTGGTCTATTCAGGGTTTTGACTTCTTCCTGGTTTAGGCTTGGGAGGAGGCAAGTGTCCAGAAATTTATTCATTTCTTCCAGGTTTACTAGTTTATGTGCATAAAGTTGTTTGTAATAATCTCTGATGATGGTTTGAATTTCTGTGGAATCTGTGGTGATATCCCCTTTATCATTTTTTATTGCATCTATTTGGTTATTCTCTCTTTTCTTTTTTATTAATCTGGCTAGTAGTCTATTTTGTTGATCTTTTTGAAAAACCAACTCCTGGATTTATTAATTTTTTGAAGGATTTTTTTGTGTCTCTATCTCCTTCAGTTCTGCTCTGATCTTAGTTATTTCTTGTCTTCTGCTAGGTTTTGAGTTTTTTTTTTGATCTTGCTCTTCTAGCTTTTCAATTTTGACGATAGGGTGTCAATTTTAGATCTCTTCTTACTTTTCATGAGGGCACTTATTGCTATATATTTTCCTCTAGAGACTGCTTTAAATGTGTCCCAGAGATTCTGGTATGTTGTGTCTTCGTTCTTTTTTGAGTTTTTAACATGAACAGATGTTGAAGTTTGTCAAATGCTTTTTCTATACCTCTTGAGATGTTCATGAACATCTTTTTACTTGAAAATTTGCTTGAAAATAGCTTTTTACTTGAAAATAGCTTCTTTTTTGGGTATAAATGCAAATTTTCAAGTAAAAAGCATTGTAGATAAAAGAAATAGAGGATGAAATTTTGAGCATCGATTTATTAATATTGTACATCAATATTTTATGCTAAGTTCTAGTTAAAATCTGGTTCAAAAATTGTTTTAAATGAAATGTATGTTAAGGACATGATAATTTTTTTTAAATTATACCCTATTTAGCTTTAGAAATGAAATTCTTTAAGATGGCCTGGATGACATGCATTATTAAGTGTTGCTGCTAAGAATCTTAAAGCCATGTTTAACACTATTCAAGGTTCTGTCATGAATATAGCTGCAATGAACTGTCATGAATATAGTGCTTTAGAGGGCAGCAATCAGTACATCTAAGATGTAAGTTCAATGAACACAATGTAATATCTGCATACTGCATTGTATCTATGGCAAATTGGTCTAGGCTCTTGTAGTTAAAAACAGCTTCAATTTGTTTTTCTCAGGGAGAGGATAATGTAGCAATTAAGAGCATAAAACAGTGTCTGTGTGACCAGAATGTCTGGTACATGCCATCTCTCCATCTTACTAGCTGTAAATAATACTTTAAGCTTCTGTTTTTCATCTGAGAAATTGGAAAAATAAGAATAGCTACTTTACAGAATTGTTGTGAGCTTATTATACAAGTTAACAACAACAACAAAAAAAGTTAATACACATAATCACTCACTCAGCATAGTGCCTGACACATGGTGAGACTCAGTCAGCATTAGCCGTGATCATCAATTTCATTATTAATGAAGAGCCTGGCTGTTCCTCACATTTGATAACTGTTATTGATAACTAAATGTGAAGCTCCTATCTATGAATATCACTAAACCCTCTCCATGCTAAGTGATAGGCCAATGACGTATGTAAAAATTTGTCTGAAATAGCTGGTTCCCAAGTAGAAGTCTATGGATAGACAGGCTCAGGGCTTCTATAAATTCTTCAGATAATATTTAAAATTTTAAGTGCATTTATAAAGGTAGATTTTTATAAAGAGAAAATTGAAAGTTTTTATCAGATTCTCAAATGGGCTTGTGACCCAGAAAAGTTAAGAGGCTCTTTAAACTCTAAAAGATAAAATCCAAACTTTTTCCCTGGCACAGAAACTGATATCTAATTGCTTCTCTGCCCACCGTTTTAGCCTCTTCTACTACCATATTCTTCTCTTCACTCCCAGAAACAACAGGTTCTTCACAGTTCTCTCAAATAAACTGTGCAGTGTCTAAACTGCACACAGTTTGCTCATCTTGTCCCCTCTTGGGGTCTCCTGACCCCTTCCCTCTTGGTAACTCTGATTCTTCTGCCTATTTTCAGGCACGCTCAGGAACGCCCTCCTCCAGAAATCCTTCCTATGCTAATCTGTGGCATGGTATGTTCTGCTTCTCTGGTCTCCCATAATATTCTGTACATACTTGTAATACTGTTTTTTTTTTTTTTTCCAAATCTCATTCTCTAGCATTGTTCTATTTAGTGAAGAGACTGTTGGCTTTTTGAGAGAAGATTATCCATCCTCAATCTAGCCAAGTGCCTGATACAAATAAGTCCTTAATAATATTTTGATTGAATGAATACATTTAAAAAATTGTTCAATGCCTTTTATTTTCACATGGCTTGCTCTGCTCCTGGAAATACTATATAGTTTGAAATATGCTCAGAAAAATAATGTTAAGATCTTTTCATAGCTTTCAATAACTATTATCAAAATTTCTAAGAGTGGCCACTTCTTAATAGGCTAGCATCACTCAGGAGAAAATCAATCCTTCTCCACTGTCCCTCGAGCAACATTTTTGTACATTAAATTCGCCTGATAAAATAAGACCAATGTTCTACACTCTGTGCCTTTTACCTTGAGGACTCCTACTAGGGATAAGACAATTGGAAAGGCCAGTGTGTCTGCAGTTAATCAGTTTTGGGGCTCCTCCATCATCATGCCTTTTTCTCTAAAGGTACTCCTGCCTGGGCAAAAGAGCAAGATGAAGAAAGCAAAGGAAGGGAAAGGAAAAGGAAAGGGGCAGGGAAGCCTACTTATCTGTTATAGGAGAATTTTATGGTCTTTATAGGTTATATTTGCTTAATTCATTTACTTTTTAAAATTAATTCATTTTTCTGTATTGACTGGCATCATACTAGGCTCATGAATCATGTTTTTGGAGACAGAACTGTGGAGTGGAGAGAGTTAAAGGCTCAGTCTAACAAGGTCCTGAAATGTGGCTTTATCGCTAACTGAGAGAATAACCTTGATAAGTCCCTTCACCTTTTTAAAGAACCAGTTCGCTCATCTTTAAAACTGGGTCATATCACCTCTACCTCATAAAGTTGCTTTGAGAATAAAATTTTTCTTAATAGGAATCTACATAGAATCACCTGAAGAACACTTTCAAATCATACATGTCCATTAACTCAAAGCATGCACTACACAGTATGGGTTTCCAGTATGTTATTTCAAAAAGCTACATATGCATAAATCATGGTCCATTTAGGCACATCCACACAGTAGAGACAGAAGAACAAGGATGACTGCATAAAGAGTAGTCTCCAAAATAAAGTGAGTGGAAAAAAAAGAAAGAGACAAATGCTTATAGTATACTAGATTTTTTTATTAAAAAGAAGAGGAAAAGGAAATATATATCCTTTTAAAATATTTTGTGCAAGAATTTCAAAGATTCTCAAAGAGTATGGTGGTAGTAAGATTAGGAATGAAACCAAGACATCTCCTGAGGTTATCTTTTTATTGACCTTTGCTGTCTGAACTATGTAGTTACTTTAAATAATAACTGCAGAATTGAAAAATAAAGCCTTATAACTTCAAATAAACTGCAACAAATGAATCTAATATTTTAATAAATTGATATCATAACCACAGAAAGCACAAAACTTTGTATTTCAGGTGACAAATTTTAGAGACAATACTCTGCCTGAGATATAACTTAACTGCAGAAACACTTCCAAAGAAGTCTAATTTCACTCAGTTTTACTGTTTGTGTTAATATGAATATTCTAATTTTGAAACTAATTACTATATAGTATAGTATAGTAGAAAACAAATATGTTATTCCAAACTGAATCACACTTGTAATCCCAGCACTTTGGGAGGCTAAGGCAGGCAGATCATGAAGTCAAGATATCAAGACCATCCTGGTCAACATGGCAAAACCTCATCTCTACTAAAAATACAAAAAATTAGCTGGGCATGGTGGCATGCACCTGTAGTCCCAGCTACTCAGGAGGCCGAGGCAGGAGAATTGCTTGAACCCAGGAGGTGGAGGTTGCAGTGAGCTGAGACTGCACCACTGCATTCCAGCCTGGTGACAGCAATACTCCATCTTGAAAAAAAATGCTGTATGTATGAAAATTTTCATAATTAAAAATTGAGAAAAAGCCATATAATTGTTTCAATGCTGATATATGTATGTTCCCACTCAAAACTCATCTTGAATTGTAGCTTCCCATGTGTTGTGAGAGGGACCCAGTGGGAGGCAAATGAATGAAGGGATCAGGTTCTTCCTGTGCTGTTTTTGTGATAGTGATTAGTCTCACAAGATCTGATGGCTTTATAAAAGGCAGTTCCCCTACACACTCTCTCTTGCCTGCCACCATGTAAAATGTGCTTTTGCTCGTCTTTCACCTTCTGCCATGATTGTGAGGCCTCCCCAGCCATGTGGAACTGTGAGTCAATTAAATCTTTTTCTTTAAAAATTACTCAGTCTTGAGCATGTCTTTACTAGCAGTGTGAGAACAGACTAATACAAATGCTTACTCCTAGGTGAACTGCTCAGTGCACAGAAGATAGGTAAAACTGGTTATTTTTTTTAATCCTTTCAGAGCCTTTCATATGTATCCAATAAAATTTAGAGAGTAACTATGGATTCTTATATATAAAGAAAAGGTATAGAAGTAGGGTTCTGAAAATTCCTAGATTGTTGATGGGTTTACCATGCATTCACCATGTTGTTCTCTGCACAGTTTCTTCATCCCAGAAGTAGGAAAAATGTACCTAGCCTGCTTACTTTACAAGGGTTGCTGGGAAAATCAAGTAAGATGACAATGAAGGTAGTTCACAAATTGTAAAAGTGTTAAGTGTGTAAGTAAAGTGTTAAGTATATGAGTAAAACTGTTATTATTTTTCTAGTTTTCTATGCTTTTGGATACAGAGGATATTTTACAAACCATGCATGGTAATCAAGAGATTAGGTATACTAATATTCAGTATATCTTCAGTGTTTAGACTATCCAATCAACTTAACATTTTATAAGCAGTTTCTCAATCTGCTTCAGAAAACAATATGAACTTGAGATTACCTCTCTTCTTCTATGTTTATTCAAAATAAGTTTCTCTCTGTGTGTGTCTATGTCTATCATCTTAGGTTATAACCTGCTAACCTGCTTTCAGACTCTGAAACATTTTGAAGAAAATATTTCACTGTTATACTATTTAGTATATTTCTAAGTCAAATATCATAATTCAGATAATAACGTCATGAAGAACTAAGTAGAGCTTTTAAAAGACACACATAGTAGTTTTCAAAGAAAAAAATCCTTCCCCATAGACCTGAGATCTAGAATCCTTACTTTCCTTTTTTTTAGTAAAACTGTGTTCTGTGTGTGTGTGTGTGTGCGCGCGTGCACGCACTTCTGTATTACATGTGTTCTATGTGTACGTATGTATTGCAGGGGAGGGAAACATCTTACACAGCTCCTTGGAAGGGCTTCAAAATATTTAGGGTGAATGTGTGGTGTGAAAAAATACCCTCCAGCCCCACCTATTCTAGCTTAATTTTATTTGTATAAATTTCACAATTTTTTCATTTTTAGTTTTGATCACTTCCAGAACAAACAAGATCAAAATGTTCCCAAATTTGGAGGAAAAAACCTTAATTGATGAAGTAGAACAACCCAGTGGGAGCAGTATAGAGCCCTTTATACAGAAACTTTCACTTATGCCAATCTTCTTCCCAGAGGCTCATTTCATTTCCCTGCTGGTAACACTCATATCACTTCACAGTTCATTGATAACTGCATTGGCAACCTTTTGTTTTCAATCAAAGAACGATGCTGCAGCAATGCTCAATTGAACTAAGTATACATGACACAGTGTACCTGTGTCCTTGCCACAGAGGACTATGGGAGGGGGGATAAAGGAAAAGATGACATCCTGCATCCAATATTCCATTACTTTACCTAGAATTGGATTATGATAAATTATGGTGACAGAACTCAGACAAATGCTGATGCCATCTTTTCTATTGTTGTACCTGCACACAGCACTCTTATGGATTGCATCAAGTCTCCAAAACCGATTCTCTGTCACTCATGGTTGAAAATGAAAGGCCAACATACAAATAAGTTTTTAAACAATTTCCATGAAGATTGAATTTGGTATTTCCTCCCTTACTCCTCTGGAATCACTGAGGGTTACACGAGGTTTTTGCTGATGAACACCTTTCTATAAATCTTCCTTAGTGAAAGACTTCTTTAAGGTCAAAGAACCTCTACGCTGTGTGGGTGAGAGGCAGGTATCAGGGAAGTATTTCACTCCTTTCTCCTTGAAATACCATCATATCCAGGTTGCTTTAAGACCCACTACCATTATCCTCATGTATTTGCTCAGCAGTAACGTCTACCAACCACCAAAAAAAAAAAAAAAAAAAAAAAAAAAAAAAAAATCACTACTCCAGGTGAGCACCCAAAAAACAAATGTCAAATGGGAAATAAGTGGAGCAAGTTACAGCCTCTAACTCTTAACCAGGGATGTCCAGGTAACTGACATTTTATAAGAGACAATATTGGATGCTTCTGGTAATGGAAAAAAGTATTTAAATTATCTAAAACTTCCTAGTTATTTGGACTTAGCTAGCAATAGATAAACTGTAATAATTATTATTTCATCTTTTATCAAAATATGCAATTATATGTTTTTTAAAGTTTAAAATATGAGAAAAGTAATAACTCGACAAATGTTGTTATAGGTTTAGAGTATTTGAGGCCCACAGGGGGAAAAAAACATTTAAAAAAGTGTTTGGTTGGTCTTAATACTCCTCCCCCACTTGCCTCCCAATTCATCTACTGAAACTAATCACCGATGTGATAGTATTAAGATGCAGAGCCTTAGGAAGATAATAAGGTAATGAAGACAGCGTCCTCATGAATGGGATTAGTATCTTTATAAAAGAGGCCCTAGAGAGCTCAGTTAACCCTTTCACCATGGGAGAATACAGTAAGAAAGAGCCAACCAGGAAAGGAGCCCTCACCAGACACTGAATCTGCTGGCGCCTTGATCTTGGACTTTCCAACCTCCATAGCTATGAGAGATGAATTTCTGTTGTTTATAAAACCAAGTTTATGGCATTTTGTTACAGCAGCCTGAATAAACGAAGAAAAAAGATGATAAAAATGATCCAATGAATGAAGTTTAAAGAGTTTATTTGGAAATGCTGCATAGAAGACAAAAAAGTAGGGTTTTAAAAGACAAGAATGACTTAAAAATATTTTTTTAAATGTACAGTGAGTTCAAAAAATCAGAGAAAAGAGTAGTTGTGGTCAGTTTGGACCAGTTTTCCCTAGACCAGAAAAGGAGAATTAAAGGTCTGACACAGGTCTACCATGCCTCAGCCCCACACCACAGATGTTCAAGTAGAAGAGGTAGGGAAGGGTTTTTATTTTTAACCTGAAAAAAGGTCTTAAAAAAAAAGTTTTATAAACCATTATTGGTTCCCAGATTAGTACAAAAATTCAACTTCTATAGGGGAACAACAAAAAAGGGTAAACAATAATATAAAAAAAATGCATTTCAACTGCCCTTCCCACTTAATACTCAACTCATAGTAAAACAATTTTTACACATATTGTGCCATGAAAACTGTACCTTTTCAAATTCCTTCCTGGCTGCCAAATCCATTGTATCCTGTTTATTTTTGACATCCAAGCTCATCACTCTTTTGCCTTTTTAACATATTGACAAATTTCAAGGTATATCTACAGGCCAGACCATGTATCCTTTTAGGCATTTCTATTTGGTTCCAAAGAGAGATTTTTCTCTTTATATACCAGAATCAACTGGCCATCTTCCCATGTTGATCTGCTCTTCTTATCTGCTCTATCTCAAAGAAGGACAGCACCCAGTTCCCTAATGCCAAATGCAGGTATTCCACTGACTCCTCTGCATTTCTACAGTGAAGACTTCTGAGCACACATCCCAACCAACTCTGTTATCTTTTCTTCACTCTCATGTTTACTTACATTTACCCATCATTTGTTCCTTGGATTTCCAAGAAAATCGGTTGGCCTCTATCTCTTCTGTAAACAATCTATACTCTCATTAAACATTTTAGATGTCAATCAAACGCCATTCCTTCGATTAAAAAAAAATCCTTAAAATCTGGCCTTTATTCTCAATATAGAGACCATATTCCTGGGATGCAAGCAAACCCTTGTGCTCTAGAGCCTGCTTCCCTCCAGATGCACCTCCTATGGCTCCCCGGGATTCAGCAGTTTGCTGTTCCCCAAATGTGCCAAGTTCTCTTGTTGCCTTATATTCCTTCCACATTAAATGTCATTATTCCTTTCTTTGCCTGACTTCTTAGCAGTCTTGAGTTCAGATATCATCTCCATATCAAACATATGGAGTCTTGATATCATCTCTTAGAAACTATTCAAGTCTCTTCAACTGATTCTCTGTCATGATTGAAATGCAAGGCCAATGTTCACATAAGTTTTCAAATAGTTTCCATGAAGATTGAATTTGATATTTCCTCCTATACTGTTTTGGAATCACTGAGGGATCACCATAGATTTTTGCTGATGGGCATTTTCCTATTAATCTTTCTTAGTGAAAGACTTCTTTAAGATCAAAGAGCCTGGACGCTGCATAGGTGAGTGGCAGGTATCAGGGTTGGAGACCACCAGCCCTGTATCCTATCTGGGTTAGATGCTTTATTCCTGCTATCCCCCTGGCCCCCAGTGTTTTATTACAATGTATTTCTGAATTTTAATATTTATTCTGTCTCTTGTACTAAACTGTGAGCAGCGGAATAAAGGCAGCGCCTTTCATTTCTGTACTCTGAGTGCCTACTACCGTGTCTATCACATCATAGGCATTTACAGAATGTTTATTTTTGAAGTATTCTACTTTGTAAATCAACAAAACAGAAAACAAGAGCTACATGGTAAAGACAAGCGTGTAGTTTAACTTCTTTTTTTTTTTTTTTTTTTTTTTTTGAGACAGAGTTTCGCTCGTTACCCAAGCTGGAGTGCAATGGTGCGATCTCGGCTCACCGCAATCTCTGCCTCCTGGGTTCAGGCAATTTTCCTGCTTCAGCCTCCTGAGCAGCTGGGATTACAGGCACGCGCCACCATGCCCAGCTAATTTTTTGTATTTTTAGTAGAGACAGGGTTTCACCATGTTGACCAGGATGGTCTCGATCTGTTGACCTCGTGATCTACCCGCCTCAGCCTCCCAAAGTGCTGGGATTACAGGCTTCAGCCACCGCGCCCGGCCTAGTTTAACTTCTTAAATGAAAATCAGTTTAATAAAACATAGAGAAAACCATAGAGAAAATTTTTCTATGCAGATTTAAAGGGGACACTAGGGCCCTTAAAAAATGATAGTTGTATAGCTCTGGAATTTTATCTTATTTCATATTAAAATATAAGGTTCGCCTGCTTATAATGTATGAGATTAACACATACTACAACAGGATAGGTTTTTTTTTTTTTTTTCAATGCCATGTAGATGACAAGGAAAAAAAGAACACAAAGGAAAGGGGAAATAAAAGAAGGAGAGAATGAGTATTGAAAACCTTTCTCTGGAAAGCTGGGCAATGATTAAAGAGAGAGAAAAGAAAAGGACGAAGGCCAAGTGCAGTGGCTCACACCTGTAATCCTACCATTTCAGGAGGCCGAGGCGGGTAGATCTCAAAGAGACCAAGACCATTCTGGCCAATATGGTGAAACCCCATCTCTACAAAAATTAACTGGGCACGGTAGCACGCACCTGTAATCCCAGCTATTTAGGGGCTGAGGCAGGACAATTGCTTAAACCAGGGAATCAGAGGTTGCAGTAAGTCAAGATCATGCCACTGTACTCCAGCCTGGTGACAGAGCAAGACTCCGTCTCAAAAAGAAAAAAAAAAAAAGAAAGAAGAGGATGCTTAGGGAAGATATGTCTGTGCATATTTCATGTGTAGAAGAATCTGCTACACTGGCATAGCAGAGCAAACAAGCCAAAGAGAAGAAAGAAGTAGGCAAGGACACAATTTGAAGGTGAAGAGTATTTTGGCCAGGCGTTGAACACTGAGTGGCAAAACTTTCCCAGGGCAGCAAGCAAAGGTGGGTGTAGGCCAGGTAGGAACAGATATTCACAATGTGCCCTTTGGAAGACGGATGGAGGTTGGGAAGGTCAATGTAGCAGGCCATTTCTGGTATGAAATGCCTGGTGGTCCTTTTTAGACTATTACTGCATGAGATCTATTTCATTTTCAGTATCAATTACCTACCAAAGAAACACTGCATATAACCTTGTTCAGATCATATAAATGTCTCTGCAAATGCTCATCTATAAAATGATCTCTAAAGCTTTACACTATTTACACTAATATTTAATAGTTCGGTAGATACTATGTAGTTTATAGTAGGAAGTCTTAAAGGCCAAGCAACAATAAAAATTACACGAAAGATACAGAGGAAGAATAAAATAATAATGCTTATTCCAAAGAAGGGAATTAAAATGGGTAATAAACAGTGTGAGAAGATTTCAGTGTTATCTAGAATTGAGAATTCCCTGTTGCCTACTTGAAATCACACTGAGAATAACTTCTCTGATGTTATCACTGATGAGGTTGTGCTGGACATGTACACACAAGGGCAGACTCACCCAAACGCCCAGTTCTCAGGAGAAACCATTAGGCATAGCACATTTACATCATGAATATTCATCTTCTTTCTATCAAACTATCAGCATATTTTATCAGGTTCATTATCAGCATTACAAATCTGTAATGTAAATACTGTTGTGATGTTATATAGTAAATAATTGATCTGGTGAATGAAAAAAAACAAGCAGCAGTAAAGTATGACTAAAATGATGAGGAAGAAATATTTACAACATATTTGCAAGTTTGCTTAAGTGAGAAAAAAACTGACAGAAGTCTGTTCTGCACCACCTTTTCCTATATCAGATACTGGAATCCTGAGCAGGAATCACCGAGCAAGGTTTAGGATAATGTAAAAGGCATGCCTTATTAACTCTTGGACATCTCATTTCTTGGTTATAAATCCTATTAACTTGTATTACAAACTGGCATAAAACTTGGAGAGAAAAGATAATTTATGCTCAGTGTACAGAAGCTAATGTTTCTGTACTCCTGAGAAGCACAGGACCAGAAAATGAGAAAGTATGTATGTGAAACCTGGAGTCATCCACACTCCGCACAGGCAGCATGATAAACATGGCTCTGAGCACCTTACTCTTCAGCAGGAAGATGGCCTAAGTCGTCACTGACATCACTGATGCTTCATGTCTGAAACGTCTCTCATCTATTTCATAGCATCCCCTGCTCAGAAAAGGTGGTGATGTCTTACCAAGAACACATTTTTGGAAGTAAAAGAGGAATGTTTATTTTAAGGAAGGGACTATTATGGATCCTATTTTGCATTTTCTATTTTTCAAATGGCAAATGGAACATTCCTACAAAGCAAATGCTACCTACCAAGGTTTTCACTCATAATGACATTTTGACCCCATGTTAAGTGAAATATGCCAAAAATACAATATGAAAAACCTTACATGCTAAAAAAACAACTAGCTAAAAAAATGTCTAAATGTCTTTCCATATTCATTTTGAACTGGAACTCTACCTCATTGTGTCCTTGTTTTAAAATTCAATTTATAACTAATAAAAACACATCACAGAAAGGGAACTGAAAAGAGAACATAAACTTTAGACTGAAACAAACTAAACACTTCAAGTGAATTGCTACGATGACATATAGGTCAGTCCCAAATGACTAAAACAATTGTAATGAATGGAAGATAATTACTTATTTACACAACCTAGTCTCATGAGAGTCTCACATGCAGACACTCCAAAAGAAACACAGAACATCACAGAAATACTAAGATGATATAAGGACAGGCTTTTTTAAAAAAGATCAAGAGAAGCACATTCTAGTTCCAGGGTTTAGGACTATTCCAGTCAATTAAAATTAGTGTAGCAGATAGACCACAAACTCTCTTACCAAGTTACTACACTAAAAAAATTATCAGCCCAACAGTTGCTATAAGATGACTTATTCCTCCTACTATTAACTTTAATTTCAGATCATCTATAATTGAAAAAAATTCTAGAGTACACTATGCTCAAACCTAATACTCCTAATAATTAACATTTATATTGAATTTTTACCACTTTTAACATATTTAAGCAAAGCTTAATGGTAAATCATTTAGTCTTCTTAAATGATAAAAGATGACTGTTAGATGTAGATTTTATTACAAAACTTCAGAAAGTCGTTTTTCATTAAGGATACAGCAACAAGATGAAGTATACCCTTAAAGTGCATCCAAGATTTATCTTACTTGAAATTAATATCATAAAGGAAAAAACATATATATATATTTGTGTGTGTGTGTGTGTATATATATGTGTATGTGTGTGTGTGTACATATATGTATGCACACAAACACACATATATATATTTATATATACACATGCACACACCAACTGGCCATCAGTTATACACTGCTTATGGATAATTGCCAGCCTATGGGCTGGAACTTTTTTCAAGCTGGTTATTTGCATCTTAGTGCATTAACCCCATGAAGGAGGAAATGCAGTGTTGTGGAAAAAGTGTTGAGACAAAACACTTTACCGTGTGATCATATTATTCTGCTTTTCTCCCAGTATTGTTATGAGGCTCAGGTGAGGTGCTTCTTGTAAGAGTACGAATATTATCTTCCTCCTCAACAGCTATATGTTAACTTTAATTTAAAGAATACATAAAAAAATTGGAAGTCTTTATTTGGCACTAACATATGAGACCTTTTCTTAAGCCTACTTTCACGATATTTTTAATGATTTCAGTTTAAATGTGTAACATTTCTTCTGCCTGTCCTGACTGTGATTGTAAGTTCTAAAAACAATGAACTGTCTGCTGTAGATGTCCATTCTGAATACCTTCCCCAAAGTATGCACGCTATATAATGTATAGGCATATTTAGTGCATGTATCACATATATTAACACAGTTATATAAAATAACACCTGACAGAGTCAGTTCAGCCCCAATGGTGCAAGTCTCAGATGTAGAATGTTTCTGTGCAGTAATTTTATAGTTTTTTTTCTTTTTTTTGAGATGGAGTTTCTCTCTTGGTGCCCTGGCTGGCATGCAGTGGCGCGATCTCAGCTCACTACAACCTCCACCTCCAGGGTTCAAGCAGTTCTCCTGCCTCAGCCTCCCAAGTAGCTGGGATTACAGGCATGCACCACCACGCCTGGCTAATTTTGTATTTTTAATAGAGACAGGGTTTCTCCATGTTGGTCAGGCTGGTCTGCAACTCCTGAGTTCCTGTGATCCGTCCTCCTCGACCTCCCAAAGTGCTGAGATTACAGGTGTGAGCCATTGCACCTGGCCTATAGTCATTTTAAACAAATTTTTAGTATTTACCCTATTCACAGGTATACAATTAAAAGTTGCTACCAACATGGTAAATCACATGAGATCCCTTTATACCTTAAACCCCCAAACATATTCATTTTGACATACGCATTTGTGTTACTAATTTTCTTGCTATTCTCTAAAGTGATAGAAAAGCAGAGAGCCAGGCTGTGTTTCTAAGAAAGATCTCCCTAGAACAGAGCAACGAAGACAAGTAAAGGCAGTACTGCTAGCCCCATAGGTGGAAGCCTGAGCCTGCCATTGTCACTCCTTTAAGGAAAAGAGAGTGTAAACTTGCATGAGCTTTTTGCACCACACTATGTAATAATTATTTCATTAGGATAAGGTAATTCTGTAGTTATTCCAATGACACAAAATCAAAATTATCACAGAGAGAATCTACAGTGCATTACATTTGGAGATTAGGCTACACAGATACCCTTAACACCTTCACGACTTTGGAGAACTGGGGGCTCTGCCTTAATAACTAACTAAAGTCTCACACATTGTATGTTACATACCTATAAGTTATGTAGGGTCATAATTCCAGAATTTCTTTCAAGATATTCACATCTGGCAGTTTGAGAGAGACGGCCTTTGTATTACCCAGTGTTTCCTCTTCGTGGGCCCACAAGCTTCATATTCTAGACTGTCTTTGCAATTGGGCTGGGGCATTTCCACTGAAGGTGACATATGTCATGTGCAGGCTTGGCCTTTAAAAAACGTGGTGCCACATCCTAGCAATTGGTTTCCCCTGCTTCAGCAATGTGTCCCAGTTAGCTTAGATATAAAATGTGAAATGCTACTTAAGCCACATCAGATTTTTCATTAATAAGAAAAAAACTTAATAAACCTAATCTCAGATAAGCCTCTCATATCTGGAGCTGATCATTACTGTAACACAGATGTGGGAGGAACTGAGGTACAGAGGCAATATGATAGATTAGTGCCCTGGCCAACTGAAAGCAATAAAAATACCAAAAAAAAAATTAAGAGACTCTTCTAAAATGCATCAAATGTACCTGTTTAGAAAAAAGAATTCTAGGAGGCAGAGGTTACAGTGAGCTGAGATCATGCCACTGCAGTACAGCCAGGGTGACAGAGGGAGGCTCTGCCTCGAAAAAAAAATTATTCCCAGAAGCCAAAAACTGTGTTTTGATATAAAAAGGTCCAAAGCTAACTTTCATCGGGGCAGTGTTTAGCAAAACAGATGAACCTGATCTTCAGTTTCTAAAGCCTCCAAGTATGGAAGGTTATTGGAAGAAAAGGCCCAAGGCCTGCCCAAGGTGGACATCTAAAAGGAGGTTGTACCACATAAAGCAGAGCTCCTAAATATCAGGATGAACATAAATAGCATTCCCACAGGACTGCTAGAAAAAGTGGCCAACCAAACCTTGGCACTCCATTGCTGAGGAGATGAAAAAAGTCTCCCCTGAGTATTTGTAACCAGACATCAAATTCCCAGCAGAATTACACTCAGAATCTACACTGACAAATATGGTCCAAAAAAGTCTCAGACAGTGTTCTAAGTAGTTAGTGTTCCCACAGAACTGGGCTAGAAGTTCACTCAGCAGCCAGGAAAAAGCAAATGTAAATTCTCCTTGAATTTACTTTTAACCCACGCCTCAAATAATTCGCACACTTAAAGTTCTCAGAAATGTGAGGTCCTGGCCAAAAATCATAAAACACAGCAGGAATTAAGGTCACGAACTATGAAAGCAAAAGTGAACATAAAAGGCAGCTGGCTTACATAGAATTATTCTAGACTATAAAATCAATTTGATAATTATGTTTCGAGAAAGAGCCCCTTGAAAATGTGAGTAAAGGGCAAGCATGTAAGAAAGAAGAATCATGGCAGGAATTAAAAATGCAGAGGGTGGGTTTAGCAGCAGAGAGGTATAGCTGAAGCGGGACAGTGCATAGAACACAGAGGTGGTGAAGAACTTCAGAATGCAGCCCAGGGAGATTAAGACATAGGAAATATGAAAGTGCTGAGATGTATATGATACAAGGAGAGGATATTAAATACATTTAATTGGAGGTACAGAAGAAATAAGAAAAAGAAAAGGGCAATATTTGAAACGTAATAGTTGAGAGTTTTCCAGAACTGATGACAGACAGCAATCCATAGATGGAAGGAAATCCAATGGATCCCAAGCCAAATGCATTTCAGAAAGTTCATAATTATACCAATTACAAGGACAATACAGAAACCCCAAACAATAAAATACCTTAATGCAGAAGTCATATTTTAGATGTGGCTTTTTCTATCAGTGAATCTGCCAATTATACTTTTAAAAAGTAGCGTACTGCATCTTTAACTAGTAATATGTTGACCAGAGCATCTATATAGAGACAAGCTATAATTGAACACTTTAGCTGTCATACCATCAATTCAATGCAATATAACAAAGCTCAATGCTTCACAACAGCAGTAAGTTTCAAACTTCAGAAATAGTTGGGAATCTATGGATATTTAATAAACATATAATTTGATAACAAATCTAAACAGCGTATCTGTGCCCCTCATGCTGCTAACTGAAATCTTTTAATGACTTTCCAAAACCTGTGGCAAAAAGAAGTTCACATTCCACTGTGTGGAATTTAAGGCTCTTCACAATCAGTATCCCAATTAGTTTTCTAGTCTTATCTTCTGGCATTTTCCATACCACACCCCATATTTTATCTGCACAGTTACCTGTAAATCCTACAACATATCCTGCATCTCTGTATTTCTTTGCTGGCTCCTCTTGACTTGAATAACTTTCCCACAGTCATCCATAGCAAGCATCTACTCATCATTGAAGATTCTGTTGAACTGTAAGCTCAGTAGCAGGTATGTTGCATGAAAGGAAGGATTTCTGTTTATATTGTTAACTGCTCTATCCCTAGAAAGGAGCCTGGCAAATAGCAGGTACTCAGGAATTATTTGGTGAACTAATTGAGTGAATAAAATGTGCCCCAGTTTTCTATTCTTTCATTTTTTGGTACTAATCTTTGAACACTGTGTTGTGATTACATTTTTATAAATGTCTCCTTCATTGCACTTAATCTGGAGAGAAAAGATAATATACAACTATTTATTTTTATCCTTAATTGCCATGCAGAGCAACAAATACACAGAAGGCAGTCTGTAACTGTTGAGTAAATAAATGGATAGTATAGTTTGAAATTTGAATTCTTCTCCTCCCCTTCCATATTTTTCCAGAAAGCAACATGGCTAGGACATGCAAAGATCCAGGAAAAAAATGCAAAACTGGCTAAAGAATAGTGAGCATGCATTAACTGCCCCCCCGACCCCGTGCATTAACCAAACCACAATTTCTAGTAATGCCATGCTACAGATGGTGGGTAGTGACAGAGTAGAAGCAAAATGTCACTAGTACACTACGATGAGAGTGAAAATGGAAAGAACTGTCCACTATCTTTAAAAAGAAGTTACCCAATGAATGCCAAGTGTGGGTGAAGGGGAGGAAGGCAGCAAAACACACTGCCACGTGTGTACCTATGCAACTATCTTGCACCTTCTGCACATGTACCCCAAAACCTATAATGCAATAAAAATTTAAAAAAAAAAAAGTTACCAAATGATATTTTTAAACTGAAATCCAGTAAACCTCACAAAATTTGTTTGTTTAGTAAGAATTCTGTTGTATGCGCTACATTGATAGAAAATGTCCTTAGACACAGGCAAGTACTTCATGACTAAAACACCAAAAGCATTGGCAACAGAAGCCAAAATAGACAAATGGGACCTAATCAAACTCCACAGCTTCTGCACAGCAAAAGAAACAATCATTGGAATGAACTGGCAACCAACAGGATGGGAAAAAAATTTGCAGACTACCCATCTGACAAAGGGTAGCTTTGTCAGAATCTACAAAGAACTAAAACAGATTTACAAGAAAAAAAACAAACCCATTCAAAAGTGGGATAAGGATATGAACAGACAGACACGTTTCAAAAGAAGACATACTTGAGGCCAAGAAACATATGAAAAAATGCTCATCATCACTGATCATTAGAGAAATGCAAATCAAAACCACATTGAGGTACCATCTCATGCCAGTTAGAATGGCAATCATTAAAAAATCTGGAGACAATGGATGCTGGAGAGGATGTGGAGAAACAGGAACACTTTTACACTGTTGGTGGGAGTGTAAACTAGTTCAACCATTGTGGGACACAATGTGGTGCTTCCTCAAGGACCTAGAAATAGAAATTCCATTTAACCCAGCAATCCCATTACTGGGTATATACCCAAAGGATTATAAATCGTTCTATTATAAAGATATGCACACACGTATGTTCATAGCAGCACTGTTTACAATAGCAAAGACCTGGAACCAACCCAAATGCCCACTGACAATAGACTGGACAAGGAAAATGTGGCACATGTACACCATGAAATACTATGCAGCCATAAAAAATGATGAGTTCATGTCCTTTGTAGGGACATGGAAGAATCTGGAAACCATCATTGTCGGCAAACTGACACAAGAACAGAAAATCAAACACAGCATGTTCTCACTCATAAGGTGTTGAACAATGAGAACACATGGATACAAGGAGGGGAGCAACACACACTGAGGTCTGTTGGGAGGGGCCAAGGGAGGGACAGTCAGGGGGGTGGGGAAATCGGGGAGGGATGAAAAAGGGAGCAATGCCAGATGTGGGTGACGGGGGGATGGAGATAACAAACCACAATGCCATGTGTGTACCTATGCAACAATCCTGCATGATCTGCACATGTACCCCAGAACCTAAAGTACAATAAGAAGAAAAAAAGATCACGAAAAAAAAAAAAAAAGAAATGTCCTTAATGTTTATCACTGGAAATGAATGACTTCATCATTAGAAATTATTCTGAGACACAGAAACTAATCACCAGGCAACTTATGAATAATAAAGCTAAAGATTTTCTTCTAAGTGCCAAAAAAATCCAGTTTCCAATTATATCCAATTATAATGACAACAGTCAAAATATATAAGAATTACGTTAGCAACATGTGCCAAGCCTGTGTTTCCCCTGTTGAAGTTGTTTTCAAATGTCATTCACATTCAGCCGTTCAAAACAGGAAAGTGCTCAATTTAATTCTTAGTCAATTTAAAGTTACAACATTTTCTCTTGTTTTCTAGGCATGATAAACTGAAAACTTTCAGGCTTCTTTTCCACATTTTTGCTGGTCAATGACCAGAGGCAGAAAATTAAAGTGGCCACAAGAAAGCACACATGTTGAATTCCACTCACAGTTCAGACCCAAGCAGGGCCAATGTTTCCTTCTAGTGAGGAATGTTTCCTTCTACTCGAGTGTTTCTACTCAATGTTTCCTTCTACTCTAGTGTTAGAAGCTTTGTGAAGGAAAGGACTCATATTAGATTCGTTTTTGACTTACTGGTTGGAGCAGGTAGATCAGAGATTCCTCTTGGATTATTATAATTGGAAAAGGAGTGATGTGAGTTGCTTGGAACAGGGTATTCACAGATGCCATAATCTGGTCAAAACGCCCAGCAAGGCCTCCCAGTGTCACGATCACGTCAATCTAAGCAAGGCAGGTAAAATTGGGAGTCACATATCTTAAAAGTTTTAAATAATTAAACAGTATCAAACACCTAAATAGAGCTTTCAATACTATATCTCATTTGATAAGCAATAAAGATACATTTCCAGTCTTCAGATAATGAAATTAAGCTGCCAGTTCAAGGTCACATAATTAATAAGTGACAGTGCCTGGTGTGAAAACCAATGCTTTTAAGTACATATTATAAGTTTTTCCCATTTATCTATTCACTTAGAACATTAGCCATCTCTTCTTTTAAAACTCTGCTTATGTGTTCCTTTTCATGTGGAAGTCTTCTCTGATTTACAATTATCAGCAAAGCTGATATATTAATCATGAGAAAGAAAAGATGGAAGATCTTAATTAAAATATTACATAAAAATATATAATAAAACTGACAGTAATAATCATTCTATCTAGTATAAAAGAGAAGTAAAAATACAGAATGGTGTTTATGTTTTAAAATAATATATTAAAAAGGCTTAGATAATGTGTGATCCATAAAGATGGCATGGCTTTAGAATAATAACCTGTTAACCAAGCACCAAGAGACCCTATTTGATTCCTAGAGAAATTAGTAAGTTGTACCAGGTCATGAAGCCAAATGTGTGTTTCTCTGGTTCAATGGTTATACCTGGGATTTTGCATAGTGCTTTGTATCCAAGATGCTCAAAAGTTTGATGAATGAATAAATGAAGACATTGCAAGAAAAGACTCATTAGCCTAAGGAAGTAACAGATTAATTGCCATACTGTGGGAATGTATGCATCAAAATAGGGTTCCATGACAACACTAAAAGTAAATTATAGAGAAAGATCAAGTTCTGAAATAAGTTTCCTATCTCTGCGCTTATTGGAATGTAGGAAGAATGGGAATTTTTACTCTGGGTAACATGCTTCGCATTAAGCTTAAAATATTTTAAGACAGGCAAACAAATAACTAAAAGAGTATAACTGGATTATTTGTAACACAAAGGATAAATGCTTGGGGGGACAGATGCCCTATTTTCCATGCTGTGATTACTACACATTGTATGCCTGTACCAAAATATCTGTATGTTCTCCAGAAATATATACACCTAGTATATATTAAAAAATTAAAAAGTAAAGAAACCAGGCAAACCATAAATCTAAGGGATCTTTCCAGAATTTGAAGAATTAGGTTTTGTGGCTCAGAAAGACCATGTACTCTGGGAAGTATGTATTACTCTAAATACATAGGCAATGCCCAGGACATCTGTTAATATTCAGAGGAGAGAGTTAACTTGCAATCAATTAGACATAGACTTACCAAAGGGATGGCTTCTCTTTGTGATATCAAGTTAGGTAAATGATTTCTATTTATGTTTAGGAGGCCTTATTAAGGGGGCCTCTACAAACCAGTTGGGAAAGGCCTACAGATTATTTATGACTTCAGGAAAACTAGAGAGTTTGCTTTAAACTGAAGAAAAATACATCAAAAATAAGTTGTATATGGAATACAGAGAAAGTTCTAAAGCTGCAGTAAAAATTTCACAGCATATTCCTAGCCAAATAATCCTAAATGCATATTGGAAGCAAGGCCCGGTAAAAGTTTATTCACTATACAGAATCTGAAATCCCTTTTTTAGGTTCTCAATTTTTCATTACTATATGCTAAGCCTTGAGGGATCCCATAACCTTTAAGACTGAAATTTAATCCCCATCTTCTACAATGGGATATCATGATGAATAAGCAATATCTGTAAATCAATCATTAAATTTTTCAGAAGAAAGTAACAGCAAGATTACTTCTCATCACCACTCATTTTCCCTACAGGAAGTATTTAGCAAGATTGATTAAAAACACTAGAGGATCAATGCAAGCTGCAGGTGGGACAGAAAAGGAATTGACTTTGGATCATTTTTGCAGTTCTTTAGTCCTGGCTGTAAGTAGAACATTTGATATTCACAGAGATATCAGAAAGAGGGCAGGGTGTTCAATCTACAATAGACTATTATATATGGCAAGTGTTCTTTTCTATGTGAATCCAAAACCCTGTGCATTTATTTCTAACATCATCCAGTCATATTTTGTTATAAACACTGACATAGTTGTGAATCTCTCCTTCTAGAGGAGGTCTATGAATCACAGCCACTAGCACAGTGTTTGCAATAGAGTAGACAACAGGTATTTACTGAGCTTCCCTTGAGCCTATAAGTACTCAGGAAAAACTAAATAACCAGAGAAGCAAGAAGGTAATTATTAGGCTGAGTTAACATCACCTAACTCCTACAAAATAGTACTTTCCTACTTGGAAATGATTCCAAGAGGTAGTAGCTTTTGAAAAAAGCAAACACGTCATATTTATTAGCTCAGACACACATTTGATGGTTTTATAAGCTTCATTTATAAGCTAATGACAAGGAAAACTCAATCCATGTTTGCTGTTCATATCCCATGTGCTAGGAAATATTCTAACACTTAGTATCTATCAGCAAAGAATGCATAAGCCCCTGACTTCATGGAGTTAATACTCAAATGAAGGATAATATACACTTGATCAAAAAGTTCTTTAAAATGAATATACAAATTAGAATGTGAAAAAGGTGGTAAATGCTAAAAAAGAATAATAGAAAAAGGAAGATAAAAAATGTTGGTTGGGGGGATGTATCGACTTTAAATAAGATAGCTACAGTAGGCTACATTGGTAAAGTAATAAAGTAGACAAAGACCTGAAAGAAGTTGAGGGAATTAGACACATATATGGATACCTGGGGTGTTTCAGAGAACAGACTATAGTAAAATAGTGACAATGTTACATGGCTCCAGGCACTGGAAAAGAGCTTTAGGAGACAAGTTGCTAGAGCAAAATGAAAAATTAGTAGGAGAAGTAGGAAAAATCAGAGTAAACTGTGAGTGTTAGATTTGTGTAGAGCTTTGTTAAGTCAATGTAAAGTCCTTGATTTTTATCAACATTAAATGGGAACCATTTTGGGCTGAGGACTGATATGATCTATCTATGTTAAAAAGTCACCATGCTGAGTGTGTTGAGAATAAACTGTGGAAAGGCAAGGAGGAAAGCCAGGAGATAGCAAGGGATTATCATAATAATAGATAAGAGATAAGTTTGCTAGCCCTTATCACTCCATCGAACATGATTACCCATGGCATCTACACATGATCACCATAGTAATAGAGATAAGAGATAAGTTTGATAGCCCTTAACACTCTATCAAACATGATAACCCATGGGAACTACATAGCAAAACTCACTGGTCAATTCCCAGGCCTTTTATTACTCAATCCTTTAGCAATATCTGACAAGGGGAAAAAAAGTAAGGACAGCTTAAGAGACTAATGGGACACCATCAAGTATAACAACTTACACATTATTGGTGTACTAGAAGAACGCGAGAGAGAAAAAAGAACAGTAAATATATTTGAAGAAATAATGGCAGAAAACATCCTCAGCCTGTAAAATGAAATAGAAAGCAAATCCAGGAAGCCCAAGATAAATCACATAAGAAAAATCCAAAAGAGACCCACACCAAGACACAGCATAGTCAAATTGTCAAAAGTAAAAGAGTGTTGAAAGCAGCAAGGAAAAAGTGAATTGTCACATGTAAAGGAATCTCCATAAGACTATCAGTGTATTTCTCAGCAGAAATATTGCAGATCAGAATGGAGTTAAACGATATATTCAGAATCCTGAAGGGGGATGGGAGTTGTTCTGTCAACTGAGAATACTACTCCCAGCAATCTTGTCTTTTGAAAATGAAGAGGTAATAAAGACTTACTCAGACAAACAAAAACTGAGAGAGCTTATCACCACTAGACTTGCCTTACAAGAAATGCCAAAGGGAGTTCTTCAAGCAGAATAAGAGAACATGAATTAGTAATATTAAAAGATATGAAAGTATAAAACTTTAAGTATAAAAACAAGTATACTGTCAAATCGAATACACTCCAATACCAAGAAAGTGCTTGGTAAACAATTATACCTCTAGTATAAAGGATAAAAGACAAAATTACTAAAAATAAAACTACAGCTTTAATAATTTTTCAAGCAATTATATATCAGAAAAACATAAAGTAGAACATTAAAAACATAAAATGTGGAAAGTAGAAGGGTAAATGTGTAGTTTGTGTATGTGATCAAAATTAAGTTGTTAACAATTTAAAATAGCCAGATTTAAGTATAAGATATTTTATGTAAGCCTTAGGGTAACCACAAAGCAAAGTCCTGTAAGAGATACACAAAAGGTAAAAAGAAAGAATCTAAAGCATAGTATTAGAGGGAACCATCAAACCACAAAGGAAGAACACAAGAGGAAAAAAAGAACAGAAGACCTAAAATATAATTGCTCTACAGAAAACAGTGAACAAAATGGCACTAGTCCTGAAAATCCTAGCCACCAGAGCAATTAGGCAAGGGAAAGAAATAAAAAGTATTCAAACAGGAAAAGATGAAGTGAAATTGTATCTATTTGCTGATGTCATGATTTTATTAATATATATAGAAAATCCTAAGGAATCTACCAAAAATAGTTTAAACCAATAAGTTCAGTAAAGTTGTAGGATGCAAAATAAAAAACCAATCATTTCTATGCAGTAACAATGAACTGTCTGAAAAAGAAGAAAATAATCCCATTAGTAATAGGATCAAAAAAACACTTAGAAGTAAATTTAACCAAATTATAAGTGAAATATCTGAATACTAAAAAGTTTAAAACATTAATAAAAAAATTAAAGATGACACAAATAAATGAAAGGATATCCCACATTCTTGAGTTAGAAGAATTGTTTAAATGTCCATATTACCCACAATGATCTATAAATTCAATGTCATCCCTATCAAAATTCCAATGCAGTTCTTCATAGAAATAGAAAAAAAAATTCTTAAAATTCATATGGAGTCACAAAAGACCCCAGATAGACAAAGCAATCTTCCATAAAAATAACAAAGCTGGAGGTACCACACTACCAGATTTCAAAATACATTGCAATGCTATAGTAATCAAAACAGCATGATATTGACATAAAAACAGATACATCAGCCAATGGAATAGGATAGAGAGCCATGAAGTAAACCCACACATTTATGGTCAATTGATTTTCAACAAAAATGTGAGGAACACACATTGGAGAAAGTGTAGTACCTTCAATAAATGATGCTGGGAAAACTAGATATCTACATATGAAAGAAAGAAATTGGAGGGTAGGGATGGTAGTTCATGCTTGTAATCCCAGAACTTACAGAGGCCAAAGCAGGACGATTGCTTGAAGCCAGGAGTTCAAGACCAGCATGGGCAACATAGGAAGACCCCGTCTGTACCCCACACCCTCAAAAAAGGTTAAAAAAATTAGCTGTTTATGGTTGCATGCATCTATAGTCCTGCTACCTGGGAAGATGAGACAGAAGGATCTCTTGAGTCTGGGAGTTGTTTGGGCCGTAACCTCACCCCATATAAAATAATCAACTCAAAATGGATTAAGGACTTACACATACGACCAGAAACTATTAAACATAAGAATAAAACATGGATAAAAAGCTCTATGACCGACATTGTTCGGGGTAAAAACTTCTTATATAATGACCCAAAATCACAAGTAACAAGGACTAAAATAGACAAATGGGATTGGTTCAAACTAAAAGGCATCTGCACAGCAATACAAACAATTAATAAAGAGAGCACCCATGAGCTGGGAGAAAACATTTACAAATCATGTATCAGATAAGGGGCTACTATTCAAAATATACAAAAAAATCAAACTACTCTGTAACAAGACAGCAAACAACCCTTTTAAAATACAGGCAAAGGATTTGATGACATTTCTCAAAAGAAAACACAGAAATGACCAACAGATATGTGAAGAAATGTTCAACATTTTCTAATCATTCAGATGAATGTGAATTAAAACCACAATAAGTTATTACCTCACAACTTTCAGATTGGCTATTATCAAAAAGCTGAAAGATAAGTGTTGGTAAAGATGTGGGTAAAAGGGAACCCTTATACACACACTGTTAGTGGTTTTACAAATGAGTACAGCTATTTTTCCAAAAAAAGTATGAAATTTCTTCTAAAAACTGAAAAGAGAATCACAGTATGATCCAGCAATCCCACTACTGGTATATGCCCAAAGGAATGAAAATCAGTGTGCCAAAGAGATGTCTGCATTCCTACATTCATTGCGCCATTATTCACAATAGTGTATCCACCAAGTGGGTTAAAAAATGTGATATACATAAATTATGGAATATGATCCAGCCTTAAAAAAAACTAGGAAATTCTATAATTTGTGACATGGATGAACCTACACAATCCAGAAAAAAAGAAACAAATACTGTCAGATCTCACTTATACATGGAATCTATAAAATTCAAACTCATAGAAGTAGAGAGTAAAATGGTAATTATCAGAGGCTGGTGGGTGGGTGGAAAAAGACATTGGTCAATAAGTACAAAGTTACAGTTAGAAGAAATAATTTCTGGTGTTCTATTGCACAGCACAGTGATGATGGTTAGTAATGCATTATATAGCTCAAAATAGGTAAAATAGAGGATTTTAAATGTTCTCATCACAAAGAAATGATATTTAAGGTGATGGATATTCAAATTATCCTTATTTGATCATTCTACAATGTATATACATGTATTAAAACATCACTTTGTGCGCCATAAACATATAGTCACTTAAGTTAAAAAAAATTTGTGCACACATACATAAGGTACTCAGCACATACCTATTGTGCCATATTTTAAATATATAAAATGTAAAATACCAACTTCTGACTGCTTTCCATATATTTCCTACTCTAAGGTCAGGATATTTTACATGGACTTTTTGGTTTACCAGATGAGTACGATGGGAATAAAGGTGGCCTGTGCTTTCATATGTAATTCCATCTAGCGAACAGAACCTTGAAACCCTGGATCCAAACACTGGAGATCTAACTATAGCATGTATGCTACTTAATTAGCCATGGAACCACATTTATGCTACATGACCTCCTTGTGATCTGCGTCACTCATCTGTAATGGTAGGGGATGCACTGAATTCACGGCCATATTTTTCAAGATTCTTTTCACTTATAAGTGCACATAAGGTTCTCTGTTTTCCACCATAATAAATAGTCATCATGTGTACTTTAAGAAAATAAATACAAAAGTCAGCTTTGCATTATTTACCTTAACAGAATCATGACAAGACTGGTTGAGGACTATATAGCAGCAAAAGGGAAGCAATTTCATTTTTCAATTATAGCAGTAAAAATCTTTTAGTAAACAAATGAGAAGTTTTTCTCCATTTGTCCTAAAAAAAAAAGACTTAGAGTATGCATGAAGTCTGCAGCAAGCACAGTGGCTGTCAGCATATTTTAATTACATTTACTTTCCATAAATTGAATTCTAGGGATACATAAATGGACAATTTCTCTGTGGCTTTCCCTGATAGCTGGGTGATCACACAATTTAATGTGCAAACTGAGACACTTTCAAAAGTAAAAAGGGGGTATTATAAACAATTACACCAAGAATACAAGCATAAACTGGGGCTATACCATGTAAACCAAGGCACATGTTTACCCTCCTGCTGGAGAGTTACAACATTAGTATAGCCAACTTAACAAAATTAAATACTAGGTAGGGTATAAAAAAATTCACAGCATGCTTAATAAGGCTCCTTTAACTCTCAAAGATGTGCATTGCAGTCTAGTGAAGCGTCCATAGAATAATGGAATTCCTGGTTTGTTTGATCCTATAGTTGGAAGATGGAAGAGCCAATGCAGGGTTTGGAGGAATGAGTGGGATTAAGATAGACCAAGAACAAATAATCTGATCAAAAAAAAGAAAAGCAGTACTAAAACATGTTTTAGTAAGCCTACAAAATAATTCTCCTGATTAATATGAAGTACAATGAGAAAACAGAGAAAGTAAATAACTCATATTTCATAGTATCAAGTTTATGTTACATGGACAAACACAGGGTATACCTAGCTGGGTCTTGTCAGGCTGTGGAAGCACAACTGCAGGGATCCTGTTTCCATTTCAAGCAGGCTACATTATAACGCAAGGTCCAGTTTAATGTAAGCCTGATTTGGGTTAGAAAAAAGTAATGCCTCTTACAATGGCAACATTTTGAGACTTTCATTCAGATAAGAAATACAAGGAAATTTTAGATTTTTCTCAAATAATTCTTACTTCATCATCTCTGTCACAGCCTCATTTTGGACACATGCACACGAATGTTCATTGCAGCACTGTTTACAATAGCAAAGACCTGGAACCAACCCAAATGCCCATCGATGATAGACTGGACTGGGAAAATGTGGCACATATATACCATGGAATATTATGCAGCAATCAAAAATGATGAGTGTGTCCTTTGTAAGGACATGGATGAATCTGGAGAACATCATTCTCAGCAAACTGACACAAGAACAGAAAAAGAAATACCGCATATACTCACTCATATGTGGGTGAGAAAAATGAGAACACATGGACACAGAGAGGGGGTCTACTACACACTGGGGTCTATTGGGGGGAATGGGGGAGGGACAGTGGGGGGGGCTGGGGAGGGATAGCCTGGGGATAAATGCCAAGTGTGGGTGAAGGGGAGGAAGGCAGCAAAACACACTGCCATGTGTGTACCTATGCAACTATCTTGCACGTTCTGCACATGTACCCCAAAACCTATAATGCAATAAAAATTAAAAAAAAAAAAAGAAATCATAATGCACACCTGGACAATTCCACTGGACTTCTTATCTACAATGCTGCCTCTATAACCAAGTAATCTTTCAATTGGTTATGACAGTAAGTTTTCCAAATATTAAATCTGAGCTTGCCAATGTTCTGCTTAAAATTAATTATTGGTTCTCCAGGCTCCAAAAGATAAAGTCCATTTGCCTCCAGTTCCATCCCACAAATCACACCTTCAACTCCCATCCCAAATTTACATTCTAGAAATACAATCGACCCTCTGTATCCATGGATTCTGCATCCATAAGATTCTACCAACTGTGGATCAAAAATATTCAGAGAAAAGATTGTGTCTGTGCTTAACATGGACAGATTATTTTCCTTGCCATTATTCTTTAAATAATGCAGTATAACAATTATTTACGTAGCATTGATATTTACATTAGGTTTTATAAATAATCTAGAGATGACAAAGTATACAGAATGATGTACATAGGTTATATGCAAATATTATGCCATTCTATATCAGGGACATGAGCATCCACAGACTTTAGTATGTACGGTAGGTCCTGGAACAGATCCCCCATAGATACCAAGGAATAACCATACTTTAATTCTCAGTAAATGGCTGGGCACAGTGACTCATGTCTATAATCTCAGCACTTTGGGAGGCCGAGGTGGGCAGATCACCCGAGGTCAGGAGTTTGAGACCAGCCTGACCAATATGATGAAACCCCGTCTCTACTAGAAGTACAAAAATTATCTGGGTGTGGTTGCATATGCCTGTTATCCCAGCTACTTGGGAGGCTGACATAGGAGAACTGCTTGAACCTAGGAGGCACAGGTTGCAGAGGGTTGAGATTGCACCATTGTACTCCAGCATGGGCAACAAGAGCAAAACTCTGTCTCAAAAAAAAAAAATTCTCAGAAAACACGACAAGATTTCAAATTTTAGTGCTTGGACTATCACCTTTTCTCTCCTTTCTTCGTAAAGCATATAACTACTGTAAATACTTCCAAAGGACCCTACCTCCACCACCTAAAAAAAGTGAACTTGTTTGGATAGAGTGCTTTCATCCTACTTTGCTAAACTGTTAACACAGTGTTATTAAGAAATGTTATAAACATGTTGTCTTAGCTTGGGCTGCTATAACAAACTAGACTGAGTAGCTAAACAACATTTATTTCTCACAGTTTTTGAAGCTGTGAAGCCCAAGAGCAAGGTCTCAGCAGACTCAGTTCTGATGGGGACCCTCTTCCTGGTTTGCAGAGGGCCACCTAGCCATTGCATCTTCACATGGGCATGACAGAGAGTACCGAGAGAGGAACAAGCTCTTTTTTTTTTAAATAAGGGCTAATCCAATTCAAAAAGCCTCAACCCCCATGAACTAATTACCTTCCAAAGGCCGAACCTCCTAATACAATCACACTGGGGGGTTAGGATTTCAACATATGAATTTGGGGGGGGCACAAACAGTCTATAACACGTTTATTAATAAATCTTTTTTTCAACATTTTTTTAAAAAGTGTTTTTAAAAAAGGAGAAGAGACACAAACATGAAGAATGAGCAATGTATACATGCTTATTTGCATTTGAAAAATTGGGCCGGGCGCGGTGGCTCAAGCCTGTAATCCCAGCACTTTGGGAGGCCGAGGCGGGTGGATCACGAGGTCAAGAGATCGAGACCATCCTGGTCAACATGGTGAAACCCCGTCGCTACTAAAGATACGAAAAATTAGCTGAGCATGGTGGCGCGTGCCTGTAATCCCAGCTACTCAGGAGGCTGAGGCAGGAGAATTGCCTGAACCCAGGAGGCGGAGGTTGCGGTGAGCCGAGATTGCGCCATTGTACTCCAGCCTGGGTAACAAGAGCGAAACTCCATCTCAAAAAAAAAAAAAAAAAAAAAAAAAAAAACTATGGGAGCTGTGATGAGGATCTGTGCTAAGACCCAACATGTGTCTGCTATAAATCATAACCCCTGGTAAAAGTTTTAGCATAAAATCCCAGGCAGTCTATACCTGTATTAATCTTCTAGCATTGATGCCCCTGTACCTCTCTGGAGAGCTAAGCCAAGGAACTCCAACTTCCTTGCATAAGTGGAAGAAGAAAGTTTTGCTGCAGAGGTCCCTGACACACTAGATAGGAACCTGCAGTGGAAGAGTCCAGGAGAGACTGACAGATACCTGTAAAGTTCTCTAGCCTGTTAAAGGAAGCAAATGTGCATACTGCCTGAACCAAGGATGCATGTGTGATTATTACTTTCTCTCAGTACTGCCTATTCTTTGACATCCGAGACTTCAGGGTTTTACCTTTAACTTCGAATACTCAAAATAAACACTCCCCTTTTTCTGGTTAGCCCTTACTATACCTTCAAGATTCATCAGACTGACCACCTCCACTAGGAAGGAGTCTTTGAACACTCTAGACTGGAAAACGTTTGCTTCCAACCTGCTTCTCACCCATCCTATTAAAATTCTACTGTAGCACTAAGTACATCTAAAAGACAGGAAAGTCTTAGAGTTAGAAACTGGGTCTCACTCAGTTTGCATTTCTCAATCTATAATACTTATTAGAGTGTCTCACATATGCATAACAAATGTTTGTTAGCTGAATAGTTACAGAGGTTTTGATTTTGTCAAAAAAGATCAATCAGCACCAAGTATATACTTTTAAGGCTAATTTCTGAAGTCTCTATTCCTTTCTCAAATTCTTAATGGAGAAAATGACTAAAGTATTATTCTTCAAAGAACATTGTAATTGGTTCTTTTATTACTGTAATTAGATTTTCCATCCTTCAATGCAGCTGGCACACAACCATTATGTTATTTTTCTAAATTGCCTTATGATTTTCTGTTCAAAATTTTTTAATAGCTTACCATTATCTATATATCAAGGCTCAAATTTCTTATCTAGAAATTAAAGATTCTTCATATGTTGACCCCAAACAACCTAACCCTGATGACTGCTGTGACATTTCTCCTCATTTAGAGCATTCCCCAGGTACACTGGATGCAGTGCTTTTATCATGGTTATGCTTTTATTTACCCTCAGGTTGCTTCAAAGAATATCTGAAAGCACTTTAACTTCAGGTACTCTGGTTATGAACAATGACTGAGTTCACTCCCTGAACAGTGAAAAGCTTTTCTGATTCACCCTGGCCAAGGATTTTGACTCTTTTAATTAAACATTTCAAGCCTGGTTGTAATAATAGTGCTTTCCTCACAAAGCTGTCTCGAATATTGATATTTCCTTGATTAACTAGACTATAGGTTTTCAAGCCAGATCAGTGAGATCCCTACAGATGGGACATTTTTTCCATATAAACAAAAACAGGGTGATATCCAGAAAATGCAGAAATGTGTTATTTTTCCTCTCCTATAGATGCACCAAAGGACAGGAAGGGCAAACATGCACGTATTTACATTTCCCTATATCAAGAGCAAGTGGAAAGGAGAGTTGAATGGAATTTAAGAAGCATACCCTTTTGGGAAGCTTTTATTTTTTAAACAATTTTATTCAATTTATCTTTGCTGAAAATTAAATTCTTTGAGGAGAAGAGTAAGAACTATGAGTAAATAACATTACATAAAATCAGGGTCCGTATAAATAGCATGGACATCGTAAAACCTACTAGAGGTAATTATGGTGTCCAGATCTCTCACATTCTCAGGATATGAAGATATTTTAGGGAATTCAAGCATATTCCTTTTGAATTAAAGGGGTTATAAGGAATGGAAAGAACCATTGTTTGCGGTTTAAAATGGCCGTAATACCTAGCATAGCATCTTCAACACACTAGGTGTTTAGTGCAAAATGAAAAATAAAAGTATGACATATCATATTCAGAAACAATTAGCTATTTGGAGGTAAATTTTGAAAGGATATTCCAATTTTATTATATAAATATTGCTTGGTACACAACTGAAAATATCCCAAAATGTACTGTTGAAGTCCTACTGAAATAGTACCAAGTATTTTTTACTCTGGCTAAAAATCCTCTAACATACATAATGCCCTGCTAAAGTTGAATACCTGAAAGAACACTAACCACTCATTCCTTCCCTTCCCATGGAAAATGAGTTATCATAACTCAGAATCTGTATCCTCTTTCTTCAGTCACACCCACCAGTGACCAAGTTGACAAAAGACAGATAATTTTCCAAGCCACTTTGGAACTGATTGACTGTGATAAACATATGCTCTGGTCCCAGGAGATTAGTCTATCTGTACTTGTGATCATCTCTTAATAGCAACTATCCTCTCTTTCATCAACATGATTCGTTTTAATCTAAGAACATTTCTTGCTTGAATTTAGCCATGAAATAAGTCTTAGTTGCATAGTGTCATTGAAAGTGATACATGAAACACTTGGCTTCCATGTCTCGATCAATTCGATTTGGCTATTTGTGGTAGTTTTGGTGTATTATTTTCCCCAAAGTTTAGTGGTTTAAAACTGTCTTCACTTTTTATTGCCCAGTTATAATAGGTGGCCATCAGACTTGCTGTAATGTAATCCTTAGCTCTAGTGATCTGGTGTAATATACATAGTTTACATTAATTATCTCCTTTCCACCTTCTGGGAGAATAGAGAGCATTTTGATTGCAAATTTTGCACTTTGTCATTAACACTCAGGTTTCTAGATATGCACTGGACCATTTTATCATTGCCAAATAAGAATGTTAAACATGTTACTGTGTGAGATTACTTTTTCTTGCAATGCAGTAAGTTTGCTTCATAAGACGATCACCTCATCACCCCCAGGTTGACTTAAAGTGATAAGCAACACTATTTGCTATTTTGCTTAAACATAATCCATGTCCATGAGCATCATAGTAAATCTTTAATCTGGGATAAAATATTTGTTCAATAATAGTTTCCTCTCTAAAATAATTCCCTTTATTCATATGAATGCTTTACAAAATATCAGAATCTTTAGGGTCAATCTTATAGGCATCTAAACCCACTAATAGAAATAGATAACAGAATTAAATTGTAATCAATATAATTTGATTTCCATATTCCTATTTCCTAATATGTTTCAAGACATTCTGATCCAGTTGTTCATATTAAGAGTTATATACATCGACATATATGTTCACTGGGGAAGGTACACAGCAGATTCAGGAAAGAACCTAATATGCATCTGGATTTTAGTATGCCATTTTCTATTATGAAACAGCATGTTAACCATAGAGTTCTAACTACAAATGGGCAAACAGAGGCTCATGGACACAAAAGAAACATCTTCTACTTCCAGCTACTAATAAGAGGAGATGGATAGAGAGTGAGTACTATAGAATTCCATCTTCCTCTTTAATTTAAATGGAACTTTCTGAGATACCTAGGCTCATCGCCTAACACAAAGCAAAAAGTTACATGTATCTCTTTTCTTCATTACCTATTTAATTGCCATAAAAATATATTGATCTGACATGCACAGACTTGTAATGAGCAGTACATCATTCCAGTTTTACAGTCATGACTTCGACTAGAAGCAAAATATGTATTTTTTTTTTTTTGAGACAGGGTCTCACACTATTGCCCATACTGAAGTGCTGTGGATAATGGCTAAACTGAAGCCTTGACCTCCAAGGCTCAAGCTATCCTCTCCCCTTGGCCTCCCAAGTAGCTGGGCATGCACAACCATACCCTGCTAAATTTTTTTGTTGTTGTTTTTAGAGACAGGGTCTCACTATGTTACCCAGGATGGTCTCAAACTTCTGGGCTCAAGCAATCCTCTTCCCAAGCCTCCCAACGTCCTGAGATTATTGGCATAAGCCTCTGTGCCCAGCCCAAAACATTTCTTAAAAACATAGACGCTATTATCATTGTGGACAATAGTAATTACAGATACAGGCACTATCACATGTAATATTTCTGGCTAAGGAATATGCAGAATGAAGACAAATTTTATAATCTAAGTAATTTCAGGATGCTCTATTATATGTGCGTTATTCTTACTTAAGTCCTCAATACATAGTTTCCTTCTCTATCTTCAGTTTCTGCATTCTCACAATGCTGTAATTCAAAATAAAATCCTCCTTTTTTATGTAAGGTCACAATGTCATTTGCAGAGAAGCCCCACACAAACCAAATCTGGAATTCTCTGCATTAATAAGAAATTTTATCTGGCAAGTGAGTCATCAAACTGAGACTCCTGGTAAGCAGATAAAGTTAACCCTTGTCTTGGGGCCTATAAAAAGCATGTTTCTCCTCTGGCAGGGATGGATTAGGTTGCCACAGCCTCTAAGGTAGTAAGCTTTTTATATCCGTAGCAACATCTCCCAAGTCACTTCAAAGCACTGGGTTTATCTATTTTCTCTTGTTGCACAGCACTATAAAAAAGATTGCTGGTCTCTAAAAAGGAGAAACAAAGATGCGAATTCCTCTTTTGAAGGCTTCTCCAAAATGATCTAGGAAATAGCCTGCTAACACAAGCTGATGCCCAGAAATCTTTTCCTTCTCTTTGCTTCTTTTTCTGATACTTAGCTTGCACTACATTTGTTCCAAAATCTGAACATGTAAGTAGTTACCTTGGCACTCAACAAACAGAACACTGTTGTTATATACAAAAAAGCAAGGAGTGGTGTATGTCGACATATTTGTGTGTAACTGAATAATATATATAAATGAATATGTGTGTCATGTTACTTTCTAAAATTTTATAAAAATTATCAATTTAAGCTTACCATATCCCTTTGAGGCACACAAGCACAGGCAAAAAAGGTAGAGAAACTTGCTATGTAAGTATTACAATGCCTCCATTATAGAGCTGATGTTGGAAATGAACAGTATTGCTTTTATTTTCTTCTTCAAGAAAGCAAGATTTATTATTGTCAAATTTACATTGGCAATGGCATATGAGACAAGCTTTATGTATTCTCATGTTTTAGCTCTTGACTTTTACAAGTAACTTAGAACTTGGAAGAAGCAGGTCCCAAAAGTTATAAAATACCAATTAAGGAAATGAGAGGGAGATATTATTGATCTGCACAATTTTTTACTTAAACACAGCACACATCCTACTGAAGATCCTCTGTTATATGTATAAATACTGAAGGTATTTATAATCAAATAATCATATATAATCTTATATTAGTGGATATATAACCATTTAAAATATAATTATATATAAGCATATAATAGTAGATATAATAATGAATATTTCCAGGTACTGACAAAATAAAAAATTTCTCAATAGATAAGATCTGTGACAATAGAATAAGCCTTATTAAGTTAAAGCAAATACTTCATGTTTGCTAACATTTGGTAAGAGTTTATTACAAAAAGATTCTTCTGTATTTGTAACTACTCATTTATTTAATAAATATTTATGAAGTGCCAACTATGTGCCAGGTATGAGGTGCTGAGAACACAGCAGAGAACAAACATGTACAATTCCATGTCCATGTGAAGTCTATAGTATACTGAGTGAATATGTAATAGAAACAAATATCCCAAATATATAGTATGTCAGATGGTGACAAGAAAATTGAGCAGGGGAAGATACAAGGATGGCTCAACCAAGGGACTCAAGAGTTAGAGTGAGAGGTGCTGCTTTAACTATGGTGTTCACAGAAGGCCTCAACACGAGCTGCAAATTCATTAGGGAAAAAATACTATATTATTCCATTTTCTCAAAGAGGAATTATATATAAATAACTGCTGAGTAATCTATCTAAAAGAAGTTGAATTTATTCTGTAGAGGCAAGTTACAGTATTTATTACAATAGTCTGAATCATTCTATGGTCACCTGTAAATCTGTCTCCTCTATTAGACTGAAGGCTGTTTGAGTTCATGGACTTGGTCTCAAAATCATAGCATACTGACTTAAACAGAACAGATACTCAGTAAAAGTTTGTTAATTGGACTGGAAGAAGATACCTAGCAGCTTCTATAGTGTATCTAAGAGGAGGAAGTTTGCCTGTGGAACTCTATCATGAACTTTTGCCTAATCTTAGAGTAATATATCCTTCCATAAGCATAAGGCACCCAATGTCCATACTAGAATTAGCAAGGGTAGAGCAGATCCTTCCTTTGTTCTCCACACCAAGGAAGGTACAAAAATAGTTAGCTGGGTTGTGCAACTCACTTTCTGTTGGGTTCCACTATTAAATATAGATATATTTAATATATATTGGTTCCCTGGTAATAGGGGTAGTTCCAGACCTCACCTGGGAAATACTTTAACATGTAAGAGGTTCTCAGTTTACTTCAAGGTTCTGATATTGAGAGGTTTTGTAAAATTAAAGTTATGTCCAAAAACACCCACAATGCTATGTTGAGAGTCCCATGAACCTGAATAAACTGTCACTAATTTAAGAGATCTCTAAGACATACTCTAAATCTTAAGTGATACTACCCCACAAAATATATTAGATTTAGTTGCACAAGAGTGTATTACTATTACTACCACTACTACTGCCAATTTTTAAAATAAGGATTTCCTATGAGTCAGGCACTGAAGTGCTTTACCGCATAATGCTGTTATAGTAGGTTAGTATTCTTTACAGATGAGAAAACAAGGTGGGAGAGTCCATTTTAAAGAGGTGAAAGTCATTTTTAAAGAACTTAAAAATCTTTCTACTGTCATGCAGCTAAAAAGAGTGCCAGGCCTACTCTGAGCACCTGAATACCTGATTTCTAATTACAGTGCTTTAAAGATTAACATTTTAGGTCGATTTTCACAAGATGGCATCATAGAGGCGACTCAGGATTGCAGCTCTCTGTGAAGGCGCAGAGGGTGAGTTTTAGCTGCATTCTCAGACGGTCCTTTTTTGCCCACAGAACGTTGAAAGTCCCAGGTGTGGGAGAGACACAGGACGCTCGCGCAACAGGCTCGCGCGGCCGGTTGGGCCAGGCTGGCGCCACACTGCACAAAACTCACTGGTCTGCATGCCCTGTTAAACCGGCAACCTGAGATTTGGAAGGGCAGATTGGCATGTCCATCTGATTGAACGGGACTTGGACAATGAGCCAGACCAGGATATTCCTGGGAAACGTGATCTGAGCCAGTGCAGTGGGCAGCGGCACGGGAGATCACACGGATCCCAGTGCCCTATCGACAGGCTACTGGGGCGCCAGTGAGATAGTCGACCGTTCAGCTTGGGGAGAGGAAGAGAGAGAGAGAGAAAGGATGGACTCTGAGGCAGGGAGCTGAGTGATCGAGCTCGGCGGGTCCCACCCTCACGGGGACAAGCAGGGCGGCGACTGGAGGCGCTCGGGGCTGAGAATTGTGCTGCCAGCATCTAGGATGGTGCAGCCCGGTGGGGGAGGGGCGTCCGCCACTACGGACGCAATCCGCCCCTACTAAAGTACCACCCAGGGCTGACGCAGCCTGCCGTTGCCGAGGCAACCTGCCATAACAGAGAGACTCCACCAAGAGGGCGGAGCAAACCACAGCAAAACAGAGCCCACGGCAGCAGGGGGGACCCGCGCTAGCAGGGTGGAGCCTCGGCCGGCAAATAGTGATTAGACTGCCACCTAGCGGGGCAGGAAAGTGCAACAGATACTCATGAAGAAAGCCCCAACTCCCTGAGACAGAGCATCTAAGGGGAAAAAAAGGGGGGGTTTTATGAGTTCTGTAGCAGCAGACATAAACATATCCTCCCAACATCCCTGAATGAACAGCGGAGCTCACAGCTCAGCACTGGAGCTCCTATAAAGCACAGACCGTCTCCTCAAGCAGCTCCCTGACCACTGTATATCCAAAAAGTCACCCCAAAAAAGGACTAATCAGACTGACATTTGGTGGTCATCATTCTGGAACAAAGATAGGAGAAGAAGAAACTGGTAGCAACCCTCACTGTTCCACAGCTGCTACAGGTGTACCCCAGACAAGCAGGGCCTGGAGTGGACCTCAGCACTCGTACAGCAGAGGGGCTAGACCATTAGAAGAAAAACTAAGTAACAGAAATACTTCATCATCAACAATGTGGGCGTCCACTCAGAGACCCAATTGAAAAATCAGCAACTACTAAGACGACAGGTGGATAAATCCATAAAGATGGGAAGAAACCAGTGCAAAAAGGAGGAAAACACCCGAAACCAAAACACCTCACCTCCTACAAAGGACCAAAACTCCTCACCAGCAAAGGAACAAAGCTGGACGGAGAATGAGTGTGACAAAATGACGGAATCAGACTTCAGAAAGTGGATAATGAGAAACTTCAGTGAGCTAAAACAACATGTTCTAAAACAGTGCAAATAAACTAAGAACCTTGAAAAAAGATTTGAAAAAAGATTCGAGGAAATGATAACAAGAATGGACAACTTAGAGAGGAATATGAATGAATTGAAGGAGCTGAAAAACACAACACGAGAACTTTGTGAAGCATGCACAAGTTTCAACAGCCGAATTGACCAAGCAGAAGAAAGGATATCAGAAGTCGAAGATCAACTCAATGAAATAAAACAAGAAACCAAGATTAAAGAAAAAAGCGCAAAAAGGAATGAACAAAATCTCCAAGAAATGTGGGACTATGTGAAGAGACCCAACTTACATTTGATAGGTGTACCAGAAAGTGATGAAGAGAATGAATCCATGCTGGAAAACACTCTTCAGGATATTATCCAGGAAAATTTCCCCAACCTAGCAAGACAGGTCAATACTCAACTCCAGGAAATACAAAGAACACCACAAAGATATTCCGCAAGAAGAGCAACCCCAAGGCACATAATCATCAGATTCACCAGGGTTGAAATGAAGGAGAAAATACTAAGGGCAGCCAGAGAGAAAGGTCGGGTCACCCACAAAGAAAAGCCCATCAGACTCACAGCAGATCTCTCGGCAGAGACCCTACAAGCCAGAAGAGAATGGGGGCCAATATTCAACATCCTTAAAGAAAAGAACTTTCAACCCGGAATTTCATATCCAGCCAAACTGAGCTTCATAAGTGAAGGAAAAATAAAATCCTTCATGAACAAGCAAGCACTCAGAGATTTTGTCACCACTAGGCCTGCTTTACAAGAGCTCCTGAAAGAGGCACTACACATAGAAAGAAACAACCAGTACCAGCCATCCTAAAAGCATACCAAATGCTAAAGAACATCAACAAAATGAAGAATCTCCATGAACCAATGGGCAAAACAGCCAGCTAGCATCAAAATGGCAGTATCAAATTCACACATAACAATATTAACCCTAAATGAAAATGGGCTAAATGCACCAATCAAAAGACACAGACTGGCAAATTGGATAAAAAACCAAAACCCATCGGTGTGCTGTATCCAGGAAACCCACCTCACATGCAAGGATACACAAAGACTCAAGGGATAGAGGAAGATCTACCCAAGCAAATGGAGAGCAAAAAAAAGGAGGAGTTGCAATTCTCATCTCTGATAAAATAGACTTTAAAGCAACAAAGATCAAAAGGGACAAAGAAGGTCATTACATAATGGTAAAAGAATCAATACAACAAGAAGAGCTAACGATTCTAAATATATATGGACCCAATGCAGGAGCACCCAGATATATAAGGCAAGTTCTTAATGACTTACAAAGAGACTTAGACTCCCACACAATAATAGTGGGAGACTTTAACACTCCACTGTCAATATCAGACAGATCAACCAGACAGAAAATTAACAAGGATATTCAGGACTTGAACACAGACCTGGAACAAGAAAACCTGATAGACATTTACAGAACTCTCCACCCCAAATCCACAGAATATACATTCTTCTCAGCACCACATCACACCTACTCCAAAATTGACCACATAATTGGAAGTAAAACACTCCTCAGCAAATGCAAAACAACTGAAATCATAACAAACAGTCTCTCAGACCATAGTGCAATCAAGTTGGAACTCAGAATTCAGAAAATAACTCAGGACCACACAGCTGCACGGAAACTGAACAACTGGCTCTTGAATGTTGATTGGATAAACAATGAAATGAAGGCAGAAATAAAGAAGTTCTTCGAAACCAACGAGAATGAAGACACAACGTACCAGAATCTCTGGGACACGTTCAAAGCAGTCTGTAGAGGAAAATATATAGCAGTAAGTGCCCACATGAGAAGAGTGGAGAGATCCAAAATGGACACCCTATCGTCAAAATTGAAAGAGCTAGAGGAGCAAGATCAAAAAAGCTCAAAACCTAGCCGAAGACAAGAAATAACTAAGATCAGAGCAGAACTGAAGGAGATAGAGACACGAAAAACCCTTCAAAAAATCAATAAATCCAAGAGCTGGTTTTTTGAAAAGATCAACAAAATAGACCACTAGCCAGACTGATAAAAAAGAAAAGAGAGAACAACCAAATAAAACGATAATGGGGAAATTACCACAGATTCCACAGAAATTCAAACCATCATCAGAGAATACTACAAACAACTCTATGCACATAAACTAGTAAACCAGGAAGAAATGGATAAATTCCTGGACACCTGTGTCCTCCCAAGCCTAAACCAGGAGGAAGCCGAAACTATGAATAGACCAATAACAAGGTCTGAAGTTGAGGCAGCAATTAAGAGCCTACCACACAAAAAAAGCCCAGGTCCAGATGGGTTCACAGCCGAATTCTACCAGACACACAAAGAGGATCTGGTACCATTCCTTCTGAAACTATTCCAAATAATTCAAAAAGAGGGAACCCTTCCCAAATCATTTTATGAGACCAACATCATCCTGATACCAAAACCCGGCAGAGACTCAACAAGAAAAGAAAACTTCAGGCCAATATCCATGATGAACATTGATGCAAAAATCTTCAGTAAAATACTGGCAAACCGACTGCAACAGCACATTAAAAAACTTATCCATCATGATCAAGTAGGATTCATCCCAGGGATGCAAGGCTGGTTCAACATATGCAAGTCTATAAATGTAATTCACCACATAAACAGAAGCAAAAACAAAAACCACATGATTATCTCAATTGATGCAGAGAAGGCATCTGACAAAATTCAACAGCGCTTTATGCTAAAAACCCTCAATAAACTTGGTATTGATGGAACATATCTCAAAGTAATAAAAGCTATTTACGACAAACCAACAGCCAGTATCATACTTAATGGGCAATAACTGGAAGCATTCCCTTTGAAATCTGGCACTAGACAAGGATGCCCTCTCTCACCACTCCTATTCAACATAGTACTGGAAGTTCTAGCCAGAGCAATCAGGCAAGAAAAAGAAAAAGAAATGAAGGGTATTCAAATAGGAAAGGTGGAAGCCAAGTTGTCTCTATTTGCAGATGACATGATAGTATACCTAGAAGACCCCATCACCTCAGCCCCAAAACTCCTGAAACTGATAAGCAACTTCAGCAAAGTCTCAGGATATAAAATCAATGTGCAAAAATCACAAACATTCCTATACACCAATAACAGACTTAAAGAGAACCAAATCAAGAATGAACTGCCATTCACAATTGCTACAAAGAAAATAAAATACCTAGGAATACAACTCACAAGGAAGGTAAGGGACCTCTTTAAGGAAAACTACAAACCACTGCTCAATGAAATAAGAGAGGATACAAACAGATGGAGAAACATTCCATGTTCGTGGTTAGGAAGAATCAATATCGTGAAAATGGCTATACTGCCCAACGTAATTTACGCAATCAATGCTATGCCCATCAAACTACCATTGAATTTCTTCACAGAACTGGAAAAAACCACCATGACCTTCATATGGAACCAAAAGAGAGCCCGCATAGCCAAGTCAATTCTAAGCAAAAAGAACACAGCGGGAGGCATCACACTACCAGACTTCAAATTATACTACAAGGCTACAGTAATCAAAACAGCATGGTACTGGTACCAAAACAGAGATATAGATCAATGGAACAGAACAGAGGCATTGGTGGCAACACAACATATCTACAACCATATAATCTTGGATAAACCAGACAAAAAGAAGCAATGGGAAAAGGATTCCTTGTTTAATAAATGGTGTTGGGAAAACTGGCTAGCCATGTGCAGAAAGCAGAAACTGGACCCCTTCCTGACACCTTACACTAAAATTAACTCCAGATGGATTAAAGACTTAAACATAAGACCTGACACCATAAAAACCCTAGAAGAAAATCTGGGCAAAACCATTCAGGACATAGGAGTAGGCAAGGACTTCATGACCAAAACACCAAAAGCATTGGCAACAAAAGCCAAAATAGACAAATGGGACCTAATCAAACTCCACAGCTTCTGCATGGCAAAAGAAACAGTCACTAGAGTGAATAGGCAACCATCAGAATGGGAAAAAATCTTTGCAGTTTACACATCTGACAAAGGGCTGATATCCAGAATTTACAAAGAACTCAAACAGATTTACAGGAAAAAAACAAACAAGCCCATTCAAAAATGGGCAAAGGATATGAACAGACACTTTACAAAAGAAGACATACATGAGGCCAACAAACATGAAAAAATGCTCATCATCACTGGTCATTAGAGAGATGCAAATCAAAACCACATTGAGATACCATCTCACGCCAGTTAGGATGGCGATCATTAAAAAATCTGGAGAAAGCAGATGCTGGAGAGGATGTGGAGAAATAGGAACACTCTTACACTGTTGGTGGGAGTGTAAATTAGTTCAACCATTGTGGAAGACAGTGTGGCGATTCCTCAAGGACCTAGAAATAGAAATTCCATTTGACCCAGCAATCCCATTACTGGGTATCTATCCAAAGGACTATAAATCGTTCTACTATAAGGACACATGCACACGAATGTTCTTTGCAGCACTGTTTACAATAGCAAAGAACTGGAACCAACCCAAATGCCCATCGATGATAGACTGGACTGGGAAAATGTGGCACATATACACTATGGAATATTATGCAGCAATCAAAAATGATGAGTTTGTGTCCTTTGTAAGGACATGGATGAATCTGGAGAACATCATTCTCAGCAAACTGACTTAAGAACAGAAAAAGAAATACCACATATTCTCACTCATAGGCGGGTGAGAAAAATGAGAACACATGGACACAGGGAGGGGGTCTACTACACACTGGGGTCTTTTGGGGGGAATGGGGGAGGGACAGTGGGGGGGGCTGGGGAGGGATAGCCTGGGGATAAATGCCAAGTGTGGGTGAAGGGGAGGAAGTCAGCAAAACACACTGCCATGTGTGTACCTATGCAACTACCTTGCACGTTCTGCATATGTATCCCAAAACCTATAATGCAATAAAAATTTAAAAAAAAAGACAAAAAAAAGATTAACATTTTATTAAATCTTAAGGTGGTATTATTACTTTCAATAATAAGTATATTCATTATCATAATTGGTAGAAACAAGCAAGATGCTAAAGCACCTGGACACCTGTCACAGGAGAATTAACATGGTATCAAGAATGCTAGCAAGAGTCCTGCAGAGAGTTCTGCCTCCCAGCTAAGGTTTAGCATAATGTCCTCTGGAATTTGCATTGTTATTGGAAATGCATTTATTCATTAAATAAATATTTCTTGAATACATAACAATGGGAGACAATAAAAAATTTAAAGCAAATGTACATTTAAGATATATGATATGAATTTTAGCAAGATAATGGACTGAAGGGGACTAGCAGAGGCTAAAAAAATAACCGAAGTGAGAAATGAGAAACGTTTTGAACTAACATAGTGGCAGCAAGACTGCAAAGATAAAAGTGAGCATAGGAGAAAGATCTGGAGAATTTCAAGGAACTGTGACCAACTGTCGAGGCATGGTAGAGTAAAGCATAAAGTTACTCTTAAGTTTCTGCCAGGCAGGTGCATGGTAGCACCACTGGATGAGAAAGGAAATACAAAAAGACAACATGAGATTCTTGTGAGAACAATGAAGAATTTTCTTTTAGACAATATAAGGAAGTTCCTCTGGTCTTCCAGTTAGCAAGTAGAAAAACTGCTTTGGAGTTTAGGATTAAAGGTATAAATTAGGGGCTAATGAATGACACAGAAGTGGTAAGTGAAGGCCATGGAAACAAGATAAAGAGGTGAAAGTCAGGTATGTTAGAATGTCAGCACAGGCAGTGCCCACCAGAAAATGAGAGTCTAAAGAAGACCAGGATGGAGCCTGCCAGGCAAGAAAGAGAGGCTGAAATACATAAGGTCAGTAATTCTAGAGTTAATCCAGATAAAAACGTATCTAGTGGCAGTTCTACATTTGATAGCGTCTTACCATACTTTGAAACTTATCCCTCGGGAAAGTAGAAAAGTTGAGAGCATCTGGGCTGTCTCCATAGTTTAAACACTATCAAATGTCTAGCTAAGATTTTCTACCAGGCATAATTTTCATGTAAAACGGTTGTCTAAATATTCAGCAGAAACTTACAATTTGAAATTTCTCGAGGAAACATTTTAAAGGTGGGAGAGTCCATAAAAGGCATTGTTGTTTTGCCTAAGTACTAAGAAACACTTGCCTTTATTCTATATTACTGTGAGCCACGTCACAAAAAGATCACACTTGTTCTATGGTAATAGCATATTTGAAACAGTGTATATATTTTCTCAAGGAAGTGTTGTGTTTTGGAATAATTTTAGATTTACAAAAAAGTTCCAAAAATAGTACCAGGCATATACTCTTCATCCAGTTTTCAGCAGTGTTAACATCCTGTCTAAACATGGTACATAGGATTCAACTAAGACTGACACTGGTCACTACTATTAACTACACTTTCAAGTTTATTCACATTTCAACAGCTTTCCACTAATGTCCTATTTTTCCACTACATAACAGAAATCAGTTTACCATTCCACATTTAGCTGTCATGTCTTCTTCATCTCCTCTGGCCATAATGTAACAATTTCTCAGTCTTCCTTTGTTGGCCTTAAAAATGGTGATCAGGCATTTTATGTAATATTCTTCAATTTGGAGTTCTTTGACTATTTTAAAGGTTAAACAATGGATTTTAGAGAGCTCCACAAGTGCCCTTCTCAACTTATATCCATATAGGAGGGTGTTATTAGTATGATATAATGAAGTTAATTTTGTTCACTTGATTAATGTGGTTGGTATCTGCCAGGTTTCTCCACTATAAAGTTATTTTTTCCATTTCAGAATACATTTTTACACAATCACACACATACATTTTCCTTTAAAGATATAATACTGGAAAGATATCTCTTGGAGTACTATCATGGTTTTTCCTGGAAACCCATGACTCAGATCTTCTTATGAGGCTGAGTAATTAGTCCAATCAATTACTAAACCTTAAACTTTATTTTCAATTGAGGAGAATGTTCATATTTAGTATGAACATGAAACAAATCCACTAATACATTAAAAAAATTTACACCTAAATACAATACTGATAATTAGAGGATATAATAAAGTATTCTAAGCTCATAGTGTTTGCTGACATATAAAGATAACGTATCTACCTGAGAAATGCCATGCAGAAATTAAATACAAAGACTATTCTTAACAAAGTTCTAATGATCAAGAGTCAAGAACTTCAATTTGGACATAATCAAATAATGCAGAAATGAAATGTCTTAAAAATATGTAAGTGACAATTCAGTATTTACCCAGCCTATTAAGAAAAATAAAAAAAGAATAATATGTAATAAACCTGTGGCCTTTAGTAGTATTAACTTCATAGTCATTCGTGTGTATGTGTATGTGTGTCCGTTTGTCTACATATACATACATACATATATATATATATATACATATATACATATATACATAAAATGTAAGCATTTGCCCTCATTCATAGAATCTATTCACCATCCTGCATTATTTGATTTAAAAACTGCTTAAGAAATAACCTGGCAAAAGACATGGGGGCTAAAATGTATTGAGGTTTTAACAAATAAAACTAGTATTGGTTTAAAGCTCTAAAGCATTCAGATTGAAATTAATGGGAACTTTTCTGCTCAAATTTTGTCTAATATATAGTCTACATTTAAAATTGGAGTAACTGATTCTGTTGCCACATAATACTATTAAATACCCTAAAGAGACCTATCCTGTTATTCTTAGGACCTCATAATTTTGATTATTTCTCCTTCATTGTAAAGAATGTGCATCTTATATTTTTAGATGTTTAGATAAACAGCTTTTAATGTTTTCCACCAAATCCCAGGGTTTAGATCTCAAGTGTATATCACAGCATCCGAAAATATATGTGTCCTTTGAAGACTCGGATGTATCAGATGGCATCCTGATAATGTATTATTCATGACTCAGTTACAGATAAACAATGTGAGAACATGAAAGCAAGCCCTAAAAAGTCCCATGTATCAGAGAATCCTTGTGCAGAAGAATAAATGTTAAGGGTGAATAGGTTTAAATTAGATACGGGTACATAAACTAGTAAGGTAATTTAGTGGAATTTAAAAAAATTAATCTCATGTTATAGAAAGTAAACTCCTTTAGGATCAGGACAGACCTAATTCAAATTCTGTGAATTTCTAGCATATAATTCATTTCTTTAACATATTAAATACAATACTGCATTTCATTTACATTACAATTAACATTTTATTTTATGGTAAGATTCCTACTATAAAATATACTTTGATTATAAATTTATACTTATAATTTAATAAGTAGAAATGCAAAATATATAATAATTTGATATGATTTATAAGATGGAGAAGAGCCATATAAAGATTTGATACAGTCTACGTGTATTATCAGAAGAAATTTTAGAAAGTCTTCATGATCTCATATGGAGACAGGAGTATGGGTAGAGGGAACTTTTAATGTTGCTTTTCTCTTGCTATTACATCAAATAAAATACAATGTTGACCTTCCAAGTTAAATGTAAAGTCAGGTGGAAGCTCGTAGATATTTTATTTCCTCAGATTTAATATAACCACTTTGCCCACTTTTTAATGGGGTTGTTTTTCTCTTAAAATTTGTTTCAATTCCCTATAGATGCTGAATATTAGACCTTTATCAGAGGCCTAGATTGCAAAAACTTTCTCCCATTATGTAGGTTGTCTGTTACTCTATTTATAGTTTATTTTGCTGTGAGGAAGCTCTTTAGTTTCATACCATTTGTCAATTTTTGCTTTTGTTGCAATTGTTTTTGGCATCTTCATCGTGAAATCTTTGCCTGTGCCTATTTCCTGAATGGTATGGTCTATGTTTTCTTCAGGAGTATTTAGTTTGGGGTGTTACATTTAAGTCTTTAATCTATCTTGAGTTGAATTTTGTATATAGTTTAAGGAAGTGGTCCAGATTCAGTTTTCTGCACATGGCTACCCAGTTCTCCCAGCACCATTTATTAAATAGGGAATCTTTCCCCCCATTGCTTGTTTTTGTCAGATTTGTCAAAAATCAGATGGTTGTAGGTGTGTGGTCTTATTTCTGGATTCTCTGTTCTGCTCCATGGATCTATGTGTCTGTTCTTGTACTGTAGCCCTACAATAGTTTGAAGTCGGGTAACGTGATGCCTCCAAGCTTTGTTCTTTTTGCTTAGGGTTGCTTGAATTATTTGGACTCTTTTTTTTGGTTCCATATGAATTTTAAAATAGTCTTCTACTTTTGTAAAGAATATGTTGGTAGTTTTATTACTCAGTTATTCAATGGGAATAGTACCGAATCTGTAAATTACTTTGGGCAGTATGGCCATTTTCATGACATTGATTCTTCCTATCCATGAGCATGGAATATTTTCCATTTGTTTGGGTCATCTCTAATTTCTTTGAGCAGTGGTTTATAGTTCCCCTTGAAGAGGTCCTTCACTTTCCTCATTAGCTGTATTACTAAGTATTTTATTCTTTTTGTGGCAATTGTGAATAGGGAGTTCATCAATTATTTGCTCTCAGGTTGCCTGTTGTTGGTGTATAAGAACACTAGTGATTTTTGTACATTGAAAGTGTACTTTGCAGACGCTGCTTATCAGCTTAAAAAGCTTTTAGTTTGAGACAATGGAGTTTTCTAGATATAGGATCATGTCATCTGGAAACATAGTTTGACTTTCTCTCTTCCTATCTGAATAGCCTTTCATTCTTTCTCTTGCTTGACTGCCCTGCCTAGAACTTCCAATACTATGTTGAATAGGAGTGGTGAGGGTGAAAAAGGGCATCCTTGTCTTGTGATAAATATAACTCTTAACTTTTAAGCCTCCCACATAAGTTAGATGCTTCTTTACAACTTACTATTCTTTGTCCAATCTAGTACAAAAGTAACTGGCTTTAAGTACTTTTCTGGGTCTTAATTTCTTTATAAGGGCTCCCATGCCATGTAAAATTTGTATAAAATAAAATTTTATGCTTTGCTCATGTTAATCTATCTTATGTCAATTTAATTCTCAAGGCCCAGCCAGGACCCTATGAGGATGAAGATGGAGTTGTACCCACTCCTACAAAGTACTATCCGCACTCTCTCTACACTATAGTACTTCTTGAAACACTCTTCTCCCCTTTCCTGCCTGATATAGTCTGGATGTTTGTCCCCTCCAAATCTCATGTTGAAACGTGATCCCCAATGTCTGAAGTGGAGCCTCATGGAAGGTGTTTGGGTCATGGGGGTGGATCCCTCATGAATGGCTAGGTGCCACCTTTGTTCTAATGAGTAAGTTCTCGCTCTATTAGTTCACAAGAGAACTGGTTCTTACAAAGACCCTGGCATCTTTCTTGCTCCCTTCCTGCCTTGTGACAGGCCTGCTGCCCCTTTACCTTTTGCCATGAGTAAAAGCTTCCTGAGGGGTCATGAGAAGCCAAACAGGTTCTGATGCCATGCTTGTACAGCTAGCATAAGCATAAGCCAAATACAACACTTATCTTTATAAATACCTAGCCTCAGGTATTCCTTTATAGCAATGCAAAAATGGACTAATACACTGTCTAGCTCCTATTTACTTATTATAGGTCTCAACCTTCTCTAAAAAGCCTGTCTCCTAACTATTACATTCCACTCTCCTGTGTGTTCCTGTAGTGCATAAAAGGTAACACACTTTCAAGAACTTCTTATATGCAGAGTACTGCTGTCAAGTTATGAACAAGCAGACCTGAGCTCAGCTTCATGGGCTGTACAGTCAAGTTGGCAAGGATGACTTTAGGCGAATAATGAGAAATAATTAGTAAAATGATTAAAATTTTTCAGAATGCCCTAAAGAAAAAATAAAGGTGGATATGGAAATGTACAGTAGCTAAACCTAACCTGGAGTGATAGTTAAGGACAGCCACTCAAACTCTGCCATGCCCATTATTCTAAGTGAAGTAACTCAGAGATGGAAAAGCAAATACTGCATTTTCTCATTTATATGTGAGAGCTAAGCTATGGGTATGCAAACACATAGTGATACAATGGACACTGAAGACTCAGAAAAGGAGAGGGTGGGAGGGGGTTGAGGGATGAAAAACTACATATTGAGTAGAATGTACGCTACTAAGGTAACAAACAGGTACACTAAACTCTCAGACTTCAACAATGTACAATTCATCCATGTAACCAAAAACCACTTGTACCCTAAAACCTATTGTAACAAAAAATATATAAACACAAATAAATAAATGTCCAGACCACACACAAAAAAAAAAAAAAAGAAAGAAAGAAAAAGGAAACCCTTTGGCATGCATGGTTTAGACAAAGAAAAGAAAAAATAAGATTCAAAGTAGAGGGGGCAACATACACAAAAACACGTTAAAGCAGTAGAGAGGAGAAAATGCAGCATATTTTAGGATCAAGGAAAAACACTGGTGCAGGATGGGGTGGGGGAATGCCTTGGCCCCAAGGCATGTCGGGACCTGAGGCAGCACAGGCAGTGAACCACTGCGCTGCTATTTAAAAAAGAACTCACTGTAGGCTGTGTGGAGGAACCCAGCTGCCACCCCTTCAGGAGGCAGGACATCATGCCACTGAGTCTGTAGTCTTCCCTGGCAACCTCTGAGCCAAGTCTACATTCCTCCTGAGCATCCTCTAGTCTGTGACTAATCACAGTTGGAGTACAAGGTTGTTGCTATTTCTGTCCAATGCAGGGGTCCTCTAACAGCTAGTCTTGCTTCAAGACTCCCCACCAGACTGGCTAAGACTGTTAAATTTGGTTGCAAATCATACTTTCTTCTCCCAGTTTGAGGCTCTCTCTAGATTTGGGCCTTGTTACGATATGATTATTTGTTTCAAGGATCAATAACAGAATAATGTATTATAGATGCTATTGGTTAAATGGAAGGCATTAGACTTACATAATTGCATCTTAGCTTTTAATCATGTCAGTGGAGGTGCTGGGAAAAACAAAACATAGCTGCAAATATTTACCATTTTTTTCCTAAGAAATATCAAATCAGTGATACCTGGATGAAATAAATCTCAATTGGCTGTTTTCTGCTTTCAATAAACAAATAATTAATTATAGCAGTTTACTGCTGGAAATAGCACAGTACATTTGATAGAGTTCAGCAAAGCTACAACAGAAATAAGAAATGTTCACACAATTATTTTAGTGAGTTCGCAGATTGAGCTACTTGCCAATTGTGATAGTTAACAAGGTTTTACTTCAAAGGGAGAAAAGAATTTACTACTGCAACTTAGTAAATATATGCTAGAGTTTATGTTTAATAAATTTTTATTAGAGCTGCCACTCTGATATCTATCCCATCCTGCAAAATATGTATTAACCATGTAGTTTGAATACATAAGCCACATGGATTGATCCCACAGCTGGTTCTAGCCAAAGACAGTCAGGATTCTCTCATTTTCCTTTGCCAAAAGCAAGCGTGGTTTAATGGAGAGATCTTAAAGGTTAAGTCCTATGATGGTGGGAAGTGATGTATCTCCCCAACTCTATGCCTTAATCCCCCTACATGTGAAGGGTAAAATGTTACTGCAGGTGGCAGCTGGACAATCAGGAAAACCAGTGTGAAGACAATGCCTACGAAGCAGAGCAAGGATAAATAAAAGAGAAAGAGCATGAGTTCTGATAGAGCCCTGTCTCAAGACTGCCCTATATCACATGGTTATTGAGAGCAGATTGAAATGTGTTTTCTGTTACTTGTAGTATCAAAACCATTATAATATACACGGCTGTTTTCCTGCTTTCTTGATTTAAAATTACACAATTGATCATTCATCTCAGCTTAAAACTTATTGCCCCTGAATGGGGTCGGGGGGAAAGGTCAATTGACATTCAATGCTTCAGGTTTAATTTTGTAGCTCTTCATTAATCACAGACTTAAAAAACTTTTCATGCCATTTCAACAAGTTTCAAAAAATAAAATAAAAAATAAACTTGTGTACTAACCAATTAATGCAATTAAAGATTTAGATGCTAGGTGAATATCAGTACTGGATACCTTAAAGAGCACATAATGCAAAGCAGTAGACTCTTCTCTGGCTTAAAAAAAAGTTGATATTCACTTATATAAAAATTTGCAATGATAGCCCATGGGCCAAGTCAAGGTCACATTTGCTTATTTTGCTTATACAACATGTAAATAGACATAGTAAAAAATACATATAGCTCTTCATGGCAACAATAAACTAGAGATGAACAGCAGACAGTCACTTTTGGGCAAGAATGAGTTCCCAGTTTTGATTACTTTACACATGGTCCAGTTCACCCATTTCAGTACCTTGCCCCTAAGATGTTTGTATCCCCTGGTTTAAGTGTACATGTTAATGTTTTGACAGCTAAGTACAGATTAATCTGATATATAGGGGAAAAAAACCTGGTAGCAATTTAACAACAACAACAAAAAAGGCACAAAAGTAAATATCCATTTCAGCAGAGTGAAAAAAAACCACATTTTTCATATCCTTTGTAATAACCACCAAATACGTGTATGTATTACCTTTAAGTCATTTTCTTCTATCTTCTTTTGGAGCATTTTGAGGCACTTAGTAAAGTCAGTGTGGTCTTGATCAGGAGTTGAAATAAGCTCACATCCCTACGTATTAAAACAAAAGAAAAGGAAAGAATAAGAAGTAATTTCACCCTTATGAACAAGATCAAGACCTACAAAAGTAAAGATAACGTATCAATAGACATATCCTATTATGCCTTTATTGTTCCCATATCATTAAATTATTATCATTATCTTTTTAATTTCACATCATGGAACATTTCAGAAATGGTATTAGAGTGTTACAATAATGGACTGATTATGACAATCATTTTATTTAAGAAAAGTACAGATTATACTACATTAATGGGTCTTTTAAAAATACTGATGTGATGACATTCAACATTCAAGATTAACATAAGGACTTTGATATATGTATAATAAATTATATTGTCAGTTCAATTACCTGAAATTAAAATGAAAGTATTTGATGAAACTTTCAAGTTCTTTAAGCAGAACTGATGAGTTTGTTTACATGAATGAAAAAAACTAATATTAATATTGAATAATAAAACTTTACATTTTAAGTAAAATCAAGTCAGCAGTCCTACAATATTCTTTTATAAAAGCCTCTTTCTCCCTTGTGAGACACAGAACAAAGAGCTATGTCTGCGTAAATATGTCTCCTGGATTATCTTTTGGACATAATGAAGTGAATTTATAAGTTCTTTGCCTTCTCTACAAGGTAACTTACCCAGTGAAAAACAATGAAATATATTTATAAGTATGAAGCCACAAAAGTGCCAGTTTGTTGGCACTAGTGAACTTAGATGGCTAAAGAAGCCATATTTTTGAAATGACACCTTTTCCTCCAATGTCATACAGAGGCAAAGGTACATAAAGTGAGCATGATGGGACTTCAGACTTCTTAATTCAGGAATAAAACAAATCTTGGACTCTGACAAACAGCTGAGTAAGGGAAAGTTAAATATAATCTAGTATATAAAATTGCCATTCAAAGAGTTTTCAAGGATACAAAACACCCATACTGCCTCTTAAATTATTCTAAGAACCATTCTTGGTAGATTTAAAGGTTCTTCTTTTACTTCAAGGTCTCTTTAAATGTGTCAAGCTCAACATGTGCTTCATTCATTTATGACTCTCTTACAATATAGTGACCAATGAAAAAATTAATTTCTCATCATTCGGAAATATATTATGCTCTAAAAGATATATATGTCATCTTTACATGATCATTGACATATACTTTCTTGACCCTACAAGAACAATGAAATTTACTATAATCACCAAGCAAGGACATAAAGAAGTGACCCTTCTCAGGTTGACACTCCTAATAAGGAAGACAGCAGCATATGCCAGGGCATACATGAATATTAGCAGGGTTGAACAGACTGCCACCAAACCAAAAATCTTTACACTGAAAGTTCCTCAAGGGTAGGTTCATTCATTATTGTTTCCAGTACCAGTCACCAGTTTGTTGCATAGTAAATGTTCAATAAACGTTTAAAGAATATTCTTAAGGAAGAAAATGGATTTTTACAAATACATTTATAAAAATGTACACTGGCTAGGGGGTATAATCGTGCAGTATCTTATTGCTAAATATGCCATATTTGACAGGGAAAAATTGTCTTCCTCTTTTAAATGCTGACAGTAGACATAATGAATGATTAATAGGTCATTATCTACCTTCACAGATTCCACATAGAGAGCCATGGAGAAAATGAGAGTTAAACAAAACCCAGGAAGTAATCTACCCAGAACCCACTGCAACATTTTGTAGATTAAGAAAATAAAAACAAGAGACAAAAATCGAGCTGCTGACAATTGGACAGCTAGGTAGTAATCAGCAGCAAAGACATGACTAGAAATCCTATTTATTTACACTCACCAAGTAAAACAAATTCTTAGATAGCTGATAGAAAAATGTCATCTAAGATCTCTAGAGTTAGTTTCACAAGAAGGATACTATTTAAAAAAAACCTACTTGAAACATATGAGCAATGCTGGAATATCTTACTTTAACCTCATCATTTACAATAAACACATAGAAATGCTTGCTTCAGGACATGGAGAGAGACTAGCACTGAAAAATTCAGAGTGAATTTAACTCAAGAATTTCTGTAAAGTCGTTGAAGGTGTTTAACTGATAAACAGCAGCCATTCACAAGTTTAAACGGTTCTAATCTCATCACAGACTGAGAATAAACTCACTAGAAGTGGAAATAGCTCTAATAGCAGTTGCAGGGCAGCTGCCAACACTTAAAAAGGAGACCTGAAAAACAAAATCTTAACCAAAGTGCAATAACAGGCCTGTGGCTAACTAAAGATGTTTCCACTGTTTTCTGGGTCTTAAGGTAACATATCAAGATCTAAGAAAGGAGAAACAGAAAGATAAAGATGAGAAACTACCAAGATCCTGCAAACAAGAAACAACGTAGAAATACTATAAGGTATCAAGCAATACTCCCCTACTATATATTAATATATATGATTATTTTAATATGAAGCCCAATTTCCTAATGTCAGAAGCACTGAGGTGCTGTGAAAAATTCTACTGATACATTTTCTCAAAAAGAAAAAGAAAAACCTCATACTTGCTATCCAAGGACTGAGAAGATATTAAAGCCATGAAATTTGGTAATTAAGAATACTGCTTTCTAATAAGTAGTTTGTAATAATAGTTTCCTAATAGAAATGCACAAAAAATAGACTTATGATGCCAAAGAGTGGGAATTGTTTCAAGTACTACTATCTTCAATTTTTTTCTGTTATGTGAAGTGTTTTTAGTATATAAAGAATTATGTTATGAACCAACAAATGGCTCCATTCTCAGACAATACTTATTGTATTTTTCTTTTTGAGACAGGGTCTTTCTGTCCCATGGGCTGGAGTGCAGTGGCACAATCATGGTTCACCACAGCCTTGACCTCCTGGACTAAAGCAATCCTCCTACTTCAGCCTCCCAAGTAGCTGGGACTACAGGCATGTACCACAATGCTCAGCTAATTTTTTTGTAGTGATGGGGTTTTCCCATGTTACCCAGGCTGGTCTCAAGCAATTCTACGGCCTTGGCCCCCAAAGTGCTGGGGATTACAGGTGTGAGCCATCACACCTGGCTAATTAGTCTTAAAATATAATTTTCCACATATACATGGAAAGAGTATCAAAGAATCACAAGGACAGAAACATAAAAGTCATCTATCAAGTCGACAATATTTTTCGTGGAAGTCAGCAGGATTTACATTAAAGAATAAGGGACCAAAAAAAGAAAAAAGCAAAGGCAATTTCGCAGAAGAACAAGGTAGTTGACCTTGCCTTTCCAAATATTCAGACATATAAATTAATTAACACAACAGGGTATTGGCAAAATGAAACAGTAGAATATTAGAACCACAGAAGCAGAGATATTTGCTTGTGTGAGCACAGCTGTCTTTAGGAACCAGAACACTGACTGGCGCACAGGAAGTGTTTAATATATAGTTGGTAAATAGATAACTGAACAGAATGGGGAAGACAAAACAGACACAAACATACACACATTTGAAAACTTAATAGTAAAGTCTCAAAACATTTCTAAAAATAGAAAAGAAAATGATTGTAGTATGTGATATTTTAAATGAGGTGCAAAAATAAATATAAATCTGAAGAGAAAGAATTGATAAATTCAGCTACTTTTAACTAATAACCTTTTTCACCAATAAACAATATGCATAAAATAAAAAAGAAAGCTTCAAAATGAAAGAAGTTATTTTCCACAAACATAACTAATAAAAAAACATTACTATCCAGAATTCATAAAGATTTTTAAAAATCTATAAAGAATAAATAACTGGATGAAAAAATGGGCAAAATGTTTTAATAGGCAAGTTAAAGAGCAGCAAACCTAAAAAAGCCAATTAATTGTAGTATTTCGTTTTCATGCTGTTGCTAAAGACATACCCTAAAGTGGGGAATTTACAAAAGGAAGAGGTTTAATTGGACTTACAGTTCAATATGGCTGGGCAGACCTCACTATCATGGTAGAAGGAAAGGAGGAGTAAGCCACATCTTACATGGATGGCAGCAGGCGAAGAGAGAGCTTATTTAGGAAAACTCCCCTTTTTAAAACTATCAGATCTTATGAGACTTATTCACTATGACAAGAACAGCACAGGAAAGACTTACCCCATGATTCAATTACTGTCCACTAGGTCCCTCCCATAATACATGAGAATTCAAAATGAGATTTGGGTGGGGAAACAGTCAAACCATATCACCAACACACATAAAAAATCCAATACACATGTAGGATTGCTTGAGTGCAGAAATCTGAGGCAAGCCTTGGTAACATGGCAAAAACCCATCACTACAAAAAAAAAATTAGCCAAACATGGTGGTGGATACCTTGGGAGGCTAAGGTGGGAGAAGTGCTTGAGCTCAGAAGGTCGAGGCTGCAGTGAGCCACAAAAACAAATACAAAAAATATTTTATTAGGCAAGTTAAAGACTAGCAAAACAGAAAAAAGACAAACACATGAAAGGATGTTGATTTTCACTAGTAATCAGATAAACCCAAGTAAAAATCACTGATACACATTTGTCATACCTTACATTAACAAAAAAACTTGTGGCATATTTAAACACTTGGTTATTCTATGACAAAAATGAATGAACAACAAAAAAACTCATAGAAGAATAAATGTGTGACACATTAATGAGTTACAGAATCACACAGGCAGTAAAACTGCATATATATACACAATGTTAAAAATATGCTTATCCAGGGACACAGAGAGGCAGTCTACTATACACTGGGGACTGTTGGGGGAAATGGGGGAGGGACAGCGGGGGGGGCTGGGGGGGATAGCCTGGGGATGAATACCAAGTGTGGGTGAGGGGGAGGAAGGCAGCAAAACACACTGCCATGTGTGTACCTATGCAACTATCTTGCACATTCTGCACATGTACCCCAAAACCTATAATGCAATTAGAATTAAAAAAAAAAAATGCTTATCACATTTACATAGAATTTAGCATACCTTTTGTTAAAGTATTAAGAAATACAGGAGAATAAATTTTTTTAGATTTAACCATGAGAATGAGAACGGGCCACAGAAATCTTGAACTGTATAGACAGCATTAATTGAGTTGTGTCATGGTTACAAAAGTGTTTGGTTTATTATTTAAGCATTTATACTTGTGTATATCTTAAACATTTCTGATATGATTTGGCTGTGCCCTCACCAAAATCTCATCTTGAATTGTTCCCATAATCCCCATGTATTGTGAGAGGGTCCTGGTGGGCAGTAACTGAATCATTGGGGCAGTTTCCTCCACTCTGTTCTCATGATACTGAGTGAGTCTTATGAGATCTGATGGTTTTATACACATCTGCCATTTCCTCTGCTTGCACTTACTCCATCTTGCCTCCCTGTGAAGAAGGTTCCTGCTTAGCCTTTGCCATCTACCATTATTGTAAGTTTCCTGAGGCCTCCCCAACAACATAAAAGTGTGAGTCAATTAAAGCTTTTTCCTTTATAAATTGCCCAGTCTTGGGTATTTCTTCAGAGCAGCGTGAGAACAGACTAATGTGTAAATTGGTACCAGGAGAAGGGTGCTTCTGTAAAGATGCCTGAAAATGTGGAAGCAACTTTGGAACTGGGTAAAAGGTGGAGGTTAGAACCATTTGGAGGACTCAGCAGAAGATAGGAAAATGTTTGAAAGTTTAGAACACTCTAGAGACTTGGAGGCTTAAGACAGGAAGATGTGGGAAATTTTAGAATTTCCTAGAGACCTGTTGAATGGCTTTGACCAAAATTCTGATAATGAAATGAAAAATGAAGTCCAGGCTAAGGTAGTGTCAGAGGGAGATGAGGAACTTCTCGGGAACTGGAGCAAAGGTACTCTTACAATGCTTTAGCAAAGAGACTGATGACATTTTTGCCCCTGCCATAGAAATATGTGGTACTTTGAACTTGAGAGAGATGACTTAGAATATCTGGCAGAGGAAATTTCTAAGTGGCACAGCATTCAAGAGGAAGCAGAGCATAAACATTTGGAAAATTCACAGACTGATGATGTGACAGAAAAGTAACACTCATTTTCTGGGGGAGAAATTCAAGCCAGCTGCAGAAATTTGTATAAGTAACAAAGAATAGAATGTTAATACAATGACAATGGGGAAAACATCTCCAGAGACCTTCACAGCAGCCCCTCCCAAAACAGGCCCAGTGGCCTAGAAGGAGAAAATGGTTTCCTGTGCTGGGTCCAGGGTCCCCCTGCTCTGTGCAGCCTCAGGACATGGTGCCCTGCATCCTAGTTATTTCAGTCCCAGCTGTGGCTAAAAGGGGATAAGATAAAGATCAGGCCATTGCCTCAGAGGGTCCAAGCCCTAAGTGGTGGCTTACACATGGTATTGGGCCTATAGGTGCAAAGAAGTCAAGAACTGAAGTTTTGGGAACCGCTAACCCAGATTTCAGAAGATGTACAGAAATGCCTGACTGTCCAGGAAGAAGTTTGCTGCAGGGGCAGAGCCCTCATGGAGAGCCTCTGCTAGGGCAGTGCAGAGGGAAAATGTGGAGTCAGAGCCCTCACAAAGAGTCCCAATTGGGGCACTACCTAGTGGAGCCATGAGAGGAGGGCCACCATCCTCCAGACCGCAGAATGGTAGATCCAGTGACAGCTTGCACTGTCCTCCTGGAAAAGCTGCAGGTACTCAATGCCAGCCCATGAAAGCAACTGAGAGTGAGGCTACACCCTGCAAAGCCAAAGGGGTTGAGCTGCCCAAGGCCATGGGAGCCCATCTCTTGCATCAGTGTGACCTGGACATGAGACATGGAGTCCAAGGAGATCATTTTGGAACTTTAAGGTTTAATAAATGCCTTATTGGATTTTGGACTTGCGTGGGACCTGTGGCCCCTTTGTTTTGGCCAATATCTCCCATTTGCAATGTGTGTATTTACCCAATGCCTGTACCTCCATTGTATCTAGGAGTAACTAACTTGCTTTTGATTTTACAGGTTCATAGGCAGAAGGGACTTGCCTTATCTCAAATGGGACTTTGGACTTCGACTTTTGAGTTCATGCTGGAATGAGTTAAGACTTTGGGGGACTGTTGGGAAGGCATGAATGTGTTTTGAAATGTTAGGATGTGAGATTTGGGAGGGGCCTGCCAGAATCATATGGTTTGTATCACCACTGAAATCGCATCTTGAATTATAATCTCCATAATCCCAACAAGTCCTGAGAGGGTCCTGGTAGGAAGTAATTGAATAATGGTGGTGGTCTCCCCCATGCTGTTCTGGTGGGAGTGAGTGAGTCTCACAAGATCTGATGGTTTTATAAGCATCTGGCATTTCCCTGCTTGCATTCACTCCATCTTACCACCCTGTTTAGAAGGTGCCTACTTCTCCTTGACCTTCTGCGATGATTGTAAGTTTCCTGAAGTCTCCCAAGCAATGTGGACTTTGAGTCAATTAAAACTCTTTCCTTCATAAATTACCCAGTCTCAGGTATTTCTTCATATTAACATGAGAATGAACTAATTATTTTTTCTTTTGTCTGTTTTTTTTTTGTTTGTTTTGAACTGAGTCTTGCTCTGTTGCCCAGGCTGGAGTGCAATGGTGCAATCTTGGCTGACTGCAACGTCTGCCTCCCAGGTTCAAGTGATTCTCCTGCCTCAGCCTCCTGAGTAACTAGGATTACAGGCACGTTGACCACGCCTAATTTTTATATTTTAAGTAGAGATGGGGTTTCACCATGTTGCTCATGTTGGTCTCGAACTTCTGGCTTCGAGATCCACCTGCCTGGGCCTCCCAAAGTGCTGGAGTTACAGGCGTAAGCCACCGCATCCAGCCTTTCATACTATTTTTAAAGTCATTTATTGCTATTACTAAAGAGAGCGATCAATGTCAGTGAGCATACATTAAACATTTGGTATATGATCAACTTGAGTCCTTTATCCTTCACACTAAGCTGATATAAATTTATAGTGACCAATTTCTAACCAGCCTATTGCATATCTCAATAATTCTATTAAAATTCCATAAAAGGCTTATATCAAGTTTAACTGTATATCCCTTTATTGTTTTGTAACTGGTCTTAGTTGTACCTTCTTGATATCATATAGGTAAGGTCATATGTTGCTTTTAAATTAGAACACTTTCTTTTATTTTCTTATCTCCATTCCACTAATCCTGAGCTATTTAGGATTCATATTTATACCAAGTAACATAAAAACTATCCCTCTCAGCTTCAGGAAACACTCACAGAGGTGATAGGCATGTGTTCCCCACCTGTGTCCACATCTCAGCCCAATACTGACTAGGAAGGTGAGAACAGAGTCATTTACCAAAACATTAGCAGTCTGTCCAGTGCAAGGCATCTGAATATCAGTACAAGACAAGGCATATTGTCAACCACAACCAAACTAAATGAACATATATCAAAAAAGTAACATTCTGCAAAATCAAGATATTTTATTAAGAAAATGCCATAAAACATTAAGTATTATAAATGGTTTCAAATGTTAGAGTGTGGTTTTTACAATAAGAAAATAATTTCTCAAGATGATTCATGTCAGAATGACAAAGAACTTACAATAATTTTCCTGCAGTTTTTAAACAGTTCAAATGCCATTGGTTCTAGTTTCATCAACAAAGCCATTATTCTCAAAGCTGCTACATGTATATGAGAAATAATCATATGCACAAGCAGGGAAAGAAACACTATTTTCTTACACCATATACTCTAAGTAATGAAGATTCAGAAAATAAACAAATCATGCTGTGAAACCTATAGTATGAGATGGATTGAAACTCTTGAGGAATAACTTACTTAGAAAAATGGCACTAATAATTATAAATATTTTATGAAGGTTCTACACCAGATCATCCACATAAAATTTTATATGTACATATATATGCATAACTATATGATATGAGACATAAAGGTATTAAATAAATGTAAAATATCATGACCTCAATGATAATCACTAAAGACAAATATTAGTTATCTAACATCTTTTGAATCAATGAGCTAATAAGTAAATGAAAATATGTAAAAATTAAAACAAAGGCAAAAAGTAATTAAGAATGAAAGGTATAGGAAGAACACATTTAGTTGCTGACTAAATAGAATAATCTCTTAAAGAAAGAACAATGGCAAGAGTTGGCTGGGGCTTCTCCATTCCTAGTCTGTCTACCATAACACAAGAAAAAGTACATTAAGCATATGTTGCTATGTTCATGCTATATGTGCTTGCTGTGCAAATACAAAGTCAAAAGAGCTTTCACTTCAAACTCTGCTCCCCTTTTCTAGAAATTCAGAATGCTCAAACTGCCAGGAACATTCTCAAATATGCCATATAGCCTCAACATAAGCTGAAGATTTCACTTATATGTATTTATCAACCACACACTAAGAACTATCTTTCATTTTCTACAATTTTATTGTTTACAAAATCTACACAAACCAGAAAACTTCCAACTCTCCCTACTTTTATACTGCCCAGCTTCTTATGATTCTTATGTGAAATATGGAGAGGATACAATTCATATGAAAAAGTAGCTGTTGAACTTAAATAAAATATAGGTATAAAAGCTCTATAACTTCTTTCCTTCATCTAATCGCTGTTAAAATTTCACGTTCTTAATGAAGCACACCCTGAGTACCCTATTTAAAACTGTGACTTCATGCAATTTCCTCTGCCTGACCCCAGCAAGACTGATCTTGGCTGTCAAGACTACCCTTACCCTACTCAGAATTTTCTGTTCTCTCTAGAAGAAATCACATTTTCTAACATAAGACATATTATTTATTGTCTCTTTATACCAGGATGTACATTCTATGGAGGCAAAGCTAATCCTGTTTTGTTTTCTGTTTTATCCTGAGTACCTCAAATAGCACACAGTAAGCACTCAGTAAATATTTGCTCAATAAATGAATATTTGCTATAATGCAGATGTCTTATGCCATATGTTTGAATAGCAGTACATGTTCTACATATTGTACCTTGGTGAGAAGATACTATTGACAATGATAAAAGGAACATTTTGTTATTTCCTAAAATTATAAAGCTGCAAAGATATCATATTAGTCCACTTTTACATGGCTATAAAGAACTGCCTGAGCCTGGATAATTTACGAGGGAAACAGGCATAATTGAATCACAGTTCAGCTTGGCTGGGGAGGTCTCAGGAAACTTACAATTACAATCATGGCAGAAGGCAACAAAGAAGCAAGGCACTTTCTTCATAGGGTGGCAGGAGGAAAACAAATGCAGGAAGAACTACCACACACTTATTAAACCATCAGATCTTATGAGAACTCACTCACTATTAGGAGAACATCATAGAGGACACCACCCTTATGATTCAATTACCTCCACCTGGTTTCTCCATTGACACGTGCAGATTATGGGATTACAATTCAAGATGAGATTTTGGATGGGAACACAGCCAAAACATACCAGATATAGTCTAAGCTTTTCAGCTGAACTGGCTCCTCAATTTCTTTGTAGTCTAAATCAATCATAAAAGACTTTTTCCAATTAAAAATAATTAAACATGTTGTTTAACATTCTTGTAATACCTGAATGCTAATAAAAGATTTTGAGGCTAAACTCAAATAGGTGACCTGTGAATACCTATCATATTCTTTGACACTTGGCATTCCTCTGTATGTTAAAGCAGGACTACTGGAATTGATCAGTACCCTACCTCACCTCATAAACACACCTGACTTCAAGCCATTCTTACATCAATGCTAAAAACAGACAGACAAAATATATATTCCCAGCTAAAATGGAAACTTGAAATATTAATTTGTCATGGTAATATGAAGATAGTGTCCTTTTTATTTCTTCCATTTTCTTCAAGTTTTAGAATGAACACTTCACCAGAACAAGTACAGGAGTCTCCCCTTTTCCATGGTTTTGTGCTCAAGGGTTTCGGTTATCCACAATCATCAGCTATCCAAAAATAGGTGAATATAATATAATCAGACATTTTGAGAGAATGATCACATTTACATAACATTTATTTATTATTAGTTATTAATGCTAATCTCCTACTAATTTACAAATTAAGCTTTATCACAGATATGTATGCATAGGGAAAGAGTGCACATAGAGTTCAGTACTATCTGTGGTTTCAGGCACCCACTAGGGATCTTGGAACATATCCCCTGTGGAAAAACGGTACTCCTACATGGTTAAAAAAAAAAAAAAAAGATACTACATCCCCAGCAAGAATTCCTCTTCTTTATTAGATACTAGCACCTGAGTTTTCTGAGTATTTTTTGCCCTTCTCTCAGGTATACAATTAGACACCCACCCAGTTCTGGAGGTTTCAGGACTGGTAAGGACGATCAACATAATTTATCCCCTTATCCACTGCAAATTGTTTGGAGTTGAGCACATGCCACAGTTCAGCTCAAAGAGTGCATAAGAATTGCTGGGATGTGTGTATCAACCGTGGAAGAGACTTCTGCTCTTCAGAATAAAGACATGTTGAGATGGCAGCCAGTCTACAACACAAGAAGACAGCTTAGAGCCAGAGATCCACAATGTGGCAATTGAGTATGAAGCTGGCAGTGCAGATCAAAGAGTTAAGAAATAAGGGAACAGGTACCTGGAGACTGCTTCAGTAGCCCACCAGGCCTCACTGAAGCTGAATCCATCTCTATCCTTTTCGGTTATGTGAACAATAAATATTTGTTTTATTTTGTGTGGTTAAAGCTATTTATTTTCATTGCTTGCAATATAAACAGTTCTTATCACCAGCCTTCCCAGAGATGAAGAAAATATTCTTTCATATAGTATGGCTGAAACAGAAGATGCCTAACAAATGACTTCTTTCTTCATTTCAATGTTTTATCTGCAATTAGATATGAAAATGACAAGGAGGTAGATTAAATATTTAGTTTTGTGCCTGTCATGCCCAGGTCAGGATCTAGGAATTTAACAACCAAAAATTTAAAGACTATGTACATTGGGAGGCCAAGGGAAGATAAACTGAAAAGTGTATTATCTACAGATTGGTAAGGCCGTGGTCCCTAAAGACATGACATGTTGGCCTGGTATTAGCAAACTCGTTATCAGTTTGGGTAATAAATGTGTGCTAATCAAGTATTGTCATTACAATTGTGTTCTACTTTCTTCAGCCATTTCAGCACAAGATGAGTTTATACTGACATATGTAATTTTACCATAAAACAAAGAGAATTAATACCTTAGCAAATGTTTTGTCCTTGGTATTACCTAAATGGTCCCAGGGCGTAATTGAAAATTAGCCAGAAACAACTGTAAATTAAGTAAAATAGTGACAAAATTTGTAAATCTTATATTAAGTACACATGTGTGTGCACACATATATATGCATCATGGAAAAGACAGAATTTGGGAACAACCTGGTTATAAAAAAAGAAATTTTCTTTCACATATAAATTTTACTTAAACTTTCATTTGACTTAATATGAAACTAGATATCTGCCAAAAAGTTTTAATAAATAATACATTATAAAGATATCTTCCATTATACTCAGCTGTAATAATAACAAAAATAATAAAACATTGAATTGAAAAGACATAACAAGCCAAATAACAAGTTCAACAGTAACAAATGGAAATAATACACAATGATAAAGGAAATATCATGAGTTCACATTAAAGTAGTGAATGCCCTAAGGTCTACAAAACCAAAATTTGAAAGCAAATATTAAAGGCGCAGAATGTTACAAATAAGGTAATTTAATCCTTATCGTCAACATGATCGTTCATCAGGTTTGAGGGAACTGAAGAAAGAGGCAAAAATCTTACTAAAACCGAAACACTATGTTACAAAGAGATACTCATGGAGCAAATAAAAGTGGTACGACTCAAACTCACACATATACAGGCAAAAATTCTCATCTGGCAAATCTTGTCTATTATTTGGGGGAAAGCAGGATCTTCAGGGAGTAAGAGTAAACAGCACTCCTTGAATACAGGGAAATTAACGTCTGCACTCTCAGTCACTAGGATAGTATGGACACATATCAGTAAGTCAATAGACGTTTAGTGCTTAGACAAAAGATGGTTGAATTAAAATCCATTTATTTCCTCATAAAAATAATGGTATTTTTCTCATGAATATAAACTCATATAAACTAGAAAATGAGTCTCACACAGAGAAGAAACATTGTTATTTTTTACTCATTATATAATAATGCTTCCTTGAGGAAATTACATAACTCTTTTCTATTTGGATACAATTAATGCAGATTCTTAAAATAACAAAAATTAGCACTTCATATGCAATTAAGTTTAAAATACATTAATGTTAAGAAAACTAACATCCAGTAAAGAAAACTGAAATATACATGTTCACTGAGGTTAAGGAATGCAGCAGTATAAAGTACTACAGAAAAAAAAATTCAGAATATGTTTGAATAATTTTTAACTTACTTTTTAATTAAAAAACAAATGGCAAGGAAAAAAACTGGTATTAGGAACTCAGCAAAAAATTAACAATAAACAGTTTTCAGAACATGCTCTGGAATGATCAGGGTTCAGCTCAATTTTCTATACTGCCAACATCTAGAGCTATGGCAAAGAAAATATATGCTCATAATATATGGTCCTAATCACAATAAAAGCACAAATCATCTAAAAGGGATAGGTTTATGTTCAGTGTGGTATATGTATGCATTTTTTAAAAAGAAAGAGGGTTCAAACAATAAGAAATTTAGTATGAGGAAAAAGGTTTAGATTAAAAAAAAAACTCTCTGAACCTCACAGCTCCACCTGTAATAAAACTAATATAAAAATCAAAATTGCTGTTAAGATTAAATGAGATGATGAATATATATCAAATGCTCACCTCAGAACCTGGGAAGAATCTTTAGCAACAGCAGATGACACAGGCAGACCACCTCAAGTTTACTAGAATATTAATATTCTCCAAAGAACTTTGTGTCGATACTTGCAAACTATTTTTTTTAATTTACTGACAAGGGAAGGAAATTATTACAAGGCAATGAGTGTCAATAATCAACCTAACTTCAAAAGACCAATGCAAAAGCCATTAGACTGTCATTCTCAATTACATAATTTACTGTTTGCCAATAATTTAACTAAGACAGGTTAATGAATTTTTACATTTTACACACATAAAACCTATCAGATTATACTATGCTTACTCCTCTACAATACTTTAATGGGAAAGAAAACAGATCCTTTGAAAAAAATGTAATAGCATATTAATTATTTCATGTACTACATCCAGAGAGACTTGGCTTCATAAAACAAGAGGCAAGGAGTTATGTCTGGTTAAAACATTCCCAAGTTTGCTATTAGCTTATTCATTTTAGGTCAAGTCATAATTTAGTACCCATCCATTTACTCAGGACAGAAAACACCTGGGCAAATTATCCTGAAGGATTTTATGGGGTTCTGAGACATCTACTGTAACTTTATGGACTGAGTTTATAAGGTTAGGAATGCTTAAGTGCTATTTCCTCCTACGTATCATGCACATCAATTTTAAAAATTTATTTCCAGTGACTTGCATATAGACCCTTATCTAGTATAATTAAATACAATGCATATAGTTAATAAAATCTAAGATTCTTTTCAATAAACTAAAATTCTCCAACAAAATATAGCCTAATTCTCTGATAAAATGAGATAACCTTTAAAGTATCAAATCTTAAAGGTTGTGATCTATTGACAATTAACCGTCTTCCTCGCTAAATGGGTAACATTAATAAGAACATTTGAGTACATTTAGTATTATATGAGATATGAACCACTTTACATGAATTACATTCCTGAATCCCTATAATGACCTTATAAGGTAAGTGTAATTCTCACATTTTAAAATATACATACTGTAGTTCCAGAGATTAAATAACTTGTCCAAGGTCACACAATTGATAAGAACACCATGTGGGATTGAAACCTATCATGCTTTGTACTTTGCTTAATACTCTGCTTAATTAAACTTTTGATATTTGGGTAAAATTAAGCAGAAAAAATGCCTTTATAATTTATAGAAACATTTATTTAGTTATTATTCTCTAGTTTTAAATACCTGAACATCCATTAGCTGTTAGGCAGACATGATGACCCCGCATGACCATGCTACTTCTGAAGACTTAGAAGTCTTCATGGTTTTTGCAGCCTCCTGAAAATGGGCAATGAATGCCTATCTATCCCTTTTTCCTTCTTCTTCAACTCATTATAGTATCATTATATTTATTAATACATTTATGACATAAGTTGACTTTTCCTTTTAAACATACTGCTATAATCAATATCTTTGTGTATACATGTTTGGTTCTGGTTTATTCTTTTAGATTTGAATTCTAGAAATAAAATCACTGAGAAAATTATGAGAGCATTTTCAGATTCCTTGATATTTGATGCCAGAGTACTTTCTAGGAAAGCTGTAAAAATATGTATTCCTATTAGTAATATATACAGATAAACACTTCATCCTTTTAAAATATAATCTTAGGAGACAACAATTCATCATGGATTTCCTGCTGTTAATTAATTTAATTGATTTTCTTGTTCCTTAATAGGAAACAGAAATCAGTTTCATTGAGGAAAAGATGATTTCCATTGAAGGAGAAGGAAAGAGAAAGTTAAGACAATTCTGGAGCATGATGGGAAGTGGTTCTTTCAGTTGAGGGCTGAGTGGCTAATGGACAGTATGAAAAGAAATGAACATGTTCAGAGGAAAAATTAGTTATCAATCAATAAGGTAAAGTAAATGAGGTAAGAAAATATCAAAGACCATCTTTAAAGTTGGCTCTGAAAACATGAAGTATGATTTCCTGTACCTTCATATCAGCATATTGACATGGAACGTCTTTAGCAAAAAAAAAGCAAAGGTAAAAGTTTTACTGAGTTTTAACACGTTAGCTCCTTTATGTTCCCCTATTCATTGCTGACATTGTCTTTCTTCTCATCAGGATGCAAGTTACACATTTAAAAATATTTGGGGGGGGGCATATTTTCAAGGGTCTTGGAGAAATTGAACATATTCAAGCTTTAATAGTAAGAGTCCATAATCATTCATTAAATGGAATGACTGGAACTCTGTAATTAAAAACTACCTGCCAGATTAAGGACACAGCAGGCATACAGCAAAATGACAGATACTCTGAATAACCAAAGACACAGATCTAAAATTAGCTCAGACTTGTTCTCAAATTTGCTGAGAAGGGGAATAGTACCATAAAGCAAACTGAAATCTAAAAGATCTCTTTTCGTTGATACAGGTATGAACATCATCTTTTTCCCTGAAGAGATACAATCACAAAATAACTAATTCCCACTTTCTTCTTCATTGTATAAAGTGTACTGTGGCAGACTGTTCCTTTTATTTACCAGGTTTCTAGAAACATTTATACTTTTCAAACTAAAAAGTTTTTTTTTTTTTTTTTTTTTTTAATCATCAAATAGCCTACAAGGAATGATTTCTTCAGCAAGAATGTCACATGATTCAACTCTTAGAAACTCTAAGTAACAGGCTGCCTAATATAATCTAGTATTCTCTTTCTGGTATCTAGATGGTGTATAAGGGAAAAGAAGAAATGCAATTTAACCTTGTAGCAATTCTCCATTCTTTCTCAAACTTAAAGAGACATTCTAATCTAGCATAATCTTTATTTGTCCTATGTGTTGTAAGGTAACCTTTTCTTTCAACAAGGCATTGAATGAAAGCTATAGTGTTTCAAACAAGAAAGTCACCCCTTCTGTTAATGGAAATTGAATGTCTTTTTAGAACAGCGTAGGGTTTTAAATTATGGCTTTCTTCCTAAAACCCAAGCCAGACTTCTGGGTGAAAGAGGGTACAAGGAAAACTCAGCATAGCAGGCTTGTTGAGACGGCTATCTTTAAAATGGCCTGCTTGCAAGATTGGCCTTTGGCTGACATCAGGAAACCTGGATTGTATATAGTTCCTACACTGATAGAAAACTCTCTTTCTTTGAGAAAGAGTCTCATTCTGTCTCCCAGGCTGGAGTGCAGTGACACAATCTTGGCTCACTGCAACCTCTGTCTCAGATTCTCGTGCCTCAGCCTTCTGATTAGCTGGGATCACAGGTGTGTGCCACTATGCCTGGCCAATTTTTTTTGTATTTTTAGTACAGGTGGGGTTTTTGCCATGTTGGCCAGGCTGGTCTCAAACTCCTGACCTCAAGAGATCCTCCCCCCTCACTCTCCCAAAGTGCTGGGATTACAGGCATGAGCCACCGTGCCCAACCCTACACTGATAGAAAACTTTCTCTAAATAACAGTGGCTCACTGTGTGTAGGCTGCTCGTATAACATGATTTACACCGAGCACCTGCTTTCTTTCCTTCTGAAAAATTCTCTAAATTTTTGATATGTGCCATGCAGAAACTGTGGCTGCCTACATAACCATTCCTTAAATTTTGGACACTGTGTCTCAAATGAACTTCCCAGTGACAACACCTCACAGATGTCACAATTCAACTAAGCATATTCAGTGTGACTCTACTAATCACTGGAACTGGTGACTGGTCTTCTCAGGGCTATGCTCCATACATCTTCTTCCTTTGCTGATTCTACTTTACATCTTTTTGCTCTTATAAATTATGGCCTTGAACACAACTACATGTTAAGTCCTCTCTGTGAATCACCAAACCTGGAGTGGTCTTTAGGAACCCCAAAACAAACAGGTAAATAAATTCTTCCACAATGAGGATGCTTAAATAAGCCTTTTTTTTTTTTTTTTTTTTGGAGCCAGAGCCTTGCTCTGTTGCCGGAGTGCAGTGGCAACCTCTGCCTACCAGGTCCAAGTGATTCTCCTGCCTCAGCCTCCTGAGTAGCTGGGTCTACAGACGCATGTCACCAGGCCTAGCTAATTTTTCATATTGTTAGTAGAGACGGGGTTTTGCTGTGTTAGCCAGGATGTTCTCAATGTCCTGACCTCATGATCCACCTGCCTTGGCCTCCCAAAGTGCTGGGATTACAGGCATAAGCCACCACGCCAGCCCTCAGCCCCTATGCTCAGCGGCTCCCTGTACTTTCTGGAGAGACTTGGTGAAGAGCCCTGGTGGAGGGCTAATTACTCCTTTGACATATTCATAGTGGTTTTAAAGGGATGATACCCAGACCAAGAATAGATTTCTGAGTCTGGATGCACACAGAAACATTATCAAGAGCCCAGTTACAGAATTATCTGGGTTTTAAATACCCTCTAGAGGTTTCCCATTGGCCACTTGGTGTACACCTCATACAAACGAAGTAGTGGCCCACAATCAATCTAAGTGGTTGCAGAAGGGAACCAATCAGAGGTTGAAGTGAAGTTCCAAAGGTTACACCCTATGTAAATGTCTTATTGGTTGTAGAAAGCAAACAATCAGAGGTTAAAATGAAGTTACAAAGTTCCACTTCCATGCAAACAAAGATTTGGCCTGGAATCAGTCTGATTGGTTGCAGACAAAACCAATCAGAGGCTAAAGCAAAGTTACAAAGTTACACTGCTATGCAAACGTCTGATTGGTTGCAGAAAAGTTACAAAGTTACACTCCTATGCAAACGTCTGATTGGTTGATTCTGCAGCCAATCAGAGGTTCTTTCAATTTTCCATCTGCTGCCCAAAAAATGAGGGGGTTCCAAAGGGAATAGCCTCCAACCCTTTTGTTTCTTATGTGTGAAAAGTTGGGGTTTTCCTTTTGATTTAGTTATAGGAAGTCAGCGTGAATTAGCCTTAGGTTCCATGCCTCCAGACCTTATCCTCCTGCCTCAGCACAGTGTATAGAAAACAGCCTGAGTTCTGTGGGTAGACTGCCTGTTTGAATCCCACTTCTACCACTTCCTAGCTGTGTAACCTTAAACAAGTCATTCAGTCTCTTTGTCCCTCCATTTATCTGTCAAATATGAGTAACAATAGTTCTAACACAATAAAGCCTGTCAAGGGTTAAATGAATTCATAAATGAAAGTGTGTATAAAAACATCTGGCATATTTTAAGCATTAAACATATTTGGTTATTTTGTGGTTGTCATAGTTGATTTATTGTCCTAAGAGCACCTCTGCTAATCTTCTTTTTTTCCTTAGGACCTAATTTTTTTATAGTAGGTTCACAGCAAAATAGAGAGGAAGGTACAGAGATACCCCACATATCCCTTGTTCCTGTACATGCAGAGCCTCCCCTGTCAACAACATCCTGCACCAGAGCAGTACAATTACAATTGATGAACCTGTACCAACACATCACAGTCACCCGAAGTCCACAGTTTACACTAGGGTTCACTCATGGAGTTGCACTTTTTAGAGACTTGGACAAATGTATAGTGACATGCATCCACCACTGCAATATCATACAGCATATTTTTCACTGCCCTAAAAATCCACCCTTTTTGTTATTCTCAAGGGTGTGTTGATTAGTCTTTTTTTTTTTTTTAATGGATGACTTTCCTTGAAAAGTTGCTGAAGAAGTGAAAGGAGCTCATACGAATCTAAATACGTTTTAGCCTAGTTCAAAACCACTATATTAAAACAGGTGGTGGTGAGTAAAGAGTAAATGTTCTGGGGCCAAATACATTTGAGAAACATTAAGGGAAAATTAGATTTTTGGTAGACTTACATACATGCACAGTGGGTTTCCAAAATGGCATACAAAATGGCAAATTTCGCAAAATCATTTGATCACAGAAATCTTTTTTATACGAAGCAAAGCAGGACCAGTGCTTTGCTGTTCTAGTTCAAAAAGGATTAGATGCCTGCTTCATATAAACTTCAATAGGAACCTACTAATCACTAGGGATCCCAGGATGAATGACCACAGACTTCAGGTTCCAGAAGTTCACGTGTTAACAGTGAAAAGGAGGAAAATGATGGTAGAATTGTTTATCTCAATTTGTAGTTTTCTGCAAGAAACTACAAATAAGAGAGTAACCACCACTTCCAGATGGAGAATTTGAATTCATAAATGAAAGTGCATATACAAATATCTGGCATATTTTAAGCACTATAAATACTTGGTTATTATTTTTTAGGTTGTCATAGTTGGTTTAGGAGGAGGAAGAATCCCATGAGTTGGAAAAATGAAAGAAGAGAGAGTCACAGAGGCCCTGGAGAACCCAGAGTGTAACATCAGAGGAATGAGGAGAGGCAGGCAGGTGCCCCTGGGGGGCTGTCTGCCTCACTTGGGAGTTCTTAAATGTAAAGGGCAAAGTCTAGCCCTTTCTGAAAGCCTTCAGTATGTTAAACAAATTCAAACAAAACAAGCTTCAAAAAACATAGATGGCAATAAAGTCAATTTGAAAGGACTATGACTGAGGCAGGCATAAGAATTAAGGCATATTCAAGAGATAGTTTCACATAATGTTCCCCTGGCAGTCTCATCATTCCCTTGGTGAGATGCTAATAAGGGTTAGACAGCCAGTTTAAGGAATATAAAGTGAAGAACCTGTCACTCAGTTGTCAAGGGAAACTGCCTGTCTATAATTCCCTTAGCAAAGCCTTTATATCTCAGCATATGTTAATTAGACTTCATGCTTAAGCCTAAAATTTTTATTACACTCCAGGCTTTGTTTCATTTTGTTTACATTTGTAAAGAAATACATCAAAAAATTGAGTTGAGCTTTATATATTTTGTATAGTTTCCTCTGTTTGGCATAATAGTCAAACTTACTAACTGTTCACAATTTCTAACAGTCCCATTTGTCATTTTCTCTCAATTAATTAATTTTTCATCTGAAAGTTGTTGGCATGTGGCTGAGAAGAACTGAAAAACAGACGTAGCTAAGAGTAGAAAATAATAAGATTCATGATATCAGGTGGATCAATGGAGATGTTTTTAACTGGAGATTCTGTGAAATGTAAATAGGATCAAATCTGAGGCCTTATCAAATTCAAAAGGACATCCTAAGCAATTCTGATTATGAATTACATCTACACACTTACAAAGATGAACTGTTTGGAAATATTTTTTAAAAAACAGTGTTACTGAGAAACAATAAAATATTAAAAAGGTCTTAAGCAAACAATTTTACAAAGTAAAATAAAATACTACCAGCTTATATTAAAACAGTGCATTATTATTTCCAGAGAACTTTACATGTATGCCATTATTAGATCATTACTGTAAGCACATGAGAAAGGGAGGTAAAACCATGATTTCGTTTCACATGTGGTGGTAAGACTTTCAACTTTCATATGAGCAAACTAAAAACACAAATGTAATTTTCACTTAGTCCGAGAAAAAAATCACTTTATTACTTATAAAAGCCTAAAAAAACTAAAATGCACACTCCTAATAGCCAAGATTAAGTATTATTTGATATCCACACTTGACTATACCCTCCACCTGATAACCGGCCCTCCCCACTAAGAATCAGTGTCCTCTTTAAATTGGAATTAAAATACAAGCATTTTCTGCATATCATCAGTAATCCATTTATCAAAAATCAGACATTCTATTCAAATGTCAACCAGATGACAATTTCCAATAATTCTGACTGAGAAAGTTATATTTAAACCCCAACTCCCTAAAATGTAACTGAAACACATTTATATAGGAAATAGCCATTATGATAAAATGTAAAATGACCAGACATTTTCTGCTACTGCATGCAATATTTATAGCATTTTATATTTATAAAAGGGAGTGTTGGTTTTTAAAGATTAGATATACTCCCCCTGCTCCTCAAAAATGTGGGTATGGTCATGCAAGTATTCAATGACAATGGGAAAATATTATCAAAAATATTGGTTTAATAAGATATAGTCGTCAATATTTCATGCAATTTCCTTTTAAAAACTCTTATCTTTCCCAAGAGGAAAAAGGATACAATGAAAGACAGGAGACAAAAAACATCTGCCTACATTTCTTTCTCCACTCCTCCAGTTTATAGTGCTGGAATTACCTGGAGACCTGGAATTATCTTATTATCTCTGCAACAGAGAGTCTGTGGTTCAGCATTGACTCATCCTTTCTGCTAGCCTCATTCACCAAATATACAGGGGTTCAATGTATTTCCTTAATCAAGCTTGCCTACATAAATACAGCTACAATGAGTCTTAGGGAATGTTGTTGCAATATTCTTGATGCCATGTTCTTCTAGGACTCGGAAGGATTAACAGAGAAGATAAAATCAGAACTTGGACTGAGTCCTATTCCAACCTTATGACTAGGGTTGTTTTCAGCATGCCCTCTGGAACACAGCCTTGTGTTGACAGCAACACTTTCTGGAATGCCAAATACTAACTGGTAGTGCAAAAAAAGACATACTAAAAACCTGCCTATACTATATCTAAGTCTAAATTACAGAATAATTAATATGTAATTTTTTAAGGCATTAGCTAAATCCTGCACCTAGTTCCTTAACCTCCTAAATATGAAGGAAACATGTTTAAAGGTCCCTTTCCTAAATCCATTGAAGACTCCACAGAATACAGTAATGAAAGAATATCAGGACTTAGATGAGAAAGCCTAGCTTCTTCTAAAGTTCTAAGAAAATTAACCTGGTGGTAGGCGTAATAGATGGAATAATTAAGAAGACTGAAGCAGTTGATTTTAGCTTTAAATCAAAGAAGCAATGACTGACCCAGAAAAATGAAAAATAAAATAACAAGAGGAACATCAGTAAGATATTCCTCATTCTGAGTTAATAGTAGTGAACCAGGCAGAGAGGAACTCAAACAGGCAAAAGGGAAAGCACCAAGATGTCGTAGCTACCTGAAAATAAGGACTTCACAGAGTAAATTAAGGACTGTATACCAGCTGCCAGGCTCAATACTTTGTATGTATAAATGTTGGCTACACAATCCACTTTTTGATTTTAACAAAATTTTGGCATTTTAAATTTCTTTATTGTATTAGATCCCCAGTTTCACCTTCACTGCAAACCCAGATCAGGTAGGGAGGGAGTGTATTTGAAAATGAAGGTAACTACCTTTCAATTGTGAAAGAGCAGTATAAAGGCTAAGTTGGAGATAATGGCTTATATGAATTGTGTGTAATGTTGCATTAACTTGTTGTAATTATCATCATTATTAAAACTAGAGCCAAACACTCACCATGTGCTCTACAGGGCACATTAACTATATAAAAGACATCATCTGTGCCCTCTGGGAACTTGGCCTAAAAGTTCAAAGCAGTGAGTTCAATACTCATTGACACATGAAGACAATGGACTGTGCTGCTTCAACCTAGAACTATGCAGTTCAAGATTAGAAGATTGAGCTAAGTCTTACTTTAGAAACTAAACCTTAACAAATATAATTTAGTTTTTAAGGTTAAAATAAAGTGAAGCGGAAATATAAGAGAAATTCATCAAGGGGCATTAACTCAAAATTTTCCTCTATCCTTGACCCTTGTTTTACTGCCTATAGAAATAAAAAGACTGGCTTCCCCTATTTCCTTATCTTGGACAGGAGTGATCAGGCTGGTGCTTCTGATTTTGGCAAGCCAGCAGCATTAAAGAAGGAGGAGAGGAGTCACACCTGACCAGATCTTCAACTTGTTGGGTCTGCTTATCCCTGCCTCTCTCGCTGTTTCTTCTGCTCCTGAAAATATGATTAATATCTATGCATTTGTAAAACTCTGCATTGTAAGCAAAGCTGTGGTTTTCCATCCCAACGAGGTTGAGGTATGGAGTTAATGAGAAGTGAGACTGTGGGGAATGAGTAGGAACATGCCAATGTTAAAGTAATTGAGCATGAATATCAAAACGCTGACTTGGGAACAGTCTTCATTTGCTCAGGCAAAGTCTGATCAGCTGGTGGGCAGATTGGAATGTACGGAAACCTGCATTCACTGCCAGCCCCAGAATTTCCATATCATAACAAGCCATACTTTATAAGTGTAGCACCTCTGTTTTCCCACCTAGAATCATGTTTCATTTTTCCTCTTTCTTTACATTTTCCTACCTTTTTCTTCCCTCCTTCCTTTCTGAGAAAGGTTTCTTCTCTTCTTTTTGAATTATCTCTCCCCAAGCCTCATGAAGAATTTAAAGTTTTGTGATTTCAATACCTGATGTTTGTTTTGTAAAAAATGTGTACTTTGCTGATGCCAGTTTAGAATTAAACACAGATGGTAATGTTCTGGCTGGAATTACTAATGCTATAAATTTTATTTGAAAAACTCTTCATTGTCTTTTAAAACCACTGAGAACTTGAATTATTGTTTACTTTAATACACTCCCACGTGACTTACATAATTCTCAATCAGATCATTTAAATGTTCTTACATGGCAAAGGTCTTTTAAAAATTTGCAAAATATTGAAAAAATTAACACCTTTTAAAAAGATATTGATTATCAATCTCAAGTTGTAGCAAACAGTTTTATTCCAAACAGAGTAATTTCAAAAAAACTAAACGTTAAAGAAAAATATTGGTTCTAAATTCCTATGAATATAAAATTATGCATTTTTACAAAAATTCATTTATAAAGATGATTTTAGCAGAGTTTGCAAAGCAAAAAGCATGCACACCTGAAATGTACATTAATTTGGAATTGGCTAAGTGAAATAAGGTACATCCATTAAATGAAGTTAAAATGATCCATGAGAAATTAATAATGAGGATATAGGCAACAGTTGTGTATTATTAAATAAGCATATATAAATTATAAGCTCTTTTTAAATATATATGTTTAAAGGATTAATTTTTATATGATGGTGATAAAATTTCCCCAAGATTGTGTTGCAACTTGTCACTTTGTAAGTTTCCTTTTTTTTTTTTCTTACTAAACTTTTTAAATGCTTCTTAAAATTCTGTGACAAATATTTGGTCAAGTTGTTTCCATTAAAAAGTACTGATTTTAAAAACCATTAATTTACTTTCTGCACATGGCTAGCCAGTTTTCCCAACACTATTTATTAAACAGGGACTCCTTTCCCCATTGCTTGTTTTTGTCTGGTTTATCAAAGATTATATGCTTGTAGATATGTTGTGTTGCCTCCGATGCCTCTGTTCTGTTCCATTGGTCTATATCTCTGTTTTGGTACCAGTACCATGCTGTTTTGATTACTGTAGCCTTGTAGTATAGTTTGAAGTCTGGTAGTGTGATGCCTCCCACTGTGTTCTTTTTGCTTAGAATTGACTTGGCTATGCGGGCTCTCTTTTGGTTCCATATGAAGTTCATGGTGGTTTTTTCCAGTTCTGTGAAGAAATTCAATGGTAGTTTGATGGGGATAGTGTTGATTGTGTAAATTACTTTGGGGAGTATAGCCATTTTCATGATATTGATTCTTCCTAACCACGAACATGGAATGTTTCTCCATCTGTTTGTGTCCTCTCTTATTTCGTTGAGCAGTGGTTTGTAGTTTTCCTTAAAGAGGTCCCTTACGTTCCTTGTGAGTTGTATTCCTAGGTATTTTGTTTTCTTTGTAGCAATTGTGAATGGCAGTTCATTCTTGATTTGGTTCTCTTTAAGTCTGTCATTGGTAGATAGGAATGCTTGTGATTTTTGCACATTGATTTTATATCCTGAGACTTTGCTGAAGTTGCTTATCAGTTTCAGGAGCTTTTGGGCTGAGGTGATGGGGTCTTCTAAGTATACTATCATGTCATCTGCAAATAGAGACAACTTGGCTTCCACCTTTCCTATTTGAATACCCTTTATTTCTTTTTCTTGCCTGATTGCTCTGGCTAGAACTTCCAGTACTATGTTGAATAGGAGTGGTGAGAGAGGGCATCCTTGTCTAGTGCCAGATTTCAAAGGGAATGCTTCCAGTTTTTGCCCGTTAAGTATGATATTGGCTGTTGGTTTGTCGTAAATAGCTTTTATTACTTTGAAATATGTTCCATCAATACTAAGTTTATTGAGGGTTTTTAGCATAAAGGGCTGTTGAATTTTGTCAAATGCCTTCTCTGCGTCAATTGAGATAATCATGTGGTTTTTGTTTTTGCTTCTGTTTATGTGGTGAATTACATTTATAGACTTGCATATGTTGAACCAGCCTTGCATCCCTGGGATGAATCCTACTTGATCATGATGGATAAGTTTTTTAATGTGCTGTTGCAATCGGTTTGCCAGTATTTTATTGAAGATTTTTGCATCTATGTTCATCATGGATATTGGCCTGAAGTTTTCTTTTCTTGTTGAGTCTCTGCCGGGTTTTGGTATCAGGATGATGTTGGTCTCATAAAATGATTTGGGAAGGGTTCCCTCTTTTTGAATTATTTGGAATAGTTTCAGAAGGAATGGTACCAGATCCTCTTTGTGTGTCTGGTAGAATTCGGCTGTGAACCAATCTGGACCTGTGCTTTTTTTGTGTGGTAGGCTCTTAACTGCTGCCTCAACTTCAGACCTTGTTATTGGTCTATTCATACTTTCGGCTTCCTCCTGATTTAGGCTTGGGAGGACACAGACGTCCAGGAATTTACCCATTTCTTCCTGGTTTACTAGTTTATGTGCATAGAGTTGTTTGTAGTATTCTCTGATGATGGTTTGAATTTCTGTGGAATCTGTGGTGATTTCCCCATTATCGTTTTTTATTGCATCTATTTGGTTGTTCTCTCTTTTCTTTTTTATCAGTCTGGCTAGTGGTCTGTCTATTTTGTTGATCTTTTCGAAAAACCAGCTCTTGGATTTATTGATTTTTTGTAGGGTTTTTCTTGTCTCTATCTCCTTCAGTTCTGCTCTGATCTTAGTTATTTCTTGTCTTTGGCTAGGTTTTGAGCTTTTTTGATCTTGCTCCTCTAGCTCTTTCAATTTTGACGATAGGGTGTCAATTTTGGATCTCTCCACTCTTCTCATGTGGGCACTTATTGCTATATATTTTCCTCTGCAGACTGCTTTAAATGTGTCCCAGAGATTCTGGTACGTTGTGTCTTCGTTCTCGTTGGTTTCGAAGAACTTCTTTATTTCTGCCTTCATCTGACAAAGGGCTGATATCCAGAATTTACAAAGAACTCAAACAGATTTACATGAAAGAAACAAACAAGCCCATTCAAAGATGGGCAAAGGATATGAACAGACACTTTACAAAAGAAGATATACATGAGGCCAACAAACACATGAAAAAATGCTCACCATCACTGGTCATTAGAGAGATGCACATCAAAACCACATTGAGATAACATCTCACGCCAGTTAGAATGGCGATCATTAAAAAATCTGGAGACAGCAGATGCTGGAGAGGATGTGGAGAAATAGGAACACTCTTACACTGTTGGTGGGAGTGTAAATTAGTTCAACCATTGTGGAAGACAGTGTAGTGATTCCTAAAGGACCTAGAAATAGAAATTCCATTTGACCCAGCAATCCCATTACTGGGTATATATCCAAAGGACTATAAATCGCTCTACTATAAGGACACATGCACACGAATGTTCATTGCAGCACTGTTTACAATAGCAAAGACATGGAACCAACCAAAATGCCCATCGATGATAGACTGGACTGGGAAAATGTGGCACATATACACCATGGAATATTATGCAGCAATCAAAAATGATGAGTTTATGTCCTTTGTAAGGACATGGATGAATCTGGAGAACATCATTCTCAGCAAACTGACACAAGAACAGAAAAAGAAATACCGCATATTCTCACTCATAGGCGGGTGAGAAAAATGAGAACACATGGACACAGGGAGGGGGTCTACTACACACTGGGGTCTATTGGGGGGAATGGGGGAGGGACAGCGGGGGTGGCTGGGGAGGGATAGCCTGGGGATAAATGCCAAGTGTGGGTGAAGGGGAGGAAGGCAGCAAAACACACTGCCATGTGTGTACCTATGCAACTATCTTGCACGCTCTGCACATGTACCCCAAAACCTATAATGCAATAGAAATTTAAAAAATTAAAAAAAAAAAAAAGAAAGAAAGGTTTTCACAATGACAACTTGTTCAACTTTTTGATGAAATAATATTTCTTTCTTATTGTGAATTATACCTTATGTTCTAGAAACAATAATGTATTTTTTTTAACCATTATTATAATATTAAAGGAAAAGTTTTCCTTTATCTTTGTAACACATGCTGGAATCCTCTAAAACTTTTAACATAGGAGGTTGAAATATTTGCAGGTTTCTGTATGACCACATAGAAAAGTGTCATTGATTTTATATATATATATATATATATATATATATATATATATATATATATATATATATGCAATAATTACATATATTTTTAAGATGATGTATATTATGATAAAATAAACAAAAATAAATTTCTGGTATCCTCAAAAAAAAAAAAACCATTAATTTAAAATTGCCACATTCAAAAAAGAAAACCATAGTGATCCACCAAACATTCTCTTTTCCTTCTGAATGCACTGTTATAAGTGACCGGTCTTTTAGTACTAAACTTAAATGGCCAATTAAAACAAACACTTCTGAGACTGTACTTCCACCACTGATTAAGACCAAGGTGGCAGGTATTAGGGAATATATTCATTTAGCTTTCTGAGTTTTCTGGGCAGAGTTGGTGACCTTGCCAGCTCCAGCAGCCTTCTTGTTCACAGCAACTGTCTGTCTCATATCATGAACAACAAAGCGACCCAGAGGTGGATAGTCTGAGAAGCTCTCAACAAACATGGGCTTGCCAGGAACCATATCAATGATGGCAACGTTACTAGACTTCAAGAATTTAGGGCCATCTTCTAGCTTTTTACCAGAAGGGCGATCAATCTCTTCCTTCAGCTCAGAAACCTTGCATGCAACATGAGCCCTGTAGCAATCCAGTATAGGGACATAGCCAGTGCAGACTTGGCCTGGATGGTTCAGGGTAATCACCTGAGCAGTGAAACCAGCTGCTTCCATTGGTGAGTCGTTCTTGCTGTCACCAGCAACGCTGCCACGATGAACATCCTTGACAGACACATTCTCGACACTGAAGCCCACACTGTCCTCAGGAAGAGCTTTACTCAAAGCTTCATGGTACATTTCGACAGATTTGACTTCAGTTGTAATATTGACTGGAGCAAAGGTGACCACTATACCAGGTTTGAGAACACCAGTCTCCACTCAGCCAACAGGAACAGTACCAATATCAATTTTATAGACCTCCTGGAGAGGCAGGCACAAGGGCTCGTCAGTTGGACTAGTCAGTGGTAAGCTGCAATCCAGAGCCTCAAGCAGTGGATTCCACTGGCACTGCCATCCTTACAGGTGACTTTCTATCCCTTCAACCAAGGCATGTTAGCACTTGGCTCCAGCATGTTGTCACCATTCCAACCAGAAATTGGCACAAATGCTATGCTGTCAGAGTTGTAGCCAATTTTCTTAATGTAAATGCTGACTTCCTTAACAATTTCCTCACATCTCTTCTGGCTGTGGGGTAGCTCAGTGGAATCCATTTTGTTAACACCAACAATTAGTTGCTTCACACCCAGTGCGTAAGCCAGAAGGGCATACTCTTGGGTCTGCCCATTCTTGGAGATACCAGCTTCAAATTCACCAACACCAGCAGCAACAATCAGCACAGCACAGTCAGCCTGAGATGTCCCTGTAATTATGTTTTTGATGAAGTCTCTGTGTCCTGGGGCATCGATGATAGTCACGTAGTACTTGCTGGTCTCAAATTTCCACAAGGAGATACCAATGGTGATCCCACGTTTATGCTCAGCTATCAGTTTATCCAAGACCCAGGCATACTTGAAGGAGGCTTTCCCATCTTAGCAACCTCTTTCCCAAAATTTTCAATGGTTCTTTTGTCAATGCCACCACATTTATATATCAGATGGCTGGTAGTGGTGGACGTGCCTGAATATACGTGACTAATGACAACAATGTTGACGTGAGCCTTTTCCTTTCCCATTTTGGCTTTTAGGGATCGTTTTCACGACACCTGTGTTCTGGCAACAAACCCATTCTGAAAAAGCATAAGTTTCCATTTTGAATGTATATTACAATTGCTATAATAAAAAAATTATAAAAAGTAACCAACTAGTGAGTTTATTAATCCCTTCCTATACACCATGAAAACTGGAAACAACATAGAGAAAGCAACCGAGAAAGATCTTGAAGAAAAAAGTGTTTATAATTTACCTTAGTAGCGTAGTATTCTCTGACTTCAGGCCTAATAGAATCAAAGTCTCCACTGATGAATTCAGGCAAAAAGCTGAAAGAAACAGTAAATCAAGTAAGTCGACTAGTTATTTCTATTTACTTTTGAAACTTTAAAACTGTGGCCAAGTGTAATGGCTTACAACTGTATTCCCTACACTTTGAGAGGTTGAAGCAGGAAGAGTGCTTGAGGCCAGGAGTTCAAGACCAGCTTGGGCAACACAGCAAGACCCTATCTCTACAAAACAATTGAAAAATTAGCTAAGCATGATAATAGTACACACGTGCAGTCTCAGGTACTTGGGAGGCTGCACTGGGAGGATCACTTGAGCCAAGGAGTTCGAGGATATAGTAATCCATGACAGTGTAACTGCACTCCAGCCTGGGTGACAGAGCAAGACTCTATCTCTAATTTTAAAACTAAAAAATAAAATTGTGATTATAAGGACCAAAGACAAAGTAATGTACTCAGAACAAAACCAGAAATACAGAAACTATTTTTAGAGGGCATAGGATGTTATACTATACACTCTTGGTTTCAATGACTGAGGAAAACAAAGAGTATCCAAGCAATTAATCAACACAGTCACAATGTCAGAGAATACTTATCTTTTTAAACAAATAGATCAAAAATTAAAGATTATTGGTTTAAAAAATCCTAACATAAATATTCATTACCTTTGCATATTACCTTCTACATATGTACAAGTTTTTACATTATTGTACCCTCACACAAGTTCAGAACTTTCAACAGATACGAATAGAACAAATGATCATGAGGATTCTTTGACATTCTGTGCCAAGAAAGAGTCAGTTCAAAGACATTTCCAAGTATTTTATTGACATATGTCTAGAAACAGAAATCTTTTAGGTAAGTCTGAAATACTATAAGAGTCAAGGTTGTTAAATATAGGGAGAGATTCCCAGATGTGCTTTCTAATAATATTACAATTGCCTTATTTTTTTCCCTGCGATGTTTTTTCTTAAGTCATTTTAGAAAGCATACCTTACTCCATCTATTATACATAAACCATCATTTACTATTTTTACATAAAATATGTACATGACCTGGTAGAGTTTCTTCCCAGTTAAAACACCTACTTGCAGAGAAATAAAACATCCCTGAATTTCTCAGTACTCCCCAAGAACCACCTAGCCTGCTGAGCCTCAGAAATGTATATGATATAAAGAAGGGAATGGTTGCTTTCACTTCCTGTAAAAATATTCTACCCTTCACATGCCATAAGAATTTAAACTGTAACTATTTATCCAGTTAATTGCTTTCATTCAAAATACTAAAACTTCTTAGGTCTTCTCACGGGGGCCACATTGTTATCTGATGAACAGGTCCATAGCTAAAGAAGACTGCAGTGTTATATTTCTGGGTATTACATTTCAAGAAAGGTGAAGCCCCAGAACTTGAAGAAAACTCTATGTCATAATAAATAAAACACAGGGGTTATGTGGCTCCGGGAGACATTTTATTAATATATACCAAAGGGGTTAGGATTCAGGTACAGAAAATGTCTAAGGAAACCCTTCCAAGAGGAGAGAAACACAGCTGTATATTCTACTTAATAGGAAAAATTAAACACACACACACACACACATTGCCTTGTCCTTCACCTATGGGTAAGCAACGACCAGTGGTGGAAAATGGACCTGGCTCTCATTGCGGGGGTAACAAACTAGGGCAAAGGGGACTAATGTTGTGACAAATCTCTGTCAGAAAACCTGATGTGTGAGTTCAGGATAAAATTACAGATAAAATTTAGGGGAAAAACTACTAACCTTGTCCTTTAGCACAATTTCTTTTTGTAAGATTTTTTTTTTTGAGATGGAGTTTCACTCTTGTTACCCAGGCTGGAGTGCGCTGGAGGGCAATGGCGCAATCTCGGCTCACCCCAACCTCCGCCTCCTGGGTTCAGGCAATTCTCCTTTTTGTAAGATTCTTGACTCAGTTGAAAATATTATTTGTGAGGTCAAACTTAATCTAACTGATCTGTATTGGGCCACCTCTTCTTTGAGTTACCACAAAGATCTGGGCCACATAAACTCCTCAGCTTGGATGAACTATGCCCAACAATATTTTTAGTAGTCAATTCATTCCGTAAATATTCACTGAACACCAACTATATGCAAAAGACTACAGCTAATTTCAGAAAAAGGTAGAAATAGAAAGTAAATATAAGTACCCAGGTGTTTAAATCAACATCTTCCCATAGGCTTTCTTTCTGGAAACTTTCCCTGCACATATCTGGTACTTTTAATTTCATTTTATACCTAATAACTTATACCTTACCCCTGGTAGGACCAAAAATAGACTATTACATTTCTTCTCTTTATTTTTTCTTGTACAAATTCATTAATTTTCAAAGTTTCTTTACAGTGTTGCCACCCATCACCATTCAACTGCATGCAAATTAATACTCAAATGAATCACAAAATATCAGGGAGGACTCTGGGTCTCTGCTGGTCCAAGCAACATCCTGGGAAGATCAACTATGTTGCTCTCCAAATTTCAGCCTCTCAGGTCTCTAGAACCAATTTGGCAGTTTCTAAATTGCATATTGATTCTAACAATAAATAAATGGTGTTGGGAAAACTGGCTAGCCATGTGCAGAAAGCTGAAACTGGACCCCTTCCTTACACCTTACACTAAAATTAACTCCAGATGGATTAAATATTTAAACATAAGACCTATCACCATAAAAACCCTAGAAGAAAATCTAAGCAATATCATTCAGGATATAGGCATATGCAAGGACTTCATGACTAAAACACCAAAAGCAATGGCAACAAAAGCCAAAATAGATAAATGGGATCTAATTAAACTTAAGAATTTCTGCACAGCAAAAGAAACAATCATTAGAGTGAACCAGCAACCAACAGAATAGGAAAAAATGTTTGCAATCTACCCATCTGACAAAGGGCCAATATCCAGAATCTACAAAGAACTAAAGCAGATTTACAAGAAAAAACAAGCCCATTCAAAAGCAGGTAAAGGATATGAACAGACACTTTTCAAAAGAAGACATATATGAGGCCAAGAAACAAATGAAAAAATGCTCATCATCACTGGTCATTAGAGAAATGCAAACCAAAACCACATTGAGATACCATCTCACACCAATTAGAATGGCAATCATTAAAAAAATCTGGAGACAACAGATGCTGGAGAGGATGTGGAGAAACAGGAACACTTTTACACTCATTTTGGGAGTGTAAATTAGTGCAACCATTGTGAAAGACAGTGTGGCAATTCCTCAAGGATCTAGAAATAGAAATTCCATTTGACCCAGCAATCCCATTACTGGGTACATACCCAAAGGATTATAAATCGTTCTATTATAAAGACACATGCACATGTATGTTCACTGTGGTACTGTTTACAACAGCAAAGACCTGGAACCAACCCAAATGCCCATCAATGATAGACTGGGCAAAGAAAATGTGGGACATATATACCATGGAATACTATGTAGCCATAAGAAACGATGAAGTTGTGTCCTTTGTAGGGACATGGATGAATCTGGAAACCACCATTCTCAGCAAACTGACACAAGAACAGAAAGCTGAATACTGCAAGTTCTCACTAATAGGTGGGTGTTGAACAATGAGAACACATGGGCACAGGGAGGGGAGCATCACACACTGGGGTGTTGGGGGACAGGAGACAAGGGGAGGGATAGTGTGGGGCAGGGAGGTTGGGGAGTGCTAACACTGGGAGAAATGCTTGATGTAGGTGATGGGGGATGGAGACAGAAAACCACCATGGCATGTGTGTACCTATGCAACAATCCTGCAAGATCTGCGCATGTACCCCAGAACTTAAAGTATAATAAAAAAGAAAAAATTTATGGTGAATACTACTCAGCCATAAAAAGGAACTCATTAATGGTATTCTCAGCAACCTGGGTAGAACTGGGGACTGTTGTTCTAAATGAAGTAACTCAGAAATGGAAAACCAAACATCATATGCTATCACTCATAAGTGGGATCTAAGCTATGAGGATGCAAAGGCATAAGAATGTCAATGCATTTTGGGGACTTGGGGGAATGGGTGGTGGGGTGAGGGATAGAAGACTACAAATTGCGTTCAGTGCATACTGCTTAGATGATGGGTGCATCAGAATCTGACAAATCACCACTAAATGACTTACTCATGTAACCAAACACCACCTGTTCCTCCAAAAACCTATGGAAATAAAAAATTTTAAGAAACAAAAACAATAAAAATAAATAATAAATAAAAGCTGATACACACAGGCAACTGAACATCTATCCCCGTAGGGAAAAATCATCCTAAAGACAATTAGATATCCCTATATCTTACACTGTGAATAATGAAAGAAAGCTTTTATGCAAATTCACATGTTTTAATGGAAAATAGTAACAGGAAAACAAACATATAGATAGTAGATGCCTTGCTTCAGTTAACTTTTAATATAATTTTCTCTACTGTAACATGTATGCTTTCAAATGGAATTGGAATGCTTATATCTAAGAAGACCCATGCCAAAAATACACCTGGCATTCATGCTGAGATGACTAAAATAATTATAACATTCGTCAAATAATGCACTCGTTTTTGAAACTTGCTGAAATGCACTTTTTGACGCTGCAATTAAAAGCCCATCTCACTTTTCCTGAGGTGCCTGTTGCCATGGTGCCTGGGCATTCTGAAGAGGTACTTACTGGGGATGACACTTGACAGATGTAGAGGAGCTATGTTATGATATAAATGACAGTTTACACAAGAAGATTATTTTCAGAACTCTTTGGGGACTGATTACACATAGCAACTGACTACAGGTATATGGATTTGTGTAGCCACTGACCATGTTTCTACCTACTGTTGACTTAGGCACACCGATAAATCTTTTCTTTGCTATCCTCAATCTATGGGCACTTAATTGTTAGTACTGACAGGTGTCCCAAACTCTCCACAAATGGCCCAATCAGATCCTTTGACATTTTCATTTTAACTCTTACCATACTTGTCACTCATGACACTTCATAACAAAATAAGAGTCCAAAAAGTACTGCAATTAATTAGTAAACTTAAGATCTATCAAACATAATAATCAAAAGGGAGGCTGACAAATTTAGAAAATATCCTAAAACAATGTAATATATAGAATATAACTACTGTCTTTACAGGACCTTTCCTGATACCACTGAAGGAGACTGTCCCTCCATAAAGCTGTGTATTTTTTTGTTTTGTTTTTTTCTCCTAGGAAAGACACTATTGTTTCCTTAAAACTTGAATAGCATTAAAAATCTCTTACTTTCCATTTCATTTTAAGCAAGTACTATGTCTTTTAGCTTCTAATAGATAGTGAGGCCTCTGAAGCAGATCTGAAGCAGGATCTCTCTCTGATTGATCTTGGTATGTCCCAAAGCATGAAGAACATTGATGCTAAAAATGATATAATAAGATGAAGAGGTAGAGAAGGAGAAAGAAGAGAAGAGGAAGAGAGAGAAAAAGAGAGAAAGGGAGAGAAGAGGAAGGAGGAGAAACAAGGAGAAAAGGGAAGAATGAAGGAGGGAAAGAGGAGACAGAAGTAGGTAGAAAACGGGAGAAAGAGAAAACCCAGGAAAAGAAAGGAAGGAAGAGGGGAATAGAAAAGAAGAATGAGGAAAGAGACATTTATTAGGCACTTACAATGACAACTGCCCCTACCCCCACTTCCTAGCTTGTGCAAATTAAGCTTTCTGAAACTCATAGTGTCCATGTGTAAAATGAGGATAATTTAGAGTGCTTGTGAGGATTAGGAGTTAATATATGTAAAGCACTTAGAAAATGCCTGGCACACAGTAAGCACAGTTGAAGCTGTTCAGTTCAAATAAAAATTACTGCAAGTGAAGTTAAGTAGTTTGCCCTAGATTATAAGGCTAATAAGAGGTAGAGCCAGAACTCAAACCCAGGCAGTTCAATCTTTGTTCTTTAATGGCTAAGTATACAGCCTCCCACGTATACAATTTACGAAACAGAACAATAACGTTTTCTGTAGAGAATGTTCTCTGAATAAATGTACTGTTTCCTGCTGATTTTATTAATTGCTACTAATTTGGTAAGCCTATATATTTTCTAAAGGTTTCCTTGAGTCAGAAGATAAAAAGGATTTGTGCTAGTGGTACCAGAAGGAAGGACAGGATCTTTAGAACAGACTACGTTAGGAGAAAAATGTTTCAGAATATTGTTGAAGAAGAGCATGACTATAGACATAGAAAGTAGTATTGAATCTGAAAAAAAGAAGGAATTAATTAATTAAAGATTTGTGCTAACATTCTCTGTAAATTCATATAAAGTTGGTGATGGGGGAACGAGAGTGACATAAAATATATAAAAATGCTCCCACATTTTCACTGTGTTTATAAACACAATCAGTTCAACTGTTTGTATAAATAAGTCTCTAAATATAATAATGGTGCCAAAAGATATTTAAATATTTTTATAGCCTTGGATAAAAGACATTCTAAGGAAAAGACAGAAAACACAACAATAAATAAGCTGATTATGTAAAAATGTAACAACACATTAAAAAAAATAAGGTCAAATTATAACACTTTACATATGCAAAATATATAACCCATAAGAACTACTGCCCCCAACACATGAAGAGCGCCCCAAAGTGGTAAAGGATAAAGATACAAATAGTAAAAGTGCCAAAGCCTATTCACACAAGCAGTAAGTACAGGAAAACATGGTAAACCTAATTATCAAGGAAATAAATGTTAAAGCAAAAAATCGAGTACTTTGTTTTACACAAAAACTCAAAAATTAAGAAAAGTGTACTGGGTATTGACAAGGGTGAGTGAAAAGAGGAACAAACACAGACTAGTGAAGTTGTGAAGAGGACACTGCCTGCAAACAGGCAATCCCACTTTGGGAATTCATCCTGGCTTTAAAAAGAAAAAGAGTACCTAGGATATCTGCAAAACAAAGTGAGGGATATAACAAGGAGAGAAAAAAAAATACTGAATGTTTAACAATACAGGGAAGGTGAAATAAAACCTTATGCAACCTGTAAGGGAAAGTAGGCAGCTTTTAGATGAGCTAACCTCCGTCTACTGTTCTAGAGGGAATGCCCACCACATGTTACTAAGTGAAAAAAAGCCTAAATATATTTGTGCATTTTGTATAAACACAAAGGCAATTATGGAAGTGAACGACTCAAGCTATTCACACTAATTATCTCAGGTGATGGGATTAATTTTTCTTGGAAAAAATTTACAAAGCATACCTTAGTTTAATAACTAGAAAGAAAATTAATAATGCCACTTGTTAAAGCAAATAAAAATGTAAAGGAAAATGAAAAATTAACTGAAAACTCTTAGACTCTGATTATAAGAACATTAAATAGTACTTAGCAGCCACTGAGGTTGTTATAAATGAGTTTAGTCAATTTACCCAAAGAAGACAGTGTTTTATCTCTTAGAATAATTGATTGCATCTTCTCAAACAAGGCAGAAAATAACAGTTTCCCAAAATAATCATTTAAGAATTTCTTTCTATGCTAATGACATCCAGAGGGAGAAAACAGTGACGAAAACATTAACAAATGAAATATAGATAGAATCTCCATATCACACAGTTAAAATAATGACTGGGGAACAGAATGAAGATGGATCAGTGACAAGTAAAAATACATAATTTTGCAAAAGACCTGTTGATTGAGTCAAAGAGGGAAATACAGAAAAAGCTGCCAAAAAGAGGAAGACTTAAGGGCTCTCACCCTGGAAAAAACCTTCCAGGAAACATTTTCTTGAATATTTGTTCTATGCCAGTCTCTGTACTTTATTCACACACTTTATGTTTATTAATATAATTTTAGCTAATTTCCATAACACTCCTATAAGGTTGATTTTTATCATCTGAATTTTATGGTAGAAAGCCAGGGCTGAGTGCCATGAAGCCACCTGCATTGGTGTCACACAGATTCAAAAGGTCCTCTCTCCTCCTCCTGCGTTCTTCATTGAACAACATATGCCCTATACTAGCATAAAGAGATAATCCTGCTACACCTCCTGCACAGGATGCAATTTCACTGTTACCCAAATCCTGTCCCTCCTGCATACCCAACAGAGGTGCACAGTCATCAAGCCACAGCAGAAGGGCAATGCAAAGTTGCTCCACAGCACAAGTGACAGGTCCCCAGGCACACTTTCAGGTGAAGCTAGGTTCACGGTTTTAATGAATGGAGAAGTGGGGAAGGGAGGCATCATCCCAAAAATCACATGAGGCTTGTAGACAGCATATTTCATTCTAGTTAGTAAACAAACAAATTGAAAATTCAATTCCATAACTGAGCAATCAACACAAGCAATGTAAATTTTATGGGTTAGTAGGAAATTAAAGCATACAGGCTGCTACTTCCACCCCTGAGATGTGAATTAACCTCTCACCACAGCTACTTAGAAAAACACACAAAAGAAGCAGAAATTCAGATCATGGAAAAATGACAGCTCTGGACAGTGATTACTGTATGATTCCATAATGGTGGATACATACATATTTGTCCAAATCTATGCAATGTAAAACACCAATTGTGAACCGTAATATTAACTACAGACTTTGGGTAACAATAATGTGTCAATGTTGGTTCATCAATTGTAAAAATAAAAATTCGATCACTCTGGCGGGGGATGTTGATAATGGGGAAACTAGGAATGTATGGGAGCGTGGGGTATCTTGGTTGTCTTTGTATCCTTCTCTCAATTTTGCTGTGAACCTTAAAACTCCTCTTAAAAAATAGTGTTGGCCAGGTGAAGTGGCTCATGCCTGTAATCCCAGCACTTTGGGAGGCCGAGGAGGGCGAATCACGAGGTCAGGAGTTCAAGACTAGCCAACCAACATAATGAAACCCTGTCTCTACAAAAACACAAAAATTAGCCGGGTGTGGTGGTGCGCATCGGTAATCCCAGCTACACAGGAGGCTGAGGCAGGAGAATCACTTGAACCTGGGAAGTAGAAGTTGCAGTGAGCCGAGATGGTGCCACTGTATTCCAGCCTGGACTACAGAGTAAGACTCACTCTCAAAAAAAAAAAAAAAAAAAACCGTAACAATTTTATTGCTAGGTATACAATAGATATACAGAGAAATGAAAACACATGTGCTTACAAAATCTCATACACTACAACTTGAATGAACTTTGAAAACATTATGCTAAGTGAAAGAAGCCAGGCACAAAAGTTCACATAACATATGATTTCATTCATTTGCAAATCCCCAAAAGAAAAACCTAAAGGGACAAAAAGTAGATTAGTGGTTGTTAGGGCTTGGGGAAAGAAGGAGGATGATAGTTGAAGGGTACATGGTTTCTTTTTGAGGTGGTAAAAAGGTTCGAAATTGACAACAATGAATGAGAGTTCCTATTGCTTCACATTCTTCCCACCACTAAAAATGGAGATAGTTGCACCTATCTATGAACACCAAAACCCTCTGGATTGTATACTTTTAATGGGTACATTATTTGGAATATGGCTATATCTGAATAAAGCGGTTAAAAAGTAGTAAGAATTTTTTAAAAACACTATCAGACAGCTTCATCTAATTGGTATTTCTAGAATACTCCAGCCACTACCAACAGAGATACACATTTTCTTTAAGCTGCACATGAAACATTCTTCAAATTAGACGCTATTCTAGGCCAGGGATCAACAATTTTTTTTTTTTTTTTTTTTTTTTTTGAGATGGAGTTTTGCTCTTGTTGCCCAGGCTGGAGTGCAGTGGCACAATCTTGGCTTACCACAACCTCCGCCTACGAGGTTCAAGCAATTCTCCTGCCTCAGCCACCCGAGTAGCTGGGATTACAGGCATGCACGGGCATGTACCACCATGCCCGGCTAATTTTGTATTTTTAGTAGAGTCAGAGTTTCTCCATGTTGGTCAGGCTGGTGTCTGAACTCTCAATCTCAGGTGATCTGCCCACCTCAGCCTCCCAAAGTGTGGGGATTACAGGCATGAGCCACCATGCCTGGCCTTAACAATTTGTTTTCTGAAAGAGCAAGACAGTCAGTATTTTAGGCTCTATAGGCTATAAGATCTCTGTCACAACTAGTTAACTCTGCCATGGCAGCATGATAGCAGCTGTAGAAATAAGAAGAAAGTGGTCACAGCTGTGCTTCAGGAAAACTCTGCTTAGAGGCAGGGGCCTGCCAGCTATAGTTTGCAAACCCCTGTTCTAGGCCATAATACAAGATTCCATCAATTTATATACTTGAAATCATACCAAGTATGTTCTCTAATACATATCTTTCTTTCTTTTCTGCCTTTTTCAAAGCAATCAACTGTGATTAGTATTCTCTAGAATGGACTATGACTGCCATAAGAACTGGTGAGATTTTAAAATCTCCATTTACATAAAGCAGGTCCGTATTAGTCCATTGTCACACTACTAAGAAGAAATATCCGAGAGTGGGTAATTTATAAAGGAAAGAGAGTTGATTGACTCACAGTTCTGTATTGCTGGAGAGTCCTAAGAAAACTTACAATCATAGCAGAAGGCAAAGGAGAAACAGGCACATTAAGGGTGGAGTAAGAACAAGCAGGAGAAATGCCAGATGCTTATAAAACCATCAGATCTCCTGAGACTCACTATCACAAGAACAGCATGGGGGAACCACCCTCATGATCCAATTACCTCCACCTCATCCCACTGTTGACATGTGGGGATTATGGGGATTACAATCAGAGGTGAGATTTGAGTGATGACAAAGAGCCAAACTGTATAAGAGTCCTTAAATAACATCCTTTCATTCAAGGTCATCTCCTTATAAGGTTGATGAGGGCAAAAAATTGATACCTGGCTAGGGCTATTGCATGTAGGGGGTCTGCATGATCTCACCATGTGGATATGAGTTTTCTCTAGGTACAGTGGTTTCTACCCACATCCCAAAGATATGCACGTTTGGTGAACTGGCTGTCTACATGGTCCCATTGTGAGTATAAGTGTGAGTGAGTGAGTGTGTGTGTGTGTGTGTGTGTGTGTGTAAGTGTGCCTCAGGGTAGAACATGTCCTGTCCTGGGTCAGTTCCCTCTTTGTGCACTGAGCTGCACAGAGAAGCTCCGACCGCCCATCACCCTGAACTGAAATCAGCTGGTAAATAATTATCTCACTTGCTTTTATTGATCTTTCTTCACTTGATCTTAGCTAAAAGGCTGAGAAGTTATTTGTATTGATTTTTCTTAAATGTACATATAGCTCATATTTATTTCAGTGTTAAATATTAGAAGTGTTTTGTCTTTATTCAGAAGTGTAGTGATGTTTTTGTGACCAGAAATATGCCATAGGAACTTAACTCTTGTTGATGTCAATTAGCCTCGGGTAAAATGGCTTTTATTTTATGTCATTTTACTTAAAATCAGTTTCTAGGAAACTACCAAAAATGTTAAGGATTTTCTGTATACAATAATACTGATATTAATTAAAACCAATTATATTAAAGTTAAAAATTTTAATTTTCCTACTCATATCCTACTTATTACACTAGTTTAAATTCTCCCACTAGATTACATATTTAATTCAATCTTATATTTGATATGCATTCATATTATATTTAATGAATATACAGCTAATTAAATTTTGAAATATTTTATAGTTCAGGCACACATAAATTTTAAAAAAGATAAATTTTAAAAAGTCACTTTATCATTGCCTTATTATAGTTTCAAATTTTAATCAATACCTAAAATGTTACATAAAAACTATTCTCAATATTTAACAGTAATTTTATAATCACATATTTAATTAAAAAATTTAATATTCAGTGTAACATTTGCTATGACACTATTATACTAGGCTTAGTACGTTTTATCAGAAATGACTTCATTGCATCTCCAATGCTAGCAGTTTGGTATTACACATTTAGGTGGTAGAATGTGGTGTCAGTAACTTTCATGACACATGATGACAGATTTTCCCTACAGGAAAGAAAATACTGGGTCGCTTTTATGGCTTTGCTAGGATGTCAAGGTTCAGAAAGCTTTAAGTGATGAGTAGTTCCTGGAAAAGAGATTATTTCCAGTCTAGAGAAGCAGTTTACATTTTTAACTAAGTCCTGTCTAGCTGCAGAAAAGGACGGATGAAACACATGGAAGAAAAAGATAAAGTCAATAGCAAATGTAAGGTAAAAAAGTTTTCGATGGAAAGCCGTTTTAAATTTGCTGTCAACTCCTTGCCCAAACTATACAGTCTCCTTTGCTCTAGAAAGAGTAAAAGAAAGATGAAATCCCTAAGAAAAGAGGACAAAGGAAATACAACTTGTAGAGTAACAGTACATACAAGGAGAGCAAAAACTGTGCACACACAATTGTATACAACTGAATTACATACCACAAGGAGATACAATAACAATATATTAATTTTTATGTACTACATTTAATCTAGCACATTTTCTCTGAGGTGATTAATATGGCAGGAACTAATAGGAGTGTCTGTGAAGACAGTTTCTGTACTAAATTACATGTGTTATATTATGTGATTCCACAAAACAAAATTTATAATTACACTTAATCACATAGACTACAGTCATTTTATTCTCTTTCATCATTCCTGAAAGATGCTGTTCTTTAAAAACCCATTATCAATTTTTGGATGAGAATGAGGTTTATTCACGTATCTAGCTAAGAGATAAAGAAAGTGGGTTGCCATTTACTTAATTAAGGCTGACTGCTGCCCATCTAAACTCACAGCAAGTAGAATAATTTGATATAAAACTCTTCTACCAAGTCACCACCATCTATTCCTATAAGATGGACAAGTCACTAAGGCATTCTATAAGCTGATTCAATCAACCTTTCTAATGTTTCTCAACATTTTCTTGGGTAAACTGTATACAATCTAAATTTTAAAATAAAAATATGTGATTCTCATAAATAGAGTAAGAACTATACTTTAGTCAGTTTGAGATTATAGAGTATTTCATGGTCCAAGTTCACCTAAAAGTTGCAAACACAGAAGGTGAGCTCAAGAGGGCAGAGCCAAAACTACATACTGGTGAATCCACCATATATGGGACACTTAATCGAACTCATCAAATATTTATTAAATATGTAATTTATATATACTAGAATATTGATACAACAGTTCTCACAGTCCCAATAGGTTTAAGTCTAAGAGTAGGAATAGACAAAGCAGGCCATCATGGAACTGACATTACAAGTAACAGAGTGCTACAGTGGCACACAAGAAGTGTCAGGTTTTGGGGAGCAAGCTAGTCAGAGAGAAGGAAAGAAGGCTTTCTAGTAATTGATATGGCAAGAAAAGTCAAAATAAATAAATGAAGCCATGGCAAGAAGGTGAGAGGGAAAAATAATACCCATATTCAGGGAATGGACAGAAAAGTAGGAAAATAAAAGTATTTGTAAAAGAAATGGTATGAAACGAAGGAGGAGTAAGGAAGATCATGATGGCCACTTCATTTCTTAGATCACAGCTTGCTATGGTCTCGATATTTATGCCCCCGCCTCAAATTCGTACGTTGAAACTTAATTCTCAATGTGATGGTATCAAGAATGAGGCCTTTGGGAGATTAGGTGAGATTAGTGTCTTTATAAAAAAGGCCTGAGGCCCCTTCCACTACGTGAGGACATAGTGAGAAGACACCATAGAAAACAGTCTCTTACCAGACACAGAAGTTGCTAGTGCCTTGATCTTGGACATTGCAGCCTCCAGAACTGATAAATAAGCTTCTGTTGTTTACAAACCATACTGTTTATAGTTTATTTTTTTTATAACAGCCCAATCATTTAAGGTCAGAATTGTTATGTGTGAAATTGATCCTCATCATGATGCTAGCTGGTTATTCTGCAGACACATTTATGTGGTTATTTCATAGTGTCACTGGTCTGTGTGCTTTGGTAGTGGCTGGTAATGCCACTACAAATATTTCAGGGTCCTAAGAAGGACCATATTTAGTGCTTCCTTAAAGAGCTCTTTCAAGGCCTGGTGATGACAAAATCCCTCAGCATTAATCTATCTGAAAAGGATTTTATTTCTCCATTGCTTATGAAGGTTAGTTTGGCCATATATGAAATTCTGGGTTAGAAATTCATTTCCTTAGGAATGTTGAATATTAGCTCCCAATCTCTTCTGGCTTGTAGGGTTTCTGCTGAGAAGTCTGCTGTTAGTCTGATAGGCTTCCCTTTGTAAGTGGTATGGCCTTTCTCTCTGGCTGCCCTAAACATTTTTTCTTTCATTTTGACCATGGAGAATATGAGGATTATACGTCTTGTGGTTGATCTTTCCCTTGTTGGGGTTCTCTGCATTTCATGAATTTGAATGTTGGCCTATCTTGCTAGTTTGGGAAGTTCTCCTAGCTGATATCCTAAACTGTATTTCCCAGCTTGGTTCAACTCTCCCTGTCTCTTTCAGGTACCCCAGTCATAGCTTCAGTCTCTTTACATAATCCCATATTTCTCAGAGGTTTCATTCATTCCTTTCATTCTTTATTCTCTATTCTTGTCGGCTTATCTTATTTCAACAAGACCGTCTTCAAGTCTTGAAATTTTTTCCTCTGCTTGGTGTATTCCACTATTGATACTTGTGAAGATTACATTGTGAATTTCTCATGTTGTGTTTTTCAGCCTCAACACGTTGGTTATGTTTCTCTCTAAACTGGCTATTCTGGCTATCAGCTACTGTATTGTTTTCATCATAATTCTTACCTTCTTTACATTGAGTTACAACATGCTTGTTTAGCTTAGTGAAGTTCGTTATTACCCACCTTCTGAAGCCTATTTCTGTCAACTCAGTCATCTCAGCGTCAGCTCAGTTCTGTGGCCTTGTTAGAGGGATGTTGCAGTCATTTGGAAGAAATGAGGCACTCTGGCTTTTTGAGTTTTCAGCCATGTAAATGAGCTGAATGCCCCAATTAAAAGACACAGAATGGCAAGCTGGATAAAGAGCCAAGAAACATCGGCATGCTAATTTCATGAGATCCATCTCATGGGCAAAGATACACATAGGCTCAAAATAAAGGGATGAAGGAAAATTTATCAAGCAAATGAAAAACAGTAAAAAACAGGGGTTGTAATATCTAGAAAACCCCATTGTCTCAGCCCAAAAGCTTCTTAAGTAGATAAGCAACTTTGGCAAGTCTTAGGCAAAAATTGCTAGCATTCCTATAAACCAACAATAGGGAAGCAGACAACCAAATCTGTTTCCATTCACATTCAAGTAAGTTCCCACAAACAACTGCTCATAAGAGCGAACAGACAACCTACAGAATAGGAGAGAATTTTTACAAACTATTCATCTGACAAAGGTCTCATAGCCAGAATCTACAAAGGACTTAAATTTACAAGGAAAAAAACCATTAAAAAGTGGGCAAAGTACATCAACAGACACTTCTCAAAAGAGGACACATATGTGGGCAACAAACATGAAAAAAGAGTTCAATATCACTGATCATTAGAGGAATGCAAATCAAAACCACAACTGAGATACCATCTCATGCCAATCAGAATGGCTACTACTAAAAAGCCAAAAAACAACAGATGCTGGCAAGGTTGAGGAGAAAAAGGAATGCACTGTTGGTGGGTGTGTAAATTAATTCTGCCATTGTGGAAGACAGTGTGGCAAGACCTCAAAGATCTAGAGGCAGAAATACCATTTGACCCAGCAATCCCATTATTAGGTATATATCCAAAGAAATATAAATCATTCTATTATAAAGATAGAGGCACACATATGTTCACTGCATCACTATTCACAATAGCAAAGACATGGAATCAACCTAAATGCTCATCAGTGATATACTGGATAAAGAAAATGTGGTACATATATATCATGGAATACTATGCAGCCATAAAAAATATGAGATCATGTCCTCAAGTCCTTTGCAGGGACATGGATGGGGTTGGATGTCATTTTCCTCAGCAAACTAATACAGGAACAGAAAACCAAACACTGCATGCTCTCACTTACAAGTGGGAGCTGAATGATGAGAACACATGGACACATGGTGGGCAACACTACACACTGGAGCCTGTTGTTGGCGGGAGGGGAGGGAGAGCATCAGGAAGAATAGCTAATGGATGCTTGGCTTAATACCTAGGTGATGGGATGATCCATACAGCAAACCGCCATGGCACACATTTACCTCTGTAACAAACCTGCACATCCTGTACATGTACTCCTTACTTAAAATAAAAGTTGAAGAAAAAAAACAGCCCAATCAGATTAAGACACAGCTGACTTTTCATTCAGTCACTTGTATTGACATGTGGCTAGCCATACTGCAATTTTTAAAGAGTTAGTGATTTTGCAGTATCTCTTAGCTCCAAAATAGGGCTTTGTATAATATTAATATATTCAATAAAAGTTGTACAAGTAAATATTTCCTCTGTCTCTTAACATTAGGTCACTTCCCCTTCAGTCCTGTGTTGTAATTATTTGTTTTCCAAAAGAGGCCAGAAGGGGTGAGAAGAATGAAAGCTTATTTGAATAGAAAGTAAGCTATGCAGTTATTTTCCTAAAAGGGTGTGGTAATGGCAGTGGGGCAAGATAGTGCCAGAAAATGCAATATATATATATATTTAGAAGAATCATGGTAAACCCCATGTGGTTCAGAGTGGAAGGTTTCATCTTTTCTGATTTACAAACATGAAAGAGTCCAAAGTATATTTATAGGTTAATGCCAATTCTTCACCTTAACAAATATAAAAAGCTAGCTCACTGATAGTGAATTACTTTGTGTAATTTGTTTGCTTTATGCTTCTCTCTGTGATTTAGCTGAGACATAATCCACAGAATTCAATAAATACAGCTAGTGATAAATGCCATTTGGGTCACTAATAGGTTGTCTGCTCCTCCCAAGTTTTCCAAAGCAAAGAGTAATAAGCTGCCTAGCTACAGTTTCCACTAGTAGAACGTTTTTAATCTTGATTCTGCCTTTCTCCTACAGCTTCCCCAAAGCAGGAACTAAAACCTTACTTAAGAAAATGACATAAACACACAAAAAAAGAATTTCTTAAGGAAAATGCTTTCTTGCTAAAGTAAGTACTGTGTTTTCTATCCTGGATAGTTTCTGATTTTATCTTGCTGCAGCTATCCATTATATAGATGTGTGAGTCACTGTCCTAAAAGAAAGAGACTAGAGCATGGGTGGTTCTCTAGGGTACTTAACATTGATCTCTGTGTTATAGGAATCCAAAAGAATGCAGCCAGATGATCATGGCTTTTGTATAGGCCACCCAGAAATAACACAATCATGAGATGATATTATTAATAAAATTAAAAAGAATATTAGGAAAAACATTAAAAAAAAATTCAAAAGACAAAGGGTGAATATCCTTGTTCAAACAGTTGACTCCAATAGCTTATTAAATGGAAAAATAAAATCAAATAGGGAAAATAAAATAGAAAAAAGACAGGACAGGAAAGGGAAGAAACTTAAATACCTTATAATTTCTAATCACACACACACACACACACACACACACACACACACGCACGCACAGGTATTTTCCAATGCCAAAGACTTCCATATTGCTAAATCTAATGGTCAGTTCTCCTATGTTACTTTATCCATTAGAAATATGTAACCCAAATGATCACTCTCTCTCCTATGTTACTTTATCCCTCAGAAGTATATAACACAGTGATCACTCTGTATTCCTTGAATTTTTTTTTTCATCATTTAAGGACCATGACCACAGTTTTCTGGTTTTCCCCCAACTCATGGGTTACTCCTGCTTTGTCCCTTGGATTTTTTAACACGGCTCAGTTAAAAAATCCAAGGGACAAGGCAGGAGTAACCTGCTCACTATCTGTACTTCTCTTCTGGCTGCAGTCACTAGGTTATCTCACTGTCTCATGGCCTTATATGGTTCTCTATAATACTGATGACTCTGTATCCAACAACCTACTCAACATGAGATGGACGAATAACTCAAAATCAAATCACTGAATCTCTGCTCTTTACCCCACTGAAATCACTACTCTTACAATCTGCTCAATCTCATCTAAAGGAAAACCATTCTTTTCTAGTTGTTCACTCTAAAATCCTTGACTTTTCTTGGAGTCATCCTTGACTTTTCTTTCTTGCACCTAATAACTGATTTGTCGGCCAGTTCTACAGGTGACAATACATTCTCAGTCTGGCTCTTTCTTTGCATCCTCCATGCTACAACCCTGAACAAAACAACTGATGCCACTCCTCTGCTCAGTACCTTCCAATCTCTTTCCATCTCATTCACAGTAAATCATCAATATGATCTATAAAGATTCTTTAAGAGCTACCCTGTTATCTTTCTGATCACTCTCTTTTCTTGTAAGTTCCCCTCATTATCTCTACTTGTAGATTACCCATAATTATTTCCTCCTCCCAATCTATACCCCTTTATAATATGATTTCCAGGCTGTTTCATCACAAGGTACTAAAATGCATCCCTTTCCACACCTTGAGAATTTGTATTAGTCTTGAGAACTGCTTTCACTTAAAACATGCAGTGGAAGTGACAGAACAGCAGTTAGGAATGGAGGCCTCAAGTGCAGCTGCAGCCTTCCTTTTGCTCTCTTGGAACCCTCCCCTGTTGCCATTAGAGTAATTCTGGGCATGCCTGATGGATGGAGTATGAGACTGAAATCTCCACAGTAATGGGTGTCTTTCAGGTATCCTGATGAGATGACTGGTGGCTGAGGGCCTCTAGGAGAGTTTCAAGTTGGAGGCTGATCACCAAGAAAGACAAAGGCATGATCAGAGTATGGAACATTCACACCCACCACTCCCAGTGGAGCTAGAGATTATGCTAATCGCCAATGGCTAATGATGTAATCAATCATGCCCATGTAATGGAACCCACATTTAAAAACCCTAAACAACATGGTTCAGAGAGCTTTCAGGTTGGGGAACATATCCATATGCCAAGAGGGTAGTATATCCCAAATCCAAGGGGGACCAAATTTCCTGTACTAGGACTTCTCCAGATCTCAACCTCTGTATGACATCATCTGGTTCTTCACTTTTATAACATCGTTTTATAATAAATTGTAAACATAAGTAAAGTGTTTCTCTGAATTCTGTGAGCCATTAGAGCAAATTCTCAAACATGAGGAGGGAGTTCAGGGAGACCCACTAGCTGAAACTGCATCTAAAGTGTGAGGCAATCTAGTGGGACTAAGTCCTTAACCTGTGTGTGTGTTGGAGGGTGTGGTCTGTGCTTCTTCTGAGTAAGGTCAGATTGAATTAAACTGTAGGACATCCAGTTGGTGGCCAGAGACAACTGGCAAATTGTTTGATGTATAAAATATAGAACGTTTAGTGGCAGAAGTGTTGTGAGTACAGAAACAGTTTTCTTTTACCAACCCATGTAACTGATACAAGAATGAGCCCTGCAAGATCTGCCTAGCTGACCTTCAGACTAGTGAGAAAATAAATAAATCATTGTTTAAAGCCACTAATTTTGGGGGTGGCTTGTGATACAGCAAAAGCTAACTGATATCATTCTCTTGTCTCAGGGCCTCTGCACAAGCATCTCTCTTCCTGGAAGGGTCTTCCTTTGGATGAGAAAATGGCTTGCTTCTCTACCTCCTGCAGCTCTTAACTCAGAAGTCACTTGCTCAGTGAGGCTTTCCCTCATTTTAATTGCTAGCAATCTAATGCAAAGCATGTTACCCCTTCTCCTGCTTTATTATTCTCCTTCTCACTAGTAACATGCTTTATATTTCAATTTTTTATCTTGCTTATTTCCTCTATGGAAGGTCAATGAAGTCAAGTATTTTGTTCCCTGCTGCATCACAGGTGCCTACAATAATGCCTGTTATACAGAATGACTGCATAATTAAAATATGCTAAAATAATCATGGAATATGATTTCCTACCTAATATATCAATAGAAATTAAGTAAATAAAGCTCGCAAGAGCAAACAGAAATGTAAATGGTTTTATACTGTTGATGAAGGTTAACTTAAGCACAAATATTCTGGAAAGCAAGTTGTCAACTTAGACTTAAATATATTTTTTAAATTCATAACTTCTGACGCAAGTCTTAACTTCTGTGAAACTACCCTAAGTGTCAGAAATTGGTATATTTATAATAATAATGTTTTTATAATTCTTAACCAAGTTTTATTTACCAAAGTTTTACTTACATAAAACTTATGAGCTGGCCAGGTGTAGTGGTTCACGCCTATAATCCTGGCACTTTGGGAGGCTGAAGCGGGTGGATCACCTAATGTCAGCATTCGAGACCAGCCTGGTGAAACCCCATCTCTAAAAATACAAAAATTAGCCAGGCATGGTGGTGCATGCCTGTAGTCCCCGCTACTTTGGTGTCTGAGGCAGGAGAACCACTTGAACCTGGGAGGCAGCACAGGTTGTAGTGAGCCAAGATCCTACCATTGCACTCCAGCCTGGGCAACAAAGTGAGACTCCATCTCAAAAAAAACAAAAAACAAATAACATATGAGCTACATGACTTTCTGATATATGGAGAATGACAGATAAATATGTAACAAAATTTATATATAATGACCTCGTAATATGTTCATAATATAATGTTAAAAAAAAAAACAAGCATGGCCGGGCGCGGTGGCTCAAGCCTGTAATCCCAGCACTTTGGGAGGCCAAGGCGGGTGGATCACAAGGTCAAGAGATTGAGACCATCCTGGTCAACATGGTGAGACCCCATCTCTACTAAAAATACAAAAAATTAGCTGGGCATGGTGGCGCGTGCCTGTAATCCCAGCTACTCCGGAGGCTGAGGCAGGAGAATTGGCTGAACCCAGGAGGCAGAGGTTGTGATGAGCCAAGATCGCTCCACTGCACTCCAGCCTGGGTAACAAGAGCGAAACTCCGTCTCAAAAAAAAAAAAACAAGCATGATGTATAGATAAAAATCCATGTTTCATTACATGTGCACACATACATACACTCAGCAATAAATATATGAAAATGTAAAATTAAAAAAATTTATATATGTAAAAATATTAATAGAAGTTATCTATAGGAGTGGGATTTTAGGTTACTTTCATTTTTTCTTTATGTCTTCCTGAATTCCCCAAATTCATTATAATAATCCTATATCCATAAATGGGGGAAAAGTTAGAGGCAATAGCAGAGAATTTGCTTTTAAATATATATATATATATATATATATATATATATATATATATATATAGTATAAAAGAAAGGTAAATACTGAATGATTTGATGTTTATCTTTATATATTTTGTAATTATGAGTGTATTAAAATTTACTTGAATATGGTTTTATTTAAAATTGAACAAATAAACTCAATTAAAATAAGTAAGTTCAGTTCAGATGTTTGCCACAGAATTTGGCTAAAATCTCACTTTGCTAATCCCTGCCACCTGTATCCTAACTGGACTGCATCCTATGAAAAGCATGAGGGCAACAGTGTAACGCATGACCATTCTTTCTCCTACCACATCAGAATTAAGCTTTGGCAAGCAACTGTCACATGGAGGAAAGTCGCTGGGAAAGCCCTATTACTGCTAATAGGAATCATAAGACCACACTATTATGCGAAAATGTTCTTTTTACTGACTGATGAAATGCCAAGATGACATAAACTGAGGTTGTTTTTCTTGTTCCTAACACATGAAACAGCTCTCCAGTTACTAATAACCAACTAATGTACAGTCGAGCAGAAAAAAAATTGAATACACACTAGAGGCCGCTAGTGATAAATAAGTGAATTCTGCATCAAGTGGGGAAAAAAAAAACGATGATAGCTCTACAAAGAAAACTGCATCCTAAGCTTCTAAGCTTCAGCTGCTCTTTTAACTACTGTGCTGGAAGTCAGAAAACATTTTTTTTCTTAATTATTTCTTGCCTTAAATATTTTTTAATAAAAGAACTATATCTGGGAAATTTTCATCTTGGGATATTTTGTAAAAATTTATTATTATTGTATATTTAAATTAAAACCTCACCTGTAAGTAATAAAACCTTTCTATGGCCGGGCACGGTGGCTCACGCCTGTAATCCCAGAAGTTTGGGAGAATGAGGCGGGTGGATCACGAGATCAAGAGATGGAGACCAACCTGGTCAACATGGTGAAACCCCGTCTCTACTAAAAATGCAGAAAATCGGCTGTGTATGGTGGTGCGTGCCTATAGTTCCAGCTACTCGGGAGGCTGAGGCAGGAGAATTGCCTGAACCCAGGAGGCGGAGGTTGCGGTGAGCCAAGATTGCGCCATTGCACTCCAGCCTGGGTAACAAGAGCGAAACTCCGTCTCAAAAAAAAAAAAACCCTTTCTATATATTACAAATTAGAAAAAATAATGCAATTCTCTCAGTTGTCACAAAGACCCAAACCAACTGAAGAAAGCTCCATGTTGTAAAACATAAGCTTGTCTTAGTAATATTTCATTAAGAGGGGGAAAATATTTTTAAATGCAAAATGTATCTTAAAAAAGTTTACAACCCTCTCCCCAGAAAATTATGAATCATAAGAGTAAAATTTTAAAGTTTACTTGAAAACAAATATAACATGAATTCAGAAAACCAGAATCTTTTAATTTAAAAATACACTTTTATAAGACTAAAGAAGAATTATACTTCCCATATACTTTTTTTAAATTTGGAAAGAATGTTATTAAATTTCTCAGAATATGTGAAAGGCATTTTTGTCACTTATTTGCATGACAGATGACCATTTAATTCCCTTTCATTGTCATTAAGATAGTGAGGAATAAAAACAGTTCGCAATGGGGGCATTTTATACCCCAATAAGTTAGGGAGGTGTGTGGGGATGGAGAAGTAAGGAGGAGATTAATAAAGACCATTACATTACCCTAGGGCATTAAAACCGCACAGGCAGCAGAGAAAAGATGTTGTAGACTCAAGAGGATTCTTTTTGCATTTTTTGTCTGTATTTGTAGTGGGCTGGTCCCACTTAGGTGTGCAGAAACTAGCATGGTCTCAGTCTTGATGGGAGGCAAATCCCACTCCAGAAATAAAAGCAATGACTAGAAATAAGGACATGGGCAAATATTCCCTCAGAACCACCTCAACTTAGCTAAACACATGAAACACTAGAAAAAGAGAGACAGTTGGGAATTCACGTGTAGTACACACAGTGACTGGCACACAGCAGGGAGTGCAAGTCATAACTTGTTCTTAGAATGTGGTAAGCATAGCTGTGGATCTGGCTTCCAGGTACCCTTGATTCCTGCATGTTTCCCAAGCAATTCCTGCATATTCCTCTAGCCTTCTCATTTTTTCTATTAATTATACTCCTTTTGATTTTTGTTTTCATTGCCCAGAGTTCTTGTTCTTTACAACTAAACACCCACACAAATATAAAAAGTTAAATAAGTCCTAACATTGTAGAGCCAGATCCACAGCTAAGCTTACATTCTGAGAACAAGTTAGGACTTGCACTTCCCCAGTGAGCCGGACACTGTGAGTACTACATGTGAATTCCCAGCTGTCTCTCTTTTCTAGTGTAATATCATCTGTTCAGCTGAGGTGAGGTGGTTCTGAGGGAATATTTGCCCATGTCCTTATTTCTAGTCATTAGGTTGATTTCTGGAGTGGGATTTGCCTCCCTTCAAGACTGAGACCATGCTAGTTTCTGCACACCTAAGTGGGACCAGCTGACTACTAAACACAAACAAAAAAACCCAAAAGGAATCCTCATGAGCATACATCTAGATCTTTTCTCTGCTGCCTGTGTGGTCTTCATGCCCTAGGGTAAGTGTAATGGTCTTTATTAATCTCCTCCTTACTTCTCCCTGCCCACACACCTCTACCAAAAGAGATTTTGGTATCAGTCTCTGAGTCTCCTCTTGAATAAAAATAATCTTAAGAATGGCCTTTTTCGGTCAGAAACACCTATTCGTACTGCAATCTATGACAGGAGACTACATTAAGTTTTGATGAACATTTCTAGTCATTCTTTAATCTCTTAAGCACATAGTTAAAAACTAGTTGCTGGGGATGAGACAGTAAAAATGCCAGAGACATGTATGCTTTCACTGGGTTACAGGCTGGTAGGATTATTATGCAAATAGATGACTCTAATATGCTGTGATAAATGTTTGATAATGGAAGAGCTGGATAAGAAAATGTCAAGGACAAATTACATACGAGAGACTCAGAAGAATAGATAATATAACATAACCTGGTAAGTTAAGAAATCTAGCCACCAAACACCCTTAGTTCATTTAGGATTTGTCACTTACTTGCTTAATTGAATGTGTAAGGAAATCATTTTCAGGGTGAACTATCTAAAAGGAGTAACATTGCTTAAAAATATTTACTTATCGCCGGGCATGGTGCTCACGCCTGTAATCCCTGCACTTTGTGAGGCCGAGGCAGGTGGATCACTAGGGCAAGAGATCGAGACCATCCTGGTCAACATGGTGAAACTCCATCTCTACTAAAAATGCAAAAAATTAGCTAGGTATGGTGGCACATGCCCGTAATCCCAGCTACTCAGGAGGCTGAGGCAGGAGAATCGCCTGAACCCAGGAGGCGGAGGTTGCGGTGAGCCGAGATTGCGCCATTGCACTCCAGCCTGGGTAACAAGAGCGAAACTCCATCTCAAAAAAAAAAAAAATTTACTTATCATCTTGTTAGTTATCAAACCTGATCCTAGCTACCAGGATTATTTCCAAAGATGAATAAAACAAGAACAGAGAAATTTTCCCAGTTAACCCATGGATAATTTCAACATAATGTGGCATTATGGTGAAGGATTGCTTAGAAAGTTCATTCCTAACATGGGTCTGTGGAAACTAAGGTTTCTAAGGACACTTAACACATGCGCTGAGTTTTCAAAGATAATGATGCATAACACATGGAAGAAAGCAGGAGGCTTTTAGAAAAGTGTTAGGTGGTGTTCTGTTAAAAAGTACCCCCATCTGTAGCTAAAACCTACTCCTTGGTATTTCTAGGGGCACTCCAAAGGTTTGAAAATAATAGGCTTTTTTTTTTTAACATTTAGATGGCACAAAGGTTTTAAATAATCTTTTAAACAGTGCTAATGCATACACATCTCCCCTCACGGATCCTCTAGCCCTGGGTAACACACCCAGGTGTTGGCACCACTACATGGCACCCAGCAGAAAGGGATGGAATCTGACATCCAAGGTCAAAAGGGTGTTCTCCAGTCTAAGCCCTGTAGGGAGGGACTACACCATCTTCCCTGTAGTCTAAGCAGAAGCTCTGTTAGTCTCATTCAACAAAAGCTGCTCCTTGCAATTCTAAATCATAGGATTTAGAGAAGTCAGCATTTTTAATATTTATGATTTTTTATTTTAGTTCCTTTCAGTCTAGTGATTCATAGACTAAATGCCCTCTTATTCATCATTTAAGTTCCCTTCCTCTGAATTTCTCTAGCTCTCTACTACTTCCAAAAGCTGGTAGTAGTCAGAGTTAAGTACACTGTAGTAAAGTACATTGCATATAATGTACAAACACACACAATGATTTTTTTCTTAGTGTGGTATAATATCTTCTGTTGCATTTTAAATATCCTCTCCGAGATTCTTCAGCATATTCTTGACCTTTCTGACTACAGAAGCAAAACTGAAGTCTTTAAGGAATACAGCTCAAACAACTCTCAGATTTCTAACCCCACATTTCAAGTGATAGTTCAGGGCTCATCATCATGTAATTGCCATTTGGATATTTTCCCATAAAATTTATTCACTGGCCCTTGCTTAAAGTGAATTCCAGTTGTCACTCTTCTGCTCCCTAACAATTGGAAGACCATGGCTAGCTCAGTTGCAATCCTATCATCAGCTAAAATTTCCTGCCCTATAATGAGGTGTCAACAAATAATATAAGCCATCTTGTCTAGTGTTGGAGTTATCCTGTGTGCTCTTGGCCCAATAATACAAATCTCAACTTTTAATAACAAGAAAACCATGCAGGAAGAATCCGAGTGTGTGTTTGCAAGAAGACATGTACGTGCAACCACCTAAGTGTGTATGAAAAACCGAACAGGGACCATTCCACACTTTTTAAGAAACAATTTTGTATGTGTGGTATTTTTTTTAAATTGAATTTTAGGTTTTGGGGTACATGTGCAGAACGTGCAAGATAGTTGTATGTGTGGTATTACGTGATTACCTTCAACCATCACTTCTTAGCTCATTGATCTAAAAATCCATTGAAAAGAAGTAAAACACATGACAAGAAAACATGAGCTCTTATGTTAAGCACTAAAACAATTCAACTCTGTTTTTTTTAAAAAAGTAAAATTTTAAAAGCCACATGTTACTCAAAACTTTTGACAAATGATCTAGCATTCTCTAAAAAATTACTGGAAGATAATTTATTTCTGAAGACTCCATCCACAGTGCAGGAAGGGAAAAGGGTTCCGTCAGGAACATACTTTATTAAAAAGAATAGCCATAAAAAACAATGTCTTTGATTAAATTCAGTTGTAAACGGACTTCCTGCAGCTGCTTAAAATGGTCTTGCTCTGAAAATTTATTTTGAGTTCATGCATGATCTGAGAAACACAGCACCTTTGCATACACATTCCTCCCTCCTCCAGTACTCCAAAATGATTCATAGCTATGCATGGGTAACTTTGAGACCTCTGATTTATAGCATTTGATAACAAACAGACTAAAATATATTACTAAACTAATCTGATCAATAATTTAAGATAAATATGCCTTCACAGTTTGTTGTGTAAGGTTCTTTAATACCAAGACTTCTGTTGTAATTTCTCTTTTAAATGCACTAATCATTTTTACCTTTCATCGATTTGATTCAAAGACCTAATAATGTTGACATGCTTACAGAGCTTGGTAATTTGATTGCACAAATACTTTTTAATGGAAATTTGCTGAAGCAAATGACTTATCATTGCTAAGGCTAGGCTTATAAGAATCAACTGAACCAAAGACCTTTGGTTCATATTTGTTTCCTTTCTGCATATGTTAAAGCATATAGAAATCACAGGTTTCTACTATACTATGAGAAGTTTGAAAAGTAGGAAAAAAGAAAAATCACAAGCAGCGAGAAAACTAGTCACAGAGAGACTGAAATCAACTGTCAAATATATTAGAAATTATCAAGACCACAACTCATGCTCAGATACTTGACACCAACTTATTTCACAATGATTTCATGTTTAATGTCTTACTCCTTTTAAAAACAGCACAAGCTTTTACATACTTTTTAATAAGCTATAGCAAATACAGACCTTACATATAAGTCTTTACTACTATTTTATATAATCTCCAGGATTGAACTGAAAACTTTGAGAATTTTGCGTGGTTCCAACTCAAAGAACATATATTCCAAAGAAGCACTTAAAAAATGACAACAGATTCCAACAAAAAAGGCAAGTTTTAGAAATGAGGTTCATCAACTGTGTCAAATAAAGAAAGAAAATTGTGGTGTATCCCTATGCTGGAACACTATTCGACAGCAAAATGGAATCAACTACTAACATATAAAATAACATGGCTAAATCTCAAAAGCATTTGATAATGAAGGAAGTACAGAAAAGACAACCGATTGTATGATTCCATTCATATGACATTCTAGAAGGGGACAGGGGATATGATATGGAAGGAGGTAACTGACTGCAAAGTGGGAGGTAGGAACTTTTTGTGATGATGGATGTGTTTTAGCCTTGACTGTGGTGGTGGGTATGTAACTATGTAACACTTCAAAAATAACTGAACTGTATTTTTAAATTGGATGAATTTTGTTGCATGAAATTATAGCTGAACAAAATAGATTTAAAACAAAAGAAATCAAATGCCAAACATGACATTCCTATATGCCAACCACTATCTGAAAAATGCTTACAACCTTTCTAAAAAGTAATACAATTATTGCAGGCAGAAAAGTATGACAAAAATATTTACAGCTATTGCCTAAAACCACATCAGGTACACACTGAACTATTCAATAATTTATCATTATAGCTTTTAAGAGACATGCTTCATACCCTTAATATATCCAGATCTTCTGTAATTAGCTATAGTAATAAGTTACCTCACCAAGATATCTCTGAATACTCCAAAAGAAAGTGATCTCTTCTGGAAGTATCATAGATGAAGAAACTACAGCCCAAGAAGTTAAATTACTTGCTAAAAGTACTGAAGTGGCAGAATCTGATTTTGAACTCTAATCTAACTCTCTGACTACATAATGCCCATTCTGGAAGCCACTGCTACCTACCTGTAATAATATAGAAAAAAAAAAAAACTGTTCCAAGTTACTCACAGATAGCCAGATTTAGACTGTCATTGATTCCTTCAAGAGTAATCGGATACTTGCTACCAGATGCCTGGGTTAATTGTATTGATAAAGGCTTTAGAAGCTAATTTTTAGAGCTATCTTCCCACATTAATCAGTTATTTTAATTGTATTTTGAACTTTGTTTAGCTGGGGCATGAATAGTTCTAAAGTTACAATAGTCATCCTCTTCACACTTGATCACTCTAAAAAGTAGATTGATCTGCTGATGAGAAACTTGCATGATTATATAAAATCAAAGACTGAAATCGTAACTGTGAAAAAATTAATGAAATGAGAGGAAAGAAAAATCAGATATGAATTTTGCTCTTCTGTTTAAGCAGGTCCTCATCATCCTGCGATTGTTAATGAGTGTTTAATTACGTGGTCATTTCCATGAATGTATGGAATTTTTGTTGGGTGCTCATCTTTAAACAGAAAGGAAACTCCAAAATATTTGAGCTAACCCAGAACAATGTTTACATAAAGATGCTCTCCCATAGAACTTTCCATTGAGGATTCTATATTCAGTAATTACTCTGAGAAAACGAGCCTAAAAACAACCCTCCCCTAATTTCAGATATCCTATACACAATACTAAAAATATAGCAACTTCTTAGAGTCTGAGAATCTCTAAGTACCACAAAAATCACAAATTTTAAAAAAACCTCTCACATTTGGCACTTATATTCATGATACACATTCCTCTCAAAACACCCATGAATTCAAAGCAAGAACATTAATTCCAGGACGGAAGATTCATTTAGACAGTAATTAGAATGCTACGTAACATAAGACTTCCTGGAAGTAAGTGGGATATATACTACACATAACTTCAGACAAAAATGCATAATCCTTTTTAAAATGAGCCATTTCTGGCTTTTAATACTAATAAGATAAATAATTATCGATAGTTTCTTTAACAACAAGATACTTCCAATAGCTGGTATTATATCTCAGAAATCCTTGACTTAACAAAAGCTTAGTCTTACATCTCTGCTAAGATACCAAGGAAAAATCACTAATTCAATAAATTCTCAAATGCTCATTAGTGTACTAGATATGAAGCATATAAAGATGATTAATTATGATTGCTGCCTTCCAGGAGTTTACCACCTAGTGACGGAGATAAGATACATCTACGCATAACTAAATCACAAGATAAAATGAAAAAGTAAATAATTGCAAAGTATTATGCAAAGTTAAAGGGCAATAGATCACCAGAAATTTGCAACCGAGTAAAGAATGTAAGTCTTTACAGCTTTAAATCAAGGTAAAATGTGAATGTAACATTGTGATTTAAGAGTATTACTACAGTGTAGGAAATGCCAGATCACTTCAGGCTGGAAGGGGAGAGGAGCCCTCCTGGAGTACATGGTGTGTTAGTTGAACACTGATACATGAATAGGATTGCTACAAAACATGCTAGCACATGCTGCTAAAACCACCTAAGAATGAGTAGAGCATAGGATCTACCAACACTGGTTATTCGGAATGGCCGCACAATTGTAATGGACTATGGGTGGTGGTACTATGTACAAGATCAGCCATGAGAAAGGGCCTGAGCAAACGCAGGGAGGACAAAAGGCCTGGCAAATTTAGGACAGTGAGCAGTTCTGCTTGACTAGAATAAAAGGGAAGAAATTAGGCATGCCTAAAAAGATAACCCTGCATCTCAAGGTAGTTAATTTAGATTTCATCCAGGAGACTAAGGAGAATTTCTCTCCCTCTCCCCAGTCACTACAAATGTACACACATATGTATACGTCACACGTTCTGTGGTCCTAATCTCTTATAACCCATTAGGATTCTCGGAATATTTTTTAATACCTCCATTCTTCTTTAACTGTCCTTGTCCATGTCTTCCTTTGTTACAGAATCTATCACATTGAACTGGAATTTTCTCTTTATGTCATATAATCTATCACACTGAATGGCACCAAGGAGTTTAGGTTTACTGAGCTTGCATTCACTTAACAAGGCCGGGCGCGGTGGCTCAAGCCTGTAATCCCAGCACTTTGGGAGGCCAAGGCGGGTGGACCACGAGGTCAAGATATCGAGACCATCCTGGTCAACATGGTGAAACCCCGTCTCTATTAAAGATACAAAAAAAAAAAAATTAGCTGGGTACGGTGGCACGTGCCTCTAATCCCAGCTACTCAGGAGGCTGAGGCAGGAGAATTGCCTGAACCCAGGGGGCGGAGGTTGCGGTGAGCCGAGATCGCGCCATTGCACTCCAGCCTGGGTAACAAGAGAGAAATTCCGTCTAAAAAAAAAAAAAACCAAGTAACTCCAGAAAAATTAATCATACGTTCTACTGTCCCAAAGGTCAGACCCAATAGGTATTAATAGACGCATTGCAATTCAAGATGAGAAAAAATACTTAGGGCTTCTTTATCAAAATAAAACCTGATGAATGAAGGGAGGCTGCTTTCATAGTTGAAACAGAGACAGACACTTAGGAAGGTTGAAATAGTCTTGAGGACATTATGCTACATAAAATAAGCTAGTCACAGAAAGACAAATGCTGCAAGATTATCTTATCCAAGGTATCTAAAATAGTCAAATTCATAGAATCAAACTGTAGAAGAGAATTGCCAGGGCGGAGGAGGGTGAGAAATGAGGAGTTACTAATCAATGGGCATACATTTTCAGTTAATCAAGATGAATAAGTTCTAGAGATCTAACTGTACCTGTAATAAACAATATGTATCATACACTTAAAAATTTGTTAAGTAGATCTCATGCTAAGTGTTATCACAATTAAAAAAAACTTTTAGTAAAGATGGTGTGCAAGTGTTTCACACATCGAGTATAGAACTGGACCTAAGCCCGTGGCTGTTTTATTAATTAATAACACTGGTAAATAAGAATTGTGTAACAAGTTATCATAAATAAATAAAAGCAAATCATGAATACCAATGGTCAATAAATACATGAAAAGATGCTCAATGTCCTTAGTTATCAGAGAGAAATGTAAATTAAAATCACAAATTCCATTCACAAATGCTAAATGGCTAAAATCAAAAAGATAAAAAAGAACAAATATTGGTGAGACTATGGAGCAATACAGATATTACTCATGGGAATATAAAATGTTACAACCACTTTGGAATAGTGAAATGTCAATTTCTAGAAAGTTAAATACATATTTATCCTGTCACTCACAGACTTCATTCTTTGTACCTATTCCCCCAAATTAAAACATGTTCACAGAAACCCTTGTACAAGAAATGGCATTTACACATAATAGCCAAAAACTAGAAACAACCAAATGTACATTTGGTGAATAAACAAATGTAATTGTGGTATATTCGTACAATAAAACACTACTGAGCAATAAAAAGGAACTACCAAACATGAATGAACTGCAAAAACATGTGAGCAAAAGAAAAAGACACAAAAGAATACATAGTATCTGATTTCTTTTGCTTGAAATTCAGTAATAGATTTTTTAAAGTCTATAGTAATGGAATCAGAAAGTAGTGGCCTAGGGGTAAGAAACTCTCTGTCTTGTTTTGCATGGTGGACAGGAGGCTATAAATAAATGTGTAACAAAACCCATGTAATTAAACACCTATAGTATGCATTTTATTGTACATTATGCCTAAAAATTATATATAATTTTTATATGTGATTTATATAATATATATGATTTACATGTGTATGTTTGTTTATATGTATGTATACACATGTATATATATATACATATATACGTGTATATATGTATACATATATATATATACATATATACATATATATATATATATATATTTATATATATATAAAACCTTTAGATATGTACTTAAAGGTAACTTTTTCAAAGAAACATAGGATCTAACTTAAAGAAGTTTATAGTGGCCAAAGATGGGACAATTTGAACACTGAAAACAATGATATCTTGCACATCTATAATAAAACAAAACCTATCTAATATGTAAAAGACAAGAGTTTGGGGGCACTAATTCAGTATTCTGAAAGTAGGTAACAGAAGAACATTAATCATCTCTACTTCATAAACTATGTTTCCATTGTCTAATCTTGGACTTTCTGGGCTGCAGGATAAATGGATACTATTTCTACTTGATGATTATTGCAAATCCAATACACTTTTTTGAATCTTCTTTTCACTACACACTTCTCCCCATGAGTCCCAACAGCCTCACCTGCCACACTTCAACTTTCCCTTGAAGGAGTAAAGGAGCCAGCAGGTCCAGGCAGGGGCCTGGAATACACCTGGGTCCTCTTCAGGCTCTCCTAGGGCCCTAGCTCCATGAGAGACAGATGTAGACCTGAATGTCCAACGGTATCCAGAAGCAGAGTAACTCGGGGCCTGGGGCCTCATGCCCTGCCCCTCTTCAGCCTGAGCAGAGGGGAGAAGGTCCCACCATTGATTTTTCCCTCAGATCTACTCCTCTGGAAGATTTGTTCCTCTGCTACTATTTATATGTCTTCCTTCCTTCCATTCCAAATATTTTATTTTGTCTTCAACTGAAGATGATTCTTTAAAAATTCATGTGTTATCACATAATTATGAGGCATTAGGTTGTACATATGGATGCTAAGTAAATAAATAAGAACAAGGCAAGTAGTGGTCCACAAAGTACATACTGGCTTTTTATAACTCATGTATTTTTTTTCTTTTTTTATTGTGATGCCTTTCTATTAGAAATACAATTAAGAGGAATTATGTTTAGTCACCGGAATCCAATTATTTTGACTGCTTATGGTTTGTATTCAGAGATTGATTCAAGGACTTAATTCCCACATGAGACAGTTAGTTTCACTCATCTTCCTATTAGAGATTCTACCCTCACCCAGGCCAGTGATGTCCCTGGGCCTCAGAGTAGGAATCATTGCAAACACATAATTACAACTAGAAAATCAATGAAAAGTACAATGTTTTATTGAACATCTTCATACATGAACAAACAGTTGTTAGATAAATTATATAAATCTTCTTGGAAGACTTCTGTAAGATTACTTATAAATATGTTGAGAAACATCACACATGGTTATTTTTAAATCTGGGAAAAAATAATGGTTCTCGCTCCCTAAATCTGGTATTCTGTTTTGCTTTCAAATATGAATAAAGGTATTCTGTTTGACATCATCTGCCTTGTAGAAACATGGATGCAGCTAGAAGCCATTATCCTAAGTGAATTAATGCAGGGACAGAAATCCAAATACTGCATGTTCTTGCTTATAAGTGGGAGCTAAACATTGGGGATTCATGGCCATAATGATGGCAACAATAGATACCCGTGACTGCGAGAATGAGGAGGGAGGGGGTTCGGGGTTAAAAAAAGTAACTAGTGGACATTATGCTCACTACCTGGGTAACAAAACTGCATATATTAATGTCCTGAATCTAACATAAAAGTTTACATTATTTTTAAAGTGCTCTGTTATCTTTCTTATTAATGTCCAGCCCAATTCTGTAAAAATAATCAATATGGAAGTCTATATTTTTTCACAAGCATTATTGATGGATCTTATGATCAAGGATCACTAGGGAGGCACAGTGTTGAGATCCTTTGGCAGTTGTGGTTATAATTACATTTACAAGCTACACCTGCCATTAGAGAATGCTTGGCAACAGATTGTTTGCCAGCAAGCAGGCTACAGGCATGGAACAAACAATACCCAATACATATGCTTGGCCTCATGGGCATTACGCTCTTATCTAAAATAACTAGCCCAGACACTTTTTTTACAACACATACTTGAATACTTTTTCACACACTGCCCATGTCAAGTCTTGGAGGATACTGTCAGAGGAATTTGTAAAGTTACAAAATAAAGGGGCAAAAAATGTGAAGAATTTAAATTGTCTTCTAGGCTGTCACTCTTGCTATATTTCTGGATAATGCATCCAGTCCCCAGACATGAGCATTAGCATGTCCAGTCATGAAGGAAACATGCCTTCCTCCTATAAGAACCTGGCTGCTTTATAAAAGCAGCTCCATTAGAAATTCTGATACCATAGAGAAAAGTATATTATTTCAAAATACAGATATTTAATTTGTACCTAGAGTACGTTATATCATCATGTTTTTATTCTTTCCAGCAAGGAGGTAATTTACTAAACTAAAAACACTTCAATATATTTAATAACACATATCATGGGGATGAAAACTACAAACATGTTCACAATGAACTGGGTTTAAGATCTGTTTCCATCAAACATGTTATCTAAAAATAGCTTATCACACAAAGAGAAATCAGACAGCAAGGACAGTAAATCTTAAGGAAATAAATTATTTACCTCCTAAAATATAAGTGTATGCATAACTGAGAAGTAATTAAATTATACTGGGCTTTACTCAACACTAATATAAAACCTCATATTTTCTATGACAGAATATACAACTACTTTATATAAAATCAGTTTTTATTCATTTACACTGTTTGAATAACATCTCAAATTGCCATTTGAAGTTTTCTTTTAGCTTTTACAGTTCTCACACGTATCAAGATTTGATAATTCTACTTAATGTGGCTTTGAAGTAGCAGAATGAAGGTTTTAAAAATAAGAATAGATGGGCCTCATTCTACTAAGAGATACCATTTAAAGCAAGAAATAATACAACATGTTTAAGCAGCTCAGTCACTCTTCCCTCACTGAGGTGGTTTTCTATAAAAGAGTCTGAAGGAAAATGAAAAATGTCCACTTACAAGAAGAAAATAAAACAACAGAAGAGCAGAAATTAGTGGTATTATGCACACTGGCTAAAAGAGAGCATACCTTTCTCTCTCTCCTTCGGTGACATCATATAAGCGGTTGGCACCTCCATCAGCACAGGCTCTTAAAAGAGCTTCAAATAGAAAGAACAAAATCATTTCAATACAGGAGGCACAGAGTAATATCTTTCAAATGATGATCACTAAAAAGAAGGCACTCAGATGCAGACAGTCATGCTAACCTCCATGAATCATTTCACATTCATCTGTTGACACTGCTGGTACTAAAAATGATTCTATATTGCTCACGACAAATGACAAGTTTATTTCCTTTTTTTTTTTTTTTTTTGAGACAGAGTCTCACTCTGTGGTCCAGGCTGGAGTGCAGTGGCATGATCTCGGCTCACTGCAACTTCTGCCTCCCGGGTTCCAGCAATTCTCCAGCCTTAGCCTCCCTAGTAGCTGGGATTATAGGCACGTGCCAACATGCCCAGCTAATTTTTGTATTTTAAGTAGAGATGGGGTTTCACCATACTGGCCAGCCTGGTCTCGAACTCCTGACCTCAGTTGATTTGTCTGCCTTGGCCTCCCAAAGTGCTGGGATTACAGGCATGAGCCTTTGCATCTTTTTTGATTATCCTGATGTCTTCAATGTTCCTTAAAATTTTTTTCCTCTTTATAACAGAAGGCAGGCCTCAGGCTCCATAACAGGCAACAGAAAATTGTTTGTTGTTTGTGTTTGAGACAGGGTCTTGCACTGTCACCCAGGCTGGAGTGCAATGGCTCAATCACAGCTCACTGCAGCCTCAAGCTCCTAGGTTCAGGTGATTCTCTCATGTCAGTCTCCCAGGTAGATGAGACTACAGATGCACACCACCACATCCTTGTAATTTTTACATTTTCTGTAGAGATGGGATTTGCCCAGGCTGGTTTCAAACTCTTAGGCTCAAGTGATTCACCCACCTTGGTCTCCCAAAGTGCTGGGATTACAGGTGTGAGCCACTGCACCTGGCAGGATGTGATTTTCCTTGTGTTCTCTCCTTTTACTAATTTTTACATATACTTTTGATTTACAATATGTAGAATGGGTTTCAAATTTTATTTTGATTAAAACATTTCCTCTTAAAAATAAATAAGTATAAGTTTACTTTAGAATGCCAAGTGTGGGTGAAGGGGAGGAAGGCAGCAAAACACACTGCCATGTGTGTACCTATGCAACTATCTTGCACGTTCTGCATATGTACCCCAAAACCTATAATGCAATAAAAATTAAAATAAAATAAAATAAAATATAAGTAAATGATAATCTAGATAACATGAGCATAACATAAAAATTGTGAAGGTAATGCAAAATTAACTGAAACTTGGAAATGCTAAGGTAATCAAATAAGTCCTGCTGCCTCTTCTCTCCAACTTGGGCCTTGGCCTCCTCCCTTCCCATGGTTTCTCCCTGCTACTGCTCTAGGATTTGATGCTGCTAATCAATTGCTCCCTGAAGTTTTTGCAGTCCATGGAAAGCTATTTTTGTTGTTGGTGCTACCTTTCTGATTTCTATTTTTCACAGAAATGTTTATTATCTTAGCATCAGCTCAGAACAAACATTATTAGGCATCAGACTAGCAGGTTCTTTGCTAGAGTCCTAATATAATGTGACAGGGTCTCCACTTTAAGCATCTTCTAATCAGTACAAATAAGCCACAAGACGATTAATTAAAGTCCACTTTAAGAACTGACCAACAAAGTGAGAAACTACATTTCTTTGAAATTAAAACTAATGGCACAGGTAACAAGTTGAGGGAAAGAATACAAACAGGTACTTTCCCTTAGGTGTTCCTCAGGTATCTGAAACATAAAATAGTTCAGATGAGTACAGTCTCTAGAAACAGATCAGTGATACATGATTTGTTTTAGAAACTGTAAAATAATAGATGCTAGAAAATTACCACTTAAACAAATAAAAATCCACAATTTCCACTGTGGAAATTTTCCCTGAATTTATTCCACCTATGAGGGCGAGATGTCTTATGAAAGTATTTGAAATAGGATGGGATGGTTCCAAATCTCATCAGAGGACCTAACTCCCTCCTGACATTTCACACCTGTATACGTCACCCAGCTTTAAAGTACATTTAATGAGTCTCTCTTGGTAGTAAAGACACTCATCTTTTGTTTGGCTGCAAATGTAATGATTTCAGCCTCACTCTGGAATAACAGATTAGCTGAATATAACTGTAAATTGGTAGAAAATTTGATGGCACTAGTACATTGGCTTCTGATTGCCACTGATACACTGATCGTCTCAGAAGGCCGCTGCCAGTCCAGTATTCTTGTGTATCTAATCTGTTTTCTCTTTTTTGGCAAGTTTTAAGACTTTCCCTTTATCTTTGGTTTTCCAAATTTTAAGGTCACGTAGCTTATTTGTAATTAATTGTGCTTCCAAGGTTGGGTTTGGTGGCCTCAGAAATGTAATCCCAGCACTTTGAGAGGCTGAGGCAGGAAGACCCAGAAATTAAGACAAGCCTGGGCAACATGGCAACACTCTGTCTCTACAAGAAATTTTTAAAAATTAGCTGAGCATGGTGGCATGCACCTGCAGTCCCAGCTACGCAGGAGGCTGAGGTGTTGGATCTCTTGAGCCTGGAGAGGCCCAGGCTGCAGTAAGCCAAGATGGCACCACTGCACTCCATAATGGGTGACAGAACCAGACCCTATCTGGAAAAAACAACAAAAAAAATGTGCTTCCTAAATCTGAGGACCCATGAATTTCTTCAGGTCAGGATAATTCTTGGCCACTTTTAATTCCATTACATCCTATCTTCCCTTCTCTCTACCCATCAATTTTCTGCAATCCATTTAAACATATTTTTAGACAGTCTCATTCTGCTCTTCACATTTCTTAAACTGTTTCACTTCTTTCACCTTTTCTTTCTGTATATGCATGTAATTTCTTCAAACCTCTCTTTCAATTATGTCTAGTCACTTGTTTAAAACATAAAAGTTTATAGTCCTACTGATTCTTTTTAAAGAAGCTCTATTTGGTTCTTTTTTCAATTCAAGGTCTTTTCTGATAGTCTGTTGCTAATGTTTTCTACACCCTCTTTTATCCTTTTTTAAAAAATATCCTTTCCCTATGGATGGGATATTTAAAGAATATCTACCTGACTATATAGTCAGAAATAAAAGTTCCAATGTATTTTCCACTAATCCATAATATGTAAGACTATTTTTTGTGTTCTTTGTTATATCAGAAATAAAGCAAAGGCCAAGTAGAAAAAAAATTCCTTTTCTCTGCAGCTTACTCACCCGTAAATAAGCATATTACTTATGGAGTAAGGTTATTAATTAATTAATTAATTAGTAATTCTATATAGTGCTCATCATGATACAAGAACACAATAAGCATTCAATAAACATAAATCCTCTTTCTCCATGTTTGTCAGAATGAAAAAAACCTGAAAAAACTATGTTCCTGGAAAAGAAAACCCATAGCTACTTAGAAAGCAAAAAAATAAGAGTTTTTATAAAGACATCTAAGAGGGACGTCTCATTTTAGGAATTACCAATACACATTTCCTTGTGAGAGTAGCACTCAAATTCAAATTATGTCACCAATATAACTTGCAGAAGATCACAGAAGATATTGCACATTTTGTAAGTATCAAAACCGTCAAAAGCTAAAAGATAGCGATCATCTCACATATAAAATATAGCACAAAGCAAGTGATTAGGGAGATATAAAAGACTCATATCGGTAACTATCTTTAGAGTATATAAAACAATTTCCTGTAAACAAAACTAACAAGTGTATGGAATCTTTTTATGTAAAAGCCAATTCATTGAAGAAATAAGAAAATCTCAGAAACAGTAGTTTTAATAGTCAAGGATTATCAAATAGAATGACTTGTTAATTTTTCACATTATATTATTTTGCAAAGATCATTTGAATTCAACATTTATACCAATTATGAGCTAGGCTTTACATAAAATAAAAAGATGAATAACAAACAGATACAGTTCTCTAGACTCATAGTGAAAAACATGAAAACAGAAGCAAATACATGCAGTGCACTGTAGATGGTGATGAGGGCTATGAGAAAGGCACCAAAATGCAGTGCAAACACAAGGAAAGAAGAAATGAATTTCAGTGGGCAAATGTGTAAAACTTCTTAATAAATCTAGTTCAGCTAAGATCATTGTTACTTTTACAACAGAAAAAACTCTAATGCCTGTTATTTCTAACATCCATTGTTAAATTGATATTTTTTGAGCAGTTTATAAAAAGAGAAAGACCTATGTCACTGGAAGTAAATGTGTCCACATCTATTCCTGCTTTAAATGGCAAAGGAAGCTAAAATAACCATGATGAAATTTATAGACTATTTTCTCAGTGCATGTAAGTTGAGAGTAGGGATTCAATCCATCTGAAAGGAAAAACAAGTTCCAGTCTGTCCCTAAAATCATTTTGTTTGCAACAAAGCATGACCAAAAAAAAATGGACTCTACCTCTCCTACATATTATTAACAAAAAGGTTTTCACCAGTTTCAAATATTTTCTATAAAAATAAATAAAACTACATTTGAAGAATAAAATGATTTAAACATATTATAAACATTGGCATAAGTTCATACACAGCAATTTGAAAAATGTGTAAACCAATATCACTGTTAGAGAAAGTGACCAACTAAAGAAACCAGAATTAGAGAGCACTCTTTTAATTTTTGATAAATCGTAATTAATCTGCCTAAAAAAATGTTCACTTCATCATCATTTAATTTGTCCAAAGCTTTAATGAACAGGAGTTACTGCATTAGTTAACTTTTAATGTAAAAATTCCATTGGCTTTTAATGTAAAAATTTCTGCAGATTTGTTAAATACCGTAACTTCAATGGTTGAGCAACTACTTACCATGCAATAGGCTGATAAACAGATGAAGACTAAAATATATTAAAAACCTCTACAGCGACTTTATATTTTAGTAGAACCTGTAAGTAGGTGAAATATATCTTAAACTTTTTTTTTTTAACTTGGCATACGTTAACATTACAGACAAATAATAAGGAGCTTCAGGCACAATCAGAGGCTAGTTCCATATTTCAAATAGTTCCCTATTTCTTTTGAATAAAGTTGAGTTGAAATAACTAGATTTTCTGCAAAGCAGATTATATATTATAAGTTCCAAATATTACGGTGGGAGAATAAAACAAAATAGATTGTGAAGTTTCAATTAACTGAAAGAATACAAGAGACAGATGATTTCAGTGCCAGGTTAGATAGGCCACTTAGTCCTATGATGTTGAGCTAATCCTAAGCATCCTGCTTCTAATGCAAAATTAGGATCATTTTTTATGTCCTACCAAAACCGCATGCACAAAAAATTCAAGGACTAGAGAGAGACAACATAAATAAAACTAGAAGGAAGGTGCATAATGAAACATTATCTCACACACTGTTAATGAGACTATAGCATTGAGGGACAGTTTGGCAGATTTATAAAAACTTTAAAGGTGGATACCTTTTATCCAGAAATTCTATATAGTCAATACTTGCCCAAAATTACATGGATATTTGATTTGACAGCATGTGCAATCACAAAAAATGGGTAGCAAACATATATGGCCCACAAATGAATATTGGTAAAATATAACATGGTCCTATTTTACTACCACCAAAATGTTAGTTCCCACATGTATTAGTATGTTACCTGTTATGAGATGTATAGTTATTTTAAAAGTTTTAAAAAGCTTGGTCAAATCTTCCTTGCAATAGCAATTCGGGGAAGGTAAAGGAATATGCCAAATCCAAGAATCTTTATGTCAGGATTGTAGATCAAGGAATCAGGAGTCAGCATTGTTAAGATACACCTGCACTGGAAAACAGGCCCTAGTCTGGCACTCCGAAGGAAATGTATGACAATTAGCAAGGGATAAAAACTAAAGAGACCCCAAAATCAATGGCTTCCCTGGCAAATCATAACCCAAATGTGGAGTGACTGGTACATTTGAAAGCAATTGCTGTGAAATGACAGACCTCACTAATTTTGTTATCAATCAAGATTTATTCCCTGCCTCATGCCCTTACACTTGGCACTGAGTGAAGCCTATCATGCCTGATGAGTTTGTTAATCCAAACACAAGACCACTTCTACGTTCCATGTATCAAACTCTTTAACAGTAATTATTTATGAGAAATGGAGATGGCATAACGAAAAAACACTTTCAAAAATTATTTCCATTAATCACTGTGCTGTTAAAAATATTTTTAAGTAATATGAATTATATTGTAATTATAATTTTAAAACCCACAATAATAATTAAAAGGGAAAATAAGAGTTATAGACTTAAGATATAGCAAGAATGATTCTCAATCCAATCTCAGTATTAGGAGAAGGAATTAAACATTTTGCTAGATTGGTCAGGATTAAGTCTACAGTTAAATTACAGGACAGAGAAGGTCCAGAATCTTATTTAGAAGGTGTCTTACTGAGTCTCAGGAGAGCTAAATAATTCCAATTACTTAAATCCTGTTTATTCCTAACCAAGTTCCTCCCTCCAGTACACCAAAGATTCAATTAAGCCTTTATGTTCCTGAAATCCATCTAATCTGTCAATGTTCATGGTTTGATCAAGAGATTTTGTCCCAAACCCAAGAAACAACAGTAAATCACTTAATCTCCAACTTCTGGTAAGCCACTTATAGCACCCATACGTGTTAGTCTAGCTGCAGAAAAGAATATATATCCCTTCTGAATGCACCTCAGAAACAGCCTGCTAGCAACTGCACATCAATAAGAAAGTGATAATTATTTGTTAAATATGTAAGTATGTAAACTACACAGGTATCAGCTGAAAGTTTACTATAAGGCACTAGAGAAAATTAGTGAGTTTTTGTTTTTTTGCTTTTGTTTTAATTTGTATTGCATTAAGAACACAAGATCAAATCTAATATCTTAAATAAGTATGTAAAAACGGTATTGTTAACTATAGATACATCATATAAAGGATCTCTAGAATTTGTTCATCAGGTGTAACCAAAATGTCACACCCATTAAAGAGTAACTCCCACTTCCCCTTCCCCACGCTCTTGGCAACCAACATTCTACCCTCTGATTCTATGTGTTTGACTATTTTCAAACTTCATATTAAGTGGAATCATGCTGTATTTGTCTTTCTGTGACTGGCTGACTTATAATGTTACCTGGGTTTATCTAGGTTGTCACATACTATATTCATTCTTTTTTAAGGCTGAAAAATATTTCATTATATGTATAGTCTACATTTCTTTATTGATTTATCAGTTGACAGAGGTCTATTTAGGTTGTTTCCGCATCTTAGCTATTGAGAGTAGTGCAACAATGAACATGGGAGGTATTTGGGATCCTGATTTCCATTCTTGTGGATTAAATACCCAGAAGTGGGCTTTCAGAATTATATGGTAATTTAATTTTTAATTTTTTGAGGAATCTCCATACAGTTTTCTGCAGTGTAAACCAACCAAGTGCAAGTGTTTTTCATTCCTACCAACAGTGTCCAAGTGTTCCAGTTTCTCCACATCCAAAGCAATGCATGCTGTCTTTTGTTTTTTGAGAATAACGATCCTAACAGGTGTGAGTGGATACCTCGTTGTGGTTTTGATTTGTATTTCCCTGATGATTAGTGAGTTAAACATCCATTCATGTACCTGTTGGCCTTTGTGTGTCTTCTTTAGAGAAATGTTTATTTAAGTCCTTTAACTGTTTTGAGAAGAGTAGATTTTAGATTTTAGATGTGTTTACCAAAAAAACTGTATGAGTTTAGATGTGTTTACCAAAAAAAACTGTATGTCTCATCACTAATTATTAGAGAAATGCAAATTAAAACCACAATAAGATACTCTCACACCAGTCAGAATGGCTCTTGTTAAAAAGTCAAAAAATAACAAGATGCTAGGAAGGCTGTGGAGAAAAGGTAACACCACTTATTCACTGCTGGTGGGAATGTAAATTAGTTCTGCCACTATGGAAAGCAGTTTGGTGATTTCTCAAAGAACTTAAAACAGAATTACCATTTAACCCTGCAATCTCATTTTGGGTATATACACAAAGAGATATAAATTGTTCTGCCATAAAGACATACACACACACACACACGCACACACACACATTCATTGCAGCACTATTCACAATAGCAAAAACATGGAATCAACCTAAATACCCATCAACAGTAGGGAAAGAAAATATGGTACATATATACCATGGAATACCACACAGCCATAAAAAAGAACAAGACTATGTCTTTTGCAGCAAAATGGATGGATCATATCATAAGCAAACTAACACAGGAACAGAAAACCAAATACTGCATGCTCTCACTTATAAAAGGGTACTAACCACTGAGAACACAGACACAAAGATGGGAACAATAGACACCAGGACCCACTTGAGAGAGGAAAGTGAGAAAAGGGAGATGATCAGAAAACTACCTATTGAGTACTATGCTTAGTACCTGCATGATAAAATAATCTGTACACTAAATCCTGTGACATAAAATTTACCAACTTAACAAACCTGCATATGTACCCCTGAACATAAAAGGTTAAAAAAATCATACTGCATACATTAAATTTATATTAAAAACTTCTCCTTTTAAAATCAGCTTATTAGTTTTCTCACTATTGAGATCTAGGAGTTCCTTATGTATTTCAGAAATTAATCCCTTATCAGATATATGGTTTGCAAATATTTTCTCCTATTCCACAGGTTGCCTTTTCACTGCATTGTTTCCTTTACTGTACAGAAGCTTTTAAATTTGATGTAGTCCCACTTGTCTATTTCTGCTTTTGTTTCCTTTGCTTTTGATGTCATATCCATGAAATTATTGCCATGATCAATGTCATGAAGTTTCCCCGCTATGTTTTATTTTAGAATTTCACAATTTCAGGTCTCATATTTAACTCTTTAATTCATTTCCAGTTGAAAAATCTGAGTTTTTAACCAACTCTTTTTTTTTTTTTTTTTTGAGACAGGGTCTTACTCTGTTGCTCAGACTGGAATACGGTGATGCAATCATAGCTCACTGTCACCTCAAAATCCTGGGCTCAAGCAATCCTCTTACCTCAACCTTCAAGTAGTTGAAACTACAGATATACTCCACCATACCTGGCTAATTAAAAAAAAAATTTTTTTGTAGAGACAAAAAAAATTTTGTCTAACTATGTTGCCCAGGCTGGTCTCAATACCCTGGCCTCACCTGATCCCCTTAATGTGGCCTCCCAAACTGCCAGGATTATAGGCATGAGCCACCATACCTGGTCTTATCCAATTTTCATCACTAGGGAAAAAAGTATGATATAAAGTCATACTTTAAACAGCCAAGATGCTCTAAATTGACACATACTTTCAGAAATATTACTTGCTGAAAAGCATTTAATTAACCTACAGGTACTTTTCTGCCTGTGTTAAAACCCCAAATATAGACTGAAGCCTAATAAGAAATACACTTCATAAAAAGATTCATGGAAATTTTCAGGTAATGAATTTTTAAGAATATCTGATTGGTCAGTTTTGATATTTCTTAAATATTTCATAAGCAATAAAATGTCTATTGGGGATATTTCTATTATTTAAAAGAGAAGTTATGGCATCTCCTTGAAGATCTTTATAAGCAAGGGGTATTAAATATATTGGTTAATGATAAAAGCAAGAGAAAGAAACATATACGATACTATACATATACAAAATTAAAAGGTATTGATTTTTACATCTGTAGAATTATAAGTGTAATAAATTGGTTACAGTGGTGCTTCTGGGAAAAGAGAAGAGTTAAGATAAATATTTTTATTGTATATAACTTCATTTTCTTCAGGGGAACTCTACTCTTACACTCTCAGCTATAGGTGATATTGAATCCACAACCAACTCAGCATGTGGCTCAATCTATGTCATCACCATCTCCTGGCCAGAGTGACTGGTTCAGAGACAGAGATATGACTCAGGCAAAGTAAACAAGAGCTAAGAAGACTTTGCAGGTTTCCTCTTCCACTGTCCTGTAACTTGTGGGAATAGACATTTGGATCTATGATAGTTTAACACATTGACCACGAGAATAAACCACAACAATGAAGGTAAGGCTGGGAAACAAGAGAGGACCCTGAGTATCTATAACTACAGCCAAAGCCAGCCACTAACCTTTCCAATTATGTGAGCCAATAAATGCTCTTTGTGGGTTCATGCAAATTTAAGCTGGATTCTCTGTCACTTAAAACAGAAAGAGCTCTAAATAATACAAATATTGGAAAAAAAGATGGCGCAGTAGGAACAACTCATGATTGCAGCTCTCAGTGAAGGCTCAGAGGGTGAGTCCAAGCCGCATTTCCAGGCGGATCTTTGTTGCCCACAGAATGGGGAAATTCCCAGGTGTAGGAGAGACACGGGATGCCAGCACAGCCCTTTCGGCTGGCATGGCCATTTCGGCCAGCAGCGCAGCGCAGCAGCACTCCGCACCAAACAAAACGCAATGGTCTGGGTTCTCTGTTAAACCAGCAATCTGAGACTTGAGAGGGCAGATTAGCATATCCATCTGATTAAACGGGACTTGGACAGTAAGCCAGACCAGGAGATTCCCGGGAAGCAACATTTGAGCTGGTGCAGTGGGTTGCTACACGGGAAATCACACAGATCCTGGTGCTCTATCAGCAGGCGACTAAAACACCTGGGAGAGAGTCAACCTTTCAACTTAAAAAAAAAAAAAGAAAAAGGGCTCTGAGGCAGGAAGCCAGGTGATCAGGCTCAGCGGGTCCCATTCCCACAGGGAGAAACAAAATGGCGATCGCTTGGGATTGAGAGTTTCACTGCGGGCACAGCTGAATCTAGGATGGTGCAGCTTGGTGGCAGAGGGGTGTCCGCCATTACCCAGGCGTTCTGCCTCTACTGAGGTACACTCCCATTGCTAATGCAGCCTGCCATTGTCGAGGCAACCTGCCATAACAGAGAGACTCTGCAAACAGGGCGGAGCCCACGACTCCTCACCAGCAAGGGAACAAAGCTGGATGGAGAAAAAGTGAGCCCATGGCAACAGGTCGGAGCCCAACAACAGCAGGGTGGAGCCCACGGCAACAGGGTGCAGCCCACGATAAGAGGGCAGAGCCCACAGCAGCAGGGCGGAGCCCACGGCAGCAAGGCAGAGCCCACGGCAACAGGGCGGACCCTGCGGTAGCAGGGCGGATCCTTGGCAGGTGAATAGTGACCAGACTGCCTCCAAGCTGGACAGGACAGTGCAACGGATACGCATAAAGAAAGCCCTAATTCCCCAAGACAGAGCATGTGAGGAAAAAAAGGGGTTTTATATGTTCTGCTGCAGCAGACTTAAACGTACCTACCTAACAGCCCTGAATGAACAACGGAGCTCACAGCTTAGCACTTGAGCTCCTATAAAGTACAGACCATCTCCTCAAGCAGCTCCCTGACCCCTGTATATCCAAAGAGTCACCTCAAAAAGGACAGATCAGACTGACATTTGGCGGGCATCATTCTGGGACAAAGATAGCAGAAGAAGAAACTGGTAGCATCCCTCACTGTTCTGCAGCTGCTACAGGTCTACCCCAGACAAGCAGGGCCTGGAGTGGACCTCAGCAGTTGTACAACAGAGGGGCTAGACTGTTAGAAGGAAAACGAAGTAACAGAAATACTTCATCATCAACAATTTGGGTGTCCACTCAGAGACCCAATTGAAAAGTCAGCAACTACTCAGATGACAGGTGGATAAATCCACAAAGATGGGAAGAAACCAGCGCAAAAAGAAGGAAAACACCTGAAACCAAAACACCTCACCTCCTACAAAAAAACCAAAACTCCTCACCAGCAAGGGAACAAAGCTGGATGGAGAAAGAGTATGACGAAATGACGGAATCAGACATCAGAAGGTGGACAATGAGAAACTTCCGTGAGCTAAAAGAACATGTTCTAAATCAATGCAAAGAAACTAAGAACCTTAAGAAGAAATTTGAAGAAAGACTCAAGGAAATGATAAGAATGGACAACTTAGAGAGGAATAGGAATGAATTGAAGGAGCTGAAAAACACAACACAAGAACTTCACGAAGCATGCACAAGTTTCAACAGCTGAATTAACCTAGCAAAAGAAAGAATATCAGAAGTTGAAGATCAACTCAATGAAATAAAACAAGAAGTCAAGATTAGAGAAAAAAGTGCAAAAAGGAATGAACAAAGTCTCCAAGAAATGTGGGACTATGTGAAGAGACCTAACCTACGTTTGATAGGTGTACCAGAATGTGACGAAGAGAATGAATCCAAGCTGGAAAATACTCTTCAGGATATTTTCCAGGAAAACTTCCCCAGCCTAGCAAGGCAGGCCAATATTGAAGTCCAGGAAATACAAAGAACACCACAAAGATATTCCGCAAGAAGAGCAACCCCAAGGCACATAATCGTCAGATTCACCAAAGTTGAAATGAAGGAGAAAATACTAAGAGCAGCCAGAGAGAAAGGTTGGGTCACCCACAAAGAAAAGCCCATCAGACTCGCAGCAGATCTCTTGGCAGAAACTCTACAAGCCAGAAGAGAGTGGGGGACAATATTCAACATCCTTAAAGAAAAGAACTTTCAACCCAGAATTTCATATCCAGCCAAACTGAGCTTCATAAGTGAAGGAAAAATAAAATCCTCTGCAAACAAGCAAGTACTCAGAGATTTTGTCACCACAAGGCCTGCTTTACAAGAGCTCCTGAAAGAGGCACTACACATAGAAAGGAACAACCAGTACCAGCCATTCCAAAAACATACCAAATGCTAAAGAGCATCAACAAAATGAAGAATCTGCATCAACTAACTGGCAAAACAGCCAGCTAGCATCAAAATGGCAATATCAAATTCACACATAACAATATTAACCCTAAATGTAAATGGGCTAAATGCACCAATCAAAAGACACAGACTGGCAAATTGGATAAAAAACCAAAACCCATCGGTGTGCTGTATCCAGGAAACCCATCTCACATGCAAGGATACACAAAGGCTCAAAATAAAGGGATGGAGGAAGATTTACCAAGCAAACGGAGAGCAAAAGAAAAGCAATTCTCGTCTGATAAAATAGACTTTAAAGCAACAAAGATCAAAAAAGACAAAGAAGGTCATTACATAATGGTAAAAGGATCAATACAACAAGAAGAGCTAATGATCCTAAATATATATGGACCCAATACAGGAGCACCGAGATATATAAGGCAAGTTCTTAATGACTTACAAAAGACTTAGACTCCCACACAATAATAGTGGGAGACTTTAACACTCCACTGTCAATATTAGACAGATCAACCAGACAGAAAATTAACAAGAATATCCAGTGCTTGAACTCAGACCTGGAACAAGAAAACCTGATAGACATTTACAGAACTCTCCACCACAAATCCACAGAATATACATTCTTCTCAGCACCACATCACACCTACTCTAAAACTGACCACATAATTGGAAGTAAGTCACTCCTCAGCAAATGCAAAACAACTGAAATCATAGCAAACAGTCTCTCAGACCATAGTGCAATCAAGTTAGAACTCAGAATTCAGAAACTAACTCAGAACCACACAGCTTCATGGAAACTGAACAACTGGCTCTTGAATGTTGATTGGATAAACAATGAAATGAAGGCAGAAATAAAGAAGTTCTTCGAAACCAACAAGAACGAAGATACAACGTACAAGAATCTCGGGGACACATTTAAAGCAGTCTGTAGAGGAAAACATATACCAATAAGTGCCCACATGAGAAGAGTGGAGAGATCCAAAATTGACACCCTATTGTCAAAATTGAAAGAGCTAGAGGAGCAAGATCAAAAAAACTCAAAACCTAGCAGAAGACAAGAAGTAACTAAGATCAGAGCAGAACTGAAGGAGATAGAGACACGAAAAACCCTTCAAAAAATCAGTAAATCCAAGAGCTGGTTTTTTGAAAAGATCAACAAAATAGACAGGTCACTAGCCAGACTGATGAAAAAGAAAATAGAGAACAACCAAATAGATGCAATAAAAAAACGATAAAGGGGATATCACCACAGATTCCACAGAAATTCAAACCATCATCAGAGAATACTATAAACAACTCTATGCACATAAACTACTAAACCAGGAAGAAACGGATAAATTCCTGGACGTCTGTGTCCTCCCAAGCCTAAACCAGGAGGAAGCCAAAACTATGAATAGACCAATAACAAGGTCTGAAGTCGAGGCAGCAATTAAGAGCCTACCACACAAAAAAAGCCCAGGTTCAGATGGGTTCACAGCTGAATTCTACCAGACACACAAAGAGGAGCTGGTACTATTCTTTCTGAAACTATTCCAAATAATCCAAAAAGAGGGAATTCTTCCCAAATCATTTTATGAGACCAACATCATCCTGATACAAAAACCTGGCAGAGACTCAACAGGAAACGAAAACTTCAGGCCAATATCCATGATGAACACAGATGCAAAAATCTTCAATAAAATACTGGCAAACCGGCCAGGCACGGTGGCTCAAGCCTGTAATCCCAGCACTTTGGGAGGCCGATGTGGGTGGATCACGAGGTCAAGATATCGAGACCATCTTGGTCAATGTGGTGAAACCCCGTCTCTACTAAAGATACAAAAAATTAGCTGAGCATGGTGGTGCATGCCTGTAATCCCAGCTACTCAGGAGGCTGAGGCAGGAGAATTGCCTGAACCCAGGAGGCAGAGGTGGCAGTGAGCTGAGATCGCGCCATTGCACTCCAGCCTGGGTAAAAAGAGCAAAAATCCGTCTCAAAAAAAAAAAAACAAAAAATACTGGCAAACCAATTGCAACAGCACATCAAAAAGCTTATCCATCATGATCAAGTAGGATTCATCCCAGGGATACAAGGCTTGTTCAAGATACACAAGTCTATAAATGTAATTTACCACATAAACAGAACCAAAAACAAAAACCACATGATTATCTCAATTGACGCAGAGAAGGCATTTGACAAAATCCAACAGTCTTTTATGCTAAAAACCCTCAATAGACTTGGTATTGATGGAACATATCTCAAAGTAATAAAAGCTATTTATGACAAACCAACAGCCAATATCATACTGAATGGGCAAAAACTGGAAGCATTCCCTTTGAAATCCGGCACTAGACAAGGATGCCCTCTTTCACCACTCCTATTCAATATAGTACTGGAATTTCTAGCCAGAGCAATCAGGCAAGAAAAAGAAATAAAGGGTATTCAAATAGGAAAGGAGGAAGCCAAATTGTCTCTATTTGCAGATGACATGATAGTATACCTAGAAGACCCCATCACCTCAGCCCAAAAACTCCTGAAACTGGTAAGCAACTTCAGCAAAGTCTGTGCAAAAATCACAAGCATTCCTATACACCAATAACAGACTCAAAGAGAACCAAATCAAGAACAAACTGCCATTCACAATTGCTACAAAAAAAATAAAATACCTAGGAATACAACTTACAAGGAACGTAAGGGACCTCTTCAAGGAAAACTACAAACCACTGCTCAACAAACAGATGGAGAGGACACAAACAGATGGAGAAACATTCCATGTTCATAGTTAGGTAGAATCAATATCATGAAAATGCACATACTGCCCAAAGTAATTTACAGAATCAATGCTATCCCCATCAAGCTACCATTGACTTTCTTCACAGAGCTGGAAAAAACCACCATGAACTTCATATGGAACAAAAGATAGCCCACATAGCCAAGTTAATTCTAAGCAAAAAGAACACAGCGGGAGGAATCACACTACCGGACTTCAAACTATACTACAAGGCTACAGTAATCAAAACAGCATGGTACTGGTACCAAAACAGAGATATAGACCAATGGAACAGAACAGAGGCATCGGAGGCAACACAACATATCTACAACCGTACAATCTTTGATAAACCAGACAAAAACAAGCAATGGGGAAAGGAGTGCCTGTTTAATAAATGGTGTTGGGAAAACTGGCTAGCCATGTGCAGAAAGCAGAAACTGGACCCCTTCCTGACACCTTACACTAAAATTAACTCCAGATGGATTAAAGACTTAAACATAAGACCTGGCACCATAAAAACCCTAGAAGAAAATCTAGGCAAAACCATTCAGAACATAGGAGTAGGCAAAAACTTCATGACCAAAACACCAAAAGCATTGGCAACAAAAGCCAAAATGGACAAATGGGACCTAATCAAACTCCACAGCTTCTGCACGGCAAAAGAAACAGTCACTAGAGTGAATTGGCAACCAACAGAATGGGAAAAAATTTTTGCAGTTTACCCATCTGACAAAGGGCTGATATCCAGAATTTACAAGGAACTCAAACAGATTTACAGGAAAAAAACAAACAAGGCCATTCAAAGATGGGCAAAGGATATGAACAGACACTTTATAAAAGAAGACATACATGAGGCCAACAAACATATGAAAAATGCTCATCATCACTGGTCATCAGAGTGATGACCACAAATCAAAACCACATTGAGATACCATCTCATGCCAGTTAGAATGGCGATCATGCAAAAATCTGGAGACAACAGATGCTGGAGAGGATGTGGAGAAATCGGAACACTTTTACACTGTTGATGGGAGTGGAATTTAGTTCAACCATTGTGGAAGTCAGTGTGGCGATTCCTCAAGGCCTTAGAAATAGAAATTCCATTTGACCCAGCAATCCCATTACTGGGTATATATCCAAGGGAATATAAATCGTTCTACTATAAGGACACATGCACACGAATGTTCATTGCAGCACTGTTTACAATAGCAAAGATCTGGAACCAACCCAAATGCCCATCGATGATAGACTGGACTGGGAAAATGTGGCACATATATACCATAGAATATTATGCAGCAATCAAAAATGATGAGTTTGTGTCTTTTGTAAGGACATGGATGAATCTGGAGAACATCATTCTCAGCAGACTGACACAAGAACAGAAAACGAAATACCACATATTCTCACTCATAGGCGGGTGAGAAAAATGAGAACACATGGACACAGTGAGGGGAGTACTACACACTCGGGTCTATTGGGGGGAATAGGGGAGGGACAGCGTGGGGGGAGCTGGGGAGGGATAGCCTGGGGAGAAATGCCAAATGTGGGTGAAGGGGCGGAAGGCAGCAAAACCCACAGCCATGTGTGTACCTATGCAACTATCTTGCATGTTCTGCACATGTACCCCAAAACCTAAAATGCAATAAAAAAAATAATACAAATATTAATTTCTGCTTCAAGACACGAAATCCTCCTCTCTTTCAGTTGGTAAATACTACTTTATTATGCCTCAAATTTATGTTAGAACAAGGACTTACGGGGAGGTGTAAATTTTCAGATAGTTTGCCCTTTATTGGTATACACTATCATGAGCGAACATCTAAATCAATTCATGGACATTGTTAACAGAAATGCATTAGTATGATTTTCCTATCAAGACGTTATTTCATGTGGAAAACTTATATTCCAAGCATTTCATGGAAGTATGTGCTCTCCTTGAGAGACAGTAACAATTTACTTTGCTCATAGGAGTGCGAAATGTATGATTAATTGTTTTTTAGAGAACTCTTTCAGCATTGTAGATTGAAATGTTTTGTATATAGTATATTTATGTGAAATCATCAACACAACTCACATTATTTGTAATATCTCACAAACAATTAGTGTAATACTCTGAATTTTAGTCAAGTCAGTAGCATAGAATTACATTACATGAAATAAAAATCAAGTGTTATTTATATTAAGCATTTACATGTACAGTACTGTGCTAGTCCTAATGATCTGGTTCATGCTATTTAATGAAGAGTTGTATTATGTTTTGGTAAATATTGTTGTGTAAATTCTATTACCCTTTTTCTCTAACACATCCTATCTCCTTCTCTCCTAGTTATTCAGTATGGAGAAAAAGTATGACATTTAATGATCCTTGATCCTATTAATAAAATCTACAATCAGATAATTCTTTAACACTGAGTGACACTAAAGACCTCATTACTAAGAAATCTGAGGAAAACAACCAAACATCAAACTACTGTTCATCCCAAAGTAACACAGGAAAATTTTTCTAAAAGATGGGTAAAACTCATATTGTATAAAAACTGCAAATAGACAGTGTGGCTCACGCCTGTAATCCCAGCACTTTGGGAGGCCAAGGCAGGTGGATCATGAGGTCAAGAGATCAAGACCATCCTAGTCAACATGGTGAAACCCCGTCTCTACTAAAAATACAAAAAATTAGCTGGGCATGGCGGCGCGTGCCTGTAATCCCAGCTACTCAGGAGGCTGAGGCAGGAGAAATGCCTGAACCCAGGAGGCGGAGGTTGCAGTGAGCCGAGATCGTACTCCAGGCTGGGTAACAACAGTGAAACTCCGTCTCAAAAAAAAAAAAAAAAAACCCTGCAAATAGATAAGCAGCACAGAAAAAAAAAATCTTGTATGTGTAAAGCTAGTACATGCATGTTTGTCCAAATATTAGTTGATAGGAACCATTAAGGTTTACATGTACCCTCATTCATTGAATTTTTACTAAAGATTGGCCATGCTTTAGGAACAAGGTAGCAAACATGCAAGCTCAACCTATAATGAGTAAGAAAACTTACTTTGGGTCTTCATTTTGGGCCTTTTTTTTATGAGTGGATATCTGTTCCACTGTATCATATTTAGCAGCATTATTGGCCTCTACCAATTAGATGCTAATAGTAACCCTTGGTTGTGACAACCCAAAATATCTGCAAATGTCAGCTGTCCCTTGGTGGGCAAAATCACTATCAGCTGAGAACCAGTGCAATAAAGAGAGCACAACTCAAACTTTAGTAGGCTGCCCAGAGTCCCATAATACTTATCTGTGTAGCAGATTGCTCACTGTTATTCTCTTAACTTTTTCAATCTGAAAGCAAACCTATCACCCAGAAACTACACTCTACCTAGGCAACCAAAGTCAGGTAAGTTAACACAGCAATTTATGTGCTAGCTAAGTTGCCTTCACATCTATCCCAGATGCACAGGTACCAACTTACTCTCTATTTCAAACTTAATCTTCATATGATCTGCATATGTACTGGAGAACTGTGATATTCTGGGTAGTCTTACAACATAATCCCACAACATCTCCATTTGTGCCTCCTATTTATTTGAAAACCTATTACTAAATTATTACTATGCTAGTGACAACAAAGTCAGGTCTTTGTGACTACCCTCTTGGACCTGCTGGATAGTTCACATCATCTCCCACAATGACGAGTGAAAGAAACCATCCAGCTGAGTACAGTGGCTCACGCCTATAATCCCAGCACTTTGGGAGGCCGAGGCAGGCGGATCACTTGAGGCCAGGAGTTTGACACCAGACTGGCAAACATGGTGAAACCCCATCTCTGCTTAAAAAAAAAAAAAAAAAAAAAAAAAAAGTAGCCAGGTGAGGTGATATATGCCTGTAATCCCAGCTACTCAGGAGGCTGAGGCAAGAGAATGGCTTGAATTCAAGAGATAAAGGTTGCAGTGAGCTGAGATCACACCACTGCACTCCAGTCTGGGTGACAGAGGGAGACTCTGTTTCAAAGAAGAAAGGGAGAAAGGGAGAAAGGGGAGGGAAAAGAAACATCCCACAGATATCATCACTATAAAGAACGAGCATGAAAAGTGACAATTCTATTGGATCAGTTCACTTCATAATGTAAAAACGTCAGTAAAGTGGCAGTGTCAAAATAATGAAATGTGGCATATATCTATGAATGAGCAAAATAATAAAATATAAAACTAACAAAAAGCATTGGAATAAAAGAAATGAGTAATAACGGTGGTTGGTCCAGTCAGCAAAAGTTAAAGTTTAAAAGTAAATGTGTTTAAGTAAGGCTTTTAAATAAAAATAACTCTTTTGCTGCAACTACATTACATAATGAATGTAGAAGACAGAGAAGATTGGAACTGTTTCGCCTCCCTGCCTGTTCCTTCATCATCGCCAGAATTCCTTTCTCTCTTCATCCTTTCGGGATCAGTGGTCACAGATCCCAGAACTCACACACAAGGCATATTTCAAATGAGAGATTCATTGTTGCATATATCAAAAGTGAAAGCACATCAAAATCAGATACTTCTTTGTTATACAAAATGGTGATATTTAACCGTTATCTTATTCTCTAGTGGTAGAAGGAAAAAAGTACCTAATCAGCCTTTATTTCCACCTTTCTTAGTACCTTTGATATATTTATAAAAATATCAACACAATTTACTGAGTAGCAGTTTCTAGCAAACCCATCTGTTTCTCTTAAACAGTGATCATTAAATCTAAGAGGTAATAATGGATTAAATTGGAGAATTAGACCTTAACACCAAATAACTAGAAACTGAGAAATGACTATGTTTTTACTACCAACTAATACAAGAATTTCAAATATTATGGTCTTAAAACTCACTATGGTCTTTTTCTAAATGAGCACAATCAAAAGTTACTTGTTCTTCCTGCTTAGGAAACAGGGGAGACTGTGTGAAGATGAAGAATGGAAAGAACAGAGAGGAATTATGGAGACTGTTTCTTGAAAAGAAAAACAGAAATAAAAAGAATAACTGGGTTCAGGTTAAAAGCAAGATATAATTACTCAAAAATTCATAGGAGGTCTTCTGTAGATGAAGAGCTACAATCTTGTGGGGTAAAGGACAATTTAAGAGCAAATGTTTAAAATGAACGCTTTACTAACTAGCACATTTCTTGGTTTGCAGAAGACAGAATTGTTTTTGGTATTTAGGCTACCTCAGGGCATCTTAGGGATGCATTAATCTTAATCCTTAAAACAAGATTGATCAAGGCACAGAAAGGCTTGAACTTAAAATAACTAAAAGTAGGCCAGTTGTTTTTGAGTTTACACAGATAACAGAATAAAGTTGAGACTTAGTAAAAAACAGATTATTTAGTCCATGATGGCAGACAGTTTAAATATAAAGGGAACTCATTAAAGATTTTAAGTTGAAGAATGTTATATTCTAGCTTACATGTTACAGATCATTCTTCCATGATACTGTAAGAAAAGAAAATCACAGGCCAATATCCTTGATAAACATAAATATAAAAATCCTCAACAGAATACTAGCAAACAAATTCAACAGCACATTAAAGGACCATTTATCATAATCAAGAGGGATTTATCCCTGGGATGCATGGATAATTCAACATATACAAATTAATAAAGCTGATGCATCACATTAAGAGAATGGACAAAAACCGTATGATCATCTCAATAGAATACAGAAAAAACATTTGAAAAAAAATCTACATCCTTTTATGGCAAAAATTCACAAGTTAGGCATAGAAGGAATTTATCTCAACACAATACTGGCCATATACGAAAAGCCCACAGCTAACACCGTATCCAATGGTGAAAAGTGGAAAGCTTTTCTTGTAAGGTCAGGAACAAGACAAAGGTGCCCACTTTCACAGCTTCTTTTCAACATAGTACTGCAAATACTAGCCAGAGCAACTAGGCAAGAAAAATAAATAAAACAGTAAAATTGTCTATTTGCTGATGACATGATTTTATATATAGAAAACCCTAAGAACTACACTATAAAACTATTAAAACTAACAAACCAATTTAGTAAAGTTGCAAGGTACAAAATCAGCATGCAAAAACCTAATGTTAATGACATGGTTAAACTTTGTGTCCCCACCCAAATCTCATCTTGAATTGTAATCCCCATGTATCAAAGGTGGGAGATGACTGGATCATGGGGGTGGTGTCCCCTATGCTGTTCTTGTAACAGTGAGTGAGTTCTCATGATATGATGGTTTTATAAGGCAGTTTTCCCTGCTCTTGTCCACTCTTCTCTCTCCTACTGCCATGTGAAGAAGGTCCTTGCTTCCTACTCCCCCTCCACCATGACTGTAAATTTCCTGAGGCCTCCCAGTCATGCAGAACTGAGTCAGAGTCAACCCTCTTTCCTGTATAAATTATCCAGTATCAGTTACTATCTTTATAGCAATGTGAGAACAGACTAACATAGTTAGGCAGAACCTAAGAAAAATCTGAATATGTGAAATATCCTAAAAGAAGCCGTGGTTTGGAAACCTGGGAACAACTGCTATAGCAAATAGCCAAAAGAGAAACCTAAGCACATCAGTTTTTTTTTTTTTCTGCTCATTTTCAAAAAAGAATTGTAAGAAAACTACAAGAAATGTTGTTTTCAAAAATATTTTACAAAGACAATGGAGGCTATAGAGATGGCAGACAAGCACATGAAAAGATGTTCAACATCATTAGTCATTAGGGAAAATCAAATAAAATCCACAGTAAGACATCACAACATACCTATAAAAATTGCTAACAGAAATTACTGCAATTTTATTTTACATCAAATGCTGGTGAGGGAGCAAAGAAAACTGATTACTCATATATTGCTGGTGGGAATGTAAAATGGTACAGCCACTCTGAAAAACAGTTTAGCAGTATCATATAAAACTAAACATGGAACTATCATACAACACAACAATTACACTCTTGGGCATGTAACCCAGAGAAATGAAAACTTACGTTCACAGAAAAGCATATACAAAGAATGTTCATAAAAGTTTTATTTGTAATAGCCCAAAACTGGAAACAACCCAGCTGCTTTTCAACATGTGAGAGGTAAAACAAACCTTGATACGTCATACTGTGGAATACTTCTCAACAACAAAAAGGAATGAGCTATTGGTACATGCAACAATTCAGATAAACCTCTACAGAAAGATGCTGGGTAAAAAAACCAAACCCATATAACATTCTTGAAATGGCAAAATTGGAGAGAATAAATTAGTGGTTTCCTGAAGTTAAGAATGAACAGCCAAGAGCATGGTTACAAAGGTAGCAGCAGGCATCTTTGTGTGGATGGAAGTGCTCTGTATCTTGATTGTGGTGGTGGCTGCATAAACTTACACATGTGATAAAGTTTAATTGAACTGAATGCACACATATACAACACACACAATGCAGAAGTGGTGAAATCTGAAAAAGATGACTGAGTTGTATCAGTGTGTCAATTTTCCCCTTAGTGATATTGTACTATAATTTTGCAAAATATTACCAGCAGGGAACACTTGCTGAAGGGCATGTGAGATCTCTCTATATTACTTCTTAAAACTGCAGATGACTCTATAAGTATTGCAAAATAAAATGTTTAACTGAAAATAGTAGGACAGCAGCAGTCACACTAATTTACATGAAAGATTGTAACTGATAGTATTTTGTACGGCGTTCTTTCATGGAAATCTTACTAATGACACTAAAGTTGTTCTACCAAATATTTTTGTTTATTAGTAGTAGTATGTGTTTGAAACAAACAAGGACAAACTTTTTTTAAAATAAGCTAAAGAACAGAAAACAATATGGCTGCCACTTACTGAGGCCATAAAAGAGAGCATACAATAAGTTTGGCATGGTGGCTCACACCTGTAATCCCAGCACTCTGGGAGGCCAAGGTAGGTGGACCACCTGAGGTCAGGAGTTTGAGACTAGCCTGAGCAACCTGGTGAAACCCTGTCTCTACTAAAAACAAAAATTAGCTGGGTGTGGTGGTGCATGCCTGTAATCCCAGCTACTTGTGAGGCTGAGGCAGGAGAATCACTTGAACCTGGGAAACAGGTTGCAGTGAGTTTAGATTGCGGCATTGCATTCCAGCCTGGGCAACAGAGTGACACTCCATCTCAAAAAAAAAAAAAAGAGTACTCTTCCCCACATACTATGCCAAATAGTTTATTACAACACGATTAACCTTACAGCAAACAGAAAGTCTCAAAGAAAATAAGCTCGAAGATGCAAAGTAATTATATAAGTTACATAATTATTTTTCTGTGGTCTTCAAATTGAGAACTTAGATATATAAAGTAAAAGTTATTATTTTTGAGTTATACAAATTAGAATTAATAGAACAGTGGCACTTGAATCCAGATGACAATAAACTCCATATTAGTTTTGTTATACCACAAAGCCACCACTGTGCATTTAGGATAGCAAAACTGAAGCATAAAGGATAAAACATGAAATGTAAAAATCTTAAACATCAACTTTATTAATGACAATAATGTAGATGTCTTTTCCAATGCAATACATGGTAGGAGCCATGGAGATATTCAGATCTACTATTCCAGTAACCTATTCATAGTGCTAGGTTAAAACCCTACAAAAAGAAAAATGGAGAAAAGATTAAAGGGATCCGAAGAGATCTTTTAAATATCAAAGTCCATTTTGCTGACTTTAGCATGCTGGAACACACAGTTTGCCTTTTCTATCATCACAATCCAATCAGAAGGTCCCATGGGCTAACTTGAACAGAGAAAGTCATTTGGGAAAGTAATTTGAACTTGAGAGCAGATCTGGAGAGTAGGAAGCCACCTCCCAGGACTAAGAAATGACATATCTAAAAAGGACTCAATGGAAGACTAGCTGGAAATCCCCACTCCTCAGTGTTGGAGACACATCCACAGGGAGTTGTCAGACTTGAAATTCACTGCAAAGCCACCCAAGAGGGTGCTAATGAAAGCAGGTGGAGGGAGGCATCCCCACTTGATAGTAATCTTCTACATAACCATCTAAGACAATGGCAGGAAACTGGACAAGGGAAGAGACCACAGAGTACTTCAGAAAAACCAGTGTGCTTCAGGTACCCGACAAGACAAAGACACTGGAAAGTGAAGAGTAGCCCTTTCATTCAGTAGCATCCCTCTAAGCCCTCTACTGACACAGTTCGATATCAAACTGGGGGCAAAGGAGAAATGCTCTAATGGTCCAGCTCCATTATCACAGAGTAGATAAAAAAAGCAGGATGTAAAGTTGAAAGGCAATACACTGATAACTCCATAAACAAAATATACTGCTCCCCACTCCAACAGTAGATATTTATTTATCCCATTGATCATTTCTCAACTGTTTCAATATCCTAGAAGTCTAGAGCAGTCATTTCCCTGTCTCCTTTCATTTTCTACTCACTCTCTCCTAGTCATCCTCATGCTTGATGCAGTACCTGTACAGACAACAGGCATTCCATCAGTGCTTGTGCAACTGAATTAAAATACGTCACAGCCTAAAGTGTTTCAAAGGCTCAGGCCATTCCATACTTTAAAAAATACTTTTTACCTTAACATATCAGAGTACAGAATGCCCTGTGGGACACTCAGTTTTTAGGTATTTCCTAATAGATTAAAATTTCAGCATAAAAGACAGAATAAAGTAAATTTATTTATAAAATGCTCTTTTGTACTTATGTACATCAAAAGGGCTGCTTCTCCATCTGTGCACCATTTTTCCGCAAAGAACTGAAATAATCTGTACAAGGACTAAAAAGAAACAATATCCCTACTGTTTTTAATCCTAAATTTTTACTTTCAAAATACATTGTGTAGACCCAAGGGAAATACTCTGGGTCTCTGAGAATGCATAAAATGTATCTATAAATTAAATTCAAAATACATCAGAGAATATAACACCTCTGTGACCTCCACCTAAAACTGCGAGTTGCTATCATTCAGTGCTTTGTCATGCAGTAACACTACAGAAGTTTATAGCCCCTGGAGTCCTCTCAATGCCCCAAGCCACTCCCACGCCCCTTCCTAGTAGTGTGTACTAGTCTAGCTTTACCCTTGTGGCTTAGCTGTGGTTGTTTTGTTTACTTTTATACGGCATGCATTTGCATCAATGAGCAATATATAATATTGTGTAATGTGTTATTTTTAATTTTTTAAAAAGGTGTTCCAAAACATGCCTATATCATTCAACATTATGTTTTCAAGGGCTTTCCATTTGGAAATACAAATCTAGCTCACTAGATTCATTTGATTTCTGTACAGAGTTAATGAATGTGTCAAAATTATCTCATCTCCTAATAATAGATGTTAGGTGACTTAAATGTTTTCACAATTTTTTTATAAGCTGCAATTATCATTTATAGGCCTCCTATGCAAATATAAAACATTTTCTCAGTGGTACATACAGTCATGATCATGTAACAACATTTTAGTCAGCAACAGATTGTATATATGAAAGCAGACCCAAAAGATGCCAATGGAGCTGAAAAATTCCTATCACCCAGTGACGTCATAGCCATTGTAATGTCATGGCACATAATGTCATGGTTGTGTTACTTAAGAGTTTGTGGTGATACTACTACTTACCAGTAGATAAACAAATCTACTGTGCTACCAGTCATATAAAAGTATAACACACTCAATTATGTACAGCACATAATACTTGATAATGACAATAATGGCCATATTATTGACTTATGTATTTACCATATTGTATATTAATCATTATTTTAGAGTGTACTCTCTACTTTTTAAAAAAGTTAAATGTAAAACAGCCTCAGGCAGGTCCTTTAGCAGGTATCCCAGAAGGCATTGTTATCACAGCACACGACAGCTCCATGGGTGTTATTGCCCCAAAGACCTTCTAGTGGGATAGTTGTGAAGTGGAAGAAAGTAATATTGACAACTCTAACCCTGTATAGACATGGGCTAATGAGTCTATTTGTGTCTTAGTTACAAACAACAATGTTTAAAACATAAAAAAAAAAAATAAAAATAGACAAAAGTTTATAACATAAAGACGTAAAGAAAAAATAATTTTGTACAGCTTACAATGTGTTTAAGCTGTGTTATTACAAAAGAGTTTTTTAAACTTTAAAGTTTATAGAGTAAAAATGTTACAGTAAGCTAAGGTTAATTTATTCCTGAAGAAAGAAAACTGTTTTAATAAATTTAGTGCAGCCTAAGTGTACAGCATTTATAGTCTAATGTCATGTACAGTACTGTCCTAGGCCTTTACATTCATTCAGCAGTCATTCACTGACTTACCCAGAGCAACTTCCAAGAGAGTACTGTAAGCTCCATTCACAGTTAGTGCCCTAGACAGGTGTACCAATTTTATCTTTTATTCCTTATTTTAGTGTACTTTATTTAGATATGTTTAGATAAACAAATACTTATTGTGTTACAATCACCTACGGTATTCAGTACAGTAACATTCTGTGTACATTTGTAGCCTAGAAACAGGATATACCATAATGTGTACGTAGTAGGATATACCATCGAGATTTGTGTAAGTACACTCTATGAAGTCTGCACAATGACAAAAATCACCTTCAGATGCATTTCTCAGAACATATCCACATTGTTAAGCAACGCATGGCTGTACCTAAATAATCACTGGGTCATAGAATATGCACATAGAATATTTCCACATAATACCAAATTGCTGTCTATAATGACTGTACCATTATACCAAATTAACTTTTATATTTTGAGCAGCAAACCAAACTAGACACACTAGCCTCTATTTGTATTAAATGGGTATGCACAGGACTTCATTCTGAATTTGAAAAGGACTACTGTGGTAGAAGGTGCTTAGTCCACCAGTGTAAGTGATGGCTGACTCAAATACGCTCTGGATCAAAGGATATCAGCTGGAAAGTAGACCCTGGATAGAGGCTGGCCATCCCCTTCTCTGTCCCCAGTAATCAATCCTTGATTCAAAACCTGTCCCCACTGTCCTAACTTACGATTGAAATGTGCAGAATTCTCTGGGATCAGGGTCCTGTTTTTTAGCCAATGTACCGTTAGGGCTCCTGAGAAATGGTACTAATATTATTAGCTCTTGCCATCACTTACTATGATAACCCAGCATATTTTACTCACTCATTTATTCATTCATTCATTCATAGGTACGTACTTAATGGGCACTAACCATAGCCATAAGTAGAGTAAAAATGAGACATGGTTTCAACCCTCAAACAGACCATGGACTAGAACTACTGTGTAACAATATGGTAGCCACTAGCCATGTGTAGTATTGAGCATCTGAAATGCAGCTCATATCAAGTAAGATGTGCTATAAGTATAAAACGACACTAGATTTGAAGACTTAGTACAAAAAGAATATAAAATACATCAATAATATTATGTTAGTTACTTGTTAAAATAATATTCTGAATATGGTAGGTTAGAAGATAAGACATTTCTAATTTGTCCTACTTCTTTTACTTCTTTAACATGGGTAGAGCAAGATTTAAATTTACATATTGGTTCATCTTATATTGTATAAACCAGTTCTGGTTAAGAAGATAGGAGAGACAAGTAGAATCATACAGTGAGATGATTCCTAAGGTGGGTAAGTATAAAGCTCTATAGGGGCATGCAGAAAGGAAAAAGCCAATTCAGCTATGAGCACAAAAGAAAGCAAACCACAGAAACTGAGACCATAAATAATCAAAATAACAATAAGTTTTAGTATTACTTAAAAATTTTGAGTTAACTGAGAAAAGATGAAGGGAATGAAATTATTCCGGGCAGAAGCCCAGAGGCAAAAGAGAGCAAAAACTAGCTAGTCAAAATTGGGCTTGATTAGTTTGCCCTTGTAACCTTGGGCGAATAATAATGATAATCATCATTTTTGTATTATTTCTTCCCTTAAAAAAACAACTTTAGACAACTGAAATTAAAAAAAAAAAAAGAAATGTACAGAAAGTAATTTTTGACCATTTATCTACATAGTACTGTCATCTACTATACAATAATAATCACCAAATCTGAAGGATAAGCAGCTTTAGAATAACACCCATTGTGTATATGAACTTATACCACAAAGGAAGAAGCTGGGGAAGCATTTTATAACCTTCAGGGCTTTTGCACAGGTCTTGACTCAAATCTACAGGAGAAGAAAAGGATCATCACATTTTAGCAGTTCAGAAACACATTTTGTTATAGCTAGCTTTTCTCTGTTTTAGTGGCTATAGGCTTTTTGTCTTTATAATCTATGTGTTTCAAATTGTGAAACCAAAAGAATGCAACATTAAAAGTTTGATTAACTCACCTGGTGAATGATCCAGTAAGTTACATAAAGACAAGAATGCCTTTTATTTAGTCTACTCCTATCTCAAACATCAAGCATCACTGAAAAACACTTACTCATGAGTATAAATAAAACCAAGAAAAAGGTGGAAAAGGGGATGAAGGTTTGTTGTTAAATAATGGTTTTTAACATGACTTAAAAAACAATTAATTTCAACAGCTGGAAATGACATTTGGCTCATGTTAAAGAAATGTTGTTGCTGCTGTTTGCAAATATGATGAATGGAGAGCAGCTTGCAAGTGTGATGGATAAAAATAAATATTTCATTATGCAAAATGTGTTTCATTGTTCCATTTGTAAATTTGAAACAATTGTAAGTACTGCATGGCAGCACATGCTGTTAGTCATTTTTACTGAACTGTAGGTAGTGAGTTTTGTTTTGTTTTTTTTCTTCCCCATCCCAACTCCTTTTTTGTCTGTAGTGCATTTGAAAATAACATTTGGTATTTGATGATAGAAATTAAAATAGTTATCTCCTCCCCCATTGAAGTATAGAATTATGCATGTTTTAAAATTATATCTTTGATCTTTGAAATCTAAAAAGCAATGCTAAGTTGGTGACACTAAGTAGAGTTCAATAATAAAAGGAAAGCAGTGCTTCCAGAAAACTGGCAGGCAAGTAAAACCTACGCCTATTATTTTTAAAAGATGCATCTAAGCTTGCCGTAATAATTCATAAAAAATACAACCTCATAAATGCACAAAGAAGTACAACATAGCCCAAAGAAATAAACTGAGATGGAAATATTGATCTCTACAATATTTTTAATAAATGCAATACCAAGGTATGCTCTCCAAACAAATAATCCTCACGCACACTCATGCCCTACTTGTTCATAGTTACTCATCTGGGAATTCAAACCATAGACAGTGAAATCTAGTCCTCGAGGAAAACAACAATGGGAAGAAATATCACCAGGCAATAAAAAGGAAGGATGGAAGGAGTCAAGAAACCCAATCTGAAATGTTACTCTGAAGAAGGCTTTGTTAGCTGGAACATATTAACTGAAAGATTTAAAGGAAAAAAAAACCTTGTTTTAAGACAGTTCTGAGAAGAAACCTGTCCTTACTACATCCCAAAACAACAAAAGAATTTCTAAAAAGAAATGAAATTTCCATCTTAAATAGGCGAAAATCTATCATTCCACTCTCAATGTATATAAAAGAGCCACCAAAGGCAGTGAAACCCAAGTAAGGGTGTGGAAAGATGGCAGAGAAGGGCTCTGCCACAGACTTGCTCAAACTCCATGTGGGAAACACTGTTACTAAGGTCAGTAGAAAACAGTGACCTGTGAACAGACCGCAGCTGCGAGGGCACTGGAAGTAATGAGTCAAGGTTAAATACTCTCTAATAAAAACTCCTGTGCCATAAAGGGAGAAATGCTGCTCTCTCTTCTCTTCCAGCCCCAACATAAACCTGCTTCAGATCAGAGGTCCAGGGGAAATTCAATTCATTCCAATATTCAGACAGAGGAATTGGCACAGGATCTAGAACAGATAAAGATAAAGGAGAGAGAGGGAAGGAGGGAGAAGAAAAAGGTAGGGAAGAAAAGGAGTGGAGATGGGATCGAGGATTAAGTGACAGGAAAAGGAAAATAAGAAAAACAGCTAAGAAAATGTCACCAGAAAAAATGTTGCCACCAAGTAAATAATAATGATTATCACTAAAACTTGAAAAACTTAATGAAAAAGTAAAATCACTCAAAGAAGAGATAGAAGAGCTCTTGAAAGATATGGCAAAACCACAGAATGAGATGAATTATGAGCTTGCAGAGCTCATTAAAAAAATTAAATCTACACAAGCTGCTCAAAGTGAAAAAAGCATCACTGAAAAATCCATTAAGAGGCAAGAAAGACATAATGAAGAAATGAGCAAAGGGAAATGGAAATTAACAATGAATTAGAAAGATTAATAAAAATTACATGTGTCAGCTTTCCCAAGAAGAACACAGAACAAAGTAAAGACAAATTTTCCAGAACTAGAAGACTTAAACTTATAGACTGAGAGGGCACACACATGTCAGGACACACCAATACAGAATGGTAACACTGAATTGGGTATAATTAAAATTGCTGGTACTTGAAGACAAAAGCCCAAAAATATTTTTAGTGTGGGGGAAAAAAATCAAGCCTACCCCAGACTTTTCCATAGAAACATTCAATATACTTAAGCCATTAAAAGATCCCTGTAAAGGCTGGAGGAAATGAAAGTGTATCCAAACTGCTGTTTAAGTTTTAACAAAACAACCCTCCTCCCAAAAGTTTAAAGGGAGCAAATGCTTAGTTTTTAAACATTTTAAAACCAACAACATTTTATTTATATAGAGTTTAAAAAAAAAAAAAAACACCAGAAGAAAATCTTCAATATATAAAAAATTACCTGGAAATGCTAGGACTGGCCACCTCTCACTCAAAGCCTTGTAGCAGCCACCTTTGTCTCAAGGTCCTCCTACCTTTCCTGCAGTGCCCCTCCCTTCCTCACATCTCATATATTACCATGGTCCTTCTTCCTTTCAACAAGACTTTGCTCAAGCAGCAGCTTTTCCTTAAACTCTTTTCTGATTCCATTTTTCTGGGCTTCTGTCCCTTCTGCATTTCTAATAAACTGCCCAACTATATGCTATAAATAATATCCCTAAACTAATAGAACTCTAAAATATTGAAAATGGGGAAAGGCTTACTTTTTAATTAAAACCACCATGACGTGTGTACCTATGCAACGATCCTGCAAATTCTGCACATGTACCCAAGAACTTAAAGTATAAAAAGAGAGAGAGAGAGAGAGAGAGAGAGAGAGAGAGAGAGAGAGAGAGAGAGAGAGAGAGAGAGAGAGATATCAAAGGCAAAAAAAGAAAAAAATCTAAAAGAAAGCAGGGGTCATATATCACTAGTTGAAGAACCTTATTTTCCATTCTCAATCAAAGGAGATAAAGAAAAATAAAATGTAACTAATAAGCTATAATTAAGTAAAGTATATCAAATGTTGTGGTATAAAAATAGATCTTTTCCACTGTCTATTTAAAATTTACCAAAGTAGATCTTTTTCACTGTCTATTAAAATATACTCAGGCCACAAAGAAAACTACACAAAAGGTCCAAATAGCAAAATTAAGCCCGATAATATTCTATGGTCACAATGCAATAAAATATGAATTAATTATAAAATAGAAATAACCAAAAAACCCTAAGAGCTAGAAATTTTCTTAAGGGAAAAAAGCAAAAGATGGGGATGAAGAGTTAAATGAACTGATTATTTGGGGAAGGAAAAAGACAAGGCTTTGTTAACCTAATCAGGAACATGAAAAGGAATCATTTAAAGACATAATGCTAAACAGAACAAATAAAACTGAAACCACTGAAGGAAAACATAATCTGACTGTAACATCCCAGTTCCTGGCCTAGGTCTAACAAGGGAAACCAAGAATTTGCCCACACAAAATATTTTAGGGCTATTTTCTGAAGGAAATGAGTATGTCCAGAGGGAATTAAGACAGCTACCGAATGTCCTGGTACTCCTGGGACTTAGAGGATAAACCAGGTTCCTCCACTATTTCTCCTCCTCCTCTAAATGAAAAATGTCACAGATTGGGAGACTATATTTGTAATACATATGGAGCAAAATGCTTGTATCTCAAATATATAAGCAATGGCTATAAATCATCAATAAAACCATCACCAACATAATGAAAATTAAGCAAAAGGTTTGAACTGATGACACTTCACAAAAGAAAATACACAAATAGCTAAATAAACACATGAAAAGGAAATGAAAATTAAATCAAAACCATAATGATGCTATTTCACATCCACGAGAATGTTTAAAAACTTAAGACAACTAAAACCAGCTATAAAGCGAGGGTGTGAAGCAGCTGAAACTTCACACATTGCTGGTAGAACTGTACAACAGTTCATCCACATGGAACATCTGTTGGCAGGTTATAATGTTAAATATACAATTACTCTATGGAATTTACCCCAAATAAATAAAAACATATGTTTTTATAGCTTTATTGAAGATTTTTCCAGCTTTATTGAAGTATGATCAACATATAAATATTGTATATGTTGGCCTGGTGAGGTGGCACACATGTGTAATACCAGCACTTTGGGAGGCTGAGGCGGAAGGATTACAATGTCAGGAGATTGAGACCATCCTGGGTAATATGATGAAACCCCAACTCTACTAAAAATACAAAAAATTAGCCAGGCGTGGTGGTTCATGCCTATAGTCCCAGCTACTCAGGAGGCTGAGGCAGGAGAGTCACTTCAACCAAGGAGGTGGAGGCTGCAGTGAGCCAAGATCGTGCCACTGCACTCCAGCCTGGGCAACAGAGCAAGACCCTGTCTCAAAAAAAAAGAAATTTGTATCTATTTAAGGTGTTGTATTCGTCAGGGTCCTCTAGAGGGACAGAACTAATAGGATGTGGACACACACACACACACACACACACACACACACACACACAAATATACGCATGCATATACCTATATAAACACACAGATATATATATACACACACACGTACATACATATATACACATATATGTACACACACACAAATATACGCATGCATATACCTATATATACACACAGATATATATTTACACACACAATAGGCAGTCTGCAAGCTGAGGAGCAAGGAAGCCAGTCCAAGTCCCAAAGCAGAAGAACTTAAGAGTCCAATGTTCAAGGGCATTTAGCATGGGAGAAAGATGTAGGCTGGGAGGCTAAGGCAGTCTAGGCTTTTCACATTTTTCTTCTTGCTTTTTGTTCTGGCTGCACTGGCAGCTAATTAGATGGTGCCCACCCAGATTAAGGGTGGGTCTACATTTCCCAGTCCACTGACTCAAATGTTAATCTTTTTTGACAACACCCTCACAGACACACCCTGGATCAATACTTTGCCTCTTTCAATCCAATCAAGTTGACACTCAGTATTAACCACCACTGGTATACAGCATGATGTCTTGATATAAATATACACTGTGAAATGATTACCATAATCAAGCTAATTAACATATCTATCACCTGACATAGTTACCTTTTCTCCTCCCAATAAGTTTGTGCAAGGATTTTGCAGCAGCTTTACTAATAAAGGTAAAAACTGAAAATACCAAATACAACTTAATAACAGAAAAAGAAATAAAAAGTGTGATTTATTCAATTAATGGCTACTGTATGGGAAGACATACTTTTTATATTTGTCCTCACCCAAATCTCATGTCAAATCGTAATCCCCAATGTTGAAGGTAAGGCCTGGTTTGGGGTGTGTGGGTCACTGGGGCAGACTGCAGATCTGGTTGTTGTAAAGAGTTGCACCTTCCCTTCCACTCTCTTTCTTGCTTATACTCCTACCATGTGAGACACCTGCTCCTCCTTTGCCTTCCACCACAATCGTAAGCTTCCTGAGGCCTCAGGAGAAGCAGATGCTAGGAATATGTTTCCTATACAGCCTACAAAAATGTGAGCCAATTAAAGCTCTTCTCTTATAAGTTGCCCACTCTCAGGTATTTGTGTTTTTTTTGTTTTTTTTTTTTTTTTTCAGAGACAGTCTTGCTCTGTCACCCTGGCTGGAATGCAGTGGTGCAATCTTGGCTCACTGCAACCTCTGTCTCCCAGGTTCAAGTGATTCTCCTGCCTCAGCCTCCTGAGTAGCTGGGATTACATGTACATGCCAACACGCCCAGATAATTTTAATATTTTTTTAGTAGAGACGGGGTTTTGTCATGTTGGCAAGGCTGGTCTTGAACTCCTGAGCTAAGATGATCTACCCACCTCAACCTCCCAAAGTACTGGGATTGCAGGCATGAGCCACTATGCCCGGCCAGGTATTTTCTTATAGCAATGCAAGAATGACATAATACAGAAAATTGGTACTGAGGATTGGTGCACTGCTATAAAGATACCTGAAAATGAGGAAGTGGCTTTGCAATTGAGTAACAGGCAGACATTGGAAGAGTTTGGAGGGCTAGAAGGCAGGAAGATGAGAGAAAGTTTGCAACTTGTTTTGAGATTGGTTAAATGGTTGTGACCAAAATGCTGTTAGGGATATGGACAGTGAAGCCTAGGCTGGTGAGGTCTCTGATAGAAATCAGGAACTTATTGGGAATTGGAGCAAAGGTCACCAGTGTTATGCCTTAGCAGAGGACTTGGCTGCAATGTGCCCTGCCATAGGGATCTGTGGAAGTTTGAACTTCAGAGTAATAATTTAGAGTATCTGGTAGATAAAATTTCTAAGCAGCAAAGCATTCAAGATGGGCCCTGACTGCTTCTAACAACCTATGCTCACATGGGGAGCAAACAAATGACTTAAAGTTTATATTTAAATGAAAGCAGAACATAAAAGTTTGACAAATTCGCAGCCCAGTAATGTGGCAAAGAATGAAAAAGCTTCTCTTAGGAGAGAAATTCAGGCAGGCTGTGAAGCAAAGACTTGCTAGAGAGATTTGCACAACTGAAAGGAGCCAAGTGCTACTGAAATATGCAAAACAATAGGGAAAAGGCCTGGAAGGCATTTTAGAGACCTTCACAGCAGCCCTTCCCATAACATCCCAGAGACCTAGGAGAGAAGAATGGTTTCTTGGGTCTCAGGACACTGCTCCCTGCATTCTGGATGCTCTGCTGCTTCAGAGGGTGCAAGCCATAAGCCTTGGCAGCTTCTATGTGGTATTAAGGCTGTAGGCACGCAGAATGCAAAACTGAAGGCAGCTTAGCAGTCTCTGCCTACATTTCAGAGGCCTGCTGCAGAGGACTCACAGAGAACCTCTACTAGGGCTGTGTGGAGGCAAAATGTGGAGCCTCCACACAGAGTCCTCACTGGAGCACTGCCTAGTTGAGCTATGGGAAGGGGGCCACCATCCTCCAGACCCCAGAATGGTAGATCCACCAGAGGTTGCACCCTGCATCTGGAAAAGCTGCAGGCACTCAACAACCTATGAGCAGCTATGGGGGGGGGCTCCACCCTGCAAAGCCACAGGGGTGGAGCTGCCCAGCATCTTGGGAGCCCATTTCTTAGACCAGTGTTCCCTGATGCAGAACCTGAAGTCAAGGACTATTTTGGAGTTTTAAGATTTAATGACTGCCCTGCTGGTTTCTGAGCTTGCATGGGACCTGAAGTCTCTTTCTTTTGGCTGATTACTCTTTTTCAGAATAGGAATAGTAACCCAATGCCTATACCCTTATTGTATCTTAGGAGTAAATAACTTTTTTTTTGATGTTACAGGCTCATAGGCAGAAGGAACTTGCCTTGTCTCAGATGAGAGTCTGGACTTTTGAATTATTGCAGGAATGAGATAAGGCTTTGGAAGACTATTAGGAAGACATGAATTGTATTTTGTAATGCAAGGAGGACATGAAATTTGGGAGGCCAGAAGTAGAATGACATAGTTTGGATATTTGTCCCCACCCAAATCTCAGATTGAAATTTAATACCCAATGTTAGAGGTGGGACCTAGTGGGAAGTGTTTGGGTTATGGGAGTGGAGCCCTCATGGCTTGGTGCTGTCCTTGAGAGAATGAGTCAGTTTCCTCAAGATCTGGTTGTTGTGAAGTGTGGCACCTCCCCCCAAATCTCTTTCTTGCTCCTGCCCTTACCACATGAGACAGTTGCTCCCTCCTCAATTTCTGCCATGATTGTAAGCTTCCTGAGGCCTCCCCAGCATTAGATGCTAGCACTATGCTTCCTGTGCAGTCTGTAGTACCATGAGTCAATTAAATCTCTTTTCTTTTAAATTAGTCAGTTTCAGGTATTTCTTTATAGCAAAGCAAGAACAGCGTAATACATGGGAATAAGAATGGAAGAAGCAGAAGCAAGCAAGTAAACTACTGATACATGCAATGACATGGATTAACCTCAAAATCTTATTACGCAAAAGGAGCCAGATGCAAAATGTGCATTCTGTATGACTCCATATATATGAAGTCCAAGAACTGCAAAACTCATCTATCATGATGGAAACCAAAACTGTGTTTGCATACGAATGGGGTGGGAATTGATAGAAATGAGACTTGAAGGGACTTTCTAGGTTGATGCAAAATCCTCTATTTTAATTGAAGTGGTAGTTGATACATGTATATAATTTATAAATACTCATCAAATTACACACTTACTATGCCGACTCATGGTATGGAAATTTTATCTCAATTTTAGAAACAAAATAAAAAGTAATAAAGACTATATACATGTCAGAATTTCCAGGAGTATAATGTGCATATGTTTAGTTCACAGACTTCCCTAGGTAAGAATAACATCCATTTCCAGTTAAGAATCACTACATTAGACTTACCACCATGTTTACCAGCTAAAGTTCAACATTCAAACAAATGACTGACACTGCACATGTAAGACACGGCAGACCTGGGACTCAAGCCCATGACACCTCATGCCATATCCAGTGTGCTTCATTTCCCTTTATGTTATAGATTCTTTATATGGTCAACCGAAGTTAACTAAGCTCAAATACATAATATAGTTCAATCAGACCTAAGACACATAATCAGAAAGACACATCATTTTGTTATATACAGCACCAAAGAAGAAGAGCTCTGCCAGTGAAACGACACAAGGCATATGAATTAAGTAACTGCCCACCAACTTAAATCTTGGGAGTACCCTAAATTATGGCTCTCCTTACTTAAAAGAGCTTACATATAGTTGTTCTGCAGGTATGTATATATATGTGTGTGTATACACACACATACCCACATAAATTGAATAATTTCATCAGTCAAAAACATTTTTTGTGACTTAATGCTTGAACATGTACAGGTGAAAAAATACTGTTTCATTATTAGTGCAATATTTTCCTGCATCTAATATAAAATAATATCATAATTCTGACTACTCAAAAAATGTAAACATTTTCTACTGTCATACAAGTGCGGAGTCCTACTCAGGTAAAACAAATTTAACATGGGTCAGCAGTCCTGAGCCTGCTAAAGTTAATCTTTAGAAGTCAATGGTCAGCGCAGTGTTCAGCAATCTTGCCTAGAGAGAATTACCGGAGACACTAGTTTTAAAATGACAACCCCCAGGCGAGAGAATTACCGGAGACACTAGTTTTAAAATGACAACCCCCAGGCCCCTCCCCCGCTGGAGATGATGCATTGTTGGTGCCTTGGCATCACATGCCATGTGTGACTTTTATTAGTCAAAACAGGGGAACACTATTCTAGAATATATAAAACCTCAGAATATATAATTACAGAAAACATTTCACCAATCATGAAGGTTGCAAAGTGACCTCTTAAATCCATTACAAATAAAATGCAGATTTTTCTCTTTCTGGTGCCTGAAATTCTGTTACAAATCAAAATAGAGAAAGCCTGGGAACATACATGCATATTCAGACTCTATTTATGATTCTGAGGAATCTAAGAAAGAAAACCTGGGGCTGGGGGGAGTTCAGCAATTCTGTTGATAAACTTCTTGTAACTGGGCATCACTTTAAAAAGAGTTCTGGGGCCGGGCGCGGTGGCTCAAGCCTGTAATCCCAGCACTTTGGGAGGCCGAGGCGGGTGGATCACGAGGTCAAGAGATCGAGACCATCCTGGTCAAAATGGTGAAACCCCGTCTCTACTAAAGATACAAAAAATTAGCTGGGCATGGTGGCGCGTGCCTGTAATCCCAGCTACTCAGGAGGCTGAAGCAGGAGAATTGCTTGAACCCAGGAGGCGGAAGTTGCAGTGAGCCGAGATTGTGCCACTGCACTCCAGCCTGGGTAACAAAAGCGAAACTCCGTCTCAAAAAATAAAAAAAATAAAAAAAAAATAAAAAGAGTTCTGCTCTTTTCCTATTTTAATAGCAACTTGTATACTTACAGTACCAACATTTTATTCTGATCATGAAAGCAAAATGTTCATTTAACATATTTTAAATCTGCAAGTTCTTCTACTTACAGGTGTTGTGGTCTTGACTTGTCCAATAGCATGCTCTGTGGTGATGGAAATGTTCACTATCTGTGCTCATAAAGGCACCTCTAACCACATGTAGCCATGGAGCACTTAAGACAACTAAGGAACTGAATTTCAACATTTATTTAATTCTAATTAATTTAAATGGTCACATGTGGCTTGTGGCTACTATATTTCAAATAACACAAGTCCAGAAATTAAAATGGTTACACATCTAAAACTTCATTTTTGTTCACGATCTGGGTTGAGAGCATTTTGAAACCCAGGTGAGCTGATTTATCAATGGGATAGCATGACCAGCAAGCAATGCAAAATTGTCAAAATCACCACTACTACAGCTTAAGATTTTTTAAAAATACAGTCTCTTCTTAATTTCCAAGAAATACTTTTGGTAACAACCTCTTAGAGCTTATTAGCCTTATTCTTTGTAATGTTTCTCTCTTTTAAACAATAGAATAATTATAATATCTAAATATCTAAAATGTTAGTGCCATTCCCAACAGGAAAAAAAAAAAGCTACATTCTTTTCCACTCCAACTTCTGGGCTCTCCATTTTATTATTATTATTTTTAAATTTTCAGCATATCTTTTCCTTTCCTTTTTAAAATTCAGTAACTCTTCTCAGGCTTCCTCCCTCCCTACTTAAAACTGCTCTTTACCACTCACTTGTACTTTTTTTGTCTTCCTATACACATTTTACATTTATCCATCCCTTATCTTGCTTTGTATCCTGCTATCCTTACTTTTCATTTCCTCTCCTTCCCCTTCTCTTATTTTCCTGTGCAAGAAAATCTAAAGCTTATTTGCTCATTTAATGAGACTATTATTACAAAAAGTATTTTCAAAGGGGTTTCATCAATCTCAGAACCTCCTTTTTTCCTTCTGCTTGAATAAGACGACTTAGTGTGAAGGTTGAGGAGGCGCCCTCACCACTCACAACACTCATAACACCAGCCCCTTCATCAATAGGAGAGGCATGAGGATTAGGATGGTAAGTATGTAAGGATGCTAACTGCTCTCCTCCTTTGTTCACCTGTATAAGAAGTAAAAGGTATATTAACTGGCATAATGACAGAAGAAAACGCAAGAAGGAAAAGATTTCCAACCTTGTTTTGAAAAGTCCCTGTACCCAAGAAGGCATTTATCCAAATTAGACACAAAAATCCATCAACAACTGGAAGATAATGCAAAAATAAAGCAAAATCAGTGATCCCATTTCACAGCATCAATTATTCATATTTTTAGAAATTCTGAAGAGAGAAAGATACGTGTAGCCTGGAGTCATCAAGATGGATTTGACAGGAAAGGTAGAAGATAAGCTGAACTTTGATGGAAAGACAGACAACAGATCAATGAGAAAGGACGGATTTATAAACTAAGGAGAGTGTAGTCAGAGCAGAGGCAAGAATAAGCATGACACAGCACAGAGAAAGGGCATTCAGGACAGCAGTCTAAAGGTTGATGTTGGTAAACAGAGAAAGATATGGTTATGAAAAGGTGTCTTGAGGAATAAATTGAATATAAGAACAGAAATGTAAATGGGATGAATTAAACACTGTCTTTACTACAAAGAGATATAGGCATATCTGAGAGACTTCCCTTCCTAACTGCAACAGGAAGGGAAATGTAATCAGAAATTACTGAAGACACTTACAATTTCTTTCTTTTCTTCTTTTTTTTTTTTTCTTGAAACGGAGTCTTGCTTTCACACCAATGCTGGAGTACAATGACATGATCTTGGCTCACTGCAACCTCCACCTCCTGGGTTCAAGAAATTCTCATGCCTTAGCTTCCCAAGTAGCTGGGAATACAGGTGCACACCACCACACCAAGCTAATTTTTGTATTTTTAGTAGAGACAGGTCTTTACCATATTGGCCAGGCTGGTCTCGAACTCCTGACTCCAGGTGATCTGCCCACCTTGGCCTCCCAAAGTGCTAGGATTACAGGTGTAAGTCACCACACCCGGCCTGAAGGCACTTATAATAATCAGTAAGCAAGTGGCAGCAATGGAAATACAGAGTTAAAAGTGAATTAAAGAGACATTTAAGGAATGAAAATCAATAAAGCCTAAAGATGTATCAGAAAGGGAGAAAGGAAGAAAAGGAAGCATTAAAGATGACTCAGTGATTCTATCCTGAAAAGCAGAATGAAGGACTGGTATAGCACAAGTGATCACAACATCTAAAACACATTAAAATTCCATCTGTTTTCACATCTTTCTTGGGCAGCTGGCTTGATTCATGCATGCCAAATGAGGCCCTCCAGCATTTTTCAATAAAATAATGGTAATATTATTACTATGGTAATATTAAGTGCAACCACATAAAACAAAGACTAGGAATATTTTTTCAATTGTTTCCTTATTTATGGATTAAAATGACATCTCACATTTGCTTGCAAATACTCCAGTAGAAAAGAGTAATATGAAGCAAAATTGTCCCTGAGTTAGCAAATGTTGAAGCTGGAGGCTCATTAAACTATTGTCTCCACTTAAAAACAAACACCTGCTCACTGCTTTTATGTAGTCACATGGATCTAACCATTCACTGAGCACTCCCTTCTAAGGAAAAAGATTGTAAACTCCGACGATGCAATGTGTAACTAGTTTGAAGGGGTAAGTCTAACACGCTATACCATCATTAAATATAACTACAAAAAAAAGATATTTAAAAACAAACGGAAAAACCGTACCTCATTCTACCCTGCCCTTCCATAAGCCTGTATATTTTAGTTGAAGTCAAGAATATACATAAGAAATGATTCAAATGCTATGTTTTTTAAAAGGTATTCATAAAATAATATGAACAAAACATATCAACAGGAAACACTGATGCTGTAGTTAAGCACTCCACATAATGCATAGTACTTTGCGTCAAAGGTACTTATGAAAGTTTACACCTTGGGCAAACTATGAACATTCTCTAAACATTAACTGATTTTTTTTAACATTTATTAGTGAATACTAAGTAACTGAATAAATATTAACCGATATTTTAAATACTAACTAAATATTTTACCATCATGGTCCTTGTATCCTAATAAAAATGTGACATATAATTGTATGAAGGTCAAATACTATTAATCTTAAACTGTAGTTCATCTTAAACTCTAGCTAAGACTCAATACATTATATTTAATAAAGTGTAAATGGTTAACCGAGACCCTGAGATCATCTAAACATAATGGATTCTTAATGTATTTGTTTTCCTAGAACCGTTTTGAGACACAGAGCAAACATTTAAGGTCTTAGGGATGCTGAATGTGTTGGATCCCAAGAGTGTACCCACTGCTGCAAATTTAAGTAATAAGATCCAGAGACTCAAAGCCTGAAAAATGTTTTGTCATATTACAAACAACAATGTAACTAGATAAAAAGTTTACAGTTGCATTGTTTTCCCTAGTAAGCTTTTCTGTTGTTTTTTGAGACAGTTTCACTCTTTTTTCCCAGGCTGAAGTGCAATGGCATGATCTCAGCTCACTGCAACCTCTGCCTCCAGGTTCAAGTGATTTTCCTGCCTCAGCCTCCCAAGCAGCTGGGGTTACAGTTGCACACCACTACTCCCAGCTAATTTTTTTTTTCTTTTTAGTAGAGACAGGTTTTCACCATGTTGGTCAGGCTGGTCTAAACTCCCAACCTCAGGTGATCCACCCACCTGAACCTCTCAAAGTTCTGGGATTATAGGAATGAGCCACCACACCCTGCCCCTACTAAGTTGTGTGTTTTGTTTTGTTTTGTTTTTAATTTTGTTAAACACTAACAGTGTTTGAAAGAGGGCATTTTACAAAACAAATTACAAGATTTTATTATTATATGTTGTAATCATTAACTTTTCATATGATAAAAGGAGATGGATCACTAATGACTTAATAGAGAGCTTAGTTGAGCAGACATGTATAAATTAGGGGTTAAGCCCAACTCTGCCACTGGCTGTGTGACTTTGAGCACATGTGACTTGCTATGTGATCTTGAGCGAATCATTAATCTTTCTGAATCTCAATTTCCTCATCTGTTACATGAGGATAATAACACCCATTTCTCAAGGTAAGAGTTAAATGAGTCAATCTAAGAAAAGTTCTCAGAACAGTGACTCACACACAGTAAACATGATAAATTGTTAGCTATCATTGTCACTGCCACCATCAACACCATCATCACCATTAAACATCTGAAATGCTACTGTTCTACAATGTGAATCCAATTTTAATAAATAAAATCACATGCCTATGCATACAAAACTAGTAGGAAATGGTCCAAGGTGTTAACAGGGGATATTTCTGGATGGTATAATTATAGACATTATTATTTCCCCTGGGGGTTTCTTTTTTATTGTTTTATCTAAATTCTTAAATTGCATTTGCAATTTTTATAAAATTGTTTTTAAATATATGTTTTTTCTTTGGGTTTTGTTCTTAAGAACAAAAGTAATACCGAATCAAGTTAAGGAAAAATCTAATTATAGTCCTTAAACATAACAAGGAGGATAAGTTCATGGGACCATAGATATTTATAAAATTTATAAAATTCCTGAAGATGCCGAAAAGATAAAAACTGTACATTGCACTTAATAACAATTCTAATAATGGCTACCATTTATCAAGCAATTACAATCTTCCAGTTTAGCTATTATTTTATACTCACAGTATTCTAATAAGATCATTTTTATTGTTTCTATTTGTAACTTAACAAAACAGAATCCATTGTAAAAAACTGGAATTGTGCACATGCACGCACAGGCACACACACACATGCACAAACACATTCTGTCTCTCTCTCTGTGTGTGTCACATTTAAATTTTCAATGGGGATGTGGTGCTATTCTCTAAACGTCTAATTTCGTTAAAAAACTCACTACCTCTTCTTTTTTTTAAATTTTAACTTTTTAAATAGTTATTTATTTCCATTATAAACTCAAATTTTATACCAAGTGATATACCAATGTGTACAAATCCCAGTAGGATTGCAGCAGCGACAACTATACCTTCTTTATAATAACACTTAAAAAGATAATAAAATCTTGTGATCCCAGAATAACTGTTTTGTTCAAATGATTAAAAATCACATATCAAGGACATTCAGCATTAACATGCTTCAGGATGCCATGAGTGTCCCCTTCAGAAGGGTGATGGAGAGATCCATAAGCCAATTGTCCAACCACCCACAGTCTGTTGAAGCCTAAAGCTTATTTCATTATATCCTATTTTGGCCAAAAGACAAGCCACATTAGCATGACATTCCAATTGCAAAATATCTTACTCCAACTGTCATAAAGGGGAAATAATCATAATTTTATCTATATAAAAAACCATTTAAAAGCTTTAAGCAAAGAATAACTGATCGAACCTCATATAACTGAAAACAAAATGTCTAGTTTTGTTGCATTTTTATTTCTGTAACACCTGATTTCAGGCCTGCTGTAGTGGCTCACACCTGTAACAACAGCACTGGGAGGCTGAGGCAGGAGAATCACTTGAAACCAGGAGGTGGAGGAAACCAACCTGGGCAACAAAGCAAGGCTCCATGTCTACAAAAATTAAAATTAAAAAAACAGCCACACACAGTGGTACACACCAGTTGTAGGTCCTAGATACTTGGGAGGCAATGGTGGGAGGATCACTTGAGCCTAGGAGTTCAAGGCTGTACTGAACTATGAACACACCACTGCACTCCAGCCTGAGCAACAGAACGTGAGCCTGTCTCTGAAATAAATACATATATACATAAATATCCTATAAAAGTTACTAGCACAGTGATGTGTAATTCGCTAATGTTAAATAAACAGAACAATTTGGCCATCTATCACTTTTATCACTCTATACAGGCAACATAAAGAAACCGGTTAACAAATACCAAATTATAGGCATCATGGAATTCTGTATTTTTACTTCGGATTGATTCCATTTCCAATGTATGCATTAAGATTCTCACTTCTTTAAAAATAATCTTTCCCTCCTAACAGTCATCTTGCTTACAGTGATATCAGTTCATGAATTAAACAAAATAAAGGAGCAATGGGTTCATTCCATCCAAACTGGTTAAAATATGTCACTGGGTCATTTTAAAACTTCTTTGTAATCAAAGGGTAGTTACTGACTTGCCTAATAAGTACAGAAGAAATAAATCTAAGGAATAGCAAACGAGGGATTAGTAAGAATCCCTGCTATTTACATGCACTGGGACAGATCAGCCGAGGGTGCAGCAGAGCAGTAAGAAAGCCTGGCAGCCAGAGGCGCTCCATTTATATCTGTTTTCTGTCCTGGAAACTCCCAGACGATTTCTTATATATGATTCCCTTTAAGGAAAATAATTTTGCTAATAAAACAAAATTAAAGTACTGTAAAAGATTTTTGAATATATACAAATATGTGTATATATATTATGCTTATATATGTATTATATTAATATACACAAATATATTTTCATAGCTAATCCCCAAAACATATGTGAAATGAAGCTGGACAGAGCTCCAATAAACACACTAGAAGGAATAAGCCTTACCTGCCAGGGTCTGAATTAGGCTAGAGATATTTCCATTTTAACTCTAGCACTTCATTAAAAAACATTAAACAGTCTCTGTACAGCATCAGCCAGGGCCTCTCACTCTTGTCAAACTGTTAGTTACAGGGAATTGGAAGGATAAAATAAACAACCCTTCCCAATCCTATTCATCAAGCTTGAATAATAAAATGTCATTATTGAATCATCATTATTCTGAACCAAATGTGATATAACCATAAAACACAACATGGAAGGAGTAAAAATGCACATTTTTTCCCTAAACTTGTTAAGGATGACCATTAAACTCCACTTTCCTCTGACAATTGTGATTTAGATGGTAGCCAAAAATGCATGAAAATAAATTGTCTATTCTGTCTCTTCCTTCTCTCCATGCTCTCTTTATTTATGGTGGTCGTAACTCTGCAACCCATAAAGAGTGATAGTGAATACTGTGTGAAGGCAGCAAAGTCAACATTAACTAATAAAGGCAGGTTTTATCAGAGGATAACAGTTACTAGCAAACCTTAGGTTACTGAGAAAATAACACATAAGTCTATTGTAAGACTTCAAATATGAATGTGTGTGCTGACTACTAAATTTACCTATTATATATTTTTAAATAGATGATTGAATGAGCAAAGATAGTATGTATAATTTATTTTAAATGCCATTAACTAGATGTCCAAATCATTATGTTTAACATATATCTATTTAGAAGGAGATACACTGAGTGATTTTTAGAGGCAAGGCCATCAAGCTGACTTTTGAAAACTAAGCAGATAATCAAAACTAATTTAGCCTTAAAAAAAATAAACATAAATGATTCTTTCTGTATACTGATATTATCAATGTATTCCAAAATTATATCATGGATCATTCAATTCATTATAAGATTATTTTCTCTGGATGCATATAACATTTCTTTCAAAAATTTGCTCCCAAAATAAAGTTATATTTTAAATAATTTATAAGATGTAGCTGAACATTATATAAAACCTAAAAAAAAGTACCAAAATAATTGAAGATTTGCCTAAATAAGAACATTGCCTTTTGTGTGGTTCATTATTTCTATGGGAACAAATAGTTTAACTTTCAAATTAGGATCTCTTTACCCTCATACAAAAATCAATCACATTTCTATATACCAATAATGACCACGTGGAAAACAAAATTTAAAACACAATGTCATTTATAATCACTTCAAAGAAAAAAAATACTTAGGCAAAAACATTAAAATATATGTACTACATTTTTAAAATACCACCTTATGGTATTTAAAATACCATTGTTCATCGGAATTTTGGTAATTTTTACCATATAGTTTTTAAAATACTACTTTAAACACCATTTTTAAAACTATATGCTAAAAATTACCAAAATGCTGAGTCATGTTAGATGTAAATTTTAATAGTAATTTATATACTGTTTACACAGAATTTACCTAATCATTGAAAATTAGACATTAAAAACTTGGTACTTTTAAAAATATAGAAAAACTACCAAAGTGCTGATGAAAGAAATCAATAAGGACCTAAAAAATGGTAATTTTTCAACAATGTCTAGTTTTTAATGCTCAGGTAAACTTTGTGTCAACAGTATATAAATATTACTATTAAAATTTACATCTAACATACTATTCTCTTGAGCAACCATATTCAGTGGCATGAAGCCTTGTATAAAAAAATGTTCCATGTATAAATTGAATTGTTAAGTACTTCACACTTTGGGTATTGCTAAGACTTCAATTTTCTTTATTCCAAAGTGATATTACTTCTTAGTCAAATAAATTTTGTCAAAGCCAAAGGTAAACCATAGGAACAACACTAAGCAATTTCTAAAGTACATTATTTTCCTGAAGAAACATTCTGGATATCCAACAAGTCCCTGGTTATCTTCCCTTTGTATTAATTATGCATCAAAACCCCACTTATTGGTGGATCTAACAGTTAAAGATATATTTCTTGAGACAGAGTCTCTGTCACCCAGGCTGGAGTACAGTGGTATAGTCATGACTCTGCAGCCTCAGCCTCCTGGATTCAAGTGATCCTCCTACCTCAGCCCCCTGAGTAGCTGACACTACAGGAACACACCACCACAATCAGTTAATTTAAAAAATTTTTTGCAGAGATGGGATCTCGCCATGTCGCTTAGGCTAGTCTCAAACTCCTGGGCTCAAGTGATCCTTCCGCTTAGGCCTCCCAAAGTGCTGAGATTAAAGCTGTGAGCCACCACACCTGGCCTAAAAGTTATCTTATTAATGAAAGGTTATGTACTTCCCTACTACAAGAGTGATGTTTTTGAAAACCACAGTAGTAAAAAGTATCTTCAGTTAAAGAAAACACAAGCTAAGGGAAAAGATAGGGTGGGTGACAAAGTCATAAAAGCCTTTGTATACAAAAGCAAAACACATAGATAATGAAATAATATTTTACAAATTTTAATGGATCAAAACAGGATCCCAACTTGAACTACCTTAAGCAAAGCAGATGAATTTATCTATAAAAATCCTTGTTAGCATCATGGCTTTCTGCAAGTTCTTCCCCTGTCACCCCAAGCCAGAACATATGTCTGCAAGGGAATGGAAATTTCTTTCATATCTCTTATTTAAACAATGTCAGAAAAGCACTTTGCCTGGCTAGCTCCAATTTAAAAATAAAATGCAAAGAACACGGATTGTACTGAGTCATGGGTCAATCCTTGAGCCAATCTCAATGGCCAGGGGGACTGTCTACCTGGATACAGCTCAGGGAATCCACCACTGCAGCCAATGGCTGGGCTATGACGATTGGCAGCTTCCACTAGAACTAAAAGGCTAGAATGAGAGAGGAGACGTATTTTTGCCAAAAAGGGAGGAGTGCTGAGCCAAGAAAAAGAATAGCTATCTACATCACTGAGTAATAACAAACATGTTCTTTTTACATTTTAATAACCTGAAAATAGAATATGTCTTAAAAACACGGGTTGGCCTGGTGATAATTATGATATAGCGTCATCATCCACATATGCAAAAACTGGGTGACATATCTGGACCAGAAAATTTTTCAACATTTCAAACAATAAGTCATTTGAGAGCCATCTTAGGAAGGAAAATGAATGTTCATAATTCACTGAATCCTTTCCATTGACTCATATGGTAAGATTATGAAAATGCTAGCATTGAAACTTGCATTTTTGATGACAGCAGCTTGAAAAAAAGGTCTGTAAGTCAATATTCTATCATTCTTTTAAAAATGCTTCATCACCAATGTTGTTAGTGGCATAGAAGACAATATTATGTTGAAAAACATGACCATGAACATCAACAACTCTCTTGCAAAGTGATTCCGAAGAGTCAGACAATGAATGCAAAGTTTTAAAAAATAACCTTGACCATTTTTTTCACTTACAGCTTTTCAGAATGCTGTAGTTTCAAATATACTCACAAATTCCTTGTTTTTCCTCCTCTGACACTCAGAAGGGTAGAGTCTAATTTCCTTACCCTAGAAAGTGGGCTTGACTTAGTGACTCACTTCTAACAAATATTATGATAGAAGTAATGAAACGTGATTTTGGAAAGTAGGTCATAAAACACATTTCAAAATCTTTCTCACTTGATTCTCTTGGATCATGTACTCTGGGGAAACACAATCGCCATGCTATAAAGGTATTCTACGCTCTCCATGGGGGACAGGGGATTCCTCCATCAGCAATGTGAGTATGCCATCTTGATAGTGCATTCTCCAGCCCCAGGAAGTCCTTCAGATGACTGCAGCACCAACCAACATCTTGACTACACTTTCATAAGAGATACTAAGCCCCGAACCACCTATGATAACTAGCTCTTAAATTCTTGGCCCAGAAAAACTGTGAGATAATAATCATTAATATAATGAATGGGCCAGGTATGGTGGCTCATGCCCATAATTCCAGCACTTTGTGGGGCTGAGGCAGGCAGATCACCTGAGGTCAGGAGTTTGAGACCAGCCTGATCACAGGGAGAAACCCTATCTCTACTAAAAATACAAAATTAGCCAGGCATGGTGGCGCATGCCTGTAATCCCAGCTACTCTGGAGGCTGAGGCAAGAGAATTGCTTGAACCCGGGAGACGGAGGTTACAGCCAAGATTACGCCACTGCACTTCAGTCTGGGCAACAAGAGTGAAACTCTGTCTCAAAAAACAAAAATAATAGATAATAAATCGTTTAGTAAGCAAGTTTTGCTTTCCAGTGGTACATAAAATAATCATGCATCATACAAGTGATAGAGTTTCTTAGACTTAATAAAATGCAGCAATTAATTTCCATTTACAATCTATTGCTTTGTTGTTTTGTTCCATTGCATCTAAAATGGAAATATATACTTTCTCCATTCTGTATTTTCTTTCTTGCTGCCCCCCCACTGCCTAGCATGCATTCTCTGAATTCTCCTGGAAGCCTTCCCTGATCTCCTCAGCCAAATTATGTACCTCACCTCTGTGTGTCATTGTATGCAGGGACTATCTATGTCATATGCATTATCCATATGTTCATTAAAATAGTGATTGAATACTATATTAAGCATTTCTGAATGACTTTTTTCTCAAATAAATTGGAGATTCAGAGCAACAAGGAAGATTGCAATATAAAAAGGTTTACTAATGATTAGACAATGAAACGATGTGAGAAAAGCTTTTCTATAGTTGTCAAATACATATTTCTCAAAATCTCATTATAATTCTGCCCATAACCAGACAAAGGAGATGTCTATGGTCAATTCTGTTTGTACACATATCAGCTCCCACTCTTTCACATTGTTTTTAATTGTCTTCAATTTTATTTTTAACTACATATACAGTTTATATAATTATCTCAAATCTTACATGTATAAATGTGTCCATATCATAAGGGGTTTTATTTATGCTATTTTTGCAGGGTTTTTTTTTTCTTGCTCTCTCCCTCTCTCTTCTCTATACTCACACCTTATTTCCTTCCACAACTCCTGTCTAAGAAACACACTACAGGATCCATGCTTCTCCACGTTTATATAGACACATATAAATTTTCACATACACACACACAAAAAAATATGTATATGTGGATTTCTTTACTTCACTTATTTTATAAAAAGCAGATCAAATAATCCAAACTTCCCTGCATCCTACTTTTCTCCTCATTCAATAATACCTCCGAGAAATTGCAAGGCAATGAGTATAGCTCTAATTCTTTTTTTTCAAAATGGCATAATATTCTTTGACACATATATTCCACAATATATAACACTATTCAATGATGATTGGGCATTTACTTTGTTTATACCTATAATTCCATATATATTGTTTTTCTATTAATACTGCTTAAGATATTTTATGCCATAGAAAATGTACTTTTTATTTTATATTTTTGAGATAGGGTCTCACTGTCACCCAGGCTAGAGGGCAGTGCTGTAATCATGGCTCCCTGCAGCCTCAACCTCCTGGGCTCAAGTGATCCTTCCACCTGAATCTCTCAAGTAGCTGAGACTATAGGTGTGTGCCACCACACCAGTTACTAACTTTTATACAGTCAAATATGACCAGCTTTTAAACTTCTTGGTTACTAATCCTGGATGAGAAAGACCTTCCCTAATCCTACATTCATATGTATCCTGATTGTCTCCAAAAATTTTTATTTTTTACATTTATGTATTTTTATATATTTGAAAATATTTCCACATGTGATAAAAGAGTCCAATACAATCACATAGACTTTATACATGGGGAAAATATTTTGTGTATATATCAATCAGCAGTGTTGCCAACAGTTTAAATTGACTGATTCAAGTTTCCTTATTAAATCATTTTTTTTGCAATAAGGTAAAATATGTGAATACATATTATCTATCCATCATATTTATAAGCTGTTGGCTAATTCACCCTAGCAAGCATCTCTCCTCAATTTGAAAATGTGGCTAAGTCAGGGAAGCATGTTCTCATTAATTAAAAGTCATAAGGACTAGGCAAGACTATATGGATATAATAATTACAAAATCTGACTGCAATTCAATACACATACATAAAATAATTATAATGAGTAAAAAAGTTTCAGGCTGAACTCAACAGGTTTTCAGCAGATAGTGCCTAACTGTGTTACATGGCATTCTCCATACAAGTCTTCCAGTGTAACTGTTACTGTTATATGAAGGAGAGGCAAACTGATTATTTGGCTAAGAATAGATATTTGAAATCAAATTTACTATGGTTACTATGACTCGAGACTGTTCCAGCACTCAAGTGTGACAGATAAGTCCCAGGTAGTAGGTTGCTTCTAATATTCTCTATATTACTGTATTTTTCAACACATTTCCGCCTTTGCTCATAAAGTAGAATTCTTAATCCTAGTGGCATACTTTACTTCAACACTATAAAATATTTTAAGTATAACCTGGCTGGGTTTTAGGTTCTGGGTTCTTCTACTTTTCCAGAAGGATCCTCAAACACTGCCATGCCAGCCAAAGCCCAACAAAAAACATCCTCTATAATACAGTAGAAGAGAGGAGCACTAAACTGGTCAGCATCAGTCAGGATTCCTCAGTTTGAAAGATAACAGCTGTTCCTTTCCACACCAGCATAATAAATAAAGAATACTATGCCCTGGTGTTCTTTTTTTGGTTTCCCTTTTTGAAGCATCACTTTTGATCTCCTCACAATTTATTATCAGCGATGGCGTTTTTGCCTGCAGCAGATTTTCAACAAACTCCTGACATGTGTGCATCCAAACAGATCTCTGCTCAATCCCTAAAGTCCCTTTTAGAATTCCAACAGCATGCATACTCACCACCACACAAAATACTACATGCATACAGGTGGTTATCTGTTGTGCTGGGTTTCATCTTCAGTACAGGTTAAAAACTCTCAAGGGCATGGCCTTCCTTATCTGCCTCTCAAATTCCCTCTCATGCATCCTGCACAGTACATTGGTAAAATCCCAGATGCTACATAAATCCTCACTGATTGATTTACAACATACACTAACAGACTGTAAATCCTGTTAAGGAAAGGGTCCTGTCTCGTTGTCTTTGTAATCCCAGCAATCTGCTAGCTCTTCAGCTCATGGCTCATTCATTTTATAACTTAATAAACATTTTGGACATTATTAATTTGCAATACTGGACAAGAGGCTTAAGAACTTTATGGTGACATAATCCTAAGGATATTTCCTTTTCACTAAACACTTGTGTGTTTTAAATCAAAAAGATACATTTTAGAAAGCAGTGTCCTTAATTAAGAATTCCATGCTAATAAGGAATGCTTGCCACATTCTTCCACATAAAGCTTATCCTAGTAAAAATGTGGTAAACAAGAGTGTTCTAATTAAAATAAACTAAAGAGCACTCTCTGATCTGGGAATTAAAATAATAAGTACTAAAAACTGTGAAGTATACCAAAATATAACAACTGGCATGTTTGCATAGCTTCTTAAATGTACCACTTTTTAAAGAAATTAACTTTTTTCTGTTCAAAATATTTTATTTTCTGTAGTATTACAGAATTTCTAAGCTTTCTGGGGCATATTTGCAAAGAAGTCATTGCTGTAAATGTTAAAGAAAATCAAAATTAAAAGAATAAAAAGCTTTCTTTCACTTAAAACATCAAACTTATTACACAGAAAGGAGGAAGGAAGTAGTCACAAAAGGAAACATAATATGAAAAAGCTGTGTTCTCACTGGTAACCTCCACTGATGCTATATGAGATGTTCGTAGGGCTAAAGTCTAAATCTATCAAGGCCCATTATCTCAAAATCTAATAAAAGTTGTGATAAAACAACAATGGTGCCCCAAGATGTAAACCACTGGTTCTCAAACCAGAATGAAGGGAGGGAGGGAGGGGAGAAGGAAAAGAAGAAAGGAAAGGAAAGGAAAGAAAGGGAAGAAGGGAAGGGGAGGGGAGGGGAGGAATGAAAGAAAGAAAGAAAGAAAAGAGAAAGAAAGAAAGAGAGAAAGAGAAGCAATGAGAAAGGAAGAGAAGAGAAGAGAAAATGTGGGGAAAGAAGGAAGGAAGGAAGGAAGGCAGGGAGGGAAGAGAAAAGAAAAGGAAAGGGAGGGGAAAGGGAGGGAAGGGGAGGGGAGGGAGAAGGAAGGGAAGAGAGAGAGAAGGAAAGGAAGGGAGGGAGGGGTTGGAATGGAGGAAGGGGGGAAAGGAAGAGAAGAAGGAAGGAAGACAGACCTGTTAGAAATGTGAATTCTTAAATCCTATCCCAGATCCAGTGACTCCAAAATCCATCGTTTTGTTATAAGTTAAAGCTCATAAAAAGTGAAGATCTTAATGAAGACAAATATTAGATTGGTGAGATAAGAAGGATTAAAAGACAATAAATTTAATGTCTATTTTGGGGGGTAACGCCTTACTGAACTGTAACTCACATACCATAAAATTAAAAAAGGTACAATTAATCATCATCAACAATTTTAGAATATTTTCATCATCCTAAAAAGAAGCCCTACCCTTTGGTAAATCTCCCCTATCTCCTTTGTCTCCAGCATCCACTCATATATTTTGGATCTCTGTAGATTTGCCTCTTCTGGAAATTTCATATGAGTAGAATCACAATATGTGGTCTTTTGTGCCTGGATTCCTTCATTTAGCTTAATATTTTCAAGGTTCAACAATGTCACAGCATGTATCAATGCATTATTCCTTTTTATGACCAAGTAATTTTCTATTATATGGATAGAATATATTCTTTATCCATTGATTTTTCCATTCATCCATCCATTACTGGATGTTTGGGTTGTTTCTACCTTTGGGCTATCATGAGTAACACAGCTATGAACATTTATGTACAAGTTTTGTTTGAATATCTACCTTCATTTCTCTTGGGTGTATACCTAGGAGTGGAAATAGCTGGGTCAAACGGCAACTCTATTTTTAACAATTTGAGAAACTGCCAGACTGTTTTCCAAAGTTACTGCACAATTTTGTATTCCCACCAGTGGTGTATGAGGGTTCTGCTTTCTCCACATCCACCCCAACACTTGCTAGTATCTCAGTTTTTTACTCTAGCATCTTAGAGGGTATGAGGTAGTAACTCATTAGGGTTTTGATTTGCATTTCCCTGATAACTAACAATGCCCAGCATTTTTTCATGTGCATATTGGGCATTTGCACATCTTCCTTGGAATATGTCTATTCAGATCCTTGGTTTATTTTTAAATTGGATCTTTTTTTAATTGAGTTGTAAGGATTCTTTCTATGTTCTATATATAAATCTTTTATCAGATATAAGATTGGCAAATATGATTGGCAAGTATTTCTTCCTATTCTCTGGGTTTCCTTTCACTTTCTTGATAGCAATCTTTGAAACACAGAATGTTTACTTTAAAAAAAAAAAATACAAAAGGCCAGGCGTGATGGCTGATGCCTAAAATCCCATCACTTTGGGAAGCCAAGGTGGGCGGATCAGAAGGTGAGGAGTTTGAGACCAGCCTGGCCAACATAGTGAAATTCCGTCTCTACTAAAAATATAATAATTAGCTGGGCATGGTGGTACATACCTGTAGTCCCAGCTACTTGGGAGGCTGAGGCAGGAGAGTCACTTGATCCCAGGAGGCAGAGGTTGTGGTAAGCCGAGACTGCACCACTGCACTCCAGCCTGAGTAACAGAGTGAGACTCTGCCTTTAAAAAAAAAAAGCCAAATAAAAACAACCAAAAAAATACAAAGTTTAAACAGAAAGCAACAAAAACAAACAAAAATGCAGGAAAAAAGTTTACTTTTTAAATGTTTCCTTAAAAGTAATGGTTGTAAATTCACTATATAATGCTACGTGTAATTTTTCATTAAGATGTTGTATATTAACATATAGAAACTTAACAGGGTTTGCTGTGTACATTTATTGGAAACACAGAGCTATAGCACACAACTACCACTTGGTGGCAGTTAATTGCCAAAAGAGTATTAGGAATAAGTTACCTGAATGTCAAAGGCAATGGTTCTGTGACAATCTTGCCATCATCTGTATTAATTAATCACTTCCACTGCATGGATAGTAATCAGAAATAGAGATATACAAAATAAAGAGTCTATCTGCTTTGCATGGAAATTCGTTGAAAATAACTGTATACTCTAAAAGGATAGTTTTCCTTGCGATACAACATGCAGAGAGCTCCCATGCTATAAGGGACTCAAGGAAGCAATGTAATAAAACTGTTTTTTTTTTTTAAAAAAAAAAACTGGTTACAGAAGTCTTTAAATTTTAGAAGAAAAGTAGAAACTGCAAAAAAAAAATTTGGTTTATATGCCTACCACTAGAAAAGAGATGAAATTAAAGTAGCTAGTAGACACTGGACTAATTTTTCTCAAATGAAAAATGTAGAACATGAAATCACAGTAAATAAATAGGCATAAACAGGTGGACAGGCAGGCTGACAGACAGAAAGAAATGCAGGCAGGCAGAAAAACAGAAAGGTACAAGTGACAGAGATTACAAGAGCTAAGAATGTTGATCTCATGGAGATAGAGAGTAGAAGGATAGAGGCTGGGAAGGGTAGGGGACGGGGAGATGAAGAGAGGTTGGTTAATGGGTACAAACATAAAGTTAGATATAAAGAACAAGTTCTAGTATTCAATAGTACAACAGTGTGACTACAGTTAACAATAATATATATTTCAAAATAGTTAGAAGATTTGAAGTGTTCCCAACACAAAGAAGTGATAAATGTTTGAGACGATGAATATGCTAAATACCCTGACTGGATCATGACGCATTGTATGCATATATCAAATGTCACATGTACCACATAAACATGTACAACTATTATGCATCGATTTAAATATTTTCTTTAAAAAGAGATTCTCTTCCTCAACACAATCTCTAATGATGCACAACATGCAAGGTGCCATACAAGGCATTGCCATAAAGAGAGAGAAGCCAAAGACTACCTTACAGTATAACTGTGAAGACACAGATGGGAGTGAGGATGGGAAAGAAACGTCACATGTAAATTATAAACACTTTTTAAAGCCTAAGGAATTGGGATGTTACACTCTATGCAATGTTTACACCTGAAAAGCTTCTGGACTGAGAGAACAAGAAATTACGAAAATGAATCTAAAGATGATGTGTAGCATAAATGTAACTGGAAAATAATCAGAAGCAGATGACTCAGAGAACAGATGAAACAATAAGACAGAATTCGTTTCAAGAAGAGATTAATTTGGGAGAGGAAGATGGATGAGAACAATATGAAAACACTGTAAAGAAAAAATTGACAATAGTTGACCATACCCATAAGAATGAAAAAAAAAGTGGTAGTTAAAAATAGCTCCAATGAGTGAGACTTAGTGAATAAAAAAGGGGGTAAGTCCACAGAAGTTGTGATTTTAAGACAAAAATTAGGTGGCTTCAAATGTGTCAGATAAGAGACCTATATAGAAATATCCAGTAGAAGCCAGGTGTAGTGGCTCACACCTGTAATCCCAGCACTTTGGGAGGCTGAGCAGGAGGATCACTTGAGGTCAGGAGTTCAAGACCAGCCTGGCCAACATGGTGAAACCATTCTCTACTAAAAATACAAAAATCAACCAGGGGTGGTGGTGTGCACCTGTAGTCCCATCTACTTAGGTGGCTGAGGCAGGAGAATCACATGAACCTGGAAGGCGAAGGCTACAGTGAGCCAAGATCACACCACTGTACTCCAGTCTGGGCAACAGAGTAAGACACCATCTCAAAAAAGAAAAAAAGAAAAAGAAATATCCAGAAGAGAGTATATTTCAGGCTAAGAATAATAGAGTTAACATCCGTTTAGCAATTTGAAAACAAATAAATCTTAATCCAATATTGAAAGTTAACAGCCAAAACAATTCTATTAAGTGTAGTCCCCTATGAAAAACTTCTGTACTGTTTAATTAAAATTACCTATTGCTATTCTCCAAGCACAGTTATAAAGCAAAACTTTGATGGGCTTGTGGGGTGGGAGGGAGAGAGGTGATACACAGTTAAAAAGTACCAGTTTATATACTGAATATAGGTAGCAAAAGGAATTGGAAGCAGACAAAAGCTGAAGGGAAAAATGAATGTAGACTCAATTTCTGACATTAATGTGGCCATTTAAAAGCTTAATTCTTGCCTAAAATCTATGTCTATGCTGTATTAATAAATTTAAATCTCATGAAATATAAATCTTCCTTTTTTTCTCTTTCTTTTTTTGAGACAGTCTTGTCCTGTCACCCAGGCTGGAGTGCAATGGCGTACTCTCAGCTCACTGCAACCTCTGCCTCCTGGGTTCTAGCATAAATTGTCATTTTATTTGCTACTATATAATGCTTATCTCCAAAAGCTCAAAAGAACATTATTGCATTTACCTTTATAGAATGTGTATAGGAAAGACTCCATTTCCTGAGAAAATAAAGTTAGGAGAAATTTAGTTTTTCTGAAATTGGAAAATGGTCTTTAACTCATCTGGATTTGGAATTGCTGTTACTGTTGTTTCGACATATTGAGAGATACCTGTATTTTACAATATTCCACAGACTTAGATAATAGACTTAAATAAATAAATACTCATGAAAAAAAAACTATTCTAATTCTTTAATTTCCTTCAGTAATTGTTAACATTATAGTTATTAGTATATATTTTTTAAAAGTTTCCAATAGCTAGTTTAAACTAGTTTAAACTAACGATTAAACAGCTAGTTTAAACTAATGATTGAAAGTACCATCATTATCATTACATTATCTAAGGTGCTAAAATAAGATTTCAATCATTCCAAATAACACTGGTAGTAGATAAACTGTGCAAGAATCATGCAAACTTTAAAGAAATTAATCAAAAACAATTCATTCCATGAGTTAAAAAAAATCTGTTTACTGCCGGGCGCGGTGGCTCAAGCCTGTAATCCCAGCACTTTGGGAGGCCGAGGTGGGTGGATCATGAGGTCAAGAGATTGAGACCATCCTGGTCAACATAGTGAGACCCCGTCTCTACTAACGATTAAACAGCTAGTTTAAACTAATGATTAAAAGTACCATCATTATCATTACATTATCTAAGGTGCTAAAATAAGATTTCAATCATTCCAAATAACACTGGTAGTAGATAAAATGTGCAAGAATCATGCAAACTTTGAAGAAATTAATCAAAAACAATCCATTCCATGAGTTTAAAAAAAAATCTGTTTACTGCCGGACGCGGTGGCTCAAGCCTGTAATCCCAGCACTTTGGGAGGCCGAGGTGGGTGGATCACGAGGTCAAGAGATCGAGACCATCCTGGTCAACATAGTGAGACCCCGTCTCTACTAAAAATACAAAAAATTAGCTGGGCACGGTGGCGCGTGCCTGTAATCCCAGCTACTCAGGAGGCTGAGGCAGGAGAATTGCTTGAACCCAGGAGGCGGAGGTTGAGGTGAGCCGAGATCGCGCCATTGCACTCCAGCCTGGGTAACAAGAGCGAAACTCCGACTCAAAAAAAAAAAAAAAAATCTGTTTACTAATACTTTAAGAAGACAACAATAAGCGATAAATATGTTGATCATTTTGGAGAAATGTTTTCTCTTTTTGCTATGGTACCAAAACTGAAAAGAAAATGTGCTATTTGGTAGGGTCAAATAAAGATAATGGCAGCACCCAATTAAGCCATCAAGTTTAATAACCACCTAATTTTATATAACAACACGGTAGTCAGATACTAACCAAAGACTGTCTTAACAAGATTAAGATTACAGTCACACTGGAGAAGATCGTATACACACACACACACACACACACACACACACACACACACACACACACACACACACATAATATGACATTAAGACAGGATTTCTTCTGGCTGGAGGAAGAAATGGGTGAAACTTGGTGAAGGGAAAAAAACAGAAATGAGCAATCTGAGTATGTAAATATTTTCCAGGATCCAAGTGGATTCTTTTCCCTCCATTGATCACCTGTCATTTCTAGAGAACTCAAAACTACTAGGCACAAAGTATCTCAATCAGCACTATTCCAGAGAGTTAAAGTTCAACCTGATTAGAAATTAGAAGTTTGAAGGAAGCTACAAGGTAATATTTGATTAGGGCAGTCATATCTCCAAGCAGATGAGGAAAGCCTAAACAGAATGAAGGGTTATTTTCTTGGAAATATTCCTACCATCAGCCCTATTAGGACACATCTTTCACATCTCCTTTATTTACTCTGTTCTAGTAACTAGCATTTAACTCACAGGCAAACATGAACAGGGCGAAAAAGAGAACAGAGGGGAAGACTGCAGTCTCAATAATGGCAAGGAAGATGTAGTATAGAAATAGAAAAGAATGACTTCAAAAAACAAATTTAAAAAAAAAATGGGAGAAAAAAAAAATGGGAGAAAAATAGAATAAGGGAAAGAAATACAGTAGTCAGTATAAAATAAGCCTCTGGGGGAAAAATACAGCCTCCAGGTATACATCAAAATGCTTCCCAACATCTTGACAAAATTCTGATGTCCAGTATTGGAAAATCTCAGTATAAGGTAACATTCATTTCCATTAATATGACATTTTTCTAAACATCTATATGCTTGAAGACTATAGGTATCAACACTTCAAAAATTATTATTCAAGACAAAAAAAACACAGGTAATGACAGAGAGTTCAGTGATAAATACTCTTCTGTATACATTTTAAGTTAAGTTAATTGTGTAATTTCTTCATTCCACAGTTATAAATAACTTATCACTATAATTTTTCTCATTCATTTTGCTGATATATTTAAGTTTGCTTAAATTACAGAATTATGCAGGTATCATTCATTAAATGAAATAACAGAAGTTTTATTAGCTACTTATGAATTTGGCTTTTATTTGAAATAATTTTTATAGTTACTAAAGTAAATACTATCTATGTACTGTAATTTATAATTATCTTTTAATTTTGATTTAAAACTTTTAATTTTAATTTCAATTTAAAATAAGACCAGTAAAATTATAATTAGTTCAATGTTCAAGATAAAAAAGAAAGGCATCATTAACTGATACAGTTTGGCTGTGTCCCCACACAAATCTTATCTTGCTTGAATTATAGCTCCCATAATTCCCACATGTTGTGGGAGGGACATGGTGGGAGGTAATTTAATCATGGGGTGGGTCTTTCCCATTCTGTTCTCATGATAGTAAGTCTCATGAGATCTGATGATTTTATAAAGGAGAGTTCCCCTGCACACGTTCTCTCTGCCTGCCACCACATAAGATGTGACTTTGTTCTTCCTTTGCCTTCTGCCATGATTGTGAACCATGTGGTACTGTAAGTCAATTAAACCTCTTTTCTTTATAAATTACCAAGTCTCAGGTATATCTTTATAGCAATGTGAGCAAACTAATACATTAAATTGGTACGAGCAGTGTGGTACTGCTGTAAAAATACCCAAAAATGTGGAAGCAACTTTGGAACTGCGTAACAGGCAGAGGCTGGCATAGTTTGGAGGGCTCAGAAGAAGATAGGAAAATGTGGGAAAGTTTGGAACTTCCTAGAGACTTGTTGAATGGCTTTGACCAAGCGATACAAACAATACAATCCAGGCTGAGGTGGTTTCAGATGGAGATGAAGAATGTGTTGGAAATTGGAGTAAAGGTCACTTGCTATGCAAAGAAACTGGTGGCATTTTGCCCTTGCCTTAGAGATAATACATCAACAATATATGATAACATAAAATTGGTTTAAAAGTATACAAAATACTCATCAGTAGGATAAAGTAAATCTTATTTTAGTAACAAATTTGTATGCTAACAAAGTTGTTCCAGATATTACACTGAAATAGATATATTCGTAAAGTAATATATAATCACTTCCAGTTTGTTTAAACATGTGTTTAACAAGTATCAAAATCCTCACAAAAAGTAGTAGAATTTTCTTACATAATAAGCATCATATAAAAATGTAATTGAAACCCGCTTTAATGGCAAAAGATCCTGAAGTACCAAAGTTAATACTCAGAATTTGAAAACTCATTAGTGTAGAGATAGAATAAATAAAAGAGAATGAGCTGAACATTTACCAAGTTTTTAAATACTGATTGGGAGTTTGACATTTATGATTTATAATTTCTAAAAGTAGAGTTAGCCAAAAAATTTCTACTTTGCTAAGATATGCAGTTTATCAAGACTGCTCATAACTAGGATATAGGTATTATATCACTTAATCGTCACTTCACTGGAAGTCAGAAATTGAAACACGTGTCTAATAAAGAATAAAATACAAACGGCAAAATAGAAAAGTATCTTAGCCTCAAATTTGTGTTAAACTGGATGAATGAGAAAAGATAGAATGCCTTCAATTACTGTGAAAGCCTCGGGATTCTACTTTGCTGTGGTAGTTCACAGTTGCATTCCTATGGAAATATAACAGATGTTGCAGATATAATATAAAAATCGTTTTCTACAAGTAGAACTTAACCATTTCTACACCCCATTTAATGAAACATATGTAAAGTAATGCATCCATAGCCTTTAATACTATTAACTATAAAAATATTACCTTTTATCTTAAAAAAAAGTTTGCATATGCTTCCTATTTTCCCCTCATGGAGGAAAGCTCTGCTGCTGCTTTAAAACTAGAAAGCAGATATACCTAGATTATTTTTTTATACATAGAGAAGATCAATAGTTCACCTCTTCAAAAAAATGTTAAGAAATTACTGAAGGATCCAAACAATGCTGCAATCATTGGATAGAAAATGCTAGTTTTAGACTAAACAATTCTGCTATCATTGGATAGAAAATACTAGTTTTAGACTAATCTACAGCAAAAAAAAAAAAAAAAAAAAAAAAAAAATCACACAGGCACTTTTGTTTTGTTCTGTAAGACAAGATAAAAAGCATAAATGAAATGAAGTTCTAGAGGCCTCTACTAAAAATTTCCCATAAAAATGAGAAACAGCATTCCATTTGTAATGTTATAAAATATTTCTATCTCATTACAATAATAAAAATGGTATTTTATTCAACCAGCAGGAGTTTCAGAACATAGTATTTAGAGGCCTATTGAATGGTATAATTGAATGCATACTGTCTCATGAAGGTCTTTGATTCAATAACAATTGAGATTAATAAAATAAAAAGCAAGGAAAAATAAAACCAACAGACCTGCCTACATAATCAAAGCAAAGGAGAATCTGGCAAATTTAAGCATATGGATGTGGATAAGCCATACGGATAACTGAAACCAATCAAAACAATTGGGTAAAATAAATATGGCTAAGTTGGCACATTTTGTTTCCCAAGATCTTAAATTTGCTTTCAATGAATACTCACATCCATTCTCCTCTAAGTTTCAGTTTATATTTATCTTATTTTCCTCTCTCTAAGGTGACAGACCCAGCCTATTTCTAAGCAGTTCCAAGATGATGCCCCTATTGTTATTCCTGCAGTGTTTTATGTGCTATTGAATGTAAAGAAGGCACAATGCAGTGAAGCACGATTAACTGCAACTGAAACCCCAGGAAAAACACTGAAATTACTGAAGGCATCATCATAAACAAGATGTATAAAGTAATCGTAAAGCAGAAAGACTGGCTTGGATTCATAACTAGTTATACTTAATAAATTCAATAAAATATTTGTCCAATGAGTGATCTAGGCTGGTAATGATGAATACATTTTCAACATTGTATTATCATTCCTTTTTTAAAACAACCAAACATTGCTGCCAATGGAAAGAAAAATCAGCTGTATCTTATCTGTCCGCTAAGGTCTCCTCTTTTGACCCCTCAAGAACATATCTCATCACTGAGTAAATCACAGTAATTCTCCACAATACCTCAACGGACAACAAGAGGGAGGGTGCATTTTGGACACTTCAAGGAAAATCACTGAACAATTTTCCTTTAGTGACAGAATCATAATTTCAAAAACTGAAATATTCTGGATGATTCTCTACTAACTTGTACTATAACTTTGGAATGTGTTTTAAACATTGACGATTTTTATCTAGATGAATTTAAATGTAACGGTTAAAAATTTTGAAATCAAATACTTTATAATATTAAATTCTTTCTTACATTAATTAATTTGTGTTTCTTGGAAAGAAGATAACCACCTCACAGATGTTTTTTCCCCCTTTCACTATCTAAGTTGTATATAAAGAAAGACAGGGACAGAGAAAGACTAGTAACTTTTAAAAGACACTAGGTTTGATGAGTATATCTTGGCTGATTTCACTGACCTAATTTATATAACATCCTTAGACAGTCTGATGAATTCTTTTTCACAAAGGACAAACCAATGAGTCTCTTCACTTCATAAAACTCAAATGTTTATATTTATATTTGTATTAACATGGAAGGAGCTGGGGGAAAAATGTAGGCTGTTTTTCTAATGAATATATTCAAAAGGAAATAACATATCTTAAATATTTTTATTAAAGGTCTATATATACATTCCCACATCAAAAACTCAAAATATAAAAACAAAAAATAACAAAATAAGAGTATGCATGGCAGCAACCTTTCTTATATAAAAATATATAAATCTTCATCTAAAAGCTACTGCGCCCCACATCTAAAACATCCTCCTTTCCCTTAGTGATCATACCTAGTACTAACAGTTTTACTAAGATGGCAATGGTGGCAACTGTAATCACTTATTTACCATTCTGTGAACTAATCTAGGGCAATGGGGTTGGCTATCATACTACAAGCAGACTACCTTCTATAAAGGGACAGATTGGCCTTACTGTGCATTGACCTACAGAATACCTTCATTAATGTTTATGATAGTCCCAAAGTAATTAAATGAATCCTAATTGATGTTTTACAAGAAAAGCAAATTCTCATTTATATAAAGGGCAACAGATTAAGGCCCAAATAACCATAGATAGGTGAGTTATTTAAATTTCCATTTTATTTCATCTATACTTTATTCTATATCTGTTTCAGGTGTCCAAAACATATTCACTAAGTTCTAATTTTATTTAAAAAATATGGGGGCCGGGCACGGTGGCTCAAGCCTGTAATCCCAGCACTTTGGGAGGCCGAGGCGGGTGGATCACGAGGTCAAGAGATTGAGACCATCCTGGTCAACATGGTGAAACCCTGTCTCTACTAAAGATACAAAAAATTAGCTGGGCATGGTGGCGCGTGCCTGTAATCCCAGCTACTCGGGATGCTGAGGCAGGAGAATTGCCTGAACCTAGGAGGAGGAGGTTGCGGTGAGCCGAGATCGTGCCATTGCACTCCAGCCTGGGTAACAAGAACGAAACTCCGTCTCAAAAAAAAAAAAAAAAATATGTTATACAAGAGGTATTTCCACTGCTCTCTGAGGTCAGCAAAATTTCTTCTATAAATGAGAGGGGCCGATATCAGATCCAAGTTATAACATAATTCTAAGGGAAGGTTCAATGTCTAGCAGTAATTGATTAGAGTTACAAAGTACTAAGATAAGATTGAGACTGCCTACAAAAAAAACCTGGCACCAGGCATAAATGAAAAGATCATGCTTTGAGATCATACTTATAATAAAGAGAAAAGAATTCAACAGTTCTCAACTTGGCAAGAATCCTTCTAAATAACACACTTGAATCTTTATAGAACATTATGACACAGGTGATTGTAAGCCCTATAAAAACATGACCTGTGTCTTTCTCATTGTGTTATCTCCAGACTTTTTATACTGCTTGACACAGAATGTGCTCAAAAATTATTGAGTAAAAACAATAAAACAATAGAAACATTTCTATCTCTTAGGAGACGTATTTTTAAAATATAACACAATAAAATTTAAAAAATGACTTCTTTTTAAACATCAAGTAAAATTCTTCATACATAGTACTATAGAATTAGGAAGTATAGCAGATTTATAAATGCACTTCAAATACTAAGCTCTTGAGATTTTAGCATAAATTCCTTGAATGCCTTGTGATACTGTGATTACAAAAACAAAACCAAATATCACATAAGGTCATAAAATTTCATTAAAAGGATTCCACATAAATGAGAAATGATGGTTCAATGCTAGCTATTTGAGATCCATTCACTTTAAAAGAAAAGGTTGTGAATATTTCCATTCAGACTTCTTTTTACTACTTTCAGATGTTTGTTTTATATTTGTTATGACATAATATTTAATATAAAAGAGATTTAGAATCCTTGGAATACTTCTTCATAAATGATAAGTTTTGAAACTAATGATCTATTAAATAGAAAAACAGTCTGAAATTTAAAGCTATTGCTAGGAGGAATGTTTATTGAGACCCCCCAACAGAGAATGCAAATGAGGACTCAGTGTCCTATAAGTTTGTAGTATTTCCATGAAACACACTTAAGCTTTCCAGTTTCTAGAAAGGCCTCTTATCCCCTTGAAAAATAAGGAGGAAAGTATATGTGTAAGCAACAGCCACTAAGAGCTGAAGCTCTAAAGCAGTGAGGTCTGGCTTCAGTCACTCTTTAGCTCTGTTTATCTCTGTGCTCAATGTTTCTCATTTAAAAAATAAGAATAATTGTAATAATTATCCCATGGGACTGTTAAGGTGACATTCAAACTTGTACATAGAGTGTTTTAGCAGAGTGACAAGCACTCAATACATAGTAACTACTTTTGTTAATAATAACCATGGCAGTGATTAATCATAATCTATAGAAATACATTTCCATCACATACAGAAATGTCTATGTGTAAACATAGGTACATGTACAAATGTGTTTCAATAAACAATAATTACCCTAACTCATGATACACTTTTAGTCTTCAATTTCCATTTTTTGTAAATACTAGCCTTATCCCATTAAACTGTTTTCATGACTCATTCATAGGTAACAATTCATAGCTCAAAAATAGAGTCAGGAAATCACATTGTTAGTTCTGAAGAAGGGATAGGTAATATTTATATTAATAATTATAATTAACGATATCATCTTAGATACATTTCTGAATTGTGATCTTTCGATCCTTTACACATTTGTTACTGCTCCTCATTTCACTTTCATGAAGAAATCAGGTATGGTCACTAAGTGCTATGCAATGAAAATTTTTACTAATAATTATTGTAATAGCTATACATTATTAATATTTACAGAAAATAAAAATGTGAAAAGCCTGAAATAATTATAACAATTTTTATAACAATTAGCCAGAAAATAATTATTTAATATTGATTTTGGAAGAAGTCAGAACAAATGATAAAGCATCTGCATGTATATATATGAGAATGTACATGAACAGGGACTGCCAGAAGAAAAAGTGACAGAGGAGATAAAATATACAAGCATGAAAAATAAAGAATGAGAAAGAGGAGAGAAGGAATGAAAAAGAAAGGAGAAGAAAAGAGAAAACCCACACTAAGAAGAAGACTGGTAAAAATGAGAGAAAAGTGGAAAATGAAAAGAGTAAAGACATGTTTAAGTAAGGAGAAAGGCTCTCATTAGATAACGTTTTTTTTAGTAAAGCAGTGACAGTGTCTTTTGTTAGGCAGTTTTACAAGCTTTAAAGCAAGACATTTATTTGGAGAACCAAACACTTCATTCTCTCTAATAGATTCCTCAAAGTTCACCCTATTTATAGCTGTTATGGAAAATATACAATTGAGGTGCATATGATGATACAGAGGAGAATTTAGTTGTCATTAAATATCAAACCTATACACCCTCAGTTGGCAGCATAGCACTGCTGCCACTAGCCAACTTTGTAAACCTGTTCACGAATGAGAGATGGTAAGGAAAGTAAAGGGATAATTCAGGCTGACTATTCAGATGCTAGCAAAGATAGAGAAGTGAGAGGGTAGGGAATTACCATAGGATAAATATTATCACTAAAATCGGGGTCAGAATAAAAGCAGATAGCAACCAATATACTATGAAAGTTGGTATAGACTAAATACCTGAATGCACTCTTAAAAATTAACAGCAGAGGGCAGGTGCAGTGGCTCACACCTGTAATGCCAGCATTTTGGGAGCCCAAGGCAGGTGGATAATGAGGTCAGGAGTTCAAGACCAGCCTGGCCAAGATCGTGAAACCCCATCTCTACTAAAAATACAAAAATTAGCTGGGCGTGGTGGCAGGCACCTGTAATCCTAGTTACTTGGGAGGCTGAGGCAGAGAATTGCTTGAACCCAGGAGGAGAAGGTTGCAGTGAGCTAAGATCATGCCACTGCACTCCAGTGCAGATGACAGAGAAGACTCTATCTCAAAAAAAAAAAAAGAAAAGAAAAGAAAAGAAAAAAAAATTAAGAGCAGAATCAGTAAGTATGAAAGAACAGGAGATAGATAATAAGAAATCTACCAGCCAAAGAGAGAAATGTATGATCCTGAGACGCTGAAGGAGGAACAATTTTCCAGGAAGATATCCAAATTCCAGATAGGAAGTACTGGCTGGTAGCTAAAATGCATCAGGGGATCAGGAAAATATGGACTATGGGCCAAAATCCAGTCCTCTACCTATTTTTGCAAATAAAATACTTTTGGAAAACAGTTACACCAATTCTTTTATATATTTTCTACAGCTGATTTTGCACTATAGCAGCAGAGCTGAAGAGCTGTGACAGAGACCACATGGCCTGCAGAGCCTAAAATATCTACTATCTGACTCTTCACAGAAAAGTATACCTACCCCCTTGTTTATGAGCCGAGGGCATGATCATATAAGCCTGACACCGAAGTCACCAAACATCCATGCCTGGCACACTACACAACCATTTATACTGTTTGAGTTATCTGCTTGAATTTAATTCCCAGCTTTTCCATTTACTAGAAGTGTGAATGAAAATTGGCTATCCAATCTTTCAGTACCTTAGTCTACTCACCTCTAGAATGAGGACAGTAACAGTATTGCTCTCACAAGATTGACAAAGGATTAAATGAGTTAATCATGTGAAGCTCTTAGAACACTACATGGCAAATGGTAAGTACTCTGTGTGTTGGCTACTGTTACATGTAGTCGGCAGAATGCTGAATGAATTAACTAATAATTAATATATTTGAGAGACAAATTCTAAGGCAGTAATTTACTGAAAAACATGGTGGTAGTTGATAGTAAGAAGCTTGTGGATGAAGTAAATTCAAAAAGAAGAGAGACTATTTAATTGTGATAGAGGAATATGACCAGAAGTGGCACTAAACACAAAGATTAAGTCCTTTTCATAAAGTCTGAGTGAATCCTGGGAAAGAAGTTAGCACACTGCTTCTTAAAAACCTCATAACATTTGTATGACAATACCTAGAATGATTAAATATCGATTTCAATAGATATGGGCCATCATTTGGAGGATGGGAATACATTTACTTGCCTTTGGTCTCTTATAAAAAATATGCACTTTCTTCTGTACCACCAACGTATTAAAATGTCTTAAACATTTAAGTAATCTTTTTGCAGTCCCTCAAATATTTTTGTGTGACTGAGATACATCTTTTCAGCCAGCCTTATTTACAGAAACTACAGCTTGTACATAAACTGTTTTGTTCAATGGACCTGAACCAAGTATGCAAATTGCTCATCAGATCTTTGGCTCAATGTTCACTTAAATGTGCTCAAAGCATAAGTTCTATGAAACACTAAACACAGAAATGAACATAATAATGTCAATTTGGTACTTTTAAGTATAATAGCTGAACTATTTCAGAATTCTCAATTCTAATGACTAAAGCTACTCAATGCTAGAACAGATGGCTCCCAGATCATCCTAACTGAAATTCAGATATCCAAAAGCCCAGCATTTTCCAGGTGAAGTGATCTCCTGCATCTTTACCTGGATGCATTTAAATAATAAAAATGTACATGGGCCAGGCACAGTGCCTCACGCCTGTAATCCCAGCACTTTGGGAGGCCAAGTCAGGCGGATCACAAAGTCAGGAGTTTGAGACCAGCCTGGCCAATATGGTGAAACCCCGTCTCTACTAAAAATATAAAAGTTAGCCAGGTGTGGTGGTGGGTGCCTGTAGTCCCAGCTACCTGGGAGGCAGAGATTATAGTCAGCTGAAATCGCACCATTGCACTCCAGCCTGGGTGACAGAGCGAGACTCCGTCTCATAAAAAAAAAAAAAAATACGTGGCAGTCTCCCCATTCATGTACTTACAACAAGCAAATCCCTAAAAGCTACATTCATGACAACTACTTAGATAACAAAGAAGCCTTACTTGAAGGTATCACTATTTTACTTCCATAGAGATTCTGCCACTAGATATGCCAGAATGCATGCTGTTCAATTCTTTTGAGCATGTTCAAAAATAGAATATTTCTTCCCGCCCCCACCCCCAGTTCCTCTTCTACTATCATAAACAAGTGTTTCAACCTATGGTTTCTCCCATGTCACCATGTCACCCCATTCAGTTTGTTCCAAACATCACCTGTAAACTCTAAATATAGAAAGAACGTAGACCAGATTTTCAAATGTCTGTCTCCCAGTGAACTGGAGGAGAGAGTTTTAGAACCCGTCATGATCTTTTCTGCGCCAACAGACATTTCTTTCCATAGACCCCAAAGCAGCTATTACTGTAAAACTGAAAGCTCAAAGGCTCAGCTGCCCCCAAGAACTAGTACTACAAAAAAAGTTCAAGTTATTTTTTAGTCTGTAATTGTACATAAACACTCAGTGTAAATGTTCTTTAATTCACCTATATTCAATTAAATGGCATAATCTTAAAAAAAATTCTAGAAGGAGTCAATCTTGGAACAAATTATTACAAAAGAGAAGCAACATGGAATGACAATTTAAATACACATAGGAGGAACACTAATTTCTATCTAACATATAACATTATGTAGAGCATAAAGTAGGTTCAGGGCAAAAATATATGTTTCCATATATTACTATGCAATGTGGGAGAAAATGAAGGTGAACCTCACCAAGTTTCTCTGACTGCTTCCCCAAGCCCACATTTTCAGATGTCTTTAAACCTACTGAGTAAACGTATATTACAAGTGAAACAGAAAAAGAAAAAAAAAAACACCATCAAGAAGGAAAGACCTTAATTTCTCTGTAACAAATATATTACAGGAAAGTAAATATTTGTTAAAAATGAAGATGTCTGTGTTTCAGGAAAGGGCATTTAAGACCCAAGCATTTTGATTGGGAAAATGATACCATACCTTCTAAAGAAGTGGGCACAACAACCACAAGAAAAGAAATGCAAAATGTTTACGTCACCTCCAGTAAATTGTCTGTTTTGAAGTTCTACTTGGATATTCTAGTTTTATGTAATAGTCCACCACCTGGTTAGCATAGTGATAGAATTCTTTGGGTTTCTTTTTCTATTTTAATGTCTTTCACTAAGGGTACAAGCACACAAAAGATACCACTCAGCCTCTCTAGCAAGGATAACTATTAACAATGTGCTTAAACTCCTCAAATTATCCACACATCAGGCCTACTTCACTGAAGCCTAATATCAGACAAAACATAAAACAGTGTGTGTCTGCGTTTGTGTATCCGTGTGTGTATGCATATGCAAATGAATGGAACATGGTGTAAACACTGAGGAAACATACATAAAATGTTGAATGTTGAAAAAGAAAACATAAATATAAATACCCATACAAACTTGGCAGCCATTTTCTGGAAAAACTTATACATATCAGTTGGACACACACCTAAATAGTATAAAGAATGAAGTGAAACAGGCGGTTGAAATGTCTATACTAACTGCCATGAAGCACATAGCGTCACATGGTCTTGCAATCACCAATTCAGGGGCATTTTCTGTATTAGTAGTATTTTACTTATTACCCTGTTAGAATTACATTTAAAAATTATTTCATGAGAAATAATGAAAAAGGAAAATTAAAAGCATAAACGAAGATAATGAAGGCAAATGACAGTTAATGGAGACTGACTTTTTATATCAAATTGTGAGACTTTAACTTTTGAAAATGTACACATGCTTCTATAATTAAAGATGAAAATCTAAGGGAAAACTAAAAAGTTTATATTTACAAAATTAAGGTTAATGGATGGGCACAATGGCTCATTCCTATCATCTTAGCACTCTGGGAAGCCAAGGCAGGAGGATAACTTGAGGCCAGGAGGTCAAGAGCAAGTCTGGACAACACAGAGAGACCCTACCTACCTCTACAAAAAATAAAAACTTAGCTGGGTATGTGGTGCACGTCTGCAGTCCCAGCTACTCAAGAGGCTGAGGTGGGAGGATTGCTCGAGCTCAGGAGGTCAAGACTGCAGTGAGCTGTGATCATGCCACTGTACTCCAGCCTAGGTCAGAGTGAGACCCTGCCTCATAAATAAATAAATAAATAAATAAATTAATTAATTAATTAATGTTAACATACACTTGTCATAAATAAGTTAACAAAATGGACCTAATATCTGACTAATCTCTTTGAACAATGATGTAAGGAGATAAGGTTACTGCTAACTGATATCATCCTTCTATAATTAAAAGATGCACCCTACCATAATATCTTAATAAAAAAGATAATATTCCAATGATACATTTATTGGCATCTTACTTGTCAAAGGCATATAATCAAAAGGCAAAAAAAAAAAAAAAGAAAAAGAAACACATTTTTGCACATGCATTATAACAAAAGGAGAGAGTACTGAAAATGTCAGTTCTGATTGGTTGTACCAGGAAATATCAAATAAGTACAGAGGAGTCAGAGAGCAGAGGAAAAAAATGTGAGTGACAAAGCTCAAGTTTAGCAGAATTATTAAAGGGACCCAACTGAGACTGAAGACCAAAGAGCAATCTGGGGAGAAAGAGAGTACACCAGGAAGCATAAGCATATGCCTGCAGCCTGCTAACTGGTCCACGTTAGCGCAAGAAGATTTCCAGGATCTGTCACTGAGTGCATCACAGACAGGCACTGACCTTTCCCAATTGTCAGGATGACCCACAATAGCTACCAGGCCAGTCTTACAAGAACTAAGAAAACACCATCAGCTAAGCACTTTCTATCCATTTTCAAGAAGTTCATTCTCAAGGAAAGATAAGGTGACATTTGAGAAAATCTATCTCTACATAGGGAAGCTAAGGAAGCTTTTAGAAGAGGTGGCATTTGAGTTGGACCTTAAAGGATGGGTAAAGTCTGCAATATAAATAAGTGAAAGTCTATTTTAGGCAGAAAAAAAGTAAATGGCAGTCCTATTAGATTAATCATTAAATACACAGGAAGAGGAAGCCATGGAGATGAGACCAAAGGAAAAAAATATATTGGATATACATTCTTGCGGGGACTGGCCCTTCCAGGGTCAGCTTAAAGAAATCACCCTAAGGTGCTTTCAAAATTTCAAAGTTATCATCAAAAAACATGTTTCCCTTAAAATTCTAACAGGAGTAATGCATATAATAGATATAATAGTATTAAAATAGCAACTGATACCAAGCATATTAAAGCATAACTATCTATTATTCAATCAATCTACATGTAAAAGGGACAGGCATCTGATTTCTCTTTTTTAATGAGAATAAACACATTAGATACCAAAAGTAAGATAAATAGGTTCCACTACATAGAGAAATGAGAATGAAAAAGGAAAAAGGAAAACTTTAATATAAAGTTTACAGGATATAAAACTTTATGTAATATAAAGTTGGTTGTGTTTAACTTAAAATCATCAGGTGAAAAGAGGTTTACACAAATGACTGGGGTGCATAATTTAGAAAGGGAAGAGTTTGTTGCAACAAAACTACTATTGAAGCAAGGTGCTTTATAGCAGATTTCTACCTCATTTAAAGCAAATCTAATGGCAATACTAATCACTAGCACAATATTAGCATAATTACTACGGCAAATCTATTTAGTCTTTATTAAAAACTATTTAGGTAGAGTGTTTTTGTTTTAAAGAAAAGCATATTGAAATGAACGAGGTAGAGTCAATTAACCAACTATTACAATAATATCAATTCTTAAGAAGCAGGAGCATGGCTAGTTCATTCTAAGCACTTGTGGCTTGGACATGCCTTCACAGGAACAGGCTGTACCTATAGTCTCCAACCCTCAATTCTAGCCACTATTATGTCCCTAGCAATTAGGCCAGTGCCTGACACAGAAGGGCCTCAACTAGAGTCAATCAATAACAAATAGAACATAATTAGTGTTATAAAACCAAAGACCTTGCTTATACTTTAATTCATCAATGCTACTTGTGCCTTTTTTTAATTTGTAAGACCCACCTGATACGTCAAATATTTTGATTTCAGTTTCAATGAAAATAAGTATGCTGCGCATACCCTGGTGTGATCTTAAGGATGACAGTAAAAGAATCTGACCATCTAACCATAATCTAATTAACATGTTTTGTGGATCATGTGGAAAAACTAAGGAAAGGCTGTGAATGCATGCTAACAATGAGGACATGTGTTAACCTGAAATCCTAGAAACCTCATACACAGTCACTCAATATAACCTCTTTCAGTATGCCTGGTAGGTCTGTTTTACATAATGTTTTGTAGAATAGAGATTTCTACTAATAACTTTGAGAACACTGGTAGCATCATGACCGCAAGAGCGAATAACTAACCTACAACAAATATGCAAAGCCCTTCTAACATACATATCCCTACTTTGGACTTATCACATGTTCACATATTTCAGGAAGAGAAAGACACTTCCTGGAATGAGAAGGCCTGACAAAAATTTTTTTAAAAACATGTTAGTAAATCTAAGACCAACAGCAATGCACAAATAGCAATAACCTCTGATATTACAGAAAAGTTAGATATTAACTCTACTTCTATCTACCCATCTTTCTATTTACCTACCTACCTACCTACCTAAGTGCTTCTTTTATCATCAAACCGAATGCACAAAATGCTGGAACAGGTAGCGATATACTCCAAGACTTCTAACCAAGAAAATCACCAAACTTCATGATGTATAAAAAAGAAACCACATTAAAACCTTCATAATTTTAATCTCCCTTAAACTCCCTCCTTAGGCATTTAAGCTACATTTCGTAACTTCTATTGTTTTTTTTTTTTTTGAGACGGAGTTTCGCTTTTGTTACCCAGGCTGGAGTGCAATGGCGCGATCTCGGTTCACTGCAACCTCCGCCTCCTGGGTTCAGGCAATTCTCCTGCCTCAGCCTCCTGAGTAGCTGGGATTACAGGCACGCGCCACCATGCCCAGCTAATTTTTATATCTTTAGTAGAGACGGGGTTTCACCATTTTGACCAGGATGGTCTTGATCTCTTGACCTCATGATCCACCCGCCTCGGCCTCCCAAAGTGCTGGGATTACAGGCTTGAGCCACCGCGCCCGGCCAACTTCTATGGTTAGAGTAGGTAGTGAGGCTGACATGAGCATGGCAAGAGAGGGCCCCTCCCTAGGAATGTCAGGCTACCATAGGTGATATTCAGGCAGTTGTTAAGCTGTTTCTCTAAAATAATTGGTGGCAGCCGGCACCAGGGAAAGGCAATCTCCCAACAGATGGAAAACACCTGGAGCTGGTGATCAGTAGCTTCCTTATAAGGTCTCTGGAGTTGGGCGAGAGGGCTCAGCATGCACACTAAGAGACAAAATGGTGGAGTTTAACTGGTATATACCTTCCTCTAGGATCCTTAACTGGTAAGGGAAAAATGGCTCAAATGAGCATGCACACAACTTTAGTAAACACACTGAGCATGTGGCCCCTTCCAAGTGCTGGCAGGCCACTGGGTACTGTGCATACAGAGAGCCCATCCCAAAAAAAGAATCAGGGGAGAAGAAACACAAACCCCCAAACTATGGCAATGCATAAAACCCCAAGTCAAGGTCCAAACAGGGCACCTGGATCTCTCCAGTCACCCGCTTGGCCCTCTTCCAGGTGCACTTTGCTTCCTTTCACTCCTGCTCTAAAACTTTTTAATAAACTCTTACCCTAGCTCTAAAACTTGCCTCAGTCACTCCCTCTACCTTAAACCTACTTCTGCCCCTCAGCTGAATTCTTTCCCTGAGCAGTCAAGGATCAAATTGCTGCAGACCCATACAGATTCACCACTGGTAAAAGTATCACCTAACCATTGCAAGAAGAAACTTTAAGATAAACTTTCAACATAGTCTTTCTCTTGAAATGAATCTCAGGAAATACCTACTTAACAGAAGTCCTTAGCATAAAGTCAAATTGCCAGTTTTCTGCAGGAATCTTACATACTATATAATACTCTTCAGATTTCTCTGCATTTTGAAGCTTCAACCATTTTAACAGCCTAGTCTTCATCCCTTGATTTCAGCTCTTCACAAATCTTTGTATCATAGAACAGAAATTACAGAAAATGTTGAGTACATGGGTTAAAAGGTAATGGGGAGCATCCTCAAGCCACTTCATATTTGCTAATACCCCACCCCATTTGGGGTATTAGCAAATGGAGAACCCTTTTCTCCTCTCCCAAATTCTCAATGCTGCCCTAAACATTTTCCTAAGCCTTTCCTATGTTAAGATTAACAACTCAAGCTCAAAAAGCACAGCTTCTGTTAAAACAATCACAAAAAACCTACTCTTTAGTATTTACCAATAGGCCTCCTTAGAATAGTTAAAGGCTCCAGAACACCACGAATTATCCTAGTATATTTGTGAAAGAACTTAACATCTCGATAACCTAAAAAACAAGTTCTTTTTGAAATGAGAATTAACTAGCTATTTCAGTATACATGATACCTCAGATACCTTTGTTTTTTTCATGTACAGATTGACCCTTATGGAAAAACTGATAAAATGAGGAACTTTGGTCAGCTCAAAAATCTACATCATTCACACTATGTGCAGAATTAAGACCCTCAACTCCCCCAGACATAAGAGACTTCTTTTTTTTTCCTGCTGTGTGTTCGTTCAACTCAGACAGTTGAACCTGTGCTTATTTTATTTAATTTTTTAATTGCGTTTTAGGTTTTGGGGTACATGTGCAGAGCATGCAAGATAGTTGCATAGGTACACACATGGCAGTGTGTTTTGCTGCCTTCCTCCCCTTCACCCACATTTGGCATTTCTCCCCATGCTATCCCTCCCCCGCTCCCCCACCCCGCACTGTCCCTCCCCTATTCCCCCCAATAGACCCCAATGTGTAGTACTCCCTTCCCTGTGTCCATGTGTTCTCATTATTCATCACCCACCTATGAGTGAGAATATGCGGTGTTTCATTTTCTGTTCTTGTGTCAGTTTGCTGAGAACGATGTTCTCCAGATTCATCCATGTCCCTACAAAGGATGTGGACTCATTATTTTTGATTGCTGCATAATATTCCATGGTGTATATGTGCCACATTTTCCCAGACCAGTCTATCATCGATGGGTGTTTGGGTTGATTCCAGGTCTTTGCTATTGTAAACAGTGCTGCAATGAACATTCATGTGCATGTGTCCTTATAGTAGAATGATTTATAGTCCTTTGGATATATACCCAGTAATGGGATTGCTGGGTCAAATGGAATTTCTATTTCTAGGTCCTTGAGGACTCGCCACACTGTCTTCCACAATGGTTGAACGAATTTACACTCCCACCAGCAGTGTAAAAGTGTTCCTATTTCTCCACATCCTCTCCAGCATCTGTTATCTCCAGGTTTTTTAATGATTGCCATTCTAACTGGCGTGAGATGGTATCTCAATGTGGTTTTGATTTGCATCTCTCTGATGACCAGTGATGATGAGCATTTTTTCATATGTTTGTTGGCCTCATGTATGTCTTCTTTTGTAAAGTGTCTGTTCATATCCTTTGCCCATTTTTCGATGGGCTTGTTTGTTTTTTTCTTATAAATCTGTTTGAGTTCTTTGTAAATTCTGGATATAAGAGACGACACAAACAGATGGAGAAACATTCCATGTTCATGGTTAGGAAGAATCAATACCATGAAAATGTCTATACTGCCCAAAGTAATCTACAGAATCAACGCTATCCCCATCAAGCTACCATTGACTTTCTTCACAGAACTGGAAAAAACCACCTTGAACTTCATATGGAACCAAAAGAGAGCCCACATAGCCAAGTCAATTCTAAGCAAAAAGAACACAGCGGGAGGCATCACACTACCAGATTTCAAACTATACTACAAGGCAATAGTAATCAAAACAGCATAGTACTGGTACCAAAACAGAGATATAGACCAATGGAACAGAACAGAGGCATCGGAGGCAACACAGCATATCTACAACCATACAATCTTTGATAAACCTGACAAAAACAAGCAATGGGGAAAGGACTCCCTGTTTAATAAATGGTGTTGGGAAAACTGGCTAGCCATGTGCAGAAAGCAGAAACTGGACCCCTTCCTGACACCTTACACTAAAATTAACTCCAGATGGATTAAAGGCTTAAACATAAGACCTGGCACCATAAAAACCCTAGAATAAAATCTAGGCAAAACCATTCAGGACATAGGAGTAGGCAAGGACTTCATGACCAAAACACCAAAAGCATTGGCAACAAAAGCCAAAATAGACAAATGGGAGCTAACCAAACTCCACAGCTTCTGCACAGCAAAAGAAACAGTCACTAGAGTGAATCGACAACCAACAGAATGGGAAAACATTTTTGCAGTTTACCCATCTGACAAAGAGACTTCTTTAGATGTAGCTTTGAATATTCAAGGTCTCCAATGGTTTGGATCAATGGTTATTTTGTCTATTTCTTTTTTTTCTTTCTTTCTTTCTTTTTTTTTTTTGAGATGTAGTTTTGCTCTTGTTACCCAGGCTGGAGTGCAATGGCGCGAAGATCTCGGCTCACCGCAACCTCCGCCTCCTGGGTTCAGGCAATTCTCCTGCCTCAGCCTCCTGAGTAGCTGGGATTACAGGCACGTGCCACCATGCCCAGCTAATTTTTTTGTATTTTTAGTAGAGACGGGGTTTCACCATGTTGACCAGGATGGTCTCGATCTCTTGACCTCGTGATCCGCCCGCCTCGGCCTCCCAAAGTGCTGGGATTACAGGCTTGAGCCACCGCGTCCGGCCTATTTCTAATGTTTACAATAAAATGGTCACTCACACTCTCCCCAAACAATATAAAATCTGATAAAATAAACTCAAATAGAAAGGATGTATCTAAACAGTTTGTTTAGTATTTTCTAGCAATATAAGCCATACTAAACTCATTCTTTCATTCGTTAATAGCAATTATGTGACAGATACTGCACTGGGCACCAGAGACACAGTGACAAAAGACATTATAGCCATCCAAATAACTACCTAATTATTAGTGGAGTGCTAAGAAAAAAAGTTAGTGGTTAAATAATTTTTATGGTTTGAGAGAACTGATAGTACAATTATATTGTGAAATTTTAAGTTGACTAACTTAAACACAGCTCAATTTAGAATACCAAGTTTTCACTGTAATCAGATTATACAAAAAACGTTCTTTATACAAAATCACCTGGGATGATTTATTCCCTCTAGTATCACAACTATCTCAACTACAGATGTGAGCTTATTCACATATGAGGTTTGCACTTTAAGAAACATAAACATAAACATAATGTCGAGAATACTAAAGAATTCTGTGACAGTAAGAGAGAAACAGGAATAACAAAATATGCAGCAGTGCTTCAAGAATCAAGTTCTTCTGCCTATCTACTTGGGCCTAAAACTTCTACTGACAGCTCAACAAAAATGTTCCTTTGTAGGGTAAAAAAAACTCAAGATTTCATCGAAGAGGAGAGACTCAAAACAGCAAATGATATTGAACATTATTTTCCAACCTAGAGGTGATTCTATAAAAGTTAAAGAATAATGTAAATAGTTAATAAAACCTGTTTCTTACACAGAACCTTCCAATAGTATTAATTCTGTGACACTATCCCATTTTTTAAGCATATTTTTCAGCACCCCAAGAGATTCTTACACCATACCATCATTTTCTTTTTTGATTTTGCAAATCTGATCACCCAGCAGATATCTTATCATTGGATGCTGCAACAAATGAGGCATGTGGATGCTTTTCTGCTGTCACTGGTGCCAAAAATAATTTACACTTGAACAAATACTTGTTGAGGATTCAGGCTTAATACGCACACTGTAGTTCTGAAATACAGTAGAGTATTCTGTCGTTGGGGGTCCACGCTTCGGAAATCACATTTAAACAGTTTAACAGGGAAGCAATAATAATTTATCCTAATAATTAATAATTGAATCACCTTATTATGAATTCCACTTTTTAGTCAGGTTTCAGGATATTCAGTCAGCCCCAAATAAAGTAAGAAAGCAAAGAAATAGAAATGTTAATTAAGATTACCTTTGTTCCAAAGATGACGAAAATAGTTGTCCAAAGGCTGATTAAGAATTACAAGGCAGTACTTCAAAGTCCCTAGGAAAAAAAAAAAAAAAGGAAAATAAAATAAATAAGTGAACTGAGTCTTTTGTTCCCCCTTACATGAGTCTAAAATCATATCCTACTAGTCTAGATTTTCAGTATACATGGAGCTAAAGTCCAATCACAATGGATTCCCCATAACTTAACTTTAAAAAGGCATCATATATTAACAGGTCCTGCTTTACTGAGTACATCTGTCACATTACCATATTGTTGAACAATGTATCATAGAAACAACTGTGTAACATTTTGTCGTGGGTGAAGAGCACAAATGTTCTTGATATGAATTCTCATCCTTCCAATATATCCACTACTTTGACACAACTATCCTCTATCTGGCCGGTTTTATATCATCCTGACCTTATTTACGAAATGGTATGGGTCTAGTAGGTATGTATTTTCACATTCATTCAAATTCTTTTTCTCTCTTTCCTTCCACCCTTACCCTATCTTTAACTTTCCAAAGCAAAACCCTGTGTGCTTTCACAGTTCCTACTAGGTCTTCTCATGATTTTCTTATTCCAGGCTTTTACATGATACTCCAAAGACAAAGATGAAGAAAAGTTACTTTTCAGACAATCATTCCATATCTTTTATAATGTACTTAAAATAGTGCAAAGCCAAGTGCAATCAGGTATTGAAATTCTGTCATTCAGTTCAGTCCAAGCACCCTCCATTTTATTTGTGAAAAATAAAATGTTTAAGAAAAAAATGTTTTAAGCAATTTCGCTATTAGAAATGGAACATAATTAAATAAAAAGGGTGTGCCATCATCCATAGCAAATATTATTAAGTGCCAATTATAAACCAGGCACTGGGAGTACAAAGAGGGACAAGATTACAAGCTATCTGTGAGATGAGACACCTACAATAAAGATGATTTATTCAAAATACAATGTAACAGAAGCACAGGAGTACCGGATAAACAGATAAATGAGTATGGCAGGAGTTCAAAGTCCAGAAAATCAATGAAGTCTGGTGTCATCCAGATTTTTGTCAAATGTAGATTTTTGAAATTGATCTTACAAAGAGAAAAAAAGTACAAAGAATAAAGGAAAGGGCTTTCTAGACAAGCAAAATAGCCCACCAGAAGTTGTTCTCCTTATCCATTAGGGTTACTCCAATGAATAGTTTCAGAAGCAATGCCCTAATAATGTGATGGTAGGACATTAATACTAACATCAGTAATTGTAAACATAATGTTTAAGATAACATAACTCAAATTCCTCTACAAAATGCGTGATGCAGTAATGAGTGGTGAACACAATTTATATAATTTGGGAATCCACACAGAGATAATAGCTGAAGGTAAAAGAGCAGGCAAGCCACTGGGATATTGCACAAAGCTGGGAAGGGCAGAGAGAGAAGAATTAAGATGAAGGCAAAGACACTGTGTTTTCCTCACCGTTAACAGAGCTGAAGGAGGTCAACAGAGAAAATATAGAAGAAAAATCTGTAAAGGTAGAAGGACAAGAAGGTATTTCCAAGAACATGCAGTCAATAACACAGTATGCTACAGAAATGTCAAGGAGACTGAACAAGAGGCCAAGGGGAAAGGGAACTCAAAGAAAAATCTGAAAATTCATAGAGGGAGACTCAAGACAGTGAAGGGACCAAGGTATTAGTAAACAGTCAGGAGTTGATTAAGAAGGAAGAATAGTCACCTTTCCTTAAAATATAAAAAGTTAACTGTGAGAAATGGAAAATAAATGCAACAAAGTCAAGATAAAATATTTTAAATATGGAAACAATCTTATATCCTAAATAGGGGAGGGAAGTAAGAGGAAGAAGGAAAATTATCCATTTGTTCTTTTAACAGGTATTGTCAGAGCACGCCTTGTTCAATCACCGCTCTGAAAAGCAGTCAAGAGAAATGGCATGTCCCGCCCACCCCGCTACCACCTGTAAGCCATATCTCCTACTGAAAAAAGAGAGACTGAGATAGATGCACATGAAGACATATCATGTGCCTCAAAACTGAGGTTGATTTTTTTTTAAGAGATAGGGTCTCACTCTGGCACCCAGGCCAGATTACAGTGGTACAATCATAGTTCATTGCAGCCTCAAACTCCTGGGCACAGGTGATCCTCCCACCTCAGCCTCCTCAGTAGCTGAGACAACAGGTTCATATTTTTATTTTTTCTAAGGAGCAGTCTCCAACTTCCAACATCAAGCAATCCTCCACCACCCAAAGTGCTGGGATTGTAGGCATAAGCCACTGCACCTGCCTCTATTTATTTATTTATTTAGAGATGGAGTTTCACTCTTTTGTGATTCTCCTGCCTCAGACTCCCAAGTAGCTGGAATTACAGGCACCCACCACCATGCCCAGCTAATTTTTGTATTTTTAGTAGAGATGAGGTTTTGTCATGTTAGCCAGGCTGGTCTCAAACTCCTGACCCCCAAGGGCCTGCTTCAGCCTCCCATAACTCTGGGATTACAGGCGTGAGCCACCACATCCAGCCTGAACCTAACCCTATTTAAAAAAAGGTAAAATAAAATAAGAGGAGAGAATAGAGAATAAAGTGGAATATGGAACATTTTTAAAACAACTGCTGTAAAAAATAATTACAGGACATTACAATCCACAATTTTAAAAATAGAAATCTAATTGGAATTAACTAAAAGGTTATATGAAATCCTATCTGTCTATAATTTTTCCAATATACCCATTGCTTATGAGGAGTAAACACAGGGGTAGGTGTAAACAGATAGGATGGTGATGATAGCTGGTTTGAGAACTGGCAAAGTCACTTGCCAAGAGGTAAAGGGAATCCAGAATGTCTGTTTGGGCAGCTTTAGAATGAATGATTATGGTGAAGACCAGTAGTGGCCTCTTGTTTAGTAAGAGAATCCTGAGGGGTTTTTTGTTTGTCTACTGGGCCAGATAAGAAAAAAAAATCATATTCCAGATATCCTTGTGGGAAAATGTGGTCATAAGGCTAAGTTCTGGCCAAAGAGAAGTATATAGCTTTCTATGCCACCTCTAGAAACTCTCCTTAAAATAAAGGGGGATTTGTCTTCTACTTCTTCCCTTCCTCCTTCCTGCCATCTGGTGGCGGGTGGATCACAAAGTCAGGAGTTCGAGACCAGCCTGACCAACATGGTGAAACCTGTCTCTACCAAAAATACAAAAGTTAGCCGAGCGTGGTGGTGCGTGCCTGGAATCCCAGCTACTCAGGAGGCCAAGGCAGGAGAATTGCTTGAACCTGGGAGGCAGAGGTTGCAGTGAGCCAAGACTGTCCCACTGCACTCCATCCTGGGCAACAGAGTGAGACATCCTCTCAAAAAAAAAAAAAAAAAAGAATTGATAGATTCATTGAATGAAATTCTAGCAGCCACCTTGGATCATAAGAACAAGGGCATCAGAGTAAAGAAGCTGCATTGCTGACGACTTCATGCATCTTCCTCCATTCCCACACTTCACTACCTGACTAAAATCTTATTTTATGCGAGTGAAAAATAAAATTTTAAGCTGTTTCGTAATCTTGGCCTTAATTCTGGGGAACTATCCTAGAAGCCATAGGTCCTACCATGAGTTCAGGAGCCAGGACTGGAAATAGAGCCCCTGCCACTACTTGGAGAATTTATTAAAAGGTTGTGAGACTGCAAATCAGTTCCCTCCTCTCCCCTCCTCCCTTCCTCCCTTCCTTTCTTCCCTCCCTCCCAGTGGTTCTCAGATAACCCAGAGGAATTTATAAGACATGAAAATTTTTGGACCCCATCCTACACCTTTCAAATTATATCCCTTGGCATGAGGCATGGCAATCTACATTTTACAAGCAAGTTATTCTACCACAGGTGGCCCATGGACTATGCTTTAAGAAATCCTGCTTTATCACCACACCAGTTCCCCAAACCCAGATGGTGCTTGTTTCATAGGTTATAATCTATCGTCTCAGTGGCAGCTTAATCAGACAAGGTAATGCATTTATTATTTCAAGTAATACGTGTCAAGCCCTGAAACAGGTGGTGGGAATGAAAAAATGAAAAAAAAAAAAAACAACTTCTATTCTGTACAAGTCACTGTTACTTTGGGTTTCTATATTCTATGGAAAGAAACCTAATTGTAATAAATGCAGCGATCACAGTCCAGACTGTGTTAAGGAAAAGATAACCTAAAAAGGAATTTGAGATGACTCTAAAGAAAAGTAGACAAGCATCAAAATATAGGAAGAAAAACATTAGCTCATTCATTCATTCCACCTGGACAGAGCATCAGTTTAAAAGATTCAGAGCCTGGTTCATGGTAAATGCTCAGTAAGATCTCAACAGCAAGGAGCTAGTAATTTGGATAACCTAATGGTCCTTTTCTCTGTAACAAAGTTTACACTGCCAAAACAGGCATTCAACAATATTGAATGTAAGTTTACACAAATGATTGAAACTGCTGTTACTGATTATTTAATATATGAACTTGGTATTTTTGAGCCTCACAGAGCCATCTGATAAGGGAGGAAAGCACTATTATCCACATCACTGCTCCTCTAGACCAATATTTTCATTAAGGTAATATTCATGAAGGCATTTCATCTTTGAAAAGAATGAAGTAGAATAAAACCTATAGTACAGTTAGATTTACTAATGGTGTTATTAATAAAAAAGAATTAACTACTTCAGCTTTTTCTATATATAACATTTATGGTAGGCTGTTCTGTATATAAAGTTATTTAGGTAATGGGATTGGATATTCTTTTCTAATCTAGTTTAGTTTTCTAATAGGATCTGACAGTCTTTCCTTTTCTAATCTTATCTCCCCTGGAATCCTAAGAAGTCAGTATAGCATTTATTTTCCTCTCAAAGCCCTCCTGATTACTAATCCAGAGCAGGTTGCAGAAAAAGTAAAATATAGAACCACTATGCTTCCTAAATAGCATATGGGAGTTTTTCAGCCAACATTCCACCACGATATAGCTCCATATCCCTCTTAGATACTCAATTATGGGACAATGCCTCTGGCTCTAAATGCCCCAAAATTCAGAAAACTCTGGGAACCACAGAAGTAAGAAAAAAATCAATAGTCTTATTTCAAGTAGTTCTCAAGCTGTCACATTGATACTGTTCCTGGAATATGCAAAACAATTTAAGAAAAAGACTAGGAGAACTCTTCATTATGTCATAAAGATTATAAATTTTTTAAATCAGGTGTCCTAAGGCAATCTCAAAGACAAATATAGGCACAGACAGCAGGATTTCAAAGGTGATAGTGAAATAACTTTTTCATTATCTATGAAAACGTATAATGCACTCCAGTTAAAAGAACAAAGAAATATACAGACTAGCCTTAATCCTTCAACTGTTAAGTCAAAAGTCTCTGAATTGCTGTCTCAAAGGGGCTTCAATTACAGAAGATGAAAAATCCCTGATCATGGATGTATTGAAACCAAAATGGTCCAAACTGCACAAAAATCCTAAGTACAAAAGTCCAAATTTATAACATGAAAATTAAAATGAGGTCAAATCATCAGCCTTGGACTAAAAAGGGAAGAGGCCTTTTGAAGGTAAAAAGCTGAACTTAAAAAGTTCAGAGTTTAAGAAAAGGGGAGGGGCATCCATCTGTCTTTGCTTTATGTAGTTCTCTCTCTTCTGTAACAACAAAAAATCCTACCTCTTTAGAGAAATCGCTGATTCTATTATTAAGGAACTATATAAGATGAGCCTGGAGCACCAGGTAGTTCCAGAAAGAAGGAAAGAACATGATACCCCAAACAAACAAAAATACTCACACAGCTGAGAATAGGTCAAAGGGGCACAACAGCCAAATGAAAGAGGTCCTAATAGCCACAACTGTTAACAATTTGAGCAAAAAATAAAGTAGTATTACAACCCAGAGTATAAAATAAATATCCATAACTCCATATGGATTAATTAATATGCAGAGGAGAAGAGACAAATCTCTCAGGCAGCAGAATTCCAAAAAATTATACAATTTTCCACCCTAAAGGAGAAAGAACATAAGCTATAGGCTATACACAGCAGAGTAAGGACTGCATGTAGTAACTTCCTTCCAAAGAGGATTATGAAAAGGGGGAAAAAACCTTTAGAGAAATATAATAAACTCTATGCTTCAGGATAGTGATCAAAATCAACATCAGTAGTCATAAATCATGTTTATAGTATGTACCTTTAATATTATATGATAAAAATGGCACTCTGTTTCCAGGGTCTTTCTCCCCCAAGTCTACAACCCTAGTCTAATCAGGAAAAAAACATAAGATAAATTCCAACAGAGGCACATCCTACAATACACCTTACCAATACTACTCAAAACCGCCAAGGTCAGCAAAAACAAAGAAAGTCTGAGAAACTGCCACAATCAGAGGAGCCAGGGGAATCTGACAACTAAACGTAATGTGGAATCCTGGAGGGGATGCCCGGATAGTAAAAGGACATTGGGCAAAAACTACATAAATTAAATAAACTATGGAATAATAAACTAATAATAATGTATCAGTATTGGTCCATTAATTACAACAAATGTACCATATTAATATTACATGTTAATATAGGGGAAACTGCTCATGGAGCTTATACAACAACTCTACTATCTTCTCAACTTTTTCTGTAAATCTAAAGTTATGTTTTTCAATTTTTTTTAAAGCTCTGAGGCAAGCAAAAACAGAACTGAAAACTATTCCATCACTCCATGGGACAAAATTGTCAGACCTTATGACAAAAGCCCAAAAGCATGCTTGGACTTCATGGTGGGGGAAAAAAAACCCACTATGCCAGAAGGCAAAGATACTTCTATTCCATCTTTGGAAAACTAAATTGCATCCAGATTTTCTTTTAATTAAGAAAGTAAAACAATAACAGAAGAGAAAATCTCAAGAAAACCAATTTCTTTTTATTTCCGACTCTGGGAATGAAAACTATTTGAATTACATGCAATAGACCACAGTCACATCTCTGAATCAATGATCTTGAAAATGCAGTCATGCAACTCAGGAGTGAAGGGTTGATGTATTTTTTAATTAAAAAGAAATTAAGATGATATTTAATATGCAGACAAGCACAAAGGCCTCACTTCTCCTTACAGTAGATGGTCATAGGTTATTTGCCATGAGTGAGATCTGCTAACGAAATGCGAGAACTCCACGACACAAGGTGTCAGCAGCACCTCACCCTCTTCTCCAGTATATTAGGATAACTTGTAGTTTACCTGTGCCCAAGAAAGTAAAACTACAGATTATTTAGTTTTACATAAAGTCATCATTATAAAACAGGTGACTTAAAAATACTCTTTAATGCATATTGAAGTTAATACAAATTCTGCACAAACGTGCAAAAGCATATAAGTAAATGCCGAACTGATCACCTCTACCTCCTAGAACTAGCAAGTCTTAACAAGTTTGAAATAGACTCTAACTAGCTCTGACAAAATCTAAGCTCTGAAGAAAGAAAGGGATGGAGGGAGGAAGGGAAATTACAAACACATTTGAACTTTGGATTTACATCAATTATAATAAATGATAAATTTATCCTTAAGTATATAGAGCAGTAGATCTCAGTCTCTCTGTAATCACAGTTTTCTTTTGTTTTTTTAACGCCAGCCAGCAGAGTGATTATAATCCCAGCAATGCGGGTGGCCAAGGTAGAAGGATTGCTTGAGGACAGGAGTTGAGGACCAGCCTGGGTAACACAACACCCTGTCTCTACAGAAAAAAAGTGTTTAAAAAATTAGCTGGGCACAGTGGCATGTGTCTATAGTCCTAGCTACTCTGGAGGCTGACGTTGGAGGACTGCTTGAGCCCAGGAGTTCAAGGTTACAGTGAGCTATGATCACGCCACTGCATCCCAGCCTGAGCTACAGAGTGATACCTTCTCAAAAGAAGAAAAGAAAGAAAGAGAAAGAAAGAAAGAAAGAAAGAAAGAAAGAAAGAAAGAAAGAAAGAAAGAAAGAAAGAAAGAAAGAAAGAAAGAAAGAAAAGAAAGAGAAAGAAAGGAAAGAAAAGAAAGAGAAAGAAAGAAAGAGGAAAAGAAAGAAAGAAAGCCAACTCCTCCCCCAAGAGATCCTTATTCAACATGCCTGTAATAGGGCCTATGCATCATAATTTTTTACAAGCACCATAAGAGTCTAACAGGTCACCAAAGTTGAGAACCACTGGTATGGTGTCTTATACTATTAGCTAATGACAGTGTAAAGCCCTTATAATTAGCAATGTTACTTTAATATACTGTTAATTCCATCTGTATCTCACTTTTTTTCACTGCTGTTCTCTGAAAGTTTCACATTTAAATAGCAAAAAAAATAAATTATTTGTAGATTTTCATAAACATAAATGAATTCTTTTGAAAATTGATGAGATTTTTTAGAAAAAAACTGAAGCCCCGTATTGTAAATGAAATTACATTACAATAAAACACAATTTACAATAGAAAAAATTATTAATGGTGAGCTGTCAAGGGTTCATATGCTCTGTTTAAAAAAAAATACTGAAACTCAGATAAAATCAATATTAACCAAAACACATGCCAGTCATAATATTTATTTTGCCAAAGGACCAAAGACTATTATTATGAATATCTCATCCCAAAAAAAGTATTTCAATTAAACAATGAAAACTCTAGAGTCTGAGTTTTGTATTCATACCGCGCAAACTTCTATATTTAAGCACAGGATTTTTTTCAAGTGTGCATAGGGAAATCACTGTCAAGTCAATTCGTTCTTTGAGGAAATAAATTGCATGTGGACACAGCAGAACTATTAAAAGGCTCTGAACAAATATTCCATACCAAGGTCTATTAAAATAATTGAATCACCAATGGACTAAAAGAAATTGGCAAGTCACATATAAGAAATTGCTTCCGAGAAAATAAACAAAAAGTAGAAATAAACAGGTACTTCCTTGAGAAATCTTTTTTGCTCTCTCCCAAGAGTGACCATATGGTATATACTAGTTGCACCAGCATAATCATTAACTGTATCCCCCTGGCCAGGCACAGCAGCTCATGCTATAATCCCAACACTTTGGGAGGCCAAGGCAGGTGGATCACTAGGTCAGGAGTTCAAGACCACCCTGGCCAAGATGGTCAAACTCCAACACTATGAAAAATACAAAAAGAAAGTAGCTGGGCATGGTAGCAGGTGTCTGTAATCCCAGCTACTCGGGAGGCTAAGGCAGAGAATTGCTTGAACCTGAGAGGCAGAGGTTGCAGTGAGCCAAGATCACACACTCCAGCCTGGACAACAGAGCAAGACTTCATCTTGAAAATAAATAAATGAATAAAAATAAACGGTGTCCCCTTCCATTCGCAAACTGTTCTGGCTTGGACAATAAAATACATAATCACCCTATCTTACTTCATCTTCAGCTTCCACCTCATCCTTCTGTTTCAGTCTCCAGCAAAATTTACTTCAGTGAGATGTTCATCCTACCACATCCCAGAAATAATGCTCGTCAGGGTCACCAGTGACCTCTTCTGTAAAATTCAACGACTAATTCTCAGTTCTCTTCTTGCCTAACACATCTCAGCAGCATAACAGGGTAGATGACTGCTTACGCCTTAAATCTTTCTTCTTGAATGATCAGGGATGGGGACGGTGGGGAGAAAGGAGGGAGACAGGGAATAAAGTGGGACAGAGTTGTGTAGTTGCACATTGTGAACCATCTCCAGTTTCGTTTGATTTTTCTTAAGCTGTCATTATCGAAACACAATTTGGCAATTTGAAGGCCAGACAACTGGTTTTTGCTGCTGTTGCTGTTGCCCTTTTTAGTACCCTTCCTGGAACATTGTGTTATCATATTGATTCAAGTGTCGTTCTCAGGGCTTCAGGACCTAGAAAGGGCCGTTTAGCTTTAGGAGGGAGCAATTTCATTCTGCAAAGAATCCTTTTGGGCAAGCAATCCTCCCCCCATTCCTTGACTTGCGGAAAACACTCTCTATTGGTTCTCCTTCTATATGTGACTGACCCATTCCTTGTTCTTGTTTGCTGCTTATTCCTTATCTGCATAGAAAGTACTGATTAAATATTTGTTGAATAAACACTGAATATCTCTAGCTTCTATATATAAGAGTGCCCTGGGTACAGATCTTTGGGCCTTTTCTCAATCTATACCCACTCCCTAAGTAATCCCCTTCAGTCTCATAGTTTCAAATGCCATCTATAATGGTGACTTCCATATGCATGACACCAACCTAGGGCTTTCCCCCTAAACTCCAGAACTATATGTTAACTGCCTATTCAACAATTCCACTTGGATAGCTAACAGACATCTCAAACTCAACAAGTCCAAAATCAGACTCCTGAATCTTCTCTCCATGCAAATCTGCTCCACCCAGAATGCTGCCCAACCCAGTATCACATCTACCACAAATACTCTATTCCCTGTGAACAGTTTTCGTCTCCAGATTGTGTAAGACAGCCCTCTAATTGGTCTCTCTGCTTCTACACCTATTCTCCACACACCAGCCAGATGGATCTTGTTGAAATACCGTCAGAGTAAGTCATTTCCCTGTTTAAAAACCTCCACTGCCGGGCGCGGTTGCTCAAGCCTGTAATCCCAGCACTTTGGGAGGCCTAGGAGGGTGGATCACAAGGTCAACAGATCGAGACCATCCTGGTCAACATGGTGAAACCCCGTCTCTACTAAAAATACAAAAAATTAGCTGGGCAAGGTGATGCGTGCCTGTAATCCCAGCTACTCAGGAGGCTGAGGCAGGAGAACTGCCTGAACCCAGGAGGCGGAGGTTGCGGTGAGCCGAGATCGCGCCATTGCACTCCAACCTGGGTAACAAGAGCGAAACTCCATCTCCAAAAAAAAAAAAAAACCTCCACTGGCTTCCTTCCAAAGTAAAAGTCAAATTCCTCATAAATCACCCACAAGGCTCTACATGACTTGGCTTCTCTCACTCCCTACTTTATCTACTATCTCCCCGCTTCCTCCTCCACTGCCCCCATCCCAGCTACAGATACACTACCCTCCTTGCTGCTCCCAAAACATACCAAGCACAATGCCACCTTTTACACTTTACTGTATATAGGCACATATTCAGTGAATGCCTTACTTTCCCTTTCACACTAATTCCTCTATCACCAGTTTGTTTATTCAATCTTTTTTCTAATGTATGTCTCCCGACACTAGTACATAAGTTCCTGGATCCATTACCGGAAACGTACACAGCAAGCAGTCAGTAAGGATCTGCTGAGTGGTTCTTCCACCAATGACTTTATGTCCATTTACAATAAATCAACTCCACATACTTTCTCTAATAATCAAGTGGCTCTTCCCCAATTTGTCCAGGTGCCTTTCCCTTGGTTGCTTGCCCAAAAGTATTCTTTGCAGAATGAAATTATTCCCTCCTAAAACTCAATGGCCCTTTCTAGGTCCTGAAGCCTTGAGTACTATACTTAAATAAATATGATACAAAACGTTCCACAAAGGGTACTAGAAAGGACAACAGCAACACCTACAAATATCAGTTGTCTTGCCTTCAAATCACTAAATCGTGTTTTGATCATGATATCTCAAGAACAATCTAATGAATATACAACTACACAATTTAAAAGTTTGTAAATATTTTATTTGAGAAAATAGATTAAGTATTTTTGAGGTAAATAGATGTTTAGGCTTACTACCTACTTAGGGACGGAAGAAATCCATGTAATATGCCTGGAGCTCTACAGATCTGAGCATGTATCTAGTTATTGTCATTCAACCTTTCAAGTTGAAAGTGTAAACAGATTCTGAATGGTTAAAATCAATTTCCATATAAAAGCATTACTTCCCATGATGCAACTGTAATGCGTGTGTCAAAGTTTACTAAACTTAATATTATAAAATCTATCCCACTAAAAACAAAATGCCCCAATAAATTCTCACAAGAATCTATATATGTTAGAAATGCATGAGTAAAAGAACACTTTGTATTTACAACTAGTAAACTTCTGCTCTGTAGGAAATGAGGGGAAGTACAAGTGAAACCTGACAAAGTTCTGAGTCTTTCTTGACATAAAAGTAGAAGGCTATACAAGAAATGTTTTCTTTCTCTACCCTTGCAAAGGTTAGCCATATTGTTGTTGCCAATAAACACATTCTCACTATAACCCAAATGAATGAAGTTGAGTTCTTTATCTTGGCACACTGACACCTCTGGATTGCTGGCAGAGTTCAAAGCTGCTTCATCAACTGTCCCTTGCCCTGCAGACACGGGGCATAATAAACTGTGTTTCCTGTCAATCAGGAAAATCAATCACTGCCCTGTAAACTGTCGATGTAATGCCATAACCCTAAGGGTTCATCATAAAGTACTAAAAATTATAGTCCATCACATCAGTTTTGACATGTTTATGTTGAACTGTCAAAACTGACATGTTGGCAGCTGGGTCCACAATAGTCTTCACACTTGAAAAATCAGTTCCAAACACTTCCTGAAGGCAGACTATAAGTTTGGAATGTGCTTCTAAAACAGAAAGCCTAACTTTTATCCTTCAGCTACTCCTGCAACCTCAAACCATGTTGACCCATATCATAAAGCACAGACTCTCTTCATGGCCAGCAGTAGAAGGAAGGCCAAAGAGGTTCAACATGGCAGTAAATGCTCCCTTTTAAAACCCTTTCTATTTGGGTTTGGTCAGGTTTGATGAGAATTATTTTGGGGATAGGTGGTCTTTAAAGCTTTGTGGGCTTCACATGTAATAACTATTAGTCCGTTCTCACACTGCTATGAAGAAATATCTGAGAGTAGGTAATTTATAAAGGAAATAATTTTCATTGATTCACAGTTCTGCATGGCTGGGGAAGTCTCAGGACACTTAGAATCATGGCAGAAGGCAACTCTTTACAAGGTAGCAGGAGAGAGAATGAGTGCCAGCAGGGGAAATGCCAGACACTTATAAAACTATTAGATCTTGGCCGGGCGCAGTGGTTCAAGCCTGTAATCCCAGCACTTTGGGAGGCTGAGGCGGGTGGATCATGAGGTCAAGATATCGAGACCATCCTGGTCAACATGGTAAAACCCTGTCTCTACTAAAGATACAAAAAATTAGCTGGGTAAGGTGGCGCGTGCCTGTAATCCCAGCTACTCAGGAGGCTGAGGCAGGAGAATTGCCTGAACCCAGGAGGCGGAGGTTGCGGTGAGCCGAGATGGCGCCATTGCACTCCAGGCTGGGTAACAAGAGCGAAACTCCGTCTCAAAACAAACAAACAAACAAACAAACAAACAAACAAACAAACAAAAAAACAAAACTATTAGATCTTGTGAGAACTCACTCACTATCACAAGAACAGCATGAGGGAACCATTCCCATGATTCAGTCATCTCCCAGCAGGTCCCTTCCTGGCATGTGGGAATTATGGTGTTACAATTCAAGATGAGAGTTAGTTGGGGACACAGAGCCAAATCATACCAATAATACTAAGAATAAATAATTATAGTATATAGATCTTTTCTTTCTTTTTTAAATATTCATTAAGAGGACTTTGACTCAAAAGTTATTTATATCAACACTTATAATTAAAATAAATTATAAGTAATATATAATCCCTACACACCTGAGCATATATAAAATACATATATATATACTCATTTTGTCAGCACATATACTACAAAATAAGTATAAATTAAGCTAAATTAGACATATTTAAACAACAATCTGATGTTCCCTGAGACCTACAGTTTGAGAGAAAAAACAACTGATAATTATTTGGAATTACAAAGTTTAAAAAGCACTTTCAATAACCTCTGTTAGATGATATAGATCACATAACACACTATGTCATCAAAGTACTTCTGCATAGAAGTCATTTTATTCACTCAGTTTAAAAAAAATAAAATGTAAAGATTTAAATGAAAAGACCTGGGTTTCACGAATGACTTCTGATTACACAGACACAATCACCACATCAAGAGTTAAATTCATACTGAAGGAAATCTTACTAAACCCAAAGTAGGCAAACCTTTTCATCTCGTGGGCAATCGGGGCTTTGAGAGAAATTAAAAGCAAATTCTTATCAATACGAAAAGCTTTGACACCAACTGCTGACTGTACTAGGCCACAAATTAGTACTCTGGCAAATGATAACACCTCAGTCAGTCTCAGTGTCCCTTAATCAGATCCAGGTCCAGGTGAAGTAAACAGAACAGGTCAGGTTTCTCTACAATTGCTTTTCTTTTTCATAGAAATTACACATACACATAAACACACACACACACACACATATATATTTAGAGAGAGAGAGAGAGAGAAAGACAGAGTCTCACTCTGTCATCAGGGTTGGAGTATAGTAGCATGATCTTGGTTCACTACAGCCTCCACCTCCAAGTTCCAAGCAATTCTCCTACCTCAGCCTTCCAAGTAACTGGAATTACAGGTATGCCCCAATGTATCCAGCTAATTTTTGTATTTTTAGTACAGATGGGGTTTCGTCATGTTGGCCAAGCTAGTCTCAAACTCCCGATCTCAAGTGATCCACCCACCTCAGCCTCCTAAAGTGGTGCTGGGATTACAGGAACGAGCCACCACATCCAGCCTATGTAATTGTGTGTGTGTGTGTGTGTGTGTGTGTGTGTATACATATATACACACACACACACATATATATACACACACACACATATACATACACACACAAAATAGTTTGCTAAGAAAGAATATTCAAAGGTTTTATTTTTAACAGAGAAAGAATGGAAAGAACACAAAAGCCCACAGCTGTACTATGTCCCACATAGTGAAATAGCTATGTATCACCCAACATGGAACATCCTCCAAGAGAAAAATAAGTAGTAAATCAGGGTTCAAATAACAGATGTTACATTGCCATTTGTATAAAAAGAATCTTAATATATATGTTTGTGTGTGTGTGTGTGTGTGTATTGTACTTTTTTTTTTAATAGAGACAAGGTCTCACTCTGTTACCCAGGCAAGAGGGCAGTGCTGCAATCATGGCTCATAGTAGCTTCAAACTCCTGGACTCAAGTGATCCTCCTGCCTGCCTCTGACTGACAAGTACCTGGGACTACAGGAACACAGCACCATAGCCAGTTAGTTTTTTGTTGTTGTTTTTTTCTGTAGAGATGAGGTCTCTCTACGTCAGGAGTCCCCAACTCCCTAGCCACATACCAGGACTGGTTCATGGTCTGTTAGGAACTGAGCTGCACAACAGGAGGTGAGCAGGAGGCAAGCAAGTATTACTACCTGAGCTTGGCCTCCTGTCAGATCATCGGTGGAATTAGATTCTCATAGGAGCATGGACACTATTGTGATCTGCATGTAAGGGACCTAGGTTGTGTGCCTTATAAGAATCTAATGCTTGATGATGTAAACTAGAACAGTTTCATCCCAAAACCATCTCCCACCCACTCTACCCCTGGTCCATGGAAAAACTGTCTTCCATGAAACTGGTCCCTGAGACCAAAAATGTTGGGGACCACTGCTCTATATCGTCCAGTATGGTCTTGAACCCCTGGCTTCAAGCCATCCTCCTGCCTCTGCCTCCTGCAGTGCTAGGATTATAGGTATGAGCCACTGTGCCCAATCTCTTTGACTGTATTATTTTAAAATATATATATAGAATAAAATATATACATATTTTATTATAAATACATAAATATATATTACAGGTATGAGCAACTGTGCCCAACCTCTTTGACTGTATTATATAAAATATATATATATAATAAGATATATATTATATAAATAAAATATTTATTTTATATATATTTATTATATTTTATTATATATATATATAATAAAATATATTATATAATAAAATATATATTTTATATTTTATTATATAATAAAATATATATTTCATATTTTATTATATAAATAAAATATATATTTCATATAAATAAAATATATATTTTATATTTTATATAAATAAAATATATATTTTATATTTTATTATATAAATAAAATATATATTTTATATAAATAAAATATATATTTTATATTTTATTATATAAATAAAATATATATTTTATATAAATAAAATATATACAGGTATTTATTTATTTATTTATTATATAAATAAAATATATATTTTATATAAATAAAATATATATTTTATATTTTATTATATAAATAAAATATATATTTTATATAATAAAATATATATTTTATATTTTATATTTTATTATATATATATATGAAATAAGTAAAATAGAAGCATTTCAACTGATTAAAAGGAAAGTGATCCTCGAAGGCAATGTATCACACTCCTAAGAAGTTGCTGGCCAACAATCCTTGAACATTAGGCTGGAATACAATAAAGAATCACTGAAATGATAGATAGTTTGGATTTCAGATTAAAAGTAAAGCAGATAATTTGTGCAACACAATCTAGCATTCTTTCTTCCTAAAAATTATTAAATAATTCATGCTGATCTGTCTGAGTAGATTTGAAACTTTTAAGAGACTAGGGAAAGGGACTTACAACCACTAATTCCCTAAATAGCAAAAGGAGACCTAACTCACTCTACTCTAAAAACACGACATAGGGGTTTCCCCCCACTGAAATATATTGCAGAGAACTCAGAAAACGTTTGTTCTTCAAAACTCAGGGTAAGACTCTATAAAACAGTCTTACATTTAAGAATTTACTCATATCCATCCCAATTCCCAATTCTATTCATCTTTTTAAAATACTTGATATACAACAGTTCTCTTCATCAATAGTTACTAGAAATGAATATAGAAAAGGTGTATCATTTCAAAATCATACTGTAGGACAGTAGAAATGAAAAGCAAAAGGGATGAATCTTTTCTGTATTTACCTTTATATCAGATAAATGTTTATACCAAATATGTACCACATTTAAAAGCTTTGTTAAAAACAAGTGAAGATGGGAAATGTATAAGTAATTACAGAAGATTAAAACAGACTGGAAAATTATTAACAGGCTGAGGTACACTTCAAAATATTTCTGTTCTGTTGGGGAGGGAAAAGCAGCAGCACCAGTCACATACTAGTTAAAGGAAAGCAGTGTTGCATTTACATTCATGTAGTCACAGGTTCATGTGATACTCATTTATGAAACTTTTAATTAAGAATTTTAACAGCATGAGCAATGCACTTTTTAAGTCAACAGCATCAGCACTGAAATTATGAGAACCAAGTATATCAAAGTAGTAGTAGTTCAACAAGAAAAGGGGCCTCTTTCTTAGGAAAAAAAATTAAAGATAAAAGATATCAAAATTACCTGCCTCAATTTCAAAATAAAGTTATAAAACTACATCCCTATATATACACAATGTGTGTATACACACAAACAAAATATTTGTCAATATATAGTGTGCATGCGTGTGTGTGTGTGTGTGTGTGTGTAAAGAGAGAGAAAGAGAAGATTTTCACTCTGTTTGTGCTCCTATAACAGAATACCATAGACTGGGTAATTTATAAGGAACAGAAATGTATTAGAGTCTGAAAACTGAGTCCAAGATCAAAGCGCCAGCATCAAATATCTAGTAAGGGCCTTCTAGACAGGGCCCCCATGACCTAAGCACCCCATCTCCCAACACTGCCATGCTAGAGAAAAGATTCCAACACAGAAATTTTGGGAGACAAATTCCAAACAGAGGACATGTACCTAACATAGTTATGAAACTATAAGGTAATTCAACAATCTAAAAGTTTATATTGAGGAATTACTTTCTAGGCAAATGTGCAAAGCAAGAAATCATAACTGAAAGTATCAGTTTTATTACTAGACTCAGTTTTTTAAACGCAAGAGCATGTACTCATTTCTGAATCCCCAGCATCAAGCAAACTGCCTGGTACACAGTAGATAATAACACTGATAAAAAAACTAATCAATGACTGAACATCATATCCTGGTTTGACAGAGACTGTCAGAGACCAAATGTCCAGCTATATCTTGGCTCAAGTCTGGCAGGCGGATCCCGATTCTGTGAACCTATCAGGCACTGTCATAGTTCTCAGGTCTTTGTTCATGGTTTTTCCTCTGTCTTGAATACCTTTGAGAATGTACAGTGATTAAGAACGTATGATTAAGTCCAGTAATAAGACACACTGATTAGGCACAGTGATTGGAATCAGACAGACCTAGCTCAAATCCGAGTTTTCTCACTTATTAGCTGCATGACTGAAACATTTGGAAATTTTATTTAAATCTCCGAGCCTGCAAAGTGTGGACTATAATAATGCAAGACTCAGTAAGATTATACATATAAAGAGCTATATAGAGCCTAGTACAATGTAAGTATTCAACAAATGTAGTTTCCTGTCCCTGCTACGTCTTTTCTTTTACCATTAATCATTCTCACCTATAAACCATAGTATTCAATTCCTTTTTCAAATAGTAGCGATATACATCTCATTTAACAGTTAATAAATGTTAGGTATGCTGAAAACATGATTTATTCATCCTATTAACTTGAAAATTCAACCTAGACCTGGCACAAAGAAGTTACACAAAGAACTGTTTCTAACATAAACTTAAAAAGCCATTCATTGTGCTGTTTCCTGTGTTATGAAAATAGTTACCCATAAAATGTGTGCACATGCACACAAACTAAACCATCACAATTTCAGAGTGTTCAAGTTTCTTTCCAATTAATCGTTAAAATGTTCTACATCAATATTGCACAATAGAAGCACAATTATTTCTTCTAATGATACCATACTCTGTATGAACAGAAACACAATCTTAAAACAGATGGGCAGACAAATGGACAGACAGACAGATATAAAGAATAAGGCAAAACATATTCAAGATTGGCATCCCTCAATAAAGTATCTGATCCAGTTCTCAATCAGCCAGAAAATGAATTGTATTTCTTCTCATGACATTCATTATAAGTCAGACACTGAATCTGAAGAAAGAAAAATGAAACACTCACAAACTTGCAGGGCCAGTTAATAATTTAAAAAAACACTTATAATTGTAAAGGCCTGGAAGGTTTCCATCTAAACTGCACTCTACCACCATAATTCCATTCACATCCACATCTGGAAATGACCTTGGCTAACAAAAGGGAATGTACAAAGTTTTCAGACATTATGAGACACTTATCCATAATTGTATGTATAAATAATATAGCTAATGAATTCTCTACTTGCAATTCCCTTACTTTAAGCAGATTATTTTTCATATTACAGGAGTGGATTGTCATCTGTTGGGCTCCCAAATCCTGTCAGGTCCTCCATCTTTTAGCTGACTGGCATTTATAAGGACTTTGCTGCTCATTAACACATCTACCAAAGGAAATGAAGGAAAGGAAAACAAACAGAAACAAATCTTTTATTTTGCTCAAGTGAGTTCTTACACCTTGTTTAGATGTATCATCAATTTTAAAGTGAACATTTTTACACATTTTAACATTCCAATGTGCCTTCTAGAATACACTGAGAATGCATTTTAGAGTCAATGAGACCTTAGCACAGTGTGAGTGTAAATGGCAATTGTTTTTACTTTCTTAGTGGCACATAAAATAATAATGCATCTTCCAGTTAACAGTATCAAGGATGCAATTTAGACCAGTACTTAAGCTATATCTATTTTTATCATTTTACACCAATATCATGAATATGTGTGAGTTGTAATGAAGTTTATAAATAAATCAAAATTGGTAGAATTAAAGATGCTAGGATAAAAGCTACTAAATATTAACAAACAATAATCAACATGCTCTCTGCTTTCCTAACAAAAACTAATGTTTATAATATTTAAAAGCCACAATTTCTTTATAATGTCATGAAAAAGCAGATTGTTATTAATGCTTTGGATCCAATGAAGAACACAGGCCCAAAATTAAAGTGAAGAATAACCGACTAAAGAAAACACCTAATATGCCAACTGCAAGGAGATCACACAGAAGGGGAAGTTGCCCCAGAGAAATGGGAGGGAGTCATAGAAGACTCAATCTAGCAGTCCTGAAGGGTGAGTTACAGTGCCCCATTAGGAGGAGGTAGGATAATCCTGGAGAAAACGCCTTATGCAAAGGGGCAAAAGCATGAAAAGCGGCCAATACAGTGAAAGGGGAAAAAGAGGTAATGACAGCAGAAAACCCAGAGGTGGTGGCCACATAGTAAAATATATTTTAGGACATTTTAAGTAATGATCAGCAGCTCCTTCTCCCCATCAATTTCAGCTGGAAGACTCAAATAAGTGATTTTTTTAATCTCCATTTTGATATGGCTATGACTGGCCTTATGGCTTAGAGCAATGTCAAGGTGCTACAGATAGCCCTAAAACTGTCAATGTCTTCCTTAGACTTGACATACCACAATTAAAATAAAATCACTCTTAACATTATTTTTGCTAATCAACTCGTGTTCTCCCACATTATGACTCAGGAGCTAGAGCTTCTAAAGTTACAGACTTCTCAAAGAAGCTAAAAAGAACTTGTGACTAAAATTATGAATGAAATCTAAGAAGGCATGTTAAATCTGCTCCCAAGTACAAAAGCCAAAAAATTTATCCATTAGCATCTGAATAGTAAGTGCCAACGCAGCAAGCTGTCATCTGAAACTCTTGGCATTCCTTCCTTTGAGCACTGATGAAGCAGGAGCCATAAGGTATGGCTGCGTAAGGAGGTAATTAGAATTCTCATTTCCCCAGGTATTTTCAGCCCTCAAGAGAACAATACCGTGCTATTATTTTATTACACAGTAAGTTCTACTGTTACACTGTTACATAAACTGTATGTTATATAAAACCTCTTATACAAGATTACTATGTATATCAAGTACTGAACTCACTCTATTAAGAAAGAAGCTCAACTGTGAGCTGAATTTTTATCTTATTCACTAGGTATCCCTAGTACTTACCACAGAGTAGTAAATATCCAGTAAATAAAAGCAAAAGAAAAAAATAGAAATAAAAGTATCATATATATACTCTTTCATTAAGCCCTACAAATTATGGGGAAAATCCTATTACTTTTTCTATTTGCCAAAGGAAGAACTAAGGTTTGAGAAGGGGAGTAATTTACCAGAGGTCACTTGACAAGTTGCATAACAAAGCCAGGCTATTTTAAGCCAAAATCTCCTGCTTAATCTCTAGGTTGCCCCTTTCCTATCTACGTGGACTTCTTGATGACTACACTTAATGCAATTCTCAAGAGGTCTGTGGCATCTGGTTTAGAGAAAACTCAGGAAAGGCTAATCAAAAGAGTCTCAGTAACCCATCAGCAGTTTCTAGAAGATTAGCACACTACTTATGAACAGTTAAAGTAGAAAATAGATAGAAAATTAGAGGAATCTTAAGGGCAGCAGAATATGCCACTCCAAAATATACCACAATGTACAAGGATTGTTTTAAGCTAAAGGCAATTGAGAAGAAACAAATACAAGAAAAGCTCTCTGCCTTTCCCCTATTTTGCCTAAAAGCGGGACGTAAATTTATAAGTGTCCCTCTTCTCCTCTCTATCAGAAAGGATAAGTAAATCATCAGCGATGACTTCTGACCCTTATCAGTCTACAGAAGGCACCAGAGAAACCTCTGCAACAAAGTACACTAACTAGCTGCCATTACTTTGCCCTATATTTACCATTAGTCTCCCTTTTATTTTTACCTCCCCAGAATGTGTACCCCTGAAGACTCAAGGTTATTTTCCATTGTCATATCACTCTGTAAACATTTATCGTTTTCAGGAGAAGATGCTACAGAAGCTATAGTTCTAAGCCACCTCTTTGACAGTCAGTTACTCTTTCTTTGAGTTTTCTCCCATGTATAACAAGATATATAGAGTTAATAAATTTCTGTTTCTCTCCTTAGTCTATCTTTTGTTACAAAGGTCCCAGCTAAGAACTCAGAAGTATAAACAGAAAGTTCTTTTCTTCCCCTAAGAACCTCAGAGATAAAGAACAACTTTGGTGGAAATTGTGGTTATTGGAATATCTTAAATTTTTCTGATTACTAGTTTGTTTCTATGTTTACACTATCATTTTCCTTCTATTAATCTTTTAAAAGCATTTTCCAAATTATATCCAACAAGTACATTATTTGGATTTTTCAAAGTAATATTTCATTTGATTAAATCTAAACCAGAGCTTAGGAGAATGTTTCAAATAATAATTTTCCACACAACTAGGTCATGACTGCCACCTGGCTGACAGTGATTGCAAGGTGCCATCCCAATTATAGGAAGCTTAAAATATGACAGAAAAATGTGTCTCTAAGAATCTGTGGAAAAAGAGAAAAAGCAAGAGAGTATCTCAAGAAGAGAAGCATCTTGCTTCTTTTTAAGAGTCTAATGAAAAATGGAGTACAAAGTAGAAGCTCAATAAATATCAATTGAAAAAGAACAATTATTGGTTTGCTTTGAAATTCTGAGTATGCAGACAACTTCCTTTTCTTAAAAAAATTAATCTATAATATCTAAAATAAAAAATCTTCAATAGAAAAGTATGTAACATTTTTATATTTTTGCATATAAACTGGAAAAATGAGTCATTTCTAAACTCTTATTATGTGTTGACATTTCATGAGACTCAATATTTAAATGAATAAAATTGAAAGAATGCACAGCACCTAAGATTACATCATATAAACATATGACTTAGTGAATGGAAACCCCTACAAATGCTGAAGCTTTTTTACGACAAAGTAAAAATGGCCTCTAGGTCAACTGATGCACTACCCATTAGATTAGAGTAAGAAAGCAAATATTTTTAAATGCTGATACAGTAACATGGTTATACATGCCAGGACTTCCTTCTTTTTCTGTACAACTTTTGATAGAGGGAGGAGCAAACAGAATAGAAGAAGAATCAAGCATATGAGAAAACACAAAAGTCTGGTCAGAAACTTCAGCAAGGGCACTGACTTAAAGTGGATCTCAATAAATTTTAGGGAATATACTGTAAAAAGAATTTTATTTGCATAGGCTATGGAGCAGGCCCTCACTGTTGGTAACTGCAATTGCTATAAGTGTGGATTTTCATACTATAGTTAACGTATATACTATTCTATACCACATGTATGACAAATTAATCTTCATGCACACTTTATCAATCTAAATCAGTAATAAACAAAACACATCAATATAAAGCTTGATGTCAAACTTGTTTTTCTTCAAATATGTGTGTGTTTGTGTATTTGCCTCAAACAAAAATAAAGTGGAGCTGTAAGAACTGTAAGTTGTCAAAATCAACGACAAAGTAAAAACGGCCTCTAGGTCAACTGACGCACTACCCATTAGATTAGAGTAAGAAAGCAAATATTTTTAAATGCTGATATAGTAACATGGTTATACATGCAAGGACTTCCTTCTTTTTCTGTACAACTTTTGATAGAGGGAGGAGCAAACAGAATAGAAGAAGAATCAAGCATATGAGAAAACACAAAAGTCTGGTCAGAAATTTCAGCAAGGGCACTGACTTAAAAAATGGGGAATTATCTACAACAGATTTAGATAAAACTACATATAACAGAAACTCAAGTGGATCTCAATAAATTTTAGGGAATATACTGTATAAAGAAGAGTAGGTTTAGACACCTAGTGATTAAGCTGAATGGCAAATGACATGTCCATTATGGAACAGGAAGAAAAACTACACAGAGACCCATCTCTGTATTCAATACACTGTTTCTTAGTACATGGGGCGAGGCAGGGCAGGGAGGGAAAGTGGAGAAACAGAATTTAGTAAACACCTGTTCCAGGGGTCATAAAGCAACATAAAAGAAATCACAGCCAGGTGCAATGGCTCATGCCTGTAATCCCAGCACTTTGGGAGGCTGAGGTGGGAGGATCACATGAGGTCAGGAGTTCAAGACTAGCCTGACCAACATGGAGAAACCCCATCTCACCTAAAAATACAAAATTAGCCAGGTGCGGTGGTGCATGCCTGTAATCCCAGCGACTGGAGAGGCTGAGGCAGGAGAATCGCTGGAACCTGAGGGGCAGGGGTGGCAGTCAGCCAAGATCCCATTACACTCCAGCCTAGGCAACAAGAGTGAAACTCCATCTCAAAAACAAAAAAAGGAAAGAAAAAAAGATATCACAAACCTAGTCCTTATCTTTGGCTACCAAATGGGAAAATCTCACAAGTAAAAATAGACTGAGTCTAACCACGAAATACTGTCAAGAATTCAGCCATTACAACTCTCTAGAATGTTCTCATTACTTCTCCATTAAAGAGCAAAGAGTAGACACAGATGTAAACTGGACCTGAGTCCCAGTTCAAGTAGCTGAACCTCTGCTCTGTAAGAGTTGTATGACAGCTCTAACAGCAGGACTCAACAAATAAAAAACATTCAATACATAACTGTAGCTTTTTAAAAGTCAGTCCTCCATTTTCTCATAGACCTCAATTTTTCATCCGTGTATTCAACATGGTTAGCACGCATGGCATTTTTATGAGCTCGGCATAATGACACTGAAAATAGAAATCTTGTGTCTGCCCTCAAACCGCCCAGAGTTTAGTGGAGACAGACCATTAACACAAGGCTGTGGAAGAGAAATAAAGGCGTAAGAATAAATCTAAAACCAGCATAGCTCCAGGGCCAAAGTCATTTAGCCAATCTATCCCAAAATTGTTTACCAAAATTGGTATTAATCTAATGAGAGAAATAACTCTCACCTAGTTCTCAATGTATAACTACCACCAACTGCTTTTAATAAATTAGAATATCTGCATGAAATTAATATAAAATTGATTCACTTTGTTTTTAAACTAAGTTATTTAAAAGGATTAAAGGGGAAAATGCCATATGTTGAATCCCAGTCACATTCTTTTTAATAGATACTTTCTCACCCCACTGTTAGCAATAAAAATTCACAAGTCTTATAAAATGTATTAATTTCTAATCATGAGGCCTATATTTGAGATTTTCTTAAGGAAATAATATGTATGGATATAGAGTTATCCCCTTTATGAATTAGCTCCTTAATTAGTAGAGAAGTAAAGAAAACTCTTTTGTACTAAGAGAAACTACCTACATGGCTTCAACTTGGTTGTGTTCTCTAGAGAATGTTTTTGAATCACTGATTTCTGAGGAATATTATGAGTAATCTCCTGGAAAAAAAAAGTTCATGTACACAAAATGTGTATAAAAGTTTAAGAAGTAACTTTTTTCTTTAAGAAACACATATGTATTAGTCAGCTCTTGAACTGCTATAAAGAAATACCTGATACTGGGTAATTTATAAAGAAAAGAGTTTAATTGGCCCATGATTCTACAGCTGTACTAGAAGGATGGTGGCGTCTGCTTGGCTTGTAGGGAGGCCTCAGGAAACTTACAATCCTGGCAGAAGGTGAAGGAAAGCCAGCACTTCACATGGCCGGAGCACGAGAAAGTGATGGGGGAGGTGCCACACACTTTTAAATGATTAGACCTCAGAACTTACTATCAGAACAGCACTGGGGGAAATCTGCCCCCATGATCCAATCACCTCCCACCAGGCTTAACGTTCAACACTGGGGATTACAATTCCACTTTGGACTTGGGCAGGGACACATATCCAAACCAAATCAGTATACTTAGTGCCCATTTCCCCTTCTCGAACAATTCAGATGTGCCAGAGCCATGCAGGTGCGTGCTTGCGCGTGTGTGTGTGCGTGTGTGTGCACGCACATGTTTTACAGGGTGAGGAGGGAGCCACCCAGGCCCACAGTGAGGTGTCAGAGCCAATCAAGGGTAAAGGGGGTGGTTGACCATGGGATGTCAGAGCTCCAGTGGGAGAGGGAAGCAAATGTCACTCTCATTAAGCCATCGTGGGGATTAAATCACACAGACGGTTTAGCACAATGTCTAGCAGAGTATGTAAACACATGGGGTAGGAATTTTTACCTGTTTTGTTCAGCACTGTAGCCTCAGTGCCTAGGTAACTACTATCTAATCAATGTCCAATCATATCTGACAAACTGGTAAGTTTCAGCATTAACTCTCCACTCAATAACTGGAATTATAAGGGAAGTTAAAAGGAGTTAGAGAAGACCAAAAACAGTGAGTAAAAAAGAAAAACAAGAGCAACTTCTCCTAGAGCAAAGAGGAGTCAACTCCACAGGGAACTCTTCTATACACTGTTGTGGGGTCTGTGGGGTCTTCTACCTCTGAATATATAGTAAGAAGCATGAAATGCTTGTACATCCCTGTCCCGTAAGTGTCAGAGGGGATTACCCAGATGAGGAAGAGTGACATATAAAGTGCTAGTCGAAAATGTAAATTGTTTCTCAACTCTTCTCCCTATCTGTGGTCCAACAGAAGCAAAACTGAATCCCAGGAGAAGGGAAATCACAATCTTGATTAAGAACTTAAAGGCACATTGGCAGTGAAGCAACATCTCAATATAACCATTGGCCACATGTGGCCAGTGAAAAAGACTAACAGGAGTTTGAGGCTTACAGTGAATACTGATGACCTGAATTCAGTTGTTGCTCCTAGAGTCCCAGCTTTCCAGCCACTGCACTGTAACAGAAACCACTGCACAGGCTGCTGGCACTGGGTATGAGGTCCTCAGCATTACCAACACCTTGTTTTTCATCCCACAGGTATCTGAGAACCAAAATCAATTTTCATTTATATGCAAGGCCTCCAGGTACTCCCAAACAGGAAGCTACAGTCTTCAGGGCTATTTGCCACCAGGGAGTAGTCAGGATCTTGTGCTTTCTGACATCTAAAGTTTTCACCACAGAGGACAGCCTGTTGGTAATCAAGTCAGAAGCCTCATTTTAACAGTCCTGACTGTGGTGTTACCAGGCCTCTGCCTGAAAAAGAGGCTGAGAAACTCTCACAATGTACAAGAGCGTTCCCAAGTAAAAGTTCTTGGGACTACGAAGATAGATTTCTGCTCAATTCCTCTGGCTGTTAAGGAATTCTGCTGTCTTAATAGTCTCTTTGGGTACAGGAGACAGTATGTACCTCACTTGGGCATTCTACTTGGTACTTTACTTCGGTTAATTTGCAAACCAGCCCTCTTGGAGCATAGTCCAAACAAAGAATCCCCATTGGAAACCGACCAGCAAGCTGTGGCACACTCTCAAACTCTGGGGCTCCACAGCCTCACTAATGGCCTCTAAGCTACAAGTCTCTATGATGAATTTGTGAATCCAAGTACTGAGTGAAGGGAGATGGTCTCCTAGCAGCAGCAATCTTTGGGGTTCTGGGCTCAACTCCCTGATGTTGCTACCAGATACATCTCTTTTAAAAAGCACCTATAAGCTTGCTGCTGGGCTCTTGTTGACTCTACCTAACCCACAGAGGCCTGTGACTCACTGGACTGATGATCCCATTGAGGGACTTAATAACCATCAAGGTGGGTAGAGCTCAATAGGCCTAGCTTATCAAACAGAAATCATACTTTCAAGGACCAGCTAGCCTACTCCCAGTGGCAGCTCAGCTTTACAAGGAAAAAGTGGCAGCTATCCCTCTGGGGAAAACTATCTGCACCACCACCCCCACCCAACTCTGGCATCTGAAGTAAAGTCATTGGCTCATGCAGCCTTGGGTTTATTGCCTGGGCTTGGTTCACAGATGGTTCAGCTAGACTCAACTCAATGTCCATAGGGCTGCTACAGCTGTACAATCTCAGTGCCAACTGTGCAGAAATGAAAACAGCTGTGGAGTTCCTGCACACAGTGGCAAAGCTCAAAGCCCATCTCACAGCTCTAGCCAATATTTGCCTTGATGAATCTTATTATATGACTAAAATTATTCCTAATGTCCTATCTCAGGCTGGCCTCATTCTGCTGCTTGGACTTTACTGATAATGTCCTTGGTTAAACTTCATATGAGACAAGTTCAATAGTCTGGTCTAAGTCTCTGTCAATCCAATTAATTAGAGTGGCTGACGCAGTGGGGTATTCATGTTAAAATTCATCAGAAGGCAAGACAACACAGGAATAAGTGTCGATGGTGCTGAGTAGTAGTTCTTCACGGGTCTCCCATGTCTCTGTGTGTGAGCAAAAGGCAGCCATGCTTACTAAAGATAATGTCTCCTTCCAGGGCATTTACTTACCACTATGAAAAATTCAATAGTAATAAGCTCTGGCTTTCTCTCAGGCAGCCCTAGGTGTCACCCGAGTCTCCATCATTCTATGGGAAGCAAGGTCTAGAAAACTGGCCCAAAAATGTTGCTGCCACTGCGGTAAGACACTGTCCTTCATCTCTGACTCAGGAGTTTCATGTCTTCCACCGGTATCCATGAAATTGGCTGACTTGTTAGTTTGCAACTGGGGTAAAATCTGAAGTGATTCCCTGTCCTTGACATTTATAGCATCCCACACACGAGTGTAGTTTATTATATTTTTAGGCATAAGAATGAGCTGCAAGTAACCATTTATGAAACTCCTGAAAAAGTTAAGAAAAATCTTAATAAGCTTAATAATGTTAATGCATCCTATTCCTTCCCACTCAGCCCTTCCCCCTACCCAAAAACATCAATATTTGTAAATGCCCAATTTTGTTATTTATATCATGCTATTTGAACTTTATACATTTCTAATACTTTATTTTCAGCTATGAAATAAACAAGCATAAGATTATCATTGAGAGCTGTAAAAACACAAGTAAATTTCAAAAATTTTCATGAACTAATAAAAGCACTGATACCTAAAATACTGTCTCTTAGGAATCTGTAGTTGTTTTCGTATGAACTTTTCTCAAAATCTAACATTCTAGTATATACTATAAATACTGTATCAGTAGAGGATAAATATTATAGCAGTTGCATTTCTGAAATGTTTAAGAATACCATGGTTTATAGAAACAGTAAACATGTCAGAAGAATACATATTCAGGATTGTGGGTAGAAAACATATGTCTATGTCAACAAGACTGCTGAAAATGATAGTTGATTTTCTTTCCTTCCCTAAGACAATATCAACTATCCCATAAAGCACAAGACACTTTTGTCCACATCATAAACTACCAAGTCAGAATATGTGCATGAGTACAGCCATGGAATATGTCTTTGTAAATGCCAGTTACCATTGTCATAAATTTCTAACAGTTCATTATAAACAAAACCCAGGAACAAGATTCAAAATTATGTTATTTCAAAGACAGGTCATCATTCATGATTGATTTCTGTACAAAGGCTATTGCATAGTAACAACTTTTAAACTCTGTAAGAGAAAATGATTTTCAAATTTTTTGAGTTTTTTTCAACACCAAGGCAATAAACATATTACTAAAATCCAAGATATTGTATAATTTCATCTGTAAATATTTCAGCATGTATCACCAAGAGAGTTCTTAAAAAAAAATAAAAAACACACTATTACCACATCAAAAATGAATAGTAATTGCTTAATATCAAATATCCAGATTGTTCCAATTTTCTCTCACATAGAAAAACATTTTTATACTTCGCTGATTCAAATGAGAATCTAAATAAGGCCCACAATAGGTCTCTTAAATCTCTCTTAATCCAGATTTCCCTTCTTTCTGTTGTTTTCCACGAAGTGTTATCTCTTGAAGGAACTAGGACATCTAAAGTTTTCACCACAGAGGAGATGTTGAAGGAAGAGTATGTTTATCCCACATACTGTGATATCATTTGGTATCTTCCTCTTCCTCTTGAATTTCTTAAAAGCCAGTAGTTTGTTTCTGTTGTCAATTTTTTGCCTCTAGATATACATCTATTGTTCCTAGCCAGCTCTGCAAGAGTGAGGTTGAACTTGTAAATATTTCTCCTCTGACGAGCTCTCCCAATATAAGGCTTTGTCACTAGAAGGCAATGGAAGGACATGCAGAAGGAAAAGGCTTCTCTTTCTTGTTCTAGTGTATTTGTCCCTCTGAGCTTCAGCATAGCATGCAGTTCTTTACAGCCAGGCTGAAAAGGTGTCATCAAGCAGCACCTTCCCATCGATACCACCCCCAACCCCCCCCTTCCCCCCCCACAAACACACACATGCCAGCTGATGTATCCCTTTTGGGAGCTTCCGCAACCAGTGCCAATAGCAGGGCACTTCACTGTCACCAGCATCCTCCAGCTCAACTAAATCCCCAGGTGGTTTTGCAACAGAGTACAGGAGCTGCCATCTGTTTTTAGATGACCTCCCTGGAGCCCCCAATAACCCACCCACAGATGGCTTTAAAGCAGAGTGGCAGTGAGCAGGGATCGCTAAGTGGTTTTCCACTGACACCCACCATCAGGTATCTTTGAAGAAGGGTGCCACCAGGTAGGCACCTCCATTTGAACAAATCCTGTTACCCACCCATCAGAGAGTAAGTTGACTCAGTAAATTCCAAGTCATTGTGTCTTCCCGTGAATACCTTCCATAGTAATCCTGAGAATGGGTTTCCAGCCAGCACAGAACCTCAGCCAACTACCCTCAGCAGTAAGCCACAGCTGTATAGCCTCCACCAAAGCTAGGCTCTCAGTCCTGAGAGTGGGTGGCCTCTTCCTTAGACACTTTTCCTCCATCCTGGTGGTGGTGACTGCTCTCCATGTATCTGCTACTCCTATAACTGTGCTACCCTACTTGGAAAACCACACTTTTCCCACAGATCTGTGCAAATTCTCAGTGGCTGCCTGGCTGGAGACTGCCTAAGACTACTGAGGTCCTGGGGGGGGGGTGGCTGCCATCACTACAGAGGCCTGCTGCCTAAGACAACTGAGCCTCCAGGCAAGGCAGGCAGCAACCATCACAGCAGCTCCAGACTGCCATTTTCCCTTGCCGGTGCCAGGTACTCTGGGTAGTTTGGACACACAAGGAATTCCCCACAGTGCAGCACACTGGCAGTGGCAGATTATGGCCAGACCCACCCCTCCTCAACAGGCATGGCCTCCCTGTGAGAATTTGAGCAACTCCAGCCATGGATATATGAACAGAACTCTGATATCCAGCCATGGATATACGAACAGAACTCTGATATCCTCAGTACAGAGCCCATCAGGGGAGGTTCTGCCGTGATCTCCATGAACCAGTGGTCTTAGTGTTTCCCTGTTGGCTCTAAGGAATCTGGACAGTCCAGACAAGCCGGATGCCCTCTCACCAGAGCAGTGCACCCTCTCCACCAAAGGGCAGCCCGTGTGCTTTGTTAAGTAGGTCCCTGATCCTGTGCCCCTGACTGAGTACCTCCAACAGTGGTCACCAGACACCTTTTACAGGAGCATTCCCACTGGCATCAGGTTGATGCCCCACCGGGAAGGAGATCCCAGAGGAAGGAGAAGGCAGCTATCTTTGCTGTTCTGCAGCCTTCAATAACGATATCTCCAGGTGCAGATGGGACCCAGAGGAATAGGGTCTGGAGTGGACCCCAAGCAAACCTCAGCAGCCCTACAAGAGAGGGACTGTTAAAAGAAAAACAAAGAGAAAGCAACAACAAAAAAGTCCCCATAAAAACCCAATCCAAAAGTCAGTAGCCTCAAAGATCAAAGGTAAATAAAGTCACAAAGATGAGAAAGAATCAATGTAAAAATGCTGAAAACTCAAAAAGTCAGAGTGCCTCTTCTCCAAATGCCTGCATCACCTCTTCAGCAAGAGCACAGAGCTGGGCTAAGGCTGAGATGGATGAACTGACAGAATTAGGCTTCAGAAGGTGGGTAATAAAAAATTCACTGACCTAAAGGGGCATGTTCTAACCCAATGCAAAGAAGCTAAGAACCATGGTAAGACACTATCAACCAGAATAAACAGTTTAGGGAGGCATATAAATGACTGGATAGAGCTAAAAAACACAACACAAGCATTTCACAATGCAACCACAAGTATCAACAGCAAAATAGACAAAGCACAGGAAAAAACTTCAGAGCCTGAAGACTATCTTGCTGAAATAAGACAGGCAGACAAGATTAGAGAAAAAAGAATGAATAGGAACAAAACCTCCAGGAACTACAGGATTATATAAAAAGACCAATCCTACAACTGCTTGGGGTACCTGAAAAAGACAGGAGGAATGGGACCAAGCTGGAAAGCATACTTCAGGATATTATCGAGGAGAACTTCCCCAACCCAGCAAGACAGACCAATATCCAAATTCAGGATATCCAGAGAATCCCAGTAAGATACTCCATGAGGACAAGGCACAGCGGCTCACACCTGTAATCCCAGCACTTTGGGAGGCCAAAGCAGGCAGCCCATGAGGTCAGGAAATCAAGACCATCCTAACACAATGAAACCCCGTTTGTACTAAAAATACAAAAAGTTAGCTGGGCGTGGTGACAGGCACCTATAATCCCAGCTACTCGGGAGGCTAAGGCAGGAGAATCACTTGAACTCAGGCGGGGGAGGCTGCAGTGAGCTGAGATTGTGCCACTGCATTCTAGCCTGGTGACAGAGGGAGACTCTGTCTCAAAAAAAAAAAAAAAAAAAAAAAAAAGGATACTCCATGAGATCAAGCTCCAACACATAATCATCAGATTCTCCATGGTCAGAATGAAGGAGTAAGTGCTAAGGGTAGCCAGAGAGAATGGCTAGGTCACCTACAAAAGGAAGCATATCAGACTAACAGTGGACCTCTTAGCAGAAACCCAGCAAGCCCGAAGAGATTGGGGGCCAATATTCAACATTCTTAAAGAAAAGAATTTCTAACCCACAATTTCATATCCAGCCAAACTACACTTCATAAGTAAATAAGAAATAAAATCCTTTTCAGAGAAGCAAATGCTGAGGAAATTCATCTCCACCAGGCCTATCTTGAAAAAGCTTCTGAAGGAGGTATTAAATGTGCAAAGGAAAAAACCATTACCAGACACTAGAAAGCACACTGAAGTATACATACCAATGAAACTATAAAGGAAGTAACTCAACAAGTCTGCAAAATAACCAGCTAGCATCATGATGACAGGATCAAATTCACACATAACAAGGTTAACCTTAAATGTAAGTGGGCTAAATACCCCAGTTAAAGACAGAGACTGGCAAGCTGGATAATGAATCAAGACAGTATACCGTTGGTATGCTGTCTTCAAGATAGCCATCTCACAAACAGAGACACACATAGGCTCAAAATAGAGAGATGGAGGAAAATTTACCAAGCAAATAGAAACAAGATATAAGCAGAAGTCACAATACTACTTCCTGACAAAGACACTTTAAACCAAAAAGACTTAAAAAGACAAGGAAGGGCATTATATAATGTTACAGGGTTCAATTCAACAACAAGAGCTAACTATCCTAAATATATATATATGCACCCAATACAGGAGCACCCAGATTCATAAAATAAGCTCTTAGAGACCTACAAAAAGACTTCAGCACAGTAATAGTGGGAGATTTTAACACCCTCTGACAGTATTAGACAGATCAAGAAAACAGAAAACTAACAAAGCTATTTAGGACCCGTACTCACCTCTGGATCAAGAGAACCTGATAGACATCTACAGAACTCTCAATCCAAAACAACAGAATATACATTATTCTCATTGCCACATGGTACTTACTCTAAAATTGATCACATAATCAGAAGTAAAACACTCCTTGGCAAATGCAAAAGCACTGAAATAGTAACAGTTTCTCAGACCACAGTGCAGTCAAATTAGAACTCAATATTAAGATACTCACTCAAAACCACATGACTACATGGAAATTGCACAACTTGCGCCTGATTGACTTCTGGGTAAATAATGAAATTAAGGCATATATCAAGAAGTTCTTGGAAACCAATGAAAACAAAGAGACCATGTACCAGATTCTCTGGGATGCAGCCAAAGCAGTGTTAAGAGAGAAATGTATAGCACCAAATGCCTACATCAAAAAGCTAGAAAGATCTCAAGTCAACATCCTAACATCGTAACTAAAAGAACTACAGTACCAAGAGCAAACAAACCCCACAGGTAGCAAAAGGCAAGAAATAACCAAGATTAGAGAGGAACTGAATGAGTCAGAGACATGAAAAACCCTTCAAAAAAATCAACATATCAGCCTGGTGAGGTGGCTTACACCTCTAATCCCAGCACTTTAGGAGTCTGAGGTGGGCAGATTACTTGAGGTCAGGAGTTCGAGACCAGCCTGGCAAACATAGTGAAACCCTAACTGTACAAAAATACAAAAATTAGCTGGGCATGGTGGTGAATGCCTGTAATCCCAGCTGCTTGGGAGGCTGAGGAAGGAGAATCACTTGAACCCAGGAGGAGGAGGTAGCAGTGAGCTGAAATTGTGCCACTACACTACACTCCAGCCTGGGCAACAGAGCAAGACTCAAAAAAAAAAAAGGAATAAATACAGAAGCTGGTTTTTTGAAAAAATTAATAAACTAGATCACTAGCTAGACTAATAAGAAAAGAGAGAAGAATCAAGTAGAGACAATAAAATACGGTAACACAGCTATTGCCAGTGACCCCACAGAACTACAAACAACCATCAGAGAATACTATAAAAACCTCTATGCAAGCAAACAAACTAGAAAATCTAGAAGAAATGGATAAATTCCTAAAAGTCATATACCTTCCCAAGACTGAACCAGGAAGAATTTGAATCCCTGAATAGTCCAATAACAGGTTCTGAAATTGAGGCTGTAATAAATAGCACAGCAACCAAAAATGCCCAGAACCAGACATATTTACAGGTAAATTATACCAGAGGTACAAAGAGGAGCTGGTACCATTTCTTCTGAAATTATTCCAAACAACTGTAAAGGAGGGACTCTTCACCAATTCATTTTATGAAGCCAGCAACATCCTGATACCAATCCTGACAATCCAAAAAAGAAAGCTTCATGCCAACATCTCTGATGAACATCAATGCAAAAATTCTCAATAAAATGCTGGCAAACCAACTCCAGCAGCACATCAAAGAGCTTATCCACCATGATCAAGTTGGCTTCATCCCCAGGATGCAAGGCCGGTTAAACATATGCAAATTAGTAAATACAAGTCATCACATAAACAAAACTAAAGACAAAAACCATATGATTATCTCAATAGATGCAGCAAAGGCCTTTGATAAAATTTAGCAGCCCTTCATATTAAAAACTCTCAATACATTAGATACTGATAGAACAAACATATCTCTAAATAATAAGAGCCATTTATGACAAACCCACAGCTAATATCATACTAAATGGGCAAAAGCTGGAAGCATTCCCCTTTGAAAACTGTCACAAGACAAGGATGCCCTCTGTCGTCACTCCTATTCAATATAGTATTGAAAGTTCTAGCCAGGGCAATCAGGCAAGAGAAAGAAATAAAGGGTATTCAATAGAAAGAGAGGATGTCAAACTGTCTCTGAAGATGACAGGTTTTGTACCTAGAAAACCCCATCAACTCAGCCTGAAAGCTTCTTGAGCTGATAAGCAACTTCAGCAAAGTCTCAGGATACAAAATCAATGTGCAAAAATCACAAGCATTACCATATACCAACAACAGACAAACAGAGAGCCAAATCATGAGTGAACTCCCATTCACAATTGCTACAAAGAAAATAAAATACCTAGGAATACAACTAACAAGGGAAGTGAAGGCACTTCAAGGATAACTACAAACCACTGCTCAAGGAAATAAGAGAGGACACAAACAGATTAAAAAACATTCCATGCTCATAGATAGGAAGAATCAATACTATGAAAACGGCCATACTGCCCAGAGTAATTTATAGATTCAATGCAATGCCCGTTAAACTAGCACTGACATTCTTCACAGAATGAGAAAAAATGGCTTTAAAATTCATATGGAACCAAAAAAGAGCCCATACAGCCAAGAAAATCCTAAGCGAAAAGAACAAAGCTGGAGGCATCATGTTATCCAGCTTCAAACTGTACTACAAGGCTACAGTAACCAAAACAGCATGGTACTGGTACAACATCAGACATATAGATCAATAGAACAGAATAAAGATCTCAGAAATAAGACCGTACATCTACAACCATCTGATCTTTGACAAACCTAACAAAAACAAGCAATGGGGAACGAATTCCCTATTTAATAAATGATGCTGGCTAGCCATATGCAGAAAATTGAAACTGGACCCCTTTCTTATACCTTATACAAAAATTAACTCAAGATAGATTATAGACTTAACTGTAAAATTCAAACCTAGAAGAAAACCTAGGCAATACCATTCACAACCCAGGCATGAGTCAAAGATTTCATGATGAAAACGTCAAAAGCAATTGCAACGAGAGTAAAATTTGACAAATATCTAATTAAACTAAAGAGCTGCACAGCAAAAGAAACTATCATGAGAGAGAAAAACCTACAGAATGGGAGCAAATTCTTGGAATTTATCCATCTTACAAAGGTCTAATATCCAGAATCTACAAGGAACTTAAATTTACAAGAATAAAACAAACAACCCCATTAAAAAGTGGACAAAGGACATGAACAGACTTCTCAAAAGAAGATATTTATGTGGCCAACAAACATATGAAAAAATGTTCAGCATCACTGATCAGAGAAATGCAAATCAAAACCACAATAAGATCCATCTCACACCAGTCAAAATGGCAATTACTAAAAGGTCAAGAAACAACAGATGCTGGAGAGGATGTGGAGAGATAGAAACAGTTTTACACTATTGGCAGGAATGTAAATTAGTTCAACCATTGTGGAAGATAGTGTGGCAATTCCTCAAAGACCCAGAACCAGAAATACCATTTGACCCAGCAATCCCATTACTGGATATATACCCAAGGGAATATAAATCATTCTATTATAAAGATACATGCACACATGTATTCACTGTAGTGCTATTCACAATAGCAAAGGAATGGAATCAATTCAAATGCCCATTGATGATAGACTGGATAAAGAAAATGTAGCATATAAACACCATGGAATACTATGTAGCCATAAAAAGGAATGACACCATTTCCTTTGCAGGGACATGAATGGAGCTGGAAGCATTGTCTTCAGCAAACTAATTCAGGAACAGAAAACCAAAACACTGCATGTTCTCATTTATAAGTAGGGGTTGAACAATGAGAACACATGGATACAGGGAGGGAAACAACACACTGGGGCCTGTCAGGGGTGGTGGCAAGGGGAGGCAGAGCATCAGAAAAAATAGCTAATGCATGTGGGGCTTAATACCTAGGTGATGGGTTAAGAGGTTCAGTAATTACCATGGCACATGTTTACTTATGTAACAAACCTGCACATCCTGCACATGTATCCCAGAACATAAAACAGAAGAAAATAAAAATAAATTCTAATGCTACTGTTACTCATTAATTCTACCATTACTCAAAAGGGGCTAGTGAGATTCAAATTCTATCATGAATGACTACATTTATTACCAGTAATATGTGGGTAAAGAAAAACTGCCTTATAATAATCATTTGTTTACCCTGATGTTTAGTTTATACAAGAATGGCAAGATAACACTTGACTTCTTTTTCCTTAGCTATCAGTCAGTCATTCTGGGAGTAATTTCTTTGTGTGTGTTTTTTTAAAGCCACAGAGAAAAGACACTGTAGTAAGAAATGACACACTGACAATTTACTCTGCAGCAACATGGAAATCCAGGTGACAGTGGAATACTACAAACTATCCATACTTTAATACCTAAAATTAATGAAATAAATATATTTATAGACAATGAAAGCATTTTTTGTATGAATAAACTCTCCCACAAAGAATACTTCTAAAAGGTGTATATTTCATGGAAAACAAAAACAATTCTAGAAACAAGGTCTCACATAGCATAGTGAGAATAAAGTAAACATGAATAAATCGAGTAAGATAGATCTAAATAAAGCATTCATAATTAGTGATATCTATAGTAACCAAAGTGGTAACTAAGAGTAATCTAAGTCTGAAAAGGAGATACAAGAGTCAAAGCATTCTTAGACCCCATAATTTGTTTAGAAGAAAGGTAAATATAGTGATTGATACGGTTTGGCTCTGTCCCCATTCAAATCTCACCTCAAACTGTAATCTCTATAACCCCCACATGTCAAGGGCAGGACCAGGTAGAGGGAGAATTGCATCATGTGGGCGGTTTCCCCATGCTGTTCTTGTTATAGTGAGTGAGTTCTCATGAGATATGATGTTTTATAAGCATCTGGCATTTCCCTGTTTGCACTCACTCCATCCTGCCACCATGTGAAGAGGTGCCTGCTTCTTTGCCTTCCGGCATCATTGTAAGTTTCCTGAGGCCTCCCAAGCAATGCAAACGATGAGTCAATTAAACCTCTTTCCTTTATAAATTACCCAGTCTCAGGTATTTCTTCATAGCAATGTGAGAGAACACACTAATACAGTGATTAACTTTATACTTCAAGTCAAACATCCAAGCAAGAAATGTTATGGTAAGGATGAAAGGAATGTATGCATGCAATATATACCTTCTCAAACAGTAAAGGGAAAGAAAATAAGAAAATAACATATAAAATATAACAACAAAGTGCCTAGAGAGGAAAAATCAGAGAGGAGATTTAAGAAAAAAAGAATCATACTTTGCACCAAAGGACATTACATTACAGTAAAAATTGGTAAACTGGGCTTTGTCAAAATGAAAAACTTCTGTTCTGCAAAAGATCCTGTTTAGGAGGATGAAAAAACAGGCTATGGACTGGGGGGAAATATTTGAAAACCATATACCTGACAAAACACTTGCACATAAAAAATTTTTTAAAAACTCTCAAAATTAAACAGTAAAAAAAATGAATAATCCAATTAAAAATGCACAAAAACCATAAAAGACATTTCAGCAGAGAATATATGGATGGCAAATAAACACATGAAAAGATGTTCATCATTAGCTACTAGGGCAATGCAAATTAAACCACAATGTGTTATCATTACCCACCTGTAAAAAAGGTTTAAATAAAAACAGTGATGATATCAAATTATTCAGAAAGTACAAAAAAACTGGATTACGTATATGTCACTGGTGAGAATAGCCACCTTGGAAATTAGTATGGCAGTTTCTTAAAAACCTAAACATGTGTCTACTATAAAACCCAGCAACTGCACTCCAGGGCATTTATCCCAAAGAAACCATCATGTGTGTTTATAGCAAATTTACTTGTGACACCCAAAAACTGGAAATGACCCAAATTCATCCATTACGGGGTCAATGATTAAACAAATAATAGCTCACTTCTACCATGGAACACTGCTCAAGACTAAAAGGAATGAACTGTTGATACACTCAACAATTTGAATGGATCCCAAGGGAATTACGCTGAATGAATAAAGATAATCTCAAAAGGTTACATACTATTGGTTCCATTTATATAAAATTCTTAAAATAAAATTATAAAGACAGAACAGATAAGAGGATGTCATGGATTAGGGCTAGAAAGGGAAAAGAGCAGAGTATGTGAAGCTATAAAGGGGTAACATAAGAGTCTGTGGTGGAGGGATCTTGATGTGGTACTTACACAAATGTACACAAGATAAAACCGCATAGAATTAAACACACACACAAATGCAAATGCATACAAAAGGTATGCATGTAAAAGGGGATATCTGAACAAGTCGTGTGAATACTACCAATGTCAATTTCCTACTTTTATAATGTATTTAAACAAGATGTTACTATTATGGCAATCTGGGTAGGGTGTTCAAGAGACCTCTCTGTATATTTTCTCTGCAACTTCCTGTAAATCTATCCTTATCTAAAAATGAAAAGGTAAAAAACAGACATCAACACTGCTATGGTCTGAATGAATCTCCCCAAAATTAGTATGTTGAAAACTAATCATCAGCATGACAGTATTAGCAGGTAGGGCCTCTGTGGAGGTGATTAGGTCATAAGGGCAGAGCCCTCATAAACTGAATTAATTCCCTTATAAAATAGGCCCACGGGAGTTTGTTCACTCTTTCTGCCCTATGAGAACACAGCTAGAAAGCACCACCTGTGGAACACAAAGTGGGTCTTCACCAGACATCAAGTTTGCCAACACCTTGATCGTGAACTTCCCAGACTCCAGTACTATGAGAAAGAAAGTTTTGTCATTTACAAGCTACCCAGTTTATGGTGTTTGGTTACGGCAGCTGGAACAGACTAACAGATACAAACTTTAATATTAAAAAATCAGAGAAATAAACATAAATTCATCAGTAATGGTCAAAAAAACAAGGCAAAATATCCATTTTAAAGACAGATTATCAGACTGAATATAAAATTTAAACCTAGCTATATGCTGTTTACAAGACTGATAGCTAACACATAAGGACCCAATAAGTCTAAAAGCATAAAGTTAGAAAAAAATATGAAAGAGAAAAACAGTAACCAAAAGATAACTACTACATTGACCTAAGATAACAGATCTCATCACAACTAGCTTGTTATAATTACTTATTTCAAAATACATTGTCAACTTGGCAATATCCCTCAAAAACAGGGTACTACAGAAATACGTGCCAAATACTGGTGACATTTCTGTAACATTTACAACGCCTATGAGGGTTTGGGACCAATATTAAATACTCAAATACTGTTAGACTGATTGAGTCAATGGTAAGTACTGCCAGAATTTTCAAATAATGTAAACCTCTAGGCAGTGGCTATGGGGGTCTGTTTGCTAAAACATTTATCACATGCCTTCACACAGGGCTCAAAGTGTGTAAGGTAAAACTTAGATACCAGTATATCCCTTGTCCTCAAAAGCAAATAAACAGAGAGATTATATTTTATTCTCACTTAAATAAACAAGTTAATTTAAAAGAAGATGTATTTGTCACACAAAAAATATTTAAAACCTTACATTGAAATAAACATTTCTTTAAAACTGATAGTACCTTTCAGAGTAAGAGCTGATAATTCCTAGATAGCACAGGTCTACCCAATAAGCAGTTAAATATCAAAACATTGCTGTATTAGTCCTCATGCTGCTGATAAACACAATATGAGACTGGGTAATTTATAAAGAAAATGGTTTAATGGACTCCCAGTTCGAAATGGATGAGGAGGCCTCACAATCATAGTGGAAGGCAGGGAGGAACCAAGTCACGTTCTCACGTGGTGGAAGGCAAGAGGGCTTGTGCAGGCAAACTTCCCTTTATAAAACCATCAGATCTTGTAAGACTTATTCACTACCACAAGAACAGTATGGGGGAACCACCCTCATGAATCAATTACTTTCCACTGTGTCCCCCGCATGACACATAGGAATTATGGGAGCTATAATTCAAGATGAGATTTTGGTGGAGACACAGCCAAATTACATCAACTGCTATCCTAATCCAGTTAACCTTCACTCAATATTCCTAGTAATCATTGGTGGGAGGAAAACCACAGTAAGAACTGAAGCAAGGGTCTGAAGCCTTAGCATGTTCTCATATAAACAGAATTAGAAATTAATTAGAGATATAGTTCTATAGTTATTCATATATATATAATCATAATCACATAGCTATTCATATGTAATCATAAATATATACATATATATATATATATAATCATAGAATCTTTAATCTTACTAGTGTCAGGTCAAGAAGTATGGGGCTGAAGTGGCATTGGAAAAGAGGTGACCCTAAGGCAAGATGCTCTAAGTCCTCTTTCATGCTGTCATAAGGGCTGCTGGAGGACGCCTTGGCTGTGTGGCAGCACCAGTGCTGTGAAAGCGCCCGCTGTTTAGCCAGCTAGGGGAGGAGACGTTCAAGATGGCCAAGAGGTCTCCCCCCTCAGGGAAGTGAGGAGAAAACTCCACTCTCCCAAGCTCTTGTGGTAGGCCTGACAACTGTGAGGTAGGCCCACAAACATCTGGGGACTTAACTGTCTCTATGTGGTGCTGTGCTTCAGCGGTCACGTTCTATGTCCACTTCCAAGTTCTGCTTCTGCATCTGGTTCCTCTTTTTCTTAGAAGAATCAGTAATAGTAACATAAATCTTAGTAACCTTATTATTTCTTGACAAGTATGAAAAAAGTGCTGACACCTTAGGTTTTCTCCTCGCCTTGCTTCTTCAAAGTCTTGGGCCCCTGTCTCCAAGACACGTGATTTACCTGACCCTATCACTGACCACCATTACCTCACCCTACCTACCCTTCTCCTTGCTTTGTACTCAGTAAAAGTCAGAGCGTCCGGGCACTTGGAGCCACTGCCAGACTCCGCACTTTGGTTAGCAGTGGACCCTGGGCCCAAACTCTGTTTTCTTTTTCTTGATGTCTTGTGTCTTGTATTTCCAGTTTCTCGTCTCCACACCTGTAGAGAGGGGCTCACAGGACCCTGTAGGGCTAGACCCTACAATCATTAAATCAGATAATAATTAATGTCCTATTTTACTCATTTTGTTACTCATTTTCATGAAGTATTAAAATGCTACTAAAACCATCCCTATTTTAACACTTTGTCTTCCTAAATGATGATACAATATTCAAGATACCATTTTAAAGCAAATTTTACAGGTCATATTCACTCTGTAAGTATACATTATCTTGATTCAAGTACTCAACAATTTTCTTACAGCAATAATAAAATTCGCTTGCAAAAATAAGTATAAAACACAAAATTCAATACTTGACTTTTATATTCTTGTCAAGAATGGAATTACAGTCTTTAAAAGGCATCAATAAAAAGGGTAACTAAATATTAAGAACAAAGTCTAAGAAACTACATAACTCACAAAGCACATATAAAAAATACTAGTTTGAGAATAAAGTTTTCTTAGTTGATCACATCTTCCCCCAGAAAAGAAAATTCCTAAACTGATTAGGTATTCTGTAAATTTAAAACTTATTTATGTGGTAGTTACTGTGTAATCGATTAAAACCGGTTAAGCACAGTGATTTTATAACTTGTCACATGCAGATGTGATGTCTCTTCTCCAGTCCTACCTAACCACTAACATAGCATCATTTTATAATCACCACAGAGCTAAATTTGAGTACTCTAATTCCATGGATTTAAAAATGGGGGTAAGAGACTACATTGGTTTTGGTAAATATCAAATTTTGATATCATCTCTACTTCACACCTCAATGGCATAAATGTGGTCTTCTATTTCCTTTCTATCTCCCCTATAGCATTATCTACAGGGCTTTGCACTCAGCAGATGACCAACAAATGCTTCTTAACTAAAACAACTAAGATTCAGCCACACTATTCCACGAAGCCACCACTTCCCTAAAATATTTCATCTTTTTACATCCAATAAGGAATATATAAGATTTCTATTAGCACCACAGTTCACTGAAACACAATTACAATGAACTATTTTACAAAAAGTCTCATTTAAACAAGCAGATCTCTCTTTTCCTCAGTAAAATAGAGCACTTTTTGCACACTACAGTTTTAATTCTCTAGTACTTCAGAATTTTTCTAGGGTGCTAGCATAGCAAACATATTTTTATAGTAAATGACCACAAAATGTCACATTTCCTCAGAATATCTATAAATTCTTTCAATTAAAAAAAAAACTAGTAAGTCCTCAGTTTAGAAGAGGCATTCAGCTTAAGGTAAATATACAGAAATTGTAAGCCTTGTATTGCTTCATCCTAAAAGCAAGAGACTGCTCATGCAGTGTTTTAATTATGATACCAACAATTGTACTTGTATTTCAGTTCTACTTTATTCAGCCAGACCTTGGTGTTTAGCCAGTTTGATTACAGTTCTATGAAGAAGCCCCCAAGAAGTGTTTTTGTCACTTAAACCGATCCTATACAACTAAAAAGAGACCTTTACTGGAGAGTACTAGTCCACTCAGAATCAGAAGAAAAGTGCCAGTTAATATCACAGCAAGTCAGATCTGGGCCTAACTTATCCAGATTTCTTGGACCTACTTGGGAGGATACTGACTGAAAGATCTTTTTTCCAATTTTGACAACAGCAAAGCTACAGGACAAAGAGGCATTATAAATACGTTAGAAGTATATGCAAATGAACTGAGAAGTTGGAAATTTTTATAAAAGAATTATACTCAGATTAAATTTCAAGGAGAGGGATAAAAATAACCTCAAATCAAATGAAAAAAAATGTTAAAAAGTTGCTGATGTGCAACTCAGGGACAGAGAGATGGCCAAATGGGAATCAACTGCAACACAGGTCCACACAGGGTCTACGCTCTGCCACTCTATCTTCCAGACTATTTATTTTACAACCTCTCTCACCTCAAACCTCTTTCCCCATTCTCACTCTCCCTTATAACCTTACACTCCTCTTCAGTGATAAAATGGAACCAATCAGAAAACTTCCACAAATTCATATAAACACATGTACCCAATTACCATCATCTCTCTGCTCATATACTCTGTGCCCCTTCCTACACAAATAAATAATTTATGCTCCTAATGCCCAACTCATCCTTTTGTGTCTTGGACTCCATCCACTTGCACTGGGAATTGACAATAATTTCTATAGTTCTTCCCTCTTTTATCCTACATTATAAATTAATTTCCTTTCTGCTGAAGTGCATAGAATGCTGTTAATTCTCCTTACTTTTAAACACACACACACACACACACACACACACACACACACACAAACACACACACACACACACACAGAGTAATTCCTCCTCAGGCTATCCCATCATTTCTCTGCTCTGTTATAGCAAAATGCCTCAAAAAGTCTTTTGAGAATTTTGTTTTAAAAAAGTAGTTTGTTTTAAAATAGTCAGTGGATACAAATCCAAAATAAATGAAAGAACGCTCAAAAGAAGTGTAAGAGGTTTATTTGGTTTATTTTTAAAAGCTTTGCAAACTTTCTCTAGATTTGAGCAAACATTAGTAGATTGAACAGGTCAATAATGGGTACCTAGAGTAATTGATATACTTTAAAACACAAGCAGTTTGTTCTGGCTGATAAATTAGACAGCTGTTCTGAATTCGATTTCACGCTGTTTTCATAAACAGCTAATTTCCTGCTACCAGTAATAAAGCTATCTGAAACTATACATAGTTAACATCATCACCTTTTTCTTTCAAGAAAGATATCAAATTACTTGTTTAAGGTTACTTTTGGATATATCCAAAAATATGCCCCCTCTTCAAAATACAAATAGCTACTACATTAGCCTCACATTTATTTCAAAATTATACTATACAAAATCATCACATTACAATATGGAGCTTTAAAAAATGCTATTTTGCCTTGTGCAAGTTTTCTTAAACTAATACATTCTTTACTTCTCACATTTTCACAGGTCAAACTTCTAAACTCAGGGAGAAAAAATCAAGTTGTACCAGTCTTTGATTGCAAAATCCAATTTACATTTTCCTCACCAAACCCTACTAATCAGTGTTATGCAAATTGCAATATAAAATTTCAATTCTAATAAAATTTTAAAGAAAAAAGACTTTAATTTCAAACTTCATTTTTCAAGAATGAGATTATTCCATTTCACTTTATATAAAGGAAATAGTTCTAAAGTAACTCCAAAAACATACATATTTGTATATACTGAATATCAGCATATTTCTAAATTGACATCATCAAATTCGAGAAACAGGTAACTATTCAGATTCTATTTCCTCAATAATTTGAACAAGTTCATGCTTCTGGATTTCTTTGTTACTAAACAACAAATTAAATTTATGCAAGGCTCTTTAAGTGACACTGTGTAGTAATGAAAATTCTGACTATAAAAAATGGTAAGCTAGTATTTACCCTTGTGGTTACGACATTCTATTAAAATAATTTATCCTCCTGAAGTTTAAGTTTCATTTCTGTGTTCCTTAGTTAAGTGTGTAACAAATGTAAAGTGGATTCTACACAAATGTGTATAAATACTCACTGGAGTTTCCAAATGAAACTATTTTCATAGAAAATTTTATTTATTCCTCTATATGTAGCATGTAATAGCAGAGGAAAACTACTTTTTCCCCCATATATTATCATGAAATTGCACATTCTAAAAATAAGACTTTATTTCAAATCCTGAAATCACTGAAAAATCTCCAGCCTTACAGGAAACTTCTTTTAAGTCTTTTCCTTTAATAATACATCTCTACATACATTGCAGCAATTGTGATGGCTTTTATTTGTATTATGTTTCAACAGTTTGTCACTTTTCACATTCCCTTACTGTTCCTCAAGGGGCTTATTAAAAGATTCAATGACAAATGCCAAGATATTCTGCTATAACTGTAATTATATTAAATAAAATGCCTACGACTTTTTCACTAAAAAATTATTTCTTCAACATGTTGGCTACTTTCTACTGAATCACAGCAGGAGTCCTGAGTGACCTATGATCAACTCAGACAATCAAGCCTAAATTCTTTCATTAACAACCACTCTCCATGATATACTTCATCATACTTCTTACCTTCACTGCCCTTTCATCAGAGGAAACAAATCAGATTTTATCACCTACAGCCAAGATGTCCAAAATCCCTAACTACCTCCTGTGACCAGAAAAAAAAAAAGGATGCTTCACTAGACAGGGCATACTGCTGGTCCTCCCCTTTGTCCTACTCTGTAGAGGCAAGCTAGCATCACAGGCTCCTTGGCTGAAAATCAATATAAGTTAATCCAACCACCCATCTGGTTCAATCTCTCCCAAGAAGGCCATGAAAATAGGAAGATTATAAAAAGGCAGAATAACAATAGAAGAGTATCCTTCCTACAAGGACAAAGATGTGCTGGGCAAAATCTAGAGAAAAGAAATGCCAAATCTGAATTTAGATGGCCATTTCAACCTGAAATTAACATTATGTCATCCAGAGCAAAGCCAAAAATTCTAGTCAGAATAAGTCAGAAGAAAGTTGTAGCTATTTGATTACTGTGTTGAACTAAGACAATGCTTCCTTTAAATAACATTCACATCCCAATATTATTTCTCTTTACAGCAAAGAAATCTTGTACTCTCAAGAATTGACCACAGCATTATCAAAATAGCCTTATATAGAGGCAAGTCTGAGGATAAAAACATATAGGAAATTTAAAGTTTATAGCTTTAGAAGAAACTCTCTATCACCATCTCTTTGGATAGAAGAAACCTGACAGAGATAGAAAACCAGGAAACCTTTAATTTAGGAGTAATTCAGCCTATTTTGTCATCCCTTGGAAACTTTACCATTTCTATGAAGAGTACATGGGTGTTCAACAGCATAGAATTCAGCTCTGCAGGAATTCACATTTTAAAACATCGTATTTTTTAAACCAACTGGATACATGAGAACTTTCAATAAAAAGATAATAAAATTTAAAATCTTGACATGTGCAAACTATCAGATCAACTGTCTAGAATTCAAGCTCACATAAAGACTGAATACACCTGAAATTACACGTGTAGGATAGTAATGGTTACAGCCCACAAGAATTATTTGTATCATTCTACCACTAGTTTGACAGTGTTACCACTAAAAAGAGAATTGCTTTTCAACCCTCCATGTACATTTAGCCTGCTATCACTATGTGAGATTCTGACATTACAGGAAAGAAGAAGGGCTCTTCTGAAAATTAGTCCTTATTTTAAAAGCTTAAGATACTGAACAAAGATAAAAGAAATTAAAGTAATTCTCAAAGAACAAACCGTCAATATATTCCAAGCTTCTTCAAGAATACTCAGATTTCAGTTTCACATTATAATTAGCTTTCACGATTGAAAGTTACAATTGCTCATGTACAATGACTACGTGAAGGAAAAAAGAAAACTAAAATATTATAATGCAGCCTATGATTTACTGGGAAAGTAGAGCTTTAATAAATGAAGTGAGGCTCAAAGAAAAATGGAATATATAATTCAGGCAATCATCCAGATTTAGAGCCCACATATTTCAAAGGCCATAGCTTCTACTGTCGTGGTTCAAACCTGGGGACACTTCCTCCACTGCCTTCCAACCTGCTGCCACTGCCACTTCCGGAGTCTCAATCTCATACTTCCTGCCAAAAATTCAGAAGCCAGGAAGTGTATCTGATTGCCAGAAGTATTAAAATCCTGCTATATTATGCACTGAGTGAGTTTTTATGAGGTAGTCTGAGACCTTAACCAACACTGTAACTTCATTTCCATGAGAAAATATATTGAGTTTAAAACGACAAACAAAACATAGACTTCGGATAAGGCTATCTGCATACATTTAAACTTAATTAGAGCTCATCAGCACAGCGAATAAATTTATTTTACTAAGGTAAACCTGACACTCTCCAGGCTCAACCATTTGCCATTAACTTAAAAAAAAAAATTAAACCAAACAAGTATCTTATCTTCAGCTTTGCACAAAAGCCAGAAACTGACTTAAAATTCACAGTAGCTGCATACACCAACTTAAAAAATGCTCATGACCCACAGCCCTTTCCCTTATGCTATTACATGGCAGTATGAAACATTTAGCACATATTACCATACAATCCTATATTGATGACGTTATGGTAATTGGTTGTAGATTTGTTTCTGTGTTTTCAAACACTTTCTAGTTTTACCAAAAATAGGGTGAACATATCTATATAAGTACTTTATTAACAGAATCCTATATTTTAAGACTGACTATTCATCAACGATTCTCTCATAAAGTAAGGCTAAAATACAGCAGGTGGTGGTTTGGACAAAGGGACAATTTATATTACAAGTGACTTTGAGAACTTTTTATATATATCTTCATTCCATTTTAATAACCTGTTTTGAGGACTTCTTTAGTTCCCTTTATTTGGATCTCAATACACAGATCCTTAAGATCCAGGGCACATTGAAAGGAAACTTTAAACCAAAGAGACGGGAAAAGTAAAAAATTTTCTAAAAGGCTGAGAAGAGAGAAAAGGGAAAGGGGAGAAGGCCAGGAATAGTCTGTAATCAATCTTTGTTTTGTATTACTACTACTTACTGTAACTTATAAGGTGCAGGCAGCCGCTGCAGGTCCAATTTCAAGTTATGTCGCTAAACCAATGAAAAAACGTTTATAACTTTTCTGAGATCCCATTTTGTCCTAAGTGAACCCTTAAACAGACCTAATTTAGATGAACTCAAACCAGCAATTAATAACTTCCTAGACCCACTGATTTTTGTCACTTGTTAAATCCTCCTGAAACATACATTAAAACCTGATGCTATAGTAGCCATAGTACTAACACAAAGTAACAAATATATTTACATTTTTATTATACTTTGACAGCATTTTTCCCTTAACAGACTATTTAACATATTATAAACTGTAATATGCACTAAAATTTTTCAGGAAGTGGGCTATTTATATAACATTCACCCAGATGCTATCTAATATAGTTTAAGTTGACTAGAATAACACTGTGTAGACAGCTTTTCTTCTATGAGTTATGACTCACATAAAAAATTAGAGCAAATATAACTGCTATTGTTTTTAAAACTCTTAAATATGCAATCACCACCTCTCTTCTTACAGTGGCTTTCCCGGTCAAATATGTTTTTATTAAGTCTAAAATCCTGTCATGGTGTTGTCTTCTCTGAATCAGTTCCAATTTACTCCCATTCCATCATAACCTTAATTCATTTGGCATTCAGTCACTACCATGTACTATCTAAATCGGAAGCTCTACAAAAGCTCTAAAATCTCTTGGGCTCCAAGGTTTTCTATATGCTAGCCTTCGATTCTGTTTCCTAATAACGTTATCCATATATAAACATAAAAAATCTTCCCCAACCTTTTACAAACAAAGCCTCTTCTAGGAAACTGAACAATAGAACAGTAATTCAGCCACTATTAGAAAGATTTAATGTATAACGCTGTTAAGATTCTGTAAGAATACCAGAGCATTCTACTAAAAAACCTTTTAAGTAAAAACAGGCAGGTTATCTAATTATTTTAAAATAACTGATGAAAGGGATATGGTTGAAAATAAACGTATCATTCTCATATATATTATTACCTAACTTTTTACATGTATATCAAAAGGAACTTTTCTTTTTACTTAAGTGTTTAAAAACGCATGAGTAACATACACAATTAAAGAAATGTAAACATTGTCTTACTGTACCACCTCACCTCTCTAGCAAACTGAGACTCTAACCAAAAGCATCTAAGACATTTCTGTGCAACAAACATAGACGTCAAAAGGTCCAGGAATAAAGAAAAACACAAATTTTCCTCAAAATATAGGCTTAATGCCTTCATTTGCTACTTTTTCCTCTTTTCCTATATTCCTTCATTTACTCCTAGTTCTGACATAATTCTAACAACTATTTGGTTTGTGAAATAATAGCACATTGGAAGTAACTTTGGAAAACAGTATTTTGACTAGATACTGTAAAGCTGAAGACGAAAAGACTATATACAAAATTTGTACTCTAGTTAATAAGTCTGCTTCTCTCAGGGATATGGGCTGGTAATCCTTTAAATGTATACTATATACTTCACTTTATAGGTGCACTATGTATGAACAAATAAGTATATTATAGGTAATGAGAACCAAGTTTTTCAATCTCAGAGAAATTACAAAAAATAAGACTAGAATGAACTCTGTACAGTCGGAACTGTAATCCAATGTAACAGCATGAACTAATGTTTTCTATTATACATGAACACTAATACATAAATATACATACCAAAATATAGGTTTCTATGTATGCATGAGTTAGTATACCTATTTTCCTGACTCTAGTCACTGACAGAACCTTGAAGCAATTGACACCACAGTAGCAATGAGCACAGAGAGCCCCGAAATCTTGGCTTCTGGATACTATTCTCCAATAACTGGTCAAGGCACCTTAAAGTGGTTGATTCTGGGGCTGGGGCAGGGAACAAACAAGATGAGCCTAGAGCATCCTGTGGTGCCAGAAATTAAGAATGCTCAAAAATAATGGGAATATGTCAAAAGGGCCCAAGAACCAACCTAAACTTCCAACAGCCAAAGCTAGAACACTGAGCAACAAAATAAATAGCACTGAATTACAATACATAAAATATCTATATATTCATACTGATGTGAATTATAATAAATTTCAAATAATGAAGAAGCTCTTCCTTACAAAAGAATCCTAATTAATAAATGTAAAAGGGAGCCAGGCAGAATGGCTCACGGTGGGAGGCCAAGGCAGGCAGCTCACAAGGTCAGGAGTTCAAGACCAGTCTGGCCAACATAGTGAAACCCCATCTCTACCAAAAATACAAAAGTTAGCCGGACATGGTGGCATACATCCTGTAATTCCAGCTACTTGGGTAGCTGAGGCAGGAGAATTGATTGAACCTGGGAGGCAGAAGTTGCAGTGAGCCAAGATCAGGCCTACAGAACTCCAGCCTAGGCAACACAGCAAGGCTCCATCTTGAAAAAAATAAAAAATAAAAAATAAATAAATGTAAAAGGAAAAAGGAAAGAAGAAATCACCATTAGAACAGCATGGGAATAACTGTTGCAGATAAAAACCCATTGAACAATGGGATATAAAATATTGAGCCAAAGTTTGAGAAGAAACAGAATATGTGCATAATTACAAAGTATCTATCTGAAGATATTTAACTGCAAAAAGAAAGTAGCTTTAAAGTAGGAAAAAGCTAGGTAAGAACAACTTATTCAAGCATGAACAAGGTTACCTGCACCAGTAAGACACATCAACAAAACGTACCCTTGACATCATGCACTGAAAAGGGAACATCGTTTCTGTGGGCCTCTTGGCAAAAATGCATTATTTATACCTAACCATGAGGAAATATCAGACAACCCCAAATTTAGGGACATTCTATAAAATAACTGACCACTATTCTTCAAAAGTATCCAGGCCATGAAAGACTTGGAAAAATTAAGAGACACAGCAAGTAAATGCAATATGGGATCCTGGATCTGATCCTACAACAGAAAATGGGTATTGGTGAAAAAACTGGCGGGCACTAAATAAAGCTTGTAGTTTAGTAAACAGCATTATACCAATGTTAATTTTTAATTTGTGGTTATACAATGTGTTAACAGTAGTAAAAGCTAGGTGAAAGGTATAAGAGAATTCTATTTTTGCAACTTTTTGGTAAACCTAACATCTCAAAATAAGAAATGTATGGTTGCAACTTTAAAAGGAGAAAGATACTTGTAATAACAAAATTCACTGCAGACAAAGCAAAATGGAGTAAAATGCACTCCTTCCACAAAATTGATTATGTATGAAATTATATACAATGTGTATATAAGGTGATAAACCACTCTAGAACTATATTGATGGTTCCCAAACCGCACCCCCTAATAACGAAGTGCTTGTACACTCAGCTCTGAGCTGGGTCATGTGATTGCTTTGGCAATGTAGCATTAGTATGCATAAGGCGAGGTTCTACATCAGGGATTACTTTCCTGGTAGGCATCTTCTTGGAGCCCTCAGTAAAGTGGTCCAAGAACCACACTGGAGAAATCATGTGGAAAGAGATGCCTAGCCAGGCCTTTTCCAGGCCTGCCAGAAAAGGCACCTAACATGTGAGTAAAGAAGCCATATTAAATGTTCCAACTTCAAAAGGTGGCAATTGGAGCAGAAGAAAGACCCACCTGATCCAGCCCAGATTGCAGAATCATAATGAAAAAGTAAAATCATATTTGGTGTTATACACAGTTCATACAACAGTCAGCTGTCTATTAAAAGTTTCAATGTGTGTAAGATTCTTTGCTTTATAAGAAAGACAGTTTGGAAACACAGCAGATTAAGCTGATACATATATATAACTCTTCTTTTTTTTTTTGTTTTTTTGAGAGGGAGTCTTACTCTGTTGCCTAGGCTGAAGTGCAGTGGTGCAATCTTGGCTCACTGCAACCTCCACCTCCTGGGTTCAAGCAATTTTCCTGCCTCAACCTCCCGGGTTGCTGGGATTACAAGCGCGCGTCACCATGCCCAGCTAATTTATTTTATTTTTAGTAGAGACGGGGTTTCAACGTATTGGCCAGGCTGGTCTTGAACTCTTGACCTCAGATGACCCTATCTCTCCCAAAGTGCTGGGATTACAGGTGTGAGCCACTATGCCTGCTCCATATACAGAACTCTGTTAGTATGAACTCCTCTAAATGCTGGATAGAATAAATAAATAAACACTGCTCTCTAAAAATATAGCTGCCCTTATAAGAGAGGAAAATCCCCAAGTTCGTGTGTAGTTGGGGGCAGGGGTTGCCAAGAGGAAATTTAAAGCCAGAATAACAAACTCATGAACAGATGCTGCTAAGGCTCAGGGGCAAGAGGGAGAGTGAAGGAAGTCTAGCCCAAGGTTGTGGAGCCTTATTGGTTAGGGTTTTGACACCAATGCAAGGACAGAAGAAAAAAAATCATGGGACATACAAGGTAGAGATTTGGAGCTGAGCAGCCTGGCAAGTTAATTTAAATGTCAACTCACTGTCTAAATATATGTAGTAGGACGCTTAGCATAGGAGACACAAAGATAAGTAAGAATTCATGTTGCGCCCGGCGCGGTGACTCACGCCTGTAATCCCAGCACTTTGGGAGGCCGAGGAGGGTGGATCACGAGTCCAAAAGATCGAGACCATCCTGGTCAACATGGTGAAAGTTTCCGTTTCTACTAAAAATACAAAAAATTAGCTGGGCATGGTGGCGCGTGCCTGTAATCCCAGCTACTCAGGAGGCTGAGGCAGGAGAATTGCCTGAACCCGGGAGGCAGAGGTTGCAGTGAGCTGAGATTGCACCATTGCACTCCAGCCTGAGTAACAAGAGCAAAACTCCATCTCAAAAACAAACAAAAAATAGAATTCATGTTGCTGCCTTCCAAGAGCACAGAGAAGCACACATATCAACTACAGTACCATTCAATAAGTGATACTGCCTTGTGATCCTCAGTTTACTTTCTCTGAACTCTCTTCCTCTCCTAAAGCTTAAAACTACACAATCCTTTCTCTTAGACATAAAGAGTATACATAGTAATATAAAAAGAAAACACCATAAATATGAGAATAAAAATTAAAATTATGTCCCAAACCACTACAACTACATCTCAGGTATTTATGACATACATTACTGCTTTGGTAAGTTAACCCATAGAAGATTACCAAGTAATGTTTAATGTAAATCCCTGAATGCCCATTAAAATTTGAATTTCAGATAAAAGCAAATAATGTATATGCTTTAGCACATAATCAGACCACCTAGTACCTTCAAATAGTGCCTGGCCAATAATACGAACACAGTGAACAAAACTGCAATGTTGGGAATGGTTCCATATAAAATAAGCATCTCAGGTAGAAGAATAAAAAAAATCAAGGCAGATTATACTGTGGGACAAAGGAATCTATCAGAGAAACCTGTCACAAGTAACAAGGCCTTGTCACTAGCTGGGATTCAGAAGCAAGAATCTCATATTTGAGAAGCTCTGGAATGGGCAGAAAACAAAGAGCAAGGTAAACTCCCAGATGCAGAGACCACATTCCTGGGAGCATTGAAAAAAGGCTTCCAAGAAAAAGCAGGGATTGAATCACTTAATCTGAGATCATAGATAGCAAATACATCCTGGAAACTTTCACCTAGAATATTCAAATCCCAACTACAAGCAAGATTATAACTACTCCAAATGTTGAGTATTGGGCTAGAATTCCTGGAAGTCATCCTGTGGCTGATTCTGTCCACTGTCTCCACCATATCCATCCATCCAACTTCTCTGTCAGAACCACTTCAGTTTATTTAGTTGGCAGTATGCCCACATCACAGAGAAGATGAACTGTTCTGGCCAAAATCAGTCATAAGAACAGGATTCCATGTGACTGCTTTTTAGGAATGGCCATGTAACCTAGTTCCAGCCAAAATGAAATAAAACAAAAGTCAATTATGTGAACTGTGGGTCCTCTAAGAAAGCTTTTACTTTTCTGATGTAAGGGGATGAACGAGGTTGGCATGACCCTTTTTAAAATTCCTCCAACTTTTCTTTCTGCTTAGAATGCATCCTTGATGCCTCAAGTTGTAATAACCACCTTCCCTCTAATGAGATCATAAGCATGAGGCTAATGGCCAACACAGAAAGACAGAAGAGCACAAGAACAGGCCTGCATCCTATCAACATTGTACAGCAGCTGCGTCAGCCCTCCACCACCTCCCTCCAGATTTATCATTTAAGAAAAATCAATTCCAATTGTTCAACCCACTGTGAGATGAGTTTCTCTATTACCTACACCCAAATATATTCCTTAACTGATGTGCCATTTCCCACTAAGTACAGTGATAGACTCACTGACCAGGTTGAGAATAAACTTAAAGTGATCTCAGAGAGAAGAGATAAAGAGGTTGGGGGAAAACGTCTTCAAAGAAAAATAAAACTACAACAGCCATACCACATATAGACACAAGAATCAGGATTGTGGTAGTGGTTACCCAACAGGCTCTGCAGCCAGAGTGCTTGGGTCTAAAGCTCGACTCTGATGCTTCCTGGACATATGACTTTGGACAAGATAGTCAACCTCTCTGCATCTATCTCAGCATTCTCATTTCTAAAATGAGGGTAACCATGTATTCCCCTTAAAAATTATTATGAGGATAATCAGGTTAACACACAGAAAACTTGGAATAGCTCCTTGCATACAGTAAGTAAGCTCTCAGTAAATACTGGTAATCATCTGTATTATGCAAACATGTAAATATATAAAAATGAATGATACAGTTTATGCAGCACAAACATGACTCAAATTGTGTGGTACAAGTGAGCAGAAAATTCCTCACAGAACTCAAAATACGTTGTCTCAACTGAGTAGTGCTTCTGTGTCTATTAATAGCTGCATCAACAGCTCTAACTCTTGGAGGGCATAAAAATGACGCTATTTCACAACAAGAAGACTGACTAAACATAAGCCATTTACAAAAAAACAGTGAAAGGCCAAAAGCGTAACATGAGATTTCATCTCGAGTATTGTTCTTACCTGGCAAGTGGAAACAATAACTCATCTCCTAACAGTAATAGAAAGGTTACATTTATGATAGGCTTCAAGTATACAATACCACCATACGCATAATCCTTTCATAGTTATCTAGTGTCACAGTCCAATGCACACTTCAAGGGAATCGCTAGTTCCTATGAATGTAATTAGCATGAGCTGGTCTGCACATGGGTTCCCTTCACTTGCAGGTTTTTTTAATCAACAAGAATTGTCACAGGCAGATTCTAATATATCCACCCAAACAGGTAACACTAAATCAGCTGAATTGATAATAGGCAAGAGAGAACGTTCAGAAACCAATTGTTTCTATGATAATAGTTAATTTAGATAAAGACAGACAGCAAGAATTATAAAAGTAAACTATTTTATAGTTTGGAACAAAACAGTTTAAGTATTCCTCCAGGCTTCCCACACCCTAACTACTCTGGCTTTGTAAGCTACTTTAGAGCTATGGGTATTGGACACCTACTTGTAAATTACCATTACCATCCCATTTTTTCCAGTCCTAATCTATGCCTAATGTCCCTATGTAAGTATTCCTAGCCTTGTACTTCAGTCCAGGGCAGCTTTTTTACTTTCCATTCTTTGGATATTGCATCAATCCTAAATATATTCCATTCTATTTCAAAATTCCAGTTATAATTTTAGAAGTTTAAAATTTGAAGGAGAAGAAAGCATTTTTAGAGTTGACTGCAACACTTGCTGGTTTGGGGAAATAAAGTCATATTTTTTTTGTTGAGACAGTCTTGCTCTGTTGCCCAGGCTGGAGTACAGTGGCGTGAACTCAGCTTACCGCAACCTCCACCTCCCGGGTTCAAGTAATTCTCCTGCCTCAGCCTCCCGAGTAGCTGGGATTACAGGCATGCACCACTATGCCAGCATTTCTCCATATTGGCCAAGTTGGTCTTGATCTCCTGACCTTGTGATCTGCCCCACTCAGCCTCCCAAAGTGCTGAGATTATAGGCACGAGCCACCGTGCCCAGCCCAATAAAGTCATTTCTATAGTTAGAAGGTAATACTTAGCACATGGAGATCAAGCATATGGAAATTAAAATGACAAAACTATATAACTGCTGTCTAAACATAAAGTTATGACTACTGGATACATTTCACTTTTTTAGAAAACAAATGAGGGAATATAAATACAAATGCAGATGGTCCTGGAGTTCATTTCACCTCCTTCCCTTCCCCTATTTCTGAATCTTTCCAAGGAGCTAGCTTAGCAGGTCAGAGTTAACAATGCAAGAACAGACTGAAATTATCTGCTTAGCAACACAAGCTCGGCACTCTAATAACCTGGAAGTTCCCAGACACACAGTGCTACACAGTCACCTGGAGGTTCTAGCAAATATGTGGATCTTTGAGTGGAGGGGAGGGCGGCAGTTGAGATTCCTCTCTTGGAGTGATTCCCAAGGCACACTGCAACACAGGCAAGTCTAGCCTAAGTCCTTTCTCTGGGATGAGCACCTGAGGAATCCCACAAGCTCCAAGGTATGTACCACCTGCCCACTTTGCACATTGTCCTCATAGGCTCCATGCTATGCTTTTACACATGCATTTTCACTTTTAATTCTCACAGTCTACCACAGGTCATTTACAGATAAGGAAACTGAGTTCAAAGAAACAAGATGACCTATTTACCACCTTTTAAATTAACAGTAAATTAAGGAAAATTTAACCAGTGCTTAAAGTGTAATTTCCAAAAAAATTTTAGAATCACAACCTTCATGCAAATATAAAACGAACACATGCCAAAGATATTATTCAAATCAATTAATATATAATTGATTGTTATTAGTACAAACTTGAGTGTGTGTATTTGTGTGTGTGTGGGTGTAGGCAGAGTATTACTGACATCAATGGTGAATCTATTTTAAGAAGGGTTCCAAAGTTGAGTGTCAAAGCATCCAAGGTGTCTCACTGAACTAGCAGGGACACTGTACAAACTACTAACAGATTTTTTGGACCTAATTACTTAATAGAAGTACCTATTAGGTATTTGTTTGGTCCTGGTGGCCCCATGAAGAAATTAATGAGACACAAGTCTACAACTGAAAGTTTCGTAATCTCTACTATAGAGCAATGGAATATAGTATCTGGGGACATTTCTTCAGGGTAGAAATCAATTATATCCCACTGGACAAAATTCATTTGCATTATTATAGATAAGAATCGTTTGCATGACTATTAGTTAACTTCTATCCCTACATCATTGTGAAACTGCCTAAACAAAAAAAAAGTGAAAGGTATACACCCTGTGTAGAGTCACTTCAGGGTCCACTAAATAAGCCCAGTGTTCCACTGAAAGGACACCTAGTTATCTCTTCCGATCATGTTCAAATCTTGGACAATCTTTCCCACCTTAGATTATTGGCAGTACTACCAAGAGTACTGCAAAAATCATGATGTGGGAGTGAAAAAGCAGGGGCAGCTATAATCCATGAATATTTCTATCAAGAACTGCAGAGCATCTACTGCCAGCAGGGACATACTGAAAGGGACACACTAATATGCTGATACTGCCCTATAACTTGCTACTGTCCTTCTGGAAAGCCACCTAGAAACATGTACTGGAAACCCTAGAGGCTCATAACTTCGATTCTTTAATTCTACTCCCAGAAATTTATACTCAGTGTACAATCAGATGTGGACTGAGGTATATAAACATCTCACAACGTTAATCACAAAAAATAAAAAACTTAAAACAAGTTAAGCAGATTTGCCACCTTAAATATTTCTTCTTTCCAGAGCCTTCAAGAAATCCCCCAAATCCTTCCTATGTGATCCAGGGTTCCCCCTGTGATGTCTCTTATCACACTGTACTCAAATTTCTCACTTGCTTACCTATTTGCCCTACTAGGCTGTAATCGCTGTGAAATCTTGGACCATGTATTTCAATTGCATGGATTTAGTATGATGCCACAGTGTAACAGACAATGTTGGCTCAATTAATAAAATGTTAAACAGCCTGAAAATATATATGTTTCCTCTATAGAAATAATAATTACAAGTATTTTTCAAAAAGAGGCCATTTTAATTCAATTTTCAAATGGTTTTGATTATTCTGCTTATAGAAACCAATTCAGATGCCAGATTCACCAAAAAAAGAAAGCAGTAGTAGCAGTAGTCATCGTTGTGGTGGTAGACAGAAGAGGTTTCACTAACTTCAAATTTCAGAACTCTTCAACTATCATTCCCCAAAATTAAAAGCATGGACTTATTTAATAGGATGTTATCTTTCAGAGAAAAGAATGAGATTGCGTGACTACTCTGACTTTAAGCCACACCAAGAAGAATGTATTGAGTCACAGATGTTTCATTTGTAAAGGGATACTCAGGAACTGAAATGCCTGAAGAGGTGTAACTCACAAAACATCTCTCTGGTTATCAATTTTCCCAAAGAAAATTGTTTGCATGATTTTAACACCCAAACATTATAGAGTGTGTATCTCTCATAATATAGTAATTTTTGGTAATAATTACAAAGGTAAATTTAACATTTACTTCCCCCAAACTCAGTAAAACACCAAAACAAAATTATATATGAGAACAGCCTGAAATCATATCTTAACCAACTATATTGATAGAATATCAGCATTACATGTAGACATTTGCAAAGGTAAACCAAAGCCCAATAAAGTAGATATGCACCTCAGATGTTGCTAGTGTGGAGAAAGGTATCACCACATCGCACTCAGGTGAGCCATCCTCTTCCACTGGGTATGTGTACTGAACACATTACCACACTATGCATTTCCACAGACAGCAATAAAGCTCAAAAGAAAACCACCAGACATTACTGGCTGAAAAGAAGTTCTAGATAATGATAAATGTTATCATTAAATGTTGAGGGTATTTTTGTTTTAAGAAGTTGGTGTTCCTCTTAGGTAGTGCCTTTTAATTTTAAGAAGCATTAAGATGGACCCGAGGGTCTTGTTAAAAATGTAGATTTTTATTCAGTCAATCTGAAGTAGGGCCAGAGGTTCTGCTATTCTTACAGGCACCGAGGCATGCCAATGCTACCAGCCTAAGAATTTCAACTTAAGTAACAAGGTTTTAGAGAACCATACAAAAAAATATTTATAAACTTAAACAAGGTATCTAACTGTGAGACCTTCCATTTTCCTGCTCCATCCCCCCTTTCCTCTTTTCATTTCTTCTTTAATCCCAAAGCACTGTTTCCCCTGATGACTTCTCAAGACTTTCCTGTTCAGGATTCTCAATATCCTGCAGAAGCTGCAATTTAAAATAACAAAAACGGGCTGGGCATGGTGGTACACCTGTAATTCCAGCACGTTGGGAGCCCAATGTGGCCAGATCACCTGAGTTCAGGAGTACGAGAGTACCCTGGCCAACATGGCAAAACCCTGTCTTCCACTAAAAATACAAAAATTAGCCAGGCATGGTGTTTGTTACATGCCTGTAGTCCCAGCAACTCGGGAGGATGAGGCAGGAGGATCACTAGAACCTGCAGAGGCAGAGGTTGCAGTGAGCCAAGATTGTGCCACTGCATTGCAAGCTGGGCAACGGAGTGAGACTCCATCTCCAAAAAAAAATAAAAATAAACAAACAAAAACAGGCTCCAGTAAGCATTCTTGACAAGGACATCTGATTTTCCAGAAGGAGGTCACTGATACCTATATCAGGATAGGCAGTCTGAAAAGCATTCAATGAAAAGAAAATTGTTGTTATGTCTCCCCATGCCTAGAATGGTTCCTGGTACACAGCAGCCACTCAAATAATTGTTCAACAAATGACTATGATTATTTAGCCTGAAAAATAGAGAACTAAGAAAAATCTAGTTAAGATTTTTCGGTATTTGAAGGGTAATTATGTAGAAAACAAGTAAAGATCTTCTATGCTATTTAAGGTGAAAAACAGAGAACTAAAGGTAAACCTACTCAGCTTATTTTGAATACACATTTTTAATAATCAGTTATCTTTCCAACAACGACACGTTTTCTCAAAGACTGAGCTACCTGAACATGTTCCAGCTAAAAAAACCAGATGGCTACCTCAGAGGATTACTAAGGAAGACAACACCAGGAACAGCAAAGGTTTTAAACGTCTCCTCATCCAAAGGATTCACTCAGAGCATGTGTACTTAGATTAGGAAGATACCTTTTCTAGAACAGTTTTTCTACTTTGAAAAAAGAAAAAGGAAGTTTTTTGGCAGCAATTGGGCCAGCAAACCAAAACCTTACACGTGACCTATGAGCAAATCAAAAGCTTAAATTCACTGGAAGTCACAAAAACAAAAGAAACTATTCCACTGTGGAAAATGAATACCTTCAAAGACAATGGTGTTAAAGATACAGAAATACTCAGAATGAAATCCATTTGTTTCAGCATTTGTTTGCCACTTACAAAGAATAACTCTTTCTCATGCATTTAACCAAGAAAAAAATAATAATAAAATGTATTTGATGGGAAGTTAACGCACAAATACATCTCATTTTCCTAGAAAACCTCAAAGAAATCTGGTGTTAACGTGTCAATACCCAGATTTTTTTTGGTGTGATTATGCTGTAACATTTTTTTCATTGTGAATATTAAAATGACTCCCACAGGCTCACCTGATACTTTCAATTGTTTCATCTAAAAAAGCCCCATTCTTTCTAATAATGCTACAAAGCATAAATTTAGATAACTTTTTAAAGATTTAAAATTGTTTTTAAACTCACTTTAGAAGCTTTAGTTTCTAAAAGCAGGGAACTATTAAAATGCTAATATGGAATGATGGGGGGGTGCCACAAGACTAAATACCACTGAATCAAAGGAAATTGATTCTCTAGATGTGGAAAAGATAGCTTATAAAGTTAATGAGATCTTACTTAAGGCAAGAGAAACAATTTGCTCATTGACAAAGAGGAAGAACCAAAAATGTTGTCATGAAATGTAACTAATCTAATCAAAAGTACAGCAAAAATTAAGGCAAATATGAAAATCAAACAAGATATGAAGAAAAGTTACACCAAATACACAAAGTAGAGGGTAGTTAACAGCAGCAAGTCTTAGTAAATCAGAAATAGGTTGAAAGGAATAAAAAGGAAGGATTCCAACAATTATAAGTTATACACCAAGAAAAGCATGAACAGTCAACACAGTGAATGTCCCAGAAACATTCCAGAGATTTGAGGGCTACGTAGGAGGACTTCTGATTGGGTAGGAGACTACTGTAAGATTCCTGACACTTTGGAATTCACTAATTCGCCATTGATAACAAAAACTACCACAATCCTTAAGCAGCAGCTAAAGATAATCCTTACACAGCACATTTAGCCAGAGATTTCTTTACCACACCAGATGAAAGTATCTTAAAGAATCAACAACAATAACCCTGAAAGTTTTCTAAGTCTCAAAGCAGGCATATTGCTTTAATTTAAACAACACCAACAAAAAAAGCCATTATAATATTAGGGGAAATAGATAATCAGAAAACGTAGGTTTTAGTCCAGTTTTATCTCTATTATCTATTTCCAAGGCTTTCTTTGGAAAAGAAATATTTTTCTCCTTGCCTATAAAGTTAATTCCAAAGTTACAAGGCTATGAGTTGCTCCTTGCTAATATGAATAAAAAACATTTGAAAAATTATCACAAACTGACTATGGATCAAGTATGTCTAATAAATATTTATCATCTGAATAAAGATGTGCTAGATGTGTAAACTACACACTGGAGTTTGAAGATCTGGGGCAAAAAAATGTAAACTATAACATTAGTAATTATTTATATTGATCATGTCAAAATAATAGAATTTTAGATTAAGTAAGAAATAAAATTAAAATGTATAACCTTTTTAACAACACTATTAGGAAACTCTGAGTTATATTATATATGAAATTACATTTCCATTGTGTTGTACTGTACAGCGTGTTCTATATTGAAATCTTTCATAATAAGATTTGTCAGCCCTTTTTTATTTTCCTACAACATCTACTAGAGTGTGGCCCATAATGGATAAACAGGAATGAATAGAGAAACCTTTGTTTATAAATAGAAAACAGCAACTAAAAAAGACCAAAACTGAGTCTCTGATTCATATACTAGCTATATGCTATTGGAATTACATGTCAAAACCTCTTTTTTGGAAATCATGATAATACTGAAATATGAACCCAGCCAATTTTTTTTTTTTTTTTTTTGGTTTTTGAAAAACCTAATTAACTACCCTATTTGTTATAAGCTAAATTGTACCCACTCACTCCTCCCAACCCCCACCAAATTCATAAGTTGACGTCCTAACCTCAAAACCTCAGAATATGGCTGTATTTGCAGACAGGATCTTTAAAGAAGTAAACACAGTACAGTGAAGTCAGATGGGTGAGCCTCCCAAAGTGCTGGGAACACAGGTGAGAGTCACCACACCTGGCTAAATATAGCACTTTTGTCAATTATGCCTCAATAAAGTTGAAAAAAAAAAATAATTAAAAAAATAAGATCAGTATTCTTAGCAAATGAGAAATTAAAACCTGTGTAACTGCTGTGTCTTAAGAGTTTGTGAAATAAGCACATGGAAAATAATGGTTATGAGAGCTGACTATTTACTTTTATTTTGGCTATAAAGTGTTTAAAGTAAATCAACTTTACTTTTTTCAAAAAGTTTGAAGCTTATAAATTTCTGACTATAAATCTTCATGATAAAAACTGAAATGATCACAGGTATTGAAGAACAAAGCAAAAAGTTTAGATGTCTAAGAATATGCTGAAAGGCATCTATGTTTACAAAGCCTCAAACAGCAACAGTACATCCTTACCAGTTCAATATTATTTATTAATTTAAAAATAAAAACCCTTCAGATGAAAAGTTTAAAAGGAAAAAAATACTTAAAATGCTTGACTTCTTACTACATGTCACCATTACATGCTTTACACACATTGTTTAATTTTCACAACTCTCCTTGGAAAGTGTCATTCTCCCTATTTTAATAATGAGGAAATCAAGATTTAAAGAACTGCAACCAGAATATATAAGAAAAACTCCTAACAAAAGTTTTTATAAAAAAGGAAAGACAACCTAATTGAAAAAATGGGTAAGAGACAAACACTTCACAAGACATGCAAAAGGTCAATAAACACATTATGAGCAATTTGTCATAGGAAAATGACAAAAATCATATAGACATCTCTATACACCTATCAGAATGGCTAAAATTTAAGAATAACAATTCAGCTGGGTGCAGTGGCTCACACCTGTAATCCCAGCATTTTGGGAGGCCACGGTGGGTGGATCAGGAGGTCAGGAGTTCAAGACCAGCCAGGCTAAGATGGTGAAACCCCGCCTCTACTAAAAATACAAAATTAGCCAGGTGGCAGGTGCCTGTAATCCCAGCTACTTCGGAGGCTGAGGCAGAGAACTGCTTTAACATGGGAGGCAGAGGTTGCACCGGGTCAAGATTGCACCACTGCACTTCAGCCTGGGCAACAGCGTGAGACTGTCTCAAAAAATAAATAAAATAATTTTAAGGATTGGCAAAGATCATTCTAAGTGGCAAATTTAGCAAGAGCTAAGGGAAAATATAGAAGCAAGAACAAATGTTCCTATAAGGAAATAGTGGGTAGGTGAATTTAGCTTAGGTGCAAAAGAGGTGACTGTACCATCACCAAGACTATAGTTAATAAACAATATATTGTATACCTGAAAACTGCCTTCGAGAGGACTTTAACCTATATTGTGTTAGCAAATCAGAACCATGACATCAATGACACAACTAAATGAGTTTTAAAGTACAGTAGTCCCCCTTATCTGTACATAATCTACACACACCCTCCTGTATACTTTAAATCATCTGTAGATTAGACTGTGGCCAGTTACGAACCTGCCCACACAGTAGGGCAGGAGTGAAGCTGAACTCTACCTCCTGTCAGATGAACAGGGCATTAGATTCTCATGAGCCCAAAGCCTATTGTGGACTCACATGAGAATGATCTAGCTTGAGCATTCATTATGAGAATCTAATGCCTGGTCATCTGTCACTGTATATATTACACTTAATAATATATACATATATGGATTATATATTACAATGAAATAATAATAGAAATAAATTGCACAATAAGTGTAATGGTTTGAGTCATCCTGAAACCACCACCACCCACCCCTGCACCCACTGGTCCATGGAAAAATTGTCTTTTACAAAACTGGTGGTCCCTGGTGCCAAAAAAGTTGGTGACCTGCTGCACTAGAGTTCTTAGAATATAAGGAAAGATTACTGTTTATAAAAAGCTGCTTATAGAATGTTCCAAAGGCGAGGACACAGAAACTTTCAAAAACTCTCCTACTATGCAATAAATGTCTCTTCCTCCACAATCTGATTTGACCCTCACTGTTCAACCACATTCTTCCAAAACCCCCATGAGCACTCTTCAACCTAGTCACACTATCTCTCACTCACCACCGTGTGATCGTTTTCACGTCCAGATGCAGCAGTGAGCTCTTTCTCAAGGATGGCCCATCACCTGCAATGCTCTTCTGGAAACCTCCCTGTGCCTCTCTCCATTTAAACCCAGTATTCTTTTGGAGGCCCACCTGTTGTCTGATTCATCCCATGATTTATTTGCCTACTCCAGCCGGCCTCTCATCCCCATCTCCACAGTTCCTATGTGGGAAACTTATATTTTGTTCTTGACACTCAACTAGATCATAAACTCCTGGATAGAAGACCACTTTTTTCAATTTTGTATCCCCCTCAGTACCTAGTACCAAAGGATATACACTAGTTAGCTGATAAATCCCCTTGATAACCAGAAATGCAAGCATACCCTTTAGCCTGGCAACTGCGTTTCTAGAAATTTACATTACTAAAATACTCACATAAATATGAAAAATAGTATGATCAAAGATATGCATTGTAGACTGTGATAGTAAATTAGAAGTAACATAAATGTCTATTAAGACTAATGAGGCCAGGCACAGCAGCTTACACCTGTAATCCCAACACTTTGGGAGGCCAAGGTGGGAGGACTGCTTGAGCCCGGGAGTCAGAGGTTACAGTGAACGATGATCACACCACTGCACTCTAGTTTGGGCAACAGAGCAAGACCCTGTCTCTAAAAAAAAAAAAAAGAAATAAAAAAGAATGACCAGTAATTTGAGTCCATACTGCTCATTAAAAAAAAAAAAAAACACTTGGAATATGTATACACATAGACATAACAAAATAGTAGGTGAAAACAGTTGCAGAAAATCAAATAGTCTTATTTTTGTTTATTCATACAAAATTTAAAAAAACACATAAATTTTTAGATTGATGATGTCTGGTAACTAGGATATACTTTTTACTTAGTTTGAAAAAAAAAAAATGAACAGAACACACATGATGTTTGCAGTAACAAATATTTAACTTACTGCCCCCAGACAGTAATTTATAAAACAATTTATAATATGAACCCATTTTGTTTAAAGTAAGAGAAATAATAGTTATTTCTGGAAAAGGAAGTACAGGAAACTTTCACATTCTAGGGTAGATAGTTGTTTTTCCTTAAATAATGGGCACTTACTTTAGTTACAAAAAAACAAAAAATTTTAAAAAGAATTCCATTTTTCTCTGGGCTAGTGATCATTCCAGAGGGATAAGTATTTTTGGTCCAGAAAACTTTTCTTAGTTACTCTTTAATCTGCAGAGAACTACCTTTATTGTTGGATTTCCCACTATACTAAATCTTAATGAGCATTACGGATAAATCTTTCCAGCAAATCAAATTCATAGAAGATGTTATCAGAAAAACTTCTCTCCCAGGTGAGTATTAAACATTAAATCTATCTGATAAAGGGAATCTCTCCAATGAAAAATTAACCTCAAAAATTTAATGAATTATTGTAAAAGACCCAGCATTAAACTGGCCCTTACAGTAATAGTTGCTGTTAAATACCTCATACATATCTAGAGTAATCACAAACTTGCCAAATCCCTGTTTCAACGCCAAACTAGAGATAAGACAAGAATCCTACATAGTTTTAACCATAGGAACAACAGGAGAAAACTGTGAGAACCACCCAAGGGAGCTGGATTCTGTCCTCTGGATCTGTACTTCATAATATATCACCATTCCCCTATGGGCCTTGCTCCAATGGGGAATTTACAAAGCAGTCAAGGCCTTCTCCACCAAGCCTCTAATGAAAGCAAAGGAGGCAGAGCTATCTGCTCCCTCCTTTTCCATCTCAGCATCCACCCTGAGATTCAACTGCCGTTTTGCTTTCCCCTCAAACTTCCTGCTGAATAGTTTACAGCTATTGAAGCTGAGTGCTTGCTGTGTGCTAATTCATTTATACACATAATAATCCTGTGATGTGTTCCTATATTACAGATGAAGAAACGGAAGTACATGGTCAAATAAGTATTAAGTGGCAAAGGTAGGATTTAAATCCAGATACCCTAATTCCTTGATACAATCTTTATTCCGCAGCACTCAGTATCTCTGATATACTTCTTTTAACCTAAAAACCATTAGAGATCTTCAGACAGTAAGGCTTGCAGGTTTCAGTAACAAATCTGAAAGTCAAAAGATCACCCAAATCAAATGTTTGCTGTAGAAAATGCTGTTTGTCCTCCTGAGGCTGGATAAATGAGAACCAGGAAATTTGCAAAATGTGCCTGCCAATGCCTTTTGGGGGTTTTTTGGTCTTTGTTTCCCAGGCTGGAGTAGAGTGGCACAATCTCAGCTCACCGCAATGTCCATCTCTCAGGTTCAAGCAATCCTACAATTCTCTCACCTCAGCCTCCAGAGTAGCTGGGATTACAGAAGCGCGCCACCACACACAACTAATTTTTGTATTTTTAGTAGAGGCAGGGTTTCCCCATGTTGGCCAGGCGGGTCTTTAATTCCTCATCTCAGGTGATCCTCTCGCCTCAGCCTCCCAAAGTGCTGGGATTACATGCGTGAGCCACCACGCCCGGCCTTTTTTTTTTTTTTAACTCTTGAAAATCTGTTTAAGGTAATAAACACTCAACCTTTTAACCTAATAAAATAATAACCAGGTTAAGACTCTACTTCTGTAACTGTTTTCTTTCACCAGTAAAATCAGACATAAACATGTATATAAAAGCACTTAGCATGACTGGGTGTGGTAGTTCACACCCATAATCCCAGCACTTGGGAGGCTGAGGCAGGAGAATAGGATCACTTGAGCCCAATAGTTTGAGACCAGCCTGGGTAATGCAGGGAGACCCCTTCTCTACAAAAAAGTTAAAAATTAGCCCAGTGGGGTAGTGCACAACTGTAGTCCTAGCTACTCCAGAGGCTGATGTGGGAGGATGGCTTGAGCATGGGAGTCGAGGCTACAGTGAGCCATGATGGCACCACTGCACTCCAGCCAGGGCAACAAAGCAACACCCTGTCACAAACAAAAACATGACTCGAGTAAGGAGTCAATGTCAGCTACTACTCCGAGCATGTGGGAAAAACATACAAGTTAAACTCAATGCCCTAAACAAGACCCATGAATTCTTGTTTACAGAAAACAAATGTAAACATTTTAAAAATTATGCTTTCTGTTTAAATGTATGAGTTATAAACAAGAAAATAAAAGCTAATGGTTAATTAAAAATAACATTACCAAATTATCACACGGAAGTTAATTATTACACAAGAATGAATGCTAGTAACAATTAACCTGCCTTATAAACTCATTCATTCCATCTGTTCCCATGTGAAGTATCTGAATGTCTTGTTTTCAAGTTTTTTTTTCCTCTTTCCTGTGCCATTCCTTCTCTTACCTTTAGCAATGAGGTAATAATCTTTGCTTTCCTTCTTTCCTCCACGCACCCTTCACACAATGTATCCCTTATCTAATTATGTGTTTGAAGTTCCAGAGACTAATCCAGAAACAAGGCGACAACTGAATTCTCCCCCACCTGGAAATTACTTCAAGGCTGCAGTTAATTTGCAACCCAGTTATACTCAGGATGGCGCCAGCCCATTCACCAGATGAGGCAATAACCCAAGATAAATCATCTGAGCAAGTCAGGTAGACTGGGACCCCGGCGGCCCAATACCAAGCTCCCCTTTTTAAACTCTTGCATTTTATCCAAATTTGAAATGGTTTCTTTAAGGCAGGGGTCTGGACCACTTCCCCATTGCTAGCTTTGGAAAACAGTCACTTTCCTTTCTGGGCACTTCGTCCTTGTTGATTGGCTCTACAACCAGCGAGCAGCCCAGCCTGCGCTAAGTTACACAGTAATGTCAAATTTTAGAATAAAAAATCCTAAGTGTTATATATATTGGAAGCACTTGATATAACCACTGACCAATCTTTTATTGAGTAGGCTCAGGGCACTTTCAATGGATTAAAAACGCATCACGGATAAGCAACGATGACCTTCCTTAATGCCCGCAACGTCTAATGTTCCGCTATGTCCAGATGGGTTCGCGCTGCCGGTGGAGGCTCAAACTGGGCTCCAGGTGGACTACATACAACTATATCGCGTCATTTCGTCTTGGCACCAAGGACTGACACGTATGCTCCTTTTTCAGATGAGGAAAATGAGGCCAGCGAGAGGCTGAGTGATATGCTTAGCCGTACAGAGCTAGGAAATCAGGGACAGAACCCAAACTGGAAATTATGCTGGCTCTAGAGCCCCGTCCTTTCGACCTGTTCCGGTCGCTGAGGAGGGGTACGTCAGTGATAATAAAATGTGTAAAGAAATACAGTACCAGTGGAAAGCAGGGGCTCCAACGGGGTAAAGGCATGCTCCATAATGGATTATTCGCCTCTGCATTTTAAAAAAAAAAAAAAGTGAAGTTAGACTTTCTCAATTCGAATTAAACATCGCGCGAAACCAACAGCACGCGAGACGCCTGAACCCGGCACTCGGCGGCGCGCTCCGGGACCGAGGAATCAGTTGAGCTGCGGCGCAGCACCCGGCGTTGGGGACCAGTCACCGCTCGCCTGCAGCGCCGCAGCGGGCGGGGGGCCCCTGGGAGGCCGGCTTGCGTCGGCGTCTGTGAGGTCTTAGGATTTGCCCCTGTGGCCCTCCCTGCGGGCCCGTCACCATCCGGGCACCTGGGGAGCGAGGGGCGGCCGCCCCCTGCCGCGACCCGCGCGCCCGGCTGCAGTAGCACTTACACAATGGCGGGTGGAGCCACAGAGTCGGGAGCACAGGCTCCGGGGGCGACGGCGATCGACCGCTCGGCGCGCGGCTGAGTAGCCTCGGCGAGCGGCCCTGGCTCGCAGCTTTTAGCCCGCGGGATGCTAGGTGGCCCCGCCCTCTTCCGGGAGCCGGAGGCGCTTGGGAGACGTTGCCGGTGCTCTGCGTCCGGCGCCCCCTGCCTCGCGTCTCTAATGCTGCGTTTTCTGAGCTGGTTTTTTTAGCTGCAGTATTGCTGCCCGGCCCTCTGCTCTCAGATTTAGCAATGAGGCCACCATTTGCTCGAACCTAAGTGGCGAATTCCCGTCACCCATGCTTAACCTGGCTTCCGAGGTAAACAAACTTTCCACTGCGTTGCTTCTAGTCCTGCTTGCTGTGTCCTTTCTGGGCCGTCCGGTTAAAAGCTTTCCTTCCGGGCCGGGCGCAGTGGTTCACGCCTGTAATCCCAGTACTTTGGGAGGCCAAGGCGGGCAGATCACAAAGTCAGGAGCTCGAGACCAGCCTGGCCAGCATGGTGAAACCCCGTCTCTACTAAAAATGCAAAAAAGTAGTCGGCCGTGGTGGCACGCGCCTGTAGTCCCAGCTACTCAGGAGGCTGGGGCAGGATAACCCCTTGAACCCGGCAGGCGGAGGTTGCAGTGAGCTGAGATCTAACCACTGCACTTCAGCCTGGGCGACAGAGCAATACTCCTCCCTCTCCAAAAAAAAAGCTTTCCTTCCTTAGGGAACACTTCATTAAGAGCGCTCCCCAAAAAGTTCTTTCTTAGACAAATTTTCTCTCCCTGTACCTGCTGCTCTTCTTCCTCCATTGTAAAGGAGGCAAAACTTCACCTCTGCCGTCTTAAGGTCTCCACCTGGGCCTGACAGGTTAAATTGATATAAGACAGTTTCACAGGAGAAAAGCTTACAGCTATGTGCGTGGGAGTCCACAAGAAATGACCCAGAGAAGTAGGAATCCTAAATGCTTACATACAGGTTTAGCTACAACAAATCTCAAAAGACCATGTTTAGATATGACCTTAAGGAACCTAAAAGACAATTGGGGTACAAGGAAAATATCTGCACACATAATAGGCAAGTGGTTGCTGTATTTATCTAACGAAGAGTTGTTACCAGTTGATGTGTCCAGGTTCTTGGCGTCTTGAACAAAGAATTGGACAAAACCCACAAACAATCCAAGGAAAGAAGGAAGCAACAAAAGCAGAGATTTATTGAAAATGAAAGTACACCCCATAGGTTGAGAGCCCCAGAGCACATGGGCTCAAGAGCCCGGTTAGAGAATTTTCTGGGGTTTAAATGCCCTCTAGAGGCTTCCATTGGTTAATTGGCATATGTCCTGTGTAAATGAAGGGGATGAAGTAAAGTTACAAAGTCGTTTACTGGATGGAAGCCATCTGTAAACAGAGACGATGTTTCCTCTCATTGCTGAAGTGTTTCCATTTGACTTAGTTCCAGGAAGTCAGCATGAATCGGCCTTATGTTTCCTGACTCCAGACCCTATTCTCCTGCCTCAGAACTACATACATATTTATTAGTAAAAGGCAAACCAGAAAAATCATGACCAAGGCTATAAACAGGCAAGGCAAATTATAGAATGTAGTCAGATGGCAAAAGCCAGTATTCAGAAAGCAGTCTTCAACAATGAATTCAACGGCAGATTGTAACCGATTTTTTAAGTAGTAATAAAAATTTACTCTTAATTGACCAATTATTATGTTCCAGTTAGTATTGAGGAGTTTTATATTTTATGTAATTACTCTAAAATGTAGGCTCCAGGAGAACAATGACCAAAATTTAACTGCACCTTTGAATCCTCACTCTAGCAGGTTACTTGCTGATGATTTGTCTCCCCCTACCAGAGAGCTAGCCCCCTGAGGCCAGGAGCCATGTCTGTTTCCTTCTCTGCTATTTCTCCAGCCACACAGTGTGTCTCACCGAGAGAAGTTCAATAAATGCGAAATGGATTAACAAATAATGGAGAAAAATGGAGAATTATGGTACTTCATACCAGGAACTACAGGCATCCCTCCTTTTATTGTGTTTAGCTTTATTGTGCTTTACAGATACTGCATTTCTTACAAATTGAAAGTTTGTGCCAATCCTGCATCAAGCAGGTCTATCTGCAACATTTTTCTGAAAGCATGTACGTGTTTCATGTCTCTGCGTCGTATTTTGGTAATTTTCACAATACTTCAAACACTTACATTAATATTATATTTATTATTGTTATCTGTGATCAGTGATTCTTGATGTCATCTTTGTAATTGTTTTGGGGTGCCACCAGCCATATTCTTACAAGGTGGCAAACTTAATAGATTAATATTGTGAGTATTCTGACTGCCCTAGTACTGGCCATTGTCGTTTCTCTCTCCCCTTGGGCCTCCCTAATCCCTAAGACAAAACAATATTAAAATCAGGCCGTTTTGTATCATTACAATGGCCTCTGAGTGTTGAAGTGAAAGGAAGAATTGCATGTGTCTCACTTTAAATCAAAAGCTAGAAATGATCAAGATTAGTGAGAAAGTTGTGTCAAAAGAAATCTAGGCTTTTTGTACCAGTTAGCCAGGTTTTGAATGCAAAGCAAAAGTTCTTTAAGAAAATTGAAACTGCTACTCCACTAAACACACAAATGATAAGAAAGATAAACAGCCTTATTGCTATGAAGAAAGTGTGAGTGGTCCGTGGAAAAGATCCAACCGGCCACAACATTTCCTTGAACCAAAGCCTAATCCAGAGCAAGGCCCTGATTCTTGGTTCTCTGAAGGCTGGGAGAGGTGAGTAAACTGCAGAAGAAAAGTTTGACGCTGGCAGAGGATCATAAGGTTTAAGGAAAGAAGCCATCTCCGTAACATAAAAATGCAAGGTGAAGCAGCAAGTACTGATGAAGAAGCTGGCTCAAGTTGTCCAGAAAATCTAGCTAAGGTTATTGATGAAAGTGTCACACTAAGAAATAATTTTTCAGATGGAGATGAAACAACCTTCTGTTGGAAGAAGATGACATCTCAGACTTTCATGGCTAGAGAGGAGAAGTCAATGTCTGGCTTCAAAGCTTAAAAAGGACAGGCTAACTCACTTGTTAAGGTCTAAGGTAGCTGGTGGTTGTCAGTTGAAGCCAATGCTTGTTTACCATTTTGAAAATCCTAGGGCCCTTAAGAATTATGCTAAATCTGGCCAGGCATGGTGGCTCCTGCCTGTAATTCCAGCCCTTTGAGAGGCAGAGGCAGGTGGATCACAAAGTCAGGAGTTCAAGACCAGCATGACCAACAATGGGGACTTGAAGCATCCATGACCTTGTCAGCAGGTTCAGGCAAAAACAGGGGAGTCATCGGAGAGCATTACAGAAGCCAGTAGAAAGAGACAGTCTTATCTAAGTCATGTGGGAAAGGGTAGTTCTTTGAGGTAATTCATTGTTGGAACACAAAATGGGGAGCTAGGGTTGGGTTTCAGGAAACAGTAGGGTGAAGGAATTTCTCAGACACCACTGTTTTTCAGTACAGGGCTCAGGCAAGGTTAGAAGCTTCCTGAAAGTTTTACACTAAACTTTTGCTTAAAACAAATTGTTCAGAACTTAATCATATGTCTTCATCTAACTTTAGAGACAGCTGGAGAACGAGAAATGTGAAGGAAAAATATCTTGGGCCTCTTCCAGCTGGGAACCACTCAGGGCAAATCTGCCTCCCATTCCATTCAAAGTCATTCCCCTGCTAACAGAGATAGATGCTTATCCTGTTTGCCTCCTTTGCAAAGACTTATCAGAAATTCAAAAGAAGGCAACTACCCATGACCTGGAAACCCCCAGTGGGGGAGCCTTGCTTTGAGCTGTCTCTGCCTTTCTGCACAGAACTCACGTACTTCTTAATGATTGATGTCTCATGCCTCCCTAAAATGTATAAAACCAACCTGTGCCCTGACCACCTTGGAGACATGTCCTCAGGACTTCCTGAGGCTGTGTTACAGGTATGTCCTCAACCTTGGCAAAATAAACTTTCTAAATTAACTGAGACCTGTCTCAAATTTTCGGGGTTCACAGAAGTGATATGGCCAGGTTAAAATTGAGGCTATTACTAAAGAGAAAAAGGAGAACAGATGGTGAAAGCAAACTAGCCAACTAGTTTGTGCCATGCCCAGATGACCATAATAACTGTCCACTGTGGCCCTTGTCTACCCTCGCTCCCCTCTGATCTTAGTACTCACTGTGGACATGGATTCTGCAAAATGGAGTCATTTTTAGCATACCCAATTAAAACAGAGTCAGGGGACCATAGGCAAAAGGCACACAAGTCACAAACACCTACTTCAAGAGCTGTCTCACAAACCAAATACAAAACGTCAAAGGCCTGCTATGACTTTCAGTTTATAAATTCTACCTTGTAACTGCTGCCACTCACTGACAGAACTCCCAGTTCCCTCAAGATACTGACAGCACCACCTCACCTAACCTTCCTCTTTTCCCCCAATAAAACCCTGACCTTTGCCTTCCTTCTTTGGACACAACTAGGGGCTACCCTGGCTTGTGTATCCCAAATTGCAATTTTTTGTATGTTATTCCCAAAGAGACCTTTGTTTGGAGACTCATCCCTCCCTGTATTTATGGCATAAATATTGCCATAAATATTGCCATCAGACTGTAGTCCAAGTTCTTTTTTTTTTTGTTTGTTTGTTTCTTTTGATACAGAGTCTCACTCTGATGCCCAGGCTGGAGTGCAGTGGCCTGATCTCAGTTCACAGCAACCTCTGCCTCCCGGGTTCAAGTGATTCTCCTGCCTCAGCCTCCTGTGTAGCTGAAACTACAGGTGTGTGCCACCACACCTGGCTAATTTTTGTATTTTTAGTAGAGACAGGGTTTCATCATATTGGTCAGGCTTGTCTTGAACTCCTGACCTCATTATCCTCCCGGACTTGGCCTCCCAAAGTGCTGGGATTAAAGACGTGAACCACCACACCCTGCCCCAGGTTCTTTTTAAATTGTGAAAAAAATCATATCAATTTGCTGAAAACTTATCAGCTAATTTTAGAATAAAATGCATACTGAAAAGGCCCTAAATAAACTATCTTTTGTCTATCTCCAGTCTTATTTTGCACCATTCTTCTTCTTACACGTGAAGCCCCAGCCAAACTTGTTTCTTCTGTTTTTGAACAAGTATTTTCTATTCCTTTTCCCTCTGCTAGAATGTTCAACCTCTTTTCCCCACTTCTTCACATAATTTGCTCATTCTAAGCTTACATAGCACCTCTTCAAAGAAGCCGCCTTTGATTTTTTAATTTAACCTCCCCTGGTTACTCCATCTTAGCACAGTTTTTCTGTTTGGGAACACTTGTCTTGTTAATTTACTTACTGACTTTCTCTTCCATGACAAGGAAGGCATTTGACCTGATCTATTCATTGCTATATTTTCACTGTCAAACACAGTATATGGTGCATAGTAAACACTCAAAACATACACACACACACACACACATTCACACATATATGTGTGTGTGTGTGTGTGTGTGTGTGTGTGTGTGTATAGTGAAGGATTCATTAGCCACAATAAGATCTACATATCTTGCAACAATGTCTATTATATCATAGAATAAATATAAAATAAATCAATGCTATCATTTATTTAATCTATGGATAATATTTAGTGCATGAAACACTTTGGAGACACCTGGTAATCACTCCTTGAACTCTCAGGCATCAACACCCTACAGGCTGGAAGTCACTAGCATAATAGAAAGCATCCTTGTTTTAGGAGTCAGCAACCTGGCCATCAGAACTGAAAGGAACAGACTCCCTTCTAGTTTGTTAAACCACTCTTACATTTGTGAAAGTTCTATCTTTTTAAGCCACTCTTATTTAGTTGGGATCTTTGGGGGGGTAAGGGGTCAAGAGTTGGTTATATGATACTCACTTTTTGTCCTAATTGATACATCTATTAACAAATGATGGCAAACTGATCTAGAGTGAACAGAGTGAAAAGATTTGGAAAATATTTTGGGACTAGAATTGACTTTTTTGATTACGCATTAGATACAGAGTGTGAAAGATTTGGTTCCTAAAGTTTTAGTTTTTGCAATGAAGCATATAATAGTTTTATTTACTGAGATGGGGGAAGACAAGACTAGTTAAGAAGGAGGGAAATAAATGTAAAATGAATACTGTAATACATTTACATAAAAACCTCACCTTATATATGACAATCTTGGTGATTAGTATATTTCAATCAATAGATTTTAGAAGTTTGCAGATCCTACAAAAATGTATACCCAAAGGAATACAAATCATTCTACCATAAAGACACATGCACACATATGGTCATCACAGCACCATACACAATAGCAGAGACATGGAATCAACCTAAATGCCCATCAGTGGTAGACTGGATAAAGTAAGTGTGGAACATCTGTATCATGGAATACTAGGAAGCCATAAAAAAGAACATGGTCATGTACATTGCAGCATCATAGATTAAGCTGGAGGCCATTATCCTCAGTGAATTAACATAGGAACAGAAAACCAAATACCACATGTTCTCACTTACAAGTGGGAGCTAAGCATTGAGTACACATGAACACAAAGAAGAGAACAAAAGACACATGTTGTACCTACTTGAGGGTGGATAGTGGGAGGAGGGTGAGGATTGAAAAACTACCTATTGGGTATCATGCTTACTATCCAAGTGATGAAATAATCTGTACACCAACCCCCATGACACACAACTTACTGTTATAACAAACCTGCAAATGTACCCCAAACCTAAAATAAATAAAAGGTAAAAAAGAACATTCCTGGACTGGGTGCGGTGGCTCACACCTGTAATCCCAGCACTTTGGGTGGCTGAGGGCAGATCACAAGGTCAGGAGACCAAAACTATTCTGGCTAACACGATGAAACTCCATCTCTACTAAAACAAAAATTTAGCTGGGCATGGTGGCATGAGCCTGTAGTCCCAGCTACTCTGGAGGCTGAGTTAGGAGAATGGCTTGAACCTGGGAGGTGAAGGTTGCAGTGAGCTAAGATCACTCCACTGCACTATAGCCTGGGCAACAGAGCTAGACTTTGTCTCAAAAAACAACAAACAAACAAACAAAAACAAAATTCATAATCACACCATTAAAAAATATATATAAATTTGTCCTTTGTAAAAAGGGTTTTATAAATAAAAACTCTTCCCATTTTCTTAAATGAGAAGACTCATGATGTAAAAAAAATCCCCAAGTAACTCTAATAAACATAATCAATACTTTTCAAAATCTGAAAAACGTGTTGAATGGAACCTTTTTCCTGCTATGTATAGAAAACCATCTATTACTATGATAATTAAAACTATGTACCATTGACATAGAAATAGTTACATAGCTTGATAGAACAAAATGGAGTTCAGAAACAAATTAATATATGTGGAAATTTAGTTTATGATAAAAGTGACATTTTACCATAGAGGGAAAAGTATAGTGGTATATTTAATAATATTGATATAATTGTCTATACATAGAAATAAGCAAAATTCAATTTCTACTTCATGCCATACAAGATAACATTTCTTTTTTCTTTCTTTCTTTTTTTTTTTTTTGAGATGGAGTCTTACTCTGTTGTCCAGACTGGAGTGCAGTGGTGGGATCTTGGTTCACTGCAACCTCTGCCTCCCAGGTTCAAGCGATTCTCCTGCCTCAGCCTCCCAAGTAGCTGAAATTACAGGTGAGTGCCACCACACCTGGCTAGTTTTTGTATTTTTAGTAGAGACAGGTTTTCACCATTTTGGCCATGCTGGTCTGAAACTCTTGACCTCAAATGATCTACCCATCTCAGCCTCCGAAAGTGCTGGGATTACAGGCATGGCACATTATCAGGTGCCAGGCTAAGATACATTTCAAATATACTAAGAAGCTAAATATAAAAGTCAAATCCAATTGCTGAATGAAGATTTTTAAGAAAAATTTAAAAGTGAAGCGCTTCCACAGCAATCACAAAATTAAGAGAGATGCAACATACAAGAAAGAAATACATGCTGCATAAATATGTAACAGGAGAATCTTATTATCCAGAGCATCTTAAGAGCTTCTGCAAAGAAATAAGAAGCAAAGATCAGATCATAATAGAAAAAAACACAAAATCCCAAGAAATACATCAAAGATTCTCAACTCTCTAATCATTATGGAAATAAAAACTAAAACAATAAACATTTTTAATTAAAGAATAAAAAAGATTAATAATATCTAACGTCTAAGAGGACTTGCAAAAATGGTGTTTTCATACACCTCGATGTATTCTAAATGGGTAAATCCCTTTCAGGTAGGTGACTTTGATAATGTCTATCATTAATTTAAATGTACATCTCTGATACAGCCATTCCATTTGTCAGAATCTGTCATTATCACTCAGCTGGAATTTTCTAAATTTTATTAATCTTCTGAAAAGATGTTTTTAAAATTTCATTAATCCTCTCATTTTTTTTCTACTTTATAAATCGGAATATTTTTCTTCTACTTATTTAGGATTTTATTTGCTCTTTTTTTTTTAGCTTTCTAAGTTAGAAGGTTAGGTTTTTCATTTTAGATTTTTCTCACCAAATAGCACTTAAATCTAGACATTTTACAGCATTTTTAAGTGCATTTCAAAAGTTTAATATGTTGTGCATTAATTATCATTCAGTTCAAAAATTTTCTAATTTAATTTTTTATTTGTCTTCTTGGATTTAGAAGTATGATACTTAACGTCCAAACAGTTTTGAATTTTCTAGCTATCTTTTCATTATTGAGTTTTGGTTTTATTCTACTATTGTCTGAGAACATACATTGCACATTTCTACAGACCTGTTTTATGCCCTGGCATATAATCTATCTTAGTAAATTTTCCACTCGTAAAAAAAAAAAACTGTATTCGATGGGTGCAGTGGCTCATGCCTGTAATCCCAGCACTTTGGAAGCTGAGGCTGGTCGGATCACGAGGTCAAGAGATGGAGACCATCCTGGCCAACATGGCAAAACCCTATCTCTATTAAAATTACAAAAATTAGCTGGGTGTGGCGGTGTACACCTATAGTCCTAGCTACTCTGGAGACTGAGGCAGGAGAATCACTTGAACCCAGGAGGCAGAATTTGCAATGAACGAGATCATACTGCTCCACTCCAGCCTGGAGACAGAGTGAGACTCTGTTTCAAAAAACAAAAACAAAAAAAAACAAAAATACAGCTGTATTGTATGGTTGTTTTCTGTAGTGTTCTGTACAAGTCTATTATATCAAGTTAAATGATATGATTGTTCATGTCAACTATATTGCTACTGAGTTTCTCTCTAATTGTTATATCAATTACTAAGAAACTGGTGTTTAACTTTCCGACTAAACTTGTGTATTTCTCTATTTCTCCTTTCAGTTTTAGCAGCTGTTACCTCATTTATTTTGAAACTACAGTTAAGCAGAGCATAATCATGTTTTGGTTAACAATGGACAGCATATATGATGGTGGTCGCATGAGTTTATAATACCATGTTTTTACTGCACCTTTTATATGTTTACATAAGTTTAGATGCACAAATATTTGCCATTGTGTTACAGTTGCCTGCAGTATTCAGTATAGTAACATGTGATAGCCTTTTGCAGCCTAGGAGCAATAGGCTATACGATATAACTGAGGTGTGTAGTAGGCTGTATCATCTATGTGTGTGCAAGCACATTCTATGAGGTTTGCACAACTACAAAATTGCCAAATGATGCATTTCTGCCAACTTGTCTCCATCATTAAGCAATGCATAATGATTAGGTATAGTTGCCCTTATGATTGTTAAATCTTCCTGATGTATTCACCATTTTTTCGTTATAAAATGTCTTCTTAGAGCCAGTTAATATTCCTTTTTCAGAAGTCTACTTTGTCAAATACTAATATAAGCACTCTAGCTTTCTTATCATTATATTTCATTTCCATGAACTTCCAGAAATTTATTTCCAGTAACTTTCTATCCACTTACTTTTAAACTATCTTTGCTTTTATGTTATTTTTTAATTTCAACTTTTATTTTAGATTCAAAACCAAGTACAGGTCTGTTACTTGGGTGTATCACATGATGCTAAAGTTTGGGGTACAATTGATCCCATCCCCCAAGTACTGAGCATAGTATTCAATCGTTAGTTTTTCAACACTTGCCCCACCTCCCTCCCTTCCCCTTCTAGGAGTCTCAAGTGTCTATTTTTGCCATCTTTATGCCCATGAGTACCCAGTGTTTAGTTCCCAATTATAAGTGAGAATATGCAGGATTTAGTGTTTGGTTCCTGTGTTAATTCCAATATCCTGCTTAGGATAATGGGCTCCAGCTGTATCCACTTGCCACAAAGAACATGATTTCATTCTCTTTTACAGCTGTGTCATATCCCATGGTGTATGTGTACACATTTTCTTTATTCAACCCACCATCAATGGGCACCTAGGTTAATTGCATGTCTTTGCTACTGTGTACTGTATTGCAAGGAACATGCAAGTGCATGAATTTTTTGATGGAACAATTTGCTTTCTCTTAGATATATACCTGGTGATGGAATTGCTGTGTCAAGTGGTTGTCCTTCTTTAAGTTCTTCGAGAAATCTCCAAATTCCTTTACACAATGGCTGAACTAATTTGCATTTCCACCAACAGTATACAAGTGCTCTCTTTTCTCCACAGCCTCACCAGCATCTGTTGTTTTTTGACTTTTTAATAATAGCTATTCTGCCTAATGTGAGATAGTATTCCATTATGGATTGATTTGCACTTCTCTGATGATTAGTGATGTGGAACATTTTTTCATATGTTTGTTGACTGCTTCTATGCCTTCTTTTGAGAACTGTCTGTTTGTATCTTTTGTCCATTTTTCAATAAGTTTGTTTTTTGCTTCTTAAATTGTTTAAGTTCCTTCTGGATTCTGAATATTAGACCTTTGTCAGATGCGTATTTTATGAGTATCTTCTCCCATTGTGAAGGTTGTCTGATTACTCTGCTAAAAATTTCCTTTGCTGCGCAGAAGCTCTTTAATTAGGTGCCATTTGTCTATTTTTGCTTTTGTTGCAGTTGCTTTCGAGAACTTAGTCATGAAGTAATTCCCAAGGTCAATGTCCAGAATAGTGTTTCCTAGGTTCTTTTTTAGGATTCCTATAGTTTGAGATCTTCCACTTAAATCTTTAATCCTCTTAAGTTAAATTCTGTAAATGGTGAGAGGTAAGGGTCTAGTTTCATTCTTCTGCATATGCCTAGCCAGCTATCCCAGCATCATGTATTGAGTTGTGAGTCCTGTCCCCATTCCTTATCTCTGTCAACTTTGTTGAAGATCAGATGACTGCTAGTGGCTTTATTTCTGGCTTCTCTATTCTGTTCCATTGATACATGTGTCTGCTTTTGTACCAGTACCCTGCTGTTTTGGTAACTGTAACCTTATTGTATTTTTTGAAGTTGGGTAATGTGATGCCTCTGGCTTTGTTCTTTTTGCTTAGGGTTGCTTTGGCCATTTGGGCGCTTTTTTTGGTTCCATATGCATATTAGAAGAGTTTTGTTCCTAGTTAAGTGAAAAAATGACATTGGCAGTTTGATAGGAATAGCATTGAATCCGTAGATTGCTTTGGACAGTATGGCCATTTTAATGACCATTTAAGTCATACTGATTAGTCCAGTTCATAATCCTTGTTTGTGTCATCTATGATTTCTTTAAGCAATGTTTTGTAATTCCCATTGTAAAGCTCTTTCACCTCTTTGGTTAGATGGATTCCTAGGTATTTTATTTTGATTTTTTGTTGCTATTGTAAATGGGATTGCATTCTTGACTTGGCTCTCAATTTGAACATATTATTATTATTATTATTTTTTTAAAAAAAAAAGAAAGGCAGACTGCCACATGCAGTGCCTCATTCAGATGTGTCTGGAGTCTTGGAAGCTTGACTACCCTATGTTCTCCTACAAATGGATTTTGAGAGCTTGTTTGGAGGTTCTAGTAGGGAGTGCAGCTATTTGTACACCCTTGTGTGAAGACCAGTCCTCTTTTATCAGGGATGATCATCCTCCGCAACCAAGCACACGGCTTTGGGAGGAATACACATGGAGCTGTGAGGGAGAAAGAGGACACCTGCCTAGCCAGGCAGATCAGCTGAATCAACCCTGGTGCTCAACGGGGTGATAAATGTCACAGCCAGACCACTCTCAGATCTAAGTTTGAACATTACTGATGTATAGAAATGCTGCTAATTTTTGTATATTGATTTTGTATGCTAAAACTTTACTGAAGTTTTTTATCAACTTCAGCAGCTTTTTGGCAGTCTTTAGGGGTTTTGAGTGTGTATAATTCTATATATAATATGTGTGTGTGTGGTTTTAATGTTTCTTTTAACATTGGTTTTCAGCAATTTGATTGTGATAGTTTATTTGTTTGTAGCCTACTTGTATTTTATTGAGCTTCTCAAATCTGTGGGTTCAGCATTTTAATCAAATTACAAATACTTCTAACCATTATTTCTTAGTTTTTTCTTTTCTCTGTTACTTCTTTCTGCCACCCCATGTACACATATATTATACTGTCTGATATTGTCTCACACTTCATAAAGGTCCATTCCTTTCCTATAGTCTTTTTTCTCTTGGTGCTTCAGTTTGGATAGTTTCTATTGCTATATGTTGAAATTCAATGAAGTTTTCTCTTGCAAGTTCTAATCTTTGGATATAATTCCCTTGAATTTTTTATTTCAGTTATTGTATTTTTTCCATTTTCTTTCTTTCTTTCTCTTTTTTTTTTTTTTTTTTTTTTTTTTTTTTTGAGGCAAAGTTTCGCTCTGTCACCAGTCTGGAATAGAGTACAGTGGCGTGATCTTGGCTCACTGCAACCTCCGCCTCCTGAGTTCAAACGATTTTCCTGCCTCAGCCTCCCAAGTAGCTGGGATTATAGGCACACACCACCACACGCAGCTAATTTTTGTATTGTTAGTAGAGACAGGGTTTCACCATGTTGGCCAGGATGGTCTCCATATCCTGACCTCATGATCTGTGTAAGTGCTGGAATTACAGGCATGACCCACCGCTCCTGGCCACCATGTACTTTTACATGGGAGGAAGTAGAAGTTATTTCCAGTAAGTTTCAGATTAAAACTTAATTTCTGAAAAGTTTATTAGAAAGTCTGCATGCATGCTCAGGAGTTACTGACTGTTGGACTACACAACAGAATGGGTAATTGATTTCATTACCCTTCCCAATAAAAGTCATCATCTGTAGAAACTTTCTATTGGACATCTTATTTTGAAACTCAGCCATTCCTGAGTTCAGGTCTTTTTTGGTTAAATGTCTTCAGAAGATAAACCTTTGAGTTTCCATTAGGGTGGTCCAGTAATTCTCTCTTTAATTTTTTTCTGCTATATGGTAGTATTCAGAAGATATTTTTCTCTGAATTTTGATATTTTCAAATTAGTTTTAAATTAAAATCTGCATGATCCTTTGTTCATACTATTTCATGTTATTATGATTCCTATCTTTCTTTTACTTCTTTAATCACTTTAGGTTTATTTAGTAGTCTTTTTCAGATTGTTATATTACCTATAGTTTTTAGGTCTTAATCCTCCTGTTGGTTGCATCTACTTTTTCATATTGTTATATGTTTCCTTATATGTTTTAAGATTTGTGATTATGTGTAAGCAGTAGCTTTTTATTTGCTTATGATGGCACCCTTTGGATTTTATGTACATATGTATATGCATATATACATATATATACACACACACACACCTATACATACATGGCTATGCATGTACTCACAAGTACATGCATATACATACATACATACATAGAGCATATTCACACATCTATGTATATGTATTTATGCACTTACATTTTTAAATTTAGTCAGCATTTCAATTTATTTATAGATGCATCTTCCATATCAGTTTAGGCTGACATACGGCTGAAACATACCTGGAATTTCTTTGAAATGTTAGGATGATTATGTATATTTGGGTGTGCTTGTATGTAGGCAAGGGAAAGGAGTAAAGGAAGAACAGTTTTGTTTTCAATGACAGAGAAATTTTAGTACATTGATTAGTGAATTCGCATTCCCTCTCTGCACCAGAACTACGGGTCCCTTGTAGTGAAACTTTATTACCTCTTCCTCACATGCATCTATCTAACCACACGCTGAGTTCTTTTAAATGTACCACCAAAAAATTTCTCCACATTCTGCTGCCTCCTCCTTATTTCAGACCTTTGTTATATTTCAATGGATTTAGGCAATATTTCCTGAAAAACAAAACAAAACTCCCTATATTCTGTCTTGTTCCCACTCGTCCTACATGGACAGCATAGAGATCTCTCCTAAACACAAGTCTGATTATATCATTCCTTACCCAAAATGACTGAATAGTTTCCAACTACTCAGGATAAATGCAAAAATCCATAACATGTCCCAAAGACCAGCATGTTCTGTTCTTGCCTCCTTCTATAGCCTCATGTACATTTCTTCAGCTCACTAACCCTTCATTTCCTTGAGTGCACCAAATTCCCTTCCATACATTACTCACTCTGCTTATAATGTTTCAGAAAATTATCATTAAATTCTTATTCTTATAATATTTTAATTAAATGTCTCCATAGACTATGAGTTCCAGGAAGACAGGAATTAGTCTTGTTCAAGTTCTTAAGAAAGTACTTGGGACACAAATTACATGCAATAAATATTTGTTTAAAGAAGAAAGGATGGAAAGAAGGACATGAAATAGCAAGGACTTTAATCTGAATGAGCTTTTGTTAAAGTGAAATTGATCAAGCTATAAACTAAGGTAAATAATTGACAATCCATTCCATTCTAGTTTTGATAAGAAAGGACAATAAATGAACTTATTTTCTCTCCTCAGTAAAAAAAAAGACATTTAGAAAGAGGATTTTAGGAATAGGAAAAGTATAAGCATTTTACTACCTTCTTATTTTCACTAACTTACTTATCATGGAATGAATATTAAAGTTGCAACCTGAGATCCTGAGACAATTTCTTCCTGCTGCTACAGATACAGCCAATTCTACTTGGCACGACTTACCATGTTTTTGGAATATTGTTTTAATAATGGACTTAAAGTAGCTAGTTTTTGGGGTAGTTTATAATAATGAGGAATTATACAGGTCTAACTTTTATGAGGAAAGAAAGAATTATAAACTCTTGTTTTTAGTTTGCCATTGTGCTTTTTTCCCCCCAGAGTTTTTAATTAGCATTCTGTTTTTTAATTAATAAAAATATTTTATATATATAGGCAGTCTGTAGAAATTTTTGATCCTTACAGTAGAGGGCAGAAGAGCAGCACATCTCAAGACAAAAATCCTGGGCCACATCCAAAGTCCCCTTGTTAGGGCTCCCCTTGGAACAATGTGTAGCTAGGTCATTAAGTGGAAGACAAGCAATTTGAGAAGATAGAAGTTGAGAAGCTCTAGTGACTATAAGGTTACTAAATATCTCAAAATTTGGAAAACTCAAGGAATTTTTTTGTCTTGATTTTTGAAAGTATATATTTTACATCTTATTCTCTCGGACAGATATATGCATGATGTGCATAATATTATTAATGGTAGCAGACCCTGCCTTTTCTTACTCATTGTCTTTAATGATTCACCCTTGCTTTTACTGAAAACACAAAAGTGATGAGTTTTAAATGGGTTTGTGTTCATTACACAGATGAAGGGAGTGTAAGTATAAGTTGTAAATATTTTTGATCCTTCTGAAGACCATAGTTAGAAATTTATTTCTATGTTTCATCATCTAATATTTTTCTTGTTTTCTTGAGTGAACTAGGAAGGTTACTGAACTTAGAGAAATATATTCTGTGGCATTGTATACCTTGCACTATGAGACATAGCAAATCAGAGGCAAAGCACATGCCAAATGACTCCAAAGATATTTCTGTTGACTGAGAAGCAGTGAAATGCATTGTTCAGCTAGGATGAGGCTATCAAGTGAGAATATGTAGGTTTCAATGAATTTATATAAAGCCCTAAAGTCAGTAAAGCTTGACAGATGGAGCTATCATTTATTTTTTTAGGTTCTCTGTCACAGGAGGAAGTAGAAGTTGAAAGGAAAGCAAGTGTGGTGGTCTGCATTATATACTTGGTTGTACTTCTGGACCAATCAATCACACAGAGTCACTGTTCTGTTTGTTTGTTTGTTTTTGAGATGGAGTCTGGTTCTGTTACCCAGACTGGAGTGCAGAGGCACGATATCGGCTCCCTGCAACCTCCATGTCTTGGATTCAAGCAATTCTCCTGCCTCAACCTCTCAAGTAGCTGGGATTGCAGGCACCTGCCACCACATCCTGCTAATTTTTGTATTTTTAGTAGAGATGGGGTTTCACTATGTTGGCTAGGCTGATCTCGAACTCCTGACCTCCTGATTCATCCGCCTCGGCCTCCCAAAGTGCAAAGTGCTGGGATTACAGGTGTGAGCCATCGCGTCTGGCCGAGAGTCACTGTTAAAATTGAAATGTGTCCCCTTTTTTACAGGAAAATCTATTCAAGAGTGGTGCTATCCATAGTACCTGGAAGACTTTGATAGTTCTGGATATAAAGGTAAATCACACAATAACTGGATATCAGATTATTGATGACATTTGGCCAGAGAAAGCCCCCACAAAAATTTATGCTGCAAAAAAGGGACATTTTCTCTACTGCATTAAAAAATTAACTGTAATAGAATAGTTTCTATAGTGTGGAAGCAGATTACCTTCAGGATGGTCATTTTCTTCAGTTAGGAATATATTCATCTGTGGCATACAAATAATTTTGATAATAATAGCCATAATCATCATAATAAAGTTTTAGGGTTAAGCCTATCCACAACATGATTGTCTGAACATCCTTAAGTGCCCTGTATATTTTTTTAAATGCACTGATATAAAAAATATAATATTTTATTACAAACTTTATATCCTCTTGTTGTCATCAATTTCATGTCTCTTTGCTCTCCAAGTAGAAGGAGAGGATGAGACGAAGTTGGAAGTCAATACACTTAGAAAGCCAACTGGCCCAGTAAACAATCACTGGGCACATTTTGTAGGATCACCTGACAGTTTTAATGTCCAAATAAGCATCAGGCTTTGGATCCAGTTCAAATTCACACTTAGCCTTTACCTCTGGCAAGAAAGTTCCAGCTGCAGCCCTCATTTATCACATCCCCACAAAGAAGGCACTTTCAGGTGCTGTGGCCCTGCATCATTATGTAAGCCCAGATTTTGTTTGATTCTGCAGAGTACAGAGATGGAATTCAATTTGAATGCTGGCATTTGAAAGAGAAAGGCATTTTACTAGTGACCTTGTGGATAACTTTCTGTCAGAGAGGTAAAGGCTATTTCATGCTAGGTTCTGGTGTTGAAGGCATTATTTCCTACAAAGTGCAGAGCTATTTGCAGATATCGTGTGCTGTGCATTACTAAGCAATGCAGATGGCTCTGTGTATTTCACTCCCTGGTGATTTACTTGGGATAAATAGAAAATGGTTTCTTGGAGGTAAAAAGCACAAAAATAGTCTACTCTTTACATTTCACAAATTAGATACTCACTTGTTCTAAGAACGATCTCTTTGTAATAACAATGCCATTTGCTTTAATCAGAGAGGAATGTAGCTGAAATCATTCCCAGGGAAAAGGAGTTTCAATTTAAGGGGAAGAATAATTAAAATAGAGGAAAGACTACAGAAGTAGGTGGACAAATATTCACAAATATATTCTTCATCTCTCTGATGTCAACAAGATCTTTCTCTTCATGTTAGGGTTTCTCTTACTCACTGAAATTTCTAGTAAACAGGGGTGAAAAAGATTCTATACATAAACCAGTCATTTAACAACAATTCAAGAAAACAGTTTGAAATGCATTTGTTTTTGGTCAATGATAATTGTATTTACGCCTTGAATTTAGACTGATTTACATGTCTACAAGTGGTAAAATGAGTAGAAGCTATCTTTTGATTAAGCATAAGGAAGAATTTTTTAAATCCGGGATTCTCCATGAATGAAGCATTCAGTTCTGTGTAACTCAACATTTTCCATCAATGGCTGAGCAGCTACTTGTTAGAGACTGGGTAGAAGGATGAGATATTAAAATTGTTTCATCATCAAAACTCTGGTATTTTCCCATTACTTTATAAACAAAAAAAGAGATGAATTTTACGAACAGTATTTCATGTTATTCAGTAGTAAAATGCACTTGAAACATTAATCCATCTTTATAAAGGACTAAAACTTTGAATAGCATTCACTTGTCTAATATTGTCTTGACTCAGTTCAAAACATGAGTTCTTTGTACCTTCAATTTTATTTATTTATTTACTTATTTTGAGACAGAGTATCTCTCTGTTGCCCAGGCTAGAGTGCAGCAGGAGATCTCAGCTCACTGCAACTTCCACCTCTCAGGTTCAAGTGATTCTCCTGCCTCAGCCTCCAGAGTAGCTGGGATTACAGGCATGGACCACCACACCCAGCTGATTTTTGTATTTTTAGTAGAGACAGAGTTTCACCATGTTGACCAGGCTGGTCTCAAACTCCTGACCTCAAGTGATCCACCCTCCTCATTCTCCCAAAGTGCTGGTATTATAAGCGTTAGCCATCGCGCCTGGCTTTACATTTTTTTATGTATATATATTCTTCCGGGGTTTTTAAATTATTCTGTTTAGAATAAGTTGCTGGGCTGATGATTATAGAGGTCAGCCCTAGATGTACCTCATCCACCTAAAGAGAAAAAGGAACTTCTGTGTTTAGAAGCTATGCAAACTTTCCTGCTGAAGTTGTCATTCTCCAGAAGGCTATAAATAGCTTCACTTGTGTGAAAGGGAACCTCCTAACTCATTTGTAGCAGATGAAATGTTTAGCAGCACATTGCATCTACTTTATTGGTCTGGTTATTTAAGTTTGGTGGTAAGCTGACAGATGACAGAGTTCCCATTTAAATCTTAGAAACAAAGAGCTTCAAAAGAAAGTTTATTAAGGGTAATAGAATGAACTTACATGTTCCTAGTTGATGAAGAGTAAATGAGATGCCTAGTAAATTGCTCACTAAATGTCTTGTCATCCCTGGGTCTGCAGTGAAAGCCCACCAATGGATTATTCTATTTTTTGTAATGAGTACAGATACAAATACAAGGCATCATTTTCATTTGTTAAACAACATTTTAAAGGCTTTTTGACATACAAAATATGTTTTATTAAACATATTACATAAGCAGAGAAAGTTACGTTAGATATGTTTAAGCTAAATGTGAATAACCAAACTTATCTAATAAGTATATAAAAATTTTGAATTAATTTAATGTAAGTAAAAGTGTGGGGGTATTTCTTTTCATTTCAAATACAAACAGATTTGCAAGTTTTAATTGGGGGTATTCATACTATCAGTTTGACACATGGCTGAAAAAAAATCTTGAAATGTAAAATTAATCACTACCCTCTAGATGGAAGAAATGGAATACTTAATCATATTACTGTTTTAACAACAGTTAATACAAATTAAAAAAATATATCCAGGACCAAGTTTCTACAATTGGAAAAATTTAAATAAATCACTTAGTATTTCTTTTGTTATTCTCTACATTTTAAAGTGGCTAGTTGTTAGTTTTTAACATTTTACAATTCAAACATTAATATATTCTGACTACACATTCATCCAATTCACCAATTAGTGAGGTTTATTCATTTCCTGCTTGTCCAGGCAAGTTACTACTCTGGTATCATTAACAGTACCCTGCAAAGATGACAATTGGTAGATATTGGAAAATCCGGTTCAGTTTCAAAACATTATTATTACTTAATAATGCAAGATGAATTCATCACACTTGTGTGTCTCTGTTTTTCTGGGGAAGATTTGCTTAGTTCCCAATTAGTGAAGCAAAGTGAAAATAGAGTGCAAAAACTAAGATTGTCATTAAATGTTATGAAGTGAGTAGAGAAGAAAGGAAGTAAATCTAATGGTGATTGACTAAGAAAGGTCAAAAAATATATCCAGAAAAAATTGGGAAGAGAAAAGAATATGTTACAAAAGTTAATTGAAGAGCAACATTATTATTATTAATACCAAGAATGAAATATTTATAGAGATTCTAGAGCAATTGTTTCATGGTTATCTTTATTTTTAGGTTTTGAGCTGAGAAAAGGAAATCTTTTATGTTACTAGAAATGAATTTGTAATCTAGTAGAATATGCCTTTGACCTCAAGCCAAAATAAATAAATAAACAACTAATTGCTTCAGAGGGTGTAAAATTGTAACACTTCATGAGCACAATTATTTGGCCAAGGATCCACATGGGGTGTGTGGTTTACTCTCAGCCAATATGTAAAATTATCAGAAAAGCTATACCAAACTAGTTATTCTCCATAAAACTTAATATGCCGTTTTTACCCCTAATCATTTGTGAAAACATTTTCTCCATATGCTTCGAACCCTGCTCACCTCCTTCTTCTTTGTTAAGTGATTAGTCCCTACTGTCAGCAGAGAGCTGAGAATTTTTTCTGAGCAGTTTTTTCCAATCTTGCCAATCAACAAATATTTACTGGGACATCTACAATGTGGACGGACCAAGAGTTTTGGTGCTATGGGTGAAAATTTAAAAGTATAGCACATAGTTGTACTTTCTGTGGGAAACATAGCTTTTATGCACGTGAAAGACAATTAAGAATAAAGGCAGTTGATTTAAGGTGCTGAACAAGTTGATACGTATGGAGAGATCATGACAGGTTGGGATACAGAACAATGTCACAGTAGGCATCTCTGGGAAGACACAAGAAATGACAACTGCTTGTCTCTAGGGAAGGAAACTGGAAATTCGAAGTAGAAGAGATGTGTGCTTTTTACTGTATACCCTTTTGTATGGTTTTATTTACTTAACCTCTTATAATTTTTTAGTTAAAGATGTTTTCTTTTTTTTTTTTTGATATTGGCTTAACATTTATTTATTTTTATTTATTTATTTATTTATTTTTATTGCATTATAGGTTTTGGGGTACATGTGCAGAACGTGCAAGATAGTTGCCTAGGTACACACATGGCAGTGTGTTTTGCTGCCTTCCTCCCCTTCACCCACACTTGGCATTCATCCCCAGGCTATCTCCCCCCAGCCCCCCCCGCTGTCCCTCCCCCATTCCCCCCAATAGACCCCAGTGTGTAGTAGACCCCCTCTCTGTGTCCATGTGTTCTCATTTTTCTCACCCACCTATGAGTGAGTATATGTGGTATTTCTTTTTCTGTTCTTGTGTCAGTTTGCTGAGAATGGTGTTCTCCAGATTCATCCATGTCCTTACAAAGGACACAAACTCATCATTTTTTATTGCTGCATAACATTCCATGGTGTATATGTGCCACATTTTCTTAAGGCAGCATAAAACTAAGGTTTAGAATTATTTTTAGTTTTTCTCCACAAAGTTGGTTTTTGATGTATTTTGTTACAGAAAATTATCCTGCTGCAATTCTGGAAATACTAGAGTAATGAAGGACTAGATGAAAATGTTTAATGTGCCAGGTATTTTTTAGTATAATTTTCTTTACTTTTTCAGATTACTGATATGGAACACTGAAAAAAAAATTTAAATTGCTTTGTTGAGATGTAATTTACATACCATGTAATTCACCCATTTACAGTACACAATTGGAATGGTTTCTCTTATATTCACAGATATGTGCAAGCATCACTGGGGTCAATTTCAGAGCATTGCATCATGTCAAAAAGAAACCTCATACCCTTTAGCTATCATCTCCCTCTCTCCTCATACCCCTAATCCCAAGCAGCCACCGAGCCCTGAGCAGCTACTTTCCCTCTCTATAGACTTCCCTATTCTAGAATTTTATATGAATTGAATCATGTAGTATGTCAACTTTTGTGACTGGTTTACTTCACTTAGTATAAAGGTTTCCAGGTTCATCAGTGTTGCAACATACATCAGCATTTTGTCCTTTTTACTGCCAAGCAAGGTTTTATTGTATGATATTCCACATTTTGCTTATCCATTCCTTAGCTGATGAACATTTGGGTTATTCCCACACTTTTTGGCTGTTAGGAATAATGCTGCTTTAATAATTCATGCACAAGTTTTTGTATAGACATATGTTTTCTCTTGGTTATGTATTTAGGAGTTGAAATGTTGAGTCATATGTTTATTCTACATTTAATTGTTTGAGAACCCATCAGACTGTTTTTTAAAGCAGTTATATGACTTGACATTCCACCAGCAGTGCATATATGTGGCTTTTGATTTCTCCACATCCTTGGCATGCTTATTATCGTCTTCCCTTTATGATTCCAGCCATCCTTGTGTGAAGTGGTTCTCACTGCAGTTTTCATTTGCAGTTCCCTGATGATTAATAGTGTTGAGCATCTTTTCATGAGCATGTTGGCCATTTGTATATCTTCCTTGGATAAATATCTAGTCAGCTTCATTGCTCATTTTTTAATTGGCTTGTTTTTGTTATTGAGTTGTAGATTCTTTACATATTATGGATATGACTTCCTTATCAGATACAGGAATTGCAAATATTTTCTCCCATTCTGTGAGAGATAACTTTTTTGCAGTAAATACTTTAAATTGATACATTACAGTTGTACATATATATGGGATACATGTGGTATGTTGATAAATGCATAGAGTATAATGTCAAATCAGAGTAATTTGGATATACATTACTTCAAACATTTATCATTTCTTTGTGTTGAGAACATTTTGAATCTTCTCTCCTAGCTACTTTGAAATATACAATAAATTATTATTTAACTATAGTCACCCTATTGTGTAACTGAACATTAGAAGTTACTCCTTCTCTCTAACTGTATGTTTGTACTCATTGACCAATATATATTTGTCCCACCCCACACTCCTCCCACCCTCTGGTAACCACCATTGTCCTCACCACTTCTTAATTTTTTTTAGCTTCTACATATTAGTAAGAGAAGGTAATATCTGTCTTTCTGTGTTGGCTTGTTTCACTTAGCATAATATCCTCCAGTTCTGTCTTGCTCTGTCACCCAGGCTGGAGTGCAGTGGCCTGATATTGACTCTCTGTAACCTCCCTCTTGAGGGTTCAAATAATTCTTCTGCCTCAACAAACCCCTATCCCATACCTGGGACAACAGGTGTGCCCGAAATGCCCAGCTAATTTTTGTGTTTTTTGTAGAGACGGGGTTTTGCCATGTTGGTTAGGCTCAGGTTATACCCCTGCCTTGGCCTCCCAAAGTGCTGATAGTACAGGTGTGAGCCACCATGCCTAGCCTAGCTTTTTGATAATAGCGATTTTAACTGGGGCTACATGATATCTCATTGGTTTTGATTTGCATTTTCCTAATGATAAGTGATGTCGAACGTTTTTTCTATACCTGTTGGTCATTTGTATGTCTTCTTTTGAGAAATGTCTGTTCAGATATTTTGCCATTTTTTAAATCAGATCTTCTTTTTGCTATTGAGTTGTTTGACTTTCTTATATATTCTAGTTATTAATTCCTTGTCAGTTGCATAGTTTGTTTGTATTTTCCCTATTTTTTAGATTGTCTCTTCACTTTGTTGTTTTTTTTTGCCATGCAGAAGCTTTTTAGCTTGATATGATCTCATTTGTCAATTTTTGCTTTTGTAGCCTGTGCTTGATCTCACTCAAAAAATCTTTGTTCCACATCAATGTCCTGGAGCATTTGCCCAATGTATTTTTCTACTAGTTTCATAGTTTCAAATCTTACATTGAAGTCTTTACTCCATTTTGATTTGATTTTTGTATATGGTAAGAGATAAGTATCTAGTGTCATTCTTCTGTGTGTGATTATTGTTTTCCCAATACCATTTATTGAAAAGGCTGTCCTTTTTTCAGTGTATATTTTTGGCAACTTTGTTGAAAATGGGCTGCTTGTCAATGCATCTATTTATTTCTGCGTACTCTATTCTGTTCCATTATTCTAGGTGTCTTGTTTTTCATGCCAGTACCATGCCTTATTAAAACTCGGTTGTACATTGTGAAGTCAAATAGTGTGATGCATCTATGCTTTGTTCTTTTTGCTCAAGATTGCTTTGGCTATTCAGTGTCTTTTGTGTCCATACTAAATTTTATAATTTATTATCTGTTTCTGTGAAAAATGCCATTGGTAGTTTGATACAAATTGTATTGAAGAGATCATTTCCTTGATGGTGTTCTTTGAAGTGCAGACATTTTCAATTTTTTTATATATATATATATATTTTTTTTTAATTTTTATTGCATTATAGGTTTTGGGGTACATGTGCAGAACGTGCAAGATAGTTGCATAGGTACACACATGGCAGTGTGTTTTGCTGCCTTCCTCCCCCTCACCCACACTTGGTATTCATCCCCAGGCTATCCTCCCCAGCCCCCCCTGCTGTCCCTCCCCCATTTCCCCCAACAGTCCCCAGTGTATAGTAGACCACCTCTCTGTGTCCATGTGTTCTCATTTTTCTCACCCGCCTATGAGTGAGTATATGCGGTATTTCTTTTTCTGTTCTTGTGTCAATTTTGAAAAAGTTCAAATTATCTACTTTTTTCTTTTGTTGCTCATTATTTTGGAGGCTTATCTAAAAATCTTTTGCCAAATTTGAGGTCATAAAGATTTACTCCTACGTTTTCTTCTTAGAGTTTTATATACTTAGCACTTACATTTGGGTCTTTGATCAATTTTGCATCCTTTTTGTGTGTGTGTGGCATAAAAGGAAGATTTGATTTCATTCTTTTGTGTGACTATCTGCTTGTCCCAGCATCATTTGTTGAAAAGACTATTCTTTCCTCATTTAAATGGCCTGGGCACCGTTGTTGAAATCAGCTGATCATAAATACCTGATTATCTTTTTGAACTCTCAATTCTATTACTTTGGTCTATATGTCAGTCCTTGTGCCAGTACCATACTGTCTTGATTACTATTCCTTTGTTAGTAAGTTTTAAAATTGGGAAATGTAAGTTTTCCTATTTTTTCATTCTTTTTGAGATTGCTTTGGCTATTCTAAGTCCCTTGTGGCTGCATATGTTTTAGAGTGAAATTTTAAATGTTTATAAAGAAGGCAGCTGGGATTGTGATAGAGATTGTATTGGATCTGTAGATTAATTTGAGTAGTAGTATTCCACCTTATTAACCCATGAACATGAAATATTTTTCATTCATTTATATGTTTAGTTTCTTTCAGCAATGTTTGGAGTTTTCAGAGCATAAGCTGGGTACTTATTGTGTTAAATTTATGCTAAGCATTTTATTCTTTTTGATATAAATATAAATGGAATTGTTTTCTTAATTTCATTTTAAAATTGTTTATTGCAAATATATAGTAACACTGTTGATTTTTTTAAAATATTGATTGTGTACCATGCAATCTTGGTGAACTCATTTGTTAGTTCTAATAGTTTATGGTGTACTCTTGAATGAACTCATTTGAATTCACTAGTTTTGTTTTTTGGGTTTGTTTTTTTTTTTTTGAGACAGAGTCTCACTCTGTCACCCAGGCTAGAGTGCAGTGGTGTGATCTAAGCTGACTGCAACCTCTGCCTCCTGGGTTCAAGCAGTTCTCTTGCCTCAGCCTCCCCAGTAGCTGGGACTACTGGCACATGCTGCCACTCCCAGTTAATTTTTTGTCTTTTAGTAGAGACAGGGTTTCACCATGTTGCCCAGGCTGGTCTCAAACTTCTGAGCTCAGGCTATCCACCTGCCTCAGCCTCCCAAAATGCTAGGATTACAGACATGGGCCACAGTGCCTAGCCATTTGTTAGTTCTAATAGCTTATGGTGTAGTCTTGCCATGAAAGAAGAAAAATAAAAATAAATGTCTTATCTGCTTATAGATGCTTGCATGGAAAGGTGAGAGAACCACAAGCCCCACAATTAATCAAAATCTGTCCTTCTGTTGGTTTATGTTTTCCTCCTACCTGCCTAGAGCTCGAGTCTAGTTTCTCAGTTCCCCAATAGGTAATCAACCTACCCAAATGCTTAAATGTTAATCAAGCTCATAGCAGCCACCTCTTCCTTCTGCATCTGGATTAAGGACATTTGATTTCTAAATCACAATTTCAAAGAAAAGAGAAGAAAAAGAAATTCTGAATATAAACCCTATATTTCAAACATTTACGTATCCTTTCCTTCTCTATCTCATATGAATGAAGAAAATCCTAAATCAATTCTTGCTTTCCAAAAAGAAAAATGCAAGATAGTTTATTATATCTTTCTTTTCAAATTTGAATTTAAGTTTTAGATTCAGGAAATACATGTGTGGGTTTGTTATAAGAGCATAGTGCATGCTGCTAAGGTTTGGGCTTTTATTGCTCTTGTTACCCAGATAGGGAACATAGTACTCAATAAGAAGGTTTTCAGCTCTTGCCTGGCTCCCTCCACCCTTTTGGAGTCCCTAGTGCCTACTTTTCCGTCTTTGTGTCCACCTGTACCTAGGGTTCAGCTCCCAATTATAAGTGAAAACATGATATTTGGTTGTCTGTTTTGCATTCTTTCACTTTGGATAATGGCCTCTAGCTGCATCTATGTTGCTGCTAAAGATGTGATTCCTTTCTTTTTTATTGCTGCATAGTATTCCATAATGTATATGTACACATTTTATTTATTCAACCCACCATTGATGGACATCTAGGTTGACTCTGTGTATTTGCTATTGTGTACATAAACATGTCTCTTTTTGGTAGAAAAACTTATTTTCTTGTGGGTATATACCTGGTAATGGGATTGCTAGATCAAATGGTAGTTCTGTTTCCAGTTCTTTGAGAAATCTCCAAACTGCTTTCCGTAGTAGCTTAACTAATTTACATTCCCACCAACAGTGTATAAGCATTCCCTCTTCTCTGCAGCCTCACCAGCAGCTGTTGTTTTTTGACTTTTTAATAATAACTATTCTAACTGATGTGAGATGGTAGCTCACTGTGGCTTTGATTTGTGTCTCTCTGATGATTAGTGACATGGAACATTTTTTCATATGTGTGTTGGCTGCTTGTATGTCTTCTTTGGAGAAGTGCCTGTTCATGTCTTTTGCCCACTTTTTAATGGAGTTATTAGTTTTTTTCTTATTGACTCAAGTTCTTTATAGATTCTGGATATTAGTCCTTTGTCAGATGCATAGTTTGCAGATATTTTCTACCATTCTGTAGGTTGTCTTTTCACTCCATTGATAACTTCTTTTGCTGTGCAGAAGCGCTTTAGTTTGATCAGGTCCTACTTGTCAGTGTTTGTTCCTGTTAAAAATGCAGGATAATTTGGCTAGCTTACTACTTATTATCATTTCATAATATTGAACTGATCATTTCTTAGTAAAAAGATTGAGAATAAAAAATTCAGTCATTTCTGAGATCATTTGTGGATTAGCTTCTCAGTATCATTTCTCTTCTCCTAGCTTTCTTCATAGTGTAAATATCTGCCCTATTAGTGAACGTTTTCCAGGTATCTATTCTTAGTTTCAAATTCTGATTTTTTCATTTGATCCACCAGAAACTTTTGTTTTCATATTGCAATATGATTGTCAAACATGTTTTTTGCTTCAATTGTATTTGATTGTAATTGCTTTGAAAAAGTGTTTTTCAGTTCTTCCCCCTCCCTAATTAAATCTTAGGAATCAACTCAAATCCTTTACAAAATTCTTAATTAAATTTATAAGTAGAAATATGGAATTCATGATAGTTTGCAAATTTTTCATTTGCAGCATTTTGAATTATTATATTTGGATAGCTAAGCCTGAATGTGAAGAGATCTTATTTCCCTGGATCCTTAAAAGTTTTACTAAATTGATGATATGCTCAAAAGAATTTTTACTATTCAGTGTTCAACACTGCCATCTCTGTTTTCACTTTTCTTTTTTTAATACCTAGGAAGACATGGGAGAAAAGGGAAGAAGTTCTAAGTTTGGGCTCAGTCATCCAAACTATAGAAAACAAATGTTCAAAATGGAAATTCTGCAACAACAAAAAAAAGGAAAAACTAAGCTATGAAAAACTCCATTATAGGAGTAAATCAGGTGTCATTATTTCTCTTCCCTTCCCTCCTTGAGTATTTCAGGAAATGTAAACTGGGGAGTGGTAGATGCCTGCTACATAGGTAAGTTTTGGTTTGTTTGCTTTATTGTTGGACATTTATAATAATTTATATATATATATATATATATATATATATATATATATTTTTTTTTTTTTTTTTTTTGAGACAGGGCCTCATTCTGTTACCCAGGCTGGAGTGCAGTGGCACAATTTCAGCTCACTGCAGCCTCAACCTCCTGGGTTCAAGTGATTCTCCTGCCTCTGTATCCTGGGTGGCTGGGATTACAAGTGTCTACCACCATGCCCAGCTAATTTTTGCATTTTTAGTAGAGACATGGTTTCACAATGTTGGCCAGGCTGGTCTCAAACTCCTGAGCTCAAGAGATCCGCCTGTTGAGGCCTCCTAAAGTGCTGGGGTTACAGGTGTTAGCCACCACACCTGGCCATGATAATTTTTAAAAGCCCATCTCAGGGTAGGTGCAGTGGTTCACAAGGGTAATCCCAGCACTTTGGAAGGCCGAGGTGGGCGGATCACCTGAGTTAAGGAGTATGAAACCAGCCTGTCCAACTTGGCTAAACCTTTTCTCTACTAAAAATACAAAAATTAGCCAGGCATGGTGGTGCATGCCTGTAATCCCAGCTACTCGGGAGACTGAGGCAGGAGAATCTCTTGAACCTGGGACACCAGATTGTAGTGAGCTGAGATAGCTCCACTGCACTCCAGCCTGGGTGACAAGTGAAACTCTGTCTCAAATAAAAATTAAAAAAAAAAAAATTTTAAATAGCCCATCTCAATTTCTGCATGATTTAGGATGAAGCAATGAGTGGCACATTATTCAGTTTTATTTAATCACTAAATAAACGGAAAGAAAGCAACTAATGAACCCACGTGAATCTCTAGAAACATACAGTATTTTTAAAGTACGAAAACATTAATGACTTGCATTCCCCCGGAGTTCTAGAAGCTCAAAGCTTTGGGAAAAAGTGAGTTTTCTGTATATTTAAGAGGAGGAAATAGGTAAGTTGGCTAGATCCTATTTCTTTTATTTTACTCAAAGCAGAATCTGAGACTCCTGGCTTTTCCGAGCTGCACCATCCGCACAGTCAGCAGTAGTAATAGCTTGGCAGTGGGGGCAGGAGGTGCGAGCACATGGCAACCCCTTTTATGCATCAGCTAATTCTGTGCTCTAGCTATAGCCTTGGGAACATGAGAAATCCCAAACAGATGCTTTTTCTAAAGGTAAGGAAGAAAGTAAAGACTGATCCTGCTAAAAAAGAGATAACAAAAAGTACATCTGTGAATTATTTAAATCCGGCATTAAAAGGGTAATGCTGAAGAATTCATTAGCAAATTTAAACACTTCTGTGCAGTCTCCTGATAATTTAATTTTTTCAGCTACTTTATGCAAATTTATCCTCTAGTAGTTTTTAGTTTTATCTATCCTCCTGTCCAAAGCACCATAAACTAATGTATGTATATATGTACATATATTTTAAATTATCTAATATGCATAATACAAGTTGCTGTGTTGTTTCATCTTTGGCCATGCATTCAGCCAAGCTTTATGACCATCTTCCATGTGCCAGCTTGGTGAAACTGTGGGAGGAAGCTGTGTTCTAACAGAAAGGGTATAGAGCCAGTCTGTGGCTCACACCTGTAATCCCAGCACTTTGGGGGGCTGAGGCGGGTGGATTACCTGAGGTCAGGAGTTCGAGGCCAGCCTGGCCAACATGGTGAAACCCCATCTCTACTAAAAATACAAAACAATTAGCTGGGCATTGTGTCAGGTGCCTGTAATCCCAGCTACTCAGGATGCTGAGGCAGAAGAATTGCTTGAACCCAGCAGGCAGAGGTTGCAGTGAGCTGAGATTGAGCCACTGTACTCTAGCCTGGGTGACAAGAGCAAAACCCCATGTCAAAAAAGAAAAAAAAGATACAGTCATCATATTTTGACATCTTTGGATTTGAATCCATGGCTTTACATTTGCTATTCATGTGATGTTAGACAAAAAATTTCTTTAACACATAAAGAGTATCTGCCATTAATATTTGCTCTTCAGAAAAATACTGATGAGAACTTTAAGTGGGGGCTTCCCCCTTGCCCTTGAGTAGGAAAAAGTCTTGGGTATACCCAGGAAGAGGTGAGGTCCACCGAGAATAAAGAATCAGACTGTGGTTCCCAAATGCCTGCTTTCAGAGAGGGAGACATTTTTGTGAGAAACAAAAGACTATTACATTTTTTTTAAGAGATGGGATCTTGCTGTGTTGCCCAGCCTGGACTCAAACTCCTGGGTTCAAAAGATCCTCCCACCTCAACCTTCCAAGTAGCTGGAACTTCAGGCATGCTCAGCAAAGATGAACATTATCCAGTGTACTGTAGTAGCCTGCTAGTACTGCCATACTGCAGACTGAGTGGCTTAGCAACCTCCACCTTCTGAGTTCAAGCGATTCTCCTGCCTCAGCCTCCCAAGTAGCTGGGATTATAGCCATGCACCACCACAACTGGCTTATTTTTCATATTTAGTAGAGATGGGTTTCGCCTTGTTGGTCAGGCTGGTCTCGAACTCCTGGTCAGGGTGGACCTCAGGTGATCCACCCACCTTGGCCTCCCAAAGTGCTAGGATTATAGGTGTGATCCACTGCGCCCAGCCAGATATTTATTTACTCATAGCTCTTGGAGGCCAGACATTCAAGATCATGAGGCTGGCAGGGTTGATTCCTGGTGAAGGCTCTGTCTTTGGATTGAAGATGGCTGTCTTCTTGGCTGTGTCCTCCCATGCTCTTAGTGTTTTTTTCTATTCTTTTTTTTCCTTTTTTTTGGAATCAGGGTTTCAGTTTGTCACCCAGGCTGGAGTACAGTGGCATAATCAGGGCTCACTGCAGCTCAAACTTTTGGGCTCAAGCAATCCTCCTGTCTCAGCCTCCCAAAGCAGTGGGATTGCAGGCCACCACATCCAGCCTTCTTTCTCTTTTTATAAAGACTCCAGTCCTACTGAATTAGGGGCCCAGCCTTATGACCTCATTTTACCTTAACCTCCTCCTTAAAGACCCTGTATCCAAACTCAGTAACTTTGAAGGTTAGGGCTTCACATAGGAATTTGGGGGTGGCACAATTTGGTCAATAACATTCAGGAAAGCCATTGATTCTTTTTTTTTTTTTTTTTTTTTTAAACAGAGTCTCACTCTGTTGCCAGGCTGGAGTGTAGTGGCGTGGTCTCGGCTCACTGCAACCTCCACTTCCTGGTTCAAGCTATTCTCCTGCCTCAGCCTCCTGAGCAGCTGGGACTACAGGCATGTACCACCACACCCAGCTAATTCTTATATTTTTAGTAGAGATGGAGTTTCACCATGTTGGCCAGGATGGTCTTGATCTCTTGACCTCATGATCCACCCACCTCAGCCTCCCAAAGTGCTGGGATTGCAGGTGTGAGCCACTGCGCCCAACCTGATTCTATTTTATAAGGTGCACAATGAAATGAAACCTGGCAACTTATTTATTTGTGGCTTTTCCCCGTCACATTTCTTACACATGTATATATACATGTGCACAGAGGCACACAAACACACCTACAGAGATCCCTGCCTACCTCACAATCACACAGACAGGCTTGCCTTAGTACTTTGCCTCTGCTTCTGAGTTTTCTACAAGATTTTCTGATATTCATAATGCATGTCTAGTGATTGTTAATGTTTATTTAGATTTCTAGTGATTATTTCAGGGCACTGTTTTACCCTGTTCTGTGGATCTGGTTTGACAATAATAATAATAATAATAATAATAATGGTAGTAAGTAATTTATTGAGTACTGAGGATGATACTTATTTCATTTGCTTGTTTAATTTTCGCAACAACCTGGTGAAGTGGAAACTATTACTGTTCCTATCTCACAGATGAGGAGCTAAGCTTTGGGAGGTCGTAACTTGCCTTCAGCCTTATAACTAGTAAATTCCAGGCTGCCTGACTTTAAAGCTCTTAACCTCTGTATGGGGGAAATTTCACACATTGCAGGGAATCTGAGAGCCCTGACAAATCTCTTGTATCTTTATCTTGCAGCTGAATTTTCAGCCTCGTCAATGCTGGAGCTAGCTTTTTAGTCTTTCCCTGAGTGGGGTGCACTGGAGAGTCTCTTGACTACTACTCATTAAAATCTTTTAGGCTGTTCATTTTCATTATGTTTACCCCACTCATCTGTAAGCTTCCCCTTCCGTATCCGTCACTGCACTGCCCCAGAAAGACTAAGAAGATTAATAAAACACTCTTCCTGGGAGAAGCTCAAAATATAATTGGGAGATAGATGTATTCAATTATTTAAATCACACCACGATGAACTTGGTACTTTAAACAGTAAGTTCCAATTGTAGTGGTAGCAAAGAGATAGATAGGATGCTTGGAGGGGCCATGAAATAGTTGCTTATGAAGGAAGCTTCTAGCATAAGTGGAAAGTTTGCCAGACAAGGGAGAAGATATTCCTCATATAAATATTCCACTACATGTTTTTTTCTTATAGTATGTATGTTTAGCTGTGGTTTTTGTTATGTAGCATTTTTAAGAAAGAAATAATGCATCTTGGCCCTGGCCTGCTACATCCTCACTCCCCAATCTGACTCCAGTGTTTCCTGTTGTGTGGCTATAGTGGCTATATCATTCAGGTGAAAGTAAGGTGCCAGGCATTGCTAATTAAACAGTCTGGCAAACTTAGGATTCTATAAATTGGATATTCAGGGAGAAAAATTCACTTCATTACTTTTACTTGACTTAAAATGTATATGATCTAATAAACATAAAGTATCATAAGCGTACAATTGAATCAACAATGTGATTATTATTTTTTTTGAGATGGGGTTTTACTCTGTCATTCAATCTGGAGTGCAGTGGCACGGTCTTGGCTCACTGCAACCTTTGCCTCCAAGGTTCAAGCGATTCTTGTGTCTCAGCCTCCCAAATAGCTGGGATTTACAGGTGCCCACCACCATTATATTTTTAGTAGAGATGGGGTTTTACCATGTTGGCCAGAGTGGTGTCGAACTCCTGGTAAAGTGATCCATCTGCCTCGGCCTCCCAAAGTGCTGGGATTATAGGCATGAACCACTGCACCTGACAACAATATAATTTTAAATCAATCAGAATGCCATCTCCCACTGCCACTCCTTGTGGGGAGAAATATTTACTGACCCAGCACAAAAAGCTTCTCTCCAGTTTATTGTCTTACTGAGATCCCATCAGTGTGAGGTTTACCAGAACCCAGCTGATATGGTTAGGGTTTGTTGCCCCACCCAAATCTCATCTTGAATTGTAATCCCAGATGTTTTGGGGAGGTGATTGGCTCGTGGGGTGGTTTTCCTCCCTGCCATTCTCATGGTAGGGAATAAGTCTTATGAGATCTGATGGTTTTATAAAGGGCAGTTTCCCTGGGCTTGCTCACGTACTCGCTCCTGCCACTTTGTAAGGAAGGTGACCACTTCCTCTTCTGCCCTGATTGTAAGTTTCCTGAGGCAGCCCCAGCCATATATGGAACTGTGAGTCAATGAAACCTCTTTGGTTTATAAATTACCTAGTCTCTGGTAGTATCTTTATAGCAGTGTGAAAATGGACTAATACACCAGCTTATTTTACAAATGAGGAATTTTGTTTCAAACACCCAATCTTATATCATTCCTGGAGCAGCAAGTAATCTTATTTTTGAAGTTACAGATTTCATACTTCCTGGCAGTTTAGCACAAGCCCCTTAGCTACTCTTAACCCAGGTCTCTCTCTCTATATATATATATCCATCTATTTTTATCAGTCCTTTCTCTAGTCTTAAAGTACAAGGCATCAATCTTCTGATAATGGTATATTTTCTACCTGTGCCCTTGTCTCTTCCTCCCTCCTGTTCTCATAAAACCTTCCCACCATTTCCCTCAATTTGCTCATTCCCTGCTGAGAAAGCAGGAGCAAGTGGTGTAGAGAAGAAAGCAACAGGGAATTAGTCAATGAGGTGACTTTTAAACTATTTTTTTAAGCTCTTTTCTTGTCCCTGAAGTACACGTCTCTATGGGCACATCTGTGGATGATCTCTTCTGCAAAGTTGCAGAGAGAAGCAGCCAGGACCCAAGAGGGAATGGGAAAGCAGGGGTTGTGTAGGGGGCAGAGGCAAAGGTTTGGTGAAGTGAATCAGAAAAAATAAGAATTCAGTGTATTTCCATGGAAATTAATATGAAAAATTGGCAAGGAAAAGTTCTACTGAAAAATCCATTTAAAACACGTAGGTTAATGAAATATCTACAGAGAAAACAATTTGTGGTTTTATTTCAGTGATAATCCAAATAGAGAATATATGGGTTAACATGTGGGCAGATGTCCTTAAGATGAAGGGAATGGAATACCAGCTGACTGACCATGTCCCACATGGGAGGAAGCAAAGCGGATGAAGAGCGAAAATTTCCCAGGTGGATACTGAGCTAGGTGCTTTGAACAGTGTTTCCTGCACCTGGCTGATTATCAGAATCGCCTGAGGAGCTTTAAAAAATATTCTGTATTGGCTGGGTGCAATGGCTCATGCCTGTAATCCCAGCACTTTGGGAGGCTGAGGCAGGTGGATCATGAGGTAGAGGCTGAATTTTGTATTTTTAGTAGAGGCAGCATTTCTATATTGACTCTAGAAGTTCTAGACCAGCCTGGCCAATATAGAAACCATGCCTCTACTAAAAATACAAAAATTAGCTGGGTGTGGTAGCACATACCTGTAATCCCAGCTACTCAGGAGACTGAAGCAGGAGAATCGCTTGAACCCAGGAGGCAGATGTTGCAGTGAGCCAAGATAGTGCCATTCCACTCTAGCCTGGACAACAAGAGTGAAACTTTCTCAGAAAGGAAAAAAAATGCAATATTGCTCTTCCCTGGATCTGTTTAATCTGAATTTCTAGATGTGAGGTCCAGAAATATCACTGTCCCCGATTTCCCTTTCCCCTCCCCCACTTGCCCTCTCCCTCATGTAAAATTGTAAACTTAATCACTTGGGATGTTTCTCAGGTGATTCAGATGACCAGTAATTTGGGGAACCATATTCTCGTGTAATCCTTTCAACAAGCCAATGCAATTGGTTAAGGAGGAAGGGCTTGCTTCTTGATAATAAACTAGAGACTGCTGTAGGAAGCTGCAATTCAGGGCTTCTAGAGCTGAAAAGTGAACTTTTTGCATAACGCATCTGGTGGTGAATGAAATAATATAGTGGGGAAGGCTCATTAAAGCTCAGCATGTGGGCCCACATCTGCTTGGTGAAACATACTTACTCACTGTATGCTACTCTGCTTTCTGGCTTCCGGTCTTGCATGGAGAATAGTTACAGTTGATCAGTTTCTTAACAAAACGTTCCATGAGACTGACCATCCTTCACAGATAAATCCTGGGACATGGAATGCATAGGAGAAGCCATATGGTTTATTATCATGGTGAGCAGTTTGTTGAGATGTATGTTCACACAAGCAGAAGCACACTGCATATTTGAGAGTCTGAGTGTGACTTCTGGCTCTACCCCTAGACTGCTGACTTCAGGTATATTATTTAATGTCCTTCTGCCTCAGATTTCACAAGTGTTATCGGGATTAGAATACTGTCTCCTTTATAAGGTTGGTTGAGGATTAAGTTAGAAGATGCCTATCAAGGCCGGGCGGAGTCACTCACACCTGTAATAACAGCACTTTTCGAGGCCCTGGCAGGCGGTTCACAAGGTTAAGAGATAAAGATCATCCTAACCAACATAGTGAAACCCTGTCTCTACTAAAACTACAAAAAAATTAGCTGGTTGTAGTGGCATGTGCCCGTAGTTCCAGCTACTTGGGAGGCTGAGGCAGGAGAATTGCTTGAATCTCAGAGGTGGAGGTTGCAGTAAGCCAAGATTGCGCCACTGCACTCCAGCCTGGCAATAGAGTGAGGCTCCCTCTCAAAAAAAGAAAAAAAGAAAAATGCCTATCAAGAGCTTAGAATAGTGTCCAGGGACAGAACATGTGTTCAGCAAGGAAATGCATATTTTCTTTTTGTTTAACTTTTAAGTTCGGGACCACATGTGCAGGATGTGTAGGTTTGTTACATAGGTATACATGTGTTGTGAGGGTTTGTCATACAGTTGATTTTATCACTCAGGTATTAAGCCTAGCATTCCTTATTATTTTTTTCTAATCTTTTTCCTTCTCCCACCTTGCACCCTCTGATAAGCACCAGTGTATATCGTTCTCCTCTATGTGTCCATCTGTTCTCATCATTTAGCTCCCACTTGTAAGTGAGAACATGCCTTCTTTGGTTTCCTGTTCCTGAATTAGTTTGCCAAGGATAATGACCTCTAGCTTATCTGTGTTTCTGCAAAGGACATGATCTTTTTCTTTTTATGGCTGGAAAGGCATATTTTCTGAGTAAGTCTCTAACACATTCTTAATGCACAGTGGCACATGTGAGAGACCAGAATGATTACATGGCATAAGGTCACATATTTGGTAAATTTAGGTTTTAAATCTGAGTCTGACATTGAGACAGTCTTCTTCCTACTACTCAATAGTGAATCCTGGCCACAAGAAATAAATGCTCCTACATCAGAGATGATCAAAGCATGGTGGTCTGAGTGCCCTGAAGAAGAGAAAGATGGCATGTGGATATAACCAAAAAGGATGGATCCAAAAAATAAGAGCAACTTGCCCTACCATAGGGACTAAGGAAAACTTCTCTTTCACCCTCTGAAGGTTCCCAGAAAAATCAACTCACAAAGTCAGATTAGTTGGAGAAGGGCCATACATATTTATTAGGAGATCCAGGGGAGTGACTGCCCAATATTGTAATGGGAGACCCAGCATGGTGGCTCACATTTGTAATCCCAGCTCTTTGGGAGGTTGGGGTGGGCAGATCACTTGAGCTTAGGAGTTCAGGACCAGCCTAGGCAACATGGTGAAACCCCGTCTCTAAAAAAAAAAAGAAAAAAATACACAAATTAGCCAGGCATGGTGGTGTATGCCTGTAGTCCCAGCTGCTTGGTCCAAGCTGAAGTGGCAAGATCACTTGAGCCTGGAGGTAGAGGTTCTGGTGAACCAAAATTGTTTCACTGCACTCCAGCATGGATGATAGAGAAAGACCTTGTCGCCAAAAAAAAAAAAAAAAAAAAAAAAAAAGTGAGGTGAGTGTGGGGTGGGGGGAGCAGTTGCAGATGCTTATATACCCTATGTCTTAGGAGAATGGGGAAGTATGGATGATTTTAGGGGGGAAGTAATGATTTTTAGGGGAACTCAATGGGCTTGAAGAATATACAATGGCCTAGAACAAGTTGGTTGAGCCTGCAGAGCAGAGCAGACAATGGTTTATGACAAAAGTCTGTCCAAGTGAGTAGATAGACTTCATCTTTCTTCTTGCAATAATGACTTCAGTTAATGAAAACTTAGGGAAGAGACCAGAGGTCATTGTTTTCTTCTTTGGCAGGTCTTCTGGACTTTAGGCAGATAAGAAACCTCAGAGAACAACTTTATTCTGTGTTTTGGAAGACACAGAGAACCGAGAGAAAAGGGCGGGGAATGTCAGACCTCATGGCTCCTTCTTCAATTCAACATGTCAAAGTGCCCATATTTTGGTGCGTTGGTTTCTGAGCCCCAACATGACCTTCTAGAACAATCCAGAAATTGAAGGAGATGAAAACATGACAGAATGTTGGAACTAGAATAGAAACTACTGAGGGAATCAGTGGTTCTTGACAGAAAATGTGCTGTAAACAAGAACTTGAGTTTTAGAACATGAGAAAGACAAATAGAAGCAAAGACAAAGAATCAACTTGAAATTCTAGGGGGAAAGATGGTTATATGAAAAATGGAAGACTAATCACAATACCCTACTCTGTAGTAAACAGTAGTACATACTTACAGTAATGTAACCATGCTTTATTGATTGTGTTAGGTGGATCAGGAGAAGTAGTGTACAGGAAATACAGCCACATCTATCATAGCAGAAAATCAAATGTATAAAATAGAAAAAGATAAAAAATATTAATATCGACCTACTATGTAGAGTAGGGAGATAACTACAAAAAAAAATTAAAGGGCTAAACATGGTTTCTTTTCTTTTCTTTTTTTTTTTTTTTTGAGACAGAGTTTCGCTCTTGTTACCCAGGCTGGAGTGCAATGGCGTGATCTCGGCTCACTGCAACCTCCGCCTCCTGGGTTCAGGCAATTCTCCTGCCTCAGCCTCCTGAGTAGCTGGGATTACAGGCACGCGCCACCATGCCCAGCTAATTTTTTGTATTTTTAGTAGAGACGGGGTTTCACCATGTTGACCAAGATGGTCTTGATCTCTTGACCTCATGATCCATCCACCTCGGCCTCCCAAAGTGCTGGGATTACAGGCTTGAGCCACTGCGCCCGGCTGGTTTCTTTTCAAGAAAAGGAGTTAGAGGATTTGCAGACTGGGGGCTAAGATGGAAAACTTTTTTTAAAAATCCACTCAATATTTCTGGCATCAAATGTGTGGAGGCTTTTCCCACATCAACCAGTTCTCACCAGACTCTGACTGCATGTCCTAATTTAATCTAATTCTGACACTAACTGCCCTGAGTTAGCACAGACCCCATAAGTTAAAGGCTCAGTCCCACAAGATCACCCTCCTCTCTCCACTTCAGATGCCAATTGAGAGTCCCAGGTTGTGACCTATACTTCTGACCAACCTATTGTAATTCAGGGATTTCCACAGCCCTCCTTGGGTTTGATAATTTGCTAGAACAGCTTGCAGAACCCAGGAAGGCATGTTATGTATGTTTATGGTTTATTGTAAAAGTTACATGTCAGAACAGCCAAATGGAAGAGATGCACAGGGTGAAATATAGGGAAGGAACATGGAGGTTCCATGCTGTCTCGAGGGGACATCACCTTCCCAGCACCTCCATGTGTTCACCAACCCAGAAGCTCTCAGAACTCCATTGTTTGGGGTTTTTATGGAAGTTATGTTATGTGGGCATGACTGGTTAAATTATTAACCTTTGGTGATTGAACTTAATCTTTAACCCCTCTTTACTTCCCAGAGGTCAAGGGGCTGAAAGTCCCAACTCTCTAATCACATGGTTGGTTCCTCTGGCATCCAGAGCCCATCACTGAACTTACTTCGTTAGCATAAACACAGATGTGAAAAGGGACTCATGAATTTTAAAAAAGATACTGCTCTCATATCTGGAACTCAGGCAATTTCAAGTGTTTTAGAAGCCCTATGCTAGAAAGAGAAGAGCAAATATATATTTTTTCTTATATCATATCACAGGGACAAGGAACCTGTTTTTTATTAAAAAACCTTTGACTTTATTGGGCGCAGTGGCTCACACCTGTAATCCCAGCACTTTGGGAGGGCAAGGTGGAAGGATTGTTTGCATCCAGGAGTTCAAGACCAGCCTAGGCAACATGGTGAGACCCTGTCTCTACAAAAAATAAAAAATTAGTCCTGCATGGTGTCATATACCTGTAATCCCAGTTACTTGGGAGGGTGAGGTGGAAGGATTCCTTGAGCCTGGGTAGTTCAGGCTGCAGTGAGCGATGATCGTGCCACTGCACTCTAGCCTGGGTGACAGAGTGAGACCTTGTCTCAAAAACAGAAAACAAAAACCCTTTAGTAGTATTTGTTTTCTAAATCACAACTTTGGAGTTTTAAAAATAGTGATTAAAATATAGTACCCATTAAAAATAAAATTTCTGGTTTTCCAAGGATCTAGGACAACTGGCTTGCCTCAGTGATAGATTGTTTTGCCTACCCTCTTTTTAAGATTATATAGAGTTTATTTTTTGTTATTTGACAATACTGCCTTGGCTTGATCTAGAGAAATAGGAAAGGATTATGTTGTTGAGAAAAAGCAAGTAGCATTTGGTTTATGGTCAAAGGGGAAGATAAGGGGGGAACTCTTAGGACGGAGAATGGAAGCTGTGGATGAACAAAGTGTATATTCCCTGAAAGAATAATTAACATCAAGAAATAGTGAAGAGCAATGACTAAAAACAATATAGGCTTTACTATACACCAGACACTGTTCCAGGCTTTTCACAGTGGAGCTGTGTTGCTCTCTACAACTCAATGAGGGTTGGGTACAGTTACTATCCCTATTTTACAAATGGCAAAACTGAGTTAAACAGGGATTATGTAACTTTCTCAAGATTACGTGGTTAGCAGGTGCCACAGTGAAAATCTGATCCCATACCCTCTGGTTCCTGAAATCTAAGCTCTTAATTTCTATATGATATTACTTCTGAATACACATGTACATCTCAGCTTCTAGGTTGAGGTGGCAAGCTTAGAAAAGCCAGCCACTGTGAGTACAGGGGTTGTAGAGAGTTAGCTTGGGAGGCTCGCTTCTGAGCATTGGTTTTCGATAATTAGAGTGTCACTTGGTTGTATCAGTTGACAAAATGTGGTGGGAAGAACTACAATAAATGTGGTAAATACCAATTTTGTTCTAAGGTGATGACAAAGATTTTCTCCTTTAGTGAAGCTCCTCTGAGCTCTCTGCTTGATTAGGCCTGACCTTGGGCTTCCATCTCTGTCCCTGTAGAACCCAAGGTTAGCAAGAAATCTGCTAACTCAGTTTAACCACAATCTCTCACCCTTATTGTCTGATCACTTGATATCTGATCAAATATTCTTATCACTCACTATCCCCCAGGTGATACTGATGATCCTGGGCTGCCTTTGGCAAGAATCCTGCTGAGTCCATTTAGCAAGATTCCCCGTATCACTGGTGTTTACTCTTAGTAATTTTTCCATCCATTGACGTGTACCCGCTCCAACCCCAACCTGTTCTTTGGCTGTAATCCCCACTTCTACATGCTGTATTTGGAATTCAGCCCAATTCTATACTGAGGTCTCCTTTTTTCCTACTGCAGCAGATACTGGGTCAAACCTGTTTTTGCTGATCTAACTACCATCCTGGCTCTGATTTTCTTTGACAATGGTCAAATCCCTTTTTATATGTGGGTAACCATGGTATTAGGAATCCCTGCAGAAACTACTACACATCACCTTACAGGACTTTGCTTATGTTAGTCAGGAAAATCTTACATAGACTTTCCCTCCACACAGACCTCTATTCCTCAACCCCATTCTGCCTCTCCTCTCTGTCAACCCATCGCTCCAGGTCACTGAAGCAGGTATCTGGAAGTGAGATCTAGAAGTGAGAGTTCCAAATGAGCAGCATAGCAGGTTTCTTCCAAAAGTAATGAAACAAATTGACTGAGGTTGATAACTGGAATGTGATAATGGTGATTATAATATATACATATTTGGAGAGAGAGAGACTGTGTGTTCTAAGGTTATTGTACATGAATGATTTTAAACATTTAAAATATTATCTTCCTGATAAAAATATTTGATAATTCAATTTGGAGCAAATCTAGGGAGGCATATAGAATGTGAATAGAATATACCCCAGAAGCTACTTGGGAAAACTTCCCAGCTGGTTTCCTTTTTTTTTTTTTTTTTTGAGACAGAATTTCGCTCTCGTTACCCAGGCTGGAGTGCAATGGCGTGATCTCGGCTCAACGCAACCTCTGCCTCCTGGGTTTGGGCAATTCTCCTGCCTCAGCCTCCTGAGTAGCTGGGATTACAGGCACGTGCCACCATACCCAGCTAATTTTTTGTATTTTTAGTAGAAACGGGGTTTCACCGTATTGACCAGGATGGTCTCGATCTCTTGACCTCGTGATCCACCTGCCTCGGCCTCCCAAAGTGCTGGGATTACAGGCGTGAGCTGTTTTCTTACTGTGATTGAAATAGATCAACTCTATACAAGTCTTAGCAGGAGATCCACTTTAAAAAATCTTTTCTCCTTTTTTATTTCCTATTACTTTTTCTATTTTATTTCCTCTTTCCAACTCCCAAACTTCCCATTAAATGTTCAAGAATATTTGCCCTTCTCTATTTTATAATTTCCAAGAACTTATTCCTGATGTTTAAATGTTATTCTTTTTCTAGCAATCTATTCTTGTTTAACAAATGCAGTTATCTTCTTTTAAACATTAAATGGAGTTTTACTTAAGATTTTCTAGTCCCTGTACCTCTAAACTCCAAATTACATTTTCTGTTTATCTTTGTCACCATCCTTTATGCTAATGCTGTTCTTAGTCCTTAAAATATCTAGTGATGCATTGTCCAAGCACATTAAAAGTGGAGTTACAGAAAAAAAAAGTCTGTGGTAGAAGGCACATTGGCTAGTAGGCTGATCAGCCTTTCAGTAGGGCAACTGATTTGAGGAATTGGCCATTTGGTTAAGGAATATTCAAGTGTCAGTAATTGTAGATCCTTTCTTTTCGCCTGGTTACTTTCATTAGAAAGAAATTACCTTACAGCCTCATAGGCTGTAATGGGAGTAGAGTGAAGTTAAGAAGGGGAAGGTTGCTGGGTTGCTAAACTCACTTTCATTTAACTTGCTCATTTGAACATAGCCCTCAGCTAAGCCTGGGGTCTCAAGTCCAGGGACTGGCTGAATTAATCATTCAAGCAGGGCCAGTCATCCAACTCTGTAGGTTGGGTAGGGGATAGCAAAGCCTAATTTCTCCTTGTCCAGACTCTCAACTGATTGTTCTAATTCGACCTCCACTTTGAATTCTACCCCTCAATTCAGTTGTGCTGGGAGCTTCCTATTTCTGCTTTTGGGTTCCCTACAGTTTGGCTTGCTAGCACTTTAATTTTAGCTACTGTACTTTATCTCTACTCAGCTAGTAAGTATTTGCTTATTCTCTTACTTTCTTTTCCCCAAATTTTCACTGCTACCTTCCATCTACTGTTGTGCCTCATAATTGTTTTTTTTGGGGGGGAGGGCAGGGGTAGAGCTATATATACTTTATACTTTTTGTTTCTTTATTTAATCCCTACTGTTTTTTAGTGGGATTTTTCTGACATGGCAGAAATAAACACATATTGTGTCTATCATATTTATTTAGAAATATAATTATTTGCTATTTTTAATTTTTAAGTGTTTAGAGACTTTAAGTTTTGCTGCACTGCCCAGGCAGGTCTTGAACTTCTGGCCTCAAGTGATCCTCTTGCCTCAGCCTCCGGAACTGCTGAGATTACAGATGTGAGCCATCACGCCCAGCTAACACTTTCCATTTTGGGTAGTGGATTAATGGTGGTATCAAGTGAAATAGAAATTTGGTTAGTGTGTTTTAAAGTTTTAATATCTTTGCCAAAGAACAGGACACATAGAATCAGTTTTTTTCAAGCAAGTTTCTAAATGACTCTGGCTGAAATTGGTGAGCTATAAATTTATTTATCAGAGTCATTAACTGTTAAAAGCTAAATCTAAACCCATGTAGTACTGGAAAGAATATTCGAATTTGTAAATTCTCAATTCCAGATTAAACTTTGCCATCCCGGGCAAAATACTTTCTTCCTGGACCTCAGTAAAATGATGGCAATTAGATTACAGGGCTTCTATGATTTCTTCTAGATTAAACCTTCTGTAATTCTAGTAGGTAATTTAAAATTTCTACTTGAAGTCACCACTGCTCCAAATACTGTTAACCAAAGTATGAAATGCATATCACTGCTGGTCAAATAAATAATTTTTAAATGGTATAAGAATTAACATTTTAATTCATTATTATTTTATTCATATAATTATAAATTTCCTTTAATATTTGTATCAGAAATTTGTAACTAGCACAGCAAAACTAAATTTTTTTTGTAAACAAATTTAAGTTTAAAAATGTGAGTTGGGCCAGGTGTGGTGGTACATGCCTATAATCCCAGCTACTCCAGAGACGCTGAGGCAGGAGAGTCACTTGAACCTGGGAGTGGGAGGTTGTGGTGAGCCAAGATTGCACCATTGCACTCCAGCCTTGGCGAAAAGAGTGAAACTCGGTCTCAAAAAATAAATAAATAAAAAATGTGAGTTGCTTTAAAGAAAACTGTGAAGTAAATAATGGAACATGGTATGTGGATATGATAAAAGTTCTAAAGATGCCCCGCAAATGAGTGCAGTTTCTGAAACATGGCCCTACTGTGATTGATGTGTCCATTCATAACTCTGCCTTTGCACACACGTTAGTTTTCCACTTGGCAAAATTGTCCAGCTCAAAGGTTGCTTTTCTTACTGACTATTCAAGGTAGAAGAATTTCATCTTCTAAAATAGTTCAGTTTATTGTAAGTGATCTGTTTACATGGATCAGGGACTGTATCTTATTCATTTTTGTATCTCTAGTACTTTGCTCTGCTTGACTTTTAATGGATGCTTAATGAGCATTTGTTGAAAGAAAGAATAACCAAGTCAGTATATCACTTAATGTAATGGGCAAATGTTTCCTGTTCTTGATTTCTTTCTTTCTTTCTCTTTCTCTTTTTCTTTCTCTCTCTCTTCCCTCTTTCCCCTCCCCACCCTTCCTCCCTCCCTCCGTTCCACTTTCTCTTTCTCTCTCTTTCCCTCCCTCCTTCTCTCCCTGCCTTTCTTCTTTCCTTCCTTCTCTTCCTTCCTTCCCTTCCTTCTTTTTCCTTTCTTCTTTTTTCTTTTTACTTTTCTTTCTTTTCTTTTCTGAGATAGGGTTCCAATCCCACAACCCAAGCAGGCTGGAGTGCAATGTCACGATCTCGTCTCACTGAAACCTCTACCTCCCAAGCTCAAGTGATTCTCCAGCTTCAGCCTCCAGAGTAGCTGGGACCAGAGGCACACACTCCCACACCCGGCTAATTTTTTTTGTAGATATGGGTTTCGCCAGGCTGGTCCTTAACTTCTGAGCTCAAGCAATCTGCCCACCTCAGCCTCCCAAAGTGCTGGGATTACAGGTATCAGCCTCTGTGCCTGGCCTTGTTTGTGATTTCTTTTCAGCACCTATCATTATGTGTGAACAGCCTCTGCCTTTATTAGTTCCAGAATACAGTATCCACAAGGACACAAATTGAGAACAGGCTTGATATGAGAGGTTAAAAATAAACAAAAACTCTTGGAGGCTGTTGATCCTAGTCTTGGATCCCTGTAAATTTTAGAAAGGAAATATGTCAAATATTGAAATTTGAGATTCTGAGATACTGGGGTTGCTGGGATGAACAGCTCTTCTGTAGAAATGGACATTATCTTCCATCAGAGCAATTTATATTTTGTAGACTTTATACTATAAAATCGAAAGTTTATAGTGGTTTGAATTTACAAAGCATTTCTGCACACATCATTTAATTTTATCCCCACAATAATGCTTTGCTGTTGGCCTGTTATAACAAAAGGGGATAGTGAAGGTTAGAAATGCTAGTTAAATAATTTTCCAAGTATCACCCAGCCAGTAATTGCCTAGAACAGGGGTCAGCAAACTCTGATGGGGTGGGTGGAGGCAAGTCTCACTCACGGCCTGTTTTTATAAATAAAGTTTTATTGGGACACAGACATCCCTAGGCGGGCTTAAGTCTATTTTACATGTGAGGAAGAACTTGAGGCAAAGAAATGGTTATTACTTCACAATGCCACAGTCAGACAGTGGCAATGCCAACACTCATACGCAGTGTCCTGACTCCTGAGCCTTGGTGTCAGCAACTGCATTAGAGCTGGCTCTGGTGTTTAAATCCTAGCTCTAGGTTTGTGACCTTGGGGAATTTACTCCCTTAATCTCTTATAAATTAACACTTGTTAAATGCTTAAAACAGGGCTTGGCACATAGAAAACATTTAATAAAATGATTATTTTTTAAATTAACATTAAAAGCCTTTCATTATCCTGTTTCTTTCTAATAGTAAAAATCAAATTGGTACTGTGGCCTAGATGGTATACTATGCTGTCTCATTTAAATTTTGTAGCAGCCGATTATTAACCTCCTTTTAGAAGGAAAAATAGAGGTTCTGAAAGGGGTAAATAATTCACTCTGGTATTGATTCCAATTCTGTCTGGTTTTTAAACCCACTTCACTATACCACTCTTTCTGGTCTCATGGTTTTCCCCACAGGAACTTCTTACTTGGGGGGAAAAAAATGAATGAATCATCTCTTCCTCCTCCCCCAACCACCCAACACATTTATCGACCACCATCAAGAGAAGGTAGGCATATTCACTCTGCTCAAATGCATCCTGGGCTTGCCTGCCTTGATTCCTTTAAGCAAGCTATTTCTGGAATCTGAAATATGCTATCTCTACTACTCTCTTTACTGAACTCCTATTTCTCTTTTAAAGCCAGATTCAAATAGTACTGAATCCACAAAAACTTCACTAATCACCAAAGACAGAAATGGTTTGTTCTCGTTAGAATTCAATTGCGTTTTGGTTTGTACCATGCTTATGAAATACATATAGCATATACTGCTTTTCAGTACTTTTTTGTACATACTTTAAAGTACTCTCAGAAATTGGTAATGTTAAGCCAGTTTGTAGAGGAAGGTGGGATATATAGAAATACCAAATAAAAAAAATCGAGTCTTCCAGTGCAATATACTGGATGCCTCTTTTTAAAAATACCTCAAATTATTATTTTGTATGTATTTATTAAGATACTCCCTCTGCACAGTGCTTTGTCTTATATAATTAAATGGTAAGACTCAATATTTACTTACTCTGGATCTCAAGTTCTTTTTATATTACTAATTTCATATTTCCATTAGCTCAGTACAATTAATTTAGAAGTACCAAGATTAAAAAAACATAGATAATTTATTCAAACATCTTATCTCTGTATTCCTCTATTAAAAGTATCTACCTCTATTTTATATTCTGTGTTTAGCAGTAAAAACAACTTTTGGTAGATTTCAGCCCACCTTTGCAATACTCATATGAGAGATTCATCATTCAAAATGAATCCTTTTAAAAAACCAGGGCAGGATAATCTATTAATTTGCGTTCATATGTTGTCAGCAATCCCAACCTGGTTTTGTAGCCTCTGCTTTATTTTGAATTTGATTTGTCTAATGTCATTCTTAATTGGAAATGGAGACTGCTTTAGCAGTAAAATATCACCTATCTGAATTAGCCTCACAGGTTTGGGAGGGGCAGTTTGAGAGAAAGCATCCGTTTGAATTAGTGAAAAACTGCATTATAGAAAAAATTTTTCAACAAATGTATCTTTTCAAGTATATCTGCAACCAACTGCTAACAGTATTTTTATATTTGCATGAGAATAATCTAAAATTTATTCAAATTTTTTATTGTTAATAGGCAATCCTTTTTGGTTAAAACATAAATGTGCCACATAAACAGTTTCTCTTTGATAGATAGATTTAATTCATGATAAATTCTCACAGATTCTGAATTTGCAGTTGGTTTACTAAAATATATTCCATATCTATAAAATGTGCCTGTATATTCTATATCAAATGACTTTAATCAACACAGTGAAGTTATACCATGTAATATAATTGTTTGCATTATGATTATAGAGATTTAATCTTTTTTTTTTAATTCAGTTTTTTTGAGTTGTAGTCCTACAGTATTGACCAGGCTGGAGTGCAGTGGCACAATCTCAGCTCACTGCAACCTCCACTTTGGGGTTCAAACAATTCTCCTGCGTCAGCTTCCTGAGTAGCTGGGATTATAGACACCCACCATCATGCCCAGCTAATTTTTCTATTTTTAGTAGAGATGAGGTTTTGCCATGTTCGCCAGGGTGGTCTGGAACTCCTGATCTCAAAAGATCTACCCACCTTGGCCTCCCAAAGTGCTGGGATTACAGGTGTGAGCCACTGCACCTGGCTGAGATTTAATCTTAAAATAGAATTTGGTAACACTTGTAGGCAAGCCAAGAATTTATCCATGCCACCCATCTCATTCATCATAGTGCTTTTGTAGTCATCTGAAAAGTAGGAAGGGTTAGATGACCAGATTATCTGATGTCAATTTCACTTATTCCTTCTTACCTGAAACTTGGTGGTTCTCAAGTCTTAGTGTGCATAAGAACATTACAAAAAGAAAACTGTACTTCATAGGCAATATAAATGACTTTCAAGGCCAGTTTTAACTAAGTGCAATTCTTACCTTGTGTATTGCCTTAAAACATAACCTTCACAGTGTGCCTATTATTAGCCTTGGCCAGTGTTTCTCATGAACGGGTTTCAACTTACCTTTTAGTTCCATCAAAAGTTGCACTCAGGGGCTGGGTGCAGTGGCTCATGCCTGCAATCCCAGCACTTTGGGAGGCTGAGGTGAATAGATTGCGTGAGGTCAGGAGTTCAAGATCAACTTGGACAGCATGGTGAAACCTTGTCTCTACTAAAAATACAAATATTAGCTGGGCACCTGTAGTCCCAGCTACGTGGGAGGCTGAGGCAGGAGATTCGCTTGAACCCAGGAGGCAGAGGTTGCAGTGAGCCGAGATGGTGTCACTGCACTGCAGCTTGGGCTACAAAGGGAGATTCCATCTAAACAACAACAAAAAAAGCTGCACTCAGTCATTCTGATGCAATCTTACATCTCCCTACATGAACTTGCCATGCTTCTGAATTTTTTCATACTTTTCCATGTAGGAATTAAAATGTGATCTGATTAATGAACTTATCCTTTGAGACTCAGCTTAAACCTTGCCTTCTTTAGGAACCCTTCTTGTACCTTCCCTTTACCAATTATTTCTGTATGCTTCTAGAATAGTACTTATCAAGTTGTTATTTTATGTTTCCTTTTCTGTCTTCTATAGTATACTATAAATTAAACATTTAAAATGTTTATTGATAAATTATAGAATTAATAAACTTAGATATTTATAATAATGATTCTTCTGGTATCATATACAATCCTTTGTTTTGCTTGTTTTACCTGATCCCAAAAATAATTGGAAAATATAATGTACCTGGATCCAAATAAAAATCTGATTGCTAAAATACACAATTTTGTTTTTTTTTGGAGACAGAGTCTTGCTCTGTTTTCCAGACTGGAGTGTAGTGGTATGATCTCAGCTCACAGTAACCTCCGATTCCCAGGTTTAAGCAATTCCCTGACTCAGCCTCCTGAGTAGCTGGGATTATAGGTGCCGGCTACCATACCTGGCTAATTTTTGTGTTTCCAGTAGAGATAGGGTTTCACCATCATGGCCAGGCTGATCTGGAATTCCTGACCTCATGATCCACTGCTTTGGCCTTAAAGTGTTGGATTATAAGCATGAGCCACTGCATCCTGCCAAAATACACAATTTAAAAGATTATGAAATATCTGAAAAAGCTAAGTAGAAGATAATTAACATACTTCACATAGTTCATACTTCTAAAGCATCAGACCTCTATATCCAAAGGACATTTTCAAAAGTTCATAAAGTAGAAGTAATAATGTTTATATCCATAGCTAAAGTAACCATATGTCCCGGGTTGCTCAGGATGGTCTCTGTTTGTGTTTGATACCACCTCCTTTTACTCTCACAAATGCCCTGGTTTGGGTGATAACTTATTTTGTCACCCTATATATAGTCTCCAATAATACATTTAAGACTGTATTGAGGAACCTAAAAATCCTTTGGAAAAAAATCATGTTGAGAGAACTAACAAACTCTTCAAAGGCGGTATTTACAGATATTTGTTACATTAAGAGATTCACAAGTGATTAGGTCATAAATTCGAACTAGCTTCCCAAAGTTACAAGATTTAAAATCCCTTGACATTATCTCATTTTACTGAATTGTACCTGATTCTGCTAAGAGATGAGGTTACTGTGTTTCTCAGCCATTAAGATTTTGCCCTGATTTTCATGTTGCCACTTTATGGCATTTATATACACATATATAGCACTTTCTAGTGTATGGAACATATTCATGTACATTATACTTACAGTACTACAAGTTTTTCATTTAAGTGCTGTGCTTTTAAATATTTATTTTGTCAGAAAAGTCGTATTTGTTTTGCAGCAATCCTTGATGTTTCCTTGGCTTCTAAAGGGGGTAAAGCTTGTAAAGTCAACATTTGTCATGATTCATACATAGTAAGAAGGTTAACATGGCTAAACCTGAGAATATAGTGATTGTTTTTAGCTATTAGCTGGTTTGGGCTAAATACAGAGTAAAGTTTTAAAACTATCCTAATGTATTAGGTTGTCTTGTGTATTCTAATAGATAATAGTGTATTCCATGTTACCAAATAAGTGTTTTGGTATCAATTTGATTCCTATCAAAGTGTGTTACAATAGACACTATTTGTATAACTGAAGAAGAATTTCTATCTATAGGTGGGGTACTAAATGCTAAGCTTACCTTATGTTATTGACTGAATGTTTGTCCTTCTCCCCTTAATTCATCTGTTGAAGCCCTACCCAACAATGTAATCATATTTGGAGATATGGCCTGTGGGGAGGTAGTAAAATCTAAATGAGGTCATAAGCATGGGGCCCTAATCTGATAGAGTTGATACCTTAATAAGAAGCAGTAGAGAAACTAGAGCTTGTTCTGTCTGATATATGAGGATACAGTGAGAAGGCAGCTGTCTGCAATCCAGGAAGGGAGCCCTCACCAGGAAGTGAACCAGCTAACACCTTGATCTCAGACTTCCAGCCTTGAGAACTGTGCCAAAATAAATTTCAGTTGTTTAAGACACCCAGTCTGTGGTGCTGTGATGGCAGCCTGAGCAGACTAAGACTCTTCAGGTGAGCAGTTAGTGGTATTAAAGTGTTTCATCATAATGTAACCTGAGAGGATTACAAAGAAGAAAACTGCTGGGAAAAGTAAACCAGAAAGTCTAATTACCATTTCCCTTAATTATGTAATTACATATTTTTTAAAAAGTTAACTAAATTTAAAGGTATGATACTGTATCATTTTTTTTTCAAAACCCGAAAGACTTTCCACCTGGTTTATCTATTTTTAAATGATGATAATATTATATAAGTTCAGAAAAATTTCGACTGAATCAGTTAGCTGATTGCTGACAATAGAAAACTTCCAAATAGAGAGCAAAGCTTTTCATGTTATAATTTTTAAAATAAAACAGGCTTAAAATGATAATAGCATGTTCATTTATGGCACTCAAATAATAAATGATTAATTTTATAAGCTTTCGTGAAACCACATTTCGATAGGAGAGAGATCCAAACAAACATACAAAGCTCTAGAGAGTGGATCCAGCCATGGAAACAAAGGTTATAAAAACGTCATTGAAGAGGATACTTTAGTATTTCAAATTTTGCCACAATATTTCAGATTCTCAATATGGGATGGTGTCAAATCAAAGAGATTGAAAGGTGGTGAAGGATACTGATGGGGCCTGGTTCTTAGATTCTCGAGTGAGCAATGGGAATGAGAGCTGGGATAACGGCAAATCTAGGGTACCTGGCAGACATCACTCTAGTGACCTTGCTCTACTTACCTCTCCAGACTCGTCTCAGGATATCTCTGGCTTCTAAAATATTGCAAGTTCCTTGAACACACAGTGGTTTCGTGTCTGATTTTTCATACATTCTATCTGGAATGCCCTCTTCTTCCAATACCATCTATGAAATGTTATTTCCCCTTTTCTATTGGTATGGGAGCTCTCTGTCTCTTGGTCCAACCAACACAAACTGGTTGTTCCGTAAGTCTGCAGCAGAGCTATTATCCCAGACCTTCCTTTAAGTAAATTATTGGGTTGGAGATTCAGTTCTGGGAGAGATACTTTGTCTCTTCTTTGTTTTCTCCTTTGTTTTGCTGGAATGCACTTTTGAGCATCTTTCTAGGAATAGATGTCTGAAAAGTAAATATTAAGGTTATTGTATATCTAAACCTATCTGTGTTCTGCCATCATATTGGATCATTGTCCATCATATGGACAATTTAGCCAAATATACAATCAATTTCTGTTTTATTATTTTCCCCTCAGAACTTTAAATGTATGGTTTCAGTCCTACATTTGTATTAAAACATTGTCTTTGTGTATTTGTATCAGTTATGCATTGCTTCAGACTACTTGATATTTTTTATTGCATATTTTCTCTTTCAATGGCTATATTTTTCACTTCTAGAATCTGTTTGATTTATTTTCAAAACAGCAGCCCTCAAGTATTACACACCTAGCCAAAATTTGGTTATTCCCTTGGACCATGGACTTTCAAATCACTGTTGCAATTGTTCTTGTTATTTATGTCACCTGGAGAGTTCTTTTACTTGCTTTTGATTTGGGTTTAGTAAACTATTTTTAGACTAAATACTTTCACTTATTTGTATTTGGAGTTGGAATACAAAGAAGTAGTTTCCATGAATTATTTTGTCATTGTGATTAGAATCATCTTATTTTTAAAACTCAAATACATATAACAATTAGAACTCCATTTGCCAAGATGGCTGATAAATTGTGGTAGCCTTTTTGGTGTCCTGCATGTACCCCTTGTGTCCACCCTGGAGGTTTCTTACAATTTCAGCTTCCTGTGTTTCTCTGAGTGCGTTCCCTGGCCATGCAGACAATCTTGGGGGCCAGTTGGCTGCATGGTAGAAGTTAGGCTCAGCAGTGACTCTCAGTTACAGAGGGAGAAGAGATAAACTCCAGATTATTTGCCCTCCACTGAGTTCCACGTGGTCTCTCAGAGGGTCCCCAGTAAGATTGGACCCGATTTGCCCATGGCAATAATTTGTTCTTTTTTTTTTTTTAAGAATTTCTGAAGTATTTTTTTCTTTTTTTTTTAATTGCTTTTTACGTTTTGGGGTACATGTGAAGAACATGTAAGATAGTTGCATAGGTACACACATGGCAGTATGATTTGCTGCCTTCCTCCCCTTCACCTATATCTGGCATTTCTCCCCATGCTATCTCTCCCCAACTTATCACCCCCCACTGTCCCTCCCCTGTTTCCTCCCAACAGACCCCAGTGTGTGATGCTCCCCTCTCTGTGTCCACGTGTTCTCATTGTTCAACACCCGCCTGTGAGTGAGAACATGCGGTATTTCATTTTCTGTTCTTGTGTCAGTTTGCTGAGAATGATGGTTTCCAGGTTCATCCATGTCCCCACGAAGGACATGAATTCATCATTTTTGATGGCTGCATAATATTCCATGGTGTATATGTGCCACATTTTCCCTGTCCAGTCTATTATCGATGGGCAATCGGGTTGGTTGCAGGTCTTTGCTATTGTAAACAGTGCTACAGTGAACAGTCATGTGCATGTGTCCTTATAGTAGAATGATTTATAATCCTTTGGATATATACCCAGTAATGGGATTGCTGGGTCAAATGAAATTTCTATTTCTAGGTCCTTGAGGAATTGCTACACTGTCTTCCACAATGGTTGAACTAATTTACCCTCCCATCAATAGTGTAAAAGTGTTCCTATTTCCACATCCTCTCCAGCATCTGTTGTCTCCAGATTTTTTAATGATTGCCATTCTAACTGGCATGAGATGGTATCTCAATGTAGTTTTGATTTGCATTTCTCTAATGACCAGTGATGATGAGCATTTTTTCATATGTTTGTTGGCCTCATGTATGTCTTCTTTTGTAAAGTGTCTGTTCATATCCTTTGCCCACTTTTGAATAGGCTTGTTTTTTTTTTTCTTGTAAATCTGTTTTAGTTCTTTGTAAATTCTGGATATCAGCCCTTTGTCAGATGGGTAAACTGCAAAAATGTTTTTCCCACTCTGTTGGTTGCCGATTCACTCTAATGACTGTTTCTTTTGCTGTGCAGAAGCTGTGGAGTTTGATTAGGTCTGATTTGTCTATTTTGGCTTTTGTTGCCAATGCTTTTGGTGTTTTGGTCATAAAGTCCTTGCCTATGCCTATGTCCTGAATGGTTTTGCCTAGATTTTCTTCTAGGGTTTTTATGGTGTTAGGTCTTATGTTTAAGTCTTTAATCCATCTGGAGTTAATTTTAGTGTCAGGTGTCAGAAAGGGGTCCAGTTTCTGCTTTCTGTACATGACTAGCCAGGTTTCCCAACACCATTTATTAAGCAGGGAATCGTTTCCCCATTGCTTGTTTTTGTCAAGTTTGTCAAAGATTGGATGGTTGTAGATGTGTTATGTTGCCTCCGAGGCCTCTGTTCTGTTCCATTGGTCTATATGTCTGTTTTGGTACTAATACCATGCTGTTTTGATTACTGTAGCCTTGTAGTATAGTTTGAAGTCTGGTAGTGTGATGCCTCCCGCTTTGTTCTTTTGCTTAGAATTGACTTGGCAGAGAGATCCAAGATGGCTGATCGCTAACAGCTCGGGATTGTAGCTCCCAGTGAAAGCTTAGAAAACGTGAGGACGCCACATTTTCAGAGGAATTTTTGTCGCCTACGGACCAGAAGATTTCCAGTGGAGGAGCCCCGCGGGTCACCAGCGCGACTTCTGTGGCTGGTGCAGTGGTTTTGCTGTCGCCTCAGCGCGGCAGCTCTTCGCGGGCAGTGAGCGGGACTGGTTCCCCTACTGACTGGTGTTTGGAGCTCCGGGAAGGCAGAGCCGCTTGCGGACTCAAGAAGGAAGCCAGACCGGAGATTCCCAGGCAGAAGAGCACCATCAGTCTTACCGCTGTTGTTTTGGCCGGCGCAGTGGGTTGCTCGGATTCCAGCACTGGGAATCAATAAATTGGACATCCTCTCAGGAACTTAATCAGAAAGGCGCTAATTGTAAAGATATCAGATGGATAAAATCACAATAAAGGGAAAAATACAGCCTAAAAAGGCCGAGAAAACTGAAAGTCAGAACCCCTCTCCCTCGACAGGGGATAGTAATTCCTCATCAGCAACGGAACAAGCCCTAATGGAAGAGGACTGTGTTCCAGTATCTGAAGGAGGCTTTAGAAGGTGGATGGTAAAAAACCTCTGGGAATTGAAACAAATTGTTCTAAACCAATGCAAAGAAACTAAGAACTTTGAAAAAAGGTTAGACGAAATGTTAAAAAGAATGGACAATATAGAAAGGAATATAAATGAACTAATGCAGTTGAAAAATACAACACAAGAACTTAGTGAAATATGCACAAGTTTGAATAGCAGAATTGATCAAGCAGAAGAAAGGATATCAGAGGTCGAAGACCGACTTAATGAAATGGAACGAGAAGACAAGAATAGAGAAAAAAGGATAAAAAGGAATGAGCAAAGTCTCCAAGAATTATGGGACTATGTGAAAAGACCTAATCTACGTTTGATAGGTGTACCTGAATGTGATGGAGAGAATGAATCCCAGCTGGAAAATAATCTTCAGGATATTATCCAGGAGAATTTTCCCAATCTAGCAAAGCAGGATACCATTCAACCTCAAGTAATACAGAGAACACCACAAAGATATTCCTTAAGAAGAGCAACCCCAAGACACATAATCATTAGATTCACCAGGGTTGAAACAAAGGAGAAAATACTAAGGGCAGCCAGAGAGAAAGGTCAGGTTACCCACAAAGGGAAGCCTATTAGACTTACAGCCGATCTCTCAGTAGAAACCCTACAAGCCAGAAGAGAGTGGGGGCCGATATTTAACATCCTCAAAGAACAGAAATTTCAGCCCAGAATTTCATATCCTGCCAAACTAACCTTCACAATTGAAGGAAAAATAAAATCTTTTATGAACAAGCAAGTACTCAGAGATTTTATTACCACCAGGCCTGCTTTACAAAAACTTCTGAAAGAAGCATTACACACAGAAAGGAACAACCAGTATTCACCTTTCTAAAAATATACCAAAAAGTAAAGAACATCAACAGAAAGAAGAATTTACATCAACAAATGGATAAAATAGCCAGTTAACATCAAATGGCAGTAATCTTAAATTGAAATCGACTAAATTTTCTAATAAAAGATATAGCCAAAATCTAATGGTATACTATATCCAGACCTATTTCATATCCAAAGATATACATAGACTAAAAACAAAGGGTTGGAGAAAGATTTACCAATCAAATAGAGAAAAAAACAAATAAACAAAAAGGAGTTGCAATTCATGCATTTGATAAAACAGATTTCAAATCAACAAAGGTAGAGTGGTATAAGGATCAATGCATCCTAACACCCAGATACATAAGACCCATAAAGAGATTCAGACTCAATGAAACAGAAAATTAATAAGGATATCCAGAATCTGAACTCAGATCAGTAACAAGTAAACTTAATAAGCAAACTCTCCACTTTAGATAAATAAAATATACATTCTCCATTTTAAATACATAAAATAATGATCGGCCATTATTAATAGTCATTTATAGAATAAAGCAATATTTTTGTTCTCTCTCCCTCTTTTTCTTCCTCTCTTTTCCTTTCAAAAAAAAAAGACCCTCTATATCCTCTCTTTCTCTTAAAAAAAAAAAAAAAAAAAAAAAGAATTGACTTGGCTATGCGGGCTCTCTTTTGGTTCCTTATGAAGTTTAAGGTGGTTTTTTCCAGTTCTGTGAAGAAGGTCATTAGTAGCTTGATGGGGATGGCGTTGAATCTGTAACTCTTGAGTGCTTCTGCTGGCTTTCCTTTCTCACTGCAAACTTCCTCATGTTGCTTCCTGCAATCACTTCCAAAATAAACTATTTGTACCATAATCCTGACTTTGGGTCTATTCAAAGATGAAAGTTCAACTATGTCTATTATATTGGGGATACTCAATCTCATTTCAGTGTTGTATAGGAGCTGCAGAAACTTGTAGATGTCCTGACATTTGTAGGGTTTCTTAGTCATGTTCACGATTCTGCTGAGTTTCCCACTGCCATTGTTTGGTGTTGCTCCTTCACTGTAGACGGTGCCAGATAAAATGAGCCTTCCTTGCTCTGCTTCCTGCTTAGGTAGTGTGATAACTCATCATTGCTGTAAGAGGCTGTCAGCAGACTGACATTTTTCACATCAGGTTCATTTGTGGGAGAATCTGCCTGGGCTCCCAAGGCTCTAGCACTAGCCTGTCTATGGTTTTCCAGTATGTAGATCATTCTTGCAAAGAATGGACCTGCTTGAGTCTAGTGCCCGTTTCTGGACAAGGGTCTGGAGAATCCTTTTGACCAGCCACATCTACTCTTGTGTCATATATGGAATTTGTAATTGTCAGTACTGTCAGACAAGGAAGAGATACTCAAAAGTAAAGAGGGGTTTTAAGCCAGAATAGAGAAGGAATGCAGAACAGGAAGAAACAATGGATGTCTACTAGGTTTCACCTCTTGGATGCCCACATATGTGGCATACACTTATATTCATAATCTCAAACATGCTGAATTAGCAAAAGCAACTATATATGTAACCTCAGATATGCACTCACCTTGTAAAAGAAACAAATATCAAAATCTCATCTTCTAGCCTCTGGATTTATGAATGATACAATCTTCTTGTTATATGGAGATATATACCCTAATTATGTAGTAATTTATGCCTAACTTACACATGTAACCACCTAAACTCACCCAGGAAGTAAGGAATACAGAAGAAAGAATGACCGCAAAAAAATATTTCCCTTTTGAAAAGAAGGGTAAACAATAGTTGTGGTCACTGTCCCCAGCATAGACAGTCTCACTTTCTGGTAGGGAGGTGGGTTCTTGCTTAGTCAGCCTCACGTTTCCCAGCATCATTTTCTATGACCAAATTCAAGAGATGCTTTGGGGAACATTTATCTGGCAGACGCCTGGCAATATTTCCAAGAGATACTATGTATTTGCTTAAATATTTGTTGAGCAAGTGCCTAAATTAAGAAATATCAAAGCATAGTAGAACTTGTAAGATTTATCTGCCTGAACTACTGATCTTGCTAAGTTATCACTACTTCTGAGCCACAGGAGTACTCCCAGGGAGAACTACAACACGGTATTTTAGGGTTTATTTTATTTTATTTTATAGATTCTCTTAAAACCAAACTGAGCTAAAAGTACTGTACTTGTTCTATTGATTGTCAAACTTCTTTTTTTTTTTTTTTTTTTTTGCAACATGTTGAGTTTGTACAATGCTCACTAAGCTGCTGGAACTTGCCAATTAAAGCCCACATTGAAATGTTATTAAAAAGAACAGTTTATTGTAATCACAGATGCTGTACATAACCTGGCAATTTGCTTCTTGAAAGCTAATTACAAAAGTTGTTTGAAATAATCAGGACCCTATTCAGCAGCTCAGGGATGAGAACAGCTGTATAAATACTCAACACTGCAGCAATAGCAAGAGAGTAGGGTGGAAAAACATAGGTTAGTTAAAAGTTCAAACAAAGATTAAAAAAACAAAATGGAAATTGATTCCCTTAGCTCTTTTCAGGGACTGCAATGAACATTCAAGGAGGTAATGTTCCAGATTTTCAACAAAATATTGAAAGACACTTTTGACATGACAATACATTCTATTAGAATTATAAAGCTCTGAGTATCTATTTAATTAATTGCATCTAAACTTCCTGGAACTCTCCCATACTCACAGTAAACTCATGTAGCCTGTTGAATCATGTTAATTTTCTCTAGAGAAAAGGTGCAAAATAGTACCAACAAAACAGATGGCATTTAAAGTCCAACAACTTCACTCAATGGAATAAATTGGCATCTACAATATAATGTCAGTAAACCTGTTCTATTGTTTTGCATGGCCATTTGTAAGTATAAGTTATGCTATTCCACCAGTGCTTAGCACTTTGTTCCAGGGACCTGGCTGTGCATAGCTAAGAAAAGCATGTTTCTTAACTGAGTGAGCAGCTGTACTCCTGGAATGTAATTTAGTCACTTTATTTTGCCATGAGTTAAGACCCAGTAACATTGTCTCCAAAAGGAAAAAAAAAATCAGTTTCACAAGTTAGTGGAGCCTTGACAGTCCAGAACATGTGCTTTCAAGATTAAGTGCAAAAATGGCATAACCATTTCAGCAGGGTGAGCTTTTCAGTCCACCGTATTGCTAGTCATAGATTTCAAATACATTCTAAGAATCACTTGATTTATCGCCTTTTTTGACCCACCTGAAAGCCAGTTCCTATACTCAAAAAGAAGTGTTCCTATTGTTCAAGAAATTTAATTTTTTTTACGAAAGAGAAAGTTATTTGGGAGAAATGGTATCAGGAATATGATACAGAGAAATAAGGTTATTTTTTGAGTTTTAAAGAACCCAGTGGAGTTATAAATATATATGCACACTGCATAGATAATCTCTACTGAGCATCGCTTCTTAAAACTTCTTGACGGTCTTTTTACACTCATAATAAATCCTGGCCAACCCTAATTAAATTGGGGTTCAGGATCACTAGTATTTTATTTTTTACTGAACTTTTAACAGCCTCTTCTTTATTCATTAGAGTAGGTGGAATACACAAATAAAGAGCAGAGAACAATGCAATAGTTATGATCCTTTTTTCTGATAAAATATTTTTACACAGTTAGCATTTTCTTTGTATTCTAAACTCAGTGTTATTTTCAACATTTATTACCATATAGAAGAAACAGAATATCATTGGATAATTGTTGATGCATTAAGAATTAAACTATTTTGAATCATTTGAATATATATTTTAAATAAAATATATTTTGGTTTGTAATCTTTTTTTATCTGTGTAGACTTAGCACATGAATTAAGTATATACCTTTCTAAAAGAGGCAAGTCTTAACATATCGAATAACTAAAAAGACACCATAAGCCTTTAATTACTAATTCAATGTATGCCTGATTCCTTTTGACTTCACTGTAATATTTGGCAATACTGTTTCATGTAACTATATGTTCATCTAGAAAGAATTTGTTGAAATGGCTCACTCTCCATTAGAAGAGCACCATTCCCAGGGGTCAGTCCCTTTTTTTCTTTTCATTTCCATATAGCATGGTATCAGGAATATGATACACAGGCTGTAAAAATTTATTGACAGTATGATTAAATAATGAAAAAACTTTTATGAATGAATTTCCTGTTTTTCTACATGTTTTATTTTTCTTGATTTCTTTTACAACGTTTTTCATTCAGTCAATAAATACAATATTTTTAGATGTTGTCTCTGTGCCAAGGATGGGTTAGAATCACAAACATACCAGAGAATAAGCAAGATAGGTCCCTGGAGCTTCATTTTTGAGGGGAAAGCAAATACAGTTAATGTGCACCATTTAGGACCAGTAGGACTACCAGGTTGTATATTTGGTGTATTTTGAAACATTATTAGGAAACTGTATTAAAAAGTAAGGAATAGAGTGATAGGTGCCAGAGAAGTGGAAATATGGAGTGCAAGAAAAGTTTATTACAGGGGATTAGAAATCTATTCTGGGGAACTCGAAAAATCTTCTCTAAAAAAGTGAGATTTTAACTGAGAGTTGAAGGATAGGGAAGAATTAGCCAGGAAAAGTAGGGGAAGGAGAGTACACTGGGAAGACAGCATCCTATTAATGGTGATACATTCTGAGAAATGCATAATTAGGTGAGTTCATCATTGCGAATTTCAGAGTGGGCTTACACAAACCCAGATGGTATAGCCTACTATGCATCTAGCTTTATGGTATAGTCTATTGCTCCTAGTCAACAAACTTGTATAGCATGTTGCTGCACTAAATACTGTAGGCAAGTATAATACAATTATAAATATTTTTGTCTCTAAGCACAGAAAAGGAATCTTTGTGCTGCAACATTACAATGGCTATGACATCACTAAATGGTAGGAATTTTTCAGTTCCATTATAATCTGGTAGGACCACTAGGTTGTATATTTGGTCTGTTGTTTGAAACATTGTTAGGCAACTATATTAAAAAGTAATGAATAGTGTGATAAGTGCCATGGAAGTAGAAATATGGAGTATAAGAAAAGTTTATTACAGAGGATTAGAAATCTATTCTGGGGACTGGAAAAGCCTTCTCTACAAAAGTGATATTTTAACTGAGAGCTGAAGGATAAGAAAGAATTAGCCAGGAAATGTAAGGGAAGGAGACAGAACAAGGAAGAGATATATAGCAGAAAGATCAGAAAGACTGATGACTCAACTTCATTTATCTACATTTTTCAATGATTCTTTATTAGTCTATTCTAGCCTCCTAACGGTGGTATTTCCAAAAGTCTTGGTTCTTGATATTATACTCCCTCGAAAAACTAATTTTCAGCACTTTTATAATTACCCATGGACTGATGGCTATCAAACATGCAAGCTCAATTTTAATGCATTGTGGAACTATTAAAGATACAAAAGATATTTAAATATCTTAAATAACTATTAAAGATGCAAAAGGTATTTAAATATTCCTTGCAGAATTTGCAACAATATTGCTAGGGGGAAAAAACACGGAGGGTGAAGATTCGATTTGTATTATATACAATGGAATATTATTCAGCCTCAATAAAGAAAATTCTGCCACTCATGACAGCATGGATGAACCTGAAGGACATAAGGCCAAGTACAAAGAGCCAGGCATAGATGTGGAAATACTGCATGATCTCATTTATATGAAGAATTTTTTTAAAAAGTTGAACTCATGATAATAGTAGAATAGTGGTTACTAGGGGCTGGAGTTAGAGTGGGGGAAATAGGGCAATATTGGTTAAAGGGTGCAATTTTTTAGTTACAGTTAATGTAATTTTGCCATGAAAAAAATTGCAAGTAAAATGTATATTTTCCATGTGAAATCATGTTTTAAAGTCAAATGACAGAATATATTTTGTTGAAAACTACTAGAATTTTTTTCATGAATTTTCTTTCTCCTTGTAGGACTATGGTGAATTAAATTTCTTTCTCTGTTTGTGCTGGTAACATGATCTGTGGATCAATAACAACCCATTCACCTCCTTTTATCAGCTGAGACTTTTGACTGCAAGCCACAAACCAAATTGACTTAGCTTAAGAAAGAAAAAAACAGAATACTCACAAAACATCAAAAATATGGGCTTATGAAATTCAGTGAAGAGTAGCAACCAAATTTCAGAAAGGGCAGGAGGAACTTTCAGAAAGATCTCAGGGATAACTAGAACAGACTTAAAGGCCCACCCGCAGACTACCATCATCTTCACTTTTTCCTGCATGTTAGCTTTATTCTTTATTCTCTGAGGACTAAGCTTGATGAGACACATGGTGAGTGACAACCCCTAAGACTTAATTTTCAAGTCTTCAGCCTCCAAATGAAGACTTGTTTTGGAATCTGATCCAAAGAGTCAAAATTCTAGGGAATTAACTCATTGGCCTAGTTTAAGTTAGGTATACTGCTGAGCCAATCAACTGTCATCAAGTGTGGGTCATATAAGATACGAGCAAGTCAGCTCCTTTGTTACCAAAATAGTTGGATGGGATCAGCAACACTGCAGGAAGAGTATGCTGGGAAGACAACATCGTACAAGCCCACTGTCATTTCGGAACCTTATTTATTTCAGGATCAATTAAGACATCTCTGTAAAAAACATGTATTTTTAAACAATGTAATCCTGTTAAAGGCCATCATCAAATGGTAACTGTAAGTTCCCAAAGGCCTGGAGAGAATGCCTAATATAGTGCAAGCTTCATAAATATCTCTTGAATTACGTTAATTTAAGTAGCTCTGTGCATAAGATGCTGTGTAAAAGTGGTTAGACAGACACAGTTCTGTTCTCTTGGAATGTCCCCTCTAAGAGGAACTAGATTAATACAAAAAAGGTGAATAAAACTGAGATAAAGGACTCTTGTGGAAAACATTTTAGACCCCCATAGAAAGAAGATGTAGTTTGGTATTTGCATTGTAATATTTCTATTTTGGTTGTTTTTTGGCAAATTTCTCTCTCTCTCTCTCTGTCTCTGTCTCTGTCTCTGTCGCTGTCTCTGTCTCTGTCTCTCTCTCTCTCTCTCAACAGAGTTTCACTTTTGTTGTTCAGGCCTGAGTGCAATGGCACGATCTCGGTTCACTGCTGCAACCTCTACCTCCCAGGTTCACATAATTCTCCTGCCTCCACCTCCCGAGTAGCTGGAATTATATGCACCCTCCACAACCCCTGGCTACTTTTTTGTATTTTCAGTAGAGACAGGGTTTTGCCATGTTGGCAAAGCTCATCTTAAACTCCTGACCTCAGGTGATCCACCCACCTCAGCCTCCCAAAGTGCTGGAATTATAGGTGTGACCCACTGTGCCCGGCCTTTTGGCAAATTTCTTAATTGGTCTGCTCCTCAGTTTTATCATCTTTGAGATGAAATAAAAATCTGTGTCTCAAGGTTTGAAAAACTCAAGGGAAAGCTCTTTGTAAGGAGCTACGTAGATCTGAAAGATGATATTATTAATGTGGCATATGGAATGAGTAGCAAACCCTCGACCTTTCATCTCCCTCATCACAAAGTTCCTTTGTAGAGTTTTTTTTCAAAAGCTTAGAAAACAACCATTAAGACAAATATTTGTATTCTCTTTTTTAATAATTAAAATAGGCTACTAGGTCAGAGCAATTAAAATACAAAGCTCAAGCAAAAGAAAACAAAATGATACTTTTCCAGTATAAAAGAGACTAGAGGATAGGGCAATCTGATGCTGCTTGAGAAAATCATTTCTTTCTCAATATCGGATAAGACAATCTAGTCTGCAAATGGTTAAGGAGAGTTTTAAGTAGCTGTGCTTACCTTAAGAACAATTTGATGTCATTAGGAGCTGTGAGGCCTATAGATCACATTGGCGAGAATACTGAAAAGCTCAGACTAGAGAATCACAATCCCACTTTACAATAGCACTGGAACCCACTGTCATCTAGCTGTTTAAAGGTCATTTGATGACTTGGGGGCTCATGCCTGTAATCCTAGTACTTTGGGAGGTGAAGGCAAGGAGAATTATTTGAGGCCAGAAATTCAAGATTAGCCTGGGCAACATAGCAAGGCCCTGCCTCTACAAAAAATAACAAAAATATTATCCAGGTGTGATGGTGTGCACCTATAGTCCCAGCTACCCAGGAGGCAGAGGATCATTTTTGAGCCCAGGAGTTCAAGGTTGCAGTGAGCTATGATCACATCACTACATTCCACCCTGAGAGACAGAGAAACACCCTGTCTCTAGAGAATAAATAAAGATTAGTACAATGATGGGTGTTTTTGTCTACTGGCTGAAACATTCTCAGGAGCCTCTTAAGCCTGCTTGATTCACACTGGGCGTGGTATTGGGTGAAAGGAAGAAGGATCCATAGGAAGAGATTTCTTTCAGTAAGAGGAGGTAGTAGTTTCCCCAGAGGAAAAAAAAATTGGAAATTCATGATTAACTGTTCATGTGTGTACCTGTGTGTGTTGAGTACATTTAGGATCTACTCTCTTAACAGCTTAAAGTATGCAATACTGATATGGTTTGGCTGTGTCCCCACCCAAATCTCACCTTGAATTTTAATAATCCCTACATGTGAAGGAAGGGACCTAGTGGGAAATAATTGAATCCTGGGGGTAAATTTTCCCTGTGCTGTTCTTATGACAGTAAATCTCAGGAGATCTGATGGTTTTATGGGGGCGTTCCTTCGCACATGCCCTCTTGCCTGCTGCCTGCCACGTTAGATGTGCCTCTGCTCTTCTTTTGCCTTCCACTGTGATTGTAAAACCTCCCCAATCATGTGGAGCTATGAGTCCACTAAATTTCCTTTATAAATTACCCAGTCTTGGGTATGTCTTTATTAGCAGTGTGAGAATAGACTGATAAGAATACAGTATTTTTTTTTCTGTGTTACCTGGGGAAGTTGCAATATAATATTACTAACTACAGTTACTGTGTTGTATATTACGTCTCCAGAACCTATTCATTCTGTGTAACTGAACTTTGCAAACTTTGACCAACATCTCCCTATTTCTTGCAACTTTTAGCCCCTGAAAACTACCACTCTGCTTTCTGTTTCTGAAGTCATCTTTTTGGATATAAATGAGATAATGCAGTATTTGTCTTTCTGTGCTTGACTTCTTTTGTCTAGCCTGATGTCCTCTAGGTCCATTCATGTTGTTGTAAATGACAGAATTTTCTTTTCTTTTTTTTAGATGGAGTCTTTCTCTATCTCCCAGGGGAGTGTAGTGCCATGATCTTGGCTCACTGCAATCTCTATCTTCCTAAGTTCAAGCGATTCTCCTGCCTTGGGCATGCACCATCATGCCTGACTAATTTTTGTATTTTTAGTAGAGATGAAGTTTCACCATGTTAGTCAGGCTGGTCTTGAACTCCTGACTTCAGGTGACCCACCCACCTCAGCCTCCCAAAGTGCTGGGATTGTAGGCATGAGCCCCTGCAGCCAACCAATTTTCTTCTTTAAGGCCAAATGGTATCCATTGTGTGTGTATACATATATGTATCATGTTTTCTTTATCCATTACTGTGTAATGAACACTTAGGTTGTTTCCATATCTTGGTTGTTGTGACTAATGCTGAATGAACCTGGGAGTGCAGCTGTCTCTTTGAGATACTGATTTTATTATTTTGAATATATACCCAGAAGTGGGACTGCTAGATCATATGACAGTTTTTATTTTTATTTTGAGAAAACTTCATACTGTTTTCTATAATGGCTGTACCAATTTATATTCATTATATATATGAATATATTATGAATATAAAATATTCATATATATTCTTTCTTTTTTCTTTACTTATTTTTTATCTTTCTTTGAACATATTCATATATATTATATATTATAATGAATATATATAATTATAATATATAATATAATATATAATATATAATAATGTATATATAATATACATAATATATTATGAATATATAATATATAATATATAAAATTTAATCATATATATTATATAATATAATGAATATAATATATATGAATATATTCTATTCATTTGTAATATATTATGTATGAATAAATTTTATATAATTCATATAATTTATGAATATATTTTATATAATATATGAATATATATTAATATAACATACTAATATATTAATGTATATTATATATTCACATATTTATTCAGAGGGCTGGGGGTGAACAGGTGTTCCCTTTTCTCTCTATCCTTGCCAGTGCTTGATATCTTTTGTCTTTTTGATAATAGCCATTCCAATAAGTGTGAGGTGATATCTCATTGTGATTTTAATTTTTAGTTCTTTGATAACTGGCGATGTCGAACATTTCATACCTATTGGCCATTTCCGTGTCTTTTTTTTAATTGCATTTTAGGTTTTGGGGTACATGTGAAGAACATGCAAGATAGTTGCTTAGGTACACATGTGGCAGTGTGATTGGCTGCCTTCCTCCACTTCACCTATATCTGGCATTTCTCCCCATGCTATCTCTCCCCAACTCCCCACCCCCACTGTCCCTCCCCAGTGTGTAGTGCTCCCCTCCCTGTGTCCATGTGTTCTCCTTGTTTAACACCTGCCTATGAGTGAGAATATGTGGTATTTCATTTTCTGTTCTTGTGTCAGTTTGCTGAGAATGATTTTCTCCAGGTTCAACCATGTCCCTACAAAGGACACGAACTCATCATTTTTGATGGCTGCATAATATTCCATGGTGTATATGTGCCACATTTTCTCTTTCCAGTCTATCATCAGTGGGCATTTGGGTTGATTCCAGGTCTTTGCTATTGTAAACAGTGCTACAGTGAACATTCATGTGCATGTGTCCTTACAGTAGAATGATTTATAATCCTTTGGATATATACCCAATAGTGGGATTGCTGGGTCAAATGGAAATTCTATTTCTAGGTCCTTGAGGAATTGCCACACTGTCTTCCACAATGGTTGAACCAATTTACACTCCCACCAGCAGTGTAGAAGTGTTCCTATTTCTCCATATCCTCTCCAGCATCCGTTGTCTCCAGATTTTTTAATGATCGCCATTCTAACTGGCATGAGATGGTATCTCAATGCAGTTTTGATTTGCATTTTTCTAATGACCAGTGATGATGAGCATTTTTGCATATGGTTGTTGGCCTCATGTATGTCTTCTTTAGTAAAGTGTCTGTTCATATCCTTTGCCCACTTATGAATGGGCTTGTTTGTATTTTTCTTGTAAATCTGTTTTAGTTCTTTGTAAATTCTGGATATCAGCCCTGTGTCAGATGGGTAAACTGCAAAAATGTTTTTCCCATTCTGTTGGTTGCCGATTCACTCTAATGACTGTTGCTTTTGCTGTGCAGAAACTGTGGAGTTTAATTAGGTCTGATTTGTCTATTTTGGCTTTTGTTGCCAATGCTTTTGGTGTTTTGGTCATAAAGTCCTTGCCTATGCCTATGTCCTGAATGGTTTTGCCTAGATTTTTTTCTAGGGTTTTTATGGTGCTAGGTCTTATGTTTAAGCCTTTAATCCATCTGGAGTTAATTTTAGTGTAAGGTGTCAGGAAGGGGTCCAGTTTCTGCTTTCTGCACATGGCTAGCCAGTTTTTCCAACACCGTTTATTAAACAGGGAATCCTATCCCCATTACTTGTTTTTTTCAGGTTTATCAAAGATTATTTGGTTGTAGATATGTTGTGTTGTCTCCAATGCCTCTGTTCTGTTCCATTGGTCTATATCTCTGTTTTGGTACCAATACCATGCTGTTTTGATTACTGTAGCCTTGTAGTATAGTTTGAAGTCCAGTAGTGTGATGCCTCCTGCTGTGTTCTTTTTACTTAGAATTGACTTGGCTATGCGGGCTCTCTTTTGGTTCCATATGAAGTTTAAGGTGGTTTTTTCCAGTTCTGTGAATAAGGTCATTGGTAGCTTGATAGGGATAGCATTGAATCTGTAAATTACTTTGGGCAGTATGTGCATTTTCACGATATTAATTCTTCCTAACCATGAACATGGAATGTTTCTCCATCTGATTGTGTCCTCTCTTATTTTGTTGAGCAGTGGTTTGTAGTTCTCCTTGAAGAGGTCCTTTACGTTCCTTGTTAGTTATATTCCTAGGTATTCTATTCTCTTTGTAGCAATTGTGAATGGCAGTTCATTCTTGATTTGGCTCTCCTTAAGTCTGTTATTGGTGTGTAGGAATGCTTGTGATTTTTGCACATTGATTTTTGTATCCTGAGACTTTGCTGAAGTTGTTTATCAGTTTCAGGAGATTTTTGGCTGAGACAATGGTGTCTTCTAGATATACTATCATGTCGTCTGCAAATAGAGACAATTTGGCTTCCTCCTTTCCTATTTGAATACCCTTTATTTCTTTTTCTTGACTGATTGCTCTGGCTAGAACTTCCAGTACTGTATCGAATAGGAGTGGTGAGAGAGGGCATCCTTGTCTAGTGCCAGATTTCAAAGGGAATGCTTCCAGTTTTTGCCCATTCAGTATGATATTGGCTGTTGGTTTGTCGTAAATAGCTTTTATTAGTTTGAGATACCTTCCATCAATACTGAGTTTATTGAGGGTTTTTAGCATAAAGGGCTGTTGAATTTTGTCAAAGGCCTTCTGTGCATCAATTGAGATAATCATGTGGTTTTTGTCTTTGGTTCTGTTTATTTGGTGAATTACATTTATAGACTTGTGTATGTTGAACCAGCCTTGCATCCCTGGGATGAATTCTACTTGATCATGGTGGATAAGCTTTTTGATGTGCTGTTGCAATTGGCTTGCCAGTATTTTATTGAAAATTTTTGAATCTATGTTCATCATGGATATTGGCCTGAAGTTTTCTTTTCTTGTTGAGTCTCTGCCGGGTTTTGGTATCAGGATGATATTGGTCTCATAAAATGATTTGGGAAGGATTCCTTCTTTTTGGATTATTTGGAATAGTTTCAGAAGGAATGGTAACAGTTCCTCTTTGTATGTCTGGTAGAATTCGGCTATGAACCCATCTGGACCTGGGCTTTTTTTGTGTGGTAGGCTCTTAATTGCTGCCTCAACTTCAGATCCTGTTATTGGTCTATTCATGGTTTCAACTTCTTCCTGGTTTAGGCTTGGGAGAAAGCAAGTGTTCAGGAATTTATCCATTTCTTCCAGGTTTACTAGTTTATGTGCATAGAATTGTTTGTAATATTCTCTGATGATGGTTTGAATTTCTGTGGGATCTGTGGTGATTTCCTCTTTATCATTTTTTATTGCATCTATTTGGTTTTTCTCTCTTTTCTTTTTTATTAATCTGGCTAATGATCTGTCTATTTTGTTGATCTTTTCATAAAACCAGCTCCTGGATTTATTGATTTTCTGAAGGGTTTTTCATGTCTCTGTCTCCTTCAGTTCTGCTCTGATCTTAGTTATTTCTTGTCTTCTGCTAGGTTTTGAGGTTTTTTTTTTTTATCTTGGTCCTCTAGCTCTTTCAATTTTGATGATAGGGTGTGAATTTTGGATCTCTCCACTCTTCTCATGTGGACACTTATTGCTATATATTTTCCTCTACAGACTGCTTTAAATGTGTCCCAGAGATTCTGGTATGTTGTGTCTTTATTCTCGTTGGTTTTAAAGAACTTCTTTATTTCTGCCTTCATTTCATTGTTTATCCAATCAACATTCAAGAACCAGTTGTTCAGTTTCCATGAAGCTGTGCGGTTCTGAGTTAGTTTCTGAATTCTGAGTTCTAACTTGATTGCACTATGGTCTGAGAGACTGTTTGTTATGATTTCAGTTGTTTTGCATTTGCTGAGGAGTGACTTACTTCCAATTATGTGGTCAGTTTTAGAGTAGGTGTGATGTGGTGCTGAGAAGAATGTATATTCTGTGGATTTGTGGTGGAGAGTTCTGTAAATGTCTATCAGGTTTGCTTGTTCCATGTCTGAGTTCAAGCCCTGGATATCCTTGTTATTTTTCTGTCTAGTTGATGTGTCTAATATTGACAGTGGAGTGTTAAAGTCTCCCACTATTATTATGAGGTAGTCTAAGTCTCTTTGTAAGTCATTAAGAACTTGCCATATGTATCTGGGTGCTCCTGTATTGGGTTCGCATATATTTAGGATCATTAGTTCTTCTTATTGTATTGATCCTTTTACCATTATGTAATTCCCTTCTTTGTCTCTTTTGATCTTTGTTGCTTTAAAGTCTATTTTATCAGAGTTGAGAATTGCAACTCCTGCTTTTATTTTTCTCTCCATTTGCTTGGTAAATCTTCCTCCATCCCTTTATTTTGAGCCTTTGTGTATCCTTGCATGTGAGATGGGTTTCCTGGATACAGCACACCAATGGGTTTTGGCTTTTTATTCAATTTGCCAGTCTGTGTCTTTTGATGGGTGCATTTAGTCCATTTACATTTAGGGTTAATATTGTTATGTGTGAATTTGATACTGTCATTTTGATGCTAGCTGGCTGTTTTGCCCATTAGTTGATGCAGATTCTTCATTTTGGTGATGCTCTTTACCATTTGGTATATTTTTGGAGTGGCTGGTACTAGTTGTTTCTTTCTATGTGTAGTGCCTGTTTCAGGAGCTCTTGTAAAGCAGGCCTGGTGGTGGCAAAATCTTTGAGTACTTGCCTGTTCGCAAAGGATTTTATTTTTCTTTCACTTATGAAGCTTAGTTTAGCTGGATATGAAATTCTGTGTTGAAAGTTCTTTTCTTTAAGGATGTTGAATATTGGCCCCACTCTCTTCTGGCTTGTAGGGTTTCTGTCAAGAGATCTGCTGTGAGTCTCATGGGCTTCCCTTTGTGGGTGACCCGACCTTTCTCTCTGGCTGCCCTTAGCATTTTCTCCTTCATTTCAACCCTGGTGAATCTGATGATTATGTGCCTTGGGGTTGCTCTTCTTGCGGAATATCTTTGTGGTGTTCTCTGTATTTCCTGGACTTGAATATTGGCCTGCCTTGCTAGGTTGAGGAAGTTTTCCTGGATAATATCCTGAAGAGTATTTTCCAGCTTGGATTCATTCTCTTCATTACATTCAGGTACACCTACCAAACGTAGATTAGGTCTCTTCACATCGTCCCACATTTCTTGGAGACTTTGTTCATTCATTTTTGTGCTTTTTTCTCTAATCTTGCCTTCTCGTTTTATTTCATTGAGTTGATCTTCGACCTCTCATATTGTTTCTTCTGCTTCGTCAATTCGTTGATACTTGTGCATGCTTCGTGAAGTTCTCGTATCGTGTTTTTCAGCTCCATCAATTCACTCATATTCCTCTCTAAGTTGTCCATTCTTGTTAACTTTTCCTCAAATCTTTTTTCAAGGTTCTTAGTTTCTTTGCATTGAGTTAGAACATGTTCTTTTAGCTCATTGAAGTTTCTCATTACCCACCTTCTGAAGTCTGATTCTGTCATTTCAGCACACTCATTCTCCATCCAGCTTTGTTCCCTGGCTGGTGAGCAGTTGTGATCCCTTGTAGGAGGAGAGGTATTCTGGTTTTGGGTGTTTACCTCCTTTTTTGCACTGGTTTCTTCTTTGTGGATTTATCCTCCTGTCATCTGTGTAGTTGCTGATTTTCAGATTGGGTCTCTGAGTGGATTTCTAGATTGTTGATGATGAAGTTATTTCTGTTTCTCAGTTTTCCTTCTAACAGTCTGGCCCCTCTACTATAGGACTGCTGAGGTCCACTCCAGGTCCTGCTTACCTGGGGATCACCTGCAGCAGCTGCAGAACGGTAAGGGTTGCTACCAGTTTCTTCTTCTGCTATCTTTGTCCCAGAATGATGCCCGCCAAATGTCAGTCTGATCAGTCCTTTGTGAGGTGACTCTTTGGATATACGTGGATCAGGGAGCTGCTTGAGAAGACAGTCTGTTCTTTATAGGAGCTCAAGTGCTGAGCTGTGAACTCTGTTGTCCATTCAGAGCTGTTAGGCAGGTACGTTTAAGTCTGCTGCTGCAGAACTCATAAACCCTCTTTTTTCCCCCAGGTGCTCTGTCCCGGGGAGTTAGGGCTTTATTTATGAGTATCCGTTGTGCTGCTGCCTTTTTTTTTTCAGGGGTGCCCTGCCCAGCAAGGAGGCAGCCTTGTCACTGTCTGCCTGCAGAGTCTTTGCTGAGCTGCTTTGGGCTCTGCTCTGCTGCGGTGTGACCTTCCCTGTAGTCCTGTTTATATGGGTGTGGTTAGAACTGCCTCGGCAGTGGTGGCCTGCCTCTGTAATGGTGGACTCTCTCTGTTATGGCGGGTTGCCTCGGCAACGGCAGGCTGCCTCAGCAATGGCAGACTACCTCCATAGGGGTGGAGTGCCTGGTTAATGGCAGACGCCCCTTCCACACCGAGCTGCAACGTTCTGGGTTCAGCTGTGTTTGCCGTGAAAGTCTCAACCCTGAGCATTTCCAATTGCTGTTTTTTTGTTTGTTTTTGTGGGGGTGGGACCTGCTGAGCCTGATCACCTAGCTTTTTGCCTCAGAGCCTTTTTGTTTTAAGTTGAACAGTTGACTCTCTCCCAGGTGTTCCAATCGCCTGCCGAAAGGGCGCCGGGATCCATGTGATTTCCTGTGCAGCAACCCACTGCGCCGGCTGAAACAAGGGTGCTGCCCGGGAATCTACTGGCCTGGCTCCCTGTTTCAGACCCGTTTAATCAGATGAAGGCAGATGAATGGGAGAATCTGCCTTCCTGGAGCACCAATTGCCAGCTTAAAAGGGCAACCAGACCATTGCATTTTGTATGGAAAGCCGCCGCACCTGGGCACTGGCAAAACAGCTGTGCCAGCCAAAACAGTCACACTGGCGACCCATGGGGCTCCTCCGCCTGGGAATCTCCTGGTCTGTGGGCAATAAAAATCCATCTGGAAATGTGGCATCCACTCACCCTCTGTGCTTTCACTAGCAGCTGCAAACCTGAGTTGCTCCTAAAGGGCCATCTTGGATCTTCCCCCTCCATGTCTTCTTTTAAGAAATGCCTATTCAGGTCCTTTTCCTATTTCTTGTTTTTGTTTTTGAGATGGAGTTTCACTCTTGTTACCCAGGCTGGAGTGCAGTGGTGCGATCTCAGCTCACCATAACCTCCGCCTCCTGGGTTCAGGCAATTCTTGTGCCTCAGCCTCCTGAGTAGCTGGGATCACAGGCATGCACCACCATGCCCAGCTAATTTTTTGTATTTTTATTAGAGACGGGGTTTCATCATGTTGACCAGGATGGTCTCCATCTCTTGACCTTGTGATCCACCTGCCTCGGCCTCCCAAAGTTCTGGGATTACAGGCATGAGCCACCACGCCCAGCCCCTTTTTCCATTTCTTAAGCAGGCTATGTGTTTTCTTGGAATTGGGTTGAATTCTTTATATGTTTTAAATATTAACTTCTTATCAGATGTATGGTTTGCAAATATTTTCTCTCATTCAATAAGTTATGTCTTCACTCTGTTGATTGTCTCCTTTGCTGATAAGAAGCTTTTCATTTTGATGTGATTCCATGTGTCTACTTTTGCTTTTATTGCCTGTGATTTTGGAGTCATATCCAAAGATCGTTGCCCAGTTGAACGTCAAGAAAATTTTTTTTTTACATTTCCTCACAATAGTTTTACAGTGTCAGTAGTTAAAATTATGTTACCTGCAGACAGAGATAATTTCACTTGTTTCCTTCTGATTTGGATGCCTTTTATTTCTTTTTCTGACCTAGGTTCTCCTGTAAGAAGTTCTAGTACTATTTGGGCATTTGAGTTAGTTCCAAGTCTTTGCTATTGTGAACAGTGCCACATTAAACATACTTGTGCACGTGTCTTTATAATAGAATGATTTATAATCCTTTGGGTATATACCCAGTAATGGGATTGCTGGGTCAAATGGTATTTCTATTTCTAGATCCCTGAGGAATTGCCACACTGTCTTCCACAATGGCTGAATTAATTTACACTCCTACCATCTGCACATCCTCTCCAGCATCTGTTGTCTCCTGATTTTTTTAATGATCACCATTCTAACTGGTATGAGGTAGTGTCTCATTGTGGATTTGATTTGCATTTCTCTAATGACCAGTGATGATGAGGTTCATATGTTTGTTGGCTGTATAAATGTCTTCTTTTTAAAAGTGTCCATATCCTTTGCCCACTTTTGGATGGGGTTGTGGGGTTGTTTGTTTTTTCTTTAAATTTGTTTAAGTTCTCTGTAGATTCTGGATAGTAGCCCTTTGTCAGACGGATAGATTGCAAATTTTTTTCCCATTCTGTTGGTTGCTGGTTCACCCTATTGATAGCTTCTTTTGCTGTCCAGATGCTCTTCAGTTTAATTAGATCCCATTTGTCTAAATTTGGATTGTCATGGATTTTGGTGTTTTAGTCATGAAGTCTTTGCCCATGCCTATGTCTGGAATGGTATTGCCTAGGTTTCCTTCTAGAGTTTTTATGGTGTTTGGCCTCATGTTTAAATCTTTAATCCATCTGGAGTTAATTTTTGTGTAAGGCATAATGAAGGTATCCAGTTTCATCTTTCATGGCTAGCCAGTTTTCCCAAAACCATTTATTAAATAGGGAATTCTTTCCCGCATTGCTTGTTTTTGTCAGGTTTGTAAAAGATCAGATGGTTGAAGTTGTGTGGTGTTCATTCTGAGACCTTTGTTCTGTTCCATTGGTCTATATCTATGTTTTGATACCAGTACCATGCTGTTTTGATTACAGTAGCCTTGTAATATACTTTGGAGTCAGGTAGCCTCCAGCTTGTTTTTTGTTTTTTTGGGTTTTTTTTTTTTTGCTTATGATTGTCTTGGTTATGCAAGCTCTTCTTTGATTTCATATGAAGTTTAAGGTGGTTTTTTCCACTTCTGTAAAATAAGGCTTTGGTAGCTTCATGGGGATAGCATTGAATATATAAATTACTTTGGGCAGTATGGCCATTTTCATGATATTGATTCTTCCTAACCATGAACACAGAATGTTTTTCCATCTGTTTGTGTTTTCTCTTATTTTCTTCAGCAGTAGTTTGTACTTCTCCTTGAAGAGGTCCTTCACATCCTTTGTAGTTGTATTCCTAGGTATTTTGTTCTCTTTTTAGCAATTGTGAATGGGAGTTCACTCATGATTTGGCTCTCTTTAAGTCTGTTATTGGTGTATAGGAATGCTTGCAATTTTTGCACATTGATTTTACGTCCTGAGACTTTGCTGAACTTGATTATCAGCTAAAGGAGATTTTGGGCTGAGACAATGGGATTTTCTAAATTTACGATCATGTCATCTGCAAACAGGTACAATTTGATGTCCTTTCTTCCTATTCAAATACCCTTTATTTCTTTTTCTTGCCTGATGACTTTCTTGCCAGAAGTTCCAATACTGTGTTGAATAGGAGTGGTGAGAGAAGGCATCCTTGTCTTGTGTCAGTTTTCAAAGGGAATGCTTCCAGTTTTTGCCCATTAAGTATCAATGGCTGTGAGTTTGTCATACATAGTTCTTATTATTTTGAGATACAATCCATAGATACCTAGTTTATTGAGAGTTTTTAGCATAAAGCGCTGTTGAATTTTGTTGAACGCCTTCTCTGCATCTATGGAGATAATCAGGTAGTTTCTGTCTTTGGTTCTGTTTATGTGATGGATTACATTTATACATTTCTGGATGTTCAACCAGCCTTGCATCCCTGGGATGAAGGCAACTTGATAGTGATGGATAAACTTTTTGATGTGCTATTGGATTTGGTTTGCCAGTATGTTACTGAAGATTTTTGCATCAATATTCGTCATGGATATTGGCCTGAAAGTTTCTTTTTTGGTTCCGTCTCTGCCAGGTTTTCGTATCGGGATGTTAGTCTCATAAAATGAACTGAGGAGGATTCCCTCTTTTTGTATTGTTTGGAATAGTTTCAGAAGGATGGTACCAGCTCCTCTTTGTATGTCTGGTAGAATTCAGCTGTGAACCCATCTGGTCCTGGACTTTTTTTGGTTGGTAGGCTATTAATTGCTGCCTCAACTTCAGACCTTGTTATTGGTCTATTCAGGAATTCAACTTCTTTCTCATTTAGTCTTGGGAGGTTGTAGGTGTCCAGGAATTAATCAATTTCTTCTAGATTTACTGCTTTATCTGTATAGAGGTATTTGTAGAAATCTCTGATGGTAGCTTGTATTTTTGTGGGATTGGTGATGATACCCCCTTTATCATTTTTTATAGCATCTAATTTAGCTAGGACTTTAAACTTTTAAACATTTCCTTCCTCCTGTAATTCTCTTGAAATTATCTTAAAATTTTAGTAGAGCAACTCATATACACTCAAGGCTAATATTCATTCAGCATGCAATATTATGGTCATACTCATTGTTAAAATATTTAAAATTTCTTATTTCTTATGCTAACCTGAGATTCTCAAAATGTTCTTTTTTGTACCATCTCAGCCACCCTAGACTCATTCCTAGGACCCCCATCTCCTCAGAATCCAGAAAGTAAAGGTTAACTGCTGACATATCTGAGAGCCTCTAGAATCCCCACTCTAGCACTAAAAACCCTTATATTTTCTTACAGGTTCATGCCTTTGCATGGCCAGTTGTTAAATCTTTTGAATATCACTTCATTTTTTTATCTGCACAGACCAATGTACTAATCTTGGGGATTCTGAAGGTACAGAAAAGTGAGAGTAATGATAGTTTGTTTCATATGCATCTCTTTTTAAAGTTCACTTATGTTAGATTCCCTCCTATCAAATAGACTGCTACTTCTATCTCCTAGTCACCTCTACTTTAGAGGATTGGTAATAATAAAAGTGGGAGGTGAAATAAAGACTCTATAGCCAAACAAGCACTCTAGAGAGGACAGATGCAAGAGATAGAACTTTCTGCTTACCCCTTAAATTAGAAGGTGGAGTGAGGCATACTCCTAAATTATATTAGATATTGCTGGATAGAGACATAGGCATCCAAATATCTTGAGTGGACAGTTTGCTCTTATGAGTCAACAATGGGTTGAATGGTGAGGTGAGTGCATTGACAGTTCTGCCTTCCAAGGGTCTATTTTCTAGTTTCCAAATTTGTAGCATAGTTAAGAAATATTTGATCAGTTCCAGGTAGCGTTTATCCATGGGATGCATTATAGAGAAGTTGCCCATGAGTTTTTGATTGATATTAGAGAATGATTAGGACCAGTATCTGAAACATATATCAATTTAAGAAATTAAGATTTTTATAGATATAAATAATTTGTCCAGAATCCTGTAGAGACCAGAAGCTATTACATTGCTTTGAATCATGAAAAATTACTCATTATTTTAACTATGCATTTTACTACCTTCTCCTTATCTGGATGAAATATAGATATCTAAAAAAATCATATAATAGTATATCTGGAAGGAAACTGGAGTTCACTCATTCAAAATTCCTAGTTTTAGGCTGGGCACAGTGGCTTACACCTGTAATCCCAGCACTTTGGGAGGCTGAGGCGGGCAGATCCCTGAAGCTCGGGAATTCAAGACCAGCCTAACCAACATGGTGAAATCCCATCTCTACAAAAACACACAAAAAATTAGCTGGGTGTGGTGGTACACACCTGTAATCCTAGCTACACAGGAGGCTGAGGGAGGAGAATTACTTGAACCTGGGAGGTGGAGGTTGCAGTCAGCTGTAATCATGCCACTGCACTCCAGCCTGGGTGACAGAATGAGACTCCTTTTTGACAAACAAACAAAAAACAAAATACCTAGTTTTAGGGACAGAGAAACCATGGTAACATTTAAAACTTGTGTTTTCCAAAACTAGATCCCATGTTATTTCTATAACAGCACCTATGCCAAGAACAACATATGGTTATTTCTGTGACTACTTAGGTTAAATGTAATAGACCATATATAAGCAGTATCATTACATTGTTCAAGGTCAGGGACACCACTCACACTGGTACATGAAGAAGGTTGATTTATAATTGATTTATTCAAAATAGCTAATGAACACCATTATGTGCTAGAACCATGATGGGGAAGCATGCATACACACCCCAGTAATTCATGTGCATTGAGTGCGAATTTATGTAAAGAAAGTGGCAAGGTGAGACAGGAACCCACATTCTTTTGTTTAATTCATTCATTCTCCATTTACTAGGCTGGCTGACCTTGGGCAATTCCTTGCCTTGGCTAACTCAGTCTGATAGAGCATAAAACTCTTACTCTCAGAATTATGGTTGCCATTTTTGGATGTCATCATGCTTTCTCTTCTCCTCAGGTGTCCTCATTTTATTTGCATAATCTACCAAAGATCTGGGGATACACTGGTAAAGGAAACAGATGAGGTCCTTGACTTCACCGAGTTACAGTGTTACAGGGAAAGAGACATTAAAAGAGTAATTAAACAACGAATTATGTAATTGCTGCTGTGATTCAGTAAAGTGCAAGGTGAAATAAAGCTTTTACTGTACTCAAAGTTATACTAGGTCTAGAAATTGAGTAAGTCCTAATCTTATTTCCCTATGGAAATTAATAATAGTTATCAGTTATCAGTGTCAGACACTTCCTATAAATTGTTTAGAATTCTCTGGCAACTCAGTAAATATTTTCCCCATTTTACTGGTGTGTAAATGGAGGTCCAGAGAGCCTAATTTCTTCCTGTTTTATGGTTAATAATGCCAATGTTGGGATTTGAACACTGGCCTTTACAACAACTAAACTTGTGAGTTTTTTGTTATTAAATTGGTTCTGTGGGCAGGATACCTGAGGTGATAGGAAAGTCGGGAACTTATTCTTTCAACTACAAAATATAAGGTTTCCTTTTGCTTTGAATTGCAAGATTATGTTATCCGTAAGCTCAGTAAATAGGTGCTAATTAATGGACTTTTAAGTTAGAAAAATGCTCCTTTCTTTCTGCCTTTAAAGCCCACACATCTTGATATGCTGAGTACAATACTGGTGGGAGTCTTTATGGAAAAGACTGGCAGTTCTGTTTCCTCATTTACTACTAATGAAGCATTTTTAATGTCTCATCAAAAGCCAGAATTTCATGTATTGTACTGTTAGAACAACAATCCTTCCACTGAACTGAATTGTTCTCCTTTACAAGCCCACTCTCTCAAGTAACAGGAATACGGTTTGTGGCTGCTGTTTTCACATCTCTTACTTGGCCCTACATTTCTAATTGCAAGTGAAAGTTACACTGCTAATTGTTGCATAAATCACCTAGTGCTCAATCATATGGAAAATAAGGTGTAATTTTATAATTAATAATATAATAACACTTCCCAAACTATGATTATGAAGCAATATGGAGAAGTTATTCTTCCCACAGAGAGGAAATAAATTCCAAGTTGAAAGGCTGGTTATTAACATAGGGTTTATAGCAGTGATTTTTTTTCTGTTTTCATCTTATTAAATCATACATGATATAAAATTTACCATTATATTTATTTAAAGTGTATAGTCAGTGGGATTCAGTTGTAAACCAAAAAGTTGTCTGAGACAAGTCTCAGTCAACTTAGAAGTTTATTTTGCCAGGTTAAGGATATCCCCAGAACACAGCCTCAGGATGTCCTGATGACATGTAGCCAAGGTGACTGGACTACGGTTTGGTATATATTTTGGGAGACATAAGACATAAATCGATCCTTGTAAGATATACATTGGTTTGGTCTAGAAAGATGGGATAATTTGAAACAGGGAGGGAGATTTCCAGGTCACAGATTAATTCAAAGCTTTTCTAATTTGCAATTGGTTGAAAGAGTTTACCTAAAGACCTGGACTCCATGGAAGGGAATGTCTGGGTTAAGATAAGGCATGTGGAGACCAAGGTTCTTACACAGATGAAGCTTCCAGGTAGCGGGCTTCAGAGAGAACCGATTATAAAGGTTTCTTATCAGACTTTAAAATGTACCAGACTCTTAGTTAATTCTCTCCTGAATCAAGGAAAAGACCTAGAAATGGAAAGATATTTTACATAGAATGTAGATGTTCTCCACAAGAGATAGCTTTGTAGGATCATTTCAAAATATGTCAAAGAAATATATTTGAAGGTAAAATATTTTGATTTCTTTTAGGGCCTATCTGTCATATGATGCTATACTAGAATCAGCCTGGGATTTGGTATCTTATTGCTACCAAAAGTCTTAAGATCTCTGTTTTAATGTTAATGCCGTTCAGTTGTGTATAAATTCCAAAGTGATGAAGGTATAGTGAGTCATGTCTGACCCCCCTGCCAAATCCCATCATGGCCTGAAATAGTTTTTCAGGTTAACTTTGGAATGCCTTTGGCCGAGAGGAGGTATTTATTCAAAGTTGGGGGGGGGGGCTCAGAATTTTATTTTTGTTCTTATTTTTAGTTTACATAGTACATTTACATTGTTGTGCAAACATCACTTCTACTCATCTCTAGAACTCTTTCATTGCTCTAAAATGAAACTCTGGCAGGGCACAGTGGCTCATGTCTGTAATCCCAGCACTCTGGGAGGCCGAAGTTGGAGATCACCTGAGGTCAGGACTTCAAGACCAGCCTGGCCAACATGGTAAAAATACAAAAATTTTTACCTGTGTCTCCTAAAAATACAAAAATTAACTGGCTGTGGTGGCACATGCCTTTAATCCCAGACACTTGGGAGGCTGAGGCAGGAGAATGTCTTGAACCCAGGAGAAGGAGGTTGTAGTGAGCCTAGGTCTCACCTCTGCACTCCAGCCTGGGCAACAGAGCAAGACTCTATCTCAAAAAATAAAATAAAATAAAATAAAACTCTGTATCTATTGACAAATAATTCCCTATTTCCCCTTTCCAAGACCCTGTTATCTACCATTCTACCTTCTGTCTATATGAAGTTGACTACTTTAGGTACCTCATCTAAGTGGAATCATGCAATATTTGTGGATTTTTTTGGGGTTGGCTTATTATACTTAGCATAATGTATTCAAGGTTCATTCATGTTGTAGCATGTGTCAAAATTTCATTCCTTTTTAAGGCTGATTAATATTCCATTGCATGCATATATACACTTTTGGTTTATCCATTCATTCTTTGGTGGATATTTGGGTAGTGGTGAAGTTTGAATCATCTTAATATAATGAACAATTATATGTGTACAAAGTGAGGAAAGGAAACAAAAATATTATACTTGAAAAAAATGAAAGGGTGCATGATTCTGAGCTGTACTGTTCAATACAGTGGCCACGCTTGAGATGTGGCTAATCTGAAATGGGATGAGCTGTAAATGTAAAATATCCATGGAATTTCAAAGACATGGTATGCATAAAAGATGTAAAAGTAGCTCATTAATAATTTTTAAAAATATTTTTTACATGTTGAAATTATAATATTTTGGCTATGTTGATTTAGAGAGAAAAGATTAAACTTAATTTTACCTATTTCAACTTTTAAAATGTGACTTGTAGAAAAGTTAAAAATATATATGTGGCTTACATTGCATTTCTATTGGACAGCATTAATACAGAAAGTCAGATCTGGCTTGGTGCAGTGCCTCACACCTGTAATCCCACTACATTGGGAAGCCGAGACAGATGGGTCACTTGAGATAAGGGGTTTCAGGCCAGTCTGGCCAACATGGTGAAACCATGCCTCTACTAAAAATACAAAAAATAGCCAGGTGTGGTGGCACTGGTAATGCCAGTTGCTCTGGAGGCTAAGGCAGGAGAACTGCTCGAACCCGGGAGGTGGAGCTTTTAGTGAGCTAAGATCATGCCACTGCACTCCATCCTGGGTGACAGAGCAGAACCCCATTTCAAAAAAAGAAATTCTGTTCTTAGGAAACTCACTCTCAGGTGTTCTTTACTACGTAGATCAGAGTCGGATGTGCTCATTCTAACATATTAGTCTCCAACTGTGAAACACCAGGCAAGGCAAGGATGAGCAAAATTTTAAATGTCAAAGTCCTTTTCTTCAAGTTCTATGATACAGAAAACTGCATCCTTTTACCTCATCATGAGGTTGTCATGACCATATTCCTTGTCTAAAAAACAAACAGGAATTCATAGAAGTACATAAGCCTTCCTCTTTCATGGCTCTCTCCTCCACTGCCATCACAGCGCTTCATTTGGAACTTTCTTTCTGTTCGCAGGAACTCATTTTATTTATTAGAAAGTGTTTCTCAAGTTCCTGTTGGGCATTTGTTTGAAAGGTCTCCAGGCAAAAAGTACACTGGATGCACACTAACTGACTCTACTGTTTTGGTTGATTGGCCTCTCAGAAAAATAATGCCAATCCTTAGCAGAGCGAAAGGAAACATGTGGTCCATCTATTCAAATCAACACCATTGTGAGAAGTCAGGAGTCCTGCTGTCTGTCCTCAGCCCACACAATGCTCTTTCTGCCTCTAGAACGGAAGTTCCAAGGGTAAACAAGGACAGGCTTTGAAGGCACAGCAGAAAAAGAAATTGTATTACTTAGGTAGGCAGAAGATAACATATACTTTTTTTCTACTTCAACTGTTTTTAATATAGAATCTTATTACGCTGAGGTGTTATGGTTTTGCCTCAGATGATACTTTATCTGAATATATCTCTCTTTTCAGCTTCTGAATTTCAGCCCCAAAGAACTCTTTCTTCTATCAAGGACCATGTCTGTTTCCTTCCTTTTACTTTTGGCCTGAAAGATAAGCTATTAACATAGTTTTTAAAAAGTTCTCCCAGATATTTTAAGTACTTTAATTTGATATAAAGTTTTCTTCACAACATATGCAGATTTCAGAATCACTGTCCAGAATATTAGAGCACCCAAGTGCTTACATTTGAAACTTCCCACTTACTATCATCCGAGGGATGAGATTTCCCTTGTGGATGAATTGGATGGAATATAGATCAACATTGTTGATTCTATCTAAAGCAAATTCTATTTTGAAAAAGTCAATGCAAGATGGGGAAATGGAGTCGGGGTAATGGCAAGGGCAGGAAAGGAGAAGCAGAGAGATAGAAAGGTAAGTGGGAAGGAGAAGAGAAACGGGGAAAAGGGAGGTGGTGAGCAGTGGACTTTGAAATAAGAGGTAAGCAGGAAATGAGAGAGATTGAGAAACAGCTAGAAAGTGGAGAAAAGAAAGGAAAGACAAAGACAAATTGAAAACGCAAAGGAGAGCCAGAGAAAACCCGCAGAGAGGGAAAGAAACAAGGCAAAAGGCAAAGGAAGGGGCGGGGGAAACTATGGAGCAGAATCAGGCCTCCTCAGGTTTATGCCCCTTCTCTAAAGCACAAGAGTTTATTTGGACTCACAAAGGTGAATAATAACAATAGCATAGAAGTATTTATTATCTCAATGTTGTTGCTAAAATAATGTGCAGGCTTTCCTAATTATCAAATGGTTAATACTTGCTCCTTTTTCTGTAGTTATGAACAGTTCCACATCACTTAAGAATGTAATGTCATATTTGGTTTCTTTTTTGCTTTAATTTGATTAAGCTCAAGATGTTTCCCTTGTCTCCTCTGCCAGAAAAAAAAAAAAAAAAAAAAAAGGAAAAGAAAAAAAAAGAGGCAAGGAAACCAGTATCAGTTGTTTTAGAGTCTTAAAAGCTTTTAATTCCTGGTCTCTTAAAAAGCTCCTTTATTTTTTTAAGTGAGTTACAGGCAGGAGCCCTGGTCCTTGAGCTGCGGCTCCCACCACTCTGGAGGTTCCTTTTCCCTTCTGTCCTACCGTGGTGGGTGGGGGGGGTCTGGTCGCCCATCTTCACTTCCTGCTACTCCCTGCCACTGCCAGGTTCTGTAGCCTGGGGGACCATCCTCTGCAGAGCAGATCAGCAGCTCCTGTCTGCTAAGCTCACTCAGGCCTGGAGCCCGCCACAGGCTCCCCACAGCCCATAGCACTTAGCACACCCCACCCGCAGTTCTAAAGCCCTTCTGTCTCCTAAGCGCTGCATCCATGTGCCACCTTCAAATTTCCTGCAGCTTTTCTCCTCTAGGCTCCAGAGTTCCATCCAAGGACCAGCTGCCTTCTTTTTGTCCTTCCTTCCTCCCATAAAATAGAACAAATCCTATTTTATACACATTTCTTCCTCCATGGAACTCACCGGCTAATCAGCAAGTGCTTCATTTCTTAAGGAGCCAGGCTTCAAACCCCAGAACTGCAAAAGAACCTGCTTTACCTAACTCGCTGGACACAAGGGCTTAGTATTTAGGAACAAAATGCCTTGTAACTCTTCTGGGAGGGAGAAAATAACCTTTCTTTACTGCAGATTAATATAGAGCAGTGGAAGTACAAAGAAAAGTAATTATTTAATAGATTAGCCTTTAACAGCATTTTTTGCTAGACAGTATACAAAATGTTTTATGTAAGTTTGATTATTTAATGGTAAAAATTCTGCAAAGATATTTCCCACTAATTTCATTTTTTCTTTTAATGAAAGGGCTGAGGTCTTGAGAGATTAAATAACTGGCTAGGGATCACACCAATAATAAATAACAGTCTGGACTGAAGCTCAGATCTGACCTCAGAGCTTATACCAGCTGCATAACATCACATATTAAGATATAGTTAAGCTAGGTAAAATCACTCCACTTGTGATTGGGCGTGGTGGCTCACACCTGTAATCCCAGCACTTTGGGAGGCCAAGTTGGGCAGATCATGAGGTCAGGAGATTGAGTGGCCAACATGGTGAAACCCCATCTCTACTAAAAAACAAGAAATTAGCCCGACATGTTGTGTAACTGTAGTCCCAGGTACTCCGGAGGGTGAGGGAGGCAGAGGTTCCAGTGAGCCAAGATCGTGCCACTGCACTCTAGCCTGATGACAGAGCAAGACTCCATCTCAAAAAAATAAAAAATTACTCCACTTGTTTGGAAGCCAAGTGTTCCTTTAGTAAAACAATAAGTACTGATAGGTGCATATATTGGAGACAGCTATGTTTTCATATAAATTCATAAAAGATCAAATCTGCTTCTTAGTCCAATTAGAAATCTCTGAGAAATTGTCTTGTTTTAAAAACAAACTTTAGATTTACTTAGAGACAAAATAAGAAATAAAACCCAAATGCTCAAAAAAGAAAAAGGTTATAGATTTGGTGACATAAACATTTAAAATAATAAAACAAGTGGTAAAATAACAAATACCCGAAGAAAAAAGCAGAATTTGAGACCAAAAAAAAAAAAAATAGAAGAAAATAGATTTTGTGGAATCAGGTCCGTAGAAATATATATCAATGTCTGAAGTAGTGTAGTAGAGAGACTTGTATATGTGCACATCAGATTATGAGCTTTAATATTAGTAAAATTGCTTTTGTTTACTATAAAGCAAAAGGACATTCTGCTATTTTCTGGGCCCCTAGACCTTTCACCTGGGGGCTATTTATTAGTGTGGTCCGACAAAAAGTAGAAATCGAATGAAAGTGTTACTTCGCAGCCAATAAATTCAACATCTCACTGTCAAAAACGTTCCTTGCAAAGGAAGTTTTTTGGCCAGCCCACTCCCTCCCTCACACCCCTCTGCACCCACCGTTTTTGTGAATCTCTGAATTAAGTACCTTCTCTATGGCACTTAGCACTCGTGTAGATTTATGCTTATTTGGGTGATTATTTGATTGATAACGTCCTTCTCACTATATGTGAGCTCCACAATGGCAAGAATTTTATTTGGTTTTGTTCACAACTGTAGCTCTAACACCTTTCATAGTCAGTGTCTAGCATAGGGGAGATGCACAGCAAACATGTTCATATTGAACAAATAGCCTAATGGCCCTGGAAGGCAGGCAACATGAGACTTGAGAGAATTTCACACAGTTACAAGAGACTTTGGATAAAAGTGTGGGGAATGAAGGTAGGAGCTGAAGGTAAAGGGTCGTTTGACTAATACCGTTTTGCAACTGAACCAGCTAATGAGGAATCCCCAGAAGGTTCATATTGCAGTACAGTGATACGTGGATATGTGAGTTAGATGTACAGTTCTTGAACTTAAGCCTATGTGTCTGATAGAAATAAAATGCATTTTTTTCAGCTGCCTTGCACTTAACTTTTGCTTTCAGATTTTTCTGTGACAGGACAGATCTGCTTTTTCCCCAAAGAAAGATATTGAGAGAGAGAGTGACAGGTAGTCTTCAGGTCCATGTGAATATAGTTCTGAAACTTCTCGGTACCTAGAACATTAAGTTAAAAACTAGGTCTTGGTGAGGTCTGATGGCTCACGCCTGTAATCCTAGCACTTTGGGAGGCCGAGGCAGGCAAATCACGAAGTTGAGATGGAGACCATCCTGGCCAACCTGGTGAAACCCCGTCTCTACTAAAAATACAAAAATTTTTTAGCTGGGCATGATGACATGTGCCTGTAGTCCCAGCACCTTGGGAGGTTGAGGCAAGAGAATCACTTGAATCCAGGAAGGAGAGGTTGCAGTTAGCCAAGATGACACCATGGCACTCCAGCCTGGTGACAGAGCGAGACTCGTCTCAAAACAAAAAAATGGATCTTTTTTTAAAACTAAGTTTTTAGCTTGGTTAAAAACACCCACTAGGATGGCCAGAATCAATTAGTCAGAGAGTAACAAGTGTTGATGAGGATGTAGAATAATCAAAACCCTCAGATGCTACTGGTAGAAATGTAAAACAGCACAGGCACTTTGGAAAACTGTCTGGCAGTTCCTCACATGATTGAACATAGAGTTACCATATGACCCAGCAATCCTACTCCCAGGTATATAGCCAAGAGAAATAAAAACATACATACACAGAAAACTTGCATATAAATATTCATTGTAATATTATTTATGATAGCTAAAAGGTAAAAGCAACCCAAATGTCCATCAGTGGCTTAATCAATAAACAAAATGTGGTATATCTACATGTTATCAGTCAGGGTTATCCAGAGAAACAGAACCAATAGAATGTATAGACCTACTCAGCGGGACATTTATTATAGGAAGTGACTTTGACAACCAAAATGACTGAGGCATAAGTCTCAAATCATCAAGGTTTATTGAGCCAGCTTAAGGGCATGCCCAGGAAAAACACGAGTCACAGAAACTTTTGTGGCTTTTTTTCCAAAGAAGTTCTTAGGTGGTTCAGTATTTGTACATTTTCCTTAACAAGGCAAAGGTGGCGGTGAGACAAATGATTACATACTTGTGCGACTTTAATTAGTGCCTAGTAAAGCTACATTTTACATAAGGCAAACATGTAAGAAAAAAAAAAGAACAGAGATAGCAGATGTCTCAGGGTGGGGTAAAGAAACCACTCATCTCATTTTGTCTTTGCTCTGTACCTGGGAAGATAAGCTGGTAGTCTTTTGAAAAGTCTGGTTTTGCCAGGCTCTGTAGATCACGCCTGTAATCCTAGCACTTTGGGAGATGGAGGCAGGTGGATCATATAAGGTTGGGAGTTCGAGACCAGCCTGACCAACATGGAGAAACCCCGTCTCTGCTAAAAAATACAAAATTAGCTGGGCATGATAGTGCATGCCTGTAATCCTAGCTACTCAGGAAGCTGAGGCAGGAGAATCACTTGAATCCGGGAGGTGGAGGTTACAATGAGCTGAGATTGTACCATTGCACTCCAGCCTGAGCAACAGGAGCAAAATCTCTGTCTCAAAAAAAAAAAAAAAAAAAAAGTCTGGTTTCTGTTTAGACCTTAGGAAAGAAAAGCTAATGACTTTGAACAAAGGAGAGCTTAGTCCCTTTGTCTTGGTTGTGAATTCTGCTTCCAAGGTTTCTTTGGGATTCCCTTGACCAAGAGGGGATCCATTTAGTCAGTTGTGGGGCGATTCAGATTTTTTATTTCTTAGCTTATGCAATTATGGAGGCCAAGAGGTCCTGTAATCTGCCATCTGCAAGCTGGAGAACGAAGAAAGCCACTGATGTAATTCAGTCCTAGTCTGAAGGCCTAAGAACCAGAAGCACCAATGTCTAGAAGCACAAGAAAATGGATGCCCCACTCAAGCAGAGACCAAGTTCATCCTTCCTTCACCTCCATGTTCTATTCATGTGACCAACTGATTAATGATGACCACTTGCAGAGGTGAAGGTGATCTTTACCCACTGTTGATTCAATGCTAAGCTGTTCCAGAAACACCCTCACAGACACACTCAATTTTTACCAGCTATCTGGGCATACCTTAGCCCATTCAAGTTGACACGTAAAGTTAACCACCATACCTTATAGTGGTACCTTATTTGGTCATAAAAATAAATGAGGTACTAGGATGTGTAAAACTTCGATAAACTCTGAAAACATTACACTAAGTGAAGGAAGTCAGACACAGAAGTCAACATATCATATGATTTCATCCACATGAAAATCCACATAGGAAAATCTATACATACAGAAAGCAGATTAGCTGTTGCTTAGGGTTGAGGGGAGAGAGGATTGAAAGGGGTGATAGTTAATGAGTATAGGGTTTCATTTTGAGATGATGAAAATATTCTAAAACTGTGAGTTAGTGCCTATCTGTGAATATACTGAATACCATTGCGTTGTACACTTTGGGTGAATTATGCAGTATGTGGATTATATATTGATGAAGTTGGTTAAAAAGAACAACTAAGTGTTGTATCCCTTCCCTACTAGTCCGCTTTCATGTGGAACATGTTATGGGCACACAGTCCAATGCCGAGAATATGGACTTGGTCCATTAACTGACAGTTGGCTCTGGCAGCTGCTGAATATTCCAAGCCTCAGGTTCCCCCGCTGTAAATTCATAAAATAGGGGATCAGCACCTGCCTTCTCACAGAGTCTCTGGGAATGTCTGCATAATCAATATTAACAACTTGGCTTATAGTATATAATGTTGAGAGAGATGGGAAAGTTCTTCAAAGTTTACATATTAGACTACATTATAAGGAGTTACAATCTCTTGTTCTGTGGCCATTATTTGCTATTAGTATAAACATAACCCATGTATATATATATATATTCTCTAAATCGGCTACATCTTAAATCAGCTATCTTGACTCACTCCAGCATGTCTGAACAGAACTGGGCAAGCTCCAAACCCTGGCACATGCCATTCCTTATTTGGAAACCCTCCTGACCTTGTCCTGATTAGCTTCCTCTTTTTCTTTATCTTCTTCCTTGTCTTATTTCCCCCTTACATATTGAGGAAATTTCCAAGTTTTTAGCCAATCGAGTCAAGCATAAAATGTGAGTTCCTGTTCCAGCCAATGGAAGCCGAACACAGCAGTAAGACAATTGCGTCAGGTTATACACGTTATAAATGTCCCTGTCTCCTTTGTTCAGGTGTGCTCTTGTGGCAAGACTGCCAGCGAGTTGCATCCTTTCTGCAGAAAGTAAACTAGTCTGGCTGAGTGATCTGTTGTCTTGCTGTGGATTCTTCCTGATGTGATAAACCTGTTTCCAACAAATATAATTTATAATGGCTTATTCTATTCCAAATTGAAAAAAATATAAATATTTCCTCATACAGAGTGTATAGTTCAATAGAAAGGTCTAGTTTTCAAGGAAAATATTTAAATATTTTAAGAGAAGTTTATTCTATCCTCAGCCTGTCATGGCAAAGCAAGAGTATGCTGGGTCAAAAGAATGTTTGATACTTGCATGTTTTCTTTTTTGTTGAGACAGAGTCTCACCTTGTTGCCCAGGCTGCAATGCAGTGGTGCAATCTCAGCTCACTGCGATCTTCACCTCCAGGGCTCAAGCAATTCTCCTGCCTCAGCCTCCCAAGTTGTTGGGACTACAGGCATGTGCCACTATGCCTGGCTAATTTTTTTTTGTATTTTTGGTAGAGGCAGGGTTTCGCCATGTTGACCAGACGGGTCTCTAACACCTGATCTCAATTGATCTGCCCTCCCAAATTGCTGGGATTACAGGTGTGAGCCACCAAACCTGGCCTGCATGTTTTATTTTACAAATTTTAGTTTGAACTGAAATTTTCACTGGGTGTGAGGATATTTGACACAGGTCTGGTGTCCTGTGTGTAAAGATGGCTGTGTTTCTACTAAAGCACAGATGTGCTCTCTTCTGTGTTGTGCATAAGATAGTGAAAAACTAGGAACATCCAAGTGTCCAAAAATAGGGAAAAGGTTAATTATCCTATTATTTCATGATGATCCAGTCACTTTGTATTTTTTTTATAGAATTTTATAGAAAGAAAGAAAATGAACAAGATAATATGACAAAAAATAGAATAACAATACACATAAATACACACCCAACCAATACCATATCACAGCCTTCTAAAAAGTATACATTGATAGATTAAAAACAAAGTTTGGGAAATTTCATAAAATTAATAGTTGTGGTTTTATTATGTTGGACTCCAGCTGCCTTTAATTTTAAATAATTTACATTGTTTTAAAGTTGGTTTAATAACATACAGAAACTGTAATAGGTTAAAAATACCTACTGCTGCTTGTCCTCTATTTTATGGACTCTATTAAGAGAGATAAAACAAAAGTTAATTATAAAGGAAGGTGGACAGTATTGACGAAACTCCCAGCTCTCAGCAAAGGAGCTTTCTTAAGGGTAATAGGTTATACTTGACAACATCCTGAAAGGACATTTTTAAGGTTGATGAATGATGTCTGCAAGCCTGCTAATTAGCTGCATCCCCATGAGCAAGCCATTTAACCTCTAAGGATCTCAATCCCCTCATTTGTAAAATAAGGGATTAAAAAGAAAGAGATACCTTTTTGGCAGGCAGAGATGTGGAAGTTGGGGGCTTGAGTAAAAAGCGGCCATCTTAAATTCTCAGGGGAAGCTTGTGTCTTACACAATATGTGATCTGCATTGCACATGGAGAAAATGAAACCCAAATGTGATGGGTTCATCCCAAATGAAACCTCATCTGGGATGAGGGCCACATCCAGAGGCGAGGGGACCCTGACTACTATTTTTTTTTTTTAAGACTTCAAAGATTGCTGCTTCTTGTCCTCATATACTGGAACACTATTAAGAAAGTTTTCTTAAAAAATGAATTGCAGGCCAGGTGTGATGGCTCAAGCCTATAATCCCAGCACTTTGGGAGGCTGAGGCAGGTGGATCATGAAGTCAGGAGTTCAAGACCAGCCTGGCCAGCATGGTGAAACCTGGTCTCTACTAAAAATACAAAAAATTAGTCAGGCATTGTAGGGTGTGTGCCTGTAATCCCAGCTACTCCTGAGGCTGAGATAGGAGAATCAATTGAACTCAGGTTGCAGTGAGCCAAGATTGCACCACTGTACTTCAGCTTGGGTGATAGAGCGAGACTGTCTCAAAAAAAAAGTCAATTTCAAAGAAAGGTGAGCAGTAGAACTCCCCCTAAGGACATCACAAACATCACACACACACACACACACACACACACACACACACACACAAACACACAAAACAAAACAAACAAAAATTAATTTTGTGACATAATATTGATTATAAGATTTCTTGTAATAAAAAATATTAAGTACACTTATCTAAATATGACAAAGTGTTAGGGAAAATTAGGCAGATTCTCTTTCCCTGGTAACCTGCAGTTTCAGGAATTGAAGCCATCACTGAGGCACACATGAATTTAAATGACAAGCAGACCAATGAACAACACAAATAAGCATATACATAAAGTAAAATTAAACATGCAAATTCTCAAGTAATAGGAGAGAATAAAAATACTTCTTAAAAGAGATTCTGGCCTGGCTCAGTGGCTTATACCTGTAATCCCAGCACTTTGGGAGGGCGAGATGGGCGGATCACGAGGTCAGGAGTTCCAGACCATCCTGGCCAACATGAGGCAGGGGAATCACTTGAACCAGGGAAGCTGAGGCTGCAGTGATCCAAGATTGTGCCATTGTACTCCAGCCTGGTGACAGAGCAAGACTCCGTTTCAAAAAAAAAAGTTGCTAAGTACTTTCTATTGTGCATGAGAAGAAAATTGTAGTGGTTATATTACTACTAACTCTGAACTCAGACAAACAATTGGGAAATGAGAGAGGGTCACTCTGTAATCTGTCTCAGAGTTCATTACAAGGATGAGAGAGGACTGTGCATTTTAATTTATATGTTTCTACTTGTCTTCCATGAGCAGTAATCTTCCTATGGACAGGACCATTTTATATGAACTTCAAAGCCTCAGAACTGTGCTTGTAGGGATTTACTGGCTTCAGGTATCACCCAGCCAAAATTGTATATGTGCTTGGCTGCAGAACCAGAATGTGAGTCCTTATTCTGTTCTCCTCTGATGGTGGTCCCATGTGGCATAGAGGGTCCCTCATCACATAGGTCCTCCCACCCTTCCTGTGCACCCTCATGTTCTCCTCAGCCGTGGTATCTCATTCTCTGCTTGTTCTGATACCGGAGGCTGATAACCTGTTAGCACTTACCTTCTGGGATCTGTATGTCACCGTTAGCATTCCTGCCCTTCCTTATCAGGATGTTTTAGGATGCCTACCTTAACTTACTAATTCTCAGGGCTTCACTTCACCTCTGTTTTCCTGTTGAAAATGGCTTTACCAGTACCTAAGATCTGATTCGATCTTGAACAGTGGTATTAGAGAGTTGTAAGGAAGCTCGTGTCTCTTCTGATGTTGAAAAGTCATCTACCAGGTTTTCTATAACACATACTCTATGATATGTTCTTATTTTTTAAACAGAAAAGCAACTATTTATTGTTATTATTGAAAATATATATTGCTTTAAAATATTAGCTCTCCCTCTCTGAAATAGAGATTAGAAAAAATAAAATATTTACTAAATGTAAAATTGATATTTACAGAAAATGTTTGTTTATTTATTTATTTATTTATTTATTTTGAGGTGGGGTCTCACTCTGTTGCCCGGGCTGGAGTGCAGTGTTGTAATCTCGGTTCACTATAACCTCCACCTCCCAGGCTCAAGCAATTCTCCCACCTCAGTTTCGTGAGTGGCTAGGACTACAGAAGTGTGCCACCATATCTGGCTAATTTTTGTATTTTTAAAATAGAGACAGAGTTTTACTCAGGTCAGGCTGGTCACACACTCCTGACCTCAGGCAATCCACCTGCCTTGGCCTCCCAAAGTGCTGGGAGTATAGCCGTGAGCTACCACACCGGCCTTGTTTATCTTTTAAATAGATGTATTTTATTATGTGAAGACAGTAGAATTAATCCTATGTGTGCTTTTTGTTGTTGTTGTTGTTCATTGACCATCTTAATTTTGTTCTATTCCTTTTTACATTGTGGTAGAAATATTTAATATGAGATCTATCTTAACAAATCTTTAAGAATACAAAACAGTATTGCTAACAATAGGCACAATGTTATATAGCAGATTAAGGTCTCTAGAACTCATTCATCTTGCATAATGGAAACTTTATGCCCATTGAACAGCAACTCCCAATTTCCCCTGGCAACATCATTCTACTCTATTTCTGTAAGTTTGACTATTTTAGATACCTTATATAGGTGATGTCACACAGTGTTTGCCTTCTGTGACTGGCTTATTTCACTTTGCATAATGTCCTCCAGGTTTATTTATGTTGTTGTATATGGCAGGATTTCCTTCCTTTTCTATGGCTTAGCAATATTTCATTATATGGATATTCTATGTTTTTTTAAATCCATTCATCAGTGGACATTTAGATTGTTTCCATGTTTTATCTATTATGAATTTGTGGTTCCCCTATAGTAGTGATATTGAGCATCTTTTCATATACCTGATGGTCATTTGTGTGCCTTCTTTTCAGAAATGTCTATTCCAGTCCATTTTTAATTGTATAGAGTTTTTCTTTCTTTTGCTATTGAATTATAGGAATTTCTTATATATTTTGTATCTTAGTCCCTTATCAGATAAATGTCTTGCAAAAATGTTCTCCCATTCTCTAGGTTCCTTTCACTCATTGACTGTTTCTTTTGCTGTGCAGAATTTTAGTTTGATCCTGCCTGTCTAATTTTGCTTTTTTTTTTTTTGCTTGTGCTTTTAGTGTCATATGATAATATATTTTTTAAAATCTTAACAGAGTATTATAAAATAAGCGTATTTTGGCAATTCCCAAGATAACCAGATACTTAGGTTATGCCTCAACCAGAGAAAATGAGACTTTATAAAACATAAACAGGATTTGGTATTGTAAGAGAAATCCTGTGAATCTTGATGATAGGTTCTAATATCTTTCCTAATGCTGAGGTAAAATGCTATATTTCACAGTTAATTCATCAATCTAGTCAAATAATGATAAGAAATAGACATTTTGATTGCATTGTTAATGTCATTTTGTCTTAGCTTGAAAACCATCAGCAGGAGGGAGACAGGCAAGTTGTAATGCTGGAGAAACAATGATAGCTGTTTAAATTAGATTTAAAGAAAACTATGAAGACAACATAGAAGATGATTTAAATTAATGAGTACTGTTATCCTTGGCAATCACTGGTTTCATAAAACCCTTAATAATTAAAAATGAGAATGTCTGCTTCTTTCCCATTTCTTTACAACAATTTCACATTTTGGAAGCTCCCTGCTTCATCAAAATGTGCCATGTAGAAGTACCTTAACACAGAGGATGTGGAAACCTTGGACATGAAGCAGGAAGGGGAATCAGGTTCACTACTAAATTGTCCTTCAGTCACATCCAGTGTGACTGTATAAAAGAGACACGTTGGATGGACTCAGTGGCTCATGCCTATAATCCCAGTACTTTGGGAGGCTGGGGTGGGCAGATCACCTGAGGTCAGGAGACCAGCCTGGCCAAGATGGCAAAATGTCTCTACTAAAAACACAAAAACTAGTTGGGTGTGGTGGCATGTGTCTGTAATCCCATCTACTTGGGAGGCTGAGGCAGGAGAATCACTTGAACCCGGGAGGCAGAGGTTGAAGTTAGCTGAGATCACGCCACTGTACTCGAGCCTGGGCAACAAGATTGAAACTCCATTAAAAAAAAAAAAAGGGACATGTTTGTCAACTCCCTTTATACAATTTGCCAAGGAAATTACCTCCCCAAACAGAGCATTAAGTTCCTTGAGAGGAGCAACTGTGTCATGTTCATCTTTACTTCTTGTGTGTTTCCTACTTCTCATTCCAAATCTTCAACCTCAGCACCCAGCACATTGTCTGGTGTATTCTAAGTACCCAGCACATTTTTGCTCTAACTAACGTAACATTAAATAAGATATTTCCTAGATGGTTCCTCAGAATCTAGCCTTTTTGTCTTTTCTTAATAGCCCACATTTTTTTAGCCATGTGATTTAGGTGAGATGGACACCATTGTCAGCTCTTGTTAGAACATAACTACATTAAGAAAATCGACATGTCACATCCCCATGGCTACAGTGTTTGGTTGAGGCATTTGTGTCACCTCAAGCCGAAAGCTCTCATAAAATTTAAAATCTAAATTTTTTGGTTTGAATTCTTCATGGAGCAGGCTTTTTTGAACTTTGAACCTGGGACTGTGTCAGTCAGGAAAATGCAAAAGTGATTTTAGGGTCTCGAGGAGAGCCTAACAAAAATGGAACCTACATTCAGGAGGCAGGGCAAAGAAATTGAAAGAGGTTTCAGTTGGGTCCAGTTCACATCCTTTTTTTTTCTAAGCCACTGAAAAAGACTTGTCAAAAGCCTTTTGGGAAGTCTTTTTATCTTGGGACTTTCAATTTGCTGAGGCAATCAGTTCTCTTCCTAGTTTGGCAATGTAAGCTGGGGTTTTTTTTTTTGTCTGTTTCTTTTTGTAATTTTCAATCAAAAGCAGCCTATTATACCATAGATTCCCTAAAAAAAGAAGGTTTCTTCTTACTTTTTTTTTTTGAGACTGAGTCTCACTCTGTTTCCCAGGCTGGAGTGCAGTGGGCGATCTTGGCTCATTGCATCCTCTGCCTTCCGGGTTCAAGTGATTCTCCTGCCTCAGCCTCCTGAGTAGCTGGGACTACAGGCATGTCCCACCATGCCCAGTTAATTTTTGTATTTTTAGCAGAGATGGAGTTTCACCATTTTGACCAGGCTGGTCTCCATCTCTTGAGTTCCTGATCCACCTGCCTTGGCCTTCCAAAGTGCTGGGATTACAAGTGTAGCCATGGTGCCCAGCCTAAAAGAAGGTTTCTTTCAAGGCCACTGCCTCAGTGTCTGGCAGATGTGCTCACTCACACCTTTCCTTGTCTTTCAGTACACCCGGAATGGCAGACCCCACAGAGAAAGAAGCTCTGTGGTAAGTCCTGTTGCTTTCAAAATCCTGGGAGTGGATTGTTCCCAAAGTGTCTTCTGTTAAACCACATGTCGTCTGTCTGTAGAAGGACCCTCTCCTCCATGAGATGGAATGACAGCATGTCTTCTCATGTCGTTGGGTCCTTTGTGAGCAATGAGCCTCATGTAGTTTGCTTTTTTTGGCTAAATGCTTAAAAATACATTTGCACATCATTATTGAACATTGGCTAGTTTCTCAGTTGTTGACTTACCAAAAGTTTATCCATATAAACATATGAGATTGATCTTGAGCACTTCAGAATTAAACACATACATACACACAAATAAAAAAAAGAAATATATTGAGGGTATTTAACATTATTAAATTTCAGTAATTTAACAATTACATTTTAGAGAAAATTCTATGACTGTTTCATGCTACTCTTCAGGATGGCACATAGTCATGTAATGGTGCTTATAGAAAAAGTAATTATGCTGTAGGGAAGCCTCATCAAAGCTAATAGAACTCAGCTCTGTACTTACAATGTCAACTGAATACTAATAGTAGTAAAACTGAATGGAATATTCAACAACTCCTCTAAGAGTTTATCATTAAAGTTATGCAAACAAATCCGATACCAAATAATTACTTCACTAATAAGTTGATGATAATAAAGTTCTTTTCCTACTCCTACTTTTGTTTTACTCCATTTGCATAGATAGGTAAATGTGTTTCAGCCAGTTATGATAGGAATATTATTTGAGCAAATGTTTTATCTGGAAAGAACAGTCTGTATTGTTGTTTAAATTTGCTGATCACATGTTGTTGTTTAAATTTGCTGGTCACAACAGTACAGACTGTTGTGTAGTCCATATTGTTTAAATTTGCTGGTCACATATTAGGATTCTGCAGTAATTATTCTTCTATTATGGTGTGTGTGTGATCTCAATATACAGTGTTAATTCTTGGTAGTGCTTCTAGGTCTCTGAGAGCTGAGTATAAGCTGAGGAACTGAGTAAAAGAACCAGAGGGGGAAAATTAGTCAAAAATATTTAGATGATTTCTTAGGTGATTGTAATTCTACTCTTCAAAAAAAAAAAATCTTAATAAAAGGAGAGAATTAGACTTAGCCATAAAATTGTCAGTGCTTAAATCAGCCCCTAACTTAGATACACCCTTGCAAACATTACCTCTGAATCACCTAAGCAGTTTTTCTGCATTTGCTCTGTCTGAAATTTAGTCAGGTACCCTCTCTCTAGATGGCATTCCTTCTGTGGTTCACATGCACCCAGTGATGTCTCTTCACTGATTTCTTCTTTTTTTCCTCTTTCATTTTCACCTTGTTTTCATCAGTTCTGATCTCTTTCCTATGATATGTTACATTCTACATGTGCCAAAAACCTGGGGTAGAACACTGTTCAAGATAGACATGATAATTCCCTATGGACCTTACAGTCTAGAGGGAATAACCAAATGAGTAAATGGACGATTAGAACTCAGTGCAATAAGGTCTGTGAAGGGGAGCACAGAGCGTAGATATTGGGCCTGCTTTTTGGGGTCAGAAATGGCATTTCAGAAATGAAAACCTTTAATCTAAAGTCTGGAGAATGGGAAAGTCTTATCCAGGAAAAAGTGCAGGAGAAGCATGTCTTTAAGGTAATGGGGACACAAAGATTAAGTGGTGTATTTGATTTGAAGAATTACAGAAAACTCAGTATCACTGGGATGTAAAATGAGAGGTCAGGAGAGGAAAATAGATAGCTGGAGGCTAACCAATAACCAGATAATCCATGTCTTGTTAAAAAAAAATATATAGCTGGGCTTTTGCTAAGAACAATGGAAGAAACTTTGTGTGGTTTAAGTAAGAAAATGTCAGGAGTAAATTTTTGATTTAGAAATATCATCCAGTCCTAAGCACTGAGAATGGGTCAGAGTAGACCAGTTAAAGGACTCATGCATTATTACAGGTGAGAAACAGCCAGAAATGTAAACAGTTTGGACCTGATGAGTTTGAAGTGGCTCTGGACCCTTTAAATGTAGATGTTTGGCAAGGAGCTATATAGTCATGCACTACTACAGACCACATGAACAACAGTGGTCCCATAAGATTATAATACTTACTATATTTTCCTGTTAAATACACAAATGCCATTGTTACAATTGCCTATAGTATTCAGTACGTATCATGCTGTACAGGTTTGTAGCCTAGGCTCCATACCATACAGCCTAGGTGTATAGTAGGCTCTACCATCTACGTTTGTGGAAGCACACGCTATGATGTTAGCACAGCAGTGAAATTGCCTAACAAGGCATTTCTCAGAATGTATCCCCATAATAGAGCAATGCATGACTGTATATCATAACATCACTGTGTACCCCATAATTATATATGATTATAATTTGTTTAAATAAAGTGAATGAAGCCTAATGTATCTATCCCTGTTTATAAGGTAATATATATACTCTTTTCCAGCATAAAGGTGTACAAAGATATTTGAAGTTAGAAAACCACATTTTCTCTAACTACAGTTTTCCAAAGATCTCGTACAAGCTATGAATGCTAAGAAAGTTTTAGCATTATACATAGAAAGTATACTATGAATGCTAAGAAAGTTTTTATTGATTGATTAACATTGATCAGGGATCCTAGGATCTCATTTAATATTCAGAAAGTGGACAGAGAGGGGAGGCATGCTAGATACATATTCACCCAAGGGTAGAACACAGGGCAGCTGAAAGAAATGAGGTGGTGTATGGTTCAATGTCCCTGAAAGAAAAATCACTAGTAGGTTGGTTCCTTGTGACCCTGAAATACTGTTCACTAACAAACTGATTCTTTCATTTCAATAAACCCAAGGATGATTCTTTTAGACTAGAGTAAGAAAAATTTTTGATTTTTCTTTTATGAATCAGTAACTCACTGAAACTAAATCAATTTTGCATCACAAACAAGCAAAAGTAACTTTATTTGCTATTTCAGAGACAATACAAATATACGTACTATCATCTGGTCAAGTAAAATGACATATTATGAAAATTACAAAAGTGATAGAGAAGGTATAAAGGAAAGGAAAAAGTTAAAGAGAAAGGGGGACAAGAAGGGAGGAAAAATGTAAAGGAGAAAGAAGGGGACATAAGGAAAAGGAGAGAGAGACAAAAAGAGGGCTTTGGAAAATTGTAATAAACATTCGCATGCAAGTATGTTTTTGAATAATGACTTCTCTTCCTCCCTGTGATACCAGTAATGGGATTGCTGGATCAAATGGTAGATCTACTTTTAGTTATTTAAGGAATTTCCACACTATGTACCCCAATAGCTTATAAAAAAATTTTAAAAATTATCTCACACAGAAAAGAAAATTGTAGTAATAATTACAAGCATAATTTCTAAGTTACTTTCTTTGGAAGAATTTTCACTTTAATCATTTGTTTCTCGGGATAGAACAGAAGTTCTTTGTTCTTTTTAACAATTTTTATTTTATTTTAAATTGACAATATATATACACACACACACACACGCATATATATATATATACAAACACATATACACACATATGCACACACATATATACATACACACACATACACACACACACACACACACACACACACATATATATATATATACTTTATGTTCTGGGATACATGTGCTGAACGTGAAAGTTTGTTATGTAAGTGTACATGTGTGAAGGTGATTTGCTACACCTATCAACCCATCATCTAAGTTTTAAGTCTCACATGCATTAGGTATTTGTCCTAATGCTTTTCCTCCCCTTTCCCTCCACCCCCTGACAGGCCCTGGTGTGTGGTATTCCCCTCCCTATGTCCATATGTTCTCATTGTTCAGCTCCCACTTGTGAGTGAGAACATGCGGTGTTTGGTTTTCTAGAACAAAGGTTCTTATTCCCATTTTACAGAGGAGAAAATTCATCAAGTCAGTAGCAAAACTGAAGTTGAAATCATGTGTCTTTATTTCCAGTCCTCTCTGCTGATACAGCATTTAATGGATGTAAATGACATTTGTTCTGCAGTTCCCTTGGCTGAATGTCCCCGAGTAAGTTGTCACCTGTTATTTCTGCTCTTTGAAATTCTGATTACAGTGCCTCTGGTGGCAAAGGGCCACATTTTCTTATATAAGAAAACAGCTTGTCTCTTTTTATTTCCAAACCTTAAAGTTTATTTTTGAAATAAATGTTTACTTCCCCATGGGCTTCTGAATCTTTTGCAGGTGTGTGAAGGAATGATTCGGGCTTTAGAAAATTGCTTTGGAACGTTAAAGATATCTCTCAATTTGCTAGCTATCACCTGTAGTCCCGTTGGCATAGAAAACTGTCAGATTGTTTTATTTTATTCTTTCAGTGGTCAGATTGTTTTCATTACAGAAAAGTAAAAAGTTTAAATTTATAATTGTGTCTATTTGCTTTGGGATGAAATATTTTTCCCTTTACATATTTAAAAAATCTAAGCCAGAGGTCATATTCAAAAATTTAAGAAATATGGAGGCGGAGACACAAATTGGAATAAATGCCTACCCTACTGGCATATGGGCATTCTAATTCCTATTGGGAACAATACCAAAATCTCAAATCTTATGTACTCTCCATTAAGAAAATCCTTTAGGAATAAACGATATTAACCACACTCTTAACTACTCTTACTACTTCATCTGTCTTACTCTGTCAAGCGGACTTAAGATAAAAAGATGAGTGAGGTGAAAGAGGAAAGCAGAGGTGAAAGACAGAGAAAAGGAAATATTTAGTTATTGTATCAGTCCAAGACTGGGTAATTTATAAAGAAAAGAAGTTTAATGGACTCAGTTCCACATGGCTGGGGAGGCCGCATAATCATGGTGGAAAGTGAAGGGGAAGCAAGATAGGTCTTACATGGCAAGAGGGCGTGTGTAGGGGAACTGCTCTTTCATAAAACCATCAGATCTTGTGAAACTTATTCACCACATCAAGAACAGCATGGGAAAAACCCACCCCCATGATTCAATTACCTCCTACAGGTCCCTCCCAAAATGTGGGGATTGTCTTTTTTAGTTTTATTTTTTAAATGGAATTTTGCTCTTGTGGCCCAGGCTGGAGTACGATGGCACAATCTTGGCTCACTGCAACCTCTACCTCCTGGGTTCAAGCTGTTCTCCTGCCACAGCCTCCTGAGTAGCTGGGATTACAGGTGCCCACCACCATGCCCAGCTAATTTTTTATATTTTTAATAGAGACGGGGTTTCACTATGTTGGCCAGGCTGGTCTCAAACTCCTGATCTCAGGTGATTTGCCTGCCTCGGCCTCCCAAACTGCTGGGATTACAGGCCTGAGCTACCCTGCCTGGCTCAACATTTGGGAATTACTACAATTCAAGGTGAAATTTGGGTGGGGACACTGAGCCAAACCATATCAGTTACACTATTTTCTCTTGTTGGTTTTAGCATTTCCAAAAGCCAGGGTGCTTTGCTGACCTTGAATTCTGTGAGAACTGTTCAGCCTTTATGAGAACTTCCTCCTTCCTTTTTTTATTATCAAAAATTTGAATATTAAGCATGTACAGAAAAGTACACATGTCAATCAATTTTACAAAATAAACCCACCCATGTAACCACTATCCAGATCAAGACAAAGTGTTACTCAGGAGCCCTGGCTGTGCCTCCTCCTGCCAATTGTCCCCATTTTCCTTGCCAGAGGTAAGCATTATCCTGACTTCTAACATCATGAATTAGTTTTGCCTGTTTTTCAATTTCATTTCAATGGAATCATAGAGTTTGTCTTTTTTATGCCTGACTATTTTTGCTTAAAGCTATGTGTGTGAGAGTCAACCACATTGTTGCATGTAGTGAACTTTCTTCATTTTTATTTCTATATTGAATTCTATTATATCAATATACTATAATAGATAATTGTCCATCCCACTGATGATAGACATTTAATTGGTTACCAGATTTGGGCCTCTAAGAATAAGACTGCAGTGGACATTCTTGAACATGTCTTTGGTATACATGTGTGCACATTTCTGTTGGATATATAAGCTGGCAAAATAAAGCATTTCTGGATTTTTCAGTGTTCTTGTAAAAAGTCCTAGCCACAGAAACACAGTCATGTGTCGCTTAATCATTGTTTTGATCAATGACAAACTGCATATACAATGGTGATTCCATGAGCTTATAATGGAGCTGAGAAGCTCCTATAGCCCAGTAACATCATAGCCATTGCAAGGTCGCAACACAATGCATTACTCATATGTTTGTGGTGATGCTGGTGTAAACAAATCTACTGTGCTGCCAGCCATAGAAACATATAGCACATACAGTTATGTGCTATATATAACAATTGATAATGGTAATAAATGACTGCTACTGCTTTAGGTATTTACTGTACTTTACTTTTTATTTTCAATTTTGCTAAAACATTTTTGAGACAAAGAGTCTTGCTCTGTTGCCATGGCTGGAGTGCAGTGGTGTGCTATTGGCTCACTGCAACCTCCACCTCCAGGGCTCAAGTGGTCCTCCCACCTCAGCCTCCTGAGTAGCTGTGATTTTTTGCAGTGATGAGATTTTGCCATGTTACTAGGCTGATCTCAAACTCCTGGACTCAAGCGATTGGCCTGCCTCAGCTTCCCAAAGTGCTGAGATTACAGCTGAGACTCAATGCTTCTGGCCTGTACTTCTTAGCGTATTTTAGAGTGTACTCCCTCTAATTATAAAAATGAAAAATTAACTGTACAACAGCCTCAGGCAAGTCCTTCAGGAGGGATTCCAGGAGAAGGCATTATTATTCGTTGTTATCCTAGGGGATGGCAGCTCTGCGCATGTCCTTGCTCCTAAAGCCCTTCCATGGGACAAGATGGGAAGGTGGAGGACACAGTGACACGGATAATCCTGACCCTCATAAGCCTTGGGTAATGTGTGTTTGTGCCTTGGTTTGTAACAAAAAAGTTTTATAAGTAAAAATAAAAATAAAAAATTCTAAAAATAGAGTTTATGGAATAAGGATATAAAGAAAAATTAATTTTGTACAGCTATACAACAAGTTCTAAGCTATGTGTTATCTTAAATAGGTCACATTGTTTTTTAAAGTTAAGTTTATGAAGTAAAAATGTTTCAGTAAATTAAGGTTAACTTATTACTGAAGAAAGAAAATAATATGTCGGGCGTAGTGATTAATGCCTGTAATCCCAGCACTTTGGGAGGCAAAAGTGTGCAGATCACCTGAGGTTGGGAGTTCAAGACCAGCCTGATCAACATGGAGAAACCTTGTCTCTACTAAAAATACAAAATTAGCTGGGCATGGTGGCACGTGTCTGTGATCCCAGCTATGCCGGATGCTGAGACAGGAAAATGGCTTGAACCTGGGAGGTAGAGATTGTGGTGAGCCAAGATTGCGCCATTGCACTCCAACCTGGGCAACAAGAGCAAAACTCTATCTCAAAAAATAAAATAAAATGAATTTATAGTAGCCTAAGTATATAGTATTTTTGAGGTCTACAGTAGGTTTCCAGCCTAGGAGCAATAGGCTATACCATCTAGCCTAGGTGTGTAGTGGTCTGTACATCTAGGTTTGTTGTAAGTACTTGTATGATGTTTGCATAAGGACAAAATAGCCTAATGATACATTTCTCAGCATGTATACTCAAGGTTAAATGATGCATGATTGTACACTATAAAGTTAGAGAATTTTCCTTCTACATTTCTGAGAAACACTTTCAGGTACTATAAAGATTAGATCTGTAGCCATTAATTTCCCTAATGAAGGAGTTAATTGGTCTTATCCAAAAGAGATAAAACATCTCTTGTCTCCCCTAAAGCTAAAGGGATAGGCACCTAGGTTAGCTTCATACCTGAAAAATCTGTAGCCTTATGCATTGAGACATTTGCATTTCAAGGAGGAATGAGGCCCTCCTCAAGCCTCTTAGAAGTCAAGACTATCTGGCCATTGAGCTCCTGGAGAGATTTGATTTACATATGAAAGAGCTGAAATCTGGAGGAAACACTATTTTTTTTTTTTAATTTTTATTGCATTATAGGTTTTGGGGTACATGTGCAGAACGTGCAAGATAGTTGCATAGGTACACACATGGCAGTGTGTTTTGCTGCCTTCCTCCCCTTCACCCACACTTGGCATTCATCCCCAGGCTATCCCTCCCCAGCCCCCCCCACTGCTGTCCCTCCCCGATTCCCCCCAATAGACCCCAGTGTGTAGTAGACAGCCTCTCTGTGTCCATGTGTTCTCATTTTTCTCACCCACCTATGAGTGAGTATATGCGGTATTTCTTTTTCTGTTCTTGTGTCAGTTTGCTGAGAATGATGTTCTCCAGATTCATCCATGTCCTTACAAAGGACACAAACTCATCATTTTTGATTGCTGCATAATATTCCATGGTGTATATGTGCCACATTTTCCCAGTCCAGTCTATCATCGTTGGGCATTTGGGTTGGTTCCAGTTCTTTGCTATTGTAAGCAGTGCTGCAATGAACATTTGTGTGCATATGTCCTTATAGTAGAACGATTTATAGTCCTTTGGATATATACCCAGTAATGGGATTGCTGGGTCAAATGGAATTTCTATTTCTAGGTCCCTGAGGAATCGCCACACTGTCTTCCACAATGGTTGAACTAATTTACACTCCCACCAATAGTGTAAGAGTGTTCCTATTTCTCCACATCCTCTCCAGCATCTGCTGTCTCCAGATTTTTTAATGACCGCCATTCTAACTGGCGTGAGATGGTATCTCAATGTGGTTTTGATTTGCATCTCTCTAATGACCAGTGATGATGAGCATTTTATCATATGTTTGTTTGTTGGCCTCATGTATGTCTTCTTTTGTAAAGTTTCTGTTCATATCCTTTGCCCATTTTTGAATGGGCTTGTTTGTTTTTTTCCTGTAAATCTGTTTGAGTTCTTTGTAAATTCTGGATATCAGCCCTTTGTCAGATGTGTAAACTGCAAAGATTTTTTCCCATTCTGATGGTTGCCGATTCACTCTAGTGACTGTTTCTTTTGCTGTGCAGAAGCTGTGGAGTTTGATTAGGTCCCATTTGTCTATTTTGGCTTTTGTTACCAATGCTTTTGGTGTTTTATTCATGAAGTCCTTGCCTACTCCTATGTCCTGAATGGTTTTGCCTAGATTTTCTTCTAGGGTTTTTATGGTGTCAGGTCTTATGTTTAAGTCTTTAATCCATCTGTAGTTAATTTTAGTGTAAGGTGTCAGGAAGGGGTTCAGTTTCTGCTTTCTGCACATGGCTAGCCAGTTTTCCCAACACCATTTATTAAATAGGGAATCCTTTCCCCATTGCTTGTTTTTGTCTGGTTTATCAAAGATAATATGGTTGTAGATATGTTGTGTTGCCTCCGATGCTTCTGTTCTGTTCCATTGGTCTATATCTCTGGTACCAGTACCATGCTGTTTTGATTACTGTAGCCTTGTAGTATAGTTTGAAGTCTGGTAGTGTGATGCCTCCCACTGTGTTCTTTTTGCTTAGAATTGACTTGGCTATGCATGCTCTTTTTTGGTTCCATATGAAATTCATGGTGGTTTTTTCCAGTTCTGTGAAGAAATTCAATGGTAGTTTGATGGGGATAGCATTGATTGTGTAAATTACTTTGGGCAGTATAGCCATTTTCACGATATTGATTCTTCCTAACCACGAACATGGAATGTTTCTCCATCTGTTTGTGTCCTCTCTTATTTCGTTGAGCAGTGGTTTGTAGTTTTCCTTAAAGAGGTCCCTTACATTCCTTGTGAGTTGTATTCCTAGGTATTTTATTTTCTTTGTAGCAATTGTGAATGGCAGTTCGTTCTTGATTTGGTTCTCTTTAAGTCTGTTATTGGTGTATAGGAATGCTTGTGATTTTTGCACATTGATTTTATATCCTGAGACTTTGCTGAAGTTGCTTATCAGTTGCAGGAGCTTTTGGGCTGAGGTGATGGGGTCTTCTAGGTATACTATCATGTCATCTGCAAATAGAGACAATTTGGCTTCCACCTTTCCTATTTGAATACCCTTTATTTCTTTTTCTTGACTGATTGCTCTGGCTAGAACTTCCAGTACTATGTTGAATAGAAGTGGTGAGAGAGGGCATCCTTGTCTAGTACCAGATTTCAAAGGGAATGCTTCCAGTTTTTGCCCATTAAGTATGATATTGGCTGTTGGTTTGTCATAAATAGCTTTTATTACTTTGAGATATGTTCCATCAATACCAAGTTTATTGAGGGTTTTTAGCAAAAAGGGCTGTTGAATTTTGTCAAATGCCTTCTCTGCATCAATTGAGATAATCATGTGGTTTTTGTTTTTGCTTCTGTTTATGTGGTGAATTACATTTATAGACTTGCGTATGTTGAACCAGCCTTGCATCCCCGGGATGAATCCTACTTGATCATGATGGATAAGTTTTTTAATGTGTTGTTGCAATCGGTTTGCCAGTATTTTATTGAAGATTTTTGCATCTATGTTCATCATGGATATTGGCCTGAAGTTTTCTTTTCTTGTTGAGTCTCTTCCAGGTTTCGGTATCAGGATGATGTTGGTCTCATAAAATGATTTGGGAAGGATTCCCTCTTTTTGGATTATTTGGAATAGTTTCAGAAGGAATGATACCAGATCCTCTTTGTGTTTCTGGTAGAATTCAGCTGTGAACCCATCTGGACCTGGGCTTTTTTTGTGTGGTAGGCTCTTAATTGCTGCCTCAACTTCAGACCTTGTTATTTGAGACAGAGTCTTGTCTTGCGCTGTGGCCAGGCTGGAATGAGTGCAATGGCGCATCTCAGCTCACTGCAGCCTCTGACCTCTGCCTCCTGGGTTCAAAGGATTCTCCTGCCTCAGCCTTCCGAGTAGCAAGGACTATAGGCATGTGCCACCGCTCTCAGACAATTTCTCTGTTTTTAGTAGAGACGGGGTTTCACCATGTTGGCCAGGATGGTCTCCCGTGATCCACCAACCTCAGCCTCCAAAAGTGCTGGATGACAGGTGTGATCTACCACACCCGGCCAACACATTCAGAAGGAGAGAGAAAAAATTACTTCTCCCTCATACCTAGTTTATGGAGAATTTTGCCACTGTGTATAAAAAATTTCCATGGCTTCATTGCAGGATTCCAGGTGTAAAGCCAGGGGCAAGGCAGGTAGAGTAGAACACACACATTATTTATGATGAGATAACAATGAAGAAATCTATTTGACCCAGAACCCTTCATGTATGCATTCAGGATAAAATTAATTTAAATGAATGTTAAAACCCAATAACTAGGACTTAAATTGCTGCATCTTAGGGTATGAATGTATATACATTTAACCTTAGCAAATAGTTCCAAACTATCTTTTAAAAAATAATTTCAACTTTTATTTTAGGCTCGGGGGGTACACTTTGTTACATGGGTATATTGCAGGATGATGAGGTTTGGAGTCTGATTGATCCCATCACCCAGCTAGTAAGCAGAGTAGCCAACAGTTAGTTTTTCAGCCCTTGCCCCCCTCCCTTGCTTCCCTCTCTACTATCTCCAGTGTCTATTGTTGCCATCTGTATATCCATGAGTACTCAGTGTTTAGCTCCTACTTATAAGTGAGAACATGAGGTATTTGGTTTTCTGTTCCCATGCAAAACCATTTTTCAAAATAGTTGTATCAATTTACACCCTCAGCAGCAGTTTTTGAGAGATCAGATGTGCTCAACAATGTTCCGTGTTGTCAGTCATTTTCCATCGTAACTATTCTGTTACAAGGGAAACAGAGAAGTTCTGTTAACTTCCCTCTTTGTGGTTTTGATTTGCTTTTCCAGGTGACCAATGAATGTGGTTGATCACTTTTTTAATGTGTTTCTTGGTACTTAGATTTTCCCAATTTTCGTAGTGCAATTTAGGATTTTTGCTGACTTTTCTATTGAACCTCTTTTTTTCTTACCCACTTGTGTCTTGAAATTATAGGCATTCTTTATGCACACATGAGCCTTGACTATGAGCTCTTTGAAGTTATAAGTGTTACCAATGTATTTTTCCGCCCTGGCTTAGTTTTTATTCAGTTTATGGCTAACTGAACCTCCCAGTTTTAATGTACTATCATTTTTCAATCTTCCTTTATAATTAGTGCTTTTAAAAAAATATTTCCCAGTCTTATGGTCATGAAGATAGTCTCACATATGATCATTCAGAAACTTTAATCTTTTCTTTAATATGGTGGTGTATAGATCACCTGGAAGTAATTTTTGCAATAGAGGTCAAAATTTGTTTTTCTTCTTTTTCACTCATGTAGACATTTAATTGACTCAGCAATTAAAGGATATTCAAAAGAAATATCCTTTCTTCACTGTTTGCTTTGTGATGCCACCTTTATCATACATTTTGTGTATCTGTAGGTCTCTTTTGGCCTCTCTCTTTTGTTCTATTGGTGTACGTGTTATACTTCGATAAATAAGTACTTTATCTTGACTTTTGTAGTAAGTGTGGATATTAATAAATATTTACATAAAATACATGGTGAGATTTTTTTACTAGAATGCATTGAAATATGGGCCAATCTTGGGAGAATTGATATCAAGGCAAATTTGAATGTTGCAATTCAAGAACATGGCATATGATCTTTATTTTCATCTTTAAGATATTTTAAGAACTTAATTTCCTATTATTTCAAATAATTACAATTGAGTTTTTACTTGAACTTTCAAGCCAATGGCCTTGTTACATTTACGGCACAGTTATAGTAACATGAATTATTATGGTTTGGAGAGAGATACTTCAGTTTTCTACATGTATAATCATGTGGCCTGACAATAATAAGTTTTATTTATTTTTATTCTTTTAAAATTTATCTCACTGCTTCAATCAAGGGAGAAATTCTAGTTTTAATTTATTTCCAAAAATCCTTATCTTGCTCTCAATTTCAAGGAGACATCTTTCAATATTTTACTATTAATGTTATTTCGGTTACAGGAATTTTATATTCTTTATCTGATAAATTCTCTTCTATTTCTAGAGGGTTATACATTTTTAAAAATTATAAATTGTATGAGATTCTATCATATTTTTTGCACTTATTGAGCTGATTTATATATTTCACTTTATTCTGTTAATGTGGCAAATTATTGATTAATTTTTAATTATCAGACTGACATGGCATGGCTTGCATTGCTGAAATAAAACGAACATAATATTGATATATTTTCCTTTTTATATATTGTTGGATTTGATTTGCAATTTTTTTCTTTTAAACATATTTTCATCTTTCTGAAATAGATTGATAATATGTGATCTATTTTTGGTAAATTTTCCTTGTATTTCTGAAAAGTGCACAGTTTACAGTTCAGATGTTGTAGATATGCCAATTAGGTCAAGTAGCTTATATCTTTATTTTTGTTGGTGCTTTATTCTATAAATTACTGAGACAAGTGTGATAAAGTCTCCCAAGATGATTGTGGATTTGCCTCTTTCTCCTTTTAGTTTTGCCAAGTTTTTCTTTATATGTTTTGAGGCTATGTTATTAGGTAGATACAAATCTAAACATTTAATATCTTTGTGGTAAATTGACTCTTTTATCTTTAGAAAGTGTCTCCCTTACTTTCTAATAATAATTCTTGTTTTGAAACCTTCTTCATCTAATACTGTAGCTATGACAGCTCTCTTTTTGTTCGTGCTTTCGAGTTTTAACTTCTCTCTATATTTCAAATCCAGATGTTCTCATTATTGTTTAATAAGTTAATATTCATTTATATTTATCCACATACTTACCCATATTTTGCTGTTCCTGCCTTCCCATATCTCTGAGCTTCCAACTGTGATCATTTTCCTTCTTCCTGAAGAATCCTTTTAATATTGCCTTTCATGGTATCTGCTAGAGAGAAATTCTTTCAGTTTTATTTGTTCCAAATAACTTCATTTTGCATTTATTTCTAAAGTATGCTTTACTGTTTCATTTTAATTTAATTCCTTCGGTATTTTAAAGATACATTTTCACTGCCTTTTGGCTTTCATGGTTTATACTGAGAAATCATCTGAAGTCCTGTTACTCCTCTGCTGAAGATAAGGCATCTTTTTTTCTCTGCTAATTTTAAGGTTTTCTTTGCTGAGTTTTAATGTAATGTACTTTGATTGATTATTATTATTTTTTGGTCTTATTCTTGCTTGAGGTTCATTGTATATCTTGAACTTGTGGAATATAAATATAAATAAATAAATACACACACACACACGGTTGTGGTAAGAACACAACATGAGATCTACAATCCTAACATAATTTTAAGTGCACAATAGAATATTGTTAACTAGAGGCACAATGTTGTGCACTGGATCTAGAGCTTATTCATCTTTTGCAACTGAAACTCTATGCCCATTGCACAATTTCTCATTTCTCTATCCCCTGGCAACCACCATTCTACTCTCTGCTTCTGTGAATTTGACTATTTTAGATACTTCATACAAATGTGCTCAGGCACTATTTGTGTTTCGATGATTGGTTAATTTCACTTTGCTTAATGCCCTCCAGATTCATCCCTGTTGTTGCATGTGGCATGATTTTTCTTTCTTCTTATAAATAAGCCTGAATAATATTTTATTACATATGTTTATAATACACATTCACACACACACAAACACACGTATACTCTGTTTTCTTTTCTTTTCTTTTTTTTTTTTTTTGAGACAGAGTCTCACTCTGTTGTCCAGGCTGGAGTGCAGTGGTGCAATCTTGGCTTACTGCAACCCCTGCCTTTCAGGTTCAAGTGATTCTCCTACCACAGCCTCCTGAGGAGCTGGAATTACAGACCAATGCCCCCAAGCTGGGCTAATTTTTCTATTTTTAGTAGAGACAGGGTTTCACCAGGTTGGTCAGGCTGGTCTCAAACTCATGACCTCATGATTCACCTGTCTCAGACTCCCGAAATGCTGGGATTACAGGCATCAGCTATTGCTCCAGCCTAATATGTTTTCTTTACCTATTCATCTGTTGATAGATATTAGGTTGTTAGGTTGTTTCGATATGTTGGCTATTGTGAATAATGTTGTAGTGAACATGGGAGTACAGATGTCTCTTTGAGATGTAGATTGATATCTTGCTTTGGATATTTTTGAAAAAGCAGTAGACTCATGTCCCAAATACTACTGTGTTCTTTTTTTTTTTTTTTTTGCCAATCATTGAGAGCTTGTAAGGTTGCTGAGGTTGGTTGGCCTTGAACTCTTGGCCTCGCCTTCGCAAGTGCCAAGACATCCGGCCGGAGCCACTTTGGGCCCCAATACTACTGTGTTCTATTCTCTCTCTTCTCTCCTTCTGGAACTACAATTACACTTTTCATCCTGTCTTGTATATACCTTATGTCTGTTTTCTTCATTTTTAATCTTTAAGAATTCTTTAAATTAAAGACAGACAGGGTTCTGTCATGTTGCCCAGGCTGGTCTCAAACTCCTGGACTCAAGCATTTCTTACACCTTGGCCTTTTAAAGTGCTTGGATTACAGATGTGAACCACCATGCTGGGCCTATTTTCCTATTCTTTTGCCTCTCTACTTCACTGTGAATATTGTCCAGTGATGTATCTTCTAGTTCAATAATCTTCTACAGCTGTTGCTAATGTATTCGTAAGATCATCTATCCATTGGATTCTATTTGCAGTTATTTTTTCAGTTTTAGAATATCTTTCATTCTTTGCCATTGTTTTCTATCTTGTCATTAAATATATTATACATATCATCAGCATTGTAATATCTCTCCCTGGTGATGCCACTTCTACACAACCTGCTTTTATTTTCTGCTTTTTCTCTTGGTTTTCTCTGTTGTAGTTTTAAAATGTAAACATCTCATTTTTTTTTTTTTTGCTTTTTTTTTTGTTTTTTTTAATTTGGAGATAATGTATCGCTCATTGCCTTTTCTTCCTTTGGGAAAAATTTCCTTCTGCCTCTGCAGGCAGTTAGGCTTAGGGCAGATCACATAAATCTATTCAGAAATTGAACTAAGTCAAACCTGGTGTTTAGTCTTTGAAGCTGATTTATCACCAGTACACTCCACTTCTTGCAGTGTAGTTCTTTATGCTAACAACAGGCAGTTGCTGGTGGTATTATCCAGGGCCTCTCTCCAAAGACTAGCTCTAAGGTCAGCTCTAAGAAATCCCTAAGCTCTATGAAACTGCCAAAAGCTCTGCTCAGCCTTTTAGCCTCTCCATTTGTGCTTTGTTCTTATCTTTTGAGTCTCTCAGCCACTGGTTGAAATCAACAAATTCTCAAGGGAGAAAGCAAAGCCAAATACAGATTTATCTCTCTGGTGTTCCTTTATCTTTAGAATCTTTGCCCCATCTGCCCCCATGATTTATGACAGGGAATTGGCTTCCACAGGAAGGCTGGCTATGCAGTCTCCACACATCCACAGATACGATAGTTATCTCCACATCTGATGCTGAAGCCCAAAAATTACAGACAGTCATCCAGCAATGGAAGACTGTGAGCAGGTTGGAAACCCAGGAAAATAAGTTAGAACTTCACAAGGACAGTCTGACATCCCTGTCTGTTCTTGCCTCTGACTGTGGTGATGAGGATATACTACTGAAGCCAAAGTTTTTCATCATAGAACATTACACACTGATATGGCTTGGCTGTGTCCCCATCCAAAATCTCATCTTGAATTATAATTCCTATAATCCCCATGTGTCAAGGAAGAGACCAAGGGGAGGTAATTGAATCATGGGGCTGGTTACCTCCATGCTGTTCTTGTGATAGGGGGTGAGTTCTCACGGGATCTGTTGGTTTTATGTGTTTGAAGTTCCTCCTGAATTCATTCTTTCTCTTGCCACCTAGTAAAGAAGGTGCTTTGCTTCCCCTTTGCCTTTCGCCATGATTGTAAGTTTCCCGAGGCCACCCAAGCCATGTGGAACTGTCAGTCAGTTAAACCCCATTCCTTTCTAAATTACCCAGTCTCGAGCAGTTCTTTATTACAATGTGAGAATGGACTAATACACACACACATCTGGCCTGTGAGTCAAGAAAACTGAAGAAAGTTCCAAATTGGAGACAGTCCAGTAGGCCCAAAGTATTGCTTTAAGCCACTGAAATGAATTGGCATGTTAGCAAAAATGAGGTGAGTGTAGAAATCTCAGAATGTAGAGATAGCTTACGGTTTTTTCCTCTCCTCTGCTGCTTAGGGTCTCTGAATCTCAGGGATGGCTCAGTCTCTTTAAATGACTTCCACGTAATTAAGTCAGGTCTATCCAGGATATTCTCTCTTTTGATGAACTCAAAATTAGCTACGTTGGGACTTTGAGTACGTCTGGATGCTCTCATTGTAGCAGCACTTGGAATGGTGTTCAACTGAATAAATGGCAGAACAACAACTATGAAGTGACTGCTCCCTCCCTTCCATCTTCCCACTCATGACAAAATCTAACTGGGAACAAACTAGAAAGGGAATTTTTTAGTAATGCAGTTTAGCCTACCTACGTTGACACATCTCAGTCACCACAACATATGCGACAATGACTGTCACACCTCATAAAACTTCCATAGATCCACCCACATTCCTCTTCCTCATCCTCTCTGTCTCCAGTCTTAACAGTTTTTCCCCTCCTAGGTCCCTTGACAACCAGCCAAATGACTCACCATTATTCATACATTTGTATATATTCTGACCTTCAGTGACGTCTCTTTCCACACAAATGGGGTGACTAGGTAAACTGTTCATGGTTCTGCCAACTGGGAAGTTTCACCCTCACTGATGTCTTTCAGGGCCATCTTGTTTGCTTTTCCATTGCCAAGATAACCCACCTGTAAAGCAAGCTTAGCATTTTTCCTCCTCTATCAGTTGGTAGAAAGGGATCACACATATATCCTAGGTGTGAGCTGAGGGTGAGAAGTTAGTGCACTAACTGTGGATGCCATCAGGTTCTCACTTGTGCCCTCTGGCCTTTTTCAAGCCCAATCCCAAATTAACTAAAGTTTTACCATAGATTGCTGCTGGAGTCTCCTGCCTTTGGAGTTGAACCCACTCCAAAAATTATATATATATATATAATTTTTCTTTTCTTTTCTTTTCCAAAAGAGCATGACCTTGTTTGGGACACATAGGTATCTACATTGATCTACCTAGGAATCTACTGCAGATGGCATGAACTTGCTTGAGAGTCCTAGGGATCTACACTGAGACATGGAGTTAGGGTGTCTGGGATGATAAGCTTGAAAACTTGAATCTCTTGATCCCTCTTGTCTTGAAGAAAAAGCTCATGGTCCCATTTATTCCCAATCATGGGGACCCAACAGGTGTAGCAGATTTGTTTTAGAATTCATTCTGTCTGGAGCTCTGCTATTCTTATAATTAAGTCTTTGATCTGTCTAACTTTTTCTGCTCTCTGGTTGCAGAAGAGTTTTAAAATGCTGACAAGAAGGGCCTCTGGCTTTTACACTTCTTAAACTGGCAATCAATCACCTTCATCCTTTCACTGTCTTTCTCCAAACTGGTCCCTAGTTGCTGCCATCACAGAATCTATAATTATTAACACTATGTTCCCTGTATATGTCAATGTTTGATACCTTGTAACTACTGGAGTTTTTTTTCCCCCTACGGGTATTTTGTCTCAGGTCACCATCAGTGAAAATTTTAACAATTAAGTAGCCACCTGGTACCTGGATCTGACCAATACTGTGAAGCAAACATTGAACTTTGCAGGCAGAGAATTTATTGGTGAGTTATCTAGGGTTCAGTCTCTATGGGAAATGAAGGAAATATCATTGAGTGGAAGGAGGATTTGAACTACAGTGCAGCTGCAGCAAAGGCCCCCAGCCAATCCTTCCATGATGCTTTGCTGCTAGGAGAGCCCTTTAGAGTTGAACCATGCTGGGATGAAGGTGCTGGATCTTTTTGCTCTCTCATCATTTGATTGCTGGATGAGAACTTCCCCAGGAAGGAGGCATGATCTGGAATTAGATAACTTCCTTAAGCTAATGACAAATCTTTGAGAATGACTCAGTTGAAAGCAGAAGACTGCCAACACTCCCAGCAGTTGGGACAATGGGTACTTAATTGGGGCAGATAGGAAGTAGGTGAACCAGGATATCTACTATACTAGTTTTCCGAAGCATTCAAGTAGTTTTAAAAAATATCTTGTCAATGTAATTTAGTTATTCTTATGGGAATGTTTGGTTCAAAATAAGCTAGGCTGCTAATACCTGAAGTGGACTTCCTTGCTTACCCTTTTATTTTGCTCCAGCTAGGTCAAATTGTCCTCATATTTTACTTACAGGCAAATTATTGAATTCAGTACACTTATGGAAAAATTGCCAATCTAAAATGAAAAAAAATCTTTTTTTTTTTAAGAGAAGGAAAGAAAAAGGAATGAAGGAGAGGAAGAAAGAGGAAGAAAAAGAGGGAGAGAGAACTAGAATGTTGTTTTATTCTAAAAATGGGTATTGAAAACCTCTTTTATGCCAATAATTGTGCTTAATAATGGCCAATCAATATTTCATTTAAACCTATGAGTAGGTGTGATGTGGTACTGACAGGAATGTATATTTTATGTATTTAAAGTGGAGAGCTCTATAAATGTTAAGTTTACTTGTTTCGGATCTGAGTTCAAGTTCTGGATATCCTTATTAATTTTCTGTCTCATTGATCTATCTAATATTGATGTTGAAGTCTCCCACTATTATTGTGTGGAAGTCTCGGGAGTCTGAGTCTCTTTATAGGTCTTATGTATCTGGGTGTTAGGATTGTTAGCTCTTCTTGTTGCATTGATCCTTTTACCACTATATCTTTGTTGCTTTAAAATCTATTTCATCAGAGGCGAGAATTTTTATTTATTTATTTATTTATTTTTGCTCTCCATTTGGTTGATAAATCTTTCTCCAGTCCTTTGTTTTGAGTCGTTGTATATCCTTGCATGTGAAATGGGTCTGAATGTAGCATACTGTTAGGTTTTAGCTGTATCTTTTGATTGGGTGATTTAGTCAGTTTGAATTACTGCCATTTGATGTTAACTGGCTGTTTTGTCCATTCGTTGATGTAAATTCTTCATTATGTTGATGCTCTTTACTTTTTGGTGTATTTTTAGAAAGGCTAATACTGGTTGTTCCTTTCTATGTGTAATGCTTCCTTCAGAAGCTCTTGTAAAGCAGGCCTGGTGGTAATAAAATCTCTGAGTACTTGCTTGTTCATAAAAGATTTTATTTTTCCTTCAGTTGTGAACCTTAGTTTGGCTGGATATGAAATTCTGGGCTGAAAGTTCTTTTCTTTAAGGATGTTGAATATTGGCGCCCACTCTCTTCCGGCTTATAGGGCTTCTGCTGAGAGATCTGCTATAAGTCTGATAGGCTTCCCTTTGTGGGTAACCCAACCTTTCTTTCTGGCTGCCTTTGGTATTTTCTCCTTCATTTAAACCCTGGTGAATCTAACGATTATGTGCCTTGAGGTTGCTCTTCTTGAGGAATATCTTTGTGGTGTTCTCTGTATTACCTGACTTTCTTGTACCATCTTTTATCTGTTGGTATCCTTAAACCCTTTTATCTCCAGGTTTCAATTTTAATTTTTCTTTCTTCTTTGTCACTACTCATGCCAATCATTTAACTTAATTTCCCCCCTGTTTGGTGAATGTTGTTGAAATTATTTTACTCATTCTTTTTGGGTTTGTTAGTGATTATGCTTATAAAGAATGAAAGCAGATTAGACAAAAATTACCTTTATAAATATCTACACAAACACGCATTACCCTTCTTACCCTTCAGTATGGTGGTTGGACTGGAGAACCTGTAGTGTCAGGTGGGTTGGGTAACCCAACTCAGACTTAAACTCTAACTGAAGCTTTCTGCTTTCTCCCTTTATATCTAGTATCTGAAACTATAGTGGAGCCTTCAATCTTACTTACCATATTGATGGGTCATAATGGAAGTAACAGAGATAGAATTATGGATATAAACATTATACCAATTTACTTTTGAATATAAATAAAGGAAGCATATGTGGAGCTCCATTCAGGGCTCTGGGATTTAATGTACAATAATCAATCTCTGGTAGTTAATTCTAGTACAGGTAATGTTACAGCCACTGATCAAACTCAGAATGTTAATTCTTTTCTTGGTGAGAACTAGTTAAAATGTGGACAGATAAGCAGAAGGAAGGATGGATGGACTGGTATTTCTCCTTCCAAACCTCCCTACTTGTTTGGGTTGATTACTCTTTAGCAATTTAACTGAATATCCACTCAATATTCCTTTCCTTCATATTGAGAAAAAGAAGCACTTATGAGAGAGGGGGAGAGAGAGACAGACAGAGAGAGAGAGAGAGAGAGAGAGAGAGAGAGAGAGAAAATCGAGAGAAAGAGAAAATCGAGAGAGAGAGAGAGAGAGAGAAAATCTTTGGAATAGTACAAAGTTTAAAATATAGCTCACCAAGTTTGTATATTCATTTGTCCTTTTGGGTATTTTTTTTCTCATGCTAAGATGTTAATTAAAATTCCCATTAGAATTCTTGCCTCTGTGTTTATGCCTGAGGTTATAGCATGGATATTTAATAGTTACATCACTAGTATCCATTTATCCATTTTCTGTTTTGTTTGTTCTTAATGACTCTGAATTTTCCTGCTGTACAGCTTGGGTAGGACTGAGCCCTAGCCTCAAGCTCTCAAATGCATGTGGTGATCCCTGATTGCCTGCAGTCAATCAGCTCATCTTAACACCTGACAACACGATTGGCTTAAAATACTGAGACTGGGACACAATTAAGGCTAATGAGATACCAGGAGACATTTACTAGCATCTTTTGGGAAAGAAACTTTCTCTTCATTCCTTGAGAGCAACTAAACAACAACAACAAAAGACACTTCTGGTCTTAAAGTAGGAAACAGAAAGCCCCCATTAGTACTGGCATCTAACTTGTTACCATTAGGAGAGCCACGAGGGGACTGTTTTGTTAAGATGAAGCCAGCTTTGCATACAGGAGGGCAGAGGTACAGAAGGAATTGGATTTTTGTGAAATTGTTGGGCCAAGGCATCAACTGCTACTTGAACTGTGTACTTTTAAGTTCCATGAAGCAATACATTCTGTTTATTATTTAATATAATTGGGATTGAGTTTTCTGTTGCTTGCAATCAAAAGCAGTCTCATGAATATTGGAGGAGCCAATAAAACCTTTTTCCACAGGTGTTAGCGCTGCCCGTTTCTTTTTGGTCCAGTGTATAGGTCACCTGCAGGCTTGGTGGATCCCTCTCTTGAGAATCTGTAACTGTTTGCCTAAGAGCATTCGTCAGTCCTAAGATCATGTTTAATACCCTAGTAGACATATTTAAAAGTATACATAGGCCAGGTGCAGTGGCTCACGCCTATAAGCCCAGCACTTTGGGAGGCCAAGGCGGGTGAATCACAAGGTCAAGAAATCGAGACCAGCCTGGCCAACATGGGGGAACCCCGTCTCTACTGAAAACACAGAAATTAGCTGGGTTTGGTGGTGTGCACCTGTATTCACAGCTGCTCAGGAGGCTGAAGCAGGAGAATGCTTGAATCCAGGACACCGAGGTTGCAGTGAGCCGAGATCGCACCACTGCACTCCAGCCTGGTGACAGAACGAGACACCATTTCAAAAAAAAAAAAAGTATACATAGAAACAGGCTACATTAAATTAATAACATAGCTTATCTAACCCAGTGTAGTCAATATTATAGTTTGAACATGTAATAAATATAAAATTATTAATACAGTATTTTACATTATTTTATATGCAGTCTTGAAACTCATCTCAATTTGGACTAGCCATGTTTCAAGTGCTAAATAGCTATCCATGGCTAGTGGCTACTGTATTGGATATTGTACCTCTAGGACATAAAGATAATTTATTTTTTTACCATTAAAAAATGAAAAGCAAATTCACAGGCAATATTTTGATTGCTCTCTAAAGGCACAGTTCTTTCTCTCAAATCTTAGTATGAGAACAAGGTTGTCTTCTTTCACTTACAGTTGCAGTTATAGTGGACATAATATTTATTTTTGTTGTCTTTATTTCATATTATAAACTAACCTTATGTGAGATTATACTTATCATTTTTCTAAATAGTTGATATATAAATATTTATAAATAAAATAAAATATATAAAAATAAATTAAAAATATAAAAAATTAAACATATAAATATTTTTATGACTAAATGTCTGTTCTGTTGCTTTCCAAGAAAACCTTTAATGTTAAAGAATACATTTGACCATACTCTTAACAAGTTTAAAGTTAAAATGAAAATTTCTTTTGCTAATTTAGTAAGATAAAGTGGTATCTCAATGTTGAGATCTGTATATTTTTTTATGATTATTAAGAATAAGATCATTTCATGTTTTCTCAATGGCTTTTATAATCTAACATTTTTTCCATGAATGGAGAAAGCACTGAAGTTTTTGAAAAAAATTATTTGGAATTATATCTAAACCATTGACAGAAGTCTTATGTTTCAGAATTTAATTTTGATAGTTTTTAAGCATTTCTTAGGAAAAGAGGAATGTGATTTACATATTTTTAGTTAAATTGCTAAATGTAAAAGAAATGACTTCAGATACTTAGAAAAAATTCATGAAATTAGGAACATTTACTAGAGTTGTGTTTATGCTACGAAAGTAAAAAAATAAATCAATAGTTTCTAGGTTTCCAAATGGCAATTTAGATCAAAACAGGGGTCATTAAATGGTTTTTTTATATGCAAGAAAGCAAAAAAAAAAAAATGTCCCTTTGGTGGCTGCATTCATACAAACAAAATTATATAAAAATAAGTGAAAAAATCAAATAGCCTCCTTACCTTGAAGAAGGTGCAGAAAAATGTTCTAGAATGCTCTACTCACTGTTCTTACTTGGATATTATTAGACATAGTTAATGGCACAAATAAAAATTGTAGGGGATAAAAGAATCAGTTTTCATGTGGGCAAATACATCAGACTCTTTGCCATTCTTCTCAACACTCCTCCTCAAAGAACTTAGCCAGAATATTATGATAGCATTACATTTTAGCTTCCTAGTATTACACACTAAAAAAATCCATAGTTCTTTTCTTCTCCTTTTCTTTCTTTAAATCATATATAATTGTAGCTCCCATGCTATATATATTTTTTAGTTTAAGATGATTTTCAAGCCAGGCAAAGTGTGTTATGCTTGTAATCTCAGCACTTTGGGAGGCTGAGGAGGGTGGATCATTTGAGGTCAGGAGTATGAAACCAGCCTGGCCAACATGGTGAAACCCTGTGTCCACCAAAAAATACAGAAAGTTAGTCAGGTGGCGCACACTGTAGTCCCAACTATTCAGGAGGTTGAGGCACAAGCATTGCTTGACCCCAGGAGGCAGAGGTTGCAGTGAGCTGAGATTGTGCCACTGCACTCCAGCCTATGTTTCAGAGTGAGACTGTTAAAAAAAAAAAAAAAAAAAGATGATTTTCAGTCACCTATTAACTCCATTTTCTATAATACAATTAATGACAAATGCTTTTATTTATTTCCAGTGTTACCCAATGTTAACTCTTTTTGTTGTAATATAATTAAACCCAAATTTCTAAGATAAAAACCCAGTAATACTGGTGCATGTAGCTTGGGAAGGGCATTGAGAGACAAAAGACCATTCATATCAGTTCAAGTCTAGCTTTGCTACCAGATAAGTTCTGACACAAATTTACAAAACCTTTTGGGGTTTAGTGGTTTTCAGAATTTTGGATAAGGGATACTGGATCTGTAATATGTGTGATCTTTGATACTTGTATTCTTATTCCGAAGAGAGACCTCAAATGGAATCATCTTTCATCAGACAAAATACTGAAAACATAGGGTTTTCTTCATTCAGTATACATTTACCCAACTCCTAGGTCTATGATAAAAGCAAATACATAAATCCAGACCTCAGGTAGCTCAGGCCCTAGTATGGGAGGAGCAGAGATAACAAAAAAGAAAGAGAAAATAAGCGATACATGGATATGATGGAGAAGAAGACACTTCAGTTCTGACCATGAAGTAAGAACTATGACACTGGGGAAAATACACTACATAACTGTAAGAATTCAACAGGCCAGGCGCGGTGGCTAAAGCCTGTAATCTCAGCACTTTAGGAGGCTCAGGCAGGCAGATCGCTTGAGGCCAGGAGTTCAAGACAAGCTTGGCCAACATGGTAAAACCCTGTTTCTATGGGGGGTTAGAGGAGTTGGGGGAGAAATTCAACAGATGTGCAGGGATGGTTCACAAAGTGCTCACTGTCCCTAGGGATACTTTCCATACTGTGATATACATAAGTGAAACCCAAGGAAAGAGTTGTTTCTTGCCAGGTGGATGAAACCACTCGAAGGCTGGGGCTGCTCAGGGAGCTGTAATATGTGGGTGGGGTACAAGAGAGGAGCCTGGGAGCATCTCGCTCTTCCCTGGAGGTTGTCAGGAGGGCTGCGGTAGGAGATGATAACACCTCTTCTGCCCAGTTAGCTCTTTAGTCTATGTGCTTCCCACAATGCTAAGGCTTTATCCTTTAGTAAATATTTAAGTTCCCTGGGGTGCTTACAGCAGGTTATTCCAGTGGCAAGCCCCTACACAGATCAGGAACCTTCATGTGTATAAGAACTGCTCAATTACATTTTCTGTAACCTCTGATTTCATTCCACATATATTGGTCTGCATTTTCTAGGAAAAAAGCTCAATTAAAAATTACTGATAGCATAATAATTTGAGGAATAAAAGTATTTCATGATATCAAACTGATTTTTGAATGTTTCTATTGAAATGTGTAATTTCAATAAAAGCTTATAAAAGCACAGTAAATTAAAATGATCCAATACTAAAATAATGAAAAATAATTTTTATCTCCATTATTACTTTTTGGCTCTGCAGTCTTTCTCAGCATCTCATTCATCCATGCACTATTTTACAGAAATTCAAAGGCTATTTCCCAGGTAGCAAATTATACCTCTCAGAAATCAATTACATTTCAGGACAACACTAACACTACACATCTTTTTATTAGGAAATAAAACCACAGGATATGGATAGTAATAAAATGAGAATTATTTTACTGGCAAAGTCTATAAAAGTATCCAATAATCAAAATCAAAGAGAAAAAACATATCCAAGATGTGCTACTGAACAATATTAGCAGTATTATTTCCCCCAGGTTCACATTAATTTCCTCTCTCCACTTGTGATATATTGCACACATTTTAGAAAACCATGTGTTACTGCTTACTCCCCAGTTATGAAATGCTGGGAAACTTTTTCACATTATGTTACACTTGGTGTCTTCACTCTACTTCCTTTTAATTGATTAACGAGGGAGGAGTGAAGGAAACAATGTTAGAGAAAGATTTCATTAGGTATAAATTGCAAGACATTTGTTCGAATGAACATAATATCTCAGCTCTATTTTGATGGGCCTTGGGGGAATGCTTTAAGTATCACTCTAAGTACCAGACCAAGCACTGAACAATTTAATGGTGCCGTTAGAGTATGGCCTTGTATCTGGTTTTTGCTTCAAAATGTTCTTGGGGAAAACTTCCCTGACTGGTAATAGGGACCAAAATAATTCAAGTATGTGTTACCAACAAATATATCAGATGGGAATTATTTAAGGTAAACAAAAAGTTTCTTTTTAAAGGCTGAACTGATTCTGATTTACTTGTTCTATAAAAAATAAAATCTAGATATCTCAAAGCTATTTTTATCAAGCAAAGCCAGATCCCCCAACCAAATGTCTTACGACTTGTGAAAATATTTGCTAGCAATCAAGATTTCTTCAATTATTATTAAGACAGAGTTCTGCTCTTGTGCAGTGACACAATCTCAGCTCACCACAACCTCTGCCTCCTGGGTTCAAGAGGTTGTCCTACCTCAGCCTCACAAGTAGCTGGGATTACAGGCATGCACCACCATGCCTGGCTAATTTTGTATTTTTAGGAAAAATGGGGTTTCTCCATATGAGCCAGGCTGATCTTGAACTCCCAACCTCAGGTGATCTGCCTGCCTGGGCCTCCCAAAGTATTAGGATTACAGGCATGAGCCACTGCACCCAGCCAATTATTTTTAACTGCCACTAACTTCTGCTACCTGTTATGCAAACATTATTTTTTTTTATTAAACTTTACGTTCTGGGGTACATGTGCAGAATGTGCAGATTTGTTACGTAGATATATACATGCCATGGTAGTTTGCTGCACCCAGCGACCTGTCATCTACATTAGGTATTTCTCCTAATGCTATCCTTCCCCTAACTCCCCACACTCCGACAGGCCCAGGTATGTGATGTTCCTCTTCCCATATGCATGTGTTCCCATTGTTCAATTCCCACTTATGAGTGAGAACATGTGGTGTTTGGTTTTCTGTTCCCGTGTTAGTTTGCTGAGATTGATGGTTTCCAGCTTCATCCATGTCCCTGCAAAGGACATAAACTCATCCTTTTTTATGGCTGCATAGTATTCCATGGTATATATATATGCCACAGTTTCTTTATCCAGTCTATCATTGATGGGCATTTGGGTTGGTCCCAAGTCTTTGCTATCATGAACAGTGCCACAGTAAACATAGATGTGCATGTGTCTTCATAGCAGAATGATTTATAATCCTTTGGGTAGATAGCCAGTAAAGAGATTGCTGAGTCAAATGGTATTTCTAGTTGTAGATCCTTGAGGAATCGCCACACTGTCTTCCACAATGGTTGAACTAGTTTACACTCTCACCAAGAGTGTAAAAGTGTTCCTATTTCTCCACATCCTCTCCAGCATCTGTTGTTTCCTTTCTTTTTTAAAATGATTGCCATCCTAACTGGCACAACCACATTCCTATCTCAATGTGGTTTTGATTTGCATTTCTCTAGTAACCAGTGATGATGAGCTGTTTTTCATGTTTGTTGGCTGCATAAATGTATTCTTTTAAGAAGTGTCTGTTCATATCTGTCTCCCAGTTTTTGATGGGGTCATTTGTTTTTTTCTTGTAAGTTTATTTGTAGATTCTGGATATTAGCCCTTTGTCAGTTGGATTAGATTGCAGAAATGTTCTCCCATTCTTTAGGTTGCCTGTTCATTCTGATTATAGGTTCTTTTGCTGTCCAGAAACTCTTTAGTTTAATTAGATCTTATTTGTCTATTTTAGCTTTTGTTGCCATTGCTTTTGGTGTTTTAATCATGAAGTCATTGCTCATGCCTATGTCCTGAATGGTATTGTCTAGGTTTTCTTCTAGGGTTTTTATGATTTTAGGTCTTACGTTTAAGTCTTTATTCCATCTCAAGTTAACTTTTGTACAAGGTGTAAGGAAGGGATCCACTTTCAGTTTTCCAGATATGGCTAGCCAGTTTTCCTAACACCATTTATTAAATAGGTAATCCTTTCCCCATTGCTTGTTTTTTCCCCATTGCTTGTGGTGTTATTTCTGAGGGCTCTGTTCTGTTCTATTGGTCTGTATATTTGTTTTGGTACTGGTACCATGCTATTTTGATTACTGTAGCCTTGTATTATAGTCTGAAGTCAGGTAGTATGATGCCTCCAGCTTTGTTCTTTTTGCTTAGGATTGTCTTGGCTATGAGGGCTCTAGTTTGGTTCCATATGAAATTTAGAGGAGTTTTTTCCAATTCTGTGAAGAAAGTCAATGGTAGCTTGATGGGGATAGAATCTAATGTATAACTTTGGGCAGTATGGGCATGTTCACTATATTGATTCTTCCTAACCATGAGCATGGACTGTTTTTCCATTTGTTTGTGACCTCTCTTATTTCCTTTAGCAGTGGTTTGTAGTTCTCCTTGAAGAGGTCATTCACATCCCTTGCAAGTTGTTTTCCTAGGTATTTTATTCTCTTTGTAGCAATTGTGAATGGGAGTTCACTCCCTTTTGTCTGTTATTCGTGTATAGGAATGCTTATGATATTTGCCCATTGACTTTGTATCCTGAGACTTTGCTTACGTTGCTTATTAGCTTAAGGAGATTTTGGGCTGAGATGATGGGGTTTTCTAAATATACAATCATGTTGCCTGCAAATAGAGACAATTTGACTTCCTCTTTTCCTAATTAAACACCCTTTTATATTTTTTCTGAAATATATTTTCAGTCATATATTTTCTCCTCTCTTCTTCTGGAACTCTTGCCTAATTTCCCATTCATAACTTCCAATACTATGTTGAATAGGAGTGGTGAGAGAAGGCATCCTTGTCTTGTGCCAGTTTTCAAAGGGAATGCTTCCAGTTTTTGCCCATTCAGTATGATACTGGTTGTGGGTTTGTCATAAATAGCTCTTACTATTTTGAGATACATTCCATCAATACCTAGTTTATTGTGAGTCTTTAGTATGAGGGCTGTTGAATTTTGTCAAAGGCCTTCTCTGCATCTATTGAGATAATCATGTGGTTTTGGTCTTTGGTTATGTTTATGTGATGGATTATCTTTATTGATTTGTATATGTTGAACCAGACTTGCATCCCAGGGATGAAGCCAAATGGATTGTGATGGATAAGATTCTTGATGTGCTGCTGGATTTGGTTTGCCAGTATTTCATTGAGAATTTTTGCATCAATGTTCATCAGGGATATTGGCCTGGAATTTTCTTTTTTAGTTGTGTCTCTGCCAGGTTTTGTTATCAGGATGTTGCTGCCCTCATAAGGGAGGATTCCTTCTTTTTCTATTGTTTGGAGTAGTTTCAGAAGGAATGGTACCAGCTCCTCTTTGTACCTCTGGAAGAATTCAGCTGTGAATCCATCTGGTCCTGGACTTTTTTTGTATGGTAGGTTATTAATTACTGCCTCAATTTCAGATCTTGTTATTGGTCTATTCAGGGATTCGACTTCTTCCTTGTTTAGTTTTGGGAGGGTGTATGTGTCCAGGAATTTATCCCTTTCTTTTAAATTTTTCTGATTTATTTGCATAGAGATGTTTATAGTATTCTCTGATGGTAGTTTGTGTTTCTGTGGGATTGGTGGTGATATCCCCTTTATCATTTTTTGTACCTTTGGATTTAAGTTACTGATTAAAACTTTATTAGAATTTCTTTCTGTAATTATAAATAAAATTGGTTTATTATTTTCTCTTTCTGTAATGATTTTGTTAGGTTTTGGTATCATGTTAATAAAAGTTTCATAAAATGAATTGGATAAATTTTTTCTTCTCTGAAGACGTGTTCAGATAATAGAGATTTGGGAAAACTTACCTATGAAACCATCTGTACTAAGTAGAAATATGTTCAGTGGTTCTGTGATCTCTGAGCTTTCTATATCCTTGCATTTCTGAAATGTCTTTTTATCCTTTCCTAAAAATGACAATTTGGCTGTTTAAAAATTTTAGATTAAAAATTATTTAACGTTAGTACTTTGAAAATATTCCTTCACTGTCTTCTGCTACTGATTTTTACTGATACGGTATCTACATCAGTCTCATTTAAGTTCTTTGATAGGAAATCTCCCTTTTGTTTTTAGTGGTTTTCAATATGTTTTGTTCCATCCTTGATAATCTATAATTTCACTATATTATGCATGTAGCTATAGATCTTGGATCAAGGGTTTATCCTTTAATCTTTAGAAGATTGTTAGCCATTGTTGCTTTACATGTTTTCTCATATATTTTCAGTCATATATTTTCTCCTCTCTCCTTCTGGAACTCTCCTTAGATAAATGTTGGAGTTTCTAATTTTCATTGTTCTTCAGGTCTTGACTTGTCTTTCAAAGTTTCTTAATTTCTCTCTGCTATATTGAGGGAGATCTCTTGTTCTTCCCTCCAGCATACAATTCTCTTTTCACTTGTGTCTATTATACTCTTTAGCCCACTGAGTATTTTACTTTGATGTCATTGACTTTGTGTTTCATTCCTACAATTTCTACCTTCTCTTTTTGACGTTTACTCTTTTTCTTGTTTGATTTTTTTTGTTTGTTTGTTTCTGTTAAAATATCCTGTTTCCCTTGGTGTATTAGTCCGTTTTTATACTGCTTATAAAGACACACCTTAGACTGGGCAATTTACAAAGGAAAAAAGTTTAATGGAGAATTCACGGTTCCACCTGATTGGGGAAGCCTCACAATCATAGCAGAGGCAAGGAGAAACAGGTCATATCTTACATGGATGGCAGCAGACAGAGAGCTTGTGCAGAGAAACTCTCAGTTTTTTTTTTTTTTTTTTTTTTTTTTTGAGACGGAGTTTCGCTCTTGTTACCCAGGCTGGAGTGCAATGGCTTGATCTCGGCTCACCGCAACCTCCGCCTCCTGGGTTCAGGCAATTCTCCTGCCTCAGCCTCCTGAGTAGCTGGGATTACAGGCACGCGCCACCATGCCCAACTAATTTTTTGTATCTTTAGTAGAGACGGGGTTTCACCATGTTGACCAGGATGGTCTCGATCTCTTGACCTCGTGATCCACCCGCCTCAGCCTCCCAAAGTGCTGGGATTACAGGCTTGAGCCACCGCGCCCGGCCATACTCTCAGTTTTAAAACCACCAGATTTCATGAGATCCGTTTACTCATGAGAACAGCATTGGAAAGACCCACCCCCATGATTCAGTCATCTCCCACGAGGTTCCTCCTACAACATGTGGGAATTATTAGAGCCATAAGATGAGATTTGGGTGGGGATACAGAATCGAATTACATCACTTAATAATTCTTTGAACACTTTAAACAATGGTATTATAAAGTTGTGTGTGTGTGTTTTTTTTCAGCTTCCTTTGTTTTCTGCTCTGTGAACTTCCCTACTAGTTGACTTTTTGCACTGCCTAATATGATTTTGAACTTCCTCAAATATTTTGTAATCCTTGTCCACATTGATTATCTGAGGGAATATCTTCTAATGTTTGCAAGAAAAGACTATCATGAAGCTTCACCATGGGCTTGGCTCTCATGTGATGTCGCTCCCTGAAACTATTTTTTTTGTTAGTTTTGGGCATATTCTATGTAGAGAGCTTGAATGCAGACCATATAGACATGTGTAGCAGAAACTTAGTATTTCCCTTTTTTTTTTTTTTTTTTTTTTGAGACAGGGTCTTGCTCTGTTGCCCAGGATGCATTGCAGTGGTATGGTCATAGCTCATTGCAACCTTGACCTCTGGAGCTCACGTGATCCTCTCATTTCAGCCTCCTGAGTAGCTGGGACTACAAGCATGTGCCACCACACCCAGCTAATTTTTATTTTTAAAAATTTTTTGTAGAGACAGAGCCTCACTATATTGCCCAGGCTGGTCTCAAATGCCTGTGCTCAAGTGATCCTCTTGCCTTGGCCTTCTAAAGTGCTAGGATTACAGGCATGGGCCACTCTGCTTAGTCTCAATTTTTTCCCTCATATGTATTTTAAAAATTCTCGCAAGACCTGAATCTATTGGCTTATTTATAGCTATGATCCAGGTTAGCAAAGCGATATTTAGTTTTATATTTAAGAAGGGAAACATCTTCCTGGATCTCAACCAAGTTTGTAAGGTCTATAAACAGGCCTCTCCTTTCTGTTCTTACTGCCTCATTTGCTTTGAGGGTCCCTCAGATAACACCAATTGTTCATTATCCTTAAGGCCTAACTCGGTAACTTGAATGTAGTAGGTCATCAAGTAGTAGTTGCCATTTTTAATCTGTTTTAATTATTGTTTTATTATTTATGTTTATCTAGAGATAAAGTAATATGCATTTATTAAAAATTTATTATATAGAAAAGAAAGAACAAACAAGAAAGAAAAAATAACTTCTAGTCTTATTTTCCAGAGATAACGTTTTTGGGTATGTATTTCAATTTAGTAATCTACTCAATGATAGTTATTGTGTACCTGCAATTTGTCAACATAATTCTAGAAAATGAATTTCTCAAAGTGCCCACATGCTTCCGTTTTTAAATGTGCATATATATCTTTTTATTTTTAACATAATGAGGCTATTTACCTTTTCAAAGGTAACAAACTAAATGATCTCCAGTTGGAAGTGTGCGATGTAATTTATAGGTTGTAATGAGGCATACTTATATTTTTTGTTGGTGATAGTCTGTTACACATAATGAAATTTTAACTTATAAATTTTGCTTGTATTCTATTTTAATAGCTAATCATAGAACTACATGTTTTTATTTTGTCATTTCTTTATAAAACTCCTGGGTACAATCAATATTTTTGTGCAACTAATTGTACTTTTAGTTTTCCATTTATACTCTTTTAAAAACTACTGTTTAATAATCCCACATGGAACATCACTTCATTGTTGGGCTTATTATGCCATCTCTTTATTGCCAATAAGTCCAATCTCAGTCCAATGTTTTGGAATGATTTATAGATTCATTACATGTAATTACTCTCCTTCCTATAGTACATGTGGCACTTAGGTATGTCATTTTATTAGTTTGACTAAACATCATAGAGTAAATCTTATTGATATATGTTCTTTCTAGGGAGAAGAAATTAATGAGAGCCCATGGTATAACTAAACTTGTTTTGTTCCATTTAAATTATGATTTTAAATATCCAAGAGGACAGGCGCAGTGGCTCACACCTGCAATCCCAGCACTGTGGGAGACTAAGGCAGGTGGTTCACCTGAGGTCAGGAGTTCGAGACCAGCCTGGCCAACATGTCTACTAAAATACAAAAAATTAACCGAGTGTGGTGGCAGGCAGCTGTAATCTCAGCTACTTGGGAGGTTGAGGCAAGAGAATTGCTTGAACCTGGGAGGCGGAGGTTGCAGTGAGCTGAGGTCATGGCGCTGCACTCTAGCCTGGGCAACAAGAGCAAAAGTCCATCTCAAAAAAAAAAAGATTCAAGACTACAGAGGTCAAAAATTCTTTAATAAATTAATTTTGTTAAAATGATTTAGAGGCTGAGTGTTTAGATCTCCTGTAAAAACATCTTTCCGTAGAGACAAATTATTCATGAAGAAGTTGAATGATAACTAAACCATCAAGATTGGTTTCCAAAGACTGTTTTGTTTATCTGTATCTTCTTAAAAATGATATATTCAAGTAATACACGTGCATGTTCTTATTACAAAGTAAACAAAGTAAATGGAGGTCATCTTTCTTTTCACAGTTTGAGGCTGTCAAGAGTTTGGTTTACATCTTTTCAGATCATCTTCTAGGAGTCACATGTGTGTATATACAAAATGTTTTAGAACTTTCTCCATGTTAATACATATTTATTTGCCAAGGAAATTTGTAAATTATTATGAGAGTGATTTTTTAAATTATGAGATAAATTTGTAAATGATTATGAGAGATGATTTTTTTCCCTGGACAAGGTCATTGGACCTGGTCATTTCCTGGATCTTGTCCAGGAAAAAAAAAAGTCATAAACTTTTCTCAATTTCTGTTTTGACTTTGAAAAAAAAGCAGTAGGAAGAAATCAAAAGAAAATTCTCTATGATCCAGATATGCAGACTGCATTTTCCTGAAGTGAACAAAATCAGGTATGACTCTAGCTTAGGTGATTAGTCTTGCTTACAAGTAAGAGCAACCATAGAGTTCTGGCCAGTGAGGAATATGGTCAAGCAGATGTTTGCAGGCACCACCTTTCCCCTATCCAGCTTTCTCTTGTCTTGAAATGGATGTGAGGGCTGCAGCTACAGTTATAGCAGTGATCATATGGCTAAGAAAATAATGGACACATCGCACCTGCTGCCTTAGAGCCACTGAACCAAGGTCAGCAGTCTCTTTATCCCTGATTTCTGTGGTTCTGATTCCTTGAGTACTTGCTAGTATAGCATTGCAGGGAGTATACTGGTCTATATATAGAAAAAATTGGGATCTTGTGCTAACCATGTATATAGTTTTCTCTGACACTTCAGAATAAGACTGTATTTCAAATCAAGATATGGATTTATTTCTTTACTTTTATCACTAAAAAATAGTTTTTGAGAAATATATATATTTTAAATATATTATTCACACTTATATATTTATGTTAATATAAATATGCATTATATTTGTTATATTTATATATCAATTACATTATATTAAATTAACATTTTATAATATATGTTATGTGTATGTTTTAAAAAGATCCCTCCTTGATTAAATAAAAAGACCCCTGCAGCCCAAAGTGTTCCTATTAGAGTAAGTTTCTAGGGATGGGTTTTCAGGGTCAATGAACTAAGAGGGTTATTATGTCCTAGGGGAAAGAACACTGTCTGCCCCTGTAAAACTACCCCACCATGGCATGGTAGACCAACACTTCTACCTTGTATTTCCTCTGGAAAATAGAATTAGAAGTGATTTTAATTTTTTTCTTGTTTTTTCTTTTCTTAAATTTTGAATGAATACATATTGCTTTGTCATTTGATAAAATCCCTGATAAAACAATCTGTAAAACAACATGGATTAAAATGGCAATTTCCACTTGAAGACATACTAGATTAAGTTACTAGACTGTTAGGAGTAACTACACTTCTACCTTGCTCCTGCTGATAAACATCCTGGTGAGGTAGCAGTAGAGGAGAAGAGAGACAGAATAGTCAGGCAGGCTCCAGGGTCACAGAGTGGCTGTCTGTCTTTTCAGAGAACAGTAATGAAGGAATCGATTAGGCAATTGGCAATCCCTGATTTCTGTGGTTCTGGTTCTTTGGGTACTTGCTAGTATAGCATGTCAGGGAGTATACTGGCCTATATAGAGAAAAAATTGGAATCTTGTCCTAACCATGTATATAGTTTTTTTCTGACACCTCAGAATAAAACTGCATTTGAGATCAAGATATGGATTTATTTCCTTTCTTTTTTCACTTAAAACATGTTTTTTGAGAACTAACTATATATTAGTTTAACTCCTACTGTGATAAAAATCAAACTCACTTTCTTTAAAGGGAACAAGTAAATGGTATCCAGTTGGAAGTGTGCAATGTAACTGACAGGCTGTAATGAGCATACTTATTTTTTTCATTGGTGATATTACCTTATGCATAATGACACTTTGATTAATGATTTTTGATGTAGAACAACAGTTCTACAATTACCTATTAAATGTTTTTATTTTTCACTTTTTATAAAATGTCTTGGGGACAATCATTGTTTTTCCATTCCAAAAGGGAATAATCAGCTAAAAGAAAGAGGAGATCAGCTCCATGCAAGTTTGAAACCCAGCAGGGCAGTCATTAAATCTTAAAGCTCCAATATAATTGCCTTTGATTTCACGTCCCACATTCAGGGCACACTAGTGCAATGCAAGGTCTTGGGCAGCTCCATCTCTGTGGCTTTGCAGGGCTGCTCTCACTGGCTGGAGTTGAATGCCTGTGCTTTTTCAGGAGCAGGATGCAAGCTGCTAATGGAACTATCATTCTAGGGTCTGAAGGATGGTAGCCTTCTTCCCTCAGCTCCACTAGGCAATGCCTCAGTGAGGTCTCTGTATGGGGCTTCCAGCCCAACACTTCTTCTCCATACTACCCTAGTATAGGTTATTTAAGAGGGCTCCACCCCTGCAGCAGGCTTCTTCCTGGACCCCTAGGCTTTTCTATATATCCTCTGAAATCTAGGTGGTGGCCCCCAAATTGCCTTCACTTCTGCACTCTGTGTGCCTGCAGGCTTAACACCACATGGAAGCTGGCAAAGCTTATGGTAACCTCTGAACAAAAGCCTGAGCTCTATCTGGAACCCTGTGGCTGAAGGCCATAGCCAGAGCTGCAAGGATGCGAGAAGCAGTGTCCTGGGGTCCTGAGGCTGTACAGGGCAGCAGGGCCCTTGGCTTGGCCCATCAAACCGTTCTTCTCTCCTAGACCTCTGGGCCTGTGTTGGGAGGGGTTATCATGGAGATTTCAGAAATGCCTTAGAGGCCTCTTCCTCATTGTCTGGTATATCAGCACTTGGTTCCCTTTTGGTTATGAAAATTTCTCTTACAATTTGTTGCTCCACAGCCTACTTGAATTCCTGTCTTGTAAAACTTTTTCTTTCTTTACCATATGGCAAACGTTTATCTTCTTTCTGTTTAAATACAAAGTCTAACCTTAAGTCATTTCTTTTCTCCCATATCTCAGTATAGATTGTTGGAAGCAAACAGAGCATATCTAGAACACTTAGCTGCTTGGAAATTTCTTCTACCAGATACCCAGGTCACTCTCAAGTTCAAACTTCCACAGATTCCTAGGGCGTGGACATAACATAGTCAAGTTCTTTGTTGAGGTATAACATGGGTAACCTTTGCTCCAATACATAGTAAGTTCCTCATTTCCATCTGAGACCTTGTAAACATGGATCTCTCTGTCTATATCACTATCAGCATTTTAGTTGCAACCATTTAACTGGTCTCTAAGAAAATCCAAATTTTCCCTCATCTTTCTGTCTTCTGAATTTTCCAAACTCTTCTGACTTCTGCCTATTACCCCACTCTTTTGTACCAATTTTCTGTATTAGGCTATAAAGAAATAGCTGAGACTGAGTAACTTGAAAAGAAAAGAGGTTTAATTGGCTATGGTTCTGCAGGCTATACAGGGGTATCTTTCCAGGATCTGCTTCTAATCTCCAAATTTAGATATTTATTGGCATATTTGAAATGGAAAGTGTCTCAGAATATCTAGAACATATAAAACCACCAGGTTTTGAGGAAAACTACTGCTTCCTGGAAGGGGCTTGCACTGTATGAGATGTAGCATGAGTTCATCTGTTAACTAATTGAAGTCTATGAATTTCAGGTATTCATTGGGGGGAGATAACCCAATTGTATTGATATCTCTATAGTTTAAATTACATCTGGATTTTGAAAAGCAGCTCTCCAACATCTGAATAGCTCAGCTTTTGAGCACATCTCCTCATCTAGGTTAGCCAGATATTCCAGTTTATTGGGTATAGGTAGGGCCTAGGAGTTTGTAGTTTTTGAAACCTTCTAAATGATTCTGTTTTAAGTCAATATTGAAAATTACTTAATTTGATAAAAGGAAATCTCTGCAGATTAGTTTTGCAAGTTTTATTCCTTTTTTAGGAAGGTTTCCATATAAAAGATTCCTTTTTTTTTTTTTAGTCAACATTTTCTGTATACATAGCATGGTTGTTATCTTCTACTGCTTACCAGCTCTTACTGTGTGTCATGTCTTAATTTACATTATCTTATTTAATCCTCATGAAAATGCACTTTATACATTTAGAAACTGGGGCTTAGAGAAAGTAAATAACTTGGCCAAGATAACTTAGTAACCAGTAGTGATGAGTCAAACATAGATCAGCCTGAATCCAGCCTCTATGTTATCAATCATTACTTCTGATTCTCTCATAATTAGTTTTAAAAGCAGACTGAATAGAATAATGTGACTCCCCTTGATATGGTTTGGCTGTGTCCCCACTCAAATCTCACCTTGAATTGTAACAACCACCCCTCCCTGCTCCAGGCCCGTGTCAAGGGAGCTAATTGAATCATGAGGGCAGTCTCCCCCATACTGGTCTCATGGTAGTGAATAAGTCCCATGAGATCTGGTGGTTTTTTTTTTTTTTTTTTTTTTTTTTTTTTAATTTTTATTGCATTATAGGTTTTGGGGTACATGTGCAGAACGTGCAAGATAGTTGCATAGGTACACACATGGCAGTGTGTTTTGCTGCCTTCCTCCCCCTCACCCACACTTGGTATTCATCCCCAGGCTATCCTCCCCCAGCCCCCCCCGCTGTCCCTCCCCCATTTCCCCCAACAGTCCCCAGTGTATAGTAGACCGCCTCTCTGTGTCCATGTGTGGTTTTATGAATGGGAGTTCCCTCTGCACATGCTCTCTTGCCTGCCACCATGTAAGAAGTGCCTTTGCTTCTCCTCCTCTTTCTACCATAATTGTGAGGCCTCTCCAGCATTGTGGAACTGTGAGTCCATTAAATCTCTTTATAAATTACTCAGCCTTGGGTATGTCTTTATTAGCAGCCTGAGAATGGACTAATACACCCCTCATTCCCTCCATCTATGTAGTAGAATGATGTTGGCCAAAAGTAGACTGTGCTCATTTAGCTCACCTGTGAATGCTTAAAGGTATTTTGTGAAAAGGCACATTAGTTAGGTGTACATTTTAAGCTGAACATAGGAAGAGGTACATTTGCTTTATGTGCTTATGTTTTTTCACCAGTATACTGATCTCTCATCACCTGTTAAGTACGTTTTGTGTCATAGTGAAGAAAGTAGTTCTAAAAATGTTGGAATAGCTTATTAAAGGAATGTCTCTGAGACATAAAATGTCAAAGCTTAAACCTAGAGGTCATCTTAGGTCAAGTTCTTCGCATGCAGGGAAAGATAAAGAAGTCCAGAGAGGTTAAGAGAGTTGCCCAGATCATGAACCTCTGGAGGGCTGAGCTGAGACCTAAACCTCGTGTTCTGAGCTCTGTCCAGGCTTCATTCTACCACAGTCACAGTTGTAGTGTTTCAGTAGAAGAGAGGAAGAGCCCTGGGCCTGATGCCATAGCCACAAACCAAATTCCAAATCCTTGAATGATGGTATTGAAGGTGGAGGAGCTGCTTTGATGGATCAAAGTAGATAAAAAGGACTGGACTCTAAGAATTAAATTTATTCTACTTATTAGGAGAGGGTAACTACTCTCTGTATAAGTGCCTTACAAGAACTTTCTTTCTTTTTCTAGTATGATATACAAAGACTTAGATTAAGTACAAAATTAAATCTTTAGATTCTATATTCTAGTGTGTAATTTCTAATATCTCTTCCTAAAGCATCCTGAATTTTGAAGATTCTTTTTTTAATTAATTTTTTTGATTAAACAAACAAAAATCTTGGGTATTTCCATTGTTCAACAACATACTAATCACACAGCCTGCTTTTTAAGATCCCTTACAGTGGAGTTCAAACCTACCTTTCCAGCTACCTATTCTACTCTTTCCCTATGTAAACCCAAGATCAAGCCATAAAGGTAACATATTTTTTTATTTTGATCCTGCCTTGTATTATTTTGATTCCATTAATATGCTCATCCTGTTCCTTCTAGCTAGAATGTCCTTTTCCATGACCTGTGATCCTTACCCATTAAAATCTTAACCATCTTTAGGGCCCAGATCAAAAACCATTTGCCCCCTGCTCAGAGTCTCTTCTATCTAACCAGCAGAAATTGCTCTATAAATCTAAAATTTTAATAGAATTCCTATCATCTTTACAAAGTAGATTTGAATGGGCTTGTCTGCCTTATCCCACATCCAAACAGCTGTGGTGTCGGGTGCTGGAGAAGATACTTGTGAAGAGGATAGGAGAAACTGGTATTTTCTCTGGTTTTGACCCTAAGAAAGGTTGATCTCCTGTTAAATCAGTTTTCTACCATCATGGATGGATTTTCATTGAGAAATAATTTCCTGGAGCTAACTATAATTAAACTACTTAATCACTTCTTTATAGAGCAGGGTTAAGCCATTTCAAAAAAAAATTCATTCTATTTTTATCTTAATGAAACCATTTACATTGAAATCAATTCTCTCCATGAGTTTTACAACAGAGATTAAGTTCATCGATTGGTCTAATATTGGATATTAACATTTTTACTACTGTCAGTTTTGTTTTGTGTCTATTTCCTGTGTACAAACAACACCCAGTTTCTTTGAGTCAGATTTTGCAGTTCTATCTTTTTCGAGAAATGCTTGATATTTCCAACAATTTTTAGTCATTGGTAAATTTTAAACTCATAACTGTAGCCATCAGTTTGAGTTGATAGTCATTTTTACTACCAGAAAGATTTATTAGAAATTAGATACATGATTAATAGCCATTATTTAATCCTTGACACACATAACAAAGAGTAATTCAAAGGTGTAGAATCTGGAACGCTATGGGGAGTAAATTTTGGGACCAAAATATTCTGCCTTGGTTAATAAATGGACAGGAAATCTAATGAGTATTATATAGTGATTACTAACCAAGAAAAGGATTCTCTATCCTGGAGCAATGCTTCCTTTGGTTACTGTGAATGCATTCTGATTTATGCGGGGGACTATTTGTCTCAGGCTTCACTTGTTTCTCTCTCCACCTGGCCCCTGCTGAGCCCACATTTGCAGCATTGACCTTCCTGCTTTCTTTTAAAATTCTTCCTGTCTGCCCTGTCAGTTCTAAGCCTTACTTCTATTTTATGTTGCTTCATTTTATTTTATTTTCCTCTTTCAATCCTATTCTTCTCATCTTTACCTACTCCACCTCAAATATACATATCATTCTGCTGTTTTTGTGTTGCATATTTTTGGAAATATAAGTGACATTTTACTCTAATTTGGGGTGGTATGATTTTAAAATTGCAAGAATGCATTTAGCTCCAAGTTTCTTCCTGTTTTCTATTGCTAGAGGACATCAATATCATGCAGTGGCTAGAGTTAGGTGTCCTGGTTCTCAATATTTTCTTTACCACTTATTAGTCATCTGACCTTGAGCAAGTCACTTAAATTTGCTGTATTTCAATTTCCTCATAAATAACCTGGGAACAGTGGCAGCATCTATCTTGTAGGGTTTTGCAAGGAGCAAATGAATTAATAATGTCCAATGCTGAGAATAGTGGCTGACACATAATAATTACTACATGAGTGTGATCTATTACATTGTTTTATTTGTATTTTCTTTCAATTCTCTGTTTTTAAGATCAAACCATGTTGCTCTAATGTTGGGAAAAGCAGCAAAGGAGAAAGTACTTAAGGAGTGCCTACATAAATTGGTTATGAGTAACATATAAACAAGGAACAACGAACTGTGGAAGGCCACAGGAGGCCTCTGAGGAGGAAGGCCTCTCCATGCCTCATGTTCTGGTGCAGGGTGACCCAGGCTCTGTTACCATTAACATTGTGCTCAAGGATGTAAAACCCCTTCGTAGCACTATGATGAAGCCAGACTTGTAGGCTCCTTGTAAGCTCCATGTTCCACCAGCTGTACATAGATAATAAGCTAAAGATAACCACATTCTTGTTTTGTGAAACTCCCAAACTACCACTGTTATCAGTCCTTAGAATGACACACCAGTTCCGGCTCACTGATTCATCCCACTGTCACTCCACCCCTATCCTATAGATCAAAGTGATTGTAACCAACAAATAGTGTGGATGATCAGTGCTTTGGGCCTTCACTGTCTCCTCCAAAGTAATAGAGTGATGGCCCCCTGGTCCCACTTTCTCTCTTAATCTGTCTTTTTCTCATTCCTTTGTCTCCACCGAACTTGGGGTACCTACAGGTGTGTTGTGGGGCTGGTTCCCTACACTGTTACACACGTGTAATTCCTTAATCTGAATGCTGCCCCACCTTCTGTGGTATGCACCTACTTGACTTTATTTATTCAGTAGTCTAATAATGACTGCCTAGGTTGCTTTCAAATTTGTGCTATTGAAAACAAAGCAGCAATGAACATGTCCTCTTATAGGGCTGTGTAGGATATTTTTCTCATACAATGGGGTCATAAAATGTACCCCCACATTGCTTCACTGAATACTTCCCAATGTTTTTAGAATGGGTTTACCAGATTACACTCTAAGTGCATATTGCAGCTCCATGGATGTGGTGAGTTGTCCTTGGCTTCTAGTCCTATGTACAGGATTTCCATCTGCACAAAATCACCCAACTTAGCCTCCAGTTGTTGCTTGGAGTCTTCAAGGATATTCCACATATACTCAGGACACAAGTTCATTCTATGCTTAGAGGTAAAGTCGCTTTGTTCATTCCTACTCCAGCCCCATTCAGTCAAGTTTCCAGCCCCCACTGCACCACAGCTCCCTTTAAAGGGTCTTACAGCTGCTGCTCATGTTGCCAGGTACAAGACTCTTTTTGCCTCTGCACTTGGCAACTCTTACTGCTTCCAGAGATAGTAGCACTGGCTCACACCCTAGTTCTGGCTTTCTCTGCTGCCTAGGTATATCACCACCCCATCATCCTCTACTACCTCTGACACGTCTGAATCCCTGGTAGTCCATGTCCTTAATGTTCTAGGCCTATATTATGTTCTCTGGGTCTCTCAATGCTCTAAAGCCATGGAATTTTTCATGGAAAAGCAGCAAGAATGCCTTGCTCCTAGGATTCAATCCAGGATCTTTGTCATGTCTCTAGTCTCCTCAGATCTGTGACAGTTACTGTCTTTCCTTGTCTTTCATGATATGTACATTTTTGAAGATTATAGTTGTTTTATAAAACATCCCTCAGTCTCCATCTATCCAGTGTCTTTTCATTAATGGATTGAGATTGTGCATTTTTTAGTAAAAATGTCACAGAAGTGACGTGTCCTTCTCAGTGTACTTTATCAGGGAAGCGTGATGGCTGTGTGCCTTATGACAGTTGATGCTAACCTCGATTATTTGCTTAATTTAAGGCAGTGTCTGCTGGATTTCTCCATTGTGAAGTTACTGTTTTTCCTTTTTGATTAACAAACACCTTGGGAAAGATAATTTGAGAAATTCCAGCTTCTCAAATTTTCACCCACTAGTTTTAGTATTCACCAGTGGAGTCTTGCTACTGCGCTGGTCTAATGGCCACTTTCTACTCCCCTCATTCCTTCTATAAAGAAGAGATATATTACCCTCACATTTATTGATATTCATTTTATTCTATGAATTATAATCCTGTTTATTTGTATATTTATTTACATTTGCTCAAATGGTTTCAGCTTTGGCCACTGGGAGCCCATTAGTTGGGTCCTGTGTTCTTTCCCTGTGCTCTCTCAGCCTTTGTGGAGCAATTCCTTACCTTATGGCTCCTCAGGATGCTCCAGGATCATCTTGTTTCCCCTGTCTGAGCTGTAAGAATAACTACCTCTCCAAATGTTTCCTTTTATTGGAGAAAGTACTTAGAGACCAAAATGTGGGTCCTAAGATTAGTTCATTTCTTATGGGTATCATTGCTTTTAGGTCCTCTCAGCAGGTAGAATTAGGAAATATATGTATACAAACTCATGTACATATGGAGATTATCACCTATTATCTATCTATCATCTGTCTGTCTGTCTACTGATCTATCTCAAAGAAAATGTTCTAGATAGGCACTTTTTTATATCCTGCTTTTGCTTTTACTGTCCTCTGCCTAGCTCACTCTTAGGTCATATTTTTTCATTTGAATTATTTTTCCTATGGGAAACAAAAATTTTCCCATGGTAGAAAGTAGTAAAATCTCCTGCTTACCTATTACCAAGGGAGTTTTACCCACAGCTCCAGAGGTTAATGTGTATTCACATATATTTATATCTCCATCATAATCTGTCTATCTAGAAAAAGACCATGAGTTCATATTAGTACCTTCAATTCCAATCCAGCAGTGCAGGATTTATTCTAGTCTTCCCCTTTTACTGTTTGTAATTCTTTCTTCAATATTGAAAAACTTGGCTCTTATTATCTAGAAACTACTTATTTGCGTAATATTAGAATACAATTAAAGTATATTCAAATTTTCTAACCTATGTCCCTTCAAGAAACAAGTTTACTAACTAGAGTACAATATTCATGTACGGTTCCTTCTGTCTTTTGCCTTAAAATGTCCTATTAAAATACTGCTTTAAAAATGTACTAAGGTTAGTTTTTTTCCTTGAATCCCTTTACTATGGTTAAAAAGGATATTATGAAACAGACTGCAGTACTACAGTCATGAAGATTTTTTGGGGGGTGGGGGTGCAGTGGCATGATCTCAGCTTACTGTAACCTTGGCCTCCCAGATTCAAGTAATTCTCCTGCCTCAGCCTCCTGAGTAACTGGGACTACATGTGTGCACCACGACGCCTGGCTAATTTTTATATTTTTAGCAGAGACAGGTATTCACTATATTGGCCAGGCTGATCTTGAACTCCTGGCCTGCCTCGACCTCCCAAAGTGCTGGGATTACATGTGTGAGCAGTCATGAAGATTTTTAAAAGCATACATTTCTTCAGGTATGCAATTATTGAAATTTATAGCAAACTCCCCCAGTTTGTCTTTCAAATCTGACCTGTACCTGGCCTCTACTTTTCTTTGTTAGGACATTTAAGAAATCTGTTTATTCTCTCTCTTCTCATTAAAGTTTAATCCTTGATCCAGCTTCAGTTTTCCCACTGGACAGACACTCAAGGAAACAATGGTCAATTGGCTATTTTTGTTTTCCCTAGCATCGCATAATTTGCTGTACCAAGCTTCTGTGACTCTCCATGTTTTTCTGATTTATGTCAGAACCTCAGCTAAAAGCTCAGCTACTTAAACTTTTATCTTGGGGAAGAAGCTAACAATGAAAGTGTTAGGTGACTAAGACTTCTTTCTCCACTGACTCTGTGGGTGTGGCTGCAGGCTGGCTAGCTAGTGAGGACTGTTATATGGCATGGGCCTGGAGAAAGTTTGGTTAGATGAGAATGAAACTGCTCCTTGGGCCCAGAATTCTTCTGGTAAGAAAGATCAATCTGGGGCAGAGTTGCCAAGGGGATGTTTGTCATTTCCCCAGATAAACTACCATATTGAATTGTGGGAACAACAGGAATCTTTGCAAAAGACAGAATTCTGATGTCATCTCAGATTTTTTCTTCTTCTAGCTTTGAAACATTCTCTTAGCTTTCACTGTTGTTACTTCTTTGACTGTGATCCCTCAGATCCAGCTAAGCATGTCATCACCAGCTCAGGCACCCTGACACAACTGGGGCCACACTCTATCCTGTGTGTCTCTGCCTACTTCCTTTAATCCTCAGTCATGACCCCAGTTTGCCATCTCAGTTCTACTTTTGCTCATGTAGCTGCCCTACCCTGAGGCCTGGTGGTGACTCTGATGCTGAGTGCACCCTTTACTTAACCCAAGCAAAATGTGCCAGGCAGGTACTTTTTTGTATCTTATTTTCACTTTAACTGTCCTCTGCCTACTACACTCCTAGGTCATATATATTTTTTTAATTTGATCTGTTTTTCCATGGGATTTTTATTTCCGTGGTAGAAAATAGTGGGATCTCCCTTTTATCCATCACCAAGGGAGGTTTACCTATAGCTCCAGAGATGTATATATATTCATATGTATTTATAGCTCCATCAAAATACACAATAAATCCCAAGCCCGATCATAAGGAGGATGTGACACTGTGCCATCACCTACACTGTCATCTACAGTTATTAAGCTGTGAACTCCCTTCTGCAGCCTTTCCTCACCCTCCTGATTTTCATACTGTTTCATTAATTCTCGCTATCTACATTTTTGGCTCTTTAGGCAGGTATTTGTGTGTAAGGGGAGGGTTAAGGATTTTGGTCTGAGTGAATTACAAACCACAGGTCCTGTTGGCATAAACTAAATTATTTTTATCTGCTAAGCCTAGGTTCTTCCACCTCTATAAATCTCTAGAAACTTCTCCATGTATATATCTTTAAATTTATTCATTTTACTCTGTACAAAGCTTATTTATACTTCTTCAATTACTTTGACTTACTCATCAGAGCTGCTCATGGCAATGAAACATTTAGTGAGAAACCATATAAAGACAATTAATTTGAATTTCCCCCCATCTCTGTTCAGACATGGGTTGAAGGCATGGAGTGAGTCCAAGAGTGGAAAATTTGTTAGTACATGGAACTCAGCTTTTGGTAAAGGGACTTTTACTGCTATCACTCATCAAGCTTTATTAGGCTTCTGATCAATTTCTAATTAAAGAAAACATGAATCCTCATATGACAAGGGGAAAAGGTGATTCCTAAGTAAAGCACTGAATGTCTTGTCTCTTATCCCAATCTGTCAAAACAAATCAAAACACTTACTGGTAGTTTTAATCTAGACCCCCACAATTCCTTGTTTGCTTTTATAGGTATAAGAAATCCCAAAAGTTCTTCCTGCATTTTTATTCTATTGTTTGAGATCATTTTGGGAAAAGAAATATACTTCAGATCATTTGGTGAAAGATGACTAATGTTAATTTTATTTTAGACTCTATAAATATAATTTTATATTATTTATTTTAGATGGATTTATTACTTTCAGATTTCTGCTCTGGTATAGCATAATAATTGATCCCATATTTCTCAGAGAAGCTGGTAAGAAATATATCACTCTGATACAGTGTAACTCTATAGAAAAAATCTCCACTATTTCTTTATGAAATACTAAACATAAATTTGTTTAATCAAATTCCTTTGGAGACAGATGAGAAGGGAGATGGGGGACAATTTATTAGGAAATAATAATAAGATCAGTTTCATATCAATGACCAATTAGCAGAAATGCCAGTTTATCACACAACAGGTATGTCTATTTTATATAATTGAGTTTGTTTCTCAAACCAGATATTTATAAGTAAACTCTAGACTTGTTTTATGTTTTCTCTCTGTCATATAAATTATATTTATGGCTAATCCATTCACAGAACTACCAAGCTAGATCAGATTATAAAAATAATTTAGCTAACTTCCCATTTTATATTTGGAGAAACTGAGGGAATAGTCAAGAGACATGTTACAGTACCTTTAGCTACTTTTCTACTCTCCTTAATAGCCTTTGCCTAATTCAAATGATACCATATTCACCCAGATCACTTTCTGCATGCTTATCTGCTTTTAAGCAGATGTTTATCTCATATAAAGAAAATGGAAGTCATGGGAGAAATACCTACCAGATAATCAGTACACTTTTCTATAAAGATTTTGTGAATCTGGTAACACAATCCTGGAAGCAGGTTGAGAATGACCTGTTTCCACTATTACCTGGTTCCTTCTTTCTTGAACAAGAGTATGATCACTGGAGGGGGTCAGCTGATGCTTTTATTCCAGTCTTTCCACCTGGATGCTACCTCCTTTGCAACACATATTTGAGTTTATGCTTTCCATTTATTGTTCAAGTAAAGAAGTGACAGAAGTATGATATAGACCATGACTATGGTGCCAAGTAAGGCACATCACTGATGGGTGAATTTCATGAATTTATTTGAAGGGAACTTTAGCAGATAGAGATAAGAGCTGGAATGGAGCCAGAGTATCAGGGTGTGGAAATGCCATGCAGTGGTAAGAAGGCTGGTTGAGAAATTCAGCCTGAGTTCTACTTCTAAATTTGTCAGTAGTTATGTGATGTTGGGCTAGCCAGTTAAAGTTTCTGGGATTAGTTTTCTGAATCTGATAAATGAGAAAGTGGATTAGAAGAGTAGTTGGTAAACTCAAAAGCCTTCATGGGCCACGGAGTTAAAATAAAAACTTGAAATGGCTTCGTATAAAACAATGAGGAGCTATAGAGACTGTGAATAGTGCACATGTACCCTAAACACATTCAAATTAAAATTTAGTGAAAACGTTTTACTAAATATTGGTGAAGATGTACAACAACTAGAATTCACATATTGCTGGGGAGTGTATAGATTAGTTCAATTGTTTTGGAAAACTGGTTGGCAGTTAGAAGTATAATTTTTAACTATGACTTGTGAGCTCACGATTTAACTCCTGTGTAGAAACACATCAGAAATCAATGTTTATGTCCACCAAAAGACATTTAAAGAACTTTTCAGAGTGGCTTTGTTCAGACACAAAAGGCTATATATTATTTAATCTGTGCAAAATTTTAAAATAATCAAAATTATTCTGGGGTGATAGTTGTCAGAATAGAAGTAATTTTGGGTTATTTTGGCTATGTAAGAGTGGTATAAGAGACAATATAGACACATGAACACGTATGTTCATCGCAGACAGCAAAGACATAGAATCAATCTATATCCACCAGTGGTGGACTAGATATGCATGTTTTCATGCATACACCATGGAAACATCGCACATATGCAGCCATTGAAAAGAATGAGATCTTGTCCTTTTCAGCAACATGAATGGAACTGGAAACCATTACCCTTAGTCAATTAATTAATGCAGGAAGAGAAGTCCAAATGTTGTGTGTTCTCTCTTATAAGTGGGAGCTAAACATTAGGTACACATGAACACAAAGACAAGAACAATGGACACTGGGGCCTACTTGAGAGTGAAGGGTGGGAGGAGGGAAAGAATAAAAAAACTATCAGGTCCTATGCTCGTTACCTGGGCAATGAAGTAATCCATATGTGAAGCCTCCACAATAGGCAATTTACTTAGGTAACAAACCTGCCCATATAACCCCCAAATCTAAAATAAAAGTTAGAAAAATAAGTTTATTTTTTTATCCGTTACAATTTTTTAGAACATTTTATACAATAATTTTTACTCAACTTTGTAATGTCATGTAAATTTTATTTCTATTTTTGATCATAAATTTATTATTTCTGAAGACAGCATATTCAAAGAAAATTAAAACATCCCATCACACACACACACACACACACACACACACACACACACACACACAGTGGTATAAGAAACTGTGAGAATTTTCTGTATCTTGATGGGATGTAGTTATATAAGAATATACATATGTAAAAGTTCACTGAAGATGTGAACCCTTTACTGTATCTAAGTCATATCAATATATAGAAAGAAAAATTAAAACAGTAAAAGAGAAAGGAAGAAAAAGAAGAATGAAATAAGAAAATTAAAAAAGGAGAAAGAAACATTTTGTTGGGGAAAATAAAGCCATCTCTATATAGATGGAATTCTGCCTAGAGACTGCCACTTTTCTATTCCTGGGTTTGGTGATCTCTAAAATCCTCTTCAGCTATAACATGCAATGATTGTTTGAATAAGAAAAAATGTAAGGTGAAAATTTGAGAATGGCAAAGTAAAGTTAACACCAACTTTTATGGCCCAATATTATGATTGTCCATGGGCCCATTAACAAGAAAATGATACTAACGATAAAAATTCTAAATTGCTGTGTCAAGTCCCCACTTTCCTTACCCAAAAGCTATAGTTACCTTGTGCATCATAACACTGACTGTAAATTAGGAAACTCATTTTACTTCCTCCATCTGCAGAGACCAGTGCTTAAAGAGGGTGTGTTTGGAATGGATTTTACAATTCAAATTTAGTTGCACGAAGTCTTACCACTCTGAGCAAAAATAAAAATCTTCCCTCTGCTATTATAATCAAAACAATACCCTGAGCTTATAGCTCCATGTACGTATTGCAACCAGAGTGATTCAGGTTAAACTCTAATTTAAATACCTAAGAAATTTAGGAGCAGGTGAAACTAGCATCTGCTTTCTTGATATATTTGCTGGGAGGGAAGGAATTGTCACCCACAGGTTCGGAAGAACGTTGCCTTCTTCCCAGAGTTTCTTTTATTTTAAATTTTTTATTCTACTTTAAGTTCAGGGATGTATGTGCAGAATGTGCAGGTTTGTTACTTAGGTATACATGTGCCATGGTGGTTTGCTGCACCCATCAACCCATCATCTAAGTTTGAAGCCCTGCATGCATTAGGTTTTAAGCAGTGACAGAAATCCACAAAGTCATGCTTTACAAGGAATTATAGTATTGAGTTATTATACCCTGGCATGACTATACTTCCTTTTGTATAAATATGGTCTCTTAATTAAGATTTTAAAACTCTTTGAAGAAATAAAAGAACTAGTATTTATTTATGTATTTTTAAACTTTTAGGTTCAGGGTTGCATGTGAAAGTTTGTTACATTGGTAAACGCATGGCATGCAGGTTTGTTGTATGGATTATTTCATCACCCAGGTATTTAAGCCCAGTAACCAATAGTTATTTTGTCTGCTACTCTCTCTCCTCCCATCCTCAACGCTTAATTAGACCCCAGTGTCTGTTGTTTCCTCTTTGTGGTCATGAATTCTCGTAATTTAGCTCCTACTTATAAGTGAGAACATGTAGTACTTGATTTTCTGTTCCTGCACTGCTAAAGATAGTAGTCTCCAGCTCTGACCATGTTCCCAAAAAGACATGAACTCGTTTTTTTATGGCTGCATAGTATACATATAGCATATATGTACCACATTTTCTTTGTCCAATATGTCATTGATGGGCATTTAGGTTGATTCTATGTCTTTGCTATTGTGAGTAGTGCTGCAATTAACATTTGTTTCCATGTGTCTTTATGGAAGAATGATTTATATTCCTCTGGGTATGTACCTAGTAATGCGATTGCTGGGTTGAATTGTAGTGCTGCTTTTAGTTCTTTGAGGAATTGCCACATGCTGCTTTCCATAATAGTGAGGAATTCCACACACATTTCCACCAACAGTGTGTAAGTGTTCCTTTTCTTCTGCAACCTCGCCAGCATCTGTTACCTTTTGACTTTAATAATAGCCAAAACTATCATTTATTGAACTTATAATATATATACAGCTTTTAACTTCTATCCTTCACTGAATTCTAAAACACTATTTTACAGATGAAGAAAGCGAGCCTTTGTGGATGTAAACACCTAGCTCTCGGTGAAATACTCAGAATTTATCTTGAATTTGTCTGACTTTAAAGCTTGTTCTCCTTCTACCTTCTAGTGGTTCCTTTAAAAGAAGAATCTACATTTAAAACAATTTGCTCTGAGTTTGGAGTCACCTACGACTTTAAGTAAATGTTAAAGTACTGGCATAAATATTAGACCACAGATTTAGTTTTCCAGGAGATATTGCTTGTTTCCATTTCCTATGAATCAGAGTTACTTCATTTTTTTCTTCTTTCTGTTTGGTAGAAAGTTGACCTCAGTCAATTCAAGATGTGCCTAATTTTGGGTAACCTGCATTCCTGAAGTTACCCATCAGTCTTTGCAGGAGAGTTGATAAGTGTGGTGCTTATCTGTTGAAGTTGGCCTGTGTCACTAGACCATGTGGGTTACAGATTTGTCTTTCAGAGTTTACGATATTCTCAGGTGTGACTCCATGTCTAATACTTCCTTGAATACTTTTTTTTTATATTTTCTTTCTTCCTTTTTTTTTTGGAGACAGAGTCTTGCTCTATTGCCCAGGCTGTAGTGCAGTGGTGTGATCTCAGCTCACTACAACCTCTGCCTCCTGGGTTCAGGCAATTCTCCTGCCTTAGCCTCCTGAGTAGCTGGGATTACAGGTATATGCCACTACATCTCACTAATTTTTGTATTTTTAGTACAGATGGGGTTTCAGTATGTTGGTCAGGCTGGTCTTGAACTCCTGGCCTCGTGATCCACCTGCCTTAGCCTCCCAAAGTGCTGAGATTACAGGCATGAGCCACCCCGCCCAGCTTTTTTTTTTTTTTGGTGGGGGGTTTACTATTTTCTAGGTCAAGAGAAACTCTGCAGGCTGTCTCTGGCCATGCTGTCATATCTTTTCTACTGATCCTTAACACTACAGAAGTTTGCCTACTTGTTGGGATGGGGGTTGTTGAGAACAGAGAGATGACTTTGGTGCTTTTGTGCTCTTGTGCTTTTCCAAGCTCTCTTTTCTTGAGTATTTAAATGTGACTGGGTGTTGTCACTTTCCCTTCCTTACCCTCATGACAGAAACCTTGTAGTCAAGGAAAGGAGGATGGTAAAGGTATTAAATAACACATTCTTTGAAATCATTTTCATGTTATATGGAGACTTCTTTTGGCTCCCTCAATTGGATTATCCATAAAAACTCTCCCTAAAGAAAATGAATGCCCAGTTAAGATTAGAGAAATCAATGGGAAAAACCCCTGTATAGACTGGGAAATGTTAAGCATATTCTCTATGTCATGAATATAATCAACACGCAGTTAATACTTAAGTTAAATGAAATATTACAGAAGAGGTAATGTATTTGTCAGCCTAAGAATTTTCAAACCTGGATGTGCATCAAAGTCACCTGTAAAGATTTTAAAATTTGGATTTCTAGGCTCCATCCCTGGAGTTTCAAACCTAAAGATTTGAGGAGCAGTTGAAAAACACTGCTAAAAAACAATCAAAAAACCCTCATAAAATTGGACAAATTTGAGAACTACCAGCTTAGCTGATCTGCCTACCCAGGTTTATTCAGTATTACCCCATGAAGTGCAGAGCAGGATCCTAAGGAAATAGAATATTGATAAGTATTTTGGTAGTAAAAGAAGTATGAATATATCTGAAACATAGTAGACATGCTTGGAAATACAGAATGTAAACTTTTGTGCATACATTTTATTTGTCTCAAGATCAAGGAATGGATTTGGGGTATCTATAACCCTACCTCTTCAGAGACTCATTGCCTTCTGGATTTCTAATCCTCTTTCCACATCAAAACAGGTATAATTTGATGCCACTTACTTTAGCAAAAAAAGTAATGTATATACATGTGTTAATTCCCAAGTCACTTGAACTTTAGCATTTTATTTTTAATATTGAAATAGAAGCTTTGTGTTTTAGTAAAAGATTAGTTGGGGAACCAGTCTGAGAGACATTTTTAGAGCTGGAATGGCCTTCTTGTTTCAAAAATCATATTACATTTGATGCTTGCTTTAAAATTAAATGTACTTCAGTAATTTTAGTTATGTCTTGGTGGTGGTGGAGGAGGAGTAGGATGGAGGACACAAGACAACAAAAAGCCCAGGATAATCCCACTTGCTTCTTTCCCTTCATGTTAATTCATGCATTTATCCAAATACTTATCGAAAGACATTGTTGTCAGTGATTAGAAACAAGATCAATGTGTATTAGTCAGGTTCTCCAGAGAAACAGAACCAATAGGTTGTACTTGTGTGTGTGTGTGTGTGTGTGTGTGTATCTGTAAGTACATATGTGCCTGTGTATCTATATGTATATATACATTTATATTCTATACATAGAATACATGTATATGTATGTATATGTATATATATATTCTATATGTATTCTACTTATATGCATTTATATGCCCACATATGTATTCTATATACTTGCATTAATACTTTACATAGACATATATATGTATTCTATTTATATATTTGTACATATAAATAAGTATGTGGAAATATATTACATATATATGTGTGTCTATATACATGTAAAATATGTATGAGAAGAGATTTATTAGAGGCACTGGCTCCACAATTACAGAGGCTGAGAAGTTCCATGACAGGCCACCTGCTAACTGGATACCCTAGATTACCAGTAGGGTGGTTCAGTTCAAGCCAAAAGCTTCAAAACCCAGAAAGCTGGTAGTGCAACATCTAGTCCAAGTCTAAAGGCTTGAGAATCTGAGGTTGAGGTGGGGACCACTGGTATAAGTCTTAGAGTTCCAAGGCTGGAGAGCATGGAGTTCTGATATCCAAGGGCAGGTGGAGGAGAGCACTCCAATTCCAGGGGGAAGAAAGAGACCCATTCAGCTTTCTTCTGTTATTGTATTATCCAGGCTTCCAGCCAATTGGGTGGTGCCCACCCACGTGCGGGTATACCTTCTCCACTCAGTCCACACATATTCACACACCAATCTCCTCTGGAAACATCCTCACAGAGATACCCCCAAAATAATCTTTTACCAGCTTTCTAGGTATTTCTTAACCCAGTCAAGTTGACACCTAAAACTAACCATCACAAACAGTGAGATGTAGCTTTGACTTGGGAAAACGTAGAGTTCATGGAAAAAGAGAGATACACAGAAATTTCAGTAAAACCTAAGTGGTATGTTAGAAGTCTCAGTGGACCATTATGTGCAACATATAACCATGTTTAGGGACATTAAGAAATGTTTTCTAGAGATAATGGATGCAAATGGGGTCTTGAAGAATGAATACAATCTTCTGGCAAACGGGGTGCAAAGAGGGAAGGGCACTTCATGAAGAAGAAGCAATGTGCAAAGGCAGGGTTAGGAAAGGAAAGGGTGTGTGTTTAGAGAAAGTATTGTTAGCTTGATACAGTTGGAAAATGAGGATAATGGCAAGGTACAAGGCTTGCACAGGTTTGGAAAGGGCACAATATTCACGTCAATGATGTTAAACTTGGTTCTGTGGGCACTAAGGGACATACCAAAGGTTTTTAAGCAGAGGGGTGACATGACAAGGTTTATAGAAAAAAAAATTATACTGCAAGTCCCTAGGGGATGAATTAGAGGAAGAAGCTGGTGGGGCAGAAGGACACGTTAGTCCGGGAGCCAGAAGATGAATGCTTAAAATGAAACAATTACAGAAGAAATGAGAGAACAGGTGATGTGGAAAGTAAAGAATCAGAATAGACAGGACTTGGTACGAGAACGTCTTTATTCTTAGTTTGGATTCTCTCAGATGCTAACCCTGAGATAAGGATGTGAGTGGATGGAGCACAGAAAACGCCGGAAGGGAAGCGGGAGAGGGGCGAGGAGCGGGTAAATGTGGCTAGCGGTGCCTTGCTGCCTGGCGACCACAGCCGAACTCTGGGGAACCCAGGAAGATGTGCGGAATATGTTCCTCAGAATTTTCCCTCTTGAGGAGAGAGGGAACTTCACCTTCAAGTGGAGTAACGGAGAGGGGGAGGTTGTAGTGATTTGAAGAGTGAATGGAATGCCTAAAAGTAGTAAAAATCTGTCTCAAATCGATTTAATCTATTGTTGAGGAGAAAGAGTGAAGACAGTAGTTTGAGAAAGACACGAAACCGATTAAGAAACTGGGGAGATTGAAGTTTCCTTATTGGCCAAAGGGAACGACTTAAAGAGACCGAAGATGAGAGGGAGAGGCCTGCCATTGCGGGTGGAAAACATTGCCCGCCATGTTGAGGGTGTGTGTCAAGCCGCAGTTCCAGCAGCGGCCGCTTCTGAGGGAAGTGGATGAACACTTCGTCCTCTCAGGAGAAAGGGGAGGTGAGGTTTACGGAGGCGTATAGATACATTTTGAGGTGGAGGAAGCTCCGTGGAAGGAGTTCATGTCTGAGGGTTTCATGTTTCTGCACAGTAAAGAGAAGAGCACGAATGAACCTAAGATGGGTGACTTGTCTTCCTCACAGACGTGAAGACCAGGATGTCTCTTTGTTCCTCACTGGCTCCGTAGCGTCCTGAAGTGAGGCTGGAAAGCCACACTCCCCCTAACTAGTTATTGAGTTTAATGAAAGAGCCAAAAGTGCGTTATATTATACTAACAGGAAAGGTGTCAAAAATATCTGGGTTCAAATCCCATCTTGCTGTATCACATTGAATAAATTACTTAAGTGTTAATTCTTAGGGATGTAGTGAGGATGGAATATTATTTGGCGGATAGAAAGATAAAAAGTAATTATACATGACTTTTATTCTGCTCAGCATCATCCATCTCACCTAGTAAGTATACCTTGATTTTAGGATATGAACTTTTCTCTTTGTTCTGTCCTATAACAAAGGAAAGCATACATTAAAGCTTGACTTTTTATTCAAGGATTCTTAAATGTTATAATATTCTCTAATAAAATAGGAACAAATGATTGGAAAACAAAATTTGCCATCCTAAGGCGAAGTATGTATGCACATATTTTCTCATTCTCATTCGGAATTAAATACAGCACCTAAAGTTTGAAAAGGAGGTTATTTAATGATGTCGGATTTTAAAACTTTCCTAAATGTTACTCAGCACCAGGAGGGATCGCTAATTTCATAGAAAGCAGAATTAAAATACAGCAGGTTTCTGAGAAGTTAGAGAAAGAAGAGAAATCAATAGAGTGTGGTTTAGTCAAGATAAATGGAAAGCAGTTCACTAGGGAAAGACCAAATCTGAAGGAAGAAGAAAAAAAAGAATATAAGCCAGAAAATGTAGGTTAGAAGTCATTAATGTGGGTGGAAAAAAAGGTGCTAAGATGAAAGTCATTAACAAATTTGATGTGAGCTTGCAATGAGATGCTACTGCAAAAAAAAATGGATGAATGTCATATGAGAAAGTCTTCACTGATATATGTAAGACCTGGGGAATAAATATTCCCCCCCACTTTTTTTTAAGCAGATTTCTGGGTCTCTATATAAAATAATTCAGCTATCCTATGGCCCTCACTTTCTGCTTCTTGAAATGGCTCTGAGATTTAACACACAATGCAAAACAATAATGAAAGTTGCCCACATAACTGGAGAATTATGAGGCCTGTTGCATTACACTGGACCACTTGCTCTTCTTTAAACTGCTGCATCTCATCACCCTTCTGTTCCTTTGCTGTTTTTTCCCCTCTGCCTGGTCCTACATTCCTCCAATCTCTGGGTACAGACATTCATTTCGTTCATCTAGGGCAACCTTAAATGTAACCCCATTGGTGAAGACATTTTTGATGTCTGCTGCTGTCTTCAATATGCCATACTGCCTTCTGTCTGACTGCCTTCCCATGAGAAACAGGATGAGGTGAGAGGAAAGTACTAGAATGGGAGAGGAGGTGGAGGGATGTGTGCTATGGGTTTGACATGGGCAAGGCTGGGTCTGGAGATTACAGAATTACCTTTATTTAAGGAAGCCCTGATTTAAGTTACAGGATCACAAAGTAGAAAGCACACTCTGTGAGAGATGCTCTTGAGGATACAGAGAGGTTTGGGGGGATAAATGATTTCAATGGACCTCCTTGAAAGCATATCACTAAATTTCTGCACTGGTTATCAAGGTATTATCTCTCAGCTCCAAATCTTTGCTCAAGAGGCCCAGAACATAAGACTAGATCAGCAAAATTCATCTGTTTGGTGGCTATTTTTTGTTACATGGATTTATTATATCATCAAGGACCCCAGGAGATGAGATGTACTCTCACCAAAGGACACAAAAATAGTAGAAATATTGCTCCTTCCCATATACTGAGTGATATGGAAGGCTGCCAATGTTGAGTGGCTCTGCAGAAGGTTCAGGCTATCTTTGGACTTGGGTCATATGATCCAGTTGACCCTCTAATATTATTGGTGCTAATGGTGAGAAAAGACTCAGTGTAGATGTTCACAGCAGTCTTCAATGAGAAAAGCACAACACAGGCCTCTAGAACTTGAATCCAGACCATGGCAATTACAGTGGAGAATTATAAGTTATTTTAGAAACCAGTTCCTCATATGTAGGGATCCTGGTAGAGACTGAAACCTTGATCACGAAGCACCAAGTGACTATGCAGTTGAACTACCTATTGTTGACTAAGTTATGTTGTATCAGCAGAGTGAAGTTGTCAGAAAGGCCAGCAACACTGGATCACAAGATGGAGATGGTGCATCTGAAACCAAATTCAGGAAGGGCCAGAGGACATGAGTAAGATGCATAAGCAGATCAGATACCCACTATAGTGGTCATGTGGTGGGTCTAGTATGACCGACTAAATGAAGAGAGGATAGCTTAAGTTTTGTTTATGAATGAGTCCACTTGGTATGTGTGTACAAGCTGAAAATGGATAGTGGCTACATTATAAACACATTCAAAGATGGCTTTGAAAATAGTGGAGAAGGAAAATCTTCCTTATGTGCAGACCTGTGAGCCATGAACTCCACTTTGTATGGAATGAGAAGTGGACCAAGGTAAAAATGGATGCAAATTCCTGGGCAGTGGCTGATCTCCTGTCTGGCTGGTCAAGGGCCTGGAAGGAAAAGAAATAGAAGTTCAAAGACAAGGAATTCTGGATTAGGAGCATGTGATGGACATATTAACATGAGTGTAATCTGTCTGTCACACATTGATGCTACCAGGAGGCATTCACTGTGAATGGGTCATGGAACACCAAGGAGACAAAATGGCATGGCCAGTAAGTGTTACCCAGCCTTTGTCACCAGCCGCCCTGGATCTGGCCTAATAAACACATTACTGGAGTGGCCATTGTGTCAGAGATGAACACTGTGCATAGGCCTGACAGTAGAGTCCCACATTTGCCAAAGTCTGTCTAGATACTGGTGCCTCTGAATGTCCAACCTGGTACCAACAAAGACCAACTTTGAGCCCTCTAAATGGCACTATTCTTTGAGAATTCTGATTTGGTGGCAAGGAGACTGCATCCTGGACAGGGGCAGGACTTTGTCCAAAGAAATGGGTGTATATTCTTTGCATGAATTTGCCTTCCTGGCCCTCAGTGCCTCAGCTAGCACTGTCATCCTGGAGCTTTTAGAATGCTTGATCCACAAGTGTGGAATTCTACTCAACAAATCATCCCGGATGCGATTCCACTTTCAGCAAATGAGGTGTGAGAATGGGCCCACAACATCTGGATTTACTGGTTGTATCATGTCCTTACGGTATCAAGAAATAACTGGCCTGTTGCTCTAATAGGCCTTCTAAAGACATAGCTGAAGCTCCAGTATGAAGGTAATACTCTGAAAGATGAAGCACCATTCTCAGAATGCACCCTACACATTTAATCAGAGACCTAAGTGTGGTGCTCTGTCAACAACAGGAAGAATATATGGGCCCAGGGACTAAGGTGGGTAGCAGAAGGGTTCCTCATGCCATCACCTCTGACGTGCTGGAGAACATTGCATTTCTCATCCCTATAACTCTGGGCATTGCCGTGCTAGAGTTCCTTGCCTGAAGTGAGAGGACTCTTGCAAGGAGACATAGCAAGAGTTTCATTCAGCTGGAGCACTTTGTACATCTTGTTTTCAGGGTCTCACAGGTAAGAAGAGGGTCATCATTTGGTAGGGTAATTGACACTGATCAGCAGAAGGAGGTAGCAAGGTTTTCAGACATGGATGGTTGAGTGGAATGTAGAGAAAGCAGGTAATCTCTGAGCACATCTTGGTACTCTCTTGCCTTAACATAACTCTAAATGGACACATGCAGCAACTCCGAAGAAACAAGCATGTGAAAACCAAGAGATCAGATACTTCAGAAATCAAAGTTTGGGTCACACCAGCAGGTAGGCCACCAGGACCTGTGAACATGGTAACTGTGAGGGAGGAGAATGTAGAGATTCTCTGTGTCACTGATCCCAATTGCATTTTTGCTCTTTATTAACTGCAATGCTAATTTAATTTTATAAATATATTTTAAATGCCTTATAATTCTTCTGGACCTCTCTGATTTAAAATTCTTACTGTCTCTTTTTAAAAAGTTTTAAAGTCTGGCAGTTTACATGACTTTCTGCCAAAATTTCACAGCAATTTTTAAAGTATATTTCTGAGGATTCTTCTACTTTACGACTCAGAAGTCTTCTCTTTCTCTAAGCCTTCTGAAAGATGTTTTCTTTTCCTTGTCCTGCAGTATTCTGAATTCCTGTTTACTTATATTTAAGTGGTAAGAGCTCTCTTCACATCTGGCAGTTGTCAACCACCAGGGAATATATATTGTCCTTGGCTTTAATCTCTGTCCATTTGGCAGTAGGTCAACACTCCTTCGCATATTTTTAGCAGCTTGGCAAGTTGATGTGTTCAGCTCAGACTTAAATTCTCTCTGTATAATGAGCTCCACAGATTTCCTACAACTATATTGGCTTTAAGTAGCAGAAATTCTCCTAGGAAGCTTCAGTGAAAGCAAAAACAAAATTTAAGATGAATTGCAGCAGTATATCTTGGAAACTGATGAGTAACAGAAACCATTGGTCCAGGGATAAAATGTCCTTGGGACTTCCTCTTTGTGTCTTCTTTGCCTTGGGTTTGCTTCCCACCATTGTCTTCCTGCCTCCTACCCTCCCTCCTCTTATTTCTGGCCAGCCTTCTCTAATTCACTCAACTCTTCTGCTATGCCAGCTGGTATGGTCTAAGCCATGACCATCATTAGCTCTCATATAATATCTTCTGTGGTGCAGCTAACCTCACTGATCTGAAATCTTGTTTTCCAATCCAAATGACCTCAGAAAGGGGTTTATTGGCTTAGTGATTTTTCTCCCATGCTGCAGTCAACTGTTTGTCATGCAATGCAGTCACATGGTGTGAAAATAATCATTACCACATAGGTGAAGGGAGAAAAATGGTTCTCTGAGAAGTGTGTGTGCTGTATGCTGTTGGGGTGAGGCAGGGGTGAGGAGCAGGCAGGAGGGGGCTGGATTGGCAGTCTACTTATTAGGTCTTTATTCACTGTCATCCAGTCTGAATTTCACTACCCTAGCTCCTTATACCTAGCTCCTTAATGATATAAATAAATAGGAGAATGGAAAGTTCAGTCCACAGTAAACACTGCTGCTAAGACTCTTCTTGTTTTCATCATTGTCTACTCCTGATCCACCTTGTAGAAATTTCAGTTTCCAATTTTCCACCTGCTGTCGCCAATTTCCTCCATGTTCTGCTTATCTATGATTGGAATTTGGAGTTTCCAACTGGATATAGGGAACTAGTATTGGACGGATAAGGGAATGTAGGAGGCTACCTCAGATAGTATTGTCTATGCGAGATGTGGAGTGATTTTCTGGTTTATTTATTTTTTAAGGCATAGACAAAGAGGAGGGATGAGGAGGAGTATTTCTACTTATTTCCAGGTGGGTGGTGTCATAGCACAGGTGGCTCACAGGTGTCCTTCTAGCCAGTCCTGTTGTCCTTGTCATTGATAGTGATGTATTACAGATTTAGTTAGCTTTCGCTTCCTGTTTACAATATTAGGAGTTTTCAAACTTTGTATTTTGTTAATTTGGTATTATATTTTGAAAGTGGAAGTGAGGCCAGTGTTGGGGTCTCTAACCCTAATCTGTTTAAAACTGAATATTGATTATATTATAATTTGTTGACCAAATGATTTCATTCTTTTTTTTGAAATAGATATTTACTATTTTTTACTAAAGAATCAGCATATACTTTAGCATATACATAAAAAGACAACAAACAATGACCACTGAAAAACTAGTTATACCTTTGGACCACAGTTTTCTGTCCTTTAGTTTACATGTATTAGAAATGCTTTGCTAACTGAGAAGGACTACCTATTTTTCTATTAACTTCATTTGATTTTTCTTTATATTTAATTTCTAAATAGCAGAGCACTTTTAAATATTATAATTAACCATAAAGTAGGTTAAATAATTTAAAAAGCTATGCATTATTAAAATAACCAGAATATCCATCTGTTGTGGTTAAATACATAATTTGTTTTAAAATATGAGTGTGAAAAATATAATAATTAATAAAATCAGCATGGGAAATAACTAAAAAAAAGCTTTCAATAGGCTTTCCCACCTGGCTATGATTTTTGAAACCCTAGCAGTTTATAAAAGGAAATTAGTATTTGATAAAAAAATTAGAAAAGTGGGTAGAGATTTGGTTAAGTAAATTAAAAAAGGGATTTTTAAAATATGAATGAAATAACATCAACACTATTTTGTAGAAGAATATTGATAAAGTCTACCAAGAGAGTCCTGAAACATTTTGTGCATTTTAAATGCACTTGATTCTTCTAGGTAATGATGCTCTATTATAAGAAGAGTCAATATTTGTATGACACAAGATTAAACAATAGATTGTCTGAATTGGCCTCATTCATTTGACTTGCTGATAATATCCTCTGAATTGAGAAGCATATGTTAATATTCATTTTTATTTTTGCAGTGCCAAATTAGGCTATGAATTCAGACTAAAATATAGTACTGCAAATTTGGAAGCACAGCAGCCAATGTTTAAGGGGTGCTATGGCTTGTAGATGATCTGTTTGGCCCCTTCCAGTCTCATGTTGAAATGTGAGCCCCAGTGCTAGAGGTGGAGCCTAATGGGTGGTGTCTGGGTCATGGAGGGGATTTCTCATGAATGGCTTGGTGCCATTCTCCTCATAGTGAATGAGTTTCACTCTACTGCTTCCTGCAAGAATTGCTTGTTAAAAGAGCCTGGAACCCTTGCCTGCTCTCTCTTGCCTCCTCTCTCATCATGTGATTTCTGTACTCAGAGCTCCCCTTCACCTTTCACTGTGAGTGGAAGCAGCACGAGGCCTCACCAGAAGCTGTGTAGATGCTGGTGCCATGCTTCTTGTCCAGCCTATGGAACTGTGAGCCAAATAAACATCTTTTTTTAATAAATTACCCAGCCTCAGGTATTTCTTTATAGCAACACAAATGAACCAAGACAAGGGGTCAGAAAACAAATAGCAAAATTCATGATGGCCAACAAGTTTCAGCTTCAACTGCTGAAGTGGAGGAATACTTGGTAATGGGAATGAGAGATCCCTAATAGGGAAAAATGATAAGTAATGAAAGGAGAAATTGGATAAAGCTTGGACAAAGAGATGATGTATTTAAAATTTCTTGTGTAATAAAAATGTAAATGATGAGTCATAGTATTAAAACAAACTTATCTGGAGCAACCATCCAATCTTTTTTTTTTTTTGAGACAAGGCCCAGGCTGGAGTGCAGTGGTGTGATCTCGGCTCACTGCAACCTACACCTCCCAGATTCAAGCTCTTGCCTCAGCCTCCCGAGTAGCTGGGATTACAGGTGTGATCCCCCATACCTGGCTAATTACAACCAGCCAATCTTAGCAAAAGACTTTTACCAAGGATTTATTTCAATAGATACTGCCCATGTCCTCTTTATAAGACATCTGAGCTGAATTTTGTGATCACCACTCTCTTTCTTCTCATTATAATTTTACCAGACACCAATGCATCCTTAAGCAATGTATTATTCAGTTCCATAGCTTCTGAATTTTAAGAACTGATTTGATTATATATATATGAATTTTGAAATTTGCTTCTGTTACTCAATATTTTAAATGTTTATTTTTGTTGATGTATAAACCTGTAATCTATTCAGTATAGGATTCTACCTTATGAATATGTCATAGTTTATTCCCTCCTCTGTTGATGGGAATTTTTTTAATAATTTTGAAAACCAGGAACAATGCTCCTGTGAACATTGTATGAGTTCTCCAGAGCATCACTATCTAACCAAACTTTCTGTAATAATGGCCGTGTTCTATGTCTATGCTATCCAGCATTGCAGTCAATACCCACAGTGGCTTTTGAGTAGTTAGAATGTGGCTAGTACAATTTAGGAACTGAATTTCTATTTAACTTTCTTTAAAAAGCATGGATTTTATACTCTTAATAGCAAAAAAAATCCATGGAGTGTTGAAATTAATTTCTCTTGATGCAAAGATTGAGGGGAAGAGGGAGAGTACATGTCATTTAGAGCTTCATTATATGGGTTTTATTACTATTGTGTTTCTTTGTAATATATTAATTTTTAAAATTTTTTTCCTAATGTTGTTTTCCTGTTCCAAGATCCCACTCCAGATACCACATTACATTTAGTCATCACGTTTCCTTAGGCATTTCCTGGCTGTGACAGTTTCTCAGACTTGCCTTGTTTTTGATGACTTTGACAATTTTGAGTACTTGTCATATATCTTGCATAATGTCACTCTATTGGGATTTATCTGATGTTTTTTCTCATGATTAGATTGAAGATAAGGGTTTTGAGTAGGAAGAGAGGAGGTAGAGTACCATTTTATCATATTATATCAAGAGTGCAATACTGTCAACGGGGCTTATCACTGTTGACGTTGACCTGGCTGAAGTAGGTTTGTCTTCGTCAGGTTTTTCCACTCTGAAGCTATTCTTCACCATCTCCTTGCCCCGCCTTTCCATCCTGTCCTCTTCAGGACAAAGTCACTATGGGCAGCCCACACTTAAGGAGTGGGAATTATTTGGTATTTCTCTGCAAAAGTCATTTGTCTCTCTCATTTACTTTCTTATTCAATAATTAACATATATTGTATGGATTCATGAACATTTATATTTTAGATTGTAATCCAATTTACTTTGTTGCTCAAATTGTTCCTGCTTTGGTCATCAGGAGCTCTTTCAGTTGGTTCCTGTGTCTCTTTGACATACTGTCATCAGTGTGTGTGTGTGTGTGCGCGTGCATGCACGCACACGTGTGTGTACAGATGCATGTGTGTGTGTCTGTGTGTGTTTTGAGTCCTTTCTTTCTGGCACTACAAGATGCTCCAGGCTCATCTTGTACATGTCCTGTTCTAGTCCTAGAATCAGCCATTTCCCCAAAGAACCTTGTTCCTTTTAGTGGAAAATGGTATTAGAGACTAACATCTAGGCACTAAGTCTGCTCATCACTACTGCATATATTTTACTCAATTTTAATTAATTAAAATTTTATATAGGTTTATGTGGCTAGCAGCTTCTATATTAGACACTACAGCTCTAGGGTACATTCTTACGAATAGACTTGCTGAATTATGGGGTATATGAATGGCCCACTTTATAAGGTAATTTCTAATTGTTTTCTAAAGCGTTTGTACCAGTTTACACACTCAGCAACAATGTTTGAGTTTCTGTGCCTCCCACTTTCTCACCAATACTTTGTATTCCCAGACTATCAAATTTTCACAGTTTATAAATATTTAATACTAAAATGTTAATATCAGTATATATTTTTTGAAGTAGAAATTCAGTGCCATTTTTTTCAAAATTCATTACAAAATTACATCCAACTGGGTCATGATCCTAAGCAGACAGCCTGTAGCTCTTGAATCATAGCTTTTTTTTTTTTTTATTGCTAATGTGTATGATTGAGCCAGATGTGATCACAAGGGGAAAACAAAAAGAGTAATGCTTACTGTAGGTTTTCCCTAGATGTCCTTTATTAAGTGATAAAGTTCCCTTCTCTTCCTAGTTTGGTGAAATTTTCTTTAGGAATGGATTTTGGCAATTGCTTTTTTTTTTTTGAGGTGGAGTCTTGCTCTGTCACCCAGCCTGGAGTGCAGTGGCATGATCTAGGCTCACTGCAACCTCCACCTCCTGGGTTCAAGTGATTCTTCTGCCTCTCAGGTAGCTGGGACTACAGGCACATGCCACCACACCTGGCTAATTTTTGTATTTTTACTAGAGAGGGGTTTCACTGTATTGGCCAGGCTGGTCTCAAACTCCGGACCTCGTGATCCACCTGCCTCAGCCTCCCAAAGTTTTCGAATTACAGCTGTGATCCAACAAACCTGGCCTTGGCAAATGCTTTCTTTATTGGTTGAAATGATACGATTTTTCCTTTTAGTTTCTTACTGTGGTTAATTACATTGATTAGCAGTGTAACTGAGAATTTTTAAATTGTACAATTCATCCTTTTAAAATGTACAGTTTAAATGTTTTAAAGTATACAATTCAATAGTTCTTGGTATACTCAGAGATCTTCAACCATTACCATAATTAATTATGGATCATTTTTATCACTCCAAAACCCTATACCCATTAGCCGTCACTCCCTATTTCTCCCCACTTTCTTCTTCCCCGAGTCTCCAGCCATAGGCACCTACTAATCTACTTTCTGTCTCTATGACTTTGCCCATTCTAAACATTTCATATAAATAAAATCTTACAATATGTGGTCCTTTGTGACAGTTCTTTTACTTAACATAGTACTTTCAAGTTTAGTTCATTAGCATGTATCAATGCTTCATTTATTTTTATTGCTAAATAACATTCCATTGCATAATATACCATCATTTATTTAGCACTAATTATCTGACACATTGGTAAACTTTTGAACATACCAAACTTGTATTTCTGGGATAAATTCAACTTGGTCAGGATATATTTTCCTTTTTATAAATTATGAGATTCAATTTGTTAAAATGTGTTTAGAACTTTTGCATGTATATCATGAAGGATACTAGTTTATAGTGAATAAAATTTTGTTTTCTTGTAATTATTTCGTATAGTTTAGGTGTCAGGATAATGCTGGCTCCATATAATGAGTTGGAAGGTGGTTCTTCCTCTTCAGTTTTCTGGAAAAGTGTGTGTAGAATTGTTATTATTTCTTCCTCAAATATTTGGTACAATTTATTAGTGAAACTGTCTAAGCCTGGAGTTTTGTTTATGAAAAGGACTTTAAAAATTTGATTTCACTGATAGATGAAGCTTCTTGTAAGGCCTACTACAAAATTGGGGTTCTTTTGTGAATGAGCTCCTCTTAATCCTGACATTTTTGTGAGGGTCAACATGTGCCTTTGTCTTTTTGGACTTTCTATATTTATTATAATTGATTTAATGATAAATTTCCAGGTACATCAAATAGTCTTAGAACTTGACTTTCCCAATGGCATGTCTGCAAGGAAAATACATTGACCAAAGGATTTGAGTGATAGGTCCCCTCTGCAGTAATTCTTTAAAATGGAAATCAATAAATTGGCATTCTTAAGTGTTAGTTTTATGAGCTTGGTTAATGTGATTTCCCCTATTTGTGCTGACATACCATCACCATCAACTGGCAAAGGTTGAACTGTGGCAAATTAATTAAAGGCTTGCCACTCTATGAAGACACTTGAGAGTTTGGAGGGGACCTGCTTTCACTTATTCAACTCCTTTCCCTCTATATTATTGTGATGGTTAATACAATCTTTTCTCTATTTGAATTTCTAAACCTGCAGTACGAAATATAATTTTGAGGGAAAATCATTTAGCCCTGTTCAATTGATATGAGAGAAGGAGAAAGTATATTTAAAAGTTTAGATCATATTTAAAAATTTAGAGTTCAACAAATAAAAAATCAAATTCTTCTTGAATTTTTGCTCTGCTTAAGGCATTACTACATCAAAAGATTCATTGTGTTGCAGAAGAAAATCAATATTGGCTTGTGAAAAACCCAAGTGAAAATCTCTTGAATGAAGTATAACATTCGATAGAAAGTTCGCAGATATGGATATCAACTGTCCAGTGAAAGGAAATAAGGATTCCTGACCTTTCATAGATTATAGACCATGAGAGAAGTTTTGGAACAGTGAACAAAAGAGCAGGATTAAAATGAGATACTTAACATCCCCCCTAAAAAATCTATTGAGAGTTATTAAACAAAAGTGTCTGGACTAAAACTCCAAACATATCAAAATTCTAGGTTCTAATGCCTATCTTCTAAATAGTAAGCATAAGAATAAATTGTTTTACCATATTTAATTAGTCTATATTATGTAATATCATAAGAGATGTCATTATGGTGGAAGTGTGTGCAACGTACAAAGCACACACATGTTTTAAGACAGTGGGTTCCCAATCTTTTTAGCACCAGAGACTGGTTTCATGGAAGACAATTTTTCCATTGGGTTGGGGTTTGGGTGTGGATGGGGGGTATGGGTTCTGGATGATTGTTTGTTTTCCTGCAACTAGATGGTCCCATCTGTGGGTGATGAGATACAGTGACAGATAATCAGGCATTAGACTCTTATAAGGAGCCCACAGCCTAGATTGCTCTCATTCACAGTTTACAACTGGGTTTGTGTTCCTATGAGAATCTAATGCCACTGCAGATCTAACAGGAGGCAGAGCTCAGGTGGTAATGCCAGTGATGGGGAGCCAATGAAGCTTCACTCACTTGCCAGTGCTTACTTCCTGCTGTGCAGCTTGGCTCCTAATAGGCCAGGAACTGGTGGTGGTCTGTGGCCTGGAGACTGGGGACCCCTGCATCAAGGGACCTTAGCTTGAAGATTTCTTTGGTTGAATTTGTAAATGGAGTTTATAATTCTACGTATGTCAAGGACCTCAAAGTATGTTTAATATTTTCTCATATCTTCTTATTTAAATTATTATCATTAGATATGGTTTAGATATTTTATTTTAGATGTTATGATTATTTTTAATTTTATACCATTTATGTCCAGTGTCATTTTTCATGTCTCTTTTACCTAATGTCATTTGCAAAATATTCCAAAAATAAACCTCATCTTTCCAGCATAACTGCTGAAAGAATAAAAAACAGCTTTTTTTTTAAAGTTATAAGGACAGATCCTATTATATACATGAGAAAAAGGTAAAACAACAGAAAATCTCATATATCGAAGGTAGGCGTATAAATGGATATGATGCATTTTAAGAATAATTTGGCACTATCTAGCAAGTCTGAAGATACATATAGCCTTTAACCAGCAAATACATACTTCATTCCCATGATCTGAAAAAGTTATCTATCTATCTATCTATCTATCTATCTATCTATCTGTCTGTCTGTCTGTCTGTCTGTCTGTCTGTCTGTCTGTCTGTCTCTGTCTGTCTGTCTGTCTGTCTGTCTGTGTCTGTCTGTCATCTATCTTAGCTATCCCAAAATATGACTATTCATTACTATATTCTTTGCAAGTAAACTGAAACCAATAGAAGTGCTTATTAATAGGAAAAATGGGTGAATTGTCATACGTTCATATAAGTGAACATTAATGGCAATTAAAGTGAGTAAACCAGACCTTCTTTAGCAACATCTATAAATTGCAAAAACAAAACTTTAAGTAAAAAATAAGCTGTGTAAAGCTATATAAAGAAGTATACGATATATGTATAGTTTGGATACTTGCAAAACAATACCATACAGTTTAAGAATACGCATTTTACAGTTGAAGTGTAACAACATGGGTGGAATAAATAATGCCAAATTCAGGATCGTGACTAGCACTGGAAAGAAAGAGGTGCACTGTTTTCTATCTGTTATGTCTTGTTTATTTGCTTTTTAGCTAGATGGTAGGTATACCTAGTTCATTATATTATTTTCCATATGTTTTGTATGACTGAAAGTGTTTCATAATACAAAAAAGTTATTTTGAGGTTATTACCTCTGTAGTACTCATTGCTCAGATAAAAGCTGCTTGCTTCATAGACATCTAATCCTTTAGTTCTAAATATAAAAAAAATCCAAATTTGGGATTCTTACCTAGGATCTCAGTTTTATTTGCAGCAAACTGCACAAAACTTGAAAATATACTAATATAACTTTGTAATACTACTACTGGAAAATATTTCATAACGTTTCAGTGATGCTCTGTCAGTTTGGGTACTAAGAATGCAGACAGAGTATGAAGAGTATGTCTTTTCACCACTTTATTCCTCTCTTCTTTTATTGCCGGGGATGGCGTAACCATCTGGTATATATAATACCAAGGCAGACACAAAGTATTATTGTGTAAGAGTATTATTGCATTATTACCATGAGGCAAGTGAACTTATAGAATAGCTAAATAGGAGAAGTTTGTCCCTTGTTTCGATGTTCTTATATTCTGCTCCCTTTTACCCTGTGTTCTGTCAGAGTTTTTTTAGGCAGTGATAGGTCTCAGACTTACACACTTTAAAATATTCCATGTTCTAAAATTATCATCCCCTTACCAGGATATAATGCTATATGGTATAAGTTAAACAAATAGACCTCAGTTAGTACTATATAAAGGTCATATATACTGTATATGAGATAATATACCTTCAGATACTCTATAAGTTTAATCAATTTAATGAACTAGTTACTCTGCCATACTGTTTTCTCCTTGTAGTAAAATTGGAAATTGGACTAATTAATCTTTAAGATCTTTTCTAGCTCTAATGTATGCATAATTTTATTTTATTTCCCCATCTGCACTGTTCCAAGATATTACTAGGTTAAAGTTAAGTAAATATGGCAGAAGAGACATAGTTAAGAATACAAGTCAGAAAAATCTCTCTTTTTTTTAAAGGACTCACATCTAGGAACAGATAAATGGAACAAACAAAAACAGAACAACATAAAATAAAATATGATATACTGTTTTTTTCAAAGTGATTTGCGATTGTTAGCTATTGTATATTGGGCACCTTTATATATCACTTCTAAGGCTTGGAATAATGAAAAGATGTGATAATTATCCCTACTTATGTTGAGAAAATGAAGATTCAGATAAATTAAGGACAATATCAAAGGTTACTTAGATAATAGATGCAGAATTATAGTTTAATTCAGGTTGTCTGCATACAGAGATGATGCTTGGTTCACTATACTATATTGCCTGCATTACATTCATTTCTTCTTCTTCTTTTTTTTTTTTTGAGACAGAGTTTCCCTCTTGTTGCCCAGGCTGAAGTGCAATGACGCATTCTCAGCTCACTGCAACCTCCGCCTCCTGGGTTCAAGCGATTCTCCTGTCTCAGCCTCCCAAGTAGCTGGGATTACAGGCATGTGCCACCACATCTGGCTAACATTTTGTATTTTTAGTAGAGACAGGGTTTCACCATGTTGGCCAGGATGGTCTTGATCTCTTGACCTCGTGATCCACCCGCCTCAGCCTCCCAAAGTGCTGGGATTACAGGTGTGAGCTACCACACCTGGCACATTTTTTACTTCTTAATTTCTTAAAATTATTTTTGAATAAAAAAGTAATCTTGGATTACATGCCTATTGCCATTAAAAGTAAGCAATAAAAAATAAAGAAATGAAAGTAAAAGTGTTTCTTCACACCCCTGTTCATCTCCTCCTTGACAATTTCAGATCATGCCCCACACATTAATTCTTTGACTTAATGGGAAAAAAATTATTGTGATTATTTCTTGTCTGTTTATGTAAACCTATTTCAGTATATGCCTCCATAATTTATTTAATTTTGAATTTTCTTATTTTTGTATACAACTTGTTTCTAGTTTTTTCTTATGAATGATGCTGCAATAAATTATTTGCATACACAACTGATCCCTTGTGCAAATTTCTCCTGTAGGAGAGTTTCCTGAATGTCAGTTGCTATGTCTGTGGAGCTCATGAACTCCAAATCGTATTCTCCCCATCTCACTTATGCCAAATTTAATTACTTAATTTCCCTCCCTCTCTCCTTCCCTCTATTTGTGAAGTTTCTTCGCTAATGACTTGCTTTAATGTCTTTTTTCTTGCCAAATTCTACCTCAGTGTTTTTGACTCTTTAAAAATTCCAAGGATTATTACTCAAAACATTTTGTACTAGAATTTAATGTTAAAAATGATTATAGAACAAAATAGCATTGTGTTATAATGGCCTACATTTCATTATTACATAAAATTTTACACTAATGAATATTATTTTAATTTGTTTTATCTTATGAGCATTCTAGGTAAATAAGGATTGACTCTTGGGTGTATAATATCTACTAGTAGATGTTAGTTTCTTTTATTTTATAAAATTTTAAAAATGATTTAGAAATTAAAGAAAAAGAACATAGTAGAAATAATGGAATGAAAGTGGATTTTTGAGACAAATTTGAATATCAGCTATGTCATCCCTTAGTTCTGTGGCTTTGGGCAAATAATATATATATATATTTTTACTGCCATAGTACTTTATATTTAAATCAAATAGTAATAATAATAAAACTAATAATACAAAATATGTTCAAACTTCGTCTAATGCAGAATTTTGTAAATTCTTGAACCTAAAAAAATAGTTGAACCTAAAATAATAATTTCACTTGAACCTAAAAAAAAAATAGTTTTATGGTCAAGTTAACATAAGAAACTTTGAGATAAACACTTTTACTGTTTTTTTTTTTTTTCCACTGTAGCTCTCAGATGATGTAATATATGAATATGTTTCAGGAACTTGAAAATAAGAAAATCTGGAATGTGTTTCCATAAAAGAATATAAAAAATACATAAAATACCAAAAACAAAGTGATAGAATGATGGTCTTGATGACAAGAAACAGAGTGGACACTATAAAAACAGGCATGTTGAGAATGGGATAATTAAAAAAGATAATTATTCCTAGGGTTTGATATATTTGTTTGCATTTTTTCTTCACACATTGATGGAAGGAATATATTTCAGCAACCTGAAAATAAGTTTGAAATAGTCTCTAAATGATCCTCAAATCCTATTTAAAAAAAAAAACAACTTTAGAGGACTTGCTGCAAATAATATATTTTTGGGAAATACTTATAATATTTAAACATAACATACAAAATTTCTGGAATATTTTAGAAACTCAGTAATAATTTCTATTACTGTTATAAATTAATTTTTGAAATATAAAATAAAAATTACAAAGATTAGCCAGGCATGGTGGTGCATGTCTCCAATCCCAACTACCCGAGATGCTGAGGCAGGAGAATCGCTGGAACCCGGGAGGTGTAGGTTTCAGTGAGCTGAGACAGCACCACTACACTTTATCCTGGGTGACAGAGCAAGACTCTGTCTCAAAAGAAAAAAAAAATATATATATACATATATATGTATATGTATGTATATATATATAAAACAAAGGGCTATATAGGAGAGCTAATGGCTAATGGGCATTAGAGAAGAAGGAATACAAACAATATAATTAATAAAGAACAAACATGACATTTTAGGGGAAATTTTACCCAGTAAGCTTTAAAATGTAGCAAAGATTTGAAGAGTTTAGAAAGTGAACATCAGAGGTATTAGCTTTCAACACAGATGTATTGAATTTCTCCTGTCATTTCTGTCATTGTCCTATGTGTGAGCATATTAGCTTGAGAATAAACAGCTCTAAAATCTTTAAATACAAAAAATAAAATAATAGAATGATAGTTTTGATGACAAGAAACAGGGTGACAGTATAAAAACATGGATCTTGAGAATGGGATAATTAAAGAATTTTTGGTAGGTGCTCTTTATTCCTAGAGTTTTATATATTTGTTTGCTTTTTTTTCACACGTTGATGGATTCTGGTGAAATAATGATCTCTGTTGATAATTTATTAATTCAGGGCATTTGCTATAAATACAGTAGGCGTCTATGGATTATCTCTAGTGTCTTCTAATTGTCTAGTGCTTCTGATATTATTCTATTGATTGCACTTTTCCATTGTGTGTCCCAAAGGCAGAGAAGGGCAAACAGCAATCATGAAATATGAATGAGGTGCCTCATTAACCTTTGGGCTTTTGAGTACTTGGAAGCATCTAATCTATGTCATTGGCAAGAAAAGCCTGGAAGCACTGCAGGAGGTAGAGGGGAGAGAGGAAGGACAGTTTCCTTTGTGGTTGGTAAACTCCTGTATGCCAAGTGCTGGCAAGGTGCCTGCTCTCACACAACAGGATCCTGCATTAAACTAGAGATTCTGAAATCTTAATGGACATAAACGTAATGCAGAAAGCTTGCTGACATTTAGATCAGGCTCTATCCCCAAAGATTCTGATTCAGCAGCGGAGGACAGAGTTCCATAATCTGCACTTTCACAGGCACCCAGGGGATTACAGTGCAGGTTATCCATGGACTACCCTTGGAAGAATATCCATCAGACCCACTCAACAAAGAGGAATTAAGCTGACAAAATTAGATTTCTTGTGGTTTTCACCAGAACACGTAGAACTGTTTTTATTTTTGTATATTTTTCATTTAGGATAAATTTCCTACCAAAGTACAAAATATTTGAATTAAAGCTTTTATTTCTATATCACAAGAAGAAGCTGCTTCATCTACAAAGAAGTTATTGCCATGTGGACTATATAGGGCTTGTCTTTCCAGATTTTACAGTGGCCTTGTAGATATATAGTCATTATTATGTGAATACTGTCTATTGCAGGGAGAAAACTCAAAAGCTTAATATTTTCAAGTGCTAACAAAAATGCTAGGTAATACCAGAAGCTGACTACATATGACATCAATGTAAATAGTAGATAGAGTTATTAGGATACCATGAGGTGATAAGCAGAGTAAAATAACAGCATAAGAAGATAGGGGGGCTGGGCGTTTTGGCTGACATCTGTAATACCGGCACTTTGGGAGGTCGAGGGGGTTGGATCACGAAGTAAGGAGTTCAGGACCAGCCTGGCCAAGATAGTGAAGCCCCATTTCTACTAAAAGTACATAAATCAGCTGGGCATGGTGGCAGGCGGGTATAATCCCAGCTACTTGGGAGGCTGAGGCAGAGAATCACTTGAACCCGGGAGGCAGAGGTTGCCGTGAGCCGAGATTGCACCACTGCACTCCAGCCTGGGTGACAGAGGGAGACTGTCTCAAACAAAAAAAAAAAAGGAAGCCTAGTTTTGCAAGAGGCAGGTGGAAGTGCTTAAAAGAAGAAGAAAGTGAAAATTGTTTCCAATTACCTGCCCTGAAACAACATTTCTGGTTCACTCAGAAAACGATCTGCGGTGTCTTAGATTTATGGGGACCATGGAGGTGAATTATTTGACTCAATGTCTTCTTCCTACCTTCTCTTTTCTTGGTCCACTATAACCTCTCTGATTCTATAGCTTTTCCTTTTATAGCCAAAAGCTTACTTAATTGCTTGTATAACAGTCACTTTCTCATACTCACCCTGTAGTTTTTAATCCCACGTTTTTACCCCTTTACACTTCTGCCTCATGCCTCATGAAAATCTATAATCACCTTCATCTTTTTCTCTTCAAGTGAGGTCAAAGAATAACAACACAATTATTAAGCATAAGAATTATGACAAGAGATGTGTATTATAATAAAAAGAAAAATCAAACATTCTGAAATTCTAGCTGTAATAATAATAAGCAAAACGGTGTCATTGAGATATAAAAGGCCTTGAAAATACTCAGAACATTTTCAGAATTCTTAAAATAGTCTCCATCTACCAGTGCATTTTCCACTAATTAAAATTGCTTTGCCTCAAGGAGTCACTTTCAAGATAAACTATGCTCACTTAAATAAGCTATATTCTATAATTTTTCACTTCTATTCAATTTCAGACTTGTATTTCTTGCTTCTTCATACATATACACACGCTTCTTTTTTTTTCTTTCTCTTTTCTTGAGACAGAGTCTCACTCTGTCACCCAGGCTAGAGTGTAGTGGTGCGATTTTGGCTCACTGCAACCTACACCTCCTGGGTTCAAGCAATTCTCCTGCCTCAGCCTCCCAAGGAGCTGGGACTACAAGTGCTTACCACCACTCCCAGTTAATTTTTTGTATTTTTAGTAGAGATGAGGTTTCACTGCATACACACTTCTTAATTGTTTTAGTATTTCAAATAAAAGATAAACCAGGTTTTCTTGGAAGAGTTGAGAGATCTTGCTTCACCTGAAAACACTGACTTCGTAGGAAAAAGCCTTTCTAATTATAAATATTATCTTTTGTGTGTGCATTTCGCATGCAAGGATACACAAAGACTCAAAACAAAGGGATGGAGAAAGATTTACCAACCAAATGGAAAGCAAAAATAAATAAATAAATAAAAAACAGGAGTTGCAATTTTCGTATCTGATAAAATAGATTTTAAAGCAACAAAGATATAGTGGTAAAAGGATCAATGCAGCAATAAGAGCTAACGATCCTAACACCCAGATACATAGAGACTTAGACTCAATGAGACAGAAAATTAATAAGGATATCAAGGACTCGAACTCAGATCCAGAACAAGTAAACTTAATAAATATTTATAGAGCTCTCCACTTTAAACACACAAAATATACATTCTTGTCAATACCACATCACACCTACTCATAGGTTTAAATGAAATATTGATTGGCCATTATTAATACCCATTTCTTTTAGAATAAAGCAACATTTCCATTCTCTCTCTCTCTTTTTCTTCCTCTTTCTTCCTCTCCTTCACTCCTTTTTTTTCTTTCCTTCTCTCAAAAAAAAAAATTAAATAAATAAATATTGTCTTTTAATGAACTTTAGAACTCAATATACTAAAAATAAATCTGAGAGGTTAGGACAGGACATGAGAAGTCAACTTACTCTGTTCCTACATTCTACAGAAACAGAATCAGAATGGTTATGGTCACATCATTAATTAGTTGCAGAGTTGTCAGTGGAACCCATGTTTTCTAATTTGATTTCTTTCTTTTTTTTTTCTGATGTGATTTCTTTTTATCATACTTATAACTTGGTTTCATTTCTAGAGAGATTGTATTAAGTGTTTAATGCCTATATTAAACATTTATTTTGCTGCTACTATATGCTTGGAGCCATGCTAAATATCTGAAATATTAAGATGAATAAAACAAGTTTCTGCTCCCATGACACTCACAGAAAATGTTTATAGTATTATTATGTTTTCCCTTTATTTTATGTTGACACATAACAATTATATATATTTATGGGACACAGTGATATTTTAATACACACATACAATGTGTGTATCAGTGATCAAATTAGGGTGATTCACATATCCATTACCTTGAACATTTATCACTTTTTGTGTCATGAACATTCAAAATTCTGTCTTCTAGCCTTTTGAAATATACACTAAATGTTGTTAACCATATACACCCCACAGTGCCACAGAACACTAGCACTTATTACTTTCAACTAACTATAACTGTCTTTTTTAACAAAACTCTCTGTACTCTACTCCTCCTCCCAACATTCCTGGTCTCTAATGACTACAATTCTACTCTCTACTTCTATGAGCTCAATTCTTTTTTTTTTTTTAACCTCCACATATGAGTGAAAACATGTGATATTTACCTTTCTGTGCCTGGCTTAGTTTACCTAACATAATATGCTCCAGACTCATCCATGTTGCTGCAAATGACAAGTTTCACTTTTTATGGTTGAGTAATATTCCATTGTATATATGCACCATGTTTGATTTATCTATTCATCTGTTGATAACATTTCAGTTGATTTCAAATCTTATCAGTCATGAATAGTGCTGCAATAAACATGAAAGTAAAGATATCTCTTGAATACACTATTAGTTGCGGAGTTTCTTTCTTTCCTTTTGATAAATACCCAGTAGTGGGATTGCTGGATCATATAGTGGTTCTATTTTTAGTCTTTTGAGAAAATGCCACATTGTTTTCCACAATGGCCATATTAATTTACATTCCCACCAACACTGTATGAGTTCCCTTTTCCTTGCATCCTTGCTAGCACTTGTTATTTTTTTGTCTTTTTGACAATTGTCATTCTAACTGGGGCAAGATAGTATTCCATTGTGGTTTTGATTCACATTTCACATTTCCCTGATTATTGGTAATGTTGAGCATTCTTTTATATGTTGTATTTTCATTTGTATGTCTTTTTATGAGAAATTTCTATTCAGACCCTTTGTCCATTCTTAATTCAATCATTTGTTGTGTTTTTAATGTTGAGTTTTTGTATATTTTGGATGTTAGTCCCTTGTTGGTTGGATAGTTTGCGAATATTTTCTCTCATTCTGCAGGTTGTTTCTTCACTCTGTTGACTGTTTCCTTTGATATGCAAAAGCTTTGAGTTAGACATAATTTCATTGGTCAGTTTTTTGTTTTTCTTGCCCATGCTTCTAAAACCTTACCCATAAAATGTTTGCTTTTATCAATGTTCTGAAGCATTTCTCCTATATTTTCCTCTGGTAGTTATGTAGTTTAGGGTCTTATGTTTGCCTTTGATTCATTTTGACTAGATTTTTAAAAAATATGGTGGGAGATAAAGGCCTTGTTTCATTCTTCTGTATATGGATATCTTGTTTTCCCAGCACCATTTATTGAAGAGGAAGTTCTTTCCCCAGCATATGTTCTTGGTGCTTTTGTCAAAAAAAAGAGTTGGCCAGTGAGGCACCTTGGCTCACACCTGTAATCTTAGCACTAGCACTTTGGGATAATGAGGGAGGTGGATTTCTTGATCCCAGGAGTTCAAGACCAGCCTAGACAATAAAGTGAGAGTCAATTTCTACAAAAATTAAGAAAATCAGCTGGGTGTGGTGGTGCATGCCTGTGGTTCCAGCTACATGAGTGGCTGAGGCAGGAGAATTGCTTTAATCCAGGAGATTGAGGATGCAGTGAATAGCTTTTGCACCATTGTACTTCAGCCTGGGTGACAGAGTGAGCTCATGTCTCAAGAAATTAAACCAGTTGACTGTAAGTACTGGATTTATTTTTGGGTTCTCTATTCTTGTCCATTCTATGTATTTGATTTTATGTCAATACCATGCTATTTTGGTTACTATAACTTTGTAGTATATTTTGGAGTGAGGCAGTGTTTTGCCTCCAGCTTTTTGATCTGTATCATTTTGGCTGTTTAGGGTCTTTTATGTTTCCATATAAATTTTATGAATGTTTTTCTATTTTTGTAAACAAGTAATTAGTATTTGGATAGGTGTTGCTTTGAATATGTAGATGCTTTGGGTGATATGATCTTTATAATAATACTTATTTTTCCAGTCCATGAGCATGGAATGTCTATTTGTGTTCCCTTCAATTTTTTTCATCAGTGTTTTGTAGTTTTCTTTGTAGAGGTCTTTCACCTCCCTGCTTCAATTTATTTATAGATATTTTATTATTATTATTTTTTGTATCTATTGTGAATGAGATTCCTTTCTTGTTATTTTTTTCAGCTAGTTTGTCATTGCTGTATAGAATTGCTACCAGTTTTTGTATGTTGATTTTGTGTGCTGCAGCTTTCCTGAATTCATTTGTCAGTCCTAAAAGTGTTTTGTTAGACTCTAGGTTTTCTCTATATAAGATCATATCATCTGCAAGGGACAATTTGACTTATTCTTTCCAGTTGGATGCCCTTTCTTTCTTTCTCTTGCCTAATTGCTCTTATGTTGATTAAGACTGATGAAAGTGGGCATCCTTGCTTTGCTCTAGTTCTTAGAGGAAAGGCTTTTAGCTTTTCCCCATTCAGTATGATGTTATCATTGGGTTTATTATATATGACCTCTATTATGTTGAGATATGTTCCTTCTACACCTACTTTGTTGAGAGTTTTGATCGTGAAGGAATGTTGAATTTTATCAAATGCTTTTTTCTTCATCTATTGAGATCATCAGATGGTTTTAATCCTTTGTTTTGTTGATGTAATATATCATACTTGCTGATTTGCATATATGAAACCATCCTTGCATTCCTAAGTTAAATCCTGCTTGATTGTCGTATATTATGTTTTTGATGTCTCATTTGGTTAAGTTTGCTAGTATTCTGTTGAGGATTTTTGCATGTATGTTTATCAGAGATTTTAGTCTGTAGTTTTCTTTCTTTCATTTTTCTTTTCTTCTGTCCTTGTCTGGTTTTGGTATCAGGGTTATGCTGGCTTGTAGAATGAGTTAGAAAGAAATCCTTCCTCTTTAATTTTTGGAATAGTTTGAGAAGAATTGGTGTTTTTAAAAAAATTTGGTAGAATTAACCAGGAAAGCTATCCAGTCCTAGGCTTTAATGTGTTGTGAAGCATTTTATAACTAATGCAATCTCATTACTCTTTATTGGTCTGTTCATGTTTTCTCTTTCTTCCGGGTTTAATCTTGCTAGGTTGTATGTGTCCAGGAATATATCCATTACCACCAGAATTTCTCATTTGTTGGCTTATAATTATTCATAATAGTCTCTAATGATTCTTGGTATTTTTGTGGTATCAGTTGTAATGTCTCCTTCTTCATTTCTGATTTAATTTTGACTCTTCAATTATTAGTCTAGCTAATGGTTTGTTAATTTTGTTTATCTGTTAAAAAAACAACTTTTTATTTTGTTGACTTTTTGTGTTTTGTTAGTTTCTATTTTATTTAGTTCTGGTTTATTTCTGCCACTAATTTTGAGTTTGTATTGTTTCCACTTTTCTAGTTCCTTAAAGTGCATCATTAAATTCTGTATTTGGTCTTTCTACTTTTTAATGTATGGATTTATTGCTGTAAAATTCCCTCAGTACTATTTTTGCTGTATCCCATATGTTTTGGTATGTCATGTTTCCAGTTTCATTTTTTTCAAGAAACTTTCTGATTTCCCTTTAAAGTTTTAAATGAGCCCTTTCATCATGCAGGAACATGTTTTTAAATGTATTCACACAGTTTTCAGAGTTCCTCTTGTTATTGATTTCTAGTTATATTCCATTATGGTCTGAGAAGATACTTAATATAATTTTAAATTAACTTATTGATATTTGTTTTGAGGTCTTGCATGAAGTTCATCCAGGGGAATCTTTCACATGCTGATGAGAAGAATACATATTTTGTAGGTTTTGGATAAAATGTTCTATAAATGTCTATTAGGTTCATTTTGTTTATTGTGCAGTTTAAATCTGATGTTTCTTTGTTAATTGACTGAGTGATTTGTCCAATTCTAAAAGTGAGGTGTTGAAGTTCCCAACAATTATTGTATTAGGGTCTATCTCTCTCTTTACCTCTAATAATACTTGCTTTATATATCTTGGTGCTTTGTGTTGAGTATATATCTTTACAGTTGTTATATCCTCCAGCCAAATTGATTCTTTTATGTTATATAATAATCCTGCTTGTCTCTATTTATTTTTACTTAAAGTCTATTTTATCAAAGTATAACTACTCCTGCATGCTTTTGATTACTATCCTTTTTCATTCCTTGACTTGCAGTCTCTACGAGTCTTTACAGTTGAAGTGAATTTCTTGTAGGCAGCATATAGTTGGGTCTTTTTTTATTCATTCATTCAGTCTATAACTTTTAATTGAGGAATTTAAACTATTTACATTCAAGGTTGCTATAGATTGTTGGTGAGGACTGACTTCTGTCTTTTTGTTAGATAGCTTCTGATTGTTTGGCATATTCTTATTTTCTTTCATCTTCTCCAATTATTTATTTTTGGATTTGGTGGTTTTCTTTAGTGATAACGTTTACTTCCTTTTGCTTCCTCATTGTGTATTTGCTCTACCAGTGAGTTTTATTTATACTTTCATGTGTTTTTGTGATAGGAGATATTATCCTTTGGCTTTCAGTTGTGGGACTTGTGTAAGCATTTCTTGTAGGGCTGGTCTAGTGGTGATGAAGTCTCTCAGTTCTTGTTTGTCTGGTAGAGACTCATTCTCTTTTATTTCTGAAGAATAGATTTGCTGATTATAGAATTCTTGACAGCCATTTTTTTTCCTTTTCATTACTTTGACTATATCATCTCATTGTTTCCTGGCCTGTATGGCTTTTGCTGAGAAATTTACTGTTAACGTGATGGAAATTTCCTTATATGTGATTTGATGATTTTCTCTTGCTGCTTTTATAATTATTTCTTTGTCTTTGACTTTTGATAATTTGACTATAATTTGCCTTGGGGAGAAATTTTGGAGTTGAATTTATTTGGAGAATTTTGGACTTCCTGTATCTGGACGTCTGTATCTCTCAAAAGACTTGGAAAGCTTTTAGCTATTATTTCATTAAATAGGTTTTCTATGCCTTCTCTCTACAAAACTTGAACATTTATTTGCCTAATGTTGTCCTATATGTCATGTAGACTTTATTATTAATATTTTTAGACAGAATCTCTCTCTGTCAAACAGTGTCACAATCATAACTCATTGCAATCTTGACCTCCCAGGCTCAAGTAATCCTTCTGCCTCAGTCCCCCACCCCAAGGTAGCTAGAATTGCAGCCATGCACCACCACACCCAGCTAATTTTTAAAAATTTTAGTAGAGATGAAGTCTTACTATGTTATCCCAGGCTAGTCTCAAATTCCTGAGCTCAAGTGATCCTCCAGCCTTGGCTTCCTAAAGTGTTATGATTATAGGTGTAAATTACTATGCCAGGCCTTCTTCATTCTTTCAGTTTTTACTTTGACTGGGTTATTTTCAAAAGGCCTGTCTTCATGTTTAGAATTATTTCTTCTTAGTATAGTCTATTTTTTAAGCTCTTGATTATACATTTTATTTCATTCATTCAATTATTTCATTCTAAGATTTCTCTTTAGTTCTTTTCTTATAATATCTATTTCTTTGTTAAATTTCCTTTTCAGATCATGAATCCATTTCTTGATTTCTTTATATTGTCCATCTGTGTTTACTTGAATTTTACTGTGTTTCCTTAATACTATTACTTAGAATTTCTTTTAAGGTATTTTATATATATTTTTGGGGGATCTGTAATTGGAGAATTACTCTGTCTTTTTGGTGGTGTTGTGTTTACTTGTTTTTTCATGTTTCTTGCTGATATTTATGTTGATATCTATGCATCTGGTGTAACAGTTGCTTTTCCTAATTTTATGGAGTAGTTTTCATAGGGAAATACAAGTTCTTATGGATGTATCTATAGTGCCTGTTGGTTAGGGTACTTTGGCTTAGGTTTTGAGTGGGTGCCAGAGTGTAGTCTACATATGATTTATTTGGCTATAATCAATGTCAGTGGTGTCTGAGAATTCCTTAGTAGTTGTAATTATTTGTGTAGGCTGTGGTAAGATTTTGCTAGGTGTGGGGTGCCAGTCAGGCCAGTCCTTAGGCCCCTGGATGGCCTGGGTGAGCCCCAGATGAATCAGTCCTCAGGTCTCTATATGGCTTTTATGGTGTATTGGCTGTGGTGAGAGTGGGCTCTTGGTGGGCCAGTTCTTGGGTCCCCAAGTTGGGTGTGTAGGCACTGGTGGTAGTGGCAATAGAACCAAGGCTGGCTGGTCCTCGGCACCCTGGGTGTGATACACAGGCATGGACAGTGGCAGCTGTCATCTGGCTGGTCTGTTCCTTGGACTGCTTCTTCTGACCCTGGGCAGAGCATGCAGGTGTCAGTGGTGGTGGCATGGGGACATCTGGTGGGTTGATCCTTGAGTTTCAAGGTAGTATGTATGGGTGCCAATAGTAAACAGTGGCGACCCAAGAAAGCTTATCTTTGAGCCATCTCAGGAGGTGCACACATGTATTGGCCATGGTAGTAGAGATCTTTGGGACCCTTGGTGAAGTATGAGTGTGTTGGTAGTGATTGTGGGAGACAAGATGGGCTAGGTTTTAGGTACCCAGGCAGTGTGCTTAGGTATATCATGGTTGCTGGAGGGGGCAGGATCACTGTTGTGGAGGCTTGGGCAGATGGCTCTCAGGCTCTGAGGAGCATGTGCTTTGGCTCCCTATGTCTTAGGGGCAGCCTCCTGGATGTGCTGGACTGTCTGTTCCCTATGTTGTGGGGTATTGCATGGGCTTGGGTGTCAGAGACATGCCCACCTTTAAGTCCAGCTGGTGTGATACTGCTGCACTCTGGGTAGATGTGGGAGAATGTTGATGGGGCCCCAAGGATATGGAGATGCAGGATTTATTAGGCACTAGGGAAGGATATAGTCTGGTGTTGGCTCCATTGTGAAAGTTACTCTGTGCTGCAGCAAATTGGGTGCTGGAGGTGGATAAGACCAAGTAGGAATTCCTTGTGGAGACAACATAATTGTGCTGCATGTTTGCTTAGGGTCTGTGAGGATCAAGGGGCTCACCTGTAGTTAGGATGACAAGCATCTGTGCTTGGAAGGTGAACCATTGGGGGTCTCTCATGTACATTTTTTCTGCAATGGAGAGTCTTCCCTGGCTCTTAACTGATCCTGTCTGCTTTGCTTCTCTCTTTATGACACAATTTCAAGTTTCTATACCTCAGAGGGTTACTGCTAAATTCCAGTGTGTTAGCTTAGGCTATTGGATGTGTGGTTATCTACTTCCTATTTTTGTCTTCTTTTTTTTTCAGGAGACAAGAGTGCTGGGCACCTCTAGTCAGCCATCTTGATGACTGTCAGTATCATCATGTTTTGAGATAAAGAGTAATCTGTCTCTGAGTATATTTTTTCTTAAGCAACCACTACCAGAGTCTAATAATGAATGAATCTGTGTTCAAACAAAATTATAACAGAATTTTGGACATTAAGGGCACCATGGAGATTTTTTTTATCTTGCTCAATAGCCTCTTTTACAAATTATTTGACCAATTAATTAATAATCCACTTTGTGGTACAAAATACTATGGTTGCATACAAGCCATTAATTTTCTACCTTTTTATAAAAGTCTAATGTTGCCTGGGAGAAATTTGGAGGGATTATCTCAGAACACTTAATAGTTTTAAAATTCAGTCATTCATTTATCAAATACTTATCACATGGCTGTTATTTGCCCAGGAATTTTACTCTTTTTGAAAAAGAGAAAAATAGCACCTCATTCCATGGAGCTTATATTCTAGAGGTGGAGATATGTAACAAATAAGTAAAAACATAAATAAAATAATTTTAGGTTCTGGAAATTGTAAAGTAACTAAGCAAAGCAATATGATTGAGGGAAGGTGATATAAGATTGGCTGTTAAGGAAGCATATCTGCTAGTTGACATTGAAGTTGAGATGTGAAGGTTAAGGAGTTAACAAAATAAAGCCCTGGGAAAAAGATATTCTAGGAATTTGTTGGCAAGTGGAATAACATGAGGGTTGAAAGTACTTTGTTTACTAAGAACTGTATTGCTATAGCATAGTAAGCAATGGAATGAGTGAACAATGAGAGGCAGAAGAAATATGCAAAACTGTAAAGTATATGGAAATAAGCTTCAATTTTAAGGGTTATAGAGGCTATTGGAAAGGTTTCTTAAAATTTGATATGGTAAAATATGCTCTTTATGGGGTATAGTTATACAGATTTTGGCAAATGCATGAAGTCATGTATTGATCACCACAGTTAGAATAGTTTTGATATGGTTTGGCTGTGTTCTCACCCAGATCTCATCTTAAATTGCAGCTCCCACAATTTCCATGTGTTGTGGGAAAGACCCAGTGGGAGGTAGTTGAATCATGAGGCAGATCTTTCCTGTGCATTTCTCATGATAGTGAATACGTCTCATGAAATCTGATGGTTTTATAAAGGGGAGTTCCCCTGCACAAGCTCTCTCTTGCCTGCCACCATGTAAGATGTTCCTTACTCTTCCACAATGATTGTGAGGCCTTGCTAGCCATATGGAACTATGAGTCAATTAAACATCTTTATTTTATAAATTACCCAGCTTCAGGTATTTTTCTATTAGTAGTGTGAGAAAAGATGAATACAGGTTTCTTTATCACAAAGTCTCTCATGCTGCCCATTTGTACTCAATTCTTTCCTTCTTTCCTAATCCCTGACAACCTATGATACGACTTGGCTCTGTGTTCCCACCCAAATTCACCTTGAATTGTAATAATCCCCATGTGTCAAGGGTAGGACCAGGTGGAGATAACTGAATCATGGGGGTGAACAGCATTCCCCCATGCTGTTCTTGTGATAGTAAGTGAATTCTCACGAAATCTGATGGTTTTATAAAGGACTTCCCCCTTCTTTTTGGCCCTCATTCTCTCTCTTCCCATCTTGTGAAGAGATGCCTTCTGCCATGAGTGTAAGTTTCCTAAGGCCTTCCCAGTCATGTGAAACTGTTAGTCAATTCAACCTTTTTTCTTTATAAATTACTCAGTCTGGGGTATTTCTTAATAGCAGCGTGAAAATGAACTAATACAACCTATGATGTGTTTCCCTTCCTATAAAAAGCCATATAAAATGGAACCATATAATATGTAGCTTTTTGGATATAGTTTCTTTTACTTGGCATAATGCATTTGAGATTCATCTATGTCATGTGAAATGAAGTCCATTGCTCTTTATTCCTAAGCAATGTCTCATTGAATGGGTTTTCAAAGTTTATCAGTTTAGCATTTGAAAAACATATGAATTGTCTCATTTTTAGACTTTAACAATAAAAACCTCTATAATTATATAAAGATATTAGCATAAATATAGTTTTTATTTCTCTTGAGTAATTATCTGGAAGTAAGATTGTTGGGATGCATAGTAGGCATATGTTTAACTTTATTAGAAACTGCCAGACTATTTTCCAAAGATGTTGTAACAGTTTGAATTTCTACCAGCAATGTATGAGATTTTCAGTTGCTCTATATCCTTCTAAGTAACATGATGTTGGCAATTTTTAAATTTTCTTTTTTGCAACTTAAAAACTGCCTGGCAGAGCCCTATGTGGCCCCTGCCCTGGGCGCAGCCCAGTGGAGGGGGGCAGCTCTGTGCTGGGAAGCCAATCAGGTCTGCTATGGGTGAGGGGCCTGGCCAGAGCTGTGGCAGTGGAGCTGTTGGTCCTTCGTAATAAGAGATTTGGAGGCTCTTCTGTCTCCTCTGTGTAGTTGATAGTTTGGGTGGTGAAGAGATGCCTGATGGTGTTAAAACCTTTCTCCAGGACCAGAAAAATCAAAGATTCCATCAGGCTATTTGTACCATCTGCAAGCTGCATGCTTGAATCCAGCAAAAGGGAGAGGAGCAGCATTGAAGAAGGACAAGTAATGAAGTAGAATCCTGGCACAGAGAAGAGCCAGGAATGTAGAGTAAGAGCAAGAGAGTGAGCCATGTTTTTTTTTTTCTTTTCTACTTCTTTTTTGAGATGGAGTCTCACTCTGTCATCTGGGCTGGAGTGCAGTGGCATCATCTTGGCTCACTGCAACCTCTGCCTTCTGGGTTCAAATGATTCTCCTGCCTCAACCTCCCAAGTAGCTGGGATTACAGGAACCTGCCACTAGGCCCAGCTAATTTTTTTTGTATTTTTGGTAGAGATGAGGTTTCAGCATGTTGGCCAGGCTGGTCTCGAACTCCTGACCTCGTGATTTGCCTGCCTTGGCCTCCCAAAGAGCTGGGATTACAGGTGTGAGCCACCGCACCCAGCCATCATGTATTGTTAATAGAAGTTTTCAGTGTTGCACTTGGAATGGTGGAGTGTTCTGGTCCAATCTCCTCTTGTTATATTGAGTGTTTATTCTTCTGCTTTGGTCAGTGACACCCTGAATTATTGGTGATCTATCACGACTGGTCAGTTGGAGATGGTCAGTTATGGCTAGAATTCTTCCTCATATTGCTCTCCAGTGCCCATTGGGAGCTCCCCTTGTTTGTGCCTAGCAAAGTTGTGAATGCCATTTGGTTTCAAGATATAGCTGACCTGGCATTTGAGAAACCAGTGAGGAAATCTCACCCATTCCCTAATGTCTGCAAAATAATAGCGGACATGCTCTCCAACCTTTTGCTGCAGGCTCTTTTCCTCAATCAAGGAGTGTTTGTGAGTCTCTTTCCCATCCATGCCGTTCAGCTGGTTAGTTTCCTGCATCTGTCCCTTCACTACTCACTACACTGCTTCAAATATTGTTGGTCCAGTAAAGGAATTGAAATGCACCAGCGGTTGTCTGACATAGAAAGGAATTGGCGTTACTACTTTGGGTTTGGTTTGCCCTTGGCTTTTCTCATGGCAATCCAGTCTTCATTACCAGTGCAGCCATATTATCAGTGGCTGCCTCTTCTCTATCCTGTTCCTTTATTCATTATCAGCACCGATGAAGCAAAGACCCCTGGCACAGCTTACCTCTTCCAGCTGTGCCTCTTCCCCTTGGTGGTCTTCCAAAGCAGCAGACTCTTTCACAGAACAGTCTACCTGCAGTCTGCCCTGAGAAGCTTAACCTCTTTAGAGAAGTTCCTTTCACTGCATCCATCTCTTACTAAACTGAAGGCTACTGTCATCCAAAGGGCATGGGTGAGATAGGAAGGAGGCTGTGGTAGCTCTCTTCCCTGTTCACTTCCCTCTGCCAGGGAAGGCAGAACTGTCTCTCCCAGTGTACTTCTGTGTATTCCCTTCTTTCTGAGGAATCAGAATTTTTGTCTCTGGTACACATCAGGCAGAATCTTCCTGACACATTATGAGTCTGAAAGGAACACAGGTTTCTCTGCAGCTATTTTCTAGCATTTGCCAGTCCCTGTCCTGGACTGATTTGAAAACTTTTTTTTTCTCACTGTGCCATTTACCCCCGACCCCCCACTTTTCTCTCTTGCCATCTACCATCCTTGGATGAATGAATTTTATATTTCTAGCTGTTGTATTTTATGGATTTGGGGTGTGTGTGTGTGTGTGTGTGTGTTTCTGTGAAGCACATACATTTGGTGTTGGAGGTAAAGGAGTATTCCGGTTGCTCCTGGTCACTCCCTTAATAGCCATCACTGTCTTGTTTCTTGTAACTCAGGTTAGCTATTGGTCTCTCTTGCTCCACAATAAATATAAATAAATAAATAAAAACAAAAAATAAGAAAAAAACCTGAAGAGATGGCACAGGAGGAAAGATCTCACAGACAGATCTGCTGGGTTTTGAAGTGATTTTCTTTCTTCCCCTTGAAGAGGAAAAAGCTGTTTTCACTAGTACATTTGAAGTCCCCCAAGTATGGGACAGTACCAATTCTGGACAAATGCCACTGCAGCACAACACTCAGGGGAGCTAAACTCTTCAATTTTGTTGGTGTTGGGAGAAGAAATTCACTGTTGGCCACTGCCAGGTCTGTTTCATATTTCAGAGGAATATTGGGTGCTGTAAATGGGAACTGAGGGTTAAACTCATTAAGCCCATTAATCCTGTGATTGGTTGGTATTTTGCCATCATTTTAAGACACTAAATGTAGGGGGCAGATGTCAAAATACTTGTACAATTTTAAAATGTCACAATTTTAAAATAATACAATTGAAGCTGGCTTTCAACAAATTAAAATTTCAAAATGCTGAGTTCTGTCTAATTGTGGTTTTAATTTGCATTAATGATATTAAGCTTCTTTTTATATGCTTATTTGCCATCTGTGTATCTACTTTGGTGGAGGCTCAACTCTTTACTCACTTTATCAGGTTTGTAGCTTTCTTTTTTTTTCAACTTTTATTTGTAGATTCAGGGGGTACATGTGCAGGTTTGTTGCCTGGGTATATTGTGTGATGCTGAGGTTGGAGTAAAAATGATTCTGTCATCCAGGTAGTAAGCATAGTAACAAACAGTGAGTTTTTCAACCCTTGACCTCTCCCTCCCTCCCTCCTCTAGTAGCCCCCGGTATCTATTGTTGCCTACTTATGTCCATAAGTATCCAATGTTTAGCTCCCACTTACAAGTGAGAACATGTGGTATTTGATTTTCTGTTCCTATGATCATTTTCTTAGGATAATGGCCTTCAGCTGCACCCCCATTGCTGCAATGACATGATTCTTTCTGCAAGGACATTATTCTTTCTTACAGCTATGTCAGATTCCATGGTGTATATGTATCATATTTTCTTTATCCAGTCTACTGCTGATGAGCACCTAGGTTGATTCCATGACTTTACTATTGTGAATAGCGCTGTGATGAACGTATGAGTTCATGTGTCTTTCTGGTAGAATGATTTGTTTCTTTTGGGTATATATCCAATAATGGGATTGCTGGGTCAAATGGTAGTTCTGTTTTAAGTTCTTTGAGAAACCTCCAAACTGCTTTCCAAAGTGGCTGAAGTAACTTACATTCCCATGAGCAGTACATGAGTGTTCCCTTTCTCCACAGCCCCACCAACCTCTGTTGCTTTTTGACTTTATTTTTTATTCAGATAATAATTTTTTTATTGTACTTCAGATTCTGGGGTACATGTGCAGATCATGCAAGATTGTTGCATAGGTACATTCATGGCAAAATGGTTTGCTGCCACCATCCCCCATGCTTGCTTATTGTTGATTTTTGAGAGTTTTTAAACATATTTTTAAAGAAATGTGATTTCTATGGACTTATCTTCAGATTGCCAATTTTATTCTCAGCTGTGTCATGTGTACAAAATCTTCCTTGCAATTACTGTTTAATTTCCAGCATTTCTACTCCTTCCTTTCTCCCCACCATTTTCTTCATTCTTTTAGTTGACTCTCTGGCATTTCCAATCTGATCTTGAATTCAAAAGAATGTTTTGTAGCTATGAACGGATTAGTCACAATTATTTAAAATTCCCGTCAGATAACTTCAACATCCACGTCGTATTGGAGTGTGGGTCTGTTCATTGCTTTGTCTTCGGCAATGTGTTGTTCCTTATTGTCTTTTTATAGGCCTCATATTTTTTTGTTGGGAGCTGGACATTTTATGTAGGACATAGAACTGAGCTAAGTAAGTTTTAAACCTAGCAATTGAAATGATTTTTTTCCACTTTTCATAGGTTCAAAGCTATAAATTTGCAGTTTGCTTAGCTTTTTCATGTTAAAAAAAATAGGAGCCATGTTCTTTCCAGTTCACATCCTGAGCAGAAGCCCAGAAATACCCTTGGAAAGTTTTAAGAAGGGACATTATATGATCTGATTGATTTATACTCTTAATGGTATGCTGAGTCCTGGGTGTTAACTGGGTGGCAGGAGAGCAAAAGAAGAAATAGGAATACCAGTTAAATTAAGAGACTATTGTAGTAATGAAGCAGTTAAATTATCTTAGTTGAGTTCAGCAATATATTGTTTGCAAAAATGTTGGCCTACTTGGTAGATTGAGTTAAAATACTGTACAAGGTGATTACATACAAACCAGTTGAATGTTGAAGGACATCTGCCAAAAAGCCATGACTCCATTTTTACAGAAGTTGATCTGTAGGCCCCATACATGGCAATGATCATGTACAGGATCATAATAGACTCACATAGGAATGAGGGGTCTATTAACGCCACTCCTAATTAATAAAAATAAAAGTCACCTGCCTCAAAGCAGGAATGTATTAGTCCTCCGTCTGCATTTCTACAGAGGCTATCCATTGCTGTTCTCATAGTACCCAACACTTTTTTGGGGGATTTTACTCCCTGTCTACTTCTTTTCACTCATCTTCCTTCATTCTTTGATTATTCACTAAGTTCCCATCACACCAATATTGTTCCTAGGTCTTCAACAGGCTGACTATAGCTTTAGGATTCTTGCTGCATCTGACCTATTTGCCGAGGCCATTCATACCTGTGACTAAAGATACTGTGATTTGTAACATATCAAGAAGAAAATGGATAAAAAATTTCAATGAAGCATTTTATTAGCTAATAAATTTATAATCTGGAAGCAGTTATGCCCTGCCCTTTAGGCAACATTCTTTATCTATCCGTAGATGACCATGAACACACGGTGATGAACGTGAACAGTCTGGCAAAAATCCATTAGATCCTTCAGTGGCAGTAGTTCCTGGACCATTCTGGATCTTCTCCGAATGTTTTATTTAGTTGGGCCTTTAAAAATATAAAGTGTACAATACGAGAACCTGTTATTGGGGCTTTCTCAGGATGTATGCTGTAGATTATTAGTTCCATGCAGTTGGCCGGGCTTGAAAACTTGGAAAATGTTAGTTCATGTCATCTACCATGATCTCAGTTTTCATAAACTCATTATTCTTCTCTTAATTTTGCTTCAGAATGTTTTCATTTCTGGTCCTCATGGATCAAATCAGGATTTCCTATAAGATGTGTTATGACAGTAAAAAGTTGAACATATTTCTGTTTGGTAAAAGCCAAGGTTGCTTCTTCCAATAAGTATTAAATCTACCCACCACCTTCATCCCATGTATACTGGGCATAATTATTTAATATGAATGGTGAATGTTTGCAGAAGGTATGAGGTCCTAAATGGCACAAATTGGATTGTCAGATAAATTGTACAACACCCATCCTGATTTGAATTTCAGACTAACAATGCTTTTGTAGTAAAATTATGTACCAGATATTGAATGGGATATATTTATGGTAAAAAAGCATCAGTTGTTTAACAAAATTTAAATTTAACTGTGAGTCTTGTGTTTTTATTAGTTAAATCTGGCAACCCTAGCCACACACATACTGTCTTTTCTTTTTAATTTTACTTTAAGTTCTGGGGTACATGTGCAGAACATACAGGTTTGTTACATAGGTATACATGTGCCATGGTGGTTGTCTGCATCTATCACCCCGCCATCCACATTAGGCACTTGTCCTAATGCTATCCCTCCCCTAATTCCCTAGCCCCTGACAGGTCCCAGTGTGTGATGTTCCCCTCCCTGTGTCCATGTGTTCTCCTTGTTCAACTCCCACTTATGAGTGAAAACATCCAGTGTTTGGTTTTCTGTTCTTACGTTAGTTTGCTGAGAATGATGGTTTCCAGCTTCATCCATGTCCATGTCCCTGCAAAGGACATGAACTCATCCTTTTTTATGGCTGCATAGTAATCCATGGTATATATGTGCCACATTTTTTTTTATCCAGTCTATCACTGATGGGCATTTGGGTTGGTTCCAAGTCTTTGCTATTGTGAACGGTGCTGCAATAAACATGTGTATGCAGCACATACTGTCTTATCAAGCTTCAAGAAACCTATCAAGCAAGAATCCTTTATGTTTAGCTATTATTTCATTAAAAAATTTATCATTGCACAATGTATAATGAAGACACATTGTCTTTAGGCTGAGCCGAGATGGGAGATGGATATTTTGAGCGCAGTTGTCCCACAGCCAGTGAGAACCGTATCGCTATCCTGGAAACCTGGGCCCGCTGAGCAGCTTTCTCCCTTTGTCTCATAACTATGTTCACCAACAAGAATGATAATTCACCAGCTGCCCAACCTAACACATTCAAGGTCAAGGAAAAAGACAGTACAGAAATGAAGCATTGCAGTTGACCCACTATTGGCTCTTCTTGCAGTTCCTGATATGTCATCTTTAGCATGTGGTTACTTATGTAATCTTAACTGGACACTTACAAACCCTTATCACAATAAGAATCCTGCAGCCTCATTAGATGCTGTTGAGCAAATTTTTTCTACTTTAGTTTGGCTCCTTCACCATGATAATCCATAAATATTGGTAGACATGCTGGGCTGTTTCCTACTTTACTGATGATCCAAATGAATGGTTTGATATGGTCATGAAAACAGAAGTTGTGCCCCAACTCATGAAGCTCCTAGGAGCTTCTGAATTACCAATTGTGACCCCTGCACTAAGAGCCATAGGGAATATTGTCACTGGTACAGATGAACAGACTCAAGTTGTTATTTATGCAGGAGTGCGCATCATCTTTCCCAGCCTAAAACTAACATTTACAAGGAAGCTACATAGAATATGACAGCTGTCCTTCAGGACCAGATACAGCAAGCTGTGAATCACAGAGTAGTCCCATTTCTTGTCAGTGTTTTCACTAAGGCAGATTTTAAGACACGAAGAAAGCCATATGGGCTATAACTAACTCTACAAAGGGTGGAATAATTGAAGAGATTATTTACCTTGTTCATTGTGGCATAATAAACCATTGATGAACCTTAATTGGGAAAGATACCAAGATTATTCTGGTTACTCTGGATGCCATTTTAAATATCTTTCAGGCTGCTGAGAAACTAGGTGAAACTGAGAAACTTAGAATAATGATTGAAGAATGTGGAGTCTTAGACAAAATTGAAGCTCTACAAAACCATGAAAATGAGTTTGTATATAAGGCTTCATTAAGCTTAATTGGGAAGTATTTCTCTGTAGAGGAAGAGGAAGATCAAAATGTTATGCCAGAAACTACCTCTGAAAGTTACATCTCCCATGTTCAGAATGAAACTCTTGAGACCTTTAAAATTTATATCACGTAAATTGAGGCATGCAGTTGTTGTGTCTTATGTTTGCTATAAGTTTGTGTTACTGTTTTCCTACTAAGAACTATTTTTAAATGTGGTTTGTTATTGTAGCACTTTTTACACTGAAACTATACTTGAACAGTTCCAACCTGTACACACTGTATGAAGCTTGTCCTCTGAATGGGTCTCTTATTTCTATGTGGTATTTCATAACTCTTGGCATCCTGTAAATAAAGATTAAAGTCCACCCTTTTCTGTACTTTGAAAAAAAAACCAAGAATATAATCAAAAATGTAAGTTTAAAAAATTAACTTATGCTTTTCTAATAAATCAAATGCTTAGATTTCCCATTTTTTTATGTGGTTCTTATCTGTGGGTCACATATAACTTCAGTATAAACAGAGTCATACTGTATAACTTGCCATATATTTTTTTTCACTTTGCTAAGTAGTTTTTATACTTATAATTTCAGTAGCTTCATGTTGTATGATTCTTATTAGTTAATGAAAAATTGATTGATAGTCTGTCTCTTTATATTATACACTACTGCAAATAATAGTATAAAATACTATTATTGCATATTATTCACAGATTGTACTATTGTCAGGTGTTTTTATGCATATGACTTGTTTTTACTTTTGGATAGTATATTTAGGCTATCAATAAATGTAAATTTTAGATTTCTATTGATTGAATGTTTGTTTCTCCCCAAAATTTATATGTTGAAATATTAATTCCCAGTGTCATGATATTTGGAGATAGGGCCTTTAGGAAGTGGTCATGGGGATATAGCCCTCGTGATGGAATTAGTGGCTTTCTAAGAGACTTTGCCCCGCTATCTCCATCTCCTGTGTAAAAACATAACCAGGCAGAAGACCCTCACCAGAAACCACATTGGCTGTCACCTTGACTTTGACTTTCCAGTCTCCAGAATTGTGAGAAATAAATTTCTGTTGTTTAAGCCACCCAGTTTATGTCATTTTTGTTATAGCAGTCCAAATTGACAAAGACATTGATGAGAAGTTAGAGCCGTTTTAATAACATGTTGTAGATTACTTTATAAATTTTTATACCATTTCACTCCTAACTTCATTATATGAGTTTTGTCTAAATTTATATTTATAATTTTTTTAACTTATTTTGCTTAAATTGACTGATAAGCTTATATTTACTGATTGTGTGCAATGTAATGCTATAACGTATATATACATGGTGGAATGACTAAATCTAGCTAGTTACCATATATATTACCTCTAATAGTTATCATTTTCATGGTGAGAAAACTAAACTCACTCTCCTAGAATATTCCTAGAATATAGTATATTGTTATTAACAATATACCACGTTAGTATCATCAGATACCAATGTTCCACATTGTACAACAGAAAGACAAATACTGCATGATCTTGCTCACATGTGAAATAAAAAAGCTGATGTCATAGAACTAGAGAATAGAATGATGGTTACTTAGGGCTGGGGTGATTTGAGTGATGTTGATCAAAGGATAAAAAATTTCAGTTGGAGAAATAAGTTCAAATGTGCATATTTATGCATAGAATCACTGATGTTATATTTTCTTTTGATAATTATTGCTTTAACACATTTTATCAAATCAGCTTTTAGGATTTAAAAGTTTTCCTTTATATTTTAATTTAGTATGCACTAAATAGCTGTAGATGTATTACCTAGAAAGAAATTTTCTCAATAAATTATTTTGTCTTTATGTCTAAGTGTTACACATTTTTATATCATTTCTTTCAGTAATTTTTTCAAAGATGAAAATTATTTTAAAAATTGGATAAATATTAAATTTATCTTCCAGCAATTTAGAATTCTAATTTTCTTGTTTATTTTTTTCTGGAATTTATTTTAGAGTAAACTCCTTTCTCAGTTCTATTTTTCAAATGCAAAAATATATTCTGTAGCATTTAGACAAATAATTTTGAAAGAAGAGTTTTTTTTTAATGACATGAAGTAAAGGAGATATGTTTAAATGATCAACAGAAATAGGAAAACATTTACAAATGGCAATTTATTGTTGGTAGATTTATTAAGTAGGAATAAGTAAAAGCAAGAAATTCAACGGGTTTTTGTTTACAGTAAGATCATTTTAAAAATCCATGTATAAAAATTAAATCAACAGTCCCAAGAAAATCTTTCCAGAAGCAACCCATTCTACACTAAGATTTTAAGTTTCTTGATTAGATTATCGCAAGTCCCTAAATGTCAGCAGGAGTTAGCCTAAATGATAGTCATTGTGAAAAAGTTAATTTTTAGAGCTACGTAAGGATAAAAAGAAATGAAAAATTATGATAGAATCTAGAAAAGGTGCTATTGTTGAGTATGAATTTTTTACTTGTGAAACACTCTACATACACTCATTTTTATATTAAAGCAAACATGGGGAATATTATTTTTATTTTATAGACGAGGAAATGGAGGTTTAGTAGATAGCAACTGCACTCACATCATATAAATAGAAAGTGTCAGTCCCTATTTAAATCCTAGTTTGCTTGAATGCAAAGCCTATTTTAAAAATCACTTTGCTATGCTGTTTAATAGCTTAAAACATGGACAAAGATGCTTTCATATGAACACTACTGTATACAACTTTGCCTCATCTCCTACAAATATTCTGTATAAGATTATAACTTGGATCTAAGTTTCTTAAACTTTGGTAAATGACAGTCCATCTGCACATTGATGAATGTTTCATTCAAAAGAGAGAAATAAACAATACTGGGCACTTATGTGGTACAACCTGATCATTATATGGTGAAAAGATAATGATTTGGTATGGTATCTTCTGTCAAGGATTTTTCTTTCTAAGTGGGTTAGTTAGATCATTAAGTTCAAGATGACAGTACAGATTGTAGTGAACAATTTTGGGGCACTCAAATTGTTGCCCATGATTCTGACAACTCCCCCTATCCAAAGGGTTTGGGCCCTTATGTTGTGCATCTTCTCTGTTAGCTACTACTGGTACATCCTGTGGTCCACTAATAGCAGGTTCAACTATTCTCTATCAGTATGAGTTGAGCTCCAAATGCCAGTGAATCCTGGCATGTTGCTAGACCATATAAATAAACACAAGAGCTATGTGGAAGTCATATAACAATATGTGGCTGGAGAAAATGATAAAACTGGTTTGCAAAGATAGAAAATCAAACAGAAATAAATAAAGAGCCAAGATGAGAGACTGAGAAAATCCAATATGCTTTTTTCACTTCCAGTCATTTTTCTGAGGCTGATTACATTCATTTCCTATTTCAATAATTACCCCTTAACATTTGGTAAAGTTGTTGCCACTGAAATAAAAGTCTCAAATAATACATACTATGGTAAGAGACTGTTCTGGATACAGAAGGCAGCAGAAAGAATACTGTTGTCAGTTTATTGTGGGTGAGGGCTGGGAAATGGGCAGGGTTTCATTGTTAGCTGAGTTTTGAATGATGAGTGTGTCTATCAGTAGAACAGACTAGGAAGTTGGGAAGAGAATTCTAAAGACAGTTTGATAGAAAAGCAAAGACCATAAGGCTTGATGTGGTGACATGGTGACTCTGAACTCTTCCATCTGATAATCCTTAGTATCCCTAACCTGAATTGTTATGTTCCTGGCATGTGTAGACAGGGCATTGAAAAAAATGTTTTCAGAGAAAAAAAGCTTGGTTCATTAATTACATGGAAGTGCTGGCCCTGAAACTGAATGATGGGTTCTAGTCAAGCACAATATACAGAAACAGATCAAATGTCTTTAGTGAGTTGAAGGTTACATGCATTTTTATATCTACAGAAGTTGTGGGGGAAAAAGGTGTTCCACCATGCATGGTCTCTGCAGACTTAATCTTCAAGCTTTGAAATACCCTGTTCTCCTTCAGTATCTGTATAAAAGCACCCATTTAAGAAATGAAATAGCTTTTCAGTTTACTCCACTATTATGTTAATTGTTAGAATTTAAAGTTTTTCCTTGGAGGTCAGCTTTGGTGAACTTGGTTTTCTTCTGTGTTCTGGCCTGACTTTCCATCTGTGTCAGCTATTGAAGTGCTATTCCGAGATGAGAAGGAATCATGGCAACTCCTCAATAGTCAGCAGTAATCCAGCTCCCAGAGCAGCCAAGTCATTGCTCTACCAGCCGTGAGAATAGCATTCCAGAATTACCTTTATTCCCAGCTTTTCCATGATCAACACCGGGCTCAGTTACTAATAGGAAGAATCTGACTGAACATTCCAGGGTTCAGGTGAATTTTTTTTCTTTTTTGAGTAGAAGAAATATATCAAAGCAGTCAAATAGCAGTAAGATTCTGGCCTCTAATATATTTTACTCCATTCCATAACGTACGATATGGCAAGATAAGCTTTACTTTCACTTCTCCTTCCAGACCCTGTATTAATTCCTTCCTCATGCAAGGAGTACACCTTTGGAATAAATATACAAACTTCTTAGTAGAATAATGTGTCTTACTTATGCTGTGAAAGGCAGTCAAGAGGAAAAGGTTTTATATTTTACAATGGCTCTACTCTTAAGACTCTATCCCATCCCATCTAGTGAGTCATTGAATTTCCATTGAACAGCTGCAGAGCCCCTTATATAACTCCTTCAATATGGAGCGTGAAGTCCTAGGGTCAAGGACGAGCTGTAGAAGAGTCTCAAGGGGCATGAAAGAAAGCGAGGAGAGTGCTCAGAGTGAAGTAGCTACTTTTTTATGCATAAAGGGTGCATTTGCAAGGAGTGAAGGAAATAATCTGTGCATTCTGTTACTTTGTGTGCTTCAATGACTATCTAGAACAAATGTATTTGTTCTGATAATGCGCTGCACCATGGGTCCTCGCAGACATTTTGGAACTGAAAAGGGAATATACTGCTCTTCTTCCATTACACAATCTTATTCTTGTCTATGTTTTTAAGCTGTGTTTTGCCCCTGCTCTATAGGAATGTTTATACTCTGATCAAACTGATTTATTGATAGTCCTCAGATACATCACGTTTCTAGTTTAATGTTCTTTATGCAAAAGATTTTGTTTTGGAAATTTATAATGCATATTTACTTATTGGCAGGTACAGGAATTTAACATTTTTTATAAATACAGGTAGTTTTATTTCCAAACACATAGTACCTATTGAACATAAATTTAATTTAAATTCTATTTACCATTAAGAGTGCTGATGAGAATACTTCAGTCTTATTGCCATTTTAAATCTATGTGTTATCAAACTAAAATGTTTGCTAATCAAGTGGTAATTTTTGTTAATCTGATACTAGTTTTAATTTGCATTTATTTAATGTCATGAGTTTTTGTATCATTTTGAATGTTTATAAGCTATTTCTGTTTTTCTTTGTGTTTTCTTTTTGTGGTTACATTTTTATATTCTTTATAGGATTTCTGATTACATTTTTGTTTTTTTCTTATTGGCTTGTAAGAGTTTTCTCTATGTTAAAGAAACATATCTTTTATCTGTCATATTGTTGCAAATATTTTTTCTTTGGTTGTTTTATCTTTGACTTATTATAGATATATACACTCGTAAAAATCTACTAAGATTAATAAGAGAAGATGATAAGCTAGCTGGATAAAGAATAACTTTACAAAACTCATAGGTCTTATCTATGCTGAAAACAGTTTTTTTGAATTGAAAATAAAAAACAATAAAACACTGACAAAACTATAAAATACTCTGGAATAAATTTTAAAAGGCTGATCAGTATCTTCACAGAGAAATCTATATATTGTATTAAGTGAAAAAGATCTGAATAAAGCTTCAAGTCATACCATGATTCGGGATGCAGAAAATTTGTTTTTTATTCTCAAATAAATATCAACATTTAACCAAGTGCTACTTCACTTTTTAGAGAAAATAGGATATCACGTTTAAAACTCAAATGGATAAATAATATTAGAAAATGATGCCCCATATTGTGAAGCAATCAAACAGTGATAGAGTTCCTGGCTTATCAGATGCTAAAGCTGACTACAAAGTCACTAGAATATAAGAATGATAATAGCAAAGGAATAGGTAAACAGATTAGTAGAAGAGAACCAGAAATATGTCTACTATATGCAGAAATGTGATATGTGACAACTGTTGCATTTATTGAAGCAGATGGTTTCTTTAATAAGTGGTGCTAGCAAAAATGACTATTCAGTTGAAAAAATACAAGTATATTATCCTACCTCACATTATGTAGAAATTGAAATATAACATAAATAACAGTTTAAATATTAACAAATAAGTTTTGAAGAAAAGATAGAAAATTTTTTAACTATCTTAAAGAATATTTTTTAAGCAAGAAAACAAACCCACAAACTTAAAAACTCCCTAAAAATTAAAAGTTATGTAAGCCTAGAACAAACAAAGTTAAACAAAGTTAAGCTAAACGCAATATTCTCAGGGAAATAATTACAATATTTCTGTCAGATATAGGGTTAAAATATAGAATTTACCAAAAGCGTTGATAAGAAAAGGAATGGTCAATAGAGAAGAGGCAAAGTATATGAACAGGAAACTCAGATAAGAAGGAAACCCGCATGCCAATAAATCAGTAGATGATATTATACCTCCACTGCAGCAGAAAAAATGTACATTTTAAAAAAATGAGCTTCTACTTTTTGCTCATTAAATTGTCAAAGAGTGATAGAGCTCAGTGCTGTCAAAAAGGTGGGCAAAGGGCACTCATCTATTGCTGGTAGTTGGAGGTTGTCAGGTAATAATGAAAATTAGTAACTAAAAATATATATAGCCTTTTATCCAGCAATTTCATTTCTGGGAATCTTTCTAATATAAATCAAAATACTTATATATAAAGATTTTAATTTACAAAATTTAACGTATTACTTCTATGGTAAAAAAAACCTGGAATAAACATTAACATCCATCCATGTAGGAATGGTTAAAAAACAGCTGCATTTATGCTCTGTAGATCTGAGAATCAACAGGTTTTTCTTTTTTTTCTTTCTGTTTTAAAGTAGAAGACTAATTAAACAATGTCTGGTCCATAACCACCATTAAGTATTTTGAATGTCATTGGTAATTCAATGGGATATTGTGTGGCTATCACAAAAGGAGTTTAATCTATATTTATTGACTGGACGGGATGCCCATAACCTGTTTAGGGATGGAAGAAGTAAATAACAGAGAAATGAGTATCATATGATTTTATTATGGTTAAAACAAAAGATAAAAAGAAAACTAAACATAGCTGGAGATAGGGCCCAGGAAAAGACAGAATAGGGAATTAAGAAAGGAAAAATACTTTTGCCAAATAGAAAAAAAGGTTCAAAAATTTTTCCCCATTCTGTTGGTTGCTGTTTCACTCTAATCTGACAAAGGACTAATATCCAGAATCTACAAAGAACTAAAACAAATTTACATGAAAAACAACCCCATCAAAAAGTGGGCGAAGGATATAAAAGACACTTCTCAAAAGAAGACATTTATGCAGCCAACAAACATATGAAAAAAGCTCATCATCACTGGTCATTAGAGAAATGTAAATCAAAACCCCATTGAGATACCATCTCACACTAGTTAGAATGGCGATCATTAAAAAATCAGGAGACAACAGATGCTGGAGAGGATGTGGAAAATAGTAATGCTTTTACACTGTAGGTAGGAGTGTAAATTAGTTCAACTATTGTGGAAGGCAGTGTGGCAATTATTCAGGGATCTACATCTAGAAACATCATTTGACCCAGCAATGCCATTACTGGGTACATACTCAAAGGATTATAAATCATTTTATTATAAAAACACGTGAACGTGCATGTTTATTGTGGCACTAACCCAAATGCCCATCAATGATAGACTGGATAAAGAAACTGTGGCACATATACACCATGGAATACTAAGCAACTGTAAAAAAGGATGAGTTCATTTTATTTGCTGGATGAAGCTGGAAACCATCATTCTCAGCAAACTGACACAAGGACAGAAAACCAAACACCGCATGTTCTCACTCATAAGTGGCTGATGAACAATGAAAACACGTAGACACAGCAAGGGAACATCACACACTGGGGCCTGTTGTGGGGTGAGGGGGGCAGGGGAGGAATAGCATTAGGAGAAATACCTAATGTAGATGATGGGGGTGATGGATGCAGCCAACCACCATGGCACATATATACCTGTATAACAAACCTGCATGCTCTGCACATGTACCCCAGAACTTAAAGTATAATAATAAAGGGGAAAAAAGGTACAATACTAAGGGGAAATTCTACCTTTCTCAATCTTATTTCATGATAGCACGTGAAAGTATCAAATAACATTTCACATCCTGATGAAGAGCGTGCTGCTGAAAACACTGCTCTGGAAAGTGGCGACTGTGATGCTTCTGAATATGCCCAAATTCTAAGGAGAAAAACCACAACTAACAGGTACTCTTTAATGCTTCCTAACTCACAAACTTGTGTATACCTTTCAGCCTTAGAGTGGCTCCCAACCCTAAATAAGCCACACAGTAGTTGTTTCCAGCAATGGCAATGTAGTCTTGGGGTTAACAGCAAAACTTTGTCTATCAACAAATGATTGGCTAAAGAAAATGTGATGTATATACATATACATACTACTACTCAAACATAAAAAAGAATCAATTCATGTATTTTGCAGCAACATGGATGAAACTGGAGGCCATTTTCTTAAGTGAAATAACTCAGAAACAGAAATTCAGATACCAGTGCTCACTTATATGTTGGAGCTCAACAAAGGGTACCCATGAACATACAGAGTAGAGTAATAAACATTGGAGACTCCAAAAGATGGGACAGGAGGAGGGATGAAAAGGTTACTTGTTGGGTATAACGTTCACTACTCAGGTGTTGGATACACTAAAAGCTCAAGCTCTACCACTATGCAACATATGCATGTTAAGAATTCTGAATTTGTACCCCTAAAGCTATAAAAATAAAAAATACAACTTTAGTTATTTAGTCCCTCTAAATTTTAGCTTCTTTCTCTGTAAACCAAGGATGGTAATGTCTGCGTTTTATTGTAAATATTTCATAAATTAGTGTATGCAATTCATCTGACTCATAGGAAGTGGTCAGTAAGTAATGGCAATTATTGTTGGGACATATGTGTATTGTCTTCCTAGTTGTATTTTCAGCAATTTCTTGAAGAAGGATTCATGGAAAGTGGTCACAAGTGGTCCCTTGGCTTCTGTCTCCATGGCACAAGTTTTACTGGTCAGGTGTTACCATGAAAGAGAGACTAAGCTGAATACCTGGGGTGTGAGTCCCACTGGGATGAGATCTTTAACAGTTCTTTATTGATAACTACCAAAGGCAGAGACTACTCTTTGTTCTCTAATATGTGTTATCCCTTTTTCGACTGTAAAATAATCCCAGTTTTACTCTGGGTGACAATGTGTCCATCTAAATGACCACATTGTTTAACTCTACTTGCAGCTTGGTTGCCTTGTAACTATGCAGAACCGCGAACTTCTTTAGCATTACCTGAACAGAATTGGCTCGTGTGAGGGAGCATTTCTTTTGTTTTCTCTTCCTTCTCTTTGCAGGTAACATTGCTGGAAATTCAATAAATATTCAATTCAATAAAATGCAATTGCTGAGATTTTAATAAATATGCTATAAGGTAATCTTACAAATAAAAACCACCTGCTAAAATTGTGTCACAAAATGGTTTAAAAACCCTAGGCTCTTTATTACAGTGGGTAATCATAACAGTTCTGAGATTCATATCTCTGGATGCCTCTTAAGGGAATTTGTATTATTTAGGCTGCTCTTGCCTTGAGGTTTTGACTGTATGCAACCACACTTGATCTAACTAATATGGTTGAGTCCTTAACTCTTTCTTAAGACCTACATTTTAAAAGATTATCAGGAATGGGAGAGATTTAAAGAAATGATAGTTAAAATTGTTAGATATTTTCTAAGAAGATAAAGTAAAAATTTAAAATTATAATATCAAATCCAATAACGCATGGCACAATTTTGATAAGATTCAAAAAATTAGCTGGGCACAGTGGTGCGTGCCTGTAATCCCAGCTACTCAGGAGGTTGAGGCAGGAGAATTGCCTGAACCCAGGAGGCGGAGGTTGCGGTGAGCCGAGATCGCGCCATTGCACTCCAGCCTGGGTAACAAGAGCGAAACTCCGTCTCAAAAAAAAGAAAAAAAAATTGTCTGATATTCCAAGATTGTCAGCAGAGTAGAGTCTGGGTTCCTTGTCATAAAATTGCCTAGAAATTCTTAATTTCAGGTCAAGGCTTTCAAACTAGAAAGATAAAGCAGTATAAATGAGCAATAGGATTGGTTCTTATAAACGTCAATGAGGACATTATAAAACAGTTTTTCATTTCCTTTTATGAGGTTTAATGCCAAAGTGTGTCAGTTATTTTGATCAGAGAGAGCTGTTCCTGCAAATGAGTCACTCATAAAACTTTTCATGATCTGAGGACTAAAAATCTATTCAATTGGCCGAAAGTCTCAAATTATATTGAGTTGTACTTTATTTTCATAAAATACCTTTTGTAAGCTATTGACACTTCAGTACTTGGATTTCCATGGAGAAAATGCTATGAGTGAAACTGCTGTGATATTCCTGAGGGCCTGGAATGACCTTCATTATTCAATGTTAGCCAAGTACGAAAATTCACTCTTTTCAAATGTAAATCATTTAGTTTACAAAATCAAACATTAGATTAAAGATATGCCTACACGTGATATTTTTATAACTTGCCATTGACTATTACACAGTCTTTAGGGTTTTATGGACTAAAGGAAGGACAGCATATTGAGATTATAGTTTCTAATCTACAGAGTGAAATTCATATATGCAACATTCATCTGTGTAATGCGCAAAATAAGGGCAGCTAGCAAGAGGACGAAGAACTATCAATTGGTATAAATTCAAGAAACAAAACACATTCTTGTAAATTATTCTTAGTTAGCAAACAAAACTAGAAATCATTAAAGTGAGATCTATAACACTTTTTTTTTAATTGTTTTTTTGAGACGGAGTTTCACTCTTGTTACCCAGGCTGGAGTGCAATGGCGCGATCTCGGCTCACCGCAACCTAAGCCTCCTGGATTTAGGCAATTCTCCTGCCTCAGCCTCCTTAGTAGCTGGGATTACAGGCACGCGCCACCATGCCCAGCTAATTTTTTGTATTTTTAATAGAGACGGGGTTTCACCACGTTGCCCAGGATGGTCTAGATCTCTATAACACATTTTAATAACAATATATTTCTTTTTCATAGTACAGTTAATATTCTCATCTTGTATTTCTAGACATTTGAATGTCTATTTACTTCTACAGTTTTATGGAAACTTGTTTCTGGTGTTTTAATCAAATATAGGTCTTTTCTTTGATTATGACTCTTGGATTATTACTTTCGCTGTTAGTGCCAATTTCTTAACTTGTTCTATTTATTTCATGCAGTATTCTTCAAGTCAAAATCTTCAAAGAAATTTTTATATGAGTCATTAAAATTCATTTTCTAATTTATTTGGCCAGATTAAAATATATAAAATGATTTACATATAAAATTAGATGAGATTTTCTTATGCAGTTTTAAGGCTGTCTGGATATTTGAAAATTTTATTTGCCAACTATCAGAAATCCCCAAACTTTTTTTTTTTTTTTTTGAGTTGGAGTCTTGCTCTGTTGCTCAGGCTGGATTGCAGTGGCACGATCTCACCTCACTGCAACCTCCACCTCCTGGGTATAAATGATTTTCCTGTCTCAGCCTCCTGAGTAGCTGGGACTACAGACGCATGCACTATGCCTGGCTAAGTTTTGATATTTTTAGTAGAGATGGGATTTCACTGTGTTAGCCTGGATGGTCTCGATCTCTTGACCTTATGATCTGCCCACAATGAAGATCAGTTGAGTTAGTCTTGTTCTACTTATTCTTCAATATTTTCAATTACTTAAGAATTATCATTGTACTGGAATAAATTATGAAAATATTAACAATGATTTAATATAAATTTTTATATTAAATCATTGTTAATAGAATAGAATAGAATCATTGTTAATATAATAGAATTACAGGTGCTTTTGATTACCTTATAGAATCTTCCTTGAGTTTTCCAAAATTTCTGTAGTAAGCATTTTCCAGACTCTGAGCTAGAAGTTTGTGTGTGAGAGGCTTATTGGGAAATGGTCTTGAGAAGAACTGTAATATGGTGAAAAAATCAGGATTGGGCAGAAAGAAGTTGAATTGTGATATGGATGTAACAGAGGCCTCTGCCAATTCCTCTTTCACTCAGGACCTGGGATGGCCTTTCAAAGAAATTTAATAGGTTTTACTTCCCATCTTTTGGTTGTACATGTGTCTTACCAGGACATCCAGCATTATTGTAATCTCCTGCTCATTAACACCTGTTGATAGGATGTTATCACATTATTCTGTAGAATGTCCAGAGAAGGGGACAACAAATTTCACCTTATGGACCAAATGTGGCCCACCACCTGCTTTGCAAATGAAATTTCATTGGAAAACAACCATGCCTATTTGTTTAAGATTTGTCTCTGGGTATTTTTGTATTTTCACTTTTGCAATCTACTGTATGGCTTGCAATGCCTAAAATATTAATATTTGCTACATATCACTTTACAGAGAAAGCTTGCTGATCTGTGTGGTCCAGGCCATCTTCAGATTATATTGTGAAAGAAAACAATTGGGTCGAGAGCTCATTAATTTACTGCTATAGATAGATATACCCTAGATATGCCTATCATTCAAAATCTTAAAAATAAAATCTTAGATAAGCTACTCTCTGGCTATTACTAATTACTAATTATCCTACCAGTTCTCTAATTTCTTTATTTCTACTCAGCCTAATCTTTTAAAAATTATTGCTATTATACTTTAAGTTCTGGGGTGCATGTGTAGAATGTGCAGATTTGTAACATAGGTATACATGTGCCACAGTGGTTTGCTGCATCTGTCACCCTGTCATCTACATTAGGTATTTCTCCTAATGCTATATGCCTCTCCTAGGCCCCCAGCCTCTGACACGCCCTGGTGTATGATATTCCCCTCCCTGTGTCCATGTATTCTCATTGTTCAGCACCCACTTATGAGTGAAAACATGCAGTGTTTGGTTTTCTGTTCTTGTGTCAGTTTGTTGAGAATGATGGTTTCCAGCTTTATACATGTCCCTGCAAAGGACATGAACTCATCCTTTTTTATGGCTGCATAGTATTCCATGGTATATATATGCCACAGTTTCTTTATCCAGTTCTATTATTGATGGGCATTTGGGTTGGTTCCAAGTCTTTGCTATTGTGAACAGTGCTTCAATAAACATATTTGTGCATGTGTCTTTATAATAGAATGATTTATAATCCTTTGGGTATATACCCGGTAATGGGATTGCTCAGTCAAATGGTATTTCTAGATCTAGACTCCTGAGGAATCACCACACTGTCTTCCACAATAGTTGAACTAATTAACACTCCCACCAACAGTGTAAAAGCATTCCTATTTCTCCACATCCTCTCCAGCATCTAATGTCTCTGTTTAATGATTGCCATTCTAACTGGCATGAGATGGTATCTCAATATGGTTTTGATTTGTATTTCTCTAATGACCAGTGATGATGAACTTTTTTTCTTAGCCTAATATTTGAACTTAGAATATCACCCTCTTGAAGTAGACAAAGTGATTCTATCATCCACCTCCTTGTTTTATGGTCTTTCTATTTACAGGTGCCATAGTCTATTGGATTCCACAATTTTCACCACACTGTAAGTAGTACTGTAAATGTTCTTTTTTTTTTTTTTTCACTGTTCAAGGTTTATTGGGGGTTTTAACTGGTGTAACACTTGGATAGTTGGTTGCATTGTTTATATGTAGATCTTTTTACATTGTATGGTAATGTACACTACTGAAATATATAGTTCACAAAACAAGATCCTTTGGAACAAGACATGCGATATTGGATCTATACACTGAATGCCAGGATGTGACCGACTGGGAAAAAATGTTGTACTAGGCATGTTCAGTGAAGGAACCAGAAAGTTATATAACAAATGAACATCTTTCTGGCTCAAGGGGCAACTGCAGCATGTGCAGCACTGGCAGTGGTGCCTCAGAGGTGGCAGAACTATTTCACACTAACCAGTTTAGGACTACACAAGGTTACCACCATCCAGCATCAGAATATAGCCGCAGGACTTTACAAACCATTCCTATTTCTAACTTCTGGAATTGATGTTTTTCCCAGTCCATCTTAAAATATTACTGCTTTAATCATAAATTAGATAAAAAAAAGGACAACATGCACAATCTCCAACTAAAATCCTGTTGTAGCCTAGACAGTGAAATGGTATGACATCAGAAGACTTTAAAATTGCAGCTCTTTTTGGATCCCCCGAAGTGTATTCGCACCCTTCTTCAAACGGGCCTCTTCCTCAGGAGTCAGAGTCACCTTCACAACGTCTGAGATTCCATTCTGTCCCAAAATGCAAGGAACACTAAGGAAGACATTATTCTTTATTCCATAGAGACCCTTAATCATGGTGGAAATTGGGTGCACCTGCCTAAGATTCTTCATTATAGTCTCTGCCAAATCTGCCACAGAAAGTCCAGTGGCCCAGGATGTGTAGCCTTTGAGTTTGATCACCTCGTAAGCACTCTCAGCCACCTGCTTGTGAACCTCTTTCCACTGTTCCTTATCTGTATCAGTCCCTAAATCTGGGTGCAGAGTCTTCAGAGAGACACCAGCAACATTCACTCCACTCCATACAGGCACACTGGAATCTCCATGTTCCCCAAGGACCCACCCATGACAGCTTAATGGGTGAACTCCCAGCCTTTCCCCCATCAGGTAATGGAATCGGGCTGAATCCAGATTGCAACCACTTCCAATAACACGGTTTTTGGGAAAGCCACTTATCTTCCAAGCCACATAGGTCAAGATATCCACTGGATTTGAAACAATAAGCAACTTGCAGTTCAGGCTGTATTTTACAACATTAGGAATGATGAATTTAAAGATGTTCACGTTATGCTGGACCAAATTAAGACAGCTTTCTCCCTCTTGCTGACGTGCCCCAGCCGTAATAATGACCAGCTTGGAGTTTGCAGTTACATTATAATCTTTGCTAGAGACAATCTTTGGTGTTCTAAGGAAAAGGTTGCCATGTCAGATCCATCATCTCTCCCTTCAATTTGTCTTCAATGACATCAACAAGAGCAAGTTCATCTGCCAAGTCCTTCATTAAGATACTGATGGCACAGGCCATGCCAACAGCACCAACCCCAACAACTGTAATCTTATTCTGGGGGATCTGTTCTTCCTTTAGAAGATTATGAATCAGCTGATCCTTGAGAGTTGCCATTTTGGACTTGGAACCAAAAGGAACCAGGGATGCACGTCGGGCGGGCGTCGGGGGCGCACAGCACTGGGATCCGGACTCGGTGGCAGCTGCTCCAGCACTCTGTAAATGTTCTTGATTCCCAATCTTACAGCTATAACACCTCCCCTATTACTTAACCTGTTACAGATCTATGCCAATCAAAATTTGTAGCCTTCAATCTTAGCTTGAAGCTTGAAGCTTAGGACTTACTATGAAAAAGTTTATATTGGTTTCTGGTTATCTCTTCTGAATTTACAAATAAACTATTTTAAACTTTAATACTCTCTTCAAAAGTTTTCTAAATAGTCTTCATAGTGGATGATCTTGTATCCTGCTATATAGAGAAATAGCATACTGTCAGTGTCTCCTTGGTTAGGTGTGTATACCTTCTGCTATCTCCTTTTAAAAGTTTTATCCTGACATCAGAAAAGCAAAGCCATTCTTTCCTGATTGCTCTGACTTCTTAATCTATTATTCTGTTCTCTCTTAGCTCCTAAGTCATTTTTCATGCCTCACATTCAAGGATTAGAAAGGCTTTCTTTTCCTTCCTGTGGAATAAAACTTACATTATATTGTGGATTCTTTACTTGGCTATTATTTAGTCTATAGTAAATTCTTATTATATAAACCCAGGAATGTTTTAAAATACATTCTTTGTATGTCAAAACCTAGAAAAAATTTTTTCTTTCCATAAAGTCTGGCGTTCCAGACTATTGTCTATCTCTGAAATGAAAAGATTCTAACTAAAACTTTGCGCTGTGATTTAATGGATCTAGCACAAATGTCCTTCCCCTTTCTCTCCTATCAACAATGTCCTTCTTTTTCATCACGTTATTCTCATAGCTTAGTTTTAACAGTCAAGTAGCCACATGGAGTAGGAAAAGTTCCAATTATGGTGAAGAAAAAACTTATTCCATAATCCAAAACATTAGTCTCTTATTAAAACATGTTAGCTGTATCTGCTTATATATTTTTGAATGGATGAAATGTTTTTCTTAATCCATTTGACTATTTAAAAATATCTCCTTAATAATGTGATTCATTTCCAAAACATGTATTATGGAAAAAGTCCAAGCTAATATATATCTATATACATATATATATGTATATATATATAAATTTTATTTATAGCATAGAATTCCACTATAAAGTGGATATATGATTATTTCACTTATCTCCTATTCACAGTTCTTGGGTTGCATTTTAACTTTTTATGATAATTTTTATATTAGAAACAGTAATGGAATTATTTGTTTACTTGTTTTTCTTCTTCACTTGAAAGCTTTAGCACTGTGCTCTTGGTACATTCACTTTTATTCTCTTAAAAAGTGAACCTCTTCCAGCTACTTATTAAGACATCAACTTATATATGTTTAATTAATAAATGAATCAATTCCTTCCTTTCATTATCTGATAAACTCTATCAATAATATTAACTGACTGCTTTGAGAGAGAGTATCAGCGAGTTAGAGAGAGAAAATCATTAAGAAGAGAGATAGGGAAATAAATTATATTCTATCATATAATATATGACATTGATTTGAATATGACAAGTATGTTAATCACAAAAATCTGGTTGCCGTACCATTGAGTATGAAAATTTTTGAATTATATATGCACATAAAAACCTCATGAAAGGGGAGTATTCTTGAGCAATTTAGTGAACATATGTGTGATATGCCTAAGTATATCTGTATTAAAAACAGAAGTAAGAAATAAGGGAAATTTTCTCTGTTTGCTGACAACATGATCTTTTTTTTTAAAATTGTACTTTAAGCTCTGGGGTACATGTGCACATCCCTCAGGGTTGTTGCATAGGTACACACATGCCATGGTGGTTTACAGTCTCTGTCCCCTCCCCTCCATTGCCTACATCAGGCATTTCTCCCAGTGTTTTCCCTCCACTACCTCCTCACCCCCCACTGTCCCTCCCCTAACTCCCCAACCCTCAACCTACCCCAGTGTGTGATGTTTCCCTCCCTATGCTCACGTGTTCTCATTGTTCAACACCTGCCTATGAGTGAGAACATGAGGCGTTTGGTTTTCTATTCTTGTGACAACATGATCTTATATACAAAGACTCCATTAAAAAAAGTTAGAACTGATAAATAAATTCAGTAAAGTTGCAGATACAAAATCAATATACAAAATCAGTAATGTTTCTATACACTGATAATAAACTATCCAAAAAAATTTAAAAAAATCCCATTTGCAATAACAAAAAAGAAAAATAAGCATAAATTTAACCAAGAAGGTGGAATACCTGTATATTAAAAAAGTGTAAAACACTGATGAAAGAAATTGAAGAAAACACAATGGAAAGATATTTCATGTTCATAGATTATCAGTGTTAATATTGTTAAAATGTCTCTGATAGTCAAAGGTACCTACAGATTCAATGCAATATCATCAAAATTCGAATGTCATTTTTTTACAGAAATAGAAAAACAATTCTAGAACTTGTATGGGACTACAAAATATCCTAAAGAGCCAAAATGATTTTGATCCCAGAGAACAAATCTTGAGGCATCATTCTACCTGACCTCAAAATATGCTACATGCTATCGTTATCAAAACAGCATGGTATTGACATAAAGACAGACACTTAGACCAATGGAACAAAATAGAAAGCCAGAAATAAACTTGCACATTTATGATCAGTTCATTTTTGACAATGGTGTCAAGAACCCACAATAGGGAAAGGGTAGTCTTCGATAAATGGAATGGTGAAAACTGATTATCCACATGCAAAAGAATGAAATTAGATCCTTATCTCACACCATATACAAAATTAACTCAAAATTGATTATAGACTTACTGAAACTGTAAGACTACTAAAAGAAAACATACAGTAAAAGCTCCACAATATTAGTCTGGTCTGGCAATGATTTTTTGAATATGACCTAGAAGACACAACAGAAAGAAAAATATACAAGTGAGACTGTGTCAAACTAAAAAGTTTCTGTACAGCTCAGGAAACAACAGAATGAAAAAGCTATCTACAGAATGGTCAAAAATATTTGCAAATTATACATCGGTTAAGTATGAATATTTAAAGTTTATAAGGAACTCAATTCAATAGCAAAAAAACTGAATAAAAACTGGAGTAAATATTTCTCAAAAGAATGCATACAGATGCTCAACAGAGTCAGGAAAAAATGCTCAGCCTCATTAATCCTTAGGTAAATGCAAATCACAAAAAAAACCATAATGAAATATTACCTGTTAGAAAAGATGAAAGGTAAGTGCTAGCAGGAATGTGGAGAAAAGGAAACCCTTGTATACTGTTGGTAAAAATGTAAATAATACAGCCATTATGGAAAATGGTATGGAATTTCCTTAGAACTAAAAATAGAACTACTGTATGATCTAGTGGTCCCACTTCTGGGTATACGTCCAAAAAAACTGCAGTCCATATGTCAAAGGGATATCTGTATTTTCATGTTCATGGCAGCATCATTCTCACATTAATAATAATGTGTTACACATTTCAAAATAACTGAGAGTAAATTTCAAATTTCTCACCACAGAAACTTATAAGTGAGGTGCTAGATATGTTAATTCACTTGATTTATTTATTCCAGATTGTATGCATATATTAAAACATTACATTGTACCTCATAAATGTATACGACTATGATTTGTCAACTAAAATTACTAAGAAATGTAGAAGTAAGTAGGAGAGCACAGTTAATCTCAAGAACAGAATTACTTTCTATGGCTTGCAAATGCCAAATCAAGAATGGTTTTCATTGACACAGTTGATGTTCACTGGGTGATATAACTTTAAAGCTTGATAATATCCCCAACAGAAACATTCATTTCTCCAAGAACTTGTCACTGATGCTTGACAATCCACCATTGTCAGTTAATCCCTTTAGGTTACTAAGACAATTATTACTTTTTGAAATGGATATACTCTTGAGAAACCATTTTAATAACTATAAGACAAAATGAGAGACATAAGACTGATAGCCATGGAGAATACAGGACAGAGTAGAAGAAAGGTCATTGTTATTGGAGAATTAAGAGTCAATTCTTAATTGACTCTTAATAAGGGCAACAGTGTATGCTCTCCAGACTCAGTGGCTCTAAGAAGAGACCATGTACCTCACTAAATGTGACCTTTAGTGAGGTACATGTTCTCTTCTTTAGTATGGCTCTAAGAAGAGACCATGACCTCACTAAATGTGACCTTCCCAATTCTTAATAAGGGCAACAGTGTATGCTCTCCAGACTCAGTGGCTCTAAGAAGAGACAATGTACCTCACTAAATGTGACCTTTGATGCTCACCTCTAGCAGTGACTGTTCACACATTTTAAAGTGTTTAGATTGCAAAAAAATAAGTCTAAAGAGAAGTGCATGCTGGTCCCTCACAAATCCCTGGCTCCAGCTCCAACCTTCCTCCTCAACTCTGTACCTGCATCTTCACGGGTCATCAGGATACCTCTATTGGGATGTGTTGTGCAGATCTGCCAAATTGAAATTTTCTTCCATAGACTTTGCTTTTCAAATATCTATTACAGTGTTTACTTGCTTAATAAATATTTCTTCAATGACTACATGTAGAATCTTTGCTTGATCTGTTGGTACCACAGATTATTATTTTTTGCAATGTTGACCTGGTTAATCATAGATTGTCAAATCCAGAGAAGGCTTTAGAGATTTTCTAATTCAAACCACTCATTTTATTTTTGAAGAAATTGGGAGGGAAAGTAAATTTCACCAGGTGGCAGAAATAGAAATAGAACTCAAGTCTCTTGACTTTAAATCACATGTACTTTCAGGTCTTATTTCTACCTAGCAATTTGGATAATTTGTTGCCTAATTACTTTCTAGATTCAGCATATTCTTCCTACATACCCAAGAACATTATTCAGCTTCACAACTGAACTGTATCAATATCAGCTTAAGTTACTAATCCTTTTGCTGATTTTAGATTCAATTTATGGCATGAAATTTTATTCTTTACACTTTACTTCCCTTCCTTTCAGAAAAAACACAACTGATATTATTCAAAATGTCTCTGATTGAACATGATATAATGTTTGAATGCCATGTAGTCCACAATCTCCCTAGGAAATATGCTCAATTTAAATGGTACTGATTTCATCTCAATGCGCAGAAGTCCTTGTCACTTTCTAAAATATCTTGTGCCATGGGAATCTCTTTTTAAAAAGGTCAAAAATCTTTAGGGTTTAGTGAATCAATACCATCTATTCAGGGATGAACTAGTGCTTCCCTATTCATGACAGTCGATGGACACATTTATAAAAGCAATAGAAGACATCTTTAGGAGAGTGGTGACATGTTTAAATCTCATATAGAGTTGAATACAAACTTGCTACACTTGGACAGACCAAAAGATAAAATGTCAGCGTATGAACTGAAAGAACAGGAAGCTTCAAACCCATAGCAGTAGAGGGATAAGTGATTCAAAAGGAAGTGGATTAAATAGTCACTGTGAATCCGTGACCACATTTCTCTCGCAGCAATTGGAAATTCTAAGAGTATGGCATTGCTACACTTTGGAAACAGTTTGGTGTGAAGCTGAACAATGCTCTTGGGTATGAAGGAAGAATATGCTGAATCTAGAAAGTAATTAGACAACAAATTATCCAAATTGCTAGGTAGAAATAAGGCCTGAAAGTACATGTGATTGAAAGTCAAGAGACTTGAGTTCTATTTCTACTTCTGCCACCTGGTGAAATTTGCTTTCACTCCCAATTTCTTCAAAAATGAAATGAATGGCTTGAATTGAAAAATCTCTGAAGTCTTCTCTGGAATCAGTAATCTATGCTTAACCAGGTTGACATTGCAATAAATAATAATCTGTGGTGCCAACAGATCTTGGGATCTTGTGGGTTATCAATAAACTGAAAAATATATGAAACAGGTTCAGAAGTCAATGGCGTAATATATGGGTCATTATTCCTTCATGGTTTACAGTTTTGCTGTGCTACTTTCTCAAATCACCTAATATTTTGTGAACATATACTCCATGTGCAACTTTGATTGGAGTAATTAGGCCTACCTTCATCAGAAAGAGAAACAAGCCCATGTCGGTGCCACAGAAACACGAAGTTGGAATTAGAGACTAAAATAGAACTGAATTAACTTTTGTTTGGATTATTTGAAATTCCCCTGACTTTCAGAATCATGGAACCTGTGGACTGATAAGACCTGTGTGGTCTGCATCCTTCCTGTACCTCTCTGGATTATCTGTATTCTCTGCTCGAACACCTTTAGCAACGGGAACTGAGGATTTCCTGAAGCAGATCATTCTTTTTTTTAGATAATTTGCACTTTAGGAATTTCTTTTTTTATGGGGCTGGAATTACTTTTATTTTTAAATAATTGATCCATTAGTTGTCTACTTAGGATTTTGTGTTGTCTTGAGAGGCATAAGAGGTCCTTTTTCTTCTCTGGTACTAAAATGAGGTACAACAAAAAGAAAATCTTGGGTGTCCCCCTGAGGTTGGAATATATAACCAAATATTTTCCAGTATCGGTGATACTAAATGAGGCCAACAGATTTGACCAAACAGCTTCCTTTCTCCAAAATATACAAGCAGTCTGAATATCAGAGCAAAATTTGCAAATAAATATATGTTTCAGTTCATTCAAAGACATCCCCAAAAGTCCAAGGAGGCATCAATGGTGGGTGGAGGCTTTTTCATTTTCTCTCCTTAACAGGGGAAACCCCACCTTTCCACCAGCTGCTGGATGAGTTATTTTAATGTCTTCTGGGTAGCCCAGTGGCGTTTTTCCTCTCATCTCAGCCCATGCAACTCTCCTTCTTTTAGTCTTCTTTTCCTAGGTGGAGCAATTTGTTTTTGAGCAGAAGGAATGGAATAATGAATTTGCATGTATATCTGAGCGTATCTCAGGACTGCAGAGAAGTTCCCAGGTTTGTCCAAGCCAGAGCTGGTCTGCAGCAGCTGGGTTAGCAGAAAGCCACCTGGGCAGGGCAGGCAGAGAGCAGGTGATCAGCGCAGTGTGGGCTGCAGATAAAACAGAGGCTCAATAGGAGCCCCCTGGGGGCACAGGCAGGACAGGCGAGGTGAAGGGGCTAAAGAGGGAATTCTGAGGCTTCTAGGACACAGGTTTCCATGGAAAGGTTATGCCAGCCTGAGCTGCAAGGTTGCTGAGACACTGCTCTGGGTCTGTGTCTCCTATAGAGCTCCAGAGATATTCTTAAACCTGTACTTTCCATTCACAAGCTGCAGTCAGGGACTTCGGGACAGCCCCTTCTTGCTGCAGTCTCCCTCTTCACCTTCTTAATGCTGTGCTCACTTTAAAGGAGAGCTTAAAGGGAGTCCATAATTTATCACTGAGTATGTACTGACGGGTGCATTTCAAGTTGAGATCCTATAATTTCATAATTGGCATAGAGAGATCAAACTGAAACCATTCAAGTCAACCTTTTGGTCTTGCAGTGCGACCTTGCATAAAGTCAGGACTTGAGTGGAAGCCCTGACTCCCATTCAAGTTACAGGTCAGTCCGAGGCCAGAATTTAACAAAGTGTAAGACTGGAAGAAATCTGAGAGATAGTACAAAATGGAACAAAAGGTGAGAGAACATGAGGGACATTTTGTTTTGTGGTTTGAATACATCTTCGTGTAAGATTTTGTCACAAGACTTCAATTATGGCTGATCGGTCCATGACAGTACTGGTGTTAATACATTTTTTAATGGAAAACAAGTGTGGAAGCTTAGATAGGTAAAAAAAAATCACAGTAAAGAATCAATATCATCTACTCCAAGACCTAGAAAAGGCCCAGAGTGTTGGAAATTTTCCTGGGATTTTTTTTTTAACCTGCTCATTTGCTTCTAAATAAACCAGCATCTCTCTAAAATGCCACAGATGAGGTGAAACAAACAAGCAAGGAGACACATGGTTTAAAAAATTTGTTCACTGAGTATGGCAGGGAAAATGCCTTCTTACAGACCTTAGGGATTCAAACATTTAAAAAATGTATTTCAAAGATAAGTGTCACATTACATTACTGTTTTCTAGTATTTCTAGCACTGCAAGTAGTTAAATTTCCTCTAGGTTTAAATCTGACTTTGTGGATTAATCTGTGAATCAATTATAACTAACATTGCTACTATGAAAAATATGTTTTAAAACTTTAGAATCATCCATTTATAAATATAGTTAATTTTTACATTGGGGAATATCTTTGGTTATCAATTAAATACATGGTTGATAGAGTTCATGTTTAAAATTAAATGCTTTTAGAATACAATAAAATCTTCATAAATGTCAAGTTGTTAGTCATTAAAATGTGATTTGGAAGAATAGCATGCGTTGTTTTCAGTGGTACAGATTCAAACAACAACATAATTGCAATAATTAATAGGTTTCTCATTAAAACTTCAGAATTACTTTTCTTCATGGAATAAAGATTCCAAACTTCTCCATAAAATGTTGTTATTTGGAACAACTGCTGCCAGCATTTTAAGTCTTCAATCCAAAATAATAAGAGAAAGAAACCATCTTTCATGAAGTAATAAAACTATATGACAAGTAATATAGTTTTAAAGTAATAAAGGGAAATAAGCAAAATTCTAAGATGCCATATTATTGAGTACAGATACTTAAATTTAATAACATTAAAAAAATACATGTTATTTCGGCAAGAAGAAATGTAAAAAGAGGCACAAATTTAGAATTTAGACCCAAATTAAATTTCAAATGCAATTTGAATAAGGTAGTCCCCAACTTACAGTAGTATGACTTGTGATTTTTTTGTCTTACAATGGTGTAAAAATAGCACTCATTTTGAGAAACTGTGCTTTGAATTTTGATTCAAAAAATTTTTTTTCTGATATGGGATTTTGCTCTGTCACCCAAGCCGGAGTGCAGTGGTATGATCTCGGCTCATGGCAACCTCTCACTTGCAGGTTCAAGCGATTTTCATGCCTTAGCCTTCCAGTAACTGGGACTGCAGGTGTGGGCCACCACAGCTGGCTAATTTTGGTATTTTGTATTTAATCTACTAATTGTAGATTAGTGTAAGGCATAATAAATGCATTTTCAGCCTATGCTTTTCACTGAAGGTGAGTTTATTGGTATGGAATTTTATCATAAGACAAGGAGCATCTGTATAGAGATTATGGCTATGGATTCTCAAACTGTATACATGAATTGTACCATGGTAAAGGGGACATGATGTGGGGAGAAAAAAGTACTTATTCCTACCTGGAATCTTGGAGTTTTATTACAGACAGTTACAAAGACAGTACAGAGTGGCCCTTGTATCTTTCATTCTGTTTCCCCTAATGATTCCATCTTATATAATTATAGTGCAGTATCAGAACTATAATAGGAAACTGAAATTGGTACAATGTGTATCAGCCTGTTTTGTATTCCTATGAAGGAATATCTGAGACTGGGTATACATATAAGGAAAATAGGTTTATTTGGCTTATGGTTCTTCAGGCTACACAAGAAGCATGGTGTCAGTACCTGCTTCTGGTGAGGGCCTCAGAAAATTTACAATCATAGCAGAGGGTGAAGGGAACCTAGCATGTCACATGGCAAAGGGAACAAGAGACAGAAAAGATGTCAAGCTCTTTAAGTAATTTCAACTTTTATTTTAGATTCATGGAGTAGACGTGTGGGCTTTTTACATGATATATTATATAATGCCAAGGTTCAGGGTACGATTGTTCCCCTCACCCAGGTACTGAGCACAGGACCCAATAAATTTTTCAACCCTTCTCCTCCCTTTCTCTCACCCTCCACTAGCAGTCCCTAGTGTCTATTGTTGCCATCTTTACATCCATGAGTAGCACCCAACATTGAACTCCCACTTAAAAGTGGTAACATGTAGTATTTGGTTTTCTGTTCTGCATTCATTTGTTTAGGATAATGGCCTCCAGCTGCATCCCATTGCTGCAAAGGACGTGATTACATTCCTTTTTTATGGCTATGTTATATTCCATGGTGTATATGTACCACATTTTCTTTATCCAATCCACCACTGATGGACACCTAACTTGATTCTGTGTTATTGCTGTGAATCATGCTGTGATAACATACAAATGCATGTGTCTTTTTGGTAAAACCATTTATTTTCTTTTGGATATTTACCAGTAATGGTATTGCTGGGCTGAACGGTAGTTCTGTTGTAAGTTCTTTGAGAAATCTCCAAACTGCTTTCCACTGTGCCTGAACTAATTTCCATTCCCACCAACAGTGTACAAGAGTTCCTTTTTTTCTGAAGCCTTGGTAGCATCTGTTTTTTGACTTTTTAATAATTGCCATTCTGACTGGTGTGAGATGGTATGTCATTGTGATTTTGATTTATGTTTCTCTGATGATCAGTAATATGGAACATTTTTCATGTTTGTTGGCTGCTTGTATGTTTTCTTTTGAGAGTTATCTATGTCTTTTGCCCACTTTTTAATGTTTTGTTGTTGCTGATTAGTTTAAGTTCCTTTTAGATTCTTGGTATTAAACCTCTGTCAGATGCATAATTCGCAAATATTTTCCATACTTTAGGTTGTCTGTTTACTCTATTGATAGTTTCTTTTGCTGTGCGCAAGATCTGTAGTTTAATTAGGTTCCACTTGTCAATTTTTGTTTTTGTTGCTATTGCTTTTGAGAACTTAGTCATAAATTATTTCCTAAGGTCAACATCCAGAATGGTGTTTCCTGGGTTTTCTTTTAGGATTATTAAAGTTTGAGGTCTAACATTTAAATCTTTAATCCATTTTGAGTCAATTTTTGTATATGGTAAAATGTAGAAGTTGAGTTTTATTTTTCTGCATATAGCTAACCAGCTATCACAGCACCATGTATTGAATAGGAAGTCCTTTTCCCATTGCTTATTTTTGTCAACTTTGTTGAAGATCAGATGGCTGTAGGTGTGTGGCTTTATTTCCAGTTTCTCCAAACTGTTCCATTGGTCTATGTGTCTGCTTTTGTACCAGTTCCATGCTGCTTTGATTATTGTAGCCTTATAGTATAGTTTGAAGTTAGGTAATATGATGCCTCTGGCTTGGTTCTTTTTGCTTATGATTCCTTGGCTATTCAAGCTCTTTTGGTTCCATGTGAATTTCAGAATGGCTTTTTTTTTTCCAGTTCTGTGAATAATGACCTTGATAGCTTGATAGGAATAGTGTTGAATCTGTAGATTGCTTGGGAGAGTATGGCCAAGCATTTTTAACTGTATATATTTTTCTTTTTAAAAAAATTTTATTTATTTATTATTATTATTATTATTATTTTTTGCCAATCAATGAGAGCTTGTAAGGTTGCTGAGGTTGGTTGGCCTTGAACTCTTGGCCTCGCCTTCGCAAGCGCCATGACATCCGGCCGGAGCCACTTTGGGCCCTGTATTTATTTATTTTTTAATTGCATTTTAGGTTTTGGGGTACATGTGAAGAACATGCAAGATTGTTGCATAGGTACACATGTGACAGTGTGATTTGCTGGCTTCCTCCCCATCATCTATATCTGGCATTTCTCCCCATGCTATCTCTCCCCAACTCTCCACCCCCCGCTGTCCCTCCCCTATTTCCCACCAACAGACCCCAGTGTGTAGTGCTCCCCTCCCTCTGTCCATGTGTTCTCATTGTTCAACACCCACCTATGAGTGAGAACATGCGGTGTTTGATTTTCTGCTCTTGTGCCAGTTTGCTGAGAATGATGGTTTCCAGGTTCATCCATGTCCCTACAAAGGACACAAACTTATCGTTTTTGATGGCTGCATAATTTTCCGTGGTGTATATGTGCCACATTTTCCCAGTCCAGTCTATCATCGATGGGCATTTGGGTTGGTTCCAGGTCTTTGCTATTGTAAACTGTGCTGCAGTGAACATTCATACGCATGTGTCCTTATAGTAGAACAATTTATAACCCTTTGGATATATACCCAGTAATGGGATTGCTGGGTCAAATGGAATTTCTATTTCTAGGTCCTTGAGGAATCGCCACACTGTCTTCCACAATGGTTGAACTAATTTACACTCCCACCAACAGTGTAAAAGTGTTCCTATTTCTCCACATCCTCTCCAGCATCTGTTGTCTCCAGACTTTTTCATGGTTGCCATTCTAACTGGCGTGAGATGGTATCTCAATGTAGTTTTGATTTGCATTTCTCTAATGACCAGTGATGATGAGTATTTTTTCATGTGTTTGTTGGCCTCATGTATGTCTTCTTTTGTAAAGTGTCTGTTCATATCCTTTGCCCACTTTTGAATGGGCTTGTTTGTTTCTTTCTTGTAAATCTGTTTTAGCTCTTTGTAAATTCTGGATATCAGCCCTTTGTGAGATGTGCAAAAATTTTTTCCCATTCCGTTGGTTGCTGATTCACTCTAATGACTGTTTCTTTTGCCGTGCAGAAGCTGTGGAGTTTGATTAGGTCCCATTTGTCTATTTTGGCTTTTGTTGCCAATGCTTTTAGTGCTTTGGTCATGAAGTCCTTGCCTACACCTATGTCCTCAATGGTTTTGCCTAGATTTTCTTCTAGGGTTTTTATGGTGTTAGGTCTTATGTTTAAGTCTTTAATCATCTGGAGTTGATATTGTGAAAATAGCCATACTGCCCAAAGTAATTTACAGATTCAATGCTATTCCCATCAAGCTACCAATGACCTTCTTCACAGAACTGGAATAAACCACCTTAAAATCCATATGGAATCAAAAGAGAGCTCGCATAGCCAATCAATTCTAAGCAAAAAGAACACAGTGGGAGGCATCACACTACTGGACTTCAAACTATACTACAAGGCTACAGTAATCAAAACAGCATGGTATTGATACCAAAACAGAGATATAGACCAATGGAACAGAACAGAGGCCTCGGAGGCAACACAGCATATCCACAACCATCCAATCTTTGACAAACCTGACAAAAACAAGCAATGGGGAAAGGACTTCCTGTTTAATAAATGGTGTTGGAAAAACTGGCTAGCCATGTGCACCTTCCTGACACCTTACATTTTTAACTATATTGACTCTTCCAGTTGATGAGCATGCATGTTTTTCTACTTGTTTATGTCATCTATGGTTTCTTTCAGCAGTGTTCTGTAATTCTCCTTGTACAGATCTTTTACTTCCTTGGTTAGATGTATTCTTAGGTATGTTATTATTTTATTTTAGCTATTGTAAATTGGCTTGCATTCTTGATATGGCTCTCGGATTGAATGATTCGGGTGTGTAGAAATGCTGCTGACTTTTGTACATTGATTTTGTGCCCTGAAACTTTACTGAAGTAATTTATTCATTCCAGGAGCCTTTTGGCAGAGTCTTTAGGATTTTCTAGGTAAAAAAAATCATATTTTCAGTTAAGTGAGATAGTTTGATTTCCTCTTTTCTTTCTTGGATACTTTTATTTCTTTCTCTTGCCTGATCACTCTAGCTTGGATTTCTCAGGCTGCTATGAACAATCATATAACTAATAGAGCAACAAGTCACTCATTACCATGGGGATGGCAGCCACCCATTCATGGGGAATCTGCCTCCATGAGGCAAACACGTCCCACTAGGGTTTACCTCCAATACTGGGGATCACATTTCAGCATGAGCTTTGGAGGGGACAAATACCCAAATTATACCAATGTGCAAGTGTAGTTCTATGTCATTTTATTACATGTATATATTCATGGAAACTCCACAGTCAAAATACAGAACTATTCTATCACCACAAAGATCTTCCTGTTGCTGTTCCTTTAATCTAACCTGCTTCTCTTCCCCAACCATCCTTCACCCCTGATGACTACTATTGTTTTTCATTTCCGTAATTTTGTCAGTTCAGGAATGTTATGTAATGGAATCACACAGTAAGTGATCATTTGGGAGAGGCTTTTCTTTTTCCCACACAGCATAATCCCTATAGGATTTAAAGTGGCTAAGTGGTGTGTATCAATAGTTTGCTCGTTTTTATGGAGCAGAATTATTTATTCTAATAATGGCTTTTGGTTCATCTGGATTTTGGCTACTGGCATGGTATCTTGCTTTAATGAGGTATAGGAAAAATCTTTTAGATATCACGAATACATTGGAGGAGTTCAGTATGTAGCATAAACTAAATGCTAGCGGAAGTGGAGATATATTTAGAAATCTTTCAGGCTTGTGGAGCATAAATACTTGGAGAAATAAATATGTAATATTTAAATATGTAAATATTTAAAACCAATCTTGATTTGAAATTTAAGATTCAAGAGATGTTAGAATAAGTATTATATAAATTACTACTAATAATGGAAGTAGAAGAACAAGGTTAGATTAAATCATTTTTAATAGCAATCAGACTAGTGAGAAGGATATGTTTCCTTTAGAAATTGTTTTTCAAAGAAAAACAATCACTTTGGATTTTTTTTAACTATGCCGTAATTAAATGTTCAGGCTCTTCAAACGTTTTCATAAATAACATGAGTAGAAACATTAATTGGATAAACCTTGAATTTCCTTAAATGTGCAATTTATAGTCGAGACACTGGGAATGATACCAAAATCTACCACCTGGTGGCAGTATCGCCTAACTACATACTTCAAGTAGTAGGTGTTGCGAGGGGTGGAAGAGGGCGGCGGCTCTGTGAATGCTGAACCTGTTAACAAGTTCGGACTTTTAAGTCCAAAGACTTCACACCAACTAGTTAAAGTTGGGTAGGTTTTTCTATCAGTGGCTAGACAAAGGATGCTGGAGACATGTACTTTCATGAAGAAAAATTTTTGAAAACTATTTTGGCCCAAATTAATTTTCCGAATTCCAAACTAACATAAGAGCATGCCTGAAAGTTTCCTAAACAGTGTAATATTAATAAATGAATGGAAATGAAATTCACCATGGCCTTTTAATAGAGCTCTTTCATACAGTGTTTCTTAGCATATGTTTGTGACACCATGCCAAAATGCAGGACAGTGAAAGAGCCTCTAAAGAGTGAAGAAATTATGAAGCTTCCCTTACCCTTGGCAGAATACTAGACATTTGTTTTTTTCAGTGGGTGACAGAGGGTTTCTGAAAAAGGGTACTTCAGTTACCGTTGAAAATAGAGATTCTGTACTGGCAGCAGTTTGATTAAGTGCACACAGGCATATATGGTGCTGACACTCTTTTTGTCTTCTCTTACTAGGCTCCTAGCATCATATAACAAGTCTGCTATCCTTAGAACAGGAGAATGGAAGAACTTTCTCTGAAAAGTCTGATCAATGGAAGAGCAAAGCTCTAAAAATATTGACATCACTGGTGTTCCAGTGAAATGGCACAGTCAGCTCTTATGATAAAATGAACCTTATGATAAAATGAATCCTTGAGAGGCTTAACCCATATACTCAATGAGCCAACTCATTAGTTTCCCATTAATAGATAAGAACAGACAACTGAGAGTTGCCAGATAGCTGAAGAAAGCCTCTTACATAAAAGAGAGAGAGAGAGAGAGAGAGAGAGAGAGAGAGAGAGAGAGAAAGCAAATGAAGAGGGGAAAAAAGAAGTTTGGATGAAACAGAATATAAGGAGGAAAAGATTTTAAAATTATCACAAATATGCTCAGACACAGGAGATGTTATAATCGTGAAACAAGAACAGGTGCAGTTAAAAATGGACATGCAGGGTACAAATACCTTTCTGAAATAAAAAGTATGATAGCCAAAACAAAATTCTACTGGAAGTATTAGAAAATAAAAATAATTTCAGAAAGCAGAACTAAGAAAAATAAATGAAAACATGGGAGAAATAGATGATCAGCAAGAAGAGTTGGTGTCTTATCTGTTGAATAAGTTTCAGAAACAGAGTGAATAGAAATGGAGAAAGAGGAGGTTTATCGAGGCAATAATTTAAAGAACTTTCCTAGAACTGATACAAATGAATTGTCAGGCAGCTGATCTCACTGAATACCTAGAAAAATAGACAAAATTCAGCTCTCACCAAGGCAAAATATTAGAAGGCTAGCATAGAAGAGAATACCTGTATCCTTCTTGAGTATCACTGTCCAATACAGTAGCCACAAATCACATGTTACGATGGATCTTTTGATATGCAGCTAGTCCAAACAAACATGCTATAAGTGTGAAATACACATCATGTTTTGAAGACCTAGATTTCAAAAGCTTGTAAAATACTTTCTTACAATAATTTATATTGATCACTTCTTAAAATGATAACATCTGGATATATTTGGTCAAATAAAATACTAAAATCAATGTCACCTGTTTCTTTTTAGTATTTTAAAAGGTGCTACTAAAAAATGTAAAATTGTATATGTGGCTAACATTTGTAGGTTATCTTATATTTCAATTGAACAGGGCTATTCTAGAGAAAATAAAAATCACAGAGAATCATGAATCATACGGGTTCTCTATCATCCTAGAAGCTAGAATACAAAATTCTGAAGAAAAATCATTTTTCATTTAGTTTTATAATCACGATAATTATCAACCAAGTATGCAAAAACATAAAGATATTCTTAAATATGTATGTAAGTTCTCAAAAAAATTTCCCTGAATACATCCAATCTTAGGGAATTACTGGCTAATATTCTCTATTAAAATAAGTAGGTAACCTAAGGATGAGAAAGGCATGGGATTAAAAAAAATAGGAGAGTCAATACTTTCCTATTTTCTTTCTGACAGAGGAGAGAAAAAAGGAATGTCCAGGAGGGATAAAGGCACAGCAAGCAACAGGTTCATGTGAGCACTCTTCACAGGGCTACAGGAGATATCTCTTCAAGAAGATGAAATTGAGATACTACTTTACGTTTCTCTATCTCCTGAGGGAATATACAGGATTGGGAGAAAATCTAGGGTTAAATTAGTGCTAATTACATAGAAAATTAAACAATTATATAATGATTAACAGCTGGACAGAGAGTTTTACGGTAAATGAAAGCAATCGGTGGATTGCATAGCTCATTTAAAAATAAGGTTAATATAGTCCTGTAAATGTTGGATGTCAATCAATTGAAATTATGGTATAACTGTATGGGAGGATGGAGAGATGAGAAAGAGGAAGTGTAGAGGGGTAAGGGAAGAAATGAAGCTTCGTCTTCATCTGCTGTAATGGGGATTCTTTTGACAAAACTGAAACTGTCTGATCAAGAATTGGCAAACATGTTGTTTAATACTACCAAATAAATTTCTTAAAATATCAACTTTAATAGAATTAAATGTGGCTGCTTGTAGAAAGGAGAAAATGGGACAAGAAGTGGTCAGGAAAATTGCTCTCTTGTTTAACAACATTAATGCATTATTTAACCTTAAACTATAGTCATATGTAACTTAGACTTTTACAAAAACTGATGTATAAAAAAAAGAGTAGAACTTTGGTCATGTGAGGATTCATCATGTCGAAAGTCTGCATGTCATTTTAATGACCCATAGGCCTAAGAAGGCCCAGTATCCCAGTAAGGTAGCAGGCAGAAATGTGGCATACATTTTTGATTGTGTAATAAATTAATGAGTTTGCAAATCTGCGAGTAAGTAAGTAAGGAGTTGCCCTTTTAAAAACTGGGATAGACTGTTCTTTGTATCTAGGTAGCTGGGGTCATGCTCATAGCATGAGCAAATGGATATGACTAGCCAAGAATTTAAGTCTACAATTTGAAGAAATCCTTGGTTTATTCTTGGGTTAGGGAATATTCTCCAGGTATATTTGTTTTTAGGTTTTTTTTTTTTGTTTTTTTTTTTTTTCAATTTGAGAGCAGGTACTGTTTATTAACTGACCAGCTTAGAAAAATAATCATGGTAAACACCCTAGTTCGTTCTTCTAATAAGCCTGTTGATCTGGTCCTCGCTGTTGCCAGCATCTCCACCTTCTACAAAATGGGAAGTCTTTTTCTTCATTCACAGAAGATAATTTGAAGGTCCATGGGAAGTTACTTGCTTCTTTAAAGTGTTTTACAACAGTATAGGTCTCATTAATGAGATCTTCCATGCAGATGATGCCATATTTACCAAGAGATCAAGCAATCAAAATGTTATCTGTCAAAGCAATTTGCTTCTTACTGATTTTCCCATAACCATGCTTGTCTGTTAGTTCATTTACTGACTTCAGATCTGGGTTCCCCCATGCAGTATATGGCTCTACAATCCTCAGCATGTTAACTGAAGCCTTGTTGAGCTTCACAAATGTTCCATTGAAAATTTGACAAAGGCAAAGAATCTGCAATATGTTTTGGACTTTTGGGTTCACACTAGATACCTCTGATCCTAATGACAAATGCCAATTTGTGTTCTGTAGGTACATAGAAGTTGCCAGCTTTCCTTACCATCCTCACCATTTGATCAGTTCTGTATATCTGCCTGTATTCCTTGTGATAGTGCTTCACTTTTTCATAGATAATCTTCCTTGTTGGTTTTCGAAGCATCTTTTGAGCAAAATTGTTTCTCAGGCGCTTGATCTCCAGCTCTGTGAAGTTCCTTCATTTTTCCTTGAGGGTTTCTGGCAGGGCAGGAAACTTCTTCTTCTCTTCTACATCCTCCATGGTTCCAGCCAGAAAAAGAGGAAGTTCTATTTTCAGGTTTTTAAAGAAATTTTTACAACATTAGGGAGTATTACAAGAACTCATTCAGGAAGAAATTTGCATCTACAAAATTGAAAGAATACACATTAGTCTCAGTTGAGGAGAAGCTTGTGCATGTGTTCCAAAATCTTTTCTCTTTGCAATATAAGAATTTCTTGGTAAATAATAAGTTGCCATTTTTGTTAAAGCTAATTACTTAAGAAATATTGTTCTTCTTGATGATTTTGAAATTGTCTTAAAATAAATTAGATGCTGTGAGTATGAATAACAGTTTTTTCAGATCATCAGAAAACATTTTCAGAAGTTTTGTTGTCAGGGAGGACAATATATGAGTTGGATGGAAGCATCAGACCAAAGGTTTAGGTTAAATCCAGGTCTAGGTCACTTTGCTTCCCCTTCTAAGCCCAATCAGTTACTTCAGGGAGATCTGGTGGAAGAACATGAGTGAATCAGCACAAACATATCAATATTCTTCATGAATTTGGGATGCTCTGGTAGAATGTGTTTCTATGGAGATGAGAACAACTCTGAGGCCACTGTCATGGTCTTGAATGACTGGCTCTATTAATTCAGCAGCATTCTGTGCCTATGTATAAACTAAGTATTCACAGCAACCAGGCTATTGAAATTTTTATAAAGCCATTTTTGACACTCTATTAAAGCTTACTTTTTTAATATATAGAGTCAATATTTTAGCATATTGAGGCCTGTTTTTTAAAAAAGAGAAAGTAGGGCCGGGCGTGGTGGCTCACGCCTGTAATCCCAGCACTTTGGGAGGCCGAGGCGGGTGGATTACGAGGTCAAGAGATTGAGATCATCCTGGTCAACATGGTGAAACCCCGTCTCTACTAAAGATACAAAAAATTAGCTGGGCATGGTGGCGCGTGCCTGTAATCCCAGCTACTCAGGAGGCTGAGGCAGGAGAATTGCCTGAAACCAGGAGGCGGAGGTTGTGGTGAGCCGAGATTGTGCCATTGCACTCCAGCCTGGGTAACAAGAGCAAAACTCGGTCTCAAAAATTAAAATAAAATAAAAAAGAGAAAGTAAGATTTATTTTTTTTACTATCAGCTATTTTAAAAACAAAGGCATTACAATTAATACTTGAGCCTGCAAGTCTCCTCACATAGCAAACTGCCAAGGAGTTTCTTCTTAAGAAGAAACAGAGTTATTACAGATTCCTGTCCCCAGTCTCCCAGTCTGCTCCCTATCCATGAGCTCCTGATCTATGGTATATTTCCTGAATAGTTAGTAAAGTTTCTGCAGAGAAAACTGCCCATAGTGCTAGATAGTGGAAATAACGCTAGGAGTCGAATCAAGCTGGCTTGCTGCATAATCTCAGCAAAAACACATAGCTAGCCTCTCTGGGTTTTAAGAAAATAAAAAGAAAAGCAAAAGATTATAAAATCAATTTTCAAACTATGTATTTAAGAAATCACTTGTATTAAGAATATGTAAAAAACCCTTATAGCTCAATAATAAGAGACAGAAACCCAATTAAAAATGGGTAAAAGATTTGAACACACTTCGTCAAAGGACATACACAAATGTCCAGCAAACACATAAAGAGATGTTCAATGCCGTTGTTAATTATGGAAATTCAAATTAACTTCATAATAAGATATTACTACATACTAAAGTTTAACGGGAGTAAAATATAGTGCAGAAAATCAGGAGCAATTTGATTCTTGTCTATAATGATGGGCTGTTTAAATTGTCTGTTAGAAATTCTGTTTTCTAGTTTTCCTTTAGGAAGAGCATCTTCATCTAGTTGTCAACTCAGATTTTCATAGAACCAAAAAGCATTGCTCAGAGTAAAATATTTATACCCTCTCTTTAGATTCTGATATATTTTCATAGCCTGAAATCCCTCAATATAATTTCTGATAAAAATAGGACATCCCACCCCAGACGAATTTGGATAACCTTCTCATTGCAAGCTTTGTCTTAACTCTTTCAATGAGAGAAAGAAGTCAATGGATTTTAACACTGAGGAGATTCTTGGATGACTCCTCTGAGAAGGAAATTGACACAACCCAGAAAATGTATTGAACATTCATGTGTGAGTAAAAGATGTCTGTGGTTCCTCTACTGTATTATGAATCATAAGTAACCATCAGAAGGTTCATTGACACCTGCTTGCTTACGATTTTCAAGACAGTGAACGGAGAGGCCTGCTTTAGCTTTAAATTGCCAGGACATCCAGGCTCATGGTACAGTATAGTATATGGGGACAGATCTGATAAGTGTCAAAATATGTATCTTTCCACATAAGCCTTGGAACGTAGGAGGTCTTTAGGAAGGGAAGCCTACCTAGAAAAACTTCGTATTCTGAGGGTTAACCTATAGATTAAATTAAGTGTTTTAAGATCGTTTTCTCATATTCATCATTATGAAGTATTAGGTCCAGGAGATCTGTTTGGAAAAGCCAGTGAAGTCATCATAAGGACAACTCTAGGAGCAGCATATTCATCCTCCCCTATTTTTGATGATTTAGGCTCATTATGAAATTTCAGCACATGTGGACAATGTTCTCAACAAACATTATAAAAAGATATTGAAAAAATGGGAGAAGAGAAACAATTGAGGGAGTAAATAAGCATTTGTAAGAACATAAAATATCAAGAAAACCTAAACACATGAGAGTATTTTATTAACACTTACTTTTCCATAAAATAGGAGAGTTGAGGTCTAATAAGAATGTTAAACATCAAAGCTAAAATTTGAAATTTGAGATAAGAGAAATCAAATTTTAAAAAAAGGCTGTAACCAAATTATAAAAACATTGTAAAGAAGCAGTAAAAATTTTAGGCAAAATGACAAAATCCAATGAGATGAAAGCCTGAAGCTGTTATTCTAGATGGGATAAAGGATAAGCAAGAATTACGAGCTAAAAACATGGAAGTTAAAAAAAAAATGGGAAAATTGTGAGAATATTTGAAATGTCATAGAAAATAAGTCATTTTGACATATTACCAGAATTATTCTTCAAAATGGAATAATTCTATAATGAGTTGTAAAATGGCCAGTCTTTAAATAATTTTACACTGCAGTTACAGAAGGATGATTCACTTGTAGGTGGGATGGGCCATTGGACAGTGAAAGGCAGGTCGGGATTTCAAGGTATCCCAACCCAGTTTGTGCACATGGGATGGTGGGATCTAGGTAGATCCATAATGAGAACAGATTGGACAACATGGAATCTTGTTGGAAAGACAGCCTTTGAGTTTGTGCACATGGGATGGTGGGATCTAGGTAGATCCATAATGAGAACAGATTGGACAACATGGAATCTTGTTGGAAAGACAGACTTTGAGTTTGTGCACATGGGATGGTGGGATCTAGGTAGATCCATAATGAGAACAGATTGGACAACATGGAATCTTGTTGGAAAGACAGACTTTGAGTTTGTGCACATGGGATGGTGGGATCTAGATAGATCCATAATGAGAACAGATTGGACAACATGGAATCTTGTTGGAAACACACACTTTGAGTTTGTGCACATGGGATGGTGGGATCTAGGGAGATCCATAATGAGAACACATTGGACAACATGGAATCTTGTTGGAAAGACAGACTTTGAGTTTGTGCACATGGGATGGTGGGATCTAGGTAGATCCATAATGAGAACAGATTGGACAACATGGAATCTTGTTGGAAAGACAGACTTTGAGTTTGTGCACATGGGATGGTGGGATCTAGGGAGATCCATAATGAGAACAGATTGGACAACATGGAATCTTGTTGGAAAGACAGACTTTGAGTTTGTGCACATGGGATGGTGGGATCTAGGTAGATCCATAATGAGAACAGATTGGACAACATGGAATCTTGTTGGAAAGACAGACTTTGAGTTTGTGCACATGGGATGGTGGGATCTAGGGAGATCCATAATGAGAACAGATTGGACAACATGGAATCTTGTTGGAAAGACAGACTTTGTGATAGCTCTTGCTTGATTTTGTATCTTTATGGGCCATCCAATTCTCATTTTAATGCAAATACATTCCATTCCTTTAAATATGTACACTCTATGACATACGTATTAGAAATAAAATAAAAAGAACATATCAAGAATAGGTCTGGGCTCACTCACGTCTTTTGTATATTACTGTATCCTTTTGGAACTGTTCTCCAAACTCTAGGGGTCCTATTAAGACAGAAGAAATCAATTCCAGATATTATAGTTTAACAATTTTCAACTCACTGGGCTAAGAGTTTGCAGATGAGTCACATAGCCTAAAAGTGACACAGACAGACAGACAGAGACAGGTACATATACTGAGATGTGTGGGGAGGGAGAAGGAGAGAGAGGATGAAGAGTTAACAGAGAAAAGAAAACAATAACACCCTTGATTTGGGCCAAGATTTTGCAACCAAGTTCCCAGAGGCTCCACAGCAGTTTTGTGTACTGTCATATGTATCTATGTATCTATGTATGTATGTATGTATGTATGTATGTATGTATGTATCTATATATCAATATATCATATATATATGACAGTATATATATATCATATATGTAAAAATTTCATTTTCAACAGCAGTTTTGTGTACTGTCATATATATATCATATATATATCATATATATATTGTATTCATATATATGATATTCACATATATATCATATATATCATATATATCTGATAATCATATATATATCATATATATCTGATATTCATATATATATCATATATCTGATATTCATATATATATCATATATATCATATATATGATATTCATATATATATCATATATATGATATATATCATATATATGATATTTATATATATGATATATATATAAATATATATATCATATATATTTATATATTTATATATAAATATCATATATATGTAAAAATTTCATTTTCGTTTTAGGTTTTGGGGTATATGTGAAGAACATGCAGGATTGTTACATAGGTACATACATGGCAATGTGGTTTGCTGCCTTCCTCCTCTGTGTTTTGTTCTCAGTGGCTTCCAGCCCTTAGTAGTGAATATTTATAATAACAGGGATGGTGATTTGTTCGGAAAAATGGGCAGAAGGGAGAGAAGTAATCCTAGTTTCTCAATGCAAACAAGGGAAAAAAAGGATGGATTTTCTGGCAGCAGTACCGAGGAATTCGGGTTTTTCGGTGAATCTGCAGAACATACTGGAGAGAAGTGACCAACATCTAATATTCCATTTTCTTACAGAAATCAAAAACTGTTATTTGTTATTTTTTTTTCTGAAAACTGGACATGAGAAGAAATTATGTAACTATTGTACTAGGATAGTTCTATTTAATAAGCAATTAGTAGAAGGCAAACAAACTTGAAGAAAATTGTTTTAAAAGGCAGGATTGTATAGTGCTGTCCATTTCATGAAATTTCTGTTTTCCATAATAGACAAACTTGTGGAATTCATGCATTTTGTTTTGGAAACTTGTTTTCCAAAATAGGCAAACTTGTGGAACATTTGTGGTGTTCCACAGCTCTGATTTTTTCTTTCTTTGTTATTATTATTGTTACTCTTTATTTTATTTATGGAGACGGAGTTTTGCTCTTGTTTTCCAGGCTGGAGTGCAGTGGCCCAATCTCGGTTCACTGTAACCTCAACCTCCTGGGTTCAAGCAATTCTCCTGCCTTAGCCCTCTGAGTAACTGCGATTACAGGCATGCACCACCATGCCCAGCTAATTTTTGTATATTTTAGTAGGGATGGGGGGTTTCACCATGTTCACCAGGCTGGATACGAACTCCTGACCTCAAGTGATCCTCCCTCATGGGCCTCCCAAAGTGCTGGGATTGCAGTTGAGAACCACAGTGCCCAGACTGAGCTTTTCTTTAGAGCCCCTTTGGTCTTGGTGCCATTCCATCCTCCTCCACTGTGTGTGATGGCACCCTGTGCCCTTGAGATCCTAGTCCTCCCCCACATGAGCAATTTGTTATAGGAACCACTTATACTTTTGTATCAAGGAGTTTAGAAGTCACCATTTCAATTCTATATTTTAAGACATATATTTTTCTAAATAAAATATTTGCTTTGGCTAAAGTGCTTTCATTTACCTATGGGCAGCTGAGCAGAGGAAATTGCTTCCATTGCACCTACAACTCTATCTCTAAAAGAATTGGTTTTGCCAGTGAGGAAGGCCTAAAATGGCAGTTTATTTTCTAAAAGTGAAACACAGTATCAGAGGATATTATATGTGTATATATGGTATGTAATATTTGTGTATAATACAAAGCTCCAGTGAAAAGGTGATCTTTTTGTCCTTTGTCTAGATGGCTTGTATAGAGGCTAAATGGAACACTATTTGGTTTCTTCAGGTCATAGCAACCTTGCATGGGGGGCTGCAGAGGCAAGAGGTTTAGATGAACCTTCTGACTTTCATTTGGCACCAACTTTTGAGTGGTGTGTTTAATGCCATCATATCATCCTCTAAATTAAACTGCTGAATGTATCTCAAGTTTGAAATGAGTCTTAAATATGGCAGTGAAATGGTGCTTTGAGCGAAGCACTCCTGAAGCACTTCATGCTTAGGGAATAAATTTCAAGTCGTCATTGTAGAACCAGATAGACATTAGACTTGTTCGCTTGTTCCTTCTCCACGTCCTTCCTGCAGCTTCTGAGCTCTGCCTCTGCATGCCATGCAGGAGGGAAGCTGAGAGCTCCTTCCTGCCTACACTGGTCTGGAGCTCAGGTGGGTTGCAAGGCTGAGCAGAGAATGCACAGCTAGAGCATGGTCTACAGAACAGGACGAACTGTATGGGGTGCCTATGATGATACACATTCTTAAAGAGAATAATATTCAACCTGTAAATAAAAAATATTGAGAGAATGGAGTTAAAATAATTTTATCATAAATGAGCATTTTAATTATGTGGGGATTCACATAAAATTTCTCTGCCTGTAGCATTCTTGCTCAATTACACTCGCCTCCATCACTCCACGCACACATTAATTTGGCTTCTTATTATATCAATATATGAGTGAATCAAGTATTTAAGGCTTGTTACAGGGCCAGCACTGCACTGAGAACTATGGGAGCACTTTAGAACGTCAAATGGTACATTTCTTTGTCAAGGGAATTACAAGCCTGTTGGGGAAGAGAACCCTTAGTAGAACCATGTTAGATTTTATTTTGCATATCAATGTTTGGAAACTTTGTGACATTTCAGTTGTTCTTGAAAGTCTGTTTACACAATTACACATTGCCCTGAGAAGTTTGAGGAAATATTTGGGAAGAGAAGGTATGTGTGAATTTCCCAGGGCCTCTGATTATCTTAAAAAATAGCTGCGATAGCTTCCTCCCAAGGCACCTTTTCCTTCTTTGCCATCCAGGCCTTGTGGCTGTATCCATTCTGCATGGAAAGACATCCTGGAAACTAGATCTTCTTTGCTTGCCTACTTGGGATTCTTGAAAAGTATCTGTATAACTTCTGATCATTATTCAGTGTGGGACTTTCATATAGATCGTATTTTGGGTCTCACCAATTTATTTTTTATCCACCCAGTGCCTCAGCTTTCACTGCCTTTAAGACAGTGATTCCCAGAGTGGTGTTTGTAGATTGCTGGGAGTCTCCGTGACCCTTCTGCATGGTTCACGAGGCCCATCCTGCTTTCATGATATGAGGTGTTATTTGGTCCCTTCACTCTTGATGTTTGCATCAGTGATGTAAAAGTCAATGATAGGCAAAGTGGCTGGTGCCTTTGCACAGATCAAAGCAGTGGTACCAGCCTGCACTTGTCATTATGTTATCACCATCAGGTACTCAGAGTTAAAAAAAAAAAGCTTTACTTTGTAATAGCAAATGTATTCATTTAAAAATTTTATATTTAATTTTTGTGGGTACATATAGGTATATATATTTATGGGGCACATGATATATACCATATTTTGGTACCCCATATATCACGTGATATATGGGGCATATTTTGATACAGGCATACAATGCATAATAATGACATCAGGGTAAATGGGGTATCAATCACTTCAAGCATCCATCATTTGCTTGTGTTTTGAATATTATAATTATAGTTCCTCACGTATTCTAAAATGGACAAAAATTATTGCTGACTGTAGTCACCCTGCTGTGCTATCAAATATTAGATCTTATTCATGGTATCTAACTATATTTTTATACCCGTTAACCATCTAAATTTTCTATCCCTCCAGCCCTAGCCCCAGCCCCAGCCCCAGCCACACTTCCCAGTCCCTGGCAACCATCATTCTTCTCTCTGTATCTATGAGTTCAATTGTTTTAAATTTTCGCTCCCACAGATAAGTGAAAACATGAGAAGTTTGACTTTCTGTGCCTGGATTATTTCACTTAACATAAGGTCCTCAGGTCCATCCATGTTTTGCAAATGACAGGGTCTTATTCTGTTTTTTACTGCTAACTTATGTATATGTACCACATTTTCTTTATCCATTCATCTGTTGATGGACACTAATGGTGCTTCCAAATTTTAATTATTGTGAATCGTGCTGCAGTAAACATAGGAGGGCAGATGTCTCATCAATATACTGATTTTTTTTTTGTATCTAGCTAGCAGTAGGATGGCTGGATCACCTTGTAGATCTATTTTTAATGTTTGAAGAACCCTCCATACTGTTCTCCATAGCAGTGGTACTAATTTGCATTCCTACCAACAGTGTATGGGGGTTCCTTTTCCTCCACCTTCTCATCAGTATTCATTTTTGTCTATCTTTTTTGGATAAAAGCCATTTTAACTAGGGTGAGGTGAAATCTCACTGTAGTTTCTAGTTAACATTTCTCTGATGATCAGTGATGTCGAGCACCTTTTCATGTATCTATTTGCCATTTGTATGGAGGAAGGAGACCCAGGCATCTAGGATCACCTCCCCCTTGACTTCCACACTGCATTTCAATAGAAGAAAAGGCTGGCTGACTGGCACCTCCTAAATCACCTTTCTATAGATAGCAGGCATGGTGTGGGGGAATCTCTCCGGAAAACACTGTTTTTACTTAAACAAGATCAAACCCCCACCCCACTCCTCCATCGACCAAGACCTTTTCACATGTGATTTCTAAAACGGTAAACCCAAGACCCTTTTACATGTAATATCTAGAGTGTAAGCCTATATAAAGGCAGAGCTTCTCTTTATTTTATTTATTTATTTATTTATTTATTTATTTATTTATTTATTTATTTATTTTTGAGACAGAGTTTCACTCTTGTTACCCAGGCTGGAGTGCAATGGCGCAATCTCGGCTCACCGCAACTTCCACCTCCTGGGTTCAGGCAATTCTCCTGCCTCAGCCTCCGGAGTAACTGGGATTACAGGCACGTGCCACCATGCCCAGCTAATTTTTTTGTATTTTTAGTAGAGACGGGGTTTCACCATGTTGACCAGGATGGTCTCGATCTGTTGACCTCGTGATCCACCCACCTCGGCCTCCCAAAGTGCTGGGATTACAGGCTTGAGCCACTGCGCCCGGCGCTTCTCTTTATTAAACGAGCTTGGCTGTTGGACAAAGAATTGTTGCCTCGCTCCAGGGCTGTAATAAAACACCTCTTCCTTCCTAGTTGGTGTCCTAGAGGTCTGTTTCTCTCGGCCAATCCTGCATCAGTATGTCCTCTTTTGAGAAATGTCTAGTCAAATGTTTTGCCCATTTTAAAATCAGATTATTTGATTTTTTTCCTATGAAGATGTTTGAGCTCTTTATCTATTCTGGTTATTAATACCTTGTTTGAAGGGTAGTTTGCAAATATTTTCTCCCATTCTGGGTGTTGCCTTTTCACTTTGTTGATTGTTTTCTTTGCTGTGCAGAAGCTTTTTACACTTGATCTTAGCCAAAAGGCCGAGAAGCGATGCGCAGAAGCTTTTTAACTTGATATGATCCCATTTGTCCATATTAGCTTTGGTTGCTTGTGCTTATGTGGTATTACTCAAGAAATTTTTGCCCAGACCAATGACCTGGAGAACTTCCCCAGTATCATTATTAATATATATTTTTTGAGAGGGAGTCTCACTCTGTCACCCAGGCTGGAGTGCAGTGGCATGATCTTGGCTTAATGCAACCTCTGCCTCCTGGGTTGAGGCAGTTCTTCTGCCTAAGCCTCTTGAGTAGCTAGGTCTACAGGTGCATGCCACCATGCCTGGCTAATTGATTTTATATTTTTAGTAGAGACAGGGTTTCATCATATTGGCCAGGCTGGTCTTGAAGGCCTGACCTCAGGTGATCTACCCATCTTGGCCTCCTGAAGTGTTGGGAATGCAGGCATGAACCACCATGCTGGCCAATAGTTTCTTTTAGTCATTTCATAGTGTGAGGTCTTACTGTCTTTAATCTATTTGGATTTGACTTTTGTATGTGGTGAGAGATAGGGGTTCAGTTTCATTCTTCTGCATATGGCTGTCCAGTTTTCCCAGCACCATTTAGTGAAGACACTATCCTTTTCCCCATATATGTTCTTAGCATTTTTTTTTCAAAAGGGAGTTCATGGTAGAAGTATGGATTTATTTCTGGGTTCAGTTTTCTGTTCCACTGATCTGTTTTTAGGCCAGTGCCATGCTGTCTTGGTTACTATACCTCTGTGGTATAATTTGAAGTTAGGCAATGTTATTCCTCCAGTTTTGTTCTTTTTGCTTAGGATAGCTTTGGCTATTCTCATTCTTTTGTGGTTCCATATAAGTTTTAGGATTGTTTCTTTTTCTGTGAAAAACATCATTGGTATTTTGATATAAATTGCCCCGAATCTGTAGATTGCTCTGGGTAGTATGGATGTTTTAACAATGTTTATTCTTCCAATCCATGAACAAGGATTATCTTTCTATATTTTTATGTCCTCCTCAATTTTTAGAATCAAGGTTCTATAGTTTTCATTGTAGAGTTTTTTTTAAAAAAAATTTCTTTGGTTAAGGTAATTCCCAGATACTTTATTTGTAGCTGTTGTAAATTGGATTAGTTTCTTGATTTCTTTTTCAGATTATTTACTTTTGGCATCTAGAAATGCTACTGATTTTCATGTGTTAATTTTGTATTGTGCAATTTTGCTGAATTTCTTTATCAGTTTGAATAGTTTGTGTGTGTGTGTGTGTGTGTGTGTGTGTGTGAAGTCTTGAAATTTTTCCAAATATAAGATCATCACCTGCAAATAATGGTAATTTGACTTCTTCTTCAATTTGAGTGTCCTTTATTTCTTACTCTTGTCTAATTGCCAGTTAGTTAGGACTTCCAGTATTATGTTGAATAACAGTGCTAAAAGTGGGCGTCCCTGTCATGGTTCAGAATTTAGAGTGAAGTCTTTCAGATTTTCCCCCTTCAGTGTGATACTAGCTGTTCATCTATCGTATGTGGCTTTTATTGTGCTGAGGTATGTTTCTTCTATATCCAATTCTGCTGTTGAGAAACTCTGATACATTATTCAGTCTCTCAATTGAATTTTTAGGTCCAAAATTTCTGTTCGATTCTTTTTAATTACTTCAATCTCTTTGGAAAATGCATTTGCTAGGATTCTGATTTCCTTCTCCGTGTTATCTTGGGCTTCTTTGATCTCAGGACAGTTATTTTGAATTCTGTGCCTAAAAGGTCACAGATGTCTGTTACTCCGGGATTGGTTACTGATGCCTTATTTAGTTCGTTTAGTGAGGTCCAGTTTTCCTGGATGATCTTGATACTTGCGGATGTTTCTACTCTTTGCAGTCTGGCCATGCTTGTACCTATCCTTCTTGAAAAGGCTTTCCAAGTATTCAAAGGGAATTGAGTATTGTGATCTAAGTCTTTGGTCACTACAGGCATATCTGCATTATGGGGAACCCCAAGCCCAGTAACACTCTGACTTTTGCAGACTCATGGAGGTGTCACCTTAGTGGTCTTGGGTAAGATCTGGGAGAATTCCCTAGATCACCAGGCAAGTCTTTGTTCTTTTCCCTTACTTCCCCCAGGCAAATAGAGTTTCTCCCTCTCTCTGTGCTGAGCCACCTGGACTTGGGGGAGGGGTGACATGCGCATTCACATGGACACCACCACTGGGACTGTGCTGGGTCACATCTGAAGCCAACACAATACTGGGTCTTGCTCAAGGCCTATGACAACTGTTTCCTGGCTACCTCTGATTATATTCAAGGCCCAAGGGCTGTTTAGTTGGTAGGTGATGAATCCTGCCAGTATTTGGTCTCTATCCCTTCAGGGCAGTGGATTTCTTCTGGCTTATGGGCAGGCATAGAAAAGCTCTCCGGGAGGTAAGGCCTGGAATCAGGGAATTTAGAAATCTGTTTGGTGCTTCATTTTACTATGGCGTATGTGGTACCCAGGTTGCAAGATAAAGACCATTTTAATTTTATTATCTCTCCTTTCCTCAAACAGAAGGACTCCCTCCCCATGGCCATCACAGCTGGGAATTTGCTGGGTGAAACCTGAAGCCAGAACAGTATGTGGTCCTGCCCAAGGCCTATGGAAACTGCTGCCTGGCTACCACTGGCATTGACTCAAGGCCCAAGGACCCTTTAGCAAGTGGGTGATGAATTCTGCTAGGATAAGGCAGTGAGTTCTCTTTTGACCCAGAGTGAATCTGCAGATTTCTTCCAGGAATAATGGCCTGGATGGGGCTTCAGGACTCTGCTTGGTATTTTATTTTATGTTGGCTGAACTGGTTTCCAAGTTGCAAGACAAAGCTCTCTTTACTCTTCTCTCTCTTCCTGGAGATGTGAGCTGCAGGAGTCTGGAGTTGATGGAGGCGTGACACGAGCACTCTTTTGGCTGGGTTTGGTGTCTCACGCACTCCAAGTCCACTGGCCCTGAGCCTAGTTCAGTACCAGGATTTGCCCAGGAATTGCAGTCTCTATGGCCTAGACTGCATTTCAAGTTTTCTTAGAACCCTGGAGTACTTTAACCTGTGGGGGTGGGGCCAGTTGGAACTCAAGTTCAGACAGTTGGGATTGATGTCCCCTTTCTGGCTGGAGCTGGTCTAAATTTCCCCTCCATGGTTGTTGGCTGAATTCTGCTTCACGTTGCTTTCCACTGTGACAGGGGAGCACTGAATTCCTGTGTAAACTCCCACATCACCATACTTTCTTCTCTGCAAGTGCACAGATTATCTCTCTATGCCATACAGCCACTACTGGGAGATGGAGGAAGATGTTGGCAATTCAAGATTGTCTTTCCTACCCTCTTCAGTGCCTTTCCTTGATATGATTTTAAAACCAGGTGCTGTGCTTGCTCACCTGATATTAGGTTCTTAGGGAGGTGCTTTCTTCTGTGGATATTTGTCCGATTTGGTGTTTTTTTCAGGGTGGAGGGAAGCATGATTGCTGGAGGCTTCTGTTAGGCTGTCTTGTTCATCCTACTCCTTTGATATTAGTTTTTGACTCCAGTAAGTGTCCCAATTTTCACTATTTAAAAAAATAGTGATTTTTCATGAAGTGTTATTTATGCTAATATTGAATGGATATTTTTAATAATGCTTGTGATGAAACTGGAAGTATGGATGAGGTACTTCCACTACACATTGAACTACTAAGATAACTACAGACTGAACCATTACGATCATCTCAAGGAAAAAGTCATGTGAGATTGAGTTACCCTAGCCACTTTCCATGGACTATAATAATTTTTATTCAAATAGCTTGTTGACAAACTGTTGTTATTCCACCTTTGGTATTTGGCAGGCATTTTGTTGAAAAGGGATGAAGTGAGCGTGTCACCTTTAGGAAATAACTGATGAACTTTGTTACCAATGACAAAATCCAAGCTGTTAAGCAACAATTGCAATTCTGGAAGCTGTTTAACTGCCCCTTTGAGCTTGACAGCTTCTCAATACTTACAGATCTTTCTGAGGAGATTGGTGGTGATATTAATGAATGTGATTTTTTGATAGTGTATAATGAAATGTGGCAGTATTCGGAAGATGTTATAAAGTCAAGCATGGGTAAAACATTCAAAGTACATGCTAGACAGATGGATTTTCAACTAAGTATTGCAGAGTTCATTGATATAGTTTCAGATTTCACTTTTGCAATTAATGTTTAAAAAGCCACTATTTGTTGAATGTTGGTATAGTATCAAGGAACAACAGTCACAATGCTTGGAAACATTATAAAATAGTGTATTTTTCAATTACATATGTATGTGAGGCATTATTTCCTTTAACTACTTTAACTAAAACAACATCTTGTAACAGATAAAATACAGAAGAAAAAAATGGTACAAGTTAGGGACCTCCAGTCGGTCCTCTCCCTTTTAGAGGTTATTTACTGTACAGGTCAGGATTCGGCCAAATCCTGTCTAGCCATTCCAGCTATACATTGAGACTGGGGTAAAGACCACAGAAGGGGTCCGCAGACCACTTGGCCCATTGTAACATCTTCTTGGCTCGTCATTCATTTATCCTCTGGCATCTATAAGCCCCTACTGTAACTGGGCAATGTGATGGCTCTTTGTATTTCTGGGGAACAGTGTCAGATGAGACATTGTATCCAGTAGTTCTCAAAATGTTTAGGTATTTCCCTTTCCCAGGTACATATTCAAATCTGGGAGATGGCTAAAAGGTCTTTTGGAGGTAGGATTGGTGTAATAGTGATGCTATATACTTGTGGTGATATTAAAGGGTCCTTTCTTAAAAGAAACATTGCCTTCACATCAATCAATGGGCTCTAGGTCTAAGATGTTGCTTAGATTTGGAAACTGAATGAGAAGTCACAGCTTTCTAAAGTGGTAGCCAACATTAACAGTCTTCTAAGCAATTCTTGACTTTTTCTTAAGCAAGGCAAATAACTGGTTTCTCATCTCTTTAATCCCTAAAAATATCACAGTCTATTAAGCTTGATAGATAGATTTTTGTGGGTGAAGGTACCACTTGAGTCTTGCTGCCTGCTATAGTAATTACAAGCATCTTACTTCGATCAGTTAAAAATTTCCACCCAGTCTCTGCTATAGATATGATTCCTACTGATACTAGTGATCTTATTTCCTTGACATATTACAAAGGACAGTCATCATCAACATTTTCCAAGTGGACAAGCTGTCTCTACCTGTGCCTTCTTTATGGTGTTAGTGAAGGACTTGTTCTTCAGGCACTCCTAGAAAAGATGGTCAGGTGGCAGGTTCTCCAGTCTTGTGTACTATATCCATTCTAGCATACCTCTGAGTTGTTCCTTAGTACTCGGTTAAGGCAATTTTCACATGTCTACAACATTTGTTGTAGACCAAAACTATGTCCAAGCTTAGGAAGCCATCTAACAAACACTGGGGCTGGCACTAAATGTCCTTACCAAGGCTAACTCTGAGGCATGGGAGAGTTTTCTCATGTTAATACGTTATTGCCCATTCATATTTCAGTAGTTCCTTGACTGACATCACCAAGATTCATTGTCACTCTCTTTCTCTGTCTGCTCTACATACATATTTAGCCATGTCTTTTAATTTATATCTGTTATTTTCCCTTAGAGCAAGCATTATGTTTCCCTGTGCAGGCTGTGCTGTGATTCAATCCCAGTTACTCGTCTGCAGGCAATGGAGTGGCTCTAGAGAAGGACACACATTTTACAGCAATGCATCTGCCTCAGGTAATATGTTTTCAGGGCGTCTAGATAATTCCTCTTCTATCAGTGGGAAGGAAGTTGCTTCCACTGACCTGAAGGGTTCAGGGACTTCTGGGAGTTCAAGAATCTCAGGTTTGTTGGAGGTCACCAGCAATCTCATCTCAGCTGACCAGTACTTTCCCATTAGCTATTGAGATTTTGCATTCGGTCTTCTTTGTAGCTCTGCTTCCTTTACCATCATTCCTGGGCATGATTTGTAACCTACTGTCCCCCACCCCATCCTAAAAGATAAAGGTTTCTTTTAATACTTCCATGGGTGTTTTCTGACTTTCACAGTTTATCTTAGGAGTCAAACTTCAGGAGCCTTAACAAAAGTTGCCAACTCCATGATCCTTGAAATTGCCTCTGCCCCACACCATTTGTGCCATGGCTACAGCATTCACTTTCTGCCTGTACTTCCTCCTGATTCACCACCTGTAAGAATCTTAGTACTTACTATTGGCTACTGCGTGGGAAGAGTTGCGACCACCCAGCTTACTACCATCTGACCAGTTCCAGAATTTCATCTCAGGGTGTGCTTTCCAGGGCCAATTTGGATACCAGTTTTCTTAGGGTTTCTGCCAGAAAGTGTACATTAAGACGGGGGCTTGGACATAGGTAGTTTATTTTCGAGGAAGTATTTTCAGGGAAGAAGAGGAGAGGGTCTGGGAAGCATGAAACAGAAGTAGGGAAAGCTGTTACAGGGTACATCTTTGCCTGTGCTCCCACTGTGGGCAACTGCAGCTAGACCCTTGTGGGTTTTCTAATGAGCCTTCAGCCTCAAGGTATAATGAGACTCAAGTTTCCACTTGAGGAATAACATGCAGACTCAGTTATCCACAGCCTCCCCTCCATGGGATTGTACATGCCGCACCCCTGATTCCCTCCTACTATCAGGTTGTACAAGCTGAGGAACTTCCTGCAGGCTTCCCAAGCAGCCAGATCACACGGCTCTGGAGTAGAGTGAGAGCACAGTGCTGTCGAGACAAGATTCTGTCCAATTACCTATCAGAAGAACAAGCTCAGAATTAGGGGCTAAAGCACATGGTGGATTTGAGAGAATGTGATGTGGGCACATTCGGTGTCCATGACATTCTCTCATTGACTTTTAACTTTTCTCTGTTTTGGATTCCTGCAACCATGGCTATTATCTGGGCAATGTTCTAATTTATAACTGCCTTACTTGGAAATATTTAGCTCCAATTTCTTGCTCTCTGATTGCTGCAAAGTATTTTTAATCAATATTACACAATATAATACTTCTTTATAATAAAAAATGAACATAAGTTGGTTTCAGAAGGTCTTTAGAAAACATTTTTAGAGCTAACTTTGTCATTGTTTCAAAAGAATAATTTAGTGAGCTTAACTTCATTCATTCTTCACATTTTTATTTTGAACCTAATATAGTCCAGGCAGATATTAGATTTGTAGTGCTGACAATATAGTAAAGTCTGCAGGCATGCAAATAAGTCATTTCAGAACATTGTAGAAGTTCTGCCATACATATATATATGCTCAATACTGAAGGATTAGAGAGGAAAGAGGATCCAATCTTGGTCATAAAGGTAATAAAGAAGGTTTCACAGGAAAGTTAAACTTTGAAGTCGATTTTGAAAGATGAGTTGAGTCTGGGTAAATGGAGAAGTAACAACCTTTGCAAAAGCACAGAAACGTAAAGGAGTGTGTCATCTTCATAATAAGGGGATGAAGTAGCATATTTCAGGTAGTGTTTGGGGGGAGTGGAAATAAGAGATTTAAAATAAATATGGTCAGGAAAGTTAGAAACAGAATATGCCAGATCTTGTATACTATATTAGGGAGTTCTTTTCTTGTTAGAGAACAACAGATTTGAATTTTAGCTTTGTGATAGAGGGGCAACTAAATTGGAGAAGAGGGCCAGAGTGAGAGGTTGGTTGGAAGATTATTACAATAAGCTGTGCAAGATGAAATATAGTCAGGAACGGGGGCAGGGGCAGTAGGAATAGACGATGATGGATGGAATTCTGAGGTATATGTGAAATAGAATCAACAGTGTTTGCTTAATTCAATATTGAAGTAGAGAAAGGGAAGAATCAATATACTATTTTGGTGACTGGTTGATGATGCCATTACCAGATGTCAGGGGAAACCTATATTTGGATGTGAGGGAAAAATAGGTTCATCTTGAGAAATGTTGCGATATTTGTGGCACAATCATACGATGATGCCCAATAAGGGAAAACACTCTGTTTCTAGAAGAGCTCATCCACTTCTGTGATCTCAGTTACCAACCAACTATGTGAAGATGATTGTATTATATATCCAGGACAGATTGCCCTTTTGAGTTCAAAACAGTGTCTCACAAGTATCTTAGAATTGTCATATACAAAACTGAACTTATTTTCACTCAGATTTTCTCCTTAGCCAGTGTCTTTATATTAGAAAATGGTACTACACATGGACACAGAGAGGCGGTCTACTATACACTGGGGACTGTTGGGGGAATGGGGGAGGGACAGCAGGGGGGGGCTGGGGGGGATGGCCTGGGGATGAATACCAAGTGTGGGTGAAGGGGAGGAAGGCAGCAAAGCACACTGCCATCTGTGTACCTATGCGACTATCTTGCACGTTCTGCACATGTACCCCCAAACCTACAATGCAATAAAAATTAAAAAAAAAAAAAAAAAAAAGAAAGTGGTACTACCGTTTAAACAGTATATTTTATAAATATATTCAAGAAATATTTACTGCCATTTGCTAGACACTGATTTAGGGTATTGGAATGCAGTAGTGAACAAAAACTATTCTCTGCTCTCATTTCCAAAATAATAAAACAAAAATGAATAAAAATTATGTTAAATGATGATAACCTCTATTTTAAAAAATAAAGCAACCTTAGAGTGCTGGAGAGTAAGAGGATTGTTTTCAGTAGGGCAGTCAAGGAAATTGTCTCCTATGAGGTAACATCTGAGCAAAGTTCTGGAGAAAGTGAAGCGGTGAGATTATAGGTCACATGCTGTATTGTTTTCCTATTGCTATAATACTTAACACCATTAATTTAGTGGCTTAAAACAATATAAATTTATGATCTTACCATTCTGAAGGTCTGAAGTCCAAAATGGCTCTTACAGGGCTAAGAATTAAAGCATAGGAAGAGCTGCATACCTTCTGGAGGCTCTGGGGGAGGAGGGTTCCATGCCCTTTCCATATTCTAGAGGCTGCCCACATTCCCTGGTCTTGATCTCCTCCTTTGAGGCCAACAGCATAGTTCCTTGAACTAGCCATCCTCCTTTCTCTCCCTTTCTCCATCTCCCTCTGTTTCTGAACTGAATGATCTATGAACATCTCCTCATTTCAAGATTCTTAACTTAGGCTGGTGTGGTAGCTCATTCCTGTAACCCCACACTTTGGGAGGCCAAGGTGGGTAGATCACATGAGGCCAGGAGTTAGACTGGCCTGGCCAACATTGTGAAACCATATCTCTACAAAAAATACAAAAATTAGCTAGGCATGGTGGCATGTGCCTGTAATCCCAGTTGCTCGGGAGGCTGAGGCATGAGAATTGCTTGAATCCAGGAGGTGAAGGTTGCAGTGAGTGGAGATCACACCTCTGCAAGCCAGCCTGGGTGACAGAGAGACTCTGTCTCAAAACAAACAACAATAACAAAAGATTCTTAACTTAATTACATCTGCAAAGTTCCTTTGCCATGTAATGTAAAATATTAACAGGTTTGGGGATAAGAATATGTATGTTTTTGCGTGGCCATTGTTCTGCCTACTGCACATGGTTATATGTACTCCATGTGGGAGAAAACATATCTAAAAGCTTTGATTTGTGAAGTGAGGGTTTTGTTTAAAAAAAAGGAAGAAATGAAGACAGAAAGAAAGAAAACAAAGCTTCCAGCTAAGAGCATGTACACAGTGCTGGTGCCAGAAACCTGGGGGTACTACATCTAATTAGTCACGAAATATTTTCTATTGAAGCTTCTAAACATTTCTTGATTCTGTGTATTTCTCCATTTTACTGCCAAAATCTCTGATCAAAACACAACAATCTTTTATGTGGACACTTATCTCTGAAACCATTTCCTCAATCTACTCTTGACTCTTACAATCTATTCTCTTCAGTGAAGTAAGGATCTTTTTAAAATGCAAATTGAATCATGTCAACTCTCTACTTAAAGTTCTTATGTGAATTTCTGGTCGGTCCGAGGTTAATTGGCCTTCCATATCCATATTTCTTTGCACATTCTCCTAAAAACACTTAGATTAACAAGGGGCACATGCATAAATAAACAACAGAACTCTCACCAGAGCGCTGATGGTACTGTTCCTTTGTACATGTGGAGAGCTTGGGAGAATAAGCTGAACAACTGCAAATGGAATAGAGGTTGGGATACAGAGGATACAGACTAAGCACAGTCAAAATCACCCCCCGAGAAAACCCAACATCTGTGTTAAAATACTGGGCTCAGCACTGGGGACAGGAAAGGGTTTTGAAAGTGTGTGGACTTGAGTGGCTCTCTCGACAAAGCAATGCTTCTAGAGAAGAAGGTAAATAGAAAGGGGGAGGCATCCTTTATAAATGTGTAGTGAAAGGAGTGAAAGAAGTACCTGGAGATAATCAAGGATGCTGCAGAAACAATAGAGAATCACAGGACAAACAAACTCCTTCCTACCCCTAACCGTATTATCCAAGAAGGAAGCTGCACTTTCCTCTATACATAAATAACCATACTTTTGAACAAGGAATTTTGTTCAGGAAATGAATTGGAACAGGAAGAAATCCATACACAGTTACCGTAAGAAACAAAGAGAAAATGAAAATCAAACACTTCAGCTGTTGAGAACTTCCCACCAAAATAACCCCGGAGTGGAAGAAAACTGTAATGCAGTACTCTGAATTGAATTGAAAAGCCTCAAACAAAGCATTTCATGATTTCTACTCTAACTAAATGTAACTAACTCAATAATCAACTAGGGAGGAACAGCTTTTTCTTTCAGAAGAATGCCAAATAGTGAATATGTATTGAATAATGAAGTTAGAAAATGGAATTTTGCAACCATCATAGTTATTATTCAGGGAAGAAATTTTAACAGGTATTAAAACCAATGGGTGGTATTTTGAACAAGATACTTGCATGAAATTCAATTATTGCTACGTAATGATATTTATTTATTATAAAAGGAAAAATAGTAGCATCATGGTGGAGAGAACTAGTGGATACTACTTTAACCTAAAGATCAAAGTTAACATTTCTAATAATGGTTACATTGATATCACATGTACCCTAATGTGATTTGCTGAGAAGAACACCTTCTTTATTCAGTATTCCAGCCCCAAATAACCACCTGGCTGTAATCATAAGGAAACATGAGATGAACTCAAATTGAAGGACTATCCTTTACAAATTTCAACATATGAAAAGAAAAGGTGAAGGAATTATTTCAGATTAAATGAGATTAAAGAGACATGACAAATAAGGACAAGGTATGAAGTCGGATTGGATCCTGGAGAAGAAAGAATATATGCTACATAGGACACTATTGGATGCCAAGTGGTCAGTAGATTGGTGACTACCAAGACCAAAAGGGCCACTGCTGCAGCTGCTGAGTTGACTTGCCACACGCCCAAGGATTTGGCCAGGAAGGAGGCAACAGGCTCAGTTGATTTTAGGCAGTTATGACTGACACAACATATGCTAGATTGGCATGGTGTCAACTCCTCATGTTCCTCATCTAACAAAGTGACACCAACTTCGGGGCCAGATGGCAACTAGCATGGCTGGAGGGTTACTCAGGCAGTGATGAGACAATGCTAGAATACAGCCAATGAGTTGTATAGATTTATGCAGAAGCCTGCAGTACTGGTACCACTACCCCCTTTTATATCCTGAAAGTGGGTAGTGGTACCAGTGTAAAGTCCTGTGCTCTGCTAACACTAGGGGGATAGATGAAAAACAGCTTCATGTCAGTTCCTACCAAGGCTGTGTACCTCCCTTGGGTCTAGAAAGAATCACCGGGCATTTTACCAGGACTCAGGTCAAACTGTGGCCAAGCCTTGCCTACGTGGATGATGTGGAGAAATGCAAGGTTGTTAGTATGCCATGTGGCAGAACTATTGCCTTATGTTGCAGGAAGAATGATCCCCACCCCTCTGAATGATATCTACTTCCTAACCCTGGAGCCTGTGAGTATATTACCTTACATAGCTAAAAGACCTTTTGCATATAATGAAGGTTACAGATCTTGAGTGGGGAGAGGATTCTTGATTATTAGAGTGGACTTAACCAAATCACATGAGTTCTTAAAAGGGGACAGTCTTTCCTGGCCATAGTCAGAAAGAGATAGAAAAAGATGGATGAATGAGAGAGTTGTGATTATGAGAAGTTCTCAATCCACCATTGTTGATCTTGAAATGGAGATAGTTCAAGGTGGATTTTGAAATGTCAAAAGAGGCAAACTGTTGTCATTTTACAGCCACCCACAGGGACCTTGGTCCTACAATATCAAATACCTGAATTTTTCCAGCCACCTGAATAAGCACCTACAGATTTTCTCTTTGAGCCCTTAGGAAGGAATTCAGTCAGGTTGATTGAAGTTCAGTGAGATTTGTACCAGATTTTCAACCTATAAGATGCTAAAAATACATTTGTATAGTTTTAAGCCACTAAGTGAATGTGTTACAGCAGCAATAGAAAAAGAGTCCATTATGACAACTGATTGAGTTGAAACATGGGTAATGGTTTTGTACTCTTTACTCTTCACAGAATTTGGTAATTGTATCATGGTTATGCAAGAAAATTCTCTCATTCTTAGAAGATATCCTGAGGTATTTAGGGGTACTGAGAATGACTTAGGCAACTTTTACTGGAATGGTTGAGGGAAAAAAGATAAATGGGTCAAAATGTTAGTAAGTTGTGAAATCTGAGTAAAGGGTACATGGATATTCCTTGTGCCACTCTTGAGGCTTTTAACTTGAAATTATTTCCAAATGCAAAGTGTTTAAAACACATTCAGTGACTTCCCCCTTGTCCTCCCTACACAGGTCTTAGCATGGCCTACTAGCTCCGTGGGATGGGCTCTGGCTGACCTTTGCAGCTGTATGTGGCATCCATCTTCCCTTTGTTCATGCTCCTCCTCTCTACCTGGTATACTTTTTGCCTTTTTTTGTTTGACAGTTATGATATCAAAGATAAAACAGAAAAGAATACAACAAAGCCCTTTTAACCATTAATGCATTATACAAGACAAAAAAAATTAATAATGCATTAAAAGACTAAATAAAAATTGAAGTGCCTTTAAAAAATTTAAATTCCTGACTTAGGAATAAATAACTAATACAGGGAACAGATGCTACTCCAATTAAAGATATGCCCTTTCTATATAAGATGTTTGTTGTAAGAGCTCATTTTAATGATAAGAAGAGAGAGCTGCTTATAGGAGAATGTTGAGGGTCTTTTCTATAGCACTGTACTCTACTTTGGATAATGCCAAATCTGCACTCAAGTACAGTGGAGTAGCTTCTGTTTCACACAGCCCACTCAGTGATGTTCCAGCTCTAAGTTTACCTGGAAGCACAGGGTCACACAAAATTACATTACAGTATATGCAGCATTACATTACACTCATTACAATCTTATTTCATTTTGTTACATTACTTACATACATTACCTGACATAGATTCCATTACATGTGGTGTAACATTACACTATATGCAACATTACATTATCCAAGGTCATACAACTTTTCACAAGGTTCAAGGTTTAGCCGCAACATACTTTTGAGCTCTTCAACCACATCCCAACTTGGGATAATAATATTTAATATTTAATAGTATTTAACAGTGATTCATTTCCTGTTTTCCCTTACTCACTGAACAAATCTTTACTGATTAATAGCAGTCTGCCTGGGACAGACATTTTGATCAAGTATGTCCAATGCACTACATGCTGTGAAGAGATGAAATGATGAGGAAACAAATAAATGATGTCTACAAATGACACCAAGTCAGAAAATAGGCAAAAATTACCAAAAAGTGTGAGAAAGTTGTCTTAATGGTTTTAACATTTGTTTTATCCTTAATTTGATCACAAGGATAAAATCAAATTTTCTAATAATTATCTCACAATAAATAATGTTTCCCCCATGTTCAAGGCTTACCCTTTGGCCACGCAATAAGAGCCAATGAGAATTCTGCTACCATCAGGGGCCTGATATTCCAAGGGCCAGGGACAAAGAACAATGGATTGTCAATGGACTATGAGATAGCCAACTCCCTTTTCTCCCCAAGAAAACTTTTACTCCTTTCAGAAAAGGTGAAAAGAATCCTGGGTGCTCAGCTTTTGTAATGTTAGTGTGTCTTTCCAAGGACCAGGTAAACCCTAGGTATCTCTGGCTTTTTTTTTTTCTTTTTTTGAGATGGAGTCTTGCTCTGTCACCCAGGCTGGAATGCAGTGGCTCCATTTCGACTCATTGTAACCTCCACCTCCCGAGTTCACGTGATTCTCCTGCCTTAGCCTCCTGAGTAGCTGGGATTACAGACACGTGCCACAGTGCCTGGCTAATTTTCGTATTTTTTAGTAGAGACGGGGTTTCACCGTTGGTCAGGCTGGTCTCAAACTCCTGACCTCGTGATCTGCCCACCTCAGCCTCCCAAAGTGCTGGAATTACAGGTGTGAGCCACGGTGCCCAGCTATCTCTGGCTTTTATGACTTAAAGATGTCTTCAAGGTCTGGGCTTCCTACCTTTTGAAATATAAATACCCAGCAAGGTAGCACCTGGCTCTTCTTGACACTTGTAGCTTATTTTAGGGATTTACCCCAGGCTGTAAGAAAAATTTCATTCTCCTTTCCTATATCCCTATATTGAAAGAACAATTAACTAAACAATAGATACAAACCTAATTCTCATAGTATGTAAAAAGTGACAGGCCGGGCACAGTGGCTCACGCCTCTAATTCCAGTACTTTGGGAGGCCGAGGTGGGCAGACCATGAGGTCAGGAGATCGAGACCATCCTGGCCATGGCGAAACCCCGTCTCTACTAAAATACAAAAAAAAAAAAAAAAAAAAAAAAAAAAAAAAGCCAAGTGTGGTGGTGCACACCTGTAGTCCCAGCTACTCAGGAGGCTGAAGCAGGGGAATCCCTTGAACCAGGGAGATGGAGGTTGCAGTGAGCCGAGATTGTGCCACCACCCTCCAGCCTGGATGACTGAGCAAGACTCCATCTCAAAAAAAAAAAAAGTCTCAGGAGGGCACAGCTTTTGTAGGAACACTGATGAATTTAGGGAAGTTTTATTTTCCCACACAAGTGATTAAAAAAAATTCAAAGGAGATATAATGAAGGAGCCAGGAGAAGTGCATATTCTTCATGGAAAAAATGTATTTTAGCTGAGAGTTGAATGGTAAATATAATTTCAATAAGTGCAAATGGGAAATGCTTGTGATGTCATACTTTATAAACAATAACATTTTAAAGGTAAATTCTAAGGGTTATTGTTCATAACTTGTAAGGATTAGAAACAGTGCAAAGTTTACAAGTGGTCACTTTATTTTTGTTACTGTTTGCCAGAATAAACATTGCAAGAAGAACTTCAACGGTAGCACATAATCAATCTTGTTTATATATTAAAAAATAATTGAAATAACATGCAATTTAATTAAAATTTATTTGATAAAAAATAGGGGGAAAATGTTAACTTTATTCATACATATATGTTTGGTTAGCTCATCAGAGTGAACTCTTGTATTTTATTTATTTTCTATCTGTGGTCCAACTGAAGCTTGGTAGACAATCTTTTATTTTCCTAACTTAAGTAGCTGAAATGAAGTGTCTAGCTGATTATGTTTTTTTCTCCTTACTTCCTCATTCTTCTGGATTAAACATGAAATGAGAATGTTGCTCTGCATTTACTATTGCAAAATACTTGGGCAGATAATGCATACATTGTTGGAAAAGATTTGTGAGAGGATGGTTAATACAAAATAAAGATATATTTCATTCCTGAAATAGATAAAAGTATATCATCACATAATATTTAAGAACTTTCTTATGACTGATTATTCAATGCAAGAGATAGTTATAACTTGAAGCAGGTTATAAGATAATACATATTGCTAATTCTGCAAATAAAGGTTGAATGCAATTTGAAATTGAACATATCTTGAAAAATGAAAAAAAAAGTTCTTGAAGATGACTACACTTAAGTGTACTATGAAGAACATTTAAAATACAGAAACTTGAAGTATGCAGTTAGAAATTCAAAAGAAGAACACATAGACATAACCAAATTTTCATTTACTTTTTTCACTTTGATATTATATATGTTTTAACTGAGCAAAATAGTAACATAAAATTTCAATGCAAAAAAACAGTTGCATTTGAGAAAAAAACTTCTCCATTTTGTTTCTTAAAATTAAAATATAATCTTTGGATAAAAACATTTTAAAATAAAATTAATAGATTAAATAACCTGAATGTTTTAGTTCTCTAGAGTAGCATACATTTTTGGACGCATCAATATTCAACTATTTTGTTGAAAAGATTACTTAAGATTCTTTAAAGAATGGAATTTACTTTCCTGTGTATGGGATAATAGCATTGCTATATTTTTCTTTTCTTAAAAAGCCAAGTCATCATTTGCCTATGAGCTGAAAGACAAAATTGAATATGAGCTTAAATTTTTTTCTTATTATAAGGTGCTTTGTATAAATGGAAATATTTGATATATAGAAGATTTAAAGAACACTCTAAGTTCATGGAGAAATAAACAGTAAACAGAGCAAGTACTACAGGATTTTGAATATCTGTCCTGTGTTCAGTATAAACCTCTGTTGACCTTATATAAATGACTTACTTACTACACAATATGTTGATACAATATCCTTTGTCTGTAGGTTGTTGTTAAAACCTAAGTGGTGATACAGGGCTATATGACTACATTTCCTCATTGCTATGCATGGTTTAAAAACACCCACTAACAGAGAGATCTGCTAAACTGCCTGTTAAAATCTTTCCCAAAGATTGTTTGCTTTTAAACTGCATTTAATGCTGAAATGAAACATATTCCACGTCCAGGGAAATCATTCTGGTGATGAAGCCTTTCAAAGCTTAAAAGGGTGTTGAAAAAGAAACCTGCCCGCCTTCTAGAATTAGACTGTATGAAGGTAATTGAGCCAAATGGTGGTTTTATCCCCAAGTGAAATTACTTCCACTGCACAGGGTATAAAGCATCTAAAGATTTATCTGACATTTCTGATACCTCAGCAGTGACACTGATATTGGATGACATATTTGGCATAAGGGAAGGATCATTTCTCTTTAGAATACTCTATATTTGTTAGTTACATGATCATTGCTAGATGCATCCTCTTCATGAATATAAATTACTAGCCCAGCAAAGGACTTATATTTGTATGCTGTCTTTTACTATGAAGGATTTCTCAGGGTGCAGTGAACCCATTTTACATTGCCACTAGACATATTTGGGGATTGCTTTATTCAACACTGCAACATTGTCCTTAGGTAACAGTTCACTATAGTCAGGATGTAGCTCAGTAAATATAACAGCTTTTACCTCACTTGTGGACGTTATTTACTAGGCATATGTTGTCAGCAGAATTTTGCATGCCTAAACTCTTTAGTAATGGGCTATGGTAATTATCCATATTTTTATCAATGCCCTATTTAGAATCACTGACAGATGTATAAGCTTGACTGTCATTGATTTTCGTTTCCTGTTTGGTATTATTATTCAAACTCAGTGTAATTTCTGAGTAACAGGGTACACCCCAATGGCTACATTTCTCACTGGAATATAAGCTCCATGAGTGCAAATATTTTGTCTGTTTTATTTAGTGTGTATCCCAATGTCTCGATCAAACATTGTCACATAGCAAATGTTCTGTAAGTGTTTTTTGACTGACTGAATTAATGGTACATATGAGCAAAATAATAGATATTTACAATAATATCTTTATTTAAATAGTATATAATAATGCACTAATTTCAAGCTATAAATTATGACTAATATGACAAATATGAAATAAATTTCACAAAACTAACTGGGAAATATCTAATAGTTTTTCCATTCTAATGGATATTTGTTTTGCCTTTTGCCACTCAGTTTCTTCTGAAAACCACTCTTATGATCAGAACATTCTCACATGAGAGTCTCATTTCTGATTTTCTACAATTTCAATCCCATATCCCCTATAAATAATATAAATACTATTTATACTATTATTCTATAGTATTTATATTATTGTTACACTATAATAGTATTTGTACTATTATTTTATAGTATAATAGTATATTACTATTATATAATATTATATATACTATTACTATGTATATTATACTAATACTGTAATACTATTATAGTATATGAATACTATATACTATATACTATACTATCATAGTATTAGTATAATATATAATATACTATTATACTATTACTATTATATACTATTATCATATAATACTACATAAGATAGTAATATGGTATAGTATAATAGTATATTACTATAGGATAGTATATTAATAGTAATATACTATTATACTATAGAATAATAGTATAAGCAGTATTTATATCTCAGGATAGTTTATTAATAGTAATTAATAGTTATTGCAATAATTATTGCAAATTATGTAATATACTACTATATAATTTATAATATAATTACTATTATAATATGCAATAATTAACTGTATTAACTGTAAATTATCAATATTTTATATTTTCTCATCATCAGTCTATATAGTTTTCTAGGAATTTGCTAATTTTGTCTAAGTTTTTAGATGTATAGGCATTAAGGTGGTAAAAATTTCCTTGTCTTTCTATAGTAATTATATAATATACTATATATAGTTATTCAGTCAGTCAAAATATGTATATTATATACACTAGTATATATAATAATATAATGTCTTTTCTAGAGATGTTGAAAAAATATAATCTTTTATCAATTATATTTTTGAATTTTAAATAATCCTAGCATTCTTAGAATAAATTTTATATTGGCATTATGTGTTTTGTTTTCACATGCTGAATATATTTTGGTAATATTTTGTTTAGGAACTTTGCGCCATATTCAACATTGAGATTGGCTTTGAATTTTCCTGTTTCCTGTTGTCTCTGTCTGAGGAAAACATTGATCATTTCCTTTAAGATTTGATCAAACTCACCTGCAAAAGCATCTTTGGTATTTTCTTTGGGATAAGATTTTTTTTTAAATAAATTAATTTATTAACTGTAAATTATCAAGATTTTATGTTTTTTCATGATCCATCTTTATATTTTGTAGTTTTCTAGGAATTTGCCCATTTTGTCTAAGGTTTTAGATGTATAGGCATTAAGGTGATAAAAATTTCCTCGTGTCTTTAAAGTTTTTGCCTTTGTAATTTATTGAGATATAATTTGCTTTCACTATACTACACGTAAACATATTTCAAATGTACAGTTGATGAATTTTGACATATGTATACACCTATGAAACAATCATAACAATCAAGGTAATAAAGCTTTCCCTTGCTCCTTAAAGCTTCACTGTGTCCCCAGATGTTCAGTTCATCAATTTACAAAACAAAAAAAAAGGAAGCCTATTGGAATTTTGATTGGCTTTGCATTAAATTTATATTTGGGGAGAATTACTGTCTTAATAAAATTGAATTTTCCAGTTCATGAGTATGATATAGATTTCCATTTATCTAGGTCATTTTTTCAGCAATGTTTTGTAGTTTTCAGTATGAAAGTCCTGAAAATATTTTGTTGCATTTATTTCTACCAGGGCTCAGAAAATGATACTCCAAAGTATGGAACTTTGGTATGCTCAGTACTTTGGATTGAAGGACACTGGAAGGGCCTGAGAAGCAAAGTCCCTTGCTGGCCTTCTCCTGTTTTTCTTTCTCCTGATTCCCTTTACCTCCAACCCCAAGGCTGACCATAAAAACTAGAATTATTTTTCTCCAAGGTGGATTATAGAAACAAGAACCCCTCTTCCCTAAAGTCAGCCATAAAACCTAGATATATTCTTTTTCTTTTTGAGATGGAGTCTTGGTCTGTCACTCAGTCTGGAGTACAATGGTGTGGTCTCGGTTCACTGCAACCTCTGCCTCCCAGGTTCAAGCAATTCTTCTGCCTCAGACTCCTGAGTAGCTGAGATTGCAGGTACCTACCACCATGCCTGGTTAATTTTTGTATTTTTAGTAGGGATGGGGTTTCACCACGTTGGCTAGGCTGGTCTCAAACTCCTGACCTCATGATCCACCCACTTTGGCTTCCCAAAGTGCTGGGATTACAGGCATCAACCACTGTGCCTGGCCAGATATATTCTTTTAACCTTCCCCCACCTTGCTGTGTAGGAGCTGGCCATGAAGAAATTCTCTGACCTCCCTTGTCTAGTAGATCATAGACTCTCATTTCAGAAGGGGTCCTACTCTATACCTCGGAGAAAGAAATGATGCACAGAAAGGCCAAAAATGATCTAAATAGGCTTTCCTGTCTTATTCCACTCATTCTATTACAATTAGATCATTCTCTTTTGTTCAATCACATTTCTGCCTGGCTGTCTGTTCATCAAACTTAAGCATAAAAATAGAATATTTTCCCTATGTCTTTGAGTTTTCATTTCTGAAGGCTACCGTGTGATATAGTAGTCGATTAAATAAATTTGTTATGCTTTCCTCTTGTTAACATATCTTTTGTTATAGGAGTGCCAGTTGTGACCCTTATGATGAGGAAGAAAGGTATCAAACTTTTTCTGCCTCACATTTCTAAATATTTGATGTTTTGTGGTGTCATTGTAATGGAATTACTTTTCAAATTTTATTTTCAAATTGTTTGCTACTGGGATGTAAGAAAACAATTGATTTTTGCTAAATTTACTTTTTAATGCTAGTAATAGTTTTGTAGAGTCTTTGTCATCTTTTTTTATACTACTGTATAATGTGAAAATATCAATAGTTTACTTTGTTTTTATGTCTTGTTAATTTTTTTATTGCCTTATAACATTGGCTAGGACCTATGGTAGTGGTATGATTTGTCTGTGTCCCCACCCAAATCGCATCTTGAATTGTAAGCCACAAAATCCCAGCGTGTGGAAGGAGAGACTCAGTGGGAGGTGATTGGATCATGGAGGCAGTTTCCCCAATGCTGTGCTCTTGATAGTGAGTGAGTTCTCATAAGATCTGATGGTTTTATAAGTGTTTGACAGTTCCTCCTTCACATGTTCACTCCCTCCTGCCACTGTGTGAAGAAAGTGCCTGCTTCCCCTTCCCCTTCTGTCATGATTGTAAAGTTTCCTGAGGCTTCCTAGCCATGCTTCCTGTTAAGCCTGGAGAACTGTGAGTCAATTAAATCTCTTTCCTTATAATTACCCAGTCTCAGGTAGTACTTTTTTATAGCAGTGCAAGAATGAACTAATACAGGTACTTTTACAATAGAAGTTGAAAAAGGGTAAATCTTTGTCTTTTCCCTATTTTTAGAGGGAAATAATTTATTACATTATATGTGATATTAGCTGTAGGTGTATCAGTTTGAGGTATATTAGTACTATTCCTAATTTGCTAAGGGATTTTTTCTATCATAAAATGAATATTAAATCTTGTCAATGCTTTTTCTGTCAAAATATTCATATGCATTTTCTCCTTTATGTTAATATGGTGACTTCCATTGACAACTTTTTGAATGTCTCGCCAACTCTGCATTCTCTAATAAATTCAACCTGGTTATAACTTGCTATCTACTATATACAATTTAATTTGTATCATTTTAAAAGTGTCTTAGAATCTATGTCTATGAGGAATATTTGTCTCCATTTTTTTTGAGACAAATGATATTAAGGTTATATTATTTTCTCCCTTTTTAAGCTTTTCTGAAAAAGTTTATGTTAAACGTTTCCTTGAATGTTTGATAGAATTAACCACCAGAAGAATATGGGCCCGAAGTTTTATTTTTGAGAGTTTTCTTTCTGGTCTGTCTGGGTGAATGTACTATGAGTGCTTGAAAAGAATGTTCTGCTGTTATTGGATACAATGTTCAATACATATCAGTTAGATCAAGATGGTTGATGATGTTGTTCAGACCTAAGCTTTACTGATGTTTCATCTACATTTTTTGTAAATTGCTGGGAGAGTGGTGTTAACAATCCCTTTCTGTATTTGTGGAATCATCTGTTCATATCTTTAATACTTTCATTTTTATCTTTCTTGTAATTTGGGACTTTTAAAATTAGGTATACATATTTATACTTGTTGGAATTTCCTCATGAATTATACCTTTTATGATTAGTAAATGTTTCTCTTTATTTCTGGTGTTACTCTTTGTATTGAGTTCTATTTTATTTAATATTAGTACAGCTACTCCTGAGGGTGGAATATACAGTCTTCTTATGTTTGCAGTTGTGCACTGTAAACATCTTTACTTTTTACTATCTACTTTCAACCTCTTTATATTCTTATATTAAAATGTGTCCTGTGAGCAGCATGTAATTAAGATTTTTTTTTCCTATCCTTTCTGTCAATCTCTGCTTTGTTTTTGTTTCTCATTATCAATATTGGCATAAGTCTCTGCCTTTTAGGTGAATTGTTGAGACCAATAACATTTAGTGTAACTTTTGATGTGGTTGGATTTAGGTATGCCATTTTATTTTTGTTTATTCATTCCCTGTATTTTATGTTTCTAAGTTTTTTCTTTTGTATTATTTAAACATTTTTTGAATTTTGTGTTAATGCATATATTAGATTTTATTGCTAATTTTATATTATATTGTAATACAATCTATATAACTAACTTTGTAATATAATTTGAAATTAGAAAATGTGATGTCTTGAGCTTTGTTCTTTTTTCTCATGATTGCTTTGGCTATTTGTGGTCTTTTGTAATTCTATATAAATTTTAGAATTGTTTTTTCTATTTCTGTGAAAAATGCTGTATCAGTCTATTCTCACACTGCTAATAAAGGCACACCTAAAATTGGGTAATATATAAAGGAAAGAGCTTTAACTGACTCACAGTTCCATATGAATGGGGAGGCCTCACAGTCATGGCTAAAGGCAAATGAGAAGCAAAATCATGACTTACATGGCAGCAGGCAAGAGAGCTTGTGTAGTGGAACTCCCATTTATAAAACCATCAGATCTCATGAGACTTACTCCCTATGAGGAGAACAATATGGGGAACAACACACTCATGATTCAATTATCTCCATCTGTCCCTGCCCTTGACACATGAGAAGTATTACAATTCAAGGTGATATGTGGATGGGGACACAGAGCCAAACTATATCAAATGCCATTGGACTTTTGATAGGGATTGTATTGAATCTGTGATTGTTTTGGGCAGTATGGACATAAATGCAGTAAGTTTTTAATTTTAGATTTTATCTTTATGTTCTACAATTTCCATTTAGTTCTTTATATTTTCTCTGTTTCTACTATGTCTCATCTATTTTTTTTTTCATCAAAATAGCAAGGTATTTGCTATTTTGTTAATTGTTTTTAAAAACCAAGTTTAGACTTACTTGTTTTTCAATTGAATCTTTGTTTTCTGTGTTTTTCTTTCTTTTCTTTTTTTTAGTAAGGTTTCTTCCTCTATCCCATAATACATATTTATAATAGCTGCTTTAAAGGTTTTACCTGATAACTCTAACATTTGGAATATCTTGGAATTGACTTGTGTAAACTTCTTTTTCTTGATAATGGGCTACATGTATGTGCTTATTTATATGTTGAGTTGTTTTGGATTTTATGTTGCATATTTTTAGTATTTTGCTATATAGATTACAGATTAAGTTATGATTCTCTGGATAATGTTGATATTTTTATGTTAGTAGGCAATTAACACATTTAGGTTTCTGCAGTGAGGTATGTCTCTCATTCTGTGAGTTATGTTCAAACCTCAGTCGTGCTTTAATATTATTCTGGTTTAAGTCTTTCACAGGTATGCACAGTTTAGGACTTGGGTGGATATTTGTGTGAGTTTATATATAACATTAGGGATATTCTTCTAGGCTCTGAATTAGTCCATTTTCACACTACTCTAATAACATACTGGAGACTGGGTAATTTATAAAGAAAAAAAGGTTTACTTGACTCATAGTTATGCATGCCTGCGGAGGACTCAGAAAACTTATGTTCATGGCAGAAGGGGAAGCAGGCATATATTACATGGCAGCAGGTGAGAGAGCATGCTTGAAAGTATAGGAATATCTAGCATTTGTAAAACCATCAGATCTCATGAGAATTCACTTACCATCCTGAGAACAACATGGAGAAACTGTCCCACTATTCCAATCACTTCCCACCAGGTTCCTCCCTCAACACTTTGGGATTACAATTCAAGATGAGATTTAGGTGGGGATGCAAAGCTATCTCCTTACATATTTTCCCTCATTTCTTCTGCTCACAAGGGCTTTCTTTGCTTCCACTAGCGAGAATTATAGTCGGATTTTTGTATTCATATTAGCTGTTTGAGTAGCACTTCTATGATTGTGACAAAACCTCCCAGGATAGTCTTGTAAAGAAAAATTCTCAGAAAACTAATTCTCATCTAGGTTGCTTCCCCATATTTAGATTCTCTTGAACAATATTCATGCTTCTTTTTACTTACCAGAGATTGTATTTGGTTTAATTTGGATGTTTTCTAGAATTTTTAGTTGAAATCAGAGGAAGGAATGGGCCATAGGAGGCTTTCACTACCGTAGCAAAAGCATAATTCCTTTCTTTTTGTCTTTAACTTCTGCCATAACTATAATTGTTTCTCCTTTGTGGCTAGATATTTTATTTATTTCTCTTTGTTTTTTAATGAAATTTGTCTGTTCCTCTGGCTAGGACTTCCAGTGCTATATGGAATAGAAATGGTGAAAATGGGCATCCTTCTCTTGTTCCAGTTCTCAGGCAAACGCTTTGAACTTTTCCCCATTCAGTATAATGTTTGCTGTGGTTTTGTCACTGAAGCTTTTATTACCTTAAGGTATACGACTTGCATGCCTATTTTGCTGAGGGTTTTAATTATAAAGAAATAATGAATTTTGTCAAATGCCTTTTCTGCTTCTATTGAGATGATCATGATTTTTGTTTTTAATTCTGTTTCTGTGGTGTATCACATTTATTGATTTGTATATGTGAAACCATCCCTGTATCCCTGGTATAAAACCCACTTGACCATTGTGAATTATCTGATATGCTTTTGGATTTGGTTGACTAGTATTCTATGGAGGATTTTGCATCTATGTTCATTAGGGATCTTGGTCTGTAGTTTTCTTTTCTTGTTATGTCCTTTTCTGCTTTTGGCATTAGAATGATACCAAACCATCATAGGATGGTTTAAGGAGGATTCCATCTTTCTCTATCTTTTGGAATAGTTTTAATAGGATTGGTACCAATTAATTCTTCTTAGAATGTCTGACAGATTTCAGCTGTGAATTTATCTGATCCTGGACCTTTTTTTTGTTGGCAATCTTTTTTATTACCATTTCAATCTCACTGCTTGTCATTGGTCTGCTCAGAGTTTGTATTTCTTCCTGGTTTAATCTTTTCTTGGTTAATCTCACTAATGGTCTATCAATTTTGTTTATCTTTCCTAAGAACCAGATTTTTGTTTCATTTATCTTTTGTATTTTGTTCTGTTTCAATTTCATTTAGTTCTGCTCTGATATTTGTTATTATTTTCTTCTGCTGGGTTTGGGTTTGGTTTGTTCTTGTTTCTCTAGTTCTTTAAGGTATGACTGTGGATTTTCTATTTTCTATTTTAGACTTTTTGATGTAGCCATTTAATGCATTGAACTTTCCTCTTAGCACCACTTTTGCTGTATTCCAGAGGTTTTGATAGGTTGTGTCATTGTTATCATTCAGTTCAAAGAATTTTTAAATTTTCATCTTGATTTTATTGTCAGCCCAGTGATCATTCAGGAGCAGGTTATATAATTTCCATGTATTTGCATGGTTTTGAGTGTTCCTTTTGGAGTTGATTTCCAGTCTTATTCCACTGTGGTCTGAGAGAGAACTTGATAAAATTTTGACTTTCTTAGATTTGTTGGGACTCATTTTGTGGCCTATCATATGGTCTATCTTAGAGAATATTCCATGTGATGATGAATAGAATGTATATTCTGCAGTCATTGGGTAAAGTATTCTGTAAATATCTATTAAGTCCATTTGTTCTAGGGTATACTTTAAAGTTCATTGTTTCTTTGTTGACTTTCTGTCTTGATTGACCTGTCCAGTGCTGTCAGTGGCGTATTGAAGTCCCTCTCCCTTATAGTGTTGCTGTCTATCTTATTTCTTCGGTCTAGTACTAATTACTTTCTACATTTCGGAGCTCCATTGTTAGGTGCATATATATTTAGGATTGTATTATTTTTCTGTTGGACTAGTCATTTTATCATTATATAATGTCCCTCTTTGTCTTTTTTTTTTTAACTGTTGATGCTTTAAAGTCTCTTTTGTCTGCTATAAGAATAGCTATTCCTGCTCACTTTGGTGTCCATTAGCATAGAATATCTTTTCCCACCTCTTAAGTTTATGTGAGTTCTTATGTGTTGGGTGAGTAACACATATCTGTTTTTGTGGTGTATCATATTTATTGACTTGAAGACTGCAGATACTTAGTTGGTGAATTCTTATCCATTCTATATCTTTTTAGTGCTACATTTAGGCCATTTACATTCAATGTCAGTATTGAGATGCGAGGTAATATTCTCTTCATCATATTTGTTGTTGCCCGAATACCTTGTTTTGTTTTGTGTTATTGTTGTACAGGCCCTGTGAGATTTATGCTTTAAGGCGGTTCTATTTTGGTGTATTTCAAGGTTTGTTTCAAGATGTAGAACTCCTTTTAGCAGTTCTTATAGTGCTGGCTGCATGGTGGCAAATTCTGTCAGCTTTTGCCTCAGAAAGATTTCATCTTTCCTTCATTTATGAAGCCAAGTTTTGCTAAATACAAAATTATTGGCAGATAATTTGTTTAAGGAATCTAAAGATATGACCCCAATCCCTTCTAGCTTCAAGGGTTTCTGCTGAGAAATCTGCTGTTAATATGATAGGTTTTTCTTTGTAGGTTACATGGTGCTTTTGCCTCATAGATCCTAAGATTCTTTCCTTCATCTTGACTTTAGATAACCTGCTGACAATGTGCCTACATGAGGATCTTTTTGCAATTAATTTCCTGGGTGTTACTTGAGCTTCTTGTATTTGGATGCCTAGATCTCCAGCAAGGCCAGGGAAGATTTTCTTGATTATCTCCTCAAATAAGTTTTCAAAAATTTTAGATTTCTCTTCTTTCTTGGGAACACCAATTATTCTTAGGTTTGGTCATTTAACATAATCACAAACTTTTTGGAGGCTTTGTTCATTTTTTTTTTAATTATTTTTTTTCTGTTATTATTTTTTTTTAATTATTATTTTTTTGTCAGATTGGGTTAGTTTGGAAGCCTTGTCTTTGAGCTCTGAAGTTGTTCATTCTATTTGTTTGATTCTATTTTTGTAACTTCCCAGTGTATTTTGCATTTCTCTAAGTATGTCTTTCATTTGCAGTAGTTATGATTGTTTTTTATTGATGCTTTCTATTTCTCTGTAGATTTTGTCATTCATATCCTGTATTAAAAAAATTTTATTTTTCAAGATGGAGTCTCACTCTGTCACCCAGGCTGGAGTGCAATGGTGTGATCTTGGCTGACTGCAACCTCTGCCTCCCAGGTTCAAGCGAGTCTCCTGCCTCAGCCACCTAAGTTGATGGAATTATAGGTGTAGGCCACAAAGCCTGGCTAGGTTTTGTATTATTTTTAGTAGAGACGGGGTTTTGCTACAAAGACCAGCCTTGTCTCGAATTCCTAACCTCAGATGATCTGCCTACTTCAGCCTCCCAAAGTGCTGGGATGGATTACAGGTGTGAGCCACTGTGCATGGCTAAATTTTTTTAAGTTGGTTTTCTCTGGTTGGCTCCTTTCTCTGGTGCCCCCTCGAGTAGCCTAATAATTAACCCTTTGAATATTTTTTCTGGAAATTTAGAGATTTCTTCTTGGTTTAGATCTGTTGCTGGTGGGCTAGTGTGGTCTTTCGGGGGTGTTAGATAACATTGCTTTGTCATAATACCATAATTGTTTTTCTGATTCTCTCTCATTTGGGTAGACTATGTCCGAGGAAATATCTGAGGCTCAAGGGCAACTCTTCAGATTGTTTTGTCCCATGGGGTGATCTTTTGATGTGATGATCTTCCCCTTTCCCTAGGAATGGGGCTTCCTGAGAGCCAGACTGCACCGATTGTTATTACTCTTCTGGGTTTAGTCACCCAGGGGAGCTACCAGGCTCCAAGCTCTGGTCTGGTAGTGGGGTGTGTCTTTAAAGAGTCTTGTGATGTGACCCATCTTCAGGTCTTTCAGCCATGAATGCCAGCACCTGCTTTGGTGGAAGTAGCAGGGGAATGAAGTGGATCATGTGAAAGTCCTTGGTTGTAGTTTTGTTTAGTGCACTGATTTTCCTGATGGCTGGTTGTGTTAGGAGTGTAATTGTCATATGGACAGAGTCTGGACCTCTGGTTAGCCAAGATGTTACAGGTGGTGGAATTATCTGTTGTTTTCTTCTTTCTTGGAAGTGGGCTATACTTTTATAAGTTGCTGTATTAGTTTGAGTTAGTTGGCCTTCAGCCAGAAGGTAGCACTTTCCAGAGAGCATCAGCTCTGGTAGTATAGAGGGAATACAAGCTTGCCCTAATTTTGCCTGGATAAGTATTTGGGTTTCTTAGGTGATGGGCAGGGACATAGAACTCCCAAGAGATTATGACTTTTGTCTTTGGCTACCAGGGTAGGTAGAGAAAGACCCTCAGGTAGGGGCAGGGTTAGGCATGTCGGAGCTCAGACTCTCCTTGGGCAGGGCTTGCTGCTGTTGGGGATGGGTGTGTTGTTCTCAGGCTAATGAAGCTATTTTCCCATGGGGATTTTGGCTGCCTTCTGCTACATCATACAGGTCACCAGGGAAGAGGGAGAAAGCTGGCAATGATGGACCTTACCCAGCTTTCACGTAGCCAGAATGACCAGTCTCACTCTCGTGTGCCCCACCAATAGCACTGAGTTTATATCCAGCCAGTCCCATGAACAGGGCTGACATCTTGCTCCAGGCTACAAGCTTCCCCACTGAGAAAACAAGCAGGGATTTCAGGCCCCCACCTCACCACTTGCAGCAGCTTTTGTGCATATCTGTACTTCCTGTTCATGCCCCCACTCGACTCCCCTGATTCTACCCAGGAAAACTGGCCCTGGGTTGAAATTATTACCAAGTTCAGGTGGGTGTTTTCTTCTTTCTGGGGTCCATCCCCAATTTCCCTGGCAGTCCTCTCCAAGGACTCCTCTGAGATAAAGTCAGAAATGGCTTCCCTGGGAACTTGGAGTACATACAGGGCTCTTCCCATTGCTGCTTCTACTTTTATATTTCACTTGGCTCTCTAAATTTGTTTCAGCTCTAGGTAAGGTGTAATCTAGATTTTCAGATTCCTCCCTTGTATTATTTGGATTTTCAAGTTCCCCAGTGAGGATGTGTGTTCAGAGGCAGACTTTCCCTGCTTACACTTTGGGCATTCAGTCTTTTGGCTGTCTTATGGAGTTTCTTGTGGCAAGCTGCTTCTTTCAAAGTGTCTGTGAATTCTTTTTCTTTTTCTGGTGTATTCCTGTGGTAGTTCTTGTTGCAAAAGTTCTTTGCATGAGTCTCCACATGTTATTCTGTTCATCTGAGTAGGAGCTGCAAGTTAGCCCTGCCTCCTATCTGCCATTTCCTTTTTTTTTTTTCTGTAAAAGATGTTTTTAATACTGTCACATTTTACTAAAGTGGACACACATTCAGGAAGGTAAGAAGATTTATTCTAGTTCCTGCAGTTAACCCTAAAATTATCTTTTCTCCAAGCTCAGTATTCTGTCTATAACAGTCTGAAGTTTGTTCCTTTTGAATTACTTTTTAAGAGGGAGTATAATTTTCCAACTGGTGAAATTAAAGGATTCTGTCACCCTTTCAGCATTAATTACTATCTTGAGATATGAAGGGAAAATACAAAGAAGTAATAGCAATTATTATTACAAGCTTATAGAATAGCCTCAATATGAAAAAAAATTGCTTAAATTTAGAAACTAAATGGTTGTGTGTGTGTGTGTGTGCATTTGTGGTAATGGGCATTGTCATAAGGAATTTGAATATAGGAAATTAAAATATATGAATAAATTATTAAGATATCTTTCCTTGGTTCCCTTAGGTCAGAGAAAGCATTAAAAAGCATGCAAGCTAAATATCATAGTGCTTAACACATATTATGTTAAATACTAAACAATTTTTGTTTTAAAGAAATGTGATCGATAAGGTACAAACTACCTTTTGGTATTGATTTTATTCAGTATTGCCTGGTAGCAGAGAGTATATCATTTGATATGTGACTCTAATTTTAATGTCTTGAGAAGAAAGAGTCAATGATTTCAATCCTGCCACTCTCATATTAATATATATACATCCATGAATTAGGTTGAGAAAGAGCATGAAATATTTCTGGAAGGAAGAAAACATCCACATAGACCTTTTAGATTGACTTACTTGTCATATACAAGGACAGTAAGTTTGTGGAGCTTATATCTACAGTCCTTTTCATATTAGAAGAAGAAGCTCTTCCTCACAGTCATATTGAAAAGGAGGGTCCATGTGTTCTTAATATTGAGGACGATGACTAAGTCTTGACTACATATGGAGAGGCAGAAATGAGAAGTCAGAGAATGTTGTTCTGATACTGCTTTCCTGCCCACTCTGTTCAAAGAGCATGGTAAAACCAAATGTCTGGGAGAACTGAAGTTCTAAACTTTGTACCAACAGCTTGAAATGTTTATCCTCAATAAGTCTCCTCAGCTTCATGTGATTGCTGTGCCCCCAGTAATTTGGGATCCCTGCCAACTTTAGTTTGCTTTAAATGAACAGGTTAGCACTGGCACCAGGAGACAGGATGTCATTGAACATATGTACAATCAGCAAAGCATGTTACTTAGTAAACAAGTAGTACCTAAAGATGAAAAACTTATGGTACCACATAATGAAACACTACATAGAAAATTATCAGGCATTGCTGAAGTATATAAATGCATATATTTATATGTCTGTCTGTCTACCTTCATCAGTATTGATATGACTCTGATGAGTGGAGAAACGCCAGGGCTCTTGCCTCACACAGAATTAGATTAAATGACACAAACACATTTGGAGTGGTTTTAAGGAGCAGAGCGTTTAATAGGCAAGAAAGAAGAGAGAAGAAAGATAGAAGAAACTCCCCAATACAGAGACAGAGGAATGGGGGTCACTAAGGCTGAGAGAGGAGAACCAAATCTGGCTGATACCAGCAAAAAAACTGGCCCTCCCACCCTAGCCTTTTAATATGCAAATGCAGGGTGCCATGATGCTCTACACACGTGGGGATATGTAGGAGTGGCCCTGTTGCCAGACACATGTAGTGGCAAGGGCAAGAAGAAGAGGATGGGAATCGCCATGTTTGGGTGAACCCAGTTTCTAATGGCCTGCATTTGCGTATCAAAAGTTGCTGGCCTGGCTCTAAGAGCCAGGGCTTTCCTGCTAGACAAGAAAGGTTTCTGGAGCTGCTTTAAATGAAACAACTTTCCATAGACCCCTTTTCCTCTCTATCTGCCTAAAATTATTTCTTAATAACTCCTATAACAATATCTATGTATATTTAGGAGGCAGGAAATAAAATATATATATATATATATATATATATATATATATATATATATATATATAATTTTGCTTTTCTCTTGATGACAACTAAAGTGGCACAGATGTGTGCATTTGTCTCTAACCTGAATGAAACATATGAATATATTTTCAGGGTAAGGCATAGTTTATCTCAAAAAGCATTGCCTTGTCATTCATACATTTATATGAGAGAAAATAAATCAAACTTCCACTTAAAATGTAATGTATATGGTAAGAATTATAGGTTTGATGATTATTAAAATTTTGTACAAATTGCAAATCTTTCAATGGAATTGGCACATGTTATTTCTGGTCATTTTAGCCACCTTCTTTTCTCTCCTTCCCCTACCCACCATTTTTTTTCTAATAGAGAACAGACTTGTGGAGATGTATCTGGCTAAATTACTCATGCTGAAATCCTATCTTCTGAACAAACGTTATTATGAACACCTCTCATATAAGGCCACATCATATGGCTAGAGACCACACTTCCATAAGTGAGAATTTCTGTGACCAAGACTGGGAATACCTTTAATAGGCTTGATTGTGTAAAAATTTATTGTTTTTATTTATAGAAAGTTCACAAGTTGTCCCTGATAACTTTGCAGTGGTCCAAGTGATGAAGAAACTGCATTGGTTTTGCTATTTCAACATACACCTAAGCACACAGCAGGTGTTCAATATAAAGTTGAATAAAATATTCTTAAAGGAAAATAATTAGTTCCATTAAGGATAAGGGTATGTATAAAAATGAAAGCATATAAACTCTGTAAAAATACACCTGATAAGCAACCTATATGGGCCAAATGAAAATATTTTTCTGTGAGTTGAAGAAAGACAATTTGAATGAACTAATAGCATTTATTTAGCATCAACTGCTATAAACAAAAAGAAGCATAAGATGTTGCTTTGCCAAAAGAGAGGTTTCAGTTCCATTGATCTAAATAAACTTGTATTATTATCTAATTTTTTAATTTATTTAGTTAATATATTGAATTGTTTAGGTGAATGTGGGACAGAGCATCTAATATATAAAAAACAAACACAATTTGTATTCTACTTTAGGGGAGTGAACTTATTTGACTTAATCAGAAAAAAGTTAATGAAAAATTAGGACATAATTAGTCAAAAATGTTTAGTGAATTTAGGTCAGAATATCAAGAAATTTCAATGTGTTGGAGTTTTATATATCCCTATCCTGTAAATGTATATATACATTTCAACACCCCCATATACATATATATTATGCACATACACATATACATCCATATACACACATATACACATATGTATATGTATGGGAGATATGTATAAAGTATATGTACACACACATCTCAGCATATTTTTGGTAGCATTTATAGTATGGAAAACACTTTCTCATGGCTAATTACAAAGATTTTGTGATCTAAATATTGCTACTTTAAATTTACAGATGAAGAATCTGAGAGTTGGCATTGAAATGAGTCTGAGGCCTGGTCTGTTTGTTTCCTTCTAGACACCTGCAGAATACTGAGGAGTGTTGAGAAACCTTACATGAGGCCCCACATTCTGATCTCCAATTCACAACCAATGCTGTTTCCTTTGGACAATCGCCTTTTATTTGGGTAATGTCTTATTATTATCATCATCTCCCTTAGAACGTCATACATATATCCTCATTATTCTGGGGGCCACAGATGCCACTTATAAGCATAATTCCATTTTTAGTTTTCTTAATGGATCTAATGATAAAAATGTTTTTCTGAAAGATATACAACCCATAGTTTCTTTCCCTGGATTGGCTAAAGTAATAGTTGTTAGAGTTGGAATCTGCTCTGATGTCTCTTGATTTTTTTTTTAATATCATTGATATTCTCTTTGGTTTTGTCTTAGTGTTTTCGTCTTTCAGTATCTCTTTGGTTCAATGGAAAAAGATAATCGAAACTTAGATATGCAGAGGATATTAATTCTAACCTCTCATTAAAACTCTTGTCTAAGTATTTTAAACAATGATTTATAGGTTGCTCCAGTTACTTTGAGATTGTTCCTAAGTAAAGTATTCAACTTTGACTTCATGAGCAATTTCTGAAGAAACTATTTTTCAGTTGTAGTTCCAGGCATAAGTGATTTTGATAGGCTGTTACTATACCTCTAAGCCAAAAGGCATTCTAGCTACTTACAAATATGATCATGAATTGATTGTAAGCTCCTAAAGGATAAGGGCCATAACCTCAGTGCACATATGGTGTCTAGCAAGTAATATACGTTTATTAATTTTCCCAGTAAATATTTGTTGAACAGCAGACACTTTGATAGAGGCTGGAGATACAATAGAAAACAAGATACTTGTTAATCATTTTCATTATTATTAGTTTCCCCAATAGAATGTGAACCTTATGAGGTCAGGGTCTTTTTGTCTTGTTCATTGTCATTCCTGGCACATAGGATAGTGCCTGGCACAGAACTATTGCTCAATAAATATCTGTTGAATGGGCAAATAAAGTAAATGAGTAACGCCAACAATCTAAGAGAGGAGAGAAGCAAATACAAACATTCACTAAAGATTTGAGATTATTTTCAAATTGTGATAATTCCTATGAAGAAAAGGTAACCTGTAATGTCTGGCAGAGAATAATGGAGGAGGAGTTTCCTTAGGTGGTGTGGTCAGGGAAGGCTTCTTTCTCCAAGCAGGTGGTGTTTCAGCTGAGGCCTAAATGTCTCAGAAGGATGAAAATGGGAGTGAGCCAGCTATGGGACAAGTAGAGAGGAGAGTGTTCTAGATGGAAGCAGTAGTATGTTCAGAGCCCCAAGAAGAAAAGCTTGGCGTGTTCACAGAACTGAAAGGAGAGTGCTTGGCTGAATTCAAGGACTAAATGTCAGGGCAGCACCAAATGTGGTTGGTGGGGTGGGCTGAGGCAGTTTGTTGAGAATCTCCACCTGTAGGCCAGGGTGAGCAGGGCAGGTTTTATGCTAAGGGCACTAGAATGCCAGCGACTATTACTGGTTGCCAAGGCATTGTATGCTCTCTTTTCTTCCTCACTGATAAAACCCTGGTGTTTTTGACATCAGAAATGCTATTTAAAAATGAACAAACAAGCAAACCCCACTATAGTCTCCACTCTTCCCTGCATGGAGCAGAACTATATTGTTTCCATCCAATAATATTTAAGTGGAAGGAAGGTGTCTGGAGCTTGCAGGAATATTTTGCTTTCTGGGAAAAGGTGCAACTATGACTGTTACTGTGCCTTTATCCCTTTTCTCCTGCCTTGAATACCTGTGACGCTTGAAACTAAGGCCATCTCTTTGGACTATGCGGAAAAGCCTGAATAATTGCAGAGAAGCAAGCCTTAACATTCTCAAGTGGCTGAACCAATGTGAGAGGGCCCCTAACTTCAGACTGTAATGTGAGAAAAAGAAACTGTAAACTGTTGACCTTGAATGACATGGGTTTGAGCTGCACAGGTCCACTTATATACAGATTTTCTTCCTCCTCTGCTACCTTAAGACAGCAAGACCAACCTCTCCTCCTCCTCCGTCTACTCAGTGTGAAAACCACAAGAATGAAGACTTTTAGGATGATCTGCTTCCATCTAATAATTAGTAAATATATTTTCTCTTATGATTTTCTTAATAACATTTTCTTTTCTCTAGCTCACTTTATTTTAAAAATACAGTACATAATGCATATAACATACAAAATATGTTAGTCAACAGTTTATGTTATTAATAAGTCTTTGGTCAACAGCAGGTTATTAGTAATTAAGTTTTTGGGGAGTTGAAAGTTATACATGAATTTTCAACTGCATGGTGAGGGGCAAGATCAGTGTCTCTAATCCCTCTGTTGTTCAAGGCTCACCTGTCTCTTAAAGCAAGTGTTAATTAGGTTTTCCTTGCTTATAGCTTGTTCCTGATTGATGCAGTGACATATGGAGTGAGCATAAGTTGCCAGTTCAAAGGAATACATTGACTGTACATTAATGAAGAAAGAGATGTTTGATAAAGCAGCATCTTGCAAAGACAGGAAAGGATATAACTAAATAACAGATCTGTCTTCCCTTTTACTTTCAGAATAAATTAAAGAAATGATGGAATAGGTATCTATGGCTCCTCAGGTTTCTTGGCTTTAGTTTCATCAGCCGCAAAATGGACTAAATGGCCTCCAAAGTTTTCTTTAGTCCTGTAAGTCTATGACATAGTGCTAGCTTTGGGAAATAACTAATGTTATCAGTTCTGCCTTTAGCACTGTATTATATTGTAGCTGTAAGTAGATGCAGAAAGTGCTAAATATGATGAGCGTTATAGTGCTGAAGAAACAATGTGATACTTCAAAGGAAGATTAACACTGGTGCAATTATGGAAAGCTGTAATCTGGTCACTAATGTAGAGAACTAGGTTTTCACAAAAACAACCTGCTCATCATCTGCTGCTGCTCTTGGAATCATTGGCACCGACCTCCCTTCTCTGGCTCCTAAATGCCATGACTGAAGGCTTCGGAAGTGTATGCTGCTTTGCTCTTCAAATGGTGCAGTGAGATCAGTGTCAGTCCTGGAACCTGCTTTCTGGAAAAGACCTAAAAGAAAGCCATTTGGGGCAGGAGTCAGTCACTTCAAAGGCTAGGATGGCTACAATGTCCTGAGAAACAGGAGACTTTGGGGGAGAAGTTTTTATGGAGTTCCTTGCTTTTTATTAATAGTTTTGAAGAGAGTTGCTTGGGAGAGGGCAAGATCCATTACAGAGAGAGCTGAACTCCTGATGAATTTGTCATTTGAAAATTCTCACAGATAATTTCTAAAAATATGCTATTTATTTTGAGTTTATCACTTAACTTTATCCAAATGGGCCAGAAAGATGGGGTAACTCTGATACTCCCCTCTGACTGGAAGGTCAACTCAAGGCAGCATACGATGCTGGAATGCTCTGTGTCTCAGTTCAATGGGAGCCAGAGGGGTGGCTGAAAGGACATGGCCCCTGTAATCTGCTCTCATCCCATCTCAGTGAGGAAGAGAATTTCAAAGAAACTGAAAGAAGTACTCATGAGTCTTCTCAGGAAAACTCCCCCTTGGAAGGCTATGTGATGGGTGGGTCAAGCTTGACTTTTAATGTGGACAAGTCAAATATGATTATGTTGATTATGTAACCAAACCTTGAAAACAATACTGGGGCCCTAGGCCTGTCTCTACAATCACAGAGGGATGGGCACAATCCAGACTGACCACTTAGTTAAATGTAATATTGGGGGACAGTGCAGATGATTCCAATGACAGGTTGAGGAGGTTGGGGTGGGAGGGGGTAGTGACAGTGGGATAACTCCTGGGTGCCTGCCTCATTGATCTTCCTGAGTATGGATTGGAATTTGTGGTTAGTTCTGAAAGACATTCCTCACCTGGTAGATAGGAAACACTTTAAAGCAAGGAAGGTGGACTGTAGGGTTGTATATTAACTGTTAAACTGTCTGCCCCAAATTCTTTGATGTTTCTTTCACAGACTGTAGACTCCTTAGCTTAGCAATATACTGTACTTATAAAATAAATTAAAATTCTAAAACTTTTTGAAGCTATCCATTTATATATTTCATATATTTTAGGATTTTTTTTTCTTTTTTCCTAGGGTACAAGTGAAGCCTGACAAGTTTCCTTGTTATTTTGTGTGGACTTTTGAGGCCCCCTACTTTTTGTGGAAGTGTTAGGTTCAAATGCCTCACTTATGTAAGACCTTGATGGACTCTAAGGTAACATTTGTTTATGAGTCCATTGTTTATTTTATTTTTCTTCATTATTTCCTTCCTTCTTTTTTTGGTGAGTAGAAGTAATTTATTGAACATTTTAAAGTTTCTTGAGATAGATGTTTGTTATTTGGTTATCTATTACTGTGTAATGAATTATTCCAAAACTCAGTGGAAAAACTATTTATTTCTTTATTTTTTATGACTCTGTGGGTCAATAGAGCGTATTGGGGTCTCTTCTGCTATTATAGATGAATGCCATTTGGGGCTGGAGTCATTTGAAGCCTTGAGGGGAAGGCCACCTAAGGTAGCTTCTTTACTCACATGTCTGATGCTTTGTATTGGGATAGCTGTAACAGTTGGGGCTGGCTGAGCTTTATCTTATCTCCATACTATCTCTTCATTGTTGATGGCTTACTTACAGCATGGTAGTCTCAAAACAGTTGAATTTTTTTACATGAAGGCTGGCTGTGCCAGAGTGAACACTCTAAGGGAGTTAGATGGAAGTGTTCTTCCAAGAGAGCATGGAGGAGCATTTTTTTTTTTAATCACCTTATTTAGGTCTGATTGACAGCAAAGGGGAAGCTATAAGACTTTCTATGACCTGGCTCGGAAATCATGAGAATTCACATCTACTGCATTATGTTGGTAAATAGTGAGTCAGAGGGCCAGTCCAAATTCAAGAAAGGAGATCACACAAAAATGTGAATAACAAGAAGCTGTTTGTTTTTGAGGACATCTCTGGAGTCTAGCTACCAAACACTGTTTATTAAATTTTCTAACACATTTAAAGTAATATATTTCCTTGTAAGTGCAGCTTTTTTTCTGCATTATCTAGGTTTAACATGCTGTATTTTATAAACATTCAATAAAAATACTTTCTAAATTCTATTGCTATTTTTCTATCACCCATTGGTTATTAAGAAATATGCTTCTTAATTTCTAAATATATATAGATTCCAGATATTTTTTAATTTTTTATTTCTAACAGGTTTCCTTATGATCAGAAAACATAATATGTAGGTTTTAAATCCTTTGTTAATATCCTAGCATTTCTTAATTATGATAAATATTCTATGAATATTCAAAAAGAATGTGTTTTTGGCAACTCTTATAAACATTAATATATGTAATTTAGTTAAATTTGTAAAGTAATAATATTCAAATCTTTTATATTCTTGTTGAAATTTGGTTTCACTAAAAATTTCCCAGTGATTATTTATTTAATCACTTTATTCTTAATTCATTTAACTTATTATTTATATTTTAAGAAGCACGTGAATAAAGACAGTTTTACGTCTTTCTTTCCAATCTGGATAACTTTGATTTCTTTTACTTGCCTTAATGCATTGTTCAGACCTGCCATTTTAATGTTGAGTAAAAGTGCTAAGGCAGAACATTCTTGCCCAGTTCTTCATCTTAAGGGGAAAGCATCTAGTCTTTTACCATTTAGTATGATGTTAGCTGATTTTTTAGATAATAGATACCCTTTATTTAGATGAAGGAAATTCCTGCCTATTATTAGTTGGCTGAGTTTTTATTAGGAATAGTTGTTGGATTTTCTTGTCAAAGGATTTTTCTACATCTATTGAGATGATTATATAATTTTTTTTTTTTTTTTTTTTTGAGACGGAGTTTCACTCTTGTTACCCAGGCTGGAGTGCAATGGCGCAATCTCTGCTCACCGCAACCTCTGCCTTCTGGGTTCAGGCAATTCTCCTGCCTCAGCCTCCCGAGTAGCTGGGATTACAGGCATGCGCCACCATGCCCAGCTAATTTTTTGTATTTTGAGTAGAGACGGGGTTTCACCATGTTGACCAGGATGGTCTCGATCTCTTGACCTCGTGATCCACCCGCCTCAGCCTCCCAAAGTGCTGGGATTACAGGCTTGAGCCACCGCGCCCGGCGATGATTATATAATTTTCTCTTTCAATCTGTTAATATGCACTACACTGATTTTCAACTCTTAGATAATCTTTGCATTCCTGAAGTAAATGCCACCTGGTCATTGTGTAGTATATCTTGATATATTGTTAAATTTAATTTGCCAATGTCTTACCAATATTTTGAGAACTGATGCATCTATATTCATGAGGGACATGAGTATGTAGCCTTCTTTCCTTACAGTGTCTTTGATTTAGTATAAGAACAATGCTGGTCTTAAAGAAAGAGTTTCACTTCAATTTTTCTGGAAAAGGATTGTATAGAATTGGAATTATTTCTTCCTTATATGCTTGGTAAAATTCACCAGCAAAGCCATTCAGACCTGGAGTTTTATTTAAGAAATAGCTCTCAAAACTGAAGAGAAATAATCAAGGCTGTGTACGCTTCTATTGGTGCCTGCTTTTGTTGAATATTCTCAACACTAAATTTTTTCTCAGTGAATCTGCAGGAGATTTTATATACTCTATACATGCTGAAGTGAATATTTTACTGGTATTCTCAGCAAGCATAGATTTTATTTATGTGATCCCCAAAAAATTCTAGCTGTATTACAAATATCTTTAACATTTAAATTTTAATGTTGAATATTTGTTAGCTCATTACCACATGCTTCTCTGAAATATTAGTACTCTCTTGTCTTGTATTTTTTGCTTTATGTATGGCAAAGATGTTTTCTTTAAATTATACTGTAATGAATTGGAAATTTTTTACATTATTAAAGAAAACTTTTTCTATGATGTTTGTTTTAAAATCTGTATCCTGGATAAAAACAGTTTTACTACAAAACACTACTTTGGTTATAGATAGAACAAATGTTTTCTAAAACTACCAAGCTAAATATACAAGACAATGATAGAACTTCATTTTATTCAATAATGCTAAAGAGAAGGTATTTAACCTGAATGCCAAAATTTATAATAGAGAAAACATCATTCATGTTGTCATGTGGCCAAGTCATGTTTATCTTGAAACTCACAGTTATCTTTTTTATTACTATGCAGTTCTGGTATCTACATACCATAAAATCTTCATCAAATGAATGCTTCTACTATTCTATTTCCCTTACTTCTACTATTCTATTTCCCTAACTTATTGATATAAAAGAGATTCCATGGAGATAAATTATGAGGCAAGTTTTTGAAGTACAAAATGAAATCCTTCAAAATCTTAAAAATCTTTAAATGAACTATGTGAGGAAATTTAAGTTATCTTAAATATAATGGTCATATTTATAAGTTGAATAATTATTGAGTGGCAAATAATACAGTGAATGTACCAATGCTTTAATAGGCTTGATTCTTTTTAACGTAAATAATTTGATATTAGACTTTCGTTGGATGCATAGTTTATGATTTTCTCTACTTCCATAGGTTGTCTGTTTACTATTTTTATAGTTTCTTTTGCTGTACAGAAACACTTTGGTTTAATTAGGTTCTGTTGTAAGTTTTTGTTTTTGTTGCAATTGCTTTTGGGGACTTAGCCAAAAAAAAAAAAGAATTCTTTGCCAAAGCCAATGTTGAGGATATTTCCTAAGATTTCTTCTAAGATGTTTATACTTTGAGGTCTTACATTCAAATCTTTAATCTAGCTCGTTAATTTTTGTATATGGTGAAAGGCAAGTGTATAGCATTGGCTTACATTCAATCTTTATCTTGTTAATTTTTGTATATGGTGAAAGGTAAGGGTATAGTTTCATTCTTCTGCACATGGCTAGTCACTTTTCCCAGTACCATTTATTGAATAGTGAGTCCTTTTCTTGTTGCTTGTTTTGGTTGGCTTTGTCAACGATGAGACAGTTGTAGGTGTGTGGATTTATTACTGGTTAAATGTGGCATATATACAGCATAGAACACTACACAGCATAAAAATAATGAAATTATGTGCTTTGCAGCAACATGGGTGGAGCTGGGGGCTAGAATCCTAAGTGAATTAACACAGGGATAGAAAACAATGTACCACATGTTATTAGCACGCATGGACAGAAACATGGGAAGAATAGATACTGTGAACTATTAGATGCAGTAGGGAAGGAGGGGGATGTGGGTAGGGAAACTGCCTTTTGGGTATTACGCTCACTACCTGGATGCAAGATGCCCAGGTAACAAACCTGTATAAATACCTTGTGTATTTAACCATAAAAGTTAAACTTTAAAAGGAAAAAAAATAGTCTGAGCCTCTTAATAAGATTTTGTCTAGGGTGGAAGGCAGACAGATCCCATAGGACTAGTATGGTCAAGAACACACTTTTATTTTCTTCTAAAATGAACATGTCCACAAACAGACAGATTACTTTCTAGGAATAGTTTAGAAGGGAGATAAGGGTATAAGTTTTAGAGATACTTACTGCTTTGTGAAGGTTCTGAGTTGGCTCCTACACTATTTCTACAACAATTCCCTTAAATCTTACTCTTGCCAGTTCTCTTCTCTTCCTTGCCTCTAGGATGCCTTCACTCTGGAATTGGTTTATTGAGGGATAGGCAGGGAGTAAACCAATCTTCCGAGATCATCTGCTCAATCCTGCCATTTTACATGATTTCCCCTATTTATTCTTCCTGATATTACCAACACTTGTTGTTCACATTGTTCTTGGTTCTCTTTCTGACTTTTTTTTTAATCTTTAAAAAATGAAATTTATTTTGGAAAGGAAAAAGTAATTATCTATTTCTACTCATAGACAAGATGACCTTCTATATATAAAATCCTAATACACACACAAGCATAATTAAACACATCTACTCCTGATTATGTCTAGTATGTCTAATAAATTTAGTAAGGCTGCAGAATACAAATCAGCATACAAAACAATAGTATTTCCCTGTACTAACAGTGACGAACATAAAAATTACATAAAGAAAATAATTCCATTTCCCATAGCATCAAAAAAAAATAGCAACAAATAAAACAGAAAAATAGATTTAGCAAGAGAAATTCAAGGCTTGTGCACTGAAAATTGCAAAATATTATCCAAGGTGAGAAAATATTTAAACAAATACAAAGCAAATCTTCCATGTTCAGTGATTGGTCAACTTAATGTCATTAAAATTGAAATACTCCCAGAACTAATCATATTATAGATTCAAACAATCCCAATCACATTCTCATTTTTTTTTAAATTTTTATTGCATTATAGCTTTTGGGGTACATATGCAGAACGTGCAAGGTAGTTGCATAGGTACACACATGGCAGTGTGTTTTGCTGCCTTCCTCCCCCTCACCCACACTTGGCATTTATCCCCAGGCTATCCCTCCCCAGCCCCCCCACTGTCCCTCCCCCATTTCCCCCAATAGACCCCAGTGTGTAGTAGACCCCCTCCCTGTGTCCATGTGTTCTCATTTTTCTCACCCGCCTATGAGTGAGAATATGTGGTATTTCTTTTTCTGTTCTTGTGTCAGTTTGCTGAGAATGATGTTTTCCAGATTCATCCATGTCCTTACAAAGGACACAAACTCATCTTTTTTTTTTTTTTAAATTTTTATTGCATTATAGGTTTTGGGGTACATGTGCAGAACGTGCAAGATAGTTGCATAGGTACACACATGGCAGTGTGTTTTGCTGCCTTCCTCCCCTTCACCCACACTTGGTATTCATCCCCAGGCTATCCCCCCCAGCCCCCCCCGCTGTCCCTCCCCCATTTCCCCCAACAGTCCCCAGTGTATAGTAGACCGCCTCTCTGTGTCCATGTGTTCTCATTTTTCTCACCCACCTATGAGTGAGTATATGCAGTATTTCTTTTTCTGTTCTTGTGTCAGTTTGCTGAGAATGATGTTCTCCAGATTCATCCATGTCCTTACAAAGGACACAAACTCATCATTTTTGATTGCTGCATAATATTCCATGGTGTATATGTGCCACATTTTCCCAGTCCAGTCTATCATCGATGGGCATTTGGGTTGGTTCCAGGTCTTTGCTATTGTAAACAGTGCTGCAATGAACATTCGTGTGCATGTGTCCTTATAGTAGAACGATTTATAGTCCTTTGGATAGATACCCAGTAATGGGATTGCTGGGTCAAATGGAATTTCTATTTCTAGGTCCCTGAGGAATCGCCACACTGTCTTCCACAATGGTTGAACTAATTTACACTCCCACCAACAGTGTAGAAGTGTTCCTATTTCTCCACATCCTCTCCAGCATCTGCTGTCTCCAGATTTTTTAATGATCGCCATTCTAACTGGCGTGAGATGGTATCTCAATGTGGTTTTGATATGCATCTCTCTAATGACCAGTGATGATGAGCATTTTTTCATGTGTCTGTTGGCCTCATGCATGTCTTCTTTTGTAAAGTGTCTGTTCATATCCTTTGCCCATTTTTGAATGGGCTTGTTTGTTTTTTTCCTGTAAATCTGTTTGAGTTCTTTGTAAATTCTGGATATCAGCCCTTTGTCAGATGCGTAAACTGCAAAGATTTTTTCCCATTCTGATGATTGCCTATTCACTCTAGTGACTGTTTCTTTTGCCGTGCAGAAGCTGTGGAGTTTGATTAGGTCCCATTTGTCTATTTTGGCTTTTGTTGCAGATGCTTTTGGTGTTTTGGTCATGAAGTCCTTGCCTACTCCTATGTCCTGAATGGTTTTGCCTAGATTTTCTTCTAGGGTTTTTATGGTGTCAGGTCTTATGTTTAAGTCTTTAATCCATCTGGAGTTAATTTTAGTGTAAGGTGTCAGGAAGGGGTCCAGTTTCTGCTTTCTGCACATGGCTAGCCAGTTTTCCCAACACCATTTATTGAACAGGGAATCCTTTCCCCATTGCTTGTTTTTGTCTGGTTTATCAAAGATTATATGGTTTTAGATATGTTGTGTTGCCTCTGATGCCTCTATTCTGTTCCATTGGTCTGTATCTCTGTTTTGGTACCAGTACCATGCTGTTTTGATTACTGTAGCCTTGTAGTATAATTTGAAGTCTGGTAGTGTGATGCCTCCCACTGTGTTCTTTTTGCTTAGAATTGACTTGGCTATGCGGGCTCTCTTTTGATTCCATATGAAGTTCATGGTGGTTTTTTCCAGTTCTGTGAAGAAATTCAATGGTAGTTTGATGGGGATAGCATTGATTGTGTAAATTACTTTGGGCAGTATAGCTATTTTCACGATATTGATTCTTCCTAACCACGAACATGGAATGTTTCTCCATCTGTTTGTGTCCTCTCTTATTTCATTGAGCAGTGGTTTGTAGTTTTCCTAAAAGAGGTCCCTTACGTTCCTTGTGAGTTGTATTCCTAGGTATTTTATATTCTTTGTAGCAATTGTGAATGGCAGTTCATTCTTGATTTGATTCTCTTTAAGTCTGTTATTGGTGTATAGGAATGCTTGTGATTTTTGCACATTGATTTTATATCCTGAGACTTTGCTGAAGTTGCTTATCAGTTTCAGGAGTTTTTGGGCTGAGGTGATGGGGTCTTCTAGGTATACCATCATGTCGTCTGCAAATAGAGACAATTTGGCTTCCTCCTTTCCTATTTGAATACCCTTTATTTCTTTTTCTTGCCTGATTGCTCTGGCTAGAACTTCCAGTACTATGTTGAATAGGAGTGGTGAGAGAGGGCATCCTTGTCTAGTGCCGGATTTCAAAGGGAATGCTTCCAGTTTTTCCCCATTAAGTATGATATTGGCTGTTGGTTTGTTGTAAATAGCTTTTATTACTTTGAGATATGTTCCATCAATACGAAGTTTATTGAGGGTTTTTAGCATAAAGGACTGTTGAATTTTGTCAAATGCCTTCTCTGCATCAGTTGAGATAATCATGTGGTTTTTGTTTTTGCTTCTGTTTATGTGGTGAATTACATTTATAGACTTGTGTATGTTGAACCAGCCTTGCATCCCCAGGATGAATCCTACTTGATCATGATGGATAAGTTTTTTAATGTGCTGTTGCAATCGTTTTGCCAGTATTTTATTGAAGATTTTTGCATCAATGTTCATCATGGATATTGGCCTGAAGTTTTCTTTTCTTGTTGAGTCTCTGCTGGGTTTTGGTATCAGGATGATGTTGGTCTCATAAAATGATTTGGGAAGGGTTCCCTCTTTTTGAATTATTTGAAATAGTTTCAGAAGGAATGGTACCAGATCCTCTTTGTGTGTCTGGTAGAATTCGGCTGTGAACCCATCTGGACCTGAGCATTTTTTGTGTGGTAGGCTCTTAATTGCTGCCTCAACTTCAGACCTTGTTATCAGTCTATTCATAGTTTTAGCTTCCTCTTGGTTTAGGCTTGGGAGGACACAGGCATCCAGGAATTTTTCCATTTCTTCCAGGTTTACTAGTTTATGTGCATAGAGTTGTTTGTAGTATTCTCTGATGATGGTTTGAATTTCTGTGGAATCTGTAGTGATTTCCCCTTTATTGTTTTTTTTATTGCATCTATTTGGTTGTTCTCTCTTTTCTTTTTTATCAGTCTGGCTAGTGGTCTATTTTGTTGATCTTTTCGAAAAACCAGCTCTTGGATTTATTGAATTTTTGAAGGGTTTTTCTTGTCTCTATCTCCTTCAGTTCTGCTCTGATCTTAGTTATTTCTTGTCTTTGGCTAGGTTTTGAGCTTTTTTGATCTTGCTCCTCTAGCTCTTTCAATTTTGATGATAGGGTGTCAATTTTGGATCTCTCCACTCCTCTCATATGGGCACTTATTGCTATATATTTTCCTCTATAGACTGCTTTGAATGTGCCCCAGAGATTCTGGTACATTGTGTCTTCATTCTCGTTGGTTTCAAAGAACTTCTTTATTTCTGCCTTCATTTCATTGTTTATCCAATCAACATTCAAGAGCCAGTTGTTCAGTTTCCATGAAGCTGTGCGGTTCTGAGTTATTTTCTGAATTCTGAGTTCCAACTTGATTGCACTATGGTCTGAGAGACTGTTTGTTATGATTTAAGTTGTTTTGCATTTGCTGAGGAGTACTTCCAATTATGTGGCCAATTTTGGAGTAGGTGTGATGTGGTGCTGAGGAGAATGTATCTTCTGTGGATTTGGGGTGGAGAGTTCTGTAAATGTCTATCAGGTTTGCTTGTTCCAGGTCTGAGTTCAAGTCCTGGATATCCTTGTTAATTTTCTGTCTGGTTGATCTGTCTGATATTGACAGTGGAGTGTTAAAGTCTCCCACTATTATTGTGTGGGAGTCTAAGTCTCTTTGTAAGTCATTAAGAACTTGCCTTATATATCTGGGTGCTCCTGCATTGGGTCCATATATATTTAGAATCATTAGCTCTTCTTGTTGTATCGATCCTTTTACCATTATGTAATGACCTTCTTTGTCCCTTTTTGATTTTTGTTGCTTTAAAGTCTGTTTTATCAGAGACGGGAATTGCAACTCCTGCTTTTTTCTGCACTCCATTTGCTTGGTAAATCTTCCTCCATCCCTTTATTTTGAGCCTTTGTGTATCCTTGCGTGTGAGGTGGGTTTCCTGGATACAGCACACCGATGGGTTTTGTTTTTTTATCAAATTTGCCAGTCTGTGTCTTTCAGTTGGTGCATTTAGCCCATTTACATTTAGGGTTAATATTGTTATGTGTGAATTTGATACTGCCATTTTGATGCTAGCTGCCTGTTTTGCCCATTGGTTCATGTAGATTCTTCATTTTGTTGATGGTCTTTAGCATTTGGTATGCTTTTAGGATGGCTGGTACTGGTTGTTTCTTTCTATGTGTAGTGCCTCTTTCAGGAGCTCTTGTAAAGCAGGCCTAGTGGTGACAAAATCTCTGAGTACTTGCTTGTTCATGAAGGATTTTATTTTTCCTTCACTTGTGAAGCTCAGTTTGGCTGGATATGAAATTCTGGGTTGAAAGTTCTTTTCTTTAAGGATGTTGAATATTGGCCCCCACTCTCTTCTGGCTTGTAGAGTCTCTGCCGAGAGATCTGCAGTGAGTCTGATGGGCTTCCCTTTGTGGGTGACCCGACCTTTCTCTCTGGCTGCCCTTTGTATTTTCTCCTTCATTTCAACCCTGGTGAATCTGACGATTATGTGCCTTGGGGTTGGTCTTCTTGTGGAGTATCTTTGTGGTGTTCTCTGTATTTCCTGGAGTTGAGTATTGACCTGTCTTGCTAGGTTGGGGAAATTTTCCTGGATAATATCCTGAAGAGTGTTTTCCAGCTTGGATTCATTCTCTTCATCACATTCTGGTCCACCTATCAAACGTAGGTTGGGTCTCTTCACATAGTCCCACATTTCTTGGAGATTTTGTTCATTCCTTTTTGTGCTTTTTTCTTTAATCTTGGTTTCTCATTTTATTTCATTGAGTTGATCTTCAACTTCTGATATTCTTTCTTCTGCTTGGTCAATTCGGCTGTTGAAACTTGTGCACACTTCGCGAAGTTCTCATATTTTGTTTTTCAGCTCCTTCAATTCATTCATATTCCTCTCTAAGTTGTCCATTCTTGTTATCAATTCCTCGAATCTTTTTTCAAATCTTTTTTCAAGGTTCTTAGTTTCTTTGCACTGATATAGAACATGTTCTTTTAGCTCACTGAAGTTTCTCATTATCCACTTTCTGAAGTCTGAATCCATCATTTCGTCGCACTCATTCTCCATACAGCTTTGTCCCTTTGCTGGTGAGGAGTTTTGGTCCTTTGTAGGAGGTGAGGTGTTTTGGTTTCGGGTGTTTTCTTCCTTTTTGAGCTGGTTTCTTCCCATCTTTATGGATTTATCCACCTGTCATCTAAGTAGTTGCTCATTTTTCAATTGGGTCTCTGAGTGGATGCCCAGATTGTTGATGATGAGGTATTTCTGTTATTTAGTTTTCCTTCTAATGGTCTAGCCCCTCTGCTGTACGAGTGCTGAGGTCCACTCCGGGCCCTGCTTGTCTGGGGTACACCTGTAGCAGCTGCAGAACAGTGAGGGATGCTACCGGTTTCTTCTTCTGCTATCTTTGTTCCAGAATGATGACCACCAAATGTCAGTCTGATTAGTCCTTTTTTGGGGTGACTCTTTGGATATACAGGGGTCAGGGAGCTGCTTGAGGAGACGGTCTGTGCTTTATAGGAGCTCCAGTGCTGAGCTGTGAGCTCCGTTGTTCATTCAGAGATGTTGGGAGGATATGTTTATGTCTGCTGCAACAGAACTCATAAACCCCCCCTTTTTTTTTTCTTAGATGCTCTCTCTCAGGGAGTTGGGGCTTTCTTTATGAGTATCTGTTGCACTTTCCTGCCCCCTAGGTGGCAGTCTATTCACTATTTGCCTGCCAGGGCTCCACCCTGCTAGCGCGGGTCCGCCCTGCTGCCGCGGGCTCTGTTTTGCTGTGGTTCGCTCCACCCTCTTGGTGGAGTCTCTCTGTTATGGCAGGCTGCGTCAGCCCTGGGTGGTACTTCAGTAGGGGCGGATTGCGTCCGTAGTGGCGGACGCCCCTCCCACACCGGGCTGCGTTGTCCTAGATGCCGGCAGCAAAATTCTCAGCCCCGAGTGCCTCCAGTCGCCGCCCTGCTTGTCCCCGTGAGGGTGGGACCCGCGGAGCTCGATCACTCAGCTCCCTGCCTCAGAGTCCGTCCCCTCTCTCTCTCTCTCTCTTCCTCTCCCCAAGCTGAACGGTCGACTCTCTCACTGGCGCCCCAGTAGCCTGCCGATAGGGCACTGGGATCCGTGTGATCTCCCGTGCCGCTGCCCACTGCACTGGCTCAGATCACGTTTCCCAGGAATATCCTGGTCTAGCTCATTGTCCAAGTCCCGTTCAATCAGATGGACATGCCAATCTGCCCTTCCAAATCTCAGGTTGCCAGTTTAACAGGGCACCCAGACCAGTGAGTTTTGTGCCGTGTGCTGCTGCGCTGTGGCGCCGGCCCGGCCCAACCGGCCACGCGAGCCGGCTGCGCGAGCGTCCTGTGTCTCTCCCACACCTGGGACTTTCAACGTTCTGTGGGCAAAAAAGGACCGTCTGAGAATGTCGCTAAAACTCACCCTCTGTGCCTTCACTGAGAGCTGCAATCCTGAGTCGCCTCTACGATGCCATCTTGTGAAAACTCCCTCTTTCTGACTTTTAAAGGTATTTTGAAAAGAAATATTTCCTATATACTTAAAAAACCATATCATGTATTATTTTTCTATGTGATTTAAAACATTCTTCTTGCCTCTTAGATTAAATATTCACCTTCAACTTTTGTTCAAATGAGTTTTCCCTTCATATGTGGAAGAGGTAAACTTCTCCCCATCCTCTTTCCAAATAATCACACATTTTAAATTAATATATTTCAATATGAGCTTCCTCTATCCCAGAGAAATTAACTCAGACTGAATCTGTGCACCAACCTACAATTTGAACCTGATATGAACTATATTTACTAAAGAATTAAGTACTGAGCTCAGTGATTGCTCTTCTACAACCAAATTGTGAATAGAATTATTATCTAATACGGAAAATAAAACCAACTAAAACTCAACAAACCAAATTCTAATGAATTACTGGAGACTCAGCGAACGTCCAGTGAAATCATAAAGTGGCAATAGGCAGTCACCTTACTCTCACTCAATGCATTTCTGAGTTTATCAGATCCTGAATATATTATGGCCATCATCCATTTTTAAAAAATGTTTCCTAATTATGCAGCAGGAGGCTTCTGTAATTTGAAATAATTTTTTTGGCATCTCAGAAAACTTTTCACATTCTGAGAATTTGTGAGTTCACGTATTTTAAATAGGCAGTTGCATACCTTTCACTTTATCTTCTTCCCCTCACTGTAAATATCAGATACTCTAATTAAAGAAATACATGAAACTGGAGTACAAAATAGATGGCGTGTCTCCCAAAAGTACAACTTTGAAAGAAAAAAAAATTCTTGTAAAGCAACAGGAATGTACTCTGTGATTATGTGCTCTGGGGCAGTAACACAGCAAACATGATGGGGATTACAAATTTGCTTGCTTTGGCAGGAAGGATATGCCTATTAACAGAAACCAGCTGTTCAGAAAAACAGCGGTGCCCAAAGTAGTAAAAGGATGTCTTAATTTAGCTCTGAGCCACATTTATTATTGCTGAAGAATTTTTTAGAAACTATCAACTCCATTCAATTAATAGTGTTCTTGTGAATGTAGGTAACACAAAGGAAATATTAAGAATAGTTCACCTAAAGTAAGTCAATCTGTATGGCTTAACAATGCCTTTCTTTTACCACAGAATGTCTGTAGGCTTTCTGACTTGTCATTTTTTATCTAGGATGCAAAGAAGCAACTTAATCACATTGTTAGAAACTGTTTGTGTTTTCAGAGTGAGCAACAGACTGTATAGGTCACTTAGAGCCTGATCAATGTGGAAGGAAGAGAGCTGCATTTAGGATTAACTGAGCATCAAATCTCTCTACTTTTCTTAATTTATATTTTTTGTGCCAATATCTTATATACTCCTAAATCTCGGTAAAATTATGTGGAAACATAAAAATGTGGCTTTTAGAAATATGTAACTCAAAAATGAAAAATGCACAAAGATAGCAAAAGGTCTAACTGGAATATGCATAGTCTGAAACATAAAGGTGTAATTTGAAGCTCTGGGACTTCTTTATCTTCATAGTGATTTCTTTTATTTTGTCATCTATTATAATAAAAGGATGTTTTACTGAAATCTGTTAATGGTCAAATGAAATGACAAGCGCTTTTTATACAACATTCAATAAGACATTTTCTCTTGCAACTCAGTGAAGGTAAAACAATCAGGTGTTTACTAATCTAAGCCATAAGTACTACGGAGACACTCCAAAGATTACAGAAATACAAGGACTCAGCACTAAAAAGGGCAACTGAGTCAGCCTTGGGTGTGGGGTTGGGGTGTGTGTGTGTGTGTGTGTGTGTATGTATACATGTGCACACAGGCATTCTTGCAGAGGGAAGAGATGCTGTAAATAAGAATTGAAATATTGATTCAATTTAATTTAATCTGGTGGACAATACAGGAAAAGGCATTCTAGACAATGGGATCAGCATAGACAGAGGCTTCTGAAGAAGAGCAACTGGGCCGGGTATGGTGGCTCACCCCTGTAATCCCAGCACTTTGAGAGGCCAAGGTAGGCAGGTCATGAGATCTGGAGATCGAGACCATCCTGGCTAGCATGGTAAAAACCCTGTCTCTTCTAAATAAATTAAAAAATTTGCTAGGCATGATGGAGGGTGCCTGTAGTCCCAGCTGCTCGGGAGGCTGAGGCAGGAGAATCATTTGAACCTGGGAGGCAGAGGTTGCAGTGAGCCTAGATTGCACCACTGCACTCCAGCCGGGGTGACAAGAGTGAGACTCTGTCTAAAAAACAAACAAACAAAAAACAACAAAAAAGAGCAACCACGTATCAAGCTTTTTCAAAGAGTGTCAGAGGACTGATGTGTAGCAGAGGTCAGAGATGTATGTAGAGGGCTAGTCAACGAAGACTTTGTGAGTAATGGTAAGAAGTTTATCCTATACCAGGCGCAGTGGCTCAAGCCTGTCATCCCAGCACTTTGGGAGGCTGAGGTGAGTAGATCACGAGGTCAAGAGATCGAGACCATCCTGGTCAACATGGTGAAACCACGTCTCTACTAAAAATACAAAAATTTAGCTGGGTATGGTGGCGCGTGCCTGTAATCCCAGCTACTCAGGAGGCTGAGGCAGGAGAATTGCCTGAACCCAGGAGGCGGAGGTTGCGGTGAGCTGAGATGGCACCTTTGCACTCCAGCCTGGGTAACAAGAGCGAAACTCCGTCTCAAAAAAAAAAAAAAAAAAAAGAAGTTTATCCTAAAAGCAAGGGGGGATATCTTGAAGGATTTTAAGTAAATAAATGATACTATTGTTAAGATGTTAGAAATATTAACACCTCTGTTCTTTTAGGATATTTATCTGCCTTGGTGGTTAGAGTCTAGGCAAAATTTTGATCTTAAAAGACCCTTCGGGCCAAATCTAACCTGCTACACCGTGTTAAATATCCAGAACTGAGGATATTTTCTGGTACAATGGATGAATTAGGTAATTTTTTTTTTAGTAGGTGAATTGAATAGGCTGGGCACAATGGCTCACATCTGTAATCCTAGCACTTTGGGAGGCTGAGGTGGGTGGATCACCTGAGGTCAGAAGTTCAAAACCAGTCTGGCCAACATGGTGAAACCCTGTCTCTATTAAAAATACAAATAATTAGCTAGACCTGGTGACGGACACCTGTAATCCCAGCTACTCAGGAGGCTGGGGCAGGGGAATTGCTTAAACTTGGGAGGCAGAGGTTGAAGTGTGCTGAGATCGCAACCGTACTCCAGCCTGGGCAACAGAGCGAGACTCCATCTCAAAACAAATTAAATAAATGAATGAATAAAAATGTCTTTGAACATCTAATCAACTCTCTTCTCCAGACATCATACAGAAGTTGTGTTATGGCCTGACCTCAACTTACAATATTTAATTTATCCCATGCCTCATTAGGACTGTGCTTGAGCAAACTCCCAGTTAGTGGTTTTTGTCAATCAGAAATGTGAATTGTTACAACAAATTCCATTCATATGTTAGTGTCTTAGGTGTTAGGTGACATAAGGACAACAGATCTGGAACTTTATCATTAAGCAGTGCAGAATCTCACCTCTCTTTTATAAACAGTTTTTAAAATATCTTGTATCTTACTGTACATAGTTGAATCTTCATTGTGTCAAGGTAGTTCAGGAATTATCTTTATTCAATATTTTATTTTAATTTTTTTCTTTTTCTTTTTACATTAGAGATGGGGTTTCACCATATTGCCCAGGATGGTCTTGAACTTGTGAGCTCAGGTGATCCGTGTGCCTCGGCCTCCCACAGTGTTGGGATTATAGGTATGAGCCACTGTGCCCAGTCAATTTTATCAATTTTCTAACCACTCAAAGATTTGATATTATTTTAGTTTCATAAAAGTTTGCCAAATCTCTAAGTAAAAATAGTTCTCTTTAACTTTACTTTAAAAATCAATTAATCATTTAAAACCTGATGATATTTTGCTATCCATAACATATCACTGCATAGTTGATACTAATTCCATTTGTACAATAAAAAGAAAGTTTGATTTTAACATACAGCAATAGACAATTCTGCAATTTCAGGGAGAAAAGCTTTTTTGATTTTGCCATTTTAACATACACAGACTTGGTTTGCATTTTATACTTAACTAAGCTGAAGTTCTTTCAAAATCTTCAGTTCTGTTCTGTTCACTTTGAATTTCTTTTTTACATCCCATTTTCTTAACTGCTTTATAGACTCAAAGGTTTAGGGAAGTTTCCTTATAACAGTATTTGGAAGAGAACTTTCAATCATTTTTTTTGATACTGTTTTTGCAAGTTAATGGCATTATTTAGGAGAGAAAAATACCATTAAATTCATAGACAGGAACAATGTGAAAAATAAACGTTAGAACAAAAGAATGCTTACAGTCAATTGTTTTGATTTTTCATCTTGGATACATGAGTTCAAACAGCATGAAAATCTCTAGTTTTAAATTTACCTTCACAGCTAACATTTTTAATATACCATACGTAGAAAATATAAAATTCTCACTGTCTAGATTGATACAAAATTATCTTTATTTAGGAAATTATATTTAATATGACTAGAGTATATATTGTAAGATTACTGCTGCACTGTAAATTTTTGAATGTTAGATGCTTAAGTTTTGCCCATTTCAGTAATTTTTTTTTTGCACTCATTTTCTTTTCAAGTAGGAGAAGAAAAAAGAAACATTTAAATCTGTAAGAAAATTACATGGTACATTCATAGTTCTCAATACTGGGCCAATTTGAAGTGTTGTTCAGCTATGCCATTAAATAAGCACTAAACACATTTTGAAAATTGAAAAGAAGAGTCTAAAACTTTTGTGATATCTGATAGATTTCTTTTTGAGATGATAGACTTAGATGGGCTTCTTATAGGGGCAAACAGGACCAGAACATTTACGAGCCTGCTTGGCCATGCCTCTATCCCTGAGCCTGGAGCAGAGTCATTGCCTTAGTGAAGGTGAGTCTTCTGATGACCCTGAAGAGAGCATTGGAGGGGCCTCAGGGATATTGAAAATCAGTGTCGCCTTTTGCTAGAGCTACTTAATACATCTCTGGTGAGTGCTTAGTTTTGTTCTCTAAAAATAACAATAACAAAAATGATCAGAATTAACTTTAATTAACAGCTTTTAATGTGCCTGTGTGCTCACTGCTTTAGGAGAGATCATTTCTTTCAATTGGGCTGTGTGAAGTACGTTTACGTGTACATTTTAGAGATAGGGAAATTGAGGTTCACAGGAATTAGGCAGTTTATCAACAGTCATGAGAAGAGTCAGTAGGAGATACTGTGGATCTCACTCCAGAGCCCATGCCTTCCATCACTGTATTGGCAGCTTCTGTCTTGATTCCGCTATACTACACCAGCCCTGTTTGGAAGCAGGCATATGTTCCTCAATCCAGTCTCTTTCTAGTACTCAGGGCATGGGTGGATACCTAAGGTCCTCATGTTTTTTTGCACTCCTCCTTATCATAATATGCTTATGGATAATTATATAATACTTTAGTATCTCAGTGTTAAAAACTAATTGACATAGTTTTTTTTTCTCTTTTTGAGACAGGGTCTCACTCTGTCCCTCAGGCTGGAGCGCACTGGTGCGATCTTGGCTCACTGCAACCTCTGCCTCCCAGGCTCAAGCAATTCTCCTGCTTCAGCCTTCCGAGTAGCTGGGACTACAGGCACATGCCATCATGCTTGGCTATTTTTTATTTTTTGTATTTCTAGTAGAGACAGGGTTTCACAGTGTTAGCCAGGATGGTCTCAATCTCTTGACCTCCCGATCTGCCCACCTCAGCTTCCCAAAGTGCTGGGATTACAGGCGTGAGCCACCGCACCTGGCCAGAATTAACACATTTCTCTTAGGGAATCTGTACCTCAATTCTTGGAGAGTATTGATAATTTTTTCCAGCTTTATGTAGGGATGATTGACAAGTAAAAATTGTATATATTCACATTACACAATGTGATGTTTTGATATATGTGTGCATTGTGAAGTGATTACTACAATCAATTTAATTAATATATCCATCACATAGTTACTCTGTGTGTGTGTGTGTGTGTGTGTGTGTGTGTGTGTGTTGAGAACACTTGAGATCTACTCTATTAGCAATAGCAATACAGTATAATTAACTATACTCTAATGTAGAGTGGCCATACTTTACATTAGGTCTCCAGAACTGATTCATCTTATAACTGCAGGATATTGTCCTTTGACCATCTCCCTTTTTTCCCTATCCCCCAACTGCTGGTAACTACCATTCTACTCTGTTCCTATGAGTTTGACTTTTTCTAAAAGCTGCCACATGTACGAGAGATCATGTAGTATTTATCTTGTTTTACTTAGTAAAGTATCTTCCAGGTCCATCCATATTGCAAATGGCAGGATCTCTGGCCTTTTTAAGGCTGAATAATGGTCCAATGCATGTATTTAGACACACACACACACACACACACACACACACACACACACGCACACACACACAATCTAGACACACGGACTCCTATTTTCTTTATCCATTCATCTGTCAACTGACTTAGGTGGTTTCTGTATCTTGGCTATTGTGAATAATGCTGCAATGAACCTGGAAGTACACATATCTCTTTGAGATATTGATGCTATTTCCTTTGGCTACATACCCCGTAGTAGGATCACTGGATCATATGACATATTTCTTACCTAAAATCTCTGGGATGACTTCATGAGAATGTTGAGAGTGTGGCATATTCCTTCCATTTCACTAATCTGTAAGGTTCTGAGGTGCATTTCAAAGCTCTGTCTTCATCTCTTCTCTCCTAAATTTCAGAGGCAATTCTCCTTGGAAGGCAGGAATCCCACCATGGAGAGTCAACACGTGATCAGTCACTGTTCTGTATGAATGCACATTTCTCAGGTATGTTAGAGCTGAATAATTGTTGCAAAAATCTGTTAAAAACAATTGGTTCTTCTTTGAAATGTCTGAATACTGGACGAATCTTAATTCCGTTGCATTAAAATAAATCAACAGATAAATAACAAATCATAGCTTTCTCAAACATTAGCCAGGTAGCTTGCTTACAAATAATATAAGTGGGCACTTTCAGCCTTGAAACCCACTCATTCACAGCCATTGCCAAAAGGCCTCTCAGGGGCTGAGATGTAAAACTTACCCTGTGTTTACTTCTCTGCTTATGCGTCCTCTGAGGAATCCAAATATTTTAAATCCCTTCTTTGATGCAGAAAAGAAATAAAATTAGAAGGATGATTCTTCCTTTAAAAAATAATCAGCTTTAATTAAAGTGAAGCCCAGCAATTCCCTGGGAGAAAATAGTTCTGTGTTCAATTTCTCTTTTAGAAATCACTTCTGTGTGTTTATAGGGAAGCTGGAATCTTGAGGTAGTAAACTGAACACAAAAGCTTTGGTTGTCCAACGAATCATATTTAAAATAAATTTCTCAAAAGCTTAACCTTGACTATGAGGATGGTGATAATTTCGTTGTAGTGTTTTTCTGCTAGTCAATGTGAAGAAAAACATACACTCCTAGCCAGGTGTGGTGGCTCACACCTGTGTTCCCAGAACATTGGGAAGTTGAGGTGGGAGGATTGCTTGAGCCCAGGAGTTCAAGACCAGCCTGGGCAACATAAAAAGACTCTGTATTTGCAAACAATTAAAAAGTTAGCTAGTCATGGTGATGCATGCCAATGGTCCTATCTACTTGGGAGGCTGAGGCAGGAGGATAGCTTGAACCCAGAAGTTCAAAGATACAGTAAGTTAGGATTGTACCACTACATTCCTGCCTGGAAGACAGAGTGAGACAAGAGGTAATAATCAATGTAAACCACTTTATTGATACAAAAGGGGCATGCCTATTGCCATTTTACTCAGCTGAAATGTAACCTTTTAAATATAAAACTTGGTATTTATATTGTAAGTTTATGAACTCCATTTCAGAGAACTGAGGAAAGTCTTAGAATATGACCACATTGGGAAGTAGTGATAGTTTATACTCATTTCCACTTACATTTAAAAAACACAGACAGAGGCCGGGCATGGTGGCTCACACCTGTAATCCCAGCACTTTGGGAGGCCAAGACAGGCAGATCACAAGGTCAGGAGATCAAGACCAACCTGGCTAACATGGTGAAACCCTGTCTCTACTAAAAATACAAAACATTAGCTGGGCATGGTGGTGCACACCTGTAGTCCCAGCTACTTGGGAGGTTGAGGCAGGAGAATCACTTGAACCCAGGAGGCAGAAGTTGGAATGAGCTGAGATCACAGTACTGCACTCCAGCCTGGGTGACAGAGTGAGACTCTGTCTCAAAAATAAAAAACAAACTAGGAAACAAAAAACAGAATCAACTTAAAAGAACTTAGTGTTTTTTAATCTTTTCCCCACCCCAAAGCCAAGGTCTTTATTTTGAATACTTCTAAGAACTTCAGTGAAATTTCCCATATTCAGAAGCAACCTTAGCTCCTATCTTGTAGTCACAGCTGTTGAGAATAAGCTTGAAATAATTTTGGCAGTTTCAAATTAAAATCATAACATAAAACTTTATTCATGTTTTCACACGCATTTTCTAGCTCCAATAGCATTTAACTTTCATGTTAATTTCATGTTCCTCCAAACTCTATGTTTAATGTACCCTTCCATCCTGTATGTAGCTCACTTACTCTCCAGGACAAGTTATTGTCCAAATTCATAGGAAATCTTGGATCTAGGCACTTTGTTAGGATCTAATATCACAGAAGTGAGTATTTTATTTGTATTTGGGCCTTCTTGAGACTTCTGAAACCACAGTGTATAAGTAGCTAACTTTTTTTAGCAATGGGAAGAAAATGATGATGACGATGCTCACCTCAACAGCAAACAAAAATCAGACAGTAAGACACAGCATTCAAGTAGCATGCTTTCCAGCAATTATTATGTGCCGGGTACTCTGTTAAATACTTTCAGCCTATCATGTCATTTGAGAAAACTCCTGAAGAAATACAATTTGATGAGTATAATTGGCTAAATTATAAGATTCTAACAGTAGGAGGCATATCTGTTTTGTAGTCTGTCATATCTCTAGGGTGACATAGATATGTGCTGAGTTAATATTTATTTATTTATAGAATCACCACCATCACCCCTACTTTATAGATGTGAAGATAGAGGGTCTGAGAGGTCACAGAGGCATATGATTTGTAAATGCTGGAGCCAGGATAACGGACTTGAAAGCCCAGGCTTGGGTTATTATGACCTTTTGTCTTCCTGTGCTAATAGGTAAAGGTAATTCTGATTCTATGTAAAAAGCATGTAGAATCAGAGGAGTGGAGACTCTTGGTCGTATGCAATATAGAGACTCCAAAAGTTAAGTGCAAACATGTAGCTGACAGACAGTTTTCTCTCATGCAGTGGTCTAAGCTCATTCTCACAGGACATAAGACATCTTATCTTGACAGTATTTAGCTAATAATAATGGCCTGAATTCAGTAAGAAATGGACTTATTCAGCCTGTGTCAAGGGAATCTGTCCATGCTGTTCCTAAAGTTCTCTAAATCAAAGTGGTGGCTGTTCTTTATTAATCATTCTAGATCTGAGGTCTGAAAAGTTGAAAACTATCTGTAAAACAAAAATATTTTCTCAGCCAGAATTTTCAAAATTCTCTGCTGTCTGCCATCCCCCAGACCTGAAGTATATCAAGGTAAGTATAAATTGTTATTCCAGTGATTGAGGTTGCTGGTTTTGTATTCACCTCTCATTTTCATAGATAGCACTCTTCCCTGTGAGAATTCAAATTCCTAATAGCTTCCGAGTTTCTCTCTAACAGCTCCTGTCCACTTATCCATTCTGCACTATAGAGAGACAGTCACTCCCTTGCAAGTCTCCTGATTTCTCCTTGTTTTTATGAAGCACAAGAAGACTCTGGAAATAATATCTAATAGTTGTGTGCTTTTGACTAAGATTCAGATTGATCCTCAACCCGAAAACTTTTAAAATATGCATCCCCAATTAACATTGAGAATCAATGGGAGTTTCTTAAAAGGTAGACGTTAGGAATCTAGCCATGTTATATTCTGACTACATACATTTGAGGGAGAATACAAAAAATGTGTGTCTTTGTTCTAAAGCTGTATGAATTTTTTTTAAAAGAACTACTTCCCTGGTTTCTTTTGTTATTAGAAGGTTTAAATATGGCATTATGTTGCTATGAATTAACGAATCCTCCCAAGATATTAAAAAGAGGTTCCAAGCCTCTGGAAGCTTTCTATGAAATTAGAAGGACTAATTATTTCTTGAATCTAGGGTGTTATGGAACCAAGAGGTTTCATGGGTACTGAAAAGATATATTTGGCAGAGAAAGTCAGGCACCAAATCTTCTATTTCCAGCACTACTGCCAGGGGAACTCTCCCCCAATGTATAATGAAAAGCCCACAAGACACATTCTGTCTGGCTTAGCCACTGTCTATAGTATTCCCCTTTCCACATACTCATGGGGTATCTTTTAAATTATTTTCTTATTTAGACTGACGATTGCACACATATAAGTCTTCCTAGCATTTGAAATATGTATATAATTCATCAAATTGATTGGGAACACCTGAGCCCCAGATCAGGCTTGTATAAGTTTTGTCATCTAATTCATTTTGTCCAGGACCTGGTGAAACTGGGTGAAGCTAATTGCTAGGTTACCAACTCCACAAAATTCAGCAAATGAATAATGTACAGTAGTACATAGAAAGATAACAGAAGCTTGCAAATCCCTAAATGTTCATCTTTTTTTTTTTACCACAACAGATTAAGAGATAAAAAATTTATCCTAACGCATTGACTTTCAACTTCAAAATGAGTGTTTACAGAATTTTAGGTGAATCACCAAGCAGCTTACTGTTAGACTGAGGTGAGGAATACATACAGATTAGCAGAAAATCTTTGAGTACTATATATATTTATCATAATCCTGAGGAATTTTTTTTATTACTCATCTCTCAGCTCAAATTCAGCTATTTTTTGGAACAGATAAAGTATATAGATGACATTTAAATTCACTTTTTTAGTGTTTGAGGCCCAAATTCTTTTTTTGTGTTTTGAGATGAAGTCTCACTCTGTCGCCCAGCTGGAGTGTAGTGATCTGATCCCAGTTCACTGTAACCTCCACCTCCTGGGTTTAAGCAGTTCTCCTGCCTCAGCCTCCTGAGCAGCTGGGATTACAGGTGCCTAGCACCACACCAGCTAATTTTTGTGTTTTAATAGATATAGGGTTTTACCATATTGACCAGGCTGATCTTGAACTCCTGACCTCAAGTGATCCACTGGCCTTGGCCTCCCAAAGTACTGGGATTACAAGCATGAGCCATCGTGCCCGGACCCAAATTCTTTATTGTACACAGTATCTGATTTTCCTATCTTTGTTTTAATAATAGAAACCCCAGGCAGGGCACAGTGGCTCATGCCTGTAGTCCCAGCTACTTGGGAGGCTGAGGCATGAGAATTACAAGAAGCCGTGAGGTAGAGTTTGCAGTGAGCAGAGATGGTGCCATTGAACTCCAGCCTGGGCAACAGAGCGAGACTCTGAATCAAAACAACAACAGCAGCAACAGCTAGGAACAGAAGGAACAACAGTAGGAACAACAAAATAATAGAAACTCCAGGTTTTAGCTGGAAATGTGACTGACTACCTAAAGATAATGGCTAAGCAGATGGCAGCCACAGAATGGAAGGAAACTACTCCCTGAATGATCCCCAAATGACTTCTTAGAACACTAACATTTTATTCCCTTTTGTTATAGTATCCTAGCCGTACTCGAGCTGATTCACTGTGTGAGTGCTGTTTATTTAGAGTTTTGTTTGTGTTCTCTATCTTCTTTAGTCTTTAATTCGTTTCAGTGCAATTCAATTCAATGTTTAGATAGCAGGCTTTCACTTTCAGCCAAGATGGAATGACAGGGGCTAGATTTACCCTCCCTCATGAAACCGTTAAGAATATTAAACACAATACATAAAACCATAGTTTGTAAGACAAGGGACATCAGGCAATGAAGAACAGTGATCCCTGAGAGATGGGAAACAAGTGAGATGAGCCCTGTGATTATCCCAGCTTTCTGTTTGAGGGAATTTCCCGGTCCCAGTGCTAAGAAGGAGCCCAGGCAGAGCCTGGGTGGGGTCCCTGAGCTGAGGAGATAGATTAGAGAGCTAGAGAGACTCAGATTTAATAAGGTTCTATCCTGAATATTCTCACTGGGTGGTGATCAGTGCATATATATGATACTCAAGGCCAGAAAATACCAAACCAAATGAAACAAAATCCTTAAAAGGATTAAAGGCAGTGCCATACATTCGGAGAGAGCCTAGAATACAGTTCCTGTTCCAACTAGTCAGAATAGAAAACCTTGTGATTCACATGGTGCTGAACAGAGTACTCAAAAACGTCATGCCTCAGTAATCAGGTATTTTGTCCCTTGGCTAGACACTGGTTTGGTCTTGTCCTATCTAACACATTTTTTTTTTTTTTTTCAATTGAAACAGAGTCTTTCTCTGTCATCCAGGCTGGAGTGCAGTGGCATAACCTCAGCTCGCTGCAACCTCTGCCTCCCATTACCTAACAAAACTAAAAACCAAGATCTGAAAAGATCAGTTTCCAAGTAATGTAGCTGTGTCCCAGATGAAGCTCAGAAATATTTATGGAAATAAAACATATCCAGCACCCAACAAGAAAATATTCACAATGTCTGGCATCCAGTCGAACATTATCAGTCATGCAAAGAGGCAAGAAAAGATGATCTATCTTAACAGAAAAATAAATGGAAACTGACACAAATGTTAGCATTATCAGAAAAGAACATTAAAACTGTTGTTATAAATGTATTTTATATGTTCAAAAAGTTAAGTAAAGATATGGAAGATATAAAAATATTCAATATTTAGTCAGTTGCTTAAAAATTAATTCCTGGACTGGAGACATAGCAGTAAGTAGGAGGAACAAACCAGGCAGGATACGTGAGGCAGTTTATGTGAGATAGAAGCTAGAAGGTTAAGGAAAGGGGAACAAAGATTTTAATCTGTTACAAGATTCTTAATTTGAGGTCATGAGGTTCCTGATAGACTGTTTCCATATTCTCACACTCAAGTTTTCGATTTCTTTATATGTACCTTGCTCTACATACTTGATTCTGTGATTGTATTTAGATGGCAATTTAAAGAGTTGAAAGCATGTTCTTGATAATCCTCATGATCAAGATATAGTCAGACCATGGCATAACTGATTTTGGGCCATAACTGTCACGGAAGTCAGTTGCACTATTAATTGCAGTGAATATATCTGTAACCGTGTTGTCCTCAAGTAATTATATAAAGTAAGAGCTATATCCCAATGCGAGATTTCTCCCCTGGAATCTGAATATTCCTGCTTGCATTAAGATGGATTTTGGGTTTCTTCAAGTTCTCTGATTCTAAATTAGTGGCCTGGAATGTTATTGCTGAGCATGATAATTTGTTGAATGAATGAATTATATAATTGTGGGAAAAACACTATATGCTGGGAATTTACAGTTTAAAAAGATGATTTTTATAATATTTGTGATATTAAGAAAATTTTGATAATTTTGTGTATCTTCTTCAAAATATAGAGATAAGCAATAATTTTCAGTTTCACAACTGAAATGGAAAAGTTTGGAAATAAACTCCAGGAACCTAGTTGGACTTTTGGTTTTGTGGAGTAGCAGATAATTATTTAAATTATTATCAGAGTTACAAAATGGCATTTATTTCTGCTACAGAATAAAAGCAGTTTTATCTGCTTAGTGTATGGGACAAAGCCAAGTGTTTATCCTTAAGACAAAAAGGGAAGAATTCAAATTTAACTTAAGCAGTTCAAAGATAACAATGGAGGTTAGATGAAAAAGACAGATAACACATATTTTCTATTTTATTTCATATGAAATACTTTTTATACTGTGCATGCATAGTGAATGGGGAAATTTGTTGCCATTATTTTAACGGTCTTTCTTTTTTAATGGCAGTTATGTTGTCTGGATCATATGTTATAATTGGTATCTTGATTCTCTCTATATGGAGATAATTTTTCATGATTAGATTGCCTGAGTTATTAGCAGTCACTGCTATCTCTTGATAGTTGTTGAAATTGCTCTCACGGAACTAGCAAGAAATAATCACCATCTCTAGACCTTATCTAGAAAAACAAATTTATAAAGTCACAGTGAATGACATAGAGTTTGAAATTGAGATAACCATGAACATAGCAATTCGATGTTCAATACAAAGAAAATGCTACATTTCAGGATTGTATTTCTTTTACAGAATAAGCCTGTAATTTTCAAGTTATTCATATTTGGGGAAAGTCTCCTGGATCACTGCAATGTGTTCAATTATTAAAATTACGAAATAAATGAGATGTCACAAGTGTCTGATTCTAATATTCATTTTTTCATTTTTGCATCCAAATTAAGCTCAATTCTTATAAAGTTTTAGGGATTTCTGGTTATGTCTGCCTTTAGAAAAATCTAAATCTAGTATTAATTTTTCTTTCTTTGCCCAGTGTCCAGGAGTTCTAAACAAGAACAGATTTGAACTATTTTATAGCTTCGTGATATCCACTCTCTTACAGTTTTGTCAATTCAAATCTTTAAAGCCTATACATTTACATTTTGCATCTGCACATCAAAGTGCTTATTTCATCATCTTCTTTCCTAGAATGGATGAGAATAACCACAGGAAATTATCAATGAGTACTTGCTTTAACACAGACTCCTATAGGATGGATAAATACCTTCTGTCAAGAACACTGCTCCAGGGAAAGATTCCCACTAAAGAGTTGGCTTCAGATACTGGGAATCATTAAGCAGGTTGTATTTCCTCCTATAAACACTACTCTATGACTTTAATTGGGCAAATATTTTGGAACAGATGATGATTGGTTCTAGTTCATTCTGCATAACTTGCGCTTTGTAACCACACTGTTACAAACATTTATGCATTTGCACGTAGATGATGAGTCTGCTTTGCTATGTTGTTGAGTGATGTCTTTCATTTAACCACAATAAGTTTTTTTTTCTTTAATGCTATTCACTCCTTGCAGTAGGCAGTAGGTAAACCAGAGCTGCCTTCTTCCCATGGGGAAGATCACATGGCTCCAGGTGGAGAGATCTGTTTATCCAAGATAAAGACAGAAATGTAGGTTGGAGGGAAAAGGTTACTGGGAGAAGAGAGATTTTTAATTCTAAAGAAACTAAAGGAGACCAGAAGACAGTGCTTCTGGAGTAGCCAAGGGAGGTAGGGCAGTTCAGATGGGACTGAGAAAAAGAAATAAAGGATGGCTGGCCCTTGGATGGTAGCCATCAAGCCAGACAGCCTGCTGAGCCGGCACAGCTTATTGACTTGAATCCCAACATTTCTTTCTGACCTGTGGTTTCTTCCAATTCATCTCCCTGCTATCTTTGCTGCAGTGGAGTGTATGTTCTAATATAGTTCTTTCTTCCACAATTCCCTATATTCCTAGAATAATCTCTTGCTTGTATCACACAGAAAGTTTTTTTTTCCCTCAGTAACAACAGGTGATTACTGTTTGAGAGAAGAGTAATAATGACAATATCTTACAGCCCTAATGAGCTTTTGACTTTTCTTAAGTTTCTTATCTATTAGTTATTAGCAAATTTGAATCTCAGAGCAACCCAGGGGATAGGTTGTAGATTTAGAATTTCCTTTGGATAAAAAAGGAAAAAGCAATTTAAAGTAGTAGAAATGAAAGAGAAATGGGTGAAAATGTGGCTAAGAGCAACTAATAAGATCCTCACCTTATTATTTGCTCTTAGCCACATTTAGCTAACTAATAAGGTGAGGATCCTAGACATGTAAGAAGAAAAAAATGGAAAAAGAACGTTGTCATGTATGTTTCTTTGATTATGTGGGTGGGGTTATTAAAATTCCCAGGGAATTTCTGCTCACCAACTGTTTCTGCCTTTGATCTGTTTTCTCTTATGCATTTTTGGTGGCTTTTTTTTTTTTTTTGATCTTACATTCTCAGACAATGCTCAGAGTTCCTGGCGGCACTGTCAACTTTTGGAATACCTTGAGGCAGGATCCTGAAGTGATTAAAAATGTAGAAGGTAATCTCTCACAAATAAATTAATAACATGGACTTATTTAGCCATTCAGAAGGTACTGAGAAAAATGACGTTAAGACAACATGTTTGAGTCCATTGTCCCATATGACTCATCTCTAACCGTGAGTTTTTTTGAGAGAGATAGACTCATTTTATCTGTATTATCTTATCTGTAAAATCAAGTTTGGAACTATTTGATTGCTTATATTCCATTTAGGCATAATGATTTATGATACTCTCTAAAATTGTTGATGGAATTATTGTAGCCTGTAAATATAGAAACAGCAAGCAAAGTGAAACCATATCAACTGAATATCTCTTTCAAATCAAAACAAAGTTATGATGCAGTGGTTTTTTTTTTGTTTGTTTTTGTCTTTTTGAAACAGAGTTTCATTCTTGTCACCCAGGCTGGAGTACAGTGGCGTGAACTTGGTTCACTGCAACCTCCATGTCCCGAGTTCAAGTGATTCTCCTGCCTCAGCCTTGCAAGTAGCTGGTATTACAGGTGCCTGCCACCATGGCCCAGCTAATGTTTTGTATTTTTAGTAGAGATGGGTCTGGAACTCCTGACCTAAGTATACTCTGGCTGCCTCGGCCTCCCCAAGTGCTGGGATTACAGATGTGAGCCACCACACCTGGCAGATACAGTGTTAAACAAACACTTGAATTCACATTTTAATAGAAACTACAGACATTTTAGTCAACCTTAAATAATGAACCTGTATATTATAAATGTCTACAAATTCTAAAATTAAACTGGGCAAAGTAGTTACCAATTCCCCAAATTCAACTTAAACTATGTAGATGTTTCCTACAAAGGTGTTTCTCTGTGTTAGCAAACAATCTCTTGAGGGGGCCAAATCTGAATTCTAGGATTCAGAGATTTCTCAGTTTAAACGGTGGTTTGAGATACTGGTTTATTTTGGGTCAGGGCAAAAAAACCAGTCTTAGTTGACAATGGAATTTGCTTTAAAAATTTTAAATGAAAAAATAGTTTTCTCTTTTAGAAATGCAAGTTTGCTGTTATAGATGGTAGTAGAGAGGAGAACACTGATGTCTCAAATAAAAGCCAAGAAATTGATGTTTGCTGTGAAAATGAATCTCTCTTTAGTAAGACCATTGAAAATGGGTTTCATTCATTTAACAGGTATTCAAAGAATGAGTAACATATGGTTAGTGCTGTGTTGTTTGCTAAAAGGAATAGCAATGAAATGCAAGATCTGGCTACTATCCTTTTCAAGTATTTTGAAAATACTTTGGAAGAGACAATGTATTTACCATAAATAATTGTTTAGCAGTGTAGAAACTATTTTGTCAAAATGAATAATATAAACAAGAATTCAGTTAGATATAAATTACTATTGGGAAAGCGAAAGAATGTTGTTGTGAAGATGAAATGATCTTCAATTGGCTTTAGAGAAATTAATGGATTGAAGGATGAGATAAGAAATTGTTATTTAAGTGTAGTGAGCAACATAAGCCCGTAACAACCATGGTGCATGCAGGGGATAATGATACCAGAGTGAGGGGTGTGGAGATTTGTGTTGAGATACTGTAGAAAATAATGGTAGGTAAGGTAAGGCCAGATAATTGAGAGCTTTGAGTGGCAGAAAATTTGGATTGTATTTTCAGACAAAGGAGAGCCACTGACAGCTTTGAGGAGCTGAAATTAGCATCTGAAGAAGATAAATCTGAAGGCAGAATAATATATAGGTTGGGTGTGATAGAAAAAGTATTGTGCTGTCAAAGAGATTTCCTTGGTTATAATTTTCATTTTGCAACTTGCTAGCTATATGTTGTTAGGTAATTCAGTCAACTTTTCTGGGCTTCAAGAGAATCATCTACAAATCACCAGGAAAGTGAGGGAGAGGGTCCTTATTAGAGATACATTATTTTCAGATTTGCTTCCAGCTCAACTGGACCAGAAAGACAAATTATGAAATTATACTATTAATCCAAGTGCAAGTTCATGATGACCTGGAAAAACTAATGCATATCCAGAAAAAAAGAAAAAGAAGGCCCAGAGAGGGCTTCCCTTCTAAACTGGTTGATTCTTAAGAACCATAAATAGATTAGTTAATGTATTGTTACGGTTTGAATATGTCCCTCAAAAAGCATGTGTTGGAAATGTAATCTGCCATACGGCAGTGTTGAGAGGCGGGGCCTAATGAGAAGTGACTAGGCCATGAGGGCTCTGCCCTCATTAATAAATTAATGTCATTATCAAGGGAGTGAGATTGTTATACTTGGGATTGTATTCCTCATAAAAAATAAATTTTGTCTTCCTTTCTTTCTCATTCTTTCTTTGCCCTTTTGCCTTCCATCATGGGATGATGCAGCAAGAATGCTCTCTCCAGATGCCAGCCCCCTGATCCTGGGCTTTCTAGCCTCCACAACTGTGAAAAATAAATTTCTGTTTACTATAAATTGCCTAGTGTTGGGGTTCTGTTAGAGCAGCATGGAATGGATTATAAGAAGAGTGAGGTGGTGTTATTAACAAATACCTGAAAATGTGGAAGCACCTGTGGAACTGGGTAATCAGCAGAAGCTGGAAGAGTTTGCAGGAGTGGGCAAGAGAAAGCCTAGACTGCCATGAATGGGATTTTGAGTGACGTTCCAGAAGAGGGACTGTATATAAAGTATAAAACTCCTTAGAGATAATTAATTGATAAATTAATAAATATTTAATCTTTTTTTTTAACTTGAGGGGTATGTCTGCAGGTTTGTTATATAGGTAAACCTGTGTCATGGAGGTTTGATGTACAGATTATTTTGTCATGCAAGTACTAAGCCTTGTGCCCAATAGTTTTTTTCTGATCCTTTGCCTTTTTCCATCCTCCTCCCTCAAGCAGACCCCAGTGTCTGTTGATTCTGTTTCCTTCTTTGTATTCAAGTGTTGTCATCATTTAGTTCCCAATTGCAATTCAGAACATGGGATATTTGATTTTCTGTTCCTGTGTTAGTTTGCTAAGGATAATGGCTTCTAACTCCATCCTTGTTCTTTTTTTATGGCTGCATAGTATTCCATGGTGTATCTGTACCATATTTTCTTTATCCAGTCAAATGGACATTTATGTCAAATCCATGTCTTTGATATTATGAATAGTGCTGCAATGAACATATGCATGCGTCTTCATGACAGAATAATATATATTCCATTGGGTTATACAAAATAATGAGATTGCTGGATTGAATGGTAGTTCTGTTTTTAGCTCTTTGAGGAATCACTACATTGCTTTCCACAATGATTGAACTAATTTGCATTTCCACCAGCAGTTTATTAAGCATTTCCTTTCCTCTGTGATCTTGCCAGCATCTGTTATTTTTTGACTTCTTAATAGTAGCCTTTCTGACTGCTGTGAGATGATATCAAATTGTGATTTTGATTTGCATTTCTCTAATGATCAGTGATATTAAACTTTTTTCAGTATGGTTCTTGGCCACATGTATGTCTTCTTTTGAAAAGTATCTCTGCATGTCCTTTCTCCACTTTTTAATGGGGTTGTTCATTTATTTCTTGTAAATTTGTTTAAGCTCCTTATAGATGCTAGATATTAGACCTTTCTTAGATGCATAATTTGCAAATATTTTCTCCCATTTTGAGGGTGTCTGTTTACTCTGCTGATCATTTCTTTTACTGTGCAGAAGCTCTTTACTTTGATTAGATCTAATTTGTCAAGTTTTGCTTTTGTTGCAATTGCTTTTGGCGTCTTTGTCATGAAATTTTTACCAGGTCTTGTGTCCAGTACAGTATTGCCTAGGTTGTTTTCCAGGAGTTTTACAGTTTTGGGTTTTACATTTAGGATTTTAATTCATCTTGAGTTGATTTTTGTCTATGGCATAAGGAAAGGGTCCAGTTTCAGTGTTTTGCATATGGCTAGCCAGTTATCCCAGCAGCAGTTTTGAATAGGGAAGTTCTTTCTCCATTGTTGTTGTTGTTTTTGTTTTTTGATCAGCTTTGTTGAAGATCAGATGGTTGTAGTTGTGTGGCCTTATTTCTGGGCTCTTTATTCTGTTCCATTGGTCTCTCTGTATCTGTTTCTGTACTAGTATCATGCTGTTTTGGTTACTATAGCCCTGTAGTATAGTTTGAAGTCAGGTAGTGTGATGCCTCCAGCTTTGTTATTTTTGGTTAGGGTCACACTGGCTATTTGAGCTCCCTTTTGGTTTCATGTAAATTTTAAAATGCTTTTTTCCTAGTTCTATGAAGAATGCCATTGGTAGTTGAATAGGAATAACACTGAATCTGTAAATGGATTTGAGCATCATAGTAATTTTAATAATATTGATTCTTCCTATCCATGAGCACAGAGTGTTTTTCCATTTATTTATGATTTGTAATTCTCATTGTAGATATCTTTCACCTCTCTGGTTAATGTATTCTAGGCATTTTATTTGTGGTAATTATGAATGGGTTTGTGTTCCTGATTTGGCTCTTGGCTTCACTGTTGTTGGTGTATAGGAATGCTAGTATTTTTCATACATTGATTTTTGTATACTGAAACTTTGTTGATTTTTTTTATCAGCTTAAGGCGATTTTGGGGCAAGACTAGAATTTTCTAGACATAGAATAATCTCTTCTGCAATAGGGGTGGTTTGACTTCCTCTCTTCTTATTCGGATGCCTTTTATTTATTCCTCTTCCCTTATCCTCTGGCCAGGATTTCTAATACCATGTTAAATAGGAATGATGAGAGAGGGCATCCTTGTCTTGTGCTGGTTTTCAAGAGAATGCTTCCAGCTTTTGCCCATTCAGTATGATGTTGACTGAGGGTTTATCATAAATGCATTATTTTTTGAGATATGTTTTTTCAATATCTAGTTTGCTGAGACTTTTTAACACAAAGAGATGTTAAATTTTAGTGAAAGCCTTTTCTGCATCTATTGAGCTAATCATTTGGTTTTTGTCTTTAGTTTTGTTTATGTGATGTATTATATTTATTGATTTGTGTGTGTTGAACCAACATTGTATCCCAGGGATAAAGCCTACTTGATCATGGTGATTAGCTTTTTAATGTGCTGCTGGATTTGGTTTTCTAGGATTTTGTTGAGAATTTTTGCATCAATGCTCATCAGGGATGTTGGCCTGAAGTTTTCTTTATTTGTTGTGTATCTGCCAAGTTTTGGTTTCAGGATGATGCTGTCCTAATACAATGAGTTGGGGAGGAGTCCCTCCTCAGTTTTTTGGAATAGTTTCAGTAGGAATGGTACCAGCTCTTCCTTGTACATCTGGTAGAATCAAGCTGTGAATCCATCTTGTCTAAGGCTTTCTTTGGTTGGTGGGCTGTTTATTATTGCTTCAGTTTCAGAGCTCATTACTGATATGTTCAGGGATTCATTATGTTGAGAGTGAGTTGCTTTTAAAAGGACAAGAGTATACCCCTTTTTGCTTTCACTTGCCCTCTTTGCCCTGCTGCCTTGCACCATGGAATGACACAGTCCAAAGGTCCTCAACAGAGGTCAGCTTCTAGTTCTTGGACTTCCCAGCCTTCAGAACTATGAGCCAGTACATTTCTGTTTCTTAAAATTATCCAGTCTCAGATATTCTTTTAGAGCAGCACAAAACAAACTAAGACAAGTATAAAGTGATGAGAGGAGAAGTCTGTAATTATATGGGCACATTGACTTTAATATGATGTTAGGACATCAAATTCTATATAAGGAAATGTAGATGAGTAAAATGTATTTGTTATGCCCTTAAACAATACTATTACTTTAGCTTATATTCTTTATATTCATTCTACTTTCTCTTATCCCAAAAATCAATCTATTACCTAATAGTTCGATGTGTCTTAAATAATATTTATACTAATCTAGTTCTCTCAATCTACTTTGCCTTTAGCCATATAAATTACTGCTACAGATTGTGATAAATTGGCAAGACGGCCAGATATGTTAGAGGTGGTAGCAGCAATACAAGAAAAACTGGGAAAAGGTAAAGAGAAAAGAGCCAGGCATTTTGTTACAGAATTCATGTACCTGCAGGCTTTATACACAACAAATTCAGGAGAACTTGGTGATTAGGTAAGATATAGTTAAAAAAATAGAAGGGTAGGGCCGGGCACGGTGGCTCAAGCCCAGAATCCCAGCACTTTGAGAGGCCCAGGCGAGTGGATCACGAGGTCAAGAGATCGAGACCATCCTGGTCAACAAGGTGAAACCCCGTCTCTACTAAAAATACAAAAAATTAGCTGGGCATGGTGGTGTATGCCTGTAATCCCAGCTACTCAGGAGGCTGAGGCAGGAGAATTGCCTGAACCCAGGAGGCGGAGGTTGCGGTGAGCCAAGATCGTGCCATTGCACTCCAGCCTGGGTAACAAGAGCGAAACTCCATCTTAAAAAAAAAAAAAAAGAAGGGTAAATAAATTTCATTCATGTAGTTGTGCCATATAAAATGGTTCTCATATAAAAATGGATCATAGTTCTCTGGCCCAACTTTGTAGAACTCAAAATCTGAGAATTTCTAATTCTTGAATGTCTTTTACTGAATCATTGGAACTTTGCATTTCTAAAGCCTATTCTAGATATCTGAAAATTACTTGTGTGCCTTTCATCTCCTGTAAGACTCCCAATGATAGTGCCGTAACTACTCCATAAGATCCTATCATGAACCAATTTCTTCATGTTTCAGATTAACTCCAGATGAGCAGAGCATCTTCTCCATTTTTGTAGTTACTTCTGAAAGGCTATATATATATATATATATGTATATATATGTATATATATGTGTATATATATATATGTATATGTATATATATATATGTATATATATATATATACACACACACACACACACACAGATATATTTTTAGCATTAATAAATCAAAATAACCACAGTTTCTATATTTAGAAAAATATGTTTCTAATCTCTCTATTTTCTAGGTTCTTCTGTGAACTGATCTTGTCACCTTTAAGGAGGTAGACTATATGCTTCATTGGAAGGGTGGTTTTTAAAAATATATGTATTTTATTGCACTTTAGGTTCTGGAGTACATGTATAGATCGTGCAGGATTGTTGCATGGGTACATACATGGCAATATGGTTTGCTGCCTCCATCCCCCCCATCACCTATATCTGGCATGTCTCCCCATCTTATCCCTCCCCAACTTCCCTACCCCCTGCTGTCCCTCCCATAGTCCCTGCCAAGAGACCCAAGTGTGTGATGCTCCCCTGCCTGTGTCCATGTGTTCTCATTGTTCAACACCCACCTATGAGTGAGAACATGCAGTGTTTGATTTTCTGTTCTTGTGTCAGTTTGCTGAGAATAATGGTTTCCAAATTCATCTATATCCCTACAAAGGACACGAACTCTTCATTTTTATGGCTGCATAGTGTTCCATGGTGTATATATGCCACATTTTCCTAGTCCAGTCCATCATCGATGGGCATTTGGGTTGGTTCCAAGTCTTTGCTATTGTAAACAGTGCTGCAATGAACATTTGTGTGCATGTGTCCTTATAATAGAACGATTTATAATCCTTTGGATATATACCCAGTAATAGGATTGCTGGGTCAAATGGAATTTCTATTTCTAGATCCCTGAGGAATTGCCACACTGTCTTCCACAATGGTTGAACTAATTTACACATCCACCAACCGTGTAAAAGTTTTCCTATTTCTCCACATCGTCTTCATCATCTGTTGTCTCCAGACTTTTTTAATGATTGCCATTCTAACTGGCATGAGATGGTATCTCAATGTGGTTTTGATTTGCATTTCTCTAATGACCAGTGATGATGAGCATTTTTTCATATGTTTATTGGTCTCATATATGTCTTCTTTTGAAAAGTGTCTGTTCATATCTGTTGCCCAATTTTGAATGGGCTTGTTTGTTTTTTTCTTGTAAATCTGTTTTAGTTCTTTGTAGATTCTGGATATTAGCCCTTTGTCAGATAGGTAGATTGCAAAACTTTTTTCCCATTCTGTTGGTTGCTGGTTCCCTCTGTTGATTGTTTCTATTGCTGTACAGAAGCTCTGGAGTTTAATTAAATCCCATTTGTCTATTTCAGCTTTTGTTGCCAATGCTTTTGGTGTTTTAGTCATGAAGCCCTTGCCTATGCCTATGTCCTGAATGGTTTTGCCTAGGTTTTCTTCTAGGGTTTTTATGGTGTTAGGTCTTACATTTAATCCATCTGGAGTTAATTTTAGTGTACAGTGTCAGGAAAGGGTCCAGTTTCTGCTTTCTGCACATGGCTAGCCAGTTTCCCAACACCATTTATTAAACAGGGAATCCTTTCCCTGTTGCTTGTTTTTGTGAGGTTTGTCAAAGATGAGATAGTTGTAGATGTGTGGTGTTGCTTCCGAGGCCTCTGTTCTGCTCCATTGGTCTATATCTCTGTTTTGGTACCAGTAACTTGCTGTTTTGATTACTGTAGCCTTATAGTATAGTTTGAAGTCCAGTAGCATGATGCCTCCAGCTTTGTTCTCTTTGCTTAGGATAGTCTTGGCTATGCAGGCTCTGTTTTGGTTCCATATGAAGTTTAAGGTGTTTTTTTCCAGTTCTGTGAAGAGGGTCATAGGTAGCTTGATGGGAATAGCATTGAATCTATTAATTAATTTGGGCAGTATTGCCATTTTCACAATATTGATTCTTCCTAACCATGAACATGGAATGTTTTTCCATCTATTTGTGTCCTGTCTGATTTCCTTGAACAGTAGTTTGTAGTTCTCATTGAAGGGGTCTTTTACATCCTTTGTTAGTTGTATTCCTAGGTATTTTATTCTCTTTGTAGCAATTGTGAATGGTAGTTCATTCTTGATTTGGCTCTCTTTAAGTCTGTTATCAGTGTACAGGAATGCTCGTGATTTCTGCACATTGATTTTGTATCCTGAGAATTTGCTGAAGTTGCTTATCATTTTCAGGAGATTTTGGGCTGAGACGATGAGGTCTTCTAAATATACAATCATGTCATCTGCAAATAGAGACAATTTGACTTCCTCCTTTCTAATTGAATATGCTTTATTTCTTTTTCTTGCCTGATTGCTCTTGCTAGAACTTCCAATACTATGTTGAATAGGAGTGGTGACAGAGGGTACCCTTGTCTAATGCCAGATTTCAAAGGGAATGCTTCCTGTTCTTGCCCATTCAGTATGATATTGGCTGTGGGTTTGTTGTAAATAGCTTTTATCATTTTGAGATACGTTCCATTGATACCTAGTTTATTGAGAGTTTTTAGCATAAAGGGCTGTTGAATTTTGATGAAGCCCTTTTCTGCATCTATTGAGATAAATGTGGTTTTTGCCTTTGGTTCTGTTTATGTGTTTAAGTTTATGGACTTGCCTATGTTGAACTGGCCTTGCATCTCCAGGATGAAGCCTATTTGATGGTGATGGATAAGCTTTTTGATTGCTGTTGCAATCAGTGTGCCAGTATTTTATTGAAGAGACTTTTGCATCTGTGTTCTTCATGGATATTAGCCTGAAGTTTTCGTTTTTTGTTGAGTCTCTGCCGGGTTTTGGTATCAGGATGATGTTGGTCTTGTAAAATGATTTGGGAAGGATTCTCTCTTTTTGTATTGTTTGGAAGATTTTCAGAAGGAGTAGTACCAGCTCCTCTTTGTATGTCTGGTAGAGTTTGGCTGTGAACCCATCTGGACCTGGGCTTTTGTTGATTGGTAGGCTATTAATTGCTGCCTCAACTTCAGCCCTTGTTATTGGTCTATTAAGGGTTTCAACTTCTTCCTGGTTTAGGCTTGAGAGGGTGCAAGTGTCCAGGAATGTATCCATTATTTCCCGGTTTACTGGTTTATGTGCATAGAGTTGTTTGTAGTAATCTCTGATGGTAGTTTGTATTTCTGTGGAATTGGTCGTGATACCCCTTTATCATTTTTTATTACATCTGTTTGATTCTTCTATATTTTCTTTTTTATTAATCTGGCTAATGGTCTATTTTGCTGGTTTTTTCAAAAAAATGAGCTCCTCGATTTGTTAATTTTTTGAAGGGTTTTTTATGTCTCTATCTCCTTCAGCTCTGCTCTGATCTTAGTTATTCCTTGTCTTCTGCTTGCTTTGAGTTTTTCTTTTGTCTTGCTCCTCTAACTCTTTCAATTTTGATGATAGGGTATCAATTTTAGATCTTTTCTTGCTTCTCTTGTGGATATTTATTGCTATAAATTTCCCTCTAGACACTGCTTTAAATGTGTCCCAGAGAGTCTGATACATTGTATCATCCTTCTTATTGGTTTCAAAGAATGTTTTTATTTCTGCCTTAATTTCATTGTTTATCCAGTCAACATTCAAGAGCCAGTTGTTCAGTTTCCATGAAGTTGTGCGGTTCTGAGTTAGTTTCTTAATCCTGAGTTCTAATTCCACTGTACTGTGGTCTGAGAAACTGTCTTTGATGGACCCTAAATTTTACAGTTTTATTTTTCATAAAGTATTTTCTCATTTTACATTGTTATGCATTGATATGCATAAGCTCTTTCCAGTGGCACTCTAAACTTAAACCTCATGTATTATCTGAAAAACAAGAATTTTGATCTATTTTGGCACTGCCTGACAGCCAGCAGTTCTGTTTGTCATTGTTACCGGTTTGATACTTCATTGTCTGAATATTTTATTGCATTTGTCCTTATTCATTGAGAAAATAATGGATAAATAGAAAAAGTAGTAAGTGGAGGTTTCATAAACTTCAAAAATTGTGACAAAGATTGAAATAATTGGCTATGCAAAACTGATGAATTTTTAGCTCCAGTTGAATACTCAGCTAATTGAATGCTCAATTTTAAGGGAAAATAATAAAATTAAAGAATACATACAAAATGTTAGAGATAGACTGCCAAAACTGAGTATTAGAATTCTATAAATTTAAAATTCTAAAAGGATAGATCTTTACCTACACATCCTAATATTTTCACTTCACTTCTATAATGTGAATTTTTATTGTAGAAAGACATTATGATTAGAAGTCCTATCTGAATTTCTTCTTTACCCTATTAACCTGTGAATGTTGTTTGGGGTTTTTGTAATCAGAAAGAAATTAATCATTCCTTCTAGATCCTACACACACTACATTCAGTTGAAATGTTCTATTCCTATGTATTAGAGACACATCTCCTTAGTATTCTGCAATATTCTGCTTTTTTGGGGGGGGGTCCATATATTTTCAAGTGTTCATGTGGAGAGTTGTTCTACACTAACTAAATTTTAGAACAGAATATTTTAAAAGTTACAAAATTAATTTTATTAGATTTTTGTTATAAGTACATCTCATTGATTCTCACTTGATTTTGCTTAGCATATTATTATTGTCTGGCTCAAGTCATATAGTCTTGGCTGGTTCAAGACTATTTAGTCCAGTATATTCGATTGTTCTTTCCTCCCTCACAAATATTTTCTTATCATTCATTTATTTATAGCAAGTAAAAATGAGTCTCTTTAGACTCAATTTGGTTGAGTTTGCTTTAGATATTTGCCAGAATATTTCTTTTTCAGTCACTATTTTCCTCATGATGTTAGTTTATTCAAAATACTCCATCCTATTCCAGATCTCCAGATCTGGATTTTGATATACCCCATCATCTTTCTCCTCCTTGTTCCTTTCCTCAAAAGCTTTATTTTCATTATTCTTTTGGTTTTATTTATTAATGAAGTCAAATTTATCTTCTTGAAATGTTCACATAGTATTTGTTTTAGCATTCAGATGGAGGAGTGGGAAGAAAAGGGTTGAAGGAGACAGTGAAGTGAGGGAAGACGTGAAGACAGGAGAAAGAAAAAGGAAGGCATCTGAAGGAGGAGAAGACGAAACAGGCTCTGCTCATGAAGTTCTGTACCTGGTGCAAATTTACACTGAGATATCACACGTAATAACAGTGGTATCTCTGTAAATTTGCACCAGGTTCAGAGCTTCATGAGCAGAGCCTGGGATGCATGGCCCTTGCACCCCATTTGCCCCTTTGGGTGAGAGGGGAACAGTTTTTGTAGATGCAATTCCATGCACTTGTGTTGGGAAGCAGGAGAAGATGAAGATTTCTGTTACCAGGAGAAATAAATGTCAAGTTACCCTGCTTCCCAGAACATGTATTATGATTTTCTTAGAAAGCAGGTTGTTTCTCATGTGCTAGTAACCCTTTCCTGGGACAGTCATTATGGCCTTTCTCGGCCTATAATTCTGACACTCTCTCCCTCCACATGTGCCAGGACCTTGGACCTCCAAAGCATTTTCTGTTCTTTCTCTGAAAGCTGTCAGCTCACCCTTGTAACTAAGGCAAGGTGCCCCTTCCTACTGAACTCTATCAGACAGAAACTTTTATTCTTCAGATGTGCAGATTGAATATGTTTCACTTGATAGCGGTGGAAGTGAGGCACTAAGGTAAGGCACACAGAATATTTAATTGTATAATACCACAGGGGATCAGCTAAACTTAAGTATTACACTTACCTAAGGGTTGGTGATTTTCGTCCTTACATATGTGAGTTTTAAACTTACATAGCATCTCACATGTATGTAATTGGATTATAATTTTAAAAATTTAACTCCTTGTAAAAGGGCAAAATTAGAAATCATAGCACTCTTTTAAAGCTATATGATAAAGCTACATTACGTGATTATTTCTAAAATTTTTAAAGTACCAAAAAAATTAAAATATCAGTTCTGTTATTGTAGATAAAATGCAGTGGTATCTGTAATTAGAACTCTTCATGATTCCTTCTCTGAATTGTAAGGACTAACTTCTCATAGAGGACTGGTCTGTTGAGGGAAAAATTCAACTCTGTGATGTCAGGTTCACATTGACTTTCTTGTCTCAAGAGAATATTTTTTACTGTCAGAATATGAGCAACTAATAACCCAAAATATTTTTCTCTGACAGTCTCTGGAGCTTAAAAAATTTGTCAGAGATATATTTCTAGTACATCAGGAAGTCCACTTGTGTGATGTGACTCATTCTCTTATGCAGGCATTTTCAGGAAAAATTGTTTTGTGGCTGCCACAACAATATCAGAGGACAGTATGTTAGCATTTGTATCTTTCTACATGTATTGAATAGTTTCCAATTGCAAAAGTTGGAAAGGGGCAATGAAATGCTTCAGTCAATATGTCCTCAAAGAATCTGTATGAGTGTCTTAAGGGAATGCATTAAGAAGGAAATTCAACTGATAGGCTTTATCTTAATATAGAACACATTTGCTAAATGTTAGTTCTTTTTTCTTTTATTAGGTGCATAGTAAATATGTACTTTTTAATTTCAATTTTTGTGGGTACATAAGTGAACATGTTTATAGGGTACATAACAATCTCATCATGGAAAAAGGGATATTCATACCCTAAAGCATTTATCCTTTGTGTTACAAACAATTTAATTGTATTCTTCTAGTTATTTTAAAATATATAATTAAATTATTATTAACTGTAAATATCTTGTTGTGCATTTTTTTGGTCCTATTAGTCATCTCCTTCCACCTTCCAACTACCCTTTCCAGCCTCTGGTAACCATCCTTCTACTCTCTGTCTGCATAAATTCAGTTGTTCTGATTTTTAGATCTCACCAATACGTGAGAACATATGAAGTTTGTCTTTCTGTGCCTGGCTTATTTCATGTAACATAATGACCTCCAGGTCCATCCATGCTATTGCAAATAGCAAGATCTCATTTTTATTTTTTATGGCTGAATAGTACTCCATTGTGTATATATACCACATTTTCTTAATCTCTTCATCTGTTGATGGATACTTGGGTTGCTTCCAAATCTTGGCTATTGTGAAAAGTGCTGCCACAAACATGGGGATGCAGATATCTCATCAATGTACTGATTTTCTTTCTTTTGGGTATATGCCCAACAGTAGAATTGCTGGATCATATGGTAGCTTTATTTTTAGTTTTTTAAGGAACATCCAAACTGTTCTCCATAGTAGTTGTACTAATTTACATTCCCACAAACAGTTTTTGAGGGTTCTCTTTTATCCACATCCTAGTCAGAATTTTTATTGTCTGTCTTTTGTATAAAAATTCTTTTTAACTGGGGTGATGTGAAATTTTATTGTAGTTTTGATTTGCATTTCTCTGATGATCAGTGATGTTGAGCACCTTTTAATGTACCTTTGCCATTTGTATATCTTCTTTTGAGAAATGTCTACTTGAGTATTTTGTGCATTTTAATCAAATAATTAGATTTCTTCATTTGAGTTGTTTAAGCTCCTTATATATTCTGGTTATTAATCACTTAACAGATGGGTAGTTTGCAAATATTTTCTTCTCATTCTGTGTGCTTTCTCTTTACTTTCTTGATTGTTTCTTGATTTTAGTATTCACTAAGAGAGTCTATCCAGAGATGGGTACTGATATCTGCCAAAAATCACCTGATGCTTATGAAGATCCAAATATGCCCAGGTTACTTGCAGCAGTGATGTGCAGTGCCATCACTAGACTTCACTTCATTGTAAGACACACCTACTAGTGATATTGTAGAGAAGGAAGCTTCTAGACTTCACCTGCCTCTGCCCCGGGCTTTCCACTTTTTGAAAACTAAAGATGACCACTAATTGGAGGTGCTTTTCAGAAGGGGAGAAGGATCTCTTCTTTTAGTGGATTGGCTCATGGGCTGTGGGATCAAGAACTTGTCATTACCAGGGGTGGTTAAAGAGCATGAAGCAAGTTAAACTCGTAGTTGGATTGTGTGATAGAATCCCCACTGACGTGTGCTAAATTGAAGCTCTGGGCTGAGAGCACTCCCTGATGTGAAGAGGCTGCTGGGATCATCAGATTTTAATACTCATACTATGAAAAGACAGAAGCACCTACTCAGAGTTTGTAACCAATCGACTTTTCTTACAACATTAATTTCAATTGTTATTTATGGAACCCAGTAGTGCTACTTAGATAGTGATGTTTGAAGTTTGTCGAGGACACTTCTGGACCCTGAACTCCTGACCCACAAAATAATTAATGTGCTTCAATTGGTGCTCTGCCTTAGGGTGGACACAAAGATTTCTCAACCTTCTCAACTGGATAATTCCTTGTTATGTGTGTATATTAGTGGGACGTTGTCCTGTGCACTGTAGGATGTTTAGAAGTGTCTGTGGCCGCTACTCATTAGATGCCAGTAGCACCCCCCGACACACACACACAATTATGTAGCACAATTATGGCCAACAATGTATCCAGACATTGCCAAATGTCCCATGGCACCAAAACTCCCTGTTGAGAACCACTGGTATAGACAAAACTAAGACATCCACACTAACACATCTGCACATACAGCACACTGTTGCAGTTAAAGTATTTTATACCATTTATAGACAATAAAACAAGACAACAAGATCTCCATAAGCAGTTATGTAAAGAGGTGTCTGCTTGCTTTAGTTTTCCTGCCAACCTCAACTCCACTGAGGGATTGGCTTAAGGAAGGTGTTGCAAGCCTGAGAGAAAGTAGCTCTTGATCACTGAGGCTTCTGATATCCCCTTTGATTTTGCATTGAATGTCTTACATGGTCTTACCTTAGTCCCAGGTCCTGCATTTACAACCAAAATGACCCACTGACATTCACACCAAAACCAACTGAGTTTCAGTTGGTTTTTACTTTCTCAGCTTGTCATTCCATAGCATGTCAATGGCTCTCAGCAATAGCCATCTAATGCTACTTCCTCCATGGGTTTCAAATGCTTGACACATCACACCTCCTAATGGATTCACTTCCAAATCCACCACCAGTGAGAGTGTTAGGAGTTGGACTTCTGCCTTGTACTGGGGGCTCTCTGGCTCCTTTTACCTTGTTGTCAGCTTGGCAGCAAGGATTCCCCTCCCAAACTCCATGGCACTTTCTCAGGTTATATTTGGCATGGACTGTCATAGGTTGGGTTTTCTGGATGCACATGCTGAGATTGAATTTATGGTAAAAAAATGTTTGTTAGGAATTCACAGTAAAGAACAAAAAGGAAGGAGCAGAGTCAAGTAGTTTGCAAAACAACTGTGATGGAGGCTCCACAAAGCCTCCAGAATCCTGGGGGTGGTAGTGAGGGGAAGTCTCAAGCAGACATTGGTCTTCAGAGATGTCTTCTGTGAGGTTGAAAGTTTTGGGGCATTTTATTCCCACCTTGCTCAGCTTCCTGATGTGGGTGTCTGGGAAGGGTATGACTTTGAGTGAGGCAGCTTCTCTTCAGCTTAGGTGGCCCCTGAGGGATCTGAGCATTAAAGATTGTCTGTTGACCACATCCCAGCCAGTGAGGCAGAAAGTTTTGCCTTGAAGGGAATTCTGAGCAGGCATCTTCTGTTTCCCACATTACTGTGTACTCCTTTTTATACATCTGCAAAACCCAAGACCAGGCAGGCAGAGACAGGTCCACTCTTTCTTATTTGACTCTGTGGTTTCAGCATCTTCAATTGTCATCTTAAAACTGAATCTAGGAGAGGATTGGAGTAAGGACAACTTTGGCTCTACCACATCCTGCTGAATTCTCTTAGCAAATACACACTTACTTGTGGAAAGTTAGTGTGTACCTTACTTCCCCTTTGTCTTTGTACTTGCCTTTGGAATCTTTTTGAAAATTTTGGTTCTCTGGCTTGTCAATCATGTTTGGCCGACTGATCTGCAATATGATCACCCACCTTGAGTTTATGTGATCTCTTAGACATAATCAGTCACGATCACTGGTTCTTTGGGCCCACATTGCTACAGATCAGCCATCTACCTGGAGCCACCCTCTCCCTGGTCATGCTGACTTAGTGGATCTCTGATGGTGCTGTTGGCGCTATTCTTGTCATCAGACTCTGATGTAGCCATAGCAGGGCTCAGTTTCTCCACTGGGATGTGACATTCCCTTTTCTTCCCACCACCCTGCCCACCCACATGTTCTCCAGTTGGAAAGGGGAGAGGATTTGATGAGCCTGACTTGCACATATACTTTTAAAAATGTGTCTTCTCCTGTCAGTATTTCTTCCTCCAGCATCCAGAACGTTATATTATAAAACAGTCCTTTTAAAAGAGTATTCTTAACCCATGGGAAAGACTTTCCATTTATGCAAATTTGGGCATTATGGAAGGCTGGTGCCAGTGAGTCTTCCTGGCATTTCCATATTATATTAGTAATAAGTTACTGTATAGACTCACAAGGTGTGCTCTGATTGTATTACCTAAATGAAAAATGGGAATACAATTCCAAGAGAATTGAATTCTGCCAAATTAGTTTAGGGCTTCTCCTGGATTATTTTGCATTGTATTTTAAGAGAAGAATTTCTTTGTATGTTCAGGCTCAGATTTTATTTTGTTGGACAATCCCAGGCTAACAAAGGTTGTAAGGGCACTACAAGAAAATTTTGTTTGTTTGATCTTAAACCGTATTAGAGTAAGTTGCTGGACTGATGATCCATCACTCCTGAAGATTTTAGTTTACTTTTTCTATAAAGTAGGAAGTTCTCCTGTGTAACTACAAATAAAGCATCCATATGATGACATTAACTAGGATGCACTACAATCACCTCTTCTTCAGAACGCATTTAACTTTTGCCAATTGTCCCAGCAATGTCCTTTATAACAAAAAGTATGTATAACAACAGTTCAGGATCTGCTATAATGTTTCTTTCATTTCCTTCAGCCTGGAGCCATTGTTTAGAAGGTTCTTAATTTTCATAACCAGACACTTTTGAAAATTATGGAACTTTATAGAATTTATCTCAATTTGGGTTTCTCCAATCCTTTATCATGATTAGATTTAGCTCGTGCATCTTTGACAGGGATATCACAAGAATGATGTTGGGCTCTTTTCCCATTAATTAGTGTACAATTTCAATTAGTCCCATTACTGGTGATAAGTTTGATTAGTTGATCATGGTGGCATCTGCCAAGCTTCTCTGTTAAAAAAAAATACTACTCTTTTGGGAATGAGCATTTTGTAAGAAATTACTGTAGGACTATAAATAGACCATTCCTCATAAATATTTCAATTTATTTCTGTCAGTATGGATTCACAGCTTCCTGTTTTAGTCAATAGATTATAATCCATTACCATCAATTTTCATGTTCAAACTGGTGGCCTCTTCAAATAGTTTTCTGTCATCTTTTGACACACCTTTATCTTTCTCTGTTTACTTTCTTGTTTTTTGGCACAAGATGTTCAAGGCTGGCACTTTCCTTGCATAAGCCTTGAAGTTAACCATTTCTCTAAGAAGTTCTGGTTCCTCTGAGTGGAGAGCAGTATTGAGAACCCAAGATGTAGACACTAGTAGTGCTTACTGCCATTGAGGAGTGCTACTCCCAAACCCTCGCTCTCAGTGGCTAGAGCTAAGGAATATATGGACGAATTTGTGTTTACACATGTACTGTACATTTACATCTATATCCACTTTTCATTTTGAGACAGAGTCATGTTCTGTCACCCTAGCTGGAGCTCAGTGGTGCAATCATTGCTCACTGCAACCTTTGCCTCCTGGGTTTAAGCAGTTTTTCTGCCTCAGCCTCCTGTGTAGCTGGGATTATAGGCATGAACTACCACATCCAGCTAAATTTTTGTATTTTTAGTAGAGATGGGGTTTCACTGTGTTGGCTAGGCTGGTCTTGAACTCCTGATCTCAAGTGATCTGCCCGCCTTGGCCTCCCAAAGTACTGGGATTACAGGCGTGAGCCACTCTGCTTGGCTACATTCATATATATATTTGAATATATTTAATAGATATATGTATGTATGTATGTGTATGTGTGTATGTGTGTATGTGTGTTTATGTAAAATATGTGAACGTATGCTCACAGCAATACCTGCAATCTCAACTCAACACCACAGGGTTTATTTGAGTTTTTTCTCTTTTCACTTATGTGTATACTGCTGATATGGTTTGACTGTGTCCCCACCCAAATCTCATCTTGAATTGTAGCTACTATAATTCCCATGTGTTGTGGGAGGGACCCCGTAGGAGATAATTGAATCATGGGCTAGTTCCCCCATACTGTTCTCATGGAAGTGAGTAAGTCTCATGAGATCTGATATAAGGGGCTTCCCCTTTCAGTTAGCTGTTTTCTCTTGCCTGCCACCATGTAAGATGAGACTTCACTCCTCATTCACCTTCCACCACGATTGTGAAGCCTCCTCAGCCTCATGGAACTGTGAGTTCCTTAAACCTTTTTCCTTTATAAATTAGCCAGTCTTGTGTATGTCTTTTTTTTTTTTTTTTTTGAGATGGAGTTTTGCTTGTCACTCAGGCTGGACTGCGATGGAGCTATCTCAGCTCACCACAACCTCTGCCTCCCAGGTTCAAGTTATTCTCCTGCCTCAGCCTCCTGAGTAGCTGGGATTACAGGCATGAGCCACCACGCCCAGCTAATTTTGTATTTTTAGTAGAGATGGGATTTCTCCATGTTGGTCAGGCTGGTCTTGAACTCCTAAGTCAGGTGATCTGCCTGCCTCAGCCTCCCAAAGTGCTGGGATTATAGGCCTAAGCTACCATACCCTTCTGGGTATGTGTTTATTAGCAGCATTAGAACAGACTAATACAACTCCCCTCTCCAATAGTGAAAAAACTGATTCATTTATACTCAATATATTTATTTATTTGGTCAAAATCTTTCCTCTGTGTGCCTTGGACCAATACCTAACTTTCTGTCATTGCACGGCCTCTTCTTCTATAGGGAGTGCTCTCATCACCCTAACTGGGCTCTTACACCCGTGCTAGACCAGGCTCTACCCTGCAGGCATACCTTTGTCACCCTATTCAGGCTATTCCAGAAGTATTGGGACCTTCCTCACCTGGACTGGACTCTGACATTCTGCACCAGGCTGACCTCTGTGTGTGGACATTTTTTTACCCCAACTGGGCTCCCATACACCATGACAGAATGCCCCTCCTGTGGACGCTCTTCTCACTCCCCTTGTTCTCTGACATTCCCTCTGGTCATCATGACCACCTGCCCATTGCCTCCTCCGCTCCTGCACAAATCCCAAACCTTGCCTGGCCCCATCAGGTGGCTTTTGTATTAGAAGAAAGGAGAAGAAACAGAAGAGAATGTGGAAGAAGAGTAGCCTAGTGCTTAATCATGTTTTACTGGAATTCACAGTTTCTGGTAATTGGCATTCAATCTGACTCCTTAAGCTTAATCTTTTATAAATTTTACCAAACCCTAATTTAACTTGTACATATCTATACATATGTTAACATCTAAATAAGCTTTATTCATATTCATTGAGCCAAATTATAAAAAAAATAAGACAAGTGATGTGGAATAGAGCTTATTAATAGTTAAGTATGAGAACCTGTTTTCTGCAAAGGTCCTGATTTTCATATAACTCCTTTTTCAAATCACTGTTTATGTATATATAAACATGTATGCATTTTCACATGGGTAATGAGAACACGTAAACACTAGAAAATCACATGATTGATTATTGATGGATACTATGCATTTTATTTCCCAAGTGAAAACTATCTTGAGCATGATTTTACAAATATTTACTGAAACACCTAAAATGAGAGCAATAAGCCAGTTTTTATTTAGAAATTTTACAACACATATTTTTCAGTGTTAGGCTTTCTGTGCAAAAGAAATCTCTTTAACTGAACTGTTTTGCAGCTGTTCAACAATGACTTTAAATACCAGCTAAAACTAAATGTCTTTGTAAAATAATGCTTTTGGAATTGGGTTAATTTTTTTTTTTCTTTAAAGAAAGCTATTACTTAATAACAAACTGGCAGTCACTAAATGTCACTTGACTTTAAATATCGTGCTTTTCATCTTCAATGAACATAGGTGGGGTTATCTTTTTGTTTCTTTTTACACAAAAATCGATTCTGAGCAAACTCATTGAAGATTTGGGAATGAAAGTGTTTGACATGGTTGTAAAGTAGAGCAACAAAAAAGATTGACTGCAGATTTGCTTTCTAAGAACCCACTCCTTACTCCCCTCATTTTCAAATCGAACACCATTGAGCATTGCTGTGCAGCTGTAAAACACTGCTTTTCCGTCAAGAAGACTCTTACTCACCAGTTTTCTGTCAGGCTGGTACCTTATAAAGCCTCACTTACGCTGCCTTTCCTTGCTCCCAATGCTATTATGTCCTTCATGGGATGCTGTCATCTTCAAGGCTAGACACAATTCCTTGCGACCACCAAGACCAACCTGCATCCAAGACTCATCATAGAAACACTAGTTATTTATAATTTCATAATTTCTGTTTCTCGTCTCTCTTCCAATCAATTAATAGCTGCTTAAGGACCAACAAATTGCTCCCAACAATGAGGGGTACCATGAGAGATTAAGAAGTGGTAAAAGGTAAGATCTTGGCCGTATATTTCACCATTTAATGGGAGACAGAGCTGACATACATACCCCAAGGAGTAAAAATAATAAAAATGTAGTTCTTAAAGATCTTAGTGTAGCCGAACATTTTTTATGGCCAGGCCCAGTAATTGCAAGTTCTGAGGCAGGAGTACAAATGAAGTTTCACCAATAATATGTTAATTTTTTAAATATTCAGACAAAGCTAGGAAGTTGTTGAATAAAATATGTTTTTCTTCCTTCATTGACAAAGATTATTTTATAATGAAGAAGTAAAAACGTTTTGGCAAAGCTTTGGTCTTTATATGACTGACAGTTGATAAAATACCAAAAATGAGTGATTTCAGTTATTATTGAGTATGCCTGATATTATTTTGATAGTCTTGTTAATGTTAAGATAACTCAATAAATATACACATAATTCACAATCCATTACATGCTTATTCTATAAGATTTATTTTTTTCATCAAAATTACTAAGTATTCATAGTTACAATCTTCATATACTTTGTTTTCTAGTTACAGTAATGATTTAAGACACTAAGATCATTAATATAATTGCATTAGTAATGAATTTAAAAATATATTTCTTAAAATATAAATCAATTTCTTCAAATAGTTTTTTTATTGTAAAATATTCAGTTACTCAGTACTATCTATCACCATAAATGCATAACTAAAAATTATATAAATTTAATTGAGAAATAGCAGAAAAGCAACATTTAAATAAAATTAAAATTTTAATTCTTTTAAATTTTTAAATTTTTATTAAAACAATTTTTAAAATTTTTTAATGTTTTAATTTGTAGTTTAAAATGTTCTTCCAGCTGCCCATGTGTCATACCTCATGTCTACTGCGTCTGGTAAAATATGTCTTTGTAAATAAATAAATTTTGGAATACTATGAACTTTTTAACATTGCACAAAGCTTCTAGTCACTGTTCGTAATTGTTGCAAATGCCATGCTAAATTATGACTACTTCCACAAGCACAAATTGGATCAGTAATTGAAGCAAGAAAAGGGCCACTTACACTTGGCCGTCCTGGGAAACAATACTTTGTTATGCAAAACTCCACTACAAGCATGCAAACTGAGAATAAAGGTGCAGCAATTTAATTTGTCTTGTCCTTTACCAAAGCCCGTCTTGTTTTCAAATATCCCTGTGCTCTAAAGCAGTGTTCCTATCAAACACTGACAGTGCCACAGTGTCAGATCCTTTACGGTATTCGCTCATAGTCAAATGCACCATAGGGAAATAGAGGTGGAAAAGAATTTCCCTAGGACCTGAACAGTGTTGTCATAAAAGTGAATGTCTAGGTTATGGGCAGGAATATTTAGATTACGGGCGGCCAGTACTGAGCAGTTGATTCTGATTTACAGAGATACACACGTTCTTTTGTGAATGCAGTGTGTGTGTGTATGTATGTATGTGTGTCTGTGTGTGTAGGGGAGGGAGAGAGGAAGAGAGAGAGAAAAGAGAGAGAAAGAGATAGAGAAATAGAGAGGGAGAGAAGAGAAGAGAAGAGAAGAGGAGACCTCCAAAGCTCAAAACCCTAAGCGAGGAACTTTCTTGCCTGAGTCTAAAGTAGTCTATAAATTTGGAAACATCAATTAATTTAAATTAAAATAAGACTTTGTAGTGAGGGTGAGAATTGATCCTAGCTTCAGAGAACATACAGGATTTAGGAAGGAAAAGCGAAGAGGGAGTGAGCATTCTGGGCGAAGGTAACAACGCACACACTGAGAACAAATGTATTGTGGCAAATGGTAGGACCTGCCTGACTAGATTTCTGCTATTGGAAAGAAATGGCACAAGCTCATGAGAATAGAGACTATATGAAAGTAAAAGGAATTTGATTTAGGTAATTGGTTCATGTGCTGGCAGTGACAGGCTAATAGTGGTGTTTCAGTGAAGATAATAGCCAAAAGTGCAAAAGTTATTGACAAAAGAAGAGACTTGAGAGAGAGCAGTTAGAAATGTACCATCGTAAATCTAAGTGGGATTGATAAAAGCCAGGATAGGCTAGCCGTGGGCTAGAGAAATAGGATGTGTGTTGGCAGTGTCACAGGCAGGTCATAGCCAGAGTTGGGTGCGTTTTTGTTTTCTTCCAAATTTGGACATTAAAATTAAGGAAAGGAAAGTCCTTTTGTGGATAACCTGCTAATTTCTATGTCTAAATCGAATACATAAAATATGTATGGAGGAGGTGTAGAGAGGGAAGGGTATAGGGTTGACTAAAGCCAGGGGCAATGGAAGAAATTCTCCTATTTCACACTTTTCAATGGATTTCACTTTCTGTACTTAAGCAATTCTACTGTCTCACTTCTTTGCCAGCTTTGCTGAATCTTTTGTTTGTGTTGTGACATCCTTCATGTTATTTGGCCTTCAAGACAAAGCTGAAAGTTACAGAAGGCAAATTTGAAGAGGGCAATTTAATAGGATTGGGAGTCAATGATATTATAAGCTAGATTTTTGGCTAAGAAAAAGATGCAGAAAATACTTAATCATTAAGGTAAAATGATTAGGCTTAGCTTAATTTTGCTATTCTTCTAATTTGTAACAAGTTCAGGTCAGGTTTTCTCCAAAGACTTAAATCAGAAGACATGGCATTTCAGGCCCTCTGATGGGTTAGATAGCATTGTTATTACTACTGGAATAGTAGAATGTTCTATGTCAGTGTGTGTGCATTCACACATTGTGAACCTTTCTCATGCCTGCCAATGGGGTTTCCTTTTCAGAAGTTCAAGGGTTTTGTCTGTCTTGGACTTCAAATGAGGATATGTTTAGGAAGCTGTATTTCAAAGTTAGTGAGCACATTCCTCCCATGTTTCCTTGCCTTCACATACTGCTTTTGTTATTCCATAAACTGGCTAAATGGAGTAGAAGGTTTATTTAAATTTCTATCTAATTTGAAATTTGTGTATCTGTGCTATTGACATTTGCATTCAAAAAGATGCAGTGTACTTTATGATTTTTGAGGTAAAACATGTCTTACAATTTCTACTTGAAATATCAGAACACTTCTGGGGCATTAAAATGACTAATGTGAATATGAATACATAATTTGTTAAAAGTGGATACAGCCCTTTGTCAGATGGGTAAACTGCAAAAATTTTTTCCCATTCTGTTGGTTGCTGATTCACTCTAGTGACTGTTTCTTTTGCCATGCAGAAGCTGTGGAGTTTGATTAGGTCCCATTTGTCTGTTTTGGCTTTTGTTGCCAATGCTTTTGGTGTTTTGGTCATGAAGTCCTTGCCTACTCCTGTGTCCTGAATGGTTTTGCCTAAATTTTCTTCTAGGATTTTTATGGTGCCAGGTCTTATGTTTAAGTCTTTGATCCATCTGGAGTTAATTTTAGTGTAAGGTGTCAGGAAGGGGTCCAGTTTCTGCTTTCTGCACATGGCTAGCCAGTTTTTCCAACACCTCTTATTAAACAGGGAGTCCTTTCCCCATTGCTTGTTTTTGTCAGGTTTATCAAAGACTGTATGGTTGTAGATATGTTATATTGCCTCTGATGCCTCTGTTCTGTTCCATTGGTCTATATCTCTGTTTTGATACCAGTACCATGCTGTTTTGATTACTGTAGCCTTGTAGTATAGTTTGAAGTCCAGTAGTGTGATGCCTCCTGCTTTGTTCTTTTCGCTTAGAATTGACTTGGCTATGCAGGCTCTCTTTTGGTTCAAGGTGGTTTTTTCCAGTTCTGTGAAGAAAGTCAATGGTAGCTTGATGGGGATAGCATTGATTCTGTAAATTACTTTGGGCAGTATGGCCATTTTCACGATATTGATTCTTTCTAACCATGAACATGGAATATTTCTTTATCTGTTTGTGTCCTCTCTTATTTTGTTGAGCAGTGGTTTGTAGTTCTCCTTGAAGAGGTCCCTTACGTTCCTTGTAAGTTGTATTCCTAGGTAATTTATTCTCTTTGTAGCAATTATGAATGGCAGTTCATTCTTGATTTGGCTCTCTTTAAGTCTGTTATTGGTGTATAGGAATGCTTGTGATTTTTGCACATTGATTTTATATCCTGAGACTTTGCTGAAGTTGCTTATCAGTTTCAGGAGTTTTTGGGCTGAGGCGATGGGGTCTGCAAATAGAGACAATTTGGCTTCCTCCTTTCCTATTAGAATACTCTTTATTTCTTTTTCTTGCCTGATTGCTCTGGCTAGAATTTCCAGTACTATATTGAATAGGAGTGGTGAGAGAGGGCATCCTTGTCTAGTGCCAGATTTCAAAGGGAATGCTTCCAGTTTTGGCCCATTCAGTATGATATTGGCTGTTGGTTTGTCATAAATAGCTTTTATTACTTTGAGATATGTTCCATCAATACCAAGTTTATTGAGGGTTTTTAGCATAAAGGGCTGTTGAATTTTGTCAAATGCCTTCTCTGCATCAATTAAGATAATCATGTGGTTTTCGTTTTTGGTTATGTTTATGTGGTGAGTTACATTTATAGACTTGTATATGTTGAACCAGCCTTGCATCCTCGGGATGAATCCAACTTGATCATGGTGGATAAGCTTTTTGATGTGCTGTTGCACTCGGCTTGCCAGTATTTTATTGAATATTTTTGCATCTATGTTCATCATGGATATTGGCCTGAAGTTTTCTTTTTTTGTTGAGTCTCTGCTGGGTTTTGGTATCAGGATGATGTTGGTCTCAAAAAATGATTTGGGAAAGATTCCCTCTTTTTGAATTATTTGGAATAGTTTCAGAAGGAATGGTAACAGTTCCTCTTGGTGTGTTTGGTAGAATTTGACTGTGAAACCATCTGGACCTGGGTTTTTTTTGTGTGGTAGGCTCTTAATTGCTGCCTCAACTTCAGACCTTGTTATTGGTCTATTCATAGTTTCAAGTTCCTCCTGGTTTAGGCTTCGGAGGATGAAAGTGTCCAGGAATTTATCCATTTCTTCCAGGTTTACTAGTTTATGTGCGTAGAGTTGTTTGTAATATTCTCTGATGATGGTTTGAATTTCTGTGGAATCTGTGGTGATTTCCCCTTTATCTTTTTTTATTGCATCTATTTGGTTATTCTGTCTTTTCTTTTTTATCAATCTGGCTAGTGATCTATTGTGTTGATCTTTTCAAAAAACCAGCTCTTGGGTTTACTGATTTTTTGAAGGTTTTTTTGTGTCTCTATCTCCTTCAGTTCTGCTCTGATCTTAGTTATTTCTTGTCTTCTGCTAGGTTTTGAGTTTTTTTGATCTTGCTCCTCCAGCTCTTTCAATTTTGACGTAAGGGTGTCAGTTTTGGATCTCTCCACTCTTCTCATATGGGCACTTATTGCTATATATTTTCCTCTAGAGACTGCTTTAAATGTGTCCCAGAGATTCTGGTATGTTATGTCTTCATTCTTGTTGGTTTTGAAGAACTTCTTTCTTTCTGCCTTCATTTTATGGTTTATCCAAATCAACATTCAAAAGCCAGTTGTTCAGTTTCCATGAGGCTGTGCGGTTCTAAATTAGTTTCTGAATTCTGAGTTCTAACTTCATTGCACTATGGTCTGAGAGAGTGTTTGTTATGATTTCAGTTGTTTTGGATTTGCTGAGGACTGATTTACTTCCAATTATGTGGTCAATTTTAGAGTAGGTGTGATGTGGTGCTGAGAAGAATGTATATTCTGTGGATTTGGGGTGGAGAGTTCTGTAAATGTCTATCAGGTTTGCCTGTTTCAGGTCTGAGTTCAAGTCCTGTATATCCTTGTTAATTTTCTGTCTGGTTGATCTGTCTAATATTGACAGTGGAGTGTTCAAATCTCCCACTATTATTGTGTGGGAGTCTAAGTCTCTTTGTAAGTTGTTAAGAACTTGCCTTATATATCTGGGTGCTTCTGTATTGGGTCCATATATATTTAGGATCGTTAGCTCTTCTTGTTGTATCGATCCTTTTACCATTATGTAATGCCCTTCTTTGTCTCTTTTGATCTTTGTTGCTTTAAAGTCTCTTTTATCAGAGATGAGAATTGCATCTCCTGCTTTTTTTTGTTCTCCATTTTCTTGGTAAATCTTCCTCCATCCCTTTATTTTGAGCCTTTGTGTATCCTTGCATGTGAGATGGGTTTCCTGGATGCAGCACACCTATGGGTTTTGGCTTTTTATCCAATTTGTCAGTCTGTGTCTTTTGATTGGTGCATTTAGCCCATTTACATTTAGTGTTAATATTTTTCCGTGTGAATTTGATACTGCCATTTTGATGCTAGCTGACTGTTTTGTCCGTTAGTTGATGCAGAGTCTTCATTTTGTTGATGCTCTTTAGCATTTGGTATGTTTTTGGAATGGCTGGTACTGGTTGTTCCTTTCTATGTGTAGTGCCTCTTTCAAGAGCTCTTGTAAAGCAGACCTTGTGGTTACAAAGTCTCTGAGTGCTTGCTTGTTTGAAAAGGATTTTATTCTTCCTTCACTTATGAAGCTCAGTTTGGCTGGATATGAAATTCTGGGTTGAAAGTTCTTTTCTTTAAGGATGTTGAATATTGGCCCCCACTCTCTTCTGTCTTGTAGGTTTTCTGCTGAGAGATCTGCTGTGAGTCTGATGGGCTTCCCTTTGTGCGTGACCTGACCTTTCTCTCTGGCTGCCCTTAGCATTTTCTCCTTCATTTCAACCTTGGTGAATCTGACGATTATGTGCCTTTTGGTTGCTCTTCTTGAGGAATATCTTTGTGGTGTTCTCTGTATTTCCTGGACTTGAATATTGGCCTGCCTTGCTAGGTTGGGGAAATTTTCCTGGATAATATCCTGAAGAGTATTTTCCAGCTTGGATTCATTCTCTTCGTCACATTCAGGTACACCTATCAAATGGAGATTAGGTCTTTTCACATAGTCCCACATTTCTTGGAGACTTTATTCATTCATTTTTGTGCTTTTTTTCTCTAATCTTGCCTTCTCATTTTATTTCATTGAGTTGATCTTCGACTTCTGATATCCTTTCTTCTGCTTGGTCAATTCGGCTGTTGAAACTTGTGCATGCTTTGTGAAGTTCTCATGTTGTGTTTTTCAGCTCCCTCAATTCACTCATATTCCTCTCTAAGTTGTCCGTTCTTGTTATCATTTCCTCAAATCTTTTTTCAAGTTTCTTAGTTTCTTTGCATTGAGTTAGAACATGTTCTTTTAGCTCACGGAAGTTTCTCATTACCCACCCTCTGAAGTCTGATTCTGTCATTTCGTCACATTCATTCTCCATCTAGCTTTGTTGCCTTGCTGGTGAGGAGTTGTGGTCCCTTGTAGGAGGTGAGGTGTTCTGGTTTCGGGTGTTTTCCTCTTTTTTGCACTGGTTTCTTCTCATCTTTGTGGATTTATCCACCTGTCATCTGAGTAGTTGCTTATTTTCTGATTGGGTCTCTGAGTGGACGTCCAGATTGTTGATGGTGAAGCATTTCTGTTTCTTAGTTTTCCTTCTAACAGTCTGGCCCCTCTGCTGTAGGACTGCTGAGGTCCACTCCAGGCCCTGCTTGCCTGGGGTACACCTGTAACAGCTGTGGAACCGTGAGGGATGCTACCAGTTTCTTCTTCTCTGATCTTTGTCCCTGAATGATGCCTGCCAAATGTCAGTCTTATCAGTCCTTTGTAAGGTGACTCTTTGGATATATGGGGGTCAGGGAGCTGCTTTAGGAGACTGTCTGTACTTTATACTTGAGGAGACAGTCTGTACTTTATAGGAGTTCAAGTGCTGAGCTGTGAGCTCCATTGTTCATTCAGGGCTGCTAGGCAGGTACGTTTAAGTCTGCTGCAGCAGAACTCATAAAGCCCCTTTTTGTCCTCAGGTGCTCTGTCCTGGGGAGTTAGGGCTTTATTTATGAGTATTTGTTGCACTGTCCTGCCCAGCAAGGAGGCAGTCTAATCACTGCCTGCCTGTAGTGGCTATGCTGTGCTGTACCGTGGGCTCTGCCCTGTTACTGTGGGCTCCGCCCTGATGTCGTGGGCTCTGCCCTGATGTCATGGGCTCCACCCTGCTGCCATGTGTAATTCCCTGTAGTCTTGTTTATATGGGTGTGGTTAGAGCTGCCATGGTGATGGTGGCCTGCCTCTGTAGTGGCGGACTCCTTCTGTTATGACAGGTTGCCTCAGCAACGGCAGGCTGCGTCAGCAATGGCAGAGTACCTCCATAGGGGTCCAGTGCCTCGGTAATTGCGAATGCCCCTCCCCCACTGAGCTGCACCATCTTGGGTTCAGCTGTGCTTGCTGTGAAACGCTCAACCCCAAGCATTTCCAGTTGCTGTTTTGTTTGTTTTTGTGGGGGTGGGACGCGCCGAGCCTGATCACCTGGCTCCCTGCCTCAGAGACCTTTTTTTTTTAAGTTGAACAGTTGACTCTCTCCCAGGTGTTCCAGTCACCTGCTAAAAGGACACCGGGATCTGTGTGACTTTCCGTGCAGCAACCCACTGCACTGGCTAGAACAACGTTGCTGCCTGGGAATCTCCTGGCCTGGCGTTCTGTTTAAGTCCCGTTTAATCAGATGAATGTGCTAGTCTGCCTTCCAAAATCTCCAACTGCTGGTTTAACAGGGCAACCAAACCAGTGTATTTTGTACGGAGTGCCGCTGCGCTGCGGCCACGACCCAAACAGCCATGCCAGCCCAAACAGCCATGCTGGCGGCCCGTGGGGCTCCTACACCTGGGAATTTCCGGGTCTGTGGGCAATAAAAATCCATCTGGAAATGCGGCATCCACTCACACTCTGCGCTTTCAGTGGAAGCTGCAATCCTGAGTTGGTCCTCATAAAATTCTTAAGCAACATTATTTTTATGCTGTGGTTTTCAGTAATACATTGTCTCCTTCAAGGAAACTCAAATTAAATATACAAATATTTCTGCAGTGCCTTATGTTTAATGGCTCTGTGCTAGGCACTAAACCATTTTATACAAACTTATATGGTATAAACTAGGGCTATATATGTTACATTAGAGCTCTTTAGAGAATATAAGGTGAACAGGCTCCTAATCATGACTCTTGTATGGCAAGTTTGTGCTGTAGATTTATACTATGGGTTGTTTAGAATGGTTAAATAACTTTTGAAGAAGTAGTTTTGTTTATTTGTTTGTTTTGAGGCAGAGTCTCGCTCTTTCACCCTGGCTGGAATGCAGTGGCATGATCTTGGCTCACTGCAACCTCTGTCTTCTGAGTTCAAGTGATTCTGGTGCCTCAGGCTCCAGAGTAGCCAATACAGGCACATTCCACCACACTTTGCTAATTTTTGTATTTTAGAGATGGGGTTTTGCCCTCTTGGCCAGGCTGTTCTCAAACTCCTGGCCTTAAGCGATCCATTACCTTGGCCTACCAAGTGCTGGGATTATGCACCTGGGCAGAGGAGGTAGTTTTTAATGTTACATGAAGTATAACCTACTGGCTTAAGAGAGACAAAATTTCAATTTGTATTAGGAAGTCATTTACAAAAATGCTATATGTGGCCCAGTGGAAGGCTGCTGCCCATAGTTTAAGAAAGAATAGAGCTTGGGATTCAGTAAAAGCCAAGTCCAGAGGAGATGGCCTTTGCCAGTCCCAGGAGAGTAACATAGTTTAGCAGTAGGATTCTGGACCCAGGCACCATACCGTAGCTAAAAGAGAACTCATTCCAATTTGAGAAGCAGATTCAAATTAGAAAACAAAAGACAAGACTGATTGTGGTAGCTCACACCTGTAATCCCAGAACTTTGGGAGGCCGAGACAGGTGGATCACAAGGTCAGTAGTTTGAGACAAGCCTGACCAACACATTGAAACCTTTTCTCTACTAAAAACACAAAAATTAGCTGGGCTTGGTGGCACATACCTGTAATCCCAGCTACTCAGGAGGCTGAGGCAGCAGAAGTACTTGACTCCAGGAGCCTGAGGTTGTAGTGAGCTGAGATCCTGCCACTGTACTCAAGACTCGGTGATAGAGAGAGACTCCGTCTCAAAAATAAAAAAAACGCAAAGAAAACAAAAGACAATTTACTGAGAATTGGGGAAAGGAGAAGATTTAGAATAGACCGATAATTATTGCAGGGTGTTCCTATCAGAGCTAAAGGATTATAATAAGGCAGTCTCCTATGTAGCCATCTTCTCTCTTAGCATCTTGTTGGATCATGGATAAGCCCCCACCTCCATCTCCTTTTTTGAACTGTCTTGGATATACAAGAGATGTCCCCAGCTACTGTGGTTGTCTAATGAGATTTGTCCTTTTGATCATAGCTTGCTGATCCAAGTGTGGACTCCTAACCCAGGGTGAGTTAACCAGATTTAGTTTCCTAGGAATATAGAGATTGGAGCTGAGCAACACAGGGACAGAAGCCATCTACTTTATGATGGTGTCTTGATAAGTGCTGCTCAGACAGTCCTGAGAACATATATTAACTCCAGCATATGCTGAGGATGCCTTACCAATTGGAGTCTCACTTTTCCTATTTATAAATGGTTATACCAATCTATTTCTATAATTCCATTGTGAAAAAATGAAATGCAATAGATCTAAATTCTTAGTTGAATGAACGGCAGTAGTAACTGCTCAGTGAGTGTTAGTTTCCTTTCTATGTATTCTCTGATCTTAAGAGCAGTGATTCCAGAGGTTTCTTCTCACGCCTATAATCCCAGCACTTTGGGAGGCCGAGGTGGGTAGATCACGAGGTCAACAGATCGAGACCATCCTGGTCAACATGGTGAAACCTCGTCTCTACTAAAAAATACAAAAAATTAGCTGGGCATAGTGGCACATGCCTGTAATCCCAGCTACTTGGGAGGCTGAGGCAGGAGAATTGCCTGAACCCAGGAGGCGGAGGTTGCGGTGAGCCGAGATGGTGCCATTGCATTCCAGCCTGGGTAACGAGCGAAACCCCGTCTCAAAAAAAAAAAAAATTACTCTGTCAGTTTGGGCCTTGGTTATAGTCTCTTAAAGCCAACAAGAAACTCTTTATAATGAAAGAAAAGTAAGATGTCGCAAATAACTTTAGCAGTTGCATTACCTTTAGTTTGCTAAGATGGGACTCAATTGAAGAGAGAACAATCCTTGGATATGAAAAAAACGTGATGACATCTTTGTGTAGCATGCTTTATAATAGCACAACCGTTGAAAGAGTTTGTGCCAGACTGAGAATCCAGTGAGAAATGAACATTAATTTATTTCATGTAAACACAAGTGTCTGAGCACAATGCCCTAGATTTTAGCACCTGAACGACATATGCCTTAGTTACTAAACTGTTACTCAGTCTTCCTTTCTTATTAATTTCTGAAAGTAGAGCCAGTATTACCTAAAAAAGAAGTCACGTGGGCCCAGATCTACAGCTAAAATATCAGTGAGGGAGGATAATGTAAACCAGCAACAGATCTAACCTGTATCTGAAATGTCAGGAAAGCAAGTTAATATAAACTAGAGATGGGGGTCAGAACTTTTGGCATAATATTTCTCTGTAGTCCTTTCACTGAAATTTTGATCTCAATGTACATAAAAATACTCTTTAATCTTTTTTATTAGTGAAAGGACAAACTTCATTGCATATAGACTCTACAGACTCAAATATATGGCGATTCTCTAATCTTCCCAATGACAATATTGCCCCCTAAAGTTTTTTGGCTAACATGAGGAGTGAAGAGAGACCAAAGTTTTGTCTGAAATGTGATTCTGGGAACTTCTCCCTATTCTCCTTTTTATAAATTGACATCAAAGCCTGGGCTGATATTTCACCAATGATTTGCAAAGGGCTAACAGTAAATTTTGAGCTTGGCTGGCTCTATGGTGGTCTAAGGGAACCATTCAAGGCTATTTCTTGACTCAGGAAGCTTTCATTATATTGTTTCACAGGAGACTAGATGATCCCCTTCCTGGGCTATACACATAAATATATGATGCTATATATGAATATATGAAGTTCAACAGGGATAGGGTTTCCACAGTGGGAGGGCTCTTCACAGATACCCAATTCTGACCACAAAGGGCATGACTGCCTCTCATGGAGTGACAATGGGGTTTTGGGATCCTGTACTCTTTGTTGTTCCTTCAGTTGTATGTTGTCATTGATAGATCTCATTCTCATTGCCAAACTATGTGTCTTTAGTACTGTAGGTCACCTTACACCTTGCATGACAAATAGGTAAAATCTCAGGCATATAGATGATATAGTCAAACATCTACTTATATTTAATTTTTAAATTCAGCTATACATATTTAAGGGAATTAAATATATTACTTCAGAAATGCTCTTTACACTAATATTTAGGAAATAGTTGTAGTCAAATTCTGCAGTGCAGTGTTGAAAGCAGCACCTTTGCTGTCATGACAATGGTATTTTGAACCATCTAACATGATTCTTTCCATGCCGCTTTATCTTGCTGTCTAGGGTGAGGTGTTGCAATTTTAGTATCTATATATGGAGATGTTATTGGAAATTTTTCTCAAGCTCCAGCTTTAGGACATTCAGTTTTTAATTCATTCTGAGTGTATATTTATATTGCTCTTCCAATGGATCTTTGAAAGGCTTGTTTAAAATGACAATTGCAGTAGAAACAGCTAGGTGTCCACAAACAGTTGTGTGCTATCTTACACTGTTTAGAATCATTACTAGAAAGTAGCTTCCTAGCCAAATTACATTTTCCAAGCCCCTTCCAACTAGTTGGTCCTAGGTGACTAGTTTTGCCAGTGAAATATTAGCAGAAGCAAAGCGCATTGCTTCTGGGATAGGACTCTTAGAAAAGATCTGCCTTTACTGCATTATCTTTCCCCACGTGTCTGGCTACATGATCTCTGTAGCAGCTACTCAATTCTGTGGTGGCTTCATGAAAGCAAACGCAGGCAGCACATAAACAAAAGGGCTTGGCTGTGTTCTCTGGGCTATACTTTGCCGAACCTTGCTGTAGAGGTTTGTCATGGAACTAAAAAAAAAAAGTCTTGGTACTTGAATCACTGCTAGAGGAACATCTCTGAACATCTAGGAATGATTGCAGTTTGCAATTAACTTAGCAAGACCTAAACATTCATTGTTTTAAACAGTGAATATTTGGGGATTTGGAAATGTATTTGTTCCAGTATCCAGCATTGCCCTAATACCAAATCCAACAGAAGACTTGGCGATATCTCTACAGAAATTATTACTAAATGCGAATTGTATTTTTTGTTAGATAAAAAACAAACAAACCAGAGTCTATCCATTTTCAGTGCCCAAAACTGGAAAATTGTTTTAGACTAATATGTTTTCTACCAACTGCATTTACTGTTCAAAATAGAGAAAATGACAGTGTCCTCTGTATTGTAATAAATCTTTTTAAAACGCAAATTTAAGGTGACTTTTTTCTGGGGGATGACTTTAGGGAAAAGTTCATTTTATATTGCAATAGAGGTTGCTGATTATTTCTGCAGCTTTTATGGCACCAGGTGTTGGGAATTAAAGAATGCAATGTCAGGGAGAATTGTGTCAAAGTCTGGGTGAAATTGAATCATTTCTCTTTCTCAATAAGAATCTGTATTTTATAATAGAAAGGACATAAACTTTGAATTTGGATACACTTTTGTTATATATTTGGCCCACCTTTTGTCAATTTATTTACACTCTCTTAGCTCAAGTGTTTACTTAGAAGTGAATAATCTAACCTCATGGAAATGCTTTGACTATTAAATGAGGTCATGTGCACATAATGCTTAGTTAACTCATTTCCCTCTTAAAGAAATCCACTTTCTTATTTTCCACCTGAATTAGGTAATATGCCTTGTGGTATGCTTCTGTATTAAACCAAACATAATCGAAAATTTAAAAGAATCTTCCCATCAAAAAAAATACAATTGGCCGGGTGCAGTGGCTCACGCCTATAATCCCAGCACTTTTGGAGGCTGAGGCAGGTGGATCATGAGGTCAGGAGTTTGAGAACCAGGCTGACCAACATGGTGAAATCCTATCTCTACTAAAAATACAAAAATTAGCGGGTGGTGGTGGTGCGCACCTGTAATCCCAGCTACTTGGGAGACTGAGACAGGAGAATCATTTGAACCCAGGAGGCAGAGGTTGCAGTGAGCTGAGCTCACTCCACTGCACTCCACCCAGTGTGGGTGACAGAGGAAGACTCCATCTCAAAAAAAAAAAAAAACAATTATAAGATGAGCTACAAAGTAAGAGAAAATACATTCAAAACGTGCAAGTGAGCCATAGACTGAGAGAAAAATATTCAATGTGCATATATCTGACAAAGTCCAGAATAAATAAAAACTCGTACAGTCAATGGTAAGAGGACAAACAAAACAAATACAAATGAGCAAAGGCTTGAACACACTTCACAAAATAATACAAATGATCAGCAAGCGTATGGAAAAGTACTCAGTACCTTGTCAAAAAAACATCCACAAGAAGGACTAAAGTTAAGGCTTAAAACACTAAGTGTTGTCAAGACTGTGGCATAATTGATGCTTCAGTGGTGGAAATGGTACTTACTTTGGAAAGCTTAGCAATAAAAAGGAACAAATCACTGACACACCCAATAACATAAAGAAATAACACAATTACACTGAGCCAGGGAAACTAAAAACAAGAGTCCAAATACATGATTTAATTTATATGAAGTTCTAGGACAGGTAAAATTCATTTACGGAAATAGAAATCACAACAGTGGTTTCGTCTGGTAGAAGAGATCAAGTAGAAAAGGATCAAAGAAACATTTTTGAGTAATGGAAATGTCCTATGTCTTGATTGGTATGTTTGTTGTATGAGTAATATATTCATCCAAACTCACCAAGCTGCACTTTTAAAGTTTATACTTCTTAGCATATGTAACTATTACTTGATAAAAAGTATATTACAAAAAGAATGTGAATAATTTAAATGAGTTTTTCCCTCTATAAGCATGAACCTAACACATTGTAGATATGCATAAAATCCTGTACAGATTATCATTTTCAAGTCTGATTCAGTTTTGGTGTTCTAGGTTTGTTCTTTTTTCCTAAAATGCATTTAATTGCTCATTCTTTCATTATGTTGCTACCTTCATTTATGATTAGATTAACTGGTTCCCAATAAAATCTAAAAACAACATCTGGTTTCTTTAATACACTAATTTTCATTATTTGAAATGTTTCATTTTATAATACATACTAAATGTATATACATTTCACTATTTTTATTAAAAATCTCTATTTGTAAAGTGAAGAGTTTTCCAAATCATATAAAAATGGGCAGTAAATTTTCAGTTTTCTCCAAATCATTGACCAATATGCAATTCTGTAAAATTTACAGATCTGATGTTAAAGGAAGAAAGTAGCTGAAATGAATGCATTAGTTAAGGACTATAATCTTCAAATCAAAGAGTCACAGAGAGGATAAAAATGACTAGGAAAGGATCCCTGCTGTTAATCATTTTGAATGCTTTCATAATGTTTAATTTCTTATTGCCAAACAGAATAGCTGAATAGCTTATATTCATTTTTTAGCCAAAGTGTCCTGTTTTGATGGTGATAGTAACCATATTATAAACTAAGAACTAGATGTATTCTCATTTAGGATTAAGGCTTATGGCCTTTTGAACAGTATCATGGTAACTTTTGCTACAGTCTTGTGGTGGGTAATTTTATGTGTCAACATGACTGCATTAAGCAATGCCCAGATAGCTGGAGAAACATTATTTCTGGGTGTGTCTGTGAGGGTGTTGTTATAAATGAGCATTTGAATCCATGGAGTGAAGACAGAAGATTGACCCTCTGTTAGGTGGGCATCATTTACTTTGTTGAGAGCCCAGATAGAACAAAAAGGCAGAAGGAAGGTTCTCTTTTCTCTCTCTTCTTGATTTGGAACATCCATCTTCTCCTGTCCTCAGGCATCAGAACTCCTGGTTCTTAGGTCCTTGGCCTCTGGGTCTGACACCTGCAGCCCACCCCCACCATGTTTCTCCCTTCTCTAGCTTCAGACTGGAAGTTATGTCATTATCAGCTCCCCCATTCATAGGCTTTCAGTCTTGGACTGAATGACACCACCAGCTTTCTTGGTTTTTCCTCCAGCTTGCAGATGTCATGTTGTGGGACTTCATGGCCTTCATAATCATGTGAACAAATTCCCTTAATAAATCTCAAATATATATTCTGTTGGTTCTATTTCTCTAAAGGATACTGATGAACACAGTTTTACCTGTCAGCCATGCCTCATGCATACAAAGAATATACCCATTAGAAATGTCTTAAATGAACAAAGGAGTAAATGCTTCTTCCGATTCCTTGTAACCCTAACTCTCTCAGCACCCACACTCTTCTGGGCTAGCCTGACCTGCAGTGAGGTCCTGTGCATCCTTAAACCACTATCTAGATATGGTATAATGTAGGGCAGATGGAGCTCATTTACTTTGTCTCCAACTTTTCTGGTCTTCTTCATGATTGTTCCCCCTCTAAGAATGAGGGATAATTAATTTTTAGGTAAGTTAGGTTTAAAACTGATATGGTGTGAATCTATGTTTGTGCCAAATCTCACGTCGAATTGTAATCCCCAGTGTTGGAGGTGGGACCTGGTGGGAGGTGACTGGATAATCAGGGCAGAGTTCTTATGAATGGATTAGCACCATTCCCCTTAGTACTATAGGGTGAATGAGTTCTCACAAGATCTGGTTGTTTAAAACTGTGTGACACCTTTCCCCCATCTCTTCCTCCTGTTTCTGACTATGTGAAGTGCCGGCTTCCTTTTTATTTTCCACCATGATTGTAAGTTTCTGGAGGTCTCTCCAGAAACCATACAGATGCCACCATGCTTCCTGTACAGCGTGTGGAACTATGCACCAATTAAACCTCTTTATAAATTACCCACTCTCAGGTATTTACAGCAATGCGAGATCAGACTAATAGAAAAATGTATCTCGATGAAACAATTTAGAAAATATATTTAGGAGGGAGATTCAAAATAGTTAATGATTATTATTGCACTGACACAAACTAATCAGAGGGTCTCCCTGAACCAACAGCCATGTAGCTGCAGTGAGTCGGGGAGGGGAGGGACAACTGAACACCCATCCTGTTTTTAGATGGTGTTTACTGTCTTTACATAAAAATATTTAGGTTCTCAGATTTCTATTACCATCCTCTGCTCTCCATGATGTCATTTTGCATTTGGGTTGTATGGAGAAGGTTGGGGAATCTAGGAGCTTATATTACACTGTGATGTCAGAGTAAATGGGCACCATGGACCACATGCTGGTTCTTGATAAAAACCCTGTTTCTAATAAAAATAAAAAATAGCTGGGTGTAGCGTTGCGCACTGTAATCCCAACTACTCAGGAGGCTGAGGCAGGAGAATTGCTTGAACCTGGGAGGTGGAGATGGAGTGAGCCAAGATCACATTATTGCACTCTAGCTTGGGCAACAAGCGTGAAATTCCACCTCAAACAAAAAACAAACAAAAAGAATTTTCTGGGTTTTCAGCTGGTGTCTTTGAGTTGGGATGATTTTTCTTGGATTATTCAGGAGTTAGTGGTCTCCTCCTGATTCAGCATTGCCTCAACCTTGATACAGAGGACCCTTTCCAAAGTCTGTGTTCCTTCTTTGGTCAGGTAGGGCTACTCCATCAAGGTCCTCAGTCACACTTGCACAGATTTCTGGTCTTACTCACATATTATGGTAACAAAAGACAACTTGGGTTCCCTTTGGATAAATAAAGGTTTTCAGCAGCATCCTTTGATGGGTGATACCAGAGTAGGTTGGAGAGCAATGGCCCTCCATGCATGTGTGTTTGCAGCATCCAAAATGGAACAAGGCAAAAGCTTTTTGCCTGCAGTTCCTCTCAAATATCTGAATGTTCTAAAGTCATCCCTTTCTCTCAAGGCCAGAGGAAGTAAGTAAAACAAAGAGAAAATGAGGCCCTGTGTGCCTTTCTTTCTCTGTCTCCCTTCTTCAGTTTCTCTCCTTTCTCTTACTTTTCTAGAACTACATTTGACTAGCTCATCTTTTTATCCAATTCTCCCTCTTATTTCTAACTTCAGCCTTAGGGTTAATCAAGCATGCAAGGAAGTTTACAAATTGTTTTGCCCATCCCTGCTTGGATGTATTAAATGGCAGCTCAGGGAATTTGTAAAATACTTAAAAAAAAAAACTGGGTATGGTGGCTCTCACTTGTAATCCCTGCACTTTGGGAGGCTGAGGCAGGTGAATCACCTGAGGTCAAGAGTCTGAGACCAGCCTGGCCAACATGGTGAAACCCCATCTCTACTAATAAATAAAAAATTAGCCAGGTATGGTGATGCATGCCTGTAGTCCCAGCTACTTAGGAAGCTGAAGCAAGATAATTGCTTGAACCTGGAAGATGGAGGTTGCAGTGAGCTGAGATCATGTCACTGCACTCTAGTCTGAGCAACAGAGCAAGACTCTCTAAAAAAGAAATTTTTTTTTTCGATTTTGTTAGTTGCCAGTTCACTCTAATGATTGTTTCTTTTGCTGTGCAGAAGCTCTTAAGTTTAATTGGATCCCATTTGTCTATTTTGGCTTTTGTTGCCATTGCTTCTGATGTTTTAGTTATGAAGTCCTTGTTTATGTTTATGTTCTGAATGATATTGCCAATGTTTTCTTCTAGGGTTTTTATGACATTAGGTCTTATGTTTAAGTCTTTAATCTAACTTCAGTTAACTTTTGTATAAGGTGTAAGGAAGGGGTCCAGCTTTAGCTTTCTGCCCAAGGCTAGCCAGTTTTACCAGCACCATTTATTAAATAGGGAATCTTTTCCTCATTGCTTGTTTTTGTCAGGTTTGTCAAAGATCAGATGGCTGTAGATGTGTAGTGTTACTTCCGAGGCCTCTGTTCTGTTCCACTGGCCTATATCTCTGTTTTGGTACCAGTGCCATGCTGTTTTAATTACGGTAGCCTTGTAGTATAGTTTGAAGTCAGGCAGAGACACAGATGAAGCTAGAAACCATCAGTCTGAGCAAACTGACACAGAACAGAAAAGCAAACACCACATGTTCTCACTCATAAGTGGGTGTTGAACAGTGAGAACACATGGACACAGGGAGGGGAACATCCCACACTGGGGCCTGTTGGGGGGTGGGGGAGTTAGGGGAGGGACAGCAGGGCAGGTGGGGGGATTGGGAAGAGATAACATTAGGAGAAACAACTAATATAGGTGATGGGGGGATGGATGCAGCAAACCACCGTGGCATGTGTATACCTATGTAACAATCCCGCACAATCTGCACATGTATCCCAGAACTTAAAGTATAATAAAAGAGAAAGAAAAAGAAATTGGTATGTTAAAGGGAAAGACAAAATAAAAAGCCATCTTGTAACTGTATTATCTTATTTGCTCTATCATGCTGTCTACTACCTTATATTAATGCTTCCTACCCCTTTTAAAAATTATCCTTCCCTAAAGAGTCATTTTAGAATCTTTTTCCTCTGATCCAGTTTTCTTTCTAAGGTTGGTATCTCCCCTTCTAGTCCAGATCCTATCCATCCTTGCTTACACATGGACATCACACTTTCTATTCTCTCCTCTCTTCCTTACATCATTAACTTTTGTGTTTACTGGAAAATTCAAATCAACATATAAACATGAGGTTAACTTCTGATCTTTAAAAATCCTTCTCTTAGCCCCAGTTTCTCCTGTCAGTGCTTCATTCCTTTGTTTCAGCAAAAAAAATTTCCAAGGACTCTATGTTGTCTCTATCTCCAATTTCCCACTCCTTCATTTTCTCTTAACCCAAATCAGACATTGTTTCTACTTCTTCCCTGAAAAGTGTCTTTCTTTTCACTGGAAAATCTCTTTCTAATGTCTCTAGTGACTTTCTTCTACCAAATTCAATTGACAGATGATCAGTTTTCCCTCCACTTCACTGATTGGCCCTTCTCAGCCTTTTTTTTTTTTAAATTGGATCTTCCCTTTCTTGCTGACTTTTCAATATTGGGCTCAACCTCTAATCTTCATCTTTTGTCTATATTCACTCCTTTGGTGATCTCATCCAATGACATCTCTCAAGCCATCTATATCACAGTAATTCCCTAAGTTATATTTTAAACCTGGACCTCTACGATTAGCTCAACTCTTAGGTATCCAAACCTGAATATCTAAGCTTAATGTCTCCATTAGGTGGAATCCAACACCTGCTCCATCCACAGCCATTCACCATCCCATGCGATAACAGTCCATCTTGCCATATGCTCAGGCCAGAACCTTGGCATCTACCCTTGACTCTTCTCTTCCCTGACATACAACCTTCTATCTGCTAGGAGATCCTGTTGGCTTTACCTCCAACATAAACCTAGAGTCAGTCACTCCTCAGTCATCTTATCTGGGATTATTCCAAAAGTCTTTTTACGTATATTCTTCTTTCCCATTTTTACCTCTGATAGCCTGTTTTATCAGAGGTACACCATCAGAGTGACTATCTAAAATGTAAATCACGTTACTTCTGTTTTCAATATTCGGTAAAGTCCCCCATTTGAGAGTTAAAAGTGAAATTCTTAGAGTGGACAATAATCCCTTCTCTAGCCTGAACTTTGGTGTCTCTGATCTTGACTCCTCCTCACCTCCCCCCCGGCCAATGGTCCCAGCCACATGGCCTCCTTGGAAGCTCCTCAAACAAGCCAAACATACTATTGCCTTATGACTTTTGCTTGGCTATTTTTTGTGCCTCAAAATATCTTTTCTCAAGTGTCTACATGGATAACTTTTTCAGTTTCACATCTTTTTTCCTAAGTCACTTGAAGATTGTGGGCTGCTCTGACCATCCTACTTAAAATTGCAACCTGCTCATCTCTCAGTGCCGCTCTGCTTCTAATTACCCCTTCCACTAGTATTTACTTTTTTATTATCTTTTTTAACCTTCTAACATACGATGACAAAGACCCTCAGTGCTCATTAACTTGGTGCCACTCTAGATTTTCCAGCTCTTATTGCATTAGCATAGGGGCACGTAATCAAATTTGGCCAATCAAATATAAGCAAAAATAAGATGTGTTGTTTCTTAGCTGAGGGGGTTTTTACCTCCTCAGTTTTATCTCCTTTTGCCTCTCAGCACAGTGACTTCACATGTCGCTTTTTCAGATGATACATCCACAGGACGGATGCAGGAACCCAGCACATAACAGACTGTGCTGTGGGAAAGTAAACCTTTATGGTTATGTGAGTAACTATATTAAAACATTCTACAGCATATTTATGATGTTTATTTTTATTATCTCTCCTGAGCTAGAATATAAATACCATTATGATGAGCATTTTTCTTTCTTTTGTTCACTCAGTGCCTGGGATATAGTGGACACTCAATCAGTATTTGCAGGATGAATGAATGAGCTGGAAAAAAACATATTTTTTTGCATTTCTCTCCGTGGCTCTGACAAGCTCTCTGCATCTTTTTTCCTCTTAGCACATGTAGTTTTATTTAATGTAGTCATTTGATTAAGTCGGAGAGGGTCCTCTTCTGGAGGAGATTAGGATATTTGCAATGGGATGTAGAAGTGAGGTAATCCACAGGTAATTTTACGTTTCTCTCTCTCTTCCCTGCGTACAAAGTAAACAGCTCTCATCATATTATCCACGGGGTTGTTTGGAATGGGCCACCGCAGACCTTCCGTTGCTGAGCTAACTACAGATCAACATCCAGGAGAATTTCATACCCCAAACTAAATCATTTTCTCGCAGCAAACCCCGATTCCCCACTTGTAGCATTGTACACCTAGGTGAAATCCAAATGCATGTTTGAAATTCTATCACAACAGCAGCACCAGGTTTATTGGAAAGCCTCCCCCACAGTCGCTGTGAACATGTTGGCTCGCTGTGAGGAGCACTGCCTGCTGCATCAGCTTCGCTTCCAGCCGCGACACAGCTGCTGTGTCCTTCCAACTTCCACACTTCGGCGTCTGGCAGCCTGCAGCGTGGGGAAGTTGACTTGAGTTTTAGGCTGTTACTGCGGATAGTCTCTAGTAACTATTCAACTGGAAAGACTGAAGACTTTGTGATGCCATTATACAACAAAGCATCCCTAACGTTCTGCTTCCTTAATGATGTGAACTTTCCTGGAAATAGATTTACAGTCTCAGGGTCATTATGAGTAGTAGTAATACTTTTTTCTATATTTGTACAATACATGACACAACACTTTTACATGGATTTTCACTTTTAGTCCTCAGACCAGGACCCACAACAGTGCCTGCAATGTAGTAAATGTATAATATTTGTTGAAGAAATGAATAATAAACAAGTAAGAGACTTTTAAAGAGTAACTGTAAAGACAGAATGAAAGGAAAATGCAAAGACAGCTTTAGCCTTCAGATCTTCTGCTTCCTTATCCGACCCCTGAGAAAACAATTAGGAAGGATTATAGGTATGTATAGTGGGTTAGACAGCATTCAGATGCATTTTTGTTATTGCTATTGCTGCTGTTGTTTCCTCTCTTAGAAGGCAGAAGTCATTTTGGAGCAGAATTTCTTTGCTCTGGGAAAAATCCCTTGAGTGGACCTTATTAGTTATATAAGTGTAAGAAAGAAATAACATTGCTTTGAAGGAAAGATAGAATATTACCGTTTTCTTTGTTTTGATCTGACACTTACTGCCTCTTCCAATCACTCTATGTATTTAAAGCTCCTCCTTTGGGAGAAAGTGAACCAATTTGCTCCTAAACGGAAGAGAATTGAGCCCTCCAGTCTTTCTTTTTTGAGATGCACTGCATGTAGCTATTGATGAATAGATGTTTCCAGCCTAAGGCTGACGATGCTGAGGAATGTGTGGCAGGTCCTCAGGAGGGCGCTCACAGTGAAGGCGGAATGCAGCCTACTACACTGCTTACTTGGGGCTCAACGTTCATACTTAGCCTTTCTTGCAGGCAGAAGCCCCTGGAAACCCAACCCCCTGGCATAGAGGAGGGAAACTTTGGAAACTAGGTAAATTTAAACTAAACTAGTGTAACCTTGGGAAGGAAAGCATAAAACACTAGCGAGCCCAGCAGTCTTGTACCTATCCATTGGAAACTCTGCTCCTTCTTACTCCAGTTAACTGAAGGCAAACCCCAGATCTGATGGAAACGCAGGCTGAGATTGCAGAGAAAATATCCTTACATGTGCATGGCGGGAACCTTTCCAGCAAAGTGCTTGTCAGGGTGTTCAAGTGTAGAAAGTGGGATTTCACTTGAAAGGTGCAGGCTGTCGGGGAATCTTTGTGCCTTCTGACTAATAAATATACACTGTGTAGAAGAATTTACTGAAGACTTGTTTTGTCTCATACCATTCACACATATGGATTTTGAGCATGTATATGAGAAGGCATGTAGCTTCTCTCTCCCTGTAATTACTGGAGGGGACTCCTGTTTCACAAAACAACCTGTCAGTTGTTGGAGGAACAAATTGGCTCAGGTCAGTCTGCAACACAGATATTACGGAAAAATTACAGAACTTCTTCAAAAGCTTATCTATGTAGGTTACCACAGGTCAGGTACAAAAGGCACTATGCAGATAAATTAAGTCAGTGAATACATGGAAAATATTTGGAACAGTGCCCAGGTACATAATAAGTTCTATAGATATTATATTAAAGAACATAATAATCATAATTGTACTAAACAGCAAGGAAGAAAAAGATGGGTTGTATTGGGAGTGTGTAATAGTGGAATCTAACCTGGCGTGTGAATCAGGAATAGTTCTCAAAATTGAAGCTTTGGATTAGTTTGCTAAAGAGATGTGGAAATAGCACCCCATGCTGCAGATTCTGGGGTGGGGGGCAGGTTTAGAGATGTCAGTCAGGGATTGCTGGATTAGAAAAAGAAAAGCTTTGAGATATGGCTGGAGAGCCATGTTCAGGATTTTTGGCTTTATCCAAAGGGAAATGGCTAAAGAATGACCCTGGTTAATGTACATTTTAATGAACTATTATTTTTCGATAAAAATATAATTTGGTTTTAGTGAGGCAAAGTGTGTGTGTGTGTGTGTGTGTGTGTGTGTGCGCGCGTGTGTATGTTTGTAGTGGGGGAGGGTAGAAAAAAGTGGATAGATGAGTCTAATCAGAGATCTGTTACTAACATCCAGGCAGCAATAGATGGTAGCTTGAACCAATAAGGAGGCTGTAGGTTGGCGAGAAGTGAAGGGACTAGGGATAAATATCTAGAAAGAAAAATTCTAAATAGTTGGGTTATTTGATGGGGGTTAGGGAGGAATGTACAAAAAGAAAGAATGCCCCTAAATCATCCTTCCCTGGTCCTTTTTAAATGGAGATGAATACTAAACCTGAAAAAGCTATCGGGGAATATCAGGTACAAATTTCTCTTTAATTATATAAAAATACCATCTCAGATTAGTAAAGGGAGTTCTTCTTCTCCATGTATCTGATTGTTTAGTGGCAGAACCTAGACTAGAACCAAAGTCAGCTGCTTTTTTCATGACATTTCCTTTACTGAATGGAGGTAGCATCTTCTCTGATATGCTAATATTCACTTATGGCTACTAAATAATTTTCTAAATATACATGTAGAAACATGTTGAAGTGTTTTTCAACAGTAAAGTCTTAACATACCTTTTCTTTATATCACAAATATTTTTGGTTGGATGTGATCTTGCTTAACTAGAGTTTAGTCCAACTGATGTTATTTTCCAGCTTTGGGGAGAATCTGCAGCATTGCACAAACTCAGATGTTCCCACTAAAACTTTATTATTTACATCCTGCTACTCTGAATAAATGCCAAGAACTTTTCTTTAGAATTCTTTTTCAGATAATTCAGGCTCAAAACAATCTAGTATAAGTTTAATCAAGGGAAACCAAGGGAAAAATGAAATAAATGTTGCTATTCAAATGGCAGCATTTAGATAAAGGACTGCATAAACATGGACATTTAATTTTATTGAAATTTAAATGAGTTTACTACTCATTGGATATAAGGTCTGTTAATTAAGGCAGGAGTGCCTTGTAAATCCTGGATGAATGCATATTTCCCACATACAGTTGTGGCTGACAACAGTCCTTTGTACAAAATGAGGAATAAATCTAAACCCATTAAGATACTTTATATATAATTATGAATATTGTAAATAAAATGAGGTGACTGTGGCTTGTGCATTTTAACATGTGTTAGAATGATACTTCATTCATTCTTGGTAACTTTTTGCTGATTATCCCATTCTAATGGAAAACTTGCTACTAACTAGCCATCTTTCAGACAGGTTGATAAAGCCCCCAATAAAGAGATATTATATAACATTTGATGTAAATCTGGTCCCTGATCATCATATTTCAGATAATCAATGTAGTAGTAGTAGTGAGGGAGGCTTTTGAGATAGTTCCCTGAAGGTACAATTTTTCTATCAGTGAACTCACAATCTTGTGGAGAGGGGAGACAGACATAGAAATGAATGGCAACTGCTGTTATAACTTAAAAAGTACATGGCCAGGTGCAGTGGCTCCTGCCTATAGTCCCAGCACTTGGGGAAGTAGAGGCGTGTAGATCACTTGAGGTCAGGAGTTCAAGAGGAGCCTGAACAACATGGTAAAATTCTGTCTCTACTAAAAATACAAAAATTAGCTAGGTGTGGTGGTGTGCGCCTGTAGGCCCAGCTACTTGGGAGGCTGAGGCAGGAGAATTGCTTGAACCTGGAAGCAGAGGTTGTAGTGAGCGGGGGTCATGTCACTCTACTCCAGCCTGGGTGACAGAGCAAGACTCTATCTCAAAACAAGCAACCGCCCCAAAAAACAAAACAAAACAAAATAAAACAGCAACAAATACAGATAGCATAGAGGAGATTGCTAATGTGGGGAGTTTGCGGGATTCTGAGCTGGGTTTTCAAAGATGAAAGGCATATTTCAGATGGTGAAGGGCATTGAAATCACTACAACTTTCTTAAATCACCTTTTACAAAAAGCAGAAAAACATTTCTTGAGAGGCAATCCAAGTTATCCAGATAACTCACATGCTGTTAAGAAACATTACCTAGAACTGAAAAAAAGGCAAAAGGATGAATGCTTCTTTTTTCAATGTTTCAACAGAATATTGCCTTATTTATTTTTTTTGGAAATGTACCTTTGTTTTGAACATCTATTTACTATCAATTGGGATCAAGCCTATACACAATTACATGTTGTTAACATCTAGATTTTATCCTGTAAGGATGAAAGAAATTTTTATTCATCAAAATGAAGACTCTGAAGGTTGCAGCTTTACAGGCCTGCAGGACATGTGATGTTACATATGATCCAGCATTCTTTCTTTCAGTACCGATATATACTTAGTCTTTCAAATTTTGCTTTGAACCAGTTTTATCATTCTGTAGGTTTTGTCATTAATAAGTTAAATATATCTTTGATATATCTATATTCTATATTTGAAAAAGTATTTTTTTTAAATTTTATTTTTACCTGGGGTCTCTCTCTGTGGCCCATGTTGGAGTGCAGTGGTGCGATCACGGTTCATTGCAGCCTTCATCTTCTGGGCTCAGGTGATCCTCCCACCTGAACCTCCTGAGTATCTGAGGCTACAGGCATGCTCCACTGTTCCTGACTGAAAAAAGTTATGTTTTTAATTTATGAAATATGATAGCTGGATAATACATACACTAGAATTAATAATTTTTGAGCCATTTACCCATTCCATATAGCAGTTGGTACTCATCCCATCAAGCAGAAAGAATTGTCATTTTCTTTTTGTGTCCTCTTTACTCCCTTGTTAGGTCTCTGGAGAATTCGCAGAGAAATTATCAGTCCTTCTCCAGACTTTATAGGACCCTTCAGTTTATAGAAGAGGCTCAGAAAAAGAGCTGATGTAGGTCTTGGCACTGTGTCAGTCACAGATGAGGGTGAGAGTAAATATGCATGTTTTGGAACTTCCTGTATTTTGTTGGTGTATCTCCTATAAAACATCTTCCATTTGTTAGCTCTAGAAGTCAGAATGGAGAACTATTTAAAAGATCCGTCCTTGTTGCTTAAGCTCTATGTTCCCCAAAAAATGGCTGGATCTGAGCCTAAAATATGGATTTTTAAAAATTCACTTTAGGATATGTGTTTGGACTAAGATGACAATGCATTTCTTGGGGGAAAATGGATGGCAATGGAAAGCCTCTTCTGAGATGACAAAGAACAAAAATGGCACCCACACCCTTTTGCCTAAAAACATGACATCTTCTCAGGCCTTCTGTGTACTGTTTCTTTTTGTTCCTATTTTTTTTTTTTTAAACTAAGGGTGAATTGACAGTGTCTACCCTGAATGTGCACTGTATTAAGCATTGCATTTTCATATGTATATGAATGTATATTTTGTTTTATTCTCAAACCTAGCTTGTGAGGTTTATATCATGATTTTTGGAAATGATATGCTAATTGTCTTGAAATTGTCTTAAAATTTTTTGCCTTGTCTTGTAATCTGAGATTGCTTGTCTTGAAATTTAGGATGATATATTTCTTTATGAAGCAGCTTTTCAAGAATGACTCATCAGTGATCTTGTTCAAGGCTGAACCCTGTTGGTGAGGTTCCCAGTTTGCACATTTTCTACCTTTTGCTCTGGCCTCAGATGTGAGATAGCCAGTCTGAAGTCCATATACAAGCATAAATCTTTCTCACTTAAAAACAATTCTAGACAAAGAAACCCAGTATTTTAATGGAAAAGCATGGGAAAAAAATTATTACATGATGCCTGTACATTGAAATTCTCCCGACCAGTACTTTCTCCTTTTTCTCACAGACTTTGTTTTGCTATTCAAAGCAACAATTTGCTCAGGGCACATTTTTTTAGCATTTGGGTTGATAATGTACAGTATGCAAATTAGATATGAAAGCCACTGTTGCAAAAAAGGAAAAAAAAAAGCCAATCTAATTTAGGAATCTGATCTCTATTTGCAGTTGCTCATCCATGTCACACTGCCCAACATGTGTCCATGGGCCAGATGCATGATGCCCTGCAGAGTATCATAATACTCAGTTGTTAATTTCATAGTCTACTATGGCATCAAAGAATGGCAGAGGCAGCCCACAAGCAGGAGAAGACAGCTAGCTGTGAAGCAGTTAAATGCTTGCCTTCCCTTGGTAAAAGGAATCTTTCTGAGGCAACTCCACTGAATTCAGAACTTGAATATTTATGCTACAGAGGAAATCAGCCATAAATTTACATTTTTAGCAGCTTGGTTATCGCAGGGAGGGAAAGGAAGAATAATAATTTTAAAAAAGGAATTGGACAATATAATCAATTCTTCACAAAATCTGGCCCAACTTTAATAGATAATTATCGAAAATAGAAGTCCCTTTGTTCCTAATTAGACAAAGAATTGTCTTAATACAAATTGTTCTTAAATCCATCTTTAATCAAATTTGTTCAGTGCTTAGCACTCTATTATAGCAACAGCTTATTTATCTGACTGTCAGGGAGTTAGTTGTTCCACGTAAGTGAATTTCACAGGTAACTGAAACATACACCCTCAAGTGCAAAAACTTTAGAAAAATGGACCATTTTGATGAAAACAGTACTAAAATGTATTATGCAACACCTGCTATCTTAAATAGCGTTTGTCAATTAAGACAAATAATTAATGCCTTTTCTTAATGTAGCCAATATTTCCCAAGAACTAACAAATAGGAACATAAATGGGGCAGGGAATAAAAATGAAGGCTCCTCAAATCTGCCACGGCTGCTGGTTTTGCAATCACAGGTGCTTCTATCAGTTCTTTGAGTCACTGTCATCTGCAGCTCTCAAGCTGTCCCTGCTGCTGTGGAGGCAAGATGTCACTAAGGGGACTGTTGCCCACGGATGTGGCTGGCCCCTGCTTCTGCCACTGGGAATAAGTGAAGGCTCTGTTACTCACTGCCCCTGGAGGACTCCCTGACTCTGGAACCATTTCTTATGATGTCTGCAAGCCCCTATTGTGGTAGGGTCACACTTCTGAAGTTACTCTTAAGAAGTACAGAGATTTTTCCTCTTTTTTGCCTTGCTGTGCTTTTGAGATCTCATGGAGATTTTGTGTGGAAACAAGTCTCTCTTTTCTTACTTCCAGCCAAATCATTTCTTAAGAATAGACAAGTTTGTGGGGACTTGGCTGAAGAGCAACAGGAACAGCAAACACACTATGGGGTGCCTCAAATAATTTGTTTTTCTTGGAGGCTTCAAGATTCTTGTTTTCTTAAAAATAGATAATCTGTGCGTACCTCACCAGCCCACCTAATGTGCCCTCACATGGCAGAGTCTCAGTGGGAACCCAGCTAAGCTCAAGGCATTAGGGCAGTATCTGAGAGGCACAGTTTTTGTGACAAATTGGCCTTTTTCTGGGTAGCTAACCAGTGCTTAGGTGCTGAGTTCCTTATTCTCTGGCTGTTGCTTTCCTCTTTTAACCCTCCCAATTCTAATTGGCTGTTTTCCATCTGTTATGATTTGATAGCACAGATAACCAAGGTTGGTGGTTCCTTGTATAAAACATGAGTCTATGAAGGATAATGAAAGCCCTTATTGCAGTCATCCTCAACATTTTTGAAATCATGCAATTGTTAGCAGCATATGGGAAGTGATCAAAGTTTCCCCAAACAGTTTTAAAGATTGGATTTAACTATAACACAAGTTAGACTTCAGTGTAACGTCTTACAAAACACCCACCACTGTCTTTGTTCTCTTGGACTCATTTAACCACATTGCCACTGTGTTGTTTTCTTTAGAAACATTTATTTCCCTCACCCTACTTGCTTATACTTTTTCATATTCTGGTAAACACAACACCTTTCTTTGAAATATATAGTTTTAAATAGCTCATATTTATGGAACTGGACCCACTCAGCTCAACCTTCCATGTGAAAGATACCTCTGAAGTTGTAGGATTATGACCTATGATTGTGACCCACAAATCTTTTTTAAAATATATATTTTATTGCATTTTAGGTTTTGGGGTACATGTGAAGAGCATGCAAGATTGTTGTATAGGTACATATATGGCAGTGTGGTTTGCTGCCTTCCTCCCCATCACCGATATCTGGGATTTCTTCCCATGCTATCCCTCCCCAACTCCCCATCCCCCGCTGTCCCTCCCCTAGATCCCCCCCAACAGACCCCACTGTGTGATGCTCCCTTCCCTGTGTCCCTGTGTTCTCATTGTTCAACACCCGCCTATGAGTGAGAACATGCGGTGTTTGATTTTCTGTTTTTGTGTCAGTTTGCTGAGAATGATGGTTTCCAGGTTCATCCCTGACCCATAAATCTTACACAGTGACTAAAATGGGCCCACCTCCTAGAGAGCCACACCAGTGTGTCATAGCTCACTGATTGAGAACCGTGCTGCTGCTTCTGCTGGGCTGCCTCCAAATTATTGGGTACAGACATCAGAGTTGTGCCTGTATCCTGCTAGTGTCTGCTCCTCAGAGGCCTGATCTCCATGTGTTCACCTCCTAGGTAAGCTGAAATGATGCCCAACACTGTACCTCTAGGTAAATATCATGTCTTTAGATGAGATGATATCTGAGATTTCTTCCAGCCCACACAGTTTATGTTATGAAGTTGGAGACTGCAAGTTCCCATTAGATCTTTGCCAACTGCCGCTCCGGCCTCTGATGCCATTTCAAAGGGCATGCGTTTAAAATGAGTTTGCTCTCTTGCCTTCCCTTTAATCTCCCCTCAACCTTTTCTCTACTTGCTCTGTTTATTACCTTACTAATAATGAATAACCGTAATACTGTCTGAGTCAAGAGAAAGGAAATTTGATATAATTCTTCTCAGATCATCTTTACACATAGATCAATCCTTTGATAGACTGGGGTTTACTATGGATGTTGGAAAAGCTGAAAAAATGTAAGTAAAACTTAAATTTTCTTAAAGCCACATTTCCCCTGAATTACCAGATATTACAAAAAGGAAGAACAGACACAATTTCTCTGCGTATCTGTCTTCCACAATAGGGAGGACTGTGTGAATCGCTTATTTGCCAGTGTGGTTGCGATATCAGTTTCCTTAGACTGCTGTAACAAATTACATCAAATTTGGTGGAGTAAAACAACAGAAAGGTATTCTCTCACAGTCCTGGAATCTACATTAAGGTGCCAGCAGGGCCAGGTTCCTTCTAAGAACTTTAAGGGAGAATCTTTCCTTGCCCCATCCAGGTGTCGTGGCTCCCTGTGGTCCTTGGTGTTCATTCACTTGTAGCTGCTTCACTCCAGTCTCCAACTCTTTATTGTCACGTGTGTGTCTAGTGTACCTGGGCCCTTTTCAACCCAGGCCAGAAGCGTTTCTGCTGTTCAAAACCCTTGTCAGTTGTCCACATAGTTCACAGGGGTCTAAGCCATCAGACAAGCAGTTCCTTTACAAATCTTTCCTGGATAACCTTATTTCTACTTCTGCCTTCTGTTGAGATGGTTGATTGGATCCATTACTCACAGGTGTCTTCTCCCCAATAAAAAGTAGTTTAGCCCCACACTGCAAGGTTGAGAATTCAATTTGCATTGTAATTTAGCCACTCATAGGATGAATCTCTGGCTTTGGTTTTCAGAAATATCAGCTACCACCACCTTTCAGGGCAGATATGGAAGCTTTCAGGTAATTTATGCTGCATTTGAATTGGGAATTCGAAGCCATAAGCTAATCCTTTCTTTTTCCTCCCTTCCTCTATTACAGTTAGAAGCAATAAACCACTTTAATTACTACATTACTTATTTTGATAAAAATATTCTAAGATATCAAATACTGTGTTCACCCAGAACTTCGCCTTCATAAGTATTTGACTGGGGGTACCCATGAATAGTATTTTGTGTATTTTTATTGCCAGATGTTATAGACCGAATATTCGTGACCCCCTCCCCAAATCATATGTCAAAGCCCTACCCACTAGTGTGACTGTTATTTGCAGGAAGAAAGCAATTAAGGTTAAACAAAGACATAAGGATGGGGCCCTGGTTCAGTTGGATTAACGTCCTTATAAGAAGAGACATCAGAGAGCTCACTTTCTCTCTTTCTGTAGCAGGCACCAGAGAAAGGCGATGAGAGGACATAGTGAGAAGGCTGTCATCTCCAAGGGTGACAGTCCTCACTGGGAACTAAATGAGGCAGAACCTTGATACTGGGCTTCCAGTGTCCAGAACAAGGGTGAGAAAATACATTTTTGTTTAAGCCACCTAGTCTGTGGTTTACTGATATGACAGCCCAAGCTGATGAAAACATGATAGTATGGAGTATGAGTGCCCTCTTCACCACTGGAAATAGAGTCATTAGTGCCTTTAAGTTTCATCGGCTTAGAGAAACATTTCTGGAATCCCCAGAGCCAATTTAGAAACCTCAACCTTAAGACTGCATTCCTCTAGAACCACTCCTGGTATCAAAATGTGTATCAGTCAGCGTTCTCCACAGAAACAGAACTATATCTGTGAGATCTATATATGAAATGTATACATTTATATTATTTATGAGACATGCATTATATGTTATATACATTATATATAATATTACATATATTATAAATTATGTGTGTGTATTTATATATATAAATATATATAATTATATATATATATATATTTACATATAATTTATTTCAAGGATATATATAATTTATTTCAAGGAATTGGCTCATGCAATTGCAACTGCAGGAGATGGCAAGTCTGAACATTGTAGGGCAGACCGGCAGGCTGGAAACTCTTGGGCAGGAATTGACATCTGACATGCTTTGGCTCTGTATCCCCACCCAAATCTCATCTTGAATTGTACTCTAATAATTCCTATGTGTTGTGAGAGGGACCTGGTGGGAGTTAATTGAATCATGGGCTGGTCTCCCTCATACTGCTCTTGGTGAGTAACTCTCATGAGATCTGATGGTTTTAAAACTGGGAGTTTCCCTGGACAAGCTCACTCTCTCTGCCTGCTTCCATCCATGTAGGATGTGACTTGCTCCTCCTTGCCTTCCACCATGATTGTGAGACCTCCCCAGCCACATGTAACTGTAAGGCCATTAAACTTCTTTCTTTTGTTAATTGTCCAGTCTCAGGTTTGTCTTTATATTAGTTTAAAACAGACTACTATAACATCTTTATCTTGAGACAGAATTTGTTCTTTCTCAGGGAAACATCAGTTTTTTGCTTTTAAGGCATTCTAAATGATTAGGTGATGCCCACACACATTATAGAACTTAAAATCAACTGAGTGTAAGTATTAGCCACATCTACAACCTAGCAACACCTAGGTTAGAATTTGACTGATTACTTGGGTACCGTATCCTGGCCGAGTTGACACATAAAAGTAAACATCACTCAGAGAAAGGGGAGGAGGGAAGCTATGGAGTCTGAGCTCTAAACTGGCAGTGACTGAATTTCCTTAGCTTAGCAAAATTATGTTTTCACCAGCAAGCAGAAAAGAGGAATAAAGTTTCATGTTTGCACCTGAAAAAAAAAAAAAAAGTAAACATCACAATTGCAGAGTAGTGGGTAGAAGTGTCAAGAAAGGGTTCTCACCCCAGCCAGCCAGGCCTCCTGCTGGGCTTAAAGGGTGTCCCCCCTTGTTCCCTTTACAGAACAGCATAAAAAGGCACTATGACAGGGGCTCAAATGTTATCAAACTCTATTGGGAGGAAGAGAGGGAGTGGTTATTAGAATACATTGACTTATAAACCACCTTGGAATTTTTTCACGTAACAATATTGCCAAGGGATTTACCAAGAGAACAAGGTAAACAGCAAAAATTCCCACATGTGGTTTTTCTAGCAAACATACACATGATTCTGGTTACAAATGCCTGCCAGCTTTTTCTACTAAGGCAGCTCTTTGCAGAAATGTTTGGTTTAACAAGCCCTACACATGCTCCTTTTTAGAGCTCTGTCCTTCCAATACGACTCTCTCAATAATGGCCCACATTCTACTGATTTCCTCCGAAGGACTATGGGTGATTATTAGAGGATTTTTAATGTATTGGCTCCAGGCTCCCAAGGAAATTTTTCCCTGGGTTCCTATTACACTCTCCTATATTTGTACAGCAGATTTGCCTTCAAAGAGCTTTCACATACAGTCCCACTTGATTTTCCCTTTTCCTTTCTTCTTATTCTGCTTCCCTGTATCTCTCTCTCTCTCCTCTCTCTCTCTTCATAATTCTACCTCCCACCTCCTTCTTAGCTTCTAGTTCTTTTTCACGACTCAGCTTTCTGACTTTGCCTCCCTTATCTCTCTCCTATTCTCTTCTGTCATTTTTTTAACTGAGCATAGTGTGAATTTTTTTTCTTTTTAGATACTGGCTTAAGTTTCTTAAGATATACTTTAGTGTCTGAGTAGATGCTATATTTTTTATTTTCTGTTTAAAAATGAAATTAATATTTTATTGATTTTTTTTCTTGCTTATGTGTGCCCCTTTCTCCTGCCTGCAACTGTGTAATAGCTTTCTGCTTTATCTTGGCTAAAATCTGTTCTCGCCTGATAAGACCAAGGCTGGCTTAGATATTGGATACAGTAGCCGCAGGGCCAAGAGTTCATGACAATTTTAGGGGACCACAAAAATGTTTTAATTTCTTTTAATATCAGAAGAAAAATGAATATAGTTTGGTCTGGATTATCTTAATATTTTTGCCAATACTGTAACAAAATTTATATATGTGTCTATTTATCTACTGTGTATGTATCTATTATCTCTCTGTCTTCTATCTATCTTATAGGAAAAGGGACCGACAAAGGTGCCCAAGACCCATGGGAATCATAAAGCAGCCCTGTATGAATCAAGGTGAATTACTCTTTTATGACTTCCTGTTGCATTTAGGATAAAGACTAAAATCCTTCCAGGTCAGAGAAGGCTTTTTAAACCCTTCAGCCCCATTTTATATCTTTCTGCCTCAAAATCACCTATTGTATGAAATACGTCCTTTCAGTTTCTGGACAAACCTAACCTTCTCCCCCTCAGAGCCTCCTCTGTCTGGAACATTCTTCTCCGACTAGTCTTTGGTCTTCTGTCCATTCTTCAGGCTTCAGTTGTAGTGTTACTTCCTTGGGGGACTCTTCCCCACCATGCTTTTCATAAGCCCCTTTCCATAACCCTAGAACTGTAACCATAATTCAAATGGTATATATATATATATATATATATATATATATATATATATATATATTTTAGATGGAGTCTCACTCTGTTGCCCAGGCTGAGGTGCAGTGGCAAAATCTCAGCTCACTGCAACCTCTGCTTCCAGAGTTCAAGCAATTCTTGTGCCTCAGCCTCTCAAGTAGCTGGCTGTGCCACCATGGTGTGCCACCATGCCCAGCTAATTTTTTTTTTTTTTTGTATTTTTAGTAGAAACAGGGTTTCACCAGGTTGGCCAGGCTGGTCTCAAACTTCTGGCTTCAAGTGATCCACCTGTCTTGGCCTCCCAAAGTCCTGGGATTACAGGCATGAGCCAATGCACCTGGCTCGAATGGTATAATATTGATCACTCAGTTGTTTGATGATTATTAGGTTAATGTTTACTCTCCCATTTCATAGTATGGCCTCCGAAGGAAAGGCCATTGTCCATTTTGATCACCAATGTAGCACAAGATACTAGAACACTGCCAGGCCTGAGCTTTCAGGTAATATTTCAGAGCAAGTTAGTAGCTTTAAATTAATTTAATATACTAATATATTTGTGAATGTTTATAAAAAAGAAACTGTTTCAGTATATCTGTTTGAGGTATAATAGTTCAGATTTCCTCTTCCTTTTACTTACTCTATTAATAGAAAAGGCATTAAATACTGTATAACTATGAGTTAAAAGTTAAACAGCAGACTTGACAACTCAGACTCAAAAACTCAAAGATGGGAAAGACGGTTTTAAAATCTTATTAATTTTTTTTTTTTTTTTTTTTTTTTTTGCCAATCAATGAGAGCTTGTAAGGTTGCTGAGGTTGGTTGGCCTTGAACTCTTGGCCTCGCCTTCGCAAGCGCCACGACATCCTGCTGGAGCCACTTTGGGCCCCCTAAAATCTTATTAATTTTACTTGAATCTTTGGAAATTGAATAATATTTTTCCTTTCCTTTTCAGAGAAAAAAATATCCTAAGAGGCCAGGAGGGTTATTCCTATGAATTTTTTTTTTCTCTAAAGCTATTGTCAACTGGATTACACATTTTCCAAATAAAATCTCTTATATAAGCTTTCCTTGGGATTTATCGTTATTGAAAGTGGTATAACTTCAGATAGAGGCTGATTTGACCAAACAAATGACTGTGACTCAGTCTTCTGGTTGACCATTATCATGGAAGAAAACTCAGGTAATTCCAGGTAAACCAATTTTTTTTATTGTTTAGTTGTTTGTGTATTTATTTATTTTTATTTTACTTTAAGTTCTGTGATACATGTGCAGAATGTGCAGGTTTGTTACATAGGTATACACGTGCCATGGTGGTTTCTGGGGGGCAAGGGGAGGGGGAACATTAGCACAAGTACCTAATTCATGCGGGGCTTGAAACCTAGATGATGGGTTGATAGGTGAAACCAATGCCTTTTATGTGGTCTTGGCTTTGTTTTGATTCAATTAGTTAAGCAAGTGTTTTTCTTGCTTAAGAGAAAAAGTATAATCTATGTTTTTTCCTGAGCATTCCTGTTGCTGACTGTGCAACTTGATTTCATGAAAGGTGGCCTGTACCTGGCAGCTCTATGCAAAGTACATCTAATAGAAACTTGATTTTAAGCAAGGCATGAATGAGTCCTCCCTGAGAAAAATGTCTCAGCTGATTATAAGCATCTTGGACCGTCTTCCCTATCTTGAAACAAAGATTTTCTACACATGGCAGCTGGAGGGCAAGCTAGGAGGCAGCTAACTAAATTTGCAGTATACTGGCAACAACTCCATTCTGCCAGAAGGGGAAAAGACTAGGGATTTCATTTGGTGTAAGCTGTTGGAGAGATTCCAAAGAATGTTTTCAAAATATTACTGTGACTTTTAGTTTCTTTGTCATTTGAAAGTTTTGTTTATAAAACAAAAGACCAGAATTAATCTCAACCCTGTTGCATTAATACAAGTTGGTGAAGTCTGCCTTATCTATCTGTAAGAAAACACTAAGTCCTCTTTTACATGATGAAGTTAAGCATTGGGATCTGAAAGTTTTAGAAAAAAAGGCCAGATAAGAAATGTAACAATTCGTAAGGGCTAGTCTCAGGGACTTTAAAGCCTGAAGCTACTTAAAGAAGCAGTTTGTTCATGACTGACACAGATGTAACATTTCTTTTGCAAAGTGTGAGCTGGGAGTTAGGGTATTTCTTTTTTCAAAAGGAGGTAGGTCACCTTAAGCACTTTGGTCTGGCTTTGACTTGCCGGAGGGACTAAAGGTTCAATAATTTTTCTCTTGGTCATGGAGGTTCTTCTATATTTCTGCCTATATTAGGTTTAGCTGAGAATATAATTTCATCTTAAAAGTCAATTGCTTATTAAAATTCTTGCCAGCAACACAAAAACCCAAGCAATTCAATTAATAAAAAATGGAAGATACTGATTTTATTTATATTTAAAATATCTCTGAATAACTCAATAATATCAATGACTTCATTTGTTATCTATTTAGCCTGCAAAGAATGTAATAATCATAAGACCATAGCAAATAATATTCATTAAACATCAGACATATACTGAATATTATCATTATTGATAGAGTTTGAAAATAAACTGTGCTTTTGAGGTACTTAATCTAAGGCAATATACATTACTGACTTCTTTGAAAAATGAAGTAAATCCTTCCCCCTGCTGAGTAGATCTGTGGAATTAAGCAATTCATTGGGACTCAGTTTTCTCATCTGTGAAATAATAAAATAAAACCTCAAAGTGAGCATTGGGGTATATTATCTCTAAGTTGCCTTCTAGCTCAATCACTTTATGATTCTAAGTAATATATCTTCATTCCAATGTAAATTTTTCTCATCAATAAAACACTTAACTGCTCATTTTACAAATATAACTTAAGCTTTGTAAGCCAGAGCTGCTAAAAAAGCAATGAGAACCTAATTTGATGAAAGTGAACAAAAGTATTCAAATTTGACATATTGCCTTTACAAGTATTAATAAAAAATCAAATAATACACAATTTCCACTCTTCAGTGATTACAGAATAAGAAAGTACTATTATTGCTTTTCATACATGCTACTTTTCTCCTTCCAATTACTGCTTAAATCAGAGGTAAAAAAATTTTCCCTTGAAATATGTTAGCAACTTCCTTCATTTTCTGCAAATAGAAATAATGAGTTTAAAGGAAGAATCTGAAATAAATATCACTGATAGCACTTTAGCATTAGTGCTAAGAATGAGATTTTAAAAGATAGGTCATTGCTATAACTCTATTATAGTAAAAATCTATATTTAGAACAACATAGATTATATTTGAGAAAATATAGGCATAGCCCTTTAAATGATCCCAATATTGTAAAATAGCAGATCATTCTATAAGTTGCAAAGATCTCAGTCTTGTAGGAGAGTGACGGTGTGACTGCAGTGATCTGGGAAAGATGACAATTACTAGCAGAGAGGGACCATTTCTGTGCTAAATAGGTTAATTTTTGGTGGAGAGACTCTCCCTGATCTAGTAAAGTTAATGAGGCTTTTACTGAATTAAACCAACTTGGTGAGCTTTGCTAAAGCTTTGGAGGCTGTCAGAATTCTGCCAGCAATAGACACTTGAAGTATTTGAAAGAAAGAGAATAAGCATCTCTTGAATAATCAGGAACCACTTTAAAGAATATTAAATGTATAGGTGAACAGAATTAAGAAAATGAATAAATATTTTAATGATAAGGCTAATTTTCAAAGAGTTTCAAAGTGTAAAATGCTTTTCTTATTTTTTCTTAAGCTTTTTACTATAATATTGATTAAAGAAAAATATAAAGAAGAAAGGGACAAAACAATCTAGCAATCAATGCCACAATTATTTAAAACCTAAGAGGTAAGAATACCATTATTATATAAAACCTAAAGGGTAGAACCTGTATTTAGTGACCTGTGCCTCTGTGATCTGAGGGTTCTCTTTCTAAAATTTGTCTCTTGCTGAGGAAATGTGCCTGTAAGCCCATGCTCAAAGATTGTTATACAACCACAGAGATGATTCTGAGTAAAACTGTGACTTCAGCCTTTACCTTGGGCTCCCAGTTCAGCTTCTCTTCCCACATTCAAGTAATGTGCACTTTCCCATTTCCCATGAATCCCTCCCTCCCACCAGCCACCCATTCCCCAGGATCTGCTGATCTGACATCTATGTTTCATAATTAATAGAGTACACTCATGTTGGTAAGAAACCACAGGGAATAAGGGCCCCAAATGGTCCATTCCTTTTACATCCTGTTATTTTCATCAACCCACGATAGTTCTCAGATTGGCAGATTTTATAGCCCAGTAAAAGTCCAACAACCACCACAAAATGGGAGAGCGAAGGTGAAAGAAAGAGCAGTAAAACAGAGCTATTGGTTCAGGATTGGGTTGATAAGAGGAGAACATTCTCACACATACACTCAAACACACACTCACACCCACAGCCACCCACACCTCCCACAAACACCCCACACACGCTCACAAACTCACACTTGCACAGTCACCTACATTCATTTACACTGATATCCACACTCACACACTCACACCCACAGCCACCCACACCCCCCACAAACACCCCCCACACACTCACAAACTCACACTTGCACACAGTCACCTACATTCATTTACACTGATATCCACACTCACACACTCACACCCACAGCCACCCACACCCCCCACAAACACCCCACACACACTCACAAAATCACAGTCCAACACACAGTCACCTACACTAATTTACACTGATATCCACACTCACACATATCCAGAAGCACAACCCCACACCCACACACTCACAAACTCATACTTCCACCCAGTCACTCACATCACCATCACTCATGCACACTCACAACCACAGCCATAATCACACACACAGACACACACACCCACACACTCAGATACATACTCACAAACACACCTACAGCCACATACATTACTCACATAGGCAGAACCACACATACTCAAACACACATGAAGTGCCACTCACACACACTTGCCCACACATTCTTCCCAACACTTGCTGTGCAGCCCCAATCCATATTGCCACTAGCACAGAAATCAGTAGGTACGAGGGAGCCCCACAGAGTGTGAGCAGATGCAGTATGGTATTGCAGTGTGGCTTTCCCTCCACTTGCTTCTCTAGAGAGCACATGGCTGTTGGTAACATTTTCCAAGCTGATAGAAGAAACCTGCCAGCATTGAGAAGAGGTTTGATTCTTGCTCACCACAAGCCTTCTGTGGCGTTCCTTTCAGCATTCCAGAAGCAGTTGTATTGATCGTCTACACATATCCATTAAGGAGATATCTATCTCACCTGCACTCCTGTGCAGATTTTGAACCAACTCAACCTACGTAAAGTCTGATCCTTATGCTGGGGAGAGGAGAGAAAGCCAGAGGTGGTGCCTGAGTTCTCTGATACCTCTCTTAGCCTTCTCCAGAAAAGCTGATCATCTCTCCCAAATTTATCCTATTTTTGCCAAGTAAGAGAATCAAAACATAATGAAATAAACACCGTCACCTTTTTGCACCAATATTATTAAAAATTAAAATTTTATTTGTTTTTATCATAATTTATTATTTGTAATATTTATAATTTTATTACATATTAAAATAACATCATCAAAATGTCATAATCTCAAAACAAAAGAAAGCCCTTTCATCAGTTTCTGCAGGCCAGAGAAAGCCACATTATTGAATGAGATGTTCCCGTATTACATCTGTGGCTCATTGAGCTACATCAATGAATGTTAATAAACTGCTTAGTCGCCAGCTTTGATTTTCCATTGATAACTCAGTTGTACCATGCTATCTTTCCCTTGCATTATTTTAAAGCACACCGGGTGGTGATAAGGAAGCATATAAATGCCGGTAGCTTTCATCTGACATGAGAATTTATGAATTCAAAACAAAGCCCTTGTATCTCAAAATTTGACTCGTTTGTTTATTAAGAAAAACTGATCACTATAACGAAATCAAGTCTACGGAGCAAAAAACAAAAGCACTGTAACCCTCCAAAACATACCTTTGTTACATTTTTTCATTTAATTTTTTTTGGTATGTTTCTCATAATCTCTGTTCTCCCCAATGGATTTTTTGAATGTATGATTCACTCAAAATTTAGGCTTTGTTGCATTGACGCCAAATCATGACTTCTAACACCCTTTAGTCCCTTGAGTCTCTCTGTGGCCATTTTTGCCTGCTTGTGTCTTCCAAATCCCCAACTGTTCTTAGCCCACTTTTCCCAGTGCTCGCCTGTGTGATAGAGGTGACTGTTACTCCTGCTCTTCCCCTATTATCAGGTGTTCAAAATGACACATCTGTAAACTGTTTATACCTCCACTCTACAGAGCGGGTTGGAGAACAGAGAGAAAAGGATCGATAGTTTATAAAGTGACCCTACTCGAATGGCATTTGCACTCAAGAACTGAAAGGTACGTGAGCAGGGTCAATGGAACAGATTTGGGATTTAAAGACACTCTTGCTTAAATTGCAGTAGGTAGCAGTTCTCAGTTTTGGATCATGATGAAGGAGAAGAATAGTGGGAATAAAATGGGAATGTCACATTCAAGCACATGTGTTTGCCATCACCCTTGCTTTCTGTCATTGGACTAAACTAGGCAGCCAGAACACTGTGGCTTTTGAGGTATATCAATTAGTCTAGTTCTTCTCAGACCTCTCTTGGAGAGATTAAAAAATGTTGTTGATTCAGTTCCACTCTCTTATAGTCTGAATTAATAGTTCCAGATTGAGGGTGTCTTTTGCTTATTTTACTTCCCAGGGTTGGTTTTATAGTGAAGCCAGGGCTGAGAGCCAAGTGATATAACCAAAATATGAAGGGACATCACTTCAATCTTGGTAGCTCTTCCTCAATCATGGTAAGAATTTTTGTGATGCAATCCGTACCTGGAGCAAGGGGAAATGAGAAAATAGATCCAATTTTTTTTTCCATTGGCTTGTATCATTATTAAACTGATTTATAACATGTATCAATGCTGTTTTATCAGAGTTGTCAGATAACCTTAGCAAATCTATTTTTCCCCTAGAATTTATCTATAAAAGTGAAAATACATAAATTGGGAAGACACATAAGTATGCAAAAGAGCTTGCATGTTTATTCATTATCATAGAACATTAGAACTAGAGCAGATCATAAAGATCATCTATGTATTTTTCAAACTGCAGCTATGATCTGGTAGAGTGTTGTGAAATCAATTTAGAAAGCTGCAACTAGCATTTTTATGCAAGAAATAATATGATAGAATAAAGTAGATTGGGAGATAAAATATCAGAGTCCATCACATGCAGTAAGTGTGTCTTGCGAAACTTCATTGTCATGACCTATGTCTTCCAGTGGGTGGTCATTAAAATGTGTGACAGCCACTAGTTAGTTGAAGCCAGTTCTGTGTCTTCACTGATGAAACAAATGGATTCCAGAGAAGTTAAGGAAATTACCCACATTTACACACCCAGCTTGAAAAACACTGGTTTAAAACTAGGCTTCCTGATTATTGTTGTTTTTAGGTTTCTTTCTGGGGAGTATTATATCGTATAAAATAGGAAAGTCTTTCGAAAAGCAATTAAGCAGGATGCCTTTGTACTCATATAAAGTAAAAGGCTTCAAATTCGAGGAGGCTAAAATGGAGAAAATTTCGAATTCAAATTTGTAGATTAAATGTAAGCATATTAGATTCTGCTACTTTGTAGAGTCATTTTAACTTTTTGTTTTAAACCAGAAATCATTGTTTTGGGAAGATATACTGGATTAAAGTGCAAGTTGGATTGAGACATAGGGACTCTGAAGAAAGAACAGATGTATGGCTATTGGAATGTGACTGAAAAATATCCAAACTGTCAGTGACAATGACAGTGGAAGGCAAAGAAACCTACAGGACCATTTAGATCTGTCATAGACTGGACATGGGAAGAGAATGACTAGAGGTCAGTAGTTCTCAAAGTCAGTTTGGTCATTTACATCTTAATCACTTGGGATCTTTGTTAAAATTCATATTCTTGGGTTCTCCTTTGGCTCTTCTGAAATGGGTGAGACCTGGGAATTTGTTTTTTCACATATGCTGCCAGATATTTTTTCTTATGCTCTGTAAAGTCTGAGAAGCACTGAATTCATATATATATCAGGTTATCAATTATAATCAAAATAGTTCTAACCTAATTTTGTTAGCCTGTCTGTAAGTGACGAACAGTTCCAAAAGAAGATGGAAGTGGTGGAAGTAGTATAATGGGAGAGGGCCATCATTGATCTGGTATATAGACTTTCTTGCTACTTAACAGGAAACAAAAATTGCCTTCTGCTGTGTCTCTAATTGCCTTTATTCATTTATTCACTCAATCCATCACTCAACATTGAACGCTTCCTATATGCCTGACACTCTGTGGAGCTCTGGGAAAGAAAAGGTGAGCAGAGGCTTATATTAGAAACATAATTCAATTTACGGTCATATCCAACATCTCTCCCAGTTTAACAGCGTCTTCTTTAGTCCTTGGAAATTATAGGCCTATTCCCTTTGGCACACTCTCATTCCCAAGTCACAACCAAATGGGTCAGGAATGTACACTTGCCCTGACACCAGGCAGTCAATGGACCAAATGCTCTCTCTTCAGAATTTGAAGATGGTGACATTATGGCTGTAGTCAGTAAATTGTTGAGTGTGAGAGTATGAGTTATAACTTTATATCCCAGTGATGGTCACAGCATCTTCATGGCTAAGTCCTTTACATGTCACTTTCTAAAGAAGTCCTTAATGACCTTCCAGAATAGCTCATATTCCTCCCTTGTTTCCTTCATAACAATTGAAATTAATTAATCGTGATAATTATTTGTTCCCAGGTTTCCCCCACTAGAATGTTTCACGAAGGCTGGATTGCTTCTATGTTGTCTTAAAATAGCTCTGTGCTTTGCAACGTAAGTAAATTTTTGATAAATGCATGATCACAAAATTTACTTGAATTCATTCCATATTTAATAATTTTCAGTGGGCCTAAATAGGTCTTAGATTTAAGATTTTCTTAAATAGTTGTGTAATGATCTAGTTTTCTAGTTTACTTTTTTCCATCACCTACTATTGTGAAAAGCCAGAACCAGATTACATCACCCTTGCCATTATACTTGAAATGTTTCTTATCTGCTGGATTTGTTCAAAAAAATTAAGGTTAGAATCCTTGAGCCCATTAATGCATCATGAAAGGCCTAAGATTTCAAACACTTCCTAACAATTTGTTTCTCTTTCTTCATCTAAATAAATAGTTGCCTTCCATTTCATTGCTCATATTTACCACATCTATCAGCAAGTCCTGCCAATTCTTCTGTCAGTTCCTGTCTTAAATTCATCCAGTTTCCTCCACCTCCATCTGCACTACTCCATCCCAGTTCAGGTCACCATCATCTCTCACCTGAACCACTGCAATAGCCTGTTAACTGGCTTCTCTCCTGGAGCTCTTTTTCCCCAAAATGACAGAGTAATGGGTAAATAGGAATAAGATTTTGTCTCATCGCCACTTAAGACTTCCCTGCGGTTTACCGAAGGCACCTAGAATAAGCTCCAAGCTGCTCTGTCTGACCTACCCATTCTGGTTCCTGCCTACTTTTCTGACCTTAAATTATTCCACTCCCAGTTGTTGACTCTCCTCCAGCCGCACTGAATTGCTCTCCAGTCCCTGGACACACCAAGCTCATTTCTCCCTTGGACTTTTAGTAGCTTACTTTTTAGCTCAGCTCTTATTTCTGCCGTTTGCTCTCCTCCCCATGTGTCTGGCTCCCTCTTGTCACACACTTTCAGTGCCACCTTCTCAGAGAGGCTTTCCCTGACTACCCAATCTAAAACACCTGCTTACCAGTTGCTACATCATCCTGCATTAACTCTCTTCCTGGCCTTATCACTGTGTGTTAGTATTCTTGTTTCTTTAATGTTCCTGTTGTTTCTCTCACTTCACTTGAGAGTAAGCACTGTTAAATCAGGACATTGGCTCTCAAATTCACTCTTGTTTTCCTAAAGCCCAGACTGTGCCTCTGGGAGTATGGTAGAACCTTGATAAATATTTATAGAAAGCACAAACTGTTGCATAAAAATGTAAGAGCTCTCTAACCTGAAACACCTTCTCTGGCCACAAATTGAAAATTTTCCCCAAGTGCATTTATTTTAGCCAAACAAAGAATATCACAGAGGATAACAGTTTTTCTTTACCTCTAAGTGTGTACAATCTTGAGTCTTCCCTACGTCAGTTGTTCCAAGGAAGAAAAAGCACTTTCACTGTCACCTATGTCAGCAGGGATAGAAACAGCTTCAGATAGAAGAACTCTGGAGTTCCGATCTTGTCCTCCACCCATCTCCATGGAGGGAAGGATGAATCACTTAACCTCAGGGCTTTCTTGCTCTGCCTTCGGATTAATCATATTGACCTTTCTGGCAGGGTTCATAGAAGAATTAACTAATCAATGTCGATAAAGCATTTGGATAATGATGACAGCTACAGAAATAACGATGATAATAATCTGTCTTTTGCTGATGCATAGGATAAGCAAAGAAAAAAGGCCTCAAAATATATTTTTATGCTGTACAAACTTTTATGGTGATGTGCAAATATTGTACAGCCTTTACTTGGTACAGACTACCTTTTATTCTATGAGACCTAGACCCTCAAATGTTGCTTCCTTAAAGGCAGCTATCCTAATATTAAAAAACAAAAACAAAAACCAAAAATCAAACACTATTGTGCCAGGTTGGAGCAATTTTCTACTTTTTACTTGCCAAGAAGTGGAAAATTGTCACCTTTTATTACAGTGCTCTTTTGTGTCAGAGGAAACATAAAATATGCACTTAAAATTACTGTAGACTGAAATCATCCAGGTGGGTGTTCTGTTCAAATTTAATTTGATGCAAATAGCCAGGAATGTTTGTTCTTTGTATTTCTGCTGGAGAAGAGACCATTCACTAGGCGATTGCCTTCCCTCATACTCTGTGGGTATGCTAAGGTTGTTAAATGGTTAATACGAATATTAACCATTTGCTGTTTCGAGTAGGGCTGCCTCTTGGGTAAAAATGAAAGGAATGAGTTTAGTTTGGTTTACCAACATTTTCCTGCACTTTAAGTATCCCTTCCTACTACTACCTTTATATTCTGTGTTCTCAACTCAAGTCAAAAGATTCTATTACATGTTTCACATCTGTACCCTTCCATAAAATGGTGCTTTAAGAAAATTGTGGGGCTAATGAAGCATTTTATCCAAATAAATGCATTCCTAATGGAGCATCTGTTAAGAGGTTAGCATTTTAGGCAGAGAACTTTCTGGCATCCTGTAGATCGTGTCCTATAATAATGGCCTTACATTATTACCAATATGGTTATGGTTTAAAGCTTGCCCTATATCAAGTTCAATAACTGGGTCAAGGTTGAATCCAAGACCATATTTTTCTTTTTTGATAATCCCATTGTCATACCCTCTAGAAAGTTACTCCATCAGAGCCAGAAAAGAATGCTGTATCATGACAGAACTTGTGGGCTAGATTGCCTTTGCACTGTTTTTAAGACAGGTATAAATTATGAAGTGTTACTGTTGAATAGAAGATAGATTTAATATAGGGAATATCAAGAGAGTAAATAGAGTAGGACCCACCATGACATGAGGCAAGAAAAAAAAATCAAATTTCTAATATTCCCAATTTGAAAAGATACTAGTAAACTCGAAATTCTTGCTAGCTTTAAAGAAGCCATAACTAAGACACAATGTTCTGAGGTGTTTTGTGTACTCTAAAACATCCAGAAAGTCATGTAACTTTGTGCCTCTAAATGCTGATGCATGTGTGCTACTATCAAACTGGTCATTGTGTTATGGAAATTCTTAAGGAGCTCTTCCTCAGAAATGAGCAAAATATGTTTTTTAATGAATCGAAAGCATCAGAGAAGTGCTCTTTCACAGCTGCTGGATATTTTTGAACATCCTGTGTCCAGGTTCCCTTTCATAATTAGAAGTGCAAAAGGAAAACTCAGCCTTCCTAAATTGCAGAGAATGTTTCATATAACAATAAAGGGCTGACCCCATATATCCTTAGTTGACAGACAATAAAAGACAAAATTGGTGTACTAAAAAATGATAGGAGGGCTTTGGAGACGGGAACGGTGGTGGTAGATTTGTTAAACTGTTATTTTGGCTCTAATCTTTCTAGAGGACAAAGAGGATGGAGATTTTTTTATTCTTCTTCTTCTTCTCAACTCCCATATTGTGAAAAAGTATATTTATCAAAAACAAAACAAAACACAGAACCAAGTCCTGTAATAAATAACGTGGACCCTCATGTAAGAAAAATAGGAAGGCAGTCAGCATCATGAAATCAGGGTTTGGTTGATTCTTTCTGTTCTTGGGCCTTTGGTCTTGTTCTTCTTCCCACACTCTCTTCTGATACCCACGTAGCTCCCCCTTTTCCTGCCTTCTGATCATCTTCAAATGTTCCTTACCTGAGAAGTTATCTGTAGAAAACAGTACCAGAAAAACCAGGATGCCTCCACCTCCACGTCACCTTTTCCCCTTATTCTACTTTCTGTTTCTTTGTAGCATTTATCACTTCCAGGTTTATTACGAACTTGTTTACTGTCTGACCCTTATACTAGAATTTAAGCTTCATAATGGCAAGTACTTTGTCTCTTTTTGTGACTGTTATATTCCTGGAGCCCACAACAGTATCTGTGTAGTGCAGCGGCTTATGAAATATCGGTGGAAGGGAATGGATAATTTGCTTAAAAACTCCATTGTTTACTGGATTTAATTTTGCTCTTCCTTGAGACTTGGGGCATAAATTCGTCTTCTAAGCATTTTTTTTTCCAGCATTATTTTTAGTTTATTTCTTATACTTACTCTACAATTAGCCAAACTGGACTACTATATTTGTTGTTTACAAATACACCCTGTAATATAATTGGAAAAATGGTGGTTTTAGGTTTAGACCAATTTCTAGTCCAGTTGTGCCTCAGTTGAGCCTTTCTTCTTCTATGTACAGTACATCAAGGCATAGTTATCTAATGCTGCATAAAGAAGTAGTGGTCTTTGTGAATTAGTGACTTTCCACTGTGTGTTTCAGTTGAAATTCACAAGCACAGTGCACTTCTACAGCAGAGAGGGAAGATCTCTGGACTCCAAGGAAGATGCTGCTGCAGATAACCTGTAATTTGGGAATGGAACAGAAGAGGGGGTCTCTCTTTTCTGCTGTTATGCTGAGCTCTGCTGGCTCCATGTCGCAGTAGACCTGATCCTATAGGTCTTCTTGGCACCACTTCTTAAGAAGTATAGATTTGTTATTTACCTGTGGGCCCCTGAAGGTCCAGAGGCAGTTAGGATAGTTGTCTTATTCACCTGGAGCCAACAATGCTCTTCAAATGTTAGGAGTATGCCCTGCTATTCTCATATCCTGAGAAATGTTCATCATTCTTCTATTCATTTGCCTGTGAGCCCAGTGGTTCAAAGGACCATTTTGAGGCTGGAGCCTCTAATCCCACTGTAGCCGCCAGCCTGATGGTGTGGCTAGAGTTTTTAGCCTGTTTTGACATATCCAAGAGTAGCTCACCATCAATGAAAGAATCATACCCTAAAGAATCTTTTTCAATCCCAACATTCTCAAGGCCTGCTTGAAATTTGCCTCAGCATCATTAACAGCAGGAATAATCTCTGGCTTCATCAAATATTCCCCTGGCCCCATGCCTCATTACAGGCAGTGCAAAAAAATAAATTGCAGGGTCTTCAGATTTTTTCCATGATGTTGTGGCTCACATTGATCCATACATAGACCTATTATGATAAAAAAAAAAAAACAAACCATAGATTCTGGATAAAGAGCTGGTCTTGTTAGAGAGATGACTGTGGTCTGGAAACTTTCAATATAAAGATCCCTTATTCCACTCACTCTTCCTGGGAGATCTCAACCAGCACATGGCTCCATCTTCCACCTCCATCTGAACTGTGTTCTCATTGCTGGCTGTTCAGAATCACTGGGAAAAGAGCTTAGGCAACAGCATTCTCTAATGCTCCTGGATGACTGTGAAGAACAACTAGGGTTGAGAAACACTATCCACCTTGAGGATTTTCCAGAATTTCTTTCTCTGGCCCATATTTCTCTACTGGCTTTGGCACTCACTTTAAATTGACTGGGTGTCTCCAATTGGATACAGACAATTACAATGCATACTATGATTAGAGAACATTTACACATCAGACCCCGTCTCCTGAGCCTTTTCTAAATTTGCTACTTACAATATTCCTAGGGGACAAGCACTATTGTAGTCACCCCATTTTACAGAAACACTGCTCTCTTAACCACTATTCTATGCTGTTGCTTCTTTTCAGACGTTATCAAGGCCTAACTGAACTCAGCACACTGAGATATCATCAAGGTTTTTTTTTTTTTTCTCCTACCTTCTACCGAATTTACTCCTCTTCTCATATCCTTTATTCTGGTGAATGGCACCAGGACCCACGCAGTTGACCAGGTCAGGCTCTTGGGAGATATAACTGGCCCTTCCATTCTTTCACTGTTTTCATAACCAGTTTGATGCCTCATATATTTCATTTCCATAGTATCTCTTAGAATGTTCTTTTTCCTTTCCTATTGCCATTGCTTGAATTCAGGCTGCTTTTTCCAGAGTCTCTGAAGCTTCCTTCAGTCTCCTTCAATTCAATCTATACATTACTGTCGAGAAGTTATTTCCGAAGTCCCAATCCATCCTCTTACTTCACTACTTTTAATGCCTTTTAGCTGATTCTCCTAGCCTTCCTGATAGAAATCAAACTCTTCAACATTGTGCACAATTTTTCGGGATCGGCTGCTCCAGTCCTTTACCATCCTCTTCTATAACTCTATTCTGACCTTCTACCACCCCCATGTACTCCAGTCTTCAGCTATTAAATTGCTTAAGACCTTGAGCAGTATTTTTCTTACATACTTCAGTAACTTTGCTCATGCTGCTCACTTCTTCATCCTATTGCCCATGTAACAGATGTACTTGAAGATGCTGCCTGGTTTTCTGCCTTAGGTAGATGTACTTTCATGGTACTCTCCCAGGATCTTATGCATTGTCCTGCAGAAAATCTATCTATTGCACTATATCGATATGCTGTATTAGACAGCTTTTTGAAAACAGAGCCACTACAGTGGTGCTAGGCTTAGAAAGTGGATCAGGCCAATACCACACACTTAATAAATGCTGGGTTGAACAAGCATATATGTATTGGGAATCTACTACATGTCAGGCATTCTCACAGGGACTGTTAAGAGGAGGTAAGATCAGGCAATCTAAGAGGTTGCTTTCAGAGTGATCACAGTGTTAGTAATCAGTTCTTTAAAAGAAGTATGAATAAATTACCAGAAAACTTACTGAGTATAGCCTTATTTAATGATAATCTAAATAATTATTGATGGTCAAGAATATTTAACTAGAATTAGGTATCTATTTTACAATTCTCTGCAGAGATGTTTACAAGTTAAATTTACCTCTGAGTTTAGTCAAACCTTACAGTTTATTAACTTGGTATTGTTATATTTCAGAAGATAGGCAATGCTGAGTCAATAGTAAGCTTGTTTTACTATTCTTAAGCTCTCATACAGATAGAAAAATAAATTGTCTAGGTTTGCCTGTGTCAAGCAAAGAGCCATCAATGTGGTGGCAGTTACAGAAATTATAAGAGTGACGTTTAGGAGATGGTAATGAGTCTCTGAGTTGAAATAGCAAGAGAGTTTGTGTGATTTTACAAGCTGTCCTTAGCAAGGAACTGAATGATTTTAATTCAACTCTTTAAAATTTATTTGATAGAAGTTAAATAAATCCAAAGTGTCATGATAGTCCCATCTCTACTAAAAATACACAAATTAGCTGGGTATGGTGGCTCACACCTTTTATCCTAGTTACTTAGGAGGCTGAGGCAGGAGAATCACTTGAACCTGAGAGATTGAGGTTGCAGTGAGCCAAAATCATACCACTGCACTCCATCCTGGGCAACAGAGCTAGACTCTGTCTCAAAACAAAACAAAGTCAAAACCAAAAAACTGAGAAGAAGTACATCTAAATAAACAAAGTTAACTAAACTAGACACTTTAGATGTCTAGACACCTAATAGACACTTTAGTTTAGCTAACTTCGTTTATTTAGCAGAGATAATCAGCGAAGAGAAAACATAAAGTAAATAAAAGCCACGCAATTGTATCTTTCCAGTTTGTACAAACCTTACTGCTAAACCGTAATGCTATCACGGTAATTTTAGTTAAGATTTTATAATTAGTTTTGTTTATTTGGAGCACGTATGTGTAATTACATTCTACCAATTTCCTTCCTTCAGCATATTATTAACCAAATTACTTAAATGATGGAAGTGACTAAATTTTAGAAAAACAATTATAGGTCTTGTATAGTGGTGCAGAGAAATCTAAAATAACTATTTAAGAGTAAGAAATAATTTTCAAATTTTCAAAATTAGAATATTATCCCTAAGAGTCATTTGATTTGGGGTATGTATGTGAAAATAATTGCCTTCACGTAAATGTTTTCATGTGGATATCTTTCACAGCGCTTCCAAACACACCTGATATTTATAAAAATATTCCCCAGAATTCATTTAAAACCACCTGGCTAGATTCATATTATGTGGTGCCACAGATTTTTTTGTGGATTATTAATGCATGTGTTCATTTACAAACATTTTTATTTTTTAGAACTAAATTTCTCTTCTTTGTGAGGCTTTTCAGAAACCTGTTCTACATTTCATGTCTAGTTCTATTACATCCTGAGCCACTTCTAAATAATCTTCTCAACTTTGAATATCACCTTGATCTTGTTGAAGTTAAATTTAAGACAGAAGTATATCTTCCAGGAACTAATTTCTGACAGATACTTGGATAGCAGGGAAACCATTTCTCTTGTGCCTAATAGAAAGGAGATTTGCATGCAGGTTGTGAAGATTTTTATGTTGCTTGACTATACCTCCAAAAATTCCTATAAAATACATTGGCTGTCCTGAAAACTTCCCCTAAAATATAGCATGTGTTGTTTGACTTTCAATCCGATTGAAGTCAGGTGAAACAGCAATGTGATTTTGGCATTGTGATTAAGTACATGCACTCTACAGCCAGACCACCTGGGTTTCAATCCCAGCCGAATTACTTATTGGTTATGTAATATTAGGCAATTTGTTTCTCTAATGATTGATTTCTTAATATCTAAAATGGGCAATATTCCATTTTATAGACTGAATAAGCATCTATTTTATATGCTTATTTTGAGGATTAAATACATTAATACTTATAAAGTACTTAGAGGAGTACCTAGCATTCGCATATAGTAAGACTTCATAAAAAATAAAAATGAAAATAAATCTAAAATCCTGTTCATTGTGGCTGCAATTTGTGTACTTAAAAGCATTTTCATTTATGTTCCTATGTACAGTAGTCACCCCTTATGAACAGAAAATATGTTCCAACACCCACAGTGAGTGTTTAAAACCTGGGATGGTGCTAAACCCTATATAGACTATATTTTGGTGTCTATCTATCTATATAATACATATACACACACACACACACACACACACACCCCTATGATTAAATTTATTTTTAAAATAGGCACAGTAAGAGATTAGCAATAATTATGAATAAACTAATAAAATAAAGCAATTAAGTCCAATAAGGGTTGTTTGAACACCAGCGCTGCGATACCACAACAGTCGATCTATTTGTGATGACTGCTAAATACCTAATGACCAGGTGATGTTCAGGGTGGACATGCTGGGCAAAGGGGTGATTCACATCCTGGGAGGGATGAGGGGTGCAGCAGGGTGTCATGAGATTTTATCACATTACTCGGAATGGCAGACAGTTTAAAACTTATGAATTGTTTATCTCTGGAATTTTTCATTTAGTAATTCTGGACCTTGGATGAAAGCAGGTAAGTAAAACTCCAAATTGGGGGGAGGGAACTATTGTAAATAATTTTCTGATGAAGTCCCTTAAGTAACAGTGGAGGGAAAATGAAAGTTCAAACATGGTAAAGGGAGATGGTGTCATAGTCCAAAGCTTCCTTTGTAATTGTTTTGATTTTTGCAGTCACATGACATAGAATAGATCAGTATGAGTACAAATTATTAGCCTGATAAGTATAAAGGGAATTGAATGTGATGCATTAAGAGGAAGTAGAATTTTTGTTCAGAACTTTCTTATGTAGCACAAACCTTGATCTCATAGGACCTCTTTCTGGGTTATTTCTACCACACAACCATTTAGACCAAAATGTATACTGTTTAATCTGAATAAAAGTGAACAAGTTTTTATTTTTAGAATGGATTGGAACTACTTCCCTGTTAAACTAAAGAAAAAGTAGCCAAAGAACAGGACAAGCATTCACTCAGATCATCTCACTAGTTTCAGTCTGGAAGTAAATTTCAAATTCAGAGGAGAATATACTGTATAAATGTAAATTCTACCTTTATGAAATGAATTCAGGAATTTGTTTTCACATGGTCCAAACCTTATGTTCTATTTGGGATGGGGTTTTGTCCATAGGAGTCTGCTACAGACTATGTCTGTGAAAAAAAAATAAGCAAAGCTGTTTAACTTATCACACTGACATATTTTTCAGAGAAATTCATTGGATGCAGGAATTGAGAGTGGGAACATTTAAAGATGACTTCCAGGATTCTGGCTCAAGCAGTTGGATGAATGATATGACCTTTAATAAGTATAGGGACAATAGAGTAGAAGCAGAAATTTGGGAAAACATGATGAGTTCAGCATCAGATATGGAGCAGTTTACGTGTCTTACAGCACTTCAGATGTGAGAAGTGAAACACTAAGTAAGCACCTCAACAGGAGGGCTGCGGCTCTGGAGTGATGGGGGCAGAGATGCAGGTCTGTAGTTGTCAGTGTGCAGATGGCACTCCCAACCACGCGAAAGGCCTGCCAGGAGGATCGCATGCAGGAAATAGAAAATAAAATGTAGTCTAGAGCCCAGAAAAATATAGGTACTTAGGGGAAGACTAGGAGCCACAAGAGTAGACTTAAAAAAATAGTCATTGTTAGAAGTATAATGTAGTATATTATGGAAATAAAAGAAGTGCAATGAGAGGATATGGTCAGAATTGTTAAGTAGATCCTTACATTATTCAAAAAATAGAATGCAATGAAGGATCTAAATGAAATATCTTTGAGTAAGAAAAACAAGGCAAAACAGTGATTATGTTAATCACAACTTTAAACAATTCTTCTCATTTATACACAGACATGGTAAACTTTGCAGGAAAGGACAAATAGTTTAATATTGGTGAAAGGACCTCATGAATATAGAAAGTGTAATAACATGGACATTTACAACAATCTATTCCTTTTGTAGATGGAAAGGTAAGGCCAGGGCAAGGAGAGTGATTTGCCTAAAGTCACCCAAATAGTAAATGAAAGGAGCAGGGACAAAAGTTACAGATTCTTGACTCTCACTACTTGGCCGGAAAAATATGACTAAATCAAAACCAAAATAATTTGTAATAGCAAGGGTTCCTTAGCATTACATAGAGTAGATCAGTATGAGCAACAAATTGTTAGCCTTATATGTATAAAGGGAATTGAATGTGATGTATTAACAGGAACTATAATTCTTTTTCATAATTCTCTTGTTTAGCACAAACCCTGATCTCATAGGACCTCTTTCTAGGTTGTTTCTTTCAAACAGCCAGAATTAGGCAAAAACATATATTGTTTTAACCCAGATAAAAGTAAAAAAGTTTTTATTTCTGCTTTGGATTAGAGTTATTTCCCTGTTTAACTAAAGAAATATAACCAATGAGTGATTAAACTAACCAAAGAAATAACTGCTTAGACAGTGATGATGGCATGGAGTGCATAAGAAAAATTATTGCCTTTAAAGAAGAAGTAATAAGAAAGCCACAATATCCTCAGCAGAAATGGGGAAAGGGATTTGTTACCTGTCTGGGAATGACTGAAGTATTGTAAGGTCTGTCTAGAGGATGAATAACGACCTATCTTCCCCTTTTGTCATGTTGAGAGGTCCCTGCCACAGAAAGTCACAATCACCTAGTGTGTGTTGATAATCTTTCTGAGAATTATTCTGAGTATCAGTTGTAGTCAATGTGATGTAAAGAGATGTAAGTTTCAGGTGTGATCTGTACTTGTAATTTAAAAAGGACAACACTGATAAGCAAGACAACAAAGGGAACACGATCAGCTAAACACTCATTGAGTGTTATTGTTCAATTACTAATGATGAATATGAGAACAATTTTATTTGGAGGGTAGTGAAAGCATGAAGGATTATAGAAATTGGCTGTTTTTATTCATAAAATTGAAGAGAAATTATTACTGCTTTGCCAAAGCCACAGGATATTTTATAGTATGATCTCAGGAAGGAAAGTTTATTTTTAGAAAGTCCACCTTGCTGTAAAGTAGAAAGCACTGAAATTTTGAGGCAATCTCTTAGAAGTATTTTCCTCAGTGTTTAACAGCATAGTATTTTTGTGTGTGTATGCATGCTCTTATTCTGCAAGAATGTTGTGCATTAAGAATCTTGAAATTTAATACCCCAGTTACAGAATATTAACTATTTAAATGTGGTCTCTACATTTTACGATAATGCATCCTGTTAGGTGAGACTAGGGAGACAGGTCTCTTTTGATTGGCTTCTGTTTCTCCCAATGGAAGGAGCTAGTTAATTTAAACATACATTCTACAATCAACAAGCTTGGATACCAACATTTTCTGGCTTACCATAAATACAGGTTCAACAAACTATGACTTTTAGGCCAAATATGGTCTACTCCCTCTCAGTGAAATTTCAGTGGAACAGAGCCACACCATTCATTACTTGTCCATGGCTCTTTAATGCAACAATAGAACAGTTGAATAGTTGCAAAAGACAGACTATGATGCACAAGTATAAAGTATTTTATACCTCGGACCCAGAGTGGTGCCTATAGTCCCAACACTCTGACAGGCTGAGACAATAACTTGAGGTCAGGAATTCAAGACCAGCCTGGGAAGCATAGCAAGACTCCATTTCTAAAAAAAAAAAAAAAAAAAAAAAAAAACATTTAAAAAAGCTGAATGTGGCAGTGCATGTAGTACTAGAGTCTCAGGATGGTGAAGTGGAGAATCTTTTGAGCCCAGGAGTTGGAAGATACAGTGAGTTATGATTGTAACACAGCATTCTAGCATGGATGACAGAGTGAGACCCAGTCTCTCTAAAAACAAATATGACCTTTTATAGAAAAAGTTTGCTGACCTCAGCCATAAAGGAAGATATTAAAAAGTTCAGTGAGATGGAAATTTTGGAATTAATCTTCTATGTTCAATGTGTTCAGGCATGCTAAAAATATTCTCTCTCCCTCTTCCTCCCTCCCCCTCCCTCCCTTCCTCCCTCCTCCTTCCCACTCGTTCTCTCCCTCCCCCCTCCTTCCCTCTCCCTTCCCCCTTCCCCCATTCCCCCCTTCCCCTCTTTCCGTCTTTCCCCTTCCTTCTTTCCCCCTTTCCCCCTTTCCCCTTCTGCCCTTCCCCGTTCCGCCCTTTTCCCCTTCCTTCCTTCCTTCCTTCCTTCCTTCCTTCCTTCCTTCCTTCCTTCCTTCCTTCCTTCCTTCCTTCCTTCCTTCCTTCCTTCCTTCCCTTTTCAGGGTCTCACTCTGTCACCCAGGCTGAAGTGTGGTGACAGAGGCTCAGCTCACTGCAGCCTCCACCTCCCAGGCTCAATGATTCTCCTGTCTCAGCTTCTCTAGTAGTTGATATTACAGGTGTGCACCACTACACACAGCTACTTTTTGTATTTTTAGGAGAGATGAGGTTTCACCATATTGGCCAGGCTTATCTCAAACACCTGGCCTGAAGTAATCTACCCGCCTTGCCTCCCAAAGTGCTGTGATTACAGGCATGAGCCACCATGCCTGACCCTATTGCTACTTATCTTTCACAGAGGATATTTTAACATGTTTTAGAACACTGAACTCCAGCAATTTTATTGATATGGTAGCTCCCTGTCTTTTCATGAGATTTGTCTATCACTTGCCAATATGTGTGTGTCTTACTAGCAGAATACTATGTCACCAGGTCTAATTAGCATAAATGCAAACGTAAAATGCTAGCATGATATTTTCTGGAATACGAGAAGTTTCTGCAGTCTATATTATAACAGATGAAGAGAATATAAATACCTTGAGATAAGACAGAGAGGGAATACTATTGCTCCTGTCAGATAAAGGTCACTTGTCATCTTCTGATTGTGTTTATCAATTGATATTGAGACAAAGCACTCAATAGCTCAATAGGTACGTAAATGCATACCAAGTGCAAGGGCTCTGATAATTCACACCGGTAAATATTCCATATTTGCAATGGGAGCTGTGATTGGCATCTCTCTCTAATTAAGTTTATGATAATCTATTGTCACCCTCCAAGATCCGTTAAGCTCCTGTATTAGCCAGAGTTGAGTTATGCAGGGATATGATAAGAATTAACATGACTGCATCTTTCAGTTCTTTACTTTGGGCGTTAGTATTAGGAATTCCTCCAGAAATGCGTATCATGTTAGTTTTGGTTTATTCTGGGTTCCTGGAGGGGCATTTACTCTTAGCCATTTCTACTATAGCAGTACACACACACACACACACACACACACACACACACACACACAGAGAGTTTAGAGATTTTGACAGTTGCATAATATGCTTTTCCAAATAATAAAAGCTCAGAATGATCCCTCAGGTCTACTGGACTGTTTATAAGATAAACTATTTGTAAGACTTCAAATATATTTGAGCTCCAAATCCTCACTCTGGTGAACCAATGTGAGTGGGACTTTGAGTTTCCTAAAATTAGTGTCAACTCAGAGCCAACAGCTAATAATAATTCCTCATGGATGCAACACATACTATATTTGATGTGTGCTGTTGTGGCCCATTTTCCAGAAGTAACTAATTAAGTTGCCAGTTTCTGAATGAAGTCTACAGTAACAGAAAGCTCCGCAGCACCAGATCCTGGCTGCCCCTTTTTCTCCTTCTCCCATTTTTTAAACTCACATTCTTGTTATTTTGTCAAAACATGCTGTTGTGTTGTTTTGTATAATTTTTTGGAGGATATGTGCAATAATTCTATCTAGGTGACTGCTTTTTTCTTTGAACTTCTGGAAAATCTCCTATAAACCCTTGAGAGCCACTCATTCTAAAATACAGTGCTTCTGTGTTCAAGAAATATTTGTTATTCCCTAAAGTACAAAATATTGTCCAAGCATAAAAAGTGTCCACAGTCCTTGTCCTTGCATTCTGTCTTCTCCATGGCTCTTGTAAGAAACTTCTACTTCATCCAAAGAGATCTATCACAAAAAGGAAAACCACAGACCCTGTAGCTTTGCTTTGGAGTAGCCTAGCAACTGCTATTATTCAGCCTAGTCCACTTTGTTTGTAATGTCCACTTCACTTATTCAGTTTCTAGCCTTTCCTCTAGACCAGATTAGTTTCCATGTTTTCAATGAAATTTTCCATTAGTGTTCAAGTGCAGATTAATTTAACTCTGCGTGATCTATCATCCATCTGCATATCACACACATTGCAATAGGTTTATCTTTATCTCAGTCTCATGTATAAATGTGAACATGTCTCTGATTATTAGTACATGCTAGTATATTTATTTTTTCTTGTTCCAGTCTCCCTGGCTCAAGAGCCTGTGCTTTTAACCATTACGCATGCTGCCTATCTATGCGGTTCAGTGCTCTCTCCCATGCCAATTGCAAACTTCAATAAACAAAAATGAGCTCCTTTTCTGTAAGGCTTTGGTATTAGATCAGATACTTTTACTATGCAACAATCCAGAAAACCATCACAAATTAATTGTAGCATTCATGGTGAAGCCGATCTCCTACCCCTGATTGCTAAACTTTAAGCTCAGTAAGAACAGAGAGCATTTCTTAAATCTTGTTTTATCCTGTGCATAGTATAATGCTTGCAGGTAATAGGAATAGGGGCTTCATTTATATTTGTCATCAGGATGTTGATAGTGATTTGAAATTTGCTCATAGCTAAAAGTTATTGTAAGTTTCTTTTCTTTCTTTTATTTTTGAGATGGAATCTCACTCTGTTGTTCAGACTGGAATGCATTGGCATGATCTCCGCTCACAGTAGACTCCATCTCCTGGTATTGTACAGTTTCATCAAAAATCATCCTCCATCAGTTCGTTCATTTTGTTTCCCTAAGATTTAACTTTCAAAATGATGGTTTTATTTCTCCACATATTCCTTTTCTAACACGATATTCCACAGTGGAAATCACAACTTTCTGTTCTTTAATTAGCTCCTTGTCCTAGAATTATAACACATTGTTTGATTTCTGTTAAAAGACCAATGTTTGCAGAGTTGATAGTTGCATATAATGAATTATTGGCTTCTTTACAAGTTGAGAATAGATGTATTTTACAGTTAATATCTGTTCTTAGAAAAATATCTGTTGTTTGACCTTACTAATCACAGTGGGACCTAACAAGCAAATGTAACAAAATCCCAAAATAGACAAATGGGACTTAATTAAACTAAAAAGCTGTGAATGTGTGTATATGTATACATATACATATATCTCAACAGCATGAACACACAGCTGGCACAATAAGGAAAAATATTTCCAAACTATACATTTGACAAAGGACTGATATCCAGACTCTACAAGGAACTCAAACAACTCAACATGAAAAAACAAATAACCTCATTAAAAAGTAGTCAAAGGACATGAACAGACATTTTTTAAAAGAAGGCATTAAAATGGACAATACGCTATGAAAAACTATTCAATGTAGCCAGTCATCAGAAATGCAAATTAAATCTTGATTAAAGAATCAGGTTGTAAATAAGTGACTCTTAAGTATGTATGTACTAGAGTACAGCATTTGTGATCAAGATTATGTGGGTTGCTATAAGGTGAACAGGCTGAGCTTTTTACCGTCTGACACTCTGGAATCAGTAGGGCCACACCTAATACTTTTCTGGAGGTGAGATCTCTTATCACCAGTCATCTTACACCAGTCAGGATAAGATACCGTCTTCTCAGTCAGAATGTCTGGCATCTAAAAGACAAAAAACAACAGATGTTGGTGAGGATGTTGAGGAAAGGGACATCTTGTACACTGTTGGTGGGAATGTAAATTGGTGCAACCTCTATGGAAAACAATATGATTTCTCAAAGAGTAAAACACAACTACCATTTGATCCAACAATCCCACCACTGGGTATATATCCAAAGGATAAGAAATTATTACATCAAAAAGAAACCTTGACTTGCATGTTTATTTATTGCAGCACTATTCACAATAGCAAAGAGATGGAATCAACCTAGTGTCCATCAGCAGATGATTGGATAAAAAAAAAAGTGATACAAATACACCAGGGAATACTATTCAGCCATAAAAAGAATGAAATTTTGTCTTTTTCAGCAACATGGATGAAACTGGAGACATTATCCTAAGTGAAATACTCAGAAACAGAAGATCAAATACTACATGTTCTTACTTATAAGTGATAGCTAAATAATGTGCATACATAGACATAGAGTATAAAGTAATAGACACTGGAAACTCAGAAGTGTGGAAGGGTGGAGCAGGTGAAGTAGGAGAAATTACTTACTGGGTACAGTATACACTATTTGGGTGAGGACCACACTAAAAGCCCAGACCTCACCACCAAGGTAACAAAATTGTGCTTATACCCACTAACGCTGTACAAATAAATCAATAACAACATTAACTTTATACAAATCACTGTCATTTTATTTTTAAAAATGATTTCCGGAAAGGGATCATTGTTCTATATATTAGTCAGGACTCTGCCTTGTCCACATGAATGGTTTTTACCATATGTTATTTTTTTAGAATAGTAAAAGCTTCTGCCTTGTATCTTAGTGAAAAGAAAGGATGTTAATTCTCTTTAGGGAACAGATAATTCAAAAATATTTATGTGGTTTCAGTGACATGCCCAATTATCATAACTGTTGATAATTATCTGGCTGGAAAACATTACAAATTATAAAGTATTTTTGTCTTACGTTGTTTTATCTTTTGGTCAGAGAAGATAAAAAGTACAAATAATGTTTATGTTACATATATTAATATATTTATATATTTTGCTCTATATTTTTTAATTCGTTGACACCAAAAAGAGTGCTTGTAGTAGATCTATATTCCCTTAATTCAAGGTATGTAGATAGTCCTCTAAGATTTTAAACAACGCTGTACATTATATGGCATAATGATATTATGAGACAAGGACTAATATATATTATAGGAAATTATATTTATGGTATTGCTAATCATCTGAGATTTTCAAATAGAATAAGGTATAGGATTCATTTGTTGGAACCTACTCTACAAAGACTGTTGCACTTTGAATTTTATTTTCCCCTTATGTTTATCTAAATACATTATGGGAAACAAGTATATCATTATAAGAAATATAATATATGCCTTATTTCAAGATCTATAAACTCTGTTTGAAAAACCATCATGACATTCTATTTTTATTAAATGACTTATCCTTTTTTTTTTTTGTATTTATTTATTTGTTTATTTGAGAGGGAGTCTTGCTCTGTCACCCAGGCTGGAGTGCAGTGTGATCTCAGCTCACTGCAACCGCCACTTCCTGGGTTCAAGGAATTCTCCCACCTCAGCCTCCTGAGTAGGTAGGACTACAGGTGCCTGCCACCATGACTGGCTACTTTTGTATTTTTAGTAGAGATGGGTTTTGCCATATTGGCCAGACTGGTCTCAAACTCCTGACCTCATTTGACCCAACCAACTCAGCATCCCAAAGTGCTGAGATTACAGGTGTGAGCCACCATGCCTGGCTTAAATGACTTATCCTCAAGCAAAAGGTCTCTGTATTTTAGAAATAGAGAAATCCTGAGCTCTATTATTATTGAGCTCAACAAGCATTATGCAGCTTCTTTCAAAAATATACTACATGGAGGAGAAAACTCACCATATCCTGAGAAAGAAGATTAATCTTTTAAAACTGGTACATGTGTTACAAAGTTCTTGCGTAGGCAAAACCAAAATATGCTCCCTCGTGATTTCTAGACCCCTTTTTCTCCTGAAGCATCGAAGAGCAGACCTACCCTCTCTTTGACATAGCAACTGTTTTGAGTAGATTATGACTTTTCTTGGGCTTTATGTCTTAAAGTTAATCTATCCCTTCACTGATTTTCCCTAGACCACAGGTGCCAGAGTGTTCTAGTTGCTTTAATCTGGGTAATTGCTAGTGTATGTGTCATTTTTTAAATGTTGGCTGTGGTGTTTTAACGTGGTGCTCATATTGAATACAATACTGTAGATGTTGTCTTCCCAGATCAGGGTAGAGCTGGTTATTCTACCTTTGAGTGATCTGGACAATGTGTTTCTATTAACACAGAATAACTTTGACTCAGATAGTTCTGAAAGCAATATTCTACTGTTGGGTTTTCCATAAATGTATAATCAACCCAATGCCAACCCAAAACCTTGACCAGCTATCCTACATTTCTTAAAAAGGTAATTTCTATTACATTTTCTAATTTGTTATTACTGATGTATAGCGAGTCTATTCAAAATAGCAACAAAAACCTGAGAATATATCTAGCAAAATATACATAAGACTGTTCATGAAGAGTATTGCAATGGTCTGAATGTGTCACCCAGAACTCATTTGCTAACTTAATCACCAAGATGACAATATTAAGAGTTAGGACCTTCAAGGACTGATGAAGTCATAATGGCAGGTCCTCATGGATGATATTAGTACCTTATAAAAGGGCTTGTGTGTGTGTTTTCGGGGGTTATCTGTTCCTTCTGCTGCATGGGAACATAGCATTTGTCACTTACAGAGGAGCCAGCATTCAAGGCACCATCTTGGAAGCAGAGACCAGGCCCTTACTAGACACTGTACCTGCTGGTGCCTTGATATTGGACTTCCCAATTTCCAGAACTGAGAGAATAAACTTACGTTGTTTGTAAATTTTTTTAAAAAGTTAATTTAGCACTTCACCTGAAATCTGTTGGATGTCATCTTGTACCACATAATCGAAAGCATTTTCATCACTTTTGTGTCCTCAGTGCATAGGAGAGGCTCTATTACGTAGTGGCTGCTCAATAAATGTTCTTAAAATAAATATTAATGAATTAGATATCTTAGAATTTTTCTTTAATGTGTATTTTATCAGCATGGTTTTAATGGAACAGTTAAAGCAGATTATATAATTATGATTGCAGGCTCTATTCAATTCACTGATATAAATACCATGTAAGACAAGAATAGGGTTTGATGGCAATCTATCAGGGACTCCCTAAGGCTTCAATTAAATTCCACAAGCATTTATCAGAGCTATATATGCGGCAGGCCTGTGTAGTCATTAACAATATGTTCCTCTCGAAAAATACACAGGGTACTACTTTTACATGGCCCTATTAATCAACACTTATTGGGTACAGCGATACAACTAGCTGTTAATTCATCCATCCATACCATTATTTATGTCTCATTTCACCTTCTACTTATAGAGCTATTATTAGAGATGTTTGATGTACCAAGATAAACTATGTCTTCAGCATTTATATAATCTGACAACCTGAAAATACTATCAAGAAGATATTAGGATGGATTTTAATGATTAATTCATAAGAAAACCACCACTAGACTGTATAGTTTGGCATTATAAAGCCCCCTCGCTTTTTTAAAATGAGTTCCTCCAACTATTGTCCCAGTGATCTTGGATAAGGTACATACGTTTTCTAACTTCAACTCTTTCTTCACTTGTAAAACGTAGATATAAATTGCACATGTCTCAGAGAGTTGTTTGCAGATTAAATAAGATAATTATCTCAAATCTGATTCCTTGGGAAATGGATTCTGAGCCTCTGATACTTGCATAGAGGGAGTTAATTGGAGAAATTTCAGGGAATCAACAGCTAGGAGGATTTGAGGGACTTCTAGGAAATTTGAGATTTGCATAGAGAGAGAGGCTGAACTGCTCTGCAACAGAAGTGACAGATGATTCCACAGAGAGCTCTGGAGTTGGGATGTCTTTAGGTGTCTCCAGCAAAGCAAAGGAGTGGTTCTTTGCCATATTACCAGGACCAGTTATTGGATATAGGTAACTCCCCAGGAAGAAAACATAGTCTTGGGTAGGCAGCCTTCTTGAACAGAGAGGAATAGCAGAGGAGGATTCAACTGTGAGCTGTCATCAGCTGACTATGCTACCGCTAGGTGTACGGGTGAGTACAATGGCTGTTGCATGTTAACTGAATAATAAATACTAGATATTATTATATTTATTTATTTCTTAATTTATTTACCTATTTGCTTTTTAAGATATCCTCTATTAGAATTATTCTTTGACCTCCGTCAGAAATTTTTCTGGCGAGCCCATTAAATTTATCTGTTCTCACTTTTCTTTGAGAAAGTTACCTGTTTTTTAAAATGTTATTGATTCATAGTGGACCTAGAATAAATTGGATCTATTTAAAATGTAGAAACTAACAAATTTTCTCTCTCAAACACACATGCATGCATACCTGTGAAACCATCACTGCAATCAAAGTGTGGAACATATCCATCCCTTCCAAAAGAAACCTCTTACTGATTTGAAAATAACTATCCTTCTACCCTAGCCCCCAAGTAGTAACTGAGCCGCTTTCTGTCACTATACACTTGTTTGCCCTTTTAAGAATTTTATACTAATGGAATTATACTTTTTTGGGGAGGGGGTCTGGCTTCTTTAAATCAGCATGACTATTTTGAGATTCATCCAAATTACAGTGTGTAGTGTATCAATAGTTTATACTTTTTATTGCTGAATGGTGTTCTATTGCATGGGTTTACTGCAATTTATCCGTTCACCTGTTCATAGATGTTAAGATTGTTTCAACTTTTTAGCTATTCTAAATAAAGCTCCTATGAATACTCAGATGCAAGCTTAGTATAGATATATCCTTAAGTTTCTTTTAGGAAAATATCTAGGGAGGGAATGGTTTGGTCAGATGTGTGATTAGCAAATATTTCTCCATCTGTGTTTTGTCTTTTACTATATTTAACAATGCCTCTTGAAGTTATTAATTAACTTTAATTTAAGTTATTAAATTAATGAAGTCTTGTTTATCGACTTTTTCTTTTATGGTTTATGCTTTTGGTGTTGCATTCAAGAAACTTTTGCCTTACTCAAGGTCAAAAAGATTTTCTACTATGTTTTTTGATTTCTTTAGGCCTATAAACTATTATTGATTATTATTTTTTTCATACGGTATAAAGATCAAAGTTCATTTTTGACATAATAATATCCATTTTTTCCAGCAGCATTTATTAAAAAGACCATCTTTCCTCCACAAAATTAGCTTCTTTCTACAAATAATATTTTTATAAAACAGCCAAATAATATATTTTTAATAGCCATGGCATCCTTTAGGTTATATATTTTTTTAAGTGTGCTTTGGTAGTGTATATCTTTTCCCCTCTGCTCCCCAACCCTCCCCTCCTCTATCCCCTCCCCTCCCCTCCCCTCTCCCCTCCCCTTCCCTCCAAGAGTTTTCTTCTGTCATTTACCCAGGCAGGAGTGTGGAGTGCAGTGGCCTGATCTTGGTTCACTCCCCTCACCTCTACTCCCACCTTCTGGTATCCATTCTTAGTCCTCAGCCTCCTAAGTAGCTGGGACCACAGGCCTGCACCACGACGCATGGTGAATTTTTGTATTTTTAGTAGAGATGGGGTTTTAACCTGTTGCCCAGGCTGATATCCTGACCTCAAGTGATAGACCTCAAGTGACCTCCCATAGTGCTAGGATTACAGGTGTGAGCCACCCCGCCTTGCTGGTAGTGTGTATCTTTCAAGGAATCATTTCATCTAAATTGTCAATTTTTGGCAGGCAATTATTCAAAATTTTCATTTTAATGCTTTGCCTATATATAGAATCTGTGATCACATCATCTTTCCCATTTTTAACTGGTAGCATCTCCTCTCTTTTTATTGATGGTAGTTTATTCTGTCGATCTCAAAATAATGGCTTTTGGTTTCATTAGCTTTTAAAATCATTTTTCTGTTTTCTTTTTTTTGTTGTCTGCTCTGATCTTTGCTATTTCTTATACTTTCTTTGGAATTAATTTGCTCTTTTAGTTTCTTAAGGTAGAAACAGATCATTGATTTGAAATATTTCTTCTTTTCTAATATAGACATATGGTTCTTTAAATGACTATTTAAATACTGCTTTAGCTGTGTCCCAAAGGTCTGCATATGTTGAGTTTCCATTTTCATTCATTTACTTGTAAAAAAATCTGTAAGTTTAAAGCATTTTCAAAATACCTGGGATTGTTTATGTATCTCTGTTATTGATTTCTAACTAAATTACATTGGGGTCAGAGAATATATTTTGTACAATTTAATTCTTTCAAATATCCATGAGTCTTGTTCATGGCCCAGAAAATGGTTCATTTTATTAAATGTTCTGTGTGCAATTGGAAACATTGCATATTCCGCTTCTGTTGAGAGTGCTATACACGTCAATTAGGTCAAGTGGTTAATAGTTTTGTCTTTTATGTCCTTTCTGATTTGTATTCTTATTTTTTGAGAGGATGGTGTTGAAATCTTCAACTATAATTGTAGAATCCTCTATTTGTCCTCTCAGTTTTGTCAGATTTTACTTAATTTATTTTGAAAATCTGTTATTAGGTGCATAAATATTTGCAAGTATTATGTTCTCTTGATGTATTGATTCCCTTGTAATTATGAAATGACACTCTTTACGCCTTTTAATAATTTTTTAAATACACTTGTTTGATGTTAATAGAGTCATTCAAGCTTTCTTTTGTTATTGTTAGCCTGATATACCCTTTTTCCACCCTATGACTTTTACCTTATTTGTGTCTGTATACTGAATGTGTAATTCTTTTAGGAAGTGCATCATTCATGTGTTTTCGTAATTTATACTTTTTAATCTAATCTGACAACATCTACTTTTTATTCATGTATTTAGATTATTTACATTTAACATGACTATTACCATGGTGGTATCAAATCTAATGTCTTCCTTTTTGTTTTCTATTTGTGTTATCTTTTCTTTACTACCTTTGCTTTCCTTTCCTGCCTCTTTTGGCATCAATACATTTTTTAATAATTCCATTTTATCCCTCTTAGTGTCTGAAAAGTAAAACTCTTTGTTATATTATGTTAGTAGCTACTTTATTGTCTACAGTATGTGTCTTTAAATTGTCAAAGTCTACTTTTGAGTGATAATGATACCACTTTACATATAGTGTATATACTTTATAATAGAATATTTCAATTTTCTGCTTTGTCCTATTGTCATACAGTCTAATTGTTATAACAGTTTACCTGTCATAACTGAAAAGTTCATTGTTGTTATTTTTACTTAAAGCGGTCAAATGTTTTTTAAACTGTTTAAATATTAAGAAAAAAGTATTAAAAATAAATGTACACATGCAGGTACATTTCCAGTGTCCTTTGTTTTTGTGTAGATACTTATTTGCAGATGGCATTATTTCCCATTAGCTTCAGAAATTCCTTTACTCCTTATAGTGTAAGGCTGCTGCTGCTGCTGAGTCCTTTTGCCATTTTTCCTTCTGAATAATTTTTATATTGCCTTCATCCTTGAAACCTATTTTTTTCTGGTCATATAGTTATAGGTTAAAAGGTTTTCTTTTTTTGTCCTCTGGGCAATCCATTGCGTTCTGCCTGCTACTGCTTACAATGAGAAGTCTTCTTTCATTCTTATTTTTGTCCCTCTACACACAAACTTTTTTTTTTTGAGATGGAATCTCCCTCTCTCACCCAAACTGGAGTGCACTGGCGCAATCTTAGCTCACTGTAACCTCCACCTCCTGGGTTCAAGTGATTCTCCTGCCTCAGCCGCCCGAGTTGCTGGGAGTACAGGCACCCGCCACCACACCCAGCTAATTTTTGTATTGTTAGTGGAGACAGGGTTTTACCATGTTGCCAGGCCTATCTTGAATTCCTGATCTCAGGTGATCCACCCGCCTCTGCCTCCCAAACTGCTGGGATTACAGGTGTGAACCACTGTACCCGGCCAAACTTTCTATTTTTTTCCTATAGGTTATAGAATTTTTCTCTTTATCACTGATTTTAATCAATTGGTTATACTGTATCTTGGTTTATTTTTCTTCTTTTTCTTTTTTTACTGTGGTTCTGGAAGTTTGTGGCACTTTTCTAGTCTGAAGGCTTAGAGTACTCATTACATTGGAAAACAATTAGCCATTATTCCCTTAAATATTTTTCTGTCTTCCCTCTCTTTAGAAGATTCTAATTACATGTATATTAAACCCACAGATTTTTCCCAGTGATCACTGAAACTGTTTTTTTCCCCCCTCTGTTTCAATTTCGAGTTTTCTAAGGCTGTGTCTTCAAGTTTATTGACTCATCTGTTTTCTATCCCCTCCATGCATTTGTCATCTCAGACACTACAATTTCAGTCTCTGAGTGGTTGGTTTTGGTCTTTTTATATCTCCTTTTGCCCTTAATATTTTTTTCTAGCTTCTTGAACATATAGATTACACTTGTTTCACTTTTATTAGTTTTTCTACTGATTGTGTGATCTCTCCTAGGTTTGTTTTTGATTGAATTTTCCCCTCATTGTAATTTTTTTTTTGCTTTTGCTTTTTTTCAGATTCCTGGTAAAATTTTATTGGGCACCACTCTGGCCCATTGTGGCTTTTACGTTGTTGGGTTATCTTTTTTTTCTCCTACTCTTTTAAATGCTCTTCAAGTCTGGTCTGGCTGGTAATAAAGTTCTTTGAAACAGTTTGTTGCTTTTTTTGCTTGCTTTTAAGTTTGTTAGGCAGTATCAGAGTAGTGTTTGTCTAGGGTTAAATTTATGTTCTCCTGAGGCAAAACTCTTCTGAGTATTCTTTTTGATGTACCATGAATTATTTGATTTTTCTAATATTTCTGTGGTGAACAGAGCTATTTGTGGTCTGTGTAATACCCAGGGATTTGTTCATTATATTTCTCTTTGGAGAACTCTAGCTGCCTTGCCCTCCCCAGAAACCAGCTTCATCCCCTTAACTCAGGAATATCATCAGGTTCCATGTATATTCTCTCTCCTTGCACCATGGTGTGAGAGCTCTCTGTAAGCAATACCTTTCTGCTATCCTAGAGCACATGCACCATTTTCTCCATCTCTCATGTGTCATTCTCCTTTATGGCCCATTATCCAATGTCTTGAACCCTGATGTTTTATACAATTTTCCAATTTTTTAGTTTTTTTTCAGGTAGAAAGATAAACCTGGTTCCTATTACTCTGCTTTGGCCTGAAAATGAATTAACAATGTCTTGGCTTTTTTTTTCTTACTTAATAAATTTTTTATTTTGATGACATTTTAGGTTTAAAGAAAAATGTAACAGAAAGTACAGAGAATTTCCCCATATTCTTCTAATCACCACATTTTACACACAGTTTTCCCTGTTATTTAACATCTTGCATTAGTGTGGCAGATTTTGTACCATTAAATAACCAATATTGTTACATTATTATTTACTGAAGTCCATAGTTTACATTAGGGTGTATTCTTGTGTTCTACAGTTTTATGGGTTTTCACAAATGCATAATGTCATGAAGCTGCTGTTATAGTATCAGACAGAATCATTTCATTTCCTACAAATCCCCTGCACTATTCATCCTTACTTCCTCCCCTGAATCACTGGTAACCACTGACCTTTTTTACTGTCTCCACAGTTTTGCCTTTCCTAGAATGTCATAAAGTTGGAATTATACAGTTTGTATAACTTTCAGATTGGTTTCTTTCACTTAGTAATGTGTATTTAAGATTCCCCCATATCTTTTCATGGCTTGTTCACGCCTTTTTTACTGATGATATTCCATTGTCCGGATGCACTACAGTTTGTTTATACATTCATCTAATAAAGGCCGTCGTGGTTACTTCCAAGTTTTGAAACTATGTATAATTTCCAAAACTTGGAAGCAACCAAGAACATTTTTTTATATGCTTATTTGCCATCTGTATATTTTCTTTGGAGGAATGTCTGTTCAGATCTTTTTGCCCATTTTCAAATTGGCTTGTTTGATGTGTTATTATTGGGTGTTAAGACATTTTTGTGTCTTTTGGATACACCATTATTAGACATATTCTGCCAATATTTTCTCCTAGTCTGTGGCTTGAATTTCCATTCTCTTAACAGTGTCTTTCACGGAGTAGATTATAATTTTTATGAAGTACAACTCACCAATTTTGTCTTACAGGAATTGTGCTTTTGGTGTTATATCTAATAAAAGTCATTGCCAAACCCAAGGTCATCTAGATTTTCTTCTAAATTTTCTTCTAGGAGTGTTAAATTCTTGCATTTTACTTTCAGTTTCAAAATTCATTTTGAGTTAATTTTTGTGAAAGTATGAGGTCTGTGTTGAGATTCCTATTTTAGCATGTGGGTGTTCATATGTTCCAGGACCTTTTGTTGTAAAGGCTATCTTTACTCCACTACATTGCCTTCGCTCTTTCATCAAAGATCAGTTGACTATATTTGTGTGGATCTATTTCTGGGCCCCCATTCTGTTCCATTAATCTATTTGTCTACTCTTTTGTCAACACCACACTGTTTTAATTTCTATAGCTTTGCAGCAAATCTTGAATTCATGTAGATTCAGCTTTGGACTTTGTTCTTCTCCTTAAATATGTGTACTGGCTATTCTTGGTCTTTTGGGTCTCCATATAAACTTTAGAATGTTTGTTGATATCCAGAAAATAACTTGTTGGGATTTTTGATAGGGGTTGCCATGAATCCACAAAGTTGGGAAAAACTAACACCTTGACTATATTGAGTCTTCCTATTTATGAACATGAAATATGTCTCCATTTACTTAATTCTCTTTGATTTATTTCTCCAAAGATTGGTAGTTTTTCTCATATAGGTCTTATACATATGTTGTTAGATTTATAACTAAATGAGGTTTTTGTTTTTTTGCTAACATAAATTGAGTTGTATTTTAAATTTCAAATTCCAGTTTTTAGTTGCTGGCATGTTAGAAAAGAATCGACTTTTTAACCTAATAAGTTTGTGGGGGTACAGGTTAGTTTTGTTACATACACAGATTGTATAGTGGTGATGTCAGGGCTATCAGTGTAACAATTATCTGAATAATATACAATGTATCCATTAAGTATTTTCTCATCCCTTACTCCCATTCCACTCTCCCACCTTTTGTGTCTCCATTGTCTATCATTCCAGGCTCTATGTCCATGTGTGCACATTATTTAATTCCCACTTATAAGTGAGAACATATACTATTTGTCTTTTTGTGTCTGACTTGTTAAACTTAAGATAATGGCCTCCAGTTCCATTCATGTTGCTGCAAAATACACGATTTTATACTTTTTTATGACTGAATAGTATTCCATTGTCTATATATACCAAATTTTCTTTACCTAGTCTTCTCTTGATGGAAATAGACTGATTACATATTTTTGCTATTGTGAATAGTGCTGTGATAAATATACAAGTTCAGGTATCTTTTTAATATAATAGTTTCTTTTCCGTTGGGTAGATACCCAGTAGTGAGATTGCTGGATCAAATGGTGGTTCTATTTTTAGCTCTTTGAGAAGTCTCTACACTGTATTTCATAGAAGTTGTACTAATTTACATCCCCACAAATTGTGTATGTGTTCTCTTTTCTCTATATCCTCATCAACATGTTGTTTTTTGATTTTTTCATGAGCCATTCTGACTAGATGCTATCTCATTGTTTTAATTTGTATTTCTCTAAGAAGTAGTGATGTCAAGCATTTTATTAATATGCCTGTTATCCATTTTTATGCCTTCTTTTGGAATATGTCTGTTCACATCCTTTTTTTAGTTCTTACCTTGTTCCTCCGACTTTTGCTATCATCACTTATAATAGCTGTTTTTTGGTTGCTTCCACAAGCTTTTTTAAATATAGAAAATCCTGTTATTTGTGAATAAAGACAATTTTCTTTTTTACCTTTCAATAAGGAATGATTTTTATTTATATATCTTGACTTATGTGCCTAAATAGACCTCTATCAGAATTGCATAGAAATGGTTAAAGAGGACCTGTTTTTTTTTTTTTCTGACCTTAGGAAAAATGTATTCAGCATTTTATTACTATTATATTTGTTATATAATTTCTGTAGATATTCATTTTCAAGTTGAGGAAGATTTATTCTAGTCTTCGTTTTCTGAGAGTTTTTTGTTGTTTAGTTAGAAATGGAGGCTGTTTATCAAAAGGTCTTTTCGTATTTATTGAGATCATTTTATTTATTTAGTTTTATCTTGCTAGTATAGCAAATTGCATTAGTTGATTTTTTAAAATGTTAACAAAACCTCACATTCCTGAGGTAGACTCCATTTATTTGTAACCTATTGTCATTTTTATATTGTTAGGTTACATTTATTCATGTTTGGTTTAGAATATTTGCATCTATGTTTAAAAGAAATTTTGGTTTACACTCAAGCTTAAGCACCTTGAGGTTTCCTGTGTTTATCCCCAGGCTAATCAGTTATCTCAGTTGCATGTGACAGAACCCCACATCTAACAAGCTTGGTTAAAAAGGGATATATTTTCTCATGTCAAGGGCAGGGAACTTTGAAGGGCAGGGATGCATCCCAGGGAAAACTAGAATCAGAGACATGAACTCCTTAGAATTTTTCCCAACTCTTTTCTCTGTTTCTCTTGTATGCTGGTTCAATTCTCTCACATAGATTCCCTCTAAGATACTGAATCTATGAGTACAATAGCTCTCAGGTGTATGTCTTCCATTTCACCACAGTGATAAATCCAATCTTTCTTTAGGGCCAATTTGTGATAGGCCCTAAACCTGTGCTGGAAGAGAAAGTATAAGGAAGTTAGTAGCCCCCTACTTCTGCAGGACTAGGACTGGATAGATATTTGTTAAAAAGAGACATATATATCCCTGGAAAATAAGAGAGGAGAAGGCCAGAGGCTAGACAGAATATTAGATATGTATGCTAATCCCATAGGCTGTTTTTAAGACACATTGTTGCTTGTGTTATTAATAACAACTTCAGGTGGCTCAGGCCTGGTAATCCCAGTTATTTAGGAGGCCAAGGTGGGTGGATCACCTGAGGTCAGGAGTTCAAGACCAGCCTGGCCAACATGGTGATGAAACACCATCTCTACTAAAAATACAAAAATTAGCTAGGCGTGGTTGTGGGTGCCTGTAATCCCAGCTGCTCTGGATGCTGAGGCAGGAGAGTCTCTTGAGCCTGGCAGGCAGTGGTTGCCGTGAGCAGAGGTTGAACCATTGCACTCCAGTCTGGGCAACAGAGTGAGACTCCATTTCCAAAAAACAAAACAAAACAAACAAAAACCAACTTCATACTTACTATTCACTTTATATCGTCTCATTTAGTACTTGCAACATTAGGTACTTAGGAATTGTCCCATTTTGAAGGTGAGAAATCTGAAGTTGAGCAGGGTTAAGTTACACAGTTAAGAATAGATGTTGTCTACTAAGTAGCTAAGATTTGAGACCACGTCTTTTTGTCTGTCTATGCTCATGATCTTAACGATCACACTGCACTCCTTCTAAAAGACTTTAGAATTGACTTTCTGCATACTATTATGATAGTCATTCCACTTATCTTCAATATTTTTTATCACAAACAGGGAGCACAGTGCTCTAATATAAAATCTGTATCTTTTAATATTATGAAAAAAGCATTACATCTTTATCCATGCTTTAGTCAGAAAGTGATATTAACTTTTTGATTTTTTTGCTTTGTTACTCAATAATTTACCTTACTCGCATAAAGACAATTCTTAAATAATAAAGGGAAAAGGGAAAAAGAATAAACTTTTACCAAGAGCTATTTCCAGATATTTTTATGTATAATATTTCTTAATATTCAAATCAGCTTTGTGATAAGGAAGTACCACCTAAAAATGAGAAAGCTGCCCCAGAAAGTTGAATGTGAAAGTTTCATTTATTCATCCATCCAATCAATCATTAAGCCTCAAACATTTATTGAGTACAAATCACACTGAGCACCATTGTTGCAAACACAAAGAATGTAAGGGACCTCTTCAGGGAAAACTACAAACCACTGCTCAATGAAATAAGAGAGGGCACAAACAGATGGAGAAACATTCCACGTTCATGGTTAGGAAGAATCAATATTGTGAAAATGGGTATACTGCCCAAAGTAATTTACAGACTCAACACTATCCCCATCAAACTATACCATTGACTTTCTTCACAGAACTGGAAAAAACCACCCTGAACTTCATATGGAACCAAAAGAGAGCCCACATAGCCAAGTCAATTCTAAACAAAAAGAACACAGTGGGAGGCATCACACAACCAGACTTCAAACTATACTACAAGGCTACAGTAATCAAAACAGCATGGTACTGGTACCAAAACAGAGATATAGACCAATGGAACAGAACAGAGGCATCAGAGGCAACACAACATATCTAAAACTATATAATCTTTGATAAACCAGACAAAAACAAGCAATGGGGAAAGGATTCCCTGTTTAATTAATGGTGTTGGGAAAACTGGCTAGCCATGTGCAGAAAGCAGAAACTGGACCCCTTCCTGACACCTTACACTAAAATTAACTCCAGATGGATTAAAGACTTAAACATAAGACCTGACACCATAAAAACCCTAGAAGAAAATCTAGGCAAAACCATTCAGGACATAGGAGTAGGCAAGGACTTCATGACAAAAACACCAAAAGCATTGGCAACAAAAGCCAAAATAGACAAATGGGACCTAATCAAACTCCACAGCTTCTGCATGGCAAAAGAAACAGTCACTAGAGTGAATTGGCAACCAACAGAATGGGAAAAATTTTTGCAGTTTACCCATCTGACAAAGGGCTGATATCCAGAATTTACAAGGAACTCAAACAGATTTACAGGAAAAAAACAAGCCCATTCAAAAATGGGCAAAGGATATGAACAGGCACTTTACAAAAGAAGACATACATGAGGCTAACAAACATATGAAAAAATGCTCATCATCACTGGTCATTAGAGAGATGCAAATCAAAACCATATTGAGATACCATCTCATGCTAGTAAGAATGGCGATCATTAAAAAATCTGGAGACAACAGATGCTGGAGAGGATGTGGAGAAATAGGAACACTTTTACACTGCTGGTGGGAGTGTAAATTAGTTCAACAATTGTGGAAGACAGTGTGGTGATTCCTCGAGGCCTTAGAAATAGAAATTCCATTTGACCCAGCAATCCCATTACTGGGTATATATCCAAAGGACTATAAATCGTTCTACTATAAGGACACATGAACACGAATGTTCATTGCAGCACTGTTTACAATAGCAAAGATCTGGAACCAACCCAAATGCCCATCGATGATAGACTGGACTGGGAAAATGTGGCACATATACAGCATGGAATATTATGCAGCAATCAAAAATGATGAGTTCATGTCCTTTGTAGGGATGTGGATGAATCTGGAGAACATCATTCTCAGCAAACTAACACAAGAACAGAAAATGAAATACCACATATTCTCACTCATAGGCAAGTGATGAAAAATGAGAACACATGGACACAGGTAATGGAGTACTACACACTGGGTTCTATTGGGGGGAACGGGGAGGGACAGTGGCAGGGGAGCTGGGGAGGGATAGCCTGGGGAGAAATGCCAAATGTGGGTGAAGGGGAGGAAGGCAGCGAAACACACTGCTGTATGTGTACCTATGCAACTATCTTGCGTGTTCTGCACATGTACTCCAAAACCTAAAATGTAATAAAAAAATAAATAAATAAATTTTTTTTTTTTTAAAAAAGAGCACAGGATCCCTGCTCTGAAATAGCTCACTGTGAATCAAACCCTTTCATGCAGTATAAGGGAGATTGAGCTAGAGACCCTGACAGAGGGTTCAGGACATACATGCATCCAGGACACACATGCATCCAGGACACACCAGACCTCCCAGGACAGGTAGTAACTGAGTTTAACCCTGGAGGTCACTGAGAAGAAAGCCAGGAAGAGAAGTGGGATGGGATTAGGTAAGGGAATCTGTGCAGGGTGTTTTAGGTAGAAAGAAGGCACATGATAAAAGAGAAAGTGTATAAAAGTGAATGAGGAAGACTGAACACCTGAAAATATTTAAGTTCTCATTGCAACTGGATGAATCTAGATGATGAATTAAAGACTTTACATCTATCTAGCTTTTCTCTTTGTGTCCTGACTAGAATTATAAAGGATGAAGAACTTTCCCCAGTGTTGGAAACAGATGCTTGGTGCCACAAACAAAAATTAGCACAGAGATGACAGATATCTCAGCAAAGCAATTTTTACTTTTTTACCCTTACACTGCAGGACGGGTACCCTCAATAGCCATCTTGCCATGAGAGTACAACAAACAAAGGAAAAGCAGACATATTTATTCCTTACACATTTGGGATTGTCCTTACTTCTGTGTTTGATCTCCCTTGGTTGGGGCCAGACCTCACAATCTAAACTAAAACCTGATTGGCTAACAACTTAAAATCTTCTAAACAGGTAAACTTAAAATCTTCTAAAACCTGATTGGCTAACAACTTAAAATCTTCTATAGCAATGGAGAGCTGGGACATGCCTGCAAGCTTGTCCAGCACAGATATCTTGGTTAAAATACAAGGTCATAGAATACACTATGTGCTTGTAAGCATGGCATGTCTAGCAGCTACATAGGCTAAAGCTTAACAAAGAGTTACTAGCACACTTATGATTTATTCTTTAACAAGAAAAAAAACTTTAAAGGGGAACTTTTGAGGCACAAGTTTGAATAGCCGAATTAATCAAGCAGAAGAAAGGATATCAGAGGTCGAAGACCTACTTAATGAAATAAAACGAGAAGACAAGAATAGAGAAAAAAGGATAAAAAGAAATGAGCAAAGTCTCCAAGAAATATGGGACTATGTGAAAATACCTAATTTACATTTGATAGGTGTACCTGAATACGACGAAGAGAATGAATCCAAGCTGGAAAATACTCTTCAGGATATTATTCAGGAAAACTTTCCGAATCTAGCAAAGCAGCACAATATTCAACTCCAGGTAATACAGAGAGCATCAAAAAGATATTCCTCAAGAAGAGCAACTCCAAGGCACATAATTGTTAGATTCACCAGGGTTGAAACGAAGGAGAAAATACTAAGTGCAGCCAGAGAGAAAGGTCAGGTTACCCACAAAGGGAAGCCTATCAGACTCACAGCAGAAACCCTACAAGCCAGAAGAGAGTGGGGACCGATATTCAACATCCTTCAAGAACAAAACTTTCAGCCCAGAATTTCATATCCTGCCAAACTAAGCTTCACAATTGAAGGAAAAATAAAATCTTTTATGAACAAGCAAGTACTCAGAGATTTTATTACCACCAGGCCGGCTTTACAAAGAGCTTCTGAAAGAAGCATTATACATAGAAAGGAACAACCAGTATTAGCCTTTCTAAAAATATACCAAAAAGTAAAGAGCATCAACATAAAGAAGAATTTACATCAACGAATGGATAAAATAGCCAGTTAACATCAAATGGCAGTAACCCTAAATTTAAGTTGACTAAATCCCCCAATCAAAAGATACAGCCAAAACCTAACGATATGCTACATCCAGACCCATTTCACATCCAAAGATACACAAAGACATAAAACAAAGGGATGGAGAAAGATTTACCAACCAAATGGAGAGCAAAAATAAATAAATAAATAAAAAGCAGGAGTTGCAATTCTCGCATCTGATAAAATAGATTTCAAAGCAACAAAGATATAGTATAGTGGTAAAAAGATCAATGCAACAATAAGAGCTAATGATCCTAACACCCAGATGCATAAGACTTATAAAGAGATTTAGACTCAACTAGACAGAAAATTAATAAGGATATCCAGGACTTGAACGCAGATCCGGAACAAGTAAACTCAATAAACATTTATAGAGCTCTTCATTTTGAATACACAAAATATACATTCTCCACCTTAAATATACAAAATATTGATCGGCCATTATTAATACCCATTTTTAGAAAAAGCAATATCCCCATTCTCTCTTCCTCTTTTTCTTCCTCTTTCTTCCTCTCCTTCACTCCTTTTTTCTTTCTTTCTTAAAAAATAAAAATTAAAAAAATAATAAAGAGGAACTTTTCTACTTCCCACACCCAAGGACCAGGAGCTCTGGAATTTCACTTTGCTCTCCTGTTTAGGAGCTTTACTGATGAAAAATAACTCCACATTCATGCATTTTTTTTTTCTTACATTGAGGAAGTTTGTTTATAGCCCAGATCATTTTGGTAACTTACGGGAGATGATCCTCTTTTCTTATCTACTGTATATAGTTTATATAAGCAAGGATTTGTGGTATTAGATGTTAGAACTTAAAGTGAGGACACATCTAGACTCAAAGTAGAGTATAGGCACCTGTCATGGGTGGCTGGGGCCATTTGGAAATTTGCAACTTAATCAGTAATCTTTAGATTATAAAGTGTAAAGAGCTCCCGAAGCTGACACCAGGTCTCACAAGGTGCCTCTCTAAAAGAAAGAAAAAAAAGCTTCCTGTTGTGCCTCTTTTGGTAATCATATTGTTCATTATGGAATATAGATTGTTACAGTGCTAGGGATACTCAACGGCAAGAGGAACAATATTAGAACTATTATGCTCAACTCTGAAATCTTTGATAAAATTTATTACTCAGACATAGGCTTGCTACCAATAGGCTTTCAGAAGACAAGCAGGATCTCCCAAGATATTGTGAGCTAAACTAATCTTTTTCTTTCTTATGTTGTTTAGGGGCCATAGTGAAGCCCAAGCAGTAAGAGATAGGTGATGTGTGGTGAATGTTAAGAAGTAAGTTAGGGCCGGGCGCGGTGGCTCACGCCTATAATCCCAGCACTTTGGGAAGCCGAGGCGGGTGGATCACGAGGTAAAGAGATCGAGACCATCCTGGTCAACAAGGTGTAACTCCGTCTCTACTAAAAATACAAAAATTAGCTGGGCATGGTGGTGCATGCCTGTAGTCCCAGCTACTCGGGAGGCTGAGACAGGATAATTACCTGAACCCAGGAGGCAGAGGTTGTGGTGAACCGAGATCGTACCATTGCACTCCAGTCTGGGTAACAACAGCGAAACTCCATCTCAAAAGAAAAAAAGTAAGTTAGAAAGAGAGAAAAAAGATGTGAGGCTGGAGTGATTACACACAGTCTGACTTGAAGGAGCATTGATGCTGTATTGGTGAGTTTGGACAATTTAACCAAGACTAGGAGTGTGGCATTTCAATCAGAAGAGTCACTGAATCATATGTAAATTGGAAACTAATCAGTTTAGCAGAGTTGTTCCCAATCTTTCTTGCCTATTAGAATCACCTGGAGAGCTTTAAAATGTCCAAACACCAAGTCACACCCCATGACAATTAAATCAGAATGTCTAACAGTAGGAGGCAGGCATCAGTGTTTTATTTAGCATGCAAACAAGGGCATAAGTCCTCTGAAATACTGAAAATACATTTGTGTGTAAAGTTTTAACCTGTGTCAAATCTGATCTGAAGAAACATTTACTACTTGGGCTGAAGTTAGAGGCCCAGGGAACAAGTTTCCAAGACCTATTAAGTGAATTCATTTGTCCATCAGGGCATTCGTGTCTTACAGAAACAACTTGGAGCACTGAGTTCTTAAAAATATTTCTGAGCCTCTAATCAGACACAAATAGCAAGCATATTTGCTCCCATTGAAAGGCTGGTAAAAGGCTCGTGAGTGTGGTTTTTTTTTAACCTAGATTTTTAAAACATTTCAGTCTGTCTCAGAAATGTTATAGAAATGAATTGAAAAGTGGGTATTTATGGCTCATATGCAGAATCTTGCTATTTATGTGGAACGTTTCTGTGAGCTTCTAGCAGTTTCATCTGAGGTGGTTGTGGCTTTTCTTAACTATATTGTGGTTATCCATCTTTGGGATGGTTTGATACTTTTCCACAAAAGGGAAATTTATTGGAGGTGTATGAGCTTCTGACATCTCTGAGATAAAGTTTTAAAAATGTACAGTCATGTGAGAACTACTGACTTATTGAGGGTGTATTATTCTGTTTCAGATCTTGTAAATCTACCAGAATACATGCATATTGGCCTACAAAGGGTAAATTATTTTTTGAAGGATTTACTACTGTTCTGTGATCTTAATGACAGATATTTAAAAATGGATTTCAGGTTTCCAAGTTAGCTCCAAACAACGCAAAGCAATTTTCTATTCTGTCCTTATCTTACTTCATTGAGATCCAATTCACTTCATAAAACAGTAGGAAATTCTAATTGTGGCATGGATACCGTCTTGATTCAATGAGATTAGTCTAAGATTTATTCACTTTATTGTGCTTTTTCATTTATTGAATTAACCCCCATGAAGAAGGATCATAATATTTTGGATAAATATTTTTTGGCAATAAAATTTGCTTTTATGAAATGCAAATAGTTTTAGGAATCACCCCATTGCACCTATGATGAGCCAGTGAACAGGAAGATCACTTCCTCTATTTATCCAACCATCAAATGTTTTTTAATTTTCAATAGACTTGGTAAATACATTTCCTGGCTACTTTATTTGTAAGCATACAGAGAGATTCACTGGAACTTTAGTGAGCATAGGGCAGGTTTATAAGGATAACAGCAAACATTTTGAGATAATTTTCAACCCTGAAAACTCTGAAATAATTTGTTTGAAATGTTATCTTCCAACTAGTTCTTCCAAGTCTTTCTACCCCAAGCACTGTCAAAACCACCATTAGCTCTACTCCAATCACAATCACCCAATCTTTCTGGATCTAACTGACCTATTTATTGAAATGGTCACTATAAGACCCCTATCCAATATTTGGATCTTACCCTCAAATATTTTTATTTAATTTGGTGTGCCCATTAATTTCCAAGTGACTGAAAAGTGAGGGTAGGTCTGAAAACCACTCTGCTCATTTCAAAAGATGATTGAGATGCTCTAGCAGAACTTGAAAAGTTTCCAAGGATAAAACATTTATTTTACACATTCATTGCCCTGTGGTTTGCATTAAAGTATTGGAGCTCTGACATAAGTTCTTATCTTTGTACCTTTGCTTTCTGTCATCCATAGTTAGGAGCATCATCCTTGTCCTCAAACAGTCTTAGTTCAAATTCTACATAGGCTGTCTGCTGTGGCTTGAATATCTTTGTTGCCCAATAATTCATAGGTTGAAACCTAATCCTCAATGCAATACTATGAAGAGATGGGGCTTTTAGGATGTGATGAGGTAATGAGGGAACAGCCATATGGATGAGATTAGTACCCTTATAAAATAAGCTCAAGGAAGCCTGTTTACTCCTTCTACCTTGTCAGGATTTACCATCTTTGAGGAACAGACCCTTACCAGATACTCAATCTGCTAGTAACTTGATAGTGGACTTTCCAGCCTCCAGAAGTGTGACAAATAAATTTTTGTTTTTAATAAGGTACCCAGTTTGTGGTGTTTTTGTTTTAGCAGCCCAAAAGCACAAAGACACCTATTGTTAGAAGCCCCTGATAAATTACTTAAACTTTCCATGTTTGGAAAAGTGGAAACAATGAAACGTATATCTCAGGGTTCTTGTGCTATTTAAATAAATGAGACTGGTGTATAAAATCCATAGCAATATGCAAGTAGACTCTGCTATCAGAGTAGAAGAAGCAGGACCAGCAATATTTACCAGCCATGTATGACTTTACGTTCTTCTGAGACAATATTTGGGACAGAGTTTTTGGAAGTTAGATAAGATGTTCAAGTATTGTTATTAATCAAATTGGTGTACCTAAAAGTGATGGGGAGAATGGTACCAAGTTGCAAACACTTCGGGATATTATCCAGGAGAACTTCCAAACCTAGCAAGACAGGCTAACATTCAAATTCAGGAAATGCAGAGAACATGACAAAGATACTTCTTAAGAAGAGCAATCCCAAGACACATAATCGTCAGATTCACCAAAGTTGAAATGAAGGAAAAAATCTTAAGGGCAGCCAGAGGAAAATGGTCGGGTTACTCACAAAGGGAAGCCCATCAGACTCACAGGGGATCTCCCAGCAGAAACCCTACAAGCCAGAAGAGAGGTGGGGCTAATATTCAACATTCTTAAAAGAATTTTCAACCCAGAATTTCATATCCAGCGACACTAAGCTTCATAAGTGAAGCAGAAATAAAATCATTTACAGACAAGAAAATGCTGAGATTTTGTTACCACCAGGCCTGAGTTACGAAAGCTCTAGAAGGAAGAAGTAAACATGGAAACAAAAAACTGGTACCAGCCACTGCAAAAACATACCAAATTGTAAAGACCATCAACACTATGAAGAAACTGCATCAACTAAGGGACAAAATAACCAACTAGCATCATAATAAGGATCAAATTCACACACAACAATGTTAACCTTAAATGTAAATGGGCTAAATGCCCCAATTAAAAGATACAGACTAGCAAATTGGATAAAGTATCAAGACCCATTGGTGTGCTGTATCCAGAAGACCCATCTCATGTGCAAAGACACACATAGGCTCAAAATAAAGGGATGGAGGAATATTTACAAAGCAAATGGAAAGGAAAGGAAAAAAAATCAGGGGTTGCAGTCCTAGTCTCTGATGAAACAGACTTTAAACCAACAAAGATTAAAAAAGACAAAGAAGGACATTACATAATGGTAAAGGGATCAATGCAACAAGAAGAGCTAACTATCCTAAATATATATGCACCTAATACAGGAGCACCCAGATTCATAAAGCAAGTTCTTAGACACCTACAAAGAGATTTATACTCCCACACAATAATAGTGGGAGAATTTAACACCCCACTGTCAATATTAGATCAATGAGGCAGAAATTAATGACAATATTCAGGACTTGAATTCTGCTCTGGACCATGTGGACCGAGCAGACATCTACAGACTCTTCACCTCAAATTGACAGAATATACATTCTTTACAGCACCACATCACATTTATTCTAAAATTGACCACATAATTGGAAGTAAAACACTCCTCAGAAAATGCAAAAGAATGGAAATCACAATAAACAGTCTCTCAGATCACAGTGCAATCAAATGAGAACTCAAGATTAAGCAACTCACTCAAAACCACACAACTATGTGGATGCTGAACAACCTGCTCCTGAATGACTACTGGGTAAATAATGAAATTGAGGCAGAAATAAATAAGTTCTTTGAAACCAATGAGAACAAAGGCATAAGGTACCAGAATCTCTGGGACACAGCTAAAGCAGTGTTTAGAGGGAAATTTATAGCACTAAATGCCCACAGGATAAAGCAGGAAATATAAAAAATTGACACACTAACATCACAATTAAGAGAACTAGAGAAGCAAGAGCAAACAATTTCAAAAGCTAGCAGAAGACAAGAAATAAGCAAGATCAGAGCAGAACTGAAGGAGATAGAGACACAAAAAACCTTAAAAAAATCAGTGAATCCAGGAGCTGTTTTTTTTTTTTTTTTTTTTTTGCAAAGATCAACAAAATAGATACACCACTAGCCAGACTATTAAAGAAGAAAAGAGAGAAGAATCAAATAGACACAAAAAATGATAAAGGGGATATCACAACTGATGTCACATAATACAAATTACCATTAGAGAATACTATATACACCTCTACACAAATAAACTTGAATATTTAGAAGAAATGGATAAATTCCTGGACACAAACACCCTCCCAAGGCTAAACAAGGAAGAAGTTGAATCCTTGAATAGATCAATAAGTTCTGAAATTGAGGCAGTAATTAATAGCCTACCAACCAAAAAAGGCCCAGGACCAGACAGATTCACAGCTGAATTCTACCATAGGTACAAAGAGGAGCTGGTACAGTTCTTTCTGAAATGATTCCAAACAATAGAAAAAGAGGGACTCCTCCCTAACTCATTTTGAGGCCAGCATCATCCCGACACCAAAACCTGGCAGAAATACAACAACAACAAAAACAAACTATCAGGTCAATATCCCTGATGAACATCGATGCAAAAATCCTCAATAAAGTACTGGCAAACTGAATCCAGTAGCACACCAAAAAGCTTATCCACCATGGTCAAGTTAGCTTCATCCCTGGGATGCAAAACTGTTTCAACATATGCAAATCAATAAACATAATCCATCACAAAAACAGAACCAATGACAAAAACAACATAATTATCTCAATAGATGCAGAAAAAGCCTTCGATAAAATTCATGCTAAGAACTCTCGATTAGCTAGGTATTGATGGAATGTACCTCAAAATATTAAGAGCTATTTATGACAAACCCACAGCCAATATCATACTGAATGGACAAAAGCTGGAAGCATTCCCTTTGAAAACCGGCACAAGACAATGATGCCCTCTCTCACCACTCCTATTCAACATAGTATTGGAAGTTCTGGCCAGGACAATAAGGCAAGAGAAAGAAATAAAGCATACTCAGATAGGGAGAGAGGAAGTCAAATTGTCTCTATTTGCAGATGACATGATTGTATATTTAGAAATCTTCAGTATCTCAGCCCAAAGTCTCCTTAAGCTGATAAGCAACTTAAGCAAATTCTCAGGATACAAAATCAATGTACAAAAATCACAAACATTTTTGTACACCTATAATAGACAAACAGAGAGCCAAATCATGAGTAAACTCCCATTCACAATTGCTACAAAAAGAATAAAATACAAGGAATACAACTTACTAGGGATGTGAAGGACCTCTTTAAGGAGAACTACAAACCACTGCTCGAAGGACACAAATAAGAAAAAAAAACATTCCACGTTCATGGTTAGAAAGAATCAATATTGTGAAAATGGTCATACTGCCCAACATAATTTATGGATTCAATGCTATCCCCATCAAGCTACCATTGACTTCCTTCCCAGAATTAGAAAAAACTACTTTAAATTTCATAAGAACCAAAGAAGAGCCCATATAGCCAAGACAATCCTAATCAAAAGGAAAAAAGCTAAAGTCATCATGACCTGACTTCAAAGTATACTACAAGACTACTGTAACCAAAACAGCATAGTACTGGTATCAAACAGATATATAGACCAATGGAACAGAACAGAGGACTCAGAAATGATACCACACATATACAGTCATCTGATCTTTGGCAAATCTGTCAAAAACAAACAATGGGGAAAAGATTCCCTATTTAAGAAATGGTTTTGGGAAAACTGGCTAGCCACATGCAGAAAACTAAAACTGAGCCCCTTATACAAAATTATACAAAAAACTGAGCCCCTTATACACCTTATACAATTTATACAAAAATTAACTGAAGATGGATTAAAAATTAAACATAAGACCTAAAACTATGAAAACCCTAGAAGAAAACCTAAGAAATACCATTCAGAACATAGGCATCGGCAAAGTGTTAGTGACAAAAACAAAAGCAATGGCAACAAAAGCCAAAATTGACAAATGGGATCTAATTAAACTTAAGAGCTTCTGCAAAGCTCTTTTTTAATTTAGTTTAGATTGTCTCTTTTTCTAAAGAGCAAAAAATACTATCATCAGAGTGAACAGGCAGACTAAAGAATGGGAGCAATCTGTCCATCTGACAAAGGGCTAATATCCAGAATCTACAAAGAACTTAAACAAATTTACAAGAAAAAAACAACTCCATCGAAAAGTGGGTGAAGGATATGAACAGACACTTCTCAAAAGAAGGCATTTATGTGGCAAGAAATTAAAAAAAGGCTCATCAACACTGGTCATTAGAGAAATGCAAATTGAAACCACCATGAGATACTGTCTCATGCCAGTTAGAATGGTGATCATTAAAAAGTCAGGAAATAACAGATACTGGAGAGGATGTGGAGAAATAGGAACACTGTTACATTGTTGGTGGGAGTTTAAATTAGTTCAACCATTGTGGAAGACAGTGGGGCGATTCCTCAAGGATCTAGAAATAGGCATACCATGTGACTCAGCAAACCCATTACTGGGTATATACACAAAGGATTATAGATCATTCTACTATCAAGACACATGCACATGTATGTTTATTGCAGCACTGTTCACAATAGCAAAGACTTGGAACCAACCCAAATGCCCATCAATAATAGACTAGATAAAGAAAATGTGGCACATATGCACCATGGAATACTATGCAGCCAGAAAAAAAGCATGAGTTCATATCCTTTGGAGGGATGTGGATGAATCTGGAAACCATCATTCTCAGCAAACTAACACAAGAACAGAAAACCAAACACTGCATGTTCTCATCTATTAGTGGGAGTTGAAAAATGAGAACACATGGACACAGGGAGAGAAACATCACACACTGGAGCCTGTCGGGGAGTTGTTGGCTAGGGGAGGGGATAGTATTAGGAGATATACTTAATGTAGATGGTAAGTTGATCGGTGCAGCAAACCACCATGGCACGTGTATACTTATGTAACAAACCTGCATGTTCTGCACAATGATCCCAGAACTTAAAGTATATAAAAAATTTACTACTGAAGAAAGAGATGTTTCAAAAATTTAATGTAGCCTAAGTATATAGTGTTTATAAAGTCTAGAGTGGTGTACAGTCATGTCCTAGGCCTTGACATTCACTTATCCTCACTGACTCACCCAGAACAACATCCAGTCCTGGAAACTCCATTTATGGTAAGTGACCTATACAGGTGTAACCATTTTTATCATTTATACCTTTTTTTTTTAAACTGTAACTTCTCTATGTTTAGATACACAAATAGCAATGTGTTTCAGTTACCTACAATATTCAGTACAGTTGCATGCTGCACAGGTTTGTAGCTTAGGAGCAATACACTACACCATATAGCCTAGGTGTGTAGTAGGTTATAGCATCTAGTATTGTGTAAGTGCACTCTATGTTTACACAGTGACAAAATAGCCTAATGACACATTCTCAGAAGGCATCCACGTTTCTAAGTAGCTCATGACTGTACAATATTCTATATTCAGTTTTGTGTTCTGCCTTATTAATGAAGACTTTTGTATATTTGAATTTCAAATGATATTTCTCATTTTGCTAACATACAGCATTGGAACCAAACAAGCAGAGACTGCAGCAGAGCCCTACCCTATCAAGGACACACAAATGGTAGCTATTCTTGTAAATGATAGCCATGAGTCAGACAGCCCCTAACAACAGGTTCACTGTTTTCTCCCATTTTGTGATATGAATCTTCTCTTGTTTGTGTAACTGTTGCGTGATTGAATGCATGAACTACTTCCCAGCACATAAATCAATTGTGAGGACAATGATAATCATGAGATGAATTAAAGTCTTCATATCAAAAAACACCAAAAAAGAAAATGTTCTATAGGTCATCAATTTCAACATTCATTAAATTCTGAAAATGTAGAATTTTAAGGTTGAGGATCTTCACAAACCAAAATCCAAAATGCTTTAATGCTTTTTCTCCTGTGTAGAAATGGCAGAAGTCTGAAATCATCTGCCAAGATGATAAACTGAGAGAAATCTGATCTCTGAAGTAATCAGAAATAATCAAGGCCAAGTTTCATCTAGTGGATAGTGTTGTGTCCCATTTGCTTCTAGGTGCTCCAGATTAAGATAAATGTTTGGGAGTCCCTTGAATCATGTATTCTAGGAAGACCCTGCAGAATATTAGTGCATAGGTGCAGTCTAGGTGCTCCAGATTAAGATAAATGTTTGGGAGTCCCTTGAATCATGTATTCTAGGAAGACCCTGCAGAATATTAGTGCATAGGTGCAGTGCTTAGCAGTGAGCCTAAGTGGGTAAGCTCCAGCAGCTCCACCAGAGGCTGTTCAGACACGGCCTTCAAACAGAAATTTAGGTGAGGACCCGAGTTATATAGTTTATAGATTTGTACATGTCTCTTACAATTCTAATTTAGTGCTGGGGTTTATGACAATTTACATATATATCAAATTTGTGCTACAATCCAGATTTGCACAAAAGATGAATTGCAGTATAATTTTTTACTTTGTAGAAGAAAATTGTGCCATATAAAATAGCATGCACTGCAACTTACTTTAAATGATAACATAATACAGCATAGAGGAAAGGAATAAATGCTGAAACCAGACACTCAACTTGAATTCCAGTTCCAGCACTTATTAGCTGTGTTATCTGATGCAAATTACTAATTTCTCTGAACTCAAGATTTTCAGTAATAAAAGGGAGTTTATGATAACTGTTTCAGAAGGATGTTGACAAAATTAGTTATCAAATCACCACTTGTGAACTGCCTAGCATAATGCAAAGCACAAAGCAAATGATCAGTATAGAGATTCGCTGAATTTGTTTCCATCCCACTCACACCCTTCTTTCTTCATTTGGTTCAAATAGAGTGCAACATTCCATTTCTCCCTCCTCTCCCCTCCCCTTCCCTGGATCCCCTCACCTTCCCTCCCTCCCTTCCTCCTTCCCTCCCTCCCTCCCTCCCTCCCTCCCTCCCTCCCTCCTTCCTTCCTTCCTTCCTTCCTTCTCTTTCTTTCAGATGGCATCTTTCTCTGTCACCCAGGCTGGAGTGCAGTGGCACAATCCTGGCTCACTGCAATCTCTGTCTCCTGGGTTCAAGTGATACTTCTGCCTCAGTCTCCTAACTGGCTGGGATTACAGGTGCATGTCACCACATCCAGCAATTTCTGTATTTTTAGTAGAGATGGGATTTCACTGTGTTGGCCAGGCTGGTCTCGAACTCCTGACCTCAGGTGATCCACCTGCTTTGACCTCTCAAAGTGCTGGGATTACAGGTGTGAGCCACCATGCCCAGCCTCTCCTTTCTTTTTATTTCAAAGCTCATTTGCAAATGAACCTTAAAATATTTTAGGAAATAGGATAACATTTTAGGAAAGAGGGTACCCATACAACTAATCATAAACTTGGTTGAAAGTAATAAATGCTGTTGAAAGCTCTCAGGATAGATGAAAAAAGAGTAGAAAGAGAGATAAAACTGAGAACAGCCTTTAGACTGTGTAGACTTCCCACAGGATCTGATCTTTATAGACCCTCTTTTGATCCAATACCCATTAGCACTTCTATGCATGGGGCACCTGCCTGGGAGATTAGTGTTTGAGAGGAAGGCTGGTAGCAGAGGACTACATGAGAATAGTAAATTCATTGGTCAAAGTGGCCTGGGAGTGGACAGTGCAGGGTGTGAGAATGTCTTAAATCAGGAGAGATGAGAGAACAGAAGATGATGTAGCATAGAGCGCTTCCTCACAATTTGTCAAAAGCTGCTTTCCACTGTCTGTAGATGACCTGTTTATTGACAAAGTTCTATAAATATTTCCTACATTACTCTTTAATCTATAATAAATAAGATAGCATTGAAACAGATCACAAGAATCATGATCAGGTCAAGGAGTTAAGCCAACTTATTCTAAGCATAAAATGATTGGGGATTAGAATATTATCAAATTTGGAAGACAGATTTAGCTTATCTACAGTTTTTTTGCAGAACCAAGCCTTTTGGGCAGGAACTGCAGAAATTGCAGAAAAAATTTGGCTTGCTTGTTCATAGGCATAAGATACTTCAGATGTGCTCATGTGTCTGACATACTAAGTAGGAAAAAATATATAAAATTTCCAAAAAAATGTGTAATTAAAAAATTAATATACATTGTCTAGAGTGAATTACAGACTGAGGGTCACCATCATGCCTAGAAAATATTAGATCTTTGTGCCTTTGTTGAATTTGTCACCTCTTTAACTGGGATTCCAATTTGAGAGAAAGGGAATTTTTGTGCATCTTAAAATGCACAAAGAATAAGACAAGAATAAGAATACTAATGAAAATAACAATCATTAAAAATTCAACAACGAACATTTTTGGTAAGGCTTACAATGCAGTATTGATCATTGTACTGAGTATTTTACATACATTCTCTAATTTCATCTCCATGAAAGTATGTAAGATCAGTATTATGTAGACATATATCTATGACCGTTATTATTACTACTATAATTTTGTAAACAATTGAGGAAAGCGCTTAGACAAATTTAATTTAATTTTTGACAGGCAGGGTTCAAATTCTCGTATGTTGATCTGCAGAACCTGAGCTACAAACACCCATGATACTCATCTTCTAAAGTGGGGGCTGGCAAAACTTTTCCTGTAAAGGGCTAGATATTAAAAACTTCAGATTTCGTGGGGCATGTGGTTTCTGTTGCAACTACTCAGCACAGCTGTGATAGCACAAAAGCAGCCATAGAAAGTACACAAAGAAATGAGCATGCCTGTGTTTCAATAAGCCCATTTAGTAAAACACATGGCAGCCTGGCATTGGCCCAGAGGCTGTAGTTTGCTGCCCCTTGCCCTGGAGCAGCTCTGAGCCTTCTGCAATGACGAAATGAATGTTCTATATCTGCACTGCCAAACATGGTAGCCATTCGCTGCCTGTGGCTGTCCAGCACTTGAAATGTGGCTTCTGTGAATGAGGAGCTGAATTTTAAATTTTATTTTACGTGAATTAACTTAAATTTCCATGCAAATAGCCACATCTGCCTGGTGGCTACAGCATTAGACAGGTTAGATATAGATACTGGCCTATAAGGCATTTCCAGCTATCATGGAATAGATTAGCAAAGATTAAACTGAAGCTCTTTTTAATATGTCACTTCAAAGGACAAATAAAATAATCAGTTATAAAGCATACAGGGGAAAGAAAAAATCAGAATAAAATAATTTAAATCAGTCAGAATTATTATCTCAGCCCTTTTCTTCCTAAACTTTTTTTTCCCAGATTACTATAATTTTTTTTTCTCAATTTGTTCTGTCATACATAGAACTTTTATTTAAAAATACAGCTTTTTCTCTCTGGTTCCACACAGAGTCAGGGGCCATTACCTGCTCTTTTCTCTTGAAGTTCAGCATACTGGGGTTCCATTCTGAGCTTCACAACTGTCAGCTGTGTGACCTTTGGGCAAGTTATTTCTTCATCTGTAAAACTAAGCTATTATTACTTTTATCTTTCTTTGAAAAATTTTGAGAATTACTTGAAATAATAAGTTAGAAATGGCCAGCATTGAGTATGAAACACAGTAGGTGATCTACTAACATAAAGGTCATTTGCTTTTTTTCCTTCACCCTAAATTCATGCTATAATGTTAACTTGATTTCACACTGTTTTAAACCATTTCCTAAACCAAATTAATAACCTGGATGGGCCTTGTCCTTTCAGTTTTTTAGTTGCTGATACTTTGTTCATGGATAAGTTATTGATATTTTGCTTTCATTTTTTAAAATAAACTTCTAGGATATCAAATGCTGATTGTTTTTTAAAAATCAGCCTTCAGATAATATTCACTAATATAAAAATTAAGCTAATATGTATCCTTGTCATTTTTATTATTTAGATAATTTACAAAAACTGATGCTTCTGCTAAGATGGATATAGATGTGAAGTCCTTGAGTGTGTTTCTGCTTGAACATGCCCGCCGCAGCATAACTCATGCTCTCCTTCCTCATCTGAAAATAATAATGTTCCTTTTTTTGGAATGTTTGTGAATTAATTTGACATCCATAAAAATCATTTTGATATGCACCAGTGCATCATATACATGTCAGGACAAATTGTGACTACTTAAAACCAAAACACAGTGGCCAGGGACAATGGCTTATGCCTGTATTCCCAGCACTTTGGGAGGCCAAGACAGGTAGATCATGAGGTCAAGAGATCAAGACCATACTGGCCAACATGGTGAAATGCCGTCTCTACTAAACATATAAAAATTAACCGGGTGTGGTGGTGCACGTCTGTAGTCCCAGCTACTTGGGAGGCTGAGGCAGGAGAATTGCTGGAATCCAGGAGGCAGAGGTTGCAGTGAGCTGAGATTGTGCCACTGTATTCCAGCCTGGCAACAGAGTGAGACTCCATCTCAAAAAAAAAAAGGTCATTATAAGTATTAAATAAGTTACTAATGATATAGCATCATAATAGTTACACACATGAAAATATTTTGAAAGTACAGAGGAGGAATTAATTTGATAGTTTCAAAGTAATTCAGTGCTTACCAATTTTCACTTCTCAGCATTTGATCGCTGAAATATACTTATTGATTTAACATGGAGCTTCAGTTCATTCGTACTGAGGGATTCACATGTCACCATACACAGAAACATAAAGGTGTTTCAATCACACATAATGTGAATCTGTATAATTGCACACTTCTGGCTAGCTTCTCTAATTTTCTGTGCTAAGGTTGATACAAGTCATTCAATTGCTGACATTAAATTTATGTAATGTAAAACCGACCATGAGGTTTTGAGATTGAGAAGAAGAGGCAGCATCATTTCACATAAACATTATCTCAACCTCCTCCTGCTGCTTTCATGAACATATTTTTCTGCATATTTAAAGTTTATAGCAGAGCACGGGTTCAGAGTTTCTTTTCATATTCAAACTTTATAGCAAAGCCACAAGTACATATTAATATAGCAGCTGTAATGTATTTCTAGTTAAGCTGTCATAAAATCTAGGCTTTTCACATCATCACTTTTGAAGGTCGGTGCCACAGAGAAAAAAAAAAAAGCCATTTGTACTGGATCACCATGGTGGTTTGTAATACACAGGGTAATAAATATCACAATATATTTCATTTTTATATGTTTTTGATGAAGAGGTAAAAGCGAATCTTCTATAGTTGCTTTTCAGAAATTGCTCATCTGTTTGGAACGAGGGTAAAAGAGACAGAAGTTCAACATTATTTATCGAGACATTGCCACTCTTCACTTATGCCACAGCTGAGATGAGAAAAGGATGCCAATGATATTTCATTTACACTAGTGATTTCCCCAGCTTGCCCTATGAAAGCACTACATGTGTATTCAGGATTAATGTGAGAAAACGGAAATATTTTGACTAGCACAGTTTCTTTCTTTTTTTTTTTTTATCATTCCGATAGTGTATATCCTTTTGAAATGTACCTGGAACATCTTTCAAGCATCACTACTTTCATGACTGATATATGTGACTATATTAGAAATGTTTAAAAACTCAACTAGTAGTGTGTATGTATGTATATAGTTTACATTAGCATAGTTTCTTATAAGATTTCATAGAAAAATGTGGTTGTGTTTACTTAGAAAACATATTACATAGGAGAGGTAAACAGGCCTCTCCATCCTTGCTTTCCTTTGTTTTTTCTCCCATTTGACTTTCCTCTTTGGACCAGTGAATTTGAATTATTTCCATGTAGAAATCACACTTGCCTGTTAGCTAAGTGAATTCTCTTCCTTTTTCCCTTTGGAGGTGTGCCTGGTGACATCTTCTGCTGCAAAGCTTTATTCCTTTTACCATGAACATCTACCAGGTTGAAAAGAGGGATGATCAGAAACCAGGGCTGTGGTGGACCAGTGACTTCGATGAGGGTGCACTGACTGTGGGGAGCACAGGAAGCAGTGGGAGGAAGAGATGCTCTCACGCTGTTGTGTGATTTTGTGCGGTTTACTCCCCCTCTACCATCTCTGAGCCAGATTAAACTGCTAGCTCCTACATCCCTGCTTCCTCTGCTCTCCTCTCCTACCTTTGAGCCTGCAGCACTGAATGAGCAGGAGTCTTAGCTGCCTTTGGGAATGGAGACACCCCTTTTGGTTTCTTCTTCCTTTCCCTTTTTATTGATTCTCAAGTCAGATGTCTGCACCCATTCATGTTTCTCCTTTTCTTTTCTTTTCTTTTCTTCTTTTCTTTCCCCTTCTTCCCACCCCTCCCTGCCCCTTCCCTCCCCTTCCTTCTCTTTTTGACAGAGTTTCACTCTTGTTGCCCAGGCTGGAGTGCAATGGAGTGATCTGAGCTCACCACATCCTCTCACTCCTAGATTCAAAGGTTCTCCTGCCTCAGCCTCCCGAGTACCTGGGATTACAGGCATGTGCCACCACACCCAGCTAATTTTGTATTTTTAGTAGAGACAGGGTTTCTCCATGTTGGTCAGGCTGGTCTCAAACTCCCGATCTCAGGTGATCTGCCCACCTTGGCCTCCCAAAGTGCTGGGATTACAGGCATGAAACACTGTGCTCAGCCAAGTTTCTTATTTCTAAGACCTAAGAGTTTATTTCATTAAGAATGAGGGAACAGTGAACAGCAATGGTTTCCCTTAAACAGACTCATCAGGAGACACAAAGATGCTTAATAGAGTTTCAGTAGTTACCAAAATGTAGTCTCATAACCATGTTAATTGATGCTGTCTACACATTAGGGTATTTCACCACTGATTTCAGCAATTTCTACGTGACCTTGTAGTCTTCATTGAATTTTTGATTAGCACAGCCCATTAATTTATCACATTGGAAATATGCTAGTATGAAATTTATCCAATTTATCACATTGGAAATATGCTAGTATGAAAACAGGAGAATAATAAAGATATAAGTTACTTTCTACCTATAATTTTAGAAACATTGTGAGGTCTTCAGCCAAGCACATGAAGCTCATCATATAAAAATATATACTTTTAATAACTGTGATTTTAGAAATATAGAATTGAATTACATTGCTACTTGCAAAATGAGAAGTTTTCAGTGAAATATAGTTGTGTCTATGCTTATGTGCATGTGTATACACACACCTGTACATTTTAAGAAAGAATACAGAAGATGTATACCCTCACCATAACAATACATAAGCTTTATTGATGCTATTTTTAAAGTTGGAATTTTTCAGTGCTACTCCTCAATGAGTTATTGAGAAGACACACAGTGAAAAAAAACAAACACAGTTTCTGAAGAGGCCTATTCTTCACAGCTGATATGTTTTGAACGTTTATCTTGTCTAAATCCCATGTTAAAATGTGTTTCCCAGAGTTGGAGGTGGGACTTGGTGGGAGGTGATTGCATCATGGTTGGGGGCGGATCCCTCACAAATGGCTTAGCGCCATCCTCCTGGTGATGAGTGAGTTCTCGCTCAGATTGTGTGAGATCTGATTGTTTAAACTGTCTGGAACCTCCTCCTTCTCTCTGTTGCTCCTGTTCTTGCCATGCGACATTCTGGCTCCCTTTTGGCTTCTGCTTCCCTTTTAAGCTTCCTGAGGTCCTCACCAGAAGCAGATGCTGGCCTTGTGCTTCTTTTACAGCCTCCAGAACGGTGAGCCAATTAAACTGATTTTCCTTAAAGTACTCAATCTGAGATATTCCTTTGTAGAGATGCAAAAGCAGCCTAATATAAGAGCCTGTTTCAGGGGTGAAAAATTTAATGGAATAGAAAATGAAAACACAGAACTTATTTGTAAAACATTGCACCACATCTCAGACATGAGCTGTTATGGATAATTTTTTTTTTTTTTAGACGGACTTTCGCTCTTCTTACCCAGGCTGGAGTGCAAAGGCGCCATCTCGGCTCACCGCAACCTCCGCCTCCTGGGTTCAGGCAATTCTCCTGCCTCAGCTCCTGAGTAGCTGGGATTACAGGTACTGCGCCACCATGCCCAGTTAATTTTTTGTATTTTTAGTAGAGACGGGGTTTCACCCTGTTGACCAGGATGGTCTCGATCTCTTGACCTTGTGATCCACCCGCCTCAGCCTCCCAAAGTGCTGGGATTACAGGCGTGAGCCACTGCGCCCGGCCTGTTAAGGATAATTTTGTGTGTCAGCTTGACTGGGCTAAGAAAGTTTCCCAACTAAAGTCAGACTCCACTCAAGGCATAAGATAATATGAACAATTCAAAGACTAGTATACAATTTTAAGTTCATGGTTAAATCCAGGAACAGAAAGCAGGAAACAACACTTTGACCAGGATGTTAAGGTGAGCAGCATACTAGTAGTTAAATCAAACACAATGTATTGGTCCACAGCCTGGTTTCAAAACCCAGGAGTCTGAAAATCTATCTTCAATTGCACATAGAGTTCTTGTACAGTTGGACATCCCTATGACTGCTAAATGATGCCTCTATATTGTTTTGTTATGTCAGAATTTATCATTGTTTTTGCAATGATGACATTTAAACTGAAACTATTCCCCCTTTTTTACTTTAATCATACACTTGCCATCCTGGATTGTAGATTTCTATTTAAATTGCACTTAACTGATTTCCAGAATATCTGTTTATTTATTCATTTATATTTAATCTGCTTAATTGGGGCAAAATACATATAAAATAAACTTACCAGTTTTAATTTTATAGTAGGTGAGATCTGACAAATGTATGCAGTCATATAGCTAGACCCTCTAGTACTATGCTGCATAGGAAGGGTGAGGACAGGCACCCTTGTTTTGCTCCTGTTTCTAAGCAGAAAGTGTTCACTCTTTCACTAGGACAGAGAAGATGTAAGTTGTAGGCTTTTCATAGACCCACTTTTCACTTTGGGGAAGTTCCTTCCAGTCTTAGCTTATAGAGAATATTTATCATAATGATTATAGAATTTTGCCCCATGATTTTTTTTCATCTATTAATATCAGCAAATACTTTTCCATTTTAATACAATTTGATAAATTATAGGGATTGATTTTTAATTGTCTAACCAACTTTGCATTCAGTAATGTAATTAATAATGATGCATTTTTAAAAATATTTCTGAATTGCTAATATTTCGTTGAGGATTTTTGTAACTATTTTCATTATGAAGAATACTTTGTAGTCTTAATTTTTTTCCCTCTGGTTTGAATATCAGGATAATGCTGTCCTTGTAAAATAAACTAGAAAGTGTTTCCTCCTTTGCTAGTTCCCAGATAAGCTTATGTAGAATGGGCATTATTTCTTCCATAAGTGTTTGGTAGAATTCAACTATGAAGCCCTCTGGGCCTAGAATTTTCTTTGTGGGAAGGTTAACAACAAATTTATTTAAAATATAAGTGTTGAGATACTCAGGTTATCTACTTCACCTTGAGTAAGCTCTGCTAGTTTGTGTCTTTCAAATAATTTATTAATTTCATCTAAATTTTGAAGTTTATTGGGATAAAGTTGTTCATGATGTTTATTATGTTTTTAATGTCTATGCAATCTGAAGTGATGTCCCTTCATTTATATTAGAATAGGTCTGTAACATTTTTTTTCAGATAAGTCTTGATAGTATTTTATCAGTTTTTACAATTATTTTCACAAATACCTCACTTTTAGGGTTTTCCTTATTGCTTTTCTATTTCCTATTTCTTTGATTTCTATCTGTATGTTTGACTTGTTCTTTTTCTTTCACTTGCTTTGTGTTTAATATGCTCTTCTTTTCCTAGTTTCTTAGAGTGAAGTTTAATTTGTTGATTTAAAATTATTTTTACTGTAAATATTTATTGCTAATATTTTCCCTGTATACATCCAACAAATTTTAATGTATTGTGGTTTCATTTTTTTTTTTTGGCTCAATATGTCTCTAATTCCTTTGCACTTCTTCTATGACATGTGTAAGTTAGAATTATGTTGTTTGTTTTCCATGTTTGGGGATTTTACCTATATGTTTCTGCCATTGATTTCTAGTCTAATTTCATTTTGATGAGAGAACATGCCATATATTTTCAGTCCTCCTAAATTTACCAAGACTGCTTTTTTTGTTTTGTGGTTTTTTTTTTATTTTTTTTTGAAACAGAGTCTTATTCTGCCTTCCAGACTGGAGTACAGTGGCACAGTCATAGCTCACTGCAGCTTGGAACTCCTGGGCTCAAGTGATTCTTTCACCTTAGCCTCCTGAGTAGCCAGCCAGCACTACAGGCTTGCCATGATGTCTAGATAATTTTTCAACTTAATTTTTTTTTTTTTTTTTTTTTTCAGAAACAGTGACTATGTTACCAGAAGAACTGGTCTTGAATTTTTGACCTTAAATGAACCTCCTGCTTCTGCTTTGTTTACTTTTATCTATCAATTTTTCTATATTTTGTTTATTTTTTTCTATCAGTCACTGAGAGGAATATTGAAATCTTTTAAATTCAAACTGCCAATTTTTGATTTTTCAAATTCAGTATTTAGACCATTTATATTTAATGTAATAATATAGTTTGACCTAAACATACTAGCTTATTGGCTTTGTATATGTCCCATATCCTCTTTGTTAAAACTTTTCTTGTTCTCTAGTGCATTAAGTTTTCTTTAAATGATTCCATTTTCTTCACATTATGGTGTCTTACTATCAATACTTCATTGTTTTTATCACAGTGATTTCTTTAAGGGCTTTAATATACATCTTTTAACTTATAAGTCTATCACCAAATAATATTGCCTCACTTCACAATAGTTAAGACATGTGCACAAAATATACTTTCATACCTGCTCCCATTTTATGCTATTGCTGTCACATATTTTTCTCATAATATGCTAAAATGACCACTATTCATTACTATTATTTTAATTTTAAATGGTGAGATCTTTTTAAGGTGTGCTTTTAAACTTTTGGGATTGGTCAACTTTTCATTTTCTGACATTGTACAGATAGCCACTCATTAACTGGATTTATCATCACTGGTCAGTAAGCACACATACAACCATATTTTTTTCCAATCCCTTGCACTTATTTCTAATTTACATTTTTGTATTAATCCATAACTAAAATAATCAGATCAGTTGCTTGAATATTATGTACATAGATAGTTTATATGCATCTTGTTATTCTGAAGTTTACCCTTGAATTGCTTTTTAATACACTTTATTTTATAAATATTCCTTTAGGTACAATATGATTCTTTCTATAAAAAAAATTGCTTAAGTTTAATTTTACACTGATGCCTGATAAAACACGTCTACACATATTTTGCATTCTATCGTGACATGGAGTTTTAACTAATGCTTGTTAATAAAATATTTTAATCATTACCATTATGAACAGTTTTGTTTTTGTTGTAATAAGATCATAACCAGAACGTTGAAATGAATGAATTAGAACTACTAGAATCCTGAAATAGATATTTCCAGGAATTTAATGCTTGAGAATAAATTTATATGATTTTAGCTTTATGAAAAATGAATTAGTTCTTCAAAAGCGCTGAGCACATTGATTTGAAAATTTGTACCTTATTCACTAGCAGCTGCAGTAAAACACTCCCTTATATAAAAGTCAAGGAAAACATTACCTAGAACTATGTTTAAATGAGGTGATTTTTCATTCAAACTATAGCCTGGTCATAAAAAGCTAGGGGTCACATTTACGATAGAATTCTATAACAGGATTTAGTTCAAATAAAGACCTTAGTTACACCTGGGTATCTTGCTCAACCTGACCAGGATTAATGTAAAATGATTTTATTTTCAATATTTAATATTTTTAAGGTAAATTATCTCCAGGCATTTTGAGCTAGTATGGCAGCAGGAATATCAACATTTCTTGGAAAATAATACAGAGATAAATCCCATTACTTCTGAATCTGATTCTCTTAGGTACATGAAAATCATACAGAGATGGCTCCATACTTTGAGGCTCATAAAATTGCTATAGGGGACCATAAATTGGCTCTGTGAAGTTCACTTTATCCCCAGGAGAGACTGTGAAGAGCAACACGATTTGAACTATGCTTGTGTGGTAGAGAGAATTAATGCAGCAGGAAGAAAATCACTTTAAGATTAAATTTAACTCACAGTAGTAGAAAGACCAATGTGTGAATAGAAATTAGACATCCATAGTGACTGAAAATGTGACTATTAGTCTCACTAAAAATAAAATTATGAGCCTAAGAAGTATTTAAAAATGTAGAGGAAGCCTAGTGTTTATATCAACAACTAAATATAATATTTGTGAATCTCTAGGGACCTAGATAGAAAATAAAACCTATCTGCTCTTTTTGCTTCTTGCTGATATTTAACTGATTCCTCAATTTTAGGGGCCTGTTTTCTGCTCTGGACTCCTGACAGTGAGTTAGCGGGGATCAAAGAGATAGCTTAGTTGGCTCTTTTATATTCTGATAATGAGGAGAAAGGACAATAGTGTAAATCACTGATTGGGATTTACACTATTTTTCTATAAATTGCTGATTGAACTTTCTTCCTGTTGACATTAGAAATTCCTAGATGTGGTTCAACTTATCTGCTATCATAGGAGATGATATGTGATACTATTAAAAGATGTCAGAGTACCTTTTTTGGCACTAAAATTTAGAAATAGGTAATTGTTCAGTCTTTTTTAAAACAAATGACAATTTAGTGATATAGTTTCTAAAACACAACTTCTCCCAATTTACTTCAAAAACCCTTTATGGGAGTTTATTCTGCTAAAAAGTGTATGCATTCCCTTTGTCTGCCTTTTGAGGCCTTCGTGTTTTGTAATTTCCAGCTCTCTAGTCTTATTTTTAACTATTTTCTTCATGTGTCCTAAGTTCCAGCAAATGTGAATCATTTTCCCTTCACTCCTTCCCTTTTATGCTTCCACTAAAGCCAGTATTGTTTGGCTTCTCCCCTGTTGCATTCCTCTCTACCCTCTGCTCAACACTTACTCCTTCATTCTGTCCTGCCAGGGACCTCCAAGCAGGGGCAAAGGGAGAAATTCTCTCCCATGATTCTCCAGGATACATTTTTGTTGCATTCTGTTATTCAGATGTAATTCTAATAGAAACTCTGTTTTATATCTACCACGGTGTTTAACACATTGTAAGAACTTAATGAATATAATTTAAATACATGCTAAATAAATTCGGAATTAATATAACATGGAGAAAAAATAACTTTAGGAGTTCATGGGTAGGAAGCACTTCTCTCCGTTTCTCAGCTACTTTTAGAACTAGTGTTAAAACATTTCTTGAATGGAAACTATGGTACCATAAAACCTAGACAGAAATATAGGTGGATAGGGCTCATTTCTAAAAAGAAATTGACTTCTAAGCATAAAGGCAGTGGTTAAATTCTAAAGGAAAAAGTATCTTTGCATATATAAAAATTTTCAAAAATTACTTGTTAAAATGCCATAAACAAAATCACAGATTGATACATAATCAGTAAAAATATGTGATAACACTCTCGATAAGAAAAACACATGGTTAACTTAGGAGACACAGTTTTACTCCTATATCATCACTGTGACCACAGACATGGAATTTACACTGATTGGGCACCCTTTGGGTATTGAAAGAACATGTGTTTTCCCAGAAACACATGGATTCAAAAATAAACCTGGAGGTTATTAGGAAGTAGGAATGGATTTTGAGAAAGTAATTAATTTCCCATTACAGTAGGATTGTGATTGATTTTTATTATCTCTCCTGTTCTTTTCTAGGTTTCCAGATTTTCTAGTAACCATGAAATTATTACTTTATTATTAGAAGATTAATTCTGTAGGTATGTATTATTTTTAAGAAATAAAAGCAACTCTATTGCATGTGAGATGGCTGCAAGTGACTCTGCAGGAAGTGAAGAGTTATTCTCTTAGCTGTGTTAGAGATCAAAGCAACCGGGCCTCAAAGGCACCCAAAAGAGGGCTGGTAAATTGAGCAGAGTCTGAGAATCTCCAATACCTGTTCTGAAATTTCACCATTATTCCTGCTGCTCTTCCAAAGCGGTTTTTAGGAAAACCATATTTCTTAGGGAGACACATTTTTGGGCAGAAAATACAGATGGAAAAATGGGGACCTATGTTGCTTTAGTTCAAAAGAGAATACTTCAACTAATAACATAAATATAGATTATGAGTTAATAACATAACTCAAATTAGAAGAGATTTTCTCTCTCAAAAACACAAAATCTTTATAAGTTTCTTTTTATGTGTGTGTGCAAGTATATGTGCGTGCATGTGCACAAGCCACTTTAAGAACTGAATTTATTTATATAAACAATAGTTGTGTTACATGATGTTTGATATAGGTTCTCTTCAGCTTTCAAGTATCTACATTTAAATCATGTATAGCAGATCTAATTCTTCCTCTTTCATCTTCTATGTCAGATAACAAGCAGACACAGGAAAAGAAATAATTTTGGTCAAATTACTGATAATATTTTCTAGAGTTGTACAATCTATGTTAATCATCTTTCCTGAACTTGCATTTGAGTCAATACCAAAAATAACTGGAAGTTTGTAACTTTTCAGTTTTCAAGTCTCTGAGCCTGCAGGCCTCTGACTATAAGAAATTTTTAGAGAGAAGGCAAAAGTTACTTTTCTAAGACAAAATTCAGTCAACTTTTGAAATACTGCCCTCTCTGGTCTGCACTCTGACCCTGTTTCCAGATAATCGTATGCACATGCCACCATATGCATTAGAATGCCTATTTCATTAGAATGCAACCTGTAACATAAGACCAAACACCATAAAAACCCTGGAAGAAAACCTAGGCAAAACCATTCAGGACATAGACATAGGCCAAGGACTTCATGACTAAAACACCAAAAGCATTGGCAACAAAAGCTGAAATAGACAAATGGGATCTAATTAAACTCCAGAGCTGCTATATAGCAAAAGAAACAATCATTAGAGTGAACCAGCAGCCAACAGAATGGGAAAAAATTTTTGCAATATACCCATGTGACAAAGGGCTAATATCCAGAACCTACGAAGAACTAAAACAGATTTACAAGAAGAAAATAAACAAAACCCATTCAAAAGTAGGCGAAGGATATGAACAGACACTTTTCAAAAGAAGACATTTATGAGGCCAACAAACATATGAAAAAATGTTCATCATCACTGATCATTAGAGAAATGCAAATCAAAACCACATTGAGATACCATCTCACACCAGTTAGAATGGAGATCATTAAAAAATCTGGAGACAACAGATACTGGAGAGGATGTGGAGAAATAGGAACACTTTTACACTGTTAGTGGGAGTGTAAATTAGTTCAACCATTGTGGAAAACAGTGTGGTGATTCCTCAAGGACCTAGAAATAGAAATTCCATTTGACCCAGCAATCCCAATACTGGGTATATATCCAAAAGATTATATATTGTTCCATTATAAAGATGCATGCACATGTATGTTCATTGCGACACTGTTTACAATAGCAAAGACTTGGAACCAACCCAAATGCCCACTGATAACAGACTGGACAAGGAATATATGGCATATATACACCATGGAATACTATGCAGCCATAAAAAATGATGAGTTCGTGTCCTTTGTGAGGACATGGATGAATCTGGAAACCATCATTCTCAGCAAACTGGCAGAACAGAAAATCAAACAGTGTATGTTCTCACTCATAGGCGGGTGTTGAACAATGACAACACAAGGACACAGGGAGGGGAGCACCACACACTGGGGTCTGTTGTGGGGGAATAGGGGAGGGACAGCAGGAGTAGGGAGGTTGGGGAGGGATAATATGGGGAGAAATGCCAGATATAGGTGATGGGGGGATGGAGGCAGGTAACCACATTGCCATGTGTGTACCTATTCAACAGTCCTGAATGTTCTGCACATGTACCCTAGAATCTAAAGTGCAATAAAATACATACATATATATATAATGCAACCTGCAACCTCAGGGTAACTGATCACTCTGGGAAAGCATTTTATGAGCATTTTTGTCCAATCCTTTGTATTTGGACAGCAGAAATATAAATGACTTTTTCTTTTCCTTTTATTTATTTATTTATATTTATTTTTAACTTATTTTCCCTAAGTTATTGGGGTACAAGTGGTATTTGTTTACATGAGTATGTTATTTAGTGGTGATTTATGAGATTTTGATTCACCCATAGTATACACTGCACCATATTTGTAGTCTTTTATCCCTCGTCCCCTTTTCACTTTTCTCCCCCAAGTCCCCAAAGTCCATTGTATCATTCTTATGCTTTTGTGTCCTCATAGCTTAGCTCTCACATGTCAATGAGAACACACAATGTTTGGTTTTCCATTCCTGAGTTACTTCACCTAGATAAAAATCTCCATTCTCATCCAGGTCACTGCAAATACTCTTAATTCATTCCTTTTTATGGGCTGAGTAGTATTTCATTACACACACAAATCTCTGCCTGTCTGTCTATCATCTATCTATCTATCTATCTATCTATCTATCTATCTATCTATCTATCTATCTATATCTCAGTTTCTTTATCCAGTCATTGTGTGATAGACATTTGGGTTGGTTCCACTATTTTGCAATCGTGAATTATACTGTTATACACGTGTGTGTAAGCATTTTTCTCTAATAATGACTTTTTTTCCTCTGGGTAGATACCCAGTAGTGGGATTGCTGAATCAAATGATAGCTTTACTTTTAGTTCTTTGAGGAATCTCCACACTGTTTTCAATAGTGTAGACTAACTAAATGGTAGTTTACATTCCCACCAGCAGTGTAGAAGTGTGCCTTATCACTGTATCCACATCAACTTCTACTGTTTTTTAATCTTTTGATTATGGCCATTCTTGCAGGAATAAGGTGGTATCATATTGTGGTTTTAATTTGCATTTCCCTGATCATTATGACATTGAGCATTTTTTAATGTTTGTTGGCCATTTGTATATCTTCTTTTGAGAATTGTCTATTCATGTCCTTAGCCTACTTTCTGATGGAATTGTTTGTTGTTGTTTTTTTTCTTACTGATTTGTTTGAGTTTGTTGTAGATTGTGGATAATATAGATTGTCAGATACATATATTGTGAAGATTTTCTCCCACTCAGGGTTGTCTGTTTACTCTGCTGACTGTTCACTTTGCCATGCAAAAGCTGTTTAGTTTAATTAGGTCCCAGCTATTTAATTTGTTTTTATTGTATTTGCTTTTGGGTCCTTTGGCATGACATCTTTGCCTAAGCTAATGTCTAGAAGGGTTTTTTATACACATATCTACTACTCAAATATTATACGGCAGCATAATTAAAAATTTTTTAAATCACCCTGATGATAGTCTGGTAATCAATCATAATTAAGTACTATCACCTTAAAGCTGCTTTATAATTTCTTAGTGAGGATGGTACAGAAATATAGGGTGTTAGTCATTAATAATTATGCAGTACACTTTCACTTATTACAAGATGAAAATGGGGTTTAAAGTTAATTATACAAAGGTGTTTTAAAATTTTAATGCCAACCAGCATATCCATGTAGCAGGGATATACAACATGTATTTTAAACATAACTCCAATTAGGTTGGATATTAAAAGTTAATTCTTAATTAATTATAAGTATTATTTTAAATGTTTATATTTTAACATTTAAAAAATTTTGTTTCAAGGCCACCTGTGCAAGTTTCTTATGTAGGTAAATTGCATGTCATAGGGGTTTGGTGTACAGATTATTTCATCATCCTGGTAATATGCAAAGTACCCAATAGGTAGTTCTTTTATCTTTAGCTTTTATCCCCAAGTAGGCCTCAGTGACCATTGTTCCCTTCATGTGACCTATGTACTCAATGTTTTGCTCTGACTTATAAGTGAAAACCTGCGATATTTGCTTTTCTGTTCCTATGTTAGTTCACTTTGGATAATGGCCTCCAGCTCCATCAATGTTGCTGCAAAGGACATGATCTCATTCTTTTTTAAGACTGCACAGTATTTCATGGTGAATATGTACCACATTTTATTTTACCCAGTCTACTGTTGATTGGCATTATGGTTGATTTTATGTCTTTGCTATTGTGAATAGTGCTGTCATAAACATATACATGCATGTGTCTTTATGGTAGTATGATTTATATCCTTTGGGTATTTATATCCTTTTTGGGGTATATATCCAATAATGGAATTGCTGGGTTGAGTGATAATTCTGTTTTAAGTTCTTTTAGAAATCACTAAACTTCTTTCCATAATGGCTGAATTAATTTACGTTCCCACCATCAGTGTATAATCCTTCACTTTTCTCTACAGCCTAACCAGAATCTGTTATTTTTTGACTTTTTAATAATAGACACCCACTGGTATGAGATGGTATCTCATTGTGGTTTTGATTTGTATTTCTCTCTCTTTTTTTTTTTTTTTTGAGACGGAGTTTTGCTCTTGTTACCCAGGCTGGAGTGCAATGGCGCGATCTCGGCTCACCGCAACCTCCGCCTCCTGGGTTCAGGCAATTCTCCTGCCTCAGCTTCCTGAGTAGCTGGGATTACAGGCACGTGCACCATGCCCAGCTAATTTTTTGTATTTTTAGTAGAGACGGGGTTTCATCATGTTGACCAGGATGGTCTCAATCTCTTGACCTCGTGATCCACCCACCTTGGCCTCCCAAAGTGCTGGGATTACAGGCTTGAGCCACCGCACCCGGCCTGATTTGTATTTCTCTAACGATTAGTGGTGTTGAGCATTTTGTCATATGCTTTCTGGCCACTTGCATGTCTTCTCTTGAAAAATGTTAATGTTCTTTTCCCACTTTTTAATGAGGTTGTTTGTTTATTGCTTGCTAATTTGTTTAAGTTCCTTACAGATTCTGGATATGAGACCTTTGTCAGGTGCATAGTTAGCAAATATTTTCTCCTATTCCATAGATTGTCTGTATAGTCTGTTGATAGTTTCTTTTGCTGTGCAGAAGCTCTTTGGTTTAATTAGATCCAGTTTGTCAGTTTTGCTTTTGGTACAGTTTTTTGTCATCTTCGTTATGAAATCTTTGTCAGGTCCTATATCCGGAATTATATTTCCTAGTTTATCTTCCTGGGTTTTTATAGTTTTAGGTTTTACATTTAAGTCTTTGATCCATCTTGAGTTTATTTTTGTATGTGATATAAGGAACAGGTCCAGTTTCATTCTTTTGCATATAGCTCTCCAGTTATTCCAGCATAATTTTTTCAATGGAAATCCTTTTCCCATTGCTTTTTTTTGTTGACCATGTGGAAGATCAGGTGGATCTAGGTGTGAAGCAGCTTTTCTGGGCTCTCTATAAGTGGTTTTTATTCAACACATTTTTATTTCAATAGGTCATCTGAAAAAGATTCTGGATCTGTTCTTCAGAGCATGTAGCTATTTAATAATTCCCAGTTTTGTAAGCACCAAATTCACAATGTTCTGGATATTTAAAACAAATTTTGATAAGTTAATAACCAGTTAAGCAATTATGTTTGTTGATTGGAAAAATTGAATGAATGAAGGGAGAAGATTTACTCCTGGGGTTCTGTTTTATTTATTTATTTTTAAATGAGCTAGACACTATACTCATGACCTCATTGGTTAGTTCTCTTATTCATACCATTTCATTGATTATCAGTAAGGTGACATGAAACATACAGACTCATGTAGTTTGTGAGTCTCAAAGCCAAGACTAGAGCCCAATTCTAATAGACTTTCAAGCCTCTCTTGTAATAGCTTAACTCATCTACCTCTGAGAAAGTTACGGTGGACACAAGGACTTCATCCTTGCCTTCTGAAAGCACTTGATCTGGGTTCCAGCATTGGCTGCCAGGAGCTGACCTTGCTTAGACTGTTGCTACTCTGCTACTCTCTGGCCATCTAACCTCAGCTGGCCTAGCCCTGCTCTGAAAACTCTAAAGCAGGGTTGCAGGCAGGAAACTGGCACAAGTTCATGAATATGTGTGTGTGTTTGTCTTTGAATGGACTGCTAGGTCAGACAGAATCAATCAGAAAAAAACTTCTGCAGCCTCTGGACTTTCTTCCTATTCTACTTGTTCCCTTCCTTCCTATCCGTTGTTCCTCTGCTTGACTTTTCAACCAGTTTGGCCCTATCTTTCCAGCTCAGGCTCCCCTCCCCTCTGTCCCTTAGTATATCACTTGTAAATTCACCTGGTTTACCACCAGTGGTGCTTAATCCATACTTCAGCAAACAGCCATCATCCTGAAAACTTTTTGTATAGTAAACTCTTGAATATTTCTAATAAACTGGTTTGTAGACCTGTGGATTGACAATATTTATTGTTTCTTCATTTTTTTCATTATATAAATTCATTATGTAACTATCTTTTTAAAGACAGTTTCATTTCATAAGGGAACTGTAGGTAGGATGATATGACATATATTTTATAACTTTTTAACAGCTATGGATGTAAAATAAATTAGTAGGTGAAGGAAAAGTGAGAAGATTGAGATTCATGGTCACCATGGGGATTGGTGCTATGCCAAGTTTGATCAATCTGTGCTGACCCAGTTCTTTGCTAATATGGACAATAAGGAGTGTGCTCTATTTATGAGCCTGAAGGCCCAGGGTCATATCAGTTCAGCAATATTTTAAAACATCACTTTTTCACTTATGGATTCTCTCTCATATATCATGAGTCCTGCCTGCTCAACCATTTCATGCATATCAGCATACACACATGCTCTCAAACCACCCATCTTAAAATAGATAAACACCACACCAAAAGAAAAAACAAAACCTCAAATGTTCTTTGACTCCACATAACTCTTCAGCTAACAGCACATATTTTCCCCTCTTTCATAGAAAAATCTCTTGAAACTGTGTTCTATCTTCCCTGTCTTCCACTTCTCACATCTCTTAAGTCCATCCAATTTGACTTCCATCCGAATGATTCAAACATGCTTGAAAAAAATCATCACTTGTTTTTATTTTTCATGTTGCCCAAACCTCTGGGAACCCTTTTCTTATTAATTTCTTAGAAATAGTGGACCCAGCCAACTATTCCTTCTTTCTTTCAACACTCTTTATTTTTATTTTTAGTTTGTTATTTATTATTTAAAAAATTTTAAGTACCAGGATACATGTGCAGAATGAGCAGGTTTGTTACATAGGTCTACGTCTACACTCTTCATATTGGCTTCTGTGATACTGTACTCGCCTGGCTTCCCTCATGCCTTCTTGGCTGATCCTTCTCAGTGTCACTTCTTGGCTACTCTCTTATCAGGTCTTTAAAATCTGGAATGTTTTAGGGTCAGTCCTAGTCCCTCTTCTCTTCTAACTACTCGGCCTCCTCAATGGTATCTTGTCTCCCAGCCTTAAATACCTTCTATTACTGATAGTTTAAATCTTTTTATTATCAACTCATAGTCAATTACCAATAGGGACATTAATAGTTTAGTCTTGTAAAAAAATGAAACCACAACCTCCTATCACAAACTTGTTCCTTTCCAAGTTTTCTGTAATTTCAGTAAAAATGGCTTTTTCATCAACTGGTATCTAATTCTTTATACCTTAAACTCATTTCTTTCTCAAATCCATCTACTCATCTCTATTTTCACTGCCTCCATCCAAATCCAGCTGGGATTATTTCTCACCTGGGAAAATGAAAATTGCCTCAAATCTTATCTTCCTGCTTATCTTCTAGCTCTTCCCCAATCGATTCTTCACATATCAGCCACCCTGTCATACACAACAGTAAAAGAAAGCATGTTGCTCCCTTGTTTCATATCAATTTATTAGCTTCTCATTTCTCTTACAAATAAGTCAGATATTTTCAATCTCTTTAAAGCATGTTAATAGGCCTCTATCCTTTTCCAGTTTTATTTCATATGGTTCACCATCTTCAACAGTCTCCAGACACTCTGTTCTCCTTTCAGATTATTCAGCACACAAAACCTTTCCTACCTCAGAGCCTTTGCAATTGCCACTACTTATGCTTTGGATGCTATTCCCTCAGCTAATATCGTGGTTGGCTCTTATTCATCGTTTATTTCTTGACACAAATACCAATACCACCACCTAAGAGATTCCTTTTCTAGTGACCACAAAGTTGACTTCTCCCACTCTTCTGTATCACATCCAGTTGTTTATTTTTCTTGCAATCTTCATCAAAATTTGGAAATGTCTTATTTAGATATTTATTTGTTTGTTATTTGCCTTGCTGTTATTATTTGTGATCAGAATAGGTACCTTGTCCATAATGCCTGAAACATAGTAGGCATTAAGTGTTTGATTAATCCTGCATCACGGGATCTTATAGTTGGGTTTTGGAAAGCAAGAGACATAAAAATGTCAGTATTAGTTGAAGAGAAAAATCAAGTAAGATTAAAAAGCCGTGCCTAATTAAATTCCATGTGAATGGATGGATAAGAAATTTTATAAGCATAAAAAAAGGTAGAACCCTTGTAAGAAAAAAGGAAATATGCATATGAAATAGAGGGACATAAAAAGAGCCATGTTTTACACAAGAGGAAATTCAAGAATTTGAAGATATGAATTAAGCAAATAGTTTGACCGGAGGCACAATTTAAAGGTGAAAGAGTTACAATCTTAGGATTAGATTACGTTGTTATGGCTTTAAATACTAAGTTGAGAAATTTGGACTTTTCTTTGAGCAAAGAATCAGTAAAATATTGGGGCAAAGAAGCAGTGGTTGGTGTGATATATTAAAGGTAAATATAATGAAGCGGTCAATTACAAGTGAAAAAAGAAGAGATGATGTAGAAGGAATGATTAGGAAGCTATTATACTGGTACATGAAAGCATTGGTTAGGAATAGAGTAGCAGTGACTGGAATGGGAAAGGAGGGGATGCATGTAGAAGACATTTCAGAGTAACCAGCAAGAATTGTTGATTAAATATGAATTGAATGTGATGAGAACAAGTGAACAATTACCAGAAGGCTATTGGTGCCATAGGGAAAAAAGACAAAATTGAGTCTGGGTCAAATACCTATACATTTTAAAGGAAAAACAGTATCATTATTCACAGATGATATAGTTTTGTACTTCAAACATTAGAAAGAATCCATGAATACATAATTAAAATTAAAAAAATGAATTTCACATGTGTGCTGGATATACAGCCAATATATAAGAGTAAAATTCAAAATATATTACACAGCAGACAACAATAGAAAATATAATTTTAATAAGATTTGATAATTAACAGCATCAACAGACATCAGATTCCTACGATAAAACTGAATAAAAGCTGTGGAAAACCTCTACACAGAAAACTACAAAACTTTATTAAAGAGGAATTAAATAAATGAGGTGATAATCTCTGCTCATAGATTGTAATATTGTAAAGATGTCAGTTCTCCTCCAAATCTATAGGTTCAATAACAATATCAATTAAAACTAATTTCTGGGAATTGACAAACTTTTTCTAAAATTAATCTGGAAAGGTAGAATGGTGCTTGGGCTGTGTGCTGAAGAGGACTTTATGCAGTACTCATAACACCAAGGTTGCAGTGAGCTAACTGGCAGGTGTTTGGTGATGACCTGAGTGCAGGAGAGCTACATGTCCTGGACCATGAAGAAAGGCAGACATAGCTTATCTGCTTTTTCTTTTTGCCTTCCCCTGATCCTGTCAACTTGATTTCTTTTCACTTATTAGTACCTATGCAACTATCTTGCATGTTCTGCACATGTACCCAAAAACCTAAAAAGCAATAAAAGAAAAAAAAAAAAAAAGAACTCCATAGCCATGTGACTTGATCTAGCCAATAAAACACCTGCAAAGTTGATGTTGGTACAGGCTTAAAAAATGCTTGTATACTTCTGTTTCCTTTTTCAGCATCTTGCCACTACCATGAAAACACATGTAGGCTGATCTGCTGTAGGAATGCATGCATTAGTCTGTAGTGTTATAAAGAAATACTTGAGGTTAGGTAATTTATAAAGATGTTTATTTGCCGCAAAGTTCTGCAGGCTATACACGAAGCATGGTGCCAGCATCTACTTCTGGTGAAGCCTCAAGAAACAGTCATGGCAGAAAGGGGAGCTATCATACCACATAGCGAGAGAGAGCAAGAAAGAAAGAGAGGTACCAGGCTCTTTTAAACGCCAGATCTCTTGTGAACGCATTACCATAGGGAATGCACCAAGCCAATTCATGAGGAATCCACTCCCATGACCCAGACCCCTCCCACCAGACTCTACCTCCAGCACTGGGGATTACATCTCAACATGAGATTTGAAGGGGAAAAACATCCAAACTATATTAATGTGAGATATATTTTTTCACATATTTACTTGTATATATTTTTTTATTTTATTTTTTTATTTTTTTTACTTGTATATTTACATTTGAAGTCTACATACATGCTGTAACTCCAGTGTAATAAAAAATATGGGCCCTTAACATGTAGAAACAGCTCTGAGAACACAATGTTCTCTTTTTTCTTATGTCTCAAATAGAAAATAAATGGTTAAGAAAGACTAGAAAAAAATAGGCTTAACAGGAGTATGGGACAGACATTGACAGCATTGCTAAGTAAGCATTGCTAAGGGCATGCCAAGGAAGCAAGAATACAGATCCATATAAAAGTCTTTAATGCTCAGTGTATCATTTCAGCTAAGGCCACTTAGACTAGCTAATCTCCAGCCCAGCAGCCTGCTAACCAAAGACAGATGAATGAATTCCATAGTAATCAGCCAAAACTAGCACAGATCAGCAGAACTGCCTATCGACCCATAGATACATGAGAAGTAAAAATGGCTGCCGTTTAAAATGACTAAGTTTTGGTGTGGATTGTTAATCAATAATAGCTAACTGATATCACAAAGGAGATGTAGGATTAAACAAAACACAAAGAACCCTGCCTCCATATTTCTTATTTCAAAGCAATAAATAGGCTGTATGTCAGGTGATGATAAATGCTCTGGAAAATATAAAAGATGCATAGGGAGATTAGCTTCAACACAGCTAAATTATGTATGTACAATAAAAACTATTTCATGTTTAATTACAAAAATGAACTTTTTCACAGTTTCCTTTTTTAAAAAAATAAAACTTTTACTTTAGATAAGTTTTGGATTTACAGAAGAAATTGTGAAGATAGTTCTGAGAGTTCTCATACTCCATGCTCGGCTTCTCCTATTTCTAATATCTTACCTTAGTATTGCACATTTGTTAAAATTAAGGAGTCATTACTGATAAATCATTAAGTCCATATGTCATTCAGGTTTCCTTAGTGTCTGCCTAATGTCCTTCCTCTGTTCTAGAATCCCATCCAAGGACATGTTATATTTAGTCCTCATGTTTCCTTAGGATCCTCTTCACTCTCGCAGTTTCTCTGACTTTTCTTAGTCTTTGATGACTGATAGTTTCAAGGAATACTGGTCAGTTATTTTGTGCTATGTTACTTAATTTAGACTTTTTGGATGTTTTTCTCATGCTTACGCTGGGGGATGGTGTTCTTGGGAGAAAGACAACAGTTAAAGTGCCATTGTAATCACATCATATTGAGTACATGGTATCAACATAACTTATCATGGCTGATGTTAACCTTTATCACCTGACTGAGGTGGTGGTTGCCAGGTTTCTTCATCACAAAGTTGCTCTTCTTTCTCCTTTTCCAGTTTGCATTTCTTGGAACAAAGTTATCATAAGCAGCCTAGGATTAATGAGCTCCATCTCATTGAGAACAGAGTATCTACATAAATTATTTGGAATTCCTTTGCAAGGGAAATTTGTCATTTCTCTCCCATTTATTGACTTATTTTAATATTAATGCAGACCCCTGAATATATTTTCTCTATAAAATTGTATTGGGACAATCCAATACTATTTTATTTACTTTGTTGCTTGAATTGTTCCATCTTTGGCACTTGGGAGCTATTTCAATGGGTTCCTCTCTCCCTTTGACATACCTACATAACTGTGTATGTGTGGGCAGGGTGTGTGTGTGTGTGCATTGTGCATACACTTCCTTCCTTCCTGGCACTGTAAAATGCTTTAAGATTATCTGATATACTTTCTGCCCCAGTTCTAGATTCAGCTATTCCTCTAAGGAATTGAACTGGGTTTTGTTGTTTGTTTGTTTTAATTGAAGAATGGTGTCAGAACTACTAAACTCTAGGTGCTAGTTGTGCTTATTGTTATTAGGTTATTGTTTGCTTCTATGTTCTCAACAGACAGAATAACGGAATATGTGTGCATATACAATTTCCATTTAAGAAATTCAAATTTTTATCTACACTTTATTTATTACCATAGTTAAAATAGACTTATATGAAAAGGAATTTATTGTTTTCCTATAAGGACATAACCTCTGTAAGTTTGTTATTATGCTTCCCAGTAGCTGGAAAAAAATTTTATACCTTTCAAGAACAATTCTTAAACTTGCACATTTAGAAGAAAATATTTCTTCTCCACTATCATTCTTAATAGTGCTTACTGATTGTGTTACCTGTAATGATAATTAAGGAACTATTGAGGCGAATAACGCTGAATAACTTTCACAAATCCCTTGACTTACAAATCACAAAGTTTTTTTATTAAAACCTTAAAATATCTGTTAAAGAAGACACTTAAGTAAGTGAGCCTGCATAATGCTACTTTTTATATAGTCATTTTCATGTAAAGTAATGAGGGGAGTCACTGTTGTAGAGTAATCAAGGAAGAACTCCTTGAAATTTTGTGGACATATCAGAATACAAATATATGTATATTTTAAATAACATTGACTGGATTAAAAATCTGGAAGATAAAAAACTCTTTATTAGGCAAATCAAAGATGAGATGTTCCACATACGAGATTATAGTAACAGAGTACTATAAGCATCAAAATGTTCCAGCTCAATGTGTTAACATTGTATTTTTCTCTCTGAAATATATTTGAAATATTTTTGGATTCCACAACTAAAGCCTGTACTGAACTAAATTTTGTATTTTCATCTGGAGTTTATAGTTATTATTATGTGCATCATTTTTTTACGCAAAACATTGATAAACTCTGAAATACTGTTTTATAATTCATTTTACTCCTATTAAATTGCCCCAGCATGTTATGTTGCTTGAGTTAAAATGCCTACTTTTATAAATATTTTAGGTGTATAAAAATGTATAGCAATTAATATAATGAACAGCTTTACAGACAACACAGAGGTTAAGAAAAAAAGTCATTACAGGTATAGTTACTGACCCTCCCTTTTTTTCTTCTATTTCATAAACTTTCCCTCCACACTTAGTTACTATTCTGAATATGATGTTTATCACTTTTTCATGTTCTTACACTTTTAAAGTGTTTGAATCCATAAATATCATGTATTAAAGTATTTCATATTTTTATACTTTATCACTTTGAGTATATATATATATATATGTGTGTGTGTATATATATATATATATATATATATATATATATATATATATATATATATATATATAATTCTGGAACTTACTTTTTAAATTCCCAATTATGTTTTGAAACTTGTTTGTATTTCTTCACCTAATTCTACATCAGGGATTAGTAAACCAGAGCCTGAAGGGCAAATTGAGATTGCTTCCTGATTTTGTAAATAAAGTTTTATTGGGATATTAGCCATTGAACCTGGCTTGGCTATGAATTGTCTATGACTTATTTTGTGCTACAGTAGCAGAATTGAGTCATTGTGACAGAAACTTTATGGCCCACATAGCCTGAAATCTTTACTATTTGATCTTTTACTGCAAAAGTTTGCTGACTTCTGCTCTAGATCATGCAGTTTGTTTGCTATATTGTATTCTAGTAGAAGAAGAATATGCAATTTGTGAACTTTAGTTTTCTCTCTATTGCTAGGTAATTACACTTTTTACAATTTAAATGTCTCCAGCTTTTCTTCCATTACAATTCCTGATTTTCACAGCTGTCTAGTTTGATGAATATAATATGAAATGGGAAATTATATAACTAGACTTATTGATACTGAGTCTAAAATATGAAGAGAATATTGAATGGGAATTTTGGAAATGTCTCTAAACATTACATATGTTAGTTTAGGACATGTATTACAGCATAGAGTCTTGTTTTTCTCCTAATTTTAATTCCTCAGCTATGTTTCTAATGGTTAAGATTTCCTTCAGGGCAGAAAAGTGTTCTTGTGTTATGTACAATGAAATATGGTAGAGGCTATGGAGAATGTGAAATGGAAGAAATGTAGGTTGATCCCTTAGCATGTAACCCATCCCTCTTGGCAAAAATCTCAACTTTGGCTATAAGAAAAATACAAAGGTGTGACCTTCAAAAGAAACCAGTGAAATACAGCGACAGTGCCCAGTAAAAACACTTCATGAAACACATTACAGATTGATGATGGAACTGGAAAAAGAGAAGTTAATGCCGAAAAAATCCTTCAGCTGTTCTTTAAGGGATCAAGAGAATGAAGTACACCTGCCTGCTGGTAAACATGCATAAGACCTTTCCATCGATCATCTTGTGTTCTGAAAGGCAGCAACACTATTCTGATTTCAGAATCTTGAATTTTCTTAATGAATTCTCTGCTGGAAGACCACAAGCTGTTCTATTAAATCTTTTTCATGAGACAAACAGGATTTGTATTAAAATGATTGTATATTGATCATTTTGGTAGAAGAGGGAAAAAATGAGACTGGCTGAAGGAGAATGCAATGTGGCTTTCCTAAACCTAAATTTATTCTATTTTTCAACCTTATCCTCATACAAGTGCTTCCTAATGTAGGCTGAAGCTATCCATTTAAGCATGACTTACTCGTGTTCAAAAATGATTGATTTAGATAGCCAATGAAATACTGAACTCCCCATTATTATTGCTTAACATACCTGCACTACAGATACTGATGGTTTAAAGCAGCAAAATTGATCATATAGAGGATCAGCTAGAATGCCAAGATGGATCAGTGACAGCCACGTTGACTTTTAAATACAGTTATGACCATAAAAGCAAATGGGTACAAATGGTATTCTGAGAATTCATTTATCCCTCATAGTGACTTCTATGGAAGATTTTTTAAGTTTAAGCCAAAAGAAGAAATAGTTTTCTTACCCACAGGTTGGCGAATGATATGCTGATGTTGGTAAACTGAGATCTACCTTAAACATCATGGTCAGGTATGAGGTATTAGCAAACAATCCAGCATAAATGAGGGTTTAAAAAAGGCTAAAGCCAGTTTTCCCAAACCTGTACTCTTAAGCCATCATTTTTAGGGAGAATTTATTTTTAATTTTTAGTCAAAGTGAGAACTATCTACACATCAAATCCTAAGGCGTGGATGAAAGGATGTTATCTTTATAAGAAAAATTAACAGTTTTTGGACAAGATTTAAATTATAACAATCCAACTGTAGGTAATATTTAACTCTTGAAAAGGAAACTTTAAAAGGCAGTTGGCTTTGTTTCTTCTGGGACTTTCAGAAGAAAATTTATAATCAGTCAAATATATTTTAGAATTGTGGAGAAAATAAATAAGCTCACCTTTTCCCTCCCTCCCTCCCTCCCTCCCTCCCTCCCTTCCTTCCTTCCTTCCTTCCTTTTTCCCTTTCCTTCTTCCCTATCCATTTCCTTTTTTCTTCCACATTTATTGGATACCATCTATATGGGAAAATGTATACTAGCTCTGGAAGTTGTGCATATGTACAGTATGCAAATGTATATAAATATACATGTGTTTTTGCATGTATGTGTTATCCAGCCTCGCTTCTTCCTGGCTTGTTCTTGTGTTTTATCAGTAGCCAAGTATTCTATCACTATCTATAGTGGATATATTAATCAATGAGATACTCTACAGGTATTTATATCTCCTGTTTTCCCATAGTTTGTACCTTGTAATTTTCCTAGGGACTTTTCATTTAAGTGAGTAGCCCAGGGGATTATTTTAAGGACAAAAAACAGTTCCTAAATAATAGTTTGTAAAACCAGTTGAAAAGCTAAGCAGCATATGACTTTCATTTTGTTTGTGTTGAACGTAGTAAGACATATTTTCTGTAATCACAAGTATGTGCTGAGTTTTTATTCCCAGCATCACAAATTCTGCTGACATTGAGGATACCAAGAATTATCAGGGGTGGTCTCCATTCTGTAGACCATAGAGGTATTTGAGAAGAGATTCTATTTTAAAAGGTAATAAAATATATTATTTCTTCCATAATTATTCTCTAAGCCAAGACAATACACAATTTTGTTTATATCATTTTGCCCAAGAGGAGGAATTTGAAAAGGAGTTAATTGGTGGTGTTAAGTGCCATATAGGAGATTTTAAACTGAGAAAATATCATTGAGTTTGGTGCTTAGATAGTTGATCTTTGATGAGATAATTTCAATGTAAGCCTGGAGGCTAAAAACAAAAATCAGATTGTGCTATTTCTTGACTCAAAGTGGAACCTACTCTTTGAGTGCAATTAACGATCCAGAGCTGTGCCATGGGATCAGACTTCAGCTAGCCTGAAGGCAGAAACACATTCGTATTGTTGGATTTCTTCCTCTTCCTTATCCTGTTTTTCACTTCTTTCTCTTGAGAGCATTGCATTTAATAAATCACTGGAAGAAGAATCCGCATCTCAGACTCATCTTTAGAAGACAGAGGTGTATAAAGGAACCAAGGGACTGCAAAGGTACAATGATTGAAATTAATTTGTGGTGGAGTTTATCAGAACATTGTGATGGTTGCTGGACTCTTGTTTGTTTTATCTGACTTTCTAGCTGCCTACAGCATTTGGAAATGGGAGTAGTGAAAACAGCTGGTAGGTTAACAGGATAAAATGCAAGGAAATTAATTGTTCTAGAATGGATAATATGAAACAGCTGATCATGAGATGTAGGCTGGGAGAGAATATGTACATTCTAAGGGTAGACCTGTTAGGAAAGAGGGCTAAAGTGTAAAAGCAGAAACTCTTTATTACATCAGTTACATTTGCTCTTCCCTTTACCTATAGATTATATCCAGTTTTTTTTTTTTTTTTTTTTGAGGAGTGGCACAACATTTTTTTATTTCCATCTTCAGAAGTAAATTATTTTTTTTTTGTTTGTTTTCTTTTTTTTTTTTTTAATTTTTATTGCATTATAGGTTTTGGGGTACATGTGCAGAACGTGCAAGATAGTTGCATAGGTACACACATGGCAGTGTGTTTTGCTGCCTTCCTCCCCTTCACCCACACTTGGTATTCATCCCCAGGCTATCCCCCCCAGCCCCCCCCGCTGTCCCTCCCCCATTTACCATAACAGTCCCCAGTGTATAGTAGACCGCCTCTCTGTGTCCATGTGTTCTCATTTTTCTCACCCACCTATGAGTGAGTATATGCGGTATTTCTTTTTCTGTTCTTGTGTCAGTTTGCTGAGAATGATGTTCTCCAGATTCATCCATGTCCTTACAAAGGACACAAACTCATCATTTTTGATTGCTGCATAATATTCCATGGTGTATATGTGCCACATTTTCCCAGTCCAGTCTATCATCGATGGGCATTTGGGTTGGTTCCAGGTCTTTGCTATTGTAAACAGTGCTGCAATGAACATTCATATGCATGTGTCCTTATAGTAGAACGATTTATAATCTTTTGGATAGATACCCAGTAATGGGATTGCTGGGTCAAATGGAATTTCTATTTCTAGGTCCCTGAGGAATCGCCACACTGTCTTCCACAATGGTTGAACTAATTTACACTCCCACCAACAGTGTAAGAGTGTTCCTATTATATATATCCAGTTTTTAAAGACTGTTTGACTCTGAACCTTCAGAAATTCTATATACCCCAAAAGAGAAAGAGTATGCCTTTGAGATATAACAGTATCAACTGTCTCCAGCAGATTGATAAATAATTCTTTACCATAGGAAAGATGAAGTCATATATTTACATCTTGATATTATAACTATATTCAAAAACATCCAACAGTTAACAGGACCAAGTACTAGAATACAGGAAAAATCAGCATCAGTGCTTACTCCTTGTATTTATTATATTAAAGGTTTGATATTTGAACTAATACAATACCTGCACTGGGTTGAGTGTTTTAAGCATTCTGATGGATTTCTTCCATAGCAAATATAATCTCTTTAAAAATGTATCCTCCCGTCTCCCTCCTCCCTAAAGTCAGGGCTGCTTTGGGAAAAGAAAATGGATCTGATTTGACCAGGTAAACTTGGTACTCTTAATTTTGTTTTGTCTGCATGAGGTCAATAACCCTTATTTGTCAATATCTATGCAAGGATGGTTTCCCATTGATTGTTAAGAACATTTATGCAAAAAAAAGCATATGCTGCAGGATAGAATTTTTGAACACATATACTATCTGTGAGCTTGAGCAGTTCCTTTATTGTCCAATATTCTCAGTTTCTTCATTTGAGCAATAAAGATGTGTTGGTCTCTTTTTGAATTTATGATTAATTTATCAAATATTTACTAAAGAGTTATTCTTTGTATGCATTTAGTTCCTTGCCTCAAGAAGCTCATTGTGGAGAAAGATGCTCTCTAGAATCAAATCAGTAACTTGAATTTTCAGATGGGACCAGTTCAGGGGGTAGTGATACAAGACTATTCCAGGTATATGAGCATAGAGATAATAGCAGCAGGAAAACTACAAACTACTCTTCACCTGAAGTCTTGAAACATATTCCTGAAAAACTGCAAATACATCTTAAAATGTAATGCACACTGGACTCGGACTAATAATCGAGAGAGGTCATTGAAAAAGCAGATATGATTGTATAATCTGATGGCATTGTGGCCAGTTTTATTTATTACTATGAAGTTTTAGTAGGTTTTCCTCTTACTTTCAGCTACAAGGACACCATCATAACTGTTTAGTATTGCTTGTCAATCTGCTCTATTTAGTGTAAATAAAATATAGACAACGTGTTCACTTTGTTTAATTACATTTATTACTTTTAATTTTTGATAATTTACATTAAACTCACAGTATCATAAAACACGATTGTAGTTTCTTTTATGTGTTTCTGAAGGAACTCATTCTATTTATGGCATTTAAGAAAGTCTTAACTTTTACTCAAGGCTGGGTAATATTGTTTTGATATGTTTATATAAATATGAACTCTGTTGTTAACATGGCATTTTAAACATAAACACAATACAATTTAAACATTTGGAACCCAAAAGGAAGTGATACAGTTTGCGTTGACATAAGCTCATACCTAGGATTTCTAACGAAAACTTGTTGAGAAGTAGCAAGATACAAATTTGTGTACTTCAAGTTATGTGATTGAATTATTGTCGATGTTCTAAGACAATTTCAAAAAGACAGTGTTTCTTTAAAGTATCACAGAAAAACTTTTTCTAAAAACATCTTGAATATACTATAGTGTTTGGTGAGAATAAATGGTAAAATTAATTCAAACAATGCCAGGTAGAGTGAAACATCCAAAGAAGTAGAAGAAAACATTGTTGTCCTTGAGATGCTTTGAGCTAATTGGAGAAGACAAAATGACAACATAACAAATGCTATATTCTTGATACAGACCTCAAATGCTACAGAGCCACAAGAAGAAGGTATCATGGGACTGGAATAATCAGGGAGGCTCAAGAAAGTTCAATATCTTAAGGTCATTAGGGAACATTATTTGATTGGATGAAATGTGAAATGATGGCAGATAAATATACTACCAGGATTGTAAAATGGTCATGTGAGCAAAGAGGGGCTTTGAATTCTAAAGATTATGATTTCATAGCCTTGACAATAGCTGCTGCCACTTAGTCATCCCTTAATGTGTGGTAGGAAGAATACTATTTTATTATCTATTTTAATCCTCATAATAGGCTTATTATTCTCACTTTTCAGGTGGAACAATAGAGGTTCTGAAAGTGTTTACATTGTTTTCCTAGGGGCAACAGACCAGAAGTCATGAAGCTGTCATTTGATTCAAAATGTGTCTGACTCTAATTCTCTTCATTTTTCATTGTATAGCTTCTTTTTGAAGATTGTTTTTGAGGCAGAATTTCACTCTTTTTGCCCGGGCTGGAGTGCAATGGCACGATCTCAGCTCACAGCAACCTCTGCCTCCTGGGTTCAAGCAATTCTCCTGCCTCAGCCTCCTGAATATCTGGGATTACAGGCACATGCCACCACACCCAGCTAATTTTGCATTTTTGGTAGAAATGGGGTTTCACCATGTTGGCCAGGCTGGTCTTAACCTCCTGACGTCCAGTAATCCATCCACCTCGGCCTCCCAAAGTGCTGAGATTACAGGCATGAGCCACTGCACCCTGCCCTCTTGGAAGATTCTTAAGCAGAGTAGAGCTATGACACGTTGCTAATTAAGAACAATTACTAATTTAGTGCTGTAGATCATGAATTGAAGGGAAAAAAGATAAAAGATAAAAGATAAGGATAGTAAATGGAGCACTTTAGCTGTACTCTTTTTTTTTTTTTTTTTAATTTCAAATTTCATTGTAGATTAAAGGCTACACATGCAGGTTTGTTACCTGGGTAAATTGTATGATGTTGAGGTTTGGGGTCCCAACAATCCTGTCACACAGGCAGTAAACACAATACCCAACAGGTTCTTCTCTAGTCCATTCCCTCTCCCCGATGTAGTGATCTCTTGTGTCTATTGTGTCCATCTTTATGTTCATGTGTTTTCAGTGTTTAACTCCCACTTGTAAGGGAAAACATGTGGTATTTGGTTTTCTGTTCTTCCATGGGTTACTTAGGATAATGACCCCCCAGCTCTATCCATGTTTGTGCAAAGGACATGATTTCATTTATTTTTATGGCTGCATAGTATTCCATGGTGTATATGTACCAGATTTTCTTTATTGAATTCACTGTTGAAGGGCATAAAAAATTATAGGTTAATTCCATGTCTTTGCTATTGTGAATATTACTGCAGTGAACATGTAGGTGCATGTGTCTTTTTGATAGAATGAATTATTTTCCTTTGGGTATCTACCCAGTAGTGGGACTCTTGGGTTGAATGGTAGCACTATTTTAAGTTATTTGGAAAATTTCCAAACTGCTTTCCACAGTGACTGATTTAGTTTGCACTCCCACCAGCAGTGTATAAGCATTGCTTTTTCTCTGCAGCCTTACCAACATCTGTTGTTTTTTGACTTTTTAATAATCATCATTCTGACTGGTGTGAGATGATTTCACATTGTTGTTTTGATTTGCATTTCTCTAATGATTAGAGATGTTGAACATCTTTTCATGTATGTTGGCTGCTTGTATGTCTTCTTCTGAGAAGTGTCTGTTCATGTCCTTTGTCCAATTTTTTTTTTGAGACACTCACCCTGTCACCTACGCTTGAGTGGCATGATCTCAGCTAAATGCGGCCTCCGCCTCCTAGGTTCAAGCAATTCTTTTGCCTCAGCTTCCTGAGTAGCTGGGACTATAGGCGTGTACCACCATGCCTGGCTAACTTTTTGTATTTTTAGTAGAGATGGGGTTTCACCATGTTGGCCAGGATGGTCTCAATACCCTGACCTTGTGATCTTCCTGCCTAGGCCTCCCAAAGTGCTGGGATTATAGTCATGAGCCACTGTGCCCAGCCCTTTGTACACTTTTTAATTGGACATTTTGATTTTGCTTGTTAATATAAGTTCCTTATGGATTCTAGGTATTAGACCTTTGTTAGATGCATAGTTTGCAAATGTTTTCTCCTATTCTGTAGGCTCTTTATTCTGTTTGTAATTTTTTGTAGTGTGCAGAAGCTCTTTAGTTTAATTAGGTCACACTTGTCAAATTTTTTGTTGCACTTGCTTTTGAGGACTTAGCCATAAATTCTTTCCCAAAGCCTATGTTGAGAAGGGTATTTCCTAGGGTTTTTTTCTTTTAGGATTTTTATATTTTGAATTCTAATATTTAAATATTTAATCCATCTTGAGTTAATTTTCACATATGGTGAAAGGTGTACAGGTTTATTTCTGAATTCATTATGCTGTTTCTCTGCTGTATGCATCTGTTTTTATACCAGTAACATGCTGTTTTGGTTATTGTAGCCTTACAGTATAGTTTGAAGATGGATGATGCAATGCCTCCAGCTTTGTTTCTTTTGCTTAGGATTGCTTTGGTTGTTCAGGCTGTTTTTGGTTCCAAATGAATTTTAGAATATATTTTTCTAATTCTGCGAAAATGGTATTTTTTTGTTTTTGAGACGGAGTTTCGCCCTTGTTACTGAGACTGGAGTGCAATGGCGTGATCTCGGCTCACCGCAACCTCCGCCTCCTGGGTTCAGGGAATTCTCCTGCCTCAGCCTCCTGAGTAGCTGGGATTACAGGCACGCGCCACCATGCCCAGCTAATTTTTTGTATTTTTAGTAGAGACGGGGTTTCACCAAGTTGACCAGGATGGTCTCGATCTCTTGATCTCGTGATCCACCCGCCTTGGCCTCCCAAAGTGCTGGGATTACAGGCTTGAGTCACCACACCTGGCCCGAAAATGGTATTTTCATAGGAATAATGTTCAATCTGTAAATTGCTTTGGCATGTGGCCATTTAAATAATATTGATTCTTCCGGTCATTTATTTGTGTCATTTCTGATTTCTTTCAGCAGTGTTTTGTAGTTCTCCTTGTAGAGATCTTTCACCTTATTGGTTAGGAGAATTTCTAGCTGTTTCATTTGCTTTGTACCTATTGTAAATGGGATTGTGTTAGTAATTTGGTTCTCAGCTATTATGCTGTTGGTATATAAAAATGCTAACAATGTTTTACATTGCTTTTGTATCCTGAAACTTTACTGAATTTATCAATTCCAGGAGTCTTTAGCAGAGTCATTAGGGTTTTCTATATATATAAAATCATATTGTCTTCATATAAAATCATATTGACTTCTTCTTTTCCTGTTTGGATGCCTTTTCTTTGTTTCTCTTGTCTGGTTGCTCTGTGTTGAAAAGGAGTGGTGATAGTAGGCATCCTTGTCTTGTTCTAGTTCTGAAAGGAAATGATTCCAGCTTTCATTCAGTCTGATGTTGACTGTGGGTGTGTCATAGATGACTCTAATTATTTTAGGGTATGTTCCTTTACTGCCAAATCTGTCGAGGATTTTTATCATGAAGAGATGTTGAATTTTATTGAAGCCTTTTTCTGTGTCTATAAAAATAATAATGTGGTTTTTTAAATTCTGTTTATGTGGTGAATCACACTTATTAATTAAAGTATGTTGAACCAACCTTGCATACCAGAAAAAAAGAGCCTACTTGATCATGGGAAATTAACTTTTGATATGCTGCTGGATTTGGTTTGCTAGTATTTTATTGAGCATTTTTGCATTCACATTTATCAGAGATATTGGATTAAAGTTTTCTTTTTTGTTGTGTCTCTGCCAGATTTTTATATCAGGATGATGCATGCTTTATAGAATGAGATAGAGAGAAGCACCTTCCCCTCAAGTTTTTGGAAAAGTTTGAGTAGAATTGGTATCACTTCTTTGTACATATGGTAAAATTAATCAGTAATCCATCTGGTTCAGGGATCTTTTTGGTTGATAGATTTTGTTTTTAATTACCTTTTCAATTTCTGAACTTCTTACTGGTCCATTCAGGTTCTCACTTTCTTTCTGATTCAATCTCGGGAGGCTGTATGTTTCTAGAAATTTGTCCATTTCCTCTAGATTTTCTAATTTGTATGCAGAGAGGTGTTCATATTCCTGTCTGAGGATCAAAATCTCACATATCAATACTAACTCTAAATGTAAATGGTTTAAACTCCCCACTTAAAAGACATAGCGTGGGCCAGGTATGGTGGCTCATGCCTGTTATCCCAGCATTTTGGAAGGTCAATGCAGGTGGGTTACTTGAAATTGGAAGTTTGAGATCTGCTTGGCCAACATGGTGAAACGCTGTTTCTACTAAAGATACAAAGATTAGCAAGGTGTGGTTGCATGCATCTGTAATCCCAGCTATTCAGGAGACTGAGGCAGGAGAATCACTTAAATCCAGGAGGCAGAGGTTGCAGTGAGCCGAGATCATGCCACTTTCCAGCCTGGGGGACTCCATCTCATTAAAAAAAAAAATACATAGAGTGGCAAGCTAAATAAAAAAGCAAGACCTAAGTGTCCGCTCTTTTCAAGAGACACACCTCACATGTAATGAAACTCAGGCTCAAAGAAAGAGGATAAAGGAAGATCTACCAACCAAATCAAAAACAAAAGCAAAAAAGAGAGGGAGTTGTTATTCTTTTATCAGATAAAATAGATTTTAAATGAACAAAACCCAGGAAGGATAAAGAAGAGTACCACATAATGATAAAGGATTCAATTTAACCAGAAGACTTCACTATTCTAAATATATATCCACCCAACATAGCAGCACCCAGAGTCATAAAACATGTTGTTCTTTACCTATGAAAAGATTTAGCTACACAAAATAGCAGGGGCTTTAATACCCCACTAACAGTATTAGATCATTGAGGCAGAACGCTAACAAAGAAATTCTGGGTTTAAACTTATCACTTGACCATTCAGACCCTAACAGATATCTACAGAGTTATATCCAACATCCACAGAATATACAGTCTTCTCATCCATACATCATACATATTCTGTGCTCAATCACATGCTTTGCTGTAAAGCAAATCTTAATAAATAAAAAAATAAAAACCATATCAAGCACACTCTTGGGGCATAGTATAATACAAACTAGAAATCAATGTTTATAAGACTCTTAAAACTACACAAAAACATGAAAATTAAATGATTTGCTCCTGTATAACTGATATTTATTCAAAGGTGAACAACAAAATTATTGCAGAAATAAAAAAAACTCTTTGAAATTAATAAAAATGGAGACACATTTACCAAAGCCTTTGGGATACAGCTAAGGCACTGTTAAGAAAATTTATAGTGCTAAATGCTTTCATCAAGAGGCTGGAAATATCTCAAATTAATGACCTAACGTAACTAGAGGAACTAGAAAAAAAAAAACAATCCAATCCAAAGCAAATAGAAGAGAAGAAATAACTGAAATCAGAGAAGAACTGAACAAAAGTGAGACCCATACAAAAGTCCATAAAAAAGATCAATAAAACCAAGAGTTTATCATTCAAAAGAGTAAAACAAATTGATAGGCCATTAGTTAGATTAACAGTAACAACAAAGAAAAAGAGAAGATCCAAATAAACAGAATCAGAAATGATAAAAATGACATTATTACTGCTCCCACAGAAATTGGCTGCACTTTTTATATTTTCCATTCAATTCTTTTTAATTTTCATCTCTCTGCTGAAATTATCTATCTAATCTTGCATGTAGTCTACCTTTTCCATAAACACCTCTAATATATTAATCATAGATATGTTAAGCTCCCTGTTGCATAATTACAATTCTGTGTCATAGATCGTCTTTTCCCAATAATTGTGCTGTCTTTTCAGACTGTACTTTTTTTGCCATTTTGCATGCCTTGCAATTTTTGGTTTCACAAATATAGGAAAATAAATAATGAGGTACATATATTTTTAGTGTATAGATTTATTTATGTTAACCTACTTAGGAGTGCTACATTTGAAGTATGTTATTGCTGTGGTCACTAGAGGCTCCAAATTACCCTAGCAAGCTTGGGTTTTGATCTTTCTTTTGCGTAGCTCTCCCTGCTGTACTGGAGGCTTGTTAACATGATGGCTGGGTGTTCTTATGAAATTTCCATCTTTAGAGTGCACATTTGGCCTTAGTCTTGTGCGTTCTGTCTTCATAAGCATCCCTCTCCTGGTGGAACGGATATCCTCCAGGGTTCTCAGCCTTTGTTTTAGAAGTACTCTCCACTGAAGATTAAGGCTTTTATGTGTCCTTAGGTAATACAGGGATTTGGAGGCTGGTTAGAGTTGCCTTCCATTAGCTGAGATGTCATTTATTGTCTTTTTTTTTTTTTGCATTGTTCAGAAACTGAAAGCTGCTACCATTCTTACTTTGTTGCTTTGTAACATTCCTTTTCTATGGCTGCTTTTATTTTAACATTTATCTTTTTCTTTTTTTGAGATGGAGCCTCGCCCCATCACCAGGCTGGAGTGCAATGGCATGATCTTGGCTCATTGCAACCTCCACTTCCTGGGTTCAAGTGATTCTTCTGCCTCGGCCTCCTGAGTAGCTGGGACTATGGGTACCTGCCACCATGCCCAGCTAATTTTTGTATTTTTAGTAGAGACAAGATTTCACCATGTTGGCCAGAATGGTATTGATCTCTTGACCTTGTGATCTACCTGCCTTGGCCTCCCAAAGTGCTGGGATTATAGATGTGAGCCACCTCACCCAGCCAACCACTTTGACTGAGAAATGTCTTAGCATTATGTCTTTGAATTTCCTTGTTCTTCAGGGTCATTGAGCCTTTTGAATTTATGGGTTAATAATATTAATTACACTTAAACAATTAAAAATCTTTTATTCAAATATTTTTGTCTCTCCTCAGTCCTCTGACTATTCCAGTTTATAGCATAAATTGGAATATATATTCAAGTGTGTGTGTGTGTGTGTGTGTGTGTGTGTGTGTGTGTGTGGTGTCATTTAAAGTCGTCTCAGAGCTCACTAATACTGTTCATTATTTTGGGGCTTTTTATCCCCTTTGTGTTTTATTTCAGATGTTCCACTTCTATGTCTTTAAGTTCATAAATTTGTTTACCTGCAATGTTTAATATTTTGCTATCCTATCTAATATTTTTGTTGTAGTTTTTATCTCACATTGTGATTTTCATCTCTAGAAATTTAATCTGGGCTATTTTTATATCTTTGTTTAACTTTTTGAACATATGGAATACAGTTAAGTGCCTTTTATTATCATTGTTTGCTATTTCTAACATTTGTATCAGTTCTGGATGGGTTTCAATAGAGTGACTTCTGTCATCAATATTTGTCATATTTTCTTGCTTTTTTCATGTGTGTGAATTTTCAATTGAATGTCACTGTTAACTTTTATGATGTTAGATGTGTGTGATGTTCGTGTTCCTATTCTCAGCCTTGTCCTTTATTGTGTACCGAGTTAGGTTACTTGGAATTAATTTGATTCTTTCTGTAAAGAGTATTAAGCTTTGTTCTGGTCAGCAGCTAAGATATTTGTGGTTCATTTTATTCCTCTCTGCCTTGCTTTTAAGCTTAGAGAAAGTATATCTAATGTAGTCTTTAGTGATTTTTTTTCTTACTCAGATGTGCTAATTAGTTGTCACTAGTGAATGTGATCAATGACAAGAGAACATAATACTGTGATTATCTGGAATCTCCCTCCTGTATAAATTCTGCAAACCATTCAGGGCTCAGGTCCACAAGCCTTCTTGACCTAACCTCATGGAGGTTCACTCTTCATTTATACTTCTTATTAGTCAGCAAAGACTTAGAGGACATTTAGAAGATGTTTTAGAGCTCGATCTTCTTTTGAAGTCCGCCTTAGAAGTCTAGCCACCTCAGACACTTTGAATTCCATGCTCTGTTTGGAATTTCCCTTCCTGCTCCAAGGTTGAGAATGTTAAGTTGGGACAAACATAGGGCCTATCTCATTCACTTTTTTCTCTGACAAAATATTACATTTCTGTGCTGTGGCTTCCTAAAAGTCTGTAAACAGTGGTTTTATATGTTTTGACCAGTTTTTAAAATTAAGTTAGTAGAGTAAATCTGGTGTTTGTTACTCCATCATAGCCACAAGTGGGTGTTAAAAAACAAAGGCAATCTGCAACATTGTACTTGTCCAGAGTTATTTTCCAGTGGTAGACAGTGGTTGCCTCATACTTACCATAGGGCCTAGAGTGTGGGAGAGTTCCTTTTCATTTCCTGCTTCACCCTCCGGCCTAAGCAAGTCCTCTGTAGCTGACTTTCACAGCACATCTCTCTGCACTCTTGGTTCTTCCCCAGGGGTAGGTGCCAGCAACTATACATACAGTGAATGGCAGGGAATGAGAGTGTTTTCCTTGAATTTCTTATTCTGTCCTTAGACTTAGAACCAGTACAGTGTGTCTTAGAGGAGGTCTCTCCAAATTTTTACTGCCCTACATCCCGTCTTTCTCATGAGCACTTGGTGATGGCTCAAGATCCCAAACGGACACAGATTGCAGACACCTGTCTGTGTATCCGAGGGCTTTTAAACTGCTAGGCAAGCTTACAATTGGCCTTTAAATATGTGTTAAAAGTTCAGCTGCTTTCTTTCTGAGGTAGTCCTGCCTTATCCTGGATATATTCCAAGACCCTCGGTGGATGCCTGAAACCTTGGATAGTACTGAACCCTCTATATACTATGATTTTTTCTATATATGGAAATCTATAATAAAGTTTAATTTATAAATTAGGCACAGTAAGAAACTAAAAATAATTAATAATAAAATAGAACAATCATGCTAATATAATATAATAAAAGGTATGTGAATGTGGTCTTTCTCTCTCAAAATAGCTGATCACACTGGACCATGGGTAACTGAAACCAGAGACAGTGAAACCACACATAAAGAAGGAGTACTGGGCCTGTTTCTATGGTGACTTCCTTCTACCTCAGCTCTGCCAAAGATGAAACTCTTGTATGTCTTTGCTTTTTTCCCAGTAGGGGCTTTTTTCTTAGCTTGAGTTCATTTGGTTATTTTGTTACATCAGCTCTCTGATGGGCTTAAAATAATCATGATTTTGTAAGATATCCAACTTGCTCTTGTCAGAGTGGCAATGATTTTCTTTGGTAAAATTCCACACGTTAAATGGAAGCAGAATCCCCTCAATCACTCTCTTCACTTTACTGTAATTAACCCATCATCTTGTCAATCTCTACTCCAAAGGCATATGTTGGGGATTCTTTTTTCATTTTGTCTCCATAGATCTCAAGAAGACTATTTATTCATTTATTCATTAATTCAAAACATTTTGTTGAGTGCTGAGGCTCTAAGAATGTGTGATACTGTTCAACATAAATAAATAGGTGATTCCAATCAATATTAAACACTGTAATTAAAGAATTTCTGAGTGCTAAAGAACACCGTAGAACTCGATGGCAACAAGTTGTAATCCAAGACATGGTGTGCTGGATGTGAGTATATGAAGGTAAATACGTGTAAACCAACATCTGAGTAGGAATTACTCAGGTGAAGAAGGAGTAGGTGGTGTCCCAGAATATCTAAAGGCATAAAGTGTGTGAGAAAAAAGATGGCTTTTACAGAAGAGAAATTAAATGCGGTTAGAGGAAAGCACATTTGAGAAAGGAGAGGAGGAAAGAGTAGCAAAAAGTGTAGCTAATTTGGAACCACAGGCCAAGTTATGAAAGGGTGATTAAACTAAGTTAAAAAGTTTGGGCTTCAGCAACCCAGAAGGTACTTGACACTTGGTGATAGCACCATGTTTCTTTTTGTCTTGTTATTCCTCCCTATTCCTTGTCCTCTTCTGATATGATTCCCTAATGGCTTTAAGTTCAGTAAGAATACTTTAAATCTGAGAAAACACATCACAGCACTTCAAGTTGAGAAAAGAGTGTGTCCAAAATCATGGAAGAGTTAATATATTCAAACAATCACTCAGTGTAGTTGGAGGATGGGAAGATTTTAGGTTGAAAGTGGTAAAATACATTAGCGATAGCTCACAAAGAGACTTTATCATTATTATGATCATGAAAAAGGAACATAAAGTACAATTTGTTATCGTCATCATTTTTAAGTGTATATTTCAGTAGCATTATGTATATTCACAGTGTTCTGATACAAACCTCCGCAACTGTTTTGTTTTGCAAGTCTGAAACTCTATACTCATTAAATAACAGCTCCTCTGTCTGAAACTCTATACTCATTAAATAACAGCTCCTCTTTCATCCTTCCTCCCAGCTGCTGCTGAGCAACGTTCTATGTTCTGTTTCTATGAACTTGACTATGTTAGAGGCCACATATGAGTGGGATCATACAGTATTTGTATTTTGTGACTGGCTTATTTTACTTGGCATAATGTTGTCAAAGTTCATCCATGTTGTGACATACGACAGTATTTCTAGGACATCTCAAACCTTTTCTGATCTCGTCCTCCTTGTATCTGTCTGCAGAGCTATAAATATAACATGATTCTCACCTCTGTTTTCAGTAGCTTCCAAACTTTGACACAGATCCAGTCCATTTCCCATATCAGGTAAGAGAAAAGCCATTCCCTTCAGTAGTTCCCAGACAAGCCAGAATGTTGAATGTATGGTGCACATTTTCCATCCTGAGGTTGAAGTCTGAGTACATGAAGTGTCTTCCTAGTTGTTATACTCTATCTCACATGGGGCGAGGAGCATGAAGGACATGCCAAATGGGCAAGTATATTTGTTTATTTATTTATTTACCATTTTTTGCTGGAATCCCTTCTTGGTTAACAAGAGCATGGGTGCTGTAGCTTCTCCATTAAACTCTAGAGTTCTCACAGTGGCATTCTGTCCATATATTGCTGTTAGTGTCTCCATGGGAGGGGAAAAAACCCGACAGCTTCCTGGTTTGCTGTCTTGATGACTTCCCCAGAAGAACTGTTGTATCATCATAAAAAGTTGAATTTTGGTCTTGTAAAAATAAAGGACAAGTTCCTACAGAATGAAGTATAAAGATTCAATCACAATTGAAAAATGGGACTTCTGGTGCTATACTCAATTTGTGGATGAAAATGTTAAGAAAATTAAATGACTTTCCAAAGTTGGCCAGTGTGTAATCTCCATTTTTCTCACTTCTCTTCATTTCACCACATGTTCTATGATAATCTAAATAATACTTTGTGTACACTAATTTTAATGAGTAGTCAACAAACATTTAAGAATCTAAAGTTTTAATTACTTACTCAAAACACTTTTATTATGGTTTTATGTTCAAATCACTAACTAAATCTTTTAAAATTCACATATTTAGAAATCCCTTGTTTATTGAATCATTCCAACAATTTTAGATATTATATTTTTGTTTTTAAGATACATCTAATGTATTTTTTTTATTTTAAAAATACATCTAATACATCTCTTATTTTATTTCAACAACTTTGCTAACACATTTGAGGAATTCCCCATACTGATAGGTTTAATATTCCTTAGTGTTCATTACTAATAACTGAAAGACACAGGTTTAGAATTCTAAAGTACTGAATTTGCATTACTTAATTAGCGTTCTAACACATTTTATTTTAAAGACTCTTTCTACACAGAGGTCCAGGAGCTGGTGAACTTCCAGCAGGAGCAGGCGTTCAAGGACAAGACCCATGTGCAGTGGCTCACCCTTCAGGCAATAGAGGAAGAAGCTTCTCCAGGGTGAGGAGTCGTCTCCTCGCCCTGGAGAGGATCAGGGGAGTTGAGGAAAAATGAGGCCAACTAAAGGCTGTTCCCACCAACCAAGGGAAGACGTGGAAGGACGTGCCTTCAAACACTCAGATGCCTTAGAAATGCTTCAGAAAAAGACTCAGGGATGGGACTCCAGGTTCCAGGATGTGGAAGATGGAGTCTGTTCTGTGGAGATGGCTTCTGTGCCCCAGGCTGAGAGCCTGCAGCGTCTTGTCCAAGAGCCAGGAGCAGACACGGAGCCTGGCTGCCCTACAGGGGCGCCTGGTGGCCCCGAGTCCTCGGAGACAGACAGGGATGGCCTGGTGGTGCAATGAGGAGCCTGGCCAGGCCCAGTTGGTGCTCCAGGGCACTGCAGATGAGATAAGAGTGTGGGCAAGCTCCCAGCACCCACTGCCCAGCCAGGAGCAAGCCCAGGATGCCCGTCTGCCCCTTTAGGACTTCCTGGACAGCCGTTCTTCTTGAGACAACCTGAAATCCTCAGCCAGCCTAGTGCAATTAGACCTGAAAATGCTTAGGACGGTCAGGGACAAGTTTGCTTGTGTACCCAGCCACAAGAGAAACCAACAAGAACAGCCTGGAATCAGCCAAGGTTTTACTAGATGACCTGAGAAATAATCTGGTTGGGTTGTTTGTAAAGGTTGAAGAGATCTATGAAAAGGTCTCAGTGAATTGTGTGCACAGGGCACGGATTTAAAATACAATTTCTCATGACCGTAAAGTATGTTGTTTTCTCCCATGTAGTCTCCCTCCTCAATTCCTTGTTCCCTCTGAACGAGTGGTAGATACCATCTGAACACCAAGGCTCATATTTTGTGCTCAATTAATTGAGTGGTGCCTATCCTTTCTTAATCAGCCAACCTAATAGCCTTGAGTTAGTTATGTGAGCAACTGAGGGGAGGAGAAGTGGAGAGAAATGCAACACCCTTCACTGGTCCCACTTTGGTGGAAGTATCACCTTGTAGAAGAATCCCAGCACAGGCCGTGGGTGGTGGCTCACACCTGTAATCTCAGCACTTTGGGAGGCTGGGTGGGTGGATCACCTGAGGTCAGCAGTTCGAGAACAGGCTGGCCAACAAGGCGAGATCCAATCTCTACTAAATATACAAAAATTAGGTGGGCGTGGTGGTGGAGGCCTGAAATCCCAGCTACTCTAGAGACTGAGGCAGGAGAATCATTGAACCTGGGCTGTGGAGGTTCCAGTGAGCCGAGACTGTGCCGTCATACTCCAGTCCAGGCAACAAGAACAAAAACCCATCTCAAACAAAAACAAAAAAAGTATCTAAGAACAAGACCAGCCATAGAGTGCAGCCCAAGACAAAGAGTTAACACTTAGGAATCCAGGAGCAAGAATGTGAACTAGTTTAGCAATGAGTAAGAGACAGACCATCTTATCCTGAACTGCTAGAGGAAGGTGACACTTGAAAGGTGAAAAGGCAAAAATGTAGCAGTATGATAATCAAGTCTTCCCTTGCATAGCATTTAAAATCTGAATGTCAAATTCATATGCATAATTTAATTTGAACTTTATAGGAATTTGGTGTGATGTAGGTAGAGCAAGCCATATTACTAGTTTCTCAATGAGTAACATCCCAGTGTGAGAGTTGATGTTCTTAGTCCAAGGTCACAGCTAATAAGAGGTAGAATCTTGCTTACACCTAGGTTTCCTGAATCTTAAGTTTATTTTTCATAATAATTAAAACACATATAAACCATATGTGTCTAAAGAACACCTCTGCAGTCACCTTTGCCTCTAACCTGAAATGGGATGTGTTTGGCAGTATTTGGCTATCATTGACTTGATGTGATTCTTTAAGACCTTCCTGGTGGTGACTGAGCAGTGCCGGCTGAACACCCAAATTAAGAAGAGGAATCAAGTCACTAAAAAAGAAGCTAAATTTTGATTTACTGAAACTCCAATTACACTTGATCAGATTACACTCCCATTACACTCCAGTGCCATTTCTGTGCACATTGGATATCTCTCAAGGTATTTTCAACTGCAATCAAAATATGTATGTGTGTTTTCTTGCCTTGAAAAATGATGACTCTGCTAAAAGTAATTCAGTAAAGATCTCTAATCATTGCCAGTTTGACAGATATGAATCAAAATAAACTTCTTTTAGAGGAAGTAAGTTGCTCAATGATTCAGTGAGCTGATCTTTGAAATGTGCTTCTAGTAGTCTATGAATATGATGCTATGCCTGGATGACACCTTAGATTTCCACTTGGCCGCTTGCAAAGATTAATGACCAGTGTCCCAGACAAGAAAGAAAAATTGTACAGATTCTGGATAAATGCATAGCACTTCTTATAGCTTCCCTAAATAGCACTTAAGGTTTTTTTTTTCTCCTCGTGTGAAAGCTATATTTTTACTCCTACCAATAAATGAGAGCATATTCTAGACTTTCAAAGGGTATTAAGAAAAATATAATGGACTTTGTTAAGTCATATTTTGTCTCAGTAAACCCCAATCCCCATGCCTTTTGTTACAAGTAGGGTCACCATCTTATATTTCAAATTGTTTGACCCTGTACAAATGGGATATTTTTGACAAATGTACTCTTAACACATATTTTAGAAACAATTCCAGAATATAAATCTTAAATTTACTGATTGCAGAAGAATAAAACTATTTAAAACTTTTTAGGCACTGTGAAGACTAAATACCATTCTATGAAACTGACAGTGTTTTTACCACTGTTATACATTTTAAATAATTATGTATTTTAAGAAAAATAGACAAAATAGGTAATCTGACCCTCCATTACTAGCTCCAGGAGACTAGCTGTGATTAAAATTATTTTCTACTTGTTTTATTTATTGGGCTATAGCAGGCATCATCTGTGTGAATTTTAATAAAATGCTGATAATGATATGGCCAGTCCAAATGATACAACCTAATTCTGCTTGTGACAATATATGAACCATTCATAAGGTTGACAAAACGTAGAATCTACGGAATATAATTTCCTTCCTGTACACAGCCAAACTAAACTACTGCATGCTAATGAACCTTACACTAAGGAAGTCCAGATGGCTGAAATAATAGTTCCATTTATGCAAAGAAGTAAGGAGATTTTAAGTTGGCTGTCTTTGTTAAATCTGAATTAACTTTCTGTAGAAAGGAATTTTCACCCAAATTAATTAAACTCTGTAACATAATTGATTACTTAAAAGTCAACTCCAATTGATGCTAATTATAAGAAAATATTTTTAAATACCTGCTGTAACAAATATAATTGATCATTTTCTTATAGTATTTTTTAGTTTTTAGAGTAATTTAAAATCTATTAAGTTTATATAAATATGAACAGCAAGATTTTTGAAGGTAGAAACGCTTATTTTTAAAAAGGTTTCTTGTGATAGAAAATGGAACATTTGGCTAGGTGTGTTGGCTCACGCCTGTAATCTCAGCACTTTGGGAGGCCAAGGTGGGCAGATCACCTAAGGTTAGGAGTTTGAGACCAACCTGGCCAACATGGTGAAACCCTGTTTCTACTAAAAATACAAAAAATTAGCCAGGCGTGGCAGTGCATGCCTGTAATCCCAGCTACTCAGGAGGCTGAGGCAGGAGAACTGCTTGAACCCGGGAGGCAGGAGGTGGAGGTTGCAGTGAGCTAAGATTGCACCACTGCACTCCAGCCTGGGCAACAAGAGTGAAAGTCCCTCTCGAAAAAGAAAGGGGTGGAATTATGCATTTGCGTTCAGTGAATGCTGTGGAGTGGAAAAACTAGTGAAGACTAGTGCTCAAGCAAGGTTCATGTATAACAATATGTAGAAATAGCTTCACTTTTGAAGCACAATCCTTATTTTTCTTAGAAGGATTCATGTATTAATAGCAGTATCTTTTTCAACATAAAAGCGGAAATAAATGTGCAGTCTTGAATTATTTTCAGGGTAAAAATAACTATTTTGTGTGTGTGTGTGTGTGTGTGTGTGTGTACGCACACTTTTCTTTCTTCCATTTAATTTGATAAATCATTGTCTTAAAATGATTTCTTCCTCTCTTTGTGTTAACATTTGTGCTCAGGAAAAGCTAGTGAAAGTCTAACATTTAAAACAATGCATCATTTAAGTGAATTGGTATTCAGACAACTGTCAAATGAAGAAACAAAAGCTCTTTTACGAAGAATGAGAAAATGGATTTGGTTATAAGGAAGTTTCATAATTGAGAAAGAAGACAGTAGAAGATGTCTACGTTAAATTTATAAAAGCCAACTCATACAAACAAACATTTCTGATTCTAAAGAAAACAAATTTTCCATGTCATGGTTTTGGGAGATGAAGTTTGTTTTCTTCACTTGCATTATGAAGAATCATTTTTATTTTATTATTTCTTCATTTGTACAAATGTATGGGGTACATAAGGTTTTGTTACATGTACATAATGTGTAGGATTCAAGTCATGGTATTTAAGGTGTCCATCACCCAAGTCAATATACTTTTGTTAACCGTAGTCATCCTGCTCTGACAGCGAACAGTTATTTCTTCTGTCTAATTGTATGTTTGTACCTTTTAATCCACTGCTGCTCATTTCTCCCCTCTCCCAACTCACCCTTCTCATTTTCTATCATCTTTCTCTCCACTTTCTACCTCCTTATGATCCAATTTTTAGGCTCCTACATAAAAGTCAGAACATATGATATTTGTCTTTTTGTGCCTGGCTTATTTCACTTAACATAAATGACCTTGGGTTCCTTCTATGTTGCTGCAAATAACATGATTTCATTCTTTTTTTGTGCCATTATATATATGTGCCACATTTATCCATTCATCTATTTATTTTAACTGAAATAAAAATTTGATTTCTTTTCCAAAATCAACATTTTAGAACTCTATGAATTAAGACTTCATAATTATATTTGTTGTAATTTTATTTGAAGAGACATAAACTTTTATTTCCTATTGTTGTCAATCCCTGCCAACCCCAGCCCAACTCATTAGCTGGTGGTTAAATTGTTATCCTAGAGAATAGCCTCTGAGCTTGCCTGAAAGTCATCTGCTAGTAGACTCCTAAGAACATTACTCACATAACTAGCAGACCAAGTATCAATCTTGCCTCCCTAGGAAATTTGCTTGATGGAACTCTCTGGACTCCTCTGGACTCAGTGACTTTCACGAAGGTATCATCAGTTTTTCCCAGTTGTGAGGTGCTGCATGGTTTTCTACAGATTTCTAGTTCCAGGAAACTGGCTTCTACAGTACTTGGCTGGGATCCTGATAAATCCTTTCATTCTTGCAAACTTCCTGTTCCCAGAGCAGAACTCTGATATTCCATCCTAGCCAGGGCCTAGGATCCCATTTCAAACCTGGTTGATTGCCTGGAAATCTAACATCTTCCTCTCCTAACAGCATTTTAAGCATTATAACTGATGAGAGATGCTCATAATTATAGTTCAGCCTGAAGATAGGACTTTTAAATCTATGGTCAACAACCTGTATTTTTATTTTACTTTTTGCTTTTGATCTATGATGCAAAGTTGGAGGCATAGGATATACTCAGAGAGAGGGCCCACTTTGGCTCCGTCAGATACCATTTCCCTAGTAAATTGACATCCACACTAGCATTCCTAATCCTAGAGGAGGAGCAGCTGTAGTGAGCAGATTTACAGCTGTAAGATGAAGTGGGTCAACTGCAGCATGTGCTATCATACTTTGAATGTCAATATTCCATATCTAAACAGAGAAGCAGTGAAAGAGAAGAGCTAGTAAGTCATCTAAGAGGATTCACTGTCAAACTTTTCCTTTATCTCATTACCTTTGGTCTTTTTCCAAACAGGAACAAGAAATAAAAAAGACATGACATTTAAAACAGTAGCCAAAATGATGGCAGGTGTCCCTGACCAACCTGGGTCCTCTGCCAGAATCAGATAGAGGTGACTCATTGCCAGTTGGGGAAGCTATTATGGATGGGGAAATCTCAGGGGATAGTCTCTTCCATGATGTGGCTTTCGACACTGCCTGAAATTGTTTTAATGGTTTTAAGACTAAGGTAGGGAAGGACAGGGAGAACATTCTGTTTTATTTTGATATCTGGTTTCAAGCCTGCATTTATTGCTCTGTGGCTAGCTCCATTTACATTCAAAAACCCTGGCAATAATCCATTCTTTTATGTGACAGTTTAAGCTAGATCCATTCTGGTGGATTACTCCTGAAACCTACAATAAGTATACAGTGTACATACAGTATAAATGGGCCAGCACAACATGGTCCATTGCTTCTTAACGTTAATGCTCTATGTCTAGCTATAATAGGTACTTAGCAGTACAACCTCTGAAAATGATTTGTATCATACCATTTTTGCTGATAGCACAAGAGTAGCTTATGCATTTATGTTGTATACTTATGAGTCCAAATCCGGTAGGCAGATATTCAGCTTTTAAACACAAGGAGGGCAGCATCTTAATTTTATTGTTTTTGCTAATGCTGTTAACAGCTGTCCTGGCAATAGCTTTTATGAGAATAACTGCTTTCTGACAAAAATTTTCTGTTAGCATATTCCTGCGAAACTCTGCATCAGATCAAACGAAACCTTGATAGGACACCTCGTCTGCAGTCTTATTTCGATCTTATTGGATCTCTCAGGACAGGCTCTTGTTTTTTCAGTAAGCACTCTGCTCCAGCAGTCTTAGCCAAAACTTTCATACAATTGCATTTAACATCCAGTAACTTTCAATGCATGCAAAAATGCATTCCATAAGAAAGTGACAATATGCCACATGTCAGGAAAACCTTTGCCTCCATTATCTTTCATCATTCTTTTTTCTCTGTGGCAGAAAGCTGGTCCAGGTATTTTTTCCGTAACCCTGTCTCTTATCGCTCTTTGTTGCTTTCTTTCACTTCATAACACATCCAATTATCTACCAATGAAAAATACTGAAGAAACATGAACTCTTTCCAGCAGATATAGAAAAGAAAAATTTTACCCTTGTCTATGTTTTCTTTAATTCTGACAAATGCAAACAGCATCTCATTGAATGTGCAGCGTTTCTTTTGCTCTACATATTTTCAGCTGTCCTTGAATTCTTTGTTTTTCTTCCTTTTATTTTTGGAAGTTGCTAGTAATGTTATTTTTGAAATACTGTTCATGATTCATTTTTCAAACCTATAAAGAAAAGGCGTGTCAACTTGTGCATTTTATACATTAGGGAGAGGGATTTAAAGATGAAATATCCATAAAGTGTTTAATAATAAATTTTCTCTTCCTACAAAATCAATTCATCAAACTTAGAGGTTTGTTTTAAGTACCTAAATGAAAATGACCCCCAAATGGGCAATCATAAACTTCAGAGAGAGTATAAAGTAACATTAAGTCCCAGAAACAATAAAAGGATAAATATGGCTAATAAAGTGCAGATATCTTAAAACTGATAGGAATGCAAAAAAAAAAAAAAAAAAGGGAGTAAAAAAATCAACACATATTAGGCATTAAGTGAAAGGCAGAACAGTCCACAAGAGGTCCCTAGTGAGTACTAGTGAGAGATCATTTAAACCAAATTGAGTGCAATATTTTTGAGGGTTGCAATAGGGGGTCGCCATAGAATAATAAGTCACAGTCTCTTGATACTTCCATCATTTCCTAATTTTGAGCAAAGTGCCTTTGAAAGTAGAATTACTTTAAAGCAAAGAAACCTCAGTGGAGCAATATTTCCTACTGAAAAGTGCTCCACATGAAATGGGACTTCCTTGGCTTCTTCCAATGGAATTCAACGAAGGAAGAAGACAGACATTCTTTAAGAAGCACTGTTAACATATTAGGTTGTCCCAGTACATGGATCCCAAGCACAACCAGTGAGTTAGTATAAAAGTGAAAGCTCGTAAAGTACCTCTAATGTGAAATAATATATAATAGTCAAAATATTTGTGTCTTAACATGGAAGTAGTAGTTTAAAAGGACATAAGCCATTTATTACATAATGTTAAAATACTGTTTTACCTAATAATTGTGAAAAGAAGGCAACTCAGAATAATCCTTGTTGGAAAAAAATAACTATGGAATTCTGTGCTGAAAGTTAATTTATTAAACATTCCATGTTATAGAACATAAATTAAAATACACTCACACACAAATTCCTAATTTAGAGCTTATTATTAGTATTTTGCCATAGTCACTTCTCTGCTTCAAATAGTTTGCAAAGTAATAATATTTTGAATGAGAGTATTGTCTTTTTAGACTTGGGTGGACAGTATCAATTTATTAGAACACAATCTTTGTTATTTATAAATGTGTTCCTGTTACTTATTACCCTCTTCAAGAGGCTTGTTGTATCTATTTATGTCTCTTCCATTTTTTTTTTCCAACTCTGGAAATCTTTTTCTCAACATAGCCTAAAGTAATTCGGTTTTAAGCATTTAAAGATGTAAACTTTAATGGCAAAATACTTGGAACCCTTTGGAAATCATGTTGAATAAACATCACACTTTCCTAACACTTAACGGTTATTGATGTTCAAGTACTATGCCATTAATGAAAGATTATAAATCAAAGTACTTGCAGAGGAGAGGAGAAATAAAATTAGGAAATAGTCTCAGTAGGATGAATTATTAAATAAAAGTATCATCTTAAAATATAATGGATTCTATTTTCATTAGAACTTCCAGTGACAAATCAGATTTTCTTTCTCTTATTAAAATTGTTGGACTGTATTAAGGATGCACTTTCTCAAAATATTGAAAAGCAAAGGGAAGAACCAGGACTATGTAATTCTGACATTTAATAAACCCAGACTATTAACAACCTTCCCCTCCTGTCCCCATGTGCCTTGACCCTGCTCTACTCTGTCATCTTCCCTAACCAGTTCTCTTATTGTAGCATCATGCCCAATCATATTGGTTCTTTTCATTTCCATGATCACAACTAGCCTATACTCTGTCAGATTCTTTGAAATCAATTTTTTTTCTACTTTGAATTATCTTTCTTCAGCTATTTGAATAGATGGCTATTTTCACTCTTCATATCTTCATTCAGTACGCCCCTCACTGTGGTAGATTGCTTCCAAATAAGGCCACCTATTATTATTCCATTATTCCATTCCTCTTCATGAATGCAATTCCTCCCATTCAACTCCAACAGGTGAACTCTATTTTACTTCCTTTTGAATCTGGGCTGGTCTCAAGATGGGTGAATCTGTTAACTCTCTTTGACTCACTGAATGCAGCAGAAGTGTCACCTGAGAATTCCTAGCTTAGACTTTAAGAAGACATGCAGCTCTTGCTTTGGCTCTTTCAGGATTCAGACTCCACATTTTGTTAAAAACTTGACACCTTCACATAGTCAAGGAAAAAGAGAACTGCCTTTTCTTGGTAACTTCAATGGATCAGAGGGTTACTTTTTTCCAGGAGACACAAGAAAACAGTTTCTCTATTCTAACTAACACTAATTGGCTGATATACCCATCTCTGAACCAATTGCTGTGGGTATGAAAAAGAGCCTCATCTATTGTCTTAATGCAATTGAGGTGCAAGAGAATGTGTTTCATTTTAGGAGAATGTAAAACTACCAAGAGATGTATTAGAAGGGGCTAAGTTATGCCCATATCCTCAAGATTTTGTTTTTAGCAGTTTGATTCATAAATCCTGGCAAATGTTTACCCATATTTATCACCTAGAGATTTGTTACTTACTATTTCTTCTGCCTCAGGCTTTTGACTCAATGCCATACAATTTGTAAATCTGGATATGGATTTCTTGGACATTTGAATTCCTGATTTAACTTATTTATAGTAGTTTTCTTTAGGATAATATTTTTTTCTGTGGTAGGTATGCTGTAGGTTATATCTTTCCATGTTTTTATCTCTAATATCTAACCCATTCTTGTACAGAGTAGGAGTATATCTCTTTGTTTTGAGAAAATAAGATCATTTTAAGGGCTACACGTTTTCTTTAATAAAGTACATATATATGTGTATATATATGGGCTACACGTTTTCTTTAATAAAGTACATATATATGTGTACATATATATATATGTACATATATATACACATATATATTACAGTTTAAAGGCATTGAAATACTCCTAAAAGACAGGATATTTTACAGAAAGTTTTTCAATAAATCTAAGATTCCAGAAATAGACATCTTTTCCATTAATACTACTTCACGTGCGGTTTCAGTAAGTTCAGTAAGTCTTCAGAATGTGAGAGGGAACATGATGAACTGTTCAAGAAGATATGGGACGGAATTCGTGCTCTATTTATTTTGCAATGTTCAAGGGTAAATGTAATTCTCTGGATGTTGTTTGGGAGCTTGAAAATTCCCCAAATTAAATTTATGTTGCAAGTATATTTCATTCCTTTGGATATCATTAATATTAGTCCATCTCTAATTTTTCTTCTTTCTTTTTCTTTTACAATAAAAAGTAATTCAAAACCCTAAGATTGTGACATTGTTGGTATCTACTGGCTTGAAGCACTCTAAGGAGACATTTCAGTGGCACAAGTCATTGTATGCCATTAGGAGTCAGTAGACAAACTTGAGTCATCACAAACTATTGTAAAACAAAAACAATAAACACCTCAGTGACATGGTTCTTTAGCTTCCCTTCTTGTCATCATTATTCTTTACCCTGCTTTAGTTTTTATTCCTTAAAACAAATTTAATACATTTTTTGTTTTGGAATAATTTTGTACTTACACAAAAGTTACAAAGATAATCCAGAGAGTTTTTGTATGCCCCTCATCCACTTTTGCAAATTTTTAACATCTCACATTACAGTTCATTTATTAAAACTAAGAAACTGACGTTCCTATGCTGTTATTAACTAAACTCCAGAATTTATTTGGGTTTCTCTACTTTTTCCATTCATGTACTCTTTTTCCCAGCATTAAATCCAACATATCCCATTGCATTTAACTGCCATATTTCTCCTTTCTTTTCTTTACTTCTTTGCTCTTTCTTGTCTTTTGCTTCACTTGACTCTTTATTCCCTCTCAATTACACCATTATTTATGTTACTATCTAAGTTTCCTCACCACCTGTTTTTCTCCTTAATTGTCTGCAGTCTAGTATTGTTCCCAGGTGCTTCACTCTTACTGTTTATTCCCTCAATTATTTAATGAACATCTACAATGTGCCAGACCCTTTAGTCAACATTTATTTACAACGATGAGCAAGGCAAAGTCTCAAATACAGAGAGCTTACAATCCAGGTTCTTCTTAGGTTTCCAACCTTAATACAATAGTCTTTTCTTACCCAAGTCATGTTTCTTGACCTTGGCTTCTTTTGATCATTTTGCTCAACTTCTTCTGAAAACTTCTTGTTCTTGATTTCAGTTGTATTCTGATAAAAAGGAACTTTCAAAGTGACTGGTTTCAACACGAGCCCTATAGAGTTAGTCTCATGACTTTATAATTTCAACTTTTCTTCTTGTAATTATGTTGCCCTTTGTTCTTTTTCTTTCTTTCTTCTGAGGGAGAGTCAACAGTTATCTCTAGGCTGATGATTCACAGATATATCAAACTCATCTTTAGTGTTCTATTTCCATTTTATCATTGGTTCCTTGGTTCCTCAACATATATTTCCCATTCTCTCCAAACCAATTTTCTTTTTTTTCTTTTTTTCTTTTTTGCTAACCTTACCTGAGTATTGTTTATTTAAACTTGCTTTATTAATCTATAGTGAGGATATGTAGATTGTGAGTATGGGCAATGAAATTTACATTTTAGATATATTTTACTCATTTGGAAATAATAGTATAAATTATTAATTTTTCTATTTTTTTCTTTCATAATAAACAGTATGTATTAGTTCGTTTTCTTGCTGCCAATAAAGACAAACCTGAGGCTGGGAACAAAAACAGGTTTAATTGGATTTACAGTTCCACATAGCTGGGGAGGCCTCAGAATCATGGCTGAAGGTGAAAGGTACTTCTTACATGGCAGTGGCAAGAGAAAAAAATGAGAGAGAACCAAAGCAGAAATCCTTTATAGAACCATCAGATCTTGTGAGACTTATTCACTATCACACAAATAGCACAGGAAATACTGGCCCCCATGATTCATTTACCTCCCCCTGGGTCCCTCCCACAACCCATGGGAATTCTGGGAGCTACAATTCAAGTTGAGATTTGGGTGGGGACATAGCCAAACCATATCACATTAAATTAGAACCTACTCTTGTTTTCATTTACATTGTATTTTGTCTCTTTATTTTGATTGTAAATGGTTTCAGTACAGAAGATAATTTAATTACATTCACATGGGGATTTTAAAAATAACTTTTATTTTAGATCAATTTTAGGTTTTCAGAAATAATTTGTAAAGTTAGGGTAGATAGTTCTCATATACTCCACCCCCTCAGTTTCCCTTAGTATTAACATCTTAGTATGCTTTGTTACAATGAATAAAATATTAATAAATTATTATTAAAGTTCATACTATATTTAGGTTTCCTTGGTTTTCATTTAATGTCCTTTTTTTCCATTTCATGGATCACTGCCAAGATAGCATATTAGGTTTAATCATGTCTGCTTATGCTCTTCTTGTTTGTGACAACTTCTCAGACTTTTCTTGTTTTAGATGCCTTGGCAGTTTTAAGCAGTACTAGTCAGCTATTTTGTCCAATGCCCTTTAATTTTGAATTTTATGGTTTTTTCATGATTAGGCTGTGAAGAAAGACCACAGAGGCAAACTGCCATTTTAGCCAAATTCTGTCAAAGAAACATAGTATCAATATGACTTTTCACTGTTGATATTGAGCATGGTCACCTAACTAAGGTAGTATTCTTCAGGTTTCTAAATTTATTTGTTTCTTCCTTATCATTCTGTATTCTTTGGATGTCACTGAGTAGCTCACACATAAAGAGTGGAGTTTATTTACATAAATCATTTGGAATCATACTGCACAGGCGATTTGCCTTTCTCCCTCATTTGCTTATTTATTTAATCTTTTTATTTATTTCAGTGTGAACTCATGGATATTTATTTTATAATTTGGGTAACAAACCAATGTCACTTTACTTTTTTGCATAAGTTGTTTCATCTTTGGCTATTCTTTTAGTTGGCTCCTATGTCCCTTTGAAATACCCCAATCATTCTTTTTTTTTTTTTTTTTACATTTTCTTACTTTCTGGCACTATAATGCTCCATGCCTAGTTTACTTTTTTTTTCTGGTCCCAGTCATAGAATCATATATTTTCCCAAGAATCTCTAGTTTCTTTTTTCTTTTCTTTTGAGAATGGCATTAGAAACCAAGACATGGGTGTAATCAGTCATTTTTGAAAATAATTTCTTGGTTGTGTTCTCTTTCCTAGCAATATTAGTGCCACCTCTTTAGGCTGTGGTCCAGCATACAATATTTGTGGACTTTCATATTTCCTTGCTAACAGCTGCTAAAATGATATTTCTAAATTTTTTTCAAGCATTTCAATGAGTACTTACATACATGTCGTGACACACATTGCCTTTGCGACCAGTGTGCAGCTTTCTATTTTTTGAATTTTTTTCATATTTATTTATTTATTTTTATTTAAAAAAATTTATTAATTATACTTTAAGTTCTGGGGCACATGTGCAGATCATGCAGGTTTGTTACATAGGTATACACGTGCCATGGTGGTGATTTGCTGCATCCATTGCCCTGTCATCTAAAGAATGTGTATCATTTGGTCCTATTGTACTTATTAAATTTTATTCTCTGTTTTTCTAAATACCCAAACTGTTTTCTCGTTAGGCTGACCCTTTTGCAGCTTCTCATAAGAGCAATGCTCACTCTTGTTTCTGCTTTTTTAGTATAATTTCTTATATAGGATTTTCTCACTTTCAGATATAATTCCAGACTCGCAGACTCATATCCATACATTATCAGATTTTGTTAGAGTAATTTGAATATACTTAGACATCACCAGCTTGTCTGTACAAATGAGGTCACATTAATATGTGTGCCCAACTATAATTGAGTGACTTTTACTCCTACATGTAAAGTGTCTACTCTACTTTTAAAGTTTTTTTTTTTTTTTTTTTTTTTTGTCTCCCCCGTACACTCTCAAGAAGTCCTCAACCTATAACATTAATACATTTAGCTTCTCGGAATGCTGCTTCTTCCAGGGAAGTGTTTTAATCTCTGATCGGGACTGCTGCTAAACACTTCCCTGTGAAATGGATCATCAAGCACTCAGCTCCAGCACTGGCCCTTTTAGAGTCATGCCACAGCTGGGTTGCTTGGGCTTTTAGGTGTCATAGTTTATACATGGCTGAGATGAAGGGTATGATATATTAGAATTAAGAATACAATAGTTCCCCCTTATCCTCAAGGGATACGTTCCAAGATCTCCAGTGGATGCCTGAAACCATGGGTAGTACTGAACCCTACATATACTATGATTTCCTGTACATATATACTTAAAGTTTAATGTATAAATTAGGGACAGTAAGAGATGAACAACAATTAGTAACAAAATAGGACAGTTATAACAATATGTTATGTGAATGTGGTCTCTGTCTTTCAGAATATCTTATCGTACTGTATCCACATAGTTTTGGACTGTAGTGACCAGCAGCAAATGAAACCGTGGAAAGTGAAACTGAAAATAAGGAGAACTTATGGTAATGTGAAGCCCTTGTATAAGTCAAGTTCGATCAATAAAAATTTTCATCATTCAAGGAAGGCTTATTTATAGTGGGTCTTGTAACAGAGGTGTGAGCAGGGTGTCAGGGAGGAGCCACAGCAGTTAAGGAACCTAGACCAGCAGCAGAGGGGCTGCTACCGCACCAAGGGTAGCCAAAGACATCAAGAGTTGGCGAGTCACATCAGGCAGGCTGCTTGAGCACAGCAGTGGCTTTGAGAGAGAGACGACCAGCATGAGGCAGTCTCTCAGGGAAGAAGTAAATGATTTGCAGGGTAAAGATATTAGACTCAGAACAATAGCGAATGGAGTAACTAAAAGTTCACATTCTCCTCTCTTCCTCTGACTGTTTCTGGAGTCCTCATTGGCTGGCTGAAGACAGCTGGAAGGGAGAGGAAATGATTATTATGTTAATATAATCTATACAGGTGAGCCTCAGAGAAACAAGAGAATGGAGAAGGGCAGAGAACGGCTCCAGAGCAGAAAATGGACATACGAGGCACAGCCACACTTGACTATTCATATCTCTCTTATATTGAGCAATCAGATTTTTTTCTTTTAACACTAAACGACAATTGTCATAATTAGCCACAAATATTATCAGGGTGTTGTAAAGACTGAATTTTATATCAACACCCTTGAAACTTGAGAGAAAATAAAATCACTTAATAAAAGCAATCATTCCTTCCACTTTGCATGGTACTTTATAATTTTAAGTACTTTTGTATACATAGTCTCATTTCATAGACATTAATGAAATAAATAATATATTTTGTATTATAGTCTGGGCGCTGTAAGGTAGTCTCTTTTATTAATTTGCAGGACAGACCGCTGCAAGTAGTGATCAACATCTCATGTGGTGATCCTGACGTGATCATCGTCACAGCAGATAAGGAAAATGAGATACAGTTAGGTTATCTAAGTTGCCATAGTAACTGGATATAAACACAGAAACTTCCCTTAAAACCAATGTACAAGTGGCTTTTGATATATACAATAAAAATTAATTGAATAATTATTGAGAGTTAATAGAGTTATTTTGCATAAGAAATGAAGGCTTTAAGAGTATAAGGTGACATGATTTGAATTCTTTTAAGTAAATAATTTAGCAATGGGACAGTAGTCTTGGTTCAGCGCTCTTTTCATTATTTCTATTTCTAAGAAAGATTAATAATCATAATTAGTTCATGTTTTAAGATCTTGATAGAGCTAATGCAAAAAAAATCAAATATAGGTAGCTAATTGTAAAAAGCCATATTCTAGTTGTTATTAAACACATACAAATATGGAATTGAACTTACTCCATTTAGAAATGCTTGTTCAGTTGTTGATGTCAGAGTCCTCTGGCAATGCCTCCAAATTTCCTGTGATGGTGAATGGTCATAATATCACTTTTATATCACTTACATCACTTGCTTTCCTTGGAGAGTGAGAGGTGGCACTACCAGGTAACACAGGTGTCTACAGCTGCAGAATCTGTGATGTTCTGATGCACTATGTTTTTTAATATTCCACTTGGGCAAAATACTTTCAACCATTTCTGTCAGGGCTGTTGATCTAAAGTTTTTAATCTTCAGCCTGAACACAGACACTGTGAATTTATATTTGGGACATATGTTCTTTACTTTTTAATATTCTCTGTCATCCTCTAGCCCAGTATTGTTGAGATTCATCTGTGTCCCTTAAAAGAAATGTGTACATTGAATTCTTTACCCTTAGTATATTTTTTTAAATTTACCTATTCAATCTTTATTTTTTAAAAAATATGAAACCATTTGTTTTATTTATCTCACTTATTACATATTTCAAAATAGTGATATGAACTTATATTGTATTGAAAATGAGTATTCTATAAGATAAAAGTTCATTTTTGTATTATAAACCTTCCTTTCCTGGTTCTACCTTATGCCGAGAAGGCTTATGTGTGCATGTCTGAACACAAAACTTACAGGCCCAGTATTTTTCCATACCTCTGGCTCCTTGTATTTAGTCTTGAATGCATCAGTGATGTGAACATCCCTCAAAGAACAGACTTTGGGGAATAGTGTGTACTTGTCCTATATGCAGGTTTGGGATTGTATGGTTCTCATACAATCTAGAAAGAGATGAATACATTTCAAGTGGGCTTATTACTTTGACTTACAAATGTTTCACCCTGTGGGAAAGGGTACACTCAGAAGAGAATTCAAACCAAGTCAAAATATCCAAAGATTAAGGGTCAGGTCCAGTCAGGAACTAAGACTCTTCTTGGGTCTACTGGTGAACTGGCATTCAGAGTTTATTAAGAATTTCTGCTTCACAAATAAGAAGTGTATATTTTCTTCATCTAGAACAAGAACTTAATGGAAGACTTTAAAATGTGTATGTTTATTCATTTGTTATTTTTATAATTTTTTAAATTAAAAAGAATTATTATTACCAAAAATAGAAACTGGATTTCTACTAATGAGTGTCACTGTCTTTATATAACACAGAATGTGAAAATAACATTACATTTGATTTTTTAATGTATGTTTTCCATTGCTTTAAAAAATACTTTAATTAGTTAAATAGCTCTACTGAGCTGTATTTGGTACACAGAAACCTGCACATGTTTAATATATACAATTTCATGAGTTTGAACATATATATAGATCCATAAAACCATGACCACAATCAAGGTAATGCCTATCATCACCTCCAAAAATTCCTTGTGGTCTATCTTATATATTTTTATTTTTTTCTTATTAGAATACTTAACTTGAGATATACCCTCTTACCAAAAATTTTAAGATTACAATATAGTATTGTTAACTATAGGTTCTACAACTTACTCATCTTGTATAGCTGAAACATTTTACCTATTGCACAGGCACTCCCCATTTCCCTCTCCTCTGCCAATGATTTCTTAGATATGACATCAAAAACATAGACAATAAAAGCACAAATAGACAGTGAGACTGCATTAAAATAAAAATCTTTTTTTTTATTTCAAGGGAAACAATTCACAGAATAAAAGGCAACCTAAAGAATGTGAGATGGCTTTTGTAAACCATATATTTGATAAGAAGTTAATTGAAAAATGTATAAGGAATTACTAAAACTCAACAGAATAAAAATCAACACAAAACGTATTTGAAAACCTAAGAGAAATGGGTAACTTCCTAGAAACACACAAGCCACGAAGACTAAATCATGAAGAAATAGATATCTGAACATAACTCTAAAGAAGAAAGAGATTGAATCAGAATAAAAAAATATCCCAACAAAGAAAAGTCCAACAGTAAATGGCTTCACTGGCGAATTCTACCAAACATCTAAACAATTAACACCAATTTTTCTTAAAGTCTTTCAAAAACCGAAAATAGGGAATACTTATAAATTCATTTTATAAGGCCAACATTACCAAAGCAAAAGATATCACAAGAAAAGAAAACTATAAACCAATCACTCTGATAGATACAAATGCAAATCTCAACAAAATATTAACAAAAGGAATTCAACAGTACCTTAAGAGGATCATATCCCATGACCAAGTGGAATTTATCCCTGGATTGCAAGAATGGTTTAATATAAACAAATCAAATAATGTAATAAACCACATTAGAAGGATAAACATTACATGATTATCTCAAAATATGCAAAAATGAATTTGACAAAAATCAACATCTTTATAATAAAAACACTCAACAAACCATGTCTGGAAGGAATTTAACATAATAATGGCCATATTTGACAAGCTCAGAGTTAACATCATCCTCAAAAGCAAAAACTAAAATATTTTTCTCTAAGATCAGGAGTTAAACAAGGATGCCCACTATAACCAGTTTTATTCAACATAGTTCTGGACGACCTTACCAGAACAATGAGGCAAGAAAAATAAATGAAAGACATATAAATCAGGAGTAAAGTAAAATTACCTCTGTTTGCACATGATCTGCTCTCATATGTGGAAAACCCTAAAGACGTCACAGAAAACCAGTTAGAACTAATAAATTCAAGCAAGTTGCATAATTCAAAATCAACATACAAAAATCAGTTGTGTTTTTATACACTAACAACACATTATCTAAAAAGGAATTAAGACAATTTTTTGTCAAAAAGAATAAAATCCATAAAAGTAAACTTAACTGAGGAAGTTCATGTACAGAAAGAATCAATTTTAAGGTAATGGCCATATAGCCCAAAACAATTTACAGATTAAATGCTCTTCCTATCAAACAACCTGTGACATTCTTCACAAAACTATAAAAAACTATTTAAAAATGCATATGGAACCAAAAAAGATCCCAAATAGCCAAGGTAATACTAAGCAAAAAGAACAAAGCTGGAGGAATCATGCAACCTGACTTTAAACTATACTACAAGGTTACAGTAATCAAAACAACATGGTACTGGCACAAATAAAGATACATAGATCAATGGAACAGAATAGAGAACCCCCAAATAAGACCACATACCTACAACCATCTGGTCTTCAACAAAGCTGACAAAAACATGTAATGGGGAAAGAATTTTCTATTTAATAAATGGTACTGGGATAACTGGCTAGCCATATGCAGAAGACTAAAATTGGACACCTTCCTTACACCACATACAAAAATAAACTCAAGATGAATTAAAGGCTTAAATGTAAAACCCCAAACTATAAAAGTCTTGGAAGATAACTTAGGCAATAGCATCCTAGAGATAGGAACAGGCAAAGATTTTATGACAAAGACACCAAAACCAATTGCAACAAAAACAAAAATTGACAAATGGGACCTGTTTGAACTAAAGAGCTTCTGCATAGCAAAATAAACTATCAACAGAGTAAACAGAAAACCTACAGAATGGGAGAAATATTTGTAAACTATGCATCTGACAAAGGTCTAATATCCAGCATCTATAAGGAACTTAAACAAATTTACAAGAAAAAAGAAAGAAACAACCCCATTAAAAAGTAAGCACAGGATTATGAGCAGATACTTTTCTAAATAATACATACATGCAGTCAATAAGCATTTTATATATATAATCTCATTATCACTAATCATTAGATAAATGCAAATGGAAACTATAATGAGATATAATCTCACATCTATCAGAATGGCTATTATTAAAAAGTAAAAAAAAATAACTGGTGAGACTGTGGATAAAAGGAAACTCTTGTACACTGTTGGTTGGAGTGTAAATTAGTTCAACCATTGTGGAAAGCAGTATGGTGATTCCTGAAAGAACCAAAAGCAGAACTCCCATTTGACCCAGCAATCCCATTACTGGGCATATACCCAGAGGAATATAAATCATTCTATCATAAAGACTCATGCATACAAATGTTCTCTGCAGCACTATTTACAGTGACAAAGACATAGAATCAACCTTAATGCCCATCAGTGATAGATTGGATAAAGAAAATGTGGTACATATACACCACAAACTACTATGCAGCTGTAAGAAAGAAGAAGATTATTTCTTTTGTGGGTATATTGATGAAGCCTAAGGCCATTATTCTTAGCAAACTAATACAGGAACAGAAAACTAAATACTGCATGTTCTCACTTATAATTGGGAGCTTAATGATGAGAATTCATTAACACAATAAAGGGAACAATACTGGGGCCTGTAAGAAGGTGGAAGTTTGTAGGAGAGAACAAATAACTTTTGGGTACTTGGGTTAGTACCTGTGTTATGAAATAATCTGCACAACAACTCTCCTGTGACAGTTTACCTGTATAACAAACCTGTAGATGTACCCCTGAACCTAAAATAGAAGTTAATAAAGAGGAAAGTCATCCCTTGTTCATTGATTGGAAGACCTAATATGGTTAAGAGGTTCATACTGCATAAAGGAGCTACAGTTTCAATGTAGTTCCTATCAAAATTGCAATAGTTTTTTTTTTTTTTTCAGAAATAGAATAAACAATATTGAAATTTATATGAAGCACCAAGGGCCCCAAACAGCTGAAACAAAGAAAAAGAAAAAAGCTAGAGCCCTCCTACTTCCTGTCTTCAAAACATATTATAAATCTACAGTGATCAAACCAATATTGCACTGGCCAAAAGATAGAAACATGGACGAATGGAACAGAATATAGAGAATATAGAGACCAGAAATAAATCTAGACATTGATCATCAAATGATCTTCCACAACAGTGCCAAGACCACACAATGAGGAAAAGATAGACTATTCAACAAATGGTGTTGGGAAAACTGAATATCTAAATGCATAAGAATGGGATTGGTCCCTGCCTGACTCCATAAAAAGTTAATTCAAAATGGATTAAGGACTCAAACATAAATGATTGATTATTTGAAAGGTGAAATGACCGTTTTCATTTTGTAAAAGCCTCAAAAGACCTGATGTCCATCATCAAAAATCGAAAGAACTATAGCGACATTAACAAAGTTGAGTACCTGTGAAAATGTAGACTGTTTGTGCAAGGATGAGAATTAAATTTCTCAAGGTTTGGAAACAAAAATCCTTCAGGAAGGGTGTAGGCAAGTCAGTATTCATATTACATAACATGAGGTCAAAGGCAGAGCTTTGGGGACTACATTCTTTTCATAAAGTGTCTTCAATAGTCTTCATCACTATATGATCTAGATAAAAATTGGTAAGACAAGATAATTGAAAGTGTAATGAAATTCAGGACTAGAGGTGATATTGAAGTCACCTTTAGAAAGGTCAGGAAATAGCTTGGGAGAGACTGAATTTTCCAGACACAGTGGAGCCCATAGAATCTACCTCATGATATAATTTTCTGAGTGAATGTGGAAAAAAACTGATGGTCATTGTAGGAGATCTGAGTTTTTAAGAAACTATGCCAGCCATAAAATTTTGTTACTAGACTTTTGTTGCAAATTTAGAAGCCTTTCCTATAATAACTCATTATCATTTTATATAAGTTTCTTAGTGGAATTCTTATATTAGCCAAAGTTTTTGTTGAAAGCAACAAAGTTTGACTCAGAAAAATTCTCACATAAACTTAATTTACTGAAAGTTATTTTGTAGCTTACAGAAATTTGAAAAGTTTGAAAATCCTGGCTCAAAAGCAGATAAGGATTAAGCAAAACCAGAGAATTTATAAGAGCAATCTGGGAAGAACAATTCTGCCTCATTCTTTGAGATATTCACTCCGGATTTAATTCCAGGTAGAGTCGTATGTTTGCCTGATCTGAGGTCCCATGCCCATGCCCAGAGAGGCAGAAAAACTCATCATTTAGACATTTTAGCTTCTGTACTTTAAGTCGTATATTGCTTCCCACAAGACTTATATATTCATATGCTATAATCACTTAATAATGGGTATCATTGCTTTGAAAAGAAAACATCTATTTGACTACCTGATGAGAAAAAGATAAAGGATATGTCCATACTTGGACACATATACAGAGGGATATCTGAGTTTCCTGAAAGCAAAAACATAGTCTTATCAGAGTGTGTGTCAACAAGAAATCCAGGGAAAATGAAGGAAAACAGCAGTTAGTGAGGCAAACCTTAGAATGGGCATATAGTCATGATTGTTGTTGTGTTTTCCATAGTGTGCAGTAAAGGATTAACTCATCGGGCCTGGTTTGCCCAAACCCTACACATTCCAAAGACCTTCAGGATTGGCTCTTGACTGTCTTCTGGAAGATAACTTCTGAACCCTTGGAATATTCTGCCTGATAAAAATGTCTTAGTATACCTGAGATGTTGGACCACACAGGTAGGTTATGCTAACAATATGATTTATGGTGATTCTTTTTGTAAGAATTTCTAGGCCTTTGAACCATGATATAGTAGTTTACCTCTTGGGGAGGCTTGAGTGTGAGTAGCTAAGGTCAGTCACATGGGCACTACATGGCTGGGAGACTGACTCCCAAATAAAACCCCTGGACACCAAGCCTCAGGTGAGCTTTCTTCGTCACACGTTGTTGGGAGAACTGAGTATTGACTGGGTGGCTCCCCTGGGAGAAGACAGCTCTAATGTAATGCCTGGTTTCTTCTGGAGTCTTCTTCTATACCTTTTTCCTTCACTGATTTCAATCCCTTTACTTTTTCAATAATAAACTATAACCATGACTATAATAAATTTCTGGGTCCTATGAATCCTTCCAGTGAAGCCTCAAATCTGAGAGTGGTCTTGGGGATCCCAACACACATGGGAAGTGAGATTGAAAGACTTAATCCATTCTCTCGAGTTATCAACCTTTTCTCCAGGGATTGCTATTGTAATGTGTTACTCGATATTATGTTCTATTTTTATTCAAGATAAATATAATGCACATTGGATAGAAGGAAGAAAACAATAAATTGGAGACTTAGTAATTGACCAAATGCTTCCAAAAATGTTGTGTAATAATACAAGAAGCAAGATCAATAAGGAACAAACAAAAAATATTTGGAAGTTGACATTGTTCACGAAAAGCAAAGCAATAATACAATACTTCATATCATTTTCTTCTCAGAATGCAGTTTATCATACACTGTTTTTGCATAAAATGTTTTTTGTTAACTCTCCCTTTTGCTACCTTCTGGAAATGTCCCTTATTTCTTTATGGGGTTGAGTTGGCAAGATGTAAGTTACAGTGACAAAATAAACATGATAAATTTCTGCTGCCCTCTGAAATTTTTCCAGTGTGGCATTCTTTTGCTGTTTAGAATCTTAATGTTATGCTCAAGCAGGTCTTTCCATCCATCAGATAGCATGCTGCCATCTGTAGAAGTGCCAGAGTGCTAAGATTTATGTGTTACTATTTAAGGAATTTAGGTTTGGCAAGATCATGCTGTTCATTTGGCCAAACAAGAATATGCTAATTAACCTGCTTGACCTAAATTATACAGTACTTGGGGATGTGTGGCCAATCCAATTGCTCAATTGGCTGAGCATTCCTGACCCTACAGTTTTGCATATAAGAAGCTTTACATCAAAAAAACAAACAGTTATTGGATTGTTCCACTTCACCATCTGAAAGGAAATTTATTCTCTTCAGTTTACTAAAGGAAATTTATATTTAATTTGGTTTGTTATGATTATACCAATATTTTACAATTAATATGCATCATCAAGAACAAAAATTTTACTTTCTCAGAATCATGTATATCTTTTATTTGGCTAACATACTGATAACAAGAGTAGATATTCATATTTATTTTAGCTTGTTCTTAGGACATGAAATTAAAGATACATATGTAGGTTTCAGGTTATATAAACTCCCAAAAGCTATGTACAAAATATATATATATGTGTTTATGGTATTTTACTAGGAAAGGTTTTCTTAAGATTCTCACAATGGATTCTTGCTCCCAAAATAAAATTTTAAAAATAGTTATTGGATATTAAAATTAGAGGTCCTTTTTAAGATAATTTCTTTCTGTGGGCTCACATCTCTGGTTACTTATTCATTATGTAATGCTGGAAATTCACTGTGGTATTTCTCATTGCCTTCTCCACCACCACCGCCAGACTGTTGATCTGCTCTTTTAGCAGAACTCAAGTAAACGAAACTCTGATAATCAGAAATAATTAAAAACAATAGAGAAATAGAAGAAAATGATCGCAGGGAACCTCTTTGAGGGTTAAACTCCCTAGCACAGTTCTTATTAGTGTTAATAAAACTGCTCAGGGCCGGGCGCGGTGGCTCAAGCCTGTAATCCCAGCACTTTGGGAGGCCGAGGCGGGTGGATCACAAGGTCAAGAGATCGAGACCATCCTGGTCAATAAGGTGAAACCCCGTCTCTACTAAAAATACAAAAAATTAGCTGGGCACGGTGGTGCGTGCCTGTAATCCCAGCTACTCAGGAGGCTGAGGCAGGAGAATTGCCTGAACCCAGGAGGCGGAGGTTGTGGTGAGCCGAGATCGTGCCATTGCACTCCAGCCTGGGTAACAAGAGCGAAACTCCGTCTCAAAAAACAAAAACAAAAACAAAAACAAAAAAAACCTGCTCAGATCCCAAAGATTAAAATCTTTTGCTATCTTAATGATTGAGAGAAAAAGCTTAGAAAAACATGCAGTAGGGAGACAAAAACTTGAGAGAATAGAGAGAAAAAGAAAACAAATGGAAGAGAATGTGGAAAAATGTACAGATATTTTTAAATGTAAATAATGTATGCATGTAATAAAGAAGTAACCAAAACAAAAACTAGGTGCATATTTCCTGTAAATCACTGCTTTACAAACTTTATAGGGTACAAAAATTATCTAGGGCTCTTGTTAAAATGTAGATTCTGACTCAGCAGCTCTGGGATGGAATTTTTCATTGTGCATTTCTAACAAGCTTGCAGGTGATACTAATGATTGTTACAGGCCGTATTTCAATTAACAAGCCTATAAACTCAATTTCTACATACTGCCTGAATTCTACAATATATGTAAGGCAAAATCAAAGCTAAGACACTTTCAACAAGTTGCGCTAATAGTAAAAGAAAATTATGTCTTTGATGTATTGAAAAGAAGTGAGAATAAGTTTAGTAGAAGAATGCAGTATTGGTTCTCTATGATAATAGGCATTACATAATGAATGCCTGCTGTCTTTGCTAGCACAGTATCAGGTAAAGATGACGAAGGTCTCTAATCAGTGTGATTGAATTAGTGCAAATGAGAAATAATATTTAAGTGTTTTTCACTAAATCATCAGTTAAATGTATGTATTTTTGCCCTAGTGCTTGCTAAAAAAGCATTGCTTTAATTTTTTTCTTTTAATTTTAATTTAAGTTCTGGGATACAAGTGTAGAATGTGCAGGATTGTTACATAGGTATACATGTGCCATGGTGGTTTGCTGCACCTGTCAACCCAACATCTATGTTTTAAGCCTCACATGCTTTAGATATTTGTCCTAATGCTCTCCCTCCCCTTGTTCCCCACCCCCTGACAGGATCTGGTGTGTGATATTCCCCTCCCTGTGTCCATGCATTCTCATTGTTCAACCCCCACTTATGAATGAGAACATGTGGTGTTTGGTTTTCTGTTCCTGTGTTAGTTTGCTGAGAATGATGCTTCCTGCTTCATCCATGTCCCTGCAAAGGTCATGATTTAAGCTGATAAGCAACTTCAGCAAGGTCTCAGGATACAAAATTAAAGTACAAAAATCAAAGCATTTTTATACACCAAGAATAGGCAAGCAGAGAGCCAAATCATGAATGAACTCCCATTCACAATTTCTACAAACAGAATAAAATACCTAGGAATACAACTTACAAAGGACATGAAGAACCTCTTCAAGGATAACTACAAATCACAGCTCAAGGAAATAACAGAGGACACAAACAAATGGACAAACATTCCATACTCATGGATAGGAAGAATCAATATTTTGAAAATGGCCATACTGCCCAAATGCTATTTCCATCAAACTGCCATTGATTTTTCTCACAGAATTAGAAAAAACTACTTTAAATTTCATATGGAACCAAAAAAGAGCCCATATAGCCAAGACAATACTAAGCAAAAAGAACAAAGCTGGAGTCATAGCCCTACATGACTTCAAACTACACTACAAGGCTGCAGTAAACAAAACAGCACAGTACTGGTACCAAAACAGATATATAGGCTAATGGAACAGAACAGAGACCTCAGAAATACTACACATCTACAACTATCTGATTTTCAACAAACCTGACAAAAAACAAGCAATGGGGAAAGGATTCCCTATTTAATAAATGGTGCTGGGAAAACTGGCTAGACATAGGTAGAAAACAGAAAGTGGACCCCTTCCTTTTGCCTTATATGAAAATTAACTCAAGAGGGATCAAAGGCTTAAATGTAAAACACAAAACCATAAACACCCTAGAAGAAAACCTAGGCAATACCATTCAGGACATAGGCATGGGTGAAGTCTTCATGACTAAAACACCAAAAGCAATTGCAACAAAAGCCAAAATTGACAAATAGGATCTAATTTAACTAAAGTGCTTTAATTTTTTAAAGGCTATTTACCAAACATTGTAAGTAGCTTTAAAGTTCTGCCCCATGTTCCCAGTACTAGCTTTTTTTTTTTTTTTTTTTACAGGTGACTTTTTATTAATACCCAGCTCTTTATTCAAATATAAGGAGAGAAATATGTAATCTTACCATTTTCTCATACAAATTGAATACTGTACATTCTCTTCTAAACTTTGTTTTCTTCATATACTATATTTTGTACACCTTTCTATGTCAGTATATAAGATAGGATGCTTTTATTCTTTTTTACAGTGGTATAATACAAGGATTTATTTAACCAGTCTCCTATTGGTTGATTATTTTCCTACAATTTATGACAACATTATACCCAATATATTTTGTATATTTCCATATATTCTTTTGTTTAATTTTGATTTGTTTTCTTTCTTTCTTTGAATGATCCATTTATTTATGGGCGGTGCCATATTGCTTTAAATATGGAGGTTTTGTATGTGTAAATTTTGGGGAAGTTTAAACCTTCTTCACTGGCTCTTTTATAAAAATGCACTTAATATTCTTTTTAAATTATACTTTAAGTTCTGGGGTACATGTGCAGAACATGCAGGTTTGTTACATAGTTATACATGTGCCATGGCAGTTTGCTCCATCTATCACCCCATCATCTACATTAGGTATTTCTCCTAATGCTGTTTCCTCCCCTAGTCCCCAACCCCCGACAGGCCAGTATCCTGTTTTAGTTCATCACTGATGAAAGTTTAACAAATTCACCACTATGATATACCAGTGCTAATCAGAGCTTTGCCTGCCACAAGTGATGGGGTTCCCATTATCAGCAGGCTAGGTGGTGACCCAGCTTCAGCATCTAATTTGAGAGTCTTCCCCTTGCAGACAACATTGGCAACAATTGTCATAGATTGTGTTCTTCCAGAAACACTCTAACATTTGTGTGCAAGTGGTTTATTGTTGGGAGTCAGTGAGATCAACACCTATGAGATTTAAAACAAGTCACACAGGGCAGAAGAAAGGAGTTGACCTGTGATGTAATTCCAATAGATGTTATAGGAAGATCTAGAGCTAAGATGTCTTTTCAGTGTTGCCCATTTGAGGAAAGAAGCCCAACAATCTGCTCCTATGCAAGTTTGACGAAAGGTAAAAATTAAATTGTTATCTGTCTCTGCATATACATATTTGTTATTTGATCTCTCTTATTTCAGCAGCTAAAAGATTCAGTCCCTTATGTGTGCTCCCCATTCCTGCTGGGACATGTATATATATATATACGTACACATATTTGTGTGTGTAGGTTGAAAAACAATAAAGGTAAGCAAGGAAATAATCTGTAAAAATTTACTGTTTGATATGGTTTGACTGTGTCCCTACCCAAATCTGACCTTGAATTGTGATAATCCCCACATGTCAAGGGTGGGGCCAGGTAAAGATAGTTGAATCTTTGGAGTGGCTTTCCCCATACCGTTCTGGTAGAAGTTAAGAAATCTCAGGAGATCCGATGATTTTACAAAGGGGAGTTCCCCTGCATGAGCTCTTTCTTGCCTGTCTCCATGTAAGATGTCCCTTTGCTCCTCCTTTATCTTCCTTCATGATTGTGAGGCCTCCCCAGCCATGTGGAACTGTGAGTCGATTAAACATTTCCTTTATAAATTACCCAGTCTTAAGTATGTCTTAATTAGCAGCATGAGAACAGACTAATATGCTATACTCAACTGGATGAAGAGAGGGATTGGTTATCAGGGAGGTGACACAGGAGTTTAAAAGAATAAAGTATTATTATTGTGATAGCATTATTAATACTATTTAATAGTAAAGTATTAAAGTATGATTCTTTGTTCTTTTAAAGGAGGAAGTTAATATAAAGCATAATTTCTGAAGATGAGTGCTTGATATATGTGTGTCCATTTTATTTTCCTCTGTTAATATATACATTTAAATGTTATGTATTTGTATTTTTATTTATATATTTTTAAAAGAAAAAGATAATGAAATGATTAATTATTTAACATAACATTTAAAACAAGTCAAGAATGTGATGTGACTACTAAAAGTGTTAAAGAAAGGGATTTCTGTATCTCAAGTAAGGGTAACCTGATGGCATTAGTCAGTGAACTTGAAGACTGCTAGGCACTCCAATCAAGGCAACCATTATGGAGAAGAAATTATAAATTTGGCCATGAATATCTTCTCTAGGGCAGGAAACACTTTATCTGGACATTTGTGCTTCCTTCAAACATTCTATATAAAAAATTCTGATCTGTGAAAATGTTTTTGACTTATCATGATGACACAAAAGGGTGAGGTTAGGAGCAATAGGAAAATCAGAAATAAAAGATAGTTGGTCTTACAGTAAGAAGAAATTTTAAACCAAACACCAAAGACAGAATTAATTCATTTAGAAAAATGTATGTTTGCTGTTACTAGCAATGAAAAAATAATAAGCTGGACCACTACTTGATCTGAATACTACAGAGGGAATTTGAGAAAAGAAGCAGTTACTAATTCTTTCATTTATTCAACAGATATTTATTGAACATTGTAGCAAGTGTTGGAAATAAAATATTAAACACCAAAGACACAGTCCCTGCCTAATCATGCTAAAAATCTAGTTTTCAGATGTTAAGAAACAGAATACTTTTATTTAAATGAAATGTATACACAGTCCCAATATTTAAAAGAGATGAATGCAAAATACTTTAATTGAAGTGGAAGCAGTGAATCCTGTTCATTGACGCCCTCCCCCAGTATTTTCTTCTGGCAACACACACACACACACACACACACACACACACACACACGGAACATAAAGAATCATTACAAAAATTAGGGATTTAAAAATTCTTGTTTTTATTAAAGGACTACATGATGTTTAACATAATTTCTAATGTTCAGATTTGATAATAAAAAAGTTGCTACATGTATTTGTGACATACTCAACTCAGTCTCATTTATTTTGAATTAAATGTTCATACTCTAAAGATATCAAAGTATATTTACATTTTAGTTCATTTCTTTGATCACATTCTTTGACCACAATTAATAAAATCTTAAGCAAATTAACCATAAAAATTATTTATTGATGTTTTTAAAGGTTGAATAGTAAATCTAAATCATTTTGATTTCTTAATGATAAAAAATTTGGTGAAAGCTAATTTGGAAACCGCAATTTTAGCAATAAATACTAGTTCTATGTAGAGAAGAAATCTGTGGGTAATTGGTCTGTTATGTTTAATAAAAAACTTTATGGAGGCACAGGGTAAATTATAGTGAAATTTAATATTCTAATTAATGGATATGTCATATTTGTTTATTTGACAACAACAAAAAAGAAAATGAGTTACTGTTTTTTGTAATGTGTAGGCGTTCATATTCTTATGTCCTTTTCCTCTTTTCCCTTTCTTACACTAGAGGAAATGCTATAATCTTCACATTTCAGAGCTTAGGTCAGGACCTAGGCAGGAAAGCAAAATTATTTGAATAAATAACAGGTTGCCACCAAATGTCACTATGGAAACACAAGGATGAAGGTTTCCATAGAAACTCTAAGTCTCACTACTATACTTATAATGGTATCTATTTGTGGTAATACTAATTTTTTGTTGTTTTTTGTCATATAGAACAAAAATAAGAGGTACCTGTGATAGATGAGTTGAGACCATAAATGTTTCTTAAGTATGACCTAAGGAGAATCTATTCATTCATCCAGCCAGTTATCTATTTGTGCTTGTATTCAGTAAATAGTGTCTCCTGGTTTTGCCAGTCACTATTCTATGTCACTGGGATACAGCAGTAAATAAGAAAGATAAAACTTCTAAGCCCTGAAAACTTTGGTATTTGTGAGAGTAACTGAAAAATAGAATGACATCCAACATAATTCAATTGTCTAGTTCCACGTAGGGCTAAGAGCTCAGAATTAATGAAACGATTTTGGGTACATTACGTCTGCACTCAAGCCATTTTAATTTTTTTCCAGCCTCTCCATCAAACTAACCTATTTACCCTAATTACTTACATAAGTACTCACCTACTCCTCAATACCAGGGCTGTTTGTTAGAAATATCATTTTCTTTCCTCTTTTCCAAGTGCCCCTAATGTTGTTGTATGTTAATATTTATTTACCCTATTTTCTGAAATAATATTGCTGTTTGGTAGAATGTGAAGTTTCAGTTGAGTGGGGATATGGGATCCCAGGGATAATGAGGAGGAATGCTATACTTTTATAGCTGGCTCTAGGACGTTTGCTGGAAAAATAGAGAATAATGTTAAGAATTGTCCTTGACTGCAATCATTATTACTGTGTTTCAAGGGCAACTTGTGTAGGTGTTAGAGGAATATGTGTGGATTTAGTATAATAACCCAGGAAATTTTCAATAGAAAGAGGTAATATCTTACAATTTATTCTTTTCCTTTCTATGTGTAAAAATAATAGTTAACACTTACTTAGTGCTTGCAATATGCAGGCATGTTTAAGTGATTTATGTGTATTAATTAATTTATTTTAACAATATCCCTAAAAAGTCTGTCCTTTTGATTTCTATTTTACTGCAGAGGAAAATTAGGCATAGAGTTACTAGTCATGTAGATATTAAATGGCAAAGTGCTAACCAAATCCAGGCATATTGGCTTGAAAATCTTTGTTCTAATGGCTATGTATACTACTTCTCTCCCTCTAAAATTAAAAACGAAAAGGGTAGAAGAAAAATGAAAAGGAACAATTATGTTAGTCGAGTGTCTAACTCATTCTGCGTGAAACACTTCAAATGCATTTTCTGATTTAATGCTCATAATAATATTATAAGTTTATTTTACTATTCTTATTTTTAAAGTTAAAGAACTGAATCTTGGAAATGTCACATAATTTTCCTAAAGAGACATTGCTAAAAGTTGGAAGAATTAGTATTAAAATTCATGATTGCCGTCTGATCTTATTCATCATGGCATTTCCCTAGCTTGGAATCACAACAAATGGAGAAGAGTTTTTTTTTTTTCTTCTTATATGTCATTCCCTTCATCTGCATTTTCTTCCTAGTCCAGGAAATCCTTCCTTATTGATATATGTACAAAATGAGTTGTGGATCTAATAACCAACTAGGCTAATGATTGTTTTTCTTGAAGTTATCTAAGTGGAAAACATGATACCATATACTTTTCTCTCGAAGAATCATGTTTTGATCAGGTGTGTCATAGCATTTAAACTACAGGCCATTGACTCGTTCCAGTCCTATGCTTAGTGTTGGTAACTGTAGGTCTTAGTCACAAGCTAATTACGTGAACCATGAGGCAAATTTTACTTGTATATTTTGCAAGGGTACATTATGGTTAATTGAATCTACATGATTAAAATTAAAGATATGTTCTCTTAAGAACTCTGTTTGGCAGTCATAAAGAAATAAAATAAACAGAGATTGGCAAAAGTTAACTTTCATTCATATCTGTTAAATGCACAGTAAAGTATTATGTGGTGACAAGACATTTCTTCTGTGTCTTCTTGGACACAAGAAAATAAACCCATAAAGAAAACTTGAACTGGGATTCAACTTTTACTACTCATAACTAAGTAAAGTTGAGTATGCTTCAATGGAAAAAAAAGAAAGAGAACACAAATGCCTTCTGTATATTAAAATGTGTTTTGATCTAACTAATTTCTGAAGGTGTATTAATACTAAAATTTTGAAATTTTACTTTTTCTCTCTCTCTCTCTCACACACACACACAAATACAAGAAGATAAATGAACAGACAAGTACAAGAAGATACAAGAACACGAATACTGCTCTGCTATTCTATAAAGCAATTATGTGTACTCCAAAGGCCTAAACTCTTATTTGAATTTTACAGGTTTACCATTGGAACATGAAGCTTTATCTGACTGACAAAGTATAAGAGCCTCCTTGCTCTACAAAGGTTACTTTAAAAATGGAACTAACATTTGGGCAGATATTATATTTTTCTCCAGCATCATGCATTGAATTTTCGAGACAACAACTGTTTTTTAAGTTATTCTCAACACCATCATTCACTGGCACACCATAATCCTTCTATATTACTGAAGACAAATCATTTCCAGACGTGTCTAATAAGAGAGAGTCACCCATCCATAATAGTTACAAAACCTATTGATATCTTGACATTTTATTTTCATTACTTGTGAATATGCCCTCCACAAACTGAGCAAGGCCACCTCCGACCACAAAGGTTAACTTGTTTTTCCTGAAATAGAGTTAATGTAGCCTATGAACTCATGATTCATATTTGTGAAAGACAGAGATTGAAAGAGGCTGGTCACAACTAACTGTGATGAGAGAGGCAACTATGTCATCAAGGCCACAGTTTGCAACTCACTTCTGGAGGCAGTGAGGTGATTTTAATGCAGATAATGTAATTGTAGAAAGAAATATTTTTCTGACCTCCTTTGTTCATGGCAGTGGATACATCCGGGATTCTCAAGCCATAGGAAGCACTCTGAGTAGCAATTTCTGGAAATCTTTAGAGAATTAAGAATCTCTAAGACATATCAAAGCATATACATTTATTGTATTTATGAAATTTTACAATATATTGTGCATGACTGACAATATTGATAGCTTTTTACTATGTGTCTCTGTTTGCATTTACTGATTGTGATTTGTCTTCTTATTCACTAAACTTGTATCTCAATGATATTTTAAAGTTTCTAAAAATGAAAAACACTCTTATAAGTAAGAATTTGCTATCTGTAAAGGATATCAGAGACCTCAAAGCAGCTGTAGTTGTCCCACATTTTTTTAAAATTAAAAAATACCAGTGTCATTGGAATAGATGCATAGTTGACTAAGGAAACTACTTTAAGGAAATAAGGAATTTGTACCTCAAATTTCTAAAAATTGTGTAAAGTATTTGACCACATTACCTTAAATCTTAGCCTGTCTTAGCCTGATTCATCCTCAGTTTATCAGCCTTTCTCTGAAAGTTACTTTAATTCCACGGATATTCTCTTGGTAATAATCAAAAGATAACTCTGAAGCATGCCTTCCTAATGCTGGTAATTGCTTGTTCTGCTCATGACTGAACTTTGTATTCTTGAATTTTTAATCTGGTTTTGCAGCCTTATTTTTTTATATTTGATATGATGAACGCTGGGGAAAAAGTGACCTGTATGACCATAAGTGTAAACTGTAAAATCCTTAAATTGCTTTTAAACCATCATATTTCAGACTACAGGTCTGATTCAGCACCTAGCTGTCAAGGGAAGTTGACTGTGGCCTGTAAACGTCGTTGGTATGGAAGGCTTCTTTTATCTGGAGTGCAGTGCTTTGGAAATACTGCTTTGTTACTCTGCCAGAATATATAGAAATCAATGTTGGTATCCCAAGCAAGAGGAAAAATACTCCTCCTTGAAAGTACTAAATTTTCATCCATACATGTGGCTTTGCATATATGGAGCACAGAGCAGTCTTTATCATAATTATTTATTTTCTTTAAACTAACTGATAAGTTCCTGAATATAAGGTGTTTACAACAATCCATTACACAGGTTTTCTATCACTAGTCTCACATTCTACAAATAAATACCAATTCTTTTGGAGAGGAAAATTCATGACAGCATTTACTTATCGCCATTTTCTGTGAAAGTAAGAATGAGTAACCATCAGAGGCATTCCTAATGGGAAACATTAGGACAATAGCAAATTTTAGGACACATTTACAGTGAACAACCGTATAATTATAATTTTAAACTTTTTCTTCAATAATTATGAATTTTATAACTCATTCACTTATAGATGTCTCTTGAGAATAACTTGAAGCCGCTGTGAATGCTCTATTCTCTAGCAAAGTGAGAATAATCCCTGAAAGCAGATTTAAAGAAAGAAGATGGGAGCATGAGAACACAGGGCATCTAGTGGTGGATGCATGGATTTAGGGTTGAGGAGGGTTAAAATCAGTATATATGTTTTTTAGGCTTTCTGAGGATAATGTAATTTTTGCATGTACAGTTGTCTATATAACCCTCCTTTCCTTTACTGTATACTAAAACATAATAAGTGGAATGCACTATGCATACTATTTCCAGAGGTGGCCACATAAATAATGTTTGTGTTTTTCTGTTGGTTAGAAGCCAGAATGGTAAAGTAGCTATCATTTTCTTGGGAGTGCATTTCTCTGCTTTTCTTAGAGGATGCTGCCTGAGCAGGCTGTAGTTGCTGAGGGTTTCTTGGGATCTGACAGATTGTGTATCTAAAGGGTGCCACTCTGGAAGCTACATGAACTCCTTCAAACCTGTTGGGTATTATTTAGTACAATTTAGGACTAGTCTTAGCAAATTCCAAACTGGTGAATTACTCTTAATGATACACTAGAGACTTGAAAGAGTTAACACAGATGTGTCTCCTGAACAAGAGAGCAGCTGGCACCGTGGAAGAAGCTGGCTCAGCATGTGCAGGTAGTGGGTTCCAGGACAGGACAGAGCAGCCTTGACCCTTTTTGAGCACAGAGTGATTGCGGCTGGCTTCATCACGTTCCCTCCATTGTGCCTTGGAAGCATGTTTTACTAAATGATTACCTTGGTGTCTAATAGAATTATTGGAGTTTCCATTTATTTAGAAATGGATGAGACACTGTCATAGTCTGTATCTGTGATTCAGAAAAGAAGATTATTTCCATCTTTAAACAAAATCCAGCGTATTTTGAATCTTAATTCAAAGCATTTGTATTATTAGTTGCTAGAACTTCCATTAAAAAAATCTCACAGAATGGCTTAAACAACAGAAATTTATTGCTTCATGGTCCTGAGGATAGAAGGTCAAAGTCAAGGTCATTAGGGTTGGTTCTTGAGAGCTGTGAGAGGGGAAAACCTGTTCCATACCAATCTCCTGCCTCTTGTATGTTGCTGGCAGTTTTTGCTATTCCTTGACTTGTAGAAATATCACTCATATCATTGCCTTCATGGTCACCTGGCATTCTCCCTGTGTGCACACATGCCTCCAAATTTCCTGTTTTTTATGACACCAATTGTATTGTATGAGATCCCACTCTAATAATTTCATTTTCATTTGATTATCTCCATAAAGATCCTATCTCCAAATAAAATCAAATCCTGAAATACCAGGGGTTAGAACTTCAACATATGAATTTTGAGGACATAATGCAATCCATGACAGCCTTAATTAAAGATAATCCTGGGTAGGCTGATGTTATGATTTGAATTCACTTTGTCAGTGTTCTCAATACATCAACATTCCATTTTCAAGTCAGGGGCACAACCTCAAATTGTCTACGTGGACCTGGCAAGTGGCTCAGACAAACCAGATTTAAGAAAGTAAAACAAAAAACAACAAAATGCACCATCTTTATTAAATGAGAGTTGCCATTTGTTCTCAGGAGATTTAATTAAAGCAGTCAAAGCATCGCTGGTAAACTGCAGAAGGTATCTTCCATTTCACCTTTATTTTATTTTTTCATTATTTGTAAATGTGGATTAAGTGTTGCTGGATCTTTTGAAGTTTTAAGGGATGCTAAAATTGATGTTTTAATGTATTACATGATCTACTTTAAAAAAAATGTTTGCATCTATTGCACTCCTTGAAAATATATAGCATAGGACAAAACAAAATAAAACAAACGGCACCTGTAGGCCAGATCTGACTCATAGTAACAGCCTGTCTGAGGTCAGTGATTTCTGCTTCACAGGTCTTCTAAAATCTGAGTTTGTCTGTGGGTGCACAGTGCAAGCTGTCAGTGAATCTACAATTCTGGAGTCCGGAGAATGGTGGCCCTGCTCTCACACTTCTATTAGGCGGTGCCCCAGTATAAACTCTGTATGGGGGCTCCAACCCCACATTTCTCTTCTGCACTGTCCTAGCAGATGTTCTCCATGAGGGCTGTTTAATAAATGGTGTTGGAAAAACTGGCTAGCCATATTCAGAAAACAGAAACTAGACTCCTTTCTTACACCTTATACAAAAATTAACTCAATAGGGATTAAAGACTTACACGTAAAACCCCAAACCATAAAACCCTAGAAGACAACCTAAGCAATACCATTCAGGACATAGGCATAGGCAAAGACTTCATGACTTAAACACCAAAAGCAATTGCAACAAAAGCCATAATTGACAGATGAGATCTAATAAAACTAAAGAGCTTTTGCACAGCAAAATAAACTATCATCAGAGTGAACAGGCAATCTGCAGAATGTGAGAAAATTTTTGCAATCTACCCATCTGACAAAGGTCTAGTATCTAGAATCCACAAGGAACTTCAACAAATTTACAAGAAAACAACCCCATCAAAAAGTGAGCAAAGAGTATGAACAGACACTTCTCAAAATAAGACATTTATGCGGCCAAAAAACATACAAACAAATGCTCATTATCACTGGTTTGTAGGAAAATGTAAATCAAAACCACAATGAGATACCATCTCACACCAGTTAGAATGGTGATCGTTAAAAAGTCAGGAAACAACAGATGCTGGCAAGGATATTGAGAAATAGGAACACTTTCACATTGTTGTGGATGTGTAAATTAGTTCAACTATTGTGGAAGAGAATGTGGTGATTCCTCAAGTATCTAGAACCTTTTTATCATTTGACCCAGCAGTCCCATTACTGGGTATAACCTGAAGGATTATAAATCATTCTGCTGTAAAGACACATGTGCATGTATGTTTATTGAAACACTATTTACAATAGCAAAGACTTGGAACCAACTCAAATGCTCAGCAATGATAGACTGGAGAAAATGTGGCACATATACACCATGGAATACTATGCAGCCCTTAAAAAAAATGAGTTCATGTCCTTTGCAGGGACATGAATGAAGCTGGAAGCCATCATTCTCAGCAAACTAACACAGGAACAGAAAACCAAACACCATGTTCTCACTTATCACACGGGGGCCTGTTGGGGGGTGGGGGGCAAGGGGAGGGAGAGCATTAGGACAAATACCTAAAGCACGTGGTGCTTAGAGCCTAAGCATGTGGGGCTTAGATGATGGGTTGGTGGTTGCAGCAAACCACCATGGCACATATATACCTATGTAACAAACCTGCATGTTCTGCACATGCATCCCAGAACTTAAAAGTAAAATTTAAAAATAGATAATAAGTGTAGGCTTTTAAAAGATAAGCTGATAAACCTGTTTATGGAGATATTTTAAGTTTTTGATACTGTACCATATGTTTATTATATGTTATTGCTCAATGATTTTTAAATTAAAAAAAATTTTTAATGATTAAATAGGAAAAAGTAAAAAAAAAAAGTAACATGCCAACATACTCAACACTCATACCTAATGGACACATGACCGTATTTGCCCTTGATTGACTTTTTTCTCAGAAATCGATATTTCTAATCCAGCTTAAAGGATGCTTTCTTTACTTTTCACCACCTCATTGCACAGAAGTGTTCCCAAGCTAAAATATTATGCTCTTAGGTATCTGTACCAGTTTCCTAGGACTTCCAAGGCAAATTACCAACCACTGAGTGATTCAAATAACAAAAATGTATTCTTTCACAGTTCAGGAGGGCTGAAGTACAAAACCAAGGTGTCAGCAGAGTTGGTTTCTTTTGGCAGCTGTGCGCTGTCCTGTGCCTCTCTATAAACTCCTGGTGGTTAACAGCGTCCCTTGGTATTGCCTTGGCTTGGAGATGCCAAGGACTTGAGATTGAGATCACATCAATCTCTGCCTCTGACATCCCATGGCCATCACCCTCATGTGTCCCTATCTCTGTGTCTTCCCATGATCTTCTTGTAAGGACACTCGGCGTGAATTAGGAACCACCCCAATTCAGTATGACCTAATCTTAACTAAGTGCAATTGAGCTGACCCTATTTTTAATTAAGGTCACATTCTGAGGTTCTGGATGAACATGAATTTTTGGGGACACTAACCCAGTAGAACATGTTTTAAATTTCCTTTAATGGATAGGTGTGTAATTATTAACAATTCATAATATAAAATTAATGTGCTTTCAAATTCACTTAAATGTCATTTTGCAAAATTTTTGCTCTTGTATTTTAACACTTTAGCAAGTTGATACATGTAGATCAGTTTCATGAATTTCAATTAATATGTCATTTTCTAAATAAAATTGGTTATTAATCTATTCTTTTATTAATGAAAGTATAGTTTCCAGGTTTTGCCCCTACAAATGATGCTGCAAAAATCTTTATTCACATTTCACTTTAGGCATGGATAAAAAGTCTCCAGGTTAAAATAACTAAGAGAATAATAGGAGGGTCAGAAGATAAACAAATTCTGTCTTTCTAGACATATGCAAAGACTACATTTTCAGCCTTTCTCATATTTAGATTGGAGTCATGTGACTAAGTTCTGACAGAGAAATGTGAGTGACGTGTAAAATGCCTCTGGAACCTCTGTCCTTTTACTTCGTCATATATGCATTGGAAAGCAAAAGACCAACATGGCAAGGTCATCAAATTGAAGAAGCATGTGCCATTCAATAGCCACTAAGAGTAGACCTCCTAGGAGAGTTGCCTGATGGAAAATATCTATATTTTTGGCATTTAAGTCACTGAGATTTTTGGGTTGCATAGCACTTAGCATTATTTATGCTAATTAATATGTAATTGGTACTGTAGGATGGGAGACTACCCAAACGAAAGCCTAGGTAACAGGATACTGTTAACATACCCCAGGGATGGCGACCTATGTTGGCAAAATGTTTAGTAGGGTTGTTGCCTACAGAAATTTGGACAGCAGATCACATTCTGATTTACCTTGTGTGTGTAGGGGACATAGATGGAAAAAATAAATTTATATTTTGTAGACTGGCTACTACTGATTTTATTACTTGTAACAGATGAACATAGCAGTGAAGTAACTGGTTTACAGGAAGTAACTGAAGAGTTACCCTAAGAATATGGAGTTTTGCAAGGTTGGAAAAGCCTACCATCTCGATATTCTTAATAAGAGGAGGTGGAACTTAGATATATTTTTAACTAATAAGGCCATAATTTTATCAGTTTAATAACATTATTTAGGCTAATGATAAAATTAACAGTTTGACTTTCTGACCAATTGTTTTTCAAGACAGACAAAATGTAAAAAGAGAAAGAGATGGAAAAAAAAATAAACATTACTAGATACTGGCACGCTGAATAACTGTAAACAAAGAGATGAGAAGGTTATTGAGTTTTGAGGAAGCTATCTTTTCAAAGAACATGTAAATCCCAGACTGAAAACACTGCATTTGCTGCTTCAAGATTTAAACTGCTTTTGAGCTGCCAAACTTCCATGAAGTGGGAGTAAGTTTTCGAGTTGTTAAGACCACAAAAGGGCATGCATCCACACTTCTTGAATAATGGACAGCAGGTACAGCCAGAGACCATGGAAAACAATGCACCAGGAAGTTACGTTGTTGAAAACTAATCTCGTTTTCTGTTACTGTACTGTCTCCCATTAGAAGCCTGTGGCTTGGTTCCGGCCAGTTGTGTGTATGCAGATCTTTTATATGCCACTTCCTGGCCTCACTCCTAGAACTTCCTGTGTGACCTTCCATACTGTATTCTCCATCTGTGCAGCTAGACTGGAAGTGCTCTGTGTTGGGGAAGCCACAGGATACAGGTGCCCAGTGTCCTTTGTCACACTATGTAGGAAAGCTACCGGGAGTGTCGTCCTATGAGGAACATTTATATGGGACTTGTTACAGGATTTGAAGACTGTTGCATAATTAATGCAACAGTTGCATTAATTAGTTGCCATAAAGTTGCCATAACAGTTGCCATAAAGACTGTGGCATTAATTAACCTGTTTAACCCTCACATTGTCAATCTTCCTAGAACTCACAGATTGACCTCCAAAATAACTATATTGATTTATGTAGTTCACTCACTCAAGGTGGTATCAAACACTTTCATTTATGATAATCTTACTGGAATTGTTTACCCCTTCTATATAGATGTGCATACTCTGCATTTACAGAAAATTTTCTTAAATTATTTTTCCTTCCCCTTCAATTTTTATGTTCTTTCTCTTTCTGGAACTCTTTTCCCCCAATGCATTCTGTATAATTTCCTTATATTGTTGCATAGTCTCTTTTCATTCACTGGAGTATTTTAAAAAAGTCATAATGGCTCTACATTTGTTCATAGAATTAGATATTTTTTCTTTTTCATTATATAGCCATTCTGTTTTCACAATGCTCTTTTCTTTTAATATGTCACTTTAAAACCACTTTCTACTTTTAATAATTTTGGCCAAAAGTAGTTTTCTATTCTTTGGAATTTAAATTTCAAATATACTTTACTATTTTTGTGCTGTTTAGTTTCACTTACAGTTTCTTACGTTCTCATCAGTTTAGCCATTTTTTACTTATAAATAATTTTCAGAAGGGAATATATGTATTTTTTGTGATATAACCTGTAGCCTGTTTTAGGAAGAGTCCTTTCAGACTAATTTTGTATCCCAGATATATCACTGGCCTTCTAAAAAACATAATTTCTCAGCATACGTATTCCTGTATCACACATGTAGTACAAATTCAAACCTCAAACCTCTTCATTGAGTAGTGATCTCAAAAGAGATACATTTTTTCTCTAATCAGTAGTTGGGATGACAAAAGATTCTTTGAAGCTTCCTTAAGGTAATTCCGGTCCTATATATTGAAATTTTTCTAGCACTCACCTTTACTGAGATTTGAATGTTTTTGTTGAGTGCTGTAGTTTCTGCAGAAATCTCACTTTCAACTTTCTATCTTGTTTGGGCTCAAGGTTTTGTCTATCTACTATCTCTGAGGGAGTGCAAAAAGCCAAGAGAAGTATTGAACATTTGCCTACTATACAGAAACATGATAAAAATCGTAATGTAGGAATCCATAAAAACAGGCACTGTAGGGATGTAGCAACAAATTGACAAATTTATAGTTTACAAACTACTGTGAAAAATACTGCTCTTCCTCCAGAATGCAGCACTTTGGCTTCGGTGAATTTATAATTGGTTGAATTTACTGCCTACACCCAGACACAGACACACACACACACGCGCACACACACACACACACACACACACACAGATTAACTATCAGTGTCAACCAAGCCTTCACACTATACTCCCATTCCTCTGTGACAGCTGAGGAACATCTCTTTCAGATAGTACCATTCAGGGACACAGTCTTGTTTTAAGATGCAAGATGCAGATTTTGTTGGAGGAAAGGTTCCTTTGAGAGTGACTGACTGTTCTTTACAGCAGTAGACAATCCGTTGCTAGTCTACTTTGCTTGTGGGAAGAAAGGAACTATGCATCAGAAATCTCCTTCCGAATACTTTTTGAATACTTCACAATGAAGTGCTAAGGATGTTCTTGTTGGAGACTCACTCTCTCTGATCTGAGTGAAAACCAAAGTGTGTAAAGTGTGTGTTTGTGTGTATGACGTGCATGACGTGTTGCAGGGAGAGGGAAGTAGTAGGTGTTTTTTATACTTGAAAAACGGCATTTTGTTCCCGTTCATCAAATGCATCTTTCTACTTAATTAACTTCCCCTAGTCAGTTAGTGTAGGCATATAGAAAATGCCGACTAGAATAGATTTTTAATATTGTTTACTACTTTAACTAGACTTTTTACTATCGTGAAGCAAAATCAGGTGTTGAACATGTATGTCAAACATCATACCAAAAATAAATCCCTGCCTAGTCTCTAGAAGACTTTTAAGAGTTTGTATTTTCAAGTAATTAATTCTTCTAGATAAAATAATCTTGACCTCTGTTTTACCTGCCATTAGACTATAGCAATTTGACACTCACCTTGAGGTTTTGCATAATCTGAGTTTTAAGTTTCATTATTTGTCAAAACTAAGGGTCATGAATTCATATTTGTCTATATAGCCCACTTACTAGGATATCATGAGTTTGTGAAGGCGTAGTCTTTGGGGTGCTTATTTTCATAAACATTTTAAATATTAAAGTATTTTTAAATGATTAAGAAATAATTTCAAAATAATTTAAATGGTTTGAGTTGTTTCCTTTAATTTAATTAAATAACCAATATGACTCCTTTTGGAGTTACCTTACTCTAAATAAGTAGGTTAACGGCAAACAAGCAAAAATAAATCGGACTATCTACTTGCCAGTGCAAGTGAGAGGAGAAAATGCCATTAGGAAAATGAACTAAGCAGTGTTGACCTCTGCCTTTGGCTGTCAGCACCTTTGGGTGATGTCAATTCCTACGGAAATAAATGAAGACAACTGCAAGCTGTGTTTCAGAACAAATTTTACTTAACTCGGTGCCTAGATACCTCATCTCACTATAGTAGCAATCATTTTCTTTGCTGAATTGCAGAGTAAAGTGAAGTTAAAATAAGGAAATGTATCTCCTCAAATCAAAAGTAGATTATTATACTCTCTTGTATTGAATTACTTAAGATATATGGTACAAAGTGGTATCTAAAAATTGTTTTCTGTTTCTTTTAAAAGACATGGAGTGTTTTCACGTTTGGTCAAATGGAATACTACAAAATAATTCACTTTGAGACTGTTGCTTAATTCTCAAAACGGTAGCCACAGAAAATGAGCTCTCTTCTTAGTCTGCTTTTATCACTGAAGGAATTACAGGTTATACTGAAGAACAATATTTGGATAATCTCCATTATAATCCTACAATAAGTAGAATAAAGAATTAATTTTGATGGATCTAAATATGATAAATAATCTTTTGTATTCACCAAAATTTGTGAGTTTTTTATCTCAAAAATAAACTTTTCTTCATTATGAATGCCATTTCTTATGCCTCCAAGTTAATATCTACATAATTATAGAATCTCACTCATTATGTCTAATTTCTGAATGTGTATATACAGTTCTATAATATTGAGTAAATTTCTAAAGGTAAGTAATTTGGTTAGAAACTAAGGTTTATGTTTTTCAGCTCAGTGCACACCAGATCAACCCTTAAAAAGTAAAAATTTGCATCATACACAACCAGCTATTAAAGTATGAGGATCTGTGATTATAAAATTAGGTAAAACCAGAGTCGTACTGCCATTATAGTCATACTATTTTTATAGTTTCTAGACTTTCTCCGCTTCAGTAACTTTAATTACTTACCTAAGCAAATAAATATATGAAAAGGTGCTCAGAATCATGTCATTAGGGAATTCCAAGTTAACATATGTCCAAACCCTAATCCCAGTGTGATGATATTAGGAGATGGGGCATTTGGGAAGTGATTAGGTCATGAGTGTGAAGGCCTCCAATGGGATTATTGCCCTTATTAAAGAGACCCCAGAGAGCTCTCTAGCTCTCTTGCTGCCTCATGAAGATCCAAGAAGTTGGCAAGCTGCAATCTAGAAGAGGACCCTCACCACAGACAGACCATGCTGGAGCCCTGCTCTCAGACGCACAGCCACCAGAACTGTGAGAGGTAAATTTCGGTTGTTTATAAGCCACCCCGGGCATGTACTATGTCACAGGAGCCCAAAGGAAGACAGCAAGTAAAACTAATAAAAGGTACACAGATTGGAAAAGAAGTAAAACCATCTTTATGTGCAGATGACATGATTGTCTATGTAGAAATCCTATGATAAGTAGAATAAAGAAGTAACTAGAATAATAAATGACTTGAGCAAAATTTCAGAAAAAAATACAAAAATCAGTTGGATGCAGCGGCTCTGCCTGTAATTGCAGCACATTGGGAGGCTGAGTTGGGAGGATCTCTTGAGTCCAGGAGTTCAGGACTAGCCTGAGAAGCATAGTGAGGTTATCTCCACAAAGCAATGAAAGAAATAGCCAGGCATGTTGATGTGTGCCTGTAGTCCTGGTTACTCAGGAGGCTAGGAGGATCAGTTGAGCACAGGAGTTTGAGGCTCCTGGTCACAAATGAAGGTCAGAAGATACAGTGAAAAACATCATCCCGTTTATAATAAACACAAACTGTAAAAATAGTTTTGAGGCATGAGGAAGGCTTCACAGCACTGACCAATGTTCTGTTTTTTATTTGGATGGTTGTAACTTAGATATAATATTTGAGGTTAAATTACTAAACTGTATTTATGTTTCATAAACTTTTAAAATATGTGCATTATTTACAAATAAGAATAAAAAATAAATATCACTAAAATGCGGATATGTTTTTCTCATTTTACAAAGAATCATTTTGTGCACTCTGAATTGCAGCAATTTACTTTGAAGATGACTTGATTAGACAATGGTAACTAAATTTGTATGGAATTATGTATCTTAAGACAATTCTACTTAAGACAAATTCAATATAGCCTTATGATAATCTTTCTTACATCATTTAACCTTTTTTCTCTATAATAGAGACTTCTATTTTCTTCCTGAAAATATGTGGAGTCTTAGTAGAATGTATGATAACAGGTAGTAACTGGAATGAAGTGAATATCATTTAAAAAACACTGATTTTTAACACATCCAAGAAATAAAAAATATGAAGTGTATTTATTATTATTATTTTTAATTAATTAAGTACTGGGATACATGGGTATAATGTGCATTTGTTACATAGGTATTCACATGCCATGGTGGTTTGCTGCACCCATCAACCCATCATCTACATTTGGTATTTCTCCCAATGCTATCCCTCCCCTAACCTGCCACCCTTGACAGGCCTTGGTGTGTGATGTTCCCCTCCCTGTGTCCATGTGTTCTCATTGTTGAACACCCACTTATGAGTAAGAACATGCAGTGTTTGCTTTTCTGTTCTTGTGCCACTTTGCTGAGAATGATGGTTTCCAGCTTCATCTGTGTCCCTGCAAAGGACATAAACTCATCCTTTTTTATGGCTGCATAGTATTCTGTGGTGTATATGTGCTACATTTTCTTTATCCAGTTTATCATTAATGGACATTTGGGTTCGTTCCAAGTCTTTGCCATTGTGAACAGTGTTGCAATAAACATACATGTTCCTGTGTCTTTGGAGTAGAATGATTTATAATCCTTTGGGTATATACCCAGTAATGGGATTGCTTGGTCAAATGGTATTTGTATTTCTAGATCCTCGAGGAATTGCCACATTGTCTTCCACTGTGGCTGAACTAATTTGAAGTGTAAGTATTTATATTCAGGTATTATGGAGTTTAGCTGATCTTACTCCTTGCATTAGCACATAATTATCATTGGTCCAGGCAAGGTCTCTCTTTTATTTTACTCTTCGATTTTATCGTATGTATTACTATTTGCCCTCATTCCTTAATTCCATTATGATCCTGTTTTGCGATTTCGTTTTTGCTTCTCAAGAATGATGTCTATTCTTCTTACTATTCACAATATTTCCAAGTAGACTTTATGATATGGAAAATTATTTTTAGCATTGTATGTGAGGGGGTATATATATCTATATATGTATATGCCACTGCAAAGTTATCTAACAGTTTCCTTCTTTTTTTCTTATATTTTATGCATCCTGAGCCACATTATTTTGGTAGGATAATTTTCTAGCTTAACATAAGGATTTTGAACCTTTGGTAGGGAACATGATGCAGTGGAAAGAATTCTTACTTGGTAAGAATTCTTACCTGGGAAGCAATTGGGATATGTCAAAAACCTACTCTGAGAATCGGGGGAAAGTAGTTCTTCAGTTGGAGTCCATTTTCTCACTCATCTTACAGAGTAGTTGATCCAAAATATTTGTAATACAATGTTTTCAGATGTTAGAATTTCAAAAGCAATTAATATCAACAAAACCATGTAGGCAAATATATGATTGACAGTTTATAAAATTTTGCTAAGTCAAGATAATTTTCCTTTTCTTTTTTTTTTTTTTTGAGACAGAGTCTCACTCAGTCACCAGGCACCAGGCTGGTGTGCAGTGGCGTGACCTTGGCTCACTGCAACCTCTGCCTCCTGGGTTCAAGCAATTCTCCTGCCTCAGCCTCCCAAGTAGCTGGGACTGCAGGCATGTGCCACCACACCCAGCGAATTTTTTTGTATTTTTAGTAGAGACAGGGTTCCACCATGTTGGCCAGGATGGTCTCGATCTTATGACCTCGTGATCCACCCGCCTTGGCCTCCCAAAGTGCTGAGATTACAGGCATGAGCCACCATGCCCAGCCTAAGATAATTTTTCAGAAATATATGTCATCTCCACTGGCATAATTTTATATAGCAACATCTTTAGTCCCAACTTGTATTTCCTCTACATACTCATCCATTTAGCCACCTAACCAACATTTACAACTTTGAGTTCCAGAGTCTCCTAACACACAACATGTCCTAAATTAAATTCTATTTCATTCTGTAGACTTGTTTGATAAATAATATCATCATTCTGCCTCTCAAATTTGAAATATCCAAGTATTTGGCTTATTCTCTCTTTTATCATCTGTTAAAACCTTTACAGTTACAAAATCCCCTTAATTCCAGCGAAAACAAGTCCTGTAAATTACCTCTCTTCACCCATCCTCACTGCCACTGCCTTAACCTTCTTCTTGAGTACTTTTCAGCTCTGTTATTCCAGCAATTTTCTAATTGTTTCTGTTCCTCTCACTCCCTTCTCAAGTGCATTTTCTAGGCTGTCACTTTTCAGAATATGGAATCTGATTATGTCATACATATGCCTAAATTTTCTGCTGACTGATTAGTAAGAATTAATATCTGAACACCTCAGCTTGGTACATTGGACCTTTAGAAGTATTTTCCTAATTTGCCTTTCCAGTTTTAATTCCGTTTCCCAACTGGCACCCTATACCATTTTCACACAAATGTTTTTTCTTATTTTCTGAGAACAACATAATGATTTTTGCCACCCTGTGCCTCGTTTATTCTTCCTGGTATGATGTTGTCTTCTCTCTGCTGGCTAAATTTATTCTATTCCTCAAAGAACTAAGATAAATATTTCTTCACTTTATAAATGTGCACAGGATTAATCATTCCTTCCTTATTTCCCTACCTGCATTTGGTTCTGTGATATTCTGAGAGGAGAAACATTTTTTTTTTCACTGTTGTGTCCCAAGAGCCTTGTATCACCTAGAAAAATGAGATAAATTAAATAATATACTTATGCAAAATGTTGCATAAATATCAAGCAATGATATTTGAATGGTCTTGCTTTTAATATTTAAAATAGTGGGGCTGAATATTAAGCTTTTGAGGTCAGTTAAATAAGTGTTGAACAATGTTATATCCTCTGTGCTCAGAGCAGTCTGTCACATAGCAAATTCTCAATAAATATTTCTTAAGCAAATGAACTACTAAATGAGTGAAGGCTGTGAGCATAACAGAATAGAGAAACTCTTCATGAAAACTGAGTTGGAGGGCTATGAGAGAAGTTCCATTATCCTCAAATTTCACACCCACTAGCCTGAGGCAAAGGCTTACCCAGCAAAGCTAGTACACCACTGACCTCCCAGGCTGGTAACTGTACTTTCACACCATGTATTCTTGATATCTTCAGTGGGCAAAATTATGAATGGGCAGCTTTCCATGTAAGGTAATTGGTCATTGATTTAAGACATGCTGTTTTTTGTCATTTTAAAAATCTTATCAAGAATATTAACAAATCATTTCCACTGATATTACCTGCTGAAACATTGTTTCCAATAAGGTATACAAGAGGAAACTTTAGATATAGGAATAGGTAATTACAAGTCTGGAGTCAGGAAACTTCCTAAAACAGGGAGGCATATCACATATGTGGGAACCATGACTATCTTTCCAAAAATGCAAAGATTATTCTTATGCACATTAAATATTAATCACTGTAGTCTAAGGGTGAAGATTGAATCTGACCTTGGCTAGGATCAATTCCAAATAATGGATTTTCCCCTAGCAAGTTTTAGAGTTTATTTTTTACCAATGTTGGAGAAGTCTTAGGAGAGTCAACAAGTATTAATATAGCTTTGAATGTATTTAATTGAAATAAATGGAATAACAAAATTTCTCTTGCATTGTTTATTGGAAAACTGAGTCAATCATCCATCAGGTCTGGAAGCGCTGCAACCACCAAAAATTATTATAGAATTTTGTGTGGAATTCATAGTTTGACAAGGACTTTTTAAGGGAGAAACAAAACACACAGAAAAAGAAATTTTGTGCACAAACTAGAATATCGTTTGTTGAAGTTGAATACAATATACAAACGAATCTCTAAAAATTTTAAAGAAGAAAACTTTAAAAAGTTTCTTTGGGAAGGAAGAATTGCAACTCAGAGAAAACACACAGATAAGATGGTGTTTAGTTAACCAAAGAACAAACAGAAGGCTAGATGTTTTACAACAGAAGGAGAAACCCCATCTCTACTAAAAATACAAAAAATTAGGAGGGCGTGGTGGCACACATCTGTAGTCCCAGCTACTTGGGAGGCTGAGGCAAGAGAATTGCTTGAACCCAGGAAGTGGAGGTTACACTGAGTCAAGATCACATCATTGCACTCCAGCCTGTGCAGCAGAGCAAGACTCTGTCCCTACCCAAAAAAAGGAAAATGTGCTTTCCAAAAATTTAAGGATATTTCTTATTAAGTCTAAGATTGATCTATTTGTGAATTTTTCCTTATCTGAGAAAAAGTCACTAGATCCCATGAAGTCTTAGTAACCAGAAAACTTTTGTCATGACTCCAGTGAAAATAGAGATGGCATAGCATTTCCAACTAATTGCTTTGATCTAGACTTTAATTAATTAATTTTAACAATTTTTTTCCTTATGCTGTCTCATTGAGTCAGTTTTTCCAGAAACTCAAGAACAAAGAGAAATTGTTTACTTTTTTTTTTTTATATTCAAGGCATTTGATTTTTTTGTTAGAAAATCAGTAAAAGTTGGATTTCCACCTAGATGGCTGAATAGGAACAGCTCTGGAGCATGATGCCCAGTGAGAGAGATGCAGAAGGTGAGTGATCTCACATTTCCAACTAAGGTACCAGGTTCACTTCAATGGGAATGGTTGGAAAGTGCATGTAGCTCAAGAAGGCGAACCAAGGCAGGGCAGGGCACTGCTCCACCCAGGAAGTGCAACTGGCCTGAGGATTAGGGACATTACCCCCTCTGCACTCCATTTCAGACACTGTGCTTCTCCCATGGCGTTTGCAACCCACAGTCCAGGGTAATGACACCATGCTGAAAAGTGCTGTGAGTTACCAACACAGATCTAAGTGACAGCTCCAGCCAGCCCGGTGCCACAAGTTGTTGGTACAGATCTGGGTGGAATTATTAACTAGTGCAGAGAGGGTCTGTGGGATGGATCTACCTACGCCCCCCAGAAGGAGGGAGAGCTGAAAGCGGGGAGACTGATGATATGGCTTGGCAGGCCCCAACCCCACAAAGACCAGCAATCTGAAGCCTTCTCACTTGAGAGTTTCGCAGTCAGTACATCATTTCGAGCTTGACCAGGGATGATTGAGCTCAGTGGGGGGGAGTTCATCTGCCATTGCAAAGGTGGGTATAATCTCAGCTGTTTAAACAAAAGCCAGAGGAAGCCTACACAGCAGCCCAGCTGAGTATGAGGCAGCCCAGCAGTGCCTTTGCAGGCAGACAAGGGACAGACTACCTCCTTAAGTGCTCCTTGACCCCTGAATAACCAAAAAAAAAAAAAAAAGCCTCATACAAGAGAGCTTGGTCTGACATCTGCTGGTACCCTTCTGGGATGAAGCTACCAGAGAAAAGATCAGGCCACAATCCTCACTGCTCTGCAGCCCCTGTGGGTAATTCCCAAGCAAGCAAGGTCTGGAGTGGACCTCCAGCAGTCCTACAGCAGAGGGGCCTGACTGTTAGAAGGAAACTAAGAAACAAAAGAAATGGCTTCAACATCAACAGAAAGGACATCCACTCAGATAACCCATCTGAAATCAACTTCAAAGATCAAAAGTAGATAAATACATGAAGATGGGAAGAAACCAGCGTAAAAAGGATGAAATAATCAAAGATCAGACTGCCTCTCCTCCTCCAAAGCATCACAACTTCTCACCATCAAGGGAACAAAATAGGATGGAAAATGAGTTTGATGAATTGACAGAAGCAGGCTTCAGAAGGTGGGTAATAACAAACTTCTCTGAGCTAAAGGAACACGTTCTAACCCAGTGCAAAGAAACTAAAAACCTTGAAAAAAAGGTTAGAAGAAATGCTAACTAGAACAACCAGCTGAGAGAGAAACATAAACGACTTGATGGAGCTGAAAAACACAGCACAAGAACTTTGTGAAGTGTACACAAGTATCAATAGCTGATTTGATCAAGCAGAATAAAGGATATTAGAGATTGAAGATCAACTCAATGAAATAAAACATGAAGTCAAGATTAGAGAAAGAAGAGTGAAAAGAAACAAAAAAAAAAGCCCCCCCAAAATATGGGATTATTTGAAAAGGCCTAATTTACACTTGATTGGTGTACCTGAATGTGATGAGGAGAATGAATCCAAGCTGGAAAACTCTTCAGGATATTATCCAGGAGAACTTCCCCAACCTAGTAAGGCAGGCCAGCATTCAAATACAGGAAATACTGAGAACACCACAAAGATACTCCTCAAGAAGAGCAACCCCAAAGCACATAATCGTCAGATTCACCAGGGTTGAAATGAAGGAAAACATGCTGAGGGCAGCCAGAGAGAAAGGTCAGGTTACCCATAAAGGGAAGCTCATCAGACTCACAATGGATCTCTCAGCAGAAACCCTGTAAGCCAGAAGAGAGTGGGGGCCAATATTCAACATCCTTAAAGAAAAGAACTTCTAAACCAGAATTTCATATCCAGCCAAACTAAGCTTCATAAGTGAAGGAGGAATAAAATCCTTTATGGACAAGCAAATGCTGACAGATTTTGTCACCACCAGACCTGCCTTACAAGAGTTCCTGAGAGAAGCACTAAACATAGAAAGGAGCAACCATTACCAGCCACTCCAAAAACATACCAAAAGGTAAAGACCAATGATGCAATGAAAAAACTGTGTCAACTAACAGCCAGTAACAAAATGGCAGGATCAAATTCACACATAACAATATTAGCATTAAATGTAAATGGAGTAACTGCTCCAATCAAAAGACACAGACTGGCAAACTGGATAAAAAGTCAAGACCCATCTGTGTGCTGTATTCAAGAGACCCATCTCATGTGCAGAGACACACATAGGCTCAAAATAAAAGGATGGAAGAAGATTTACCAAGCAAATGGGGAGCCAAAAAAAGCAGAGGTTGCAATCCTAGTGTCTGATAAAACAGAGTTTAAACCAACAAAGATCAAAAGAGACAATGAAGGGCATTACATAATGGTAAAAAGATTCAACGAGAGGAGCTAACTATCCTAAATATACATGCATCTAATACAGGAGCATCCAGATATATTAAACAAGTTCTTAATGACCTGCAAAGAGACTTAAACTCCTGCACAATAATAGTGGGGGACTTTAACACTCCACTGTCAATATTAGACAGATCAATGAGACAAAAAATCAACAAGTATATCCAGGACTTGAATGCAGATCTGGACCAACTGGACCTAATAGACATCTACAGGACTCTCCACCCCAAATTGATAGAATACATATTTTTCTCAGCACCACATCTCAGTTACTCTAAAATTGGCCACATAATTGGAAGTAAATCACTCCTTAGTAAATGCAAAACAATGGAAATCATAACAACAAGTCTCTCAGACCACAATGCAATCTAATTAGGACTCAGGATTAAGAAACTCACTCAGAACCGCACAACTACATGGAAACTGAACAATTTGCTCCTGAATGATGACTGGATAAACAATGAAATGAAGGCAGAAATAAGAATGTTCTTTAAAACTAATGAGAATGAAGAAACAATGTACCAGAATCTCTGGGACACATTTAAAGCATGTCTAGAAGGAAATTTAAAGTAAGAAAGTTTCACTTGTTATATTGGGTTCATGATCTCATTTCTTGGGTGGTAAAACTTTATATATATTCACAATGCCACTACTCATGGAAGACAACTTTGACAACTTCAAAGTCCACATGTTAATTTAGGCTAAATTAAAAGACAGAAATTAACAGACAGACAGAAATCCCTAGCACTGTATGGATCAGAGTAGATTCAAATACAGCAATCTAAACTAAATACAACTTGTTATACTTTAATGTATTTTATTATGTCCCAGCCATGAATGCATTTTACTCTTCAGTGGATTTGTGTACCTAAGTGAGTCATTGGCTTTAATTACCCCACAATGTAAGGCAAAAATATCTGTAATAAAATGTGGTTTTTACTTATATATTTCAATATCTCTTTATTACCTATGCAAAACCTTGAAATTAGCCCTCATCCTCTTCATTGTTTCGCTAGCAGAGTGTGTTATTCCTTTGACCTTGGAGTCTTTACAGTTTAACTTAATGCCTAACATGGTAGAACATGCTTCTGCCAATTCTGTCCTTAGTACCAGTGTAGATTACTGTGTAGATGAAGGAAGAAACTGTTATACTTTCAGTTTGTGTTTCCAATTATTCATCCTATCCCAGGAGTCAGCATTTGTTAATGTTGTCAAAGTACAATTAAGGTCCACTAAATGAAGTCAGGAGTTTTCAAGGGAGTGATTGTTCTTGACTTCATTCTCTTCCTCCATCCCATTTTCAATATTGGGACTGAATAAACAGTTTTAGGCACAGCAGCTAACCAACAAAATTAGCACTCTTTTGTTGTAAACCTAGCTAAAGTTAAGTCAAAAATAAAAAAGTATTTCCTCACAAGGGGTGTGTCCTATGTGAGTGGGTCTGAATGCAGGTAGGTGTAGTGAAAATGGAGCTTCTGTTCTGGGAGGACCATTTGCTCTGAGGATCTCACCCACCTCTGCCAGTTTTGTGCATATCTTGGAAGGTCTCAGCTGTCAGGACCACTTTTCCATCATGAGATCACCAAAGACAACTGAGCACTGCAGAAGGAAATTTCAGTATGAATCCAACCTAGAGAAAGGCTAAGCTGTTTGTCATTAATTTGGATTGATTCAGATTCAGCTGGAAGGTCTCTTGACTAACTATACTCCTTTCTGACTTCTTTTGTTAGAGATAGAAACAGAGAAAGCCTGTCTGGAAAGTGTTGGCATATTTTTTTACTACCTGATTTTGGTGGTAATCTTGGCAATATTAATAATTTAAAGAGATAAATTTTACTATAATATTTTATTTTTCTTTTAAGACATGTGAACTATGTTACTAATTATTTGACCTGGCAGAGAGGAGTACACAAAGATAGCATCAGGAGGAATAGACTCAAATTTCAGATTTTCACTTGATTTAAACATGTCAATTACTGTTACTCCTTCTAATCTTCTGTTTCCTTGGCTGTGAATTGAAAGGATGGATTAGAAATTGCTAAGTCATGTACATATATAAAATTAGTAATTTTTTCATCTTAATTTTCTCATGTAAAATATTCATTTTAAATTATGTAATTTATTATGCAATTAATACAGCAACCAAATTAAATATTATAAATGAACTCTGCCATATTAGTTTTCAGATGGCCCAACATCCAAAACTGTTTTGCCAGCTCTCAAAACTTTTATCTGCTTTCTTCACATTTATCAATGTTATAACAATGAAACACAGCTTGGCGAGAACATTGGTAGCCTGAAGAAGTATAAAAGGGAGATGGGTTGCATTTCCAATTTTATTAAAATTCTTATTTTCCACTAGCTATATGCTTTTTATTCTTGGCCTAATTTCCTTTTGGCTGTGGGCAACTTTTCACGGGTTTTACAATCTCTTCATAAAACACAACCTATTCCATTATCACATTACATACCTCTACAGGCATGTAATATTTTTCTCAATTTAGAGGTGGATAAATAAAGGCAAGAACAGTTTTCAAGGTTTGAACATTTCATTGAAGTGCAATTTATTGGTTTTTGCCCCTAGTCACATGTTAACCAATATGCATAATAAAATATTTGAAACATTTTTATTTACTGATTTATAAATCACTTATATAGGTAAGAATGTTTTTTAGATAATAACCAATCAGTAAATTATAATGTAATTTTAATTTTGTTTTAATTTTTGTAAGTTATATATATAAATTATTTACTATACTAACATATCAAGGTAAAAAATTAAAAAAAAATCACTCTTTGTTCTCAGCTGTGCTAAACAAAGTTTAGGTTTTATAATCTCCAATTGTTGAAACTCCTCTCCACTGGATGAAAAGAAAACTTATACTTGATGAAGTTCTCTGTTTCCTGGGTTAATGAGTTTCTTTTTAGACTAAATAGTCTACTGAAAGCTTAACTCTTTATCAGAGTTGGCTTTATGCAGTTACTTTTTACTTTTCTGTTTATTTTATTTTTTACTTATTATTATTTTTTTTGAGTTAGAATTTCATTCTGTCGCCCAGGCTGGAGTGCAGCGGCATGTTCTCAGCTCACTACAGCCTCCTCCTTCCGGGTTCAAGTGATTATCCTATCTCAGCCTCTCGAGTAGCTGAGATTACAGGCACCCGCCACCACGCCAGCTAATTTTTGTATTTTCTTGTAGAGGTGCGGTTTCGCCATTTTAGCCAGTCTGGTCTTGAACTCCTGACCTAAAGTGATCCACATGCCTTGGACTCCCAAAGTGCTGGGATTACAGGCATGAGCCACCATGTCTTGCCTATGCAGTTATCTTTATGTTCAACATTCTCTTTAGGTTATGAGTATTTGGAGTTTCACCCTTTTCGCTGCTGCCTTGAGGATCATGTTTCGGTGAGTGAGTGAAACACTGCTTAAAGATCCTTTGTCGATAGGGAAGGGGTCTGGACTTAACATATTGCTCTTGGGATTTTGCTTGCTGGCAGAATTTATTTAGTTCCTTGCAACAGGAGACTGAGGTTCCCATTCCTCACCGTCTGTTGACCAAAGATCTCTCTCTCAGCTTCTAAAGGCTGCTTAAGTTCTTTCTCATGTGCTCCTTTCATCTTCAAACCAGCACCAGTGTGCCAAGTTCTTCCCGCAATTCAAATCTTTGATGCCTTCTGCCTCCTTCCAAGGTGCAAGCTATTGGCTTTTAAGGGCTTTAATCTGACTTGATCAGGCCCACCTGAAAGTTTCCGTGATTCAAGTCAACTGACTTGGGACTATACATCAGCAAAATCCCTTTAAATCGGTACCCAAATTAATGTTTGGAAAGCTAGAATCATGGAAGTGTCATCTTCAGAATTTTAGTTGTCATAATGTGCCTTCTCATCCCCAAAGAATCATGTCCCTCATGAAACCAAAATATATTTACCCCTTCCCAAGTTTCCCAAATGTCTTATTTTATGACAGCCTTATTTAAGAGTTCCAAATCTCATCTGTACCTTATCAGCTCAAAATTCTAATGTCTCATCAGCTACATCATCAGAATCAGATAGGGATGAGAGGGTAGCTACCTCCCTTTCTGGCTTGGAGAGAGAATTTGTTTCCAAGCTCATTCAGATTTGTGGTGGAATTTAGTTATTTGTGGTTGTAGGAGTAAGTCCTGCCTCCTTGCTGGCTCTCCACCAGGGCCTGCACTCTGCTCCTAGAGGCCAATGTCATGGCATCTGCAAAGTCCCTAGTGCTGTATAACCTAACATATCCATGTGTGTGGAGAGCTTTGCAACACCAACAACCAATTATCTGATTTTCCAGACACTGAGTGTCCAATAATTCAGTTTGATGCTAACACTAACTACTGGGAGTTATCACAGGTGCCAAAGCTTAAGGACTCAGTCCTACAAGACTGCTGGCAACTTCAGACACCAGTCACAAGTCCTGAGCCTTCCAAACTTCTTACTGACCAAGCTGTAAATTGGGGATTTCCATGACCTCTTCCTAAGATTGAATAATTTGCTAGAATGTCTCACAGGATGTAGGAAGTCAGTTTATGGGTTTATAATAAAAGATACAGGAACAGTCAAATGGAAGCGACGTATAGGGTGAGGTACGGTGGAAAGCACTCTACACAAAGCTTTCATGCCCTCTTTGGACACGCTGCTCTCCCAACACCAAGGTATATTCGCCAATTGGAGAGCTCTTCGAACCTCATTGTTCAAGAGTTTCATGGGCTTAATCTAGAGCACTGTATCCCTTTCCCAAAAGTCAGTAGGTGGGGCTGAAAATGTTAATACCTAGTTATTTGGTCTTTCTGGTGATGGGTCCCATCTGCAGCTATCTAGGGACTCCCACCCCAAGTCCATGCATGAGCATAAACACAGGTGTGACCAAGTGAGGCTCATGAAGAGTAATAAATGATAGTCATATAACTCTGGAAATTTCAGGGGTTTTAGGTCTGTTCCAGGAGCTGGGGACAGAGACCAAACACATTTCTTATTGCAGTTGGCCCTTCAGATTCATGGTTCCACATTTTATAATTCAACTAACTTTGGATCCCCCATTTTTCCATCTAATTGTTTTCATACACAGTTGAGAGACTTGAACATCTGTGGATTTTGGTATCAGCAGGGGGTCCTGGAACCAATCCTCTGCAGATGTGAAGGGCTGACGGATGACAGCATAAGATCACATGCAGTTTCTGAGGGTTGGGGAAGGACAACTTTAGCAGTCATTTTGGAGTTCTGACTTCTGCGGGTGGGATCCTCCTCAAGGATTTCTGGAGCTCTTTCTGCTCTCTCCTCATCCTTGCTACTCCTAGTTAATCAGGCCTCAATGCTGAATATTTGTGGTGCTTCCCATACATATCTACTAGTTCTAAAAGCAAGAACTCCATTCAGATTTATTTATTCCACCTTCTTGTTCTTCTTCTCATAATACACTTAATTCTGACAGTACAGACTTTTCATTTGTTCTTTGTATTTTATTGTGATTTTTCTTAAAGTGAAACTCTAATTTATCTTTGCCAAGTTTGGTTCTTATTATGGTTGCCATGGTACAATTTGGTTCTTGGGAGTAGGATGTTCAAACATGACTGTACACTCACTTTGCTCTGATATGAGTGAGGGAATCTAATCTCTTTATCCAAAATATACAGAACATATACAGAAGACAAATGGAGACTCATATAATTGAAAAAATACTGCTATGAGTGGGCAGGAGAAATGATATATAATACACCAGGGAATGAAATAGCTACTATTGTTTGTCTAGTACAATATGTGAGAAGGCAGAGAATATGAACACTGATACTACCATTTGGCAGGTTAATGTGTAGCTTCAACTTTCACAGTGAAGTAGGAAGCAAACTCATCCACTGAGAGTGAAGATGATGAAAGAAGTGAAAAAAAAATGTGTTTGGATTAAATCAGAGAGAAATTAGATCAATATATGCAGGATTTTTATTGTGTTGCATGTTATATTAATTATCATGTAATGCTTGTATACCTGATTTTGTTTAGCTTATTTTTGACAACTTGTGGTAGAACTTTGAGCCAATATATTGTTTTCTGAGTTTTTTCCAAGTGCTTTTGGTGTGCTGCAATAGTATTCTATCAATTCCAGAAATCAGAATATTCTCTGTGTTAGGTATTTGCTTTTATGCTACAACATACATGATTCATTTTTCATTAGTGTCTTTTAGTCACTTGCATTACTTTTTGTTTCTAACATAGCTTTTTGTTTTGAGACAGAGTTTCACTCTTGTTACCCAGGATGGAGTGCAATGGCACGATCTCGGCTCACCGCAACCTCCGCCTCCTGGGTTCAGGCAATTCTCCTGCCTCAGCCTCCCGAGTAGCTGGGATTACAGGCATGCGCCACCATGCCCAGCTAATTGTATTTGTAGTAGAGACGGGGTTTCACCATGTTGACCAGGATGGTCTCTATCGACTAAGCTCTTAAACATTGTACATAAAGAGGAACCAAATATATCAAAGACAAATTAATCAGCGTATTTATTCCAGCCACAGATTAATATTGTGATGATAAAGAATCTTGTATTATAAAATAATGCTGTATAAAAATTAGTCCAATCATGGAATTCAACTCATGTATATAAAATAAAAATCAAGGCATTAAAATAAATGCTGAACTAAAAGATTATGTTGTTCAAAACATGTTAACTCCCTAAAAACAGACTTTGGGGAAATAAGTGGTTAGGCATTTATACACTGTACAGAAATGTTTATCTGATCTTATTAAGAGAAAGACATTTATAAAAAAATTTTGCAGGCACCTTCATGTTTTGTTATTCTCACAATGTAGACATTAAATCTAAATACTTAAAATTTTACTGGTAAACTCAAAAGCTGTTGTTAAAACACCCTAGATCAATAGTTCATGCTTAGCAGCACCATTTGAGTGGGAGAGTAAATGTCTATATATATTTGAAGTTATGTGTTAAGGAAACAACATACTATATAAAAGCTCATTACACAAATAACCTTAAATGAAATAAACTGAATTATTTCCTTAGATATAACAAAATATTTTGTTATTATAAATAAACAGCAAATTTCTATGCTATAACCTTCTTTGCTATATGCACTTCTTTTAATTTTCCTATGAATTCCAAACGTACCAACATGAACAAATATTATTAACTCCAGTACCCTGTCCATAATTTATTTGCGGCTACATATTTTTTCCTTTCCTACACCCCTCTCTCTTTCTCTCTGTTCAGAAAATTATTCTTGGTTTTAGGGGCACAGTATAGGTTAGCACTGAAGGATCCAGAGATAATTAAAGCACAAATACAGATCCAGTTTGATTATAGACTCAAGGACTTAGACATTTACAAGTAAATAAAATGCAAAATATTTCTAGAAAATGGTCTAAATGTAAGTACATTAAAAATGTTATGCATATAATAATAAAATAACTCATGCCACTCCAAATCATATGCACTCTCCTAGGCAATATTTTGCTAGTGGTGATTCATAAAGCCCAGAGGCAAGGTGTGTAGGCTACATAATGCAATATCAAATGTTTGAATAAGTTTTGATTTTCCTAAAAATATTTTTAATAAATATTGTTCACCTGGTGATCAAATTACTATTAGAAATAGTTCCATGTGCATGCATTTGATTTTCTCTATCATGTTTGTCAGCCAAAGTATAGGATGATTAATTTGTAATGAGCCAAGTCAAAAGTTTATAAATTATTTATTGCATGCAGGTTAAATAAAAATATGAGAAACCAATTCTTCAGAAGGAAATATATAAACATAAACTAGAAAGATTACAACTATATATAAAGAAAATCAGTGTTACTGATGACATATGGATTTATTCTTTTCATTGCTTTCTTTGCCATATGACTTTGTACACGTTCATAATTATACTTTCATTGTTTGCATGCCTGTCTTGTAACAAAGCTAAGGTATTCTTGCAGGTAAATCCCATGTTTATTGCTCTTCATATTTTGATATGGTACACTTACGGTTTTTAGCATGTAATACAGGGATTATAAGACCTATGACACATACTGATCAATGAATGACAAAGACTTGGGATAGATACAAAGAGAACTAAACATACTTTGAAAAACAAATTTACATTGGCATCACAGCCTGTAGAAGGTACGTTGAAACTTAAGGAATGAACTTACTCAAGCTAGTAGATTGCCAAGACAAAATTGTCACCATTCTCTATAGAATTTAAATAGACACAGGGTCTTGATGTAATATCTAAAATGCCCAAACTAAAATAAAAATTGCTTAGAATACAACAAAACTATAGAAATATTAACTGATATAGAAAGAACAATCGACACATGCAAACACTAAGATGATGGAGATGCTGAAAATTATCTGATAAAGACATTAAAACAACTCTTCTGAAACTGCTTGAATAACAATCATGAAACCTTTCAAAACATGTGCTAAAGTAGAAAGTCTCATTAAACAAGTAGTAGATATAAAAATAAACCAAATGGACAGAAAAATACAATAATTGGGAAAAAACCTCACTAAGAACTAAATGAGAGAATTAAGATGACAGAAAAAAGAGTGAGTGAATTTGAAGATAGATCAACAAAAGCTATTAAACATGAGTAGAGATGTTTTAAAAGGCTAGAAAAAAAGCAAATCAACTAACCAATAAATGCACAAACAGAGGTAGAAGAACCTCTGGGTCAATAACACAGTGCCCAACATCCATGTTATTGAAGTGCCAGAAAGAGTGTAGTATTCAAAAATGTTTGATAAAAATTAAGCATGAAAACTTTTCAAATTTGGCAAAGACATAAAACTATAATCAAATAAGTTGAGTAAATGCAACAGGATAAATTCAAAATGATCTACACCCAGACTCATAATAATCAACCACTCAAAACAAAGAAAAAAACTTGGAAGCAGCCAATGGAAAATGACATGTTACCTATAACATGTCATGAAACACAGACTCTAATGAGTAAAACTCACATTAAAAACCATCAGCTGGGCACGGTGGCTCATTCCTGTAAACCCAGCACGTTGGAAGGCTGAGGCAGGCAGATCACAAGGTCAGGAGATCAAGACTATCCTGGCCAACATGGTGAAACCCCATGTCTACTAAAAATACAAAAATTAGCTGGGTGTGGTGGCATGAGCCTGTAATCCCAACTACTTGGGAGGCTGAGGCATGAGAATCGCTCAAACCCAGGAGGTGGAGGTTGCAGTGAGCTAAGATCACTCCACTCCACTCCAGCCTGGTGACAGAGAGAGAGAGTATGTCTCAAAAAATAAATAAAACCCACCATGGACACCAGAACAAAGTGGCACTACATTTTTAAAGTGCTGGAAAAACTGTTAACCTGGAATGCCATAGCCAATGTAAATCAGGAATATGGGTGAAATAAATACTCTCAGATAAATGAAACTTAAGAGAATTTGTAGTCAGCAGAAGTGGTCTACAGTAATACTAAAGAGAATTTGCCAGACAAAAAAGAGATGATTTTGGAAGGAAACTTGGAACATCATTAAGGAAGGACACACAAAGCAACAAAGATACAGTGGTAAAAGGATCAATGCAATAATAAGAGCTAAGGATCCTAACACCCAGATACATAAGACCCATAAAGAGATTTAGACCCAATGAGACAGAAAATTAATAAGGATATCCAGAACTTGAACTCAGATCTGGAACAAGTAAACTTAATAAGTATTTATAGAGCTCTCCATTTTAAATACACAAAATATACATTCTCCACTTTAAATACACAAAATATTGATCGGCCATTATTAATACCCATTCATAGAATAAAGCAATATTCCTGTTCTCTCTCCCTCTTTTTCTTCCTCTTTCTTCCTCTCCTTCTCTCCTTTTTTTTTTTTTTTAAAAAAGTGTGTGGTCATCTCATAATCTGTCCCCAACTTACACCCCAGCCCTCCAGCACCTTCCATCGCTTTCCCTCCTCTGCTCCCCAAATCACTAAAATAAATAAATAAATAAATAAATAAATAAATAAATAAATAAGTAAATAAAAAGAAAGGAAGGACACACAACAGAAATGGCAAATATTGAATGTATAATAGTCTATTCTTTTGTTTTTGAGACAGAGTCTTGCTGTGTCGCCAGGCACCAGGCTGGAGTGCAGTGGCGCGATCTCAGCTCACTGCAACCTCCCCCTCCCAGGTTCAGGCAATTCTCCTGCCTCAGCCTCCTGAGTAGCTGGGACTACAGGCATGTGCCACCACACCCAGCTAATTTTTGTATTTTAGTAGAGACGGGCTTTCACTATGTTGTCAAGATGATCTCAATCTCTTGACCTTGTGATCCACTCACCTCGGCCTCCCAAAGTGCTGGGATTACAGGCATGAGCCACCACACCTGGATTAGGCTATTCTTATACTGAGTTCTTTAAAATGCATGTAATAGTTTCCATGTATGCAAAGATAATTTATATAACATTTATAGCATATGAGAAGATAGTAAATATACTTATATAATGGCAATGTTTACATATTAAAATTAAAGTGGTAAATGTTAATTATAAATAGGCTATAAGTATGTACTTTTTTTAATCAATAAAGACACCATTACACATAAAACAGAGTCAAAAATCACAGTATATAAATTAAAAATGGAATACCAAAACATGTTTAAATAAATTCTTGAATGAATGCAAAAAAAAAAAAACCAGAGGAACAAAAAGACTACAGAGAGAATAAAAAAAAAGAATTAATTAAATGTTAGAACTAAATTAAAACAGATTAACTACCTTAAAAGTAAATGGACTTAAATGTTTCACAAATGCAAAGCTTTTATTTTATTAATTTTATTAAATATTCTTCATCAAAACAGAGAAGTTTTTTACCATTAGTTTTCAAGATTTTTTTTGCCCATTCTCTTTGTTCTCCTCTTCTGGGATTCCTATTTGATATATCTTGGTATACTTTTTATTCTCCCACAGGTCTCTGAAAGTCTATGTATTTTTTCAACCCTTTTTTTCCATTTTTGATATTGGATAATTCCTATTGATCTATATTCAAGGTCACTGATTATTTCTTATGCCATTTTAAATCTGCTATTAAGCCCATTTAGTAAATTATTTATTTTAGTTTTTATACTTTTCAACTCTAGAATTTCCATTTGCTTCTTTTTAATAGTTCCTAGTGCTTTATTGATTATTGAAATCATTGTCACTATATATTTCCTCTTTTAAACTAGGCTTTTTAAATTCTTTAAAAATTATTGTTGTAGCTCTTTGTTTTTCTTAACTTTTATTTATTCACATAACAACATTATGTACATTAGAGATTGCTCAAACTAAATTTTTCTTTCTTTTTCTTTGATTTATGTATAATTCACATGACAAAATTAATAATTTTGAAGTGTATAATTCAGTGGCATTTAGGACATTCACAATGTAGTACAACCATGACCTCTGTCTAGTTTCAGAACAATTTTATTGCCCCAAAAGGAAACTCCATACCCATTAAGCAGTCCCTCCCTGTGTGATTCTGTTTTGCATTGATATAAAGTAATAACTGAGGCTGAGTAATTTATAAAGAAAAGAGGTTTATTTGGCTCATGGTTCTGCAGGATTTATGGGAAGTATGGTACTGGCATCTGCTTCTGGTGAGGGCCTCAAGAACCTTCCAGTGATGGCAGAAGGTGAAGGGGAAACAGGTGTGTCACATGACAAGAGAAGGAGCAAAGAGAGAGGAGAAGAGGGGTTTGTTCTTTTCACCAACCATCTCTTGCATGAATGGAGTGAGAACTCACTCATTACCATAAAGGAGAGCACCAAGCTATTTATGAGGGATCCACCTCCATAACTCAAATACCTCCCACCAGGTCCCACCTCCAAAATTGGGGATTAAATTTCAACATGAGATCTGGAGGGGACAAATATCCAAATTATATCACTCCCAATTTTCATCCTCCAGCTTCTAGCAAGGAGAGATTTGCTATGTCTATAGATTTGCCAATTCTCTACATTTTGCATAAATGTTTGACTTCTTTCAATTAAGACAATTTTTTAAAAGTTCATTTATGTTGTAACCTGTAGCATTTCTTAATTTTTTTATGGTGTTATAGGTCTTTTACAGTCTTGACTGCTAATCTAACATCTCAGCCCACTCAGTGGCAGTTTCTGCAGATTTATCTTTTTTTCTGGGGCAGGGGTCACATTTTGCTGTTTCATTGGATAGCTCATAAAATTTTCTTGCAAATGTGCATTTTAGAAAATAAAGCAACTTTGGATTCTTATTTTTTTTTTCCTTGAGTGTTGCTATTTTTGCTGTTTTGTTTGTTTACTTACTAACTAACTTTAAAAGTAATTTCTCTAGATTGATCTATGGACTCTCTCTCCTGTGTTGTGCAGTCACTGTATTATTCTTTTTTTAAAAAAATGTTATTCTAGTTATCATTTTACTTGGTTTTCTAGAGGTTTTCACTTCTTTCTGGTCAGCCACTGATGCATTATAATTTGTAACATGCTGAAATACCTTAAGAAATAAGGTTTCATCCTCTGCTGATGTATCAACATGTGGATGTGAAAGTGTTTTTGCATTTTGGATAATTTTGAAGCTCACCTCCGTAGTTTTGTTTGGTTCTCTCAGATCTTTACTATGTGTGTACCTACCTGCATAGACAGCCCAAGACTTGTGAAAGATCCTAAGGACCCTCAAAACCTCCAACAATGTTAAGATCTTGTTAAATTTCTGGCCATTCCTCTGTTCTACTGTATGATACTATGAGGAATGCAATCAGGTTAAGGGAGGTGTTGGCTTTCCCCAGTCATTATCTAATGAATTTGCTACTTGTACTGACAGTGCCCCTGAGTGTCAGGGCTCTACCTGCCACTCCAAATTATGTCAGCCCACTCTGGCCACTTTGCCTCTGTTGTTCATAACCAGGCTTGGCCTTGCAGGGTCACCATGCTGTCCAGGTTGCTATGGTGATAGTGGAAGCCTCAGGCATAAATGCTCTAGACACCCACAGGTCTTACCTGAAGTTCAGCAGTGTTTTGGTTTATTTTCTTTTAGGAAATAAATGCTTCCCACTCTGTTTGTTGCCTTAAGTACATTCCCATGCACTTGATACAATTATGTTGAATTAATTTGTCCAGTTTGATAACTGTTTTGAGAGGAGAAAATTTGCCAAACATTTTACGTTTTTCAGAGATGAAAGTCATATCCCGTTTAATGTTATTTTTGTCTAGTATTGAGTTCATTCTCATTAGTAACCCCTTCCAATGGTTATTACTTTTTTTTTTGGAGATAGAGTCTTGCTCTGTCACCCAGGCTGGAGTGCAGTGGCACAATCTTGGCTCCCTGCAACCTCCACCTTCAAGGTTTAAGCCTGCCTAATTTTGTAATTTTACTAGAGACAGGGTTTTGCCATGTTGGCCAGGCTGGTCTTGAACTTCTGACTTCTGGTGATTCACCTGTCTTGGCCTCCCAAACTGCTGGAATTACAGGTGTGGGCCACCATGCCTGGCCTATTATTGTTTTTCTTAATGCTATGAATAGCCAATGTTAATTTAGAGTTACCTTTATCACTGCTATTTATTTTCACCATTGCTTGTTTTCTGATTTAATTTTTTTTTTCTTTTTCAAGTACAGCCTTTAGATGTTTTTCAGGGAGGTTTTCAGTCAACTATCAACAACCCTGAGAAGTTTGCTTATGGACTTTTAAATTTTTATTCGATTATAAATGCCTCCACTGGAGGTATCTGCCACCTGTTTTCAAAGCCCTGTCACAGACTCATCTTCCCATTGAAGCACCAATTTCATTATCTTATGCTCTCAGAGAATCCAGAAAGAATGAGTCAAGCGATCTAGATTAGGGTTCATTCATTACCTGGCAAGGTACAGTTAAAATACACCAGGTAGTGAATGTGTTTTGTGTGGTAGGCATAGTGTTAGTATTTTTAAAATTTTATCTTTTATTGCTACATAATATTTGTACATATTTTTGGGGTACATGTGATATTTTGTTACATCACTAGAATGTGTAATGCTTAAGTCAGGCTATCTGGGACATACATCGCCAGGAGCATTTATCATTTCTATGTGTTGAGAACATTTCAAGTCCTCATTTCCAGCTATTTTAAAATGTACTGTATATTGTTGACTATAGTCACCCTAATCTACTATCAAACATTAGAATTATTTTTATTTTGAGGTATATTCCTTCTATGCTTTGTTTAGCATTTTTGTCAGAAAAGAATGTTTTTATCAAATGCCTTTTCGATTGAAATGATCATACAGCTTTTTTCTTTACTCTGTTGATGTTATATGTATCATGTTTATAGATTTCTGTATGTTGAACCATACTTGCATTCCTGCAATATATCCTACTTGATAGGTGTATTATATTTTTGATGTGCTGTTGGATACAGTTTGTTAGTGTTTAGATCCATTGAGACTAATATGCAGTTTGAATCCAATGTTTGCTGAATTTTTGTCTAGTTAATCAATCTATTTTGAGGAGTGGAGTTTTGGAGTTCCCAACTATTGTCTTGTTGGAGTCTATTTTTCTTTTTATATCTAAGAATATTTGTTTTATATATCTGAGTGCTCCAGTGTTAGGTCCATTTTTGCAACTTCATCTGTGTTCACCAGGAATATTGGCCTGTAGTTTTTTTCTTGTGTCCTAGTTTGATTTTGGTATCAGGGTATGCGAGATTCATATAATAAGTTAGAAATAATTTCCTCCTCTCCAATTTTCTGGAATAGTTTAAGGTAATTTGCATTAGTTCTTTACATGTTTCGTAGAATTTGGCATTGAAGTGATCTAGTCCTTGGCTTTTCTTTGTTGAGAGACTTTTTATTACTGATTCTATCTTGTTACTCATCATTGGTCTGTTCATGTTTTTTAATTCCTCTGATTCAATCTAGTAGGTTGTATGTGTCCAAAAATTTATCCATTTCTTCTAGGTTTTCTGGTTTGTTAGTGTTTAGTTGTCTGTAGTAGTCTCAATGACATTTTGTATTTTTGTGGTATCAGTGGTAATGTCTTCTTTTTAATTACTAATTTTGTGTATTTGGGTCTTCTCTGTTTCTTGGTTAGTATACCTAGAGATTTTCCAATTTTATATATCATTTTGATAAATGAAGCTTTAATTTTGTTAATTATTTTTATATTTTCTTTTAGTCTCTATTTAGTACTGCTCTGATATTTTTATTCCTTCTACTAATTTGGGGTTTGGTTTTTTTTTCTTGCTTTTCTAGTCTCTTGAGGTACATTGTTAGGTTGTTTATTTGAAATATTTGTACCTTTTGATGTATGTTGAGAAACATTAAGTTTACTCGGCCCCCATGGCTCCTTTGTGGAGGATACCTTGTAGTTTGTAATAAGTGGTAGGGGAGTAACAGTTGCCTACCTACTTGGTATATTCTTGAGTTATGTGTATATGTAGAACACCTGTGTATTAATAAGAATCACCTGTCAAAGAGTAAATAAATACATGGATGAATCTCTACTCAGGCCTTCAGTCCTGGAGACTTTTAAGCCCTGCAGGCTCTCAGGCTATTGGTCCCCAGGATAGAACCACTCTTTTGGCTACCTGGGTGTCTGCCTCTCTCAATACCTTTAGCCAGCCTGGGTGGGAGTCTCCCAGCCAAGCTGGTTCTCACTAGATGTAAGCATTTATTGCTATAAATTTCCCTAGTAGCACTACTTTTTTTTGTATATTTTGTAGGTTTTTGTATATTGTTTCTATTTTTATTCATTTCAGAAAAAGTTTTGATTTCTGTTTTAATTTCTTCACTGACCCAATGATTGTTCAAGAGCATGTTGCTTAATTTCCATGTATTTGTTCAGTTTTCAAAGTTTCTCATGTTACTGATTTCTTAAAGTATGCTATTGTGTTCTGAGAAGATATCTGACAAGATTTCAATTTTTAAAAAAATTGTTGAGACTTGTTTTGTGGTCTAATATGTAGTATATCCTGGAGGATTTATCATATGCTGATGAGAAGAATATGCATCTGTTGTATGAAATGTTCTTTAAATGTCTGTTTAGATCCATTGAGGCTAATGTGCAGTTGAATCCATTGTTTGCTGATTTTCTGTCAAGTTAATCTATTCTGAGGAGTGGAGCATTGGAGTCCCAAACTATTATCTTGTTGGAGTCTGTCTGTCCTTTTATATCTAAGAATATTTGCTTTATATATTTGAGTGCTCCAGTGTTAAATGCATTATGTGGTTTGGTTGTGTTGACACCAAAACCTCACCTTGAATTCCCACATGTTGTCAGAGGGACCCTGTGAGAGGTAAATGAATCATGAGGACAGACCTTTCCTGTACTGTTCTCATAATAATGAATAAGTCTCATTAGGTCTGATTGTTATAAAAGAGGTGTTCCCCTGCACAAGCGCTCTCTCTCTCTCTCTCTCTTTGCCTGCTGCCATCCATAACTTGCTCCTTCTTGCTTTCCACCATGATTGTGAAGCCTCCCCAGCCATGTGGAACTGTAAATCCATTGAACCTCTTCATTTTGTAAATTGCCGAGTCTCGAGCATGTCTTTATCAGCAGTATGAAAACAAACTAATACGGTGCATTTATATATTGGAATTGTTCAATCTTCTTGATGAGTTGATTCCTTTATTATATAAGTACTTTCTTGATCTCTTTATTATTTTTAACTTAAAGTCCATTTTATCTTATCTAAGTATATCTATTTTTGCTTGCTTTTTCTTTTTGATTGAGTAGATTTTTTTTCCATTCCTGTACTTTCCATCCATATGTGTCTTTAGAGGTGAGGTGAGTGTTGGACACAGCATATAGTTGGGTCATGTGGTATATAAATTTTAAGTGGAAAGTTTAATTCATTTACTTTCAAGGTAATTTTGATATGCAAGAATGTATTACTGTCATTTTGTTAATTGTTTTTGGTTGCTTTGTATATTCCTTGTTCCTTTCTTTCTCTCTTGTCATTTATGGTTATGATTTGGTAATAACATTTAAGTTCTTCCTTTTCTATATTTGCATGTTTGCTGTATGTACAAGTTAGTTTACACTTTCATATGTTTTCATGACTGTAGGTATCTCTCTTTAGTTTTCAAATACAGGATTCCCTTGAGCGTTTTCTGTAAGGCCATTCTAGTGGTAAAATATTCTCTCAGTTTTTGCTTATCTGGGAATCTTTATTTCATCTTCTCTTATGAATGATAACTTTGCTGGATATGGTATTCTTGGTTACCAGTTATTTTCTTTCAGCACTTTGAATATATCATTCCATTCTCTCCTGACCTGCCAAGTTTTTGCTGAGAAATCTGCTGTTAGTCTAATAGGAGTTCCTTTACATGTGATTAGATACTTCTCTCTTGCTGTTTTTAAATTCTCCTTGTCTTTGGTCTTTGACAATTAGACAACAATGTGCCAGAGACAAGTTCCTTTGGAGTTGTATCTATTTGGGGGTCCCTGAGTGTCCTGGGTCTGGATGTGTAAGTCTCTTGCTAGTCTTGAAAAATTTTCAGGTGTTATTTTGTTTATAGGTTTTTAAATGCCATTAAATTTATTTTCCTTTTCTGGGAGATCCCAAATTTAGATATTGTGTTGCTTTATCATGTCCCATATATCATGTAGGCTTTCTTTCTTTTTTTATTCATCTTTTAAAAATCTGAGCAGGTTATTTCAAAATAACTGTCTTCTTGTTCTGAAATGATTTCTTCTGCTTAATCTAGTTTGTTATGGAAGTGTGCAATTGTACTTTATATTTTATTTATGAAATTCCTTAACTCAAGGATTGTGTTTTCTTTTCAATGATATCTATCTTTTCTTGAATTTCTCATTCAAATTCTAAATTGTTTCTGATTCTTTGTATTGCTTATGTATTTTCTCCTGACCTAACTGAAATTCTTTAATATCATTATTTTGAATTCTATCTCAGGTATTTAATACATTTCTTTTTGTTGGAATCTGTTGCTGGAGAATTACTGTTTTCCTTTGGAGGTGTCAATTTGTTGTTATTGCTCTTTTATGTTTCTGTGGCCCTTCATTGATATCTGTGCCTGAGGTGTAACAGTTACTTCTAATTTTTTGAATTGGCTTTCACTGGAGAAGACTTTTTCCTACAGCTTTGTCTGTGGTTTCATGTGCGTAGGGCACTTTAGCTTTGATTTTGGATTCTTGCAGTAGTATGGTTTTCATATAATTGCTTTGGCTGTAAACAGGATTAGTGGTGTCTAACTTTTTCAGTGACAGGGTGCAGATGTTAGTGAAGGCTGAAGGAAAATTTTGCTGGGAATGGGATACCATGTGGACCACTTTTCAGGACACCATGGTCGCAGCAATAGGCCAAGCATGCCTATCCTTAAGGCCCCTCTGTATACATATGCACTGGCACTAGCAGGTCCAGGCAGGACTATCCTTGAGCCTCCAAATCCTTGCTTGAGTGCCAGAAGTAGAAGCAGGTGGTCAGGTAGGTTGGTGAGTCCTTGGACCCCTGAGCAGTGTGTGTGTGATATGAGCAGTGATAGTAGTAATAGTAGTGGGACAAATGCTTGGGCTTTCTGGTGACACTTGCTGATGTTAGTGGTGGCTGTGACAAGCCAGACAGGCCCCCAGGATAAGTTTCCAGATGCCAGCAGTGTTGGATAGGATGGGTCAGTCTCCAGATCTCCCAACAAGTATGCTTGGGTATCAGTAGCAGTTATTTCTGGACTTGTTCTATGGTTCCCTGGTGGTCTGCAAGTGTACCTGGTGACCAGGTGGGTGGTTTGATCACTGGACCCTCATGTAGCAGTCTTTGTCACTGTCCTAAGGCTCCCCAGTGGCAAACACAGGTGCAGGCTGTGATGATCAGGGCAGGATGATCCCTAGATCCCTGGTGGTATGCTTGTGTGGTGGTGGCAACAAAGGCAGTGAGTGTTGAAATGTTGTTGTCTTTAGGGCACATGCACATATGTGGCAGCTCTGCTGTTGAGGGGGCAGCATTACCGTTAGTGACAATGGCCCCACAAAGATAAGTTTTAGACTTCCAGTGGTGACAGTGGCTGCAGCAGATGGTGAACAGAGTCTGTTGCCAGAGAACTTGGACATGGGTTGCATCCCATTGCTGAGGTGATACAGGGTTGCTGGCCCAAGACATGTGGGTTTCAGACAGACTCTAGGGAGCATGCTCACTGGTTCCTTTCATCCTGGAGGCAGCCTCTCTGTTGCTCTGCACTGCCCTTCTCCTGGCATGTAGGAAACTATGGACTAGAGTACTAGGGCCCCTTGTGCTCTACAGGGACTAACCAGCATCTCACCACTAAAGCCCTCCAGGTGAAAGTAGGAGGATGTTAGTGGGGCTTCAGGGATGTGGCAATACACAGGCTCTTGGGCCTCATGTCAGGATGCAGTTGGCTTGAGTTTGGGCTCTCAAAATGACCCTTTACTCCAGTTGCATGGGACTCTAGGATGGTGTGGGACCCAGTGTGAGCTCCCTCTCTGGAGCAATACCATTGTGCAGACTACAGGGAAATCCTTATGCTGGTCTCAGAGATTACAGGGGTTGAGGGACTCCCCTATAGCTAGGATTACAGAAATCTGCAATGAGAATGTGAATGAATCTCTTACTTGACCTCTCCTTGCACTGGGGAGCCTCTGTGGGCTTCCAGCCTGTCGCCACTGGGCTGTCCACATCACCTCCCTCTCCTCAGATGTTTTGTGTTTCCTGTCTCTTCTCTGCTGAATTCCAGTACTCTCTTTTAGATGTTCTATTCAAAGTGTGATTATCTACTCAGTAAAAAGAAGCTATTCTTTGTGAAGAAGTTGAGTGTCCTGTGCCCCTAGTCAGTCATCTGGGAAGACCTCCATCATTATTTACAAATACATTTAAGTACTCTTAAAACACTGAAATTTAAAGCACCCTACTGATTTTTTTTTCTTTTGAGAAGTGCCAAGTTTATTAGAGTGAGTGAGAGAGTATTACCCTTACATTGCCACCAACAGACATAGATCTCAGAGACACACTGACCTCTCACCAATTATGGAGAGTTTCCAGGGTTGGAAGATACCTTAGAGGTCACCCAGCTGACCCTTCCATCTGATGTGTTAACCCCTCTTAATCATCTCCCTCTAGGAGACTGAGGTCAGATTCTGTTTAACAAATGGCCATCACTGAAACTCTGGCCGGCTCTGACTGCACACGAGAGGCAGAGAATGTTTAAGCACTGTAAGGCAGTCGCAGGAAAGTTCCTTGGCTCAGGCCCCCAATGGTCCCTTTTTCTAAAATAAAAGGTTCCCAGAGTCCAGTGCAAAGTCCCTTGAAATCCCCTCACCAAGCACAAAGCACAAAAGGAGGCCTGGGCCGAGGGACTGGGTTAGCTGGATTTTGTCCTTGGGCTTTGAGAAGGCCTGGTTCTCTGTCCACAGAAGGCCTCTCTTGCAGGGTTCTGGGGCCGGCCCTTGCCACGAGCAGCTTGTTCCTCAGCTCAGGAAACTCCAATCAGAGAACATTAGGATTGCTGTTCCACCAGCTGTAGCTTGGCAGTCTTGACTCGATGCGCTTCCTTCAGGTTCCGTGCACAGACCTCTGGGTTGGAAATGAACTCCACCTGCTGCACGGGAAACCAGCCTCGCTCCCCATCCGAGAGCCTCACGCCCTCTAGCTAGCAGTCACTGCTCTGCGGAGTCACCATCACCACGTCGGCTTTCTCCAGGGCCAACTCGTCATTCTCTCGGGGCTTGTAGGCTCGAAGGCGCTGCACTTGGGGGCAGTCGTAACACTCCAGAAGGTCCAGCTCCTCTCGGCATGGCCAAGGCTGAGATCCGCCGAAGCTTTTCACTTGGCGTCTCCGTGCGGAAGAGGAACTCGGCCCGGACGCCCTGAGTGTTTTGCCGCAGAAAGAGTCGGAACAGGTTTTTGTGAGGTCGGTGTAGCCTCATTTCACACTTCTCCCCCCAGTGGAGGAGAAGGGAGCATGGTCAAATATGGGGAATCGGCTACCCTCTGGGGCCGAGACAGCAGCGGACAGTCATTGAGGAGGTGCAGGTGGACTGGACGCGCCCTCAGCTCCCTTCGCAGCCCTGGGGACTCCCTGAACTCCAAGGCGGTCAGCTCCCCGCTCTTTACCAGCCAGCGTGACTGAGAAATGAGTGGGAACATTTTGCACTTGAACTCCATCTCTGGCTCAGGTAGATTAGCTCCTCGGTCCGTCGCATTCTCTGGGTGTTGTCATTGCAGTCCCGGATCAGCTGCTGCAGGGCGTGGTGCGCCTTCGCGGCCTCTGCTTCCTCCCAGGAGCCAGGCTGTGTTCTCTTCAGAATGTTCTGGAGCAGGAGTTTCAGGCGGGTGATGCGTTGGAAGGGCAGAATCAGAAAGGACTTGAGGGAAAGGCGCTGGCAGACGGGGTCGCTCTCAAGCTTCTCCAAGACCTCTTGGAAATTGCTGTTGCTATTCATCAGGCTCTGGAAGGTGAGTTCCTGATAGGTCTGGTTGGTGACATAAGGTAGGCAGACCCGGCGGAAGTCTGGGGCATGGTTCAGGACCACATCACATACTTGGAAGGAGAAGATATTATTCTCAAAGTTCTCTTCCAGGTCTGAAAGGAACATGGCACTGACGTCTCACACATCCTGTAAACCAGGCAGATTCATATATTTACGTAATTTGCTTAGTGTCTGCAGTAATCGCATTTTGTGCCAGTTAGATTAGGCTGGGGTTTCTTGGTAGTGAGTCAGCTCACACATTTAGAGGGCATTTAGAAAGCATGTGAGAAGGTATGGTGTTAATAATAGTTGAAGGCTGGGTATGTTCCGTATTCTGCAATGTAGGCAGCACTTCTGATTAGCAAGTTCTTGCTTCTTTAAACTGTAGAGATAACTTCACAACAGTTATCTCTACAAAGGTGAGAAATATATTTGTCTGAGGTGAAAATTTAGCTCCATAGTAAAAAATCAACGTAAGAAATAGTTTTTGTATTGTTTATATATATATTTTCAGGAATGCGTGTGTTGTGTAAATTGAGAAAAGAGTTACTTTGTTTTGCTAAGTACGCTACCAAAATTTGATTACCATTTTGACAAATTAAAACAATGACATTCTAATTCGTGAATTTTAAATGGCCAATTCAACATGCATATAACGGACTGTACTTGTAGCTATTGTATTGGCAGATTACGAGTAAGTAAAATCATCTATTTCATTATACGTTTTAGTGTACTCATGCTCAGACATTAAAATTATGTATTATTTGATTCTAAATCAATTTCCTTTTATTTCACCTTTATTATACAGTGAGACCACTATACTGAATTAAAATTTTATATGTAGGTAGTTTTTTAAATCATTTATGAATCCATTTCAAAATAAGAGTGTTATATTTCTTGTAATAAAAATGTGCATTATGTTTAAATAGGTTGTGAATCATGGCCTAGGCCTTTTGATATACATTTGGTTCCTTTTGTTTCTCAGATTTCTTACAATTTTGAAAAGGATTTTGGGGAAGGGTTGGAGATCAGACTAAAATATTAACAAAGAAATTCTAGTTTTTCCACTAGGCAGTGGTTCCATATATTTAAATGTACTAAGGCCTAACCCAGTTTCTATGGGAAGGATAAGAAAAATGACCTTGTTTTATTGAAAAACCTATAACTAAAATCAAACGTACAAACCAGACCCCAATTAATTTCTCAGTAGCTTATTTTAGTGGTATTACTGACACTAGGATAGAGGCTATAAGTACCAAATATTAGTAATATTCCTCTCATAGGTCAAGGAGCAAATAGGTATGTGTAATAATTTCTATACAATTTCAATATAAATTTGATAAAACATTCAGTTTAGATAACTCAAACAAAACAGCATCAACTTAAACCTCATTTCTCATAAAAAAATTTTAACCAAATAGATCCTGAAATTAAATGTATAATATTAAACTATATGAAACCATTAGGAAAAAAAAAAACAAAATATGGGAAAAATCTTTGGAACCTAGGATTTGCCAATGAAGTTTTAGAACTAATACTAATTATTTGAAGAAAAATCGATAAATTGCATATCATCCTGATTAAAAAATTTTTTTTTTTTTTTTTGGTCGATGAAAGGAAAGAGGGACGGCACTTTATTGTTGGGTTTAAAGCAAGCAGGCACAAATTTTAGGAGGTCACCTGTGACTGAGAGTGGTTATTGTGGCATACCTGCATCTGCACAGTTCATATGGGGTATAAAGGTTAGCAGGGCCAGACAAGTGAGTTGTAACCAGCTATCTCATGGGATGGTGGTCATCAGGAGGCAGTTGTATAAGACAAATATTTGGATCCACCACATCGGGGACCTGGGTGAGGAGTAGAGCTGGAAACTGTCAAGGGTGAGTAGGCCCTGCTTGTGGTTTGAGAAAGTGAAACTTATATTCACAATGGGGACTGATGCAACATAAAAGTATAAAATTCACTATATAACAAGAATGACATAGAAGTCAGATGCTAAAGGTTACCCGAGGAAAGGAAGAAATTCGGTAACCAAAGAGATCCCACGTTTTTAACATTGCATATACATATACATATATACACACACACATATATTTTATATGTATATGTATATATGTATATTATATACATAAATATGCATATAATTATATACATGTGTGTATGTAATATATACATATGCATATAGATATATGTACATTATATAAGTATATATGGATATTATGTATGTATGTACATATATAAATATACACAAATATACATGTATGTATATACACAAATATATATACATATATGTATATACACATATACATATATGTATGTATACATATACATCTGGTGAAAATGTGTGTATATATGTATATATATAAAAATATGTACATTTGTGTGTGTGTGTGTGTATATATATACATTTGAGATGGAGTCACTCTGTCACCCAGGATGGAGTGCAGTGGCATGATCTTGGCTTGCTCTGCCTCCCAGGATAAAGCAATTTTCGTGCCTCAGTCTTCCGAGTAGCGGGTACTACAGGCACCCTCCACCACACCCAGCTAATTTTTGTATTGTAATAGAGACAAGGTTTCGCCATATGGATCAGGCTAGTCTCAACATTTCATATATTTGCAAAAATACATTAATTTGTCATTAAAAAATTACTAGTGTCTTGGCCCCTCCTCTAGTTCTTAACATAATAGTAGAATCATGTGAAGATTTTTTCCTTACTAAAGCATATTTACTATTAAAAATTGAGTGCATTCAGCTATTTGAATGCAAATTATTGAAATAAAATTAAAGTAATAAGTTGCTTTCGAAAAATTGTTATGCTACATGATTCCATCTATATAAAATTCTTGAAAAAAAATCATGGAGATGGAGAAAAGATCAGTAGTTTCTATAAAGGGGTAGTGCATGAGAGCTCCTTTGCAGTGATGGAACACTGTAATATTTTTATTTTCATGGTGGCTACACAAGCACATACATGTGATAAAATTGTACAGAACTACTCACACTCACAAGGAATGCATGTCAAAACTGGTGAAATCTGAATAAATTCTACAATTATCACCATTGAATCGATGACAATTTCTGGTTTTGACATAATACTATTAATATAATTATATATGTTGTTAACATTAGGGAAAGCTGGGTGAAGAACAACAGGACTCTATTATTTTTGCAGCTTTTAGTGGGTCAATAATTAGTTCAAAATGAATAATTAAAAACAAATAGAAGGATAGTTTCTTAAATGGTAAATGTATCTCAACTGGTTTCATCACCAATGATGAAGCACCCCAAATAGTGCTGCCTAATGTGGATCCCATTTAGCAGACTTTAAAAAGTGCTATTCCATTTGTGAATATACTCTTACACTCTGTATTGTTCTGATGGTATGTTTCCTTCCACATTGCTGCATCCTTTAGAATTCTTGTAAAGAACTCTTTTACCTCTGGGTGAATGCACTACATTAACAAATTTCTGAATCAGAGAAAAGCTCTGGTCATAGTACGCCCTAGCTGCTTTGCCTCACTGGAAGGAACCATGTGGGTGGCCAATGAGAGCCAGATGTTTCAGGTCAGTATGATGGTAAAGACTGGGTCATAGACACAGGAGAAAAGGAGATGACCCAAATCTAAAAGAGTAAAACATGACCAATTATTTTTAAAAAGATACTAAGTTGCTTGCAAAATGGTGAAGATGTTTGAATTAGAAACTGAGAATTGGCATCATTAAGACACGCCAAAAGATAACTTTCATGATTTTAGTGCCTTTGTTAATGTTATGAAGGCATGAGAATTATACTCAAAATAAAATTTCTCAAAAAAATGACAGAATATACTTATAAAAATAGGACTAATTATAGCTCTTCGTATAGTTTTAACAAAAATAAATGTATTTTATGTATGATTGCATAAATTTCCCCAGGATTGTGAAAGTTTTGAAAATGGCATCTCCTCACTGTAGTTTTCAGATGGTGGGAATTAGAGAAAACAATGATTAGGAAAGTTCTTTGCCTAGCTCTGACCAGAGCTTTTCTCTGATTCAGAATTTTGTTAATGTAGTGCATTCACCCAGAGGTAAAAGAGTTCTTTACAAGAATTCTGCAAGATGCAGCATGTGAAAGTTCTTTGCCTAGTTCTATTCTATGAATAGAATTAGATAAGTCACAATCTCCTTTTCAGAATAAAGATATGAGAATTCTAAGGACAATTCTGCTAGCATCAGAACTGGTATTATTAAGTCCTGCCACATTAGTTTTTTGGCCTTCTCCGAAAACTGATGACCCTTAAATGGCTCACTCAACATTTAATTAGTTAGGTGCACTGAGAAACACATTATCTATCCCTCAAAGTTTTATTTCTGTTCAAATAAGAAATTTTTTTACTATAAATGTTCTGAACAATTTCTCTGGAGGAATTTTAAGATTCATCTCTCTATCAATCAATCATCTATGAATCTAATTACCTACCGTATCTAATCACACACATTTGCAATCTTCATCTGTCTCTAGTACACCACCACAGCTCCATCCTTTCTGTTTCTTTATTTCTCAGGCTGTTAGATGCTTGGAAATCACATCTCAAAAGGCAGTCATCTAGCCAGTGCATCCTGTATTACATACTCTTGAGTATGATTCAATTTATATTTGCCAGTTGTGAAAGATGTCATGTATGGAAAGCTTATTAACTGATATCCAATTTCCAATATATTCCACTGACACAAATTTGCATAGTGGGAAGTTGCTAGTAAATTAATCCTTAATTTTGTCTTCTTTCTTCCCTTGGTTGTTTTTCTTTTTTCATGTTTATACTATGAAATTTTTCATTGTATAGGAAGTAGAGAAGAAGAGCATGAAGAAGCTGTGTGGATGGCTACATAGTTGGTTACTTGGCTGTACCAAATTGATTTTATTTCTAGGGACTCTGGAAGTTCAGAATTGTACTATGCCAAGCTGTCAGCAAGCCTAATTCTCAAGAAACTGTAAGCAGTCTTGTCTAGCTGGTTACTAAGGATGCAGTTACTAGGAGAGGTGTAGAGCTGGAAACTGTCAAGGGTGACCGGGTCCGGTTTCTAGTGTGAAAAACTTAAACCTACACTCACAATCAGAAACTGAGGCAACATAAAATTATGTGATATGAAATTATCATCACATGGGAACTATTGCTTCATTCATAGTTCTTCCAGGGGAGACAAAAACTAGTGCTTTTGAGAATTCCCTCTTTCACTCTGGAATAAGCAAAATAATGACAGAGTAGGAAACTTATCTATTTAAATATATTATACCCAACCATTTCTTTTTCAATCAAGGTCCACCATTTCTAATGCTCAACCAAGTTTTTGATCAGAGCTTGAGTTCACCAGAACCCCTGGAGTAGTATAATTATACAAGGTTTAAGAAGTAACAGGGGGTGCTATTTGAATTTAACTGTTAATGATGGCAACAAAGTAATGCAGGGTGTAAAGAAAAGGCTGCCCCAGGGATCATAATTTAGTCAACTGAGACTTTTCACGGCTTTATTTCTATTTTAAGTGTTTAATGCCACTAAGTTTGAGTCACATGTGGCTACTCTGAACACTAATTGACTATTTAACCAACATTTCACTTGATATATGTACTTGTAAGATTAGACAAAGTGAAAAGAGCTGAGGAATGATTGTTCTAAGACTTTCTAACAGTAAAATGTCTATAATGGCACTTCATTTTGTGTTGAAGGCATAGTGTGGATAAGAAAGAAGAAAAAAATGTCTTCAAGACATCTTGGATGACTAAGCCAATAGTAATAGTAGAAATTAAATATATATATTTATTTACATGTATTTTTGCATGTTTAATGAGTACTAGCCATTTAAGTTATTAAAAGCAACTGACAGTTTCAGGCTTTGACAGTTAATAGCAGATTCTTTTGTCAGCATTAAAAACTTTTATCAATTTGTGTGTGTGTGTGTGTGTGTGTGTGTGTGTATAGGTGTCAGGCAGCTGTTAAGCAATTGCACAATTTTTAGTGATCCCTAAAACATACTTTACATGAGAAAAATGTTTTTCCTTTAGGGGAAGAAATACAATTAAAATCAATTTTATTACTGGATTCTCCTTGGACTTATAATATTTTAGTTGTCTTCCTTTTTATTAAACAAAAAAACCTGAATTTTTATCAGTTGAAAAAAATTGGAGCATAGAAATATTTTATGCAATATTTGAATTGCTAATTAAGTGTGGGATTTATTTTAGGACCATAGTTTCTGAATCAGTGGAAATAACAGCTGTGACTGTTCATGTTGTGCATTTGAGACTCCATACTCTTAGGCAAAATGTGTAGCGTATAAAATAGCCTATCTCTAATATGGGACGCTAGAATTTATTATACATTTCTTTTTACACTGAGAAAAACTGACTGAGTTTTTTATCTGCTGTTAATGTTCTTCACAAGACACTTTTCTCCCTGCTGCCCTAGCTTTGCTATGCAGAGGATAGTTTTGTAAAAATAGCAGTTGCTTATTCCTAAGTATTTTCATCAACTTTAACCCTGTAGAAACTGATTGGAAACCTGAAAGCAATTCTACAGGGAAATATAAAATTGTTGGTAATGTGATTTGAATTTTAAAATGGTGTGTATTTTTCAGGAAACATCTAAAAAATTATAAGTCTGCTTTACATTTACATAAAACAGGCAGTAAATAGGACAAAGAAACATAATCTGCAAAAGACATTCATTTGATTCTACTTTGCCACTATGTGTTCATGGGAATACCTTAAACTCTTAGATTGACCTTATCTGCAAAAACAGGAATAATAACTAAAATACAGAAGATTTTCTAAGGAATAAATAAGATGATGCATGTGGAAATGAATTTTAAAAGCTTTATTGTGGTAGAGGTTACATACATAAACTCCATCAGTTTTAAATTCACAATTCAATGATTATTTGTATATTTACAGAATTGTGCAAACACCGCCTCAATCTCATGTTTAATTAAATGATTGCTGTGGTTGTTGCAATTGTCAGATGGCTCTCCATGCCTCCTGGCCCTTCATGATTCAATCAAATGATTGATCTAGCTATAGCCCTACATCAGCTGACCTTAGGATGTGGACATTATCCGAGCAGGCCTCACATGAAAACACAGGTCTCTTAACAGCACTGATTTCTCTGGCTGGTGACTGAGGAAGTAGTTAGAGAAATTCAAAGTGTGAGAGGGGCTTGACTGGTTAATTTCTCCATTGCTGAAGTGGAGGGGCTCCTGGGGCAATGGACTGAGAGTGGCTTCTATGAGCTGAGAGTGGCCCCTGCCTGTGGCCAGAAAGAAAATAGAGACTTGAGTTGCTAATATAAGAATTGAAGTTCAAGTACTTTTGGAGGAAAGATGTGGGGTATGCCAGCGGAGGGTTGGAGAAGTTCAGTAGTGGAGTTTTGGTAGCTACTAACAGGTGCTTTTTGAATCTATCTACCACGGGGGGCCCCTGGGACTTTAACTCTTAGAGGAAACCTGAGGCCAGGGCAAAATCATGTCTCAGGACTCTCCCATCCAAGAGGAGAGAAGGCTGGGGAACTGTTACACCAATGACAGTAAGGCATTCATTGAAGACTGCCTTATTAATCCCTGACAGTATTAATAAGCTGGCACTTATGGTGACTCCTATCCATAAGCAAAGTGTCTTTCCAGGGCTTTGAAAAATCTCTCTAAATACCATTTCAAATAAAAACAAAGAAATGGTATTTAGAGAGATGCAATAATTGGCACTGAGAAGTCAGAAGGGGTACATAAAGGTCTCAGGAATGATGAGATATTGACAGTTTCTACTACAGGTGCATTATATTTTTTCTATTTTCAATTATTTAAAAAATGTAAGCTGTGTTCTGTGGTTTTGAGACATTGCTATTTTTCTCCCACTGTAACTCCTCCTTCTGGTGAGGTGTTCCTGTTATGTTGTTTTAGGGCTTAGATCCAAGGAAGCCATGTTTGGACATTTGACCAAGAGAAAATCTTGCCTGATTATCAGGCATCTAGTGTATGTTTACTGGATTATTTTGCTGAATTATTTATTTCATTATCTGGTGTATTTGCTTGTATCTCCAACATTTACATTGGTCTCTGATTGTTTCTTTATTTCTCTCAACATTGTAGGTGTTCTTCTTACTGGATGAATCTAGAATTCTTCTATCTGCTTGATTCTTTGATGTTAGTTAATACTAACTCATGGCTTGTCATGTTCAATTTTTTTTTCCCTTGATGCACTTTTCCTGCCTCTGACTAGTCTTCAACATATAATGAGTTTCACTTTACCCCCAGCCACTAGAGTAAATTGGTCATAGAAGGGATCTTGCTTATCAGGCTGGCAGTTGCAGTTTCAGGTGTGAAGCAGAATCTTACCAATAGTTTCCTTCCACACATATAATGGTTGAGTTTCAAACTAGGTGACCTTCACCATGAGTATTTTATTTATTGTCAAAATAGCTATTTAAATATCCCATTTAGTTTGCATGCATATCATAGAGTAATATTTAAAAGAAATAAACACAAATGTTTCCGCTGGAAACATGGTATTTATATAATAATCAAAATTCAAATTATGCATCATTCTAAAGGTGAAAAACCTGTTTTCTTCAACAAATGGGGAGAGTTTGAAAACAGGTATAAACAAGCACATTTATTGTAGTATTGTTTACAATAGTGAAAATAGTAAAAATTGGAAACAATTTAAACTGATACAGACATGGACAATTTTCTTAACAAATGGAAAATTTTAAAATAATTAAGCAAGATTTATTCATTACAGCATGGTTCAATCTCCAAAAAGTCATGTTTAAATGCAAAATACATGTTGCACAATGAACATTTGCGAATTCCTCTTGTGGTTCTCAACTGTATCAGTCTGTTCTCACACTGCTGCAAGGACATACCTGAGAAGAGGTAATTTATAAAGGAAAACTTTTAATTTACTCCAAAAAGGTTTAAAGAGCTCCAAAGGGCTGTGGAGGCCTCAGAAAACTTGCAATCATGGCAAAAGAAGATACAAACACGTCCTTCTTCACAAGGCAGCAGGAGAGAGAAGAATGAGAGTCGATCAAAAAGGAAAGCCCCTTATAAAACCATCAGATCATGTGAAAACTCCCTGACTACCATGAGACTAGCATGGGGGAAACTGTCACCCAGGATTCAGTTACCTCCCACTGGGTGACTCCCATAACACGTGGGGATTATGAGAACTACAATTCAAGATGAGATTTGGGTGGGAACACAAACCATAACATTGACTGTTCTCATTGTCTTCTTGCTGCCAATTTTTGATTCTTGAACTCATTACTCATGGCCTGTATTAGCTCTGCATTTGCTGTTACCTCTCTCTAGAGGACTTCTCCATAGGTTCTTTGCTGTCTTTCTTCTGTATATTATTCACATTTTTGTGCATCAGTCTAAATGTTTTAGAACCTCCCACTCCAATGCTCTATTTCCTTATCTTTTTCTTCTTCTTTTGAGACAGGATCTCTCTCTCTCTTGCCTAGGCTGGAGTGCAGTGATGTGAGAGTAGCTCACTGCACCCATAACTCTTGGTCTCAAGAGATCTTCCTGCCTTAACCACCTGAACAGCTGGGACTACAGGTACGTACCACTATGCCCAGCTACTTTTCTAATTTTTTGTAGAGACAAGGTCTCACTATGTTTTCCAGGCTGGTCTCAAACTTCTGCTCAGTGGTCCTCCCACCTTTGCTTCCCAAAGTTCTTATCCTTTTGAAAAAGCAATTATCACTTCCTCATAGCATATTGTAAATTTATGTGTTTTGTTCCTTGATTGTTTAGCACAGAAAGTGCCACAAGAAGGTTGTTTAACTAAATGAATACATTTTAATATCATTTATAAAAAACTAAAAGATTATTTCCACATATGAATTCATATGTATGAATGACACAAAATTCCGTAAGAGACTGAAAAATAAAATTCATCATGACAAACAATGAAAGAAATTACAGAGAGTACTCATGTGGCATCAACTCCTGAAATAATGAGTTTTTAATTTAAACTATCTGAAGTAGATGTGCCAGATGTCTGGATTGGGTGAAGCAGGGTGATAGGTACTCTTGTGTTCATTTGATTAGTCTTTATAGAGTTTGGGGTGCTTGGAATAATTCAAAATGAAAATGATTAAGCAAATAAAAGACTTGAAGAGTATCAGAGATGGGCTATGGTAAATTGCTGACTAATTTTTTCCTCGTCTTGCTTTGAATTAACCTTTTTATTGCCTTAGTGATGAAAAAGTACATTTAACTTTATGTGAAAGTGAGCTATAATGAAGATATGGGAATAAAAGAAAGGAAAGTGCTTACACAAAATTAAATTGTTGACCTTAAAAGCACCAGTAAAGTACATTTTCTGGCAACAGCATTTTCTGTTTTAAAGTGGAAATCACTACCTATATAGATAAGTAAAACAGAAAAAAAAAAGGAAGGTTTTACCCTTTCCCCTGAAATTGGAAGAAGTACTTTGTAAATTCTGGTAATGATTAATTAAATAAGGAATACAGTCACTTTTATTAATTTTTAATTAAGACAGCAGGAAGCTGTTACATTATAGTTATATAGTTATGTGTTGCTCAGATTTCATTCAGAAGTCTATGAAAATTGCTTTAGTCATAATGTTAAACTAAACAAAATTTCTTCTGATTAAACTTCTATGTTTGCATTTCTTTGTTTTAAGCCTTGTGGGAAACTAACAAGAAACAAAGTTTAGACAATATCTCTTGGAAATCAGAGACTGAAGCAAAGCTAACATTCTCAGGCTTTAGTGGTGCAATCCCAGGGCTCTATGTGTGAGGGAAGGCAGGAAAACAATTATAAGCAAATGCGATTTGGGGTTTGGTGTATTACCAAGACAAATAGCCTTACAAGTCACAGAACTAGTTGCTCAGTCATGTGGAACGTCTCCAGGAGAGGGCTCCTGGAACAGTTTGTCCACAGTATGGAGGAAAGAAGAATTTATAAATCAGACACTTACCATAGTTTGACTTGCATTGGTCAAAATTTGCACAAAAAGTGTTAACTCCTTTGTACTCAGCTGGCTTTGTTATCTGGCCTAAGGTGCAGCACTAGGCAAGCCAGAGCTTCTATAGTTCCAGTTGGGTCCAAACTGGGCCCTGGACTCCTGGTGCCTTTGCTGCAGCATGTGTGATGGCAACCTGTGGCAGTGCTGTCTTCATGACCTGGGGAAGCTGAGGTATCCTGAGGTATTGGATAATGAGGAGTTGGTGAGGAGAAAGAGGATGGATAGTGATGGCCAGGGCCCTTCTTTGAGCAGAAACGGGAGACTCAGGAGACAGCTGGAGCTAAGAAAATCTACCAGGTCACAAAAGCTGTGATGGATGGTAAAGAAGTTTAGAGACTTAAAAAGTGTTAATGGACAGAATTTACCTTAGCTTAAAGCTTCAATATGTGGTAATTTCCGTGCAAAAGCAGACTGTTATTTTGGATAATTTGGTTACTGCATAATGCAAAAAAAAAAATGAGGAGTGATATTACACTTGTTGAAAGCAAACACTTTAAGCCAAAATATATATATAGTTTTTCAAGGGAATTTTTTTAGTGAAAAGGATTTGGATGAGGCTGGGCTTCCATTGTAACTAACCTAGTAGATGACAATTTGTTTTCAGGTAGATTCTGGTAGGCTCTTTGAAAGACTCATGCAAATTACACTTAATTTCTCAAGTGTGAGCTAAGGAAGCTTTTTTTCTGGAGGAATGAATTTCTTTTTTTCCCACAAAGATCTAGAAATCCTTTCTTTACATAATCTGGAACCACATCTAGTGTTTCTTGAGAAAATATCCAGGACTACCTGTTAAGAGATGTCACCAAAATGAACTGAGTTAGCCAAAAACTAGGTATTGGCATTTTGTCTTGACAGGCTGCCTGAGATGATCTACTCTGTAGGGTATTTTGTACAAAGCTTCAACTGTAATATTATGTAATAGTGTTAGAATCACTGTTTTCAGAAATCTAAAGGAATACATAGAGAATTTAAAATACAGGAAGACAAACGGCTGAGTGCATAGGCTTTGGGATTCTAGTTCCACCTCACTGGTTGCATGACTGTGCAAATTTCTTCTCTTTTAACTGTTGAGGAGTAGGAGGATAATCCTATTTAACTCAGATTTATTGTGAAAATTAAATAGGATGATTTATATAGAGTGACATACCTAAGTCCTTGATATAAGTTGATTTTATCTACTAAACAATTCTTTCCACAAATTCTTAATGTCTTGGATTAATCTTGACCGGTTTTAATCTTTTGTTTCATATTACTTTTTACAGAAGCATAGACTGCCATGATAGAGAGGGAGTTTAGTGTAAATTGATTCTTCCATTATTTTATTTAAAATTTCCTAAATGTTTCCTATATTACATTATTACCTTATTAGTAAGCGGTCATCTAGTCTCTGAATATTTTTCATGGCAATGAACTCAGTGCCTTTTATTGCTGCCTATTGGACAATGTGTCTTTTATTCTACTAAGTACAATTGCTGTAGGTCTCTAATGTGAATCATAATTTCATGATCATAGTAGTTAAGTACATTGTATTTTAACTGACTTGTTCATGAGCAATTCCCACTGACATTTGAAAAATAAATTTTTCGTGATGGCAATGATAAAGAGAAAGAAATAAAACTAATTTGTATAATAATTAGTTTAGTTTTAATTGTGTACCATTAGTATTTTCACATTTTTAATGCCTGAGGTTGAGAATGCAGCTGCACATTTGTATTATAAGTTCTAATTTGCAAGTACCCTGAAAAATTTGGGAAATGATTCTTAGATCAACTCCACCACCAACAATACAAACAGAACCGGCCATACTGAACCATAGTCACAAAAGAAACCTTTTTCTGTCCTGTAAAGTCTGGAATATATTGCTTTGATTGTTCCCATTCAGTATCTACAATAGGAAGATAAAATATTACCTTCCTCCAGGTACCAAATAGAATTAGGCAAAATAACTTGAAGGAATGCCTCTCTTCACATTATCACATTTTTCAGCTTGCATTACCCATTCCCTATGGAAATGTGTGGTATATTTTTCTTCTAATAGGGGGTAAACACTGACAGCCCATTGAACTGAAGGTTATGTTATTAATGATTGCTATGAGGGCTGGAGAGAAAGGAAAGGAATCTTGTACATATAAATGTAATAAACATCCTGTCTTTTCAATCATCAGCAGGTACTGAATTCTCTATCCAGAGGCCTGAAACGTGTAATTGATTCTGATAGGAATTAATTGAAAGAGTAGCATACATGCAGAAAATGCTTCAATTTTTTTCATGGTTTATCTCACAGTCTTGTTTCTGATTATGTATCTTAAAAAATATAGCACTCATAGAGGAAGAGAAAGGAACTGGGCTGAATTTTTAAAGTAACCATAAGGTCTTCTAAGTATTCAGATTAACACAAAGAGAAATTGAAACATGATGCTAGTGAATGGACTGATATTGTCCATAATAAGCAGATCCAGCTATTTACAAATGACAGCCTCTAGCAGCATACTTTAAACTACATGCATCTTATTTATTACAATTAGAGTAGATTGGGAGGATGATTACGGTGTCCATACTTATTTTATTTTCTTGTAAAGAATTAATTTAAAATGCTCTTGATATGGTTTGGCTCTGTGTTGACGCCCAAATCTCATCATAAATTGTAATCCTGACATGTTGAGGGAGGGACCTGGTGGGAGGTGATTGGATTGTGGGGTAGTTTTTCCCGTGCCCTTCTCCTGATAGTGAGTTCTCACAAGTGTTGATGGTTTTGTAGTGTGGTATGTACTTCCTTTCTCCCTCTGTCTCTCTCTCCTGCTACCATGTAAGAGACACCTTGCTTCCTTTTTGCCTTCTGCCATGATTGTGTTTCCTGTGGGCTCCATAGCCATGCAGAATTTTGAGTCCGTTGAACTCTTTTTGTTTATATATTACCCAGTCTCAGGTTGTATCTTTATAGCAGTGTGAGAATAATACAGCCCCCAAAATGTTATTGGGTAGCGTTTCCAATGCATACATGGGGGAAACTCATGAGTAACAATAGTCTTGTTTTCATCTCAGTATCTCCCTCTACTAGTCCTATGAAAGCAAAGAAGTTTCTGAACTCTGAGTCACTATATTATATTTTGTGAAATAAAGGGAGCCTATGTGCTGCTTACATCATTGGGACTTTGAGATCAGATGATTTCACATATGTTAAAATATTTTATTAAAAGGATTTTATGTAATTGAATGTTTAATTCCAAGCAGATAGACTTTTGGAATTTTATCACCTGGAAGTATTATTAAAATTTAAATACTTTAAAATGAGTTTTTCCACCAGATTAATATTCTATTGCTATAAGTAGGCAAAATGAGTATTAATATAGTTTGAATATGTGTCCCTACCAAATCTCATGTTGAATTGTAGTCCCCAGCCTTGGAGGTGGGACCTAGTTGGAGGTGCTTGGGTCATAAGGGCAAACCCCTCATGGTTGGTGCTGTCCTCATGACAGTGAGTGAGTTCTCATAAGATCTGGTTGTTTAAATGTGTGGCACCTCCCCCCCAGTTCCCTTTATTTCTCCTGCTTTTGTTGACATGCTTGTTCCTGCTTTACCTTCTGCCATGAGTAAAAGTCCTCCCCAGAAGCTAAGAAGGTGCAATGACATTCTTGTACAGCCTGCCGAATTATAAGCCAATTAAATGTCTTTTCTTTATAAATTGCCAAGCCTAGAATGGCCTAACACAGACAAACAGTACCAGATGTGGGATCTTGCTATGAAGATATCTGAAAATGTGGGAAGTGACTTGGAACTGGGTAACAGACAGAGGTTGGTAGAGTTTGGAGGTCTTAGAGGAAGACAGGAAGATAAGGGGAAATTTATAATTTCATAGAAACTGGTTAAATGGTCGTGGCCAAAATGCTGATAGTGACATGGATAGTAAGGCCAGGCTTATAAGGTCTCAGATGGAAATGAGGAACTTATTGGGAACTGGAGCAAAGGTCATGCATGTTATGCCTTAGCAAATAACTTGACTGCATTCTGTTCATGACATAGGAATCTACGAAAGTTTGAACTTCAGAGTGATGACCTAAGATGTCCAGTAGAAGAAATTTCTAAGCCACAAAGTGTTCAAGATATGGTCTGGCTTGTTCTAACAGCATATACTCAGAGGCAGGAACAAAGAAATGGCTTAAAGTTGGAATTTATATTTACACAGGAAGCAGAGCATAAAAGTTTGGAAAATCTGCCACCTGGCCATATGGTAAAGAAAAAAAATGCTTTTTCAGGAGAGGATTGCAAGCAGGCTTTGGAGTAATCATTTGCTAGAGAAATTTGTATAAATAAAAAGCAGCACAATCCTGATAGCCAAAACAATGCAAAAAGGCCTGAAAGGCATTTTGGAGATCTTTGAGGTAGACCCTCCCACCACAGGCCCAGGGGTCCAGGAGGACTAAATAGTTTTGGGACCCAGGCCTGGGGCACCACTGTCCTGGACCATCCTAGGAGGTTTCTCCTTGCATCCTGGCAACTCTGGCTCCAGCCTCCATTCAAAGGGGCCCATATAAAGCTTGGGCTGCTGCTCCAGAGGGTACAAGTCATAAGCCACATGGTGTTAAGTTTGTAGGTACACAAAATGAAGAAGGCTTGGCTGTCTCTGCCTATATTTCAGAGGATATATAGAAAAGCCTGAGTTCCCAGGCAGAAACCTTCTGGAGGGTCAGAATCCTCACAGAAAACATCTACTAAAGCATTGTGGAGGGAAAATGTGGGATTGAAGGCACTGCCTAGCACCACTGTGAGAAGGAGGCCAGCACCCTCCAGTCCCCAGAATAGTAGATCTACTGGAAGCTTTCACTCTGTGCCTGGAAAAGCCATGACACTCAACAACCTGTGAGAGCAGCTATGGGGATTGACCCCTGCAGAGACACAGGGGCAGAGCTGCTCAAGATCTTGGGAAGCTACCCCTTGAATCAGTGTGCTCTACATGTGTGACATGAAGTTAAAAGACATTTTTTTGTAGCTTTAATACTAAATGACTGCCCTGATGGGTGTAGGACTTGCTTGGGTCTTATAGCTCCTTTCTTTTAGCTGATTTCTCCCTTTTGGAATGGAAATGTTTACCCAATGCCTGTAATCTCATTGCATTTTGAAAATAAATAACTTGTTTAATTTTACAGGCTTATAGGTGAAAGAAGCTCATCTCCAGAAGAGACTTTGGGCTTTTGGGAGACTGTTGAAAAGGCATGATTGTATTTTGCAATGTGAGAAGGCCATGTAGGGGGCCAGGGATTGAATAATGTACTTTGAATATGTGTTCCCACCAAATCTCATGTTGAATTGTAATCCCCAATGCCAGAGGTGGCACCTGGTGGGAGGTGTTTGGGTCATGAGGGCAGATCCCTCATAGTTTAGTGTTGTCCTTGTGATAGTGAGTTTTTGTGAAATCTAGTTAAGTGTGTGGCACCCCCCCTTCAGCTCCCTCTCTTTGTCCTGCTTTTGTCATGTGATGTGCCTATTCCTGCTTCACCTTCTGGCCTGAATAGAAGCTCCGTAAGGCCTCCCCAGAAGCTGAGCAGATGCCAGCACCATGCTTGTTCAGTCTGCAGAACCATGAGCCAATTAAATCTCTTGTCTTTATAAATTACCCAGATTCAGCTATTCCTTTATAGCAATGGTAGAATGGCCTAACACAATTCTATCTCTAAATACACAGCCACTTATGTATATTAAAATATACATACATTTTTAGGTTTCATTCATCTGTGACATTTAGTAATTTTTTTACCAGCCACTTTTCTAAGTGGTATCTTAAAAAAAATTTATTTGCATGTTGAATTTATTTAAAATTACTTAAAAGTCTAGAAAAACTGCTCAATATATTGCAAATTGTTCAAGATATACATTACTTGTTTAAGATTGCTAATTTTCATAGCAATCTTAAGAGACAAAATATGTTAATAAAGTAGTTTATAGATTACAATACTGTAGATATCTTTATTCTGCCCAAGAAAGGAAACAGTATATACTATTTTTAAACATAATATACACTGAATTTATATAAGATATATAGAGATAAAATTTAATTTCCATTTTAAAGAAAGAATAAGATATTGTATATACTGTTTGATTTCCTTAGATAACACATACTACATAATCATAAAAGTATTTGAAAAATAAATTAATATAAGAAAGTTTTGGAAAAGGGATTAAGATATCTAAACATGATTCAACAATGCTAAAATGACAATAGTAAAACAAGACAATTTTCTGTATGTGTTGAGAATAAATATGTGATGAATATATGCTGAGAGTATCTGTCAGATATTAAACATAGACAAAGCAGTTCTGATTACAGCATGAGAAATAAAAAGGCTAAACCTGAATATTCCAATGCAACAACCTTAGTTTTCTTTTGAGCATTCTGAATGGAGAAAGTTCAGAATGAAATGCTATTTAAGTAGTTTTAAGTAAATATCTGAAGAGTGTGTGGTGTGGAATAGATGATCTCCTTCAATTTTCTCTACCTTCATATTTCTATATTTTAAATAGGGGCAATGGCCATTGTTTATAAGGAGAAAATGCAAAGACTAGAAGATAAGACTTAAAAAAGCCATAACCAAGAAATGATTGGAAGAATTTTATTGGCAGGTGACTACGTTTCTACGTTTTTTAAGATACCACTTAGAAAATAAATTTGCACTGTCTCTTTCTACATTCTTGAGGCCAAGAGTGAGAATAATCATCAAATAGAGTAAACAGCTCTTACCTGAAAACATTTTGTATATGTGAAATGTGGATAGTGGTGGTGCCTGTCAGAACTTAAATTTGTTTGTATCTTAAATTGGGAGAGATTTTAATTTTTAACCTTGTGTGAATATTAATACAACTTAGTAAGAATAGACTAATTAATTTTACAAGAAAATAATCATAGAAACTGTATATTGGGTTCCAGTGATAGCTTATCTTTTTGCTATCATTTTTTCTCTCTTTTTTTGCTATCAAATATAACTGAATTTTAAATTTATTTTTCCTGCATTTTTTTCAAATAACTCAAACTTTTCTGATATTGTTCAACTAAGGTAAACATGTTTTGTATAATTTCAAAAAACGTTTTCTTTCCAGACACTCTATAAATAGTCTATATCCTCTTATAGTCCTGGTGGGGGAGGGGGGATGTATGCGAACTGCTTTGTTGAGTACCTCTGAGACTCACATAATTACTGCAGAAAACTCTTTAGCAAACTTAGTTTTCAGTCCCTTTAAGAGAATTGCAGAGTAAAGTTGGTTAAACTGGATAGCCAACTGAAGTGGCAGAGTAGACCAGAAGCCAGGGAGGAACAGCAAGGTAGGAAAATGGAAAAGGCAGAGAGAATCTCAAGGTCCAGGTAAGAGAAAGAGTGGTCTGTGGTTTAACATCCCTCCAAGTATTCTTATACAGTTTGCAAATGATCAGATTTGTTGTATTCAGTGGAATACAAAAACTATACTCAAAACTTCTTTTGAAGTTTGGCCCAATAGTTTCACAATTTATTCTTTTGCTATACTGATTCCATGCCTCAACTCCTATGTTTTACCTGGATAGTTTAGGAAAACCCTATTTGTTTTTTAAGACAGTTGATTATCACGACAGTAGTCCCTCTTTATCCATAGTTGCACTTACTCTAATTTCACTTACCCATAGTCCACTGCTGTATAAAAATATTAAGTGGAAATTTCCAGGAATAAACAATTCATAAATTGCACACTGCTTTGAGTAGGGAGATGAAATCTCCCACCTGCTGCCCAGGACATGAATCATCCCTTTGTCTGGTGTAGGCACACTGAAGATGTTGTTCACCCATTGGTCATCAACATTTTCTGCTCCTGACATCCACCCACTAACAGCCTCATGGTTGGATAACTCAGGATCACCTAAAGCAGATGATGATTCTTCTGACATATCATCAGAAGGTCAATAGTAGCCTAACACCATGTCACCTCACTTCATCTCATTATGTAGTCATTGTATCATTTCACATCACCACAAGAAGAAGACGGGTGATTACAATACAATAAGATCTTTTGAGAACTCAGTCACATAGTATTTATTACAATATATTGTTACAATTGTTCTATTTGTTAGTCTATTACTGTACTTAATTTATAAGTTACAATTTATCATAAGTATGTATGTCTATAATGCTTGGATATATTAAAAAACATAATGTATATAGGGTTCAATTCTATTCATGGTTTCAGGTACCCATTGTCGTTATTGGAACATATCCCCCAGATAAGGGGTTGGGGGAGAAACTACTCTATGTTTTTATGTAATTAATAATTTATTTATTTATTTGTTTACTTACTTACTGAGACAGGGTCTCACTCTGTAGCCCAGCCCTAGCACAGTGGCACAACTATAGTTCACTACAGGCTTGAACTCCTGGGCTCAAGCAATTCTTTTGCTTCAGCCTACCAATTAGCTGGGACTACAGGCACAGGCCACCACACCCAGGTTAGTTTGTTGTTGTTTAAGAGATGAGCTCTCTCTGTGTTGCCCAGGGTGGTCTTGTGTTGGGATTCACTCAGGGTGGGTTACAAAATATTAAAGGAAATGTTAGGGAAGTTATGAAATTATAGTCTTGAACCTTTTGGAAGGCTGAAAGTTTTTATTACCTTATGAAACAGGCTGAAGGCAGCCAGTTCTTACATTAGAGTATTAAGTCATAGAGTAAAGATTAGGATAATAAAAGCTTCTTTAATTAAGTTTGTTTACTCCATATTCTTTTGTCTCTACTCTGTTTACTCATGTAAACTTTGTGCTGGATGGTCTTCTCAGGGGGAGGTCAAAGAGGAATTACCTGTTAATGGTGTTTATTCTAGGCCCCAGAACCAAGATCTTTTATCATTTATAAAACCACTCTTTTCACCATGTTAGTTATGCAAAAGCATGTTAACTTAGAACCTCTGTTATTAAATCTATACTAAATAAATGTGAGGAGGAGCAGGGAGTGGTAGTCAGTCAGCTGCAATTGCACTCTGAAAGCAGCCAACGACTGTCCTTAGCAAACTCAATTCACTATATTCTAGCATGGGTGAGTACATTGATTCATCCAGTGCTGAGTCCAGGTCTGCAAGACAGACCTCTGCAATTAGTGATCAAAGTCTCAGTTTTGCACTCCTGGCCTTAACAATCCCCCCACCTCAACCTCCCAAATTCTGTGATTAACATATGAGGTACTGTGCCTGGCCCAATAATATATTCTTAAATGTTAATTTTGTTCTGATTTAGAAATTTAGTTCTTTACCTGACCCTGAAGGCCTGGCTTCATCTCCTTTCTCTTTCTTTTAACAGAGAATGAAAGGTATTTGCAATTTAAGAACAATATGCTACCAGCTCTGATCTCTGCTATTATTCCCGAGGCAGGTTCAGATTTACTAAATTGAACACCACTTCAGGCCTACCAGTGCATTATAAATGTATCCTGGTGATTTACCTCATAACTCACACAGCACAATCTGGAGGTGAAGAGCTTGATTTCTGCACTCAGTTGAGCTGTGTAAATAGTAAGGAGTTCTTATAATTTTGTATCCTAAAGAGCTTTATAACCTATAATCCTATGTTTGACCATTTACTCTCATCCTTTCTTTACTCCTTTTTGCTTCATATTATTGAATGATAAAAATTACCTTGGTCTGTTGCTTTATGAGTGTTTTCAAGTTACATAATAAGCTCTGGTTATTTTTTTCTGTGCTAAATGATAAATTCCTTGAAAAATAGGGACTATTTCCTTTTTTTTGAGTATTACTAAATAGATTCTAAGACAGTTAATGAACTCTTAAACACTATATCAATATATTTTCATTTAGTTAAAGAAATGAAGTTCATTACTCTAATTCCTAATTTACTCACAAATTTTAATTTAGAAGTTAATTATTTGTGATATGGTTTTCTTTTTAATTAAGAAAACACTCAAATATGTATATGGAATAAGCAGTTAATTATCTGGTTCTGCTAAACGTTGTATGTAACATAAGAGTTATTTTAATTTTAAATACTGATGATCTCTCTGGATGTATTGTGATATTATATCTTGATTGGCAATTGCAAAGGAGTTTAGAACAGTCAGGAGTGTGTTTGTGTGATTGACTGTCTCCATTGTGTTTCATACTTACTTTCAAATATATCAAATTGGAGTGTGCAAGTTTGTACCTTCTTTGATCATTACTTACATATGACATTGTGCTAAGTCTTATCTCAAGCCTAGCAGAGTGAATGGCAGGCTGCATAGTGCAGCAACAGCTATTTCTTTTCCTTCTGAAATATTGATGACCACAGAACTTAATGCTGTGCTTAGCCTTGAACTGTGATCACAGCCTGCTCCAACTGAAGCTTAATGGGCCTAAGGGCTTATTGACTACTAGGGAAGGCGAGTGTGAGAACCCACTGACAAGGTTTAAGTTTCTAAGAAATAGTATTAAGAAAGCAAATTATTAATGTTATTTTTTAAAATTAACCTAGAGAAATGTCTAAGATAACTTCTTTTCTTTTGGAAGAAATGTTGATGTGCAATGATAAAAGAATGCTGCACTCAAATAAATCAGAAATGATTTGTATGCTAACCAAAACAGTTAACACTGAAACTAGCAACTTTATTCAAACACTGGTATATTTTAGAAGGGAGAGAAAAACCTAAAACAGGCAGCAGCCCGTCCAGCATAGCTGCCAACACTGAAATGCCGCTCAGCCAGGATTAAGCTAGTAGTGAGAAGTGGAGGAGTATATTAAGTTGAGCAAATATTGAAGCAAGTGCCTGCAGAAGGCAAATCAGTTTATTCAATGCTTACTCTCCATTTTCCTTCCCCACTCACCAATTTACTCTTTTGGATGTTTAACAGATATTTGTTGAATGAATAATTTTCAAAAGTATACTCCTGAGTTACTCTGTACTTCAGTAAATTTAGTACTTACTGATGTTTACTTGATTTGGAAAAGGATTATGTGGATGTAAAGACAAACTTCAAGTTATAAAATACAGTGTGAAAGAAAACTTTTTTTATATTATTTAAGTCACATAAAATACTGCACAGACACATGCACGCTTTTCTTCTATTTTCAGATCTACTTTGTATAATGTGACTGTTGTTGACATGTGTTTTCAAGACAGCTATCATCTTAGTTTTTTTAGACTGTTCTGTCTTGATATTTATCCCGGATTCATATGTTTACTTACATACTGTTAAACACAGAGAACAATTTAAAACAAAGGAAATGTCTTTCCAGGAGCTTTCTTTTACCTCCAAGAAGTTTTGTAAGCCTTTTGACAAGTTTAGTGTCAAAGAAAAATTTATCAGTTAGCAAATAATTTTAGTGGGCAATATAGAGGCCACCAAAGAGCCTGAAGTAGAGAGTTTGGAATGTTGAATTTTATGACCAAGGTATATATATGCCATTATAGAGCCTAATTCTGCACTACAGATGTCATGAAACTATATTGCCATTAATCTTCTAAGGTGAATTTTATAAGAAGACCTTGGGAAAATGCATGAAAACACAAAACAGGGAAACATGCATTAGTTTTCTTGGATTATAGTTCCCTGGAAGGATTAGAGACTTGTTTCACTTGATGGCCTCTTTTAACAGTACATTTGGGGGCGGGGGCGGGCGAGGAAGGACCAAAAAAGAAAAAGAAATTGAAAGAAAATCTAATACCAATCTTAGCAGTGTATTAAGTTATCAAATTTTAATGTTGAAAAAGATCTTTTTTTTTTAAATGGCAGATTTATTTCTTTATACCAATGATGGAATGTATTCTCTCATATCTTAAATAAATGGATAGTTTAAAGCTCAGAGCTGGTGGTAAGGATACCCATGTCACTTTGAGTGGGGAAATTTGGAGTGTAAGCCTCAGCTCTGTTGCTTAAACCTAAGTTAGTCTCTCTGTCCTTATGAGTAAGCATTCTGGAAAATACTATAGAGTAATCAGAATTTTAAAAATTCTGTAAGGGTACTTACTAGCTTAGCAATATATTGATGTTTCTTTTTTACCCTGCCAATTAAAATAATCTTTTCTTTTGAAAAGGAAGATATCTCAGCAAAAGACTGCAGTTCTATACATTTCATTATTTTTTGAAAATTTGTATTATGAAGAATTACTCGTCCTCATTCACTTCATGTCTTCTTTTAAATATAAAGAGGCATCCATTAATCTTTATTTTATTGTCTCTAGATGAAACACTTGTAGGGGCCAAAGGAAAATTTCCCTTTAGCCCTTTGAAGGTTTGCTGAAAAATCAGAAAACCTGGCTTCATCAATTCAGATGTGAAAATTTGCATCTGTAGATAAAATTTTCTATCTACAGATGCAAATTTTTTTCACAAAGACAGCTTTGCAGGGCTATCTCTGTTTGCAAGACTTCTGAACAGCCATCTCAAAATGTCAAAAAGGTGTGTTTTACGGTTAAAAAAAATTTGATTTTCTTTACTCACAAACCCCTACCCCAAAAACCCACCACTACCACCACCAACAGTAAAAACCCTGTTTCTCAAGTATTCCTCATAGTCATCAAATCCTTCTAACTCCTCCATATACTTTTAAATAGTAAAATTCACATCCTGACTCAGAGACACAGAAGAATGGAAGAATAATTTTGATATAGAATGCTTCAGAGGTGTCATTTTACAGAAATAGCAAATAGTTTGGAGGGTGGGATGCTGAGAGATTGCTGAAAAGTTCTCTGGGAACTAGATTGAAACAGGCCTCAAGCGCTATGCTAGTTTATTTAAGTACTTTGATTATTTTTTTTAAATAGAGGAGGTATTGATGTTTTTCAGGAAATGATATATCTGGATTTGTATTCTTTTGCATGAGATCCTCTCAGGGGTAGAGAGGAGAACAGATTGGAGGTGGAGGCTGTAGTCCACAGAGTAATCAAGAGTTAAGAAGTTTCTGTAACAGTCTGGATAAGAGTGATGGGGTCTGGCCAAGAGCACGACAGTGAGCATGGGAGAGGAAGAATCAAGAGAATTATGAGAAGGAGGTGAGAAGAGGGAAAGTTAATAATTTTCTTATTTGAGCAGGTGAATAAATGGAGATTTTCTATAATTATATTTTTAATTTTTATATATACATAATAGGTTAGTATATTGTGTTAGTCCATTCTCATGCTGCCAATAAAAACATACCCGAGACTGGGTAATTTACAAAGTAAAGAAATTAAATGGACTCACAGATCCACATAGAACTGTAAAAGCTTCACAATCCTGGCAAAAGCAAAGGTGAAGAAGAGCAAAGGCACATCTTACATGGCAGCAGGCAAGAGGGCATGGGCAGGGGAACTCCCCTTTATACAACCATCATATCTCATGAGACTTGTTCACTATCACTAGAACAGCACAGGAAAAACCCACCCTCATGATTCAATTCCTTCCCACCAGGTCCCTCCCATGACCCATGGAGATTATTATAATTCAAGGTGAGATTTGGGTGGGGACACAGAGCCAAACCATATCATATAATTATGGGATACATGAGATATTTTGATATGGACATATAGTGTCTAATAATTACATCAGGGTTAATAGGGTATCCATCACCTTAAGCATGTGTTATTTCTTTGTGTTATAAACATTCCTATTGTACTCCCTTCATTATTCTAAAACGTACAATAAATTACTGCTGACAGTAGTCATCCTGTTTTGCTATCAAATGCTAGACCTTATTCGTTCTATATAACTATATTTTTGTACCCATTAACCATTCTCATTTTCCTCCCCCCACTCCCCACTAACCTTCCGAGCCTCTGATAACTGACATTCTACTCCCTATCTGAAATGGGGATTCTAATCACAATTGCATTAGGGTGATTAGAGAACAGGAGAAGAGTAGGGTGGGTAAGTGAGCAGAGGGTGGTAACATCACTTAGAGACTGTTCCTGTTAGAATTGTCTATAGAACATCATAGCACAAAACAGAAGTTTTTATCAAATGCTTTCTAAAGTAATGAAAACTCTATCTCTTCAATTGTTATTAATTTATTTGGAAGTGTTTAAATTTCAGCATTTACCCCACTTGAGGAAAAAATACCACATAGCATTAATCATATATTCTGGAGTTCAGATAAAAGGTCAGAGAAGCAGTGTTTATGGAACAAGGAGTCCCTAAGGGTTCACTCTCTTGTGATACTTCCTCCTAGATGCATTTGGTTGTCACAGAAACAAAAATGCATGTGCTACAAACATTAAGCATATTCACATGTTATGTTATTACCTATTTCTACATGGCTAAATCAATATTATTTTCTGTGTCTTTGTGTTCATAAGAAATTATCAACATTTGAATAATAACTTTTAAAGTACATTGGAATATATATTCACATATAATCCTTGCAAAATTTTTTGAACAAGGCAAGAAAATGCCATTGCTTGTTAAAGAAAATTTAAAAATAGATGAAGGCTAGATATATTTTCTAGGTTACAGAAATAAATCTATTTATATATGCAAAATTTGAATTTGAACCTAGCTTTCCAGATTAAATTTAGTGCTATTGTTAAATTATCATGAAAAGCAAGAGTTAATAGATGCATAGTACTTTTCAAGGGAAAGCAAAACTCTCCACCATAAAAATCTGCAGGATTCTTAAACTGCCACGATCACTGCAGATGGCAATGTAGAGTGAGAGGACTATGACAGCTAAGTGAAACTGCATTCTGATGGAAGCAAATAGGAGAAAATCATCACCATAGCCCTGGGGAGACTTACCAATTTCTGGTAAATGTTACTGCTTAATTACAATATTATGAAGATGTCTCATACTATGAATTTTTTCTGAGGACTCATAGAAGGGCAAAGTGTATTCAGTTAGAATTGACAATTGAACCAGTTTACAGTGCAGTCATAACCATAGGACAACTCAGAGTTCAAGGTCCCAATGTATAAGAAGAAAATAGAGATTATCAATAAGGCACTCTGGCTGAAAGAATAGACAGATTAACGGAATAGACTAGAGAGACCAGAATAGACTTACATAAATATAATCACCTATTCTCTGACAAAAAAGAAAAGACAGTATAATGGAAAAAAATATAATGTTTTTAACAAATGTACTACAACTGGGCATCCACATCCAAAAATAAATATTAAAAAGACTCTAGACACAGATCCTATGGCTTCACAAAAATTAACTGAAAATGTATCGTAACCTAAATATAAAACAAAAAGCTTTAAAACTCCTACAAGACAGCATAGAACAACAATCTAGATTAGTTGGGTATAGTGATGGAGTGTTAAATTCAACACCAAAGATCTAATCCATAAAAGACATATTCAAGATGGCTTTATTTAAAATAAATACTTCTGCTTTGCAAAAGATATTGTCAAGAGAATGAGAAGACAAGTCACAGCTTTGGAGAAAATATTTGCAAAAGACTTATTTGATAAAGGACTGTTATCCCCAATATATAAAGAATTCTTAAAATTCAGCAATAAAATATATTTTTAAAAAATAATCCAAATACCCGAGTAGAGTCCTCACCAAATAAGATGTGCAGAAGGCATATAAGTGTATAAAAGGCTGTTCAATATCATACATTCTTAGGGAAATGCAAATTAAAACAACAATTACACACCTCTTAGAATGACCAAAATCAAAAACATTGACAACACCAAGAACTCACAAAGATCTAAAGCAACAAGAACTCTCATTTGTTGCTGTTGGAAATGCAAAATGTTACAGCCACTTTGGAAGACAATTTGGCAGTTTCTTACAAAACTAAACATACTGTTAGTATAAAACCAACCAATCACTCTTCTTTGTATTTACTCAAAGGAATGAAAAATGTATTTTCATACAAAAACCTGCATATGAATGTTTAAAGCAGCTTAATCATAATTGCCCAAACTTGGAAGCAACCAAGATATCCTTCAGCAGGTGAATAGATAACTACACGGTGGTACATCTTAATAAGGAACTATTATTCTGGACTAAAAAGAAATAAAAAGACATAGAAGAAACTAATACATATTACTAAGTGGAAGAAACCAATTTGAAAAGGCTCCATAATGTAGGATTCTAACTATATGACATTCTGGATAACATCAAATTGTGCGGAGATTAAAAGGATCATTGGCTTCTAGGGAAAGGATGGCTAGATGGAGTGAGGGGATTTTTAGGGCAGTGAAAATATTTTGCATGATATTACAATAATGGACATGCCATTAATTATTATCAAAATCCATAAAATGTACATCAGGAGTAAAACCAAATGTAAACCATTGATTTGGGTGATGATACAGTTTGGATGTTTGTCCCCTCCAAATCTCGTGTTGAAATATAATCCCCAGTGCTGGAGGAGGGGGTGCATCATGGGGTGGATCCTTCATGAAGGGCTTGGTGCCATCCCTGAGTGAGTTCTCACTTTGTTGATTCATGTGAGAGCTGGTTGTTTAAATGAGCCTAGCTGCTGCTCTTTTGCTCACTTGCATGTCATGTGACACACCTGTTCCCTCTTTACCTCCCATCATGATTCTAAGCTTCCTGAAGCCCTCACTAAAAGCAGAATCTGGCTCTATGCTTCTTGTGCAGCCTGCATAACTGGGAGCCACAGTAAACTTCTTTTCTTTATAAATTACCCAGCCTTAGGTATTCTTTTACAGCATCACAAAAAGACTAACAGAAGTGATAATGATATATCAGTGAAAATTCATCAATTGCAACAAATGGACCACTCTGGTTCAAGATGCTGGTAGAGGAGTAGGTTGTGCCTTTGTGGAGGCAAAGTGTTATGTGGGACATCTCTGTACTTTCCTTTCAATTTGGCTGTGAACTTAAAACTGCTCTAAAAAATAATGCCTATCTAAAAAAGAAATAAGGCACTCTCGATTATTGGTTGAAGTCAGTGAAGGCTGTTATCTTAAAATTTTGTGATGGGATTATTGAATAATTATTTCTACTTTCTCAATCTACACTCATTCATTCAAGCAGTTGGTTGCCATTTGCTCCTGGACTAGGGAAAGGAATTCAGTAACATGGAAATTAGAAATATTCTGCAAATATTTTTGTCTTTTGTTCCAAAAGCTTAAGCCCCAAGAAGAAATGGTATTTGGAATTGGGGCAGAGAAAAATTGATTTAGAAACATGCAGTGGAATAATTTGCTAGAAAAAACAAAGTACCTTCCCCACCTTCCCTGAGTCTCATCTTTAATATTATTAGAAAAAGATGCAGTGAAGAGAAAGTGACAAGAAAAGGAAACAGTAGAAAAACATAGTGGTAGGCTGGATCCAGCTTAAATCAACTCTCATGAGCTAAATTTACACATTTCTGGGTTCAATGACCTTACATTGTGAGCTTGAAATTGACTATGGATTATTGTGGGAGTATTTATACCACAGAAATTGAAAATTGCTACCAATGAGAGCTCTCTCTCTCTCTCTCTGTGTGTGTGTGTGTGTGTGTGTGTGTGTGTGTGTGTGTTTACTACTATCATCCTCTGATGTTTAGTGAGTTGGTTTATTTCTACACATTCTCTCCAGCATACCACTGAGGAACTAACAAGACTAATATGAACTTGAAGAGTATTTCAGCTACATTTCCATGCCCAGCGTGGTGAAGGATGCAGCATGAAAGAGTGCTAGACCTGAAGCCATGTTTAGGTGGTAGTTGAGGTTCATGTTGGCTTTAGGATGGATAGCTTGACCTGCTGACCTCCTATCCCTTCATGCCTTGAGCGTATATACAGTACTCCACACCTTGACAAAACCTGAGGTATTAGAAATCAGGACAAACATTTACTCCTCCAAAGACTGAGATTATCATCATACTAACCCAGTGAAATAGTGGTGCAAAATTAAGTTGAAATAATATAACACCAACTTAAATTTATTTCACAACCAAGTATGTTAACTGAGAGGCATACCTGTTATGCCTCCTACTAGTTTATGCAGTAAAGAAATTTAGAGAAGTTTTCTTTTCTTATTGAGTTGGGGAGAGATAGCATGGGGAGAAATGCCAGATATAGGTGAAGGGGAGGAAGGCAGCAAATCACAGTGCCACGTGTGTACCTATGCAACTATCTTGCATGTTCTTCACATGTACCCCAAAACCTAAAATGCAATAAAAACAAACAAATTTAGAGAAGCAATTTTTAGATAAATTAAAAAACTATTATATGTTAATTATAGGAGAACCATAGAACATTACAGTGAAAATATTATCTAAACTGTAACAGGTATATTCACTGATTATAGCTATAGATTCAGAGTATTAAAGGCTGGCTTGGGTTAAGTCCACGGCACATACAACTTTATTTTTAAGTTAACATTGACATTGATTTATTGATGCTACATAATAATGTAGAATTTTATGATGGTTAAGTTATCTCCAGTGTAGGGAAGCATGCTTTCTCCATCTGTTCTGAAAGCTGACCCTTTGTAATATGTGTGGCATATCTCTGGGACTGTACAGTACTCCATTTCAGGTAAAGTAGTGCATCTGAATTTCAACCGATAAATATTGAAAGATTGAAAGACTAAGAATGAATGAACAAACCATCTCTAACTCCAAAAGGACTAGGGAAAGAGCTGTTACAGAGTCAATAAAGTCAAATTAGAATAATATAAGAAAAGAATGGACTCTCACTAAAAAATGACAAGCATATGAAGTAATGCATATGTTAATTAGCTTGATTTAACCATTCCACCATGTATATGTATTTCAAAATGACATGTTGCACATGATAAATATATTCAATTTTTATTTGTCAGTAGAAAAATAGATAAGTAAAAAATGTTAATACAGAATGAACTCATATAGTTACAGCTTTTGTGGTTAGAACACTTAATATCCACTCTCCTAGCATTTCTTAAATATATTATCATTAACTATAGTCACCATGCTGCACAATAAACCTCTAGAACTTATTCTTCCTAACTGTAATTACGTATATTTTGACCAGTATCTCTCCCTGACCCTCAACCACCCCAGGCTTTCACCATTCTGTATTCTAGTTCTATTAGATTAGCTTCTTTAGATACTACAAATGAGTGAGATTATGCAATATTTTTCTTATAATTCAAAACATTATGTTGTATATGATAAATATATATCATTTTACATGTCAACTAAAATAAATTTGAAAAAAGACTCTACAGAAATATTTAAGTGATATTTACCTCTCAGTGTGTTTTATCCACTTTCAGTAACGCTATGCTTTGGATGTTTGTTCCCTCCAAAACTCATGTTGAAATGTGATCCCTAAGATTGGAGGTGGGGCTTAGTGGGTGGTGTTTGGAACACAGGGGTGAATAGATGAATGCCCTCCCTTGGGGGTGAATGAGTTCTGACTGTATGGCTCCCATGAGAGCTGGTGCAAAAAAGAGCCTGGTGTCCCCCCACCCCACCACCTCTTGCTTCCTCTCTTGTCATGTGATCTCTGCACATGCAACTCCCCTTCACCTTCCACCACCAGGAAGCCTGAGGCCCTCACCAGATGCATAGTCTTGAACTTTTCCAGACATCAGAATCATAAGTCAAATAAACCTCACGTCTTTACAAATGATCCAGTTTCAGGCATCCTTTTATAACAATATAAAACAAAGAAAAATAACATATTAATAATAATAAGATTCCTAGAGATTTTTTCTTTGAAAGAATAACACTCTCTTATTCACTTTGTAGTTTCTTTGTTTAAGAGTAACATGCCAGTTACTTTTCCACCAGGATGCCTATTTAAACAGCAATGGTATAAGAATCATAAGCAACTGAGTGAAAGACATTCACTCCAAAAGGGATCGACCTTTTACCTTTTACCTCTACCAGAGATATCTAACATTAGATATCTCTCCTTTAAGCAAGCAAAAATATCCAGCTTTATTTAGGCCTCTTAGAAAAAAAGATTTAAAATCAATTAATACAACGTTAAATTCTCTATTCTTGTTAAAGGGATGGTAGAGAAAAGGGTAGGATAAAAGCCAGATGCTTGTTTGTAACCCCTAAAAATATTCTGAGCAAATGAATATCCTAATTACAAACAATATTACTGTCATGGATTATATTTGAAATAACAACAGATAACCTTTCCTATTTTCCTATTTCTGTATGTGTGCTATGTGACGTTTTATGTCTATAGAGGACACGTACACACATGCACCATTGTCTTGGAATAAGTTACAAAGGCTAGCATAGGTCCTTGTGGAAGGATTCCCTCCACTGATTCCCTTCGGAAAGGCAAACAGTTGTAGAATACCAAAAGCCGTATGCAAAAATGGAAAGAAGTTTTTAAATGATATTTAAATAGTAATTATAAATAGAAAATAGATTTCCTAAAGTAATCTGGTGAGTTTTAAACATATTTATTCACTCTCAGCGGCTTTTACATTGAATGTTCTCAGTGTATAAATCAAAAGATCATTTTTAGCTGCCAGAGTTGTAAATTCCACCTGCAATCTATTAATCAAGCTATGTTCCTTTTCTCTGACATCATCAGCAGTAATAAAGATTCTGCAAATGGAACTCAGCTGACAGTGGTGTAGTTGATGTATGAGACAAAAAGAATCCAGCCTGCTTTTTCATAACTGCATTGGTTCAGCAGGAGGTAATGGTGTTAAGACTTATTTCTATTACTGAAGTGAGTAGATATTGGGCCAAGACACCTAGGGAGAAAAAAGACTGTTGAGTGAATTTTGGCAAAATTCACCATCTGGTGTCAGCCATCCTTACTGTTTGCTTCAGTTTTTGTGGTCCCCTACCCATTAAATTGTATTTTGTTTCATTATAATAAAAGTGCAGATGGAAAGGCTGATAGGCAAAACAAAATCACAGGATTCCCCTCCAAAGTGTAGATTCATAATTTTTTCTAATGGATTGTCACTAATTTATTTGAATTGAATAACCAACCAGCACAAAATGTTCATTACATGGCTCAAGAGAATGACCCAACCCAAATTCCCATGAAATGTCTAAAAGGCAAGAATGTGTTGTTAAAGAAAGGCAGGCAAAATGTGCACAGTTGGAAACGAGAATCACAGACTATTTTTAGGAAGCATCCAGTTCAACCTCTAAATTATAGGTATAAATAAAACAAGTTCAAAAGCTGGCTAGTGAAATCCTATCCGAATCTGAATTTTAAGACTTTTTTCCAATCTTAATTTTGTCACATTGTGTTCATGTAAACCTGAGTTTTAATCCTGACTGTACCATTTATTGGCTTTGCATTGTGAGCAATGTTTTTTCCTCAGAGCTAATTTCCTCCTGTCTCAAGTGAAAAGAGCAATATATAAATACAAAATTCATAAGGTTGTGTTGAAGATTACATAAGACTGCTTATTCAAAGTGCCAAGAATAATTCCTAAGACATCTTAGGTGCCAAATGGAGGTTCTATAATTACTATACATCACCATTGTGATGGTTAATTTTATGTGTCAACTTGGCTTAGGCTGTATTGCCCAGTTCTTTGGTCAAACACCAATCTAGATGTTACTCTGAAGATGTTTTGTAGAAGTAATTAATAATTACTTTAAGTTGATTTTAAGATAAAGGGATTACCCCTGACAATGTGGGTGAGCCTCATCCACTCAGTTGAAAGTTTTAAAAGACAAATCTGAGATTTCCAGAAGAGGAAGCATTTCTGCCTCAAGACTGTTAAATAGGAATCTTGTCTGAGTTTATAGTCCAATACCCTGCCCAGAGATTTTGGGGGTGATTTTGCCAGTTATCACAATCACATGAACCAATTCCTTAAAGTAAATCTTAATCTTTTTCTTCCCTCTCTCTCCCCCCATCCCTAATTATCTGTTTCTCTGAAAAACCCTGACTGATACAATTATAAAAATAATTTTTAAAAGAATGGAGCTAATGTCCCCTCACCCCTACAATAGAAAACATTTTATTAATCTGAGAACAATGTCTGACTCTGTACTCCATTAACATGCTTTGCTGCAATCATTTTATCCTTACTTCAATATATAAAATATCACAGTTGTATCAGGCATGGGCCTTGCCTCTCTTAATCCATGCTCTTCATTTACAGATCAATAAACAATATCACCACTCTTCTTAGAGAAAGAATTTCTCAGACAGAGAACTCAGCCAGATGTCCTAATTAGTTATTTACTAGGTTGCCACATTCAAAGCATACCACTTAGTGTTTAGATTTCTTTCTCAATGACTTCATGTAGCGATTTGAATACATACTATGTAGAATACATCTTCTATATTAGCAAATGGGATGGAGTAATACTTTCATACCTTTTAAAAACCTGAATTATTTCAATCTCATAAAAAAGGAATAATTTCAAATAAGAATAAAGAATAAAAGGAAATTGCGTTAGATACCAATGTCATAGTTTTTTTTTTTATTTCTCCTGCCTCCATCATTGTCTTTCCTGAGGAAAAAATACTGATCCATTAATGCTATTTCTGGATACTGATATTTATGATAGCAAAGAGATTTATAAAAATGAGTTATATATATATATATATATATATATTTTATTGCACTTTAGGTTTGGGGGTACATGTGAAGAACATGCAAGATTGTTGCATAGGTACACACATGGCACATTTTATATTTTAAAAATCTTGTGGTCATTTCATTGATCCTCATGGACTTATTTTAAAATATGGCATATTTAGGATTTGGAGATATTTTAAATTGGGATACAGCATGAATTTGAGTTAGTAATCTTCAGAAAGAAAAAAAGGCTACATTAAACTTACAAATAGTTAGAAACCTGTGTTCCACTGGAGTCAGAGAATTGCCTCATCCATCCATGAGCATAACCCTTTCTGAGGCTGCCCAGATTTATCCAGCAGAATGAGGCAGCCCTTCTCTTGACCTCTGAGTTAGTGTCAGGAGGCCTAGAAGAGAACCAGGTCTTTCACTACCACCCAACCTAATTGTAAGGAGGCCCTGTGTCTTTCTCTCCCTTTCTCTCCTCTTCCCTGTCCCCTGTGTGTTAGTAGAGGCCAAGTGAGGGCAGTAATGTGAAGTATTCCTACCCTTCCTAGCCAAGGGTGTATCATTAGGAACCAAGTGGGAACTTGGACTTCTATTCCTACGTAGAAGGAAGGATATGGTGTCAGAGGAAGCCAGCTAAAACCAGCTTAAGATTCTCATAGCATAAAACCCCTGATTATTAGGATGATAGGGCTATGGTTACATAGTGGGTGTAGGAAAAAGTATAATTTTCCAGGCAATTCAGGTGCAGCATCCCCAGCCTGGGAAAGGCATGACAAGCGGGGTTTCAATAAATTTCAGAGATGAAGTCTTCATCCCACCCCAGGGAAGAAACTGTGGCCAGCCCCAGGAAGGTACAACTGAGGATAAGGAACGTTTATGCCCAAATGTCCAGGCATCAGTCTAAAATCACTCGTCATACCAGGAACCAAGAATGTCTCAGCTGAAATGGAAAGAGTCAATAGACGTCAACACTGAGATGATGGAAAAGGTTACATTATCTGACAAAGAAGTTAAAGCAGCAGTTATAAGATGCTTCAGTGAACACTTATGAATATGCTTGAAACAAATGAAAACAATAGCAAATCTTGGCCAAAAAAGTAGAAAGTCATAATAAAGAAAGAAAATACAAATGGAAATTTTATTACTGAAAAATACAACAACTGAAATTTTCAAAAACTTAGTGGTTGGATTCAGAAGAAAAATGGAGGGGACAAAATAAAAAATAGGAGAGTAGAAATCACCCAATACTAAAAACCACACAAAAGATACTGAAAATGAAAAGTTACTGAAAAGATCCTCAGGGACCTGTGGAAAAATGAAAAATGTCATCAGAGTCTAGAAGGAGAGGAAAAAAAGGGCAGGGCCACAAAAATAAAGAAGTAACAGTTTCTCAAAAGACATAAACTTGAAGATCTGAGGAGACAAGCAAACTTTGAATAAGATAAATCCAAAGAAATACACATCAGGATACCTTATAGCCTAACTGTTGAAAATGAAAGATGAAGAAGAAATCTAGAATAGGTAAAGAACATTCAAAACTCAACAGGAAACAGAACAAAAAATCCAGTTTAGAAAATGGACAAAAGCACAAAGAGATGCTTCTTCAAACTATTTATTTATTTATTTTTAATTTTTTTGAGATGGAATCTTGCTGCGTCACCTGGGCTGGAATGCAGTGGTGTGATCTCAGCTCACTGCAACCTCCACCTCCTGGGTTCAAGCGGTTCTCTTGCCTCAACCTCCTGAGTAGCTGGGATTAAGGGCGCATGCCGCCACACCCTTAATCCCAGTCAATAGATACCAACACTGAGAGACAGAAATGTTTTAAAAAATGAATACAAAAAAATTTTTATTTTTGTATTTTAGTAGAGATGGGGCTTCATCATGTTTCCCAGGATGATTTTGAACTCCTGAGCTCAGGCAATCAGCCCACCTCGGCCTCCCAAATTGCTGAGATTATAGGCATAAGCCACCATGCCTGGCCACTTCTCCAAACTCTTGAAAGCAGCAAGACAGAAATGATACCTTACTTATAAGAAAATAAAATTACTGGTGAGTTTTCATCTTAAACTATAGAGGCCAGAAGAAGACGACACTCTATTTTCTTCAACTTTATCCTAGACACTTCAAAGTGCCAGAGGAACATCAGACAAGGAGGGAAATAACAGCTGGACAGGTGCTATTGACCATGATTATTAGAATGATAGGGTTATAGTTATACAGTGGATGTAGGAAAGAATATAATTGTCCAAGCAATTCAGGTGCAGCATCCCCAGCCTGAGAAAGGCATGACAACCAGGGGTTCAAAAACTCTCAGAGATAAAGTCTTTTTCACACCTCAGGGAAGACACCATGGCCAGCCCCAGATAGGTACAGCTGAGGGTAAGAAACATGCATCTACAAAGCTGTAGGTTAGAGCAGGCGTGGATATGCTTATTAAGGTGAAAAGAACATCATAAGAATTAAAATGAAGAAGGGAAGGAAGTGCCGGAATGATAGATTTTCAAGGTTTGAGACTAGGCTAGATTTTAGTTTTTGTAATGATTGTTGTTTTTCCTCTGCTGTGTTCTGGTTGTACAGGTTGAAAGAACAGGTTCTACACTGAATGATGAACTAAGAAATAGTTCTGCCAGTAAAGTGGAAAGGGACAATGTAGGAGGACAAGGATCACAACAAACAGAGCAGTGCCTGGAAGCAGAAAGAAGGCTGCAGTGAGAGGAAGAGTCACAAACATTGGCAAGTGGTCTCTCTAGGTGAGAGACCTATAGTCACCTCTGCTAGGTGACTATAAACCCTGTCATTTGCCATTAATTGCATTTGATGCTTAGGTTTGTTGGCAAATTTAGGGTCTTGGTGAAAACATACATAATTTATTCTCTAGTACTTCTCTATTCAGACTTAGGAACTGATTCAATTATGGTCAGATTCTATGATGAATAATAATTATTGAAACCAATAAGCTAGTGTAAAAAAAGAAAAAAAAAGGAAAGAGGAAAGAAAAGGAAAGAGATAAAAAGAACATGGAGAATAAGAAGAGGAGAGAGGGAAAGGAAAGGAATGGAGAAAGAAATAGAGGGAAAAAAGAAAGAGGAAAAAATCTGAGAGTAAAGATAAAGAAATAGGAAAAAAAAATTCCATGTAGAGGAACTGACATGATGGATTAGTCTGTTCTCACACTGATAAAGGCATACCTGAGACTGGGTAACTTATAAAGAAAAAGAGATTTAATGGACTCAGAGTTCCACATGGCTGGGGAGGCCTCACAATCATAGCAGAAGGCAAAAGGCACGTCTTACACAGCAGCAGACAAGAGAGAATGAAAAAATAAGTGAAAGGGGAAACCCCTTAAAAAAATCATCAGATATCGTTAGACTTATTCACTACCATGAGAACACTATGGGAGAAACAGTCCCCATATTCTATTATCTCCAACTGGGTCCCTCCCACAACCTAGAATTATGGGTGCAACAATTCAAAATGAGGTTTGGGTGGGGACATAACCAAACCATACCAGATAACAAGTATTTTTATCTTTGAATCCTTAAACATCTATTTTCGTGAACATTTAATACCCAATTTGGATAATCAGAAAAAAGCACAATCCAACACATATACCAGCATCTCAGAGATATTGTGGATTTGGTTCCAGGCCACCATAAATAAAACAAATAGCACAAAAAGGTGAGTCACACAAATTTCTTTATTTCCCTGTACATATAAAAGTTACATTAACAAGATACTGCAGTCTATTAAGTGTGCAATAGCATTAATCTAAATATATATGTATATATAGTAATTTAAAAATACTTTTTTTGCTAGGAAATGCTAAGAATGATCAGTGCCTTCAGGAAGTCATAATGTTTTGGCTGGTGGAGGGATGATCTTGTTCTGAGATGGATGGCTGCTCACTAATAAGATTGGAGTGACTGTAGCAAATTGAATAACAAAGTTTGCAGTATAAATTGTCTCTTCACTTCATGAAAGATGTATCTGTAGCATGTGATGCTGTTTGATAGCATTTTGCTCATAGTAGAACTTCTTTCAAAACTGGGGTCAATCCTCTTAAACCCTGCTGCTGCTTTGCCAATTTGATTTATGTAATATTCTAAATCTTTTGTTGTCATCTCAACAGTGTTCACAGCATCTTTATCAGAAGTAGATCCTATCTCAATAAACCACTTTCTTTGCTCCATAGGAAGCAACTCCTCACTCTGAAAGTTTGATCATGAGATCGTGGCATTCAGTCATATTTTCAGGCTCCACTTGTAATTCTTGTTCTCTCGCTATTTCCATTATATCCATAGTTACTTCCTCCACTGAAGTCTTGAACCCCTCAAAGTCATTAATGAGGGTTGGAATCAACTTCTTCCAACCTCCTATTAATATTGCTATTTTGACCTACTCCCATTAATCACAAATGTTCCTAATGGCATCTAGAAAGATTTATCCTTTCCAGAAGTTTTCAATTTACGTTGCCCGGATCCATCAGAAGATTCGCTGTCTGTGGAGCTATAGCCTTCTCAATAGTATTTTTTAAAAAATAAGACATGAAAGTCACAATTACTCCTTGGTCTATGTGCTTCAGAATATATGTTGTGTTAGCAGGCATGAAAACAACATTAATATTCTTGTATATCTCCATCAGAGCTCTTGGGTGAATAGGTGTCTTGTCAATGAGCAGTAATATTTTGAAAGGAAACTTTATTTTGAGCATGATGTCTCAATAGTGGGCTTAAAATATTTGTTCTAATTATAGGACATAGGCAGAGTAGATTTACCATGAATCTTAAGGGGATTTTCAGAATGGTAAATGAGCACTGGGTTCTCAACTTAAAGTCCCAGCTGCATTATGCCCTGCAGAGAGAGTCTGCCATCTTCGAAGATTTGAAGCCAGGCATTGACTTCTCTTCACTAGCTATGAAAGTCCTAGATGGCATCTTCTTTCAATAGAAGGCTGTTTTGTTAGGATTGAAATCTGTTGTTTTGTGTAGCCACCTTTATCAATGATCTTAGCTAGATATTCTGGATAACCTGCTGCAGCTCCACCAGCTCTTGATGATTTACTTTGCTCTTTTATGTTATAGAGATGGCTTCTTTTCTTAAATCTTATGAATCGACTTCTACTAGCTTCAGACTTTTCCTCTGCAGATTTCTCAGCTCTCTCAGCCTTCCTAGAATTGAAAAGAGTTAGGGGCTTTCTCTGGAATAGACTTTGGATTAACAATTTAGCTGATTTGATCTTCTATCCAGACCATTAAACTTTCTCCATACACTGTTAGGCAAAAGAGGCCCAGCTTTTGGCCTTTCTTAGCTTTCAAGGTACTTTCCTCACTAAGTTTAATTGTTTCTAGTTTTTTTATTTAAAGTGAGAGAAGTGTGACTCTTCCTTTTACTTGAGCACTTAGAGGTTGTGTTAGGGCTGTTAATTGTCCTAATTTTAGTATTGTTGCATCTCAGAGAAAAAGAAGGCCTGAGAAGGAGAGAAGAGGGGATGACTGATCAGTGGAGTGGTCAGACCCACACAACATTTATCCATTAATTTTGCTATTTTAAATGGGACAATGGTAACATCAAAGATCTCTGGTCACACATTACTGTAACAGATATAATATTAATGAAAAAGTTTAAAATATGGTGCAAATAACCAAAATCTAATACACAGACCTAACAACACCGTTACACTTACTGGAGGCAGGATTGTCAAAAACCTTCAATTTGTAAAGTACACAGTATATGTGAAGTGCAATAAAGCTAAGCTCAATAAAATGAGGTGTGCCTGTAGATCATTTCATAAAGATTTCTGAGTGAATACTGTGGCTAAACTTTAATAGGGAAAACAGTCTTCGCTTTGACTTCCATCTGACCTACTATCCAGCTGCCAGAGAGAAACTAAATATTTTTATACAGACATTGACAAAGAAAAAGGTTAAGGAAGTTTGCGTTACTTAGTTCTACCCGCAACAGTCTTTCACATCTGCAAGGAGAGACGATGCTGTGTTGCTAATTTTGAAGTCTTCCCCCAAAGAAAACGAGGCTAATATAAACTGAGAAAACTCACACAGATTTTCCTGTAGAGTTAACAGATGTGTTATATTTTGTAATGATGGAACCCTGAAAAAAACGCTTTAGAGGCATGGAAGGGGTTGAGGGAAGAGTTCACTGTGTGCCTAATCATTGCCTAACTTGAATCTAGAAACACACTGTGGCAGAGATAACATGACAAGCAGCTGAGGGTCAGGAGGCCAAGTGCATGTGCCAAACACACCTTCAGTTACAAAGGGTCTCCCCCCAGGAATGGGAAGGAGCTGTATGATGTGCCCATGTACAAACTTATGGAATGGGCTCAGAAAGGGTGGATGTTCTATTGCAGACTGTTCTCAGAAAACATGCTTCCCCCTGGCCAGCTAATATTTCCTCTTGGCTTTCAGTAGGAGAAAAAAAAAAGGCAAGCATTTTCAGGGGCGATGGGATGGAGGATGATGGAGGGGTCAGAAAAATCGAGGTAGGATGTGTGCAAAAGGCAGCTCTAGAGGATGAAAATAACTTCAGTTTGCCTGGGAGAAAACGAGGGGGCCGAGGGCTCAATTTTGGGAGAATTAACAGAAAGACAGCTAAGTAGTCAAAGTGTTAAGACTATACTGTGATGAGGAGTTTGGATTTGATCTAATAAGTACTGAGATTGCTATTCAGAGAGATAGCTAACATATGTGAGAGCACTTTGTAAGTGGAAAGACTGTATGCTAATGTGAGACATTACTACTGTTACTGTCATCCACTACAGGTTCCTGAGCAGGGGAGTGACATGATACATGCTCTGCCTTAGGAGAGGAGTGTGGGAACAATGTGCAGAGAGGCCTGTAGAGGAGAGAGCCCTAGAGGCAAGGAAATCTATAGGCCTAGCTGATGCCGGAAGAACTGAGGCTTTCATATCTATACCTATATCTATATATGTATATATTTTAAATTGTACTTTAGGTTCTGGGGTACATGTGCAGATCATGCAGGATCACTGCATAGGTACATACATGGCAATGTGGTTTGCTGCCTCCATCCCCCATCACCTATATCTGGCACTTCTCCCCATGTTATCCCTCTGCAACCTCCCCACTCCCCGTTGTCTCTCCCTGAGCCTCCCCCAAAAGACTGCAGTGTGTGATGCTCCCCTCCCTGTGTTCATGTGTTCTCATTGTTTAACACCCACCTAGAGTGAGAACATGCAGTGTTGGATTTTCTGTTGTGTCAGTTTGCTGAGAATGATGGTTTCCAGATTCATCCATGTCCCTACAAAGGACACGAACTCATCATTTTTTTATGGCTGCATAGTATTCCATGATGTATATGTGCCACATTTTCCTTGTCCAGTCTATCATTGATGGGCATTTGGGTTGGTTCCTTATTCCTTGAAAAGTGAACGTCCTCCTCTGCCTCCTTTCCCTCCCCACCATGCCCTTATTAAAGCCTCCTTTTTGCCTGAAGGCAATTAGATCCTCTTTCAGTTTTTTAGGTAAAGACAGAGTGGTAAAGGGTTTGGAATTTTACAGGAGCCAGCCATAGCAGAGATCTATCTGTGCTGCTACTTCTGAATTTGGCTGAGTGCGCCTATCTCTTCCTCCTTCACTTCTCATTCAAGAGACATGGGTGTCACAGTGGTTAACAGATCTGTTTGTGGTTCTAAAAAAACAGAAACTGAATTAGAGCAGAAGACAGCCCTCTGATTCTCGCTTACTCATGGCTTGAGAGCTCCTAGATACACACCTTATACTGCTAATCCAATATAAGGTGAACTCAGTACCTTGTTTCTGCTTCTTCAAAAATTAAGCTTCTAGGCAGGGCATGGTGGCTCATGCCTGTAATCTCAGCACTTTGGGAGGCCAAAGGTTGAGAGCCTTTGGGAGGCTGAGGTTGCAGTGAGCTGAGATCATGCACTGCCCTCCAGCCTGGGTGACAGAGCAAGACTCCGCCTAAAAAAAAAAGAAAAAAGAGTAAGCTTCTAAACAAAACCTCTTGTGGGCATTGTAATAAATATTAATACCTTATTAACAACCACAGAATGGGAAAAAAATGCATTTTTAAACAAGATTAAGTCCTTAGGCATGGAAAAAGACCCGAGGTATATAGAAAGGAGAAAACATTGCTTAGAATAAAGGGTCAAGATGGATAATACAAAACTTCAATTCAGAGAGAAAAACGAGTGTCCTACAGGTTGAGTGATGGATTGCTAGTAACAAAATTAGAAATCAATATGCTGTATAGAAATTAGTCAGTGTAAGACCAATAGCAAAATACAGTAATCATTTTCAGAGATGAGACTGAGAATAAAAACAGAAGTACTTGTATCAAAGTGAAAGTCGCTGCACATTTGTCAAGGGGAAAAAAAAGCAAAGACTGTCAAAATATCATAGCCTTTTCTTTTTCCTTCTTTCTGGGAAAGTTTAAATAAACAAAAAGCCCCCAAGCAATCAACCCATGTAAGTGGGTCAGGAAAAAAAAACACAACACACTAAGACTAACATTTGCTGGTAAGCAATAGTATTTGCACACATCATTTGGTATTTACATCATTGCAACAGGCATCTTTCTGTAGGCTGTCTTGGAATGCATCTGATATTCAGCATGCGCTCACCATGCTTACTGCGAAGCTAGGAAGAGTGGCTGATGAGGTCTGAGCCCTTTAATCTAGAGCCTGTCAAAACACGTGCATGTGAATGAATGCCTGTGTGTGCGCGAATGCACACACACACACACAACCAACTACTCAGCCTGTCTTTACTCAAGGGAAGTGTGAAAAACACATTAGCTTCTAGACTTTCTTACTTCATAATGTTCCATAGTCAAGTGCTTTATAACTTACTATCATACTTATTTGTAAAATAGCAAAAATAAGTAAGAAGCAGTAAGACTCCTTACTGTAGCCATGGGGTTGTTGTAAGGCTAGAAAATTGTGCACCTCTGTGATAGAAAGCAAGAAAATGAGCTCAAGATCAAAAGGAAGCCAAAGATAAAGGAAAATAATTAATCGCCTTATAGTGAAAGCAAAGATGCATGCCGGAGCGTAAAACATGCATGTGCTTCGGATCACGTCTGATCATTTATAGATCTTAAGAGGGAGCAGTTGTTTTGTTCTGATAGTGCTCTTGTTCTGTCTGTGCTGGGTTCACTTGACGGTATGGTTTAGGTTGACAAAATGATGAGCCTAGGGCATATGCATAAGGCCTTGTTGTATATGAAGCTCAATCTCTCTCAATCTGCGTGGAAGAATCCCCTAAAAAGAATTAAATATATCCAGCTTGAGGCCATAATGGCCCTCTTGATTATTTATGTATGTGATAGGAGTAATTTAAATGTAAAGATAGGGTTAATACAATCACCATAATTGTATATATATTTATATAAATATTTTTTCTTCATGCTCATACTAATACTTCATACCCATACTAATGGATATGAAGAAAAAAGATGAATAATGTGTAATGGCATTCTGACTCACTTGGCCAGTCTATTGACATTTGGGGAGGTAGATGAGGACCAGTAGATAAGAGAAAAATGCGACTGTATAGGAGGTGATGAACCTACGTCGGGTGGTTTGGTAGAGGTGAGAAGTCTTCAAGGGAACCAGTGACTGTGTTATTTGACAATGTCAAGCCAGTTTTTCTTAAAAAGAAAGTATGGGAAAACAGACGGAATTTTTATCACTGCTTTAAAGAGATAAAAACATTGAGAAATGATGTATATAAAAAAAAGAGATGTTGGTAAAATATAGTGAAGGTGGAACAGCATTGGTCCATAGAGAGCAGATCATCATGAAAGCTGGTGAAGTGTTCCATGCCTGCTGTGACAACACAGCTTACTACAAATGAAAGGTCTTGAATTGAAGGCAACTCTATAGCATGAAATATAAAGAAAGGAGTGCTACCCTTCCACGTTGTTTCTAATAAAGTATTTGGGGGCCTTCCTAGCTCAACTTATGTGCTGTTGTTGCATTAGATTCTAATATATAATTTGAGAAATGTGCATGTTTCAGGGATTTTATTTTATATCCTGAAAATGGTTATGTTTTATAATAGTTCTCTTTTTTTGGTCCCAATAGATTCACTAACAAAATGGACACATTAACTTTACACTACGGCACAATTACAGATTATATTTTAATATCAGACAGCTGTTTTTGTATTATGTATAGATCCAAAGAGGGCAGTAGGAAAGAATGCAAATGGCTCTGTAAGCCAGTCCCCAAATGCTGTAAAGGTGCTCAGAGCACAAGGCCTTTTGTGGATGTGTGTGAATCAATGATACCGTTTCTAAACATTAAAGATAAATTGAATTTAAGGATGATAATGAAAACCTTGCATTCTTAGTAATGATAATGCCTTACTTTTTAAAAGAGACCTCTATTTACAACTTCAAATATTTAGAACACAGCCAATTAACCTGTAGTGAGCAAGAAAAGACATCACCAGACCTCTGGGAAGTTATTAAAGTAATTAAAGTTCACTTAATTTTGGTGAGAGCATACATTTATATAACAGCTGAAAAAAGAATTGGCCCCATGTACTAGAACCCAATTTTTTTATAACTTTAGAATTTGAATTACGAACTACAAACCCAGGTCAAAGATTTCATTGGAATAAGATGGTTTTCATATAATTATAGCCCCAAATGGAGATAAAATACCACCATTATGTGAAACAGAAGGAAAATGTTCAACAAACCATGACACAGTCACATTATAAAGTTTATGCAGAAATCAAAATTATCTTTGAAAATAATTGACATGGAAAAATATTCCAGTTTAAATGATAAGTGAAAAAAAAGCAGGATACAAGCTGTGGCATAAAAAAATAATGATAATCATTCTAATAGTGATAATAATAAAATATACTAAACATAGAAAACATATTAAAATATGGAATTATTTCTGATAGCCAAGATTAAGGGCCATGTATTTATTCTGCATATTTTAACTCATGTACATTTTATAATTTAAAGAACAATGAACATTTATTAATTTTACAGTCAGAAAAAAATTACAGTGAACAAATAACTTTTATAAAATGTAAGCTCATATACTTCACTTTTGAGTGATCTCTCATAGCCAACAGATTCTTATTTTAAACATTTACTGATTGGATTTCAAGCCCAAAGCAAACTGGTAGCATGAATTCAAAAGGAGGGATGGTGAGGAACTACTGTAAAGAGACACAGTGACAAAAATATGAAACGTGACTGACAGCTTACTACCATGGGAGAGAGGAATATTACAGGAAAATATGCAAGTCCTCTAAAACCATAGAATACTGAGGCCATTTTAAGTAAAGACTAATGAGCTACCAATCCCAACAGTCTTTCAGAAAATCAATAAAATGTGAAAGAAAAGTTATTTGCTAAAAATTAAAATAGCTTTATTTTAGTGCGTGGTCCTGACAATTCCTAGCATGTGATTTTTAAGAAATTTATGTAATATCTTTAAGACTCAGAATTCTCAACTTCTACATGGAAAACAAGCAAGTATTTTTTATTAGTTTATACATCTTTTTTATGATCCACCAAGGTCATGTAAAAGCATTTCAAAAATCCCATTCGTATATTTTGGATACTAGTAGTACATGGTATATTAACTAATGCTAATAAGTCAAAATTAATAAAAATCTCAAAAGTTTTTTTTTCTGTATAGTCTAGTAGAAATTAGAAATTAAAAATTTAGAAATATAAAGACATATATTTATATACATTATATATATGCAAGTCAAATACAATAAATATATTTTGTCCATCTCTGGAACATCTCTTCTTCTGGAAGATATTGTGAAATGATGGAATGACTTGGGGTTTGGGGCCAGGCAGACTTGGCTAAGGTCCTGGGCTATTTTACCACTTGGCTAAATGGCCTTAAGTAGGTTTATTCTTTCTGAGTTTTAATGTCATCATCTGAAATATGCTGAACATACATAAATAGTAGTCAATGCTCAGTATTTAGTAGTTACCTCATTTTTAAAAATGGTTTAAGAGTCTTTCATCTTGAAGAAATTCTTAGATGGAACAGTTTGATCTCAGAGAATTTTGGATAATAAGGTACATCTGCATTTCAAAATTCTATAGGATCAACCTGAGGAAGTATTACCTGACATTTCAGGTGATAAAATATTACCTAATTTACTAGACAATAACTAGATAATGCCTCCATCTCTGAGTACACTGTGGTAATAATTGCTCTGAAAAAAACCTTGTCATTGAGGAGATTGAAACTATTGGCTAGATTATATTTTAAATTATTTGTAAATTTCAATTATTCATTCATAATCTGGTACCAATAGAGATATTAAGGCTGTATTACCATGGCTTTTAAAAAATGCTGCATCTTAAAGTTGGATAAGAGAACCAGGAGTAGTCAAGAAAATCTGAATATTCATACTCCTCATTAAAATCAAGCACAGGAACTATCTTGTAAACTTAATAGTACTAATATTGCCTATTTGGCATGCAGATTTTCTTGAATTTTTATAGTATAAAAATATTTCTTAGAATAAATGTATTCTAAAGTTATGAATATCTGTGGAGGACATATTTCATGATGTTGCAAATTCAAAGCTGGTAAAACACAGTAAGAAAGGGAAATAGATTGGGAATAAAAACATCTGCTTCTATTAAGTTACACAGATTGTTCTCCAGGAAATCTCTTTTTTGAGATTGATTTGAACCAGTTCTCCCAGTACAGTACATGTGTGATGGGTCAATATTTTCTTCTTGTTTTTCTGATTTCTTTTGGGGGTAATAAGTCTGCTTTAGGATTCTGGAGTTGGAAAAGCCACCTTGCAACAAATCTAATGTGATTTTCTGTTATCTTATTTAACCATTTATGTTTGCTTTCAAAGTCATATTAGTTGTGGATATCGCAAAACAAACTTCCACACGGTAGAATTCTTCACTTTGGACTCAGAGAAATACTGGGTTTAAATGTATACTTGGCTTGAGGATTCGTAGCTTCCTTAGAAGCCACTGCAGTCTCTCTAGTCTTCTGGTATGCCTCTCCACATTGCCATCTGTGGCATACAGCCTTGAAGTGGTCCTCTTTCTGGTATTCATGTCCTTGTATTATATCCTCTTTTTGAGTATGTGCTGAATCTAGTAGCTTGCTTATAATAAATAGGATAGTGGCAGCAGTGACAGTATGCCACTGACAAAATTGGGTTATAAAAAGTTTTGCTTCCATCTTGGTATTATTAACTCTGGGGAAGCCTGATAGCACATTGTGAGAAGATTCAGGAAGCGTGTGGATAGACCTAAGAGGCCCAAACATCAATGGAGAAATGAATTCTACAAAATACTATGTGATTGGCATCAGGAACTGTCCTCCTGCTCTGGCTGAGCCTTGAGATGACTGCAGACCGCTTGACTGCATCTTCATGAGAGACTCAGAGCTAGTCCTGCCCAGAGAAACTGTGTCCATGTTCTTGACCATCAGAAACAGTGTAAGATGATAAATATGTTGTTTTAAAATGCTAAGTTTTGGGGTATCTTGACTATTGTCCTCCACTATTTCTTTAGTAGAATGGGCATAATAATGGCACCTGCAAGGGGGGTTGTGAGAATTAAAATATGATAATGAATATAGAATACTTATTTGCAAAGCACTTTTCAGATTGCACTGGGGTTAAAAATTTTAGTCCAATAAAAGGCATGTCTGTTTTCAGAATGCAAGCAGTTTGAAAAACAAGCTATTCAAATTTTGGTTATGATGAGGTACAATTTTAAAAGCTATTTAAATTAGAATTTTATATACAACAAAGCCTCATATGAGAAAATTTCATATGTATACAGAATTGCTAAATATAGATATATTAGTTCTATACATAGGAATATGTTTTTAAGAAAACAGTTATAAAATAACAGGTGGGAGAAATCTGATTTACATATACTGTTGTTAATAACGAACTCCAGCTAAACCAGAGAAAGAATCATATGAACCCCAGATGTTCTTTCAGCTGGTGAAAAAAAGAAAGACAAGCAGAATGTACTTTATTTGGACTTATCTGAAGTCATACTTGCCTTCCTGACCTCAAAGCATCGTTGTGAGGGACTAATGAGATAATGTCAATGGTCAAACTAAATATCAATTCATTTAATAGAAAAATAAAAATATCAATTCATTTAATAGAAAAATTATTTATTGAAGGTCTTCTCATTTCTACTTTGGTTATGTTGAGTTGCACCTTAATTAAGATGAGAGGCTTTATAAAGGATGATAATCATGGTGATTATAATGGATAACTTAAGTGTGGGATGGGGATAGGAAGTCAGAAAAAATCTGCTTTCAACAAAGTAGGATGCTTTCCACTCATATTGACCTGGAGATAATGTCAGACATCCCCAATCACTGAAGGTACTGTTCAGAAAAAACACTTGACAAACACTGGTGAGTGAATATGGAGAACCTTGGCAGTTGGATGTGTGAGATTGTGCCATGGAGAGTCAGTAAGATGGGACAGGATTATCAATCAGTATCATGTTTATGTTTTCTCTCAAAGGTGACTTAGAACAGTGTCAAATCTGTAGCAACCTCTAAATATGCCCTTAGAAATTAAAAAAAATTACAATTAAAGAATTTTTGATGATAACAAGGCTAGACATTTTTGTCACAAGTCGTGCCGTCAGCAGGGTGTGAATGAATGCCAAGTAGAGTTCATTTATGTTAAACAATGATAGATATATATATATATATATATATATATATATATATCATATATATGTATATATATATCACCTAGTTCAAGAGGAGATAGTCTAGCATGGATGTATAGATGAAAATAATTTAGGGCATCTAATTTTTTAACCCAAAAATCTTATATATTTAAAAATTGAGATTTTTTAAAAACAAATCTGAGGAGGTAATACATGCATATGCCAGATACTATGTAAAAACACAAAGACTCTGGGGGAAACCCTGTAGTCAAACATATTAGAATTTCTGCAATGAAGCTTATGACGATATTTGGCTAGATAAAGAAATACTGTAGGAGTTTATTTGTATAGTAATACACTTAATACAAGAAATACAGGGAAAATAAAGACTATCCATATTCTAGTACTTCCTATTTCTATGGAAAACATTTTGTTAAAATTCAACCTGGTAATGATCAAATGAAAGCCAAATATCTATATATATATATAATGGCATTTGGTTGCCATTGAATCTTGAATAGATGGATACATCATAATGATATTAGCATTGCCAGCAGGTTTGTATTTGGGCATTTGATGATGGGTCAAGTTTATTATTCTTAAGTGATAATACAGCAGTTGAGAACAGGATTACCACTAAATGAGCACTAGGTTTAGGTGGGAAAATATTAGTTTTTACAGCTTTTCAGATTGAGGTCTGAGAATGAATAATTATGTATATACTATATAAATAGATTAAAATTAAAACATTTTATAATTTTACTTTAGATCACTGGTACATAAACAGTTAAACTTTAAGTAAGTGGACTCTTTGGACTGTGTTACTTATTAATGAAATTGTCATAGGGATATGCAATTTGTCACATTCTGTTTAATTTTCTATCATTATTTTAACTGAGTAAAACTGCACATGTGGACCAGAGTTGCTGGGAATAAAATCAGATTTTATATTTAATTATTTTCAGTAATCAGCATGGTTCAAATATCTGGAAAAATTGGAATCTGATTTTTTATGTTTATATGTAATGTGTTTATGAGAATAAATATTTGTAATTAATTCATATGGATGTTTCTATCATAAGGATATTTTTTTACCTATAGATATAAACGTGAAAAATATATATTTGTTAATTAAACAAATACTTATCAAGCCTATACCAAAGTCCTAAAAGGAACTATGATCAAAAAATGAAAACAAAATTGATATATCTTGTATTGTGTGATTAGGGCTGTGATTCCATTTTTAGTTGATATCAGAAGAAAGATGGCTTCACATATGGATATTTGAGTAGCTTGATTGGAATTACATTTAGCTAACTACTGATATAATGGTTCAACTGTTATTTTAAAGAAATCAGGCCTGTGCAGTGTCTCATGCCTGTAATCCCAGCACTTTGGGAAGCTGACTCGGGTAGATCACCTGAGGTCAGGAGTTTGAGACCAGCATGATGAAACCCCACCTCTACTGAAAATACAAAAATTAGCTTGGCATGATGGTGTGTGCCTGTAATCCTAGTTATTCTGGAGGTTGAGGCAGGAGAATTGCTTGAACTCATGAGGCAGAGGCTGCCATGAGGTGGGATGAGTGAGACTCTGTCTCTAAAAGCAAAAAACAAAGCAAGAAATAAAAAAATATTATTTGTGATTCCATTAATAAAATAATTATAGGGTTTAATCTTAAAATTTTTATCTATTAATAAAACCTGTGGTATCTGCCATATGCCATACCCTCTGAAAATTAGATCCTAAATTAGAGTTATTGAGACCTTGTATTCCTGCCACCTATAACAAATTTCAAAACTGAGAAGAATGAAGAATTCCAACTGTCTGATCAAACCAAATGCATCTGGTTTGAAATTAATTATTGCATTTTATTAACAAAACTAATCTCAATAATTTTCTAAGGTTTTATAAAATGTTAAGTAGTTTTAGCTCTTATTAGGATGATGGAAAAATTTAATTCAAAGGTTACCAAATGTAGAGAGGGATTTCAAACAGCTGACAAGTGCTTACCTCCTTATTTTAATAAAAAAGTAATCTTAATCAGAGAAGCCATGTGCCTGCTAGATCTCTTTGAACTGTGTCTAGAGCCAGAAGTTTTCTAAATTTAAGGAAAAAGCCATTAATTAGCTTTATAAATTTTATAGGAAATTTGATTAAGTAAAAAAGAAATGAAAAGAATACACATATTTGCTGCATAAAGCTGCCTCTCATTTATAAACTCACTTGTTATATTCCACAAGGCCCTTCCTGGTTCCTTCAAAAGCAAAACTCTCCGGCTCTCCATAGGTACAGGCCTCTCATTTCTGTTTACCTTATCTGGACTAAACACACTGACTGAGTATGTTTTTGTAGTCTCAAAAAAGTTTTCAAAGTTAATAGAGTTTATGTAACATAGCAGTTTTGGCAAGCTCACTGTGAATCTTGTTAGCAGAGGAAGTGGAGTAATGGATCCATTTCTACTCAGCATGAATCCAGTTAGCAGAGGAAGCATGTTTAAAAAGGTGGAATTTGGGATTAGAGAATCCCCAAATCTTTCCTCCACATTGTGACACTGGGAAAGACAGTTAACCTCTTTATGTCTTGATTTTCTCAGCCGCAAAAGGGGGTAATAGCACTCACTTTATGCAGTCATTTTGAGTATAAAAGCTCAGGGAAATGACTGGAATAGTTAGGTGTTTAATAAATGGTAGTTATGATTTATTTATTTATTTATTTATTTTACTTTAGGTTCTGGGGTACATGTGCAGGTCAAGCAGGATTGTTGCATAGGTGCGTACATAACCAGGTGTTGGCTGCCTCTATTCCCCCTTGATCTATATCCGGCATTTCTCCCTATGTTATCCCTCCCCATCTTCCTCACCCCCTCAAGTCCCTCCCCTAGCCCTTCCTCCAACTGCCCCCAGTATGTGATGCTCCCCTCCCTGAGTCCATGTGTTCCCATTGTTCAAAACCTGCCTATGAGTGAGAACATGCAGTGTTTGGTTTTCTGTGCTTGTGTCCGTTTGCTGAGAATGATGATTCTCCAAGTCCCTACAAAGGACATGAACTCATTGTTTTTTTATGGCTGCATAGTATTCCATGGTGTATATTTGCCACATTTTCTTTGTCCAGTCCATCATTGATGGACATTTGGGTTGGTTCCAGGTCTTTGCTATTGTACACAGGGCTGCAATGAATATACATGTGCATGTGTCTTTATAATAGAATGCTTTATAGTCCTTTGGGTATATACCCAGTAATGGGATTGCTGGATCAAATGGAATTTCTATTTCTAGATCCTTGAGGAATCATCACATTGTCTTTCACAATGGTTGAACTAATTTACATTCCCACCAACAGTGTGAGAGTGTTCCTATTTCTCCACATTCTCTCCAACATCTGTTGTCTCCGATTTTTTAATGATTGCCATTCTAACTGGCATGAGATGGTATCTCAATGTGATTTTGATTTGCATTTCTCTAATGACCAGTGATGATGAGCATTTCTTCATGTTTGTTGGCCTCATATATGTCTTCTTTTTAAGTGTCTGTTCATATCCTTTGGCCACTTTTGAATGGGTTTGTTTTATTCTTGTAAATCTGTTTTAGTTCTCTATAGATTCTGGATACTAGCCCTTTGTCAGATGGGTAGATGCAAAAGTTTTTTTCCATTCTGTTGGTTGCCGGTTCACTCTAATGATTGTTTCTTCTGCTGTACAGAAGCTCTGAAGTTTACTTAGATCCCATTTGTCTATCTTGGCTTTTGTTGTCATTGCCTTTGGTGTGTTAGTCATGAAGTCCTCGCCTATGCCTATGTCCTGGATGGTTTTGCCTACATTTTCTTCTAGAGTTTTTATGGCATTAGGTTTTATGTTTAAATCTTTGATGCATCTGGAGTTAATTTTAGTGTAAGGTGACAGGAAGGGGTCCAGTTTTTGCTTTCTGCCCATGACTAGCCAGTTTTCCCAACACCATTTATTAAACATGAAGTCCTTTCCCCATTGCTTGTTTTTGTCTGGTTTGTCAAAGATCAGAGAGTTGTAGATGTGTGGTGTTGCTTCCGAGGCCTATATTCTGTTCCATTGGTCTATGTCTCTGTTTTGGCACCAGTGCCATGCTGTTTTGAATATTGTAGCCTTGTAGTATAGTTTGAAGTCTGGCAGTGTGATGCCTCTGGCTTTATTCTTTTTGATTAGAATTGTCTTGGCTATGTGGGCCCTCTTGTGGTTCCAAATGAAGTTTAAATTGGTTTTTTTGAGTTTTCTGAAGAAGGTCATTGGTAGCTTGATGGGGATAGCCTGGAATCTTTAAATTACTTTGGGTAATATGGCCATTTTCACAATATTGATTCTTCCTAATCATGAGCATGGAATGTTTTTCCATCTGTTTGTATCCTCCCTTATTTCCTTGAGCAGTGGTTTGTAGTTCTCCTTGAAGAGGTCCTTTACATCTTTTGTTAGCTGTATTCCTAACTATTTGATTCTCTTTGTAGCAATTGTGAATGGAAGTTCATTCTTGATTTGGCTCTCTTTAAGTCTGTTTTTGGTGTATAGGAATGCTTGTGATTTCTGCACACTGATTTTGTATCCTGAGATTTGCTGAAGTTGCTTATTAGCTTAAGGAGATTTTGGGCTGAGACAATGGGGTCTTCTAAATATACAATCATGTTGTCTGCAAATAGAGACAGTTTGACTTCCTCCTTTCCTAACTGAATACACTTTATTTCTTTTTCTTGCCTGACTGCTCTGGCTAGAACTTCCAATACTATATTGAATAGGAGTGGTGAGAGAGGGCATCCTTGTCTAGTGCCAGATTTCAAAGGGAATGCTTCCAGCTTTTGCCCATTCAGTATGATATAGGCTGTGGGTTTGTCATAAATATCTTTTATTACTTTATGATAGGTTCAATCAATACCTAGTTTATTGAGAGTTTTTAGCCATGAAGGGCTGTTGAATTTTGTCAAAGGCCTTCCCTTCATCTATTGAGATAATCATGTGGTTTTTGTCTTTGGTTCTGTTTATGTGATGGATTATGTTTATGGACTTCTGTATGTTGAACCAGCCTTGCATCCCCAGGATGAAGCCTACTTGATCGTGATAAATAATCTTTTTCATGTGCTGTTGCATTCGGTTTGCCAGTATTTTATTGAAGATTTTTGCATCTATGTTCATCATGGATATTGGCCTAAAGTTTTCTTTTTTAGTTGAGTCTCTGCCTGGTTTTGGTATTAGGTCTCATAAAATGAGTTAGGGAGATTCCCTGTTTTTGTTATTTTTTGGTATAGTTTCAGAAGGAATGGACCAGCTCCTCTTTGTCCATGTGGTAGAATTCAGCTGTGAACCTGTCTGGACCAGGACTTTGGTTGGTTGGTAGGCTATTGATTGCTGCCTCCACTTCAGCCCTTGTTATTGGTCTATTCAGGGTTTCAACTTCTTCCTGGTTTAGTCTTGATAGAGTGTAAGTGTCCAGGAATTTATCCATTTCTTCCTGATTTACTGGTTTGTGTGCATAGAGTTGTTTGTAGTAACTGCTGATGGTAGTTTGTATTTCTGTGGAATCAGTGGTGATACTCCCTTTATCATTTTTTTATTGCATCTATTTGATTCTTTTCTCTATTCTTTTTTATTTGTCTGGCTAGTGGTATATTTTGTTGATCTTTTCAAAAAACCAGCTCCTGGATTTATTGATTTTTTTAAGGGTTTTTTTTGTGTCTCTATCTCCTTCAGTTTGGCTCTGATCTTAGTTATTTTTTGTGTTCTGCTAGCTTTTGAGTTTTTTTTTATCTTGCTCCTCTAGCTCTTTGAATTTTGCTGACAGGGTGTCAATTTTAGATCTTTCCTTGTTTCTCATGTGGGCATTTATTGTTATAAATTTCCCTCTAGACACTGCTTTAAATGTGTCCCAGAAATTCTGGTAAGTTGTGTCTTCATTCTGATTGATTTTAAAGAACATCTTTATTTCTGCCTTCATTTCATTATTTATCCAGTCGACATTCAGAAGCAAGTTGTTCAGTTTCCAAGTGGTTGTGCAGATCTGAGTGAGTTTCTTAATCCTGAGTTCTAATCTGATTGCACTGTGGTCTGATAGACTGTTATGATTTCCGTTCCTTTGCATTAGCTGAGGAGTGTTTTGCTTCCAATTACTTGGTCAATTTTAGACTAAGTGCAATGTGGTGCTGAGAGGAATGTATATTCTGTGGATTTGGGGTAGAGTGTTCTCTATATGTCTATTAGGTCCACTTGGTCCTGCTCTGCATTCAAGTCCTCGATGTCCTTGTTAATTTCTGTCTTGTTGATCTGTCTAATATTGACAGTGGAGTGTTGAAGTCTCCCACAATTATTGTGTGGGAGTCTAAATCTCCTTTTAGGTTGTTAAGAACTTGCTTTATGTATCTGGGTACTCCTGTATTGGGTGCATATATATTTAGGATTGTTAGCTTTTCTTGTTGCATTGATCCTTTTACCATTATGTAATGCCCTTCTTTGTCTCTTTTGATCTTTGTTGGTTCGAAGTCTGTTTTATCAGAGACTAGGATTGCAACCCCTGCTTTTTTTTTTTTGTTCTCCATTTGCTTGGTAAATCTTCTTCTATCCTTTTATTTTGAGTCTATGTGTGTCTTTGTATGTGAGATGGGTTTCCTGAATACAGCACACAGATAGGTCTTGACTTTTTATCCAGGTTGCCAGTCTGTGTCTTTTGATTGGGGCATTTAGGCCATTTACATTCAATGTTAATATTGTTATGTGTGAATTTGATCCTTCCATTTTGTTACTGGCTGGTTTTCTGGCCCATTAGTTGACTGAGTTTCTTCATTGCATTTTTGGTCTGTGCCATTTGATGTGCTTTTGCAGTGGCTGGTACTTGTTCCTTTCTGTGTTTAGTGTTTCTTTCAGGAACTCTTATAAGGCAGGTCTCGTGGTGATGAAATCTCTCAGTAATTGCTTGTCCATAAAGTATTTTATTTCTCCTTCTCATATGAAGCTTAGTTTGGCTGGATATGAGATTCTGGATTGAAAGTTCTTTTCTTTAAGGATGTTGAATATTGACCCTGACTCTCTTCTGGCTTGTAGGGTTTCTGCTGAGAGATCCATTGTGAGTCTGATTGGCTTCCCTCTGTGGGTGACCTGACCTTTCTCTCTGGCTGCTCTTAGCATTTTTGCCTTCATTTCACCCCTGGTGAATCTGATAATTATGTGCCTTGGGTTGCTCTTCTTGAGGAATATCTTTGTGGAGTTCTCTGTATTTCTTGGATTTAAATGTTGGACTGCCTTGCTAGACTGGGGAAGTTCTCCTGGATAATATCTTGGAGCATTTTTTTCCAGCTTGGATTCATTCTCCCCATCATATTCAGGTATACCCATCAAGCATAGATTAGGTCTTTTCATATAATCCCATATTTCTTGGGGACTTTCTTCATTTCTTTTCACTCTTTTTTCTCTTGTCTTGCCTTCTCTTTTTATTTCATTGAGTTGATCTTCAATCTCTGATATCCTTTCTTCTGCTTGACTGATTTGGCTATTAAAACTTGTGTTTGCTTCATGTAGTTCTCATGCTCTGTTTTTCAACTCCATCAAGTTGTTTATGTTTTTTTCTAAGCTGGTTATTATAGTTAGCATTTCATCTAACCTTTTTTCAGAGTTCTTAGTTTCTTTGCATTGGTTTAGAACATGTTCTTTTAGCTAAGAAAAGTTTGTTATTACCCACCTTCTGAAGCCAGTTTCTGTCAATTCATCACACTCTTTCTCGGTCATGTTGTGTTCCCTTGAAGGAGAAGAGGCGTTCTGGTCTTTGATGGTTTCATCTTTTTTGCACTGTTTTTTTCCCCATCCTCATGGATTTATCTAGCTCTGATCTCAGGGAGCTGCTTGATGAGGTCGCTTGTCTGTCTGTCAAGGCACTACTGGGTTTCCAGGGAGTCCTTCAGGTTGCTACCTAGGCTTCCTGCATCTTTTTTGTTTACACTGGAAGGTTAGGCCCACCTCTTCTGCTGACCGGTAGGTGCTGCTGGGTGGTCAAGAACACCTTCCCTTTGCTATGTAGGCTTCCTGTGTTTTTTGTTAAAACATGGAGCCTAGTCCCTCCATGGAGCTGGATCATGTGTGTTTTGTTAAAACCTGGAGCCTTTCTTTCATGGAGCTGGATCATGCAGGGTTCAGCTCAGACTGAGGCACTGGCTGTGTAACCTGCTAGAGTTAGTGCTTCAGCCCTTTGAGGTTTGTGGGGGAGAGTAGGGACCCACCCTGCCACACCGTCTGTCTCCCCACTTTCAGCTCCCTCTCTCTCTGGTCACAGGGGAGGTACCTGCCCTGCTGCACAATCTGTCTTCCAGCTTTCAGCTCTCTCTCTCTCCCAGCAGGGGGAGGGGGCGATAGCTCAGTCTGCAGGCTCTCCCGGTCAGCTTATGGGCTCACGCATTTGCTTAGATCTGCACGACAATCCGGGACACCATCCTGGATTATTATTTAACTCTACACTTGTAATTCTTGGTGCTTGACTGGCAAAGATCCCCTTTTCTGTGGATTGCTGAGGCTTTGGGGGAAGTGCTGTATCTGGACTTGGGTGCTGGAGAGGGAGCCTCTGACTCACCAGTCAGATGCACTTTCTGGGTAAAGCAGCACTCCTCCCTGCCTCAGTCTGCCCTGTCTGGGCTTTGCTCACAGTCCAGCCAGACCTGTCGCAATGCACCTGGTACCTCGGTTGGAGCTCGGAGATCTCTCGATTTTTGTGTCTCTCTCACTGGGTGTTGTGCACCGGAGTTGTGTCTATTCAGCCATCTTGTTTCGAATAGTAGTTATTTTTATTATAATAATAAATACAGTATTCCTCAATGCAGGGCTCTGAAGAGGTTTTCTAGTCGTCACTGAAATTATAGAAAATAGTGACCAAAGTTGAAAAGTTTTTATATAATATAGAGCAGAGGGTACATGTGTCTTATTGCAGACTGACTATTACAAAATACCGTATTCTGGGTTGCCAATAAACAATATAAATCTGTTTCTTACACTCTGGAGGCCAGCAAGTCCAAAATAAAGTTGCTGGCAGGCTGGCTGTCTTGTGAGAGCACACTTTTTCATAGATGGCACATTCTCACTGTGTCCTTACATGGCAGAAGGGGACTAGCTAGCTTTCTGGGGTCTCATTTACAAAGGCACTAATCCCATTCATGAAGGCTCTGCCCTCATGACTTCACCAGTCGAAGACCTCACCTGTTAATATCATCACCCTGGGGGTTCAGATTTCAATCCATGAATTTTGTAAGGACAAAAGCATTCAGACTGTGACACTGTGCAAATAATTTAGACAGTAGGAGAGTATTACAGTTGTGGATGATCTATTTGACAACAACATCATTAATAATTCATGTTTCTGGTCATGGAGCCACATCCTTCACTGTGAACATCACTGGAGGCAGGGGCTGGTGATGCAGAGCACTGGAGCAGGCTTCTCCTGAGGCATGAAAGAAATGCTGAGCCTTGTGGGGATTGGCCCCTTGGTTTCCAGTCACTGAAAGCCTTCTATCCTTTTTAAGACATTTGAAACAACTAAAGTCACAGCAATCTAATGCTGTGTTGGCTTCTCAGTATCAAATCTTTGATAAACTTGGTAAAGTAAGTTTGTTTCTTTCCAATTCAGAGAACAGAGCCATCTATAGGCAAAGTGCCAAAATGGACAGTTTGCAGTCTTGGTCTTTTGCTCCTTATTCTTCCACCCATGTGGATTTCTGGACCTGGTATAGACACATTTTCCAAATGGAGCAAATGAGATGAGAAATTTATATATTTTTAAATGGAAGTGCCTAGAAATTAAATAGCAGTTACAACAAATTGTCTTTTGTCTTCAGAGGATCAGTTATTCCCCCATATCCCCCAAAGAGCATCTATAGCAGCACGTCTGTCTGTCTCAGAAATGCAATAATGTGGGTGATGGATTGGTAAAAATGTTGTATTATATAATCAGTGAATTTACTTACCTATTATTGACTGGAAATAAGGGCAGTTGAAACAAAAAATATTGGGAGCAATTGGAATTGGTAAGTAAACATTATTGTGAGCACTTGATGCTCTTCCTCAGGTCTTAAGGAAAAGTTGCCTAGGAATTTTGTGGCCAATAAATTTGTAAATCTATTTTTGTCCACTTGGGTAGCAGCTTCAAACACTCAGCTGATACACTACTAGTTCTGCCAAATTGTTTAGGCAGCATCTCTCTTTAGTAAATGAAGTCAGTGTTTAGATGGCATTTAGTCTGACCCCACTGGTTAAAACTGAATTGATGAAACTCAATTTAACATTGTCCTGCTGGTGTTTCTAAAATAGCAAGTAATAGATTTTTGCACTAGAAACATATTGTTCGGGGCTCTGATATGACTAGTGAAGAGCAGACAAGCAACACTGTGATGAAATTTTTATTAAACATGTGATACCCAACACTTCAAATTTTATCTGTTTTAAGTTTCAGGATGAGACAATCAATTTTTCTGAAGTTGTGTCATGATTGGGTGAGATAATTTAAAGAGCACAGAAAGCGTAGTTCAAGGATTGGATGAGCAGATATGAAAGGGCATAGGTAATAGTAGAGGAGGAAAATAAGAGGTTAAGTGAATGTTTTCAAAAATCAAAGTTGAAAATAATACAGACATAAATAGAATAAAGGTGCATTTGCTGTGGATCTATGAGAATTTATTTGCCTCATATTGAAAAATATTATTTTCCATCAAAATTAATTTGGCTGTTTTTCCTAAGGTCAAAATAAATTAAACTTTGTGAAAAAAGGCCGAGGCTGATCTGTGACAAAGAAGATCCAAATGGCTTGTGGAGCTTAATCCCTAGTCTGCTGGAGCTACCATGTCACAAAGCAGATAACTGAATCGTTTTTGCTCTCATTCTAAAACACTCTATGTTTTAGAACAAACCTGGATTTTCAGAGAAGGTCTCCCCCAAATTAACAAACTTCATTTTGTACTTATCAGTAACTGAAGATTTAAAGTGATATCATTCCCAAAGGGAGATCAGCTTATGAAGATTCTGAAGATAAGTGGAAGGGGGATATCTCTATATTTTAAAAGCAATATCCAGGCCTTTGCTTAGAGGTAGGTCAATAAACCATTCTTTAGTCCTGGAGTTTATTAGAAAATGTACTTTAACAATAACATTGCCATGAGCTTGCCAAAAGGTAACTAATTGTAAATCCCTTTCATTCATCAGAGGTGGTGGTGGAGGTAGAGGAAACAAATCCAGTCTGTTAGAACTGGTGAGTATATACTCTGAGCTTGGCCTCAGGATATTGTGGACTCTGTAATGAGAAAGAAAACAAAGCTGTTCTGTATTTTCTTCAGATAGCACCTTAGACCTCCAAAACAAAGGGTTTTTGTTGCATAGCATACGTTAAATATATCATAACTTTATATTTCTGGTATGGTAATAAAAATGCCTTACAGCAGAGAGAGTGCTTTAAAATCACTTTATAAAGAGCAACATAATTATATAATATCAATTTTCAAGTATACTATTTATTATCCTTTGAATAATATGTTATATTTAAGACTAGGTTGGCCAGTGCTTTGTGAGTTTAAAATAACAACTCTTTTATATTTAAACAAATTATAAAATTGTCCTCATATAAAGATACAATATAGGCTGGAGAGAGTCTATGAGGAAGCAAATGCAGAAGAAAGATTTCAGACAAACCATATCCTTCTGAAACTCATGTGCACAACACTATAAATTAGAATCTCACCTTGATAACTTCTGTTTTAAATTACAACTTCTTTTTTTTTTTTTAGTTTTTCTAGAGTAGTGTTATAAAGGGCTAGCTTATCATACTATCTATTACTTCATCCTAGCATGTGGGTATGAGAGAAAAAAGGAGAGTTATGACTCCTGTGACTGGCTGCCTACTTGATAATAAAATGAATGCGTAAAAAGAAGCCTAAGGAAGAATATTTTATTAGATCAATTAATATTGTAGAGGAGTTTTGTTCCTGGGTTAATCATTGGTGTGAACTCTTAGCTTATAGTTAAGGTTTGGGGCGAGTCATAAAAATGACTTGGAAAGGACACCTCTGTTCTTTATTCTCTATCAAGGACTTTAACTCAGAATTATTCAATTTGGCACCTGGAGATTTGTCAAGTAATACATGGGCCAAATAAATTGTAAGAAGGCTTACCTTTCAAGGGTGTTTTCACTCCTTTTTCCTAGAAATTTTTGGAGATGAAGAAACATAAGAACAGCCAGATACTCTCTCAGTTGTACTAATTGGAACTATTTTAAATTAAAAACAATATAGAATACAGTTTAATATAAATGCAACCTAGATATTTGCTGCTTTCTCTAACCCTTCTCTTTCCTTTGCTAACCCATGAGATGGTCTGACTGAGGTAGGAGGCAGGGCTCAACTCCCAAGCAGTTTGAAGACTGGTTGAAATCAGGAAGAGGAGAAGGCAGCTCTTCATAAGACACAGCAACTCACCAGCGCTATGACAGTTTACCATTGCCATGTCAACACCCAGATGTAACCATCCCTTTACATGGCAATGACCCTGAAGTTACCACCTTTTTTCCCCTGGAAATTTCTGAATAACCCACTCCTCAATTTGCATGTAATTTAAAGTGGATATACATATGACTGCAGAACTGTTTCTGAGCTGCCCCCTCCACACACTGCCTGTGGGGTCGCCCTGTTCTGCAGGAGCAGTCATTGGAGCTGTTACCCTGTTGCCTCAAGCAAGCTATTTTCTTCTCCTGTTACTGGCTTGCTCTTGAATTCTCTCCTGAGTGAAACCACAAACACTCTCGGGTCTGACCTGCATCCTTACTATCTAGCTTGCATGCATGATCTCTGTCCCTGTAGAATCCTGTCTACTGCATTGTGGCACTCTTTCTTGATTGCAGTGGTACTAGTAACTCTGTGTCCCATGCTTCCTGATAAACTCAAACCCCTCTCTTCTGGAGATCACAAAAAATGTGGCAGGAATGATCTCCTTCCACTCTTCTCTTTGCCTTGCCAACCTTTCCATAGACAGGTTCACGTGACGTTACAAGTGATTTAAAACGTGAAAATGACCAAGATTATTGACCTAGCTAAGTGTTTTCAGACTGCAATAGGCATCTATTGAATAATTTTTGGACAATTTTTGTGGATTGTAACAAGTTTAGGAACATTAAAATTAAGAGACTAAAACATACTACAATTCAATGTTCACAGAAAGAGTAACTATAGTTTTGCAAGGATTCTTATTCCATCTGTACATATAAAACGTATTTCTTACTGTGGGTTTGTACTGGATTTAATAGTGTTCTCTTGACATTTATGCTCACTCAGAACCTGTATATGTGTCTTATTTGGAAATAAGGTCTCTGTCGATGTACTCAAGGTAAGATGATGTCATATTGGGTTCGATGGGCCCTAAATCCGGTATGACTGGTGACCTTATAAGAAGAGGAAAATTTGGACAGAAACACACAGGGATGAAGGCCATATGTGCGACAACAAAGGCAGAAACTATGTTGATGCAACTGCAAGCCAGGGCACACCAAGAAGCGATTCTCCCTCAGAACCCACAGAAGCAAACATCTTCCCAGCATCTTGACATCTTGATTTTGGACTTTTAGTAAAAGAATAAATTTATGGTTTTTTTTTTTTTTTGAGTCGGAGTTTCATTCTTGTTACCCAGGCTGGAGTGCAATGGCGTGATCTCTGCTCACTGCAACCTCCACCTCCTGGGTTCAGGCAATTCTCCTGCCTCAGCCTCCTGAGTAGCTGAGATTACAGGCACACGCCACCATGCCCAGCTAATTTTTTTTGTATTTTTAGTAGAGACGGAGTTTCACCACGTTGACCAGGATCGACTCGATCTCTTGACCTCATGATCCACCCGCCTCGGCCTCCCAAAGTGCTGGGATTACAGGCATGAGCCACCACGCCCGGCCAATTTCTGTTTTTCTAAATTTTATTTCATTTTATTTTACTTTAGGTTCTGGGGTACATGTGCAGGTCATGCAGTGTTGCTACATAGGTGCATACTATATCCCGAATTTCTCCCCATGTTATCCCTCCCAACCCTTCCCACCCCTTGCTGCCCCTCTCCTATCTGCCCCCAACTGTTCCCAGTGTGTGATGCTCCTCTCCGTGAGTCCACATGTTGTGGTTTTTAAACCACCTTGTTTATAGTACTTTGTGATGGCAGCCAATAACAAACTAATAAAGGATTGTTAACCAAATTTTGGTCTGTGGCCCTGCCAGCTTGGACTTCCTTTTAGTGTGCCAGAAAGGCATCCGATGTTTTAAAGTATTCAGAAGACAGCAACATTCAGAGGCATCTTCTTGTCTTTTCCTGCATATCCTGCCTTTAACTGAAGGGCTTTGTAGCAAGTAAATCCCTTCTTAAATTGTTCTGTGTGACAACATCACACGCTTCCATAAGGAAGAGGTACCACTTTTCAATTACATCCTAATGAAGAGTATTTCTGTCTTTCATAGAAAAAAATCTACTTCTTAATTATTTCCAGAGCCTTTCACTTTCTAGTAGTGTCCGAAACTTTAGCTTGGGGTTCACTGATGGATAATTGTCTCCCTGCAATTTCCTGGGCTCCTCTTCAGTGAGAACTGGTAAATCATCCTTCAATTCTAGCTCAGCTTGCTCAGTAGAAAAAGCCACAGACTCACTATTGTTTTACAGATAATTCTAAGGACACATCAAATGTAAGTATCACTTTGTTTTTTAAAGACAATATACTCTAAATTATGTTTTGTTCGTTTTTCTCCAGCTAATTTATAGACTTGGTCATGTCTCACACTAAACATCATAGATGTTGATGTCTGCCTTCTCTGTTTCCAGCAGAATCACACTATCTTGGCTTAATTATTTTTAATTCTCATAATATAGCTGATAGAAGGTTGGGAGCATGAGGCAAAATACCGATTATTTGCCATAAGATAAAGATAGAATGGTATTAAGATTCTGGTTGAACCTGGTGTAGTGAAACCTACTCAGGTCTGATAACAATATGTAAACATATGCTCGTGAATTAGCAAATTCCTGAGAGAAAATATATCTAACTAATTTTCTAATGAGTTAATACTGCTTTTGTGAAGGGGAAGAAAACAACAAGAAGCAACCTTATAATTTAGAATCTAGGTTAATATTTTAAGTATTAAGCATCATAAATATTGTGCTTTGAACTAAAACTTGAAAATCATAGCTATTGTTGAAGACTTTCTTAATAATATTATATTAATTTAATATGGAAAAGGAATGGAAACTTTAATTCCCAAGGAAACAGGTGGAGTAAAACCCACAAATGATTACTTACTATTTTATAAAATGAATAGTCTTATCTTCCACTCTATTCACATTTACTTTGAAAATTTTTCCTGTCTATTCTGGGCAGGTTGTCTGTTTGTGCTGAGGAAGTAGCTGAAGAAGACAGACGAGATTTCTGATCTCTTGAAGCATCTGGTTAATGAATGTATCCCTTTTTGTTATAACATTAAAATCTGAATCTTAGTGTAAGAGTTTTGCCTCTCAGAGATATTCTGGTCCATATATTACTACTGACTTAGTTTGACACTGTGTGGAATTCAACCTTCTTGAGGAATGTTGATAATAGAGGCATGATCAATATGACCAGAATCAATATCGGGACTCATAGACCATTCTGATTAGTTACATCCTTTTAATTGCTTAAATAATTGTGAAAGAAATACTTAAAGGCTTAGTGATTATAAAAATGTGAATGAATTCAGAAAATACGGAATAAATGTGTGCAATTCATTTATTTTTACCCAGTTGCATTTTCTTCTCCAGGGATCTTTCATGAAATCATGAGTAGTTCTATCTAGCTTGATCTTTTATGATCATGGCATGGTATTCCAATTATAGAAATATAGGTTGATATATTTAAACATGTATTATTAAAAATTCGACAATATTTTAGGCAATTCTATACTATCATGAATGATGCTGCAGAGATGATCCTTGTATGAATATCTTTGTGCACAAATGCTCAGAGTTTTAGTTGAATATATTAAGTGGAACACCTAGTGGCAGTCAGTAGATTTAAAATTTTGATGGATGGTAGTACCCTCCAACATATTCTCACTCACTAGACTAAGCAGCAACATGAATACTAATTTGCTTACAACTGAATAAGCACTTATTATTTCATGCTAGTAACTTTTGAGATTCAGATGAGTAGTGACTAATTTATTAATTTGTGTTTCTCTGTTTATTGATGTGGCCCACAAGTGAGATAAAACAAATTAATTGCAATAAATTTCATTCATGCTGATCCTTTAATGGGGAGGGGCAAGTAATATGTAGAAAAAGCTTCTCACTGGTGAGAGAGAGAAACCCATGGGCATTGCTTCTTAGTAGTGGAAAATCCTACCCCCTGCAGTTAATTATAGTTTGAGCCTTGTATAGACGTATGCATATTTCTCACTTATCTGTGTTGTGATATTCTATTAGAAACTCCAGGGCAATAAAATCTAGTCTTGCTCATGAATTTAAGGGAATGTGATTAATTTTGTTTGCTGTGGTCCTCAGGTAGACAACTTACATTAAATTTTGAATGTTTGTTTCTGTTCCAAATTTTCTAATTATTTTTTAACTTAGAATCATTGTTATATCTTATTAAGAAGCTTTTAGTATCTATGAATAAATCTTACTATTTTAACCTTTATTAATACTTGAAACAATGTTAATTCATTTGCTAAAATCTTCTGAAGTAAATTCAAGATCATTTTTAATAAACTGTAATATTTGATTTACTTTTATTTAGATGTGTTTTACTTCCAGTTTTCTAAAGTAGAATAGAGGATTTTTTTCAGGTTGTTTATTGGCTTATAATTTCTTAGTTCGAATCAGGTTATACTAAGTTTACATACTGAGTTGTGCAATTTTATACATTTATCTATACTAAGCAGTTTAATGACCTAGAATTTTTTAGCTCTTGTTGGTTTTCACAGAATTTCTCTGTGTAATGAACTGGGTTGGGTTATGTCAGGAGTTGTAGCACAGATCTGAATTCTTTACATTTTCTTATTTTTGGGGAGAGATGAAGTGGAGAAGAATTAAATACAGGAAAGATTTCAGAAACCTCAGGGTCTTTGTGTGATGATACAGAAGTATGTTGGAATAGCTGGCATCACACCCTGCTGAGCCTTCTTGCTGACCTCACCGCCTCCTCTCTGGTGTCTGATAATGATTTTTCTCCCTTGTTTGAAGAAAGACACTGTCAGTGTCTTGTCAGAGCAGTTTACCTTTCAAGAGGAAGTTAATTTTCTTCATGTCCTTTCTCCATCACTCCTCATTATCTCCACAGCTATAATTAGAATCCAATTCCAGTATGTGTGGGAGACCAATTATGAAGTCAAACATGTAGGGAGAAGGCTTACAAAAAGGATTTCAGGGCTTTGCTCATTTAAGGGGATGAGGTGCAGGAGAGACATGGAGAACACAGAAAAAATGTGCCCTGGGAAATTTTATCATGTAGGGAGGAGGGTAATTTTAGATTTGATTTAATGTATTGACACAAATTCACTTATCAGACTTTTTGAAGGAATTTAATGTATGATTCTATGATTTCTTCTGCCTGATAAATGAAAACTAGAGTAAAATTTTTTGAACGATGGTGATTTGTCAACACTTCCTTGATATGAGTTAGAGAAGGATGTATTGTACTTAAAAGTAATTCAGAAATCTCTAGATTGGAGACACTTATGAAAGATTTTTTTAGTTGAAATGGGCTCTGAATTGAAGTAGAGATGATAAGACTCTAAGGTAGTATAGCTAAATAGCAGTGTAACACCGCAAGACAGGGCTGCATCTTTCTGCCCAGAATCAGAGTCCTTTGAAGCAGTGACCAAGAGTTTTTTGTTAATTTTTTGTTTGTTTGTTTGTTTTGTTTTGACACAGGTCTTGCCTAGGCTAAACTAGGCAGGAGTGCAATGACGTCATCATGGCTCACTACAGACCTGACCTTCCAGTCTCAAGTGATTCTCCAACCTAGGCCTCCCGAGTAGCTGGGGCTATAGAATTGTGCCACTATGCCTGTAAATTTTTTCTTAATTTTTGATAGGAACAGGGTCTCACTATGTTACCCAGGCTAGTCTGGAACTCTTGGTCTCAAGGGCTTTGCCTGCCTCAGCCTCCCAAAGTGCTGGGATTTGGGGCACAATTCACTGTGCATGGCCAACCAAGAGCTTTTGAGAAAAGACTCTACGTTAACTTCCCAGCCGTAGCTTAAAATCTTCCTCCTGATTTTCTGTAAAAGAATCTGGCTTTATCAGAGTAATTACTAACTGAAAAAATGACAATCACCAATCATTTCAGTGACATTAGTTCAAAAAAATCATTATTTTCTTGGAATCCACTTCAGTCATTTTCTGGAGGGAAAATCTGCAGAGCAGAGTTGTCTAGTAAAATTACAATGCAAGCCATATGCAATTTAAATTCTAGTAGACACATTAAAACATAAAAAAGAAAGATAGAAATTAATTTTTCTACCCCAGAAGTGGGTGTAAAACCTTGGTAGGGAAATCATAACACTGGCTTCTTGGGTTTCAGAGCGAAAATTAAGTTCTCGGTGTGCATCTGGGAAATAACTGTTGATCCTGACAGATGGTACCTGATGATGGCACACGTAGGAGACCATTAAACATGAGATATCCATTAAGAGCTGGATTACGTAACCAACCTAATCACAATGTTGGTTTGATTATTCCAAGAGTTAGTGAAAGTTGTATATGTGGCACTGAACATATCCTGAAATTGTATGTACCTTTCATGAGTAGATGGCTTATAATCCCAAAATACCATCTTGCTACATTGTTGTATATTCCTTTTCCATGGTTTTATGGGATGCTTTCTATTACTAGTTGACTAAGGAGGAAACAATTCTGAGTTTGGTTTGCACAATATGCTGCTACCATTTGAAAGCGGAACCTGCTACATTAGAATCTCAGACCATGTGACACCTAAGAACTGTTGAAAAAGGAATCCTCTTAATAGAGCTTAGACCAGAGAAGTTTATCTACCTTGGTCCAGATAAGAGATGGCCTGACCTAATGGTATATATGAATTCATGGTCTATTTAATTGGAGAGGTAGCCTATTTATTTGGAGAATTGGTAAAAATGAGGTTTTGGTAATACATATGCATAAAAATCTCTGGGATAAATTCAGAAAATGTGTCCTCTATGATTAGTCATTTATGTAGAGGAAGCTTTTATTGCCAAGTGGGCAAGACAACCTGCTCTATGGATCATCACATTTATATCTGATCAAGGAACTTTATAGAACAGGAAAAAGGGCAATGAATGCATAGTGTTCTTAAAATTATCTCATCTCCCAGACACAGTAGGGCTCACAGAACAATGAGTGGTCCTACTCATTACACTGTTTTTTTGATTTTAAACTTTTTTTTTTTTTGAGATAGAATCTTGCTCTGTTGCCCAGCCTGGAGTACAGTGATGTGATCTTGGCTCACTGCAACCTCTGCCTCCCGGGTTCAAGCGATTCACATGCCTCAGCCTCCCGAGTAGCTGAGACTATAGGCACATGCCACCATGCCTAGCTAATTTTTATATTTTTAGTAGAGACAAGTTTTCACCATATTGGTTAGGCTGGTCTCGAACTTCTGACCTTGTGACCCACTTGCCTCAGCCTCCCAAAGTGCTGGGATTACAGGTGTGAGCCACTGCACCCGGCTTGACACTTATAATGACAAAATGAGGAGAACCCCTGGAGCTTTTACAAGCAGTAGCTGCTCTGTAGAAGGCAGTGTATTTTTTAAGCTACTCGTTAATATCCAGTACCATTTCTTACAAAGCTAAGCCGTCTATGAAAAGTCAAGAGGCAAAGTTGAGTGTTGTCCTCTCACTATTATTTCTAAGTGATTTTTACTTTCTATTTCCACTCCTTGGGATTGATGGTTAGAAATTGTATTATCCAAGGAATGAATGCTTCTAATAGATGACTCAATTTTCCCCCTTTGGATTGGGGTTGTAATTGCTTCCCATATATTTTAAGCTCCAAATGATGTGGGCAAAGAAAGGGGTCAACTGTCTTGCTGGGTTATTTATTGTGACTTTAGTAGAGAAACGTAACGTAACACAGTAGGGGCAGGGAGGAGTAAGAAGGGAACTGACAGGATGTCTTGTCCAGAAGTAACATATAAGACAACTGTCACACCTGTAATCCCAGCACTTTGGGAGGCTGAGGCAGGTGGATCACAAGGTCAGGAGTTCGAGACCAGCCTGGCCAAAATGGTGAAACCCCGTCTCTACTAAAAATAATAATTAAAAAAAAAAGTTAGCCGGGAATGGTGGCACATGCCTGTAGTCCCAGCTACTCAGGAGGCTGAGGCAGAAGAATCACCTGAACCCAGGAGATGGAGGCTGTAGTGAGCCAAGATGCACCACTGCACTCCAGCCTAAGTGACCAAGTGAGTCTCCATCTCGCGGGGGGCGGCGGGGGGGGAAGACAACTGTAAACCTGTATAGGTAGAACTAATAAGATCTCATATTTCTCAGGAACAAATGTTACCATCCCATGTGGCAGAGAATTTCCAATTTCGGTGGTGCTGGCTTAAAGCACACCAAAACTGGAATGGAAAGCAATTATGAATTTTAAATACTAGCTATCATCTTGCCACTAGCTGCCCCCCAACAGTGATATACTATCTATTAGTATTTTATTCCTCTCTGTAACATGAATATACATATGATTTAAAGTTCATTTTCATTTTATTTATTTTTCCTTCTTGATGTTATTGTATATAGAATCTGTTTGTGGAAGTTAATTATGAATTTTGGTCTACAAACAGCTGATTATTGAGAGAATTACAAAAGAAGCAAAAGGGAAAAAAGATGTCATTTTAATATTCTTAACTTGCAGCTGATAATTAAAAGATAAAAACTTGAATTGTCTTTTTGAGGAGAAAGTAGGAGTGTGTTTGGGCTACATTATATAGAGTTGCACTAAGTTAATTAGGAGATTGTGACTTTATTATTACTGAAGAAGGACATACGTGGATAGTAGAACAACACCTAGAATATAATAGTTAAAAATATTTGTTGAATATAAATAAATGCTGAGCTGCCAGTGAGATTATGAGGTAATTTTAATTTAAAAAGTGTTTTGTTTTATTTTGTTTTTTTGAGGCAGAGTTTTGCTCTTGTTGCCCAGGCTGGAGTACAATGACGTGATCTCGGCTCACTCCAGCCTCCGCCTCCTGGGTTCAAGGCATTCTCCTACCTCAGACTCCCGAGTAATTGGGATTATAGGCATGTGCCACCACACCAGGATAATTTTTTGTATTTTTAGTAGAGATGGGGTTTCTCCATGTTGGTCAGGCTGGTCTCCAACTCCCGACCTCAGATGATCTGCGCGCCTCGGCCTCCCAAAGGTTTTTTGGTTTTCTAGCATCTAAATCTCCTTCCTCTTTGAGAATAATTCCCAATTTTGTATGAGTCTTGGTGACAGGTTGGCCATGTGCCTAATGAAACTTCCCTTTTGACATTTCAAATTCAGTTTTTCATCAATAAAATTTAATCATGTGAAGGATTAATAAAATTCATAAATCTCTAGCAAGATTAACCTATTTGGGTTTTATTTTACAAATTATGAAGATCAGAAATGATAGAGGGGTTATTACTACTTGGCCACCTGACTTTAAGGATAAAGAATATTATGAAAAGTTTTAGGCCAATAAATTTGAAGATTGAATGAAGTTAAAAAAATGTTCTTGAAATACACATCTTACCAAAACTGGCACAAGAGGAAATGGAAACTCTGAGAAAGAAATTGAATTACACAGTTTTATGTTTTCCATGAACAGAATTCCAGGTCCATATGGTTGCTCTGGTGAATTCTGGCAAATCTGAACAAAGAGTTTGTTCTAGTTTGACAGAAACTTTTTCAAAGTCCTACGGAGATATCCTTGACAAAAGTTGTATTAGCTTTCCAGGTTTGTTTGCTGTATTGAATATTGAGGTAATAATTATTAAAAATTACTCTGCTTTCTTTTAAAAAACAATATAGTACTTTATTCATGGTAGTTGGTAATTTTTAAAAATTTTTTTCCTCCAGAGATCAAAGGATAGTCAAATTGCCTTATCTGTATGTTTTTAAATGAAATCCACTGATTGATGTGATGATATTTTTAGAAATCAATGAGTATTTGATGATGTGGGCCAAAAACAGCATCTTGTTTGGACCAACTTTGGGAACACTTGTTTTTATTTTCATTTTTATAATTTCAACTTTTATTTTAGATTCAGTGGGTATCTGTGTGTGCCAGTTTGTTAAATGGGTATATTGCGGCATGCTGAGGTTTGTGGTGTGATTGATCTTGTTACCCAAGTAGTGATAATAGTTCCCAATAGTTAGTTTTTCAGACATTTCCCTTCTTCTTCCCTGCCTTCTTTAGTAGTCCTCAGTGTCGATTGTTGCCATCTTTCTGTGAATGAGTATCCAATATTTAATCCCACTTATAAGTGAACATGTGCAGTATTTGGTTTTCTGTTGCTGTATTAATTCACCCAGGAGATACTCTTTTTTCTTGAAACTTCCCTGAAACTAAGAGAGCTGGCCTTGTCTTAGTTTTTTCCTCCTAGTGTAAGCACACATCGATTGCTTTCTTCTTTAAAAAAAAAAAACTTCTCAGGCCAGGTGCAGTGGCTTACACCTGAAATCCCAGCACTTTGGGAGGCCAAGGCGTGCGGTTCAGGAGGTCAGGACATCAAGGCCATCCTGGCCAACGTGGTGATATCCTATCTCTACTAAAAATATGAAAAAAATAACCGGGTCTGGAGGCGCACACTTGTAGTCCCAGCTACTTAGAGACCGAGGCAGGAGAACTGCTTGAACCCAGGATGTGGAGGCTGTAGTGAGCAAAGATCATACCACTGCACACCAGCCTGGGCAACAGAGCGAGACTCTGTCTCAAAAAAAAAATAAACAAAATATCTTCTCTTCCTTTTTTCATCCACTTGAACAATCTTTCCAAGCTGGCCATTTACTCCAACGACTTTAGAATGATCCCTCCCAAATTTCTCCACTGTCTTAAATTTTCAACTGATTTTTAAGCATATCCCCTATCTGCTTTTAAGACACTTCCATAAATGTGTCTTTTTAAAACTTCAATGGAAAAGACTAATTATTTATTTATTAATTCAGTAAAAATTTACCAAGTGTTTACTATGTTAGACTTCTTATAAGGAGATAAGAAAATAAAGGTATCACTGAAAGACACATATTAAAGTAAAATGAGATAAATATTGCAACTGGAAAATACAGCAGTAAATCACAAAATAGATTTCTCAGCTTAGTTTCTTATCTTTTTAATGTCACTGACGTCACCATTCAAACCTATTAAAACTGAATTTGTATGAATGTCTCTTGCTTTTTATTCTACTTTATATCCGTTACTGAATCCTTTCAATTCTTCTTTTTCAATGACTTATATTTCTCTGTTTTCCTATAAACATTTAAAAATTTTGCTATAACAAAAATATATGTAATATGTTGTTAAATTAATACATACTTAATATAAGAATTTCAGCAGTCACTGGATGAAAAGTGGAATTTATCACTCAAATCTGTGAATCACTGTTATTTTATTTTTCTAGTTAATTAAATGTTTGTCTATTTACATATACATGAAAATATGCTTATCTAATTTATTAGCTCTTTTTAATAAAAAAGTATGTATAGTAGATATGTGAAAACATATAAATAGATCTTATTCTGTTTGAAAGTTAGAGTTACATTGAGTTTTTATTAAAATATGTTTAGCACATCTCTGATATTTATATTTCTATTGTTGCAAAGTTACAAATAATATCTTTTTTACATTTTTATATATTTGATTTTGGTTATATAGGATAGTTTTCTAGAAATAGAAAGAAACAGAACAGAAGATCAAAAGAATTATGTATTGAAAATGTTGATGTACCTTGCCCATTATAATTCAAAAGCTGTGCAAGTTTACCCTGTGACAAAGCATGTATATATAACATTTCATATTTCCCACTGTCCTATCCATCACTACATGCTATAATCTTTGAACTCTTTTTCATCTTGAGAAAAAAGATGGATTATTATTGCTTTAATTTGCAGTTTGATTGATTATTAGTAGGCTGAGTTTCTTTTCATGTGTTTTACAACCAAATACAAGTCCTTCTGTGAACCCAATATTGTAAACTTGATTAAGCAATAATTGGGTACTACATGTGCAAGTTTAGAAATTACAAAGCTAAGGATCTTGTAATTCTCATAACAAATTTGGAGAATTAGTACAGATTCTTAGCTTTATAGTTTTGTTATGTAACCCCTCCAATCTTGTCAGAGGAACCCCTCCAATCTTGTCAGAGGGGTTATGTAACAAAATTACCTTAGTTTTCCATATATGCTATGCCAGTCTCTCTTCATTCTCCTAGTGTCTTATCTGCAGCCCAAGCTACTACCTCATATCTATTAAAACAGCAGCTGAGCATTAGGGATAATACTGTACCTATATATCATATTTTCTCTTTGTATAATGAGAAAATGCCTTTCCCCTTAGTGTTATTAAGAGATTAGTGGTTTTATGGAAATCTGCTATCTGCTTTTTGTTTTCTGTCTAAAGTTCACTAATATCTTTGGACCATCACCCAACCATCCCAATCAAAGCACATCCCAAAGCCTTCCTAGATTCTCTTTCTCTGCTTTACTCTCTCTTCTTTCCCTTCTTCTTGATTTTATCTGCTTTTTTCTTTTCTGTGAAAATCCCCTAGATTGGTCCAGTCTATAAGCATTTCTCCCTCTATATTTTTATAGAACGTTTGGGTTTCACCTGCTTCCTTGGGACATTTTTCATCTTATATAGAATGATATTTTTTCCTATATTATTAGGGGTCTTTAGAATGTTTAATGCTTGGCTCCTAAATATTTTATATTTTCTCCAAAGTAGATTGTCTATTACTTGTTCATAAAACACTGTCACATCCTCAACAACCATAAGTAACCCTTTAATGAGAATAAAATTATAATCTTCAAACCTTTCCTTTAGACTCTATTGCTATCTGCTCACCTGAATAATTTGTTCCATCTATATCCCACTTAGCTCAGTATTTGTAGTTTTTGCTGCTGTAGTAATTTCCTTCCATTCTTTTCTATTGGGATTGAATTAGGCCTTCATGTTTCAGAGAGATGAATAGAACCATGATCAATTAATTTACTTCCTCTCCTCTGCCAGGATAAAAGCCATTTGCATATAAACCAGTGGTTCCCAATACTATTATTCAGAGAAGACAATAGTATTAGGAACCACTGATTCTCTGAATTCTTCCAATGGAGATACGGAGAAAGGTATTCATAGAACCTGAAAATAATAGGTTAGAAAGACTGTTTTGCCACTGGCTTACCTTCTCACCATATGGAGCTAGCTTCACTAAGAGATGGAGTGATGGAGTCTGATATAGTATTTGAGCTCTAGATCTGGCACCTTAATTATAAGAAGCAATATAATTTCTTTGTTTGTAAAGTAACTTTAAATTGGTTGTATCCACTTATGTCTAACAAAATACTGCCAATACATCTCTCTTTCGTATGTCTTAAAGCACATTTTCTCTAGTGGTTTGTGTATTTTCAAAGCATATACTTATTCTTGAGCACCTCTCACTATGAAACAATCAATCAAAAGCTCACTATGGACTACACAGTCATCTCTTTCCTTCCCTCTCCATTAAAGGGTTTTGAAAACATGTGGAGAGCTCACTGTGCATTCTCCACTCCCCATCCACAGTAATGCTGACTTGGCTTCTGTCTCTTCCACTACTTTGAAAATGCTATCACTGAAATTGCTAATGCTTTCACATGGATGAATCCATTAATTATTTTTCTGCATTATTTATTGTTTCTGCTATATTTGCTGTTGCATATTCTCTCATTCACATACCCAGCTTTCCTCTAACCTCCTCTGATACTGTGTTATTCTGGTTTTATTTCAAATCTTTTATTGCTTTATCTTGCACTCCTGGATTCGTCTACCTAACATTTTGATATTTTCAAAGATTTGTTCACAAACCTTTAAAATTTTTTACTCTATTTATATATTTGCCTTAAGACCCATAACTTTAATATATATTTACCTGCTAAATATTTGCAAATTGTGAATTCTAGTTTCCAGTAATAGCGGGCTAGATGATTCAGATCAGCTAGTGTGTTCCACTGCAACTCTATACACATGCCCAAAATGACAAAAATTGCCTTTCTTAAATAATCAAAATTCTGATGACATCATAGTCAGAGTCCTTATGATCGTAATTCTCAGTTAGATTTGAGGCAAAAATGAAATAGGAATTCAAAAAGGTACGCAGAGCACAAAAACTGTTATTCTATTAAGAACATTAAACATTTATGTAATGGCTTTATCCAGAATAGAATGCAAAAACCAAGGCAAAGGGTCCATATAAAATGGGGTTCTAAGAGAGACGTCCCCCACTATAACCTGGACACTCATGGGGATGAACCAGAAGTAAATCAGCACTATGTCGACTGGCAGCTGTAATTTGCCTTGTCTGGGTAGGTCATGGAGTCTCAGGTCAGAATTTGAGACCCCTGCACACTCACAGATGTATTTCACAGAAATACATACAAAACTTCTCTGAAGATGTTTTCTTTATTCTAGGCGTTATATTATTCCTATATATAATTTTTCAAATACACTGAGCTGTAGTGTTGAAGATCACTATCAAACAAGCACACAATCAATCAAAGCTTCATGAGTACGAACCTATAGAAACACGACAGCAAAATAGATCCACTATGTTTTTAGATATCAGCGCTATCACTTATAGATCAAAAAACAATTATACTTGTTGTGTTTAAAAAATAAAATACACATTCAAAATTATATGCCAGAAAATGAAAACTATAAAAATGACAAGCTATATTTGGAAAAGAAATAAAACGCCTATGAATTAAAAATGCAGTAATAACCAAAATTAAATATTTGCTGGACAGGTCTAATGACAGATTGCATGGATGATTTGATCATTAAAACCTTGACCAGAAAGAATTATCCAGAATGTAGTAACAAATGCTTGCAAATCTGTACCTTTCATCCAGGCCAATATGTCCAATTGCTTTTCTAAGTGTACTCACTTGGGTGTCCCCTAAGTATTTCAAATCAATACACCCAAAATTGAGCTCATTCCTTTTCAACTCTCTGGATCTGACCCTTTACTCTCCAGATGTAATACTTCCAATTTATTTCCTCTCTCAGTGTTTTGGACTAATCTGGGCTGTATCCTCGTTATTTCCACTTCACTCAGCCCCAACATCCAATCATCATCAGATCCTATGTAGTCTCAAGCACCGCGATCTCCTGTGCCTGTCATCTGTTGTCTAGCCGCAAGAGTAGCTCAATAATCATACGCCTCTTCATCTTTTACCCACAGGACTGCCGTGCACTTATCTACTAACACTCTTCTAAAATGCAGATCCAATCATTTCAATTCCTTGTTTCTTTCTAGCAATGTTGATGAAAACATTTAACCTTTAAGTGGCTTATCTAACCCTGCCTGCCTCTTTTACTTCATTCACTGTCACTCTACCCATGAATATTTGCTTTGGTCATACTAAATTATTCATATTCCCCACATGCATCTTACTCTTCTTTTGACTCTTACTTTTTGTTTATTTTCCCTTAAACAGCTTTCTTCATTCACGTTCTGATTTTCTCTATTAATTGCTTGCCTAATTTAGATGCCCTACTATTGCATTACCATGGTTCTCTGTAATTATTTATCACACTCCATAGTAATTATTGAATTGTGTGCTCTTCACTAGATTGTTAGCTCCATTAAAGCAGATTCTCTCACGTTGTATCATTAGCTCCATGCTCAGCACCTGGCATGTAATAGACACTCAATAAATAGTGAATATATGTTCATTTATAATAATATGCAAGTAATATTATTTAAGTGTTTATTTTGCTAATAGGTATTTGGATCATGGTTCTAGCTGGTCTAACATTTTTATTTTATACTCTTCAGGGGTATACAGATTGTACAAAGAACTACTGGAGATACATAGTTTATTGCAAAATGTAGAGGATTGTTATGGTTTGAACGTACAAGTCTTTTTAAATTGTTTTTCAAGAATAAAGTGGAAGCAGGCTGGTGTGGATCTTAGTCTCAGTGTTCCTGGAGTGAGAGAAGAGGTGGAAAGGGTCCAAAGTCTGGCTGCCGTTTTCAAGGGAACAGCCTGGGATGAAGAGGAATGGGTGCAGAGTGAGCAATGATGTGGCTTCATTATCCCACATAAGGAGGCTGGTTAGCGTGGACAGTTGTAGCTTGTCCTAGGTAAAAACTTAAAGCTGCTTGGGCTTATGTTGGCATCTATCTGTGTCAAAAACTGCGACTAGGGCCCCTAAAAGCACTCAACTAGTTCTTTTCTTTCTTCACTCCCGGGGTGGTTGGCTTAGTCAAAGCAGCCCAGCCAGTTTGCCAGGCAAGGGCTTCTGGTTGGAGACACCCGAGGAAGCTTTGGAACAGCTACGTTGCAGGTCTCCCATCCTCAGTGTGGGGACAAGAGGAGTGGAGGTGGCAGCCGTTCTGGCTCATGTCTCCTTGATGGTTCTGGCTCATACACGGCTAATGATTATGAGGCAGTGTGGTGTGGCACTATCTAGCTGTTACTTTCTTGCCTACTCTGCTGAGTAAACAGCGGCCCTGTCTTAGCTGGGCTTGAAATCTGTTCCCTAGGGAAGGCTACTGTGTCCCCGAGCCACCAGAGAGGAGGGGCAAGGGCAGGGTTGGCATCTCCTGTTCTTGCAATCCAAGCCAGCTCCCCACAACCATGGCGACCCCACATACTGATGCCAGCACGGAGCCTGGGGCACCTATTGGCAAAGTTGAAGCTTTTTCCCCAGAGTCCTGGCAGGAGGCACCCACCAGCTGGCACAAAGGCTAAGGCCAGAAAGAAAGCACAGAGACAACCCAGTACTCAATGTAACAGTACTGAGAGGTGGGGCCTTTTGGGTAGTGATGGTCATGAGTGCTCTGTCCTCAGGAATGAGATTAGTGCTATTATAAAAAAACGTTGAAGGGAGTCAGTGCCCTACACCACTTTGCCCTTCTGCCTTCCACCTTGTGAGGATGGAGCAACAAAGCATCATCTTGGAAGAGCGTGGGTGAGCTTTCGTCAGATATCAGACCTGCTAGTGCCTTGATCGTGGACTTCCCAGTCTCTAGATCAGGAAAAAGACATTTCCATTCTTTAAACATTACCCAGCAGAAGGTATTTTATGATAGCAGCAGGAACAGACAGACGAGGAAAATTCTTAAGGAAAGATTTAGCATTAAAGTATGAGAATGACCTTTGATGTCATTACTCCTGCAATATGCATATTTGGACCCAGAAATACTAGATAAGTTCTAAGTTTCAGAAGAGAGGCTGTCACTTATCAGCTTTTCATATTTATAGGGTTTTAGGGAAAAGGAAGCAAATGCCTAACTATGCAAAATGAGCGTTGTCTAGTTATGGGCTGAGCGTGTCTCCCCAAAATTCATATGTTGAAATCCTGACCTCTGGTACTTCAGAATATGACTATATTTAGAGATAAAGTCTTTAAAGAGGTAACTGAGTTCAAATAAGTTCATTAGGGTGAGCCCTAATTTGATGTGAATGGTGTCATAAGAAGAGAGGCAGACAAAGAAAAGGCTTTGAGAAGACACACAAGGACCAGGTGGCCATCTATAAGCCAAGGAGAGAGGCCTCAGGAGAAACCAAACCTGCTGATACTTCGATCTTGTACTTCTGGACTCCAGAGATGTGAGAAAATAAATTTGTTTTTTTTTTTTTTTAGACGAAGTCTTGCTCTGTCACCAGGCTGGAGTGCAGTGGTGCAATCTTGGCTCACTGCAGCCTCTGCCTCCTGGGTTCAAGTGACTCTCGCCTCAGCCTCCTGAGTAGCTAGGACCACAGGCATGTGCCACCACGCCCAGCTAATTTTTGTATTTTTAGTAGAGACGGGGTTTCACCATGTTGGCCAGGCTGGTCTAGATCTCTTGACCACGTGATGCGCTCACCTCAGCCTCCCAAAGTGCTGGGGTTACAGGTGTGAGCCACTGTGCCCAGCCTAAATTTCTGTTTCTTAAGCCACCCCATATAGGGTACTTTGTTATGGCATCCTTAGAAAACAAATACACTGGCCCAGGAAATGACCTTACTATTCAAAGGAAAGTCAAAGTTTTCATTAAAGACCTTGAAGCTCTCTGTTGAGCCAGTGTGTCTGTGCTTACTCTTTGCTAGATTACCTATAAATGAGAGCCCTGGGGGCCACTGAGCAGAAAAGGATTAGTCTCTGCCCTTACCCAAGTTACATGTTTTAATACATATTGGATCATTTTATTATTAAAATATATTATTTTAATATGGTATATTACATAAATAATGGAATTTATTCTATGAATATATAACATATAAATAATGTATGTTATTTTTATATATTTTAAGAAATATTTTTATCTTACACGTATTAATCTAATGTTTTTTATTTTTTCTGATTATTCCATAAGAAAATGTCTTTATGTTAATATTTTCTCATTTAAAAACTTTGATTTTTAATCTATAAGGATACATAAAGATTGTACATATTATGAGGTACATGTAATATTTTTATATACATATGCAACGTATGATCAAATCAGGGTAATTGGGATATATATCACCTTAAATATTGATCATTTGTTTGTGTTAGGAATGTTCCAATTTCACTCTTCTAATTATTTTAAAATATACAATACATTATAGTTAACTTTGGTCACCCTATTGTACTCAATATTATTATTTAAATTGTATTTTGTATCTATTAACCAGCCTGTTTTTGTCCCTCTTTCCCCATTACCCTTCCCAGCCTTGGGGAACCATGATTTTCCTCTTTATTTTCATGAGATTAATTTTTCTAGCTATCACTTATGAATGAGAATATGTGATATTTGTCTCTCTGTGCCTGGCTTACTTGGCATAACATAATGTCCTCTAGTTTCTATCTATTTTGTTGCAAATGACAGGATTTCATTCTTATTTGTGGCTGAATAACATTCCATTGGATATATGTACCACGTTTTCTTTATGCATTCATCCGCTGATGAAAAATGAGGTTGATTCCATATCATGGCTATTGTGAATAGTGCTATAATGAATATGGGAGTGCAAATTTTGCTTTGATATACTGATTTGTTTTCTTTTGGATACGTACCTAGCAGTGGGATTGCTGAATCATATGGTAGTTCTACTTTTAGCTTTCTGGGGGAATCTCAATATTGTTTTCCATAGTGGCTGCAATAATTTACATTCCCATCAACTGTATGAGCGTTTTCCTTTCTCCAGGTCCTCATCTGTATCAGTTATTTTTAAAAAATCTTTTTGGTAAGAGCCGTTTTAACTGGCTGAGATGCTATCTCTTGGTGGATTTGATTTGTGTTTTTCTGATGACTAGAAATGCTGAGCATTTTTTCATATACCTGTTGACCATTTGTACGTCTTCTTTTGAAAAATATATATTCAGATCTTTTGCCCATTTTTAACTGGTTATTCGTTGTTGTTGTTTTTTTTTTTGATACTGAGTTGTTCAAGCTCTTTATATAGTTTGACTATTACTCCCATGTCAGTTTGAGTAGTTTGCAAGTACTTTCTCCCATTCTGTAGGTTGTCTCTTTACTTTATTGATTGTTTTCTTTGCTGTGCAAAAGCTTTTGAGCTTGATCTCGTCATATTTGTTCATTTTCTGCTTTTCTGGACTTTCATTTTGAGGTCTTACTTGAGAAGTCTTTGCTAAGTCTAATGCCTTGTTTCCTGAATGTTTTCTCCTAGTAGTTTTACAGTTTCAGATCTTATATTTAAGTCTTTAATGCACATTGATTTTATTTTCCTATATGGAGGGTCTAGTTTCATCCTTCTGCATATAGATATTTAGTTTTCCAGCCTCATTTATTCCAGAGGCTGTACTTTTCTCAATGTATGTTATTGATATTTTTGTAAAAAATGAGTTGGCTATAAATGTGCAAATTTATTTCTGGGTTCTCTATTCCATTCCATTGTCCTATATGTCTGTTTTTATTCTGGTGCCATGCTGTTTTGGTTACTATAGTGTTGTAGTATAATGTGAAGTCAGGTAATGTGATGCCTCTAGCTTTGTTCTTTTTGCTCTAGTACTTTGGGTATTCTGGGTCTTTTGTGGTTTCACAAATATATTTGTGGTTATTTTCTCAATTTCTGTGAAGAATGTTACTGATATTTTGATAGGGATTGCATTAAAGCAATCCCAAAGATTGATTTAGGTGGTATGGGCATTTTAACAGTATTACTCTTCTAATTCATGAACATGGAATATCTTTCCATTTTTGTGTCCTTTTCAATTTTGTTTACTTTTTTCATACTTTTAATTGTAAGGATCTTTCTTCTTTTTGGCTATTTATTCCCAGGTATTTTATTTTATTTGTAGCTATTGTAAATGAATTTCCTTTTTGGTTTATTTTTTCGGATTGTTCACTGTTATATAAAGAAATACCACTGATTTTATATGTTGATTTTATACTGGCAACTTCATAGAATTTGTTTATCACTCAGACCCCCCAGCATGGTTTTTTTTTGTTGTTGTTTTTGTTTTTTTAGGTGTCAACAAAGTTGTTTTAATATACACACACACACACACACACACAGTCACATTCCAGTGTGACAAATACTCCTTCATCAGGAGAAAGCACTACCATTCTGGGATCTTGAAGACTCTCTACTGAGAGCCTAGGCCTGGCAGTCTTCACAGATGACACCCAACAGGGGGCACTTTTATTCAAGTGGGGAGGGGTGGGATGTAGCCCAGGGTGTATACAACTGAGACCTCACGCAGGCCCAGAGCTCTGCTGCACCCTCTTCATCAGCTCTTCATCCTGCATAGACAACTCTGTCAACTTTTTGCCCATCCGCTCATGGATGTCCAGGTACTTAGACACACATCGGTCCAGGCACACAGACTCGCCCTTGGACAGATCTGCTTCCTTGTAGTGAGGAGGCACACACTTCCGGTGGCAGGCACTGGTCATTCTGTTGTACATATCGGCCATCATCTCCACCTCCAGCTCTGCAGCCAGCTGTTGGGCCCTGAGCGGATCCATCTCGGCCTAGCACCCTGGAAGGGATCTCCTTCTGGCCTCCTAATCCTGCACTTGCACCCTCCCAAGACTAAACCCGGAAGAAGTTGAAACCCTGAATAGACCAATAACAAGAGCTGAAGTTGAGGCAGCAATTAACAGCCTGCCAACCAAAAAAAAGTCCAAGTCTAGATGGGTTCACAGCCAAATTCTACCACATGTACAAAGAGGAGCTGGTACCATTCATTCTTAATTAAACAATTAAAAAAGAAGGATTCCTACCTAACTCATTTTATGAGACCAACATCATTCTGATACCAAAACCTGGCAGAAACACAACTAAAAAATGTCAGGCAATATCCTTGATGAACATAGATGCAAAAATCTTCAATAAAATACTGGCAAACTGATTGCAACAGCACATCAAAAAGCTTATCCATCACAATCAAGTAGGCTTCATCCAGGGGATGCAAAGCTGGTTCAACATATGCAAATCTATAAACGTAATCCATCACATAAAGAGAGCCAAAGACAGAAACCACATGAGTATCTAAATAGATGCAGAGAGAGCCTTTGACAACATTTAACAACTCTTTTATGCTAAAACCCCTCAAACTAGGCATCAATGGAATGTATCTAAAAATAATAAAAGCTATTTATGACAAACCCACAGCCAATGTCATACCGAATGGGCAAAAACTGGAAGCATTTCCTTTGAAAACTGGTACTAGACAAGGATGCCCTCTCTCACGACTCCTATTCAATATAGTATTGGAAGTTCTAGCCAGAGGAAATCAGGCAAGAAAAAAAATAAAAAAGACATTCAATTAGGAAAAGAGGAAGTCAAATTGTTTCTATTTCCAGAGGACATGATTGTATATTTAAAAGACCCTATTGTCTCAGCCCAAAATCTCCTTAAGCTGATAAGCAACTTCAGCAAAGCCTCAGGATACAAAATCAATATGCAGAAATCACAAGCATTCCTATACACCAATAACAGACAAACAGAAAGCCAAATCATGAGCGAACTGCCATTCACAATTGCTACAAAGAGTATAAAACACCTAGGAATACAACTAACAAAGGATGTTAAAGACCTTTTCAAGGAGAACTACAAACCACTGCTCAAGGAAATAAGAGAGGACACAAAAAGATGGAAAAACATTCCATGCTCATGGTTAGGAAGAATCAATATCATGAAAATGTCTATACTGCCCAAAGTAATTTACAGATTCAATGCCATCCCCATCAAACTACTATTGACCTTCTACACAGAAATGGAAAAAAAAAACACCTTAAACTTCATATGGAACCAAAAGAGAGCCTACATAGCCAAGAAAATCCTTAGCAAAAAGAACAAAGCTGAGACATCATGCTACCTGACTTAAAACTATACTACAAGGCTACAGTTATCAAAACAGCATGGTACTTGTACCAAAACAGAGATATAGACCATTGAAACAGAACAGAGGCCTCGGAAGCAATGCCACACATCTGCAACCATCTGATCTCTGACAAACCTGACAAAAGCAAGCAATAAGGAAAGAATTCCCTGCTTAATAAATGGTGTTGGGAAAAACTGGCTAGCCATAGGCAGAAAGCTGAAACTGGACTCCTTCCTGACACCTTGCAGTAAAATTAACTCCAGATGGATTAAAGATTTAAACATAAGACCTAACACCATAAAAACCCTAAAAGAAAACCTAGGCAGTGCCATTCAGGACATAGGCATAGGCAAGGACTTCATGACTAAAACACCAAAAGGAATGGCAACAAAAGCCAAAATAGACAAATGGGATCTAATTAAACTTATGAGTTTATGCACAGCAAAAGAAACAATCATTAGAGTGAACTGGCAACCAACAGAAAGGGTAAAAATGTTTGCAATCTACCCATCTGACAAAGGGCTAATACCCAGAATCTACAAAGAACTAAAGCAGATTTGCAAGAAACAAACAAACAAACCCATTCAAAAGTGAGTGAAGGATATGAACAGACACTTTTCAAAAGAAGACATTTATGAAGCCAAAAATCATGTAAAAAATGCTATCATCACTGGTCATTAGAGAAATGCAAATAAAGACCATAGTGAGATACCATCTCATGCTAAAAAAATATTCAACATCACTGGTCATTAGGGAAATGCAAACCAAATTACGTTGAGATACTATCTCACACCAGTTAGAATGGAGATCATTAAAAAATATGGAGACAACAGATGTGGGAGAGGATGTGGAGAAATGGGAACACTTTTACACTGTTGGTAGGAGTGTAAATTAGTTCAACCATTGTGGAAGACAGTATGGCAATTCCTCAAGGACCTAGATATAGAAATTCCATTTGACCCAGCAATCCTGTTACTGAGTATATACCCAAAGGATTATAAATCATTCTATTATAAAGATACATGCACACATGTGTTCATAGTGGCACTGTTTACAATAGCAAAGACCTGGAACCAACCCAAATGCCCATCGATGATAGACTGGACAAGGAAAATGTGGCACATATGCACCATGGAATACTATACAGCCATAAAAAATGATGAGTTCATGTCCTTTGTAGAAACATGGATGAATCTGGAAACCACCATTCTCAGCAAACTGACAGAAGAACAGAAAATCCAACACTGAATGTTCTCACTCATAGGCAGTTGTTAAACAATGAGAACACATGGACACAGGGAGGGGAGCATCACACACTGGGGTCTGTTGGAGGCGACTAGGGGAGGTGCAGTGGGTGGTAGGGACGTTGGGGAGAGAGAACATGGGGAAAAATGCCTGGTGTAGGTTACAGGGGGATGGAGACAGCAAACCACCATGGCACGTATGTACCTGTGCAACAATCTTGCATGATCTGCACATGTACCCCAGAACTTAAAGTACAATAAAAAAAAGAGAAAGAAATCTTATATTCCTTCTGTAAAGTGCTTTGCAGTTGGTTCTGGAAGTCTGAAAATTAGAATACACATTCAAGGACACTTCCAAGAAGAACGGCCTAAGAAGTTGCAAGTCTAGAGGTATGCACAAGGTCATAGCTGTGGCTCTGATATCGGTCCTCAGATGTATGTTCAGGCAAGCAGTGGGGGAAAGTGTACAGAAGATGCTGTCTGCTGAAAAGCCCTTCAGGAAGCCAACTGCAGATCTGGAGACTTGTCAACCTCTGTAATTATGTGAACCAATTCCTTATAATTATTTTCTAGGTTCCGTTTCTCTGAAGAGTGATGACTGATACTCTTCCCTGGGGTTGCACAGCAACAGAGTGAAACAGGAGAGAAGCAAATTCTCATTCATCTGGCTCCAAGTTTTATGTATCTTTTTATTGCACCTTTTATAAAACACTTATTAACTATATAAATACTACAGATAGTAAATAGAAACATCAGAAGAACAGGTCAGAAATAATTTAAAAATGAGAAATATACACAGGAGAATTAAGATATTTTCTCCTTATTAACACAGTTAGGTAGCACCATACAGTTCTCAAAATTCTGTCAACAATTATTTGTTGGAATCTGAATTACTTTGTAAAAGTTAGAAATGTATCATTATCTCACCACTGTTACTTTGTCTGTGGTAATAAACCATAAAGGAAGAATAAAACCATGTTTTTCCTTTGCATTTCTGAATTACTGGTTAATTATAAAACATCTCCTTCCAGATGTGATAATTGCCTTCCTGAGTTAAATTTATTTGCAATGCGGAAACTTGAAAACACATGAAAAACATAAACAATAAAAACACTTAGTTAAAAAAAACAAATTCCTGGCCTGGCATGGTGGCTCACTCCTGTAATCCCAGAAATTTGGGAGGCTGGGATGGACAGGTCACTTGAGATCAGGAGTTTGAGACCTGCCTGACCAACATGGTGAAACCCTGTTTCTACTAAAAATGTAAAACATAGCCAGGCATGGTGGCATGTGCCTGTAGTCCCAGCTTCTTGGGAGGATGGGGCATGAGAATCACTTGAACCTGGAAGGCGGACATTACAGTGAGCCAAGATCGTGCCCCTGTACTCCAGCCTGGGTGACAAAGCAAAACTGTCTCAAAAAAAAAAAAAAAAAAAAAATTCTAACAATACAGCAAATAAATAGATTACAAATGTTAATTGTATAAATTGTAGTTTAGAAATTAAGTCTAGTATTTTCCTTTTACTACCTTTAGTTTGTTTTATTTAATACAGGCAATAGACATATGAAGTAATTTTATGTCTGGTCTTTCTGATTATAGCTATGTCATCCTACAAATACAAGGATTGTATTTTATCTACGTATCTTACTTTTACAGGCCTATCACCCATGCGGGGTGACTTAGCAGTTTGATATTGATTTAATATCTCAGCCAGCTAGCACCTACAAAAATGTGAGTTATGAATATTAGGCATATGTTTTAGAATCAATAAATAACTACTAAGCCTGAGAAATACAATGATAAGTACCTAGCCACTGTGCAAGATAGTAATAGGCTAAAATGAAGAAAAACAAAACCAAAGCAAAAAAATACAAGAATGTTTGGCCAAGAGATAGTTGAAGTTTGAGAAGACATTTCTTACCAAAAACATGGAATAAGAATTTAACCTGTCTTGGCCGGGCACGGTGGCTCACGCCTATAATCCCAGCACTTTGGGAGGCTGAGGTGGATGGATCACGAGGTCAAGAGATCGAGACCATCTTTGTCAACATGGTGAAACCCCGTCTCTACTAAATACAAAAATTAGCTGGGCATGGTGGTGCATGCCTGTAGTCCCAGCTACTCGGGAGGCTGAGGCAGGAGAATTGCTTGAACCTGCGAGGTGGAGGTTGTGGTGAACCGGGATTGCACCATTGCACTCCAACCTGGGTAACAAGAGCAAAACTCTGCTCAAAGAAAGAATTTAACCTGTCTTGAGTAGCACAACATAGTCAAATTAGGAGTGATGAATGTAAATTACCTTAGTCCAAAGGAAGGAAGTAGTGTCCAACAGAAGGATAAGGCTCTTGAAAAAGAAGTTTTCTGTTCCACATGTTTAGGTAGAGGCTCAGGAACTCAAGGTGACTATACAAGGAATCCTTATGCCACGTGATTCAGTGAAACTTGACAGTTTATTTCAGGTTGAAAGTTTAGGTGTGACATGATCCTGTGTCATCATATGAAGTCATTTACAGGGCCATATGATTTTCCACTGTATTTTCCATTCTTGAGTGAATTGTTTTATTTAACTTAACATATTTCATTCCGACAATGTCTTGTAGAATACAATGTTTTCTTAGCTTGGTTTATGATGGTTAGTATTTATTTAGCCTAAGTTCTCTGTTCTCTCCTTTCATCTCCTCTCCATCCCCTGCCTCCCTGGACCATCTGTCATTTCTTCCTTCCCAGGGAAAACACATTTTCATTTTATAGATATAAACACTGGGAGTAGAAGAGGACTGTTGAAAGTGAATGAGATGGATATTTTTAATAGCTGTTCAGATAACACAGAAAGGACTCCGTTACTCTCCTTCTCCCTCTAGATGTTTCTTTCACTTAACTGACTTGATATTGTATATATATTTTATCTGAGGGAAAATTAGAAAGACCAGGAGACAGGGCAGAAATGCTGCTGCCGCCAATTCATCTTCACTTGCACTTTTTTCACTGAGCCTGTCAGAGGCTACTGGGAAAAAGAGACAAAGCTCTGGAGTGACAAATAGACCCCTTGATTATTTTCCACAAGTCACAAAAAAGTAGGACAAAATATCTTAATGTTTTCCTCTTTCCGTTCATCTTTCATTCAACAGAGGTTTGCTGTCATTTATAAAGGTCACTGGGCCTGTGAGGAGACAGGCAGGGAAAAAGTTTGGTCCATTCCTCAAGCACACTTTTAAATAGTGACTATATTGAAATACATTAAAACAGGAGCTTGAAACTAGAATATGTCTCAGTGTTTTAAGGGAATAGATTTTATTGGGCTACCCGCAGTCTTCTGTTATTGGGGTTATTGGGAGTATCGGATAATATAACATTTTCATGTAGAAAGAATGGGAATGTGAAAAGCACAATTTTTTCTTGTTTCTCCGTAGAAATAGTTGATTGGTTTCAGATAAGAAGTCCTAAAGAAAAAAAAAGTTCATATGGAATACTCTTTGGCACTTAATGTATGTACTGATTTATTTAGTAACTTTCTCCTCCTCTTGGGAGGCATTGTGAAGTAATACACTCCTTAAACTGTAAATGTGACTGAAGCTACATGAATAAAAGATAGACTGAAATGAGTATCTATAGCCACTTAGCTACAGCCACTTTAGGCTTAGAAGTGGGCATCGTACCTGAAGGATTTATACTAATCGAGGACTTTTAGAGCCTGCTTTGGATATAGCGGCTCCAATTTACTTCTGAGATAAGCCAGGACTGTACTTTTACTGGGAAACTTGTCATGATAAATTCTTACCTGACAACGTGATGCAGTGGTGACAAGGAGAACCAGCTAATGACTGCTTACAGAATGCCTGCTCCATCAAAGGCACTAAGGGGGATGGGAGTCAGAAAACCATTCAAGGAACTTCTAGCCATCAGTATGACATTAGTCATCATCTTACTTGGTAGGGCAGCATTTGAAACAAGTCTGCACTCCTCCTTTTCGCGAACTTTCCGTGGACTTCCAACACGACTCTTTATCTCCTTATATTTTACTAGCTGCTCTTTGTCGGCCTCTTTATTACTTGTTCTTCCTCTACATTTTTGAGCACTCCAGGATCATTTCTGGGATCTTGTTCTCATTTGACTGTCAGCCCCTGGGTGATCTCATATAGACTCATTGCTTTAAGTGCCTTCTATATTCTGACAACTCCCAGAGTGTCATCTCCAGCCAAGACCTCTGCCTGGAACTCCAAAAGAAGCCTGGCTAATCCCCATTCCCACTTAGATGTTACAGGAATACATAAGCAAAAATGTTTAAAACAGAGTTATGATGTTTCTTAACATAAAAAGTTCTCTCAGGCTTTCCTGTATCTTTTAACTGACGCTTCATGGGGCTCATTTCTCAAGGAAAAACCTGAAATTTGTCTTTGAAACTTCTCCTTTTCTACCGCCCACTCTAATTCAACTCACAAGACAGTCCAGTAATCTCTGCTTTCAATATCACATTGAGAATCCTCGGATTTATCTCCTCCTTCTACCTCCAGCGCCACAACTTGTTTACATCTTTATCTGTCCTAACCTGATAATCAGCATGGCTGCATTTCTCGTATTCCTCAGATCTCAGCCTAGATGTTTCCCCTTCTTCTTTACTATTAATAAGCTGTTTGTTGTTTTTATACACAGAGCTTAGTTAATATAATTTTGAGAAAATACGCTTTTATTTTATTTTATTTCATTATTGTTACTATAAGACCCATGAGGGTGTAGACATCATCTCTGTCATTCACGCTGGGTTTCCAGTACCCAAAGTTGGCCTGAAGTATTTATTGAAGATTATGAATAAGTGAATGATCTCATGAGGATTTTTATAACTATTAACTACTTGCTTCCGTAGACTGAGCCATGGATACAGCTGTCAAATAAGATAGAATGTTTGATGTGTTCTCTTGATGTAGGTCTGCCTTCTTTTAAATGTGCGTATGTAGAGAAAGAAGCAGAGGGTTCTAAGAAGGAATGTGGAGAAAACATGAGCTGAATCACTGGGGTAGAGAGGGCAAGGATATATGAAGACAGCAGATTGACAGACAATTAAAGTTTTTTAAGGAGAGGAAATTAATGTCAGAAATGTAGGCCAGGCCCAAGTCATGAATAGCCTTAAAAATCATGAAGTACACATTTTATCCTCTCAGCAGGAAGGGACCTAGGAAAACTTTTAAGCAGAGCACATTATGAAAGTCATATTTTAAGATATTTAATCTGGTAATATTGGAGAAAATGAGTCTGCCTTCAGCAAAATGAGCCAGTTAGCTAGGTCATAGTGGTGTGGGGGGTAGAAAAATATGAATGTACGTATAGGCAGAATGAATAAAAGTGATGCAATAGGTATTTCCAGCTAACAACTGAGTGCTTATCTAATAGGTTATATATAACAGCTGAATGCAGGAAACAGGAAAGGAAATCAGTAATGCTTACAGTAAAACTTTTAACACCTGGAGTTGACAGAATGGCAGTGTAGTGAACAGAAGAAAGTAAGTGTGCAGGAAGTGAAGCTGGAATGCGAGTTCTAGCTTTCGATATGATGACTTCAGGTAATCATAGCAACTAAATGTCCCGGTGGCAGTGAATAATAAAACTCTGGCCTCTGTGGTAGGATTCATGTGCCACTGGTTTTCAGTAAAGATAATACTTTAAATATTGAGAATAAGTGAGTTTTCTAAAGCAAGTCTTAAAGAACAAAAATTTGAATTGTGAGGGCTAATTTTGACATACTGAATTGGTGTGCATAGCTGAACATAATGAGAAGAAAAACAAAATGAGAGAAAAAGAAAAACCCAGAATCAGAAAAAAGAGTGATCAAGCAGACATCACAAAACAGAAAAGGAGAAAATAAATGGTTTGTGTAATGACACAAAAAAATTAGAAGGAAAGTTTTTCAGGAAAGAAATAATGAAAATGACCAAATTATTAAACAATCAAAAACAATAAAGACTTTTCAAAAAGTATTTCTGTTTGGTGTTTGTGAGATCAGTATCAATATTTTATTTTTTATTTTTTTTTAATTGTACTTTGGGCTCTGGGGCACATGTGCACATCCTGCATCCTGCAAGATTGTTGCATAGGTACATACATGCCATGGTGGTTTGCTGTCTCCATCACCCCCGCACCCCCCACCCCTGTAGCCTACATCAGGCATTTCTCCTGGTGTTATTCCTCCCCATCCTCCCCACCCCCTGCTGTCCCTCTCCTCCCCTCCCCTCTACCCCACTACCTAGCCCAGTGAGTGTTGTTTCCTTCCCTGTGCCCATGTGTATGTTAGAGGGAGCTGGATTATTATATGATCTTAAAAAGTGAATGGGTTATGACAAAACAATGCAATTGATATAATAACATTTGCAAGATAAACTTGTCAGTAAAAAAGAGCAGAACTAATTTTAGAGCTACTTAACCAAATTTTAGAAGTGAAAAACACATAGATTACTTTTTAATTTAACCTTCCTCATTGCTGATGTCATTTGGCTCTGTGTCCCCACCCAAATCTCATGTAAAATTGTAATCCCTGTGTGTTGGAAGAGGGGCCTGGTGGGAGATGACTAGATCATGGGGCAGATTTCCACTTTGCTGTTCTTGTGATAGTGAGTTCTCATGAGATTTGGTTGTTTAAAAGTGTATAGCACTTTCTCCATTGCTCTCTCTTCCTCCTGCTGTGCCATGCTAAGACATGCTTGCTTCCCTTTTGCCTTCTGACATTGTTGTAAGTTTCCTGAGGTCTCTCATTCATGCTTGTTGTACAGCCTGCAGAACTGTGAGTCAATTAAACCCCTTTTCTTCATATATTACCCAGTCTCAAGTAGTTATTTATAACAGTGTGAGAATAGACTAATCCAGTTGCCTAACAAACATACCAATGTATCTGACCCTAGATGTAAATTTATTTGACTTGATATTTATTAGTGATTATACAGATTTTCTTATAATTTTCTTTGATGTAATATATATTACTGATATTTGACAGTTATAAAATTACATATAAATGTAGAGATAACTGAAAAAGTACAATTAAAAAATTTTTTTAGTCAAGATAATATGTAAATAAAACATATTAACATATTTAGTTAGTTAATATGTTTTATTTTTTCTTGGCCCTGTAAGACATTTACCTGTTTTGTGTTTAACCTGGCTTTCTTATTTCAACATTCTTTTTCCACCACTGAATATAATATCCAACTTTCAGAAATTTTCATTTGAACTGGATTTCTCTGTCATACTTTCACTAATGTGTTAAATAAAAGATTGCCACATCCTTGCTATTCATTTGAGAGTTATGTTTTAAAAATTTGAAAATTATACTTTGACAGTTGTGAGGTTTTTATTTTAATTTCTTTTTTTTTTTTTTAAGACTGGAAGACCTTTACACTTTGAAATATAAGGTTGAAAAGCCCAAGGATAGCATAACGTTCTATCTGGAAGTGAGACTGCCTTGCCATCTAGTAACTAACAAGAATGTGAGTTACACTCTATTATTAGGTATAAGAGAGAGATGGTCCAAGAACAAGCAAGTTCAGAAAAATGCATTCTATAGTTTAGAGTCAAGAAAAATGAGCAATTTAGATAAGTCCAGGGGAGTACAGTGTACAGTTTTAGGTTTAGAGTAAAAAATTACACAAGAGATTTGTGTAACCTATGTGAAACATAGTGTAGACATTCACATAAAACAATATAGCCATTTCAAGTACTTCATATCTCCCATCTCAAGAAGAAAGCAAAAAGGTAATGGAGTAAATTCATAGAAGAACCCAGGAGAGAGAAGATAAAAATTTTAGTGTGAAAGTTCTTTCTCTGCATCAACTGTCTAAATTAAGGGAATAAGTCAGTTAGCCTAATCCCTAGACTTGAGTTTCTTCACCTATCCAATAAGGGCATTGACATTGCTATAATACTTTTTAACCTGTAAATTTTTAATTTATTATCCTAACATGAGGGTACGAACTGAAGTATGCTCATGTTTATCCATTCAACAAATATATGTGTTATATCTATTATTTTATGCACTCTATGAAATATAACATGATATAAAGTCTCCAAATTTTCAAAAATCTATTTTTATAGATGAGTTTATGCATGACCTATGTATGAACTGTTTCATCAGTAAATTATAGGTTGTGATCCACTTTGTTCAAGCAACGATTGGAGAGTACAGCATTGTGGATGAACTGTGACAATGTTTCTTTTTTTTTTTTAAATTTTTATTGCATTATAGGTTTTGGGGTACATGTGCAGAACGTGCAAGATAGTTGCATAGGTACACACGTGGCAGTGTGTTTTGCTGCCTTCCTCCCCTTCACCCACACTTGGTATTCATCCCAAGGCTATCCCCCCCCCAGACCCCCCGCTGTCCCTCCCCCATTTCCCCCAACAGTCCCCAGTGTATAGTAGACCATCTCTCTGTGTCCATGTGTTCTCATTTTTCTCACCCACCTATGAGTGAGTATATGCCGTATTTCTTTTTCTGTTCTTGTGTCAGTTTGCTGAGAATGATGTTCTCCAGATTCATCCATGTCCTTACAAAGGACACAAACTCATCATTTTTGATTGCTGCATAATATTCCATGGTGTATATGTGCCAGAAGAATCAATATTGTGAAAATGGCTATACTGCCCAAAGTAATTTACACAATCAATGCTATCCCCATCAAACTACCATTGAATTTCTTCACAGAACTGGAAAAAACCACCATGAATTTCATATGGAACCAAAAAAGAGCCTGCATAGCCAAGTCAATTCTAAGCAAAAAGAACACAGCGGGAGGCATCACGCTACCAGACTTCAAACTATACGACAAGGCTACAGTAATCAAAACAGCATGGTACTGGTACCAAAACAGAGATATAGACCAATGGAACAGAACAGAAGCATCAGAGGCAACACAACATATCTACAACCATATTATTTTGATAAACCAGACAAAAACAGGCAACGGGGAAAGGATTCCCTATTTAATAAATGGTGTTGGGAAAACTGACAATGTTTCTATGTTGAAAATATTCTTCTATTATCTAGACTGACATAAAACAATACTGGAGGCCGGTGCGGTGGCTTACACCTGTAATCTCAGCACTTTGAGAGGCTAAGGTGGGCAGATCATGCGGTCAGGAGATCAAGACCATCCTGGCTAACATGGTGAAACCCGTGAAACCCCATCTCTACTAAAATTACAAAAAATTAGCTGTGCATGGTGGCACGTGCCTGTAGTCTCAGCTACTCAGGAGGCTGAGGCAGGAGAATCACTTGAACCCAGGAGGGAGAGATTGCAGTGATCAGGCCACTGCCCTCCAGCCTGGTGACAGAGTGAGACTCAGTCTCAAAAAAACAAAACAAAACAAAACAAAAAAACAATGCTGGAACATGGTAGGCATTCAATACACATCAGCTCAATGAAGAAGTGCCTACATGAACAAATGGAAGAATAAAGTTAGGAGCAATTATTTTTTGTGTAGTCTATATTTCTAGTTGAGGAAACATAAAATAAGCAATAAAGAAGCAAGATGATTGCAGATTATGTTAAATGTCATGAAAGAAAAGCATAGGTTGATGAGTTAATATAACAAGAGGAAACATTGTCCCCCCAACACCGACCACCCCCACTTTCACTACCACCGACAATGATGTATGGAGAGAAACCCAAGCAACTGGGCTTTTGTAACTCCTGTTACAGTCAGTTATTGCACCACCCTGAAGGTGGCTGCAACAGATATAAATTCCTAGGCAATTTTAGGATGTTTAGCCTGTGGACAAAGCAGGCCCTCCGTCCAAGAGCTACACTCTTCTTCAGAAGAGTGGTCCCTGCAAGCCTCTGGAAGTGAAAGCACACTGAATCAAGGAAGAGGTACACAGAAATGGTAAAGGGCCTGAAGGGAATTTGGGTTGAGAATGTCCATTGAAATGGACAAACTTTTCTACAAGTATCCTTGTTGTCAGCAAATGCTCAGAAAATCCTAGTGACTTTGTGAGATATTTCTGAATGATTTTGACTGTTAAAGTTGTCTTTTGAATTTAATCACCCTCACAAGATCCCAGATATTTAACCTAATCACCAGATGAAAATGATACATTTTCTTCTCTGTCATAACTTCATTGTTGCTATTTTACGATGCAAAGCAAAATTGGCCAAAGACTAGAGGTGGCATTTTCTTTCTTTCTTTATTTTTTGAGATGGAGTTTTGCTGTTGTTACCCAGGCTGGAGTGCAATGGCGCGATCTCGGCTCACCGCAACCTCTGCCTCGTGGGTTCAGGCAATTCTCCTGCCTCAGCCTCCTGAGTAGCTGTGATTACAGGCATGTGCCACCATGCCCAGATAATTTTTTGTATTTTTAGTAGAGACGGGGTTTCACCATGTTGACCAGGATGGTCTCTATCTCTTGACCTCGTGATCCACCCGCCTCGGCCTCCCAAAGTGCTGGGATTACAGGCGTGAGCCACCGCGCCCGGCCAGAGGTGGCATTTTCTCTGATGTTTTATTTAATAGTTGTAAATATAATGTGGTTTTATTTTTTTAGAACTTTGAGCTATCTTTAACGTTTTTGTTTCACCTTATTTTAAGTATTAAATATATAACACTTAAAATTTAGATAATAGAGAAGGTAAAATTTATTTTAATAAAATCTAAGTATAAATGATTTTCTCTGCAGCAATTGGTGCAATTTATTTCAAAACAAAGAAAGAACCTAGGTATTGCCTAGGTTTTCTTCTAGGGTTTTTATAGTTCCAGGAATCTTAATACAGAAAATCATAATGCTTACAAATATGTTGAAGTGCTAGGAGGTCAAATGTTAGGCTAAGTTACCAGCTTTCTGTAAATCCTGCAGTAATCCTAGGAAACCGTCACTACTGATGGCGGCTGCCTGTTGGAGGAAAACATCCAGAAAAATTTTGCAAAGCCTTACAGAGGTCAGTAATCATCTTTACTTGCATTCCTGTAAACCTCATTTCATGTCTCTCATTGGTAAACTGGGATTCAGCTGGCAATGGATTCTGGGAAATATGAGTTCTAGGATTCTAGCTTCTGTGACACACAGAAGATTAATGAACAGAATAATGAATGCTGCTTGGCAAAACAAAACAACAATATTCTGGAGAGTTCTCCAACCCCTGAGACCTCATGGTGGGTACTGTGATGAGGCATTCAGATTCTTCTGGAGAAATGAAGGATTTATTCTCCCAGCGGCTGCTTGCAGACCACTCTATGCTGTCAGCTCTCTTTGGGGACAGCTGCAGCTGGAGAGCATCACCTGGCTCAGGAGCAACCCCCATTTTCAGGAAAGCCTGTAATGTAACCAGTGATGGATAAATGTGAGGGCTTAGTGGCTTGGCTTTCTCATGCCAACTTCTCACTCATTCCTTCCCTGTAAGGTCAGCTGAGGCTTCTGAGATTGTGGCACACTTCTGTATCTCCCTGTGGCCAACCTTCCTTTTTTCTCTTCTCTTCCCTTGATTTTAAGAACATCACTTAATAAATCTTTTGCACATTAATCTCCCAGTTACTGGGGAGCCCACATGTGGCAAGCACTACCCTCAAATTTGGTTCATCAAAATTTGTACATACTCTTTAAACTATATTCAAAGACAAACAAAAGCATAGATAGCAAATGTCTAAAGATATCCTAACTATCTTTCATATAAATGACACATTTGCTATTTTAAAAAAAGAAAAAAATTTCCTAACATCTATGTATTCATCTTGCAATGATGTTCATTGCATATTTTACGCAATACTTTTTTTTAACCATGTAGCTTAAATATACATTTACATTTTTAAATCACTTTTACACTTTATGTCAATTAGTAAGGGTAAAAGGGGAAAATAATAACACATGCAAGCCTATATGTATAGCTACTACAGTTTTTATTTCTGCAAATGGTCACAATGCTACAGTTGATGTTTATAATTTTTCTGTCCACTCTGTATTTATGCTCCTTTCATTCTAAGTCAGCATCACCATAGGCAGTATTATTATTTTTAACAGATAGAATGACCCAAACCTGTATTCCTGCAGGATCTCATCTTCTGGTTGTCATATTAGATTATTATAATATTTTATTATACTGCCCGTAGAAGTACTAAGCGGTAGACCAGAAAAATCTCTTCCATTTCAGCATTGCATCCCTTCTCCTTATTATAAAGATAGCCCCCATATTTCCAAGATACTCAGAAACAATCATCTTAACCTATATAAGTATTAGCCAGCTTTTGCTATGACACCAAATACCCTTAAAATACTGTGATTTATAACGGTAAATATCTCTATCTTACTTATGGTTTGAGATTCAGCTGCAGTTTTGCTTGGCTCTGTCTAGCTTGTATCAATGTGACTCTGCCCCACATTTGATCCTAAGATGGAGGCTGTTGGAATACTCCCTGCTAGTCCCAGGGAGGTGTTTAGGAGGAAGCCGGCCTAAGCCTATTGATGCATTATCATTCAAGCTTCTCATCCTCATGGCAAATATCTCATCCATGCACTTCTCATTGGCCAAAACATGTCATATTGTCAAGGCTCATATTAATGAGTTTTTTCATATGAAGTTTGCAAGTTCTGATTGTCTTTGTTTCACTGAAATTTAGTTTATCTGTAAAAACCAAACTCATTTTCTTTTTAATAGAAAATTCAGAAAATCATTATTTTTATGAATTCAGTCAATTCACAATGATCATTTCTGTTGTCTTTGGTTTTATTTCTGCCACCTTGCTTTATCCTCCCTTGTTTTCATCTTTCCTGTTTTTTCCTTCCTTCTTTCCTCCTCCTACATTCCTGCTGTATTTATTGCTTTTTATCTCTTTACTTTTCTATGTTAATTTGAAGTCAAGACATTCTAATAAACAACCAGATAGCCGAAAGTAACTCCATAGTGTGATCTTGGAACACACAACCTCATCACTAGAGACAACATCCCTGGAATACACAACAGGTTAAATTCTTATCTCAATATATATCAGGACAAAACCTAGCTTGTGTTACATACGTAAAATCATACCAATTTTATTTAATTATGTAAAGTATAGATGTATAATGCCTAAGAGGTAGAACAATAATAATTCTTAGCATTAAAGGTGATAGTAAATTTGTAAAGTGTATTTTTAGGTAATACTAAATTTGGTTCACAAAACCTGCTCTAACAGATTATTTTTACCTTACCACAGAGAAATAGATAGATAAAAATAGATGATTATTGGAAAAATGATTGCCAATTAAGAGACTCTGGGAAAGGAACCCAGGCATGAGTATTTTTTAAGGGTTCCTAAGGTTTTTAAATGAACACTTCATCTAACATTCACTGAGCTAGTTTAACAACCCCATCTTATTCTTCATCCTTTACTAACTCCTTTCTCTAAAGATGACAGGTCAGATTGGTGAGTTTCATTAAGAAACAAAGTTCAGCTTCTTCTTTTCCCTCTCTTCCATCCAGTCTGTGAGATTATGTGCTCTGCTCTGTGATCTCTCTCTGATAAAGGGCCCACCCTCGAGGAATTCTGGTTTTGTTCTTTCTTTGTTTTGGAACTAAATTGCAGCTATTGTTACAGAGATAATTAATCACTTATACTTATTTTGTTTTAACTTTTTGTTAGAAACAGGGTCTCATTCTGGGCTTGAGTGCAGTGGCACAATCATAACTCCCTGCAGCCTTGAACTCCTGAGCTCAAGCAATCCTCCCACCTCAGCCTCCCAGTTAGCTAGGACTACAGGTTCACACAACCATGCCTGGCTCTGACTTTTTACTTTTATTTGCGGAAAAGTTTATGAATGATTTCATTTAATTCTTTTCTTTTCAACTTTTATCTTAGGTTTTGGGGGTTAGATGCACAATTTTGTTATATGGGTAAATTGCCTGTCCTAGGGGTTAGGTGTATAGATTATTCCATCACCCAGATAACAAGCACAGTACCCAAAAGGTAATTTTTCAATTTTCATCCTCCTACCACCCTTGCCTCTTAAATAGGCCCAGGTGTCTATTGATTCCTTCTTTGTGTTCATCTATACTCAGTATTTGGCTCCCAACTATTAATTAGAATCTGTGGTATTTGGTTTTCTGTTCTTGTTTTAATTTGCTTAGATAATGGCCTCCAGCTCCAACCATGTGGCTGCAAAGAGTGTGATCTTGTTCCCGGTGGAGGGTGTCCAGGTTCTTGGTGACGTGATCAAAGAATTGGACAAAACACAGAAACAAAGCAAGAAAGGAATGAAGGGATTTGTTAAGAATGAATGTACACTCTACAATGTGGGAGTGGGCTTGAGCTTACGGGCTCAAAGGCCCAGTTACAGAATTTGTGGAAGTTTAAATACCCTCTGGAGGATTCCCTTGGTCACCTGGTGTATTCCCTGTATAAATGAAGAGGATGAAATAAAGTTGCAAAGTCATTTATGGCGTATGCCCTATGGAAAGAATACTTCCTGTCACACAGCTGAAGTATGAATTGACCTTATGTTTCCTGTCTCCAGATCCTATTTTCCTGCCTCATTTTCCCTGAGAGATGTGATCTTCAAAAATATTTATGGGAGGCAGAGGGACCAATGGTCTTTTTTCTGTAAGTGCTTCATGCTGGCTTGGAGCATAGTACCTACCTACTGGGGATCACAGAATTCTCTCCCTGCTCTGTCTAGTGGAGGCAGGGTAGCTCCTTGATGGCCAGGGGTGGTTTCTCCACCTGGAACTGGCTGGAGCCTTTGTTGAATAATCATCTGAAGCTTGGTGGTCTCTAGGTGAGAGGAAATGAATTTGGTTAAGAGATTTAATGGGAATTTCAAGAGGTGGTTACCTATGCTGTCAAGAATGTTACAGAGATTTGCAGGAGAAAAAAACAAAACCTGGTTTGTAAGGATCCACATGTTGTCTTAAAGTCTTAGCATGAGTGACTCCAGTTTAGTGTGGTTTGGTCTGCTGGGGCCTAGTACATGAGCTCAGTCCAAAACAATGGCCTCCCATTATTATTATTTTTTTAATTCCCACTTTTTGGTCAGGTTTTCACTTAGGTGAGAGTATAACTACAACTTAGGGCCTTAGGGCCCCTCTCAGTTACCATTATTTTGGGTTTCCAGTCTCAGCACATCATTCATAGGTTATGGTGTCCTTATGGTTGCACATTTCTTTCAGTTCGTTTTGTTCCAGTTGAAGAGAGACCATATGACATTCCAGAGATGGTTGCATACTAGCATTTAAAACCTTTGAGAGAATACAGCATGCCAGGGAGACTATTATTTTGACTACTGGGAGGACAATATGAGTTTGGGGTATGTACCTTACTCAAATTCCATATAAGTTAAACCTCCTAAAGCAAAGTAGATTAAAGAATGAACTAGATAAAGAGTTTACTCACTTAACTAAGCAGTCTCTTTGTTCCCCTACCACTGAAATTTTATAATCTTCATTTAATGTATTTCTCCATAGGCCACAAGTGCCAACAGCTGCACAGATACTTCTCGGTTTAGCTAATTCTATCATAACTTTCATGAGAGAATTTAAAGACTGTTGTGTAAGTGTAGCCTTTACAGTAGAATTTGCTAAAGAGCCTATCATGGGGAATACATTTCTAACCCTTGCCTCTTTTACTTTAAACTATGGAGAAAGGACCTAACAAATGATGTCTCTCTAGAATAGTGAAGGCCTCCTGTAAATGTTCTCTTTAACCCATGTTGTAGGTTAAGAGGAGTGTACCAATGTTTTGTTTTTGACTGATTATGAGACAATGTATGTACCATTAAAGTTTCTTACCTGCATTGGACCTTTATCCTTTATCTATCAAAGTATAAAGTTATCTATCTATAATGCTGGCTGCAAACTCCTTCACAGATAAAAGTACACCCCATAAGTGCACATAATAGACTCCTTTTTCACTTCTATTGTTCATAGAAGCATAAGCAAGAAAAATATTCAAAGATAAGTTTCATGATGGTAGAAGTCTTCATCTGTGAACTTGGGGAAAGCTGTTCACATCAAGGGTGCCATCTTTCTGGGGTAAATTTCCTTGGTTAGTTTTACATTGAGGGTTCCAACGGGTGTGCAGTTACAAGAGTGTGAAGGGATCCTTCTTAGTTGTGAGATTATGAACCTAAAGTTCAAGGTTCCAAAGTTTTGTTGTAGTGTGGATGGCAAGGACAGTCTTTCTCTGATATTCTCAGAAGGTCTGCACCATAAAAAGCTTTTTTTTTTTTTTTTTTTTAACTTCTTGAAAATACATTGTGGCATACTAACCTACTGTTATAACATCAGCCCTCTTGCATGGGAAAGCTTTTATACAACAAGAAAACATGCATTGAAAATAACAGTTGAATGAAATTTCTTTATAAAATGTTTAAATGGCCTACCAGTGACCAAATGTACCTGCAGCTTTAATTGTTTTCCCAAGAATCTGAGACAAAACATTGATTCTAAACTATTTTAATAATTTGTAAGTTACCACACCAATGTATTCAGTTTGGATGATTTTATCTTTTCCATGATGAGTCATGGAATGCAGAAATTTAAATAATAGAAGCTTTAAGGAATCGGAAGGAACAAGGTGGCCATCCTGGTCCATGCTTAATTAGATTGGACTTATATCCTCTTGAATACAAGTTGTTTTCCAAATTAATGTGTATAGCACTGATAACTGATGGGTTATAATAGGTAATTTGACTTAGACTGTGGAGTTCATGCAACTGATATATTTAAACAATTTCAGTATCAGCTGGTTTAACATCAAAAGCTGACAAAGTATTTTCTGACATTTAATTAGTTTTTTTGTTCTACTTGGGTTAGTAACTTTATACAAGGAAATTTGGTTATTTCTGTGGTTTGCAATAACTTAATATTCATAATTATAATTGATAGCATATACTTAAACATTAGAATTTTTAAAATTCCATACAATTTTGGAGCATATATTAGTATTAGTCACAAAAATATAACCTAAAGAAGATTGAACATCATTCTTTAGATTGTTTACACTGCTGGTAGTTTCTTCTGCTGTGCAGAAGCTCTTTCATTATATTAGGTCCCATTTGTCAATTTTTGTTTTTGTTGCAATCACTTTTGGCCTATTCATCATGAATTATTTGCCAGGTGCTATGTCCATAAGGGCTTCATAAGGAAAGAAGAAACAAGATCTTTGCAGACAAGCAAATGCAAAGGGAATTCATTACCACCAGACTTGCCTTACAAGAGTTCCTTATGGAAGTGCTAAATATGGAAATGAAAGACCATTACAATCCACTGTAAAAACACTTAAGTACATAGACAAGTACATTGACACTATAAAGCAACTACAACATCAAGTGTTCATACATGCAGCTAACAACATGATGACAGGATCAAACCCACACATATCAATACTAACCTTGAACATAAACAGGCTAAATGCTCCACTTCAAGGCATAGAGTGGTAAGTTGGATAAAGAAGCATGACTCAAGTATATGTTATCTCCGTGAGACACATCTCACATGCATTGCTATCCATAGGCTCAAAGAAGGTGATGGAAAAAAAGTCTGCTAAGCAGATAGAAAACAAACAAACAAACAAACAAACTGAGATTGTTGTTCTAATTTCAGACAAAACAGAGTTTAAACCAACAAATCAAAAAACACACAAAAAAGGCATTACATGATAAATGTTGTAATTCAACAAGAAGACTTAACTATCCTAAATATACATGCCCTCAAGAGTGGAGCACCCAGATTCATAAAACAAGTTCTTAGAGACCTACTAAGACAATTAGAGAATTACACAGTAATAGGAGTAGACTTCCACATCCCACTGACTGTATTAGACAGATCATCAAGGCAGAAACTAAAAAAAAAACAAAAAACTGAATTTGACACTTGGAGAATTGGACCTAACAGACATCTATGAAACATTCCACCAAACAACAACAGAATGCAGAAACGTTCTTCTCATTTACACATGGAACATGCTCTAAAATCAGCCATACGATTGGCCATAAAACAATTTTGAACAAATAAAAAAAAAACCATACCAGTGACGCTCTTAGATCATAGCATAAAAAATGGAAGTCAATATTAAGCACTTCTTTCAAAACGATACAATCACATGAAAATTAAATAATTTGCTCCTGAAAGATCTTAGGGTAAACAATGAAATTTAGGCAGAAATCCAGGAATTCCTTGAAACTAATAAAACAAAGATACAGCATACCAGAATCTTGCGACATAGCTAGAGTAGTGTTAAGAATATAGTTTATAGCACTAAATGCCCACATCAAAACCTGGCAGAGGCATAACAGAAAATAAAAACTTCAGGCCCGTATTCCTTTGAAAGAATTAGTAAGATTGAGAGACCATAACTAGACTAATAAAGAAAAAAAGAGAAGATCTAAATAAGCCAATCAGAAATGACAAGAAACGTTATCACAAAAATCCCTCAGAGACTGTTAGAAAACACCTCTATGTACACACACAAAAAAAACAAGAAAACACAGGTTAAAACCTAGAATAAATGGATAAATTCCTGGAAAAAATACAATCTCACAAGATTGAACCAAGAATAAATTTAATCCCCAAACAGACCAATAATGAGTTCTGAAATTGAATCAGTAAGAAAAAGCCTACCAACTAGTAAAAGCCCAGGACCAAACAGATTCACAGCCAAATTCTACCAGATGTATAAGGTAAATAGCTGATATCATTCCTATGGAAACTATTCAAAAAAAATGAGTAGGAGGATCCTCCCTAACTAACTCTAGGAGGCCAGCATCGTTCTGATACCAAAACCTGGCAGAGACACAACAAAAAGAGATATCTTTAGGCCAATATCCCTGGTGAGAATAGATGCAAGAGTCCTCAACAAAATATTGGCAAACTGAATCCAGTGGCACATCAATAACCTAATTCACTATGACCAAATAAGCTTTATTCTTGGGATGCAAGGTTGATTCAACATACACAAATTAATAAACATTATTCATATAAAACATATAAACAGAACTAAAAACAAAACCATATAAACATATAAACAGAACTAAAACCATATAAAACATATAAACAAAACCATATAAAGAAAACCATATAAAACATATAAACAGAACTAAAAACAAAACCATGTGACCATTTCAATAGATGCAATAAAGACTTTCAATGAAACTCAACATTACTTCATGTTAAAAACCCTCAGCAAACTAGGCAAACTTCAAAATAAGGGTTTTCTATGAAAAACCCACATTCGACATCATCCTAAATGGGTAGAAGCTGGAAGCATTTTCCTTGAGAATCGGAACCGATTGAGGATGTTTACTCTCACCACTTCTATTCAACCTAGTGCTCAAAGTCTTAGCTAGAGTAGTTAGAATTCTGTTTTCTACAGGGCGAGTAGATCTGCCATCTAATCGAAGAGTGAATTACTAAGTAACAGTGTTTTACATCTTCCTGACTCCTCTATGTATTTCTTAACCAGATCCAAGGCTTGAGTACTAAAGAGAAGTTTTGCTTAGTTAGTTCCGTAGAACCCTAACAATGATCATTATATAATTGCTGAAAATACATAAAATACACTTAAAAAAAACTAGACATTTTTATTACTATTACTTCTTCAAGGACCAGACATTTTTGAGGTTCCTTTCCCTTTCTGCTCAGATCACGGTCCAATCTTCTCCTTAATTTTTCTAACAAATGACTTGATTTTTTTTTCAGATGAATAAGTATACATCTGTAGTTTATTAAACTTTAATTTTTGTATACTAAAATAAGTTTTAAAATGTATGCAAATCTAACATGTTTTCACAAAAATTGCTAATCACCCCAACACACTGGAAAAGTTTCAGCCTAGAAGAGAGAACAGGTAAAGTCCAATCTTGCTCCTTCTCCCTCTTTGAACTCTGCATTAAAGAAGGAGGAGGAGAGGAACATAACCTTCTTTCCCTTCTCAGTTGATAGGACTCGTAGAATAATGAAATTTTTTAATTTAGTAGGACTTCAAAAACTGAAAATGTTTCTGAAGTTATGGAATCTGTCCATGATTACAATAGGAGAACTGATCCCAAGTGAGGAAGTGGAATTTGATATAGACTATATTATTTGATGTGCCCTTATGGTTTTCTTTAGACAAGACATATTATACAAATATGTTAGAATAAAAGTTGATTACTACTTTAATAGTTTGAACTGGTTATGGTACTAGCTTAAAGAAAATAGAATTAAAATAGAAAAACAAAGGAAAAGTAACTGCTGTACATTAACCAATATGTATCTTGCCTAATGTTTTCCTAAACATGAGGTCAAAATAGAGCACAGCCCTTTTAAAACTAGTTTGTATTATAAGTTTGTGCCCACAGTGATTTGTTTTTTAATACTCATTTTATTTTATAAAAAGAGAAATGCATATTCATAAGAAATTAGGAGGTAAAGCCTGGAAGTCAGATATTCAAATAGCTCTTTTCTTTGGAAACTCCCTCAGGCTATCATGATTGATTACTCCTAATTTCCTTTTGAAACAAAATGTCAGGCATAGATCCTTAACAGAATTTGAGTGTTAAGTGTTTTGCTGGATCAGTGACTAGAGTTGGAATAAAATCTTTAGAGTGGGTAATAGAAAAAACATTTTAAAATCAGACTAATTTTTTTTCCAAACACTTTTGAAAAAATTATAATGAATATTTATTGAAATGTTTAACAACTTAAGCATAAGTGTATTTTGATGGTATGGACAGGTTTTCTGGCTGTGCATAGGAGCAAGAATGAAAAGGAACAACAAATGAATACTCTGTTCATAATCTATAGCTAATTATTTGCATTATCACAACATAAAGAGATGCTATAACACTAAATGATTATTAGAAAAATATTAATAAGTGGTTAAAAATAGTGAAATTTAGATTTCAGTGATCTAATCTACATTGAGAGTTGTTTTGTATAAAAATAACTGAAAATGCATGTCTTTTACAAAATTAAGATAAAGTGAAAGTTTTAAATGGGGTCTTATCTCTCAATTAAGTAAATTTTTAAAACGACATTGTTTAAAAAACTGCCTTAAGCAGTTAAAATTTCTTCCCTGTTTAAGAGTTGTATTTTTGCCTTCAGTAGATATTAACTGATTAATCAGTAAATGAATGGATAAAGAAACTGGCATATAGATATAAGGGAATGCTACTCAGCCGTAAAAAGGAATGAATTAATGGTATTTGCAGAAGCCTAGATGGGATTGGAGACTATTATTCTAAATGAAGTAACTCAGGAATAAAAAACCAAACATCATATCTTCTCACTTGTAAGTGGAAGCTAAGCTATGACTATGCAAAGGTATAAGAATGATACAATGGGCTTTGGGGACTTCGGGGGAAAAGGGTAGGAAGAAGTTGAGGAATAAAAGGCTACAAACTCGGTTCAGTGTATACTGCTTGGTTGATGGGTGCACTGAAATCTCACAAATCACTACTAAAGAACTCATGTAATCAAGTACCAGCTGTTCTCCTAAAACTTACTATGAAAAAAAACCCCACAACTTAAAAAAAGTATCTGAGCTTGCATCAGTGGTTAAAAAAATTAAGAACATTGAAATTCTACGAAAATAACAAAGTATACCTCATATGAGCAGTAAAAATCATGCAAATTGGTTTCCCCCTTGTTAATACTCTGAAAACATCAAGATACTATTTGGTCTTCTTGTGTATAACATGTATAGCATGTTGTTTTGTGACAAGCTTTGTCACTGTTTCAGAGATAATATTGTCATATGTTTACATAAAACCACTGAATTGTTGGGAATGTAAATAAAATAAACTACTTTTAAAAATGTAAAAACTTCAAGTCTTTACTTGAGAAAAGGAAACAAGTTTTCAAAGCTTTCAAAATAGAGTTTTTTATTGGCACTAAAACTTAAAAACCCTACATTGTAATGTTAGAATGATGTAAAAAAAAATGGCTGGGCGCGGTGGCTCACGCCTATAATCCCAGTACTTTGGGAGGCCAAGGTGGGTGGATCACAAGGTCAAGAGATTGAGACCATCCTGGTCAACATGGTGAAACCCCATCTCTACTACAAATACAAAAATTAGCTGGGCATGGTGGTGTGTGCCTATAATCCCAGCTACTTGGGAGGCTGAGGCAGGAGAATTGCTTGAACGCAGGAGGCGGAGGTTGTGGTGAGCTGAGATCTTGCCATTGCACTCCAGCCTGGGTAACAAGAGTGAAACTCCATCTCAAAGAAAAAAAAAAACATGAATTTTTTTCATAGCTTGGTATATGACATTTCTCTTATATGCTGTCTTAGTGAGACTAGGTTCTCTATTACTATTATATTTGAGAATAGATTTTCTGTGGACATAAATTCAATTTGAACTGTGATTACTTCTAACATTTAAAGAACAGTTTCTTCAAAAATGTAAAGTTTTCTCTAGATTTGAGTCTATATCAGATGGCTACTTAATTGGGAAAGACAAAAAAAGTGAAGTTTATTTATTTATTTTAGAAATGGGTTCTGTTTTGTACAGGTTGCAGTGTTTTTACCAGAAATATAACATTTGGACTTATCTCTTTCTTTTTTCTTAAGGAAAAAAATTAAAAGGTATTTGAGTTTATTTCTGGGTTCTCTATTTTGTTCTGTTGGTCTATGTGCCTATTTTTATATTAGTATCATACTCTTTTGGTGACTGTAGCCTTATAGTATAGTTTGAAATCAGGTAATGTGATTCCCCCAGATTTGTTCTTTTTGCAAATCTTGTTTGACTATGCAGGTTCTTTTTTGGTTCCGTATGAATTTTAGAATTGTTATTTTCTAGCTCTGTGATGAATGATTGTGATACTTTGTAGATTGCTTTGGGTAGTATTGTCATTTTTATGATATTGATTCTACTCATCCATGAGCATGGGATGTGTTTCCATTGTCTATGATTTCTTTCAGGCTGGAGTGTAGTGGTATTATTATAGCTCTCTGCAGTATTGAACTCCTGGGCTCAAGTGCTCCTCTCACTTCTGCCTCATGAGTAGATGGGATTACAGGCGCAGACCACTGTACTTGGATTAAAAATAAAAAAAGATGTACAGAGACAGGATCTCATTATGTTGCCCAGGTTTGCCTTGAACTCTGGCCTCAAGTTATCCTTCCACCTTGGTCTCCCATATTGCTGGGATTTTAGAGATGTGAGCCACCGTAACTGACTGCCAATTGTTTTATGTTTATAACATTAGATCTCAGATGACCATAGTCCCCAGTATAAAGGCCAGGTTTAGTCTTATCTGCTACAAGCATTATTTTATTACACAATGAGATGGATGCAAAAGGAGAGTAAAAATGGTTCTTTGATGACAGAAACATCAATGTGCATTTTCTCTTAATTCTCACCACCTGGTGAGATTTTTATTAGTATTTTCATTTTATATGTTAGGAAAACAAGATTCAATGTCTCAGTCTGCAGAATAAATGACAGAGCTAGTATTCAAATTCTCATTCTCTTGATTGAAACTCCCTATTTTTATTACTCCATGATGCCACAAACAGAAAAGTTCAAGGCTTGAATCCTGCCCTCCAAGAGAGAAATAAACAAAAAGGACAAAAATGAAAAGTCTGACAAGGTGAGATTTGGTAACATGGTGAAATGATAGTGGATAGGTCATCAGAATTCTGGGAGTTTAAAGGAGACTTCAGTGTTGAATAGATATGAGTGGAGAGGTTCTAATGACATTGCTTGGTCTTGAGAAATATGCTCTAACAGTTAAATAGGAGTTAAGTAGTTGGAGGATGTTGGAAAGCGTTATGGAAAAAGGAGTAGCAGAAACAAAAATGGCATGTGGACCTGGGATGTTGTTTGCAGGTTAAGGAAAGCACCAATCTATCCATGGAGGACATCTGTTGAATTAACTCTAGAATGAAAAACGGGGTCAGGTAAGACCAGTTAGAGATGGAATACACAGACCATGGGGTGACCATACACTAAATTAGACTTCTGGCCCATAACCTGCAGCAACCAGCCTGGGAAGCCAAACCACAACCTTCACAGCAATCAGCCTGAAATGGCTGGGACCTTATTAACAATGGCCAGCTTCTCTAATTTTTTCTTCTGCTTCCAACTTAAGATCAACCAGAGAAAGCTAACAATGCTCTCCTAACCAATTACATACCATGGCCCACTTCTAGCCTGCCTCCAGCTTCCTGGTGCCAAAAACCTCCAATCAGGGCATATTGGAAGTCTTTCTTTTTCCACTATAAACCTTTCCTTTTCCTCTGTGTCTGACTTTGAACTTCTATCGAAAGCCAGTTGCAGTGGCTAACTCCCTTGCTATAAGAATCTCTGAGTACAATATGTAGCTGTAGCCTGTTCTCATTTGGATGTAAGGTTAGGAATGAGATGAGAGTCCAAGAATATGGTAGAGAAGTAGAAATCATGAAGAGAAAGGTGAGGGGAGATTTAATCCTCAACAATTTGCATTCTTTCTTTCTACAAATATTTACTGTGCCACCAATTGGCCACTTAATTAGAATTTTCTGGATAACTTTTTTTCTATGAATAATAGATTTTTAATAACAATGAATATCACCACCATACTCATGTACTCTTTTTCCGTCTTTTATTCCTGTTACATAGTTGATTAGTGGAGGAGACAGTTATTGGTCCTTCTTTCTCAGTTAGATGCATGAATGCTATATGATATCCAAGAGACCAGGGATTTCTCTCTCTCTCTCTCTTTTCCTTTCTTCTCTAGGGAAGCCAGTTAAAAGCAGAAATTTTGGAAAGCATATTAGGTCTACAGACTGCTGGATAAATATTTAAAACAAAATTCCCTCCCAACCCAGAAAACCTCTCCACAAAGACAGGAGAAGAAGAAAACAAATTTATTATTAAATAAGCCTTAAGCTGGAATACGATGCATACCATGAGCATTTGACTAAGATTGTAAAGGCAGAAAGACACATTTTATACAGCCGAGTAGACACAACTCAGTACAAATGTGTTCTCATGATAAACAATAGCTATTCCTCAAGTAAGAGAACTTGACAGCACCATTTGTCAAACAGAGTTTACCCTACATTCATTCACTTGGTAGTTGGGGTGACCATCTGTGTTAGCTCATTGGCTTTTTGGAAGAGAAAAATAAAATTTTCATATATTTGTGACAAGGTAGTTTTGCAACTTGGTGTGAAGAACCCATTCTACATTGTCAGGCTCCTGAGCGATGCTTCTACTTAAGTTAGTCTCCCATGTTAGACTCCTACCATTCTGCATAAACTGGAAGAAAAAGTACTATCTTCCTTGATGATTACATTTTAAAAAGTGGTTTGTGGGTCTGAGGAAAATATACCCTGGTTATACAGCTGGCAGGAGGTTTATTTAGATTTTACAAATATTTACTTATAGTTTAAAGATACAGAGAAAACTTACAAGTTCTAAAGCATATACTCTAAGAAACAGCAGAGGAGAAATCTCTTCCTTTACTTTCAATAGAGAGAAGTAAACCACTTTTTGAAAATTTAAAATTTATATTTTCACTTACAAAGACCGAAACTTTTTCATTCTTATCTGTTCCAAGCATCATGTTAGCAATCCCATTTTGTCTTTCCACCTATGCTACATTTTTCTACCTAGTCTTCACAAATAATGAGGTTAATATTTTGCTCTTCTATCTGCTGTCTGTGCCTTTGTTTCTCAGATATACATGGGGGAAAGGTAATTTGTTTGTAATAGGAAAGGTAATCTTTCCTATTAAAGGAAAGATTCCTCAAACCCCAAAATATTTCATATGTGGCTCTTCTCCCTATTAATGCAAGGAGGTGGCTTCAGGATCAGCACAGTTAGGATTGGGAAGAGGTCAGTCACACTTTGTGGAATTCTTTTTGTTACATGGCTGGGTTCCAAATGTGTTCTTGTCTGATATCCCTCTTGTGGTGTACTTAAATCAATCAAATATGGTTATTTTATTTTATTTTATTTACCGTTTATTTTATTTCTGTTAGTAAACTACATTTTCTCACCATAGGAAACTTTTAAATACTTATTCTCCTCTAATTTGTATTAAAAATTCCAAAATGCAATAACAAACATATTCTATTTAAAAAGTAGGAATTGGCCGGGCGCGGTGGCTCAAGCTTGTAATCCCAGCACTTTGGGAGGCCGAGGCGGGTGGATCACGAGGTCAAGAGATCGAGACCATCCTGGTCCATGTGGTGAAACCCCGTCTCTACTAAAAATACAAAAAAAAAAAAAAAAAAAAAAGTAGGAATTGAGTGAGATGCCAAAGGTGGAGACATAGAATCGAATGCCAGCAGATAATGACCTAAATGATGAGAGAAGATCATTTCACCACTCGAAAGAGGACAGTGAAATAGGTTCAGAGGGAAAACTCTCAAAACTCAAGGAAATGAAAGGAGAAGAAAAATCAAGAAAGGAGAAGAAAAATCAAGAAACGTGTGTGAGCAATGCAAATGCTGAGATAAAATTAGGAAGGTGCAGTGTTCCTGATTTCAATAAATGACAGAATTTCAAGATCAGAGGCCTATATATAGTGCCATATCCCAGACTGTGCAAGAAGAAACCTGAGTAATAATTCATTATCAGACAAGAAAGAAGTCATTAGGTTAATGTGAGATTTTTATTGTTGTTAAGAAAAGTCAGACAAAAGGAAATTTAGAGAGAAAATCTGGTACAATTGTGTTACAAAACTTGATAGATTAATTTTGGGGTAAAAATGAGTAGAAAATTATGCCTACTTGATACGTTAGATATCAGAGATATTGCCAGTGTCAAGACCTGTGTTGCAGTAGTTGTGAACCTTTAAAATTAGGGACAAATTAAGAATCACATAATCTGATCAAGCTTGTCCAATATTGAGAAATTTTATTAATTTCATAGCACTTACTTTGATTGAATAGGAGGTAGAGCAAGGAATGTTACTAAAATCTTCAAGATGGGAGTTTGAACAAGAATTGAGATGCTTGAAGTGTTGATTTTCTCATCTTTGAAAATGACCTATCCTTCCCTTTATTGAGGTCATTCTTAATGACTTTCAATAAAATTATAATTTTGCCTATAGAAAGAAATATTTTGCAATTGGTTTTAAAAAACCTTTCTAATAAGATAATTTTTATATTTAAAAGTACACACATAGTAAATGTGTATCTTGCTGAATTTTTGTAGTTACAGTAATTTAGCAGTAACTTTAAATTATGTATTTAAAACTGTTGTTTTCTATTATTTCATATACAGAAGTCCATTTAACTTTTGGAGCCTCTGATACCACCAAATTTTGCATCAATTTCTTATTCTAATGTATCATCTGTAGTTCTGTATAGCGATAGCTTGTTTTGGCATTGGCATGCTTTATTTAATTTCTTTTTCCTTTTTTATTGTTCTTACAGTGGTCTTCAGTATAATGTTACATAGAACTGGTGAAATTTATTTCTATTTTATTACTGATTTTACTGTGAACTTTTAATTATTTTAACTGGAGTATTCACGCCATAGTTTTTGTTTCTTAGTTTGTTTTTGGTTAATATTCTCTTTCAGATAGTTTCCCTTTTAAGAATCATGAATTACTGTTGTATTTTATTAAAAATTTATTTAAAAATAACTATTATTCATATACATTTTAAATTCTTAGTTTGTTTATATCTACATGAATTAATAGGTTTTCTCATGGTTTACTCTAGGTTTAATTTGCATTTTAATAAATTCTACTTGATAATACTTTTGAATATAATTTTGGCATCTCTGTTTATGGGTGAGCTTGGCTAGTCAGTCTGTTTTTTCCTAGTGTTCTTGACATTGAAACTAGATAATACTAGCTTCATAAAATGTGTTGGAGAATGCTATGGACTAAATTGTGCTCCCCTAAAATTCATATGTCAAAGCTATAACCCCCAGTGCGACTATTTGGAAATAAGGCCTATAAAATTAATTAAGAGATTAATCTATTTCTTATAAGATTATTAAAGTTAAATAGAATCATCAGGTTGAGGTCCTAATGCAATAGGGTTAGTGTGCTTATCAGAAGAGACACTAGAGAGCTACTCTCTCTTTCTCTGCGGTGTACAGAGAAGATACAGTAAGAAGATGACATCTGCAACACAAGAAAAGATTCCTAACAGAAACCAAATCAGTCAGCACATAGACCTTGGACTTCCGAGCCTCCAAAAACATGAGAAAATAAAATTTTGTATTCCAAGCCACCCAGTCTATGATATTTTATTATGGAAGCCGAAGCAGACCAATGCAGGGAAGGGTTGCTTATTCTACTGTAATCAGAAAAAACGAATCTAAAAAAGTAATCTAAATTTGGAGGTGTTTTTCATTTTGTTAGAACTTGTGTTAAACTGGCGGAGATTTTGTGAAAAGAGTTTTATCTCTCAATTACGTATGTACATGTTATAAGAACATTCTCGCTTTATAGATTTTCTTCTCAGGTAAACATGGAATTTACATTATTCTTAAATATTTTTATTATTGAATTCCAAATATTTTTTCATAATTATTTCTTTTAAAAAATGTTATTGATATACTTTACTTACTAATGGTATATTATGCAAATCAAGAATATAACTATATATTTCTATGTACATATGTATATATTCATGTTACCATCACTCGTGTCAATCTAGAAAATATTTCTGGCACACCAGAACATTCCTTCATGTCCCATTCCAGACAATGTGTCAGAGATATTCTGTGTTTCCATTTTCTTTATACATTTTGTAAGTTTTGGTAAGTAGTTTTCAGAAAATTTGTCAATTTAACTTGACTTGTCATGAACAAAAAAATGTTTTAAATAATTTATCAATGCATTCTCCAGGCCTGGGGATTAGTTTTGGGAAACTTTTAAAGTTATGGATTCAATTTTGAATAAATGTTAGACTATACTAAGTATTTTTTTCTTTTCTGAACAGATTTAATAAATTGTGTTTTTAAAATAATTTGTTTCAAAGAACAACTCATGGTTTTGCTGATCTTTTGTATGGTTTTTCACATCCTAAGCTCCTTCAGTTTAGCTCTAGTTTTGGTTATTTCTTATCTTGTGTTAGCTTTGAGGTTGGTTCACTCTTCTCTTTTTACTTCCTCTAGGTGTGATGTTAGGTTGTTTACTGAGATCTTTCTAACTTTTTGATGTCAGCTTTTAGCACTATAAACTTTCTTATTAACACTATTTTAGTTGTGACTGAAAAGTTCTGGTATGTTGCATCTTCATTCTCATTATTTTCAAAAAATTTCTTGATTCCTTCCTAAATTTCATTGTTTACCTTAAAGTCGTTCAGGAGAAGTTTGTTTAATTTCTATGTCATCCTATGGTTTTTAGTGATTTTTATTTTTATTGTGCTGTGGTTTGAGACTATGGTTGGTATGGTTTCAGTTTTTTCAAATTTGCTGAGAATTGTTTTATATCCAGTTGTATGGTTGATTTTAGAGTATTTGCCTGCTAGTTCTACTAATAAAAAATATTCAAATAAACACAACAAAAAATAACAAAGGGAACATTACCAGCAACCACACAGAAATACAAAAAACCCTCAGAGACTACTATGAATACTTCTATGCACACAAATTAAAAATAAGGTATGAATAAAATTCTGGAAACATACAACCTCACAAGATTGAACCAGGAAGAAGTTGAATCCCTGAACAGACTAATAATGAGTTCTGAAATTGAATCAGTAATAAAAAGCCCACAAATCAGAAAAAAAGCTCAGGACTAACTGGATTTGCATCAAAATTCTACTAAAATGATTCCAAAAAATATAGAAGGCGAGTTCTCCCTGACTCATTCTATGAGGCCAGAGACACATAGCAGAGATACAACATTAAAGAAAACTTCAGGACAAATATCCTTGATGAACATAGATGCAACAATCCTCAACAAAATACTATCAAATAAAATCCAGAGCCACGTAAAAAAAATCTCATCCACTACAATCAAGTCAGATTTATCTCTGGGATGTGAGTTTGGTTCAACATACACAGATCAATAAATATGATTAATCACATAAACGGAATTGAAAACAGAAAACACATGATCATCTCAATGGATGTAGAAAAGGCTTGTGATAAAGTTCAACAATGATTCATGTTACAAACCCTCAAAAATAGGCATTAAAAGAACATATTTCAAAATAATAATAGCCATTTATGACAAAACCCACAAAAACATCATACTGAACAGGCAAAAGCTCAAAGCATTCCCCAACAGGAACAAGACAGCCATGCCTACTCTCACAACTCCTGCTGAACATAATACTTGAAGTCCAAGCCAGAGCAATCAGGCAAAGTAAATACAGAAAAGACATCTAAATAGAAAGACAGAAAGTTAAACTATTTTTGTTTGCAGATGATATGATTCTAGGCCTAGAAATCCCTATAGCCTCTGCCCAAAAGTTCCTAGATTTGATTTAAAAAAACTTGAACAAAATTTCAGGATACAAAATTAAGTACAAAAGTCAGTAGCATTTCTATACACCAGTGATGTCCAGTCTGAGAGCCAAATCAAGAATGCAGTCCCATTCACAATAGCCACATAAAGAAAAAATACCCAGGAATACAGCAAATCAGATAGGTGAACAATATCTGCAATAAGCATTACAAAACACTGCTTGAAGAAATCAGAGATGACATAACCAAATAGAAATTCCATGTTCATGGAGAGAATCAATACTGTTAAAATGGCCACGCAAAGCAATTTATAGACTCAATGCTGTATCTGTCAAACTGCCATAATATTCGTCTACAGAAAAGACATCTAAATAGAAAGAGAGAAAGTTAAACTATTTTTGTTTGCAGATGATATGATTCTAGGCCTAGAAATCCCTATAGTAGAAATCCCTATAGATATCAAAGCTGTCTACAAAATGATAGAAAATATTTGCAAACTATGTATCCAACCAAGATCTAAGATGCAGAATCTATAAGGAACTTAGACAAAATAAGCAAAAACCAAACAACCCTATTAAAAAGTGGGCAAAGGACATGAACAAACACTTTTTAAAATAAGACACATATGTGGCTAAGAAATATGAAAAAATGCTCAACATCATTAATCATTAGAGAAATGCAAGGCAAAACCACAATCAGACACCATCTCACACCAGTCAGAATGGCTACTTTTAAAAGTCAAAAAATAATCATGCTGACAAGGCTGTAGAGAAAAAGGAATGCTTATACAGTAATGGTGGGAATTTAATTCACTAAGCCATTGTTAAAAGAAGTTTGTTGATTTCTCAAAGAACTTAAAACAGAACTACCATTCATCCCAGCTATCCCATTACTGGGTATATACCCAAAGAATATAAATCATTCTGCCATAAGACATATGAATGCATATGCTTATCACAGCACAACTCGTAATGGCAAAGACATGGAATCAGTCTAAATGCCCATCAATAGTAGATTGGAAGAAGAAAATGTGGTAAATATACACTATGGAATATGACACAGCCATAAAAAGAATGCGTTTGTATCTTTTCAGCAACATGGATAGAGCTGGAGGCCTTTATCCTGAGTGAACTAACACAGAAACAGAAAATGAAATACCACATTCTCACTTACAGATGGGAGCGAAACATGGAGTATACATGAACACAAAAAAGTGAACAACAGACCCTGGGGCCTACTTATTGGAGAGGCAGAGGAGGGTTAGGATCAAAAAATTACCCATAGGGCACTATGCATATTACTTGTGTGACTAAATAATCTGTACACCAAACCCTCATGACACACAATTTACATGTATAACAAACTTGAACATGTATCCCTGAACCTAAAAGTTTATAAATATATAAAATTAAAAAATAAAATACAGTGAAAGAATTAGTTCTTTTTATCTAGATTTTTAAATTTTGTTTTTTAAAGAGTAATAGGTTCTTAACTTTTTAATGTCTATTGCTTTTGTTATTTTTCTTTCTTCTTTGTTGATATTGGTAATTTGCTTATATTCCTTTGTTTTCTTTAACTGTATTGCAATATTTTAATCAATTGTTTTCATCCTCTCAAATAGCAAACTGTTGGCTTTGTTTTGTTATTTTTTTCCTGTGCATATTCTTTCTTTTATTTTTTAAATTGATTTTTGCTCTTATATTTCCTTCTCTCTCCTGTTTGGAATTTAACTTGATTATCCTTTTCCAGTTTCTTGTAATAAGTAATTGATTTTCAACATTTCAAATTGTGTAATTTATGCATTGTGAGCTAAATACTTTTCTCTGAACTTCAGTTGTACTGAACAAGCTTTAATTTAGCTTGTTATTCTCCTGAAGATAATACTTGTCTTTTTCCTCATTCCACTTTTAAAACTTTTAACTTTGTTTGGCTTTTTGGTACTTTTTCTTAATGTGTCTTTATTTCTCTTGCTTGGATATTGTGGAGTTTCTCGAATATGTGGCCCAAGGTCTTTTGTTATTATTAGAGTAGTCTCAGACATTATCTATTCAAATATTGCTGTAGCCCGATTCTTTCTCTCCTCTCCTTCTGGATCTCTACTTTCATGCATGTTAGACATCTCCATTGCATCTCATAGGCACCTCATGCACTTAAAAATATATTGTTCAGGCCAGGCGCGGTGCCTCACACCTGTAATCCCAGCACTTTGGAAGGCCAAGGCAGGCAGATCACCAGGTCAGGAGTTCGTTTGAGACCAGCCTGGCCAATAGGGAGAAACCCCGTCTCTCCTGAAAATACAAAAATTACCTAGGTGTGGTAGTGGGAGCTTGTAGTCCCAGCTACTTGGGGGGCTGAGGCAGAAGAATAGTTTGAACCCAGGAGGTGGAGGTTGCAATGAGCTGAGATCGTGGCACTGCACTCCAGCCTGAATGACAGAGCCAGACTCCTCCGTCTCTAAATAAATAAATTAATTAAATTAAATAAACAATGAATAAATATATTGGCTGACTTATGTTTCCTGTTTCAACTTCAGTATTTGCTACTAATACACCTTCTGTTCTCTAATCTCCTGTTCTTCTTAAATACATAAATCAAATTATTAATTAGATTTATACATTTTTTCAGTTTTAGAAATTATTTTTGACTCTAGTATTTTCTTGATCTCTGAGGAAATTCTCTGTATTTCCTAAGTAAATTTTTAGAAATTTTCACCAATTATATATCCAAATTACATTTTAGCTCACTCTTTTTCTCCTTTTCTGTAGAGGGTCTAATAACACACATATTAGGTCTCTTGTTACAGTACCACTCCCAAAGGTCCCTGAAGTTCTGTACAATTTTTGATTCTATTTTCTCTCTGTGTTCAGTTTGTATACTTTTATTGTTCTCTCTTCAAGTTCATTTATTCTTTCTTCTGCCTTCTTTGATGTTCAGTCTGCTATTGAAGTTTTTTTTAATTATAGTTGTTTGCATTTTAAGTTCTAAAATATTCATTTGATTCTTCTTCGCATGTTCTATTTATTTTCTGTGACTTTCTATGTCATCATTTATTTTAAGCATAATATTTGCTCATTAAATTTGTTATGATGGATGCATTAAATCCTTGTCAGATAATTTTTATAGCTTCACCATCTTGGTTTTGACATCTATTGATTATCTTTTCCTATGTTGAGATTTTTCTTGCTCTTCTTATGATGAAGAATCTTTTGCACATCACGTTTTAAGACTGAATATTATTTAAATTTCATATTTTAGCAGGCCTGTACCAACATTACACCAGTGGAGGAAGGTGGGGTGCTGCCTTGTTACTAAAGATGGAGGCTATAGTCTTGGTTTTTCTCTTGACTTTTTGACATACAGAGGTTGGTATGGATGCCTTGCTACTGTTAGGCAGAGATGCCAACTTGCTGGCTGGAAGAGATGCCCTTTGCTCTTGCTCCCCATATAATGGTAACAAGCCATACTTCACCATCATCTTGCTTCTCCCGACAAGATGATGGTGGAGTATGGCTTGTTACCATTGGATGGTGGTGAAGTTTTCAGCCTTCCATCTGGCCTCCTCTGCCACTAGCACAGAGGGGTAGGATGCCTTATTACTGCTAGATGAGGTGTGTGAAAGCCTGCGATCTCCACATGGCCTCCACCGACACTATAGAGCAGAGGCAGGGTTAGTTATTGACTGACAAGGATGAAACTCCCAGCTTTTCACTTAGTCTTCTTTTACATGAGACCAGTGGAATTTCTTACAGGATTGGCAGTTGGGCTGCAGATTTTTCATGGTGTTTTCTCTGAGAAGGCAGTTATTTTCTGAAAACAAATTTTTTTTGGTCTTACTAGTTTGCTCCTCTCATTGTTTTTTAGTTAAAAGCAGAAAACTTTTCTAGGAAATTTTTTGTGTGCTACATTGATATTTGGGGTTGACAGCCTTGCTAGCATCCAGTCTGGGATATGTGAGGCAAAAGGGAAACCCAACACAATTACAGGCATGTTTTTTTCTCAGGTGCTGAAGTCCCTAGTCAGTCTGTCTTTTCGTCACTACTATTTGGAGCCTTTATGACTTATAGATACTATCTGAAAATTTGCTGAACTTAGCAGGAATTGGGAAATGTGTCTACTTCATCTTGACCTGAATATTACTTTAAATATTAAAACATACTATTTAAAAAAATTATAACAGATGTGCAGAACATGCATTATGGTTGCATAGGTACATACATGGCAATGTGGTTTGCTGCCTCCATCCCCCTATCACCTATATCTGGCATTTCTCTTCATGTTATCCCTCCCCAACCTCCCTATCCCTGCTGTTCCTCCCCAACCCCCACAACAGACCCCTGGGTGTGATGCTCCCCTCCCTGTGTCCATGTGTTCTCATTGTTCAACACCCACCTATGAGTGAGAACATGCAGTGTTTGATTTTCTGTTCTTCTGTCAGTTTGCTGAGAATGATGTTTTCTAGATTCATCCATGTTCCTACAAAGGACACAAACTCATCATTTTTTTATGGCTGCATAGTATTCCATGGTGAATATGTGCCACATTTTGCTTGTCCGGTCTATCATTGATGGGCATTTGGGTTGGTTCCTGGTCTTTGCTATTGTAAACTGTGCCACAATGAACATACATGTGCATGTGTCTTTATAATAGAACAATTTATAATCCTTTGGGTATATACTCAGTAATGGAATTAGTGGGTCAAATGGAATTTCTATTTCTAGGTCCTTGAGGAATTGCCACACTGTCTTCCACAATGGTTGAACTAATTTACACTCCCACCAACAGTGTAAAAGTGTTCCTGTTTCTCCACATCCTCTCCAGTATCTGTTGTCTCTGGATTTTTTTAATGATCATCATTCTAACAGGTGTGAGATGGTATCCCAATGTGGTTTTGATTTGCATTTCTCTAATGACAAGTGATTATGAGCATCTTTTCATATGTTTTTTGGTCTCATATATGTCTTCTTTTGAAAAGTGTCTGTTCATATCCTTCGCCCACTTTTGAATGGTTTTTTTTTTCTTTCTTGTAAATCTGTTTTAGTTCTTTGTAGATTCTGGATATTAGCCTTTTGTCAGATGGGTATATTGCAAAAACTTTTTTCCATTCTGTTGGTTGCCAGTTCACTCTAATGATGTTTCTTTTGTGTGTAGAAACTCTTAAATTTAATTTGATCCCATTTGTTTATTTTGGCTTTTGTTGCCAATGCTTTTGGTGTTCCAGTCATCAAGTCCTTGCCTGTGCCTATGTCCTGAATGGTTTTGCCTAAGTTTTCTTCTACGGTTTTTATGGTGTTAGGTCTTATGTTTAAGTCTTAATCCATCTGGAGTTAATTTTAGTGTAAGGTGTCAGGAAAGGGTCCAGTTTCAGCTTTCTGCACATGGCTAGCCAGTTTTCCCAACACCATCTATTAAACAGGGAATCCTTTCCCTGTTGCTTGTTTTTATCAGGTTTGTCAAAGATCAGATGGTTGTAGATGTGTGGCATTGCTTTTGTGGCCTCTGTTCTGTTCCGTTAGTCTATATCTCTGTTTTGGTACCAGTACCATGCTGTTTTGATTATGATAACCTTGGAGTATATTTTGAAGTCAGGTAGCACATTACCTCCAGCTTTGTTCTTTTGGCTTAGGATTGTCTTGGCTATGCAGGCTCTCTTATATTTTTCCATACTCAAATATTTTATTTATTTTGAGTATATTTTCAGAGGCTTACATTGATGATTATGTATGTAATCTCCTTATAAGTCCTGGGTGAGATCTCTCTGAAAGATGAAATTCTCTATAGCGTCAGCATAGTGGCCATCAGAAGAAGAAAATCTAGAACTAAAGAACCAATTTTATACAGAGAACTACTGTTTTATTTTTCCTGATTATAACTAATAAGTCAAGTAATCTGAGACAGTACTCCAGCATATCAGAAGTGTGAGTGATACTTTCCAGGAGAAATTTAAATGTCTTTAAATGACTTTTAGAGTTATAGCTAATTTAAGACAACGAGTCTGAACCCTGAGACTATGATATTGTGCCATATGTCCCACATGTGCCAGGCTGTGAATGGTTGTTCCACAATATAGATAAACGTCTGTGTGTTCTATAAGTTAGAAACTTGTGAGATTGTGAAATGCAATGCTAATGAAAATCCTTAAAATCGCTCCAGTTGGTAGCAAGTAGAGAAAACTATGAATCAAATGTTATGTCATTTTTGGAAAGTGTAGGAACTATCAAATATTATTGAATATATTCTTCATCTACTGAATATGGGGAGTGAAAGGTTGAAACTTTTACAAGAGAGGTCATCAGAGAGGAGTTAAGGTGTCTTCAAGTCTCACTTATTAAAAATAAAAGGATAAAGGTGAAATTTGTTACCTTTGGGTGTCAAATGGTGGCACCTTCTCATTAGCATTAATAGTGTTCCACAAAGAAAACAGAAGAGAGTAATAGAGTGAAATATTTAGCTGAACAGAGAGGAAAGTCCAAGGAAGTAAAATAGATGACTAAGGTATTTGAAGAACAAAAGCCTTGTAACAGCAATTGTGGTTAAAGGATAGAGCCCTGCCTCAAACTCTCTCACATCATCTATTAGCAAATCAACTTCAAACTTGCTATTTTATTTTTGGAACACTGACATGTATAATCTTTATCTGTTGGATTTGAAAAGATATATTCCTTGGTTGGAATAAAGAACCGACATATTATATTTCTAAAGATATAATCAATAAACATGTTCTAAAGAAAAGTTAATAATTAATTTTGTTCTTTCATATGCATTTTTTAAAATGTATGTTTTTTTGTAAGTATTGTTTCCTTTGGAATTGTTCTAGTCATACTGCCTCTTCACTTGGGATTGTAAAATATTATTGCAAAAATACTGACCTTCAACTGAATGTTTTAAAGATATTTTAGGTTATTCCTCATTTTGTCTGTTCCTTTTTAAGGTGTTTTTCTTTTTATTCACTTTCACTCAGTATCAGACTATGTGTCATTTATCATGCTACATTTACTGTGAACTGAATTTCACCAGCCAGTTCTTGATGACTCTTTCTACCTGCAAGACAATGCAATAAATCACAAAGAAACCATCCCTATTAAATATATATTTTCATGAAATTTTTGAAAACCATAAATTAATGTTTTTAAGTCTTAAAAATCACAAACACAAGAGTTCCATTCCCAGATAGTATGGAATCAGCACGCTCCACCCTGTCTCTCCCACTGAATGCGCTGTAAAACCTTGACACAATGCATGGAGCAGCTATTTGGAGATGAACGCTCACCAAGCTGGCTGTTAATTTACCACTACTTTTCCTCCAGTATACTCTGGCCTGGACTTAAGGTCACCCAAAACCAGGAAGTTGGCACTGGCAGGAAAGAGATCTCCAAGAGAAGCCATATAATTCTGGCTCAAGGAAAGGGACCTCCTAAAATTTAGAAAAAGTGAGAAAATTTTTCCCATGTTTTTTATCTTCTTTCACATGCATGCTAGCTCTAAAGCAGTTTGGCTACAGGATTGCTGTAGTAGCAAGAGTTGCAGCAGAAGCGGTCACCTGAAATTCTGAGGAAAGTAGCTCTTCTACTCTAATCAGAAAAGCTGGAGTTCCAAGTGGAGGGGTCCAGTCTCCATTTTTTTTTTTTTTTTTGAGATGGAGTTTTGCTCTTGTTGCCCAGGCTGTAGTGCAATGGCACAATCTCAGCTTGCTGCAACCTCTGCCTCTGGGGTTCAAGCAATTCTCCTGCCTCAGCCTCCCAAGTAGCTGGGATTACAGGCATACACTACCACATTCAGCTCAGTTTTATATTTTTAGTAGACATGGGGTTTCACCATGTTGGCCAGGCTGGTCTCGAGCGCCTGACCTCAGGTGATCCACCTTCCTCAGACTCCCAAAGTACTGGGATTACAGGCATGAGCTACCATGCCTGGCCCATTGTTTTTAATCTCTGTGTCTTGCTATTTGGTTTTAGATGTGTTTGTATGATAGGAAGTAAATAGTGAGTGAGGGAATAAAACCCTAGTTTTCTGGCCAGAGGAAAGAAAAATGAGTTCCAGGGAATCAGAATGTGTTTGAGATATCACAGAGAGGTAAGGGCTCAAGATAGCAATGTCATAGCTGTTTATGAATTTCTAAGATCACCTCTAAGTTGAATGTATGTAAAGTTAATCTAATGCAGCATGGAAAGTATTTGACATCTCAACTATGACAGAAAGCACTGCCCAGGTTTCAGACTGTCCAGTGAGTAGTGCACATGCATAACACATCCAAACAGCATTGCAAAGACTTTGGAAATGTAACTGAGGTGGACACTACAACCAAAAGAGAAGATTGGTTGCAACTTTAGCTCAAATCCAATCAAGTGGTTAGTCTGCTAAAACAAAAATGCTCAACACTCTTCTATAACATTTAAACACTATCCAGAGTTTCAAAACATAATATACAAAATGTTTAGGATACAATCTAAAATAACCCAACGTATTCAGAACCAGTAAAACTGAAATCACACATATACAAATCTCAACAGATATCAATACTGAGAAAGCACAGGTGTCAAAATTATCTGATGGACTCTAAAACAAGTTATGAAAATTCTCTCAGAAGTAAGTACAAACACAGTTGAAATAAATGGAAAGACAGAGACTCAGCAAAATTTAGATAGTGTGAGGAAAACCCAAACAGAAACTTCATAATTGAAAAAATACAGTAACAAAAAAAAAAAAAAAAAAAAAACTCTGGCTGAACTGACACAATAACACAATGGCAATGATAGAGAGAAGAGGTGGTGAACGTGAAGAAATTATCCATCAGAAAAAGAGAGAAAAGAGATTGAAAGATATTAGCAGATACTCAAGGACCTGATAAGGTAAATTAAAATGGAGACCAGGCCTAAAGAATCCCTTAACAGGCCAACCCCATTAGCAATCTAAGCCCTGCTTGATTTACAAACATAAATGAAACTTAACTAGAGCTACTTCTTGTAAATGCTTTAAAGCAAAACAGAATTCAAACTCAACTGGTCAAAAGCAGCCAACAAACAAAATGATGTAGCTAGAGGCTTTCCAACTAAAGCAACTGTATAACTGAAACCAATCAAGTAATTTCTTTATTGTGCTTCTGCATTTTCCCCACAAATACTTGTCTCTGATGCTTTGTCTTCGAAACTCCAAACCTCTGTTGGTCTGGTGTTCTGCAATTCATTAACTGCTTTTTACTCAAATCATTCTTCAAAATTTTATCATGCCTCAGTTTATCTTTTTTTTGTATAAAGTAATATTTTTATCAGCTAGAAATTTTTTTTAGTGAACATGGCTTAAAAATGGAATATGTCATGTTCCTTGTTCAGCACTCTTCTAAGGAACTCTTATTCAAAATGGGATAACTTTGATAAACAAGTAATAACCTATAATATATTACTAGGAAATACGCATGTTTATAAAAATTGTTAGGGAAACTTCCTCTTTAAAGTTAACTCGCACAAATTGGTTGAAACTGGTAAGGCCTTCTGGATTTGCTTTGAGCCATCAAAGGCAACTAGAGTTCAAGTCAATCTTTTCCATCTTCTAAATATGATATCCTTGAGTTAAATCAACATTATGCTTTATGAGCCTTTCTTAGGGATTACCTAAGAAAATATACATACACGTATTTTGAGATGGAGTTCTATTGAGTGATAATTGTTGTTTTTGTTTTATGAAATTATAATGCTATGTAGGTTGTCTTTTTTTGTATCCCAGGGAAATTATTATTGAAGGAAAATGAGAGTGCTAATGACACTGGAACAATGAAATTCATTCCTATTTATCTCTAGCTTTCTCACTGAAGTTCTGTCAGTGATTCTCAAGCTTTATTGCACATCAGAATCATCTGAGGAACATGGTAAAATGCAGATTGGTGGGCCTAAATTGTTGTGAAGAGAGATACAGAAATTTCGATTTTTAACATTCTCTAAGCAATTGTGATGTTACATCTGCTCTTTTCAGAAATATTTCTCCAATGTTTTAATATTTAACATTAATACACTCCTTCTCATCTCAGGTAAATGACTTAATTAAGAATTGCTTTTAACTTTGTGATATTGCCTTAGATTCTAAAACACACTTTGGGATGTTTATGCTTTAGAAGTATAATGGACTATCTAAAATATAAGTTTTAATTAAGGCTATCCTATCTTTTTCATAAAGAAAATAAATATTAAACAAGTATTTCTACTTCTTTCAAATAGGAAATATCTTAATTCTTGCTCATTTTTAAGGAAATCATTATTTTTTTTTGGAAAATATTAGTAAAGAGCGTCAAGAACAATTTAGGGTGACCTCTTTTTTTAAATTTTTTAAATTTTTATTGCATTATAGGTTTGGGGTACATGTGCAGAACATGCAAGGTAGTTGCATAGGTACAGACATGGCAGTGTGTTTTGCTGCCTTCCTCCCCTTCACCCACACTTGGCATTTATCCCCAGGCTATCCCTCTCCTGCCCCCCCGCTGTCCCTCCCCCATTCCCCCCAATAGACCCCAGTGTGTAGTAGACCCCCTCCCTGTGTCCATGTGTTCTCATTTTTCTCACCCGCCTATGAGTGAGAATATGCAGTATTTCCTTCTCTGTTCTTGTGTCAGTTTGCTGAGAATGATGTTCTCCAGATTCATCCATGTCCTTACAAAGGACACAAACTCATCATTTTTGATTGCTGCATAATATTCCATGGTGTATATGTGCCACATTTTCCCAGTCCAGTCTATCATCGATGGGCATTTGAGTTGGATCCAGGTCTTTGCTATTGTAAACAGTGCTGCAATGAACATTCGTGTGCATGTGTCCTTATAGTAGAGTGATTTATAGTCCTTTGGATATATACCCAGTAATGGCATTGCTGGGTCAAATGGAATTTCTATTTCTAGGTCCTTGAGGAATCGCCACACTGTCTTCCACAATGGTTGAACTCATTTACACTCCCACCAACAGTGTAAGAGTGTTCCTATTTCTCCACATCCTCTCCAGCATCTGCTGTCTCCAGATTTTTTAACGATCGCAATTCTAACTTGCGTGAGATGTTATCTCAATGTGGTTTTGATTTGCATCTCTGTAATGACCAGTGATGATGAGCATTTTTTCATGTGTTTGTTGGCCTCATATATGTCTTCTTTTGTAAAGTGTCTGTTCATATCCTTTCCCCATTTTTGAATGGCCTTGTTTGCTTTTTTCTTGTAAATCTGTTTGAGTTCTTTGTAAATTCTGGATATCAGAATTTGTCAGATGCGTAAACTGCAAAGATTTTTTCCCATTCTGATGGTTGCCGATTCACTCTAGTGACTGTTTCTTTTGCCGAGCAGAAGCTGTGGAGTTTGATTAGGTCCCATTTGTCTATTTTGGCTTTTGTTGTCAATGCTTTTGGTGTTTTGTTCATGAAGTCCTTGCATACTCCTATGTCCTGAATGGTTTTGCCTAGATTTTCTTCTAGGGTTTTTATGGTGTCAGGTCTTATGTTTAAGTCTTTAATCCATCTGGAGTTAATTTTAGTGTAAGGTGTCAGGAAGGGGTCCAGTTTCTGCTTTCTGCACATGGCTAGCCAATTTTCCCAACACTATTTATTAAACAGGGAATCCTTTCCCCATTGCTTGTTTTTGTCAGGTTTATCAAAGATTATATGGTTGTGGATATGTTGTATTGCCTCCAATGCCTCTGTTCTGTTCCATTGGTCTATATCTCTGTTTTGGTACCAGTACCATGCTGTTTTGATTACTGTAGCCTTGTAGTATAGTTTGAAGTCTGGTAGTGTGATGCCTCCCGCTGTGTTCTTTTTGCGTAGAATTGACTTGGCTATGTGGGCTCTCTTTTGGTTCCATATGAAGTTCATGGTGGTTTTTTCCAGTTCTGTGAAGAAATTCAATGGTAGTTTGATGGGGATAGCATTGATTGTGTAAATTACTTTGGGTAGTATAGCCATTTTCACGATATTGATTCTTCCTAACCACGAACATGAAATGTTTCTCCATCTGTTTGTGTCCTCTATTATTTCGTTGAGCAGTAGTTTGTAGTTTTCCTTAAAGAGGTCCCTTACGTTCCTTGTGAGTTGTATTCCTAGGTATTTTATTTTCTTTGTAGCAATTGTGAATGGCAGTTCATTCTTGATTTGGTTCTCTTTAAGTCTGTTATTGGTGTATAGGAATGCTTGTGATTTTTGTACATTGATTTTATATCCTGAGACTTAACTGAAGTTGCTTATCAGTTTCAGGAGCTTTTGGGCTGAGGTGATGGGGTCTTCTAGGTATACTATCATGTTGTCTGCAAATAGAGACAATTTGGCTTCCACCTTTCCTATTTGAATACCCTTTATTTCTTTTTCTTGCCTGATTGCTCTGGCTAGAACTTCCAGTACTATGTTGAATAGGAGTGGTGAGAGAGGGCATCCTTGTCTAGTGCCGGATTTCAAAGGGAATGCTTCCAGTTTTTGCTCATTAAGTATGATATTGGCTGTTGGTTTGTTGTAAATAGCTTTTATTACTTTGAGATATGTTCCATCAAAACCAAGTTCATTGAGGGTTTTTAGCATAAAGGGCTGTTGAATTTTGTCAAATGCCTTCTCTGTGTCAACTGAATTAATCATGTGGTTTTTGTTTTTGCTTCTGTTTATGTGGTGAATTACATTTATAGACTTGCGTATGTTGAACCAGCCTTGCATCCCCGGGATGAATCCTACTTGATCATGGTGGATAAGTTTTTTTTTTTTAAATTTTTATTGCATTATAGGTTTTGGGGTACATGTGCAGAACGTGCAAGATAGTTGCATAGGTACATACATGGCAGTGTGTTTTGCTGCCTTCCTCCCCTTCACCCACACTTGGTATTCATCCCCAGGCTATCCCTCCCACCCCCCCACACTGTCCCTCCCCCATTTCCCCCAACAGTCCCCAGTGTATGGTAGACTGCCTCTCTGTGTCCATGTGTTCTCATTTTTCTCACCCACCTATGAGTGAGTATATGCAGTATTTCTTTTTCTGTTCTTGTGTCAGTTTGCTGAGAATGATGTTCTCCAGATTCATCCATGTCCTTACAAAGGACACAAACTCATCATTTTTGATTGCTGCATAATATTCCATGGTGTATATGTGCCACATTTTCCCAGTCCAGTCTATCATCGATGGGCATTTGGGTTGGTTCCAGGTCTTTGCTATTGTAAACAGTGCTGCAATGAACGTTCGTGTGCATGTGTCCTTATAGTAGAACGATTTATAGTCTTTTGGATATATACCCAGTAATGGGATTGCTGGGTCAAATGGAAATTCTATTTCTAGGTCCCTGAGGAATCGCCACACTGTCTTCCACAATGGTTGAACTAATTTACACTCCCACCAACAGTGTAAGAGTGTTCCTATTTCTCCACATCCTCTCCAGCATCTGCTGTCTCCAGATTTTTTAATGATCGCCATTCTAACTGGTGTGAGATGATATCTCAGTGTGGTTTTGATTTGCATCTCTCTAATGACCAATGATGATGAGCACTTTTTCATATGTTTGTTGGCCTCATGTATGTCTTCTTTTGTAAAGTTTCTGTTCATATCCTTTGCCCATTTTTGAATGGGCCTTGGATAAGTTTTTTAATGTGCTGTTGCAATCGGTTTGCCAGTATATTATTGAAGATTTTTGCATCTATGTTCATCATGGATATTGGCCTGAAGTTTTCTTTTCTTGTTAGGTCTCTGCTGGGTTTTGGTATCAGGATGATGTTGGTCTCATAAAATGATTTGGGAAGGGTTCCCTCTTTTTGAGTTATTTGGAATAGTTTCAGAAGGAATGGTACCAGATCCTCTTTGTGTGTCTGGTAGATTTCAGCTGTGAACCCATCTGGACTTGGGCTTTTTTTGTGTGGTAGGCTCTTAATTGCTGCCTCAACTTCAGACCTTGTTATTGGTCTATTCATAGTTTCAGCTTCCTCCTGGTTTAGGCTTGGAAGGACACAGGTGTCCAGGAATTTTTCTATTTCTTCCTGGTTTACTAGTTTATGTGCATAGAGTTGTTTGTAGTATTCTCTGATGATTGTCTGAATTTCTGTGGAGTCTGTGGTGATTTCCCCATTATCATTTTTTATTGCATCTATTTGGTAGTTCTCTCTTTTCTTTTTTATCAGTCTGGCTAGTGCTCTATTTTTTTGATCTTTTCAAAAAACCAGCTCTTGGATTTATTGATTTTTTGGTAGGGTTTTTCTTGTCTCTATCTCCTTCAGTTCTGCTCTGATCTTAGTTATTTCTTGTCTTCAGCTAGGTTTTGAGCTTGTTTGATCTTGCTCCTCTAGCTCTTTCAATTTTGACAATAGGGTGTCAATTTTGGATCTCTCCACTCTTCTCATGTGGGCACTTATTGCTATATATTTTCCTCTACAGACTGCTTTAAATGTGTCCCAGAGATTCTGGTACATTGTGTCTTCATTCTCGTTGGTTTCGAAGAACTTCTTTATTTCTGCCTTCATTTCATTGTTTATCCAATCAACATTCAAGAGCCAGTTGTTCAGTTTCCATGAAGCTCTGTGGTTCTGAGTTATTTTCTGAATTCTGAGTTCCAACTTGATTGCAGTATGGTCTGAGAGACTGTTTGTTATGATTTCAGTTGTTTTGCATTTGCTGAGGAGTGCTTTACTTCCAATTATGTGGTCAATTTTGGAGTAGGTGTGATGTGGTGCTGAGAAGAATGTATATTCTGTAGATTTGGGGTGGAGAGTTCTGTAAATGTCTATCAGGTTTGCTTGTTCCAGGTCTGTGTTCAAGTCCTGGATATCCTTGTTAATTTTCTGTCTGGTTGATATGTCTGGTATTGACAATGGAGTATTAAAGTCTCCCACTATTATTGTGTGGGAGTCTAAGTCTCTTTGTAAGTCATTAAGAACTTGCCTTATATATCTGGATGCTCCTGCATTGGGTCCATGTATATTTAGAATCGTTAGCTCTTCTTGTTGTATCGATCCTTTTACCATTATGTAATGACCTCCTTTGTCCCTTTTGATCTTTGTTGCTTTAAAGTCTATTTTATCAGAGACAAGAATTGCAACTCCTGCTTTTTTCTGCTCTCCATTTGCTTGGTAAATCTTCCTCCATCCCTTTATTTTGAGCCTTTGTGTATCCTTGCGTGTGAGGTGGGTTTCCTGGATACAGCACAGCGATGGGTTTTGGTTTTTTATCCAATTTGTCAGTCTGTGTCTTTTGATTGGTGCATTTAGCCCATTTACATGTAGGGGTAATATTGTTATGTGTGAATTTGATACCGCCATTTTGATGCTAGCTGACTGTTTTGCCCATTGGTTCATGTAGATTCTTCATTATGTTGATGCTCTTTAGCATTTGGTATGCTTTTAGGATGGCTGGTACTGGTTATTTCTTCCCATGTGTAGTGCCTCTTTCAGGAGCTCTTGTAAAGCACGCCTAGTGGTGACAAAATCTCTGAGTACTTGCTTATTAATGAAGGATTTTATTTTTCCTTCGCTTATGAAGCTCAGTTTGGCTGGATTTAAAATCTGGGTTGAAAGTTCTTTTCTTTAAGGATTTTGAATATTGGCTCCCACTCTCTTCTGGCTTGTAGAGTCTCTGCCGAGAGATCTGCTGTGAGTCTGATGGGCTTCCCTTTGTGGGTGACCCGACCTTTCTCTCTGGCTGCCCTTAGTATTTTCTCCTTCATTTCAACCCTGGTGAATCTGACGATTATGTGCCTTGGGCTTGCTCTTCTTGCGGAGTATCTTTGTGGTGTTCTCTGTATTTCCTGGAGTTGAGTATTGACCTGTCTTGGTAGGTTGGGGAAATTTTTCTGGATAATATCCTGAAGAGTGTTTTCCAGCTTGGATTCATTCTCTTCATCACTTTCTGGTACCCCTATCAAACGTAGGTTGGGTCTCTTCACATAGTCCCACATATCTTGGAGATTTTGTTCATTCCTTTTTGCACTTTTTTCTTTAATCTTGGTTTCTCATTTTATTTCATTGAGTTTTTCTTCGACTTCTGATATTCTTTCTTCTGCTTGGTCAATTCTGCTGTTGAAACTTGTGCATGCTTTGCGAAGTTCTTGTGTTGTGTTTTTCAGCTCCTTCAATTCATTCATATTCCTTTCTAAGTTGTCCATTCTTGTCAACATTTCCTCAAATCTTTTTTCAAATCTTTTTTCAAGGTTCCTAGTTTCTTTGCATTGATTTAGAACATGTTCTTTTAGCTCACTGAAGTTTCTCATTATCCACCCTCTGAAGTCTGATTCCATCATTTTGTCACACTCATTCTCCATCCATCTTTGTTCCCTTGCTGGTGAGGAGTTTTGGTCCTTTGTAGGAGGTGAATTGTTTTGGTTTCAGGTGTTTTCCTCCTTTTTGCACTGGTTTCTTCCCATCTTTATGGATTTATCCACCTGTCGTCCTAGTAGTTGCTGATTTTTCAATTGGGTCTCTGTGTGGATGCCCAGATTGTTGATGATGAAGTATTTCTGTTACTTAGTTTTCCTTCTAATGGTCTAGCCCCATTGCTGTATAAGTGCTGAGGTCCACTCCAGGCCCTGCTTGTCTGAAGTACACCTGTAGCAGCTGAGGAACAGTGAGGGATGCTACCAGTTTCTTCTTCTGCTATCTTTGTTCCAGAATGGTGCCCACCTAATGTCAGTCTGATTAGTTTTTTTTGGGGCGTTACTCTTTGGAAATACAGGCGTCAGGGAGCTGCTTGAGGAGACAGTCTGTGCTTTATAGGAGCTCCAGTGCTGTGCTGTGAGCTCTGTTGTTCATTCAGGGCGGTTGGGAGGATGTGTTTATGTCTGCTGCAACAGAACTCATAATGCCCCCCCTTTTTTTTCCCCCTTAGATGCTCTGTCTCAGGGAGTTGGGGCTTTCTTTTTTTTCTTTTTGAGACGGAGTTTCGCTCTTGTTACCCAGGCTGGAGTGTAATGGCGTGATCTCGGCTCACCGCAACCTCCGCCTCCTGGGTTCAGGCAATGCTGCTGCCTCAGCCTCCTGCATAGCTGGGATTACAGGCACGTGCCACCATGCCCAGCTATTTTTTTTGTATTTTTAGTAGAGACGGGGTTTCACCATGCTGACCAGGATGGTCTCGATCTCTTGACCTCATGATCCACCTGCCTCAGCCTCCCAAAGTGCTGGGACTACAGGTGTGAGCCACCGCACCCAGCCGGGGCTTTCTTTATGAGTATCTGTTGTACTGTCCTGCTCAGCTAGGAGGCAGTCTATTCACTATTTGCCTGCTGGGGCTCCGCCCGGCTAGTGCGGGTCTGCCCTGTTGCTGCTGGGCTCCGTTCTGCTGTGGCGTGCTCCGCCCTGCTGGCGGAGTCTCTCTGTTATGGCAGGTTGCCTCGGCAACAGCAGGCTGCATCAGCCCTGGGCGATACTTCAATAGGGGCGGATCGCATCTGTAGTGGCGGACGCCCCTCCCCACCAGGCTGCACAGTCCTAGTTGCCGGCAGCAAAACTCTCAGCCCCGAGCACCTCCAATTGCCGCCCTGCTTGTCCCTGTGAGGGTAGGAGCCGCCGAGCCTGATCACCCAGCTCCCTGCCTCAGAGTCCATCCTCTCTCTCTCTCTCTTCCTCTCCCCAAGCTGAACAGTTGACTCTCTCACTGGCGCCCCAGTAGCCTGCTGATAGGACACTGGGATCCATGCAGTCTCCCGTGCTGCTGCCCACTGCACCGGCTCAGATCACGTTTCCCGGGGATCTCCTGGTCTGGCTCATTGTCCAAGTCCCGTTCAATCAGATGGACATGCCAATCTGCCCTTCCAAATCTCAGATTGCCGGTTTAACAGAGCACCCGGACCAGTGAGTTTTGTGCCGGGTGCCACTGTGGTGCAGCGCCGGCCAAACCGCCCCGCGAGCCAGCTGCACTGGCGTCGCGTGTCTTTCCCACACCTGCGACTTTCAGTGTTCTGTGGGCAAAAAAACGTCTGTCTGAGAATGCGGCTAGGACTCACCCTCTGCGCCTTCACTGAGAGCTGCGATCCTGAGTCGCCTCTACGACGCCATCTTGGGTCTCTCTCCTCAGTTTATCTCTTTTACAGATCAAAAGACCAAATGTTTATGTCATTAAATTCCCAGTAGAATGTGAAAAATGTATATATTTGAAAAATAATAGCAGAAAACCTCCCAAATTTGGTGAAAGACAAAAACCTATAAACTCAAGAAGCTCAGCCAAATGCAAACTCAAAATAAATCCGTGCTCACACATATGCTAGCACAATAATAAAAACTAAAGCCGAAAAAACACATCTATTGATAACACCAGAAAAGAATCACACTTACAGAAGGCAGTTAGAATTATTGTTGCTTTCTCATCAGAAACTATGAAAATGAGAGCAAAGTAAAACACCATTTTTAAAGTACTGAAAAAAACCCTCAGTATCCTATATTCAATAAAAACATCCTTCAAAATGATGACAAAACAAATACACTTGACAGAAAAATAAGAGAATTTGTAGCTGGGATACCCACTCTAAAAGAATTGCTAGTGTAAGTTAATAAGCCAATGAAAATGATACCAGATAAAATTCTGAAATATAAGAAGTACAGAAGCAATGCAAATTATAAGTATTTAGGTGTATTGATTTCTCTTTCTGTTGTAACAAATCACCATAAACCTTTTGACTTTACACAGCACAAATTTATGATCTATAGTAAGTCAGAGATCTGGCACAGTGTGACTGGATTCTCCTCTCCGAGATTGACAGGGCTGTAATTGAGCTGTCAGTTAGAGCTATGGTTAATTTGAGATTGAAGACGTTTTCTTCCAAGCTTATTGGTTGTTGGCAGACAATATTTTCTTTTAATGTTTCCATGTGGGCCCCTACATCTTCAAGTCAACAGTGCTTTGAGTTCGACTTATGCTTCCAATATCTCTCCCTTCTCTTTCTGTCACCAGACAAAAATTTGTAGTCTTCTGGGCTTCTATGATTGCACTGGACTCACCTAGATAATCTTCCTCTTAACAACAACTGATGACTAACCTTAATTACATCTGCAAAATCCCTTTTGCATATAACATAACATAAAAATAACATAAAAGTGATACCACAAAATAGAAATCATGAGGGCTAAAATTCTGCATACCAAACTGGGTAAATATATCATTCTCATTCTGAATTACTTATATTTGAGAGTTATAACATAACGGTAGACAAAAATTTGTGTGTCCTTTCTATAACTACTACCTTTCCGTTTTTTTTTTTTTTTACTACAATCAACAATAATTTATTGTACTTTTTTATTATACTTTAAGTTCTGGGGTACATGTGCAGAATGCGCAGGTTTGTTACATAGGTATACACATGCCATGGTGAAGCAGGGAGTGGGAGGCTACTACCTTTCTTTAATGCTTCATTGAAAATTGCCAATTTCTGTGCTGTCTCAGGGTTCACTTAGTATTGAACAAGACTCTTCCATTTCTTAATTACAGTCATGAAAGTATGTAAAGACTCTCAACTAAGGTGCTATTTTTTTGACAAGTGGCAGAAATCCAAATCTAAAATGCGATAATGAATATAAAAATTTAGTTCACTCAGTAATAATTTAGAAGGTAGAATTATTTCAGGGTTAAATAATGCTGTGATTTAACAGAGATCAGGAAACCAGGGTTGATCTTTCATCCCTTTAATGACCATAATATTATAGTTACATATAATTATTGTACATATTGTGTTTTTTTTATTTCACTTACTAAAACATAAACTTCAAGAAACCACATCTGTCTTCCTCCTCTTTGAATCTATATTGATTAGCTTAATATCTGGCATGGAATAGGCATTAAATACATATTTGTTGAATGAGTGAATAAATAAACTTAACTTTTCCTTAAATTCTGCCAAATAACAACTGAGAATTTTTGTAAATACAGAATTCTGTAAATTCTGTAAAAAGAATTTACAGAGTTTTTGTAAATACTGTAAAAACTAGGATGCCTATAATCAATATAGATAATTTAATTTGGAGTTTCTTCAATGGCTTATTTTTATGTAAAAGATTTACAATTTTCAGATCTTGGTCCTAAGTTGGTGTTTGTAAGTTTCAGATTCTTCAAAATAGTCTTAACTCACATTCATGACTCAGTAATTTCTCTATGCCAGGTATAGTATTATCATTAAAAATAAAACAGAGATAAATGTGTATAGATGTCTAGATTAGTGAGGGGACAAACAAGGACAAATACTAAATAATAGGAGTTAAAGCAAAGGTACTCCCATGAAGAAGAATCACTAAGTTTAGGCTTAAAAAATCATAACAGGCTTCTTTAAAGAAGAAATACCTGAGTTAAATTTAAAGAAATAAAGTGAGGAAATGATACTGTAATTTATGTATTTTGTTGTGTATGTTTTAGCTGTACAACATGATGCTTTTACATACTTACACATAGTGAAATAGGTATTTTAGTCAAGCAAATTAGCATATTTGTTATCTCACAGAGTTACTCCCCTGATTTTTGTGGCAAAAGTTTTGAAAGTCTTTTCAGCAAATTACCAGTATACAATACAATATTATTAACTACAGTATTTATGCTATACACTAGATAGAAAATGATATCACTCAGGGAAGTATTGATTATATAATAACAGGCAGGCATAACACATTCTTGGAAATCTCTCTGCTTAAATATCACTAGTTCATTGGATTCTATGTAAGAGATGAGGGAAAAGATTTTAGGAGGGTTAGGACTTCATTTTAAATTAATAGACATGTCAAATAACTTCCCTATAAAAAGCTTCCTATTTTTCCCTTTCCCAATACCATTTTCTTCTTACATTCACAGAGAGGTATTTTCATTCCCTTACTTGTTTTTATAATATGAATATATGTGCTTATTTACCATATGTGTATATGTAGTATATGTGAATATATTCATTTATGTATTCATAACATTGTTTTGCAGTTTAAAAATTGATCATAATTTTTACTGTATTTTTGTAATACAGTACTTATGTTTGTATTACAGTAATACAGTACTTTTGTATTACAGTACTTATGTTTACTTTACGTTTGTAAATTTTATTGATCTTCATTTATGTTTATTTTATCTTTAATGTTATATATTACCAGATAGATAAATAATATATACTATATTCTAATAGTGATACAATTTTATTTTGTTTACAATTTTATGTTTTTTAAAAACAATTCTTCCATGCACATATTTTTTTGTGAACATGAACAGAAATTTCTTTAGAAAACATGATCAGGGATGGAATGGCTCACCCTCAGTGTATAAAGATGTTCAGATTTCCTGTACATTTCTTATTGGTTTCTCTAATTAGTTGTTGCAATTTCTATGCCCACTTATAGCATATGTGGGCATAGAATTATTTTTCATATTCTTGCCAAAAATTTGCATTTTCAGAGTCTTAAAATGTTAGGAATTAGCTAAATGTCAAACAGTACCTTATTGTTCTTTTAATTTATATGTTGCTGGTTATCAACCATGGTCCAATAATTTGAACAGGGGGAATAAGACTCTTAACTAGGTCATATGTATTTATAAATGGGTACAGAGGAATTTTGTGCAGACTGGCTACTCACCCTTGTCCTATGTGGGAAAGTTAAAAAGAAGGAATTGGGAAATTTGAAGGGGAGAAAACAGAAAAACTAATATTTAGTGAGCCAAGGAGAGGACATGGTTGTCACAGAAATATACTGCCCAAGACTGGGGTGAGAAGAACACTGACCTCAACTATGCCATGAGATTAGGAGCTGCCACCAAAGTCTGAGGATAAAACTTTACAACATTGATTGTTGTGCTAGAAATGTTTCAGCTGTGGAGCTGTGGGAGCCAAGACTATCTGTCAATGTGGTAACAAAGAAACTAGTTGAGTGGACGTTCACCCTAAATTGTAAAATCAGCTTGTGACTATAGTAATCTTTCTGGGACCTTGGCATGCCTGTTCACTCAGAGTTGCATGAAAAAGAGAACATTCAAAAAAAAAAACGTCTACTTTTTAATCTTTCAGTTTGGCAAAGTCCTTCCAGAGCCCTCTATTTGCAGAGACTAATATTGATCCAGCTGGCATAAGAGTAATATAGTTTGAAGAGTCCAGTTTCAGCATCACAAAGCATGACAAAGATGGGTGTGTTTGAAACTGAAAGAAAATAAATTATAACGGGCACAGTCCACCCCTTTGGCCATCCAGCATCAACACATTCCATTCTACACAAATATGGACATATATACAACATCGAAATAACTATGTTTCCACCTAATAAGTTGGATCTCTTTATATGTGATGACAAGCCTACCCTTTCCCCAAAATGAGGAGACATGCAATTCCAACAATTGTATTCATGGCTTCCTTGAACTTAGTTACAGACACATTGAATATTATTTTACTTAACACTAAATTGTAGAGTTAGCAACCCAGAAGCTTGTATAAAATAATTTGGACAAAAAGGGGAGGAGAAAATAGTTCATATGTGCATATTAAACATATTTGTGTTATAAACAAGGACAAACTGTGTAAAGTTTCTATTCTATCTTTTCTGATCCACTCTTAATAATTACCATTGGCTTCTATTCTCCTATGTGTCCTTTACTTTAAACCTCAACAGCTTAGAGTTCCTTACCTCATGGATGACCAAAACCTTCATTCCTAAAGAGTCTCAATCTTGAATGGTTTTTCTTATTTTGGCTGCTGCAGTTTTCTGTGGAACTTTTCTAATGAGAAAGGAAATAATTAAAGCTACTCAGAGAATCTTCTGACTTTTAAACATAGTCTTCTCATTCCCACTGTTAACAGCTACCCAATTTCCCCTTGATAATTGGGATCAGTCACTCTAGCCAGAAAAGTAGTCCCTTATTTTCTAATTGGCTTATTGGAAAAAAGAGCACAGAATGCCTAGGAGAGTGTAATGTTATAGTACAATAAAAACTTCATTACATCCCCTTGTGAAAGCATTTGCCCCTTGGAAATGAAGATCCCCAAATAAGCAGAATTCAAGGTTCCCAGATCTGGAAGCAAAGATTTGATGTGTGAAATAGAGTGAAATAGTGAGGGAAACCTTTTCCACTTCCACCTTTGACTCTTAGACCCATGTATTTTTGCGATAGGAGAGACAGAACCATGTAATGGTCTCTGATATGAAATACATACTACATCCTATAGGATTTCTGTTCTATCTTGTGTTTTTAGGACAGTGACTCTTAACCAGCACCACAACTCTATCTTTATTAAGCCATTCCAAACCTCAATGAGGCCGACTACTCTGTCTGATAGGGTTTATGGAAAGGCCTTTTAATTACATAGGCAGAAGCTCATTGCTGCCCTTCCTTAACATTGCAATTAGTTAATTGAGTAGAAGCAATGCTTTTAATACAATTACATTATTACTGGATGTATTTTTGGGATATGCATTTCTTTCTCCCATTCCCATCTGTAATACTGTGTCAGTATTACCATCCATGGACTTCCGGAATATCTTAACTATCATCATGTTACCATTGAAGCTTCATGACCATGTAATTAGCTGCCACTATGGCCACTCTGTTCATTAACCCATTGAGTTATCCCTGGAAACCCTGATATGACTTGAGCAAGAGGTTTGTTGACATGCACAGAACATGCTGTGTTGTCCACTGCAGGAGGCATCTCTGGGTGAGCATTCAAATAGGACACACATATCTTCACTGTCTACTCATTCTGAGCAGCTCATGAACCCATTTCTTCCCTAGACTTCACTGTCACCAATTTCCTAATCCTTGTCTTTCTCTTTAATCACTATCTAGCCAAACCAATAAGAATTGTACATGACTCCATTAGAAATCCTATTTCTGGCCATCTTTATTTCAGGAAACATGGACTACAAAATGTACCACTTGAAAATCTTCCCATTGGGAGAATTTTTTCACTTCAGTGTTTCTGAGCTACAATTTAAAAGGGAAGTAACTGTTGACTTTCAAATGGTAACAGCATATCTTGCAGAACTGATTATAATTCAAGGGTTTTTTTTCCTTCCCCTTTTATCTGGTTATAAAAAAGAGCTCTCCATGAAACCAAATGCATAAGCTTGAACTGAAGAAAAGGAAGAAAAAGCAGAGAAATCAGTGCCAAAGGAAGTGAATTACTCTTACCAACAAATTATTTGTGCCTTCCAGACCTGCCTAAGCCCTGTCTCTTATATACATTTCCACTTGATGCATGTACCTAGTTGTGTGGACATGTGAATTGTTTAATTTTATGATTATGATGAGCAGCTCAGGTCTCATCTTTCCTGAAGCTATATGCTTATGTATTCATTCCCTACTGAAGGCCATTTGCAAATCAGGAGAAAAAAAATGGTGTGGATTTTTCTTCTAGGAACCCAAGCACTACTTGGAGATTCTATGTTGGTTCTTGTTAGAGGTTCCATATGGAACCCTTCTTTGCCACAGAGACTTAAGCTATTACGTGGATCCTAATCCCAAAGAGGTGTCAGTTTGCACAGTAACCTAAACTTGCTTTAGAGCCTTGGTTTTGCTCTGAACAACACTCAAATCTGGCATCCTTAAGAGTGATTCAATAGATGGGTTAAAATAGCACACTTGAACATGGAATATGTTGCCTCCAAAAAAAACCTGCCTTCCAGGCATTTAATTTCTTATTTGATGGTAATATAAGTTGCCATGACTTTCTTTCATCGTTCCTGGAATAGCTTCACTTTCCAAAGACTAGTACATCCCCGGAAACATTAGTGAAGTGGTAGATGTCTAAATGTTGGTGAGATTTATCCTTGACCCTTTGGTTTCCATATAACTTGTCACGAAAACATTTAAAACTTTTATTCTGGTTTGACATATCTAGTCATCAAAACATCATCAACATAGAGGACCAGTGTAATGTGTGGAATGTCAATGTGATTAAGGTCATTGTGAACTGTTTTAAGACAGAGAGCAGAAAAGATGATGTAGCCATGAGACAGGACTGTGAAAGTGTACCATCGGCCTTTCCGGGTAAAAGCAGACTCTTTTTGGTGATCACTGAAAACTGTTATGAAGAAAAAAACAGGAAGTAGAGCTAAAGCTGAAAACCAGTTGTTAGAGGCTGTTTCTTTACTCCACTAAAATATACTATTAATACAGCAAAACATGCATTGGAAGTAAGAGTTACAAACTGATTAAGTTTGTGAAAACTCACACTAATTTTCTAAGCTACATTGAACCTCTTCAGAGTCCTTAACAGTGAGTGAAATGGGCATGCAATATATATCACCACGCTTGCGTTTTCCAAGTCACTGATGGTGGTGTTAACTTCTGTAGTTCCCTGAGAGCGTAGCATTGGTCCTGGTTTCTTATCCTTGCAAGGGAGTGCATTAGTCTGTTTTCACACTTCTGAAGAAATACCAAAGACTGGGTAATGTATAAAGGAAAAAGGTTTAATTAGCTCACAGTTCTGCATGGCTGGGGAGGCCCCAGGAAACTTATAATAATAGCAGAAGGCAAAGGACAAGCAAGTACTGTCTTTAGCACGTGGCAGGAAAGAGCGAGGGCAGGGGAAACTGCCACTTATAAAACCATCAGGTCTTGTGAGAACTCACTCACTCTCATGAGAAAAGCATGGGAGAAACCGCCCCCATGATTCAGTCACAGTATTCTTTCCTCAACTCATAGGGGCTGCAGTTCAAAATGAGATTTGGGTGGGATACAGAGCCAAACCACATCACAGAGAAAAAGTTACGAAGGTTTCCACTCAGCCTTTCCTGCTGTATTTACTCTTAGTGGATGAGAGAGCACATATGGAAAATATGCCAGTTATATGTTCAAAAACTGGGGGAATAACCTTAGAGTAAATCTACAAAATAACTGGGTTTTCTATGAGTTACATTTAAGATAATACTGTTTATCACCTGACTGATGTTGGCTTCTACTTTGATAACTGGGCCATAGAGCATTTTAGGTACCCAGCAATTCAATTAATGTCTAGTAATCCTGGAACTCTCTAAATACTATTTTCCCCCCAGAGCACATCACTATAATAAATGGCCACCCATCTTTTTGGGTAAAGCTTGGAAAAAAGCTTTAATTATATACTGCAAAAGTGCTGCAGGGCTTTTCCCCTGAGGATCCAGTCTCCCTTTCAGTCAGTGGACTGAGCATGTGAACTTTGTTAAGCTGAGTGAAAGGCCGTGATTTTCCAAATGATGGTTCAAGTCAGGCTTTAGACTATCTTCCTGGAGTAATGTGTAGACTTCCCCCATCTGTCTCACTTTGGGGGACATCACGATCAATGATTTATACTAAAGATCTCTGTAAAACTGAAATGTTCCAGTTACATATACATCTTCACTGGTCTTTGTGGTAGGAAATCTACCTAGTCTTTGTTTAATTGCAGCTTATTGTCCTCTGATACTTGAGAATTTTATTGTGCTTATTGAAATTACAACTGGACTGCAAAGGAAAGTAACCAGAGAGCTTTTCAAGTACGTACATTCTCTTTCTACTAAACATATATCTCAGCATGTAATGTTGGGGTTCAGGGGTTCAGAGGAGCCCTCAGTTCTCCTGAGAGAATGTTTCTCCAGGTTCTTGGTCTATCACTCCACAAGATTGGAGAGGAGACCATGGTGCAGTGCGCAGTAAACGCTGGACTCAAAAGTGTTTGTAGAAAGTGATTTATTTAAGTAGAGAAAGAGAAACAGGAGGAGAGAGAAAAAAATAGCTAACTCTCACATTAAGTGAGAAAATCCAGACAGATGGAATCCAGGAGAGGAAAGCAGCTTCCATACTGAGTGGAAGGGAATAGAGAGAGAGACGGAGTTTAGGAGGGGAAGACCGGCTTTCACCAGAGAGTGAGAAGGGAACACCAGAGGCAAATCGAGGAGAGAGAAAGATGACTTCCACAAAGGGCATGTTCTGGAAGGGGACCCAAACATGGAGTCCAAAGGGGTGTGAAAGAAGGGGACTTTTAACCTAGGAGGAACCCCCACCTTCTCCAAGACCCCTGGCCGATGAAAGGAGGTCCTTGGAACTTTCGCTGGAGTGATTGACTTTTGACGCTTTCTCACAGTAGTGAAAACCAAAACAGAGACCATTAAATTTCAGGGATGGAGAGAGATGGGAGGGGGGAATGGCGCTGGGAAGTTCTTGCCCTTAAAACTATGCCCACTTGTGGACCCGGAAAGAGAACACATTCCCTCAAGCACATTAGTAAGTGTATAGTTTTTTGAGCTTTCTCTTGGAATATAAATGGAATAAAATCAATTCATTCTCCAGTTATTTCAAAAAATTTTTTTTATAGAACCAGCTCGTGTATATAGTTGGCCAATTTTTAAAAAATTTTTATTTTATTTTATCTTTTTATTTAACATTTATTTATTTATTTATTTTTGAGATGGAGTCTCACTCTCTTGCCCAGGCTGGAGAGCAGTGGTGTGATCTCTGCACACCATAACCTCCATCTCCTGGGTTCAAGTGATTCTCCTACCTCAGCCTCTTGAGTAGCTGGGATTACAGGCACCCACCACCATACCCAGTTAATTTCAGTAATTTTAGTAGAGATGGGATTCAGCATGTTTGCCAGGCTGGTCTCAAACTCCTGAACTCAGGCAATCCGCCCATCTCAGCCTCCCAAAGTGCTGGGATTTCAAGTGTGAGCCACTGTGCCTAGGCTAGTTGGTCAATTTTTATACTTGTTTTCAAGTTCCATTTCAATTTAATTTTCCATATACATAATTAGTCTTAATTATTACACCTTTATAAAAATCAAATATGTAGCAATTTAAATTGCCCTGTACTATTATTCTTGTAAGTTTTAAAATACCTTCCCAGTCCTTTATTTTACCTAGATTCTAGAATGAGCTTTTCAAGTAAAAAAAGAAACCTGCAGGAAGATGTTAAGATCACATGTTTTTATGGTTTTTTTGGGGATGATTGATACCATTTTAGTGTTTGGCCTCCCCACTAATAGCTTCACTCACTCAGGCCCTTTAAAATTAATCCTTAAAAATATTTGCAATAATTTAAATAAAGATCTTATACATATTTTGTGTAAAGTCAGGCCAGGCACAGTGGCTCAGGTCTGTAATCCCAGCATTTTGAGAGGCTGAGGTGGGCAGATCACTTGAGCCATGAGTTCCAGGCGAGCATGGACAACATGGTAAAACCCCATTTCTACTAGAAATACAAAAATTAGCTGGGCATTGTGGCAAGTGCCTGTATTCCCAGCTAATCTGGTGGGTGAGCCCTGGAGGTTTGAGCCTCGGAGGCAGAGGTTGCAAACAGCTGTGATCATGCCACTGTACTCCAGCCCAGGAGACAAATCTGCCAAAAAAAAAAAAAATTGAATATAGAATCCATTCTGCTTATAATAGTGAGAAAGAATGTAAAGTGTACTGTTTTAAAAACTACTTCTCTTAAGGAAATACTGATAGTAGGTGGCCAATAGAATTGTCATTGCCTCAACCACTGCCCTTATCTGCTCATATTAGTTAATTTATGGAGTAAACTTGTCACCTTGTTTGTTTGCAGATTTCTTCATAGATTTTTGTTTTTTTCTATTTTAGCTGTGTATTTTATAGCATGATTTAGGGAGATTTAAAAACAATACCAATGCCCTTATCTTCTGTGGTTCTCCTGTATTACGATTGCTGAGGTTGGGTAGATGCTGGGGGAGAATACAGGTCACATTCTCTATGTGATGCTTCTGTATGTAGTTAATAACTTTGGAGAAGTTTTTGGACATCCAAAAAGAGTCCTAAATAAAGTAATGTTTAGGAAACTTTACAGAGAAATGTGATCTCTGTATATAAGTTATCTCTTCTCTCACGCTATCCCTCAGTGGCTTCAGTGGGACACAGGGTGTTTTCTTTCTTTCTTTTTTTTTTTTTAATTTACCCAGTAATATAAATATCTGGAGCTAAGTAAGGAATTCAAGAGTCGACCTCTTGATGAAGAAAAAAATGCTTATCATATCTTGATTTTGTAAAAAAAAAAAAAAAAAAGGTATCTTATTTTGCTGTTTTTGTTTCTTCCCTGGCCAAAGCACTATTTGTCATTTGTACCCCAGTCATTATCACAGTGCCTGATAATTTAAGTAAATACGATTTGATCTGGCACTTTTTTTTTTGCAATGACTCCTGTGTCCTAGATATTATGCAAAGGGTTCAGATATGAAAATATATAGGAATAACATGGTGTCTCTTATTTGATCAAAGCAAATATTAATTATGAAAATTAATCAGGCTCACAAGTATTGGTGTATACCACTAATTTTCCCTCACCCTCATCAGAACTAGAAATTTGTTACACCATTCTGTGGATCCCTACTCTACTTCATGCTTATATGATTAATGCCTTCCCCATCACCCTACCCTCACAAAAGTATAAGCTGACTGTACACAAAGCAATGCATTTAGTCACTTTTTTCTTTTAATACCTGTAGCATAGGGCTCAAACATTCAATGTTTGCCAGTGTATTCGTCTGTTGTCACACTGCTATGAAGAAATACCTGAGTCTGGGTAATGTACAAAGTAAAGAGGCTTAATTGACTCACAGTTCCACATTGCTGGGGAGGCCTCGGGAAACTTATAATCATGGAAAGAGGCAAAGGAGAAGCAGGCACCTTGTTCACAGTGTGGCAGGATGGAGTGAGTGCAAGGAGCGGAAATGCCAGAAGCTTATAAAACCATCAGATCTCCTGGGACTCACTCATTATCATAAAAGCAGTCCGGGGGAAATCATTCCCATGATCCATGACATGTGAGGATTATGGGGTTTGCAATGCAAGGTAAGATTTTGGTGGGAACACAGAGCCAAACCATATCAGCCAGACTATTAAATTAATGTAAAGGAAGAGCAATATTGGACAAGAAATTACAATGAGGAATCAGAAGCAATAGGTCTTAATGTTTATTCTACTGTTAACTCATTTCAAAAAATTTAAAGCAACTTTTGTGGCATTGTTGATTGCTGTTGTGAAACCTTGGCTCTTCTTAGTTTAAAAGGATTTGAACAAGAGATACACAGCAAAGGTGATACAGCACAGAGCAATTTATTGCAAAGCAGAATAAATGTTTTAAAAGTTAGGTGCAAAATAGAACACTCAGAGAAATTTGGGGTGGGCTGCTGGTAAGGATGAGACAGCAAAGACTGGCACTTGGGAGACTCCCTTTATAGGAGTCTTACATGATTATTTATGAAGGAATGGGAAAGGGTATTACTACCAAGTATGTTCCGGGTGCACATGTGCCATACCTGTACATGCTTGTTCATTCATTGCATGTCTCATTAGCATCTTAAATATCCACCTGGGAGTGTATATTTTTTTCTATTATAATCAGCAAAGGGTCAGCATGAGGGCAGGTAAAATCGAAATGCTCATGCTCTCTACAGAGGAAGTCCCCTACTGGAGATAGCTTTACTTGAATGACCTTGACTACAATGCAAATGCTGGGACTTACTGCATTGACGGTGTGGTCTCCATGGTTGCCACATGCCAAGGACATGGTTACTTCCTTGACTGTCTATCCTGCCTCAGCAACTCTGAGGCCAAGTTTGTATTTACACACACACACACACACACACACACACACACACACACACACACACGTTCATATTATATATATATGAGGCTATATATATATATATATATCATACTTAATGGGCAAAAACTGGAAGCATTCCCTTTAAAATCTGGCACTAGACAAGGATGCGCTCTCTCACCACTCATATTCAACATAGTAATGGAAGTTCTAGCCAGAGCAATCAGGCAAGAAAAAGAAATAAAGGGTATTCAAATAGGAAAGGTGGAAGCCAAATTGTCTCTATTTGCAGACGACATGATAGTATACCTAGAAGACCCCATTACCTCAGCCCAAAAGCTCCTGAAACTGATAAGCAACTTCAGCAAAGTCTCAGGATATAAAGTTAATGTGCAAAAATCACAAGCATTCCTATACACCAATAACAGACTTAAAGAGAACCAAATCAAGAACGAACTGCCATTCACAATTGCTACAAAGAAAATAAAATACCTAGGAATACAACTTCCAAGGAACATAAGGGACCTCTTTAAGGAAAACTACAAACCACTGCTCAATGAAATAAGAGAGGACACAAACAGATGGAGAAACATTCCATGTTCCTGGTTAGGAAGAATCAATATTGTAAAAATGGCTATACTGCCCAAAGTAATTTTCACAATTAATGCTATCCCCATCAAACTACCATTGAATTTCTTCACAGAACTGGAAAAAACCACCGTGAACTTCATATGGAACCAAAAGAGAGCCCGCATAGCCAAGTCAATTCTAAGCAAAAAGAACACAGCGGGAGGCATCACACTACCAGACTTCAAACTATACTACAAGGCTACAGTAATCAAAACAGCATGGTACTGGTACCAAAACAGAGATATAGACCAATGGAACAGAACAGAGACATCGGAGGCAACACAACATATCTACAACCATATAATCTTTGATAAACCAGACAAAAACAAGCAATGGGGAAAGGATTCCCTGTTTAATAAATGGTGTTGGGAAAATTGGCTAGCCATGTGCAGAAAGCAGAAACTGGACCCCTTCCTGACACCTTACACTAAAATTAACTCCAGATGGATTAAAGACTTAAACATAAGACCTGACACCATAAAAACCCTAGAAGAAAATCTAGGCAAAACCATTCAGGACATAGGAGTAGGCAAGGACTTCATGACCAAAACACCAAAAGCATTGGCAACAAAAGCCAAAATAGACAAATGGGACATAATCAAACTCCACAGCTTCTGCACGGCAAAAGAAACAGTCACTAGAGTGAATCGGCAACCATCAGAATGGGAAAAAATCTTTGCAGTTTACACATCTGACAAAGGGCTGATATCCAGAATTTACAAAGAACTCAAACAGATTTACAGGAAAAAAACAAGCCCATTCAAAAATGGGCAAAGGATATGAACAGACACTTTACAAAAGAAGACATACATGAGGCCAACAAACATATGAAAAAATGCTCATCATCACTGGTCATTAGAGAGATGCAAATCAAAACCACATTGAGATACCATCTCATGCCAGTTAGAATGATGATCATTAAAAAATCTGGAGACAGCAGATGCTGGAGAGGATGTGGAGAAATAGGAACACTCTTACACTGTTGGTGGGAGTGTAAATTAGTTCAACCATTGTGGAAGACAGTGTGGCGATTCCTCAAGGACCTAGAAATAGAAATTCCATTTGACCCAGCAATCCCATTACTGGGTATATTTCCAAAGGACTATAAATCGTTCTACTATAAGGACACATGCACACGAATGTTCATTGCAGCACTGTTTACAATAGCAAAGACCTGGAACCAACCCAAATGCCCATCAATGCTAGACTGGACTGGGAAAATGTGGCACATATACACCATGGAATATTATGCAGCAATCAAAAATGATGAGTTTATGTCCTTTGTAAGGACATGGATGAATCTGGAGAACATCATTCTCAGCAAACTGACACAAGAACAGAGAAGGAAATACGGCATATTCTCACTCATAGGCGGGTGAGAAAAATGAGAACACATGGGCACAGGGAGGGGGTCTACTATACACTGGGGTCTACTGGGGGGAATGGGGGAGGGACAGTGGGGGAGGCTGGGGCGGGATAGCCTGGGGAGAAATGCCAAGTGTGGGTGAAGGGGAGGAAGGCAGCAAAACACACTGCCATGTGTGTACCTATGCAACTATCTTGCACGTTCTGCACATGTACCCCCAAACCTATAATGCAATAAAAATAAAAAATAAAAATAAAAAAATAAAAAATAAATAAAATAAACATATATGGCCTCATATGTGTGTGTATACACACATGGGGGGCATTTTCAGCTGAATTATCTTAGAGAACATATCTCTAGCCTTCTGTTATCAATGTTTGATTGACATTGATATTGTTATCTCACACTTCTGGAAAATTGGAGCAAGGCATAAAGTCATGTTGACTTTTTTGGTAAAATATATTGATAGCATTAGCTAAGATAAAGTATTAAAATTATTTTTAAATAACTAGTATAAACTGAATTGATGGTAAATGCTGAATTATGTATGTAGATACACAGGTAAAATGGCATTCTACAAACAAGGGTTTTGGGACAGATTAGGATTGTCAACATTTTCTGTTACAGAGAGTATTTAATTATGACTGACTCCAGATCTGTGTCCCTCCACACTTTCCAGCTAAAAGTATTTTTTAGCCCCTGTAATTATGTGAGATGTTAGAATACAATTGAAGAAATCTAACATTCAGAAAGGAAATGAGATAGACTTATCTTGAGGTTTTCCTTTACTTTGTTGAATAAAAGGAGCATATTTTTGCTTATTGATATATTAAAATGTGCTTATTGAAGGACATATATCTCTGTATATATAGAAAGGATATATATTATGGAATATGTATAGGTAGTATTGTATTTTATATGTAATATTAATAAAACATTGAATACGAAAAAGAAGAGAGACAGTGTCTAGGGGATGATATTTTTAAACAAGGTAGGAAAGCAAATAGTGAGAATAACTTCACGTATTAATCTAGTAAGAAATTTGTACAGTGGATGTCTTTTTAGGAAATTGTATTTCAACTATTAAGCATACAAAATGATCGATGGGCATTTGGGTTAACCTAATAAGTTTTAATCAACAGCTTGGGGCTTCACACCACATGGCTGTTAAAATCTTGCTTGAAACATTTAACTAAGAAAAACTTCACTAAACTTTATTTTTCATTTTGTATGCAATGGGGAGGGATAGCCTGGGGAGAAATGCCAAATGTGGGTTAAGGAAAGGAAGGCAGCAAAACACACTGCCATGTGTGTACCTATGCAACTATCTTGCACGTTCTGCACATGTACCCCAAAACCTAAAATGCAATAAAAATTGAAAAAAAAAGTTATTAGGTTATCAAGTTCCTTTTATATCTGACACTCAATGAATATACAGTGTTATCAGAGTTTTAGTCTGTCTCCTTAACTAACGTTATGTGTTACTTCACACATGGAAAGCTTATAAGATTATGTTCATTAGGACAAAGAGTAAACATGGTGAAATAGTATCTTTTCTTTGTAAAGTGTTCTATATAGTTCTGTATAGACAGAATCTCTTAAAATAGATAAAATTGCTGATTTTGTCTCTGAAGAATATAATGCAGACATGTACACAGGCAAATACACAAACACACATGTGATTTCTACATTTTTCCCCCAAAAGACCAGTAAACTATTTTTTTCTGGATTAATTAGAGCTATAACACCACAGCTTTACTTAAAGAATAGTGATATTAATGTTAACCCAAAAAGATATACATAATATTTATATTTTATGAGTATACATCACAAAGCAATGTCATCACATTATATATTCTTGAATTCAACATTGATTACATTAAATCATCCTGAATACAATGGATATGTTCACATATTTTCTTGAAAATATCTTGTCAGCTAAAATTCTTATAAGCCCACATATTCTTACATGGTATTCAAAGTTTATCTTTGTTTTACTTAAGAAACCTTAAGTTGTACAAAATATTAAAAAGAACCTTAAGATACCAACTCTTGATAGGAGGAAGAAAATAGACAAGATGAATGGGAGTTTAGAAATGCAATCAGATACATACAAGGAACACAGGACAAGAATAATCTAAACTGTCACAAAGCCATGAGATTGCCTTTTTGTTTCTCCTTGAGGATGAATACATTATGAAGGATTAGTGATGCTATAGAAATTGGATCCTGAGGAAAATGTCACCACCTCTTTGACAATAGCTAGCTTTCAGAGGTGAACACAGTGAATCCGGATACTGTGTATGTTTAAATGAACTAGGAAATGACATCACATTATTTATTTCTTCTTTTGTGACTTAGTAAATTGACTTGGCCTATAGCACTGACTTGTGATTTTAATGTAAAGATATATTCAATCATGTTCATAATGCAGAATAAATGTTCACCTTGGTTTTGTGGGAGATGTACATCTTTTCATAGAAATTTATTTTTAGAAAGAATTCTTATTTGCCTAATCATGTGCCAGGAAACTTATGATTAGTGTTCTTCAAACTCTGTAACAACAACAGCAAGAACAAAAAACCCAACAGGTAGTTTTATATGCCTTTTAGTATCAGCGTAGTATCTGTATTATGTGCCCATTAGAATTTGTAACAGCCAATGATAATGTAATTTTCTATAAAATAATTTATTTTTAAAGAACAGAGGAAAGAAGAACCTCAGTACAGTAAATTAGAGGTCAAAATATGGTTCCACAATTCATTATTCACAATTCCAAAATCAGAAAAATACGCCAAAAACTTAAACAATTCCCCCAAGTTCTGCATAAAATTGTTTGGAGACAAAACCTGACCTGAACAAATATTAAACTGTAAATGTTCTTTACTTGACTTATGTGAATATTCAAACGTTTTGCTGCAGAAATATCAAAGTGTTTCATTACAAGATGTAGCCTCAGGCTCTTCAAGGATTGTATGCAACATATGGGCTATATTACCTTTTCAAAATCTGAAAAACCTTGTATATACTGATAACCCACTTTTGGGGCTTCAGTTAAGGGATTTTTAAAAAAAACTCATCATAATTGCTAATTGATTCTATGTGAAAATCATGATGGGAAATATTGGTAAGGCATACTTCTTGAGATAAACGTCAAGTTGAATTAGTGTGTAGTCCAAGGACTGGAAGATTATGGCTCAAAAATTCTAGATTGCATTTAATCAGCAAGGAGTGGGTTTGGGCTGAGGGGCCTAAGTGACATGAAGGTAGATTCTGTTAAGGGACCCTTTAACTAATCAAGATGTTCTCATATATGTTTAGTTTCACAGGTTTTAGGTAAGAGAAATGCTGAGATGAAATCATTCTGAGTGTCCTCTCTCTGCCAATCTCTTTAGAAAAAGCTGTCTGTTTTCCATCAGAAAAAAAGAAATGGCCTCATCCCCAAAGTCCAAAGATAAGCTTTGTTCTGTGTGGATTCTCGAAGCCTAAACTTCTGTAGGCCTAAACTTCTATAGCCTTTAAGAATCTACATAGTACACATTTCTGAGCAGAAAAAAAAGTTAGAGATACTAAGTGAAACTTCATCAATCCTCCCTTTGGTGGGAATACTCTTGGCAAAAGCATTAATCATCTAACTTGCAGGTAGCAACCATCTGAAGCAGCAATGGACACACCTTTTGGTATGGGATCAAAACCTTTGATCAGAATCTTTTGATCTGAGGTGGAACAGTGTCATCCCAAAACCATCCACCCCGACAAACTGTCTTTCTTGAAATCAGTCTCTGGTGCCAAAAAGTTTGGGGACTGCTGTATTAAGGGGTTCTACTCAAAAAAGTAAAGCCACAGTCAAAAATACCTTGAGGGAGAGAAAGACCTGACTTCTGGTTACCTTAGAACACCTGAAATGACAAAATGTGTTTTCTCATTCATCTAAAAAAGATTATTTGAATTCTGTGACCATGCTTATCATAGATTTTTGATCCTAAAATAATTTAAAAAGATGAAAAACTAAATTTTATAACACAAAATCTTTAAAATATTTAATTTAATCTCATCAGCATAAATGGCATAATGACTCATGTTAACGTTACTAAACTTATTGGCAAAAAGAGTCAATAGAGACCTAATTAAGTAATGGTATATTTAAATTATTTTTTATTTAAAATTATTTAAATATATTAAATTATTTATATTTAAATGTTTTCAAATTATCTTAAAATATTTCCGGAAATAATACATTTAAAAGTGGATTCGTATTCATTTTACCAGATAATTTTATCTTCTCCTAAAGCTTTGTATTATTGAAGCATTAAACTTATGAATGGTCCAAATTTATGCAAAGTGAATTAGACAACTTCTCATGGAGCATGTTATATACTACACTAGGGAGATAGAAACAAATAAAATGTATCCCTTTCTTTAAGGAGCTCACAGTCTTCTCAGGAGAAAATAATCATGCAAATATTAGAGTAAATCCAAGGGAAGTTATACATGCTATGGAAGTACAAATAAGTAGATTCTCTTAATGAACGTACAGAAATGTATACATTTTAAGAAATGTTAATTGCAGCTTACTCTTATATGTATACATGTCAAACCAGTGTTTTTATAGTTTTTATACTTTACCATATTCTCTTTAATATTACTACCAACATGGTTTCTTTCTCGAGTGCTATTCTATGTATGTTTTTATCAGCTGAAATGTATTAAATAAGAATTTATTTTACACGTATTTTGCTGAAGTAATAGCAAAATTCAAAATTTGTTTAGTCAATTTAGGTTAGAAGTTGACTATCTTGGCTTTTTCAAATGATCAGAAATTTCAAACTTGTGTAGATGTCATGCATTCAAAGTTTTGGATAACTATAAATTTTGTTGGGAAAAATGCGTACCTCCCACCAGGTCCCTCCCATGACATGTGAGGATTATGGGATCTAAAGTTCAAGATGATATTTGGATGGGGACACAGCCAAACCATATCACCAAATATTAACTGATTTATAAAATTTTCCTTCCCCCGCCTCTTATTTTTATTTATTTATTTTTATTTTTTTTTTTAATTTTTATTGCATTGTAGGTTTTGGGGTACATGTGCAGAACGTGCAAGATAGTTGCATAGGTACACACATGGCAGTGTGTTTTGCTGCCTTCCTCCCCTTCACCCACACTTGGTATTTTCATCCCCAGGCTATCCCTCCCCAGCGCCCCCCCCCACTGTCCCTCCCCCATTTTTTATTTTTTGAGACAGAGTTTCGCTCTTGTTACCCAGGCTGGAGTGCAATGCTGCAATCTTGGCTCACCACAACCTCCGTCTCCTGGGTTCAAGCAATTCTCCTGCCTCAGCCTCCCGAGTAGCTGGGACTACAGGCGTGCACCACCATGCCCAGCTAATTTTTGTATTTTTAGTAGAGACGGGGTTTCACCTTGTTGACCAGGATGGTCTCGATCTCTTGACCTTGTGATCCACCCGCCTCAGCTTCCCAAAGTGCTGGGATTATAGGCGTGAGCCACCGCGCCTGGCCCCTTTTCCCCCTTTTAAAATTTTGGTGCCTGTCTTTTTGATCTACCTTTTGGGTATTTACATTTTGTATATTTCAATAAAAGTAACAAAGAATTCACCAATAGAAACTTTTTAACACCTTTCTACCCCCATTTTGAAAAGTAATTAAGGTCCAGAGAGTTCTCCATATTTAAAGATACTGTTATATAGCTGAACATATGTATATTGTGACAGACTGCAGCACCAAGAGCTCTCATCCTATTCCTTTCAAGAACAGAAGTACTAATGGGAAGCAAGGAGATCTGATCCCAGGGACCAAGAAAAGTGTCCTGAAGGAAAGAGAAGCCAAACTCTTATGAGTGCATGTGTTCAGAAGCCAAATGAAGAAAGAAGTTCTTGACTCTTGGGAAAGGTTGTGCCTGATCCTTGTTTGGACAGCTCCTTCCCAAAGTGGGGGAGGTTTATGTGTGGTGTAGCATGCGAGCTTCCCAGCGAGTTGTTCTCCTATTAGTCAAGGGTAGGTTTTAAACCAAGAGTCCATTCCATGGCAGGCTGGTCTGGGACACTCCTTCAAATAAACGTCAGGACTTTTTTTTTTTCTGAGTTGGAAGTACTTGGAGTGACTGAGGCTCAGAGCACTATATAATTTTTATGTGTTCTGGACTGTATTTTTAGATAAGGGGTTAAAAAATATTGCTTAGAATTAATATGTACATTCAAGGCCCTTGAGTTTCCATAGCATGTAGATAAAATTAAGTGAATCAGCTTAACAACCCTATTTATCTCACATTTTAAAACAAAACTTCATTCAACAGACTCAAGGAAAGATTTTTGATTTTATTCTGTTTCAATCATCTTATTCAAAACTGTCCATTATAATAAAGCTACACTTGGTGGAAAGAGTGTCTACAATTTCCTGAAGCCAGATTTCATTCATTCATGAATATTCTATTTCTTGACAAGGTTAAAATGTGGTAGCTCCTCTGAAGATCAGGTCAGAATGTGTCCACTCAGTGCCCAGTGATGAGAACACATAACCATGTCCTAATGTGCTGAACTTGTACAAGCCAGATGTAAGCTATTAGACATGATTAGTGATTCAGATTCCAAGGAGCTGCTTTTCATGCCAATGGCAAAAATGGAAGATATTAATTGCACTGCTTCGAGTTTCAGCCTCTTCAGCTGAATGAGATATTTTGTGATTTCCCCAGGAGCATGAGGCTTGAAGCTGAAATATATTTCATGACAGATTGACAAATAGGGCAGCTTTTAAAAACATATTCGAGATTCTGGAATATAAAACAAGAACAAATAATATAGACTTCGATTTTCTGTCTCAAATACAAGTAAGTTGTTTTCAAAGGATTATCTTCTTATTTAACATTTCCAAGTTTTCAAAAATGTATTTGTTTTTTCTCTGTTTTTCTTATATATGGAAATACATTATTGATATACTCTACATGGGTTTTTAGTTCAGCAGTAATTTAACTGTAATTATAACTTATGGGTGTTCAGAGTGGGGATAAAATGTAGAAAATAATCAGATATTTAACTTTATTTGTGTTTCATTGCAGTAAGCCAAATAATGTCCCTTTCCCCACTATTCTCCCAAATAACTACTTACGCAGTAGTCACTGGAAGCTATGAAGATGCTATATTTTTTGACAAAAGGGACTTTGTAGATGTAATTAACATCATGGACCTTTATATAGGATATTATCTGATTGGGAACAATCTAATCTAAATATGATAAGTTTTCTTATTCCATTACCTCAGTCATGTTTCTGATCAATGTCATGCCATCACAGGGTTCTTTTTGCCCTTTCTACTGAAAATCACATCTCTATTGTAATCTATCATGATATTCTGCATTTTGTATATATCATTCTAGAGATCTCTTATACTGTACTGGTTTTAAAAGCAAAGAACTTTGGCTGGAGGCAGAGAGAGACGTGAAGCATCTCTTATCACCCTTGGCTCTTGTAACTTCATGGAGATTTCAAGAGTAATAAGGGTTTGAAATACCACCACTGTTTTTGAGACCTGGTCCATGGGCAAGGACTGGAATGTGGCCTCTTGAGGTGAAGTGTGGCCACCAGATGACAACTAGCAAGGAAATTAGATTCTGTTGATAATGTGCATGAGATTGAAAGTAAGTTTTGCCCAGGGCCTCTATAGAACTGTGATGTTGTAAGTTTATGTTGCTCTTGTTCTGGTAAGCACTCACCTATCTCCTAGCCTTGTATGAGTCTCAGAATTGCTTTTTTTTTTTCTTTTTTTTTTTACATTTTCCTGGCATTTCTTTCATTGTTTTCTTTCACCCTAAACACGCATGCATTTTTATTAAGCAATGCATTCAAGGGGGACATTCGACATGTTTCTGTATCTTCTTTTTCTGCATAGCTCCTTTCTTTCTAGTCTCTTCCCAATCAATTCTAGCCACCTTAACCTCCTTGCATTAATTCTGAGATCTGGCTTCTCAGCTCACTGAGAACAAACACCATGCCCTCTTGTGTTCCCCCTCCCTGAGCTATAGTTCAAAAGTAATTTAAGGAACAAAAATCAAGAAATTACAGGCTTCATCTCACTTATTTATTTTTTTATGAATCAGCATTTGACAATATCTTGTGTCCCATATCTTAAAAGAGTCTTTCCAAATGTTGAATTTTTAACCACATGTGGAAAGATTCACTTCTGTAGTCATTCCCCGATCATCCCATAAAAGAAAGCCCTCACAGTAGGGAATTTTTTAACTGGGACTTTCTACTTTTTTAAAATCATTTTCACTAACTTATTATTCAGGACTTTGCCTATGCGGTTGCCTTTTCCAAAGATGAAATATGACAAATAGACCCCTTTAAAAAAAGTATCTGCAGCTTTCAGAAGCCTTGGCAATCATGTAACTCTTGAGCCTGCATCAGCAGAATTATGTCCTTGCCTTCATGATCGAGTCTTCTGCTTGCTGTCTACTGGGGAGAAGAAGCAGAGACAGAGGTTCATGAAAGTGCAGTCGCAAATGTCAGACTGCAACCATGAAGGAGAAGTGAAGTGTGAAAGAAATGGAAGCATTCTACATTGACTGTTACTTTCAAAGGATTTGGTGTAAAACTAGACTGGTGGGAGTGTAAATTAGTTCAACCATTGTGGAAGACAGTGTGGCGATTCCTCAAGGACCTAGAAATAGAAATTCCATTTGACCCAGCAATCCCATTACTGGGTATATATCCAAAGGACTATAATAGAACTATAAATAGTTCTACTATAAGGACACATGCACTCGAATGTTCATTGCAGCACTGTTTACAATAGCAAAGACCTGGAACCAACCCAAATGCCCATCGATGATAGACTGGACTGGGAAAATGTGGCACATATACACCATGGAATATTATGCAGCAGTCAAAAACGATGAGTTTGTGTCCTTTGTAAGGACATGGATGAACCTGGAGAACATCATTCTGAGCAAACTGACACAAGAACAGAAAAGGAAATACCACATGTTCTCACTCATAGGCGGGTGAGAAAAATGAGAACACATGGACACAGGGAGGGGGGTACTACACACTGGGGTATATTGGGGGGAATAGGGGAGGGACAGCAGGGAGGGGGAACTGGGGAGGGATAGCCTGGGGAGAAGAACCAAATGTGGGTGAAGGGGAGGAAGGCAGCAAAACACATTGCCATGTGTGCACCTAAGCAACTATCTTGCATGTTCTGCACATGTACCCCAAAACCTAAAATGCAATAAAAATTATAAAAAAAAACTAGACTGGTACATTCTGATGAGATATCTGAAATTCCAGGATTAAAGAAAAATTACTTTTATTTGAGGTAAGAAGACATGTATATGCTTTCTAACTGAAAGAATAAACTATTTAGAAGAGAAACAGAAAATGGAGAGTAAAAAGATTTGACAAAGAAAAACCCAGAAGAGGCAGAAAAAGATGAAATTAAGAGAATAGGGTTGAGTGAAATTAACGTTAAAAGGAATAAGAATATTATCTAACTCTAGAGAAGAAAACACTGAAACATAAATAAATATTATTGAGATTTTATGTGTTGGGCGTTATGTGCGCTAATTCATTCTGGATCATGAGACACATTAGGTCAACATTATGATTCCTATTTCAAAAGCAAGAAAGTGAAAACTGAGAGTTTAAATAACTTGTCCTGTCTTCATCAGAAGTCAGTGTGAGCCTTTTACAGCAGAAATATGTTCAGGCCATTTTCCTACTCAAGACCTCCAATGGTTTCCAGCCTACAAAAACCAGCAGGCTGTGGCTTACAGGACCCACACAGTCTTGCATGTCCACGTTGGTTTGAACTCAGCAAGCATCATCTCCTACAGCTTTCCCAAGGGGAATATTCTTCAGCCACTGTCCTTCCTTCTGGCTCTCCTCCAAACTCCGCGGGCTACCTCCCACTACAGAGTCTTTGCACTTACTATTCCCTGTGCTAGGAATTACCGCCATGTCTTACTCCATTACCTCAGTCATGTCTCTGAACAGATATCCTCACTTCAGAGAGGTTATTTCTGTATTATCTATTGAAAATTACACCTTTATCATATCACATCATGACATTTTAATATTTGTATCGATCAGTCTCATTGTGCTATACAGTATTTTTTCAATTTCTGTCACATAGACATCCACTAGAATGTATGTTCCGTAGGGAAGGAATGTTGTTTTTTGTTGTTGTTGTTCAGCACTGCAGTCCCAGAGGCTAAATGGATACCTGACACATAGAAGCCACTCAATAAATATTCACTGAATCAAGGCTGGGTGCAGTGGCTCACGCCTGTAATCCCAGCACTTTCGGAGGCAGAGGCGGGTTGATCACCTGAGGTCAGGAGTTCGAGATCAGCCTGGCCAATATGGTGAAACCTTGTCTCTACTAAAAATATAAAAATTAGCTGGGTGTGGTGGCAGGTGCCTGTCATCCCAGCTACTCAGGAGGCTGAGGCAGGAGAATCGCTTGAACATGGTACGTGGAGGTTGCAGTGAGCTGAGATTGCTCCACTGCACTCCAAGACTCCATCTCAAAAAAAAAAAAAAAAAAGGACAAAAATATATTGAAGTCACAAGACGGCAGGCAGAAATTGGCAAGAAGAAATAAAGATGGAGAGGAGAGAGAGAAGACACATGAATGAGAAGCAGAAGAGAGAAAAAATGCAGAAGAAGGATTAGGCAGAAAGAGTCATAAAAAACACAGCACTGTAGATTTGAGATTCAAGAAAGGATGAGAAAGATCTCATCAGCTTTAACTCTGCACAAACTCACACAAACCCATCTCTTTTTTTTCCTTTTTTTGCTTTTGGTCAATTTTTTTTTGTGTGTGAAATTAACATTGTTTTAAATTGGCAAATCATAATTGTGTATATTTATGTCTAAAATTGTATATGTAATTGTTTACAATTTGATGTTTTGATAAACGTATACAATGGGCATGTCTACATCAAGCTAAATAGCCCTCATCTCATCACCTAGCTTACTTTTTATTTTTTTGTGGTGAGGCATTTGAAATTTTTTCTTAGTATTTCAAAATATATAATGCATTATTATATTCTATAGTCATCCTGCTATGCAATAGATCTCAAAATGTATTCCTCTTATCTGACAGTATACTTATAATAAGAGTTTTTAATTTTGTCAAATGTTTTCTGCATTTATTGAGAGGATGATATGGCTTCTATCCTTTATTTTGTTAACGTGATCAATCACACTTATTGATTTGCCTATGTTAAACCACCCTTGCATCTCAGGGGTAAATCCCCCTTGATTATGATGACTAATTCTTTTAATATCTTGTTGAATTCACCAAAAATCTTTCTTTTACCAGTATTTAGCACCTATATCTTGGCATTCATACTCTGAACATATCAAAATTCTACCCAAATGCCACAAATATTCATTATTTTGCTTCCAGTGAACATGGCAATCTTAGTCAGATACCCTGGTCCAAGTTAATGACTCATGTATCTCACCTCTGTATTACTCCCATCTGACCTTTGTGTAGCTCATATCTCTGGCCTGGAGGCACATGCTTAGCAAAACTGTGATTCCCCAGTAATTGTAATCATCCCCATCTCTGATCTGTTTAACCTTAGCCTCATCTTGAATGCCACTGCCATAATAATAGCTGCATGAGTTTTAGGATGGGACAGATCTGGGTTGTGGACTGTAGGTGGTCTTGGGTAAATTAGCTCCCCTGTTTTATTTTTCCACTGCAAAAGAATAACTAATTGGTTGGATTATTATAAGGATTAAAGATAACATATGAAATGCATGTTGCACTGTATTTGCACGTGGTATTCTTTTTAAAAATGTAGAAAATATTCATTTTGAAGACTGGAAAAAATGGGAAGTCTAGAATAGTCTGATGGATATAGAAGTTGCATTCTAAATTACATAATGCAAAACCAAAAATTGTTTACAATTTATTTTAAAAATAATTCAGAGTTTTTATTTCAATAAACATTATTTTTTCAATTTGGCTAACCTGCATCATGCTGAAAGCCTATTTAGATTGCTTGGTTTTTCCAGATGCTTCTTTACGTAGGAAGATACTACTTTAGAGCATAGCATATTTTCCTAAATAATGTCTATTACAGTATTTGATGGTTTACAGAGAACAGGTCAGAACTGAGGAAGAGTGAGGTTAGACTAGATTATAAATCTGAAGAAATCAGTAAGTTCATAAACAAAATTAGCTTTAGAAACTCAGCAGGTGTGTTGAATGCTTTATTGCTTAATTTACATTACAGCTTTTGCAAGATGAAGTTTGCCTTGTGGCACTTATTGTGAAAAAAACAAGAAATTACTTATCATATAAAACTGTTTTACTTTTCATGTAGTTTGATTTTTTTTTGAATTTGGGGTTATTGATTATGGTGGATAAACACTGAGTCACAAAGCAGTTTATACATGAGCACAGTAATTCTTCATCCTGTTTATTGAGGGCAGGTTTGAAATTGAAATGCCATACACCATTATGAGGAACCAGTAGTTTATGCATAAGGGCAGCCAAGAATAGTTTGTGAAATTAATGTCGTGGAAACTCTTGAAAAAGCCAATAAAACTCAGAGGTTACTTGTATTCTTTTACACATTATCATCTTGTATATATTTTCTAATAATTTTATTTAAACTTACAATCATACTGGCGATGATGTTAGATTGATGATAATTCCTGCTATTTCAGAAATTTAACAAGACAGATAAAAGCTAATGCTCATTTTTCTATTGATTTTCTGGGCTCATGAAAAAGCCATAATCCTATATTTGTATAATCAGCATAAATCAGGAAAAAAAATCAATAAATCAGAAACAGATAGAGGTCAATGTTATGTGATGTGAAATTTCTTTTGAAGTTTTAAAGACATTGATTTTAGGTGACCCAATTTACTGAAAATGCATATAATGTGTTTCTCCATGCATAAGCATAAGTGACCAAACTGCAGGAAAAGAAACATTGTTTCTAAATAATGTTTTTGCTTCAACTGTATGACTATGCAAATTTGAGAAAAGGGAAAAAAAAATCTATATTAATCACTATTAAGCTAAAAGAAATCCTTTGTGTTTAATTACATCTGAGAAAGAAAAAAGTTTAAAATGAAAATGTAAACTCTGGTTTTCAGTTGTTCAAGTCAAATTTGATTTCTTTAGTTTTAGTAATTTTTTATTACATTCATATTCAAGAAATATTTTTGAATAAATATGCTTAGTGTTTTATTTGTCAATGAAATGAATTTGACAAACAGTTCTCCTAAAAAGTTATACTAATCAGAGTGCAAATAATGTTATGGATATAAGTTTTATCAATAAATACTTGAGTTAGAAAACCTGAGTTAAAACCATTTTTTAAAAATCATTTTTGAGAACTTGGGAAAAGTAAATGTTCCTGCACCTGTTATCTCACTTGAAAAATTGATTCAATAATATTTTTTCATGCCCAATGACATTAGGATAATAAAATGATATATATATATTTTTTTGAGACGGAGTTTCGCTCTTGTTTACCCAGGCTGGAGTGCAATGGCGCGATCTCGGCTCACCGCAACCTCCGCCTCCTGGGTTCAGGCAATTCTCCTGCCTCAGCCTCCTGAGTAGCTGGGATTACAGGCACGCACCACTATGCCCAGCTAATTTTTTGTATTTTTAGTAGAGACGGGGTTTCACCATGTTGACCAGGATGGTCTCGATCTCTTGACCTCGTGATCCACCCGCTTTGGCCTCCCAAAGTGCTGGGATTACAGGCGTGAGCCACTGCGCCCGGCAATAAAATGATCTTTAAAAAATGTGAGTGAGTAATGAATCCTGGAATGAGGCGTGGTTTTAGAAAGAATGATAGGATGTGTGGCTATGGAGATATTGCTGCAACTCCAGCAGACTGACCTAGAGTTGTTGAGAGAAGACTGTGGTGAAGAGAAAAGAATTTCCAGAACAATATGCTCTATTCTGTTATGAAATGAATTTGTGTCAGCCCAAAATTCATATGTTGAAATTGTAAATGCCAATGTGATTGTATTTGGAAATAGAGCATTTGGGAGGTAATTAGGGTAGACTGAGTCATGCTATTGTGGCTTAGTGGCCTTATAAAAAGAGGAAGCTAGAGATATCCACCTCTTTCTCACTGCTCACTCACACTCACACTGAATAGCCATGTGAGGATAGAGTGAAAAGCTGGTCTTCTGCAAGACAAGAAGATAAGCTTCATCAGGAGCTGAATAGGCAAGCACCTAGTTTTAAACATACCACTTCTCATAATGTGAGACATAAACTTTTGTTGTTTATGCAACTCAGTATATGCTATTGTGTTAGAGCAGCCTGAGGACACTACCACAATTACCCATTAGCAACAAATATGAACCTAAAAGAAGACAGACGGACACACACACACACAGCGATCGAGAGAGAGAGAGAGAGAGAGAGAGAGAGAGAGAGAGAATGGAGTCAGGATGGAGGGAAGGCATCAAATAAAGAATGGTGTAGAACAGTGAGAAATAGACTATTTTTATAGATTATTGACTATAGAAACAGAAGAAAAGAAAAGAAAATAGAACTCAAAATTTACAATATTCGAGCATCCAAGAGTCTAGGACCAGATTTCTGAAACAACGGTGGTAGGGTCTGTCATTAAACTAAAATGAAGTAAAAGAAAATATTTGTATTAACTACAACTCTTTGAAGAAAAAATTATTTGACCTTATATAGGAAGCCGATATAATAATATTAAATTGAATTAGAAAAATATTAAAATCACTTATAAGCTTTTATGTATTTTATATATTTCATTTTGAATTATATCTGTCTTAGCTAGAATAGTGTACATTCATTCATATAGATTTTTTAAAATTCCAAATCTAGGTATTCACTTACTTTGTATAGCTAAGGTCAAATTTGGTTTCTGCAGGTCTTAAGCTGCTTCAGAATTAGTAACATCTTTATTACAACCTAACACAGTAGAAATTTAGATATCTGAGTGTACTTAAATAGCACTACTTAACACTAAGGTAAATCACGGTGGTCAAGTGATAAAGATCATATGGGGAGAAAAGGTAAAACTATAAAGTTGTGTGATGTAGCAAGAATCCTGGGGGGAAAAAACAAGGAGGGAAATCAGTAGTTTGTTATTTTGGCTCTTGCATATGTTTATCTGCTATTTTGAGTAAATCTCTTAGTTTCTGGGACTCAGTCTTGCCAGGTGTAGTAAAATGGAGGAATGCTTCATGTGCCCTTTACAGGAAAGAAAAATAGATAATGCATGTGAAAATACTTTGTAATCAAAACACTGTATGCATGTACATGGATGTAACCTATCCCAAACCAATTTTGTGCCACTTCTATACAGAGGCAATATTAAAGATTCCATTCATCTCTTTAGCACGAAGTCAATGTTGTAAATGATGTTCACGTAGAGTCATGATACCAAAAGGTGATATTCTGACATTTTAGAAAATCCAGAAAAAAAGACAGAGGAGTTTGAGATATGAACTGGAGATTATACATGGGAAATAGAATTCTGACAAGTAGATGATGGAGTTAACCCCCTGTAAGGTATGATTCATATATGCAGAGAGGGATTATAACTGTATAGGGAATAGTCAAAGACGTGTTACATGTTACTCGAGAAATCATTTGAGTGTAAATGTGTGGTCAGGAAAAGTATCAGCTGTGAAAGACATAGGTATAGCTGTGCTTTCAGTAAAAGAAAATTTTGTATGACTTCTATGGGGAAGGAGGAAAGTCATATATGTGAAAACTATTCAAAAGTTTTTAATAATTACTCTTTCTCTAAATAGATCTTAAATAATGGATTTCAATCCTTGAAGACAGATTTAATTTACATTGGCTGATATTATTTAAACTGTGGGGAGCTTTTATAAGGGTACATTTAAAAAATCAATTTATAAGTACCAAAGATTTCATTTAATTTTAGCTTATTACTCATGGGGTCTTAGAATCTATGTTCACTATAGAATAATTTAAGGCAATACATGCTATGACCAGAGGGAATTTGTCAATGTAACAGTTTTGATCATTAAAGTAAAGCAATTATCTATTATACATTTTATAAGATTATAAGGGGTAACTTATTAAAATTTAGTGAGATCCCCAAGTTTATTAATAACTTGAATCCTTGTATTGATTAAGGCTGTTAAGACTGGCCAATTGATCAATTTCAACAGCTATTAAAGTTATTTTAGAACTTACGTTGTAGAGGTGCAAGCAAATGACATCATTTTTGTTGTATAAATTCTTTTATTCAATTTAGTAAATTTTGGATATTACTATTGGGTGAAATTGAATTATGGACCACTCAGGTTTTTAAATTATCTTTTAGCTTCCTTCTTCTGTGCTCAGAATTATTCACTTCTCTCTCTTGCTCTCTGTCTTTTTCTATTATGTGGTTACTAGATACGCTTTGGGATGGGGAAGTGTCTCTTGGTGCTGTTCATCTTTCCATATTTCTTCCTTCTGGGAGTTTCAAATTAGTATCACCAGGGCTGGGGGCTTTTGATTCTGCCACAGGAGTCATATGAGTGCTCTTTCCTATAACCCTGAGGATGAGGATCTACATTTTAAACAGAGGTAGCAGCAACCAGGCATTTTGTAGGGTCCAAAAGAGCCATGTGAATTGTAGGAATGGACCTCAACAATTCTAACCTGCAAGGAGTAACTGCTCTTCAAATTGTGACTATATTTCCTCCACATGAGGAAACCCTGAAGAGCCCTAGGATAGCACAGGACAGCCTTTCCCTGGGCACTCTATAGAATGAGATGCACTGCTTCATTGAGACACACAATTAGTCATAGGGTAGGAGTCATTCCTCTGAGTCTAGCAGCCAGGGTAGCTTATAATGGGATTGAGACATGATTCATTCTAATATTCACAAATAGATCTGGGCTGAGACACATAACCCAGTGCCATTTTAAGGAGAGTCCTAATCATATACTCTTGCTCCTACATGGCAATGTATTGTAAAAGTTTATGGTTGAGGTCAGTTTATTATCTATAAGAGAAGCTCAGTAAAAATCAGGAAATGCAGCACAAAGCACAACTCAAACCCACGCCAGCCATTAGGCAGCAGCTTACTGTACATGCTTGCTACCATGCAGCAGAACCAGTTGGCAAGCCAAAGTAAGAGAAGAAGGTCCTCAGTATTTTCTGCCATGGTGTAGACTATCCTATTTACAGAGCCAATTGTTGTGACCTCGCTGAAGAATCTGGATGCCCAAACACCCCAAATTTAGCTTGATGACAACATTCATGATTCTACACATATACCAAGAAAGTATGAAAAAGCTTACTATTTATATAATGAGGCTTTCTAGGGATAGGAGGGCCCATCTCCATACTGACTTATAGTAGAGGTTGATTTGGATTTTGATTGTGGTTAGGCAGTGGGGCTTGGCTGAGGGCTTCCAGAAATAGGCAAGGACCTATGGCACTTCAAAGGTGTGAGCAGCTGAACATCAAAAATGGATTCTGTCTACTATAAGGACACATGCACACGAATGTTCATTGCAGCACTGTTTACAATAGCAAAGACCTGGAACCAACCCAAATGCCCATCGATGATAGACTGGACTGGGAAAATGTGGCACATATACACCATGGAATATTATGCAGCAATCAAAAATGATGAGTTTGTGTCCTTTGTAAGGACATGGATGAATCTGGAGAACATCATTCTCAGCAAACTGACACAAGAACAGAAAAAGAAATACCGCATACTCTCACTCATAGGCGGGTGAGAAAAATGAAAACACATGGACACAGGGAGGGGGTCTACTACACACTGGGGTCTATTGGGGGGAATGGGGGAGGGACAGCAGGGGGGGCTGGGGATAGATAGCCTGGGGAGAAATGCCAAGTGTGGGTGAAGGGGAGGAAGGCAGCAAAACACACTGCCATGTGTGTACCTATGCAACTATCTTGCACATTCTGCACATGTACCCCAAAACCTATAATGCAATAAAAATTTAAAAAATTAAAAAATAAAATGGAATCAGACTTTTAATTTCAGCCCCAAATTAATTCATGTATTTTATGGAGCCACAGTTAAAAATCTATCAGGGATTTTGATATTTAAAAGTGAACTATTTATATGACAAAGCAAGATACCTAAAATAGCCAATATATAATTATTTTGTTAACGAATAAAATTGGAGGGCTTATGTTAGCTGATTTCAAGACTTAATAGGGAGTTATAAAGGGTGTGGTATTGATATAAGGCTAAGGATATAGACCAATTGGAAAAAACAGATTTTCTGGAAATAGACCCAAATTTGTGTGATTACTTACTATATGACCAAGAAGCCAATGTAATGCAGTTAAAAATATATATACTTTTCAACCCTTGGTGCTGAAACATGTGAATGCATATATTGGGAAGACAGGAACCTAGACCCTTACCTAACATCATACACAAACGTTAATTGAAGGTGGATTAGAGCCCTAATTGTAAATTATAAAAATTTTTAAATTATAAGCAAAAGCTTTTGAGAAATCTTGATGACATTGATTTAGGTAAAAGTTTCTTATACAGATACTTAAAAAGGTAAAAACTATAAACAAAAATACATACATTTTATAATAATGAAAACCTTTTCTTCAAATATACATTTAAGATATGAAAAGGCAAGCCACAGAAAATCTAATCTTTCCAAAACACATATCAAACAGAAAGCTTCTATCAAGAATATATAAATTAAACCTACAAGTTAGTAATAATTAAGACAGACAAGTCAATTAAAAGGAGACAAAAATTTTGGAGGGACATTTCACAAAGAATACATATAAATGACAAGAATATAAAATACTCAACATCATTAGTCATCATGCAATTTCAAGAACAAAAAAGAGACACAATAAGATACCACTAATACCCACTAGAAAAGATACAACTAAAAGGACTGATGATATCAGTTTTGGTAAGAATGTGGAATAACTGAAACTCAGAGGATTCTAGTGGAAATGAGGTCACAGCCACTTTGGAAACAATATAGTAACATATTTTTAAACTAGAACATACACTTATAGAAGCCAGAAATCCTACTCCTTGTTATATTTCACAAGAGAAGTGAAAACATTTGTCCACCTAAGGACTACTACATAAATATTTACAACAGCATTATTTAAAATAATAAAAAGGGAGAAAAACCTGGAAACTATCCAACCACCCATTAACTAGCATATGGGTAAATCAATTGTGCCATATTGTTACTATGAAATATAACTCAGCAGTAAAAGGGAAAATACTAATATTCACAACAGTATGACTGAATCTGAAAATGTTAAGTAAAAATCTCTCAAAAAGCTACATTCTGTGTGATTTATTCATATAAGCTCTTAGAAAAAATGCCTAGGAAGAGAGATGAGATGGCGGGTTGCATGAGGCTGGAGACTGGGAGAGATGTTCTACAAAGGATTATGAGAAAATTTAAGACAATGGAACCATTTCTATCGTTTTTGTATTGTGAGAGTTAAATGTCAGTACACAGTTATCAAAATTTCTCTAACTGTATACTGTAGTTAAATGGGTGAATACAACTTAATTTAAAATTTATTAAATTCAGGTTTTAATTTTACTTTCATCAGTTTTTACTTTTGTGGTTATAAGCAAGTTTATATATAACTTTCATTTTTCTTCTCTACAAAATGGAGAAAATAATAACTATTTTGCATGGTAGTTGCGATGATGAGTGTCATACACAGTGTTTACAATTGTGGGGTCAGATAGTTTATTATATATTGAGAAAACGAGAGTGATTATTTTTATTAGTAGAAAAAAACACGTTGAGTCAGGAAAAAAACATTAGGTCGTTTTGCATATCATATTTGGTCATAAAATGCAAAATGATTCTATATGAATTAATATGAAGATTGTATAAATGCTCTTTAGAGTATAATTATTTTCAAAAGCTTAAATTGTATGAGGAGATTTTCTAAACCAAGTACATTTAATGATTACCTACAAATATGTGGAATAATTAAACTTGAGGATGTGTTTTTTTTTTTTTAATTTTTATTGCATTATAGGTTTTGGGGTACATGTGCAGAACGTGCATGATAGTTGCATAGGTACACACATGGCAGTGTGTTTTGCTGCCTTCCTCCCCTTCATCCACACTTGGCACTACACAGAGAATAAGACAATAGGTCACAAAAATGGAGAGTTAATCTTACATTGTATTCCATATAAGCACTATCTTTTAGGTAGTGATAACAGGGTTTTTTGTTTTTTGTTTTCTTTGTTCTAGGTGATGATGAGGTAGTCACATTGTTACATTATTTTATCTAGGATCTTACAAGTCCGGTTTCAGAACAAAGTGACTGACTGTGTCTGTATCATGGAAAGAATGTATCTTTGGCAAAGTGCATCTAAAGATAAACCATCAGTATCCTTCAGAAAAGAGAAAAATGATTGTAGAGTCAAAATGATAGTGATAAAGTAAGTGACCGAAGGAAAGAAAGAATGAAGAGACAGGATATTATGCATTAAAGTAAAGTGTGGGTGAAGGGGAGGAAGGCAGCAAAACACACTGCCATGTGTGTACCTATGCAACTATCTTGCACGTTCTGCACATGGACCCCAAAACCTATAATGCAATAAAAATTAAAAAAAAAAAAGTAATGTCATAAAATGTGCTAAATTACTTGGTCCATTATTAGCAGTATCTGTTTCCTTGCTTTAAAATAAGTCATATAACAGCCATAGTAATATATAAGTGTTTTTACAACTGAATACTTAAATGGATCTTAAGACTTGGTGTATGTCAGTCTTCATAATATTGTCTGAGAGTTAATGAGAAATCTCGAGGAAATTTCCTATGATTATCCTTTGGGATGGAAGAAGTCTTTCTTGTTTTTGAAAATAGAGCAACAGTTAAATTTGAATATTAATATTACTAGCCTCCATGAACCTCTGCCACACATTGGATAGGGATTTTCTTTTAACTGCTCTGTCCATTCATATAACGTGTTGTAGACATCTACTAAGTCATTTTGGCAATGATTCCCCCCCGCCCCCCCAGTGACTTCAGCCTGCCTTTTTCTTTTTCATTCTGCTTTCTCATTACTCTTTTTCTGTCTGGTCCAGTAATGTTGAGGGTTTTTCTCCTTGCTTAAAAATAATACAACTCCAACCTTTGTTATACCTTTTAAAAAATATTATACTCTGGAATGGAGAGAAAGAATGGGAATCATGGGTAAAGATAATTTATCTTTCAACAAAACTTTGTCCAATTTGGTGTTCGGCTAAATGAAATATCATCTAAATTTCCAAAATATATTATTCCACTTCCCTAGGACATGGAAGTGTCTCTGGTCAGTGTTTGCTTTGAACAGTATGCTTTTTCTTTTCATCCGTCAAAATATGGTAATTTTGTGAAATTTGGTACTCAAATGGCAATTATAAACAAAATGCTGTTTCTCAGCAGAGCAGTGGAAAATTATCAAGTTTGTAGTTGTCAGGAGTAAAATAAGGTTTGCCTACTCATTCAGGTGTGTTAAGTATAAGACCTATGACATATATCTTATTATCAATCCCAATTTATAGATATAAAATATATGGCGCTCTTCTCTTTCCTGTTTCTCCCACAATGTTAAATTGATCTTTTTAATATTTTCCAGTTTGATACATATTAAATGTATCTCGTTGTTACTTTAATTTACATTTTCTCATTATTGTATTTAGATACATCTTTTTTTATTACTCATTTGGTCTAACTCTTCTACAGATTGCCTATTCATATAGTCTATTAATTTTATCTTTTTGTAAATTAATGCATTTATTATTGTAGTTTTTAATATTTTCAAATTTGCTTATTTATGTATTCTGACAACTTTCTCTTGCTTTTCAAATAAAGTAATGAGTTTCTTATTATTACAGTTCCAATTTTTAAGTTTTTTTAACCTTCAATCCTATCTCTATCTTATATCATAGAGATATATGTTCATCAAAAATATACATCTTCCACAGCATCACTTACTATGATGACATTTATTGTGTGATTTGTCTTCTCCCATACTGTCGTCCTATAGAACATGATGAGTTGTGCCTTTTGCAATTTCCTAGGCTAATGATGTTTAAGTATGTTAACAACCGGGCTGAGCTTTAAGTACCAAATATAAAATCACCATGTACATAAAGAGGTCCAAAGAAAAGATAAGCAACAGGATTACAAGAGGCTGTCAACAAAAATCTGAGTTCTGGAGGACAAATATAGCATTTAATAAAGTGAGTTAATGCATATGCATACAAGCATAAATGCATTTCATACACACACACACACACGCACACGCACACACACACACAGGGGCATGTACATATAAGTATATGTGTGTAAAACACCTAACAAAAATCATTTATAGCACAAACTTGAATTTTTGGAATAAAAAATACCCTGTGGTTTCCAAATATAACACCTTAAATTTTGAGTGCAATGACTTCATATTCTGAGCAATGATTACCGAACACGGACAATCCTGCACAGAGGCCTGGGAGACTTATACATAGAAATAAAGTTTCATATCTCACAAAACTTCAGTATGCATATGGAGAAAGACAAAGGGAATAAAAATATTTTCTTATGTGTATTTCTTAGGAAATTGGGGGTACAGAAGAGAGAGAGTAAATTCTAAATGTCTGAAGTCTATGCATTGGTATCTTTAGAATTTCAGAACAACTTGGTAATGTATTCGTCAGAGTTCAATGAAATTAAAATCAAAGACACTGGAACCAGCCAGAAGATTTTTTTTTTTTTTTGAGACTGAGTCTCATGCTGTTGCTCAGGTTGTAGTGCAGTGGTGCAATCTTGGCTTACTGCAACCTCCGCCTCCCGGATTCAAACAATTCTCATGCCTCAGCCTCCTTAGTAGCTGGGATTGCAGGTGCGTGACACAATGCGCAGCTAATTTTTGTATTTTTAGTAGGGACGGGGTTGAACCCCTGACATCAAGTGATCCACTTGCCTTGGCCTCCCAGAGTGCTGGGATTACAGGCGTGACCCACCGTGTCTGGCAGCCAGATGATTGTGTACCTAAATCCCACTTAACTGAAAACAAGTAGATGATGTCAGCAATGATCAAAGAATCAAGAGCATATACATATTGTTTCTAAAAAAGCACTATACATTCTCTCCAGATATGATTACAGTTAAAATTCTCTTCAACTTTGGCAGCACCTGATGTGAAAGACTTATTTTTTGCCAACTGGAAAGGTTTGTAACACATCAGTGTTGTTAGATTTGAAATTTCTGATTAATAATTATGTTGAGTGCTGTATCATAAGCCTACTGGCCAATTGAATTCCATTCCTTGATGCAGGAAAGGCTTATGCTTAGTATTTTCTTCATGTTACACTGGTTTATCATGTCATTTCCTTGTTAAATTACAAAATTTCTCTACACATTTGTTGCTTGTCTTTTTTTTTAATTTTAAATTTTTATTGCATTATAGGTTTTGGGGTCCATGTGCAGAACCTGCAAGATAGTTACATAGGTACACACATGGCAGTGTGTTTTGCTGCCTTCCTCCCCTTCACCCACACTTGGCATTTCTCCCCAGGCTATCCCTCCCCAGCTTCCCCCCGCTGTCCCTCCCCCATTCCCCCCAATAGACCCCAGTGTGTAGTAGACCCCCTTCCTGTGTCCATGTGTTCTCATTTTTCTCACCCGCCTATGAGTGAGAATATGTGGTATTTCCTTCTCTGTTCTTGTGTCAGTTTGCTGAGAATGATGTTCTCCAGATTCATCCATGTCCTTACAAAGGACAAAAACGCATCATTTTTGATTGCTGTATAATATTCCATGGTGTATATGTGCCACATTTTCCCAGTCCAGTCTATCATTGATGGGCATTTGGGTTGGTTCCAGGTCTTTGCTATTGTAAACAGTGCTGCAATAAACATTCGTGTGCATGTGTCCTTATAGTAGAACGATTTATAGTCCTTTGGATATATACCCAGTCTTTTTAATCTCATGATGTATGTACAAAGTTTTACAATTTCTAGATGCTTTATCAATGCTTTATTTTATGATGAGTGCTTTTTGTGTCTTATTTAAGCAATTTTCTACCCTAAAGTTTTAAAGATATTTTCCTTTATGTTTTAAAAGTTCTGGGTAGTTGTCTTTCACATTTAATTTTTTAATAGATATAGAATTGCTTTGTGTATAATATAAAATAGTGGCCTTTAAAACTAGTTCCTTCCTTTCTCTTTTCCTTCCTCTTTACTTTTCTCCCTTCCTTCTTCTTTCATTTTTCTTTCTTCTATTTCTCTATGGATACCCACTCTTCCTTACTTGCTGACCTATTTACCCTTCCTCCTCTGATATGTGATGTCATCTCTGTCTTATATCATGAGGATACATGTATATGAGTCAAGGTCCAATCGATGGACAGATACTCATGGTAACATGAAGAGAGAAAGTTTAACATAAAGAACTAATTACATGGGATTAGAGAAATGTGGATTTGTCAGTAAGATATAAACTTGAAAAATACAGAATTTGTGTGTATAAGGGGGAGTTACTACATATAGGGCTAAGATAGAGCATCAAAGGAAGATCCCAAACCCATTCCTCCACTAAAAGTCTGAGACTGGGTTGTATTGGAGAGGGTCTGCCTGTGGCTCATGGATGTGCCATGCCAGCAGGACTCCCTGGAAATCGTCCCTCTGGACTGCACATGCCTGTGGCCATGCATTCTGATTTGTGGTAGTGTAATATATCCATGCAGTTAGCATTTCATCTACTTAAAAATAAAGTTGTTTGCATAATGTACCTTTGATTGTTTAGAATTACAACAATAAGCTCAATAGAGAAATTCATCTACAATATGCTCCCAAGTAGTTGACCCAAAATGATAAACTTATGTACATGTATGAAGTTTTAAATAATTTATACATACCAATTAATTTATATATAAAACATATTCATATAAAGCTAATATAGATTAGTGATATGATGGGAAGTAACAGGTACACAGGAGCAGCAGGGTAAAATGCAGAACAATCAAGTACATATGTATTAGTATCCTTTTTATTACACTTATTCTTTATGTTTTATAACCTAAAACTAGTCATAGAAGCATTTTATACATAATATAACCTGATGTGTAACACAGAATATCACTCATGAAAATTCACCAGCAAAATATATACCACCAGATGCACCTTCTAAGATGGTGGCATCTGGGTCCAGTGGGTTAATGGTGGACATGGGAGAAGTTGTCAAGTACTGGATGAATTTTGAAATAGTAGGGACAGAATTTCCTAAAGAAGTTGGATGCATAATGTGAAAGCAAGAGGAATCTAGGATGACTCCCAGATTTTGGTGTGAAAAATTAGACGATTATAGTTACCTTTGACTGAGATAGAAAAGAAAAATAAAGTAGGCTGTATGGGATGGGAGCAGGGATTGAGGAGCTGAGCTTGCAAATTCTCAGTTTGAGGTGCTTACTGCAAACTATGAAAGAGGCAATTGAATATATGTGAACAGAAATCGGGGAAGGATATTAGGTGAATAAATAAATTTAAGAGTCTGCAGATAATAAATGTGAAAATACATCGTCCCTGCATTGTGGATAAATGTTTGGAACATTCTGTGAAATATTTTAATGTTTGGCTCTCGTATATTGCTAAATAATTTTTGTAAGGTTCTAGAGTTTTAATGATGAGTCAGGACAAGATTAACTTCTCTTATTATAGAGAGCATTTTAGGAACATCTAGGTACAGCAGTAAGGCTAGACTTAAGAATTATAAAGAGGCATAGCATATTCCTAGTGATATTACAGATAAAAAGAAAAATTGTGCTAAAAGTATATATAGATAGATTTTACTATAGCTTTAACAATACAGATCACTATATAATGCTCAGTGTGACATGAAAAAGCTATTTGCTTATATATAAGATTGATACTGTTTTAGAATGCTTTGACTATTGAGATCTTGTTTTAATCAAGAACAATAAAATTTTGTGTATGTATGAAGATTATACTACTTTCATTGAATTTAAATTTTTATTTGTTATATTCAATTTCATTGAATTAGTAAAATGTATTTCTAAGTAGTAGGCACTGGGCAAAACAATGACATTTATAGACATAAAATACTAAAAATAGAATATGTCTAACTGTATAGATAGTTAAAGCATTTTAAAAAGTATATTTTGTAATAGCTCATGCAAGGGAATTTTTATAAACATTTGACAATAATTGCCTATGAAATACTCATACATTACTCCCTGCAAGTTTGGGAATCTAAGGGATTCTACTTATTTCTTCTTTGTCTAAATAATTTTTAAAATTGGGTTTTACCACTCCAGTTAGTCTCTTATTTTCCAGAGCTCATCTTGAAGATATGCATAAAAATTCACTTATCATTTCCCATCTTCAAAAAAAAGCAGTGTGTTTGGCTTGTCAGAAACATTTTTTTTTCTGTGAATGACATTAGAAAATATAGAGTTGAGGTTTTATGTGCTGATTGGATTTTAATTAGTTTGGTAAGAAAAGTGGTAGTAAATAAAGGTAACTGTAGGACTTACATTGTGTTAGGACATAGTTGCCAGTTTATTTGAATTTTATTTTGTATATTTTGAGGGACAGCTGGAGGGTTTTGGAACAAGAATGCAATGCCCATAAAGAAACATCTTGGGAAATTTAATCCAGTGCAAGTTATAAAATCAATGGTAATAGAAGGTATTTTCTGGTCACACCAGTGTCTAGCTTTGCATCTTTCTATGAGAAATTAAAATCCTTACCAACAATTGTATATGTACTTCTAAACACTGGGCAATAGGCCACATGTTCAAAGAAATGAAGCAAAAGTTGTCTAAGTGTCTTCTAACATTAAAGGATTTGTAGTGTTATGAACCAATAGAAAGTAAATAAGAAAAGATAAATATGATAGTAAGAAGATGCTGGGCATCATGAGAGTGACTGGGCAATTAAAAAAGAGGAAGTGCTTACTAAAATTTGAAAAAGATTTGTGTAACTTTTTTTTTTTTGAGACGGAGTTTCACTCTTGTTACCCAGGCTGGAGTGCAATGGCGCGATCTCGGCTCATCACAACCTCCGCCTCCTGGGTTCAGGCAATTCTCCTGCCTCAGCCTCCCCAATAGCTGGGATTACAGGCAAACGCCACCATGCCCAGCTAATTTTTTGTATTTTTAGTAGAGACGGGGTTTCACCGTGTTGACCAAGATGGTCTCGATCTCTTGACCTCGTGATCCACCCGCCTCGGCCTCCCAAAGTGCTGGGATTACAGGCTTGAGCCACCGCACCCGGCCTTTGTGTAACTTTTTAAACTGCTTCTGTAGAACAGGTAACGACTTGATAAATGGGGTAAAAGTGCTGAGAATATCCCATATGGGAAAAGAGCATGCATAAAAGCCTATGAGAGACAAGCTATAAACCAGTTTGTCTGAAGTGTAGTGTCACATAGAAAAGTAATAGTAAATCAGAATAAATGAGAGTAAGTGAAGGATTTTGATAGTGACGGTTTTTCTGGATCTCATTTTGTTTGTGTTGAGGAACCATTGAAGATTTTTGGAAGAAGGGTGCAATGCCTAAGAAACAGAATCTTAAGAAGTTTAGCATTGTACATGTTATAGGGTCCATGAGGTAGCGGCTAGAAGTGAAAGATTTCAGGCATAAAGCCAAATGGAAGGGATTTAGCCTACATTCAACATAAATGTTGAGAAAATGCAGAGAGGAAAACAAAATCGAGGAAAAATGAAAGCAAGTTTAATATAATAAACAAGTGAATAAATTTGGAGAGGAGCATATCAGAGATGAATTCTGGAATGTGATCTAGGTGAAATATCCACCACATCACAAGAAACTGACTCTCATACATTTTTGAGAATCATTTTGGAAATAGAAGCTTATTTCAGGCATGCAGGGGAATATGAATTAGAAAATAGTACTCTTTCTAGTCGTCCAAGTGGGTTTGTATGCTTTTGGTGTTCTGTGAACTTCATGGAAAAACCGACATAATAACGCCTCAACTTCTACAATATAACTTAAAATTCTTTTGGTTTTAGACAGTTTTAACGTGAAGTTAATGAAGCTTAATCTTCACTGTTTCTCAGTTAAACTGTCCCTTTAATGAGCTCTGCACAAACTTTTGAGTTTACAAATTCACATATTCAAATATATTTTATACATTGGTTGACACATCTACATATTCTCCTAAAGATCCCTACAGGTTGTATCAGTTTTAGACCCACCAAAATCTGCAGTTTTACAGCACAACTGTTAGGAATTAATGCCAAAAATATTGTTTTCTATTTCGTCTAAAGTATCAAGGGACAGAGAAAGTGGTTGTAGAATTAAGGACTTCTGTATCCTGTCTAGTACAGATGATTAACAGAAGGATTTAAGTGTGGAAGTTCAGTGACTGGGTTTGGTGGTGCATTAGTTTTGATTGATTTTGGCATGGATAATGTAAGAAGATAGTCTCCATAAGGCAGAGGATAATACCTTACAGAAACACAAGAGACGCCAGAAGAGCTCATCTATGTACTGCTGTGCTTGGCTTGTGTTCAGAAATATCTGTATAAGTGATTGGTCACTCAAACATATTCTGATTTGAAAGAGACATCCCGATAAAGACAGGCACTAGGTTAGCACATGATCTTAAACAAAATCTTATAAAACTTGATTTACTTTTGCTCATCAAAATTTTTCATTTGAATTTGAAACTTGAACTCTGGAACCTCTAGGGATTTGGTTATCCCAGAACAGTATATTGAGAAGCCTGGTTAAAGGGTGATCTCTGATATTCTCAAGAGATAGTCTTCAGGGGCAGCAGTATTTCCTTCTATTAAAAAAAGAATACAATCCCATTACTGGGTATATATCCAAAGGATTATAAATTGTTCTATTATAATGACACAGGCACACGAATGTTCATTGCAGAACTGTTTACAATAGCAAAGACCTGGAACCAACCCAAATGCCCATCGATGTTAGACTGGACAAGGAAAATGTGGCTCATAGCTCATGTATACTGTGGAATACTATGCAGCCATAAAATATGAGTTTCTGTTGTTTGTAGGGACATGGATGAATCTGGAAACCATCATTCTCAGCAAACTAACACAAGAACAGAAAATAAAACACTGCATGTTGTCACTTACAGGTGGGTGTTGAACAATGAGAACACATGAACACAGGGAGGGAGCATCACACACACTGGGGTCTGTTGAGAGGGTTAGGGGAGGTACAGCGGGGGTGGGGAGATTGGGGAGGGATAACATGGGGAGAAATGCCAGATATAGGTGATGGGGGGTTGGAGGCAGCAAACCACATTGCCATGTATGTACCTATGCAATAATCCTGTATAATCTGCACATGTACCCCAGAACCTAAAGTACAATAATAATAATAAAAAAGAATCCTTCCATCTGTGCTTATCAGCCTATACCCTTCCATTCCCATGAGGATCTTATCAATATTGGTGCTCTCACCAATGTATTTAACTTTTTTCTTGCTGGTGGTTTCTTAATAAAGCATTTAAGGATCCCAACATCTTTCCTACATATAAACAAATTACCTCTATTATCTGCTTGTTCCCATGACTACTTTTTCATCTATCACCTCTCTCCTTCACTAAATCCTTCCTCATTTTTATGTCAGAACCTCACAGAAAGCATCAGTAGTTGCCACCTGTTTCTGCACCTGTTACTCCTGTATTCCTGTGAACTGCCTTCACACCTAAGTCATGACCACTCCATTGGGATCACACTGATCAGTGCCATTGATGACCTCATTATTTAATCCATCCAATAGAGTCCTTCCAGGGCTCTTTTTTATATCTGCATTGTTTGACAACATTGACAATACTTTTTTTCTTAAATACTATTTATTCTATTGGCTTTCATTGATTTTACCCAGTTCCTTCTCTGGTTCATTCTTTACAGTTTGGTAGGTCATTCACTCTCTATCTGCTTTTGTGAGTTGTGGTCTTCAACATTATTTTCATTTTAATGTTCTTCTTGCTCTCCATATATATATGAAGTAGGCAATGATATTCAATGCTGTGAATTTGATTATAAAACTGGAAATGGCTACACTTGCCACGTGTTACCCTGTGTATTGACTTCACATGAGCTTGGTCTCTTCTTGTCTTTCATCCCAAATCCATTTATATCCGCTCATCCACTAAGGTTTTTAAAATGTATTTCCAAAACATTTTACCAGGGGTTTTCTTTCCTTTCCTACACCATCACTTCATTATCATCACCACTGTAAAATAAGTGCCTGTCAGATCTCCTAGCCTTTCCTGATTTATCTTTTTAATCTCCCCTTTATGTTGTAGCCATGCTTTTAAGCCTAAATATAATACCTTACTCCTGTCCTTAAAAAGCTTTTATATGTGTCCCCACCACTTACCGAACATATCTTTAGTGTAACCCAGCAGGTAATACCCTTCACAATTTAATTTTAACCTAAAATCCCAAGGCATATTTGTGTGTTTGTGTATGTGTGAAAATACAAATATAATACCCTCAACACCCATGGCCATTAATGCAAATTTGTTGATATTAAGAATACTGATAGGATAGATTGGTAGAATCATAAAAGTTTATAATCATGGAATGTTAGACCCAATATAATCTGGACAAAAATTAATGCTCAGAGTACTAGCCAGAGTTTTTAAAGTGTATAAAAGTTGTTATTGACAGAACAGGAACAAAAGCCATAGTCGAACACATTTGGAGCCATTAGTCTCCTTCTCGGCAATGCAAATACATCCTACAAATCTACAAAATTAGGGCATCAATACATTGGTAAACAGAAGCTACCAACTGGATATATTGATCCAATTGTTACTTGGTAATTGTCAACCTCTTGTTTTTCACATCTAGCTACCATCCAAATTCTTTTTTTTTATGGGATGAAGCTACAACAGAGGCAGGCAGGGGAAAGAAGGGGATTAAGAGACAGAGAGAGTCAGTGAGGAGTAGAGTAGCTAAATTACAGAGCTCTGATGGAAGAAATGGATGAGAAAGAAATACAGATGTTTTCCAGTGTGCTGTGCTGTGAACTCCGTGTTTTGTGTTCCCAGAAACACTTGATTGAAACCTGTTAAAAGTTAAATTTGTTTCTTCTGGTTAAATTATATAACTATGCTGAGAGGGTTTTAAGATGAAAACAAAGAAAGCTGTTTTAAACTTTTGTTTTTCATGTTTTTAGGTTTTTATAAAGTTTTCAGGTTCCCCTAACTGCATTTCTAGTGCTGGATCTTAAACAAAGCCACCCCATTAGACTCCACATCATCCTATCTAGACTCAATAAATCTGATATTTTGATCTGAAGCTGCCTGATTCTGGTGTCTTTTTCTTTCTTTTTTTAGAAAGAAAGAAAGAGAAAGAGAAAGGGGGAGAGAGAACAGGAATCTTGCTCTATTGCCCAGGCTGGAATACAATCTAAAAATCGGTATTAAAAACCTCTTTTATGACGATAATTGTGCTTAACAGCAGAGACAGGAAGGAATAAGGGAAGACAATAACAAACAGCCAACCAATATTTCATTTAAGTCTGTGAAATGCTATGCAAACGCTGAAGAGTGATTTACTTCCAATCACGTGGTCACTTTCAAAATAGGTGAAATGTGATACTGAGAAAAATGTATATTCTGTGGACCTGGGGTGAAGAATTCTATAAATATTCACTGAGTTTACTTGTTCCTGAGGTCTGAGTTCAAATCATAGATGTCCCTGTTAATTTTCTATCTCATTGATCCATCAAATATTAACAATATGGTGTCAAAGACTCCCAGTATTACTGTGCGGGAGTCCAAGTCTCTTTATAATTCATCAAGAACTTGTATTATGTATCTGGGTGCTCCTGTATTGGGTGCATATATATTTACGATCATTGACTCCTGTTGTTGCATTGATCCTTTTACCATTATGTAATGTCCTTCTTTGTTTCTTTTAGTCTTTGTTACTATTAAAGTCTATTTTGTCAGAGGTGAAAGTTACAACTCCTGTTTCTTTTTTTCTCTCTCCATTTGATTGGTAAGTCTTCTACCAACCCCTTGTTTTGAGCCTTTGTATGTCCTTGCTTGTGAGATGAATCTGGATACAGCGTACCAATGGATTTGACTTTTTATTCAATTTGCCTGTCTGTGTCTTTGATTGGGGCATTTAATCCATTTAAATTTAAGATTAATACTGATATTTGTGAGTTTAATATTGTCATTTAATGCTAGCTGGCTATTTTGCCCATTAGTTGATATAGATTTTTCATTATGGAGATACTCTTTACCTTTTGGTTGGTTTTTGGGATGACTGATACTGGTTGTTCCTTTCTGTGTATAGTGCTTCGTTCAGAAGCTCTTGTAAAACAGGCCTGGTGGTGATGAAATTTCTGAGTCCTTGCTTGTTCAAGAAAAATTTTATTTTTCCTTCATTTATGAAGCTTAGTTTGGCTGGATGTGAGATTCTGGGTTGAAAATTCTTTTCTTTGAGGATATTGAATATTGACCCCCACTCTCTTCTAGTTTGTAGGGTTTCTGCTGAGAGATCTGCTGTGAGTCTGATAGGCTTCCCTTTATCTAACCTGACCTTTCTCTCTAGCTGCCCTTGGAATTTACTCCTTTACTTCAACCCTGGTGAATCTAATGATTACGTGTCTTGAGGTTGCTCTTCTTGAGGAATATCTTTGTGGTGTTCTCTGTATTACCTGAGGTTGAGTATTGTCCTGCCTTACTAGGTTAGGAAAGTTTGCCTGAATAATATCCTGAAGAATATTTTCCAGCTTGGATTCATTCTCTTCATAACATTCAGGTACACCTATCAAACGTAAATTTGGTCTTTTCACATAGTCCCATATTTTTTGGAGACTCTGCTCATTCCTTTTTACTCTTTCTTCTCTAATCTTGTCTTCTCATTTCATTTCATTAAGTTGGTCTCCGACCTCTGATATCCTTTCTTCTGCTTGATCAATTTAACTGTTAAAACCTGTGCATACTTCACGGAGTTCTTGTATTGTATTCTTCAGTTTCATTAATTTACTTATATTCTGCTCTAAATTGTCTATTCTCATTAGGATTTCATCAAACCTTTTTTCAAGATTCTTAGTTTCTTTACATTGGGCTAGAACATGTTCTTTTAACTCACAGAAGTTTCTTATTATCCACCTCTGAAGCCTAATTCTGTTAATGGAATGCACTTGTCCTCTATTGGGCCTGTTCCCTTGTTGATGAGGAACTGTGATCCCCTGTAGAGGGAGAGGCATTCTGATTTTGGGTATTCTCAGCCTTTTTACACTGGTTTCTTCCCATCATTGTAAATGTATCCACCTGTCATCTTTGTAATTACCGACTTTCAAATTAGGTTTCTGAGTGGACGTCCAACTTGTTGATTCCCAGCGCTGGAATCTGAGCAACCCACTGTGCCAGCTAAAACAGGGGCAATAAGATCGTGATGCTTTCTTGCCCAGGAATCTCAGGTCTGGCTTCCTTCTTGAGTCCCTTTTTCAATCAGCTAAATGGGCGACTCTGCCTTCCTGGAGCTCCAAACGTCATCCAAGAGGGGACCCAGTCCTGTTTACTCTGCACCAAGAACCACTGCACCCGCCACAAGAGTCACACTGGTGACCCATGGGGCTCCTCCGCTGGGAATCTCCTGTTCCATAAGCAACAACAATTCATCTGAAATTGTGGTGTCCTCTCATTCTATGCACTTTCCCTGGGAACTACAATCCTGAGCTGCTAGTAATCAGCTATCTTGGATCTCTCTCCACATAATCTACCATCCAAATTTCAAATCTCTGTAAAAATCTTCACAGGTAGCTTACCAACTTTTTGTTATTTGACTTTTAATGAAAATTAAGGTGTTGTATGATTGCTATTTGATACTGAGTTACTACATATTTATCAATATTAACTTCTTAAAGACCAGTGCTAGGGAAATTCATGCTAATTATAAAACATTTTAATATTAAGAATTATAGTGAGAAAAAAGAGAACTATTGTTTCTTCTCATCATTCTCTTCTAGCAAATGACATTCTGTCTTCAAGATAGAATCATAATTTTCATATATTTTCAAAATAGGTTTACTTTTTCTTTTTTTTTTTAAAATTTTTATTGCATTATAGGTTTGGGGGTACATGTGCAGAACATGCAAGATAGTTGCATAGGTACACACATGGCAGTGTGTTTTGCTGCCTTCCTCCTGTTCACCCACACTTGGTATTCATCCCCAGGCTATCCCCCCCAGCCCCCCCCCGCTGTCCCTCCCCCATTTCCCCCACCAGTCCCCAGTGTATAGTAGACCACCTCTCTGTGTCCATGTGTTCTCATTTTTCTCACCCACCTATGAGTGAGTATATGCAGTATTTCTTTTTCTGTTCTTGTGTCAGTTTGCTGAGAATGATGTTCTCCAGATTCATCCATGTCCTTACAAAGGACACAAACTCATCATTTTTGATTGCTGCATAATATTCCATGGTGTATATGTGCCACATTTTCCCAGTCCAGTCTATCATCGATGGGCATTTGGGTTGGTTCCAGGTCTTTGCTATTGTAAACAGTGCTGCAATGAACATTCGTGTGCATGTGTCCTTATAGTAGAACGATTTATAGTTCTTTGGATATATACCCAGTAATGGGATTGCTGGGTCAAATGGAATTTCTATTTCTAGGTCTCTGAGGAATCGCCACACTGTCTTCCACAATGGTTGAACTCATTTACACTCCCACCAACAGTGTAAGAGTGTTCCTATTTCTCCAAATCCTCTCCAGCATCTGCTGTCTCCAGATTTTTTAATGATCGCCATTCTAACTGGTGTGAGATGATATCTCAATGTGGTTTTGATTTGCATCTCTCTAATGACCAATGATGATGAGCACTTTTTCATATGTTTGTTGGCCTCATGTATGTCTTCTTTTGTAAAGTTTCTGTTCATATCCTTTGCCCATTTTTGAATGGGCTTGTTTGTTTTTTTTCCTGTAAATCTGTTTGAGTTCTTTGTAAATTCTGGGTATCAACCCTTTGTCAGATGTATAAACTGCAAAGAATTTTTCCCATTCTGATGGTTGCCGATTCACTCTAGTGACTGTTTCTTTTGCCGTGCAGAAGCTTTGGAGTTTGATTAGGTCCCATTTGACTATTTTGGCTTTTGTTGCCAGTGCTTTTGGTGTTTTGTTCATGAAGTCCTTGCCTACTCCTATGTCCTGAACGGTTTTGCCTAGATTTTCTTCTAGGGTTTTCATGGTGTCAGGTCTTACATTTAAGTCTTTAATCCATCTGGAGTTAATTTTAGTGTAAGGTGTCAGAAAGGGGTCCAGTTTCTGCTTTCTGCACATGGCTAGCCAGTTTTCCCAACACCATTTATTAAATAGGGAATCCTTTCCTCATTGCCTGTTTTTGTCTGGTTTATCAAAGATAATATGGTTGTAGATATGTTGTGTTGCCTCCGATGCTTCTGTTCTGTTCCATTGGTCTATATCTCTGTTTTGGTACCAGTACCATGCTGTTTTGATTACTGTAGCCTTGTAGTATAGTTTGAAGTCTGGTAGCGTGATGCCTCCCACTGTGTTCTTTTTGCTTAGAATTGACTTGGCTATGCGGGCTCGTTTTTGGTTCCATATGAAATTCACGGTGGTTTTTTCCAGTTCTGTGAAGAAATTCAATGGTAGTTTGATGGGGATAGCATTGATTGTGTAAATTACTTTGGGCAGTATAGCCATTTTCACAATATTGATTCTTCCTAACCACGAACATGGAATGTTTCTCCATCTGTTTGTGTCCTCTCTTATTTTGTTGAGCAGTTGTTTGTAGTTTTCCTTAAAGAGGTCCCTTACATTCCTAGTGAGTTGTATTCCTAGGTATTTTATTTTCTTTGTAGCAATTGTGAATGGCAGTTCATTCTTAATTTGGTTCTCTTTAAGTCTGTTATTGGTGTATAGGAATGCTTGTGATTTTTGCACATTGATTTTATATCCTGAGACTTTGCTGAAGTTGCTTATCAGTTGCAGGAGCTTTTGGGCTGAGGTGATGGGGTCTTCTAGGTATACGATCATGTCGTCTGCAAATAGAGACAATTTGGCTTCCACCTTTCCTATTTGAATACCCTTTATTTCTTTTTCTTGCCTGATTGCTCTGGCTAGAACTTCCAGTACTATGTTGAATAGAAGTGGTGAGAGAGGGCATCCTTGTCTAGTGCCGGATTTCAAAGTGAATGCTTCCAGTTTTTGCCCATTCAGTATGATATTGGCTGTTGGTTTGTTGTAAATAGCTTTTATTACTTTGAGATATGTTCCATCAATACCAAGTTTATTGAGGGTTTTTAGCATAAAGGGCTGTTGAATTTTGTCAAATGCCTTCTCTGCATCAATTGAGATAATCATGTGGTTTTTGTTTTTGCTTCTGTTTATGTGGTGAATTACATTTATAGACTTGCGTATGTTGAACCAGCCTTGCATCCCCGGCATGAATCCTACTTGATCATGATGGATAAGTTTTTTAATGTGCTGTTGCAATCAATTTGCCAGTATTTTATTGAAGATTTTTGCATCTATGTTCATCATGGATATTGGCCTGAAGTTTTCTTTTCTTGTTGAGTCTCTGTCAGGTTTTGGTATCAGGATGATGTTGGTCTCATAAAATGATTTGGGAAGGGTTCCCTCTTTTTGGATTATTTGGAATAGTTTCAGAAGGAATGGTACCAGATCCTCTTTGTGTGTCCGGTAGAATTCAGCTGTGAACCCATCTGGACCTGGGCTTTTTTTGTGTGGTAGGCTCTTAATTGCTGCCTCAACTTCTGACCTTGTTATTGGTCTATTCATAGTTTCAGCTTCCTCCTGGTTTAGGCTTGGGAGGACACAGGCGTCCAGGAATTTATCCATTTCTTCCTGATTTACTAGTTTGTGTGCATAGAGTTGTTTGTAGTATTCTCTGATGATGGTTTGAATTTCTGTGGAATTTGTGGTGATTTCCCCTTTATCGTTTTTTATTGAATCTATTTGATTGTTCTCTCTTTTCTTTTTTATCAATCTGGCTAGTGGTCTGTCTATTTTGTTGATCTTTTCAAAAAACCAGCTCTTAGATTTATTGATTTTTTGAAGGGTTTTTCTTGTCTCTATCTCCTTCAGTTCTGCTCTGATATTAGTTATTTCTTGTCTTTGGCTAGGTTTTGAGCTTTTTTGATCTTGCTCCTCTATCTGTTTCAATTTTGATGATAGGGTGTCAATTTTGGATCTTTCCACTCTTCTCATGTGGGCACTTATTGCTATATATTTTCCTCTACAGACTGTTTTAAATGTGTCCCAGAGATTCTGGTACATTGTGTCTTCATTCTCATTGGTTTCTAAGAACTTCTTTATTTCTGCCTTCATTTCATTGTTTATCCAATCAACATTCAAGAGCCAGTTGTTCAGTTTCCATGAAGCTGTGCGGTTCTGAGTTATTTTCTGAATTCTGAGTTCCAACTTGATTGCACTATGGTCTGAGAGACTGTTTGTTATGACTTCCGTTGTTTTGCATTTGCTGAGGAGTGCTTTACTTCCAATTATGTGGTCAATTTTGGAGTAGGTGTGATGTGGTGCTGAGAAGAATGTATATTCTGTGGATTTGGTGTGGAGAGTTCTGTAAATGTCTATCAGGTTTGCTTGTTTCAGGTCTGAGTTCAAGTCCTGGATATCCTTGTTAATTTTCTGTTTAGTTGATCTGTCTGCTATTGACAGTGGAGTGTTAAAGTCTCCCACTATTATTGTGTGGGAGTCTAAGTCTCTTTGTAAGTCATTAAGAACTTGCCTTATATATCTGGGTGCTCCTACATTGGGTCCATATATATTTAGAATCGTTAGCTCTTCTTGTTGTATCGATCTTTTTACCATTATGTAATGACCTTCTTTGTCCCTTTTGATCTTTGTTGCTTTAAAGTCTATTTTATCAGAGATGAGAATTGCAACTCCTGCTTTTTTTTTTGGCTCCATTTGCTTGGTAAATCTTCCTCCATCCTTTTATTTTGAGCCTTTGTGTATCTTTGCATGTGAGGTGGGTTTCCTGGATAGAGCACACTGATGGGTTTTGTTTTTTTATCCAATTTGTCAGTCTGTGTCTTTTGATTGGTGCATTTAGGCCATTTACATTCAGGGTTAATATTGTTATGTGTGAATTTGATACTGCCATTTTGATGCTAGCTGCCTGTTTTGCCCGTTGGTTCATGTACATTTTTCTTTTTGTTGATGGTCTTTAGCATTTGGTATGCTTTTAGGATGGCTGGAACTGGTTGTTCCTTTCTATGTGTAGGGCCTCTTTCAGGAGCTCTTGTAAAGCAGGCCTAGTGGTGACAAAATCTCTGAGTACTTGCTTGCTCGTGAAGGATTTTATTTTTCCTTCACTTATGAAGCTCATTTTGGCTAGATATGAAATTCTGGGTTGAAAGCTCTTTTCTTTAAGGATGTTGAATATTGGCCCCCACTCTCTTCTGGCTCTGCCGAGAGATCTGCTGTGAGTCTGATGGGCTTCCCTTTGTGGGTGACCTGACCTTTCTCTCTGGCTGCCCTTAGTATTTTCTCCTTCATTTCAACCCTGGTGAATCTGACGATTATGTGCCTTGGGGTTGGTCTTCTTGTGGAGTATCTTTGTGGTGTTCTCTGTATTTCCTGGAGTTGAGTATTGACCTGTCTTGCTAGGTTGGGGAAATTTTCCTGGATAATATCCTGAAGAGTGTTTTCCAGCTTGGATTCATTCTCTTCGTCACATTCTGGTACCCCTATCAAACGTAGGTTGGGTCTCTTCACATAGTCCCACATTTCTTGGAGATTTTGTTCATTCCTTTTTGTACTTTTTTCTTTAATCTTGGTTTCTCATTTTATTTCATTGAGTTGATCTTCAACTTCTGATATTCTTTCTTCTGCTTGGTCAATTCTGCTTTTGAAACTTGTGCATGCTTCACGAAGTTCTCGTGTTGTGTTTTTCAGCTCCTTCAATTCATTCATATTCCTCTCTAAGTTGTCCATTCTTGTTATTGATTCCTTGAATCTTTTTTCAAATATTTTTTCAAGGTTCTTAGTTTCTTTGCACTGGTTTAGTACATGTTCCTTTAGCTCACTGAAGTTTCTCATTATCCACTTTCTGAAGTCTGAGTCCGTCATTTCGTCACATTCATTCTCCGTCCAGCTTTGTTCCCTTGCTGGTGAGGAGTTTTAGTCCTTTTCTGGAGGTGAGGTGTTTTGGTTTCGGGTGCTTTCCTCCTTTTTGCGCTGGTTTCTTCCCATCTTTATGTATTTATCTGCCTGTCATCTTAGTAGTTGCTGATTTTTCAATTGGGTCTCTGTGTGGACACTGAGATTGTTGATGATGAAGTATTTCTGTTACTTAGTTTTCCCTCTAATGGTCTATCCCCTCTGCTGTATGAGTGCTGAGGTCCACTCCAGGCCCTGCTTGTCTGGGGTATACCTGCAGCAGCTGTGGAACAGTGAGGGATGATACCAGTTTCTTCTTCTGCTGTCCTTGTTCCAGAATGATGCCAGCCAAATATCAGTCTGATTAGTCCTTTTCTGGGGTGACTCCTTGGATATACAGGGGTCAGGGAGCTGCTTGAGGAGACAGTCTGTGCTTTATAGGAGCTCCAGTGCTGAGGTGTGAGCTCCGTTGTTCATTCAGGGTTGTTGGGAGGTTGTTTATGTCTGCTGCTATAGAACTCATAAAACACCACCCTTTTTTCCCCCCCTTAGATGCTCTGACTCAGGGAGTTGGGGCTTTCTTTATGAGTATCTGTTGCACTGTCCTGCCCCACTAGGCAGCAGTCTATTCACTATTTGCCTGCCGGGGCTCTGACCTGCTAGCGCGGGTCTGCCCTGTTGCTGCTGGGCTCCCTTCTGCTGTGGAGTGCTCCCGGCTCCTGGCGGAGTCTCTCTGTTATGGCAGGTTGCCTCGGCAATGGCGGGCTGCGTCAGTCCTGGGTGGTACTTCAGTGGGGGTGGACTGCATCAGCAATGTTGGACGCCCCTCCCTCACTGGGCTGCACCATCCTAGATGCCGGCAGCAAAACTCTCAGCCCCAAGCACCTCCAGTCACCGCCCTGCTTGTCCCCGTGAGCGTGGGATCTGCCGAGCCCGGTCACCCAGCTCCCTGCCTCAGATTCCGTCCTCTCTCTCTCTCTCTTCCTCTCCCCAAGCTGAAAGGTCGACTCTTTCACTGGCGCCCCAGGAGCCTGCCGATAGGGCACTGGGATCGTGCGATCTCCCGTGCCGCTGCCCACTACCCCAGCTCAGATCACGCTTCCCAGGAAACTCCTGGTGTGGCTCATTGTCCAAGTCCCGTTCAATCAGATGAACAAGCCAATCTGCCCTTCCAAATCTCAGATTGCCGGTTTAACAGGGCACCCAGACCAGTGAGTTCTGCGCCAGGTCCCGCTGTGGCGCCGGCCGAAGAGGCGGCGGGAGCCTGCTGTGTTTGCTGGCTGCGCTAGCATCCCGTGTCTCTCCCACACCTGGGACTTTCAACGCTCTGTGGGCATAAAAGGAACATCCGAGAATGCGGCTAGGACTCACCCTCTGTGCCTTCACTGAGAGCTGCAATACTGAGTCGCCTCTACGATGCCATCTTGCCTCCTCCCCCAAAATAGGTTTACTTTTGTTCCATTTATTAAGAGTTAGGGATTATTTGGTTGTGTTGACATGGAAAACCAAAACTTGGTTAAGTCTGTTAGACATAAGAAACATTAGCGATTTGTTTTCATCATTCATTTTTGTAATAACAGGAAGAAGTATAACTAAAAGATTTGTTATAAGTTTGTCAATGACGTCTCATGGTAATCAAGTTTAGAGGGGGCAATCTCCTTATTTCTTGGCATGGTCAGTGGCATATGGTTGATACAATTTCTTACTCTTGTTTGAAACAATGGAATACCATTTTTAAAGTTAACCATGAAGTAGGCTGGAGGGACACATCCTGTCATCAGAATTTAAATGATTTTAAAAAATGGTGTTAGTAAACCACACAGTTTCTTTTAAAACATTTCACAAAAAGTAATTGACTTTTTCTTTCCCTACTTGCTTATTAAGGAGTTGATAGATGTCAGAATTGCTGTGCTTTGAATACTGCCATATACTGTGAAATTTGGTTAACAAAGCTTTGATTGTTAGAGGATCCATTCTTTTGAAACAGTTAATAACTGATGGTCATAGTCCTCAAAGTGTTGTTTTCCTTGCATGGATTATGTATTTTGGAACACATTGCTTTTTAATTTGGAATTTGAAATTAACTCATATCATAGCCATTATTGTGGGAAATGACCACCTGCCACCCCCATATGTTGGCTTTAATTATGAATATTTTCTCTATTCTATATAAGAGCAACCAAAGAGGACCAACATTTTATGAAACATCTTTAAGCAAATATCTTATTATGAGGAGCTTCATAGCAAATAAATAAATGACTTGTGAAAAGAATAAAGTTAGAGGCATAGCAGATGGTTCATAGTAAGATATTTGTTAAATGAGTTACATGAAGCTATGAGAACACAAAGGCATAAGAGTGATACATTCGACTTTGGGGACTTGGGGGAAATAATAGGAGGGGGAGGGATTAAAGACTACACATTGGGTACAGTGTTCACTGCTCAGGTGATGAGTGCACCAAAATCTCAGAAATCACTAAAGAGCTTATTCATGTAAAAAAAAAACCCACTTAAAAGGTCTTTTACAACTCATAGTGTTTTTTTTTTTTTTTTTTATTTTTTTTTTTATTGCATTATAGGTTTGGGGGTACATGTGCAGAACGAGCAAGATAGTTGCATAGGTACACACATGGCAGTGTGCTTTGCTGCTTTCCTCCCCTTCACCCACACTTGGTATTCATCCCCAGGCTATCCCCCCCAGCCCCCCCCCCGCTGTCCCTCCCCCATTCCCCCCAACAGTCTCATAGTGTTTTATAATAATTTTTAAAGATCCCACTCATAGCACAGTAGCCTTAGGATGTATTTTCATTTGTATTTTCTTGGTTTGATGGTAGTTCTTTATCCCCCTGCCTCCTCCCTCTCCTTTTTTCTTCCTTTCTTCCATCCTTCTTGCTTTGCATGTTACATCAAGCAACAATCAGCATTAAATAAAAATTAACTTTAGATAAAATTTCAAAGAAAAATTTTATAATCCCCGTCTGACCCATGGTTCCTTATTAGCATCTCTCACTTTCCTTTTGACTTACTCTACAGCAAGTATTGGTATGTTCTTTTGTAGTTGCTGGAACTACAAATCATAATAGAATATGGTCCTTTCATTCAATGGCCTCTCAGTGAAAGGCTGGGAACAGACCTGCCAATATAAGGTGTCAAAATAGGGGCACAAATAAGCAATACAGCGACTACTCTAGTGTGAAGAACTTTCCTGCAGGTAGGTAAAATTACTGGAAGTAACAGTAAATAATTTTGATGTTGATAAACTATGGGCAACATCAGGAAAGACACTTAAGAATTTTTTAGGAAGAGTCATCCTCATGGAGATGGTGGAGGAGTGGTGATTAAATAAATGTGAATTTCCTAAGGTTGACACTTGTTATCCTGTGTAACTAATCTCTGTCTCATTTGTAGGAAATCATTGTCAGTGTTCTCAACCTATCTGTTAGAAGCCTTTCTTAATCTGCCATAGTGTATTTTTATTTGCAATATCTCTCTTAGAAAACTAAAAGTTTCCTTATACAAGAAAAAGAGTTTCTGGGTTGTAGAAAACAACATTTTAAAAACTTACTAAAGGATAAGTATTTTGTTTATGCAATTTTATTAAATCCTTTCTACCAAATTATTCATATTAGGGAGATTTGTTACAAATGAGTAAACTGAAAGGTAGGTCAAGTAAGTCACACAGCAAGTAAGACATTATTCAGAATTTGAAATTAAATTGTATACTTAGCTTCCCTAGAATGGGGAAGATAGTGGAGTACAATCTTTGACTCTTTGCTTTCTTTGTTCTTTCATTCATATTAGAATTCAACTGAACCTCCTAGTTCCTATTTTTATTTATGCTCTTCTCCCATCTCTGTCACTCTAATTCTAACCAATACTTCCAGACTCAGATCTAATGCATTTTCTCTGTGAAATCTTTTCTGATTACTTATAACAAAATATTATTCCTCCTCTGAGTTTCTCAATGATTTGCCTAATTTGCCTAGTAACATTGATCAGGGTTCTGATTAAATGGATACCTCTGTGAATTTTAATCTTACAAATTTAAAAAGATAAAAAACCCCACTAAATTTCTATCTGCCTTTCATCAGTGTCTCCTGTGTACACCAACCATAGCATTCCTTCCTTCAAAGTGCTACAGAAACCTAATAATATAAAGATGTGGCTTTTATCTCCACAAAATGATACAGGCCTGGCTCCTTTACCACAGACCCTGCTGAAAAATACCACTTTGCAGCAAGTCTTTCTGAAAACACCCAATCATAGCAATGATCTTTGTTGCTGTTTCTAACACTAGCATAGATATCTCCACTTTATCATATTTCAGCTTGACATATATATATCCCAGTTCCCAAAACTACAATATTATCCTACCTGTATTAATAAGTATATCCTGCCACATCTGAGATTTTACTTGTCTGAATCTGTTTCCATATTACAAACTAATATGGAGTGGAAAATTACAGAATTTCTATTGTTGACTATCTAGTCTAAACAGCTTCAACCTATTAAGCAACATTCTACATTTATAGTGAAAAATATCACATAATGGAATCATACAGTACATAGCCTTTTGTGTTTGACATTTTTTACATCATTTAATGTTTTTAAGATTTATCCATGCATTTGTTCCTTTTTATTGCTGAATATTATATAATGAATATTACATTTTAAAAATTTATTCAGTATCTGAAGGATATTTGTAGTTACCGTTTCTAGTTTTTCCAATTACAAACATAATTGTTGTAACATTTGTACCCAGATCATTGCATGGATGCACACTTGTGGGGATTCAATCAGACTGGTGGAAGAGATTTTAGTTATAGAGAATATACAGAAACTCTTTTGGAAGGCCTAAGGGTTTTTATTATAGTTATTGGTGGAAGGCAGCCTTGTCCCCTTAATTAAATAAATTAGAGTAGAAACTAAGGAATGTGGAGAGTTCTTCTAACTAACTTGTTTACTCTTATGGTCCTACGACTAACCTTTTTCTACAGCAGGTGCTTAACTGCCTCCTACTGTGGGAGTCCACAAAAGTTTATTACTTGTAAATTGTCTTTGCTTTAGACCTCTGAAACTGCCCTTTAATCTTCACCCTCTAGTGGTGTTGACTCAAAGCCTTTGTCATTTAATGTGTGCTAAGTAAAGGCCAGGAAGGTCAGAGAATTGGGGCTGGTGGCAGGTATCTCTTTATAGCCCTCTCCTTTAATTTCTGTCAGTGGTCACAGACACCACAGCCTGCTCGTTCACTGTATTCTGTGTGTAAGTGAATTTATTCATCTGTTGTGGAGTCAGGGTCTGCAGGACAGACCCCTGCACGTAGTGACTCCAACACACAGAGTCTTTGGAATAGATTTCTAGGAATTAATTAACTGTGGTAGTATGTATGGTAGCATATGGTAGAAAATATTTATATAAGGAACTGCTACTTTCCTTTTCAAAGTGACCATACCATTTTGAATTTCAATCAGTGATCTATGAAAGCTTCAATTGCTCCATGCTTTTGTCAGCACATGATACTGTCAATCCTTTTAGCTATTATAGTCTGTGTAAAGTACAACTGTTGTTTCAATTTGCATTACTATAGTGATTAATGATGTTAAGCATTTTTCATGTGTTTATTTGTCATTTATATGCTTTCTTTTTTGGTAAAGTGTCTATTAAATATTTTTATCCATTGTTTACATTGGTCTGTTTCTTTTATTAAATTTTAAAGGTTATCTATATTTTGGATACAGGCACTTTATAAGAAATACCATTTATAAATAATATGTCTCCTAGTTCAAACCTTTTATTTTTACTATTTAATTATAAATTTTTGTGAGTACATAGTAGAGATATACATATATATCTCTACTATGTACTTAAGGGGAGTATCCATCCCCTTAAGCATTTATCATTTGTATTGCAAATAGTCCAAACGTACTTTTAGTTATTTTAAAATGTACAATTAAATTATTTTGACTATAGTCACCCTGTTTTACAATCAAAGGCTAGGTATTATTTATTCTTTCAAACAATTTTTTCATTAAATCTCTCCACTTCCCCTGCCTATACATCCCACTACCCTTCTTAGCCTCTGATAACCATCCTTCTACTCTCTATCACCATGTGTTCAATTATTTGATTTTTACATCCTACAGATAAGTGAGAACATGCAGTGTTTGCCTTTCTCTGCCTGGCTTGTTTCATTTAACATAATGACCTCTAGTAGAATCTCATCTTATTAACTTAAGCATGTTTTTTTTACAATAGAACTGTAAAATTAGGATATAGTTCAGTTTTCATTGTTTCCTTTTATGTTTCATGCTTTTTTGTAACTTGTAAAATGTCTTTGCTTAACTGATAGTTATAAAGCTTTTCTCCTACAGTTCTTTCTAGCTTTATCATTTCAGTCCTTACATTTAGCTCTATGATCAATTTCATCTTAATTTTTGTATATGGTACAAGATACGATCTTTGCTCACATGTATGCTCATCTATGTTTACATCATACATTTCCTGCTTGGGATTTCCAAGATTCTTGCCTCAGTAGCTTATTGTCATTTGTTAATTAAAATAGAAAAAAAATATTGTCCATAAACTCTTCAAATATTCTTCTCCTATTCCTTTTTCCTTTACCCTCTCAGACTCCAATTGCATAGAATTTGATTTTATATACTTTGAAATTCTCCTATAGCTCTCAAATATGTTATTAAGTACTCAGTCATGTTCAGTCTGCTGATAATGCCCATCAAAGGAGTTTTTAACCTATTATACATTTTTTAAAAGTGCAAACATAGCTGAATTTTAAATAGTTTTAATCACTCCTGTAAAATTTCCATCTATTTATATATGGTTCTTTTACTCTATAGCCTATAAATATTAATCATAGTTATTTGCAATCCCAGTTTAGTACTTCCAACATATGGATCATCTCTGGCTCTAGTTCTGTGAACTCCTTTATCTCTTGACTATAGTCATCAGACCCAGAACTAAAGTTGTGTTGCCTTTTTTCTCAATTTTTTGTGTTTCATAATTTTTAATACATAATTTTCATATAATGTCTCTGGACATTTCATGCAGAAGAATAGTAGAGGCTGACGCATAATGTTTTTTTTTTTTTCCCTGGGAATGGATACTCCTTTTCTCTCAGGCTGTTAGCATGGTTGTTTGATCCAATTCATTTGGCTGGCTTGGGTTTTGTTGTTGCTATAGTTAGCATGGTTGTTTGATCCAATATAGACACTTCATTTGGCTGGCTTGGGTTTTGTTGTTGCTATAGTTATTTTCAATGCCCCATAGTTTTCAAATTTCTCTAGCATTAGACAGTTACTACTATGTGTTCAGTGTGAGGGTTGCAGAACACTTTTCTCAGTGTTTCTGCACCAGCATCAGTGTTTGGCAGGCATTGCCTATCTGTGAAACAAATGGATTCTCTCTTCCTCCTGCCTCCCTTAGGATTATACTTTGACCCTACATTTCTTAGCTCCAGCCTCAATATAAGTCTCTATGTGCCTATGCATCTAAATATGGCAAAGGGATGGATTTTTAAAAATAGGTTTGCTTTTGTCCTTCTGCTAAATAGTGGGCAATCTTGTTTTGGAGCTAGAGCTGTGCTTCTTTTTCAGCTCTAGCAGATATGTTGGGCTATTGTAAAATACTGGACTGAAACAAGTTTTTGTTTCTCTCCCAGTGGCAGATGGCTTTTACTCTTCTCTCAGATACAGCAGAACTTTTCCTTGAATTATGGGGTAGATGAGCATGCTTCCCTTCCTGTTGCTTTTACTTTTTAATCTGGCAGCACTGGGCCTTTGATTGCTTCTGGGAAGATATAGGTTTTGTGCTTTTCTCCCAGGGACTGAAGACTTTTGCTTCATAGAAAGCAACTTTGGGCAAGATTTTGTGTCTCTGCACCACTGAAGAAGGCTTTTCTGTGTCTCTTGTGCTGTACTCAATCTCTTCTGTAAGCACCCTTGGAGGCCCAGGGAAAAGATCTTGTGCTTGGACCCCTTCTTATGTCTGGAGCTTCCAGAGATTCTAAACAGTCACAGTAGTTCACACTATTGTTGTGAGCAAAATTGATACCTGTGTGTATATGCATAGAATATCTCTGGAAGAATACAGAGAAAATAAGTAAGGATTATTGATTCTTGGCAGGGAAATCTGATGGGTACAGAGGTTGGAAGGATTACTTTTCACATCACCTATTTTATTGTTTAAATATTTTACCATGTACAGTTTTACTTAGCAAAAATTAACTAAAGACAATAGTACAAGCAATTTAGTGTTTGAATTTATTAATGTATGTACGTTATTTCCATAAAGGCAATAGAAAGTGCTGGGCATATGCATTTTTTACGTTTTTATTTTTATTTTTTAGTTTTACTTTCAAGACAGTATCCTGCTTTGTCACCTAGGTTGGAGAGCAGTGGTGCAATCAGGGCTCACTTCAATCTTGACCTCCTGGGATTAAGCAATCCTCCTGCCTCAGCCTCCTGAGTAGCTAGAACCATAGGTGCATGCCATCACACCCAGCTTTGGACGTGTGTGGAAAGTCATGTTCTGAAACATCTTTGAGACAGATTTCTTATGTTATAACTTCTGTCTCATACAGGTAGTTCTTAACTTTGCACAATAATATAACTTGGAGACCTTCTAAAAATGATCAAGTAGGACTTGCACTCAGATATTTTTATTGTATTAGAATTGTATAGACACTATCTATTATTTTTCCCTTTTATTCAATATTCTGTTTTATTTCCCCTTCCATGAGGCAAAGTACAGGAAAAATTAAAATATTAATGATTAATACATATTTTAATAATACAATTAAACACAAATTACATATATGTATATATGTAATATCAGATCAAGAAACTCTGAAAAAGAGAATCCTAAAATATTATTTGTCTTAATACTGTCTATTAATAAATTAATAAAAGTTTTGTTTTATATTTTACTTATTTTTAAAAGTATCTGCATCTACATTAACTTTTCATTGCTGTACTGTATTCCATTGCATAAGCATAGCATAGAACGTATATCTTTTGTACTCTTGATGGATATTTGTATCATATCTTGTTTTGGGTTATTGCAGACAGTGCTCTCATAAACTATCGTGTGTGTGTGTGTGTGTGTGTGTGTATATATATATATATATACATATTTTTAGTTTTTAAAATTTTTGCAGATACATAGTAGGTGTCTATATTTATGGGATACATGAGATGTTTTGATACAGGCATGCAATGTGAAATAAGCACATCATGGAAAATGGGGTCTCTATTCCCTCAAGCATTTATTGTTTGACTTACAATCAAGTTACATTCTTTATATTATTTAAAAATATACAATTAATTTTTTATTGACTATAGTCACTCTATGCTGCTATAAAATAGTAGCCCTTATTCATTCTTTCTAATTTTTTTTGTACCTGCTAACCATCCTCACCTCTCAACCAACCCCCTCTACCCTTCCTAGCCTCTGGTGACCATCCTTCTACTCTTTCTGTCCCTGAGTTCAATTGATTTGATTTTCTCTAGAGTATGGATCTACGAGTGGATTTGTCAAGTCAAAGGTAGGCATATCTAGAATTTTACTATATTAGATCATACTGTTTTCCAAACTGGCTGTTTCCAGGTACACTTCTACCAGCAACATGTGGTAATAAACATTGATCCATGTATTTGCCTGTCCTTGACTCTGTCAGATTATTTTTGAAAAAAACTTGGTCACGTGGTAGATGTGTAATGATATATAAAAGTCTACTAATGTGCAAAGTTTGATATAAAGCAATTGCTGATTGCCTCCTAACCTCAACCTGGTAATTTAAAAAGATTCACCCCAATGAGTTTATTAATTTCCCAATAACACAATGCAATATATTACATGATGAATATTGGTTCCCACTCATAAAATTATGGAAAAATATCATTTAAATGTACATTTCCATGACTACTAACAGACTCCATGCTATATGTTTATAAGCTTCTTGGATTTTTTGGTGTGCAATGTATATTCATGTTTGCTTTTTGTCCATTTTTCTTTTCAGATCTCTATGTTTCAACTTTTGATATGTAGGAGTTCTTTATATATTCTCCATATCGACCTTGTTTTGGTTATATTATTGTGTATAAATTCCCCAAATTTGGGACTTGCATTTTCACTTATTGGATGATGTCTTCTGATGAACAGCTGTTTCATCAGAAACATAAATTATAATTCATAAATTAATTAGATGTATATAATAATGTTTTTTATCGATATTATTTTGTGTCTTGGTCAAGAAATCATTCCCTACCCCAAGATCATGAACATACTCTCCTATGTTATCTACTTGGAGTTTTATGAATTGCTTAAAAGCTTTACATGCAACTGTGCTCAAACTCTGACAAATTTCATTGAACTCTCAAAATGTTTCCAATTGTCATCCCAGCTTTCAAATCTGTGTGAAGATTCTTTTATAATCAACTTTTCAAGGATTTTCTTTCCTTTCTTTCCTTTTTCTACCTTACTCCACTCAGCATCAGGGTCTACTGTCCATAGCATTGAAAAAGTTTTGCTTCTGATTCACCCTTACTCTGAGAGTAGATCCCTTTGAAGAGCAAGTTCAAAATGAACATATTCTCCTAAAAGTTACTCCTAAAGAGGAAGGATTTAGCCTTGCCTTCTATGTATCCTTCTGCTATGTATATTTACAGATAAAATGCATTGTTATTAACCATAGTCACCACGTTGTAAAATAGATCTTTCAAATTTATTCCTCCTATCTATCTGAAATTTGAATCCTTTGACTGCAATCTTCTTCCAAACAGCCCCTACAGCTCCCTCCAGTCCCTGGAAAATATCATACTCTCTACTTATGTGAGTTCAACTTTTTTATATTCCATGTATAATTGTATCATGCCATATTTGTTTTTCTGTGCCTGACTTATTTCACTGAACATCACCTTCTCCAGGCTCATCTATATTGCTACAAATAGCAAGATTTTTGGCAACATTTATTTATTTATTTATTTAAGGCTGAATGATATTCCATTGTATATATGTGCCACTTTTGTATTCTGAAGACCAGCTCCTTCGTGCAGGTCTGGAGCCTGGGACTGCAAAGCCCTTCCTTCAGTCTGAGTCTGTGGGGTCGGGCTTGTTGCTAGAACAAGCCAGAAGTCAGAGCATGCTGGGTCCAGCTCTCCACTGCCGTCAGTCCATAGCCTAGGAACACTGGAGTTGGCCTGGAGTTGGGGTGGACACAGAGACTGAGTATGCAGGGCAGGCCAGGTTGCTGAGACTGCAAGGTCCAACCTGGCTTTGGGACAGCCCTGAAGGAGTGGTCTCCAGGTACCTACCTGAAGCCTGAGGCCACGGGGGCCTGCCCAGCATTGAGTTTTACTGGGCTGGGCAGATGTTGTGTTCTAAGGCAAAGTCCAGTGTTCACTTCTCTCTCCTTTCCCCGCACGATAGGTATTCTTCTCCATGCTGTGCGTTTAGGGTTGAGAGCAGGGGTAAAACAGGTAATGTAATATTGCTCCTCCTACCCTCTTTGATGTATCTTTTGTTTGTTTGTTTCTTTGCTATAGCCAAGGGCTGTAATCTCTTACCTGGTGTCCTTAGCTCTTGTGAAAGTATTTTATAATTATTCAGAAAGATGAGTGCTGGCAAGTCCCATTCCACCATCATTCAGATATGAGTTTCTTCAATCAAGTAATTTTATGTTTCCGCACAATTCAGTACCTTAATCTAAAAGCCAATTTTATATATTAAAAAGGATGATAAATAAAATCAGTTGCTTATGTTTTTAGATTCTCTCACATTAATAAATATTTTACTGGATAACTGCCTTTTACTTTTGCTTTCAATTTCAATGTATTTCTCATTGTTTATCCTGTTGTTAAAAGCCGTAGCTGCTAAAAGACTGCATAAATTGCTATTTTCTTGCTTTCCTAGTGTCTTCCCCTTCAATTACATGGTAAAACTTAATTATCTCTGATGAAACTAATGTAGGCAGGAAAGAAGCAAGATACTTGATAAAGCTCCTCTCTATAGTTTATTAAACCTAAACCCAAGGCTCATTATTAATTTTGATTGGAATACTGAAATACAATATGTTGGAAAGCATAGATTCAGTTGCAATATGTGCACCCACAAGGGGAAGACAAACCCAGGGTATGCTGCAAGAAATAATAGCTACAATAAATTGTTCCTTCTGTACATGTTTAAGTCGATTTGCAAAATCAGAATCTTTAAATTCAACACTCTCAGAGTTTGTGCCATTGATTTACAAGTTATTTAAGCATCCAGACCCAATTACTCATCTCTTAAATTATTCTCTGTATTACTATATGCTCTTTTGAAAACATGGAAACATTATTTTGAAATCTGGTTGTACAGTGAACAATAGTGTAGCTCTCTTGTGTCTAGAAGCGTTAATATCCAGTAATTAAAAGATGTGGAAAATTCTAAGAAGATGGCAGGAATTGTATTGTTTGAATGTCTCAGAACTCTCTTAGTAAGTAGACATAGGAACTAGACAGCAAAAGCAAAATTTCATAGACATTACAAATATGTATGACAAAAGGAATTGGAAAGTTATCCCTGTGGTAGATACATGGCCAAAAACCTTCAACATTTATAAGACCTCTGTGAAATCAGTTTTGAGCACAAGGAAGCAGGGAAAAGAAATGAGAAATACAAAAATAGTTTAAATCTGGAAAATCCAAAGTATTCCATTGTTATTCACCAAAAAGTAGCAGTGACAATGGGAGGGGTTTTACCCAATCCAGTAGCTGGTGAATCTGAGGCATCAGAGGCGATGTCTGAATGAGCTGAGGCAGCGCAGTCCCTGAGATCCCACAGAGCTATCAGCGAGGACCGGTTCCCAGGACAAGACTTCAGATTGAGGAGAAACTCCTGGCATGGCCAAAAATTAAAAAGAAGGAGAATAACAGAGACAAAGGAACAGACAACCAAGATAATAATAAAGGGTGTGAAACAGACTTATTAAATCTCAGGAAACAAGTTGCTGAACGTATATATTTTTCACGTAACTATAGCAAAACTATAGAAAAGGGGGTTATACCAAATTAGGAATGTTATGTGAACCACAGGCCCTTCTAAAAGTTCAGAAAAATAAATTTTACACATGCAAAAATAATTATAAAAGCTGAAATTAATCCTTTTATTGAGTGATTGTGAGCTAAACAACAATGAAAAGTACAATAATATTCTTATAGAATAGATACTAAATTAAAAGAAGAGGAATATGAAATAGAACAAAACTGTAAGTTATTCTAAATGACTTAAATAAATCAGAGATTCTCTCAAGACATTTACAAACATAGAATCATTTGTATTTTCCTGTAAACATGTCCCTTTTCCTCTTTGTCCGTGCCTACCATAGGCAGTAATTAGTCACATCAATTAGCCTGACGTAGATATTGGGAAGTATGATTTTCTTCCTGTTCTTCAGCAGCTCTGTATTTCTACTCAGTCACTGAGTTCTGGAAATACTTTCTCCTAAAGACTTATTGAATCTATTTTTTCCTCTCTTTCTCTGAGTTCAAGAATGTATCATCTCTCATGTATATTAGGGTCATGCTCCTCATTTGTGTTCTTATTTTATGGTAGTCATCTCCAGTCCACGTGGCAAATTGAATCCATGGAAAACATGATATCAAATACAATATAAACACTAGTATTTATAAAATAAAGACTTTAATGACCTTTCATTTTCTCACTATAGTCTGCCTTTTCCATCTCATCATCCACCATTCCTTTTAATGTATTTTATAGAATACGTAACGTTTCTTTGCATAAATCACTGTCTTCCACATTGCTATGCCTTTTCATGTGTGGTTTCCTTTGTTTAGAGGGCTCCATCCCCTTATCTAGCTGGAAGACTACAACTAATACTTCAAGATTCAATTCAAATATCAACCTCTCTAAGATGATTTCCTTGACCTGATGGGTAAAAGTTTGACATCCCTTTCCTATCATATCTTATGGCTATTATTTGTTTACATGCAAATATTACTCTCCATTAGCTCAGAGGTCAGCAAATTTTTCTGCAAAGGGCCATAGAGTAAATATTTGAGGCTCTGTGAGCCATATAGTCTCTGTCACAACCACTCAACTTTGTCAGTGTCATGAGAAAGCAGCCATAAACAAGATGTAAATGAATGGGCATGGCTGTGCACTGGTAGAACTTTATTTACAACAACAGAGAATCATCTGGCTTTCATCCCTGGGCCATAGTTTGCTGACTTCTGAGTTAGCTGACTCAGGTTTACATTTGAAGCTTGCTATAAAATATATATGATAAACTTTTGTATTTATTATATTTTAATATTCATGGAAGCCTGATTTCCTAAAAAGACCTTGAGTTCCCAAAGGAAACCACAAGTTTCAATTGGCTGTTTCTCTTCACCAACAGATTCTAGTACATATTAAAATAAAAAAGAATCCCATGAATTAATTACATAGACTATAACAAAAATTAGACATAGTGCATTTTAAAAATTGGTTAAGAAACATACATCTCCATTCTATGTGGGCCCTTCCTTATGAACATCATAAGTTACCTGTTTGGTGCTTCATGGTGTTTTATTCAGAGCACTGCATCATTCAATGTGACTCACTGATGTTTTTAGAGGTTCTTCACTCTTAAGAGTGTACAGTTTGTTAAAGAACAATGTAATGACAAAAATTCATGAAAATGGCATTTATTTTGATGTATATTACTTGAGTTTATAGTAGAATAATTTTACTGTAGATATAGTTCCTTTTTTCCCTAATGATATCTGTACTTTATGATTTTATGATCACAGTAAGTTATTCTTGGGTCTTGCATCAACAATAATCTTTCTTGCCCTTAGGTAGTTATAATTCTCTTCCTTTAAACTAAAAACAAGGAAAGGAGAAATACAGAAAACATTAAGGTATGTCATATAAAACCTACCATATATTGCTTGTTTTTAAAGACCAAAAACCATAAAATCTAATGTTGGTCTAATTTAAGTACAGTAGAGCAGTAGCTATCTAGAGTATGAAATCTATATCAATGCAGATTTCCCAAGCCCTTCAAAAATGACCTAATAAGCTAATAAGGCACATACTCTTGAAGATTGCTATTCAATTGAAATGAGGTAATATTAGTTTACTATTTTTTAATAAATATAAGTCCCCACTGGTATTTTCTCTACTAAATTTAAATTACTTTTACTCCTAAGGTTTTCAGGAGGGACATTCATGTTAAGATGAAGTGGTCTTACTAATCATAAGTATTTTGAGTCTGTTTGAGGCTGTGTGTGCACACACATTTTTAGCATATTTGTAACAACTTATTTGAAATACGTATTTCTTTTCCTCTTGAAATAGGGCTGATAAACTGGCGTATTGGTCCCAATTGCAGGTGTGAAAAATTACAAAAAGTTTAGCAGTTTAAACAACACAAATTTATTCTCCAACATTTCCGGTGGTTGGAAATCAGGTATGGGTCCCACTCTACAGAAATGCAGGTGTCAGTAGGGCTGCTCTCTGGAGGTTTGAAGGAAGAATCTGTTTCTGTGCTCATTCATGTTGTTAGCAGAATTTAGTTCCTTGCACCTATGGGACCAATAACTCTGTTTTCTTGCTGACTGTCACCTGAGGATCATTCCCAGATTTTAGAGCTCATTGTGTTTGACTTGTGGTTACATTTCTTCATCTTCAAAGCCATAGAAGATGGGTGGAGTCCCCGTCATGGTGCCTTCTTGGGCCCTTCTCTGCCTTCCTCTTCTGTCTTTAAAAGGTTGTGGTTACATTGGGCTCACCTGGATAATCTCCCTATTGTCATGTTGGCTGATTAGAGAACTTGATTCTACCTGTGTCCTTAATTCCCTTTTGATGTCTAACCTATTCACAGGCTTCAGGGTTAGAACGTGGGCATCTTTGGGAAACCAGTATTTGACCTACCATATTTTGTAATTCCCAATATCCACAGTAGAATTGGTCCACCCAATTACTACCTACAAAACTTAGGGTAAAATAATAATAGCAACAACATAGTAAAATGGTCATATTTTGTATTTGAGGTCTATTATTATCATAATAAAGAATGAACCAAAAATAAAACAGATACTTATAAAAGATACTTGATATGGATAGTGCCTATGTTTGTTGTAGGCAAACAAATTTTATCTCAATTGTATTGACTGAAGAATAATTCATTTTTTAATTTTTAAATTTTAAGAGAAAGTGATATTTAGAGTGGTAATTTCTAAAACTATGAATCCAGATGTGGTAGCTCATGCCTATAACCTTGGAACTTTGGGAGGTCAAAATGGAAGGGTCACTTGAGCCCAGGAGTTTGACACTTTCCTGGCAACATGGCAAGACCCTGTCTCCACAATAATGATATTAATAATAATAAAATAATAAAACTGTGACAACTGCTAATGTCACAGAGGGCTTAAGCTGCCGCTTATGTACTGCAGAATAAAAGTTTTAGTTGTGGTATAAATATGGATTGTAAAGATTATTTCTTAGGTAAACATGAACAGATTTGGCATAACTACCCAAAAAAGTAATAACAAAAAATAAATTCCCAAACTTGCTTATCCTCTGTGCTATCTTAATTCATGTCAGAAGATACAGGATTGATTTCAATTCTATCATTTGCTAGCTCAGTTTTTCGTCCTTAAAATTAATTTGTAAAAATTTTTGTTGATTATATCTTTCCACCAACAGTAAGAAATTTCTGCTATCTCAGTGCTCCAAAATTTCCATGACAACATGGATCAATAATGTGGTAAATAAATGAGCTCTCTTGTCCAAAACACTAGTGACCAGAATTGTTCAGACTTTTAGATTTTGAATTTTTTAGATTTTGGAATATTTGCAAAAACGTAATGAGATATCTTGAGGATGGAACCCAAGTGTAAACATGAAATTCATTTATATTTCAGATATACCTTATACACAAAGCCTGAAGGCAATTTATACAATATTTCTATATTTTTTTTTAGAAGAAAGCAATGTTTCGCCTGTGTTTTGACTGTGACTTGTCACATGAGGTCGGGTATAGAGTTTTCCACTTGTGGTATTCTGTCAGCTTCCTAAAAGTTTCAGAATTTGAAGCAGTCTGGATTTTGTATTTTTGGAATAGGAATGCTCAACTTGTATTTTTATTTTGGGCATCAAACTGAAGAAAGACTAATATATTTAAATATGCCCAAGGGGAGTGAATGATAAATAGATCTGACAATTTTTTTTTAATGTTTGATGAAATTAGAGATGTTTTATGTGGGGAAAAAAACATTAAGTGACATCTAGTGTTTATTTTTATATTCCAGTGGCTTTTTTAGAGAATGTTAGTGTAACTGCAATTACTTTATTATATCTTAATAATACATTAATTTTATTATTATATTATTAAAATGATGGAAGCTCATTCTTCAAAAAACTGAAGCGTATGATTGTGACATTTAGTGATATGCTTAGGAAGACCCTCCACATATCATAAATATTCACCAAGTACCTACATTCTACCAGGATGTTCAAGGGGCATGTAATACAGTGTGAGCTAACAACACAACCCAGGCAAAAAGCAAAACGGAACAACCGAAAGAAAAAATACTTCCTCTTCGAGCTGACCTTTTAGTAGGACAAAAGAAAATGAACAGAATGAATAAGAAAATCCTGTAGTACATCTATATCAAAATCTGGTAATTTTTCCTCCGTTTTCACTCCATCCTTCTTTTGCATAGTGATGAAGACCTCCCTCCAAGTTTTGGGAACATATCTGTCAGTTACAGTTTAGATCTTCCAGCTTTGATGTTACTAAGTGGTTCATGTGCCTTAATTCTTATCCAGAAATTATAAGTGAAATGTGTATATATGTGTAACTTTTGTGTCCATTACCTAAAGGGAGTCTCTTGAAGAGTTATGCTCTGGCAGTGGCAGAAGAGCGGGTTTAGGGCAAACCCTCTCACCATGAGTAATTAGAAGAGCTGGAGAAAGTATAAAATAAAAAGGATCTATTTGAAGACATCAGAGGACTATCAAGGCCAAGATGCCGGATAAAAGAAAACTCCAGAGAGATGTACCTCCCATTTGGTAGCAATTTTTACTTCTAAATAATTTACTATTTACATACATTAGCTGAGTGGCTAAAGAAAGAGCAAACTAAAATTAGTGGGGAAAGTCTGAGTTCCTAGCTGCTTTACAGGGAAAGAAAATAACAATAGATCACACTCTGTATTCCAAGTTTATAGTGTCTATATTTTCTTCCTTTGTGTAACTATGTACAATATTTCAAGCATTTCCTCTCATCTACTTTCTCATTTTCTTCTTCTCTTTTAAACTGTGTCAACTTTTCTGTTAGATACTGCAATAAATATTTGATTTTATTAATGTGTTTTTCTGTTTCTAGATATTCTATTTGGTTCTTTTCTAACTTGTAGGATGCTTTTTATAGTTTTATGTTCCCTAAAGATATTTTCAAGTTTGACTTCCATAAATCTTTAAAAATAACCGGCACTACTGATTTACAATATCTATCAGATGTCTTTGTGGATGCTGTCAGCGACATGTTTCAGGTGGTAACTATTTGTTGTGTCTTCTGTACTTGGTTATTATTTGATTTGATTTTAATTTTACTTTAGGCTTCCCATTTATCTTTGTTAATTACTCAACAGGCCTCTTGAGGCATAAGATGATGATGACATCCTCCAGAGAAAGAATTTAACTAATTGTTTGTTTCCTGTACTAGCTAAGTCTTATTCCAACTTTTGTCTTTTTTTTTCTATAATTTTCTCAATAAGTATGTGTATTAGTCAGTTATCTCATTGCTATATAGAAATATCTTGCACTGAATAATTTATAAAGAAAAGAGGTTTAATTTCATGGCTCCATAGGTTGTACAGGAAGCATGATGCTGCCATCTGCGTGGCTTCTGGGGAGACCTCAGGAAACTTACAATCCTGGCAGAAGACAAAGATGGCACAAGTGTCTTATGTGGCAGGAGCAGAACTGAGGGTGGAGAGGTGCTACTCCTTTAAACAACCAGATATCACAACAGTTCAGTAACTCACTACCACAAGTACAGCACCTAGGAGATGGTGCTAGTCCATTCATGAGAACTCCACCCCCATAATCCAATTACCTCCCACCAGGCCACACCTCCAATACTACAGATTACAATTGGACATGTGATTTGGTGGAGAAAGATCCAAACCATATCAGTATGTTAACATATTTGGTTATGATTGTGGTTCTTTCAGCTCTTTGGTATATATGTTGAGGTTGTTTGGGTCACCCAGTTATTGAGAATTTAGGCTTCAAATCCATGCAGGAAGTGCCTTATGAATATATTGTCTCAGGAAAGCTATTTTTCTAACTCAATAGCAACTCAACTTTCATTGTAGTTCTCTAAAGAGAGTTTCCTTCAGATTCAGCATTGCAATGAAGGACTTCTGGGTCTGTCCTGCAGACCCTGGTCAAGCAGTGGATGAAAGGGGTACTCAGACACAGGTATGCAGTGTAAGAGCAGCTAGGGGGCTGCCTGGCACTAGAAGCCAAAGAAGAGGGCAGCTCCAAACAGCTGGAGCTGCTTCCTTTTATTCAGGACAGACATAAGGCCAAAAGCCTGGCACAAACACAATTTGTGGGTAATTAACTTTATTGCTCCCTCTTTCAGGGAGCAGTCATATGTACGAATGATCAAAGGTCAGTTTCTGGACAACATAAGTAAACAACTTTGTTTAAGATAAACTCCCCTACACTTTCTTGTACCTATTCCTTGCCCTCTGCCTCAATATAAGAGAAGAGTTGCCTTCAGCTTATTCTCCACTGAAGCTATGCAGAGCCTTCTGACATTTTAGAGGGTCTGATCATTTCCTTATAGTTTTTCCCACCATTCTGACTGATTTCCTACAAAGGACTTCTTTGGTTTTTATTTCTGTCCTGTTTGTCTCATAAATCCATCAAAACTAAATGTCATTCGTGCATAGTTGAAGGTCAAAGTGGCTTCAATCCTCTTCTTATTTCTCTGGGTCCTGACTTTCTCATGGATTTTGACCTAATATTTCTTTTGCCTCCTTCAGAGATTTTGAGGAATTAAGATTTATTTTCAATATTTGATGCAGCATTTAAAATTTGTTAATTTTAAAAAAGACTTTAGTTCTATCCTTGAAGTTCTTTATTCTATCTTTATTGCTCTTTTATAACCTGGGATTTTGTCTGGTTTTGTTGTTTGAGTTAATGTATTTCATTCAAAGTACCACTTAAGTAGCATTTCTTAATTTTTAAAACTTCATCACATTTTCTACTTAATTCATAAATTGTATTTTTAGATTTCAAACATATCTTTCCTACCAGTCTAATTATTGGCTTCTAATCAAATTATCTGTGAAAAAAAGAATAAGTTCTACAGGCAACTAATTTTTTAATTAGTTGTGGCTTATGTCATGACCTATAAAATTGTTGAATTTTAGAAATAGAACAGTCCACTCTGTTGCATGCAAGCCTCCCTCTCTGGCTATCTCTGCATGAGCCGTATGTGTTAGTACAGTTTGTTAATTGTATTTTTCCAATTGGCTACACATTTTCTATCTGCTTAGACTATCACTTTTGAGAAAGACGTTAAAATTACCCATTATGATTTCTTAGTACATTTTTCTGTTTCTGTCAACACTTCTTTTAATGTTAGAGACTATTTTGGGGTATATATACATTCGCAATTATAATATCTTCTAGTAGTTTATTTCTTTAATCATCATGTAGTGATTATGTTAGCACTTATTTATTCTTACCCCTCATGCTGTTTGATGCTTGCTTTTTTTTATATCTCCATATATAATCTTTCTGTTTTATTCTATTTTATTTTTCTTTTTATGGGACATAGAGGTAGATTTTTAATGCAGTTGAAATCTTAAGGTTTTAGTAGATGATTAGCAATTATTTCTACTTATTGAAATATTTCAATTAACTTTTATTTTGGCTTTTTACCTCTTTCTGCAGCAATTTTTCAATGGGTCATTTTTTGTTATTAATGTCTTTCTTCCTTCATTCTCTCTTCTTACATTAGAAGAATAATTTGAATTTAAAGTTTCTCTCATTAACATATGCATATGATTTTTTAAATTTTAGCAAAGTTTGATGTTTTTAACTTTTTCTCTTTTATTCTTGGGTAGAACTTGCAATTAATGTGTTTTGTTCCCTCTTGTGTTCCCTCACTTACGTCACTTATATTATTTATTCTAAAATTTAACTCTTAATTTTTAACTAAAAAATGTAAGTATTATTTTCAATAGCCTATAGTTAATTAGATCAACAGTATGTTTTGCTAACTCTCCTGGGTTTAATTCTTTCCCAGTAAAGTATGTTTTGTGCTAATAGTTCTTTCACAGGAAGTTTTTAGGTAGTGAAATTTTTTTTTTTTTTTTTGAGATGGAGTTTCACTCTTGTTACCCAGGCTGGAGTGCAATGGCGCAATCTTGGCTCACCACAACCTCTGCCTCCTGGGTTCAGGCAATTCTCCTGCCTCAGCCTCCTGAGTAGCTGGGATTACAGGCACGCACCACCGTGCCCAGCTAATTTTTTGTATTTTTAGTAGAGGCGGGGTTTCACCATGTTGACCAGGATGGTCTCGATCTCTTGACCTCGTGATCCACCCGCCTTGGCCTCCCAAAGTGCTGGGATTACAGGCTTGAGCCACTGCCCGGCCTGGTGAAATGTTTTAACGCATTTAAGTAATAATGTGGTTTTATTCCACTGTTAAACCACCATTCTTAGCAAACTGACACAAGAACAGAAAATCAAATACCACATGTTCTCACTAATAGGCAGGTGTTGAACAATGAGAACACATGGACACAGGGAGGGGAGCATCACATACTGGGGTCTGTTGTGGGGGGTCCAAGGGATGGACAGTGGTGGAGTAGGGAGGTCAGGGAGGGATAACATGGGGAGAAATGCCAGATGTGGGTGACGGGGGGCAGGAAGCAAACCACATTGTTATGTGTGTACCTGTGCAACAATCCTGCATGATCTGCACATGTACCCCAGAACCTAAAGTGCAATTAAAAAAAAAACCAGAAAAATATTATATTTGGCTGTATCAATCCAGAATGACAATATTTTCCCCCAGTACTTTTGAGGCACAGCATCATCATCATCATGCCTATATTTTTGCTGCTGAATATATCATTAGCTTCATTATCCCTCCCTTGTAAGATAGCTAGCTGTCTTTCTGTGTAGCTGTTAGATATGTGTTTTCTTAATGTTTCCCAATATATTATTATAAACAATTCAAATTCATGGGAAAGTTGAAAAAATGTGAATCAATGAATACTTGTATTACTACCACATATTATGCTATATCTGCTTTATCACACGCAGGCGCATGCACACACACACAGACACACAGGCATACATATTGAAACATCTGTTTTCTTTGGGTGATTTGCAAACTTAATCTTAGATTTGATTAAAAAGTATCGCTATTAATGGCCAGGTGCAGTGGCTCGTGCCTGTATTCCCAGTACTTTGGAAGGTAAAGGCAGGTCAAGAGATCGAGACCAGCCTGACCAACATGGTGAAACTCTGTCTCTGCTAAAAATACAAAATAAATTAGCTGAGCATGGTGGCCTGTGCCTATAGTCCCAGCTACTTGGGAGGCTGAGGCAGGGGAATGGCTTGACCCAGGAAGTGGAGGTTGCAGTGAGCTGAGATCACGCCCCTGCACTCCAGCCTGGCGACAGAGTGAGACTCCATCTCAAAAAAAAGTATCACTATTCATAATTAAGTCTTATTAAGGTATGATAGACATGTAATGAACTATGTATTTTAAATATAGAATTTAATAAGTTTTGGCTAAATTCATCACAATCAAGATCATGAATGTAATCATCAAAAAAAGGTATTCCTCTCTCTGCACATACCCCTCAACCCTCCTTCACTGAGCAAACAATGATCTCTTTTCTTATACTACCATTTCCAAAGTGTTAGTTTATATTTCCAAAAATTTTATTTTGATTTATATAATATGACTTCTTTCTGTCTAGCTTTTGTCATTGAGTGTAATTTTTTAAGATTAGTTTATATTGCAGTATGTCTAAATAGTTCACTATTTTTTTATTGCTGGGTAATATTTCATTATATATATATATGTATATATATATACACACACTACAGTTTACTTACCCATTCATATGATCATGGGTGTTTGGGTGCTTTCCAGTTGTTGGCCATTGTGAATAAAGGTGCTCTGAGTAGTTTTTGTACTAGCCTTTGTATGGATATATGCTTTCTTTCTTTTGGGTGAATATGTAGTAATGCAATGATTATGTTACCTGGTGGTGTGTATTTAAATTTTCAAGGAACTGTCAAATTGTTTTCTAAATTATTGTAGAAATTGCAATGCAAGAAAATTCCATGTATACATATTATTCCCAATGCTTGTGTTTTTAATGTTGGTCATTCTAATAGGTGCGTCATGGCACCACTGATTTCTGTTTATGATTAATAATATTGAGTATTCTTTCATGTGCTTAGTTATCTGTACAATTTCCATGGTTAATTGCCCTAGATTTTTGCTGATTTTTAATTGGATTGTCCTTTTACTATTGAGTTTTGAGAATATATATTCCAGATTCAATGTCCCTATTAGATGTATGATCTGCAAACATTTTCTTCCAGTCTGTGGATAAAAGGTATAATATAACTATGCAGCACACCCCACTGAGGTGCTCAACTGTTCTTTTATCCAATGATAAAAGTAAAAGAGTTACTTAAGTTTGTTCACTCTTTTTCTGGGGAAACAAAAGATTGAGGCTTATGCTCTGTTAAGAGTCAATTTTGAAATTTTATAATTCTATGGAACTCAATATTTATTCTAAAATTTAATACATCTTCTATGCTTTTTAATGTAACACTTTTTTACAAGTCATATAAAAAATAAGATATTCGCATCTTTCCAGTATTACACACACAAATAGGGCAGAAAATACTTTCAATATCTGCCATTAAACACATCAACATGAATGGGATAACCAATATTTGATTGAGACAATTTAGTTATTAAAATCATTTTACTTGTAATGGTATAAAAGTATATGATAGCTAGATTAAGATTGCAATGTCAGGCATATAAAGATAAGGAGATTGAAAAATATGCATTTATTCCAGCAATGTTATCTTAGCCATTTACTATTTATTATCAAATAATCAATCTTATTGAAAGTGAATTAGTCACTAATTAAAATAAATAAGCATTATGTTTTACATAGAAGTTGGTCAAACTTTTAAGAATTCTTTCTGTTTGGTTAAAATATTCCATCTTAATATTTAATTGTGGGTACAAACCTTTACAATTGTCCTTCCTGCATCATACAATGTATTCAAAATGATTGAAGACAGGTTGAACTGATGGGTAGGAACATTGCCTCTGACCTTGAGTTAATGCTTACATCCAAAAGGTAAATTTGTTGTGATTGCTAATGATAAAATCTGCCTTAGTCTTCCTCTATACACCATCATTTTTAAGATATCAGTGAGCAATGCTTTTTCAAGTACTTCACTTATCCACAGAATTTCTGAAATCTGCTCACTGTTTAGACCTAAAGATATTTTCTCTGTTCTTCCTTCTTGACTGATATCCTTCCATTTTATATTCATTAAGCTTGTTCTCTATAAAATGGGCTTGCATTTTCTTAAGAGGAAACTCATTACCTGCTTAACAGTTATTTTTAAAAATGTAGGGTTAATACAAGTATTGAATTCCAATTTGTTCTTTTTTTATAGGAGGTATGCTACTGAGGAAATCGAAGACTCTCCCTTGTCAGATAATAACATGAGACTGAAATTAAAAGACATTTAATGCCTATAAGGTCTCATTATAGTTCTCTTACTGCATCTCCAACAATTATTTCCATATTGATATCAATATTAATTTATTCACTATTACTTAAAATATTGTGCTTTCCTGTTCTTCCCCATCCCACACCTTTCTCTTGGCATTATTTAATACTACATCCACTCTCACTAGTCTTTCATCTCCATTTTCTTGCCTCTTAAATTTGATGTTTATATTTATTTACACATTTAAAATACCTATTTAAAACTCTCAATAATATAATAAAATTTTGATTTCTTGCTCCCTTCTGAATCTATTGAATCTTCATTATCTAAATGAACAAGCAAAAATCCAGGTCTTACCCTTGATCCCTTCTGTTTAACCTATTTGTTATTTAACATTCTAAATATTTTAGGACATTAAATAATAAAATTCATTCACTATTTACTTATATCTGAAAACCACAGTCTTCTGTGTTTATCTTCCAATTGTTTCTAAAAGCTGAAAACCACTGTCTGAATTATTATAATGATGTAGATATTTTTCTTTGAAAAGCCAAGTAGTGGGCTGGCATTATAGCTTTTCCCTTGTGTGTCTAGTGTCACAATTCCTGTGACACTCAGGGAAAAACATATTGTCAATGTCAAACAGATCCTCTTTCATAGCCCATCATCAATAGTTTCATAACATGGCACATTTCTATTTTTCTTACATTCATACGTTAGCTTCTTAAAGATGTTGGTTGGTTTTGTTTTTCTTAGTATTTCTAATTCTATTATTTTCATTGTTGAAAGAGGAAATATATGCCCTTTTTAATAGATTCCTTCAATATTCTGGCACATGAAAGACTTCATCTTTTTAATAGCATCTACTCCATTCTTTCTATTGACATTTTCGTTACAGCTCAGGAATTTCTTGTTCACCTTTTGTCCTGATTATTACCAGGCTATCTAGACAGATATTATTTTAAAATTTATTTGCTTTGGAGTCTGTACTTAAATCTGAAACAGGATAGTTCCTTGACACCTTCACAAGTCCTGAGAAGGGGTTGGCTCATTTCTTCAGCCCACAGCTCTCAACCCCTCATCAGTGTCAGAGCAAGCGAGTGTCTAGGAGTTGTCAGCAACCCCCAGAGCCCCAGAGGGTGTGTTACAGTCTGCTTTATTAGTTTTGCCATCCATGGATGGCGGAAGTCTTAGCCCAGTGGAGGGTCAGTGTGACAGCCTCTTTAACTTGCACCTGAGTCCTCATCTGGCTTTTAGAGGAATCAGGTTGCACAAATGAATTGAAGGTGGTAAATGTGGAGGATTTTTTTTTTTTTTACCAATGAAAGTGGCTCTCAGTGGGATGGGGAACTGGAAAGAGGATGGAGTGGGAAGGTGGTCTTCACCTGGAGTTTGGTCATTCCCAGCAGAACTCTTTTCTGAGGTTCCGCAGTCAAGCCATCCTTCTGAAATCAAGGTGTTGCTTTTCTTCTCTCCTTCTCTGCCACTCAACTGCTAGTGTAGACTGGGTTTTTCTTAATGGGTATAGGATTGGGGGCAGGACAGAAAAGGATGGCTTTGGAAAAGGCAACATTTGAGCAGGAAAACAGGAATGCATGTTCTCACTTTGGTCTATGAGCCCAGGCTTGGGAGTGGAGCCCTCACCAGGGACCTTGCCCTTTTCCACTCATTATTTCTCTGCCTCCTGTTTGCATCAAATCCACAATTAAAAAAAAATGCCACACCTATATCTGTGATTGTTAATTTTGTGTTGTGTAAACAGATCCTCATGTAACCTTCTCCAAAATGGTATGTAGAGGTACATTTTCTAATTTGTAGAGTTACTCAAAATTGCTTTATTTTGCCATTTCTATTGATTGATAGCTTGGCTGGACATATAATTCTAAGTTTAAAATATTATTTCCTCATAATTTTGAAGTAACTGTTACCATTTTTTTAGTGCTAAAGTTGCAGATTTAAAAAAATCTGCCACCATTTATGACATTGATTAATATTTTCTCTTAGTATTCTCTGGTTGCTTTTTGAATGTTCTTTATACATGGTGATCTGAAATTTCTCAATGATGTCAGTGATGTATCTTTGAATTATTATTTGTATATTGAGCTCAGCAATCAGTGGGCCTGTTACATCTACAGCTAGGTCACCACTCTTCAGCCCTGGAGGGTTATTTCAGATTATTTATTGGTTATTTGGTAGTATCTCTGTTTTTTTTCTTAATGTTTCCCTTTTGAAATTCCTGTTGATTGGATATTGAGCAATCTGGACCTACTATTTACCAATTCATTTTCTTTTATAGGTTTTCTCTTTTTTATGTTTTCAGGTATATGTTCCAGAAGAACCCCTCAAATTTCCTTTCAATCTTCTTATAAATTTTCATTTTTAATTTTTTAAGATAGCTATAATTTCTAAAGTTTTATTTTTTCTGAGAGCTATTTTTTTTATTCAGTATTGTTTGCAACTCTTGTTTGATAAGAGGCGTCATCTAGATGTCTTCTGAAGAGATTATATTATTTAAGGTTCTATTCTGTCTCTGAATGATCTCTATTTCTTCTTGGGGCCAGATTTTTGTGTAATCGACCTTATTTCTCCTTTCATGCTGCTAATTTGCTTTATATGTCTAGTAATCTGTGGTTTTCCATTCAAATGAAGAAATAAAGGACTAGATTAGTTGAGCTGTTTCTTGCATATCTCTTACATTTTTGGGTATTAAGGCTAGACTTTTCCATTAATGTTTTTTCTTGAATACAGATGTTCAGTAGGGTAGTACAGAAGCAGAGCTTGTTAATTGGCTAACTTTCTTTCATACTGAAATGGTGTAGAACTGTCTTTAAAATGGAAGGCCCCATAGTTTCAGAATTAGAAGCAATTTACTTTGGAATAATAACACACATTTAAGTAAAGTTAGTTCTATCTACAATGTTCTTTATAATTGTTTTGAGATGGACTTATAATTCAATCAAGTCCCCTCCCCCACCCACTAACTCTCTCTTTATGGTTGTGGAAAATGATGTTTCTTTGTATTGTGTCACCCTTTCAGTTATATTATGATCTCTGCTCATTCGAAATAAAAAAATTTTCTGAGTTTAAGCTCTACAGTTCAGGTTACCTTATTTTTGCATCTGTCATCTGCTATATCAGAATTTGAGAAATATATTATCTTTTAATTTTATCAATATTATTTCATCTTTTACTTCTATAAAAATTATAGAATTCCCCCAATATGTGTGCCCTTCACCCATTTTTTTTTGCATTTATGGGTTTATCCCCACTTTAATCATTTATTATTTCTATCGTGTCTTGAAGATAAAATCTAGACTAATACATTTGCTTATTCTCCCATATTTCTGTGTAAGTATAAAGTATATGTTATTCCTAATTATGAATTAGTTTGAATAAGAACTTTGAAGTTGTTTATCAAAATAATTAAAACTGTAAATGTGGAACTTGCAATTTTATTTTAGCAATTTATACTGAAGATTACAGTTTTATTCATATATATAGTTACATAGATGTTCAATGGAGGGTTATTATAAAAGTTAAATCAGTAAAAAAGATTTAACAAAGGGAGACTATGTCATTAAAATATGACACATATAATTTTAAGCTATAGAACTTATTTTTATAGTTGTACTCTATTCATGCAGTAATTTTCAGTTCTTCCTACTTTATCATAAATATTATTTTTATAACTTTGATCACATTTACATTTCTTATTCATTTGGTTTAGATTTAAATTGTAGTTATTAACATAAAAATTTAAGAGAATGTAACAGAACAAATAAAATACACGTATGGCTGGCTATAACAAATTTATATATGCGAAGTTCATCTTAGAGAGGCAGAGATTTATACAATGATGATGAAAGTTTGGTTCAAAAATAAACAGAAGGTTAGACTAAAATGGATAACCTTTTGCATGAAATTAAACTTAAGCAGGAATTCATCTTGTGATTAATATTCAAAAGTGTACTATTATATATATAATCTAATCTGATATGACAGAAGTCTTAGAATAATTGCTTTAAAAGTAATTCACTAAAAAATAAAAACAGCAAACAAAAAAGAAACAAAAGAAAATACTGTTCTTCTAAAGAGCTCTTATACTGACCCCATTTTGGGCAATAGTTTACAGTTCATTGAAGGAATGTCTTTAGTATACTACAATGATGCCTTATATGTATTTTGTTTTTGGAGAACCTGCTCTGCCAGACCCTGAATTCTCTCATGGTTTTGTAAACCCAGTTTCTAAATCCAGAATCACAAGCCTGGATGTCTCCATTCTTTGTGGATGGGTTTTCATTTGATTTACTTAGGTGTCTGTCTTCTTTCCTTCCTTCCTTCCTTCCTTCCTTCCTTCCTTCCTTCCTTCCTTCCTTCCTTCCTTCCTTCCTTCCTTCCTTCCCTCCCTCCTTCCCTCCTTCCCTCCTCCCCTCCTCCCTTTCTCTCTTTCTTTCTCTCTTTCTTTCTCTCTTTCTTTCTCTTTCTTTCTTTCTTTCTTTCTTTCTTTCTTTCTTTCTTTCTTTCTTTCTTTCTTTCTTTCTTTGTTTTTCTTTCTTCCTCTTTCTTTCTTTCTTTCTTTATTATTTCTGGGCTTTAAATTAAAAGGACTCTGGTCTTCTCTACTTTCTTTAGCTTAGTATGTCTCAAATGAGAAGTGGAAGACTAAGCCTCTTGAAACTTGATTCAGTACTTCTCCAGAGCTCAATAAAAGGAAAACTTACAATTTGTTGCCATTTCAGGATTTTGAGGTGAATTCCATGTAGACTTTAATTCAGTCAGAATATGAAAAAGAGGAAGAAATAAAAATTATGTTTGCAGATATTCACTGATTGTAGAAATATTTATTATATAATACATGATTTCTGTGTTAGGGCTATTGTAACAATGTATTACATGCCAGGTGGCTTATAAACAGCAGACATTTCTACCAGTTTTAGAGGCTGGAAATCTGTGATCAGGATTCCAGCATGGTCAGGTATTGGTGAGATCCCACTTGCAGTTTTTAAATTGTCAACTTTTTCTTGTATCTTCATATGGCAGAATGAGAGCAAGCTAGCTCTCTGGCCTCTTCTTTTAAGGGCACCAATCACAATCCCATTTGTGACCTAATCTGCTCCCAAAGGCTCCACCTTCAAATACTGTCCCACTGGAAATGATATTTCACATATAAATTTATAGGAGACACAAACATTCAGTCCATAACAAGATACTATTTATTACATGGTATATATCATATATATTATGTATGATTACACATAATGTGATATTTTTCATCCAATTTTTTATTGGAATGATTACATATACTAGCAAGATGAAATATTAGCCAAGAAGAAAAGAAATGGGACCCAGATAAAGTAAATCCAAGAGAAACAAACTTGTAAAGCTGTGTATAAAAAATACCAAAAGAATATCTAATGAAATCATAATCATCATTAATTTTCATAAAGTTGCTACATAAGGACAGTGTAAAACAACTAATTGAATTCCTACATACCATTGAGAAATAAAATTTGTAGAAATTTATAATAATCACAGTCACAGTTACATTGAATATCTAGAAATGGTCCTAAATTTATATAATACCTCTTCATAAAAAATTATGAAACAAATTGATAATTTAAAGAACTAAGTAAATGGATAAAATACGTTACAATCATAGATTTGAAGACAGCAATTTAAAGATGGCAATTCTCCTTAAACTTCTTAAATATAAATTCAATCAAAAATTTCCCAACAATGCATTTCTATGTATTTTGTATTTAAAAAACTTGTAAGTTAATCTTATTATCCTGGGTTAGGCAAAATTTCTTAAGGTGTTTTTAACATAATGTTTCTCAAAGTTATTTAACTACAAACTCTGTGTGTGTTCAACACATTAATACATTGGAAAAATATATTTTTTTCTGAAACCCTTTGGGAAAAGCTACTCTGAGATATCTGCTTTATTATCTAATTAGCACAGGACAATCACCAGAATTAAAGAACCGTAATTATCAGCTGAATAAATTTACTAGAATGGTTCAGGGCATAAAGCCTGACCCTGGCCTGGTGAAAACATCAAAGCAGCAAAGTGCCATTTCCCACAATAAGACCATAAGTTAATGTACGTTGGCTGTTGGTCAAGATCCATTTCTAGCGTAACAAGGTTAGCTGCACTCAAGAAAGCATGTACGGAGCAATTTATGTCATCAAGAAACATTAACCAGGGAATTGCGTAAGATTTTGTTTAGCTTTTCTGTAAGATTTTTATTATGAGAAAAACACTGATTAAAATATATATTTGCAGTGGTGGCCAGGAGTGGGCCTGGAGAGGCCGAGTGGTTCAGAGACTCAGAGGGAGAGAGACTCCTGCCACACGCGAGCCGAGGGGTGCCCTGGCCTCCGCGGAGACAGTGGCAGAGGAAGAATGACCCCAAGTAGAACTGTGTCAAAGAAAAAAGCCAAAGTCTTCAGAAAATAAGGAATCTGCTAAAGAAGAGAAAAATCAATGACATTCCAATTCCTGAAAGAGCTCCAAATCGAGCTTGAATGAAAAATCACGTTTCAGGCTGACAGTGCCATGTGTTAGTCCTATCGTAAAGATATGTTAAAGGCACCTTCATTTGAAAGACTGGCATACAATAACAAACCTGTATCTCTGAAGACTGTAAATGCAGTGCAGCAAACGTGTATCTATCCTGAACTTATTGCCAGTGTTTTATGTCAAGCCACTGGTAGCAATGAGATTATTGAGCCAGTGTATTCCTATGTTGGCATTGTTTTTGGATAGCAAAGAATGTATGTTACTGCCTTACTTGTTACAAGTTGGCTTATGAGTGGAACATGGCTAGTGGGAATGCTTACTGTTGCATGCGTCATTATTAATGGGGTAGATACAACAAGAATGGATACTCCATTACTTTAAGAAAAAACTGAGCACTACCATATTTTGCATACCAAGTTGCTGCCCCTACAGGATATTTAAAAAACAATTTAAATGCTTACGGAGAGAGGTTTTGCTACTTGCTGATGAGTGCTTCAACTTACACTTTATGATGATGTGGGGTATGGCCACTATCTCCTGTTTCTTTGAGCAGTGTTTCTATTCTTGCTAGATTGCTTTCCACTGGAGCAAGTGACAAGGTTTATAAGGATTATATGATCTGTATATTTTATCTCTTTCTAGGATATTTACTGCAGTTTGAGAATTCAGCCTTATTGGTATTTCCTTTGTTAAGTTTAGTATCTACCTTAATGGTTGCTAAGTGCCTTCAACTGAATGTGAAGAAATAAATGTTTGTGGCTAAAATAATGAAAGCGATTTTTACTTGGTGTGTACTCTGACAGTGACATTGAATATTATAATGAAGATGTTTGTCCAGCACAAAGAAAATAAGCACATGCTGAAATCCCTTGAAGTAAAATTTGGACTGAATATGACTCAGAATTTTACAGTGATTTGTTTGCAAATCACTGACAAGAATCCCTGCAAGCACCATCTCAAGACTTCCTTTTTTTGCAATTAGCACAGTCTTCTTTATTATCTTTCTATATTCTGTGTTAATTATTTGTTTTCTTTCTATACTGCAAGTTATTTTTAGGAGGCTTAATGGTAGGTTACTGAAAGAAACTGTTACTCTTGATGGTAGATGAATTGGAGAGAGGCCAGAAATAATTTCTTATGTAGTTCACACTATTTTATTGGGTTCTTTTGTGATGGTTGTAGAAGGCTTGAAGACATCTGGATTCCTTATGTGTGCATGTTAGCAGCATTTGGTGTTTGTTCTTCTTAACTTTGTATGACACATTTCAAGTGGCTTCCATCAAGAACCATACGCCCAATGCTGTTGGTGATTTGTGAAGAAGGTGACAGGCTAATCTCAAAATATGGGAGATTTTATTATGAGGTCAAAATTAACTTTCTTCATATGTGAATTATTTCACTAGAGTTTTCTGGAATAGGTCCTACTTTGTATATAAAATCACCCCTGTGATATCCTTCCAATTTTGAAAACTAACAGAGCCTTAATTTCAAAGACTACCTGAAGTAAAATGCAGTTTTCTTCTACCTTCCTCGGTGTCTTTTGTAAATTAGAGTATCAGCATTTGAAATATTGCTGCCTCTTTCTCCCTCTTGCTCTTAACTAGATCCAGAGTTCTGTGGGAAATAGAAGATCAAGCATAGTCCTTTGATAAAATGCAATATCTATTATTCTGCAATATTCCAAACAGATGTCTTCCTTACTATTGCATGGTCTTTCACACTTTTACTGATTGCAATATTTCCCTTGTAAAATCTTTATTTTATTATAATATTGATCTTTAATTTGAATATGTTCAAGTTCAGAATATATTTCTCAAACATAATACATAACAAATATGTAATGTGACATAATTATTTACCAGAAAGAATTATTCCTACCTTTAAGCAAGTTTCTAAAGGTATGTCATGATTTGTAACAGCTGAAGTTTTAGTATAAAAAAACTAATGTCAATGTTAACTGAAAATATGTGGCATTTAAATTAAAATGAAAATCATATAAAGGAAAGTGATTTTTAAGAATGCACATAAAGATATACCCAGAATTATCATGATACTCTTCTCATCATCTGCTACTTATATAAATGAGCACTTTCTTAGTAATAGTCATAATTATTTCATTTTATATTTTATGACTATTTATTTTAGTAAGTGATAACTTTTTTCACATATGCCTATGAATTTGATACCAATTTGATCATGATAAAACAATAACTGTTGCTTCTAATATTTTTTAAATGAACATTTATATGAATGTTGCTCATGTTTTTAGAAAAATACTGATATTGGTTATATAATTTATTCATGTTTTCTACTAATATATTAAGTAAAACATTAAATCTTTATCAGAATAAAAATATGTGCCTGAAAATGAGCAAGAATTTCTGGAAATACATACAGATACTGTTAAACATAACTGTACAAAGAAATATGTTTATTATAAAACACGAGTGATGTTATTTATGGAACTGATGCAGTCTTCAACATTAAAAGAATGATGATTATAAAATTTACAACACTACTTCACAGTTTAAATTCTATGTTCCTTGAAGTTAAATATTTTTATATTTTTAATCATCTATTAAGAGTAACTTTCAAATAATTAATTTGGCTGTATAAAGAGATTCAGGATAGATGTAGCCTATAGATGTATCATTTTAATAAGTTGGAGTACATGTTTAGTTTTTCCTTATGCTCATGCTCACTGAACAGATTTTCAAAATTTTCACTTGTCAGAGTATGGCAAAAATTCACATTTTCAGTACACTCTTACCTTAGAAGAGAGCATTTCTCCATTGTCTTTATTTTCTGTTATGTAAAAGTACAGGCATTCTTAGATTAACTCAAAGATGCCTTTCTCTTTTGGGACGTAAGAATCGTTTGATGGTGATATCATATATCTGATAGATTAGTTTCAGTGGTTCTCATGTCACTCTTAGACATAATTTTTTAACTATATTAAGATAGTTACAGACAATGTACTTCTGGTTGACTCTACATCTGAGCAGTGAGCCACTAGTATTCCACTTCGAGCCTTCTGAAACTATTACCATAGTTATCTAAGCACTCAGTGAATAGTCACATGGTAGCATGTGTGATTAGAGGATGTAAAACAGTGTAATTTAAAAATCATCTTCCATATTTTGAAGGGGAAATAGAACACCCTACTTTTTATTTAGTGTGGAATATTTAATTGACTTATTGATTTATATAATAATGATCACATGCTGAATTAGATTAGGTGGCTGCATTTTGGTTACATATTGGTAAGCTGCTTTTAATTCTTTCTGTCAACTTATTTCTTAAATAAAATTGAACTGGAAAAATGTTAAAGAGAGATTTGCGTAATTTATGCATATGTTATTAACAATATTCTAGGATTAAAGTAGTCCATCTTTACCTTTCTAACAGGAACCAGACAGCAAAGGGTGCAGACTAAGCATTAGACATAGAGCACCATACTCAGTGCTCAGGCCAGAGGCTGGAGATAACTTAGAGGCATCTTTCCTGCCTACCTGACCAGGCTCCCTGAAGGAACCATTCAGGCTTGCCCACAAACTTAAAGTGACCCATTTACTATTCTGATACATACTGCAAATTCTCTGTCTCCCCCTGTCCCCAGCCCTCTCCCTCTCCCTCTCTCTATCTAACTCCTCTTTCCCGCCTCATATGATCCAGGGTTGGAGGACTCCCCACCCAACTCACTACATCCTCCCTGACAAGGACCTGTAAATAATAAATCTTTGAACCTCATTTCTGATATGATGGTGTATTGAATTTGTGCCTTCCATCTGAGGAACCAGGGAATACGCTAGTCTCAGTTTTCCCTGCTATGCTAGGGTGACACAAGATGGGGCTCCCAGCGCCAGAGCTGTGGTTGGATGAGAGCCACAAGGGGTCTGCTGTGTAAGCAAGTTTCTAATGTGAGAGACCGGTCGCCTGGTCACTGGTTGGACAGTTGAGCATTAGGCCATCCACCAGGTAAAGGAAGCATCCTGTGAAAGGCACTCTGCAGACACATCCAGCAACTCCATACAAGAGTTGCTAGTCATGTTGTACCAAAAGCTGAGTTTAGCTGGAGTCTCTCAAAGCAATCCTATTCAAAATAGATTACATGAAAGGCATTTTGTACCAGCCTCTATGTCTAGATCCATCCCTTGGTTTTTCTAAAATATTCATTATGGTTCTAAGCCTCACATATCTATTCCATAAACAAAGGATAATGTTAACTGCCCTTAATTAAATGATAGAGATGTGGATTTTCTTATTGAAGCCATGTCCTTTAAACAAACATTACATGGTAACCAAGGAACATGACAGCAAGAGTCATTACTTAAATTTGCAAGCACAATGGCAATTCCCTCTTTAGAGAGGCTGGTTTATGAAACAACCTATCATGGAGTCTATTCAAGGAGAAGGAACCTTGTAGGTAGCCTTACATGGCACAACTCGTTCATTTGATGCAGGTACTGACACATTCAACTGACTGAGTAGAAGATTCTAGAAGTCATGTAATGCACAGAGACATGGGAAGGAGTAGTTCATGTACTCTGGGGCTAAACAGTATTAGCCTGTGTGTCTCTCAGTCATAACTAAGTTATGGGGTTCAGGGGGTGCATGTATGTAATAGCCGATTTCCCATCTGGCTAATACCCAATTTCTTACTTTGGGCCTCTTCTATCTCCAGATTACATGTGAATCATTGTGTTCCCCTTCCATTTCTCTTGCTGTTGATCACATTTTAACACAGCACACTTGAAAGATAGATATAGTTAGCATAATATGCTTGAAAGATAAAATATTCTCATGGATTTTATTATTTGCCTTGATGTTACTAATTGTTAGAACTTTTTAAGTATGTGAATATGCCTAAAATAATGCATACCAAAAATATAATAATAGCCTAATTCTTTAGCATTTAATATGTGCCAAATATTGTGCTAAGTGCTTTACATGTATAATATCACTGAATCAAAATTTGGGTAGCATTACAATTATCCTTATTCAAATAATAAAAATATGAAGGCCACAAAAATTAAATATGCTACCCAGAGTTGCACAGCTTTTAAATAAAGCCAGGCTTTAAACTAAGATTTGTCAAAATCTAGACTTCAAATTTTTGTGCTTGACACTAGATCATGCAATAACCTGTATACTACTATACAACTATCTCTTTGTTTAATATTAAAGGCATATTGGTTAATAACGACAGTGCCTGAGATTGTAAATGTTGCTTTAAATACAGGGTGTGAAAGTTGTTAACAATATTTAATAAAGGATTAAATGTACATGGTATACTTTAGAAAGATGCTACTAAATTCAGGACTTCTATTACGGTCACTCCATGTTTAGCACCATTTCACCTGACAAGGAAGGTTCTGCCTTAGGCTTACTAAGAACTGCCTACTACTGTTTTCAGTTTAATAAAATCTCTATAATAGAATTAAATTCGATTATAATTATATCTATTATCCATAGATAATTAGAATCTATTTTAAGAACATGATATAATATACATTTAAAATATATTCATATCTATGTAAGTCAAATAAATTAACAAAACATGCATATGTCAATATTCCTACTAAGTTTCAATCTTCTTGCTGTTAAAAGTAGATTTTATATTAATGCTTGCAAGGCAAATTTCTATGAATCAAGACCACATCTATCATTTTCTAAGTTTAAGTAAGATATTTTTTTAAGAGAAGAATAATCACTATCATTGGTACATATATATCAAAATGTCATAAAAATCCTGTGTATATTTTTGTGACTATCAAAGTTTGAATATGTTGAGATTCAGTTTTTTTTAATGCTAGTGATTTAAGGGATCGTATTTGTTGCTGAATTCATAAAAATTAGTGGGCTAGAGCCTACTAACAAAAAAATACTACCAGGATATAAATTAGATCCTTTGTAAAGGGCATTATTGCTACAAATATCCAAAATGGATTTAAATATCCAAAATGGATTGAAAGTTACAGAAATAATAGTGTATCACTTGATTCTCAGAAACATGAGACATTTCTAAATACTTCTAAAAATTTCCTTCCTCAGTTCTCTACCTTGTTAGAAAAAATGTGTTGCTTTATAGAATCTGTCCTATAGATGGGATGTCTTAACACTTTATTATTTTCTATATTTGATTGGTTATTTGGAAAACCCAAAGCAAACATAATAGAGAAATCATTATTTTGTTTAAATATTATATATACCTGTACTATGAAATTATAGAAATATTAAAGGCCATAATGCAGTTAAGATTCTGACATATATTAGAGATATACTAGAAAATATTTTATTTAACCATTTCCTATCAAAGAACCAAAAGAAACATGTTAAAACATACATTTTTACTAGTAAAACATGTTCAACAGGTTTTCAGTCAAATTAAAATTCATAAAGATTTTAAGTGTTTACTACGTTTCAGTAACATGGAAAAATATAGGTAAGAAATATTCTCTTGTATCAAAGAATTTATAGTCTCTTAAGATAAAGAGTAGGGTGGAGTAAGGGACAAGGAAAGTACATAAAGCAAAATGCTATCACAGACTAAAAGATAACAACTAAACAACTAACCCAGACTAAGCAGAAGGAGGCTGGGATGTATTTTATAATTATCAATCAGTATGTTATTAAAAACTTATTCAGCTGGACGCACCAATCATCTGCCTTTCTGATGTTTTTTGTTTTGTTTTGTTTTGTTTTAATCTAGAGGATATAAATACAGTGCCTTGTACCTTGTAGTTAACTACTCATCCAGTGAATGCTTTTAACTCTATACCTGTTAATATAGACCAAATCAGACCCATTTGATTTCACTTAGACAGAAAAAGAAAGGTGTCATTTACTTTCCTGGAAGATATATGAACCCTTCAGCTCTCTCTCAAAATGTAATGTATAGGAAGCTGTATAATTGTATTCTTCCAGAAGACATCATCAGTTCCCTCTATTAATGGTAGCATTCTGATTGGACTCTGTAAGCAGGATGTATCGAATATCTCAGAAGCCTTAGTAAGATACTCGGATGCCTGAAAATGAGATGTAGAGCCCTTTAAAAATTCAATTTCTGATCTTCTGTCTAAGTTTCAAGGTTTTCTTCAGTCTGAGCCATGAAAACATATCATCTGCTCCAAGGTAAATGGAAAGAGGCCATATCTAAAATCTACAACCAAGAAAATAGCACTGTGCCTTGTGGGGCTCTTTGAAGTTTTGAGGCAACATATGGCAATGTTAGGTAGGCTACTCCAACATATTTACCAAGAAATTCTGAAGCTTACTGTTTTGACTGGACCAGAACAATACAAGGCTCTAGAATTCTGGAGCAAGTTGTACTGCCACTGGGCCCTATGAGCCAGGAGATTTAGTGGTACGTCAAGGGTGCATGGCCATTAGTGTTATATGGAAAATCATTATATTTAGGAAAACTACAGCATATTCTTATGATGCAGAAGTAAGCTGCTCCTTTGTAGGGACATGGATGAATCTGGAGAACATCATTCTCAGCAAACTGACACAAGAACAGAAAATGAAACACCGCATAGGCGGGTGATGAACAATGAGAACACATGGACACAGAGAAGGGAGTACTACACACTGGGGTCTACTGGGGGGAATAGGGGAGGGACAGCGGTAGCGGGAGCAGGGGAGGGATAGCATGGGGAGAAATGCCAAATGTGGATGAAGGGGTGGAAGGCAGCAAAACACACTGCCATGTGTGTACCTATGCAACTATCTTGCATGTTCTGCACATGTACCCCAAAACCTAAAACACAATAAAAAATAAAAAATAAAAAATAAATAAAATAAAATAACAAATAAAAAATAAAGCTGCTCCATATTCTTAAGATAACTTTTATCTGTTTGACATACAAACAACAACAGAAAAACAATTTCTGACTTGATAAGAGGTCCTACTAGCAGTAGAAAATTTGATTGGGGTTGCCAACATACCATGCAAATCTGAGCTGCCTGTCATGATCTGGCTGTTACCTGACCACAGAAGCCATCAATTTTTGCATTTGCAATAGCATCCTATGGTGAAGTAAGGGAGCATATACAATATTGGGCTTGAACAACTCCTGAAAACACAACTAAGTTACATGAAAAAGAGGCTCAAATTCCAATAAATCTACTTTAATCATATTTTTAAATTTAAATTCAATTGTCATAAATAATAATTGTATATATATGTATGGGGTACAATGTGATATCATGATACATGTATACATTGTGGAATGATTAAATCAAGCTAATTAACATACCTATTACCTCACCTCACACACTTGTCATATCTTTGTGGCGAGAACTTGTAAAATCTACTCTTTGCAATTTTGAAATATACAATAAATTATAGTCACTATGTTACAATAGATCATTGTAACTTATTCTGTTCAAGTGAAACTTTGTACCCTTGGAGTAACATCTTTCTTTCCCCTGATCCATTCTGCCACCAGTGTTTGGTAACAATCATTCTGCTCTCTGTTTTTATGAGTCTGATACTTTTAGATTGCAAAGAAAGGTGAGAACATGTAGTGTTTGTCTTTCTGTGCCTAGCTTTTTCACTTCACATAATGTGTAGATTCGTCAACAGTTCCTGTAAACTGCATGGAAGTCACAACTTGGGGCTCTACCACCAATACAGGGAGCTTCAGAGAACTCTATGTGTTTCAAACAAGTTTAGTTCTGTATCCTTGCCTTCAGAGAGAAGATAGTCTTTTAACACCAATAAAGAAAATTCAACAAAAGAAAATAAACATAAGTGAAGTTACACGGCCAACTTCACCCAGGCTAAGAATACAAATCATTGGGAGACCCGGCAAGATGGCGTCGTAGAAGCGACTCAGGATTGCAGCTCTCAGTGACGGCGCAGAGGGTGAGTCCTAGCCGCATTCTCGGATGGACTTTTCTAGCCCACAGAGCGTTGAAAGTCCCACAGGACGCTAGTAAAGTAAAACCGGCTAACGCAGCCCTTTGGCGCGGCCGCTTCGGCCGGCGCCGCTTCGGCCGGCGCCGCAGCAGGACCCGGCACGGAACTCACTGGTCTGGGCGCCCTGTTAAACCGGCAATCTGAGAGTTTGAAGGGCAGATTGGCGCGTCCATCTGATTGAACGGGACTTGGACAGTGAGCCAGACCAGGAGTTTCCTGGGAGTTTCCTGGGAAGCGTGATATGAGCCGGTGAAGTGGGCAGCGGCACGGGAGATCGCACGGATCCCAGTGCCCTATCGGCAGGCTCCTGGGGCGCCAGTGAGAGAGTCGAACTTTAAGCTTGCGGAGAGGGAGGGAGGGAGAGAGAGAGAGGACGGACTCTGAGGCAGGGAGCTGGGTAATCGGGCTCAGCGAGTCCCACCCTCACAGGGACAAGCAGGGCAATGACTGGAGACGCTTGGCGCTGAGAGTTTTGCTGCCGGCATCTAGGACGGTGCAGCCCGGTGAGGGAGGGGCGTCCACCACCGCTGACACAATCCGCCCCTATTGAAGCACCGCCCAGGGCCGAAGCAGCCTGCCGTTGCCGAGGCAACCTGCCATAACAGAGAGACTCCCAAGAGACGGGAGCTCTCCACAGCAGAAGGGAGCCCAGCAACAACAGGGCAGAACCGCGCTAGTGGGTCAGAGCCCCGGCAGGCAAATAGTGAATAGACTGCCACCTAGTGGGGCAGGACAGTGCAACAGATACTCATAAAGAAAGCCCCAACTCCCTGAAACAGTGCATATAAGGGGGGGAAATAAAAGGGTGGTGTTTTATGAGTTCTATTACAGCAGACATAAACAACCTCCCAACAACACTGAATGAACAACGGAGCTCACAGCTCAGCACTGGAGCTACTATAAAGCACAAACCGTCTCCTTAAGCAGCTCCCTGACCCCTGTATATCCAAAGAGTCACCACAAAAAAAGGACTAATCAGACTGACATTTGGCGGGCATCATTCTGGAACAAAGACAGCAGAAGAAGAAACTGGTATCATCCCTCACTCTTCCACAGCTGCTACAGGTATACTCCAGACAAACAGGGCCTGGAGTGGACCTCAGAACTCATACAGCAGAGGGGCTAGACCACTAGAAGGAAAACTAAGTAACAAAAATACTTCATCATCAACAATCTCAGCATCCACACAGAGACCCAATTGAAAAATCAGCAACTACAAAGACGACAGGCGGATAAATCCATAAAGATGGGAAGAAACCAGCGCAAAAAGGAGGAAAACACCCGAAACCAAAACACCTCACCTCCTACAGAGGACCAAAACTCCTCACCAGCAAGGGAACAAAGCTGGACGGAGAATGAGTGTGACGAAATGACGGAATCAGACTTCAGAAAGTGGATAATGAGAAACTTCATTGACCTAAAAGAACATGTTCTAAATCAGTGCAAAGAAACTAAGAACCTTGAAAAAAGATTTGAAAAAAAATTCGAGGAATTGATAACAAGAATGGAAAACTTAGAGAGGAATATGAATGAATTGAAGGAGCTGAAAAACACAACACGAGAACTTCGTGAAGCATGCACAAGTTTCAACAGCCGAATTGACCAAGCAGAAGAAAGAATATCAGAAATTGAAGATCAACTCAATGAAATAAAACGTGAAACCAAGATTAAAGAAAAAAGCACAAAAAGGAATGAACAAAATCTCCAAGAAATGTGGGACTATGTGAAGAGACCCAACCTACGTTTGATAGGTGTACCAGAATGTGATCAAGAGAATGAATCTAAGCTGGAAAACACTCTTCAGGATATTATCCAGGAAAATTTCCCCAACCTAGCAAGACAGGTCAATACTGAACTCCAGGAAATACAGAGAACACCACAAAGATACTCCGCAAGAAGAGCAACCCCAAGGCACATAATCATCAGATTCACCAGGGTTGAAACGAAGGAGAAAATACTTAGGGCAGCCAGAGAGAAAGGTCAGGTCACCCACAAAGGGAAGCCCATCAGACTCACAGCAGATCTCTCGGCAGAGACTCTACAAGCCAGAAGAGAGTGGGGGCCAATATTCAACATCCTTAAAGAAAAGAGCTTTCAACCCAGAATTTCATATCCAGCCAAACTGAGCTTCATAAGTGAAGGAAAAATAAAATCCTTCACGAACAAGCAAGTACTCAGAGATTTTGTTACCACTAGGCCTGCTTTACAAGAGCTCCTGAAAGAGGCACTACACATAGAAAGAAACAACCAGTTCCAGCCATCCTAAAAGCATACCAAATGCTAAAGACCATCAACAAAATGAAGAATGTACATGAACCAATGGGCAAAACAGCCAGATAGCATCAAAATGGCAGTATCAAATTCACACATAACAATATTAACCCTGAATGTAAATGGGCTAAATGCACCAATCAAAAGACACAGACTGGCAAATTGGATAAAAAACCAAAACCCATCAGTGTGCTGTATTCAGGAAACCCACCTCACACACAAAGATACACAAAGGCTCAAAATAAAAGGATGGAGGAAGATTTACCAAGCAAATGGAGAGCAAAAAAAAGCAGGAGTTGCAATTCTCATCTCTGATAAAATAGACTTTAAAGCAACGAAGATCAAAAGGGACAAAGAAGGTCACTACATAATGGTAAAAGGATCAATACAACAAGAAGAGCTAACGATTCTAAATATATATGGACCCAACGTAGGAGCACCCAGATATATAAGGCAAGTTCTTAATGACTTACAAAGAGACTTAGACTCCCACACAATAATAGTGGGAGACTTTAACACTCCACTGTCAATAGCAGACAGATCAACCAGACAGAAAATTAACAAGGATATCCAGGACTTGAACTCAGACCTGGAACAAGCAAACCTGATAGACATTTACAGAACTCTCCACCCCAAATCCACAGAATATACATTCTTCTCAGCACCACATCACACCTACTCCAAAATTGACCACATAATTGGAAGTAAAGCACTCCTCAGCAAATGCAAAACAACGGAAATCATAACTAACAGTCTCTCAGACCATAGTGCAATCAAGTTGGAACTCAGAATTCAGAAAATAACTCAGAACCGCACAGCTTCATGGAAACTGAACAACTGGCTCTTGAATGTTGATTGGATAAACAATGAAATGAAGGCAGAAATAAAGAAGTTCTTTGAAACCAACGAGAACGAAGACACAACGTACCAGAATCTCTGGGACACATTTAAAGCAGTCTGTAGAGGAAAATATATAGCAATAAGTGCCCACATGAGAAAAGTGGAGAGATCCAAAATTGACACCCTATCGTCAAAATTGAAAGAGCTAGAGGAGCAAGATCAAAAAAGCTCAAAACCTAGCCGAAGACAAGAAATAACTAAGATCAGAGCAGAACTGAAGGAGATAGAGACAAGAAAAACCCTTCAAAAAATCAACAAATCTAAGAGCTGGTTTTTTGAAAAGATCAACAAAATAGACAGACCACTAGCCAGACTGATAAAAAAGAAAAGAGAGAACAACCAAATAGATGCAATAAAAAACGATAAAGGGGAAATCACCACAGATTCCACAGAAATTCAAACCATCATCAGAGAATACTACAAACAACTCTATGCACACAAACTAGTAAATCAGGAAGAAATGGATAAATTCCTGGATGCCTGTGTCCTCCCAAGCCTAAACCAGGAGGAAGCTGAAACTATGAATAGACCAATAACAAGGTCAGAAGTTGAGGCAGCAATTAAGAGCCTACCACACAAAAAAAGCCCAGGTCCAGATGGGTTCACAGCTGAATTCTACCAGACACACAAAGAGGATCTGGTACCATTCCTTCTGAAACTATTCCAAATAATCCAAAAAGAGGGAACCCTTCCCAAATCATTTTATGAGACCAACATCATCCTGATACCAAAACCTGGCAGAGACTCAACAAGAAAAGAAAACTTCAGGCCAATATCCATGATGAACATAGATGCAAAAATCTTCAATAAAATACTGGCAAATCGATTGCAACAGCACATTAAAAAACTTATCCATCATGATCAAGTAGGATTCATCCCGGGCATGCAAGGCTGGTTCAACATACGCAAGTCTATAAATGTAATTCACCACATAAACAGAAGCAAAAACAAAAACCACATGATTATCTCAATTGACGCAGAGAAGGCATTTGACAAAATTCAACAGCCCTTTATGCTAAAAACCCTCAATAAACTTGGTATTGATGGAACATATCTCAAAGTAATAAAAGCTATTTATGACAAACCAACAGCCAATATCATACTTAATGGGCAAAAGCTGGAAGCATTCCCTTTGAAATCCGGCACTAGACAAGGATGCCCTCTCTCACCACTTCTATTCAACATAGTACTGGAAGTTCTAGCCAGAGCAATAAGGCAAGAAAAAGAAATAAAGGGTATTCAAATAGGAAAGGTGGAAGCCAAATTGTCTCTATTTGCAGACGACATGATAGTATACCTAGAAGACCCCATCACCTCAGCCCAAAAGCTCCTGCAACTGATAAGCAACTTCAGCAAAGTCTCAGGATACAAAATCAATGTGCAAAAATCACAAGCATTCCTATACACCAATAACAGACTTAAAGAGAACCAAATTAAGAACGAACTGCCATTCACAATCGCTACAAAGAAAATAAAATACCTAGGAATACAACTCACTAGGAATGTAAGGGACCTCTTTAAGGAAAACTACAAACACCTGCTCAATGAAATAAGAGAGGACACAAACAGATGGAGAAACGTTCCATGTTCGTGGTTAGGAAGAATCAATATTGTGAAAATGGCTATACTGCCCAAAGTAATTTACACATTCAATGCTATCCCCATCAAACTACCATTGAATTTCTTCATAGAACTGGAAAAAAACACCATGAATTTCATATGGAACCAAAAAAGAGCCCGCATAGCCAAGTCAATTCTAAGCAAAAAGAACACAGCGGGAGGCATCACGCTACCAGACTTCAAACTACACTACAAGGCTACAGTAATCAAAACAGCATGGTACTGGTACCAAAACAGAGATATAGACCAATGGAACAGAACAGAAACATCGGAGGCAACACAACATATCTACAACCATATCATCTTTGATAAACCAGACAAAAGCAGGCAATGGGGAAAGGATTCCCTATTTAATAAATGGTGTTGGGAAAACTGGCTAGCCATGTGCAGAAAGCAGAAACTGGACCCCTTCCTGACACCTTACACTAAAATTAACTCCAGATGGATTAAAGACTTAAATGTAAGACCTGACACCATAAAAACCCTAGAAGAAAATCTAGGCAAAACCGTTCAGGACATAGGAGTAGGCAAGGACTTCATGAACAAAACACCAAAAGCATTGGCAACAAAAGCCAAAATAGACAAATGGGACCTAATCAAACTCCACAGCTTCTGCACGGCAAAAGAAACAGTCACTAGAGTGAATCGACAACCATCAGAATGGGAAAAAATCTTTGCAGTTTACACATCTGACAAAGGGCTGATATCCAGAATTTACAAAGAACTCAAACAGATTTACAGAAAAAAAACAAACAAGCCCATTCAAAAATGGGCAAAGGATATGAACAGACACTTTACAAAAGAAGACATACATGAGGCCAACAAACATATGAAAAAGTGCTCATCATCATTGGTCATTAGAGAGATGCAAATCAAAACCACATTGAGATATCATCTCACACCAGTTAGAATGGCGATCATTAAAAAATCTGGAGATAGCAGATGCTGGAGAGGATGTGGAGAAATAGGAACACTCTTACACTGTTGGTGGGAGTGTAAATGAGTTCAACCATTGTGGAAGACAGTGTGGCGATTCCTCAGGGACCTAGAAATAGAAATTCCATTTGACCCAGCAATCCCATTACTGGGTATCTATCCAAAAGACTGTGAACCGTTCTACTATAAGGACACATGCACACGAATGTTCATTGCAGCACTGTTTACAATAGCAAAGACCTGGAACCAACCCAAATGCCCATCGATGATAGACTGGACTGGGAAAATGTGGCACATATACACCATGGAATATTATGCAGCAATCAGAAATGATGAGTTTGTGTCCTTTGTAGGGACATGGATGAATCTGGAGAACATCATTCTCAGCAAACTGACACAAGAACAGAAAATGAAACACCGCATAGGCGGGTGATGAACAATGAGAACACATGGACACAGAGAAGGGAGTACTACACACTGGGGTCTACTGGGGGGAATAGGGGAGGGACAGCGGTAGCGGGAGCAGGGGAGGGATAGCATGGGGAGAAATGCCAAATGTGGATGAAGGGGTGGAAGGCAGCAAAACACACTGCCATGTGTGTACCTATGCAACTATCTTGCATGTTCTGCACATGTACCCCAAAACCTAAAACACAATAAAAAATAAAAAATAAAAAATAAATAAAATAAAATAACAAATAAAAAATAAAGCTGCTCCATATTCTTAAGATAACTTTTATCTGTTTGACATACAAACAACAACAGAAAAACAATTTCTGACTTGATAAGAGGTCCTACTAGCAGTAGAAAATTTGATTGGGGTTGCCAACATACCATGCAAATCTGAGCTGCCTGTCATGATCTGGCTGTTACCTGACCACAGAAGCCATCAATTTTTGCATTTGCAATAGCATCCTATGGTGAAGTAAGGGAGCATATACAATATTGGGCTTGAACAACTCCTGAAAACACAACTAAGTTACATGAAAAAGAGGCTCAAATTCCAATAAATCTACTTTAATCATATTTTTAAATTTAAATTCAATTGTCATAAATAATAATTGTATATATATGTATGGGGTACAATGTGATATCATGATACATGTATACATTGTGGAATGATTAAATCAAGCTAATTAACATACCTATTACCTCACCTCACACACTTGTCATATCTTTGTGGCGAGAACTTGTAAAATCTACTCTTTGCAATTTTGAAATATACAATAAATTATAGTCACTATGTTACAATAGATCATTGTAACTTATTCTGTTCAAGTGAAACTTTGTACCCTTGGAGTAACATCTTTCTTTCCCCTGATCCATTCTGCCACCAGTGTTTGGTAACAATCATTCTGCTCTCTGTTTTTATGAGTCTGATACTTTTAGATTGCAAAGAAAGGTGAGAACATGTAGTGTTTGTCTTTCTGTGCCTAGCTTTTTCACTTCACATAATGTGTAGATTCGTCAACAGTTCCTGTAAACTGCATGGAAGTCACAACTTGGGGCTCTACCACCAATACAGGGAGCTTCAGAGAACTCTATGTGTTTCAAACAAGTTTAGTTCTGTATCCTTGCCTTCAGAGAGAAGATAGTCTTTTAACACCAATAAAGAAAATTCAACAAAAGAAAATAAACATAAGTGAAGTTACACGGCCAACTTCACCCAGGCTAAGAATACAAATCATTGGGAGACCCGGCAAGATGGCGTCGTAGAAGCGACTCAGGATTGCAGCTCTCAGTGACGGCGCAGAGGGTGAGTCCTAGCCGCATTCTCGGATGGACTTTTCTAGCCCACAGAGCGTTGAAAGTCCCACAGGACGCTAGTAAAGTAAAACCGGCTAACGCAGCCCTTTGGCGCGGCCGCTTCGGCCGGCGCCGCTTCGGCCGGCGCCGCAGCAGGACCCGGCACGGAACTCACTGGTCTGGGCGCCCTGTTAAACCGGCAATCTGAGAGTTTGAAGGGCAGATTGGCGCGTCCATCTGATTGAACGGGACTTGGACAGTGAGCCAGACCAGGAGTTTCCTGGGAGTTTCCTGGGAAGCGTGATATGAGCCGGTGAAGTGGGCAGCGGCACGGGAGATCGCACGGATCCCAGTGCCCTATCGGCAGGCTCCTGGGGCGCCAGTGAGAGAGTCGAACTTTAAGCTTGCGGAGAGGGAGGGAGGGAGAGAGAGAGAGGACGGACTCTGAGGCAGGGAGCTGGGTAATCGGGCTCAGCGAGTCCCACCCTCACAGGGACAAGCAGGGCAATGACTGGAGACGCTTGGCGCTGAGAGTTTTGCTGCCGGCATCTAGGACGGTGCAGCCCGGTGAGGGAGGGGCGTCCACCACCGCTGACACAATCCGCCCCTATTGAAGCACCGCCCAGGGCCGAAGCAGCCTGCCGTTGCCGAGGCAACCTGCCATAACAGAGAGACTCCCAAGAGACGGGAGCTCTCCACAGCAGAAGGGAGCCCAGCAACAACAGGGCAGAACCGCGCTAGTGGGTCAGAGCCCCGGCAGGCAAATAGTGAATAGACTGCCACCTAGTGGGGCAGGACAGTGCAACAGATACTCATAAAGAAAGCCCCAACTCCCTGAAACAGTGCATATAAGGGGGGGAAATAAAAGGGTGGTGTTTTATGAGTTCTATTACAGCAGACATAAACAACCTCCCAACAACACTGAATGAACAACGGAGCTCACAGCTCAGCACTGGAGCTACTATAAAGCACAAACCGTCTCCTTAAGCAGCTCCCTGACCCCTGTATATCCAAAGAGTCACCACAAAAAAAGGACTAATCAGACTGACATTTGGCGGGCATCATTCTGGAACAAAGACAGCAGAAGAAGAAACTGGTATCATCCCTCACTCTTCCACAGCTGCTACAGGTATACTCCAGACAAACAGGGCCTGGAGTGGACCTCAGAACTCATACAGCAGAGGGGCTAGACCACTAGAAGGAAAACTAAGTAACAAAAATACTTCATCATCAACAATCTCAGCATCCACACAGAGACCCAATTGAAAAATCAGCAACTACAAAGACGACAGGCGGATAAATCCATAAAGATGGGAAGAAACCAGCGCAAAAAGGAGGAAAACACCCGAAACCAAAACACCTCACCTCCTACAGAGGACCAAAACTCCTCACCAGCAAGGGAACAAAGCTGGACGGAGAATGAGTGTGACGAAATGACGGAATCAGACTTCAGAAAGTGGATAATGAGAAACTTCATTGACCTAAAAGAACATGTTCTAAATCAGTGCAAAGAAACTAAGAACCTTGAAAAAAGATTTGAAAAAAAATTCGAGGAATTGATAACAAGAATGGAAAACTTAGAGAGGAATATGAATGAATTGAAGGAGCTGAAAAACACAACACGAGAACTTCGTGAAGCATGCACAAGTTTCAACAGCCGAATTGACCAAGCAGAAGAAAGAATATCAGAAATTGAAGATCAACTCAATGAAATAAAACGTGAAACCAAGATTAAAGAAAAAAGCACAAAAAGGAATGAACAAAATCTCCAAGAAATGTGGGACTATGTGAAGAGACCCAACCTACGTTTGATAGGTGTACCAGAATGTGATCAAGAGAATGAATCTAAGCTGGAAAACACTCTTCAGGATATTATCCAGGAAAATTTCCCCAACCTAGCAAGACAGGTCAATACTGAACTCCAGGAAATACAGAGAACACCACAAAGATACTCCGCAAGAAGAGCAACCCCAAGGCACATAATCATCAGATTCACCAGGGTTGAAACGAAGGAGAAAATACTTAGGGCAGCCAGAGAGAAAGGTCAGGTCACCCACAAAGGGAAGCCCATCAGACTCACAGCAGATCTCTCGGCAGAGACTCTACAAGCCAGAAGAGAGTGGGGGCCAATATTCAACATCCTTAAAGAAAAGAGCTTTCAACCCAGAATTTCATATCCAGCCAAACTGAGCTTCATAAGTGAAGGAAAAATAAAATCCTTCACGAACAAGCAAGTACTCAGAGATTTTGTTACCACTAGGCCTGCTTTACAAGAGCTCCTGAAAGAGGCACTACACATAGAAAGAAACAACCAGTTCCAGCCATCCTAAAAGCATACCAAATGCTAAAGACCATCAACAAAATGAAGAATGTACATGAACCAATGGGCAAAACAGCCAGATAGCATCAAAATGGCAGTATCAAATTCACACATAACAATATTAACCCTGAATGTAAATGGGCTAAATGCACCAATCAAAAGACACAGACTGGCAAATTGGATAAAAAACCAAAACCCATCAGTGTGCTGTATTCAGGAAACCCACCTCACACACAAAGATACACAAAGGCTCAAAATAAAAGGATGGAGGAAGATTTACCAAGCAAATGGAGAGCAAAAAAAAGCAGGAGTTGCAATTCTCATCTCTGATAAAATAGACTTTAAAGCAACGAAGATCAAAAGGGACAAAGAAGGTCACTACATAATGGTAAAAGGATCAATACAACAAGAAGAGCTAACGATTCTAAATATATATGGACCCAACGTAGGAGCACCCAGATATATAAGGCAAGTTCTTAATGACTTACAAAGAGACTTAGACTCCCACACAATAATAGTGGGAGACTTTAACACTCCACTGTCAATAGCAGACAGATCAACCAGACAGAAAATTAACAAGGATATCCAGGACTTGAACTCAGACCTGGAACAAGCAAACCTGATAGACATTTACAGAACTCTCCACCCCAAATCCACAGAATATACATTCTTCTCAGCACCACATCACACCTACTCCAAAATTGACCACATAATTGGAAGTAAAGCACTCCTCAGCAAATGCAAAACAACGGAAATCATAACTAACAGTCTCTCAGACCATAGTGCAATCAAGTTGGAACTCAGAATTCAGAAAATAACTCAGAACCGCACAGCTTCATGGAAACTGAACAACTGGCTCTTGAATGTTGATTGGATAAACAATGAAATGAAGGCAGAAATAAAGAAGTTCTTTGAAACCAACGAGAACGAAGACACAACGTACCAGAATCTCTGGGACACATTTAAAGCAGTCTGTAGAGGAAAATATATAGCAATAAGTGCCCACATGAGAAAAGTGGAGAGATCCAAAATTGACACCCTATCGTCAAAATTGAAAGAGCTAGAGGAGCAAGATCAAAAAAGCTCAAAACCTAGCCGAAGACAAGAAATAACTAAGATCAGAGCAGAACTGAAGGAGATAGAGACAAGAAAAACCCTTCAAAAAATCAACAAATCTAAGAGCTGGTTTTTTGAAAAGATCAACAAAATAGACAGACCACTAGCCAGACTGATAAAAAAGAAAAGAGAGAACAACCAAATAGATGCAATAAAAAACGATAAAGGGGAAATCACCACAGATTCCACAGAAATTCAAACCATCATCAGAGAATACTACAAACAACTCTATGCACACAAACTAGTAAATCAGGAAGAAATGGATAAATTCCTGGATGCCTGTGTCCTCCCAAGCCTAAACCAGGAGGAAGCTGAAACTATGAATAGACCAATAACAAGGTCAGAAGTTGAGGCAGCAATTAAGAGCCTACCACACAAAAAAAGCCCAGGTCCAGATGGGTTCACAGCTGAATTCTACCAGACACACAAAGAGGATCTGGTACCATTCCTTCTGAAACTATTCCAAATAATCCAAAAAGAGGGAACCCTTCCCAAATCATTTTATGAGACCAACATCATCCTGATACCAAAACCTGGCAGAGACTCAACAAGAAAAGAAAACTTCAGGCCAATATCCATGATGAACATAGATGCAAAAATCTTCAATAAAATACTGGCAAATCGATTGCAACAGCACATTAAAAAACTTATCCATCATGATCAAGTAGGATTCATCCCGGGCATGCAAGGCTGGTTCAACATACGCAAGTCTATAAATGTAATTCACCACATAAACAGAAGCAAAAACAAAAACCACATGATTATCTCAATTGACGCAGAGAAGGCATTTGACAAAATTCAACAGCCCTTTATGCTAAAAACCCTCAATAAACTTGGTATTGATGGAACATATCTCAAAGTAATAAAAGCTATTTATGACAAACCAACAGCCAATATCATACTTAATGGGCAAAAGCTGGAAGCATTCCCTTTGAAATCCGGCACTAGACAAGGATGCCCTCTCTCACCACTTCTATTCAACATAGTACTGGAAGTTCTAGCCAGAGCAATAAGGCAAGAAAAAGAAATAAAGGGTATTCAAATAGGAAAGGTGGAAGCCAAATTGTCTCTATTTGCAGACGACATGATAGTATACCTAGAAGACCCCATCACCTCAGCCCAAAAGCTCCTGCAACTGATAAGCAACTTCAGCAAAGTCTCAGGATACAAAATCAATGTGCAAAAATCACAAGCATTCCTATACACCAATAACAGACTTAAAGAGAACCAAATTAAGAACGAACTGCCATTCACAATCGCTACAAAGAAAATAAAATACCTAGGAATACAACTCACTAGGAATGTAAGGGACCTCTTTAAGGAAAACTACAAACACCTGCTCAATGAAATAAGAGAGGACACAAACAGATGGAGAAACGTTCCATGTTCGTGGTTAGGAAGAATCAATATTGTGAAAATGGCTATACTGCCCAAAGTAATTTACACATTCAATGCTATCCCCATCAAACTACCATTGAATTTCTTCATAGAACTGGAAAAAAACACCATGAATTTCATATGGAACCAAAAAAGAGCCCGCATAGCCAAGTCAATTCTAAGCAAAAAGAACACAGCGGGAGGCATCACGCTACCAGACTTCAAACTACACTACAAGGCTACAGTAATCAAAACAGCATGGTACTGGTACCAAAACAGAGATATAGACCAATGGAACAGAACAGAAACATCGGAGGCAACACAACATATCTACAACCATATCATCTTTGATAAACCAGACAAAAGCAGGCAATGGGGAAAGGATTCCCTATTTAATAAATGGTGTTGGGAAAACTGGCTAGCCATGTGCAGAAAGCAGAAACTGGACCCCTTCCTGACACCTTACACTAAAATTAACTCCAGATGGATTAAAGACTTAAATGTAAGACCTGACACCATAAAAACCCTAGAAGAAAATCTAGGCAAAACCGTTCAGGACATAGGAGTAGGCAAGGACTTCATGAACAAAACACCAAAAGCATTGGCAACAAAAGCCAAAATAGACAAATGGGACCTAATCAAACTCCACAGCTTCTGCACGGCAAAAGAAACAGTCACTAGAGTGAATCGACAACCATCAGAATGGGAAAAAATCTTTGCAGTTTACACATCTGACAAAGGGCTGATATCCAGAATTTACAAAGAACTCAAACAGATTTACAGAAAAAAAACAAACAAGCCCATTCAAAAATGGGCAAAGGATATGAACAGACACTTTACAAAAGAAGACATACATGAGGCCAACAAACATATGAAAAAGTGCTCATCATCATTGGTCATTAGAGAGATGCAAATCAAAACCACATTGAGATATCATCTCACACCAGTTAGAATGGCGATCATTAAAAAATCTGGAGATAGCAGATGCTGGAGAGGATGTGGAGAAATAGGAACACTCTTACACTGTTGGTGGGAGTGTAAATGAGTTCAACCATTGTGGAAGACAGTGTGGCGATTCCTCAGGGACCTAGAAATAGAAATTCCATTTGACCCAGCAATCCCATTACTGGGTATCTATCCAAAAGACTGTGAACCGTTCTACTATAAGGACACATGCACACGAATGTTCATTGCAGCACTGTTTACAATAGCAAAGACCTGGAACCAACCCAAATGCCCATCGATGATAGACTGGACTGGGAAAATGTGGCACATATACACCATGGAATATTATGCAGCAATCAGAAATGATGAGTTTGTGTCCTTTGTAGGGACATGGATGAATCTGGAGAACATCATTCTCAGCAAACTGACACAAGAACAGAAAAAGAAATACCGCATATACTCACTCATAGGCGGGTGAGAAAAATGAGAACACATGGACACAGAGAGGCGGTCTACTATACACTGGGGACTGTTGGGGGAAATGGGGGAGGGACAGCGGGGGGGGCTGGGGGGGGATAGCCTGGGGATGAATACCAAGTGTGGGTGAGGGGGAGGAAGGCAGCAAAACACACTGCCATGTGTGTACCTATGCAACTATCTTGCACGTTCTGCACATGTACCCCAAAACCTATAATGCAATAAAAATTTAAAAAAAAAAAAAAAAAAAAAAAAAAAAAAAAAAAATGTGTAGATTCATCTATGTTGTTGTAAATGACACATTTCTTTCTTTACAAAGGCTTTGTATTGTGTATATCTACCCCATTTTCTTTATCCATTCATCCACTGATGGGCACATAAATTGTCTCCATATCTTGGCAATTGTAAACAATGTTGCAATGGATGTGGGAGTCAGCTATCTCTTCAATATACTGATTTCTTTTCCTTGAGATGTGTATTCAGAATATGTATCTGGATCATATAGTAATTCTATTCTTAGTTTTTTGAAAAAATTATAATTTTTTCCAAAATTGATATACTAATTTATGTTCCCACTGACATTATACAAGTTTCCTTTTTCTCCACATCCTTGCCAACACTTGTTACCTGTTATCTTTTTAAGGATAGCCATTCTAACAGGTGTAGGGTGATAGCTTATTCTGGTTTCAATTTATATTCTCTGATTATTAGTGATGTTGAGCATTTTTTCATACACATGATAGCCATTTGTATGTCTTCTTTTGAGAACTCTATCTGATTTGTCTATTTTTTTTTTTAGTGGAACTGTTTGTTTTCTTGCTACTGAGTTGTTTGAGTTTATTACACAGTGTGGATATAAGCCCCTTATCAGATATAGGATTTGGAATATTTTATCCAAATCTGTAGATGGTTTCTTTTAAAGGTTAATTGTCATTTGCTGTGGAGAACATTTTAATTTGATGCAATCCTATTTGTCTATGTTTGCCTGTGCTTGCTTTTGTTGCCTCCCCTACCCCCTGCCAAAGCATGGTCATAGCCAATGAATATTGGATATAAATGGTTCTACATCTATGCTGGTGTATTAGAGTTATCCAGAGACACAGAACCAAGTGTATATAAATCTAGAGTGAGATTTATTATAAAGAATCAGTTTACACATGTATGGAGGCTGAAAAGTCTCAGCATCTGCCTTATGCAAACTGGAGAATCCGGAACACTGGGGATGTAAATTCAAATTTCAGTTTAAAGACTTGAGAAATGGAAGTGTCCATGGTGTAAGTTCCAGTTCAGTGGCAGAAGAACTTTGTCTCAGCTCAAGCAGCCAAGTTAAGACAGAAAATTCAACCTTCCTCCACCTTTTTTGTTCTAATCAAGTCTTCATGCATTGTTGATGCTTATCCAGTGCAATCTACTTTACTCATTCACCAGTTCAAGTGCCGCTCTCTTCGGGAAACACGCTCACAGACACACCCAGAAATAATGTGATATAACCAGGTATCTGGGAATTCCTTGGCCCAGTATAGGTGACAGATAGAGTTCCTCATCATAGCTAGGAACACCTAAAAGTAAATGACTGTAGTATTATGTTCTTGCTCAGGCATGATGCAGAACAATGGTGAAAGAAAATCTACCAATGGGAAGAACTCAAAAGAGTATACCTGGTAGTTCAGTCTGCTTGGAAAAGAGGTGAATAAATGTCAGAGTCACGCTGTTTTATGAGGAATGACTAATGATTTGGTTGGATGGTGGTGGACTTAGAAGGAAAACTATTGGAACATAGGTTACCAAGAAGCCTGGGGGGATGTCATAGATCTCACAAAATGGACACAAAACACAAGGATATTTTCATCTTTTGTAAATGCCCACCAAATGGCAACTACTGCAGATCAGGCTCTTGGTAATCATGTGGAAATGATGGCCCATTATACAGACATCAGTGGACCTTCCTGCCCAGCCATGCTGAACCGAGTGGCTGTGGAAGTGGCTACAGAAGCAGGCTTGAACTCAGCAGCATGGATTATGTCCAGCTATTGGTGAGTTCCCAAGCTGTCAACAACGTAAGATAAAGTAACACTGAGCCACCAATATGATAATGTTTCCCAAGTGAACAAGCCAGCACCTGGTGACAATTTTATTCCATTGGGCCACCCATCACAGAAGAGGAAGCAATTTGCTCTTCTTGGAATAAATAGTTATTCTGGAAATGGATTTGTCTTCATTGCCAGCAGTGATCCTGCCAAAACACCATTCATGATTTTGGAGATTGCATTACTCACTATCAGGAAATTTTCCACTGCATTTCTTCTGAAAAAGAGAATTATTTTAAAGCAAATGAAGTTTCACAATAGGTCTTTGCCAGTGGAATTCATAGTTCCATATACTTTGGCCCCTGCCTAATTGAATAGTGGAATGTACTACTGGCCTGATAGAATGGTGGAAGGGCTTCAGAAGACAGAACACCTTTCAGGTAACAGGTTATATCCTATGTGCAGAAGTTAAGTTCCAGATCTCATACACCAAAAGTGCTTCTATTTCTCCCATAGCTACACTTCATGGGTTCAGGATCTAAGGAATGAAAGTAGAAGCTTTTCTCCTGTTGCTATACCTAATGAACTACAACTGTGGCTTCCTAATGGTTTAGAAGTCGTAGCCTCCTAAGGAGAAATGTTCTTACTAAGAGCACATCAGGCACAATGTCAGAAGGAAGATGAGAACTATATTTTTCAGAGTATCTTGTCCTTTATGTTAGAGTTTGCCAACAGAAAGAAATTGCATGCGATTCTAAAGGCAGCAGGGAAAAAAGCCGAATCCACAGTTTTCCGGAGATGGTTGTACCCAGATGAGGGTATTTATTGGTTACAAGTTCTTACATTACACATTTTACTCATTTTTGTCTAAACCCAGTATTCAATATGCTGTGACATTTTATTTGACTCTATCTTGATATTTCAGCTTTTTACGGTTTATCAATTTGTTACATTGAACTATTATAAAAAGAATTGTGAGATCTCACATTATTATTCCTTATTTTCAAAAACTTTACTAGGTATTTAAAAAATCTTACCAATCCCCTGCAATAATAACAGGTCAAAATCTCAAACTGGATTCTTTCATTCAAAACTGTTTGTTGTGTCTGTGTTCAATAGCATGAATAGTTGATGAACATCTTAAATATTGTAAGCAATCCGGTTAAAATCCTACCTCTTTCATGAACATTTTTCTTATCATTGTTGTTCTCTAAGTCTGTAATTCCACAGCCCACAGTACAGCCCAAATTGCACTATAAAGTGGGTACAATTTTCCTAAAACATATTAAGCATGTATTGTGCTACTGGAATGCTAGCTGTATTAAAAGTTGCTGGTGAGACTTGACAGGGAGAAAATGGGGTCCAGTATGCTCCTCTAAAAACTTCTTACCACTTATCCTATTTCCCCATTAATAAGTTTATTGGAAAGAAAACCCAAAGATTGAATAGCAGGAAAGTGATTTTCAGATAGACTATTTGGCCATCTTCAGAGATATTGAACAAGAAATGAGTCACTCACCTCAGGAAAATCAGGCTACTCCACAGAAAGGTCACTAAACACAGAAGTAAGAGGTACATAGTCCTGGCAGTACTCTGACAGTTTCCCATTCCATTGCACTCTGAAGCAACTGATTGAATCAAGAAAGAGATATTATCTAAATTAAAAAACATATGCAGCATATTCCCTGGAGGTCCAGGATGCCTCCCCTATGTGGCAGCAGCTAGAGTCCTGCCTTAGACACCAGCAACATCTGCTGAGAGTGAAATGGAGTGATGTAAAAGCCCCATAACATCACCTTTCCTGATTTTGCCTCAGGTTGAATATCAACATTTATCTGTTTGTAAGTGGTAATGATTGAAGGATTTATGGTAAGAATTTCAACATCACTTTATAGTCTTCTGTGGAGGTAGAAATCTAAGAAAAGAATTTTTGATAAACTAGTCCATCCTTGAGGAGTGATATTTCATTTCCATTTATTGCAAATATGTGGTTTTCAAAATGAAATTAAATTCAGCCCAGGAGCAGCCAGAGAGCAATGAAAAGAAACAGCAGCAATTCCCTTTTTCTGGTTTTAGCAGCTCGTATTTGCTCGTTTCTCCAGACACTTTTCAGACCAGGCAGGTAAGTGTGAGACTGAAGATTGCACAGCAACAAAAATTACGGTCATGGTTACCTAATATCACTGAGAACAAAAGTGTTGTTCTGGTTGTTAATGGAGATCTAAGAACCCCAGAAAGGGGAGGGTAAGGAGAAGTGACCTGAAAAGGAAAGAGATACCCAGTCCTTATCCCAACTTGACTCTTCAATAAATTCTCTATTTCCTGGGGAGAAAACTGTTCATTTTTGTTATATGACAAACAGCATCTTCTGATGAAAAGTCAGAGCCAAAAGAGTGCCTCTGGGAATGATCTTTAGGAAAAAAAAAATTAAAATAAAAAATTAAAAAAACCTAACCTGGCAGTTAGTAGTAAAGGCTAAACTAGATTTTGTTGCTAGTTTTAGCTCTACTACAGAGAAGTTATTTGATAAAGTAATTTTAAAAATGCCATCAACACTGACATAAATGCAAACCAGCCTTAGTTAGAGACATTTTGCTGTTTATTCCAAGAACAACTAAATGCACATAAATAATTAGCTAAAAATACTTATTTGTCCATATTTAAAACCACTATATTATGTCAAAAAGATAAAATCCTGACCTTGGAGACTTATACAATGTAGTATAGAGTCTGCAACTTTGGGATTTAAACCAAAGTCTTAAAAATGGCTGTAATAAAATCTCATGCTGAGAACCTAGGAATATGTCTAATTGTTCTTGGCAAAATGACTTTGCAGATGTATCAAGAAGATTATCGTGTATTATTTGGGTGGGCCTTGCCTTATCACATGAATTTTTTTTTAATTGTACTTTGGACTCTGGAGTACATGTGCACATCCTGCATCCTGCAGTATTGTTGCATAGGTACATACATGCCATGGTGGTTTGCTGTCTCCACCCCCCACTACGCGTCACCTATATCAGGCATTTCTCCCGATATTATCCCTCCCCATCCTTTCCCTCCACCTTGCCCACTGTGCCCCCTCCCCTCCCCTCCACCACCCACCTAGCCCTGTGAATGTTGTTCCCTTCCCTGTGCCTAAGTGTTCCCATTGTTTATCACCCACCTATGAATAAAAAAAAAGGAAAGTGTTTGGTTTCCTGTTCTTGTGTCAGTTTGCTGAGAATAATGGTTTCTAGATTCATCCATGTCTCTACAAAGGACACGAACTCATTTTTTGTGGCTGCATACTATTCCATAGTATAGATGTGCCACAGTTTCTTTGTCCAGTCTATTATTGATGGGCATGTGGGTTGGTTCCAGGTCTTTGCTATCATAAACAGCACTGCAATGAACATACGTGTGCATGAGTTTTTATAATAGAACAGTTTATAATCCTTTGGGTATATACCCAGTAATGAGATTGCTGAGTCAAGTGGAATTTGTATTTCTAGATCCTTGAGGAATCGCCATACTGTCTTCCATAACAGTTGAACTAATTTACACTCCCACCAACAGCCCAAAACTTCCTTAAGCTGATAAGCAACTTCCGCAGAGTCTCAGGATACAAAATCAATGTGCAGAAATCACAAGCATTCCTATACACCAGCAACAGACAAACAGAGAGCCACATGGGTTCCTAAAAGCAGCAGACCTTTCTCAGTTGTAGTGAGGGAGAGAGCTGTGCTTTAAAGAGAGAACCCAAAAGGTGGCTGCAGTAATGTGAGAAAGACTCTTTCGGCTCCTGATGGCTTTGAGGATGGAGGAAGGAAGCCAAAAGCCTACATATATAGTAGTCATTCTCTAGAACTGGAAAAGGCAAGGATATGAACAAATCCTGCTGACACTTAGATTTTAGCTGGGGACACCCAGGTAAGACTTCTGATCTGCAGAACTGTAAGATAAATTTACGTGGTGTTAAGCCACTCAATTTGTGGTCATTTGCTATGGCTTCAATGGAAAACGTACTAGGTCAGAACATACGCTGCAGGGAAGGGGCTTTAAAAGTTTACACAATCTACACACACCTATTACAATTGAGCTGGTTTTTATACGCTCCTCCTGACTCTTTATTTTCCTGATTCATGCTTAATTTTATGCAGCCCCTTGTTCAATAATTCTGCAAGGAGGTCAGTTACTGCCTCCTGAATTTACCTTTGACTCTCAAAGAAGCAAGTTACATAAAGTACCCAAGTTAGTGAAGTCCTCTGATGACAGTATCTACCACAGTCATGTCAGAGGTGTTAAATTAAGATGTGTCTTTCTGACCTCCATAAAGGCAGTGTAGGTCACTTGCATGTATTACACCTCTACTACCTTGAAAGGGATATTCTATGTGTGAGTCAGGGAGGGGGAAAGGTGATTATACTTCTCAGAAAACAGTGTTATACCCACAGTTTTACCCACTGCAGTAGGGTAGTTGTAATATCCTAAAGAAGAGTCAGCTTACAAAGGTGTGAAGCCATGGGGGTATTAGTCTTGACCTAAATTTCACCTTACATGCATCAGGATTAAAATTATTAATGTCTCCTCTTCCCCTTTGACCATCAGTTATAAAAATTTACACCAATATTTTTTTTGTCAGGCTTCTACTGGTACTTCTTGGTAGTGATATAACTTCCTAAGAGAATATTTTGAGGATTTTGGAGTAACCTGACTTTGGTTGGTCTCCAAGTACCCATATAATTTTCTAGTAATCAATAGTCTTAGTTGAGTTACTTTGCATGGAACTATTGAGATTTTTCAGGAAGATAAAATATAGAAGAGAGTATAAAAGTCCTAACTTTTTGAACAGAAGTAATTCAATTTTGTATTTACTAGTTTTAAAATATATTGAGATTTTCAGTTACCAATTTATTACTGATTTCTTGCACAATACAGCTTAGTAAGAGATGGAGCGCCTGCAGTTAAAACTTGTTGATGCTTGGCTTATGGATAAGCATATGGACATTTTTTGTTATTTTTCTATCTGGCTTAAACAACTACCTACTTGCTCATGTTGGATTCAGCTTTCTATGTGTTTCCATGAAATTAAATTTCTTTATCATGTAGTTCAGATACTTCACAGTCTTACTCTTTTCTCTTATTGTTCTATCAATTATTCAGACCACTTGTCTATTTTTTTATTTATGTTAATATTTGTTACATATATGTGTGTGTATATGTTTCTGTATATGTACATATATATTATTTGGGAATGCAAATTTAGAATTGTTATACATTCTTGGGTTTTGAATGTTTTATTACATAAAGGTATATTCTAATTTTTGAGATTTTCCTGTTTCAGAAAGAGGATTGATCTGAATCATGTACTCAGCTATTGTCAGTAGTAGAATAATTCTCTATTCAATCATCAACCAATTTCTTAATTAGTTGCTTTTACAACTCTAAAATTTTCAATTATTTTTAATTCATTTCATTTATCTGCTGAAATTCTCAATCTTTCCTCTTATAAACTTGAACAAGAAAATACAGTTCTTTGGGTATTTCTTCCTGATATCTCACATGTCTGGTTTCTCTGCACATCAGATTCCATTGTCTGTTGTTTTTACTGGTTTTTATTCACATTCCCTTTTTCATATTCTTGTTATTTTTTTATTATGTTAAACACTTCTCTTTGTGAAATTGTAGAATAACCTTGTGGACAATAATTTACTTCTTTGTGTATATTTACTTCTGGAGGATGGTTCCTGGCACAAACAATTCTGGATAACTTTAATTTTTTTTCAGAAAAGTTAAGATGTTTGAGGCTGAGCTATATTGCTCACAAAAAGCTCTGATTTGCTTTCATCCTTGCTACTGTGATGTCACTCTTTGTGGTTCAAACCCAAAATGAAGGGTTTACACTTACGATCTCTCTTATTTAGCTGGCTCTGGTTCTCCAGTTTTCCACTGGGATTACCTATCACACCAATGATGCCAAAACTTGCCCTCAGATATTTACCTGTTATCTACAAAAATCGTAAATGCTCCCATCAAATGTGTCCCACTTGATGGAGTCATTTTCCTTTCCTAATGGTAATCTGTAAGTCTTCATTATCAGTTTATCTCTTTGATACTCTTTAAATAAATCTATTTTATATTTTGTTCAGCTTTTCTATTTGCCCTCTACTTTTGAGGAGTGAGAATAGGGATTTTGGTCTGATTTACCATAATCCGCCATCATCAGTGGTGTACTTACTTTCAGTTTTAGCTTATTCCTGGTTGCTGTAGTTGTCAATAAAAGATTATTCCCTCATAAATTTGATTTTAGAATCACCTTTTACCCTGATTAACTATATTAATCCCACCATAAACATAAAATAACATCGATTGGTAAACCACACACCTCATAATATAAACAGTCCTCTTTGTACAAAACATGATTTTTAAGTGGAAATATTTACTTGATTAACTTCACAGGAGCAGCCACCAGCTTTTCCATTGTGACCAATTATTTCCTTGCTTCACTTCTCCTGTGAGCTAGCATTTTAAGAACTTTCCATCCAGAGAGATATGAAGTAAAGTATCAAAGATCCATAAGTCAATTAACATGTTTCTTCATACACGTTGACATTTAAAAATTCTATTTATCAATTATGGCAAATCTCATAATTAAATATTAAGAACAACTCCATCCTCAGAAATAATCAAGCTTCAAAAGAAGGTCAGATTATGATGAAAATTCACCAGTTCTCAGATGTAAGGCATTTATACTTGCCACATCACTTAGACTGGGATTTTCTCTCCATTTTTTATTTCCCTAGAGGACATAGGGAACAATGCTAGTTGGAAAATAAAGTTCAATCATCCTTAAAAACATATAGCCAAATGCCACTTTCTCTGATTACTAAAGTAACAATTCTGTGATGCCTCTGAAAAAGAAGCAAAATGGAGAAACCAGTCAACTACATGAAGATATAAGCTCTTAAAATCCAAGTACAGAATTCTCAAACTATAGAAAAATATAAATAATAAAAATAGGAATACACATGCCATGGGGGTTTGCTGCTGCATCCTGCATGATCTGCACATATATCCCAGAACTTAAAGTATAATAATAAAAAATAAATACATACATAATATATAATATATAAATAATTCTTATATATATTTATATATATAATATATTGTTATATATAAAAATTATATCTATAAATAAATATATATGTAATATATAAATACTTTTTAAATGGGAATAAATTACAATGACTCCTTCTGTTGTCACAATGGGTCACATTGCAGTTACATACAGACAAATAATCCATACCTTTTGCAAATGAAGAGAATTTCAGCTTCAACCATAATGGAGCTGTAGACATAGATATAATCATAATGTCATTATAACAGATCATAGGAGACTAGTATGCTTTGTCATTGATTGCTATGTATCAAGTCACTCCAAATTGTAGTAGCTTAGAACAATAACTATTAGAAGTTTGTACTGGAATTAGTTGGATAATTCTTTTGCTGCCTTTTCTTAGTCTTTCACAGAGCTACAGTATCTGTGGCTAGACAGTATAAGATGATTATCTCATGTCTGTTGATTAGTGCTGGCTGCTGGTTACGAAATTAGTTAACAATCTAATATGCTATCCCAGTCTTCCTCATATGACATTCCTCAAAAGGACTAGGCTTGAAATTTATACAATATCTCTATTGCCATATTCTATTGGTTAAGGCAACTAACAAAGCCAGTCTAGATTAAGGTATGAGCAAAGAGACTCCACCTTTTGATGAGAGTTGCTACAAATTGTTTGTGGTCATTTTTAATCTATCAATTACTAGTCAGACTCCCATCTCAAAAAAAAAAATAAATTTTAAAAATTAAAAAGAGTCTTCTCAGGTGCTTTCATCAGGGAAAATCATACACATTCCTCCTAAATACAAAAGATACTCATCCTGTCCTAAGATATTCAAAAGTCTTAGTCAATCAAGGCATCATGTTCAAAGTCAATTATCTTTTAGCTGCTTCTGGTTCAGATACCGATGTTGCCTCCTTGGGTCATCTTCTCAAATGTAAGCTTCTCTTGGTCTATAGACCTGTACATTAAGAACATAACTTGTTCCCTATGGAGCCAACGACAAAAAAAACTTTCAGGTACTGCATGGCATTCAAAAGAGACAGCATAAGTCCATGTATTCACTCATCTTCAATAATTCTAAAATCCAGCTGGGTATGTGTTGTCAGAAACCCCTACTTGAGGCGAAGAAAATGTTTCTTCTTTAGAAACCAATTTTGCTTCTTTGGAGTAGTCCCATAATCCATTGCTCTCCATAACTCAAGATCTACCCTGTAGATTCCTGGCTACACTCGCAGAGACATTTTTTCTCTGCTATTAAAAATGGTCCATGTTGGCTGGGTGCCATGGCTCATGCCTGTAATCCCAGCACTTTTGGAGGCCAAGGCAGGCAGGTCACGAGGTGAGGAGTTCGAAACCAGCCTAACCAACATGGTGAAACCCTGTCTCTACTAAAAATACAAAAATTAGCCAGGTGTGGTGGCATGTGACTATAATCCCAGCTATTCAGGAGGCTGAGGCAGAAGAATGGCTTGAACCCTGGCGGTGGAGGATGCAGTAAGTCAAGATCTTACCACTACACTCTGGCCTGGGCAACAGAGTGAGACTCTGTCTCAAAAAAAAAAAAAAGTTCCATATTTGCAATTGGATAGTTTTCTCAGCCAACTTTCTGCCCACAAATAATTGGGTGCCCCCCCAAAAAAATTATTGTGAATTGTCCCTGTCCATTTTAATCCATATTGATACAACTCCCTTAATAATGAGCAGAGGCTGGGCGCAGTGACTTATGTCTGTGATCCCAACACTTTGAGAGGCTGAGGCAGAGGAACACTTGAGCCCTGGAGTTCAAAACCATCCTGGGCAATATGGCATACCCTGTATCTACAATTTATTTATTTTTTTTAATTAGCCAGATGTCATGATGCATGCTTGTGTTGCTAGCTATTAGGGAGGCTGAGGTGGGAGTTAGGGAACTTGAGGTCAGGAGTTTGAGGTTACAGTGAGCTATAGCTATGATTGTGCCACTGTACTCCAGGCTGGGTAACAGAGTGAAACCCTGTCTCCAAACGTTAAAAAGTAAAATAATGAGTGAGTCTTGTAATCATCAGTTTATAGTCTACTCAAACAAATGTCACACACATTTTAAGACTACTCTTTACACTTACCAGTGCTACTTGAGAATGAGACTAAACTTAAGGTATTTACACACATTGTCAAGTAGCTGAAGATGTTCACTAGACTCCACTTTAAATACACACACACACACACACACACACACACATACACACACACACACACACGTTTTACCAAAGTCTTATTGTCAAGAGTTTTATAGTCACATCCTCAATAAAATATTTATGCTAAGGCCATTTCTTATTTGGGAATCTTTTGCCATCTTGAAAATACAAGCAATATGAGAATCTTTATTTTCCAACTTGGCAAGTCCTGGTTTCTTTATATTTTCTTTAAATTCTTCTTACAAATGGAAAAAAGTCTCTTTTTGATTTACTTCTCTCTTCCCATACTTTATCATCCACAGTCAAAAGGAGCCAATTGACATTTCTAGCTTCCTGTTTACAAATCCTTTTAGCTATATCCAAAGTTAATTAAATATAGGTTTTATCTTTCAATTAACCTCCAGTTGTTAATAGCCTTGCCAATCATTTTCACATTTTCTCAAGGTTCAGCATTTAATTTCCTCCCTGTGTTTCTGCCCCACCAGAAGTCTGATTGCCACTTTCACCACCTCTGACTGCTTGCACCCAAATGTCATGCCACATGTTTGGGGCTTTTAAAATGTGTCACTACAGTTTGAGGACTCCATAACCCATTTTCTATTGCTATGTAATAACCACATTAAACACTTAGTGCCTTAGATCAAAGCTATTTTATATTTTACTCATGGTGGACTGTCCTTCTGCTGATCTCACCTTCCTTCAGTCAGAAGGTTGTGTCATCTAGCTTCTCATTGGAGCTGGGAGTCTGTGGTGGCCTCATTCACATGTATGATAGTGGGTGTTGACTGTGAGGTTGGCCAAATGGTGGCAATATCCAGTCGTGATAATGGTGTAAGCTTTGAGCCTCTTAATGCCTGAACTTTGGAATTGCATAATTTTATAGTTTTCAATTTGTCAAAAACCAGTCACAAGGGCAGTCCAGATTCAAGTCATGGAGAAATCAATGTCCCTTCTTGAAAGGAGAAGCAGTAGAGAATTCTCCAGCCTCAGCTTCCTGTACCCAAATGGTATGGTTCAAAATCTGGATATGTTTACTATTAATTTTCTCTCAAGAGCTCTCAGTCTATTTTATAATAACTTATTTTTGTCTTTACTAATGCTTTTCTGCTCAAAATTTCCTATCAAAGCCAGGTGCAGTGCCACATGCATGTCTCAGCTACTTGAGAAACCCATGCAGAGGACCAGTTGAACCCAAAAACTTGAGTTCCGCCTGGCCAACATAGAAAGACCACACAACCCCCAGTTTCTAAAAATAGATTTTAAAAATCTACAATTATTTTGTACAGTTTTTCTTTATGCTCCCAGAGTAAATGATCATAAAATAATTAATTCATGTTTATCCTTCATTTTCTTGCTTTAAAAATTTTACTTTAAGTTCTGAGATACATGTGCAGGATGTGCAGATTTGTTACATAGGCATACATGTGCCATGGTAGTTTGCTGCACCTATCAACCTGTCATCTAGGTTTTAATTCCCCATGTATTAGATATTTTCCCTAATGCTCTCCCTGCCCTTGACCCAAGCCCTCAACAGACTGAGGTGTGTGATGTTCACCTTCCCGTGTCCATGGGTTCTCATGCTCAACTCCCACTTGTGAGTGAGAACATGTGGTACTTGGTTTTCTGTTCCTGTGTTAGTTTGCTGAGAATGATGGCTTCCAGCTTCATCAATGTCACTGCAAAGGACATGAACTCATTCTTTTTTATGAATTCATAATATTACATGGGGTATATGTGCCACATTTTCTTTATTCAGTCTATCGTTGATGGGCATTTGTGTTGTTTCCAAGTTTTTGCTATTGTAAATAATGCTGCAGTAAACATATGGTGTGCATGTGTCTTTATAGTAAAATTATTTATAATATTTTGGCTCTATATGCAGTAATGGGATTGCTGGTCAAGTGACATTTCTAGTTCTAGATCCATTTTCTGTATTTAACATGGTAAAATCTATTTGAAATAACTTTTGATTCTCTCTGGTACTTTAATCCCCTTTCCTGAGCATCACAGCCATAGGTAGTTACCACAATTTTTCCACTGTTTCCAGGCTTTTCTCTATCTTCTCTCCATCTAACCCTCATTATTGTATTAAACATCCCAATCCACCACTACTTTAATTATCCCTCTCTTGATCAAAATCCTAGAGCAGTTCTTGTTCATACAGCTAGACATTCTAAGCACTTCCATAATTTTGAGAGTTTTTTAATGATATGATGCTAATATGGTTTGGCAGTGTCCCAGCTCAAATCTCATCTTGAATTATAGCTCCCATAATTCCCATGTGTTGTGGGAGGGGCCTAGTGGGAGATAATTGAGTCATGGGGGTGGTTCCTCCATGTTTTCTCATGGTAATGAATAAGTCTCATGAGATCTGATCATTTTATAAGGGGTGTCCTCTTTCACTTGGGTCTCATTTGTCTTGCCTGCTGTCATGTAAGATGTGGCTTTGCTCCACCAAGCCTTCCGCTGTGATTGTGAGGCTTCCCCAGTCATGTGGACCTGTGAGTCAATTAAACCTCTTTACTTTATAAATTACCCATCCTTGAGTATGTCCCTACTAGCAGCATGAGAACAGACTAATACACCTTATTTATCCAATTTTACTATTATTATATATTTATTTCCCCATTTTGTTACCTCATATGTTTATACATAGAATGTTCATTTTCGACTCTTTATATTTTTTATATTTGTTTTTCTTTAATACTAAACAAAATTAATTTTTCATATATTTGCATATATGAATATAGTGTCAGTGCCCAATTTAATTAGAGTCTGCTCCTCTCAGATTTCCATAACTACTTGAACTAAAATAGATATCTACCTATCTTAAAGTCTTGGTTTATTTATATTTATAAGCATATAGGTTAATATCTATGCCTTTACAGTTTTATGGTCTTTTTTTAATTTCCCAAATATTTATTGAGTTACTTTTATACAACAGGCACTAAGACATGTAGCTGGGATACAAAGGTGGGCAGAAAGCCCTCAAAATTGACAAGGTCTTTTGTATCTAATAGTTTTGTGGAGTGGGAATATATTAATAACATAATAACATTCATAAATATGTAAGCACAACCAGATAATTGCTACTAAAAAAGTGTGCAATTTATGTGCTACATAAACACAGATAAATGTGGAACTGACCATCTTTGAGTTAGGGATGGTTCCAGGAGGAAGTGTTGGTAAAGCTGATGTATGAAGATTTAGTTGCAGTTAAAAGGTAACTAAGTGAAGAAGAAAAAGATATTCAATAATACAGAGAACAATGTAAAAATCTGTGTGATGAAAGGAAAGGAATGAAGAAAGTTGAGATGATCAATGGGACTTGAAGACACTAAGAGCAGCATAATCCTCTGAGTGGAGGCTGCAGTGGGAGATACAATGCCACCCAAAAGGGTCATTTAGACTATGTTGAGGACTTTGTTCTTCTTCCAATAGCAATGGGAACATGTTAGATGATTTAAGTAGATAAATAATTTGGTTTAATTTATATTCTGAAAGTTTACCAGAACTGTGGTTTAGGGGACTGATTAGAGGCTGTCAAGATGAACAGAAGGATTTTTAAAGAAAGCACGATGGTAAGGCTGAAATATAGGATAAATGTTATCTTTAGATTTTGTGAAAAGCTCGCAACTAAGTTTATTTAGTTGCCTAGGTGATGGTGGATGGGAATGATAACCAAGGTGAGGCCTTATGCAAACGTTCAATAGCAGGAAGGACAGTGTTTATATTCCATCAGGAAAGAAGCAGGAAAAGGTGGGTCTCAAAAGATGAAATCTTGTTGTAACTTAAAAAAAGAAGTTCACATTTAAAGGCTTAGCTTTTCGTTTCTTTCATTTTTTCTTGTCAACAACTTTATTTAAATATAAGTGTCGTGTAAATATATGTAGCTTTTATTTCTTGAATAGAAAATGTATCCTATGCCTCTGTTGCCACCGACGCTCATCTTGTAGTAATTACCTCCAGTTGAAACATAGCTTCAGCAGAATTCTGTGTGGGCTTGGGCTTAATTCACATTGACAGTGTCTCAAATGTGCACTCTTCAATTTCTACTTGGACTTTTCTGACAGCTACAGGTGTCTCCTGGAGCCTGCTGGACAAGAACATTGAGTTACTCTCGAAATGTAGGAGAATTAACAATTCCCAGAGAAACGCTTAGTCAATAGAAATTGGGAAACAGAGTAGATAGTCAACCCTAAGATGAACAATTCAGAGAAGGTTGTATGTAGGGTCAAGTCCCAGTTTTCCACAGTGGTGAACTCCATAATTACTCCTATATTGTTTGGTTCTCATATTTCTGTTTCTTTTTTGCTCCCACTCAAATGAGTTATGCCCATTACATATCATTTTCTTAAACTTTGCTTCGGGGAGACACAAACTAAGATAGGAAGCAGGTTCTTTCTGGGAAAATGAGAAGACTGTATTGTGGTCAGAAGTTTGAGATAATTGATTTGGAGAGAGTAAACTGAGTTATACAGAAAAACATAATAGAAATGACTGGAAAGATTTTATTTTTTTCTGAAATACATATATGCCCACATTTCCCCCACAATTAGGTTATCTCTCTAAAAGTAGACATGTGCTTAATAAGTCTTGTATTTTTCTTATAGCAGGTTTCTGAGTGCATGAAAAATACTAATAGATAATTGTTGATTTTATAATAAAACTGATTTATTATGAATTGCTGTTTTTTGTACTGGCTATACAATTGCTTATATAAAAGCATCATATTTTCGTTAAGGAAATGCCATAAACAACAATATAAGTTTTTTGAATATAAGATGTTTTTTGAATATAAGTTGATGGATTTAAAATTATTGCAATTTGTGTTTGTAATAATTACCCTTCAAAACCTGGAAAATGTAATTGTTATAAATTAAAAATATTAAATTATTTTTATTTTTTCTTTCATAAAGGAATTGGTTAATAACATTGTAAGTCAAGTTGAACAGAACACAAAGGCATTAATCAAATAAAGTACACATTAAAAACACTTGATAGAATTTTTTTAGCATGCTAGATAGTGATCAGTTTGTGATTACATAAAAAATATTATGAGCAACACTTTTTTAGTGGTTTAAAATGTAAACATAAGAACAATTAAGCATGTAGATATCTCCAAGTAATTTTCTATTTGTTGCAACATATAGACAAAAATAGGAATTTAAACTAAAATATTTATGCATAAGAGATTAACATAGACCTGAGTTTTAGTAATGATTTAGCCTATTTTTTAAGAGAAGCTGAGTCAATTAATATGGTACATTTGGGTGTACCTGAGCATTCCTCAATGTATAAATCAACAAATTAGCTTGGCCACCTATTATATTACTTAGCACTATAATAGGTTCATACTTGAAACCATCTCAATGCCTTTCTTAAGTACTCAAGACTCTGATTATTTGTGGAAAGTCATTTTCTTTTTGTCAGAAAAAAAATACCCTAACACAATTTTATGTACAATGTTAGAGCTTAGAATTTGCAAATGTGGAGTTGCTTCTATATTGTATATCTTTAATTACAATTTAATTGAAATTTCAAGACACCAGTAGAAAAAAAATCATTTTTTTAAGAGTTTAATTGTCCTTGCTGAGCAATGTTCATATATCACTTGGAATACTTCCAGTCCTCTATTAAAAATCTTCTGTGACCAGGATCCTAGGTTGTTAGGGAGATAGAGACAGACACAAAAGCCTTCCAATTAACAGCTAAGACACTGAGGCAGACACAAAGACATTTGTGTACCTTGTTTCTTCTCTTCATTTGCTGCAATGTGTATATTTTACCTTCTACTTGTTACATGTGGTTCAACAGCCACAGTTTGTTATCATGTTGGACATCAAAGAAAAATCAAAGAACAAAAATTGCATGGAAATATCACAACATGAAACATTTTGGATCCCTTAAAACCCACTTGTTGATAGAGACTACTGAATAAAGGTCAAAATCCCTGCTATAATGTTTTTCAGATTAGGTTTTCCAAAGTGTAGTTCTATGAACCTTAGTTCTTTGGATCACGAGGTCAAGAGATTGAGACCATCCTGGTCAACATGGTGAAACCCTGTCTCTACTAAAAATACAAAAAATTAGCTGGGAGTGGTGGCGCGTGCCTATAATCCCAGCTACTCAGGAGGCTGAGGCAGGAGAATTGCCTGAACCCAGGAGGCGGAGGTTGCGGTGAGCCGAGATCGCGCCATTGCACTCCAGCCTGGGTAACAAGAGCGAAACTCCATCTCAAAAAAAAAAAAAAAAAAAAAAAAAAGTGTATGTACATCTACATGAGAATAAAAACACCAACACACCAAGATTTTGTGTCCTAAATTTTTGGACAATGCTTCACATTTTGGCTCCTTCTTGGAGACTCATGATGAATATTAGCATACTAAAGACTGATATTTACAAAAATTAGCTGGGTATTGGGGCGCACCCCTGTAATTCCAGCTACTCAGGAGGCTGAGGCAGAAGAACGGCTTGAACCTGGGAGGCCGAGGTTGCAGTGAGCCGAGATCGTGCCACTGCATGCCAGCCTGGGTAATATAGCTAGACTTCTCAACAAAAAAAAAAAAAAAAAAAAGACTGATATTTTAATGCTTAAAATTCAACATTAGAAGCATACAATCCCTTTACACACTGGGGTCTACTGGGGGAATAGGGGAGGGACAGCGGGGGGGAGCTGGGGAGGGATAGCCTGGGGGAAAATACCAAATGTGGGTTAAGGGGAGGAAGGCAGCAAAACACACTGCCATGTGTGTACCTATGCAACTATCTTGCACGTTCTGCACATGTACCCCAAAACCTAAAATGCAATAAAAATTAAAAAATATATATTCTTAGTCATTTGTTCCCCATACTAGATTAAAAATCAGATTTTAGGATGAATTATTCAAAGGTTGATTTTCCAATAAAATCCATTAATAACGAAGTACATGACAATAAGGCACTTTCAGAACAACTTTAGGTGACCACTATTTAAAAATGAAGGCTTTGCTTATCATAGGTGTCAATTAGGCATGAGTGTTTTCTTTATTTGGAGGATAGAGATACAACACAGAAGAGTCAGAGAATATCAATCTCTCACTAATTTCTAAAGCATTCTTATATGCCAGTATGTGTGAAGATCTGCCTTTTCTGTTTTACAGGAAAAGCCAAATCCTAATGAATGGGAAGAAACTGAAATTGGAATATTGTTAATTATGCAGTGTGAAAGCATTTTAAAATGTATGATATTGAGTAGAAAAAAGAAGTCAAGAGTGGATAATGGCACTGATAATATTTCATAATTGTAATAATAGATACGGTCTTATTAAGTGACCAAATGGACCAGTGTTGGCATCATTTAAGGTTTTAAATAATCAACATGAAATCTGGATGAAATAGTTTAATATGTTGTAGAGAACAAATAAGAACAACAGTCTCAAATGATCCCAGATTACTCCAGTAATATAGTCTTTACATAGTTTAATAACAGATATTGTAGTGATCAGCATACTAAGACAGTACATAGTTGTAAAAGGGAAGACTTCACTATGCTTTAAAATGGATTGAATCTTATTAGCTAGATTATAATTTTACTATTTATTTTGAGTCAAAAAATAAATACCACACAGATTGCTTTCATAGATTTAGTTATAGACTTAAGGAAGGTGTTTTCAAATAAAATGAGAATCAAATTAACTATTAAAAAACAAATTAGGAAATCTCAGTTTTATAAATTCCATCACCAAGGCATACAAAACAACACACTAAAATATTTTCTGGAGAACGATCAGTTTACTTTTTATGAAATCATTGTAATACTTAGTCATCTATATGGTAGTAAATGTCTTTCCAGTGCTGTTGTTTTTAATTTGCACTTTTAGTCTGTAGCTGAGAAAACACAGATCTTGAGTTTTTATAAGGAAGTTAAAATGCTTTAGAGAATTTTGGGGCTATTTTCAAGACTACCATGAAAACAAAGTATTCATTAAACTAGTAAAATGATACACCTTATATTCCTTTGTCATCAACTTAATTTTCTCTGTTTTATTTTGGTCTATTTCATATCTAATAATGTTGCCCATATTTCCTTTATTGATAATTATTTAGTCTTGTTAAAAATGACACTGTCCAGCTAGGGAATTGAAGAAATACAGCATTTAATCAGCAGAGTAGAAACAGCATTCTAGCCCTAGGACTATTACTATTTCCTCCTATGATTTATGTGAGACTCCCTGTATCTCAAATTGACTATAAAATTGTGAGAATAAAATTCATACTTGTTGAAATATTGATGCCTATATTAAGGGTGTATAATAAGACAAGAGTTTTATTTCTTTCTTTTTTAGCACAGCAGTATATGAATACTCTTGTACTTTCCTGTATTATTATAAAATGCCATTTTGGTAAGTTTCAAATCGTGTCCATTGCCTCTACCTCTGGATTATATCCACTAGATTTGTGGTATGAGTTCATCACATATTAATATGAACATGTTAAACTAATTTACTTTAAAATTTCATCAGTTCTATTTGAGAGGATAAAATATTTAAATATTAGAGAAAAATTTTGTTTCATTTTGTTCTTTGATAGTTTGCAATTAAACTTCTTTCAATAGTGTTATCTTTAATAGTGATTTAACGTGTGCTATGAGAGAAATTGTATACTGAATATAATTTTATTAAATTCTGTAGAAATGGTGTTCTTAGAAATGCCATCATACTACTAAAATACTTTAATATTTGAAGAATATTCAATTTATTTCTTTAAAAGCTATATCAGAGTAAAATTTCAGTTACATCTTATTTGGAAAAACATTTTCGCAGTGATTAATGTGTAACCCTTCTTCAACCCCAAACATGGTATGTACTATGCCTGACTCAATATTAGGTGTTGAATTGAAACACACTTTTAAATTGTCTATTATTTGGTATAGACTTATAACCGTGTACATATATACCTACTAGAAAATAGACAATAAATATGTGTTTTAAAAGACACAAATATGCTGATATAGATATTTGAAAAGTTTATACTTTATAACTTATTTTTCCTAAAAGAAAAAAAAATTCAAGTTTAAATCAACCCAAGTAAAACGTTCTTAGGTTAAAATATTTTGCAATTGTCAAGGGAAAATAAAAAGAATAGAATAGTTAATTGAGAGATTTTAATGTCACTGTCTTTTAAAATAATAACAGAACATTCTATTCTAACAACTGATGTTCAGCTTAGAGATTCTCTCAACTGACAAGTATGTAATTCTGTGAACTTTACCTGGTTTCAAGTTAGCTTATAATTCAGCTTTAATGACTTCATATTTGTGACCTTTGCACTGATTTTAATACTCCACTGATTTAAATACTCCTCAGGAATATTAGATTGCTTCTTTGTGACATCTTGGGATCTATCATTTCTAAGCAGCAAATATTTTCATACTCAAATTACATTTTTGTTTTACATAACACCTAGTTCTCTTTGCCTTCAAATTTCTCATCTTTCCTGAATTTCCATTCTGTGTATGTCTGTCTTCAGTGAGTTGATGGATGAGAAAAGATTGAACAAGAAATAAAAACTAATTTAGAATTAAACAAAACATCATTATGAATTAGAATTGGAGGGATAAAGACTTATTTGTTTAAAAAGGTGCAGAAAAGCAAACCAAGTTGCAAATTGATAATTAATAATAAAAATATTTTGAGTACCAGAAGACAATGGAAAAATGGCTTTGAATTTTTTACTGAGGTTAATTCTAATCTAGATTTCTAGACTGTCAAATCTGAGTAAAATATAATGGTCAAATAAAAAGATAGTTTTAGACACACAAAACACTGGAAATCTATTTCTCATATATCTTAGGATATTAATGGAGGATATCCATCACCAAAACAAGGAAGAAATCTTAGGAAAAGAAATACATGAAAAATGGGATCCACTTTAGGAAAGCATTAATACTGGTCAGCCTGAGTGTAGTCTGACAAAAAAGCTCTATTAGAACTGTAGGAAGTAAAGTAGCAAATAATGCTATGCATTTGAACATTTGGAATATACATTTACAGAATACTAAAACAAAAAATAAAAAGAAAAGAAAAACCACTTTGGCTAGTTTGAGCATTAAGTTCATAGAAATTTGTATATTGAAATGTAATTAAATCATTAACTCCTGAGTTTAACTTCTAAGTTATATAAGAAAATAAATGTAAACATACTAAACTGCTTTGTACTACAGCAAACCATATTTAGTCAAAATTATGTAAATATTTATCAATGACTTATCCATAAATTTACATATTTATATTGGGAGAACATAAAGAAAATTTTAGCTTTAAATATTTTGATAATATTTGACCTTTGAACAATTCCACATTGTTTTAAAGGCAAAAAAAGTCCCCATTTTTTAATATCATCTCAAAAATCACACCACCCAAATCTTTGTAACATTCACACAGCAGTTTTCCAACCTTTGTAATCAGCCCTCTTCCCAGAAGAATTCATTTTCTTTTCTGATCTTTTTTAATTTCAAAAAAATAAAAACCACAAACCTTAAAATATTTGAAACCTATTTGTATTTGATAAATCTTTAGGCAAATAAAAGCTATATACAATTCATTTAAGAATTTTAATTAGAGTTTAGTTAACAAGTTAGTATTATAATTTTTTGAAAGATTGTGTGTAAATATAAAAAGCCTTTTAGGTATTTTAAAGTTTATATTTTTATCCAAATAAAATTTCTTTTTGAAATTAACTTAAAATGGAAAAAGTTGTACATATGTAAAAGGAAGCTAATAATCAAGAAACTAAAATTTTATTTTAATATATTTATAAAAGCATGACATTTAACTTATTTTGTTTTATAAATATTTTACTGCATAAATATGTTTTGCTAGAATTTTATTAAAATAAACATGTTTGCAACAGATTTTAAACATTGTATAGAAAATTGATCAAGCATACATAAAATCTCTATTGCAGTATTATATTTTAGTTTACAATTATTTGTAATATTTCTAAAAAACATACAATAAGGATTTACCCATTTAGTATTAATTAGCACTTAGAAGGGATATAAAGGAAAGTTTACAAAAGATCTTTTTTCTGGAAAATATCAAAATTTGCATATTTTGGATTTTTTTTTTCAAATAAGCTACGTAGATTCTCTCTTGATACAGAAAAATATCAAACGTAATTTATGCTTTTTTGATGATTAAAAGTATTTTACAATATAATACAATCAAACTGCAAGAATATTGAAGCCTATAGAATGTTATAATTCAATAAACTTGGAACATTTACTGTGTTTTAATCATTTTATCAGTATTAATGGTTTGTATGTCTTTTTCCTCTTTATCACTGTGTCAGCCTATAGCTTCTATTTGTTGTGACTGTCTCTGATTCTATCAGAATTCTACTCTGCCTTCAAAGTTGTTGGTTATTTCCTAATGTGGTAAAAAGACAAACAAACCAACAATAAGCTAACCACTTTCCTTTTAAAGAATTAAATGCAAAACAAGTATAGATAGTCTTTTAGTGATGGCTTAAGTCTTCTTCTATGTGTAATTGGCATAAGCTGTGGCCCTCTAAGTAAATTATATTTAATAACAGTTTTATGATCAATTTCACTTAATTTTCTTTTCTTTTACTTTTTTACCACTAGTGGTTAAACTTGTTGAAGAAATTATCTTTGAAAATGTTAAAAATGCGAACAAATACCCAGAGCAAAAAATAACAACTATAGACCTACTATATTTTAATATTAAGAGTAAGATCATGAGCAAAGATGTGGCTGTCTTTCAGTCACTTTCACAGCAGAGGTAATTGAAAGGGTTTTTTGGTAAACATATTTGACTGCCCATCTAGTACACGTCTTGATTTATCTTATGCTAACAGAACTCTGGTGTTCTTCAAATATATCCAATAGGCCAGTATTTCCCAACCCTAACTATGTGTTGGATTCATGTGGGAAACTCTAACATGGTAGGAATGCCTGTTTTTCCACAAAAATTCTTTTCATTAATTCAGAGCAAATTCAAGGTATTGGTATTATTATTTTGACAGAGTCTCACTCTGTTGCCCAGGCTGGAGTACAGTGGCATAATCTCAGCTCACTACAACCTCCATTTCCCAGGTTTAAGTGATTCTCCTGTCTCAGACTCCCCAGTAGCTGGGATTACAGGCACGTGACACCACATCCAGTTAATTTTTGTATTTTTAGTAGAGATAAGGTTTTACCATGTTGGCCAGGCTGGTCTCAAACTCCTGACCTCAAGTGATCCACCTGCCTCAGCCTCCCAAATTTCTGGGATTACAGGCATGAGCCACTGCGTCCTGCTGGTGTTGGTATTTTTTAAAAGCTCCTCAAAGGTTGAATTGTTTAAAAAAGTTTGCAGATGAAGATTTGATTCATAGCCCAATCTGCTGTCAGTGAAATGCTGATTGCTCAAGCCAACGTTGTCTATTTGAGGTCTACTCAGTAACAGAGTGTCAAAGCTCCAAAATCTGTGACACAAAAAGTTTACCCAAAATTACTAATTAAGCTTATCAGAAATGGTGCCACTTTATAGGACATTGTTAGAAACAGGGCATCAGCAACCTTTGAAGGAGAGTAGCTATACTTGCTTCAATACAGAAAAACACGTATTTAATTTTGGCATTACTGTAAGCTGATTTTTCACCTTATAGTCATCACCCGTTCATAATTTTCTGGGCTCTTTCATTTGGGCAGGTATATTTCTCTGCTTGTGTTTGTGGTCTTCATTACTGAGGTGGGATACAACAGAATCTGCTCAGCTGTGTTAGGTGAACAGCAAGAACATGCCAAGAGCCTGGCCCACGTCGATGCTTCCACTCACTCACTGAGTGAACTTTGTTTTTTTTTTTTTTAAATTTTTATTGCGTTATAGGTTTTGGGGTACATGTGCAGAACGTGCAAGATAGTTGCATAGGTACACACATGGCAGTGTGTTTTGCTGCCTTCCTCCCCTTCACCCACACTTGGTATTCATCCCCAGGCTATCCCCCCCACCCCCCGCTGTCCCTCCCCCATTTCCCCCAACAGTCCCCAGTGTATAGTAGACCGCCTCTCTGTGTCCATGTGTTCTCATTTTCTCACCCACCTATGAGTGAGTATATGCAGTATTTCTTTTTCTGTTCTTGTGTCAGTTTGCTGAGAATGATGTTCTCCAGATTTATCAATGTCCTTACAAAGGACACAAACTCATCATTTTTGATTGCTGCATAATATTCCATGGTGTATATGTGCCACATTTTCCCAGTCCAGTCTATCATCGATGGGCATTTGGGTTGATTCCAGGTCTTTGCTATTGTAAACAGTGCTGCAATGAACATTCGTGTGCATGTGTCCTTATAGTAGAATGATTTATAGTCTTTTGGATAGATACCCAGTAATGGGATTGCTGGGTCAAATGGAATTTCTATTTCTAGGTCCCTGAGGAATCGCCACACTGTCTTCCACAATGGTTGAACTCATTTACACTCCCACCAACAGTGTAAGAGTGTTCCTATTTCTCCACAACCTCTCCAGCATCTGCTGTCTCCAGATTTTTTAATGATCGCCATTCTAACTGGTGTGAGATGATATCTCAATGTGGTTTTGATTTGCATCTCTCTAATGACCAATGATGATGAGCACTTTTTCATATGTTTGTTGGCCTCATGTATGTCTTCTTTTGTAAAGTTTCTGTTCATATCCTTTGCCCATTTTTGAATGGGCTTGTTTGTTTTTTTTCTGTAAATCTGTTTGAGTTCTTTGTAAATTCTGGATATCAGCCCTTTGTCAGATGTGTAAACTGCAAAGATTTTTTCCCATTCTGATGGTTGCCGATTCACTCTAGTGACTGTTTCTTTTGCCGTGCAGAAGCTGTGGAGTTTGATTAGGTCCCATTTGTCTATTTTGGCTTTTTTTTTTTTTTTTTTGAGACGGAGTTTTTTTGCTCTTGCTACCCAGGCTGGAGTGCAATGGCGCGATCTCGGCTCACTGCAACCTCCGCCTCCTGGGTTCAGGCAATTCTCCTGCCTCAGCATCCTGAGTAGCTGGGATTACAGGCACGCACCACCATGCCCAGCTAATTTTTTGTATCTTTAGTAGAGACGGGGTTTCACCATGTTGACCAGGATGGTCTCGATCTCTTGACCTCGTGATCCACCCGCCTCGGCCTCCCAAAGTGCTGGGATTACAGGCTTGAGCCACCACGCCCGGCTTTTGTTGCCAGTGATTTTGGTGTTTTGTTCATGAAGTCCTTGCCTACTCCTATGTCCTGAACGGTTTTGCCTAGATTTTCTTCTAGGGTTTTTATGGTGTCAGGTCTTACGTTTAACTCTTTAATCCATCTGGAGTTAATTTTAGTGTAAGGTGTCAGAAAGGGGTCCAGTTTCTGCTTTCTGCACATGGCTAGCCAGTTTTCCCAACACCATTTATTAAATAGGGAATCCTTTCCCCATTGCCTGTTTTTGTCTGGTTTATCAAAGATAATATGGTTGTAGATATGTTGTGTTGCCTCCGATGTTTCTGTTCTGTTCCATTGGTCTATATCTCTGTTTTGGTACCACTACCATGCTGTTTTGATTACTGTGGCCTTCTATATAGTTTGAAGTCTGGTAGCGTGATGCCTCCTGCTGTGTTGTTTTTGCTTAGAATTGACTTGGCTATGCGGGCTCGTTTTTGGTTCCATATGAAATTCACGGTGGTTTTTTCCAGTTCTGTGAAGAAATTCAATGGTAGTTTGTTGGGGATAGCATTGATTGTGTAAATTACTTTGGGTAGTATAGCCATTTTCACAATATTGATTCTTCCTAACCACGAACATGGAATGTTTCTCCATCTGTTTGTGTCCTCTCTTATTTCGTTGCGCAGTTGTTTGTAGTTTTCCTTAAAGAGGTCCCTTACATTCCTAGTGAGTTGTATTCCTAGGTATTTTATTTTCTTTGTAGCAATTGTGAATGGCAGTTCGTTCTTAATTTGGTTCTCTTTAAGTCTGTTATTGGTGTATAGGAATGCTTGTGATTTTTGAACATTGATTTTATATCCTGAGACTTTGCTGAAGTTGCTTATCAGTTTCAGGAGCTTTTGGGCTGAGGTGATGGGGTCTTCTAGGTATACGATCATGTCGTCTGCAAATAGAGACAATTTGGCTTCCACCTTTCCTATTTGAATACCCTTTATTTCTTTTTCTTGCCTGATTGCTCTGGCTAGAACTTCCAGTACTATGTTGAATAGAAGTGGTGAGAGAGGGCATCCTTGTCTAGTGCCAGATTTCAAAGGGAATGCTTCCAGTTTTTGCCCATTAAGTATGATATTGGCTGTTGGTTTGTCGTAAATAGCTTTTATTACTTTGAGATATGTTCCATCAATACCAAGTTTATTGAGGGTTTTTAGCATAAAGGGCTGTTGAATTTTGTCAAATGCCTTCTCTGCGTCAATCGAGATAATCATGTGGTTTTTGTTTTTGCTTCTGTTTATGTGGTGAATTACATTTATAGACTTGCGTATGTTGAACCAGCCTTGCATCCCTGGGATGAATCCTACTTGATCATGATGGATAAGTTTTTTAATGTGCTGTTGCAATCGATTTGCCAGTATTTTATTGAAGATTTTTGCATCTATGTTCATCATGGATATTGGCCTGAAGTTTTCTTTTCTTGTTGAGTCTCTGCCAGGTTTTGGTATCAGAATGATGTTGGTCTCATAAAATAATTTGGGAAGGGTTCCCTCTTTTTGGATTATTTGGAATAGTTTCAGAAGGAATGGTACCAGATCCTCTTTGTGTGTCTGGTAGAATTCAGCTGTGAACCCATTTGGACCTGGGCTTTTTTTTTTGTGTGGTAGGCTCTTAATTGCTGCCTCAACTTCTGACCTTGTTATTGGTCTATTCATAGTTTCGGCTTCCTCCTGGTTTAGGCTTGTGAGGACACAGGCGTCCAGGAATTTATCAATTTCTTCCTGATTTACTAGTTTGTGTGCATAGAGTTGTTTGTAGTATTCTCTGATGATGGTTTGAATTTCTGTGGAATCTGTGGTGATTTCCCCTTTATCGTTTTTTATTGCCTCTATTTGGTTGTTCTCTCTTTTCTTTTTTATCAGTCTGGCTAGTGGTCTGTCTATTTTGTTGATCTTTTCAAAAAACCAGCTCTTGGATTTATTGATTTTTTGTAGGGTTTTTCTTGTCTCTATCTCCTTCAATTCTGCTCTGATCTTAGTTATTTCTTGTCTTTGGCTAGGTTTTGAGCTTTTTTGATCTTGCTCCTCTAGCTCTTTCAATTTTGACAATAGGGTGTCAATTTTGGATCTCTCCACTCTTCTCATGTGGGCACTTATTGCTATATATTTTCCTCTACAGACTGCTTTAAATGTGTCCCAGAGATTCTGGTACGTTGTGTCTTCATTCTCGTTGGTTTCAAAGAACTTCTTTATTTCTGCCTTCATTTCATTGTTTATCCAATCAACATTCAAGAGCCAGTTGTTCAGTTTCCATGAAGCTGTGCGGTTCTGAGTTATTTTCTGAATTCTGAGTTCCAACTTGATTGCACTATGGTCTGAGAGACTGTTTGTTATGATTTCTGTTGTTTTGCATTTGCTGAGCAGTGCTTTACTTCCAATGATGTGGTCAATTTTGGAGTAGGTGTGATGTGGTGCTGAGAAGAATGTATATTCTGTGGATTTGGGGTGGAGAGTTCTGTAAATGTCTATCAGGTTTGCTTGTTCCAGGTCTGAGTTCAAGTCCTGGATATCCTTGTTAATTTTCTGTCTGGTTGATCTGTCTGCTGTTGACAGTGGAGTGTTAAAGTCTCCCACTATTATTGTGTGGGAGTCTAAGTCTCTTTGTAAGTCATTAAGAACTTGCCTTATATATCTGGGTGCTCCTACATTGGGTCCATATATATTTAGAATCGTTAGCTCTTCTTGTTGTATCGATCCTTTTACCATTATGTAATGACCTTCTTTGTCCCTTTTGATCTTTGTTGCTTTAAAGTCTATTTTATCAGAGATGAGAATTGCAACTCCTGCTTTTTTTTGGTCTCCATTTGCTTGGTAAATCGTCCTCCATCCTTTTATTTTGAGCCTTTGTGTATCTTTGCGTGTGAGGTGGGTTTCCTGGATACAGCATACTGATGGGTTTTGGTTTTTTATCCAATTTGCCAGTCTGTGTCTTTTGATTGGTGCATTTAGCCCATTTACATTCAGGGTTAATATTGTTATGTGTGAATTTGATACTGCCATTTTGATGCTAGCTGGCTGTTTTTCCCGTTGGTTCATGTACATTCTTCATTTTGTTGATGGTCTTTAGCATTTGGTATGCTTTTAGGATGGCTGGAACTGGTTGTTTCTTTCTATGTGTAGTGCTTCTTTCAGGAGCTCTTGTAAAGCAGGCCTAGTGGTGACAAAATCTCTGAGTACTTGCTTGTTCGTGAAGGATTTTATTTTTCCTTCACTTATGAAGCTCAGTTTGGCTGGATATGAAATTCTGGGTTGAAAGCTCTTTTCTTTAAGGATGTTGAATATTGGCCCCCACTCTCTTCTGGCTTGTAGGGTCTCTGCTGAGAGATCTGCTGTGAGTCTGATGGGCTTCCCTTTGTGGGTGACCCGACCTTTCTCTCTGGCTGCCCTTAGTATTTTCTCCTTCATTTCTACCCTGGTGAATCTGACGATTATGTGCCTTGGGGTTGCTCTTCTTGCGGAGTATCTTTGTGGTGTTCTCTGTATTTCCTGGAGTTGCATATTGACCTGTCTTGCTAGGTTGGGGAAATTTTCCTGGATAATATCCTGAAGAGTGTTTTCCAGCTTGGATTCATTCTCTTCGTCACATTCTGGTACACCTATCAAACGTAGGTTGGGTCTCTTCACATAGTCCCACATTTCTTGGAGATTTTGTTTATTCCTTTTTGTACTTTTTTCTTTAATCTTGGTTTCTCGTTTTATTTCATTGAGTTGATCTTCGACTTCTGATATTCTTTCTTCTGCTTGGTCAATTCGGCTGTTGAAACTTGTGCATGCTTCACGAAGTTCTCGTGTTGTGTTTTTCAGCTCCTTCAATTCATTCATATTCCTCTCTAAGTTGTCCATTCTTGTTATCAATTCCTCGAATCTTTTTTCAAATCTTTTTTCAAGGTTCTTAGTTTCTTTGCACTGGTTTAGTACATGTTCCTTTAGCTCACTGAAGTTTCTCATTATCCACTTTCTGACATCTGATTCCGTCATTTCGTCACATTCATTCTCAGTCCAGCTTTGTTCCCTTGCTGGTGAGGAGTTTTGGTCCTTTTTTGGAGGTGAGGTGTTTTGGTTTCGGGTGCTTTCCTCCTTTTTGCGCTGGTTTCTTCCCATCTTTATGGATTTATCCGCCTGTCGTCTTAGTAGTTGCTGATTTTTCAATTGGGTCTCTGTGTGGACGCTGAGATTGTTGATGATGAAGTATTTCTGTTACTTAGTTTTCCCTCTAATGGTCTATCCCCTCTGCTGTATGAGTGCTGAGGTCCACTCCAGGCCCTGCTTGTCTGGGGTATACCTGCAGCAGCTGCGGAACAGTGAGGGATGATACCAGTTTCTTCTTCTGCTGTCCTTATTCCAGAATAATGCCAGCCAAATGTCAGTCTGATTAGTCCTTTTCTGAGGCGACTCCTTGGATATACAGGGGTCAGGGAGCTGCTTGAGGAGACAGTCTGTGCTTTATAGGAGCTCCAGTGCTGAGCTGTGAGCTCCGTTGTTCATTCAGCATTGTTGGGAGGTTGTTTATGTCTGCTGCTATAGAACTCATAAAACACCACCCTTCCCCACCCCCCTTAGATGCTCTGACTCAGGGAGTTGGGGCTTTCTTTATGAGTATCTGTTGCACTGTCCTGCCCCACTAGGCGGCAGTCTATTCACTATTTGTCTGCTGGGGCTCTGACCTGCTAGCGTGGGTCCGCCCTGTTGCTGCTGGGCTCCCTTCTGCTGTGGAGCATGGAGTCTCTCTGTTATGGCAGGTTACCTCGGCAACGGCAGGCCGCGTCAGTCCTGGGCGGTACTTCAGTGGGGGTGGACTGCGTCAGCAATGGTGGACGCCCCTCCCTCACCGGGCTGCACGGTCCTAGATGCCGGCAGCAAAACTCTCAGCCCCAAGCATCTCCAGTCGCCGCCCTGCTTGTCCCCATGAGCGTGGGACCTGCCGAGCCCGGTCACCCAGCTCCCTGCCTCAGAGTCCGTCCTCTCTCTCTCTCTCTTCCTCTCCCCAAGCTGAAAGGTCGACTCTCTCACTGGCGCCCCAGTAGCCTGACGATAGGGCACTGGGATCCGTGCGATCTCCCGTGCCGCTGCCCACTACCCCGGCTCAGATCACGCTTCCAAGGAAACTCCTGGTCTGGCTCATTGTCCAAGTCCCGTTCAATCAGATGAACATGCCAATCTGCCCTTCCAAATCTCAGATTGCTGGTTTAACAGGGCACCCAGACCAGTGAGTTCCGCGCCGGGTCCCGCTGTGGTGCTGGCCGAAGAGGCTGCGGGAGCCGGCTGCGTTAGCCGGCTGCTAGCGTCCCGTGTCTCTCCCACACCTGGGACTTTCAACGCTCTGTGGGCATAAAAGGAACATCCGAGAATGCGACTAGGACTCACCCTCTGCGCCTTCACTGAGAGCTGCAATCCTGAGTCACCTCTACGACGCCATCTTCCACTGAGTGAACTTTGAACTCATTCTCTTTCACCTCCAAGATCCGGGCCATATGCCCAAGAAAAGGCTTAAAAATTCCTCATATGCTTATTCTGTTATGGAAACAGAAGAGCCTCCATTTCTCTCCATTTTTCCAAAAGCCTCCAAACACGTCTTCCTTTTGTTTGACCACCAGTAGACTCTTTCTTGGGGACATTGGCAACCGTACAATACACACCTTCCTCATAAGCAAAGAAGGGGGCACTTGTACTTCCTTAAATAGTGATAATTTCTGAAATATTTATTCTCATTAACTTAACAAGGATATTTCACATTTTGATACAGGCCCAAGTCACCTACTTTGTGTCAGTTTCTCCAATATGCATGAGGTCATCACACCATCAGCAGAGTCAGAAGCACGCCCATGTTTGTACTTACTGCATGGTGGTGTTGCAAGGATTATGTAAAAATGCTTAGAAAGTACCTGGCACATTGTAAGCTCCATATACATATGTCCTATCATTTCTCTAGTATTATTGTTAATAAGAGGGTCCATTTGCCTATATGGTGTTTTCTACATGCTCTGATGACAACCATACTAATCCTGTTGAAACCCTACAATGACCCAGTTAGGAATCTTGACTACTAGGATAGTTTCTGATTTGTTTTGCTTCAGGCTGGACTATTTTTGTTTCTGATTCCTGTGATTAATGGAAACCATATCTTACTTCTTCCCACTCCACTGCCTTCATAATTTTCAGTAATTGGAAAAAGTGAAAACCAAGTCCAATTCTATCAGAATGATCTTGTAGTGGAGTGTCATTCAGCATTGCCTCTGCATATACCTGTTTTAATGCCCATGTACATGCTTCTTAGATTAAAATATCTCCTAACCAGCACACTCTTTACCAACTTTTCCAGGGTGACTATAAATTCAATCCCTGAAAGAGATTTACAAGACTGACTTGTAAACCTTTATGATTAAAAAGAATCCCCAATGGCTTTTATAAATGTCTCAGATATGTGGTCACAGTGAGGTGTCATACATCTAGCATCAATGTAAGATGTCAGAAGTGCCAATCAGCCATTTCTTGAGGTTTTAATTTCAACATCAAAGCAATATGATTATTGAAGCATCTTGGTATTGTGTCTTCACTGACACTTAAATGCTTATGAGTCTGGGTATCAAATTTCTGGAAAGCATCATTTGTTTCTGATCATTAATTGTCTCAGTTTTGGGAAGGCACAAAATCTTCTTACAGCCTGACTCAATGTTATGGGCTATGTCTTGTGGTATATAGTCAGATTGAGTTGAATTGAATTACATTAGCCACAATGCCTTTTCTCTACAAGGAGAGGTTAAGTGTATTTTAGAAAAACAGAGACTGAGATAGAAGACTTCAAAACCACTTTTTACTCCAGTCCTTTGTTAATGTTCTGGAAATACCTGATAAATTATGTTGCAAATTTCACTAAGACTGCATTGGTGTTTGTCAATGTCCGTAAAGTACCCTAAAATTTCTCATTTTTAAAAAAAATTTTGAAGAATTTACATACATACATTTAGAAGCTAAATCTGAGCATGTTTCTTGAGACATACATTGTGAGCTGCTTTATTACATTGAAGTAAATTGTTTGCTAAGCAATGAACTCTGTAAGCAAGTTTCCAGAACTTCCTTCTTTAAATTGATTGATACATAATAACTGTACATATTTATGGGTTACATGTGATATTTTCATATATGCATACAATGTGTAATGATCAAATCAGGATAATTAGGATAGCCATCACCCATTAACCATCCTCTCTTCATCTTTTCTTCACCTCCACTCTTCCCAACCTCTGATAACCACCATCCTACTCTCTATCATCATGAGATTAATATTTTTTAGCTCCCACATATGAGTGAAAACATGACATTTTTCTTTCTGTGCCTGGCTTATTTCACTTAATATCATTACCTCCAGTTCTAGTTACGTTGCTGCAAGTGACAGAATTTTATTCTTTTTTATGGCCATGTAATATCCCATTGTGTATATGTACCATGTTTTCTTTATTCATCTGCTCGTAGACATTTAGGTTGATTCTATATCCTGACTATCGTGAATAGTGCCTCAATAAATACGAGAGTGCAGATATCTCTTTGATATACTGATGCACTTGCTTTTAGATAGCAGAGAGATTGCGGGATCAAATGGTATTTCTATTTTTGGTTTTTGAAGAAATCTCCATACTCCTTTCCATAATTGCTATACTAATTTACAGTCCTACTGATAGTGTACATGAGTTCCTTTTTCTCCACATCCTCACCAGCATTTGTTATTTTTTGGCCTTTTGAAAATAGCCATTTTAACTGGGTTGAGATGGTATCTCCTTGTGGTTTTGATTTACATTTCTCTGATGATTAGTGACGTTGAGCATTTTTTCATATACCTGTTGACCATTTGTATATCTCCAGATTTTTGAAGCCTTCTTTGGTACATTTTCAAACTCATTTTCAATTGGGTCCACTATATTCTCCAAATCATCAGATTTAAAGAATCTCTATATGTTTCTGCCATCCCATTTTTTATTGATCTGAAATCTGTCTTAAAACTCATAGGCGGGTGAGAAAAATGAGAACACATGGACACAGGGAGGGGGATACTACACACTGGGGTCTATTGGGGGAAATGGGGGGAACTGGGGAGGGATAGCCTGGGGAGAAAAGCCAAATGTGGGTGAAGGGGAGGAAGGCAGCAAAACACACTGCCATGTGTGCACCTAAGCAACTATCTTGCACGTTCTGCACATGTACCCCAAACCTAAAATGCAATAAAAATTATATAAAAAAAAATCTCAATGGCTCACATCCTAGGAGTTACAGTTAGTCAGTGTGGCAGACACTTGTCTTCAAGGATTGCCCATAACCTAGGATCACTGTCTGTCTTAATAGGAATAGTTCAGATTTCCTCCTCAACACTAACATGTAAGAACTATCTCCTTATTTATTTTCTAGAACAAATCATTTGTTTCAGTACTCATTTTCCCGACTGAAAAACCCTCTATCTGGACAAGATAGGAATTTCTTTCTCTTCCCAGATGATCTGGGGCACAGATAATTTTTGCAGTGCAGAAATGCATTCCACAGGCTACACAGAAGAGCATTTTAAGTAAATCGAATTCTAGAACTTCAAATACTATCTTCTGCTTTCATAAAATGTGTCAGCTCTAGATTGTGCCATCCGAAGAGGTATGATGCTTGTTCCCTTTCCCTTTTTCTCACTTTACAAAAAATAAAAATAAAAATGAAATAAAACAAAAAAAGGCTCTAGTGCAAAACAAAGAAACAGATTTTTTGTTGTTGTTGTAGTTGCTTTCATTTGTTTTTTTTTTTTTGTCCTGAAAGAATACTTTAAGGCAGCATTGTTTTTCTCTGCATAATATGCATTTCTGATTCCAAAATGACTTTAGACATAACATATTTGTTGGGATTTGAATAAATATTAGAGTAGGACAGCAGAGAAACTGGCAATGTTCATTTGGAAACATTGTTCTTCCACTCACCAGCTATTTTCACAAAATTAGTCAGTCCTGAGAGAATCCCATGAAAGTGAAACAAAGTAGTTTCAGTAAGAAATATTGAAGATGGCATCACACTATTTCATCTGTTGAACATATCATGGGAAGTGTCTGTCTTATCTATCTTATAACTGGAATTCAGAAATGAGATGGTTGTCATAGGAATTCATATTAATGTGTTTATTTAAGTTGAGAAATGAAGTCATACTTTCTGTGACAGCAGGAAATCTGATCTGCTGATTAGTTTGAAAATATTGACTGCCTTGCCAATTAGGTTATATGACTGGCATTTCCAAATTGAATGAGGTAAATCTGTAAGTCCAGGTTTTGGCAAACATATATAATACAGAGTGTAACAAGATTAAAACATTTTATCCAAAACATTTATTGGCAGAGACATATTAAAATGAACAATATTTCAGTCTTTGCAAATCTTTCTGAGTATATTGATTTATTCTAGGTATGCCAAGGCAAAAATTAACATTATGATTAAGAGGTATATTTGCTAAGTCTCAGCAAAGTTTTTTGTTATGGGTTACTAAAAAATATTCTCTAGAAATTGACAAGTGAATGACTCTAATTACAGAGTAATGAATTCAGTTGCAGGTAGGGAAATGTATGCACAGATCATGTCTAATATAATTTAAACTTGTCCATGCAACTGTCTATAGAAGGTTATTTAAAATGTTTATCTTTTATTAAAAACTAATAATTAATTGCATCTATTTAAACTGATGAAGAATAATTTCCAATCCCAACTTAAACACAGTGCAATTTTTCTTCTTTAGTACAAACTAGTGTAAATAGTTGAAATAACATTGTTCTGGAAAGCAGAGCCTTGTTGTGGGTATCAGTGTGAAGCAGAAGAGGGGTACAATAAAATTGTCAAAACAGTTCTCATTCTTTTATGATGAACCTATAGCAGAAAATAAGATATAGTTATTTTATTAATCAGGTTATTATGTTGCAATATGCTACTTGGAGCATTTTTTGAGTTTTTGATTAATTTGTGTTAGTTCTCATTTATTCACATAAAATAATTCATGTCTCATTTACTTCTTTTTAGAATCAGACAATATCATGTTTTCTCAGCACATATTCTATGGGGAATCTTTTTAAATTCATGAAACAAATAATCTTGATTTTTTAATAGGTATAAATTATCAAACCTAAATATCTCTACATAGTGAAATGTATAGCACATTTACTAGCTGGACTAAACTTGGTACAATACACCATCAAACAGTTCTGTCAAATAAACTTACAGCATTGGCTATCCTCCATCACTTGGTGATATCCTGGAGAGATCCCACTGATTTCTGTTCAATTTCAACCACAGGAAGATACACAGATTTAGGCATTTGAAGCAAGGCAAAGCATTATTTAATTTAATGTAAAAAATTGTAATCTACATCATATGACAGGGAAAAATAGGAAAAATGCTTGCCAATCATACTGTAAAGAGCTAATCTTACTACAGAGAGAGCATCTAAGAACTCAGAAGAAAATACTATCAATCCAACAGAAAAATGAGCACATTTATTAGCAGAGTTTTTCATATATATGTGTGTGTGTGTATGTGTGTATATATATATAGCCCTTAAACTAAAACATGAAGATGATTAATCTCAGTCTTAATTGCAAAAATGCAAATGAAAACAACACTAAGATATAATTTCTCACTTATCAAAATGACAAAAATCCAAGACTGTAACATGTTCTGTTACAGAGGCTCTGGGGAAAAAGACACTCTGATATGTTGTTGTAGGGCAAAGTGGTGCTATTTCTACGGAGCAATATCTATCACAATAAAATTGCATTTACCCTTTGACCCAACGATCCCAGCTCTGGGAATTTAGCCTGACTCTGAGACTCAGTTTTTTGCAGCAATCAACAATCTGGAAGTCTCAGTGGTTTACAACAAATGCATTTATTTATTGCTCCTATTACATGAGGGCTGCAGGTCAGCTTTTGATCCGTCTGATGCCTTCTTATTCCTAGACTAGTGCTGAAGTACTGTTTGCTATCTGGGACATGCTGCTTTTATGGCGGGAGTCAGAAGCTAAAGGGGAGCACCAAGAGCTTCTGCAAGTCTCTGCTTGGCATTAGGACACTGTTACTTCTGCCCATGTTTCATCATACAAAGAAGAAATAGGGCAAAGACCAAAGTTATCAGGGCAAGGATTTATATTCTACCCACTGGGAAGCGATGCACAGTTACAGGGGGAAGTTCTTGAGTGTCTAATCCTATTAAAGAGAAGCAGCAAGGAATTGGAAAATATGTCTGCCTACCTTTCAATGATGTGAAATATATACAGGGGTTATTCATTGCAGCATTGTTAGTAATAATGAGAGCACTGATTTATAAACATTTGTAGAGAGGTATCAGACTGTCTCTCTCTCTCTCTCTGTAGAGGTATCAGACTATCTCTTTCTCTCTCTCTTTGACAATTTTTTTGTACCCCTCTTCTGCTTCACACTGATACATATATATATATATATATATATACATACACACACATACACACACACACACAGACACATATATGTCTTTTCTCTTAGAGGAATACATGGCTGACAGTAATGCTCTCTGTGCTAAGAATTTCTATTTCCAGCAGCAACTGTGCTTGAGCTACTTCAAGATGCAAAGTGATCATTCCTGGATTACAGACCTTACATCTTTTAAAACATGAAACTGTGCTTACTGTATATTCATTTAATAAATATTTATTGAGGTCCAGATACAGTACAGGCTGATTTATGTTGAAGAAATGCTCTAGACCAGGTATGTGTAATGGATAATATTAGGTGTCAACCTGACTGGATTGAAGAATGCCTAAATGGCTGGTAAAATATTATTTCTGAGTGTGTCTGTGAAGGTGTTGCCAGAGGAGACTGACATTTGCATCAGTGGATTGGAAGAGAAAGGCTCACCCTCAATGTGGGTGGTCACCATCCAATCAGCTGCCAGCATGGCAAGAATAAAGTAGGCAGAAGAAGGTGGGATCACTTTGCTTGCTCGGTCTCCTGACTGCCTTCTTTTTCCCATGCTGCATTCTTCCTCCTGCTCCTCCTGCTCTTGGACATCAGACTCTAGGTTCTTCCACCTTTGGACTGTGGGACTTACACCAGTGGCTTGCAAGGGGGCTTTGGAGCCTTCAGCAACAGGCTGAAGGCTACACTGTCAGCTTCTCCTGATTTTGAGGCTTTCAGACTAGGACAGAGTCACTACTGGCTTCTCTCTTTCCCAGCTGGCAGACCAGTCATGGGACTTTGCCTTGTCATCACGTGAGCAAATTCTCCTAATAAACTCCCTTTCATATACATATATCCTATTAGTTCTGTCCCTCTGGAGAACCTTTACTAATACGGTACATAATAGGTACAATTAAGCTACAGAGATTAAAAAAAGTTAATATCATTCAATCCCAGCTTCTTCTGATTCCTCCTTTGCCATTCTGCCCTGTCCTGGGTTATAGGTATGGGGATTTAAGAGCAATAAAGGATGCTTAGGCTTTTGATACCAGGAACTGGGCATTGGTGACAAAAAAAAAACTCTTTACAAGACAATAAATCAATCTAAAGATTGTGTCTGAGAAGTTTGGGACTAATATTACTTCAGGAACATCTGTGAAAATTCCTATCACCAGAGAAAGGATAGCATAAGCCATCTAAAGCCTTTTTTTTTTTTTTTTTTTTTTTTTTTTTTGAGAATTCCAGACATGAGAAGGCTCTGAAGGAGTATTCTCACTTAGAAAAATGAGCAGAACATTTTTATAGGGCTGTAGAAGTAGAGAACCAGGCAAAATTCTGCTTGTTTTAGAAACAGTTGGTCAAGCATGGTTCTTAAAAGAGAGAGAAATTATATGTGTGGATTAGTAGCCAACATTTGGGTATTTTGTAGAATAAATAATGGGGGCTAAAGTCATGTTACAGAGCAGTTATGAAGGAAAACTATTCCAGATCAAGACATAAGAGAGGCACAATGAAAGATTCTCATTCTTTTGGTGTTTATCAACATTTATTAGTAAGAAAATATTTGTGTTCTCTTGGTAATATTAAGAATAGGATTCCAGGTTTCTGCTCTAAGCAAATCTTGAGATTTATTGCACTCTGCAGGAGTTAAGAAAATAAACATTCTGCCTGGAGCAGTGGTTCTCTAATTTGTCTGCATGTTAAAATAACCCAGGTATTCTTTAAAATACCCGATGTTTGGGTCATATCCAAGACTGATGAAATCAAAATTTCTAGACATGGAACCTAGACATCAGTACTTCTTTTTTTTTATAGTTTATTTATTTATTTATTTATTTATTTCTTAAATTTTTATTGCATTATAGGTTTTGGGGTACATGTGCAGAACGTGCAAGATAGTTGCATAGGTACACACATGGCAGTGTGTTTTGCTGCCTTCCTCCCCCTCACCCACACTTGGTATTCATCCCCAGGCTATCCCCACCAGCCCCCCCGCTGTCCCTCCCTCATTTCCCCCAACAGTCCCCAGTGTATAGTAGACCGCCTCTCTGTGTCCATGTGTTCTCATTTTTCTCACCCGCCTATGAGTGAGTATATGCGGTATTTCTTTTTCTGTTCTTGTGTCAGTTTGCTGAGAATGATGTTCTCCAGATTCATCCATGTCCCTACAAAGGACACAAACTCATCATTTCTGATTGCTGCATAATATTCCATGGTGTATATGTGCCACATTTTCCCAGTCCAGTCTATCATCGATGGGCATTTGGGTTGGTTCCAGGTCTTTGCTATTGTAAACAGTGCTGCAATGAACATTCGTGTGCATGTGTCCTTATAGTAGAACGATTCACAGTCTTTTGGATAGATACCCAGTAATGGGATTGCTGGGTCAAATGGAATTTCTATTTCTAGGTCCCTGAGGAATCGCCACACTGTCGTCCACAATGGTTGAACTAATTTACACTCCCACCAACAGTGTAAGAGTGTTCCTATTTCTCCACATCCTCTCCAGCATCTGCTGTCTCCAGATTTTTTAATGATCGCCATTCTAACTGGTGTGAGATGATATCTCAATGTGGTTTTGATTTGCATCTCTCTAATGACCAATGATGATGAGCACTTTTTCATATGTTTGTTGGCCTCATGTATGTCTTCTTTTGTAAAGTGTCTGTTCATATCCTTTGCCCATTTTTGAATGGGCTTGTTTGTTTTTTTTCTGTAAATCTGTTTGAGTTCTTTGTAAATTCTGGATATCAGCCCTTTGTCAGATGCGTAAACTGCAAAGATTTTTTCCCATTCTGATGGTTGTCGATTCACTCTAGTGACTGTTTCTTTTGCCGTGCAGAAGCTGTGGAGTTTGATTAGGTCCCATTTGTCTATTTTGGCTTTTGTTGCCAATGCTTTTGTCTATTTTGGCTTTTGTTGCCAATGCTTTTGGTGTTTTGTTCATGAAGTCCTTGCCTACTCCTATGTCCTGAACGGTTTTGCCTAGATTTTCTTCTAGGGTTTTTATGGTGTCAGGTCTTACATTTAAGTCTTTAATCCATCTGGAGTTAATTTTAGTGTAAGGTGTCAGGAAGGGGTCCAGTTTCTGCTTTCTGCACATGGCTAGCCAGTTTTCCCAACACCCTTTATTAAATAGGGAATCCTTTCCCCATTGCCTGTTTTTGTCTGGTTTATCAAAGATGATATGGTTGTAGATATGTTGTGTTGCCTCCGATGTTTCTGTTCTGTTCCATTGGTCTATATCTCTGTTTTGGTACCAGTACCATGCTGTTTTGATTACTGTAGCCTTGTAGTGTAGTTTGAAGTCTGGTAGCGTGATGCCTCCCGCTGTGTTCTTTTTGCTTAGAATTGACTTGGCTATGCGGGCTCTTTTTTGGTTCCATATGAAATTCATGGTGGCTTTTTCCAGTTCTATGAAGAAATTCAATGGTAGTTTGATGGGGATAGCATTGAATGTGTAAATTACTTTGGGCAGTATAGCCATTTTCACAATATTGATTCTTCCTAACCATGAACATGGAATGTTTCTCCATCTGTTTGTGTCCTCTCTTATTTTGTTGAGCAGGTGTTTGTAGTTTTCCTTAAAGAGGTCCCTTACATTCCTAGTGAGTTGTATTCCTAGGTATTTTATTTTCTTTGTAGCGATTGTGAATGGCAGTTCGTTCTTAATTTGGTGCTCTTTAAGTCTGTTATTGGTGTATAGGAATGCTTGTGATTTTTGCACATTGATTTTATATCCTGAGACTTTGCTGAAGTTGCTTATCAGTTGCAGGAGCTTTTGGGCTGAGGTGATGGGGTCTTCTAGGTATACTATCATGTCGTCTGCAAATAGAGACAATTTGGCTTCCACCTTTCCTATTTGAATACCCTTTATTTCTTTTTCTTGCCTTATTGCTCTGGCTAGAACTTCCAGTACTATGTTGAATAGAAGTGGTGAGAGAGGGCATCCTTGTCTAGTGCCGGATTTCAAAGGGAATGCTTCCAGTTTTTGCCCATTAAGTATGATATTGGCTGTTGGTTTGTCATAAATAGCTTTTATTACTTTGAGATATGTTCCATCAATACCAAGTTTATTGAGGGTTTTTAGCATAAAGGGCTGTTGAATTTTGTCAAATGCCTTCTCTGCGTCAATTGAGATAATCATGTGGTTTTTGTTTTTGCTTCTGTTTATGTGGTGAATTACATTTATAGACTTGCGTATGTTGAACCAGCCTTGCATGCCCGGGATGAATCCTACTTGATCATGATGGATAAGTTTTTTAATGTGCTGTTGCAATCGATTTGCCAGTATTTTATTGAAGATTTTTGCATCTATGTTCATCATGGATATTGGCCTGAAGTTTTCTTTTCTTGTTGAGTCTCTGCCAGGTTTTGGTATCAGGATGATGTTGGTCTCATAAAATGATTTGGGAAGGGTTCCCTCTTTTTGGATTATTTGGAATAGTTTCAGAAGGAATGGTACCAGATCCTCTTTGTGTGTCTGGTAGAATTCAGCTGTGAACCCATCTGGACCTGGGCTTTTTTTGTGTGGTAGGCTCTTAATTGCTGCCTCAACTTCTGACCTTGTTATTGGTCTATTCATAGTTTCAGCTTCCTCCTGGTTTAGACTTGGGAGGACACAGGCATCCAGGAATTTATCCATTTCTTCCTGATTTACTAGTTTGTGTGCATAGAGTTGTTTGTAGTATTCTCTGATGATGGTTTGAATTTCTGTGGAATCTGTGGTGATTTCCCCTTTATCGTTTTTTATTGCATCTATTTGGTTGTTCTCTCTTTTCTTTTTTATCAGTCTGGCTAGTGGTCTGTCTATTTTGTTGATCTTTTCAAAAAACCAGCTCTTAGATTTGTTGATTTTTTGAAGGGTTTTTCTTGTCTCTATCTCCTTCAATTCTGCTCTGATCTTAGTTATTTCTTGTCTTCGGCTAGGTTTTGAGCTTTTTTGATCTTGCTCCTCTAGCTCTTTCAATTTTGACAATAGGGTGTCAATTTTGGATCTCTCCACTTTTCTCATGTGGGCACTTATTGCTATATATTTTCCTCTACAGACTGCTTTAAATGTGTCCCAGAGATTCTGGTACGTTGTGTCTTCGTTCTCGTTGGTTTCAAAGAACTTCTTTATTTCTGCCTTCATTTCATTGTTTATCCAATCAACATTCAAGAGCCAGTTGTTCAGTTTCCATGAAGCTGTGCGGTTCTGAGTTATTTTCTGAATTCTGAGTTCCAACTTGATTGCACTATGGTCTGAGAGACTGTTTGTTATGATTTCCGTTGTTTTGCATTTGCTGAGGAGTGCTTTACTTCCAATGATGTGGTCAATTTTGGAGTAGGTGTGATGTGGTGCTGAGAAGAATGTATATTCTGTGGATTTGGGGTGGAGAGTTCTGTAAATGTCTATCAGGTTTGCTTGTTCCAGGTCTGAGTTCAAGTCCTGGATATCCTTGTTAATTTTCTGTCTGGTTGATCTGTCTGCTATTGACAGTGGAGTGTTAAAGTCTCCCACTATTATTGTGTGGGAGTCTAAGTCTCTTTGTAAGTCATTAAGAACTTGCCTTATATATCTGGGTGCTCCTACATTGGGTCCATATATATTTAGAATCGTTAGCTCTTCTTGTTGTATTGATCCTTTTACCATTATGTACTGACCTTCTTTGTCCCTTTTGATCTTTGTTGCTTTAAAGTCTATTTTATCAGAGATGAGAATTGCAACTCCTGCTTTTTTTTGCTCTCCATTTGCTTGGTAAATCTTCCTCCATCCTTTTATTTTGAGCCTTTGTGTATCTTTGTGTGTGAGGTGGGTTTCCTGAATACAGCACACTGATGGGTTTTGGTTTTTTATCCAATTTGCCAGTTTGTGTCTTTTGATTGGTGCATTTAGCCCATTTACATTCAGGGTTAATATTGTTATGTGTGAATTTTCTACTGCCATTTTGATGCTATCTGGCTGTTTTGCCCATTGGTTCATGTACATTCTTCATTTTGTTGATGGTCTTTAGCATTTGGTATGCTTTTAGGATGGCTGGAACTGGTTGTTTCTTTCTATGTGTAGTGCCTCTTTCAGGAGCTCTTGTAAAGCAGGCCTAGTGGTGACAAAATCTCTGAGTACTTGCTTGTTCGTGAAGGATTTTATTTTTCCTTCACTTATGAAGCTCAGTTTGGCTTGATATGAAATTCTGGGTTGAAAGCTCTTTTCTTTAAGGATGTTGAATATTGGCCCCCACTCTCTTCTGGCTTGTAGAGTCTCTGCCAAGAGATCTGCTGTGAGTCTGATGGGCTTCCCTTTGTGGGTGACCTGACCTTTCTCTCTGGCTGCCCTAAGTATTTTCTCCTTCATTTCAACCCTGGTGAATCTGACGATTATGTGCCTTGGGGTTGCTCTTCTTGCGGAGTATCTTTGTGGTGTTCTCTGTATTTCCTGGAGTTCAGTATTGACCTGTCTTGCTAGGTTGGGGAAATTTTCCTGGATAATATCCTGAAGAGTGTTTTCCAGCTTAGATTCATTCTCTTGATCACATTCTGGTACACCTATCAAACGTAGGTTGGGTCTCTTCACATAGTCCCACATTTCTTGGAGATTTTGTTCATTCCTTTTTGTGCTTTTTTCTTTAATCTTGGTTTCACGTTTTATTTCATTGAGTTGATCTTCAATTTCTGATATTCTTTCTTCTGCTTGGTCAATTCGGCTGTTGAAACTTGTGCATGCTTCACGAAGTTCTCGTGTTGTGTTTTTCAGCTCCTTCAATTCATTCATATTCCTCTCTAAGTTTTCCATTCTTGTTATCAATTCCTCGAATTTTTTTTCAAATCTTTTTTCAAGGTTCTTAGTTTCTTTGCACTGATTTAGAACATGTTCTTTTAGCTCAATGAAGTTTCTCATTATCCACTTTCTGAAGTCTGATTCCGTCATTTCGTCACACTCATTCTCCATCCAGCTTTGTTCCCTTGCTGGTGAGGTGTTTTGGTTTCAGGTGTTTTCCTCCTTTTTGCGCTGGTTTCTTCCCATCTTTATGGATTTATCCGCCTGTCGTCTTTGTAGTTGCTGATTTTTCAATTGGGTCTCTGTGTGGATGCTGAGATTGTTGATGATGAAGTATTTTTGTTACTTAGTTTTCCTTCTAGTGGTCTAGCCCCTCTGCTGTATGAGTTCTGAGGTCCACTCCAGGCCCTGTTTGTCTGGAGTATACCTGTAGCAGCTGTGGAAGAGTGAGGGATGATACCAGTTTCTTCTTCTGCTGTCTTTGTTCCAGAATGATGCCCGCCTAATGTCAGTCTGATTAGTCCTTTTTTTGCGGTGACTCTTTGGATATACAGGGGTCAGGGAGCTGCTTAAGGAGACGGTTTGTGCTTTATAGTAGCTCCAGTGCTGAGCTGTGAGCTCCGTTGTTCATTCAGTGTTGTTGGGAGGTTGTTTATGTCTGCTGTAATAGAACTCATAAAACACCACCCTTTTATTTCCCCCCCTTATATGCACTGTTTCAGGGAGTTGGGGCTTTCTTTATGAGTATCTGTTGCACTGTCCTGCCCCACTAGGTGGCAGTCTATTCACTATTTGCCTGCCGGGGCTCTGACCCACTAGCGCGGTTCTGCCCTGTTGTTGCTGGGCTCCCTTCTGCTGTGGAGAGCTCCCATCTCCTGGGAGTCTCTCTGTTATGGCAGGTTGCCTCGGCAACGGCAGGCTGCTTCGGCCCTGGGCGGTGCTTCAATAGGGGCGGATTGTGTCAGCGGTGGTGGACGCCCCTCCCTCACTGGGCTGCACCGTCCTAGATGCCGGCAGCAAAACTCTCAGCGCCAAGCATCTCCAGTCATTGCCCTGCTTGTCCCTGTGAGGGTGGGACTCGCTGAGCCCGATTACCCAGCTCCCTGCCTCAGAGTACGTCCTCTCTCTCTCTCCCTCCCTCTCCGCGAGCTTAAAGTTCGACTCTCTCACTGGCGCCCCAGGAGCCTGCCGATAGGGCACTGGGATCCGTGCGATCTCCCGTGCCGCTGCCCACTTCACCGGCTCATATCACGCTTCCCAGGAAACTCCCAGGAAACTCCTGGTCTGGCTCACTGTCCAAGTCCCGTTCAATCAGATGGACGCGCCAATCTGCCCTTCAAACTCTCAGATTGCCGGTTTAACAGGGCGCCCAGACCGGTGAGTTCCATGCCAGGTCCTGCTGCGGCGCCGGCCGAAGCGGCGCCGGCCGAAGCAGCCGCGCCAGAGGGCTGCGTTAGCCGGTTTTACTTTACTAGCGTCCTGTGGGACTTTCAATGCTCTGTGGGCTAGAAAAGTCCATCCGAGAATGCGGCTAGGACTCACCCTCTGCGCCGTCACTGAGAGCTGCAATCCTGAGTCGCTTCTACGACGCCATCTTGCCGGGTCTCCGACATCAGTACTTCTTATAGCTCCCTAGTTGACTCTAATATGCAGCAAAGTATTAAAAGCTCTGGTCAAAGAGCTCCAGAATAAGCAGTTCCTCTGTTTGGGCACTGATAATCACCTTTGACCTCCCCCCTGCACCAATATCTATTCAACTGGTAGACTGCATCGGTTTAACCTCTTAGGTTCCTTCCGTGATAGAAGGGAAGAAGGACTATAAGGGTGTAGAGATTTTTCTTTCTTAGAATTTGACATTCTGTAGATGTTCTCTCTCTCTGACTGTTTCTCAATTGCCTGTAAAAGATAACACACATAGTCTCTTTATTATTTTTAGTAAGCAACTCAGTTTCTTTCATTTAAGATAATATTCTTTGATTCAGTGTTTTCATTTCTAAGTAGTGGGATGGTTTTCTTGCTCTCATGAGATATTTTTCACCTACACTAAAGTTGAAGAGGAAGCCCTATGATTTATATTCTATATGCCAAAATGTTAGAATTACTTTTCAAATTCTGGTCTAGAATTATTTTTAATTTAACTTCCTTAGTATATTTAATTTATACACATAAATAAAATGAAATAATTTCTCAAAATGACAATTTGACACGTTCCTACATTTCTGCCAATTTTCATATCTCATGATATACTTATTTCATTCAGTTTGTCCTGGAAGCACATCAAATATTTTTCTACATACCCCCCACCTTTTTTTTTTGAGATGGAATCTTGGTCTTTCACTGAGGTTGGAGTGCAATGTCCCTATCTTGGCTCACTGCAACCTCTGCCTCCCAGGTTCAAGCGATTCTCCTACTTCAGTCTCCTGAGAAGCTGGGATTACCTGCACCTACCACACCTGGCTAATCATTTTGCATTTTTAGTAGAGATGGATTTCACTGTATGTTGGCCAGGCTGGTCTCGAACTCCTGACCTCAGGTGATCCACCAGCCTCAGCCCTCCAAAGTGCTGGGATTACAGGTGTGAGCCACCACACCCGGCCCATCCCCCAAACTTAATGCTGCTTCTGTTTAAATCTTCCCTAACCCTTAATGAACCATTTGTTAGACAGACTTTAAGAGTCTGGAAATCTCATTGCTTAATTTTTAATCTGAGAAAATGTTCAGCCTTTTTATTATTATTTGACAAAAATTATTTAATCTTTTGCGAATAGAGCAAATGAGATCTAATGAGCCATTCTCTTTTATTAAACAAGTGTTGCTTTAGAACTAAGAAAGCAATCATGATAGATTTTGTGTTGATGATTTGAAAAACATCAAAGTGACAGAACATATTTTCTTGTTTTACTTACAACTTTCTACCCTTAGAGAGATAGACAACTCTTTGCTCGTAGCAAATTTATAAGGTGAAAACTTGGTAACTGTAACACAATGAATTCATCTGTTTTCTGAGAATCGTCTACATTATGAGCAAACATAGTATTCTAGAAGCCCAGCAGAGCGCATTCAAGCAGACTTCTTGCAACTCATATTAGAAAAAAAAACAATTATCCCCAGCAGCATAAGGGTGTACAGCAGGGGGCCAGCAAACTTAATGCTACTATACATATGTATTATTTGCTGTTTGCATATCAAAAGCAATTTATTTGACACATATATTGCTTGTTTGTCAGTTGATTTATTAAACTATGGAATAATTCAATAGACAAATGGCTAAATGATAGTAACTACACTTCTTTACTTACTTTTTGTTGATTTTAAGTGATCTTATTTAAAAATTTCTTAAAAGAGGTAAAAATTCAGTCTCATAACTTCATATAAATTGGCAAATAAAATACAACTAAACATAATGCAGTAATTTCTAATGGGGTTTTGAAGAGGCTAAAAGTATTACGTTTTTGTTCTGAGAACGACTTCTTCAATGAGAAATTATTCCGGAAGCTAAAATGCACATTTCTATGGTCATATGTTAAGTCAAAGATTGGTTCTGTGTCATCAATACAATATAAATGTTTTTTATATATACAAACTAAACTTTGAAATGTGTTTAGTAAATACTGTAATTACAATTGACTCCTAATATGTTCAAAAACTGATTCATAATAGTCAGCCAGCTAGTCACAACCTTCCACTGCTACTTTTCTATGCTCTTTCTCAGTTACAACGTGCAACTGTGATCAGGAGTGTGTATGGTAACTGCCCAGGATGCACTTCACTCAGAATAAACAATGAAATACTGGGTCTGATCTTAACTTTTTCCTCTAATGAGATTACACAATAGACTCAGTTCTCATTTGTGCTGGCAAGATTGACACAATAACACAGGACAGAAATATTCAGGTTCACTCTCTCTTCTATTTCCCTTTTGAATAATAATGGAAATAAATAATTGTAGCTAGCCCATATTACCATAAAAAGAAAAGTACAACCATTTTTCTTTTCTATGACTTCTATTGGGATTAAGAACTACTTTTTTAGAAAAGCATAGTTAACATTTACATCGCATGTAAGTCTTTTGCAGATTATCTTTTTCTCTAGATGACCCCTAAAGAAAGTTATCCTAGTTACATATAGAGAAATTTTCAGTTGAGCAGTCATTTTCTGAAGGATATTTCACACTGAAATGTCTTTGAAATATCATTTTTCATCAACCCTCTAAACCTATTGAAAATGTCTCCACAGTACCTGAAACATTTTCTCTGTTGAAATATATCATTTTACATTACTCAGATGTTCTGAAAATTCATAAAGTGGCAATCATAATTTATTGAAATTTCTTTCTGCCAGTCAGAAATGACTAAAACTATATAGTGCATTCAAGAGGAAACAGAGAAGAAAAATGAAAAGAGTAACATCAGTACTTTTGGTTTAGAAGTCACATAAGATTGTTCTTGGTAACCAATCTTCATGTCAGCAGTTTTCCATAATTCTAGTTTTTATTTCAAGCATGTGAAACACTGAGCCTAGATTTGTGTGGCAAACTTTATACTACAGATCTCTCATAGGCTTGTTCTTTTAATTTAAACAACAATTATTTAACATTCATCCACTGGACACTATGTCTTCACAGTGTACATATGGCCTGGCTTCCTGAAAGTTACATTAGACGTTGTCAGAATGATTTTGTCATCATCATGCAGCCTATTTAATAACCTGTTGTTAATGCCCCTTGTCTTTTATTCTTCTCTCATTTTTAATAAAGTTTCTTCTTTTGTCAGAGGTTGGATCTTGCCTTGGTGGTTAGGCTCTTTTCTTTTATGTCTTCTCAGGAATTTAGTTTGACCCTTCTCGTAGTCTTGCTACTCCCCTTCCCTTGTTACTGAGTTGGGACAGGGTTTGTTTCCTTCCCCTCTTTTATTTGCTCGGGTCCCCTTTTTCCCTCCTTACATTTTACTTACTGCCTATCACCTATATTTACAATCTTTATATAATAAAGGGTTATGTACCAGAGTACCACTTAATCACCTCAATTTATTTAAAACATCTATTAAAGTTACATATACATATGGTAAAACATCAAAAAGCATAGGGTAAATAAGTGAGAAGCAACAAACCCAACCTTTCCTACCACTAATCCTATAAATTAGAACCAAAAAGAAAAGTTTCTTTATTTTTTAACAATATGCTTATATGATTTTTAAATGTTCAAAATTTTATTTCTGTTATGATTTACAATATTCATCTCATAGACACCAGTCCTTAATTAATGACATAATTATAGCACCATCTTTATACTTTATTTTATGGTTTATTTAAACCATTTTCTTGTAACTTGAGCTTTACACTGAATATTTTCACTCTTCACCTATTATTTTATTTCAAGACACAGTCTGTCACCCAGGTTGTAGTGCAGGGGGCAATCTCGGCTCAAAATGAGGTTTTCAGTGTCTCTATCTTTGCTTTTACCTCTCCTCACATCATTTTAGCTTCTGTGATTTGTCAGTGGTACATTTACATAAAATTGATCACATTTACATTTTTGTCTTTAAGTATTCTCCATCTTTAGCTTTTATGTTGATAGTAATAGTGGGAAACCTGCAAAGAAATATTCATTATGATGACACTATTATTAAAGTTTCACAGCCTCTATGTCATATGGTTAGAATGTATTTCTGCTATTAGTTTAAAGTAGCTTATTTTATCTTGTGCTTCACTGGTTACTCAAAATTATGCCACAAACTCTGTTTCATATTTAAAACATGCTTCTGGTAAAGTACTTGAAATCCACTCGTCTTGGACTGTTTTCTGCTGCTGTAACACAATACCATCGACTGAGTAATTTGTAAAGAACAATAATATATTCTTCACAGTTCTGGAAGATAGAAAGACCAAGATGAAGATGCCAGCAGGTTCATTGTCTCATGATGGTCTGATCTCTGATTCCAAGATGGCTTTTTGAACACTGTATACTCCATGTGTTTGCACATGGTGGGAGACAGAAGAGGAAGAAGCCAAAGGCTGTGTGAAATCTTATTTATAAGGGTCTTAATTTCATTCTCTTCATAGCCTAATCACCTCTTAAAGGCACCACTTCTTAATGCTATAATTGGCCATTAAGTTTCAAAACCTAAATTTTGGAGAGCCAGTCTTCATTTCCATGATATCCAGTAATATTCTCTATAAATTCAGAATGGTTGATTCATAATTAAATGTAACTCATATTCCACCTTGGCAGTTTTCTTCCCTGCAATCTTGGGCTGATTCTGCTGTTTCTTTCTTTTTTTTTTTTTTAGACACAGTAGGTAAAACGTAGAAACAATCCATGTTAATCAATGAATGAATGGATTTTATTTTTTTATTTTTTATTTATTTATTTTTTAAGAGAGAAAGAGAAAGGAATGAAGAAGAAGAAAAAAGAGGAAGAGGAGGAGGGAGAGAGAACGGGAGTGTTGCTTAATTGCCCAGGTTAGAATGCAGTCTAAAAATGGGTATTGAAAATCTCCCTTATACCATCAATTGTGGTTAATAATAGCCAACCAATATTTCATTTAAACCTGTGAGTAAGTGTGATGTGGTACTGATAAGAGTGCATATCTTGTGTGTTTAAAGTGGAGAGTTCTATAAATGTTTATTAAGTTTACTTGTTCCGGATCTGAGTTCAAGTCCTAGATATCCTTGTCTTCATCCTTCTTGGGTTAGTCCTTTCTCTACTTTCTCCCTTTTCTCCCTCTTATTCCTTGGGGTATTTATTCTTGAATCACTTCTTTAGAAAAATAGCATGGGAGATAGTTTCTAAATATAGGTATACCTTGAGATAATTGGGGTTGTATTTCAGGCCACCACAAATTGTGATAAAGTGAATATCACAAAAAAGCAAGTCGTGCAAATTTCATGGTTTCCTAGTACATATAAAAGTCCTTTCCCCATTGCTTTTTGTTGTCGACTTTTTCAATGATCAGATGATTGCAGGTGTGTGGTTTTATTCCTGGGTTCTCTATCCTGTTCTATTAATCTACATGTTCATTTTTGTATTAGTACCATGCTGGTTTGGTTACTGCAGTCTTGCAGTATAGTTTCAAGTCAGGCAGTGTAATACCACTGGCTTTGTTCCTTTTGCTTAGAGTTGTTTTGGCTATTCAGGCTCTTTTTGAGTTCTGTATGAATTTTAGAATCCTTCCCCCTGCCCCCATCGCTAATTGTTTTAAAAATAATGTTGGTAGGTTGATAGGAATAGTTTTGACTCTGTAGATTGCTTTGGGCCATATGACCATTTAAAAAACACCAATTCATTTGATCCATGAGCAGTGGATATTTTTCTATTTGCTTGTATCATCTATGATTTATTTCAGCAGTATTTTATAATCCTCCTTGTAAGATTTATTGCTGAGGTAAAATGAGGAAACTGAGGCAAGTATAAGAAAGTGAAAAGCTAATTTTTTTCAGCTCCCGGGCAAGCTTCAGTGGTCCAAGGGGGGCCAGAGAAGACACACCCTGCTGTTGAGGGCATGGGGTTTTATGGGAAGGGCAGGCAATTGATTGACTACTGGGGAAACAAAGAGAAGGCATTTCTATTGGCTGTTGAGGAGCAGGAAGTACATGGAGTTAAAGTAGGAAGTACATGAAACTAGCTGCCATTGGTAGGTGGGCGGGACCTTGGGTACATGGGCCTGCCTGGGTGTAAGGGGCAGGCTGTTGCAGGGTTTGGTGGGGCTCCTTTAAAAAATTTCTCTGCAGGGTTTTTTAACAGTGGGCTTAAGGTTGGATGCATAATTAGTGCTGAGTGTGGGCTTGGGCATGGTATGCAGAGGCGGGTGCAGGGAAGCTATGTGGGGAAGCCAGATAATGAGCTCAGGTGATGACACAGTTATCAGGCATGGAGAGTGATGAATGTGTCTGTTTGACTCCTGGCAAGGCAACCGGCCTTACATTCCTTATATTTTATAGAAATCTTTCACCTCCTTTGTTAGATGTATGCCAAAAGGATGTGTGTGTGACTATTGTTGATGTGATTGTATTCTTGATTTGGTTCTCAGGTTGAACATTATTGGTGTATAGAAATGCAACTGATCGTTGTGTGTTGATTTTGTATCTTGAAACTTCATTGAAATTGTTTATCAGCTTCCAGAAACTTTTGGTGAAGACTTTAAGATTTTCTAAGTATAGAGTCATATCAGTGAAGAATATAATTTGAGTTCTTATTTTCCTGTTTGAAAGCCTTTTACTTCTTTCTCTCACAACATAGTACTTCTAGTAAAAGTGATGAAAGTGGACATCCCTGTCTTATTCCAGTTCAAAGAGGAAAGGGTCCAGCTTTTTCTCATTGGCTGCAAGTTTGTCATAGATGGCTCTTATTATTTTGAGGTATGTTCTGTCTGCACCCAGGTTGTTATAGGATGAACATATGTAGGGATGTTGGATTTTATCAAAAGCTTTTTCTGCATCTATTAAGATGAAGGTACGATTTTTGCTTTTAATTCTGTTTAGGTGGTGGATCTCATTTGTTGATTTGTGTGGTTTAACTGGGCCTGCATCCCAGGAATAAGGATTATTTGATCATGGTGAATTAACTTTTTGATGTGTTCCTGGATTTTGTTCGCTAGCTTTCTGTAAATTAACCTGTAGGTTTCCTTTTTCGTTTTGTTATGTCTTTGCCAGATTTTGAATTCAGAGTGCTTGTGCCTTTGTAGAATGAGTTAAGGAGGAATTCCTCCACCTCTAATTTTTGGAATAGTTTCAGTAGATTAGGTACCAGCACTTTTTGTATATCTGGCAGAATCTGGCTGTGAATTAATTTGGCACAGGAGTCTTTTTGGTTAGTAGATTTTTTTATTGCTGATTCAAATTCTGAACTTGATTTTGGCCTGTTCAGGGTTTTGATTTTTTCCTGACTCATTCTTGAGAGATCATGTTTCCAGAAATTTATCCATGTCCTCAGGGTTTCCTAGTGTGTGTTCACAAATGTGTTTATAATGTCTCTGAGGATCTTTTATATTTCTGTGGGATTGGCTGCAGTATCACCTCTGTCATTTCTAATTGTGCTTATTTGGATCTTCTGTCTTTTTTATTTCTTAATCTACTTAGTGATCTATCAATTTTGATGATTCTTTTAAACAGTCATCTTTAGGCTTTATTAATACTTTGTATGGAGTTTTGGGTCTCAATTTCTTTCAGTTCTGCTCTGATTTTGGTCATTTTTTACACTTTGCTAGATTTGTGATTAGTTTGTTATTGTGTTTATTATTCCTCCATTGGATTGCTAATTTTAGGTCTTTCTAACTTCTTGAAATAGGCATTCAGTGCCATAAACTTTCCTCTTAATTTTGCATTAGCTGTATTTGAAATATCTATAGGTGTTTCTCTGTTTTTATTATTTATAGGATTTTTTTTTTATTTCTGCCTTACTTTTTTTGTTTACCCAAACTAGTAAGTTGTGTAATTTCCATGTTATTATATAGTTTTAAGAGATTTTGGTATTGATTTGTATTTTTATTCCACTGTGGTTTGGAAGTATAGTAGGTATAATTTCAATATTTTTGAAATTATTGAGACTTGTTTCACAGCAAAGCATGTGGTCAGTCTTACAGTATGTGCCATGTGCAGATGAGAAAAATGTGAGATTGGTCTCTTGAAGACAGCAGATAGATTGGTGTAGTTTTCTTATTCAATTTGCAACTTTGTGATTTTTAAGTAGGGTGTTAAGACCATTTACATTAAAGGTTAATATTGATATGTAAGGTTTTGATCCTATTATAAACTTATTAGCTGCTTATTTTGTATTTCCTATTGTGTAGTTGCTTAAAGTGTTTGTGGGCTATGCACCTAGCTGTCATTTTGTGGTAGTAAATATTGTTCTTTCATCTCTATGTTTAGAACTCCCTTAATGATCTCTTGTAAGACTGGGTTAGTGGTAATGAATTCCTTTAGTGATTGCTTCTCTGAAAAAGATTTTATTTCTTCTTCACATATGAAGCTTAGTTTGGCAGGGTATAAAATTTGTGGTTGAAGTTCTTTGAGGATGAAGAAAACAGGTTCCCAAATAGGTCTTTTGGCTTGTGGGGTTTCTACAGACAAGTGTGCTATTAGCCTAATGGGGGTTCCCTTTTTATGTAATCTGATATTTTTCTGTAGCTGCTTTTAAGGCTTTTTAAATTTAGTTTTGACCTTAGACAGTTGAGTGACTGTATGCTTTGGTGATGTTTGTTTTGTATAATATCTGGTAGGCATTATCTGAATTTCTTGGAGCTGGGTGTCTATCTCTCTAGCAAAGTTAGGAACATTTTAAAACATTATTCTCTCAGTTGCATTTTTTGATTGCTTACTTTTTCTCTTGCTCTTTCTGGAATGCCAATAATTCTTAGGTTTGGTTGCTGTACATAATCCCATATTTTCTGGACACATTGTTCATGTTTCAAAATTCTTAGTTCTTTACTTTTTCTGACTGGGTTAGTTTGAAAGATCAATTTTCAATTTCTAAAATTCTTTATTCTGCTTGATCTAGCCTATTGATAAAACTTTCTATTGTAATTTGAAGTTTCTGAAGTGAGTTTTTTTAGTTCTGGTAGTTCTGAATGCTTTCTTTATAAAATCTTTACCTTTTCCTTTATTTTCTGAATTGTTTTACAGGTTTCTTTGTGTTTATTTTCAAGCTTATTTTAGATACTATTGAGTTTTCCTGTGATTCATGAGTTGAATTCTCCATCTGACATCTATATGCCTCCATTTAGGCTAGGAACCATTGCTGGAGAGCTAGAGGGAGACTTCGGTGGTTATAAGTTCAAATTTTTTATGGTGGTAGAGTTATTATGTTAATTCCTTCTCATCTGAGAAGGGTTTGTTCAAGTGGGACTTTAAGCTTTACTTTTGTAGTCCTATGCACTTCTATCATCCAGTTTTGTGTTGTGCTGTGCAGTTTGACCTACAGGCCAGTAGATGGTATTTGCAGGTAAGAGTCAGCTGCTGTGCAAGAGGGTGGGTATTGACCTGATCTTTGTTGTATATAAGGCTCCTTCTCTTGTTACAGGTGAAGGGCTGGACAGTAGGGTTCCCTGTGTCCTGAACTTCCTGTTCCATGAGGGTGGTAGTAGGGGAGCTGGAGCCCCTGGTTTGCTAATGAATATCCCAATGGAGAATGCAGGTAGCACCCTTATGGGGAGATACTGGTGAAATGAGCTGAGGTCTCTGCAAAAGGATTAAGAGGCTTCACTGGCTTCCTTTTCTAGATAGGCAAGAATACAATTGGTTTTCCTATCACACCCTTGTTTAAAAGCTCCTAACTCCTTGTTCTGACACACATGATAGTTTATCTCTGGCCCATAAAGTAGTTGAGAGCCACAGGAAATGGCTATTTTGCAAACTCTCTGTGGGAGTGATTGTAGAATATAATCTTATCACTCAACGTGACAGATAGCTTTAATTTCACCTGTTCTCCAATGTGGCAGTATGGCTGCTTTTTATAAAGCAGCGGGAGGGGACTCCACCTTTGGGCCCATGTGAATGGCTGTTGGTTGTGGTGGTGTCTGCTGGTTGGATTAGCCTAACCTCAGTGCCTAAGATATGTGGTCAGGTGCTAGCAGACTTAGGATGGGGCAGGTAGTTCTACAGTTCCCAGGCTCCTAGATAGCTCACTGGACCACATGTATGAGTCATAAAGACGCTGGACTGAGGTCAGGCTAGCCCCAAGTTCAGGAGCTGGATGTGTTGTGGGGACAGTTGAGCTAGCCCTGGGTCATCAACCAACCTCTCAGGCAGTAGCAAGTGGAATCCTTAGGGATTAGGAGTTTAAGGAAATATTGCATCTTAGATGTTCAGCCAGGTAACTGTTTTTGTGGGCCTTTCACTGGATAAGGCAGAAATTTTCAGCTGGATAATGAAGAGTAGTGGCTAGGGGCATGTGACACACTCACACTTCCCTCCCATCCAAATGATGCTGAACTTCACTGTTGGTGTCACTCAAAGGTACAAAGCATTGCCTGTTACGTTTGGGAGTTTTGTCCCAGAGGAATGCAGAGTCACCACCCACCACAACTTTTGCAAAGGATTGGGATTGCTGAGCTGGAAACCTGAGCCGAGCCTTGCCTGACTCAATAGTGGAACAAGAGTCTCACAGTTTGTCATCTGTAAGTTTCTCCGGGGGAATGCTGGGCTTTGCCCATCAGCAGAGTTTATTTGGTAGTGAGGTCATTGAACTGGAAGTCTGAGCGAGTAAGAGCAAGGCATTCTGACCACTCCTCTTCACTATTGACTACAGCCTCTACTGGGACTGTGGAAGCTAGTGTCAGGCTGCTCAGGATCCAAGTGTTGTGGGCTTCACATGAGGTTGAGTGGTGCCTCTGTAAAAAATGCTAGGAGGGCTGGATGCAGGGGCTCATGCCTGTAATCTCAGCGCTTTGGGAGGCTGAGGCAGGAGATCACGAGGTCAGGAATTCGAGACAAGCCTGGCCAACAGAGTGAAACACTGTCTCTACTAAAAATACAAAAATTAGTTGGGTGTGGTGGCATGCACCTGTAGTCCCAGCTATACGGGAGGCTGAGGCAGGAGAATTGCTTGAACCTGGGAGGTGAAGGTTGCAGTGAGCCATGACCATGTCATTGCACTCCAGCCTGGGTAACAGAGTGAAACTCTGTCTCAAGAAAAAAAAAAGTGCCAGGAGGCCATTTGTGTTGGTCTAGAGGCATGGGGGATAGCAGTTGGGAGGTTTGTTCCTACCCAGGATTGTGATGGGGCATGTGGGAAGCGTAGATTTCTTGGTGACTCTCACTTACTCACCCTTTCCCCATGTTAGAGAGCTGCTTCTGGCTCCACACTGGTTTCAGGTGGGTGGCTGCCTAACTTCACTCCTCTCTGTTCTCTGTGGGTTCCCCTACTCCTTGGTGAATTCTGACATCGTCCCTTAGATGATTCTCTTGAAGTGCTGCTATTTACTCTCCACTTTGTTTCCTTTCCATGAGATTGGTGCACACTAGCTGCTTCATTGTGAACCTCCCATCTGACACTAGATTCCTGATTCAAAATATATATTTTTAATTTAATCTTAAAGCATTCTTTTTAATATATAATCCCTGCATTAAATTACATTGTTGAGAAACCTTGGTGGCATTTTGATTCTCTTTTATTTTGTTTGGGGTTATTTTGGATGTTCATTTTCTGTGGGAGCTTTTAATTATTCCATTTGTCTTTGATGATTTAAAATTTCAAAAAAAAAAAAAAAAAAAACCCTTGGTTTGGGATTTTGTTTCTTTGTCTTCCTTGATTCTAATCTGACCCTCTGAATTGAAGCATGAGTATATATATTGAGTTTTTGGAATGTTGTGCTATTATTATATCTGATTATTTCATGTCTTTTTAAAAATTTTAATTATTCACTGAAAGTCACCCCCATGACTTTGGTTAAGCTTACAAGATTATTTTATTATCCTCTCAATCTCTATCACTTTTGATTTTGCTTGTATATTTGAAAGAAATTGTTGCCCTCAGCTAGCTGATATTCTATTTATTTGTATATTTTCTTTGGTTATATAGCTTAGTTTCAATAATTATTTCTTGTGCTGCATGTATTTCATTTTAAATATTTTACTTGTTGTTTAAGTAAGGCACATTCTTTTACTGTTATAGAGTACCATACTTAATATTTTGTTTTCTTGTTTCATTGTCTTGTTAAAACTTAAACTTAGGCACATTAAAAATTTAAAGAGTTTCTTTGAGCATAATGTCAATTCATGAACTCCTTAGCACTACAGCACAAGTGGCTCAGGGCTCCCCTGAAAGTGCACAAGGGAAAAAATTGTATAAAGTGTTCTCAAAAGCACAACAGAGAAAATATTTGATTGGTTAAAGTAGAACGGTAGCTCTGAAGTCTTTAGTTAGATGTTAATTGGAAGTTTCTCATTGGTTAAGCTACTCAGGTTGACTTTTGGTTTGTTTACCTAAGAGCTTGGAACACTGGAGCTGTCTCAACCTTACAGCTTCCAGTAAATTTTAAAAATATGTTTTAAAACTTCTTTTCTGCACTGAATCATCTTCATTTCCTTCAAATTATTCCTTACTTTTTTCTTTGTCTCCTAATCTTTTAATTGCAATTGTTATCTTTTATATTCCAGGCTTTTGTTAGGTATACTGTGATTATTGATTTCAGTTTCTTCATTTTATATTACTTTAGTTTTATAGCAAAGGAATGTAGAGTTGGTCAGAATCTCTCTAAATGTAGGCTTATTTTGAGGCATAAAAAGCTTTGTCTTGTCTGAGTGATGAGAGGTCTATAATATAGCAGAATGAGAAGGGCTTTTCTCTGGTGCCCTTCCATAGTTATTTATCCATAGTTATTTATCCTAGTCTTTTGTGACAACTTAGTTTTCTTTAAACAGATGAAAAAGACTCAAATTCTTTGCCTGGGATTAATCCCTTTGCATAATTTGACTATGAATAGGGAATAATGTCATAAAATCAACTTCCCGTATATGAATTGTCAAACTCACTCCTTTGCACAGCTCCTTTGACCTATTTTAAGCCTTATTCCTATAAAAGGTAGAAAACTTCTCAGGGCCATGAGTTCCATCTGTGTAGTAAGAGTGTCATAAGATTTTAATCTGTAGAGAAAAACCTGTGTGTGTGTGTGTGTGTGTGTGTACAAATATACATATATATGTGTATGTATGCATATATATGTGTGTGTGTATATATATACATATATATGTATATTCCAGTTGTCTCAGGTGTTTGTTATTTATTTTATTTACTTTGGCAAAGATTGCTGAAGAACTTTCTGCTGTATTTTGCTATTTACATTTATGTTTGCTGAACACAGAGCAGAGATTTTTCTTATCTATGATGAAGACTTTGGGTTTTCTTTTTGTATTTTCACCTGTTTTTATTTATCGGTTAATCCAATACCATCCAATTCACACAAAATTGATGTTATACTGAATGGCTCCATTTTTTACTTTATGAGATAGTTAAGTATGCATGTACCGACCTCAGAGTATTATTAAGAATATTATGCAAATTAATAATGGCATAAGCATGGTATAACTCAATATATGTTCTTAGTCTCTTTATCATTGTTATCACATTTTCTGTCATTTCCAAGCAAGGGATGAGAAACAGAATTGTTCCAATATTCCTACCTCTTTTTCAATGCTTAGTATTTTTGTTTGTTAGAAATTATAAATTTTAATGTCACAATTTCTCAAAAATAAAATGAGATGGATATCTGGAAATTATGGTATTCTATTATTAAGCCTGAATAATATGCAAGAAACATAATTTATTAAATGGATTCTCCATCATTTGTTTAATAGTCCCCTCTGGCGAATACTACTTTTAAATATATTTTTTGCTATTATCTAAAATGTATGAGGAATTAATTTATGTCTGGTTCTTTGCAAACTTTTTATAAAGTTAAATCCAAGCATAGTGGCCAAGGTAAAGAACACACAACACTTGTTCTAGATTAATATCATAAATAGCTCTCTAAAAATTGTCCCAATATACATTAGCACTGTTAATAAATGAATTCTCTCTAACACTATTAAGCATATTTTTTCAGTGTCAGCAATTTACGAGGTGATAAATGGCATCAGTTTTACTTTAGATTTCTCCAATTAGGATGAAAATCTGATATGGCTTTATAAGTTTATCAGCTATCTTTAAGAGAAGAGAAGCAACTGTCTCAGCTGTTCTTCATTTTCATCCCAAAGAGCTCAGGTTGTCCTCCAGCTCTGAACTTCCTTGTGACTTCTTTGTATATTCTGCTTCTTTTTTCCTTCATCTTATCTGCTTTGGATTTCGTGTGATATGATTTCATCTGTTTTCCTTAAAAGTTAAAGTGCATTGATTGTTACTATTTCTTGTTTTATGGCACATTTTAAAAATGTATGTCTTCATTACATTGGCTGTTGAAAGGACTAGATAAGCTAACACAAGCAGAGATCTGAAATATTGCCTGATTCACAGACACAGGTCAAAGCTTGATATAGTATTTCTTTTCTTTTATTTTTTTCTTTTCTTTTCCATGAACACCGTATACATATATTGATTACCACATTATGTAGACTTAAAGTTATTTCTATTTGTAAAGAGCTGTACTTTATTAAGAAAATTATTGTAATATGTATTACCTTATGTTTCTCTTCAGATATGACTGTTTATATACTCAAATTATACCTATTTTCTTTAGAGTTTTTACTTATGCAATATTTAAAAGTGTCTCAAATAGGTTTTTTTCCCATAAAAATGAATGTATGCATGTAAATAAGTAAAACAAAATAATTAAAAGAAAATTTGAGAAATTTTAAGGATAAAATTTTAAAAAGAGAAAAATAGTACAAGTAGAACAAACAAAAATTTTGTTTAGTTACAATATAAAATGGTGTGAAAAATAAGGAATTAAAATTAGAAAATAAATACGATAATTAAAATTAGGGAAGGTAGAAAGAAATCAGAGGACAACAAATGAAGAAATAATATGATAAAATTAAATGTGACTCAAGAAAGGAAATGAAAAGAAAGAGCATGTTGCTCCTCTGCAGCCATTAAATTCAAATTTTTTGTTCAATATGTCTAGTGTTATTGTTAACAACATACCAGATAGAATATCTTACTTTCATGTTCAGATAATGTACCAGGAACTTTATTGCTCCTTAACAAAACCAGGAACATGTTCAGGTTTAGGGTCCAAAATCAGAAAGCCGAAATTCAAATCTTGGCAAACGAGACAATTAAGCATTTTAGCTGCTAAATCCACCTAAGTGGAGATGTTTATGTTAGGATTTCTCCAACTCAGAGAATGTTAACACTCAGTTCTATCTATATATAGGAAATTTAATCAAAATCCCTTCTCCCCCATATAAAGTAATATATGGTAAAGAATAACCTTTTTTCTGTAATTTATTGTAATATTTTTAAGAATTAAAAAAATACAACCTGGGATACCATTGCTAATTTGCATATTAACGTTTCCAGTTGTGTAACCTCAAGCAGGTTGTTTAATGTCCAAGTTCCTCAGTTTTCTCATCCATAACAACCTCATAGAGACACAAAGATAAAGATAGATAACACATATCAAATATGTATTCAATATGCCCACTATTCATAGCTAACATTGGGTAGTCTTGTAAAATAAAAGAATTTATAAAGTCAATGCAATACCAACCGTAATTCCATTAAGTAATAGGTATTTTTCTCCTAACTCTCATTCTTCACAGATTTTACTTCCTATGAAGAAGGAAATTTAGACTAATTTTCTTTAAATTTGTATATTAAATTTTTCTCTAGCCAAGAATTCATGATCAGAGTAATAATTAAATTTCTGTGAATTACAGGGAGATGCTTTCTCAGTTTTTAAAATCCAACTTCTTTGCTTGACAAATTAGTAATAGTAGTACAGAGAGAATACTGAGATTCCCCAAGTCTCAAAGCTGTTGCATTAATCCCTGCATTCATTCAGCCAGTGTGTGTGGACTCAATACTACCAGCTGTGGTAGTATGCTGGAAGATAGGAACACAACATACTTTCGTCTTCCATTTTACTTAAAGTCTAGTAAAAAAGTAGGGCATCCAGGTAAATACAATTACGTCTGTAGGCTCCCATGATAGACTCTGCTTGAGTTGCTCTTAAGGGGTGGGGAATTGGGGAAAGATAGCATGGGAGAAATGCCAGATATGGGTGAAGGGGAGGAAGGCAGCAAATCGCACTGCCACATGTTGTACCTATGTAACTATCTTGCATGTTCTTCACATGTACCCCAAAACATAAAATGCAATAAAAAAAAAAGAGAAAAGTGGCCAAAGCTGCATCTTGTAGGATGTGACAAGTCTTGTCTCACCTCTTCATAATATACTTTTAAATATTTTTCATGCAGGTATGCTTTATCATTATCCTCCTATCATTTGAACAATGACTAATAACCCTGAGTATCAGGAAATTGCTTTAATTTTATTCATTTTGTCTGTAATTTTCAGATTAATTTTATAAGAATTCCTTCAGAAGATATAGTGTAGAGAAAGTGATTATTTGTGCCTAAGAAATTAAAGCAAAATTTACAGAGAAAAGTTAAGCAAAAGTTTTCATTCAGAATAGATAAAACATTGGACTTTATTTGTTATGTCAAATATGGCATGTTTTAGAAATAGAAAATATTTTTTTTTAACTTGGCAGTATTTATAGATATATACTGCAAGTTTCTTCTTGAAGATTTTCATTTGGGTACTCGTGGAGAAAAGAATATCTGATGTGACAATCTTGTTATATTTGTTCATGCATTTTAATGAGTTTCTGACATGTGCTCTACCAAAAAAAGATACCTTGTAGTAAATGACTGAGTAATGAAAGACTGTATTTTGATGTGAAAAAAATTTATTTTTTTGTTGGGTGGTGAATCAGACTCCTTGTCATTCCAACATTAACCATCTTCCCTAAGAGGTGTTCTATTTTTTTCTATTATAACAAAAAGTATTTATTGTTGTCCAGAAAGGGTGTTTCTTGAGAGAAATGTGAAGGAAATGAGCATTATTCTTTAAAAAGCTAAATTAAAAAGTAAAATATGTTAAGTCTAAATTTTTAATATACCCATTTAGTTTACATTGTGGTTTTTTTTTCCAGATATGTAACATGATACCATAACTATCCCTTGTGAGCTCTGACAAGATAGGAAGGCAGACTTAGCCATAAGTTTTTAATTTGAAAAACATAGTGTTGTAGATTCAAATAAATTGAATTTCAATTTAATTATATTTTTCTATAATTTCAGTTGTAGAACTTTGTTTAAATATAGCTCTATTACCTCCTCTGTCTGTCTTTTTTGTCTTTTCTCCTTCCTTACCATCTTCTTTTCTTCAAGGGATCCTCATCTCTAATTATATTCTAACTTTTTCCCAATGTATGCCTGTAGCTCAGACTTTCCTCCTGTGCCCTAAACATCTGCATTTAGCTTCCTATCAAGACTTCCCCAAATGAATGTGACTCATAAATTTCAAACAGAGTATATACAATATTAACTATTTTTTTTTCTTTCCAAACTTCATCTCTTACTGTAGTTCTGTTATTCATGTGGTCAATTCTAACACTGTGGTACTTTTCCCTCTCATTTATATGAACCATTTATTACGTTTCTTCTTCCAACTTGTTTCTCAACACTTATGTCTTAAATCTCAAACTTATTGCTCTAATGAAGATCTATATTAGCATCTCTCTTCATAAATAGGTAATGATATTCTAATATGTCTTTTAACCAGTTATTTTTCTTGTTTCTAAAGCTGTCTTTCCAAATTACACACTTGATCCCCTTATTCTTCTGTGCATATTCTTGTAACTTCCTGTTGTGTACAAAATCAAAAACTATCTCTTCATCATCACATTCAAAAACCTTTGTAATCTGGCCCAATCCGAGCTCAGTCAAAGCCTCCCTCCTATGTACTTTTAAGTATTAATACTAACTTTCCGTGAGTGCGACTTGTACTATCACAGACACCACCTTTCCCATGTTCTTTTTTCTCTCTAGAGTCTTGCAATCATCACTTAATGACTTTTCTTTTTTCAGTGTGTAGTTACATTGATGAAGCCTCTCAAAAGATACGTAACATCTCCATTCTCCAGACAGAACTAATATGCCTGTAAAGTGATGCTTCAACCAAAGATACTTACCTACAATAGTTACTGCCCTTTGGCTTAATTAGTTCTAAATAAAGTCACTCTCTATACTGTGGCATTTTAAATGCAGGATCATTTTTGTCTCTCTGGCAGTATGCACAGGTCATAGTAGTTGCTGTTATCTATCACTTGAATGAAGAGAGCATGGCTGAAGCAATACTTGTTCCATTTCTGTTTGTAATCATACGGCTGTGTTCCAGTTTCATTTGCTTGGATCTGGTGTTTACAACTATCAAATATGGAGGTTTAGTTAGATTTTAATATTCTTTCAACAAATAAAAAATAGCTAATTTTTTTTCATTTTTTTCTAAATACTTGCTGTTTAGCATATACAGACAAATACTTGGTAATACTTCTTTATCATATACAGGCAAATTTTTAAAATTGGGATCAAAGAATAGATACCTTGGCTTAGGTGAATACTAACACATTTGTTTCACTTGCAAGCATTTGGCTTTGCTTCTTTATTCATAAAACACATTTTAAAGAAGAATAGATGATTTTTGTATAAATAAATGAATTTAAAGGAAATTTACAGCTTGTACTTGCTACTGAAATTGAAGACAGAATACTTGGCAATATTTATTACATTCCATATCTTTCATGGAATGCAGATGCCTTTCCAAATATGACTTTATCAATTTTTCAATCTTGCAGTGGAATATCAACAGATTGATCAGATCTATTACAGTCTTTATGCTCCAGAAATTTCTGAGAAATTGAGATAAAATTTCATATTTTTTACTATATCAGCTTCTTTCTGCATAGTTATCTAGCATGAAGTAACATGAAGGAAAACTTCGTCCATGGCAATCTATGCAATATATACAATATCCACAGGGAGGTCTATGTGCATATTTTCTTTTTTCTTTTTCTCCTTCTCTTTCTCCTACCTTTTTTTCTTCTCAAAAATTTGTTTTCGAATGATGTGTAAAATAATTTTAAGTATATGTAGTTGAAGTAACTTTATCTGTTTATGTTGATATTTAGTACGAATGTACTGCTTGTCCTCAAATATAATTTTTCATTTATTTTATATTAGTTTAGGCTATAGAGAGTTCCTAGAATTTTACTGGGTAAATTGTAAACATAAATTGCAAAGCACTGAAATTGTTATTTATATTTTAAAACTTGATTGTGCATTTTATTCAGTCACATATTCAAAGTACATATTTTGTTTTGTTATTGAGACTAGTATTTGCTTTCTTCTTTTTGTCCACTTACTCTGTTATAAACATTAGTTATAGTGATGATATTAAAATATATGCAGTGTATTTTAATACTTTTAATGACACAATTGACTTAAGAGCAATTTTTGGATAGAACTGTCCCAGTTAATTTCATAGTAAATAAAGCAGTTTTAATAAAAAGTGTTTAGGATTTGTGTGTGTATACAATTCTTTGATATTTTGCATATTTGGCAATGATGAGAAATAAATTAGTCTATATTTTGAAGTACACATTTTAAAATTTTAATTAATATAAGTGTCAGGAACCCAGATCATGCTCAGTCTTTATATTTTGGGAAGAAGCAAATACCAATATATAAGAAAGTGAAAGATGAAAAAGATATTATTTATGGACATTCTTGTAATTATTTTCTTGAAACAAAAAATCATTCAGAAAAAAATTAACATACAGACAAAGAAAACCCTGAAAAATAGCAAAAAGAACTGACACTGTGAGATTACTCATTTCCCTACAGAATTAGAAGAAAGGCTCTATTTTTGCTGGTAAAGAATTTTTTTAAAAAGCAAATAAGACAGGTTTAATTAAACAGTTTAGAAAACTAAGTTGATCAATATTCCTAGGAATAATCATGATTTTAGAGGCATAAAATATGGAAGAAACAGGAATTCAAAATTTATTAGTATTCTCTTCTAAGTTTCATATATTGCCGAACCCCAAGAAAATGTACTAAGACTTTTTATCATGATGCAAATATTCTATATGTTTTTAAACACATTTCCAGTAGAATAGAATACCTCTCCATCAGCAACACAGTCTAAGTCAGGCCCAAGTTGTCTTAAATCTTGAAGATTCTTTACATGCAATCAGGAAAGATACTTACAAATGCTTGAGACAGTGGTTTTTATCAGACCAGCTATATTTTAATTTTTTTATTCCCTCAATTTTTACTTGAAATATTACACAAATTGAAAAAAGAGGAGAAAGACTGGTTACAATAACATTAGTGTTTCCTCCATCTAGATTTAAAAAGTATTAACTAATATGTACCTTTATTTTTCATCTCCCTTTCTCTCTATAAATATATACAGATTCATTTAAAAATAATTTGAAGACATCATGAAATTTTATTGGCCTGTAATATAATTGTCTTCTAACCATTAGAAAACGACGAGTTCCTGTCCTTTGTAGGGACATGGATGAATCTGGAAACCGTCATTCTCAGCAACTTGATATAAGAACAGAAAATCAAACACCACATGTTCTCCCTTATAGGCGGTGTTGAACAGTGAGAACACATGGACACAGAAAGGGGAGAATCACACACTGGGGTCTGTTGGCAGAGTCTAGAGGAGGGACAGTGGGGGTGGGGAGGTTATGGAGCAATACCATGGAGAGAAATGCCAGATATAGGTGATAGGGGGTTGGAGGCAGCAAACCGCATTGTTATGTATGTGCCTATGCAACAATCCTGAATGATCTGTGCATGTACTCCAGAACTTAAAGTAAAATTTTTTAAAAAAGAAGAATCCTATTTCTGTATATTTATAAATTGCTAGTAATTTGCCAATATTGACTGATAATTTTCAGTTTTATTACATTGTCACCCAAATGACTTTATATTGTCCATACACCAACAAGAATCCACATTGGGTTTGGTTGCTACCAACTTTTAAATCTAGAAACACTTAATTCTTTCAAATAACGTTGACTTTTTGAAGAGTATAGATTCATTTTCCTGTAATGTGTAACAGATTCTTGTGTCTGCTGGTTTCTTCATTTTTGTCATTTAACTTGTCATTTTATCCTCTATATTTCCTGAAAACTGGAAATTAGGTCTATCTTGATTGTATTCAGATTACATATTAGACATGAAAAAAGTTACAAATGGTGTTACATCACATCTGGAGACCCAGGCAGAACTCTTCCATGCTGATGTCAACATCCTTTTATTATAAATATATTAGTCTTAGAGCAGTTATTTGATTCTTAGCACTACAAGATGTCCCAATCTGACCTCTCCCAGACCTAGAATTTTTCATGCAGGAGGAAGGTGAATATGTGTGAACAAGAGGCCATATTTTGATAAATTGGATTCTATTCAGTGAACATTTGTTCCTCTCTCTCTCTCCCCACCCCCTCTTTCTCTTTTGTTTTTGATCAGAGTATACTTCCCTGCCTCTGTTACTTTGGGACTATTCCTGTGATTTGCTTTGATCAATGGAATGTGAGCAGAGATTATTCAAGCAGAAGCTTTAAATGGAATTACAGAATTTGGTTTGTCTATTGTGATTGGTGATTCTCCATGAAAATATGCCTTGGATAGGCTTTAGTTAATGAAAACAGAAGCATCCATGGAGCAGATAAAAACTCAAAGCACAGCCTGTGCTAAACTGAGAAAATCTATAGTTTAAAGATGTAACAGCCACTGTCAGTGCACATACTGTGAGAAAAAAGTGAGAAAAATGAATGTTTATTGCTTTAAATTGTTAAGTTTTGCATTCTTCTTGTTAAGCAGCATTGTTGTGATATTAGTTGACTGATGTATAGCTCAAGTTATGGGCATGAGTGATTCTGCTACATATTGCCTATTTCCAACCATTTGGGATACTGTCTTTTTCACGTCTACTGGCAATATAAGTGTGTTTTTATTTCCATCGAGTCTTGTAAACATAATGTATTATTCAAATTCTGTATTACAGTGAAGTAGATGAAAAACACTATGTAGTTTGATGTGCATTTTTTATTATTATAATAAAGGTGAAAATTTTATTTATTTATTTATTTATTATTTTTTTGAAATGGAGTTTCGCTCGTTACCCAGGCTGGAGTGCAATGGTGCGATCTCGGCTCACCGTAACCTCCGCCTCCTGGGTTCAGGCAATTCTCCTGCCTCAGCCTCCTGAGTAACTGGGATTACAGACATGCACCACCGTGCCCAGCTAATGTTTTGTATTTTTAGTAGAGACGGGGTTTCACCATGTTGACCAGGATGGTCTTGATCTCTTGACCTCGTGATCCACCTGCCTCGGCCTCCAAAAGTGCTGGGATTACAGGCTTGAGCCACCGCGCCCGGCCCCCAAAATTTTATTTTTTATTAATTTCAACATTTTCATGTCTTCCAGAAAATGTAGAAAGTTAAAAAAGAAAAAAAAAAAACTAAAACAAAAAATTATAACTTACATCAGACAAAGCATGTACTGCCCTAAAATATAAATAAATTTAAAAAAATCAAGAAGTAAAAATGAGCGCCTATTAAAAAATAAGGATATAAACAGATATTCTCAGAAAAAAAAGTATGTTAAATATCCCTAACACATGAAGAAAAGTAACATATATCTAGATAGTTGGTAATAAAACTTCAGATCCTCAAAAACAAAAAAGAAGTAAAAGTGGCTACAGAAAAGATAAATTCACTACAGAACTGACAATTATAGACAGGCATATGATTTTGCAACAGCAACAAATGAAGTAACAAAGAGGTGGTCATACCTATACATTGTGCTGGCAGAAAATAGCTCTCAAGTGAGCAAAATCAATTTTTAAGTGTAAAATAATGATATTCTCAGACAATACATACAATAAAACTTCAGAGAGTTACATATGTAGAGACATAAAAATTAAAATTCTCAAAAAGAAGCACTTCAGGAAGAAAAGTGACATTAAAAATAAATGTGAAGTAAAATATGAGGTGAAATGGGGCAAAAGGCAATGGTCAATAAAGCTAAACATTGACTGTTTAAGAAAGAATAATAATACGTAATTGAAGTACTGGGAACTAATAACATGAAGATGAACATATTTCAAAAACTTAGTATCATTCAAACCAGTGTTTCCAATAAAATATACATGGATTAGAATACTTAAGTTAGAGATGATAATGTCAACAATAAAACACAAATACATGGAAAAAAAACTTTTAGAGTATAGCTGAATTACCTAGTTTAAAATATTAAAATTATCTTAGAAAATTTAAAAAGTTATAGACAACATGAAAATATGCATGTTTATTTAATTTTTATTTCTTAATTTGAAATTATATAAATTTCATAGTTTAAATCCATTTGAAAATAATTTAAAAAGTATTATTTATTGTATTTTATAGATGTTATATAAATATAAACATGTATATTTACATATTTGCATATGTGTATATGTGTGTGATGTTTAGATTTTTACCTTAAAATTTGTAGAAAAATACTTTACCAATTATATTAATTTTTAAAACTTTACTTATACATCTTACTTTTTATTTCCTATGCATTTAACTAGCTATAGGTTAAATTATTTATTGGGACCTAGAAAACATTAAAATTATGAACAGATAGACTTCTACAAAGCGAGCAGCACTTTGATATTTCACCTCCTAGTCAATATTTAGAAACTCCTTAGCAAAGTTTAAATAATATTCACTATTGTAGACACTTAACAAAAGAATTTTGCTAACGAATACATTTATTTTCTATAGCCAAGCATTATAATGTTTAAGGGCAAATAAGTAGGATAAAAAAGCCAAATTTCTCATTAATTGCATTTCTCCTTAGATTTTGAAATAAGCAATCAAGAATTAACAATTACCCATGTCAAATTTGTTATAAGATTTAATAAATACTCATTTTTTGAGTAGCAATGATATTAGCAATGGCTAGCACATTCTCAATACGTTCCAGACATTTTTTAGCTTCATACATATATTGATTTATTCCTAAAAATCTATTATCTCTTTTTCACAAGTGAGAAAAAGTTGCTTCATGAATTAAAGTCTGGGATCACATAGAATGAGGTAGAGTTGGAAGTAAAGCAGATAATTTAACAACATAGCCTGCATTCCTTATTGTACTATACTAAAGAGAAGTCAGAAAATGTATTTCCCTACCTTGTAACCAATTGGAGAAGACTAAAATAGAGAAAATGTGCAGAACCAAGACACAGAATATAGAATTTAATAAAAGCGAGAGTTAACTTGTTTTTAAAATCTTAAGGACAAATAGATTAAAAAAAAAGTTGAACTTCTCATTATCTGCATTTCAAATGACCTAATCCAGGGATTTACTGTAGAATAGAATCATAGAACAATTTACAGAAGAAGATCTTTGCAGTCTAAAGAACTAAAACACACACACACACACACACACACACACACACACACACACACACACACACACACAAAGTGTTTTCCTTAGAAGAAGAGAGATATGCTAACCTGTTGCTGAGGAATGAAGAGCAGTTGAAGGAAGTCTTATTGAATACTCGAATTTTCTTAAAAAATAGATATGAGTGAGTGACACTGATAGAGAAGAAACAAAGCTTACATCCAATGACAACATGCACGATTAACAAGACATCAGTAACACTGAGTGGTATGCAAACACATTCATTGAAACCCAAGAGAAAGTTAGAGCGGAAGGTTGATTAGTGTAAAAGTATGTTGGAGTGAATAGAGCCATTTGGTATCCTTATAAAACTATATTTTTCAAAATGCCAAAAACCAAAGCAGGCAAGAGACATAAGCAAGTTGATTTACCACTGCCTAGGGACTGGCAAGATTGGTGCAGATAAGGAAATACATAAAGCATTTAATAATTTAAAGTCTACAGCCAAAGAAACCTTAGTGAGGAACTTGATAGGGCCAGATACTGTAAAATAGTTTCTTCTCTAATTTGCTGTCAGTAAGCATTTAATGATAAAAGGTCTTCAAATTATCATTTTTTAAAAATGTAAGTTAAAGAAAAATGTGGGTAATTAAAAATGACACATACTAATGAATCGAAGAACAAACACAATTGGAATGCTTTTCGGCTTTTGTAAAATCTGAATTATATCTGTTTCTTGTTTTTATCTTATCCAATTAATATATTGAGGAGAGCAGGATTTGGTAGGGTTCTGGAAAAAGTGTTGCCTAATGGGATATAGAAAAAACTACATAGACCGTTTGGAGCACAAAGATGTAGCTGGCAGCATCAAGCTGCCTTATCTAATTAAGTTTCTTCTACCTTCCTTCTACCACTGAAGACAGAGGCTCAAGTGTTATGTTGGAAGAGGTTGGTCTTTGTGAACGGCTACTAAAAACTCTTTTGTTTATGAAAGGTATTTTTGCTGATTCAACTTTTTGACATGCTTTGCATTCCGTAATTAAGAAGGAAAACATGTGGTCTTTAAAATCTTCCAATAATCTGTCCACAAACTCTGTCTTAATTATTCTTACACCCAACTTTTTTTTTATCAGGGCTGTTGTAGGAGTGCAGGCAATGGGTATTGGAAAACACTAACAAAGAAAATTAAGAGAGAAAATATTTCAGCATAGTGAGAGCAATATTGAATTTTAAGCATTTTGCCTAAGCTAAGTAGAGAAGCAATTGAATTTTCAAAAAGACTAATAGAAGGAACAAGTGGTGATGGTGCCAAGACAAATGAAGCCACAATGAATAGAAAATAATAAATTTCAGTTTTTGAGGAACATAAAACTTAGAAGACAGAGGATTATGGCTAAAGTTAAGTGTTCAACATGAGACAATGGCATCAGATTACATTAAAGTTGAAATGCTCTTAAGGGGCTACCTAGTCCATTTACCAGTGTGTTAGAAAATTATCTCTAAACAAATGACCATCTAAACTTTTATTAAAACCTCCGAGGGCAAAAACAACTGCTGGCAATGCTTATTCCACAGATTTCCAACCCTAATTGTTAAGGACCTAGTTCATCTTTATACTAACTATATTTGTTTTTCTATAACTTGCATTAATTGGATCTAATTTTATTTTCTGGACCAACCTAAAATATATTATTCTTTTCTTCATAGTGTAAAGATTTAAGTATTTTTAGAGATCATTTGCTTCCTTCAAGTCTTCTTTTTTAATGAGTTTTCTCATTTCTTCAGCTATTTTTCAGTTACATCACTACAAACAACTTCACTTAATTTATTCTTTTCTGTATTTTCTATATTTGCCATCAATTTCTGTAAGCCAAAACACTTAAAATATGATCTAGGAATTACAAAGCAGAGTGACAATTATTTCTCCTCTTACATACACTTCCAACTTTAAAGTTGTCTAAGTTCTATTTTTGTAATTTCTATAATAGTTTTGACTTGAATATGTAGTGAATTAAATTCCCTGTTATATTTTCCATGTATCAGTCTTTGCCATCTTGCACTTTACATTCGTATCCCTTAAAATTTCATGGTATTTCCATTTTTTTATTAGTTTTATTTTCTGTTTTGCTATCCTTCCCAACTTCATGTCATTTAAAAATTAGTTAAGTGTAAATCAGTATTATCTTTGAAGGAAACAGATAAAAAGTATTGAAGTTATTTGACTCCAGGACATGGTAAAGATAAAATCACCAGAATGTAGATGCTGACACATGCAAAAAGATGAATGAATGGGGTGAGAGAATAGTGACAGAGAATTGTGTTGTATCACAATTCTGACATCAAACACGTCTCTGTACTGGATATAGTTAAGTTTTAGGGAGGGTACTAGAATTAAGATACTGCAACACGATTCAACATATGGGCAGTTTGGTATGAATGGATGCCAGAGGGAGAGAAGTGAAAAGAGGGAGGGAGAAAGTGCTATAAATATTTTCATTTTCATTTGGGCTTGCTTCTGGATGGTGGTTTATCTTTTCAAAGCTAAAGTTTGTTGTTTGTTTTACTTTTTTCATATGGAAAATAATATATTGGAATCAAGGTAATGCCTGAACTAAGTGGTATGATGAAACCAAGGTTGTCATTAGATAATATAACAGATATGAAATATAAATCAAAAGAGTTCCTTTCTTAAATAATTGAATTCATAACTCATGAGTTTGAATTTCAAATTTTATTCACTTATTTTATGATGGCTTTCTAAATTGACTTTTCCCATTTGATATGCCAAAAACACTTGATAGCCCACACTTTCCCATTATAGAACTACCTTGATAAACTAACTTTGAAGTCGATAGGATTATTACAGACAAAAAAAAAATGATACTGCAGTGTTTGAAATTTAGGTCAATAGATAGACATCATCTTAAAGATTTTGTAAGTTGATGTAGACATTTTCACATTGCTGTGTTAAGCATCAAGAAGGGTACAAATAATCAAAGATTAGAATCTCCCCTTTGTGAGTTTGAAATCTCATCAGATAAAAATGTAATATTCATTTATTTATTCATTCATCATTTATTTAACAAATATTGATAAAACACATTCCATGTGCTAGACGTTTCTAGGTTTTTAGGAAGCATCAGTTTAAAAAACAGACAAACATTCTTGCCTTCACAAAGATTTAATTGTAGCAATCAGAGACAGATATTCAACATAATAAGAAATAGGTAAATTAAATTATATGCTAGAATATAATATTGTAATTTGCAAAATAGAAGAGAAAAAGGTGGAGTTTGGTTTCTACAGGTAAGGACCTGATGCTTGTTTGTGTTTGGTGGTTTGTGCAGGCCTAATTTAAAAGGAAATGCTTAAGAAAGTGTTTGTAGGCCGGGTGCGGTGGCTTAATCCTGGCCTCCCAGCACTTTGGGAGGCCAAGGTGGGTGTATCACGAGGTCAAGAGATCGAGACCATCCTGGTCAACATGGTGAAACCCCGTCTCTACTAAAGATACAAAAAATTAGCTGGGCATAGTGGCGCGTGCCTGTAATCCCAGCTACTCAGGAGACTGAGGCAGGAGAATTGCCTGAACCCAGGAGGCGGAGGTTGCGGTGAGCCGAGATTGCGCCATTGCACTCCAGCCTGGGTAACAAGAGCAAAACTCTGTCTCAAAAACAAAAAACAAAGAAACCAAAAAAAAAAAAAAAAAAGAAACTGTATAAAGCGATGAGGTTAGCCATTTTAGTAGTACTGTTATAATGAATCCATCATTCACCAAGTATTATTAAGGATGTCCTATGTGGCCATCAGTAGGCTGGAGCTCCATAGGCTATATGATAATGCAGTAAAAATTTGTTATTGAATCTTTCAGTGTACAAATATTTTCCTAGGTTCTGAGGATATAGCACTGAATAGAAATTGTGAAAACTCCTGAATTCGTTCTACGTTATCCCACAAAGAAAGAAAAAATAGCCAAATAGTACATATACCAGACCTACAGGGCAAGAATCATTAGCGGTTACTTAGGTGCCCTCTTGACCATTTTTACACTAGGGTAGGAAAAAGATCTGGCCAAGATGAACAACAGACTGTAACTGTGGGGATTTCAAACTATATGCACCTCTCCACAGACTGCTCAGGGGCCAGAATATGAGAGCAATTAGACATACCATAGCTTTCACTTCAACCCTCTCCTTCTAAATCAGTGCCAATGATTTGAAAGAGAGAGATGGGCAACAACCCCATGTGTGACACAATGGTAAGTGGCAATTCAAGGTATACTATTTACCAGGTTTGATTGCTCTAAGCATTTGGAAAAAACAGTCCATTGCTTCCTGGTAGGCCTGCTTTCAAGAGATGAGAAGAGAAAAGCTAGCCCTTACTTTTTGTGGGGAAACAAAATGCATTAGAAAAGCACAAAACGCGTCAGACAGCAATCATTTGTGGGGAAACAAGATGCATTAGAAAAACACAAAACATGTCGGACAGTAATCAGACAGTAATGGGAATAAATAAGAGGAAAAAGGGAGAAGGGAGTAGAGAGAGTACTTAATTCTAGATACAGTGGTCAGGAGGGGTCTCATAGGGAAGTTTGCATCTGCATCAACAGGAGGTGAGAAAGGAAGGCATATGAGTTTCTGAGAGAAAGATCTTCCAGCAGGGAAATAGCAACTGCAAAATCTCTTGGCCTGGTTGTGAAATAGGAAGGAGGTCGTTGTGTCTGGATCCCAGTGAATAAGGAGTTAGAGATGAGTATGAAGCAAAAAATCAAGCCTTAATTCTTCAGGGACCCTACATTCTGTGGGACACAATTGAACTTCCTTTCTAAGTGCAATGATTTTAATCATATTTGTTAGGGGTCTTCATCAGGGTTTTTCACATTGAGCACAACTTGTATATATTCTTTATTTAAATATTAATTCATATTTTACTTCATCAAGGACACATCATTTGTGTATCTGAGTCCTCATCCACTTTCACTCTCATCCTTCTCTAAAGTTGTATGTTTTAAAAAATAAACCTCTGTTTCTTTCCCCTTTGGTGCGTATTTAGTCAATCTGGGTTTAAATCTCGGTTCTGTTACATACGAACTTTAAAACCTTTGTAGTTTTATCTATTTCTTTCAGATTCAGTTTTCTTGACTGTAAAATGGGAACTTAATACACAGATCTCAAACAATCTTACAATACATTTTAAACTGCTATTTTAGGTGCCTTCTTATACTTGGAATAAATCGTTGCTTGGTGATTTTTCTTGGTACTGATCACCATAGAAACTGGTCAGCTAGGCCGTTAATCCAAGACCTGTTCCAGCCAGTCCTTTAATTGGTGCCAGCCATTTGAATCCCTCTCAATGGTTGTTTAGCCCATCAGAAATATCTTAGCTGCAGACACAGTATGAGTTATAGTAGAGAGTGTTAAACTTACGGTGTGAGTGACCTGAGTGAGGTGCTCTTTGCCACAGGCAAACCATGAAGGGCTGGCAGCTGGAAACCATTTGATGGCATCCAGGGGGCAGAAAGCCCTGCCTTAGAAGGGGTACAAGCAGCATTTCCCACGTGCACTGCAATGTGGTATGCAGGGAGACAGACACATTGTCCCCATGGCCATAGATCTGTCCATATATGTTCTCCCTAGACGTTGTCTGCAGTATCCAATATTTCTTTTCCGTGTTTAGCCCCCTGGCCCAACCATAAAAGCCATTTCAACACTGCATAGAAGTCTGAGTATATCCTGCTTTTCCATACATGCAATGTGAATAATCAATGTGCTACTTTGGACTCTGCTAACTGAAAGAATCTCCTCTTATGCTTGTGTAACCCATCTTTGACTGTCACAAAATATCAAGCCAATTCTTCCATAAAGCAGGCTTGAGTTTATAACTCCTAAGATAGCTCCCTGGGGAGAATTTTCTATTAAGGCTATGAACAGGAGTTGTGAGAATGTATTGATACAACCATGGAAGGTGACAGAGGCAGATGAGCCACTTATTCAATTTGCAACATTCGTCAGATTTGCTTCATCCTTACCTCAAGTGGGTCATTTCCATTATTTGATAGGTGGTTCCTTTGCATGCCTAAGTCTGTGTATTGTTGGATCTGACCCAATTCATGACATGCAGCTCTATTTGCCTACTCACTTGCTAGTTCATCGTCAGTTGCTCTGTCCCTATCATTGTCCAGTAGCTTGTAAGAAGCTATATTTAAAGGGCTTTATGTATATATATCTTTTATATGAAAGTCTAATTCTTGCTCTAGAATTCTTATTCAGTGTGTTCACTTGAACTACAACTCTCCCCTTTGGGCTTTCCAGAGACCTCAGATAGATTCTTTACCTAATATGAATATGCTTGTATTTATTAAATCTGCAGGTAAAATCATCCAAGATTTACAGAAACTTAATACAAGGATCTCATGCCATCAAATCTCTTTCTTTATCTTGGCCCTACTCAAATTGGAGGGCTTGCAAGCTGCATAATAAATTAGCGATATGGTTTGGCTCTGTGTTCTAACCTAAATATCATCTTGAATTGTAATCCCCACATGTTGTAGGGGAAACCTGGTAGGAGGTGATTGGATCATGGGAGAGTTTTCCTCCATGTTGTTCTCAGGATAGTGAGTTCTCATGAGATCTGATGGTTTAAAAGACTGGCAGTTCCCCAGCCCCCTTCTGTCTCTTTCTCTCTCTCTCTCTCTCTCACTACTATGTAAGATATGCCTTGCTTCCCCTTCACCTTCTCCCATGATTGTAAGTTTCCTGAGGCCTCCCAGCCAAGAGGAACTGTGAGTCAATTAAAACTCTTTTCTTTATAAATTACCCAGTCTCATGTAGTTCTTTATAGCAGTGTGAAAATTGATTAATGCAGGAAATTGATACCAGGAGTGGGGCACTGCTATAAAGATACCTGAAAATAAGAATGCAACTTTGGAACTGGGGAACGAGAAGATGTTAGAACAGTTTGGAGGGCATAGAAGAAGACAGAAAAATGTGGGAAAATTTGGAACTTCCTAGAGATTTGTTGAATGGTTTTGACCAACATGCTGATTGTGATATGGACAATGAAGTCCAGGATGAGATGATCTCAGATGGAGTTGAGTAATTAATGAGAACTGGAGTAAATGTGACTCTTGCTATGCTTTAGCAAAGAGACTGGCAGCATTTTACCCCCACTCTAGAGATCTGTAAAACTGTAAAACTGAACTTGAGCAAGATGATTTAGAGTATCTGGTGGAAGAAATGTCTAAGCTGCAAAGCATTCAAGAGGTGACCTGGTTATTTCTAAAAGTATATGTTCATATGTGTGAAGAAAGAGAGGGTTGAAGGCAAAGGATACAGTTTGAAAAATTTGCAGCCTGACCATGTGATAGAAAAGAAAACCTCATTTTCTGGGGAGAAATTCAAGCCTGCTAGAGAAATTTGCATAAGTAACAAGGAGAAAATGTTAATAGCCAAGACAATATGAAAAATGTTTCAGGAGCATTTCAGACATCTTCATGACAGCCCCTCTCATCACAGGCCCAAAGGCCTAGAAGGAAAAAATGGTTTTGTGTGCCGAAACTAAGGCCGTTTCTCTTGGGACGTGGCACTCTGAGTCCTAGTTCCTTTAACTCCAGCTGTGGCTAAAAGGGGCCAAGTTACAGTTTACACCATTGTTTCAGAGGATGCAAGCCCCAAGTCTTGGCAGCTTCTATGTGGTGTAGGGCCTGCAGGTGTGAAGAAGGGAGGCATTGAGGTTTGAGAACCTCCTTTTAGATTTCAGAGGCTGTATGAAAATGCCTGGAATGTTCAGGCAGAGGTTTGCTGCAGGGGCATGCCCTTATGAAGAACCTCTATTAGGGCAATACAAAGAGGAAATGTGGAATTGGAGGATCCCCACAGAGTCCCCCCCGGGGAACTGCCTATTGGACCTGTGAGAAGAGGGCCACCATTCTCCAGGACCCAAAATGGTAAATATACCTACAGCTTACAGTGTCCATCTGGAAAAGCCACAGGCACTTAATGCCAGCCTGTAAAACAGCCGGGGGGCCTGTACCCTGTGGAGACAGAGGGGTGAAACTTCGCAAGACCTTGGGAGCCTACCTTTTGCATCATTGTGCCCTGGATGTGAGACATGGAGTCAAAGGAGATTATTTTGGAGCTTTAAGATTTTATGACTGACTGCCCTGCTGGGTTTTGGACTTGCATGGGGTGTGTGGCCTCTTTGTCTGGCCAGTTTCTCCCATTTGGAATGGAAACATTTACACAGCGCCTGTACTTACATTGTATCTTGGAAGTAACTACCTTGTTTTGGGTTTTACAAGCTCATAGGTGGAAGGTACTTGGTTCATCTCAGATGAAACTTTGGAAATGTACTTTTGAGTTAATGGTGGAATGAGTAAAGACTTTGAGGGACTGTTGGGAAGGCATGATGGTGTTTTGAAATGTGAGAAGCACATGAGATTTGCGAGGGGGCAGGGGTGGGATAATATGGTTTGGCTTTGCGTCCTCACCCAAATCTCATCTTAAATTGTAATCCCTGTGTGTCAAGGGTGGGGCCTGGTGGGAGATGAATGGATCATGGGGGTGGTTTCCCCTTGCTGTTCTTGTGATAGTGAGTGAGTTCTCAGAAGACCTGATGGTTTAAAAGTGTGGCACTTCTATCTCTTCTCTTCTCTTCTCTTCTCTTCTCTTCTCTTCTCTTCTCTTCTCTTCTCTTCTCTTCTCTTCTCTTCTCTTCTCTTCTTCTCTCTCTCTTTCTCTCTCTATATCCTGCCATCATGTAAATTATGCCTTTCTTCCCCTTCACCTTCTGCCATGATTATGTTTCCTGAGACCTCCTCGCCATGTGTAATTATGAGTCGATTCAACCTCTTTCTTTATAGATTACCCAGTTTCAGGTAGTTCTTTATAGCAGTGTGAAAAAGGACTAATATAATGAGTTTTTTCAAGAGTCATATAGGTTGTCTCCAAACTCTTCTACCAAACTCTGCACCTCTTTCTTCACTAAGAGATGTGAGATAGGAGATGTGTTATGCATAATTTTGTCTTTTACTTTGGAGGAAATATATCTCAGGATACTAATGATTCTCAGAATCCTAAAAATGCACACATTTTGCCATCCAGGACATGTACCATATTCTTTTTATCAGTCCCCATTATCATCATCTCTTCAACAAGCATGATATATTGTAGAACATTATAAGAGTCAATGTCTCCTTAAACTGTATTGTGACAAAAGGAAAGATTTAACATCACCATGAGCACAAGGCAGTGAATGTTCACTGCTGTCTTTTCTATATGCAAGTTAAATGCTTTTGAAAATATCTATTGATGCAGTGAGTAGCTGCAATACCTCTTACCTAAGTTCCCAATAGTTCACTGTAAGTCCTCTCAAATCCATGTGATTTTTTGAAAGTTCTAAATAAGCAAATTCAATAGAGATGTAAGTAAAAGTATCATTTTTACATCCTTTAATATTTGATTGCAGTGTCAAACTCTGTATTTTATCCCAAATTTCAGTAGAGCTACTGCTGACTTTCTATCATAGATGGAAGCAGGGGATTGACTTTCAGGCATGTCTTATATTATTTCTTACTCTAAGGGACAGAAAAACAATATGAATGTTTCCCAACTGCTAGATATCACCCAGCAAGATATGTACTCAGAGACTGTGCAAAGAATCATGGCTTGTGGACACAGACTCATTGTACACACTGTTAGATGGGCTTACAACTTACCTAATTTCCATAGTTGGCAGACCATGTTTCTGCTTGGAGTAACCAGTTTTCAAGGTAAGCTCTGAGCATGTATTCAAATATATTCCAGAACTGGATAATTTTCATTCTCCAGACTAAAGCTGTTGTTTAAATTTCTACAGTTCCATCTAAGGAAATACTGTAGAATATTTGTAGTATAAACTTACTGTGATGTTTTAAGGTATTTATTGCTTGGGATGAGGCTTTTTCCTCAGACAAATATCACTATGTATAGAACTGCTAATATCTGGATAATAAGTGAAAACTTAAACTTTTCAAAATTGTCGAATACCAGCATTTTGGTGACCACTATCATCCCAGGCAGCTCCATTTCACTTCTATAAGCAGCTACCATCACAAATCACTGGGAATCAAGGCATCCTGGTTGTCACAATTTTTTTTACCTCTGATTTCACCTGGGAAATATTATAAGGAGGTAGGTTGTCTGAGCTCTTGTCTTAAGTCTATTTTACCATTCTCACCTCATCAGTCTTCCAGTCCTTTGCTCAATATTCTTATTAGGCAGTTTCAGCATCTTGTCTTCATGTATGTTACACCATCAATGCCTTTGAGCTTCAAGGGAGCCATTGCAACTGTGTCATTGGGATAATTTCAGGTGTTATTAGCAGGGGATTTAATCCTGAGTCCTGGGAGAATATTTCCCAGTATATCCAAGCCTATATTTATCTCACTACAGTACTCTCAAGATCAGCATCCATACCTCTTGACTTAGATCCTCTAAATTATGTAGCTTACTTCTGATAAGCAACCTAATTCCTCATTGAGCCTAGTATTGATTTGTTGCCCCTTATCTCCAAATCTACCTTCATTTGCCTGCTTTGTGATTCTGGAGCAGGAATCATCAAATGTTTCTTTTTGGGCAGCTGGCACAATGTTAAGCTTGGTCGGTCAAGGGTGCTGGAGGAAGAGTGTTTGCCTCCTGGCTCCGGAAGCCTCTTCCCTTTATGCTGGGCTGTGTTGCTTCCAGTGGCTTGTATGCCATGGTGTGTTTGCCCGCCAGCAAGCTTTGTTTGACAGTCTGTCCCGTGGTTTCTTTCTGACCGGCTTTATCCTGTCAGCAACCAGATGGAAAGCTTCCTGCTCAACTCATGTTATCTGCTAACTGTGAGCCTGCTCTAGCAAGGTACAACCCAGGGTACCATCTTTACTATCTCCTTGGTTTTCTACTTGCCAGCCTTTGCCCCAGAGCTGCAGAACAGCTTTGCCCTGGCAACTCAGTAAACATCTCCAGCATCAGTGGGATATCACTGTACGCTCTCCAAGAATGATTGCCTCTCAGCCTTGGGGAGGGAGCCTCTTTCCCTGGTTTGTTTCTTCCCTGGCTTCTCTCACCCCTTTCGTAATTCACCATTAGTAGGAATTCCTCTCTTCCCAATTAATACATTTTTTATATTAAAATTTTTCATATGTAAGTTACTGGTGTGGTTTAGGTGTCCTGGCTGGATTCTAACTGATGCAAGATTATGTATGAGAAAGTTCTCATACCTTTTAGAGATTATCCCCTGATAAACTCTAAAATTTAATACTTTAAAAATAGTTTACTCATTTTTTTCTGGCCTCCTTGCCAATGGAAAGTGGGTTGCTAATAAATGATATAAATATGTTCAACTTTAGTATGGTAGGTCAAATAATTCTGCATAATTGTTTTACAAATTTGCACTGATTAGCAGGTATTTGAATTTTCTTTACATCCTTAACAAATACTTGACATTGTGTGTCTTGTTAATCCTGGCAAATATGTCGTGGTATCTATTTATGGCTTCAATTTATATTTACATTAAGACTAATGAAGTTGAATACATTTTCCTATACCTACTGGCTATGTGAATATCCTTTTAATAATTTCTTTTTCAAGTACTTCACCCATTTTTCCTTTGGCATGGCCACCTTTTTCTTATTCATTTATAGGAGTTCTTCATACATTCCATATACTATACCCTTTCTTAGTAGTAGCCATTGCAATGATTTTTCTTCCAATCTGTGCAGATACAACTTAGAATAATAAGAAAACTCAGATGCTAAGGAATAAATCTGAAATTAAATTTAGAACACATACACACACAGCTGTAATAATTAAATAAAATAATGTCATCTATATGAACTATGCTATGTTCATGGTTTGGAAATATACAACATGTAAAGATATCAACTCTCCCAAATATTATCTATAAATTTGATAAAGTATTGATCAAAATCTCAGCAGGCCTTTTTTTTTAGAAATTAAAAAGCTAATTCTAAAATGTATATGGAAATCTGTCAATCTTGAAAAAGATACCAGATAGGATGACCTACTCTAAAGCTTCACTAGCTTAGGCAGTGTGATTTGGGCAGGAACAAACACAAATAGAGCAAGGAAAAACAACAGGGTTTAGTAACCAAGCTGACACTCTTTTCTTCGGAGTAATTTTCACAATCTCTAGAGATAATTGATTTGCAATTATTGAAACTCCATTTATATACAAATATTTGTTTTCCAAGCTTCCTCCAAATTCCGACCTTGTGTTTTCTTCTAGTCTGTAATTTTCCCTAAATAAGATTCATTTAAGACAGTTTCAAATAGTCCTTTGCATATGACTGTGACTCACCATGAGGAATTTCTCTTTGAAGTCTACTATATAATATTTATTCTCAGTAGAATTTCATAAATTTTATTTATTAAATTGCTTGAAGACAGGATTTAACATACCCAACATGCAAAATATAGTATATTCTCTCTACTTGCAAGTAAATTAATTCCCTTTTTAGTCACTGCGCTACCTTATCAGAGATTAAATTTGGTATCTTTTTGTTAGTTTAGAGGCATATTTGTAGTGAATCAATAATGGAAAGGCCATTTTATAGGATTAGCAATGTTCCTACTAAAAACCATAGCATTTTGACAGACCTCTGTGTTTTCAATATAAGCCATTTTAATTTCCAAGGGCTAATGTTATAGAGATTATTACTACTCATTCATACAAAACAGTAGGAATCATTGTTAACAACATGCCTACCTTTGAAGACATTGTTCGGATTTTGAGTTTACTTGAAAAGATCATGCCAGTTTTGAATGGCATTCCCAACAGGAAAAATCGAAAACTCAGTTACAACCATCACTCATATACAGGTCAATTTCGATCATGTTTTATTTCCTGCTGATAAATGTAATTAACTGTAAAAATAGTTTTAAATTTCTCTTTATACCTAAAGGCAATGTGCTACTCAAATGATTTTAAATGCATGAATTATCTTTTGAATATGCTAGATGTATTTTTTCTCATCTAGTCTTTCCTTTTCCTTGTTTGTATTAATTGAGAATGGTTGCATTTTTAAAAAATTAGTAGAAGGTTTTTCTCTTCTAAGGATCAAGGGTAGGAACTAAAGTGAAAGATGATCTATTCTGAATTACTTAAGAAAAGTAGAAAGATTTTTTAGTAATGTTATTGAAATGTATTGATGTTCTTAATTTATAAATAAAAGATAATTACAGTTCCTGAAAATATTTTATATTTGTATTAAGATAGCTATGAAAAGGGAGAGATTAGCTGACAAACTCCCATTATTAACCACTTTAGGTTTGCTTCAGCAGTTACAAGCTGAAATATCAATCTTCTCAGGGCACTGACAAAGACTGAATGAGGCAGGAACAGTTGAGGTTTTGCTTTCCCAGGGTGAATTTCAGGCAGTGTCAGAAGGAAAAGGTGGTTGTAAAAGGACTTGGTCATTTCCATCCAGTGTGGGGCTCCCTTAATGGCTCATATTTACTTTAGAACTCCCCTTTGGACAAACAGACTTTAGCAGATCTTTACCATGGTTTAGTACCTCTGTGAAATCCTGTGTTTTCTCTGTGTCACTACTCTCCAATAAATATTTTGTACTTTTAACTTCATTTCAGCATGCACTTCTCAGAGAACTCAACTTGTGATAAGGTATTTTTAAAAATGTAATACAGAATTATAGTACAGATCAGAAAGGAAGACAAATTAAAACTCAATAATGCTACACTTTAATATACAAAAATACATTTAGCTAAGTCACCATAGTTACACTGATTACTATGAATCCTGTTGTGCATTTTTAATAAGCTTATATCAGGATTTTTTAAAATGGGAGAAAAAAAGGGAATTTTTCAAAGCAAAACATGTACATGCTGACTACACAATTTGATATCAAATAGTGATTGCACCAACAATGAGATAATAGGTGACCACTGTTAAACATTACCTTTAGTGTTGTTGATTGCTTTTTTTGAGTAAGTATTCTTTAGGATAAAAACAAGTTTATATCCTATTATCAGTGGAACAGTAAGCAATTTTATTAGTCTGCTCCAGGAATGGTTGATGAAGGAAGGAAGGAAACTTGACAAATGCTCGATTATTAAAATAAGAAACTTTTCAAAATTTGCCTATAGAGTTGACATAATTTTTGCTCAGTAATAATTATAAATATGGAACTAAATTTAACTATAAAACCATGTTTAAATTTCATGATCTTTGATTTAATCACAGGGAACCAAATTCAGAAATTATATAGATAAATGAGCATCTACTCTCTAAGGTACTTTCTTGCCCTTCTGCTTTCTGCCATGGATGACACTGAAAGAAGTCCCTTGTCAGAAGCAGTGTCCTGGACTTTGGACTTCCCTGAATCCAAAACTGTAAGAAACGCACCTCCATTTTTGTAAATTACCCAGTAATAAGCATTCTGTATAGCAACAAAAAATGGACTAAGACATTACTAACATAAAGCTCTTCATTAGTTTGTTTTGAAAGAGTTTAAGAGAGTCCCTGATTACATCCAGAGGTTATAGCCTGCAAATACTACTGTCGTTCCCCTTCTACCTACCTATATTCTGAGTTCTACAGCACAGTACAGAGAAGTCATCCTAGGGAGTGCTAAATACGTGGTGCTCTTAATAATGCGAGAGGTGTCTGAACCAGAGCAACTCTGTCTTGAATAGGGGCTGCGTAAAATGAGGCTAAGACCTCCTGGGCTGCACTCTCAGACGGTTAAGGCAGTCTAAGTCACAGGATGAGATAGGAGGTTGGCTCAAGGACAGGTTATAAAGACCTTGCTGATAAAACAGACTGCAGTAAAGAAGCCTGCCAAAACCCACCCAAACCAAGATGGTGATGAGAGTGACCTCTGATCGTCCTCACTGCTATACTCCCACCAGCACTTTAACAGTTTACAAATGCCATGGCAATGTCAGAAAGTTACGCTTCATGGTCCAAAAAGGGGAAGGCATGAATAATCCACATCTTGCTTAGCATATCAAGAAATAACCATAAAAATGGGCAGCCAGCAGCCCTAGGGCTGCTCTATGGAATAACAATTCTTTTATTCTTTTACTTTCTTAATAAACTTGCTTTCACTTTACCCTATGGAGTCACCCTGAATTCTTTCTTACATGGGATCCAAGAATCCTCTCTTGGGGGTTTGGATCTGGACCCCTTTCCTGTAGCAACAGGATTCTAAAAAGTGTATACTTTTAGAGGGATAGTTTCTCACAGCTAAAATACTTATTTAATCTTTGCAGGCCTTTAGATTTACAGCTCCAACTCAATTTTTCAACTTCCTCAATGCTCATGATAATTTTCTACCACTTTAAAGAAGCTTCCTCCTGCAACACTAGGTAGCATTTATTTATTTTTCTCCTAGCTAGTCTTGGAAATGATTGCTTATAATATTTACTTTAGCATTTAAGTATATTCAACTTAATACTTTCTTGCTGTATTTTTATTATTTTTCCCTAATTTTTAAAGTATTCAATGCGTTCTTTCCCCCCAAATATTGTAACTTTTACACAGGGATGAACTATAACAAATATTTATTTTGTATCCATTTTACCCCCCAGAATATTGTAACTTCTAGCGGGGATGATCCATGAGTATGTTTAAAGTTTTGTAACTATTTTATTAAATTGAACTGAGAGTAAATCTATTGTGGATAATGCTGTTCTCAGTGTCATCTTCAGTTAATATGGTTGAATGAATGGGGCAAGCCATTCAGAGATAGCGCATTTCAAATGTGTTTGGTTTCCATTAATAAAATTCAATTTAGATATGAGGCTCACTCTACCGAAAAATCTGAAGACTCAATAAAAGAATAAAATAAAACATATCTATTTTATTTTATAGCTTTGGAATCTAGTCATAGCTATATTAGGAGCTATACATAATGGAAATTCATTTTAAATTTATAGTTTTCTTTAACTAGGATATAATTTGGCTTCTTTTGCTTGATTCCTCTTTACCTCCCTAAATTATATTGGTGAAACAAATCTGACATCCTGCATTGCCACACCAGGTTTCATCTCTCAGACTGAAGAAGGCAAGCACATTTGTGTGGGCTTAGTGAAATAAAGACGTGTATAATTTGTTTGGCTGTAGCACGTCTTCGCAGAATCTATTTGCTCGATGGTGAAAATATTCAGACACTGTTCTAAGAGTTAGTAAAGAGATCAGGGGTACTAAAGAACAGTAGAACTTTTACATAGTCTCTCAATTTTATATTTAAATACTAATGATGTATGCATGTTATTTACAATTCAGATCAGTATTACGTTTAATTCACTGATTTTTATTTTGATGTAGTAGTTTATATAGATAAACAGGTAATTTACAAATAAAAGAATTGCTTCACAGTTTATGTGTGGATTTGTTTACAGATTAAAGAAATATTATAGAGTCCCTACTACCTGCCAAGCCCTGTTCCAAACTTTTGGAATACAGTGGTAAATAAAAGAGAGAGAATAAAATTCTCTGTCTTTAGAGAGTTTGATTGCTGATGTCTTCAGAATCAAATGTTACAGAACGAACATACAGTATGAGTAGTTCTTATTAATGTATAAAAATGTAAAATTGATCTGTATGAGCAATCTCGTTGCCATACTACTAAAATGGTGTTAGCCCTAATTGCGAACTGTTTTAATCATGGCATAGACATGCCATTTAGCAGCTTAAAATCCACCTGATAATTGTTGATGTTTTTTCCTCATGCCTACTATTTGTGGGTAACAGGTGAGAAGTATGTAAAAACACCATAGCATTCCACTGGCATTCATACCACATAAAAAGTACAAGATTTTCAGAAGAGATGGTGGATGGGTAGATAAATAGATAATAGATAGATAGATAAATAGATTGATTGATTGATTCCACAATCACAGAAACATAGATATTTATATACATATATACTCAACTGTGTGTGAGTGTATGTCTTTGTGTCCGACAAGCTGATTGTATAGCAGCACAAATTAGAAACTAGGTGACTATCTCCCTTGGGGACACCCCACTCATCACCACAGAAGAATGCTGGCCTAAGGTGTAACATTTTAAGAGAGCTGGGATTCCACACCTTCGGGCAGATATGTGACAGATGAAATGAAAATACAGGTGGATTTATAAAAATATTTCAAGAAAGTTGTCAGCTTTTCTTACTATTTTGCTGAGCGGCCTCAGGAAAAAATGGGAAATTACCAACTAAGATGGGGTTGTGAAAATCAACACAAAGGGAAACAAGAGGGTCCTGCTAATCTGACAGCCACTCATTTGAACAACTGCATTAATGAGAAGGCAAGGTGCTCAACTGAGAGAATGGCAGTGTATTTTTCAAGACATGAATTTTATATTTACACTTTCAGTTAGCTATATTGCTTAGTTCTGTTTTCTAAGTAAAAAAAAAATAATAGAATAATTGAGCTACCTGAAAAATAATTGTAAGGCATTTGGAGACAAGACAAGGTGATAATCCATTAGGGACAGAAAATTTAACATATTCTAGCTCTGTGGAAACAGTGGATAGAAAATAATTTAGCAAATTCAATACATTAATCAATATTCAATTTTATTTTATATTGTCTTGACATCAGTTGATATTCTGTTCTTTCTTTTTAATATCCATAATATTTGATGTCAGCCAATAGTTGGACATGACTTTGTTAATGCAATATCTTTTATAAGCAATGATTATTAGTAATTTACAAACTGCAAGAACAAAAACTGTCTTGGTTTTTGAGTATCCGCATGAGAAAAAAGATCAGTATAACATTTCTTGATGATAAAATTGTCTCAGGGATCTGTTGTGAGCTCTAGGGAATATGCAATGGAAAGAATTTAGGATTTGCCATAACAATTTCAGGGCTCAAGGGCATATATGCCACAGTTACCATTTGTACTACACCATACAATGCTGCCTCAATGAAAATGGCCATACATAATTTAGAATATTTTCTTTTTGTAAAAGTGAGCATTTTATTAAAGTATAACACTTACATAGAAAAGTATATGTGTCATTAGCATATGACTTGAATAATTTCACAAATTGACTTTGCTAAAAACCAATAACCTAATTTAGAAACAGAGTACTTACTAACATCCCAGAAGCCTTTCTTATGATCCTATCCAATCTCCACCTTCTCCAAAGATTAGCTTCTAAAAGTTTATTCACTTTTTATAACTAAGGTGAAAATTGCACCACATAAAATCAATCACTTTAAAATGCACAATTTAGTGGCAATTAGCACATTCACAATGTTGTACTATCACAAGCTTTAGCATATGTTAAAATATTTTTATCACCCTGAGAGTAAACCTTATATCCATGAAGTAGTCACTTCTCATTCTTTCTTCTCTCCGGTCCCTGATAACTACTGGGACTGTTTTCTCTCTCTCTTTGGATTTCTCTATTCTGGATATTTTATATGGAATCACACAACATGTGACCTTTCGTGTCTATCGTCTTTCACTTAGCTTGAAGTTTTTGAGGTTCGTCCATGTTGGAGCATTTATTAGTGCTGTATTCTTCCCTTTCCGTATCTGAATAATATTCTGTTGTATATAGAGTTGACCCTTCAACAACATAGGGGTTAGGGGTACTGATCCCATGTGCGGTCAAAAATCTGCATATATCTTTCAACTCCCCATCAAATCAACAACTAATGGATTACTGTTGACTTAAAACCTTACTGTTAACATAAACAATTAATACATACTTTGTATATTGTATGTATTATACAACTGTATTCTTACAATAAAATAATCTAGAAAGAAGAAGCTGCTATAAAGAGAATCATAAGGAAGGGAAACTATTTACTATTCATTAAATAGAAGTGGATTATTATAAAGGTCTTTATTCTCATCATCTTTACATTGAGTAGGTTGAATAGGAGTAGGAAAAGAAGAGGTTGGTCTTGTTGCATGGGTGACAGAAGTAATAAAATATCTGCACAATAGTGGACTCGGAGTTCTGACACATGTTGTTCAAGGGTTGACTGTATACATCTTGCACCACAGTTTGTTTATCTATTTATTTGTTAATGTCTATTTAGGTTGCTCCCACCTTTTGACTATTGTGTATGGTGCTGCCATGAACATTTGTGTGCAAGTATTTTTTGAAGCTTTTACTAGTTTTTTTTTGGATATATACCCATAAATAGAACTGCTGGGTCATATGGTAAATCTGTATGTAACTTTTTGGAAAACTGTCAAATTGTCTTCCACAGTGACTACGTTATTTTACATTTCTACCAACAATGCACAAGTGTTTAAATTCCCCAACCTTACCAACACTTATTTTCTGTGGTTTTGTTGTTACCGCTATCCTAAAGAATATAAAGTGCTAGTTTATGGTAGTTTTGATTTGCATTTCCCTAATGACTAACGATATTGAGTTTAATTTTATTTGCTTGTTTGTCCTTTGCATACCTTTTTTAGAGAAATGTCTATTTAAGTCCTTTGTCTATTTTTAATTGAGTTGTTTATATTTGTGTATAGTTGTAAGAGTTCTTTATATATCTGGATACTAATCTCTCATCAGATATATAATATAAAAATATTTTCCCCATTTTGTAGGTTTTCTCTCTTTCTTTATAATATTCTTTGATCCACAGTTTTTTATTTCAATGAAGTCCAATTTTTTGGTGTTTTTTTGCTTGTACTTTTGATGTCATATCAGAAAAGCTTGTGTACCAAATCAAAGGTTATAAAAGTTTACACATATGTTTTCTTTTAAATGCTTTATAATTTGATTCTATATTGAAGTTACCAGTCTTTTATGAGTTAATTTTGTATATATTGTGTGTATATATCTATATTTTTAACATATGGATATCTAGTTGTCTGTCCCATCACCATTTTCTGAAGAAACTATCCTTTCCCCCATTGAATTGTCATGGCAGATTTGCTAAAATCTATTGGCCATTGATGTCTGGGTAAATTTCTGAACTTTTAATTCTCTTCCATTGATCTATACAGTATATCCATCCTTATTCTAGTACCACACTGTTTGGACTACTATAGCTTTGTAATAGAAATGTTAATATTAGAAAGAACATGTCCTCTAGCTTTGTTCTTCTTGTTCATTTGGGTCTCCTCACAATTCCATGTGAATTTGAGGACTGACTTCCATTTCTGCAAAAAGAAAAAGCTTCTTGAGGGAATTTCAGCAAATGTGTAGGTCACTTTAAGTACCATTGACATCTTAATAATAAGTCTTCTAACTCATAAACAGATGCTGGCTTTCCATTCATTTAGGTCATTAATTCTTTTCAAAATTGTTTTGCAATTTTTTTTTTTTTTTTTTTTTTTTTTTTGAGATGGAGCTTCGCTCTTGTTACCCAGGCTGGAGTGCAATGGCACAATCTCAGCTCACCGCAACCTCCACCTCCTGGGTTCAGGCAATTCTCCTGCCTCAGCCTCCTGAGTAGCTGGGATTACAGGCATGCGCCACCATGCCCAGCTAATTTTTTGTATTTTTAGTAGAGACGGGGTTTCACCGTGTTGACCAGGATGGTCTCGATCTCTTGACTTCGTGATCCACCTGCCTTGGCCTCCCAAAGTGCTGGGATTACAGGCTTGAGCCACCGCATCTGGCCCAAAATTGTTTTGCAATTTTCAGTGTAAAAGTTTTACACTGACTTGGTTAAGTTTATTCCTAGAAATTTTGCTCTTTTGGATGTAATTGAAAAAGGAATTGTTTTCTCAATGTTATTTTTAAATTGTTTTACTGTTACAGTTAAAGCATACAACTGAATTTTATGTTTTGATTTTGTATCTTGTATCGTTGCTGAATTTGTTTATTAGGTGCAATTGTTTATGAAGGTTTTTTGGTGGACTCCTTAGAAATTACTGCTGATTTTTAATTCAGTAGATTATTTTAACAAGTTTTCAGCAATAAGTAAATATACCCCTTTTGAATTTAATATTTTGTGTTTGGCATTTTTGCTTGATATTGTGTTTTTGAGATTCATTCTATTCTTTTCCATTGTTTCAGATTGTTATCTTAATTGCTGTATGTTTTACATTGCTTCACTATATCCCAATTCATTTATGTAACTTACTGTCGATGTCCTTAAATGGAAAGATAGTTTCAAGATGATGCTATGTATCAAAATTTCCTTTAAGGTTGCATATTTTGTGCTTTGTGAAATCGTCAATTCCAAGGTCATGGGGATGTACTACATTTTATTTAAAAGCTTTATTAATATTACCATTTACATTTAGTTATGCAATCTCAGCTTTATTTTATGGATCCTGGCAAGAAATGATTCTGTGGTAGGCTGAATAATGGCACCCAAATGTAGTCATCCTCTCATCCATAAGACCTATGACTGTTACCTTCTATGGCAAAAGGGACTTTTCATTTGTGATTAAGTTAAATATCTTCAGGCTGGGAGATTACATTTGAATTATCTAATCTCTCCTAGAGATTGAATTATCAGGGTAGACTCTAAATGTAATCAGTGTCCTGATAGAAACCACACAAAGAGAGATTTGATGACAGTACCAGATACAGTGACAGAAGCAAGAAATTGGGCTAACGTGAGAAAGGAAACATGAGCCAAGGAGTTCAAGCAGCATCTAGAAACTAGAAAAGGCAGGAAAAAAGATTCTATTCCTAGAGTTTCCTCAAAGAACCAGCCCACCAACACTTTTCTCCGTCAAACTGACTTAGACTTCTGGTTCCTGCTTCAGCAGAACGTATCATGTCTGTATCTCCAATTCCAATCCTCCACCTAATCATCCTCAAAATGTTAAGGGTATAGTGATCTGAAAAATGATGGTTTTTTTGGGGGGAAATAACTGAATCCTTCCTCCTTTTCTTTCAACAGGTATTAAGGCTGCAAACTAACAAAGGTCTGGTATTTAGACAACTTTCTGCTTTTTGTTTACCTCTTTACTTTCTTTCCAACAGCACTCTCATTAGTTGTCCATCTATTTTGCCTAGTGATGTCATGTTCTGTTGACTACCTTTTCAACTCTCAGTGTGGCAGAGCTGGTCACATTGGCTGTGTGGAGGCTTCAGATGGGCTCAACAACACAGACTCTCATTTGCCAAGTTTGACATAAAAGTTTCTGACTCTGGATTTCTAATCTAAAAGTAGAAGAGATTAAAGTGGATCCCATGATATTTAGCTCTTACTCAAAGACCAACAGATTATTTGGTAGCAAGCTTGTTATACTGGATAGCTTTTATCCCGATAGGTTCACAGGTTTATTTTTATAAAAATGGACACTTATTTATAAGACGAGTTTAACGTTTCTGCCTGCAGAGCTTGAGCCAAAACCACTATCTGGACCCTAAGGGATAACTGAACCACGGGTATTAGAATCCACATCACATCTGATGAAAAACTCAGTTCATAGTGAAGGATGTGTGGGAGTGGGCCCATTACCATGAGATGTTTTTGTATCACATAGTCCACTATTCAGAAACTGTGGTCTGGTAGAGAATTGGAATAATCTTCTGAAGGTGCAGCTGAAGCATGAGCAAGAATGGAGTGCCACTGTGTCTATGGCATTGTGTCCCTAGTGGGAAGAATGCATAGGTGATGGAACCAGCATCTGAAAGCAGGGTGGGTCCCAGTTATCATCACTAACCATGTGCCAGTGGGAGACTCTGTGCTTTTCATCTTCACAATCTGGATTCTGCAGGGTGAGATGTCCTGGCCACAAGAAAGTGGTAAACCATTATCAGGGAATATAAATAGGGTTTAATTGCACTACAAGCTCTGGCTACTGAAAGAAAGGTGACAAATCATGTAAGGTGTAATTATCCCTGAAAGCAGAAAGAAGTAAGACTACTGCTGCATATGAGGGCAGGGAGGAAACCAGTCGGTGCTCTTGGTACTCCCTGGTATGGTTGTGATTGTATATCCACAAGTGCAAGAAATCTAGTCATAGAAAATCATGTTTTCCTGGGTTAGAAATGCCTCAGAAATAAAAACTTTGGGTCATGACACTTGGTAAATAACTGATGCAAGTAGAATTAATAGGATATGTTGAGTGGAATTCAGAGTGGACAGTGTAAAAGGGAGAATGTGTGGGGGTTGTGGGAGTGTTTACAGAATTGGTTCACATGATTATGGAGGCCAGCAAGCCCAAAATGTGCAGAGTGGACTGGCAGCCTGGTGACTGAGAGCCCATGCGTCAGTTCAAATCCCAAGGCTCTCTGCTGGTAGAATTCCTTCTTGTTTAGGGGAGGTCAGTTTGTGTTCTGTTAAGGGCTTCAGCTGATTAGATGAAGCCCACTCGTATTGTGGAAGTCAATCTGCTTTACCAAAATTTACCATGTTCATCTCATCCAGAATAAAGCATCATCACAAAAATATCCACAATAATATTTAACTATCAAAAGGTCTCACCCCCAATCAATCTCTTGATCCTCTAAATCTATTTTGTTATCTTCCTAGAGGACCCAGTCAGAACCAAAAGAGTAATAAAAATAATTATTGTTGGTGAGTATCCTGCAGACATAGTTAAAATAATCAGAACTATTCCTAGAGAAAGGCAACAAAAGGTGATGATAGCCGTAAAAATTTATGTTAGCATTACTAATACTTGTAAAGAAAAATAACTGGGCATTAGAATCAAAATGTGGAAAAGAGGTGAGAGAGTCAAGTAAAAAGTACTCCCCAGACAACCTCCAACTGGCCTGTGCACTGGGAAAAGTTAGAGTAGAGCCAAGGAAGTTCACACCATTTGCAGAAGGGAGGAGCTCAGCCTCTTGAGTTCCTGTGTGGTGGGGTGAGAGCTGGTTAACAGGCTTCACTCTCAGTTTTAGCAAAGATTTCCTCTTTCTTCATTTTTGCCCAATAAATTGCATTGTTCTCACCCTTCTATGCATCCGTGAGCCTAATCTTTCCTCATTTTCTGACAAGAATCTGATCTTTAACTGAGCAAAGGAGAAAGTCCTGAAATGTTTTGGCACCCAACATGGGACTTGAGAAAGGTTTAGTGAGATACAAACCAAAAAATCTTTTTTTCTTTTGCTTCTAAGCCTCTTTTCCCTTGGACTTCTTCTGAGGGTAAACTGTGTCCCCACCCCCATTGCTCCTGGGGGACATAAATATGGCCTCAGTCCAACCCAGCCTTTCCATGGCCTTTTCTTTCATTTTTTAGGATGGACTGGTGACCTGTGGCTCCCCCCCCCCACCTTCCCCTCCCTACACAGAGTGGGTCACGTGGCACAAGGGCCCCGCATGGCTGGCATTTCTCACTGCAAACTCGGGAGTCACCCCCTTCCCAGGCCAGGGAATTCAGCTCCATCCCACAGCAATTAAGCTTTTCTCCTTGATGGAAGAGAGAATGGGGTGGAGCCATGGAAGTTCCCACCCTTAGCAGAGGGGAGAAGCCTGGCCTTGTGAGTTTCTGTGTGGTGGGCCAGAAGCCAGTCAACAGGCTTCCCTTCAGCAGAAAAACTCTGCTGAAAGTTTTTATCTTTTCCTATTTTGCCCAATAAATTCAATTTTTCTCACTCTTCTGTGTGTCCATAAGCCTAATATTTCCTGGTCAAGTGACAAGAACCTGGTTTTTAGCTGAACTATGGAGAAAGTCTTGCAATAGAGGAAACTTAACTGCTTTTATGAAAGCAAACAACAATGACGATGAAAGAAGCCTTCAGACTTAAACAGTTGTTACAAATTCTGACTGCCTTTACTAAGTCAATGGTCTTCTCCCTCTCTTGCATCTGACAAGATTTATGGCTTTATTTTCTAAGATGTGTTTCTATTTTCAAGACTAACCACATTATTATTTCTTGAATTTAATTTTTAGAGAGCAGTTTTACCTCGTGTGTCTAAATTTAGTTTCCTCTTCTCAGTTCTGACCAGATTAGAAAGAAGAGCTGGGGATGGTGATGAAAGCTGCCATCGGGTGTAAGCATAATCATAGGAAAACATTTCCAGGAATGGACAGAGATGGCTTTCTGTTTTCTTTTTGTTGCTGTCATGGTGGTAAGAACACTTAACTTGAGATCTACCTTCTTAACAAATTTATTGGTTCACAATACAATATTGTTAATGACAAGCATAAGATTGTACAGCAAATCTCTAGAACTTGCTCATCTTACACAGCTGAAACTTTAAAGCCAATGAAAATCAACCCTCCACCATTTCCCCTAACCCCAGCCCTGCCAACTCTCCTATGACTCTGTTTCTCTGGGTATGACTAGTTTACATATCTGATGTAAGAGGAATCATGCAGGATTTGTAGACTGGTTTGGAGATTGGTTTGTGTTACTTAACATGATGTCCTCCAGGTTTATCCATGTTGTTGCATATGGCAGGATTTCTTTTATTTTCAAAGCTGAGTAATGTTTTATTGTAGGTATATACAACATCTTCTGTATCCACTTATTCCGTTGATAAATATTCATGCTGTTTCCATATCTTGGCTGTTGTGAACAATACTGCAATAACAGGAGCGTACATATCTCTTTGAGATTTTCTTTTCAATTATTTTGGATATATACCCAAAAGTTGGATTACTGGATCCTACAGTAATTTTATTTAAATTTTTTTTTAGGAAACTGCATAATATTTTCATAGCAGCCTTACAATTTTTCATTCCTATCAACAGTATATAAGAATTTCAATTTCTCCTCATCCTCACTAAAACTTGTTATCTTTTCAAAATGGTAACCATCCTAACACATGTAAAGTGTTAAGTCATTGCGGTTTTGATTTACTTTTTTCTGAGAATGAGTGATGTAGAGCATTTTTTCTCATATCTGTCTGTCATGTGTATGTATTCTTCAGAGAAATGTCTATTCAATTTTTTTGCCCATTTTTAAATCAATTTATCTTGTTATTGAGTTGCAGAAATTTCTGATGTGTTTTGGACATGAACAAAAATATCCAAATATTTTTATACAAATATTTTCTTCCATTCCGCAGGTTGCCTTTTCATTTTGTTGATTGCTTTCTATGGTGTACAGAAGCCTTTTAGTTTGAAGTAGCTCCACTTGTCTGTTTTTGCCTTTGTTGCTTGTACTTTTGTGGCAACTCTGGAAGGGGAATGTGGTGTGGATCTTGCTGCTGAGATCAGTTACACTGAAAGGCAGAGAATCAAATGAACCTAAGGATATCAAATTACAAATAAAAAATTATAACTAGCATTTTGAGAAACATAAGATTTAAAAAACCCAAATGAAGAGGGAATTCCAAGCAAACCCAGGCTACTGAGGGCTAATATTAAGTGCTAAAAAAGGGTATTACAACATAGGAAGTTGAGGAATCATAAAAATCTCAGAAAAGTATTACCAGACTGAGCAGGGTAGAAACTGATGCTAGAACAATGGTTATATACTAAAACCGTAAAATAGCAAAGATATTCAAGATCAAGTAAAGAGCAACAAAGATAGGAAGGAAAACTCTGATTTCATTTGAGGAGAGAATATGTGCTCTGATTGGTTTATTCATTAATTCTTTTGTTTGTCCAATGCACATTGCTGTGCTACTTAGAGGCATACAATAGTTAACTGCATTAAAACAAGATAAGTGAATAAATGAATTCTAAAATAAACAAAAATACAATAAATGCTATCATTGAATAAATACAGAGATTCTGCTGGCACATAGCAAGAGGATGTCAAGTTATGTTTAAGAAGAAAAACCCACAGGTATTGATATTTACAATGACATTTGAAATATAAAGCCTAGGAAAGGGAGGGGAGTGAAAACAAGGCACGGAAGTTAATATGATCATGGAGACAAAGCAGGTAAGTCAGAGTCAACATCCTGAACATGCTCTGCAATAGAACTCAAGTGAAGCTGATTCTAAAAATTACTTGGATACACAGACTCTAGAATTTCTAACTCTTAATGTTCAGAGTTGGCGTCTTGGGAATATACATTTAAACCCCCCGCACCCATGATGCAGTTAGTCTCCCCCTCAGTGCATAGACCTACACTCTGGAAGTTCCATCGTGCAAAAAGTAATCATTTAGGGCCAAACATAAACAGATCAAGTCATGAATAGCTGTAAAGCTAAGTCAGTCTGGACCTTTGAGCAGTCAAAGCACAGGAAGGTGAACAGAGCAGATGAAAGGTGATCCCTGGGAGACTCTCCAGTACTGACTATCAGGCTCAGGCTGCTTTGTGTAAAAAGTGTCAGTTCTACAACTGGGTATCAATTAAAATAAGAGTAGATTTTGCAGAAAAGACAATCAATGTGTTTAAGGTGTGTTTTACATGAATTTAACTGGAGGCTATTTCAAATTAGCAGAGACATAAAAACAGAAAAAATGATGATGGACTTTTTGAGTATCCAGCTAAAATGAATGCAGCTGCAATTGTTTGTGGAGATGCTGACAGTAGGGAGACATGCATCACTAACTTGGCTGTTTGGACTAAGTAATAGGGAATGGAGGAATTGACTTGATTGAAGTTGTATTGCCATTGAAATGTTGGTGTGAGATTAGTTTTGGTCATTTCACTTGTGGTGGAATTAACCAGCTGATGTGACTCCAAAGATAGATTGCATCTCAACGTCTTATAGTTTACACACCAAAGAATTCTTCCTTAGCCCAAGTTCAAGGTGAAATGCCTTCTTAGTCTGTAGCTGCAAGCATGACTTGTTTAACTTAGAAGATATGGAATTGATGATATCTTTTTATTACCATGTATAATAAAAATATCTTTTTATTACCACGATGCAGTGTAGAATGCTGGGGCTTTTTAAATTATCTGTTTTCTTCACAAAGCCACCTTTATTTTGGGGGAATCATACTTACTGTGGTGCAAAAGTAATCACGGTTTTTGCCATTACTTTTAATAATAAAAACTGCGACTACTTTTGCACCAATCTAATAACGTAAGCAGAATAACTATTGTGAAACCGTGCTTGTACTTGTATTGTCAAATTCTGTTGCTTCAGTGGGTTTTTTTCAAGTACTTTTTTCTTAAAAAATAAAGCTATTTGACAGTGTTTTTTAAAAAATAAAACACCTTGTCTATATAGGCAATGAAAATGAGAGAAATAAACTATCCACTGAATATAATAAATCATAATTATAAATCAAGGCCAGCTCTATGCAAGTTGAACAATTTGTCCATGTTTCTTCATGAGGCCCCTGATTTCCTCCTGAACAAGAGGCCCACTGTTTTAGTGGAAGGTCTCTTCTATCTTTAATCAAAACTGGTTTAACTGTGCCCCAAACTATCAAAGGATATTATATTTAATAAAGAAATAATGAAGTAAAGTATTAAAAATGACAAGATAATTATTTGTATTTTAACTAAAATAAAGTGTGAGTATGTGGGTACATTTTAAACCCTATAGAATGTGATTGGAGTGGTCAGATTTTGCCTGAGTAATTGGCTTAACATACCCTTCCTTCCCAAATTTGCAGTATTTTAAACTGAATCACTTAATTTCTTATATTAGAAACAAATGGTATTCAATAAATGATTCTTGCTGGAGCAGAATAAACAGATGACTGGCTTAGGGTCAGTCCAGGGTCAGTTTCTGCAATAACCCAGGCACACTTCATCCTCAGTGCTTCTTGCACTTGCTGTCCCTTCAAAGTTTAGATATCCCTGTACCTTTCTCCTTTGAGGGTTCATGCAAGTTTTTTCTTCTCAAAGTTTTCAGGATCATCTTCTAACAAGCTTAACCCAGTGACTGTCTCCCTGAAATTCTTAATCTCACCATTCTATGTTTTACTTAATACAGATCACTAATATAGTGTGTATTTTATACATTGCTTGCTGTCTGTTTCTCTCATTACAATGTGAGTAAGCCTACTGAGAACAAGATTCATTGTTTTGCTTATTTTTGTAACCCTAGAGCCTACAGGAGGCCTTGAGACATAGGTGACACTATTTTGAAATGATTATATAGTCACAGAAAGTTACACAGAAGTACATAGAATGTCTGGGTATGGAATCTCCTTTGTGGGTTCATCTTCCATAAATATAATACAATACAAATACCAGAAAACTGAGACTGAGTATAATGTGTGTATATAGCTCCAAGTCAATTGATCACAAGTGTAGACTTGTGTAACCACCACCAATATCAAGATACAGAACTATTACTATTCTATTGCCATCATGTCTCCTTCCTGCTACCTGTTTATAGTCACTCTTACCTACCCTCACCATTCCTAAAACTCAACAACCACTAATATGTTTTCTGTCATCATTTTGTCATTCCAAGAATGTTGTATATATGGAAACATGTAGTATGTAACCTTTTGAGGTTCTTTTTTTTTTTCTGACACTGAGCCTTGCTCTGTCACCCAGGCTGGAGTGCAATGGTGTGATCTCTGCTCACTGCAACCTCTGCTTCCTGGGTTCAAGCAATTCTCCTGCCTCAGCCTCCTGAGTAGTTGGGATTACCAATGCATGCCACCATGCCCAGCTAATTTTTTAGTAGAGATGGGATTACACCCTGTTAGCCAGGCTGGTCTCAATCTCCTGACCTTGTGGTCTGCCCACCTCAGCTTCCCAAAGTGCTGGCGTGAGCCACTGTGCCCGCCTTTTTTGTTTTTAATTTGAGCATCTATAATGCCCTTGAGATCCATCTAAGTTACTACATGAATCAATTGTTCTTTTATGCTGCTGAGTAAAACTCCATGGTATGTATAGAGCATAGTTTGTTTAAACATTCACTGAACAACCAAGATAGGTTAGATGAGCAGCCAAGATAGGTTGGCTCTGCTGCTACAAATAAAGCTAGTCTGACTGTTCATGCACAGGTTGCGGGGACCTATGTATTTTTTTTTAATCTGGGATAAATGTCTAGAACTTTAATCATTGGGCAATGATAAGTTTATGTTCAGTGGTTTTAAGAAGCCTGCCCAACAGTTTTCCAGAGTGGCTGTATCATTTTGCATTCCCACAAATAATGTATCAGAGATCAAGTTCCTTTTCATCTTGCACAACATTTGATATCGTATCTATATTTTATTTTAGTTGTCAGAGTAAGCATGTAGCAATATCTCATTATGGTTTTAATTCGAATTTCATTAATGGCTATTGATAATAAAGGATTTTTCATGTGCTTATTTGTAATTTATATAACATTATTGGTAAAATGTCCTTTCATGACTTTTATAATTAGATTTTTTTGCTCTTGAGTTTTGAGAGTTATCTATATATCCTAGATTTGAGTATTTCACCAGTTACAGTTTGCAGTTTTCTTCTCTGTTTCAAAATCTTTTAACAAGATCTTTAATGGAAAAGAATATTTTTGAAGTTTAACATAGAGATATTTTTATTTTATGAATTGTGATTTTAGTGTTATACCTAATGATTCTTCACCAAGCTCTGTATTCTAAACTTTTTCTCCTATATATTTTGTTCTAAAAACTTTATGTTAAGTTCATAATCTGCTTTGAACTATTGTATAAGTTGAGAATTAAGTAAAGACTCACTTGTCGCCTTACGGAAATACAATTACTTCAGTACCGTTTGTTGCAAAGACTATCTTTTCTTCTATGATTTGCTTTTGTACTTTTGTCAAAACTCACTTCACTTTACTTATATGGATTTGTATCTGAGTTTTCTACTTTGTTTTTTTGATCTACCTTTGTATTCCTCCATGATTGCCAGACAGTCTTGATTACTGTGGCTATTTAATATGTGTGAAATTGGGTAGATTTATTTCTATATTTTTCTAATCTACTTTTTTCCCTTTTCATGTAAATTTTAAAATAATCTTGGCTGTACTTAACACATCTTGCTAGAGTTTTGCTAAAAGTTGTTTTATGCTTATAAATCAGTTTGGGGAAAATTAACATTTTTACTTATTGAGTGTTCAAATCTATAAACACAATCATTCTTCAATATTTGTTTTCTTTGCTCTCTTTCTGAGCATTATATAGTTAAACAGTTCTAAAAATTTATACGATTGTATAATTCCTGTGATTTTTTTTAAATTCACATATAAGTATTTACTTTTTTGGATGATTGTAAATGCTATTTGAAAATATATAGAAATACAGTTTATTTTGGATATTGATCTTTCCAGTGGTCTTGTTTAACTGATTTTTGAAAAATGTTCTTGAAGTGGAGTCTCACTCTGTCACACAGGCTGGAGTGCAGTGGCACCATCTCAGCTCACTGCAACCTCCACCTCCTGGGTTCAAGCGATTCTTCTTCCTCAGTCTCCTGAGTAGCTGGGATTACAGGCACATGCCACCATGCCTGGCTAATTTTTGTATTTTTAGTAGAGACAATTTTCTTCTCAGCACTGTTTTGTGTCTCCAAAATTTGGATAGGTTTTATTTTTATTTTAATTCACCTAAATTCATTTAAAAATTTTTTTTGAGACTTCTACTTTGACTAATGTATTATGTTGGTCAGGCTGATCTCGAACTCCTGACGTCATGATCTGCCCACCTTAGCCTCCCAGTAACTCGCTTATAAATTTTCGGATTTACTTTTGTAAATTCTTGGCAATTTTCTGCACAGCTACATTGTCTTCAAATAGAGACAGTTTTATTTTTCCTTAGAAAAAATTTAATAGTTATAGAGCTATTTAAAACATCTGTTTCATATTGGCTGTCTTGATATAATTTTTGTTTTTGAGGAATTCATTTATTTCATGTAACTATATGTAAGAGTTGTTTGTATTTTTACTTTATTATATTTTGCTATCTGAAGAACCTCTATAGCCTTAGTTTCATTCTTGACATTGTTAATTTCTGTCTTCTCTCATTTTTTTTTTTTTTGGTTGGTTTTGCTAGATGTTTGGTAATTTATTTATTTTTTTAAAGCCGTTTTTTTTTTGTTATTTTCTATAGTGTTTTTAGTTTTCAGTTTTATTTATTTCTGCTGTTGTATTTATGGTTCCATTCTTTCTACCCGCTTTGAGTTTATTTACTTCTTCTTTTGTTTGTTTCTTCTATTGCAAGTTTAGATTATCAATTTAAGATTGTTTTGTTTTCTTTTTAATGTGAGCATTTAGTACTATTAATTTTCTTCTCAGCACTGTTCTGTGTCTCCAAAATTTGGATAGGTTTTATTTTTATTTTAATTCACCTAAATTCATTTAAAAAAATTTTTTGAGACTTCTACTTTGATTAATGTATTATTTAGGGGTGGGTGGTTTAATTTCTAAGTATTTGGGTATTTTCTTGTTTTCCATCTTTCATTACTAGCCTGATTCCTTTGTAGTTGGATAATATTCTCTGAATGATTTCAGATATTTTAGATGTGACGAGACTTGTTTTATTCACTAGGATATGGTATATCTTGGCATTTGTTACATAAGCACTTAAAGAAAATGTATATTCTGATATTCCTGAATGGCATTTTCAGAAAGGTTGGTTATATACTGTTGGGTGATGATATTTGTTGAATTCTTCTCTATCCTTATTGACTTTTTTATTTTACAGAGTGCTTCTCTAATAATTTTTGAGAGAAGGGTGATGGAATCTTAGGTTATAATTGTGGATTTATCTATTTCTTATTTCTGTTGTATAAGTTATTGCTTCACATATTTTTACAGTACTTTGATTCATATACATTTAAGATTGCTGTTTTTTTTTAATTGATCTTATTTGATTTGATGTACCTTTCTGTCTTGTATTTTTCTTTGCTTTGAAGTCTACTTTATTTGGCATTAATGTAACCATTGCTATTTCATGTGAGTTAATATTTTTACAATCTGTCTTTTCTTGTATTTTTACTTCTAAGCTGGCTGTATAATTATATTTGAAGTAAGTTTTCTATACAGATAGCATTTAGTTCAGTCATGTTATTAATCACTGACATTCTCTATCTTTTACCTGAGTATTTCTACCATTTACATTTAATATAATTTATTGATAATTTAGGAGTTAAATCTGCCAAGTTTTTGTTTGTTTTCTGTTTGTTCTCATTGTTTTCTTATTCTTGCTTTCCTATGGGTTACTTGGACAGTTTTGTTTTTGAGTATATTTCTTTGTATGGCTGCTTAGCTGTTGCTCTAGGTATTACATATATACCTATTACATTTATACACAAACACACACACATAAAATAATATCACCGTCTATTGGTATCAGTATTTTACCTGTTGGAGTAAAATATAAACAGCTTACTTTCCTTTACGCATCTTTAACCTCTTTTGTTATAATTGTCTTCAATATTTCTTCTACTTACATTTAGAATTCTATTAGACAGTATTTTATACTTTTTTGCTTTAACCAGTGAGTATAATTTAGAAATTTGATGAGGAAATAGAGTCATATTTAATTTATTCATATGCTTGTTATGGTATTCTTTTTGATTTGTCAATTTTTCTTTTTTTATAATTTCCTTTCTGCTTAAATAGATAACTTTCTTTAGTGTATATCACTTGGTAACAAATTCTCCTAGTTTTCCTTCCTTTGATCATAATTTGGATTTCCCCTTTATTACTAAAGTATATTTTCTGGCTACTTGTTATATATTTTTTCTTTAACTTTCAAAGGATTAATAATTATGTGTCTTGCATTTGATTATTCTGTTAGAATTTCACTCAGCTTCTTCACTTGCAAGTTATGTGCTTTATCAAATTGAAGAAGTTTAGCATATGTTGAGCCCCAACCTCTTTCTATTTTCCTTCTGGGATTTCAAGTTTTTTTCTTACAGTCCCACATGTGTCTCAAACTTAATTTTTTTCCAGGGTATTTTCTCACTCTTGGTCAGATTGAGCAATTTCCATTATTCTGTCCTCCAGTTCAGTGATTCTTTCCTCTGTCCCATTCATTCTGCCTTTTAATCCATCCATTGGATTTTAGAAATTCTGTTATTGTATGTCTTCTGTACTAAGACTTCTGTTTGATTCTTCTTTATAGCTATTTCTTTACTGCATTTATCTTATGACACAGACTGTTTTTTACAAATTTATTTCAAAACGTGAAACTGCCTCATAAAGATGAAAGAAGTCCAGGGTTTCTCCTTATCCTTCATTTTACCCAAAGGGGAATAAAGGTGGCCCTTATTACTGCTGAGTAGGGATAACAGTTCAGACTTTCTTCCAGGCCTCTTGAGAAACCTCCCTGACTGAAGAGGAAAGGGCCTTTTTTCAATTCTCCTGCCATTGCCTCCATTGACACTGTATGGGTTGGGATCATTACTGGTAGAGGTAATGAGAGTTACAACTTTTCATTCAGTCTCCTCTGACACCACTGAAAGTAGCAAGGGGAGAGATGCTTCAAGAATGCTGGATGGGGATAGGGTCCAGGCTCTCCACATAGCTTAAGTGACAATGTGAGGGCTGTGCCATTTTGTAGTTTCATGTGTCTGACGTTTCTAGTACCCAGTATGGCTTATATGTGTCATAATGAAAACTCAGGGAACTGATTACTGAACTCAGGGAACTGAAATCCTAGTGTCTCTGACAATTTTTTTCCAGCACCTTTTCAAAGCATCTTCTGTTTATTTTGCGTATAAAGTTATATAATGCCTAGGGTTTGTAGCTGTGCTTAGTAGGAGAAATAGTAAGAAGTGCATCTATTCTATCTTTTTCAGTAATGGAAAATTTCACAAAACAAATGTTAAGTACCTCACCAAACAACACCCAATGAAAATAGTTTTAAAAATTAAATAGCATATAAAAATTTCATCTCTGAATTTTACCTATGGTAAACTGATTCAGCTAATAAAACATTCTCAGGTTAAATAGAGGTAATTATTTGCATTTAGTGATATTTTAAAATCTTTTGGGTTTTAATTTCTTTTTCATTGCTTTCTTTGCTTTTCATCTGTAAGTCTCTGACTCAATAACAGTATTGTGCTAACAGTTTTCAAGTTGTTAAAAAGTGGAGGTTGTTAAACCAAAATTGCTATGGCTCTCATGAATCATAGTCTGCAACATTTTAAGGATTATCCAAAAAAGGCCCAATGTAACCCTCTTCTAATATCACGCTTTATCCTTTATGTATAAGATAGGGAAATAAGAAAGCATATTATAAATTTGTAGTGACTTAACTAGTTATTAATAATAGAAGAAATCTTTTCAAAAACACACTTTTAAATTTTGTTTATTTGATGTCACAGGTGTAATTTATTTGCTTGGAAAATGAGAAATTAAAGATGAGTAATGCGTGTGTGTGTTATGTGTTAGTTCTACTAACAGTAATATGCACACACACACACACACACACACACACACACAGTAGAATGAAGTTGAAGAGAAAATGAGAAAGGATAGCTTATATCATACCAGAAATAATTTAGCTAGCAATTAAAAATTTTGTACTTCAGTTACTTAAAATTAACTATTTCTAGTGCCAGCACCTTAACATCACACCTGTGGCACACATCCTGCTAGAAGATCACAATTTAAGCAGTGTGCAATTTTTACTAGTGGAAATAAAGTTGCAATGTGTCTCATTTTTCCACATGAGCATGTGTCAAAGTGTTTCTTAGGAGTAATCTAGAAATAAGATTATTGACAAGTGTAGAATCAGTGTCTTTAATATTATTAGCTATTCTAAAATTAAGTACTAAAATAATTACAGCAGTTTAGTCTCAAAATAAATATATAACCTTTCTCTTTATTTGATATCCAGACTAATGCTTCACATCAAAACCTTCAACTTTGCCGGTAAACATGAAGAGCATGAAGTATGTTACTCTTTAAAGACATTTGCCTTTTTCTAATTGCTCATGAGATTGAACATATATATATGCCATTGTATTTTCATGTACAAATTGCTCACGAGATTGAATGTGTGTGTGTGTGTGTGTGTGTGTATACACCATTTCATTTTCTTTTAGTTTCCCTTTTTATATGATTTTTCCCCTTTTCTATTGGATTGACATTTTCTTGAGAATTTGTCTCTTTTTTCTATTTGCCATATAGTAATACTTTAATGATCCTTTGAAGTAATGTAGGTTGTATCTTCTTGCTGTGTATAATTTATTTTGTCACTTTGTATATGGAGTCATTTCTGTGAGATTTTTAATGTAGCCATAGTTACTACTGCTTTTATTTATGACTTTTGTTTTCTAAGCTGTCTCTTTATCTTCTTTTTATCTGAGTTCTTAAAGATAGATTTTCTATACTTTTTTTCTAAAAATTTCAGGTCTTTGTTTCTCCATTTAGTTTTTAAATCCACTATAAATGTATTTTCATGTGTGATATTACCCTGAGGTGGTAGAAATGATATTCATTCTCTATTGTTACAAAACAAATTATCATAAATTTAGCACATTAAAAATTCATCCATTTATTATTGCACAGTTCTCTAAATCAAAAGTCTGTGTAGCCATTGCTGACTCTTTATCTAAGATCTTACAAGGTTTAGAACCAGGTGTTACTAAAGTGGGCTCACTTCTGAAGGTACTGGAGAAGAATATACTTCCAGCTTCAAATAACTGGTAGTATTTAGTGAAATTCTGTTGTAGAACCAAGGTCCTCATTTTTTTCTTGAGTGTCAACTGGGGATCACCCTTTACTTTTAGAGACCACGCAGGTCCTTTCCATGTGAACCTCAATTTTAAGCCAGCAGTGAAATCTCTCTAGGTCTCTGCGTCTCTCTCTCTCTCTCTCTCTCTCTCTCTCTCTCTCTCTCTGTCAGTATATCCTTCATGCATATCGATCTCTGAGTTTTTTTTATTATCATCTAGAGAAAACTCTGCTTTTAAGGTCAATTGACTAGTCACCCTAATTATATCTGGAAAAAATCTATTTGTCAAATAATGTAACCTAATCATGGATGTAATACCAGGGAGTGAAGTTCAAGGGGGCCATCTTGGGATTCTGCCTATTGCATAAGTGGGATAAATTTGGGACCCATTATTTTAAATTTACTCTATGTTTCCTGTTTGAATCTTCTCCACAGGGAGCTGAGAGGGAAATTGAAATAGTCTTAGGCTACATGCTCCACAAGCATCTAAAAAATATATTGAGATAATATTTTTAAAAACAATGTTTTGGTTTTGTGATATAGTCAGAAATACAATATATGAGCATGTTTTTACCTTAATTTTAAAACTTTCCTCTTTACATGTGTATTATTAGTGTATTTAACTTAATAATTAACAAAAAATCAAAGATATATACTATATTCTTAACTTCTGTTGGAGAGATGACTTTGAATGAATATACATGCCATACTGAATTGAAGGTAGTAACTCAATTATGAGCACATTGATAGGATAGGAAAAAGAAAAAGAACAGAGGTACATGTGCATTTAGCATTCTCAGAAATTAAGCTTCTGCAGAAAACTTTAGGTTTTTCTTGTTTTTAGTTCTAACAAATGCATCCAAGTGAATTTTCATAATGAACTTGTATACCTCTGGAGCTCCCTACATTATTGTTTTGATTTCATATAAAGTGAACATTGCATGCAAGAGTGACCTTGGGAGATTTTCTCTGAGCACATATCCACAAATCCTTGATATAATACAAATAATTGAAATGAGTAAACCGTGATTTACTTTCCATTGAATTATATGGCATTTCAATGGAATGGGTATAAGGCAATAAATATATATATGCGCGCGTGTGTGTGTGTGTGTTTGTGTGTGTGTGTGTGTGTGTGTACATTTCTTTTCCTGCTTCTTTCTTTCTTCTCGAGGACCCTTCTTTCTATAGACTTGGGTCCTAGAGATCAAATAGCTAACATAATCATTCAATGTAAACTAATGAAATCTGCCAAGGTGAAATGACTTACCAAAAATTTCACTGAGCTGATTCTCAGGTCTAGGCCATGTGGCTTACCTTGTCTTCTGTGACATTATTCTAGCTTGCTAAGTCATTTAATTTATAACTGTACTTGTATATTACACAAATTAGATAGTTATAAATCATTCGTTAGATTCAAGAGTACTGAATTAGTGAATATCTGGGGCAAAAAATGTTATGCTAAAAAATTCCTCAATTTGTTTTAAACTATTTTCCCTCTAACATAAATGGAAAATAAATTTGTCTCTATCTAAGCTGATTCTTAGTTCTTTCCTGCTTTTTCTTTAGCCACATAATCCAAGTTTGAATAAGCTTAAGTGGAATATGGTGATGATACAACTGCATTTTATTCCTGATTTTCCTCTTGCAGAATTAATGATTTTGTCTCTCTGTCATTTAAAGCAATGGGATGTTGCCCTACATATTTTATTCATATAACTACTGCAAACAGATGTAATTTAGCCTTTGTTAGAAAAGAATCATGTTGCCTTTTACTCTGTGCATCAACTTTCACTCCTTAACTACATTTACCCTGCAAAGTCCCCACTCCAAGACTTTTCTCACCTTTACAGGCTCATTCCTTACATAAAGTCGTATTTCAGGGTTCTTTTTAATTCTGCTGCTGCTTGTTAGCAAACAAACAAACAGAAAAGTAAGTATGTTGTTTTAACAGTATTGAGAGCCCACTAAACTACTGTGCTGGTGCGTGTTAACATGCAGTTAGTCCTGCTTGAAGCCTGGGCTAAATTACTACTCAATTAATATGGGACAGACAAGAAGGGGTTGATGATGAAGGAAAAGATTTACATCAGATGTAACCCCATCCTCCAGAGTTATCGATTTATCCTGCTGAACCAGTTTAATGGAGAAATTTATCACTCACCACAATTAATGTGAGATGGTATAAAAAATAAATTAGGAGCTGGAAGCCAGGAGGTCATATGAATGTTTTAATATAGTTTTAAGAGGTAAGAACTTGAACCAAGTAATTAGCAATAGGAATGAAAAGGCTGTTTTTAAAGGGAAAAAAGCAAGTGAGTGTTAATGAATAAATAGGTAAGAGGACTAAAGTAGACAGAAGAGCAAAAGACAAGTAAGTTATGTTGCTCCATTCTAATGGACAAGAGAGAAATGTGATGACATTACAAACAAGAAATTCTGAAAAAAAATTTGGTTTGGGAGAGAAGAAAGTTTGTTTCAATACATATTCATTAAGGGACATGGTGGTAAGAAAGCAACTCTTATTAACCCCTAATCACTTAGGGACAAAAACAGAAATCTGACTTTTTAAAATAAGAATGTCAGGTGGTTTCTAAGTTCCAAGGGACTTACAAACAAAATTGAGTGTTAAAATATATATTTTTTAAATATACAGACCTAATTCCTTTTATTAAAATATGTTTCCCTCAACTTGCTGAGAATTAAGAAAATTTTCAATTTCCTTCATTGACCCACTGGTCATTCAGGAGCATATTGTTTAATTTCCATGTGTTTGTATAGTTGCCAAAATTATTCTTGTTACTGATTTCTAGTTTTATTCCATTGTGGTCAAAGAAGATGCTGTATATTATTTTAAATTTCTTGAATGTTTTAAGACTTGTTATTTGACATAACACGTGATCTATCCTTGAGAATAATCCATCTGCTGAGGAGAAGTGTATTCTGCAGCCATCAGATGAAATGTTCTGCAAATATTTATAAGATGATTGGCTCTATAGTGCAAATTAGCTATAACATTTCTTTGTTGATTTTCTGTCTGGACGATCAGTTCATTGCTGAAAGTGGGGTGTGGAAGTCTCCAGCTATTATTATATCTATGTCTCGCTTTAGCTCTAAAAATATTTGCTTTAATATATCCTTCACCTTTGGAGGCAATGCATCAACCTTGGCTCTTTAACTACATTTGTCCTCAAAACTCTCCACCCCAAGACTTTTCTCACCTTTAGAGGCTCATATCTTACATAAAGTAATATTTCAGAGTTCTCATTACTTTTGCACCAGGTATTTTGCCCAGGTATTAACTAATAACATTATTACATATTATTATTAGATAATATCTGGGTACTCCAGGGTTGGTTAAATGTATATTTACATTGTTATATGTTCTTGCTGAATTGACCACTTTATCCTTATGTAGTGACCGTTTCTCTTCTTACAGTTTTGTCTTAAAAATCTATTTTGTTTGATACAGGTATAACTGCTACTGCTCTTTGTTTTGGTTTCCATTGGCATGTAATATCTTTTTCCATCCATTTACTTTCAGTCTATGTGTATGTTTACAGGTGAAGTGTGTTTCTTGTAGGCAATAGATTACTGGGTCTTATTATTTTATTCATTCACCACTTGGTATTGTTTTATTTGAGTTTAGTTCATTTACATTCAATGTTATTAGTGATGAGTAAGGATGTAGTCCTGGCATTTTGTTATCTGTTTTCTGATGGTTTTATGATCTTTTCCTTTTCCTTTCCTTCCTTCCTGCCTTCTTTTAGTGAAGGTGATATTCTCTAGTATTTAATTTCTTGCTTCTTATTTTTTGTGTATTGACGACATGTTTTTTGATTTGAGGTTACCGTGAGGCTTGTAAATACTATCTTATAACCCATTATTTTAAGCTGATAACACCTTAGCATTGTTTGACTAAAGAAACAAAAAGAAAACTAATAAAAGCTCAAAATCATAACATTGTACCCCCACTTCTAAAATTTTTATTTATATCTTAAAAAGTTGTTATATTTACTTTTGACTGGTTCCTTATCTAGTCTTTCTACTTAAGATAAGACTAGTTAAGTCCTTGCCCATGCCTATGTACTAGATGGTATTGTCTAGGTTTTCTTCTAGAGTTTTATGGTGTTAGACCTCATGTTTAAATTTTTAATCCATCTAGAGTTAATTTTTGTATAAGGTATAAGGAAGGGATCCAGTTTCAGTTTCCTGCATATGACTAGCCAGTTTTCCCAGAACCATTTATTAAATAGAGAATCCTTTCCCCATTGCTTGTTTTTGTCAGGTTTGTCAAAGATCAGATGGTTATAGTTGTGTGGCATTCCTTCTGAGGCCTCTGTTCTGTTCCGTTGGTCTGTATCTCTGTTTTGGTACCAGTACCATGCTGTTTTGATTATACTAGCCTTGTAATATAGTTTGAAGTCAGGTAGTGTGAGGCCTCTAGGTTGTTTTTTTTTTTCCCCCTTAGGATTTTAGGATTGTCTTGATGAGGCAGACTCTTTTTTGGTTCTGTATGAAGTTTAAGGTGGCTTTTTCAAATTCTTTGAAGAAATTAATTTGTAGCTTGATGGGGACAGCATTTAATCTATTACCAATGGCAACAAAAGCCAAAATAGACAAATGGGATCTAATTAAACTTAAGAGCTTCTGCACAGCAAAAGAAACTATCAGTAGAGTGACTTGGCAACCAACAGAATGGGAAAAAAATGTTTGCTATCTACCCATCAGACAAAGGGCTAATATCCAGAATCTACAAAGCACTTAAATTTAAAAGAAAAAAGCAAACAACACTGTCAAATGTGGGCAAAGGATATGAACAGACACTTTTCAAAAGAAGACATTTATGTAGCCAATAAACATGTGAAAAAAAAAAAACTCATTGTCACTGGTCATTAGAGAAATGCAAATCAAAACCACACTGAGATACCATCTCATGACAGTTAGAATATTGATCATTAAAAAATCTGGAGACAGGAGGCTGAGGCAGGAGAACTGCCTAAACCCAGGAGGCAGAGGTTGCAGTGAGCCGAGATCGTGCCATTGCACTCCAGCCTGGGTAACAAGAGCAAAATTCCGTCTCAAAAAAAAAAAAAAAATCTGGAGACAACAGATGCTGGAGAGGATGTGGAGAAATAGGAATGCTTTTACACTGTTGGCAGGAGTGCAAATTTATTCAACCATTGTGGAAGACGGTGTGGCAATTCCTCAAGGATCTGGAAATATAAATACAATTTGACACAGCAATCCCATTACTGGTTATATAGTTAAAGGTTTATCAATCATTCTGTTGTAAAGACACATGCACACGTATGTTTATTGCGGCACTGTTCACAGTAGTGAAGACCTGGAACCAAACCAAATGTCCATTAATCATAGACTGAATAAAGAAAATGTGGCACATATACACCATATGAATACTATGCAGCCATAAAAAATGAGTTCATGCCCTTTCAGGGACGTGGATGTGACTGGAAACCATCATTCTCAGCAAACTGACACAACAACAGAAATCCAAACACTGCATGTTCTCACTCATAAGTGGATGTTGAACAATAAGAACACATGGACACAGGGAGGGGAACATCACACACTGGGGCCTGGGCGGTTTGGGGGTAGAGGTGGAATAGGAGGGGGTAAGGGGACTGGGGAAGGATAACATTAGGAGAAATACCTAATGTAGATGACAGGGCGATGGATGCAGCAAACCACTGCCATGGCACATGTATACCTATGTAACAAACCTTCACTATCTGCACATTTACCCCAGAACTTAAAGTATAATAAATGAATTTAAAAAGACTAATACACTACAGTTCAGCATTATAATATTCTGTGATTTTCTGTGTACTTACTAGTGAGTTTTGATGATTTCTTAATTCTCCTTAACATCCATTCCTTTCTGATTTACTCCTTCTAACACTTCTTCTATGACAGATCTGCTGTTGACCTCAGCCTTCACTTGTCAAAGGAAGTCTTTATTTCTCTTTCATGTGTGAAGGATGTATTTATTATTCTAGAGTAAACATTTTTTTTTCTTTTAGTACTTTAATTATGTCATGCCACCCTCTCCTGGCCTATAAGGTTTCCAATGAAAAGTTGGCTGCCAGATCATTGTATGTTATTTGTTTCTGTTTCTTTGCTATTTTTAGAATCTTTTCTTTATCCTTGACTTTTGGGAATTTTATTATTAAATATCTTGAGGTCTTTGGGAGACCAAGGCATGTGGATCATGAGGTCAAGAGATCGAGACCATCCTGGTCAACATGGTGAAACCCCGTCTCTACTAAAAATACAAAAATTAGCTGGGCATGGTGGTGCATGCCTGTAGTCCCAGCTACTCGGGAGGCTGAGGCAGGAGAATTGCTTGAACCCAGGAGGCAGAGGTTGCAGCAAGCTGCAATTGCGCCATTGCACTCCAGCATGGGTAACAAGAGCGAAACTCCGTCTCAAAAAAAAAAAAAAAAAAATGTCTTGAGGTAGTGTTATTTGGGTTAAATCTTATTTGGTATTCTATGCTCTTCTTGTACTTGGGTATTATATTTCTCTAGGTTTGGAAAGTCCTCTGTAATTGTTTTTTAGGATAAACTTTCTACCTTACGTCTTTCTCTACTTTCTCTTTAAGGCAAATGATTTAAATTCACCCTTTTGAGGCTATTTTCTGGATCCTGTAGATGTACTTAATTGTCTTTTCTTTTTTCTTTTGACTCCTCTAAATGTATATTTTCAAATGGCCTATCTTCCTGCTCACAAATGCTTTTTTGTTATTTGATCAATCCTGCTATTAAAAACCAGTGCTATCTGCAGTATGTCAATTGAATTGTTCAGTTCCAGAATTTCCATTTGATTCTTTTTGTTTCTATTTGTTACATTTATCTGATAGAATTCTGAATTCCTTCTCTGTGTTATCTTGGAGTTCTTTGAGTTTCCTCAAAACAGCTATTTTGAATTCTCTGTCAAAATGTCACATATCTATTTTTCTCCAGGATTGGTCACTGGTGCCTTATTTAGTTCATTTGTTGAAGTCATGTTTTCCTGGGTAGTCTTGATGCTTGTGGATGTTCAACTGTGTCTGGGCACTGAAGAGTTAGATATTTATTGTAGTTTCCACAGTCCAGGTTTGTTTGCACTTGTTCTTCTTGGGAAGGCTTCCCAGGTATTTGAAAGGACTTAGATGTTGTGATCTAATTAATATCGGGGGCATCCCAAGCCCAGTAATGCTGTGGTTCTTGCAGATTTGTAGGGGTATCACCTTGGTAGTCTTGTATGAGATCTGTGTTACCAGGCAGAAGCTCTTGTTCTCTTCCCTTATGTTCTCCTAAACAAATGGAGTCTCTCTCTTTGTGCTGAGCCACATGAAGCTGGGGATGGGTTGACACAAGAATCCCTGTGGCCATGACTGAGACTGGGCTGTGTCAGACCTGAAGCCAGGATAGCACTGGGTCTTGCCCAAGGCCCACTGTAACCACAACGTGGCTGTCTCCTGTATTTATTCAGGGCCCTGAGGATCTACAATCAGCTTGTATCCTTCCCCTCAGGGTGATGAGGTCCCCCAGGCCCTAAGACAGTCGAGTTGCCCTAAGGGAGTCAGGGACTAGATCAAAAGCCTTAGAAGTCTAACCATGAGATGCAGTCCTTCTCACTTTTTCCTCTCCTTTCCACAGGCAAAGGAGCCTCACCTCATGGCCACCACCACCACAAACCCACAGGGAGTACTGCCCTGCTACTTTCCGTGTTCACCTCAGTCCCCAGGGCTCTGCAGTCAGTTTGTAAATGCTGCCTCACTTGGGACTGTCCTTTAATAGCACTGGGCTCCCCTCTGGATGACCAAGAACCAAGGCCTGGAATCAGGGATCCAAACAGTCCACTTGGTGCTATAGCTCTGGCCAAGCTGGTACCTAACATCCAAGTAAAAGTCCCTGTTGCTTTTCCCTCTGCTTTCCTCAAGCAGAAGGAATTCACCTCATAGCCACCACAGCTGGGAGTGTGCTGAGTCTCACCTGAAGCCAGCAAGTCTCAGAGTCTCTCCCAAGGCCCACAGTTTATTACCTGGGTATTGATGCTGGGTATTCAGGTCTAAGAGCTCCTTAGTCAGCAGGTAATGCCTCCTGCCTGAAGTGGGCTCTTCCCTTCAAGGTAGCCCAGTTTCCTTTCTGGACCAGGATGTATCAAGAAATTTCATTTGGGAACTAGGGCCTGGTGTCCTACCCTGTTGTGGCTGAGACAGTATCCAGGATGCAAGCCAAAGGTCTCTTCCCTCTTCCCTCTCCTCTTTTCAAGCAAAAGGAAGGAGTCTCTTTTGGAGCTGTGAGCTCTGCAGCCCCAGCACTTCCTTAGCACCCAGGGAAGTATCTCAGTAGGTCTTATGCCCCCCAAATTCACTGGTTCTGAGCCCAGTTAAGCATTTGAGCTTCCCTAGGACTTACAGTCCTTGTAGTCTAGACTACCTTTCAAGTTTTGTAGTGCCCCGCAACACTTTAGCCCACAGAGATGGGGCTTCCTGGAACTCAAGTTCCAATTGCTGGGATGGGCAATGCCTCTCTAGGCTGGTTTAAATACTTCCTCTGTGGGTGCATATCAGCTGAGTTCAGCCTAATTTTATTTTCCGTTGTGACAGAGTAGCAGCGAGTCAAAGATAGGGTCTCACAATTGCCACTGTTGCAGAATGGGGGAGGAGTGTTGTCGGTGATTCAAGACTGTCTTTCCTACCCTCTTCCAATGCTTCTTTAAGTGATATGAAATTATAACCAGGCACTTTGAGTGCTCATCTGATTTTTTATTCTTACAATAGTGTTTGTGTGTGTGTGTGTGTGTGTGTGTGTGTGTGTGTGTGTGTGTGTAGTTAGTTGTTATATTGGTTTTCTGGTTTGGGGAGAATCAGTGGAGTCTTCTATTCAGCCATCTTGCTCCTCCCATGCCTTCATTGCTGACAACTAAGGAAGAAATGTCAAGAACTTAAAAAAGTCAGAGGGCCTTACATGATTCCTCCTCACTCACTCAAGTCCAGCCACATAGGCCTACTTGATATTTCCATATTATATTATGCTTGCTGTAACCACAGGGCCTTTGCACTGGCTTCTTCCTGTACATGGCAAATTTGCCTGATAATCACATGGTTAATGCCTTCCCCATCTACAACTCTTTGTTCAAAAAAAACTTCTGAAAATATCTATAGTAACCAAGTTTTAAAAAATTAAAAAAAATTTCAGCCTAGCCCACACCTAGTACTTAATCTTCATATCATCGACCACCTTAATTTTCTTTTCTATAACACTTGTCACTTTATGACATACAGATAAGAGATTTATCTTATGTTTATTTCGCATTGTCTGCCTCACCTGCTTGAATTCAAACTTCATTCTGTGAGGATCTTTGTGTTTGGCCATAGATACCTGACACTTTGCTAAGCACATGGTAGAAACCATGTGTATTTGTTCAATAGCAATTGAATGGATTCTTTAAGTGTTGATAAACTTTTCTGTTCTCCTGTTCTTTATGCATTAAAATGAATTTTGCTTTTTGAAACACTGTTCATATCTATATACAAGACACATAACTTTAAATTGCATTACAATTATATTAAAATGATAAAAGCTAGCATAAGTTGACCACTTTGATATGTTCCAATCATTCATATAGAAGGTTTCCAAGTAATAAGTCACTGAATTCTCAAAACAATTATATTTTAGATCCATATAGGCAGTGGGCCTTTAACTTTCCGGAGGACGCTTGACGGAACCAGAGTTGAAACCCAACTCATAGGTACTATGCAACATTGAGATACTTCCTAGAGAATCCACAAGGAGCTACTAAAATTTCTTCGAAGATAAATGGTACCAAACATTTATAAAAACTCACATTTGTTTGACAACAATACTTCGTTGTATATTGTGTGAGCAGAAAGATAATTTAATATTTTTCTTGAGTCATAAATATATTGTTTTTTTACATAAATATGATCTTAAGGCTTCATTATCATCATTGGTTTTGAGCTGTGAGATATTCCAATAGAGATATCTATTAAGAATCTGGAATTTTAATCTAGAGATTAAGAGTAATCTCACACCAATTAAAATTATTTCTATTTCTATCAATATTTTAAAGACACATTCAAGAATACATGCTTTTAGTTCTTTGAACACTTATTTATTCAATAGACATCTACTAGGTGGATATCGTGTTTTAGGTGTTGGCTAAACACTACTTTATAATGATGGACGGACAGAGGTGGATTTGATCCCTATAATCAATAATATTGACATCTAGATGAGAAAGAGATTTTACGCAGAAAAATTACACACATCTAATTTACATTTATAGATGTGATAATGCCATAGATATGTTATTGTGAGAAAAGTATTAAATATAGTTTTTTTAATCCATAATTTTAAAGAGTACATTTTTCAGGTTTTATCATAAAGATAATCATAACAATTAACAAATTAGCTTACTGTCTAAATTCCAAAACCATGCATGTGTGGGTCTCTATGTGTCCAGGTGTATGTATGTACCTAGGTATGTAAACTTGATTCTTGCACTCAGAATGTTTTATCTTTCCTGCTATAACATTTCCTTGCTAGAAAACATTTGAAGTAATGCAAAAATACTTTTTTACTTATTGACAGAATAGTTAAAAAGATATATATATATATATATATATATATATATATATATATATATATATTATTATTTAATTTTTAGCTAATTCTAAATGAAATTTTCCTACCTAACAGCCAAGATTATTTTGATTTTACAAAAACTGGCTTACCTTATAAGTAGTCCATAGAGGCATGAACTTACTCAATTGAAGAAAATGATTATCAGCACGTTAACAGAGAGATTTCCCAAGATTAGGGTTGTATTAATACATTCTCACACTGCTAAAACGACATACCTAACACTGAGTAGTTTATAAAGAAAAGAGGTTTAATCAGCTCACAATTCTATACAGGTTTCTGCTTCCGGGGAGGCATTCAGGAAACTTATAGTCATGATTGAAGGCAAAGAAGAAGCAAGCTCATCTTCACATCGTAAGCAGGAGAGAGTAAAGTGGGAGGTAATACACACTTTCAAACAAGCAGATCTCACGAGAACTCTATCATGAGACAACACAAAGGGGGAGGGTGCTAAACCATGAGGAAGCACTCATATGATTTAATCACCTCCCACCAGGCCCCACCTCCAACACTTGGGATCACAATTCAACACGAGACTGGGTGGGACACAGAGCCAAACCATATCAAAGGTAGATTATTTTCAACCCATTTAGTAACTGTTGCATATAAGTAACACAGCAATTTTTAAGAAACAATTTAAATATACTTTTTCTATACATTTTCCTCTATTTTTTGTATAATGTTATCACATTATTAGCTAACTTTTTGTTATATATGCAAAACTTATTATTTAAAGGGTTAACATTGGAAGAAAAATGTTATAAGGATAATTATAGAATTAATCTCTATTATTTTAAAATAAATTTACATTCATTATATAAATATATTAAAATTTTATGGTTTTAATGAGGAAATAAATCACGTTGTAAAGCGTATGTTCAGATAAAGAATGACGTTAGGTGGTGGTTTATAAACATCCCAATTGTTTTTGCAATTTATTTTAGCCCCTCTTGTGATATTAAGCTCTTTCTGAATAATAATGTACACTATAAAAATAATAACAAAGCCATCGCTTTTCTTTTTTTTTTTTTTTTTTTAGGTTAGTTTTTTTTTTTTTTAATTTTTATTGCATTATAGGTTTTGGGGTACATGTGCAGAACGTGCAAGATAGTTGCATAGGTACACACATGGCAGTGTGTTTTGCTGCCTTCCTTCCCTTCACCCACACTTGGTATTCATCCCCAGGCTATCCCCTCCAGCCCCACCAGCTGTCCCTCCCCCATTTCCCCCAACAGTCCCCAGTGTATAGTAGACCGCCTCTCTGTGTCCATGTGTTCTCATTTTTCTCACCCACCTATGAGTGAGTATATGCAGTATTTCTTTTTCTGTTCTTGTGTCAGTTTGCTGAGAATGATGTTCTCCAGATTCATCCAGGTCCTTACAAAGGACACAAACTCATCATTTTTGATTGCTGCATAATATTCCATGCTGTATATGTGCCACATTTTCCCAGTCCAGTCTATCATCGATGGGCATTTGGGTTGGTTCCAGGTCTTTGCTATTGTAAACAGTGCTGCAATGAACATTCGTGTGCATGTGTCCTTATAGTAGAACGATTTATAGTCTTTTGGATAGATACCCAGTAATGGGATTGCTGGGTCAAATAGAATTTCTATTTTTAGGTCCCTGAGGAATCGCCACACTGTCTTCCACAATGGTTGAACTAATTTACACTCCCACCAACAGTGTAAGAGTGTTCCTATTTCTCCACATCCTCTCCAGCATCTGCTGTCTCCAGTTTTTTTAATGATCGCCATTCTAACTGGTGTGAGATGATATCTCAATGTGGTTTTGATTTGCATCTCTCTAATGACCAACGACGATGAGCACTTTTTCATATGTTTGTTGGCCTCATGTATGTCTTCTTTTGTAAAGTTTCTGTTCATATCCTTTGCCCATTTTTGAATGGGCTTGTTTGTTTTTTTTCTGTAAATCTGTTTGAGTTCTTTGTAAATTCTGGATATCAGCCCTTTGTCAGATGTGTAAACTGCAAAGATTTTTTCCCATTCTGATGGTTGCTGATTCACTCTAGTGACTGTTTCTTTTCCCGTGCAGAAGCTGTGGAGTTTGATTAGGTCCCATTTGCCTATTTTGGCTTTTGTTGCCATCCTTTTAAATATAAAAATATATTTATGTTTTAATTTCCTTTAGTTCCTTGAAAAAACACATTTAAGATTTTCTAACTTTCTTAAAGCTTTCTCTTTGTGAGGTTTGTGTAAAACCTCAAACACATGCCTTTCTCAGATAACAGATAAACTTTTATACTCTAAATATTTAGTGCAAACCATGGTCATGGTACCAAGAAAACTTAATTTTTTTTGAAAGTCAACAAATTTTTGAGTTTTTAAAATTATACTGTAAGTTCTGAGAAACATATGAGGAACATGCAAGATTTTTACATAGGTACATAAGTGACATAGCGGTTTGCTGAATCCATCACTTCATCATCTACATTAGATATTTCTTCTAATGCTATCCCTCCCCAATCCCCTCACCCCCTGGTATTCCTTCCCTAGCCCTCTGCTCCCCAGTCCCCATTGTGTAATGTTCCCCTCCCCATGTCCATGTGTTCTCACTGTTCAACACTCACTTATAAGTGAGAACATGCAGGATTTGGTTTTCTGTTCCTGTGTCAGTTTGCTGAGAATGATGGTTTTCAGATTAATCCATGTCCCATATTCATGAAAGGACATGAACTCATCCTTTTCATAGCTGCATAGTATTCCATGGTGTAGATGTGCCACATTTTCTTTATTCAGTCTAGCATTGATGGGCATTTGGGTTGGTTCCAAGTCTTTGCTATTGTGAACAGTCATGCAATAAACATATGTGTGCATCTGTCTTTATAATAAAATGATTTATAATCCTTTGGGCATATGTTCAGTAATAGGATTGCTGGGTCAAATTGTATTTCTATATCTAGATCCTTGAGGAATAGCCACACTGTCTTCCACAATGGTTGAATTAATTCATATTCCGACCAACAGTGTAAAAGTGTTCCTATTTCTCCACATCCTCTCCAGCATCTGTTGTCTCCAGATTTTTTAATGATCGCCATTCTAACTGGCATGAGATGGTATCTCAATGTGGTTTTGATTTGCATTTCTCTAATGATCAGTAACAGTGAGTTTTTTTTCATGTTTGTTGGCTGCATAAATGTCTTTTTTTGGGAAGTGTTTGTTCATATTCTTTGCCCACTTTTTGATGGGGTTGTTTGGATCTTTCCTGTAAATTTATTTAAGTTATTTGCAGATTCTGGTTATTAGCCTTTTGTCAGATGGGTAGATTGCAAAAATGTTTTCTCATTCTGTTTGTTGCCAATTCATTCTAATGATAGTTTCTTTTGCTGTGCAGAAGCTCCTTAGTTTAATTAGACCCATTTGTCTATTTTGGCTTTTGTTGCCTTTACTTTTGGTGTTTTAGTCATGAAGCCCTTGCTTATGCCTATGTCCTGAATGGTATTGCCTAGGTTTTCTTCTAAAGTTTTTATGGTGTTAGGTCTCATGTTTTAATCTTTAATCCATCTTGAGTTAATTTTTGTATAAAGTGTAAGAAAAGGATTCCGTTTCAGCTTTCTGCATATGGCTAGCCAGTTTTCCCAACACCATTTATTAAATAGGGAATCCTTTCCACATTGCTTGTTTTTGTCAGGTTTTTCAAAGATCAGATAGTTGTAGATGTGTAGCACTGCCTCTGAGGCCTCTGTTCTTTTCCATTGGTCTATATCTCTGTTTTGGCACCAGTACCATGCTGTTTTGATTACTGTAGCCTGTATTATAGTTTGAAGTCAGGTAGTGTGATGCCTTCAGCTTTTTTTTTCTTCTTTGGATTGTCTTGGTTACATTTATGATAAACCCACAGCCAATATCATACTGAATGGACAAAAACTGGAAACATTCTCTTTGAAATCTGGCACTAGACAAGGATGCCCTCTCTCACCACTCCTATTCAACATAGTATTGGAAGTTCTGGCCAGAGCAATCAGGCAAGAAAAAGAAATAAAGGGTATTCAAATAGGAAAAGAGGATGTCGGATTGTCTCTATTTGCAGTCAACATGATTGTATATTTAGAAGATCCAATTGTGTCAGCCCGAAGTCTCCTTAAACTGATAAGCATCTTCAGCAAAGTCTCAGGATAGAATATCAATGTGAAAAAATCACAAGCATTTCTTTACACCAGTAACACACAAACAGAGCCAAATTATAAGTGAAATTCCATTCACAATTGCTACAAAGAAAATAAAATACCTAGGAATACAAATTACAAGGGATGTGAAGGACCTCTTCAAAAAGAACTACAAACCACTGCTCAAGGAAACAAGAGAGGACACAAACAGATGGAAAAATATTCCATCCTCATGGTTAGAAAGAATCAACATTGTGAAAATGGCCATACTGCCCAAAGTAATTTATAAATTCAATGCTATCCCCATCAAGCTACCATTGACTTTCTTCACAGAGCTGGAAAAAAAAAACACCTTAAGCTTCATATTGAGTTTTTGTTTTTGTGTTTTCACTACAGAGAGCTGAACAATGAAGTAAGTGAGAACTCTATACTTAACAAGTTCCAAAGCTCTGTGTGACTTTAAATATGTTTACTTATATCATGGAATGCTTGATTGAATGAAAAACAAAATACTTTTTTGTGTATTTAACTTTATTTTTATTTTAAATTTTGGGATACATATGCTGGACGTGCAGATTTTTTAAATAGGTAAACTTCTCTCATGGTGGTTTGCTGCACCTGTTGACCCATCACCCAGGTATTAAGCCCCACAATAGCCATTGATCCTCCTGCTCTCACTGCAGCTGACCTCCCCCACAACAGGCCCCAGTGTAAGTTATTCCCCTCCCTGTGTTTATTTAACTTTATATATATAGAGAGAGACTAGGGGCAGGGAAGAGAGAACAGTTAAATGCAACAAAAACCTTAGTTGTTTTTTTCTTTGAGCATATTTATTTTTCAGTGCTGTTTTAACCTGAGTTCTGAAGAAAACTAAGTTTTATAAAGCAGTGAAATGGATGTGTCCTATTTTGAGTTTCCCCTAGAACAAAGTATTTTTAAAAGACCATAGTGATGGTAATTTTATTTAGGTGAAAATCCCAAAAAGAAGATATAAAGAGTAGAGAAAGTAAGACAAGAAAACCGGAAAAGCCAATGCAGGGATTTTGGGGAGTGGGAATACAGCTGTGGGGAACAGGGGCTCAATTCTACTAGGGTCCTCTAGTAAACCATGTGGAGTAAGGCACAAAATCACCCTTTTGACTTCTATTTCCATAAAGATTTAGAAAGCTGGAAAGATAGTTATTACTATCCTAACAACCAGGGGAAAAAAAATGAAAAACTACAAAATTACACGTTTTCTTTGACTCTTCAGTTTGCCATGGCTGCCTTGGCCTCCCAAAGGCTGATGACATCATAATCTGAGTGAACCTCTGAACGTGATTTTTAGTAAAATAGTAAAAGAAGTCAGAACCACATGAATACACATTTTATAATTTTATGTAAATAAAGTTCTAGAGTGGCTGAAGCTAATTTATGCTGACAGAAATCATGAAAATGTTTACATTTGTGATTGTGACTTTTCACCAAACAAAAATGCCTTTCCCTGTGGCACTCCACTGCAATATTTTCCTTCTCCTATATCAAAAGAACAGAAAATTTTCTCTTAAGAAGAGAAAAACAGAGGCTATTAAAATGGGGCCACCAGCATAGTTGAAGGCATGGCTATTATGCTTGAAGTAGAGAAATTAAGGGACTCTAAATAAGCTGGGGAGTCTCCTCTTACTCCCCAGCCCTCTTTCTCCACTGAGCCTCTGGAACACCATATACCATATCTGCAGTCAAGAGATTGAAAGGGTACTTTCTGAGGAACATTCGCAGCTCAATAGAAAAGAGCTAAAGCCATAGACACAGGAGATTTCCTAATAATTCTACCCGGATCTGCCTGCACTGAGTCTTAAGTTTAACTGGCACCTTCAGACTGCCTACATAACCATAAAAACAGGAAAAAAAAGCTTTCAAACATCAGTAGTTTACTTTTTCAGCTTTGATCATGGGCATAAAACCAGGTCTTATCAAATACCTAAGGGAAGCCTGTAACAAGAAATACCATGACCAAACCATATAATGGGGAAAAGTCTTGAATGAATATCCATAATTATAATTATTAGTAAATAACGCTTCCATAAAAACAAACAATGCTATGAAAGAAACTATGTAGAAGATAGAGGAGACCATGAAAAAATGTGATAAAAGAAATTTAAAACTCAGTAAAATGTGATATTTAGGAAACTCTCAGAAAATACAACAAAATTACTAAGATATGCAATAATAGCATCAAACAGATTAAAAGATTAGATGAATAGCCCTTTAGGTCCATTTTCTCGATAACAGAATTTCCAGCATTAAAGAATAGAGAAATTTGAGCGACAAGAATCACCAGTGAAAAAATTCAAGAAATTTAAGAACTATATGACTAGTTTTCACATTAAAAGCCCCCATCAGGCCTAGTGCTATGGCTCATGCCTGGAATCCCAGACCTTTGGGAGGCCGAGGCAGGCAAATCATTTGATGTCAGGAGTTCAAGACCAGCCTGGTCAACATGGAGAAACCCAGTCTCTACTAAAATTACAATAATTACTCAGATGTGGTGGTGCACACCTGTAATTCCAGCTACATGGGAGGCTGAGGCAGGAGAATCGCATGAAGGACTCAGGAGATGGAGGTTGCAGTAAGCTATCACACCACTGCACTCCAGCCTGGAGGAAAGAGCAAGACCTTGTCTCAAAATAAAGAAAATAAAACAACATAATAAATAAAAAATAAAAGCCCCCATTAAGTCCCCAGTCTGATGGATTAATGTAAATCCTAACAAAGGTGTTTCATTATGAAATATCAGAGAAGTTGAGACAAAGAAAATTTATGACCCATGGAGGTAGGGACTTTGTTTTTCTCATCTGCTGAAAGCTCAATAGGAAAAAAAAAAAAACTAGGCAAATGGTTTCATGAATATCAGAGAAACTGTCTTCAAAGGTAAGGAGGGAACTTCTCAGTGTCAAATAGTACTGAAGCATAAGTGAGATAAATTGACCAGATGAGGAATGTTCCAGACAGAGGGAGAGAATAGAATGTATGAATGTTCAAAGCGCAAAGCAATCTATCATTTTCAAGAAATCTAAAAGCTTCCTTGAGACTTGTCCTAGTGAGAAAAAAGATGAGCTGTAAGACTATAGCAAGACTTGTGGCCCAGGTTAAGGGAGGCTATGTGATCCCATTAAAGGTTTTTGAGCAGGATAAACAATTGATAAAATATTCCTTTTTAGATCATTTGGGTTGTTTTAGGGAAAGTAAATGGAAGGCTCACAAATATATGTTCAAAGACTATTTTAATAGTCATGGATGAAGATGGTGGCAGCATGAACTACAGTGGAAGCCACATAAATACATGGATTTGGATTTACAATATTCTGTAAGTAATACAGTAGTGACATTATTTGGTGATAGAGTTGATGTTAAAAGTGAAGAAGAAAAATAAAACATAGTGACTTCCTGTTTTCTTGCAAATTCAATACATTTGATTATTTTGCCATTCTTTTAAGACTTTGAAGACAAAAATGATAATTTGGGAGCTATTTTGTTTTGTTTTATTTTTGTTTTGCAAAGTGATCATTTTTATTTTTTAATATATTTTGTGTATATATACTCTGAAGTATTTATGTGGAATGATTTTAAATGGTCTTATGATATGTGGTTTTACGACTTTGAGGACAGTAGTAAAATACAGATGTTTGGGAGTCACAACACATAAAATAAGAAATGAAATCCCAAGGGCAAGAGAATATAGTGGGAAGAGTGCAGTCCCTAGGATGTTACTCCGAGGAATTCCAACATTTGGAAGTCAGAAATTCCAAAATTTGTGAAGAAAACTGTGAACACAGTCAATAGCTAGCTTCAAAATCATGTCATTAAATAACCATTGTTAATGTGAGACAAGAAGAATCTTACAGGGATACAGTAGTTGTCTTTAAGTAGTAATGTCTAATGTCAAGAGAAGATAAATTATACATACCTAGGATGAAAAGCAGAATCAACGAATCAGTGTTACAAAATCCTATTTGCATTCCATATGAAGACAAGCTAACAATTTTTCAGAGGACTGAGATTATAATTTGGGAAATCTTAGGTTTCCTATCATTGATTCTACTCCACTATTTGACTACATAGTAAAGAGGATGATCTTATGATTCAAATCTGACCATTAAAATGGATGAATTTCAAGAGAACTTCCGTATCTAGGATTCATAATCTATGAAACAGAATTCTTTCAAGAAAGAACCACCTTCAGTTATTTCCTTATATTGAATCAGATCTGCATCTGTTAATTAGGAGGTCACACTACATGATACTAATTTATTTTCTAAAACTAATATTTATTTAAAAATAATATTTAAAATATACTTCATGAGAAATATTTGCTCATTTGTAATCAAAATAATGCTCACAGCAAAGAAAGAAAATACAAAACTCAATGATACATTAGAAAATCTATTAGTTTCAAAACTGCATTTGTTTTTTATCCACAGTTGCTTGATAGATATATGTTTTGGTTTGTAATTCATGTTTTGGTTTGTAATTCAGTGGTTTCTTTATATTTGGACTATTAACAGAGATAAATGAAAAGTATTCATGGGGAAGAAAGCAATATTAAGTACTATTCTGTCTCTATTATTCTGATAAATTTTTATGCTCAAGTTAGAGGTAGCATTTAAGAAAACATAATACATTGAATTTTTGTTACAACCATCTCAGGATACACTCTTCAAGTGATTCAAAATTAACATAAATTTATAAAGTTATCCTGTAAAACAAATAAGGACACTAAATCAAATTGATCATTTGAAAAAAAATATGAAATAAACCCTCCCAAGTACAAATATATGCCTATACTTGGTCATATTATTTTCTAGACTGAATACTCAAGCAATTTCAGAATTAAACTAAAGATACATAAAATCCATCTTTTCATAACCACTTAATCTAATAAGATCGTACTTTTTTGAGAATTATCATCCTCAATTTGCCCTGGATTGTATTGGCATGAGTGATGCCCATCCATTATCACTAATGAAGCCACCAAGTGATAATATTAATTCAGATGTTTTTCAGAAACAGATAATAGATTTAAAGGGTTGATTTTGTCTTTAAGTCTAGATATACATGTAACCAACATTTGCCAAACCATTGTCTTTTAAATATAAAATTGATGAATGATACTTAGTGGGAATTATTATTATTTTTTTTAACTCTTGCTTGGTTTTATACAGCAAATTTTAGAAAACATGTCTTTCCTAAACCTCTTTTTCTGTCTATTTTCTCTTTTAGTTATGGTTCTCAAAGAACAGTCCTTTTGTACAGTGTATGCTTGGCCTTATTTGGCCAGTACACGAATGGACAAATATTAAAGTTAACTAAGTCACAGTTCTTCCACCAGGTCTCATACGAGAGAATAGCAAAGTCAAGTACCAAAAAAGAGTCCTAACATCTTCAGATCATTGGTTTTGGTAGCTCCTGTGGGACATGCATCACTGAAGTTTTTGAAAATATCTTAATCTGTTTCAGTAAGATTTCAGTAATTTCTTTCTTTTGGGTTTCCACTAGAATCAGTTACATTTTGCTGCTTAACACACACTGCAAACACTTACTAGCTTTAAACAACAATTTTACATTGCTTAGGATTCTGTGAGTCAACTGACCTGGTCTGCTGATCTGAAGTTAGCTGGGCTCCACTGATATTGACTAGACACCCTCACACATTTGCAGTCATTTGCTAGTCTGGGTAAAATGGCTAGACTAGGACAGCTTTAGGATTATGGCTCATTTCTGTTTTGCATGGTCTCCCAACCTAACAAAGCTTGTTTAGAATTATTTACACTGCCCTGGGTATGGTTCAAGGAGAAGAAAAGGAAAAAAATAAAATCCAAGACCTCCTGAAATCCAGGTGTCGAACTTGCATGCCGTTACTCTGCCACCATTCCCTTGGCAAAGAAAGTCAAAAGGTTATCCAGATCCCAAGAGGTGGAGAAATAAGCTCTTTTTCTTAGTGAGAAGAGCCTACAGAATTACAGTGCAAAGGAGCATGGTTTGGGAAGTGATGAAGTGTAGCCATTTTTGTAATCCACCACTCAATCAATTACAGCCTAACTTAACTAACACAAAAGTGATATATTCTTAAAACAGAAGATTCTCTCAACTGACTCAGGCTCACTACGGTGAGAGTTTACTAACAGTGTGAGTTTAGTAAATCCTCATTTAATTAAATTATTAGATGATGGTAGAAACCTTTTTGGTATCACTGTTTTATCTGATAATCACAATAGAAATTTTGTTGCAAAAATAAATCAACTGAAAATGACTAATATGAATTGTCAATCAGGATTAATGGTATTACTGGTTAACTGAGCTTTACCAAATTGTGTTGGCCTATAAAAAGGCAATTCTTGGCCCTTATAGAGATTGGAGGAACATAATTATTATCAATATTGAAAGAGAATCATGTAACTTTTGTTTAATAAGGTGCTTAACACTAAAATATACAGGGAAGTCAAGAACAATGAAACTTTAGGGTATTAAATACACAAGAAACAGATGGAATGAATAGATAAGGGAATTATAGAACTATTTCTTTATTCGGCAATCAGAGAATGTAGCAATGAAGACATCTTCCCCATCATAATGTCGCATCACCAAGATAAAGTAGGTAATATAATGCATTTGAATTGTGTTTATAGCTAATGTAATACCAATTTTCATTTCGATTTGGATGGTAGAGATGGGTGTCTGACTTAGTTGTATTTTAAAATGTTTGTAAAATTGTTTTATATAACCTTTATTATACCTTTATAGTTCTTCAAAATAAAATATGGCTTCAAAATCATAATATTATAAATAAGAAACATTAATAAGCTCTTCTCGTTCTAATCAAGAAGTCTTCTGAAATGAATTCTCTGGATTGAAGAATAAATCTAACCCAAACCTCAATATTTTTAAGTATTCACATGCCCCCTGCAAAAACCACCCCCTACCGGTGACCCCATTTATGTGAAGGTGCTTTTAAGGGTTTTCCCTATAATCTGCTGTGATCTCCTCAAATGTTTTCTTGAACTCATTGTACTTAAACTTTTACTCTCATCACTAAATTGAAATAATCGTTGTCAGAGCTGCTAAATCGAAGATTCAATCCTCAATCCTCATCATAATTGGTCTCTCAGTGCCATGTGGTATGATTGATTCATTCTTCCCTTCTGAACTTTTGGCTAATTTTGGTGACTATGTGAATACAGTTAGCTGGTGTTCATCAAATCTCACTGACTCTGACTTCTCACCCTTTTTCTTCTCAGACCACCTTCTGTTTTCAAAGTCTTCAATTCGGCGTTCAGATCTAGTATCCTCTCCATTTATACGAACTCCCTATTTGAATATATCCAGACCATGTGTTTAACATTACCTGCATGCTGACAATTGCCGGTTTTATATCTCACCATATTCTGTCCTGCACCTGCTTTTATAAATCTTTGCCCATGTGGTATGTCTACTTCAATGTCCTGTATCCCTCTCAATCCTAACATGGTTAAAATTAAATGTTTGACTTAAAAAAAAAAAACAAAAACAATTAATGGAAGTCTTGAAGAGAAAGGAGTCACATTGGGTTAAGTTACTAAAAGTGAAACATGAGGTTTGTCATATTTGAGATATATTTTGAAGGTCGAGCCCACAGAATTTGCTGAAGATTTAGATGTTGTGGGGAGGGAATAAAATGAGTAAAAATGCTGTTTTGTCTGAACAGTGAATGGGAGTGTCGTTTATGTAATAGATTAGGGGTGGTGATTGTGTAAGGTATTTTCAGTCCTAGACGTATCAGAAAATATAATTTAATGCTTGTGAATAGCATTATGTATATTGAACTTAAATTTTAAAGTAATCTATGCATTGAATTGTACAACAAATATTCACCGAAGGCTTACCATGAGCCATGCCATAGTGAAATTGTTGGAGATAGCACAATTAAAAAAAATATATTAAAAGGAAAAAGAAAACGCCTTGTTGTCATGGTGCTTAGCTTTTAATGGAGGTGGGAACAATAAAGCAGAGAAACATAAACAAGAAATTCAGATAAACTTAGCCTTAGGATCTTGTTGAAAAGTGCGAAATGAGAGTATACCATGGCATGGTGGGAAGGAAAAGGATTACATTAGTCAAGGTGGTCAGGGAAGGTCTCTCTCCAGAGATGACATGGCAAAAATTTTGGGCTGGGATGTTCCAGGAAATAGCAGCAGCAAGTGCAGAGGCCGAAAAGGTGGGGGAAAGGGTAAATTGTCTCAGGAATAAAAAGAATGTTGGTACAACCTGAAGATGGTGGCAGTGAGTGTAAACCTCCTCTGGGGTCAGATATCTATGCAGGTGACAGTCATGTTGAGCCCTGGAGAGCAAGGGGAAGAAACATTATTCTCAGTGAAATGGGAAGTCATTAAACAGTGTTAGGCAGAGGAGTGATTGTATATTGATTTTATCAAGAATAATGTGATACTCTTTGAATTTAAGGGGACCAAGAATGGCAGTAAGAAGAAAATTTGGAGACAGTGTGGCACTTGCAGAGATAGCACTGGCTTGCTTCAGTGTGCCCTGGCAGCATGTGAATGTTCACAAATATGAATGTGTAGAATTATATGAGTTATCAATAAACATTTGTTTAGCTTTCCACTTTTTGAGAAAAATTTAAACTTTGTTCTAATTTTTGTTCAATAAAAATTCGTTGAATTTGTACTTCATGCCAGCGCTATGGTCACTGTAAATCACTTCACAAAGTTCAGCAATGCTACAACTGGCAAATTTTTGACTACAAAGCAACCATTTGTTTTTCACTGATTATAAGACATAGGCATAGTGTAATTATTTCTTCTTATTACTGGTAAAAGCTGGCAACAACTTTACTTAGCAGGAGTTAAGTTTCTTTAACTCACTATTTTAACAATATATATAATTGTGCCTTCTTATATCAATGGCAAATATTTTATTTCCATAGTATTTTATTAGCAGTTTGTGCTATTTTGCTCGAGATACAAGACATGCAGGCTATTATTTGAGTTCTAGATGCCAGTTAAGGCTAGTATGAATTCTTCTTAGCAGTGGTTTTTACAGTCAAAATATAAAGATGTAGCAATATTTGTCTCTCCCTTCAACTGTTACTTATTTCAAAGCGGTGTGAAGAATGTTTTAAAACAAAAGAATGGACAAAGAAGGAAATTTTCAAAAATCAAAGCAACTGCTTTTTACTTGTTAGGATTTGATCAATTGTTCAAGTCTCTATTACACTGCAGGTTTGATTTGCAGTCTGACTAATACAAAATAGGCAATTTTACCAAAATGTAAATTCCATAACTTTTACATTTGCTCTTAATGGAAATGAAAATAATATCATTCATCGTTGATATAGTTTTGCATTATATTAAGGCTTTTGGCTCATTCATTTTCTCTGTACTATTATGTTCAGTGACGAAGTCATCTCTTATCATTACTTTTTTTTAACTTCCATTAACTTAGTTCCAGCTCTCATCTTGTCTCGAGTAGATATTGCCATATCCTAATGTAGAGTCTTGAAGCCTCATCTTTCATAGCACTTCCAGAACAAATGCTACTGAATGTGACAGTAGGCAGAACAATTGTCCCTCAAAGATATCCACCTAGTCCCTGAAACCTATAAATATATGTTATGGGACAAAGAGGTATTAAGTTAGCAAGTGCGACTGAGTTTGCTAATCAGCTGTCCTTGAGATGGGGCAGATATCTTAGATTATTCAGCTGGGCCAATCATAATCACGAGGACCCTTATAGGTGCAAGGGGGAAGAATAAGGAATAGTGTCAGAGTGGAGTGACATAAAAAAGACTCTTCCAGCCATTTTTGGCTTTGAATAATACAGAGGTCATGAGTCAAGAAATGTAGTCAGCCTCTAGAAGCTAGAAAAGGAAAAAAAAAAGGAAGAAGAGGAGGAGGAAGAAAAGAAGAGGAAGAAGAAGAAGGAGAGGAGAAGAAGGAGTAAGATGAGGAGGAGGAGGGAGAGGAAGAGGAAGAAGAAAATAAGAGGAAAAGAGGAAGAAGAAGAATGAGGAGGAGGAGGAAGAGGAGGAGGAGGGAGGGGAAGAGGAAGAAGAAGAAGAGGAGGAGAAGAAGAAGAAGAAGAGGATTCTCCCTTAAAGCTTCCAGAAGGAATGCGGCCCTGGGGACAGCTTGATTTTAGCCAGTGGAGACCCATTTCAGAATTCGGATCTCCAGAACAATACAATAAATAAATGTGTGGTATTTCAGACTACCAGATTTGTGGTAATTTGATACAACAGAGATAGGAAACTAGTAGAAATGTAAATCTAGATGTCATACCCTGATTTAAATTTTTTAAAAGACTCCTTATTTCACATATGATTAAGGAAGTAGAGTGCTATTAGACACATAACAATTGGATCTCTGAGCTAAAAAGCCCTGGTTTGTAGTGTTTGTCACTTCTTGTGGAATGATTACTCCAGTTATGTTGAATTTCAAGCTACTAACCTTACCCAATTGAAGGCCAATTTAGAAAGACATGCACAGAGTTGAATTTCACAATCTGGTACAAGCAAACTGTTAGATAAGTTCCATTCCTAGTGATGTGGCATTTAAAACCACCCTTAATCTAAGTCTGTCTAAGTTGGCAACTGCAGTTCATACATCTTTCCCTGGTTTCTTTCATGTTCTTTGAATACACTGGCTTTTTCCCTAGGATACCTTCTTTTGGTCTGTCCTTTGGAATTTCACTAGTTATTTATAAATCAGCATAAGTGATAACTCCTTTGTGAAGCCTTCCCTCATCATTTTATCCCCTACCCTCATTCAGAATTCAAAACAGTGTAGAGATGATAGATGCCTTTTTTTCTTTGCCTATAAAGTGCCATGTTGATTCCTTTAAGTAAAATTAACTCCAAATAATAGTGATTTGTTTATTTTAGTTTCCTTCCCCTGGTGGATTGCAACTCTCTAGCAGAAATGTCTGTTTTGTTTTTGTTATTTATTTATTTTTAAAGACTCTGAAAGATTTGGTTTTATTTAATGAGTTCAGGAAATTAAAAAAAACATGTTTTTCTGTATTTTTTAAAAGTTCTTTTTTTTTTTTCCTTTTTTATTGCGTTTTAAGTTTTGGGGTACATGTGCAGGACATGCAAGATAGTTGCATAGGTACACACATGGTAGTGTGATTTGCTGTCTTCCTCCCCTTCACCCACATCTGGCATTTCTCCCCCTGCTATCCCTCCCCAGCTCCCCCTGCTGCTGTCCCTCCCCTATAGCATAACTATAGACCCAGAAGAGATACCTAAAAGTGTTTGTTGTATGAAAAGTATTTATGTGTGTTAAGCTCACACTCTCAACATACAAGAGAGATTTTTTTAAAAAAACGCAGCTGCATTTGAGAGAGGGGCACTAACCAGAGAGAAACCAGATTTTAGTTAAATAAAGAATTTAAAAGGTTTAAGACAGACGGCGTTTGAATGGTGAATGAACAAAGGTAAAGCCACAAAGATTTCTCAGTTATTTCTTTGCTGCCCAACACTGCGGCAATGCAGATGTAGCAATTACTGCCCCCATGAAGTCTATGACATTGAATATAAACTAGCTTAGTGAAAAATTTACTTTTATGTTCTTTGCAAAGGCAACATTTAAAAAAATAGATAAAACATTCAAACTAAAATTGAGAAATTTTCATAATTGGCAAATAAAAATGAAAGCCAGTATAACAATGTTGATATCATAATATAAAACTTAAAGTGAAGATTAGAAATAGAGTAAAAGAATCATAACAAAAACACTCAATAACAAAATGACATATTAGTCATGACCTTGTAAACAGTTCAACTAACAAAATGAAATATAGAGAATAAAAGCTGATGATTTTGTTAAAATGTATTAGTAGCTTTACTCATTGGGAAATGTGAGTGCATCTCCAACAATCTTACAGGTCAAGAAGGAAAGGAAAAAAAGGAAGAAAGGAAAGATGGAAGGAAGGAAAGGACAAAGTAAAGAAAGGAAGAAACACAGATATAATAAAGTAGGCCAGTTATGTGAGGTAGATACATGGGCAGATCTTCCACTGAAAACATCCCAAAATTCTAAACAAACCATGTTAAAAATTTCAGTTTTAGAAAAACATTTATAATCTAGTAACCAAGCAAGGCCTTATACTTAATAGTATCATTTATTGAACATTCAATATGTTGAATTATTGTTCGTTTATTCATTTGTTATATACAATTTTTCTTATTATTAATCAGAGTATACTTAAGGGTCCACAGACATCACTACTATCTGGTTAGAACCTAGAACTTCATGATAAATAACATTGGAAAATAATTGCCTATTGTGGAACTCATTAGTCCATGGAACTTTTTTAACTACGTCCACTATCTTTTCATGTAAGAGCCCAGATTTTCCAGTGTTGAGAGATCAATTATTATTTTGATAACATGTAGAACTGGGTAGTCCATACTGATTAACAGAAAGAAGAAATCTTATTGACCAAGACCTTTTTTAGCAGCCTATTTCTAAATGGCACACTCATTAGAATTGAAAGAAGAATCAATAGAGCAAAGAAAATTTACAGATAGTGGCTATGAATTTTCCTACTATTCATTATTTTCTTGATTGTCTTTTCTGGAATACTTGTGGCAATGGTCTTGGTCTGTGTTATATTCAGAGAGATAACTTTTTAAAAATAATTTTCTATTTTAAGGTTCATCTCTTTATCCATTGTTATTAACTTAACAAGCATTACCATGTACTTACTACTTACTAGGAACATTTGTAGGCACTCTACAGAGAGTAATTCATTTAATCCTCTTAATATCTCCCAATAATAGCATCCTAAATTGATACATAAGAAGCTGAGACACAGATAGATAGGGTAACTCTCATAAAACACAGCTAATCTGGATCACACAGCTAATAATAAGTGACAGAGATAAAATTGAAATCCAGGTATTCTTTCTCCACAGTCTGCATTTACTATGCTATGATGACTTGTCAGTTCATTTTAAAAGGATAAGTTAATTATGTTATTTTTTAAATGTTTACATTAATTAACATATTTATTGTGAAGTTTCTCTGGTCAGGGCACTTTTTGTTCCAGGAACCAAAAATCCATATTTACAAGATAAGACAAAAAAAGAAATGTACCCCAAATATCTAACCAAATTTACCTGATCCCAGAGCCCAATTTTCACTCCATTTGAGAGAGGGGCACTGTAACTGACTGATTCCTACTCTTCCATTTTCTCTCTAGATTATTACTGTTTTTCATATATGCTTCTCTTGGTTTCTGCTTTGTCTAATTTTTTCTGCACAAACTCCCTCAATGTGATCTTAATTGTGATTTCCCATATCTTTTGGCAGAATTATCCAGGTTTCACACTTGTGTTAGATATTTCATAACTCTATGCACTACAACATGAAGAGATAGATATATTTTTTGTAATGGGTTATCTGTGATTAGTATGACACTCTGACCAGCATTTCCATCCTTGTCTGGGAGCTCTTTCCTGCTTGGTTCTGAGTTAGATATTTCCAATGATGGGAATTTCCTGGAGATATGGAAGGTAGAAGTAAAATGTAATTCCTGTAAGGCCGTGGGTGTTAGACCAAAGGCTTCGTCAGTGGTTCAACTTGGATGTTTATTCCACAGATTCCCTTATGACAAAGTCAGCAGCTTCTCAGACCTATCTCCCAGCTTCCAGTCTGCCTTGTGGAGAACATTTCAGATTTTCCCATGAACTCCTTTTGTTCACCTGCACTTCTGTGCTTTGATCCAAGATCTACACGTGTATATTTGACTTTGGGAAGCAACTATGCATATCTGCAGGAGCATCTTTCTTAACTTTCTCTTCTCCAGTTCTTCTAACAGTTGCAGAAAGTCATGATTTCACTTAAACCCTTTGTAACAAAAAACATAGATTTGTTTCCTGAATAAATCTTCAGTGATATATCCTTGTAATAGCTCATGACAGTTTCATTTTTCACATGCAATATTTATTTAAAATAATAGAATAATAATGAGCCAATGATGTAATTTAAAACATACTGGTTGTCCTTAGGAGAATGTCAATGTATGTAAGCTGTTTTTTTTTTCCTGCTTTATCTATAACAATATTTTAATGACTTGAAATACCTACATTACCATGTGTGGATACTACAGTACTTTTGCTTGAATGCACTTTTGGATAACTCAATTATGGAAAATAGAAAATACCAATCCCTAAGAGAACACTGATGCCAGTGTCCCCTAAAAATTAATGCACATGAAGTACATTTGTGTTTTACTGGATTTAAAATCTCCCTTCATGGCCGGAAACAGAAAATAAGAGAAAGGCATGCAAATATGGTATGCTACGGATTTATTTTTTTATTTTTTTAATTGCATTTTAGGTTTTGGGGTACATGTGCAGAACATGCAAGATAGTTGCATAGGTACACACATGGCAGTGTGTTTTGCTGCCTTCCTCCCCTTCACCCACATTTGGCATTTCTCCCCAGGCTATCCCTCCCCAGCTCCCTGCCCCCGCTGTCCCTCCCCTATTGCCCCCTATTAAGGGGAACTCAATACATTAAAATTTCTGAGATTGCACACCTAAGTAAAACTGTATTAAAACATCAATATAGTCAGCTACGCTTGTCTTTTCAGTACTACAGGTTTTCTTTTCTACAGTAAAACTTTCAACTCTTACAAAAAGGTATCTATACATAATAAAAGAAAATCCAACCAGAAAGTAAATTTAGGTCAAGCTTACTTTATAGAGATGTTAATGCTAAGACCTGAAGGTGAATGAGGGGACAGACAAAAGTTTATGGGCCCTGATATGTTGGGTGCCAGTAATTCCTCCCTTCCTCATCACTTTCATACGAAATTGCATACAGAGGAAATAAATATGAGGAAGAGATAAAGCCACTTGAACCAATTTCAATTTCAAAGAAAGTAGACTTCAAAATTAAAGCATTTTTTTAGTGCCATCACTATTTTAAATATCTAAGACAATTTTTATAATTCTATAAATTTGTTAAAATCTAAAACTGAATTCAAGATTTCAAAATGAGAAATATTTTATTTTCATACAGTATCCATACAATTACTAAGTAAATGTTCAATAATGTTCTCATTTTATTTTCCTAATGTACTGCTTGAACCCTGGAAATGGTTGAAAAAGCAGTATTATTAACTCAATGATTATTCAAGATTTATTATGCTTATGTGCAAAAAATGATCCAAGAGGCTATACAGTCAGGATTATCGAAAGAAAGACCAGACCAAAAGAGAGAGAAAGAAAGAAAGACAGAGAGAAAGAAAGAAGAAACAAAGAAGGAAGAATGGAAGGAAGGAAGCAAGGAAGGAAAGAAGGAAGGAAAGGAAAGGGAGGGATGGAGGGAAGGAAGTAAGGAAAGGGAGGGAAGGAGGGAGATTTTAATCAATTAATTTAAGCAATTAATTTGCATGATTCTGGAGGCTGACAAGCCGAAAATTTGTAGGACAGGCCAGTAGCTAGAAGCTCAGGAAGGGTTTATGTTACAGTCTTGAAGCTGGATATCTCCTCTTCTGGCAAATCTTACTTTTTGCTCACACAATCGTCAACTTATTGGATAAGGCTCACCCAGAATAATCCTCATTATAAAATGCAAAGTCAACTGATTGGAAATGTTAATCATATCTGCAAAATACTTTTACAGCAACACCCAGACTAGTATTGTACCAAAGAACTGGGCCCTGTAGGCTAGCCATGTTGACACATAAAATTAACCATCTGTAGGCATAACAGAAACTCTTGTCATAAATAGAAGATAGTTCCGGATAGGAAAAATAGGTCATTGTAAAATTAAGATGGCTCATGAAGCATAACTTGAGAATGTCTTTTTATAAGTAAATGGATGTATGGACCACACTGTGACACCAGTAGGATAGTGTTTAAAGATATATGTACAGAAGAAGTCTGTGCTACTTCAGCAAAAGAGACTGTCAACAGAGTGAACAGGCAACCCACAGAATGGGAGAAAATATTCACAAACTATGCACCTGACAAAGGAATTTATAAGGAACTTAAACAATTCAATAAGCAAAAATCAACCCCAGTAAAAGTAGGTAAAAAACATGATCAAGCACTCCTCAAAAGAAGACATACAAGCAACCAACAATCGTGAAATAATGTTCAAGATTGCTAATCATTAGATAAATGCAAATCAAAACTCCAATGAGATACCATCTCACATCAGTTGAAATGGCTTATTAAAAAGTCAAATAATAACAGATGCTGGCAAGGCTGCAGAGAAAAGGGAATGCTTGCACACTGTTGACAATGTAAATTAGTTCAGCCACTGTGGAAACCATTTTGAAGATTTCTCAAAGAACTAAAAACAGAACTACCATTGGACTCAGCAATCCCATTACTAGGTATATATGACCTAAAGGAAAACAAATCATTCTACCAAAAAGACACATGCCTCATATGTTCATCACAGCACTATTCACAATGGCAATGGAATCAGCTTAGGTGCCCCTCCTTGGAGAATTTAGAGAAAATGTGGTATATATACACCATGGAATACTACACAGTCATAAAAACGAATGAAATTGTTTGTTTTGCAGCAACATGGATGCAGCTGGGGGGCCTAAGTGAATTAACTAAGTAACAGAAAGCCAAATATAGCATGTGTTCACTTGTAAGTGGGAGCTAAACTTTGGGTACACAGGTTCATAAAGATGTAAACAATAAACACTGGGGACTACTAGATGGGGAGAAAAGAAGGGGGCAAAGGGTTGAAAAACTATTGGGTACTATGCATATTACCTGTGTGACACAGTCATTCATACCCCAAACCTCGGAATTATACAATATACCCATGGAGTAAACCCTGAATCTAAAACAAAAGTTGAAGCTACAATAAAATGCAATAGTGCTATTTCGGCAGTGGTAGTGTAGTGAATGGGTATGCCAGTCACACCAAAATGCATGTCATGAAGTGGCTATTAGTTATTTTTGCTATACATATTTATGAGGTATATGTGATGTTTTGACATATATATGCATTGCAGAATGATTAAATGAAGATGATTAATGTTTTTGTTACCATACATACTTATTTTCTGTGTGTGTGTGAAAACATTTGAGGTCTACTGTCTTTGCAATTTTAAAGTACTGTATTCAGTACATCATATTAAGTATAGTCACAATGCTGTACAATAGATTTTCAGAACTTATGTCTTCTGTCTAACTGAAATTATGTGTCCTTTGACCAACATTTCCCCATTCCCCACCCCCACATCTTACCAGTCCCTGATAACCACCATTCTGCTCTCTACTACTATGAGTTCAACTTTTTAGATTACCTGTGTAAGTAAGAGCATGCAGAACTTTTCATTCTGTGCTTGGCTCATTTCACATAATTTCTTCCAAGTTTTTCCACGTTGTTGTAAATGACATGATTATCTTTTTAAAGGCTGAATAGTATTCCATTATGTATGTGTATGTATGTATCTGTATGTGTGTGTATGTGTGTACATGTGTGTGTTTTTTTTTCACTCCTCTGTTAGTTTTTTTTCACTCATCTGTTGGTTCTATATCTTGGCTATATTGTGAATGACGCTGCAATAAACATGAGAGGGCAGACATCTCTTTGACATACTGATGTCATTTCCTTTCTATGTATAAGCAGACATGAAATTGCTGGATCCTATGGTAGTTCTATTTTTTAAGTAACCTCCATACTGTTTTCCATACAGCCACACCACCTTGCAGTCCCACTAGCCTTATATAAGGATTACCTTTTGTTCACATCTTCATCAACATTTGATATCTCTTGCCTTTTTTATTATAATCATTCTAATAGGCATGAGTAATATCTCATTGCAGTTTTGATTTGCATTTACCTGATGATTAGTGATGTTGAACATCTTTTCAGGGACCATAGCCATTTGTGACTTCTTTTGAGAAGAATCTATTCAGGTCCCTTACCCATTTTCTAATCAAGTTACTTGTTTTATTGTTATTGAGTTGAGTCTCTTATATATTTTGTATATTCACCCCTTATCAGGTGTATGGTTTGTAGATATTCTCCCCCATACTGCAGCTTGTCTCTTCTCTGTCAGTTGTTTCCTTTGCTGTGTAGAAGGATTTTAGTTTGGTATAATCTCGTTTGTTTAGATTTGCTGTAGTTGCCTGTAATTTGGAAATTTATATCACCCCCCCAAAAAAAATTTGCCAAGTCCAATGTCAAGCAGCTTTTCCTGTATTTTTTTCTAGTAATTTTTTTTACAGTTTTGAGTCATCTATTAAGTCTTTTATGCATTAAGGATACTTTTTAGTGTTAGAAAAAAAACCGTTGTATAGTCATCAACTTTCGATAAAATATTTCCAAAAGAGTGTGGATTATGGATCTGCAATTGGGTAATCTGCCACAAGTAATTTAACTTCTCCATGCCTTAGTTTTTATATACGTAAAATGGCGTTAATAATAATACATACCTCATAAGTTTTTGTAAAGATTACCAACAATGTAACAATGAATAAAGTGCTTAGAAGAATGTCTACACATAGGAGGTGTCCTTGCTCTTATTGTCATTATTAGAAACAAAATCCTTTTGGTAAGAAGAATGTTATTTCATGACAGCAGACATTTCACTATTGATTGACTTTACACAATTTCTAAATAAACAGTTACTATTGTATTTTTGAAACTACCATTACCATTTAACTAAAGTTAAATGATAACTTTAAAATAATAAAAGTTAAACAATTAACATGACAAAAGAGTGATATTTAGTATAACGTTTAGCCAAACCTTTCAAAATTTAAAATAGGGATTGGACAATTTAAAATAATTATGGGATAGAAAATACAAGCCAAAGAGGATGCAATATTATACTTCTAAAGCCATTTTTTTTTCGTATTTTTCAAAGGCTTTCAATGTCTCTGAAAGTGCTCCCCAAAAAACTAAAACCAATTGTGTTAATATCAAAAAAATCAAGGACATCTGCCATTTTATATACATATGAAGGATTCTATATGATATATGGATTCCATGTATTATACATACACATAAAATATATATGATACACAAAATACATATAATGTGTGTATATATAATGTATGAATTTCATAACATCATGTTGTTTGCCTTAATTGTACACAACAAAATGTACATTTTAGGAAAGGAAATTTTTTGTTACTCTGTTGAATACTTATTTTACTAAAGTCACTGAATATTCACAATTTACCAAATTAGTGCAAACAAACACAACAGATTAGACCTTATCCTGCTGTATGTTTTCTTAATATCCAGCATTCACTCAAACACATATATGAGTATAAAGAGTTGTGTCTGAACAATTTCTACTTTTCTTATGAACATTAATGTGGTAATGCATGCATAATATCTCTGTAGGCGCAGATAAAACATATAATGCTGGTAGTTAAAATATAGTATGTTAAATAAACTTTTATGCAAAGTAAGGCAAGGAAACTGCAGCCTATTATTTTAAGTAATCATGGATCTTAAACATTATAATAATAGAGATTGGGAATCATATATTGGTAATTCCCACAATGTGAAATGTAAACCTTTACAATATCATGATATGAAGTATCATTAAGTTTAAACATTAGCTTTACCTGTGGAAATAAAATTATTTAAATAGCACTATGATTATTTAACTTATAAAAGTAGATATCTTCACAGATGTAGGCAAAAGTTACAGGCTAATTTATAGCTAATGCTCTCTTCTGGGTAAAAGAGAACAGCTTATTGAATGAAATAAAATTCAATTTAATATTAACATAAAACAAAATTGGTATTATAAATGTAGAAATGGCATTTATAATACCAATTATTAATTTTATAGTACCAAAAATTATATATATAGTATTGTTTTAATAGAATTATACTGTAATTTAAAAATATTTAATATTTTATCTTAAATTTTTAAGTTAATATTACCAGGTAAATATTTAAATATGTGTATAAGAAAAAACATGGACCTAAATCTTTAGAGCTCTAAAGACCATAAATGCCAGCTCTTTCAATTTTGAATGACATTGAAGCCATTGGCACTTGCTTCTTAGTCCAAGGTCAAGTATTCAGTCTCACAGTACTTCTGTTTTCAACCATAAAGAAACAATTTACTTATCTGGCCATATATACATGTATACAACAGATTTTATTTAAATAACTATTATATGCCAGGTATTGTTCCAGAATCAGAAAATACATAAATTTTTAAAAATCCAGATTATGAACAGCTTAAATTTGAAAAGGGGTAGATTTTAACACTGATAAATGCGTGTGATAAGTTTTCCTAAGTGTTTTATTAGATGTTGGCAGCCACTGAATATGGAGTTTTCAATTATATCTGAATAGGGGCCACAGAGTGAGTGGAAACTTAAGCCCAATATTGAACAATGACTATATATTTGCTAAGCAGTATATAAAAAGGCAGTGAATAATGAGAATGGTTGGAACATAGGGTTCGAGTAGACCAACAGAGGATAATTGGAGAATAAAGTGAGATGTAGGAAGAGAAGGCAGAGTTGGAATCACAGATGGCTTTTTTAAGGAATATGAATAAATATTGATTATGATTAATTTTGTCTTACAAACTCAAACAAACAATATTCTCCCCCTTTTAGCTGTAGCAAACTCAAAAGTACATTTGACAGGGAAGATCATTCTGCATCATTTCCCTAAAAACTTCAATCTTTATGTACTAATCTCCATTTCCATATCTGTCCATGCCAATATAGGCACGCTCATCTCATTCATATTGTTAGAAATGTTCATAGTCAATTTGGACTATCACATGTGGTAGGCATCTGCCTAATCCTTATTTCCTTAATTGACTGCCCTGCCCTCTTTCTTTTATGGAACTAACCAACTCTCTTAGTCTCAAGCAGACCATAACAAGACCTATCCCATTGTCATGTACTATCCAGGTTAACACTAGATTTGGGTTTTTGAAGTCTTCTATTTTTAACCACTCTATACATCTACTTTCAGAAATAAACTATTTTTATCACATATTTAAAAATCTCTAAAATATTATTAGTAGTTTATATTCTTCAAAATTTGTTTTGTGAGATTAATCATTAGAATTGATAGTTACAAATAACTTCTGAGAGATGTTACTTCTTTCCATCACCTGATTCAAATAATAAAAAGTCATAAATTGTATTTCCACAATAAAAGTAATATATTGGTAGTTTGTTCTCAAAAGGTAAACATACACACACACAACGAAACAACCACAAGTGTCATCAATGAAATGTTTAATGAAAAACAGCTTCATCTAATATTTTGCTCTGTCCCTTATGGTATGTACAGTTAAGAAAAATACAGTGACAGTGTTATTCTCTGGCAAGACATGCTATTAAAGATAGCTGAGAAACCTTAACATATCTTATATGAACACATTGCTGATGTCAATAGAGCAATTTAAAGTGACTTGCAATTTAGGCAACTTTTCAAATGTTAGTGTCAGTGTGGTTTCTGTGAAGTTTTCTTCAGACACCAGCAATTGTTCCTTGAAGAAGACCTAGCAATATTTTCATAGGCAGCAATGTCCCCATAATGATTTTGATGAATTCAAGAGTAATGTGCTATTTTAAAAATTAAATCATTGTTTTCTAATGATTGCTAATTAATTCATGTTAGTGCTTTATCCCTCATAAATATGAGTACTGTTATTATCCCAAGATATGATTTTGAACTTTCTATGATTCTTAGGGATCACATATATTCCTTCAGCAAAAAGGAACAGACTGACATAATATTTAAGTCTTGAGTAGGGACGAGGTATTGGAAGGGAGGAATTGAAGATAACATGACATTTTATGACTGATTAAGTGAAAGAAGAAAATCTTCATTGGCAGAGAGATTGATTTTCTGTATACATGTATCAATTAAAAGGGAGAGGTGTTGATGTCTTCTATTATGTGTGGAAAGGTCTATTTCTCCTTTTAGTTATATCAAATTTTGCTGTGTATATTGTGAAGTTCTGCAATTATTTCATTTATGTTTCACGTTTTTATGTTAGAGAGCTAACCTTTTTATCATTGTACAATATTTCTTTTCAGTACTGGTAAATTTCTTGTTCTAAATGTACTTTGTCTGAAATTGATGTAACAGTTTTAGTTCTTTTTCTGAAACTTGGTATTTGCATGTTATATATGCTTTTATCAGTTTTTTTTTAAATAAATTTATGCCTTCGTTTCTAAATCAGGCTTGTTTTATGGGTAGCCCATCGTTGGGACTTGCATTTTTATCCCATTTGACAGTTTCTGTCTTTTAACTGGTTATTAAACTGCTAATGCTCAATGTTATTATAGATATTGTTGTATTAAAATACTACTTCTATAGATCATGCTTATTTTTTTCTGGCTTTTCTTTCTCTTTTCTGCCCTTTTTTGGTTAAGAATTTTTAAGATTCATAGCTTAAAAAATTTGCTGATTTATTCATAGCTTTAAATAGTTAAAATATTGTTCTAGGGCTTATTGTATAAGTCTTTAAAAAATTAGAATCTTCCTTCAAATAGTAAACCATTTCATGTGTGGAGTTATTGTCTTAAAATTGTATAGACTCACAATGCTTTCTTTTATCCTTCATGTTGTTTCTTTTGTTCATTTGATTTTTACATATGCTATGAAGATATGACTACTCTTTTGCTTTAAAAATTTAGTTTCATTTTGGAATAATTAAGATGAAGAGCTATAAGTTGCATTTTAACCTTTCTTTATTCCATTTTTGTATTTTGGTGTACATCCCTGTTTCTGCCAAATAATATAATGCATCTGCTTAAGATCTTCCTTAACATTTCTTTAAGTACAAATCTGCTGGTTAAAAAAACAAAACAAAACAAAAACACCTCTCAGTTTTTGCCTGTTAAAAAAAGGGAGAAAAGAAAAAGAGCCTTTATTTTAACTAAATTTTAAAAAGATTTTTATGAGTTGCCAGTGAACACTCTGATATTGGAATAAGAAAGGCACAAGAGTAGATGTCAGTTTTCTGCTATGCAACAAAAAATCTGGGTAACAAACAATAACCATGCTGTATTAGACGTTATTCATCCAAGGATTAGGAGATATTGTCTCTGCAAATTAAAGTGATGGAGTTAATAAGAATTGGTGTAGCTACTATTAATAACTAGATCTTGTCACATCCCTTATATTAACAACCTTAGAGCAAAGGAATCAGTGAAGGTTAGGAGAAATGTGGAAGAATTGACTCCTGGTCTAGGGGGAGTGCTCTGGAATGTAGTCTGCTTGATTCTATATTGGTTTTATTGAGCTGCAGTTCAACCCATTAGCTTCCACTTCTGCTCAAAAGACCCAGCTTTGGAATCTAATAATGATTAAGCCATTGTCCAGAAAGTGTCAATGTGCACTGACTATTATGTACATTAAATAGTCTTAAAACCTGGTGGTTTTAAGACTGGGAAAATAAAAAAAAAATAGGCAACGGGTACTAATATTTATTATTCTACCAATTCTTCTAAAGTGAGCATTTTTTTCCTTTTGAGAGAGAGATGTTTACTCATTTTCTAGATATGAAGTTTAAGAAAAATTTGGGTAAGTTTCATTATCTTGTCTTAATCTAATTCAAGCAGAGAATGGAAACAAATGTTTAAAGAATTCTAAAATTTATATTTATCTATTTGTCAAGATTAAATAAAATTAAACTACCTTTTATTCCATTGGCAATGTGAATATTTTATGTTCTTCCACATGCTTTTAGCAGATTTCCTGAATCTGTGATTCTTAGTTTACTTGTGGATAATGTATTTCCAGATTTTTAAAAAGTAGGATAATTATTATTTTGCTGCTGAAAGTACATCAGATTACAATGAAACAAAATACAATTAAACAGCCAAATTTTTAAAAAGAGGAAGAAAACGGTCAAGACAACATGAGTGCGTGCAGGTGTGTCTGTGATTGTGATCTTTTTAAACGGAAAGGAACCTGGGTGGTGTGGTGTGTGCTTGTAGTCCCAGCTAGTCTGGAAGCTGAGACAGGAAGATCGATTGAGTTCAGGCATTGGAGGCTGTAGTGATCTATGGTATAGAAACATTGTATGTCAGCCTGTGCAACAGAAGAAGGTCTTGTAACCACAACAATGACAATAACAACAAAACTAAAAAGGGATTTTTTTTTTTCTCAATAATCTTAACAGGTCTCTCAATGTACTTATTCAAAATACAGTAGGTCCTCTCTTACCATAGCCCATAGGTTCTTGGAAACTTCACCTTTCAGTGAAACAATGTGAAACAAGTTTTACCATAGGCTAATGATATAAATAAGACATAAGTTCCTAGGCATATTTCTGGTCACAGAAAAATCACTACATTTCTAAATAAAGAATAAAACATCGTGCTACTGCACTCTAGCCTGGACAACAGAGTGAGACTCCAAAAAAAAAAAAAAAAAACTCCTAATGTTCAACACTGAAAACAGCGTTTCAAAAATAAAATAAAATAAAACTCCTAATGTTCAACACTGAAATAAACATTAGCTATACATATATTTAAGAAATAACCATTAAAAAATTGGTAAGTATTTTCTTGCTTATTCCAGTTTAGTTTGGCAGGTGCTGGAGCCTGTCTAGGCAGCTCAGGGCACAAGGTGGGCTCCAGCCTCGGACAGGACATTATCTCATTGTAGAGCACATTCACACACACGACCAGAGTCACTCACACTGAGACAATCTCTACCTGCCAATTCACCTAAGTTTGGCATGTGGGAGGAAACCAGAGTACTAGGAGAAACGCAGACATAGGGAGAAATGTTGTATCACTCATGATGTAGTCTGTCAGGATGATACTAAACATAAAATCAACTCCTATTTAAATATTTTTACAGCAGTAATGCATAATTGCATTACGTGGGAATAAACATAACAAGAAATGTGCATATCCTATGTAAGGAAATTTAAAACATAAAAGTTGGGCTTTAATGAATGAAAAGGCATACTAAGATTGTATGTAATTATATTCACCATCATGAAAACATCAGCTCTCATTAATTAAAATTTTATTTTTTAATGTTATTTTACATACTGTATCTCAAATGACTGATTCTAATATGCATATGAAAAAAGAAGCATAAAAAGGAAACATTGAAGAAAAGACAAAAGAGTAAATATGGGGAGGCTATTTTTGAAATACCAAAATATATTAATTAAATTTTAACAGAGCAATTTGAGTCTGGGAGATGAAAGGACAAGAAAGAAAAATTAATGGAAAGGGAATCCAGTGATCAAGCCTCATAGAAATAATAACTTACAATATGGTAGTGGTACCTCTCTAATCTGTGGGTTAAGTCTATTCATTACATTTTTAATATCCCAGAGTAATATACCTTTTTATTTTTGTTCTGTCTCTCTCTTTCTCATCTCCAAATACTATATTAAACAAAATTTAAAAAATCTAAAAATTTAAAAATGGAAACTTATTAAACATTTAAATTAAAAAATTATGTCAAAATGTATAAAAATGGAAATCTTGGCAGTAGGAAGGCTGGTCCAACTGGCTAGCCTCAAGATCTAAAATTAAAACCAAATAAATAGACCAGGTGTGGTGGCTCATGCCTGTAATCCCAGCATTTTGGGAGGTCAAGGTGGTTGGATCACTTGAGGTCAGGAGTTAGAGACCAGCCTCACCAACATGGTGAGACCCCATTTCTACTAAAAAACACAAAATCAGCCTGGTGTAGTGGTGGCTGCCTGCAATTCTAGCTACTTAAAAGGCTGAAGTGGGAGAATCGTTTGAACTCAGGAGGCGGAAGTTGCAGTGAGCCAAGACTGCACCAAGATCAACATCTTATTGAGTTGGGCAACAAGAGCAAAACCCCATCTCAAAAAACGACAACAACAACAAAAAAAAAGAAAGACAGAAAAGAAACAAGTAATAAATATTAACTAAACATGAAATAAATATTTTTGAGTGGTTAATTAAAAACACACATTAAAAAGTCAAATATAATATCAGGAAACTAAATACTTGCAATTTATTGGTATATGTTTCTGCTATATAAAAAGAAAATCAAATTTTCAATCAAAAATAATTAAAGGGTAAGAACGAAGTAAGTACAGATCAGAAACAAGTGGTTCTTAGAAGTATACAAATGTCAAAATACCTAGCCTCAATCATAAAAAGAGAAATAAAAATTAAACACATGCAGATGCATAGCAACATATTTTAACCCTATCATATTAATGATAAGTTAAAAGTTTGGTTATACTGTGAGCAGAACCATGAAAAATTAGGTACTGTCATGAATCATGATTGGCAGAAAACCGTTTATATGACAACTTGGTAATTTGGCTAAATTACAAAGGCAGAGATTCTAGCAATTTGTCCAAAGGATAAATAATCATTGGTTTATCCAATGGTTATACTTTTGCATGTCCAAAACAACATGATCTTTGTTATTGATGGTAGCATTGCCTATGAGAGTGCAAAAGTAGAAGCAAACAATGATGCAGTCTAAGCTGCTGGTTAAATTAGTTCTGGTACATTCATATAATGGAATACTATGCTGCATAAAACTGTGAAGCTCTATATGCTATTATATGGAATAAATCTCTTAATATATATCTTTTTCTGAGCAAGAGATAATGAGTAGAAGCATACCAATACTACACCTGACATTTGTGTGAAAGAGAGAAAATAAGAGTTATATATCCATATTTATTCAAGAAAACTTGGAAAGGAAAACTGAAGTCCCTGGTTTTGGAATGGATGAAGAAAATGTATCTATTACTTTTTAAAATATAAATTCTGTAATCTGTTCTGTTTTCAGAAAGTTAAATACATTAATTTAATTTAGTTATTTCATAGCTAAAGATATTGAATACTAATGAAAACGGCCTCGATACAAATGTAAACATTTTTCTTCCACTGTAATGCTAGTTCCACGAGAAAAGGGATTATCTTCTGCCTACAAATGTATCTAAAGCACCTGGAATACTGCCTGGCACATAATAGATACTGAATATACATCGAATGAATTAACATTCGATATACGTTGAATGAATTAATAAATGAATAAATTAATGAATTAACAAAGCATATGTTTAAAACTATATGGCCTGTATGTATATATCTTCTGGTACAAGCTGAGTGAAAGGAAGTGATTCAATGAGTATTCTCTCTGACATGAACACACTTTTAGGTTTCCCAATATCCTAATGGATCAATAAATAGAAATAGAGTGTTATTTTTCTAGACTCATATAGTTTAGAGAAATGCTGTTTCAGAAGCAACAAGTGAAAATAAAATTTTTACATTTATAATTTCACTTACTATAGAAGAAATGTAAATTTATCTGTGGAAAAAAAGAATAGTTGAAAAAGTAAGAGGAAGGAAAGTTAAAATCGACCTTACCAGGATGGCAGTGGGTCAGTACTAGCTACACAATCTATGATTTCTGAGTTGACGCTCAGGTAGGAGAACTCAGATGTCAGTGGCAATTGATGCTACACTGGAATTTTCAAACCTTGAAGCAATCCAAGATTTTTATCTACTATGCTCTTCAGAAAATTCAGGTGACCACATCTCTCAGTTTTCTAGGGCAGACACCTTTGCATATGTTATTCTAAGTAATTACAAATAGCATCCTACTTGCTCTCAGAATTGCTGTGGTTTAAATGATAGTGTATTTTATGACCCTTTCTAAGTCTGTAACTTCAAAGGCCATGACCAGTCAGACGCAATGAATTCTGCAAGTATGCTGCTGCACCAATTTTTTTATTTCTCAGATTTACATTTCTCCAAGCCTTGCTAAAATTTAAATATTCCAAAGAAATATATTGAAAAATATTGCTTTTTCTCTCCATTTCCTAATAGAAAAGGATTTCATGATAAACACACTAACCCTACAACCATAGCTCAAAACAGAAGCAACAATTCTAGAGCCACTTGGTAACAGAAACTCTGCAGAGAGCATAGGTATAGAGGTTCTGTCTGTTTACAGTTCATCTTTTGTTTCTTTTCAGCAAGGCATTTTCCCTCTCCACCAAGGACAATCTTTCTAATAAGTAAATTTTTTGTTGTTATTTAAGATTATCAATAGAGATTACCCTAATCTTGGGAAAACAATTTCAGGCCCTGGCAAAGAGAAGACCTCTTCTCTCTGAGTCCGGTGAATAATGTAAACAAGTATCTTCAAACTTGAAGAGAACTCCTTTACTGACGAAAATGTGCTGGGCAGGGCAGTGCTTACTGAGGGAATTACAATGAAGGAATCAAAATTCGCTTGTGGTTGTCAATCCGAAGGTTATTGTCTGTGCATATGATATCTTAAACTCACATTTGGCTTCAATATGTCAAAAGATAGTTGAAGTATGAGACTAGTAATGATAGGTAGGGGGATAGGGAAGTGTTGGGAAGGGAAGGGCATGGTCCCCGGTGAGGGCTCCACCCCTGGGCCTGTGCCCATGACCCTAGGTGAGGACAGGTAATTCTGTTTCTCTGCACAAATACTACATTTCCCAAGAACACCCTGGCTTGCCATGTCCCCATTCTCTGCCTATAAAAACCACAAGACCCTAGCAGGCAGAGGCACAAGTGGCTGGACATTGAGAGGAACACATCAGTGGAAGACACAAGTGGCTGGGTGTCCAGAGGAAGGCACTGGTGTAAGAGCACATTGACAGAAGCTGGCATGCCGGCAGGCTGTTGACCAGAGGAATGATGCAGGGTTTGGCCAGGGCAGTTGGAGGGGAGGCCAGAAGAAAACCATCTTCCCGCTTCATCCCCCTTCTGGCTCCCCCATCTGCTGAGAGCTACTTTCACTCAATATAACCTTGCACTCACTCTCCAAGCCCATGTATGATTTGATTCTTCCAGTATACCAAGGCAAGAAACTCCGGGAAAAAGAATGCCCTCTGACCTTGCCATAAGGTAGGGAGTCTAATTGAGCTGATAAACACAGTCACCTGTGGATGCCTAAACTAAAAGAGCACATGGTAACACACAACAGCTGAGGCCTCACAAGCCATAAATGTTCCCTCTGTAGATGCTGCTGTGGGGTTGGAGTCTCACCACCTGCCTGTCTGCACGCTTCCTCTAGAGGTTTGAGCAGCAGGGTGCTGGAGAAGCGAACCACATCTCACTTCACTCCCCATGAAGGGGACAAGGGAACTTTTTCTGTCTCAACTGAGGGCTTGTTCGGGATCTCAAAAGGTAAGTGTGAGAGCAAATGCAAAACTGTTGGGTTCGCATCTCTTCTAAAACTCTGCTACCTCTCTTTTGCCTGTGGGTAAGAAGCTATGTTTCAAAAACTCTGCCCTAACCTGGCTGGTTAAAACCCCAGAATTCATCTCTTTCCTCTCTCTCAGGGTTTGATATGGCCCTTATGTCTGTCTTTATCTCTTTCCTTTAAGTGGGAAAGAAGGAAGCTGAGTAGGAAAAATATTTGAAAACACAGTGTTTAAAACAATTTTAGAACAGATGCAAACTATTACATCACAGATTCAAATATCTTAATAACTCTGAACACAAAAAACATAAAGGAACCTACATCAGGACACGTTGTGACCAAATTTCTCAAAACAGTGATAAAGACAAAATCTTGAAAGTAGGCAGAGGAAGAAGGTGTGTGACTTACACGGAACAAATATGAGAATAACAGCAGTTTGCTCTTTGGAAACAACACAAGTTAGAAGACATTGGAACAAAATATTTAAAGCATTGTAAGAAAAAAAATGCTCTCTACATATAATTATTCTACATTGGGCAAAACTGTGTTTGAAAACTAAAAGCAGATTGTTTTTCAGACATAGAAAAGCTGAAAGAATTTATTATTGGCAAACTCATGCTACAAGAAAGTTTAAAAGAACTCCTTCAGGCAGAGGAAAAATTATACCAAATTTAAAAAATGGAAATTCCTAAAATAGCACTTATATGGTAAAATTGTGTTTTTTATTATTATTTATCTTAAATATAACAGATTATATAAGGAAATGTTATAATAATATAATGTAGGTTCTACAACATATGTAAAAATAAAATGTATAAAAACTACCTCCGTTTTTAGGAGGAAAGAAATGCAACTGTGTGTTTGGCATTTGGTAGATTAGAATGTAAAGTTTATATATTTTTTCTATATGTGTGTGTGTGTGTGTGTATATATATATATATGAATGAAAACATTTGATGCCACTAATAATGTCTTCCTATGATATTTTAATAATATTGGTATAAAATTATTAATTTGCTCTTTTAATGGAACACTATATGTTCCATTAAAACTATACAATATAGTTATGTATTAACTATATATAGTTAATGTTCCATTAAGTATATAGTTATGTCATTAACTATATATTTAGTTAATGTTATTATGTATAGGCATGCTAGTCATTATGATTATTCTTTGAAAAAATACATTTTAACTTAGCTATCAAAATTCGTTGGCAGTAATTAATGGCAATTGATTATGATTTGAAAAGAGAAACATAAAAATTAGTTTTCTATATAGATCATGTATAAAATAAATAGCATTTTTAAAAAATCATCTATATTAACTTAATCTTAATGAAAAGTCTCCAGACTATGTTACAACTATAGAATTCTTTCCAACAAAGTTGAAGTAACAGAAACCAAATTTACGCTCCTGCCTGTAACAGTGAAAAAACTATGAGAATATTGGTTTTCAAGACACTGGACGTCATTGGTCTGGCATCCAAACCCCAATTGGACGTGATATATCACCTTTCTTATATCTTGCTAGATTTGTTTTGCTGGCATTTGTTGAGGACTTTGACATCTATAATTTTCTTGTAATTTCTCAGATTTGGGCAGAAGAGTTACTCGCCTCTGAAAGGGTTAGGTAACTGTTTTCTCTCTTTTTAGTTTCTCCAAGGGTTTCTTCAGGATTGGCATTAATTTTTCCCTCAATGTTTAATACAATTTGCATGTAAAAACATAAGGGCCTGAAAATTGTGGCATTTACTGTCATATATAAACTTTTCTACAGGCGTATGAAAATACGCAGAATTGGAAAGGTGTGACTTAAGCCCCAAGTCTAAACTGTGTGTTCCAATGCAGCCTCTCCCAGCGCAAAATTGCCAAGAATGTGGATGGCTATTAGGAAAATTCCAATTTGTTTTCCTATCTGCTTTTTTACCTTTTGGGTATCTCAGAAATTCTGAAACAGGGTAATTATCAGGATGGAATTTAAACATTTTTTTCTCTTTTTCTTGTTTGTGGAGGCAAGCTCATCTTACTGAAATGGGAAAAATTCCCTTGTCCCCTCACAGGGCATGTGATGGGGGTGTGGCTAACTTCTTCAGTGTCCTGCTGCTCAAACCTCTGGAGGGAGCATGCAGATGGCAGGCTGTAGGGATCTGACCCCAAGGCAGCATCTAGGTGTGAATTTTATAGCTCCTGAGTCCCCAGTGAGTGTGTGTTACCATATACTCTTTTAGTTTAGCTGTCCACAGGCTTGTGTTTATCAGCTCAATTAAACCCCTGCCTTATCACAAGGACAGAGGGCTTTCTGTATCCCTTGGTTTCTTGCCTTAGCATACCAGAAGAATCAGATCACACATTGGCTTGGAGAATGAATGAACGGTTTTATTTAGTGGAAGTAGCTCTTAGCATATGGGGGATCCAGAAAGAAGATGGAGTGGGAAGATGGTTTTCCCCTGGAGTAGGGCCATTCAGTGGCCAGCCTCCCCTCCAACCACCCTGGCCAAACTCTGTGTTGTTCCACTGGTCAGTGGCCTGCTGGTGTGCCAGTGTCTGTCAGTGTGCTCTTATGCCATTGTGTTCCTCTTGATGTCCAGCCTCTTGTCTCTTCTTCCACTGTTGTGTTCCTTTCCACATCCAGCCAGTTGTGTCTCTGCCTGTTAGAGTCTTAGGATTTTTATAGGAACAGGAGGGAGTCATGGTGGGTCAGGGTAGTCTTGGGAAATGCAACATTTGGGCAGGAAAACAGAAATGACTGTCCTCACCTAGTTCTGTGGGCAAAGGCCTGGGGATGGAGCCCTAGCTAGGGACCACACCCTCCCTTTCCCAGCACTTCCCTGCCCCAGCTTCAGTATCATTTCTTCCCTCTGAGGTGGTACATGTAACTGCCGATAGAATATGGACAATGGGCTGGGCGCGATTACTCACGCCTGTAATCCCAGCACTTTGGGAGGCTGAGGCGGGTGGATCACAAGGTCAAGAGATCGAGACCATCCTGGTCAACATGGTGAAACCCCGTCTCTACTAAAAAAAAAAATAAAATAAAATAAAATAAAATTAGCTGAGCACGGTGGCGCGTGCCTGTAATCCCAGCTACTCAGGAGGCTGAGGCAGGAGAATTGCCTGAACCCAGGAGGCAGAGGTTGCGGTGAGCCAAGATCGTGCCATTGCACTCCAGCCTGGGTAACAAGAGTGAAACTCTGTCTCAAAAAAAAAAAAAAAAAAAAAAGAATATGGACAATGACCAGTCTTAGCTGCTTCCTGCTGATGGATGGCATTGTTCTGGGGAAAACATCAGTCAGATTCCTTCCAGAGGTCTAAGGGTTCCCAGCAAAGGGAAGCCATTGCCCAAGGCTCCAGTTGCCTGACCATTTGGAGTTTGATGGCTTGTAGGAATCTAAGAAAAAAAACAAGTTTTATAAGTTTAAATATGAATACACTAAATGTGTTTGTTATACAAGAAAGGAATTTAATGTCAAAGTTTAAAAAGATAAGAAGTGAAATATACTAATAACAACTCTGTATCTAAATAAATAAATAAACAAATAAAATATATCCCTTAGGATTATCTATATACAATAGTGTACAAGGGTTCTACCAACACTGTGCAAGGCTTCAAATTTCTTCATATTTTCGTCAACATTTTAAAAACTATGGCCAAGTTAATAGGCATGAGTTGATATCTCGTTATAGTTTTGATATACATTTCCCTGATGATTAGGCATATTGAGGATATATTTATATACTTGTCCATTTGCGTGTATTCTTTAGAGAAATATCTACTTATATCATTTACCAATTAAAAAGTCAGATTAGATTTTATTTATTTTTGCTATTGAGTTGTAGGGGTCTATGTCCTGTGTATTTTTTTTTAATTTTTTTACAATTTTACTATACCTTATTTTTTTCCATGAAGTCCTCTCTTATGTATCTTTCTTAAGCAGGGTAATTGGTAGAAATAATCTACACAAATTAATCAATGGGCACAAATTAATCTGCAGATATTATGACTTTTAGTTGTTCATTCATTGATTTCCATTACATGCTGTGTTCTGCTTTGTTAAAATACTTATTAATTATCTTTTAAAAATCTTTTTATTCTCTGAAGTTATCATTCTTGTATTTTTTCTTTATTTGTTGTAATTTATTATAGACTTTTTTAGTAGATATCAGCACTAGGAATAAATTTGGTTAAATATTCAGCTTCAATTCTTTGTTATTTTTACTTACAAAATTTATCAGATTCCATTATAGTGTTGTGAAACTTCAGAGAGTTTTAGTACAAAGTTTTAAAAAGTTTGTATTTCCATAACTACATATATGTTTTTTTGTTTTGTTTTGTTTTGTTTTAAAATTTTTATTGCATTATAGGTTTTGGGGTACATGTGCAGAACGTGCAAGATAGTTGCATAGGTACACATATGGCAGTGTGTTTTGCTGCCTTCCTCCCCTTCACCCACACTTGGCATTCATCCCCAGGCTATCCCTCCCCAGCCCCCCCCGCTGTCTCTCCCCCATTCCCCCCAATAGACCCCAGTGTATAGTAGACCGCCTCTCTGTGTCCATGTGTTCTCATTTTTCTCACCCACCTATGAGTGAGTATATGCGGTATTTCTTTTTCTGTTCTTGTGTCAGTTTGCTGAGAACTACATATATGTTATGGATAGGAACATGTCCATATCCATATAGCATGTTTATATCCATATCATGTATAGATATAAATAACCACATAATGGGGTTTATGTTCTTGTTATGTCAGGTAGTTATGAATGTTTTCATTGCTTAAAAATTGAATTTTGGTTTTTTGATACAAAATGAATCATATGCTAGAAAATTTACCCTAGCAAATTAAATTAATGAATGGTATTTCCATGATGTGTTATGAAAGAAAATTAGGAAAACTATCTTTATCATTTTTTCAATCACTGTTAAAATTTACTCATTCATTCATCACTTGATTACTGAGCTCTTTCTATATAGCAGATATGGTTTTGCAGTTTAGTAATGCATTAGAGAATAAACCAAATAAGTCCAACACTCATGCACTCATGCTACATACAATGCATTCTAGAATGTTGAAGATGAAAATATTTAATAATATAACACAGACGTCCTTCAAAAGTATCAGAGTAGATTATGCAAAAGGAATTTGTACAAATGATTAAAGATAGTTCCACTCATAACTTTGATACCCTGTCAATACCAGTTGGTTTTAGTTTTCCTCCTATAAAATGATGTGTGTAATTGGGCATAAAGATGGATGTAATATTGTACTTTTGTATTCATCCTTACAATTCCTTCTTATGCTTTCTTTTACTAAAATAAATATGAAATAATTTTTTATGTTTTTATGTTATTCACATCCCAAGAGGGCCTACCTAGTTTATGAAAATCAAACTGCACATTTTTACAGGTTCTGTTTTCATGGGTGTTTTGCATTGCCACCACAAATCATTGCAGAATCAGATATGGTTTCTATTACCTCACCATTTTGCTTATAATTTGTGAAACAGACAAAATTTGTGTTTGATTTCCCTAGCTTCACTGCAGTTGTATGTTGAGAATTACATTTGTTTTGACTGAAAAGCTGAATAAACAAAATTTCAGAGTTTTAACAGGAATCATTTATCAAATCCATTGAGTTTAAAAAGTACGATAATTCTACAAAATATTTATATTTTCTTCTTTCTTTTAATGTTAGTTGTATCAACATTTCAGAGTATGGATTAGGCTACAGACAGACATCTTCACAGGACACAATGGATATGGTTTTGTTCTGTGTCCCCACCCAAATCTCCTCATGTAGTTCCCATAATTCCCACATGTTGTGGGAGGAACCAAGGGGGAGATAAATAAATCCTGGAGGCAGGTCTTCCTTATGTTGTTCTTGTGATAGTGAATAAGTCTTACAAGATCTGATGATTTTAAACATGAGAGTTTCCCTGCATGAGCTCTTCCTCTGCCTTCTGCCATCCATGTATGACATAACTTGCTCCTCCTTACCTTCCACCATAATTGTGAGGCCTCCCAGCCACATGGTACTGTATATCCAATGAAACTATTTCTCTTGTAAATTGCCCAGTCTTGGGTACACTTTTATCAGCAGTGTGAAAATAGACAAATACAGTAAATTATTACTGGGAGTGGGGTGCTGCTGAAAATATACCCAAAACTGTGAAAGCAACTTTGGAACTGGCTGCAAGGCAGAGGTTGGAACAGTTTAGAGGGCTCAAAAGAAGACAGGACAATGTGGGAGAGTTTGGAACTCTCAAGGGACTTGTTGAATGGCTTTGATCAAAATGCTGATAATAATGTGGACCATGAAATCCAGGCTGAGGTGGTCTCAGATGGAGATGAGGAACTTGTTGTGAACTGTAGGAAAAGTGACTCTTGTTATGTTTCATGAAAGAGACTGGTGGCATTTTGCCTCTGCCCTAGGATTTGTGGAACTTTGAACTTGAGAGAGATGATTTAGGTTATCTGGCAGAAAAAATTTCTAAGTGGCAAAACAGTCAAGAGGTGACTTTGGTTCTGTTAAAAGCATTCAGTTTAAAAAAGGAACATAAAAATTTGAAAAGTTTTCAGCCTTACAATGCAATAGAAAAGAAAAAACCCATTTTCTGAGGAGAAATTCAACTGGCTGTGGAAGTTTGCATAAGAAACAAGTAGCTGAATGTTAATCACCAGGACAATAGAGAAAATGTCTCCAGAGTATGTCAATGACCTTTGCAGCAGCCCCTCCCATTACAGGTCCAGAGGTTAGGGAGGAAAAAATGGTTTTGTGGGCCAGGCCCAGGGTCCTTCTGCCTTGTGCAGTCTATGAACTTGGTACCCCACATCCCAGTCACTCCAGCCATGACTAAAAATGGCAAAGGTACAGCTCAGCTCAGGTTGTTGCTTTAGAGGGTGGAAGCCCCAAGCCTTTGCAACTTCCATGTGATGTTGAGCTTGTGGGTGAATTGAGATTGGAGAAACTCCAATTCAATAACTGAGGTTGGGAAACCTCCATCTTGATTTCAGAGGATGTATGTAAATGGTTGGATGCCCAGGCAGAAGTTTGCTGAAGGGGTGGGCCCCTCATGGAGAACCCTTGCTAGGACAGTGTGGAAAGGAAATATGGGGTCAGAACCCCCACACAGTGTCTCTACTGGAGTACCACCTAGTGGAGTTGTGAGAAGAGATCCACTGTCCTCCAGACCCCCAAATGGTAGATCCACTGACAGCTTGCATTGTGCACCTGGAAAAGCCATATTCACTCAACACCAGCCCATGAATGCAGCCAGGAGAGGTGCTATTACCCTGTAAAGCCATAGGGACAGACTGCCCAAGGCCATGGGAGCCGACTTCTTCCATCATCATGACCTGGATGTGTGACATGGAGTCAAATGAGATCATTTTGGAGCTTTAAGATTTGACCCATTGGATTTTGGATTTGCATGGGGACTGTAACCCCTTTGTTTTGGCCAATTTTCTCCCATTTTGAATGGCTGTATTTACCCAATACTTGTACCTCCATAATATCAAGGAAGTAACCAACTATTTTTGATTTTACAAGCTCATATGTGGTAGGGACTTGCCTTGTCTTGGATGAGACTTTGGATTATGGCCTTTGAGTTAATACTGAAATGAGTTAAGACTTGAGGGACTGTTGGGAAGGCATGATTGGTTTGGAAACGTGAGAACATGAGATTTGGGGGAGGGCAGGTGGAATGATATGGTTTAACTCTGTGTCCCCACCCAAATCTCATCTTCTAGCTCCCATAATTGCCATGTGTTATTGGAGGGACCTGGTGGGAGAGAATTGAATCATGGGGGCTGGTCTTTCCCATGCTGTTCTTGTAATAGCTAAGTCTCATGAGAGCTAATATTAAAAATTGGCATTTTCCTCCACAATCTTTCTCTTGGCCTGCAGCCATTCATGTTAGTTGTGACTTGCTCCTCCTTACCTCCTGCCATAATTGTGTGGTTTCCCCACCCATGTGGAACTGTAAGTCTAAAGAACCTCTTTCTTTTCTAAATTGCCCAGTGTTGGTATATCTTTATCAGCAGTGTGAAAATGGACTAATACTATGGAATTATGCAAAGATTTTCACTTTTTAAAAAATTTGTGCCACTTGTTTTTATTTATAATAAATCTCCATTTAATTATAATGGCTAATTTGATTCTGGGGTGTATCCTTAAACATTATAGTGTATATTTTGACAAAATGACAAAATAATTAAATAAGTAACTTGGGGAATTAGAATTTGTGAAAATTATTTAAACACCTGATTGTTTTTGAGTTAAAATACTTTTTAATGTGCATTCAGGAAATGTTTTATAACTTCAAAACTATTAAAAGCCTTCTTAATTTATAGCTCACACAAGCTCATATCATTTAAATTTTTAAAATTTACTATTTGATAATATGATTTAAATAATATTACAAATAAATTTCAAGCATCTCTTTAAAAGGTAGACATTCCATGAAAGGCAGGCCATAATTCTTATTTCAGGTTCCCAAAAATATTAACTCCTTTGAAAGGAATAAAATTTAGTGACTCTGTTTTTCTCTTAAAACAGGAACTTGTGGTAAATAACAAATAAGACACTTTTACAAATTTTCAAAGTGAGTTAATATGGACATAAGATAAAATAATTTTTGGATAAATGAATTAACAGACTTAGAAACCTCTAAAATTTCATCACAGATAGATAGCTAATTGCATTTAATATCAGCCACAGTAAACTTTACAAGTTGTTACATAATATTATTTTAGAACATCACATGAATCCAAAGGCATTGCAAAGAAAGAACAAAGATTTAGCAAATTTAGGATAAGTTGAAGAAATAGGAGGTGAAATGAACATAGAATTAGCTAAGCCTACAGTAGATAGCAGAATATGGGTCAAGACATGGTCAAGAGTAGGGATACTTATCAACACACAGCATTAATCATAGATTTATATTCTTATTAACCAAAAAACACCTCATACATGCTAAATACTCTTCTAGGTTTTAACACTGAGATGAGATGCACCAATAAGACTGGGTATCAGAAACAAACATATTAATGACTAAAGAGTTTTCATGTCTTAGGAAAGGTAAAAAGCAAAACCCGACTGTGTTAAACATCATGGTAAATATAAACTTAGACATTAGTAAGCAAATGCTCAGATAGCATCTCTCATTGCAAAAATGAAAACAAACTAGAACAGAAAAAAAAAAGTCTTCTTTCTTCTCACAATATAAATTATTCAATGAATGCATCTTCTTTTCATTTTCTCTGGGAAGAATTCTACTCCATATTCTTTTCGCTTTTCTTCATATCCCCAGAAATACAAATTAACAGACAGCAGTTGTTTATTTTCTCTCTTTAGTATTGTTATCTTCTGTTCATTTTCTCTGGCTAAATGTAAGTATCTAGCCTTTCTGCCTCCAATTTTGTCCCTTCTCATTGATTCTGAAAATTAAAGCCAGGCTGATTTTTTCCACACACACATCTGATCTGAAAAGTCAAGCCAGTGACGAAGTATTGGCTCAACACAAATATGAAAAAAGATTTGCATTTGGAATATGAAAGATACTCTAAAATCTCAATAACAAAAAATAAAATATCCCAATAACATATGTAAAAAGACATTTCACCAAAAATATGGATGGCATATAATACATATAAAATATATATGGAAGAAAAATAATACAGACATAGATGTTTAACAACATTATATATTAGAGAAATGCAAATTTAAACACAATAAAATCCTTCTGCATATGTATTGGAATTACTAAAGTAAAAAGCACATCCAAATAACATAAATGCAAGGCTACTAGGATTTTCATATATTGTTGATGAGAATGCAAAACGGTGTAGACACTTTGGAAAATATTTTGGCTGTTGCTAGTAAAGGTAAATATATACCTGACATATTACCTAGCAATCCCAATCTTAGTCATCTAAGTAAGGATCATGAAAACCATTTGCACGTTTATTGTTATATTTTAAACATTGTTAAAAATATGGTAGATACTTTTAACTGGTGAATGAATATGCAATATGTTCTATATCAATACTGTAGAACACTGCTCAGCAATAAAAAGGAAAAGAATACAGCTATACACAGCAACATGGATAAATTTCATATGTAATGCTTAATGAAAGCAGCTTGATTAAAAGTTTATATCGTAAATGAGTCTATTTATATGACATTCTGAAAAGGCAAAATTATAGTAATAAAAATCAGATTAGTGGGTAATAGAAACTGAGGACTGGGGTTGGTTTGTCTTAGAAGAGCATAAGGGATTTCTTAGGTGCTGAGACTTTTCTATATTTTGATTGTGGTATTGTGTCTGACTCAATTCATTTCTCAAATTACACTAAAAAGGATAATTTTTACTGTATGTAAATTATAACTCAATAAACCTGACTTAAGAAATAATATGATTATTCCATTACTTTAAATCCTCAATTATTCTGTTGTCCAAAGCTGCAATTCACTCTATAAAGTGACATGTATTTTAGTTTATTAGTTTGTTAGTTTATAATTTGTCTTAGTTAGCCTTTCTGTGTTCTTCTTTCTGTATTCTTTAACCAAATCCCATATTCAGTTAAACTGGCATGACCAGTTTCCAAAACATGCCATTCCCTTTCTACTTTTTACATAAGCCATATGTCTTAAACTTATATGTATTACTCCAATGTGTAGGGGTACAATTTTCTTAATTCTTTTTTTATGTAACTGCAATCAGTTTGCTTATGAAGTATTATTTCCACCCAAGAGGAAAACGTATTATCTATTGCTGTAAGGAACGCTTTGCTGTTCAGGTTAAAACAGTCTCTTCAGTGTAATTTCTCTATCAGTATTGCATTTAAGCTTAGTCCATTTCAAATTAAAACTTGTCCCCTCTTAATAATGATTTCCCTTTTGCCCTCCTTCTGATCATTAGGGAAAATATTCATAACCTCGTGGCATTAGAAAGGGGTGCAGAGTGCTGAGCTGTTGTCACAGTCAGCTGTGACATCTCTGATGTATCTGGTGGAAACCCAGCCTCTGGTTCATGTTCTGTCCTAGCATCTGCTCCTGCTGTAGCTTGCTATGTTTACCTACTTGGGATTGGAATATATTACTGTTGTCCTTTCCATGTTATTTTCTGTGCCATCCACTTGTAAGGTTCACAAACTATATCTTTCTTGTCCACACCACAGGTGTTTTCTCATTAGTTTGATGATATATCTATGTCTTCTACTGATTTATAACTTATAAAAAAGCATAAGTTCAATTTCTGAGCATTAATTTTTGTCATTTAAGTAAAGCTTTTAAAACAAAGAACCCATTCTATCTTTCAAGTGCCTGGGTCTTGTCATCTGGCAACATAGTTTGTAAGACAGACTCTTTTGGATTCGCTTCAATAAGATCTTAGAATTTAAAGCTGAAAAAAATTCCTCTAATTCCTTTGTATTTCTATCTTTGAAAAATTCCAGTCTCCTTTAATAAAATAATTTCCTCTGGATGAATAATAAGCATAAAACATAAAGTAATTTTTAAAAAAGAAATTAGCTTGCACACATTCTGCAATTTCTGTGTGATGTGTGCTCCATCCCTTTCCTGGGCACTCTCCACCCATCCTTTGGGAATCTTAAGTAATATTTATAAGAAAATTATGATCCTCAAATAGTGTATTAGTTGTCACTTCTATGTCATCTTTAAGCAACTATTTTGCCATTGTCAATACTTGTCACACTTATTGAAAATCCTCTTTAATTAAAATTTGCATTATGATTTATTTTTGACCTTATGGGATATTTGCGTTTTTTAATTTTTAATTATGTGTCATTATTATAATATTTATGGGATAGAGAGTGATATTGTGATACATATGTACAATGTATAGTGATAAAATCAGAATAATAACCATATTTATCACCTCCAGCATTTTTTTGTATTATGAGCATTAAAATTCATCTCTTCTAGGCTTTTGGAACTATACATTAAATTATAGTTAATTATTCTCACCCGATATTGCTATAGAACCCTATGTGTTATCCCTCCCATATAAATGTAACTATATTCATTAACTCATCTCTCCCATCTTCCTCTCTTCTAATGAGCACAATTCTACTCTCCCAGCTTTAAATCACCACAATTATATTCTTTTTTTTTTTTTTGAGACGGAGTTTCGCTCTTGTTACCCAGGCTGGAGTGCAATGGCGCAATCTCAGCTCACCGCAACCTCCGCCTCCTGGGTTCAGGCAATTCTCCTGCCTCAGCCTCCTGAGTAGCTGGGATTACAGGCACACGCTACCATGCCCAGCTAATTTTTTGTATTTTTAGTAGAGACGGGGTTTCACCATGTTGACCGGGATGGTCTCGATCTTTTGACCTCGTGATCCACCCGCCTCGGCCTCCCAAAGTGCTGGGATTACAGGCTTGAGCCACTGCACCCGGCCTATATTCTTTACTTGTGTGAGCTGATTATTTTAGCTCCCATATAGAAAATATGTGCCATTTATATTTCTGTTCCCAACTTCTTTCACTTAATGTCCTCCAGGTTCACCTATACTACTGCAAACAAGAGGATTTCATTTTTCATGGCTAACTAGTATTCCATTGTGTATATATACCACAATTTTTTATCCATTCACTTTTGAACATTTAGGTTGAATGCACATCTTGGATACTGTGAATAGAGCTACAATAAATATAGAGGTATATCTTGGATACACTGATTTTGATAAATACTCAGTAGTTGTGTTGCTGAATGGTATGATAGATAGCTCTATTTTTGTTTTTTTGAGATATCTCTATACCGTCTTCTATAATGGCTGCATTGATTTACAACTCCATCAACATCCTATAAGAGTTCTATTGTCTTCACGTTCTCACAAGCTATTGCTATTTTTGGCTTTTTAGATGATAGCCATTCTAACTGGGGTGAAGTGATAATTGATTGTATTTCTCTTATGATTGGTGATGTTGAGCATTTTTTTTACATATTGGTGGCTACTTGTATATCTTCTTTTGAGAAATGTCTGTTCAGATCCTTTACCCATTTTTAATCAGTTATTTGTTTTATTGCTATTGAGTTGTTTGAGTTCCTTATATATTCTAGATATCAGTCTCTTGTCAGATGAAAAGTTTACAAATATTTTTCTCCACTCTAAAATTTCTCTCTCCTCTACTGGTTGTTTCCTACACTGTGTAGAAGCCTTTTGGTTCAATTTAGTCCCATCTGTCATTTTTGTTTGGTTGCCTGTGCTTTTGAGGCTTTAGACATAAAATCTTTGCCTAGACCAATGCCTGGAATTGTTTCCCCTATGTTTTCATCAAATAGTTTTAATGTTTTGAGTCTCACATTTAAGTCTTTAATTCATTTAATTTGATTTTTGCACATGGTAAGAGACAGCAGTCTAGTTTTATTCCCATCTATGTAAATATTGTTTTCCCATCACTATTTATTGAAAAGACTGTTCTTTTCTCAATGTCCTTGCTGCCTTTATTCATCAGTTAGCTATAAATACAAAAATTTATTTCTGGGTTATCTATTATTTTCCATTAGTCTATGTGTCTGTTTTCATACTGATATAATGCTTCATTTGCTATAGCTTAGTAATATATTTTGAAGTCAGGTAGTGAAATGCCTCCAGCTTTATTGATTTTGTTTAACATTACTTTGGCTATTTGGGGTATTTTCTGGTTCCATATCAGTGTCAGGATTTTTTTCTAATTCTGTGAATAATATTATCGGCATTTGATAAGGATTGCATAAAATCTATGAATTGCTTTGAGCAATATGGCTATTTTAAGAATATTAATTCTTCTAATCCATGAGCATGGGATGCATTTCCGATTTTTTGTGACCTTTTCAATTTTTCATCAATATTTTATAATTTTAATTATACAGATCTTACACATCTTGATTAAATTTATTCCTAGATATTTTATTTTCCTGTAACTATTGTGAATGGGATTGTATATTTTATTTTCAGTTAATTATTTATTGGTGTATAGAAATGCCAGTGATTTTTTTATATTGATATTGTATCCTGCAAGTGTACTGAATTTGTTTCTCAGTTCTAAGAGTTTTTTGGTAGAGTTCTTTGGTATTTTAGTATATTAGATTATGTCATCTTTAAAGGGGGACAATTTGACTTCTGCTTTCCCAATTTGGATGCCCTTTATTTCTTTCTCTTGCTTAATTGCTCTGGCTAGAACTATGAGTACTATGTTGAATAACAGCAGTGAAAGTGGGCATCCTTGTCTTATTTCAATTCTTAGATTGTCAGTGTTTCCCCATTCAGTATTAGTTGTGAATTTTACATATATGACTTTTATTGGGTTAAGATATAGTCCTTTTATATTTAATTTGTTTAGTTTTTATAATGAAGGATAATTGAATTTTATTGAATATTTTTCTGCAACTATTGAGAAAATAAAATGGTTTTGGTCCTTTATTCTATCATTTTTATGTATTACATTTATTGATTTGCATATGTTAAATCATACTTTCATTCCTGGGATAAATTTCACTTGATCATGATATATTTTTTTATGTGTTGCTGGATTTGATATGCCAATATATTGTTGAGAATTTTTACATTTAGGTTTATTGAAGATATTTGTCTATAGTTTTCTTTTTTGTCGTGTCCTTGTCTTGTTTTGGTATCAGAATAATTCTGATCTTATGGAATAAATTAGGAAGAATTCTTTATTCTCCAGTTTTGAAAAAAAAATAGTTTGAGAAGAATTGGTATTAGTTATATTTTAAAAGTTTGATAGAATTCGGCAGTAAATCTATCTGGTCCCGGATTTTCTTTCCTGGGATTCATTTTATTTCTGATTCAATCTTATTACTGGTTATTGGTCTGTTCAGGTTTTTTATTTTTTCCTGGTTCAATTTCGGTAGATTTATTTGTCCAGGAATTTATTTATTTATTTCCTCTAGGTTTTCTAATTGTTGGCATAGAATTGCTCAAAATAGCCTGTAAATTGTTTTTATTTCTATGGTATCAGTTTTAATATCTCCTTTTTCATTTCTGACAGTATTTATTTGGGTCTTCTGCCTTTTGTTTTCCTTAGTCTAGTTAATGATTTGTTAGTTTTACTTACTTTTTTAAAAATAAACTTTTGGTTTTGTTGTCCTTTTGTATTTTTGTTTTAATTTTTATTTTGTTTCATTCTGGTCATATCTTTTAAATTTCTTTTCTCCTAGTAATTTGGAGGTTGGTTTCTTTTTGCTTTTCTAGTTCCTTAAGATTATTGTTAGGTTGTTACCCTAAAATCTTTCTACTTTTTTGACATAGACATTTGTTATTATGACCTCTCATAATACTGCTTTGCTATATCTCATAGGCATTGGTATGTTGGGTTTCCATTTTTATTTGTTTCAATTTGTTCTAAATTTTATTTTTAATTTCTTCATTGGCTTAATAGTCATTTGGGAGCTTATTATTTAATTTCCATGTGTTTGTAGTTTCTAGAACTTCTCTGTTTATTGACTTCTAATTTTATTCTTTTATGGTCTGAGAAGATATTTGTTATGGTTTTGATGTTTTTATGTTTGTTTTGATTTGTTCTGTATCCTAACATGCTGTCTTTATGAAAAATGTTTCATGCGCTGATGAGAAGTATGTGTATTCTACAGCTGTTTAATGAAGTGTTGTATATGTATTTTAGCCCCGTTTGGCCTATAATTTATTTAAGTTCAAGGTTTCTTTGTTTTTTCTTTCTTCAGGTGTCCTTTCCAATACAGAAAGTGAGATATTGAAGTCCCTAACCCACTGTCTTTCTCTGTAGCCCTAATATTTTTGCTTTATATATGTGGGTCCACCATTGGTGAGTGCATGTATGTTTATAATTTTATATAATTTTTCTGACTTGATCCTTTTTTTCATTATATGTTGACCTCACTTAGTTCTATTTTTTCTTTTTTTAAATATAGATTCTATATTTTTTCTTTTAAAAAAAAATATATTTTTATTGTATTTTAGGGTACATGTGAACAACATGCAAGATTGTTGCATAGGTACATACATGGCAGTGTGGTTTGATGCCTTCCTCCCCATCACCTATAGCTGGCATTTCTCCCCTTGTTATCCCTTCCCAACTCCCCACCCCACACTGTCCCTCCCCTAGCTTCCCTGCACAGACCCCAGTTTAGTCTATTTTATGTTAGATAAGTTTAGGTATTCCTGTGCACTTTTGGTTTCCCTTTGTGTGCAGTGTCTTTTTTCTTCACATATAAAGAGAGACTTTGTAGGCAGCATGTACTTTGGCATTTTTTAAGTCCATTCAGCCAGTCTAGATATTTTAATTGGGGTATTTATACCATTTAAATCCAAGGTTGTTACTGATAGCTGAGAACTTTTGTCATTTTGTTATGCGTTTTTTTTTATTAGTTTTGTGTATATTCATCATTCTTCTTCTCTTATTGTTTATCTTTGCAATCTATTGATTTTCTGTAGTGACAACATTTGGTTCCTTTATCTTTCTTCTTTGTGTATCTGTTCTACCAGTTAATTTTATACTTTTTTGTGCATGTTTTCATGGTAGTAAAAGTCATTCTTTTGCTTCTACATGTAAGACTCCCTTAAGCATTTCATGGGAGGTCAATATAATGGTGATTAATTCCCTCAGTTTTTGCTTGCTTGGGAAATACTTTTATTTATCTTCATTTCTGAAGTATAGTTTTGCTCAGTATTGTATTCCTGACATTAATTTTTATTTCAGCACCTTGAATTTATCATCCCATTCTCTCCTGACTCCTAAGGTTTCTTCTGAGAAATCTACCATTACTCTGAAGGGAACTCCCTGTATTTGACATGCTGATTTTCTGTTGCTGGTTTTAGAATTATCTTTTGGTCGTTGAATTTTGGCAGCTTCCCAGTAAAATGTTTTGAGAGGACGTGGTCAGTTGAATCTGTTTGAGAGTATTTGAGATTCCTATACCTGGATGTTTATATCTCCTCCAAGATTTGGAAAGTTTTCAGCTATTATTCTATTATGTATATATTTTCTATGCCTTTTCTCATCTCTTCTCCTTCTGGAACTCCCAAAATTCAAATATTTGTTCACTTGATGGTATCTAATGTATCATTTATATCATTTATGCACTCCTTTTTTTTTTTCTTTTTGTCTATCAAAAGACCTATCTTCAAGTACAAGATTTCTTACATCTGTGTGATCTATTCTATTGTTGAATCTCTCAATTTTATATCTTATATCATTCATTGCATTCTTTGGTTCCAGGATTTTAATTTTATTCTTTTTATGATATCAATGTCTGTTCTGAATTTCTCATTCAGAACATAAATTGTCTTTCTGATTTTTCTGTATTGTCCATCTGTATTTTCTTATATCTTGCCATGTTTCCTAAAGAATACTATTTTGAATTCCTTTCAGGAATATTATAGATTTTCTTTTCTTTGGGTCTGAACTTGGAGAACTATTGTGTTCTTTTCTAGATGTTGTATTTCATTGCCCTTCCCTGTTTCTTTTGTCCTCATGTCGATATCCGCACATCTAGTATAACAATGCTTCAGGCCAGGCGCGGTGGCTCAAGCCTGTAATCCCAGCACTTTGGGAGGCCGAGGCGGGTGGATCACGAGGTCGAGAAATCGAGACCATCCTGGTCAACATGGTGAAACCCCGTCTCTACTAAAAATACAAAAAATTAGCTTGGCACGGTGGCGCGTGCTTGTAATCCCAGCTACTCAGGAGGCTGAGGCAGGAGAATTGCCTCAACCCGGGAGGCAGAGGTTGCGGTGAGCCGAGATCGCGCCATTGCACTCCAGCCTGGGTAACAAGAGCGAAACTCCGTCTCAAAAAACAAAACAAAACAAAACAAAACAATGTTTCTTTTAGTTTTATGCAGTAGCTTTTGTAGGGATTGAGTGTTTCCTACAGATGTATCTATATTGTCAGTTGGGTAGGGTACTTTGCCTTTCGTTCTGGTTGGGTGTCATAATGTGTCCCCATTTTATTTATTCAGCTGTAATAAATGTCAGCAATGTCTGTGAGTTTCTCAGTGGCCTAGGCTGTAATTCTTTCTCAAGGTTGTTGTAAGGCTTTGCTGGAGACAAGAACGCTGCTCAGGCCAGTTCTCAGGCGCCTGAGTGGTTCACTGGCTGTGGCAATGGCAAGACCTTAGTCAACCTCTGCTCGGGCTCCCTGGGTGACTTGTATGGACACCAGTGGTGGTGGTAGCTGGCCAAGTAGATCAGTCTTGGTCCCCTGAATGATGCATATGAGTGCCTGTGGCTCTCGCGGTAGCATGGGTGGGCTAACTTTGGGTTCTAAGGCAGTACATGTTGATGTGCAGCAGCACTGCCACTGAAGGGGGCAGTGTTGCTATCAGGGGTGGCTGCCCTAGGCAGTTGTCTCTCAGGATCTGGGAGGGCAGTGGTGCAGACATCAGCTCCCTATGTCCTGTGGAAAGCTTCCTGATGTGCTGGACAGCCAGTTTTCCCAGATGTAGGATGTTATGTGGGCTCAAAGGCCAAGCATGTAGCTGCATCACTGGCTCCAGCTGGTGTTGTGATGCTGCAGTTCTCTGAGTGGAAGTGACAGGTTATTGGTGTGGGCCCAGGGATGTGGAGATGCAGAGGTTTGGGGGCTCCATGGAAGAGTACAGTCAGTTTTACCTTCTCTCTAAATGGCTCTGCTCTGCAGCAGCCTGGATCGTGGGGAGTGAGTGGGACTCAGTGTAAATTCCTTCCTTCTCTGGGAAAAGGTAATTGTGTGGCCTTCAGGCAGCTAGCTGTACTGGACTCAGGGTTGCTGAGGGTTGAGGGACTCTCCTGTAGCTAGAATTGCAGACATCTGTGGTGAGTATGTGAATGATTGAGGATCTCTTGGTTACCTTTCCACTACAATGGGAAATCTCTCCTAGCTTTCAGCATATCTCAGCTGGTTGTTTTGCTTCCCTCTCTGTGGTGCAATCTTAAGTTCCCATGCCTCAGAGGTTTCTGCCAATTCTGCTGAATTCCAGTGCTCTTCCTTACACACTCTACTTGATGTACGCTTATCTACTCACTATTTTGGTCATTCTTTGTGGATAAGGGGAGTGTTGGATCCCTCTAGTCGTCATGATGTTGTCTCTCTAGAAGTGTTTTATTTTACAAAGTTATTTAATTTTCTTTGCCAAATTTATTTCTTATTGGATTACATTTTACTGAGTATGATCTCATAATATTGATGATTTGACATTATATTAATATTTGCTTAATGTGGTAATATATGTGAGTTTTAAATCCAGGTATTCATTAAATATATAATATTTACATATTGGATACAAAGTTGTATATTTTGCTCAGAGACAATGGGCAAAATCTTTGAAAACCAGTGCTTAGTAACACATGTTCTATTAGTCAGAACACCTACTGGCACCTACATTGTACCGGAGATGGTAACTGAAATTAGTTCTTTACATATATATCAATTAGAAATAACTGTTGTTTGAGTGTTATATATATTCACTGTTTTTCATATGCTTAGCTTCTAACTATAATTGAGGAAACTGGGGTTAAAAATTTTTAATGTGATGTTGAATTTGACAATTTCTCACAAATATTTTTGTCAATTTTGAAAATTATTGTGAAGGTACTGTTAAAATTTTTGTTTGAAATAATCATCTTAATGGATTGGATTTTTATTATTATTTGGCAATATATACTCAATAATGCTTTGTCTTTAGTGTCCTTTTAAAATGTATTGTCTTTATATGTTTCATATCTCTTCTTTGCAGTACTGGTGTTACTCATTTTTTTAAATTATAGATCAAAATTTCAGCAGAGTTGTACTGAGTAGGTTAATATGTTACCATTAAATATGTACAGTTTTAATCTACTTGTTATCCATATCAGTCTTGACTATTGCTTTTTAATTTTTCTTAGATATTACCTTTTATTATTGTGATAGATAACTCTTTTATATTATGCTTTTAACTAATATTAGTTCATATAGATAACATATATGAATTTTTATATACCTATGTTATCAATTTTTTATAATTTGTTTAATATTATAATGCTACTAGATTTTATTGATAAATAAATAGTTTTGTAAGATGTATTGAATAAAGATAATGACAGAGAGCTATCTAGTTTATTTCATCTTGCTGTGTTTTTTTTTTTGTTAACACTCTTCTATTTTCATTTTTGGTATGGTACAAAAGCCTATTAAAGACTTAAATATAAAATACATTAAGATTTAAACAGACGTACAAAGCCATTTTATGGTTTTACATTTCTTCATAGATTCAACATTAATAGTATTCTTGACAATTGGTTAGACAATTATTTTCCTAGTGTGCCTTAAATAGTTAAATTGAGGCCAAGAGGAATTCTCTGGAAATCAAAACACAATTAATTTTAAAGCATTTATTTTCCCGTTTACCTGTAAATATAAAAGACAAAAAGATCTAATTAAATCAAATACACTTGCTTCTCAGGGCCAGTCTGCTGGTCTCCTATAGAAAAATGATTAAACGAGGTGAGTGCTTCAATGTCAACAAGGTCTATCAACCAGTGTTACAAGCATGTATGTCTAAGACACCTCAAGTTTATAAAACAAATTCCTAAAAGTTCAGGTTTATTGCTTCATACTGAGTCACTTTAAAACCTCTGAATCCCATAGGGAACCTTTTATTTCAAAATCAATGTTGGAGTTGTTTGAAGAGAAAAGAACTATCTCTCAAGCAATGCTCTAGCAGTTAGAAAAGATTACAGGTATTTGAAATAAACTTCTAAGGAGCTTTGGAAAATTTGGAGATTGGTCAGAAAAGCTGCCTTTTATGTATCATCCACAGAAATACCTATGAGTTTACATACACATAATTAACACACATTGTCATTAAGACTTTTATAGACTCTGGGCAAAAGCATTTTTTTTTATAACAGATCAATTTGCTCTACTTGCAAGTAGATTCTGAGGGACACCACATATTCTGCAATTTTGATTCAGACTTAGAAAAAGAGGGAGCAAAATTGCTTTAAATCTGTAACTGCCACAAATTTAACATTGACAAAGTACTTACAGACATTTAGGAGGTATCCATACACACTTGAGGAATAGCAACATGAAGGCATCAAAAATATTCATTTAATTTCAATTATATGCACAAGTTTGTGATTTAATGTGAGTGTATAGTAATAACAAGATGAGATGTTTCTTCTTCAGAGATCAATCTTCAGTTAAGATATAAAAACCACCTCTTACGATTTGACTGTCTCTCCCTGCAAGTTTAGGTGATAAAATCCTGTCCCCCAAAGTGATGATATTAAGAAAAGAGGCCTTTGGGAGGTGCTTTGATAGGGAAGAACACTGATGAATGGAATTCATGCTTTTATAAAAGAGACTTCAGAGAGCAGCTTTGCCCTTCCAACGGGTGAAGACGGGGGAAAAGCTGTCAGTTTGCAGCTCAGAAGAGGGCTCTCCCCAAAATTTGTTGATGCTGGCCTCTTGATCCTGTACTTTCCAGCCTCAAGAACTGTGAGAAATAAATTTCTGTAAGTGAGTCAGTTTAGTGCATTTTCTTAGAGCAACCTAGATAGACTAAGAACCATTATGGTTTTTTTTTTTCATTAACACCAAATGCTGACTTGTGACTTTCTTAAAATCATGCAGCAATACTATTTTATCTTAATTTTATTTTCTTTATTTTTATATACTTGATTTAAAACAGTCAATATTTTATTAAATATTGTAAAATAGTATGCTGGACATATATGAATGGTAGAAAGTTTAACAACAATATGAATAGTTGTTTACACAATAGAATTTTAAAATAGAACATTCCCATGCTGTCTTTTTGTGACATTCCTTCTGGATTTTGATTATGATAGAAATTTGTATGAATGTAATAAAAAAAAATAATGTTCTGATTTATTTTGCATTTTAACTTTTTATAAACAGAATATTTGTGAGAAATTACATTTGCTGTTTTCCTTTGAAATTAAGAACCATGAGATCCATTATGTCATGTGTAGTTATATACTTTATTCATGTTACTGTGGTTTATAATTTCTTTTGATTTTCAATTTTGCCAATATGATTATTGCAAAATTTTATTTCTTATTAAAATTCAGTTACACAAATGTTCTTTTTTTATTTTTAGGGTTTTTAAAAATTGCATTTTAGGTTTTGGGGTACATGTGAAAAACATGCAAGATAGTTGCCTAGGTACACACATGGCAGTATGATTTGCTGCCTTCCTCCCCTTCACCTATATCTGGCATTTCTCCCATGCTATCTCTCCCCAACTCCCCAACCCTGCATTGTCCCTCCCCTATTCCCCCCAACAGACCCCAGTGTGTAGTGCTCCCCTCCCTATGTCCATGTATTCTCATTGTTCAACACCCGTCTATGAATGAGAGCATGCGGTATTTCATTTTCTGTTCTTCTGTCAGTTTGCTGAGAATGATGGTCTCTAGGTTCATCCATGACCCTATAAAGAACATGAACTCATCATTTTTTATTGCTGCATAATATTCTATGGTGTATATGTGCCACATTTTCCCTGTCCAGTCTATCATTGATGGGCATTTGGGTTGGTTCCAGGTCTTTGCTATTGTAAACAGTGCTGCAATGAACATTCGTGTGCATGTGTCCTTATAGTAGAATGATTTATAGTCCTTTGGATATATACCCAGTAATGGGATTGTTGGGTCAAATGGAATTTCTATTTCTAGGTCCTTGAGGAATCACCACACTGTCTTCCACAATGGTTGAACTAATTTACACTCCCACCAGCAGTGTAAAAGTGTTCCTCTTTCTCCACATCCTCTCCAGCATCTGTTGTCTCCAGATTTTTTAATGATCACCATTCCAACTGGTGTGAGATGGTATCTCAATGTAGTTTTGATTTGCATTTCTCTAATGACCAGTGATGATGAGTATTTTTTTTATATGTTTGTTGGCCTTATGTATGTCTTCTTTTGTAAAATGTCTGTTCATATCCTTTGCCCACTTTAATTGGGCTTGTTTGCTTCTTCCTTGTAAATCTGTTTGAGTTCTTTGTAAATTCTGGATATCAGCCCTTTGTCAGATGGGTAAACTGCAAAAATTTTTTCCCATTCTATTGGTGTCCGATTCACTCTAATGACTGTTTCTTTTGCCGTGCAGAAGCTGTGGAGTTTGATTAGGTCCCATTTGTCTATTTTGGCTTTTGTTGCCAATGCTTTTGGTGTTTTGGTCATGAAGTCCTTGCCTACTCCTATGTCCTGAATGGTTTTGCCTAGATTTTCTTCTAGGGTTTTTATTGTGTTAGGTCTTATGTTTAAGTCTTTAATCTATCTGAAGTTAATTTTAGTGTAAGGTGTCAAGAAGGCGTCCAGTTTCGGCCTTCTGCACATAGCTAGCCAGTTTTTCCAATACCATTTATTAAACAGGGAATCCTTTCCCCATTGCTTGTTTTTGTCAGGTTTATCAAAGATTGTATGGTTGTAGATATGTTGTGTTGCCTCTGAGGCCTGTGTTCTGTTCCATTGGTTTATATCTCTGTTTTGGTACCAGTACCATGCTGTTTTGATTACTGTAGCCTCATAGTATAGTTTGAAGTCTGGTAGTGTGATGCATCCTGCTGTGTTCTTTTTGCTTAGAATTGACTTGGCTATGTGGGCTCTCTTTTGGTTCCATATGAAGTTTAAGGTGCTTTGTTCCAGTTCTGTGAAGAAGGTCATTGGTAGCTTGATGGGGATTTTTAAATATTGTCATTTATGTGTCATTGCCTATGAAATAATTGTTCATGTCATTCCCTGTGTCCGTTCATGTTGAATTTTTATAACTGATTTGTAGTAATCCCTTCTATATTTGGAGTGTATTTCCTGCTTGGTAATACATATAGCATGTATTTTCTCTTAATTTGTGGCTTGTCATTTTCATCTAAACAGAAATGTATGTTTTTATTTTCAAGTAAGTATTATCATCCCTGTTTACTCTTTTTGTGCTTTTTTGAAACATTATTTTCTCTTTCCTTAGCAGTAAAGATATTGTATGCTTTTGTTTCCAAAATAACAGATTTACTTTTTACATTTAATTCCTTGAATTATCTAGAATTGCCTTTGGTAAGTGGTCAGTCTTTGAATATTTGCTTGGATGTTTCCTCAAAAAATTAAAAGACTATATACTGCTTTGCAAGATATATACGATGTTTTGTAAAGTGTAAATAGTTGCAAAAGATGTTTTGGCATTTTGTAAATTTTGGGTTTTAAAAAAATATATGTCAACTTTTAAATTGTCTCCAATAAAGCAAAATACGATGGCAATTTCATATCTGAATTTATCAAATTAAAAAATTAGCATCAGGAGCATATTTAACATTTAGAGATTTTGCCTTGTTTCATGTACTCAGTATTTGATGTCTTATTAAAATCATTTTAATCACTTATTATATATTGCTGCAACAAAAATATGAATATTATTTAAAATAATATTTTGAAATATTTTGTGTTACTAAGCTGTGTACAAGTTCAAATGTCTTAGGATGATTTCACTACATTTGAGTTACTGTGAGTATAAAAATATCAAAACAACATAAACTTTGATATTTATATAAATATTTACTAAATACGAGAAGTATAAATTAAAACTGAAATTATCTTTTGTGAGATGGAGGAAGCTTTGATACAGTTAGTTCATATATCTCGGGGTGATTATTACTTATTGCTAGATTACTATTCCTAGTTTTCTTCATCATACATGTAAATGATGGAAAAATTTGTGTATTTAAATGGAGAGATAAAAATGAACAAAGCTGTGTAATGTGAATTGTTAGTCAATTCTTTAAACCTTTTTTTTTTGCCCAAATTATTTACCAAATAACATAGTGGTTTCTTACAAAACCTATTTTTAATGTAATATCAGCTGACAAGTTGATTACTTCCTACTTCAGTTTTATTGATAGCAAGAAATTGGAAATGACCTAACTTTCAAAAAGATTTGTTACCTAGTCATGAAGATCAATCACATTCTCAGTGTCTAGGAATTATACCTAAAAGGCTCTACAAAGACTTTTCAAAAGACTATTAATTACTCCCTTAAATTCTTTCTCAACTACAGGGAATATATTTAACTTGATATACTAAACATGTATTCAAATAAGATAAAAATATAATTCTAATATACTCTTGTCAATACAATATATATTTTAATTAATTTTTTAAATCTAATTCCATGTTTTAAATATACTATATTCAGAATCATGGAGCCATCATTTGATTCAGTTAGTTTGTGGAAATGATGGTCATGTAACCTAACTTGCAAAGGCAATCCTTGTCAAACAAATCAGCCACATGAGATTTACTTTCTGAACATAAATGTGTTCATAAACTTCCCCTTGGCACCTATTAAGCTTCTTATTCCCAATTCTAAGATAGAGAGATCCCTAGCATGACTTTGGGGTCTAGATTTTAGTTCTCATCCTCTCTCTCTCTCTCTCTCTCTCTCTCTCTCTCTCTCTCTCTCTCTCTCTCTCTCTCTCTCTGCCACCACCTACCACCCTCACCCCTCTTTCCATTTCCCTTGTTGTTTCATAGGGTTTCCCCAAAGGAGTGGTACACACATTTAACAATAATTTGGGAATAGAAGAATCAAGATCTTCATCATTCCTTTGCTCCTCTTGACATAAACTTTGAAGAGCATTTAAATATAGAACAAGATGCTATATTTATCATGTTAAGCTTTTTTCTTAACAAAAGCATACAAACAAGAGAGGAAATAATACAGCTTTGTGGTGAGTTTACCACATGTAGGACCAGTGACAGTGGCCTTTTGATTTCTTTATTACCCAGGAATTTTAAAGTATAATTTTCAAATGTTCAAATTTAAATTCTCTGAGTAGCTAACTCTACTATCAAAGGCAGTATTTTTGACTACACCTTACTTATTAGAGAAATTAAAATACATCCAGAGGAGACCAAATGTTAACAAATTACAATTCAGTGTATATGGTATGAAATGCAGGTTTATAAATACACAATTAGAACCCAGAGGAAGAGACCATTAATAGATTTTCCTTACTTACACAAGATAATACTTGTATATATATTTCAAAATACATACTTACATTTTATACTAATTATGCTATTTATATATTATATCACACACATTATTACATATTAGAAAATACATATATTACATTTGTCTTTTCTTGCTAAAGCTTCCAACAGTATACCAAAATTTTGTTTTTCTTTCTTATACTGAATTGTCTTATGTTTTAAAAAATTTATTATTATTATTATTATTATTATTATTATTATCTGAGACAAGGTCTCACTCTGTCATATAGGCTGGAAAGCGGTGGTGTAATCATGGGTCACTACAGACTTGAAATCCTGGACTCAAGCGATCCTCCTTCCTCAGCCTCCAGAGCAGCTGTCACAGAGTGGCTGTGTGCACTACCACAGTCAGCTAGCTTTTAAAATTATTTGTAGAGATGTGGTCTCACTATACTGCCCGGATAGTCGATGGTCTCAAACTTCTCAAGCTTTTAACGTTGACCCTGAACTTGTGGCACGGTTCTGTGGTGTTACTCAGAGCTGTGCAGGGTCAGTGGTGACCTATTTATTCTTTTTCCATTTGTTCTAGAAACAGTGCCTTTTTCATCAGTTGAATTTTCTTCAGGCTGAGAGCTGTATAAAACATTTTGGACTGTGACCATGTACCTTCCTTTTTAAGAAAAATAAGCTGCTTTATGGTAGTTGGTTAAAAAAAAAAAAAAAAGGATTCAAGTGATCCTCTTGCCTACATCTCTCAAAGTGCTGGGAGAGCCACTGAGCCAGGCCTCTTCTGCTTTTATCAACAGTCTTGAAAACCACATACAAGCTCATGTCCTAAATAGCTTGCTACCATTTTTTTTTCACTTTGTAACTTAAAACTATCTACCTACTCACTCACTGTTCATGGGATCAGCAGTTATAGTTTTCATTTTTTGTAAAATTTCTTTGGGGACTTTTATACCTATTTCTTTGCTTAATCTCACAGTGGCTCCAAATAAATGGATATGGGGCTGTTGAGCAACCAATGCCAGGTGACTCAGGAAGAGTGGGAATAGTGCTGGTGGTAATTGGGTTATAACTGTAGAGTAATGGTTTCAAGAGCACTGACGAGATTTCCTAGTAGCACATTTATACATGCTAAACTTTTTACTAAATGGTCTTAGATTTTTTTTTTTTTTGCTTTTCATTTGTCTATTTTTATTTTTCGATTTTTCTTCCCTATGTTTCACTCTTTTGTGTGAGTTGTGTAATCTCAGTCATCATTTACATAGTTCTTCACCACTATCAGTAGACTGTGCCAGATACTGTTAGGGATGAACAATATTATATAGCATAGGCCCTGCCCTACAGACATTTTTAGCTTTTAGTTCTTTCCTGTTAAGTATTTATCAGGCTTTGGGTAGCCACCGGCAAGAAAGAGGGCAGGTAGTTAAGATTTTTTTAAAGTTTGTCTTTTTTGCTTTTAAGCTGGCTCAGTTATGACAGTTCCTATGTCAATTATATTCTTGGGGAGATGACTATATTGGGGTCTTTTTTTCTAATAGCTTTCATACAGGAAGTGTGGCTATGATCTTATAAAATCATATCTGAAGCAATTCTTTTGGCTGTATAGTATTCTTCTGTATTTGTTTAAAAGAATGGTGAAATAACAGGCTTTTAAAAACATTGTGTAAAAGTAACAGTCTTCTCTGCTCTTAGGATAAGCTCAATAAATGTCCAGCATATTTTTGCTGTTATAGCTATTGATTGTATCAATGAATATTAAATTGACTCCCTTTTATAATCTATTGATTATATCAATACATTGCCAATCTTTCATCTATAACTTGACTGAACCATAATAATACAGAATTTCTATTTTCCTGTCTCAATATTTCTTATAATCAAAATATTCTTTTCCAAAATAAAAAATAGGATTATCTGTCTGATCAGATTTGTCACCACCCTTTTCCTTGTATTGGATTTCCCAGTTACCAATATAATTTTTCACTGATGAAACTCTAACAAGAAATTTCTTTCTTGGAATCTCTAGCACACTCTTGATCTATGAGTGAATTCTTGTATGAATTCATTGCTCACAGAGAATTTTTTTTTTTTTTTTTTTGCAGAGGAAAAATTGTAAAGTACCCTGAAGACTCTGAGTCTTACAAACCAAAATAAGTGAATACCATCATCAGAGTTTATTAAAGTTTTTCACCTTGTTTAAACTTTGTAAGTCCAAAATTCAAACTCTTTCATTCTTAGGTTTTCATACACGAAAACTTATCTTTCCCTTCCCCCATATTCTGGATATTGATAATAGAATTGTATTTTGGATTTATTTACCCTATAATATTAATTTTTCTGTTTGGGAATTTCTTTTTTATGTTGATTTTTAGTTCATGTTCTTGGTGGGAGGAGTGAGTAGATGAATTAGGGAAGGAGTATACATTAGAAATAGTGTTAGTAGAAAACAGCTTATAATGCATTCCTGTGGAATGTTAAACATGTGTCTTGGAACAATAAAGCTTGTTGAACTCACATTTTCTATTTATTCTTTGTTTCAGGATACACTGGCCTAAAAGCAGGTTTCTTTATGTTTTTACAGGCACATTTATTTTAAGTTGCATAATAAATAGAATTGTGGGAAATATTCACAACAAATTTGTGAAACATGTTAATGTGATCTTACTTAGAGTGCATCTTAGAAGCAATTCTTATAATACTTTTATCTTCCAAGATTTCTTCCTGATACGAATATAGTTCCTCCAGTGTTCCCCTTGCACTCATTTTTATAAAGCTAACTTTCCTAGCCCTATGTTTAGACTACCTATGTACAATTTAAATTCACATTACATCATTGATTGGGATAGCCTACTACTTAGGTTTTTATCCCTTTTTTAGACGAAGTCTGTAATTTGAATTATTTTATCTATCACTTTGACAGTTTTAGGATACATTCATCATCTTACTTGATTCGAAGAATAGATACTATCACAAATTTATTATGGAATTTTATGCCTAAGGGAACCAGGCATAAAATTTGCTTGTTGGGAGACAGTTAATGGGTCTCTCATATTTCTGCATGTCTTGTCAACAGAGGCACTAGCTTTTGTTGTTCCAGATCATCTTTTTAAGGATATGTATATAGCAAACATCTTTTAAAAAGAGGATTTTTCTTTGGAGCAGAGGTTAGGTTTGTTTACTGTTTGGTATAGTAAAGATCATATCTCCAACTAAGGAAAGGTCAAACAAGTTTTCTTGCAGCCCTTTATAAAAATTGGAGTTTCTCAAGCTTGGCGCTCCTCAGCTGTGTTGCAAATACAATACACATGCAGCATTCACCTAAACTGTTCTGTATCCCAAGGGGAAACAACGCAAACAAGGGTAAAAAGTCTTTTGTCTCTGACCAAGGCTCTTATCATTTGCAAGCAGCCATAAAACTGTGGCAGGTTTGCAGTTCAGGTTAAATACCAGACCACTCACAGTTAATAATAAGGCTCAGAGAAAATAAGTGCAATTAGAAATACTGGATATGAATGCAAATTATTGCTATTTCACTTATCATCTTATTCTAATTATTTGATCTCATAACTATTGCTTTCTGAAATATATATCTTTATTCAAATAATGAGTTTTTGTACTAAAAAATAATGAATAGTACATAATTTCTTGTGGTTTTAAGACTAATCAAGTGATGAGTGCAATATTTCCTTATCATTGGCTTAAAACTATCGTCTCTAAATAATGAGTTAATTATAGCTTTAAAGTTGAACGAATGTGTAGTTGGGTGATTTTTTTAAAAATAAAAAACAGATAAGAGCGAAAGGAAAAGTTAAAACAAAAGTGATATGTCAGTTATCGATTTTCATATATTTTCATATGGTCTTTTTTGAGGATATTTGTTTTCATCAAGTTGAGCTCATGCCTCACATTTTATTATTAAAAATAATTTATGCCAATTTGGGTCTCAGAAACATATGAAGTTAAGTAAGAACTTCAACAGTTTTATGTTTTTTCACTTATTGCTATACCCCAAATATTTTAATATGATAATAAAATGACTTTTAGTAAACTTAATTCATGCATATTATTCTATCAACTGAATACAAAATATTTAGTATCTTTTTATTGTCAAAAATTTTATGTTTTAATCTCTACCATAAAAATAATACTATGATAACACTTTTTATGCATAAATATTTATTCACAAATTCAGCAAAACTATAGAATATGGTCTCAGCAGCAAATTGCTTGCTCAAATTTTAAATATACTTAAAATTTTTTATTTATATTACTAAATATTTATTCGGAAATGGTGTACTATTTGACCTTTAGTACTAAAAAAATACATATCTTACTAGTATGGCAGATTAAAGGTGAAGGTAACACCTGGCTTCCGTTGGGGTTTTAGTTTGTGAGGTTAAACATGAAAATCATGTTAATTAGTCATTTTTTTGTTATTTTTGTAAATTGTTCATGTTTTACCAGCTGTAATGCTATTTTAGCTCTCTCTATTATGATCAATTTTTCTTCATCTGTCTACATAAATTATTGAAAAGGAAAACAGATTGCGTACTAAAATAAATCCTATTTGTTAATCTCTATAACCCACATGCTCCTTAATATAAAACACATACTTAAAAGTACACACTTTCTATGCTCAAATAATGTCTGTGAGCTACTTTCATGTTACTGCATATATTTGAAGTTCATTTTTTATTGATGAGTAGCCCATATAGTGTGTACATATTTTTTCATTATTGGTGGCCATAATATCAATGTTATAATAATAAGTAGAAGTCATAAAAATTTGGAATGCATTGCCACAATTGAGATGTCCATAAACAGAGAATCATCTTCTGTTCTGTAATTACATAATTCTGTAACTTAGTTGCATTCTTGAATCTTCATTTGTGTATGTGGTCAGCACAAAAATTTTAATGCAGGTACAGAGAATTTTCTGCTTTTAAACCTACAGTTGAGTAAATCATCAGTTTAAAATTTGTAGAGAGGTCCAAATTTTACTTTAAACACAGTAAAGATAACTTCTTCTCTCTTATATCATCATGAATAAAAGTATACTTTAAGTTAGTAACTTTGCATCTGTGATAGAGGCCAATAGTCCTGGTCTGGTCCATAGTTTCCCTTGTATTTGTTTACCGTGATGATTTACAAAGATGATTGCACTCATAGTCTGTTTCCTCAGCACAGATAAAACCAAGTGCTAGTTCTGGCATTGGATAATGGATGTATGTTTAAAATATTTTTAGAAAATATTGATATGCAGTTAAATTTGCAAATGTAAAAATTTTACCATTTTAACAAATGTGTGGAACCTATAAACCATCACCTTATTTCACATATACAGTATGTGACCAACCCAGAGTATATTTTCATGCCTCTTGCCAGTCATTTCCTTAAGAAACAACTATTTTCTGATTGTTTTCTGAATCATAGGTAATTTTTTCCCATTTTAGATCTTCACAAATGTGAATCATTCACTTTTTGTCTGAATTATTTGTCTAGCACAATGTCCGTGAAGTGCTTTCACGTTACTGAAAGTATCTGTCGTCTATTTCTCATTGTTGCTGAGTATTCACCTGCAGTGTGAATATTCCACAGTTTGCTTATACATTCTCCTCTGGATAGACACTGGGTCATTTCCAGTTTAGGCTAAGAATGAGTCTGTTGTGAGCTTTCTTACATAAGTCTAGTATGTGTTGCTATGGCCTGAATTGTGTTCTCCTATAATTCACATGTGGAAGTAGCCCTGACCCTCAGCATCTCGGGATGTGAATGTATTTGAAGAGAAAGTCTTTAATCATTTAATTAAGGTTAGTTAAATTGTTACAGGTAAGTGACATGAGGGAGCAGAAGAGGGCTCTCCCCTTCACCCACTAGAAATGTTGGGTGATGGTTCTGCAATTGTTGCATTGCCTCTCTAAAAGTGATAAATTGGCATTCGGTGCCCGGGAGAGGCCATTTGGTGATGCTTCACGCCTGTTAATGTTAAAAAGTGATATTTTTCATGATATTGATTCTTCCTAACCAAGAGCATGAAATGTTTTTCCATCTGTTTGTGTCCTCTCTTATTTCCTTGAGCAGTGATTTGTAGTTCTCCTTGAAGAGGTCCTTTACATCCTTTGTTAGTCGTATTCCTAGCTATTATATTCTCTTTGTAGCAATTGTGAATGGGAGTTTGCTCATGATTTGGCTCTCCGTTAGTCTGTTATTGGTGTATAGAAATGCTTGTGACTTCTGCACATTGATTTTGTATCATGAGACTTTGCTGAAGTTTCTTATCAGTTTAAGGAGATTTTGGGCTGAGATGATAGAGTCTTCTAAATATACAATCATGTCATCTGCAAATAGAGAAAATTTGACTTCCTCTTTTCCTAATTGAATACCCTTTATTTTGTTTTCCTTGCCTAATTGCTCTGGCTAGAACTTCTAATACTGTATTGAATAGGAGTGGTGAGAGAGGGCATCCTTGTCTAGTGCCGGATTTCAAAGGGAATGCTCCCAGTTTTTGCCCGTTCAGTATGATATTGGCTGTAGGTTTGTCGTAATAGCTTTTATTGTTTTAAGATATGTACCTTCGATATCTAGATTGAGAGTTTTTAGCATAAAGCACTGTTGAATTTTGTCGAAGGCCTTCTCTGCATCTGTTGAAATAATCATGTGGTTTTTGTCTTTGGTTCTATTTATGTGATGGATTATGTTTATAGACTTGCATATGTTAAACAAGCCTTGCCTTCTTCACAGAACTGGAATAAAACACCTTAAACTTCATATGGAATGAAAAGAGAGCCTGCATAGCCAAGACAATCCTAAGCAAATAAAAAACAAAGCCAGAGGCATCATGCTACTAATTTTCAACTATACTACAAGGCTACAGTAATCAAAACAGCATGGTACTGGTACCAAAATAGAGATATAGACTGATGGAACAGAACAGAGGCCTCGGAGGCAATGCCACACATCTACAACCATCTGATCTTTGACAAACCTGACAAAAACAAGCAATGGGGAAAGGATTCCCTGTTTAATAAAAGGTGGTGGGAAAACTGGCTAGCAGTGTGCAGAAAGCAGAAGCTGGACCCCTTCCTGACACCTTACATTAAAATTAACTCCTGATTGATTAAAGACTTAAACATAAGACCTAACACCATAAAAATCCTAGAAGAAAATCTAGGCAAAACCATTCAGGACATAGGCATAAGCATAGGCAAGGACTTCATGACTAAAATACTAAAAGCATTGGCAACAAAAACCAAAATAGACAAATGGGACCTAATTAAACTCCAGAGCTTCTGTATAGCAAAAGAAACAATCATTAGAGTGAATTGGCAACCAACAGAATGGGAAAAAATTTTTGCAATCTACCCATCTGACAAAGGGCTAATATTCAGAATCTACAAAGAACTAAAATGGATTTACAAGAAAAAAAATAAATGAACCCATCCAAAAGTGGGCAAAGGATATGAACAGACACTTTTCAAAAGAAGACATCGATGAGGCCAACAAATGTATGAAAAAAATGCTCATCATCACTGATTATAAGAGAAATGTGAATCAAAACCACATTAAGATACCACCTCATGCCAGTAAGAATGGCGTACAACAGATGCTGGAGAGGATGCGGAGAAATAGGAAGACTTTTACTCTGTTGGTGGCAGTGTAAACTAGTTCAACCATTGTGGAAGACAGCATGGCATTTCCTTAAGGACCTAGAAATAGAAATTCCAGCAATTCCATTACTGAGTATATACCAAAAGGATTATAAATCATTCTATTATAAAGACACATGCACACATATGTTCATAGCAGCACTGTTTACAATAGCTGGACAAGGAAAATGTGGCACATATATACCATGGAATACTATGCAATCATTTTACAGTTTTTGTCCTTTGTAGGGACATGGACGAATCTGGAAACCATCATTCTCAGCAAACTGACACAAGAACAGAAAATCAAACACTGCGTGTTCTCACCCATAGGCGGGTGTTGAACAATGAGAACACATAGACTCAGGAAGGGGAGCATCACACACTGGGGTCTGTTGACGGGAGCCAAGGGAGGGACAATGTGGGGGGGGGTCTGGAGGTAGGGAAAAGATAACATGGGGAGAAATGCCAGATGTAGGTGACAGGGGGATGGAGGCAGCAAACCACATTGCCATGTGTGTACCTATGCAACAATCCTACATGATCTGCACATGTACCCCAGAAACTAAAGTACAATAAAAAAAATTAAAAAAATATAAATGAACAACAACAACAACAAAAAGTGATAATTAAAGGCAGACCCAAGGGAGAAGAAACTTGCTTGGCATGCACATTAAGAGACAAAAATGACGAAGTGTGATCTTCCAGAACCCTCCACCGGAAAAAGGAAGAAAGCCTCAGAGGAGCATACTTACAACTTACTAAACACACTGCAAGTGCTCACTTCCTAAGGGTAAGAGGGGATCTGCAGGGGGCAGCCCACCCAAATAGAAGAATCTTGGGAAACGGGGTGAGTCTATACAGGTCATAGCATCATGGTTAAATGGGACTTCTGACATTCTCTCTTCAATCTTTATGAGCCCTCTTGGATTTCTTCTAAGTGAGTTTTCCTTTCTTTTCTGTTCTAAGGTCTTTTAAATAAACTTCCACTCCAGCTCTGAAACATGCATTGGTCTCTTTGGTCTCTTCTGCTTCATGTCCCTCAGTAAAATTCTTCTGAGGAGGCAAGATTTGAAGTTGCTGCAGACCTGTGAGGATTTGCCGGTGATTACTCATGGCAATCCACCACTAACAAAATGAGTTCCTTGGGGTGGGCTCTAATTCAGTGTGACCAGCATCCTTGCAAAAAGGAGATCAGGACCTAGGCACACATGTAGGAAAGATCGCTTGAAGACACAAGGATAAGATGACACTCTACAAGCTAAGGAGAGAGGCCTCAGAAGAAACCAACCCTGCTGACAGCTGGGTCCTTCAGAACTGCAAGAAAATACACTCCTGCTACTTAGACCATGCAGTCAGTGATACATGGTAATGGCAGCTTTACCAAACTAATACATGTTAATATACATATATATGTTTTAATTTCTCTATGAGGAAATATGTAGCAGTGGAAATTGTTGAATTGTATATTGCTGTATTTGCAATTTTTCAAGAGTCCACATATTTTGTCCAAAGGTTTTAAACCCTTTTGAAATTCCAGCAGCAATATATGAGCCCTCCAATTGCTCCACATCTTCTTTAATATTTATTATTGTTTGTTTTAACTATAACCATTTTGGTGTGTGTGGCACTGTATTTCACTGGGACTTTATATTATGACAAATGAGGTTTAGAACTTTTCTATGCACATCCATAGATCTTCATTTGCAAAGTGTTTCTTCTAAGGTGCTTCCCACTCTCTATTGGTTCATGTTGTCTTTTATTATTTAATTGTAATATTTCTTTATATAATCTGCATAAAATTTCGATGAGATATAAATTTTACAACTTTTTTTTTCAACTTTGTTGCTTGCGCATTCACTGTCTAGATGAAAGGAAATGGGAGGAGGAGGCATTAGCCCAGTCTATAGTGGCACACCAGCCTCCTTGGCCTATGGCAGTTTCTGTATGGCTCTTATCACATGAGACATAAGCACAACAATGGGAGGGACCACCTTGGTTAGTTCTTCACATCCCATTGTTTAACTCTAGGAATTGTCTGCCTTATGTACTGGTCAGTTAAAATTGCTAAACCAGAATAGTGGGAGTTCAGACTCCTACCTCAGCCATTTTCTTAATGAAAGTGGTAATCTTTTGCTGCCTTTGGGAATTCTATACTCCTTAGTCTTTACTAGCAAGGAAGGTTCATGCAACTCCAAAATTTCCCATTTAACAGAGCCAATTAAAACTGGGTAAGAGCGGGCTTAGCAGATAACCCCTAAGGAAAGAAAACTGCAATGTGCTCCTTTCACAAGTATCAGCTATTTCAAACCCCGAAAAAAATCTCTCCAGTCACATTTTGTGGTGTGTACCTTTCCAATGCATTTGTTCCAAGCCTGTCTCTAAACCCATCAAGTTTCATGTTAGTACCTTGCAGCACTCTTCCCATCTTTTGCAGGGTTTGCTGCCCACTGAACCCCAGCATCTTATAATTTGGAGAAGTTTTACATATCACCTGCTAGCAACTTCTTCCAAATGATTTCCCATGTCGTATATATGATTAGTGATGGCACTCATACATAATTAGTGATGACACTATTTTCTGCAGTTCTGCAGGAATGAAATTGTGTTTCTATGACATTGCTAAAGTGAGGAGATTCCAGGGGCTTCTATTTCGTCATTCCTATCATATTGGCCATTTCTCCACAGGTCAGAGAGCCAATGTGGAGATTCTGAAAACTGCCAAATATTCCAATTAATATAACTTTGACGATACATTCAGGAACTGAGGAAATAACCACAGGGTGGGTCCCTACCTGGCCCTACATGAGTTCAATTTGGACTAAGACTCCATCTAATCACACGACACCTAAACTACACAATTTGCCTAGTGAACTGCACTGGCATTTTTGATGTCAATTCAGAACCAGCATCTACTAATCTTTGAAAGGTTTTGATATCCTTCTCCCTTGTGCACATTCACTCCAGTAAATAGGCCCTTGGTCCTTAGAATAAGGGTTACAGGAAGATTCATGTTCTATGCTGTGGTCAGGTCTTTCTTTGCATGGACTTGGTTTTCCTTTTGAATTTTAATAAACTGTTTTTGAAGTTTTCAATTTACAGAAAAATTATACTTTAGAATTATCATATACCTCTCACAATTTCCGCTATTAACATCTTAACTGATCTGGTTGATTTGTTATAACTAATAAGTCAATATCGAAACATTATTAACTAATGCTTGGAGTTGAAATTTCCTTGGGTTTTAGTTTTTGGATTTTTTTTTTTTTTTTTTGAGACAGAATCTCTGTCACCAGGCTGTAGTGCAGTAGAGTGATCTTGGCTCACCGCACCCTCTGCCTCCTGGGTTCGAGCAATTTTCCTGCTTCAGCCTCCAGAGTAGCTGGGATTACAGGTGCCCATCACCACACCTGGCTAATTTTTGTATTTTTAGTAGAAACAAGGTTTCACCATGTTGGCCAGGCTGGTGTTGAACTCCTGACCTCAGGTGATCCACCTACCTCGGCCTCCCAAAGTGCTGAGATTAGCATGAGCCACTGCACCCAGCCTTCAGCTCTATGTTTACTGGTTTTCTTATTGCATGATCTGTCCATAACAATACAGGTGACTTGAAGTTGCCAAGTGTAATGGGAATTTAACTATTTCTCTTTGCAAATCTATTCACTTTTCCCTCACATATATTGACATTCTGTTGTTTTATGAATACATGTTAGGGATTGTTATGTCTTCTGGAAAATTGGCATCTTTGTTATTATGTGATATACCTCTTTATTCTTAATAATTGTCCTTGTTTAAAGACTTTTGTCTAAAGTTAATATGACTATTTTACCTTTCAATTATGTTAGCATGGTATATCATTTTTGCCCCTTTATTTGCAACATTTCTGTATTTATGGATTTCTTATAAACAACGTAGAGTAACTTTTGGTTTCTACTTTTTAAAATGCACTCCGTCACTGTCTTTTAACTGGTGTATTTGGACCATTCACATATAAAGAGATTTTTGATATATAGTATTAATATCCATCATGTTTGTAACTGTTTCAAATTAATTTCACTTGCTATTTGTTTTGAATCTTCCACTGTTTTTCTCCCTTTTCTGGTTTTAATTGAGCATTTCCTATAATTCTATTTTCTCTCCTTTTTTTGCATAACAGTTACATTTTATTTTCTGCTAGTAGTTACCCTGAGTTTGCAATATATGATTACAACTAATTTAAATCTAATTTCAAACAGCACTATAGTACTTCCCATGTAGTGAAGGTACCTTTTGAGAGTATTCCCAAGTCCTCCTTTTAGTTCCTTATAACATGACTGTCACACCCAGTACATTATTACCATTATTAACTTAGATAAAATGTTAGCTTTTATATAAACTAAAAAAAAATATATTTTATTTCACCTTTATTTCTTTTCTGATGCCCTTTCATTTTAGGTAGACTAGAGTTCTGATCTATATCATTTTTAGTTTCTTCAAAGAATTATTTTAACTTTTCTTATGGAGCATGTCTGCTGGTAACTTTTTACCTTAATTTTTGTTTGTATGAGGATGTCTTGATTCTTCTCATTTTTAAGGGTAATTTTGCTAGACATAGATTTCTAGCTTAGTGTTTTGTTTGTTTATATTTGAATACTTTAAATAGTTCACTTTACATTTCTTTTTTTCCATGGTTTCTGAGGTGACGTCTAATGAGACTCTTATCCTTATTCCTCTATTGATAAAGTGTGTATGATTTTCTGTCTTCTTTCAAGATTATCATATTTTCTTTGGTTTCGTGCAGTATAAATATGGTACAACTCTCTGCAGAATTCCTGATATTTATCCTATTTTTCTGAGTTTATCCTGTTTTTCTGAGCTCCTGGTTCAGTGGTTTCATGTCTTCATTTAATTTTAGAAGACTGTCAGTCACTACTACTTCAAATATTTATTCTGTTTCTTTCTGTTTCTCCTTCTGCTATTCCCATTACACACAATTATAACTTTAGTAATTGTCCCACTGTTCTGGCATATTCTTTTCTTTATTGAAAAATATTGCATATTGTTTAGAAAGTTTTAATTGAGTTATGTTAAACTTCAGATTCTTTTCTTGGCCATATCCCGACTGATGAGCTCTTCAAATAATTTCTTCATTTCTGTTCCAGTGCTTTTGATTTCCCGCGTTGCTCTTGTTCCTTCTTAATGTTCCCATGCCCGTGATTACATTACCCATCTGTTCTTGCGTGGTGTTCGCCTGCATGTTTCTTGCATGTTTCTGTTGGAGCCCTTAACATATTAATTACAGTTACTTATATTCCATTCCGAATAATTCCATTCTGTGTCCTATCTGATTCTGGGTCTGATGATTGCTTTTCCTCTTTAGGCTGAGTTGTTTTTTCTTGCCTTTTAACATTTCTTGTACTTTTTCTGTTGAAAACCACACATGATATATAAGGTCATTGGAAGTGATGTAAATAGGCCTTTAGTATAAAGCTTTTTGTTATCTGGCTAGAGACAGATCTGTGTTTAACATTTGCTGTAGTCTTCAGTGCCACAGAAAGTTTCACTTTCCTCAATAGTCTTTATTTATCCTTTGTTCCTTTATGTTTCCCTAAAGAACTCCTTCTTAAATGGAATCTGAGCTGGCATCTCTTTAAGTTGTCATCCACTTTCCTGGCCATGGACCCTTGTAGGTGTGGTGGTAACTTGTGGAGGAGAGGAAGTGTTTCATAATTTTATGATTACATTTCAGTTCTGTAGTAGGATGAACTCCTGGACTCCAATCTTCTGAATTCATTTTTTTCTGTTATTTGATTCCCCATATCTAAGACAGGATGGCTAGACGGGTGTGAGCTGACTAATGGCAGTTTCCCCAGGCAAGAAAAGGCTCTGGTACAGTTCATTCCCTTGGAGTTTAGTTCTTTGTTATAGAAAATGTGCTGGACACATTTTGAAATGGTGACTGTATCTCTCATCCTGCCAGAACCACAAGAGTATTTTTCTCAGAGCTTCATCATGAGAATCTGGTTGGGGATCCTGGAGGTAAAGTCTGTGCAAGTGTCAGGACCCTGCTAAGACTAGGCTCCCAGGAGTTTCTCAGTCTCAAGCTGGTCTACATTCAACCTCCAGTAAAACTGTCACTTCAGTGTTTTTACCAGTTTTGCCTCTGGAAGCTTTAGCTCCAAGTATGGTGTTTTAAGCTGTAACTCTCTGTATACGCCTGTCTCTTCAGATTCTGGGATATTGGTGTGTCCAATAATATTAGTTCTCTAATGAATCTAAGAAAAATTGATTTTCGTTTGGCCATTTTTTTTTGAGGTTTAAGGAAAACCAGATTTTTAAGCTAAAAATATAGGATAGCTAAAACTAGAAGTCCTGGACAGATTCTTTTTTAAAAATAAGATAACTCTCTTGCTTCCATTTTAATCAGAGGCTCTAAGTCTATTAAGTGACTCAGGTCTCAAGAGTGAGTTAGACAGCATAATTCTCTATTATGAAAACTTGTGTTGGAATTTGACCCCTACATTTAGTCCTCCCTCCCATCCCTTATGTGGATGAGGCACTGTTGCAGCATGCTGATCATCCTTTTCCTTCCTGAGGACAATATGAACAGTTAGCCTGCTCCAGAGATCCCCAAAGTCCCAGATATGATGATTGCTAGTAAGATCCTTTTGCACTTAATGGTAAGTGAGCCCCTCTTGCAGTTACGTGGCTCTCCATTTGGCCTCTGCCACCTCATAATCCAGTCATCCCATTGAAATCAAGGAGCCCATCTTAGATGTAGCGTCTTCCGTGGACATACCTGATCCACAAATCAGAACAACCAGAGGGTTTTTTTTTTTTTTTTTTTTGAGATGGAGTTTCGCTCTTGTTACCCAGGCTGGAGTGCAATGGCGCAATCTTGGCTCACCACAACCTCCGCCTCCTGGGTTCAGGCAATTCTCCTGCCTCAGCCTCCTGAGTAGCTGGGATCACAGGCATGTGCCACCATGACCAGCTAATTTTTTGTATTTTTAGTAGAGACGGGGTTTCACCATGTTGACCAGGATGGTCTCGATTTCTTGACCTCGTGATCCGCCTGCCTCAGCCTCCCAAAGTGCTGGGATTACAGGCGTGAACCACCGTGCCCGGCCCAGGGTTTTTAAATAATGTCAGTGCTTACCTCACTAATATGTATCTCATCAGTCTCATCAGTTTATTGGAGGGAGTGTTTTCTTGGCCTATTTTTGAGATGTGATTGAGGTTGACATGTAAGTTGCAGAAACTCATTCCGCAACTTATAATACATTCCAATCTTTCTACTACCTGAAACCTTATGATTATTTCCTCCAAATCCAATTTCTGTCTGGGAAAGTCTATAATACCAACCACATTAAATGTAGGCCACCTTTAAATATAAGTTTCAGTTAACCAAGCAAGTATTTCCTGGTGCTACTTACAGCTGCGTGAACTAAGACACTAAATTCAGAATCTCTAGTAAGTGCACATTCTAATGTTTAATTCTAATCTTCTTGGTCTAACACCCTTGGAATCCACCCTCATACCTGTTCTCAAGGTGTCTGTTGACACATATTTGCAATTTCTTGAAATATTTTGTGAGTAATCTATTTTCTCTTGTGTCATAGTGTGGACCTGGCCTCCAGGACCATACTGATACTTGGTTTTAGCTGTGAGTCTGGTGCAAAGAGGAGCTGATAGTGGTGAGTTTGAGAAAAATAAGTATCCCTTTACAAAACATACGCCCTGGTGAGGTTCAGGACAGTAAGACCGGTCTCCTTAGACACAGATGACCTGCTACTTCCATTGTCAAGAGAGGCTCAAAATGACCAAGTCTCAATTTCAGTGGAGTCCTGTTAATGCTTTTATTAGTTTTCAAGGTCTGATTCCTTTCCAATCCAAACCCTACATTTCTTGTGAGATACTGAACAATATTATAAGTTTAATAAACATTCTATTTCTGTAACCAGCACAATTAATTTTATGTTTGTTAGTTAATAATCTTGGCCCTGTGGCTGTAGGTAATGAGATTAGCCAGGCACTGTAACTCACACCTTTAATCCCAATACATTGAAATGCTAAGGCAGGTGGATTGCTTGAGCTCAGAAGAGACCATCCTGGGCAACATGGTGAGAACCTATCTGAAGAAAAAAATACAAAAATTTAGCTGAGCACGGTGGTGTGAGCCTGTGGTCCTAGCTACTCAGGAAGCTGATGTGGGAAAATCCATTGTGTCCAGGATATCAAGGCTGTAGTGAGACATGTTCATGCCATGGCACTCCAGGCTGGGTGACAAAAGCAAGGTCCTGTCTCAACAAAAAAAGAAAAGAAAAGAAAGGGAAGGAAAGGATAGGAGAGGAGAGGAGATGAGAGGAGAGGGAAGGGGAGGGGAGGGGAGAGAGGGGAGGAGAGGGGATAGGAGGGAGGATGGGGAATGGGAGTGGGGAGGAGGGGAATGGGAGAGTAAAGGAAAGAGGGATGGAAGGGGGGTGGAGGGAGAGAGGGAGGACGGAAAGATGGAAGGAAGAAAAAGAAAAGGAAGGAAAGAAAGAAGGAAGAAAGGAAGGAGGGGGAAAGAAGGATGGAAGGAAGGAAGAAGGAAAGGAAAGAAGGAAGGGCGGGAGGGAGGGAGGGAAGGAAGGAGCCAGCATTGCAGTCCTGCCATGATTCGGGGTTATAGTTTAATCATCTGAACTGCCAGGAACTAACTTTAGCTGTCATATTATCATCATAAACCATAGGTAATAACTTGATACATTATGATGCCCATGTACACCCTAGATTATTACTATCCCATTTTCTATAAGCAAGATGTTCAGCAAGAATGTATCCAAACCAATTCAACAATTCTATAACTGAGGGACAGTCTTCTACGTCCACTGCTGGCATGAATTCTTTATCAAAGTTCTGTTAGGAGGCTGAAACCATACTAGTCATACTGATAGGCAGAAATTTGCTAAAATATAACATTTCTTAGTTAAGTTTCTCTCTCTCTTTTTTGTTAAGAGACAAGGTCTCACTCTGTCACCCATGCTGGAGTGCAGTGGTGTGAACTCAGCTTACCACAGCCTTGAATTTCTGAGCTCAAGCAATCCTCCCACCTCAACCTCCCAATTAGCTAATACTACAAGCACAACCCACCATGCCTGGCTGATTATTTTTTAAAACAAACATTTTGTAGAGATGGGATCTTGCTGTGTTGCCTAGGCTGATCTCAAAATTCTGGGTTCAAGTCTTCCTTCCACTTCAGCCTCCCAAAGCATTGAGATTACTGGGATGAGCCACCATGTCTGGCTCTATTCTCGTAAAACAGTATTTAAAATTGCAACTTATGCACATGTCCCGGCATTGCTTGATTTATTTCTGTTCAAACTTCTTACTGCCCTTTATTAAAGTTTATATTTTTACATGTCACATGTATTCATTATACAAAAAACATAAGCTCCACAGTGTCAGAGATGTTGGTTTGCTTTCTTCATTGAATTGTCCCGTCACAAGTAACTGTCACTAGGACGTGGTAGGTCTCAGTAAACATTTGTCAAATTAATTTAATGAACTCTATTCCAAATGAAGGAAGAGTGGCTCCTAAAGAATGTCAAGCTTGGGTTTCCCTCTTAGAATTAGTATAAATTATAATCTCAGCACTTTTAAGAGACACATGTTTTTAGAAGTTTGATGAGATGTTTTCCTGAGAGATTATGCGAAGGAAAGTGATATTGCCTATATGAAAGATTTTTGTCTTTAAACATTAAAAGCATTTCTGTGGGGATTCATCAGCCAACCATTTGAGAAAAAGGAAAGAAGCTTTTTAAAAAGTTATTATTGAATTCTTTATATTAAGAACAATATTAAAATGTGATGGCAAAGAGCTAATGGTATTGCAATGAAGTAGTACATTTAGTGAATGTTTATATGCCCTTAGCTTCACTAAATAAATTAATATTTCTGACACTGAAAATTAATATGTCCTTAACATCTCTCTTTAGAAAAGTTATTTCATCTGCTCATTGCTTATATTTGTCTCCTCCATTTATGTCCTGGCCTTGTTGCCCAGGGTAAAAGGAGTGAAATAGAACTAGTAATGGCATTTTTTGCAAAGAGTAATCAACCGTAAAGACTATAATTGAACACACAAATATAGTCATTGCATGATTAATTACTTTGGCAAATCAGCCGCCTACATACATCATAAAAATATTCAAAGGTGACTAGAACATAATGTACCAAAGGGAGACTTGCCATGAGCATAATCATAGCCATCAGTATTTTCTATATTTCTCAGTTTTCATCATTTTTTCTCCCTGCTAATACTCTATATTCAGTGTGTTTTAAGATTAATGTTTTGATGATTAAGTGGTAGCAAGGTAGATATTGGCTGATGCAAATGCCTTTTCAAGTGTCCGTCACACACACTGAAGATTAAGCTCAACGATTTATTTGGCGATGTATGCATCTACTGTTGATTGATACATCACTGAGCTCGTTTTTAATATTTCTATAATACGTCAGTTGTTTAGTAGGTGATATATCAATATAATTGTTTTCTCAAGTTCAAATCCATTCAATACCATCTATAAGATTCTGGAAAATACTACAGAGAATGAAATCATAAATATGGTTTCCTTTTCACTCTAGTGTTTTTATATCTGGATATGAAGTTAGTAACTTCTGCAGTCCCGCTGTAACCTTGATAGAAATCAGACTCAGAACAAAAAAAGCTGACATATTTCATGAGGCAGTTCAGAGAGATAAGAACTTTGGGCATGGATAACATCATTAAACTTCTTGAATGAAATAGAGATGGAATGTGCCCTGAATCTGGAATTGATGACTTCTCAAGCTTCTTCTCTTGTTTAAAACCCTACAGTGTCTTTCAATTACACATATGCTCTTATTAAAATCACTTGCATTTACAATAAAAACGTTCAATTTATTTCTCACAATCTAACTCAGAGTGATTGTTACATGGTGTCAGTAATCCAAACTACTCATTTTTAAATAACAGTAAATTTCTGATATCTTTGTGAGGCAAGAAAGTAGGGTCTGAGCAAATTTTTCTCAATTTATTAACAGGTATCAACCAAAACACCTACAGTTTATATTCTATGTAGTGATACAAAAAATTTAATCAAAAATAAACATTAATAACCTCCCCCCCAAAAAAAATAAGAAAGTAGGATCTGGAGGCAGGGACCATGAGTCTGATTCACACTTCAGCTATAACAGAAAATATCCCCTCCGTAGGGTGTGCGCCATAAATGACTTTACTTCATCCTCTTCATTAACATAGGGTATACCCGAAGTAACTAACGAAATCCTCTAGGGGGTGTTTAAACTCCCAACATTCTATAACAAGGCTTTTGAGCTTCTATGCTCAGGCCTGCTCTCACACTGTGGAGTGTACTTTCATTTTCAGTAAAACCCTTCATTCCTTCTGTGCTTTGTGTGGTTTGTCCAATTCTTTGATCAAGATGCCAAGAACCTGGACACTCTCCCCCAGTGACATTTGCTATGATTGAAGCCTCTGTCGGATGGCACATCCTTGAAGAAGGGAAAATTTTGAGCAGTGCTTTCATAACACTCAAAACCCTATCCAGTGATGGGTGACCCAGGAGTGTGCATCTCATACAAGCTGGGTCATAAGAATTCCTTTGCTGAATTTTAGAATTGACTATAAAAACAAAATCGAGTCTCGGTCTTGTTTTTTCAAAAAAAAAACAAACATAAAGATGTGACTCTGGAGTGTTGGGGGTTGTGATTTCTGACAGAAAGAGTTAAGAAACTATGGAAATTCATTTCCACTGGGGGAAAAAAAAGAGCTAAAAGCAGAATCAGCCACTCAGAAAGGAAATCATACAACAATGTGAAATAGAATGCTACATATGACATGTTTACATATTGAAATCATGTTACATATTGAGAGAGAAGAGAAAGTAGAGCAAACATAAAGACACCACAGCCGAATATAAAAACCATCTGACATATCAAAATAGAATTTCTAAAATTAAAATGTTAGAAAAAATACATTAAAACCTTCAATGGATTTGACCAAGAGTTGGTTAGGTACAACTAAGAATAGAAATAGTAAATTGGAATATAGATCTGATGAAGTCATCAAAATGCAGCACAGAAATATATAAGAAAATATGATAAAAAGGAATGAAATCTGTCCCTTGCAGCAGCATGGATGCAGCTGGAGGCCATTATCCTAAGTTAATTAACACAAGAACAGAAAACCAAATATTACATGTTATCACTTATAAGTGGGAGCTAACCAGTGGGTACTCAAGAACAGGATGGCAGCAATACACACTGGGGGAGGAAGGGTTGGACGACTAATTGTTGGGTGCTATGCTTACTATCTGGGTGACAGAAGCATTCTTAGCCCCAACCTCAGTGACACATAATTTATCCATTTATCAAACCTGCACATGTACCCTTTGAAATTATATCAAAGTTGGGGGAAAATAGTACTAGTAAGAAACAGAAAAAATTAAAAATATGAAACTATGAAAGTGTTTTAAGATAAATGAAAGACAAAGGAATAAAACAATAAGATTTGAAGAAGCAAATAGAGAGTGGAGAACAGTCAATATTTAAGACAAATTGGTACGTATAAATATTATCAAATGTTGAAAGGAAAAGAACTCCCAGACTGAAGGAACATATTGTGTCCTGAGCAAAGCTAACAATAAGGCATTCACCTCTGAAACAAAAATAAATCAGTAAAACAGAATATCAAAGACAAAGTTTAAACAGCTAGCACAAATGAAAGACATTCATTAAGGACAATAAAGTTGAGGGTGACTGCAAACATCTCATTAAGAAGAAGACATGCCAAAAAGCCATGAAGTAATATCTTCAAAATACTATAAAAACGTTAGTAAAAAAGTGCATAAAGATGTATTCAGTTAGAGGTATAAACTATTGTGTTCTATCCCATTGTAGGGCGACTATAGTTAACAATAATATGTTACATGGATTCAAATAGAAAGAATGGGAATATTGAATGTTCTCCAAGACATGGGAATGATAAATGTTTGAGATGATAAATGTACTAATTACACTGATCTGATCACTGTACATTATACATTAACACCATACATTATTCTATAGAAACACCAGTATAAATAAAAAAATGTATAATTATTATATATTAATTAAAAATAAAATATACATTTAGATAGATAAATAGATTTTTTTTTGTCAAGTTCTAGAAACTCTTCTGGATCTTAGAGAAGCAATTATCCTCAAAAGCATAAATCAAGCTAGAGAGAGAGAGAGAGACCAAGAAGACCTTATCGCACATGCAGGATACATGTTTTAATAGATGCATAAAAAATGAAATTAAAATGGGCAGAAAAACTAGATGAACTGATAAGGAAAGAAATTAGCAAATGTATTAGTATATCTAAATTGTCATAGATAATAAAATATTAATGTATAACATTGGGTGCTCAGGTTTAAAGAATGTCAAAAGCAAACTTACAACATTATATATTATGACTATCCTCCAAAAAATACATAAAATATTGTAACAATGACTTTTTAAAAACATAAACTTATAGCTAAACTTGTAAAAAGAAAAAGAATCAGGCACCTAAAGTAAAGAGGCATCTGAAATCTAGAAAGTACATTATCCTTCTTTAAAATTAAGAACATATTTAACATAGGCCGTATAAAACATGATCAGTAAAACACAGACATTCGTCTCCTCCTCCTATGATGACCTGACTTCAGGCTTCCTTATCTGTGCAGTGAGGACAACTCTTGTTTTATTGCCTTCTCCATATTAATACATTATTATTATTATTATTATTATTATTTTGAGACAGAGTTTCGCTCTTGTTGCCCAGGCTGGAGTGCAATGGCTCAATCTCAGCTCACTGTAACCTTTGCCTGCCAGGTTCAAGCAATTCTCCTGCCTCAGCCTCCCGAGTAGCTGGGATTACAGGCGTGCACCACCACACCCAGATAATTTTGTATTTTTAGCAGAGAAGGGGTTTGTCCATGTTGTCAGGTTGGTCTCAAACTCCTGACCTCAGGTGATCTGCCTGCCTGGGCCTCCCAAAGCGGTGGGAGTAAAGGCATAAGCCATCGCGTCCAGCCTAACAAATTATTTTTTTAAATTATAACCATTCTTCAAATTTTTGGCTGTGGTCACTGTTGTTTTAAACAGGCTATACATTCTTCTGGGTTCTTTTTTAAAGCTGATGTCTTTCCATTACTAGTTTTTCAGTAGGTGTTTACTTATAAACTGTTTTCTCATATTTGTATAAAAACTGTCTATTGCACTCACAGTCTTGTATGATATTTTGCTGGATATAAAATTTCAAGCAGCATAATTTTTCTTCATTATTTTGAAGATACTCTGTCTTCTGTTATTTTAATATACTTTTCAGTGTAAATGTCTGACACTAATCACTATTCCTGTCTTTTAGTTATCTAAAAGCTTTTAAGATTGTATTTTCTGTTTATTATTTCAGCTTCATTATTGAATGTGTTGATGTGGATTTACTTTTACTGAATAGTATTCAAGTTGCATTTAGACGTGGGACCAGTGGGATAATTCTGAGTCAAATATTTTCAAAGATTTCCAGATTTATGGAAAGTAATTTAATAACATAATTATTGGTTACTCAATTTTTCCAGTATTACTTTCCCACTTTACCACCATTATTTCCTTTATCTTTCTAGTAAGTTTCTTCTGCCTGAATCTTCTTTCTGAGAAAACACCATCAAATTGAAATCATAATATGTAAATTTTTCTTTGCTTCCTTGTTTCTTCCATTACCAAATAATATGGAAGTGCCCCAGTTCTTATACCTTAGTCTTCTACAGTTTTCTATCAACATTCACTTTCCCAGTCAGTTTATCTTATTTTTGGCTTTGAATACCATTGAAAGTCAACATCTTCGTGTCAGAGGTATGCAGAGGTGAGGAAAGATTTGAAATCTGCAAAACTTAAACTCCTTTTTTTTTTGAAATCTGGATTCACACACCCAGATGCATATAATATGATATCTCCACTGAAGATCACATATCCAAAACTGAACTCCTGAATTCCTCCAACAATACCACCATACCCCTCCTCCTTTACTCATTTCTGGCTACTCAATGCTTCCGGTGGTTTACACCTAAAACTTTGAAAACATCTGCTTTTCTTTTTTTTTTTTTTTTTTTTTAATTTTTATTGCATTATAGGTTTTGGGGTACATGTGCAGAACGTGCAAGATAGTTGCATAGGTACACACATGGCAGTGTGTTTTGCTGCCTTCCTCCCCTTCACCCACACTTGGTATTCATCCCCAGGCTATCCCCCCCACCCCCCGCCCACTGTCCCTCCCCCATTTCCCCCAACAGTCCCCAGTGTATAGTAGACCGCCTCTCTGTGTCCATGTGTTCTCATTTTTCTCACCCACCTATGAGTGAGTATATGCAGTATTTCTTTTTCTGTTCTTGTGTCAGTTTGCTGAGAATGATGTTCTCCAGATTCATCCATGTCCTTACAAAGGACACAAGCTCATCATTTTTGATTGCTGCATAATATTCCATGGTGTATATGTGCCACATTTTCCCAGTCCAGTCTATCATCGATGGGCATTTGGGTTGGTTCCAGGTCTTTGCTATTGTAAACAGTGCTGCAATGAACATTCGTGTGCATGTGTCCTTATAGTAGAACGATTTATAGTCTTTTGGATAGATACCCAGTAATGGGATTGCTGGGTCAAATGGAATTTCTATTTCTAGGTCCCTGAGGAATCGCCACACTGTCTTCCACAATGGTTGAACTAATTTACACTCCCACCAACAGTGTAAGAGTGTTCCTATTTCTCCACATCCTCTCCAGCATCTGCTGTCTCCAGATTTTTTAATGATCGCCATTCTAACTGGTGTGAGATGATATCTCAATGTGGTTTTGATTTGCATCTCTCTAATGACCAGTGATGATGAGCACTTTTTCATATGTTTGTTGGCCTCATGTATGTCTTCTTTTGTAAAGTGTCTGTTCATTTCCTTTGCCCATTTTTGAATGGGCTTGTTTGTTTTTTTTTTCTGTAAATCTGTTTGAGTTCTTTGTAAATTCTGGATATCAGCCCTTTGTCAGATGTATAAACTGCAAAGATTTTTTCCCATTCTGATGGTTGCCGATTCACTCTAGTGACTGTTTCTTTTGCCGTGCAAGGCTGGTTCAACATACGCAAGTCTATAAACATCATTCACCACATAAACAGAAGCAAAAACAAAAACCACATGATTATCTCAGTTGACGCAGAGAAGGCATTTGACAAAATTCAACAGCCCTTTCTGGTAAAAACGCTCAATAAACTTGGTATTGATGGAACATATCTCAAAGTAATAAAAGCTATTTACGACACACCAACAGCCAGTATCATACTTAATGGGCAAAAACTGGAAGCATTCCCTTTGAAATCCGGCACTAGACAAGGATGCCCTCTCTCACCACTCCTATTCAACATAGTACTGGAAGTTCTAGCCAGAGCAATCAGGAAAGAAAAAGAAATAAAGGGTATTCAAATAGGAAAGGTGGAAGCCAAATTGTCTCTATTTGCAGACGACATGATAGTATACCTAGAAGACCCCATCACCTCAGCCCAAAAGCTCCTGCAACTGATAAACAACTTCAGCAACATCTGCTTTTCTTTAATCAACCACATACAGTACTGTCTCCTCTACCTTCTAAGTGTGTCCAGAATGTGACCATTTTTCTGCAACTCCTGCCACCACCTTGGTCAAGGACAATATTTCTCCTGCCTACATTAGCACAAGAGCTCCCTAACTTACCTCCATGTTTTTGCACTTGCCCATCTGAAATCTGTTTCCTGTATAGCATATAAAGTGACTCTTCAAAACTTGTCTCATTGTGTCACTCCTCTGTCCAAATTACCTCACTGACTTTTTACCTCATTCAGAAAACCCAAATACCTTAGCAGAGCTTGCCAATGCCCACCAGATGGGAGCTTCCATTGCCTGTCTAACTTCCTTTCCTGCTTCGTCTTATTTACTCTACTCAGGCCAAAATGTTCCCTCTTCTTAAAATGTTCTCCACTCAATTATCCTAATGGTGATTTCCCTCACTTCCTTCAAGTAATTTTACAAATATCACTTTTCTTATGGACCCTACACTTGGCACCATAGTTATAATTGCAAACCACCTTTATCCCATGTACAAATCTTCCTCTTTTTTTTTTTTTTTTAGATGGAGTCTCAACTCTGTTTCCCAGGCTGGAGTGCAGTGGCTTGATCTCAGCTCACTGCAAACTCCACCTCCCAGGTTCATGTGATTCATCTGCCTCAGGCTCCTGAGTAACTGAGACCACAGGCACCTGCCACTACACCCAGATAATATATTCTATTTTTTAGCAGAGATGGGGTTTCACCATTTGGCCTAGTTGGTTTTGAGCTCCTGCCCTTGTGATTCGCCCACCGCAGCCTCCCAAAGTGCTGGAATTACAGGCTTGAGCCACCCCTCCCAGCCTATGCACAAATATTTCTATATTTCTCTCACACATTTTGTTTTTGAAAATGTTTATCTCCTATTAAAATATCCTTAACTTACTAATTTTATTATCTCTTTCCACCAACAAGAATGATAGATATATTGGGCAGAGATGTTTTTCTTTTTTATTTCTAATGTAAATCCAGCACTCAGGATAGTTTAGAATACATAGTAGATTCACAATTAGTATTTGTTTTATTTTTATTTTTTATTATACTTTAAGTTCTGGGGTAAATGTGTAGAACGTGCAGGTTTGTTACATAGGTATACACATGCCATGGTGGTTTGCTACCTCCATCACCCCATCATCTACATTAGGAATTTCTCCTAATGTTAGCCCTCTCCAATCTCCCTACCCCCTGCTATCCCTTCCCTAGCCCCTCACTACTCAATAGGCCCTGGTGTGTGATGTTCCCCTCCCTGTGTCCATGTGTTCTTATTGTTCAACACCCACTTATGAGTGAGAACATGTGGTGGTTGGCATTCTGTTCTTGTGTCAGTGTGCTGAGAATGATGGTTTCCATCTTAATCCATGTTCCTGCAAAGGACATGAACCCATCCTTTTTCATGGCTGCATAGTATTCCATGGTGTATATGTGCCGCTTTTCTTTATCCAGTTTATCGTTGATGGGCATTTGGATTGGTCCCAAGTTTTTACTCTTGTAAACAGTGCGACAATAAACATATATGTGCATGTGTCTTTATAATTTAATGTTTTATAATCCTTTGGGTATATATCCAGAAATAGGATTGCTGGGTCAAAGGGTATTTCTATTTCTAGATCGTTGAGGAATCGCCACACTGTCTTCCACAATGGTTGAACTAATTTATACTTCCACCAACATTGTAAAAGCGTTCCTATTTCTCCATATCCTCTCTAGCATCTGTTGTCTCCAGATTTTTTAATGATTGCCATTCTAATTGGCATGCGATGGTATCTCAATGTGGTTTTAATTTGCATTTCTCTAATAATCAATGATGATGAGCTTTTTGTTATGTTTGCTGGCTGCATAAGTGTTTTCTTTTGAGAAATGTCTATTCATATATTGTACCCACTTTTTCATGGCCTTGTTTGTTTTTTTCTTGCAAATTTGTTTAAGTTCTTTGTAGATTCTGGTTATTAGACCCTTGTTAGATGGGTAGTTTGCAAAATTTTTCTCCCATTCTGTAGGATGCCTGTTTACTGTGATGATACTTTCTTTTGCTGTGCAGGAGCTGTTTAGTTTAATTAGCTCTTGTTTGTCAATTTTTGCTTTTGTTGCCATTGCTTTTGGTGTTTTCGTCATGAAGTCCTTGCCTATGCCTATGTCCTTAATGGTATTGCCTAGCTTTTCTTCTAGGGTTTTTATGGGATTAGGTCTTATGTTTAAATGAATGAATGAGGAATGGATATGTGTGTTTGTGTGCATGTCTCCATGAAAAGTTCTGAAATGATGAATATGTAGCTAGTAATGGGAAAGTTGGATATATTTTAAATCAGAAGAATGAAGTCATGGAGAGAAGTATATGAAGACCTAGGAGGGAATAATAGTAAAATAATGTATTAAAAGAAATGGGAAGGGATTAAATACAGCTCATTGATTCAAAATGATGAAGTTTCAGGCAGAGATGCCCATGTCCAATTGGGAATACCTATGCAAACCATTATTAAAATGCACACAGTGTTGGATATACATGGACTAGTCAATAATGTAAGCCAAAATGAATAAAATATCCTAATATCATCATCTTGTAAATTATCATGCTGTGTTACAAGTTAAACCAAAAAATTACAAAAGCAACAAGACAGCCTATCTCTTGATTTCTTAAAACTTAGTACCTGAGAATACTATTCATCAGAAAGCAAAAAATATCAGAACAAATTCTGTAGTACTTCACTGGCTTCATTAAAGTGAGTTTAGTTATACCATATTAAGGTATGTAAATTTGTATTTGATTCTATATATTTTCAGCAAAGGAGCTATAAGAACCATGTGAAAATGTATCTCACCCTAATTTGTGGTTGATGTTATTTTCATTGACTTCCTTCAAAAACATTGCTGATGTTTCTTATATTCAGTTTTCATCCCGAGGATTTCCCTGTAATTGCACTTGGTGCCAATTTCATATTGAGAATTATCAGTATCACAGTGCTAAATTTGAGTAGAAAAAATTTGTGTGCATGTTACCATTTATTAATTAAGTATAAAATGGTCCCCTTCCAGGTTTTTATAAGGATCTGGAATTTACCCCAGAAATTAATTACATTCCTTTTTACCATCACTAACTAAATTATTCATGAAAGCTTGTGGGGATTAATTCTAAATTATTATATTACTAAAAAGAAGTCCATATGATCAAGTTAAAATGGAAATGGCAAAAGGAGTGAAACCTCTAATCATTCTGAAACAATTATTTTTGGGTTATCACCTTATTTGATTTTATTGCTTCTATGTAATTATTCCTTCAGAAATTAGATGCAGATGTTTTCATCAGAAATGGCTGACATAGCTTATAAAAGATGAGATAGCTTCATTTATCCAGAATTTATGCAGAAAAAAATGTTTCCTAAAAATAAAGCCAATAAACATGAAATAAGTAAACCAAAATATTTTTGACCAGTTACATAGATATAAACCACAATATGAAAATGATATGCACTTATAGATAAAATGTGCATGCATTTAAGACATTATATGACCAAATGTAAAGCATTACTATTGTTTAAAAGGTTATATAACTAAGACTACATCTTTATTTTTAATTTCATTTTGTATTTTTTTTTCCATGGGAGAATTTCTGGTGCATGGACTTGCAGATAATACTCAGAAAAACATGTTGGAAGAGGATGTTTTTCCATCCATGCCTTTGGCAACAGAAGAATTATATGTAAATGAACGTGTTTATATGTGTATCATGTAAAAATGCAAGTAGGGATAGTGTTTGGAACAAAAAGAAATAATGATTTATTGAAATATATTTTATTCTATATTTATTTGGTAAAGGCAATTTTTGTTGCAATTTTTTTTTTGAGGTGGAGTTTTGCTCTTTTGCCCAGGCTGGAGTTCAATGGTTTGATCTCTGCTCACTGCAAACTCTGACTCCTGAGTTCAAGTGATTCTTCTGCCTCAGCCTCCCTAGTAGCTGAGATTACAGGCGTGCCCCACCATGCCCAGCTAATTTTTTGTATCTTTAGTAGGCACTGGGTTTCAACATGTTGGCCAGGCTGGATTTGAAATCCTGACCTCATGATCTGCCCACGTCGGCCTCGTAAAGTGCTGGGATTACAGGAGTGAGCCACCATGCCTGGCCTTCAATTCATATTATTTACCTAATACAGGGTTTTGCTCTGTCACTCAGACTGGAGAGCAGTGGTGCTGTCACTGCTTGTTGCAGCTTCAACCTCCTAGGCTCAAGGGATCTTCTTGCCTCAGCCTCCTGAGCAGCTGGAACTACAGGCATGGTCCACCGTGCCTGGCTAATTTTTCTCCTTCTCCTCCTCCTCTTCCTCCTCCTCCTTGTCCTCCTTCTCCTCCTCCCTCTCCCCCTCCTCCTATTCTCCTCCTTCATTGTTGTTTGTAGAGACAGTATCTTGCTGTGTTGCCCAGGCTGGTCTCTTGCCTTAGCTTCCCAAAATGGAATTTTAAGTGTGAGCCATAGCACCCAGCCACAAAGGATACTTTTAAATGAGATTTGTGATGAATCAATTGATACAAGAAGGTTTTCGAGCCTTATTTATTCTGACTATTTAGATATTTCACCATTTTACAACCAAGACCACCGTGCATATTGTACATAAACCTTGTTTTTACTTGGGGCTCTATGCTGTTTCCTTTCATTTCCTTCTATTTATCTTTTATGTCAGGTCTATTGAAGCATTTGCCAACAATGACGTTCCCCCTTTTTAATGTACAATTCAATGAGTTTTGACAAACACATGAAGTATGTTAAAGCAGTACAATTAAGATATAGAACAGTTAGATCAATTCCTGAAGTTTCTTTATGCCTTTTTATTTGGTTGTTTTTTTTTATTGTGGGTTTTGTTGTTGTTGTTGTTTTATTTTGTTTTTGTTTGTTTGGGTTGCTATCTTTTGAACGCTCTAGCCCTGGTTGGTCACTGGTCTGGATTCCATTCTTATTGCTTTCCCTTTTCTAGAAAGCCACACAAATGGAATCACAGAATATACAGCCTTTTGGGTAGGTCTTCTTTCATTTAGTATAAAGAATTTGAGAAATCTCCATGATGTTGCACATGTCAGAAATTTGTTTTTTTTTTAAAGTTGCTTAGTAGTATATTGTACAGATGTGTTACAGTGTGTTTACTCTAATTAGATTAAATATATTTAATTTGTCTCAATAATTGCCAAACTACTATAGATATGCATATATAGCTTATTTTGTGAACTTAACAGACAATAGCTTGGCAAGGCTTGGCAACAATATGAAGTAACTGAAAATCTAATACATTCTTGGTGGAAATGCAAAATTATAAAACTACTCCAGATAACAGTTTGGTGGTTTCTTATAAAGTTAGACATACACTTACTATGGCATGTAACAATCTAATTTAAGGTATTTTTATTTTTTTTAAATATTTTATTGCATTTTAGGTTTTGGGGTATGTGTGAAGAACATGCAGGATTGTTGCATAGGTACATACATGGCAATATGGTTTGCTGCCTTCCTCCCCATCACCTATATCTGGCATTTCTCCCCATGTTATCCTTCCCCAACTTCCCACCCCACCGCTGTTCTTCCCCTAGTTCCCCCTACAGACTCAGGTGTGTGATGCTCCCCTCCCTGTGTCCATGTGTTCATATTGCTCAACACCCACCTAAGAGTGAGAACGTGTGGTGTTTGATTTTCTGTTCTTGTTTCAGTTTGCTGAGAATGATGGTTTCCAGGTTCATCCATGTCCCTACAAAGGACATAAACTCATCATTTTTTATGGCTGCATAGTATTCCATTGTGTATATGTGCCATGTTTTCCCTGTCCATTCTGTCATCGATGGACATTTGGGTTGGTTCTAGGTCTTTGCTATCATAAACAGTGTCACAATGAACATAATGTGTGCATGTGTCCCTATAATAGAATGATTTATAATCCTTTGGCTATATACCCAGTAATGGGATTGCTGGGTCAAATGGAATTTCTATTTCTAGGTCCTTGAGGAATCGCCACACTGTCTTCCACAATGGTTGAACTAATTTACACTCCCACCAACAGTGTAAAAGTGTTCCTATTTCTCCACATCCTCTACAGCATCTGTTGTCTCTGGATTTTTTAATGATTGCCATTCTAACAGGCATGAGATGGTATCTCAATGTAGTTTTGATTTGCATTTCTCTAATGACCAGTGAAGATGAGCATTTTTTCATATGTTTGTTGACCTCATATATGTCTTTTTTTGAAAAGTGTTGGTTCATATCCTTTTTGAATATGACCTCATATATGTCTTTTTTTGAAAAGACCTCATATATGTCTTTTTTTTTGAAAAGTGTTGGTTCACCCACTTTTGAATGAATTTGTTTGTTTGTTTTCTTGTAAATCTGTTTTAGTTCTTTGTAGATTCTGGATATTAGCCCTTTGTCAGATGGGTAGATTGCAAAAATTTTTTCCCATTCTGTTGGTTGCTGGTTTACTCTAATGATTGTTTCTTTGGCTGTGCAAAAGCTCTGGAGTTTAACTAGATCGCATTTGTCTATTTTGGCTTTTGTTGCCAGTGTTTTTGGTGTTTTACTCATGAAGTCCTTGCCTATGCCTATGTCCTGAATGGTTTTGCCTAGGTTTTCTTCTAGGGTTCTTATGGTGTTAGGTATTTTTAAAGGAAAAGGAAAACTCTTGTTTTCTAATATGCTTATTTGCTATTCATGCATCCTATTTTGTGAAATCTCTTTTCAAGTCTTTGTCCCTTCTTAAATTGAGGTTGCTGTTGTCATTGTTGTTATGTATTCTAGATATAAATCTTTTGTCTGATAAGTATTTCACATGTATTTATTTCCAGTTTGTGGATGTTGTTTCTCATTTATTTAAATGCCTTTGTTTTAAGAAGAGCAGAACTTTTTACATTCTATGATATACAACTTAATTATTTAATGAACCATGCTTTTCTTAAATCATACCTATACCTAAGAAACATTTGCCTACCCCAAAGAGTTTTTCAGCTTATTTAATTCTAGAAAGTTTATGATTTTAGGTTATGCATTTAGGGCTTAATCCATTTTGAGTTAGTTTTTGCCTAAAGTGAAAAAGAAAGAAATTATGAGTTATTTTTTCCACATGAATATCCAATTGCTCCAGCGGAATTTGTTGATAAAATTCTTCTTCATTCATTAAATTACCTTTAAAGTTTGTAGAAAATCAACTGACCCTATGTGTATAGGTTTATTTCTGAGTATTAGTCTGTTTCATTGATATTTGTGTTTATACTTTACAAATACCATTCTATGCTGATTACTGTAATTGGAAGTCTTTGTTTACAGGATTCTTTTTCCTTGGCAGGATTTTAATGATATCACTTCATTGTTTTTTGATATATACAGTTTCCAAATAGAACTAACAGTTATGTTGAGCAAAGTCACTGACTACAAAGTTTAATTTACAGAAAACAGTAGTGTTTTCATATAGTAGCAATGACCATTTGGAAATTACAAGTTTTAAATGTTCACACATGCAAATATGTATAAATATAACAAATCTACCAAAATGTATTTACTGCTAGCGAGATCTATTTACTGTAGTAAATCTTAAATAATAAATGAGCATTTCTAACTGTACCATTTTTACAAAACTGATTTTTCTCATCTTGTTTCATTGCTTTCTATATACATTTTAGTATTTATTTATTGATTTTTTCCAAAAAAATCAAACAAAATGATACATGCTGGCATTTTGATTCAGATTGTTTATTCTATAGACTTATTTAGAAAAATTGGCTTCTTTTAAGTATTGAATCTTCAGGTCTATGAAACTGACATATTCCCTTTTTTGGTTTCATTTCTATATCAGTATTTTATTCTTTCCAGGAATCAGTCTTGATAGTAGGAAACATATTTTGGTAGATTTGTTGGATTTATATATAATTGCATGAATGGACATTTAAAATTTTTAATTTCCAACTGGTCGTTGGTACAATATGGAAACACTATTGTTTTCTGTAAACTAACTTTGCAGTCAGTGATCTTGCTCAACATAACTGTTAGCTCTATTTGTAAACTATGTATATCAAAACATGAAGTGACTTTATTAAAATACTAACATGGAAAAAGAATCCTGTAAAAAAATACTCCTACATTTAGCATGTTAAGTAGTTCAATTTTATTTTAACATAGATATGAATAATTAAATTACATGTCATAAACCCCAAGGTAATTATTAATTTTTAAGTGTATAAATAATCAGTCCATGTTGGTGATAAATTGGATAAAAATAATATTAATCAGGCAGTAAAAAAGAAACAGAAATTAAAAGAATAAAATATGAGAAAAATGGTAGACATTATTCCAATAATATCATTAAAATCCAATAAAACTGAAATATACTTGAGCATACATTTAAAAAGATTACACTTAAATGACCAAAAATGTAAATAAGTGCTCATCTAATTTACTATAAAAACTTAGAATTTTTAGGATTCTCATATGCTAGTATCAGAAATTAATATTTCTACAAATATGGAATTATTTTCTAAACTTAAAGATAAATATATGTTAGCTTATTTGTCTTCCTTTTAGATATATGTGCCCCCAATATATGTGCATCTATATACAGACAAGCAAAAATATTCATGGCATCAGTACACATAATAGCCAAAATCTAGAAACAACCTAAAAGTTCCATCAATACAAAAATAGAAAAATAAATTTTGTTATAATTACAAGATCAAATACTGTATAAACAGTGAGAATAAACTACAACCATATGTAACATAGACACATTTTTAAGTATGTAGTGTAATAAAATAAATTGGACACAAAAATGTATAATGAATCATTTTATTTATGTAGACTTCTAAGTACAGGAAAACATAAATGTAGAAAATGCATAAAGCAACAAAACTCTACAAAAGCAAGGATATGTTTATCAAAAAGTTAAGGAAGTGGTCAACTTTGATGAGACGAGGGAATTCACAGTGAGGAATGGTAAAAAAAGAGCCTTCTGGAATTTTGACATTGACATTGTTTTACGTAATCATTAGTGTAATGGCTATATGAATGTGGTTTTACAAAATTACAGCTCTACAGTTTTGCTATGTGTAGTTTTCTATTTGAGCATTATATTTCACTATATGTATAAATTATATATTATATATAAATATATATATAATATACATATTATGGTTCTAGATAAACTTGGCTTTGTAACCAATAATAACTAAGTCATACTTCTTCCCCCGTATCCCACATTAAAATGCATGACATACACAACATACCAAGTCACTGTCAATGACAAAAACGCCAATGATCTGCCAGAGAGCAAACACAACTTTTACATATGAATACATGGAAAGAAATCTGAAGCTGTGCACTAGAGGCAGAAAAAGACATGGCAACTGAAATGCCTTCTCATTCTTCTCTACATGCATAGACTTTACACGTATATGTTTATTGCAGAACAGAATGACAATGAGCATGGAAAATATTTGTTGAAATTAACCTGCATTGTTTCTATTTTTCATAGTGTTAATTTTAGTATCTCTTTCAATCTCTTGACATGAATAATGGTGTATAAGTAGTAGGAACGTCACCATCCCAGAAACTAAAACTCAAAACAACAACAACAACAACAAACAACAGTTGATCTTGGGATGTTTGGTACCTGTGCACTGTTTTGACCAAATCATAAGTAAAGTTGCTTTAAAATTCCTCTAAAATATAACCTGATACTTTATAGTATTGATAGATAATGGCATCTAAATATTCCAGTAATATTAAAATAGTGGTAAATTTTTTATAATACTGATAAAATAAATGAAAAAGATCCAGCCAGTCAATTAGTGGTGAAGAGGAATCTACCTCCCACTATTAAAATAATTACAAGGGCCAATATTACACTTCTGCATTATACAAGGAGACTAAAGAAATAGATTCAGAGAAAATATGCAGTTTCGAAATATACCGTAAAACTGAAATTTAGAAAGCATGTACTTAGTTATTTCGGTAAGTTTACTAATTATTGAAATATAGAGTCTTCATAATGAGAAAGTTGAGATACTTTAAAAAGAAATGTGGATGCAGTTAAAAGAGAAATGGATGTTATAGAAAACGTTTTGGAATAAGAGAAGAATAGTGTTTCAGGAAGAATTCAAATGAAACAGCAAAATTTAAATTTCCATTAATAAACAAAATGAACTGTGGTAATGTTATTGGAAAAAATTAAACCAATCTCTAACAACAGAACTTGAGAGATTTTCTCAGAAAAAAAGAGAAAAAAAGTTTTTGGAAATGTGTATGAGTGTGTGTGTTGTGTGAAACAACATGAACCACAGAGGAAAGAGAGGAGAGAAAAAGAAAGAGATTGTGTGATAATACTGACATTTTTGAAGACCACAGAGAAAAAACAAGTGGCACGGGAGTAGTAAACAAACATAGTCTAAGTCTCTTCTGAGGTGAAGAAAGGATATATTATTTTAATCAAAAGTGGACAATGAATAGCAAGAAAACGTCTTGAAAAGAAAAGGACAGAGAGGCGGAAGAGATGACTAAATAGAAGGCTCTACAGGTTGTCCCCTTTGCAAGGACACCAACTTAACCACTATCTACATAAAATTGGTACCTTCATAAGAGCCAAGAGTTAGGTGAATAGTCACCAGACCTGGTTTTAAATTCATAATGCTGAAAAAGGCACTAAAGATGGTAGAAAAGACAGTCTTGAATGGCTAATGCCACCCCTTGCCCATTCCCTGGCAGCAGCCTTACAGCATGGAGAGAGAATCCAGTGGTCACCTTTACATTTCCTTCCATGTATTCATGTGCTCCTGGGAGAGGAAGAGCACAGCAATTCTGAGACATTGCATTGAACTCTGTGCTGCCCTGGTACAGCTGCAAGTAAAACCAGGCGAAACTCACCTGATGCAAGTTCTGGCAAGCCTTGCCACCACAGGGGCTAATATGTTCTGGGGCCTTAAATAAACTTGAAATGCAGTCTAGGTCCCAAAGACTGACTCTCCTAGGTCAGTCCTAGTGCTGACCTAGGCTCCAAGCCAGTGAACTTGCGGGCAGATAACTTAGACACCAGCCCAGGCAGCTAAGTAAGTGCCTGTGCCACCCCTCACCCAAACCCAGGCTGCATTCGGACTCTAAAAGAGGCCCCTTCCTTGTGCTTAAGGAGGGGTTATGAAAGAATGAAGAGGCCTTTGTGTTGCATCTTTGATACTAGGTCAGTCATAGTAGGATAGGGCCTTCACTAGTCAGACACATAAGGCCTGCTTTCCAGGTTCTAGTTCCCGGATGACATTGCTTTACACACACTAGGCCAGGATGGAACTTTTTTTTTTTTTGAGACAAAGTCTTGCTCTGTCTCCAGTCTGGAGTGCAACGGCATGATCTCAGCTCACTGCAACCTCTGCCTCCCATGTTCAAGCAATTCTCCTGCCCCAGCCTCCCAAGTAGCTGGGACCATAGGCATGCTAATTTTTGTAATTTTAGTAGAGATAGGGGTTCTCCATGTTGATCAGGCTGGTCTTGAACTCCCAACCTCGAGTGATCTGCCCATCTCTGCCTCCCAAGGAACTTGCTATCTTGAAGGAAGGACCCATCCCTGGCAGGAGTCATCACCTGCTGACTGATGAGCTGTTGGACTCCAAGTAACCAGCAGTGATACCCAGGCCATACACTGTGGGTCTTGGGTGAGACTCTGAGACTAGCTGGCTTCAGGTGATATGCAGCACAGTCCCAGCTGTTCTGGCTATGGGGAGAAACTCCTTTTGTGTGAGGGAAGCAGAAGAAACAGTAAAGGGGAGTTTGACTTGCATCCTTAGGTACCACTTCAGTCACAGTGGGTTAGAACACCAAGTGGGCTCTTGGATGGCAGGCTTTGGCTCTCAGATGGCATTTCTGGACCTGTCCTGGGCCAGAGGGGATCCCGTTTCCCTGAAGGGTGAGTCCTAGGCCAAGCAGTACTCACCACAAGCTTACTTAAGAGCATTTGGGCCTTAAGTGACTATCAGTGGGTAGCCTGCACGTACTCCCTGTGAGCTGCTCATGATGGTGGCCATGTGGTGAAGCTTCTGTATGTCAGCAGAGAATAATCTGAAAAAGAAATCAAGGAAGTAATCCCATTTGCAATAGCCATAAATAAAATAAAATACCCAAGAATAAATTTAGCCAAAGAAATGAAAGCTGTCTACAATAAAAATTATAACAAATTGATGCAAGACATTGAAAAAGTCACAAAAAAGTTCATGATTAAAATGATCAATATTGTTAAAATATCCATATTACGCAAAGCAATCTACAGATTTCATGCAACCTCTATCAAAATACCAATGATAGTCTTCACATAAATAGAAAAACAATCCTAAATTATATCTAGGAACCACAAAGGACCCAGAGTAGCTAAAGTTATCTGAAGCAAAAAACAACAGAACTGGTGGAATCATGTTACCTGACGTTAAAGTATACTACAGAGCTATAGTAATCAAAACATCCTGGTATTGGCATAAAACGAGACACTGAAGTCAGTGGAACAGAATAAAGAATCCAGAGATAAATCCATACATCTACAGTGGACTCATTTTTGACAAAGATACCAAGACAGTTTCTTCAATGAATGATGCTGGAAAAAACTGGATATCCATATGCAGAAGAAAGAAACTTGACCCCCATCTCTTGCCATACTCAAAATCAAGTGAAAATGGGTTAAAGACAAATCTAAGACCATCCACTGTGAAAGTACTAAAGTAAACTCTGCAGGACATTGGACTGGGCAAAGATTCCTTGAGTAATACACCATGAGCACGAGCAGAGGCAACCAGAGTGAAAATGGACAAATGGGACCACATCAGGTTAAAAAGCTTCTGTACAGCAAGGGAACAATCAACAAAGTGAAGAGACAACTTACAGAATGGAAAAAAATATTTACAAATTACATCTCTGAATAACCAGAATATATAAGGAGCTCAAACATCTCTGTAGGAAAACATATAGTAACCTAATTTTAAAGATAGGCAAAATGGGCATGTTATTGCACACCTGTGGTTCCAGCTGCTCACAGGTTTGAGGTAGGAGGATTGCCTGAGCCAAGGAAGTGGAAGATGCAGTGAGCTGAGATCACACCACTGCACCCCAGATTGAATGACAAAGCAAGACCTGATCTCACCAAACAACAAAAACAAAAAACCTGAAAGAATAAAAAATAAACTTCCTACTCTTTCCATCAATAATGAACCATAATATTTGTATACAATGTCATTATATATGTATGTAATACTCTATCACTTTAAAGGTAAAATATACTTTCACATCTTATTACATCTGATCACTTGTAATTCAGCATATTACACATGTTTTGTTTTCTTAATTTACCAGAGAGAACTTTTATGGAAATTAATTTTGTTTCTCATCAAGTTTGAGATCTCATTGAAAATTGAAAGCAAGGAAGTAGTCAGTCATGACCTGGAAAAATGCTAGAAGAAATGTGGCATACTTGGTATCTCTTCATATTGAGCTTTGTGAAAACAGAGAAGCAGAGGGTCACAGAGAAAACGGTTAGCTTAGGAGTTTATCAGATGAAATGCCTAGATCTTTCATTGAAACTAAAATTTCTGATGTAGAATTTCTACTCTTGCAATGTTTGAAATAAATGGATTTTTGCTTTACTTTTGTAAAGTAAAAATGTTCTTCCGTAAATACACATTTAGATTCAAAATAGAAATGGCTTTATATAGAATCTGGAAGTCAATTTTTCTAAGTTTTATGAGCCTATGATTACTTTTCCTTTATTTGTTGCATGTTTTCTCTTTAAATCTTCAATTAAGTTATGGTAAAAGCAAACTGTTTTATTTTAGATAATAAAATATTGGATATTATTGAGTTTTGTAGCCTATTTCTGTTAAATGATGGTTAAATTACTGACTCATATACAGTAATTTTTTCCCTCATTTTGTCATTTGATGAAAGTTGTAAGCTCTTTAATGAATCAATTTTCTAGCCTCATTGTACTTCTCAATTTTAACGTTTTCATTATCTATGGTTTGGCACCCCAGATAGCCCATTTTAGAGGTTTATTTCTCTAGAAATAAGTAATTCATTTTCATATTATGAAAATTAAAAAAATCAATGTGGACTTGCTCATGCATAGCAAACCCACCTTAATTATGTAGCTTCTGCAGGTGAGGTTACTGAATTAATTCTTGCCTGTCTTGACTCCTTATATAAATAAGAGCTAGATTATCTTATATATAGATTCAGGGCAAGCCCTTCTTCAATACTTAATTACCTCTCCCATGCTGTCTTCCTTAACGATAGTGTATGAAATCAATTCTACAACATCCTCTGTGATAGCATACACACAAATTATTTTATGTTAAAAAACTATACATCCTTTGGTCTGGGACTTATACTTTTTTTTAATTGTACTTTAGGTTCTGGGGTACATGTGCAGATCATGTAGGATTGTTGCATAGGTACACACATGGCAATGTGGTTTGCTGCCTCCATCCCCCTGTCACCTACATCTGGCATTTCTCCCCATGTTATCCCTCCCTGACCTCCCAACCTGCCCCTGCTGTCCCTCACTTGGTCCCCTCAACAGACCCCAGTGTGTGATGCTCCCCTCCCTGTGTCCATGTGTTCTCTTTGTTCAACACCTGCCTATGAGTGAGAACAAGTGGTGTTTGATTTTCTGTTACTGTGTCAGTTTGCTGAGAATTTGAAATGGTGAGATGTGTTTTTCATATTTTCCCTGTATCAGAACTTGCAATTTCCTCTTCATAATGTCAGTTTTCCATCAGAGTATATGCAAGCAATACACAGTAGTTTTCTTGTACCATCGCTTCTTTACTAAATTGTTTGGCTTTTTATTTTTTCACACTGTTTGTTTCAAGTAAAGGGAATCTCCCATTCTTATTGCCATTCTTTTTTTTATTTTTTCTAGAGTCTGTCACTCAGGCTAGAGTGTACAATGGCATGATCTTAGCTAGCTGCAATGTTTACCTCCTGGGTTAAAGTGATTCTCCTGCCTCAGCCTCCTGAGTAGCTGGGACTACAGGCATGTGCCACCAAACCCAGCTAGTTTTTGTAGTTTTAGTAGAGATATGGATTTGTCATGTTGACCAGGGTTGGTCTCAAACTCCTGATCTCAAGTGATCCGTCCACCTTGGCTTTCCAAAGTGCTGGGATTACAGGCATGAGCCACCATGCCCAGCCTGTCATTCTTAATAGGTCATGTTATAGGCACACATGACCTATTAAAAGACATATTAAATTTTGTTATCTCATATTTTTCTATAATCCAGTAGCAAATAAGAACAATTCTTTTTCATTGAGTATGTTGCATTTCCTTTTTATCAGATTAGTTCACAATCACATAATCAGAAATGCAACTTTTAGGATCCCCCAGATGTTATAAGTGCTATTAAATTATAGATGTCTGTAGAAATGAGATCAGTGTAGTTTCTGAAGTATTCAAATTATTAATTCTTAAAATTTAGGTTGTGTGTCATTTATGAAACACATGAATTCGACTTCTTAAAAAATCAGCTTATTATATTGGTCAGATAAGATGAATATTTTAATAAATGGTGTTGATTGCCAGATATTTATTTTCAAAAAGATAAAATTAAATTCATGCCTCATACATCAAACAAAGATAAATTTCAAACAGTTTTTATACCTAAATGTACTAGAAGGAAACAGGTAATTTCCTTTATAATCATAATGCAGGAAGTATTTTAGCTTCAACTTGAAAACTAAATCCTTTTAAAAAATTCAGTAAATTAAACTACACATACATCTCTTTTTTTTTTTTTTGAGACAGAGTTTCGCTCATTACCCAGGCTGGAGTGCAATGGTGCAATCTCGGCTCACCGCAACTTCCACCTCCTGGGTTCAGGTAATTCTTCTGCCTCAGCCTCCTGAGTAGCTGGTATTACAGGCACGCACCACCATGCCCAGCTAGTTTTTTGTATTTTTAATAGAGATGGGGTTTCACCATGTTGACCAGGATGGTCTCAATCTCTTGACCTCATGATCCACCCGCCTCTGTCTCCCAAAGTGCTCGGATTACAGGCTTGAGCCACCGCACCCAGCTACATATACATTTTAAAACCTCCTATATTAACAGAATAGTATCCAAGAAGGAAGCACCATTTACATTCCAAAATGTGGTATCTAAATATAGCTTCGTACTGAAAGCAGTTATAATGGGTCTCCAGAAAATCATCGTTTTTAGTGTGAGAAAGTATTTATGTACCACATTCTGGAATGGGAATACATATATGTAATGTATGTATGCACACATATAGATATATATCTTCAGCATATATATATAATATTCTTGGAACAATTTGAAATACCAGGCTTGAGGGACCAGAAAGAGAAGAAAACTAATGTGTCATAATAATAGGATACAAGGACCATTGTGAAAGAAATACTAGTATCCAAAGTCGGGATGATTTCAACATTAATGCATATATATCCATAATAACATTAAAAAGGTACAAAAATTTACCTCATTTGTAGCAAAGGGAAGTTGCTATCGAACCAAATTCTTATTTTAAAAATATTTTACTACACTTAGAGAATCAAGTTTTAGCTGTACATTTTGAATTGGAACTATATTTTCAATGTATCCATACATTGTTTTGATTTATGAAAACTCTTCTTTATAGAATAATGATAACTGATTAATATAGAAGAAATTAGAAAATTAGAAAATTGCTATTGACCAGGGCAATAATAATCAATGGATGCCAAAATTATTAGATGTAAGTTTATGTGAAACTGAACACACATAGAGTGCCAAAATATTGGATTAAAAATTACATATGATTTGAAAGGACATGGAATTTTGCAGTAAAAACTCAGTCTTTTAATACTTTTTAAGTGATCAATTATAACATCATTAATAAAGGGGCATTCACACATTGCAGGTTTTCGGCTCCATTTGAATGAAAAAATACACAATGTCACTTAGGGAGTATTCTTGCCAAAATATTCCATCCAAATCTAGTTGATCATTTCAATCCAACTCCCATTTCAAATAAGCAATGAAAATATTTACTATATGAACTATATTTCTCAAGGAAACAATGTGTCTAAAAGTTTGGACCTCAAAACAAAAACAAAAAACAGAAAAAATGACCTTTCTTAAAAAATAAAATAAAAACAATGCATTTAAACAATAACATAAAAAGGTTCAGAGGGACTGTCATCAGTTAAAAAAGACACATAACTTATCAAGAAACAAGTCCACATTCAGAACTTACATTTACATTAATCTGACGTAATTTAGTTTTGAGACACTAGCATTAAATATTGTCTTTGAGATAATTTTGAATATGGACCTAATACTAGATCAAGTTTTTAAAATATGGTTAATAGTTGTTCAAGTGACACTTTGGTTCACAGGATGAGGTATAATAATGTAATTTGTCTGAACATGACATTGGATGCTTTCTCTAGTTGCCTAGATCAAGAGCAATCTAGAATCAGTGATCCCCACTTCTTTGCAAACTGAAAATATTATGGGACTGATTGCCTTCTTCTTTCAACATATAACCTTGTTTTATGTGTGATTCTGTTTAAAGACACCCTATTAAATATACATTATTGACTCATGAACATTGAACTCATAGCCAATAACAGTACCATTCATCATCCCTGAGTGAAGCCCATCTAACATACACAAGGAGGCAAATTACAGCCCTCTCATATGTAAGAACAGTATACAACACTTCAGCACTATGCTTGGGGATTATTTTAAGCAGCAAAATCACTGGGAAAAAGCACAGAAATGTGAAAATGTAGTACTAAATAGACCACAAGAAAGACACTTTTTTATGACATGAGATCTGAAATAAGAAGGCAGAAGATGACTTTGTTTGACCTCAGCTGGGAACATGGATGTCGGTAGCATCAGTTTTTTTGGCAGTTCTGTGCATGTGCATGTTCACGAATGATTGTGAAGGTGGTATAAGTATTGATTTGGATGTCACAAATCAATTGCAAATACAAAATGCACAAATATTGAAGACTCTGTCCGTCTTTGAAAATATTACTGTTACTCTTATTATTCATATCAGCATTGCCTATTCAACCTAAATAATAAATGTAACAAGTAACTAGTAGTTTCATTAAAATATGTTAATTTCATTTTTCTATAAACCCAAATGATAGAAATATTGTGAACAAAATAACTAACAGATTTGATTTAATAGGTCATGTAGCATCCAGTATCTAGCAATTAAAGAATATACATGTTAACATTTAAAAACTGTCCACCTGCTGAACCATAAGAAAGCTAAAGAAATATCATGCCCATAAATTAGTATAATATTTGCTTTAATCCCTGAATACGAAGCAACAAAATTAAAAATGAGTAATTGATAGGCAACATTTTGGAAGTCTAAATACATTAGCTATTTAAAAATTTATCATGGTTTCTGGCTTTAACTTAGAAAGTAGAATGCTGGAAACATTGTAACTACTACTGTAGCTACAAAAAAAGATAATCTACAAATTCCTAATTTTTCTTTTTTTTACTCTTATTTATTTATTTTTAATTTTTTTGAGATTGAGTCTTGCTGTCACCCAGGCTGGAGTGTAGTGGCATAATCTCGACTCATTGCAACCTCTGCCTGCTGGGTTCAAGGAATTCTCCTGCCTCAGCTTCCCATGTAGCAGGGATTATACACCTGGCTAATATTTCTATTTTTAGTAGAGACAGGATTTCATCATGTTGGCCAGGCTGGTCTCGAATTCCTGGTCTCATGTGATCCACCCTTCTTGGGCTCTGGAAGTGCTGGGATTACAGGTGTGAGCCACTGCACCTGGCCACAAATTCCTAATTTTTCTAGATCTCATCAGAGACATGAGGCTGCAGGGCAATCAAATAGTCTAAAAATCTAGAGAAAGTGGCAGTTCAAAGGAGTGATGGCATGTGAGACTTGAGTCCTCTGTGGAAGAGCACATGAGAAAGAAAAAACCCTGTAAAAGTTGATTTTTTAAAAAAGTATGAAAAAGTGTTTGTCTAATTGCTAAAGAGCAAGTGTGCAGCAAATAGCACAATGTATTTGAGATTGCTTTGGTTGTCATAAAAGGGATGCTTGTAAGGTTGGACTTTGGTGTCTGGGAAGTTGGGTTTGGCTAGAGTTTCCATAATTCTCTAATAAAAATGGAACACTGTGCCTAAATTATGCAAACAGTGTGATTTATGCTGAACAACTGCTTTTCTCCCAAGTGTCTGGCATTTTGTTATATGTTAGTCAGAGAGTGCCTACATAGCCTAATGTAAAACTTGGGCTGTGAGTCTCTAGTTAGTATCCCTGATAGATCACATTCCACAGAAGTTATTGGGAATCATTCCTGGGGGAATTAAGCACGTCCTGTATGACTTCACTAGGAAAGGACTCTTGGAAGCTTGTGCTTGGCTTCCTCCATATTTCACCCATTCCCCTTTTCCTTTTGCTGATTTGCTTTATATCTTTTCAGTGTAATACATTATAGTCATGGATATAACTATGTTTTGAGTCCTGTGAATCCTCCTAGTGAATCGTCAATCCTAGGGGTAGTTCTGGGGACTCAACACAAAATATATGGATATTATGAAATTATGAAAGTATAAAATCCCAGGGATCTATGAACGTGTGGAGAGTTCCCACCTAGTTTCAGGCTCTTCTCTAAAAAGTTACATCACTTATGAGAAACACTAGGATAAAGTGGGGGTGAGGGAACAGGATTTGATATCACAGACTAATGGGAGAAGGTAGCTGGTATCTGTGGGAAAAACAGTAAAAGTAGACAAGATACTAGTCCCAGAGAACAAAACCCTTATGCCTGTGAAAAGACCAACAAATCCTGTCCCTCACAAAACACAGATAAATTAGGCAGGGTGCAATGACTCAAGGCTGTAATTTTAGCACTGTAGGAGTTTGAGGCAGGAGGACTGCTTGAGTCCAAGAGTTTGAGACCAGGCTTAGCAATACAGTAAGACTCAGTCTCTATTAAAACAAACAAACAAACAGCAGCAACAACAAACCCACCAGATGTGATGGTGCACACCTGTAGTCCCAGCTACTTTGGAGACTGATATGGGAGGATCACTTGAACCTGGGAGGTAGAGGCTGTAGTGAATCATAATCACACCGCTGTACTCCAGCCTGGGCAATGGAGAAAGACCAATCTATTAAAAAAAAAAAAAAAAAAGACTAGGAAAAAAGTCTTCCCTTAGGAGAAAAGATTGACTGTATCCTATGCCCAGACAATTAGCAGTCTCCTATCACTAGTGGAGAGACAAGATCATGTGAAACACAGTTACACACACACAAAAAGTATCTCATCCAAGATCCAGAAGCATGAGACCTGAGATTGCGCCGTGACCACAATGAGAGAAGCACCCTGTGTCTAACTATCAAACACCAAATGACAAGAAACAGCAAGCTACCACTTGCATAGGAGGTGCAAGAATATGAATAGAGACTTTGTCTGAGATATAGGTGCCTCGAGAAGACACTAAAACCAAGGGTGTACCTATGCAAGTATCTTGCATGTTCTGCACATGTACCCCAAAACCTATAATGCAATAAAAATTTAAAAAATTTAAAAAAAAAACAACAAAGGATAGAGCAAGGACTGTGAGAAAAACACTCTAGCAAACTAGCATGCATACCAAACACTAGATATTGCTCCAGGAATTGGAAGTCAGTGGTGCACTGAGGGTAATGGTGGCAACAATGAAAAAAAAATCCAGTTCAGTTTAAGACTAGATTGACTCAACTTCTCATGCTAATGCCATAGTGAAAGAGGATTTCTGCCTATATTTATAAATAAATGTTATTTACTTCAGTCTTTACTGTACTACACAGGATGTCCCAATTTCAACCAAACACACACACACACACACACACACACACACACACACACACACACAAGTAAGAAAAACTCCACATGGTAGTGGCAATACCATCAATAGAAGCAGACTCACATATGATATAAATATTAAAATTAACACACAGTAAATTCAATTAACTGTAATTTATATGCTAAAGGCTTCAAAACCAGATAAAATGCAAAATCAAATAGGTAATTTGAGCAGAGGATGAAAACTATAAGAAAGAATCCAATAGAAATGTTATAGAGCAGAAACCCAGAAATATAGGTGAAGAATCACTTTTTAGTGTACTTATCAGTATAGTCAGTACAGTCTAGGAATAAACAACAGTGGCTTTGATGATAAATTAATATAAATTATTTAAACTGAAATACAACAAAATAGACATTTAAAAAATACAAAATCTAACCCCACCCAGCCCCCAAAATAGAACAGAACATTCAGGAGCAGTGGGACAATATCACATATTGTTTGTGTGAAATTGGAATCCCAGGAGAAGATAGAGAAAATTGAGAAGAAATTATACTTGGAGAAATAATGAAATATTTTTAAATAATTTCAAAGATAATAAAAGATAAGATACACTTAGTAGAAAAAATGTACAAGATTTTCCTATTTTACATCCATTTTTCTTAATAAGTATAGTGCTTTTAAAAGTATGATAATAAAGATCAGTGGAACAGAACAGATAGTCCAGAAACAGGAATGATTCAATAAATAGTTAACCATATGGGCAAAAGACACACTTAATTTCTACCTCATATGAATTCACAAAATTCATTTTAGTTGATTAAGAAGCTAAAATAATTTTAAAAATTGAGATATTTATATATCCATAATAGATTTCTCCAAAAATTTTAATATCCATTTGGAATGATTTTCACAACAAAATGCAAAAAAATCATCAAAAAGGAAAGATTTGATATATTAGATAATACTATAATTAATAAAAAACTTCTAGTTATCAAAAGACATTGTGAATAACTGAAAAGAAGACAGTCAAGAAGACCCATGTGTGATCAATAAAGGACAGATAGCTGAGTATATTACATTTACTTGAAAACACACAAAACTGTTGTTAACGGCAAAATGGGCAATTAACAGAACAGAAGCCATGTATAAACATTAAACCTACTAAGAAATACCCTCATTAGTTACCACATACATGCAATGTATAATGAAAAGATAATATTTGACCCCTACTGAATTAGAAGAAGTCTGGGGAAGAGTTGCAGAGAGTATGGAATAGCTATATTTATTGAAATGGTATATGACACTATTTAGGAAACTGAAACAGGTAAATACATTCTTGTTCAGTGATTCCATGCTTAGGCATAGTAGAATAACTCACTATACATTCCCAGTTATGTGTGGTAGTCTTATGTTGGTAATAGCAATAATTTAGGTGAAACATCATTGACCATAAACAGTGGCAGAGTCATAAAATGGAAAACTATGAAGCCATATATTTGATGAGCAAAATTTTTAAATTGTTTTTCTTTCAAGTAGTTAAGACAAATGCATACCAATTGTAGAGTTAGAGCAAGGTCTATAAGATTTTTTTCAACCCCGTATGTCATCATTTGGACATATGTGTTACTATTTTTTTCTTTCAGTTTGATTTCTATGGAGGCCTATGCAGTGAGCCAGCATTGCCTCTTCTGCTTACACTGTCTTTTAATTTACACTAGATATTTAAGCTATCTAAGGCCAATTACCCAGTCTGTAGAAAAGAGAGTAATAATATTATTTCATTTGTTTTAAATAGTTAATGAGATGCATCTTACACAATGTATTGTATATAATTAGGCTTATTTGTGACTTCTCTTTCTCTCCTCTATCTTTCTAACTATATATTCATCCTGAATACACACACATACATTCTGTATAAAAAGGTAAGAATATGTGCATTTGTACAAATGTATATATCTGTGTCTATATAAATTCATGGTTATTTTAAAGCAGAAATTTGGGATCATGTTTTTAAAAGTCTTAGAATTTTCACTTAACATTTTAGCAGATCATTAAATATTCTTTGGAAGCATGATCATAATTGATAAAATATATTTTAATACATTTACATTATATATTTTATTTAACCCCAGTAAAGGAGCATTTCATTTTTGTTTTCATTTTATCAATATGACAGATCAGTTTGTGGTATACAGTATTGTGCCCTCATCAGGTAGTACCACCTCATATGCATCCACACTCTGTCCTTCCTTTTCTCCTAGTCAAAGAAAGAAACCTTGAGTACCTGGCATTACTATCTATTTGAAATAAAGTTAGATTCGGTTATTCTAATCTTTTCTTCCTAGCTCATCCCTCTCCTTATTCTTCTCCACACCTTTTGATAAACCATTCTTGCAGTACCGTCCATTAGAACTTCTATATTAATGGAAATATCCTATATTATCCATTGAGATAGTCTTCACCTATGTGTAGCTATTGAGCACTTGAAGTGGAGCTAGTGCAATTGAGGAGGTGTATTTTAGTTTATTTAATTTGAATAAATGTCAATTTTAATTACAATAATCATGTGTTATTGCTGGCTACTGTGTTAGTCCATCAAGAAGGATAAATAGATAAGAAAAAGATGGAGGTTGAATAGGAGTACTGTGATTAAAAAAGGAAAAAAGGATAAATGAAGAAAGAAAAACAGATGTGGAAAAAGACATAAAATGAATAAAATAGGAGATTTTTTAAATACTGAAAGAATAGAAAGTATAATAATGGTATAACATGTGATTCTAGTACATTAATATACCATTAATATTATGTAGTTTTTGTATTTATGACTTTAAGAATTCAGAGATGGAATTTCAAACTCAAGGTATTATAAATTCTACCTTGTGTTGCCATTTATCTTTGAAGAGAATATGATCTCTTGATATTGAATATGATATATAGAAAACACTCTCATAAAGCATCTCACCAACAAAAGAAATTTGTGATGAAATATTAAGGTTGAACTAATCTAGCATCAGTTCATTATTGGGTGCTTTTTTGTTTTCATTTGAACACTTCATTTTACTAGTTGTGTCATGTAAACAGATGTCAGTATAGTGTCAATTATATTAAAATATACTACTGCCTGTTTTGTATTCATTTTTAAATTTAAGATTAAGTGTTGCAACATCTGAATCCCAACCCCAAGGCGATACTTCAACATGAGTTTATAAGGGCCATAACAATCATTCACAGTTTTTACCAGTGTAGGTCACTACTCCTGAATCATTATAACAACTTCGTCTATGTAAAGAAATAGGGAGATTACTTTGGGAGGCCGAGGCGGGTGGATCACACCGTCAAGAGATCGAGACCATCCTGGTCAGCATGGTGAAACCCCGTCTCTACTAAAAATACAAAAAATTAGCTGGGCATGGTGGTGCGTGCCTGTAATCCCAGCTACTCGGGAGACTGAGGCAGGAGAATTGCCTGAACCCAGGAGGCGGAGGTTGCGGTGAGCCGAGATCGTGCCATTGCACTCCAGCCTGGGTAACAAGAGCGAAACTCTGGGTCCCTGGTGCATGCGTCACCCTCAAACATGGACCCACAGCCCAAAAGGAGAGCAGGTATTCTTGTTTTCCTGCTTAAATGTTGCCTTTTTCAAAACCATAAAAGGCCCAGACTCCACCAGTAGAGAGAGGAGAAGAGGAGAAGCAGTGGGACATTAGAGACTATGGTTGGTTTGATGTTGGAGAGAAGTAGCTTGACTTCAGTGGAAGAGGTTGACCACATTGCTCCCAAGAGAAGTCAGGCCATGGATAGTTGGACATCAGGAAGATTATCTTCCCACTCTGTCCCCTTTTCAGCTCCCCTTGCCACTGAGAACCACTTTCATTGGCAATGAAATCTCCCACATTTACCATCTCCAATTTGTGTGACCTCATTATTACTGGGTGCTAGACAAGAACTCCAGTGCAGGTGCAAAAGACTGTCGTACTGACCCTCCACTTAGCTATTAACACTTAAGTTATCTGTGGATGCAAAGCTAAAAGAGCATTTACTATAACACTCTTTCTGGGGCTTCAGGGATTTCAGGCAACCCCCGTACAGGCTGCTGTTGGGCTACACAGAAAAAGTGCTCACCCCAGGTTCTGCACCCACTCACTTGTGCTCCCCTTCTTGCAAGTGTGGAACACAGCGGGACCCCAATGAGTGGAGTCTGCCCCTGCTGGCATAGAAGAGGCTGACTAGTTTTGGTGCCTGTGCACTCCAGATCCCCTCCACAAAGGGGTTAGGGAAACTTTCCTGCTTCAGAATCATGCAGTTCTTTGGGGATACCCACGGACATTAGTAAATGTCTGAGTGAATCTGGAAGCTACAATATTTTGGCCTCAAAGATATAACTAACTTAGACTCAGACTCACAAGTTATGTGCTACCAATGCCCTTCAATACAGTTGTGGAAATTATCTGGAAACAGAAATAAAAACTGTCATGTGTAGAAGGGAATATTGGAGTATAGAGTACCTGACCAAAGAAGAAAAACTATGCACTCTCTTCCCTGCCTGTGGAGGAAAGTCTTCACTTAACAAATCCTGTAGTACATGTGTCTGCCTTCTGTGACAAACCTTCTTGCCCATTATCTTTTGTGGCTTCTGGCTTGCTCTTTGTGAAGTGCTCCCATGTCTCTTTTCCTCCCTCCCTCCCTCTCTTCCTTCCTTCCTTTCTTCCTTCTTTCCTTCCTTTCTTCCTTCATTTTTCTCCTTCCTTTCTTCCTTTCTCTTTCTTTCTTTCCTCTTTCCTTCTTTCTTTTCTATTTTTGCTTTGGAGATGGAGTTTCTGTTGCCCAGGCTGGAGTGTAGTGGTGTGATCTCAGCTCACTGCAACCTCTGCCTCCTGAGTTCAAGACATTCTCCTGCCTCAGCCTCCCAAGTAGCCTAATTATTGTATTTTTAGTAGAGACAGGATTTCACCATGTTGGCTAGGCTGGCCTAGAACTCCCAACCTCAGGTGATCCACCCACTTTGACCTCCCAAAGTGCTGGGATTACAGGCGTGAGCCACTGTGCCCAGCCACATGTCTGTTTTCATCCATGGTCCCATCTGATATGAACATAGGGAGAGATACTTTTTGGAGGACCTGCATATGTCTTCTAGGTAAGGTTTAGGGAATCTTGGATTCTCTTTAAGAAAACTAAAGCTGTCTTAACAGTAGCTATACAGTACTTGTAAATGTTAGCAATTGTCTGGTATATTTTGTGCAATTAATTCCATGTGTAAATAAACACAGCTAAAGTTCTCATACTGACATAGTTGTTGATCCTGAATGTTCTCACCTTTTACTTACTGGCTTTCATGTTCCTCGTACCTCTATTGATTATTTTGAATTCACTTGAAATAACCTGCTAGGTGATAATGTTATGCATTATTCTTCATCATCAGTGGGCTTCCTCCTGCTGTGTAGCAAGAGAACACTTAAGAAAATTACTTACAATGGTTGTACCACAGTGTTGTCTCTAATGCTGCCTTTTAAGAGTCAATATTGATGAATGTACCAGGTGGAAATACTGTAGAATTTGTCTTTTTCATCCCTGCTACATATCCAGTTAATGAGCTGACAGTGAAATTAGACTGTGAGCTATTGGCAAATAAATTTCTCAAGCCTTCCTGTTCTCTGCTTACTTCCCTACTGACTCTAGCTTCTGTTTGTCAACCAAAAGCATCAAGACTGAGTATACACTACATTTTAAAGTTTTCTAGAGTTGTAGGTCTTGGTTGGCATGTTATCTGCTTTCGAATGTACAGCCGCCATCAGTTTGAACAAGCATTTTACTGTCACATAAAGAAAGAGATCAACTCTCCAGCCTGCAATATTGAATGCTCAGTATTTGCCTTAAAATCTCCATTCAGTCAATTCTATTGATGTTTTGTTATTGCAAAAGACATTTCCAGTTATGAAACTTTATGCCAGTTACAATTAAATTTATCTCCATAAAACAACAAAAATATTAACAACATAAAAACAATTAATAGTTTCTTAAAGAGAGTACATTTTAAAATGTTTCTTACATGTGAAAAGATTCCAGATACAGCAGGTCAGCGCTAATATAGTGCCTACAGAAACTCTGCAGTTATCAAGAATCCAACCACTTTTTATCTGTTCCACAATCTTTGTAACAAGTTTCTAAACTCAAGGATTTCCTCGTTTTCATGAAACAGCCATTATAACACTAATCATCAGACCCGTGTTCTAGGATGCCACAGGGAGGAAGATATAAGCCTAAAAGAGGAGAGTACTATGACAGTCATCCCTTTTCAGGGTGGTTTATTGGAAGTAGAATCCAACAGTTTCCGTTCTGAAATATAACTTAATAACCTGAGACATGTCCACATCCTGGTTTAATTTTCTAAAGAAAAGAAAGGGGAGACTGTGTGGTAGGCAGGTTACTAGCAGTCTCTTCAGTCTAAATAAACATTATGTTTTTTATCTGTAACATATGTTATACTTTATAAGGCTATTGCCCTGAGAATAAAATTATTATAAATATGGATAGGTTGGTGTTGACTTAGCCCTCGTCAGACTTTTTGGGGATTCCATTGAAGTACATGTTAGTAAATCCAATAAAAGAGTGTATGTTTCAATATGTTAGTTTCCTGATAGGCATTCTTCAGTATCCCAGTATCTGGAGGCCAGTGTTTCTTTCTTATCTTATGACACGTAACAAACACAGATACAGCTTTAAAAGAAAACACCCTGCAGTAAATTTCAGATTAGATTTAGATTTTTTATATTCTTACTACTCTTAATTTTAATGAAACTTTCTGAGACAAGTAACCCACAAGAGTAAGCTTTTTAGTGAAACCAATTTTGTACATTAGAATTAACATATTTTGAAAAACATTGCCTGCCACTGCTAGAATAGTGCTCATTTAGTGCTGCTTTTTGGTACAACATCAGGTTTTAACTTCCTATAAAATTAGAGAAATGTCATATGCAGCATATATAAAAACAACCATCACATACAAAGCAATACTTCAAAAATAAAAAAAGAGGACACTGTATTTGTTAAATTGCTTTAACTGTGGCCAAGTACACATATATTGTTTTGCCTTTTTTATGCTTCTAGTTGGCCCTAACATTAGAAGTTGATACAACATTAGATAATTTCCCACTCTTCAAATTTGTAACAGAGAAAAATTTCCATATATAATTTATAATAACAAAATTCACAATTAATGAATTATTTGATGAGACTGATTTGGATTCAGGCCAGTTTGAATAATGATTGTAACTTATACAACTCCTACCACAAACTCATTCATCTATGCATCTGTGTGCTAAGAGAGTATATATGCAGAATTAGGAAGAGAGGCACTTTCCTAAGAACAGTGTATCTGTATTCATAGAGGCATTATTCACATAGCCAAAGGTGGGAACAACCCAAGTATCTAAGAGTGGATAAGTGAATCGACAAAATGGAGTATATACATACAGTGGGATATTATTCAGTCTTAAGAAGGAGAAAAATTCTGATATATACTACAATGTAAGTGAACCTCAAGGACATTGTGCTAAAGAAAATAAGTCAGATGCAGAAAGAAAAATACTATATCAATGATTACTGTTGCATGGGTACATAAATAATCAAATTCGTAGAGACAGAAAGTAGAAGAGTGGTTTCCCGGGTCTGGGATGAAGTGTGTGAATACAAAGTTGATTAATAAGTTTAAGTTCTTTAACATAAAAGTAGTTCTGAAGATTGATTGTGCAACAGTGTAAATGTACTTAACATTAGTGAACTTGATGCTTAAAAATAATTAAGATAGTAAGCTTTGTATTGCCTAAACATTTTCTGGGGAAGTACATGATTAATGAACAATGTGTTTATTTTTGCTGACTTGGAATAGGGTATGATGAATGAGAAGGGTTAATTTTTTTTATTATTATTTTTTGGATTGTTTTGATCTTTGAGTCATATCGTATAAACATTTAACCTATTCAAAAATTTAAAGTTAGTAAAATATCATGGATGGAAATGTAGAGGATTTAATTCTAAAGCTGATGAGCATAATTCCTTTACAAAGTAGAATTTAGGGTCAATATTAGTAATTAAGAGAAACTATTTTCCCTCTAATCATACCTTATGTGGGCATACCTCATTTTATTGTGCTTCACTTTATTAGTCCTCACAGATAGTGAGTTTCTCGAAAATTAGGTGTTTGTGGCAATTCTGCATTGAACAAGTCTATCAGCATTGTATTTCCAATAGCATGTGATTACTTCGTGTCTCTGTGTCACACTTTGGTAATCCTTACAACACTTCAAACTTTTCGTTATTATTATATTTGTTATGGTGATCTGTGGTTAGTCCTCCTTCATGTTACCATTGTAGTTACTTTGGGACATCACCAACTGCGCCCATATGAGCTGGCAAACTTAAATAATGAATGTTATGTGTGTTCTGATTGCTCCACTAACCAGCTGTTCTCCCATCTCTCTCCCGCCCTCTTTTTGGGCCTCTCTATTCCCTGAAACAGATAAATCCTGAAATTAGTCTAGTTAATAACACTACAAGGCCTCTAAGTTTACATGAAAGAAAGAGTTTTATGTCTCTCACTTTAAATCAAAGGCTAGAAATGACTGAGCTGAGTGAGGAAGGTGTATTAGTCCATTCTCACATTGCTATAAAGAATGATCTGAGCGTGGGTAATTTAAGGAAAACAGATTTAATTGACTCACAGTTCTGCAGACTATACAGGAAGCATAGCTGGGAAGGCCTCAGGAAACTTAAAACCATGGAGGAAGGCAAAGGGAAAGCAAACATGTCTTACGTGATGAGAATGGGAGGAAAGGAAGGTAGAGCAGGGACGGGAGATGTGACATACTTTTAAACAAGTAGATATTAGGAGAATTCTGTCATGAGACAGCACTGGGGGGTGGTGCTGAAACATTAGAAACTGCCACCATAATCCATTCACCTCCCATTAGACCCTACCTCCAATAGTGGGAATTACAATTTGACATGAGAATTGGGTGGGGACACATATTCAAACTATATCATTCTAATCCATGTCTCTCCCAAATCTCACAGCCTCTTCATGTCACAAAGTACAATCATCCCTTATCAAAAGTTCTCTAACATCTTAACTAACTTCAGATTAACTCCAAAGTCCACAGTCCAAAGTCACATCTGAGACAAGGCAAGTCCCTTTTGTCTATGAGGCAGTAAAATTAAAAAAATCAAGTTAGTAACTTCAAAGATACAATGGGGATATAAATATTGGGTAAATAAATCCTTTTCAAAATGCGGAAATAGGCCCAAACAAAAAAGCTACAGGCCCCACACAAGTCTATAACCTAAGAGATGCCATTAAATCTTAAAACTTCAAAACAATCTCCTTTGACTCCATGTCTAGCCAAATGTAAATCTACCATTCAGTGATCTGGAGGACAGTGACTCTTCTAACAGTTCCACCGGGTGGTGTGTCAGAGGGCACTCTGTGCAGGGCACCACTCCTGCAGCAGACTTCTGCCTGGACATTCATGTGTTTGCATACATCCTCTCAAATCTAAGCAAAGGCTCCCAAGCCTAAAAACTTGCCCTTGGAGACAAATGCTGTGGAAGTTTTTGGCTTGCACCCTCTGGAGCAGTGTGGCCTGAGGCATATCTAGGGCCCTGTTAACCATGGCTGAAGCTGGAATGGCTGGGACACAGGGAGTAGTGTCTTGATGTAGCACAGAAGAGTGGAGCCTTGGGCCCAGACCGCAAAACCACTCTGTCCTCTTAGGCCTCTGGGCCTGTGATGGTAAGGGCTTCCTTGAAGTTCTTTGAAATGCCTTCCAGGCATTTCTTCCATGGGTTTTGCTCCCTTTTACTTATGCAAACTTCTTCAGCCAGCGTGAATTCCTCTCCAGATAACGTGTATATTTTCTATTACATGGCCTGGCTGCAAATTTTCCAAACACTTATGTTCTGTTTTCATTTTAAATATAATTTACAGTTTCAGATCATATCTTTGCACACACATATGAGCATATACTTTTAGAGGCAGCCAGTTCATATCTTGACACTTTGTTGCTTAGAAATTTCTTCAGTTAGATACACTAAATCATTACTCTGAATTTCAAAGTTTCACAGATCTCTCAGACAGGGACAAAATACCTCCAGTCTCTTTGCTAAAGAATAGCAAGAGTGACCTTTACTCAAGTTACTAATAAGTTTCTCCTCTCCATCTGAGACCACCCCACCCTTGATTTTATTGTCCATATCACTATCAGCTTTTTTGGTCTCAACAATTTAACAAGTCTCTAGGATATTCCAAACTTTCTGTCATCTTCCTGTCTTCTTCTGAGCTCTTCAAACTTTTCCTACTTCTATTATCCAGTTCCAAAGTTGCTTCCACATTTTCAGTTATCTTACAGCAATTCCCCACATATCTACTACTAATTTTCTATGTTAACATATTTTCTCATTGCTATAAAGAACTGTCTGATATTTTTGCCTTGGATTGTCTTGGCTATGTGGGCTCATTTTTTGATTTCATATGAAGTTTAAAATGTTTTTTTCCAGTTCTGTGAAGAAGGTCAATGGTAGTTTGATGGGAATAGCATTGAATCTATAAATTACTTTGGGCAGTATAGCCATTTTCATGATATTGATTCTTCCTAACCATGATTGTGGAATATTTTTCCATCTCTTTGTGTCTTCTCTTATTTCCTTGAGCAGTTGTATATGGAAAAATGCTTGTCGTTACTGGTCATTAGAGAAATGCAAATCAAAACCATAATGAGATACCATCCCATGCCAGTTAGAATGGCGATCATTAAAAAATCTGGAGACAACAGATGCTCGAGAGGATGTGGAGAAATAGGAATGTTTTTACACTGTGGGTGGGAGTGTAAATTAGTTCAACCATTGTGGAATACACTGTGGTGATTCCTCAAGGATATAGAAATAGAAATACCCTTTGACCCAGCAATCCCATTACTGGTATATATCCAAAGGATTATAACTCATATAGTATAAAGCACATGCACATGAATGTTCATTGCAGTACTATTCACAATAGCAAAGAGTTGGAACCAACCCAAATGCCCATCAATGATACACTAGATAAAGAAAATGTGGCACATATGCACCATGGAATACTACACAGCCATAAAAAAGGATGAGTTCATGTCCTATGCAGGTACATGAATGAAGCTGAAAACCATCATTCTCAGCAAACTTACGCAAGAGCAGGAAACCAAACACCACGTATTCTCACTCATAAGTGGGTGTTGAAGATGAGAACACGTGGATGCCGGGATGGGAATATCACACACCAGGGCCTTTTGAGGGGTGGAAGAGCTAGGGGAGGTACAGCAGGGGTTGGGGGGAATTGGGGAAGGATAACGTTATGAGAAATACCTAATGTAGATGATGGGGGATAGATGCAGCAAACCACCATGGCATGTGTATACCTATGTAACAATCCTGCATGATCTGCACATGTACACCAGAACTTAAAGTATAATTTAAAAAAAGGTAAAAAAAATTTAATTAATTAATTTAAAAAGACAACTATCTGAGATTGGTTATTTTTTAACAAAAACAAATTTAATCACTAACAGTTCTGCAGGTTATACAGGAATTATGACAGGGAAGGCCTCAGGAATCATAAAATCTTGGTGGATCATGAAGAGGAAGCAAGCACATCTTACATGTTGAGAGCAAAAGGAACAGAGAGTGGGAGAAGGTGTGAGCTACAAATTTTTAAACAGATCTCAGGAGAATAATATCACAATATAGCACTTGGGGAATGGTGCTAAACCATTAGAAGATGCCCCATGATCCAATAGCCTTCCATTAGGCCCCATCTCCATAACTGGGCATTAAAATTTGACATGATATTCGGCCAGGGACAAATCATATCAGATGCATGTCAAAAGCTGAGATAGGCCAACATGTAAGTCTCTGGTACCAAAGAATTTGTGACTGCAAGAGAAAAGTTCTTAAAGAAAATTAAAAGTATGGTCCATGGAACGTGTAAATAAGAATGCAATACAGCTTTATTGCTGATATGGAGGTAGTTTTCGTGGTCTGGATAGAAGACCAAACCAGTTACACAATTCCCTAAAGCCAAAGTCAAATCCAAAGCAAGATCCAAATTTTCTGAAGGCTGAGAGAGCTGAAAAATATGCAGAAGAAAAGTTATAAGCTAACAAAAGTTGGTCACAAGGTTTAAGAAAAGACGCTATCTTCGTAACATAAAACTTTTCAATGTAGAGAGGAAAAGTCAATGTTTGGCTTCAAAGTTTAAAGGGACTAGCTGACTCTCGTTGTGGCCTAATGTAACTGGTGACTCTAAGTTGAAGCCAGTGCTAATTTACAATCTGAAAAATCTTAGGACCCGTAAGAATTTTGCTAAATTCATTCTGCCTGTGCTTTATAAATAAAAATGCCTGGATGACACAGCACATCTGTTACAGTATACCAAACATATTCAACTCACAGTTGAGATCTACAGCTGAAAAAAACAGATTCCATTGAAAATATTACTGCTCATTGGCAACACACCTAGTCACTCAAGAGTTCTTATAGAGAGATACAAGGGAAAGAATGTTGTTTTCATGCCTGTCAATACAGCATGCATTCTGCAGCCCATGGAACAGGGAGTAATTTCAAATTTCAAGTCTTCTTATTTAAGACATACATTTTATAAAGCTGTAGCTGCCATCGATAGTGATTCCTCTGATTTATCTGCATAAAGCAAATCATAAAACCACTGGAAAGGATGTAGCATCCATTAAGAACAGTTGTGATTCATGGGAGGTAAAAATACCAACATTAACAGAAAAGTAACAGTCAATTCCAAACCTCATGGATGACTGTGAGGAAGGAGTTCAACACTTCATTGGAGTGAGTAACTGCAGATGTGGTAGAAATAGCAAAAACAAAACAAAACAAAACAAAACAAAAACCAAAAAACAGAATTAGAAGTGAAGTCTGATCATGTGACTGAGATGCTGTAATTTTATAAAAAAACTTTAACAGTTAAGGGAATATTTCTTATGGATAAGTCATATGGTTTGGCTGTGTCCCCACCTAAATCTCATCTTGAATCATAACTCTCACAATTCCCAGGTGTCGTGGGAAGGACCCAGTGAGAGGAAATTGGGTCATGAGGGCAGGTTTTTCTCCGCTCTTCTCATACTGGTGATTAGGTCTTATGAGATCTGATGGTTTTATAAAGAGGAGATACCCTGCAGAAGTTCTCTCACTCTTTGCCTGCTGCCATCCATGTCAGATACGACTTGCTCCTCCTTGCCTTCCACCATGATTGTAAGGCCTCCTAAGACATACGGAACTTTAAGTTCAATAAACCTCTTTCTTTTGTAAATTGCCCAGTTTCAGGTATGTCTTTACCAGCAGCATGAAAATGGACTAAAACAGCAAATTGAAACAAGAAATGGGGTGCTGCTGAAAGATACCAAAAAATGTGGAAGTGACTTTGGAACTGGGTAACAGTCAGAGGTTGAAACAGTTTGGAGGGTTCAGAAGAAGACAGGAAAATGTGGGACAGTTTGGAACTCCTTAGAAACTTGTTGAATGGCTTTGCCCAAAATGTTGATAGCAATATAAATAATACAATCCAGGCTGAGGTGGTCTCTCAATGGAGATGAGGAACTTTTTTGGGAACTGGAACAAAAGTGACTCTTGTTATGGTTTAGCAAAGAGTCTGGTGATATTTTGCCCCTGCCCTAGAGATTTGTGAAGTTTTGAACTTGAGAGAGAGGATTTAGGGTATGCTGGTAGAAGAAATTTTGAAGCAGCAAAGCATTCAAGATGTGACTTAGGTGCTGCTAAATGCATTCAGTTTTATAAGGGAAGCAGAGCATAAAATTTCAGAAAATTTGTAGCCTCACAGCAATAGAAAAGAAAAGCCCATTTTCTAATAAGAAATTTAAGTCAGATATAGATATTTGTGTAAGTAATGAGGACCTGAATGTTAATCCCCAAGACAGTGGGAAAAATGTCTACAAGGCATGTCAGAAGTCTTCAAAGCAGTTTCTATTATACTACTTCACACTACTTTACAGGAGTTCCTATTACAGGCCCAAAGGCCTAGGAGGAAAAAGTGGTTTTGTGGGAAGGGCCTAGGATCCCCATGTTGTGTACAGCCTAAGGACTTGGTGCCCCATATCCCAGTCACTTTAGCCATGGCTGAAAAGGGACAATGTAGAGCTTGGGCCATGGCTTCAGAGAGTGCAATCCTTCAGCCTTGGTGTCTTCCACATGGTGTTGGTCCTGCCAGTGCAGAAAGCTAAACATTGAGGTTTGGAAACCTCCACTTAGATTTCAGAATATGTATGGAAATGCCTGGATGCCTAGTCAGAATTTTGCTCTAGGGGTGGAGTCCTCATGGAGAAACCCTGCTAGGGCAGTGTAGAAGGGAAATGTGGGGTAGGAGCCCCCACACAGGGTCTGTACTGGGGCACTGCCTAGTGGAGCTGTAAGAAGAGGGTAACCATCCTCCAGACCTCAGAATGGTAGATCCACTGGCAGCTTGCATCCTGAATCTGGAAAAGTCACAGACCCTCAATTCCAGCCTGTGAAAGCAGCTGGGAAGGAGGCTGTACTCTGCAAAGCCACAGGGGTGGAGCTTCCCAAGACTCTGGGAACCTCCACATTAGCATGACCTGGATGTGAGACCTGGAGTCAAAGGAGATCTTCTTGGAGCTTTAAGATTTGACTGCCCCACTGAAGTTTGGACTTGCATGGGCTCTATAGTCCCTTTGCTTTGGCTAATTTCTCCCATTTGGCATAAGTGTATTTACCCAATAACTATACCCCCATTGTATCTAGGAAGTAACTAGTTTGCTTTTGATTTTACAGGCTTATAGGCAGAAGGTACTTGCCTTGTCTCAGATGAGACTTTAAACTGTGGACTTTTGGGTTAATGCTGAAATGAGTTAAGATTTTGAGGAATTCTTGAGAAGGCATGATTGGGTTTGAAATGTGAGGACATGAGATTCGGGGGGACCAGAGGCAGAATGATATGATTTGGCCTTGTCCCCACCCAAATCTTATCTTGAATTGTAGCTCTCACAATCCCCATGTGTCATGGGAGGGACCCAGTTAAAGGTTGTTGGATTATGGCTGTGAGTTTTTCTACTGCTGTTCTAGTGATGGTGATTGGGTCTCATGTGATCTTATGGTTTTATAAAGAGAAGATTCCCTGCACAAGCTCTCTGTCTCTCTGCCTGCTGCCTTCCACATAAGGTATGATTTACTCCTTCTTGCCTTCCACATGATTGTGAGGCCTCCTGGCCTTGTGGATCTGTACAGTTAATACAACTCTTCCTTTTGTAATTTGCCCAGTCTCAGGTATGTCTTTATCAGTAGTGTAAAAATGCACTGGCACAATGAGCAAAATAAATATGATTTTCTAAACTGGAATCTACTCCTTAGAAGATGCTGTCGCATTGCTGAAATGATAACAAAGAATTTAGAATGTTAAATAAACTTAGTTGATAAAGCAACAATAATGTTTGAGAGTATTGATTCTAATTTGGAAAGAACTACTATAGGTAAAATGCTATCAAAGAGTATCACGTGCTATCAATAAATTATTCATGAAAAGAGTCAATCGACATTGCAAATTCCACTGTTATCTTACTTTGAGAAATTGCTGCAGCTGTCTCAACCTTCCACAACCACCACCCTGACCATTCAGCTGCCATCAAGATTAAGGTACGACTGTCCACTAGCAAAAATTATGACTCACTGAAGGCTCAGATGATTGTTAGCACTTTTTAGTAATATGGTATTTTTAACTAAGGTGTGTACTGTTTTCAGACATAAGTCTGCTGCACACTTAATAGATTGCAGCATAGTACAAATATAACATTTATATACTCATCAAACAAAAATTTCATTTGATTTACCTTGTTTCAATATTCACTTTATTGTAGTGTCTGGAACAGAATCTCTGTGGCATGCCTGTAATATAATTTTTGCCATCTGTACGTTATTTTTACAATTTTCACAATTGAAAATACTGCTAGAAAAGATAACAGTTGAAGTTATCACCAGTCACCAGAGTGCATCAGAAAGGGGTAGTACTGTCTATTTAAAGGTGTAACAGTATGAGAAACGAATGGTAAAGGGACTGGAGGAGAGAAGATAAACATTCTCTTCTTCACCGCGTATTGTCAAAAGAGAAGTGATGGCTCACATTCTCCAGAAGATATACAGTTATTATTATTGTGTTGTTATCAAACTACTATTCTTTTCTATATCCTTAACCAGTGGTAATCTAGATCCATTATTACCAGTATACATAAAAACATCAGATGATGTGTACTATATAACTACTCTTTCTGGTGTACATAAAGAAAGCAGGTAGTATTTGTAGTTCTATAATTCAAAAATGTCTTTTGTTTTTAACTTATTTTTTATGTTCTTTAAGACACAGCTCTCACAAATAGCCTTGGATGGGAATGTTTTATTACGTTTTCTCACTTTAACCAAAATAAAACCTCACTTAATTATCCATCAACCAGTTAAGTTAAATGAATTCATTGTGATATGTTTATGCTATGTAATACTTATTAGCATTAAAATATGAACAGAATTTTTATTCATGCATCTATACAAATGAATATCTGAAACATATTGAGGAAAATAGACACTAAGGAGTTTTTACTGAATGATTTCAACTATATAAAGATTTTAAATAGGCAATAATAATTGATGGTGATCAGTTGTTTAAAGGAGCAGGAAAGAATTGATCTTTAAAGGACAAGAGAGATCTTTAACATATATGGCTTGAAATATTTGATTAAAGCTCCACTGTTCATACTCCATGTTCCATGTGAACTGTAAGGCAAATAGAAAACACTCCATATTTAATGCTGTTCTAAACAGGGGTCCATATAGAATGAGAAAATGGTCATTAATAGTGGTTCCACATCTGCTCCAGTTGGCTCCAGCTCAGAAGACAATCTGGAGCTGAGTTTGCACCATAGATCTAACAGAAGGACTCTACTTCCTTTCAGTTTTGTTAAGAAACATAATTTCATATTGAAGACAAATTATAATATGTGCCCAGGCTCATAGATCTGGTCTAGTATTTGATTTAATGTAATGTATAATTATGTGTGTGACATTCTGCAAGTTATATCTGCAGAAGCATAGTATATTAGGTTATCCTTTCAAAATAGGAAACAGAGACATATGACAGGCTTTTGTTATCTTTTCCTTATTCATCATTGCTGCTTCATTTGGTCACTTCTATGCCTTGGAGATCGCTGCAGTATTAAGCTCTTATGATTAATTCATCTCACACAATATATTAGTACATTGTTCAAATATTACAGATGACAAATGTATCAGTGGAGATAGGAAAATAATCAAAAATGAATTTAAAGAGATGTGTTTTGCAGTTTAATATCTCAATTTAAAGTAAAATAAACATTGAAAAATAAAATGAATAATATGGTTGCCACAAAATATTTAAATATCAGAATTCCATATTATTTTATTAAAATATCACAAATATAAATATATAAGCAATAACATTTTTATAATTTATATCAGACTATATTATCATGTTTTACATACAAAAATAGATTTTGTTTATAATGTTTTTTTTTAACTAAAGTAAAATTTGAGGTGAGCAAATGATGTTGAAAGATCATTATAATTAGCATAAATGTTTACTACTTTATATACTTAAAATATGGACTCTGTAATTTTCATTTGATAATCTAATATTTAAACAATTAAGCAATGCTTTCACTAGCATTTTTTAATGGTAGGTGAATGTGAATTGAATATATTCAATAGCAGTGTTGATATGAGAATATACTTAGGGATTTAGAGATTCTGCAATTTATTGCAAATATTGTTTCTACTTAAGACTTCAGATGCCTATTTTTATCCTAAAAGAGTTTTTTAAGCATTAAAATTTTTTTTCAGGCAGGGTTAAAAAACTTACAAAAGAAACCTAAATTGCCTGGTATAGATATATTTCAAAGATGCTCAAAAAACATGATTACACCTTTTGCAGTTCAGTTCAAATCTTAACACAACATAAACATGATTTGTCATAACCTCTCTATTAGAATTCTGTATGCTGACAGCATACACGTGAAGTTCAGAGTCTTCAAAAACATACTTATGGCATAAAAAAGGTAGATGTAACACTGCATTTTTCTGTCTGACCTTTTGTTTTCGTTTTAATGCTACAATGTTAAATTTATAAACATTGTTTAGATTGTGTATAGCACTGGACAGGAGATATATTTGTGTGTGTGTGTGTGTGTGTGTGTGTGTGTGTGGTGTGTTCAGTGTATGATGCAGATTTTGGTTTGGTTTGGGTTTGGTTTCTCATATTATGAACCTTGTTATAAGTTGGTAGACAAATGGGAGAAGTCTAGGAGAAATTATGGCATACTAGTAGTGTGATGTGGAATATCATGGCTTTTAGCCTGCAACATTATGTATACTAGATTTTTTTCCAATGAGAAGGTGAGCATTGATAGCATTTCAGAAGTCTGTAAGTTAATTTACAGTCAAGAGAAGGAAGAGATCCAAAAAGTATGAGATTTTACAGGTGGGTGGGTGCGAGGGAGGACCAGCATAGAAACAGCAGTTTTCTGAGTACAAGGTACTGAGATATTGAACTATGCCTGTGGCAATAGCAGTATAAAGGAAGGGATAGAGGTAAGAAATTTTTGAGAAAAAAATAACTTTTGAAGGAATTTGACATGTTGGTTAATTTGTTAAAGGGGCAATCAGAAAGAAACAGTCAAATTTTATTTGTGATTTCCACTTTTCGCACTGGGAGACAGCTACCACTGAGAAAAAACCCAGAAGTCAGCCAGGCGCAGTAGCTCACGCCTGTAATCCAAGCACTTTGGTGATCTTCTGAGGTCAGGGTGTGGAGACCAGCCTGGCCAGCATGGTGAAACCCCTGTCTCTACTAAAAATACAAAAAAAAGTAGTCAGGCATGTTGGCAGGCACCTGTAATCCCAGCTACTGGGAGGCTGAGATGGGAGAATCGCTTGAACCCAAGAGGCAATAATTGCAGTGAGCCGAGATCCTACCACTGCACTCCAGCCTGGGTGACTGAGGGAGACTCCGTCTCAAAAAACAAAAAATATAAGTAAAGAAAAAGAAAAACACAGAAGTCAGTTTGGGTTGGCAGAGTTATTGGGGAACAGGAATTGATAGGTGGGTTGAAAGCTTTGTAATCAACTTAATTTTAAAATAAATTTAATTTACAAGATTGATACAAGACACAGATGGTAATGATCACAGAGATTAAATAAACAAATTAAGGGTGTAATTGCTTCATGGAAAAAGGTGTCTCTAAAAATTTCACTTGGTGTAAGATAATACGTCTCTGTTAATGGAATGGAAGTCAGTACACTTAGGTTAATTGCACCCAAGATTGTACAAAGTTCTTTCGCCCTCAACATTAGCATTATTACAATACACAGATGTGGGAGTCCAGGTTGTCAGTGGTAACTAAAACACTATCATCACTATACCTTACTCTTACTGTCAAGACTGTGCCTCAATCCAAAAACTCACCAGAAAACGAGCTGGCTTTCAATTTTCTCCAAAATATTACATCAACTATACTCTCAGCACTGCTAATGCATCCACAATATGAAATGTTGTGGTCAAGAATGCACCTGCTAATATGAGCCAATTAGAGATTTCTATCTTAACTCAGGGGGGTAGGCAAAATATAAAGAAATTTTATTTTAGTCCACTTCACACAACAGCTAGGTTTATTTATGTCAGGCCATCGGGATAATGTTTACCATCTGTAACTTAGATTGTAGAGGAAATATTAGTTATGTATACCCAAGAAAAAAATAGATCCATGTATACATATGTATCCTAAAACTTCCCTGGAAATATGAATATATTTTGAGCTATTTCAGAAGTTTCTAGGATTAGCAAATAAAAATTTACTAGATAGTGTCTCTTTATAGCCTGGGGACTAAGGTTGCAAAGCAAGAGAAAGAATATTATCTGGGAGGACAAATGGAACCACATTAGCATTACAGTTCCTTAATTCTAAAGAAAATGAATCATTATTCATAATAAATTTATGAGAAAAATATTAACAGTAATCGTTTATTTCAAAAGCCTGATCTGTCTTATTTGACTGGGAAACATAGTTTTCCTCTAGGGTACATTTTATCATTTAAATTATACAAAAATGTGATGAACATAACACTTGAAATAATAGAACCTGAAATTTATCTTAAATGAGATTAGACTATGCCATTGTTCCTAAAGGTATAGTCTTTTTAAAACAGCTGTTGGGAAATGAATTCATCATTGCATTATATATTCTAAAACAATCCCTATGAATTTTTTGAGATTAATTGGCTTCTCAAAAATGTCTATCTACATATTAAAAAAGAAGAAAGCAAAAAGAAACTAACTCTTCATTATAGCTGGAAGTGTGTATCTGAGACAGTTAATGCAACTTTGAAAGTACATGTTCACAAGTGCCTAAGGAATATTTAATAATCTCAGCATCCTTTCTCATAAATGTTTAGTTGGGTTTTCATGACAATGATGAGGAACTCTTAGCTAAATAAAATATCTGACTTATTTTATCAATACTATATACATACAGTATTTAAAAAATAAAACATCCTTTCCACACTGCCTGCTGAGAGGTCCATATGGTGATGTTCTGGATTCCCGTCGTAACTTAAAGGGAAACTTTCACAGTGTCCGGAGCCCTTGATGTCCTGCAAATAAAAGAGGAGGATGTCCTTAAGTTCCTGGCAGCAGGAAACCAATTAGCTGGCACCAACCTTGACTTCCAGATGGAACAGTATATCTATAAAAGGAAAAGTGATAGTATCTACCTCATAAATCTGAAGAGGACCTGGGAGCAGCTTCTCCTGGCAGCTCGTGCCATTGCTGCCATTGAAAACCCTGCTGATGTCAGTGTTATATCCTCCAGGAATACTGGCCAGAGGGCCTTGCTGAAGTTTGCTGTTGCCACTGGAGCCACTCCAACTGCTGCTGCTTCACTCCTGGAACCTTCACCACCCAGATCCAGGCAGTCTTCTGGGAGCCACGGCTGCTTGTAGTTACTAAACCAAGGGCTGACCACCAACCTCTCATGGAGGCATCTTATATTAACCTACCTACCATTGCTCTGTGCAACACAGATTCTCTTCTGTGCTATGTGGACGTTGCCATCCCATGTAACAACAATGGAGCTCACTCAGTGGATTGGATGTGGTGGACGCTGGCTTGAGAAGTTTTGCACATGCTTGGCACCATTTCCCGTGAACACCTGTGGAAGGTCATGCCTGATCTCTACTTCTACAGAGATCCTGAAGAGATTGAAAAAGAGGAGCAGGCTGCTGCTGAAAAGGCTCTGACCAAGGAGGAATTTCAGGGCAAATGGACTGCTCCAGCTCCTGAGTTCACTGCTACTCAGCTTGAGGTTGCCAACTGGTCTGAGGGTGTGCAGGTGCCCTCTGTGCCTATCCAGCAGTTCCCCACTGAAGACTGGAGCGCTCAGCCTGCCACAGAAGACTGGTCTGCAGCTCCCACTGCTCAGGCCACTGAATGGGTAGGAGCAACCTCTGAATGGTCTTAAGCTGTTCTTGCATGGGCTCTTAAGCAATATGGAAATAAGACTGATGGAAAATAAACAATGAGTTTCTAAAAATAAATAAACAAATAAAACATCTACAAAGAAAATTCAGAGTGAGGCAGGTCCTAAGATACACATTAATATATTAATATTCAAAGGTAAGCCCTGCTTTAGCATAACTTTAGATTTCTTATTTAGCTTCTAATTTGCTAAGATAATATTTCACAAGAAGCAGATGAAATTTAGTGATATGAAGACAAGAAAAATACATATGGTAAGCTCTGGAAAAGTAGATGTTGTCCTACAAATAATCCCTAGGTAAGTAACGATTTGTAGTCTTGGGACGCAAAATATGAGTTACCACTTACTTGCTATTTTTTCTACATAAAATGAGTCATTAATATTTATTATAATTATAATTCATAATAAATAGGAGGTAATAAATAATGTATTGCAATTGTTATAAATACATTGACAAACCCTTACAGTATAATGAAAGTTTACAGATAACCCATATTTGTAATTTATTTTGCATAATATAATATTGAAAATCTCATATTTCACTTGAACACATAAAGGAAAATGTACAAAATTCATCTCTCCTATCATCAATTTTCCTTCATTTTACTGTTTCAATAGTGTTATTTTGACAAAGGTTCCTTTCTGCAAGACCTAATTGTCAATAGAATTTTAAGTGTCTATTTGGTGACCATGCTCTGACTTTTCAGTATAAGTAAAGAAGGATCCAGCTTTAATCAGGGCATATGATACCAAGAGAGGAAAGAGCAAAAATAGGAGGTGCTAAGAATGTAGGATTGGTAAGAAGCCAGGAATGGAGATTGAAGCCTCATGTCAGTTTCACAATCTTTCTTGTGTTCTCACTATTTAAAGGTACTAGAGCTTTCATGTTCTCATATTATACATGGAGATAACTTCATATCATAGCTTGTCTTCATGAGACAACTACTTTTCAATGTTTACTTTATTCCCATTCTGCAAAAGTCAAATAAAGTGCCAAACAAATGATACATGTTTTAAAAATGCTGTCTTCAAAATTTCTGGGATAGAATGTCTGTTTCAGCTATGAAAATACTTTAGTTTTATGTCAGTTGTATATAGCCTATTTACTTTGAAACAATATTAAAAAGAAACAAGTTAAATATTAAAGATTTTTCATAAAGTGAAATAAAAATAGATAAATGTAGTCATAGATTATTAAGGACACTTCATTTTTGTAATGACTTTACATTCAACAAAGGACAATATTCTACTGTCTATTTTTAATGTAGTCAATAATATAAAATGAAATAAAATCCATATATAACCTTAGGATATTTTTTCAGGCGTAAGTTGAATTTACTCAGTTATATAGTTTGTTGTAGTTGGACTACAATATTAAAATATATAAAGAATAAAGTCAAACATGAGAAGCATTTTCTTTTTCAAACGTCATAATCTTGAAGAATGATACATCTTGTTGATTAAAGTATATTTTGAAACAGTGGGGATGTGTTGATTATATTTCAATATTCTGATTATATTGATAATATTTAAATAATTATTGATTATATTTAAATGTTTGTCTCTCTAGTAATCAATGTATTTTGAAGCAAAAAGTGTTTTTTTAAAAAATAAAGTCTACCTCTGCTTAAGTAACAATAAAAGAATAGGTGCTGGGTTTACCCTACTGACTGAAACAACCAAAATATAGACCAAGTTAATTGAAAAATGCTTTTAAAGACACTAGCTATCAGGCAAGGAAAGATAGCAGTCCCTGAGATTAAGTGAATAAACAAAGTGAACCCTATGTTTACCCACATTTACTGCCTTGAGGGAATTCGTAGGGTTTGACAAAAAGAGTGAGAGCCTAGACAAAGTCTAGCATATTCCTAAATTGAAAAATGAAGCTGAGAGTGCAGGTAGAGAAAAGTGGCTAGAATTTCCAGGACATAAAACTGTAATGAAAACTGCACAGAGACTATACTCTGGAGATATTCAAAGTACAAATTAAAAAACCTACTGCTGGGTGACAAGAAAGAAACACCTTAAAATATTAGAGTTAACAGTACCTATAATACACACAGGGATATAAGTAGTGCCTAGTCTCAAAACCCGGAAGAGAAAACCTCAAGATTAAGTAATATCTGTTTAGAATATGAACAAGAATCTTGCCTTACAAAGGGATAAAACTTGCCTTAGGCTAAGCATGGCCCTGGGTTTGCTAATAAATCTTCAAAAAAAAAAAAATCCGAAGGGTAAATTTATCTCCACATAACATTACTGCATCTCAGAACCAAACTCAAAAATATTTATAGAATTATAAAATAACCAACACCAAAGAAAAAAAATCCACAATGCCTGCATTCAATTAAGATTACCATCTGTGTAAAGAAGTAAGAAAATATACACATATCAACGAGAAAGGTAAGCCAATAAAAAGTGACTCAGAACTGAAATGGATTTTAATCTTAATAAGATGTTAAAATAGTCACTATGACTGTGTTCAGTAAGTTCAGAAAGGTAAGTAGTGACATATGGAAGGTATAAACAATGACCCAAATAAATTCTCTAGAGATAGAAACTAAAACACATGAGATGAAAAATTCACTGGATGATATATTAATGGAATATTAGGCACTAGAGAAGAAAATATTGGTGACCCTGAAGACATAGCAAGAGAAAGTGTCTGAAATTAAACATAAAACAAAAATTAATTTTTTATAAAGCATATAGTAAGTTATAGGACAAATTCAGGTAAACTACTATGTATGAGTGGAGTTCACACAGAAGAGAATGGAATGCAGAAACAAAGTTTTTAAAATAACAGCCAAGCATTTTCTAAAGATGTTGAAATGTACTATAACCCACGTATCCAAGAGTATCAACAAAACTCAAGCAAAAGAAACATGAAAAATGTACACCATAGTGCATGAAAAGTACTGGAAAATAGGGATCAGGAAAACATCTTAGAATCAGCCACAGGAAAAGGACATTTAGGTACAGTGGAATAAATATAAGACTAGAAGCAGATTTCTTGTTAAAAACAATGCAAGTGAGAAGAGAATAAGCAACATTTTTAGAGTACTGAAAGAAGTGAAAAGCCTTTTCTTACATATAAGAGCTGAAATAAGTCATCACCATCAGAAGGACACTGCAGTAAATCTCAAATAACTTCAGGCAGAAGGAAAATGAAACTGGTTATCAGATCAAGTGTGGCAGCATCACAGTGCTTGTGTTCAAGCTACCCTTACTTAATAGCCCCAAAGGGCAAGAGCAGTGATGCTGGCAATTCGGCTATGCCAAAGAGAAAACAAAAGTGCTTCCTTTTGAAATCCGGCACTAGACAAGGATGCCCTCTCTCACCAATTCTATTCAACATAGTACTGGAAGTTCTAGCCAGAGCAATCAGGCAAGAAAAAGAAATAAAGGGTATTCAAATAGGAAAGGTGGAAGCCAAATTGTCTCTATTTGCAGACGACATGATCGTATACCTAGAAGACCCCATCACCTCAGCCCAAAAGCTCCTGCAACTGATAAGCAACTTCAGCAAAGTCTCAGGATATAAAATCAATGTGCAAAAATCACAAGCATTCCTATACACCAATAGCAGACTTAAAAAGAACCAAATTAAGAACGAACTGCCATTCACAATTGCTACAAAGAAAATAAAATACCTAGGAATACAACTCACTAGGAATGTAAGGGACCTCTTTAAGGAAAACTACAAACAACTGCTCAATGAAATAAGAGAGGACACAAACAGATGGAGAAACATTCCATGTTCATGGTTAGGAAGAATCAATATTGTGAAAATGGTTATACTGCCCAAAGTAATTTATGCATTCAATGCTATCCCCATCAAACTACCATTGAATTTCTTCACAGAACTGTGAAAAGCCACCATGAATTTCATATGGAACCAAAAAAGAGCCCGCATAGCCAAGTCAATTCTAAGCAAAAAGAACACAGCGTGCGGCATCACACTACCAGACTTCAAACTATACTACAAGGCTACAGTAATCAAAACAGCATGGTACTGGTACCAAAACAGAGATATAGACCAATGGAACAGGACAGAAGCATCGGAGGCAACACAACATATCTACAACCATATTATCTTTGATAAACCAGACAAAAACAGGCAATGGGGAAAGGATTCCCTATTTAATAAATGGTGTTGGGAAAACTGGCTAGCCATGTGCAGAAAGCAGAAACTGGACCCCTTTCTGACACCTTACACTAAAATTAACTCCAGATGGATTAAAGACTTAAACGTAAGACCTGACACCATAAAAACCCTAGAAGAAAATCTAGGCAAAACCGTTCAGGACATAGGAGTAGGCAAGGACTTCATGACCAAAACACCAAAAGCATTGGCAACAAAAGCCAAAATAGACAAATGGGACCTAATCAAACTCGACAGCTTCTGCACGGCAAAAGAAACAGTCACTAGAGTGAATCGGCAACCATCAGAATGGGAAAAAGTCTTTGCAGTTTACACATCTGACAAAGGGCTGATATCCAGAATTTACAAAGAACTCAAACAGATTTACAGAAAAAAAACAAACAAGCCCATTCAAAAATGGGCAAAGGATATGAACAGAAACTTTACAAAAGAAGACATACAGGAGGCCAACAAATATATGAAAAAGTGCTCATCATCATTGGTCATTAGAGAGATGCAAATCAAAACCACATTGAGATATCATCTCACACCAGTTAGAATGGTGATCATTAAAAAATCTGGAGACAGCAGATGCTGGAGAGGATGTGGAGAAATAGGAACACTCTTACACTGTTGGTGGGAGTGTAAATTAGTTCAACCATTGTGGAAGACAGTGTGGCGATTCCTCAGGGACCTAGAAATAGAAATTCCATTTGACCCAGCAATCCCATTACTGGGTATCTATCCAAAAGACTATAAATCGTTCTACTATAAGGACACATGCACACAAATGTTCATTGCAGCACTGTTTACAATAGCAAAGACCTGGAACCAACCCAAATGCCCATCGATGATAGACTGGACTGGGAAAATGTGGCACATATACACCATGGAATATTATGCAGCAATCAAAAATGATGAGTTTGTGTTCTTTGTAGGGACATGGATGAATCTGGAGAACATCATTCTCAGCAAACTGACACAAGAACAGAAAAAGAAATACTGCATGTACTCACTCATAGGTGGGTGAGAAAAATGAGAACACATGGACACAGAGAGGCGGTCTACTATACACTGGGGACTGTTGGGGGAAATGGGGGAGGGACAGCGGGGGGTGCTGGGGGGGATAGCCTGGGGATGAATACCAAGTGTGGGTGAAGGGGAGGAAGGCAGCAAAACACACTGCCATGTGTGTACCTATGCAACTATCTTGCACGTTCTGCACATGTACCCCAAAACCTATAATGCAATAAAAATTAAAAAAAAAAAAGTGCTTCCTTTAAGGAAAACGTTTAACATTCTTGACTTAAGGAAATAAAAGAAATTGTATGCTGATGTTACTAAGATCTACAATACAAATGAATATTTTATCCATGAGATTGTGAAGAAGAAAAATAAGTTTGTAGTAGTTTGCTGTTATATCTCCAACTACAAAAGTTTTAGCCACAGTGTTTGTATAGGAAAAAGTATGGTACATATAGGCTTTGGTACTATTTATTGGGTTCAGTTTTCCACTGGGGATCTTGAAACGCATTACTCATGAGTAAGGAAGCGTCTATCATTGGTAAATACAAAATAAAAAGCAAGATAAGTGAAAACTAATTGGAAAAAAAGGAACTAATATGAGTTAGAGAGGAAATCAATGAAAAATAAAAGAGACAAGCCACACTGAATAAAGAAAATGATAGAGGACACAAATTATTAATATCAGGAATAATAGAGTTAACATCATAGTAAATCATAGATATTAACAGTAAAATAAGAGAATGCTTTAAATGAAGATATTTCTTGAAAGACACTGTTATGGGTTGATTTTGTCTGCACCTTACAGAATGAGATATATTGAGATTCTAATCTCCAGTACCTCAGAATATGACCTTGTTTGGAAACAGAGTAAATCAAGATAATATTAGGCCATCAGGATGGGCTCTAACTCAGTATAACTGGTGTCCTTATAAAAGGGAAATGTGGACACAGATATACTCACCCAGAAAATGCTTCGAAGGCTGTAGGGATACCACACAAATAACTATGGAGGATCTGAATGACACATCTACAAACCAAGGAATAAAATGCCAAGGACTGTCAGCAAACTAGACGTAGGAAGAGGCAAGAAAGGATTTCTTTATGATATTCAGAGAGAGCATGGGCTTGCAAAACCTTGATTTTAGTCTTCTAGCATCCAGAACCGTGAGCCGATACGTTCATCTTGTTTAGGTTACCTGGTTTGTGGTACTTTGTTGTGGCAGTGCAAACAAACTATTAAAGACGATAACTATAGATGCTTTCTCAAGAACAAATATATACACTAACTATATATTGAGAAAATGCAATATTATGTTAAAAACTTCCCACAAAGAAACTCCAGACACCTATGGAATCTCTAGTAAATTTGACCAGATATTTAAGGAAGAAATAATGCAAAGTCATCTTCCAGAAAATAGAGGGGAATGTAGTTGTGAATTCATTCTATATATTCAGAATTGCTCTGATTACCAAGCCAAAACTAAGCAAAGTAAACAACAAAAAAGCACAATGTTATAGAACAGTATCCTCCATGCAAAAAGAATAAATGATTCTTCTATTTTAGCAAATTTTTAGCAAAATTTTAACAAATGAGATCTAACAATATATCAAAAGGATAGTACTTCATAACCAATCAGGCGTTATTTCAGATATGCAAGGTTTACTTTACATTAACAAATCAGTGAATATATTAACCATATTAACAAACTAAACAAGAAAAATATACATTATTATTACAATAGATGTAGAGAAAATATTTGACAAAATCCAACGTCCATTCTTAACAACATCTCATAACAAAGAATATGTGTGAGCTTGCTGATCCTGATTCAGGGCATATATGATAAATATACCTTATAATTAAAAAGAAAAGACTGAATGCCTTTCCCCAAAGATCAACATGATGGCTAAAATATCTGCTCTCACCATTTCCATTCAACATTATATTCAAAGTTCTAATGAGTACAGTAAGATAAGAAATACTAATAAAAGTCATCCAGAATAGAAAAAAAGTATCTTCATTTGCAAGAATATTCTATACAGAAGATACAACTGAATATGGAATAAAACTAGTAAGTGGAAATAGCAAGGTTTCAGGTCACAAATTCAAAATGCAAATATCAATGCTATTTCTAATCCTGTTAACAAGTAACCAAAACCCAAAATCAAAAGAATTATGCCAATTACATTTTATATAAAGACATTTTATAAAAAGACTTCAAGACCTACACACTTAAAACAATAAAAAGAGGTAAATATATATGTATGTACATGCATATAGACACACACATATGTATACACACACAAATATATTTGCAGATACAATTAATAGAGAGTTCAATTGTCAGAAGACACAACATTGTTAAAATGTTAATCCTCTTCAAATTTATTTATAAATTTAATGTAATTCATATAATTCCAACAGAACTATTTTGAGCAAAACTGACAGATTCAAAACCTTATAGAAACATGTAAAAGCCCTAGAATAACCAAATGATTTTGTAAAAGAATGAAGGTGGAGGACTAACACTGATTTCAAAAATGAAATAATCAAAGAAAATATCTTTGTCTTGATAATCAATGATATGAAAAGTGACACATTGGAATGATACTATTAAGACAAGGGTCAGTGTATGCCTAGCTATATCCAGAGAAGGGAGTTAAGACAAGATAACATTTGAATCCATTTATACAATCCAGAACAACAGGTTAGTTTCACACATTAGTAACAAAATCAGACTATGATCCCTTAAAAGCCAAACAGAGCCATTTAGATGTGGTCATAAAAGATATTCTCAGCAGCATTATTTATTATAGGAATTCAGCAGGAAGAATATAAAGATCCAATAATAGGGATGAATTTATATGCTTCCATTATGGAATACTATATATAAATAAAAATGAATTATATAAAGTGATGGTAATAAAAGATGTTTTAAGTATTAGAATATGAAATACAAGCATAGCTATATATACTTATTACAACACAAATATTAAACATATGATGCATATGAGCAATAAACTGGAGTAAAAAACAAGTAACTGGGTCTTCTGGGTGATAGGAATATGAAAGCTAGGATTTGTCTCTTCTGTTTTTTAGGTAGTTTTGTAATATGTGAAGACAAAAACTTTCAAATAAAATAGGTAAATATGAAATAAATAATTATAACTAAAATGTTGCTTAAAAAAATCCTTGTCATGGTTGGATTGAGAAAGTTACAAAGGTCATATGACAAAGTAACAGTAATTAAAAGGTCCTCTAAAAATGAAAGCTTGGAAAAAGAAAGAAAATAATAAACCAATCTAAAAATGAGTTGATGCTACACATCCTTTTCTTTCTGTTGCATACCCTTTCTACTCATGCAGATGATGGTGTCACAATCACCATGTACAATATTTTGTCTTCAGATATAATTTTTAACCTAGGAAAGGTGGATACAACTATGTGTTAGAGAGCCATTTTTCCTGGGGGTTCATTTGAAGATAGATATGTCATCTTCTTTGGGGTTGGCTTTTGTTACTGAAAAGAAAGGACTAAGATGGGATCCAGAAAGAAGGACTTAAGACAGCTTCCCCTTTCTTTCCCCCATTTGACTGCATACTTAAAGCAAAGATAAGGAGGGTCAAGATTCCTACTTGGGTTTTCAGGCCTAACTTACCATTGTTTGAAAGTAGACATTAAGTTTGTCCATGAATAAAATGTGTATATTTGACAGTGAAGTCCACTTTGCTTTTTTTCTCAGAAAATTGAGCATGTCACTGTGATCATAGATACACAACAACTACGTCTCTTCTGTCCCTTTTCAACTGTCCTCTATTCTAGATTCTAGGTCTCTCTCTCTCTCTCTCTCTCTCTCCAGATAGATAGAAATTATATATAAATTCATCAATTTTTATATCATATATTACATTTAAAAAGTCCTGATTCTAAATCAGAGACTAATTTTTTTGTTAACATTACTAACTGCTAAGAAAATACTGAAAACTTTAATAATTAAACCCTTTAATAAAGGGTTAATTCATGATTTACTGAGTTTCTGGAAACAGAACAACTGTTTAATAATCTTGTTTTAATAAAATTTTAGTATATTCCTTGGTTAAACACATCATTTTAAAACTTGTAAGTAAAATATATGCAAACACTTTTAGTAGTATATTTAAATAATTTCTTATCAAATGCATATGTAAAAATCAAACTTGAAATTTGTGACACAATATCATAAAACAGAATCTATAAATATTAGGAGCAATCAAATAGTTGCATAATGCGATGTTCAAGCAGAGCAAAGATCAAAAGTTTAGTGGGATATAAGTCTAGGTTAACTTCATTATGTTAACAAGTGAAATTGTAAAAATTTAGGTCAATATGATTTGTTTTTATTACAATGAGTCTTTACAGTTAAAAAATAATAACCACCAATGTGTTATTTTAATGCCACAATTGAAAACTGATTTTTAAATGATTTTCATAGCTATGGATCAGAAACCTAATACCATTTTATTAAATCTACAGGTCCTGTTATTACGTATTCATAATGTGCTTAAGAGTCAGAATTTGAAAATTTTATTTGGTTGTAGATACAGTAATAGGGAGTATAATTTAATTGTTTTATAGTTTGAAGTACAGAAGTTAAAATGTATAAAGCGACAGAGTAATTACTGAAATTACTCTCCACATAAATATTTGGCAAAATATTTAATTATATTAATTAATATACAGATTGTATACAAAACGTTTTCATAAACTTTTAAAATATACTTCCAGGATATTGTCTTTCATTTCCAGAACACCATGTAAGCTTTATTCTTCATAAAATCAGTAGAGTATTAACTCACAAGGACTAGGTATTTAGGTGTCTATACTCCATTCATGTCTGCAGTGTTATGATATAATTATATCTAATTTTGGACAAATATTTACATTTTTTAAAAATAACATACTTTACAAAATCAAATATGTTAACATTGAAGTATTTTACTTTACATATCTAAAATACATAGAAATCTATATTCAAAATATAATTTATAATCTTGGTGAATCATAATGATTATTTGCTATTTGCTGACATGACTTTTCTGACATGAAGCACTTCATTAATCAATTTGATATGTGCAAATAAAATTATTGAATTAACATAAAATTTAGCTCTTACACAGTATATAACATAATGCCAGAATTAGAATAAAGAAACAATTTGCCTCATCATTTAAATCTGTAGGAAAATTAGCATTACCTAAATATAATTTCCAGTAAGTTTTTGTGTTAAGTCCTTTATAAAGAACAAAATCTGTAAGCTGCCCTAATAAATAACGTTTTTTTAATAATTAAGGAAAATCATGAAATTGACTGTGTAAATATGTAGTATTCTGAAATTTGAAACCTAACCATAATAAGGGCTAATCACTTCATCATTTATAGATGTATCAAAAATAAATAATTTAATAATAAACATACCAAGCATTGCTAATTTACTGGAAATTTTTCTTTTGTTTTTATTGTTTTAAAGGTCTGAGCATATTGTAGTGAATATGGTCCATATACTATTTTTGTGGCACTATTGAAATTAATTCTGCCTATGTTTACTGGTTATTTTATTTGCAAAATGTTCTAGACTCCTCAAAACTACAGAAAGTAAACAGTTTATTTGCTCCAGTGAACTCATATATCACATAAGGGAGATCATGAAATATTTTTCTTTCTGTGTGGTTTATTTCATTTATTATAATTTCTGGCAAGCTCATTCACATTGCTGCAAATGGTAAGATCTTGTTATTTCTTAAGACTGAATTATATATATATTATATTATGTATATAAATATATATATTATATACAATATAAAATATATTATATATATATAAAATATCAGAGTTTCATTATCCATTTGTCTGTTGATGGATAATGCACTGTTTCATATCTTGGCTATTGTCAATAGTACTGCAATAAACATAGGAGTTCAGGTATCTTGACAAATTGATGAGTTCATTTCATTTTGGTATATGCCCAAAGCTGGCTTATATGGTAGTTCCATTTTAAAGTTATTTAGAAATCTCCTTACTCTTTTCCTTAATAACTATACCAATCTGCATCCTATAAACTTGTAGAAAGGTTTCTTTTTCAACACACCCTTACCTACATTGTTATCTTTAGACTTTTTGGTAATAGCCATCCTAATGGGTGTGAGATTGTATCTCATAGTGGTTTTCATTGTCATTTCACTGATAATTACCAATGTTGAGTATCTTTTCATATGTATGTTGGGATTTTTTTTGTTTTCTTTGGAAATGTGTCTATTCATGTCTTTTAGCCATTTTTTAGTACAGTTATTTGTTTTCCTACTATTGAGTTGTATGAGTTCTTCATAAATTTCAGATATTAATTCCTTAGCAGATATATAATTTTCAAATACTTTGTTCTAATCCACAGGCTGCCATTTCATTTTGTTGTTTCCTTTGCTGTACAAGAGTTTTTTTTAGTTTCATTTAGTGCCAATTATTTATTTTTACTTTTGTGGCATGAACTTTTGGTGTGATATTCAAAAATCAATGCCAAGGCCAGTATCCAGGAACTTTTCCCTATTTTGTCTTCTCAGAATATTACCATTTCTGGTCATACATTTAGGCTTTTAATCCATTTTGAATTGATTTTTCTATATGCTGTAAGATAAGTTCTAAACTCATTCTTTTGTATGTAGAAATTCAGCTTTCCCAACACCATTTATTGAGGAGACTATTCTATCCCCATCCTGTCTCCTTTACATCCGTGTCAGAAATAAACTGACTTTATATGTTTGGATTTATTTCTGGGCTTTCTATTCTATTCCACTAGTCTATGTGTCTGCATTTATGCCAGTAACATCCTATTTTTATTACTACAGCTTTGAAAGATAATTTGAAATCAGAAAATGTGATGCCTTGGACTGTTTTTATTTCTCAGAATTGTTTTGCCTATTATGGTTTTTTCTTTTACATTTTCATACAAATTTTAGGATTACTTTTCCATGAAGAATATAAATTGGGATTTTGATAGGGATTGTGTTAAATATGTTGTTTGGGGTAGGATGGATTTTAGCAATATTAACTCTTCTGATCTGTTAACAAGGGATAATTTTCCATTTATATGTGTTTTATTCATTTTTTATAGTTGTTTTATAGTTTTATAATTTTTAGTATACAGACCCTCCAACTCCTTAGTTAAATGTATTTCTAAGTGTTACCAGAAAGGGGTCCCAATTCATATCCCATGAGAAGGCTCTTGGATTTCATGTAAGAAAAAAATTCAAGGATAGTTTATGGAGTAAATTGAAATCAAGTTTATTAAGAAAGTTAAAAATAAATAATGACTATTCCATAGACAGAGCATCCCCAGGGGCAGCTGGTTGCCCCTTTTTATGGTTATTTTTGACGATATGTTAAAGAAGGGGTAGATTATTTATACCTCCCTTATTAGTCAACAAAGAGTAATTTCTTGATGTTGTCATGGCATTTGTAAACTGTTATGGCACTGGTGGAGTGTAGCAGTGAGGAGGACCAGAGGTCACTCTTGTTGCTATCTTGGTTTTGGTGGGTTTTAGTTGGCTTCTAACCTGTTTTATCAGTCATGTCTTTATAACATGTATCTTGTGCTGACCTCCTATGTCATCACATGACATAGAATGTTACAGCTGTCTGGGAACATAGCCTGATAGGTCAGTAGGTCTTAGTTTACCTAGCTCTTATTGAAATAGAATTTCTCTGGTTCAAACGCCTCTGACATTTTCCCCTTTTCCTGTATAAGAAAACACTTAATCCTATGGTTTGTAAAGGGACAAAGATTCATCTTCTGTAACATTTTCAGGTGAAATAGCAGTGATAGCATTCCTGTCTAACTATGAGCATCTCTCGTAGTCAGAGTAGAGAAATGTTCAGTCAGAAACGATTGGTATGGCACATTCATAATTGTTGAATTCTGACAAAAGGAGATATCTGGAAGATTAATAAGTGTTCAGTTTAAGAAAATGTTGACTAAGTTTATTCTATATTACTATACAAAGAGTATAATAGTAATATAACAAAGTAAGAAAAATTATCCCAACTAAATTAAATTAGAAGGCTTTCCATGAACTGAATATCTCCTGGATTTAAGTTGATATGAGGTTTTAAGCTGATTCCAGTGTGCCCAGCATTAGAACACTGATTCAGATTTTTATATTATTCATCGCTCTTATTTCTTCTGATTTGCAGTGAGAGATCACCAATTGGTTTACAAGAATAAGCAGGGTTAGTCTTAACTGTAGGAAAACAAAAACAAAAACTGAGACTAGAATCTAATAATAGGTGTACAATAGTTATTGAAACATAGTTTCTCTTTTATTTCACTCTCCATTTTCCCATTTTTATTAAGAAAAATCATGGTTAAGACTGATTTGTTTTATTATACTTGGCCTGATTATTTGTATAAAATACAGTAACAATAATTATTTTTCACATAACTTCTTAAAATTCATTTTAATGGAAATCTGTTCCATAGAAGGAGTCTTAGATAAGAGATTTTTAGAGTCAGGTCCTGTCATGGGTTTGTACCCTCAAATACTTATAAGTTGAGTAAATTCATGTCCTCTTGAGGTTCCAAGATAACTTAGGGCGCCTGGGCCTGTGGGAAAGTGACATTTTTTCCTTACCACAGGTCAGATACCTTGTACAGGGACTGTGAAAACAAGATACGAGGCCAGTTTTCTCAAAGGGCTTTTATTGTCTTTACAAGTCAAGTTTGATTTCTTAAAGGAATACATGTCATTCTAATCAAAGTCTTGGTAAAATAACCAGTGTTTCTATTTGTGTCCTCTTAAAAAGAAAACATACTCTTTTTTATTTTTTGCAAATAATTATATTGTCATAAATTAAGAATACTCACAAATGGTTTCCAAATTCTGGAGAAATCAGATAGAGAGAAAGAAATATGCTCCAAATTTTGTTCATAGGATTATACTTTGCTTAGTTGTTAAAAGTTGTAAATAGTTTTTTTTTTTTTTAAAAAAAGTTTTCTTGGCTCTGAAAAACAAAACAAAGGATCAGTGGCATTTTAAGAAAAGTTAAAAATATTACTTTAGTGTCCTGTTAGTTCAGTTTATGTAGTTAATTCCTGTTCTATTTTGATATTCATGAACATTCCGGTTCTCCATGAGAGTTCTGAAATTTGTTTCCTCTATTTTAATGTCACAATTTCCAAAGTTATCAGAAATCTCCACCTGTCAAAGTTCTACAATTGATTATAAAACTGTCTTCTAAAAAGGACCAATATAAGACCATAATTGTCTGTGAATGACAAAATGTCTTATGGGAGCCTCTATTAAAGTCATAATTGATGGAATTTTGGTTGCTTCTATGGACAAATATAGCCCAAAGAGAAGAAAACACCATATTATATTTTACAATGTTTCTTGCATGATTTTTGTACCAAATAAGCCAAATGTCACTGTTGTATTAACTATTGATGTCAAACTTTATTCTTAATAAAAGCTTATAGATAAATTCATCCAATCTTAATCAGTTTGACTATAAGATTCTCATAAGACTTTTATAACTCTTTACAATTTGTTTTTAATAATCAGATCAGTGCTCTAAGAAAAACCTGTTGTGTTTTTATTTTAATGTTCAATTTATGGAAAAACTGAATAATACACTTTTAATTTTAGTTAATATGTTCACACACAGAAACTATTTTTCAATTAATTTTTCATAAACCTTTCACAATTTGTTTAAATGTTCAGCTTTATTCTTTTTTTTAATTTTTATTGCATTGTAGGTTTTGGGGTACATGTGCAGAATGTGCAAGATAGTTGCATAAGTACACACATGGCAGTGTGTTTTGCTGCCTTCCTCCCCTTCACCCACACTTGGCATTCATCCCAAGGCTATCCCTCCCCAGCCCCCCCGCTGTCCCTCCCCCATTCCCCCCAATAGACCCCAGTGTGTAGTAGACCCCCTCTCTGTGTCCATGTGTTCTCATTTTTCTCACCCAACTATGAGTGAGTATATGCGGTATTTCTTTTTCTGTTCTTGTGTCAGTTTGCTGAGAATGATGTTCTCCAGATTCATCCATGTCCTTACAAAGGACACAAACTCATCATTTTTTGATTGCTGCATAATATTCCATGGTGTATATGTGCCACATTTTCCCAGTCCAGTCTATCATCATTGGGCATTTAGGTTGGTTCCAGTTCTTTGCTATTGTAAACAGTGCTGCAAAGAACATTCGTGTGCATGTGTCCTTATAGTAGAACGATTTATAGTCCTTTGGATAGATACCCAGTAATGGGATTGCTGGGTCAAATGGAATTTCTATTTCTAGGTCCTTGAGGAATCGCCACACTGTCTTCCACAATGGTTGAACTAATTTACACTCCCACCAACAGTGTAAGAGTGTTCCTATTTCTCCACATCCTCTCCAGCATCTGCTGTCTCCAGATTTTTTAATGATCGCCATTCTAACTGGCGTGAGATGGTATCTCAATGTGGTTTTGATTTGCATCTCTCTAATGACCAGGGATGATGAGCATTTTTTCATATGTTTGTTGGCCTCATGTATGTCTTCTTTTATAAAGTGTCTGTTCATATCCTTTGCCCATTTTTGAATGGGCTTGTTTGTTTTTTTCCTGTAAATCTGTTTGAGTTAAATACTTTAAAATTTTAGACAAAAAATTACACATCCTCATGTCTTTTTTAATCTTTTAGCAAAAATACATTTCACTTTTCTTACACACATTATATGTGAAACTGTTTCTTTAGTAGTCTTTGTTACTTGTTACAGTGTTAATTTGTCATGACTTTAGCTTTTGGTGAAAATCTTGAAAAATCTGGGATTATAATTATGTACTAGCACGGGGTCTAGAATGCAGGCAGATAATATCTGACTCTTTCCAGTGTCTAATTTTATGTTTCCCAGGCCTTACCTAGCTGTAATGTAGGTAAGTTATACAATTAAGAGTCAGAATGACATTTTATGAAGCTTTTAGGAGGCCTAATAATCTTTAAATTGTGTAACATTTCTTGCATAAATTCCCTTTTATAAATTGTTTCATGACTTACACAGATCATCTATGATGTGTTTTTATTTTAACTTTTTTTTTTAACAACCAGTTATTTTATTTTAGGATGGGAATTTACCATGTAAGATATTTCCTTATATAAAATTGTTTTTCTCTATAATCTTCTTTGCATAGTTATGGAGCATGGCTAATTTCACATGTTCCCAGGCCTTACCTAGAATCTAATGCTCCAAAATAAATTGAGTAACTTTTAACAGTGAAAGAAGCAGTTTATGACCTTAAAGCATTTAGTAAACCTAATATCTTACCTGTACAATTTATACCAAATATTTACATTTTGAAAATATTTTTATTTTAAATATCGTTATATATTTAAATAAAATTTTAAACTATTAAATATAAATATAATATATATTTAAATAAATAATTTTTAAAACTCTATTCCTCAAAGATTACCTAAATCACATGAACTGAAAGGCATTATATTTTTTACTTTTCTGACCAAATATTTGATTTACATTCCTTATTATTAAACCAGTTAATCAAAGCTCTTTCATATATATAAACATCATACACACAACACATAAAAATGTGCAGTCAAAGACAAAGGACTCATTTTTTAAGCCAGGAATTGAACCCTGAACCTGGGTCACCATTATGGAAAGAGAAACTACGGCCACATGGTTACAAGGTCAAGATCCCAAGAACATATAAGACAAGAAGGAAACCTCATCCAGTTTTTTTTAGGGAACTGTAGCAAAGTTTGTAACTGACCAGTTTGCTGGGCCATCTTGAACAGTGGGCTTATAGGTGTCCTAAGCCCATGTTCTATTGTAAGGTACCCCTTTTTATGACAGAAACATACAGAAAGACACAGAAAGCACACCAGATTCACTGCTGCTTAAGACTAGCCTCACAAGCCCTTTCTTTCATTAATTAAAACTTTACAGAGGAGATAAATAGTGATTTTTACCATTTATTCAGCCAGTTTGTACAGAGAGATAAAGGAAAGGGAAGGGAGGGGAAGAAAGTATTGCTCGTGGCAGGATGGGGAAGGTGAGGTACTTAGGGAGGCCAGTTGTAGCCAACACTGAATCAAAAGTTCACACAGCTGCTTTTCCATTGACAAGGGATCTTTTCCACCAGTTCCATCAGTTCTCAAGTTTCCCTTTTTTATGGAGTAAAAAGCCCCTCAAGTCCCACAATTACTAATCCTGTACATGACTAATCTTGTCACCCACAGCTATCAGTAAAGAGTGCAAGTTAGATAACAAAAACATAGCAGTTACAATCCCATAGTGCCAAACCTGTTCTTAGCTGAAAGGGATTTTGCCAAGAGGAACTTTACTGAGAGAGCCTCTACCTGCCTCAATATTAGAAGAGAGTCTAACCTTCCTAAGTTGGGTCTCAAACCCAAGGTCAGTCAAGTGGCCTTGCCTTTTATTAAGAGGGGCCTTTAACCTCTCTATCTTAGAAGAGACTCTTAATTCCCCTTAATTAGGCCTCTAACCCAATCCCATCCTTTACCCAGGAACACAACCACTTACCCAAAGCCAGCCAATCGCCACTGCAGTCTAGTTCCTTCGGATCCAGGTGTTTCTTCAGTGTTGTCCCTTTGGGGTTGGCCAGAAAGATGTTACTGGATCCCACCACTTACCAAAGTTAGCCTTTGGGTCGGGGGTTTCCTCACTATCATCCCTTTGTGGTTGCCAGAAAGATGTTACCAGAAAGGTGTCCCAATCCAGACCCCAAGAGAAGGTTCATGGAACTCGTGTAAGAAAAAAATTCAGGGTGAGTCCATATAGTAAAGTGAAAGCAAGTTTATTAAGAAAGTAAATAAATAGAGAATGGCTACACCACAGACAGAGCAGCCCCAAAGGGCTGCTGGTTGCCCATTTATATGGTTATTTTTAATTACATGTTAAACAAGGGGTGCATTATTTATGCCTCCTCTTTTTAGACCATATAGGGTAATTTCTTGACATTGTCATGGCATTTGTAAACTGTCATGGTAATGATAAGAGTGTATTAGTGAGGATTACCAGTGGTCACTCTTGTTGCTATTTTGGTTTTGGTGGATTTTAGTTAGCTTCTATATTGTAACCTGTTTCATCAGTAATGTCTTTATGATGTGTAGTTTGTGCTAACCTCCTGTGTCATCCTGTGACTTAGAATGTTTTAACTGTCTGGGAATGCAGCCCAGTAGGATTCAGTCTTATTCTACCCAGCTCTTATTCAAGATAAAGTTGCTGGTTCAAATGCCTCTGACATGAAGGATTGCATTTTTTTTATGCTACAAGTGGTATTTTTTGTCTTGATATCTTTGTTAGTTAGCTTGTTATTTGTGTATAAAAATACTGCTGATTATTTCATTTTGATTTTTCATCCTTCAATATTACTGTATTCATTTATTTGTTCTAACAGTGTACATGTGTGTGTATGCTCTTTGGGTTTCTTTACATGTAGGAAATTGCCATCTGAAAATAGAGATACTTTTACTGCTTCTTTTTTCTGTTTTGTATACCTTTTATTCCCTTTTTGTCTTTGTTTTTCCTGTTTTGACTGCTCTTGTTAAAATGTCCTGTACTATGCTGAACAGAAGTGACGAGAGTGAACATCCTTGCTTTGTACCAGATCTTAGTCAAAAAGCTGTCAGCTTTCCCTCTTTGATTATAAAATTAACCGTGAGATTCTCATAAGTGACCCTTATTTTGTAAAGAAGCTTTCCTTCTATTCCAAAACTGTTTAGAGACTTTATCAAGAAAGAATATTGGATTTCTAAAAATGCTTTTTCCATGCCAATTGAGATAATCATGTGGTTTTTATCTTTTCTTTCTGCAAATGTGATGCATAACATAGACTGATTTGCATATGTTAAACCAGCCTTGCACGCCAAAATAAATCCCACTTCATCATGATGTATAATCTTTTTGATATGTGATTGGATTTGGTTTTCTAATACTTTTTTGAGGATTTTTGCATCAATGTCCATTAAAGATATTGGCCTGTAGTTTTCTTTTCTTGTGATATGTGTCTGGTTTAGGTATCAAGGTGATGCTGGCCTCATAAAATGTTTGAAAGTGTTCCCTCTATCTCTATTTTTTGGAAGAGTTTAAGAAGTATTGGCATCAATTCTTCTTGAATGTTTGGTAGAATTCAGCTGTGAAGCCATCTGGTCCTGAGCTTTTTTTTTGTTGGGAGATTTTTGGTTGATTTTTCAATCTCTGTATTTATTGGTCTGTTCAGGCTATTTCTTCCCAATGCAATGAATCAATAAACAATTTTCTCACTTTCATTTTTTATTTTGTGTATTGGAATCTTTCTTTTTTCTTAGACTAGCTAAGTGTTGGTCATTCTTATTTTTTTTTTTCAAGAAACAAACTCAGTTTTATTGTTTCTTGCTGTGATTTTTCTGTTCTCTGTTCAATTTATTTCCATTACAATTTTTATTATTTTTTTCTTTCTGCTAATTTTCAGTTCTGTATGTTGTTCTTTCTCTTCATCTTTTAGGTGTAAGTCAGACTATTTATTTGACATCTTCATTTTTCAGGCACAAATTCATCATTCTAAACTTTCCTTTTACAACTGCTTTTGTTGTGTTGAACTGGTTTTGATGTGTTGTGTTTCCATTAACGTTTGTCTCAAAATATTTTTTAATATTCCTTTTGATTTTGTTTTGACTCATTGGTCATTTAGGAACATGTTGTTTAAATTCCACATATTTGTACATTTTCCATGATTTCTCCTATTATGGATTCCTAGTTTCACACCATTATGGTTTAAAAATGATACTAGATATTATTTCAGTCTCCTTTAAAGTTTTGACGTTTTTGTGATCTCATATAAGGTCTATCTTAGAGAATGTTTCATATGTATTAGAGAAATATGTGTATTCCTATTCTACTGGATAGTAAGTTCTGCATGTCTTTCAGTCCCTTTAGTCAAAAGTACAACTCAAGTCCAAAATTTCATCATTCATTTGTTTTCCTAGTCATCTATTTGTTGTTGAAAGTGGGATATTAAAGTCCTCTACTGTTATTGTATTGCCATTTACTTCTCTCTTCATGTTATTAATATTTGCTTTATATATTTAGGTGCTCCTGTGTTGGGTGCACCTATGTTTACAATTGTTATTTCCTCTTGATTAATTAACCCTTTTATTATTAAATATTAACCTTCTTCGTCACTTGTCACAGTTTTTTTTTAACTTGAAATCTGTTTCAGCACAAATAAGTATAGCCACCCCTCCTTTCTTTTGGTTACCATTTACATAGGATATCTTCTACCATATCTTCACTTTCAGCCTATGTATGTCCTTAAAGCTTAAGTAGACCTCTTGTAGGCAGCTTATAGATGAGTGTTGTTTCTTAATCCATTTAGGCATTCTACGTCTTCTGATTGGTGAATTTAATCTATTTGGGTTAAATGGATTGGGTTTAATTCATTAGGTTTTCCTCCTCTAGTGTTTTAATTATCTAAGGTTCTTATTGATGAATATGACTTACTGCTACCATTTTGTTATTTGTTTTATGAGAATTTTGTAGCTCCTTTGTTTATTGTGTCCTCTCTTGCCGACCTTTGTGATTGGGCAATTTTCTGTAGTGCTAAGCTTTTTTTAAAAAATTTTATTTTTTATTGTGTTTTAGGTTTTGGCGTACATGTGCAGAACATGCAAGATAGTTGCATAGGTACACACATGGCAGTGTGTTTTGCTGCCTTCCGCCCCTTCACCCACATTTGGCATTTCTCCCCATGCTATCCCTCCCCTGCTCCCCCCCGCCGCTGTTCCTCCCCTATTCCACCCGATAGACCCCAGTGTGTAGTACTCCCTTCCCTGTGTCCATGTGTTCTCATTGTTCATCACCCACCTATGAGTGAGAATATGCGGTATTTCATTTTCTGTTCTAGTGTCAGTTTGCTGAGGATGTGATGTTCTCCAGATTCATCCATGTCCCTACAAAGGACACGAACTCATTGTTTTTGATGGCTGCATACTATTCCATGGTGTATATGTGCCACATTTTTCCAGTCCAGTCTATCATTGATGGGCATTTGGGTTGGTTCCAGGTCTTTGCTGTTGTAAACAGTGCTGCAATGAACATTCATGTGCATGTGTCCTTATAGTAGAACGATTTATAGTCCTTTGGATATATACCCAGTAATGGGATTCCTGGGTCCCATATAGTAATGGAATTTCTATTTCTAGGTCCTTGAGGAATCGCCACACTGTCTTCCACAATGGTTGAACTAATTTATACTCCCACCAGCAGTGTAGAAGTGTTCCTATTTCTCCACATCCTCTCCAGCATTTGTTGTCTGCAGATTTTTTAATGATCACCATTCTAACTGGCGTGAGATGGTATCTCAATGTGGTTTTGATTTGCATCTCTCTAATGACCAGTGATGATGAACATTTTTCCTTATGTTTGTTGGCCGCATGTATGTCTTCTTTTGTAAAGTGTCTGTCCATATCCTTTGCCCATTTTTGAATGGGCTTGTTTTTTTTTTTCTTGTAAATCTGTTTGAGTTCTTTGTAAATTCTGGATATCAGCCCTTTGTCAGATGGGTAAACTGCAAAAATTTTTTCCCATTCTGTTGGTTGCTGATTCACTCTAGTGACTGTTTCTTTTGCCATACAGAAGCTGTGGAGTTTGATTAGGTCCCATTTGTCTGTTTTGGCTTTTGCTGCCAATGCTTTTGGTGTTTTGGTCATGAAGTCCTTGCCTACTCCTATGTCCTGAATGGTTTTGCCTAGATTTTCTTCTAGGGTTTTTATGGTGCCAGGTCTTATGTTTAACTCTTTAATCCATCTGGAGTTAATTTTAGTGTAAGGTGTCAGGAAGGGGTCCAGTTTCTGCTTTCTGCACATGGCTAGCCAGTTTTCCCAACACCATTTATTAAACAGGGAGTCCTTTCCCCATTGCTTGTTTTTGTCAGGTTTATTAAAGATTGTATGGTTGTAGATATGCTGTGTTGCCTCCGATGCCTCTGTTCTGTTCTATAGTCATTGGTCTCTGTCTCTGTTTTGGTACCAGTACCATGCTGTTTTGATTGCTGTAGCCTTGTAGTATAGTTTGAAGTCCGGTAGTGTGATGCCTCCCACTATGTTCTTTTTGCTTAAGATTGACTTGGCTATGCAGGCTCTCTTTTGGTTCCATATGAAGTTCAAGGTGGTTTTTTCCAGTTCTGTGAAGAAAGTCAATGGTTGCTTGATGGGAATAGCATTGATTCTGTAAATTACTTTGGGCAGTATAGCCATTTTCATGATATTGATTCTTCCTAACCATGAACATGGAATGTTTCTCCATCTGTTTGTGTCCTCTCTTATTTTGTTGAGCAGTGGTTTTTAGTTTTCCTTGAAGAGGTCCCTTATGTTCCTTGTAAGTTGTATTCCTAGGTATTTTATTCTCTTTGTAGCAATTGTGAATGGCAGTTCATTCTTGATTTGGTTCTCTTTAAGTCTGTTATTGGTGTATAGGAATGCTTGTGATTTTTGCACATTGATTTTATCTCCTGAGACTTTGCTGAAGTTACTTATCAGTTTCAGGAGTTTTTGGGCTGAGGCGATGGGGTCTTCTAGATATACTATCATGTCATCTGCAAATAGAGACAATTTGGCTTCCTCCTTTCCTATTTGAATACCCTTTATTTCTTTTTCTTTCCTGATTGCTCTAGCTAGAACTTCTAGTACTTCTTCTTTATTGTTTGTATATCTGCTGTAGTTTTTTGTTTGGGAGTTACCATGAGGCCTACATTAACTATTTTATAGTTATAATCAATTATTTTAAGCTGATAATAACTTGCATTGAATGCAAAATTTTAGATTTCAACCCTCTCCCTCACAATTTATGCTTTTGATGTCATAATTTACATGTTATTTTGTATATTTTTTAACAAATTATTGTAGTTTTAGTAATTTTTGACCATTTTGAAGTTTAATCTTCATAATAAAAATGTGTGATTTATACACCATCATTACAGTATTGTAGTATTCTTGTTTTGACTACCTATTTACCTGTACCAATTTTTTTTGGTACTTTCATATGTGTTTACAATAGTAATTGTCAGTTTTTCAATTCTGCTTGAAGAACCTTCTTAAGGATTTCTTACAGAAAATGCCTAGTGGTAATGAATTCCTTCAGCTGAGTGGATCTCCCTTGGGTCCACAGCCCACAGGCAGCTGTAACAGCACTGGAATCCAGGACAGAGGTGCTTGGAGCAGCTGCATAGCCAGGTTTCTAGTCTTACATGCTTGTGAAACTATTGTGTTATCTGGGACTTAAGGGTGAGTTCACTTTTCAAAGTCTAAATGAGTACATTCTTCCCCCTAACACGGTGTGTTTTTCTCTGAAACATACCCCAGCAGCTTAAGTACAAGGGGACTGAAATGTATCTGTTATTCTTACGTGGGGGTCATGGAACAGCACGGCCATAGCTCCCAGAAAGAACAGATGCTCTAAAGGGTTGGGCCTTACTATAAGGACACATGCACACGAATGTTCATTGCAGCACTGTTTACAATAGCAAAGAACTGGAACCAGCCCAAATGCCCAACGATGATAGACTGGACTGGGAAAATGTGGCACATATACACCATGGAATATTATGCAGCAATCAAAAATGATGAGTTTGTGTACTTTGTAAGGACATGGATGAATCTGGAGAACATCATTCTCAGCAAACTGACACAAGAACAGAAAAAGAAATACCGCATATACTCACTCATAGGTGGGTGAGAAAAATGAGAACACATGGACACAGGGAGGGGGTCTACTACACACTGGGGTCTATTGGGGGGAATGGGGGAGGGACAGCGGGGGGGGGCTGGGGAGGGATAGCCTGGGGATGAATGCCAAGTGTGGGTGAAGGGGAGGAAGGCAGCAAAACATACTGCCAAGTGTGTACCTATGCAACTATCTTGCACGTTCTGCACATGTACCCCAAAACGTATAATGCAATAAAAATTAAAAAAAAGAAGAAGAGGGCACAGCTGCAATTCAGGACCCAGAGTCAACAGAGCACAGTGGTAGCTAAGGCTCTTGGAGGGGGTAGTGAAGTTGCCATTTAGTGATGACTCTGGGCCCTGGGATGGTGGAACATGACAGTAGCCAAGGCTCTGAGGCCAGATGCAGCAGCAGCAAGTGCCCAGGAATGGCAAGATGGCATAGCATAGGCTCTTCTCTGGAGACTGCACAGCATGTGAACTCTGAGGTGCTCCCTCAATTGGGCTCAGAGCCTGCAAGGAGCGTGGGAGTCTTCATTGGTGAAACTTTGGTAGTCCACAGTAGTGATGGGGCTACCAGCGTTCTGTTGCTTACCTTTTCACTTTAAAAAGGAGCCTCTCCTGGTTCTGAGCTGATCCCAACCGGTGGGTGGGATACCAAAAGCAAGCGGTTTCTGTCCCTTCCCTAGTTGTTTCTTTGCTGTTCTCCAGAGCTCTCCTCCAGTTGTTTTGGCAAAAATGTAGTTGTTTATTCATTTTATGAGTGTATGTGTGTTTAGCTTTGTTTTGCTTTGTTAGGGGGAAGAATGCTAAGAGCTTCTAATTGGCCATCTTGCTGACATCACCCCAGATTTGTTTCCTAAAAGCCTCTTAGGAGCGCATTTGTTTTTGTCAGGTCTGGCTGCTATAACAACACTATAGTCTGTAGACATAACAGCATTTATTTCTCACAGTTCTGGAGTATTGCGTTAGAAGGTCAAGGCACCAGCAGATCTGGTGTCTATGGAGGGCAATCTTCCTGGTTTGTAAATATCTTCTTGCTGTGCCTTCACATGGTGGAGAGCATACAGAAAAGAAGCAATCTGTCTGGTGTCTTTTTATAATCCCTCTAACCTACCCATGAAGGCTTCACCCATATGATCCAATTGCCACCCAAAGTCCCCACTTCCTAATACCATCATTTTGGGGGTTAGGATTTCAACATATACATTTTGGGTGGATGCAAACTTTTCGTCCATAGCAATATTTATTTCCAATCAGATGCTGCCTGATTGGTTACTTCAGCAAACTGACACAAGAACAGAAAAGGAAATACCACATATTCTCACTCATAGGCGGGTGAGAAAAATGAGAACACATGGACACAGGGAGGGGGGTACTACACACCGGGGTCTATTGGGGGGAATAGGGGAGGGGCAGCGCGGGGGGAGCTGAGGAGGGATAGCCTGGGGAGAAATGCCAAATGTGGGTTCAGGGGAGGAAGGCAGCAAAACACACTGCCATGTGTGTACCTATGCAACTATCTTGCCCGTTCTGCACATGTACCCCAAAACCTAAAATGCAATCAAAATTAAAGAAAAAAAAAACAAAAACAACAACTATATGGACTATGATCTATACATGCCATAAAATTCATCTTTTATGTATTCAATTTAAAAGTTATTTTGTATATTTCTATTTCTGTTTATATTTCTACACTCAATTACTACAATATAATTTTAGAACATTGCACTAATCACACTGAGAATATCTTATATGCCTGATTCGTTATTAGTCTGCCATTCTTAAACTTCCAGTAAAGTGCATGAATGGGAAATGCTTATGATATATGTCTAAAAATTCTTATGAAAGAGAATAGATGGTTTGTAAAACTCTGAAATTCATAATTGGTATAAAATACTAGCATAGGTACTAAAATAATTTTAATAATTTTATTTTTCCTAATTGTGAATGTAGGAGGTATTAAATATGCCATGAATTTTTAGTAATATTTCTTTTTAGTCATATGAATGAAAATGATATGTAATTGGTTCATCTTCTGAACAAATATGATTTGGTATTTATCAGATGAACACACTTCGTCAAGCATATTTTGTTCAGATTGTATTAAACAATTTGTCTTAATCAAATATCTTTTCAAATAAGGTAGTAAATACTGTTAAACTAACACATCCAAAAATAGTATGTGATTTAAGTAAACTTTCAATCAATTATGTTAACATTTAGATAGACAAACAATACATTAATTTCAAAGTCCTCTCTAATATAATTAGCAAATGTAAGATAGTGACTATTTTTGCCTCATTCAACACTAAACATCAATACTATGAACAAGCTCTATTTTATTTTGGTATTTAACTTAACAGAAATAAGAAAGGGTAACTAACAACACTTTTTAGGCATACTATCTACAATATAAAATTCTCACCCATGCCATATTTTTTTTCTTTTTGGATATTTGGAAAGACTCCTAAATGCAATGTCATTTATTCAACATTTATCATTCATTTATATTTCTGTAAATGGATTATAGTATCTTTATTAATGAGTCTCATCTTAAATGCTATCCTTGTTAAATAATTTTCTAGTAGTTTACATATATTTAATAACCCCAGTTCATTGTTTCAAAATATTTTCCTTGAAATAGTCTTCTGTGATATATGCTGACAGGAACAGTTTCGAAGTCAAACAACTTTGGGAAAGTGCATATTCTTTAGAGATTTTCATCATTCATTTACATATTTAAATGCCTCGAAACCCTGCAGTAGGAAAACCTATGATATTTGGTTGTTTATAATCCCAGTTCCCCAAAGTCATTTGCTCATAGATTTTAAAATACTATTAGAATGTAACAGCATCTCATAGAGTAGTGTTCTGTGGACCATTTCTGGGAAAGTATTGATTTAAGCCAAGAATACTAGCAACTGAGTGGGTTTGTTTGTTTTCATTGTAATGACTCTACTTTGGGATCCTTCATTCTGGATACTTTTTCTATCTTTTCATTCATTCCACACTGTCTTAAGGACTGTAGCATCATGGAAAATGTTGGCATAAAAAACTGCTAGTCTTACACCTATGTTGCTCTCCTAAGATATTATTTTAGATAATTGATATCCTTTGCATTTTTATAAAAATATTAGAAGCAGCTTGAAAATTTATTCAAAAAGCTCCTGAGATTTTCATTGTGATGACATTTCATGTACATATCAATTTAGGAAAAAATTAGTATCTTAATAACTTAATTACATTAATGAAAATGTGAACGTGGTGTAAGTCTTTACCACTGCATGTCTCTTTAAATTCTTCTCAACATGTTTCATTGGTTTCAGTATGCACTTTTGCATCTTTTATCAGATTTATTCATGGGTAATTGATGTTTGTTGATGACAATAATAATATTTTAAATTTATTTTCCAATTATTTATTGTTACTATATAGAAAATTATTTATGTTGCCTTTGTTTCCCATAACCTACAGTTACTTACTGGTTCTAAGAGCTGTATTTGTGCAGTTAATAGGACTGCCATAAACATACCACAAACTGAGTGACTTCAACAAGAAAAATTTATTGTCTCACAGTCTGAGGGTAGGAGAAGTCTGCTGGTAGGGCTGTGATCCCTCCAAAGTCATTAGGGAAAGATTTGTTTTAGGCCTTTCTCTTAGTATCTGGTAGTTTTTTGGGTTCTGGCTGTGTAACTAAAAATTCACATGGCATTCTTGCTGTGTGTATATCTGTGTCCAGATTTTCTCTTTTTGTAAGGATACCAATGATATTAGATTAGGGGCTCAACTTCCTTCAGTACAATACAACTTCATCTTATCTAATTAATCTGCAATGAGTCTATTCCCAAATAAGCTCACATTTTGTGGTGCTAGGAAGTAAGTCTTCAACATAGTTTTTAGGAGACATAATTCAACTCATAACAATGTTTTCATATAGATTTCAAAGGATTGTCTCTCTACATGATTTTTCCATTTACCTTACAATTTATGCCTTATACTTCTTTTTCTCATTGTATTGTGTCTGGCTAGAATTTCCAGTACAATATAGAGTAGAAATGGTGAAAGTGCATATGGTTGCCTTGTTCCCTGTCTTAATGGAAGACATTCAATATTTTCACATTATATTCTACTTTAGGTGTAGATTTTTCATATATACCCTATAACAGATTAAGAAAATGCCCTTCTATTCTTTATTTGCTAAGAACTTTTTAATGATTTATGTCAAAATTTTTGAATACTTATTCATCATGTATTGCAGGGATTATATGATATTTCTACATTACTCTGATATCCTGTTAATTTACAACTACTGAACCAACTTTGCATTCCAGGTATGGTTTTCACATATGGCATTTAAATGATGTTGAGTTTCATTTGCCAGTATGTACAGGATATGTGTACTTATGTTCAAAAAGATAATGACTCTATACTTTTCGTATTTTATAGTGTTTTGTCAGGCTTTAGTATCAGAATAATTAGGCATATAAAATGATGTGGAAAGGGATCTGGCCTCTTCTGTCTTTGGAAGGAATTGGTGTGAGATTCATCTTATTTCTTCCTCTAAATATTGATAGAGTTTGCATTGTAGCCAACTGGGCCTGGAGTTTTGTTGGTGAAAAAGCTCTAATTAAAAGGTTAGTGTCTTTAATAGATATAAGAATATTCAAACTTTGTATTTATTCTTGTTTTCATTTTGTTAAGCTTTGTGATGTAGGTAATTAGTCTTTTATTCAAGGTGACATGTTAATTGGCATAAAACACTTCATTGCAGCTCCTTATCTTTTAGTGATGGGTGGACTTATTGTAATGTTCTGTTCTTCGTTCAAGTTTTTGAGAAATTTTGTACCTATTTTTCTCATTAATTCCTGCTCAGTCTTACTAAATATTTATAAATTTTGCTAAAATTTCAAAGGACAATTTTTGACATCCTTTTTCTCAATTATATGTTTCCTATTTCATTAATGTATTCCCTTATTGTGATTACTTTCTCATTTTTATTTTTATATAATTTTTGGATACAAATGCATGTTTCTTACATGTGTATATTGTGTAATGAGGAATTCTGCGCTTTTTGTGTACCCATCACTTGAATAGTGAATATTGTACCTGATAGGTAACTTTTCAGCCATTACCGCCATTCCACCCAACCACCTTTGTAAACTCAAATATCTATTATTCTACTATATATATCTGTGTAGCTATTGTTTAGCTCTCACTTATAAAAGTAGGAATAGATTTTTTATTTTATTTTATTTTTCTGTTTTTGAGTCGTTTCACTAAGGATAATGGCCTCCAGTTCCATCCATGTTGCTGAAAAAAACTTGATTTCATTTATTTTTATGACTGACCACTAGAATACTTTCTATAGTATACAGATACCACGTTTTAAAAATCAATCATCCATTGATGGACAGTTAGTTTGATTCTATGACTGCTATTGTGAATAGTACTGTGGTAAATTTATGAATACATGTTTCTTTTGACAAAATAATTTATTTCCTTTTGAGTATATATGTCATGGTATAATTGCTAGATAGAAAGGTAGTTCTAACATTAGTTCTGTGATAAATCTCTAAACTGTTTTCCTTACAGATTGTGCTAATTTGCATTCCCACCAACAGTATGTTAGTGCTCTTATTTCTCTTATTAATAATAATCATTCTCACTGGTGTAAGGTGGTATCTCACTGTGGTTTTAATTCGCATTTACCTGATGATTGGGGATGTTCAGTGCTTTTTCATGTGGTTGTTGGCTGCTTCTATTTCTTCTTTTGAAAAATGTCTCTTCGTGTCCTTTGCCAGTTTGTGATGGGGTTGTTTGTTTTCTTGTTAAGCTATCTGAGCTCCTTTAGTAGATTCTGGCTATTAGTCCTTTTTTGAATGTGTAGTTTGTAAATATTTTCCCCATTCTGTAGGTTATCTGTTCATTCTGTTGACTGTTTTGCTGTAAAGAAGCTTTTAAATTTAATTAAGTCCCATTTGTCTATTTCTGTTTTTGTTGCATTTGTTTTTCATGGCTTGGTCATAAGTTCTTTACCTAGGCCAACATTCAGAAGTTTTTCCAATGTTTTTTTCTAATATTTTTATAGTTTCAGGTCTTACATTTAGGTCTTTAATTCATCTTGAGTAAATTTTATATATGGTAAGAAGTATGAGTCCTGTATGGCTAGCCAATATTCCTAGCACCATTTATTGCATAGGGTGTCCTTTCCTTAGTTTATATTTTGCTGACTTAGTTGATGATCAGTTGGCTATAGGTAAGTAACCTTATTTCTGCTTTCTATATATTTGATTCCATTTATCTATGTGTCTATTTTTATACCAGTGCTTTGCTGTTTTGGTTACTATGGCCTTGTAGTATAATTTGAAGTGAGGGAATGTGTTGTCTCCAGCTTTGTTATTTTGGCTTAGGATTGCTTTTGCTATTTGGGTCCTTTAGTTGTTTGTTTGGTTTTGGTTTTTGGTTTCCTTTAAGACTGTTTTATCTAATTCTGTGGCAAAAAATGACATTAGAAATTTGATAGAGATTGTATTGAATCTGTAGATTGTTTTGAGCTGTTTTGTTTAATTTGCTCATTTCTCCGTTTCCTAAAGTGGAAACATAGACTATTAATTTTAATTTTTTATTTTCTAAGTAGATACTTACAGCAGAATATTTCCTTCTGAGCACAGTTTTAACTGAGGCATACTATTTTTTAATTACGTTAAGAACATTTAACAGGAGATCTATCATCTTAACTAGAGAGATAATCCCCAGAAATATGATGTGCTTTTCAAGTGCACATGGAATGTTAATATGGTCCATTTGCTGGGCCAAAAGACAAATCTCTAAACATTTCAATGTATTGAAGAATTTATGAATATTTTATTGCTATCAATTTATAATTTAGTATCATTATTTTCAGAAATTACATTCTATATGATTTTAATACTTTGAAATGTATAGAGATTTATCTTTTGGCCCAGAAAATGGACCGTATGGGTTAGCATTCCACGTGCACTTGAAAGGCACATGTATTTTGTAGTTGTTGGTTATAATGTTCTGTAAATATAAATTTTACCAAATTGGTTGATAGTATATTTCAATTCATTTACCCTTAGTGACTTGCTTAGGTATATGCAGTTTCCAAATCACAGAAAGACTCTTCCTCCTTCTGCAATATCTGTAGGTTCATAACTTATACAGTGAAGTCCCACTGTAGTATCACATTCTAAAGCATGTAAGCTTATGGATCAAAGACGAGTTTTATGCATCTCTCAAAGATTTAAACAAATTGATTGTTTACACACAGCTGCACCCATATAAAGTAGCGTTTATTCGTTATCTATTATCTGAAATCCTGAAATTCCAGGATGTTTATGATGGTCTTACTGAAAAATGACATTTTTGTGTGTGTGAGGTGGGGAGGGCGCGGCATTGTTTTTTCTCATCTGAGCTATCTTCACCTTATTACTTTGGTACCTTCCCACCTTTTGTCTTGTGTATAATGCACAGAAATATGAAAATTGCTCCAGTTATTTTATCTCTCCCATCATATATATTTTCCTTGATAATTTATGTATCATTTTATTCCAACTGTTTTTTTCTCTTGATAATCCAACATAAATTATAGTGTATCTTCTATTTAGAGGATGAAAAATGGTGATATACTGCACTAATACAGAAAACGAGGCAAGACTGTGGATGCTCATACATGAATTTTTTAATCCTTCTACGCTCGTATGCTTTTCCACATACTGCTGTACCTATGATTGTGATTTTTCTTGTATTTTCCCTGGTATAATTCCTCTGGTATTTGAGATTATAATTATGTGTAACTATTTACTTATGCCATACATTTTTTAAAAACTGTGATCTTCTTTATGGAAATCCTACCTTTGTCATCTGTGTAAATGCTTCCCATTTCACAGTGTTTTATACTTAGTAAATGGCACATGTTTTCGGGACAGAACTTGATCAAATTAGTGTTTGTTTGAAGAGCTCTAACATAAAAGCAGAAAGTATTGAAATCTCAGGCAGGCATTAGTTAGATGGTATCTAAGGTATCCTCCAAGTGCTATATGTTATATTTTCCTTTTTTATTTTTGTTCTATAATTAACTATTCCTCTCAGATTTCAGTTGCTAAACTTCAATGCCCATATGTTTTCATTTGAAGATAGTATGTTATATTAGATAATAAGTGATTATAAGTGAAAGAAATTAAATAAGAAACTGGTGCTCAAAAGACAAAAACATTCAGAAATAAAAAGAAACAGTGGAAACAGATATCAATATGTGTATAAGATGATACTAGGTTGATGAGAACTGAATGTTAAATTCTTCTTATACAGATTGAAAATGTCCCCTTGAGGGTTGTGAATGCTTCTCATACTTTTAGGGTCATACTGGGTTTTAATTTTGATAGCAAAATGCTCCTTAGTATAGGAAATGCCTTTTTATTGTGTTTTCACATTTATATGCAAAGTTTAGGATCTGTTACTGCTCTTGGAATGACCTGAGGCAGGGAAATATTCCAAATGTATGAGCTTCAGAGTCATCTGTTAACATTTCTGATTGATAATTTTGTAGGTGAATGCCTTTAACATAAAATGTTACTATAAATTAAAGGAATTTCCCTCTAAATATTTGTTATTTTACAAAAGCATTTCATTATTTTAGGGAAGAGAGAGAGAGAGAGAGTGTGTGTGTGTGTGTGTGTGTGTGTGTGTGTGTGTGTACCTTACGTAAGCCTTTGCACATCCCTTGGGCCAAAGCAAGGGAATGTGTGAAAATATGGACTTTTCTTTTCTCAACCTTATGTTAATAGATGAATTAAAAGAGGAGAAAATAAAATCTGTCCTTGATTTGACACTGCCTGAAGTAGATTACCGCTGTCTAATGTGTAGTATAATTTACTACTTAACAATGTAGGCTTTCAAAAATGTATTCCAACACAATCGGAAATGTATTCTATGGAACAGAGTGGAAAGAGGGCTGTCTATAAGAAAAGAGGCGAAGTATCACTGCAGAAAATTCCTATTTTTGCTGTTAATTATAAAAGGTCAGGAAATGAAGTGGCTCTTGGAATGGTATAGGCAAGTATTGCCGGAACATTTTAAAGCCTGATTGTTCTTGGGCTTAAAATAGACATTGTGAAGATGCTTTGAAGACTTCATTAGGACTTCACTGTATAACTTAAAAACTTGCAGATATTGCAGCAGTACGAATAGCCTTTCTAGGATTTGGAAACTGCATGTACCTAAGCAAGTCACTAAGGGTATGTGAGCTGAAATATATTATCAACCAATTTGGCAAAATTTGTATTTACAGAACATGACAACCAACAACTGCAAAATACACACACTGTTCAGTTGCACATGGGAAGTTAAACAATATGGTCCATTTCCTGTGCCGAAATACACATTTATATACATTTCAAAGTACTGAAATTATACTAATTGCAAGGACTAAAATGGACTTCATAATAAGGAGCTAAGCTAAAACCGTGATATTCTGTTTGTACTGAGGGAATGTATTTTCTTCCCGGGTCCACAAGGGAACGTAGTTTCAAAGGCAAGACCGCCCCAGCACCATACCTCCGCCCACATCTCCTTCTGGGAAACTAGAGGTCTTTAACTTTCACGTGCAAGGGTTGGGGGGTGGGGTGGGAGTCAAAGGTCAATCACACCAGAGGAAGTTTAAAGGAACTCCTTTCATAAGCCAAAAACTTGAATGGGGCGGGAAGATCTCACAGGTTAAATGTCACCTTCTCCCACATCCAGACTCCATTTCTGGATCCCCTTCTAGTACCTCATGGGAGCTGCTCTCTCTATATTTATTTCTTTATATTTTCTCTTTCTCGGCCTAAATAAATCGCTTTCTGCAAAACTCTTTGGGGTCCAATATTTACTTAAACAAGCCACTGCGCCCAGTGGGATCCTCCCTACCATTTTTGGGTGAGTGAGGGACCAAGAACCTGGAAGAACAGTCCCAGTGGGGAAGCTGAGCCTCCCCCACATCCCAGAACCCGATCTCAGTACCAACAGACCCTATGAGTAACTGTTTCTAATAATAATGTCAGCTAACTCTCCATTCTGAATTTATTTTAATCCCAATACAACAGGAAGGCCTTCTGTATACCAGCTGTGCTATGAATCATTATGTACAAATGTATCCCCTCTCCATGTCTCAGCAATCGTATCAGAAGAGAACAGTATTAGGAAAACAGATATGTCCAGTAATGACTCATCAGAGGCAGCTCCTGGCAGGACTAGAACAACAGGTGGACTTGGAGGACCTGTAGGCTTGTTCAGGGACACCTAGAAGGAGGTCCACTTTGATCAGCCCTGGAGTGTGGATTTCTAACAGGATGGCCAGTGAGCCCCTATGTTATTTTTCCCAGACCAAACTGAGGGGTCAGGCTGCTTATTCTCGTGGTGCCATAATGAGATGCAGATGAACTGGGAGAGAAGGGAGTTTTTATTTCTGTAATCAGTTATAGGAAGAAGTCTTGGAAATTATCACCAGACCACTTCACAATTACAAAGTTCTAGAGCTTATAAACATTCTAAGTTATGTGTCTATGTATAAATGTGCATTTCTCTAAAGACATAAGTGATTGACTTCTTTTAGTTTATAACTTAAGATCTGAGTCTTGAAGACTTTCCTCTGGAACCTCAGTAAATTTACGTAATCTAAATGGGGACAGGTGCTGGGGTGATAACCCTTGCCTTGTCTCCTGCTAAATCATGGAGGTTTGGGGAGTTCCTTCAGGCCCCCAATAAACTTGTTTGTGGAGGCCTGGGGAGTTCCTTCAGGCCCCCAATAAACTTGTTTGTGGAGGCCTGGGGAGTTCCTTCAGGCCCCCAATAAACTTGTTTGTGGAGGCCTGGGGAGTTTCTTCAGGCTCCCAATAAAACGTATTTAATCCTAAACAGGTTCTGTTAAGAATTCCTTCATTGTCTTGTCATACTTCAAGGCCCAGGAAAGGCCTAGGCAAAACTCTTGATGGGCTTTTATTACATTCCAGCCTTTGTATAAGGACACTGGTTCTTTCAGCTTTTAATATTTAACTTAACCAGTCAGTCAGTGCTGAAACAGTTGTTATGGAGGCCTGAGTTAGTGAGACCTGGCCTGCCACACCCTTACAACTTATGTAATAAAATAAATTTTTATTTTTTTAGTTATTATATTAATAAATATAATTTTAAATTTGCAAGGTCAGTTAGATATGGTTAGATAATTACAATTGAAAGAGGAGTGCTAAAATATTAGATGGGAGAGCAAGGCAAGGTGTGCACATCCCTTTAAAGAGGCACCATGATGAGCGTAAGACCTCTGCTGTGAAGGTTTCCTGTACTCCAACCCCAGCTGCCTTTATCCTCTTTTATCTCACAGTGAAAGTCAGTTCCAAGTAGAGTAAACTTAACTGAAAGCTTCTTGTTAATTATTTCCTAGAATCTTTAGCAGGAATTTCCTGGAAACAGCTTTAATAAAAACCAAAGGTCTTTCTCCTGGATGCTAACTGTCTAACAGTACAGCTTTCATGTTCCTATAATATCATGAGTTTTGCATCTCATTTTGTTTATTGTTGTAATTAGTCACATGATTTGTTTGACAGTGTATCCTGGTTATTTAATTTTTATCATTTATACAATAATTTTCAGGCTAATTCTAATGCCAACCCTAGGACTCCAAATCTCAAAAAATTCTTTCTACGGATGTGCCATATTTTTCTCTAACACAATGGAAGAGGAAGTGATTCTCCTGTTTCTTGCTTCTTAACCACGTGGAGATAGTTTATTAATGCACCACCATCATTTGTGTCTCCAGATTTGACATCTGTTTCATACAATTATTCAACGATTTGACACAATTCAACCCATATTTTCCCCAGTCACCTTCTCTGTATCTTCAGTCTCCATATTGAGGGAACAGGCAGATCCCTCTTTATCATCTTTCACAGGTTTTCTCACTCTCATCTCCTGTACACTTCAGACATCACTGGACTCTTTTTAAGACCAGTATTGAAATTCCTCCAAAGCCTCTTTAAATGCAGGACTAAGCAAATGCTTTGTTCTCCCTGTTCCATTTTCCACTTCCCACACTTACTTAACCCTTCCCAGCAACTTAATTTCTGAACTTCCTGGCACTTCTCAGTCTTTCACTGGGTATGTTTCACACCACTGCCATCTTTACAATATAATTCTCTAATCTGGTCCTTGGCTCGCAGAACATTTCTGGAAAGCAGTCATTGAGCTACCTCAGATGGTCCTTAGTCTCTCTTTTTTTTTTTTAATTTTTAAAATTTTTATTGCATTATAGGTTTTGGGGTACATGTGCAGAGTGTGCAAGATAGTTGCATAGGTACACACATGGCAGTGTGTTTTGCTGCCTTCCTCCCCTTCACCCATACTTGGCATTTATCCCCAGGTTATCCCTCCCCAGCCACCCCCACTCTCTCTCCCCCCTTCCCCCAATAGACCCCAGTGTGTAGTAGACCCCCTCCCTGTGTCCATGTGTTCTCATTTTTCTCACCTGCCTATGAGTGAGAATATGCAGTATTTGTTTTTCTGTTCTTGTGTCAGTTTGCTGAGAATGATGTTCTCCAAATTCATCCATGTCCTTACAAAGGACACAAACTCATAATTTTTAATTGCTGCATAATATTCCATGGTCACATATGTGTCACATTTTCCCAGTCCAGTCTATCATCGATGGGCATTTGGGTTGGTTCCAGGTCTTTGCTATTGTAAACAGTGCTGTAGTCTCTCTTTTAGATCTTCTCAGCCTCGTCTCTTTTTTTATTTCAGCTGCTGCTGCAAAGAACAATTTTCGTTGGCTCTTGCCAGCTTCATAACATAAGAGATCCTCACTTCATGCCCTAACCATTGACATCTTGTTTCCACCTCAGAGCTTTATGTCTATTCTGCATAGGAATAAGTTCAAATAAGTTAATGCCCTATAGAATAAACATTTGGCCAACTTGGGATGGAAGCCTTTGGATAAACCCTTCCCTTTTTCTGTGCTTGATAGTTGAATCAAATCTCTCTCTTTTTCTTATTCCCTCAACCTCCCTTCAATCCCCTGCTCCAGAATCTCTGCATTCTCTAAAGCCAAGAGTAGGACAACCATAGATTTATTTCCTCAAATTCCAAACAATTCTTTGCCATTAATCAGTCATTTACATTTTATTGGGGATATAATAACCTATTATCCACAATATCGATTAAAATCCTTCATCTCCATGCTTCTCTCTTTAAAAAATATCCTCTCTTATACCTTCTTGAAGAACACAGATGCACTCAGGGCTAGCAACATAATTTCCAGGGCTACTGTAAAATAAAATTAAAAAAATGTAGGTTTTATTGTTCATAAATTAAGAATTTTTTAATGGTGGCAGCAGAGCAATAAAGCAAGATAGGAACCTTCTCAGTTGGGACCTGGGAGATTGCACAGGCCAAATGCCATAAACCAGCAATATATGCCCTTTATAGGAGGCTCTATTTCTCTCTTACTGAATCATACAAACTGCACATTAGTTTTGTGCTACTTCAATCAGTTCCTCTGCTATTTCAAAATTTTAAAAAGTTCACCTTTTCCAAAGTTAAATTATTGATGTTTCTAGATCTTATCTATTACCGCTTCCATTGACACCTGTACATGACTTTTATCATGGTTTTCATAGCCTCTTCAGTCTTCTCCATTTCAATAACTCTCTTATAATTTGCTACAGGAAAAGCAGAATATACTTAGGCAAACACGTTGCCACTTTATATAGATCTACATATGAAGATTTAAATCGTGCAGTTACCTTAGAAAAACTTAGAAACTTTCCCAAGGTATATATGGCTAGTGGCTGAGGGAGCTGGAATTTAAACCATGACTTTCTGTCCTGCACTCTCAGTTACCATATGGTAATGCTGTTAGCATTAAGCTAAGCTCATTGGTCATAGACCTCAATAAATCTTATTCTTCACTTCAGGAACTGACTTTCTTATGTTTTACAGCAACTTACTTTTCAGTATCCCTGCTCTCATACATACCAGGTCAGTTATCATTTTTTTTAATAGTTAGCTTTAAAATCTTTTTTTTTTTTTTTTTTTTTTTTGCATTTTAGGTTTTGGGGTACATGGGAAGAACATGCAAGATATTTGCATAAGTACACACATGGCAGTGTGATTTGCTGCCTTCCTCCCCTTCGCCTATATCTGGCATTTCTCCCCATGCTATCTCTCCCCAACTCCCCATCCCCCACTGTCCCTATGCAGTTATCATTTTTTATGTGGCTCTAATTTGGAGACTTTGAAATCCTTGAGGATAAATCTCATGCTTATTTAATCATTAAAGCCCCATTAATTAACCAGAATGGCCAACACATTGTAACTGTCAAATACAAGTTTCATTCATTGAATCTGGAATAAAGTATTTACTGCAGTTAAAATTTACTGATTATGTTTTAACACATCCTGTATTAGACTAAAAGGTTTTAATCAGAAGAAGAAAAAGACAGATATTTATTTATTTATTTATTTTTATTTTATTTTTTATTTTTTGAGACAGAGTTTCGCTCTTGTTACCCAGGCTGGAGTGCAATGGCGTGATCTCGGCTCACCGCAACCTCCGCCTCCTGGGTTCAGGCAATTCTCCTGCCTCAGCCTCCTGAGTAGCTGGGATTACAGGCACTCGCCACCATGCCCAGCTAATTTTTTGTATTTTTAGTAGAGATGGGGTTTCACTGTGTTGACCAGGATGGTCTCGATCTTTTGACCTCGTGATCCACCCGCCTCGGCCTCCCAAAGTGCTGGGATTACAGGCTTGAGTCACTACGCCCGGCAAGACAGATATTTAAATAACTACAAAAATAATTATTTTGAAGGATAAGCACAAAAATGCCTAGGCTTACATTATTACACCTTTTAAATTAGGGAGTGAACAAACACTTTGTTCAGGCTAAAAGTCGTCTCACATACTGATATCGATTTATTGGTTGTGGAATTCTCTTTTGGAAAGTATCATGATCAACGGTTTTTTTATAATGGGTTAGTAATGTCTGTAGAACATGTAAAAACTTTTAAAACATTCATCTAGATAAAGTGTCTTGTCAACATTTTCACTAAAAGAGACTTTACAAGTGGCTCACACTCGTAATCCCAGCCCTTTGGGAGGACAAGGCAGGTGAATCAGTGGTCAGGATTTCCAGACCAGCCTGGGCAACATGGTGAAACCTCATCTCTACACACACATGCAAAAGTACAAAAATTAGCCTGTTGTGATGGCATGTTTCCTGTAGTCCCAGCTGAGGTGGGAGAATCGCTTGAGCTCCAGAGGCAGAGGTTGCAGTGAGGCAAGATCACGCCACTGCATTTCAGTCTGAGCAACAATGAAACCCTGTCTCAAAAAAAAAAAAAAAAAAAAAAAAAAATTAAGAGAAAAATACACATAGAGACAGAAACACAAATAACTTTCCTCCCCTGATGGTTCATATAAGATATAGGTTGAATTCAAATAATAAAAAATTCATTTAAAAAATACACCTTAACTTAATGTCAATAACTCTCAGTTTCTCCTAAACAATGAAGACACTTAGACACTTGATATCAGAAATATTTGCTCAGACCTAAAAGATGGAACATGAAAAATAATTATAAACTAACATGGGAAAGCAGGATTGCTTAGGAAGAAAATAAACAGTAAGAAAAATATTAAAATAAAAACTGTATTTTTCTCCTATACTTGTGTGCAAACAAAATGATCTTATAAAAACTTAATGGTAATGGTAAGTCTGCATGTTGAATGTGTATACATTTAATTAATAAGCTCATCAAAATTGATCATATATATATAGACTATATGTTTCTATATTCAAATTCATAGTATTAGTAATGTGGATTATTTTTATACTAATAAAAATGCTTGAATAGTCTTTAGAGTAGCATTCTTTTGTTTTTTTTTAGTTTTTATTGCATTTTAGGTTTTGGGGTACATGTGCAGAACGTGCAAGATAGTTACATAGGTACACACATGGCAGTGTGTTTTGCTGCCTTCCTCCCCTTAACCCACATTTGGCATTTCTCCCCAGGCTATCCCTCCCCAGGTCCCCTCCCTGCTGTCCCTCACCTATTCCCCCCAATAGACCCCAGTGTGTAGTACCCCCCTCCCTGTGTCCATGTGTTCTCATTTTTCTCACCCACCTATGAGTGAGAATATGTGGTATTTCCTTTTCTGTTCTTGTGTCAGTTTGCTGAGAATGATATTCTCCAGATTCATCCATGTCCTTACAAAGTATTCTTAAGCAACAAATTAATGAGCTCAGAAACTTACAAAAATTATAAGAAAACATATTGTTTTTAAATTAATAAAAAGGGAACATAATTCAGAATCAAAAAGAAAACAGAATCGAGTGTCAATGTGCAATATGGATAATAATAAAGGAGAAATAAGTGATTAACATTAGCATGAGGACATATAATTTTGAATTAAGTGAAGAAAATTAGATTGCTAAAATAGGCAAAAAGTCTTCAATTGGAGAATATTTTTTTTTTAGATTGGTTGTCAGAAAAAATTAATTTCCATGGTAATCAACAAAACCACCAGATACAGGCTGTATTTTCTTCCATATTTTAAACAGAAATTTCTTGTGTTGATATTTTCTTCCATTAAATCAGTTTACTTAAACAAAATATTTCATCCACAGGACTATAAAACTAGCACAGTCTACTTCAAATGTAAAGATTCAAATAGGTTAAAAGTAAGTGGATGAAGAAAAATACATCAGAATGCTAATTAAAGGTAAAATCTATACAACTTTTAGACAAAGAAGGATTTAGAATAAGTGCTATAAGAAAGGAGAGTCATAAAATAATGAGAAAAATGTCTAGTCTCCAGGAAAATATAAAAATCTTAAACATTTATGTACCTAGCAATGGAACATAAAAATACAAGGATCAGTACAGACAGAACTGAAAGGAGATAACTCATAACTTTAGCACCTCTTTTCAATGATTGATAGTCCAAGCAGGCAAAAAGGATATGATTCACCCGAAAAGCACTATCAATCAACTTGATCTAATTGAGCTTTAAATAATACTCTACCCAATAATGCCACAATAGAAAGTTTACCAAATTTAAAAGAGCAGAAATCATAGAAAGTATACCCTGAGAACACAATTTAATCCAAAATTAGTGGCCTTCCAAAATAAAAAGCAATAACCCCAGATTGCATCACCTTTGAATCCCACCAAACATTTAAGGAAGAAATGATACTAGCCCTCCACAATCTTAACAAAAAATGGAAGCAGAGAGAGCAATTTTTAATTCATTTATGAGGTCAGCACTATTTGAATAAAAAAGCAGATTAAAGATATTTTGAGAAAGAAAAACTAAACACCAATATCTTTCATCAATACAGATACAAATACCTCACCAAAATATTAGCAAATGTAATGGAACAATTTATAAAAATCATTTTACCACCAAGTGAAATTTGTTTCTGATATATAGGACTGGTTCATTATCTAAAAATAAATTAAAATAAGCCACCACATCTAATAAGAAATATGCTAACAATATTATCAGATCAATTCATGTGAAAGGAGGCTTTGACAAAAGCCAGTATATATACATAATAATACTTTCAACGAAGGAGGAGAATTTCCTCAACCTGATAAAGAATATCTACAAAAAAAAAATACAGTTAATAGCATATATAGTATTAAGAATCTGGACATTTTCCTCATGTTCAGAAACAGGGCAAAAATACTCTCTTTACTTCCATTTAAAACCTATACTGAAAGTCTAGTTAATTAAAAAAATACAAGAAAATGAATGAGAACATATAGATATTGAAAGAGAAACACGACTTTAATTGTCCGTAGATGACAAGATTTCCAGTGCAAAAACTCCAAAGACCAACAAAAGAAGTGAAACTAATGTTTGTGTAAAGCAATGTCATAGAAATCGAGATAAATATACAGTCAGTCACTTTTTAATATACCAGCAATTAAGTAATTAAAAAAATATACAAAATATAATAGTATCAAAATATTAAATATTTCAGGATAAATAAACTATATATATATATATATGATCTATATATAGGATATATCTACATGCATAAACTCTAATGACAGAAATCAGATGACAGAAATCAAAGATATAAATAAATGTGAAGATATTCTGTGTCATGGATTGGAAGACTCAAAATTGTTAATTTATCATATTTTCCAAGTTATTCTGTCTATTCAACACAGTTCCAGTCAAAATCCTAAGAAGCTATTTTGTATATATATAAAACTAATTAACTGTACAAAATTTCCAGAAAAGAATGTATACTGAAAGAGAGAAGACCTACAATAGCCAAAAATATTTTGAAGAAAAACAATTAATTTTAAGACTTGCAATAAAGATACAGTAATCAAGAGTGCATGGTATCGGTCAAGGAATAGACACAGATCAATGGAATAGAATATAGAGCTAAAAAACACACCCTTACAGTCAACTGATTTTTGGCAAAGAATCAAAGGTAATTCAGTGGACAATGTCTTTTCAAGAAAATGTGTGAGAAAAAATAGACACGTCTATACAATAATTGAACCTAAACACAGATATAATATTTTAAATGCATTATAGACAAAACATTACTTTAAATGCATTACAGATCTAAATGTAAAATTCAAAATGAGAAAATTTCCAGAAGAAAATATGGAAGAAAGTTGATACTGGGTTTAGCTTCACATTTTAAAATAAAAGACCAAATATTTTTCATGAAGGAAAAAAGTTGTAAGTTGACCTATGTTAAAAGTAAAATTTACTTTGTGGGAGACACTGTTAAAAGAATCAAAAGAAAAGCCAAAGAATAGGAAAATATTTGAAAGTCACATGTCTGATAAAAACTTGTATCAAAAATATAAAAATAATGATTAAAACTCAACAATAAGGAAATAAAAAGTACAATTTACAATTTAAAAATAGGGAAAAGATCTGAACAGATCTGATCTAAAAATTCAGATATTGTTGGAAAAGAAACAAACACCAAAAATTTATAAATTTTTTAGTAATTGTGTACACATAAAAAAAGTATTTTTCATAACTTTGAATTTCAAAGTGTATAATGACTCACAGGTAAAAAGAACCCATGTTAATATCATAAAAGAGATACAAAGCTCTCCAGAACAGGTCAGGTGATTAAGAAGGATGCAAAGGTGTTAAGGACATAGCTTGTGGTCTAAATTACCTAAGTTGGAAACTCAACCTGGTAGTTTCTTACTGCCTACACTTTAACAAGTTACTTAGCCTCTCTGAAAGTTTCCTCATTTAAAAAATGAATCTAAATAACTATATATTAATGTTAGTAGAATAAAAAATATAGATATAGAGGACTTAGAACGATGCCAAACACATGGTAAACACTCAATAAAAGTTGGCTATTTGACTTATGCATCTCAAAATCAAAAAACCAACCCAAATGCCCATCGATGATAGACTGGACTGGGAAAATGTGGCACATATACACCATGGAATATTATGCAGCAATCAAAAATGATGAGTTTGTGTCCTTTGTAAGGACATGGATGAATCTGGAGAACATCATTCTCAGCAAACTGACACAAGAACAGAAAAAGAAATACCGCATATTCTCACTCATAGTCCAGTGAGAAAAATGAGAACACATGGGCACAGGGAGGGGGTCTACTACACACTGGGGTCTATTGGGGGGAATGGGGGAGGGACAGCGGGGGAGGCGCTGGGGAGGGATAGCCTGGGGATAAATGCCAAGTGTGGGTTAAGGGGAGGAAGGCAGCAAAACACACTGCCATGTGTGTACCTATGCAACTATCTTGCACGCTCTGCACATGTACGCCAAAACCTATAATGCAATAAAAATTTTAAAAATTAAAATTAAAAAAAAAGTACTCAAGGTTATAATTTTTAAAAGGTATCTGTATCTTCTGACATCTGGTTTCCTCTGTATTCAGCTTAGGCTTTTTTAAATCAAAGAAGCAAAACCACTGAGATATGGTTAAATATACATTTGTTGTGAGCGTCTGACCAACACAATTTTAGGATAAGCTTAAACCGTCCTTGTAATGTTGTTGACTTTGTGACTGACACTAGAGCTTTAAATCTATGAGGCAGAAAGGAAAAGAAGTATCAAGTGGGCATCAGGAAGGATAGTGTGGAAGCCACATGCTCATGCTGAAATTCACAAGGGCAAACCGAAACTCCTCTCAGTTTGGTTTTCACAATCTCTAACTTGGATGATGTGAATGATCTGCAGAAGAAGCTGGAACCCTTCCTTCATCAAGGGTGTAAACACGCACCTGGCCCAAGTATCAGAGTGGCTGACTGGGGATCCAGGGAAAGGTGTAGCAGTGACAGTCATGGTTGCTGCCTCACGAACATGAAGTGAGTCAGCAGATGGGAGACAATGGGAAAAAATGACAGGAGTTACTGACGACCTTGCCTCAACCTTCCACGCATTAAAAAAATGACTGCTGCTCTACTTCCACCCTCTGAATTTCACACTAAAATGTCTGTGGTGGCCCGCCCTAAACAGAAACTTGCAGAAAAAGGATTTCTGGGAAATTTAATTTATCGTTGCCAAGAAGTCACAACTATAACATCACTGCCACACCACCTCTGGGGCAACCAGTGGTATCAGATTTGTATACTTTTAGATGCATTTTATGTTTGTACAATAATAAATATTACTTTGAAAATTTGGCTGGGTGTGGTGGCTCACGCTTGTAATCCCAGCACTTTGGGAGGCCAAGGCAGGCTGATCACTTGAGGTCGGGAGTTCAAGACCAGCCTGACCAACATGGAGAAACCTCATCTTTACTAAATATACAAAATTAGCCAGGTGTGGTGGCACATGGCTATAATCTCAGCTCTTCTGGAGGCTGAGGCAGGAGAATCACTTGAACTCAGGAGGTGGAGTTTGCGGTGAGCCAAGTTTTGTGCCATTGCACTCCAGCCTGGGCAACAAGAACGAAACTCCATCTCAAAAAAAAAAAAAAAAAAAAGAACACTATTCTAAATGTACTTTCAGAGCAATAAATCAACATTTTTGTTGTACAAATTATTGTACAAATAACTTAAAATGGAATTTGACTTTTTGTCACTTGGTTGATTGGAATGCAATAGTTTGTTTGCTTGCTTGCTTTTAATAAAGAACACTGCAATGCCATATTATTGGAATCCGTGCATATAACAAATTTGGGTGTTACCTTTACAAGAGAAGTATGAATTACGTGCATATTAAAAGTATAATTCATTTTTATACCACAAATCTACAGATATTGTTCCTTTGTCCTTTGGATTGTAATATGCAACACAGAAAGTTGATTTCTGATTAAGATTTTTAGTTAATCTCATTCTTCTGCCTGGACTTTACTAATGTGCTCAGTTTATCCTGAAATTTTTAATTTTTATGGATTTTCTTTAAACTGCAGTGAGTACTTCAATCATATTAAAAATAAATATTTTTTCCATGATATTTTAAAATACGACTCCATGAACATTTTTGGCATTTTATCTCTATCTGTTTTGTTCTACTCCTGTTTCTAAAGAAGTTTCTACTAAAAAAAAAAGTTAAAACTTCCTTCAGATAACCTTTTGGTTAGCAGTAGATTATTTCAGGTAGATGCTGGGGTCCTTCTGAGTTAATGCCACAATTCTAGAAACACATTGGTGGATAATTCCCTTTCCTTTGTTGGTTAGTATTTGTCTAAGGCCACAAGTTAGCTACTTTCTCTTTTCTTATTTTTAAAGTAAGATTTGTTAAAATTTAAAAAGAGATTGTCTGTGTTCTATTTTATGCCCACTTAGGTGGTGGTCAAATCTGCCTCTGAAATGAGATGTTAGCCAGCAGGTTGATGTGTAAAAAATTAACAGTCCAAATACAGATTTCTATTTAGAGTAACTCCATGCACTTGTGGGTTTTCTTCCTCCCACTGCTAATTCCTGGCTTCCTGTTACTCTAGTCAAAATTCATTCTGAATGTTTTGCTATCTATATCACTTTACTTTAGAGAGAATTGCCTAAAAGCCTTCCAGCCACTTCATTTAGTTATTTCATGGTACTGACAACCACTGCATGAAGGTGCACACATGTGGGTGCAATAGGGCAGGATAATGTAAGGATGAGAAGAATTCATGCTTTGCATATCTGCCTACTCATTGTCTGATGGCTTGTGGAGAGTGCATGCCCAGTTTTCTTATTTATACTTAAAATTTTCAACTCTTTCTGTCTCAGTGCTTCCAAATGTTATTAAACACTTCCATTAGTAAGTATAACTCTGTGTAGATAATAATTATTAATATGGTAACTAATATCTGTTTAGCATTGAGAATTTACAATATGTTGAGCAATGCTTTAAATAGTTGATATGAGTTATCTTATTTCAGCCTCTAAACAGTCTAGTTATTTAGTTTTGATTCACATTTACAGTTGAAGATCCTAAGGTACAGAAAATAAGCTGTTTGATTAGTGCCATAAACTTGTTGGAAGAGTCAGGATTCAATTGTACATAATTAGGCTCCAAAACTAACACTCCACAGTTGAACTGCTTCATGGGCAGGTGAGTATGGTCAGAAAAAGAAAACCTCTCAATTAATTCTGGCAGAACCCAGGGCATTCTCTCTCCATGGAGAATCCCTGGTTGTAGGCTGTAAATCTCAGCATCAGAGCATCAAAAGACCAATTATAGGGATTTAGAAACTTCTGCATTTTCCGGTAGCCTATTTCCAAAATATTAAGACAAAATTTACCACATTTTGAAATCATGATAATTTACTCAATTCAACTCTGTCTCATCTGAAAATTTTTATTTTAATGTTTGTGAGCACATAGTAGGTATATATACGTGTGAGGTACACAAGATATTTTGATACAGGCATACAATGTATATGAATCACATCAGAATAAATGGAGTATTCTTCTCTTCAGGCATTTATCCTTTCTTTGTGTTAAAAACAACCCAATTATACTTTCAGTTATTTTAAAATGTACAGTATATTTATGCTCATGTAGTCACCTTATTGTGCTATCTAACACCAGATCTTATTCATTCTGTCTAACTGCATTTTGTGCCCATTAATCAATGCCTTCCCAGCCTCTGGTAACCATCCTGATACTGTCTCTGTCCAAGAGTTCAATTGTTCTAAATTTTTAGCTCCCACAAATAAGTGAGGATATACAAAGTTTGTCTTTCTGTACCTAGCTTATTTCACATAATATAAAGACCTCCATACATGTTGTTGCAAATGACAGAATCTGTTCCATCCATGTTGTTGCAAATGACAGAATCTACTTGTGATTTTATAGCTGAATAGTACTCCACTGTGTATATGGACTACATTTTCTTTATCTATTCATCTGTTGATGAAAACTTAGCTTATTTCCAAATCCTAGCTATGACAAATAGTAATGCAATAAACATATACTGATTTCCTTTGAGTATCTAGCAGTAAGATTGCTAAATTATATGATAGTTCTGTATTTAATTTTTTTGAGGAACCTCCAAACTGTTCATCATAGTGGTTGCACTAATTTACATTCCCAACAAGAGTTTACAAGAGTTTCATTTTCTCCACATCCTCGCTAGCATTCATTATTGACTGTTTTCTGGATGTTTCTGGATTTTAACTGGGGTGAGATTATAACACATTGTAGTTGTGATTACTATTTCTCTGATTATCAGTAACAATGAGCATATTTTCATTTGCATGTTTGCCATTTCCATGTGTTCTTTTGAGAAATGTCTATTCAGATCTTCTGCCCATTTTAAAATTAGATTATTAAATTTTTTTCCTACAGAGTTATTTCACTCCTTCTCTATTCTGATTAATAATTCCTGTCAGATGGTAGTTTGCAAATATTTTCTGCCATTCTGTGAGGTGTCTTTTCATTTTGTTGATCATTTCCTTTGTTGTGAAAAGGCTTTTTAACTTGATGTTATCCCATTTATCTATGTTTGCTTTGGTTTGTGCAAGTGAAGAATTAATTAAGGAATCTTTGCCCAGTGCAATGTCCTAGAGAGTTTCTCCAATGTTTTCTTTTAGTGGTTTTATAGTGTGAGGTCTTCAGTATAGGTCCATTTTTATCCATTTGTTTCAACCCATTAGATTTAATCCATTGTTATTGGATCTGTGTATGTAGTCAGAGATAGTGGTCTAGTTTCATTCTTCTGCATATGGATATCATGTATTTCCAGCATCATTTATTGAAAAGACTGTTCTTTCCTCAATGTATATTCTTGGCACCTTTATTGAAAATGAATTCACTTTAGATGTATAAATTTGTCTCTAGGTTCTCTATTCTGTTACACTGATCTATGTGTATGTGTCTATGTCAGTACCATGCCATTTTGTTGACTATAGCTCTGTAGTATAATTTAAAGTCAGATAATGTGATTTCTGTAGTTTTATTCTCTTTGTTTAGGAAAGCTTTGGTTATCCTGGGTCTTTTGTGGTTTCACATAAATTTTATGATTTTTTTTATTTCTGTAAAGAATGTCACTGGTATTATGGTAAGGATTGCATTGAATCTGTAGATTGTTTTGTATGGTATAACTATTTTAACAATATTGATTCTTCCAACTCAAGAACATAGAATATCTTTTGATTTTATTGTGTCTTCATCAATTTTTTGCATCAATGTTTTATTGTTTTTATTGTAGACATCATTTATTTCTAAGTTTATTCCTAGGAATTTTATTTTATTTGCAGCTATTATAAATAATATTAGTTTCTTCATTTTTTTCAGATTGCTCTTTATTAGCATATGAAATGTTATGGATTTTTGTATGTTGAATTTGTGTACTGAAACTTTACTGAATTTGTCATCAGTTTTAATATTTTTTGGTGGAGTCTAGCTTTTTCCAAATGTAAGATCATATCATCTGCAAACAAGGATAATTTGACTTTTTCCTTTCTAATTTGGATGTCCTTTATTTCTTAGTCTTGTCCAATTGCTCTAGTTAGGATTCAACTATGTTGAACAGTAGTTGTAAAAGTGGATATCCTTATTTTGCTCCAGATCTAAGAGAAAATTCTTTCAGCATCTTCTCATTTTATATGATATTAGCAGTGGGTCCATCATATATGGCTTTTATTATGTTTAGTTATTTTTTTGTATTTGTTTTTTTTTGAGGGTTTTTGTTGTGATGAGATGTTGAATTTTATCAAATGCTTTTTCAGCATCAATTGAAATGATCATATGGCATTTGTCCTTCATTCTGTTGAATGACGTGTCACACTGATTGCTTTGTATATGCTGAATTACCCTAGTATCCCAGGGATAAATCTCACTGAGTTGTTATGAATGATCTTCTTATTGTGTTGTTGAATTCAGCTTGCTAGTATTTTGTTGAAAATTTTTCCATCAGTCTTTATCAGATATACTGGCCTGTAGTTTTCTTGGTTTTATGGGTCTTTGCCTGTATTTTGTATGAAGGTGATATGGCCTCCTAGAATAAATTTAGAAGTATTTTCTCCTCCTCTATTTTTTTGGAATAGCTTAAGTAGGATTAGTATATGTTCTTAGTTAAATTCAGCAGTGAAGCCAGAGGATTCTGGGTTTTCTTTGCTGGGACTCTTTTTTATTATGGTTTTGATCTCTTAACTTGTTACTAATGTGTTCAAATTTTTAATTTATTTATGATTCAATCTTGATAGGTTTCCCAATTTAAAACTACACTACAAGACTACAGTAACCAAAAGAGTGTGATACTCACGAAATAAAATAGATGCATAGACCACTGAAACAGGTTAGAGAAACAAGAAATAAAACCACAGATATACAACCATCCGATCTTCAACAAAGGTGACAAAAAACAAGCAGAAAGGAAAGAACTCTCTATTAAATAAATGGCTCTGGGATAAATGGTCAGTCATATGCAGAAGATTGAAAGGGAATCCCTTCTTTTTACCATACACAAAAATAAACTCAATAGAGATTAAAGACTTAAATGTAAAACCTAAAACTATAAAACCTGTACAAGAAAATCTAAGAAATACCATTCTGTACATAGGCCCTGGTAAAGATTTTATGACAAAGATGCCAAAAGCAATTGCAACAAAAACAAATATTGACAAGTTGGAAACTAATTTAAAAAGTTCTGCACAGTAGACAGACAACCTATAGAATGGGGGAAAATATCTGTAAACTATTCATCTGACCAAAGTCTATCTAGAATCTCTAAGAAACTTAAACTAATGTGCAAAACAAGTAACCCCATTAAAATATAAGCAAAAGACATGAATAGACACTTCTTAAAAGAAGACATACACACAACCAAGTATATAAAAAACCTGCTCCTTGTAACAAATTGTTGGAGAAATGCAAATTAAAACTGCAATGAGATACCATCACACACAATTCAGAATGGCTACTATTAAAAGTAAATAAATAACACATATTGTGAGGTTGCAAATAAAAAGGAATGCTTATACACTATTATGGGAATATAAATTAGTTCAGCTATTGTAGGAATCCGTTTGGAGATTCCTTGAATAACTTAAAACAGAACTACTATTTGACCTAGAAATCCCATTACTAGGTTTGTATCCAAAGGACAATAAATTATTCTACTAAAATATATGACTTTAGATGTTCATCACAGCACTATTTACAGTAGCAAAGACATGGAATCAACCTAGATAGCCATCAATTGTGGACTGAATAAAGAAAGTGTGGTACATATACACTGTGGAATACTACACAGTCATAAAAATGAATAAAATCATGTATTCTGCATCAAGATGGATGCGCCTGAAGGCCATTATCTTAAGTAAATTAACACAGAAACAGAAAACCAAATACCACATGTTCTCACATATAAGTAGGGAAACATTGAGTGCACATGGATACAACAAAAAGAACAATAGTCTCCAGGGCCTACATGAGGTTGTAAGGTGGGAAGAGGGTAGGGACTGAAAAAGTATCAAGTACCATGCTTATCACCTGGGTGATGAGATAACCTGTACATAAAGCATCCACAAAATGCAATTCACCCATGTAACAAACATGCACATTTCCCCCTGAACCTAAATATTGAAAAGAAAAAAATGCTGGTAGATTGTATGTGTCTAGGAATGTATTCATTTCTTCTAGGTTTTCCAATTCATTAGCATATAGTTTTTCATAGTAGCCTCAAAAGATCCTTTAAATTTCCATAGCATTTAAATGTAATACAAATTTCAATTGTAATGTCAGCTTTTTCATCTCCAATTTATTTGGGTCTTCACCCTTTCTTTCTCATTGAGTCAGACTAAAGGTTTATTTATTTTGTTTTTCTTTTAAAAAACAAAGTTTTATTTTGTTTTTCTTTTGAAAAACAAATTTTTATTTTGTTGATTTTTTATTGTTTTATTTCAATTTCATTTATTTTTGCTCCAGTATTTGTTATTTCTTTTATTCTATTAATTTGGGGTTTGGTTTGCTCTTTGTTTTCTAGGTCTTTAAGATGTATCATTGAGTTATTTGAAGTTTTTCTGTTTTTTTTTTTTTTTTTTTTTTTTTTTGGTGTAAACAGTTATTGCTGTAATTTTCCTCCCTTAATACTGCTTTCACTATATCCATAAGTTTTTGTATGTTGTGTATCCATTTTCATTTGCTGTAAAAATTTTAATTTTTTTTCTCAATTTTTTCTTTGACCCACTGGTCATTCAGGAGCATATTGTTTAATTTCCATGTATTTGTAAACTTTTCCAAATTCCTATTGTTATTGATTTCTGGTTATATTTCTTTGTGGTCAAAGAAGATGCTTGATTTTATTTCAAGTTTTTGAATACTTTAAGACTTGTTTTGGGATGTAACATGTGGACTACCCTTGAGAAGAATTTATGTAGTAAGGAGAGAAGTGTGTATTCTGCAGCTGTTGGAAGAAATGTTCTGTAAATATCTATTAGGTCTATTTGTTCTATTGTGCAGATTAAGTCTGATATTTCTTTGTCGAGTTTCTGTCTGAGAGGTCTGTCATATGCTGAAAGGAGATGTTGAAGTCTCCTGGTATTATTGTATCAGAATCTCTCTATTTAATTCTAAAAATATTTGCTTTGTATATCTAGGTGCTCAGTGTCAGGTGCAAATATATTTGGAATTGTTATATTCTCTTCCTGAATTGACCCCTTCATTATTCTGTAATGACCTTCTTTGCCCTGTTTTACAGTATTTGTCCTGAAATCTATTTTGTCTAATATAAGTACAGCTACTGCTGCTCTTTTTGGGTTTCTATTTACATAGGATATCTTTTTCCATCCACTATTTTCAGTCTATATATGTCTTTAAAGGTGTAATATGTTTTGCCTAGGCAGCAGGTCATTGAGTGTTTTTATTTTACTCATTCACCCACTCGGTTTTTTGATTGGTGAATTTAGTCCTTTTACATTTAATGTTATTATTGATGAGTAAAGACTTATGTCTGCCATTTTGTTGTTTGCTTTCTGAATGTTTTTTGTCTTCTCTTCCTTCTTCCCTTCCTTTCTATCTTCCTTTTAGTGAAGGTGATTTTCTCAGGTGGTATGTTTTAATTGTTTGCTTTTTATTTTTGTGTATCTGTTGTAAGTTTTTCAATTTCAGGTTACCATGAGGTTTGTAAAGAATATCCATTTTTGTAAATAATTTCTTATAATTCATTATTGCAAACTGATGACAACTTAACACTAATTACATAAACAAGCAAACTACATGCAATATAAATAAAATCCCAATAAGAACTCTACACTTTAACTTTATCCTCCCACTTTTTAACTCTTTCACATTTTGTGGTTGCTATGTATATATTATTGTACTGGCTATGTCTTGAAAAGTTCTTATAGTTATTATTTTTGGTAGGTTTGTCTTTAGTCTTTCTACTCAAGATATAAGTTGTTCACATACAATAATAATGAATTTGTGATATTCTGTGTTTTTCTGTTTATTTACTGTTACAAGTGAGATCTGTACTTTCAGATGATTTCTTATTAGTAATTAATGTCCTGTGTTTCAGATCAAAGAACTCCCTTCAGGATTTTTTGAGGACAAATCTAGTGTTGATAAAATCCCTTAGCTTTTGTTTGTCGGATGAAGTCTTTATTTCTCCTTCATGTTTGAAGGATATTTTCTTTAGATATATTATTCTAGGATAAAAGGTTTTCCCTTTAGCACTTCAAGCATATTATGCCAATCTCTCCTAGTCTGTAAGGTTTTCACTGAGAAGTCTACTGTCAGATGTATTGGAGGGCCTTTGTATTTTATTTGTTTCTTTTCTCTTGTTGCTTTTAGGATTCTTTCTTTATCCCTGACCTTTGGGAGTTAGATTATTGAATGTCTTGAAGTATTCTTATTTCTGTTAAAAATAAGAAGAACTTAGTGTTCCATAACCTTTTTGTACTTGAATATTGATATCTTTCCCTAGATTTAGAAAGTTCTCTGTTATTATCTTTTTAATAAACTTTCTACCCTAATCTGTCTCTCCACCCTCCCTCTTTAAGGTCAGTAATTCTTAGATTTGCCCATTTGAGGCTATTTTCTAGAATTACAATTATCCTTCATTGTTTTTAAATTTTTTTTCTTTTGTCTCCTCTATTTTCAAATGGCCTGTCTTTAATCTTAACAATCACTTATTCTGCTTGATCAAGTCTGCTGTTGAGAGATTCTGACACTTTCTTCAGTGTCAATTGAATTGGTTAGCTCTAGAATTCCCACTTGCTTATTTTTAATTATTTCAATTTGTTTGTCGAATTTATCTGACAGGATTCTAAATTCCTTCTCTGTGTTGTCTTGGATTTTGTTGAGCTTCCTCAAAACAGCTATTTTTAATTCTCTGTCTGAATGGTCACATATCTCTGTCTCTCCAGAATCTGTGACTGCCACTCTATTTAGTTAGTTTGGTGGGGCCATGTTTTCTTGGATGATCATGATGCTGGTGGATGTTGGTAAGTGTCTGGAAGTGGAAGTTAGGCATTTATTTTAGTCTTCATAGCCTGGGCTTCTTTCTACTTCTTCTTCTTCTTTTTATTTTTTTTTTTGAGACGGAGTTTTGCTCTTGTTACCCAGGCTGGAGTGCAATGGCACGATCTCGGCTCACCACAACCTCCGCCTCCTGGGTTCAGGCAATTCTCCTGCCTCAGCCTCCCGAGTAGCTGGGATTACAGGCACGCGCCACCATGCCCACCTAATTTTTTTGTATCTTTAGTAGAGACAGGGTTTCACCATTTTGACCAGGATGGTCTCGATCTCTTGACCTCGTGATCCACCCGCCTCAGCCTCCCAAAGTGCTGGGATTACAGGCTTGAGCCACCACGCCCAGCTACTTATTCTTCTTGTAAAGGCTTTCCAGGTATTCTAGGGCACATGGGTCTTTTGATTGACGTCTTTGGTCACTGCACCCATATCTACTTTAGTGGCCACCTCTAGCCCAGTAATGATATGGCTCTTGCAGACTCATGGAGCTACCACATTGGTGGTCTTCAGGAAGGTCTGTAAAAGTTCTGTAGATTGCCAGGCAGAGACACTTGTACTTTCCCTCAAACAAATGGAGTCTGTCTCTCTTTCTGTGCTGAGCTCCTTGGATCTTGAGGAAGGGTAACACAAGCACCTCTGTGGCCAGCACCACTGAGACTGTGTCAGACCTGAAGCAAGCTCAACACTGGTTCTCACCCAAGGCCTGCAATGAATACTGCCTGGCTTTCCTATGTTCACTCAGGGCCTGTGGGGTCCATACTCATCAGGTGGCGAATCTAAACAGGCTTGTGTCCTTCCCTTCAAGGAAGCTAGTCCACACCTAGCCCGTGGTGCATCTGGGAATGATGTCTGGGAGTCAGGGCCTGGAGTCAGAAACCTTAGAGAGCTACTTGGTGCTTTCTTCTACTGCAGCTGAGCTGGCACCCAAGTTGCAAGAGAAAGTGCTTCCCACTATTCCTTTCCCTTTCCTCAAGCCAAGGAGTTTCTTCTTGTGGTTACCAGGCTCACAGAGAGTACTGCCTGGCTACATCCAATGTTTGCTCAAGGCCCAAGGTCTCCTTAGTTGGCTTCTGGTAAATGCTTCCAGTTATGAGACTCTTCCTTCAGGGCAGCGAGCTCCCCTCTGGATCAGGACAGATCTAGAAATGTTGTCCAGGAACCACAGCCTGCAATGAGGGACCCCAGGAGCCCACTTGATGCTCTACCCCACTGTGGCTGAGCTGGTGTCCAAGCTGCAAAACAAAGTTTTCTCTTCTCTCTCCTTTCCTAAGGCAGAAGGGGTCTCTCCCACCACAGCTGGGAATGTTCTGGGTCACACCAGAAGCCAGCATGGCTCTGAATCTCATCCAAGGGCCACACTGAGTACTGCCTGGCTACCACGGCTGATGATCCAAGGCTGGTGTTTATTTCTGCCAGGACTGGATCTTTCCCTTCAAAGCAGTGGGCCCAGGGTACATTTTGAGATGTTGAACAGGAATGAGGACCTGAGATAAGGGCCTCAGGACTGTACCTGGCACCCTATCTTACTATGGCTGAGCTAGTATCCAACTTGCAAGACATAGTCCTCTTTACCCTTCTCTGTCCCTCCCTCAAGCAGAAGGGTGAAGTCTTTCCTGGAGCTGCGAGCTGTGCTTCCTGCGGTTGGGGATGGATGGAGCATAAGCACTCCTTTGGTCACTGTGGCTGGTGTCTCACTGGGTCACGTGCCCTCAATCAGCTGGCTCTGAACATATTGTAGCACCAGGACTTGCACAAGAGTTACAGTCCTATGGCCTAGACTGCATTTCAAGTTTTCATAGGACCTAAGAGCGCTTTTGCCCACAATGGTGATGCTGGCTGGAACTCAGGTTCACCACTAGGATGGACAATTTGCCTCTGGATTGAGCAGGTTTAATGCTCCCTCCATATGCACCAGTTGAATCCTGTCGCTTGCTGCTTTCTTCTGTGAAAGGTCAGCACTGAGTTTCCATGGAAAGTCCCACTGCACTGTCCCTCCCCCAAGCACATAGATTCAAGCAGCCATTGATAGGGGATGGATGAGGGGTGGTGTCAGCAACTCAACTCTTTCCTACCTTCTTCAGTACCTCTTTCCTTGATATAATTTTAAACATATATAATGATCAATCACCTGCTTTTTGGTTCTTATGGAGGTGTTTTTGTGTGGATAGTTTTTTTAATTTGGTGTTCCTGTGGCAGGGGCAATTACTAGAAGCTTCTCTTTGGCCATATTGCTCTGCCTCCTCATTTACCATCTAATTTTTTTTTAATTGCTACTTTTGTGAAATCCTGGCATTGTATTATTTAAGAATCTCAGTGTCTGAGGTTGTCTGATTTTGCTTCTCTAGTTTTGTTTTGTCATAATGCATGATAGGAAAACTGGGAAATGTTTCTTTATGGGCAGTTAGGAATGTGCCATTCTATGCAGAAACTTAAAACTAGTTTTAATTACTTAAGCTAATAAATTTATGCCAAATCAAAGAGTAAGTCTTTCTAGAGTTTTCATTTCCTAATATTTCCAAAACATCTAAACCACAAAAGAGATATTAAATATTTTAGAAATATTTGATTTCAGAAAGTTTAAACACTTAATAACTAAACCTTATTAAACTGAGGGGACTTATTTTCTTGCTCCTCTCCATGAAAACATATTCCATATAAGGAATTTAATAAAGATAAATGGATTGTTTACTGAAGAAAAACATAGAGTACTAATCATAAGGTACTGTAATTAAATTACAAAGCAAAGAAAAATATTGAAATACCAAGCAGTATTCCAAATTATTGTTTTTTATATGTATACAATTTGGTAACGAGCAATACAGCCCCTTGCTTAACAGCAATTGCATCCTTTTTTGTAAATTTTGTAGAAAATAAATTCAGAATATAAAAAGAAAAATAAAAAAATACACAATGTACAGGGGAAGTGGGAGTTTGCTTTTGGTTAAGAACTTATATGTTAATGAGATGAACTAGAAACAAATTGAAATTTCAGGAGTGGGAATAGGCATATTTAGAAAACTCTTTCAAATTAAGAGATTTTTCTTTTTTTAATGGCTTATCGTTTTTTAATTCATGGTTAACTTTTTCATTTATTTTAGTCTCCTCCATAAAATGTTTTGATAAAAACATTTTTTAGTCTTTTAAATTATATAATTTTAAAATGCCTAGAACAAACATGTTACATTCACTAAGATATATATTTATATACGTGTTACACTAAAATATTGATTGCTATTTTCTTTAATAACTGCATACAGAAAATTGCATAAAAACTGCATGGGAGTTGCATTAAATATACTGGCTAGCATTCCTTACCAAGTCTTACATGCCTATTTGACAGTAGAAGTAGTCTCTTCCAATAGTGGTGATTCTTAAAATTTATTATATTTTAAGCTTGAAAAAAAAAATCCTAGAATAATAGCATTCACTATTGTATATGTCTATACACTCCAGGTTCAAACAACCCAAAGTCATGACATAATATATTAAACAACATTTTTCAAGGCATTAAAGATATGCAATTAGGGACAGTGCTTCCTATAGATGGAAACCAATGAGGTACCATTGACACAGTATCCTGTCTGTAAAAAATTTCCTGCCTGGATGCCTGTGATCCCAACTATTCAGGAGGCTAAGACAGGAGGCAGAGTTGCAGTGAGCCGAGTTGGTGCCATTGGACTCCAGCCTGGCCGACAAGAGTAAAATTCCATCTCAAAAAAAAAAAAAAAAAAAAAATTTCTGCCTGTCTGGCAGTGAGAACAAACTCAGGCATGCACAGTGCTCCCCATGAATTGAAGAGAGAGAGTTGAGAGTCCAAAGGACAAGAGACTAAAGTTCACAGTCAGCATGCCCAGAGGAGGAAGGTGCACAGAAAAAGCCATCTGCAGATGTGCAGCCATCACCTTAAGTCTTCAGCTGAGTTCTGATCGGTGCCTCTTTATGAGGAAACTACCTAATGGTTTTCAGAACTCACACAGAGCTAAGTATGTTCCTAGCTTCACAGGCAGAGTGAAAAACTCCAGATTCACAAGTTGTTTGGCAGAGTTCTCAGAGGGAATTTGCCTGACCACTAGGGCAAAGGCCCAGAATACATGTCTTTCTGGTCCTGCTTAACAAAACCTAAAAGCAAGACAGAAAATCACACTCTTTTAGGTGATTCGACTGTGTCCAATAACAAAGCTCAACAGTATTCATAGAAATTTATAGAAATGCAAAGACACAGACATGACAAGGTAAATATTTCCTATTTGTGTCTATTCAAACAGGACCAGATATGAAAAAAAGCATGGAACTATGACTCATGATAAGGGGAAAAGCCACCCAATCAAAACTAGTCCCAAAACACAAATTGCAGAATTAGTCACAATACCACTTAAACAGTTATTATGACTATATTCCATATGCACAGGAAGCTAGGGGAAGTGAGTCTGTTAAATAAAACATGGAAATATAAAATATTCTAGAGATAAAACTACAGTATATGATATGTAATAGATCTGGCAAAATTAGCAGCAGATTAGAAATTTCAGAGTAAAAGATTAAGAGACTTGACAGCAGACATAAAATTATCCAAACGAAGAAAAGAAAAAGAACTTTAAAATACATAGTGCATCATCGAGCTGTGGAACAAATTTGAGCAGTTTACTATAAATATAATTAGAATCTCAGAATCTCAGAGAGAAGGGGCAGGAAAAAAAGAAATAACATTATTAGAAAAAAAAAAAAGTACATTTTTTTTCCCAAATTTGATGAAAGTTAAATCCACAGAGCCAAGAAGCTAAGTGAATCCTAAATATAATGATGACAGAAATTATTTGAAGACACAGTATAGTCAACTTGCTTAAAACCAGGGGTATATAAATAAATAAATGGTGAGAGAAAAACCAAACAGTCTGTATATAGATATGAATAAGGTAGACTTCTCAGAGGAAACGAAACAAGTCAGAAGTTAGTGAAGCAATGTGTCTGAAGTAGAGGAAGAAAAATTTAAAGGAAGATTTTTCAAAGATAAGTATAATGACACCAAATTGATATCTGGTTATACACAATGGATTAAAGAGTTTAAAGGGGTAATTATGTGGATCAATATACAAGTTTTTCTTATGTAAAAATTTTTAATGATAATTGACTGAAAAACTAATATTCAATTGCAAGGTTTATTATATATATTATATATATGAGACATTAATGACACAATGGATAGTAGAAAAAAATAAAAATACACTTTTGTAAGATTCTTATACTATGCACAAAGTGGTATGATATCACTTGAAAATAGATTATAATAAGTTAAAATTTATAATGTAAGAAAAAGAAACTATTGAAAGCCGACAAAAACACAAGCAAACAAAAGAATTGTAGCTAATAGGTCAAACAATAAAGAAAGAACCATAAAATACACTAAATCTAAAAGAATGCATTGAAGAGTAAAAAAGTGGAGCAAGAACAAGTAGGACAAATAGAAAACAGCAAATGGCAGATTAATCACCAGCCATAGCAATAATTATATTAAATTATCTAAACTATAGCCAGTGATCGCTGAAACTGATAAAGGGGCAAGACCCAAGAAAACTCAGTAACTCAACTAAAACTTGACAAAATATTTGAGCAAGTGATAGTTTTCTGCTTATTAAGGAGGAAGTATATGTTACAACTAAGAATTTGAAATGTTGAACATTATCGTAAAAATTGCAGATTACACCAGGAGGAATGGCTCAGGTCTGTAATCCCAGCACTTGGGACACATTACTCTTTATCTCTCTCTCTCTCTCTCTCTCTCTCTCTCTCTCTCTCTCTCTCTGTCTCTCTCTGTCTCTCTCTCTCTCTCTCTCTGTCTCTCTCTCTCTCTCTCTCTCTCTCTCTCTCTCTCTCTCTCTCTCTCTCTCTCTCTCTCTCTCTCTCTCCTCTGTCTCTCCTCTCTCTCTCTCTCCCCGCCCCCTCCGTCGGTGTGGGTGTGGGTGTGTATGCAGTGTATGCAAAGCGGCAGAATGGAAGAAGGAACCTAGACTGCAGTGGTTACCACTGTGGAAGAGCATGTGTATTCGGAAGGAAGAGAGAAATACACTGTTACTTTGTTGGAAGTTTTCTGCCTACTTTTAAATAAATTTTGTTGTTGTTGACGGAGTTTTGTTCTTGTTGCCCAGGCAAGCGTGCAGTGACACGATCTTGGCTCACTACAATCTCCACCTCCCAGGTTCAAAAGATTCTCCTGCCTCAGCCTCCCAAGTAGTTGACATTACAGGCACCTGCCACCACACTCAGCTGATTTTGTATTTTTAGTAGAGATGGGGTTTTTTTCACGTTGGACAGGCTGGTCTCGAACTCCCGACAGGTGATCCCCTGCCCCAGCTGCCTAAACTGCTGGAATTACAGGCATGAGCCAGCACGCCCAGCGTTTTTAATAATTTTTAAATTTATCATTTGTAGAGAAAGAATAGTGCAAATCCTGGACGAATGAAGAAATAAATATGTCATGATTGCAGAAATTAGAAAACTCATCTTTCTAAAGTCCATCATTCAAAGAAACAGCAACTATTGCCTTTGTTCTTATCTTCATGGTACAGGTAAGCATCGTTTGTTTTCTACTCTTGCACACTGATCTCACCTCCTCTTCCTCAGCCTAGAGCACCCCCATACTCTAAGACATGTGCAAACAAAACGGTAACAAAAGCACATTTGTATCCGGCTATTACATGTAATCTCTGGGGAGATGCATCTCACACTTTGTAATTTATTGCATATTGTCAATATATCATTGAGAATATATTGACTGATATGTCTTATGGTTTCTGAAATCTTTAGTATTGTTCTAATGGTTGAATAAGCTAAGCCTAGAGCACAATGCACATCTTCTTCTCCAGTCTCCTGTGCTCACTTTCCTAGAGGGTTGTTTCTTTGTTTCATTTTGTTGCATTTTAAAATAAGTTAAATGTTTAATGCTTAAAAAAATTTAGTTGTTGTTGTAGAAAATAGTCAACAGACGGTTAATAGTGGTTACAAAAAATAGGAGCTATTCCTTGCCAAGGTTTCTCTTAGGAGTTATGTGATGCACCTAGAGGACCACACATGGGGTCTCATGTGCTGGTCTTTATAGGAAGGGGTTGGGGCCACCTGTGGGCCATGGCCAGCATGAAGCAATTCAGCACTCTCTTGATCAGCAAAACAAGGATGTTCTGTCTAACCCTGCAAGAGAGCTTTTTAATTTGAACATGCTTAATTATGTGTTATGAAATAGTTATTTTTATTTTAAATATATACATCTTTTAAGAAAACTGACCTGATCCATATTTTTTTATTTTATCCTGTAGCCAAAAGACTTTCTGTGAGAGTATATCACTCGAAATACAATGTAGACCGAGGCAACTTTATAGTTTGATTTACCAAATAGGGGATTTGCATGAACTTCTAAGGAAATACTCAGTATAAAAAGTATTTTGTATCTTTAAATCTAAGATATTAGGCTTACATGATTAATACTGTATTACACATGTTGACAGTTGTAGAAATTAATTTAAACTGTTTTTTATTTTTTTATTATTATTATTTTTTTGCCAATCAATGAGAGCTTGTAAGGTTGCTGAGGTTGGTTGGCCTTGAACTCTTGGCCTCACCTTCACAAGCGCCACGACATCCGGCCAGAGCCACTTTAGGCCCCTAAACTGTATTTTAAAATTAGTATCTGCTTGATCATTCTTTTTGCAATTTTGGTTGCCTCAATTTCATTCAGATTTTTCTGCTTGTTAATTTTCATGCTCTTGCTTAAGCACAATAATTTTTGAAAATCGTGCTTCTGATTCTGTGAAGACATGAGTATTTAGTTTAAAATATCATGAGGGAAGTTTTATGGTCTAAAGTTTAGAGTATCTTAGACTAGATAAAGAAAAACTGGGATCCTTAATGTAACTCTAATGTGTTGTTTAATGACTGCAGTGAATCCTGACACATTTTTTTAATCTCTGCAAAAGAAGAAAAATAATCACTTAATAGTTTACAGAATTCCTCAATTTACAGTCGAGGTTAAAAGTATTCATTTTTATGTTTTGGAAACATAAATCTTTTTATCATGTAAAGTAGCTGTGAAGAAACTTTTTCCCCACTAATTCACTTAATAAGAAATATGAGAACTTTCAACTTAGCAACTTTTACGTAAAAAATGCCTAATAATTTGTTTTGTAATGTTTCACACAAAACCAAATGCATAAACTTGCTAGCTTTTTCACCCTTACATGTGTTAAGCTCATTTTTTTTAATGTGGGAAAAACAGCTTTTTATGTTGAAGTTATATGAGTGGATAAGCTAAGTGCATGAATAAAGAAAATATTATAAAAATGTATTTTACCTTTTAAAAGTCTTGATAGGTTTACACAGAAGACTACAATGCATGATAATTTACCACATAATTGAAAAAAAGAAAACATTTTCCCTATTTTTAGAACTAGCCTGTAAATTAAAATAAACAGACCAGAATAAATAAGCATGATTTGGAAAGACAGGAGAGACATAAATAGTGATGTCTTATCTTTTGTCATATGTATTGGAATTGGGAGTTTAGGAAATGCTTTAGTTGATCCATGTTCTTCTCAGTACTGAAATGCAGGCATAGCAAGAGGGATCATCTGCAGGACAGAATGAAGGTTAGTGAGAACAAGTGGACAGGTTTGCATTGCATTCTACACAGTGCTTATGGGATAATGGACTCTGCGCTATCAGTAATGACCAAGGAAAGGCATCATGTAAATAGAAGTCTGCAAGAAAGGCTTTTAAATAATAAATAGCAATGAGGATTATTTTAGAGTTCCTTTGTTTGAATAATATTTATTATGTATTGAGGAAATAGGAAATTTTCGCAGTTTAAGTTTGGGTAATGAAAAGGGGGAGATGTTTGAAAAGGGAATAACAGTAATACTGATTATCAGTACACAGTTAAATCAGTAATACTCTTTAACAGTATATAGGCTTCTAATAATTAGATTAATTATAGGGATATTCTATAGATCTCTGGTTTCTTATTTAATATTTTATTTATATATCTGTTATCTATCTAACTATCTCTACCCATCTCTTTGCTTATTGAAAATTGTATAGAATACATTATATAAGTTCAGAAAATAATTTTTCCAATATTCAGTATTGAATTATTGGTAACTTAGAGCAGAGTCCCAAGCCCCAGGCTGGTGATCCGTACTGGTCCATTGCCTATCATAAACACAGCCTCACAGAAGGAGGTGAGTGTTACCACCTGAGCTCTGCCTTCCAGCAGACCAGCAAGGGTATTAGATTCTCATAGGAGGAGCACAAACTGCTGTGAACTGCGCACATCAGGAATCTAGGTTGCAAGCTCCTTATGAGACTCTAATGCCCAGTGATCTGAGATGGAAGAGTGTCATCCAAAACCCATCTCTCCCCATCCTCTACCCCCAGTTAGAGGTCTGCATTTTGGAATGTAAGTTAAATTTGACATATAATAGTGCCTGGATACTCAACACTATGAGACAGGTCAGGCACTAATATTTCTATACTGACAAGGAAATGTGAATTGTAAAATGGCTAAAACTCCCAGAAATAATTGGTGTAAGGAACGTATAATAATTCCCCTAAAACATGACTATTGTTATTTTCAACATTTTACTTTCTTCTAATAATTAATCTTATAGTTGGGCAACAGTTTGGTTGGCCTTGAATTTAGCAATCAGTCATAAAATTGTTTAGATTACATATCTACACATTCAATCAGTTGTTTATTAAAAAGAACACAACACAGTCAGAAATGTGAGATCATTAGTAGAGAACTTAATTCTTTTCTTTAAGGGAACTGAGAGTTGTTTCAAAGATTCTAACATTTTATGGAAATCATGCTTTTTATTATTTGAATATGACAATTTAAATAACTTTAAAATAATCAAAATTATATTGTAATACAGTGTTTTGTAGGTCTGGAGTGAGTCCACTGAAATTCACATCTCAGTTCTCCCATTGTCTCCTTAGCTCCTCTAGTCAAGTAATTCATCTCCCACTCAGTGACTTTACCTTTAAGAGAAAGTGATAATAAAAATACCTGCCTCATAAGATAATTGAGAGAATCAAATTAGTTAATTCACATTAAGTGCTTAGAAGAGTACCTGACAGTAAGAATTTGATAATCATCTCATAATATTACATGTACATGAATCACTCTTTTATATGGTACCCCGCTGCTCCCTAATACTGGTCATATCATATGTTAGTCTACATATGTATGTGTATATATGCACTTTAAAGTTTAGTATATGTGCGGCTAAAGTGAGCACCACACTTTAAGGTTTAAATTGTACTTATATAATACAGAGAAAACACCTATTCACAACTCTGTCATATATCCAAATTGAACTGGTAGACTTCTTTCCACCTAAATTAATTCTGTGATCTCCATACGCAGCTTTGGGAGATGTGGTGAGAGGATGAGCTTATTAGCTAAGTTTGCTTTATTTCAAGAATTATATGAAACTCACATTGTAGTAGTTCATCTCCTCCTAATCAACACATCTAATTAATACTTGTATATGTGATTAATAAAAGTGAAGAAAGTAAATGTATATTAGTGTCTGTAATTTAAAAGTTTCAAGTGTATGGGAAAAACAAATATTAAATGTGGATGCTGGCCAGGCGCAGTGGCTCATGCCTGTAATCCCAGCACTTTGAGAGGCCGAGCTGGGCAGACCACAAGATCAGGAGTTTGAGATCTGCCTGACCAACATACTAAAACCTGTCTCAACTAAAAATACAAAAATTAGCCAGGCATGGTGGCAGGCACCTGTAATCCCAGCTACTTGGGAGGCTGAGGCAGGAGAATCGCTTGAACCTGGGAGGTGGAGGTTGCAGTGAGCTGAGATCATGCCACTGCATTCCAGCTTGGGCGATAGAGCAAGACTCTGTCTCAAAAAAGAAAACAAAAAAATTTGGATGCTGTATTTTAGGAAACTTATCTATTTCTTTCCTTGTAGCTGCTAAGAAAGTAAATACATAGAAATCATTGGAGATCTAAATCTCCCTTAAATAAAGCCTCAGGAGAATATATTAAGCAAAATGACCTATTACTTATTAATATTATTCAACTGCTTTACTGCTTTGAGTTTATTGGGTTTGAATTCCAGGCTTATCATTTACTCATATTTAGATGGAACTACTGAAATGGCCTCCCCTAAGTGCTCTCCCAGCTTCCCATAGTGACTTTTAGAGTTCATTATCCACAAGGAAGTTACAATGACTTCTTTTTACCCCTTAAATAGACAATACGTAACCCTGCAGAAAAACTCACCCATTCTTTCCTATTGTACTTAAAGCCCTTAAAAAATATCTATCACATGTGTTAGTTTCTTGTGAATGATGTAAAAAATTACCACAACCTATGTGGTTTAAAACAACAGAAATGAATTATCTAACAGTTCCAGAGGCCAGAATTTCAAAATCAAGGTGTTGGCAGAGGCCAGAATTTCAAAATCAAGGTGTTGGCAGAGCCATTTTCTCTCCAGAGGGTCTAGAGAATCATTTGTTCCTTGCCTTCTCTGCTGGTTTCTAGTAAGTACCAAAACTCCTTGGTTTGAGGCTACATCTCTCCAGTTGTCAATTCCATCATCATTAAATGTTCTTGTTTCATCTTCAAATTGCCTTCGTTTATATGTGGCTGATGCTCCTCTACCTCTCTTACAAAGACACTTGTGATGACATTTAGGTTTAATCTTCTTTAGGCTTAATCCAGGGTTAGGATCTCATCTCATGACCCTCAACTTAGTCACATTCACAGCTCCAGGGAGTAAGACCTGATATCTTTGAGACCCACCATTCAATCCACTACACCTGGCTTCTTCCCCCCCACCTAACTCCAGCCTCATCTTATGCCAATTTCACTTATTATCATCGCCACATTGGATATCTTTCAGTGTCTGTAAAACTGCTGAGTTTCTCTCACCTTAAGTGACCTCATTGATGCTATCCCATCACCAGGGGTTGTTCTTTAACTCACTGTTTCCTGGTTAAGATTGACTTAGTCCTAGGATAAATGGTAAACGTTACCTTCTTGGGACGTTTGTATCAAGATGTTGATACAAGATATTGATACAAGATATTGTCTTGTATCTCACAGTTTAAATAAATCCTGTTATGCCCTTCACAGACTCCTGTTATTTTTATTCATGTCGTTTATAATAGTGTTTAAGGAGCAAATCATTTCTATTGTTATAAAATAATGTCTGTGTTCTCCGTGATAGTATGTGCTTCATGAGGACAAAAGAGATATCTATTTTGCTCATCAATGTAAGCCTAGCATCATTTATAGTGTGTGTAACTGAATATCTCTTTTTAAATTCAGACAATCTTTATAATTATGCATTTATTTGACAAATATAAATATAAATGTTCCAAACACTGTTCTAGTACATAATTATATTTTGTTCTATTTAATAAGAGGCACACTAATTAATTAACTTTTTTATAATAAAAATATTTTAGTGACAATTATAAAGTCTTAAAATGACATATTTTAATGTATATGATTTTGGAGTCTGATTTTCAAAATAAGCATATGTAAAGTAATGTAGCTGGGCCACCATACCACTCCAAAAAATGGCCTCTTTTACCTAAATTCTGAATCTTGCATTTTTTTTTATACTTTAAGTAATGAGGTACATGTGCCGAACATGCAGGTTTGTTACCTAGTTTAACATGTGCCATGGTGGTTTGCTGCATCTATCACCCCGTCTTATACGTTAGGTATTTCTCCTAATACTCTCCTTTTCCTTATCCCCTGACCCCCAAAATGCCCCAGTGTGTGAGGTTCTCCTCCCTGTGTCCATGTTTTCTCATTGTTCAACACCCACTTATGAGTGAGAACATGTGGAGTTTTGTTTTCTGTTCTTTTGTTAGTTTGCTGAGAATGATGGTTTTCACCTTCATCCATTTCCCTGCAAAGGACATGAACTCATTCTTTTTTTAATGGCTGCATAGTATTCCATGGTGTATATTTGCCATAGTTTCTTTATCCAGTCTATCATTGACGGGCATTTGGGTTGGTTTGAAGTCTTTGCTATTTTGAACAGTGCTGCATAAACGTATGTGTGCATGTGTCTTTATAATACAATGATATATAATCCTCTGGGTATATACCCAGCAATGGGTTTGCTGGGTCAAACAGTATTTCTGGTTTTAGATCCTTGAGGAGTCACCACACTGTCTTCCCCAATGGATGAACTAATTTACACTCCCACCAACAATATAAAAGTGTTCCTATTTCTCCACATCCTCTCCAGCTTCTGTTGCCTCCTGATTTTTTAATGACAGTCATTCTAACTGGCGTGAGATGGTGGTTTTGATTTGCATTTCTCTAATGACCAATGATAATGAGCTTTTTTAATGTTTGTTGGCTGCATAAATGTCTCCTTTTGAGAAATGTCTGTTCATATCCTTCACTCGCTTTTTGATCAGGTTGTTTGTTTTTTTCTTGTAAATCTACTTTAGTTCTTTGTAGATTCTGGATATTAGCCCTTTGTAAGATAGGTAGATTGCAAAATTTTTTCACACTTTGTTGGTTGCTGATTCACTCTAATGATAGCTTCTTTTGCTGTGCTGAAGCTCTTTAGTTTAACCAGATCCCATTTGTCTATTTTGGCTTTTGTTGCCATTGCTTTTGGTGTTTTAGTCATAAAGTCCTTGCCCATGCCTATGTTCTGAATGATATTGCATAGGTTTTCTTCTCGAGTTTTTATGGTTTTAGGTCATACATTTAAATTTAAATTTAATCAATCTTGAGTTAATTTTTGTATAAGGTGTAAGGAAGGGATCTCATTTCAGCTTTCTGCATATGGCTAGCCAGTTTTCCCAACACCATTTATTAAAGAGAGAAACCATTGCTGATTGCTTGTTTTTGTCAGGTTTGTCAAAGATCAGTTGGCTGTAGATGTGTGGTGTTATTTCTGAGGCCTCTGTTCTTTTCCATTGGTCTATATCTCTGTTTTGGTACCAGTACCATGTTGGTTTGATTACTGTAGCCTTGTAGTATAGTTTGAAGTCAGGTAATATGATGCCTCCAGATTTTTGTTGTTGTTGTTTGTTTAGAATTGTCTTCACCATGTGGGTTCTTTTTTGATTCTATGTGAAATTTAAAGTGTTTTTTTTTTCCAATTCTGTGAAGAAAGTCAATGGAAGCTTGATAGTGATAGTATTGAATCTATAAATTACTTTGGGCAGTATGGCCATTTTCATGATACTGATTCTTCCTAACCATGAGCATGGAATATTTCCATTTGTTTCAGTACTCTCTTATTTCCTTAGTTCTCCTTGAAGAGGTCCTTCACATCCCTTGTTAGTTATATTCCCAGATATTTTATTCCCTTTGTAGCAGTTGTGAATGGGAGTTTACTCATGATTTGGATCTCTGTTTGTCTTTATTGGTGCTTAGGAATGGTTGTGATTTTTGCATATTGATTTTATATCCTGGAACTTTGGTGAAGTTGCTTATCAGTTTAAGGACATTTTGTGCTGAGACAATGTGGTCTTCTAAATATACAATCACATTATCTGCACATAGAGACAATTTGACTTCCTCTTTTCCTAATTGAATATGCTTTATTTCTTTTTCTTCTCTGATTGCCCTGGCCAGGACTTCCAATACTATGTTGAAGAGGAGTGGAGAGAAAGGGCATCCTTGTCTTGTGCCAGTTTTCAAAGGGAATGCTTTCAGTTTTTATCCATTCAATATGATATTGGCTGTGAGTTTGTCATAAATAGCTCTTATTATTTTGAGATACATTCCCTCAATACCTATTTTATTGATAGTTTTTAGCCTAAAGGGCTGTTGATTTTTTTTTTGAGGGTCTTCTCTGCATCTATTGAGATAATCATGTGGTTTTTGTCTTTGGTTCTGTTTATATGATGGATTACATTTATTTATTTGCATATATTGAACCAGCCTTGCATCCCAGGGATGCAACTGACTTGCTCGTGATGGATAAGCCTTTTGATGTGCTATTGGATTTGGTTTACCAGCATTTTATTGAAGATTTTCGCATTGATGTTCATCAGGGATATTGGCCTGCAATTTTTCTTTTTCATAGTGTATCTGCCAGGTTTCGGCAGCAGGATGATAAAATGAGTTAGGGAGGATTCCCTCTTTTTCTGTTGTTTTAAATAGTTTCTGAAGGAATGGTACCAGCTCTTCTTTGTACCTCTGGTAGAATTCGGCTGTAAATACATCTGGTGCTGGACTTTTTGGTTGGTAGGCTATTAATTGGTGCCTCAGTTTCAGAACTTGTTATTGGTCTATTCAGGGATTCGAATTCTTTCTGGTTTAGTCTTTGGAAGGGTGTAAGTGTCCAGGAACTTATCCATTTATTTGAGATTTTCTGGTTATTTGCATAGAGGTGTACAGAGTATCCTGTGATGGTAGTTTGTGTTTCTGTGGGATTTGTGGTGATATCCCCTTTATCATTTTTTATCGCATCTCTTTGATTCATCTCTCTTTTTTTCTCTATTAGTCTGACTAGTGGTCTATTTTGTTGATCTTTTCCAAAAACCAGCTCCGAGATTCATTGATTTATTGAAGGGTTTTTTTGTGTCTCTCTCTTCTTCAGTTCTGCTCCAATATTACTTATTTCTTATCTTCTTCTAACTTTTGAATTTGTTTATTCTTGCTCCTCTAGTTCTTGTAATCATGATGTTAGGGTGTTGATTTTAGATCTTTCCTCCTTTCTCTTGTGGGCATTTAATGCTGTGGCTGTGAATTTTCCTCTACACATTGCTTTAAATGTGTCCCAGAGATTCTTATATGTTGTGTCTTCATTCCCATTGGTTACAAAGAACACCTTTATTTCTGCCTTCATTTCATTATTTCTCCAGTAGTCATTCAGGAGCAGGTTGTCCAGTTTCCAAGTAGTTGTGTGATTTTGAGTGAGTTTCTTAATCATGAGTTCTAATTTGATTGCACTGTGGTCTAAGAGACTGTTTGTTATGGTTTCTGTTCTTTTGCATTTGCTAAGGAGTGTTTTACTTCCAATTATGTGGTCAATTTTAGAATAAGTGTGATGTGGTGCTGAGAAGAATGTATATTTTGTTGATTTGGGGTGGAGAGTTCTGTAGATGTCTATTAGGTCTGCTTGGTCCAGATCTGAGTTCAAGTACTGGTTATCCTTGTTGTTAATTTTCTGTCTCATTAATCTGTCTAATATTGACAATGGGGTGTTACCGTCTCCCATTATTATTGTGTGAAAGTCTAAGTCTCTTTGTAGGTCTTTAAGAACTTGCTTTATGAATCTGGGTGCTCTTGTATTATATATTTAGAATAGTTAGTTCTTGTTGCATTGATCCCTTTATCATTATGTAATACCCTTCTTTGTCTCTTTTGATTTTGTTGATTTAAAATCTGTTTTATCAGAGACTAGGCTTGCAGCCTCTGCTTTTCTTTTCTTTTTTCCATTTGCTTGATAAATATTCTTCCATCCTTTTATTTTGAGCCCATGTGTATCTTTGCATATGAGATGGGTGTCCTGAATACAGCACACAAGTAACTCTTGACTCTTTATCCAATTATTATTAAATTTTTATTAAAAATAAATTGATTTATTTTCCTGTTACATTTTATTTCTAATCAGCAGGCTGAGAAAAGTGTTCAAGATAATATTTGAAACTGTACCTATAAAAATAATATCTTTAAACTGTAAATTGTATTTATTACAAATTAATAAAAAAGTACCAAATGTTATTCACACTATTTTTTTCTTTTCAAACTTATTTTTATCATTAGGGACATTCTAATATGCTATCTAAAATCTCTGATCAGCAAAGTGCAACTTGTGGTTGTGATGAGCAGCATCTTAAAGTTAATTCAGTTATACCTTTAACTAACTTGTTATATGTTAACATATGTGTATAATAATAGACTAGAAAAAATAATTAAACTTTATAAAAATAAAAGCCACCGTGAGAGCTCATGACATTCCACTGAGTGATAACTAATCTGCTCAGTAATGGTGACCATTGGAACTGTTAGTGCACTCATTTGAAACATACTCATAAGTTCTTGTATTGTTCCCTTTTAAAGGGTGAAAATATTTAAATATACTTTATTTATAGATTTTTAATAACAAATAAAACTAAAACTCGTTTTTCCTCTGTCTAATGATACAATTACCTGTTAGGAGAGAAAATCCTCTAGGCTACCTGAGCATACAAGGCCCTGAGAGCTCTTTCCTTGGGCCATTTACCAGTGTCACATTTGCAGAGAGAATCCTTGAGGGATGAAGTAACCTGAAGACCAAGCTTGCTTCTGCTGACTAAATATGCTCCAGCTTAGTGTTCCCCATCTGTAGCTCGACTCACTGTGTTAAAAGCATTCATCTAGGCCTTTTGAATCACTTTTTCCCAAGTGAGAAGATAAGAATGAGAAATAAACAAAAAATTGAAGCTGTGGACAGAGCTGTTACTGTGAATAGTAATGTCTCTTCTTTCAGATCCAGTAGTCTCATGTCCTCTGCCTGTGCTTATGGAATAATAACAAAATGACTTATTAGCATTAAGGGGGTAAAATTCCAGGTCCTTCAGAGTTTTTGAGATCAGCCTAAAACCCTTTTGTGAAACAAAACACTGGTGAGCAACTGACAAACAACAGGTTCTCACTATTTTTTCAGCCACTAAACAAATATCTTGAACACTAGTATTGCCTACACCATCAACCATTTTCAATTACAAATCCTAACTTGATTGCTTCTACTTAAAACTCTTAAATGACTCCACAGTGATTCTTACTGAAATCTAAACCTTTTGAAATTTACTTTAGATTATCGGGGTTTAGAAGCACCCAATACTACCGTTACCTAAGTGGAACTCTTCTGTACGCTTTCCAGACCTCATCCTATTTTGCTCTTTTCTTCCTTTTCTATCATCATCTCCCTGCTGGGATGTCATCCTCACTTTCCTCTTTGGTGAGTTACTTCATATCCTTTAAAAAGCTCAAAGGTTCATTCTTACTGAAAAAAAAACTGACCAGCATGGACATACTTCTTTCTCCAGCCCATTCTCCAGCCTTCACATGTATTTTACTTTCTGAAAATATATTCTCAAAGGCATAATCCTGTCGTCAGTAGTTCAGGTACTTGAAAAGTCGCTGAGGTTTGTCATCCTCCCTTCTTCACCATGGCCTCACTTCAAATATAACAATAAAGGCCAGCCTTTTGTTGGCTTTCAACTGCTGATTTTCTCATTTTTCCCAATATATGGGAGCTGAGGATTGACTATAGCAGCTGTGCTTCATGTCTCTGTCATTCTAGGACTCAGGTCAAAGAAGCAGCCCCAATCTGGAAATTGCTTATCTTGTGGAAGAGAAAAAAGGAAAAACAAAACAGGGAATCTAAAAGATAATTTCTCAAGCTTTACTGGGAACTGATTCCTTGTCCCTTCTGCTCACATTGGTCAAAACACATATTTAAACAAATCTGACATCAGTGGAGCTGAGAAATATACATTCCACAGAAAGTTGCCCAAGTCACAAAAAAACTGAGAGGTTGTAGTGCTACAGGAAGGTGGCAGCAAAGTCTATTACAGTCCATTAAGACCAATAGCATCCCTCTTTCATTTATTGAAGAGAAATTAAGTCTATGAGTGACTGCTTTGCTGAGGTGTAGCCCTTTAAAGCCTATGTTCACATAAGTCTGAGGTTCCAGTGGCTTTATGTTTCCCATTTATTTACTTCAGTCCCAGGAACTTAATTTTTTTAACTGCACCTTCAAACCTAGCAAACTGCTATTATTGCACAGGTTTCTATTCTGTGCATCTACTAAAACTTTCTGATGAAGATGATACATTCACTCCATCTGCCTTCTCTTTGTAGTTTGTACCAAAATAAGACAATCCTGACTCTTTTTCTGCTAAAGAGGAAAAGATTCTGAAACATTACAAAAATGGAAAACAGTGAAAAATTGCTAATGCTCAATCAGCCACATGTTATAGTCCCAATTCCTTTTGGTAGCAGCTATCTAGGAGTGTTTAAGATATCTTTCAGTAGAACAGATGCCGCAATCTTTTCTTTTCACCCTACCTATCTTCCTTCCAAAGGTTTTTTCTAAGACCTTAGGCAGAGTTGAATTAGAGCTAACAACACGTGGGTTTTAGGACCTCACTTGAATGGGCTCCTTTCTAGGCCTTGGGAAAGACTGTAGCAATATATTCACATTGTCATATTGCTATGGTCTGAACTGTGCCACCTAAAAGTTCATTTTAAAGCCCTAACTCCCAATGCAATTGTATTTGGAAATAGGGACTATAAGCAGTTAATTAAGGTTAAACGCAGTCATAAGGGTGGGGTCCTGTGGATAGGATTAATGCCCAAGGAAAAAAAAGAGATAGGGAATCTGTCCCAGACACCCTGCCACTACCACCAAATGAAAATAAAGCAAGAAGGCAGTTGTCTGCAAGCCAGGAAGAGAGCCCTTAACAGAAACTGACCAAGCTGGCACAATGATCTGAATCTTGGATTTCTAGCCTATGGAACTGTGATAAAAAAAATTGTTTTTTAAAATGTATTTATCCTACTTTAAGTTCTGGGGTATATGTGCAGATCATGCAGGTTTGTTACATAGGTATACATGTACTGTGGTGGTGGTTTGTTGCATCCTTTGCCCCGTCATCTACATTGGGTATTTCTCCTAATGCTATCCCTCCCCAATCCCCCCACCCCCTGCTATTCTTCCCCTAGCCCTCCACCCGCTAGGCTCCAGTATGTGATGCTTCCCTCCCTGTGTCCATGTGTTCTCATTGTTCAACACCCACTTATGAGCGAGAACATGCGGTGTTTGGTTTTCTGTTCTTGTATCAGTTTGCCGAGACTTTTGTTTAAACCACCCAGTACACAGTATTTTATTATGGCAGCCCAGACTGATTGAGATGTGTTCTTCAGATGTGGAGGTATTTTAATGGAATTTAAAAATAAAAAACAACTCTCTTATTCTACTCCAGCTGCTTCTCCATCATACTCTTTCTTGTGTCTGATGATATTGAAGTAGTTATGATCATTTTGAGGAAATTACGGAAAAGAGATTGAGCTGGGGATGGATGCAGTTTGGTTTTGCTGTAGTGAAACACTAAAGCATATAATATTTTGTCCATGTCCAATTAATTTTTGACTACTGGAAATTGGCTACAAAGAAAAGCCATTGTGTGGTTCTCCCAGAAGCATAGGCACAGATTTAGATTTAAAAATAAACATGCTCTATGGTACCCAGGCACTAAATATGTAATCAGTGAAACAGAACCAAGGTTTGAAATGTGCAGAGCCAGAGCTTTTCTGTAAAAAATTCTTCCTTTCATTCAGTTAATAAAGAGTGTAACTTCTCACACAGATTATAAAATAGTAGATGACAGATGCATTTGCTCATTCTCATGCTGATGTGAAGAAATACCAAAGACTGGGTAACTTATAAAGGAAAGATGTTTTGTTGACTTACAGTTCCACATGGCTGGGTAGGCCTCAGGAAACTTACAATCATGGCAGAAGGCACATCTTCACAGAGCAGAAGGAGAGAGAATGAATGCCAGAAGGGAAATGCCAGGCGCTTATAAAACCATCAAATCTCATGAGAATGCACTCACTACCATAAGAACAGCATAGTGGAAAACATTCAATTGTTTCAATTACCTCCGGCCAGATCTCTCCCATGACATGTGGGAATGATGGGAATTGTAATTGAAGATGAGATTTGGGTGAGGACACAGCCAAATCTTATCAGAGGTTTTGCTTCTCATTAATTCCTAGTCTAAGTGCAAGCTCTGTTCTAGTCAAAATATACCCTGTATCCATTCCTACATATAGGTCTTTTCCAACCACAGGCTTGCAAAATTCAGGAAGCATAAGAGAACAAACCAGCAGATCAAAGGTTGCAAACACACGTGGCTAGTTGTGGTGGGAACTACAACTGTAGTAAAGAACTGTAGAAAATAGGTGAGCACAATGTGACCTGTACCTGTTAGGTAGCACATACTGATCACTAACAGAGTGCTGTCCATCTAAAAGGACACAGGTGAGTGTTACACCTGTCCCAGTAGGTAATTTCTCTTCCAGAAGACTTCAGCATACTTCATCAGAAATTTCCAGTGCTGGCAGAGCTCCAGTCTCAAGAAAGGACACACTGAAGCACATTTACTTATAGAACTCAAAGTGTTCTATCTGGAGGCCAGTACATTTGAGAAGTAATGTAACAGTGGTAAAATCATGGACTCTGCTGCTTGACTGCTTGGATTTGAATTCACCCAGTCCCGTTACTTACTAGGCATGTAACCTTGGGCAAATAATTAAATCTCTCTGTGTTCAGTTTCCTCATTTCTTAAAAGGTGATAATTATAATATCCAATTCCATGCTTTGAGGATGAAGCAGATTAGAGCTAAGTGATTATACCAAGTGTGTCACATAGCAAGTATTACAAAAATGTTACCTAATTTATTTCTCCTCCTTGGTCCAGTGTTCAGCCATTTTAGAGAAAGTATTAAATTCATAGTACACTTGATTTTAGCCAGCAGGCAAGAAGTGCTAAGTATTAATTGATTTCATGCAGACTGTACCTTGGTCCATACATTTAATTCAGTGTGTATACAATTTCTGATTAAATGATGGCCTTCATTTTCAAAGGTAGTGCTGTGCCATGGTTTTTTTTTTTTTTTTTTTTTTTTTTTTTTTTTTTGTTAATCAGATAACTGAGTTCTTGAAAGTCTGTAAAATGCTAGAAGCTAACTAAAATTCCTGGAGATTCTAACTAGTATCTAGAGTGCTGATTTGCCATAGATTTAATAAAAAGAGATATCCTCTGATATTCTATCTTATCTCCTAAATTTGCAGTTGTTCTATGCCTGAATGTCCTGTAGATGCAACTCTCACAGCAAGATCAAGGTCATATACCAAGGGCTAGATCCAGTGATTTTTTTTATGTCTACTTAAAATAGAGTCTGTGTGTTTTCTCCAGTTTAATTTTGCAGGTCTATGTTAAATTATTTTCAGAAAACTGGAAAAAAAATAAAAGAAAAATAAAAAACCTTTGCCTCCCAAAACTTCAGGCTTCTTCATATGGAGGGAGATTCTAATCAAGGAACTTTAAACGAGTCTCACAATTAAATATTGGGAAAATTCTCCATCCTTTCTTTTAATGTCCATCAGATGACAAATACTGAGCTTCTCCAAAAGCCTGAAAGTAAATTCTTTTCATCCAGGATGATCACGGTTTCCTTATTCTTAAGAAGATCCACACTTTGGGAAATGATCCAGGCCTTTGTGTGTGACCATTTCTTGATTGAAAGTATCATCCATCCCAATGTACCAAGCATTGAAAATAGAGTGGAATGCAGAGATGAAAGCCACCATCCTAGCCTGCAAGTTGATCGTGGTTTAGTAACAAAATAAACCCATCTTGAATAATAAAGTCATGAAATAGTGAGTAAACAAATTGTATGTGAACAAATTACTAAGTCTCTCCAAGTCTCCATTTCCTTATTTTATAATCAGGTCAATAGTAAAATGAATCTCATATAGTCTTAAATGGAAAGATTAGATGATGAATGAAAAGGGCTTTAGCACAGTGTCTTTTATAGAGTCATCTCTTAAAAAATTATCAACTTTTGTTATGAGTTAATATTCTAACATGGATATTGGAGGTATACCTCATTTAGCCATTAGTGTTGACTTCGATGTTATAGCACTTAAAATTTGATTAATTGAAACATTTTCTGATAACTCTTTTTGTACATCACAAACATTGTTGGGACAATAGAAATCTTTGTGTTTCAGTGAAATACCATCTCACATGGGTCAGAAGGGCCACTATTAAAAAGTAAGGGAGAGGCCGGGCGTGGTGGCTCAAGCCTGTAATCCCAGCACTTTGGGAGGCCGAGGTGGGTGGATCACGAGGTCAAGAGATCGAGACTATCCAGATCAACATGGTGAAACCCCGTCTCTACTAAAAATACAAAAAATTAGCTGGGCATGGTGGCGCATGCCTGTAATCCCGGCTACTCAGGAGGCTGAAGCAGGAGAATTGCCTGAACCCAGGAGGCAGAGGTTGCGGTGAGCCAAGATCGCGCCATTGCACTCCAGCCTGGGTAATAAGAGCAAAACTCCGTCTCAAAAAAAAAAAAAAAAAAAAAAGTAAGGGAGAATACATGCTCAAAAGGCTGCTGAGAAAAGGGAATACTTATGCACTGTTGGTAGGAATGTGAATTAGCTCAGCCTCCGTGGGAAGCTCATTGGAGAATTCTCAAAGAACTAAAACAGATCTAGTATTCAACCTAGTAATTCATTTAATGGTTATAAACACAGAAGAAAATGAATCATTCCACCAAAAAGACACTTGCCTACATATTTTCATCACAGCACCATTCCCAGTAGCAAAGACATGGAATCAACCTAGGTGTCCATCATTGGTGAGCTGAATAAAGAAAATATGGCAAATATATTCCATGGTATATTATACAGTGATATAAAGAACAAAATCATGTCCTTTGCTGCAACATGAGTGCAGCTGGAGGCCATTACCCCAAGAGAATTAACGCAGGAACAGAAAATCAACTGCCACATGTTCTCACTTACAAGTAGGAGCTAAACATTCAGTACACATGGACAAAGATGGAACAATACACACTGGAGACAAGAAGAAGCAGGAGAGTGAGAAGGGAACAAAATCGGAAAAATTACTTGTTAGGTACTATGTTACTTGAGTGGTAGGATCATGTGTACCCCAAACCTCAGCATCATGCGATATACAAATTTAGCAAAAAACAAATATATAACAAATTTGCAAATGTACATCCTGAATCCAATATAAAAATTGAAATTTAAAAATAAATTTTGTGCTAAAAATTTCACTGTTGTTAGAAGTAAAGATATTTGATGCTGCAAAGTGAAACAAGCACTTAGGCAAAAGTTTTCTCAGTAAGGCAATTTATTTCTATAGAAGGGTGCTTCTTGCATGCAAGGCAGAGGCAAGGGAGATATTGCAGAACAAACGAGAGCAGCAGTTTTTATCTTTAATACAGACTTTGTTTCTTTGTCCTCCCCTGTGGGCTGGGGTCAGACTATACAATCTAGGCTAATTTTGATTGACTACTGTTGACATCATCAAGTGGGCAAGAGGGGCTTTTGATGGGAAGGACAGGTACATGTGACAGGAAATGCTTGGGCATGTTTGGGCCCAGCAGAGATAGGGAAGGCTGATAGGTGAATGGATAAGATTACTTTTTAGAATAGAACAAAGAACTAGGAACTGAAACTCTTTGAAGAGAAACTATCTGTTTTTAGTAACATTGTCATTATGACTTAAGTAAATTAAGGGTCAAGGCCAAGATGATTGATCAGAAAGAGCTACATTCCGAAGCTCCCATTGAAAAGAACCATAATAAGCATGTGGATCCTTTACCAGCAACCAAGGTATCCAGATTCTCTCCGAACTGACTAGGAGGTGGGTGTGATCAACAGAGAGGAAGGAAGAACAGCGTGGTGCAGCTGCTCACCTGAGAGTCACACAGGGCAAAAGATTCCTCTTCCCCACCCAAGGGAGGCAGTGAGTGAGCATGCCACCTAGCTGGGGAAACCATGTTATTTCCACAGAACTGTACAACCCATGGATCAGAAGATCCCACTGGCAAACCCACACTACTGAGGCCTAGTTTCCCAAACCCAGAGCCACACCGAGTCCCAACAACCTCTCAGCTGCAATCTGTTTGAGCCTAGGGAGCTTAAGTAAATTAGAGGGGAGGGGCAATCAGCACCATGGCTGCAGCTGCCTGCTGTCTAAGCCCTTTGAGCTCCTTGTGGGAGGGGCAGCAGCCATCACTGGGACTCACAACTGCCTAACCCTCCAAGCTTCCTGGGTGAGGGAAGGGTTGCATCCATATCTACAGCTCCAGGCTGCACTTTTCCCTTGCTGGAGCCAGGGAGGCTCCCCCATGGTGTGCCAGACTGCAACCAGAGTGACTCTTCAGGCTTGATCCTGACCTATTCTTCTATTGGGCAGGGTTTTCCTGCAGAAACTCTGACAACTCTGGCCAGAGGTTCAGGGACAGTACCTGGATCTACCTGGGCCTGAACCTCTAGGAGGAGGGGTGGACAAAGTCTCTGCAGACCAGCAGACGTAGCCTTACCCCTGGTAGTTCTGAGGAATTTGAGCAGCTCAGACAAGTGGGTTTCCCCCCGGAGAAGCATACCCCCTCAAGCAAGGGACAAAGTACTTCTTTAAATGGATCCTGTTTCCCCATTCCACCCAACTGGGTGAGGCCCTCCAACAGGGTTTGTCAGATGCCCTATACAGGAGCGATCCTACTGGCATCAGATTAGTGCCCCTTGAGTACAGAGATCCTAGAAGAAGGGGCAGGCACCCATCTGTGCTGTTATCTAGCTTCCTTGATTGACATTTCCAGGTAAGGGAGTGAACCAGATGAATAGGCCTGAAGTGAACCAGCAAGCCATAGCAGCCCTACAGAAGAGGGACTTGACCACTGAAAGAAAAACAAAAAGCAACAACAGCATTGACAATGATAATAAAGCCCCCACAAAAACCCCATCCAAGAGTCAGTATCCTCAAAGATCAAAACTAGGCAAACTCGCAAACATGAGAAAGAATCAACTAAAACAACGGTAAAAACCCCTCTTCTCCAAATGATCACCATGTCTCTCCAGCAAGGGAGCAGAACTGGACAGAGGGTGAGATGGGTGAATTGACAGAAGGAGACTTCAGAAGACAGGTAATAAAAACTACACGGGGATAAAAGAGCATGTTCCAACCCCAAACAAAGAAGCTAAGAACCTTGATAAGAGATTACAGGAGCTGCTAACTAGAATAGCCAGTTTAGAGAGCAACATAAATGACCTGATTGAGCTGAAAAACAGCATGAGAACTTTCTGAAGCATACACAAGTATAAATAGCTGAATCAACCAAGGGGAAGAAAGAATATCAGTGTTTGAGCACCACCTTGCTGAAATAAGACATGCAGAAAGGATTAGAGAAAAAATAATAAAAATGAATGAACAAACCCTCCAAGAAATATGGGACTTCATAAAAAGACCAAACCTGCAATTGATTGGAGTACCTGAGGGAGACAGGGAAAAGACACTTCAGAATATTATCTGGGAGAACTTTCCAAACTGAGCAACACAGGCCAACATACATATTCAGGAAATACAGAGAATGCCACTAAGATACTCCATGAGAAGATAAACCCCAAGATGCATAATCGTCGATTCTACAAGGTCAAAATGAAGGAAAAACTGTAAAGGGCAGCCAGAGAGAAAGGCCAGGTCACCTACAAAGGGAAGCTCATCAGACTAACAGTGGACATCTCAGCAGAAACTCCACAAGCCAGAAGAGATTGGGGACCACTATTCAACATTCTTAAAGAAAAGAATTTTCAACCTAGAATTTCATATCCAGCCAAACTAAGCTTCGTAAGAGGAGAAATAAAATCCTTTTCAGTCAAGCAAATACTGAAGAATTTTGTTACTGAAAGAAGCACTAAATATGGAAAGGAAAAACTGGTACCAGCTGCTGTAAAAACACACCAAAATATAAAGACCAGCAATACTATTTAAAAACTGCATCAGGTAATCTGCAAAATACCCAGATAGCATCATGATGACAGGGTCAAATTCCCACATAACACTACTAATTTTAAATGTAAATGGGCTAAATGCCCTCAATTAGAAGACACAGACTGGCAAATTGATAGAGTCAAGACCCATCAGTGTGCTGTATTCAGGAGTCCCATCTCACATGCAAAGACACACATAGGCTCAAAATAAAAGGGTGAAGGAAAATTTACCAAGCAAATGAAAAGCAAAAAAAAAAAAAAAAAAAAGCAGGGGTTGCAATTCTAATCTCTGACAAAACAGACTTTAAACCAACAAAGATCAAAACAGACAAAGAAGATATTGCATAATAGTAAAAGTAACCATTCAGTAAGATGAATAAGAATAGAAGAATAGAATAAGAACTATTCTAAATATATATGCACCCAATACAGGAGCACCCAGATTCATAAAACAAGTTCTTAGAGACCTACAAAGAGACTTCACACAATAATAGTGGGAGACTTTTAATACCCCACTGTCAATATTAAGCAGATCATTGAAACAAAATTAACAAGGATTTTAAGGACTTGAAGTCAGCTCTGGATTCAGTGGACCTGATAGACATCTACAGGACTCTCCACCACAAATCAACAGAATATTCATTCTTCTTAGTGCCACATGGCACTTATTCTAAAATTGACCAAATTATTGGCAGTAAAACACTCCTCAGCAAATGCCAAAGACCTGAAATCATAACAGTCTCTCAGATCACAGTGCAATCAAATTAGAACTCAGGATTTCGAAATTCACTCAAAAACAAATAATTACATGGAAATTGAGCAACATGCTCCTGAATGACTCCTGAGTAAATAATGAAATTAAGGCAGAAATCAAGAAGTTCTTTGAAACTAATGAGAACAAAGAGAAAATGTACCAGAATCTCTGGGACACAGCTAAAGCAGTGTTAAGAGGGAAATTTATAGCACTAAATGCCCACATCAGAAAGCTAGAAATATCTCAAATTGACACCCTAACATCACAATTAAAATAGCTAGAGAGGCATTAGCAAACTAATCCAAAAGCTAGCAGAAGATAATAAATAACTAAGATCAGAGACACAAAAAATCCCTTCCAAAAAATCAATGAGTCCAGGAGCTGATTTTTTGAAAAAAATTAACAAAATAGACCATTAACTAGACTAATAAGAAGAGAGAAGAATCAAACAGACACAATAAAAATGATAAAGGGGATATTACCACTGACCCCACAGAAATAGAAACTACCATCAGAAAATACTGTAAATTACACTAGTTTTGCTTCATATTAATTAAATAGTTACTAGATTATCTTCTTAATGTTCTCTGCAATAAATCTAGCTCTATATGAACATAAAATTTAACTTGAAATATTCAAGTCTAAAGTGTTAAAACTATAAAGTGTTAATTGAAAACAAATGGTAGAGAGCATTATTTATTTTTGATGTGCTTAGCACTTGTAATGTTATATGTTTCATGCTATATTTCACAAATTAGAATGTACTCCTTAAGAACTAGTTTCAATTTTGCTGTGTGATTGTGCCACATATCTTCTTCGTCTCTTCAACCTGATCTCCTCTATTCTCTAAATTGGACTCCAACAATAGACCCTGGCTCCTAGCTTCAGTTTGTATCCAGCCAATGGAAACTCCGAGAAGAAGGTCAGGATGGCTTTTAGTCCCTGACTCCCTCTTAGAAAGGTTGCCTCAATGTGGTTGTGTTTTGGGTTGAAAGTCACATTTCCTCTTAATCTTACTATATTTCCATCACTATCTCCTAGCAAGTGTAAGTAACCAAGGACTCTCTTTCCCCATTCCTTCAGGTCTTAGCTGGTAACAGCACCTCTGCTGTTAGTTCTGTGATATTGCACTATCTGCTGAGGTCTCACTACGTTCTGCCCACATTTTGGAAATAATCTTTATTTGCTCACAAGTGTACTTATTATTTGTGTCTTCCCAAAATTCATATGTTGACATCCTAACTTCCAATGAGATCATATTAGCAGGCAAGGCCTCTCGGTGGTGATTATGCCATGAGGTTGAAGCCCTCATGAATAGAATTAGTTCCCTTATAAAGAAGCTGCAGAAAGCTGCCTTGGCCCTTACACCATGAGAGACCACCTATGAATAAGAGAACCAGCCCTTATCAGAAATCAAGTCTATAAGTGTCTTGATCTTAGACTTCGCAGAATGCAGAACTGTGAGAAACTAATTTCTATAACCCAGACAGTCTACCATAATTTTGTTTTAGGAGCTTGAATGCACTATGACAATATTATTTTAAAAATCTTTAAATTATCTTAATATAAACCATCTGTTTTTATGCTAAAATTACAATAAAAATAGGCAGTAAAAATAATAAAACGAATGATTAGTTTTTTTGAAAACAAACTTTATTGAAACAAATTATGAAAACAGGAAAAATTATACTTTTAGGTTTTAGGGGAGGCAAGAAAAAGAGGGTTAAAAACCCAGATTATTTATAGCTAAATTCTGATTTGGTGACTTATCACTTGTTTACTTTATTTCTTTAAAATTCAATGTCCTTACTTATAAAATTGGTTAATGGTAGATGGCACATTAAATCTATCACGTTATTGAAGTTAAGATCATATTTTTATAAAAAGCCATAAATGGTTTGACACAGTGAATGGCATTGTGGGAAATTCAATGAAGAGTACCTTCTACTTTAATAACCTGAATCTGATACACTGCAAATATATATTTAATTGCAAATAATTAAACATGTATCATGTTTTTAAAAATTAAATTGGTTTTTAAAATTACCATCATTGGGTTAACACCATGGGAAAAAAAACTGTATTTATAAATAATTTCAAGTTATAACTCCATTATAAAATACAATATGCTCTGAGTTGTTAAGATAAAAATAATTGACATTTTAATTATCTAAATGTAACCTGTAATTTCTGGCTTTCTATCTTCATACGATATTATTTTGAAAAGTCAGAGTAATATACATTAGTAGACCTAGATTGTAAATAATAAAAAGTTTACTATTTTATCTATAAAAACGTTACTCTACTAGTGTTATTAATTCTGTCCTCACAGATCATATACTTGCCTTGGAGGTTCCTCAGGTACTGCCTGAAGCAGGCAAGAGAGAACTAAGTTTGTATGATTCAAGGTTCATAACCAGAGCAGCATTAATTATTTATATATTTTATGCACCTTCTAGAATACATGGTATCTTTTGAAAGGAAGTTTTCATAGTAAATTTGACCAGATTCAAGTTAATAGCTTTATATCCATGAAAAACTGGACAATAGCTAAAAATACATCAGATCCATCTCATTTCTCTGCCTGTCACTGGCATATGTTTTTTAGCCCTAAGGTCTCCACAAAAGGTATTAGATGTAAATAAATGTAATTGACCTTTTTTCCACATCCTAAACTTGAGTACATTGAAGTCTTCTGAATTACTTTAATGTAATCTTTTACTGTTTTTCTAATTTTGATAATAATGCTTACTGACTTGAGAAAACTTGGAAAATAGAAAAGTACACAGAATAATACATAATTTCAGGATGATGAAGAAAATATTGTTAATATATTAGCATATTTCCAGCTCATTATATTTTATAGGCAGATTTTAGATTTAAGATGCTCTTATTTTACTACTGAAATTACTACAGAAATAATTGGATACCCCATTGAAAAATGAACATGCAACAGATGTTTTCCTATGACATTATAAATGTCTTGAAGACACTATTTTATAGTAGAATAATCTTTTTATAAATGTCCATAATTTATTTAAACATTTTCTTATTTTTTATAGTTATTTTGTACAGTTCTTGTCAATTTTTTTATTTAACATAGCTATAAAATGATCATCTCTATAAAGAAATATTTTATACTTATTACTTTCCTAGTGTTTTAGAGAGAGGATAACTGACATAAAAATATGAATCTATTTAGCTTTTTAAATATATTGCTTTTTTTAAAAAAATACTGATTTTCTTACATAAGAAAACAATTTTTCCCTTTTATTTTATTCTGCTACTTTAGTACATGAGAAATGAAGCCTTCTAGATTTATTTGCATTTCCTTTTTATAGTGAGATTCATCATTTTCTCATTTGAGTATGCTAGTTGCATTACTTCTGTGTATTGTACAGTTACTTTTCTGCAAGTTTTACATTTTTTAAGATACTGATGAAAATAAAAATGACAGACATATTACAAATGATACTTTTAAAGACATCAGAAATCTGTAGAAGCTAAGATTAGATCACTAAAATTTCATACAGGGGAGAAGAATTTAGAAGTGAGCTGATGGATAAGCAGCTGCTTTTAAGAGTGAAGAAATCTGCCAATTTGGGGCATAAGTTTAGGATCAGAGAATAAACTGCTGCTAGAGAAAAGGAAATCGTCAAAGCTTTTAGTTAATGTGAGGAAATTGAGTGACAAAATTTGAAAATGTTTGAGGACTCATATATAATCTTGGTTTTCCCTGCAGAACCGTGGCTGAATTGTCAGACTCAGTACATTCATCTACAGATTTAGGAAGAAAGTTCTAAAAAGGAAAAAGTAAAATCTCTCATAGACTTTGATGGCTTGGGAGTTAAAGACCTGTTCTCACCAAAAATAAGTTGGATATAAATGGAGGGAAAATAGACAAGTGCTGAAGACACTAGAATGAGTGAGAAATTCATATTGAGTCTCCAATTACTATGCAGGGGTACTGAATCAGGGCTCAGAAGGAGGTTGCTAAATCCAGTATAAGTCCCTAGAGGAAGGTAGCCACTATAGGAAAGAGAAACCAGCATTGATTTTGACTTCGATCAAATAATAAGATCAGGGGTTCAACAGCCCTCAAAACTGATGACAATATTTCCTCTGATTTTTCAAGACACTTGCCTAACTTTAAAGCAATGTTGAAACTGCCTTTGCAAAAAGTATGACAGTAAAAAAAAAAAAAAAAAATCTGACCTAACCATCCAAACTTCTAACCTCCAAGCTGCCCTTGTTCATTACTGGGCATTGGCCAAGCTAACTATGGGGAAATGTAGTTTATTGTTTAACTTTGAAACAGAAATGTTAACAACCCCTTCCTGAAATAAACCCCCTCCTTGCTTGGGGATCAGATCTCCTTTATAAAACTAAGAATTTACCCATATGATTAGAATGTATGGCTCAGCAGTTGGGTTTGGTGGCTCATGCCTCTAATCCCAACACTTTGGGAGGCTGAGAAAGGCAGATCGCAAGGTCGGGAGTTTGACACCAGCCTGACCAACATGGTGAAACCCTGTCTCTACTAAAAACACAAAAATTAGCCAGTGGTGGTGGTGGTGCACACCTGTAAACCCAGCTACTCAGGAGGCTGAAGCAGGAGAACTGCTTGAACCCAGGAGGCGGAGGTTGCAGTGAGCTGAGATCGTGCCACTATACTCCAGCCTGGGTAACAGAGAGAGACTCTGTCTCAAAAAAAAGAAAATAGAATGTATGGCTCAGGAGTCATGCAGGCAAAGACTTGTCATGCAGGCTGCCCTAATTAATAAGGGCAGCTTGGTGGTTAGAAGGCTTGTAGCCTTTGCCTGCATGACTCCTAACCACCCCAATATTTCCTATGAATAACAATGCCATTTTAAAACCTTAGAGTGGTGTTTGAAGACCCTGCACTCTGATGGACCAGTTGGGTCCACCCAGGTTGGTAAACTGGCTCCCATCCAAGAACTGACTCATTGCAGAAAGACAGCTTCCACTCTGATTTTATCTCTGACCTAATCAGCTTTCCTCATTCTCTAACCCCTTGCCTACCAAACTATCCTTAAAAAACTCTAGCCTTACTGGGTGTGGTGGCTCACATCTGTAATCTCAGCAATTTGGAAGGCATAGGTGGGTGGTTCCCTTGACGTCAGGAGTTTGAGACCATCCTGGAAAATGTGGTGAAACCCTGTCTCTACTAAAATTACAAAAATTACATGGGCATGTTGGTGGCCACCTGTAATCCCAGCTAATAAAGAGGCTGAGGCAAGAAAATCACTTGAACCTGGGAGGTGGAGGTTGCTGTAAGCCAAGATCACGCCACTGCACTTCAGTCAGGGTGAGAGAGAAACTCCATCTCATCGCTTCTCCGCCTTTTGGATAAGAGTAAGTGTAATATCTGTTCTTGTCAGTTTAATGTGATACGTCCTCTACTGAGGACAATATATTAAGTGTAGTTTTGGATCAGGGAGAAACAAAAAAAAGAGAGACTCCATCTCAAAATAAATAAATACATACATCATACATACATACATACATACATACATACCTCTAGTCTCCAAATTGTCAGGGATGCTGATTTGAATAATAATGAATCTCTGATCTCCTGTTTAACTGACATTGCATTAATTAAACTGTGTCTCTATTACAATAAGGCTGTCTCAGAACTTTGGCTTTTGGGGGCAGCAGGCAAGATAAACCCATTGGGTAATTACATTATTGGGCAGAAGCTAAAGAATAAATGTCAAAATAGAATTATTTCAGAAAGAAGTAAACTTAAGACATAGGTAACTGGATCTCCCCAGAAGTTCCATTCCCAGAGAATTGTTACTATTTGACCTATCTGCCCAGAAAAGCCCTAATTGCTCATTTCTGCTTGATCGTGAGGCTCTGTGCAAGCAGAAAGTGATGTCTAAGATGGAGTTGTAAGCTGCTGGGGCAATGAAGGTATATCCAAAAAAACACATACAATGTGTCTTAGCAGAGGCTGAGGAATGTTTTGGTTCAAGAATAAGTTCCACAATATATAAAGAGATTTTTACACTACAGTCAAGTTGATTTATCTCAAGAATGCATGCTTGATTTGACATCTGAGTATTAACTAGTGTAATACATTATAATAATTGAATAAAAACAGAAACAACATGATTATGTCAATAGATAAAGAAAAAAGTTTTGGCAAAATTAACGTAATTTTAAAAAATAAAAATCAACAACCTAGAGGGAAAAAGAAATTTCTTTAGCCCAATAAAGGCCATTCATTAAAAAAAAAAATCTGGTTTGAGACAAAATGCTCTCCTTTTAATGTTAAGAACAAGACTAAAAGTATTTGTTTTCACCATTGTCACTCATTATTGGGCTGGGATTTCTAACGAGAACTGTTAGACAAGAAAAACAAATAAAAGGCACTCAGATTAGAACGAAAAAGTAAAGCTATCTTTATTCAGAGATAATATGATTTTTAAAAAGTATTTAAATCAACATTTCTATAAAAAAGCTGAAATAAATTTCAAATAATTGATATCACTGAGAGTACATATGTTTCTCATTCAAAGAGATTTAACTAGAATTTAATAACTCAAACAACACTGGAAAAATCTCCAATTGTCTGAAATTAAAAGGTCAGTAAAAGATAAAATTAAAATGGAAAATAATTTGAACTAAAAATGAAGCTATATATGGCACACCAAAACTTGTAAGATAAAGAAAACACCATGTGTAGAGAGAAATATATAGCACTAAATTAATATGTTAGGCAATTAAAAAGGCCAAAAAATTAGATCAGTGCTTTAAGCTTCCACAAAAAGTAAAAAAGAATTAAAACTAATAAAACTTAAAGAAAGTAAAAAGATGGATATAAAAAACATAAAGCAGAAATCAATGGAATAATAAGTAAACATACAAAAGCTAAATGTAATTTATTTGAAAATATATATATTTTTAATTTATGAAGTTCTAACAGGATTGATAAGAAAAAAGAATAGGCAGGGTGTGGTGGCTCACGCCTGTTATTCCAGCACTTTGGGAGGCCGAGGTGGGCAGATCATGAGGTCAGGAGATCAAGACCATCCTGGCCAACATGGTGAAACCTTATCTCTACTAAAATTACAAAAAATTAGTTGGGTGTGGTGATGCACACCTGTAATCCAAGCTACTCTGAAGGCTGAGGAAAGAGAATTGCTTAAACTCTGAAGTCAAATGTTGCATTGAGCCGAGATCGGGCCACTGCACTTCAGCTTGGTGATAGAGAAACAATCTGTCTCAAAAAAAAAAAAAAAAAAAAAAAGGAAGAATAAACAAATAGCATCAATACCAAAAATGCCAAAGGAGATATCCCTGCAGGTTTCACAAATATTAAACTTATAACAATAAAATATTATAAACAACTTTGCACAAAATGGTAATTTGAATTTGAATGAAAAAATAAATAAAATACAGCCTTTGGATGTTAACAGAAGCAGAAATAGAAAATATGAACAGTCCGGTACCTATTAAAAATACAAAAATGTTTTTTACACATACACACACTAGAGACCCATACGTTTCATCAGTAATATCTTTCAAACATTCAAGGAAGACATAAGATGCAGAAATAATGTATCTGATAAAATTTTGTGGCACGTAAAGTTTTGTAATTATATTTTGTTAAATTTAACTATGCTCATGGATGCAATTCCAACTCTCAGAGATGTTTTTTTCTGTCAGCAAAATGCAGTAACACAAAAGGGAAATCACAATTGTGCAAGCACCACATTTCAAACCTCTAGTTGTGCCATAGCTATTGGCAATTTACTGATCAAATTTTCTCCAGTATCTTGCCTAGAAAATGTTTTTCTGTTCTTGTGTAACATATAGGTACTCTTCTGCGTAGCTTCTGAACTGACAGGAACAAAAGAGGGAAAAAGCAATTAGCAGGTCTCCTGGTGTATATCTGTCTGTTCTCACACTGCCACAAAGGAATACCCAAGACCCAGTAATTTAGAAAGAAAAAAGTTTTAATTGATTCACAGTTTTGCTTGACTGGTGAGGCCTTGGAAACTTCAATCATGGCAGAAGGGAAAGCAGGCCCATCTTACATGGTGGCAGGAGAGAGGAAGTTAAGAGGGAAGAGTTCCTTATAAAATCATCAGATCCCTTGAGAACTCACTCACTATCATGAGAGCAGCATGGGAAAATCTGCCCCCATGATCCAATCACCTCTGACAAGGTCTCTCACTCAACACCTGAGGATTACAATTCGAGATGAGATTTAGGTAGGGATACAAAGCCAAACCATATCACCTGGTTCTCCATTCCTACCTTTATTTTTACATATTAAACTTTGACCTTAGGTCTATTTGAAGAATAGGCTCAAAAGCTAAAACTACTTTGAAAGATGTTGAAATTCTATTCTAGCATTACCTATGGAATATTTTTTCCTTTTTCCATTATCTTAGCTCATGTTAGCTGCTGTAACAAAATATTGTAAACTGTGTTACTTATAAACCACAGGCATTCAGTTTTCACAGTTATAGAGGCTATGAAGTCCAAGATCCAGGTGCTAGCAGATGTGATGTCTAGTGAAGGCTCACTTGCTGGTTTGCGTGCAGTGCCCCATCACTGTGGCCTCAAATGGTGGAAGAGGAGAGAGGTCTTTTGGAGATCCCTTTTATAAGGGCACTAATCCTATTCTTGAGAACTCCACCCTCATGATGTAACTACCACCTAAAGGTACCACCTCCTAGTACCACCAAATTGAGGGGTAGGATTTCTACATATGAATCATTGGGGTACATAAACTTTCAGATTATAGGGGCCACTGAAAATTAATATCATCTTTACCTAAAATATATTGTGTATACTCTGATGTAAATTTAGGAATGTTTCTAGGTATTTTGGCACTAATATGACAATATTTAAATGTTATAGTTTGTACTATTGTTCAATATGTGACAGGATAATTATTTCTTTTAATTTTTTCAAAAATTCTTGACTATTTTTCTGAGAAAATTCAGAAACCTCTAATAGTTTTTAACTAATTTTCAAATTAAGAAAATATATAAATGACCCAAAAATAATTTAAATCTTTGTAATATTTAGCACCCTATCTAAGAGCAGGATGTGAATATCTTATTTAATTTATATTTTGTATTTTTCAGGGGTATTGATATTATTCACTAAGATATCATAAAGTTATTCCTAGAGACTTTTATATTTTGTTGCTAATATTTTAATAGAATTAAAAAATATTAAGTTACTGATGGTATATTGTAAATACGTTTACTTCATATATTTAATTTATACAGGCTAACTGAGAGAAAATCCAAGATGGCTGATTGCTAACAGCTTGGGATTGTAGCTTCCACTGAAAGCGCAGAGAAAAAGAGGAAGCCACACTTTCAGATGAATTTTCATTGCTCACGGACCAGAAGATTCCCAGTGGAGGAGCCCCACAGGTCACCAGCATGACTCTTGTGGCCGCTGCAGTGGTTTTGCCAGCACCTCGGCACGGCAGCTCTTCGTGTAGAGTAAACAGGACTGGTTCCCCTTCTAACCAATGTTTGGAGCTCCAGGAAGGCAGAGCTGCTTATCACGGACTCAAGAAGAAAGCCAGACTGGAGATTCCTGGGCAGAAGAGCACCATCAGTCTTATCGCTGCTGTTTTGGCAGGCGCAGTGGGTTGCTCGAATTCCAGCACTGGGAATCAATAAACTGGACATCCACTCAGAAACCTAATTAGAAAGGCAGTAACTGTAAAGACGACAGATGGATAAATTTATAACAAAGGGAAGAAACCAGCCTAAAAAGGCGGAGAATACCCAAAATCAGAACCCTTCTTCCTCTACAGGGGATTACAGTTCCTCATCAGTAATGGAATGAGCCCTGATGGAGAAGGCCTGTGTCCCATTAACAGAAGTAGGCTTCAGAAGGTGGATGATAAGAAACTTCTGGGAGCTAAAAGAACTTGTTCTAACCCAATGTAAAGAAACTAAGAACTTTGAAAAAAGGTTTGACGAAATGCTAATAAGAATAGACAATATAGAGAGGAATATAAATGAACTAATGGAGTTGAAAAACACAACACGAGAACTTAGCGAAATATGCACAAGTTTGAATAGCCGAATTGATCAAGCAGAAGAAAGGATATCAGAGGTCAAAGACCAACTTAATGAAATAAAACAAGAAGACAAGAATAGACAAAAAAGGATAAAAAGAAATGAGAAAAGTCTCCAAGAGATATGGGACTATGTGAAAAGACCTAATTTACGTTTGATAGGTGTACCTGAATGTGATGGAGAGAATTAATCCAAGCTGGAAAATATTCTTCAGTATATTATTATTCAGGAAAACTTTCCCAATCTAGCAAAGCGGAACAATATTCAAACCCTGGTAATATAGAGAACACCACAAAGATATTCCTCAAGAAGAGCAACCCCAAGGCACATAATCGTCAGATTCACCAGGGTTGAAATGAAGGAGAAAATACTAAGGGCAGCCAGAGAGAAAGGTCAGGTTACCCACAAAGGGAAGCCTATTAGACTTAGAGCAGATCACTCAGCAGAAACCCTACAAGCCAGAAGAGAGTGGGGGCCAATCCAAAGGACTATAAATCGTTCTACTATAAGGACACATGCACACGAATGTTCATTGCAGCACTGTTTACAATAGCAAAGACCTGGAACCAACCCAAATGCCCAACGATGATAGACTGGACTGGGAAAATGTGGCACATATACACCATGGAATATTATGCAGCAATCAAAAATGATGAGTTTGTGTCCTTTGTAGGGACATGGATGAATCTGGAGAACATCATTCTCAGCAAACTGACACAAGAACAGAAAAAGAAATACCGCATATACTCACTCATAGGTGGGTGAGAAAAATGAGAACACGTGGACACAGAGAGGCGGTCTACTATACACTGGGGACTGTTGGGGGGAATGGGGGAGGGACAGCAGCGGGGGGCTGGGGGGGATAGCCTGGGGATGAATACCAAGTGTGGGTGAAGGGGAGGAAAGCAGCAAAGCACACTGCCATGTGTGTACCTATGCAACTATCTTGCTCGTTCTGCACATGTACCCCCAAACCTATAATGCAATAAAAATTAAAAAAAAAAAAAAAAAGAAAAGAACTTTCAGCCCAGAATTTCATATCCTGCCAAACTAAGCTTCACAATTGAAGGAAAAATAAAATCTTTTATGAACAAGCAAGTACTCAAAGATTTTCTTACCACCAGGCCTGCTTTGCAGAAGCTTCTGAAAGAAGCATTATACATAGAAAGGAACAACCAGTATTAGCCTTTCTAAAAATATACCAAAAAGTAAAGAGCATCAACATAAAGAAGAATTTATATAAACAAATGGATAAAATAGCCAATTAACATCAAATGGCAGTAACCCTAAATTTAAGTCAACTAAATCCCCCAATCAAAAGATACAACCAAAACCCAATGGTATGCTACATCTAGACCCATTTCACATCCAAAGATACACAAAAACTCAAAACAAAGGGATGGAGAAAGACTTACCAACCAAATGGACAGCAAAAATAAATAAATAAATCAAAAGGAGGAGTTGCAATTCTCGCATCTAATAAAATAGATTCAAAGCAACAAAGATATAGTGGTAAAAGGATCAATGCAACAGTAAGAACTAATGATCCTAACACCCAGATACATAAGACCCATAAAGAGATTTAGACTCAACGAGACAAAAAATTGATGAAGACAACCAGGACTTGAACTCAGATCTGGAACAAGTAAACTTAATAAATATTTATAGAGCTTTCCATTTTAAATACACAAAATATACATTCTCCACTTTAAATACACAAAATATTGATCGGCCATTATTAATACCCATTTTTAGAATAAAGCAATATTCCCGTTCTCTCTCCCTCTTTTTCTTCCTCTTTCTTCCTCTCCTTCACTCCTTTTTTCTCTTTCTTTTCTTCTTAAAAAAAATTTAATTTATACAGGCTAACTTAAGTAGTCCTCTCATTGACTCTAATATTTTTATGTTTGTGTATAAGTTTAGACTTTCAGTTGCTCTCATACAATAACCCACAGATAATTTTTAAAAAATCTCTTATCTGTTTTTATATTTTAATTAGAAGGTCCAGAACAAACCAAAATAAATATTTCATTTTTAGTTTTGTAAAAAATTGAAAAAAATTATATTTTTCCCTTCAGAGATAATAGAAGTGCCAGTGGATATGTTTTAATATTCATTTGTATTTGATCTAGAATTGTTTAGATTTGGGAATCTCTAATATCTGTCATTATATTCTTTAATTTCATGAGATCAACTATTTTAGCTTCCACATCTGAGTGAGAGCATGCAATACTTGTTTTTCTGTGCCTGGTATATTTAACTTAACATAATGACATCCATTCCTATCCATGTTGCTACAAATGGCATGACTTTATTCTTTCTTTTGGCTGAATAGTATTCCGTTGTGTATATACATCATCTTTTCCTTATTTATTAGTTCATTAATAGGTTCTATATATTTGCTTTTATGAGTATTGCTACAATAAACAAAGAAGTACAATACAGAAATTAGCTGGGTGTGGTGGCACATGCCTATTGTCCCAGCTTCTCGGGAGGCTGAGGCAGGAGAATCGCTTGAACCTGGGAGGCAGAGGTTGTGGTGAGCGGAGATGGTGCCATTGCACTCCAGCCTGGGCAACAGAGTGAGACTCTCAAAATACAAACAAACAAACAGGAATGCAGCTATTCCTCTGACATACTTACTTCTTTTCCTTTGAATGAATACTCGGTAGCTTAGTAGTGGGATTGCTGGATCAAATGGTACTTCTATTTTTAGTTGTTGAGACTTCTCCATAATGATTTTTATAGTGGCTATCTATACTAATTTACATTCTAACCAAGAGTTTGATTTTTGCCAGAATCTGTTTTTTTTTTTATTTTGATCTTTTTAATAATAGACATTCTAAGGCAAGACTATATATGTTTCTGTCATGTTAATTTGCATTTAATGAGTAATGACATTACATATTTTTTCATATGTCTATTGGCTGTTTGAATGCTTTCTTTTAAGAAATGTCTATTAATGCCCTTTGCCCACTTGTTAATGATATTATTTGTTTGTTTACTGTTGAATTGTTTAAATTCTTTGTATATTCTGGATATTAGACCTTGTTGGCTGAATAGTTTACAAATATTTATCTCATTTAGCATGTTTTCTACTCACCCTGTTTAAGGTTTCCTTTGTTGTGCAGAATTTTTTTTTAGTTTAATGTAGTCCCATTTGCCATGTTTTGTTTTTGTAGTGTGTACTTTTGAGGTCTTAACCATAAAATCCTTGCCTATCCCAATGTCATAAAGTATTGCTTCTGTGTTTTCTTCTAGTTGTTTTAAATTTTTTGAGTCTAAAGTTAAGCATTTTATGTATCTCTAGTATACTTTATAATATGATGAGAACTGGAGTTCAAGTTTTATTCCTGTGCATGTGGATATCAAATTTTTCCAGCACCATTTATTGAAGAGACTGTCCTTTCCCAATGTATGTTGCTAATGCCTTTGTCGAAATCAGTTGGTTGTAAATACATGAATTTATTTCTGTGTTCTCTATTCTGATCCTTTGGTCTATGTGTCTGTTTCCATAACAAAACCATGCTATTTTCATTACTATGGCCTTAGAATATATCTTGAAGTCAGGTAGTATCATGCAACCAACTTTACTTTTTGTTGTTCATGGTTGTTTTAGCTCTCCAAGATCCTTGTTCGTTCCATATACATTTTGGGCAACTTTTTCTGTATCAATAAAAAATGGTATTGTTGTTTTAATAGAAATTGCAATGATTCTTCTAATTGCTTTAACCACTATTATCACTCTACCATTAATTCTTCTGATCCATGTGCATAGGATATCTCTCCATTTGCTTATGTCCCCTTCAATTTCTCTCATTATTGTTTTGTAGTTTTCCCTATAGAGAGGTCTTTTACCTCTTTTGTCCAATTTATTTCTATGTATCTTTTTTGTAGTTACTATAAATGATATTGGCTTCTTGATTTCTTTATCTGCTCAGTCATTCTTGGTGTTTGAAAAAGTTACTGCTTTTTCATGTTGATTGTATATTGTTACCTTTAATCGCTATTCTATATCTGAATCTATTTATTGGACCTAAAAATTTTAGATGAAGTATTTTCATTTTTCTAGATTTAAAATCATGTCTCCTGCAAAAACGGATATTTTGCCTTCCTTTATACCAATTTGGATGCTATTTTTATCTTTCTCTTAATTACTTGCTCTGGCTGAGACTTCTAAATATAATGTAAAAAATGGTGATAGCAGGCATCCTTTTATTCCATTTTGCGGGGAGAGGCTGATGTGGATTTGTCACATCTTTTATTATGTTGAGGTACATTTCTTTAATACCTAGTTTGTTAAGACATTTTATTCTAAAGCAATGTGGAACATTATCAAGTGCTGTATTGCAACTATTAAGATGATAAAAAGGTTTTGTCCTTTATTATGTTGATGTGATGCATCATGTTTATTGATTTGAATATGTAGAATCATCCTTACATCCCTGGGATACATCCCACGCAGTATGGTGTACTAGCGTTTTGATGTGAAGTTGGATTTGATTTGATAGTATTTTGTTGAAGTTGTTTGCAACAATTTCCATCAGGGATATTAGTCCATATTATGTTGTTGTTGTTGCTGCATCTTTGTCTGGTTTTGGCATCAGACAAATGCTGGCTTTGTAGAATGAATTAGGGAAAATTCCCTTTTCTTCAAGTTTCTTGAACTGTTTGAGAATTGGTGTTTGCTCTTTTTTTGAAAGTTTGATACCCTATGACATTGAAGCCTTTCTGTTCTGGGATTTTCTTTGTTGGGAAATGTTTTGTTACTGCTTCAATCTCATTACCCATTTTTGATCTGTTCTGATTTTCTATTTCTTCCTGATTCAACTTTGACAGGTTACACATGTCCAGGTACCTATCCTCATCCTCTAGTTTCTGTTAAGTTTGTACACATCTAATTGTTCAAATGAGTCTCTGTTTATCTTTTGCAAGTCTGTGGTATCACTTGTGACATTTTCTTTTTCATTAATCATTTTGTTTATTTAGGTCTTCATTCTTATCTTGGTTAGCCAAACCAGCAGCATATCCATTCTGTTTAATCTCTTTGCAGAACCAACTTTTCATTTCATTGATCTTTGTATTTTTTCTTTAGTCTCTATTTCCTTTAGTTCTGGTCCAATCTTTATTATTTTTTTTTCCTCTGATAATTTTTGATTAGTTTGCTCTTGCTTTTCTTGTTGCTTGAGGTATATTGTTAGACTGTTTACTTAAAATCTTTCTAATATTTTGATGTAGGCATTATTGTAAACTTTCCTCTTAGCACTGCTTTTGTTGTATCTCACATGTTGTAGTATGCTGTTTTTCTATTTTTATGTGTTTCGAGGAATTGTTTTAATTTTTATTTTACTGTCTTCATTCAATTTTTTGAATTTTTTTCATAAGGAACAACTTCTTCCTGAAGGGGTGCTTATGATCTTAGTTGGGTAGGCCACTTCTGCTTTGATGCTGCATGTGTGCAGTAGTGCAGACTTCATGTGATTTCTTCATCTTAAACAGTGTCAATGATGTCTATGATTTTCTCAGTTGCTTAGGATCAGTTGTTAGTAGATCCTGTAGTGAAGTTTGCTAAGGATGGGGATGCCTGCTGGGCTGGCAATAGCTCCATCCTCCTAGTGCCCAACAATACTGTCTAGGAGGCTGGGGATTGCCTAGTTTAGTCCACCAACGTGGGTACCAGAGCACCCCTCCTGGGAGCTTGGTGTTAGGCTTACCCAACCTGCCTCTACCACCACAGTGGACACCAACCTGCATGGCCTGGGGACTGTCCCACCCAGCCTGTTACAGCCACAGCCAAAACCTCTAGAGATTTTTGAAACCAAGAGGTGAGTCATGCTGGTGCTATTGCCATTGCTCACATCATACTCTCTGCCCAAAAGCTCAATGACTCTTGCAGCAAGCCATCCCACTATTGCCACTTCCAATAGCTGAGCCAGCCACCTGAAGGCACAATAATTGGCCCACCTGGGCAATCTTAAACCAATGTTAGTTTATGACCTGAACCCAAAGGACAGGCAGGATTTGCCTGCTGCTACCACCTCTGAGTCCCCAAATCCAGCCCAGCAGGGTGTGGGCAAATATTTTCTGGCACCCATCATTCAACCCTCTACAGAACCCCATACATGGATATCCTGAATTAACATTTCCAGGAGGAAAGCCCTGGTGATACATTGTATAATGAACAATCACCAACTGGCCAAAAAGTGAAAAAGAAAGGCTAGGTACACCCACATTTCTATTAGCAGCTTGATTTAGAACTTGCTCAAAACAATTCCAATCACATTTCATTGCCCAGGTCTTAGTCATATGAATGTCTCATATTGGAAGAGGAGCTGAGAAGTACAGTCTTTCACTGGGTGTCCATGTGCCCAGGGATCTACTACTGACAGAAAGGAGACAATTGATAGAGGTTCCTAACTGGCAATCTCTACCACAACATATTTGCCTACATTTTCCAAAAGAAGAAACCATAGCTTTCCAACCTATGCTATCTATTCTCAAATCCTTCACTTAATCCTCTGTAACTATAACCAAATTTGTATATTCTTTAAACTTCAGTACTTTTTAATATGTAAGATGAATATCTTTCACCCAAGTATGATAACATTTCTGAGTTATTGTAGGCCTTAAAAATTATGATGTATTGTGAAGGTTGTCAGAATCAAAATAGAGTTACAACAGTGTTAAAATGAAACAAAACTAAATTAATGATAATCAAAGAAACCTCAAAACTGTAACAAGTAGAGCCAGAGAGGACCGTGAAGAGAGTTGTCATACTTCTATGCCTGAAAAAAAAAAATCACAAAAGACTGCAAAAACTACAACCTTGCACAAAAGCAATCACAATCTTACACATAAAACTACTCCAAAGACATCTCAGCAACTGCCTGGCCAACCTCAGACTGGTGTCATTCTTGTATTAGTCTTTTCAGGCAAGGATAATCATTTCAAAATAATTAGGTAAAACTCCTCTTTTTTCCTTTAAAACTTTGTGTTTCTTTACCTCCCTTAATATGCACATAGTTTATTATTGCATGCTTATTCCTATTGCCATGTTCTATTCCCCCAAAAAACTTTTTTTTTTTCTTAATTTTAGAGAGCTCTCTCTGTTATTTAGCCTGACAGTATAAAGATCCACTGTGGGGTGGGTGTGGTGGCTCATGCCTGTAATCCCAGCACTTTGGGAGGCCAAGGAGGATTGATCTTGAGCTCAAGAGATCAAGGTCAACTGACCAACATGCTGAAACCCCGTCTCTACTAAAACTACAAAAATTAGCTGAGCTTGGTGGTGCGCACCTGCAGTTCCAGCTACTTGGTAGGCTGAGTCAGGAGAATCCCTTGAACGCCTGAGGCAGTTGCAGTGAGCCTAGATTGCGCTGCAGCACTACAGCCTTGGCGACAGTGAGACTCCGTCTCAAAAAAAAAAAAAAAAAAAAAAAAAAAAGTAAAGGAAAAGATCCATTGTGAACTATTAAGTTCCAACTTAAATTAAAATAATATATTATTTGAATATAATAAAGGAAAACATTATCCTTTAAATACCATCATTCTAAAGCTATGGAAATTAGGGTTAGGGCATTCAAAAATGATGCAAATGTTATATTCATAAATTGTCAAAGAGATAATTCAAAATAAAAATAATTTAAAATTTTAAAAGGACAACAAAAATTATTTATATCACAGTTTAGCATTGTGATTTATGCATATAATCACACACACATACAAACAGACAGATACACATGTATACTTTTCATTTAAGATTGAATAAATTCTTTAAGACAACCCTTTCATTTTCCACATTAAGAAAACTGGGGTTAAGAGATATTATGCAACTTGGCCAAGGTACTTTAGCTGGTCAGGAACAGAACAGATACTGTACAGTAAATCGTCCTTATTTGCAGTTTTCACTTTTTGCAGTTTCAGTTACCTTCAGTCAACCTAAGTCCAAAATATTCAATGGAAACTTCCAGAAATAAACAATCAATAACTTTAAAATTGCATGATGAGTAGCATAATAAAATCTGACACCATCCCTCTCTGTCACACTTGGGACTTGAATGATCCCTTTGTCTATTGTATCCATGCAATATATCCTACCTGCCTGTTGATCACTTAGCAGCTGTCTTGGGTATCAGAAACATTGTCACAGTATCATAGGGCTTGTGTTCAAGCAGTCCATATTTTACTTGATAATGGCCACAAGATGCAAAAGTAGTGATGCTTGCAATTTGGATATGCCAAAGAAAAGCTATAAAATGCTTCTTGTAAGATAGGTGAAAGTTCCCAACTTAATGAGAAAAGGAAAAAAAGTCATATGCTGACGTTGCTGAGACCTACAGAAATATTAAATCTTCTCTGTGAAATTGTGAAGAAAGAAAAAAAATGTGCTAGTTTTACTGTCACACCTCAAACTTAAAATGCTACAGCCGTGATGCATGGTAGTGATTAGGTAAGATGGAAGAGGCATTAAATTTGTAGGTGGAAGATATGAACAGAAACATATTTCGAATGACAGCAATTGGGTTTGGTACTATCTTCAGTTTCAGGCAGCCACTAGCCCTCTTGCGATGTATCCCCTGCAAATAAAAAGAACTTCTATAATTCTTATTTTTTTCTAATGCCAAAAGTAAAGCTAAAACATTTATTTGCACTTTATAATGATTGAGCAAAATATCAATTTATTAATGAATCTCAGGTTTTATTAAAATAAGAGTATGATTACTACAATGACTTTTATTCTAAACATTACCTCTCTGCTTTGTAGCCAAGATATTGAAGGCTTCAATTAAATCTTAGCAACCACCTAGATTTAAAATAAAGCATACATTTTACTATGTATCAGTTTAATTCATAATAGTAAGATTTTCTAATATAAGTACATCATATATAATTCCTAGCCCAGTGATAGGAAATGTATAATTTTACTGATTTTGTTAATTTTGCTAAATATGAGATGCCTAAAATGGGAACCATATCTTCATATGTTGTCATTAAATGAATTGAAAATAAGTTTGATCCCTGATGAAAGATTCACATTTTGTTCAGTTTAATAGAAATTAACATTGATTCATCATCTTTAGTACACTGGAGACCACATTAAAGTTTCAAGCTACAAGCCTGTCAACTTCATTGACAATTAAATTTCCTTTAAAACAGAGATGTGGGAAATTGAGTTCATTCATTGTAAATGGAAAAAAAAAAAGATTTAATTGCATACTGGTTCCCAGGATGATTGAATCCTTTCTGGATAGAACAGTATTAAACAAGATTATGAACAAGAGAGACTGTATTTTCTTTCTTTGGTAATCTAAATGGATTGGCTTTCAGAGTGAGTGCCAGAAGTTATGCTTAAAGTTACTCCATTGGTTGGAAAAGTGAATGGTGGAGACCTTATGGAAAATTAACAATTTTTTAAAATGTTTAGATTTGTACAGACCCTCCTCCAACTTCTGGTTTTGTAGCAGCAGAAAAACATACTTAACTCAATTCTTCAACCTCAGGTTATAGAGTTGGACAGAGGAGAATAATAGGCCACTGAGAAAGTTTGAATGTTGCTTGCCCTTCTTCATAAATCTGTCAAAGTAATGAGCAATTCATACCTGTAATAGGGTATTGCTGACCTGGTAAGCACTTAAGGACATTATAAGAGTTCTTTGAATCCTGGGAAATATAAATGTCAAGCTGGTCTTATCTGTAACCCCTGAATTCTTAAGTGTGTTTGACAAATATAGATGGTAAATAGATGAGTATAATACAAAAAGGAGGATAGCAAAAAATTAAATCATCATTTATGATATGTCTGTATATTACAAAGAAAAAAACAAGTTTGGGTCAGTTTTCTGGAGATAATCACAATGTAGCACAAAATCACTGATTTGTTGCTCTCAACTAAGTGGTTTTGACATAAAATTGCAAAATAGACACTCTTCACCTCCCTTGATAATCTTTTACTATTTTATTATGAGTCCAATAAACTAACACTCTTTCCTCATATCTACTTCAAAAATGTCTTTTGGTCATTTTGCTTCTATTAGGATGTAACTTATAACAGCTTTAAAATACATAGGAAGATTCATTTATAATCTGACTCTGGAGGCCCCGTCATGAATTAAATGTTAAGGTGCCAGCATTATCTGTACCGCAATATTCCCTATACTACTGTATAAATTAACAAATATTCTCTAATAGAAAAGACTTACACACTGGTATTCTCTATTCTATAACACTCAAATGTTCAGCAAATAAATTTTGTCTAATATTTTCTTTAAAAATTTGTGCCAACCTCACTTTCTTCTCTTTTTGCAAACTGTACAAATCATATTGTGCAATATATTTTTCTTTAATCATTCTTCCCTTTGCTTTTCAGATTTGATAACTTATAGTGATCTGTCATCAAAGATATTGACTCTTCCTCCAAGCAAGCTAAGTCCATTTACTTCATTTTTAAATTTTATTATTCTTTTCAAAATTTTTATTGTAAACACTTTATTGTTAAAATTTTATGTGATTTGACATATATGGCATATATATGTCAACAATTTGTCTATCTACATGTACACAAATTATTACTGCAGGTAAACAATTCAACATATTTGTTACTTTCCATCATTACCTTTTTATTGTTGTAAGAGCACCCAAAATCTAATTCCTTGGCACTTTTTTTTTTTTTTTTTTTTTTTTGAGATGGCGTTTCGCTCTTGTTACCCAGGCTGGAGTGCAATTGCGCGATCTCGGCTCACCGCAACCTCCGCCTCCTGGGTTCAGGCAATTCTCCTGCCTCAGCCTCCTGAGTAGCTGGGATTACAGGCACACGCCAGCATGCCCAGCTAATTTTTTTGTATTTTTAGTAGAGATGGGGTTTCACCATGTTGACCAGGATGGTCTCGATCTCTTGACCTCATGATCCACCCCACTCGGCCTCCCAAAGTGCTGGGATTACAGGCTTGAGCCACCGTGCCCGGCTCCTTGGCATATTTTTAATACACAATGCAATATTATTAACTGTAGTACTCTTGCTCTACATTAGGTCTCTGTATTACATAACTTAAAGTTAGCACTCTTTGACCTACATCTTTCCATTTCTTCTCATTCCCCACCCCGATAACCACCATTCTACTGTATTTTTGCATTTGACTTTTTTTTTTTTTTTTTACAATTCCACATGTAAATGAGATCGTGAATTTTTGTTTGTTTGTCTGGCTTATGTCACTTAGCATGATGTCCTCCACGTTTATTTATGTGGTTGCTAATGACAATTTCTACTTCTTTCTTAAGGCTGAATAATATTCTATCTCATATAGAGTTTAAAATATACAATTCATTTGTTCACTTAATTCTTAGAACACTTTTAAATTTATAGAAAACTCACAACATAATACCAAAGATTCCCATATGCCCTGCGTCCAGTTCACCATACTGTGAACATCTTATATTAGTTTGACAGATTTTTTCATAATTAATGAACAAATATGAATATATAATTGTTAACTAAATTCCATATTTGATTAATATATTCTTAGTTTTTACCTAATGTCTTCATTGTTATTTTCATTCTAGGATCCCACCAAAGTTCTTGCACTGCATTTAGTCATTATATCTGCTTTCGTTTCTGACAGTTTCTCGGATCTCCCTGTTTTTGATGACCTTGACAATTTTGGGTCATACCATTCAAAGACTTTGTAGAATGTCCCTCAATTATTATTTGTCTGATAATTTGTTATGTATATATTGGATTTATGTTTTTTTGGTAGGAAGACCATGGAAGTAAGGTCAAGTGTTTTCACATCGTATCAAAGTAAATGCTATCAACATGATTAATGGCTACTGATGTTGATCTTGATTGTCAGGCAAATGTAGTGTTTGTCAGGTTCCTCCAATGTAAAATTGCTCTTTTCCTCCCTTTCCATACTGTACTCTGTGAAAGAAAGTTACTATGTACAGGTCAAATACAAATACACACACACAGACACACACACAATTAGTTTAAGTTTCTGATTACTGACCATTGGAGAGCTAGTCTGATGTCTAATGGAGATGTTTTCCTAGAAAATGAGTTGAAATCATTTTTTTGTATTTATAAAATAATTATTGTAAATAGCTTCAACATTCACCAGTTTGCTTAGTGTACTGTATAATAAATCTTATTCTTCCATTGTCCTTTCATGTAAAATGAAACTTACATCAAAGAATGTGAAAACTAACCTAATGACATATGTTTTCTCCTATTTCTATAGTCTTCTTATTTATAGATTATTTCAAATTTTATTTCTGGACATATATTCAATAAGGTACACACAGTTGTTGTTTTCAGGTGGTTTGTATTTAACTGTATAACATCTTTAAAACACAATCAGATTTTTAGGCATAATCTATTAAAAATAAAACAGCTAAAAATAAAGACAAGAAAACAATTATTTCCCCATTTTTCCACAAACCATTTATAGCAAGATTGTTAGCTGAACATGTCCAAATGAAATTACACTATAGAATTACACTATAATGAATTACATTATAGAATTTCTTCTATATCTATTTTATAACTTCATGGATCTTGAAAGACATTTTATGTTCATTATTGAATTTACATCTGCCAATTTTATCTACCAAATACTTTACAGAACTGAGGAAGCATACTTAAATACTGATATGAGAAGTAGTTATTATAATGTGTTTTTAAACTATTCCAGTTTTCTGGCAGGATGTAACCTTTAATTCTTTTTCCTCCATGAATTTCCTCCTCAGTAAGCTTCTCTTACTTGTTAAATTCCTATTAGCATATCTACATGGATTCTTAAAGAATGTTTTAATCACATCATTAATTAAACATCTAGACACTGATTTTATTTACTATTTGATCTTCTACAGATTAGAAGTAATTTTAAAATGATTTCTAGAGCTGCTGCATTGCTGTCTAGTGGAACAGATTCTGCTGCAGATGGTCCAGAGTCTTCATTGGTAGCTACAACCTGCCAGCACTGGCTCTTGAAGATAAGTGGTAAGGAAATAATTGCCTTCCTCCTTTAACTCTACCTCATTCACTAGCAATTCCTTATCCTGTATGACATGACTTGACTTCTAACTGATCTTGTGTGTATGGAAAACTTGAGAACTGCCTAGACATCACACAAATGCAGAATACATGTAACCAATTAGTGGGAAAAAAGGTAAAATGTGAATAGGTAGGTGTTTAAATAAATCTAACAAAAAGAGAGAAAATCCCAAGACATTTTGATAAAATTAGAGAGAAAAATTCATCAAAAAATTTTAATTTACCTCTTCTCCATTTGACATTATCTAAAAGAGTTTGAAGAATTTTAAAGATGCAAGTAATGGGATGAAATCTTCACTTGGGTAAGTCAGAGACACATCAGCCACCCAAATGCTAGGAGTGACCTTTCTAAGGTGAGATAATGGTAGTTTTCTGTGGTGATCATGCCCTTTATTCCTTCTCTTATTTCTCTCTACAATTCTTTCTTGCCAGCTGCCTTTATCCTCAGGTCAATGTATTCAGTGTTCCTTCTCTCATGTTATAAGGAGAGGGATTAGAAGAGGAATCCTAGGTTCAGATGTGGATTAGCAATTGTGTTAATTTAGCATTCACTGGGAAGATAGATTTGAAAACCTCTTCTAACAGTGACATTTCTTTCATTTATTACTCAAATAGTTTCAGACAAATACTTTAATATCTGCTAGACAAACTAATATATATATATATTTTTGAGACAGAGACTCCCAGGCTGGAGTGAAGTGGTGCAGTCTCTGCTCACTGCAGCCTCCACGGCTCAGGTTCAAGAAATTCTCCTGCCTCAACCTCCTGAATAGCTGGGATTACAGGTGTGCACTACTACACCCAGCTTATTTTTGTATTTTTAGTAGACACGGGGTTTTACCATGTTGGCCAGGCTGAACTCCTAACCTCAGGTGATCTGCTTGCTTCGACCTCCCAAAGTGTTGGGCTTACAGGCATGAACCACCACACCTAACCTACTTTTGATACTTTCTAATGAAACTAAATGTATAAAGAAAAATGTCTTGGAAGTATAGAAATCACTTGACTTCTAGACAACTTTTCTAGACAAGGAGAAGACTTTGGATTATAAAAAACAGGAGAAATTGTGCAATTCTCATTTAGGAACATAATAATGAGAGGTTAAAAGAAAATATGCATATGCTTAAGTCTTACTTACCATCTATAGTTGATTATCCATTTACCATATCCATAATTTAAATTTTAGTTGCTCACATATTTGATTATCACTATGAAGCTTGATATTTTGCTATAAAATAATAAAATTTTAGATTTAAAAGACTCTTTGGTTCAATACATTTCTTATGCTCCCCTTTTATTCTCCTGAAACCAAGGAAAAACAAGGGAGAACAAATAAGCATTTTTAAATCCTTTTTAAAAATTTCAACTTTTATTTTAGATTCCGTTTTGTTACGTGGGTATATTGGGTGATGCTGAGGTTTGGGATATCTATGATCCCATCACCCAGGTAGTGAGCATAATATCCAATAGTTAGTCTCCATTGTTTATTGTTCTTGTCTACAGGCCAATGTTTGGCTGCCACTTATGAGTGAAAGCATGTGGTATTTGGTTTTCTGTTTCTGTGTTAATTTTCCTGGGATAATGGTCTCTAGCTACATCCATGTTGCTCCAAAGGACATGATTGTATTATGTTTTATGACTGCGTAGTATTCCATGGCATACATGTACCATATTTTCTTTATCCAATCCACCATCAATGGGCACCTAAGTTGATTCTATGTCTGGGCTTTTGTGAATAGTGCTGCAGTGAGTGTACTAGGGCATGTCTCTCTTTGGTGGAATAATTTATCTTCCTTTGGATATGTACCCAGTAAAGGGATTGCTGGATTGAATGGTAATACTCTTTTAAGTTCTTTGAGAAATCTCCAACATGCTTTCCACAGAGGCTGAACTAATTTGCATTCATAGCAGGGATATGTAAGTGCTCCCTTTTCTCCCCAGCCTCAACAGCGTGTTATTTTTTGACTTTTTAGTAATCGCCATTCTGACTGGCATGAGATGGTCTCTCATTATGATTTTGATTTGCATTTCTCTAGTGATTAGTAATGTTGAGCATTTTTTCATATAATTGTTGGCTACATGTATGTCTTCTTTTGAGAAGTGTCTGTTCGTGTTCTTTGTGAAGTTTTTAATGAGGTTGTTTTACGCTTGTTAAATTGTTTGTTACTTATAGATTCTGGATATTAGACTTTTGTTGGATGTATGCCTTGCAATTTTTTTTCTCCCATACTTTAGGTTTTCTGTTTACTCTGTTCATTGATTCTGTTGCTTTGTAGAAGCCTGTTAAGTCCCACTTATCAATTTTTGGTTTTATTGCAATTGCTTTTGAAGACTTAGCCATAAATTATCTGCAATGGCTGATATCCAGAATGTTGTTTTCTAGGTTTTCTTCTAGTATTCTTATAGTTTGAGGTCCTACATCTAAATCTTTAATCAATATTGAAAAAATTTTATATACGGTAGAAGGTAGGGTTCTAGTTTGTTCTTCTTCTTGTGGTTAGATAGTTATATCCCAGCACCATTTATTAAATAGGGAGTCTTTCCTCTTATTTTTGTCTACTTTGTTGAGGATTAGATGGTTGTAGGTCTGTGGCTTTATTTCTAGGTTCTCTATTCTCTTCCATCGGTCTTTGTGTCTGTGTGTATAACATTATCATGTTTTTTAAGTTATGGTAACCTTATAGTACAGTTTGAAGTCGGATAGTGTGATGCCTCTGGATTTGTTCTTTTTGCTTAGGGTTGCTTTGGCTTTTCAGGCTTTTTTCATTTCATATGAATTTTAGTCAGTTTTTTTCTAAATCTGTGAAAAATGGCATTGGTAGTTTGATTAGAATAAAATTGAATATGGAGATTACCTTGGGGGGAAGAATGGTGATTTCACTTACAGTGATGCTTTCAATACATGAACATGGAATGTTTTTTCCATTTATATATGTCACCTATGAGTTCTTTCAGCAGTATTTTGTATTTCTCCTTGTAGAGATCTTTTACCTTCTTCATTAGTTGGATTCCTAGGTGGTTTTATTTTTTTTGGTATTGTTAATGGGTTTGCATTCTTGGTTTGGCTGTGAGCTTGAATATTATTGATGTATAGATATCCTACTGCTTTTCATATGTTGATTTTGTATTCTAAAACATTACCAAAGTCATTTTCCAGTTCTTGGAAACTTTTGGTGAAGACATTATGGTTTGCTAGGTGTATAATCAGTCAGCAAAGATAAATAATTTTACTTCTTTGTTCGCTATTTAAATTCACTTTATTTCTTTATTTTGCCTGACTGCATTGGCTAAGACTGCCATTATTATGTTGAATAATGAGTGCTGATAGTGGCATCCTCATCTTGTTCCTGTTCTTAAGGAAAATGCTTCCAGCTCTTGCCCATTTAGTATGAGATTGGCTGTGGCTTTGTCAGAGATGGCTATTATTAGTTTGAGGTATGGCCTTCGATGCCTAGTTTGTTGAGGGTTTTTATCAAGAAGAGATAGTACATTTTATCCAAACCTCTTTCTTCATCTGTTAAAATGATTATATGGTGTTTGTTTTTATTTTTTTTTTATTGATTTGCACATGTTGAACCAGCCTTGCATCCCAGGAATAAAGTGTACTTGTTTGTGGTGAGTTAACTTTTTGATGTGCTGCTGAGGATTTTTGCATTGATGTTAATTCAGGATATTGGCCTATAGCTTCTCATTAAGTGTTAAGATTTTCTAAATTTTCACACTTTTCATCGTTCGTTTCTAAATAGGCTATTTTCAGTCTCTTGTCACAAAATGTTTCATAAGGAAATAAAATCATGTTATGAGGAAAGGGAGTGAGATATGAATGGCAAGGCCAATAATTGAAGAAGTTATAAAATAGGAGAGTTTACTCATTTTAAATTTTTTGGCCTAGACACATCAGATGCAAGGATTCTAGGACAAGGTTCATTTATTTTTTTAGCCAGTTCATCTCTAGTGGGACCCACTAACATCCATACTATATTTTATTTCCTTTGTTTGTGTTCACCTTAGAAAATCATTAGAGAATGAGAGCTGGAAAGGTAGGGAGTGCTATCTAACCCTCTTATTGTCCTCAACAAATTGTGTCTACTCTAATTTTCTTAAGGTAAACATATTTGGGGACTTTAAATACAGGAAGAGTTTCCCTAATTTCTCTGTGATTATGCTATTGTATCTCTTTTCTGAGACTATGGGAGCATCATGGCTGAGCCATAGGCTAAGGTAGGAGCAAACGAAGTGAAGAGGGAACAAAGAGCTTTATTTGAGTTTCCAGTCCATTACTCTGTTACATATATCTTTGCTTTTCTAATAGTGCCTTTCATATAAAAGGTCCTCATTAAACATTTGGTGAGTGAATGAATGACCTGGAATGAACAATGCCTGTACATAAAGTCTGAGGTGACCAGGACACCTTCCAATTTCAGAAACCACTATTAGGCAGCTGTGACCCTTGAGAGACTATGGCTTCAGCTGGAGCTCATATAAATTCAGCATGTTAAAGAATACTAAACTTTTGTTGTTGAATATTCAAAAGTATAGCAAGTTGTTAGAAATGGCCTGAAATTTATTTTTGTTTATTAAAGTGTTCCCAGCTTTAAAATGAGCATTCCCAAAATTAGTGGGGCAATTTTGGTGAGATTATATTCATGAGAGCTTAAACAGAACTGGGAATATATATTTTTAAAAAAGCTGAAAGGATGATTTGTCTATGGGAAATTTATAAAGCACTACATATGGATGAGTAAAAATCTACCTAAAGGATTGCACCACAGCTTGTGGCAGACAACTCTGTAGACATGATTGAGGGATTGAAGTAGAACAAAGTCTTTAAAGGTTGCTCTGTCAGTCAGGAGGATACAAGCAGGAATGCTTTGATGGCCATATGTCAATGTGTGAATGTGAATTGGAAAGACAATTTTCCTATACATCTGCAAGGCACAGCATGCTTTTGGTGTTTTGATGCAAAGACTTTAGGGGATTCAGAACCAGGCTGATATCATGAAAATTTTGTCAGAGCTGCCAGTACAGAAGCACCAGCAGCAAAATAGCAGTGATGAAGAACCTGGAAGAGACAACCTAGGATATGAGCATTAGTAATGTGAAGAGCAGGTAAAGAAGAGCATCAGGACATCAGGTGAGAGAATGCTCAAAGTACCAGTCCAATTGAGTGTGGTGTGTCTGGAAAGAAACGAAGTCAAGAAGAGTTGTTCTTCATAAAGCTGGAAGTATGTCCATAGCAAGTAACATCATAAGTCATAGAAACAAGGATGATTATTCACAGTGCAGCCCATTTGTCCCCAATATTGTCTGATTTGATGAAATAGAGTTTTCATGATGAACTTGTTTATATTTGCTTTGTTTTCAAATGATTCTTGCAATCACAATCTTGGAAGAGTTAATTTAACGATGTGCTCTCAGCCCAGTAGGACTCTTGGTATGTCCCTGAGATACACAGGATACTCATTTAAATTTGAATTTCAGAAGAACAGCAACTTTTTTAGTATAATGTTCCAAATATTACCTGGAACATACTTATACCAAAAATGTTGTCTATTAATTCAGATTCAACTGCGTGTTCTGTCTTTCATCTAGTAACCCTTCACTGGACCTGTTGCAACAGTAACCTTCATCTGCCACATGGACATCACTTCTTTTTTTTTTTTTTTGAGACGAAGTTTCGCTCTTGTTACCCAGACTGGCGTGCAATGGCGCGATCTTGGCTCACTGCAACCTCCGCCTCCTGGGTTCAGGCAATTCTCCTGCCTCAGCCTCCTGAGTAGCTGGGATTACAGGCACGCGCCACCATGCCCAGCTAATTTTTTGTATTTTTATTAGAGACAGGGTTTCACCATATTGACCAGGATGGTCTTGATCTCTTGACCTCGTGATCCACCCGCCTCGGCCTCCCAAAGTGCTGGGATTACAGGTGTGAGCCACTAGGCCCAGCATCACTTCTTATTTCTTTACAAAGGTGGAGGCGTGGTGGGGTTTTGCATCACATAAGATTGCACTTGACTCTGACACTGCAGCTGCTCTGCTTTCTTCCTCACTGGTGTCCCTGCTTTTGGGGGAGGCACGTCATTGATCATGGCCTTCAGTCTGCATGGCAGTGGAGCACGCTCCTGACTTGGCTTCTAAAGTCAGCACGTCATCATCGACTGACCTTGTGATCTTCTGTGCTGCTTTCTTTCTCATTTCAATAGAAATTCCTTTCTCCTGTTACCTCTCTTAGAAGAATATGCTTTAGAAGAAGAACTGTTTTATTTTTTAACATAGAACTCTCTCCTTTCCAGAAGTTGGTGTGTAGATGGTGTGCAGTAGGTGTGTAGTGATAGATCTGAGGCACATTTAGGGATAATTAATAAAACCCTCCGAAGCATTATTTTCTAGAGAAATTATGGCCTAGCTCGAAGTTCCCCCACCATGCGGAGCTCCTTCCTGCTTTGTGATAATTTTTGTGTAAAGGAGTCAACTGCCTTTCCTTGAAACACATCCCCATGAGTTGTTCTTTATCTCAGGTTCTTCAGATATTTGTGTAACTGTCTACAATCTTGTTTTGACTGAGATCAAGTTCTTTTCCTTGGGATTTCTGACCCTAAGTGAATAAGAAAATATGGTGAAACATTTATTTTCATTATTTCTACATGAAAATTAAGAAGGCTGGTTTTCTTTTCATTTTGTTTGTTTTTGGATTTTTGTTTTATGTTTTGTTTTGTGTGGTTGGTTTTGCCTTGTTTGATATTATATAGAAGACACAGAGAAAGGCAAACTTGTCTCATCCATCTGTTTTGATGGGGTATTTTGAGTATCACCCTAGCCCAGATAAAATATCTTATTGGACTTTCTAGTTAAATACTTTCTATCTTAGCCCTAGCCCAAATAAAAAAATCTTATTGTATTTTCTAGTTAAATTCTTTCCAGGTAAAGTGGATTTTTAATTTATTTTGCATATATAATCTTTAGTCTTTGGAAAATAAACATATATGAGTTTTATCACTTGATTTTCGAAGAAGAAGGGATTTAAGTTTGGTAATATGTAAGATATGAGAAACATCAAGACTCCAACTTTGCTCTCAGATCTCTGTTCACTAATTGTGCTACCCATCTCTGAGCTGAATTTCCTTTTCTTTTAAATGAGAATAATGAACCCTGCTGTTGTGGATTGTTTTAATGGTAGGGTGCTATTACATTCTGGAATTAATCAAGGAGTTACTTAATAAAATATATTCCAGTTTATTATAAAAACTTTTGGCTTTAAAAAAATGAACTCTTTAGTCGAGACTAAGAGATTCTGATCTCATACTGTGACAAGAACATATTGCCCATTTCTTTCATATAAAGTGGTTGAAAAAATTTAATATTCATCTCACCCTTAAATGACTGTCTTTGATGCCTGATTTTCAGCAAGCCTTTGAATTTTTCTGTTTTCAAAAATATTGCTTCCAGGGGCAGATTGCCATGGTTTTCTCAAATTAACTCCCAGGCATGCTTATGTAAAAGGGAACTTGGTTAGTAAAATGGACAGGGTTTATTTGTCAGAGGAAATGACCACAGAAGAAATGTAGACACAAAATGCCACTATACAGAAATTGAAGGGCTGAGTTGTTACTGTTAGCTTTAACAATAAAATGGTTTGTGACACTCGGAAACCTCTTTTGACTTTCAGAGACCTCAATTTCTTTAAATCTGAAAACCTAACAATGACTGCACTTTTGATTCCAAAATACAATTGAACAGAATTATCTTGAGATTTTTTCTTTTAATTTAAGATTCCTAGTGTTTGCCTTACAAAACAGCAACAGTCAAGGTACAATTGAAACAGGGGAGTTCCCTGACTCCTTCCCAGGATGTGCAACAGGAGTGTGGCTTGGCTCTACCTCTGCTTAGGGGTTGGAGAGCATGCAGACAGGCAGGTAGAGGAGCCAGGTCGAGTGCTTCTGGGCTCTGGCCCTGTGGTAGCATCTAGGGGTGCCTGTGACACCCAGAGCCCAAGTAGGCATGTATTACAGTGCTCTCTTTTAGATTTGCCATCTGCCAATGGCTTAAGTGCTACACAGCTCAGTGGACCCTCTGCCTTTTTGCAAGGGCAGAGGCCCAGTGTGACAGCTATCTGTATCCCCAGCTCTTCTCCGGCATTGGGGAAAAATCAGATCATATACAGACTTGAAGAATGGTGAATACAGTGTTTTTTTGAGTGGTGGAGGTGGCTCTCAGTGGGAGAGTTGGTGAGCTTGGAAGGGGATGGAGTGGGTAGATGCTCTTCCCCTAGAGTTTAGCCATCCAGTAGCTGATTTTCTCTTCAACCCTTCCCAGCCAAACTCTTCTCAATATTCAGATGTTCTTTCTCTTCTCTCCTTCTCTCCTGCTCTTCTGCTCTTCTCTTCACGTGCTTATCTGCTCATGGAGCCTGGGGTTTGGGATTTATATGGGTACAGGACCTGTGGTGGGCCAAAAGGCAACATTTGGGCACAAAGACAGGAATTCCTGTTTCCACTTAGAGCTGTGGGTTTCGAGGCTTGGGGGTGAGGCTTTTGCTGGAGAACCACCCTCTTCTACACAGTTTTTCTCTGTCTCCTGTCTATATCACAATTGGTTTGGTATCTCAAAAAAAATGTGGCTTCAGAATATTTGATGTCAGAAATATGAAATGTGTTTAAGTTAAAAAACAATGTATACAAATAATAAATACTATATATTGAGACAAAAATGAGATTAAGAAAGTTGCAACATTAATCTAGGTAGAAATAATAGATGAAAAAGATAGATTATGATGAGAGGATCCTGGAAATCTGTAATTTTTATCCGTTCTAGATGGTTCTGAAGATTAGTGATGAAAAGACATGAATGGGTTCTTTCAGTTCAAATGTTTGGTTTCATGTAAGGCTCTGATTGCTATCACTGATCTGTGGTTTCCTTCTATAATAGAGATGACTATTAAGTAACTGACTACTCTGAAAATTAAAATGTCCTTTATTTGATAGTCATATACGGTGATCATCCTACATTTCAAAAATTGCCTTAACAAACAAACAAGAAGGAGAACTATCTCCAGCAGTCTAATACCCATTGCTCTTCACTATGCAGGACACATCCTGGTGAACTCACAGTTCTCTTTATACTTGAGGGAGCCTTATAGACATGTTGTCAGATCAAGCCTCCACATTTCAAGCCAGTAGACAAAAACTTTGTATTTAATTCCTCAGTAGAAAGTTCAGTATTCAAGGTTTTATGAGGTTTTCTACTATATCTTTCACTTGAATTTATTAAGCATGTATTGATTATTATTCGTTTAGAACTACACACAGAAAACAAAATCGTGATCCCTATGGTCCTAAAGCTGAAAGGAGGAGATATAACAAAATAACAAAAATGGCCATATATCATTATGAGAAAAAAATGAGTAAAATAAGCTATACAGATTTTTGAAGGAGGAAGAAATCAGTGGTGATTAGAACCACCTAGAAAGTCTGTATGATGAGAAGAGATATGCTCTGAGTGAGTAGAATTTTGATATGCTGTAGGTGAAAAACACAGTATGGATGTGGACCTTAAACAAGTGCAAGTCAGTCTTTTAGTCACTGACGTCCAAACCCTTGCAAAAAATCTTCACCAGGTTCATTACACACGAAAGCATCTTTATTCCATTTTGTGCCTTCCAGATGTTGTATTTTATTGTTTTTTTGTTCCTAAACTTTCTGTAAGTTATATAGAATCTATATAACAAGAGCCAGGTCGAGTGCTTCTGGGCTCTGGCCCTGTGGTAGCATCTAGGGGTGCCTGTGACTCCCAAAGTCACAGGCATGTGTTACAGTGCTCTCTTTCAGATTTGCCATCTGCCAATGGCATAAGTGCTACACAGCTCAGTGGACCTTCTGCCTTTTTGCAAGGTCCACACAGAGGGCCAGTGTGACAGCTTTCACATTATATATATATATATATATATATATATATATATATATGTGTGTGTGTGTGTGTGTGTGTGTGTGTGTGTGTGTGTGTTTGTATATGTGTGTGTATATATATACACATATATATACATATATACACATACATATATATACACACACACATATATATACACACACACATATATACACACACACATATATATACATATATATGTATATATGTATATATACACACATATACACACACACACACACACACACACATATATATATATATATAAAGTCATTTTCTTTCTGCATAATTCTTTGATTAAATATTGTTTGGATTTTGTGAGTTTTTGTTTGTTTTTCTTCTATGAGCACTTTTAACTTAGACTCTAATGAAGTTTCACACATTTATTTTCCCAATAACTACATGCAATCCTCATTCCCTTTTCAAAAATATGGAAAAGTATATAAAGAGTTATTTTTGCTTTTTTCCTTGGCCTGCGTAGAGTTTAGTCATGTTGGCATTATTGCAGCAGAGAAATTTCTCTATGTACACTATTCATTCTAGTTTTTAATCTTCATTTCAAAATAGTGGAGTCTTGTTTTGTTATAATTTGAAACTACAAGTTTTAGATAATTGGATATTCTCCTTAAAGATCTACAATTTCCATTCTTCCTCTCAGATCATCTGCTTGTCAAAAGGATTTTTAAAATTACATTAATTCTACCTAGATTAATGTTACAATTGCCCTAATGTCAGTATGTCTCAATAGATAGTATGATTATTTGTATACATAATTTTACTGAAACATAATCTGTATTTCTGGCATTAGATAAATATTATGAATTCCTACTTTTGTTACCAAACCAGTTATTCTTTGAGTATATCCGTAACATAAAGTTATCAGTAACACACAGAAATGTCTCAGATAGTGTTGCCAGATAAGATACAGGATGTGTACATAAATTTTAATTTTACATAAACACTGAGTCTAAATTTGAATTAAAAATAATATATTTTAAGTATAAGTATGACTCATATCTTCTATATTTATATTTGTTAACTTGGTGATCCTGCTGAGAAATCATTGTATCAGGCTTCTGCAGAGTTATCTGTTTTCTGTTTTCCTTCCTTTATTTTTCCATCACTTTCTTCCTTTTGCTCCTTTGCTTAGTCCACACAGACTTTTGTACAGACACTCCTGCTTCCGGTTTCTCAAAAGACATTCTCATCTGGTATATGGATGCATACTATGTGAAACTTTTCTTGTCATTCCCTTATTGTCTGCACCTAAATCCTCCATCGCTTTCCGTTTCTCTTGTGATAAAGTCTAAATTTCTCACCTTAATTTTCAGGCTCCTTCTTGACTGATTGCATGTTCTTCTTTAATTTCATTCTCAGTCCCAAAATTAATGCCTCACTCCAAATGCCTTGAGAATTAACCATGCATAGTGTATACTTTCATGGTTCTGTGTATACTCCCCATTTCTGTGTCTGAGATATCCTCTCTCTTCTCATCTGATTATCCTGTCAGCCTCGGTGCAAATCTCATCTCTTGGTTGCTCTCCTATACTCTTTTATCCTTTTTGCAATTATCCTCCTACTGAACTTATCTGTAAAAATTACTTTAATGCGTGGTTATAATTCGTACTTTATTTTTAAGCAATGCTATGTTTTTTTCTGTCTCATTCATTCAAATACCATTGTTGTTATTGTTTTTAAGATCAGAGAATATACCCCACCTTTTTTTGAGTACTGATCAAACAGGTTTCTTAATATGCTTCGGCTGCTATATCAAAATATAATTGACCAGATGACTTAATCTATTTTTGTACATCTGGAGGCTTTGAAGTCCAGGATTTGGTTCCTAATAAAAGCCATTTTTCTGGTTTACAGATGGCCATCTTCTTGCTGCATTCTCACTTGACAGAGAGAGTTCATCTCTTTCATTTCTCTTCTTGTAAGGGAACTAATATCATTCATGAGGCTTTCATTTTCGTGACATAGTTACCTCTCAATACCCCTTTTCCAATGCCATTACCTGGAGGGTTAGGGTTCCACTGTATAAATTTTGGGAGAACACATTTTGTCCACAGCAGCAGGCATTCAATAATCATTTCTTCTACTGAATGAGAGACGATAATGACCTCTAACTATAACATGCACTGATTTCCATTGAGGAGGAAATGACTGAAGTAGTTTGGGGGAATACAGACCCAATCACACTTCTGTTTTGAATATTTGCTGTGCTGAATGAAGTTTCAATTTGTTAATCGTAAGGGAGTTTAAGTGGGAAACCAAGTCGTTATGCTTTCATCATGTAGCTTGTAGGGAAAAGAAACGCTGATGCTCTGAGATGCAGCATTTTCGCTGAGTTCATTTAAGTACTTAGAAACCTAAAGTCCTGTTCTCCTTTTCATGATTGCTCACCTTTGTACCACATCAAGTTTGAATATCTACAATATGTTGTATCACGGCCATTGAAATAAGCCATTGCATTATATTTGTCACCAGATCAGCAGAAGACAAAGTTCCGAATACTTGATTGAAGGCATGACATTAGGAAAGTGGACATTTCCGTAATCATTCTGAACACAAATAATAAGACACAGACACCTTTGATCTACTGACAGGGACCCAGACATGGCCTGGTATCTTTGGCTAGTACTGTATCTCTAGAGTTCATATAAATCAATTTACAGAAACATTAATTTTCTTTCTCTAAGACTATTTGCTAGAATGAGGTCAGAAAGAAAGATTAATATGACACCTAATACTGCAGCAAGAAGAAAACCATTTTACAATTAGGGTCAAATTTTAAAGAGGCAGGTGTTTTTGCTTTGCCAGGAAATATTAAATTTACAATCTCTCATTAATAATCCTGATCGATCCGATTTAAGAGGCCCAGCAGCACTGCAGCCAAGTGACACAAGCAGACGCCTTGAGTGTTTGAAATCCTACGTTGACAGTTCCCTTCAGAAACTTCAGTTTTGTCATCTGAAAATTAGAAAATGTCATGGGGTTTTATAAGAATTAAAAATGAAAATAGGCGGGTGGTAGAGTTTCTCTAATAGCAGCCCCTTGATGAATAGGTGTGTCTGAATCCACTCCTTCCCTTGCCTAAGGAATGAAAGTTTAGGTGTATGTAGAAATTTGTATAGTACTTTTATATTTTAATGTTCTCCAAGTGTTTTGCTCATGTTCTATAAAAAAATCTCCATAGATAAGGAGAGCTTATATTATTTTCCTTGTATTATTTTCAGAAAAAGCAACTGAGACATAGAAGAATTGTGTGATACTATGGAAAGTTGTGAAATTTCCAGCTTAGTCACTAACTATTCTGTGACCTTGAGCACTAGCCCTCGTGTATGTAAAGTAAAAATGTGGAGCTAGAAGTTCACTGTTTTCACATAACTCTGAAAGTCTGTAATGCAACTTAAGCAGAGACAAAATTATAAACAGAATTTGTTTTTTTCTGGGTGTTAAGTGATATAGCTTTCCTCGCTTGATCATTTTGCTTCTTTTGCTGTTATTTGCAGCATTGATCTTTACATGAAGAAATCTAAATTTCTTTGCCCTTTAAAATCCAATTTAATTTAAAATTTAAATGTATGTGTCTTAGAGTAAATGTTGCTCAACCACCAGTGATTTGTTGTAACTGCATGGGGGACACACATAAATCAAAAATGCATTTAGAGCCCTGTCCAAATTATAAATTCAATAACCTAGTTCAAATTATAAATCAAATGAGTTCTGTGCAACTGTCAATCAATCGAAATAGATTAATAACCTCCACTGAAGTGATTTGATGAACTATGGGCGTTATGGAAACTGCAAAATTTCAGCTCTAGTTTGAAGAGCTCTTTAGAGTGTTGGCAGAATGCTTCTACCCACTGGATAATAGGATTAGGAAAATATATAAAACACATTCCATGGGCTTTACTCTGACAGTTATTTCGCTCTCACAACTGCCCTGTTCAAAATGTAGTCTTATCGCCATTATCATCTTTACAGATGAGGGACTGAAGATCAGAGAGGTGAAGTGGCTTGTCCCATGTCACATACTGATAGAATACAGAGCAGGAGTCAATCCACCCAGGGAGTTTTTCTCTAGATATTGATCTCGTAACTGCTACACTAGACTCTTTCTTATACAGTTCCCAGTAGGGAAGGGTGACTCATAAGTGAAATTTCATTGTCAAATTATCTTGGATTGTAAACCACATCTAACGGTTAGTAAATATAAATATTCTGAGAAATCTAAGGCATGTTGGATTCATCTTTTTTTAATAATAAAAATGTTCCTTGTATTATTATTGCTCAAATGAATTATTTTAACTTATCAGTGTTCTTCATTCCACCTGTATGTTTTCCATCACTCAATAAAACTACAAGCTTGCTAAAGTTAGCAGAATTAGAAGGTTTGCTTTTCTTCTTCTTTTTTTTTTTTTTTTTTTGGTAATAAGATGCCTGAGCCATTTATCCTCTACCTGCAGCTTCCTCCTTCTGTAGATGTAAGAAACACCTGGCCTTGTCCTGGGATTTTGTGAGGGTGATAAACAAAAGAGTTCATGCCAATATCTCAGTTTGTTTCCCATAGATAATATATAAGGTTTTAGTAATTGGATTTTATAAATTCATTTCAGATGGGCACCTACTGCAAGACAGCTTCTGTGCTAGCTATCTTCACATCTGATCTAAGTTTCAAAACAACACTGAGGGGTAGTTCTCATTAGCATCAAGACTCCTTAATTCATGAGCTCTATGGAGTTCCTCGGGAAATATAATGAACATGAATAGCCTGTCTTACAGAAACTTAGATGACTCTATTGACCTGATATTCCAACTTCTGGGAATAAAAAAGGTAAAACCTCAAACTTTTACTTCCCAAAGGAAGTATGGTTTCACAAAAACTTACAAAAATTAAGCCTCTCCACATTGCAATAACTTTCAACATTCACCATAACTCCCTGGCCTCTTGGTACTTTAAGGATTCTAACCACCGCAAGAGGATAGACTGTGCACCAGAGAGATAAGAGAATGAGCTTCAAGTTTTGCCTCACACCATACCCTCTATGTTACATTTAGCAGTATTAGTGCTTTTATCATTGTGTATTAGCAGTAGTATTGGCAGCTGCAGGAACAGCAGCATCAGCAGTAGTACTAGTAAATACTTAGGATATTTATTTCTAGCCGATAAGTTATGAACACTTCAAGGTAGCCTGCACCCCTGAGCTCAGGCTTATCTGCAGCCACCACTAACCACCAGCAAAATCACGTAGCTACTGCTTAACAAATAGAGGAAGTTTATCTCTGGTACAACAAGAGACCATGAAACATGATGAAAGTAAAGAGAGTGTTGGTTATTACTAACAGTAAAGATTCATAGGTGGTTAGAAAATAAAAAAATTGCCTTTACTTATGGAAGACCTTCCCCAGCTCCCTACCCAAGGTAATTACTATTCTGAATTTAATGCTAGTAATTTCCTTGATTTTTTTAAGCTTTTTAAAGTTTTTTGGTTTTAGTTTTAATTGTGGCAAGTTGAAAATAGCATTAAATTTACCATCATAACTATTTTTAAATGCATAATTCAGTAATGTTATGGACATTCACATTGTTGTGCAAACAAACTCCAAAACTCTTTTTGTCACACAAGGCAAACTCTACATAATTTCCCTCTTCTCAGACCCTGGTAATTACAATTTCATTTCTTATTTTTTATTTTTTAATAAATTTGATGCTCTAATACTTCATATAAATAGATTCATACAGTATTTTTATTTTTAAGATTGGCTTATTTCACTTAGCATAAGGTCTTCAAGGTTTATCCATGTTATAACACAGAGTAAAATTTTCTTCCTTTTTAAAGCTGAATCATATTTTATTTTATGAATATACACTATTTTGTTTATCCATTCATCTATCAATGAAAATTTGGGTTGTTTATACTTTGACTATTACAAATAATGTCTCTGTGAACATAGTTAATAGACAATACTTTCCTTGAATTTCTTTTTAATTTTATGAACAAAAATATTTTTAAACAGTATATTATTTACCTTAACCTGTTATTGCAGAAAATTATATTCTGAGTTGCATCCATGCGTGCTTAAAAAAGCTTATTTTCACCGTTAACTTGGATTGCTCTGTATAATGACATCTATTCTACTGATGATGGATACTGGGTTATTTCACTGTTTTTTTTTGCTAATATGAACATGCTAATTTGAAAATTCTTCTACTGCATCCTAATGTGTTTTCAACAAACTTGTTACTCCAAAGTGACTAAAATATTAGAAACATCAGCATCGCTATGAGTTTGAAATTCAGAGTACCAGGCCTCATCTGACCTCCAAATCAGAATCTCCAATTTGTCAAGAACCCAGTGAAATTTTGTTTTTCTTTTTTTGAGATGGAGTTTTTCTCTTGTTACCCAGGCTAGAGTGCAAAGGCATGATCTCGGCTCACAGAACCCAGTGGAATTTGTAGGCACATTAAAGTTTGAGAAATACTTCTGTAGATCTGTGCTAACCTATGTGGTAGCCACTAGAAACATACTCTATTGAGCTCTTAAAATATGGCTAGTCTGTATTGCAATATGCTGTAAGTACAAATTACATGATATATTTCAATGACAATATCAAAATTTAAAATATCTCAATTTTTAGCATATCAATATGGCAATCTTTTATAAATATTGGTTTAAATAAAATGTTTATTTAGATTAATTTATCAATTTTTCTTTTCATAATATTACCAGAAAATTTTAAATTACATATGATGCTTAGATTATAATTCTGTAATACAGAGCTGCTCACAAATAGCAGTGGTATTGCTGCACTATAACTTATGTATATCTTTCATCTAGTCTCTTTTGACGCAACATAATTTGAACTTCATTATTATTTTGTATGGTCAAAATTTTCAATATGTGTGTAGAGTTTCCACATTTCCCATTTTACTGCTCACCATATAATTTTTAAAAATTTTTGTGGGTACGTAATAGGTATATGTATATTTATGAGGTATATGAGATGTTTTGATACAGGCATGCAAAGTGAAATAAACACATCATTGAGAATAGGGTATGTATTTCCTCAAGCATTTATCTTTTGAGATACAACCTAATTACCATATTAAGTTATTTAAAAGTGTACAATTAAGTTTTTATTGACTATAATCATCCATATGTGCTATTAAATAGTAGGTCACATTCATTCTGTATAACTATTTTTTGTACCCATTAACCATATTCACCACCACACCCAACTCTACTATACTTCCCAGCCTCTGATAACTATCCTTCTGCTTTCTATGCTCATGAGTTCAATTGTTTTGATTTTTAGAGCCTACAAATAAGGGAAGCACATGTTTTATTTTCTATGCCTGTCTTATTTCACTTAACATAATAATCTTCAGTTGCAAATGACTAATTCATCCTTGCAAATGACGAATTCTGTGTGTTTTTTTGACTCAATAGTAGTCCATTGTGCAAATATACCATGTTTTCTTTGTCCATTCATCTGTTGATGGACACTTACATTGCTTCCAAATCTTAGCTATTGTAAACAGTGTTGCAACAAACATAGGAGTGCTGCTATCTCTTCCATACTTGCATTTACTTTCTGGTTATATTCCCAGCAATGGGATTACCGGATCCATGGTAGCTCTGTTCTTAGTTTTTTGAGGACCCTCCAAACTCTTCTCCACAGTGGTTGGACTAATTATTCTACCAACCATGTACAAAGGGTCTATTTTCTCCACATTATCACTAGCACTTGCTATTGCCTGTCTTTTGGATATAAGTCATTTTTACTAAGGTGAAATAAAATCTCATTGTAATTTACATTTGCACTTCTCTGATGATAAATGATGTTAAACACCTTTTCATATGCCTGTTTGCCATTTGTAGGCCTTCTTTTGAGAAATATCTATTTAGTCTTTTGCCCATTTTTGATCAGATTGTTAGATTTTTATCCGAGATTTGTTTGAACTCCTTATATATTTCAGGTTATTACCTCTTGTCAGATGGGTGGTTTGCAAATATTTTCTCCCATTCTGTGTATTGTCTCTTCACTTTGTTGATTGTGTCCTTTCCTATGCAGAAACCTTTTAGCTTGATATGATCCCATCTTTCCAGTTTTTCTATGGTTGCCTGGGCTTGTGAAGTGCTGTTCAAGAAATTTTTGACTGCACCAATGTCCTGGAGAGTTCCTCAATGTTTTCTTGTGGTGCTTTCATAATTTGAGAACTTACTTCAAAAGAGATTCTGAAGTAATGGATAAATCCATTACAAACCTGGTTTGTTCAGGTTTTGGATTTCTTTCTGGTTCAATCTTGGTAGGTTGTACATGGCTAGGAGTTTTTCATTTCTTCTAGATTGTCCAATTTATTGCCATATACTTGCTCATATTTAAGCTACCAACGATCCTTTGAATATCTCCAGTATCAGTTGTAATGTCTTCTTTATTATTTCAGATTTTATTTATTTAGATCTACTCTCCCTTTTTATTACTTACTTCTGAAGTAATGAATTTATTCATTACATCAGAATCTATTTTGTTTTGATTTTTGCATATGGTGAGAGACGGGTCTAGTTTCATTCTTCTGTATACGGATATGCAGTTTTCCCAGCACCACTTATGGAAGAGATTGTTTTCTCCAGTGTATGTTCTTGCCACCTTTGTCAAAAATGAGTTCACTGTAGGTGTGGATTTGTTTTGGGGTTTGCTATGCTGTTCCACTGGTCTATGTGTCCCTTTTTATGCCAGTACCATGCTGATTTGGTTATTATAGTTCTGTAGGATAATTTGAAGTCAGGTAATTTGATTTCTCCAGTTTTGTTCTTCTTGCTTGAGAAAGGTTTGCCTATTCTGGGTCTTTTGTGGTTTCAGATAAATTGTAGGGGTTTTTCTTTCTGTTTCTCTGAAGAATATCATTGATATTTTGATAGTGATTGCACTGAATCTGCAGATTGTTTTGGGTACTATGAATATTTTAACAGTATTGATTCTTCCAATCCATGAGCATGAAATATCCTTCCTTTGGGGGCGTGTGTGCGTGTGTGTGTGTGTGTGTGTGTGTGTGTCCTCTACAGTTTCTTTCATCAGTGTCTTATAGTTTCATTATAGAGATCTCTCACTTCTTTGGTTAATTCCTAGATATTTAATTTTATTTGTAGCTGTTGTAAATTGGTATACTTTTTATTTCCTTTTCATATTATTCACTGTTGGCATATGAAAGTGCTACTGATTTTTGTATGGTGATCTTGTATCCTGCAACTTTACTGAATTTGTTTATTAGTTCTAATAGTTTCTTGGTGGGGTCTTTAAGCTTTTCCAAATATGAAATCATAGCATCTGAATACAGGGATAATTTGACTTTTTCCTTTCCAATTTGGATGCCATTTATATTTTCTCTTGTGTGCTTGCTAAAAGTTCCGGTACTATGTTAAATAACGCTGGTGACAATGGGTATCCTTTTCATGTTCCAGGTCTCAGAGGAAAGTCTTCCAGCTTTTCCTCATTCAGTGTGATACAAACTATGGGTTCATTGTATATGGTTTTTATTGTGTTGAGGTGTGTTTTTGTCTATCCCCAGTATTTTTAGGATTTTTATTATGATGGCACGTTGAATTTCTTCAAATGGTTTTTCAGCATCAATTGAAATAATCATTTTTGTCCTTCATTCTGTGGATATGATGTATCCCATTAATTGATTTGCACATGAGGTATCACATTAATTTATTTGCATATGTTAAGTTATCCTTGCACCCCAGGTATAAATCCCACCTGTCTATAATGAATGATCTCTCTAATGTATTGTTGAATTCTATTTGCTAGTACTTTATGAGTATTTTTGCATCTATATTCAACAGAAGTACTGGCCTGTAGTTTTTCTTCTTTTTCTTTTTCTTTTCTTTCTTTCTTTTTTTTTTTTTTTTTTTTGTTTGTTTGATGTGTCTTTGGTTTAGGTGTCAGGGTAATACTGGCCTTGTAAAACGAGTTTGGAGATATTCTCTTCTCCTCTATTTTTTAAATAGTTTTAGTAGGATTGGTATTAATTTTTTAATGTTTGCTAGAACTCAGCAGTGAAGCTATAAGGCTTAGAATTTTCTTTCCTGGAAGATATTTTATTATGGCTTCTATCTCATTATTTGTTATTGGTTTGTTCAGGTTTTGGATTTTTTTCTGGTTCAATCTTGGTAGGTTGAATGTGGCTAGGAGTTTTTCCATTTCTTCTAGACTGTCCAAAGTATTGCCATACACTTGCTCATATTAGCTACGGATGATCCTTTGAATATCTCCAATATCAGCTGTAATGCCATCTTTATTATTTCAGATTTTATTTGTTTGGATTTTTTCTCCTTTTTTTTTTTTTTAGTCTGGAAAATGGATGGTCAATTTTGATTAACTTTTCAAAAAGACTTCTTATTCTATCTATTTTATATTATTTTTTAATTTCATTTTTTCTGTTCTGATTTTATTCTTTCTTCTATTTTTGGGTATGATTTACTCTTGCTTTTCTATTTCTTTAAGATTCATTACTAGATTGCTCATTTGAAGTTCTTCCTCTCATTTGATGTAGGCACTTTTAGCAAGAAACATCCCTCTTAGTGCTGATTTTGCTGTATTCCATAGGATTTGGTATCTTGTATTTCCATTATAATAGGTTTCAAATAATTTTTCAGTTCTCTTATTAGTTTTTTTCAGTGACTAGTCACTCAGAAGCATATTGTTGAATTTCCATGCTTTTGTATAATTTCCAAAATTCCGCTTGTTATTTAATTTCTATTTTTATTCTGCTGTGATCAGAGAAGATGCTTAATATTTCAATTTTTTGAATGTCTTAGGACTTGTTTTGTGATCTAAATTATAGTTTATCCTTGAGAATAATCCATGTACTAAGGAGAAGAATCTTTATTCTGCATCTATTTGATGAAAGCTCTGAAAATATCTATTACATTCATTTGGTCTATAGTGTAGATTAAGTCTGATGTTTTTGTTGTTGATCCTCTCTCTGGAAAAACTGTCCAATGCTGTAAATAGATTCTAGACATCTCCAGCTGTTATTGAATTGGGGCCTATCTCTCTCTTAAGCTGGAATGATATTTTCTTTATACATCTGGGTACTTCAGTGTTCAGTGAATATATATTTAAAATTGTTATATCCTCTCATTGAATTGACTCCTTTATCTTTATATAGTAACATTCTTTGTCTCTTCTCATAATTTTGGTCTTGAAATTTATTTTGTCTAATACAAGTATAGCTACTCCTGCTTTTTTTGGTTTTCATTCAGAGAGGATATTATTTTTTATTTTTTCTATTATTATTTTATTTTATTATTTTTTATTGCATTTTAGATTTGGGGTTACATGTGAAGAACATGCAAGATAGTTGCATAGGTACACCCATGGCAGTGTGATTTGCTGCCTTCCTCACCTTCACTTATATCTGGCATTTCTCCCCATGCTATCTCTCCCCAACTCCCCACCCCGCACTGTCCCTCCTCTATTCCCCCCAACAGACCCCAGTGTGTAGTACTCCCCTCCCTGTGTCCATGTGTTCTCATTGTTCAACACCTGCCTTTGAGTGAGAACATGTGGTATTTCATTTTCTGTTTTTGTGTCAGTTTGCCGAGAATAATGTTCTATGTCCTACAAAGGACACGAACTATTCGTTTTTGATTGCTGCATAATATTCCATGGTATATATGTGCCATATTTTCCCTTTCCAGTCTATCATTGATGGGCATTTGGGTTGATTCCAGGTCTTTGCTATTGTAAACAGTGCTGCAATGAACATTCATGTGCATGTGTCCTTATAGTAGAACGATTTATAATCCTCTGAATATATACTCAGTAATGGGATTGCTGGGTCAAATGGAATTTCTATTTCTAGGTCCTTGAGGAATCACCACACTGTCTTCCACAATGGTTGAACTAATTTACACTCCCACCAACAGTGTAAAAGTGTTCCTATTTCTCCATATCCTCTCCAGCATCTGTTGTCTCCAGATTTTTTAATGATCGCCATTCTAACTGGCATGAGATGGTATCTCAATGTAGTTTGGATTTGCATTTCTCTAATGACCAGTGATGATGAGCATTTTTTCATATGTTTGTTAGCCTCATGTATGTCTTCTTTCGTAAAGTGTCTGTTCATATCCTTTGCCCACTTTTGAGTGGGCTTGTTTTTTTCTTGTAAATCAGTTTGAGTTTTTTGTAAATTCTGGATATCAGCCCTTTGTCAGATGGGCAAAGTGCAAAAATTTTTTCCCATTCTGTTGGTTGCTGATTCACTCTAATGACTGTTTCTTTTGCCCTGCAGAAGCTGTGGAGTTTGATTAGGTCCCATTTGTCTATTTTGGCTTTTGTTGCCAATGCTTTTGGTGTTTTGGTCATGAAGTCCTTGCCTACTCCTATGTCCTGAATGGTTTTGCCTAGATTTTCTTCTAGGGTGTTTATAGTGTTAGGTCTTATGTTTAAGTCTTTAATCCATCTGGAGTTAATTTTAGTGTAAGGTGTCAGGAAGGGGTCCAGTTTCTGCTTTCTGCACATAGCTAGCCAGTTTTCCCAACACCATTTATTAAACAGGGAATCATTTCCCCATTGCTTGTTTTTGTCAGGTTTGTCAAAGAATGTATGGTTGTAGATATGTTGTGTTGCCTCCAATGCCTCTATTCTGTTCCATTGGTCTATATTTCTGTTTTGGTACCAGTACCATGCTGTTTTGATTACTGTAGCCTTGTAGTATAGTTTGAAGTCCGGTAGTGTGATGCCTCCCACTGTGTTCCTTTTACTTAGAATTGACTTAGCTATGTGGGCTCTCTTTTGGTTCCATATGAAGTTTAAGGTGTTTTTTTTCCAGTTCTGTGAAGAAGGTTATTGGTAGCTTGATGGAGATAGCATTGATTCTGTAAATTACTTTGAGCAGTATGGCCATTTTCACAATATTGATTCTATCTAACCATGAACATGGAATGTTTCTTCATCTGTTGGTGTCCTCTCTTACTTCATTGAGCAGTGATTTGTAGTTTTCCTTGAAGAGGTCCTTTATGTTCCTTGTTAGTTGTATTCCTAGGTATTTTATTCTCTGTAGCAATTGCGAATGGCAGTTCGTTCTTGATTTGGCTCTCTTTAAGTCTGTTATTGGTGTATAGGAATGCTTGTGATTTTTGCACATTGATTTTGTATCCTGAGATTTTGCTGAAGTTGCTTATCAGTTTCAGGAGTTTTTGGGCTGAGACAATGGGGTCTTCCAGATATACTATCATGTCGTCTGCAAATAGAGACAATTTGGCTTCCTTCTTTTCTATTTGAATACACTTTATTTCTTTTTCTCCACTGATTGCTCTGGCTAGAACTTCCAGTACTATATTGAATAGGAGTGGTGAGACAGGGCATCCTTGTCTAGTGCCAGATTTCAATGGGAATGCTTCCAGTTTTTGCCCATTCAGTATAATATTGGCTGTTGGCTTGTCATAAATAGATTTTATTATTTTGAGATACGTTCTGTCAATACCAAGTTTATTGAGGGTTTTTAGCATAAAGGCCTCTTGAATTTTGTCAAAGGCCTTCTCTGCATCAATTGAGATAATCATGTGGTTTTTGTTTTTGGGTCTTTATGTGGTGAATTACGTTTATAGACTTGTGTATGTTGAACCAGCCTTGCATTCCCGGGATGAATCCTACTTGATCATGGTGGATAAGCTTTTTGGTGTGCTGTTGCAATCAGCTTGCCAGTATTTTATTGAAGATTTTTGTGTCTATGTTCATCATGGATATTGGCCTTAAGTTTTCTTTTCTTGTTGAGTCTCTGCCAGGTTTTGGTATCAGGATGATGTTGGTCTCATAAAATGATTTGGGAAATATTCCTTATTTTTGGATTATTTGAAATAGTTTCAGAAGGAATGGTACCAGCTCCTCTTTGTGTGTCTGGTAGAATTCAGCTGTGAACCCATCTGGACCTGGGCTTTTTTTGTGTGGTAGGCTTTTAATTGCTGCCTCGACTTCAAATCTTGTTATTGATCTATTCATGGTTTTGACTTCTTCCTAGTTTAGGCTTGGGAGGATGCAAGTGTCCAGGTATTTATCAATTTCTTCCAGGTTTACTAGTTGATGTGCATAGAGATGTTTGTAATATTCTCTGATGATGGTTTGAATTTCTGTGGGATCTGTGGTGATTTCCCCTTTATTGTTTTTTCTTGCATCTATTTGGTTATTCTCTCTTTTCTTTTTTATTTATCTGGCTAGTGGTCTGTCTATTTTGTTGATCTTTTTGAAAAACCAGCTCCTGGATTTATTGATTTTTTGAAGGGTTTTTTTGTGTCTCTATCTCCTTCAGTTCTGCTCTGATATTAGTTATTTCTTGTCTTTGGCTAGCTTTTGAGCTTTTTTGATCTTGCTCCTCTAGCTCTTTCAATTTTGATGATAGGGTGTCCATTTTGGATCTCACCACTCTTCTCATGTGGGCACTTATTGCTATATATTTTCCTCTGGAGACTGCTTTAAATATGTCCCAGAGATTCTAGTATGTTTTGTCTTCATTCTCATTGGTTTCGAAGAACTTCTTTATTTCTGCCTTCATTTCATTGTTTATCCAATCAACATTCAAGAGCCAGATGTTCAGTTTCCATGAAGCTGTGTGGTTCTGAGTTAGTTTCTGAATTCTGAGTTCTAACTTGATTGCACTCTGGTCTGAGAGACTATTTGTTATGATTTCCATTCTTTTGCATTTGCTGAGGAGTAATTTACTTCCAATTATGTGGTCAATTTTAGAGTAGGTGTGATGTGGTGCTGAGAAGAATGTATATTCTGTAGATTTGCGGTGGAGAGTTCTGTAAATGTCTATCAGGTTTGCTTGTTCCAGGTCTGAGTTCAAGCCCTGGATATCCTTGTTAATTTTCTGCCTGGTTGATCTGTCTAATATTGACAGTGGAGTGTTAAAGTCTCCCACTATTATTGTGTGGGAGTCAAAGTCTCTTTGTAAGTCATTAAGAACTTGCCTTATGTATCTGGGTGCTCCTGTGTTGGGTCCATATATATTTAGAATCATTAGCTCTTCTTGTTGTATCGATTTTTTTTTACCATTATGTAATGTCCTTCTTTGTCTCTTTTGATCTTTGTTGCTTTAAACTCTATTTTGTCAGAGATGAGAATTGCAACTCCTGCTTTTATTTTGCTCTCCATTTGCTTGGTAAGTCTTCCTCCATCCCTTTATTTTGAGCCTTCGTGTATCCTTGCATGTGAGATGGGTTTCCTGGATACAGCACACTGATGGGTTTTGGCTTTTTATTCAATTTGCCAGTCTGAGTCTTTTGATTGGTGCATTTAGCCCATTTATATTTAGGGTTAATATTGTTATGTGTGAATTTGATACTGCTGTTTTGTGACTAGCTGGCTGTTTTGCCCATTAGTTGATGCAGATTCTTCATTTTGTTGGTGCTCTTTACCATTTGGTATGCTTTTGGAGTGGGTGGTACTCGTTGTTCCTTTCTATGTGTAGTGCCTTTTTCAGGAGCTCTTGTAAAGCAGGCCTGGTGTTGACAAAAATCTCTGAGTACTTGCTTGTTCGCAAAGGATTTTATTTTTCCTTCACTTATGAAGCTCAGTTTGGCTGGATATGAAATTCTGGGTTGAAAATTCTTTTCTTTAAGGATGTTGAATATTTGTCCCCACTCTCTTCTGGCTTGTAGGGTTTCTGCTGAGAGATCTGCTGTGATTTGATGGGATTCCCTTTGTGGGTAACCCGATCTTTCTCTCTGGCTGCCCTTAAAATTTTCTCCTTCATTTCGACCTTGGTGAATCTGATGATTATATGTCTTGGGGTTGCTCTTCTTGAGGAATATCTTTGTGGTGTTCTCTGTATTTCCTGGACTTGAATATTGGTCTGCCTTGCTAGGTTGGGGAAGTTTTCCTGGATAATATCCTGAAGAGTATTTTCCAGCTTGGATTCATTCTCTTCGTCACATTCAGGTACACCTATCAAACATAGATTAGGTCTCTTCACATAGTCCCACATTTCATGGAGAGTTTGTTCATTCCTTTTTGTGCTTCTTTCTCTAATCTTGCCTTCTCATTTTATTTCATTGAGTTGATCTTCAACCTCTGATATCATTTCTTCTGCTTGGTCAATTCCCCTGTTGAAACTTGTGCATGCTTCGCGAAGTTCTCGTGTTGTGTTTTTCAGCTCCATCAATTCACTCATATTCCTCTCTAAGTTGTCCATTGTTGTTATCATTTCCTCAAATCTTTTTTCAAGGTTCTCAGTTTCTTTGCATTGAGTTAGAACATGATCTTTTAGCTCATGGAAGTTTCTCATTACCCACTTTCTGAAGTCTGATTCTGTCATTTCATCACACTCATTCTCCATCCAGCTTTGTTCCCTTGCTGGTGAGGAGTTGTGATCCCTTGTAGGAGGAGAGTTGTTCTGGTTTTAGGTGTTTTCCTCCTTTTTGCGCTGGTTTCTTCCCATCTTTATGGATTTATCCACCTGTCGTCTGTGTAGTTGCTGATTTTCAGATTGGGTTTCTGAGTGGACATCCAGATTGTTGATGATGAAGTTATTTCTGTTTCTTAGTTTTCCTTCTAACAGTCTGGCCCTTCTGCTGTAGGACTGCTGAGGCCCACTCCAGGCCCTGCTTGCCTGGGGATCATCTGCAGCAGCTGCAGAACAGTAAGGGTTGCTACTAGTTTCTTATTCTGCTATATTTGTTCCAGAATGATGCCCACCGAATGTCAGTCTGATCAGTCATTTGTGAGGTGACTCTTTGGATATATGGGGGTCAGGGAGCTGCTTGAGGAGACAGTCTGTTCTTTATAGGAGCTCAAGTGCTGAGCTGTGAACTCCATTATTCATTCAGAGCTGCTAGGCAGGTACATTTAAGTCTGCTGCAGCAGAACTCATAAACCCCCTTTTTTTCCCCAGGTGCTCTGTCCCAGGAAGTTAGAGCTTTATTTATAAGTATCCACTGTGCTGCTGTCTTTTTTTGTTTTTTCTTTTTTCTTTTTCAGGGCTATCCTGCCCAGCAAGGAGGGAGCCTCATCACTGTCTGCCTGCAGAGGCTTTGCTGAGCTTCTGTGGGCCCCGCCCTGCTGCCCTGTGAAATTCCCCAGATTCCTGTTTATATGGGTGTGGTTAGAACTGCCTCGGCAATGGTGGCCCACCTCTGTAATGGTAGACTTTCTCTGTTATGGCGGGTTGCCTTGGCAACTGTGTGTTGCCTCGGCAATGGCAGGCTGCGTCAGAAATGGCAGACTACCTCTGTAGGGGTGGAGTGCTGCAGTAATGGCGGACGCTCCTCCCCCACAGAGCTGGACCATCCTGGGTTCAGCTGCGCTTGCCATGAAACTCTCAACCCCGTGCGTTTCCAATTGCTGTTTTTTTTTGTTTGTTTGTTTTTGTGGGCATGGGACCTGCTGAGCCTGATCACCTGGCTCCCTGCCTCAGAGCCTTTTTTTTTATAAGTTGAATTTTTGACTCTCTCCCAGGTGTTCCAGTCCCCTGCTGAAAGGGCGCTGGGATCTGTGTGATTTCCCATGCGGCGACCCACTGCACTGGCTAAAACAACAGTGCTGCCCAGGAATCTCCTGGCCTGGCTTTCTGTTTCAGTCCCATTTAATCAGATGAATGGGCTAATCTGCCTTCCTGGAGCTCCAATTGCCAGCTTAAAAGGGCAACCAGACCAGTGTATTTTGTACAGAGAGCCACCGCGCCGCAGTGCCAGCTAAACAGCCAAGCCGGCTAAAACAGCTGCATTGGCAATCCATGGGGTTCCTCCACCTGGGAATCTCCTGGTCTGTGGCAATAAAGATCCATCTGGAAATGCAGCATCCACTCACCCTCTGTGCTTTCACTGGGAGCTGCAATCCTGAGCTGCTCCTACAGGGCCATCTTAGAGAAAAATTGCCTGGCTAATTTTTTTTCTATTTTTCATTTTTTTTAAATTTCAGTGTGTGTGTCTTTATAGATGAAATGTGTTTCTTTTAAGCAATGGATCAATGCCTCTTGTTTTTTCATCCATTCATCCAGATTGTCTTTTGATTGGAGAGTTTAGTTCATTTACATTCAATGTTATTATTGATAAGTAAGGACTTACTCCTGCTATTTTATTATTGGTTTTATGGTCTTTTCTTTCTTCTTTCCTTCCTGTATATTTTTATAAAGTTAATTTCTTTCTGGTAATATGATTTAGTTTCTTGCCTTTTATTTTTCTGTATCCACTATATGTTTTTTGGTTTGAGGTTACAATGAGGCTTGCAAATACTATCTTATAATCAGTTAGTTTAACCTGACAATAATTTAACACTATTTGCATAAACAGGAAAAGAAAAGTAATAAAAACTCTACATCTTAACTTTGTTCCCCCCACTTTTTCACCTTTTGGTGTTTCTATTTATATGTTATTGTACTATGTATTAAAAAGTTGTTGTAGTCATTGGTTCATAGTTTACTCTTCTACTTGTGATAAGAGTAGTTTATATACCACAGTTATGGTGATAAAATATTCTTTTTCCCTGTATACTTATTATATACCTTCAGGTGATTATTTATTGCTCATTAATGTTCTTTACTTTCTGATTGAAACATTCCCTTTAGCATTTCTCATAAGAAAGGACTGGTATTGATGAAATACCTCAGCTTTTATTTGTTTGAGAAAGCTTTTTTTAAAATAATAATTATTTTTTTATTGTACTTTAGATTCTGGGGTACATGTGCAGATCATGCAAGATTGTGGCATAGGTACATTTCTCCCCACATTATCCCTCACCATCCTTCTTCCCATATCCCTCCCCTAGTGCACCACCAACAGACCCCAGTGTGTGATGCTCCCTTCTCTGTGTCCATGTGTTCTCAATGTTCAACACCCTCCGATGAGTGAGAACAAGCAGTGTTTGATTTTCTGTTCTTGTGTCAGTTTGCTGAGAGTGATGGTTTCCAGGTTCATCCATGTCCCTACGAAGGACACAAACTCATTGTTTTTTTTTATGGCTGCATAGTATTCCATGGTGTATATGTGCCACATTTTCTTTGTCCAGTCTATAATTGATGGGCATTTGGGTGGGTTCCAAGTCTTCACTATTGTAAACAGTGCTGCAATGAACATGTGTGTGCACGTGTCTTTATAATAGAACAATTTATAGTCCTTTGGATATATACCCAGTAATGGGATTGCTGGGTCAAATGGAATTTCTATTTCTAGATCCTTGAGGAATCACCACACTGTCTTCCACAATGGTTGAAAGTCTTTATTACCCCTTTATGTTTGGTAGATATTTTTGCCAGATGTACTAAAGTTTTTCTTCTTTCAGTATTTTATATATGTGTAATGCCACTCTCTGCTGGATTGTAAGTTTCCCAATGAAAAGACTGCTTCCAGGCATATTGATGCTCCATTGTATGTTGTTTCTTTTCTCTTACAGTTTGTAGTTTCCTTCATCTTTAACCTTTGAGAATATGGATGCCTCAAGGTAGTTTTCTTTGGGTGAAATATGTGTGTTATTTCCTTTTTGTAGTTGGATATTGATATCTTTCCCTAGGTTTGGGAACTCTGTTATTATACCTTGGCATAAACTGTCTTCCCCTGTCTCTTTTTTGACCTCCTCTTCAAGGCCAGTAACTCTTAGATTTGCCCTTTTGAGGCTATTTCCCAGATCCTGTAGGCATGCCTTATTGTTTTTTTATTCCTTTGTCTTTGTCTCTTCAGACTGTATATTCAAATAGCCTGTCTCTAAGATGACTAATTCTTTCTTCTGCTTGGTCAATTCTGCTATTAAAGGACTCTGGCACATTCTCCAGTACATCAGTTTCATTTTTCAACTCCAGAATTTCTGCTTAATTCTTTTAAATTATTTCTATCTCTTAGTTAAATTTATCTGATAAAATTCTGAATTTCTTATTTGTGTTTTCTTGAAATTTTTGTGTTTTTCTAACACAGCTATATTAAATTCTCTGTCAAAAGGTCTTATAATCTCTGTTTATCCAGGATTGGTCCCTAATTCTTCATTTAGTTCTGTTTTCCTGGATGGTGTTGATGTTGGTATGTCTTTGATGTTTGGACATTGAAGAGTTAGATAATTACTGTAGTCTTCACTGTCTGGGCTTATTTGTAGCTGTCATTATTGAGAAAGATTTCCAGATATTTGAAAGAACTTGGATGTTGTAATTTAACCTGAATTAGCTCTTGGGGACACCCCAAGCCTAGTAACACTGTGGTTCTTGCAGATTCATAGAGGTACCACCTTCGTGGTCTTGGACAAGATCTGAGGGAATTACCTAGATTACCATACAGAGACTCTTTTTCTCTTTTCTTACTTTCTCCCAAACATACCGAGGTTCTCTTTTATTGTTGGAGCCACCTAAACCTGGGGGCAGAGTGACATAAGAGCTCCTGTGGCCACCACCACTATGGCTGTTCTGGGTCAGACCCAAAGCCAGGAAAGCGCTGGGTCTCACCCAAAGCCAGCTGTAATGACTCCCTGGCTACTGTCTATGTTTGGTCAAGGCTCTAGGGCTCTACTATCAGCAGGTGGCAACACCAGCCAGACATGGGTTTTTCCTTTCAGAATGGCAAGATCCCCCAGGCCCAGGGTGGATCTAGAAGAGTTATCTGGAAGTCAGCCTTCTAAAACTTTAGAAGTCTACCTTGTGTTCTATTGTATTTTGGCTGAGTTGGCACTCAAATCACAAGATGCAGTCCTTCCCATTCTTTTCTCCCCTTTCCAAAGGCAGAGGAGCCACACCCCATCGCCACTGCCACACTAGGCCATGAGGAGTACTGCAAGAATACTTCTGATATTCCCTTAAGGCCCAAGTCAGCTTGTTGTAAATACTGCCTCACTTGGGACTCACCCTTCAGGACAGTGGCTTCTTTCTGACCCAGGTCAGGTCCAGAAATGCCATTCAAGAGTCAAGACCTTTAATTGGGAATCTAATAGCCTGCTTACTGCTCTAATCCCCTGTGAATTTACTGATACCTGAGGTCAGAGAGTCTCAGAGGCTCACCTGAGTCCCGCAATATAGTATCTGGGTATTGCTGCTGGTTATTCAGGGTCCCAGGGCTCTTCAGTTAGCATGTGATAAACGCTTCTGAGACTATGTCCTTTTCTTCCAATCAGTGGGCTTCCCTCTGGACCAAGATGTGGTTAGAAATGTCATCCAGGAGTTTGGGCCTTGGACAGAGACCTCACAACTTTGACCAGTGCCCTATCCTGCGGTAGCTGAGATGGTATCCTAGATGCAAGACTGAGTCCTCTGCATTCTTCCCTCTCCTCTCAAGTGGAAGGAATGGGTCTCCTTTTGAACAACAAGCTGTGCCTGAGTTTGGGGAAAGGATCATGCCAGCACCGCCTTGGCTTCCCTAGCTAGTATCTCAGTATATCACATGCCCCACACAGTCCACTGTCTCTGGAGCTAGTTCAGCATGAAGACTTGAGTAAGAATTGCAGTCCATATGGCCTAGACCGCCTTTCAAGTTTACTTGGAGACACAGAGTCTATAGCTTTCAGTGGTGAGGTTTACAGGCATTCCATTTTAGACCACTAGGATCAATAATTTCCCTCTGGCTAGGGCTGGCTAGGGCTGGTTTAAATGCTCCCTCCATGGCTAGAGCATTAGTTCAGTTTGACCCACCCCTCCTTTCTGCTCTAACAGGACAGAACTTAGTTAAATGCTTCACAAATGTGTTCTCTTTCTCCCAAAACCCAGAGAGGCTCTCCACATCAGGCATCCTACCATGCACATGTGTGTGGGGGGAGAAGGGTGGGCGTCAGTGATTCAGAAGTGTTTTTTTCTTTCTCTCTGCAGTGCCTGTTTCAGTGATATGAAATTAAAACCAGGTACTATGAACGCTCACCTGATTGCTGGTTTTTATGAAGGTTTTTTGTTCTGTACAGATAGTTGTTAAATTGATGTCATTGTAGGCAGGACGATTGGTGCAGCTTTCTATGCCACTATCTTTCTCTGCTTCTTCCAACATCTTATTGCTCACCATTTCTTCTGGTATTTCCAATATATCATCTAAGATAACTTTTCTTACATAGTCTATTCTTTGTAATTTTATCTAATTAATAATCAATGGTAAACTCCATTTTTGTTTTTCTGAACATGACTGTTTTAATCTAATTCTTGATAAATATATTTAATACAAATAAAATTCTAGGTTGACTTTCATTATCTTTCTCATTTTTGAGGCTATTAGTCCGTTCCCTGGTGACTTCCATTCTTGCTAAAAGCTCAGTTCTTTTGTTTAAATTCAATTTTTAGTAAGAGAACTTTAATTGAATTTTTTTAATATGCACATTTATTGTCCTGTTTTGTTCAAAAATAAATTCTAGTTTTATATCACTTATATTTTTCCTAAACCAGAGACATTGAATGTAGTCTATTCCTCCTTAGTTATCTAATCTTTATAAATGTAAATTATAACTCTCTCCAGTGCCTTCCCACTCTATACTCAACTGCTTATCTTAGCCACCATACCAAAAATCTGATCTATGTCCATAACATTTTCAAGTCTCTAGGTTCTAGACTTAAGGCCTTGCTCATTTTGCACCGGATATAATTTCATTTATTTCTCCTCTTCTTCTTTTTCTTCTCCATCTTCCTCTTTTTCAAAAATTTAAGGATTAGTTTATGTATGAAAATTTGAATAATTTTAACTGTGTAGTTTGATGAATTTGTGTCTATGTAGATACTAGGTATATGGATACACATAATACACATATACTATATGCACCCACTATGTGTATGAATAGAAATACACACAAATATATACATATGTATCTACTGTCTATATCAAAATTTAGAACACTTATAACATCCTAGCAGGCTCCCTTATCTCCCAAATAGTTGATATGTCACAAAGACAAATGTTATTCTCACCTTTATTAGGATAGATTTATTTTGCTTGGTTTTAAATTTTGTTTAATGCAATGATACTATATGCACTCTTTGTATGTGATGTCCTTCTTCAACAGTTTTGTAGGAATCATTCATTGTTTTGTACAGTAGAGATACATTTATTTATATTTACATGCAGTATTCTCTTGTGTGATTATTCCAGAATTTATTCATGAATTATTCTGTTGGTAAACATTTGTATTATCTTCATTTTCTTGCTGTTATAAATAAAGCTGCTGTGAACATGTGTGTGCATGCTTTTGATGTGCATGCATATTAATGTTGTGGAATTATATAGATAGGCAGGAGAGTAATTCCTAGGTCACAGAATATACGCATGTTTAGCTTTAAAAGATGTTGAGAAACAAGTTTTTGTCAAGCAGGTTTATCAATCTCAATTCCAGTTGTGCTACATCCTTGCCAATGCTTAATATTTTTAGCAATTTTACTGCAGTCGTTCTGTTGCTAAGCCCTATTTTTAACTTTTTTGAGGCACTATGACTGTTTTCAAACTGTGAACAATCAACAGATATTAGGTAGAACTTAGATCCTGAATTACTGAATTATACTTTAGCAGTCACAATAATGTAAGCCAAAAAATAGGAATGGAAATACATAGAGAATAGCTCTTTTGTGCTCTCTCTTGCTCTCTGTCTCTGCCTATGTGTCCATCTCTATTTCTGTCTCTCTCAAGACACACACACATACACTCAAACAATCCCCTTTGTAATATACATATTTATTTAATTATATGTTACCTATATAAATATATTATATATGTTTTATTAAAGTACAAATGGATTAAAAAATGGGATGAATGCTGTAACTACTTGTAATATATATATTTATAAGTATACACTGATTTAATTATATATCACATATATACATATTACATAAATATATATAGAGATATAGATTTATTATCTAAGTACAAATGGATTGAAAAACATGGGCTGAACAATGTAACTAGTTGTTAATTACTGTAATTTGTATAACAAATAGAAGCCTAGCTGCAACACAAACCATATTTTAGGAATATCAATTTCAATTAACATGCGGATTTAAGTTATTAGCAGCAGACTATAGAGGCACTGTGGGTATAAAAAAAACCAGTGAGGATAGAGCAGGCTGCCTTCTCCTGGGACGAACATTCACAGATAGGGAGTTAGAACTAAATGGATATTATTCTGAAAAAAGTCAAAGAAAGGAGGAATTCCAAAAGGGCTGTAAAAATGAAAACCACAGTTGTTCTGTGAGCTCAAAAGAGGTGTGGTTTTTTGTAGTTTTAATTGTAGGAATCAGAGAGAATGAATAAAAAATATGCTATTTTATGAAGAAAGAAGAAGAATTCAATCGGTAAAATAAATGGTAAAAGTTTTTTTTTTTTTTTTTTTTTTTTAGGTTGAAGAAAGAGCCTCAGAAAAGACTATCTTTGTGTTATAAAAGTGTATAGATTGATTGATTCATTGATTTTTAAGTAGAAGTTCAGTTTTCTTTGGTTGAAATAAAAGTTACCGAATAATAAGATAGATCCTGGCATAGATGTGGAAGATTTACTGACTAAATAGAACAATAGAATAGAAGGATGAAAGAGTAAATGAATGAGTCTATTAATGAGTGAATAATCAATAAATTAGTAATAGGAGGTTTTTGGGTCACAGTTCTCCAGGGATTACTTGTGTTGTTGTGTGTCTTGTGAGTAAACCACTGATTGCCCTTTTATTCCCTAGGGCTTTCTTCTTAAGAATGTTTTGATAGTGAACAGCTTTGTAAAATAGAGGTTTTTCAGAAACAAAATGAAATTTTGCTTACTGTCCAATAAAATAAAGAGGAAGTCTGGGCATAAAGGCAGATTGGTTTGCAGGACATTTAAGAAGCTTCAGATTCCCTAGGCTCTGGGTTCCTTGCTGTGATGCACACCCACTGTGATGCAGTATCTATGCATCACCACAAAGAACTTGCAGGACTTTAGGGGCAAGGGCAGATACAAAATATGCTCCTGCTGTACCACGAGTAAATCTCACAACCAGATGTTTCATGTATTCTATTCCATCCCTGTAACTGGCAGACTAACTGGTTAGCTTACAAGTAGCATAAAATCTCAGACTCTTCTTGACAAAAGTAGACTTAAAAAAAAAATAAAGCTACATCAAGAGCTTTGGTTGACTTTTAAGAGGCTTCACTGAATTTAGCATTTAAATTACTTTCACTTTAATATGATGTCTTTTGTATTTATTTTTACTTCTCGACACACTCTCAAATGTACATAACACATTCTGGCCTCAATCCCTTGCATAAACCTATTAGTCTGCTGCTTTATTGTAGGCTCTATACAACTAGAGAGGGTAAACATTTTGTTTATCGGTAAGTCCCAACCATGTGTTCTCATACATATTTTTTACGTATAATGCCTTCTACCTATTTCCACTTTTCTGCTTCTTTTTCTTTTCATTCACTCATTCATTTATCATGTATTAATTCATTCACCTGTTTCTTTTTTGATTCTTTAAAGTCAATCTGCATTCAAGATCAACTGAGCTTCAGCTTTTCCATTAAGCTCTACTGACCATTACAGCCATAACTGATTGTTCTCTGCTTAAACTCCTACCATATACACACTATACTGTTCTTCAATGTTTCTGATTTTCCCAATGACTCTGGATTTATCAAAGGCAGACATATTATGGCATGTGTCTTCTAAAAGTTATCCATTGACATGATACAATCTAGACATAGAATCTCAAAACTGTAATTTAACGTATTCTCTCTCACCAGCTAATACACATACAAACACATATATACACACAGTCCTGATGGCACATCAGTATCCAGTAATTTATTCTGGTAAAAATTGAAACAGTAAAGAGGACAAAGTAATGTAAGTGATAAATGCTCCAGGAAATGGCCACTGAACTTTTCCTCTAATTTACCGGAATAATGGTAAATCCATAATTATCTGAAGTATGAGTGCAATACCACATTTCTTAATTTTGCCCATGATATAAAAAGACTCTTTCCTTACCTTGTCTTTGTCACCATTTTTTTTTTTTTCTGTGAGAGAAGCCAAGTGGTCTGAAGTTATGCTGGTGCACAAAGCATTTTAAAATAGCCTTCATTTACAAGCAATCATCTATGAAGGACTAACATTTAAGGAACCTTGCTGTGTCCTTTTTTTGAGATTACAGCTTCCATACAAGTGACAAATATATTTAGATGGAACATAAAGTGTTCTCTGTACAGTTTTTGATTTGTATAGTTAGCACCCATATCTTTTAGAATAAAATGCCCAAATGAGAAATGTTGAAGAATACTAATAACTTCTAATAAATAACTAAAATAATAGATATTGTCCCAGAAGGGCAACAGCAGGCTGTCTTTCTAGGGAATACATGTGAGTAAGTAATTTATATTTCCTTTCTAAGGAAATATTGTAAATAAGTTTTCTTGTACTTTTCTTTATTCCCTCAAAAATTTCAGAGAAAAACAGACTGAAATGACAGAAATAATTCTAATAGTTTCTCTTATATCTACTTTTTCTAGGAAAATATTTTGTGTGGGAACACTCTAAAAAATAAATTTTAAGTAACATTTCAATTGTACTTTATCTTATATATTTCTTGTGGCCAAATCCCTAGTGATCTAGTAGACCTGTGATTAAAAGAGCATTATATAGCTATTTCCTCATTAAGAAGATGACAAATATTGAATTATATACATATAAAACATATATACGTTACATACTATATATGTCATAGATAAAATATAATAGGACAAAAATATAGCTCTGTATTCTTTTTTTTGAGATGGAGTTTTGCTCTTGTTGCCAGGCTGGAGTGGAGTAATGTGAACTCAGCTCACTGTAACAACCGCTGTCTCCTAGGTTCAAGCGATTCTCCTGCCTCAGCCTCCGGAGTAGCTGGGATTACAGGTGCCTGCCTGCCACCATGCCCGGTAAATGTTTTGCATTTTTAGTAGAGACAGGGTTTCACCATGTTGGCCAGGCTAGTCTTGAACTTTCCTAAGGTAATCCACCCACCTCGGCCTCCCAAAGTGCTGGGATTACAGGTGTGAGCCACTGTGCCTGGCCAGCTATATACTAGTCTAATTAGAAATATAATCTAAGAAAAGTGCCTTGTATTTGGTGATTTTTTCTCTTTATTATATGTATAGAAATCAACATTCTAGATCAACATAAATAAAAATGAGTATTTCCTCTATTAGAGGAAAGCATCTTGTATAAAGATTTGCTCTCTGGCATTCGTTAAACATTTAGACCACTAAGCTGAAGATTGTCTTTAGTATAACACAGGAGTTTTCTGGATATTGAGGTAGCAGCATGAGTGCAAATGAAAGTTTAGATCTGAGTAGTGACTTAGAAACCATGTAGTGACTTATTTTACAGATGATAATACTAAAACCCAGGGATGTGCAGTGAGAAAGCCAGATTTATAAAAAGACCTGGGGTCCAGAATCCAGATTTCCTCATTTTAGGAATATAGTGTCTTTTTGTTTGTACATTTAAACTCATAAATTGAAATAAAGTATATCAAGGTACAGGCATTTTATTCCTTTTTAAATATAATAACCTCCTTTTCCAAAACAATTACTTTCCACTGAAAAGTAATTTAAATGCTAAATTCAGTGAAGCCTCTTAAAAGTCAACCAAAGCTCTTGATGTAGCTTTTTTTTTTTTTAGGTTTACTTTTGTCAAGAAGAGTCTGAGATTTTATGATACTTCGAAGCTAACTAGTTAGTCTGCCAGTTACAGGGATGCTAATAAAATACATGAAACATCTGGGTTTGAGATAAAGATATTTCTTACTTATGGTACAGCACGAGTGTATTTTGCATCTGCACTGGCCCCTAAAGTCCTGCAAGTTCATTGTGGAGGTGCAGAGACACTGCATCACAGCAAGGAACCCAGAGCTTAGGGAATCTGAAGCTTCTTAAATGTCTTGCAAACCATTCTGCTTCACTTCACATCTATAAGATATTTGAAGTGTAGCAGTATCAGGAACTTAAGCAAAGTGACACAGATTTTAGTGTCCATGCAAAAAATAGAAACTGAATTATAAGATTTAGTACAGTATTCTTTCAGCCGCATCAAAAATCTCAACAGAAAAGTTTAGGACCAGATAATGGAAAATCTTAAAAGTGGGTCTACAATAGTAGAGCTAATATATGTAATATTATAAGATGTTGTGCTGAGTATCTTTTGTGTCTATAACATTTATGATTACATTTAGAAATATTAAGTAGCAATTTTCTTAACCATGTCTATTAAATGGCATACATTATGGTATCTTTCTTTCACCTTATTTGATTTCTTTCTAAGTTTATTGCATTGGTTTTCATATAAGGGATTGATTATGCATTATGTAGAATTTGTCAGAACTAAAACCAATTATAGACAATATCAACCATGAGAAATCATCTATGTATACATCTCATATGACACGTATTGTGAATATTTTTGGCAGACATATAAATTCTATTTCAAAATTAACTATAAGGCAAGACATGAATTGTTTCAAAGAGAGACATAATTTGCTATGCTTAGTTTTCTTACTGGCTCATATGTACTCTCGGAAATTCATCACAGAAATTTCTTATGGAATACTTATTCGTTGCTCCTAGTACATAGAATATATGCTACAGAGCAGCAACTCTCTGTTTCATGCCTTTTAAGGACAATAAAGGAAAGCAGGATGAATTGCCATAAGTTCAGAAAGAGGAAAACTTCTGAGATTTCTTACTGATGACTTCCCTGGGTGACCCACTGGTTTCCTGCTAGCAGAAGATGTGTTGTCAGAGTCTTTCATTTGAGCAATGCCACTGTCCTATTTATAGAACATCTGAGGTGATGATTCAGAGCAAAGAGAAAATTGTTAACTATAGAAGGAATTTATAAAGTTTTACTAGAATGACTAAACTTAGTGACAAAGGAGGGTGAAAAACTACAATCATTAAACAGTCTGACATTAACCACCTTGAAGTAAATGCTGAGTAGAGTATCTGATACAAAATATGCCTCAATTACATAATGATAAAAGACTGAATTTGTAAATGGCCTTACAACTCTACATGTAAGATATTTTGTAACTATGTAAAAATGTTAAATTAGTAGGACGCCTTTTCTCCCATACAGTGAATCATTTGACAAGGGAAAAATCACACCCTATGTTTATATATTACTGTTAAGATGCAGAAACTCTGCAGATACAAAAAAAAGATAGAATGAATAAACATTACATACCAGATTGTTGATATGTTAGAAGCACACACTGAGTGTTAATTTTACTAAAGAAAATAATAAATAATATCAAGCTTTAACCTAGCTTAGCGTTTTATGATTGAATTTAGGACCAGAATTAATAACCCAGGCAGGTGTGCAAATAGGATTAGTGCAGTCCACCACATAGATTTAAATATTCCAGAATATTAGCAAAAATATTGTCAAATGCAATGAAACCATTAATAGATTCTAGAATCACCATCTAATGACATCATGGAAAAATGAATCTAAATGTATTAGAGGTGATTTAGCTTACCTCATCTTGATGGTGAATTGTATCTCTGATTTACTCTGTAGTCTTGCAAATAATTAACTCTGTTTCTCAATTCTCTCTTCTAAAATGTTTACTAATTTCATGGAGTCTGGAAAAATGCAAAATGATAAAGTAGCTGTAAATTTTTAAATGTGGCAGTTAACTGAATTTCTCATTTTATAGATGAAATATAAAAAATCATAATGCCATCTGTCTCCATTAGCACAAGTCCAGCAACAAAATAAAAGAAAAATAAGCAAATAGATAAAGAAAGACATCTTGTAGGGGGGAAAAAGATATACCCAATTGGATTTCATGGTATGACAACAGTCATTTATAGTAGACAATTAGGGTATTACAGGAGTCACAGGAGTTAGAGGCCCTAATAATTTTAGAGAGAAATTTTGAACCAAGAGCAGCTCAGGCTTGATTTGTTGAAACAAAATAAAAACATTGCTTATTATGTGTAGTAACTCACCTACTAAGGAAGAGCACACTAATTATATGACAATTAGGCAATTGCTGAGAATCTATAATCAGAAAAGTCCTTTAAAGCCACTTATGTCCTGAAATATTGTAGACATTTATTAGATATACACAAGTAGACTCATCACTAGGTGATTGGTATACTGAGCCAGGTTAGAGCACACAGGTGTTTCAAATCTAAGTGTGGGTGAAAATGACTGTAGACTTCACTCAAAGTCACTTTACCTTTGGATTTTTGGAGGTCTTCAAGTAAACAAGTCAAAGTTATAAACCAGGTAATAAAAACAGTGAATGGAAAAGTTTCCACATTGCCTACCTTATGTCTCAAAAAAGTGCATCTGAGTCTTGGTGATCTTAGCAGGTTATACAACAGAGTGAGACACCCATGCATTTGGAGAATCATAGAACTATAGGCTCACTGCTGTTATGCTTCAGTCCTATCAGCACTCAGCAACAACTTGTAAAGACATCCACAAAAACAGTTTGGCCACTCAGAGAGTTATGGCATCATGGAGGCCTCACACGTGGTCTCTGGGTCCAGAAAATCTTGGTATGAGGATACTAGGGCCATCTCCCACTATCTACATTTGTACTTATAGAATTTCCACTTAGGTACATATAGAGGCATTCCACAACGATCACTGACTATGACCTAACACACCTCCATTTTCACCTTTGTCTTCATTTTATAGATGAAGGCATTCAAATTCAAGCAGGTTACATACATGTTTCAAAGTCATGGAGTTAGTGGGAGGGAGACCCATTTTCTCCAGCAGGTTAGTAAGAGATTTGATTTGGCAACCATATTGAACTACTCTGCAGCACTGTCTTTCCAAAAGATACAAAGATTATCTGCCCTGGATAATCCAAATAGCCATCAGACTCTTTGGGTCCATGGAATTGATAGCTAGCCTAATGAAATAATTCTCTGTATGACTTTCAGAAGGTTCTATGACTTCTCTGTTCCTTAGGTTCCTTCTAGTAAATTAGAGAGAGCAATGGTGCCTACCTCAAGGGTAAATTAAATTGCTGGTAAATTAAATGAGTAAATAATTGGAAAGCAACTAGGAGAGGACCTGGGTCAATGTAAGTTGTCTTCTGACTATGTGTAAGTGATTATGACAATGATATAATGATCTGGGTTATGATGATGGTGATCATTCTTCCTTTTAGGGATGGAAGGAGAGATTCATTTATCTGTATGCCCAACCATGAAAAGCAAATAATAAGATATATTGTATCTCACATATTTTGGGAACACATGTTTTGAGTTCACTAGAATCTCATGTTCCAGCAATGACTTATAAACCTGTCATCAACAAAGGATATATTTCTGTCAGTAACTGCTACAAATAACTTGTGTTGTATGTACCAACAACCACTTTCAACCATCCCTACCAAAGTCAAGTCTCTTGTCAAATTCCCTATGCTTCCCTAGTGTCACGTTTCCCTTTGGTGAGTTTCTTTCTTTCTTTAAAGCTAGTATCAAATATTCATTTTACTTGATTTCACTTCTATGAAAATATATGATGGAGATAACAGAATATGCTGTATCTGAGGCTTAAAAATCCTTAGGGATTTTCCAGGTCATAGTCTATCACCTGTTTCCCATCATTCACTGCAAAGGATTTGAAAAGGCAGCATCTGAAGAAAAACTTTGCATATTTCAAATTTTGGCTTACAGCTAGCCTGCTGCTACTGAGAGAGTGCTTTGAAGGTTAAAGCGTAATCATTCAGGCATAGGCACAAATGCAGAGGTTCTAAGTTTTCTGTAGACTCCTGCTGCTGATAGCTAATAGGTGCCAGTGTTTATTTGTTTCACTTAGGAAGTTCAAATTTTATAAAACTCAATTTCTTTCAACAAAACAACAAGGAACAAAATTCTATAGGAACTCTATAATAGATATTGGTCTAGTATTGTCTTTCCAACTATTACTTTATAATTATGATGGTCCAGTGGATATGTACATATTTCTCCTCCGTGATTATGAAATTTATTTTCATTTTCATGAAGAATATTTGTTTTTAAGTTCACTCCAATAAAACAATATAAACAAGAAATAATACTAGTAATAACTGCCATTAATTTAATACCTTCCACTTAATTGGCACTCTTGATTATGTGCATTTTCTGATTAACTTTTCCCATAAGTTTAATAATCTTTTGAGATGAATATTTATGGCTACTTTACTTTGAAAAATTGAGGTTGAAAGAAATAAAATATTTTCAGAATTACATATTTAGCATGAACAGATATGTTCTCATCACCTCTTAACCAAACCTCTCTATGTCATGTATCCTCAACATTTATTAATATTATAAAGTGCTGTTCCAATTTCTTGCCCCCATGTTTAAATGTATATTTTACTTTAGAACTCCCCACCAAGTCTTGCCTTTTTCTCCTATCGTCACTGCCCTAATTTTGAGGAAAAAAAAAAAAAGGTTTTACTATTTCTAAACATGGTATGCTATTCATACCCCCCAAATGTATCCATTTCAACTAACTCATAACAGGGGCAATCTTTATTAAAAGCAATTATGCTTTTCTTATAAGGATTTTTTCTCTTTTGTTTAATACAGGACAATAAGAATGTAGATTTCTTAGTTGACTTAGAACAATTCATCACTTTTCATGGACACACATTGAACACTTCTACCAGCCCACCCAGCATCCAAGCTATATTACGCTCCTCACTATTTTCATTCACACTACAATCATTCATGGCTCCCTATAGGGATAGGAAGACACAAAACATTCCTCTTGACTGGAATGTCTTTCTCTAGCCTATTCCACCCATGTAAAATATATAACTATTCTTAACCATCAGCTGAAAGATATTCCTCCAGGCAAAACGTTAACTGCTTAGCTTTTGAAATGAAACTAGTTTCTTTCTAGGTTTCCTTAGCATATTCACAGCTGTTTCACTGGTTGAAGAATGGCATTAACATTTATCTAGCTATTTATCTAAGTAGATGAATGAATTAAAATGAATGAATCACAGAATCAAACTTTATATCACATTATCAAGAAGTTACAAGCATTCATATATCAGGAGTCTAGAACTCTGAATCTAGTTCTGACATTTCTACTTTGTAATCTTGGAAAATGTCATTAGCCAGTGTGTGGACTGAGGGTATTAATGCGTCACCTGCCTGGGAGCAGGGGTTTGCAACTGATTTCTATTCAACATGCCTTTTAGCTTTAATTCTATGAACCAGTAATTTGAAATCGTCTCTCACTAGGTCATTATCCAGAGTAAAAGAGTTATATTGAATAATTTTTATCTAGAAATGTCTGTGTGCACCCGCCTCATCATTTACTTTTTGTTTCATCTCTATTCCAGTTCTTTCATTTTGCTTCGGGGCAGTCATTGTAAAATGTTAGGTTAGTCACCAAAATGCTGAAAAGAAACACATTTTACCCCTGGTTAGAATAAGAATCTAATAATGATTTATCATTTTGGTAGACACGTATACATAGGCAATGAGTGAAATGTTGAACCAACCGGTTCTGGTATTAATCATCCAAAACAGCTAAGGAATTATTGCATATTTCACCATACACAGACCTCAGGTACTTAATTCACAATACAATAAATCAGTGATCTATTAATCCCTAACATTATTCCAACTCAGTATCAGATCTAAATGATTATTTATGAAACATATAAACTCTGCCGATAAAAAGCAAACATAAAATTTCTGGTTTGGAAAATGGCATAACTTACTTGGAAGTATTTGATTTCTGATTTAAAAAACCTTCCAATTCTATTTGGCTTCATATTCCTTGGACTATCTGAGTACTATTCTAAGACAGAAGCCAAAATAGTATTTTTAGGTTATTAACTGCATAACTAGGAGACTAAAATTACTAGTGAATTTAATAAGGCAGAAAGTTACGTCTGCCCTACCTAAACAGCCTATGTAAATGATCCAAGGCTGGTGGTGCCACTACAGTTATACATATTCTTGTATCAAACTGCTCTGCCAAACCCAGCTTGAACTTCCATTTATAGTGTAAGAGGGTTATTCTGACTTTAGCTAGCCATTCTGTCTTGCAGCCATTGGGAAAAAGAGAAAAAAGAAAGCATTGAAAATAACTTTTAACTTTAAGGACACAACTCAGTAGTTGTACAAATCACTTCTGTTCACATCCTATTAGCTGGAATTTGCTGAGCATGTGGCCACATCTTTCCCTTGGGAGCCTGATACATCTAGGTATTATGCAAGAGGGCCCTGGGCCCAATTAATAATTAAATATTCTATTATTAAAGGAAGAAAGGGAGAATGGCAAATAGTTGAGAGTCTCAGTTAAAACCATGGTCCAACAAAACACAAGTATTCCAAAGTACAGTCCAGTATGGAATGAAATGAGCAAGATGTGGCTCTAAAGTAAACAGGGAGGCTTTATCATGAAGGGTTGTATAGGCCGTTTTGAAAGCATTTGGCTTTTACTCTCAGTGAAATATAAGAGTAGCTGCAGAGTTTCAAACAGGAAAGCAACATAATTTGACTTTTACCTTGAAGGATTTCTCTACTTCAGCTTCTTCACTGTAAAAAGACCACAGATTTTAAAAGTAACATTTGAGAGACCTATTAGTGGTAGGGACAAAAGGAGGCAGAGAAACTCCAGGCAGAAAACCGCGAGTCCCCGGTGAAACCCTACCCTCAAGCTGAAAAGCCTGAAACCACAGCCCAAAGCCAGAGCTTATATCCCTGTTTTTCCACTCAAATGCTGCCTTTTCCTAAACCACCCATGGCCCTGCCCTTCCCCATCCTATGCCTATTGAAACCCAGACTCAGGTGGTAGATGGGACTATGGCAGGATGTTGAAGAGAAGCAGCTGGACTTCAGAAGGACAGCTTGACCGCATGACTTTGGAGAAGAATCTGGCCAGAGACAGCTGGACTTCAGGGGAAGATTACCTACCCACCTCATCCCCTTTTCAGCTCCCCTTCTCATTGAGAGCTACTTTAATTAGCAAACAAAAAAGAAAAAAGATCCCCTGCATTTACCATCCTTCAATTCATTAGTATTACCTCATTTTTCCTGACGCCAGACGAGAGCTCAGGATCCATGAATATGGATACAAAAGGCTGTCATGCTGATCCTTTGGCTTTGCTGGTGGAGGGTAGTCACTTCATCCAAAAAGTCAGAGAGCCCACTGAGCTGTTAACACTTAAGCCATCGCACAGAGCACTATAACATGCCCTCTAGGGGGTTGGGGCTACAGGCACCCAACCTAGATGCTGCCACAGCACCTACATAGAGTATGTTCCTGCCAGAGCCCAAAGGCACTTGTTCCAGCTCCTGCATCCACTCAACTGTGTGCTCCCTTCCATCAAGGGTGTGATGTAGTAGATTTGAGTGAATGGAGTTTGATCCCACTGGTGCTGACTCAGCTGGTAAATTCCAGCACTCTTGCAATCCAGTTCCCGCCTTGTTTGCCCATGCACTCCCTCCAACAAGGAGTTGAGAGTGGCAGGCTGAAGAAACAGGCACTTCTGTCACAAATCCCATGAAGGGGTCAAAGAAATAGCCTTCTCCATTTGGATGTTATTGCATAACCCAGGTAAGTGATCATTATACCTCAGACCATGTTGTCATACTAGAAATAATAAAAGTTTACACCTGGATATATATTGAAACTACAGTCAACATGATTATGAAATGATGTGAAACAAAGGATGTCTTAATGGTTGTTGGCTTGAAAAACCAGATATAAAGAATTCCTGGCTGAGTGAAGTGACTCATATCTGTAATCCCAGAACTTTGGGAGGCTGAGATGGCAGATCACTTTAAATCAAGAGTTCGAGACCAGCCTGGCCAACATGGTGAAACCCTGTCTCTACTAACAATACAAAATTAGCCAGGTGTGGTGGCAGTGTCTGCAATCCCAGCTACTCAGGGGGCTGAGACAGGAAAATCACTTAAACCTAGAAGGCAGAGGCTGCAGTGAGCTGAGATCATACCACTGCACTCCTGCCTGGGTAACAGAGTGATACTTCATCTCAAAATTAAAAAAAAAAAAAAGAATTTCCATCAAGGTAGGGCCCAGTGGTACACTCCTGTAATCCCAGTACTTTGAGAGACTGAGGCAGGAGAATTTCTTGAGGCCAGGAGTTTGAGACCATCCTGGGTAACATAGCAAGACATTGTCGCTACTAAATAACAACAATAAAAACTAGTCAGGCATAATGGCATGCACCTGTAGTCTCAGCTAGAGTCTCAGGAGGCTGAGGCAGAAGTTTAAGCTTTAATGACTTGAGCCCAGGAGTTTAAGGTTGCAATGAACTATGACTGCACCACTGCACTCCAGCCTGGGAAACAAAATGAGACGCTGTTTCAAAAAAGAAAAAGGAAAAGGAAAAGAAGAAAGAAGGGTGGAAAGAAAATGAAAGGAAGGAAGGAAGGAAAAGAGAGAAAGGGAGGAAGGGAGGGAGAAAGAGAAAGAAGAAAAAAGAATTGCCATCAAATGAGAGATGAAAATCTGTAGTTAGAGTAGCTTATGTATCTGGGGAATGTCAGGAATTCAGTTTTCAATACATTTTGTTTGAGATGCATGTAATGTATACCAACTGAGATGCTGAATAGGCAGTTGGAACAAATAGGTTTAGAGTTATGAAGAGACTCCTGAGCTGGACATATAAATTTGGGTATGGAGTGCAAGAAGATGGATGTTTAAACTTGTCGGACTTAGATGATGTTAACAAAGGAATAAATCATAAGAGAAAGGGGTCCAAACTTGTTTCTGCAGACAAATATTGAGAGTAAAACATATAGAGAAGAAAGCAGTTAAAAAGAGAGAGAGAAGTAATATAGACAAGTGAAGAAAGTGAATTAGGAAAGAGTAATCAAACACCTGTTAAAACCTAATAATTAGCTAAGCAAATAAAAATGAAGAATGGCATTATATTCAGAGGAAATCATTGGCAATCTTAAAGAGCTCAGTTTCATTTGCTTGGGTGGCATGAAAATGATTAAAATGGTTGTAAGTGAGATCAGGAAAAGAGGAATTCAAACCAACTGTAGAAAAATTTTTGAGGTGCAAGGAAACAAAAATGGATCAATAGCTGCAAGGGAAGTAGGTTATATATGTATATAAAATAATAGAGAATAAAAATACATTAGGTATTAGTTGTCTATTCATTATTGTGCTGTGGATCTTTAGCACAAAAGCAACAGAAGTTAAATAAGGGAACGAAATAAGTACAACATGGGAAAGAAAGAAATAGTCTGTCACTTTTGAAGATATATGGTTGTCTATAAACAAAACAAGTTGAATGTCTTTGTAATTAGTTATTATTAGCTTATTCTCATTCTCGTTTGTTTTCTGTTATACTAGAATTAAAAACAATTCATGTACCATCATTTACAATATTACATTATTCTGTATTTGTCTATGTATTTTACTTTACCAGTGAGACATATACTTTCCTATGCTTTCATGCTGTCATTTAGCATCCTTTCATTTTAACTCGAATAAATCCCTTTAGCACTTCTTGTAAGGAAGTTCTACTGATGACAAATTACCTGGTTTTGTTTTCTTTTTTTTTTTTTTCCTGAAAATGTCTTTATCTCTTTTTCAATTTTAAAGGACATGTTTTTCCAAGTATAGTATTCTTGTTTGGCAGGATGTTTCTTTTCTTTACTTTTTAACAGTTTAATATATCACTTTACTCTTTCTTGGCCTGTGTGTGTCTGTTGTAAAATCTGTGTATATTCTTATAATGTTACCTTGTATGTGACAAGTCACTTTTCTCTTTCTTCCTTTAAAATTCTAAATTTAACTTTTGACAATTTATTTAAAATGTGTCTCCATATAGATCTCTTTACGTTCAACCTTTTTAGGATTGTTTAGACTTTATATGTATTTTTGTATTCCTCTACAGATCCAGGTCCACCTGTCCATAGACTCTGGCACCATTCCTGGTCATGAAACTCATGAGCTATTTGACCCAAAAGTTTTGGGTGGGATGACAGGTAAAGGGCTGTCATTTTTGTATTCCTCTACAGATTTGAGAAGTTTCTAGCCATTATTTTACTAAATAAGCTTTCTGGTTTTTTTTCTTAATTTTTCTCTTCGCCTGAAAATTTAATAGTGAATTAATTTGATTATGTCTCATAAGTTCCATGACTCTAGGTAATTTCAAATGACATATCAAGCTTGCAGATTCTTTCTTCTGTTTGTTAGAATCTGCTTTTGAAACTCTCTATTGAATTGTCCAGTTCAGTCGTTGTATTCTTTAGCTCCGGAATTTCTGATTGGATATTTTGTATAATTTCCTTTATTTTGTTTAACTTCTCATTTTGTTCATGTATTGTTTTCCTGATTTATTCCATCTGTGTACCTGTGTTCTCTTATAGCTCACTGACTTCCTTTAAGGCAATTATTTTGAAACCTTTTTCAGGTAGCTCATAGACCTCATTTTTTTTTGGAAATGGTTAACTGTGCCTTATTTGGATTCTTTTATGATATCATTTTTCTCTAATTTTTCATCATCCTTGTGGCCTGGTGTTGTTACTATGTGTGCATTTGATGAAATAGGAACCTCTTCCAATTTATGCAGACTGACTTTGGCAGGGATAGCCCTTTACCTGTCATCCCACCCAAAACTTTTGGGTCAAACAGCTCATGGGTTTCATGACCAGGAATGGTGCCAGAGTCTATGGACAGGTGGACCTGGAATCTGGGTCCACAGGTGGGCAGGCCTAACACCAAAGTCCGTGTGTGAGAAGTTCAGTTATAGTTTCCACGGGCAAGTAGGTTCAGTGCCATAGGGCCAGGATCTATGGGTGAGCTGGCTCAATGGTGCAAACCACAGGTGGCCTTGCTGCCCATGTCCACTTGGGGAAATCCTGTGCCTGTGTCCATAATAAAGTCAGATACTCCCTTCACTCTTCTTTTCCCTCACAGAGATAACATAGGCTGGGAGATTTTTCTGGGTGCTGCACTGTGCCGGCTTGGAAAGGGGTAACAGAAGTAAAATAAAATATTTTTTTCCTGCTGTTTCAACTCATTTTTTAAATTCATTTCTGTGTTCTACCTAGATGCTTTAACTTCTCACTTGGATTCAGAATCTATTGAAGGTATTTTCATCTTTGGATGGTTGTAATATTTGTAATTTGTGGGCACATGAGGACTAGAAACTCCCAATGCTGCCGAGGTCACTTCTAAGTTGACATTTGGCTCAACTACGTACAAACAACTTGATATTTTATGTGTGTGGCAGAGATAATGCCAGATGCTCAAAATTTTTATTTTATTTTTCTGAAAATATAGGAAGTCTATATTTCCTAGCACTTCTGTACTTTCTTTTTTTTTTTTCCTATTTTCTCTTTTGAGACAGAGTTTTACTCTGTTGCCTCGTCTGGAGGGCAGTACCATGATCTTGGCTCACCGTAACATCCACGTCTTAGATTCAAGCAATTCTCCTGCCTCAGCCTTCCGAGTAAGTGGAATTAAGGGCATATACCACCATACCCAACTAATTTTTTGTATTTTTATTACAGATGGGGTTTCATCATGTTGGCCAGGCTGGTCTTGAACTCCTGACCTTAAGGGATCAACTCACCTCAGCCTCCCAAAGTGCTAGGTTTACAGGCATAAACCACCATTCCCAGCCCTGACTTGTATTTTCAAAGGGTCTTTTTTTCTCCATTCATTGATTTTCTATCAAAATGTGGAAGATCCAGTAGTTTATTCTGCAGCAAAACACTAGATAGAATGAGTCAAAAGCCCTGAAATATATTTACTGAAGTTTGCCCATTGATGGTATACCCTACCATCCTAACATGCCAGTTTCTTTCAACTAACTTTTAATTTTACCGGCACTTTTATACCAATAGTACTACAATGAAACCACGTGGTACTGTCACAGACTTTCTCCCACTGAAATACACAGAATCTGGTTAAATATCCCCAGTTTTCTACTGGAAAGGGAGGAATAGATAATATTAAAATAGCACAATTAACCCTTTCCTTTCCTTTCCTTTCCCTCCTTTCCTTTCCTTTCCCCTTCCCTTTCCCATTCCCTCTCCTGTTCCCTCTCCTCCCCTCCCCTCCCCTTCCCTTCTTCCCTTCCCTTCCCTTCCTTTCCCTTTCCCTTTTTCCCTTTTCCCTTTCCCTTTTCCCTTTTTCCCTTCCCTTCCCTTTCCCTTTTCCCTTTTTCCCTTCCCTTCCCTTCCCTTTCCCTTCTTCCCTTCCCTTCCTTCTTCCCTTCCCTTCCCTTTTCCCTTTCCTTTTTCCTTTTCTTTCCTTTCCTTTTTCCTTTTCTTTCATTTCCTCTTCCCTTTCCTCTTTCCTTTCCTTTCCTTTCCCCTTCCCTTTCCTTTTTTACCTGCTATTGTACTGTGGGATTTTGGTGCTTGTTGTGACCATCTTTGGAAACTAGTGCTTGAAAAAACCACTTAAAAACCTTTAAAATAATTCTATTTATTATTCAAGTGTTTGCACAAATTGAAATAAAATATGCATTTCAATCACTGTTCGGGTCTCTATGTTGTTCATCACACACACCATATTAATGCTCTAGCAGCATCTTTCTAATCTTCCTAGGATGGAGTTCAGCAAGATATCTCCTTGATTAACATCCTTATTGTATTCAAGTTATTTTCTTAATTATTACTTCATTAAGGAATCTTCCATTACAACTTGACTTAATATTGCAATCTCTCGTCCCTGGGAATTTTGATCCTTTAGTTATCTTTATTTTTCAACTGATCACTAATCTAATTTATTACATAAAGTGATAATATTTTCTTCATGACAACAAGTCTTTGAAATATTTTGAGCTTTGCTTTGTACCCCAGTATGTGCACATCTTGATTTTGTCAATTTTCATAACTGTTTTTTTTTTGGCTTGAAATATATTCTGCTATTGTTGAATATAATGTACATTTATCCATAGATCAAATAAATTAACTGCATTATTAAAGTCCTTTCATCCTTAGTAACTTTTTTTCTGGTAAATTATCAATTACCAGCAGAAGCGTAATAAAAATCTCCCACTCAAACAGTGAATTTTTCCTTTCCCCTGCAGTTACGTGAATGGTTTACATATTTTTGAGGCCAATATCAGTTGTATGTAAGTTTGTAGTTTTTGCATATTTGTACTTATTTAACTGTAACCAGCATATAGATATCCTCTTTATCTTTAATAATGTTTATTGCTTTAAATAGGGTCCAATCTTTATGGAAACAAAACTTAATCTCATTTGCCTTCTGGTTTCTTTTTGAATCTAGATAAATGAAGGAACCAGCAAGAAATCTTAGGTCAGGATGGTGTTTCTCTATCAGAGGCCACAACTTCTGTAGACCATTCTCTCCTACAGCTGCACATCTTGGTTTTGCTCTTTACTTCTTCAGATGTGGTGTTAGTGATGTCCCAACCCCATCAACTACTGTTGCTATTTTGGGGGTGCTTCACATTTCATAGTTTTCCTTAACGTGTTTGTAAATTGGTTAATTCATAAAGTGTTCCTCAATTACCTTGTTTGAGTGTATCTGGTTTATCTGTTTCATGCAGCCCAAGATAAAATAAGAAGGAGTTTGATAGAATATTTCATCACTACATATCAAGAAACACACATTTCCCAGCTGGAATACAGTTATGGGCACCTTACCTTCCATAAACAACTCCTTCTAAATCTTAAGAGATGTGATCTAAAGCACACTATTTACATGCATCAATTTTGAATCAGTTCAGATGCATTTAAATGCAAGTGATACCAAATTCAAGTGCTTATACATTATGCCTGTGACATTTACAATTTTTGAACAGAAATCATACAGAGAAATATCTTTTCCCTAGTGAACATTATATGAAGTAATGTATACAAATATCCACATATATATAAGCCAAAGCAAATGTTACAAAAATTACAGTTGCATACAGTATCTGTACTGCACTATGCAATTTTCTATTCCATTGTATGCTTCTTAGAAAATATTCTATTGCCTTCTTACTTTCAACTTGCAGCCTTGAGTTTAAAAAATATTGACTACAACTCTAGGACATTTACACAAAGCCACTCTTAGATGCAAAGTAGTCAAGGAAAATGAATAACTAATCATTTAACCTCTATAGTAGAATATAGAAAGTGGGAGGGGCAGAATTTAAGAAAGCTGTATCATAAACAATGATACCTGCCAAAAATACTCACCAGGAAGGAAAAGCAAGCACCATGTTAACTGGTGAAATATCAAAACTATCTTCATTAAAATTATGATCAATTCAGAAATCCCCATTAGCACTATTTCTATTTCAATGTGATTTTGGGGGATGACTTACAACAAGAAGACAATAAAGTAATATAAGTTATATAAATAATAGAAAGTATGATGTATAATTGTGCTTTGTAAAAATTTAAATAAAATGTAGAGTTACTAGAATTAGCATAAAAGTTTGGCAAGCTAACTAAATACAAAATAAATAGCCAAAATTATTTTTTTAACTAAACGGGCAATATCAAGGAAGAAACAAAAAATAAGTCAATTCACTATTAGAACATTTGTTTAAATTAGCATAATTTATAATTTTCCAATAATATCTATAAAAATTATGTATAGAAATCTAACCTAGACAATGAAGTTACTATCAGAAAAAATACATTACTTGCAGTGTTATTTATATTAATGCTGCCTCAAAATTTTCTTTAAATCTGAAAACTGTCAGAAGTAATAAATGAATTATGTTATATTTATACTATGTAAATTTTCTATGCATATGTATACTACATCCATATAGAAATGAATGAGCATAAGGTAATGGGTTTATGACCTCGTAAGAGGCGAAAGTTATCTTAAGACACAAACAAACAGCATAATCTTGTAGTAGGCAAAAGTTAAGACACAAATAGCATAACCATAGAAAACATTCAATTTCATGAAAATTAGAAACTTCAGTGTAATCAATGACGTTAAGAAAATAAAGGACAAGAAGTAGGGTAAAACTGATCAATATACAGGTATCTGATAAGAACCTGTATCCAAGGTAATTTAGAACATTGTAATTAGAAAACAGTAAAATTAAATCAAATAAGAGACTCAAGCAGACAGTTTACAAAAGGAAATATATGAATGACTTATAAGCACAGGAAAAGTCACTCCACAATCTTAATTATAAACAACTTCATACAAACTAGAATTGCAGGTTATGGCAATTTCTTAAGTTAAACATACCCCTACCTAATGAACCAGCAACTCATAGGTATTTTTCCAATTAAAACAGAAATGTATGTCCACAAAAAAGAACTGTAAAGGAAATATCATGGCAGTCTTATTTGTAACAATAACTGGAAACAACTCAACTGCTCATCAAGAGGAAACTGGTTAAGCAACTGGTGGTATATTTACACTACTGAATAATAATTGACAATTATAAACAGATGATTCTTACAAGCATCATTCTTAAAAGCATTTTATTAAGCCATAGGAACTATGCAGAAGAAAAACATGGCTCCACTAACTTAAAGTATAAGAATAGGCAAAAACACAAATGAGGGGTGATTGTCTTCAGGGATTAATAGAAAATAGATAATATTTCCATGCTGCTGTAATGAAACTATTCTAAGTACTAAGTGGGCAGTTACAAAAGATGTATTATTTTTTCAAAATTTCCCAAACTATACGATTAAGATATAGCTAGGCATGTAGCCGGGCGTGGTGCACACCTGTAATTCCAGCTACTTAGGAGGCTGAGGCAGGAGAATTGCTTGAACCCGGGAGGCAGAGGGTGCAGTGAGCTGAGAGCATGCCACTGAATTCCAGCCTAGCCAACAGAGCGAGACTGTCTCAAAAAAAAAAGAAAAAAAAGATCTATGCATGTTTCTGTAAATATATCTCAATTTAAAATTATTGATAAGAAATACTAAATCATGGCCTAAGTTTATTTATATAGCAGACATGTCTATTGTAATATCTTAAACTCCTAATTAATTCATATTAATTTTGCAAATTTTTAAAAGAAAAAACAAGCAAATTAACCAGTTAAAGTAAAAATTAATTATTTTTTATGTATGGTGGTATGGTTTATTGGAAATAGCATTGGCATAGGGTTTAGGTTATGCTTTTAGTTTTGTCTTGGTCCTACTATTAATTTTCACAAATGCATTAAACATTATGCCATTAATTTTATTTTCTGTGAAATAAGTTGGTGTGCCACGTATCAATGCAACTTCCTTCAGCTCTGTGTTTACCCTTCATTGCCTGCTCTGCATAAATAAAGATGGATTTTTCAAATACTTTTCTTTGCATGATGAAAAGGAAAAATGCTGGGAAGAGATGCTGGTTGGACATTAAATAGGAAATGTCTTTTGTCTTTCCTGGTTCTTGTACATTTCTCTCATCAGGTTCCTATAGTGTGTAATTCCTCCCATGTCTGCTTTCTGCAATGAATAACTTCGCCAGTGTCCAGTTCCTATGGCATGCAACAGTTAAGGGGACCCTGGGCCCAGCAGCTTCTCCCAGCACACACTCTGGCAATGTCAATATGTAGTGCCACCAGTGAGGTACCTCCCTTTAAATGGCCTCACTGCATTTCTTCAGGATAATCTGCAGCAAATTCTGGGCTCCTAAAATCCTTGTGTGTGTCCGTGTCCTAAATATTCCTGGTGTGTGACAACAAATCTCAGGGTATATACCCCAGATAATGTAGCTTCAATATGCTACTTTTTTGTTTTGGTATTAAAACCAAATTGAAAATCTTAAAACTTTAAAGTCAGTCCTAGCTCACAGGCCATACAAAAACATGTTATGGGCCAGATTTGGCCCATGGACCATAGTTTTCTCATCTCTTCCATATATTCAACTTTTCCTGCTCAAATAGCTTCGTGGTTTGTTTTCTGGTTGGATCTAGAGTGAAAGGAGATAGACTCTGAAAGATGAGAGTCTTTGTGGTTTTAGGCTTGCATGCACTGCTCAGGTAATTGGCAGTAAGGAAAGGGATGCTTCTTGGTAATCCATGACATGGAATGACATCGTGGTTAAGCAAGCTGTCTCCTGTGGTTGATGAAGTCTCAGTTGAAGCAAGTGCCTTGGGGGCTCCAGAGCCTGCTACTAGACCAATTTAGTAGCAGCAATGACCAGAAGGACTTTGGTACAAGAGGGATATTTTTAGTACACTTGAACACAAACAGAAAGAAAATGAGGAGTTCCGATATTTTAACTTTAATTCAAATGAATATCTTATTTCCTGTAGATACAGGGATTATATTGCTGAAAATAAAGACATTTAATTGTATAATTGAACTCATAATTTAATCAAGTATCTTATGTGAAACAGTATTGACTGGGAAAAATATGATCCTGAAGTTTGGAAAAAGGATATTTGGTTAGATTTAGATGACAATCTGGAACCTCCAAGTCACTTGGAACCTGCCTTAGCAGTGGAAGTAGCTGTCCCACCACTACTAAGTGTCTGAGGAGACGAGCCATCTTCTAAATTAAAAAAATAGATAAATTTTTTAAAAAACTTTGCTAAATCTATCTGACTTAGATGCCTTAAAAAACAAACGATCATTCTTCTTAATATACACAACTACTCCTTGTGGTCACCTGACCCCTAACAAAGGGGCAAAAACACAACACGACATCTAAGAAAAGAACTTATACATCCAAAGAATTATCTAAAAACTGTGATAATATTTCAGTAGAAATTTTAAGAACATATGTGAGAGAGGATTCTAAGGGTGTTACACCAAGGAGTATGGACTATAACATTGAATTCATTAACATGGATATACTTAATAAAGATTCTGGACTTAAAATGCTAGCTTGTTCAGGTTGAGGGAGCTCTAACTGCTTATTTGTTTGATTGACTTAAACTTGGGCACAAAGTTTGCCGATATTTAATGAGGATGATGTGTCAGATCTTCCTTGACATGATGTAGAGAAATGAATTCAAAAGTTGAATTTATCATATGTGACATGCTAAATAATGACATATGACATGTTTCTCCCAGATGCAGTCAATAAAAAATTCAAAAGCTACATTCTTCAATCAGGTGTTGAGAAATGTATTAATGAGGAGAACATCTACATCCTTGGAAAGTTCTTCAGTTACTCTCCCTTTTAGGCCAGTTATAATTGTAGGGGATGCCAGCATTAAAATAAGCTCACTGAGTTAATATAAGTGACAAGATCCCAGAGTAGCACAGGACAAGTGACAGCTCAACTGCCGAAGACAAGGTGGAAACAAAGGGGTGGAACGACATACTAAGAAATAGAATGTCTTGACCCTCAGAAGTCTTAGGAATGTAATAGATGGGAAAACCGCTAGCATATTGCTTGATCTATATACCATTAAAAACTTTAGTTGTGGAAGCCAAAAGAATCCTGACTTGATTTGGTACACTGAATAGTCACATTCTCAGTCTAATTTCCAGACTTAAGTCAATCCAGAGACCCAGAGCTTCTTGAATAATAAGGAAAGTGTTTCTTGAAGGAAGACTTTGCACTGTTGCTGCAAATACATATCACAAATGTTCTTGAAACATTTCCCAAATGTCAGTGGCCATTGCTAGACAGACTATACATAGGGAAAAATGAAATACCCAGACTTCTTTAGATTATTAGACCTTGCTCTGAAATGACACTAATTTCTGAGGACCCAAAATGTCACTGTTGCCAGAGTGGAGTTCTTTGGTGGTCAAGTCCTAGCTGTAGTCTCAGCTCAAGTCTAACTCAGGGGTCCTAGTTAGTTCATAAAACCACCCTAATTATTATCCTACTTCTTGAATGTAGAAATGGAATAAACATACTTGGGTACTACTGAATTTTCACATTTCCTTTCTGACCCTTGAGGTGAGGACAGTTATAGTGGAAAAGGCTATGTGATAATCTCTGGAACTTTCATTTCCTAGAAAGATAATAAAACCGAAGCAATAACATCCTCCAGGGTGCTCTGAAGATTACTGCCATCATCAAAGATTTTTTTTTAGGCTAATTTCTTTTTTTAAAAAATTTTTATTGCATTATAGGTTTTGAGGTACATGTACAGAACGTGCAAGATAGTTGCATAGGTACACACATGGCAGTGTGTTTTGCTGCCTTCCTCCCCTTCACCCACACTTGGCATTTCTCCCCAAGCTATCCCTCCCAGCCCCCCCCACTGTCCCTCCCCCATTCCCCCCAATAGACCCCAGTGTGTAGTAGACCCCCTCCCTGTGTCCATGTGTTCTCATTTTTCTCACCCACCTATGAGTGAGAATATGAGGTATTTCCTTTTCTGTTCTCGTATCAGTTTGCTGAGAATGATGTTCTCCAGATTCATCCATGTCCTTACAAAGGACAAAAACTCATCATTTTTGATTGCTACATCATATTCCATGGTGTATATGTGCCACATTTTCCCAGTCCAGTCTATCATCGATGGGCATTTGGGTTGGTTCCAGGTCTTTGCTATTGTAAACCGTGCTGCAATAAACATTCGTGTGCATGTGTCTTTATAGCACAATGATTTGTAGTCCTTTGGATATATACCCAGTAAAGGGATTGCTGGGTCAAATGGAATTTCTATTTCTAGGTCCTTGAGGAATCGCCACACTGTCTTCCACAATGGTTGAACTAATTTACACTCCCACCAACAGTGTAAGAGTGTTCCTATTTCTCCACATCCTCTCCAGCATCTGCTGTCTCCAGATTTTTTAATGATCGCCATTCTAACTGGTGTGAGATGGTATCTCAATGTGGTTTTGATTTGCATCTCTCTAATGACCGGTGATGATGAGCATTTTTTCATGTGTTTGTTGGCCTCATTTATGTCTTCTTTTGTAAAGTGTCTGTTCTCATCATCAAAGATTTTAAAGAAGCAGAGTGATAAGTATTCAGTGGGACTGTGATGGACTTACAAGTATTTAATATTGCCAGCAATGAATAGAGTAACTGTTTGGCTATGACCTTCTAACTTGGGAGTAAGTGTGATGACTTTTTCACTTGTAAAAATAGCTATATCCTGTTAGGTAAATATAAACACTTCGTTAAATATTTTATTATTGTATATATTCAAATGCCTGTAGAAGGGTTTATATAAATGGTGACTAGCCAAAGAGATAGACTATCCATTAATATGGTAATTATTATATAATATTAGTACATTAATTATATGTAATATATATTAATATATGAAATTAATAAATTAATTATGATACACATTAACAAATCTGTATTTCACTGCTTGCTCTGGAAAAGTGGAAGTGGGCCTTTTAGAGAATGTTCCTTTGCCAGGTGGGTGCAATATTAAAGACTTTCAATAGACAGCACTAAAAGGACACTGAAGGTGGAAGCTTTTCAGTTCCTGGTTCAAGTATGCTGCTCTCACCAGATTCCTATATCATGCAGTTTCTTCGAGGCTTAGCACCTCATTTATTTCTCTGCCATCAATTGCACCACAGATCATCCCTCTCCCGAAAAATATGGATCTCAGCTGATATGTTTTGGCTATGTCCCCACTCAAATCTTATCTTGAATTGTAGCTCCCATAATCCTCACTTGTCATAATAGTGACCTGAAGGTAGGTAACTGAACCATAGGGTTGGGGATTTCCCATATTGCTCTCATGGTGGTAAATAAGCCTCATGAGATCTGATGAGATCGTGAAAGGGCAGTTCCCCTGCATGAGATCTCTTGTCTGCCACTATGTGAGATGTGCCTTTGCTTGGTCTTCACCTTCTGCCATGATTGTGAAAGCTTCCCAGCCATGTGGAACCGTGAGTCCATTAAACCTCTTTCCATTATAAAGTATCCATTCTTAAGTATGTCCTTATAGCAGCATGAGAACAAACCAGTGCAGTAAATTGGTACTGGTAGAATGGGGTGCTGCTGTAAAGATACCCAAAAATGTGGAAGCAACTTTGGAACTGCATGACAGGAAGAGGTTGGAACAGTTTAAAGGTCTCAGAAGAAGATGGGAAAATGAGAAAGTTTGAAAGTTTCTAAAGACTTGTTGAATGGCTTTGACCAAAATGCTGTTAGTGATATGAACAATAAAGTCCAGGCTGAGGTGGTCTCAGACGGAGATGAGAAACATTTTGGTAACAGGAGTAAAGGTCACTCTTGCTATGCAAAGAAGCTGGTGGTATTTTGCCCTGCCCTAGAGATTTGTAGAACTTTGAACTTGAGAGAGATGACTTACAGTATCGGGTGAAAGCAATTTCTAAGCAGCAAAGCATTCAAGAGGTGACAGAGCATAAAAGTTTGGATAAATTTCAGCCTTATGATGCAGTAGTAAGGAAAAAAAACACGTTTTCTGGGGAGAAATTCAAGTTGGCTACAGAAATTACATAAGTAACAAAGAGCCAAATGCTAGTCACCAAGACAAAGGGAAAATATCTGCAGAGCATGTCAGAAACTATGTGGCAGTCCCTCCCATCACAGGCCCAGAAGCCTAGAAGGTAAAATTGGTTTCCTGGGGTAGTTCCAGGGCAACACTCCTGTATACAGCCTGGGGACTTGGTGACCTGCATCCCAGCCACTCCAGCATGGCTGAAAGAGACAAAGATGCAGCTTAGGGAACTGCTTCAGAGGCTGCAAGCTGCAAATCTTGGCAGCTTCCATGTGGTGTTGGGCCTGCGGGTGCATAGAAGACAACAATTGAGGTTTGGGAACTAATATGGTTTGGCTGAGTCCCTACCCAAATCTCATCTTGAATTGTAGCTCCCACTATTTCCACGTGTTGTGAGAAGGACCTGGTAGGAGGTAATTGGATCGTGGAGGTGGGTCTTTTTCATGCTGTTCTTGTGGTAGTGAATAAGTCTCAAGAGATCTGATGGATTTATAGAAATCACAAGTATTCTCTTGCCCCCCATCATTTAAGAAGTCCCTTTGCTCTTGATTCATCTTCTGCAATGATTGTGAGGCTTCCCCAGCCATGTGGAACTGTGAGTCCATTAATCCTCTTTTTATTTATAAATTACTCAGTCTCAGGTATGTCTTTATCATCAGTATGAAAATGAACTAGTACAGTAAATTGGTACAAATGGGGCACTGTTGTAAAGAGTAGCAGGACAAGTCACATACGAAACATCCCATACACCAGATTTAAAGGAGGAAATGGCTTTATTCAGCCAGGAGCACTGGCAGACTTGCATCTTAAGAACCAAGCTCCCTGAAAAAGAAAATCCTAGCCCTTTTAAAGGCTTACAATTCTAGAAAGTAAATGTGAGAGGGTCATGATCAATGAAGTAGGTGTGGGGTACGTGACCAGGTGGGGATTTGAGGAAGATTAAGCAAGAGCAATAGAGGGCATTTCTCCATATTATGCCTGCCATCTACAGACAGGAGTGCGATTAAGGGTGGGGCGTTTAGTCTTTAACCTCCAGGCCTGGTCTGTGGTGCCAGCTGACCTTGCCACTGACCTCATGCCTGCTATGTCTCAACTTTTACTTCCTCCTCCTTTGAGACAAGAGACAGGAAAGAGGGGTCTCTTTCTTCAAAGATAACTGAAAATGTGGAAGTGACTTTGGAACTGGGTAGCAGGCAGTTATTGGAACAGTTTGGAGGGCTTAGAAGAAGATAGAAAAATGTGAGAAAGTTTGCAACTTCCTAGAGACTTGTTGAATGGCTTTGACCAAAATGCTGATAATAATATGGACAACGTAATCCAGGATAAGGTGGTCTCAGATGAAGATGTGGAACTTGTTGAGAACTGAAGTAGAGGTGATTTGCTATATTTTAGCAAGGAAACTGGTTGCATTTTGTCTCTGCCCTAGTGATTTGTGGAACTTTGAACTTGATCAAGATGATTTAGGGTATCTGGAGGAGGAAATTTCTATGCAACAAAGCATGCAAGAGTTTACTTGGGTGCTGTTAACAGCATTCAGTTTTGAAAGGAAAACAGAATATAGAAGTTCAGAATATTTGTGGTCGGACAATGTAACAGGAAAGAAAAAGCCATTTTCTGAGAAGTTCAAGCTGTTGGCTGCAGAAATTTGCACAAGTAATGAGTAGCCAAATATTAATCCCCAAGACAATGGGGAAAATGTCTCCAGGGTATGTAAGAGGTCTTCATGGCAGTCCCTCCCATGACAGGCCTGGAGGCCTAGGAGACAAAAGTGGTTTCATGGGCTGGGCCTAGGGTCCCTCTTCTGTGTGCAATCTATGGATTTGGTGTCCTAGCTGCTCCAGCTGTGGCCAAAAGGGGCCAAGGTACAGCTCTGGCCTTGGCTTCAGAGGGTGCAAGCCCCAAGCCTTGGCAGCATCCACATGGTGTTGAGCCTACAGATACACAGAAGTCAGAAATTGAGGTTTGAGAACCTCTGGCTAGATTTCAGAGTTTGTATGGAAACACCTGGATGTCCAGGCATAAGTTTGCTGCAGGGGTGGTTGCCCTCATGGACAACCTCTTTTAGGGCAGTGCAGAAGGAGAATGTGGGGTTGATACTCCTGCACCGAGTCTCCACTGGGGCACTGCCTAATGGACCTGTGAGAAGAGGGCCACTGTTTTCAAGACCCCAGAATGGTAGATCCACCAAAAGTTGTGCCTGGAAAAACCATAGACACTCAAGGTCATCTGTGAAAACAGCAGCTTGGGGGATATACCCTACAAAACCACATGGGTGGAGCTGTCCAAGGCCATGGGAGCCCACCTCTTGCATCAGCAAGACCTGGATGTGACACTTGGAGTCAAAGGAGATAATTTTGGAACTTTAAGGTTTAATGACTGCCCTATTGAATTTCAGGGTTGTATGAGGAATGTAGCCCTTCATTTTGGCCAATTTTTCCCATTTGGAACAAGTGTGTTTACCTGATGCCTGTACTCCCATTGTATCTAGGAAGTAACTAATTTGCTTTTGATTTTGCAGGCTCCTAGACAGAAGGGACTTGCCCTGTCTCAGATAAGACTTTGCACTTAGTTTTTTGAGTTAATGCTGGAATTAGTTAAGATTTTAAGGAACTGTTGGAAAGTCATGATTGGTGAAAACATGAGATTTGGGAGGGGCCAGGAGTGGAATGGTAGAGTTTGGCTATGTTTCCACCCAAATCTCGTTTTGAATTGAAGCTCTCATAATCCCCACATGTCATAAGAGGGATTCAATGGGAGATAATTGAATCATGGGAGCTGGTTTTTCCCATGCTGTTCTTGTGACAGTAAGTCTCATGAGAAACGGCAGTTCCCCTATACTCTCTTGTCTGCCACCATGTAAGACATGCCTTTGCTCCTTTTTCAGCTTCTGCCATGATTGTGAGGCCTCCCCACTCAGGTGGAACTGTAAGTCCATTAAACCTCTTTCCTTTATAAGTTACCAAGTCTCTGGTATGTCCTTATAGCAGCATAAAAATGGACTGACACTTCAGCCCTGTGAATGGAGACCACTTTTTTGAGCACTATTCTTCAGTCTTAGGTAGTGTTAGTAACTGTGATTTTGGAACTTTCTAGAGTTTCCTTTATTTCTTACTATCCAATATCTCATTACTCCTGTTCCTATGATAGTTAATTACTTGTTTTTAAACTTCCCCTTGTTCAATTACTGTGTGTTTTGTGTCACCTGCTTGGCCCTTAACTAATACAGTGGTTAGATTATATGATGCTTAAAATCCCTTCTTGCACTAGATGTAATTTTTCTTTTATAATTACAAAGTGAAACTTCTCATTTTACTTTGATGAAATACATCATAGGATATGCAAAGACAAGAATTAAAATACTCTTGATTCATAACACTTACATAACATAATGTTAGACAACATATGTTAATATGTTATAAATTAGTTATAATGCCAAGCTCTATTTTTTCTAAATCATATGACAAATTAAAATTGTTGTAAACTTATAGTATTAATTATATATTCTTTAATTTGTTTTCAAAAAGAAAGAATAGTCAGACTCCTTGGAAATGAGTCATGTTTCTTAATCCTAGTTAAATATTCTGTATTAGAGTGATGTTTCCTTCTTAAGTGCCATGTAACAAACGATGTATATTTGCCTCACAGTAGTATTAAAATAGGCTGTATGTAATTATTTCAATCAGTTTATCATTAATTAAAATAAATTAAGAAAAATTGAAAGCATTATAGTGATTTCATTATAATTCATTTAGAAAAATATATATTTCACACTGTGAGGAAGAGAAAATTAAGGAATATTCCACTTACTAAAATGTAGTATTCAAGGAAGGCTTTATACCCTTTATGATATTGTGTTCTCATTAATATTAAAATGTTGATATTATTGCTGTTTTCAAACTCCTTCATATCACTCCCTAAATACATGTTTCTAAATGATAATCATCAAGTTTACATATTACATGAGGTCCTGCAAAAAATAAGAATTTTTCATACGTTAAAATATGCATTAGCACAAATATCCTGAAGACAAGAAAACACCTCCAGAAAGAAGAAAAACATTGGCAAAAACAGAGAAAAAGTAAGATATAAAATATTAAAGGGAATAAAAATAGTAAATTGATGCCATGGGCAATCCTTAAGTTTTTGCAATTTACTTTTTTAATCTTCTGAATATATTGAGAATACATATTAAAATTTAGAGGTGTGAATACTATATATGATTTATATATATTAACTCAAATAATTCTGATTGAAGCATATTAAACACTTGATTAACTGCCAAAAATATAATACTTTAAAAAAATTTCCTTCTAACAAGCATTATTTATAATATCAACTAGTTTAATAAAAGTATGAAAGATGTGGTAAGCCTTGAAAATAGTATGCCGTAATCTTCATCTATTGATATGCATGCCCTTGTATAATCTTCTCCCCTTGAATGCAAAGAGTTCACATTGACTCAATTTTAATGAATAGAATATGGCAGAAACAGCAGAATATCAATTGTAAGATACAAAATTTTTGAAAATTTCATACTATTCTCCCTCTCTCTCTCTCTCTCTCTCTCTGTCTCCACCCCCTCTCTTTCCATCTCCTCTCCCTCTTTCTCTCTCTCTTTCTCCTTTTTTTTTCTCTCTCCCTCAGACCTCTCACCCTAGGAGGAAACAAGCTGCCTACAGGACAAAGAATGTCAAAACTCAAGAGATATGAGACCTATAAAGAATCACATGAGTGGATTCCTTCCCAGTTAAGCCTTCGGATAACTACAGGCCAGTCAATACCTTGATCACTGCCTTGTGAGAGACCTCGAGTTAGAGGCACCTGGTTAAGCCATGCCCAGAATCCTGGACTCCAGAAACTTCAAGATAAAAAACGTTGGTTGTTTTAGACTACTAAGTTTGGAAGTAATTTATTACATAAGATTAGAAAGGTAAAAATATACAAAACATATATCAGAATGGAAGACAAGACAGTAGACATATGAATATGAATTATTGATTCAGATGTACAGAATACAGCAGCAATAAAAATTGCATATTTAAAATATGCAGAGAGTCCTCATTGGATAAAATAAATTTACCACTTAACCTTGATGAGTCTTTATATAAACTTCAACACCTTCCATAGGTGTTGTTTTATACTACACTTGTATATATCAGTAGCATGTTCAAGAAAATTGCCCATGGTTTACTCATACACAGTGAAGTTAATAATAGTTGCTAATTGTCATGGTTCTTGTGGGAAATCCATGTATGAAGACCTTAAAAGTACACTTTAATGGTAACTGGCATATTTTAAACAATCCAGTCACTGAATTCTACCCCTCTTCTTTGCCTTACCTTTCCTAAACTTCTTAATGATCATGCTTATTTCAGGCTGTCCCATTTCTCCTTATCTTCACTCAGACATTTTATTTTTTCAAAGACACTATCAGAACATCTGAGAAAAATAAAACATGTCTAATAACTTGGAAATAAGCTAAAATAATTTTAAACAACCAAAGCTGATTACTTGAGTAAAAATAAGTCCTTTATGGGGGCCTAAAGACCAGCAAGCCCAGCCAGCCAAATGATACCGCCAATAGCTGTGTACTCAACCCTGGAGCCTGAGACAAATTTACTCACGCCACCAGAAACACCATCAATTCCTGCAAGCCCCATAAGGTACCTGAGGACTGACCTGACATTGCCAGTACAAGCACCATGTTCAGGGGGTCCAAGAAACGTATCACTTAAGGCCTCATGACTCCACTACTGGCACCTGACTGTGCCATCCAAGGACCTAAGGACTGGCTCGCCTGGCCCACTGGTGCTCACACAGTGCACCTAAGGTAGAAAGACTATCTCACTTGAGGTACAGCAGCAATGGTGCGTACATGTGGCACCCAGGTGCCTGAAGATTGGTTTACCTGGCACCTCTGTTTCCATCAAAGCCTCATCAGAGCTTTGAAAACCCACTGCAGCCTCAATCACTATGGAATTTGCAGACACTGCAGTCATTGATTACAGCCAAAGTAATAATGAAAAGACTATATATGTTGCCACTCAGAATGAAAAACAAAGCACATATATAGTAAAAAGCCTTTCCCAATGAAAGCTTCTCTATAATATTGGAAGAAATGATCGTTATACCAGGTATACAGATATTAATGTAAGATCACAAGAACCATTATAAATCAAAGAAACATGATTTGTCCACAGAAACCCAATTTTTCTCCAGTAACAGACACCCAAGAAAAAATATTATAAAATGCCTTAAAAAATAATTTCAAGTAATAATCATAAGGAAACTCAGAGAGACACAAAAGAACACAGACAATACAAAGACATCAAGAAAATAATTCATTATGTGAATGAGAAATGTCCACAAGGAGACACATATTGTAAAAAACAACCAAACAGATTCTGCAAATTAAGAAATCAATGGATGAAATAAAAATTACAATCAATGGTTTAAAAAAACTAGATCAAGGAGAATAAATAATCTCTTAGCTTGAAGAAAGATCATTGGAAATAACACAGTCAGACAAAAATTAAAGAATAAAAAGAATTTTAATAGCCTGTGTGACACATAGGACACTATGTAATGAACAAATGTTCAAATTCTTGGGGTTAAAGAGAAGAAACAGGAAAAAATCATAGGAAATCTATTTAATGAAATAATAGCTAGAATCTTCCCATGTCTTTGAAGAGATATCTAGAGCAGATATATGAATATCAGAAGTCCTCAGTTAGATTCAACTCAAAAATCTCCTCTTGGAGGTACACAATTACTAAATTGTGAAAAGTTTAAAAAATTTCTAAAACCAGCAAAAGAAACTCATACATAGGGAATTTCCATCAGAGTAGCAGAAGAATTCTCAGCAGAAATCATACAAACCAGGAAATAATGGAATCATATATTCATGCTACTAATAGAAAAAACTGCCAAGAACTCTATACCCAGCAAAGCAGTTCTTCAGAAATGGAGGATAAGTAGTCTTTTGGAGACAATCAAAAATTGAAGGAATTCATTAGAACCAGGACCAGCCATAGAAGAAATACTCAAGGGAGTTCTATGTATGGAAGTGAAAGAATGATATTTACAATTATGAAATCACATTAATATACAAAACTCACTGGAAGAGCAGATACACAAATCAGAAAGGAAAAGGAAACAAATGTTATTTCTAAAGAAAGCTAACAATTCATAAACATAAACAACAAAAAAGGAAGAAAGAAATAAAGAATATGCAAAACAATCAGAAAAAAGTCAACATAATGTCAAGACTAAGTATTCACAGATCAATGACAATTTGAATGTAGATGGTTTAAATTCTTCAATTAAAAGATAGACTGGTTGAATGGATTAAGAAAAAAGATCCAGTTATATCATGTTTATCTGTAAAAACACACTTAGACTGAGTCAAAGCTACTGATGAAAGATTTTGTCACTACCAGGCTGGCCTTACAAGAACTCCTAAAGGAAGCACTAAACATGGAAAAGAACAACCAGTGCTAATCACTGCAACAACATACCAAATTGTAAAGACCATTGACACTATGAGGAAACTGCATGAACTAATGGGCAAAACAGGAAACTACCAGCAAAGTGGCAGGATCAAATTCACACATAACAATATTAACCTTAAATGTAAATGTGCTAAATGCCTCAATCAAAACACACAGACTGATAAATTGGATCAAGAGGCAAGACCCACTAATATGCTGTATTCAGAAGACCCATTTCATGGGCAGAGACACACAGAGGACTAAAATAAAGGTATAGAGAGACATTTACCAAGCAAATGGAGAGCAAAAATGTACAGAAGTTACAATTCTAGTCTCTGATAAAACAAACTTTAAACCAACAAATATCAAAAGAGACAAAGAAGGGCATGAGATAATGGTAAAGGGATCAAAGCAACAAGAAGAGCTAATAATCATAAATATATCTGTACCCAATACAGGAGCACCCAGATGCATAAAGCAACTTTTTAAAGTCCTGCAAAGACACTGGCTCCCACACAATAATAGTGGGAAACTTTAACACCCCAATGTCAATATTTGACAGATCAATGAGACAGAAAATTAACGAGAATATCCAGGACTTGAATTCAGATCTGGACCAAGTGAACCTAATAGACATCTACTGAACTCTCCACCCCAAATTCAAAGAATATACATTCTTCTCAGCACCACATCACACTTATTCTAAAATTGACCACATAATTGGAAGTCAAACACTCCTCAGCTAATGCAAAAGAATGGAAATCATAAAAGGCAGTCTCTCAGACCATAGTGCAATCAAATTAGAGCTCAGGATTTAGAAACTCATTAAACAGAAATGCAAACTACCATTAGATATTACTACAAACACCTCTATGCACATGAACCAGTAAATCTAGAAGAAATAGATAAATTCCTGGATACTTACACTCTCCCAAGACTAAACCAGGAACAAGATAAATTTTTGAATAGACCAATAACAAGGGCTGAAGTTGAGGCAGCAATTAATAGCCTACCAACCAAAAAAAGTCCAGGACCAGACAAGTTCACAGCCAAATTCTACCAGGCATACAAAGAGGAGCTGGTGCCATTGCTTCTGAAACAATTCCAAACAATACAAAAAGAGAGAATCCTCCCTAACTTATTTTATGAGACCAGTATCATCCTGATACTGGCAGAGACACAACTAAAAAGAAAATTTCAGGCCAGTTTCTATGATGAACATTGATGCAAAAATCCTGGCAAACTAAGTCCAACAGCACATGAAAAAGCGTATCCATCACAATCAAGTCGGCTTCATCACAGGGATGCAAGGCTGGTTCAACATATTCAAATCTATAAATGTAATACATCACATAAACAGAACCAAAGACAAAAACCACATGATTATCTCAATAGACACAGAGAAGGCCTTCAACAAAATTCAACAGCCCTTTATGCAAAAAAAGCTCTCAATAAACTAGGTGTTGGTGGAACGTATCTCAAAATAATATGAGCTATTTAATGACAAACCCAGAGCCAATATCATACTGAATGGGGAAAAGCTGGAAGCATTCCCTTTGAAAACTGGCAATAGACAAGGGTGCCTTCTCTCACCACTCATATTCAATATAGCATTGGAAGTTCTGGCCAGAGCAATCAGAAAAGAAAAAGAAAAAATGGTATTCAGTTAGGAAAAGAGGAAGTCAAATTGTCTCTATTTGCAAATGACATGATTGTATATTTAGAACACCCCATCATCTCAGCCCCAAATCTCCTTAAACTGATAAGCAACTTCAGCAACATGTCAGGATACAAAATCAGTGTTCAGAAATCACAAGCTTTCCTATACATCAATAACAGACTAACAGAGAGCCAAATCAAGAGTGAACTTCCATTCACAATTGCTACAAAGAGAATAAAATACCTAGGAATACAACTAACAAAGGACATGAAGGACATCTTCAAGGAGAACTACAAACCACTGCTCAAGGAAATCAGAAAGGACAGAAAGAGATGGAAAAACATTCCATGTTTATGGTTAGGAAGAATCAGTATTGTGAAAATGCCCATACTGCCCAAAGTAATTTATAGTTTCAACACTCTCCCCATCAAACTACCATTAACCTTCTTGAAATAACTGTAAAAACCCATCTTAAACTTTATATGAAACCAAAAGTGAGCCCACATAGCCAAGGCAATCCTAAGCAAAAAACAAACAAACAAACAAACAAACAAAAAACAAAGCTGGAGGCATCACAGTACCTGACTTCAAACTATACTACAAGGCTACAGTAATCCAAACAGCATGGTACTAGTACCAAAACAGAGCTATAGACCAATGGAGCTGAACAGAGGCCTCAGAGGCAATGCCACACATATATATTTTTTAAAAATTTTTATTGCATTATAGGTTTTGGGGTACATGTGCAGAACGTGCAAGATAGTTGCATAGGTACACACATGGCAGTGTGTTTTGCTGCCTTCCTCCCCTTCACCCACACTTGGCATTCATCCCCAGGCTATCCCTCCCCAGCCCCCCCCCGCTGTCCCTCCCCCATTCCCCCCAACAGACCCCAGTGTATAGTAGACCGCCTCTCTGTGTCCATGTGTTCTCATTCTTCTCACCCGCCTATGAGTGAGTATATGCGGTATTTCTTTTTCTGTTCTTGTGTCAGTTTGCTGAGAATGATGTTCTCCAGATTCATCCATGTCCCTACAAAGGACACAAACTCATCATTTTTGATTGCTGCATAATATTCCATGGTGTATATGTGCCACATTTTCCCAGCCCAGTCTATCATCATTGGGCATTTAGGTTGGTTCCAGTTCTTTGCTATTGTAAACAGTGCTGCAATGAACATTCATGTGCATGTGTCCTTATAGTAGAATGATTTACAGTCCTTTGGATATATACCCAGTAATGGGATTGCTGGATCAAATGGAATTTCTATTTCTAGGTCCCTGAGGAATCGCCACACTGTCTTCCACAATGGTTGAACTCATTTACACTCCCACCAACAGTGTAAGAGTGTTCCTATTTCTCCACATCCTCTCCAGCATCTGCTGTCTCCAGATTTTTTAATGATTGCCATTCTAACTGGCGTGAGATGGTATCTCAATGTGGTTTTGATTTGCAACTCTCTAATGACCAGTGATGATGAGCATTTTTTCATATGTTTCTTGGCCTCATGTATGTCTTCTTTTGTAAATTGTCTGTTCATATCCTTTGCCCATTTTTGAATGGGCTTGTTTGTTTTTTTCCTGTAAATCTGTTTGAGTTCTTTGTAAATTCTGGATATCAGCCTTTTGTCTGATGTGTAAACTGCAAAGATTTTTTCCCATTCTGTTGGTTGCCGATTCACTCTAGTGACTGTTTCTTTTGCCGTGCAGAAGCTGTGGAGTTTGATTAGGTCCCATTTGTCTATTTTGGCTTTTGTTGCCAATGCTTTTGGTGTTTTATTCATGAAGTCCTTGCATACTCCTATGTCCTGAATGGTTTTGCCTAGATTTTGTTCTAGGGTTTTTATGGTGTCAGGTCTTACGTTTAAGTCTTTAATCCATCTGGAGTTAATTTTCATGTAAAGTGTCAGGAAGGGGTCCAGTTTCTGCTTTCTGCACATGGCTAGCCAGTTTTTCCAACACCATTTATTAAATAGGGAATCCTTTCCCCATTGCTTGTTTTTGTCTGGTTTATCAAAGATAATATGGCCATAGATAGGTTGTGTTGCCTCCAATGCTTCTGTTCTGTTCCATTGGTCTATATCTCTGTTTTGGTACCAGTACCATGCTGTTTTGATTACTGTAGCCTTGTAGTATAGTTTAAAGTCTGGTAGTGTGATGCCTCCTGCTGTGTTCTTTTTGCTTAGAATTGACTTGGCTATGCGGGCTCTTTTTTGGTTCCGTATGAAATTCATGGTGGTTTTTTCCAGTTCTGTGAAGAAATTCAATGGTAGTTTGATGGGGATAGCATTGATTGTGTAAATTACTTTGGGCAGTATAGCCATTTTCACGATATTGATTCTTCCTAACCACGAACATGGAATGTTTCTCCATCTGTTTGTGTCCTCTCTTATTTCGTTGAGCAGTGGTTTGTAGTTTTCCTTAAAGAGGTCCCTTACATTCCTTGTGAGTTGTATTCCTAGGTATTTTATTTTCTTTGTAGCAATTGTGAATGGCTGTTCGTTCTTGATTTGGTTCTCTTTAAGTCTGTTATTGGTGTATAGGAATGCTTGTGATTTTTGAACATTGATTTTATATCCTGAGACTTTGCTGAAGTTGCTTATCAGTTGCAGGAGCTTTTGGGCTGAGGTGATGGGGGCTTCTAGGTATACTATCATGTCTTCTGCAAATAGAGACAATTTGGCTTCCACCTTTCCTATTTGAATACCCTTTATTTCTTTTTCTTGCCTGATTGCTCTGGCTAGAACTTCCAGTACTATGTTGAATAGGAGCAGTGAGAGAGGGCATCCTTGTCTGGTGCCAGATTTCAAAGGGAATGCTTCCAGTTTTTGCCCATTAAGTATGATATTGGCTGTTGGTTTGTCATAAATAGCTTTTATTACTTTGAGATATTTTCCATCAATGCCACACATCTACAATCATCTGATCTTTGACAAACCTGAAAAAAAAAACAAGAAATGGGGAAAGGATTCCCTGTTTAATAAATGGTTTTGAGAAAACTGGCTAGCAGTGTGCAGAAAGCAGAAACTGGTCCCCTTCCTGAAACCTTTTACTGAAATTAAGTGCAGATGAATTAAAGACTTAAACATAAGATCTAATACCATAAAAACCCTAGAAGAAAACCTAAGCAAAACCATTCAGGACATAAGCATATGCAAGGACTTCATGACTAAAACACCAAAGGCAATGGCAGCAAAAGCCAAAATAGACAAATGTGACCTAATTAAACTCCAGAGTTTATGTACAGCAAAAGAAACAATCATTAGAGTGAACCAGCAATGAAGAGAAAGGGAAACAATTTTTGCAATCTACCCATCTGACAAGGAGCTAATATCCAGTATCTACAAAGAACTAAAACAGATTTACAAGAAAAAAAAACATTTAAAAGTGGGCAAAGGATATTAACAGACACTTTTCAAAAGAAGACACATATAAGGCCAACAAATATATGAAAAAATGCCATCATCACTAGTCATTAGAGAAATGCAAATCAAAATCACATTGTGATACCATCTCAGGCCAGTTAGAATGGTGATCATTAAAAAATCTGGAGACAACAGATGCTGGAGAGGACATGGAGAAATAGGAACACTTTTATACTGTTGGTGGGAGTGTAAATTAGTTCAACCTTTGTGGAAGACAGTGTGGCATTTCTTCCAGGACCTAGAAATAGAGATTTCATTTAACCCAGCAATCTCATTACTGGGTATATACCCAAAGGATATATACCTAAAGGATATTATAAATCATTCTATTATGAAGACACATGCACACGTACATTCACTGCAGCACTGTTTACAATAGCAAAGACCTGGAACCAACCTAAATGCCCATTGATGATAGACTGGACAAGGAAAATGTGACACATATATACTATGGAATACTATGCAGCCATAAAAAGATGAGTTCATGTCCTTTGCAGGACATGGATAAATCTGGATATCATCATTCTAAGCAAACTGACAGAAGAACATAAAATCAAACACTGCATGTTCTCACGTATATGTGGGTGTCGAACAATGAGAACACATGGACACAGGGAGGGGAGCATCACACACTGGGGTCTGTTGGGGTGAGCCAAGGGAGGGAAGCAGTGGGGGTGGGGAGGTTGTAGAGGGATAAAATGGGGAGAAGGGCCAGATATAAGTGACGGGGGGATGGAAGCAGCAAAGCACCTTGCCACGTATGTACCTATGCAAAAATCTGGCATGATCTTGCATGTATCCCAGAACCTAAAGTACAATAAAAAAAAAAAGAAAAGAAAGTAATGGCGAAATATGACAAACATACAGCTACCATCACACTGAATGGAAAATAGCTAAAAGTCTTTCATGTAAGAACTGTAATAAGACAATGATTCCTACTTTCACTATTCCTATTCAACATAGAGCTGTAAGTTCTAGTCGGAGCAGTCAGGCAAGAGAAAGACATAAAAGGCATTCTAGTTGGAAAAGAGAAGACACACTGCCCCTCTTTGTAGATGGCAAGATCCTATACTTAGAAAACCTAAAACCTCCACCGAAACTTCTTACATGTGATAAACAGTTTCAGTATATTTGCAGGATACAGAATCAACACACAAAAATTTGTAATTTTTTTATATACCAATATTGAACTAGCTGAGAAAGAAATCAAGAAGGCAATTCCAAGTATAACTACAAAAAGCCCACCTACAAATGCATTTAACTAAGAAGATGAAACACCTCTACAAGGAAAACTACAAAAATAAAGATGAAAGAAATTTAACAGGACAAAAAGAAATGGAAAGACATTCCATGATCTTGGATTTAAAAAATTAATATTTTTTAAATATGATATATGATATAAATCAATGATATAAGCCATATGATATAAACCAATTTATATCATAAGCCATATGATATAAACCAATATATATCATAAGCCATATGATATAAACCAATTTATATCGTAAGTTTTTTATATACCAATATTGAACTAGCTGAGAAAGAAATCAAGAAGGCAATTCCAAGTATAACTACAAAAAGCCCACCTACAAATGCATTTAACTAAGAAGATGAAACACCTCTACAAGGAAAACTACAAAAATAAAGATGAAAGAAATTTAACAGGACAAAAAGAAATGGAAAGACATTCCATGATCTTGGATTTAAAAAATTAATATTTTTTAAATATGATATATGATATAAATCAATGATATAAGCCATATGATATAAACCAATTTATATCATAAGCCATATGATATAAACCAATATATATCATAAGCCATATGATATAAGCCAATTTATATTGTAATTTTTTTATATACCAATATTGAACTAGCTGAGAAAGAAATCAAGAAGGCAATTCCAAGTATAACTACAAAAAGCCCACCTACAAATGCATTTAACTAAGAAGATGAAACACCTCTACAAGGAAAACTACAAAAATAAAGATGAAAGAAATTTAACAGGACAAAAAGAAATGGAAAGACATTCCATGATCTTGGATTTAAAAAATTAATATTTTTTAAATATGATATATGATATAAATCAATGATATAAGCCATATGATATAAACCAATTTATATCATAAGCCATATGATATAAACCAATTTATATCATAAGCCATATGATATAAACCAATCTATAGATTCAGGGCAATCTTTCTGAAAATAACAATGTCATTTTTTTTCACAAAAATAGAAAAAAAAATGCTAAAATTTTTATGAAACCAAAATAGAGCACTGAGTGGTAAAAGTAATACTGAAGGGGTTGGAGGCATTATTTTATCTAGCTTTAAAATATATTACAAAGCTATACTAACCAAAACAGCATGATACAGTATAAAAGCAGACACAGCTGGGTGTGGTGGCTCATGCCTGTAATCCCAGCACTTTGGAAGACTGAGGCAGGTGAATCACCTGAGGTCAGGAGTTTGAGACCAGCCTGGCTAACATGGTGAAACCCCGTCTCTACTAAACATACAAAAAATTAGCTAGGAGAGGTGGCAGGCACCTGTAATCCCAGCTACTTGGAAGGCTGAGGCAGGAGAATTGCTTGAACCCAGGAGGTGGAGGTTGCAGTGAGCCGAGATCATGCTATTGTGTTCCAGCCTGGGTGACAGAGCCAGACTCTGTCACAATTAAAAAAAAAAAAAAAAAAGACACATAATCCAATGTAACAGAATAGAGAGCAAGAAATAAATTTACATATTTACATTGAAATGATTTTTGACAAAGGCCTCAAAAACATACATTGGGGAAAGGTAATGATGCTAGAAAAATTAGATATCTATATGCAGAAAAATGAAGATGGATCCCTATCTCTCAACATATTAAAAAATCAACTCAAAATGGATTAAATACTTAAACATAAGACAGGCATTTATAAAACTACTGAAGGAAAACATAGAGGGAATGCTTCAAGATGGTGGTTCTAGGCAAAAATTTTATGGTTAAGACCTCAAAAGCACAGGCAACAAAAATGAACAAATAAGCTAATGTTAAAGTAAGAATCCTCTGCATAGTAAAGGTAAGAACCAACAGACTAAAGAGACAACTTGTTCAATGTGAAAAAATACTTCACCTAAGAAAGGGCTAATATTGAGAATATACAAGGAACTTAAACAATTCAAGTGTAAACAAACAAGCAAGCAAATCTCATTTAAAAGTAGGCAAAGAACATAAATAGTTATTTCTCAAAAAGAGACATAAAAAATGGCCAATACCCATATAAAGACATTGCTCAACATTACCAATTATCAGAGAAATGCAATTTAAAAACATAATGAGACATATTGTTACCCTAGTGACAACTGATATTATTAAAAAGTAAGAAATAATGTTGGCAAGGATATGGAGAAATGAAAGATCTTATTACTGTTTGTGAGGATGTAAATTAATGCAGCCACTATGGAAAGCCATATAGATATTTCTGAGAATCTAAAGATAGAACTACCATACAATCCAGCAATCTCACTACTGGGTGTTTATCCAAAGGAAATGAAATCAGTATGTCAACAAGATATCTGCACCTCACAGTGATTGCAGCACTATTCACAACATCAAAGTTATAGATCCATTAACAGATAAATGAAAAAGAAAACATGGTATATATACACAATGGAATACTATTCAGACATAAGAATGAAGTCATATCATTTGAAGCAATATGGATGGAACTGAAGGTCATTATTTTAAGTGAAATAAGCCAAGCTTAGAAAGACATGTATCACATGTTATTACTCATGTGAGAGTCAAAAAGTTCATCTCATGGAGTTAGAAGAATTATAGATGCCAGAGATTCGGAAAAGTAGGGTTCATCTTGGTAAAGAGGGGTTGGCTAATGGATACAAGGATACAGTTAAATAGAAGAAATAATTGCTAATATTTGATAGCAAAGTAGAGTGACTAATATTAACAATAATGTACTGAATATTTCAAAATAGATAGAAGATTTGAAATGTTCCTAAAACAAGTAATAAATATTTGGATACCCTAAATACTTTAACTTGACCACTACACCTTCCAATCATGTAACATAATATTACATTTTTTATAAATACCTATTAGATATCAATTAATTAGGTATCAATTAAAATTTCTTAAAGAAAAAATAGCAGAATTGTTAAGGACATGGAGAAAGTAGAACTTTTGTTGGTATAAATATAAGTGAGTACACACATTAATGAAAATAATATAGAGGTTTCTCAAAAAACTAAAATAGAACTATCATATGACCCAGCAATTCTGCTAGTGGGTATATACCTCCCCACCTCAAAAAAAGAAAGAAATCAATATATCAAGCTCTCTCAACTCCCATGTTTATTGCAGCACTATTCACAATAGCCAAGATATGGAATCAACCTAAGTGTCCATCAATGAGTGAATAAATGACAAAAGTTGTGGCACATATACAGAATGGAATACTATTCAGTCACAGAAAATAATGAAGTACATGTGTTTGCAGCAATATAGAAGACCCAAAGGACATTATGTTCAGAAAATTAAGCCAGGCACAGAAATAAAAATTTCACATGTTCTACATCACATATGAAAGCTTAGAAGTTAATTATATGGAAGTGAAGTGTAGAATATTGGTTGCTGAGGCTGAGAAGAATATGAGTAAAGGAGGGATGAAGAGAAGTTGATTCTGGATACAAACACATAAATAAAATACATTCTCCTGTTCAATAGCACAGTAAGGTTGCTATAGTTATTGATAACTTAGTTTATGTTTCAAAATATCTAGAATAGAAGATTTAAAATGTTCTCAACAAAAATAAATAATAAATGTTTGAGATGATGGATATCTCAGTTACTCTAATTTGATTTCTGAACACTGTATGCATATATCAAAATATCCCTAGGAAATTTATAACTACATATAATATTATGTGTCCATTAAAAACCCAAATAAACATCCAGGTAAAAGATAAAGATTGGTTGAAAAAGCAAAACTCAATTATATACTGTTTACAAGACACACAGCTAAAACAAAACTGAAGTTGAAAGTGAAAGATTGATGAAAGATAGTCATGCAAGCAATAACCAAAATTGAGTAGAGCCATATAAATATAAGACAATAATAAACTTTAAGGCAAATAGCCTCTCTAGAAAGGAAGAAAAATTCACAATTACAATGTAATATGTTCACATACTTCTATGTGATTGACAGAATAAACATACCAACACTTCAGTAAGTATACCAAAATTTGCACAATACAGTGAGAAAATCTGGCCAAAAATGAGTTCAGCCATTGTGGAAGACAATGTGGTGAATCTGCAAAAACCTAAAAACAGAAATGACATTTGACCCAGCAATCTCATTAGTTGGTTATAAACCCAAAGAAATATAACTCCTTTTATTTTAAAGATACATGCATGTGTATATTCATTGCAGCACTATTCACAATAGCAAAGACATGGAATCAAGGAAAATGACCATAAATAATACCTTAAATAAATACAATATGGTACATACATACCATGGAATACTATACAGCCATAAAAAATGAGATCATGTCCTTTGCATGAACATGATGCAACTGGAGGGCATTATCCTCAGCAAACTAATACAGGAAAAGAAAATCAATACCACATATTCTCACTTATAAGTGGGAGCTAAATGATGAGAACACATGGACACACAGAGGGGAAGAACACACACTGAGGCCTTTTGAAGGGTGGAAGCTAGGAAGAAGGAGAGGATCAGGAAAAATAAATAATGGGTACTAGACTTAATATCTGGGCGAGGAAATAATCTGCGCAATAAACCTCCATGACACAGTTTATTTATGTAGAAAACATGCATTTGTACTGAACTTAAAATAAAAGGTAAAAAAAAAATAAGGCAAGAAACAATTCTGATATTTAAGCAATAAGATTAAGGCATTATTGTATTATTTGATACAAAAATAAATAATAATATTTATCTAATGCTATGTGGTAGTCAGTTATAAGGGCTTTATATGTATTAATTCATCTTATCCTTATACAATTCTCATGCAATAGGTGTTAGATTATATCAATTCTATACATAAGAAAATTGATATGTAAAGGAGAGGTTACTTAAATTTCCCAAAGTCAAATATTTAATACATGGCAAAGTCATGATTTAAACCAAGGCAGTCTGACTCAGAGATAGGTGTTCCTAACCGCTGCACTATACTGTTGATGGTAGATGAACTGTTAGAACTAGATTTTTATTTTAAAAAATTAATTAATTTATTGAATAACATTATTAAATATTCATTTCCAGACATTATGGTTGCCTTAAACTCCTTTTTAATTTTTCTCCAGAAGCTTATAAGTCCACATTGTTTTGTTAGCTAGTGAGAGAAGTGAAACCTGTGACTATGAAACAGAGTTAATAAGACTAAACGTTTGATTTTATCAGATTGTGCTCAAATCAACCAAAAATCTAGTCCAAGGATCAGCTTGGAACTGAGCACTGTAGCATGAAAAGAAATGCCAAGGGTACTTCATAAGTGAATTTAATGATGAATGGCAATACACTGCATTTTAAGGATATTTCTTATAAGATATATACGGATCAATGCCTGGCCAAGTGTAGTTCCACAGCATTTAAAATGAACTGAAACATAAAGTGATGATTAGATTAATGACTCTTATAGCTAGTGGTAATTTGGAAAGTAAAAAAGGCATCTAGAAATCAATATGCTAATGTATATAGAAACTATATATATAGTTAGTTTCTATGTTCGAGCTTGTGAGAAGTGTATACAAATTATCTTGAAATAAGGATCTCATGTTTGTTATTCTCATGAGTTAGATAATAAAACACTGTGACATACGTTTACTAAACTTCTGCCTTTACTTAATTGAGGCTTTTAGATACCATATACAAATAAATGAGATAATCTTAAAATCCTTAAGGCTTCAAATGCCATATTTTGCTTTGCGCATTTATGTTATATTTCCCCCAACACTTCATAGATTAATCACATTATTGTCACTTCATAGATTACTTAGATGGAACCCATTTGCAAAACTGAAACATTGTGGAAAATTGTTTTAAGAAGAAAGAAAGAAGAAAAATTAACTTTAGAATATACAAAGTATAAAATTTCTCCCCAAATAAAGCTCTTCTGATACATCACTTAAATTCCTCCCCTTAAATTGTCATACCCCCAAGCAACAGTTCTCATTTATTTCTTTCTTGATTCCTATATTCATTTTGACTGGAGCTCATAACAAGTATGATAAACTGGAGAAAGATAAAGAAAACAGTACTCATCTGGGACCTTTTACAAACTAAAACTGTAAAAACAGCCACTGCCACATTTTGAAGCACTACATAAATTTTCTTTGAAACTTTCTTCATCTTACTTCATCTTTCTGAAATGTATTAATTCTATTTTCTCTAAATTATTTCCTTCCACAATTAATACAAGATATAATCCATTTCAAAATGTTTATTAAGACATGCTCATCTAAATCAATTTATAATTATTAAAGGTCATATTTCTGATATAAAAATATAAATGAATTTCTTAAATAAAGTTAACACAGAAGTGAAAAAGAATACCATTAAATACAATTAATGAATAGTCTGAAACCCAATTACTTGCTCTTTTAAATTTCAAGAAAATTTTAATTCATCTTCTGGAGAATTTTGGAATCATTTATATTCCCCACAGTTATTATAGAAGATTAAATTTGTCTTAATTATTTTGTATAGAGGTTTAAATGGATCAATTTGCTGTTGTCTCTGTTAGAAAACTCTTTCTGTGATTGGTATAATATTACATATTCTAGACTTGATTTGTTTGTAAGTTATGCCATCATAAAAAATATGGCATATCTACTCCAGATTATTCCTGTAATTTTCTCTATGTCAGTATAGCAAAAATACTGATTCAGTTTGTGATTCCGTTTCCATTCACCTTGTCATGTGTGGAAATATTTTTCCACTCTAGTAAGTCTTAATTTTCAGTGTTAATGTGTATCTTTTTTTCCAGATTTCTTTAGAGAAATTTTAGTAGTCAATTGGAAGACCATGTATAGTGCTCCTAACCAGGCTTCATTTTCAATTAAAACCCTGTTTGGGCATGGTGGCTCATGTTCCTGTAAGCCCAACACTTTGAGAGGCCAAGGCAGGAGGATCACCTGAGCCCAAGAGTTAGAGACCAGCCCGAGGAACATAGCAATACCTCATTTCTAAAAAACAAAGTATAAAAATCTAAAAATTAGCCAGATGTTGTGGCCCACACCTGTAGTGCCAGGTACTCAGAAGTCTGAGGCAAGAGGATGTCTTGAGCCAAAGAGGTTGAGTCTTCAGTGAGCTGTCTGGTGCCACTGCATTCCAGTCTGGACAAGAGTGAGAAGACCCTATCTTAAATAAATAAATAAAGACCCCAATGCAGTCATTATCTATCATTATATTTACTATGTCATAATACTGTATGCTTTACTTTACATTGCAAAGGAGTGCCATATTTGCTTACTCCAGGTAACACTACTGCATACTCTTCATTGCCTTACTTATTTTTCAATTAATTTTTTTGTTTTAAAGTAATTATATAATAGGTTCACATTCTGTTGCAGGAAATAATGCAGAGGCCACGTCTACTCCTTATCTAGCTTTCGCCAGTCCTGACATCTTGCAAAACCATAATACAATATCACAATCGGGGTATTGACATTGATAAACTCATGATATCAAGATACAGAATATTTCCAACACCACACAGATTCCTTGTGCTGCCCCTTTGTAGTGATGTCCACTTTTGTCACCTCCTTAACTTCTGACAACCATGGTCCGAAAATCTGTTCCCCTTTTTAAAAATATTGTTATTTTATAATATTATGCAAAATGCAATCTTGCAGTATGTAACCTTTGGTGATTAACTTTTTTTTTGGAAACTTCAATAATTTATTATGAATATAAATAAAGTCTTATTAAAGTATAGATGTTAGTTTTCTGGTGGTATTTAGATATAATCTGTAGCTGCTAAATTTTGTAGGAGAATGATAATAAACCTGTTCCATAATGGATTGTACATGGCAAAAGTTACTAGTATATATTTCCTAGAAGAGTAATTTTTTTGATTATACTTTAAATTCTGGGATACGTGTGCAGAACATGCAAGTTTGTTACATAGGTATACTCGTGACATGGTGATTAACTTTTTATGCTTAGCATAATGTTCTGAAGAAACATTCAAGTTGTTGTACATATCAAAACTTTATACTTATTTTATTGTTAAGTATTATTCCATGGAATAAATATAACCCCGATGCTTAACTATTTCTTTTTTTATTTTTTGAGACAGAGTCTTGCTCTGTCACCAGATGCCAGGCTGGAGTGCAGGGGCGTGATCTTGGCTCACTGCAACCTCTGCCTCCTGGGTTCAAGCAATTCTCCTGCCTCAGCCTCCCAAGTAGCTGAGACTACAGGTGTGTGCCACCATGCCCAGTAAATTTTTGTATTTTTAGTAGAGATGGGGTTTCACCATGTTGGCCAGGATGGTCTCGATCTCTTGATCTCGTGATCCGCCCTCCTTGGCCTCCCAAAGTGCTTAACCGTTTACTAAAGGCACCTGCATTGTTTCCAGTTCTTAGCTATTATGAATTAAGATGCCACGAATACTCATGTACAAATTTTGGTGTGACCAAACTGCATTTTTTTCTGGGATAAATGCCCACTAATGCATTTGCTGGGTCACACTGTAGTGGCATGTTTAATATTAAGACAATGCCAAACTATTCCAGAGTGGATATAGTATTTCAAATTGCTACTGGTATTAAACAAATGATCTAGTTTTTCTACAGTTTTATTGGTATTCGTTATTATTAATTTTCATCTTTGACATCCTGATAAGTGTATAGTGATATTGAGGTTTTAATTAGTATTTGACTACAACTGTTGAACAGTTTTTCATGGATTTATTTGTTATGTGTATGTCCTCTTCGACAAAACATTATTTCATTTATTGTGTCTTTTTTCTAAATGGTTTCTTTTATCCTGTTGAGTTTTGAGAATTCTTTATGTATTCTGTCCTTTCTCAGATATGTGGTTTGCAAATATATTCTGCCAGTCTGTAGCTTCTCTTTTCATTCTTTTTAATAGGAGAGTGCTTCACAGAGAAAAAGATTTTAATCTGATGAAACATAATTTATCCTACTTTCAATTTATAAACTCTGCTTTTGATGTTATTTCTAAAAACTCTTGTCTTGCCCTAGATTCTGCTAAGTTCCTCCTGAGATAGTTTGCCTAAACTTTTTGTAATTTTACATTTAAGTTGTGATCCATTTTGAGTTAACTCTTTTTTTTAAATTTTTTATTTTTTATTGCGTTTAGGTTTTGGGGTACATGTGGCACATACACACCATGGAGTTAACTCTTATATAAGGTATAAGACTTACATTGAAAATTTTCTTCCCTCATTGGGTATCCAATTGCCCCAGCACCATTTGTTGAAGAAAAACTGTTTTTTTCATTAAATTGCTTTTGCCCCTTTGCCATAAATCTATTATATTTGTGTGGGTCTATTTTGGGTTTTGCTGTTTGGTTCCCTTAATCTTTGCATCTAGTCTTCCTTCAAAACCATATAATGTTGATTACATGCAGTATAAAACAACTCCTAAAATTGGGTAGACCTATTCCTCCAACTTTACCTTTTCAAAATTTTGAAAATTATCATATTCTTTTGCACTTCTAAATAAGTCAATTTCATATATCTTGTCAATATCCACAAAAATACTTGGTGGAATTTTTATAGGAATTGTATTAAAACTGCATGTCAATTTAAGGAGAATTCACATATTTACAATGCTGTGTCTTCATATCCATGAATACAGTTTATCTTGTTTTTTAATTTAGGGTTTCTTTGAGTTATTTTATTACTATTTTGTAGTATTAATATTCTTCATAAACACATGTAGACATTTATAACAAAATTCTAACAAATCGAATTCAGCAACATATAGAAACAAATTTAATCACCATGACCAATAAGGTTTCATTTCAGGTAACTAAAGGTGAGTTGATACTGAAAAACCATTCAATTTTGTAGTATTTAAAAGAATATTGTTCTGCAGTTTTGTTTGTCAGTATTCTTTTCTCTGGTTTTCATATCTGGATAATACCAGCTTCTTATAATAATTTGATAATGTTCAGTCTTCTACTTTCTGGAAGAGATTGTTGAGGTTGGGTGCTAATTCTTTTTAAAATTTTTAATAGAATTATCCAGTCTGACAATCTGGGCCTGAGGTCTGTAGTGATATCTTCTTCTGAATATTTTTCTTCATCAATCTCCTTATTGATTTTCTGTATTAATTTTCCTTTATTTCATTGATGTTTCATTTTATCTTTATTTCATTCTGCTTGTCTTGGGTTTGCTTTACTATTCCTTTTTTATGTTTTTGAGGTATGAGTTTAGTGTGTTGATATAAAACTTTTTTATGTAAGCATTTAGTGCTATAAATTTTCCTCTTCACACTTCTTTAGCTGCATTTTCAAAGTATTGAGAAGTTGTATTTTTGTATTCCTTCAGGTCAATGTATTTTTGATCTTCCCTTGAGATTTGTTATTTGACACATAAATTATTTAGAAGTATACTGTTTAGTTTCTGTTTGAAGACTTTAATATTATATTTCCCTTATTGATTCCTAGTTGGATTCCATTGTTTTCAGCAAATACAGTCTGTATTAATTGAAGAGAACCCTTGTACATTGTTGGTGGGAATGAAACTTAGTACAAACACTATAAAAAGTATTTGGGGGGGGGGGTTCTTCAAAATACTATTATAAATTTTTTGATGTTTGGTGTATGTGCCAGGATATGGTCTATCTTGGTATATGTTCAATTGCACTAAAAATGTGTTTAGAGAAGGAAAAGTTACTACTGCAAGTTAGAAAAAATACCCCAACTCGCTACACAACTATCTAGTGAGTTGGGATAGGACACCATCCCAAGGAGCAATAGAGTTGGGGCGTTTTATTATAGCTTGGTAAAAACGGAAGTCTAGCCTCCTTACTTGGCCCTTACTGCCATGAATGTGGTTAGGTTATAGACTTTTTTGGCCTGTTTGTTTTACTGTAGAGTGGTTGTTGTCTAAAATTTTTCTCTATTGCTGGGTTACCCTTTTCCTGGGTCTTTGTCTAGAAAAACTGGGTTTTTGAGGTGGTGTTTATTTATTTCTTGACTTTTGCTTGCCCAGGTTGGTTTTTCTGGGTTGTTAACTTCTACTTCAAATGTGGAACAGATGAGGGAAATTAAAACCCAGGGAACTGAATAACGTAGATTTTTGGCTCCTGAAGTCCCAAAATAGGCTGCCTTCTCTCCACGCTTCAGGGTTTACTAATGTTTATTTTATATATAACATGTTCAGGAACATTTAGCTGGAAGACAAGGGCATATCTATCTATCTATCTATCTATCTATCTATCTATCTATCTAATCTATCTATCTATATTCTACCTTCCCTGAATTCTATATTTTTAACTCAGAAAAAGTTTCTCAAACATCATCATGCTATGGTTATGCCTGTCATTCTTAATCTGAGGGGTAATGGTTCAATTTTTTATAAGTAAAACATTCTAATACCGTGTGTTGACAGAGTTATTTCTGATTAGCACCATGGTAAAAGGAGTTTTTTAATTTTTATCCTTTACTACTGGACAAAAAAATAGGTACAATAATACTTCTTTAACAACACCATTAAGCAAATAATACAACCATTAGCTGCAGGTGTTTAAAAGGTTGGAGTTGCTTCAGCATTTCATGTCTAATATATGTATATTTTCAGATCCTAGGAAAGTAATAATACTTTGCATGTGTCCAGAACATACATACATTTTTAATTTCTATTTTCTATTTTCCAGAAAATAGAAAAATAATAGAAAATATCTCCTCTGTTTGGCAAACTGAAATGGCAGACACTATTATTTTATTTTTCTTGTCACTGACAGGGACTCTATAAAGATCATTCTTGTGTTATAACCTCCTAACAGCTGATTTTACTGCAAGGCAAGCATTGCTTAATTCCTAGGATCAAGAGGGATAGAATTACGGCATGTTTTTCAATATTTTAATAACCACAGCCATGTTTACTTATAGGAAAAAAAGAGCAGAAGAAGAAAAATTCCTGGAATTCTGTGTGATTATAAAAAATATCATTCCTGTGGGTGACCACAATTTTAAAAGCTTTCATATTCTGCAGGTAAACTGCCTAATTAGGGAGCTATTTAGCTCCTTTGGTTAAGAAATTATATTCAGAGAAAATTAAACAGGTGACTACTGATTTGGATACTGAGTATGTTTCCTACATATATTGATTTGTATGTTTTAAGTATAATGGGGGCCTGAAATATTCAGTTAAATGTACAGCAAAGTATTTAATTTATTTTTAAAAGCTAAATTCAAAATTATTATAAATTTAGGTTCTTACTTGCTATGCTAAATTAGGCTAATAGGGGAAAATAATTTAAAGGATCACTTTCAAAATAGAAAACAAATTACAGCTATTTTGCTATAGTGATTCTATTCAGGTATCTTGTGTTGATGTTAAAACACTATTTTAGAGTGTTGTATACCTTCATGCTGATTTTAATCCTTAAAAACTACAATTCATCTTGGAATTAACAGTCTTTAACCTCTGACAATGTAGATATCTCTATGTATTTGTTAATGTGATGTAAGATTATACAATAAGATAGTACAATAATAATAGTTACATATATGTCTGGTTTTATTTTTTAATCTTTTTGATGCCCACTAAGACATACATACTTTCATCAATAATATTAATTTAAGGCTAAAATTTCAAATAAAATATTTTTTAAAATCTAAATTTTATAACTGATCATTTCTCCTCTTTAAAATTACTACCAGGTTCTAATACAATCTTTTTTTAATATCTATATGTGGATAATGATTGCTCCCTAGTTCCAATTAAATACTTTGCATTTCTTAAAGTAACTAAAATAATAATAATAATGGGAATAATTAAGCAGCAGATGTTCACAGAATAAAGAAAGAATGCTTGCATTGTTTGATCAAAAGCAAATGCTAAACTCATGAAAAAGATAGATTAATATTATTGGCATAGGAAATATATCATGAAGTTACCACACAAGCTGGTAATTGACAAATATAAGTGTTTATTAAATTTTTGTGTTCAAGTTTCTTTGAAGCAAAAATCCTCCAAATTTAATTAGTGCATGTAATTAAGACATAGATTAATTGCATCTAGGCCTACAAACTTCTCTTAATTGTTTACTCTGATAAAAATATGTGTAGTGAAACTGACATCCTAATTTTTACATTTTAATTGACCCATAGTAATTGTACATATTTAAGGAGTACAATATGATATTTAGATATAGGTATACCTTGTACAATGGTCAAATGATTGTAATTATCATATTCATCACCTCATATGTTTATCATTGTTTTGTAGTGAGAACATTCAAAATTATTTCTTCTGGTGTCCTATTGCAAAGGGGGTGACTATAGTTAACAAATAATGTTTTGTATATTGTAAAACAGCCATTCTCGCTCGCTCTCTCTCTTTTTTTTTTTTTTGAGAGAGAGTTGTGCTCTGTTGCCCAGGCTGGATCTCAGGTGAGGGAGGGAGCCCAGAACTACAGGTCTTTAGCCTGTGGGATTTTGTTGTTGTTGTTTTAATACAGAGTCTTCCTCTATCACCCAGGCTACAGCGCATGGAGTACAGAGGAGTGATCTCAGTTTACTGCAATCCCTACCTCCCAGGTTCAAGCAATTCTTATGTCTCAGCCTCCCAAGTAGCTGAGACTATCAAGTCTCATTTTTTATGGCTTGATAACACATTGCTTTTTAGTGGTAAATAATATTCCATTGTCTGGAGATACCACAGGTTATTTATTCATTCATGTATTGAAGGACATCTTAGTTGTTTTGAAGTTTGGGCAATTATGAATAAAGGTACTGTAAATATCTGTGTGCAGATTTTTGTGTCGATATATGTTTTCAATTTATTTGAATAAATACAAGAAACAAAACTGCTCAATCATATGGTAAGCATATGTTTAACTTTGTAAGAAACTGTCAAAATGTCTGCCAAGTAACTGCATTATTTTGCATTGCCATCAGCAATGAGTGAGAAATCTTGTTGCTCCAAATCCTCTTCAGTATCTGATGTTGAAAGTTTTGGAAATTTGGCCAATCTAATATGTGTGTAGTGGTATCTAGGTGTTTTAATCTGCAGTTTCCTAATAACGTATGACGCTGAACATCTTTTCGTATGCTTACTTGCCATCTGCTTGTCTTCTTCTATGGTGTCAGTTCTGTTTGTTTGCCAGCTTTTCTTTTTATTTATTTTTGTATTGTTTGTTTGTTTTTTCCTAACAAAATGCCACTTTTTAATCCCTTATAAATATTATATCTCAGGCTCTGTGGTTTCAATGGCCTCATTTTAGTTTAAATACCCGGTTTATTCAAAGTTCTCCGGCTTCTAACCAGATCCTTAATTGACTCCCAGCTAATACTTTCTCCTCACCCTAGAGCCTGTGGAAACAGCAAGATTCCTCCATGTGACCCTGAAACAGTGGGAAGCTTGTAAAAGCAAGACTCCTAACCCCTGCTCCTTGGCTTGCCTGTTCCTACCCTGTGTCTTCTGTGGGGCACCTGGTGCCTGAGGACTGGGGCAGATCAGCCTGAGAGTAGGTCTTGCCCAGAGCCATGAGTGTGAGTGTAGGTGCCCCTACTCTGGGCACACAACAAATCTGCTTAAAACACTTCTTCATTTGGGAGGTTTGGCCTAGACAGGAAAGCCTCATCCCAGCCCCTCTATCTGTTAGAAAGGAATGCACAGAGAAGGCAACCTTTACTTGAGCCGGCACAGTCAGGAAGAAAGCGCCTCCAAGAAGAACTTTGATCAGATTATTATGCTGAGAAGGAAGCAGCCCAGAGAAGAGGTTTACAGGTAGAGAAAACAGCTAATGCAAAGACAAATTTATAAATTGGAAGTTAATTTACATGTTAATGTTGAGTTATTTGTATATTTTGAATAACAGTTATTTATAAAATATGTATTTTGCAAATATTTTCTTCCAGCCTATGGCTTATTTTTCCATTCTCTTCATATTATCTTTCACAGAAGAGAAGTTTTAATTTAATGGAATTCAGTGTCTTGATTGGAGGCCAAGGAGTAAGGCAGCATAGAAGGCACCATCAATAGTTCCCCCAACAAGGACACCAATTTAACAACTATCTACACCATAAAAAGCACCATCATAATAACAAAAAATCAGATGAGCACACAAGCAGCTGGTTTCAACTTAATATGACTGAAACAGGCACTGAAGAGGTAGAACAAACTGTCTGGAATGACTGAGGCCACCCCTCCTTTATCCCCCAGCAGAAGCAGCATGATACAGAGAGCATTTCTGAGCACTGGAGGAGGGAGAGTGCAGTAAATGTGAGGCATTGAATTCAGTGCTGTCCTGTTCATGAGGAAAGGAAAACTGAACCAAATCTAGCTGATTCTCATGCATGGAAGGGGCATCCAAACTAGCCCTAGCCAGAGAGGAATCACAAATACCAGTGGTCAGAATTGGTTCTACAAATGGTGCTGCCATAGGCTAAAGTGCTCTGGGACTTTAAATAAATGTGAAAAACAGTCTAGGACCTAATGACTATAACTTTTTGACAAGCCTTAGTGCTGAACTTGGCCCGAGGAAAGTGGATTTGGGGTCATATGTCCTTCTGATACACCAGCTGGGTCAGCTACAGGAGTGCTGGTATCATCATTTCATTAACCCCAGGCTTCATAGCTTGTGGCTCCAAGGAGGGCCCTTCCTTACTCTTGAGGAAAGGAAAGAGTGAGGAGTACTTTGTCTCACATCTTGAATAACAGCTCGATCAAAGGATAGGGTACCAGTAAATGTCATGAAGATTTGATTCCAGGCCCTATGTTCCAGATGACATTTCTAGACATGTCCTCTGCCAGAAAGAAACTCACTGCCTTGAAGGGAAGGACCCAGTCCTGGCAGCATTTATCACCTGCTAACTGGAGAGACTTTGGGGCCTGAATATCTGGCAGCAATACATAGGGACTATGTTGAGGATGTTGCGTGGGACTCTGAGACTTCCAGGCTTAGGGTGAGACTCAGCACATTACCAGCTATGATGGATGTGGGGAGAAACTCCTTCCATTTGTGAAAAGTAGAGGGAAAAGTAAAGAGAATATCATCCTGCACTTTAGATACCAGCTCCTCCATGGAGGTGTACAGCACCAGGTGTTCTTTTGGGGACCTGACTGCAATATTTGGCTCTTGAATGACATTTCTAGAACTTCTCTCTTGGACCTTAAAGGTGCATTGAGGGTAGTCTGGCAGTACTTCTCTTGGGCCTGTGGTGATGGTGCCCATGAGGTGAGGCTCTTCTGTCATTGGAAAAGGTAGGGAAAAGTGGGAAGGGCTGCATCTTGTGGTTTGAGTACTAGTTTATCAGTACAACCAAATATTAGGTACCTTCTAACATTTTTGACTCTAGTCCCTCACTCTCAGGCAGCATCGCTGGACCTACCTAAGGCCTGGGGAAACTCACTGCTTTAAAGTGAAAGATAGGCCTGTCTGGCTTCCACCTGCTAATTGTAGAGCCCAGTAGCCTTGAGCAAACATAGGCAGTAGCCAGGGAGTTATTACAGCAGGCCTTGGGTGAGACCCAATGCTATGCTGGCTTCAGATCTGAGCCAGGTGAGTCTTAGTTGTGGTGGCCACATGGGTGCTTGTGTCACTCCATCTAATGCTTCAGGGAGTTCAAAACAAGGGGAGACACTCTGTTTATTTGGGAAAAAGTGAGGTAAGGGAACACAAGTTTCTGCGTGGTAATGCAGAAAGTTCTTCTGGATTTTGACCAAGACCATCTTACCACTAAAACTCTGCAAAAACCACAGCATTATTGGATGTGAGGTGTCCCTGAAGCAGATATAGCTTATATCACAACACCTGAGGGCTTTTCTTTTTCAATCTGGACTACTGTCTAAAGAAAAGCAAGTAAAAAAGCCCAGACTGTAAAGATGACAGTAAATACCTAACTCTTCAATGACCAGGCAGAGATGAACATCTTCAAGTATCAAGATGATTCAGGAAAATAGAACATCACCAAATGAGCTAAATAAGGAACCAGGGACCAATCCTGGAGAAACAGAGTTATGTGACCCCACAGACAAAGAATTCAATATAGCTGTTTTAATGAAATTCAAATAAATACAAGATAACACAGTAAAGGAATTCAGAATTCTATCAGACAACTTTAACAAAGATATTGAAATAATTTTAAAAATTAAGCAGAATTCTGGACTGAAAAATGCAATTGGCATACTAAAGAATGTATCAGAATCTTTCAATGGCCAAACTGACTAAGCAGAAAAAATGACTAGTGAGCTTGAAGACAGGCTATTAAAAATACACAGCCAGAGGAAACAAAGAAAAAAGAAAAAAAAAGTAAGCACACCTACAGAATGTAGAAAATAGCCTAAAAAGAGTTAAATTAAGAGTTACTGACATTAAAGAGGATGTAGAGGCCAGGTGCGGTGGCTCAAGCCTGTAATCCCAGCACTTTGGGAGGCCGAGGCAGGTGGATCACAAGGTCAAGATATCGAGAACATCCTGGTCAACATGGTGAAACCCCGTCTCTACTAAAAATATAAAAAAATTAGCTGGGCATGGTGGTGCGTGCCTGTAATCCCAGCTACTCAGGAGGCTGAGACAGGAGAATTGCCTGAACCCAGGAGGCAGAGGTTGCGGTGGGCCGAGATCACGCCAGTGCACTCAAGACCAGGTAATAAAAGTGAAACTCCGTATCAAAAAAAAAAAAAGAGGGGGTAGAGAAAAATATATGGGTAGAAATTTTATTCAAAAAGTAATAAAGAACTTCACAAATCTAGATATAAATATCAAACTACAATAAAAATATAGAACATCAATCCAAAGAAGACTTGCACAAGGCATTTTGTAATCAAACTCCCAAAGATACAGGATAAATAAAGGATTCTAATTGAAGAAAAAATACTTTTACCCTAGAATGGTATATCCAGTGAAAATAACCTTCAGACATGAGGGAGAAGTAAAGACTTTGCCAAACAAATAAATACTGAAGGATTTAACCAACACAAGATATATGTGTTTTACAAGAATTGCTAAAGTAAGTAGTTCAATCAGAAAGAAAAAGACAGTAATGAGTAATAAGTAATTATCTGAAGGTACAGAGCTCACTAGTAATAGTAAGAATGCAAAGAAACATAGAATATTAAATCATTGTAATTGTGGTGTGTAAACAACTCTTATCATAAGTAGGAAAAGTAAATGATGAATTAATCAAAAATAATATATATGACAACATTTGAAGACATAGAGAATACAAGAATATATAAATAGAAGTAACAAAATTTGAAAAGCAAGGGGATAAAGTTCGGCGTAGAGTTTTTATTAGTTTTCATTTGCTTGTGTTTTTGTTTATGTAAACAGTGTTACATGAATATCAGCTTAAAATCATAGGTTATAAGATAGTATTTGTAAGCCGCCTGGTAACCTCAAACCAAACCAAAAAGTAAATAAAAGATATACAAAACAATAAAATCAAAGAAACCAAATTATATTAGAAGAGAAAATCACTTTCATTAAAGGAAGACAGAAAAGAAAGAAAATAGGAAAAAAAAAACAAAAACAATCAGTAAACAAATAACAAAGTGGCAGGAAGGAAGTACTTATTTATGAATAATAGTGTTGACGTAATGGACTAAACTCTGCAATAAAAAGTCTTAAACAGCTGATAAAAAAACAAGACTCAAAGATCTGCTGCTTACAAGAAAGACACTTCATCTACAAGGACACAGATTGAAAATTAAAAGATGGAAAATGATATTCTACACCAATGCAAAGCAAAAAGCAGGAGTAGTTATATATCCATCAGGTAAAAGAGACTTCAAGACAAAAACTATAAGAGACAAAGAAAATCACTACATAATAAAAAGGTAAATTCTACAAGATGATATGATACTTTTAAATATATATATGTGTGTGTGTGTGTGTGTATACACACACACACACACACACACACAATGCTGGAAAAACCAGATATATAGAGCAAATATTATTAGAGTTAAAGATAAAACTGGGCCCCAATTTAATACTAGCTGGAGACTTCAATACCACTTTTAGTATTGGACAGATGTTCCAGACCAAAAATAAAGTGAGCAACATTGTCCTTATTCTGCACTATGGACCAAATAAATCCAATAGATATTTACAGAACATTTCATTCAAGAGCTTCTGAAAACATTCTTTTCTTCAGTACATGAATCATTCTCAAGAATAGAACATATGTTAAGTCACAAAACAAATCTTAAAACAGTAAAAAAAATAGTGAAGTAATATCAAGTACTTCCTCTGACCAAAATGTAGTAAAACAAGAAGTCAAGAAGAAGAAGAATTTTAGAAACACCACAAACATGGAAATTAAATAATACACTCCTGAATTACCAGTGGATCAATGAAGAAATTAAGAGGGTAATTGAAAATTTTTTGAAATAAATGATGATGAAAACACAACATACCAAAACCTATGGAATACAGCAAAAGCAGGACTAAGAGGTATGTTTATAAGCATTTGCATCAAAAATAGGAAAATCATGAAATAAACAATCTAATGACTGATTTTAAAGAACTGGAAAAGCAAGAGCAAATCAAACCCAAATTAGCAGCAGAAAAAAAAAATGGGAGATCAGAGTGGAAAGAAATAAAATTCAAATGAAGAAAACAATGCAAAGGGTCACTGAAACAAAAAGTTGGTTTTTTGAAAAGTGAAACATAATTGATTAACCTTTAGCCAGCGTAATTAAGAATAAAAGAGAGGCAATCAAAATAAATAATTCAGAAATGAAAAAGGAGAAATTACAAATGATACCACAAAAATTCAAAGGCACATTCATCCCTAGTATGAGTAACTTATGCCAATATATTGGAAAAGCTAGAAGATATTCACAAATTTCTGGGCACATACAACATACCAAGATCGAACAAAGAAGAAATCTGAAACCTGAATAGATCAATAGCAAATAATGAGATTGAAGCCATAACAGAAATCTCCCACTGGAAGGCCTGGAACCCAATGACATCACTTCTCAATTCTACCAAATACTTAAAGATGAACTAATACGAATTCTCTTCAAACTATTCTTAAAAACAGGAGAGGAAGGAATACTTCCAAATTCATTCCATGAGGTCAGTATTACTGTGATACCAAAACCAGAGAATGACAGATCAGAAAAAGAAAACAACAGGCCAATGTCTCTGATGAATATTGATTAAAAAAAAATCCTCAACCAAATACTAGCAATCTGAATTCAACAATTACAGTCAAAAGATTATTTATCATGAGCAAATGGAATTTATTACTGGAATGCAAGGATGGTTCAAGATATGCAAATCAATCAATTTGATACATTATATCAACAGTAGGAAGGACAAAAACCATATGACCATTTCAACTGATCTAAAAAATAACTTGAAAAAATTCAACATCCTGTCATAACATAAATCCTCAAAAATGGTACAGAAGGGACATAACACAATAAAGGTCATATACAACAGGCCTACAGCTAGTATCATACTGAATGGGAATTATTTCCTCTGAGATTGGGAGCACCATACCAATGCCCTCTTACAACATTGTTATTTAACATAGTACTGGAAGATCTAGTTAGAGCAATCAAAAAAGAGAAAGAAGTAAAGGATATCCAAATTGGAGAGGAAAAAGTCAAGTTATCTTTGTTATTTTTATATTTGTTATTTTAAATTATATTTGCAGATAATATAATTTTATATTTAAAAAACCTAAAAGCTTCATAAAAAATATTCAGAATTGATAAACAAATTGAGTAAAGTTGCAGAATACAAAATCAACATACAAAATCAGTCTCACTTTCCATATTTCATAGTGAGAAATCTGAAAAGGAAGTTAAAAAATAACTCTTTTCTTTAATAGTCCCAATAAAATATAATGCCTAGGAATTACCCAAAGAAGTGAAAGATCTCTGAGAATGAAGACACAACACCAGAATCTCTGGGTCACATTTAAAGCAGTGTCGAGAGGGAAATTTATAGTACTAAATGCCCACGAGAGAAGTGAGGAAAGATAAAATTGACACCATAACATCATAATTAAATGAACTAGAGGAGCAAGATCAAACAAATTCGCTGGGCACGGTGGCTCACGCCTGTAATCCCAGCACTTTGGGAGCCGAGGCAGGTGGATCACAAGGTCAAGAGATCAAGACCATCCTGGTCAATGTGGTGAAACCCCATCTCTAATAATAATAAAAAAAAATTAGCTGGGCATGGTGGCGCATGCTTGTAATCCCAGCTACTCAGGAGGCTGAGGCAGGAGAATTGCTTGAACCCAGGAGGCAGGGCTTGCCGTGAACCAAGATCATGCCATTACACTCCAGCCTGGGTAAAAAGAGCGAAACTCTGTCTCAAAAAAAAAAAAAAAAAAAAAAAAATCAAACAAATTCAAAAGCTAGCATAAGGCATGAAATAACTAAGATCAAAGCAGAACTGAAGGTGATTGAGATATAAAAAAACACTTAAAAAATCAACAAATCCAGGAGCTGGTTTTTTGAAAAGATCAACAAAATAGATAGACTGCTAGCCAGACTAATTAAAAAAGAAAAGAGAGAATGTTCAAATAGATGCAATAAAAAAATCATAAAGGGGATATCACCACTGATCCCACACAAATACAAACTACCATCAGAGATTACTACAAGCACCTCTATGCAAATAAACTGGTAAATCTAGAAGAAATGGATAAATTCCTGGACACTTACACCCTCCCAAGACTAAAACAGGAAGAAGTTGAATTTCTGAATAGACCAATAACAAGGTCTGAAGTTGAGGTAGCAATTAATAGCCTACCAATCAAAAAAGTCCAGGGCCAGATGGATTCATAGCCAAATTCTACCAGAGATCCAAAGAGGAGCTGGTACCATTCCTTCTGAAACAATTCACAACAAAACATAAGAAGGAATCCTCCTCAACTTATTTTATGAAACAAACATCATCCTGATACCAAAAACTGGCAGAGACACAACCAAAAAAACTTTCAGGCCAATATTCATGATGAACATTGATGCAAATATCTTCAATAAAACACTGTCAAACTGAATCCAACAGCACATCAAAAACTTATCCTTTACAGTCAATTTGGTGTCACCCCAGGGATGAATATATGCAAATATATAAATGTAATCCCTCACATAAACAGAACCAATGACAAAAACCACATGATTATCTCAACAGATGCAGAGAACACCTTCGACAAAATTCAACAGTCCTTTATGTCAAAAAGTCTCAATAAACTAGGTATCAATGGATTGTATCTCAAAATAATATGATCTATTTATGACAAATCCACAGCCAATATCATTCTGAATGGTCAAAAACTGGAAGCATTCCCTTTGAAATCTGGCAGAAGACAAGGATGTCCTCTCTCACCACTCCTATTCCACACAGTATTGGAAGTTCTGACCAGGGCAATCAGGCAAGAGAAATATACAATGACATGATTGTATATTCATAAAACCCGATTGTCTCAGCCCCAAATCTCCTTATGTTGATAAGCAAATTCAGCAAAGTTTCAGGAAACAAAATTAATGTGCAAAAATCACAAGCATTCCTATACACCAATAATAGACAAACAGAGAGCAAATCATGAGTAAACTCATATTCACAATTGCTACAAAGAGAATAAAATACATAGAAATACAACTAACAAGGGATGTGAAGGACCTCTTCAAGGAGAACTACAAACCACTGCTCAAGGAAGTAAGAGAAGACACAAACAGATGGAAAAATATTGCAGGCTCATTATTAGGAAGAATCAAAATTATGAAAATGGCGATATTGCCCAAAGTAATTTATAGATTCAATGCTGTCCCTATCAAACTACCAATGACTTTCTTCACAGAATTGGAGAAAACCACCTTAAACTTCATATGGAACCAAAAAAGAGCCCACATACCCAAGGTAATCCTAAGCAAAACAAAAACAAAAACAAAAACAAAAAAATAAAGCTGGAAGCATCATCCTACCTGACTTGAAACTGTATTACAAGTTTACTGTAATCAAAACAGCATGGTACTGGTAAAAAAAAAATGTGATATAGACAAATGGAACAGAACAAAGGTCTCAGAAAGAATGCCACACAACTGCAATCATCAGATATTTGACAAAGCTGACAAAAGCAATCGGAAAAGGATTCCCTATTTAATAAATGGTGTTGGGAAAACTGGCTAGTCATATGCAGAAAGCTGAAACTGGATCCTTCCTTACACATTATACAAACATTAACTCTAGATGGATTAAAGATTTAAACGTGAGATGAGGCCTAACACCATAATAACTCTAGAAGAAAACCTAGGCAATACCATTCAGAACAAAGGCATGGGCAAGGATTTCATGACTAAAACACCAAAAGCAATGGCAATAAAAGCCAAAATAGACAAATGGGATCTAATTAAACTTAAGAGCTTTTACACAGCAAAAGAAACAATCATTAGAGTGAACTGGCACCCAACAGAATGGGAAAAAAATTTTGCTATCTACCCACCTGATGAAGGGCTAACATCCAGAATCTACAAAGAACTTAAATAAATTTACAAGAAAAAAGAAAAAAAAAACATCAAAAAGTGGGAAAAGGATATAAACAAATGCTTTTTAAAAGAAGATATTTATTCATCCAAAAAACAATGAAAAAAAGCTTATCACTGGTAATTAGAGAAATGCAAATCAAAACCACATTGAGATACCATCTCATGACACTTAGAATGGTGATCGTTAAAAAATCTGGAGACAACAGATGTTGGAGATGATGTGGAGAAATAGAAGAAACACTTTTACACTGTTGCTGGGAGTGTAAGTTAATTCAACCATTGTGGAAGACAATGTGGTAATTCCTTAAGGATCTAGAAATAGAAATACCATTTGATCCAGCAATCCCATTACTGGATATACACCCAAAGGATTATAAATCATTGTATTATAAAGAAACAGGCACAAGTATGTTTACTGCAACAATGTTCATAATAGTGAAGACTTGGAACCCACCCAAATGCCTATCAATGAAAGACTGAATAAAGAAAATGTGGCACATATATACTATGGAATACTATGCAGTCATAAAAAGGATGAATTCATGTTCTTTCAGGGACATAGATTAGTCTGAAAACCATCATTCTCAGCAAATTGACACAGGAACAGAAAACCAAACCGTGCATGTTCTCACTCATAAGTGGTTGTTGAACAGTGAGAACACATGGACACAGGGAGGGGAACATCACACACCAGGGCCTGGGGGGTGGTGGGCGTATTGGGGAGGGAAAGCATTAGGAAAAATTCCTAATATAGATGATGGGGCTATGGATGCAGCAAACCACCACCATGGCACATGTATAGCTATGTAACAAACCTGTGCTATCTGCACATGTAACCCAGAACTTGAAGTATAATAAATTAATTAATTAATTAAAAAAACTATAGAACACTGATGAAAGAAATTCAAGAGGACATCAAGTAATTAATTGATGTTTCATGTTCTTGGATTGGAAGAATCAATGTCAGTAAAATGTCTATATTGCCCAAAGTAATCTACACATTCAATGCATTTCCTAGCAAAATACCAATGGCATTCTCCATGTAAATATAAAAGACAATGCTAAAATGTATATGGAACAACAAAAGACCCAGAATAATCAAAGCTATCCTAAGTAAAAAGAACACCATTGCAGTAATCATGTTATTTAATTTCAAATTATACTACAGAGCTATAGTAACCATGATACTGGCATAAAAATAGACACCTACATAATGGAATAGAATAGAGAAGTCATAAGCAAACCCACATACCTATATGTACTCATTTTCAACAAAGCTGCCAAGAACATACACTGGAGAAAACAGTCTCTTCAATAAATGGCTCTGGGAAAACTGGATATTCTTATGCAGAAGAATACAACTAGACCACTATCTCTCACCATATTAAAAAGTCAAATCAAAATTCACTAAAGCTTTAAATCTAAGACCTCAAACTATGAAACTACTACAAGAAAACATTAAATAAACTCTCCAGGATGTTGGTCTGGGAAAATCATTCTTTAGTAATACCCCATAAACACTGACAAGCAAAGCAAAACGGACAAATGTTGTATCAAATCCAGGTAAAATGCTTCTGTACAGTGAAGGAAACAAACAACAAAGTAAAGAGAGAACCCACAGAAGGGGAGAAAATATTTGCAAATTATCCATCTGATAAGGGATTAATAACCAGAATATATAATGAGCTCAACTCTATCGGAAAAAAATAATAATGTGATCCAGAAATGGGCAAAAATGGGCAAAATATTTGAACAGACATTGATTAATAGAAGAGATACTATTTTTTTCATTAACTGTGCTTTGCGTTGTGTCTAAAAAAATCAACATATTCAAGATTATCTAGACTCTTTCCTGTGTTATTTTCTTGAAGTATTACTGTTTTGCACTTTACATTTAGGCATATAATTCATTTTGAATTAATTTTTGTGAAGCGGGTAAGAGTTTTGTCTAGATTCAGGGGTTTAACTGTGAATGTATAGATTTTTCAGCACCATTTGTTGAAAGGACTGTGTTTGCTCTATTGGATTGCCTCCATTAATTTTTTAAATTAATAATTGACACATAATTACACATGTTTATGGGATGGATTATATTTCTTTTTTTAATTGCATTTTAGGTTTTGGGGTACACGTGCACAACATGCAAGATAGTTGCATAGGTACACACGTGGCAGTGTGATTTGCTGTCTTCCTCCCCTTCACCCACATCTGGCATTTCTCCCCATGCTATCCCTCCCCTGTTCTCCACCCCCGCTGCCCTTCCATATTCCCCCCAATAGACCCCAGTGTGTAGTGCTCCCCTCCCTGTGTCCATGTGTTCCCATTATTCATCACCCGCCTATAAGTGAGAATATGCGGTATTTCATTTTCTGTTCTTGCTGAGAATAATGTTCTCCAGATTCATCCATGTCCCTACAAAGGACACAAACTCATCGTTTTTGATGGCTGCATAATATTCCATGGTGTATATGTGCCACATTTTCCCTGTCCGGTCTATTATCGATGGGCATTTGGGTTGGTTCCAGGTCTTTGCTATTGTAAACAGTGCTGCAATGAACATTCGTGTGCATGTGTCCTTATAGTAGAACGATTTATGGTCCTTTGGATATATACCCAGTATTGGGATTGCTGGGTCAAATGGAATTTCTATTTCTAGGTCCTTGAGGAATCGCCACACTGTCTTCCACAATGGTTGAACTAATTTACACTCCCACCAGCAGTGTAGAAGTGTTCCTATTTCTCCACATCCTCTCCAGCATCTGTTGTCTCCAGATTTTTTAATGATCACCATTCTAACTGGCATGAGATGGTATCTCAATGTAGTTTTGATTTGCATTTCTCTGATGACCAGTGATGATGAGCATTTTTTCATGTTTGTTGGCCTCATGTATGTCTTCTTTTGGAAAGTGTCTGTTCATATCTTTTGCCCATTTTTGGATGGGCTTGTTTGCTTTTTTCTTGTAAATCTGTTTGAGTTCTTTGTAAATTCTGGATATCAGCCCTTTGTCAGATGGGTAAACTGCAAAATTTTTTTCCCATTCTGTTGGTTGCCGATTCACTCTAGTGACTGTTTCTTTTGCTGTGCAGAAGCTGTGGAGTTTGACTAGGTCCCATTTGTCTATTTTGGCTTTTGTTGCCAATGCTTTTGGTGTTTTGGTCATGATATTTCAATGCATGTATATGCCTTCACATAAGATCAGTTAATAATATTTATGTGAAATTATTTCTTGATTCTAACCTGTTCTAATGATCGATTTGGCTATTATTTTGTTAGTACTACACTGTCTGGAAAACTGTTGCTTAATAGGAAATTTTGAAGTCGCGTACAGCCACTTCTCCTATTTTGGTCTTCTTATACAATATGAGCTTGACTATTCTGGGCCATTTTGCCTCTCCATATAATTTTAGAATAAGTTTGCTGATATCCTCAAATTAAGTTTCCGGGAATTTGGTTGGGATTGCATTACTTCTACAGAACAAATTAAAAAGAATTGATATCATGATTATATTCAATCTTCCTATTAATGAATGTAAAATATCTCACCACTTATTTAATATTTAATTTCTTTCCACAGACTTTTCTAGTTTTATTATGTAGATCTTGCATATATTGCATTATATTTATACATAGTATTTCATTTTTGAGAGATAATAAAATTGTAATGTTTTTTAATTTCAAATTCTACTTGCTTATTGTATATATGAATGCAATTAATTTCTGCATATTAAATTTGTGTCCTGTCCTCTTGCTATACCTACTTAGTATTTCTAGGAGGGTTTTTTGTTGTTATTGATTCTTTTGGATTCTACATAGACAATAACATCACCAATGAAGAGGCAGTTTCATTTCTTCTTTCCCAATTTGCATACCTTCCATTTCCTTTTCCTTTCTCATTACATTTGCTAGGACTTTAAATACAATGTGGAAAAATAGTGGCATAAGAATATATCCTTGCCTTGCTGCTGATCACAGGGAAAATTTTGAGTTTCTCACCAGTAAGTATAATATTAATTGTAGGTTTTGTGTAGTGGTTCTTTATTATGTTGATGAAGTTCCCCTCTATTCCTAGTTTACTGACAGTTTTTATGATAAATTAGTGTTGGATTTTATTAAGTACACTGTCTGCATCTATTAATATGATCATGTGACTTTTCTTCCTTAGCCTGTTGATGTGGTGGGTTCCTTTATTTTTGAATATTGAACTAGACTTGCATACCTGTGATAAAGCCTACTTGGTCATAGTACGTAATTATTTTTATACATTATTGGAATCAACTTGATAATATTTTGCTGAGGATTTTTGCACTTGTGTTCACGAGAGACACCCATCTGTAGTATTCTTTTCTCGTAATGTATTTGTCTGAGTTTGTTATAAGAGTAATGCTGACCTCACAGAAAGAGTTAGGAAGTATTGTCTCTGCTTCTATATTCTAGAATATATTATGAAGAAGTTTTATAATTTATTTCTGGAATGTTTGGTGTAACTAACCAGTGAACTCATCCAGGCATAGGGCATTCTGGCTTAGAAGGTAATTATTGAATAAATGTCTTCTATAGATATAGGCCTACTCAGATTGTGTTTTCCTTCTAGTGTGAGTTTTGGTAGATTCTGTCTTTGAAGGAATTGGTCTATTTTATCTAGGTTATCAAATTTGCAGACATAGAGTTGTTCACAATATTCTTTTATTATCCTTTTAATGTCCATAGTCTCTGTAGTAATGTTCTCTCTCATTTCCTTCCATCCATCCTTTTTTTCCTTCTTTCTTTCTTCTCTCTCTTTCTTTCTCTTTCTTCTTTTGAGACAGGGTATCTCTATGCTGACTAGGCTGACTATGCTGACTATGCTGACTCAACTCCCAGGTAATCCTCCTTCTTCAGTCTCCCAAGTAGCTGAGATTACAGGCACATGCCACCATGCCTGGCTCTTTCATATTTTTGTATTACTAATGTGTGTCTTTTCTCTTTTTGTTTTAGTTAGTCTGGCTAGAATCTTTTTATGTATATATATTTTCAATGAACCAACTTTTTCTTTTGTTCATTATTTTCAATATTATTAATTTCTTCTTTGATTTTTAATATTTCTTTCATCTGCTTAATTTGAATTTCTATAACAGGAAGATAAAGGAAGAGTAACTTGTACCATGAATTTAATTTGTAGTCTATGTTAAAAATGATAAACTCCTATTCTAAGACTGCAGATTTCAAAGCTTGTCATTAACCCATACAATAGATAGGGGAGAAACTCTCATTTTATACAAATTTGGGAGGGCAATATATACTTTTTCAACTTAAGGTTCAGGGATACAGGTGCATTTTTATTAGAAAGGTATATTGTGTTATGCTGAGGTTAAAAAAATCAGATCCTTAATGAAATCATGAAGATAATATATAAGGCAAACTATTAATATTTTATTCAGAAATGGGTATGCATATGCTGCTTCTAATGAAAAGATAAATGTGCCTCCATTTTGCTCTGTGAAAGGAAAAAAACAGAATCTGTTGTCAGAAGTTGCAGAAAAGTAAAAGTCAGAGAAACAACCTGACAGCTAGTGGCCATGTGATATGCCCAGTGTCCTCTTAGTTATCAATCCTAACAAGAAATGCTCAGGAACGAGGACATTACTCTATATGGGGAGAATTTCTGAGTTTCTCATGCACATGAACTCAGCCTCTTCAAAAGTGGCCTATATGGTTCCTATTCTTGACATGACTTGTATTCTTGCATCAAGATACCCTCACAAACCCACATTTTCTCATGTTCACAAACACACACACTTAGCTACCCAATCCAGGGCTTTATTCCAGAACAAATATTATAGGCTTACTCTAAAGAATGAGAAGATTATAAAATTTAAAGTTACTTTAAACTATATTTTATAAACATTATTAATAGTTTCTCCACTCTTGTTTTATACATTTGGCAGGGAAATATATATTTTTTCTACTTATAATATAGGTTCAGGGGTACATGTGCAGATTTATTATGAAGGTATATTGTGTTATGCTGAGGTAAAAAAAACATCAGATCCTTAAATAAATAATGATGACAATATATAAGGCAAACTATTAATATTTTATGCAGAAATGGGTATGCATATTTGAAATGAGAGATAGAATGGCATATCAGAGGCAGTGACTTATAATAATACAAGTGTGGAACAGAACCAAGATAGCTAAAGGATAAATTTTTCTTCTACTAAAAAATGTTGCTTTTTTATATCCCATCTGTAAGATGAAGAATTTGGACTTTTTTTTACCTTGGATTCTTTTCTAGTTGGTTTCTATAATTACTAGACAGTAAAGCAAAAAGAAAATATGATAGAAGTAATGAAAATACTTCATAGTTTTATATGACATATCTTGTTTAATTGTATAAAGTCCAATCACTTTTCAGAATAAACATCAGAAATAAAACCTGAAGGTTGTATCTAAGTGGTTTCATTAAAAATAAAGCCACGATTGTATTCCAGTCATAAAAGGACTGAACATTTAACTCTGAAGAGTAATTATAGTAAACTCAAGGTGATTTTGAAGCCATCAAAAATACACTTTGCAAGAGTTTCCTTCCCCACAGAGATGTGAAGAAAATAATTCTGATTTTTGAAGCACAGAAATTCTAAAAGTGGAAAAATTAGGTAGAGTGCAAACTTTTTTTTGATAGGTTTCCATGTTGCTTTTTTTTAACCACCTGGAAGTCATTAGAAAGTTTAAGTTGGCAGAATTCACCTTCTTATTCCTTTCTTTTAAGTGACTTCAGTGGAAACAGGTGTTTGCACCTTAGTTTATATATAGTACATTCTCTTTTGTCTAATTCTATTGCTTTTGATCAGTTTTATATGCAGACAAAGGCTAAGCAATTAATGCATCTAGTAGACTCTGGAGTCATTGTGTTGTCTTCAGCAGCCTATAAAGAGGAGTTCCTTAACATATGGATAACTCATTTTTTAATTCACACTTGATCATAAATATTATTGAAGTGATTAGTAGACTACATCTTTAAGTCTGTCCACACACAATCAGTACTAAATATAAATTAATTATAAATAGTCACTGAACTACTTTATGTAGATTATTGTACTCATAGTGAGGTGTTAAGAATAGGAAAAAAAATAAATTTGTACCATAACAAAGATATTCATAGAAAGCTTTTACTTTTGATCAGCTATTTCATCTTCCCATGATTCTCTGAGTCATGTGAAAGCAGCATATGATAAAGTTACGGATATGGATATAGAAATAAATTTAAGTGCATGTGTGTGTATATATACACATATATACAGGTATAGGACCATTAAATGTATCACTTTTCTGTAGTCTGCTTTACCCTTTCTGTAAATATTTCAATATGTGGAGGTACTCTTGGTTGTGATAAATGTTTTAAAATCATTAAGAGTATATAAAAGTCATTTTGTAGCTATATGCTAAAGTGTTTCTGAATAAAATGCTCACTAAGGGGTAGAAAAGTTATTAAATTTGAAATTTCCAACCCACATACCCAACTCTTGATCATTGCCAGATGTATTTTTGTTTGTTCCTTTGTTTATTTGTATTTATTTACTTGATTTTATTATTCACATTTATTTGATTTTATTATTTGTATTTATTTATTTGATTTTATTTTAACCTTGGACCTTGCTATGTTAATTCTGATGTAATTCAATGCATCTTTGAACCTCCCTTCCTGGTAATAGCTCCACCACTGTGAGAACAACAACTGTTCAAATTTGCTGTCTTCATTATTTAATATTCCTGAACTTCACATAGGGAGAGACACATAATATGTACTTCTGATACCTGTATTCTTTCACAGCTTACAATGTTTTCAAGAATAATTATGCTTTTGCATGTATCACTAATTCATCTTGTGATTCCTGAGTAGCAGCTCCATTGTATGATGATGCCACAGTTTATCTATACAACATCCTATGAATGGGAAAATGGGTTATTTTTAGGTTAGACTTTTATGAATAAAAGCTGGTATAACTTCTGTCGTATGATTTTTTTGTGGACAGACATTTGGTGACTTCTTAGTAATTTCATTGCTGTGTCATAGGATAGTATATAATTAATTTTCCCATTTGTCTATTTTGGCTTTTGTTGCCAATGCTTTTGGTGTTTTGGTCATGAAGTCCTTGCCTACTCCTATGTCCTGAATGGTTTTGCCCACATTTTCTTCTAGGGTTTTTATTGTGTCAGGTCTTACGTTTAAGTCTTTAATCCATCTGGAGTTAATTTTAGTTTAAGGTGTCAGGAAGGGGTCCAGTTTCTGCTTTCTGCACATGGCTAGCCAGTTTTCCCAACACCATTTGTTAAATAGGGAATCCTTTCCCCATTGCCTGTTTTTGTCTGGTTTATCAAAGATAATATGGTTGTAGATATTTTGTGTTGCCTCCAATGCTTCTGTTCTGTTCCATTGGTCTATATCTCTGTTTTGGTACCAGTACCATGCTGTTTTGATTACTGTAGCCTTGTAGTATAGTTTGAAGTCTGGTAGCGTGATGCCTCCCGCTGTGTTCTTTTTGCTTAGAATTGACGTGGCAATGCGGGCTCTTTTTTGGTTCCATATGAAATTCATGGTGGTTTTTTCCAGTTCTGTGAAGAAATTCAATGGTAGTTTGATGGGGATAGCATTGATTGTGTAAATTACTAATCAAACTCCACAGCTTCTGCACGGCAAAAGAAACAGTCACTAGAGTGAATCGGCAACCATCAGAATGGGAAAAAATCTTTGCAGTTTACACATCTGACAAAGGGCTGATATCCAGAATTTACAAAGAACTCAAACAGATTTACAGGAAAAAAACAAGCCCATTCAAAAATGGGCAAAGGATATGAACAGAAATTTTACAAAAGAAGACATACAGGAGGCCAACAAACATATGAAAAAGTGCTCATCATCATTGGTCATTAGAGAGATGCAAATCAAAACCACATTGAGATACCATCTCACACCAGTTAGAATGGTGATCATTAAAAAATCTGGAGACAGCAGATGCTGGAGAGGATGTGGAGAAATAGGAACACTCTTACACTGTTGGTGGGAGTGTAAATTAGTTCAACCATTGTGGAAGACAGTGTGGTGATTCCTCAGGGACCTAGAAATAGAAATTCCATTTGACCCAGCAATCCCATTACTGGGTATCTATCCAAAGGACTATAAATCGTTCTACTATAAGGACACATGCACACGAATGTTCATTGCAGCACTGTTTACAATAGCAAGGACCTGGAACCAACCCAAATGCCCAACGATGATAGACTGGACTGGGAAAATGTGGCACATATACACCATGGAATATTATGCAGCAATCAAAAATGATGAGTTTGTGTCCTTTGTAGGGACATGGATGAATCTGGAGAACATCATTCTCAGCAAACTGACACAAGAACAGAAAAAGAAATATCGCATATACTCACTCATAGGTGGGTGAGAAAAATGAGAACACATGGACACAGAGAGGCAGTCTACTATACACTGGGGACTGTTGGGGGGAATGGGGGAGGGACAGCAGGGGGGGCTGGGGGGGATGGCCTGGGGATGAATACCAAGTGTGGGTGAAGGGGAGGAAGGCAGCAAAGCACACTGCCATGTGTGTACCTATGCAACTATCTTGCACGTTCTGCACATGTACCCCCAAACCTACAATGCAATAAAAATTAAAAAAAAAAAAATTTTCATGAGAAACTCAAAATCACATTCAAAATAAATTCCACTATTTTAAATTTGCACCAGCAATTTTAGAGATCAACACCTATCTCCTACTTTCCATAGCAAATATTTTGTGTGTGTGTCTGTGTGTGTAATTTTTGCAATTCTAGTGGTTTTAATTTGCATTTTCATAATGATTTGTGGTGTTGAGTATTCACTTATTTATGTATTTGGCATTCTGACATCTTTTTAAATGATATGCTAGATAAGGTCTTTTGCCCATTTACAAAATTAGTCATTTGATTTTTATGATTTGCAAGAATTCTTTATTTTGCACAGAAATCCTTCATGCAATTGATACGTTGTAAATGTTTTCTTGCAGACTGTTGCTTTCACTTTCATTTTCATTATCTGTTGCTTTCATTATCTCAACATATGGATAACTCATTTTTAATTCACACTTGATCATAAATATTATTGAAGTGATTAGTAGGCTACATCCTTCACACAGTAATTGTGAAACTTTCACACAGTAATTGGCAAACTTTCACACAGTAATTAGAAAAAATATACCACCTTATAATGTTACTGAGATTTAAAGAAAGAGCAATATAGTCTAAGCATCTGCCACTCCTTAATAATATTTAATTTAGCAAACATTTAATAGATATTGCATTATTCTAGGCACACACACACACACACACACACACAAGTAATGCCTTTGCTGGGTAAATATTTGTTTTCAATTTTGACGTGAGGTCCAATTTATCATTTCAGTGTTTGTGCATCTCTGTGCGTGGTTTTATAGTTAATGCCTGTATTAATTTTCTCAGGCTGTCATATCAAAATACCTCAAGCTAGGTAGTTTAAATAAAAGAAATTTATTGTCTTACAATTTGGAGTCTAGAAGTTCAAAATCAAGGTATTGGCAGGATTGGTTGCTCCTGAAGGTTGTGAAAGAATAATTTGTTCCAATTCTCTTTTCTTAACTTGTAGATGGCTGTCTTCTCTGTGCCTTCATGTCTCCTTTCTCTCTTCTTGTAGGGACACCAGTCATATTAGGGTCCACACTGATGACCTGACCATCATTTAACCTCATCATAATTCTTTTAGAAGGTCAAGTTGGTAAAAGAATCTTCTAGGTCAATGACATCTGCAACTACCCTATTTTCAAATAGGGTCACACTGAGAATTAAGGCTTCAACATATGATTTTGGAGGTTGAGGGGGATACAATTCAATTCATATCAATGTCTTTCAAATTATAACAAATATTTTCTCACCAGAGTTTGAAAAAATATCCTTTCATACTTTCTTTTATAAGTTTCAGAATCATAACTTTGATACATAGATCAAAGACTTCTCTATAGTTATTTTTTTGTTTGGTCCCAGTTAGAAATTAAATGTCATTATTTTTCATCAGCTATTCAGTTTTTCCCACATCATTTATTGAAAGTAACTTTCCCCAATGATTTCTTTTGATGTTCTTGTCTGAAATTAAAATTAATTAATAATGTTTACAATATTATTGTCTAAAATTCAACTGAGTCATATATTTTTAAGTTCATTTCTGGATTATCTAGTTTATTCCTTTGTGCTACTTTTGTGTCTTTTTGCCAATAATCACACCATCTGAATTAGTGTAGCCATATACTATACTACAATAACTTTATAGTAAATCTTGAAATCTGCTCCTGTATTTGCCCTAAAATTCTAGCTGCCGGCCGGGTGCGGTGGCTCAAGCCTGTAATCCCAGCACTTTGGGAGGCCAAGATGGGTGGATCACGAGGTCAAGAGATCGAGACCATCCTGGTCAATATGGTGAAACCCTGTCTCTAATAAAAATACAAAAAATTAGCTGGGCATGGTGGCGCGTGCCTGTAATCCCAGCTACTCAGGAGGCTGAGGCAGGAGAATTGCCTGAACCCAGGAGGAGGAGGTTGCCGTGAGCCGAGATCATGCCATTGCACTCCAGCCTGGGTAACAAGAGCAAAACTCCATCTAAAAAAAAAAAAAAAAAATTATAGCTGCCTTAGCAATTCCACATTCTATGCTGTTTTCTCCAACTAATGAGATGGGTTTTCTTTCTTGTACTTTATTTCTCTGCATCATTGTTTAGAAAAAGCTCCCAAGAAAAAAGCTGCAGTAAATCTGGAGCTTATATCATTTTTCTTAAGACTTTCAGTACTATACTATCTGCAGTGTAATAAAAGTTTCTTCATATATTTTTCCAGTTTTATAATTGTTCACTATAGGAGGTAAGTCTACAACCAACTACCCCATCATGTCAGGATATAAAATCTGCTTTCAGTTGCTTTTATCCACCAATCATTCTGTTCCAAAAATTTGGGGAGATATATCATTTATATATGCATTCAGATATAATGTATATATTCAATGTGCATATGGCATTTTTATAGATACACTCGTGTGTATTATATGCTCTGTTTGCTACCTCCTTATCCTTATTTCCTACCTAGAATAACAGCCTTAGAGATTGCCATTTGGCCTTCTATAGTACCAACAAAATGGGCGATTATTAACTGATGAGTATGGCAACAGAAACTGTCTGCCTATAGGAAGACTCAATCTAGGCAGATGTGTAAAGTATTCAATACTTAATTTATGTGTGCAGAAGCACACCACTCATAAGCACACCCCAGATTGTGGTGAATATAGAAGACTTAGCCAGAGATCAGAAATTTAATAAGCTTGCAATGGCTTCTTTTTAAACAACAGGATTTTCCATGGGTTGATGTAGTGGTAAGAGCAAGGCTTTAGAGACAAACAAACCCAGAAGAAACTTTGTTTGAGCCCTTGTTATATCTATAATATAACTACTCCAAGCATCAATATCCTAATGGGTTAAAAGAACACTACAGAAATACCATTTTTTAGAGTTTTTTTTCAAGGATTTAAACAGTGAATCCATGTAATGTACTTATCAAAGTGCCTGGCTCTTTCTGGTTAATAAATGTCTTTATTATTATTACAACTGAAAGTGCATGCAACTATCGTTGGCTATATACTAGAAACCAACAAATGCCATTACCTCCTGGAATATATTAACCAGCGGCCTGACAGCTTAATGATGTGTGCCAGCACACTGAAAGATAACAGGAAAAAATAAAAACAACTCAACCCAGAGCATTACTAGGACAGGGATCAGGGTTGGGGAAGAAGAAAGAACAAAGTTCACCTATGGTTCCCCAAAATCCCAGGTATATCTTAAAAAGATAATTCCCCTGAAATTTATTATTTTGCCATGACATAAATTCCCTTCACATCCTGTATGGTTCTGACTATTCATGAATATGTATAATATCTGTAAGAAAAAGCATAGAGTGAATAATGAGTAATATTATATTTTTGTTGGTTCTATAACTTTTTTTACTTTGAATTAGTGAAATTTAATGTTTCTGCATTATTTGTGTCTTAATAACTACAATGATATGTCATGGTGGTGAAAATTATCTATCTGAAATTGTTGGCAAATTTTCACACAGTAATTAGAAAAAATATACCACCTTATAATGTTACTGAGATTTAAAGAAAGAGCAATATAGTCTAAGCATCTGCCACTCCTTAATAATATTTAATTTAGCAAACATTTAATTGATATTGCATTATTCTAGGCACACACACACACATTCACAGATACACAGGAGTTTATGTTACAATTTCAGATTCTAAAGACCTCACACTCTTGCAGGGAAACTCATCTGTGAAACTATTGTAAAATATATTGCTAGTGTAAAAAAATACACTATCTATTTTCTTTTTCAGAAAAGTAAGTGACAGAATCAGAGTGAAAAAGACATTCCTGCTGTGTCTTTACTTATCAGTTACATTCTTTTAGAAGGCCAAGTTGGGGAAATAATCTTCCAGGCCAAGGAAAAATCACAAGCAAAGACAAAGAATTATAAAGATGTATGCCATGCTTAGAAAAGAACAAGAGAAGAGGTGAACTTAGAACATATATTTATGGATGAGAATGACAGAATGTGATACCAGAAAGATAGGTTGAGAACATATTACGAAAGGTTTGAATGCCATTCTGAAGTGTTAAATTTTCTAATTGTGGAATTCTGGAGTGGAAAAATTATGATCAGATTATTTCATAAAAGTATGAGATACAAAATATTTTAGAGAAAATGTAATATGGCATACACTAAATATATAATAATATAGTATGTATTATATATTATAAATAGAAACTATTGTTATATAATATTGATAATGTATCACTTTATAATATTATGTATGTTCAATATTCTATAGATAATTGCTGATATTAAGAAAAGAAATGGCAAGATGTGGCGGTTCATGACCGTAATCCCAGCACTTTAAGAAGCTGAGATAGGAAGATTGCTTGAGGCCAACCAGGAGTTGGAGACCAGCCTGGGGAACATAGTGAGACCTCTCCCTCTACCACCTCTCCTAAAAAAAAAAATTAAAAATTATTTGGGTATAATGACAGGCTCCTGTTGTCTTAGCTTCTCCAGAATTCAAGCCTGTAGTGAGGTACAATCACGTCATTTGTATGATCATGTCATTTAACTTCAGCCTCAGTGACAGAGAAAGACCTTGTTTCAAAAGAAACAAAAAAAGAGAGAAAAAAAAATTACTATAATGTGGCCTGGCACAGTGGCTCATGCCTGTTAATCCCAGCACTTTGGAAAGCCAAGGTGGGTAGATCATGAGGTCAGGAGTTTGAGACCAGCCTGGCCAAAATGGTGAAACCCTGTCTCTACTAAAAATACAAAAAATTATCCAGGCATGGTGGTGTGCCCCTGTAATTCCAGCTACTTGGGAGGCTGAGGCAGAAGAATTGCTTGAACCTGGGAGGCAGAGGTTGCAGTGAGCCAAGATCACGTTATTGCACACCAGCATGCGTGACAAGGGAAGACTCAGTCTCAAAAAAAAAAAAATTACTAGAATGTGAACAATATGTTTACTTTATGCATAGAGAAAAACCATAAAATACTCTGACTTTGTACCATTAAAGTAAAACATATAAGACATTATTCATATGTCTTATTATGACATAAAAATAACAACATAATAACATAAAACACTCATGATTTGGCCATTATTGGTGTATAAGAATGCTTGTGATTTTTGCACGTTGATTTTGGATCTTGAGACTTTGCCGTAGTTGCTTACCAGCATAAGGAGATTTTGGGTTGAGACAATGGGGTTGTCTAAATATACAATCATGTCATCTGAAAACAGAGACAATCAAACTTCCTCTTTTCCTATTTGAATATCTGGTATTTCTTTCTCTTGCCTGATTGCCCTAGCCAGAACTTCCAATACTATGCTGAATAGGAGTGGTGAGAGAGGGCATCTTTGTCTTGTGCTGGTTTAAAAAAAAAAAATGCTTCCAACTTTTGCTCATTCAGTATAATATTGGCTGTTGGTTTGTCATAAATAGCTCTTACTGTTTTAAGATACATTCCATCAGTACATAGTTTATTGAGAGTTTTTTGCATGAAAGAGTGCTGAATTTTATCAAAGGCCTTTTCTCAATCTTTTGAGGCAATCATAGTTTTTGTTATTGGTTCTGTTTATGTGATGGATTACATTTGTTGATTTGTGCATGTTTACCAGTCTTGAATCTCCGTGATGAAGCCGACTTGATTGTGGTGGATAGGGTTTTTGATGTGCTGCTGGATTTGGTTTGCCAGTAATTTATTGAGGATTTTCACATCAATATTCATTGGGGATATTGGCCTGAAATTTTCTTTCTTTCCTTCTGTCTTTCATTTTTTTATTTCTTTTCTTTATTTTTCTTTTCTTTTTCTTTTCCTTTTTTTTTTTTTTTTGTTTTTTGAGCATCTCTGCCTGGTTTTGGTATCAGGATGATGCTGGCCTCATAAAATGAGTTAGGAAGAAGGAGTCGCTCTTTTTCTATTGTCTGGAATCGTTTCAGAAGTAATGCTACAAGCTCTTCTTTGTACCGCTGATAGAATTCAGCTGTGAATCCATCTGGTCCTGCGCTTTTTGTTTTTGGCTGGTGGGCTATTCATTACTGCCTCAACTTCAGAACTTGTTATTGGTCTATTCAAGAATTTGACTTATTTCCAGTTTAGTCTTGGGAGGGTGTATGGGTCCAGGAATTTATCCATTTCTTCTAGATGTTCTAGCTTACTTGCATAGAGTATTCTCTGATGATAGTTTGTATTTCTGTGGGATCAGTGGTGATACCAATTTTATCACTTTTTATTGTGCCTATTTTATTCTTTTCTCTTTTCTTCTTTATTAGTCTGGCTAGTAATCTAGCTATTTTGTTAATTTTTTCAAAAAACAACACCTGGCTTCATTGATTTTTTTGAAGGTTTTTTTTTGTATCTCTATGTCCTTCAGTTCTGCTCTGATCTTAGTTATTTCTTCTCTTCGGCTAGCTTTTGAATGTGTTTGCTCTTGCTTTTCCAGTTCTTTTAATTATTCACAATTGCTACAAAGAGAATAAAATACCTAGGAATACAAATTACAAGGGATGTGAAGGACCTCTTCAAGGAGAACTATAAACCACTGCTCAAGAAAATAAGAGAGGACACAAAGAAAATGGAAAAACATTCCACGCTCATGGATAGGAAGAATCAATATCATGGAAATGGCTATACTGCCCAAAGTAATTTATAGATTCAGTGCTGTCCTCATCACGTTATCATTGACTTTCTTCACAGAATTAGAAAAAAATATTTTAAATTTCATATGGAACCAATAAAGAGCCCATAGAGTCAAGATAATTATAAGCAAAATACAAAAACAAAAACAAAAACAAAGCTGGAGTCATCATGCTACCTGACATCAAACTATACCACAGGCTACAGTAACCCAAACAGCATGGGACCAGTACCAAAACAGATATATAAGCCAATGGAACAGAACAGAGACCTCAGAAGTAACACCGCACATCTACAACCATCTGATCTTTGACAAACCTGACAAAAATAAGCAATGTGGAAATGATATCCTATATAATAAATGGTATTGGGAAAACTGGCTAGCCATATACAAAAAACCAAACCTTAGCCCCTTTGTTACATGTTACATAAAAATTAATTCAAATTGGATCGAAGACTAAAACATAAGACCTAAAACCATAAAAATCGTAGAAGAAACCCTAGGCAATACCATTAAGGACATAGGCATGGGCAAAGTCTTCATGACTAAAACACGAAAGGCAATGGCAACAAAAGCCAAAATCGACAAATAGGTTCTAATTAAACTAAAGAGCTTCTGCACAGCAAAATAAACTATCATCAGAGTGAACAGGCAACCTACAGAATGGGAAAAAAATTCTGCAATCTATTTATTTGATAAAGAGCTAATATCCAGAATCTACAAGAAACCTAAACAAATTTACAAGAAAAAAAAAACATCAAAAAGTGGACAAAGGACATGAACAGACACTTTTCAAAAGAAGACATTTATCTGGCCAACAAACATGAAAAAGAACTCCTCATCGCTGGTCATTAGAGAAATGCAAATCAAAACCACAATGAGATAACATCTCACACCAGTTAGAATGACGATCATTACAAAGTGCTGAAACAACAGATGCTGGAGAGGATGTGGAGATATAGGAACACTTTTACACAGTTGGTGGGAGTGTAAATTAGCTCAACCATTGTGGAAGACAGTGTGGTGATTCCTCAAGGATCTAGAACTAGAAATACCACTGGACCCAGAAATCCCATTACTGAGTATATACCCAAAGGATTATAAATCATTCTCCTATAAAGACATATGCACATGTATGTACATGGTAGCACTGTTCACATTAACAAACACTTGGAACCAACCCAAATGCCCATCAATTATAGACTGGATATATATACCATGGAATACTATGTAGCCAGAAAAAGGATGAGTTCATGTCCTTTGCAAAGCTGGAAACCATCCTTCTCAGCAAACTGAGAAAAGAACAGAAAACCAAACACCCACATGTTCTCACTCATTAGTGGGATTTGAACAATGAGAACTCATGGACACAGGGAGGGGAATATCACACACTAGGGCCTGTCAGGGAGTGGGGACTATGGGAGGGATAGCATTAGAAGAAATACCTAATGTAGATGATGTGTTGATGAGCACAGAAAATCACCATGGCATGTGTATAGCTATGTAACAAATCTGCACCTTCTGTACATGTATCCCAGAATTTAAAGTATAATAATTTTTTAAAACTATATTAATATTTATGTATCTATATACATTATTTATACGTGTTAAATCTAGACTTAAGCATTTTTTGTGATTTTAATTTATACTAATCAGAGGGCATTTGATATATTTTTCTGCATCAACTTAAATTTGGTTTCAATATGTTGAATGTACATAGTAGGTATTGTTTGTTTGTTTGTATGTTTGATCTGTCCATGCTGGGTCAACTATATATTAATGTTTGGGACATTTTCTATTTGATAAATCTTGACTGCCTCACACTAGCAAAGCTACTTCTGCAGTCTCAATATACTGTGGCCTGGCTACATGCCCAGAATACTGCATCTGGAGTCAGATTAAAAAAATGCAGAAAGTAGGTAAGAGATGTTTCATTGTTGCTGCTATAATTGTTTGATTGCTTCATCTGAAGAGGCAGTCACTAGGGGAACAGTCACAAAGGTAAAACTATACTAGCAAAGGTGTACTCACTGCGCTAGTACCTGTGCTATAATTTTTTGACCATAGATTGGACCCGACACCCTCTTTCTTTCCATACTCACAGCGTGGTTCTTTCAAGTTTCTAGGCTTTTAGCAATTCTGTCAATTACCCACAATCTTTTCCAAACATTTTTTTCCCTGCATATACCCTTCATAGACACATTTTACTGCTTGTAAATAACGTCTCTAATGCAAGATGTGCTAATTATTTGAAAGCATGTGTGCTGGCATTTATCTTACCAATTATTACACAATCTGGCAGTTGCCATGTAACTGTGATTGAAAACTTATATTTAATAAATTAACAAATAATAAGTATTAAAATGACATTTACTTTTTGAAAATGAAGAATATTTTTTTCAGGTTGTTACACTAGATTCTTGGAAAGATTTGAGTAAAAGAATATATAAAGTATTTTGTGTTCCAATGAGGTATCTAAAAGCTTCCAAAATAAAAATAGCAGCATCTTTGAATGGAAGACCTTTAGATGAGCAATTTTGTTTGATAGCCTTGTTCTACATAATTTGGGCATCACTGTAAGGAAGTGCCATATGGTGCCAATAAATAAATCTTTAGTGTGTTTCACTTATCCTCCAAAATGTATATAAAAAGTTCAATTATCCCTAATTAAGTGTCTATTTCCTTTGGTTAGGCTGTATGTGTTTTTCCGGTAAAGTACCCAGTGAGATTTTGTAGTGTTTCCACATGGTTCATTAAGGGCATGTCAAAGATATAAATAAGGAGAAAAGTTGAAATGCCTTTCTCTGTTAAAAACAAACAAACAAAAAAGCAAAAACAACATCAACAACAACAAACATATTGGGATTGTTTTGCATGGTATTATCATCCTTTTATTGCACTAATTCCTTGTTAAAATTTTGTTTTCAAACTTCTGTAACTCACTTCACCTTGATGAATAGATTATAAGAATAATCTGGAATAGTGACATGCCAAATCTGTTTCTTAAGGGCCACTGCCTGGCATTCCAGGGCTCAGCATAAACCCACAACAGTATATGGTATGGGTTAAGGTGTAGATACTGAGAAAAGACCCTAGATGCATAGTTCTGGGAACTAAATCTTAGGCTGCAAGTTACATAGGATTTTTTTTTTTTTAATTTTTATTGCATTTTAGGTTTTGGGTTACATGTGCAGAACGTGCAAGATAGTTGCATAGGTACACACATGGCAGTGTGTTTTGCTGCCTTCCTCCCCTTCACCCACATTTGGCTTTTCTCCCCAGGTTATCCCTCCCCAGCTCCCCCCCCGCCGTCCCTCCCCTATTCCCCCCAATAGACCCCAGTGTATAGTACCCCCTTCCCTGTGTCCATGTGTTCTCATTTTTCTCACCCACCTATGAGTGAGAATATGCGGTATTTCATTTTCTGTTCTTGTGTCAGTTTGCTGAGAATGATGTTCTCCAGATTCATCCATGTCCTTACAAAGGACAAAAGCTCATCATTTTTGATTGCTGCATAATATTCCATGGATTTTTTTTTATGGTTATCTGAAAGAATCTGGTAGAGCGCTATCATTATCTCCTACATTCCCTTTCTAAGATTTTGAGGGAAAAATCACTTCACTGAAACATATGCAGTAGAAAGCATTACAGTCAAACCCCATGTTGAATTATTATAAGAAACAAAAATTAGGCAGGAAAATCCATATACAGACAAATGTGCATCCACATCTGAATAAACAATTTTGGGAAAGCTTAAATTTCCCCAAAGGAGAATAACTATGCAAATGATGATTCAGCAATTTCACATAATATTTTGCAACCATTAGCAATGATAGTTTGAAGCTTCATCAACAAATTGGAAATGCTTAAGATATTTCAGGTGAAAATAATAAGCAGAATGTCTATTACATGTACATCTCAATATACACATTCATGCACAGGTAGATGTATAGTATCTTTCATGTACAACATGTATGTGTACATGTATGCTACCTTTTATGTAGTCTTTCTGCTTATCATTTTCACTTATTTATTTTAATACATTATTTGTATATGTATTAATATGCATATATAATGATCAAGAATAAAAGGTTTATTTTTGTAATGTGATGAAATTGTGAATGATTTTCTTCCTTGTGATTCCTGATTTTATATTTTTGACATACTTTCTTCAATAAAAATATATTAGTGCAATAAAATAAATGATTAATGAATTGGCTTTCTTTGTTTTTCTTTTTTTGAGACAGTCTTGTTCTGTCGCCTAGGCTGGAGAACAGAGGAATTATATACTGGAACCTCTGCCTCCAGGGTTCAGGCAATCCTCCCACTTCACTCTCCCAAGTAGCTGGGTCTACAGGCATGAACCACCAATCCCAGCTAATTTTTGTATTTTTAGTAAAAATGGGGTTTTGCCATTCTGCCAAGGCTGGTCGCAAAGGATCCGCCAGCCTGGGCCTCCCAAAGTGCTTGGATTACAGGCATGAGCCACCACACCCGGCCCGAATTGACTTTTAAAGTCTTCTGCACCCTGATTTAAATTTCTTTTGCCTTCAGTGGGGACAGTATAGCATAAAAAGAACAGAATTTTAAAAGTCAGTCACAGTTGGTTACAATCTCAGATCTGCCATTATTTTAAATCGCGGTTGTGAAAGTCATAATATAATTTAACCTTTTGATCATGATGAGTTTCTGAGTGAAGAAATAGTATCACTCAAAATCTTAGCAATTTTTTTACAGGTCATTTTGCATCTAATTGTATTGCCGTATATTTAAATTATCTGTCTTTCTCATATTCTCTTTTTATTTTTAAAATTTTTTCTCAATCCTCACACTTGAGTAACTTATTCTCATTTTTGACCATTTATATAATTATATTAAAAATCAAACCAAAGTATAATGTCTGAAATTTAAGAAAAGCTATTCTATTGCATTCATTTTTTTCATTTATAAAGCATTTATTGGTCATTTATTACTTTCCATACACAGATTTCTGCAGGGTCTATGATTCATTTTCATCAGCTGCTCCTTGCAGTCCTTCTGATAATAGGACATGGATTAAGAAGAGTTACATCCTTGATAGCCATTTTCAGTGGTGAAAATCTAAGTTGGTGACTAAATATGGTCTTTTATTCTTTATCATTTTAGTGCTGAGTAAATTACAGCTGTCCTCACTCTTTTACCACATTAGAATCTTTCAGCCTGTCCCTTTTAAAGGACAAATGATATTTTGAAATGTAGAATTTTGCTTTGGCCTTCAATTTAATCGGCTCTCCAAATCCTGCCAATCACCTTATGACTAAAACAGTTTTTCTGTTCAGATCGTAATATAACCTTTAGTGTCTGTCTGTCATTTCAAGTTCACGCTATTATAAGTCAAGACTGAGTTCTTTGTAGCTCTCTACAGTCAGAGGACTTAACAGAGATCTCGATTTTATTCTGCTTCCCTCATTTTAGACAACTTCAGAATCAAAATGACCCCTCACTTTAAACTCAATACAGATATACTCTTCCCTAGACTTTGTGATTGGCTGTCAATAAGCCGAACAGGCGACTCTAAACTCATCTTTACAATCCCATTATCTAGTTCTTCATATTTAAGAGGCTACTTTCAGATCTGCCTGAGAATGCCATTCCGCTAAACCCCATATGGTATACACTGCCTCTATTATATATTACAGCATAGGAGAGTGTATCTAGGTAAATAATTGGCTAATGAGTACTGATTACTGTTGATTAAACTAGATGGATAAAGCTGACTTTCTTACTTAGCTTACTTCCTACATTTTTCTGAAATATCTCAGTTTCTAACTAAATTTAAACATCTATAAGTGTATAAAAATTAATTTAAGACAGAAATATGGTAACAGATTAATGCATTAGAAGTCATAATTTCCATAGGACCTGGATATTACCCCTTCAACCCATATTCCCAGCCCTTCAATTCTGCTCCACTTTTTCTCTTTTCCACAGTATTTATCACATTTTAATATCCTAGACAATGTTCTCTTATTTGATTATGTTTCATTGCGTTGTCTTTGCTAGAAGTTAGGCCACACAAAGATCGAGAACTTCATCCCTTTTATTCACTGATATATGCCAACTGCCTAGAACAGTACCTAACACACAGTATAATAGAAACTCAATAATCCTCACTGCAGAACCAGTACACGTGTATTTTTTCTTTGTTTAGTTTGGTAGGAAAGAAGATATAAATTGCTGTGTTTACATGTTACATTTTTTCTTTCATAAAGGTTATTTGCTATTTTTCCCTCCGTCCTCTGTCAGCATGTTATACTCACATATAATCTAGGACCTAAACAGGTAGCTTCTTCACATGAGTTACATGATTCTTAGTTATTCAACGTAACTGGATGGAATACTCAAAGTGACACATGTTATACCATGTTTATGGGTAAAGGTAACGTACTTGATACAAAGAAGGTGAATAGCCCAAGTGAAGCTTTCAGAAAAATTTTAATGTAAGAATATCTTGTCTTGGGCTTTCTTGTTTTCTCTTTCTCTGGTTCCTTGCCACTTTGAAACTGTCCTCTTCACCACACTTATATACATTCCATTATTCTCCACTATAAAAAATGGTCTCTCAGAAAATGTTCTCAGATACCCATGGAACACAAGGATGCAGAAAGTCATAAAATTTTGTCTATAACCTCCCTAAGAAGAAACTTCATTTAGACGCAGAACAAAGCCTTAAATCAAAGGGTGAAATGGGAAATGTCTATTGATAGAGCTTAAAAGATATAAATGGGGAAACTGAAAATATTTTGGCAGAATGTTCATACCCTTGACCCTTAAAAATCATTTAAGTCAGAGATCAGCTAATTGAGATTCTGATCCTATCAATCTCCTCACCCCATCCTCACTGTGATTTGTAACACAGTATTATTCTACTTTAAATTACTGCAGATCTTATATTTTGAACTGCACTTGGCAGCGTCATTTTAACGTAACACACAAGACAAGACATAAGCAGAAAGGGGTCCTATATTATGGGTCATAAGGGTCCTATATTATGCTCAGCATCCTTTCCTCTTTTAATAAACCTGGTTTTCTCTCAGCAGGTTCTCTAATAATCCATTATCAGTTAAAGGCACTAAAACTTTCAGAGAGTTTCAATTTTATACAGTACTCCTGAACTAGAAATTGATTTTCAACATTGGAATTTCCAGAAATCAGTGAGACTTTAAGATCAGAGTATCTATAGGAGTCAAGGGACTATTAACATTTTTGTTTTCTGCACCCAGAGAAAAAAAAGTTTGGTCAATGTGTAGGAATTCTTCCTATTTTTAAATCAAGAATTGCCTTCACTCTATAAAATGAAAAGTATGATATACAACATGGCTAATACTATTAACAATAATTACAGTGCCTCTATGTCTTTGTATATAGTATTTTCTCAATCTGGCATTCTCACTGTACCTCTTTTCAACTCTGTTAAAGGATTCCCTATTCAAATACTTATTATTGTATAAGAATTTCCTCAACTGTATAAATCGATCGGTCACCCTCTAGCATTCTTATTTGTTAATTCTTTAGGAATTTTATCCTGAAATATTTTTATTAGAACTAATGGTTTAGTCTACCTAAGAATAATGTGTACTTAAAATATGTTCACTGCTTCAGGAAAATTATTTTTTAACATAATAGGTACTCATAAATTATTTATTTAATTATTTCCCATATTTTTGATTCTTGTACATGTAGGTAAGTTTGTACTGCACATATGTAATATCTCACAAGACACTATTTTATTTCAAGGGCCAGAGACATCTATCTATTAGATATCATTATATCCACCATAGTTTCTAACTCAATAATGCATATATAAATGTAATAAGCCTCTAGTGAGAGAATAAATGATCTGAATGTGGTTATTTCAGGATGTGGTTATTCCTAAGCAAAGTATATCTTTCAATTCATTATAATGCAACATGGACCACAAATTGCTACACACCGGAACTCTGTGAAATTAATAATCTAATGCAGTGGCAGGCAGCTCTTTTATGACTTTGTTTATTTTGGGATCCTCTGTTACTAGACTACAGTGAGTAGAGCTAAATAAGGCTGTGGGATAAATTATTAATATCCTGTCCGTCAATTTCCTCCTTGTAAATTGTTTATAATGCAATTGATCTGATGTGCACAGGTTATTAGAATAAATATCCATAAATCCATGATCTCTGAAACCTGCAGACATTTTCTGATTGAAGAGAGGTATGTGCATTGCACCAGTGTTCTCTAACCATTTAATACAAATTAGCTAACAATTTTGTAGAACCCAAAATTTTCTACAAATATCACAGAGACTAGATTTTGTGAACCCATCTTTATGTCCCATAAAAACACATTATGATATATTTTGTTTTGGGGATTGTACACAGCTCAGATTCCACATAGCTCACTCCCTAAATGTATTCAAATTTCTACTCAAATGTCATTTTCTCAGACCCAGCTCCAGTTCTTGCCCCATTCCTCTGTTTTATTTTCTTTATAGAGTTTATTATTTGTGATATTTACCATACTATTTTAAATTTGGTATTTATCTTCCCCTACATTAAAGCACCATAAGAATAACAATTTCTTTTGATCATAGATATAATCCCAGTGCTTGGAACAGAATCTGACACAAAGGCACTCTAGATACTAAACAAATGCTTGATTAATTAGCTGGTTTTGAGTAGAATATTTTGTTACTCACATTTAATGTTAGTACTAGCAAAGTTAGTTAAAAAAATCTGACATTTAAAAAAATATATTTAATGCCCAGCACTTTGAGAGGCTGAGGCAGGTGGATCACCTAAGGTTGGGAGTTCGAGACCAGCCTGGCCAATGTGGTGAAACCGGTCTCTACTAAAAGTACAAAAATTAGCCGGGTGTGGTGGCAGACTCTTGTAATTCTAGCTACTCAGGACGCTGATGCAGGAGAATCACTTGAAATCGGGAGGCGGAGGAGGTTGCAGTGAGCTGAGATCGCGTCATTGCACTCCAGCCTGGGTGACAAGAGCGAAACTCCATCTCAAAATAAAATAAAATAAAATAAATATTTTTTAAAAATATATAAATATGTACTGCCTTTATTCCTCTGTTTTATCTTTACTGCTTTATTAAGTTGATTATTTTTAGTGTAACATTTAATTCCTTAGTTCTCTTATTATTTTATTGTACTTTAGGTTCTGGGGTACATGTGCAGATCATGCAGGATTGTTGCATAGGTACATACATGGCAATGCAGTTTGCTGCCTCCATCCTCAGTCAACTATATCTAGCATTTCTCCCCATGTTATCCCTCCTCAACCTTTAAATTAGTTTACCATGGTCATTCTAGATCTTACAATCTATACCTCTTAACTTTTCAGAATGTATTTAACATTTATTCTAACTTACTCCCAGTGACGTGGAGATGCTATTTCTATGTAGCTCTAATTCCTCCATTTTTGGTGCTATGGTTGTTATATCTATTCTACCTACACATACATTATAACCCAATAATATATTATTATACTTGTTTTATATATATATATATTCTGTGTCTTTTTTTGTAGGCATGCCTACAGAGGGAGTGTACTGTCATTTCAATATGTGCCCTCTACAATTCAGGTGTTCCCAGTGTGAGAGTATTAACAACTAGGACCTTTAAGATGTGATTAGGACATGAAGGCTCGTCTACATGTGAGTCTCTGTATTTTCTTTCCTTGTTTTATTTGTTCTTTTATGTCCTTGACTAACTCAATCATTTATTCTTCAAAAACCTTTCCAGCTTCCAAGCTCTCCTTCTTAAATATCATATAAAGACAGCACCATGGGATTAAAAAAAGACCTAACTTCCTTCTCTGTTTTCTGTGCCTAGTTTTTTGGCACCATTCCATAAATGTGGAAATAGCAGGTAGAGAGAAAACCACATCATTCTATTTTCCTGAAGATGCTGTGTAACTCTAAAGCCAATATACAGAATTTTTGCTTTTTTCATCCCACTAAGTATCTATAGTTCCTAGCTGAATTGATTGAGGTTCTCTGAAATTTGAAAACATTAGAGGTTATAGTTGCTGTTAACGAACTGTTTAATTTCATTTTCTACAGAGCATTTTTATTACAGGGACTATTCTGTGTTCCAAGATATATTTTATAATAGAATAAACACTTAGTATGCTATATCTAAGCAAATATACAAATGATTTATTTCAATAAGAATGAATGATCTTTTACATTTTATTTTAACAGGTTTGTGTTACAGAATCATATCCTGGACAAGGTCAATCTCTAAGCAAAAAGAGCAATTAGAAATGGAAGTAAATTTATAAATCAAGGCAAATGAAGAAATGTCAGCCTCTGAAAATAAAATCTGGGGAGAGAGGATTTGGAATAAGAAAATAACTTTGAGGGAAGGTGGGTCAAAGCAAAAGAGAATAGAGTTTCTCTTGCATTTTTTAAAATTCTGTAGCTGACTTGAAAGCTGGTCACAGCACAAATGATGTATGCAATAATTAGATCATTTATCTATTATTATTCATTTCATACATAATAGCAATCTTATATCCAACTTAAAAGCTTGAAAACTGAAATGCAATATATAATTTTTTAAAATATAAGACAAAATATCTAATTGTTAGTTAATTTGACTGTAACTTCATTTAACTGTAATTATCATATAATGTTGCCTTGGTATTTATGAAGCATAAAATATAAAAGTATATAGATATATAATACATATATAGTCATATATAATTTATAAATTATCAGAAAACAAAATATGTTTATCAGAAAACAAAAATATGATATTGGCCCACCTTCCGTCAAAGTTATTTTCTTCAAAAATATTCAAAATTTATCTTCTTTTTGCCAGAAATAAAAAGAAATGGCAGCATGTTTCCACCTCCTTTGATGATTAGTGTCATGTCTTAATTGAAAGACATATGATTATAGGAGATCTACAATTCAATCACAACTATTAATAAAAGGGTCATTTGTTTTGTTTTGATTTGATTTGGGTTTTTTCTTTTTGATAGGTCAGAATTTTATAAAATAAAGTATGAATGGCACTGCTAACATTTTAAAAAATTTCCCAGCACCTCTATTTTCTACCATGTATCCTAATAGCACTTATTCTAACAACAGAAGGTTGAGCAGGTTAAGGCAACGTGCACTTAGGCGATTCTGCAGGGTGGAAGCAATTTTACACGATGAAATGCTGGAGATGCTTCTTTCACAGAAATTCCCCGGGAAAAGTTCTCTATGTTATTCACTGATAATGCGGTTGGGAGTGCTCTGTAGTCCATCAAAGGTTCATTTGACAGTCGACATTTCCACAAGGAATGTTCTTCCTTCTTTTTAAAATGATAATTTTTTCAATGTCTATGTATTATTCCTTGAAAATCTATTAATTTAAGTTTAACAATACTTAGGAAAAGAATCCTCATCTTTAAAAGCAACTGTATTAAAATGGGGAGAATAACTTTAAAAAACTTTAAATTATTCAAAAATAGAGAATTCCATAAGGAAACATTAGGATTAATTAAATAAAAAAATAAAATATAAGTGTTAGTTAATACTGCATAAAAACGCTATTCCAGACAGTGGGATTTGACTTGTAGGCTTGTCAATTCCTAGTTTTAATATAAGATTTTATACTTCATAAAAATGTATTACTCAACTTTCTTTATTCCTTTTATCTTTGGGACATTTCTGTGATCCTGCAAAATGTTATTCTTCCCCCTGATTATAGAGATTTTATCAATACCCTAAACACAGAATTGGGAAATACTTTAGCCAGTCAAATGTGACAAGTTAATTTGTTTTTCACATTTATAGCTATATCATCAAAACAAAAAACAAAAAAAAACCCTGCTTTAAACTGCGAGGGAAATGGCAGTGTACAACTGCATTAAAATTACCAAAATGAATTCCATTACTCACGACACTGCCCTGACAGGTCTGTAGTTGCTAGTTTTTTCCAAGTGCCTGCCAATATCACCTGTCCTGACTTGGACTCTACTATTTTTTATCTGTATTAATTCCTTCAATGTCTATTCCAAGGAAACTCCGTTTCTAAATGAAAGCGTAACTCAAAATTGTAACTTTCTTTTTTAAAAAAAGTATCATTGAAAAGGCATGGTTATTCTTTAATTTTTCAATCCTGTTCTTTTCCTTTTCATTTCTATACCTTGTGATATACAGCAGAGAAGTACATATATTAATAAAAGACGTGAAAAATAAAATGTGAAATATGTTTTTTGATTTTTGTCATTGTTTAATAAACAATGACACACAGCTTTCTGGGAGATCCATAATGATTTGTCCTTTAAATAATTTTTTCTTAGTTCTTCCACATACAACAGTTTTAAATTTCATTTTTCAATAATATCTTGTTATGGAGTTATACTGCCTCATGTTGAATTCTGGACCAGCACTTCTTAATTGTGTGATTACTGGCATGTTATTTGCCCCATAGTTGCTCATATTTCCACTCTGTAGATAGGGGTTCTTTCATAGGGTTTTGCTTAAAATACTAAAATATTCAATTAATACACCTAGAAGAAGCATATTCTAAGCCTCTACATGTTTTATAAAATAATGTAACCCACTTTAGGATTTATTAGTCATAAGGTTTGTAAATACTTGCTTTGAAATTTTGGTGTATTTTTATATCCTGAAAAGCCATTTCGATATCTAAGATTGGTAAAGCTTTTACAGCTTAAACATTGTTAGACTTAATTTACATTCTTTTTAATATAAGGATTAACACTGCTCTCGAGACAGGCATTATAATCCTACATTTAAAAAGAGAAATTTGAGACCACAGGATGCTCTAGCATGAAAGAATATCAAAAACATCCATTCTGTTTGACTTTGGTTCTCCACCATAATAGGTAAATGCAATGAAAAAATTAATAATAATTGCCACTGACTGAGCTAGACACAGTGTATGCATTACTTTTAATCTTAGCAGCAACTCAGTAAGACTGTTATTATAGTCACCTTCATAGACATGAGGAACCTGAAGATTTACAGGGGGTAACCACAATACCCAGTAAGTGAATAAAAACACAAATACCTGGATTCCAACGCACTTTCCTTTACCTCCATCCACCAAACCAAAATACTCTTTTAAAAAAGATAAAATGATTCACGTTAAATCAATTGAACAGCTCTAGTGATTTAATAGGCTATTGGTTAGGGAAAATGCTTTTTATTATTTCAGTCATTTTAGATTTATTGTGAGTTGTAAGCTATGATCTGTTTGTGAGAATGTTACATGTGCACATGAGAAAAAATGTATATTCTGCTGTTTTTATGTGCGATGTTCTACGCATGTCTGTTAGAGTTAGTTGGTTCATGGTGTTTAAAGCCCTCTGTTTCCTTATTAATCTTCTGTCAATTTCTTCTATCAATTTTTGAAAGTTGTTCTTAAAGTTTTCAATTATTATTATAGGACTATTTTCCTCTGAAATTCTGTCACCATTTGCTTCGTATGTTTTGGTGTTCATTTTTGTGGTGGTCACGTAAGTAATATCTTTCTGATGAGCTGAAACTTTTATCAGCATACAAAAGTCTCCTTTGACTCTTCCACCATTTCCATTATGTCTCTCTCCACAAAATACTTTGGTGTAAACATTGGGATGAGGGCTGTAAATATTGTATTTTTTTCCTTGCTATGTGTGTAACCAACTATTTTTAGGTTGCTTAAATATGCCAAGCAAAAACTTAGAACAATATAACTTTCAGTGTGGTACTTCAGAAATAAGTTATTTGAAGACATAATGAAAAATAATTGTTTTTTTGAGATGGAATCTCACTCGTCACCAGGCTGGAGTGCAGTGGCACAATCTCAGTTCACTGCAACCTCCACCTCCTGGGTTCAGGCAATTCTCCTGTCTCAGCCACCCCAGAAGTTGGATTACAGGCACATGCCACCACGCCCAGCTGATTTTTGTATTTTTTTTTCTGGGAAATTTTGTGAGGAGTTAATTTATGCATTTATTCCACAAATATTTGTCTACCACTTATTAACTGGAAATGTATTAATGGGAAACACCTTTTATTTACATTCTAGTGGTAGGAGTAAATAAATAATAAGGTAAAAAATAAAATATACAATATATCAAATTATACAAAGTGCAGAATCAAAAATAAAATAATAAAGGCGGTTAGGGAATGGGAGAACAAAAGAAGTGCAACTTTCGATCACTAAGAAGATGATTTTAAGCTCGAATGTGTTAGGTAAAGGTCTGAGTCATATATAAATCTGAGTAGAGAGCATTTCAGCCTGAGGAAAAAGCGAGGGAAAAAGGCCTGAGGCAGCTACGTGCCCAGAGAGGCAGAGCAAGAGTAAAGTGGTGAGTTCCTAAAATATGATGAGTGAAATGTTTTTTGTGGTTTTTTTTTAGTTCTAAGAGATAAATTTAGACAGAAAGAGATTAGATTGTAACCCATTAAAACATTTTAATAAGATATGTATATATACATATACATATACATTTAATAAGATATATGTATATATATATGTGTGTATATATATGTATATATATATATGTGTGTGTATGTATATATATATATATGAAGCCAATTGAGGATCAAAACTCTGAAAAGATAAGAAGTACCATGATCAAATTTCCAGTATTAAACGATCACTGTAAATGAGCAAATTGGAAGATTCAGCAACAAATGTGGAAATGGCACATTTCAGAGACTTACAAATTCCTTAGGAAAACTGATGGTTTTTTGGTCCAAGTTATTAGAACTGGGGATGGATTGAAGTGATTAGATCATAGACACATTATTTTGAGAGTAGCAATACAATTTCTTCTGGGATATTATTTCACTTATGGAATCTATTACATGGAAAAATCAAATGTCAGCAAAAGGATTATCAGTCAAAATCTTCCAGGAAGTTCACGGAATTATTATTTTTACTAGTTACTATGGTAACTACCTATATAATCAGTGCACACTCATTAGTGATAAACTAGGCATTTCTGGAAAATAAGTAAATAACTTCTTAACAGTATAAAACATTCCATTTCATTGGCTAACTTGGATCCATTTTGTACTTACTATTTGATGAATACGGCTTTCATTAAAAGGAAATTTTAGGCCAGGCATGGTGGTTTACACTTCTAATCCCAGCACTAAATGTTTCTTATAAACACTACACTGACAGTTCCATTTCAATATTGGATTTTCCATTGACTTTGCAAATGGTTAAAAGCGAACATAGGCATTTGAAAAATAAAAATGTTATTACCGTAGATGATTCTTTATATTTAAAACCAAGAAGCAGCCTGTTAAAGATTAAAAAGGACATTTCTGGAGTTTCACAGTGGGATGCTGAAACCAAGTAGAATCGGCTATAGAGAGCCAATTGTTAAATATTCAGGAATGTTTCCAGCCAGTTGGCAGCCTTGGTAGTTTAAAATTAACTGTGGTGGGAGTATTTACACCACAGAAATTGGTAAGTGCTACAAATAGGGCCCTCACATAGCTGTTTTTTAAACATTTACCAGCATACCACTGAGTTGAGGTTCATTTTAAATAACAAAAAGATTGGAAAAACAAACTTAGCACATAAGGTATATCAGATACGGTTCAAATACATAGTTCAAAATACAGTTCAGAATAAACGTATTTTAGGTAGTTTATGTCCTAAGACAATTGTATATTCTTATAGTGCATGAAGAATATATAATATTTTTAGAGATATATTAAGTATTTTCTGCCATTCTGCATATGTCAAACACTTCTCCAAGTATGCCTTCTAATGAAGAACAAATAAAACAGGCACAAACCCTAAATATTTAGTGATATGAGAAATTAGCCAACCAAATTTCAAAAGCTGCAACATACTTTTTCTTCAAAATATATTACAAGGGAGCAGACAATAATCAAATGCATCCAAATTTTACTTACAGACTTGAATATCTCTGTTTATCTTTTAAAGCTCATGTGGCAAAATTGCTTACCAACAGGATTTGTAGCAACTGAAACTGCAGACACCAGAGAGTCAGATACAGCAGTTGTTCTGGAAATATCCATCACAGTCACTTGATTGCTCCTTCTACCACTTTTCCTTTCAGAGTTTTTCTTTCAGAACATATATCTGGTGACTTTCTTGCTCAGTAGTAAATTGTCTTTGTTTCATTAAATTTATGAGATTTTCATCACATAAAATAGCCTCAGACAGAGTCATTTTTGACCTGTCCATTAGGATTTAGCCAGATGCGTCTGCTGTGATGCCTCAACCAGCCATGCTCTGTTTTGCCAGAAGATCACACTTTCACTACAGAGGGAATAAAAAAGCCAATAGCCCATTAATTGTTTTAATAGAGAGATTTAAAATATAAATAGTGGCTGTTTCTCAAACCATTTTAAAATTTATTTTTGAATGATTCTAAGTGCTTAGATTTGCAAATAAATATTTGCCTAGTATATTTATTAATATGAATATATTTAATAATATTATTAATGTATATTAACATATAGTAGCTAACATATTATATATATTAAAATGCTTACATTATTTTTGTAGGTAGCTTTACAAATAAATTTACTGTAACATCTTTAAGCCAAATGCAACTCTTACATATTATAAAGTCTTTTTGTGAGAGTTTTATGGGTTCTTTCACTCTTCAAATAAGGACTAACTATTCACTTATGGCACCATCCTCCCAGTTAACAGGGAAAGCTGCCTGGTCCTGACACTTATTCTTATAGATAAGTAATGCCAGACTGTTGTGGTTGGGACTATGGATGCCAGAGGCAGACTGGCTTCACATCCCAACTAGACTTCACTTAAGTTACATGAACATGGGGGAAGGACACAACTTCTTTACCCACAATGTGTGCATTAGAAAATCCAAGTAAAAGTGGGACCAACGCCATGGGGGTTTTCTTTGTTTTGAGCATTAAAAGATATCGCATTTATCAACTGTCTGCACTATATGCATTTTTCTATTACTACTATTGTTAAGATTATTAAGACATTAGAAACATTTTGTCAAGAGAATGAAAATTATTAATTTATTCAGTACACATGGATATTTATTCTATCTGGATTACTATAACTATTATTGTCCTTTCAACGGGTTACATTTTTTAACCCCCTCACACTCACCCTACTCACTATTTATTCCTTTAGGGACATAAATGATATCTTATGGTTCACTTTTATCCTCCGAGGCAGATTAAGCTCTTAAGAACAATGCAAGTAAAGTCACGTCTTCATTTAAAGGACTTGGGACTTAAATCTAGACATCCATGTTCTTGGGTGATCTCAGGGCTACCTGATTCCATTTCACTTGGAATGGAATGGATATTAAAATCAGATTTTAAGGCTTCATCTCAGATTTACTAAACCAGAGTCTGGAAACCAGAGACCTTGGAAGCATGCTCCTGAGCTCCCTTCCGTGATTATTATTTCCATTAAAGTTTGGCAGTTTGATCTCTTACCTCCTACTTGCTTAACTAGGCTCAATCATATTGGGTCCCAAGGAACATTCTTTGCTTGCTTAGAAAAAAAACAAAAATACTAACAATTGGTTTTGCCTGCACTCTCTGAGCTTCTCCTTTGTTGTATTATTTATATTACCCTCAAAAATGCTTCCTAGTTTACTGTATTAGTTATGCCACAATGATGATGCATGACAAACAACCACAAAAATCTTAGCAGCATACAAAAATAAGCATTTGTTTGACTCAGATCTGGGTTTGGCTAGGTAGTCTGCCTCCACTATGTGTGTTTCTCATCTTCTTCCTTTCACAAGCGAGTTAGTCTAAAGTTAAGTTCTCATAACAGTAACAGAGATGCCAGGTCCCAAAAGTATAGGCACATTTCAAGTATTTGCTGAGTCAAGTCCTCTAATATTTCATTTACAGAAACAAGCCATACATCCAAATGCTATAGGAACAGAACATGGAAGTACATGTATTCCATGGTAATGGTGGGAGGTTATTGTCTTTCTGAAAACTAATTGAACACATTGGCCTCAGTAACTTTTCATTGCTTTGTTTTCCTATAACCTCCTTGGCCTTCAAGTTTCTCCTACTTAGGGAGAAATTAAGGACGTCTCAGAAAATTAAATTCTAAAGTAAGACAGTCTCACCTACATGAGTACATTCAACAAATAAGAAAAAAGGAAAGTAAAGTTACAGCTTTTGCTATCATATTCTAGAAAGATATCTTTCTTTTTTTTTTCTATTTGAATTCTTATACCCTACTACATAGTGCAGTTGTGAACTTTTTATTTTTCCTGATAGGACAAGGCATGAGGCTATGAGATTATGTGTGTGACATAGAGCTGAATTATAACTCTTGGTTTCACAGCTTTGCTCTGCATTGCTCTAATGCTATTACTACAGCATTCAGTACAACAAATGTTTCAGGGAAAATCTTTTCAATACTGTTAAATTCCAACATTAATGTGAGCATTTGTAATGATTCCCCTGAACAATTTGATAAATAAGAACATAGTGAATATTTTATGCAAACCTAAATGATTTATTTTTAAAATGTTCATATTAGATAATAATTTTGTGTTTCTTAATCTGATTTAATATGCATTCAAGATTTTAAAGCTAATCTTTTGGCATTTTTTCAGTATTAAAATGATATTTGGACCATCACGTTTTAGACCGTTTTCACTATATTGTATTGCACGTTTAGTGACTTAAAGGGAAAAGTATGACTATTGTTTCAATAATTCAATTCAATTCAATTCAGTAATTACTGATCTCCCAGACACCCTGCTGATGTTTGAATGAATATATGATATTCAAATATAGTCTTTTTTAATATTCTAGAAAGACAAAGATAAATTTCAAAGGCAGGGATTTTTTGCCTTATTTATTGTTATATTTCCAATACCTGATTCCTAGAAGAGGAAGTACTGTTTACTATTTTGTTGAATGACTGTTGAAACTGATTGCAATAAAATCTATACGCAATCACAAAAGAAAGAACATTTTCTGAAAATTTTTGAATAGATCTATGCTGATTCTAGATCACTAATTTCCCATAAGATATATGTCAAGAATCATTTCGTACTAATTTCCAGTTTTATGTTCATTAGGAAAAGTAATAAAAAAAAGGGTGTGTGGTCCTTTGTGATTTCTCTCATCACCCTTTGAGAAAATAACTGAGCCTATGGGACATCTATAATAAATGCATTTACATGCAATTTTTATGAAATTCCAGGGTTCCATGAAACTCTGAGCCCCATTCACATGTCACAGTGACACTAGGTTAAAAAATTCTGAGTCACATTATTATTTTTCAACCAAAGAATCTAGTGGTATGTAAAACATATCCGAGTCATCCTCAGATTACTAGAACACTTCACATTCCCAGAGGAACTAGAGTAGATACTATGTTTTTATGCAACCCTGCGAGTCTCTATCAGACACAGCCAGACACAGCGTAGGCCAGGGAGTGCTGTGTGTTACCTATTTTTCCGAGACAAACGTGCTGCATGTGGACACTCATATTTCAATTACCAGACTACAACCTTGTTTGATAAGTGGGCAGTGAGAAGAGGAAGAGAACACAGAACAAGTAAACCACTAAGACCACAAATAACTCAGTTCCCTTCAAAAGAAAGCTAGAGTGGCTAAGAAAAGAACCACTTAGCCCTAACCTTGCTCAGAAACTATAAAATAATACTATCCTGTACAAATGAGAAAACCTAAATGCTCTGCAAACCACAAATCCAATAAGGGTTTATAGCTCCTGAACCTCTTGAAAACCAGTGGCCCTTTATACTAACTAGCGTTTGCAGCCCAGGACACATAAAAGCCATCATCTGACTCTTCACAGTGACTGCTACACTGTCTACAAACCTACTTGCACTCACCTTCTCCTCCATCCCTCCTGTTACAGGAGAAGACATATCTCTTCACCTACCAAAGCCCAACCTTGCCCTACTTCAAGCTTTCCTTTCCATTGATTCTGATTTGTTTTCCTCACATCTTTACCCTCATATCTCTTCTTCTTACAGAAAAAAAAATTCTGAAGAGAAAGAAAATTCATTTGCACATACACAAATCCTGTCATCCCATTTAGTGTCCACCACATTCTTCCCCAATCGTGCCTCATCAGTGATCACCGGGAAACTAATGCCAATGGAGCCTAGTGAGTCTTCGTGTCCCCTGCACTCTCATTTATTTTAACCATGGTAAATACTCCCCTCCTTCTTGGAACACACTCAGACCTCAGTAAGTTAACACTAGCTACTTTTTTTCCTCATAATTTTCTAGTCACTGACTGTCTTCTTTGAAAGATCATACTCTCCTAAGTATAAGTCTGGTTTTCTTCAGGGTTTCCACCCAGAACCTCCTCTAGTTCATATTACGATAAAAATGTCCAAAACTATAGCCTCTCCTCATCTCAATAAATGTCACCAAGAACCATATATTTTCCTGTACCAAAAACCTAGATCCACAGTTGATTAAAATTTAAAGAAGTTGTATGTCACTGTGATAACCCTAGAAAGAAAAAAACCTATACGTCAGTACTTTCAAGGTTTCTGTAGGTCAATCATCATCCTCTTTAACAAGATGAAGGAGTGGAGAATATCAGAGAAGACATATTCCAACAACATTAAAAACATGAATAATAAAAAAATGTAAAACAATTTAGAAAATAGTCAAATTTAAATTTAAACTTGTTATTTCTTCTGTTATCTCCTTTAAATAGAACAGAAAACTTCTTGTGATATTAAAAGTTAATTATGAACTCTTCTTGTATTATTCCAATAATTCTCTTTGTTTAATTTTCTAGGAATAGAATCCACACTTAAAAACATTGGAAGAACACAAAAGCATATAAAACACAGTTTTCACTTTACAGAATATATTGACTGTAGAATTTTAAAAAATATTTTTGCAATTGTTTACTTTAAAATCTGTTCACCTGATCCTATGTACAACATAAACATTTCTGATTTTTCATAAGTCAGAAAAACGTTAGAAGTCTTTGTCTAATACTCTGCATGTATGCTATTCAAACATAATTAATAGGATCCTTATCAGATTTAAAGCTAAACAGAAGTCACAGTCTGACTTCTCAAATCTCCACAAACAGTATCTGTTCCAGGCCACCACCATCTCAGCCAGGACTATTGCAATCTGGTCTCTCTACTTCCTCTCCTGCTTTCTTCTCATCTAGTATCCACACAAGGTGATATTCTAGCGAAGTCTAATGGCTTCCTAACACTGGAATAAAATAGAAATTTCTTATACATTTTAGATTCTGAATAAACAGGTGGTGGTATCTACTTCTTCACCTTCACTTTTTACCACCTTCTCCTAGGTACATTGGATCAGATTCTATTGGACTTGGGCTCCAGTGCAGAGGGCTGAGTACCTCACACAAAGCATCAGTCTATGCAAGGCCTTTCTCTCTGTAATTTATGTGTATTTTCTATTACTAATTTTTTTAGTTCCATTCTATGCGTTTCCCAGAAAACCAATACATTTTTGAAACATATCATTTAATTTGTTAGGATTCTTGAAAACTGACCTACATATTATGTTGTTATATGTGTATCTTAGTTTAATTAATTAAACTAAACATAATTCACCCTAAATTCACTTCATATTTGGGTAGTAACCGGTGTTTGCTAATTTCCTTTAAATTCCTCCTATCTTTATGAGCAGAGGTATACCTGCCAGCTAAAGTTAGGTTCCTGTCATCCCAGGTAACCTCTATCTTCCTAGATGATTACATTTCAAAGAGTTCTCATCCAAGTCCTTGAGGAAACCTTCCTGAGCTGCTTAGTTACATACATTTTGAAGAGGCAGGAAAAAGTACTTACAAGCTTTCTAAAGTAAATAAGGAAATGAGGTAAGGGAAATCTAGCATTACATGTTCAACAGAGAGGATTAAGCTCTTACTTCTAATTTGTATTTGCCCTTATAATGGACCCAAAGTTACAATGAGATATAAGGCATTTGTTAATTTCTAATAAAATTTTTATTTCACTGATTTTAAAGATGACCTCAAAGGTAGAACAAACGGGTAGATATTGAAAAGAGAGGCCTAAGGAAAAATGTGATATCTGTTCTTAGTAGTATTTAAATGGCTTACACAGAAGAGGGTTTAGATTTACCAGGTAAAAATTCAGGGAGGACTGGGGAACAGTGGCTCACACCTGTAATCCCAGCACTTTGGGAGGCTGAGGGGGGTGGATCACCTGAGGTCAGGAGTTCAAAACCAGCCTGGCCAACATGGTGAAACCCCATCTCTACAAAAACTACAAAAAAATTAAGTGGGCGTGGTGGTGGGCGCCTATAATCCTAACTACTTGGGAGGCTGAGGCAGGAGGACTGCATCAACCAGGCAGGCTGAGGTTGCAGTGAGTCAAGATCCACCATTGCACTCCAGCCTGGGCAACAAGAACAAAACTCCATCTAAAAAAAATATTTTCAGGGAGAAGAACTAAAAATAACTAGCTAAAATCTGTAGGTACACTGTAGGGAGACAGGTTTTACTATGATAATGGGAAATGAGCAGCCAGCAGGCTAAACGGCAACAATGTCTCCTGCTTGTTGTTTACTAGAGTTTTCCAACCACTGGCAGAACTTCGCTCAGTGCAGTAAGTGCTTAAGTGATCCAACGTTAGTTGCGTGATTAAACCTCAACAGGATAATATTTAGAGCTTCTTCCAGCACTGAAATTTCTATGATATATTTGCATATTTTATAGATAAGAAATGTGCCTTTATTTCTTAATGTGTATTCAGAGAAATCGTTGATACAATAAAATAACTTAACATTTTGGTATTTCAGTTTGAAACCACTCAGCTTGAGAGATTACCCTGTAGAAAGGTTTGTTTTGTTCACAAGATTAGTCAGGCTAACTACTTTAAAGGCCAGGGAGCAGAAAAATGCTTTTTTTAAAGCTTATTTTATCTAGCAGGTTGTGCAGGCTGTTTCTAGAATTCAGAAAATGTTTAGGCCTAGGGAAAATGCTCTAGTCGGTAAAGAGACGCATAGCGAACAAAGCAATGGCAAAGAGAACTGTTTGCACCAAAATGAAAGAAGATCAGGGAGATGGGATAAAGTCCAGGTTCAATATGCCGTGAAAGTCGTATAAGAGAATAACAGTTCTGAAAGAAATGAACTGAGCAGGGAAGGTGAAAATCATCATAAGAAGAAAAGGGCTTTTAAATAAATGCTCTGAAAGAAGCCCCAGTCAAAGAGGTTATGTCAGGGCCAACAAAAATGGAAGCTGGGAAGATCTTGATCAAAGATATTTGAACTGCTGAGAAACAGAGTGAAGGATTAAAAGAACTGGGCATTTATGTTTGGAACATGCATAGACAATTGTCATATTTTTCAAGTTTTCAGTTCATAAGTCAGAAGGCTAGATAGTTAATTGTATTATTGGTTATCAGATTTTACTTTTATATGTTTTTCTGGTTATTAAAATTAAAACATGCTCATTGTTAAAAACATCTTTATATGCATCAAAGTTTTAGATAATTAAAGTCTCTTGCACTGCCACTATTTTATCATTCTGTCTTTATATTCTGTATTCTGAACTTTCATACAGGATTTTTCCTTCTGCTCCTAGTGCATCATATTTTAATAGCCTATTGCATGGGTTCAAGATAGTTTTAAATCCCTGCTCTAGCACTTACCGGCTACATTATACACTATGTAGCCTCTCTCAGTTATTTTTTATTTATAAAAATGGAAGAAATTATATTTTGTAGGTATGTTAGAAGGAATAAATGAAAAGAAGCTGTAAAAGTGCTTAGCACAAAGCTTAGTGCCTATTACACATGCTATAACCAATAATTTATAATATGATTATACTACACTGACAGCATATTTGTCAAAATCTTATTTGAAAATCTGCCTTTCAGTCATTGTTGTATACATTGCAGTCCAAATTGCAGGAGCATATATCTCCTATAATTCATAATAATACTCTCCAGGTTTGGAACATCTTGCAGAATTCAACAATATCTATAATATCATTTTCTTTATCTTTTTTATTCTATATATTTGAAGCTTAGCTTTTTGTAACATGTCTTCACCAATTTCATTATGCCTCTCTTGGACATTTCTCAGGATGAATTAAACAATATGCCACAAAAAGTATGTTCTTAAATGTTACAGAGCTATAAAGGAAAGGGAGAGAGTTTGCCTACTACATGCCAAATGCCTTAAATACGTTTTTTATTTTCATTCTCATGGAAGCATTTACTTTCAACAGGTGAGAAAAGTGAAGCTCAAGAGATTAGTTGATGTTAAATTTGACTTAAAATAATTTGAGTAAATGAAAATTATAAATCACTTCTTGTAAGTATTCCAAATGATCATTCCCATAATACACTTAAAATTTTGCACAGGGTCTGGGTGTGGTGGCTCACACCTGTAATCCCAGCACTTTGGGAGGACGAGGCAGGCGGATCTTGAGGTCAGTCATTCAAAACCAGCCTGACCAACATGGTGAAACCTTGTCTCTGCTAAAAACACAAAAATTGGCCGTGTATAATGGCACACCCCTGTAATCCCAGCTACTCAGGAGGCTGAGGTAAGAGAACTGTTTGAACCGGGGAGGCAGAGGTTGGAGTGAGCTGAGATCATGCCATTGCACTTCAGCCTGGGTGAGACACTGAGACTCCATCTCAAAAAAAAAAAAAAAAAAAAAATGCACAGGAAATTACTTGAAGCGAATTTTATTGTTATTTGGCAAAACACTAGAAAATATTGAAATTGTCCTCCCAAACTGCTCTTCCGAACACCAACCTTCACAGGTGGATAGCATCTTTATTCTTCAGTGGCTCAGACCAAAAACCTTGGAAGGCTTCCTTGATTCCAATACACCAGCAAATCCTGCTAGCTCTACCTTCAAAATGTATCCCAAATCCTACCACTCATCCCCACTGCTAGAGCTGCCTGCCCAGTTAAAGAAGCATCATACCTCACATGGAGCATTGTCATCATTTTCCAACTGTTGCTATTAATTCTTCCCTTAGTCTCTACTGTTTCATTCTATTGTTGACACAGCTTATCTGAATGAAAGTCAGCTCCTCATTCCTTTGTTCAAAACTTTATAATTGCTTCCAACTTTCCTCAAGGTAAAAGTCAAATCTTTATAATGGCTTACAAACCATTTTTCCTGGAACACACTCCCTTTATAACTTCTCTTTAAAAATTTTTATTTCAGTGGATTTTTGGGGACCAGGCAGTGTTTGTTTACATGAATGAGTTCTTTAGTGGTGCTTTTTTTTTTTTTTTTTAGAGGGAGTCTCACTCTCCCATGCCAGAGTGCAGTGGTACGGTTTTGGGCTCACTGCAACCTCCACTCCCTGAGTTCAAGCGATTATTCTGCCTCGGCCTCCCAAGTCGCTGAGATTACAGGTGCCCACCACCATGCCCGGCTAACTTTTGTATTTTAGTAGACATGGGGTTTCTCCATGTTGGTCATCCTGGTCTCTAGCTTCTGACCTCAAATGATTCACCTGCCTCAGCCTCCAACAGTGCTGGGATTGTAGGTGTGAGCCACTGTGCCCAGTCTTTAGTGGTGATTTCTGAGATTGTGATATACCCATCACCCAAGCAGTGAAGACTGCCCAGTGTGTTAATCTTTTATTCATCACCCCCTCCCACCCTTACCCCCATCGCCGAGTTCCCAAAGTCCATTGTATCATTTGTATGCCTTTGTGTCCTCATAGATTGGCTCACACTTATGAGTGAGAATATATCAATGTTTGGTTTCCCATTCAACCTGGATGGAATTGGTTGATTTTTTCTAAGTAAAGTAACCCTTAAATTTTATGTTCTATTCTCCATTTTCCTTAAGTTTCTGATGCATGTCACATTTTCAGCGAGGTCATCTCCAAATATTCTTATTAAATCACGACTCCACACACACACCCACATCTCTTAATTCTCTTTGCTGTCTCATCTCTCCATAAACCTTATCATCCTGACTTACAATATTGCTTATGAGAAATACAGTAAGTTTGTGTGTCTCCCCAAAGAGAATTTAAACTTCATAAAGACAGGGGTTATTTTCTATCCATTTATTAATGTATCTATATTACTTAAAAAAATCTAATGGGTGATAGTTAAAAAGACATATTTTAAATAAATGAATGGGTATTCATTTATATGGGAATCATTTTAGTTGCCCAAAGGCTGTATATAACTGAACACATGTTCCAAATCATTGAAGATCAGCCACACTTCACTAAAACCATTTCAGTTCATACTGAACCAAAAAAAAACCAAAAACTAGAAGCTCTGCCTTTTCCTTCAAGTTAAATTGAATAGCTAGAAATAAAGACGAATCACAAAATAATATTAGCACTACTGTAAACCTAGTTACATCTCAGTTACCCAGATCATCAAAACATACTAAGAAAAATACATGCTAAGCTCAATGAAGTGAGTTTTGTGTGAAGAGATATAGACATACACTATATATAAAATAATATAGCACCTATAAACTAGAAAATGTTAGCCAAGCATCTGCATGATCACCTTTTAATTCCTGAAGACTATCTTCTAACATTTCTTTTGGTATGTTTCTACTGATGACAGATTATCTAAGCTTTCCTTTTTTGGTCTAAATATATCATTTCATCCCCTTTATTTTTGTAGGATATGTGAGTATAAAATTTGAGGTTGATAGTTATTTTAATATTGGGAAGATAGCATTCCCTTTTCTTCTAGCTTCCAATTTTTTTTTCTTTTTTCTTTTTCTTTCTTTTTTTTGTTTTTTTTTGAGATTGAGGTGCTCTTGTACTCCAGGCTGGAGCGCAATGGTGCTGTCTTGGCTCACTGCAACCTCTACTTCCTGGATTCAAGTGATTCTACTACTTTAGCCTCCCAAATAGCTGGGATTACAGGCATGCACCACCATGCCCCACTCATTTTTGGCATTTTTAATAAAAATGCAGGTTTCACCATGTTGGCCAGGCTGGTCTGGAACTCCTGGCCACAAGTGGTCTACCTGCCTTAGACTTCCAAATTGCTGGATTACAGGCGTGAGTTACTGTGCCCTGCCTGTTCCAATTTTTTGGTTGAGATTTCACCTGTTAAACATATTGTTGTTCGCTTGAATATATGACTTCATTATACATTCTTAATTTTTATGGTACATAGTTAGTGTATACATTTATAGGGAACTCTTTTTATTCTAGAAGCTTCTGCCTCTTTTTCTTTTCTTTCTAAGACTCTAGTTACACTTACGTTAGACTTCTTCATACTATGCCATGTCTTTTATACCCTTTTAAAATTTTCTCTTTTTGTTGTTACCACTAAGTTTCTATCTACATATTTTATTTGAATCTATCTTGTAGTTTGGTAATAATTTCTTAAGTTTTGTTTTCTCTGCCATTAAATTCTTACTGTGATTTTTTGTTACTGCATATTAATTGCTCTAAACTTGTCGTTACACTTTCTAATTCTCTGACAAATTTCTCTATTTTGTCTTTTACTTCTATTGATTTCTGTTTATTTTTAAATCTATGTTTTGGAACTTATGTTCATTTCTTGTGTGACATTTTATATTTTCTGGGTTTTGTTTTGTTTATGCTTTATCTTATCTTCTTGTGTGTATTTGCATATTTGTCCCATATATTATATATTAAAATGTATAGAACTATGTTGAGGCTTTTAATGTTATTAACCTCCTCTAGTGAAAATTAAAATTTGCTTCTGTTAGGCTAGAGGATTCAGTTAATCTATCAATTAAACAGAGTGTAATCGGTGCTATTAGCTAAACAGATTATGAAAGAAAGCTGCTTGTGTGTAAACATTATGGCACATAAAAGAGTTGAACATTCTAATTCTGGATAACATCACCTCAGTAGACTTATGTTTTGCTGAGCTAATGTAAATATGATACTTTATTAATAAGAATAAATTATGATGTAAATAAAAAATGATTATGCAATCTTCCTGATGCGGTCTCCACAAGTGACTGTATCACGTTATATATATTTTAGCTATAGTCTTATAGAGTTAATGTAATTTAGATTTCCCTTGGCCTAAGCAATTTCTTATTATAATAATTACATTCTTATAATATATAATAATTTAAATAATATTTAAAATAAGATTCACATTAATGTAGTCTAACACCCTTTCACCATGTGCTGCCCTTAACCTCTACATATTTACCAGACTAGAGTCTGCAAATATGGTTCAACTCCTGTGCCAATTTCAGCTGATGGTGAGTGGCTGCCTAGGACACAGTTAAGATAATCTGAAGTTTTATACACATTGCTGGTATGGATGCAGGAGAGAGAAGTTTTGAAGAAGTAAAGGTGTATTTCCTATCACCGAGATCTCTGTCATCTGGTTTTCTCCAGGCTATTTACCATTTGTTTTATTTCTTAATCTGTCAGCATTCAGGCAGTAGAGCTCACTGTGAAATTCATGTTATAATTCTTAGCATTTTTTTTTTTTTTTACTAATTCTGTGCTCATCCTCACATCCATCTCTCAAATAGAGACTACATTTTCCCCACTTCTCTAAAATATAGACTGTTCTAATATTTGTGGTTTAAATCCTGTGTGGTGGACCCTTAAAAGATTTTTGAAAATGGTGATATATAATAGTTGTATATCCTAAACTTACCTTCATACAGGTTGGTCTCTACCATTTTAAAACTTGACCTCTGAAATTTATTCTTAAAGATTATTTTCTTCTTATCTTAACAAGCTAGTACATCAAATGTTGCCAAGTAAGTCATTTGGACAGGAAAAGTACAGACAGTGTGTACATAGGCTTAGGAGAGACAGAACTGTAGTGAGGTCTGACGAAGACTAACTAGACTCAATAGAGGCACCTCCTTCTGCATGTCAGTACCTCCAGAATCTGCTCCTGCCAACATTCTCTCCCCAACAGACTCTCTCTTCCTCTGTTTATCTTTATCTTTAGTAAAATCACAATCATTTGTATTTCCTTTAATCCCTACTGCACATATGTATACATATATATATATTGTAATATGTATACTTTGTTCAACTTTCTTTTTAAAAAATCTTCTCAACTTGAAATTCTTAGGCAACAACTTTTATTATTTGTTTATTATGATTTTTTGCTGATATGACTGTGATTTTGTTTGTTTAGTTTTCAGTATTTCAGAACTCACCTGAACTCCACAAAATAAAATTTGAAATATGTAATAATTATTAAAATAACACAAGAATAATTCTTTGTGTATATATATGTGTGTGTACAATTTGGAGGAGATATATATATATATAAAGGTAAGTCCTTTATATATGTATATATAACAGCACCAAATAATCAGAGTTTATATGTGTAAATACAATAGCATCAAATATACTCTGATTATTTGGTGCTATTATATATATACATGTAAAGGACTTACTGCCCTTTTGAAGGTAAATCCTTTATATGTGTATATATGTGTGTATATATGTATGCATGTGTATATATATGTGCATATATATATGTTTATATATATAAACACATATAAAGGATTTACCTTCCAGAAGACAGTGAAAAGAATAAGTTTATTTGGTGCTATTAGGTGAACATATCCTGAAAGAAAACTTTTCATTAGTAACCATTACGGCACATAAAGGGTTGAAAGTTCTCCTTTCTAAAGAATACCACTTTAGTAGACTTGTGTGTTGCTGAGATAATCCCTATGCCTTCTGTTTCCTTTAATGAACTGCTCTTTATTTTTAATTGATTGCAATAGAAAATACTAAGATTATAACAAGAAATACCATGATTAACTGACTTTCCTTCATCTATTTTCCTTTCATCCTCTAATTACTTTGTCTCTCCTCACTGATCTATCTTTATTTCAACATTCAGTAATTTGACTAAATTATTTCACATTTCCTGCTCTAGAAGAAAGAGCAGTGTCCGTGAGAGCAGGATGTGCAATGACATTTTAAAAACACAAAAGTCCAGCAAATAATTAAATACAGTGAAAAGACAACTTTTTCTTTGGCATTGCTCCTGAACTCTAATAAAAGGACAGTTCCAGTAAAAGCATCCTATTTAGATTTTCATCTAAACAATGGGCCTAACATTAAGGCGATATACACCAGGAGAGCTGGAGCAATTGCTTAAATGTTGAATTATCTCCTATTTGTCAAGTTGTAGCCTGCTCCAAGCCTGTGGGGGTCTCCTGCCATCCTTGCAGTCCTCCTGCATCCCCAGGTGTATCCCAGACCTGTTTATCATCCAGGAGGTAAAACATTAGAGGACTGACTCTGCATGAGGTTTATAAGCTGGAGCTTATTCTAATTGGTCACTGATTTTATAACTAGCCATCCTATAATTTGAATATGACTCAACTCAGAATATCTGGCCTCAGAACAACTTCAGTGTACCTGACAAACACAGGACTTGACATTTGATTCTCCTTGTGCCACTACATTATTACATAAATTATTCAAAATAGTAACACTTTGATTAATAAGATCATTAATGAATTTTGAAATTAAATACAACCGTGATTGGAAGAAAATAAATCATTTTCTGTCACAGGATGAGGAATGGTATTCACACAATATTAGGTCATGTCTATTAAGGGCCAGTGCATTTAGCCTTTGTGTTCACAAGCCAGCAGGAAGTCTGCTGTCTTAAGATGCTATGTAATTTATAAGGAATAAAAAGATCTGAAATAAAATACACCACTAGAAACAAAAATGCATGAGAACATCCTGCTTAAAGCAGATAGTCTTTATTTATAAAATCAGACTAAAATATGAACCCATATGCATAGAATCAAAAATAAGTGTTTTAAAAAGGTTTTCAGAAAACTTAGTAACAAAATGCTCTGTTTAATTGTTAGGATTGGTAACTGAAGTTGTTTTACACATGTGATACATATAAGCTCATAGGATATCAAGCATAGCACTAGGTATCTATAAAGCATTTTTGTGATGTGTGTGCACACACACACACCGCGTATCTTTGGCTCACAAGATGGCCAAGATATGGGCCAAAAAAGCACTTGAGCCAAGGAGCTTTAGTTAATTATATACATGCTGAGAGATTGAAGGGAAAGTTTAGTGATGTCTGCAACTTTGAAGAGCACCAAAAATAAGATGTGTTAGTAACTGACTAGAATAAAGTTTATTTCATAAAGCATTTATTTATTTTTTCTCACGCCTGTAATTCCAGCACTTTGGAAGGCCAAGTGATAAAGGTTTTATACAAAAATATCAATTTTAAAATCTAGGTAATGGCTGTTCACTGTAAACTCATTCAATATTGCTGTATGTTCAAAACTTTTTATAATAAAGTGTTAGAAAAAGTATTTTTCTTGATGTATAGATTTTTAAAAATCATTTTCATGTTTCCCTTCCATGGGCTGACACAGGAAGGTGGGCTTGGGGTCACTCCAGTTGTGTTAAAACATTTTATTCATACTTTTCTAAAATAAAAGTTAAAACAAAGATCAGGCTCAGAAAAAACAGAGTTGATAAAAGCTGTGTGTTCTGTAATTTCTCTGATATATATTTACTGAGATACAACATAACAGGATCGACTTAATATTATATGTGACATGAATGTAGGAATGTGGCATTTTGATCATTTTTCCCAATCCTGTGATTAACATTGAGAATTTAGGGAATGTTAGAAAGGCACATCTACGCTTAATGGCTATGGAACATGTTTTTGGATAAGATCTTTTATTCTTTTAATAAAAACAAAAATGAAACAAGGAAATCATGACAGTTAAGTGAAGGGCAATATTTACCATTTTTGACATACACTTCAAAAATTATAAGAATGTGTGAATTTTTATTAGAAATGTAAAGAAAATTATTAATCAGTATTCAATTGAATATACATTTAATTGTATAAAATTAATCATGAACATGAATTACAAAATTCTTGTGATCCACTAATTTAAAGATGTAAGCATACATATTGGCGAATGTATGCTTACATCTTTAAATTACTGGATCACTATAATTCTGTAATTAAAAACCAAATTGAGTGAATCACACACTGTACAGTATAAATTTATAATTACTTGAGATCGATGTGTTGAAGCATCAAGTAAAAGTTCATTGCAGAATTTTAGATCAAATATAGATGTCCTCACTTCTCTTGCCACTACTAAAATGTAAGAGCATTGATATAGTTTGGCTGTGTCCCCACCCAATCTCATCTCGAATTTAACTCTCACAATTCCCATGAGTCCTGGGAGGAACCTGGTGGGAGGTGATTGAGTGATTGGGGCAGGTCTTTACTGCACTGTATCTGTGATAGTAAATGAATCTCATGAGATCTAATGATTTTAGAAAGAGGAGTTCCCCTGCATAAACTCTTTTTTCCCTGCTACCGTCCATGTAAGATGTGGCTTGCTCCTGTGTGCCTTTCACCTTCGCCATGACTGTGAGGCCTCTCCAGCCACCTGGAACTCTTCATGCATTAAATTTCTTTCTTTTGTAAATTGCACAGTCTTGGATATGTCTTTATTGGCAGCATTAAAATGGACTAATGCAACCATCCAGGGTAGTACATATTTACACAACTACTCATCCTCACTTCACAATTTTCACACTTCCTTCCCAAAAGTATTTCACAAAATTCTCTATTGCACTTGTTAAAATCCATGTTGCATTAGAACTAAAAGAACAATTCTACAACTGTAGCCTTTCAAAGGCTGTTCCCTTTAACCACTGTTTTTCACTTAAACCAGGTTCTTATCCAAGGATGCCACCCTCCTGAAGTGAAACTATTTGCTCCTATATGTTTTATGCTATTGGAACAAGAGGTCAGCATTAATTTTCTTCTATAAACCTAGACTTTTCCTTTTCCACCTGTATGTGTGCTCTGCCTTCGAGTGTTCTGCCATGCAAGTAAAAAGTCTCCATTGTAATAATTACATGGCATCCTGGCCATGTTCTTGTGGGTCACTGATCACTGGTTTCACTAAAGTTCTTTTCGTTGCAAGGTCTGATACCACCTTGGACAACTTCGATATCCATTTGATTAATTCAACACGTAACTCTGAATTGAATATTTCTCTTTTTTTCTTTTCTCTTTCTCTTTTCTTTTGACAGAGACTCATTCTGTTACCCAGGCTGGAGTTCAGTGATGTAATCTCGGCTTACTGCAACCTCTGCCTTCCAGGTTCAAGTGATTCTCCTGCCTCAGCCTCCGGAATAGCTAGAATTACAGGTATGTGCCACCATACCCAAATATATTTTGTATTTTTAATAGAGATGGGGTTTCATTATGTCAGCCAGGCTGGTCTCAAACTCCTGACCTCAAGTGATCCACCTTCCTCAGCCTCCCAAAGTGCTGGGATTACAGACCTGAGCCACCATACCCTGCCAACTATGTGTGACCCTTTGACAAATACAGAACTCACTGCAGCTGATTCTTGTGACCAGACCTCAAATCTTGTCATTCTCCTTTATTTCTCCTTTGAGTCTATTTCATCATAGAAAATCTCATTTCCTTATGCTTTATTTCATGCTATTTAGAAACCCAGACTCTTTTCTACCAAATCCTACTTGTTAGTATAATTGTATCCTTTCACACATCCAAGAATTTTGGATTTATCGGCCTCTTACTTCATGATTTCAACCACTTATTGTCAGCACCTTCAATTCCTAGGTCGTTTGTTCCCTTGAAGTTCTTACCTTACAAATCTTCAACCTTGGATTACACAACCTACATGTTCTCTCCTCTCCTAATAAATAGGTTGCTTGGCATTGATGGACAGAAAAATTAGCAACACTATCAGGCCATGGTCTCTGAACCCACCTGAGCTGTTGGTACTCTTATGATATCATTTTACCTGATTCTGCTTATATCTATTTCTATCTGCCACAGTGACTATTTCAAATCCACTTTTCTCTCTCTCAAAATATATCTAGGCTTCCAAATTTGCTAAGAAAAATCAAGACTATCAGTGTAATTTCCCTAAACTTCTATTTCTGTTTTGACAAGTGATCCATATTGGCACATTTTTACTTTCCTTCAATCTACTGAGAGGAAGCATATTGTCTTTAATTGAAAGCTATCTTTTTTATAGCAGTATCATTTTTGTTTATATTTTTCTCTATTTTAGTAGCTTTAGGGGCACAAGTTGTTTTCAATTACATGAATGAATTGTGGAGTGGCAAAGTCTGAAATTATAATGCACTCATCAACCAAGTGAGCAGTGTATATTATAACATTGTATTCAATGTGGAGTTTTTTGTTTGTTTGTTTGTGACAGAGTCTTGCTGTCACCCAGGCTGGAGTGCAGTGGCACAATCTTAGCTCACTACAGCCTCCACCTCCCTGGTTCAAGCGATTCTCCTGCCTCAGCCTCCTGAGTAGCTGGGATTACAGATGTGCACCACTATTTCTGGCTAATTATTGTGTTTTTACTAGAGATGAGGTTTCACCATGTTGACCAGGTTGGTCTTAAACTCCTGACCTTGTGATTCGTCCACCTTAGCCTCCCAAAGTGCTGGGATAACAGGCATGAGACCCAATATGTAGTTTTTATCCCTCACCCCACTCCTCCACCCTCTTCTGAGTCTTCAATGTCCATTATAGCACTCTATATACCTTTATGTACCAATAGCTTAGCTCCCACTTCTACTTGAGAACATAATGGTATTTGGTTTCCATTCTGGAGTTACTTCACTTAGAATAATGGCCTCCAGTTCCATCCTAGTTTCTGCAAAAGATATTTTATTATTTTTTATGGCCAAGTAGTATTCCATGAGGTATATATACCATATTTGATTTTTTAATCCATTAATTGGTTGAAATATACTTAGGTTGGTACCACATCCTTGCAATTGTGAACTGTGCTGCAGGAAACATACACATGCAGGTGTCTTTTTGATATGATGATTTCTTTTTCTTTCAATAGAAACCTAGTAGTGAGATTGCTAGACAGAATGGTAGAAATACTTGTAGTTCTCTGAGAAATCTTCATATTGGTTTCCATATAGGTTATACCAATTTACATTCCCACTAGTGGTACATAAGCATACGAGCATATAAGTAATACATAATCACCTTTCACCAGATCCACATCAGCATTCATTGGTTTTCGATTTTTTAATAATAAGCCGTATCTTTTCACCATGCCCCGACTCTGGGGACTCACTCCAAGATTACAAATGGGGCTTTCAGAAAAACTATTAATAATGACAAAAAAAAATTTCTAGAAAGGAGCTAGTTTTGAGGATACAGGGTTTAGTTTTAGTCATGAATGAACAGAGAATGTTTAAATTATGCACAGTATATTTTTAGAAAATTTTCCTCATATAGGCTTAGAAAAATTTTAAAATTAAGAAAATAACAAGTTTGTAAATCACATTATTATTGTATTGTGTGTGATCTTGTTTGTATCAATATGAAATTAAAAACATTTCTTTAATATGTGTCTATGGTGTCAGTGTTGGCATATTACCACTAAACCATAAAACATAAAATTAACCTCAGAATCAAATCAATTTTGACACCTTATAATTTAAAATTAATAGTTAATAATTACCAATTATTTATAATACTTGATAATTATGAATTACTGTAATATAATTCATAACTGTGGTTAGCATAGCAGTAAAGAATATGGGTTTGGAGCTTGGTTTTCTGATTGTAAATTCTGTCTCTGACAATTAGCACAATGGTAAGCAATGTGAAATTAGAAAACTTATTTAATTCTATGGCTCATAAACCTTATCTGTAAAATCAAGATGATAAAATACCCAAATCATAGGGTTATTTTGAGGTACAAATTCCTTAACATGCATTAAATACATGGTACAATACCTGTAGCAGAGTAAGAACTCAATAAATTATAGCTATTGTTATAATATTTTTATTTTTACTAGTAATTGCTTTTTGCCAGTAATTGCTAATGAAATTGCTTTTCTTTCTAATATGAAATGGCATATATGAATGATGAGTGAAAATAATGATTTTTCATTTGAGGAGTCACAAGTAGTTTTAGTAGTTTATGAAAATGAAAATGACTTTTTAAAAACATCGTATATTTTTCTTATTAGGCAAGGTTCTTTAGTTGGGAATTAAAATTTGTCTTAGATGGCTTAAAGGTATTGCCAAATTTACCATATTATATCTAAAATTAGTTTTTAAAAATAATGCATTCTGGCCAGGTGTGGTGGCTCACGCCTGTAATCCCAGCATTTTGGGAAGCCAAGGTAGGCAGATCACAAAGTCAGGAGATCAACCCCATCTCTACTAAAAAAATACAAAAATATTAGCTGGATATGGTGGTGAGTGCCTGTAATTCCAGCTGCTCTGGAGCCTGAGGCACGAGAATCACTGAACCCAGGAGCCAGAGGTTGCAGGGAGCTGAGATCGCGACACTGCACTCCAGCCTGGCAACAGAGCAAGATTCTACCAAAAAAAAAAAAAAAAAAAAAAAAAAAAAAAAAGCATTCTGGAGTGTAAAAAACTTAGAGATTAGCTTATACCTCCATAGTTTATTTTGGATTGATGGCATGCACAGTAAAGTCTCTGCTTATGCAATGCATCAGAAATCTCCTAGTATTTACTAATACCTAAACATATTTCATATATTTCTATTTAGGTACAGAAAAACACATTAAAATATTTCATATACTATACCATATGAATCAGAAATGTTGTCTCAATGTGTGTTTTTTCAAAAAAAGGTCATTAGACCATAAAAAGTTGTGAATCAATTTGATAGAAAGTTGAACCATAGCAACAAAAACTATGCAGACAATGAGAGACCCTTGTAATTTGGGGATGAATTATAATGGAAAGCATGTGTGTCTGGAAAAGATCAATGAGACGGCTGTATACTAACAAGCCATGGCAGATGGTCCACTTTTGTTTAGAGTGGTCAGATGAGACTGCTGAAGCTAAAAATCATGAAAACTATTTCAGAACCAGAATTTCTAGATGTTATCTATGTGGTTGGAAAAAAGCATCTTTTTAGAGGCCAATGTGCTCATATGGAAATAGCTATTATGTATGAAATACTGTCTCTCATTATTGTTCATTACAGTATGCTTTTCATGACGAATTTACTTATTTTTTATGTTGCAGACATTGAGTATAAGCAATGGAATATCGGCACAAACAAAATGACTGTATCTGACCTACAACTTTAAAAATCATAAGAAGCATTTACATATACCCAATCGATATTCTAAAATCACACATGTGGAGGGAAGAATAAATGTTAAAAAGGATGAAGAGAGCTTCTACTTAGTAAGAAAGAAGTTATGAAAAAGAAGCTTAAACAATTAGTATTGGAAGCATGAACACACATGCATATATGAATCATTAGTATTATCTTAATCAGAAAAAATGTTAATTTCTGTCTGATAGACAATATTTTGCTATATAAATTTGCTGTAATTATTGTGTAATGATAAAGAAGGTATATTTATAGTCTACTTATCATACAATCACATTGCAGTTGATATTTTACATGTGTTTTCAAACCAAGTAAGTAAGTAATAAAGGTTTTTGTTTGTTTGTTGAGACAGAGTCTTGCTGGGTCACTCAGGCTGGAGTGCAATGGTACAATCCTGGCTCACTGCAACCTCTGCTTCCCAGGTTCAAGCAATTCTCTTGCCTCAGCCTCCCGCGTAGCTAGGACTAAAGGCATGTGCCACCACATCCAGCTAATTTTTTGTATTTTTTGAAGAGATGGGGTTTTATAATGTTAGTCAGGATGTCAGGATAGTCTCAATCTCCTGACCTTGTGATCCTCCCACCTTGGCCTCCCAAAGTGCTGGAATTACAGGCATAAGGCATTGCGCTCGGCCCATGATAAAGATATTATTATTCCAATTTTAGTTATTAGAAAATTAAGGCCATGGTAATGAAACAATATGACATGCTCCCAATGTTATGAAATGTCATAGCTGTGCTTCTTAGTTCTGATTTGAAATTTCTACTTTACACTATACTCACTAATGTCCAGTTATTAAATAGCAAAAAACTAGAGTGACATGTGTACATCCAATTACCTATCTCAAATTAAATTCACAGAAGAGCCTTATCAGGCTAATGACACTCTGTTGTTTTACTTATACAATGTACTCTAGAATGCTTTAACTCTTTGCCATGGTTACTTCTATTCATTCTTAGGATTGTTTGACATAACCTCCATGGATTTTTCCCGTTACCCAAGGTAGATTCTGGTGTCATAGGTCTCTGCACATTTATTGCAGCACTTAACACATTTTAGTGTAATTTCCTAGTCTATTTTCTCCTACACTGGATTATCTGCAGAGTTTATGTAAAATATTTTATAAAGTCACACAGGGTTGGTACCCTGAGCTTCTCTTTGCAGGAAATAGTATTGCTCCTTTAACAAAAAGAAACAAAGCTTTTCTGAGAGATAGTTCTTTGACCATAAAGAAAGTAATTGTTAAATGGGATGTCTAAGAACAACAAAAGATCAGTATTATGCTCTCTGATGGCATGTTTTGATTTGAAATTTCTGGGTGATATGTAATATGTCAAATCTACACTAGAACTCTCTTTGCTCTTTGAACCAAACTGAGATGAATGCATGTATCCCTTCTGCAGGATCAAATCAGGAAGAAATGCCTTAGACCATGGTTTTGATGCCTGTGGACAATGATATCTATAGCACACATTACATCAAAGACATTCTCCTTCTATGTTAAACCTTGCTATATTGATATGTCAAATTGAATGTGACTGGCAAGTTTCTTTCTAACTATTTTAAGACTTATTTAGGCTTAAATGAACCTTGTTGTCATTGTAGGAGAAACTCATGTTGGAACCTGCCTAAGAATGGCCCTTTCTGACAAGAAAAGAAAGGTAAGGTGTGGGTGGTATAATAGCAAAATGACTCAATGGCATGGCCTTTAAATACATGTTGATATTGACATTAAACAATGATTTAACAAGATGACAACTAGGAAACATCTACTTACATGGGAATAGGATTGGCCTTTGTTCTGGTCTTTGGCATTCATCTCTACCAACCCTGCAGATAGAAGACTGGCTATGTTCGTTAAAATGGACGGGCGAGATGACTAATAGATAAATTCCCCAAGATGAATTCTTGGGGAGTAATCAATATTGCCCAATAAAGTAAATGTATGGCTTTTATATATATATAAATTTTAATTTTATAAATTATTTCACTTGCAATATTCATTTTGTCTATTACATTTTGAACTAGATAATCTATAAGGAACTTGCCTTAGGCAATATTATACTGTGTTGTATTTTTTTACTCAAGCCAGAACTATAAGTTTTTATAATTTTGACAAAATTATAAATGTGCATTAATAATGTGATCAAAAGTACAGATTCTTTTAAGTGAAGCAGCGAGTGAAAAATGTGGTAAACCTGAGGGCACTTATTTTCAACTGAATGCTCTAGGCATAAGTCTTTAAATATTTAAATACTTAAAACATATACACCATGGAATATTATGCAGCAATCAAAAATGATGAGTTTGTGTCTTTTGTAAGGACATGGATGAATCTGGAGAACATCATTCTCAGCAAACTGACACAAGAACAGAAAAACAAATACCGCATATTCTCACTCATAGGCGGGTGAGAAAAATGAGAACACATGGACACAGGGAGGGGGTCTACTACACACTGGGGTCTATTGGGGGAAAGCGGGGAGGGACCGTGGGAGGGGACTGGGGAGGGATAGCCTGGGGATAAATGCCAAGTGTGGGTGAAGGGGAGGAAGGCAGCAAAGCACACTGACATGTGTGTACCTATGCAACTATCTTGCACATTCTGCACATGTACCCCAAAACCTATAATGCAATAAAAATTTAAATAAATAAATAAATAAATAAATAAATAAATAAAAATACTTAAAACACAGGAGCATGATTCCTTCCCTCTCACTGTAAAATATGCTTAACTCAACAAATACAAGGTAGACAATAAAAGGGATAAAAAGTAAAAGGAGATAGCTGTCCTAACTATTATAAATTGAATATTACAATTTAGAGTTGTAGTCATTTTTGAACTTCATAACAGAGAAAACAAAAGAAAAAGAAAATTCTGTTCATCTAATATTCACTGATACAAGGAAATGAATGAGTTTTTTTTTAAAGACCAGTTTCTTAAAAGATAATTCTATGAAGAATTTATCTTCTAGACACCCATTTAAGCCATATTATATAATGTGTTGAGAAATATCTTGAAGAACAACTGGGTTCTCATACTTGTATATTGCTTATTTCTAAATGGCCAGGCAATAAGAATATATCCTCTCTAATTTCTAGAAGAGTTTGTACAATTTGGTATAAGAACTCTAGTTGGAAATGCCTCGGGTACCATATAAACTGGAAATGACAGTATTTTACCTCTTTAGATTGTTCTGCAAATCAATCCTACCATTTAGACTGTACTAGCTGCCTTCTTGCTAAACTCTTGACCTTTGCCTCCTGTCCACACCTCACATTACTCTGCCTAGACCTATCATATGCTGCACCTCAACCTCTGAGTGCTTCATCAGATGTATGTGGTGCTTATTCCTCAAGACTTTCCTGTGACAAGGGCTTCTCTTTAAGACATGTATTTGCTCCAGTGACCAAGGTAAATTTCCTTTTAGTCTGTTAAAGGCAAGTTTAGCAATAGCTGCCAGTAGATCATCAGATCAGCAAAGGTTCTGTACATCAAATTGTCCACAATCGCAATTCTTTTATGTCCAGTTGGGAGCAATTTATCATCATTAAATATTACAGGGAAGGTCTTCATAAACAAAATGTGTGTGAAACCTGTTCCTAGTATCCACTGCCAACAGCTTATATGTGAGACAGTGTGTTTTCTGGCCTAAGAAGAAAACATTATCATTTCCTAATATTTACCAAATTACTTATTGAATTTATTTTGGCAATACACTATTAGGTAGTCTTGGAGTATATTTTAAAGGATTTCACTAGTAGTGTAAGAAAGTATTCATCCCCAGATAGAACACTTTTGAATCCTCTGCAGTGATTCTTATTTACATTAATTTGATGAGATTTTTCTCCAGCTTGGATAGTAATGATGATAATCCACCCTTAAGAAAGTATTCTATCTCTGCATAAAATTAACAATGTCCAACACTTTTTCACATGAATTGTCTCATTTTATGACAGCAAAACCTCTCTTCTGACCCAGGTAGGATAAATATAGTGTACCCATTGTACAGACAAGCTATGAAAGCATGGCAATGTGAGGGCTTATCTCATGCTAATGGATGGTAGCCTAAGACAAATGTTTTCTTATTTAATAAAAAATATTACTTGTACATTAGTACATGAATCAGATGAAAACAGAACTTGGCTAGTTGAACCAAGGAGAGAGTGTGCCCAGACCCTCTGTTAGCTCAGCCTGTCAACTACATAGAACACAGTTTTAAGGAAGAGGTTATTTTATCAGGTTGTTACTTGAAAACTGCAACAAAACAATTATTCTGATGCATAGTCAGATTGGTATAGAAGAGAGCTTGTAGGCAGTGGGACAAGAGTTAGTTAATAGCTGTCAAGTCATAATAAGAGAGAGAAACTCTAAGACCAGAAAAAGATGCTAACTTCTAGTATGTTTTATATGAGCTGTATTTATGGTAGGTTGGGTAGCTGGACAAATTTAGCTTAATTAAGAGATTGAATATTTTATAATTAACATAAATATTATAATATTTATGTTAATTATAAAATATTCAATAATCATTGATAAGCTGCTTTTTAATAATGCATGCCTTCTATTCACTTACAGAGGGGAAAGAATCACCTACTGTCACAGCTGCAAACCTAATTTTACTTAAATATTACTATTAATTCCACAAACTGTTCAGAAAAATAACTAACATTATAAATCCTGAACATTGAATTTTGTTGAATTTTGCTTTTATATTTTAGTATGCCACAATTAATACTTATGTCATCATAGCTGTAGAATCTATTAGGATAAGGAGGCAATTTGCAGCTAAGCATAACTATGTCCACAGCTGACTCTTGTAATTATTTTTTAAATAAACTTGGATAAGTCATTTAACTATATAGCGTTTCATTTTGTCATTTGTAAACTTGTGATAGCAACACTTACTTTGTAGGCTTACATATTTGAATTAATTTATAAAAATTGCATAGCAATCCCTGACATGTATTAAATAAATGTTCAATTAATAAACTGCTCTTACTAATGTCTATTGTTCATATTGAGTAGAGACAGAAAAACGTTGACAATGCCTTGAGAGGCTGTCCAGTTGACCAAACTGATTGGACAAGTACATCTTTAGTCAAGGCTCCTCAGAAATTTGTTGATTTCAGGATTGAGGTAGAGTAGTTAGAAAGTGAGTTGGGAATATCTCTCTATGGCAGAAAATAAGGGATTGCTAAAATAACAAAGAGGGAGGTGTTATTAGACATAGATAGAAGCTACCTGTAAGAGTTCCCACTATTCAAATCTGGGATGCTTATAAGTACAGTAATGCCCTGTAATACACTGAAACATAAATCATATGAGTCCGTAGAGATAACCTTAACAAACATATACATGCATGCATACACACATAAAATACATAATTAGGAGAGAAGGGAAGTCCTTTTCTGAAACATCGTGCAGCTCACCCAGTGTCTTGGCACAATCAGATTAGGAAAATTATTATGTTGTCATCCTTATAATAGGGATTGGATGACATTATCAGGAAATGGTAGATCTAGCAATAATTTTTGCTAAAAAGCAGCATATTTACTTTGTCTTAAAGTTCCTCCCCACTGACTGCCTACTTGTTACAGGGATAAAAAGAATTACACAGCAAAGTAAGTTACACAACACCTCAAACAAGTGATCAAAGCTAACTTCACCAGTAAGGGACACATAGATATCACGTGTCTTCAGATGTGACGCTCTAAGAAGGACACATAACCTGTGCAATATTACAGCTGAGAATGAAAAGTCTGAATCAAATAACAAGCAAACACCAGATAAACACAAAATTCAAAGTTTGCATTAAATGAAAAGGAAGGAGACCAACAAATGTCAATGGCATTAAAGACAAAGGCTGTGGAGATATTCCAGATTAAAGAAGCTCAACTAGAAATGACAACTAAATACAATTTCTGACTCTGGGCAGAATCTTGTATTGGAAGAAATATATATATATATATATTTTTGAGGCAGAGTCTTGCTCTGTTGCCAGGCTGAAGGGCAGTGGCACAATCTTGGCTCACTGCAACCTCCACCTCCCAGATTCAAGTGATTCTCCTGCCTCAGCCTCCCGAATAGCTGGGATTACAGGCACACAACACCATACCCAGCTAATTTTTGTATTTTCAGTAGAGATGGGGTTTAACCATGTTGACCATGATGGTCTCGATCTCTTGACCTTATGATCCGCCTGCCTCAGCCTCCCCAAGTGCTGGGATTACAGGCGTGAGCCAACACATCTGGCCAAAAATGTATATATATTTTTAATTTTTAAAGAAACTTGTAGAGAGGACATTATTGGGTCACATGACAAAATTGGAACATGAATGGTAAGTTGAATTAAAATATGTTAATGTATAGATACTGTATTAATATTGCACTAATCCTAAATTTTCTGAGGTTGATAATTGTACGGTAATCTCCTCTTATCCCCGGAGGTTATGTTTCAAGGTCCCTGCCAGATGCTTGAAGCTGTGGATAGTATTGAACCCTATATATGTTTTTTTCTATGCATACATACTTATGATAAAGCTTAATTTATAAATTAGGCACAGTAAAATATGATCGACACTAATAATAAAAAGAAAATTATGACAATATACTATAATAAAACTTATATGAATGTGGTCTCCCTTTTTAAAAATCTTATTGTACTGTACTCGGCCTTCTTCTTCTAAGAAGGTGAGATGACACACTGCCTCTGTGATGAGAGTAAGTGAGCATTAGTCTACTAGTGGTCCTCTGACAATATTCCAGAGGGAGGATTATTTGCTTTGGGTGAACCTGAATCATCAAGTCCTAATAATGTCCACAGTTGGGTGTAACAAGCAAATGTTGGTGACTATAGGCAAGTACCAGGTAGATTCTAGACAAAAGGACTATTCATGTACCATACAGAACGGTACAAGATTTCATCATGCAACTCAGAATGGTGCTCAATTTAAAACTTTTGAATTGTTAATTTTTTGGATTTTCCATTTAATATTTTCAGGCTGTGGTTGACTTGGGGTAACAAACCACAGGATGTGAACCGCAGATAAGGGGGAACTACCATATTGTGGCTATGCAAGGTAACATCGTGTAGGAAATATACACTAATAATTTAGGAGAAAGAAGCAATTTTATGTGTTTTTCTCAAATGGTTCAGCAAATACTACACGTATTTGTGTGTGTCTGTGTATCTCTGTGTGTGTAAACAAAGGGAAAGAATGACAAGCAAATGAAGTAAAATGTTAGCAATAGGAGAGCGTCGGTAAAGAATATGTGGATGTTCTTTGTACTAATTTTATTTCTGCAACTTTTCTGCAAAGTTAAAATGATTTCTAAATAGATAATTTTTACAAAATTAATCCTCAAATAGAAATATATCATTTCAGTCTAATAAAATAAATATAGTGAAAGCTTCTAATTCAGTTTGCCAGTGTGTTTATTTTTATTTTTTATTGAGAATCGTCTACAGACAGTCATCTTGTTATACAATGGAAAAAAATATCTGAAATAGTGAAAGTGACGGAAAATTCCTTTGTTTCATCTGTGGATGAACTTCCTTGCTTTTCTCACATTAATTAGTCCCTTCCTTTTGTTATTCTATTTGCTAGCCAGTTAGCAATGGCTTGGTTTTATGAACAATAAAATGCATGCAGGTTTTACTTTCAGTTGTTATGGAAGAGAAGTAGCTAAGAGCAGAGATCACATCTTATAAATTTGCTTAATTTTTAAAAAATTTGCCTTTCTAAAAGACTTACATCTTGTAAATAATGTACAGTGATTACTTATTCTTTTTTACTATACATGTAGATTTTTGTGGGAATCACATATTATACGGTTTAGAATCTGTGAGAGTTAACAACTTCACATATTTTAATATTTGGGATTCTTACAAAGGTATAAGTTGAAAATATCCTCAAACTTTTAAGATATTTCTTTAGAAAATGTATCTATTCTCAGAGAACCTCAAGTTCCTCTGAGCTGTTGTTAAATTTTTAGATTTTTAAAACTTTATAATCAGTAAATTCCTTGTTGATGTCTTCATAATTTATGTTTTTATTATGAACTTAATTGGAAACTTACAAGACAACACCAAAGAATTGATAATAACCAAACTGATGATTATAAATGAAATGATAAATACAGCCTCAGAAAACACCATTCATGAGATTCAGCAGATTAAAATCTACCAATATTCGAATATATGAAAATGATGTCAAATAGATAAATAAAAAGTTTCACTTAAGAACAGAATCTTAATAATCATATCTTCATTAAAGTATAACGCACATTCTTTTGGTACAAGAAGATATATAACATTGCCATATGAGAATTCTCACATCTAAAGTATCTACAGTTAAACCACTGAAAGAATCTATTTGAATCTCTGCCCCACTCCCTCTAAAAAGATATTTCAAGTGTCCAAAACTAATAGAATTGCTGCAGGCTTTTTGTTTAAATTTTAGATGCACTGTCTAAAATAACTCCAGGACTAGAATGTGGCACATTAGTTATTTCTAAAATATTGTAATAGATCACAATAACTCCATTAAATACTGCTGAATAAAAAGAAAATGAGTAGAGGAATTGAGAGAAATGTAAAGAAGGCTTTAGATAAATAAATTAATAAGGAAAAGTCATGAGAGAATTTGTTTCAATTCTGGGACTTTGAGCTGAATACACGGAAAAAATCATTTATATCTTATGGAATTATCCACTGAAATAAAATTGTTGGCAAACAATATCAAGTATGTAACTTAAAAGGAGTTTGATGATCCTCTAGCATGACCCTTAATTATATCAGATCACCCTTAATTTCCATTATTGATTCTTATGAAGAACAGTTTAGACATATCTAGATGAGTGTGAAATAATAGCTTTAATAAAAATAAAGGAAAGGTTAATTTGTAGCTGTTCCACTTCTAAGTAGACTTTTGAAATCTGAAAACTTTGCATTATCATCATCTTCATAATTTAAAGAGGGCTAAAAGTGGCATGGTCAATTTCTTCATACTATATAAATTTTATTATCCATAATAAATGGATATGCAGTACATTTTAGTGCAAGTATTTAATTATTATTATGCAAGAGAAACATTATATCCCATTATAACCTACAGTATTAATATAAAAAGCTGGATCCGATATATGGTTTTCTCTATTAAAATATGATTAAAATATGTTTAATTACTCATTTCATTTGTCTGCTTTGGATTCTTTGGTTTTACCAATGCCAACTATAGAATACATTTTATGGTTTCTGACTATTGTAGTAGATGAAACAAGACAATAAACTGAGAAAATGGGACACTTAATTCAAAGAGCAAGGGAGGAAGCCAAAAAAAGAAAAATGTACTAAATTACATATTTGAAAACCACAGTTATAATATCCAAGCATGGAAAACAAACAGAATACCCTTTTAAGTATGTAATGATATGAAACATAATAATGAGAAACAATTGTAAAAGTTTGTAAAATTAAAAGTACCAGTTAAACATTCCTTTAAAACCATTGTTTTAAATAGGTTTAAAATAAATACCCAAACATTTGCAGCCATCACAGAGGGATGCAGCCTCAAAAATGGTCTTTTTTTTTTTTTTAAACCCAAGTACATTTTGTCCCTTAGGACAAAAACAGAGATTTTGATAAAACATATTCTGCCTCTCCATGTAGAATATAGTAAGCCAGAGCCCTGGGATTTCTCTGATTAAAAACTTAACGTTATCAACACATGGTCTAGGTGCAGGCAGACTACCATTAATGAGCCAATCTGGCCCCCTACCTGTTTTCTGGAATAAAACTGTATTGGAACACAGCTACACCCTTCGTTAATATGCTGTGTATAGTTACATTCTGCTCCATTAGAGTTCAATATGTGACAGAGACGACCTGCCCTGCAAAACCAGAAATATTTCCTAGCGGGTCCTTTACTGAAAGCTTTTACTGACCATGGACTTATACTAATGCTATGCTAGCTTGTAAATTACTTTAATATAGCTCTTCTAGTATATCATTCTTGCCATTTTAAAATTTCAATATAAGCAATTCATATCTAGATTTTTTTGCATCTATCTAATAGACTGGTTCATATTTTTGAAGAATTTCTGTTGTAAAACATAAAATAATGTTATTTCCTTAACAGTGGTAGTTGAGTTCCAGTGTGTGCTTTTGGTGATATCCATGTAAGTTTGCCCCTAACTCAGAACTCTAAAAAGATAATTCTGTTTCCACAGCATCATCCAAGATTATTGCCGTGGCCATGGCAGCTAAAATTTACTTCAGCGTCTCTGAAGCTGTCGGCTGCTTTGATTGCCGACAGCAAGTATAAAACAAGGATTAAAAAGGGAGGGTGATGGAGAGGGAATTTTGCAGAGGAAGCACTTTTCTTAATTTACTTTTTCCATACCGAAAAAAAGCTATGGAAAAGATTCAAATATGAGAAAAATCATGCATTCTGAAATAGTAAAATTTGGCTATATTTGGAAAGAATATTTAGAAACATATATATACAATTTAAGACGATGTTAATGAAAAACACTTGGTCAGTGTGAAAAACAAACTCACCTGTCCAAACCCAAAGTATGGACTCGGAGACACGGAGAACAGCAGAAGTGAGACTTCCAACGAGGGTCCTACAAGATCGGGTATCTGATGGGCAGGCACACCCAGCACGGTTACAACAAGCCATTTATCCCCTAGAGAGTAGATCCCTCCTCCCGGTCCTCATAGGCTGAGTGCTATAGAGGTCACACCCTTCCCGGACAATGTCTATTGGTCATTGGGTAGGGGTTTTAGGTGTTTTCTTTAGGGTGGTCTCATTGCATTTTGTTGCAGCCCATGATGCATTGCAATCATAGTCATCTCAGGTGCTTTTTAAGTATTTGACTTATGACCTAGGTAGTCAGGCAAGCTGAGAAGAATAAATTAAACGAGCTATTTTCAAGCCAGTAAACTTTAATTCTAGACTGAACTCTTTGGTTCAGGTGAGGGCAACTAAGGGGCCCCAGCAAACAGGTGCTGGCTATTAAAGCAGGGTCCTAGTATGTTTTTTCCTTCATAGTTTTGGGATCTAAGCCTGCTCCAGGCACTTTGTCTCGGAAATGGGCCACCATTTACATTATTACCTAAAACTCCTTTCTCTCTTTCTTTTTACCCCTGTTGGTCCCATTTCCACATTTATTTGTATGTCCTTTGGTGCTCAAATTGTTTTAAGAGCTGTTGACTCTCTTCCTCATAAGAGAGTAGGTTTCAATTGCTTTCTAATAGCAGTTGATATGGGCATTTGTTTTTTGATGACTGTTTCCATTTTTGGGTTAACTCTCTAACACAGGGGATAATGCAATACCATAAAGCTCTCCAGACTTCAGCCACTGTTATAAGGGATTAGAACGGAAGCTACCATTCTTTTCCATTTTCTGAACTAATCTTCTAGCAAATCAGTAAATGAGTCATCAATTCCAGCATTTTCTGCCAATTCACTGGCTCGAGTTGTTAGCTCTTGTAATGCTTTTGTGATGGTTCCATCTAGGCTTCAGAGCTCCGTACCCTCAAAAGAAGAATCAGTTAACTATCTCCTAGATTCTTTTTGATTTTATATATTCCTCGCCTGATATGGATGCTCAGTACAGGACTCTACCAAAGGTCAGCCTTCAACTGTCCTCTACCAGCGGGGACATGGCAGCTACTGCTGGCACACATTTGGGCCACCCTTGAGAGACAGGATCAAGAAGCTTGGAGACAAAAGCAACAGGTTTGAGTGAGCACTCCAAGGGCAATGCTCTGCTCTATTGTTATGAACAGATGAAACGTTTTCTCTAAAGGTGGGAGGCCAGGACTGGGGCGTGAAGAGTGTGGGATGGTTAGGGGCTTTAAGGACTTCCCAGAAAAATAGTCTCCTGGGATGGGGTTGCGGGGGCGGGGCGGGGGGAACCAACTGTCATAGACTTAAAAAAACAAAGGAAGAAAAGGAAGTAAAGGCCTGCTTTAGATCCTCCACTGCCTTAATTTCCTCTGGGAATCATTGCAAGAGGTCAGGTTCCTCTTTTAGTAACTTAAGATACAGAATGTTCATCATATGAGCATATGAATCAATCTATAGTCTACAATAACCAGTTAGACCTAAAAATTTGCAGAGACATTTCTTTGTCTTAGGCAAGGGCAGATCCACTCTTCCTGGTATTTTTTCTGAGTTTATCCTCCACTTTCCTTCACTAATTAGGTGTCCTAATTATTTAAATTCTTTTTTGAAAATAGCTATTTGTTCTTAGAGGCTCACAATCCCCTTTCCCCTTGGAAATTAAACAAAGTTATGGTGGTTTCTGATACCTCAGCCCTCCATTCCCCAGAAATTGAATGATTGTCCACATATTGTAACAACTGGGTTTCTTTGGAAGGTTGGAGTTACTCCAGGACTTTTTTAAAGACATGATCAAATTAGCTTCAGGCTTATGTGAAACCTTGTGACAGAACAATCCAGTGGTACTATTGCTTTTTCCCAGTTATGGAATTTTCCCATTCAAAGGCAAAAAGTCCCTACTCTTAGAGTCTAGGGTGCATGAATGCATGTCATTTCAGATCCACTACACTAAACCACTTACATTCATAGGGTATTTTATTAAGGAGGCTGTAGGGGTTAGGCACCACAGGATGGCGAGTTTGGACAATTTGATGTATAGCCCTTAGATCTTGCACTAATCTATATGACCCATTCAATTTCTTGACTGGGAGAATTGGAGTTGTTGTATGGTGACATGCAGAGTTCTAATATTCCAGCTTTAGTCAATTCCTCTATTGCCAGTTGGAGACCTTTTCTTTCTTCAACAGGTACGGGATATTGTTGTCTGCAAATTATTTCTTCTGGTTGTTTTAGTTCAATCTCATCTGTAAGGGTGTGATTTTTAATCCTCCCCTGTTGTCTTCCATAACCCACACAAAGGGATTAATTTTACTTTCTTCCTTCATTAAGAGGCCCATCATTACTTTTATTTGTCCCTCCTCCACTCCTAGTCCTAAACTCAGTCCAGCGATCAGGTCTTGACCCAGGAGATTAGTCCCTGCTTAGGGAACACATAATTCCTTAATTGGTTTCTCATTCCACCTGTTAATCTTTCATAGTTTCTTAGTAATACCAGGCCAGCTTTTGGTTACAAAATTAACCTTTAAAAGGCCTTGCCAGCTGGGTGCAGTGGCTCACACCTGTAATCCCATCACTTTGGGAGGCCAAGGCAGGTGGATCACTGGAGGACAGGAGTTCAAGACCAGCCTGGCTAACGTGGTGACACCTCATCTCTACTAAAAATAAAAAAAAAATAGCCGGTGTGGTGGCAAGCACCTGTTCCCAGCTACTTGGAAGGCTGAGATAGGAGAATCGCTTGAACTCAGGAGGTGGAGGTTGTGGTGAGCCAAGATCATGCCATTGCACTCCAGCCTGTGCAACTAGAGCAAAACGACAAATCAAAAAAAAAAAAAAAAGAAAAAAAAGAAAGAAAGAAAGAAAAAGAAAAAAAGAAAGGCCCTGCCCCCTGGTTCTCTTGGATGTAATACTGAGTATTTCTCATTTGATCTCTGAGCCTCTGCAGAAACACCGAGGGAGTCTCCTCTTTTTATTTTTGAATCTCAAATGCTTTCTAGAAGTGTTGTGTCTTAAGAGAGGGCTCTTTAATCCATCTAATTCTTATTTACCTATGGTCTTGCATTTGGGCCTGATCCTTGGGATTATTATTATCTGGTTCAGGATCCACATTTAGGAATTTCTGCTCAGTTGGTGGGAGTCCTTGCCCTGGAGGATGCTGTCTTTCCCAAGTGGTCATGGCTGCCCTTCTAATCACTCCACTCTCTTCCCAACCAAACAGGATATTCATGATAGCCATCATCTCAGTCCAGGTATAAAAACTGAGTCCTAAAAATTGAATTAGCTATAATGTTAAACTGAGGGGATCCTCTAAGAGTGGCCTCATTTCCCTTTTAAAATGTCTAACTTCAGTACTTGTTAAAGGCCCACTCACAAATCCAACTTCTCCCTGTACCATAGGGCCTTCTCTAAGAGGGAACATGTTAGACATCTGCTGTTTAGAGGGAACAGGGAAATTCTCAATGTACTTCTTATATTTTTCTAATTCTTTCCTCAAGTTCTGATAAGGATTTAAGGGATCTGCAGGTTTAATCTTCTCATGGCCCCCACATTTCTTTCCCTCTGGCCTCACTGTTGCCCCCTGTTCTTCCTCTTCCTTGTTTTGTGAGAGGTGTGGAAGGGGCAAGCGTGGTAGGGGATCCCAGGGCTTTTTATTGGGTGAGGGCTCCTTATTATGCTCTTTTCTTCTTCTTTGAGGGGGAAACATGGGAGTTAATTCCCTGATCCAACAGAGAACATAACCTATTTCTTCTTGTGAGAATAGGATTTTATCATTCACATAGAGAATTTAAGCTTGGGAAACCCAATCCTCTTCTGAAAGAAACTTAGGCCAAAAGACCCAGGGTTAACAAATGGGGACTTGGGACCAGATAAAACAGCAAAGCTTTGTCATCTGTTGCTTTTCCTTGTCCCTGGTTCACAGGTTGTCCCTCCAAACGTGCAGCATTCTCCCCAGTGAACTATCCGGGGGAATGTCAGAAGGAGTTTCCTCATTCCCTCTTTCCTTTGTTCCCTAGGCCTAGAATTCCCGTTTACCATTTTCAGTCAGTCTGTGCTTCTGAGCTTTCTCCTATGTACTCACCACCCCCTGCTGGAGCTTCCTTGCACACCCTGAGAATAGCTTCATCTGTTTCCCTCACAGGAGGATGAAACTGCAGATGGCGACTCTGCGCTCGCTTATCTAAGGTACATCTCATTCACACACGCTTGACCTCTGCAAATGCTCAGCCACCAGTACTTATAGTCCAATTTTCTGACCGTGGCTAGTGCACAAGGCTGCCTGGTTGCCAAGGTGCCTGCTTTTCTCCCTGTATTGTCTCTGCTTCCTTCTGAATAAAAGTCGTGGGTTTGTCTACAGCCTCTGCGGGGAGCCCGGACACCAGGACAGAGCAGGCCACCTAAATTGGGTGGTTCACCTCTCTCCTCTTTACATGAGTTCCATTCCACACAGGCACAGAGATCCTGGACAAGCCCCCAGGTTGTGAGAAACAAACTCGCCCATCCAAACCCAAAGAATGGACTCAGAAACAGGGAGAAGTGCAGAAGCCAGACCTTTAATGACAGTCTTCAAGACCAGATGTCTGGTGAACGGTCACACCCGGCACGCTTACAACAAGCAGTTTACCCTGTGTGCATAAGTCTCTCCCCCTGTTCATCATAGGCTGAGTACTGTGGGGTCACAATTTTCCTGGATGTTGTCTATTGGTCATTGGGTAGGGGTTTAGGTGTTTTCTTTAGGGTCGTCTCACCGCATTTTGTTGCAGCCCATAATGCATTGCAATCATAGTCATCTCAGGGGCTTTTCAAGTATTTGACTTATGACCTAGGTAGTCAGGCAAGCTGATAAGACTAGGTGAAGTGAGATATTTTGCAGTCTAGTAAACTTTCATTCTAGACAAAACTCTTCGGTTCAGGTGACGGCAACTAAGGGGCCCCCCAGCAAGCAGGTGCTAGCTCTTAGAGCAGGGACCTGCTTCCTTCCATAGTTTGCAGACCCAAGTCTACTCAACATACTTTGCCCTGGAAATGGATCACCATTTACATTATTTCCTACAGGCAGCAGCTGTCTGAAAGGAAAGACAAGGCCTCATAGCTGAGCAGACAGGAGACTAGGTGAGGGGGTAGGAAAAGGAGACCCACTGGGTAAGAAGACGTTGGGTGATGTGTGGCCCCAGGGAAGAAAGAGAGAATACCAAAAGCTGCTTTGTGCTTGTGAGAAGGGCATGGAGGCTAGCTGAGAGAGAAATAGCAGACCTGAAGCAGTGTTTAACTTGGAACGTGATACACAGCAGTAGATACTGTGTGAACTACACAAGCAGAGCCTGAATAAAAATGGAATACCTCAGCAGACACCCGTGTTTGAAGATGCTCATGTCTGCACACGTGATGAGGCAAAGAACAGGCAAACAAGAACACCCTAAAGACTAAATGGTGTTCCAAGCATCCTAGCTCCCAACATCATGGCTCTAGAATGACATACCAGGAAGAAGCTGGTAGGGTTGGGTAGGCCGGAGTGGGATAGGATTGGGGAATTTCAAACAGACTCAGTTTGAATGCGTAACACTACATGTACCTACAGTTGACTAATATGCTTTCTCACATTATAAATAATTCAAGGCTTAAAATGAAAATGTTACTTGGTGACCAAATAATAAATGTCTTTCCAGCTGAAGGATGGCAGAGGGAAGAGTGGAAAAGGTATGTCTTGCTATTTTTCTCACTCTCCTTTCAATACCTAACTAAAAAGTATTAAAACTTATATGAACTACTTTCTTAGTGAGGCAATGATAGGAGCCCTTTGTTCTTTCCATGTTTAAAAGTATAAAGTTAAAAATATAGATATAGATATAGATATGCCCCAACAAAGTTACTTTGTGCTACTAAATCAACAATTCACACATGTTGATAATCATAATATAGAAAATAAATGAAATTGGTTTTTTTCTTTTCATTTAGAAATGACTCCAAATATTTATTCAAATTTCTTTAGCTTTTGGCACATATGAATTTCCCTTAAAATGGTAAACTCATATATACAAAAACTTTTAGCATTGTATTTTACTGACAAATAATTCTCTGAAAATGCTTATATGTCATATTGGATGACTAGAAACTCATATTCTTTATCAATTTTCCTTCTCTTAGGAAACTGAATATATTTGTATAAAACAAAACTGTAGAATGATGATTTAATTTTCTTTTCATAGCCCTTAAACAATATCCTTAAATTTCCCTATACCACTAACTTTGGCATTATTCAGTGGTTTCTTGTACTTTTTATTTTATTTCTTAGATCTATTCCAAATGATTGTAAAATTGTATTTTTAAATGTCTAATAGACTATTCAGAAAGGAGGAAATACTCTCATAACAAATAGTCACTAGAATTAGGTCAATAAAATTTAAACAATAATATCATCTGCTCCCTTAGATTCTACCAGATTTGAGGGCCACAGGAAGGTTGCCAGGGACCAGATATATTCAGACGAGGGATAGATGTTTCATCTAATAGCACTGATATTGCCTCTTTAACTTGAGTCTTTGTAAAGACAGGAAAAGAATTAGTAGTGAATGCTTGAACCTACTGTGTAAGATGAACTATAAGCAGTGCACCTGCAAATACAGCTTGCTGAGAATTATATTGGGGTTTGCATTGTAGATCAAATCAGAGAACTGACATCTTAACAATACTGAGTTTTTCTGTCTATGAATGGGTCTAAGTATTTTTGACAGTGTTTCTTGACCTCTTTCCTCAAGTTTGCAGATTTCAGCATATTTTCTGCACATATTTTATCAGGTTTATACCTAAGTTTATACTTTTTTTGATGTTAATGCAAATGGCATTAACTTTAAAAAACTTTTAAAATTTCTATTGTTTGTTGCTAGCATACATAAATGAATGGATTTTGTATTTTAAAGTACGTGCTTTTAAAGGATATATTAATATGGAAGTTTTGACACTACAAGAAATGTAAATCTCAATTTAGACTTAATTAATATCATCTTATCCCTTGTGTGAAAATAAAGTAAAATAGCTTATATTTTGTGACTTTTTATCTCCTGTTTTACCAGTTGGGTAGGAAACATTGTACTTTGATGAATCATTAACAGTCATGATTAATGGAGAGGGTTAAAAGTAGCAGTACTAATGGAGAAAGACAGTGAGGATGAGTACTTTTGTAATACTATTAAGCTTTGAATGAATTGACTGTTACCTAAATAAAAGCTATTTGTAGAATTCTTTCTAATTATCCACTCCTACTTCCTCCAGACAAGAAAGACAATAAACTCATAGAAATTTTGTCTACTCACCTACAATTTGCAAGAAATATTATATTTATACAAACAGTTGAAGCATCTCAAGACATAAACTATTTTAATTTTATTTTAATGTCATTCAACTTATGATTGAAGAGGTTTTTCTTTAACACAAACTACTAATTATTCTGGACATAAATTTAGCAGTCTGTAATATAGATCATCCCTAAGAAATAAACATTTGAGGCAGCACTAAAAGCACAATGGCATAAGATTGGCATGCAATGAATTTAGAGGCCTCCAGACGGCTGACACATTCTAAATTAAATAAATACATGTGACTCTGTGGTTCCTTCATCCAGCTGAAATGACATAGTGCACATCAAACATTCCACAACATTCATTAGCATTATAGCAGTGGACATAGTGAAACCTTGCATCTTAAAAAATAATAGTTCTAGAATTGTTTGTAATCTCAAAACATATATTCTTAACTTTGTAAGACATTTGCTCTGGCAAAAAGAAATTTGTGTATTAAAAAATAAAGATTTGAGAAAAGATAATGTAAAAACATAACAAACACAACTACAGATATATTTTAAAATGGTTAAAAGATCGTTTGGGGGATATAATAGCTGTGTTGTGGGAAAGAGAGACCATTATGTCTTGTGACTTTAGTTGCTTAAAGTACATGCATACTTATGATGGGAGCATATAAAGAAGGGAGTAGATTTGAAGATTTTAATAAATGATTAGATAATTACAATGAAAACACTGTCTGAAACTGCAGTTTCTCAGGGATAGTGAAAATATAATTGAAATGAACTAAGACATCTACTAGGATAAAATATCATGTAAGTCATGTATTTGTTTCTTCAATTATATTTGTATTATGCATCTGCTGTGTGATAGAATCACAGAGTTATGCAAACCACATATGGATTCAATATTGTAAAGCCTAAAGCTAAAGAAAATCACACCAATCAATGAAAACTTGCTAAAAATAATAGTTACTTTATAGAAGATAAAACAGAAAGCTAGACTAATGTGGTAGCAAGGGTCAAGAAAGGGCTACCTGAAGAAATGTCACTTAAACAGCATATTAAAGGTAGGCAGGAGCTAACTGGATGAAAATGGCTTACCAACATTTTTCCATTGCATTTTCCATGGTTACATTATAATGTCAGGTATTGTTTAGTTCTACAGCAATAACCAGCAGCCCTAAAACTTTAGTAGTTTATTACAACCAGAGATCTTTCTGCAATCACATTAAATGTCTTTCACAAATTAACTACACCTTATTTGTGTGTGATATAACAACCTCAGACCCACATGTGGTCTCTTAAATCCTTTGCTTACAAGTGACGTACAATGCCACCACTCACATTGATTAGCCAAAGAAAATTACGTGGCCAAGCCTTACATCAGCATGACCAATAGGTATAATCCTTCCACAGGGAGATGAAGCAAATTTTGAAGAACAATAATGCAATTTCCCAAAATTTCTAGTAATTTTAAAGTTTATAACATGATTCTATTTCAAAAAGGGGGTGAATATGTGGTTTTAGGTCTCTAAATAACTTTCTCATTCTGACATGTAACTTACCATTGGTAAAATGTTTTTTATTATTGTGACTGTGAAATGTGAGATACTGATGCTAGAGATTGTGACATTGAGGGGCAGATAATTTTTTCTTGTGTTCTACTTTCTCTGTTATTATACTGCTATTATTCCCATAAAACAAAATCTCATTTCTAACTCTGTTTCTACTTACTTGATACAGAAATAAAGAGCATTTCTGGTATAGGAATCTTGAATTTCACACTATGTCCTATGCTTTTACAAAGGCAGGCCTGAGTGGATATTAAGTGTGGACAATTTGGTTTACCAGGCTTCATCAGGGCATGGATATTTGGTCCAAATTGCCACCCAGTAAAATGAAAGGGATCTGGCCTCTTGTTATTGGCAGTGCCCCGTGCGGTTTTCGGTACAATCACAGCTTTCTTTGCCGTCCATCCCAATCCCTACTGATACGCTCAGTGCCATCAGACAGCAAGAATAACAAAATCCTTCAATTTTGGACATAACTGCATATTTCTCAGTGAGGGGAAGCTGATCCATAATCTGTATCTTCTGTTATTAGCTGCCATACAGACAACCGTTAAACCATACATTATATTAAAAACTAGAGTTATTTTTTACACTGTTACGTGTGCCTTTCTCACGTCAGTCCTTTGCTTTTAGTTCTACTTTTTGCCCCGCTTTTTCTTCTACTCTGCTTTCTAGGCAACATTTTCCAGGAGTCCATGTCAGCTGGCTTCCTCATAGTTTGTTCAATAACAGGCACCGCAGGAAGATGGAAGGGTGGGAGACTGGGAGGAGAAAGAGAAGGAGAAGCACAGTAATCTTTCTCCTGGCTGTTCGCCTTGGCTGGTGTCTCTAGCAGTGGCTGCATCTCCTCCCTAGCACCAGCTCCTGCCAGACAAGCCCACCAGAGTTTCAGGAGGAATCTCTGACCCTGGACTCTCGTGCTACTACATCTTCCTTGGCTTCTTCCAGTTTAGGGGATTTGAAGATTCCTGTCATTGCTAAATTTGAGGTTGTCTCACCATCCGCTGTTTGGATTTTCTACACGTCCATCACCTATATAACAATTCCTTACAGTCTTTTCTATCTGTTTCAATTAAAGTGGTTTCATTTCCCAGCTGCATTCTGACTGATTACTTGCCCTAAATATCAATCATGGTCTATTCTTTTAACAGTCCTACTTTTGTACTATTAGAATTACAGTGTTTCACGATAACAAATCATCCAAAATCATCATGAAGTATTGGTCAGTTATACATTAAAAACCATACCTTAAAACACATGTTCTATTCACTTTGATTTAAAACATACATCATTCTGGTGTCAATATAACCACAGAAAATTTCTATTTTTCCTCTTGTCATATACTATTTTTCATGTGTGGAGGTGCCACTAAGTACTTAAAATCCACTGTAACTGCCCTGGTGGAGAAACGGATGTAGTCTCTAATACTAATTATTTATCTACCACACTACATAAGACTGACTACCACCTGAGCCAATTAGGATTTATATGCTTCTTTGTAATCCAGCTCTAAAAAGACTGTGTATATTGGAAGACACTCAATTTCTCTCCCCATGCATTGTGAGGGATCACAGGCATTTTACCAGAAACTTCAAATCATACACTGATGTCTCTCAAAGTTTGTTTGGACTCATAGGGTTTCATTTAGTAAATATATAGGCAACTTTTCACAGAATATTATAATCATTTCTATCTTTAAAGGTAAGGGAAGGAAGAGCAAGTTTTATTTAGTATACAGCAACTTAGTAATAAAAGAGCAGGAATAAAAAACTTACAGTGTAGGATATTTTTAATCTTCCCATTCTCGATTCCCAACATTGCCTCTTCAATCAAAATATTTGAAAAGAGAGGAGCCATTTCAGCATCCACTTTGCTTGAATACATCTGCCATCAGATGTAACAGCCATAATAAGAGTAGATAAGCAGAAACAGTGAGGCCACGCCTAAAATAACAGAAAAGGAAAAGATGATGGACAGCATCAGGGCCTTAGGCATTGTTTATGCAATTCAGAGTGTGAAAGGGACTCTAATTTTACCATATCCATCCCTCTTTACTCATAACTTCACGACATTCCAGCTTGCATATTGCAAGTGCCAACATTTCTGTGACAGAGGCCTTCTTACTACTACAGCCTCCTTTCTGTTTATGAGAAGGAACGAAAGCTGGAAAATTAATGCCACCACCCCTTCACCCACATAGAGCACTGAACTAATGATTCTTAAGAGTTGGTGTATACATTCTTCACCTCCCTCACCTTCCAAAGTTCCCCAGTGGAATTAAATGGCCAACTATCCATGGCGGGCAACCCTCCTTCATTGGCCAAAGTGTCTTCTTTTTTTTTTTTTTTTTTAATTTTTATTGCATTATAGGTTTTGGGGTACATGTGCAGAACGTGCAAGATAGTTGCATAGGTACACACATGGCAGTGTGTTTTGCTGCCTTCCTCCCCTTCACCCACACTTGGTATTCATCCCCAGGCTATCTCCCCCAGCCCCCCCCGCTGTCCCTCCCCCATTTCCCCCAACAGTCCCCAGTGTATAGTATACCGCCTCTCTGTGTCCATGTGTTCTCATTTTTCTCACCCACCTATGAGTGAGTATCCATTTGCAATCTCCTAACGATGGCCCTCATGTATCCAATGAACACTTGCCCTTGAATACTCATCTCAAGATTTATTTCTGGAGCAGTCCAAATGTAAACACTTGGTACAATAATTTATCACCCTATGCAGACCTATGTGATCATGATCCCCTTGTCAGATTGAGGACTTAGAGAAGGCAAGTTATGCATGAATCTGGCAGAATCCTGATACTGATTTCCTGAACTGTGGCATAAAATCTATAATAGTATACAGGTCAAGTAGAAAACTCTGATATTGTATTTGTCTCAAGCCAAGATATTAAATCAAAATCAATACTGAATCTTTGGTAAAATGGCAGATATTAGTGCCATCTTGAAAGTCATAAAAAATGCCAGAGTTGTGATCCCAATTTTATCTGCATTTGTTTCTCTAGTCTGGCCTCTAAAAAACTGAGGTGGAAATATAATAGATGGTCGTGAGCCACCACAAGCTCAACAAAGTGGTAGACCCTGTCACAGTGCGTGGCTCAACTTAATGTCTTCAATAGCACAGCACAAAGTTCACTTTGGAATGTGGTGTTTAGCAGATGAATTATTTTCAATCACCATCAGAAAATGGAACCAGGCTGGGCATAGTGGCTCACGCCTTTAATCCCAGAACTTTGGGAGGCCAAGGTGGGTGGATCACCTAAGGTCAGGAGTTCGAGACCAGACTGACTGACATGGTGAAACCCCATCTCTACTAAAAATACAAAAGTTAGGCATGGTGGTGCACATGTAGCCCAGCTGCTCAGGAGGCTGAGGCAGGAAGATCGCTCGAACCCAGGAGGCTGAGGTTGCAGTGAGCTGAGATCATGCTACTGCACTCCAGCCTGGGCTACAGAGTAAGATTCAGTCTCAAAAAAAAAAAAACAAAAAAAAACCTACATTTACTTTTGAATGCACTTTTGACTTTTGATTGCATTATTTTGAACTGATAGAAACATATTTATATCCATTTTCTTTCTCAGGGTTATGTTAACTCTTTTGCTTTCAGGCATAATATAAATAAAAAAGTGGTAAAGATATTTAACATTCAAAACTGTGGGTTTTTGGTATCAAAAATATTTGATATCTTTTTCTAGTTGTTCAGGCTTTTACTTACAAAGTACTGCATATCACTATAAACCTGATGGTTTTACAATTAATCACTTTATATAAAGTAGGAATATATATTCAAAAAATTCTTGAAAAAATTAAAACATGATATAATGCAAATGATTGCCTGTAGCTTAGGGAAATAGGATAAAATTAGGGCGGAATTTGCAGAAAGACTATCATACACAGATTTAAGAAGTTCAATTCTTAAAACAATTTGGATGAAAATTAGAAATAATGTGCCACTGAAAACCATGAAAGATGACTTGAAAATTGTTTGCAATGATGATAAAAATACTGATGTCAAAATTTAAAGAGAAGAGTTTGAATAAAATTAACTCTTGAATTTGACAGTAGAAGACAATCTTTTACAGTAACATATTACATTATTAATTTTTTAAATATGTATATAACTAGATTTAAGCTAAGCATAATATGTAGACATGTGACTATTTAATCAAGTTTGTAAAAAAACATGTATATATTCAGGTTATCCATGGTGAGCTATTTCCACTCATCTAGCTGGCTCAGAAATGAACCAGCACCATTTCCACAAGAGAGCTTCTTGACGCCAGGGTGTCTGTCTCAGATACGTTCAAGAGCCGTGGTACTATATTTGGAACCACTACTCCCATTTGACTCACAGGCCTTGTTCTGCTCTGCAATTTGTAACAGCAAGAGCTTTGCCTTACTGTGATATTTTTCTTCACTTTACAGCAAATCATTGTTGCTCTGGGCTTCTTTTTACCAATCTTTCCTCTACCCGGTCCGTGAGGCAGTTCTCTGTACATGTCAACACTAATAAATATAATACAAATATTATTACAAATATTATTTAGTTTTTCCCAGGAACTTCCATACACTTATATGAATCTCAACTTTAGCCAAAAGGAGAAAGCCATCTGTTATAATACTATTTATTTAACAATTTTTTTTTATTTTGGACTTTCACTTTGTTTCTGATTATTCATTTTTATAAATAATATTATGGGAAATAATCTGGTGCATAAATTACACTCTCCGTTCCCAATGTTTTTTTTCTAAATAGATTCCTGGAAGTAAGATTCCTGGACCAGACAATCGCATTACTTTAAGACCTTGATACTTTCCTTTTCACTACAGACAAATATGCTTTTATGATTATGTCACTATAGCCATTTCATTTTTCAAGTAATAAATTGGTAACTGATCATTTCAGATAAATTATAACAATTAAAAAGTGAATAATTGTCTCATTAATTACTTGAAATTACTGTAAAGCCAAAGTTGATTTTCCTTTTTTAATTTAAAGCCCACACAACTCTTCCAAAAGAAAGAAAATTGACAACAATATTCAATAGACAAATTTCTAGTCAGGAGAAGACCATGGTAATAGCAAAGCTGTGGAACCACTACAAGAATAAGTTTGAGGGAGGCCAGCCACCAATGGCAGGACCCTGGAGGATGCACATGCCCCTAGCAGTTATGTAGAGATAGAAGAGTGATGTAAAATATCTAGACATAAACCAGGCAATAAATGTTTCTATCTTATGTGAGACAAACTAAAGAGAAATTTTAAGAGAAACTGAGAGACTTGAACAAATGGGAAAACATGCCATTCTCTCTCCACACCACCTACTGGAGACATCAGCTGTTAGCTCATGTATGTACTTAAATCCTGGACTTGTTTCAAATATTACTTAGCTCAACACCTATTTCCTTACTAATCTTAAGATGCAGAAACACATGCACACACACGTTATGTACATATATATGTGTGTGTATGTATATGTGTGTATATATGCATATATGTTCTATTCTTCTAAATCTAAGGCTTTTAGTGGTAACCTGAAATTGTAGTCTTGTCTTCATTTATAATTGGTTGTAGTACATCTTTTCTCCTAAATTAGATGGTAAGAATCTCAAGGGCAAATGAAGGGTTTGTTTCACTGTCCCCCACACCCAATCTTTCACAACACTACATGGCATTGTGCACATACAATCCAGATAGTTTCCAAAAACAAGATAACTTAACAATCCTGAGAGTCACAGACCAAGAATATATAGTTTCTTTTATTCTGTCATTTAAGTGCAATAGTAGCAGATATGTTCTAAAGTGGAAAACACGAAGATCTATAATAAGAAAAATAAGGGTAAGGATAGAGACTGAGGCAGCCTCCGGCAATTATTTCTCTCATCGTGAAACACGGGTGAAGAAGTAATTCATCAGAGGTGAACAAGCAATTCCCACCAGCGTTCAGAAGAAGTGTTCTTTTCGTACTTCAGGGAGAGTCATCTTTTCTCACTACTTTATTAAAGTTGTCAAAGATACTATGTTTTGAGTTGTGTTTGCTTATATAAAGAGTAAATAACAGACCCAAAGTTAGACAAAATAGTGTAGGATCCACTAAAATACCCATGTCCTTGATAGAATAATTCTCCCCATGCCTTATAATATAGAGAAAGGTTACATGCCTTGGAAGCCACCATGCTGTTACAAATAAAATCAATGCAGGAAAAAAAAAAGATCCTGCAAATAACAAAAGATTAAGAGTATGAACGAGATAGAAGTAGTAAATGAAGTGAAGGTGCAGAAAGTACACTATAGTGAGAAGGTAACAATGGATTAAAGATGCTGGTTTAAAAGCATTTGTAGTATAACAAAACCACACACAGACAAATACATGTGTTTGGAGCCAGAGGCATGGAAGACAGGGTATGGGCCTAAAAAGAACAAAGATTGGAGTACAAATCTGGTTTCTGACTCTTCCTAAGTGTAGACAATTTGGCAAGCTACTCAATCTATCTTCTTCACATCTAAAAACTGACTTAGAATACCTAAGATAATTTAAAAAATACCTGAGATAAGATTCCTGGAAGGTGTATCACAGTGCTGGGCATATCTTAATAGCTATCATATTTTACAGTCCTTACCTTTGAACAGTACATAATAAGCACACAATAAAATCTAGCCATTCTTATGGTAAAACAATTTATCATTAAAATACTAACTTTAAAAAATATTTAAATTGACAAAATACCAGAGCTTTGTGTATCCTTTCTACCAGGAGACATTAATTATAATAACAAATATTATTAAAATGGAAAACTAAACCTGGATTATTAAAAAATTTACCTTCTAAAACACCAAACAACACACATGTGGAGAAGTATACAGAGGTTTACTAAGATTACTGAATCCACTACAGGTATAAAAAATTGTATAAATGTTGTTTCTCTTGCATACTTATTTGTGCAAACATTTTAAAACACTTTAGACTTAGTTTTCCTTATTTTCCATTTGCTTAAAATTTTAACGAAATGTAATGCTTTAAATTAATTTAGTAGCATCTCTTACCAAAGTTATCTTTACAACCTTTAAAATAAATTTTTAAAAATATATTTTTGTCAGTAAGCTGTGCTCTTTGGTTAGCAAAAAAGAAATCAAATATGAACAGGGATGAATAAAATTGGAATTCTGAATGGGTAACACTTGAATGGTTTATAAGTTTCATGTTTTTCCTCTAACATTGTGAAATGCATCCTTCATCTAGGTATCTCACAACATGAGGTAACAAGTCATATTATGAAATGCTACAGTGAAGAACAAGTTTTATGAGGCATAAGTCAGTTGGTAGCATTGTAGTTTATATAATGGATGGGCAAAGGTGTTTCAAATCTTTTTGGCTTTCATAACCTCAGTCTGTCATTTATTAATACAAAATAAAAAATCAAAGCAATATACAGAGTGAAAAAGATAGAGACTACTCCTAAAGTCTATGAATGAATTACCTGAACATTGAATTGCATATGATCTGATATTTCTCTTTATAACTAGTATTTTACCTCTAATGAACCTTTAATAATATGAAACTTCTAGTAAGAAATAAGACAGTAGTGGGAGAAGAAAACATTCCTAGTAAATATGGCAGAGAATAAATTAAAATTCCTTAGTTTCACATTTTGAAGTCTAAATAACAACCCTAACATTAGTGTTACTGTCCAGTTTTTCATCAAAATGCTCTCACAATGTTCTATGAGCACATCTTGCTTGTATTATTATCAATGTGTACTCTTCTCTTCAATGCTCTTACCCTTCTTTGATGTGCCTTTTCCAGAGCTTCTTTTTCCATGAAACTTTTCAGATAAATTGCAGCTTACTGTGATTCCTCCTTTTATTTGGAATTCATTGGAACTGTTTACTTCCATTTCCTTCTCTCTAGTATCCCTTTTTGTTTGTTTGTTTTTAGGCAAGAACAAGCCTAAAGTCAAACAAGAAATATCCACATACAAAGACAAAAAAAAAAAAATTACATACCACAACACACACACACACACACACACACACACACACACACACACACGTTTCAAGTCTATGTTTGCATTAAGTCCCTGATTGACTCCACGTGTACCACAGGACGTTCCCATCACTTCAAAACTTCCCTTCTTTCCATATCTAGGCAAACACACATGCACGCGCACGCACGTGCGCACACACACACACACACACACAGAGGCACATACATGAACACAACCACAAACACTGTTCTGACTTTTTTCATGTTGGTTTTGCTTAGGAAAGCTACACACAAAAGGCATAATAGAGAATATAATTTTTGAGCATACATTTGGTTGCTGAATGTGTTTTGAGATTCAGTAATGTTGTTAAATAAATCAACAGGTATTTTTTGATCCTGGGTAGAATTCGATTGTATGAGTATACTACAGTTTATCTATTCTCCAACTGATAGATAGTTGAGTCTTTGCCAGTTTGAAGCTGTCATAAGTAAATTTGTTATAAATTAATTTTATTAAAGTATTTTTATGTGTTTGTAATTTTATTTCTTTGGGATAAATAACTATTGGTATAATTGTATTATAAGTGTATATATTTAACATTATAAGAAAATTATGGAATTGTTTTTCTACGTAGTTGATTCATTTTAACTCCCACCAGTATTATATAAAAGTTCCAATTCCTCTACTTCCTTGTCAACACGTGGTCTTATTTGCCTTTAATTTTATTCATCCCATTGGTTATGAAATGGTCTCATGGTTTTAATTTGCATCTGTCTAATAAAAAATTATATTGTACATTTTTAACATTTTTATAGTTATTTTAATATCCCTTAGATGACTCTCCACACTTCTGACCACCTTTTAAAGTTGAGTTTCTGACTTTTTATTATTAATTTTAGGAATTCTTTATGTACTTTGTATACAAATCTTTTGTCAATTACATCTAATATAATTATAGTCTCCCAGCCTGAGGCTTTTCTATTTATTTTATCTAGCGGTGACTTCCAGTGAGCAGAAGTTTTAAATTGTGGTAAAATTCATTTTTTTCTCTCTTCTTATGTAATTAATGTTTTCTTGGTCTTACGTAAAAAAGCCTTGCCTTCTTAAGGATCGTATAGGTACTATTTTATGTTCAAGAATCTCTTATTTTATTTTCTGTGTTCTTATGTGAATTATGAAGTTCATTTACTTCATTCATTTATTTATTTGTTCCTCTTCCATTACTTGCAAAAGCTCTTCTTTCCTATTGAATAGTCGTGACGCAGTTGACAAAATGAGTAAATTAAATGTGTGAGTCTATTTCTGGATATTATTCTATTCATCATGCATACATTTTGACATTATTATCATTTGAAGTCAAAGAAGACGGATTCATAATGAATGATGGAAGTTTCAACTTCATGGAGGTAGGAAAAGAAGAAAAATTGAACTCAAAATTAGCAGAAGGGAGAAAATAATAAAGATGTATTAGCTTGGACTGCCATAACAAAATACAGTAGACTGCATGACTTAAACAACAGAAATTTATTTCTCAACGTTCTGGAGGCTGGAAGTCCACCGTCAAGGTGCCAGCCAATTAGATTCCGTTCCCGATGAAGGCTGTTTCGTGGCTCGTAGGTAGCCACCATTTTGTTGTGTGCCGACATTGACTTCCTTGTTGGATGAGATCACAGAGAGCAAAAGTGAGAGAGAGGGAGAAGGCAAGCTCCACGGTATCTCTTCCTCTAGGAACACAAATCATATCACCGAGCCCCAACTTCATGACCTCTTTAATCCCAATTATCTGGCAAAGACCTCACCTCCAAACACCACCACATAAGGCATTAGAACACATTTTGGAGGAACACACACATTCAGCCCATAAGAAAAGGTAAAAACGGAAATTAATAAAACAAAAATGAACAAAATATTTAAAAACATGCAAAGCCAAATTTGATCATTTGAAAAGAGAAAGTTGACAAAATCCTAGCAACATAGATTATAGAAAAAAAAAAAAAAATAAGGGGAGGGAAATAAAGAAAAAAGACCAGTTACCAATATCAGCAATGGGCATCAGAATATCATCACATACTTGAGTCATAGGACAATACTATTACGAACATTTTATGCTTAAAATTTCAACATCTTCGATTAAAGGGACACACATTTTAAAAGACACAATTTACTTACATGTATTTTATTTGTTTTCTATTGATGTGTAAGAAATTACTACAAATGTGCTGGCTTAAAACAGCATACTTTCAATTCACAATTCCATGGATCAAGGAGTCAAGGTACACATTATCTAAGCCAGTAAGGTGCCCAGGCTCTGCTGATGCTTTGAAGCTCTGCTTTCTCCTTTTTTATTGTCTAGTTCTTCTTTTAAAGGGTTCATCTGCTATGTTATCACCTCACTCATCCCCCAGCCCAGATATGGGCTGATATGGGAAGAAGGTAGGGAAGTGCTGGGCAGAGAAGGGTGGGGTACCTGGCTAGGGCTCCACCCTAGATCCTGTGCCCACAGACCTAAGTGTAAACAGGCACTGCTGTTTTCACGTCTGAATGTTGCATTTTTACCCTGGCCTGCCACGGCCCCCGTTCCTGTGCCCGTATAAACCTGAGACCTTAGTAGGCACACACAGAAGTTGTTGAGCGTTGAGTGAAGCAGAGGAACAGAGTGACAGTAGCAGGGGTCATGGCAGAGAAAAAGGGAAGAGGCTTCTGCATGTTGAGAGGAGTGAGGCCAAGAACAGCTGAACTCCAGGGGAAGATTATCTCCCTCACCTCTGCATCTTTTGCCTCCCCATCCATCTCGCTGAGAGCCACCACCACCACTCAATAACACCCTGCACTCAACATTCCAGCCTGCGTGAGATCTTTCCTTCCGGGACACTGGGCAAGAGCTCAGGGGTACTGAAGGCTTTCACATTGGCCTTCCGTCCTTTCGATAAGACAGAAGGTCCATTGAGCTGATAAACATTCAAGCTGTCTCCGGACAGCAAAGCTAAAAGAGCTTTTTAACACCCTGGTTGCAGGCACACATCCCTAGACACTACCGCGAGGCGGACACACCTATCCATGGCCTCCGCACCTGCCTGTCTGCATGCGCCCCCTAGTGGTTTGAGCTTAGAGGCAACGAAACAGACAAGCCACACTCCTGTCAAACATCCTGCAGGGGAATAGGGAAACTCTCCCATTTCAGCAGGACAATCTCCTTTTTGACTATCATAAAGCCAAATGATTAAGGGCCTTAATTGTATCTGTAGAATTCTTTCACTTTTGCAATATAACATAATCTCATAACAGGAGTGATATCCAATTATATTCACATATCTTTCTCATACTCAAAGAAGTAAGGACTATACACTTGGGAGTGAGAATCTCAGACCCATCTACAGTTCTGCTTCCTACAAGGACAAAAAACATCTGGAGAACCATATTGCATGAAAAATATTGAATTAATTATCAAAAACTTTTTCAAACAAAACACTCAAAGATGACTCTACTGGTGAATTATATTCAATATATAATAAATAATAATAACATTGAACATACAGTTTCAAAAGGTGAGTGAGGAGGAAATCTACCAAATTATTGTAGGACTATCCAACCTAATCCTGACACCAGAATCTCATAAAGATATCACAAAAAAGTATTTGTCAATATCTTACATTAAAATAATCATAAATTACATGTGCAAATATTAACAAATCAAACATGATAATATTTATTTAATTACAGTATTTTATAACATATTCTAATATCTGCTTGGACAACCTCCGTTTCTAGTCTTCAATTTTCCTTGTCTTTTCTTAGGCATTTATTTTCCATAATATATTTAATATATTTTTATCAAATTCCAGAGGAATTTGGCTTTTCCTAAGACTTTTCCTAGTTGGAATTATGGCTTTCCCTACTTGGAATTACATAAAATTAATACACTGAATTTGGGAGAATTGACATTTTCATGTTTTGGATTTTACTTTCAAAAATATCATATGGGCATTTATTTGTTTGCTTTCATAAATCTTTATAGATTAAGTAATAGTGTTCTTTTATCCTGATTAGCAATCTTATAACTTTGTGAATATTAGAAATGGGATTTTCTTTCTACTTCGTTTTGCTGATTTTTATTTTTGAACCAAGAAGGGTTATCATTTGTATGTTTGTATTTTATCCTGCTAATTCTTTAATCAACTTATTCTCATTTTTCTAGATAAACAATTCTATCAAAAGCATAAAAACAATAGTGAAAAAAAAGCTTCATCTACTTTTTTCCAAAGTTTATAGCAGATTTAATTTTCTTGACCCATTGTATTTGCTATAATCTTCAACACAGTATTGGAAATCAGTAGAGATGACAGACATCTGTCTCTAATTCTTATTTTAAGGAAAGTAATTGTTTTGTTAATATTTTGGATAGTAAGAGATGTTAGTGTTTGATTATTAATTATGTAAGGTTCTATCATTATGATAAAATGACCAGAAAAAAACGTTATTTTTTGCAGACTAAATCAAAATTTGCAAAGTATATGTAATATGAGAAAAAGAGATTATATTTCATAAAATATTTGTTAAAAAATGGAGCCCACAAAATATGCTTTCTCACTCTTTGTGTACATTAAGGGCATTTATTGTTTTTGTTCTCCTAAATAACATCATAGGCATATTTCTACCCCAGCTTTTTCTAAAATACTCTTGTAATTGTAACTATGAAGGATTAATCAAGAGAAGGAAATGTCAATGTCCCTTACACACTAATGGAGTAAGGGAAAAGTGAATACAAAGCAATAATGAGCTTAAATGTCTTAATTTGACATTTATCAGAAGCCTGACTCTGTGAGAAGTAGAGAAATGTTCAAGAGCACAACTAATATTCCCTTATTTGAAGGATGACAGCCATGGTGATATAAACTAGCACAGACCAAATAGAATGTAAATGATGTAGAAAGAAATAATTACTGAGATACAGAGGAAAGAACATGGTGTCAGTATGTTTTGTGACTTAAACGGAACCCTGATGAAAGAGTGAAGTTGGATTAGTGGTTGTCAAACTCTGAGAAAATCCTTATGGGCTTGTTGCCTTGTTTTGATCAACATGAAAATGTTGTCTTTGCAATAGCTAAAGACACACATGGTTCCAGTCATATCTGGAGGACAAAAAATACAATTGAACCTATTGGAGCAGATTATATAACAAAGAATAGCAATAAGAGAAAATTGCTGGATGTAAAAGAAAAAAGGTACAATAAGTTGGGCACTTGTTAAGTGTAAAAATATTGTCCTTACAGGAAGAAAATGGCAGTTAGTTCCTAGGATTCTTCCTAAAATGTATAAGGTTTGCTTCTTGGAATATACAGGCTTTGTCTCAGAACTATATATGAGCAATTTTGCAGTGAACAGCTCTCCTTCAATAACATCATGGTGTACCCAAGCAAAGTGAAAAGTATCTATGGACAGATTTACAGACGCTGAGGCAAACTTATACTATAATAATGATTAAGCTTTGGCTTGCTAATGACTTCAAAAGTCTTTAAGTCTTTTTTAAGTGTGCCAGCCAAAAATGTTATCTGAAAGCTCATTGTCGATAGAATTAAGAATCACTTAACTTAGTTGTGTGTGACTTCTGTGAACGCTACCAAATGTGCAGAGCGGCAGATTCTTCAAGATTAACTTTTGTATGTTGCCTGTACGGTTTTATAGATTTTTTTAAAGATAAAAGATGTCTTTAACTTCTTTTAGAAGATAAATGAGAAATCATAATTGTTTTAGAAGTACTACATATGTGAATTAGCTTGTGAGAAACTCCTCAGCCTTGAATAATGAATGAGGTCCTTATTTCACAAGAAGTTCTTTAAAAATACGAAGAGAGAAAAATGTTGAACAGTCATTTGTAAGTTGTATACTTGGTGTATATACACAATAGATATAATGGAAGATTTCCTTTAAGGAGAATAAAATATGCATGAAGATCTTGTACCTCTATTCCCAAAAGATATATTGTACCAAGAGAGAAGTGGGGGCAAACCAGCAAGAGTTGATGTGGATGAATTTTAACCCATTCTAGTCAAAGACGGGGAAGGTGGAGGGAGCATAGAGAAAGTTTGGAAGTAAGCTGAAGATGTTGGAGATGCAAAACCAGAGTCAAGTAGAGCAAGATCAGGAAGGTTCTGACTCTAAAGGCTAGGATTAAATATTACCCGGACAGTAAATGATGGCGTTAATAAATTCATACATTCTGTAATCCTTGGGACCCTGTTAATTTTTTCACCTTGTTCCTTCTTTTCAACAACTAGCTGATTCTTCTTTCCAGGTAAGGGAAGATGAGGGCTTGACTGGCAGCTGTCAAGCCAGATAATAAAATGCAAAAAAAGGAAGTTGGGGGTGTCCTGGTTCTTCTCCTCTCCTGAACCCACATAGCATAATTAACTGGTTCTCACCTTTCACATCGCAACTCTAAGTTCACTTCCTCATTGTGACAAGTGACTAGGTCTCTATAACTTGCTCTATGAATTCTAACATTTCATCATTGCCTCTTTATGATCTATTATAGCTACAGTTTGTATTTTGGGTAACCTTTCGCATAATGTCTTTCTGCCTCTTTAGTCAATATGCACTTTGAGAATAGGGAGCATGATTCTTTTGCTTAGCACCACATGTAACACTGAACTTATAGTAGGTACCCAAATACTCCAAACATTTTTGAACAAAGGAATAAATGTAAAGGTGAAATTCCATGAGAAACATTTATATTTTTTTTTATGTATAAGCTTTTCTATTGATAAAGTACTGAATAAAATTGAAGATATTAATGACCCATACTCAGAATTGAACTTGAGAGTATTGTCAGAGATGACTTATGCACAGAATTTATTTTAATTTGAACATTTCTTTTTTGCTTGATGTGGTTTCAATTTTATCTACATAAAAGTGATAATTCCATTTATGTGTGTAGTTTCAAAATAAAAATTTATCACACCCTAAAACATATTAAAAAAGGAATGTAGAATGAAACAATAAAGGAATTGAGAATGTTATTTGGAAAAATGTTCATAATTAGGGTAATGGAGAAAAAAGATAACAACAAAGGAGATAAGAAACATTAAATAGTTAATATAATAACAAGAAAATGGTCTAACGCCATTGATCATAGAGGAAACATCTGAGATCTTATTAAGTTCCACAAAAAGGCAAAGAAAATAAGTGTCTATGGAGCACCTGCTACATGCTGTGCTTTGCAAACACTTTAATAGAACATAAGTTATACTAAAGTATACGATTCCTGTTCTGCTTTATTTTTCTTTTTTTAAAATCAAATGAGGTAGCTACTTGTCAGAAAACGTAAATAATGTGCTTGCTGGAATAAAGCAGGTAGACTATGAAATTTAAAGTAAGACTTATGTTCAACCAGAACTCAATGTCATGGTCATTCTATCTCTTTTTAACAATTTTACAGTTCTATAATTTTTCAAAAAACTTAATAAAATCTCTAGGAACTCCTGAAAGGAAAACATTTCCAAAACAGATTTTTCGGCTGCTGTGTTTATGGAGATTTCATAGGAAAATACATAGATCATCATAAGTAATTTACTGTGTGAGAATTTGGAAAGGAAAGGGCCTGTGACTCCTTCCTTTCCTATGGGGGAGGAAAGCTTAGGAAATGAGAAACCTCAATCAGTTCTCATTTGTAAATATGCTACTAACCTCAGCCCAGCCTCTCTTATTAAAGTGATACTGTATTTACATAGAGAAGAGAAGCCCCGGGGCAGGATGTGGTGGCTCACACCTGTAATCCCAGAACTTTTGGAGACCAAGGTGGGTGAATACTCGAGGTCAGGAATTAGAGACCATCCTGGCCAATGTGGCAAAACACCATGTCTACTAAAAATACAAGCTGGGCATAGTGGCATGCGCCTGTAATCTCAACTACTCTGGAAGGCAAAGGCAAGAGAATCATTTGAACCCGGGAGGCGGAGTTTGCAGCCCTGAGCAGAGATGGTGCCACACTGCGCTCCAGCCTGGGAAACATAATGAGACTCTGTCTCAAAAAAAAAAGAAAGAAAGAAAGAGGAGCCCTTAACTATTAAATAGTTATATCAGGACATATCCAGACAGCCCAGATTGCAATATTGTAAATGAACCTGGCATTGTCAATTTATGCTGCAGGGCTGTCTGGAGAATGGGAGCTAGTGAGGTATACAATTAACAGAGTATAAGACGTTTTCCCCAAATTAAAGTGGAACTTATTGTGAGCTGTATTTTTAGGTACCTTGTTCCAAAAAATTATGTTATTCTGAATACAAGAGATGTTCTAAGAAAAAAAAATGCAGACACTTCCGGACAACTATGTTGTCTGATAGTTTAAGTCTCTTCCAGAAAGGATTATTTCATTCGTACTTGTCTGCAGGTATTACTAGCAAAGATTGGTGCTGGGTAATAGCTGTGATTACTATGAATCTGCTTCGATGATTTAAATGTTTGTGTCATTACAAAAATCAAGAGGAAAAGGAAGAGTAGAGAGAATACCGGCAAGAGAGAAGACGGCAGGACAATTATCTAAGTGTCCTGCTCTCCATCATCAGCTAGGTATATACAAGTGAAGCACCCAAAAAATATTCAGTAAAAATGTTTAAAAGCAACTCATTAGGCTGACCTTTCCCTTATATATTTTAGGATATAAGGCATCTCCTACTTAGCAATATTAACCTCTGTAAATGAGAGCCTTTTAAATAAAAATAACTTATTGGATGGGAAATTTAGTTATTATATTAAAATTAAATGTCAACTGTGCATGCACAAAGCTTTTCAGTGACTTCCAGAAATAACATATTTGCTCACAATGTGTGACTCTGGCAGTGAAAATTAGTTTTTAAAATAATATCTTCATATAAGTCATATTCTCCCAATACATGAGTTTAGCACTCTGCAGGCAAAGCTTTTTGAAACTTTAGGATTATTCCAGTAGTGTAAAACAGATGTACTTCCAAATAGCTGACATAGTAAAAAAAAATAAGCACATAAATGTCAGGAACATTACCAATTTCTAGCCAAAGCAATGTGATTCTTGACCTTAATTGGTTTATAGAAAAATGAACTCAGTTTACTCTGTGCTAAATAGTCTCCTAATCATTGTTGAAATCATTAACCAATTTTAGATTTTAAAATCCCTATAGAGCTATTCCTGTCCTCCCTGCCACTCTTCAGCTGTGCATGAGGTATAAATGTTTCCATCTGAGAAACACTTCAATGGCAAAACCATTTGCAATTCATAGCATCTGCCTTACTGGTTTATTACTGGGGGCTAATATTAAAACTGCTGTTTTGTACAGTACTTTGCTACACCACTTGGAACGTTTCTCCCAATGGACAAGTAAAAGAACAATTTTCAATATCTCTACTTTAACTCCAGGGTCCCCCAAAGTGAATTTGCTGTATGTCACACAGCCTGTATTTTACACAAGACTTCCTTAAAATGGCATCTCCAAGTTTGTTGGAAAACTCCACCCAGATTGCTGCATGATAACGATAATAAATGGAATGAATTATTTCTTGTATATCTTGAAATAATTTCAGTTTTACCAGTACTTTTCAATGTTTATTATTACTGATTATTTCAGAGTTTTAACTTTTAACTGTAAAAGTTTTTAAAATATATATCTTTGCTATTAACTTTTTAAATAAAGTTAAAGTAAAATGGATTCATACTAATGAACATCTTCTGTTGTAAACAACAATATTGAGTTACCTATTCCAATCTGTGTTTTTGTAGGAAATGTAGGAAGTTTTGGACTGTAATAGCTACCCTTCAGGTCACTTGTCCATTTTTGGTACAGAGTAGAGTTAATCTTATCAACTAGATCTTCATTACAAGGAATGTAAAACTTTTATGAGCCTGAAATGGAACTCTGCTTGTATAACATTTGTGATTACAGCAAACTGATTACAGTGTCTTCGCATATCCCTGGACTCATTAATCTTAGAATCTGAGAGATTTGAGGAACTCTATAGTTCAACTCCCTCATCTATGTTAAGAATCCTTCCGTAACAACTCCAATAGATGTTACTAAGTTTCTAGTTTAACACTTTCATGTCAGAAAAATTAACAAGTCTCAAGGAATTATATTATTCTGTGGAAAAATGATAATGGCTAAAGAGCACTGTTTTTTTTTTAATGGTAAGGAATTTGTATTCTATTATTTTTTTTCAATTGAATAGTTCTACATTACTGTATAAGATCACCTGAATCTAATTTCTTCATTGGTAACAGATCCAATATATCTCAATTTCCTCTCTCTCTCCCTTCCTCCCTCCCTCTCTCCCTCTGTTACCTCTAGCCATTAAAATCCTGTTTAATACAGTCATCCTATCCTCAAGACTCGTAGCTACCCAATTCATAGGCTTGGAAAATCATTCTTCTGGTTTCTAAATGACACTTAGAGAACCAGCAGTTGGTGACTACACGTCTTTGTAGTCATGTGGTTTATTTTTTTATATCTTAATTTTACCAATAAAATATGGTTATTATAATAATCTATATTATTATTTTAGAATAGACTATTAACAATATAGAAAAGGCAATGCCTAGGGATTAGTCAGTGCCCTGAATCAGTTAATATGCAATCACATTGAGGTCTTTGTGACAAGTCTATTGATTTGTGAATAATCAGGTAGCATTTGTGAAAAATATTCAAATATTAACAGTTAACAAATTAATTACCTATTTATTGAAGATCCACTAAATTTCAGTGAGTTTTATAGATGGTAGGAATAAGAAAGCCTACAGTGAGCAAGAAAGCCTGTGGTCTAGCAGACTGACCAAGGTCAAACTGGCAATGACAACATGAGAAGTGAGACAAGGATTGCTATGTGAAAACACAGCAGGGTCATCTAGTAGAGTCTATGGAAGATGTAGATAGACTCTTACAGGTGAACTGTTTAAAGTTAATGAACAGTAAAGAATAAATCTGTAACTAACTGAATTGAAAGAGGTGAGACATTTTGGTCAAGAGAAAAATTCTGTGTGAAGACTGATGATAATATATTTCATGAGATGAATTAGAGAAAGGTCATTGTGGCTGGGGAATGGTAGTGGATAGCGGGTCAGTGCTGGAGGAACACAAAGGCTCCAGGTCAGAGGGACTTGTAAAGCAAGCTAAAGAATGCTGACTATATGGGCTATGCTGGTGTTTCCCATGCCCTCTGCATACTAGGTATTGCAAAACATTTAATGGTTGCTAAATTCATAGGCAAAATGTGAAATCTCCTCTTTTTTATTTTAACTTGTGTTCAAATGTGGATATAATCATCTTTATGTGGTGGCCTCACTGGCTGTGACGTGTCTTTCCCTATGAACTGTGTGTTCATGTTCTCCATCCCTTTAGCTATTGCATTGTTCATCTTTTGCTTTCTGATTCTTAAGAAATTGCTAGAGATTATGAGTATCAATTGTTCGTAAGATTTTTTCCAGTCTTTTTTTTTTTTACTTTGTTACTTTAAAAAAAAAATTGCTAACTAGGCTGGGAGCAATGGCTCATGCCTGTAATCCCAGCACTTTGGGAGGCTGAGGCTGGTGGATCACCTGAGGTTGAGAGTTCCAGGCCAGGCTGGCCAGCAAGGTGAAATCCCATCTCTACTAAAAATATAAAAATTATCCAGGCATGGTGGCATGCACCTGTAATCACAGCTACTCGGGAAGCTGAGGCAGGAGGATCACTTGAACCCAGGAGGCAGAGGTTGCAGTGAGCCAAGATTGTCCCATTTTACTCCAGCCTGGGCAACAGAGAGAGACTCCATCCCAAGAAAAAAATATTGCTAACTAGAGATTTTATAATCATGTAAGTACATTTGTGACTTCATAGAATTTTAGGATGAATGCACAGTAGAAAAAAATGCATGTGTGTGTTTCAAATTTTTATATATACTTGTATAGATAATCTAGCTACCGCATGGAGAAATAAGTGGAAGGGAACAAAACTGAAAACAGATAGACTAGTAAAGGATTTGCTGTGGTCATTTCCAGATTAATGGATGGGGTCATCTCTAATAAGAAGAATTGGAATTATTATTAAGGATGACATTAATAGTTAAACTAAAATTAGAATCTCTTCTAAGCTTATGTTTTGGTGAAGAAGCCCATGAGTAACTTCCAGTATTCTGTCTTTCAATGGATATAGTTGTCAAATACCAGTAATGCAAATACTCTCTGTAAGGAAGGAGAAAGAAACAAACTTTCCTGGGTCACCATGTAACATGAATTGTGTATATTCATGCATTTCCTTGGTACAAGAAACCTGTGGAATTGAGATCATGTCCCATATTTTACAGATGAAGAAATGGAGGTTTATAATGTTTAAATAATGTTTCCAAAGTCATCGAAAACCAGGATATAACAGAAGATTTTTGGCTCAAAACCCAAAAATTGGTACTGTCATATAGTAGGAGAGAAGGAAAAAAAAAAGCTGGAAAGTGAAAAGAATTAAAAATGTGAAAAGAATTTAAAAAGTATGAATAAAGAAACTTGAAAAAGAGACTTGGTCACATTAAATTATCATTAGTTGGTATAGTTAAGACTTAGAAGCCAAAAAGGGAAAGCTCAATGTCAAAATCATTACCTGAACATAAATTTTCAAGAACTGCTCAGGGGTTAGGAAATCAGAGCACTAGCAAGCCATCCAGAAAAGTTATCACCTTGTGAAGTGTCCATCAAAACAAAAGAAGAGAAAGAACAGTGACCATTTACACAAATAAAACAGGAGAAGTGGGACTCAGAGATGCAGAAAGGACCAAAAGCAAAAGAATTTAATAGATGAAGGAATTAAATTTGTACTCAGAACCAACCAAACATACACACACACACACACACACACACACAGACACACACACACACACACACACGCACAAGGCCAATGTGGGATATACAACGTCTGATGTTCATGAGTAGGCTCACACATCTAAAGATACCTCAATTACCAACTTAAAATCTTCCCTACCAGAATCACTTCTTAGTTATAGCATGGCTGATTTGAATGTAAATGATTGCAGAGCGACAGTACATTTGCCTGCTTCTATTCACTAGCACAGTTGAGTTTGTCAGACTGGAAGCCTGCAACACAAACAGGCTAAAACTCCAAGGTTTTGGTGCAAAGGGTAGATAATGCATATGACACAGCAGATATGAAAAATTGTTCTCAAGAGACAGTTTTTGAAATTTATATGGGAAAGGTATTCATGAAGAATAATGACCTGACTGTCCTTTAAGCCTATGTCCCAAGAATCAGTTCCTCAGATATAATCTGCAATAATTCCTAGGGTGTGTGTCAGTTATTTTTAACATGAGAGTCAACTGTAGACGGCAAGAAATGATCCCTGTACATTTTCCTGTAATTAAGAGAGAGTCTCTTATTTGAGATCCTGGATCATACATTGCTCATTATACTTCATATTTCAAATTGTTGATTCATTGGGAATTAATGAAATAACATTATTAGATTCCAGAAACAGATAAGCAAGCAAGAAAGAACAGGCAAACAAGCAAAAGATCCAGGAGATTCCTCTGTGAGTCACAGGAATAATCTCAATTATTTGGGATAAACAGTTAGGATGTCCTGTACTCTATGGAGAAATAAAGACTTTTCCAGCTGGCTAGAGTTATCTAATACTTGACCTTATATAGCAATGGTCTTCAGTCATGGTATACTCTGGTTCATAGTTTTATTACTGTATTACCAAGGAACAAATATTTAGTAATTCTTACATAGACTTCAAATTAGCATACTGTCCTGAGGCCTGTGATTAATGAGACTGGATCTGAAAAATCATGCCATGGATAATTAATATTGAAAAGCACGATCCACTGAATTAATAATGCATTTCTGACAACCACTAATAATCATTTATACCAGATGTAGCACCTCTGTAATAATAAACTGCTGAAATGTTTTAAGTTTCTAAAGTAGTTTGTTTGCCAAGACTTAAAATAAATCAGAACCTGTTCAAATAAATGTATATGAATAACATATGTCTAAATCATCTACCTGTAATTTTAGTATTTTGTAAAATAATTTAGATTCTGTAAAAACGCTTGATATTCTATTGAATATGAGCACACAAATGTACTATCTATTCTGATGGGTGGATTTTAGTCTGTTTACTGACAGTAGATTACCTAGCAGCAGAAAAAGCCTTTTAGAGTAATAATTGAGTGGTGCAAGACTCATCGATAATATTAATCAAATAATTATACTTTGGAAAAATATGAAAATCAATAAGGTTAAAATATGACTTGAAATAATTTATCTAAACCATGGGCTTTTACTTCTCAAATGGACCTATTTTTATTCTTTTAAAATTTATTTCCAAATCTTGCCTAGATCATAGATAATACACATGTATGCATATTTTTTACGTTGAACCATATAACCTTGTCATTTTTTTTACCTACAAAAATAGCAGTTTCACAAAGCTGAAGCCATGATTTCCACCATTTCACATTAATATATCTTCCTATTTGTTTTAGATTTACTTTTGTAGCAGTATATTTTTCCCAAAGCCATTTCAAAGAAAATTTTCTCTGTAAATAATAGAGTAAATAAATGCAGAAATTTTTACCCTGAGAGTCTTAAAATATGAAGTCACTTTTCAAAATGTGTAAACCTAGTTTGAGAAATATAAGAATCAACAAAAATATTTTATATTATTATGATTTTTTGTGTATTTTATGTAATCATGGTGTACACATTGCTCCTATCAATAATGTATCCAAATTTTATTTGGTAGTTAGTGTTCCTTTTACTCTTTTTAATAGTTCCTTCACTTTGATAACAAAATTATTGGCTATATCTACTAAGTGAAAATGAATTATCTCTCATCCAAGAGCCATGTAAAAATATTATTTAATATCAGTTCTGATTTTTATCTCTAATCTATAACAAAATGTTGGCTATCAATTAATATAATCAGTAATATCATCTTTCATTTAGGAAGTTTAACATTGGTCCTTCATAAATCTTATATGGATTTAATACAAGGTAATATATGCTTATTATGAAAAATAAGTAGATAGTTCTACAGAAAGATCAGAAACAATTGATATTTTTAGGAAAATTTAATTTTTTATTAAATAATTTTTGGCAATAATTTTTGCTGTATTTTTATGTAGTACATAATTAAATGGGAGTAAAAGGTGGAGTTGTATCTATATAATTTTAATGTCTATTAAAATATCTTTATTTTCTGTACCGCAGTCATATTATAGCATAATGCTTAATGAACTTAGTAAAATATGCTTTCAAAATAATTTAATTTAGGGATACTGTGTGCTCTAAGGCAGCAATACATTCCTAAGAAATATTATATGCTTGTTTACAGTATAAGAAACCCATTTAACTAGCCTGAAGCAGAAAACCACTTAAGTTAGCTGAGTCAAAAATAGAGAAATTGCTGTTGGGATCTATTGAGGATTCGTAGAACCTAAGGGAAAGGGAAATAGTGTCAACCACAGGAAGACTGGAAATAATATTGGAACGGAAGCTTTTCTTTCATGGACCATTGTCTCTGATGCACTCATCTCTATCATGCTGGCTTTTCCTTCTTCCCTCTGCTTGTGTGCCAAGCATCACTGTCCAAGGATCATTCTATGTAAACTCACATCATACGCATCCATGTGTCTCTGGGGACATTTTTCTAAATCTTAAAGTTTTCACATATATATTGGGATAATATTTGGTTTATTTTTGCTCTGGTCACATGTACATTCCTCTAGATTACAGTGATCTACATAAATTTGTCATGGAGATCACAGGATCTATGATATTCATATTTGTATGGAGAAACAGAAAGATAAACATCTATTTAAGTATATTTCAGAAAATAGAGTAGATATAGAGGCCAAGATTCAGTTATGCAAATGGACACTTTTTAAATGTTTAATTCTGAGCATGCATACCACATACCATTTCTTTCTAAGAATCATAAATTTTTCAGAAACAAGTTCAATAAGCCAAGTTAAATTTTTATGGCTATTTGAACTACATGTTTTTAAGTTCGTTTTCATAATTTGTCATTTGTGATGTTTTTAAATGAAATATTATTAAAATATAAAATTTATTGTAAAAAGATGTATTTAAAATGAAAGAAAAATTGTTTCATTTTAAGTAGCATATAGTAAGTAGAGTTCCTATATCGTGAGAAGCAAATCTAAATAAATCTCAAGCAATATACAATTTATAATCACTTACTCCACTTAATTGATTTAATAATGACTTTGTTGACTAGAATGTTTGTCTACACAATGTTGTTGCTAGGTATGTGTTTTACACTCAAATACACACTTACTTGTAAAATGATAAAGTTCTTACTGCAACATTACCTATTATAAAAATAAAAAGCCTATTTTTCAGAACATGTTGTGTTTTTTCTTACTAATTATTTTAAAACTTCAAAAAGTTAATTTATCTTATACAACAATAAAGCGCTTTTCATTGCTTTTTAAATATATTTTTCATTACATCTTATATATTCTTTAAAATATTCAGTTAACATTCAAATTATATTTTTTATATTAAGTTTTGATATGTCTAGAGAAATTTTAAGAACTAAAGAAGGGGGAAATACTGAGAAATATTATTTTGTGTAAATAATTTTTCAAGTACATTTTTCAAATATTGAATGGCTTGACAATTTTTCTCTTCTTTTGGAATTAAATAAGTCACAAAAATGCTGTGCATTGTGATGGGATTAAGTTAATAAATATAGTTCAAAAATATTTTAAATTTATTTTCTTTGGAAATTTGGATAAAATCAAACCACAATGTAATTTGCCTCTTATGTGGTCCATGTTTCATCACATGATAATATAACTATTGATTCAGAACTTACTCCGTACTAATCAAAATGTTAAGTCAACGCATTATTTCATTTACATTTCTGTTAGCTCTGTGTATTAGGTATTCTTATCCCCTCCCACATCTGCCTATTAGCAGAGTAGGAAGCAGGGGTTCAGAAATATTAGGACCTTGTGTAAAACCGCTATTTTTGCACTAGTAGTATTTTGTTGTTGTTTGGTTTTGCAAAGTTTTTTTTATGTTGTTTTGTTTTGTTTTTGTTACTGGTAGTGGAGCCAGGATTCTAACTGGCATTCTCTCCACTGCTCTGATGTGATGTAAGCCTCGCATTATGGAGAACCTTCAGAAGAGCACATGTCTTTGCTGGCTGGCATATCAACATTCATGATACTGGCATATGGAAGAATACTCTGATTATTGCCCAAGATCTTAGCATTAAAAATTCCTTCTAAAGCATTTCTTTATTCTTCAGTAAATCCTGTTGAAGAAAAATAGGAATTTATGAGAAATTAATAAATTAATATGTTATCACATTGCTTTCTAATTTGACAGAAACAGGAGCCTTTTGAAAATGAAGACATTGCTGAAAGAGGAAAGACAGATAATTCAGAGTGCTCAGAAGCTAGAAATGTCTCAGAAGCTAGAACTGGCATTTTAAGGGAAATAATTTAAGACTAAAATGGCTCCTTTATGTCTATTTAGTGTTCATGAAATTGATGTAGATGTAACTTTAATTTAATAATTGACTTACATAACATTATTGATATTTTTGTACCCTGATTTTTCAAATGATCTCTTCTTTATATTTGAACTTCTCCATAATATTTTGCACAAATTATAGTCAATCAGAAATCACAATGTGCTAAGTATTAATGAACTTTAGAAAGGGAGTGACAAACAACTGATTCAAAATTAACATTATAATTTCATTCTTAAAAATATTTAGCATTACTAGATAAGGATCATGCTACTTTTGTAATTTTTTATTGTTATGTGATAATAAATCAAAGAGGTAAAGAAAAATAAAGTATGCAAGATAGAGTTTACTGTAAGCTAGGAAGAAAGCAATTCTTGTTAACTAAGTCAGAAAGGAAATACACTTAAGAAAGTGTAAAGATCACTATTACATTTTGTCTAATTGGTACATCAAATTAATGCAAATTAGTCCTGTCCCCAAAAAAGATTGATAAATGAGAGGTTTTCTAAGGCAGAAGCGTCATTGTAGTGTAACTTTGAGTAGGTACATGTCCATATCACCTGATCTTATCTTCCAACCCTGCCAATTATTAATCCTCTGTGTCTAGTGCTTAAAATGTGGTACTTCATATAAGAGGGCTATAAAGAAAGAACAAAGACTTGTAAAGTGCCAAAGGAAGAGGATCTCAGGTCCATTTGGTTGATTAACAGTCCTTATCACAAGGAAAATTACAAAAAAAGAATCTGTAGCCCAGGACGGAGCTCTTAACTCCAGATTGCATGGTATTGGGAGTATAACCAGAACAGAATTCAGATGAAAAGCCTGGCAGCACTGACCAGTGGTATTAAAACACATAGTGATCTAATAAATAGCCCTTCTTGTTGCTTAGCGGCTAGGGAGGGCATCTAATTCACAAGGCAAGTTACTCTCTAATAATTGGAAACTATTACCTGGCTTCTAAAATCTACTTCAGACATCTGTTTGGTCACAATGCAATCTGATATGATCTTGATGAACAAGATGAAACAGCTCCACCTTAAGCAGGTGAGTGGGACACTACATAGCACACTCGCCACCTAGTGGATATTCCCTGTAATTTTTGTCTCTTTTATTACTCCGTTCTAGAATAAATGTACACCACACATTTCATTTTATAAAATGAAAGTGTTTGTGTGTTTGTTTCTGTTGCCTGATTCTGTGGTCAAGACTATTTTAACATATATTTTACAATCTTAATGGTTTGTAAAATGTGAAAATAAAAATCCCTTCCATAGATGAATTTAAAATTTCTTTGGCTAGATCAGATTAATCAAAGCTTGACCTGTAAAGAGGATCAACGCTTGTAAAAGTTTCTCCTGACGACTCTTCTTCCTTTTATCTATAACCTTTATCTAATCTTGGGGTCATTGAAAATGCATCATCCCTGCTGGACCATTTATCTAGTTTCTATACAAGATCCGTATGAAGTGGGGTTGCTCTCTCTCACCTAAATGTCTTGGTTTGAAAACAGAGTTCTATGCTTCCATGAGTTGGGAATAACTAATGCAGTTTTATCTTTTTGAAATTTTTTCCGTCACTGTATTGCCTCTTCACCAAAGTACTCATCCAAGACCCAAAAATATAAATCTCTAATGTTGGCAATTCAAGCTTGATGGTACACCCAAGAGCAGCTGTTTTAGGATTCTTTAGGCCTTCCCAACACCTATTGGATCACAGGAGAGCGGCCAATCTGCTCTTTCACAATGCTAATCATGGCCTTGGAGTTTCATTTCACCATCTGGCACATCAGAATCACCTCCCCAGATGGTAATCATCCTCCCAAAAATAATATAGTGAAATCAGAGTTGGAGGACTGTAAAGACTTTTAAAGGTTTATTACATATGCCACCGGAGTTTTCAGGACTGCTTTGTACCTGCCTTCGTCATAACCCCGTATCTGATAACTGGCTAAGTTTTCTCTGCTTCGTCCTTGTAAGCCTGACACCCATGTCCTGCTATGTACTCACATAGCCGGTTTCATCAGTGACCCTCTACTGTTCCATACTAGGAACAGAGAGCAAGTTACCCAGAAGTATCCACCTATATGCTAACATTTCCCCTACTTGACTGAATAAGATTTATTTCTCCATACCTGTATTTGAGGCCCAATATTAATTGATGGCTTCTGTTGTTGCCAGAACCCACTTTTCTAAGAGCCTTTTCATCACTCCAAATTTTGTTTCTGCTTTGGTTACTTTTCTGTTCCTTATGTAAAAACCCCTATCCTATCCTCTATTTACCTGGTGTAAACTTTTCACCACATGAATCAAACATCAATCCATATAATGAGTTTCGCTTGGAACAGAACGATAACAAAATTGAATCAGGAAAAATAGTGTAGCTCATAGGATGAAGTGATGTTAATGTACAGTTGGCATTAATGACAATATGGTTACAGATTTACTATCAAATATAATTAGGTTCTCTTATGCGTTATAGCATGGAAATGATTCTGTAGTGTAAGTGTTATACTTAAATCAGCAAAGGTTTTTACGTGAAAAATCTGAGACAGAATTCTAGCAAATGTTTATACAGACTAAACAAGGTTGCAAGCCTGGAAATCCAGGACCAAGGAGCATAAAATGGAGAGCTAAAATAATTATCTATCTATCTATCTATCTATCTATCTATCTATCTATCTATCTATCATCTATCTATACACACACACACACACACACACACATATATATATACATGTGAGTGTCTGTGTATGTGTGCATACATATATATGTATTTATGTGTATATGTGCGTGCAAACGCGCATAGGTAAAAAAATGTTAAGAAAGTGACTATTTTTTTGGAAACTTTATGCAATGGCATTAAATTTAAACATTTTCAGACCTGCAACATATGATATCACTTTTGTCCAATTTGATATAGATATTAAACTATTTCTTTCTCTCTTTTCTCTCTTTTTCTTTGTTTTTCATCACATGCCAATGAAAACAAACTTGAGAAGATTCATATTGGAAACATTTTTGACCACCCAGAATGACTCATCAGTAATTTTGGTGACCCAGTGGTATGATGGGATCAGCAGGTACCAGCTTACAAGAGCTGTATAACCCAATTATTAAATAGGGATCAGCCAGTTTGTTAAACACAGTCTTTTTAATTTCATATTAAATGCTTTTACAATTAAATAAATTGTATGAAAAACAATGATTTACTAATATTAAAAATTCACCAATTTCTAATTTTAAATGTTTTATTTCTGTGCTTTTGAGATTATTTATGTATTTTCATCAATACAAAGGAAACCATGTAAAATAATGAACTGCTGTTCATCCCTTTGTAACTATTCAATGATGTCATGGTAATATGTTTAAATCAGCCTTGGTGAGGTATCTACAGCAGGGAAATCAGCCTATGCTCCAATTCAAGGCTTTTTACTCGAGAGAGCTAGCATTCAAACATCTACCAGCATATCAGTGAATGAGGCCATAATGTGGATACACGAGGCCCAGATTCCAAACCTAGTTCTGTGATATTGGCCTGTCTATTAAACTTTAAAGCCTCATTATACTGATCTACAAAATGAAGTGTTGAAGACATTCATTTTTGTAAAGACATTACATTTTAAAATTGAGTTCAACTTTGCTTCCTAATGAGCAGAAAGGTAGCATGAAGCAGTGGCATCAAGCCTGCTGAAAGAGAACATATTTTAAACTGTCATATAATATATCTCAATAATGTGTCTACTTTAGTGGCAGAAGTTTTATTAAAGAAAAGATACTTTCTGGAAGAAATTCAGATGACTTGATGAGCAGACAGATTATATTTATAAAATATATAACAATTTAACTTTGCCCATTTGGTTAATTTATGCTATGTGGAAATTGACTTATTCTTTACCATATTACTTTTTGAAGGAACTGAAACTCAAATATAATACAAATCCACAAATTGTGTTTTTCTATTAGTAGATTAAATGTATTAAACATTATGTAACTACAGTATTTAAATTTACCATTGAAATGCATTCATCATATTTTATTTCATTTCATTCTGTTATAGACACAGTGAAACTTTGCTTGCAATAGATGTTTCTATTTTAAATTGTTTCACATCTTAATTGCAACATGAAAGCAATGTTTAAGACAATCTTTTTTATAAAGTAAAATTGTTCTTTTTAAAAAAAATAGTAGCCTCATTCTTTTATGCTAGGGAGTAGAAATAATAGTAGAAAAAAAATTTGACAACATATCTGAAAAACTAATTTTGTGCCAGTTTTATAACTTATACACTGCTTGAAAGAGCAAAAAAAAAACGTATATTGAGTAGAATGAACTTCAACAAAAACATGTATCTTCAGAAAACCTAATTTAGTTTTTAAATAATCACTTCCTCTTATAATTTATTAATAATAAAATCTTCTAAATGTCCTAGAAACTAGTAGCAAATGTTAACCATTGCTAACTTACTTTGGAATGTATCTATATTGACAAATATTAGAACATTTTACTCTTCAAAAATATTATGGCTGCTTTGCAAAAGTGGGGTCAATCAGGCATCCCCTCTACTGGCATATGATAGATAATAAACACATGGAGTGAATGAACACTTAGGTGGGTTTTAAGCATTTCTTTTACTGAGATTCACCTCACAGTCCCAAGTAAAGAAACAAAGGGAGAAGGGCCTTAGAGTTGAAAAGGTAATTCAATATTAACATCAAAATGCAAAAATATATTCCACTTTGGTTCTTTCTGTTCTTCACTGGTTTGAAGCACTTGGCAGTCACCCAGTCAACTGGACTTAACTGAGTGTGCCATCACGCATTGCGCTGCACTAGGTACCAGGCAGAGATGCAGAGGAAGGCAGAGTCATGGTCTCTGTCTAGTGAAATCCATCGTTGAATATCCCTAAGAGTGCTGCGGCTGTAGGATTATATATATATAATATATAAATATATATATTAATATAATATATGTGGAAGTTTGAGACATATATCTCAACCCGGCATTATAAGGCAATTTCTTAAAGTTGATCTGTGATTGAGTACAAGCTTTAACACTTGCCCTTTTTGTAAGCACCATGGTTACCAAGCCTTGCAGGTTCAAGACACCTGTCTATGATTCAGGTTGCAGACTGTGAACTTCAAAGTGGAATGATCTCTGCCACCTCACGCTCATAAAACTCCTGGACCTCTGAGCCCTGATGTAACTCTACTTGTGGTGGTGATCTCCTATTTTCATGGATGCCCCCCATGTGGGAAGACTACATTTTTTGAGTATTCTCGGTCCTGGGTCTTTCCCTAGAGATGTGATCACTTGTCATGGCAGAGAGCTGAAGGACTTGGGAACATTATTCAGTGTTCCAATTACCAGGAAAAATGTAAGCAGATGGATCAGGGAAATAATATCTTTTGCTAATTATTCGAATGGATGAGCTGACAGAACTTTACACTCTCCCATGAGAGCCAAAGGATCATGGATCTCCGGCCAATTCTGGCCAAGCTGGCCGGCTGCCACTGAGCACAGAGGCTGCAGTCTGCCTTTCTGTTCTGCTCACCTGAGGCATTTGCGGGAGAGCCCTTAAACACTTTTTCTTTCTTTCTTTCTTTCTTTGGCTTTTGCTGTTGTTTTAATGATAGTTACAGTCAATGACAGATTCTCTGCTAAGTGTTAGAAAAACATTTTAAAACCTGGTCTTCTAAATGTAGAAGCCTAAATGTATGTTTAAACATCTATATGTCCTTTTGGAACATGTCATAATATTTCATACATTATTTTTCTTGCAAATAATGTATAGAAATATCATGATTGATTTTCTCATTCTCTGAGGTATTCATTAATCCCCCTAAATCCTCTATCTCCCTAAAGACTTTCTCTTCCTACCTCACTCCAGTTGCTCAGTGTTTCCACAGAGCACTGATGGCACTACACTTACATGTTTAATTTGTGCACAAGCCTGTTAGCTCCCTTCTGTTCAACAGCTTTCAGCTGCCCTCCTAACCCTACACAGATGTCTCACAAATCCATATTCCTGCTCATGGAGGGCAGGCAAACTGAGCAGGGTAAATCTATCACCCCAACAGTGCAAAGTCCTAGACCTGGTGAAGGTGAGTCAGTAACACCATGCTCATGTGCAAAGCAAGCACATCACACACGACATGCTCTTCCCAGGTTTAGTATTGCAAATTCTACACATTTGTAGAAAATATATAAGCTCTCTATCTACGTTTTCCACTTCATTGAGCCTCTCAAAGGCCCTAGCATTACCTCTCTCTCACACCATTACCTCCAGTACAAATGAGCTACTTCTGAGGTTCACACTCCTCATCTTCCAAGAAATATTCTCTTTCCTATTATGCCACAAGACCCCTAGCCTTTTTAAAATCTGAAGAATTCCTGTACTAAGAAAAATAATGTGATCTATAGTATCAGATGAAGTGAAGGACTTAATTTCAGGTAGTTTTCAACCATTTTTTCATAACTTAAAGATACCAAAACGAGATTTTTCTAACAAAAAAGTTCATAAAAGCAATACATAAATGTGAAATGATAAAAATGTAGAATTCCCTTCCTCTTATTAGCATGACTGATTTTTTGTTAAAAGAATTTGACCCCTTAACACACTAAAAGGTTAAGTCTACTTCATTTGGCATTGTAAAAATAATTCTCTGATGAAATATATTACTAAAGAAATAATATGAACTGATGAATGCATGACAGCATTCATCCGTTCTTGGAGAAAATAACAATTTTAAAAGTAACTTTACAAATGACTGAGTAACTCAACATATAAAGTGGATTTTTGCTTATTCAATCATGCATTATCAGAATATGCAGAATTTCTTTGTGTCCTGTTGTAACTGATGGTGATGTACAATCACAGACAAGGTTGGGAGGGATCAAATATTACTATTATCTCTGGATCACAGATAATTTAAAAACTAAGGCTTAAATAGTCTTTAAAGAAAAAAAGTCTTGCCTATATTTGCATAGCTATTCCGTGCTTGAATTGAAATGTGAACGTAATTCATAGCTAGTACTTTTTTAGACACATTGTTATGTATAGTTATTGATCTGTAAGCATGCATGCATTCTCTCTCTCTCTTTCTCTCAATATTTGTCTTAATTAGCAATAAAGGAATGCTTTACTATATTCTATTTTGCCTATTATCTTGACAATAATTAAAAACAGCAAATCTAATGGTAGACAGTTATAGGAATATTTTAAGTTATATGCATTACTAGGGGTACATTTAAATTGTGAAGAAAAATGTGACAATATATTCCAAATGCTTAAAATATCACTGTATCCCTTTGCCTATTCTATCAGATTCAGACAGAAAGTAAATGACTTACTCAACGCATATAAATAATGGGCGATTGATGGAGATGCTATTTATGAAGATGTGGCCAAGAGTAAGAGAATCAAAGCAAATGAAGCATTTAGCGATTAACAACTTGGGAAGCCATTCCCACCTCTGAGGTGGAAGAAGTAAGTCTAGTGACTGACTCAAGCATTAAGCAAGAGGAGAGATTAAACCACAGAACTCAGCTGTTGTCAGACCCAAGGCCAGCCACTAGGAGGTGGAAGCACTGCAGAATAAGCACCTTAAATTCTCTTTCCTCCCACCAGCTAATCTGCCAGCTCCCGTGGCTCTCACTGTTGGGGGTGGGGGGAATGGAAAGCCAAGGTCCCAAGTAATGAAGCTCATGAGGGTGACCCTCCTTTGGAACAAGGCAGGACACAGAAGGGCAGTAAATGGGTCTTAGGGGCTACTCATGGATAACAGAGATTGATCAGCATACTCATCAAGCCATCCCTGAAGAAGTGAGCTGAGATTAGTGCAAAAATGTGTACATAAAATGCTAATTACAACATTATTTATAAACATAAGATCATGGAAATAATATACATAATCAGAAGCAAGGTATTGGAGAACTAAAATTTGGAAGTAACCTATACAATTTCAGTTGCAAATCATGAAATAATTTAAAAAGCATGGTTCAAGGGAATATGTATTGAAGTGCACATATTCATGCTATATTAAGTTAAAATGAGGAGGCTACAAAACTTGTCCATACATGTTTGGATATGAATTAATTACTGCATATTTTTATTAATGTGTATATAAAAATTAAATTGATTTGAAATACCTAAAATTAAGAGTTTAGAGTGTATTGTAAGGAGGATGAACTAATGAATGAGAAAATAACATTATTCCCTGAAGAACTTTAAATGTTATTTGTTCCCTTTCAAGTTTAATTAGAATCATGGGGCAGAATGCCAGTAAAAGTCTTTGTATTGAAATGAATGTGATATTATTTCAGGCGCACTGGATACATTTTTTCTATATAAGAACAAATGTAAATGTTATTTATATAAACAGAATATGGATTTATTCTAAGTCAAAGCCAGCTAGTAGAAAAACAATTCGGCAATAATCCTAGTTGCAGCATGACTTTGAGACCAGGAATATAGAGTGTTTAAAAACTGTGTTGTTGACTATTGTCAGATAACATCATCTGAGAAAAGTGGACATCTTGCAATCGAGATTTATGATTACTTAGCATTCTTTTTTTTTTTTTTAACAGAAGAAAGAGGTTTAATGAACTTACAGTGCCACATGGCTGGGGAGGTGTCACAATCATGGCAGAAGGCAAGGAGGGGCAAGTCACATCTTACACGGATGGCAGCGTGCAAAAAGAGAGGGAAGTTGTGCAGGGGAACTCCTCTTTATAAAACCATCAGATCTCATGAGACTTATTTACTATCACAAGAACAGCAGGGAAAGACTTTCCCCCATGATTTAATTATCATTCTATTGCATGCATACCTGTAGCTTCTGATTTTTATATACTCAATCTTTTATACTTGTATGAATTTTAATTGAAAAATGTACCCAGCTTTTTTCAACTAATAATTATGATTTCAGTAGAAAGATAGTGACTAAACACTGAAAAACTTATATTCTCTACAAAGAAATAATAATCCTATGTGCATCTGGAGCATTCAACACCAAAATCTCCAGGTCTCAGAGACCACATATAGATATACATTTATTCACTAGGGGTCAATATGTTTAATGTAAATTTTTACATGTATTTAATCAATAGAAATATGAAAAACATTATTTTGACTGGTCTAAGTAGACAATATATTATTTCATAATCTATTGATATGACATATAACTATTTCAGTCTAGGACTAACATTAACCTTGAGTTAAAAAATAAAAGCAGGCCAGGCAGGGTGGCTCAAGCCTATAATCCCAGCACTTTGGGAGGCTGAGACGGGTGGATCACGAGGTCAAGAGATTGAGACCATCCTGGTCAACAAGGTGAAACCCCGTCTCTACTACAAATACAAAAATTAGCTGGGCATGGTGGCGCACGCCTGTAGTCCCAGCTACTCGGGAGGCTGAGGCAGGAGAATTGCTTGAACCCAGGAGGCAGAGGTTGCAGTGAGCCGAGATCACACCATTGCACTCCAGCCTGGGTAACAAGAGCAAAACTCCGTCTCAAAATAAATAAATAAATAAATAAAAGCAATATCACTGAAAAAAAAAATCAACAAGAAATATCAATGCTATGAAACATTAGAAAAATATGAAGCAACAACTCCCAATTCTAAGTCCTCTGAGTAACAAAAAAAAACTGTCATAAGCAAAATATATTATTGTAGAGGGTAAGAAAAGTGACATCAAAATGTTAATATTGATCAAATGGTGAAATATGGAAATCAATCAAAGGCTAACTGAACACTAAAAAGATGACAATTAAATAATAACAGAGGAAGCTTAAGAATTAACTGCAACAGTTAATAATCACACAATTAATAAATATTTCCATGTAGTGGAAACTTTCATTTTTTTACTGTTTGCCTTTCACTACTGATGCTGTACCAGAATATTCTAATAATAATCTGAATTCACTGATATCTGCAAGTAGCTTGCTTTCCTTTAGCGATTCCCAGCAAGAACTTCTATCCATAAACAACCATTGTTACACAGTCCTGAATCATTTTAGCAAATGTTTACATAATGTTCTAATCACTTCCACAGATTAAAAAATTATATGCACATTTTAAAAACAGAAGCTGTGACAAAGATCTAATGTTATATGATCAAAAGGAGGATGTCACAGAAAGGGGATATATATAGAAAAAAAATGAAGCTGCATCTGTCTGGAAAGAATTATCATGATTGTTTCATTATTGTTCCAGCTTTTCCATCTCCTGGAAATTGGAGGTGGGGTGGGGGTGGAGCACTGGTAAATGAGCTGGTTCAAAACAGAATCCTTTTAAAATAAGTCTTTGAATGAAAAAATAATATAAAACACCAGAAATTAGCTTAGACCAGGTGGACAAGAAGTAGTCAGATTTGTCACTTATAAATCATTAATTATTGCTCTCTCTTCACATTTTTTTCTCTGCTTGCTTGTACTTTTGTACCTTCCATTCTCTCTCTCACTTTCTGTCTCTCTGTCTCTGTCTCTCTTTTCCTTCCCCTCTTAGTCTCTTCTTCCCTCTCTGTCTCAGATAATATATCTAATAATAGCTATTGAGCTGTTTATTTCCTTCTCCTCATTTAAAAGGCAATTGCAATTGAAAACGTTTATGGTTCTCTATCATAAACAAATAAATTCTTATTTGAAGGTGATCTTCATTAATTACTCATACTTGATATAGCATGATGAATTTAACATAAGTGGAAACTTAAAGTTCCCTTTATGAAAAAAGCAATATAGCCTAATTCTGTTCTCTCATTAGTCCTTTTAATGCCACATTCTTTCTCATTTGCTATATCGCAATCTTTGAGGTCAATGTAACGTAATAGCTAAGCCCGTGGCCTCAATGGCCAGACAACCATATCCAGGCTCTGCAATTTACTGGATATCGCTGACATTTGGTAAGTTAATTAGTCTCTTCCTCAGTTTCCTCTTTTGTGTAGTAGTGATAAGGTAGTTGCTGTGAAGATAAATAAGCAAATCTGTGTAGTTTTGGTATGGTTCCTGGAATTGCCACGTGCATCTGTGAAATAATAAATCAAAACCCTTACTTTCATATAACTTACCCAGGTAGCAAAACCAGCTACTGAGCAGCCAAAATAGATACCACTAATCATTTTAAATTTCAGGTCTAAGACTACAACAATGAAAAAACATGCTTACTAATGAAAGTATATTAAGCATTCCATCACTGGAAGGATGACCTTCATTCCATTATTCAACAGCTCCTGAGGGGGTTGTCAATCTGAACAGAAACAATCACTTTTGTAGATTTCTTCTTTCCCAGTCACTCTAAATTAGAAAATAGTTCAGAAAATTCAATTTTCAAGACAATTTTTGTTTCGGTTTTAATCATTTGTAGGTCCATAACTACAGGAAAACTGAGTTAAAGGCAAGCCCCAGAGGCAATTCTAGACACAAAACACCACTTTAAGCAAATATTGTGTAATACTTTCTGAAACAAAGGCTATAGATAGTATAACCCACTATACAATTTCACACAATTTCAAAAAAAAAGTCAATATCATGCCTAAACTCTAATACAAATAAAAGTGTAGGAAAAATGTAATAAAATAATGTGCGTTTATTTCTATTAATACTCAGGCACAGTGAAATTAGAAAACATAATGAAATTTACAGAGCCTCATTGCTACTCAGAGTCGCCATGACAGTCTGAAATACATAGGCATCAGAAGTAGGAATACTATTAGCGGTATACTTTCAGTCCCATACCTAGTGTTGCCGTCATTGACATGATTTCTGAAATGGTATTTAAGCAAAACTCTGCAAAGAAAAAAAAAAATATTTTTCTTCTTTCAATTTCTACTATATTTGCATTTCTGGAAAATTCAGTGTATATTGAAACTGTTCATAAAATACTTTGAATTCTTGTTAACAATAATTTGGGCTCTATGATCATTAATTATAAATGAATGTTCCACTGTACAATGCACAATGCCTACCCTCCCTCACTCAATAAGTGCATAAGCACTTCACAAAATTGTGACCGCAAAAGACTATTTCAATTTCACAAAATTCTTCCTAGAGATAGGATCATCTGTCTCTGTAAACTCTTTACTAAAGTGTATAATACCACCTTTAAAAAAGAAAAGAAATATAGTTTTATAGTCTAATTCTTCTGAAATTGCAAATGTACTCTGATAACCAGAATCAAGAAACGTTTTTTTTTTTTGAGACAGAGTCTTTTTCTGTTGGCCAGGCTAGAGTACAGTGGCATGATCTTGGCTCACTGCAACCTCCGTCTCCCAGGCATAAGCAATTGTCCTGCCTCAGCTTCCCAAGTAGCTGGGATTACAGGCATGTGCCACCATGCCCAGCTAATTTTTGTATTTTTAGTAGAGACAGGAGTTGGCCAGGGTGATTTCAAACTACTGACCTCAGGTAATCCACCCACCTCGGCCTCTTAAAGTGCTGGGATTACAGGCGTGAACCGCCCTGCCCAGTCAGAACTAAGAAATTTTAAAAGGAAATAGTTGATTGTTGAATGTTTGAGAATGGTTAATCCTTTCAAAGGACGCTTGACATAGACCTGTCTTTTTTGTTTTTGTTGTTAATTTTTATTGCAATAGCTTTTGTGTTACAAGTCATTTTTTTTGTTAATGAATAAATTTATCACAGTGAACGCTAAGATTTTAGTGCACCAATCACCTGAGCAATGCATATTGTATCTAATATGCAGTTTTTTTCTTATCCTAGCCCCCCTTGTAACTTCCCTATATGAGTGTCTAAAATCTATTATATCAACCTATATGCCTTTGTGTACTCAGCTTAGCTCCAGCTCATAAGTGAGAGCTTACAGTTTTTGGTTTTCCACCCCTGAGTTACGTCATTTGGAATAATGGCGGAGGAAATTAAAATGTCAAAAGACCTGTCTTGACCCATGACTACCATGCAATGTAGAGATTGTATCCACACCTAGGGTTCTAGAATAGCTTCTAGGGACTGCAAATGGTTTAAACTCATTTCCCTACGTCTATACGAGCAATCTGGTGCAATCTATAATAAAGGGCAGCTTCATTGAACACTTAACCAAACATGACCTATTGCAAGAAAGACAACAGAGTCCCTGACCATAGATGCTATGCCTGACTACTCTACCAAGTGACATAGCATAACTCTTGTTGCATTCAATTCTTATTCTTATACATCAAGACAAACACAAAAAGTGAAAAGGAGAATTCAAATAAACTGTCATTAGGACAGGAGATTGAATTTTTGTAATTCTTTGTTTTAACTGAATCTAGGTAGAAAGTTATTTTTCCCTGTATCAGTTTTCTAAGATTGTCATAATAAAGTCCCACAGAATCTGTGGTTTTTAAAAAACAGAAATTTCTTTTTCACAGTCCTGAAGGCTAGAAGTCCAAAATCAAGAATGTCAGCAAGGTAAGTTTCTTTTGAGGTCTCTCTCCTTGGTTTGTAGATGGCTGTCTTTCCCCATAAGTCTTCACATGGCCTTCTCTCTGGATCTTTCTGTGTACAATTTTTATCCTCTTACAAGGAACTCAGTCATATTGGATCAGGGCCCACTCTAACTCATTTGGAGTTAATTACCTCTTCAATAGTCTAATCTCCAAAATAGTTACATTTTCAAGTGCTGAGAGTTAGGAATTCAACATATAAATTTTGACAGGGCACAATTTATCCCATAACACTCCCTGCTTGTGGTCACCATGGAAATCATTAAGAAGCATGATAGAACCTATCTAAGACTCCAAACACATTCTTATGCTACTTAGGTAAATACGCACTGTACTGAGATGTGTGATTTCATTCTTGCTCTGTAATCTCAATGCTGGCTCCTACAACCAGATGGATGATTTTCCCCTGAAACCAGAAATGTAGTGCAAAGTTATATATGTGTATAATAAGTTATTTAGGGTAACGTCTTCCCTCCTCACCATTTTTTTAACTCATGCTGATGGTCACCTGATGTGTCAGTAATGAACAAGAAAAACTTTCTCCTCTTAAAAGGAACTTTGTCATATTGGAACAGGGCCCACCCTAACTCATTTGGAGTTAATTATCTCTTCAATCTTTTTTTTTAATTATTATTCAATCATTTTCTTTTTTATTTGTATTATTTTTGATTGAAGAATCATAAATATATACATTTATGGGGTAAAATGAGATGTTTATATATATAATGTGGGATGTCCATGGTGAAATATTTGAGATTTGCTAAACGTCTTTGAAATATATATTATTATTGACTATTGTAACTCTCACATGCAGTAGATCTCTGCTATCTACTGAAAATTCGTACAATTTTACCAACAACAGCTCCCCATTTCCCTCACCCCCTAGCCCCTGATAGCCATCATTCTACTCTTTACTTCTGCATTGGTCTGGTCTCACTCTGCTAATAAAGATATGCCCAAGACTGGGTAATTTATAAAGAAAAGGGGGTTTAATGGACTCACAGTTCCACGGTAGAAAGTTAAGGAGGAGCAAAGTCATATCTTACATAGTGGCAGGCAAGAGAATGTGTTTAAGGAAACTTTTCTTTATGAAACCATCTGATCATGTGAAACTTACTATCATGAGAACATCAAGGAGAAGACCTGCCCTCATGATTCAGTTACCTCCTACCAAGTCTCTCCCAGGACACATGGGGATTATGGGAGCTACAATTCAAGATAAAGTTTGGGTGGGGACATAGCCAAACCATAGCAACTTCTGTGAGTTCGGTTTTTTTCCATTCCACGTATAAGGGAGATCACCTGGTGTTTGTCTTTCTGTGCCTGGCTTATTTCACAAAGTATAATGTCCTCCAGGTTCAACCATGATCACAAATGGCAGGATTTCCATTTTTAAGGCCCGATAGTATTTCATTGTGCATATTGTCATCTTTTTCTATCCATTTATCTGCTTATGAACACTAACTTTTTTCATATTTTGACTATTCTTATGATTAATGCTGCAATGAATATGGGTGTGCACATATCCCTTTGACATGCTGATTTCGATTATTTTGGATATATACTCAGAGGTGGTTGGATCATAAGGTAGTTTTTTATATTTTGTAAATTGACAGTTCACATCCACTCTCTTAGCATTTTTCAAGAATCCTTTATGTTATTAACTATGGTTACCATGTTGTACAATAGGTCTCTTGAATTTATTTCTCTCATCTAACTGAAATTGTGTGTCCTTTGGCAAATACATCCCCAAGTACCCCAGCTTAACCACTGGGGTATAAGATCAACTTTTTTAGATTCCACATATGAGGGAAATTATGCAGTATTTGTCTCTCTGTGCCTGGCTTATTCCTCTTGACATATTTTTAGGTTTCTTTGTGGACCCTCCATATTATTTTCCATAATGGTTGTACATTTAAAAAAAAAAACCTTTTTTTTTTTTTTTGAGGTGGAGTCTCTCTTGCCCAGTCTTGAGTGCAGTGGCATAATCTCAGCTCACTGCAACCTCTGCCTCGTGGGTACAAGTGATTCTCCCACCTCAGCCTCCTAAGTAGCTGGGACTATAGGGGCCCACCACCACACCCAGCTAATTTTTGTATTTTTTAGTAGAGATGGGGTTTCACCATATTGGTCAGGTTGGTCTCAAACTCCTGCCCTTGTGATCCACCAGCCTTGGCTTCCGAAAGTACTGGGGTTATAGGCATGAGCCACTGCTCCCAGTCCATTTAAATTTTTATAATGCATTTTTTTTTGTAAATTTTTTTGTGTATTTACATGCTTTTTCCACATCCTCACCAAGACTTATCATAAAATATCCTTTTGAAAACAGCTATTCTAACTGGTGGAAGGTAATAGCTTACTGGGATTTCAATTTGTATTTACCTAGTAATGAGTAATACTCAATACTCTTCATACACCTATCAACCATTTGAATGTCTTCTTTTGAAAAATGTTTGTTCAGGTCATTTGTTTATTTCTACATCAGGTTATTTGTTTCCTTGCTATTGAGTTGAGTTCTGTATATATTTTTGATATTAACCACTTATTAGGTGTATCATTTATGTGTGTGTGTGTGTGTGTGTGTGTGTGTGTGTGTGTATTCTCTCGCTTTTTACTTTTATTTTCAATGTAAATACTGCAGTTTCTGTATTTTTCTTTCCTTATGTTTTAGGTAGTAGAAATTGCTTGGTGAAGTAAAACAGAATTTGACTAGACAGTGCCTTACTGATGGATTTTGGATTAGTCAGGCATTGTTTGCTCTCTTTAGTGTTTCAAAATACCCATGTTATTTACCAGTATTTCCTACTAGAGCAAAGGAAGAAGTCACTCACCCTTTTTTTCCCAAACCAATCCATGCACATTGTTCTTAACCTCATATTCTGCTCACTATGGGACTATGAACCATAAATCATGCTTGTTGGAAAATGTTTTAGTTTTAATTTATCTTGTTTCTTTAATTACTTTTGTAAAGTTTTTAAAAATAATAAGTGCTATTCAAGAGTATAATTTTGGGATTAATTTAAATATGATGGTATTTGAAACCCTTCCTCTAATGTTTTAATAAATATTGAAGTTTAATAAATGTTGAAGTTTCAACTGATCACTCTCTGCATTCAAAGCACTAGGTGAAAAGCATAATAAAGTACAAAAGTTGACATAATGTTTTTATTCAATATACTTCTTATGTTTAAAATTGAATCTAAAATCTAAATCTAGGAATCTGAAGTAGCCACACTGTAATGTAATATTTTCTTCACCTAGTTTCAGTCCATTGATTTTATGTACTTGATGTTACAAACACTATGGAATAGGAGCTAAAGGTCCAAATTTGGGAATAAAAGTTTCAAAGCTTAGACTTCTACAAACTATTTTATGTTCTGATGGTATTTTGTTTGCTTTGTTTCATTTTTGGTTTTTCTTGTAGTTGTTTATTTTAAACTGAGAAATGGAATAGTGTTGTCATATTCTTTAAATTTCCCTCTATGATAAGCCATTTCTGCACAGTAAATGAAAGCCAACGGTAATTTAGTCAGATGACAGTCCTCAACAGAGACAAGCAAGCAAAAGTATCTGATGGCAGTAATTATCTGGGTAACTTTCCTCCTCACTTTGCTTGGAGAAGCTAAAATCTGTCATATTTCTCTCTCTCTCTCTCTCTCTCTCTCTCTCTCTCTCTCTCTCTCTCTCTCTCCCTCCCTCTTTCCCATACACTGTATGGCCTTTGAAGTCAAATAAGGGGAAAAGTTACTTAACTTCTCTCTTTGTTACTCTTTCCAGAGTAACCTGGAGTAGATAATTAGTTTGTTAATTATTATAGAACAATTTTTTCAAGTTTTACGTTATCTTCAAATGTTGAATGAAATGAGAGAAGGAGAATTAAGTTGAGAACTAAAATTTGAGAAATGAATTACTGAGATTGCTTCACTTAGAGAATCACATATTGATGTGGTACAGAAGACATTGTTTGTCTCCGTAAAGATGAATAGTCCTGCCATTTAACTAAATACTGTATTTATTACAAAAGGTCTTTACCAGAACGTTAGGGAAATACCATTGCATTTCTCATTTTTACCACTGAAGACAGGGATGTTGGATTCAGTTTGAAATTTGAAATTAATTGTATAAAATCCCATTTTATTTTCAAATGATAACTTTGGGAACATTCTGGCCAGGAGTTTTTTGAATTATGAAAGGATGGATCTTTGTGAACCTAGTAAGTTAGAAATCATTGAGGTCAAGGGGGAATAATGTCAATGTTACGTCCACAGGAGGAGAGCCCGGCAAACCTCAGTGTGTGTGCTCTCTTTCCCCTTTTGCCCCAATCCCCACTTGTCTCGATTGTATCTCTTAGTGAGTGGTAAATGACAGGTAAATTGTTGACATCTTTCTTGACATCCCAAGAAAGATGTCAAGTTGTATGAGGGAGAAAGGATGGAATAGATTGTGCTTTTTATTTGATGTAGTGGTGGTGGTGACTTGTCAGGGAGGGCTGAGCAGAGAGAACATGAAGCCACTATTGATTTCATACAATAGCCGTGGGTCTTTACAAACACGTTTGTGAGGTCACCAAACATCTTGTTCCCACTTCAGCTTAATTTTCTATGTGCTCACCCTACTCTGTACAGAGGCACTGGACGATAACCAGAGTGCAGTTAATCAGTTTAAGGTGAAGTTGATTATTTTAGGCTAAAGATTCCTTATGCTCTTTCCTATCAGAAGACCAATGTTAACAAGAAGAAAAAAAAATGTCCTTACAGTTTCTTGGTCAGTAAAATTGAGAGAATTCTTATTAAGACACTTTGATTGCATATGTTAACTAATAACTAAGGGCTTAGAACAAGAGCTGCATTCTAATCAATTAGGAATACTTTATTGAGTGTATATTAAAGGTAAGCTTAAACTATTCCCATCCCAATTTATTCTTCTCTGTTTCTGATGGAATTTAAGTAATAGGCTCTAGCACAATAGAGAACAGAAAAGTCTCCCTTGAGCCTATCCTTCTGGTTACTCACCCCAATGTGAACGTGAATAACACTTCCACAGCACCTGAATTCAAAAGGTAACATGGGGAAAGCTCTGCTTGTTAACTCAAGATGTCATAAATTGTAAAAATGACCACTGTCTTATTTCAAATGTATTAGAAGCAGACGATAGTGGTTTTTACACTCAAATTACATAACTATAAAAAGTGTTCTACACAATGTAGTGTTATCATATAAAATTACTTATTATAGATTAAATGTGAAGCATATTTGTAGATATCTAAAATAATGAGTATCATATCCAAGCCTTGTAAAAATTAGACACATGTGCCTTTCTTCTATTTAAATATACCACCCCCCAACACACACACTCACACATCCACATAGAAATAAATTTTTTTTTTAAATTTTTATTGCATTATAGGTTTGGGGGTACATGTGCAGAACGTGCAAGATAGTTGCATAGGTACACACATGGCAGTGTGCTTTGCTGCTTCCCTCCCCTTCACCCACACTTGGTATTCATCCCCAGGCTATCTCCCCCAGCCCCCCCCCCGCTGTCCCTCCCCCATTCCCCCCAACAGTCCCCAGTGTATAGTAGACCGCCTCTCTGTGTCCATGTGTTCTCATTTTTCTCACCCACCTATGAGTGAGTATATGCGGTATTTCTTTTTCTGTTCTTGTGTCAGTTTGCTGAGAATGATGTTCTCCAGAAATAAATTTTATCTAGCTTGTTTCCGTGACTTTCAGTATGGAAGTCTGTTAAATTATTTTTATTCTCAACTGGGGATTCCAAGATGAAGGACAAAAAGATCCAGAACCTTCTAAAGAAAGAAAATGCCTTACAGTAACCATGTTTTTACCTAAATTTCAGTAACTGAAACTCCACAAAAAATAGCATTGTCTTCCAGAGTTGGCATTTATGAAAATGACATGAGATTAAAAAATTTGGAGTAGAATACATATGATAATTTTTTAAGACAATAGGGGCTTAGGTCTCTACAAGTAGCTATACGTGCATGTTAGTCCCAGAGAAATGTAAGGAAGACAATATTTTAAAAATTACTGTTTATTACTATCTAATGTTTTGGCTGATTCTTGACCACTGGAATTTTAGAATTATGAAAACACACACACACACACACACACACAAACACACACACACTGTTTGGTCTTTCAGGAGAGTAGAGTTACATTCCCCAAGTGGTAAGCAACCTCAGTCTCAACTTGCTACATGGACTCTTAGAGGTTTAAGGAGATGAAGAGAAGGAGGACAAAACCAATTTTAACATAAAGTCACATTAACTCTGGAATCAGAAAATATTCAGCCTCATTCAATTTTAGTACATGAAGTTGAAATTATAAATTGCATTATCAAATTAATGAATTCTCAAAGAAAGATTAAATTACATTCAATCTACTCAACAAATTAAGCAGATATGTGAGCTAGTATACATTGGAAATATTCTTAAACAAGATAGTAATGAAAAAATCATCTTGTCTCTCTCCTCCCCATTCCTGAATAAATGGTAAACAAGTGGAAAGCTCAATACATTATGTTATTAATTATTATATTATCACATACACTACTGTGATGATCATCCAACTGTAATAAAACAGTTATTTCAATATAAGCAGAATTGCTATGATAAAAAAACTTTAATATTTATATATTCAAGGAAAAAATATTTTTGAAAAGAAGAATTAACATGTTTATACTAAAGCATATAGTTAAAGTCATTTCTGAAATGTATTTTGTAATCATCACATAGTTCGAACTGAAGTATAATTTATTATTAGTTCTAGGTATTCAATATAAAAGACAACTATAGTTTCCTTAATTGCCTTCAGCTCTGAAAAAGTAAAATAGGGCTTCCTGTTTCTATTGTGTGATGGGAGGGTACATCCTTACATGAAATTAGGAGCACTAGGAACTATGGAAACAAGCTGTAAATGTTTTGGCAGTAACTATGCAAACTATCTTAAAATATTTAAGCAGTAATTATCATCTCCAAGTTTGCTGCACTATATAGCTCCACTATTGAAAATTGAGGACATAGTAAATAAATTTGTAGAGATATTTAAATCAATTCATCATTCTAGATGGACAAAACAATATTTTTAGTAATCTTGAGTTTCAATCAGTAATGTTGACTTCTACTGTGTGAACAATAAATGATCCTTTTTTTGTTGTTGTTAGCTAATTTTGTTATTTAAATGTCCACATTCTCCAGAATAATATGCCCTGTTTGCTATGTTATTTTTTCTGGTCTGTCTGACTGCTGACTTCAATCTAATCACTGAATTGGGTTTTGGGTGCTACCTAATGTCATTTAACTTAGTCAGTAGTTCTAGCATTTTCAAAAACTACTAAGAGAAAAACGGACTATGAAATTCCGATAAATACTCCAGGAAAACACTGAGGAGCTCAGATGTTTGGACGTTCAATAAGCAGACATCATATTGTATGGAATGTAAAGAGGTAACAACATGGAAATTGCTGTGTTCTGAAAATGTGTACCCTCATAAGTTGTATCTTGAAATCCTAACCCTTAAGTTAATAGTATTAGAAGATGAGGTGTTTGGTGGTTGAATGAATTATGAGGAAAGAACCCACATGAAAATGATTAGTGTCCTTATAAAGTGGCCTGGGGATTTTTGTATTCTTCTACCAAGAAAAGCATAGCTAGAAGGTACCATTTATGAGGGAAGAGCCCTCCCCAGACACCACATGTTCAGGCAGTTTTAGTCTTGAACTTCTCAGCCTCCAAAACTGAAAAACAAATTCCTGTTGTTTTTAATCCACCCATGTTATGGTATTTTTTTGCTAAGACAGAAACCATCTCCTAAAATAGGGTTAAGTGTTTATAATTTATTAGCTAGATAATGAGTTTTCTTAACCTTTACTTTTTGTAAATTATGTTGTCGCTGCTACTAAAGGTTGATTTTTGGCTTCCACATGATCCCCATTATAACTTTGCAGACTCCAACTTGCTATGTATCTAGAAGAACATTAACAATAAAGAAAATGGGACCTGCCAGCATTATTTTAGAATCTACATCTCAGGAATGAGCTTATTCTTCTCTAGACATAGCATATAGCACTAGCCCTAATATTTAACATAGTTGGAGTGTACCATTCTTTCTTCACTGCCATTAAAATCTTCTTGGTGCAAGGATTTTCTCTCCTTAAGTCAACTGAAGATAATCTAGTAGAGCTTGGTCCAGAACGATCTCCTTTGAGGATGAGGCAGAATGATCAACTTTTATCAACCCAGGAAAAAGACAAAATCTGTAAAGTATGTAAATTCTTCTAGATGAACTGACTTCTTCCAATTATCGTATGTAAATTCTTCTAGATGAACTGACTTCTTCCAATTATCCTTTGTCTGTCACCACCCTAATTGCATTTTCCTTTTTATTCCACGGTGTTGCTGACTTTTGTCTAGAATGTGCCTATTTAGGCAAGCTTGCTTGTTAAGTGTCTAAATCTGTCTTTTACCCCAAATAAAACAACTCTTCATCCTTCTCATGGCTGTCTACACATTATTCATTATCATCAGTCTCACACTGTTTTGAAAGTTTGAGGATTTTATAAGTTTTCATAGGAACCAAATGAAGTCCCGTGTATGAGAATGTGTGTCAACATTACATAGATTTGGAGCATTTTCACAATATTTCTCTAATTCCACTTAGACCAAAGCTGATTGTCTGTATCAGCTACTGCCTTTTTTTTATTTCTGTAGTCCTCACAAATCATTTTAAATTTTATTTACATATGTTCTTTACAAACAAGTTTATCTCTTCTTGAGTACCTGAACAAAGTATCACAATACCTCTACCTCATTATTTAGAACCAGATGATACACCAGGGATGGAATCCAGTGGTCACAGCCATGGTTTTCACTTGCTATTTCAATACACACCTCTATATTCACTTGCTACCAAAAAGATTTGACAGGCCCCATTCCATGAGGAAATTGCAGACAAAGACATCACCCTCAAATTCAAGTCATTTCTATCTTTAACCCAAATCAAAGAAATTGTATTTGGAATAAAGGGTTTTGGCCAATCCTTCATAGAATTTTATCCGTCGTTTTTCCTATGCTCTCACTCACCCTCATTCCCCTGAGATGAAATCATATTAACTCTTGATGTTTATTAACCCAAATATTTTCTGTGGACTTACTGATCTCCTATATGGGAGTAAATTCTACCCAATTCCTTGTGGTACAAAATGTATAATCATGACATCCCTAGAAGAATAAAAGTTTAAATTGTCTGACGAGAAAAGTCCACATAAAACTTCACATAATCTACTTTTAAAGTAGTAACACAACACATCTCTAAATTCAAACTAAATTACTTTTCATAGCCAACCATACACATCACAAATTTCACACAAAAGTCAGCAAAATCTGCAGTGGCCTATATGATTTAGACACACTACTGAATTCTATCAAATCAAATGACCTGTGCTACAAAATCTAAAAATCTCTAAGCCTTTGCCCAAGAGACTGTGCTTCATAAATGTCCTCAACAGCCTTCCTATTACAGTTTAGTATTTTGCACTAAAACAAATCTTTGATGATAAATTGAAAACTGTGGGCTGGTTATTCTGTAATAAGTCCCAGCTCCTGAAGCCTGCTCTAGGCAGTCTACTTTGAGTAATCATATTGATTAGACCAACTACCATCCAACTTAATCATGGAGTTTTTGGGTAACAACGCACTCATAAGCTTGAATATTTTCTGGAATTGCAATTCTTAGAGCCTGACGGGCTCTCTGTGACAAGCCTATAACCCTGAAACAAGTTTTGCCCATTTCTCCTTCATCTCCTCAAACTATCACTTTAGGAAGTGAGTTCTCCTTGCTTCTTAGACAGTCGACACAGTTATAACATAAGGTCTAGACTCGGGGAAGTAGTAATACTTCAATGCTTAGAACAATTTTAAACAACTCTACTTTTCTCTCTTTTAATTGAAATAAAGATAATTTTCAAAATCTTAAGAAGTGATCTGTGCTGGAAAATATGTACTTCAGTTCACATGCCCCACAGCTTGCCTTGTATTTCTATAGACCTCACTTTCTCATAGTTCTTTTGAATTCCAAACACATTTCCAAAATTTTATCACAATATGCGTTTTACTTTTTCACACTGCTTTCACATCAACTCATAAATTGATCTTAATGTTCAATTTGAAATAATTAGATAAAAACAATTTTATCTAATTGATAAAAGAATGTTTAATCCAGAAAAAAAATAAATGATTTTGGAATATGAATATATTGAGGGATAAACCTGAGATTCTAGAACTTCAGTTTAGAACTTTGGGGTATATTAATTTATCTGAATAATAATAATAATAATAATAATAATAGTACTAGTAGTTAATCTGTAGAGAACACTTTCTGTGCCTGGTATAATATGTAAACTATGCTTAATTCCCAAAAGAATCAAATTTCATAGGTATAAATACTACTCTGATCTCATAGGTGAGAAAATGAAAGCATCCAGTGTGTGGGTAAGGTCACACAGAGTTTGTATGCGAACACGCAAAGCCCAGAAATCAGGCTCAATTTTCACTCTAAATTGTTTCCTGAATGATCATCTGGTTTCTTCCTAATTTCTATGTGATTGTGATACTCAAAAGCAATCTACCTAATATTTATTTCTTAAAAAAAACTTCATAGTTCCTAGTGTGTACATTTTGTTAACTTTCATTTCTTGGGATTCTTTTCGGCCATGCATTTCTAGCTAGTTTTAAACTCTCATATAAATATAATTACATTCCTAAAATCAAATTGAGACTTTACAAACATTAAACTTGCTAAAAAAGTTGTTTGACTTTTCAAAAATACAGCAGACACATTTATTGTTAAATAATTACAATGTAGTCATTTTTCTTTTATATAATTGGGGTATTTTTTATTTTTTTATTTTTTTAATATATATTTTATTGCATTTTAGGTTTGGGGGTACATGTGAAGAACATGCAAGATTGTTGCATAGGTACATACATGGCAATGTGGTTTGCTGCCTTCCTCCCCATCAGCTATATCTGACACTTCTCCCGATGCTGTCCCTCCCAACTCCCCACCCCCCACTGTCTCTCCCCTAGTTGCCCACCACAGACCCCAGTGTGTGATGCTCCCCTCCCTGTGTCCATGTGTTCTCATTGTTCAACACCCGCCTATGAGTGAGAACATGTGGTGTTTGATTTTCTGTTCTCGTGTCAGTTTGCTGAGAATGCGATTCCTCAAAGACCTAGAAATCAAACAGATTTACAGGAAAAAAACAAACAAGCCCATTCAAAAATGGGCAAAGGATATGAACAGATACTTTACAAAAGAAGACATACATGAGGCCAACAAACATATGAAAAAATGCTCATCATCACTGGTCATTAGAGAGATGCAAATCAAAACCACATTGAGATACCATCTCACGCCAATTAGAATGGCGATCATTAAAAAATCTGGAGACAGCAGATGCTGGAGAGGATGTGGAGAAATAGGAACACTCTTACACTGTTGGTGGGAGTGGAAATTAGTTCAACCATTGTGGAAGACAGTGTGGCGATTCCTCAAGGACCTAGAGATAGAAATTCCATTTGACCCAGCAATCCCATTACTGGGTATCTATCCAAAGGACTATAAATCGTTCTACTATAAGGACACATGCACACGAATGTTCATTGCAGCACTGTTTACAATAGCAAAGACCTGGAACCAACCCAAATGCCCAACGATGATAGACTGGACTGGGAAAATGTGGCACATATACACCATGGAATATTATGCAGCTATCAAAAATGATGAGTTTGTGTCCTTTGTAAGGACATGGATGAATCTGGAGAACATCATTCTCAGCAAACTGACACAAGAGCAGAAAAAGAAATACCACATATACTCACTCATAGGTGGGTGAGAAAAATGAGAACACATGGACACAGAGAGGTGGTATACTACACACTGGGGTCTATTGGGGGGAATGGGGGAGGGACAGTGGGGGGGCGCTGGGGAGGGATAGCCTGGGGATGAATGCCAAGTGTGGGTGAAGGGGAGGAAGGCAGCAAAACACACTGCCATGTGTGTACCTACGCAACTATCTTGCACGTTCTGCACATGTACCCCAAAACCTATAATGCAATAAAAATTAAAAAAAAAAAAGAAATTCCATTGACCCAGCAATCCCATTGCTGGATATATATCCAAAGGATTATAAATCATTCTATTATAAGGACACATGCACACGAATGTTCATTGCAGCACTGTTTACAATAGCAAAGACTTGGAACCAACCCAAATGCCCATCGATAATAGACTGTACAGGGAAAATGTGGCACATACACATCATGGAATACTATGCAGCCATTAAAAAAATGAGTTTCCTGTCCTTTGTAGGGACATGGATGAACCTGGAAACCATCATTCTCAGCAAACTGATACGAGAATTGGGGTATTTTTATAAACTTTTAAAATAGGAAGTTATAGGTGTCTGCTAACCCGTTTATTCCCTCTTTCACTTTCATTCATTCACTTCTTTACTTGACCCTTTTCTGTCTTCTCGACAGTTATGATTTGATTTGAAATAACAATACTTTAAAAGACATGATAAGTCAGGACTGTTTTCAGTAATTTCTTGTTCAAAAGATAAATACCACATATTTCCTTTTTGCAGTTATGACATTCTTCTGGAAACACTCACTTGAAATTACATTTTCCTTAATCTATATTGTAATCAAATAATGCTGTATATTTTAAAGTACTCTACGTAACTTGTAGGTTATATTTATCAAGCCAAAGCTTTAAAATGCCAAAGAAAAAGGTAGTTTTTAATGGCAATTCTGGAAGGATAATTATTCTAAATTATGTGACTCACCTAAACATATGTTAGACTGTAATCAAAGAAAGTTAAGTGTTCAAAAAGTGAAGAATGGGCTGACCTGTAATCCCAGCTCAGTGGCTCATACCTGTAATCCCAGCACTTTAGGAGGCCGAGGCACAAGGATCCCTTTAGCCCAGAAGTTTGGAAGTTCAATACCAGCCAGGGTGACAGAGCTAGACTGTGAACCCCACCTCACCTCACAAAATGTGAAGAACGCAATAAATATTAAGATCAAGTTTTACATTCAAAATATGCAAATTAGTTTAACCATTTTCTTCCCAGTTTCTTACATTAATTGAAAGTATATTTACTAGTGCATTAAGACCACCCTTTGCTGACTTTACCTTTCCCTCTAACATTAAACAGCCTAAACATGTATTGTTTCTTTACAAATATATTCAAGGTGCTTAGTTCAAATAACACTAGGTGTCATGCACTTCCTTGAGACCTCTAAAATAAAGTGAAATTTTGGAAGTCCCTTTAAGTTTACGCATCTTCGTCAGTCTGACATTTAATTATTTATTATCTGATTATGATATGAAGTGTCTCCCTGTGCCCAGGGACAATGCAGGGCCAAAAACCCAAAATCCAGGTACATTTTCTGCTCATCACAGGTTTTACTGTGAAACTCTGCGTCATCCTGTTATTGCTCACTAAAGAATACATTTTAGGCAGCTTGTATAGTTTCAGAGAAGCAGGTGCTAAAGTCTTCTTAGAGGGTACAATCAGACTGGCAAATGTTTCTAGTCTAATTTGACACATTTTTCAGCAGGCATTCACTGATTTCTGGGCCTAGTTGCACAGCTCTCTTTCCAGAAGGAAATTATACTCCTAGGCACTCACCTGGATATATACCAATTTTTTTTTAACCTATTGAAAATTCCTGAATTTTTCCAGGGCTTCATGGAATCACTTCAAAATGGTTAAGATAGAAATATTTTGACTCCTTTTTTCTCTTCAGTTCCAAAATTTGGAACTTTTGAGATAATTTACCTTGTGGCAGATTATTTACAGAGCTCTGCAATAATAATGATGATTGTGATAACAATATTTTTTATATTTGTTGAGGATATTCATTTTAAGAATGTATTAAGATATTGGAAAAATAGCCAGTCAACATTTACTTGAATCAATGTTAGTAAAAAGATGATATGAACTTATTTTGGTCCCTTTATTCAACCACTCATCACAAATGTAATATCTACCTGGGTCATAGGATAATCTCCATGTAGCATAAGCCAAACCTAATGATAGTAGATATTCAACCAATACTGGGGATGCAAATGAAGAATGTATATACTGCTAATGAAGCCACTACTCATTACCAATTATGGGATCAAGTTAACATTTTTTAAATTTCTGTTGAAGTAAAGAGGATGTCAGCAGTGGGAAAGAGAAAATGTCCATCATTTCTTATTTTCCATTGCTCCACTTCCAAAATTATGCAACTTGCCTACTGTGTTTTCTGGTCATGCTTGTGTGTTGTGGTGAGGTGAGGGGTAAGAAGGGTGGGTGAGTGGGTGTGTGTCTACCTTTGGTCCACTTAGTTTTACTACTTTCAAGCTTTACTTGACCTTACTTCCAACTGAAGAGACATATGTTCAAATCACTATAAGCTGTCTTCAATTATTTGCAAACACAGTGTAATATAGATATCAATAACAAATTCACTCTGACAAACAAGAAATTCCATGCTTAGCATATCTAATAGACATCTGGCTGGACTGTTATAAGTTCTTTGATTGGATTATCAGTTTTACTGGACCATGTAGTTTGACCAGAACAAACAAGCTTTCTAACTCCTGCCTTCTCACTAAAAGTCACAGTGATAACTGAAGGAAGTTTAATTCTAATTTCTAATTGTAATAATGGTGAAAATATAAACTCTAATGGAGTTGGATAGGAATAACATAGCATTATACTCTAGGGAATCTCTGATCTGGGAACAGTTAAAGTCTTACGACTTTAAGTACTTTGGGTTCCAGATGTCCATATATAATTAACACAAATTGAAGGCAAAGGTAATTATATTACAAATAATATGACATAACTTTTAAACTTGACAAAGTACATTGAAAACAGATGAAAGTAAGCTCTTAGCTCATACTGGCATGAAATAAAACCATCTTATATGGCACAGAGGTGGTGCAGGTATTTGCATGTGTCATTAAACTGAGTTTTGTTGTTTCTCATTAGGAGAAATTACTACAAACTCATCCGAATGCTTTTTGGAGATGAATACACCCTCAGGTATATCATTTTCTTTTACAAAATAATTAAATAGATGTCTATTACATGTCTTTTAGTACTCTGGGAAATAGAATTGTTCAGATCTACTTGAGATACCCATAGAATAGAATTCATTGAGTTACTGAAATGGTAATACATTCAATCTTTGCCTTTTTCTTCCTATTGAAAATACTTTAACACTATGTTAGTGGAGTTTAGTGTAATAGTTAAAATGGAGAGGCATAGTTAAATAATAGACTTCTGAAAAGTTATGCTTTCTGACAGTATTTTACTCTATGACTTGTTTCTTTGAGCTCTTAGAAATGGCTGATGGCAGTTCTTTACCAAAGTGTTTTTCAAGTGGTCATTGACTTTTGACAATCTGTGATAATTCAAATAGCAAAGGGGCATTTTATAATCCATAAGAATGCACTTGCTGTATTATTTTACAGGAGGAGTATTTTACAGAATGAGAAGGCAGTTTCTCTCCTGTTAGTCATCTGTGTGTTTCTTCATTTTCCATATTGTACCCAATCTGCAGTTCTCACTAGGACAAAGCATCCTTTTAAATCAGTAAGAAACAAAATCAAATAAAAAATGCTGAATCAGGCCCAGTAACCCCATACTAATTATGCAGTGAATACACAGTACAATTTACAGTAGACCTTTCCAAGACCAAACAATAACGTTGAAAACTCAGTCTATTCCAGGAGTAGGCAAGTCTCCATAAATTTTCTATTTATCTTTAAAGGCAAATGCTTATTCATTGCATAACACTGAAAGACATGGTTACTCCTACTTAGTCCTCCACAAACATCATCAGCCATTTAAATGACCAATCATTTTTAACTGTGTCAATAAAGTCAGTGGAAGGCTTGGCTCTGCAGAGACACAAGAATTCATAGACACATTCATTCTAGTCTACTTTGAGTAGACTAGATAGAAGAAAACCATATGGGGGGTTTGAAGAGCTGTGAGCTAGGAAGAAGGGCTTGATAATTATTAAAATTATCTAAATGTGAAAAGAAAATTAGGTTTCTCTAAACATTCTTAATTCTCAGTGCTTGCAATGCCTCAGGTACCTTGAGGTAGTTACCCTAATGCCTGCTTATGTATTTCGGTTTTGTGTTTGTGTTTATGTGCGTGTTTGCCTGAATGTAGTTTCTCCTGGCAGCAGCGTGTGTTTGGTGTACGTGTGCATATGTATGAGTATGAATTAATTACATATCGAAAACGTGTGCATTAACAGCATCTGCAATCCTCCCTCGCTGCTCCAGTTAGTCGGGATGTTTAGCACCGTCACTTGGTGTTAGGACCACTCGGAAGACCTGCCTGTCGGACGCCTGATTGTGGTTCCCGGGGGACGGAGCTCCGGGAGCCTGTACCATCTCTATCCGAAGGGGAGGAGAGAAGGAAAAGAGAAGGCATCCGAGCGAGGGTGTTCTCCTCCCCGCAGCCGGGTGGTGGGCAGCCAGGTTTGGAGCAGGGTTCTAGGATTACACGGCAAATCCCCAACTTCAGAACCTCGGACAGCACCACCTCCCGCCCTGGGAGCCGCGCGCGCCTCCTTCCTCCGCCCCCGCCCCGGCTGATGGACCCCGGCCGGTCGGCTCAGTCTCCCTTTTGCTTTCAAACGAGGCCAGGGCAGGGCAAGAGGGTTTTGACAGCCAGAGGGGTACGGTAAGGAGGAGGAAGAGGAGACGGAGGCGGAGGCGGAGGCGGAGCCGAGGAGGGGAACGAGAAGGGAAGAGAAGGGAGGGCTTCCCTCCGCCTCGCTCGCCGCCCGGGCTCGCAGGCGCTGGAGGCGGCGGCGTCTCCTGCTCTCCGCCGCCGCTGCCGCTGCTTGCGCTCCGCCGCTCGGGAGACGCTTCCCCGCGGCGCGCAGCGCTGAGGCCGTGCGTGCGCCCCGGGTGCGCGGCGCGCTCCCCACATACACAAGCTCTACATGTGAGCCGACGGGCGACTGGAAAGCCCCCGAGTTACGCTGCTCGGCGGCGGAGGGAGCGCTCGCCCGCCGTGGCAGCAGCGGCACCGCGTCCCCGCAGCTCTGCCTTCCTCTTCTGCAGCCTCGGCTCTTCTGATTGCCCCCTCCCCCGTTCATTGCTGATTTTTTTTTTTCGAGGAGAGGGCGGGGTGGGTGTCCGTCCCCTCCTCTCTCCCCTCTCCTTTGCCTTCCTGGTTTGAATTTCCTCCCCCGTCATTGCACTGGCACACAGTGCAAGAAGCAAGACCCGCAAGGAGGGAGAACGAACGCTGAGACTCCCCTGCCGCTCCAAGCCCAGAACTGGAGCCTGGAGCAGGGTGAGGAGAGAGGAGGAAGCGGGAGGGGCTTGGCTTCCTCACGTATTTGAGGACAGCCCACCTCCCTTCCAGAACCCTACGGAGAGACGGACTGCATCTCCGCAGCGAGCTCGAGGAGCGCCGCCGGCCGGGAGGTGAAGGATGCTGGCGGCTCCGCGCGCCGGCTGCGGGGCAGCGCTCCTGCTGTGGATTGTCAGCAGCTGCCTCTGCAGAGCCTGGACGGCTCCCTCCACGTCCCGTAAGTAGCCCTGTCCTCGCTCTGCGCTGGAGCAGTTTCAGTGCGGCACTGATGTTTGGCACCAGGGTATCAACTCCGAAGTGCCTTGGCAGTGCTTGCACCCTGATGTGTGTGTGTTTCCGCTGTCACACACTTGCAGCCACTGCAGTAGACAAACTCAAAACCCAGCGTTTCTAATTTGGAAGAGACGGGTTGTGACGCGGGTGTTGTTTCTGGAAAGTTGTTCCTGGTCTTGGTGATCGGCTGGCAACAGCTTGGTTAGAGAGATTGATGTAGATGGCAGTTTCTTAGGAGTTGTTTGTGCAGAGAGTTAATTGCATTTTGCTTAGGTAGGTCAGTGAATGAAAAGTGAAGACCATGGCAAAACCAAGTTTCTTATTTTTGTTTATGGATATAGCTTAATGATCACGGAGTTGAGGTTAACAAGAGGAGCATATTTTAAACACTTTGGGCACCTATAGAGTCTCTTTAACCTCTCCAGTCCCCTTAAAAAGTTAATGCTCCTTTAGCATTTGCTTGTTAAAATGGAAGGCAGTGAATGTAATCTTGTAACTGAAAGTGCTTTAATTCCTTGATACTTTGATATCACGAATATGACTGATGCAGTACGGGACTTGGGACAGTCAGTGCAAAGCGTCGTTAATGTAGTAATCAGATTCTTAATAGAGTTTGCAGGAAAATAATTCTATTCAATATGTATATCTCTGCATTTTAATCGCGCGCACGCGTGTGTGTGTGTGTGTGTGTGTGTGTGTAAGATTGCCCATGTTTTCGTGAGGGTTAGAAAGAAATGGAAGATTCTGGCCCATTTTCTGCATTCCTTTAGGAGTGCATACCGTGCATGTAGAGAGGAAATGCATGATTGTTCCTTTGGTTCAGAAAGAGTTAAACACTAGAAAGACTACCTATAGGAATCTTAGGATAATATTCATAAGCGCATATTTGTTTCTGAGAATAAGTAAGTTGATAAAGAATTATCATGGAGTGTAAGAATTATCAGAGTGTAAAAAGAAGTGTGTTTTGCTTTTTTTTTTTTTTGTCCATTTAGGAAAGGAAAAGTTTAATATTTTCCAAAATTCCTCATATATGAAGTAGTCTTCTCTTTGTTTATAAGATTTGGGGATGTATTAATGCATTTTTGTTTACATGTTAATAATGTTATTATCCTAGTGGCAAATATCAATAGGAATAGCATTGAAAAAGGACTTTATAAGTTGTGATAGGGAATCTGCTATATAATGGTATCATATGATGAACCAGTATTACTGTTTTCATGTATCTTCCTAAGTACGGTGTTAGCTTTTCTTTTCTCACAATGTTTAAGGATAAGGAGATAAAATAAGTGACAGTCTAAGTTTGTAATGAACTTGAAAACATTATATAACATTTTTTATAAAAAGAGTTAAACCACAAAAAGTTAGTGTATATATTTATATCAATTTTATAAATTTAAACAGAAATTGTGGAGATATAATGCTTGCTGTTGATATTTACACAAATATGCAACTCTATCACTGGGAAACTAGTTTGATGAAATTTCTGTTTCTTTTTCAAGGTCTGGTTTTGTAGAATTGGTTGCCACTTTTCTTGAAAAATAAACTCCTTATATGTTAAATTTCTTATATTCACTGGTTGAAGGTCCTCCTATTCAGAGTTTTTCCTGGTTCTGTATTTCATCATTCTGTATACTTTAATTATGATGAATCAGTCTGAAACGTTTGCCATGTGTAGCAAATGGAACACTGGCAGCCATTGGGTTAATGCATTTTAAGATAGAAAAAGTTATTATTTCAGAAATATTATCTGAGTTTTTAACTATTTAGTCAGAATTTGAAGATAGAGAACATAGAAACAAGTACTTTAAAGATGGTTAATAGTTATGTTTATTAAGATACATTTATTAATTTGGCTTTTATTCTCTATTTGAAAAATGTATAATGGTTTAATTAAGTTGGCTTTTTATTTCATTTGAATTTAAGCTGTGTGACCAAAATGCAAAGTTGCCCTATATTCTGGAAATTAATTAAATAAGAAAAATGATACAGAACTTTATTGATTAGAATGAGCTTCATGGATTCAGTATTTTAAATATTAATTATAATTTACATTAATGAACATTTTTATTTACATTATATATAGCTCTGAAGGAGAGTATGATAGTTATATTCTTAATACTAAAAACATTCAAAGGAAAAAAAGATGAAACTATATGAATCTAAGATAATGAGCAACTCAACCAGGAGAGGTCATCACAAGACAAAAAGTAGCATGAAAATCTAAAACTATTATTTTTTTTTTGATACACATTTTTAAAATGTGATGAGTATGCTAAAACTTTCTGTTCCTAAATACCTTTTTAATATGAGGGACATTATAGAAGATACTGTTAATACTTTATTTCACAACGACTCCATTTCAAATATGTATTTGCTTATGACTTATTTTTTTTTCTGTCAACACACATATAAAAATTGCTAATTCTATGTGTTGTACAAGAAGACTAGAATAAACTTTAAAACAAAGCTCATCTCTATGGTTATGTAAAAAAATATCTAATTTCTTTGTACATAGTGAAAATGAACTACTGGTGAGCTGATAGAATGAATTGTGTATCTTCCCCTCCTGTAAATGTAGACACACGAGACACACCTGGGAAGATTAAAGAGAACCTTTTACTCTTAGGGAGTTGCATTTATTCGAACATATTAGAAAGACCCTGACAGTGCCATTCTAGATGATGAGGAGTTTGAGCTAGCATTTAATAAATTCACTTTTTAAAGCTAACTGAATTTTATTTAAATAAATGATCTTCCATAAAGGTCAATTTATATCATTTATAGAGCTATTAACCTATAACTTCATTGACCATCACATTTGGGAAATGTGTTTTGAGTGGGTTCAAATATTCTCTAACAAATATGATTTTATATATGTGTATATACACATACATTAATACATGTGTGTATAAATATATAGCGTATATATATTTTATAAAAATATTTGAATTCATGTTATAAAGTATATAGATACATATTTAATATAGTATATACTAAATATTATATGTAAAAATTGGTATATTTCTATATTTTCTAACACATCATTCATGGAATTTAAGTTATTTACAAATTTGTAGAGAGTTCTCTTTCAGTGCAATTATTTTAAGTATCTAGTGCAACAGTATTAAGCAATACTATATTAGTCTATTTTCTCTTCCTCAATTCATATACTTCCCAGAAAATGGTATATTATAAATGTAAAATATGTAAATTGATATAAAAGTAAATATTATTATAGAGACCTTGAACATAGTAAGGAATTTGTCTTAATAAAAACAATTTAAATTTGAAAGGAGCTTTAGGCAAGCAAAATTCATTGGTTGATAAGTATGGTACATTGTTTACTTAATGCAAATTAATAATGTTATTATTAACTCATTGAAAAGAAATATATAATCCTTATTTCATTGTAGGCATGTATATTCCTGAAATAAGAGTCATTGTTCAAATTTTACTCTTTACCACCAATGTATGGCAAAATTGGGTAAAAATAAATTAATCCACAAATTTAATTTAGGTCTTATTAACCTTTATGTGGTTATAAACCTACAGCATATCATTTTAGATGATATCAAAGTTGTTTGGTGCATATCATACATTAAATCTTTCATTTCTAATAGAGCTAATATGCCGCATAATGACATTTCAGTCAATGATGAACCACATGTATGATGGTGGTTCCATAAAATTATAATGGAGCTGTCATATATAGATATGCCATCTTTCATTTTGTATATTGTATTTTTACTGTATCTTTTCTGTGTTTAGATATGATTAGATACACAAATACTCATTGTATTATAATTGCCTATAGTATTCAGTATAGTAACATTCTGTACAAGTTTGTAGCCCAGAAGCAACAGAGCATAACATACAGTCTATACTATGTGTGAAGAAGGCTATACCATCTAGGTTTGTGAGTGTGTACTCTGTAACATCAGCACAAGGACAAAATTGCCTGGGGGTGCATTTCTCAAAACATATCCCTATTGTTAGGCAATACATGATGGTATGTATTTTTTTCTATTTTAAGTGGCAAAATCTTTCAAGTTCTATAAATTCTCTGAAATTTGATTCATTTTTCCCAATTAGTAAATTCTTTTAGACAAAAACTTAATCAAATCTCTTAAAGTTTACATAAAGCTCCTTGTCTTGTGATTCTTTTTTATGATTGAAAGAAAAGAAATGTGACATGTCTACACTTGTCTTCTCTTTTTAAGAAGTAGATTTTTATATTTGTTGTAAATGGTATGCAGAATTAGGAGAGAATCTAGGCTCAGAAATTCTCAATTCAAATGTGTTTTCTTTAAAATATTAAACATATGGAGATCCAACTTGTGCAATTTGTCTGTGTAGTGATTGATGTCAGTGGGATGAAGAAATAAAATATGTACTTTAAAGATTTTCCCATATCTAGTCATGATCTGAGAAGTGCTTTACTTTATCATTTTTTACTACTTGCAAAGTTATGAAACAGGGCATACAGTAATTTTAAGCCTCAAAACCAGTGTTGTGTGAAATAAAATAAATTTTATATTTATATCTCTACCAGTATCTGAAATTGGTTATCAGTTTTGAGAGAGATACATATTTTCAGATAAGTAGTTATCAGACACATAAGGTATATTTCTACAACCATTTAATATTGGGCTGCTGATATAAATTATATGCTTATTTTTGCCATTTTAATAAGTAAGAATAATTATACAATCGTCTGTATACAGATTTTAATTTTCAAATGAAAGCCTTGAAAAGAATACTTGTAACAGAGTGACTCATTAAAACACTGGATTTTCCCATCTCCTGAGCTCTATAGAACCTGTGAGTTTTAGTTTTGACCAGGTAAGAATGTTGGAATGTGCAGGTGCTCCCTCTTTCTCCATACTAACAGTTCCTTTGATGGGAAGAAAAGTCCACCTATGACACTTTTAGAGTCTATGTCTACAGTTGATTCTTTCCCATGTTGAGTAGAATTACTTATCTGCTTGGTGACTATGGGAAAAGGACCTAGATGTGCTTAGTTCCGCCCCTCCTTTTTTTTTTCCAGGCTGCCTGCACGAAGAATAGATTCTGCTGAATGATACATGAGTAGGCTTTGCCTCAGCACTAACAGTGATAGCTTGAAGAACCTTATAATATTCAGTTTTTCCTATGGCTTGTGACTTTAATTTGAGAAATCAGGTTAATGAATCCCACTGTTATCACACATTTAAGCCTTATTCTTTTGGATCAGCAATACTTATATAAAGAATGTTATTTGCTCTCTGTGAGTTATTTTCCAACCTAGAACTCAGGTAGAAAAGGGACTGACATTTACTGTATTCACTAAAACTACAAATATATTGATATTGCCAACAAAAAGTTTGATATTAAACTAAATGAATGTGAAATAGTTTCTGCATAGTTTAGAAACCAGTAAAGAATAAGACTTGTTTTTTCTATTTGATATTTAGTTGAAGATTTGGCATTACTCTGGTTAGGACTTCCAAACCTGCCCATCCATCCATCCATTCATTCATTCATTCATATTCCTACCTAGTGTTATTAGTGGTATTATTTTAGAGGAATGCTTAAATACCATTTCTTCATCTGTGGTAAATAGCATTACCATTTAAAATACAGCCTGTTTACAAAATTTGCCAGTACACAAACAATTCTGTCTTGTGCATGTAACTATTTGGTAAATTACACATGCCTTTAGTTGGTTGTTACTTCATGTTCCTTCTGTAAAATCATGGAGATTAAATGCGTTGACAATTATTCTTTCAAAAAAAGCATTTGCACTTAGAAAACAAAGTTGATTCTTTCCTCAATTGAAAGTTTTGAAAAATATCTTGTTAAACTCTTCTTTAGTTCACTTTGGAGGTAGACTATTCATAATAACAGCTTGAAGTAACTGATTTTTTATGATGCTGCAGATTTTAAAGCCTCCCCTGATAGTAGGAAATCTAGATATAAAGATGTGGTTGTTGGCTCTGAACTTGCTTGCTGAAGATAACATATTTTTGGTATACTGTAAAAATGTTGAAAAAATACAGAGGAGCTCCTGGGGGCCATATTCTATGTTTTTCTTATGATTTAGATTTGCTTGAGATACCCTCATAAACATAAACAGTGATATATGCTTTAATGTTTTTATGTTTAGGAAAGAGGTGAAATTAGATCCTGAGAATACTTTTACCGGGGAAAAATTCCCCAAACATACATAAGTTTTTCCTTACCTTTTCTAGTACATTCACACCCTTCTTTGTCTGCACTGGGATGGTGATCTGGGAATGTGAATCATAGGAAATGGCAGGCAATAGAGGTGTGACCTGCAAAGACACTGTCAGAGTCACTAAACCTGTGTCATGTGGGATATCTAAGATGGAATTAAGTTATTTAAAGTTTAATTAAATTCAGTAAGGATTTGCTCACCTCTATGCATTAGATGTTATACTGAAATAGTATGTTAAAAGAAAAATCTTGCCTGAACTCCTAATTTTTATTTACTGTTATAATGTCATCTATGCTATTCAATTATAGTATTATTTGAAAGGAATACATGGAAAAAAATAATAAGCTCACCATGTATTGTTAAAAAACAGTCTATTAAGTGGTGAAATACCATGATATGCCAAATAAAATAATACCTCTAAGAAAATTCTCTTAAAATTAAAAGTGCTTCTATTTTTAATAGCAAAGGCTTGAAACCAACCCAAATGCCCATCAGTGATAGACTGGATAAAGAAAACGTGGCACATATGTGCCATGGAATACTATGCAGCCATAAAAAAGGAGTTCATGTCCTTTGTAGGGACATGGATGAAGCTGGAAAGCATCATTCTCAGCAAACTAACAAAGGAACAGAAAACACTGCATATTCTCACTCATAAGTGGGAGTTAAACAATGAGAACACATGGACACAGGGAGAGGAGCATCACACACTGGGGTCTGTGCAGGGGTGGGGAGAAAGGGAAGGGAGAGGATTAGGACAAATATCTAATGTACATGGGCTTAAAAGCTAGACAGGTGCAGCAAACCACCATGGCACATGTTTATCTATGTAACAAACCTGCAAATTCTGTACATGTATCCCAGAACTTAAAGTTAAAAAAAAAGAGAGAGAGAAACTACAGGTGTTAATATTGTCACTTGTATATCATAGGCTCAAGTAGTTGTACTGAACTAATGGAAAAAACATAAACACATATAGATTAAATTTTATCACAGTTAACTCAGTTTTCTAAGCAGTCACCTCTTAATAGAAACCAAATTATTAGGTAGCATTATAAGTATAGACTTTATATATATATATATCCTTTTCAAACATTGGGCAAAAATTCATAAACAGAACTACATGAATAAATTTAACCTAATTATGTTAAAAGGTGAATTTATAGCATATTTCATTGGTCTTATTTTTAAAATTTATTAATTACAGGTTAAATAACAGCCTATGATGCATTAAATTACATAATTGCTAATAAATTCTAACTTGAAATGTAAATTTTTATGTAGTTTATTTGAAATATATTTTGGTTCAAATAAAAATATATCTGGAAAATAAAGTATAAATATCAGGTTTTTAGGTTATTAAATGAATATACTAGCTTAATGCTTTTAATGCCAACCAACTGAAGAACACGAGATTCAGGCGATTTTTTTTCTATGTATTTGGAGCAACAATAAAACAATGGGTTTGATGCCACCATCAACACTAATGTTACTAATTCATCATGATATTTTTTCTCAGTGGATCTGAATATGGTCATTGAATCTTTCTCCACACAATGTGTCAGACAATCACATATAATCCCATCAGATTTAGTATTTAAAAGAAAACTTTTTTATTTTTTACTCAAGTTATATATAGTGTTACCACCAGCAGCTTTTCAACTAATAAAACACACTTATCAAGAGATCGAGACTAAACTGGTCAACATGGTGAAACCCCGTCTCTACTAAGAATACAAAAAAATTAGCTGGGCATGGTGGTGCGTGCCTGTAATCCCAGCTACTCAGGAGGCTGAGGCAGGAGAATTGCCTGAACCCAGGAGGCGGAGGTTACGGTGAGCCGAGATCGTGCCATTGCACTCCAGCCTGGGTAACAAGAGCGAAACTCCGTCGCAAAAAAAACAAAAACAAAAACAAAAACAAAAACAAAACACACACACTTATCATTTAAATCACTTGGTTAATGTTGTCATACCTACAGATTATGTTAAAACGTATGCTTAATTTATAGTAGAAGAGATTATTAATGGCAGTAATGAAATTTTCAAAAATGAAATGTCATCATGCCTCATGCACTTCTGTAGTGTATGTGAGTTTTATTTAAATGCCTTAACGTAAATATTTAAGTTATTAAGTTATGATTAGTTAAAAGCCAATGCTAGCATAGTTAATTGTGTTTTTTGTATGTCTGCAGTATGGAAATTAAGAATAACTATTTTATTGTGTCAGTGGACAATAATAGTAATGTGTCAGAGATAAAAATGTCCCATGATTGGGTATTTACATTGCTTCTACCATTAAGAATACAAACAAAAACAACCTTATTCAAATATTCTAGGTACGGAGGCATTTATTTTTGTAGAATTGATTCCAAAGACAGGGATGCTTGATCAAAGAGGATATATCGTTTTGGGTTAATAAACATTGCCTGATTGAGTTCCACAAATTTTGCAACAATTTACATTTTCAGTATCAATCAATGAGTGCCCTTTTCTAGAACTCCAGGCAGCAGTACATATTATACTTATAAAATGTTCTGCTTGTATTGTGTAAATAGCCAGTATTTATTGAGTTGACTTTTTATGAATTCTTTCTTCCCAGCCGTTCAAGTCAAGCACTACTCTTTATGTATACTAGGTCATTTATTTCTTACAACAATGCTTCAGTTTGCAAATGAAAATATCAGAGACACATGGAGAAGCAATTTACCTGGGCCACCAGCTTGGCCTATTCCAAGATCCTGTGCTCTTCACTATGACACATCTGCCTGAGAGTGAAGTGGTGTCTCTGTGTTCAAGTTCTCTAACTACTGAGTTTCAGCTTGCATCTAGGCAACATTTTAAGGTGTGATTGCTTGTACATAAGGGAAAAAAACATATTGGCCTAATGTTTCTACCTTATTGTTTATTTATTCCTTGATCACATTGTTATATGTTCTGGAGACTTAAAAATTACATTGGTACACAATAAAGAAATATATTTGAAATAAAGAGAGGGATACAGCTCTTTCAATGGTACCACATTAAATCATAATATTTAAGATGTCATTTATGTTATTCCTCTTCAGAATAAGGCACTTTTACAATGTAGTTCTATCATTTGAGTACTATTGGAATACATGTAATAGTCATGTTGTGAAAACATTTATTTAAAGCTATGTAAAAATATTTCTTAAAGTGATTCGTCAGGTATAAATAAAAGCTGTTTTTGTATCAGTTCTTAGGAAATGTTGCAGACTATAACTAAAACTGTAAATATGATTGCTATTACTAAAGTTAAAAGATGATAATTGCTTAATCTATAAGCATAGTTTTGAGTATTCATTTCGTATAATGGCTAATCTATAAAGCTTTTTTTGAGAGTGCTGTTGAGAAAATAACCTTTTTGTCTTTTTTTTTTGCTTTCAGGACAGTGGGAAAATATGTCTTTAAAATATTTTCCAGTCCTAATGCTTAAATATTTCTTGTACCCATCCCCTGCTCTCCATTCCTATCACAGCTTCTAAAGTTAAGATTTTCAGCATTTCCCTCCAGCATTAATTTAGTAGCCTCCTGGCATGTCTCCCTGATTCTAATCTTTCCCCCTGTAGCTTATCATCTATATATACGCCAGAAATGCTTTCCCAAAACACAAATCTTGTTATAGTACTGCATTTCTCTAGTTCTTCCCTGCCCCTTAAATTTAGTCTCCTCCTAATGCAACATTTGCACCCTAAAATCTAACCAACCACACTGAGATCTTTGCAGTTTCTCTAATGCAGCCTGCTGTTTTCAATCATATTTCTCTTATGCCTTCTTACATTGTGTTTCTTCCTTTAGCTTTTCCTGTTTTATCTATGCTGATTTAGAGGAAACTCATTTTTGATCCAAACCTCAGAATCTTGGAGCAGGTTGACACAGCACCACCTCCCTGTGGCAATTGGGTCTAATCACAGGTGAAATACTAACACACAGTAGGCAAATTCTTTGGTTTCTGGACTTACAGGGAACAGAGTAATGACAAATAATGAAAGCCACCTTCAATTATCGGATATTGGAATGAGAGATTACCCCAAAGTGTTGACAGCAGAAGGAAGGCAAGAAATATATTCTTAAAGAATAAGACACAAATATTTTCCTCATTTTATAAATGAATATGTATGTGTCATAAGAGAAATTTGAAACCATGTTGTGAAAGCTTACAACTTCTGCAACTCTTTTCCTACAGGATTTTATTTGAAAACATTTTCTGTACTATCCTTAAGTCACATGGCTGGTCACATGCCTTTAAACCCAAGCTTGAATGTCCTTTCCAGAACATATTGTCTTAAGAATTATTTGTTATCTTCATGCAAATTAAAGACATGTGTCAACAAAATAATTATTGAATTTAACAAGTACTTTAAATAGAGTACTTAAGATGCCAAGAAATCTTGTAAATGATAGCCCTTGCTTCTGAAAAACTTGATAATTATATATATTTAATGTGTAATAATCCAGCAGATGAGTTGATATTGTTGAAGTTATTATGAAATGTCAGTGAATTTAATTTCCATTTTTAATATGAAAAAATATAGTTTTATAAGTATAGGTAATTCTATTTGTTTAGATTTTAAAATCTCTTCATCCTTACATTTGCAACTTAGTATACCCTTCTCATCCATTTTGAAGTCTTCCAGTCTAGCTAAGCCTGTTTCAAATTTTATATTCTTCACAATGATCCCTGCAGTGATGCCCACTAAAAACAGGTCACTCTGTTTTCTATTAGTCCATAATTTGCATGAGCATAGCCTCCACTTTTTCCGTTAGGTTGATAGATATTAGGGAATGGTTATATTAAAGGAACTAGACTTTAGTAAACATCTTCCATCATACTAGGAACTGTACTGGATGCATTATATCATTACATAAAATTAGTCAACTCTCTGCTTGAATATTCAAAGCATAAGGATGTTCAAAACTTTAAAGCTCACAGGTTCCATTTTTATATAGTTCCTACTTTTGTCAAGTTCTTCTCTTCCATTGATGCAAGATTTACATTCTTATGAATTCCAGCCAGTAGTTCTAGTTGGGCTTCTTAGGTAATAAAAGCTTAATATTTACCCAATATTCTACTTTCATAAAATACTTGAAGACAGATAGCATAGAATCTAATTAAATATAATTTAGTACTTAGTTTCTACTGCTTTTATAGATAGCTAACAAATAACCTTGAAGACAAACACATTCCTTACGTGATTTATATTTACTTATATCCTCTAGATTACCCAAATATTTCTAGGTACACAACCAGTGTTAAATAAATACAATTGGAAATTGAATTGAATTGAACTGGGTTAATTCTGTATACAAATTGTTCCTTAAAGTGCATATACCTAGGTTATAGCAACAAATATACATTTCTTTGTTGTGTATTTATAGCTGAAAACATTGTACTAAGAAGTATTATGATTGTAACATAAAATAGTTGCAACAAAGTGTATCTGTAAGTAATCCTATTATTACAGAAAAAAACTGCCTTAAAACAGACATGTCTGTATGAGTCAAAACCAAAAATGAAACGAAGTATTTCAGAGGACTGTTGTTTAAAAGTAATAGGACAATTACAGTTATTTTAAAGGATAGTGTATATTTATTTGCTCAATGTGAAATAAAATATTTTAAAATGTTAATTTATTATCTACTTTTTGCCCAAAGTATATTAGAAAAATATTACTGCAATTTGAATAGTCTGCATATTATGAGAAAATGCATAATTATATATGCAATAATCTGAGGCATTTAGTTTTACAAAGACTGTATAATCACCCCACATATCAATTTTTGGAATTTAAAATGTGTTGTTTTGGAATCAAAACAAAATTGGAGTCATGTATCTACTTTCAAAGAGAGATTTCAGAATATTGCAAGTAAAAATGACATTGTTTCTTTTATCAAATTGGCATAAATAGGATCTTTTATCAAAAAGGCTTTTAGATCTGCTATTTTTTCATTTATATGTGTATAATTACAGTATTTAGAGGTCTCTCATGCTGTGTTTGTTTCCATATATGGATTTTCAAATGACAGTCTTAAGCGGTAGAGCTAAAGGCAAACTATGCTAGCTACTCAAGGATTGCTTTCCTGAAGTTGCAGTGTGTCAACTGCTGCCTAAGAAATGGGTAAAGAGTGACTACTCAGAAACATGCATTGAGCATTAGCATGTTTTGGGAAGATTAATCACCAGGCCTGGAACTAAAAGTATTTTCAAATTATTTTGTTTATTATCCATTTATCAGCTTCCACATACACATTTATTTTTCAATATTTTAGTTTAAAAATTGCCTTTTAATTCTCTGCTTCTATGAAGTCACATACCCTACTTGTACTTTCATAATTTCAAAATCATTTTCAGTGTTCATTTTATAATATTTTATCTTAATAATTTACCTTAAAGTTCTCTTTTATTGAATAGGCATGACAAAATAGAAATTAAAATTATTGAATCATTCCAGCTAGCCCAGTGAATGATTAAGTGATTAAACAAACCCTTTCTATTTTAACATTTTAGCTAAAACCTAAAGGAAAAGCCACACAAACAGCAGGAAAAGACTGTTGCAAGAAAAAGGGGACAACTTCACAATTCTAACATTGGCCAAGTTTGGAAGTCACTTTGGTAAGAAGATATGTAGTGGGTTTGGAATTAGTCTTCTGTTAAATGTGTATTGAGAATAAAATTTTGAAAGAGTAAATGATCCCACTTAGCTGTCTATCAGCAAATGGGAAAGAAATTTTCACTAGTTAGAGATACAGGCAGTAGGGCCGGGCATGGTGGCTCAGGCCTGTAATCCCAGCACTTTGGGAGGCCAAGGCAGGTGGATCACAAGGTCAGGAGATGGAAACCAGCCTGGCCAACATGTGAAACTTAGTCTTTACTAAAAATGCAAAAAATTGGCTGGGCATGGTGGCATGTGCCTATAGTCCCAGCTACTTGGGAGGCTGAGGCAGGATAATCATTTGAACCTGGGAGGCAGAGGTTGTAGTGAGCCAAGATTGTGCAACTTCACTCCAGCCTGGGTGACAATGCTAAACTTCATCTCAAACAAAAAAAGAAAAAAGAAAAAAAAGAAAAGCAAAGAAATATAGCCAGTAAGCATTTATTATCTTTAAAAGGACAGGTTAATATGTTTTACTGGTTTTGTTAAACATAAGCATTAAGAAAGTTATGCTATATGTTCCACAATGTGCTTGACTGTCTGCCAAAGTGTGTATCTTAGGGACCCATAAGGGGGACCCAGGAACCGTGCTGCACAGCAAGAGGTGAGCAGTGGCTTGGGCAGTGAAGCTTCATCTGTGTTTAAAGCCGCTCCCCATCGCTAACATTACCATCTGAGCTCCACCTCCGGTCAGATCAGTGGCAGGGTTAAATTCTCACAGAGTGTGAACTCTATTGTGCTGCTCATGCTAGGGATCCAGGTTGAGTGCTCCTTATGAGAATCTAATGCCTGATAATCTGTCCCTCTGTCCCATCACCCCAGATGCACTTGTCTGGTTGCAGGAAAACAAACTCAGGGCTCTCACTTATTCTACACTATAATGAGTTGTATAATTATTAGTGTATAAATATATATACTATAATGAATTGTATAATTATTTTATTATATACTACAATGTAATAATAATAGAAATAAAGTGTGCAATAAATGTAATGCACTTGAGTCATCCAGAAACCATCCCCTCATCCCCACCTACTTCACAACCTCCATATGTGGAAAAGTTGACTTCCACAAAACTAGTTCTTGGTGCTAAGAAAGATTGGGACTGCTGGGCTATCGAGCATGAAAAGCATATACATTGCTGTACATGGAATGTACTGTAAGGATTTAGGTGTGGGAGGGATAATTGTGAGGACGTTAAAGGTTTTTTAATTGTATTTTTAAGTATAGCCAGTCTTAAAAGGATTTTGAAAAATTGTATCTGTTTCTACTTGGCCTCCTTTTTTTGTAGGTTTCTTTAATTATCTAACCCCAAAATATTTGAAATCTAATTCAGCTTAAAATGTAAGATTTGATTAGGCCAACTTCATCAAAGCAAGCAAAAATTGGAATACTAATATGTGTTTTATAAATGTATGCATGTATTTATTTATTGATCCATCATCAATGAGTTTAAAATATTAGGTATCTTCTCTGTGGCAGGGTACCCAACTCTCTTCATCGTCGGTGGCAAGTTTTCTCCATCGTTAAAGCTAATCTCTATGTATGTCAGAAATAAATAGTTCTTTACTATGAATGGATATCCTATCCTACGAGCTCCTAAGATAAAGATCACTGAAATGTAATGTTCTATAGCATTGCTGAAAATTACTTTCATAGTAATAACTTGCTGAAATGTATTGACATCGATTCAAAGTATAATAGTGTTTAAAAATAGTCTACATATTCTTTGGGGAAAGCATCTTGCAGTGGTTATTAGCATACAGTCATTTGGGTCATAAAAGCTGGGGTTTGGTTGTTAGCTCTGTTCCTGGGTAACCTTGGACAAACTAAACTTTTGAGACCCAGATTTCTAATATGCAAAATTGCAAAATGAAGGCACCTTATCAAAGGCTTGCCAAAGAATTAAATACAGAATGTGCAGACACAGGTACACAATGGTAATCAATTTTAGCGATTTTCATTTTTCATTTTAAAATGCATTAAATATTTGTTAGACAATTTCTATGGGTATAATACTAGAATGGAGTCTATAAATAATCTTGCAAAATATTTTGTAATTGTCTCTTACACTTGTTTCGGAATTTGTTTGGAAATTCTGAAGAAGCTAGAAATTACAGTTTAGAAGAATTAGCAAAGATTAGACCAGTGTATTATCTAATATCCACTTAATAACTCATGTAAATGGCCAAAAAGTGAGATAAAAATATCATTCAAATACATTATGAAAGACTTAATTAAAAAAGTATGGCATATAAAATCTATATTAATTGAATTTTTATATTTTTGTATTATGTGCAACAATATATGATATTGCTATATTCTACCAAAAGACATCCTAGTTAACTAAAGTCACTTAATAGAAAAGTACTCAAATATTATGAAACATGATAAAAATTATTAAAATAGTGCAAAATGTGTACATAATTTCTATTATGTAGACATTTTGCACTATTTTAATAATTGTGCAATTATTAATTGGAGGTTTAATAATTTAATAATTGGAGGTTTTGCTGAAATTATTTATAGACATTTTTTGCATTATTAAAGAAAATATTTGACTGTGGTAGGCTCTGGAGATTCCAAAAGTTGGGACACAAGGTCTCTGCTCTGAGTGTTTTATAATTTCTAGGAAGACAGAAAATATTTACAATTAGAAATTTATGATAAGCAACTTTATGTGTAATAAAAGCTTTGTGATTTTCTTTCAAAGGCCTGGGCAAAATTAACAATTACCTTTTGCTACATAGATAATGAAGGCATGAATTAGAAATGATAGGATCATAAAAAATGATGATGAAAGTTGGTCACTGGAAAATTATATTCTGAGACATAAACTAAGACTCTATTGATAAGTTATAGTAAATTCTTGTCATTCTATGTCCTGGGATTTGGGCAGAGCTCTTGGGCCTGTCTATGAGACCCCTGACTGTGCCCTGCTTGCCGCCAGCCTCAGCTGGTGCAGGAGATTTTATTTATCACCCTCTGTCAGAGATTGGTAAGATATCTGTGAAATACATTTTCACAAATTTTGTAATTGTGTAACTTCTGGAAATAGATACTGAAAGGCTTAGGATAAAGTCAATGACAGTCCTTCTTCAACAGTTAAAAATGAATCTAGTTCTATATGATTAGAGGAAAAAAATTTACAAAGATGTAGATACTCCACTAACTAGTTGGGTAGCCTCAGATAATTTATATAATCTCTCTAAATTTAAGTTTTTGTAGTATAATATGAGATAATAAGACTAGATTATCTTTCAAATCTGTGATTCTAGTCTCCTAGAATTTTGAGTCTTAGAACAGAATAGAGAAGCACCTCTCATAAACCTCAGTTTTGCTTTTATATCTAACTGAAGATTCGGAATAGAGTTTCCAGGTTATTTCTGAAGCTTAAATAATATTACACATAAGAGGTGCTTAACAAATTGCCTTACCAACAATAAGTGCCTAATTAATGTTCCTTATTGGCAATATTATTATGCAGCCTAGTAAAACTGAATCTTAGAAAATGGAGTAACTTCTTCCAGGATATACAGTTTTCTAAACAAATGCTAAATCACATTATAAGAAAATAGCGATGCAGTTGATATTATATTAGAAATATACCTTTAAATAAAGCCAGGAATTATAATGAAATAAGAAAAATACAAAGGAAGAAAATATGTTTGTCTCTCTGTGTTCACACATATAAAATTCGATCCAAATCAAGCTAATCTCAATTACTCTGTCCTCATGTTTGATAGTCTCTGTGTGCATGTCCCTTTCTATTCTAATATAATATTGAAAATATTAAGCTTACTGATATGTAAACACCCCCAAGTTATATTGTGTGATGTCATGTTTGTAAAGCACACATTCATTTACTAAAATTATTCATCATTTCCTATTTACATCTATTATTTCTATTGATAAAAAGCATTTCTACACATGAACAATTCGTTAAAAAAAGTCTAAAAAGATGAGCAGATTGATCAGTGTACTCTACACCCTTCTTAGTAGTAACTGAGTGTGATTTTTACATTGTATACTACCAGAAATCACATGTAGTGTGGTAGATGGCTGCCAACAGTCTTGTTATCCTTCCATAAATTACGTGGCATTTATGCCAATAGGGTGGTTTTGCAGTTTAAAAAAGATAACAAGGAAACTTTTCTTTTTTTAAGATGTTTTCTCACTCTGTCACCAAGGCTGGAGTGCAGTGGCGATCTCGGCTCACTGCAACCTCTACCTCCTGGGTTTAGGCACTTCTCCTGCCTCAGCCTCCTGAATACCTGGGATTACATGAATGTGCCACCATGACTGACTTTTTTGTATTTTTAGTACAGGCAGGGTTTCACTGCATTGGCCAGTCTGGTCTCGAACACCTGGCCTCGTGATTCGCCTGCCTTGACCTCCCAAAGAGCTGGGATTACAGGCATGAGCCACCTTGCAGCTGATGTCAGTATTTTCTATGATAATGGACTCACAAGGGATCTCAAATCTTTATCATGAACATATTTTATATCTTAAGTTATCTTCAAGAGACTTTGAATGTTAGGAGCTGGTTGAGGTGGGGAAGTCAGGACAGAAGAGGCAGCAGAGCATGACTGCTCTAAGTACAGGCATTTCAACATTTAGGGAAAACTAGTGTGGCTTGGAGGGGCACCAAGGGTGGTAGAAAGTGCGTGCTGTGCTCTCCCAAGAGGTTTGATTCTACAGAAACTCAGAGTGGGTGTGATTGTTGGTTATTCTGATATGGTTTGGTTTGGTTCTTTAATAGGTGGGACCCCTAAGAACTTGAATAATGTCCCCATGCCCCAGTTCTGTAAATGTGGAAGCAGGTGGTGGCAGCTGAGTGACTCACCCATTTAGGCTCTAAGCCAGCCCTCTCATTCAATATCCAAGCAATTCGATTTCTACTGTTGGGTGTACACTGCTTTACTAGTCTGTGGCCTGCTTCATGGTGTCAAAATAGCAGTGTCACTGTTTGTGGTGAATTCCCAGCAAAAGGAACAGATGGAATGTTTTAGCACCAAGATGTGTGATTTCAGATTTAAATGCTCTGCATGGCTATTTCTCATGATGGCACTTCCGAGTGATTACTATAGGAAAAACAAACTGTTAAACCTTGAAAAGGGGAGAATGTTGGATACAGCTCATGTGATCAATATCAACTACTAAGTTATTCACCTATGGGAATAACATGGGAAAAGTATTTCCCAACTTTTCTTAGGGTCTCCTTTATGGAGCAGCCCTTGTCTAGTCTCATAAAAACAGAAATAACATACTTCCACAGTTTGCAATATGAATTTTCTATTTTGATGTGCTCTGAAACTTGGTTTTCTCTTAAGACTAACAAGTAAATCATAGAGTGAATATTTTTCGATGTTGAAGTTGTTCTAAAAGTGTAATTTTAAAAGTTGTTTTGGGCCATGATATATGCCTTTGGAAAAGTTAATATGTTATTGAAATATCTACTTATTTTATCTACCACATGTAAATAGGAATATTTCATCTGTCCTTAAAAGCAAAGTGGAATATTTGCTTCTTTTGAAATGTCTGCGACTTTTTTTGTGTGTGTGCATGTTCTGTAACAAAGAAATACTTAGGACTTGAAAGAAGAATGTGAGCTGCTTGATTACACTGTAGTAGTAAACTGTGAATTAATGTTGTTTACAAATTATAATTAAAAGCCTAAGAAGAAAATGCATGTATGATTTTATCTAAAGAAAAGCCTCTGCATAAAAACACTCATGGAAGAGTTATTTTCAATTAAAAAAAGATAATTATTGTGTACCACAAAGTAGATGATTTTGTGTACCATAAACTACTATAGTAGTTTATCAAGAGATAAGACCAAGGTTAATTATTTTGAAAGCAACAATTTATTACAATTTAAATTAAATCATTTTAAATAAAATTATAATTTAAAATTAGCCTTTAAACAAAAGGTGTTTATTTTAAAAATAAACATTTAGAAAAGAATTATATATACCTAATATATAATTATTTAGAAGTTTACTGAAAGGTTATCTAGTTACTTCTCAATGAGTACCATTTAAAAATATTTATAATGAGGTTTGGGTTTTTTATTCTTTTCAAATTATGCTTATTTTTTAGTTAAATTTGGTTTTTGCAAACTACATTCCTTGCATATCATGAGGCTAAAGCCAGATATGTGACATAATATAAGAAAAGCATCCTATGAGAGAAAACATTATGAAGCTCTAAAACTACAAAACTTCAGCTATAAATTGATGAAAAAATGTCACATTGTTATTTTAGCACTTTTGTCTGGAATTTCTATGAAGAAGTAGGTGCAAAATGTTAATCTGTGGAAAATGTAGTGTACTTTGTGCATTGAGTTTTAAAATGACATGGAAGAGCTGAAGAATACAGAAAGGTTGACAGTTCACCAAAAATTTATTAAGTACATTCAGGCTTTTACCTCAAGTTTTGTTAATTACTAGACTTTTGGAATTGATAAGTTTGTTGTTGTTATTACTTAGAACTTAATATGTTACTATGTAGCCTTCCTAATTCTCTTTCAATATTACTACCAAATTTGTAAATGATAAATGATCATGAAATGAACTTACATGTTGGAAAAATACAGACAATATCATTCACAGGTATTAAGGACGTTTCAGTATGAGGAAAAAATATAAGCTTTGGACATGCAGACCTTGGAGTCCATTTCAGTTTGACTAATCAACATGTTCAGTTTATAGCATGTCTAATACTCTATATGTCTTTCTAAGAATATATGTGTTTGTATGCATGTACATGTGCATATATAGGCAATTTTTATTTAGTCATTACCTTGAGGAACTCTGTTGCTCACATAGTTGAAATTTCTTTGTAAATACAGCTCACCTCATCAAAATGACATACTAAAAAAACTTTAAGAAACACATTTGTAAATGACTTACATATTCTGTGCTTTCTTAACCCAAACATAATGTAAAATAATTCTGAGTAGTTAGGAATGTAACCATAAACACTTACCAAATATATGTTCCCAATTTACAATTGGGTCCCTATATACCCACTGTAAGTTGAAAATACAGTAAGTCGAAAATGCATTGAATACACCTAGATGACGGGACAACATGGCTTAGTCTCACCTACCTTAAACATGCTCAGAACACTGACATTATCCTAAAACGAGGCAAAATCATCTGGCAGCATGGTCCACTATCGTGCATTGGTTGTTAACCCTCATGATTGTGTGGCTGACTGGGAGCTTTGACCCACTGCTTCCTCCTAGCATGTGAGAAATTATGGTAACACAGATCGCAAGCACAGAAAGAGCACAAAATTCAAAATTAGGAGTATAGTTTCTATTGAATTAGTATTGCTTTCACACCATTGTAAAGTCAAAATATCATAAGTCCAGACATTTATATGCTGATTTAATTATGATTGCAATAATGCAATGACCAATCAGGTTTGTGGAATTACTTTTCCACCACAAAGTGACTTAAGAGTGCTGTGTTTTGCTATTTTTTTCTTATTGATGTTAGAATAATTTTTAAGTGACTGTTAACACTTAAATTTAAAAGGGCTTCTAAAAACCAATGAGAAAGATGATGGAAGATGTGTTTGTATTAGATGTAATAAACTTCCATTTGAACAAAATTCTGCCCACCTTAAGAGTTTCCTCTGTGTTTATGATTAATTTTCTTCAAGATTTCTGTTTGTGGCTGTTGTGGCTGTTGAGTTGCCATTCTTTTCCCTTTTTTTCCCAATGTGCTCACTCCTTCGGTCTGTCAGTTATTTTAAAAATATTGATTTTTTGCACAAATGTAATATGACTTTGTGTAAGACAGACCTAAATTCAACTAAGGGACTCTATTTAAGAATTTTGTGGAATTAGACATGTTTTTAATGTCTATGAACATCAGTTTTCTCATTTGTAAAATAATTGGGACATTAATATCTGTTCTGAATTCGTGGAAAGTACGTAGCACAGTGAATAGCACAATGTGGGAGGTGTTTAACAAATGTCAGTCCTCTTTGCATTATCTTTGTACAAAACTAACATGTAATTCGTAACAAATTTTAGGTATCCAGAATTTCTGTTAGCTCCAGCTCCCAGTCAAAGCCCTCTGTTGGAATATCTTTGCAGCTACAGGAGTCTTACTTGATCAAATGTAACCCTTTTATACCTGTATCCCTTCCACCCTTTCATTTGGTTGACTGAGTTCTTTGTATCAGACTATGACTCAATAGATTTTCCCTTTTCTATTGCTGAAGAAAACTCCATTTTCAAAAATTCCATCTTGTAGACAATTTTTATAGCATACGACCTATAAAAGAGAAAATGAGATACCATCCTGTGTTTTCAAGACTAGGTAAAGAAGTAGTAGGGTTTTGCACAATCCCAGGATTGATGGCAAAGTTTTCTTCCTGTTCAGTGACTCAAGACACTGACATGATCTTCTCCATCATGCATGAAAAGGGGAAAAATATCAAGGAAGGGATTTGGCAAAAGAAAAGGGACAATAGTGGTTAATTCCTGATAAACTAGGCTAATCTGCTTTTGACATGTTTAAACTCTGTCTCTTCCACACCTCCTCTTTGACTCCTTTTGAAACACATCTCTAAGAACCTCCCCAAAGCCCTCCTTCCACCTCTTACTTATCCACGCTGATGTCATCCTCTGCCATACTCCCTCATCACACTGTTGCCACATGTGTCCTGAGCCATCTAATGTCTGTGGCAAGTAAAGTCTCAGATGTTGCCATGAAGATCTATGGTCAATGAAATAATCAGGTAGATACAAAGACAGAGCCATTAAAATATTCATTCCCTCAACTGTTTTGCTTGAGGTTGAAAAATCTGAAGGACTGACAGCATCCCCCATTGTTTCTTTTGGGTAGTTAATAAACGCTTGGATTTCAGTTCTTGGAAGAGACAAGTGATATTTTGTTGACAATAGATCTTCACTTAAATCCCATCACTCAATTTACTCTCTACATCACAAAAAAACATGAGAAGAAAGAGAAAGAATCAGTGCTTTTTTGTCTTCCCTCTAAGGAAGAGATTCTCATAGTAGAACCAAAGGGAATATTTTCTAAATTTACTGTGGTGTTTTTCTGGGTTACTATGAAGGGGGTGGTGGCTGTTGACATTTAGAGGGTGAAAATCAGATGTTCTAGCTAGAACATCTTGCAGTCTGCATGTCTGGCCTACTCTACAAAGAATTTCCCACCACCCAATGCCTGTAGGTTTTTGCAATTGAAAAATCAGTTTACAAATATCTGAATCTAGAAACAAACTCAAACTTGTATGTAAATACAAAGTCTATTGCAGAGTTTTAATTTGCACTAATTTTCTAGACATAACTACAGTGTAAACAGAGGAAACGTACTTTGCTGAGGTCACAACTATAAGTTTTTACCATTTCAGAAAGTCAGAAATACAATGCTGCTTATGGTGTCTGAATGGCAAACACACCACCTGTGTGTCAGCCTACATATGTAGTTAATATATTCAAGGTGACTCTAGGTGTGAGTAAAACATCTGACTACTTGAATATGTCTTCTAATGTGTAGGTGCTTGAATGTTTACATATCAATATAAAAGAATCAGCATAGATCACTATCATTTGACTGCATTTTTCACGATTTACTTCAGGCTGAGGGACAGACTGTTCTGGTAGCCATCTGTTATTTGGTTGGCCAGAAGCAAGCTAGGCTGTTGGTGAAACACTATAAGAAATATAGTTTCCATTTTCTTTAGCATTTGTAGATAAGTGTTCTATGTTTAAATAATAATTATATAATTAAAAGTTTTAGATTCCCTTGGGAATTATTAATTGTAAGATTGTAACTTTCAAGAAACTCAACCTTATTTTTTTTTCACATTAGGTGGTTTTCAAGTGTTAAAAACAATGTTACTGAGTTCTACTGATACATTTAAATAAGCTGGTTTCCTTTTATAATTCATTAGGCATTGTTCCATTTTCACTAGAGTTACAACTTAGAAATTCTTATAAGACATGCATCATTCTACATAAGAAAATTTAAATTCAAATATTGCACAACCAAAGGTAAATTTACAAAATGAATTTAGTAAGCATTTTTAAAAACTCATAGCCTTTAGATTACTATTATTTAATATTATCGTCCAACGGGAAAGATGATCTCAAAGAGGACTCAGTATTGATTTTCTTGTTGGTATTTTAGAGATACTAGGCCGGGCGTGGTGGCTCAAGCCTGTAATCCCAGCACTTTGGGAGGCCGAGGCGGGTGGATCACGAGGTCAAGAGATCGAGACCATCCTGGTCAACATGGTGAAACCCCATCTCTACTAAAAATACAAAAAATTAGCTGGGCACGGTGGCGCGTGCCTGTAATCCCAGCTACTCAGGAGGCTGAGGCAGGAGCCTGAACCCAAGAGGCGGAGGTTGTGGTGAGCCGAGATTGCGCCATTGCACTCCAGCCTGGGTAACAAGAGCAAAACTCCGTCTCAAAAATAAATAAATAAATAAATAAAAGAGATACTAACAGCTGCTATGACTTCTGTTGTTTTTTCTTAACTTTGCACATACTGAGTTTGCTTTTTATTTCCTTGTTATTAACCCACACCTCACCATATTGCAATTAACTTTGACAATAAGCACTCCATTTAATGTATTAGAAATATTTGCAATGTGAGTAGAAACTCTTAGTAAGAGCAGGGCTGCTGTTAGATGATTAGAGGTCTGCCTGAATTAGAAAAAGTTACCCCTTCATATCTTGAACAGATGTAGGCCCAAAGTTCAGGGGTTAATGAAGAAAGGGCTTCCCTCCTTCCTTTCCTCTGGGAAGACACTGCCTTCACAACTTTGTGGGCAGTGTGTGGACTAAATTTCAGCCAGACACCTGCCCATTCAGTGGGGCATCTTCCTGCAAGGTACAAATTTTAGACATAGGCCTGATGATCCCTAACACAAATTTGGCTATGAAAGAAAAGTGGGAAAAAGAAAGAACACCCAAGTGTTCAATGAAATAGCAGTTATTCAGGAATGAAAGAAGCTTTCTAACAAGAAGGAAACAGTCGAAGGGAGAAATTAAAGATAGAAAAATCTATTCATAGCCCATCTAATTTCCCTGTTTTTAAAATTCAAGAGTGATTCACTCTACCACTTACAAGCAGAAAGCAAACATTACAACATAAATTACATGATTATGATCTATGTAAACTTTCACTTTGTATTACCCTAATTGAGTTCTCTTCTAATTCTGTGTAAAATAATACATCTTTTGATTTACGGTAAGAGAGAGCCATCCTATTATGAGTGTCAAATTTCGAGTATTCCCAAATTGGGAGAAAGAAAGGAAAGTGTTTACATTCATTGTATCATAAAATTTGAAATATGTATTTATAGCTCCTTTTAGAAAAGTTTAAATATAAGAAAATGACTTTTTAAAAGAAGTCCAGTGTCTAGAAAGGCATCCAGTAGTTAGTATGAGACTGAAGTACAGTTAGTTTCTGAAAACTCTGCCTTTTTGATATTTTTCCTTTGGGGAATAAATAAAATCATGTCTCTCAAGTGATTTTCCAAATCCAGAGATATGAAGTTACAGGATGATGAATTCCTAGGCTTCCACTGCTGTCTGTGTAAATGGTGTTCCTGGAATCATACTGTGTGGCTGTATGTTGTGACCCTCTCTGCACCACCTAAAGAATGACCTCATTGCTGATTGACTTTTCAAATTTCCTTAGAAATTGAAAACCCAGGCTGGGCATGGTGGCTCACGCCTGTAATCCCAGCACTTTGGGAGGCTGAGATGGGTGGATCACGAGGTCAAGAGATCGAGACCATTGTGGTCAACATGGTGAAACCCCATCTCTACTAAAAATACAAAAAAATTAGCTGGGTGTTTGGCATGCGCCTGTAGTCCCAGCTACTCAGGAGGCTGAGGTGGAAGAATCACTTGAACCCAGAAAGTAAAGGTTGCAGTGAGCCGAGATTGTGCCACTGCACTCCAGCCTTGCGACAGAGCAAGACTCCGTCTCAAAAAAGAAAAAGAAAAGAAAGAAAAAAAAATAAGAAATTGAAAACCCAAGGAATTTTTCTTCACATTTTATTTTCTTTTTATTATGTCAGTTTAAAAGTCTTTGAAAATAAAGAACTGAAATTCACTTTCTCCTGAAGTCACAAGTGAGAAAACAGAAATAATAGATTGGATTTTGCTAATGATATGCCTAAAATTAGATAGTAAGTTATTAAAATTTTAGTTTTCCATGAATAAGGACAAAAGCCTCATTTAAAAAAAAACTTGTCACATTTAAACTATGCTGTCTTGAGTCTCCTGAGAATTAAGTCCAGTCTTCTGTCACTCCTGTAAACTTACTTTTATTCAAATGACATAACCTCCAGAAGTATAAAATGTTGAAACTTCTTTTCAGAATGACTTGTATTATAGTTTTTCCCTTCGATGACATTGAAATACTATGCTTTATATTAGAACGCTAACAAATCTCTACTCCCCAAAAGAAATTAATGGTATTGTGATTCCTGAAATAATCTGTTTAATGAGTAAGAACATTTCTACAATAAGTTTATAGTATTTTTACTTTAGAATATCATAGACCTAAATTCTAATTTTATTCTTTCTTTTTTAATTTGAGTTGGAGTCTTCCTCTGTTGCCCAGGCTGGAGTGCAGTAGCAGGATCTCCGCTCACTGCAACCTCTGCCTCCTAGGTTCAAGCGATTCTCCGGCCTCAGCCTCCCATGTAGCTGGGACTATAGGCACATGCCATCATCCCAGGCTAATATTTGTATTTTTCGTAGAGACGGGGTTTGCCATGTTGGCCAGGCTGGCCTTGAACTCCTGACTTCAGGTGATCCTCCCACCTCAGCTTCCCAAAGTGCTAGGATTACAGGTTTGAGCCACCACACCCTGCCCTAATTTACTTTTAATAAGCAAAGTTACATTTTGTGTCATTCTTTCCCCATACACAAGTTTTTCATGACTTTCAAAAAATGTATTCATTCATTCATTTATACATATTATGTATTCATTCATTAATTAAAGATATGGTCTGTCTTTGTTGCCCAGGGTGGAGTGCAGTAGTGTGATCTCAGCTCACTGCAACCTCTGCCTCCCAGGCTTAAATGATCCTCTGGCCTCAGGCCCCCAAGTAGCTGTAACCACAGGTATGAGCTACCATGCCTGGCTAATTTTTATATTTTGCATAGAGAGGGGCTCTTTCATCACATTGCACAGGCTGATCTTGAACTTCTGATTTCAAGCCATCTGCCTGCCTCAGCCTCCAAAAGTGCTGAGATTATAGGTGTGAGCTACTGCACGCTGTGACTTTTAATACATTTTTTTCTTAAAGTCTGATTTCATTCCTTCCTGGTCTCAGGCTAAAATCTCTTTTGGGTTAGTGGATGAGTATGTGTGTAAAACTCCAGCTTACTTTGCTATTGTTGAATGGGCTGATATTATAGCCATTGCTGTTAATTGATATTTAAGTACTGAGGCTATATCATTCTAGAACTTCAACTCATGCTCTCATGTTAATTTGATATAAAAGAAATATAAGGAAGAGAGTGTATTTACCTCATTATTACTTGTTGTGTTATTTCTTCCTTCCTCTCTAAATCCAGCTTTTTTTGTACAGCTATTTTTTTCTTTTATCAACCTTTCTATTAACAACTTTTGACTTTATAACTGCAGCTAAATGGAAGATAAAACAAAATAAGGTGTGACACAAAACATGAAACAATGAATGGAAGGCCTTAGGTATGAAGGAAGGAAATGGCAGGAGGGAAGTCCCAGATGACTTTTCAAAACTTCAGGGTTGGCAGTAGGTCATGGTGGGAGAGATGTAACTCAGTGGATGGAATTGATGAATTTTGTTGAAACGTTGGAATTTGGACTGCTCAGATATAACAGAAAGCTACCAAATGGTGACTCTGCCAAATAAATTTACAAAATGTGATCCTGACATTCAGAAACTCAAACTCTTTCTGAGATGCTTTAGTTTATTTTTCATGGTTGAAAGAAAGTGACAGCAGCCCTATCCCCTATGATTTTGATCAGAAAAAGAGAAAGAATGAAGATTCAAGGGCGGAAAGAGTGACCAGCTGAGTCACATTTGAAGCCTTCCTGAAAGCCTCACCCAGTGACTTCTCACTACATAGCTCTAGCTAGCGTGATGGCACCTGGCCTCTCTTACTTCCAAATTAGGCAAGAACATATTATATTTCAGCTGGGCACATTACTATCCAAAACCAAACTGGGGTGTCATTAGTAAGACAGAAAATGAGAGTAGATACTGGGCAGGCAATTAGAAATCTTTGCAGCAAGACATTCGGGGAAGGTATTATTTAGAAAAGTACCGAAGTCTTTTTGTGTCCTTGAGGTGGAATGAATAGAGTGAGAAAAATTGCCTGTGTGCTGGTTTCCCAGTGGAGGTGCATGGAGAAATAAGAATTGTTTCCCTCTGCATGGTAAGCAGCTCTCCTTTTGCAGTTGTCCCTATTACTGATCATGGTCCCACAGCAATATAGTTCCATTTCTAGGAGAGGACTACATCCCAGAAGAGAAACTCCCACACTGAATTTCTACTTCTAAAATTAAATATATTTATACCTCGCATCACTACAAAAATTGTGCTTTAGTATACCATTTTTTGAAGGCAGCTGAACCTAAATACATCTATCCAAACAGGGGTCAAAAGAAGCAGACGTTCACCTTCAGGAGCAGCCATGAGTTTGTGTCTGCTGCACTGAACTTTCAATATCTAGGACAGAATTACATGCTTATTACATAATTATGATAAGACAATTTGTTATTAAATAGTTGCCAAAAAAATAGAAATAGGTAAAAATTTAAACCACTAACCTATAAATGACATACTTTCTTTCAAGAATGTTGTTCAGCTCAGATATCAGCAGATTAATGATGAGTATGTCTAAACCCCAATCCGTTGAAAGAAAGGTATAGCATGTCATTTTAAGATCTCTATAGCTTAATTTATTTTTAAAAAGGAACTTAAGAATATTATGGATTTTAAATAATTGAAGCAATATTTTTTACACTTAGACTAAATGTTCAGATTATTTTAGTTAGGCAAACATCACATCTAATTAAAGATATTTCAATTTACATTTCAAAAGTAAAGATTCAGTAAGGGTCTAGAATCATAAAGTAGGATAAACTAAGGCCATAGAATATTTATGTGTCCAGCCATAGGAAGTTCACCATTTATTGGAGGAGATAAACACACACATAACTGAATTTGGTTTTGATCTTCCTCTGACTTTTTCTATTAATTTAATAATGTAGACTTAATCATTATTAATATACTTTGTTCTTGTTAAGATTGGCCACATTATTTGCCTTAAAATTATTTACTGCAAAGGGATTTGTTCTCTTTAATGGATGGCTCTGCATTTTAGTATATGCCTTTGTCTTTGTGAAACCACCAAGGTCACCATAAGATATTGAATAATCAATGTGACATAATATGTATAAAGTAGTGAGCCAGAAAGAAGTTTTTTCGTCTTTATCCCATGGTCTTCAAAGCAATGAGCTAGAAAGTTTTGAAAGATTCTATTAATAAAAATGGTTCATCAGATTTTGGGGCAAATGCCTTAAACATTTATTAACAGCTAAACAATATATGAACTTTTCCTGAAGAAGAAACAGTTTCTTCCTAAGTAGTTTCTAGGTCATAAAGTATAATTCAGATCTTGTTATATGCACTGTAGAGTTCTTTTGTTAGAAACAAAAACATTGTATAGTCGATATTTACTTTTATAGGACAAACAGTTGTGTTAGTGAATGATTCACTAATGGTATGAAACAGTTCACTTAGTTTGACTTCAAGTACTTTAGCTTTTTCCTAGACAATTACAGTAATTAAAAGAAAAAAAACTGTGTAGCCATTGAATACAGATTTTAATTTCAGACAAATGATAACCCTGAAATGACCATTTCTCTTTATCATCAAAATACAGTTGAAGTCTCAGTGATTCAATTGCCAAGAATTCTACTTTGCTTGAATTTGATCGTGCTGCTTTCTTTTTAAAATACTGTAGTTGAACACTGGATCAGTAATGTGGCAATGTCTCTCGGGACTGAATTATGTTTAATTGGGAAGGAAGCACAGTCACTCTTGTTGTTTTTAGTTTATAAAGTAAGACTGTCAATTAGCAGGCAGTGCAGCCCAACTGGGGCCACACTGCACCACAGACTGTTTGGAGGAGATTCATAGTAACAAACAAGAGTTAAAATACATGTCTTGTGAAAGACCATTATAGGTGGATGGCTGGGTTTTTCCTGTCTTTTCATGCTGTAGCAGCATTATATTAGAAGGTGAAGGACACTCATATCCATAAAATAATGGCTTTTATAATGCAGATGATTAAAGTAGGAAGCCTACCCAATTCTATTTTTCCCTAGGCATATACCAGGATCAAATTTCAATTAGTGACCTAGGAACTGCAGGCTCTGTATTCTGTTATCAATCCCTTTAGCCAGGTAGAATCAAAGATTCACCTGTCACTCTAGACTCTCAGTGTCTCTAAGGAGGATTTAGAACAGACATCTGTTCTGTCCTGTTATGTTGACTTCTTTATACTGTCTGCACAATGAATTGGGAATATACACTGGGCATTACAAATATTCTAAAGTCCATTAGAAATCTCATTTTCTGTGGATGAGGATTTTAATATTAAATATTGATAGTGATGTTTGCTAATTTCTTGTTGCTTTGCTACAATAGGTCATTTAATGGAAAATTTTAAATATTCACTGTTGACCAGAAACAAATATATACATATATATATATATATATATATATATATATATATATATATATATGTCAGAATGGTTACCTTGAAGTCATTTTTAGATATGAATTGCATAATTTATAGAAATAAATATGCTGTCTTATAGGAATACATTTATCAGTAAATGGCAAGATATTTAGTTATATTTCAAAGATACCAAATTTGTTTAGTGCAGGTTTTACTTCTATAGTGCTCACCTTAATGAGCATCACAATAATGTTCTTTTATTTTTAAAATGATGCATTATAATCCCATCAGTGCCTTTGCCAACCAGTAAATTATTAATAAGATGCTGATCATGCTAATTAAGCTACTTTATTAGATTTTGATGGGTTTCGTGCCAGAAATTATGGTGGGGTGTTTGAAATATATAGAGTATTTTCTCCCAGGGCAAATCTTCCAGCATCATTGAAAACTTTACTGAAAACTCTTCATTGCTCATAACGTTGCTCACCTGTTTTCCAATGACATGATAGTCACTTTCACGGAAACATAATAGTATGCAAGTCAAATGTTTAATTTGCTGCTGCAAAAGAATTCACAATAGAATTCTCAATGTGGGGTTAATTACACAGTAATGAAAGAGTAAACCTATTGGGAAAATGCCCTGAGTAACATTGCTCTGTTTCTTACTGATAAAGATGTGCACGCTTGATTTATTTTTTGTGCTGGGAAATTCAGATGTAAGAGAAAACATTGAAAAGGTATGTGCACAAATAGTAAAAGTTTTTTTATCATTTGTCAACATGATGAGAAAGTGATGAGAATGGATAATTATTATATTACAGACAATAATTACAAAATAGTAATGTATAAGAATATAGCATTTCATCATACACAGGAGAACATGGTAAATTAAAAATCATTGATAACATAATCTAAAGAAGACATTGCTAATCTGAACAAAAAAAAGAGGAAGAAGTAATAAATATGGCTGGCACTCAAAATTGCCTCCATGTTTTACATTTGGAGCAATAATCTTGACCCTCTCTGCCTCTCAGTATAGTGTTACCTTGCTAGGTATGTTATGTTTACTCCATATATGTCAAAGACTCCACTGGATACTTTAAATATGGTATGTTACTAAGTATCTCAAAAAAATTGTAAGATTGGCAATATGAGCCCTACTTTATTCGGTGAGGAAAATGAAATTTTTAAAAGCATAAAAAGATTTCCTGTATGATATGGTTCAATTCATATTTGTTTCCAAAGGCTTTTTCTCATTCATTATTCTATACTGTCATCTAAATTAATCCATGTATATTGCAGCTTGTATCAGAAGCTTGAAAGTACACAGAAAGAATCATTCTCTGCCTAGATTTGCCCATCAAATTTGAGTGGACAGTGACACCAGCACAGTGTTAGGCTTCCTTTTAAATGACATTATTTAGGATAGAGGGAGGATAAACAAATAGAGCAAAACAATAGAACAGAGTCCAGAACTCTATCCATGCAGATATGACCAACTGATTTTCCACAAAGATACCGAAGTGATTTAACAGACAAAGGGAAATTATTTTAACCACTAGACTAGAAGACTTTGTATCCATATAGGAAAATAATAAACATTGACACTTCATACCATACACACAAAAGTAATTGTAGATGGCACATAGCCCTAAATATAAAATCTTAAACTCAAAAGGCTTCTAGAAGAAAATATAGAATAATATTTTCTGGACCTGAGCTAGGCAAAGATTTCATAGAAACACCCAAAGAGCATTAGCTGCAAAAGAAAACAAAAATGACTAATCAGGCTTTATTAAAACAAAACAAGGAAAACCTGTGCTCTTCAGAATTAAAAAAAGAAAAGAACAAAACACTAAGGGAATGATAAACCTAAGCTATGGGAGAAAATATTCACATTCTATATATATGACATAGCACTTGTACTCAGAATATATAAAGAAATTGTACAAATCAGTCATAAACAGGCAACACAATAAAAATGAGGAAAAGATTTGCACAGTTTACAAAGATAAATGTCTGATAAGCACAAAACATTTAATGTAATAAGTTATTAGCAAAACGTAAATTAGCAAAAACATAAAAAAATCAAATACTATTACACACCCACTAGAATTGCTAAAATTACAAAAGATTAACAATACCAAGTGTTGGAGAAGAGGTGAAGTAACTAAACGCACATACTGTTGGTGGGAGTCAAAAATGATGCAACTTTGAGAATCTCTTGGGTAGTGTCTGATAAAGTTGAGCATACAGTCACCCTATGACACATCAATTTCACTTCTAAATATTTACTCTGTAGAAATATAAACATGTTCACAACAGGACTTGTAAAAATATGCTTATAATAACTTTTTACAGAGAGCTAGAATATATTGCCTAACATTATTGTTATATAAAAGGGTTATAGATTTTTGCATATTAATTTTATATCTTTATAGATTTTTTATTTCTTTTCTTTGAATCTTTAGATATATTACTAAATAACTTTTATAGGGGCAATTTAACTCTTCTTTCTAATTCTTGTATTTTTGCTTTTGATTCTAGAATTGCTTTTATTAATACTCTCAATAGAACATTAAATAGTAATGTTGATACTGGCCCAACTTTAGATAGAAATCTACTACATTTTTTGAATTGATGCATGAAAAATTATATATATTTATATGCATGTCATATTTTAATATATGTAAACAATGTGGAATGAGTCAATAATGCATATATATATATGCATATATATATATATATATATATATCCCTGTTAATTCTTATTTTTTTTGTAATGAGAACATTTAAGATTCACTCTCTGTATTAGTACCTTTTCACACTGATATAAAGAACTCCCCCAGATGGGGTAATTTATAAAGGAAAGAGGTTTAATTGACTCACAGTTTAGCATGGCTGAAGAGGGCTCAGGAAACTGACAGTCATGGCCAAAGGTGAAGAGGAAGAAAGGCACTTCATCACTAGGCAGAAGGAAGGAGAAGTGTGTGAGAGCACAGGAAAAACTACCATTTATAAAACCATCAGCTTTCATGAGAACAGCTTGGGGGAAACTACCCCCATAATCCAGTCACTTCCCACCAGGTTTCTCCCTCAACACCTGGGGATTATAATTCAAGATGAGATTTTGGTGGGGACACAAAGCCTAACCATATCACTCTCTTAGCAGTTTCCAACTACACAATACATTATTATTAACTCTGGTCATCATACTGTACAGTACATTGTAGTATGTGAGTGTAGTACTCATACTATACCATAAAATGAGTTAGTACAAGAGGAACTTATTTTTCCTGTACTAACTCAAATGTTGTACCATTTAACCAATATTCCTCTATTTGGTGCCACTCTCCCAATCAATGGTAACCACCACTCTACTCTATGCTTTTATGAGTTCAATTTTTATTTTTTAGATTTTATATATAAATGAGACTATGTGGTGTTTGTCTTCCTGTGCCTGGATTATTTCCCTTAGCAGAATGTCCTCTAGGTTAATCCATGTGTTAATTGCAGCATTATTTGCAATAACCAAAATATGGAATCAATGTAAGTGTCCATCACTGATGAATAAAGAAAATATGATATATATATAAACAATGAAATACTATTCAACCTTTTTTAAAAATTAAGGAAATCTTTTGAGAACAATCATCCACAAATTTTATTTTACTATCATTATTTAATTTAAATTATTAGTTAAACTAGCTATTATCAGAAAGACAAAAGATAATAAGTGTTGGCAAAGTTGTGGCAAAAAAAAAAAAAAAAAAAACACCTCTCAAACGTTGTTGGAAATGTAAATTAGTGTCTCCATCGAGGGAAACAGTATTGAAGTTACTCAATAAATTAACAAAAGAACCACCATATGATTCAGCAATGTCACTACTGAGTATACACACAAAGGAAATAACATCAGTATGTCAAAAAGGTATCTGTACTTTCATATTTATTGCAATGTTTTTCACAATAGCCAAGATATAGAATTAGCCTATGTGTCCATCAATAGACAGCTGGGTAAAGAAAATGTGGTGTGTATAGACAGTGGAATACAATTTGGCTGTTAAAAAGAACGAAATTCTGTCATTTGGAGTAGCATACATGAAACTGTAGGAAATTATGTTAAATGAAATAAGCCAGGCACAGAAGGAGAATCACTGCATTATCTCACTCTTGTGTAAAATGTAAAAAAGTTGCTCTCACAGAAATAATAAGCAAAAAAAAAAAATAAATAAAAGATGTTTAGCAGGGGCTAGGATAATTGGGGTACTGTGGAGGTTGGGGAGAAATTGATGACAGGATACAAAATTTCAGTTAAATGGGATGAATAAGCCCAAGGGGTCTATTGTACAATATGGTCACTATAGTTTACAATATATTGTAGACTTGAAAAATGTTGAGAGTGGATGGATGTAAGGTGTTCTCACCAGAAAAAGGATAATCATGTGAAGTCATCCATATGCTAACTAGTTGGATGTAGTCATTCCACCATGCATACATACTTTAAAACATCATGTTGTACTGTACATTGTAAATACATACAATTTAAGATAACATAAAATAATACAATTACTTTAAAGTAACAGATATAATTTTATCTGTTATATATATACATTTTATGATTTACTCCCAGAGTTTTGTAGTGGCACAACTTCACATAACTTTGATCAAAATATAAATACCTTAATCAATTTTCTTTGGCATAATTCATCTTGGAACTTTATCTTCATGTGATTTCATGCATTTCACATTTTGTTGCATCATAATAAAATCAACCTGTGTATCATTCCTATTTCCATTTCACAAATTATGGAAATGTTTCATGTTAACAATTCTGTTCAATGTTTTTATGACCTTATTAACAAAAAAAAATTATCAAGTACTGTTAACACATTCCTCGCAGAGCTATGTTGAAGCAGGGTACATAGGAGAGCATTTTCGTATGAACTGATACTCACAAGTAAGAATTGCTTATAATCGCAGGAAGTATGGCCAAATTTCTATATGAAACATCTAATTTTACAAGGTCTGACTGGGTCGTCATTTATTTGGAAATAGTAGTAAGTGGAAAATCTGTTGCACAGCTATTAAGAAATGGGTGGATCATGTAGAATAAAGGCTTACAAAACCAGTAATGGGTTAGCAATCCCAAACATCTGAGACTATCAGGACAAGGAGAAATCTCTATTTCTGTAGCCTCTGATTTGCTCTATCTCATGTGGAGGGCCTAATGAAGGAAGGAAACTGCATTCTAAATGGTGCAGAACAAATAACCTAAAAGGGAAGTGCTTGGATCTTTATTACTTTGAAGACCTAAAAGACAATGTACTTTGAAGTTAGTTTCTTCTGGTTAATCTCTTTTACTTGATGTAGACACACTGCATAAATTCATTGTCATATGAATAATACAGAACAGCAATAATCTATTATCATAATGTTTTTAGGTATTCATAAAGCATATTTTCTATGTCTAAAGGAAAAGTAGCAGATTATTAAACTTCCAGTTTTATTTTATGATCTGCTCTGCCTCTTTAATTCATTCCACCTCTTTGTTTTTTGCAAAAAAACAAAACCAAAACCAAAATACCTTCGTGTGACATTATTACCAAAGAAGCAATTTGGAAAACACTGATTGTTCATTTCCCTTTTACATCCTTGTTTCAATTTGTATTTTGAGTACAGAACTTCAGTTTATAGAGACTGTGATTGAAAAGAGAGCTTACAATCTTCTTCAAATAGCTTTGCTCCGAGTTTTACAATAGATGGTTTGGAAAAATAGTGCAAGAATGATTGAGCTTCTAAAACAGTGAAGTAACAGTTATTTTTGTGATGTAATATAGCGATGTACACATGGTTCAAAAGGGTTAATATATCTTTCCCTCAACTCAGATTTTTAATTTTTGTTTGTTTTTCAGTTTGATACAAAACTTGCTATACTTAATTCTGAAAGCTACATAGTATTCTTTTTAATTGATTCAAGAATTTTTTTTTATCATATGCACCAGAATAAATACTTCAATAAGAGTAAAACTTCTTCTGCACGATCTTAGACAAAGATAACATGATACAGGCACAGCTCAGTCTCTTAAGCTCTTAGGTATTCTTAAAGCATTGACAGGGAAGTCAATATTGAGTTTCAGATAACAACTGGAAATTTGACAGTGCTCATTAGTTAGTTTTGTCTGACCCATGCTTCCATCAGTGCACACTTGATGCCCCAAGAGTCTCATGGAGCATTTAGAGCATATTATTATTATTATTATTATTATAGACGGAGTGTCGCTCTTGTTACCCAGGCTGGAGTGCAATGGCGCGATCTCGGCTCACCGCAACCTCCGCCTCCTGGATTCAGGCAATTCTCCTGCCTCAGCCTCCTGAGTAGCTGGGATTACAGGCACGCGCCACCGTGCCCAGCTAATTTTATTTATTTATTTATTTATTTATTTATTTATTTATTTATTTATTTATTTATTTTAGTAGAGACGGGGTTTCACCATGTTGACCAGGTTGGTCTTGATCTGTTGACCTCGTGATTTACCCGCCTCGGCCTCCCAAAGTGTTGGGATTACAGGCGTGAGCCACCGCGCCCGGCCCTGGCATATTCTACAGAATCATAGAAAGGAGTGGATGTCTGGCAGAGAATATGGGTATGAGGCTGACAGCTCAGAGATGCTGCTGGACTCACCTCATCGGTTTTCTGGGCACTATTCAATCTTCCAAAAAGTATCTGAAACCTCTTGGGCTCTTACTCTACACCCGATAAAAAGCATCTGTAGACCAAGATAACCTGGGAAGAGGGTATTCCTTTCCTTCTGAGCCAAAACAGCGAGTTTTATATTCTTCAGGGGGTTTCCTTCACAAGACAGTAACTCACAAATTAAGGATATTGAAATTGTATATTGGGCATTTGCCCTCTACTATTATTCATATTGTTTATAAGAACAGGAACAGGTAATATTATTGATTTACTGCGTCCAGCAACCACACATAGATATAAACTCTAATCGCTACCACAGAGTTTTATGGTAAATACTGTTTAGTACTACCTTTTCACAGATGAGAGAATTGAGGCTCTGAAAGCCTGAATAATTTGTGAAAAGATACCGAGCTCCTATGTGGTGAGACTGAAATTTAATCTACTTGCACCTAAAATTAGATTCTAGACTCTTCAATAGGTTATGCTTCCTTTGAGCTGGGGAAAGGTAACACAAATACATTTATTTTTAAGTCACAAGTACTAATCTTATTGTTTAAGACGTTTAAGTTGACTACTCCAAAGGACTGTGCAGATATTATCTCAAATTAAAGTGACGTTTCAGGGCAACAAGTACTAGAAAATTTAATACAACAAAGCAGTACATTCTAGTAATTGGGGGATCTTTTTGCCTCCCGTATCATTCTATTGCTATAACTATGTGTCCTGGCCAATCTTGATTACAGCATTTACTTGCTAATCCATCTTTTGAAATCACAGAAGAAAACTTGTGATATACATGTGATAGGCGAATGGCAACTGTAGAGATTTATATTCCTCTAATATTTTTACAAAAAGATAAAGAAAATTTACTTTAAAAATTACAACTTTCTATATGCTAAAATTAATTTATGTACAATATGAGCCTTAATTATTGTTATTTATTCACAAAGTTCTCCTCTACATATTGTTTTAAAGTAATAACTGCTTTACAGTATATCTTTTTTAATGGAATCTCCCTCTATCGCCAAGGCTGGAGTGCAGTGGCCCAAACTCTGCTCACTGCAACTTCTGCCCCCGGGCTCAAGTGATTCTACTGACTTAGTCTCCTGAGTAGGTGGTATTACAGGTGCCCCACCACCACACCCAACTAATTTCTGTGTTTTTAGTAGAGATGGGTTTCACCACATTGGCCAGGCTGGTCTCGAACCCCTGACCTCAAGTAATTCACCCTCCTCAGCCTCCCAAAATGCTGGGATTATAGGTGTAAGCTACTGCCCCCAGCTGCTTTACATAATTTTTATAGAACCTTTTCATTGAATCTACTAAAAGTTCATTGAAATCAACTGGGTAGAGTTTAAATCCAGCAATGAAATTCAGGCAGAGAAAGGCTATAAGTGACAAAAAGTAAAACAGAAAAGTGACCAAAGTGTTTTGGCTAAAAATTTAATATATTTAACAGTATGTATGATTCCTCAATCTAATTTAGGTCAAAATAATCAAAAATAAAATAAGGTGAACTATTTTTTTTTTTCAATGGGCAAGGTGGCGGAAATGGAATTTCCAAACATCTATATCTTAGGTCTTTATTATTCTAAGCAATTTTTAGTACCATTTGAGAATCCCATTTCTGTACTCTTCTTCAATAATAACAATAAATTAACGGAGTTTACAAAATAATCAGTGATAAAGAACTTTCTAGTGCAAAATTTTCTCTCTTTGTTACATTCTTCATCAATTCTCAAAATATTATTTAAAAGGAAAGGCTGGGCCAGGCACGGTGGTTCATGCCTGTAATCCCAGCACTTTGGGAGGCTAAGGCAGGCAGATCACCTGAAGTCAAAGGAGATCGAGACCATGTCTGAAATCTGTCTCTATTAAAAATGCCAAAAAAACGCTGGGTGTGGTTTTTCACATCTGTAATCCCAGCTACTCGGGAGGCTGAGGCAGGAGAATTGCTTGAACCTGGGAGGGTGAGGTTGCAGTGAGCCGAGATTGTACCACTGAATTCCAGCCTGGTCAACAAGAGCAAAACTCTGTGTCAAAAATAAATAAATAAATAAAATAAGGAAAAAATGGAAAGACTGTTATAAGTGTATTTGTAAGGAAGAGAGCAGACAAAAGAAAGAGGTCATTCACAAGTTTACACAAGATTGTTTTTATTTAGGAATGCCTTTCTTTTGAAAGCATGTAATTGATGTTTGGTGGAATTTAGTAAGTGCTCCAGACCCAGCTCTCTTCCGACTGATGGTTCTGAATGCATCTCAGTCACATCTGCTTTTATCCCAGCCTGTGACAAGAAGTGCTTTCTCTGAAAATAAAAATCTGTCCACATACTTCTGTTGATATTACCTTTTCTTCTTTGCCATATCCTTAAATTAGATAGAATTAGTGGTAAGTTTTCTAAGTGTTTAAAAAATTCTTTCTTAAAATTGGTGAGTCAACATTTATTCCCAGTAGGACTTTGAGACATCTTACAGGTATATGCCTTAAATACTTTCTCTTTTTAAGATTTGGTTTCTCTCACGACAAAATAAATGCAGTAACATTTGCCCTATTAAATATGTTCTAATACTTCATTAAATACACATTAAAAAACATAATCTTAAGTCCAGGCATTTTCTGCTCATGTTGCACTTACCTATTTACTCCAGGAAAAGTTGATCCTGAAGAGATGAGTTACTATTTTTTTTTAATTCTTTTTAAAGATATTTAGGGAAGGCAGTATGTATTTAGGTAGGTATGTACCTATGTGGTTATTAGGTTATTTGTTTGTTACTATGTTACTTACCAGCCCTCTATGATAGAGTTTATTTTGTTACGTTGTTATAGCAACTTCCTTGGCATTGTTAGAAGGGTGGATTTTCATTTCCTGAACAGCAACTGAGTAACAACTCTTGATGAACTTGAATGCCATCAGTAGGTCAATTCTCAGTCTCCTCATTTGACTAAAGAAGTGGTCTCCTCCCTGCTTTACTGTATAGGCATGAACACTGAGTTACCTTTTCACGATTTTGGACATTGATTTTTTTCTTATGACTCCCCGTAGGCTACCTTTCAGATCATTCTTCTCTACAGTCATACATTTAAAATGCATCTCACATTTCTATATATTTGATAAAAAGACAATTTATGTTTAGATCTTATCTTTCTGGAAGTTATTTGAGGTTTGTATTCCTAATCTTTCAGGTGGGACAAGTCTTCAGGAAGCTGTTAGGAGTTTAAAGACATAAGCAGTTTGTGTGGTGTGTGTGTGAAAAAACCCTAAGTAAACCCTACATATACATAAAGTAATCTACAAAATAGTGTTTTTGGCTCTTTGTATATATTTCTGTAAACATTCACAGTTTGGAATTAAAATATGGTGCCATTACAGAACTATAATCTATGATAATTATCCTTAAACTTCCAAACCGTGAAGCAGTAGAAAAATCTGCTGTGATTTGGGTAAGCTTTTTTCTTAATTTTCTTTGTTATCTTGGAAAAGTATAATATATTATTACTAATATATTTTTAAAGAATTTGTCCATGTTTGGTAGAGTACAGAAGACATGCTTTTAAAGTAAAATGCCTAATGTTTAATTCAGCACAAATAAAAAGAAACCGAAGTTGTCTTCATTCAAATCAGTTATAATTGTATTATGAATCAGCAATATTCCCAAAAGATGGCATGCTTGAATCATGGAATATGTGTTCTACCAAACAGTCTTAAAGTATGCAAACAAAGGAGGAATATTATTGAAATACTCTTATGACAATTGTCTTTTAAAAAAATTTTATGCAGGCCGGGCGCGGTGGCTCAAGCCTGTAATCCCAGCACTTTGGGAGGCTGAGGTGGGTGGATCACGAGGTCAAGAGATCGAGACCATTCTGAGACCATTCTGGTCAAAATGGTGAAACCCCACCTCTACTAAAGATACAAAAAATTAGCTGGGCATGGTGGCGCATGCCTGTAATCCCAGCTACTCAGGAGGCTGAGGCAGGAGAATTGCCTGAACCCAGGAGGTGGAGGATGCGGTGAGCCGAGAACGCGCCATTGCACTCCAGCCTGGGTAACAAGAGCGAAACTCCGTCTCAAAAAAAAAAAAAAAAAAATTTATGCATATTCTCACATAGGTTATGAAAGTTATCCAAGTATTTTGCTCTTGATTATTAAAAGTTAAACATTTCAAGTCAAGTCATTAGTACGTTTGACTGAATAATTGAAATATTTTTCAGCAATGTTTAAATTGCACTATGGCTTTTCTAGATTTTATAGTATTATATCTATATCTATCTATATGTCTTCAATTAAAATCCCCACTTTATTATGTCATAAAAATGAATTAATGTTGGAAATATTTGTGAATACATAAACATTTTGTGAGATACATATAGCATAAAACAAAAGCAAGTTATAATATACAAAAATAAAATATTTTCCTTTTGGACCTAGCAGCATCATTTGTGTAATGCATATGATAAAAGATATATTCGGTCATGACAGTTCCCAACATGTATTATGGTTGTATGTCAACCCTTCTTTTCCTTGCAGTATCATAGTAATCACTTGTGCATATTTTACAAAATTGAAACAATATGTACCTAATATTTAAGAGAATGATAAATTATAGAGTTTATTTTGTTATTTTGTGGCAGCAACTTCTTTGGCTTACATGTTCCCCTCCCCCCCTTTTAATTATTATTTATTTATTCATTTACTTTTTGTCTGTCTCCCAGTCTGGAGTGCAGTGGTGCAATCTCAGCTCACTGCAACCCCTGCCTCCCGGATTAAAGTGATTTTTCTGTCTCAGCCTCTCCAGTAGCTGGGACTACAGGCGTGAATTGACCACAATGCCTGGCTAATTTTTGTATATTTGGTAGAGATGGGGTTTCACTGTATTGGCCAGACTGGTCTTGAAATCCTGACCTCATGATCCACCTGCCTCAGCCTCCCAAAGTGCTGGGATTACAGGCATGAGCCACTGCTCCTGGCCTGTTTCCCCCATTTTTAATCTGTCTATTGCTAAGCATTCAATGGACTGTGCTCTCAAAGCTAATTTGTTTGGAAATTGGAATTTGTTTTCTATAGCTTGAGCAGTAGTAACTTTGGGTAAGGTTTCATACTAATGTCATAAACTTACTTAAATCATAATACAAATAAAATACTCTTAAAATTTTTTAAATGTAGCAATATACATGGTTGCATGTTAGTTATTAACCACTAGTTATTCACTAGAAAATAAACTTGGAAATGAATTAATGTTTAAGCTATTTAAAAAAAAAAACTATTTGACTGGGCCGGGCACAGTGGCTCATGCCTATAATCCCAGCACTTTGGGAGGCTGAGGGCAGGGGTCGATCATGAGGTCAAGAGATCGAGACCATCCTGATCAACATGGTGAAACCCAGTCTCTACTAAATATACAAAAATTAGTTGGGCATGGTGGTGCACACCTATAGTTCCAGCTAGTCAGGAGACTAAGGCAGGAGAATTGCTTGAACCCAGGAGGCAGAGGCTGCAGTGAGCCGAGATCGCACCACTGCACTCCAGCCTGGGTAACAAGAGCAAAACTTGGTCTCAAAAGAAAAAAAAGAAAAACTATTTGACTTATATCCAGTCAAAACACCTTGGATTGTTAACTCTGTTTACCTTAAGTAAGATCAGAATCAAGATAGAAGTGGTCATACACAGTGGAGCAAATCTTTCTACAGAAGAAGAAAGAGAAGGTTTAGAAGATACTGGGATTTAATGCTTGAGCGCCCAAGGGCTCTGAAGACCTCAGCCACATAGTGAAAGTTCAAATCTGGTACAAGAGCTGTGAAATGGTGAGAAATTAAAGAAGTAGTCGGAAACCACATGTGAGTAAGGTGAAAAACATGGAATAAAGTGGGGGAAAAGAATCAGACACTTTGGAGGATTTCTTCCCAGACATGAAGCTGGGGAGTTTTAATTGATAGTGACAACTGGGTGCACAGCAGTTGTTCTGTAAAGTCAATCAAAGGGAAAGAACTCTGTAGAACTCTTACAACAAGCCACGGTGTATGTTTTCTGTTTACCTCCTTCAACATACCCTGCAACCAAACCACAAATCCATAAACTAGGTGAATTCTAGTAGTGCTAGTATGAATTACTTAGACATGAAACATTTTACAGATAAATGACACTTATTGTTGGTCATATAAGTAGTGGACCCACATTAAGCTATTGTAGAAACACAGAAGAAGAGAGTAAAATCAAATTGGAGAGAATATGAAGGACTTTTAGATGGCCACAATGCTTTAGCTGAAAGTTGAAGAAAATAATTTTTTTTTTTTTTTGAGACAGAGTTTTGCGGTTGTTACCCAGACTGGAGTGCAATGGCACGATCTCGGCTCACTGCAACCTCCACCTTCTGGGTTCAGGCAATTCTCCTGCCTCGGCCTCCCAAGTAGCTGGGACTACAGGCGCGCACCACCATGCCCAGCTAATTTCTGTATTCTTAGTAGAGATGTGGTTTCACCTTGTTGACCAGGATGGTCTCGATCTCTTGATCTTGTGATCCACCCGCCTCGGCCTCCCAAAGTGCTGGGATTATAGGCGTGAGCCACTGCGCCTGGCCGAGAAAATAATTTTGTTAATGGCATTGTAGGAGTTGTGTGCTGAGGTATTAATGAGCACCTGCCTTAATTCAGGTGAGAAATATTACAGGTTTAATATATAGCTGAAAGGAGGAAAGGACATACACTCAAAAGTTATTTGAAAATCTAAAAATGTGTGGTTAAGAGGAAAAGGAGTTTGGAATGATGCTTTAATCTTCCTTGGGTACAACCGTATCTTTGTTGTTACTTTTCAAAGATACAAGGAAAACTACAGGAGGAGTGTGTTTGAGGAGAAAGACACTGAATTTTTGTTGGGACACAGCAGATTTGAGTTGGTCATTTTATAAGGGTTCTCTAGAAAGGCAGAACTAATAGGATAGATGTATATATGAAGGAGAGTTTGTTGAACATCGACTCACATGATCACAAGGCAAGGTCTCACAATGGGCTGTCTGCAAGCTGAGGAGCAAGGAAGCAATTACAAGTCCCAAAATCTCAAAAGTAGGGAAGTCAACAGTGCAGCCTTCAGTCTGAAGGTCTGAGATCCCCTGGCAAACCACTGGTGTTTAAGTCCAAGAGTCCAAAAGCTGAAGAACTTGGAGTCTGATGTTTGAGGGCAGGAAGCATCCAGTATGGGAGGAAAATGAAGGCTCTACGACTCAGCAAGTCAGGTCCTTCCACCTTCGGCCTGCTTTGTTTTGGCTGCATTAGCAGCTGATTGGATGGTGCCCACCCAGATTGAGAGTGGGTCTGTCTTTCCCAGTCCACTGACTCAAATGTTAATCTCCTTGGGCAACACCCTCACAGACACACCCAGGACCAATGCTTTACCTTCTTCAATCCAGTCAAGTTGACATTCAGTATTAACCATCACAGTCATGCATTATATATGAAGAAAAATTTAATAAAATATTAGAAACGTATTCTCAAAATTCACATCTGGATGGAGGCATGAATTTGAAATTCCCTATCCTATAAATAATGCAAAGCACAGAGACTCCCATTATTTTTTCTCTTTTCTTTTTTCTTTTTTTTTTTTTTTAATTGAGATGGAGTTTCGCTCTTGTTACCCAGGCTGGAGTGCAATGGCGTGATCTTGGCTCACTGCAACCTCTGCTTCCTGGGTTCAAGCAATTCTCCTGCCTCAGCCTCCTGAGTAGCTGGGACTACAGGCACGTGCCACTGTGCCCAGCTAATCTTTTGTATTTTTAGTAGAGAAAGGGTTTCACCATGTTGACCAGGATGGTCTCAATCTCTTGACCTCGTGATCCACCTGCCTCGGCCTCCCAAAGTGCTGGGATTACAGGCGTGAGTCACCATGCCTTGCCCTATTTTTTCTATATGTTGAAAGAGATCTTCCCCACTTTGCCTCTATATGTATCATCCTTAGCTTTCTCTACTACAGACTTTAGCAGTTCATTTTTTCCCCCAATTGTTCAATCCAAGAACATGAGGTCTTATTTGACTCTTCTCTCCTGCTCACATTTACTTGAAAGTCCTGTTAATGGTACCTAAAATATATATCTAGAGTTCAGACACTTGTCCCTGCATCCACTTTCTCACTCCTTTCAATTCATGATCATTTCAAACCTGAATTATTGCAATGACCTACCCATTGGTTTACCAGCTTCCAGCCTTTACACAAGAACTATCTTCAATGCAGCAACAGAACGACCCCTTAAGCAAAATTCAAATGATATTACTCCTCTGCTCAAAACCCTAAAAATGGCTGTCAATTTTACTCAGGATACAGACCAATTTTTAATATAACAAACATTTATTAACTATCAAAAAGATGAGTAATAACAAGTGTTGGCAAGCATATGAAGAAAAGGGAAACTTCGTGCACTTTGGTTGGAATGTAACTTGGTACCACCATTATGGAAAACACCCAAAGCTTCTTCAGAAATCTAGAATTATTGGTTCCAACACAGTGACTAATGCCTGTAACCACAGCAATTTGGGAGGTCAAGAAAAGCAAACCACCTGAGGTCAGAAATTCAAGACCAGCCTGGCCAACATGGTGAAACCACATTCTACTAAAAATACAAAAATTAGCTGGGCATGATGGTGTCCACCTGTAATCCCAGCTATTTGGAGGCTGAAGCACAAGAATCACTTGAACTCAGATGGCAGAGGTTGCAGTGAGCCAAGATGACACCACTGCTCTCCAGTCTGGGCAATAGAGTGAGACCCTGTCTCAGAAAAAAAGAAGAGAAATTGCAATCCAGCAATCCCACTTTTGGATATACATTCAAATGAATGAAATCAATATCTTAAAGGGATACCTGCACTGCTGTATTCATTGCAGCATTATTCACAAGTGGCTGAGATATGGAAACAAACTAGGTACCTATCAATGAATGAATTAATACAAAAATAATGAGATATATATAATAAAATATTGTTCAACCATAAAAGAGAAGGAAATCTTGCCATTTGCACAACATGATTGAACCTGGAGGACATTATGTGAAATAAAGTAAACCAGACACGGAAAGACAAATATTATGTGATTTCACTAACATGTGGAATCTAATCATATTGGTCAGGCTGGTCTTAAAATCCTGACCTCCTGATCTGCCTGCCTCAGCCTCCCAAAGTGCTGAGATTACATGTGTGAGCCACTACACCAGCCTTTACGAATAACTCTTAATCTCTTTACAAATTCTCTCTTGTCAGTTAGTTTTAATTGTTTGCATAACTCTGAGAAAATCATATCACAGCAAAGGAAGAAGGGTGGCTGTCTGGGGATTAGGGGTATGGGAAATGGAGAAATGTTTTAAGCTGAATAGGTTCTGGGAATCAAATGTACAACATGGTGACTATAGTTAATTATACTATACTATATATTTGAAATTTGCTGAGAGTAGATCTTAAGTGTTCTTAAAAAAAATAAGGTAACAGATGTGTTAGCTTGAATATCACTAATTTTTTTATGTGTGAGTCATGGTGCCTCTAATTTTTAAACATGGTTTTTGTGATCATATGTTAACATAGAAAATATGAAAATATTAATAAAAAGTTTAGAAAAATTGAAAGAATATGATTAGGTTGAGTTAACTATGAATGGTTTTCAAAAATTAGCCAGGTGTGGTGATGCATGCCTGTAATCCCACCTACTTGGGACACTGAGGCAGGAGAATCACTTGAACCTGGGAGGTAAAGGTTGTAGTGAGCTGAGATCATACCACTGCACCCCAGCCTGGGTGACGGGGAGAATCCATCTCAAAAACAAACAAACAAACTAACAACAACAACAACAACAAAAGTCTGGGCGCAGTGGCTCACGCCTGTAATCCCAGCACTTTGGGAGGCCAAGGAGGGTGGATCACGAGGTCAGGAGTTCTAGACCAGGCTGGCCGATATGATGAAACCCCATCCCTACTAAAAAATACAAAAAAATAGCCAGGCATGGTGGTGTGCCCCTGTAATCCCACCTACTAGGGAGATTGAGGCAGGAGAATTGCTTGAACCCAGGAGGCAGAGGTTGCAGTGAGCCATGATTGTACCACTGCACTCCCGCCCAGGCAACAGTGTGAGATTAAGTCTGAAAAAAAAAAAGTGTTATAAAGAGTTATTCATATGTGTGGATACTCACTTAGCAAGGGAACAGCTTTCTGAATTTTTTGTTTGTTTGTTTTTCATTATAGTCTGCCATATTGAGTAGAATTTTCCATTAAAACTTTTCCTGATTGATTATCAATGGACAAGCACCAATCCTTCTTACGTTTAAATAACCTCTCTAGGCAAACAGGAGCTAAGGAGAAAAAATACATATATTTGGGACAAAAAAATACTTTATAGTACAATTAGGTAATTATTGCCTTTGGTAGTTTTGTAAATTTAATTTTGTTTCTTTGATCGAGCCTATGTATTTGATACTGGTTATTTAGCGGTGCTGAAAGAGGGAACCTCCAAAATGAATCACGGATGACAAGTATACATAGAAGCAGGTAAGAAAGCAGCAAAATAGTTAAATAGCTGAACGATTATCATTTGTTTTTTTTTTAATCTAACAATTATAATCATTGTAGTTCAAGATTTGTTTTCATTAACTCAAATAATATTTTCTGGAAAGCTATGAGCAAGTGTTTTATGATTTCTAACTCTTTGATATAAAAAAATATAAATTGGCCTGTTTCCTTTTTCATCAAGCACGAACAACAGTTTGGGAATTTCCTTTGGCCAAAATTTCTATTAAAATAGAAGAGAAAAGCTGTGTTTTCTTAAATGCTCTAGAAAATATATTATAAAACATATATAAAATAATACAAAACATAAGTAAATTTAATAAACTATTTTAAAAATATTAAAATAAACATCATATATTTTTAAATGATGTGTTGCTGTCTTTAAGGTGCTACAGTGGTAACAAAATTTAAATTAATTAATATTACATTCACCTTGAATACTTCATTTATTTTATGTCATTAATTCAGCTACAAATTACAAACTAAACAAATTAAAATTTAAAATATTGAAAAAAAATTTTAATGACAAGCTTGTTTTGTCCCTTTACTTCTTCTATAAATTCTTAAAAAATGCTCTGAGTTTCCTTTTTTATTGCTTATCATTTAAAATATAATATTTACTTTGGAAGTTTCTTATTTTTTAAATATCAGCTCATGTTATTTATTTGGTTTTCTTTTTAACCTACCATCCTTATATTTCTTACAACTTGCTTCTGAAAATATCTATTTCTTCTGTTCAATCAAATAGCTCTAAACTGGGATAGTTTGCCTCCCAGGAAACATCTGGCAATATTTGGAGAAATATTTTGTTGTCACAACACCAGGGACAGGGATGCTACTGGCATCTAGGGTGTGGAGGTTGGGGATACTGTTAAATATCCTGCTGTGTACATGACAGCCCTCAGCGCAGAATTTTCTAGCCCAGCATGTCAATAGCACCTAGGTAGAGAAATTCTTACTGAAACATACACTGCACAGCCATCTTAGCAGTCTAGATTTCTCTACCTTCCAAAATTTTTATTGAATTTATTCTCTTTTGTGACCAGAAAATTCCTGATTTTTCTCTTCTCTTTCTTGTTTTCATATTTCTCAGATTAACAATTCTGGCTATGATTTGAATGAGGGGCATTGCCTTTGGAACCATGCAGTTACCACCACACTGGATCTTTAATAATTACTTAAGTTCTGATAATTATGTATTTTCAGTTATCTGTGGATAAACTGAAGAATCTTGTAATTAATTAGCAACCATGTGTAGTAGACTGTTAACACTTGCTAGGAATGAGTGGGCTGTTTCAGAACTATCAATTTAAAAATTCTTTCTTAGTGTTTTTCAATGAATTTTCTTTGGAGTACAGAGTTGCAAGATCCTCTGCAAGGGAAAGATCACAGTCTGACAGATCTGGAAAATGCTGACTCTTTTGTCCAAAGTAGCTCTATGTTATTTACCAATGAACCCCAGAGGTCCTGAACTACTGAAACCTGCTTAGTTCGGCTTTCTCCAGCTGTGTGTTGTTTGTTTGTTTTTTCTTTTTCCTAATAACAATATTTTGTTTTGTTTTAATCCCTTAAAATTCCTATTAACATCAGGAAATATTGATATAATCCTATCTGCTTTCACATGATTCTAAATGTTCAAATCTCACCAGAACAAGTATAAGTACATTTGCTCAAAGGATAAAAAACACTGGTATTTTTAATGAATTAAAATTAAGTGTAGAGAACTTTGTATTTAGATTTAATTTTGCTCAGTTACTTTAAGCTGTTTTTATCTTATTATACATTATTAGAGTAAATTTATGTTTTTATGTAATCTCATATTAAGGATTGAATAATACACTTTTTGAAGTTTACAATAGCATAGATAAGTATATTATATATAAGGATATGTATCCTGTTTTAATTTTCTTCAAGCTTTTTTAATAATTGAATTTTTCAATTTATTTGCTATAAACATTGACATTTTAGAAAATAAACTGATGTAACACTATTTGCTTTCTCATATAATCTGACCCCCACTTACAAACATATACCTTGGCTGTGTCGTTTATAGCATGATAAATATACATACATATGTTAGGGTATAAGGTTAAATTGAAATCTGTGATGCTATATGATGTATGGTTTCTGACCTCTTTGACAAAATTAACTGCCCCATAAAGTTGCTATCACTCCTGTAATTTTATAACTTATTTTGTGTAATATTTGGTTATATCTATTTTCTTTACAGAACAATAATTTCTTTGAGAACTGGGACTCTACAAATTGCTCAATACTGTATAGTGTATCATATAGAAATCCTGAAAGAATGTCTTGCATATCAATATACTCAGCATGTGTTAGTTGAAAACAGGTGATGATACTCCTGACTTCTAGGAGCATGCAATCTATATCTGGATAAAAGTGTGCTCAAGGATGGCTGGGTGCAGTGGCTCACACCTATAATCTTAGCACTTCGGGAGGCCGAAGCAGGTGAATCACCTGAGGTCAGGAATTCGAGATCAGCCTGGCCAACATGGTGAAATTCTGTCTCTACTAAAACTACAAAAATCAGCCAGGTGTGGTAGCACATGCCTGGAATCCCAGCTACTCAGGAGGCTTAAGCAGAATTGTTTGAACCCAGAAGTTGGAGGTTGCAGTGAGCTGAGATCTTGTCACTGCCCTCCAGTCTGGACAACAGAGTGAGACTCTGTCTCCAAAAAAAAAAAAAAAAAAAAAAAAAAAGTGTGCTCAATGCAAAGCTCTGAATGACTAAAATGTCTCAATCAAGAATATCCACAATAAATAAATAAATAAATCCAGAAGCTGTGGCTCACACCTATAATCTCAAAGCATAGGGAAGCTGAAGTAAGAGGATCATTTGAAGCTAGGAGTACAAGACCAGCTGGGCAACAAAGTGATACCCTATCTCTACAAAAAATAAAAATAATAACTATAGATGATGACACATACCTGTAGTCCCAGCCACTCAGGAGGCTGAGTCAGGAGGATTGCCTTGAGCTTTGGGAAGTCTGCAGTGAGTTGTAATCCTGCCATTCCACTCCGGCCTAGGTAACAGAGTGAGCATTGCACTCCAGCCTAGGTGACAGAGTGAGATGCTGTCTAAAAAATGAAAAAAACAAAACATTCATAATAAGAAATGTAAGATTCTCCATGAACTTCACTTTTTTGGGCTTAGTAACTTGATTTTTACCACCAAAATTCATTTAAAACTATAGGCCAGGTGCAATGGCTCATGCCTATATCCCAGCACTTTGGGAAGCCAAGGCAGGTGGATCACCTGAGGTCAGGAGTTCAAGACCAGTCTGGCCAACATGATAAAACTCCCATTTCTATTAAAAATACAAAAATTAGCCAGGCATTAGTGGCAGGTGTCTGAAATCCCAGATAATCAGGAGGCTGAGGCAGGGAGAATCGCTTTAACTTGGGAGGTAGAGGTTGCAGTGAGCTGAGATCACAACACTGTACTTGAACCCAGATGACAGAATGAGACTCCTCCCAACAAACAAACAAACAAACAAACAAACAAACAAACAAACAAACAGCAAGAACAACAAAAAAATGACTATAAAGAAGGCAGTCACAGGAGGAAATAATAAATTACTTATTTCCTGGACAAATAATACAGTACTTCATAGATGCCCCCAATTTTCCCATTCATTGCCAAAATTGCATAAGTTTGTAAAATCCAGGATTACATGGAGTACAAGTGTCACAGATGTTGTTTGACTCATTCATTCATTCATTCCTTATTCATTCAACATGAATTTCTCGTGTTTTAGGCACCAAGCTATGGGCTGAAACCAGCTGTTAGAGAATGAGAAGTATCCAGATTGTTAAGGAAAAAAGGGGTAGATCATCTGGTTAGTAGCAATAACGGTAATGGATCCCCGGAGGCAGAGTCACCTCAGGGAATATAAAATGCATATTAATTTTAATCGATAAGGAGGTTGATACTGTAAATCATTAAAAAATAAATTTGAAAATGTGAAATGTTGACAGAAGCACATGGCAACCAGTCAAGAAGGCTAAGAGGCAGTTTTGAAGCCACTACAGGGTATTCTTTGAGGAAGGGAAGGATAAAAGCTGTTTTTTCTTTACCCATTCTATCATTGATGGGCATTTGGGTAAAGAAAATGTGGCACATATACACCATGGAATATTATGCAGCCATAAAAAGGCTGATTTCATGTCCTTTGCAGGGACATGGATGAAACTGGAAACCATCATTGTCAGCAAACTGACACAAGAACAGAAAACCAAACACCACATGTTCTTGCTCATAAGTAGATGTTGAGCAATGAGAACACATGGACACAGAGAGGGGAACATCACACAGTGGGGCCTGGGGGTGGGGGGGCTAGGAGAGTAATAGCAGGGGTGGGGGACTAGGGGAGGGATAGCATTAGGAAAAATACCTAATGTAGCTAACGGGGTGATAGATGCAGCAAACCATCACCATGGCACTGTAAACCTATGTAACAAAGCTGCACAATCTGCACATATACCCCAGAACTTAAAGTATAATAAATAATTTTTTTTTAAAGTTCTATGTTTAGTTTCTGGTTCTGCCTAATACATCCTTTAACAAGGCCATATTGAAAGAGGATGGTTAAGATGGGGCTGTTCAGTTGGGAGTGAAATTAACCGTTAATGACTCATCTCAGCATGATGGGCAGAGATATATTACATAAAACTAATATCAGAAAAGAATAATCTTTGTAGCTCTCACCTATGATTACGTGGTTATCATGAATTTTAGATTCTGCAAAGAATCTTAATGATTGTGAATGACTGAAAACCATTAAGGAAACTTTAGAGACTTTCTGGATAAAATGTTATTACTGAGTAAGTTAATATTATTAGGTAAATATGAATGAATATATCCTTAGTCTTTATGTGCTTTTTCTTTTTCAAATGCACAGCCTTTAGTTCTAAGTTTGGATTTTCCTCTGTAATACTACAATAGCTATTTCTTTGTCTGTATCTCTCTTCCCTCCTCATGCCATTCTTTCCAATATCCCTTGTCTGTCTGTTTTTCTTTCTTTCTCTCTTCTTTTTCTATTGTTGCATCACTGGTAGTAACCCTATTGTAGGATTATAGTTGTCCAATATTTGGTGGCATTGGCTTAGGTCCCTAGTGGGAGCTATGGAAAGTATAGAAAAATGAAAAGAGACTCACATTATTCTAGTGCTATCTCTCACTTTCCACATCTACAGTTATTGCTACCTTTGGGGAAATTTACATATACTGTATATGGAAATATATAATTTAGAAAAACATTTAAACTTCTTCCTTTACATGTTAGAATAAACAAAAGTACTAGTTAAGAAATTATTTCTGCGCTAAATGATGAATTGGTCCTCATAATGTCCTGTAGGTATGGCATATTGAGGGACAAAAATTTTAAGTCCAATTTTAAACTTCCAAGTGTTGAAGACTCATGTGTTTGATAATTTGATAATGGTGAGGGGAACAGAGCAAATAATTCCCTTTTTTTGTCTATGGATCATATTGCCTCTGAGTTCCTTTAGAAAAATACAAGTTAATTAAGCTTAGGGATTGGGGGCATAAAAGAGGATAAAAAGAAGAAAAATAATTTAGCTTTCAGAAGATGAAGAGTACTAGGAGAAGTGGTTTTGGCTGTCATTTTTTATTGAAATAAAAATTGACAGAGAATTTGGACATCCTTTGGAAAGTCAGGCAAAGGAAATTCAGCTTATTATAAACAGGTTAAAAATCAGAGTATCCAGCTCCCTGGGAATCGGTAGAAATTCTTCATGAAGCTGAATTCCGTTTCAGTGCATCTCTGACTCATTTTGTCATTTAAATATGTGGGATACCTACTATACACCAAGCACTGTTTTAGCTCCTGGAGATTCATATAGAAATGATCCAGATAAGTTCCTGGCCTCTGTGCAACTGACATTCTCATGCTTTATTATTAGGCAAAGCATAAGCAAATTTGCCATTGTGTGTTCTTAATTAAGAAAATTGGATTTTAAAAATCTAGAAAGACTATCTTTGGGTATTCTTATAACTTACTATTTAACATAATACACCAGTTGAAAGGTTTTGTGCTTCTAGTTATAGCCACAAGTGGCTTCATACTTTCACAAGGGGTCAGAGAAGACAGAAAGCCAGGAGGCAGTAGGGACAGAAGGGTTGCTCTGAAAAGAGAAAGTTTTAAGCCAGTTTTGCCTGAGAGGTTAGAGATCCATTCTGCTCTCTGTCCTTGCCACAGTTTCTGCTGCCTTTCACTCTAGCCCCTAATGCTCAACATGCATCATTCTTTGTTTCCACTCTGCAATCCTTTCATGCTGCTTATTCAGGGGTTGTAAATTTTGGATGACTCTAATGTCTACAGCATTTCCTGAATTGTACATCTGGACAGTATTGAAGGGCAGCGGGGCCTCCCAAAGAGCCTGTTTTGCTTGACTAAGTTCTTTTGCTGTATTGATTTAGTATAAGAAATTCTGGGATAATGTTCAATTTCTTCATGGTTCTTAAAAATTTCAGGCATCAATGAAGGCTCTGTATTTCAGGCAAGAGATACAATATGAAGAAAAAAAAAGACAATTGTCAGCTTGTTCAAACACACAAATCTCTATAGGTTGACATTTTCTTAGGATTTCTTAGGATAATGTGAAATATTTTCTTCTTTGGGTGTTCAACTCATTTGCTCTTATAAATGAAAAAACAGCAGTAAGAGCCAGATTGAACCATACCAGCTGTTACACTATTAAAGAATGCCTCAAATTCTTAGTGTTTATTTCTAGTTTAGTTGGTACTAGATTTCTCGTCACATGTCAGGTTATGAAAAAAAACAAGCTGACAAATCAAAAGGTTGACTTCCCAATATCTTCTGATAAAAATAATATGTGAACTATTCTCTCTGTAGCACAAGAACATGTATTTATATGTAAGAAATCCTTTGGCCCTTCACTCTTTGGTTATGTGCAATATTGGGTGCATCCTCATGGTCTTTCATTGAAATTTTATTTTATTTCTTTTTACTTTTCTACATAGAGAGTTCTTATTGTTTTTGTTGTTTCATCAATTTTAGAAGCCTCCAGTTTTAGAACTAAAACAATCATATTGTAGAGATTTCAAGATCACCAAGCTTAATCCTTCTTCTCACTTACGAGAATGTCCTTTCTTTCATTGAATGTAGTGTAGTAGCATTGAATGCCTTTAGGTTGCTTGTATTTTGTCTTATTTCTTAAACTACTGGACTATATTCTTTACATACTTGTATTTCTATTTTGTTAATATTTAGATCTATACTTTATTTGTAGCCACTGTACATTTTGATATATCAGCTTTATCAAACATGCTACTAAAGATAAATTATGTCATAGTTTGCTATTTTCTCATTGGATATTACTCTCTACAAAGCAGAACGTCAGTTTTGGGCATGTTTGATTAGTAATTTAAGAATCCTTTCTATTTACACAAGTAGTGAACTACGTATCCCCCATTTGGCCTCCAGTGTGCAATTCTGTGTGAAAAAATCCTATTTTTTTTAATGCTAACTGTTGAAATCTTCAGGTGTCAGACATTTAGGTGAAAATAGTACATCTGCTAAGTTGTTTCTCAAAATATTATGTATTTTATGCAAAATTGAATGGTTCATCCACAGGTAGAATACAGAGAAACAAACATGGAAAATTATTCTTTGAGTTATGCTCTTATAATCATCCAGTTGGTTCTGCTTATAACTAAGGCTAGATCAAAGGCCTGAGATAATTTAGCTAGTTTCCTATCTAGGTACAGCTAGACTTGGTCTAAAGCCACCTAGAAGCTCTGTTACTTGCTATGATTTGGGGCTGCCATTATCCCCCAATGCTGGCTGTACAGTAACGAACAAATCAGGAAGTTAAAGATAACCACGGCTTTTGCAAAATGCAGATTTTGCTGACTGAAATAAAGCAAGTGATGTGTCAGTCATTTAAATTTTAAATTGGTTTAATTAGTCTGCTTCTCTTGTGATCACCTAGTTAACATAGTCTATATTGGGGAACTAGAAGTTTTTTTTTTTAATTTTTATTGCATTTTAGGTTTTGGGGTACATGTGCAGAACGTGCAAGATAGTTGCATAGGTACACACATGGCAGTGTGTTTTGCTGCCTTCCTCCCCTTCACCCACATGTGGCATTTCTCCCCAGGCTATCCCTCCCCAGCTCCCCCCCATTGTCCCTCCCCCATTCCCCCCAATAGACCCCAGTGTGTAGTAGACCCCCGCCCTGTGTCCACGTGTTCTCATTTTTCTCACCCGCCTATGAGTGAGAATATGCGGTATTTCCTTTTCTGTTCTTGTGTCAGTTTGCTGAGAATGATGTTCTCCAGATTCATCCATGTCCTTACAAAGGACACAAACTCATCATTTTTGATTGCTGCGTAATATTCCATGATGTATATGTGCCACATTTTTCTAGTCCAGTCTATCATCGATGGGCATTTGGGTTGGTTCCAGGTCTTTGCTATTGTAAACAGTGCTGCAATGAACATTCGTGTGCATGTGTCCTTATAGTAGAAAGATTTATAGTCCTTTGGATATATACCCAGTAAAGGGATTGCTGGGTCAAATGGAATTTCTATTTCTGGAACTAGAAGTTTTGAGAGAGACAGAGAGGAGGGGACAGTAAGAAATGAATGGTTTTAGAGGGGGCAATGAAAGCTGTAACTGGAAGAAGGTGTTACAGGTTGTTTCATGGCCATTCTGGACAGTATCATAGTGGAAGACTTACTAACTTGGGGCATGGAATAAATAGAAATAGAACCCTAAGGAATACTGGTTGAGGGGAGTGTAATTGACCCTAAAATAGTTGCGGAAAGCCAGGACTATCTGACATTTTTTGAAACTAAAGAAATATAACCTAGAAAGTCAGATAAAAACTTCAACATTTATTTCACCCAAAGAAATAATGATCCAAACTAATTGATATGCCTACCTTAAACATAGTTTTCTATGAATTTTAGGCTCATGTACCCTTAATGGAAAAACATGATCACATACACACACACACACACACACACACACACACACACACACGCACGCACACACACACACAGAGCATGTATTTAGAGAACTATTAAATATTATGAACCTGAAGGTATCCTAGATATCCTAAGATCCAACCTCTTCATTTAGTAAGTGGGGTATAAACAAGTCCCAGAAGATTAAGTAAATTGGCCGGGTCAGAGAGCCCATTTTCATGCAGGATTTTATAGTCTGAAGTGGTATTTCAAAATTGAGGGATAAATGCTCAGACTTTTCTAAATTTAATTATCATAGAATATAGATTAATGACTACAAGGAAAAGAAAATGTTTCGAGAAGATAATCTCTATTATTTCGGTGTAAATGTTGACCAAGAAGAGATTTAAAAAAACATATTTTTATGGCAACAGCATATTGCATATCTTGTCTCATTTTCTTTAAAATAATATGAAATGATTTTTAGTAAGGAAGTGACAGTGCTGTATGTGTGTGTGTCTGTGTTACACTTTCTCCACCACTTCCGAGCCATTCACAGTTAAACAGGATTTTGATCAAACATTGTAACAGCAGTTGCCAAAGCACTAAACTCTGTATGTTTTGAATGTCTTGGCACAAAGAATAAGTAACAGGAAAAACACCCTCAGGGAAAGTTTAGAGACTGTGTAGCTTCTTCACTTTAATAATTACAGCAGTGCTAATTCACAGCCTCTTTGACTAGACACTTAGGCTTTAAGTAGCCTAGTAATTACCAATTCTGCCTTCAGCTACTAGTAAATTCTTTTGCATATTTATCAGATGTTCCTTCTTTTCTTTTTATTTCATTTTTTCTTTCCCTCTTCCCTTCCTTTCCTTTTCTTTCTTCCCTCATCTTTTATATTTTTTCTTTTCTTTCTTTTCCTTCCTTTTTGTTTATTTTGTAAAGTTGCTAAACTTGATAAAATCGATGGGACTTACATCCATTCTCTATCAAAATAGATCTGCCTTATAAATATATTTCATTTAAAAGTTGATACATTTTTTAAATTCCCAGTATTAACGTGTGGTTATTTTATTTTCATTATCTCTTCTTTATAACCTAGTATATTAAAATGTATGTATTCAGCACACAGCTACTGAGGAGGTCTCTCCTACCTTCATTCTTAATCACAGCCTTCTCTGTACTAGGCACTGTTGCAGGAAATAGTGATTATTGTAGCCTCCAGTTACTCTTCACACCAACTACCAACTTACTTAGGTTCGATTTGCCATCATGTAATATTTATCACAATATTTTGTTGTTGTTCGTTTGTTTGTTTTGAGATGGAATCTTACTCTGTCGCCCAGGCAGGAATGCAGTGGCATGGTCTTGGTTCACTACAACCTCTGCCTCACAGGTTCAAGTGATTCTCCTGCCTCAGACTTCTGAGTAGCTGAGACTACAGGTGTGTGCCACCATGCCAGGCTAATTTTTGTATTTTTAGTGGGGACGGGGTTTCACCTTGTTAGCCAGGATGATCTTGATCTCCTGACCTCATGATCTGCCCGCCTCGGCCTCCCAAAGCGCTGGGATTACAGGTGTGAACCACCATGCCTGACCCACAGTTCTTTGAAGTTGTATATCATTGTCCTCACTTTATGTATTAAAACAAAATTTAAAAAATATATATTCAAAGAAGTTAATATCACCAAGGTCAATACCATAAGTTTGTTGTGGTTCAAAATCAGTTCATCTGAAGTTCAGATGCAGGTATATGTGCTGTGCCTTGTAGACTGTGTTTGAACACAAAAGCAGGAGGAGGGCTATCATATGCTACTGGGTTTCTTCCTTCCACTCTGCCTCCTACCTTATTGCTTGGCTCCACTTTCCCTGTGCTTACTCTATAAATTTCTGAGAACCATTTTGCACTTCTGTTGCTTGTAGAAACTCTTTCATGACTTCAAAGTTGTATTTGAGGGCATGTGCTTCTGCAACATGTACCATCATCAAGTTACTTTAAGCACTACGGGGGAACAACGTGATGAATATACCCAAATTCACCAACATACCCATAATACACTGATTCACTTTCATTATTTTAGCATAAATGATGCCAAAATAAATAGAATAAAGGGATTAGGGTTTAGCACAGTTGGGTGTTTCAGCTCTGCCACTAAACATCTCTGCTACTTGGGACTAACATCTTAATATTTATTGGCTTCAGCTTTCTGATCAGTAACAGGGAGAAAAAGTTCCACATGTGTTTAGGGTAACATGCCATGATAAATTATTATTCCTAATAAGAGTAGCACAAGGCTTAACATATAGTAACATTTGCAAATCTTAAGTGTCTAAATCAATGAGCTTTTATATATCCTTCCTTAACCCTGCCACAAGAGAATACGTTTGTTCCCATGCCATTTAAGACCTTTTTACTCTAAAAATAAGACCAGGATAGTAACTGTGGAATAACTAAAGACTTTTCTTTTTTACGCTCAGGTAACATTCAAAATAAATATTACATTGAATTTTGTTGTAGTTTTATGCTTACCTGGCAACACAAGCTTGACCTTGAAACTCAAGGTTTTTGACCGTGAATGGAAGTTACATTTTACAGTCATTTCATTTTCTAAGTCCTGTCCCACAAAAAATAAAATATAATAAAATAGAAACTCTTCAGGCCCTAAAGAGAATTTGCTGGTCAACCATGTGCTTACATAAGCAGAGCTCATGGCACTTGTGATAATGTTTCTTTTTCAGGAGCTGATTTAATATCCTGCATTATGTTGATGTGCAGGCTCATTGGTCCTGTAGGTTAGCTAAGAGCTTATGTTTCTATTCTTACTATTTCTGGAATATATTTTAATGTCCATATTACATTGAACATTATTCTAATAATCAGAATGGCTGCAATACAGAGCTGCCAGTGCTCACAGAAATAATGTAGAGACAATACTTTATTTAATAAAAAAGTAAAAGAAAAAATTAAGTCTAAAATATTTAGTACCTTCTTCCTTGAAAGCAAACTGAAAAGCAAATGTGACTGAGGTTAACTGTGTATTTGTGTGAGAAAAAGATTCTAGAGACAAGGGAATCTTTTTATTTGCTTGTTTGATTTTGCCTACCTAGGATATTCCACTAGGTTCATAATCTTTCCTGTAATGTTTAACAATGTTTCCACAGGAGTTGCTCCTGAAAATGGCTATGCAATTGGGAAGCTCAAAAATTTTTAGGAGACATGTACATATTGCCTGTGTGTGTTTTCATTCTCAGGAAATAGCAAGTCTACATCATAGGCAAGCAGAGAAACGCTTCCTTCCTTTCTGGTACATCATACTTCCCCAAGAATACACAGGATGTGTTCTTCTAAAGCAGCAAAAGGGATCCTCTCATGAGTTGTTTCTTCACAGCTTGTTACAACTGTACATCTATGCATCTTTTCTTCTCCATTTCCATCGCTCCACTTTGGATCTCTGCAGAGGATTCTGACACGCTCTTTCTCCTTCTGGTAAAGCAGACTAATCCTTTTCTAACACAACTTTTACCCTTTAAATTATTGATCAGAAAATATCCTTCCCAAATCTAGCTTCATTCTGTTTGACTTCATAGGCACTCACGTCTGATTCAGGCTCACACATTGAGCTTCCTCCCTCACTGTTCTAGGGCTAACTCATGTCTCACTTACTCCTGCACCTCTCTTGTAAGATCACATTTAACCTCTTCCTTATATGCCACATCTTAACTTCATTTTTCTATCTTGGTCCTACTCATCTTCCTCTGTTCTACTAAATACCACTTTTTAACGAGAGCTTCTCTTGTAGTTCTTATTTCTTGTTCCTTTATTTTATATATTATCATTTAACTCCATTAAAAATTCCTTTTAGCTAACAACTACGATCACAATTATCCTATAAACGTTCTCTTGGAATGGTATTTTTGGACATTCCATGTTTTGCAAAGGCTTCTTCTTTCAAGATTTAAACCTGATTCTGCTTTACTTTATAAATATGTGCCACGTCCCGTGCCTCCCTTATTACTTCCCACCAAAGGATGACAGGCCTTTCGGGACTCTGCCTGCATCTCACAATACAAGGAGGAACAAGAACAATTGGTGTCTGGGATTCTAGCAGTACACATCTCCCTCTTGGCCACACCAGCCCTGGGATCCATTAGCTGCAGTCAACCCTTCATTGGACCCAAACTCTCCTCTCTGAATATCGATGAGAAGATACCGGGAGCTTTAATGGCCTTCCAACATGTTCCCCCTGGTTTTACTCAAGCCTTTGATAATGAGTTTGTGGCTTGCTCTCTTAGTGAGTCCTACGGAATAATGAAAACCAGTATGCTCAGTAAAAGGCCATCTTGCTGTGACTATGGGTCTCAGAAACAAGAGGCTGAGTCAGCCGGCACTGCTACAGATCTGCTCTCAGGACCATCAGGAGAATTTATCACCACACAAAAACAATAATAAAAAAAATGTGTCACTGCAATTCCCACTAGAGACTCAACTGCCATCACGGTGCACAAAGTCCCAAATTTATGTAGGGAACAGCTGGGTCGCTTCCATGATATTAAAGCTTGGGCTGGAGTAGTAACATTTTGTCTAAGCCAACTCTGAACCCTTTATAACACTCCTCCCAACTGCAATTCTCTGTTTTAGTCTCTCTGAAATATTCTTACTTTTACCTGACTGTTACCTCAAGGAATCTCTTGAGACTCACACTCTGAATCTTTTTAACTGCAGCTTATAGTCGACAGTAGCTGGCTCTTTACTTTGGACACAGCTATTGATTTCTGCCTGGAAGTATGGACTTGATCTTTGGACTTCCCCTTAGATCTCAAGGTCTCCCTTGTGGAGGCTACCTATTTTGTTTTCCCTTTCTTCCATATACCTATGCTCAACTCCCAAGATCCCAGATGCACGAAAGCTCCAGTTTTGCCCCAAACCAGCTACTCAATACACTTAAAGGCAAAAATCATGGACTATAAGTTTGAGGAACTTATGTGCTATACTTAACTTTGCAACTCTCAGAGTATCTAACATAATGAAGTTACATGTTAAGTATTATTTGATTAATCAGTTGATAAAATGTCTTGAAGATAAACCAACAGGAATCCAAATAGGACCACAAAAATGAAACATTAGGTTTCCAAAATAACTGAAGTGGCAGGCCGTCTACAGGATAGCGTGGAATACAATTGACACTAAATATACTCCAAACAACAAAAGATTGTGTAACCCTAAACACTGAAGCCTACTGTAAGAAATAATAATATTATATGGTGCCAATGTGGAGAATTACTGTAGGGATTAATTAACTGATAAGAGTTAAGAGAAGAAACATTAGTTAATTGAATATATTTTAATTTTCGTCTTTGTGTTCTGCTCTATTCTCTTGGTCTCAGGCTCAGCTAAATAACATACGTAAAGGATTACCAGCTTCTTACTGAAAGCCTGAATTACATTCCCCCAGGTGGATATTGGTACTTCATGAAGGATGATTGGCGTTGCTGAATATTTTACAAAGGAAATGTTTGTGGCTCAAATGATAATCTAGTTACCTTGATGAATTTCTCATTTGTAGCTGAAAGAAGTTTTGAAACATTAGACTTCAAAGAAAAGCAGGAAAGTGATTGAGCATTTATGTAAATAATCCCTAATTACAATAAAGTGGTTCTTAGAAATTTCTAAATTGAGTAAGATAAATATCAAAAGTGCTACATTATTTTCTATTTTGCAAGTGTCACTATCTCTCTCTCCCTCCATATTCAGTGATGGTTTTCCTATATCAATTCTGCTAAAAGTTAAATAAATAAAAATGTAAGAATTACTTCACTAACATACCACATTCCAAAACTCATGCTTGAACATGGGAGATATCTTGAATTAAGAACACAAGTTATCCAAAAACTAATATTATTCCCAGTGGTCAGTTTTCCAGGCCAATCCATAAACATCTTATAAACTCTAGAATATAGCTTAAATCTAGTCTAAATCGAACATTCATATTAAACTATGTAAAGTAAGCTATTCTGTAAAGACTGTAAGAAGGTTAAAAAGATAACTGAAAAAAATGCTGCTTTTTTAGTGTGATGGCTGGGAGGAAAGCAGGAAGCAGCAAACCAAACCTCCGACTAAATCAGGGCACCCACCTATTGGTTTATATATATTTTTATGGCTTTTTTGTCCTGCCATGGCAAAGTTGAGTAGCTTTGATAGAGAATGTGTCAACTTCAAAGCCAAAAATATTTCCTGGTTGGAACTTACCAGGAGAAAAAGAAACACACAAATGCTGGCTCTGAATTGGAAGAGGCACAGGAGCTAGCTGGAAATCTTCACAAATTCTAATAATGACTTCCATACTGTGAGCTCCAAGGGAGCAGTGCTATGACTTCAGTATTCTATATCCAGATATGAGATGCATGCCTGGCATGTCTTTGATACAGTTTTAGTAAATTTCAAGGGCTTCATAAAACAACACCTCTAGTTCTTTTTCCATTTCAGTTCAAAAATCACAAATATAACTGAATATTATTTTCAGGGAGTGCAGTTTTTTGTATTATTCCTCCTTTGTAGAACACACTGAGTTTCCTTCTGTGGGATAATGTAGGTTTCCATTCTCTAAACCTTGCAGGAGTATTTTATATCGGTACTTAGAATTAAAATAAATATTCTATCTGGATTACGTACTCAGATATAAATTTTTAAGATAAAACTCAGTAATTATCTTACTCAATAATCTTTTCCTCAGCTATTTGTATCTACATTATGCATCAGACCAAGAGAGGTGTTAAAATTGTTTCTCTCAACTTGTTTTGCATTGCTGACAATTATTGCTTAATAGATGTGTCACTACATACAGCTAGATTGTTGTTAAGGATTGTCATCACTATCAATGAAACAAACCCTCTCAAGACCATTTAATAAAATATATGCTGAATTCTACTATGCATATTATTGATATTGGATTCATGTTTGTTTGTTTCCATTTGCCTAATTTTATTCAGTGATGTTTGCTGATGCCCCAGTAAAGAAAAAGAAATTGTGGCTCATTTTTATCTCACCTTTAATTTCATTCCCCCAAACAGCAGCAACAAAACAAACAGAAAGAAAAACGATTTTCTTTTCTTTTTCTTCTGTCATGCTGTAATATACATATCTTTCTTTCTGTATACTTTTCCTCAAGAATTATACCCTTTATGTTAGAGTTGAAGTATGCATATTAAAGTATACATATTAGTTGATAATTTTTTTTTTTTTTGAGACAGAGTCTCACTGTCATCAGCCTGGAGTGCAGTGGCACAATCTCGGCTCACTCAACTTCTGCCTGCTAGGTTCAAGTGATTCTCCTGCCTCAGCCTCCCAAGTAGCTGGAACTACCAGCGCCTGCCACCGCAACTGGCTAATTTTTGTATTTTTAATAGAGGTGGGGTTTCACCATGTTGACCAGGTGAAATCTTTTGACCTCATGATCCACCTGCCTCAGCCTCCCAAAGTGCTGGGATTACAGGCATGAGACACTGCGCCTAGCCGATAAATAAATTTTATATAGTTAATGAAGTCTACAATCAATAGGTATGAATCATAAACTATTCAATTCAATCTGTGCTTTCTTCCAGTTTTCCAGTTTAAATCAAGGCTTGCCAACTAATAATTAAAAGAAAAAGAACTTAATCTCTTTTATAGTTCTTGTAGATGCATGTTTCCTTGGTTTGTTATGTATTTCAAATAGGCTTTGTTGCCTTTATATGTGAATGACAATTTGGGTATGGAATCCTTAGTCACACTCTTTTTTTTCTGCCCAAATGCTGTAATATTCTGGTATCTAATATTACAAAAGACAAATGTGAAATAACTTGATTTATTTTTGTATTGTGAATGGCATCTTACTTCTACCTGGAAGTTTATGGCATCCCTTATTTTTGAAACCAATAATCCCTTCATAGAATGTTTTCATGTGGTTCATTTTCATTAATTTTATGATTACCTCTACTCAAGAACCTAATAAATATCAAAGCTAGGACGTGAAATTAGTCTCTTCTATCCCGTCTCTATCCTCTTTGTCCCTCAGTTACTCCACTAGCCCTGCATCTTAAAACGCTGATTTCATTTATCATTGCATTTATTCTTGTAGAAAAAAGTCTTAGTTTAGTCCCAAACTTAGAAATAATTTTTTAAAAGTCTAGTCATGTCACTAGTATTGCTGAGGGAAGTGCATGAATGGCCTTTATCGAAGGGAAGAGTGATTCTGAGAGCACATAATTGTCACTCAGAATATCCTCCCACCCAACTTTAGTAAATGTGAGTAGAAGATGAAAGAACCCTGGAGCATTAGCACCCTTGCTTCAGACATCTTCTTCTCTAACAGGAGATGGGTCACAGTGGAGGTGTTATATGTGGGAGGTAGACCACACCATTGGCAGGCCTGATGGCTGCTTTTGGCAATGGCAGCAGTCGGAGAAGTTCACCCACTAGAGAAGAGAAAATGGCAGGGGCCACAATATAGCCAAAGATATTCTACTCCAGAGCACATACTACGTGGAATAATTCTGTGGAATCCATGAAACTACACATTATCACAAAATCAAATCCCATAAATATTGTCTTGTGGTTCTTCATGACCCTGTGACTGTCTTCTTTCCAAGTCTGATATGACCTGGCTTAAGTAAAATATATTCTTTTCTTTTTACTCTCTCACTTTTTCTTACTTTTTCTCATTCATACACTCTGTCTCCTCTCTCCCCTTCCCTCCCTTTCTCCCTCTCCTATTCTCTTCTCTGAAAACCTAATAAGGGCCATCTTTGTGACAATAAATTCAACCAAGAACGTGAAACTCTCTTTTATTCAGGTTGAGGCTTACTATGGCCACATTTTCTGTGTTCCTGTGACGAGTCATGGATTATCATGAAGCATGAAACCCTTTGGTCTGAAAAGTATAATGACTAATGCAAGGTGATTTTTCCACAATCCATTAATATGTTTCTATTGCTAACCTGCCTGTTCCAATGCTCTTTTGCATTTATTACTGCTACTGTGAGCAGAAGAGTTCCTCTGAGATTTGGATAGTTTTAAAACTCACAATTCTCCTCCTTTCTCTATAATCTTAATATTTTAGAGTGCACATTAGACTATGGATAAATTAAAACATATTACAATGGAATATATAACAAAGACCTTAGTTCAGTTTATTACAAATGACAAAAAGAACTATCCCTGAATAAAAAATTCCATATTGAAACAGAATAAGAACAAAAAAATATGTATTCCACAGGAATTTGATGAACATTGAGTGACTGACATTGAATTCAGCCCATTCTTCTTGATACAAGTGAGATATGAAATAGTACAGTGAGCTTTTCCGTATAGCATTTTTAGAATGTGAATTATCATACATGCCACTAACACAGAACTCAAAGTATATTAAGGCTACAAGGGACCTTAGCAGTCATTTAATATTTTACTTTTCAGATGGAGAAACTGACGCAAAGAAAAGGCAGTTGCGTCCCCTAAGCATTTAGCTAGTTAGAGGCAGTACCTGAACTAAAGCCAAATGCGAAGTCTCTTAATGCCAATTTTTCTTCACTTTATCAAATTTCATTCTGTGTCCTGTAACACATGGCTTAGACAGGTTAATGTGTTCTAGAAACACATTAGACTTATCTGATTCTAGGATACCATGTCAAAGTAATATGTCATTTCAGGTGATTCTCTTTAATATGAGACATAAAATTATTCTCAGCATGGAAGTTGAAATGGTTAAAAAATTTTGCCATCAGCATATCCACTAACTAAATAATAAAGTTCATTTATTTTGCATCTTATACCACATAAATAGACCTAGCACACCAAACCACTGAGTTACTGAGCTCGCATCTGGCAGAAATCAATTTGACATTTCAATTTGGCTATTTCTAGTCCATTCAAGTAATGTCATAACTGTGTTACATCCATGGTTTTCAACTGTGGGTGTACATTAAAACCATCCAGGTAAAATTAAATCGGAATCACTGGAGGGAGGGCCTGAGCTTCTGTTTGTGATAAACTAATTAGAAAATTTGGATAGTAATCATGTGTCATTGTAATTACACATTTCTTTACACAAAAACTACTTTTAACCACAATACTTGGAAATGCAGGTTGATAATAAATCTATTTGTAATCATAAAGTAAAAATCAAAGAATGAGAAATGCTTCAATTTTAGATATTTTCTAATTCTCTCAGGTAATAAAATTTGGACTTTCTTCTTTGATCCATACTCTCTCAATCTCTAAAATAGGATAACATTTCCTGTCTCATAAAATAATTATGAAAATTATGTTAGCCACATGATAATGTGCCTAACATTGTGTACATAGTTAGTGTTCAATTATTATCTTTCATGACAATGATGATGATGATGTTGGTTAATAATACCTAATAATACTTCAGCTTCAAGAAACTAAATAGCTTTCCAGTCATACACCTTATCAAGGTTTGCATGAGGATTCTTGCTTGCAACATAGGCATCCTAGTTTAAAATTCTTACTACCGGACCAGGCGAGGTGGCTCAAGCCTGTAATCCCAGCAGTTTGGGAGGGCGAGGTGGGTGGATCACGAGGTCAATAGATCGAGACCATCCTGGTCAACATGGTAAAACCCCGCCTCTACTAAAAATACAAAAAATTAGCTGGACACGGTGGCGCGAGCCTGTAATCCCAGCTACTCGGGAGGCTGAGGCAGGAGAATTGCCTGAACCCAGGAGGCAGAGGTTGCGGTGAGCCGAGATAGCGCCATTGCACTCCAGCCTGGGTAACAGTGAAACTGTCTCAAAAAAAAAAAAAAATTTACTACCATTTATAGTTTATTTAGTGGAAAGCTAAAAATATTAATAATTTAAGGCTAAGGGGCATCTTAGAGAAATACAGAAGGTGAAACCATGTCTCTACATATGCACAAAGTGGTTTAAAATTAAACACGTTTAAGAATTGAGAAATTGTCAAAGAGAAAGTTAAAGAGTAGATTTTCATTTTTGACCTTTTAGCAAGAAAGCAAATAAGAAGAGAAGAGATAGGACCGTGGAGGTGACATTTTGCAGGTGTGACTGAGTGAAGGCCCTTGAAATTCAGCGTAAATCATTTAAATTTCCACATTCAGATGCAATTCTTGAACACTTGTGCTCATTTAATGTAATCATTTGAAGCCTTATCACACTTCAATTGAAAGTAATTTACAGCTGTTTATATTGAGAGTTTATCATCTAGAACACTCTTTTAACAATATGAAATACTGTCCAATCGCTTTGGTTGCCATATCTAATGTTTCTTTTGCACATGATCCCATAAATTACTTTAATGGAGCAGTAATTTTCTCACATAAGTTTGTGATTTTTGTGGCTAATCTTCTGAGAACATATGTTCAAAGACACTAAAGACAGCACTCTGACTTCTAATGTTGGGTATTAACGGAGATATACTTCAAAGAAGTGATTTCCTTACTGACCCTTGGTAAGAACCCAGGAAAATGATGCAAACCTAATGCGTTCATTTGTTAATTAGGAGACTGCACATTCATTTCTGCTGTCTTTTATATGTGCAGGAAGGGTGCTGGCTCTGGCCATCCTGCAAACCAAGGAGATAAGCAGTGACCTGCAGCAATGCTCCTTTCCTGTTCTGGGCTTTATTCTTCCAAGCAGGAGCCAATGTAAGCACTGTTGTTGAATTATACTTCATCAACTTAGAAAGACTGTTGAAGTGAGATAAAAGATGCACAAAGCTGTTTTATTATAGTAGATCCTTTTTATCAGTGTCTGTGATAATTGTAGCAATAGTATGGCTCCGCCACATTAATAACCCATCTCTGGTCCTTTTTCACCATAGCTCTGGCCCTTTGCAGAAAAATGTGCAATATCCCAGTGGTACAAAAACCCTTCAGCAGGAGATGTCATGGCTTCAAAATAAGGGTGTTCACCTTCACCTTACTTGATCCATTCATATTTTGTAAAGAAACACATAAAAAGCATTCTGAAACCTTTTATAAGTGATAATGAAAAGTAAAGCAGAATTGTTAACATTCATCCTGAAGTTCAAGAGATATACATGAATAGCAAAGTGACAAAATCCTCCTGCTCGCAGCACCAGTAGTGACACTGACCACTTTCAAATACATCCTTTCTTTTGCCATAAGAAAAAGAAAGATTCCTTCTCTCTCTTTCTAAACAGACATCTAGTCATTAGGAACATGAAAAATGTCATTTATGTTTTCCTTAAAAAGCATTTTCTAAAATTTAATGGTCAAAGAAGTAAATGTCCAATGTAGCAGCAAATTACAACAGCAAAATTTGAGAGACTTTAATCATATGAATCATTACAGAAATCTAACTAACTTCATTATGTATCTATATACAGATGTATATAGTATTCTTTCTGGTCCCCAATAATTTTATTTAATACATTTAAAGTGTGGATTTTTCTCCTGGCTTTAGTGTTCAAAGCAGCCTGTAAATTCTTGTAACACAGAACATTTAGCCTTCCCCGCAAAAAAAAGGCATTCTAGTTTCTTCTCACAACATACTAATAAATCAGAAACCCTACTGCATTAATCTGTTCTCATGCAGCTAATAAAGATATACTCGAGATTGGGTAATTTATAAAGAAAAAAGTTTTAATGGACTCACAGTTCCATATGGCTGAGGAGGCCTCACAATCATGGTGGGAGGCAAATGAGAAGCAAAGTCACATATTACAAGGCAGCAGGCAAGAGAGCATGTGCAGGGGACTCTTCTTTATAAAACCATCATATGTTGTGAGAGTTACTCACTTTCATGAGAACAGCATGGGAAAGACTCACCCCTGTGATTCAATAATCACACATGGATCCCTTCCATGACAGGTAGAAATTATGGGAGCTATAATTCAAAGTGAGATTTGGGTGGGGACACAGCCAAACCATATTATTCTGCCCTGTTCCTTCCCAAATCTCATGTCCTCACATTTCAAAACCAAATGAAGGGGCTACAGGCCCTGTGAAAAGCCAATCCAAAATCCAAAGAGGCAATATCATCTTAAAGCTCCAAAATGATCTCCTTCGACTCCATGTCTCACATCCAGGTCACACTGATGCAAGATATGGGTTCCCATGGTCTTGGACAGCTTCACCCCTGTGACTTTGCAGGATGCAGCCTCCCTCCCAGCTACTTTCATGGGCTGGCATTGAGTGTCTGCAGCTTTTCCAGGCACATGGTATAATCTGTCAGTGGATCTTACATTCTGGGGTCTGGAGGATGGTGGCTCTCCTCTTCTCACAGTTCCAGTAGGCAGTGCCCCAGGGGACTCTGTGTGGGAATTCCAACCCCACATTTCTCTTCTATACTGCCCTAGCAGAGGTTTTCCGTGAGGGCCCCTCCCCTGCAGCAAACTTCAGCCTGGACATGCAAAAGTTTCTGTAAGGCCTCTGAAATCTAGGCAGAGGTTCCCAAATCTCATCTCTTGACTCTGTGCACCCACAGGCTCAACACCACGTCAAAACTGCCAAGACTTGGAGCTTGTACCCTCTGAAGCCACAGTGCAAGCTGAACCTTGTCCTTTTGTAGCCATGGTTAGAGCAGCTGGGACACAGGGCACCAAGTCCCTAGGCTGCAGAGCCAAAGGGCCCTGGGCCCTGCCCCCCAAACCATTTTTACTTCTTAGGCCACTAAGCCTGTGATGGGAGGGGCTGCCATGAAGGTCTTCAACACACCTTAAAGACATTTTGCATCTTGTCTTGGTGATTAATTTTAGGCTTCTTGCTACTTATGTAAATTTCAGCAGCCAGCTTGTATTTCTCTTCAGAAAATTGGTTTTCCTTTTCTATCACATTGTCCAGCTGCAAATTTTCTTAACTTTCCTGCTCTGCTTCCTCTTAATCACTTTGCCACCTAGAAATTTACTCCAAAAGATACCCTAAATCATCTCTCTCAAGTTCAAAGTTTCAAAAATCTCTAGAGCAGGGGCAAAATGCCTCCAGTCTGTTTGCTAAAATGTAACAAGAGTCACCTTTATGCCAGTTTCCAACTAGTTCCTGATCTCCATCTGAGACCACCTCAACCTGGACTTCATAGTCCATACCACTATCAGCATTTTGGTCAGAGCCATTCAACAAGTGTCTAAGAAGTTCCAAACTTTCACACATCTTCCTGTCTTCTTCTGTGCCCTCCAAACTGCTCCAATCTCTGCCAGTTCCAAAATCGCTTCCACATTTTCATGTATCTTTACAGCAGCACTTCTCTCTACTGGTACTAATTTACTGTATTAGTCTGTTCTCACACTGCTAATGAAGACATACCTGAGACTGGGTAATTTATAAAGGAAAGACATTTAATGGACTCACAGTTCAGCATGGCTGGGGAGGCCTCACGATAATGGTGAAAGGCAAAGGAGAAGCAAAGTCATGTCTTACATGGTGGCAGGCAAGAGAGCAGGCATAAAGAAACTTCCCTTTATAAAACCATCATGTCTTGTGAGATTTACTCACTGTCAAGAGAATAGCATGGGAAAGACCCGTCCCCATGAGTCAGTTACCTCCCATCAGGTCCTTGTCAGTACACATGGGAATTATAAGAGCTACAATTTAAGATAACATTTGAGTGGAGACACAGTCAAACCATATCACCTACTATGTCTAAACTCTAATCTAAAACAAGAAAATTTAAAATATAGGCTAATCTTTGCTTTTTAATCCATAGACGAATGAGCTTTATTTATGTGGAGATAACAAAAATTATTTTTATGCTGGTAACACTATTTTATTTGAAGTTCATGATATGTTTTCCTTTAATGATTCTAAAAATACCCTTGCAACCATAGTATGCTGCCTTTTCTGAGACAATGTTTTCTATATATAAGAAGTAGCAAAATGTAGTAAGAAAAGGACTGAGCTGGGTCTGAAGACCTGAATTCTAATCCTAAATATGCTGCTGGTCACTTCTCCAATCTGAGGTTTCCATTTGTAAAATTATATTCTGTAGACATTGAAAAAATTAAATACTTATATGTGAATGTTTGTTTCTGAACCTCACTTTGTCACTTTAAAACCAAACTATGTAATTATTTTAAATAAAGAACATAGGAGAATTAATTCTCCAGCTTTCTCATTTTATCCTTTCTTCTATAAAACAGATGCTGCAAGAATTTCCAAGTGCTTCAGCCTTGGAAAGATAAAACTTCCTTTACTTGCTGCAATATTTATGTATACAATTGATTCATGAAAGAAGGGGTGCATTTTAAAAGAATGGCTTGATTTTCTTTGAACAAAAAAAAGAGTTTGCATGGAAAACATTAAATCAGATGCAGTTTATGTGCCGACGAACCAAGGAACACCAGACAGTAAATAAAGCTGAGAATACTGCACATTCAAACAGAAAGAAAATGAGAAGAGGAAACTGCATAAGTATTGAACATGGAGGGCATAAACTAAGCAGTGGCTGACACAATTTAAAATTGCTTTTATTCTTTCTCAACACTTTTCACTCAGTGGCTTCTTTACAGCTTTCAATTAACCTGCTCCCTCTGCTTCCAATTGCTCTTTCTTACTGCCAATGATATTTAAAAGATATACTAAAAGACGTTGTTAATAGTTTTGCTGTTCTCAGATGGCTTTAAAATTTTGAAGGGTGCAAACTACTAAACTAGGAACAATATTGGTGTTAGGATTCTTGAAGACAATGACAGTCAAAACCAGGGTTTTATTCACAATCCTGGTGGAAGGGCAAAGGAGGAGCAAAGTCACGTCTTACACGTTGGCAGGCAAGCAGCTACTGAGGCACTGACTGCATCCCTGCCTATTGAAGACCATCTAGGCACATCCTCCTGGAGCCTTGGCCCTTTGTCCATAACACGGCTTCAGAATGATGTCAGCAATCGAAAAGGATTTTTATTAACCACATCATTTATCATTATATTTGAACTTTTTAACATATTCCCTTGACACATGTAAGTCAGACTCTTTTTATGACCACTTTCATAGTGATGGTGTGAATCCCATGCCTATTCTAAAGAGATCCATCATCCATGGCGGTCTACTGCTCCTGTACCTCTAGACTGGAATTGACTTGCCATTCGTGTTGTTTGGATCTCTTTGTTTTTATAAAATTTGACTTCTGCTTCCCCAACCTTTAGAATGCTATAACAAGAAGTTTGCATATGAATATGGAATGTTACACACCATTATATTTGAGTGCAAGGTGAGTAATGTGGTATATTACGCAAGAGTGCTTAACGTTAAAAGACATTTGACAGAGAATCACCCGCACTTTTCAATCAAATTTAAATGAACAGTTAGAAATAACACTTCCATGGAATTACCTTGTTTATTTTAGGAGCAAAATGAAATAAAATGAATTAGAGACTCTTATACAAATATTAGTTTATGTTTGTCATAAGAGCAATCAGAGCCACTGGCATATGTATATACCAATAACTACAATGAAAGGTAGAAAGAAATGAACACCAGTCAAGCACATAGGGGTTGTGAGTGGAAGATAACACAGTTTAGGAGATCCCAGAATGTTTTATTGAGGGTCATCATTTAAGGTAAGCCCAAGCCTATAGGGAAAATCTATATACAGAGAAAAAGAGGGAAAGGAGGGGGAGAGACAGAGAGAGAGAGAGAAAGAGAGAGAGAGAGAGTGAGTGTGAGAAAGAGAGAGAATTGTGAGAGTTAGAGATAAGTACAGGATAGCTGCTTCAAGAGAAACCAGAAGAGAAGACAAGGCATGCATAGAAAATTATAAATAGTTCAGAAGTCTAGATACTATTGATATATTCTATGTACTATCAAATATCAGTACATATTCACTTAGAAACATGAAAAGAAGGCATACACCAAGAGTTAACAGAAGGCTTTTGTATTGTTGCACTGCTATTGGAAATTTTCAAATTTCTTTACTTTGTGCACTCTTAGTATTCTGGGAGGCTTCACTTTATTTCCATCAATGACAGTTTATCTTAATGTTAATGTCAAAGCCGCAGGCTATTATCAATGAAATACTGGGTGATATTTTTGTACAAATTTTTTTCCCAGTGAATTTCATTTATTTCCTCAAAGGTAACCTCACTGTTAAGATGATCTTCAGTGTAGGAAAAGTTCTCCATTGAAAAAAAAAAATCTACAATATTATACAGGTTGAAAAGTTTTTCCACTTTCACTTTTCCTATTTTATGATAGAATAAACTAGTATATTTTTTAAAAGTTGTAAAGTCAAGAATGATGTAAAAGCCAGAAAAGAATTGGCATACTTAAGATCATATTTTATTATTCCTCATAGTAAATAATATCACAAAAGATAAACCAAAGGACTTATTTGTAGGAACTTACTAAACCATGTCTGTTTGCACTAGTTTAAAATTTGCTAAATCTTCTCATCAAATAAATTTAAACATCTTACTATGAAGATTTATAGGTATTTAAGCTGAGCTTAGATATCAGGTATGTAATTTCTAATCTTTTAGTTTTGTAATTAAGGCATGACAGTGTGACTGAAATTTAAATTCAAGAAGTTACACTGGGAACCATATTTTTAAAAGTACCTGTAGATTTTTGTTTCATTTTACTATTTTAAAATGTACTCAAAGCTTGCAAGTTTAATTATAGGATCACTAATTTGTTTTCATATATATTAGACTTAAACATTAAGTGTAACTTTAACACAATATTTAATCATTCAATTGTTCAAAATATGTATCTTCTTTATATTTTAATAAAAAAATACTAATCTAGTCTTAACAGTATGTTGACTTCATTTCTTTTTTCTAGTATTAAATTACATATAAAGCAGTTTTTCACTCTTTAAAAATATGTCTCAAAAGTGGGTTTCTTGAGGTTTTCAAGTGTATCAGTCCATTTTCACCCTGTTATAAAAATACTACCTGAGACTGGGTAATTTGTAAATGAAAGAGGTTTAATTGACTCACAGTTTGCATGACTGGGTAGGCCTCAAGAAGCTTACAATCATGGTGGAAGTGAAGTGGGAGCAAGGCATGTCTTACATGACAGCAGGAGGGAGACAAGAGGGGGAGCTCCAGGCACTTATCAAACAACCAGGTCTCATGAGAACTCACTATCATGAGACCAGCATGGGGAAAAGCTCCCCCAGTCATCTCCCACCAAGTTCCTCCCTTCACATGTGGAAATGACAATTCTGATTACAATTTGAGTTGAGATTTGGGTGGGGACACAGTCAAACCATATCATTAAGTATCACTAATATTCCTGCTTACAATTCAGAAATATACCCCAATTTTATATAATTTGGAAATCTAAGGAAAATAATACATTCTCTGAGCACACTCTTCCCTAAAATGTCAATCATAAATTGAAGATTCAGAGAAAATGTGATGATTTCTCAAAAGTTGTGTCAAATAGATAGACATATTACTGGGATGACTGAGTAACTCAAAAGTGAATGACTTAATCATTACATTCAAAATGGAAAGCCTGAGTCCCAAAATAATAGATGTATTCTAATCTCTAAGTATCCCCTAGGATTTGTGCCACCCATTTGTTTAATCAGGTGTTGCTGGTGAAATGGCAGTCTTATTAGCTTTAAAATACTTAAACTTATGTTTCTGACTCATGTATCATGTTTTTAAATGAGTTCAACCATCTATTTTATGATATCATTTTACATCTTCTGTCTTAAATTTTATACAAAGTGTGCAAGATCTCAAATTGTCTTAATTCTAAGAGAAATTCCTACAATATTGTCAAATTTGAAATCCTTTTTCTGATATTCTAGGTTTGAGTTTTTACAGTGACAATAAGAAGAAAAATGAACCTTACACAGAACATCTTTTTTTGTTTTATCGTTGGTGCTATATGTGAATTCCAAGGTAATATTTTGATGAGGAACATGTTTAGTAATAATAATTTCATTTGTAACTTGATATTGTTATTATTATATGTTGAAGTTCCAGAATCATCTATTGTTTCAAGAATTGTATTAATATATCAACATATATTACCTTTCCCTAATCTCTACCCTGTAGTCATTTAGTCAATGCAACCAAATACATCATCTTCTTTGTATCTGTGTTTGTTGATATTTTCCAAGACTCCTATATTTTCCACTGTTTCCTTCTCCAAATAATGATGATTGTAAGTCCTTATTCACATCCAGCTCATCATCAAGTATTTCTGTTAATTCTCCCCTTAAAACATGCCTAAAAATTGTTCCTTCTCTCCTACTTGTTAGGGACACAATAACCTCTCAGAGATGGAATTCAGAAATGAAGGATGTCATTATGCCTCAAAATATGAATCTGAATTTTAGTGGAGAAACTGTCGATAGAATTGGTTGCTTGAAATCAATATAATGTACTCATCCAAGATGTCAGGGACTAAGAATTTGACACAGAACAACTGGCTGAGTCATAGGAATGGGCCCGTAGTGGAAGGTAGAACTGAAGACTGCAAAGGGCAGGACAGAGGAACAAATGCTCTAGGAGGAAATAGTAAGGAAAGAGAGAGATCAAGGTGAAAGTACCTACTATAACATACAGAGAATGAAACATAAGCTCAGTTTCCACAGGAGTTAAATAATTATGGTTGTAATTTTATCATTGTGAAAGACTGGAAGGAAAAATATCCTGTTTTGTCCCTTCTTATTTGTGTAAAAATGTTCCAGCTCTAATAATTTACTGTGGTCAAAAATAAATAAATGTTCTGTTTGAAAACACTTTACCCCCATCTTTTAAAGGGTGTCTACTTCACTCAGTGCTATAGGTCAATAGAGAAATTAGAGAGAGTAGAAGAAACTGAAAATGTGAAAGCTGATATAGAATCAATGTGACCATGTAATTAGTGTACATTTTAATATCAATTACACATAACTTTTCATTGGTTTTCTTTTATTAAAGATAATGAGCTGAAATTTTAATATTTCTGTTTCTATGCTTGAAAAACAATCTTTCCCCCTTTGCCGTACGAGAAGGCTAGCTAAAATAAACTAATCAAAGATGTTTCAGTTATTCCCTCAAAAACCCCACTCATGAAGTCTAAAAACTAGTCCTAAGGTTATCTCAATTTGTGAGTGACAACTTCTGGTAGTGTGAATAAATAGAGTCTTTCTTTGTCTTTTTTTCCCCCCTCTTTTTGTAATAGAGTATTTCTAAAATATCCACAATGATTACTTTATTCTTTTTCCAAGACTAGAGCCATTATTAGCTGAAATACAGTATATGTACAGCCGTGTGCTTCACAAACATGTTTTAGTGATGGACCACATCCACAATGATGGCCTCATAACATTATAATACCGTATTTTTACTGTGCTTTTCTTTGTTTCTATGTTTTTAGATACACTAATGTTTACCATTGTATTACAGTTGTCTAAGTATCCAGTAGAGTAACATGTACAGGTGTATAGCCTAGGAGAAATAGGGTATGCCATACAGCCTGGGTGTCCAGTAGATTATACCATCTAGGATTGCATAGATTAACTCCATGATATTTGTATGATGAAATCCCCTGAAGGACACATTTCCTAAAATGTAGCCCATCATTAAGTACCTCATGATTCTGCATTTCCTCTTCTAACCCTTCTTCTGGAAAAGTACAGACTTTGATCCTCTGCTAAATAATACTGAGTATGGCCTCTGAATTGAACCGAAAGAGAAGTTGCATGATAAAAAAAATTAATAAAAATTAGTTTATTTGTAGCCTGGATAACTTAGGTTAATATAATGTTTCAATAGAAACAGACCCTGAATTACTGCAACTGAAAGGGTTGTTTGTCAGGACTTGTCATCAGATTTGCATTTCTACAAAATAAGGTTTTCCATATTTTTGTTAGACTTCAGCCAAAACTTTTGCTGTGTAGAAAGGGAAATGTAATTTTTCTCATTGTATCAATCAGTGAGAGCATACAAATATATAGAGCATTAGTATTGATGAAAAGAAAAAAAGTTAAAAAGCGTAAAAGTGGGCCAGGAGTGGTGGCTCAAGCCTGTAATCCCAGCACTTTGGGAGCCCGAAGCAGGTGGATCACGAGGTCAAGAGATCGAGACCATCCTGGTTAACATGGTGAAACCCCGTCTCTACTAAAGATACAAAAAATTAGCTGGGCATGGTGGCGCGTGCCTGTAATCCCAGCTACTCAGGAGGCTGAGGCAGGAGAATTGCCTGAACCCAGGAGGCGGAGGTTGCGGTGAGCCGAGATCCCGCCATTGCACTCCAGCCTGGGTAACAAGAGCGAAACTCCGTCTCAAAAAAAAAAAAAAAAAAAAAAAAAAAAAAAAAGCATAAAAGTGAAATACCCAGTTAACATTTATCTGAGCTTTCCAGGGGAGAAGCTTGATGTCACAGAACACAATCAGTAAGGACCAAGCTTAATGGGAGCTTTGAGTAATTATATGAGACAGGTCAAAATAGCTGAAAATACTTCTAAGTATCCTAAAAAAGAACAAATATCACATTCAAATAACTCATCCATTCAGAGATGTTTATTGGCAGCCCCTGATTGCCAGTTGCTCTGCTAGATGTTCATGTTAGATTAATGCAATATAGACAATAGCCTGAGCCTCATCTTCCACAGGTTTAATGTTTGTTGGATTTTCCAACATATATAAATGTGAAAAATGATAACACAAAAGAAGAGGATCGATATATCCTGAAATAAGAAAAAAATCCAAATGGAATAGAAAATTCTTTTTAATTTTCACACGAGTGTGTGCGTGTGAGACAGAAAGAGTAGAAAAAATATTTACTAAGGAAGAACTGAAAATTGACATATGACTGCAATTAAATTGTGTTTGGAATTGTATATAATTTTGCTTTAGTTAATATCTTGTAAAATATATTTAAATATACTCCTGAATTTAACTGTTCACAAATCACCTTATCAGCTTCACAATATGCCAAGTTAGAGAAACACACAATAAAATAACATATTTTGACCTTCAGTCTTCCTTAGAGCAATTGTGGTAAGCTTAGCGATACAGCAAGAAAACAACACAGAAAAACAAATAGACACACACAAGAAAGGTCCACTTGTGGCTTCCAGATTTTCCACATAGTAGGGGCTTAGTGGTGACAATCCTGATGGTGGTAAGCGACATTCTCATTTGTATATTGTCTTCATTTAGACTGCATCCTTATCTGTGCTTGTCTGGAGAGGCTGCTAATGGAGATTATTAGGACCTCACATCACATCAAGCCATTATTTTGAGTTGCCACAGTAGAGTTGCCATAGGCAAACTGGTATATTTTCATGCTGCATAGTTACATAAAAATATTCCAATAACAGTGTAGAAGAGTTTTTCTTCTGGTCACTATTCATAACCTATATTATCTGATTTCAGCCAAGGTATTGTTTTTTAACTGATGGGTAAATTTTACTGAAAATTCAATCTCTTCTCAAGGAAAAAACTAGATCAGTCTCTTGAGTGAAGTTCTCAGATTTAGTTGTAGAAAATATCAGATTTATCTAATTCTAATTTGAATGTTAAAAAGCTTAATGCTTGTATATAAAGAGCCATTAAGAAAAACTCACCTTGACTCAGCCAGTCCACTTCCAGCAATCCAAAATATATAGAAACCTATGTCCCCCCCAAATTTATTGTTGTATATTTATGAAAATTAATTAAAATAGCCAAAATATTTAATAATGGTGAACAACTGCACAGATTATAAAATGTCTGCTAGATGAAATACTACTAGATGTACTGCTATGTAGCTTTTAAAATTGCACTTATAAAATATTTATAATGATATATAAGTGAAATCTGCAGCAATGCTTAATACTATTATCATATAAAACTACATAAAAATAAGGAGCTCAACTATGATTACAGAAAGTGTACATTATAGGGCCAGAAATAATTACATCAAGATAATTATAATGACATCAAAGCAATTGTCTTTGGTAGTGGGAATTTGAATCCATTATCTTTTCTAAATTTTTTGTACTTTATACAATAAGCACATTGTGATGTGTCAAATACATAAACCTCTTGACTATTTTGAAAATTCTGTTCTCTGATACACTTTGGAGCTATAAGCCTTTGGTTAGTTTCTGCAAATTTTTTTGTCCTATTTTGCTTTGTTTTCGTCTCTGTAAAGGAAGGAACTTTTTTATATGCTTTTACGCCACAACAATCAGCACAGAAGGTTTCTGTGTCCAAGTAAGCCTGGCTTTCCCCTAACACATCAAGAAAGCAATCAATTCTGCAACAGACAGAGGTTGAATGTCCTCTAATTCAGCTCAATTCTAATACTATTCATCTGGAGATAGCATCAGATCCCAGGGTACGGGCTCAGTCCCCCAATATGCCCCCTCCCACCACTTCAGAAGCCACCTGCAAGCTGTGGGTTGGTCTGCCTGTGGTTTTGATTGAGGAGCTACAAATCATTCCTACAAACCCCTCTTTCAGGTTCAGTTAACTTACTAGAGCTGCTCAGCGAACTCAGGGAAACATTTATGCTTAGTGGTTTATCATAAAGGAAGTTACAAAAAAATGCTGATGAACACCAGATAAAGAGATGGGCAGGTAAGCATATGAGGGTGGCATGTACCTCATATCCATGACCTCTCCAGAACCCTCCAGGAGCCCCCATGTCTTCGACTCTCCAGAAGCTCTTTGAACACTTCCCTTTGGGTTTTTATAGAGGCTTCATTACAAAGGCATGATTGATTAAATCATTGGACATTGCTGATCACCTTAGCCTTCATCCTCTTTCCCTTCCCCAAGGGGTGGGTTGGGGCAGAAAGTCCTGACCCTCTAATCCCACCTTGGTGTTTCTGGTGAATAGCCCCATCTTGAAGCTACCTAGAGACTACCAGCCCTCTGTCAACTAGTCAACTCATTAGCATAGAAAACTTACTACCTCAAAGATTCCAATGATTTTAGGAATTATATACCAAAAACTGGGGATGAGGAACAAATATACAAATTTTACAGTATCACACACCAAATTCTGAAATTGAAAATAACCAACCCTGATTATGAAAGCATAAGTTTTAGTTTTTGGGGGAATCCTTTTAATTAATAATTTATATACTGTACTTTTACTTCATATATGACTTTTCAATTATTTAATAAATTATTGATGGCATCATAGCATTAATTTTAATGTATTCACATTGACCTACTACCAACTCAAGGATTTTCTTTAAGCTAAATAAAATATATCTATGGGAAAAATTCTTATAAAACTTTGTTTTATACACTATTTTATTTACATCTCAGAGGCGATCTAAATTATCTATTCTAAGATTAGTCATTCAAACAGTATCTTAAGAAAAGACATGACAGACTCTAAATTGAAAATTAAATATCAATCCACTAATAAGTTAATAGAACTTTTAATACTGTCTCTATGTGATAAAATGTCTGTGCTTCTACTGACTTCTAGCACTGAAACTTGTTCTTAAAACCTATAATCAGAGGAAAGAGCATAATGACAATTATAATAGGTATACTTTTTTTAGCTACTCTCTGATATGCACTGATTTGGATGCTTTGCATATGTCACAATTATGAGTAAATATACATTATATCTTTTCCAAAGTAGATATTTATGTGCTTAGTTTACAAAGAGAAATAATAGTAGAGAGGTGATAACAATTGCCCACATTCCTAAAACCAGAAAATTGAGAGATTATCTTTGCATAGAGTCTCTCTCACACTCATCCTTTGGTGCTGGTGGTTTAATATGGTCATGCATCAGATAGTAAGAACTTTTCAAATATTTCAACCATAGAGTTAAATTACCTTAGGTGTTTCAACTACATTTATAATTTGTATTAAAAATATCAGCTCATTAATGTGTCATCTCCCAGTGTCTTACAACTGATTATTGTATATAACTTGTTGCCCCACCATTCAGTAAAATATCTTTAATATTTTATTATTCCGATTTTTACCATGTAATGGGATGGCAATGTGAAGAGTGCCATATTTTCAAATTGAAACCAGACACGGAAACATTATATAAAATGCATAAAGCCTAAAACAAAATGAGCTCTCCAGAAGATAAAGGAATGTACTGAGGCATTGATAGTAATTTGCCTTCACAGTGTCCTCCATGACTGGAGACTTAAAAATATGATTGAAGATATATGTCAATAAGATACAGGCAAGTAAGCAAGTGTTTTAATTATCTGCATGTGATTTTCTGTCTAACTATGAAGACATCTAGAATCACATTTTCTATTCCGGGAACATATTTAGTATTGTTCACTGACAGCCTAAGTTTCTCCCTACCATAACATTTATTATTGTTTAATTAAACAGAGACAAGTCAAGTGGTTCAGAAAGAAACCAAATAAATGAATCTCCATCAGTCTTTACATAATTAATAGTATTCTCTGTAGACTGCACAATTTATTAAATTCCTGAGCAGAAGCACTTCAGATAAACATATTTATGTATTCTGAGTCAAAGACTATTCTAGATACTGTAGAAAGTTGGAAACTAAATTAAGTCAGTTGATTTTTAAAAAAATGTATAAATATGACAAAACGTAGGTGAGCAAAAACTATTAATAGTACTCCATTACTGCCTTTTGCATTTTCAGAACCCTTAATGTAGTACTATGGCAATTTTGAAAGGAAAATTACTTAGAAAAAATAATACAAAAAATCAAGGTACTGGAAATAAAGTATATATTAAAAAGTACAGATTTCTAGGGATAACAAATAAATCCCTACACTCAAGACCATATACTTTTCTCCCTATAGCGTAAATTACAAGTGAAATTTTACATTTGAATGATTCTGGCCATAGTATATATATACTGTAACGATGAAAAGTCTAACATAGTAACTTGAATGTTTCAAGAGATTTTATATTTAAGATGAGTGAAAATATGTTTCAGTAATATGTTTTTTGTTCCTTAGGATTAAGTTTTGTATAGAGAGTGATAGAAGTTTTATTCTCTCTGTCTCTGGTAGAGCACAGCCATAATGATTCTCTATGAGGCCACCAACAAAGCAGAATTAATCAGGAAAAAGCAGGCTCCTATGCAGAGTCCTTCTATTAATAAAGAAGGCAAGACCCCTAAGCATTTTATTTGTGTTTAGTTTAGGCAAAATTCCATTTTATCATATTTGACACATTATTAACAACACTTGTTCAAGGACATATCACAAATTAAAATCATTGACCCAGATAACAAAAATTATAACATAAGTTTGTGTTGTGAATGTCCATTATAGCTGTTAAAACTGATGTATGCTGTTAAAAAAAAAGAGCGTGTTGAACCATTCCAGCAAAATTTTCAGTGGGATAATCCATTAAATAATTCAGGAGAAATTGCAATAATTTATCATTGGCCCTGAAAAAATTGCTAGAGTGAAACAACATACTATCTTGTGTTTAATGAAACCTATACATGAAATTATTTTCAATTTCTGAAATGTATTATTTCAAACATAATGAGAATTCTTTCACTCATGATTCATAGATAATATCAAAGCTATCTTGGATGCTGTTAGGACAGAGTATTTCTGGGATACTATTAATCAAACTGAAGAAACTAAAAATAGGTTTATAAAGTAGTCTAGACCCAAAAGGGAGGATAGACATTAATTTCTTTTCAGATATATTGGATACATTAATATACAATGCATCTGTAGTACTTGACCTTAAGTGTCAGAAATATAATATACCATTTCTCTTTTTATAAGCAGTACTTTAAAGAGATGTTTCTGGTCAATATTATTTTGTACTGCAAGGTTAAAATGATGAAATGCATAAAACATGAAATACACAACTTATTAAAATACAATTCACCAGTCCATATGCAAGTGTTTTTTTAATGCCACTCCTCAACAACAAAACTTTCAGATAAAAATTAATCATCAACATAATGCTGTATGGTAATGGCATGAATTTTGTTTCCATTTAAATGTTTACATTTATCTCAAATCACTAACTTAGTAGTAGCTTTAAGTCTACAACCAAAAATTTAAATTTGTTTCTTTTATGCAATTTTTGTAGCAATTTTTATTCATAGAGTATGTAGATACTCAACTAACAGTAAGTATTCATTGGTAATGATCTCCAGGTAAAAGCTCTTAAAAAACAACATTGGCCTCAAATAATCACTGAAACCTAGCTGTATGATTGTTGCTTGACCAAGTGCCTTTGACAAAATGTATCTCAAAAATATCAGACCTTACCTTCTCTTTCCAATGGAGGCTTCTAAGGCATTTACACTCTTCATTCTAATTTATTGTGGCCCCATATATCTAGATGTATAATTGGATTTTTAAACTTTTTAGACCAATCCACAACTAGTAGCATAGTAGAATGTATCATGTAGTACAGTGAAAAAGAATGGAAATTGAAATAAGAAAGACATTCATTTAAATCCTATCTAAATCACTTACTCTCTTGGAGACTTGGTTTTCTTAAATGGAGGTTAAAATGCTTTCCACTCAAGATATACTGAGTTTAAAATAAGTATCATACAAATAATATCTTGGCCTATGGTTGGCTTCCGTAAATTTTAGCTAGCTTCTTTCAAATAACATACTACATTCCTACTGGATTTCTATCAATTTTAGTTGAATCCTTTCAGTCTCCTTCTTTTCATCTGTCAATCATACCAATGTCTCTGACAATAGAAGATTTTAGGTTACAAAATACTTTCTTCAAACACAGAGCAGAGCCATGTTTTTTTTTCTAACTCATTCATATCACAAGCATTTTTTGAGGCATGGTTATTAGCAAAAACATTCTAAATAAAGAGAGAAAGAGTGGTAGATGGATAAATCAACCTGGTTAGTTTCTCCCTTTGTTCAAAAGAAAAGATGTAAAGATATTTTATTAATTGCAATTAGAATGAAGTTCTGCATTATATAGTTTAAATTACTTAAAAAACTCTGATGGAAGTCAAGACATGAGAACAAGTAACAGGAGCTTGGGAGTTAGAAAAATATTTTTTAAACTTTAGGCAGAAATAAAGCCCCAAATTTTAGTATATTTCCAGCCAAATTATTTTATATCCTAGAGATACCATTGGGAAATGAAATAGAAACAAAAAGCTGTTTTAATGTAGAAATAGTTACCACAATTCAGTAAAGGCATAAGTAGGACTTTATATTTTTGGTTCCTAAAGTATGTTCTGATTCACATTACATCTCATTTTAGCAGACTTACTTTGGAGGAGGGGTGCTGATGTTGGGATATATAAAAAAAAAGTTAGCTGATAACAAAGGAACTCCTTTAAGTTATGAATAAAAGCTGCTAGGCATTCAAAGTTATTTTCTCATTATCTATTTCCCAAGCTTTAAATCTTTGACTTAATACCTAATATGTAAGTTTTTATCCTGTGAAAAAAAATTATTAAGTGTAACAGAATTTCTATATTTCACTCTCTTCTGTCAAGAGAAATTTCTTTTAAAAGACTAATTATTTATAGTTGAAGTAAGAATGATTAGTATTGCTTGTTCCTATGACTAATTAATGAGGAAATGGCATGTCCTTACCCTTTGATTTCTTGCTGATTAATAAATCAATAAAGCATTACTGAGAGGGGAAAAAAAAGCACAGAAACACACTCATGTAATGAGGTAATGGTTGCCCTTTTTCACTTTCTGAAAACTCAGTCTTAAAAAAAGTCCACATCATAAATGAAATTAGCTGGGCCTATTGCCAGACTTTTGAAGGAGGACTAGAATTGATGGCTCATGAAGATTAAATTATTTATTCACTCCTGGAACACGAAACTCCAGGACAGAGTTGGGACACGGCCATTGTGGTCACAGCTTGTCATTGCCCTTGCTGCCGTGGGTTTCATTTCTTAATATACAGGAATTTCAAACTCCAGGTTTGCTATTATAGGTCAGTTCTTCAGATGGGCCTCAATGTAGTGCACATGTTCATGACACATCTAAGATAAAAAAATCACTGCTAAGATTTTTGGTGTCTCCCAGTCTCAGTTTCTAAAGACATCACAGAATAATAAAAAAAATTGCCTATATAATGGAGGCAGGCACTTGCCACCTTTGAGCCTTTTACGTTTTTTGAGTATAACAGCTCCAAAGTGAGGAATTAGGGGTTCATTGTGAACCCCTAAAACTTGAGCTCCTTCGATGCCTCTTTCTGCAGGTGATGCTATCACCGTTTAAATACCTGGAAATGAGCCATGTGAAGTGCAAAGCTAGTCTTAAAATCCAAGTAGAAAAGACCTCAGCCTTCCCTTATTCCTCACAGTCAGAACAGGTTTGAGAGACAGGTAGGCCACCTCATTTAGAACCCTATGCATGAGCTGCCTCCCTAGCCACAGGATTCTCTGGGTATTTTATGGGGACTATCAGCAAAACTTCCTTCACCTTGGATCTCTTCTGAACTTCAGCTTCCTGAATCATCCTGTTCTTGTTCAACATCAACTACCACTTTGAACTCAACTAGTCCATTGCCTAAAGCCTAAGAGCCTAAAGTGTCAGGAACAGTTGAGGCCTTGCCCAGCTTTGTGATTTTAAGGCTGCTCTTTTATAGATGCCATTGAAATAGCCTTTAGATTGCATGAAATTTTGACTTCACTAGACTAATATTTATACCTTAAAGAAGAAGGCTTATAGATGATCTTGTTTTATTGCTGCAGAGAGGATAAATTAGAAATATTTTTACAAAAGTCAAATGTAAAAGTATAGTATCTAGGATATTTTCGCTAGTGCCTAAAATAAAGGAAATTTTGAAGTAAAGGGAAATTTATCCAAAATATAATTATGAAATCAATTGATTAATTCAAACTGATTTTAGTAAAACTTCCATTTATAGAACAGGTTTCTTTTAATGAATAAAATCATTAACGAAGGCATATTGTAAACATAAATATATGTACAGAATAATTCAGAAAATACAGAATTTGAATGCAATGCATGAGTTTTTGAGGTGAAGAATAAGACATCTTGGACAACAGGTTGAGCATTTCAACAAGAAGAAAACTTACTATACATGGCCTGGCCAATGTGTGCTCCTCAAGATGCCTGAAGGTTCTGTTCTCAAATATGTCATTCCCACCTCCTCCCCTCTCCCCCAGATTAAATCTGTTAGTGTTATGAAATATCCATACTTTTCATCATTTTAATAGACATTTTGAATAAGTCAGGACAAAAGGCACTGCTAGATTATGATGAATATATGCACCCTGAAGTTACAACATCTGAATTCAAAAGCTGCCCTGAAATTTGCACTCTGCAGCTTTGGATTGAGTCCCTGAACTCCTTAATCCTCAGTGCTACCATATGTGAAGTGAAGATGATTGTCTTCCTCATAAGACAGTGTGGGACTTCAATGTACCCAAAAAGCACTTAATACATAGGGGAAGAGATACTAAAATGGTGTATTTTAATATTTCTCTGAGATATTTTCCCCTCCAAGAGTGAACCCTTAAAATAGAGGATATTTTCTCTTGTTTTCCATTTAAGTTTCAGGAAGAGAATAACCTCATAGACTGTCCCCCAAACTGACTGGTTAAAGTAGCTGCAAAACAATGATAGGCGATAAATGTGAATGTGGTTAACAAGGAAGTGTTCCTGAGAAGGTATCAGTGAATGGCCCATGACACTTATGTAAGGTGAAGGGGCCTAGAATCCCCGTATGTCCTTGGAATGCAGTGGGAGACAGGAGGGATGTGCTCATAAGTTGAGTGCAACTCTCACAAGGGAACCTGCAGAAAGGGTTTCCAAGGAAGTGGGAGACTAACTCTGAAAGCCATTCAGTCTCAAACTAAATGAAGCCATGACTAGACCAACAGGGGTGTGTAATTAGCCGAAACTCCGGGTGAGGTCAAGGTTTCAAAGGGAAATACCCTCACTTGCAAGCTAATGCTTCTTGGAAGCACTGCTGACGACTAGAAAATAAACCAGAGTTTCTACTGTCATATTTCCACAGCAAACACTGGCAGATAAACCAAGGAGCAGCCTGGATCCACCATACATCCATTGACAGCTGAGAGTGCCCACCAGTGGATGAGATCAGCCTGAGGTCACAGGTGCCTCTCACTGACCCTCCCTGTGACTAGATCACAGATGTCTTTTGAACTTCTTATTAAAGAGGGAGAAGGGGTAAATCTGAGAATATTAAATGAAAAGAGGCTTCACCCAGTGCATATTACCTCATTAGATTTAAGTTTCTCCACGTGCTATCTATAGGAATGGAGGAGGAGATTGCAAGTGAGGTTAAATTATTTAACGAAAATCTGAGTATATTGTTTTGTGTTTTGTTTGTTTGTTTGTTCGTTCTTGTCTTAGAGGTGGAGTCTTGCTCTGTCACCCAGGCTGGAGTGCAGTGGCGCAATCTCGGCTCACTGCAACCTCTGCCTCCCACGTTCAAATGATTCTCCTGTCTCAGCCTCCTGAGCAGCTGGGACTACAGGCATGCACCACCATGCCCGGCTAATTTTTTTATTTTTAGAAGAGACAGGGTTTCACCCTGTTGATCAGGCTGCTTTTGAACTCCTGGCCTCAAGTGATCTGACTGCCTTGGCTTCCCAAAGTGCTGGGATTACAGGTGTGTGCCACCGTGCCCGGACTTAGCATATTGTTAATATAGTTTTCCACCACTGGTTACCAAGCTATACCAATGTAATAACTCAAATAATCCTTTAAGTATCTTAGAAAAATATAGCTATTATCCCACTAACTATTGTAAGACTGATGGAATTCTAATGTTTACCAGAGTACTTTGGTCTAAGGGCAAGGGAGCCATGTTCCCTATTGCACTGTGAATGGGTTGTAGGGTAAGTCAGATAAGACTGCTTCATGTTTTTTCTCATGGCCACATTTGTCTAACGCTGGATGTTCATCTCACTTCCACACACTTTTAAGGTAAGAAACCTAAATAATTAAGAACCAATCAAGGACCCTGAGATAAGATCATGCCCTCCAGATTTTAGCTCAATAGTGGGACACAACACAGAAAAGGAAAGTGGAGTTGAAAGTTGATTTTGGAGAAAAGAATGAAGAATGAAAACAGATTTTTATGTGGTGACTTACATAGAGGCCTTGCTAATGTAAACACATTTAACCAGCAAACAATGCAAAATAAAAATGCATTAATTTCACTCCAAAAGCTGCTTACATCCACTTAATGTAAGTTGCTTAAAGATTAAGGAATCAGTTACTGTGCATAAAGTTGACCTTCATTTCAGACATCTGATAAAAATACAGGTTTAAGTAAGGATGTTAGTAATTTTCCTCCAGCAATTCTGAAAGAGGTATAATTTTGTAGCTGAAGTAGAAATCTTGAAAGAAAAGTCTACCTTTCAAACATCAATTCTTAAATCTATTATTACCTTCATGTAAAATCAATGACCATCGCCAGGCAAAAATTAGTAAATGCTCCCTTTTTTTTCTCAAAGTGACATTAATCTTTCAATGCTGTATTTTTAATGTTTTCCTTTTTGCTTTATGATGGGCCTAATGGGCCCATTTAGATGTCTTTTCCTTAGTCCACGTTTTAGTAAGAGTTTTGTGCTTTGGCTCCTGTCCTGATGGTTTTGTGATAATTTTTACTGAATTTTTAAGGAAATATTACCCTAAAATATTAGAGTTCCATAAAGGGACCGATGACAAACTAGCAGACATTTGAATGCCTGTATTGGAGCAGCTTGGCCACTTGAAAATCAGTGAGCCAAACATGAAGAAAGACTATAAATTAGACACAACAAACCGAGAATTTATATATAATTTATTCAAGATTAAAAGTATGATTAGTAAATATTATAAAACTACACAAATGCTGTTAAGGGAAGAATTTTCAAGAAGATTATATGTATGTATGTGTATATATATATATATATATATATATATATTAGAAAATTATATGTATATAACTTAAATTTATAGCATATAAAAACAAATTCTCTATTTTTAAAGTTTATTAAGTATATTAAAATTACTAGTCACAGAATGACTATGAATAATAATTCATCAGTAGATAAATATAGCTTTTCTGGTCTGTAGAATCTGGTAAAGTTTTATTATACTCATATACTGAAATTTGATATTTTTCCATGCTATATTTCTCATTTAAATATATTAAGATTCTGATAAGAAGTATTTTCTAAAAGCAAAATAATACTTTAAAAAGTCTGGGATACTATAGTTCAATATACAGAGCTTCTTAAAAATACATCCAGTTAGCAGTGTATGTTCAACTGATAGTCTGTGAAACATACAATCACCGGGAGGGTCAGTTTTCTGACCAGAAGTACATTATGTTGAAGCCCCTACTAAGATTCGATGAACTGTTTGACTTACTAAATAGATATGGATAGAAGACTTCACAAATGGTCCATGGGGTACTAAAAACAACAGATCCCTTGCTAGATTGACCTATTTGGGAGTCTGGTGTGTCTCTGATTTAAGATGCTGAGTTACCTGATAAGCACAAAACATTCAGCCCAGGTATGTACCCTACTTTTAATTATCTGGGCATATAGTGATTTTGAGCACTAGATTCCCAAAGTCATGAAGCATGTTGAAAGAACACCAATGAAATTCCAAAACTGACCAGAGTATTTTGTCATAATATTATCAGGTTCTTTCATGAATAATTAAGACATCTACTTTTGCCATGTGTGGAACTACCAAATTTGAGTTTCAGCTTGAATGTTGAGAAGATTTCAACTTCATCAGGGTGGTATAAAGGTAAATAGAATGGTCATGACACAGAATGAAGTACAGTTAGAAAATATAGATCACTCCCACAGGAGTAGGACACAGGACGCTTATGGACACAAACAAAATGCTCTTCATAGAAGATCCTTGGTTTCTGTCCAGTATATTGTGTTCTTCTAGGTGACTAAAATTGATTAATTGATGAGCCCTGCTGATATCTCCCCCTTAATGGGTTAACCTGAGCATTAGATGCTGTGATTGCAAGGACTGTCTTGTGTTTAAAAATGTTTCTCATCGATTCAGTCTGAAAGTCTAAAGTGCTCTCAACAGCATAGCACCTTACACCATTGGTCGGCTGCTGTAGAAGTGCCCTTGGAAAATACTGAATTTTTTCAAGGACTGGGGAGTAATTGATTAATTTTTAACATGCTCGCTTGTATGAATCTAAATTGCCACATCCAGATTAATTTCATTTCAGCAGAGTTGTTTATGTGCCTATAAAGGTATCATTTTTTAAACGTGAAATTTCAATACATGTCCAATTCTGTTGGCAAACCTCAAAATTAAAAAGAAGTTTCTTTATATTTTTAAATTATGCTTCTGTGGTAGCCATAAATCTCAGTGAACTTTTCTGAGTGTAAGCCTTGGCTATTGATCAACCTTTGGTCTTCTGCGGCTGAATTAAACATCATGGAAACATTAGTGTTGAAAACTAAATAGATGAAATTGTAAAACCTACTTTACATAACTCAGTGACATTAGTATTTGTTATTTATTTACATGATGACACTCAAAAATCAATCAAATGTCATATTCCTTTTAGCTACTTTAACAGAGTATGTGACATTGTTGCATGTTGGGCAATTCATGAATTAATTTATCCAAACACTAATGCTGGAAATTAAATAATATGACTAGTATGGCTATTCTGGATAGTAGAACACTTTTCATCAAAAACTCATGAGTTGAAAGATTTTAAGTAACCCAATGGGAGCTAGATTCAAATATCTCAGTCCCCAAGATGTGTTCTCTAATTTAGATATAAATATTAGCAATAAGAATGAATACCTCATAATTTTTGTGTTTCTGTCTGTAGAAATATCTTAATGTCACCTGTCAACCAATGCCTGAATGAATTAAATTGGTAACTAAGATGCCTCCATTGCTTTTCTATGGAATTCAGAGGATTCAGTTACCGAGGCCCATGGTATTAATTTTTCTGCCTAACAGTCTGCATTCTATATTGATTTTCACCAAGACTAAATTTCCTTTTTAAATTTGCCTTGGCTCTTTATGCTTCAATTTCCTCACCTGAGAAGTTGGTAAAATAATAGTGTCAGGAAGAGGCTTCATTGTGAAGTCAACAAAGATTATACTGCAAGGCTACATTTGCAAGTGCCCACACAATATGTGTGCATTGCTATACATTCTTGTAGAATTTTTGAATGAAATAATGCATTCATTTTCTTAAAGAAGGACTCTCATATTCTATTTAATTAATTGATTAATTAATTTTTTTCTGAGACGGAGTTTCACTCTTGTTACCCAGGCTGGAGTGCAATGGCGTGATCTCGGCTCACTGCAACCTCCACCTCCTGGGTTCAGGCAATTCTCCCGCCTCAGCCTCCTGAGTAGCTGGGATTACAGGCACGCGCCACCACGCCCAGCTAATTTTTTGTATTTTTAGTAGAGATGGGGTTTCACCATGTTGACCAGGATGGTCTCCATCTGTTCCAGATCGACTTCTATACATAATTCCTAAGGGTGCGATAAGAACTAAATGAGATCATGTAAATGCTCTTTTGTTGTACAAAGCACGTGCTTAAATATAAACTATCGTCATTCTAACATTCATTCAGTGTAGGGTTCTATACAGTTCAGGAGTCAAAATACTCATTTGAGACAGTGACTGTCATTGTATTTACCATTCACCTTTGTTTACATTGACACACCTGGGTTTGCTATTTCCAGAAGGGAAAACCCCTGTTCATCTTGTTTGCCTTTCAACATGACACTAGTATGGTGCATGGTACCCTGAAGACACTCAATAAATATTTATTGTATTAATGAAGATCAAATATGACTTAGCAGATCAGAATAATATTCAAATTGTAAAATAAAATACACTGGGCATCAACATTGTTATTTAAAAGATTCTGTTCATTCTAAATTTTACGCGTCATTAAATGTATTGCTCAGGTTTTGTAATCTTCAATCTATAAGGATTTTTTTTTTAAAAGCCTTCATTTCCTTGGATTGTTGTAAAGTTCAGAGTTATTCCTTGAAGAAACAGGCTATATTGCATTGTAACAATAACTCCGGAAAAATAACATTAGTAGAAATAATATAATTAAATATTCATATAAGATAATTGACTTATCTGCTCTACTCAAATGGATTTTAATGATAATATTGGACTAATCCTATGTGACAGCATCTGATGCTTTTATACACTGCCCCCCACTGGCCTTGACCCCCTGCTCTGCTGCTCCTTCCATACATAACCAGGAACATTTGGCTTAAAGTTTCAGACAATCTGCTCTGTTTGATAACGTCAACTCATCACATTTCAGTTAAGCAGACATCAAATCAAATGATGCGTGTCACAGATACATAAATATTACGTACATGGAGAGTAAATTTTTACCTATAAATGCATAGAATCTTCTGGTTTGTAAACCTGAACTACATTTTAAATTTTTGAAAGAGGAAATTGATGTAAAAATAATGCATGGCTCTTAAATAATCCAATGGCCAACTTACTCGGAAGCTACCTCTACAAAATATTTTTATTTTTGCATTCAAAGATGTCCTTTCCTTAAAGTTATTATCTTAACAAAAGTATAATCATCAATCTACTAAAAGTAAACATGATTTCGTATAAGAAAGATATATTGAGCTGAATACACATCTTACTGTCATACAATTCCTTCAAAAACATAATTAACCCATCCATGTTATCAGAGTTAGTTCAAGGTAATTCTAAACCATCATAAGCTAAAAATCATTATGCAACTGCAACTCATCACTAGATAAGTGATTCTGACAAAATTGCCATTTTATGGAATTGATCAGAAATGCCATTCCAAGAAGGAGAATTCACCTTGAGAAAATAAAAAAAAAGTATATATATTTACTTGCCTTTGGGAGGAACTTTGTAAAATTTGTTAAACTTCCAGTATGGAATGAACTACCTTATTATACATTTCTACTCTGTCAAATATCTTCGGGGAAATGTGTTACATGTTGGCCTCACTTTATAAATATTTGTTGAACTTACAGAATTCAGACAAGGAAGGCCAGAGGAGTTTGTGAGAGAGTGGCTCTCAAATTCCCTGATCTCTGCCTTCAGGCAATATCACACTTGTTTGGTAAAGAATATTTTACCGTACCAGTTGGGTAATGCCTGTCTCAGGTTGAATTCTTCTTAGAGCAGATTTTTAGATAAAGATTCATACAAGTGGTTTATTTGGGAATTGAAAGAAATGTCACGGGGTTATGGGGAACTGAGACAGGAAAGGGAAGCCCCACAGGAAGGGAATGTAGCTCAGCTTCCATATGTCAATGCCCATTGGTCATTGGATGTTTTGATGTGGACTGCTCCCTGATGGTTAATTTCCTGGCTCTTCCAGACTGTCATGAGGGTGGCAAACTAGTCTTCTGGGATAGGAGAGCACTCTCAGGAAAAGAAGCCAGGGGTTGCCTTTCTCTTGAAAGTTAGGCAGTGATAGATGAGGTGATCAAGTTGGGCGATGTTAGTGAAGAACAGTCATTGTCTTCCAGAATAACATCCATTGTTCACATGTTCCAAAATATTTTACAGAAACAGTTATATTCTAAGACTTTTCTTATAATTAGAGAGGGTTTTAAAAATGGTTTTATATTTTGATGGAACCCTTGTTGGTGCTGCAGTTAAAAATTTACTTCAAAACCCTGCCTCAGCACACCTTGCTCCTTTTTCTTTGCACTCTCTGAAGCCAGTGTTTCAGAAGCAACCGCAGATCAGCAGGGTTCATCTGTTTCTCCCACAGGGCTAATCCCTGACCAACCTCGAAATCAAGGCAGGCTCTAACCTGGCAGACCCACTCTTCTCTTCTTTTACAGAATCCCATGCTTATTGATTCTCTAGAAAATCTGTTTTCCTCTTGCTCAAAGCAGAATACAAAGCAAGAAACTGCCTCCCCTCTGGAGAAAACACATGAAATCACAAGCTACCCAGTGACTGTCATTCCATAAAATAACAGTTCTATTAAATTGCTTTATGTAAAAATGGGATTTGTACTAGAGTTTTTTATAGGACGTTGGTTTATATCATCAACTGTTTCATTGAAAATCTGGTCTGTGATGAGTCATCCATAAAAGTGGCAGAATAAAACTTCAGGAGTAGCTGTTGTAAAGTTCTTCCAAGGCTCATAAAACCGGATTATGCGCTTCCACAGTTTTGATATCACTCAAACATTTTATCAAAAAAAACTTGAATATCATCAGTGCTACATTTTAATTTGATTTTTAGGAACTTTCATTTTTAACTTTCCATCCATGCTCCCTAATCTTTTATTTAAAAGTATGGAAACACTTGACCTATTATTCCTCTTCACATTGGATCAGAGAATACAAAAGTTAAACTCTTCTACACTGTTGCAGACAAGAGAGAGTTTAAATGTTAGTTATAGACTAAGAATCTTACACTTCTGTGATTTTACAAAAATAAAAGCTAGCATTTGCTGAATATCCTGTTTCAAACATTACATTGACTTGTGAATCCTTTTTTATATTAATTGTCTCACATACTCTTTATGACAATCTGTAAAATAGTTGCTCTTTTTTATAACTTTTAATTTAGGATTGGGGTACACGTGCAGGTTTGTTATACAGGTAAATTGCATGTGACAGAGGTTTGGTGTACAGATTATTTCATCACCAAGGTCATAAACATAGTACCCAATGAGTTGTTTATTATTGTCCACATTTATTAATACTTAAAAGAAACCTGAGGCCCAGGAAAATTAAATAAGTATTTAAGAGTCAGGAATCAAACCTTAGTTTCTCTACACAAAAAAATATGCTTTTAAAAACTCTACTATCTTATAAAATAATATGTGCCTGTGTGGAAAAAATATATAGACAAAATTAATCTATGATGGAAAATATCACTTGGTGGGGGATTGAGATTGACTGAGAGGGAGCATGAGAGAACTTTCCAGGGTAATTGAAGATTTCTATCTTAACCAGCACTTCGTTATGTAGATTATAAGGGTATGTGCATTTGTCAAAACATATCCGATGGTAACACTTAAGATCAATATAATGTTGTTCCTCTCTAAACTTATGGGTACTAGGCTTAATACCTGGGTGATGAAATAATCTAAACAAACCTCTATAATATAGGTTTACCTTTGTAACAAACCTGCACATATACCCCTGAACATAAACATTTTTTTAAAAGATCGATGTATGGAGCAAAGACAAATTATACAGGCACATCTTCCCAGGTATGCTATTCCCCCACCTCCATTTTTAGCCATGGAATCTGAATGGAAGCAGCCAACCACTTCCCTCATCCTGCCTCCCCAAACCATGTGAGAGTTCGAACATTGTGCACAAGACCCAGTCCAGCCAGTAAGAATCCTTTCAAAGAACTTTTAAAACATAGCCATCAAGGTTAAAATAAATAAGTAAACATATATATAGTGAGAAATCTGTAACATGTGTCCTGCTTGCTTGCAACCAAGTCCTCTACTTTTGGAGAAGGTAGTGTAACACTTTAAATGTGGCTAATGAAACTAAGGAGCTGAACAAATGACCTTTTATTTAATTTTAATTAAGTTAAATTTAAATAGCCATACATGGCTGGTGGCTAATACATGAAACGGTAAAGCTTTGGAAGAATGAGTCAGATATCCACAGAGTATAAGACATAATTAATGAGAAAAGAGAGCCCAATAGCAGTGGAGCTCTCTTGAAGAGCAGTTCCACCTCTGCCCTTCTTGTAATCTGGAGATGTGTGTATTATTAGTCTGTTTTCAAAAGTTATAAAGACACTATCTGAGACTATGTAATTTATAAAGGAAAGAGATTTAATTGACTCACAGCTCCACAGGGCTTGGGAGGCCTCAGGAAACTTATAATCATACCAGAAGGCAAAAGAGAAGCAAGGACCTCCACAGGGTGGTAGGAAAGAGAGAAAAGCCCAGGGGAAATTGTCATTTATAAAACCATCAGCTCTCATGAAAATTCACTCATTTGGAAAACTACCCCCATAATCTAATTACCTCCTACCAAGTCCCTCCCTCCACCAGTGGGGATTATGGAGATGACAATTTGAGATGAGATTTGGTTGGTGACATAGCCAAGTCATATCAGTAAGCTAATGAATACACATGCCTTCATCTTGAAAATGATTCCCCTCCAGAATATTACCCTTTAAACTTACTATTAATAGGGTAAAAATCATTATAATGCTATTTGCAAAAATAATCATAAAATGCAAATGTGTGGGCTGGGCTCAGACTTCACTGTAACTAAGTTTCCATTTCTCTAACAAAATAATTAGGAGATAAACTCAGGCTAATTATTATAAATCCTTCCATTTTCATAAAAATGGAGGATGATATAAATAGACAAATAGCATTGGCACCTCCAGGGCACCAAGAAGAGAGAAGGCTGAGGCTTGGAAAGAACAACCTTCACAACTTTTTCTAGGGTTGGTTGTGATAATTTTCAAAAGTCTCAGGTAAATGAAATGGGTCTGTAGCAATACCTTTGCATGATTTATGATGTGATTTTTTTAACACTCTTGAATTACTTCAAGGAGCTTTCAAAAGAGTGTTTCAACATACTGTGATCAATAATGTCGCAGTTGAGAGGACATTTGCTAATGTACTTTTGAATCCTCGCTGATAGTGTCAGATTTGTAGACTGACATTATTTTTACAATAGAAGTTATAATGGTAAGACCAAAACTCTCTAAAGATTATGGCTCATGGAATTTAAGAGGTAGAAGAAGCCTTAGAGAACATCTAGTCCAGCCTCCTAATTTTATGGAAGAAGAAACAAAAGCCAAAGAGAGGCAAACTGATTTGCTCAAGGTGATGACACCTAATTACTGATGGAGCTGAAGCTGGGTCCAGGTCTTCTAATCCCCACAGATTGCTGTCAGTGAGCCAATCCCGATACATCTTACTGTTCTGACTTTTGCCTCTTCAAATGATGTCTTAATTATAGCTTATATATATATGTTTTTCTTTTTTTACTTTTCTTTTTTTTTTTTTTTTTTTTTTTTTGAGACGGAGTTTAGCTCTTGTTACTCAGGCTGGAGTGCAATGGCGCGATCTCGGCTCACCGCAACCTCCGCCTCCTGGGTTCAGGCAATTCTCTTGCCTCAGCCTCCTGAGTAGCTGGGATTACAGGCACGCACCACCATGCCCAGCAATTTTTTTGTATCTTTAGTAGAGACGGGGTTTCACCATGTTGACCAGGATGGTCTTGATCTCTTGACCTCGTGATCCACCCGCCTCGGCCTCCCAAAGTGCTGGGATTACAGGCTTGAGCCACTGCACCAGGCCTATAGCTTATATATTTTATAATTTTGTAAGAGCTGACAAATTATTCAAGACAAACATATTATATAATCTGATGTTTTCTTTGTGACTTTGGCATAAAGTAATGCTTGTATAATATGTTTGTCCTTTGTGAAAATTGTGATTAGGAAATGCATGGTAAAAAATTTCACTAGTTTTCAGTGAAATTTTCCAGCTAGGTCTAATTATCAATTTATGCAAAATTATCTTAAAGTCACCTGTATTTGCCACCTATATCATCATTTACAGTATGATAGTTGCAGAAACAACACAAACTTAGATTTGTGTAGACCAGGATCAAGTCAGCCACAGCATGTTCTTAACTGTTCAGGCTTATTTTGTTGTTAAAAAGAGATTAAAATTTTACTGATATAGAAAGCACCCAGTATTATAGATTGTCCCACAGAGTTAACGAACATATAGTAGAACTTAATGAATTGTATTATACACTGAAATATTTTCACATTTGAGTCAATAGTGTGGTTATTATGTAATTAATATGGTTAGTAAAATATTAAAGATATCATATAGAATATGTAATTATATCTGATTAATACTAATATAATTCTGTTACACAAAAGCTTTTAAAACCTTATTTTAAAAAAACCTTAGTTTTAAGAATTTGAGAGGATTTTTCCTGGGATTTGGAATTATGGGAAACCTAGCAGATATGTCTTCTTGCAGGCCTAGAGTAGAAACACTTCGGAATTGAAAAGAGAACAAGAGATAAAATTTTGTTGCACTGCTTTCTGATCACCTTCCTCCTGGTCCTTCAACTATTTTGTCCCACCCAGTCTGATGCCCAAAGTTTGATTATACATTGTTATTAGATAATGTTTTTGCTATCATCGCTAAGAAGTACTTCCAGAGTCTTTATTAGGTGGATTACTGCTGCTTCCCTTGCATCATACCACAGCTTGATTCCCAGTTTGTGTGAAAATGATTCTGCATGAGTCAAATAACTCCATCTCTGTATGGTACCTGCAGGTCCTCTTCCCACAACCATGAGCATCTTCAGGATATTGTCACTTTTGTAACTTTTTTCTTTCCCATGTCCTCACGATATCCTCCCTTTGTATCCTTTCCAAAAACGCTCATGTGATTCAATAACTACAACAATTTATACTGAGACCAGAAGGATCTACATGTCCCCTGCTTCAGATCCTTGTCTTAACCCCAATGTAGTAGATATTAAAATTATTGATAAACTTCCAGACCTGGAGTCTGAAGATTAGCCTTCTTATTTCTTTTCCCAATGTTTATAACCAATCAGATAAAGAGTCCAACATTTTCTAGGTAAAATTCTGGGTAAAATATCAAATAAAGTTCATTGAATGTACTCAATATAAGCAGTTCACTGAATGACTAAAAATTCTAATATAGAATTATGTTGTGATAGTGCTTTAAACATAAATTTATTTTATAATGGCAAATTTCATTAGAATTCAGAAAATGTAATGTCTATTCAGGACTATTTCTTTACATATTAAAGATAAACTATATTTTGCTATTTTGCTAGGTGAACAACTATTTTCCCTAAGTCAATACAAAGGATTTGAAAATTAAATTTTCATTGCATTCAAGGAAAAGACAATGATGTTCCTATAATTTATGTATCCTCAGTGCCTAGCATGGTACCAGCACATCACTAATTCACAGCAAGTGTTGATGAAAGGAAGGAAGGAAGGAGGACAAAAGAAAAAAGGAAAGTAGAATGTTTGTTAAAGCATGTCAAGAAGGTAGAGATACAACTTGGATTCAAGACTCTGGCTTTTTACTTCTTTTTGCAATACCACTTTTTTTTTTCTTTTTTTTTTTTTTGAGACGGAGTTTTGCTCCTGTTACCCAAGCTGGAGTGCAATGGCACGATCTCGGCTCACCGCAACCTCCGCCTCCTCGGTTCAAGGAATTCTCCTGCCTCAGCCTCCTGAGTAGCTGGGATTACAGGCACGGGCCACCATGCCCAGCTAACTTTTGTATTTTTGGTAGAGATGGGGTTTCACCATGTTGACCAGGATGGCCTCAATCTCTTGACCTTGTGATCCACCCACCTCGGCCTCCCAAAGTGAAATACCCCTTTTTAAAAAATGCTTAAGTCACCTAGAAGTGGTAATTACTAAGTCATTTATTCTAGCAAGAAACACCTGAGCTGCTACTCTGTGCAGAAACCTCTGGTGATACAACATGGGTGAAACACAAGTCACTGTACTCCAGATACCCACAGGCTGGCAAGAGAAAGAATACTTTGCACATTTCAGAAAACTGCCATGAGGAACATAGTCATTTCCTGTATCCCAATGATGGAAGGAGGCTGGAAAACAGCAATAGGGCAAATAAATTAGGAGAAAATTGCTTGAGCTAAATTTGAATATTTAAAAGAAAAATCGATGGTCAGCTATGTGAAAAGGATGGAATTCCAGGTAGAGGGGATGGCAAATGAAAGGGCTGGGGTATGAAACTATGGTGAAATTTCTCTAAATATTCAGTTAGTTTGATCTGACTAAAGCATATTCTCTGCGTGTGTATGTGTGTACACATGCATGTAGGTATATGTGCACGTGTATGCATACAAGGATGTATAGAGCATAGGGTAGGGGTGGGAGAAGGTAGGTTTTTAAGATGACAGTGAGGAAACTTGGTCAAGATGAAACAATACTAACAGTAGGGAGTACATATAATGCCTATATGTGCCAGGCACTGTTGTAATCATTTTATACACACTAACTTATTCACTGAAAACATAGACGCAAACACACACATCTTTGAGCTATATCCCATTGTGATTATCCTGAGGTGCACGGAATGTGCTTTGCTTTTGTCACAAAGCTAGGAAATAGCAAGGCAAGAGTTGAAACCTGCAAGTCTGTAGAGACCCATATATTTCATGCCAAGATGTTTGGACAAGAAAGGAACTGAAGCATGCTAATAATGTGATTAATATCCCTAGATTCTAAGTTTATGGAAATTATTTGTAAGGGGGAAAGCAAAAGAACCAGGGCGATGGATCTTCTTGGGGGCAGATGCAGTAGCTCAAGATAGCAAAAAGAGGTTAATGAAGAGACAATGAGCTAGAACACTGAGACCTGATCACTACTTCCAGTGAGAGTGGGCATGGGGAGGAATCGCTGTCATCCTTCTGTCTAGTTTAGTGAATGAGTGAGAATGAGGAGTTTGATTTTCTTAGTGAATCTCCAGAGGAAGTGTCTGGCACATGGCTGGAATGCATAGGATAGAGCTCTGGCAATCTTGATTCCAGAGAAACATGGAGTTTATATCTTCTTAACTGGAATAGGTAGAAATATAGGACAAATACCACTGTGGGGCTTCCCACTTTTCACTCTTATTTGTTATTATACTGTAACTGTAGAAAATATGCAAAGAGGGAAAATAAAGTAACCTTCACACCAAAGTATTCTTATTAATAAAAAATAAACACCTAGCTCTTATCCTAATGAGGTTATTACCAAATGGTAAGAAATAGTTATAAAGCAGAATAAGTATATATAAGCGTTAAATTTCAAAACATATTTGCATCATTTAGCATAGCTTGTGGGTAATGATGATAAAACCACTAAACATCTGCTAAGCATTTAAACAACATTTTCCTTCCGTTAGCATCAGTAACTGGAAAATAACATACTTTGGCTCAAATTGTCCTTTAAAAATATAGTTTGGGGCCAGCAGAATTTTATTCATGGTTTTATTTGGCGTCTCCACTTTTTTCTGTAAAAGTATTTATAACCGAAGCTTTCACCAGTTAGGAAATGCAGCAGATGCCAATAAGTATATTCATTATTTTGATTATGGCAATGTCAGATTTGCAGAAAACTCCCTCCATCTCTATCTGTAGCACAACATCAAATAGAGAGAGAACATGTGCTGGTCAGGAAACAAACAGAGCATTGTGGCAGGAGTCAAATGAAATTGCTGTTTATTACTCTTAGAAGATGTTAAAATTGACAGTTTTATTTTAATACAATAGGTGTTATGACATGTCATCCCAAACCCTAATTTTGTTGTTTTGTATCAAGTAACTATTTTTATCACAGAACACAGTGTTTTGTTTTAACCAAGACTTGGATAATTTATGTGTCTTTTATTTTGATCTCAGCATTTCCTCATTAACAGATGTGAAATAATTTACCAAGTTTGGCTTCAAATTGACTAGGCCTATGTAAAATAACAGAAATGCTCTTTGCAGTGAAAGCACTTTGTATTAGGGATTGATCACTCAATTACATTCTGGATGAGAAGAAAAAAAATCCTATTAGTGTTTTAAATTATTATATTTAGGGATAAAAGTGTAGAAAGATAAGAATCTTTCATGGGGAGACGAAAACAAAGAGCTTTTCAGGGGCACTTTGAAAACTGAGAATTACTTTAGATAGCTAGAAATGCTGTTTAAAAATAACATCATGCCTTTAAACTAAATCAACAGCAGTGAAACAAGTTGAACAAACAGATAAAGATATAACTCAAAATACTGATGAGTGGTAGTTTTTGAAAGCAAATTCATCCAATAAACTACATCAAATAAAGGCAAATAAAGATAATCTAGTTTCATTTACAAAGTACCTAGAGAAAAATACTTGAAAATTCATCACATCCAAGAATTTTTGAAACTGACAGATAAATTGATATATATTTACTACATATCAATTCTTGGTGGGGCACGTTGGCTCACATCTGTAATCCCAGCACTTTGGGAGGCCGAGGCTGGTGGATCACCTGAGGTCAGGAGTTGGAGACCAGCCTGACCAATATGATGAAATCCCATCTCTACTAAAAATACAAAAGTTAGCTGGGCATGGTGGCATGTGCCTGTAATCCCAGCTACTCCAGAGGTTGAGACAGGAGAATCGCTTCAACACGGGAGGTGGAGGTTGCAGTGAGCTAAGATCGTGCCATTGCACTCCAGCCTGGGCAACAGGAACAAAACTTTGTCTCAAAAAACTTTTAAAAGAAAAACCAATTCTTAATGTGGCAGATGTCCTGTCAAATGACCACACTCACAGGGGACAGTCAACTTGATTCTAATTAATAAACAAAGTTTAAATGGAAATCCTAGAAAACATAGATGCATGAGACTGAGCATTCAACTTGGAACCCCGTGGAAACTGTGTAGCTAAGCCACTCTAACCAGAGAGAAGAAAACCTCCTGCATGACTATTATGTGCCAGGGAGACATTACGCATTAGCAGTGCACAGACAGCCATGGCTCAGGCTTTGACGTTGGTGACAACTGGTGGAATGTGTGTTATCTACCCTGTAATCATATTAACCTATCTTCTAACCTCATCACACAGTATGAGAATTACAGTAGCACATGGTTTATCTCTCTAAAATCTTCCAACACTTCCCCAGTAATTTAATCCTCCATGTCACTGTTCTGCTAGTATTTTAAGAAATAATGTCACATAGTCTCTTTCCGGATAAAACTCTGCTAAGGTATTAATTGCTAACCTAAATTCAATCCTTTTCAACTATCTCACTCTTTATAATCCAATTCCATTCTTTGCAGCCAATTATCATTTCTGCTTGTTCCTAAACCTACTACATCATTTAGGATTTGGAAACTAGAAGAAATGAAGATTGACTACAAAGAATGTAACTAGATTTTAAATGGATTTAGCTCTAACCCCATTTCTCAGAACGAATTCCGACTTGAAACAGGAAATGTCTAGATGGTTTCACTTTCTGATTCGATGGTGACCCAACCTCATAAAACCCAGATTCTGCCTTGGCCCTATTGAGATTACTAGTCTTACCTTAATATACAACTTCTTTCCACATCTACCAGGTTGAGGAATGAAGCAAATTATGTGAAATAGGGGAAATACTTTTAGAGGAAGCTTGAGTATTGGTGTATTGGGATAATTTCTATGTTATGGTAAAGTTCAAGAGTAGAAGATGGTAATTCATCACATTTGCAAAATTAAAAATATATATATTATCCTGGGGCTAGGCATGGTGGCTTACACCTGTAATCCCAGAATTTTGGAAGGCTAAGATGGGAGGAACCTTTGAGCCCAGGAGTTCAAGACAAGCCTGAGCAACATAGTGAGGCCCCATGACTACAAAAATACAAAAATTGGCCAGGCATGGTGGTCCATGCATGTAGACTCAGCTACTCTGGAGGCTGAAGTGGAAGGATTGCTTGTGCACAGAAGGTTGACACTGGAGGGTCATGTCACTGCAATTCAGCATGGGAGACAGAGTGAGACCTTAAGACTTTGTGTCAAAAAGAAAAAAACATCATTCTGGAAGCAGTATGGATAGTAGGTTGAGAGATGAGAGTTAATTCCATTGAGAAAGGGATGCAATTGAGAGCATAATTTTGTCATTATTATTAATCTAAATGAGATATGGTGAAGGGAAATTTTGACTAAATTGCAGCAAAATAATAGTAAGATCATGAATTATTTTTATTTTGCATTTCATTAAAAAAATCATAACCACATGTACACTTCATTACTTTAAGAAATATTACTTTTGAAACAAAAGAATAGTAATACCTATTGACTCTGAAGTGTTCTTATGAGTTATTTAAACTAAATGAATAAAAAAGGCAGGGAATACAACTGTGTATAAACTATGAGCCCAATTTTTTAAAGAGATACTTATGTATAGGTAGATATAGAGAGATTGGTTAAGAGATAGAAAGAGAGAACAGACAAGAGAATAGAAACCAACTTTAGGGGCTGAGCGCTGTGGCTTATGCCTGTAGTCCCAGCACTCTGGAAGGCTGAAGTGGGTGGATCACTTGAGGTTGGGAGTTCGAGATCAGCCTGACCAATATGGTAAAACCCTGTCTCTACTAAAAATACAAAATTAGCTGGGGGTGGTGGAATGTGCCTGTAGTCCAAGCTACTGGGGAGGCTGAAACAAGAGAATGAGAATTGCTTGAACCCGGAAGGCAGAAGTTGCAGTGAATCAAGATCGTGCCACTGCACTCCAGCCTGGGCCACAGAATGAGACTCCATCTTACACACACACACACAAAAAAAAAAAATTTACAGGGATATATGTATAAATATTTTCATTAGTTGACTCCACTTATTGGTACTATAACTGATTTGCCTCTTCTTTCTTGCACTTTCCTAATTTAGAAAATTCAATTAATAAGTATTTCTTTTTTAATGAAGAGAACACTGAGTGTATTTTAAAGTATGTCAATTGGTGAGTACTGAAACAAAGTGTTAATAAAAACAAGGAGAAGAGTACAGAGAACAGTGCTGGAAATATCAAAAAGAACAAACTGACCAAAAGTTTTGATTGATGGTTCAGGGATGATAGAGAGAGGGAGAAGGCAGGCATCCTTGGTAACTTACATTTTCAGTTGCATGTTATGCATGGCTGTCGATGAAATCAATAGTATAGAAGGCTCAGATAAATAAATTGGAGGTAAGAATTGTTGCAAGTGAAGGAGAAGTTGGGTGTGGGAGCACTGAGTCTCAAAGGAGAGGAATATTTTAACATAGACGTAGTTTCAAGTTGCCTACTTATGGTAATAGTTAAAAACAACTCCACTGTATTCGGTTTCGTTATCATTATAATTATTAATTTCCATTTCCTACAAATCATGCACTCCATCTTTGCATCTGAAAGTTGTTTCCAGTTCCATCCTCTACCTTGGTTCATGACTGGGAGAAAAGAGTAGAAATTCTACAGGATTCATATTGAGAGAGAGAATTCAAAGTGTTGTAGCATTATAGCTGGTAATATCCCAGAGATATCTGGGATAAGTGTGTGACAGTGAAAAGAAATAGAGTTTGAAGATAACAGTTTAAATCTTTGTTTAGTAGCAAATATTTCATTAGTGGCCTAAACACCTTGTTTAGTAGTAAACACTTTCACTTGTTGGCTAAATGAAACTCTCAACAGCATAACTTTCTAGCTGTGTAACTTGAGCAAGTTTCTTAATCTCACTGGACCTCATTTTTCTCATATGTTACATAAAGATGAAAACACTATAAATCCTGTAGCATTGTAGGAAAAGTTCAATGAATGAATACATGACAACAGCTTAGAACACAGCTTTAGCAGATTGTAAATCCTATGTAAATATTGGATGATATTTTATTTTCAGCATATATATATATATATATATATATATATATATATATATTCTTTCTACAGAATAGAATAGCAATCTTGCCAAAAATCCAAATCTATTCAGAGTGAGTACTATAGAATTTCTTTCCTTATAGAAATATTACCAACATTAATTCCTCTCTTAGATAAATGTGATTCACATTTCATCTCTTTATGCAATTTCCTTATTGTTTTATCATTTTCCTATTTCTCTAGTCTATAAATAATGAATACAGCATTTTAATGATTCTTGTAAATAGAGACCACATTTTTTTACCCAGTAAGCCTGAGGAAAAATTTTATTCATAATATTTTATTTCTTTCATTGTACTTGAGATTAATAGCACAATTTCTCATCCACAAAGTTTATTATAGATTGTAAAAATGAACAGGATCTCTCTTCTGATTGGCTGAGAAAAGGAGTTTAATCTTATGTAATTATCTTTTGAATCACACATGCATCAGTACAATAAAGCTCTCTATTAGATCACTGAACCATTTCACATGATTTTATAGATTAATATTCATATAAAACTATATATCTCTCAGCATATCTCCCCTCGGTAGATTGTCTAAAAGAAAAACAAAAAGGCTAGCAAATTGGAACCTTGGCTAATGGAAGAACTGCTTAAAAATATTCAATGAATAGTCATTGGGTCACTTTTTCCCCTTCTAAATAAAAAGTAAGTGTATGAAAGCAGAAAAATCATTATAAAATAACTGGAATGTCAGAAAAAATTAAGAACATTCTATCTCAGTGGTATACAAACTTTGTTTCTTTTTAAGCCATGAGTTTTTTTCTTTAAACAAAGTTTCCTCAAAGGTCTAACTCTTAAACTAGATAACTGCTGTGAAGGGCAGATCCTGCAGGGACACCCCATGACCTGGCTTCTGAAGCTTTTCTTTGTAATCTCTCTGCTCCAAGTAGTGGTTTGAATAAGGACAGCCTAATCCAAACACTGCCTTTTAGAGAGACCTTGAGAAGCAGTGATGTAGCCAAGGTTAAACAAGGTTACGTGATAATCCAATAAAAATGTATCCATGAGTTCTGTGCACTGACAGAGAATATGCTGTACAGTATACTTCTCTTATACCATCCCAACTATGGAAACTTCAGTTGCCAAAACTGCTACTACTACATAATGCATTCATCTTTTGGTAGTAAACTTGCTTCTCCAGTTTATTTTTTAGCATATAAAGATTTTTGTTTTTTTTCTTAGAAAAAAACCTCAATTTAGAAATAAAAATGAGAAAAGCACAGTCAAAATTTAAATTAGCTTTGTTTCAGTTCCTATTATAAAGAGAATTTTTTAAAATCCTACTTTTGAACATCTTTGTTGCCATCCTTCATTTCTCTCACAAGGGAAATATAGTTTAGCAGAGTCAATCATTACTGTTTTGAATATGGTAAATAAGCCCACAAGCAAAAGGCATCTCTGATAGTCAACACAAATATATAAACAAACATTGTGTACATGGCAAGAAGGATAAAAGACATTTTTCCAAATGAAGATTTACTTCCACCAAAAACAAGAAATTCAATGAACCTGCCTTAAATCATATGAAACATTCTGTTGAATTTTGATCTAATAAAAAAACCGTATTAAATTTGCTGTATTAGAACTGGTACACACTTCAAACCAAAATAAAATAAAAGCCCTAACTCTAGGTAAGGACATTGTAGGATTAATGAAAGTGAATATATAATTCCATTTGGCATCAGAGATTTTGTTCTAATGTGGAAGTGCCAAAGGAATTTTGCTGTGCTTTGGAGCAGTGCCTGGCAGGAAGAGGAAAGCATAAATTTCACTGAACAACCTCAGAGGCAACCACTTTCTTCACTGAAGAGAAATCTGATATCTTTCTAGAAATTCTAATATGCCAATACAAAATACTAGAAACTATCCAATTTCATTTCTCTGTATTAATCAGCGCCTTAATTTATGTTGCAGTTTATAGACAGTAAATGTACTCTAATATTTTCGTTCTTTTTATGGGTAAAGAATAAAGAATGCAAATAAATGGAAAAGAAAAACTTGAAAACAATTGTAGTAATTGGCTGTAACTGGCAAGTATAGCTTGACTTTGGAGTGATGTAGGCCTATCTTTGAATGCTGGTTCCACTATTTGTTAGTTATAGAAAAAGACAGGTCATGTAAAGTATTTCTCATCTGGTAATGCACTTGTGAAGATTAATTACAAGCTAATGTATTGGCGGGGTGTGGTGGCTCACGCCTGTAATCCCAACACTTTGGGAGGCCAAGGCAGATGGACCACTTGAGTCAGGAGTTTGAGACCAGCCTGGCCAACATGTTGAAACCCTGTCTCTAATAACAATACCAAAAATAGCCAAGTATGGTGGCTGGTTCCTGTAATCACAGCTACTTGAAAGGCTGAGGCACAAGAATCACTTGAATCCTGGAGGCGGAGGTTTCAGTGAGCTGAGATTGTACCACTGCACTAAAGCCTGGGTGACACAGTGAGACATCGCCTCAAAAAAAAAAAAAAAAAAAAAAAAAGTTACTATACTCAATATAGCTTGAAGATCCTGGAATAATACCTGGAACCTTATAATTGGTAGCTAGTGAGTCTTTTAAGCTCTATGATGGCAGGAAATATACATTCACTCAGATTATCTCAAGTAATGGGAGATTTTTTTTTTTTTTTGGAAAAAGATAAGGATCAAGCAAGCTAGAAGTTCCAATCCTGCAGCATGGAAATAGGGTACACCTTGGCCTCAGCTCAGAAACAAGATAAAGCTAAAATGGTACTCTTCACCACATCGCCTTAGTAAGATGCAGGAGTGAACCTGTTTTCCATCAGTACTGTGAGGAGTTCTACTCTACTGCATCTATCAGTCCTGTTGGCAGCAACTAGTCACGTCCTCCTTTGTTTAAGGCTCATCATCTTTAAACATCAACCTGCTTATAGTACCCACTCACTCCCATGTCTGCTGACTTATAGGAAAGCAAGGTACCTGTATTCGAATGTAGAATGAGCACAAAATAAATTAAAGTATAATTAGCAGAAACCCTGTGCCTTTGTGTAGTGATTGTTCTACCAGTGGCATTGAGGATACAAAAGTGAATATGGAAAGCAATGCTTTTTTCTAATGTGGTCCTTAGGGTCCAGTCAAGACCGACAGACAAAAACACACTTAATTATTCCATCTCTCACTCTATTACATAATAATTAGAATGTAAGTGGTTTAGAGATTATACATTATAAAACTTAATTTACATGGTAGAGTATACAATCCGAATTGATCCTGCAAACATTTCTAGAAAAAATCCTATCAAATGAGTACTGAAGTGTTCTAAGCACTAACATAGAAATATATTCAGTGGAAAAAAAATCCAAAGAAAGTGTTTTTTTATTATAGTTTACCTAAGAATAGAACTTAAGACAGGAACGTTTTATTGTAGATTTTATTCTTCCATAAAGGACTGATCAAAGAGCTGAATTCTCAGAAGGTAACTTCATTTACCTTACTATGAGGCAAACCTGACTATTTACCTCATGAACAACTTACATTTTCGTAGTATAATTAGCCAGTGTTTTTTCAAGCCTAATGGAGAGCCTTTGCTCTTTGCCATGCTCAAACATAATGAAGTAGTGATTCACTACACGAGACAAGCCTTTTCAGAATATACTCTGTGACCATTTACTCTCTTTGAATTGAAAACTTACATCTTAATTTATGCAGAGTATCCTGAAATATAAAATGTATACCTACATTGGGAACTTTACCAGGTAGCAATGCCACCTACAGTTTTTACATAAGAAAATGAGCATTTTAGCATGTGAGTTGAGAAGTCAATGGTCCTTCTGCTTGATTTCCTATTTAGCACATCTGTGATAACATTGAAATTGTTTAATGATTTTATTTATTCCTTGGAGAGGTGGATCCATAGAAAATAAGCATTTGCAAACACCTGGGACAAAGTATGGACCTTTTTCAGCATAGTCTGTTTAAGAAAGCAAGAACAGACAGTTGAGGAGGAAGAGACAAAGGCATGTTAATTTACTGAGACACAATGAAATGGTTGTAGTTAGAAAATACATGGTAAGATGTCAGAGAACAAAGCTATAAAAAGGGCAGGAAAAACAAAAGGTGAAAAATCAGGTAGTTTCACTTATTCTTCCTTTCTACATCTGAATTTTTTTTTTTTTTTTAAATTGGGAATCTTAGAATGGTAGATTTTGGGGGAGGGTGGAGGGAGGGACTTTCCTGATGTCCTTTATTTTCTTCTTGAGTGCCTGAAAAGCAGATACAAGACAGAGAATGTCTCCACTGACTCTCACGGTGGGTGCTTATTCAGAGTGCAGCCTTCATTTGGCTCTCCTGGAAGCTGGCTGTAAGACAAGGATCCCAGGCCAAGTTCTTTACTTGGCAGGGAAGCGGAGATGTAGAGAGAAAAGGAAAGGCAACTAAAAACACATTATCAAGTCAATTACCAGTACAGGTATCTGTAGCTTAATCCCACTGGGAAACTGAGAATCCTTAGAAAAGGTTCCCACCAGAATCATCTTCTCTGGGGCATAAGGGATCTGGGGTTGTTATACCCTTTTTCCCCAAGTGGTCATGATCTCTCTTGCACTTCCAACCTGTGGTGTTTTCAGGTGCATTGGCAGTAGCTGCCTGAGAAAACTCTCAGCCCACTGAAAGTCAGGAGTGTATCACAATGACAAGGGCTATGGGGACACAGGTGGATACAGTGTGGCAGTTCTGTTGTAAGTGGCCCAAGTTGAAGGGAGCTGTTCTCTGCTCTGCCTTTTTTACCTTCTTATAAAAACCAAATTAGCAAAGACATTGATATATAGACTTCTCTTATAACCAATTATGGACTTATATTAATTACCCATCAAAATTCTCTGATCCATAGTTCATATGAAAATGTATGTGTGTTTTTTGTAAAATGACATTATTCCTGGTACTCTCTTTTTGCTTAAGCTTAAAATTCAGTCGATATACTATGTTATTTTTTTTAAATTATATTTTAAGTTCTGGGGTACACGTGCAGATCATGTAGGATTGTTACATAGGTATACACATGCCATGGTGGTTTGCTACATCCATCACCCCATCATCTACATTAGGTATTTTCCCTAATGCTATCCCTCCCTTAGCCCCCTCCACCCTGCTATCCCTCCCCTAGCTCCCCACAACCTGACAGGCCCCAGTGTATGATAGTCCCCTCCCTGTGTCCATGTGTTCTCATTATTCAACACCCACTTATGAGTGAGAACATGCAGTGTTTGGTTTTCTGTTCTGTGTCAGTTTGCAGAGAATGATGGTTTCCAGCTTCATCCATGTCCTTGGAAAGGACATGAACTCATCCTTTTTATGGCTGCATAGTATTCCATGGTGTATGGGAAAATTGTCTTATATGAACTGATTTTCTAAGTCTTTGTTTTACCAGTCTGAAAGAGAAATGCTACACAGTCATATTTTAATGGCTTTGTTTTTTCTTAAAAAAATCAACCTGACAACATCTGAGGATAGGTCATGCTGCATATTAATAAAAACCTGAGAAATATATGTTTGACTTCTATATAAAGGTTTTCTTTTCAGTGTAAGCTAAATATAATCTTATTCTTAACTGATGAGCGCAGCAAATTAATCAAACTAAGAACATTTTCTTCTCCAGGGAACGGGGGAAGTTTCTGAGCCCTTGATATGATGGTATCTATATACCAAATTCCATTCTATTGACCCCCAAGATAGATGGCTTTATCAATAAGATTGGAGGTTATTAATTAATTAATTAGTCTCTTAGAAATTCTACCGTGTGATTTTCTGTTTGTTTTTTTTTTTTTTAATCTCACAGGAAGGAGTTTTGAGTTACCTTCCTTCTTCAAAGGGTTCAATTGTTCATGTTTTAGGGTTGAACAATTAGGTGTAAGCAAGGGCTCAAGATAGGATTTGAGGGGCTTTGTTTCTTTATTTTAGACTATTAAGCTCAATTGTGTGAAGGGAAAATACTAAAGTTGATATTTAGAGAAGTTGAAAATACTAAAGTTGATATTTAGAGAAGTTGATATTTAGAGAAAATAGGTAGGGGGATCTAAAACAAGATGGAGAAAGACAATTGGATGCCCTTAGAATGGGGTGATGACACCAGGTTTGTTCAAACACAGCAGCAATCCACATAACTGTACCAGAAGCAGGGCCTTGGCAGAGAAGGCCTGTGGCTTTTTGTGACTTTAACCCTGGGAACCCAGCAAAGATTCGTGTAGCCAGAGTTGATACAAAAAGGGACTGTTCAAGAAGGAGCCACCACTTTAAATAAACAAATAGCATCTCAGTAGAAAACCACTGACCAGTGTTCTGTCCAGATTCACACATAGGAGGCAAAGGTAACCACAAAAAGTGACAAATACTGAGTTTCTTGCTAACTTCATTGAATGGGTGGCTTGAACCAATTAACCTGATTTAGAAAAAATAATGAGATCTGACATACTTTACATTAAGTCTTCAGTCTTTTAGCGCAATCCGTAAGTTACACAATCTTCACATACGAACTAAGACCATTCACTTAAAGAGAGAAAGAGAGTAATTACTCTTGCTTTCTTAGCAAGTGTCTGAAATAGCATTTTCCGTTGCATGCACATAAATTTCTGATGTGAAATACATTTAGGAAATACCAATACGAGGGCAATGGAAAACTCTTTGGTAGTTTGCAAAACAAATTATCATATTAAAGACTCTGAAGTAACCTATGCTTACTAGTTAACTTTCTTTAACCCAGAATTACCTAAACTTATTTGAGCATGAAAGTGTTTTAACACTTCTGAGAAATAAATATCCTTTCAGATACCAGATGGTTAAATAAAAATAAGTGGTTATAAATAAAAATAAATGGTTGTTGTACACTGTAATAGCAATATATTACAGTTTCAAATATAAATATCTATCTTCATTCCAAAAGCAAGATCATGTATATGATTGTTTTTATTTTCAATGTAGACTTACAAAAGGAGAGACGTAGAAAATTTAACTCCACACTATCATTCCCTCAGATTCTATTCTGGTGTGATAAAGACCCTAGAGAGTATTACAAAGAGGTCACCCTTATAATATGGTAAATGCATATCTTCTGCTATAGATATTTTCAGAAAGCTATTTTCCTAGTCAAGGATTGATAATATAACTGGCCATCTTTAGGAAACAGAAATCAGGAACGAATGGTTGTTGCTCAAAAGTATAATGTTTAAGCGGGTTAACAGAGCTCTTATATGAATGAGCAATGAGATAATTGTGTTATCACACACAGTTTTACCATTAAAATACCTGTTCTAATTTGGCATCAGATACATGAGCACAATGTGAAGAGCTTGAGGTTGGAATGAGAGCATAAAAAATGTCAGAATATTGGACAAGGAGCAAAGAGACTGAGAAAATTATAGAATTGAAGAGAAAACCATGGTGAGGCACAAAAAAGCTGTATAATTACAGGAATATTAGGTGATTGGCAATAAGCAAGTATTAATATTTTCTTTAATGAGTGAGAGTAAAAGCTATGGTCAGAACCTGCTATAGACGGAATGCAGTTCAAACATTAGGAAGAAACATGAGAGTATTATGCTGTAGTAGTCCATTCTCATTCTTCTAGAAGAAATATCTGAGAGTGGGCAATTTATAAAAGAAAGAGATTTAATTGACTCACAGTTCAGCATGGCTGGGGAGGCCTCCGGATGCTTACAATCACGGTGGAAGGCAAAGGGGAAGGAAGCAAGGCACCTTCTTCAGGAGCTAGCAGGAAGAAGTGAATGCAGGAGGAACTATCAAAGGCTTACAAAACCATCAGATCTTGTGGGAACTCACTCACTCTAACAAGAAAAGCCTGGGGGAGACCACGCCCATGATTCAATTACCTCCACCTGGTCTTTCTCTTGACACATGGGGATTATAATTCAATATGAGATTTTGGGTGGGGACACAGCCAAAGCATATCACATGCTAAAGCAGGCAATAACATCTCCAGTAAAATGTACGTTAGGGTAGATATGTGTCTGCAACGTACATTTTAAAACTCACAGAATTATGAGTAGCAGCAATGATTACATTTAAATTAGTAAAGCTGGAATATAGGTCTTTTTAATTGTGTGTTCTATTCTGTGGTTCCAGTGGCATTTTTCCCCTTTGATTTTTTTTTTTTTTCCTGCAGCACCAGCTTTATATATAAATGGATAATAATGCTCCTTGGTGATCTATTTTCAAATCAAAATTCTTTCTCATTTTCTGCTGAGGTTTAGCATTCCATGGATAAAAAGCAAAGTTTTTCGTTCCACAGTAAAATATAATGGTTAAAATACCAATAGCTTTACAGGAAAGATGACCAGTCTTATAACCCTGAAACAGTCAGTCAGTCAACCTGTAGGCACAGTTTTCTCAGTTAAAAAAAAAAAAAGTTACAGTTGATAGGATAACCAGGAGAATCCCATTAAGTGCTGATGTATAGACACGGAGGCAATCTTCTCACAATCATCTGACTTCCCTCCAACCTACCTCAGTGCTCTGTTATCCTGTATATAGGCAGATTTCATGTCAGATTCCTAATTTTCAAATCAATCCTGGTAAATCTGATGTTTGTGTTTTATAGTCAAAGTTGATGAGCAGTTTATGAACCCACCTTGTAAATATCACACATCAGTCAAGCACTGGAAAACCAAATCACACATTAAACCAGGTTATCTTCCAACATTTGCCAAAATGAGATGCAACACATCTGAGGGAAAAATGTATTAATCTTTTTTGTAAGTTATCTAAAGTGGGTTAACGGAAATAAAAGTTTAAAAACTAATATATGATAAATTCCCCTAGATCTATCAATATTGGGTTATAATTTATTTTTTCATTAGATTTATAAAGGAGCAATATAAAAATTAACATTAAAATATTTTATATAACACATTTTATCCATTTTAATAAAGTTTATTGAGCACCTACTATGTATAACTTTTGTTTTATTTCCTTTTAAATAATGAAACTGTATTAACTATTGGGTTTTAAATTTTTCTTTGACTTCCAGGAAGCTCCTGCCTAAATTTGTTGCTCAGCCACAGAAATGAATTTATCTAGATTAACTGAATAAGAGTGCATTAACCTCCAATTTATTTATAGTAGAATTTTATTTACATATTATTTCCTGTTCGGTTTTATATACCTTTAGCATTGTAAGCTACCTCAAGCTTTTGCAGAAATAAAATTAATTGTAAGTCATATATGAATATAAATACTAGGTCTAATATAGAAAAATTAATACATTGACATAAAAGTTTAATGAGTCATTTTTTTCAGAGAGGGAGCATTTCTCTAATGAAAAATATTAATCATAACCATATTTACTAATTAATAATTTAATAATAATGCCTTATATTTATATACATTGTGTGTTTATATATGAATGATAATTTAATAATAATGTAGTACACTTATGTACATTAAATGTATATAATACATATATATTATCACTTTTTACAATGACATTTGTAGACAAAAAGGATGCTATTTTTCTTGAATAAAGTGTGAAAAATTGGAATTCACAAATTCCAGGATTTGAACCAAAGACAGTTAATTCTACATAAAGTGGTTCATCTGTGAAGTTTAGTGATTAGAACTAATGTTTGCTATTTGCATAGGGCCAAAGTATGAAAGAGTGTTAAGAAATGTCATTAGCCCATTCTTGCTTTGCCATAAACAAATATCTGAGACTGTGTAATTTATAAAGAAAATAGGTTTAATTGACTCATGGCTCTGCAGGCTGTACAAGTATAGAGGTGGCATCTGCTCAGCTTCTGGGGAGCCCTCAGGGAGCTTTTACTCATGGCAGAAGGCAAAGCAGGAGGTTGAAAATTACATGGCAAAGACAGGAGTAAGGGAGAGTGTGGAGGGGGAGGTGCCACACTTTTAAACAACCAGATCTCATGAGAGTTTGTTCACTCACTATTGCAAGGACAGCACCAAGGGGATAATGCTAAGGCATTCATGAGAAATCTACCCAGGTGATCCAGTCAGTTCCCATCAGGCCCCACCTCCAATACCAGGGATGACAATTCAACATGAGATTTAGGCAGTGACACATATCCAAATTATATCAGGAGGTAAGGCATTTAAATATATGTATAGACTTCAAAATCTCTTTGCTATCTCTTCAGTCCTCCAAAATGAGGTGTGTCTAAAGAAACAAAAGGTTCCATATAGGCCTGTTCCCTTGTGGAGACACTGAATTATGTTGTTAAGATTAAATTATTCTACTTAGGCCATCACATAAAAATAAGCTTTATTTAGCCAGACAACAGTAACCATTGCGTTCACAGGAACACACATATGCAAGCATGGCTGTTTGCTCAGAGTAAAATTTTCCTTTCTCAGCCACCAAATTACCTCGAAAATTTACCGAATTCTTCACTGTGCTAACTTAAAAAGACCATGAAAGGCTTCTAATAACTCATTGCATGAAGATGCCTAAGTCATTAAGGTGACATTTTTTAGAAAGACAGCTTTCCACAGATCCATTTCTAAATCTTAGAGGAAGTTGTGAAATATGGTTGATATAGGCTAGAGAATCATAGCCCATATTTTGCCCTTGTGTAATAAGACCTGTAACATATTTTCAAGCAATCAGAATTTAAAGTCAATCCATAACTCTAAGAAGAATCCTACGGCCTCCCTAAAATTTCAAACTATTTATATGTAAATGAAAAGACTCTAGTAAGATAACAATACCTCCTAAAATCCTAATGGTCAAAATGTGGTTAAATTTGCTCACACTGAATTTAAACAAAATAGGATTGAAATTTTACTGGGAGGAGAACATCACACACTGACGTCTGTTGAGGGGTGGAAGGGTAGGGGAGGGATAGCATCAGGAGAAAAACCCAATATAGATGACAGGGTTTTCATGTCATCTATATTGGCTGATGGATGCACCAAGCCACCATGGCATATATATACCCATGTAACAATATTCTGCACATGTACCCCAGAACTTAAAATATAAATGTAAATATGACTTGGCAAAATTACATAACTTATTCAAATGTCAATTTCTTGAGATATAAAATGTTGTCAATAATATAATGTATCTCCTGAGGTTTTCATGAGGATTAATTGTGATGAGGCATGTAAAATACTCCACTCATTATTTTTGTAAGCACTAAGTAAAAACATTGAATGGTCATAATTGTCCTCAGTTCTGAAACAGAGACCATGCACAAAAACATTTACTAAATTGATTTAAAAAATTATAAGTGTAAAGTACAGGCTCAGAATGATTTTCTATGCCAACAGATTTGGTATAGATATTTAATAATTGAATTCAATAATCTGTATACCATTAGCAATAAATATGCTTAAGGACAGAACTAATAAAGAGTAGATATGAGTCAATAATATTATACTATAATTTACTTTAGATGTTCACTGTATTATGCTGAAGTACTTTTATTGATTGATGAACAAATCATTTTATAGAAACTCAGTATTTGTTGCATCACACTAATATGACATTGTCCTTTTCTAAGAAATTAAATAGATCAGTAACTAAGCAGATATTTATCACCAATTACCAGTTAACGGCTAACCATTGATCTTTTGTACTATGTCGTTAACAATAGATTATGTTCACATATTATAACAAACATTTTCTATTTTTTACTTTCTAGACATCATTTTCTTATGAGAAGATTAAAGGAATTTTTCTTAATTGCTCTTAAGTGTAACAAAGGCTTCTGCTGTGACTAAAACATAATAATAAGTGTTTTGTAATGCTTTCGTTCATGCCTTAAACAAAAATATTAACATTAAAGGAAAATCTTTCAGGCCTTCCTCAAAGGTAATATGCCATCAGTTTTGATATGGATTATTCTGTGGACTCTTTCTACAGAATCCCTGTTTTGTTTCCATATTCTTTGCTGCAGTTTTCTCTCTTTTAATTTTTATTTGTAAGGTAAGTAAATATGACCATAATGTATGTGTTGATTAATAAAATGTAAAATATGTTGAGATGCTCCACTTATCCACCTATTGTTCAAAAGTTATTGAGCACTTGTGTGTGTGTGTGTGTGTGTCCTGTATATTTATTTGAATTAAAATCTGAAAAACAAATCCAAAGAAACACTTTCCCTATAGCAGACACACATCTTAATCCCCTAATTTTCTCTCTGCCTGCAGTACTTCCTTTAGCAGTGGAATTTAGGCATGTGAAGACGTGTGGACAAATTATAACTTTACAAAGATGAAATTCTTTTACCAATAGAAAATTTCTCAAGTTATGTTACATTGCTGATATCAGGGCAAACAAGGCAGCAAAGAAATAAATCAAAGTATCAAAAATTTCTAAACACGAAATAAATACACTTTTATAGAACTGCATTTTCATTCATAAATAACAAAATAAAAATATTCCTAATAATCCCTCTAATGATTTGTTAATGGTTCCTTAGTCTTTAATTTAGACTATAATGAAAGATCTATCACCCACAATTGATATGTAATAAATGTTAAAAATAAAATTCTTTTATTTCATTTAAACTATAGGACCAAATTTATGTGCTTCTCAAAAACATGATTGATTGACACTAATCTTCATTTGGATGTGCTTTGATAAACCCAGTATTATCACAACATCAAGAACTCTGAGGCCGGGCATGGTGGCTCACGCCTGTAATCCCAGCATTTTAGGAGGCCGAGGCCGGTGGATCACGAGGTCAAGAGATGGAGACCATCCTGGTCAACATGGCAAAACCCCGTCTCTAATAAAAATACAAAAAATTAGCTGGGCATGGTGGCGCCTACCTGTAATCCCAGCTATTCAGGAGACTGAGGCAGGAGAATTGCCTGAACCCAGGAGGTGGAGGTTGCATTGAGCCGAGATCGCACCATTGCACTCCAGCCTGGGTAACAAGAGCGGAACTCTGACTAAAAAAAAAAAAAAAAAAAGAACTCTGAGACTTAGAAACCATCATTGATTTATTAAAAAAAAAAAAAAAGTTGAAAGCTATATAAACTAAGGAAGAGAAAGAGCTGTTGATTGGCAAAGAAAAGCTTAATTCTATGTAACTGCAAAATAGAAATGCATATAGTATAATGATAATCATTTAAAAAAGAATATTGGCAATAACATGACTCTAGTGGAAAGGTTAATTAATATATTAATGTTTTTCAATTAATGTATCGAAAGAACACTTTTACCATATGAAAGAAAATGGTGAAGCTCATGGTGATTTTGCATTTGTAGGGAAAAATTCTTTTCTCTGGGCCTGTATGTCTATGGCTCTGAAACTATCAAGTAATAAAACTAAAAATCTGTCAAAATTGAGTTCTATCTTAACACATTCAGGGAAGAAAAAAATGATAGAGAAAAACAAAACAAAACCCTAAAACCATGGATACCCAAATAAAGTAGAGTAAATTAAGATTCTAGAGACATTAATATTGTAAAAAGTATTCAGAAAGTGCACAAACTATTGATACTGGATTCATGGATCTTATTTTTGGAGCAAAGTGAACACAAATATCAGTGTATTAGCTGATCCTAAAATATTATTCCACAGAAAATTAATTCTTCATAAAAACACTACATATTGCTCTGCTTTCATTTTCTTAACTAAATTATAGAATGGTAGCACATTAAGAAGATATGTTATCTTTAAATTAATAAAGATAGTCATACCTCCTAGAGAAAGGTAATAATTTTAAGAAGTTGTATGAGCTGCAAATCTACACAAATATTTAAAGAATGTATATCTATATGAAAATGTTTTGCTTTCTATTTGCTGTTTATGGACATACAGATGTTTCCATTCTTGAAATTATTTTTTGTTTTTGTTTGTGATTTTTTTTCTATTTTTAAGTTTAGTCTTCTTACACACCAAAGGTATTTAGTAACTACTTTTATTTTTTTCTGTTTTATGATTTGATTCATTATATTTAATTATTAGTCTATCAAAAATTACTCCTTCAGTTGTGGAACCTAATGATCAAAATTGATTCTCAAATAATTACCTCAGTTGTCCTCTAATCTCAACATTTATTTCTTGGTTTATTATTTCTCCTTTATCTATATTAACTATTTTATATTGTATAACTCCTTCTACATATATAATAGGATATGTTTTTGCATTGCCCTTTCTGATTAATTGATTGGTCTATTCTTAGGTTAATACCAGATCATTTAATTGATTTTATTCTTACATTTCCAGATCTTCTCTTTTGGGCAATACTTTCTGATTTGAAAGAAAGTAGTGAAACAGTTTTACAAAACAGGGCGGAGGAACATACGTTGATCAGTCAGATGGTTTGTAAAGCAAAATATTGGGGTTTGTTGTATAGTGTTTACTTATTTTAAATATTAATTATTTATATTCAGGGAAAATATAGATAGTGATGAAAATCACGAATATTGGCGATAGATGTGGTTTCAAATTTGAACTTTGTAACATAATGGTTTTTTAATCTTGGGCATAATTCATTAAATTTTTTCCTTTAAATTAATAGGATTATTAATATGAATCTCATCAGTTGAGATTGAATCCTAAGTCAGATTATTGAGGAATAAATAAAGCACAGCTTATTTGTGATAGTAAATGTTCAGTAAATATAATTAGCATAATTATTCATTGTTATTATTTCTTTAAAATATTCTAGAAATCTTTATGTGCTCTAATCTAGAAAATATTTTCTCTAGTTCCATTCTCAAAAAAATTCTTCAAATTAAAATTTATTTATGTATCTCTTAATATACATGAAGAAATGTATTTCCTCTTCCCAGAATATTAATCTCAGAGCACATAACTATCATTTGCCAAGTGTTTCTGAGAGCAACTGGGGGGAAAGAACTGATCTGACTTACTCATATCTCTGTGCTTTGGCTTTGAGTGTATGGCTGCAAGTTTCTGCTAATTACGCCCATGCCACTTTCAGCACAAACATCCTTACTCTGTGCTGCTTCATGGGTATTTTCTTTATTTCTAAGTTTGGTCCATTAAGCCCTCTCATGGCATGAGTTGTTTTTCTTATTTCCACAAAAGTATTTGAAAACTTGTCAGAATGCTGTTTTCATTAAGACACTTTTCATTATTATGCTGTCATCACTGAACAAGTTTATTCCAAAGCCTTTTGAGAAAAATGACAAGAAACATAGCATTTTATTTCCTTGGCCCTTCATTAAATTAGAAATGTCAAGAAATGCTTAGATTGTATTTATTTTTATTGAAAGGAGTAATAGACTTTTCTTGAAAAAAGAAAAAAACAGTAAGAAATTTAAATTTTGAATGCTACTCTAGTGGAATATCTGCATCTGAGAGCTCTCTGCAGTGAAAAGTTTTCTCTTCTTTGCTTAGAAAGACTTACATTTTACTTCAAAATTCCTGCCTCCCTTTTCTTTTGGAGAGATAAAATCCTGGAGTCCTTCCAGACCACTAGCTACATAAATGAAACCTGTTGGGTGCCAGAAACAAATTACTCCAAAGTTTGTGTTTTTTTTCTGTTTTTAATTTAGTTTTCTTCCACCAAAGGTGTTTAGTAATCTACTTTTATTTTTTTCTGTTTTATGATTTGATTAGTTATATTTTAGTTACTAATCTATCCAAAGTTAACCTAAAATATCATCATCAGGGTAACACCTTCAATTACAAATTAGAGGTAATCTTAGATAATAAATTTCAGCAGCTATTAAAAGAGAGATGATAATAGCACCTTTGTCTGAGGCATGTTATGATAACTGATTCTAAATATGTAGAGCATCTAATACTGCACATGAGGCTGAATTCCATTAAATTACTAATATTGAAGCATTTTTGGCCTACAGAAGCAACGGTTTCATATGGTTCAATGGAAGCATTGCTCCATAATTGTGAGTTTTCCATTCACCACAGCAGTGACCTTTAGCCAGGACAGTACTTACTAATTACAATTTAAAGGCCTCATGGATAGAGAGCAAGGAAGACTCAATATGACAAACCTGTGTTGTGCCTATCTTGGTATAGTGGTGCCTCAGCACAGGGCTTTAACTCTCTTACTGTGGCCAACTTCACAGTCTCTGTGACCCTTCAGCCTATCCCATGACTTCTGCTTACCCATGGCCATGGTGTCTACTGATGGCATCACTGTGCTCACCGCCTTCACCCATATGATTCTCATATGTGCAATTTACTAGCCAGTATCCAGCAAGGCCTGCTCTCTATGGGAACTAGTGCCATAGAAACTGTGGGTGTGCTATGTGTAGGTAACTCTGCTGGTGGTGGGTTGATGTCAATCATGTTTGACACCCTTAAATTTCTAAACTTAGTAGTCATTATATTTATTCTATATTGAAAAGGATAGCATTTAAATGGGATATAAGTATGCCTTGTAAGTATATTAAAAGAAATAAAATTACCATGCATACTGTCTTTCAATAACATATCAAGATTATAGTTTAGTGAACTCAAGGTGACAAAATAGCCATTATTTTCTTACCATAAGAGTCATTTAGTTAATTGTTTGCATTAGTGACAGTTTTTCCAATGAAGCATTCTTGGTTGTTAGACTCTTTCTTATACAAAAATATGAAATAAAAGGGTGATAGGAATTAGATATTCTACCTAGTTTTTATTACTATCTGATTACACAGAGTAGAAACATCACAATGACACAAAACACTATGTTACACCTTAGACAAATGCCTACAACTTGAAAAAAGTTGCAACCATAAAGATAGAATTAAATCACCCCAACTCAATGAAACTTTAGCTTTTAAAATGTTCACTTTTGTGAGTGTTAATAAATTTTGTTATCTTAATTTTACACAAGTTACAGTTGTATTATTAATGACAGATCCCAAATGTAGTAAATTAGCCACCTTGTTTTATGTTTTGTAAAATTTGCTTCACTTTTCCTTTATGTGGAATAACACTGAAAATGTTTACCTTTTACATGGGAAGCAATAAAATTGTTGGGTACTTCTTTAATATGTTAATTATAAGTGGATTTTTAGAACTTCTTTGCCTTGCATAATGTGTTTATGCCTACTTATAAACCCAAAAGTAGATATGCTGTCAAAATGTGGTGTTACCTGAAATTTTAAAAAACATCTCTTTTCCTTGTGTAATTTTATAATAAAATAGTTAAATATAAGGAATTATAAAATAGTTAAGAATTTTATTTTGAACACTGATGATATTCTAAGTTGCATATAGCAAAGAAGTTATCCAACTTTTTCAGTCAAGGACCTCATAAAATATGATAGATGCTAATTTTAATTAAATTTATGATTTCAACTTTAAAAAGTGGGGTGGGAGGATAGTATGAATCAGAGGATGAAGTAACTCAGAAATTTAGGCTACAGGGCCTACATTTTTCTAACTTAATATTCTATGATTATTTCCAAAGCGTTACTTAAATCCAATATATGACTCAGCTTCAGGCTTGGCATCATACATTTTCATATAGATGTTAATTTGTGGAGAAGGGACATATTCTGACGTTACTATAGAAGAGCCATTGGATTCGATGGTGTGATAAGAGATTTCAGGTCTGGGTCTTCTTTATCAGTCAGCTTTTATATTACAATAACATGCAACCCTCAATTCTCAAAGGCTTAGAGCAAGAACATTTGCTTTTTGCTCATCTGAGGACCGCTAGGTGAGTTTGGGTTGGCTGGGCTCATTTTCACTGGTATTTTGATTCCAGGAGCCCAGAGTGAAGAAGCAGGCACTATCATGCAGTTTTCAACACAGAGAACATAACAGGGGAGACAGGGGCTGAGGCAAATAATCACATTAAAGCTTCTGCTTAATCATAGCCAATGTCATGGCTGCTCATATTCATTGATTGATATGATTAAGCTTCTGCTTAATCATAGCTAATGTCATGGCTGCTCATATTCATCGGCCAAAGCAGCCACATGACTTCTCAAAAGTTCATAGGGTTCTGAGGCTTATTCCTCCCAGAATGAACAGGAATTCCCACATACCTGTGATTGACTCATAAAATCCTATTGCTGCAAGTGGGTGAAGAGTTGCGAACAGTAAGCCACTGTATTATATATACTGAATCCAAATGATTCAGCAACTTTCCAGTTTCCTACTGGACAGAAAGTGATCTGTCTCTTTAGAAAGCTGCTCCTCCTTTATATGACTGCCCTGACAGATATTGGACTTGCAACTTTACTGCCTGTGAAAACCACTTCTATTCTGTTTTTGGAAATATCTGTAGTGGCAGTAGAGAAAACAGAACAAAATGGGAAAATGGAGATGGCAGGGATGATGGGATCTGAAAGCTTCTCAGGAAACAAGGAAGAGTCTGAAAGCAGGCGTGGAGAGCTGACCCTTAGACCAGCTGACTCTTAGAAAACATTTCCTCCAAAAATTCACCGCTTTTCAAAAGCAGAATTAGCTGGTTATGTTTTGTGATACCCACTGCTTTATATTCTTAAAAAGAAAAGAAAAAGAAGGAAAAATATATAGCACTTAAAAGTCAATAACAAAGCATCGATGGGATAAACACATGCCAATTCAAACCACAGACATGATTCTGTTAATTTCCTGCTTAAAATTTTCCCATAGTGTCAAATTGCTTCATTGTAATAATAATAATGAGAGCAACAATGATAATGGCAAAAGCAAGGACTCTTACCATTTACTGTTTGCATATTAAATGCTCCATTCTACACTAAAAGCTTTATGTACAGTTTTATTCCTCACAACAAATATGAGAAAAATAACTTTACCAAAATCACATAGTTAATAAAAGTCTTTTTATGAACCACCACAATATTCAAAAACTGCAATGCTGTGTTTTCATGAATTTCACCCAATCTAGCTTTCCTGACTCATCTCTTACCTTCTCCTCTGTGAATCCTAAGTACAGACACAAAGAAGTGCTGCCATTTCCTCACTATCCTCTACTATTTCACGCTTCTTTGAGTCTGTATCCATGAATTTCTCTGCTTAGAATGGCTTTTCTAGCCACACTGAATTCTGTTTCTCTTCTAGATGCAGTCCTCTGCCACCTGCTCTAGGAGGCATGCTGTGCCATAGGTAGATAAGTTCTCTCCTGCATTCGCTTGCACTCTTCACACAATGCAGCGGTCACGTACACCTGCACAGAAATTGCCTTTGCCGATGTGTGCCCTTTCCCGGGCCCATCCAAGTCTTCCACCCTTCCCTGGGTGGGAATACCTTAAGGGTCTTCTTTATTCCTATTTTATTTTATATTCCAGTGTATGTTCTAACAAGTAATCAAGTGCCTTGAATGGAAATCTCAATAGCTAAACTGAACTCTTGCTGTACATTTTTAACATTTAACAGAGATGGACCCATTGGAGGCAATCATCTGAGATGATCAGATATAGTGACTAATAGCAAGTATACTCATTATAAAATTTAAAATGTAAAAACATTGCTTCATCAGATAATTTTAAAAAGTGTATCTAAAACATATTAGGCTGAGCATGGTGGCTCACGCCTTTAATCCTAGCACATTGGGAGGTCAAGGGAGCAGGACTGCTTGAACCTGAGACTTTGAGATGAGCCTGAGAAACATAGTGAGACCCTATTACTACAGAAAAAAAATTAAAAATTAGCTCCATGTGGTGGCTATTTGTGAGGCTAACATGGGAGGATTTCTTGAGCCCAGGAGGTCAACCTTCAGTGAGCTGTATTCATGCCACTGAACTCCAGCCTGGGCGACAGAACGAGACAGGGAACTCAAAACAAAACAAAACAAAAAGCAAAAAAATTCAAGATGTGGATGTTCAGTGTATACATTGCTACACCCACACAATATAGTTTTATCAGAATACACGTATTCTGATAGCAGAATTGAAAGCTTACGTAAGTGCATAAACTTTGGATTCTGCTATTCTCTGGTTTACTCACCCTCAGTTTTCCAATCCGTCAGTAAGGATAGCCTTAATTACCTAATATGTGTTTTGTGAGTATTTCAATAAAATGGTGCATTTTAATGAAAAATCCTTAGAATAGTCCTTGGCACATAAATCATGTTTAAATGTCACCACTGCCCCATTTGTACAGATTGTACCCAAGTAAATGTGTATATATGAAGAATAAAAATGAAAACAGGAATGAAGATAGCAAAAAGAAGAAGTCATTTAAATTTGATAGCCTGGTTTCCAAAGGCAGTGTCCTTTTAGGAGGGTTCAGGTAAATAACACATTCTTGGCAGAGACAGATGGTCAAGGCATTTTCAAAATAAAGATGAACCAGGTAAGTAAATGCCAATTTGGGGGAATCAATTTATTGTACCCTTTTCCTGGAATATATTTCAATGTAAAAGTTCTTTTAAAACTTAGAAAATAGGGTACGTACTAGGTAAAAGAGAGTCTTGCTTGCAAAAAATGAATACAGCAAATACTAGTGAAGTAAAAAGGTGATTAGAACTCTGAGTTCCAGTGATTTGTCTTGTACCATATTCAAGCTTCAATCACCAAAGGTAGGAAACCAACCAGCAAACTGTATGTAAGATAATGGTATCATTAAAAAAATAGAGAAACATTACTTACAACTTAAATTGGAAACAATTTTTAAAATTATCTTTACACCAAATTTCAAAAGGATTGCATATCAGAATGGGCATTTTTAGTAAAAGTTGAAAAACTGAGACTCAAGGGAGACTGTTAGTGCGGTGGTAAGCTTGGTTAGAATAATTCACATCTCAATCACATGAATAATATGTTGAATAATCATGTGAGTAATAACATGTCACAATAATCCTTTGAATGAACATGTTGAATTTTGGCATACTGAGAGGCAACATTGGTATTGCACCAAAATAGCTGCGTAGAAAGGAATTTTGTGATGATTGATTTCAAGTTAATTTCTCTGAGTATCAATATGGAAAATGCAATAATAAACAGCCCTCACATCATTGTGAAGAATAAAATAAGATTATTTGAAGTGTCTAGGACTTTGCTGACAGGGATTCAACAAAATTAAATTTTTCATACCGAAGCTTAGAATTGTCAATTCATACTTCATGAGGCATCAAAGATGATGATAAGCAGCAGAGAGGCTGACTTGATATTAGATAACATTAGGTGACCAGTGAGCCAAGACATTCATTTCTGTGGTTTTTTTGTTCAGTAGAATAAGTTACATAATATCTGAATTAAAGTAAGCAGGTGTTGACAGTCATAAAAGAATGGGAAAGGCATGCAGAGAGTTAAGAAAAAAGGAATCTGGGACATTTGTCAAGGATTAAAGGCAGGTTTCATCTTGTGAATCTGGATGGTGACTATGGAGAGCTTATTGTGCTGACTTCGCTCAGAGGTGGTATAATTAGACAAAGAGACAAAGCTGTAACTGTGACTTAATGTGGGCATAGATTGTGAGATAGGTGGCATTTGTAGCTGGAAATGTAAGGGCCAGTTCCAGAAGTTTGCACTGTAGCAGTACATTGTGATGACGAGATCCTGGAATTCATTGCAGGAAAGAATGAATCATGTGGAGAAGAAAAGTGAAAACAAGAAGGATGAACCCTCTCTGATGGAATTTATGTCTTCCTCCCTTCTTAATTTTGACTGCGAATAAATCTTGTTGCAAAAGAAAAGGTCATTACTAATGGCATCAGTCATGGATGAAAAAAAACTAGAAAATTTGTTTGTTTTGTTGAACATGATTCAGCAGTAGAGGTGATCTGAAATATTCAATAGTGAGGGAATTCATGCATGCATAAAGTGTGCCGGGGCAAACCCTACTGGAAGATTGTTTGGGTCATAGGTCTTCCTGGCTTTTTCATTTTGGCAGCCTTGGCAGATTAGAATTACTTTCTAATTCTGCATCCTGAAAACTGCCTATGAGGTAAGTTTCTATTTCATTAAATGTTCTATTAAGACAAGATTTCTATTGTCACTTTTGCTATGACCAAACACATTAATGGAACATATAATGAAATGTCATGAAATTTGGACATTTTATTTCATGATTATTGATTCCTAAATTTATGTATGGTCCATTCTGTGAAATTGCTAGAAAAATTGAAAGAAAGAGTTTTCTTTAGATTATTTTATTTGCAGTTGTTGATACATGAAACAAAAATATGGGTAGTATTTTTGCTTTCTATGACAAAATATTTGTAGTCAAGGTATTAAAATATAACAAACATTAATTATACAAAAATAATATATTTTAGAATGATAATTAAAACACAGCACCCATAAAAATCAATAGCTACATTGGTTTCAATAAAATGTCAATTAAAATTATAAGAAAATATGAGAAAATAGAAATAAAATATAAGAAAATAATTAAACCTCTTAAGAGATATCTTAGGAAACTTCCTTTCACATATAAATCTCATGCCTTACCAGAACACTCAATGCAGACATTATCTTCAATTTCTAGTGTAAAGAAAACATGAGGCCGGGCGCGGTGGCTCACGCCTGTAATCCCAGCACTTTGGGAGGCCAAGGCGGGTGGATCACAAGGTCAAGAGATCGAGACCATCCTGGTCAACATGGTGAAACCCCGTCTCTACTAAAAATACAAAAATTAGCTGGGCATGGTGGCACATGCCTGTAATCCCAGCTACTCAGGAGGCTGAGGCAGGAGAATTGCCTGAACCCAGGAGGCGGAGTTTGCGGTGAGCCGAGATCGCGCCATTGCACTCCAGCCTGGGTAACAAGAGCGAAACTCTGCCTCAAAAAAAAAAAAAAAAGAAAAGAAAACATGAGATTGGAAATATCAAATAAAATCTGTAAACTCAAAGAACAAATAAACAGTAAGCTAAAACTTTGAGGTTTTTATTTATTTTTTCCCTACAACATCTCTAAAGCATTGTGAGACCCATTTAAACTATAACAAGTAGAATGTGTTCTAGAAACGGCATCCATAGGATAGTTTAATAACTGGAAAGCAATTATCCACAATGCTTCAAAGTACACCTTTGGTTTGTTTGCTTTTAGCATTTTAATTTGTATTTAAAAAGGTTCATTCCAGTTACCACATCCATCAATTAATTGCAAATGCACCTAGCCACATTCAATAGCTGACTACTTTTGCTTTCCTTTATTTGAGCTGCTAAACAACTGTTATTATGCACAAATTTCTTGTTAGAAATATTTTGCTGTAAGAGAGTGAAACCTGTCTAATTGCATAAAAATAAAAGGGGGATGAATTATGATAAATATACAGGAGAACTCCATGAAACCCAAAAACAGAAAGTACAACTGGAAATTACTACCAGAACCAAGAACAAGTGTAGTATAAGAACAAAGATGGCTACTTCTTACGTTTCTGCCTCTTTTTCTCATCTTTCTATGTATCCGCTCTGTTTCCCTATGGGTGTCAGTAACGCAACACCCTCAGCTGTTTACAGGGTCCCAAAATGAATGTTTTAGTTATACCTAGGTGTACTTGACTTTCCAGCTCCAAAAGCTATCACATACTTCCAGATTTAGAGTGGTTATGTCTGTTGGAATAAATTCTAGTGGGATAAAATGTGACTAGCCCAGGTGTGCTAATGGATGGCTTTCTTTTCTGTGAGAACAAAGGGGAGAGAGAGTAGAGTATGAACATGGAAGCATTGGCCCAATACTGTAGCCTAGGCCAGTGGTTTATAAACTTGAATTTCCCTCAGAATCAATGGGAGGCTGTGTTAAGACACAGATTGTTAGCAAGTGTTCAGGTGATAGTAAGGTCACTGGACCAGAGAACATACTTTGAAAATCACTAGTTATGCTGTGGGGCTGTAATGGTTCTCAACAAGAGAATCATTAGAAATCGTTCAATATTTCAATGTGAAATGAACAAATATTTCAACAATGTGCTACTTGCACCTTTTTGTGCAATTGAACTGCTTTGATTATCCAGCATTTTTTTTTTCTTTTTCTGAGATGGCACTTTGCTCTGTCACCTAGGCTGGAGTGCAGTGGTGAGATCTTGCCCTGGCTCACTGCAGGTTCCACCTCCTGGGTACAAACAATTCTCCTGTTTCACTTCCCGAGTAGCTGGAATTACAGGTGTGCACTATCATCAGACTAAATTTTGTATTTTCAGTAGAGACATGGTTTCACTATGCTGGCCATGCAGGTCTCAAGTTCCTGACTTCAAGTGATCCACCCACCTTAGTCTCCTCTAGTGCTGGGATTACAGGTGTGAGCCACAACACCTGGCCTATCCAGCTATTTTTTTCATTGATTTATTAAACATTTATTGAGAAGTTACTATATAAGAAAATAAAAACTTGTATTCCTGTGTATACAAAAATGAGTTTCTTAGTAAATATAGTCCATGTATGTTCCTGGATACTAAGCCTCACGCACATATTAATACATATTTTTAAAAAATGTGTAATGACAATTTATTTTATTATCTAAGTACAGAACAATCAAATTTTCAGAAAATGTAATCATTTATATTTTACGCTTTATTTATTTTTCCAAATATGTGTGCTTACCATGTGCAATGTTGTAAATAAAACCAAAACAAGTAACATCGAGTATTGGCGTTTGAAGTTTTCTTATTTACTATAATTTTTCATCATGAAGAAATATTGTGTACCCATATAATCTTGCATCAAATATAAAGTTTACTTGTTTCCATATATTAAGGGTCAGAATATCCTGAAAGGAATAGACTCTCTAAATTGTTTCTTTTGAAATCTAGTTCCAAAGTAACATAGTCTCCTGATGTACAAATATAAAGCCAATCAATCATCAGAGATGAACCATTTTTTTCATCACTGATACTCTCTTTTGAAGTGACATTTTTTCTAGCTGCATAATCTGAGATAATGTTTGGTTGTATAAAATACACTACCATTATCACATGTTTCTGCTGAGAAATTACAGATAAGCCATGTTTCTTAATTATTTTATCATACTGAGTGATATGGTTTGGCTCTGTGTCTCCACCCAAATCTCATCTCAAGTTGTAATGCCCAAGAGTTGAGGGAGACACCTGGTAGGAGGTGATTGGATCATGGAGGTGGCTTCCCCCATGCTGGTCTCATGATAGTGAGGGAGTTCTTATGAAATCTGATGGTTTAAAAGTGGAGGTTTCTCATGCATGCTCTCCCTCTTCTGCCACCATGTAAGAATGTGCTTGCTTATCCTTCACCTTCTACCATGATTTTAAGTTTCCTGAGGCCTCCCCTGCCACACGCAACTGTAAGTCAATTAAATCTCTGTCTTTCATAAATTACTCACTCTCAGGTAGTATCTTTATAGCAGTGTGAGAATGGACTAATATAGAGAATTGGTACTGAAAGTGGGGTACTGCTTTAAAGATAACCTGAAAATGTGGAGGCAACTTTGGAACTGGGCAACAGGCAGAGGTTGAAACAGCTTGGAGGGCTCTGAAGGAGACAGGAAGATGTAAGAAAAGTCAGAACTTCCTAGACACACGTTTAATGGTTTTGACCAAAATACTGATAGTGAGATAGACAATTAAGTCCAGGCCTTGGTAGTCACAGATACAGATGAGGAACTTCATGAGAACTACAATAAAGATCATTCATGCTGTGCTTTAGCAAAGAGCCTGGCAGCATTTTGCCCCTGCCCTAGAGTTCTGTGGAACTTTAAACTTAAGAGACATCATCTAGGGTATCTGGCGAAAGAAATTTCTAAGCCACAAAGCATTCAGCTGAGTCTGAAAGCATTCAGACATTCACATTCACAAAGAAATTACCTGAAACTGATACTTATATTTAAAAGGAAAGAGGAGCATAAAAGTTTGGAAATTTTGCAGTGTGAACATGTGGTTGAAAAGAAAAACCTATTTTGGGGGGATAAATTCAATCTAGCTGCTGAAATGTATGTAAGTAATGAGGAGCTGAATGTTAATAGCCAAGACAAGGAGGAAAATGTCTCCAGACCATACCAAATATTTTGACAGCAGTGCCCCCACCATCATAGACCTGGAGTCCTAGAAGGAAATAATGGTTTCCTGGGCCAGTCCTGGGACCATGCTGTTCTGTGTAGCCTCAGGACTTGGTGTCCTGTGTCCCAGCCACTCCAGCCTTAGCTGTGGCTAAAAGGGGCCAAGGTACAGTTTGGGCCATTGCTTCAGAGGGTGCAAGCCACACGCCTTGGCAGCTTCCACATGCGTTAGCCTGAGGGTGCACATAAGACGAGAGTTGAGCTTTAGGACATAAGGAAACACCTGGATGTCCAGGCAGAATTTTGCTAAAGGGCAGAGCCCTCACAGAGACCCTCTACTAGGGCAATGCAGAGGAGAAATGTGAGGTTGACACTCCAACACAGAGTCCCCACTGAAGCACTGCCTTGTGGAGCTATGAGAAAAAGACTACCATCCACCAGACCCTAGAACAGTAAATGCACTGACAGCTTGCACTTTGTTCTTGGGAAAGCCACAAGCACTTGACGCCAGCCCAGGAAAGTAGCCATCGGGGCTGTACCCTGCCGAGTTACAGGGGTAGAGCTTTTCAAGGCCTTGGGAGCCTCCCCTCCTTGCATCAGCTTGCTCTGAATGTGAGACATGGACTCAAAGGAGATTATTTTGAAGCTTTAAGATATAATGGCCACCTTGCTGGATTTTGACTAGCATGGGGACTGTAGCCCCTTTGTTTTCACCAATTTCTCCCTTTTAGAATGGGAGCATTTGCCCAGTGCCTGTAGACCCACTGTATCTTGGAAGTAACTAACTTGTTTTTTATTTTTTTATTTTAAAGGCTTATAGAAGGAAAGGACTTGTCTTGCCTAAGGTCAGACTTTGAACTTGAACTTTTGGGTTAATCCTGGAATTAGTTAATACTTTGGGGACCTATTGAGAAGGCGTAATTGGATTTTAAATGTAAAAAGGACATGATATTTGGGAAGTGCCAGAGGTAGAATGATATGGTTTGGCTTTGTGTTCCCATGCAAATCTCATCTCAAGTTGTAATCCTCATGTATTGAAGGAGATACTTGGTGGGAGGTGATTGGGTCATGTGGATGGTTTCTCTCATGCTGTTCTCATGATAATGTGGGAGTTCTCACAGATTATGATGGGAGTTATCACAGGATATGATGGTTTATAAGGGGTAGTTTGCTCTGCCCACTGTCTTTCTCCTACTGCCATGTAAGATGTGCCTTGCTTCCTCTTTGCTTTCTGCCATGATTATAAGTTTCCTGAGTCCTCTCCAGCTATGTGGAACTGTAAGCCAATTAAACTTCTTTTGTTTATAAATTACCCAGTCTCAGATAGTACCTTTATACCAGTGTGAGAATGAACTAATACACTTAGTTACTGAGATTAATAGTCAGAAAGTTAATAACGTCTCATCACAAAATGAGATTCTCATCACAAAATGAGAATACTTTTCACAATATTATCTGAAAAGTTCCCACAATGTTTATATGGGTAACTCAATTAGAACTAGATCCTTCTTGCCTGATGTCATTTAAGTCATCTCTCTGTCAACTTCCAACCATACCCCAAATATAAATGCAATTGTAATAAATATTATAGAATTTAAAGCTTTACAAAGAGATAAAAATGAGAGGGCACACCAAAAAAAAAAAAAAAAAAAAAAAACCAAACAAAACAAAAACAACAACACTATTACACTTCTTAAATTTCCCCATTACCTGTATGCAGTAATAATTAAACTTTCCTTTCCCAAACCAGCTACTACAGCACTCTACTTGCATCTTCTAAAAATTTCTAGGATATCTGCTTCTTTTTCTCCTCAATAGAGAGTCTCAAAATTCTGATAACTCATATATTGTAGTTTGCAAAAGTTGTAGCTGAACAGTTTTAGAAATTCAATCTTTCACTCAGAAATATTCTGCTGAGGGAGACTAAATTTATTTTCTTCCAGATAAAATAAGTCTTACATCTTGATTTGAAAATGTATCCCATAGTACCTAGGTACAGTTTTTCCTAGAAATTTTGAGTATTTTATGTTTGAAAGGCATTCAAACCAATGATTCCGTGGATAGGAAGAAATAAAATTAAACTGACTAATGAGCAAACACCTCTGAACAATTTCAGGAATAATTTTTTAATATTTGACTGCTTTGATTGTTAGAAACATTCTTAGTGTGTGTGTTGCTGCTTATTTTATTGTGCTGCTTGGAAAGTGTGAAGGATCCAGGTAAGTGAGAATTTTCCACACTGGCCCTCTCTTGTCCCTGCCACTCAGTCATTTCATTTCAACCCTGTTAGCACATTACCTTAGCAACTAAATTCTTTTCCACTAGTCATGATAAACTCAGACTGGGGGAGTTAATTAGCTATTAGCTAATTAGCTATTAGCTAATAATCCACAAGAACAAACTGTCTCTTCCATGCAGCATTTTAAACCAGTCATTCCTAAAACAATCAGAACTTCAGCTGACTGACCAATAAAATCCTCGGACCCCTTAATTACCCATTAGCCAACTTCTTTGAAGACTTTACTTATCTGACATTTTCCCAAGATGGCCTATGTTAGCAGTGCTCTGGATAATTTTCTTCCCCCAGATGGTTCCAGGAAATCCAGTTGAGCAAAGTCATAGTTTTGTATGCCTTTTAAGATACAGAAAGAAATATTTCTTCTCTTCCAATGCATATAATATTTTTTCAATATGTGCAATATCAAAATTTCTATTGATATTAAAAAACAAGCAACAAATCACCAAGCAATGAAATGCTACATCAGCAATTGTTTTTATGATAAATTTTGCCAAATAAAAAATAGATTTCTTGATGGCAGCTACTACTGAACAAGCTTCATAATTAATCTAAGTTTAGTTAACAGGGTAAAAATGAGGTTAAGCTTGGCATAAAGGTGATGTCTTTGTTTTGGTAGCTGTGATAAAAAAAATAGACATCTAATTTTGGCATTGTTTAAAAAATATAATTTTACATTTAGAAATACAAGGCATGTGTTTACAAATATGCAGAAAGTAATTGGGAATATATGTAACATCACCTTAACTATCTCATCCTTAAAACCTTAGTAACAATTGGGCAGGAAAGGTGTCAGAGCCCTGGCATCAGAAGGTGATGGGCTTGTTGGTACAGGGTAGTAAGAAGAACTTATCAACATTGTAGATTTGAAAGGGAAAGTTTTATTAGCTAGAAAGAATGCTGCAGAAAAGTGCAGCAGGCGGTGTCAGAAAGAACTAAGTATGCCACGGTGGATTTTCCTTAGGGTTATTTATAGACCTTCAATTTGGAGCTTCAGGGTAATTTGGACCATATTAGCCACATAGGTCATAATAAATGATTATATTTGTAGACATTTTGGTGTCTTGATATCAGCAAAGCTTGCACAATGAGTTTTGACATGCATGCATTCTAGAGATGCATAGAAATTCTAGATACTTATAAATTTTGGGGAAAGAAGTCCGGTACTAGACGCCTGTTACGTAATAGGGAAGTTTAATTAAATTCCTCAGAAAAAGAGTTCCGTTGTTGGATGATCTGCTGGATGGCCACCAGGTGACCTTTGCTCTCTTCAAATTGCTTAAATCTCCATCTACTTTGTTGAAAAGTTATTGAAATATCACACCTGTAATCCCGGCACATTGGGAGGCCAAGGTGGGCAGATCACCTGATGTCAGGAGGTCAAAACCAGCCTGGGCAACATGATGAAACCCATCTCTACTAAAAAAATATGAAAAATTAAAAATTAGCAGGACATGGTGGTGGGCGCCTGTAAACCCAGCTCCTTGGAGGCTAAAGCAGGAGAATCACTTGAATTTAGGAAGTGGAAGTTGCTGTGAATTGAGATCATGCCACTGCACTCCATCCTGGGGGATAGAGCAAGACTCTATCTCAAAAAACTAAGTGATCTATCCAGTAAATTGAGTAACTGAATATGTTTTATTATTTATCCATTAGTCTAATGAATATTTGGCAAGACTGATGGTGGGAGTGATCCAATCTTTGACAACGAAAACAGAGACAAAGGACACGGAAATGGCACGTGGGATTATCTGATGGTAGGGGAGGAAGGCTGAAATAATAGGGTAAAGTGCAAGCAAAGTGAGGAAGCAAGAAAAAAAGAAGTGGAAGGAGTTGAAATGCCAGACAGAGGTGTCAGTTACTAACAACACATTTAATGTGAGAGAGGCAGATGGTTGTGGAAGCTAGAGGTGATTACCATTCAAAGCAGATATGGGGATCGCAGGCTACAATGCTCCAAATGCTACTGCCAAGTGACAGCTACTGGAAATGCCACTCTGGTCATTGTATCACAAGATGTTAAAGGCTTGCAATTCATTAGTTTCAAAGGAATCCAAATGAGTAACCACATTCATTATAAAGCCAAATAACAGATTATGAATGTGTACTTCAATACTTTAGGGGCTGAAAGGAGAAAAGAACCAAGATAATAAAATTGTAATGGCTGTATTTAAAATGAACACTGTGTGTCTAAGACAGCTGAAAGTACACAGTTCAGTTCTTCTTACAAAATATGTGTGCCTTTGATATTATTTATATTGCATATATCTTATATTAGCATGTTATGTAATTATCATCCATAATACCATTATGTATGTATGTATTATGCATTATTACCATTATGTATGATTATTTACATTATAGGCTACATGCCATTTAATTGCATTCAATGTATTTTAAAGATGCAATTATACAGTGGGTTTCTGACAAGATGATTACATCCACAATTTATGTCAACAGAGGTTAGAAACAGTTCAGGCATGTTTCTAAACTTTTAAAATAAGTCTTCATGGCTGGGCGTGGCGGCTCACGCCTGTAATCCCAGCACTTTGGAAAGCTGAGTCGGGTGGATCAGGAGGTCAGGAGCTCGAGGCCAGCCTGACCAACATGGTGAAACCTCATCTCTACTAAAGATACAAACATTAGCTGGGCGTGGTGGCACATGCCTGTAATCACATCTACTCAGGAGGCTGAGGCAGGAGAATTGCCTGAACCTGGGAGGCAGAGGTTGCAGTGAGCCAAGATTGTGCCCCTGCACTCCAGCCTGGGCAACAGAGTAAGACTTCATCTCAAAAAAAAAAGTCTTCATTTGGAGATATATATATATATGTGTGTGTATGTGTGTGTATATATATATATATATATATGTATATATATATATATATATATACACGTATATATATATATATGTATATATATACGTATATATATGTATATGTATATGTGTATATATATGTATATGTGTATATATGTATATGTGTATATATATGTATATATGTGTATATATATGTATATATGTATATATACATATATATGTGTATATATATATGTATATATACATATATACATATATATATATGTATATATATATTTTTTTTTCCCCAGACAGGGTTTCACTCCTGTCACCCAGGCTGGAGTGCAGTGATGTGACCTCAGCTCACTACAACTTCTGCCTCCTGGGCTCCAGTGATTCTCGTGAGTAGCTGGGATCACAGGCATGTGCCACTATGCCGAGCTAACTTTTCTATTTTTTGTAGAGATGGGGTTTTGCCATGTTGGCCAGACTGGTCTCAAACTCCTGAGCTCAAGTGATCCACTGGCCTTGGCCTCCCAAAGTGCTGTGATTATAGGCAGGAACCACCATGCCTGGCCTGTGTATATTTTCAAATGTAGAATACTGAGTTCAATGCAATTTGATCATATTTGAAAGTTCCTGCATTATTATGTTGCTGTAATGAAACATTTGGGGTTTTCATAGTTATTTTGTTTTGTGTCCTCAAGGAGAGATGAACCTTCTTTGTGTGGTTGAAGAATACCTAATCTATGGGTCTTGGTGGTTGAGAAGACTGTGGAAGACTAAAAGAACAAATATACCCTCTCCCAGCCTCGCTTGCAATTAAGTATGAAAGTTCTATGGGTGATATGCATATTGTCTTAGTCTACTGATTGGGAAAGCCAGAGTGTAAGCCCTAAGCACATGACCTCAGCTGAGCCAATTGTAAGCACCAGACTGAGAACCAATAATGCAAGGAGAGAAGATTAGCAAAGGCTCCCTTTGGGTTCTGGCAGTTCACAGTGATACTTAGAGACAAAGACAGTGCAAGCTGAAGCAGCTAGTACTGAGAAATAAATACAGCACTATTGTCCTCAACAGACAGTGAACTGTGGAGTGATTTTTGACTTTGATTCTGAGTGTCTAGCCTTTCATTGTTGCTTCCTGTTTTCCCACAGGTTCTATAAGCTAATGCAATTAATTCTTTAAAAATTCCGTTTTTCTTCAACTCCCCCAGAGTTAGCTTCTGTTGCTTTCAACTAAAAACCTTGACAAGTACAGTAGTAGATAAGGCATAGTTTGGGATCACAACTTGATTTTTTATTTTGAGAATACAATTTAACTTGTGGAGAGACTGATGTTCTCTGTCTCTCCAAAAATTGTCTTTTTTATAAGCTCTATTCATAAGTGAGTTGTAATGTTAAAGAGAAAAAAAGAGGATTTTAAATTGCTTTCTGCAGCAGAATGTGAGGCAGTAAAAAGGACAAACTGCTAAACAGAGAAAACAAGACAATAGAAAGGAAAGACTGCTCTAAAGAGGAGCTGACAAGGCTGCTATGAAAAATGAAGAGTCTGGGTTTAAATTGCACATGTGACAAGGAAGATTTGATGGGGAAAAAAAAACTACTCACAATCCATCCACATCCCCCTCCAACACACCCACATAGACACTCTTTAAGGAAGGTTCACATTGCTGGAATTTTTTTCAGTTGGATGCAAAGCTGCCTTCAATATGATATTTTGTTATGTACTTGAACACAGTGTGAAATCATAGGTATTTGAATTTCAAAACAATAGCAGATAGGTATTTCAATATCAAAACAAAATTGGAAAAGCCTGTGTAGTTGTAAATATCACTGCGTGAAAAACGAGGGAGATTGAAGATGGGTGGTAGAGAGGAGGCAAATATCATGAAAGAAGGGAAGATACCCATGTCTGATAAGGATTTTGTCAGCAGTAAATGCTTAGGACTTTTTAGTAACCCTCCTTTTGTGTGCTACTCAAATGAACATTAAAATATCTGTTGGTCATAGTGGTTTGTGAGATATATTTCTATAGCAGGTAATGCTGCAAAGTTCTAAACCTTGCTCTAAGTTATACAAAGCGTGGAGGCAGAGATAACCATTTGGAAGCTTGTTACATCTAGGCCATGTGTTATTTCTGTATGTAGGTAGTCTTCTCTGTGTCATTAAAACTGCTGTAGATCCTAATTCGAAGATAACTTTAGATCCTAGATATTATAAAAAATAAGTATCAAATACCATTGCCACACTGGGGACATTACAGAGGGTGGAATGGGAGAATTAGGAAGGGATTCTATCCTACAGAGACGGCAAAGGAAATGTTATGTAAGATGGCATCAGTACCAGTATTAATTTTGCTTATTAATGCATTCCAAGTTTCCAAATTAGATCCCTTATAAACTTGAAATTTTATGACTAGGTATTGCTAGTTTTGTTTTGAAAAAATGATCCAAAATATATGTCATGTAGTTTGCAATTAAAGGAAAACATAGTACAATGATACTGTATTTTACTGTTGAAGTCTGTGTTGGAATTAAATATTAAGAAGAAAATCAGTGTTCAAAATAACAACTAAAAGGGTAAACATATTTAAATAATTACTTAAACAAATGTGAATATTTTTAATTCCAACTCGCTCTGCATACACATCCCAGTGGTTGCACTGCCCTGTTCAGATAGTTATTGCTTCATGTGTGGATGGCCAATCAGCTTCATATATGAAGGATGAGTGGCACCTGAACTGGCCAACCATGACCGCAGACCTTCCTCAGGGAAGTCCAGTTCATCACTGCATTTTTTATTCTTCAGTTTCAAGTATTATAAGATCTTTCATATGCTACTGTCTTTGTTAAAGATGGAGGCTCAAACATATCACCACTTCAGGCCTTCATACTTGTGTCCTCTTTCAGTGTTTATGGCACTGTCTTATCCCAGGCTTCCATTTCACTTTCACTGAGACCATCTGAAGGGTCTTCTGATTGGACTTTCTCCCTCTGGTCTGCCCATTGCTCACTCCATCCTTTATATTTTTGCTATACTTATCTTTACATTAGGAATCTAAGTATGTTATTCTTCTGCCCCATTGCCTACAACATAAATTCTAAGTATTTTGTATGAAATGCAAGACCCTCCATATTCAACCATTAATGATTCTTGTCTCTAAGCACTTACTACAGTGTTCAACGTGCAGCAGACTCTCAGTAGATAAATGTGTGCTAAAGTGAATTAAGGGAATTGAGTGACCCTTCCACCAAATTATGTCCCGGTGTACAGAAATAGATGAATTTTGATTGTTTTGGGCAATTATCTTTAGGATTTCAAATCCAGAAACTCTCCAATTTCATAATTCTTCTGATTAGCCAATTCCATTTCATTCAGTTTCTTTGATGATAATTAAATAATAGTACTGTTGTTTACTGTCATACAGAAGAAAAGAAGATAATTTTTAAACATTTTTAATATTTCCATAAAATGTTTTCAAATCATTTTTCATATAAATATTATGTCCTTAGAATAGATTCTCTGAAACAGAATTCCTGTACTTATATATCATTTTAAGCCTTATGACATATGTTGTAAATAAACAAATCAGCTTATTTAAAAAAGCAAATCAGCTCAGACTCAGATTTGTAATGTTCTAACTTATTTATAACCCTTTATTTAATTGTCAATAAAAAGCACATTGTTTTATACATAGTACAAATTTGACCTTGTAAATGTAAAAACCATAAGGGATCTATTATTACAAGAAAGAGATTGATTCACTCAACAAACATTTATTGAACACCTAATATATACAAGACCCCATCCAAGGAAACTAAATAGAGTTATAGAAATTAAGTTAAGTGAAAAAACAATTATGTAAACAATCAAAATTCAAAAGTTAGTTTGGAGTCAAGTGAAAGCATTTGTTCTTAAAAATATTATGGTATTCTTCAGGATTGTTCTTTAGTAGAACTTGCTAATTACTTCTCAGAATGTGTTGTCCTGTGATTTGCTTTTTTAATTTCACAAACATCACAGGTACACAAGTCTTACACCTTTCCTTGCAAGATATTTTAAAATCACATTTGGTCTTCAAGACCAAATGCATCATCAAACCTTAACCTCTGAAACCAAGCAATTTATGTGTATATTTTATTCATATTTTCATTTCTATTTACATCCCAGAAGTGGCAAATGATACCTATATAGTTTTACGTATTTTATAAAGAAGCACATAAAATTATTGTTTTGATGTGTCTAATATTAGATGGTCTAGTTAGCAAGATAATTGGAAGAATTTTACAAATTTCTGTAATACTTTAATTCTTATCTAATTGAATTAAATCTTTAGCTCCAAAGTCCCTAATAAAAAGTATAAAATAATCAAAAGTATTTTTAAAAAGCTTTTAATTTTTAAAGAAATTAATATACAGTTTATTCAATTATACATTAAGAACTTGTGAAAACAAAATAGAAACATACTTCATAAAGTCAAATTAAAATTATTCTATTTTAGTTTTCAAATACTTTTAATTTTCTTCAAGGAGAAATATTAAATGAAACATAATCATTAGTTTTCATAATTTAAAAAAGTTTATTACTTTAGAACTTTAGAGAACCAAAATTTTCACAAATCATTGACATTTTAAGTTGATTCTTGATATTTTCTTAAATTAAAAACCATGTGTATTCAGATTCATGCACATCTTTATTTCAGAAAAACTATTGCTACAACTTGGTTAAAACAAAAAGAAATATTTTACAATTGTTAAAATGCTGGCTTATATTAAAGTTGGTTTACATTAGACAAATGTTCAAAAGACTTGTATTGGAATTTGGATCTCCATCCTCTACCAATACATTCATGAAAACATTTAAAACTTTATAAGTAATCAAATAAAACTAAAATAATCTATGGTTGTGTATTAGTCCATTTTCACACTTCTAAGAAAGACATACCTGAGACTGTGTACTATATAAAGGAAAGAGGTTTAATGAACTCACAGTTCAGCCTGGCTGGGGAGGCCTCGGGAAACATGGCAGAAGGGGAAGCAAACACATGCTTCTTCACGTGGCAGCAGCAAAGAGAAATGTGGAACAAAAGGGGAAGATCCCCTGATAAAACCATCGGATCTCATGAGAATGAACTCACTATCATGAGAAAAGCAGCATGGAAGTAACCACCCCTAAGATTCAATTACCACCTGCTGGGGCCCTCCCGAGACATGTGGGGATTATTGAAACTACAAGATGAGATTTGGGTAGGGACACAAAGCCAAACCATATCACATTGCTACACTATTATTCTTCTTTATCCAATTAGCTAAGTTTTAAAAAATGATAATATGCCACTTTCAGCAATGAAGTTAAGCACTTAGAGTTAAGCACTCTGGCTCACTGCTGGTAGAAGTGAAGGCACAGCTTTTCAGAAGGCTCAAATGTGGCCTACCCTTTAACATAACAATTCTCCTATTGTGAATTAATCATAAAGAAATAGTGAGTATTTACAAAAATGTGTGTATGTGTCAATATGTGTGTCTGTGTATGTGCACACAAACACCTACATACGGATATATACACACTTGTAGTGTGTGTGGACAAGAAGTCAGTGGCAATGGATTGAGGAGTAAATGGTGACAAAGGCATTGATGGTAAACAAGTCTTCCTAGGAAATTACTTATGAAAGATAGAAGAAAGAGCAAAGTAGCTAGAGCGGAACGTAGGACCTGAGGTATCTTATGTTAGTGGAGATTTGAACCTGTTTAAACATTAATGAGAAAGAACAAATAGGCTAAAAATAGATAAGACCAAGGGAGAAGTGAAGGAAGGAGGTCACCAAGAAGCAAGAGGTATAGAATTGGCAGCACAGATGGAGGAAGCAGCTATGACACTGGGCTGGGAGGGAGTCAGCTACAGATTAACACGTGTGGGGTGGTGAGGTTGGAACAGTGAGAGAAAGAGAGAGGGAAAGACACCAGAAAGGAGACGTGGTGAGATATGGAGGATTTAACCAGAGGCAAAGCCACAAATTGCTCCTTTGGAAAATGAATTTTTAGTATTTAATGCCTCACATGCAAAAAACAAAAATCAGAACTCATTCCATTTATATTATGAGGACTGATATTATTCTAAGACTGCCTAATAATAATAATAATAATAATAAAGGTTATTCACAATCATAACTAAGCCAAGTATAATATTAAAATGTAAGATAATTTCTTATAATTTTGAAAAGCAGTTGATGATCTTTATTTGTAAAGTGCCAGATAGTAAATATTTAGGCTTTGTAAGCCATACAACAAATATCTCAACTGCTCAATCCTGTCATTATGGCTATAACAAAATCAGCTATAGATTACAGCTAAAGAAATGGGGGTGGGTGTGTTTCAATAAAACTTTATTTACAAAAATGGATGATGGGCCAGAGTTGCTGACTTCTGGCCTAACATAAAAATCAATGAAGAACTTGACACTGGTAAGCTCAAGCTTTTGTTCTTTCAGGGTGTTTTAAGCTCATGCCTGATTATCATTATATAGTTTGTGGATCAAGGAGATTTTCTTCTATTTGTAGCAGAACAAGGGAAAGAACACCTACTCTGGGGTCTGTGGTCCTAGATTTTACAGACGACTCTTTCACTTGTACTGTTTGATTACTTAAAACCTCTGAGTCCTAGTTTCCTCATTTGTAAAACAAGGTAATGAGCCTGTATTTAATCCTCACAGATTATAATGAGAATAAAATGTGAATACCATGAAAATCTGTATTATTCATACATAAGGAAATCATCATTTGCAACAAAATCAGAAAATGTTGGTTCAATCTCCATATCTGTAAGACCTTGACATTATAACTACATATATACCGTTTCCCTTAAGTGAAATGTAATGTATGCAAAGTGCTTGGCTGCATTGCCCAGTATACCTTATATGCTCAATAAATACCAGATCATGTTCTTAATGTCCAAAGGCGCATTAAAATTGTCCAGTGCTTCTGACACATAGCACCTGAAGGGGCAAAATCAAGTTATTCCAAGTCAAGTATAATGCTGGCAATGCTAGTTGTGGGCAGGGCAGTCACAACATACTTTTTAAGTAATCCTCCCAGGGCTGCTTTGCAAATTGTTTAAGAATGGGTATTTATGGTGCCAGGTCTTATGTTTAAGTCTTTAATCCATCTGGAGTTAATTTTAGTGTAAGGTGTCAGGAAGGGGTCCAGTTTCTGCTTTCTGCACATGGCTAACCAGTTTTCCCAACACCATTTATTAAACAGGGAATCCTTTCCCCATTGCTTGTTTTTGTCTGGTTTATCGAAGATTATATGGTTGTAGATATGTTGTGTTGCCTCTGATGCCTCTGTTCTGATCCATTGGTCTATATCTCTGTTTTGGTACCAGTACCATGCTGTTTTGATTACTGTAGCCTTGTAGTATAGTTTGAAGTCTCGTAGCGTAATGCCTCCCACTGTGTTCTTTTTGCTTAGAATTGACTTGGCTATGCGGGCTCTCTTTTGGTTCCATATGAAGTTCATAGTGATTTGTTTCCAGTTCTTTGAAGAAATTCAATGGTAGCTTGATGGGGATAGTGTTGATTCTGTAAATTACTTTGGGCAGTATAGTCATTTTCATGAAGAAATTCTAGGCAAAACCATTCAGGACATAGGAGTAGGCAAGGACTTCATGACCAAAACACCAAAAGCATCAGCAACAAAAGCCAAAATAGATAAATGGGACCTAATCAAACTCCACAGCTTTTGCACAGCAAAAGAAACAGTCACTAGAGTGAATCGGCAACCAACAAAATGGGAAAAAAATCTTTGCAGTTTACCCACCTGACAAAGGGCTGATATCCAGAATTTACAAGAACTCAAATGGATATACAAGAAAAAAACAAACAAGCCCATTCAAAAATGGGCAAAGGATATGAACAGACACTTTACAAAAGAAGACATACATGAGGCCAACAAACACATGAAAAAATGCTCATCATCACTGGTCATTAGAGAGATGCAAATCAAAACCACATTGAGATACCATCTCATGCCAGTTAGAATGGCGATCATTAAAAAATCTGGAGACAACAGATGCTGGAGAGGATGTGGAGAAATAGGAACACTTTTACACTGTTGGTGGGAGTGTAAATTAGTTCAACCATTGTGGAAGACAGTGTGGCGATTCCTCAAGGACCAAGAAATAGAAATTCCATTTGACCCAGCAATCCCATTACTGGGTATATATCCAAAGGACTATAAATCGTTCTACTATAAGGACATATGCACACAAATGTTCATTGCAGCACTGTTTACAATAGCAAAGACCTGGAACCAACCCAAATGCCCATCGATGATAGACTGGACTGGGAAAATGTGGCACATATACACCATGGAATATTATGCAGCAATCAAAAATGATGAGTTTGTGTCCTTTGTAAGGACATGGATGAATCTGGAGAACATCATTCTCAGCAAACTGACGCAAAAACAGAAAATGAAATACCACATATTCTCACTCATAGGTGGGTGAGGAAAAATGAGAACACATGGACACAGGGAAGGGGGTACTATACACTGGGGTCTATTGGGGGGAATAGCGGAGGGACAGTGGGAGGGGGAGCTGGGGAGGGATAGCCTGGGGAGAAATGCCAAATGTGGGTGAAGGGGCGGAAGGCAGCAAAACACACTGCCATGTGTGTACCTATGCAACTATCTTGCACGTTCTGCACATGTACCCCAAAACCTAAAATCCAAAAAAAAAAAAAAAAAAAGAATGGGTATTGGCAAATGTCATGGAGCCCAGTGACTCAGAAGCTGAGTTTTGCGTTCTGAGTTGAATATCAGGAGAGAGTTTTCATTATTCTGTGATTTGGAAGTTACAGTCCCAGACTAAAAGGAAGGCATGTGTTTGATTCTATAGTAACACAAACATAAAGAGACCCAATGAGACGGCATAGCTACCCCGGGGCAGCTTTAAATTAAACTGCAAATGTACTCATCAGCCCTTTGGAGGAACATTTGCCCCTATTTGTTCAGTATGTGCAGCTTGTCCACCAGACCAGGGAATGCTTGGTTATTATGTGATTCCACCCCATTAAAGTTCTTCAAGCCACCCAGGAGGGGAAGAATAAGCAGCAATCAGTTTTCCCTGAATGAAGAAGGATTCAATGAGGGAGAAATGTTCAGTGCAGGTGCAATTCTAACTCATTTCTGAGTAAATATATAGAAAACTTTGTGGTCAGGTGTGATTCATCAGAAGGAAAAGCATTCTCTGTAACAGTTAACCTACATTTCAAGCAGAGATTGGGCTTTTTTTTTCCTGTCTTTTTAAATATTTTATTTTTAGTTCTTAGTGAAATCGGTAGGAATCAACACTGCTGCCAGGTTATGTGGTGTTATTCAAACATGAACCTTCACCTGGAACACCTGTTATCTGCAACAGTGATGATTAGAATTTTGGCATTTAATAAGGCATTTGTCCTCTGTAGTTTTAAACCCCAGGCTTTCACGTAGACTTGTTTTTGACATGGTGCATTTTTAGATCCTGAATACAGGAACTGTACGTACTGTGCATTTGGTTCAAACATCGGACACAGGTGTCCATTGAAACTCCCTTCTTCCTCTCACTTTCCAATCAAATTGATACAATTTTTCACATTGCTCTTATGTCATGTTCATAATCATCATCTCAAAAATTCATGACATTTATTGTTTGTAAGGTTTGTTTTTAATCATTCAAATAGGACTTATAAAAATGTTATAAAAATAGTAACTTAACAAGATTATAGTTGCCATGCATGAATTGTGGAAGAATTCAGCACCAGATCTACTGACTCCAAATAACTTTTTTTAAATAGTATCTCTTATTAAGAATGACAAATTTTTACATAAATGAAAACACTTAAAATGGAAGGGTATTGATATAAAGAATGATATGATATAAGGAACACCAAAAATACATTGTGTAAAAAGTTTGCTTCAGTCTATATTTCTATAAAGGAGTATTTCCAAAGCTGAAGATCAAAGGAAACTTACATGTGTATGTTGTTGTGTGTTCACAAATTATATTAAACTTGTGTCTCCCTTCTGGCAAATTGGCAATAGATGAGAAACGTAAATCACATAAGATGCTACATATTGGTTTACATGAGCCTCTGTATCCTCCTAAGAACACATACACACTTACAACCACAAGAACACGAGGTAGGCACAATACTAACTGATTTAATGTGATTCTGTGATTCTTATTTATAGAACTGGAGGTTTCCCATTTCCCATTCCTACCTAATTCAATCATTCAGATTGCCTGATTTACTTTTAGAGCAATGATTCCCTCCTGGGAGCAATTTTGCTTCCCAGCAAAATTTGGCAATGTCTGGAGCCATTTTTGTTTGTCTCAGAGGAGATTGCGTGCTACTGGCATCCTGTACAAGGCCATGGATGCTACCAAATATCCTATAATATACAAGGCAGTGCCCCACAACTAAGAAATATCCTGCAAAAGGTCAGTGGCACCAGTGAAGATGAATGCGAACATACTAACCACATTTCTAGAGACTAATACCTGAACAAGAATGCAATTTATTAATTTGCAATGGCAGCTAGAACTGTCAAGGGGACCAGGATGTCATATTTACTAATGAGTATATATATACTCCCTCTGGAAAATCTATACAAAAATCCAAATTAGAACCAAGCATTTATTTGCTAAACATAAAGTCAATTCTAGGAAGATCGATACTCCTTATAGAACCTATCACAATTAAAATCGATCATTTGTGTGATTATATACATATTCCTCCTCTTCATGTCTAAAATGTCTATGGGGACATGGAATATACTTCAATATGCATCACCTTAACCACAGTATCTAACTGTACTGCCCAGCATATAGTAGGTACTAACAAACATTTATCGAATCCATGAATGAATGAATCTTATCTTTAATGTTTCAGTGTACAAATTCGTATTAAACATATAACATGTACAAAGCACAATTGGAAGCATTGGGATTACAAAATATAATAAGATAGTTTCTACTTGTGTGGAGGTTCCTGAATTCCGATGCACTAGATGGACACTACCAGTTATGTCAGGCTGCTGAAGTCATAGCCTGCCCTGCCAACAGGCACCGTGAAGAGCTGAGCCTCAGCAGCCCTGTTAGTATCATGTGAAGCTGTGCCTTGGCCACATTTGAATGGACTGGGGTGAAAAAGTATGAAAGCAGGAACTGGAAGCATCCTGTCATCTGAGCTTTAGCAAAAAGATGGACACTGACAAATCAGATTCCCATGCTTGGGTATTTAAAACTACTAAATGACTGAAGCAGAAGTGTAAAGAGAAGTTGGAAAGATACTGTAGTGTTTTGAATGGTGATCCCCCAAAAGACGTCCAACCCAAAACTCGTGAATGTGACCTAATTCAAAAAATGTCTTCGTACTGGTAAATAAAAGATTTAAAGATGAGATCATCCCAGATTAAGTAGATGGGTCATAAATCCAATGAGCATATCTTTATACATGAGACAGAAAGGTTTGGACACGCAGGAGAGGTTCGTGCAAATGAAGGCACAGACAGTGAAGCTACAGAGCCACAAACCAGTGAAGGCCTGGAGCAGCCAGAAGCTGGAAGAAGGAAGGAAGGACCCTCCCCTGGAGCCTTCAGAGCTAGTGAGGTCCTGCCCACACCTTGATTCTTGAACTTCTGGCTTTCAGAACTGTCAGACATGTTTGTTTCTTCAGCCTCCACACTTTGTTATGGAGCCTCAAGAAACTAACACAAATGTCTAGAAAGAAGAAATATACAGGAGTACAAGTCATGAACAGCAGCTTGCAACCACTGATGTAATATAGAAGAAGCAACTGAATAAACCAAAAGCTTTGCAATAGAGAAATAACACAGTTTGGTGGAAAATACTGGGCTTTGGAGGCGGCCCCAGGCGGTGTGTGCCAGTCGCCTTGTTAGAACTTGACCTCGACTCAGGGTGAGGGACGGTGTCCATACCCCATACTGGCATAGGGGTTGTACTGCTGAGGGAAAGGAGCAGGACTCCGAACCTCCAGGAGAGTGCAAGGACACTGCTGAAAGGAATAACAAGGCTTATCTCTAGGATCCATAAGTTGGACCCTGGGCTTTTTTTACACATGGGAACCCAGGCACACCAAAGCATTGCTGCTCACCTAGATAACCAGGTTCCAGTTGAGAGTTCCAGAGCTATTTCCCACACCAATGAGAATGACCCAGCTAAGCATGGGGATCAGCATGAGGGTCAGCAATACATCTTCCCCCAGGATATGAAGACTATATTTCCCCATGGCCTTCCTCCTCGCTTTGTGATGCAGGTGAAGACATTCAGTGCAGCTTACCGGATGGAAAGGAAACCAGCCGTAGAACTTCTGCATCACCTGAAAAAACACCAATGTTGCTTATCCGGCTGTATGGTATCTTCTGTATGGGGAGAAGGGAACAGGAAAATCCCTCAGTCTTTGCCAAATTATTAATTTCTGTGCAAAACAGGACTAGATAATACTACATATTCCAGATGCTCATCATGGGGTAAAAAATTGCCAGGAACTTCTACGGTCGAACTACAAAAAACAACCCTTTGATCAACCTTTAGAGGCTTCAACCTGGCTGAAGAATTTCAAAACTACAAGTGATCGCTTCCTGAACCAGATAAAAATTCGAGAGAAGTATGTCTGGAATAAGAGAGAAAGCACTGAGAAAAGCAGTCCTCTGGGAGAAGTGGTTGAACAGGGTTGAACACAGGTGAGGAACGCCGCAGATGCATTGGAATTGTGCTGAAAGAGCTAGAGGCGAAGTTCTTTGGGTATTTTTCACCTCCTGGTGGCCGTGGATGGAATAAAAGACACTTGGAATTGGATCATAGGGAGCAGCTATGCCCCTTCTCTGGTTTAGTTCTGGTGTAAAGATACACAGATTCCTGCTCTTGATAATCCTGCTGTTTTGGAAGAAGCTTCTTTTCCTGTTTATCCATTAAGAAGTCAGGCATGTTTGGGTTTTATATTTGTTTAATCTTACAGGAAACGTCATCATTCCCTAGGGCCGAAGCATTTTGTAAAGAATTGTAAATGGAAAATTGCAATATAAAGCTGAAAGTTGTACACAAGTCCAGCATGCCGATGAACTAATAGACTTCCCAAGAGAAACACTTGGTCTGGCTAGAAATTCCATGAAAAGCTTCCTGCATGAACTTATTAAATTATACCCTGCATGTCTTGAAAGTTGAGTGGGTACTTTTCAACGGACTAATAAGAGATGAAATGACAAGAAAAATTTTCAAAAAAGAAAAGATAAAGAAAACTGAAAGCACAGAGGCATGACATCATGTGTATTATCATCTTACTATGTAATGGGATCACGCTATGGGCCCATGAGGAAGATAGAGAAGCAAAAGATACTGAAATATTATTGTCAGCAGATTGGTATGCCCTGCCTCCCACAGACTACTTTTGGTTTCATGATAAGCAGCCTCTTGAGACACGCGATGCGCCTATAGTTTTAGATGGGCTAATACAATCCCATTCCTATGAGATTGCTTCAAAGTTACTAACTCAAGATATATTTGAAATTTTTCCATTTTGCCCCTTCTGCAGATAGCTGATGTAATTTCCTGCACTTTTCCTGATCTCTCAGACAAAGTATGCATTTGAAATTTTGGGTGTCTTGAAATAAAGGGAAACAAAGGTCTCTATTCTTTTTTTCTGGAATTTGAATTAATGCCCTTTATGTGGCATCAGTGTGAAGATTACTCAATAGATGAGAAATCAAAGAAAAAGAAAAGTTTAAAATATGTATGTGAAAACAATCTACAAAATAGAGATGTTCTCTCAGACTCCCTCTAACTAAAAAAATGAAAAAGTGTGGTTTGCATTTAGTTTCTTTTTTGTAAATATATGACATACCTAGTCTGTCCCAATCACTGTGCTAGTGCACTAGTATGAAAAGGTAGCTAAAAGCACAGCTTCACCCAAACATAAATTATAATTTAGTGTGTTTTGAAGGCATCATTTTGCCTGACAGTATAAGCAAAAAGCAGAAAATAGTGATTGATTAACCTTATTTTGTGGTGATGCAGAAATCTAATAAACCCAAATTATAGAATGAAACGAAGATAACAAAATTGAAGGAACCAATATTTCTGGATGGTGCCCACTTTTATTACAGTGCTAAAAATAATCATTGACAAGAAAAGGTAGATGAATGCCATCTTGTTCTTTTCCAGCACTGAGAGAGGTTTAGATTAGTATGTTGGGGATAGGAACATTAAGAAGTTGGTAGCCTTCACACATAAGATGAATAAATATAGATCATTATAAATGACTTCAAAAATCTTAGCTTCAGAGGTTCTGACTGGGCTTATAATGAAAGGAACAAAGAATGTTAGAAAATATGGTGTCTTCACAGTCTCATAAACAATACTTTCTGAGATCTTCTAAAGAATATAGTGAAATGGATAAAGAACTCTGAGAAACTACTTTTGTTGTTGAATTTTTAAAGTTGTTATAAACCACCTTCTGTACTTAACCTGAATAATGAATCTTGTTATTTTTTTGTTATATTTAAAATATAAATATTGTTATCAAATATATTACAATACTATGATGTATCACTAATGTAAAATTGTGTCTTGTTGAAACAAAGTTATGCATTATTTTTGAAAATAAATATGAAATAATATAAATGTTTAGAAGCTGATTAGAAGAAATTATTCATCTTTGTCATAAAAGATTTTTTACTTTATTAAAAAAATTCATTTACTGAAATACACATGCATGTATGCACACACACACACACACACTTTCACACATTGTAATCAGTGTCTGTGAATAGGTAACTTTGTAGTCTCCTATTTATATTCATATTATTAGAAATTCTTATAATCTAAAGGTAGAAATTTTAGAAATTTCCAAGTTAAAAATTAATATTATTCAAATTAATGAGAAAATAATTTGTTCCGAATTTACACATAAGACATAAAAATAATAGGTATAATTATAAAAGAGAGAACAAAGTTGCAAAATACAGAAAAATGTAATTGTAGCAGTCATCAAAGGTATGGTAACTCAAACATGGTCACAAGTTTTCATTCAGCAAAATTATTTTACAACCTTTTAAAAAATAATGTGAATTATAATTTTTAAAACATTCTTATTAAGGAATCGATCAATAATTATAAATATATAAATAGGATATTAGACATCTAAAACAAACAATATATAATGTAGAGAAAAACATATTAATAATTGAAAGGAACTGTAAAAGTATAGATTGTTTTACATATCATATTATGAATATACCATAACTAATTATATTATAAATATGACAAGTTTAAAATAGATTGAAGTAACTATTCCAACATGTTAAATTAGCAGTGTTTATGTAGCAGTAGGATTTTTGCTTTGTGTGGATGTGGATGTGTGTGTGATGTCTGTGTGGAAGTCACCTCTATCTTTTTAAATAAAACCTGTTGCTTTTATCAGAACATTCTTTATCTGACCAAATCAGGAAACTCCCAAATTCAGCTGAAATATGGCATATGCAAAAATCAATAGGTGAGAAGATCCTTTCTGAAAATACTTTATGTAAATAGAAGTTATAATTAAAAGTTGTCTTTACAATGATCAAGAATGAGCCTTAAGTGAAGTAGCTGATACAAGTTTTAATTTTCTTTCCTACGTTCTCTTTTTTGTATCTCTTCCTCTCTGTCCATGGACGCCTGCCCTTTCCTCACATCTCATGGGATTAATTCCCATCATACTCTTCTGTCATCAATACTTGCCCTTTGACATTAAGGCCAGGTGGATTGCTGATATCTTCCTCTTGGTACACTTGGCCCCTCCTGCCTTATCTTGCCCACATGGATTAGGTATGAGTAATGAACCCTCAATGGAGAGTGTGAGCCTCAGTAATTCTGAATTCTGTCTCCACATTATGTGTCATTTGGGCAGATTTTCACAAGTAGGGTCATCTTCTGCCCACTGCATGCATGCTTTCACACCTCCACCCCCTGGAATCTGATGCTTATTTTTCTGGAATATGATTCAGGCAGAGACGTTTTCGAAGCTCCTGAGGTTGTTTGGAGGCCCAGCCAGCTTTACTAACTTCTGGCCTAATCCTACCAATAGAATCTCATTCTCTGTGCCACAGTGCTTTGTGCAAGGGTGGAAAACTCTAAGTCATCCAGTGACCAGTCACAGAGACTGGCTCAGGAAACCTCTGAACCAAAGAGACACCTTACGTGACTACCTGAGGGCTTCTCAGGGAGGGGAATGGGAGCAGGAACTTCCTTTTCCTTTCCCGAAAATTTCCAGAAGTGATTGTCACTTCCTGGAAACCTTGGCCATCCTACTCCCTTTGTGAAGATGAGGGCTGACCTACAAGAATTATAGAGAGAAGGAGGCAGAGTTCTACATGGGCTATGCTGGGTCACAGCTCTATGTTTAAATTTTTAGATCATCTGAACCAACATATATGCATTATTTTGGTGTTAGTTCAAGTTTGACTTCTCTGTTAAAATGAGTGCATTCCAATGAACACAGCTTTCCTTCACACAGAGGTGTAAAAAATTGATATAACATAATATAACCCTATAATCAGAGGTATTTTCATTTTAATAAAGGTTGAGTAACTTCCTACTAAAGAAAAAACCTTTTATGGTAGAATTTCAAGCACTGGCAAGTAGAGGAGGTAAAGAGCGTACTCGCCTGGCATTTTTGAAATCAATTTGAACTAATTGAACACTTAACAAAAATATATTGAAATTGAAGGACTCTGATTCTTACCTGAGTCTTAGCTTTTCACTTATTGCCTGTGTGACTTCAGTTAAATTACTTACCTAATTTCCTTAGGTTTCCTTATTTCTAAAAGTGTAAATGTATCATAGGGTTCTAATGAGGATAAAATCAAATAGTATGTATAAAATTTATTAGTACACAGTGGCTGGTGAATAAAAATGGGACATTCTGTTTTTTTTTCTTATAAATTGTACCTTACCATATGCCTATATGCTTTGTTCCTCTTAGTAATATAATAGAAACCTAAAAGTCCTAAAATAAAAAGTGAAGGAAGAGGAGAAAGAAAAAGTTTACATTAGCATTGCTGCTTGAGCCTCCATAGACGTGAGTATGTTGATCAGTGCTTCCCTGATTGACCAGTCTTTTACTTGATAACTGGTAGATGCGTGAAAGCATGCCAATTGTGTATAGACTCACGGTAGTCGGCATCTAAATGGTCCTGCTAATCGGTGATCTGAAACCTCTGACCTGAGCTTTGTATCTTTTGCTTCCAAAGTGGCAGCTGAAAAGGTAAAGCAGAAATGTTTTATAGCTCTGAAGCAAAGTTTGGTCCTCCGATGCTTGCAGACACTATCTACATACCTAGTTCCATCAATTGTATCTGTAACCCTGTCTGTCTCTCCTCCTGGTATGAAATGATTATATGTAGGCAGAGACTTTCTGAACCTGCCAAAGCTTTGGATGACTCTTAAAACAGGTTTACTGTGTATGGGAAATCCAAATGAAAACTTAGGACACAGAAAAGTGATTCAGGGAAGTACATTTATACTATTTCACTTGACATTAATGGAATTAAAAAAATGAGATTATGTCATAGAGTACCGTATATGTGCTGGCAGAAAGATCAATAGATAAGATAAGGGACTATTTAGGAATAAGTTCCTGAGACATCTGGAATTTTCTCTCAGTGATACCATTTCCTGTCAGTTAAAGGTGGGTTACAATTTGAAAATGGATAGCATTCTATGTCTAAGACTGTTGAGTAATAGCTACTGTGGTCATATTCTTAAAACATAGAATACTCTAGTAACAGAATATATGAAGTTTTGAAACATCCTAGTGAAGTTTGAACTACACATTGCTGAAGTTAGGACTTCTGTCCTTTATGTGGCACAGCTGAATTTGGTACATGATTCTAATGATTAATTTTAATATTAAATTTTTACATTTTAAATAAAACATGATCCTGAAACTAGAATATCACATCCTCAAATATTTATAAAATGCTGTGTCCTAAGTCATAGAAATTATAAGACATATAGCACTGCCTGAAATTATTTAGATGAACACAGTGAACATTTATGTAACCATATAATAAGAAACCTGAGTTTTGCTAATACACATTTATAACTAAGTCGTTATTTAAAGTAAATATCACCTAAGTGAACATTTTATAAGTTCAAAGTCACATTTTATAATTGGGTGTTATTGTGAAAACTTAAATAACATCAAATACATCTTTGAATGTTTCCAGTGAATATTGACTCCTGAATGAGGTACATAACAGATCAGATTCCAAATCTCTATTTAATTCAACATTTATTTATAATACTAACACCATGGGGAAACAATGAGTGGTTCTGGATTTTTTTTTTTTTTGACAAGGTCTTGCTCTGTGGCTCAGGCTGGAGTGCAGTTGTGCAATCACAGCTGACTGTAGTCTCTACCTCCCAGACTCAAGTCTTCTTCCCACCTCAGCCTCCCCAGTAGCTGGGTCCACAGGCATAAGCCACTGTGCCTGGCTGGTTCCAGATATTTTTAAAGAAATTAAGATGTATTTATTTGTTTTATTAGCCATCCTTAGTTTTATTTAGGAAGTAATTTTCTAAGTAAGGGTATCAGCAAGATATGAAATATGAAATATGAGAGGAAAAATTTAAACTTATTTAAAAAATTTTTAACTACAAGCAGAAATAAATTAAGAAATAATTAAGCTTGGCTCATACTTAATATATGGATAAACATTGGTGTTTCCACTTCATCAATATGTTACATGGTCGTATTATTTTATATGTGGTGCCAAGGTTTCTGAGGGAGAAGATAGATTGACTAGACACCTATTTTATTTGTCTCTCACGTCTTCTAAAATGAAAGATGGCTAAAGAAGATTTCTACAAAAATATCTTGGAATGAATATCACACTAAAAATGCAAACACAATCAACAAGAAAATGACAAAGTTGTTACTTGTATTCCCAATACGAAGTCTTTCTTTGTCATATCATGAGGTAAAAATCAATGATGATTTACAAGACATTGACCAGAGATAAAAAATTATCTAGAAAGCAATTTAAAATGTGAATTCACCCACTATTGTTAATAAACCTGACTTTGTATATGTATTATTGATGATTAGCTACTGCTAGTTGTTAGAATAGGAACAATTTGTAGAAATAGAAGCATTATTTTTCAAATCACACATTTTGGGGGAATACAAACTCAGTTGATAGCATTGCATAATCTAAAATATTTGGAGATGAGTAATGTAGGGGCAAAGTATGCTAAAATGACTTCACCTGGTGGCTAAAATACACCCAAAAATTTATAGACATTTTATAATTTGTAAAATCAAAATTTTAAAAGATTACAACTTGTCCATGGGCATAATTAATAAATTGAACAACATAACCTGATTTCTGATCTTTTGATTTCAAATTCTGTATTCTTCTTGCTTCTAGTTTTAGTTGTAAACAATCTACTTAGCCAAAACCAAATTTGGTTAATTGTCCACCAAGATTTGTGTTATCTGATGCTCTTTGTGTTATCTGATGCCTTCGCGTTATCTGATGCTCTTTGTTTTTATTTTCTGAAAATAATTGAAATGTCAATATTATATTGACAGTAAATTCACCAATTGTTCAGTGAGATTAACCTTCTTAAAGGATGATCAGAGCATGCAATAGAGGGAGCCTGACAGGGTTTGACTGCTCAATTTATCACTGAACAGGGCACAGGAAGGTTGAGTGATAACACCACTCATCACTGATCAGGGACTCATTTGTGCCATCTGGATTAGCAAAGGTTTCCCTTCCATTTCTCTGCTCCCTGCCTCCCACAGGCTGTGACTATGATTCTTGTGGTTTCCTGGCTTGCTGCTGAGCTGTGTTAGTAACTACTTGACATTTGGTTTCCCAATGATGTTCACCCAATTTTTCTCTAACGTACAGATTCTCTGCAACATTTCACAGTTATTTCAGTGCTGTAGATATTTCTTGGACATTTATACAAAACTTATTTAACTCATTTCCCTGTAATAGGTAGTGTAAGTTAAGGCTTACAAAGAGGAACATAATTTGCAAATTTTAAAACAGTCTTCCCTTTAAGCAAAGTAGGTATAAATAAAGAAGCAATTTACCCTGTAGATATTGACTTGATATAGACATGGATATTAATATGTAAAACAATAATCTTAAATGAGTTTTGAAAAGAGGTATAATATAAATCCTTAACTAATTAGCCTTGACTATCATAAGCACATTCACATTTCACTTGCTTATAGTCCATGACATGCAAAACTACTCAATCAATACTTATTATACAGAAACAGCCGAATGTGGCATAAAGAATTTGGCTAACACCAATCTTTTATGTTGGTGAAAATTGTAAAATTTGTACACCACCGAGAAAACATTTAAAGTTTTATTAAGAAGGGAACCATTTCTAGGTAAACTGTGAATCTTTGGAAAATAATTGTTATTTTTCCCTTTGGGAGTGGAGGTGTCAAAATTTACAAACTAGGGTCAGTAGTAGACTAGAGTTTACATTGACCAGGCTAAAGTTTTCTTTATTTTTCACCCCTCCCTCCCTCCCTCCCTTTCTTCTCACTCACTCTCTCTCTGCGTGTATGTCTCTGCCTTTCTATCTTTTTTTTTTCAAGGAGTTGGAGTTTCCCAAGCACTTGGTTTATTGGGAAACTCTCTGGTTCATGGGCAACTGAGTTTCTTAATACAAAGGCGATGTGCTGAGGTGGGGAAAGCATGGGAGATTTGGAATCAGATAGAGAAAATGTGCTCATTTTAACCCCTAACTAACTTTATCATTTGGGAGAATTGTCTGCTTTATCTGAATCTTAATCTGAGTCTTAGTTCCTTCCTCTGTAAAATGGGAACAATGATGGCGTCTTCTCTCTCTCTCTTTTTTTTTTTACTTTTGATGTTTCACTGATTATATGTGAAACCTCCATCATAAGAACTGAGTTCAATCAACTTGCTGGTGACTGTACAAAGCTAGACAGTGTTAAATTCATCGAGGTACATTCTATTTAGTTACACTAAGTCTTTGCAATAGAAACTTCTCCAGAGACCAGTCTACCCTTTTTTGTTGTCTTTAGGGCAATTTACCAAACCATTAAGAACTTTGCTTTTCTCAACACATCATTCTTCATACTCAGTCAGAATGTTCTTTCCAAAACAAAAATGTGATTTTGCCACTCCCTGTTAAAAAACCCCTGAATGACTTTCTATCATTCCTGAGACAACAGCCCAAATTCTGAATGCAACTTCAAGGGCCTTTCTTGTCTGGCCTCATCTGACCCCGACAGAAACAGAGCCATGATTCATGAACTTTCTACTGTTTGTCTCCGTGACTGCGGAAAGTGATTGTCCTTCAGTCTTGACTTGACCCAGTGCATTTCCTTAAGTCTATATGCAATAATCAGAATATAGGGCTGAGCACAGTGGCTCACGCCTGTAATCCCAGCACTTTGGGAGGCTGAGGCAGGAGGATCACTTGATGTCGGGGGGAGTTTGAGACCAGCCTGACAAACATAGAGAAACCCTGTCTCTACTAAAAATAAAAAAATAATAATAATAAAAAAATGTAGCCAGGAGTGGTGATATATGCCTGTAATCTCAACTACTTGGCTGGGGGGACTGAGGCAGGATAATTGCTTGAACCAGGAGGTGCAGGTTGCTGTGAGCTGAACCTGCTCCATTGCACTTCAACCTGGGCAACAAGGGTGAAACTCTGTTTCAAAAAAACAAAAAATCAAAAATGAAACAACTGAATAAATGCAACTCCCCAGAAAACCAGGTAACGAGAACATCCCTCCAGAGCAAACAGAACAACCTTGATAAGAAGAGCGAGTATTGCTAAGAGTCATCTGAAAGCAAGTGCAAAATAAGTGTGAATTTAAAGAAAAAGCAAATAAGGTAGAAGGGGACATTTCTGTTGTTACCACCTTTTTCTAAAGAATAAAATGTTTTAAAATTATTTTTTCTGCCTTTTATAAGCTAACAAAATCTGGTCTTTCTTGGGAGTGCGAAGGAGGGATGACTCATGCTGCTGAAATTCACATGAGATCAATTTGTGTGCTATAAGATCAATTTAATAATTTACATTGGAAATACCTCTTCAAAGTAGTTGTCCCCACTGGGACATTAAATTAGCATTAGAAGGCTTGCTTGGCAAATATTGAGGCTGACTTAGGCAGGTGGTGAGAGGCAGATAAGCCTGCTGAACTTAACAGGTTGCCTGTAGGGGCAACTTCTCCTTAGTGTTCTGAAGACATATTATGATTTTTCCCCCCACAATCCTTGTTTGCAAAGATATGAGCTTATTTTCCAACCCATTCTTAACTTCATATTGACCTCAGGATAAAGCTGAATGCTGCAGGGAGGGAGCTTTCAACAGAGGCTCATCTTTTCTTAAGGCTTGTGACTTCTAATCATAAGCCTCCAACTAAGCAAAATATGCTTACATACACAGATACTGCCTAGATGGAGAGATTATGTTTAGATATATTTGACCACATAGAGTTGATATGACAAGAATCTCAAACTAAGTAATGTTCAAGTTTACTAGAATTGTGCTGCTTAGATAAAAGTTCCTGTTAATACAGAAAGGACCAAAAGATATCTCATTTGAGGCTTGGAAGTCTAACTTTGTATTAAAATAACGGTTATCTTACCTGGAAAAAGACATCTCTACATGTTTTGTAAATGTTACATCTGCTTAAGTAAAAGTATAAAAACAGTTGTCTTCAAAAATTTAAATTTGTATTGATTTTTCTCTTATGTCTTAAAATTAGAAAATTGACTCCCGTATACTTAAGCAAGTAATAAAGAATTTGTTTTGGGCAAGGAGCAGAGGCCCACACCTGCAATTTCAGGGTTTTGGGATGCCTAGGTGGGAGGATTGCTTGAGACTAGGAGTCTTGAGACCAGCCTGCTGAGTCAAGCTTTGTTCCCCAGGCTGGAGGGCAGTGGTGCACTCTAGGCTCATTACAACCACCACCTCCCAGGTTCAAGAGATTCTCCTGCTTCAGCCTCTAGAGTAGCTGGGATTACAGATACCCACTGCCACCCTGGTTAATTTTTGTATTTTTAGTAGAGACAGGGTTTCACCATGTTGGCCAGGCTGGTCTTGAACTCCTGACCTCAAGTGATCCACCTGCCTCAGCCTCCCAAAGTGCTGGCTGAGCCACCGCGCTCGGCAAACTGATACATCTTTTTCCATAGGTTTGACCACTCCCTCAGATAAATGAGAACAAATGTAATGTCTGAAGAAATGGCTGCTTATTTTCATTGACCTTGGTGCATAGTTTGTCTCCTCTCCTTACACAAAGAGTAAACTTAAATGAACAAAGTTAAGAAGGCATGTTTTGTGTTTATAAAGCATTGATTCATGGTACAAAATACACTTTTTCTTGGAGAAACAGAAGATATTTAAAATGCAGAATGCAGAGAGTTGCACTGAGCCACATACCTTCTTTTAATCCATTTCAGGGGAATTAGTAGACAATGAAAGTATTGACCGTGTTTATGTTTAATTTTCCCTCAGCCTTAATAGATTTTTCTGTCATGATTATTATTTTCCTTTAAAATTTTGAATAAAATTATTTTAAAAGCGCTGTACATAGTGTGTTTTTACTAATTTTCATAATTCACCATTGTGCTATAAAATCAGCAGGTACATGTCAAATGAAGCCCTGCTGTCTGCACGGGTACTCTTTATTAAATATGAGCAATTTCAGCCTTCAGCAAAAGATCATTTACATTCCAAATCATATTTAAAATGTGTGTTCCTTCGAAAGTACTCTTTTATCAGGAAAATAAAAGTTTCACACGTACTATCTGTTTTACTAAGAAATAAATTTTATCATAGGAAATTATCTCATTTTGTATACCAGAGCAGAAACATATGAAGGCGAGATCGATCTTTGTACAAAGTATATTTTTCTGTCAAACATTCTAAAACATTGTCAATTTCATTATTTCCAATGTTTATTTTGCATTTGGCAATAAACATGGAGCTAATACAATCACTTTTCTCTTATGCTTGGTTATTATTATTTTAACAAATGAAAACTTTAAAAATCATATCACTTGGAAGATTGCTGGCAGAATAAGGAAAAATAAGAGTTTTATCTATTGTATACATGATAAGTTTAAAGTATCAAACTATAATAATTAGTAATTACATATGTAACCTGGGTTATATATATGTATGATGTGTGGCTCACATCCTTCATCCCAGGATTTTGGGAGGCCAAAGTGGGAGGGTTGCTTGAGACCAGGAGTCCAGGACCTGCCTGAGCCAACATAGGGCAACACACCCCCAGACCAGAGTAACTTTTTATGGCTCCATTTACAGAGCCAGTATGACAATGAACCTCAGATGTTATCCAGTTCAATTCTACTTGAACATGAATCCCCTCTTAACCTTCAGTTTAGTGAATGCTTTCCTAACTTCAGTCACAGAAAGCAAATAAATTCCAGAGTACTTCCATGAGGACAGAATTCAGAAATAGCTCTTCAAGGTACTGCCACTTGTTAAGTTGGTTCTTTAAAAAGCTTATCTGCCAATTCACTATTTTCAAGCAGTTCAAAGCTGTTTCTATACCGGTGTTAATTATTTATTAAAATGCAGTGGAAACACTTCAAATTCCAATTAAATTATCACTAATTACTTGTGAACTAAAACCTGAGATGTTTAGTTTTTGTGCTTCCTTCTGAGAAAATATATTTTTATCACCATCTTGGAAGTCAGCTGTACTGCAAAAAGCATGTATTTTGAAATCAGAAAAAACTAGGTCGAAAGTATGTGTGTTTTCTTGGGTAAGCTACTTAAATACTCTCAACCTCAAGATTTTAATTTATTACATAAGAAGTTCAGACTAATGAACTGAGTTTATCTGCATGTTTAAATTAAACATATAGCATCCCTATGTTTCCCCAAATCTACTAGAATGTTTTCATTGCTGTATCAATGCCAAGAATATTGCCACAGTATAGCAAAATATTGGAGTAAAGTAGCTGAGATTTGTTTTATTGATATGTATTGGTTGCTTTAGTTTCAAAAGCTGTTTTTCCTAGAATACCATAATTTCCTTTTCAAACTGAGGCAACAGAAATTGCAGTAGAGTTCCCTTGCCAACTACAAAATATTTCATTTCATTCTGCTTTTCTCCATTTCCCAGAATCAGTTATGTCAATTTGAATCTAACTATACTAAGATAAAAAATAATGAATATGTTTGTGAAATAAAAACTTGACAATAAATCCTTAAGATTTTTCTAGGAAAGACGTTTATGAAACTTCAGAGAATAGGAGAATATTTCCTAATAAAAAATAGAAATCATATAAGAAAATCTTCCGTCTTTTAATACTGCAAACCAGGGGTCTGAAAACTGCATCCCATGGGCCACATTAAGCCAGGTGCTCTTTTGTATGGCCCTTGAGTTAAAGTGATTTTTAAATTTCCAAATAATTGAAAGAATAAAAGAATAATAGTATATCATGATGCATGAAAACTATATGAAATTCATGTTTCAGTGCCAATAAGGTGTACTGGCACACAGCCATCCCCATTTGTTTATGTATTGTCTATATTACTTTGAGAGAGTTGAATGGCAGCTGCAGAAGCCATATGTATCCAATAAAGCCTAAAATATTTGCTACTTCGACCTTTACAGAAAAAGTTTGCTGCCCCATGCTCAATAAACAGCTGAAGGCAGGGAAGGTATCAAATCTCAACACTCGCTTAAGTACTTTGCACACAGGTCTGCACATAATGAGTAGCAGCAGAAAGACTAGATTTAGAAAATTAAAATTATTTTCCCATTATTAAAAGAACCAGACATCTATAATTTTTAAAAAGCCAACAGACTTACACATAAGATTTGTTACTGTAAAACTACTAGAAAAACAGGTGAATATCTATGAGGTATAGGTTTGGGAAATGATTTTTTTGAATTTGACCCCAAAAGCATAAACGATAACAGTAAAGATAGACATGAGATTACATCAAAATAAAAGGGTTGTGCACCTAAAAAGCAGCAACAACAAAGATTTGCAAGCCACATGTCTGAAAAGGGGCTAATATCCCAAATATATGAGAAACTGAAACAAATATCTAGAAAGAAACCAAATAATTTGATTAGAAAATGGGCAAAGGAGCTAAACAGACATTTATGCAAAAGAAGACACAAAATGACCAAAAGGTATATGAAAAAATGCTCAGTATTGTTAATGATCAGAGAATGCAAACCAAAATCACAATGAGGTATCACCTCTCTCCCGTTGAAATGACTGTTGTCCCTTTCCTCTGTCCATGTGTTCTCATCCTTCAGCTCCCACTTACAAGCGAGGACATGAGATGTTTGGTTTTCTGTTCCTGCATTAGTTTGCTGAGGATAATGTCTTCCAGATCTGTCCATGACCCTGCAAGACATGATCTTGTTCTTTTTGATAGGTGCAGCAAACCACCCTGGCATGTTTTACCTCTGTAACAAACCTGCACATCCTGCACATTTACCACAGAACTTAAAATACAAATTCTTAAAACAATGAGTGTTACCAAAAAGAAACAAGAGAACAAGTGTTGGTGAGAATGTGGAGAGAAGGAACTCTTAACTCACTGTTGAAACTCACTGTTGATGGGAATGTAAATTAGTACAACCATAATACCAAGCAGTATGGAGGTTCCTCAGATATTTAAAATAGAACTACCAGGCTGGGCGCAGTGGCTCACACCTGTAATCCCAGCACTTTGAGAGACTGAGGTGGGTGGATCACTTGGGGTCAGGAGTTCGAGACCTGCCTGGTAAACATGGTGAAACTCCGTCTCTACAAAAAATGCAAAAAATTAGCTGGGTGTGGTGGTGGGTGCCTGTAATCCCAGCTACTTGGAAGGCTGAGGCACTAGAATTGCTTGTACCCAAAAGGCAGAGGTTGCAGTGAGCAGAGATTGTGCCATTGCACTCCAGCCTGGGTGACAAGAATGAAACTCCATCTCAAAAGAAAAAAAAAAAAAAAAAGAACAAAAAGAACTACCATACCATACCATTGAGCAACCTCATTACTGAGTATACACTGGGAATGGAAATCAGCATGTTGTAGAAATGTCTGTACCCCATGTTTATTGCAGCATTATTCTCAGTAGCCAAGTTATGGAATCAACCTATATGTCCATGAAGAAACAAATAAAGAAAATGTGTTATATGTACATGATGGAAAGCTATTCAGCTTTTTAAAAAAGTTGTCATTTGTGACAACATAGATGAAACTGGAAAACATTTCGCTAAGTAACCTAAATTAGGAACAGAAAACCAAATACATTATACTCTCATTTATATGTGGAATCTGAAACAATGACTTGGAAAGAAGTAGAGAGTAGAATGGTGGTTATTGGAGAGGCTGGGGGTTATTGGAGAGAGCAGAATCAGGAGATGATGGTCAAGGGTACAAAGTGGCAATTACACAAGAGAAATACATTATTCTTTAGGATATATTGTATAGTATGGTGAATATAGTAAAGAACATATTGTACATTTCAAAATCACCGAGAATATAAATTTCAAATGTTCTCACCATAAAATATGGTATTTAGGATGTTGAACGTGTTAATTAGCTTGATTTAATTATTCCACATTGTATTCACAAACTATAACATCAGTTTGTGCCCCATAAACCTAAACAGCTATGATTTATCAATTTACAATTAAAAAAATAAATGAAATAAAATTGGGTTCAAATGAAACAGTGAAAATTCTTCATATAGATGACAAGCACAATAACTTCATTTTAAAATTTATAATGTCATGAACATAGAAATTCCCAGAAGAAAATTTATATTTATGAGACTATATCCAGTGAAAACTCTGTTGGACATTTTTTTCTGGAGTTGTTCAGTTTCAGATCTGAATCAATTATCTTTCATCACATTTAATAAAAATGGATTAGAAAATCACTCCGTATAATTAATAGTTTGACCTAGGCTTCTATAATGGTTTATTGATTGTTTCAAGTCCAGAGCTGGCTAGCAACATGAAAATACCACTCTCATGGAAAACCTGTTTATAATGAAGGATGCTTCTGAAAAAATATACACTATTGTATCTTGACAGATCATTAACATTTAGTAACTAAGTGCACTAGTACATTTGACTTACAGGCCATGAATTTTCCCTTAGGAGACAGTAACTTCGAGTATATCCCATTCATCTCTGTTAAGCATGCATCTGATTGAAGATGTAACCCAAACAGGCTCTGTGTGAGCAACAAGGCTGTTTATTCACTCGGGTATGGGCAGGCTGAATCTGAAAAGGGAGTCACCATGGAGGTGGGGTGCAGAGCAAGCTTTACAGGCTGGGGGCAACAAGTGGAGAGTTACAGCTCAGGGTTGGTTGTTGTTGACTCAGTGAGTTGATGGGTTGGCTGGAACAGGAACCTGTTGTCCTTCTTTGTGGTTTTCTTATTGTTTCCGACTTTCAGGCCCCAGGAAGCCATCTGGAGGCATTTGTGCAGGTTACAGAGTTCATAATGTCTTGACAACAGTGTTGCCATCTTGGGGGGCCTAACAATTTCCTCTAGAACTTTGTCAGATAGAGGTATATATGGTTTTGGATGCTCTCATTTCATTTTGCATTGTTCTTTTATGTTTGGTTTGCTTAGTGCTTGCTGGGTTTCTTTGAATTCCTCTAAATTATCTAATTTGAAAAATAACTGTTAATGTACCCTCAAATGCTAGAAAAAATAATTTCTAAACAATTTAAAATGTAAAAAATATCAACATGGAGACCTTTCATAATGTAAAATTTTTTTTTCTTTAAATAAAGCCTTTTCCCTACTCATTTAAAAAAGTGGAGGTGGGGGGACTGTCTTTCAAAATTTCCACATATAAGCCACCAAAAAGTTGTTTTAGAAAGGGTGCTGATGGCAGTTTCTGAAAAGATTTCTGTGACACATTTGATAAGAGTGAAAAATATCGGCCCTGTAAGAAATTTGTCTTCATTCACTCCCGCACTTTCTGGACTGGGCTTTCCCTTCTGGCTAGTGATTAGAGCTGAGGGACAATTGGAATCACAAAGTGGAGAAGTTCTTTGTAAATGTGAGTTAATGGTATTGTAAATTTAGTGCCTTAAGCAAAATTGAATTAAAAAGTCATTCATCTTAAGCATTCTTAAAAATTGAAAGCTTCACAATATGCCCAGAACCAAGAAATTCAAATAACTTTTATGAAGGCCCACCCAGCCAGACTGTGCCAAGGATTAATGAGATGAAAGGATATTTGGACTCTGCCCTTTGGGAAAGGTTGCCTGGAAGAGGAGAGGATGCTAACAGGCTAACTACCCTTTCAGAAGGGTGGACCACATAATCAGCCAGTATCAGTTGGCCCAGATTCAAACAGCTTTCTCCTTATGGAAACTTTGTGTGGTTGTTATGTTAACTAATGCAAAGATACACGATTAACATACTTGTCAGTGCCCTATATTTATATAATTGAGATCTTACATAATTGAGATAATTAGTTTCACTTATAAAGCCATTGGTTTACATTTTAATTGATAATAATGATTTTACTTTTGAGTTTATCATTATAGACTTTTACTTTTAGATTACTATTCAGAATCAAAGCCTGAACCCTAGAGAATTAAACTCACTTGAGGTTGAAGTAGTCATCATTTCATAGTTTATGTATTTATCCATGTTTTGAGTTAATTCTAGAAAGTTATCAATCATATTGAGATGTGATAGAGCAATTTGGTTTTTAAGTACAATTTGGGGACTCTAAGTCATTAAAATAGTAGTTTAGTTTTTGTTTGCCAAAAGAATTTGTAACTGAAATGTCCATTAAGAGATTATATGGTTTTATTTACTACTTTTAGCCATTAAGCAATTAGTTATAAAATATACAGATTTTATTTTTTCATCTACATATACAAAATTACCATCAAGACGAAAGTAATTGAGTTGACTGCATTCTCAGTTAAATAATTCCAAATTTAAGTAGACACAGGAAGTTGTAAGTTTACATCTAAAAATAAACAATGTGGTCAGTCATAATCTCTATGTTTTAGCCAACAATATGGAACATGTACTATGAGTCAGTCCCTGTACTGAAGATAGCAAAACAAATTTGACAATCTGGTATAAGATCCAGGACCGTTATTTGTACTGCCAGCCTCAGGGAGAGAGAAAATGGATTTGGAAGTTAGAGACTGAAAAACTTTTTTTTTCCTATAAAAAAATTTATGCAGGGTGCAGGTGGTGGTTCTATGCTTCTAGTTTTCTAGGCTGGCTGATCTGTATAACAATGGTCATAAAGATATTTGTAAATAAGCACTATGTCTCAAATTTAGGTTTAGAATTGTTCTCCCAAAGTATTCAAATTTTTAAGAGATAAAAGAATTAAAATCTAAAATATGTGATAATCTAAATAAATACTATAACCCCATTCATCCATTAAAAATATAATATTCTTGCTAATAGAAGAAAAAATGTTTTGATGGATTTTCCTGCCTTTCAAAAATAAATACAATAACATTTTGCCTATTTTTAAGATATTGGTTAGATGAGTCTTGTAGATCTAGTTCGATTGTTCCCATTCCAGAAAATTTAGAATTATTATTCTGAAAGCAGATACAAGTTTTAAAAATGAAAACAAAAAAAGTTTACTCATGCTCTTTGCAGGGACATGGATGAAGCTGGAAACCATCATTCTCAGCAAACTGAAGAAAAGTGTTTTAATTCCTGAGCTGTAATTACTGTTCAATCATAGTAATGATTGAATACTATTTCCATCATTTGTTCATTGTAACAATGACAAATACTCACAGTTGATATATAGAAAAACATTTTAAATTGAACAGAAAACCAAACACTGCATGTTCTCACTCATAAGTGGGTGTTGAACAATGAGAACACATTGACACAGGGAGGGAAACATCACACATCAGGGCCTATTGGGGACCGTGGGGGGTTAGGGGAGGGATAGCAGGGAGTAGGGGGGTTGGGGAGGGATAGCATTAGGAGAAATACGTAATGTAGATTACAGGGGATGGATGCAGTAAACTACCATGGCATGTGTATACCTGTGTAACAAACCTGTACATGGACCCCAAACTTAAAGTATAATAATATAAAATAAATGTACATAAATAATTTCATTTTCCCACTATTAAATGTTATTGCTTTAGAATGCTTGACAGAGCAAAGTGAAGCTGTCCTCACAGGATTAGAAAGAATTCTGGACAGAAATGTATGTGTGAATAAGCATTAGTCAGGCTGCATTTTGACCCACTTCCTTGTAATCAAAGTCAGCACTAGATACTGACCAATTGCATCCCCATTGCTCCTATAGATAGGATTCTGATGTGAGATAGGTAGGATCTCTGATGTTGGAATCACAAGGCTTTTTAGGAATTGCTTAAGCAGATCCTAAATTCCAGGAGAACACCTGACCCTCAACCAGTTTAAAGACACCCACAGAGGAACCAAGTCACATGAGAATAGTTTATTTATCTCCCCATTGACCTCACCCCACACCCTTCAACCAATTAATGATCTCCACACTTCGGTCTACTTCAAAGCCTGTGAAAACCCTACTTTCAGACTCTCCAGGGAGATGTGTTTGAGGTTTCCTCCTGTAACCACCTTTGGCTACCCTACAAGTAAACCCCCTTCTTTGCTGCAACCTGGTGTCTCATGTATTGACTTGTTGAGCATCAGGCAACAGATATGTAATAGTTACAAAAGCAGGAGTTTTCTCTTGAGTATTTAGAGAGCTTCCAGGCTGTTCCAATTTCAAGTGGCAGACTTCAGGAGGTAGCATTCCTAATTTTCTATCATGACATTGAGGAAATATGCTGCCTGATAAATTTTTGGATATTGGATATCGCATAGTTGTCCCATCCCCCAGGACAATACACATTTTTGCTTTTTCCTGGTAATTAACAATGCAAACAATATAAATTAATTTGGCCACATAGTGTAGTATAAATAATAAAGCTGCAAATAATGGCCTGTTTGTCACCCTGTCACCTAAATCTTAAGTACCAAGATCCAGATGAGATGAAAAAGTACACAGTTTAAAAATTATATATATGTATGAAAGCTTAATGTTCAGATTTTCAGAAAACTAAAAAGTTCTTATTTTTAGAAAGTAGATCAGCTAAGTACTGAGTTCTTTTGTATAAAGATTATGGTAGGTATTATATCTCTCTCTTTCCCTCTCTCTCTTTGTTATTCTAATATTAATAGAAACAATAGAATAGCATTTGTTTCATATTACTTTTCAAGAAGGTAGTAAAAACCAAGAAGTAAAAGTATTTTAATTCCTGAGCTATGATTACTGTTCAATCATAGTAATGATTGAACACTATTTCCACCATTAACATACCGAAAGGAAGAGATGATCCTTCTATGATATAAGGAAAGAAAACTATTGGTTTTCTTACAGAAAACAGGAGGTAGAGCCAGAGAATAGGGCAAGGAAGGACCAGAGAAAAAGACAGTCTGGGACTTCGTGAAATATGCCACTATTTGCTTCGTGAAGAGTCACTATTTGCCAGTTGAATGTGTTTTTTTGTTTGTTTTGTTTTCTTTGCTATTATTAGTTATTGTTCTGTGTCTCTTTGTGAATCTTCAATCTTCAATCTATACAGCTCACAGTGCTTGGAGTGAGAGGGTTTTCTTATAGAAGATTATGCACTCAAGCATATAAAAGGATGTACAGTAGCTCAGCTCAAGAAACAGAAGATATCATTAGTAAATAAATCTGCCCCACCCCCTGCAAAGCCTTAGGAAAGTTTGAAAAGAATTTGACATGTATCATCTGTAAAATTGCAGTGACTGTAGGGTCTCAAGGCAATTTTGCCTAAACTTCTGAGGGACGGAGGGACACAAGGTTGCACAGCTTTCGGTCCAAATGTGGGGCTATCAGGGAATTTGGAGTTTAGCTTTGTTTGTTTGTTCCCTAGTTCATCAATTTATGTTTCACGAATACTGCCTGAATGTTTGATCTACTGTGAATATGTTTGATGTGTGGTTTTGAAAGCATATTCAACACCGGAGAAAGTAGATTACACAGTTCTGCTTTTGGACAATTCTGGGCCAGCACTGCAGGTGGTGAATGTAAGAGTGATAGGGATGTGACTTCTTACAGAAGAATTAATATGATGAATGGAAGAGCACACCCTTGACAGGCAGTCTGAATTGAGTTTGGATGCTAGCACCTCCAGTTGAGCTCAAATTTACTTACCTTGTAGTTCCTTTGGAAGGTAGATGATATGCACTACTTCAAAATTCCATTGCGAATATTGAAATAAATACTACAGCCAGGTGCAGTGGCTCACGCCTGTAATCCCAACACTTTGGGAGGCCCAGGAGAGTGGATCACTTGAAGTCAAGAGTTTGAGACCAGACCAGTCTGGCCAACATGGTGAAACCTCATCTCTACTAAAAATACAAAATTAGCCAGGTGTGGTGGTGCATGCTTGTAATCCCAGCTACTTGGGAAGCTATGGTAGGAGAATTGCTTGAACCCAGGAGGCAAAGGTTGCAGTGAGCTGAGATCATGCCACTGAACTCCAGCATGGGCAACAAGAGCAAAACTCTGTCTCAAAAACCAAAACACAAACAAAAAGAATATATAGAAATAATAGACTCAGTGTTCTCAGCAAATTCCTTCGTGCACAATTGTACGGCAGTTATTACTATCAATACTATTGTTAAATAGAAAAAAGACTCAAAGCCAATGATTATTTATTTATTTATTTTAGAGTTAGAGTCTTGAAGTGCAGTGGCACAATCATAGCTCACTGCAGCCTAGAACTCCTGGGCTCAAGCAATCCTCCCATTTCAGCCTCTGAATAGCTAGGACTGCAGACATGGGCCACCATGCAGCTAATTTTTAATTATTTGTAGACACAGGGTCTCACCCTTTGCCCAGGATGGTCACAAACTCTGGCCTCAAGCAGTCCTCCTGCCTCAGCCTCCCAATATGCCTGGATAACAGGCATGAGCCAATGCAGCAGGCCCAGGAATTTACCAACTAGTATATTCCACATTATGGACATTATAGAGGGGGTATGACTTATGTGAAACCTGTAGGAATGCATTCATTTTTAGGGAGAAGTAAGTAGAGTCTTAAGTTAGAGATGAGGAAAAGCATGCAAGGCTACCTGCTGAGAATTCAAAGTAGGTATTAGATCATAATGGCAGGGAATAAGAAATAATGTAAATGTTGTTTATAATAATACAATTAGGGGTAATGTGGTAAATTTTAATGACATTTCCAAAACCTGTTGGAGCCTATGCACCTTAATTTGAAACACTGTGAAATGGAATCAGAATTAATTTGAGAATAGAAGAAAAGAAGACCTCTTCCATAATTTGTTTTACAGAAAATTATTTATCTTCTTTCCATTAAGAAGCATACATGGTATCATGTTTAAACCACTGAATTCCTATAATGTCCAAAGTTGCATGAGTGATCTCAAAATAAATGCACATATACATTCACAGTGATGCAAGGAAGTTTCTGGAAGGAACAAACATAAGCACAAGAGGGACAGCCTGTGTCCTGGGTATGGAAGTAGCCAAGGAAATTGGTGTAGTATTGTGAAGGAGGTTGATGGTAAACCTCTTGTTCACTAATGAAAAGAGGAATAATTATGGCTGAGTTGTAAGTTCCAACTCCCTTCTCATTTCCAAAAATCTCCTCTTCGAGCTACCTCTTAGGACTTGGAAAAGGGACAACTCTTCTTTCACTCTTTCTGAAAAACTAATGGGAGTCTATTTTCCACAATAATAGAAGAACATTATCCTGAGTAGCTTGTCAGTGGTTGCAGTGGATAATTTTTAGTGTACAGAAAAAATATAATTAATGACAAAATGATAGGACAAGTATTTTCTGAAAAGCAAAAAGTTTAAGGCATCGTATACAATATTTTTGCTACATGACAAAATGAAAATATTTAAAAATTTAAAATGTGCCCACCCCTTTTCAGTCCCAGATAATAGATATTTGTTATGTCATTATTTATAGGTGATTTAAAAATATTTAGACAATCTCAACTTCTGTATACCTCAGTTTGGTAAGGTAATATTTAAGGATATAAATTGTCAACTAAGTTAGTCAAAATGGTTTATATATGTGATCCTTCATTCACTTAGTTAAAAATCTTAAGTGCCTATTATGTGGAAGAAATATTAATAGCTGAGACATATGGTGTCTATCATATTTCAGCGATAGTGTTAAAGGCTTGATATATATTAACATATTTAATCCGGACAAAGTTTCCCCAAGATTTATGGAAGGAAAAAATGAAGCAAAAACCCAAGTAATTTGCACAATATTGCGTATCTAAAAAGTGTTGGAGTTGAGATATGAAAAGACAGTTTGACATTAGATGCAGAACTCTTCAACAGCATGGCATATGGCCTCTTGGGTCCTGAGTGATAAGCTCAGAATAAAATGTGGCCCAAACCATACAATTCCAGCCACAAAATCTATAAATGTAGAGTTCTCATCATCATCCTCATCATCATCATCATCATCGTATTATTACTATGTTATTACTTTTTTATAATAGACATATACTGTATTTCTGTTACTAGAAATTCATCTCTGGAGAATATTTCATATTCAAACAGGTGAAAACGTTATCCCAATAAAACATGACCTTTGTAATACATGTATTATTCAACAAGTGTTACTAGGTTTTCACAGTATAGCAGACACAGCTGTTGGCTGGTAGAAACAGGTAAGTACATGATTAAATCTAAAGTAATAGTTACTAAAGTAATGGTATTGAGATTTAGATACAGGAGAAACTACATCCATCCTTGCGTGTGTGCGCGCACACACGTGCATGCATACCTGAATGCATGTGTTATGGGAGGCAAGGACAGAGATTCGCAAAGGGTTTGAGAAAATCAAAAGTGATGGAGAAACAAGAGGAAAGAACACTATAGGAAATAACACTTAGGCATAGCTTTTAAATCTGTTTTCAAATATGAACAAAAATTGAGAGCATAATGCAATAAACACTCACGTACCTCTCATTTGACTCAAACAGTTATTGGCAATTTGCCAGTTTCAAATCATGTACTTTCCATCAGTTTCTAAACATGATTTTAAAGTAAATACAAAACATCAGTTTATTTTTGTTTTCATTATTGTAGTAAGAACACAGCATGATATCTACCCTCTTAAAATTTTATATTCAGAATCCACTGATGTTAGCTATAGGCAGCTTGTTGTACAGCAGTTCTGTTAACTTACTCCTGTTGCTTAACTGAAACTGTATACAGCAAACACCAGACTATCTTTTAAACCCATTATACTGGGCTCAGTTTTAAATATTGCATGCAGGTGAGGGAACTAGATATGAGAAGAAATACCTTTCTATTACTGGAAATGACCAAGGACATTGTTTTGGTTAAAATAATTTTAAGATGTCTTCATTGACCATTGAAATCTTAGATACATTTCCTGTTTTAACTTTGGAGGGAGCCATTTTGAAGGATTTTGCTGGCTTTCCAGCAAAATCCTTCAAAATGTTTCCTTCCACTATTTTAACAGTGCTCTTGGGGCTGCCATATGTGTTTATGTAGGCTGTGCCCTGAAGAAGGGGTCCCTGCTTAGGGAGTATGAGTGAGCTGAAAATGAAGGGCTCCCAAGCAACACAGAGGTGCATTTTTTCATTTGCACTAAGGCATCTTAGAGGCCAGTGGTCCCGACAGCAGCAAGTTGAACTCAAAACCGTTTCATGGGCCTTCTCATCTTCACACTAATTCTAAATCAGACTTCTTTTAAGAAAGGGGAAATAAGAGGGCACAGTGGCTCATGCCTGTAATCCTAAAATTTTGGGAGGCCGAAGCGAGTAGATCATCTGCCGTCAGGAGTATGAGACCAACCTGGACAACATGGTGAAACTCTTGTCTCTACTAAAAATACAAAAATTAGCCCAGTGTGGTGGCGGGCACCTGTAATTCCAGCTACTTGGAGGCTGAGGCAGGAGAATTGCTTGAACCCTTGAGGCAGAGGTTGCAGTGAACTGAGATCACGCTACTGCACTCCAGCCTGTTTGACAGGGCGAGACTCTTCTTTTAAAAAAAAAGGTGGCAGGGAGAGGGGAGAAATAGAATTTAACAATTTGAACTAAATACAAAGAAATTTCTTTGCTGCTATCAAAACATAATTGTGACATAGAGCTAGTGCAGATATGTCATTGTGTAATGACTGTGCAAATTGCTTTTCTGTATGTTTGTTTTATATAATATTGATAGTACTACACAGTGTGTCAAAAACTTAATCTTGGTATTTTTAATGCTAAAATGAGTAAACACTAATCAGAATGCCAGCAGGTACCGTATCTTTGAATGAAAATAACACATTCAAACTGCTGTTTCTGTTCTCTTTGGTACATGGTCTGCATAGTTAGCATGATAAATATGAATAGAATTTTCACACTGACATTTAATTAAAATGAAATTACCTATCATTGTTACCCACTACACAGAAGCTATTATTTATGTTGATATTATTCTAATATTGTATTAAGCTGCGATTGAATTTGTATCAGTGTTTTTTTATGAATTGAATTATTTCTGATGACTCAGTTTTTAAAAAAATCCAAGGAGTTGATCCTACTATATTGTGCATAGATAAAGCATATTTTCCTCTTATTTGAAAAGTTAGAGTTGGAAATCAAGCAGTTCATTGTAACTATAATTGCAAACTATATTCCTGTGTTTCCCCTTTGTCTTCTTTAGATATTTTGATGCCTTTTAATGCATCCCCTGTTGATGTACAATTTAGTATCTAACACTGAGATTAATTTTTTAACTATGTCTCTGACTAGTCTTTCCCTATATTATTACCATTGTGGTTACTTTCACTTACTATAATCAAAGTAGCAACCAGTGGTCAGATAGCAGTGATATTCATGGTCTGTCAACTTTCTTGTTTTTTTGAGATGGAGTCTCATTCTGTCACCCAGGCTTTAATAGAGTGGTGTGTTCGAGGCTCACTGAAACTTCTGCCTCCCAAGTTCAAGCAATTCTCTTGCCTCAGCCTCCAGAGTAGCTGGCACACATCACCACATGTGGCTAATTTTTGTGTTTTAATAGAGATAGAGTTTTACCATGTTGGTCAGGCTGGTTTTGAACTCCTGACCTTGCGATTCACCCACCTCAACCTCCCAAAGTGCTGGGATTACAGGCAGGAGGCACCGCACCCAGCCCATGGTCTACGAATTCATTCATTCATCCATCCTTCTTCCCTTCCCTTCCTTCATTCATCCATCATTTACTGTGAATTTGCACTGAAGTCCATTAAGTATTGTAAAACTCTATTTTACTAATTAAGTATTGTAAAACTCTATTTTACTAATAGCCATATAAAACCCTTAATAGACAATTCAGAAATTCACAACACTTGGAATTTTAACAGTTGCCTCTATTAACTATTATGATATAGGATAATCTGTAAAATCACTCTGGCAAAAATGTGTATTTATGTTTTATTTCTAAGGAAGTACCACTCAGTACAGTGAAACAGGAAGAAATGCTAGTGATTTACATTGCCCTTGACTAAGTTAAAAAAATTAATTCATTGTGATTCTGAAGATTTCTGTTTAGTCAGATATTGCTATATTGATAACAATGCAATGACACCACACAGTGTTTGTGCTCCAATAAATATGATTTCAAATTTTACAAATAAACTCTTTTCCCCTTTTAAAAATATATAAGTATGGCCAGGTGTGGTGGCTCACGCCTGTAATCTCACCACTTTGGGAGGCTAAGGTGGGCGGATCACGAGGTCAAGAGATCGAGACCATCCTGGTGATGATGAAACCCCGTCTCTACTGAAAATACAAAAATTAGCCGGCGTGGTGGCACACACCTGTAGTCCCTACTACTCGTAAGGCTAAGGGGGAAGAATTGTTTGAACCCAGGAGGCAGAGGTTGCAGTGAGCCGAGACTGTGCCACTGCATTCCAGCCTGGTGACAGAGCAAGACTCCATCTCAAAAAAAAAAAAATCTATATCTATCTATCTATCTATATCTATCTATCTATCTATCTATCTATCTATCTATCTATCTATCTATCTATCTATCTATCATCTATCTATATCTGCTTAGGTGGACAAATGGAGACAGAGGTAAGTTCTCTGACTCAAATCCAAGTCTGAATACTCACGCTTGGATTTATTCAGTTTAGTTTAACTTAAAAACAAGTGACTTGTTCTTTTCTGTGCCACAAGTACCTAAAATAGCAAATACTATCACTTCATTTTTGGTTGAGAGGAGTGACTAAATCATTGATTCTAGTGATTACTTCTTAGGACAAATCAACATCGTTTATTAAAGATATGAGATTTTACAGAGGTCAGGCATGGTGGCTCAGACCTGTAATTCCAGCACTTGGGAGGCAGAGACTGGGGGATTGTTTGACACCTGGAGTTCTGGACCAGCCTGGGCAACAGAGCAAGATCCTGTCTTTATGAAAAAAAAAAAAAAAAAGAAAGAAAAATTTGGCTGATCTGAGTGCAGTGGTGTTTACAACTAATTCATCACGACCAGTTACAGAGATTTATTTTGTCCTGTCTCTACACCTACTTCTTCATTTAACTAGAATATATATATACATATATATTTTTAATATATATATTTATATATAATATTTTATATTTAAATAGTATATATACTATATATACTATAGTATATATATAATATACTATATATATAATATACTAATATACTATAGTATATATAATATATATATTTATATATAATATTTTATATTTAAATAGTATATTATATATAACATATATTTTCTATAAAATTTTATATGTATTTATATAATATATAATATATAAATATAATATTTAAATATAAAATATATATATTAAATATATATATAAAATAAGAAGGAAAGTATAATATGCAAATAATATTAAGTACTCATCTGTTAGTTGGGATATTCCAACTAGGGAAGACAGAGGAAAGACAATGAATATAAATTATATTTAAACAACTACTCTAGCAAATTGATCAAAGTCTGGTTAGTATTATCTGGTTTAAGTTCTTCTAAGGATTTTCAATGAGAGAAAAGAGTATTATTCCCCCACAACTCAATCTATACAAAGTTTTTCTGGAAGAGGCTGTTAGCAACAAATAAGCTGCCAGCAATTTAAAACCACCTTATTGGCTGTCTTAACATTTGAGATAAATACCAATGATACCATTATTTTTTAATCTCAATCTTTTTGAGCAACTTCCTGAATTTTCTAATATCAATTTACTGCTAAAGATCTATGTGATAAAGTGACTTGGAATGGTAGGAACTTATGATTATGGGTGAGAGTTAGTTGATGGGAGGATCTGAAGTTCTGACATCTCAGCATTACAGTAACACATGTCTTTACAACAGCTTTGTTTCACCGTTAAGCTTTGGTGTGCTGGCTATTTTTTATGTGTGTGATTAAAATATTTTATTGACAAATAATAACTACATATATCTGTAATTACATGTCTGTACAATATGACATTTTACATTTGTAGGCATTATAGAAAATTTCAGTCAAGTGAATTAACATATCCTTCACTTCACCAATTTATCACTTTTCCATGGTGAGGACATTAAAACTTTTTAAAAGAAATTTTGAAATATAAATTATTATTATCTGTGGTCACCATACAGTGCATTATATCACTAAATCTCATTTCTTTAATCTAACTAATACTTGTACCTTTGATTAACATTTTATCTTTCCTCATCCCTCCCGCTTCCTTCCAGCTTCTGGTTTTCAGCTTTCTACTCCCTGTTTCTGAAATAGACTACTTTAGAGTCCATATGTAAGTGAGATCATACTGTATTTGTCTTCCTGTGTTTGGCTTACTTCATTTAGCATAATGTTCTACAGTTACATCTGTGTTGTTGTCAATGATAGAATTTCTTTCTTTTTTAAGGGTATATAGTATTCTGTGGTGTATAGACCTGCATTTCTTTATCCATTCATCTGTTCTGGACACTTATGTTGCTTTTATGTCTTGGCTATTGTCAATAATCTAAAAGAGACCTGGCAATACAGGTATCTCTTTGACATACAGATTTCACTCCTTTTGGATATATACCCAGAAGTGGGATTGCTGGATCACATTGTAATTCTATTTTTAGATTTTCAAGTTACTGCCATGGTATTTTCCAAAATAGGTGCACTAATATACATTCCCATCAACAATGTACAAGAGTTACCTTTTCTCCACATCCTTGCCAATACCTGTTCACATCAGTCATTTTGATGATAGCCATTCTAATGGGCACGTGGTTATATCCCACTGTGGCTTTAATTTGCATTTCTCTGATTGTAGATGTTGAACAATTTTTCATATATCTGTTGGCCATTCATATCTTTTCTTTTGAGAAATGACTGTTCAGATTCTTTGTACAATTTATAATCAGCTTGCTTTCTTGGCATGAGTTAAATTCCTTATATGACTTGGATATTAACCCATCGTCAGATGTGTAGTTTGCAGATATTTTGTTCCAATCTGGTTTCTCTCTTTGCTGAGTTGTTTCCTTTGCTATGAAGAAGCTGTTTAGTTTGAGGCAATTCTATTTGCCTATTTTTGCTTTCATTGCCTATAGCTTTGGGGTCCCATCTAAAAAATCATTACCCAGACCAAAGTTGTTGTACTTTCCCCCTATTTTCTTATAGTAGCCTTGTAGTTTCAGGTATTATGATTAAGTCCTTCATCAATTTTAAATTGATATTTGGGCCTGGCATGGTGGCTTATACCTGTAATCCTAACACTGTGGGAGGCAGGGGCAGGCAGATCACCTAAGGTCAGGAGTTTGAGACCAGCCTGGTCAACATGCTGAAATCTCGTGTCTACTAAGAATATAAAAGTTAGCCAGGTGTGGTGGCACACACCTGTAGTCCCAGCTACTCAGGAGGCCGAGGCAGGAGAATCACTTGAACCTGTGAGGCGGAGGTTTCAGTGAGCTGAGATCACACCACTGCACTCCAGTCTGGGTGACAGAAAGATACTCTATCTCAAAAAAATAAAATTATATATAGATAGATGTTGATATTTGTATTTCCGGTGATACAGGGTCTGATTTCATTCTTTTGAATATGAATATCCAATTTCCATCACCATTTATTGAAAAAAAAACCTCTCATTTCCCATTGTGTATTCTTGTCACCTTTGAAAAAAATTAATTGATCCTAAATACTTGAGCTTGTTTTCTCAGGTTTCTATCCTGTTCCATTGGTCAGTGCTCCTCCTTAATCAGCCCAGTCAGAGATTGTAAGTGCCTCTGAGTTTTGTATTTGTCTAACCTGTTCTCTTTGTTCTTAGTGGCTCCAAGAAATGAGAGTGGCAAGTTGTGCTATTGACTTGAAAGAGATGCCAGTCCTTAGGAATGTGGCTGGAGAGGTCGGGGTGTTAGAAGCATGTTCTAGTTCTTTCTTTTCAGAAAAGCCGAGGGCAGGAGTTTCTTTCTCATCCATTCTGCCCTACACCAAGGACTGTGGCTGAGACAGATGCCTGTACTCTTGATCAGACTGTTCACTTTGAACCTAAGGAGATACTTGTTGAATGTTCGCAAGTTTAAAAGTCACTGTCTGTTCCCTGTGGTCTAGGAGATTCAGGAGTGCAGAGCTGTGTCAACTCCTAGAGGTAGGTGATTTAAGAGCCAGTCACCAGCAAAGACTGTAAAAGTTGAAGTCCTTGATGCATGTAGAAACTGCCTCCCAGGAGGGTCTGCAGACCTTTTTTATTGTTGGGTCAAGCCAAGGAAGAAGGTGCAAAGAGCGCCCACAGTCCTGCTTGAGCATTCAGAAACGCCCTCCCTCATAGCAGGGGAGACCTCTAGTCTGGAGTGCCATTTTTCCCTTAAGGCATGAAGAAGTCTCTCTGCTTCCCTCCAATAAGAGATTGCAGGAGTTTAATCTCTAGAGCAAGCTGAGGGAGAAGGTACAGGACTGCTGTCCCTCCCAGTCTTCCTGGGAGAAGACTTCTACTCTTTTCACAGAGAGACTGCCGGGCTGGGATTAGCACTGGAGAAAGCCAGGGAAGAAGGCCCTGGGAGGTGCTGTGCTTCCTGTTTGGACTCAAGTTGGCTTTTTTGTTATGCCTTTGTAGGCTCCTAGGGCTGACCTATTAAAGGCCAAAACCACAGGAAGCTGCTGTGAAGCGAAACCCTCTCCAGGGGTTAAGGTGGAAGCTGGACTGATGTAGGGGCTACCACTGCCAACACTACCCCAAGCTGTTCAAATTCCTTTTTGTTTTTGTGCTTGAGGGAAATCCCCCAATGCTCTGTCCCTGCCATTCTGCAAGTAGGGTGATTTAAGAGTCTCTCTCTCTTGCAGTGATGGTAAAAGTTGGGCGCTATAGGTGTGGTGCAAGCCCATTACCCCTCAGGAAGAAACTGGGATTTGGGGTTTCTTTCCAAATGTAAGGCACTGTGCTCAGGGTGTGGTTAGTGCCTGAGTGTATCTCCACTTTTTCTATTCATTTGGATGTATTTTTGTAGTTGTCAGGTATGTAGGAATCTTTGAGCTGGATTCTGGCTTTCTCTGGGAGAGAACGGATCCACCTGTGGGTATTTACTTGGTGTGTCTGTGGGAGGAGGGAGTCTCAGGAGCCTCCTGTCTACTCTCTTGCTGAATTTCTGTGTTGAATATTTTTGACTGTGTTTATTTACATTTTGCTTATACATTTGTTGTTTTTCAATTAGTGACACTACACTTCATGAATTCTGCCTCATGCTATCAATTATGAGTAGCCTTAGGTTAATTGCTGTATTTAATTTCCTGTTACAGCTATAGCTTCTTGAGGCTTAGAATTGCCTTAGGATGCAATAATTCTAGCAACAAAAGAAAATAGATTGAAATGGACCAGGCAGACATTCATCTGTTCTATCTTCATAAAAAGCAAAACTAAAAAGTGCTTGTAATTTGAGATATTGCTGTCCATTTGACATAATAAAAATTCTCTAAATTAAAACGTAACTGTTTATTCCAGTTTTTTGAAACAAATATAGTAAACTATATACAGAAGATATATGATCATTTCTCTCATGATTTAATTTTAGACAGTGCCTTTTCATCTTTTGATTTCATTTGAAGTTAAAGAGGCCATTCGCCTTTGGTATTAATTATTTTTATTTATCAAGTGATCTGTAATTATTTGTAGACAATGATAATGTATTTTAAAAGCAGCTTTATTTTTTGTTCCTACATGCCTCATATTACTTCATAACATTTCTATTTTTTTTTTCTTTCTTGATTTTCAAGTGAAAGAGATAAAGCCTGGTGCTTCCCTTTCTTGTCAGTTTTAGAAATTAAGGGAGAGAGAAAAGAGGCTAAACAACTGATGCAAGGTCAGATAAGTGTCTCATTAGAGCCCTTTTATGCAAATGCTAACCCTGCAGTCTTGAACTCACAGACATATCACTGTTTGGGATACTGATGAGCCAAGTAGAGACAAAGTTAGGGTCATCTTGGTTATTTAGATAAAAGACTTACACCAAAACATAGGGCTGGGAATGAGGAACCCCTGGAGTAATAAAAAGTATATATTAAAAATCATGTTATAAATTCACCTGTGGTAGGAGATAACGTCAATGAAGCTGTTTGGTTATGAGAAGCTGCTAGACTCCATGGTGGAACATATTTAACATACGTCAATAAGATATGTGTACTGAAAGGATAAACAGAATATTTTATATTTATTACTGTGTCCTGTATGACAGAAATTTTTAATGCCTTCAGGGTTTGTTTTGTTTTGTTTTGTTTTGAGATGGAGTCTCCTCCTGTTGCCCAGGCTGGAGTGCAGTGGTGCTATCTCAGCTCACTGCAACCTCCACCTCCCAGGTTCAACTGATTCCTCAGCCTTCTGAGTAGCTGAGATTACAGGCGCACACCACCATGCCCAACTAATTTTTTTCTGTAGTTTTAGTAGAGACAGGGTTTCACGATGTTGACCAGGATGGTCTCGATATCCTGACCTCATGATCTGCCCGTTTCAGCCTCCCAAAGTGCTGGGATTACAGGAGTGAGCCACCATATCCGGCCCAGTTTTTTTTTTTTTTTTTTTTAAAGATAAAAACTACTACTCCAATCACTGTGTGACTTCGCCAACCCCCTCTACTCTTTCCAAGAGCATTCACTCCATCAGAGGGACACTGCTGCCCTTCTCACCCATGTAAGGGAGGCTGTCAGAGAAGGGACATTGAATCCAGAGGCATAGGGGCCTTGTTTATTTTCATTCAAACATATTTACAAATTACTCAAACTAAACTCTTTCACAGAAAATTTTGTTATGTACCACTTACCATGATAGACAATACCACACCTTGGTACATCACAGAGTTACAAAGATTGATAAACATTTGTATTTTCTTAGTCCCTTTTGTTTATTCATATCTATTTTAATATCTAATTGTTGTAATATTTGAAATTTTTGATTATAATGTTCTTTGTAAATGTAAGGCAATAAAATTAGAAATTAGCAATTGGCTTTATAAGAATCATTAAAAAATTTATAATTAAACAACATGAGCGAATAGGTAATCATCGATACTAAGCTCTAATATAAGTTCCAAGGCAGGCTAAATCCAGTGTACTGCCCTGTATTTTCATCTAATCTTTCTGAGAATCTTTGTATAATTTGACAATAATGTCAAGTGTAAAGAGAAATAAATCCCTCTTTTTCTTTTCCCGCATGTTGTACCTGAGAGTGTTTTTTCCTTCTTCTTTTTTTCTTTTCTGACACTCCTTTTGTATAGTTCTTTCAGCAGTAGCAATTTATTCTAGTAAATAGGCACTCATCACATGATCTGGAAAGTACTGATTTCATCTCAGTCTGCCTCAAATACAATTAAGCTGTTCTGTTTCCATGGTTAGCCATCCTGTTTTCTAAAATAGGAGGCTTCTAAACCTCTCCATTTTCTACAACAGTTAGAAACTGGAGCTATTCTTTCTTAATTGGTTCTTCTGTGTTGGATCAAAACATGCTGTGCAATCACTGATGCTGTTATATTGGCAGAAAGAATACCCACAAGTTCGAGCTAACGTGACACGCGTCATCTTTCCCTGAAGAAATATACACAGTTAACTCATTCAAAGCAATGGGAAACTGTTTTTTGAGGTATTATTGCCAATAAAAATATGAAATGAATACTTTTATCATACTATTATTGATGTAAACTAGTGATTTTAATAATTATGAAATCTGTAGCAACATAGATCAGGGTTTTACATATTTACTTCTATTTTGATTGTATTTTTTATATTTAAAAGAATATACCGAGGTGTTGAGAAGTCTATTAAAGTTTTAAAATAATAAGCTTTCATTTTAAAACAATCTTATCAGTGTAGATGATCTTATTTTCATACCAATAAAAATGCAATGTTGCTTAATTGTCAATACATTATACAGGTCAAATAAGACAAAATATATATCACTTAAAATTTTTAAAAATGTCTTATAGCCTTCTGAAAATGATTAAACACATACTATCACTTTTTCCTATGAAACTAAAACCGAGATAGTCTTCAATATTTAGAATAATTGTTCAAATTATTTTAATGCCTTGTCTCCCTATTTACAAACACTCTGTGTTTGGAAAATACACACCTAAAGCAAAATGCAGTTATATGTAAAAGAATAAACAGATCTTGTTTCAAGAGAGAAAAGATGAAGAAACCTTTAGAATAGTGAATGCAGCATTTCCTCAACTGGAGTAGTGGTGAAGCGGGGGGTAGAGAAAGTATATAGAATTTGTGTAACATGTTTGGCAACAGCTGAATATTTACATATGTATATTCTAAGGATACATGAGAATTTACATATAGAAATGTTATATATAATAATCTTATATAATAAAATACATATAATATATATATTATCTTAACTCTTATGAATGCTTTTTAAATGTAAGTGATGGACAGCTAAAAACAGTCCTTGGAGACAGATGCTTTTATTATCTCATTTTGCAGTTGAGAAAACTAAGGCATAAAAGGTAAAGTAACTTGCACCGTAACAGCTACAATGTCTTAGCGGGTAGGATCTAAACCGTTGCAACCTGGTTCTGGAGGTGTTGGTTTTGAATGCCTCACTCCATTTGTTCTCCACGATAAGATGGAGACTTATTCTCTAAGTCAAACAACGTTTACTGCTCTTAGGCTTTAATGTCTTTCTGAGACTTAAATAATGATTTTTCCTTCTTAGCATGCATTTAATTTTGAATACATCAATGCTATTGTACTCTTAGTCATGTATATAGATCCACAGCACTAACAATACTTTTAAAAAAGATTTCTCTAATGCAATTAAAAAAAAAAAGATTTCTCATAATTACACACTGATTAAGGGATTTCACTGTCATATCATCATTTTCAGAGGCTTTCATATTAGTGTAAGTTTAAAAAGAGTAGCAAAAGCCTGAATCCATGTGTCTGGATAAGACTTTCTTATAAAACAAGAAAGATCTTAGTAGTTTGGGGTACAAATTGGACAAAAAAATGTTAGAAAATAATGCTGAACACAAAATATACTCAACTCACTTCTTTAGCAAATGCGTTAAAAATGTACATCCCATAAATTTGAACTCACACTGTTTGGATTTCTTATACTCTTTGAAGCCAGACTTAACATATGGATGCATATTTAAGATGTGATTCCCTTCAAACATGAATTGACTATTCTGTTTGATGTTCATTAACATTAAATAATTTGAGTAGGCATTGCATCTAATTTTGTTTATTTTAGCATGTGTTAATAAAAACAGTTTTCTGTGTAGCTGATCTCATGTGGGTGGACAGCGAGTGTCTGGGCTGTGTCTACATTCCTATCATTTGGGCATGGCTGTGTTGTCAGCTGCTGACTAATATCCCCTTTGAGTGACACCATAGCTCTGCCACATGAAGGGAGGAAAAGGTGAATTCCTTCTTTTGATTTTACACAGTAAGCATGCCCATTTTCTCTAATGTACTTCACAGGTAAGCAAAATAATGTAACTGTCATCCCCCCACCCCAGTTTTAGTACAAAAATGATTACAACTCCATTAATGGTTTTATTTGGAAATAGACATCTGAATTAATATCTTTTCTCCATTATTGCAGCAAAGTAAAGGCCCTGGGTATAAGTTGTTTAAAATGTTGGTGAAGATTATATCATTAAAAAGGAAACCATCATTCTCAGCAAGCTCACACAAGAACAGAAAACCAAACACTGCATGTTCTCACTCATAAGTGGGAGTTGAACAATGAAAACACATGGACACAGGGAGGGGAACATCACACTCCAGGGACTGTTGGGGGGGTGGGGGACTAGGGGAGGGATAGCATTAGGAGAAATACCTAATGTAGATGTTGGGGTAATGGATGCAGGCAACCACATGGCACGTGTATACTTATGTAACAAGCCTGCATGTTCTGCACATGTATTCCAGAACTTAAAGTACAATTAAAAAAAACTTTATATTATGCTTCCAAATTGTCATTTTTTTAAATAATAAATCATTATATATTTAATTTTAAAATTTTTATAGCTATAATGTAAACTTTTCAGGTAATATACCTCTGTAGTTTGAGGTTTTGTTTCTGTTTTGTATAGTTTTGTTCAGTGGCTGTGTTAGGTATACTCCAAATAAATGTTAATGCAAAAATATAATTCCTATTTCTCAAGAGGTATAAGTAGTTCACTTTCTTTACTTTCAGGAACAAGTTGGATAAATTCATTATTACACTGAGGCAGAATATGATACATAAGAAGAAGAGACTGGCACCAGACTAAATAGACCTTTTGAAATGTTTCATTTATTCATGTTAGGGTTACAACATGAATTGATCTTTCCCTTCTTCCCCTAGGAATCTGACTCTATGATCAGAACTATTTTTTTTTTCTTTCCTTTAAGCATATTGAAGGTTTGGAGATAGCTCATGTGGCTTTCAAAGTGGTGCATTGATTTAATTGACCAAATCATAGCAGGGAGTAGTCATCTGATTATTGAAGTATAAAATAATAAAGAAAAGGATTTTCTATTTCTGCTGATACGATTCAATCAAGTTTCTTTGAGTTGCTGAGTTCAAACATTAGAGTTTTAAAAAATCATCAATATGTGAAGAAAATAAAAGTTTTTTTCTGAATGGTTTGATTTCCAAGGAACAAGGAAAAAAAGAAATATTGTTAAGATTTTCTGAACAATGAATAAATATTACATGTTAAATAAAAGATATAATGTCTTTTAAATAATACATATCAATTTGGGTCTATTCAAATTACTTTTGTTCTAGAGTTCTCATCAGAAGCTCTACCAAGTTTTTCAGTGTTTACAAACAGACTAGCAGACCAATTTCATAATTTTCAAAAACATAAGATAAGGTATAATGTAACATGATGTGATTTTAGTCAATAATGTTTTTACCTTAAAGATGATGATGCACTTATTAGGAAAACAGAGGGATAAAATAGGGTGGCCAAAGTGGAAACAAAGATTAAAAAACAAAATAAAACAAACCTCAAGTTATCAAGTACTTAACTGGGGCATTATTTGCTCTGGAGTATTTTCATTGTCATAGAATCAGATATAAATTTTGAAATAACTAAAATGATTATTTTCTAATTTGTTTAACTTTTTAGTGGTGGAACGATTACTGCCATTCCGTGCATACTTATGTAACAAATATGCAGGTTCTGCACAGGTATCTCAGAACTTAAAGTATAATAGTAAAAAAAGAAGAAGAAGAAGATTTATGCCATGCTATTTTGTTTTCACTTTAAAAGTGAGAACTTCCCTCTGAGCCTTTGGAGTGGAGAGAACTCACCGTCTGGGTCTCAGATCCTTCCTGTTTTGTTTGCCTGAGTGCTTCACTGAGCTTGAAACGCCTCCTCCAGGCTGAGAACAAAAGCAGGCTACTGAATTACTTTTTGAAGTATTACCTCCAAACAGGCTCTTGGATTGAGAATGTGGCAAATAGCAGTGGCTGCAGCAGACTGTACATTCTGAAAAGACTACCACAAGCTAATTAACACATAATTCACGTAGTTACTTTTGTGCCTGGGGGTGTGTGTGTTTGTATGTGTGTGTGGTGAGAACACTTGGAATACATTCTCATAGCACATTTCAAGTATACAATATATCATTAACTAGTCACCATGCTGTATATAGGTTCTCAGAACTTATTCATCTGATAACTGAAAGTTTGCACTGACCAGTCTCTCCTCTTTATTCCAGCCCCAGTTCCTCCCAATCACGATTCTCCTCTCTGGTGTCACAAATTTAATTTTGCTTTCGACTCCACATCCGTGTGAGATCATGTCATATTTGCCTTTCTGTGACTGACTTATTTCAATCAGCACAATGTCTGTCAGACTGAATCTCAGTGTGATTTTGCTCCAGAATAAAGTGACATGGCTGAGTCAGGACATACCGTGGTGCAAGGGAGTGATGGACCAAGCTAGGAAAACAGATGTTCTACTCATGACACACGCAGAGATGTTCTTCTGAGTGTGGATGCCTAGCATCTCAAGAAGGAAAATATTTTTCATGTGTTGTTGCAAAGGCAGTTGTGACAAGTAACTTGTCACAAGTAAACTAGTTTAAAATATGTAGAATAGATAGCAGCCTCTATATGGGATTAGTGGGTTCGTTTTTTTTTTTTTTTTGCAACAATTTTACATAAGACCTGAAATTCTTTCCTTTGTAATCTAAACTTTTTACATTTTTAGAGCTATCATTTAAATATGCAAAAATATTCTGGGAAAAATAATTCCATTGTTTACCATGGGTCATAGAACTTTGAGTCTTCATGATGGCCAGGCCACATGGAAATAAATTTGTAGGGAAAACCATGCTGTAAGGACAAAGGGATCTGGAGCAGGGTAGGTGGAAAGAAGACATTAGGTAACCTTCCCTATTTATTCTGCCTAAGGCTAATACTAGTGGTTTCAATGCAGTGACTGGCATGTTACAGCACATTTTAGGGCATGTCGCTGATAACTGCCTAAAACAGCCAGTATTTGCACTGTCAGATAAAGGACATTGCCTGCTTCCCAGTAAAGAATTCCCCTTTCCAAGTTTTAACAGGGCAAGGGATAGCTAGCTCAGATGTGTGAGCTTTGGTAGTACCTCAGCTGGCCTATTAAAAATGTGCATAGTATTTGGAGGTATTTTATGATTTTTTGAAACATAATGTCTTCATTGGAAATGTAGGAGTTATCCAAATGTTCAGGGAAGGTTTTCTCCCAAATATTGTTGGTTGTATTTTAGAATTATTTCATTCATATATACAACACTCTCAGAATGAAACATACAAATTTAAATTTGGGAAATCTATTGGATCCTCTTTGTTTTATTTTTAAGGGCTTTTTTTTTTTCTCCTGTGAATAAGAGGATACTGTTGTTTTCATTCTTTTTTGCTGGCTGTGATAGTAACTGACACTCAGTAGATCTTCCCTCAATATTTCTTGAATGAATAGATGAAAGTACAGTGGGAAAAGAAAACAGGGCATAAACACAAAAACAGATAATAATAGAAGTGGTGTTCATGACATTCACACCAAAATAGAACATTTGATTTTAGTGGGTGGTTTACCGTATAATACGCATAATGGGGTATGAATTGGAAACCAGCAGGTGTGAATTTGCTTTTATTATAGTAGGAAAGAGGAGTTGATGAGCATTAGAAAAAATAATAAAAATGAGTCATTTTCTTGCAAAATACTATCTCTAGCCTTTTAAATGTTTCAGATAATATAGCATCATCAGTGTCTTTGGATATTTAGAGTCAAAAGAGCCTTATATACACCATCTAATTAAACATCTTCTTTCTAATGTCTGTGGTAATATTTTCTGAAAATTACCTATATGTTACCTAAAGTTTTTGGAAATGCCATGTAAGAAGGTTTTCTTTTCATGGGAAATTGAAGGGATAAAATATCTGATTGCTTTTCTTCAGCAAAATATACCAGAGTCCTCATTATGCATGTGATCATGCAATGTTGAAAGGTATTTTCTTGAGAATGTTGTATTTTTTTCCTTTTTCTTTTCATTAATTATGCTTCATCTAAAGGTTCTTTGTCAAAGCTCTGGCTAGTACTTGAAATTGCAATTGATAGGGAATAAAAGAGAGTAAAATCTTTGATCTCTGTCTCTTGGTGTTATGCAATATCTTTATTCTTGAGATCAAAAACTCAGAGTATAATGCTGACCAAACAGAGGCTACAGTACTGATTTTGACAGAGACCAAGGACAACAGTGAAGAAAGTTAACTGCTATAAATGCATGAAAATGACAAAATCAAAACAAACGAAACTGTGAGGGTGCCTCTATGCTACACATCCTTGCGTCCATACATAACATAAATAGACACATTAATAAAAATTCATAAAATAGGTGCACGGTATTATCCATAATATGGATCTATGGTAGATCCATAAACAACATTGTTCAGGAAAAGAGATATTGCTCTTCTAAGAGAAACTACAAGACAGGCACATTTCTAGGGAGGCATCAAAATAAACATTTGTTACAGAAAAGCCTGAAGGAATAGATTTTACCTAATTCTTACCTTTGAAGACTTCTAGGGAAAACTGATATCTAGAACACAGAATTCTTTACTTCATAATAGATTCATTATTTATTAAAATTATTCCATTCTCTGTATCACTTGACCCTAAGTGCAGTTATGAAGTTAATAAAGTTTGTCTTTGATATAATGAACATACATCCCTTTCTCTTCTCCCTGGCTTCCTTTTGTCCCAAGTATTTGTTTCTCATCATATGGCCTGAAGACATTTCTCTCATAAGGACTGTGCATTGGTAAGCTAATTCTCAGAAGACTTCAAGAGATTTCATGCCTTTGCCACTCCCCAGAGTGGCAAATAATAATTACTAAATTATTTGAATTTAAAATACCCTTAAATAAAGAACAAGGCTTGGGCATGAGGGCAGGTGCCTGTAATCCAGCTACTTGGGAGACTGAGGTGGGAGAATCGCTTGAACCCAGATCGTTGCACTCCACATTAGGTGACAGAAAGACTCTTGTCTCAAAAAACAAACAAATAAACAAAAAAGGCTTAGCCTAAGAGATCTGAAACCTAAGTACAGAGAGTTATCACAGGGTATTATAACCAATGGAGCTCTCATTCAGTTCAGACCGTGAAAGTACATAAGTAGACACACCGTCAGTGGTAGTTTTTTTCTGTGATTCCTACCACTCTAAGGTAAGTTTCCCCCATGTTTCTTGTTTAAATTGAAATTAATAGTATTTGACACTTTACTCTATAGAGGTAGTAAAAATATTTAGATGGCAGAGGATTTCTACTTTCTTTCAGTATTAGATTGATTCCTGACTTCTTTCAGCCAGGGTTCTTTGATTAAAGTTGAATCATCTATCATTTTATTCTATTTTTAATGCTTTGCTTTTTCTGATAAATATATATTCCTCTTTTTAATGACACCATAAACTTTTGAAATGGTTTCTTCCTTTGTTCTTCCCCAAATTAACTTATTTCAGCAGGGAGAGTTACAAAAATATTTGGAAGAGTAATCATATATATACATGTGCTGATATAAAACTATTTTATCAAAACCAAAATTAAAGCAAACTTGAAAATCAACTATGTATGAATATACAATTTTAGTATAACAAAATAGGAAGCCAAAAATCATGGATAACTTCTTAATAAAATGATAAAAGGACAACATACTTTTTTGGGATACAGGTTTTCACTCTGTTGCACAGGCTGGATTGCAGTGACACAACAATGTCTCACTGCATCCTCTATTTCCTGTACTCAAGTGATCGTCCCACCTGAGCCTCCTGAGTAGCTGGGACCACAGGTGCACACTACTACACCAGCTAATTTTTTGGTATTTTTGTAGAGAGGGAGCCTCACTATGTTGCTCAGGCTGGTCTTGAACTCCTGGGCTCAAGCAATCCTCCTGCCTTAGCCTCCCAAAGTCCTGGGATTACAGACAATATACTTCTAATTTATATTTGCAAAACATCAAATGTAAGACAATTAGAAAATAGAAAAATCCTGATGATTTTTAAAAAGTTAAAATATAAGTTTCTTAAAATCTACAACATATGTACAATATTAAGAAGTAATAAAAAAGTCATATTTCCAACTTTGTGAATCAAAGCAAATGTATTCAATTTATGTTTTTTGCCATTTTGCATATAGGTTTTTCTCTGGTCAATGAAACCCTAGAATATTCAGATGTACATGGTTTACTGAATATTGTCGTTCCTTTTGTCCTGTTTTACATATGTTTTTATAGCTTTCTCTATAATTTCTGTTTAGAATCCCAGTTGAGAAACTGAAGAGGAAACAGACAGAAAGATGGACACCCCCCCGCACACACACCTGCGCACACACACACAGAGGGAGAGAGAGACAGAGATTAAATATGAATATGGAGGTGAACATAGGCAGGACTAGCACATGGTAGGTATTTAATGAATCAGTTCCTTATTTCCATGTTGCCTTCCATCTTCTTTCCTTTCTACTTTCCCTGCTTAATGCATTTTCAATAAAAACATTTAAAATTTAAATTGGGTCAAAAAGACACATTATGTGCACATAGATCAGATAATAATAATTAACTTCAAGATTAACTATGGTGTGATACAATGACATCAGACATGTTTATTAAGATGTTGTTTAGGTATCCATCTGGCCACAAACTGAGCTTACTTACCAATCTTCAAAAGAGTTGCTCAGGCTAGAAAAATATTAATTTCCATGTTTATGTTGTTTAACCTCTGAAAGTTAAATTCTAACCAGATCTATTAAGATCTATGATTCTGGCTACAATTATAGGTAATTATTAAGCTTAATGCAATGCTCAGACATGGTAGATTCTAACAAATATTCTCATTGTTCAGTTTCTCAAAATCCTATTTTACTAAAGACCACACACACACACACACACACACACACACACTCACACACACACTTGATAAGGACAGAGGAAAAAACATATTTGTAGTGATGCCAGTGGACGGAGACTTACATTAATTTTTCACACATTTGTATACACATGACTCAGAAAACAAATAAACTATTATTCTTGTTTTCAGAGAGAATTAATGTATTTCAAGGTTTTGGAGCTAGCCTTGCAGATCTCTTTCCTGAATACTACCGAATCTTTATTCCTTGTCAGAACTCTGGTTGCATGACAGTGGATATCATTTGCTGATGGCAAATGAATTCAAACAGCCCTCAAACCATGTAGGACAAGACTGTCATATGCCTCATGGTACTGTTCCTTGTGTTAGAAAATTGAGGTAATTGAGCATTTAATATCCCATTTGCAATTTTGTGTATGTTGATGACACATCACAGCCACAGGAAACTGATTTTTTTTAATCATTAAGAGATTTTTAATGTATCTTATCAAATGAAAAAAAGACCAAGTCATGAAACATTTATGAAGAAGAGGCACATATACAAATCAAACTTTTGTCACAAAAAAAGCAGCCCCATGGATTAAAAGAGGGATGACTTTATATTTAACTTACGACAGCTCTGGGCAGCACTACTGGCAGCCAACTCACAGAACTAATTTACTCTCCGCTTTGTGATTTAAACAGCTTGATCCAAAATTTGTTAACTATGTAACCAGTTGGTTATCATGCTGCCAATTGGATGTCCAGTACTTATGGAAGGAAATTCACATTTCATTGATTATATTTTTTGATGTCAGTTATGTAGAAGAAAATATTTCTTTTTCTATACAAGTAAGTAGTCTGCTATATTTTTATTCCCCCAGAGAAAAGTATAAAAATGGAACAATTGCCCTGTACAACATTCAAGATCATGGTGCTACTTATTTTATAGTGCAAGTAGTAAAATCTGACATGGTAATAATATGGATTGTAAAATCTCATTGGGATGCAGGGATTGAGGGAGAAATTTTACTAATTCCCTAAACTTAATTCTTCAAGGGTATTTGGAGAAAAAAAGAATATATTTAATATTTATAGGACTCCATGGTTTCATTCCTTTCAGTGGAGCCAACAGAAAATCTTTATTTAAGAGCAGTCTGAACTAGTCAAATAGTAGATTGTACTGTAAACAATATGCTATATACTTTTTTTTTACACAATGAATTGGTTATATTGGTTAAACCACTACATTTAAAAGAAAATTAGCATCAGGTAGATGGTAGAAGGCAACTCTTATGTAATAAAAACAATTGTGCATCTGGTAGCACAGAAACAATGAAACTTTGATAAACACAAATTCTTTTCTATTCATTCTGCAAAATTTCACAACTATGATAGACTGAAACTCCTGAAATACTACAAATAAAATTAAAATTTAAAAAGCCACATCTATGACTTATAGTTCATCTAGCAAGCAGTCCATTCATAGTTTCATTGCTTATCAACAAAGGAGAAGGCTATAAATGCGCAATGCATTTCGAAGGTCAATTTTTATGGTGGCATAATTTTAAACTAGCAAACCCTCAGTGGCCTTTGTAATAAAAAGGGATGACTAAATGGCCTCTTAACTAAAGTGAACTTTTGATACAGAAACAAAAAGAATATTAAGCATGTCCTATTTTAAGTAAAAAGATTAAGAACCTTATTCCATGAAATAAATTGGGCAGGACCTAAGATTCAAGACTTTTCACTGGTATCTAGGATATTAGAAAGGGTAACATAGGAAGAACAAGAGAAGTTAACATTACTAGAAAGAGGCACAAAAGGATGTGGTATCCATTAGTGGACAGGTTTTCACACTAGCTGACAGTGACTACAGGATGTGTAGTGGACTAAAGTGTTTTTCTCAGTTTAATCTGTATCTTCCAAGACAAGGATCCGTAACCCTTGGGTCACAGACCAGTACTGGTCCACGGCCTGTTAGGAGCTAGGCTGCTTAGCAGGAGGTGAGCACTGGGCAAGTGAGCATTGCTGCCTTAGCTCAGCCCCCTGTCAGATCAATGGTGGCATTAGATTCTCAAAGGAGCAGGAACCCTATTGTGAACCACACCTGCGGGGGATCTAAGTTGTGGACTCTTTATGAGAATCTAACCAATCCCTGATGATGTGAGGTAAAACAGTTTCATCCCAAAACCATCCCCTCCCGTCCATTGTCTTCCATAAAAGTGGTCCCTGGTGCCAGAAAGGTTGGGGACAACCATGCCAAGAAATATTTTCTCCTTTGTTTTTCCAGCTTTATTGAGGTATTATTAACAAAGAAAAAAAATGTATTTTAGGTGTAAAAGTGCACGGTGGCTCACACCTGTAATCCTAGCATTTTGGGAGATAGAGGTGGGCAGATCACCTGAGGTCAGGAGTTCTAGACCAGCCTGGCCAACATGGCGAAATCCCATCTCTACTAAAAATACAAAAATTAGCCGGGTGTGGTGGCATGCACCTGTAATCCCAGCTATCCAGGAAGCTGAGGCAGGAGAATTACTGGAACCTGGAACCTGGGAGGCAGAGGCAGCAGTGAGCTGAGATCACACCATTGCACTTCAGCCTGGGCGACACAGCAAGACTCAAAACAAAAAATAAAATAAAATAAATAAAATAAAATAAAGTGATATATTGATAAATTTGTACATTGTGAAAAGACTACCACAAGCTAATTAACACATTCATAATTCACAAAGTTACCTTTGTGTGTGTGTGTGTGTATGGTGAGAACACTTGAAATGCATTCTCATAGCAAATTTCAAATATATCATTAGCTAGTCACCATGTGTGCATAGGTCCTCAGAACTTAGTTGCTTTATAACTGAAAGTTTGTACTCTTTGACCAGTATCTCCTTTATCCTCCAGCCTCCCAGCTCCTAATCACCATTCTCCTCTCTGTTACTACAAATTTGGCTTTTGATTTAGACTCCACATCTATATGAGATCATATAATATTTTTCTTTCTGTGCCTGGCCTATTTCCCTCAGCACATGTCTGTCAGATTCATCCATGTTGCCACGAATGGTAAGGTTTCCTTTATTAACGACTGAATAATATTCTAATGTTTCTATACCACATTTTCTTTACCCATTCATCTGCTGAGGGAAACTTAGGTTGTTTCTATCATGTCTATTACTATTTTGGTTATCATGAATAAATGTTCCAATGAACATGGGAGTACAAAATCTCTCTTCAAGACAATGATTTTATTTCTTCTGACCACACACCCAGAAGTAGGATTGCTGGATCACATGGTAGTTTTATTTTTCATTTTTAAGGAACTTCCATAATGGCTTCACTAATTTACATTCCCACCAGCAGGACACCAGGATTCCCTCTTCTCCACATCCTTGTCAACAGCCTCCCTAACAGGTGTGAGGTACTATTACATTGTCATTTCAATTTGCATTTCCCCGATGATTAATAACAAGACATACTCTCCTTGCCAAAATTACAAAGAGACCATTTTAAAAATAACTTTAACCTATCATGTTTCAAACAAAAAATACCACCTTCTCCCCAAGTGGCTATGGAAATTATTTCTTCTTTTCTGTTCTTTCCTTTTTTATTTGTGCTTGCATTTGACATATATGGAGGCTAGCTGCCCATTTGTATCTTTGCCCAGTATTTCTTCAAGCGTGAGTGTTCATCTTACTCATTTTTAAAATATATTTTGGGAGTCCAGCATAAGTCTTGCACATAGCATATATTAAATAAATACTTGCTGGCTCTAATTTAGTTTAATGTTCCCAAGTGTCTTTGCCAATATATTGCTAGTGATTCTCACTTGAAAAACTCAGCTTCAATTTTTATTATGTCAGTTTCTCTACTCTCTTGTTATGTACCAAATTCTAATGATATTTTAGTCAGTTATATTCTCATCAACCAACCTTTTATTTTAACACATTATTATTACTGTGACACTTTCTATCTGACCTCCTTCCCTAACTTAAGGTTCTTCTAACTTGAAGGCATTCTATATACAACTGTTGTCCTGAATATCCACATTACTTCCCTGCTTAAGCATTATGTAACGAGTCTCCATTTACTACTGCATCAAAGTGTAATTATTTCCCAAATTTTATGCCCTCTGTAATTTAGATTTTTTAAAATTTTTCTCCAACTCTCTTCTTTATTACACTAAAATATTTTCTTCATTAAAATATGTTATTTATTGATTCAACAAGTATGCTCTTATCACCGGTAATACGCCAAGCATGGTTTGAGATTCTGGAAACATCACAAAGTTCCTGTATCTGTTTTGAAGATGGTGATATGCGTGGCTATAAAACAAACCCTTTTCTCACAGAGCACATGATCAAAAATATGTATAAAAAATTACTAAAATAGGTCAAGTGGTCATAAGTGCTATGAAGAAAAATAAAGTATGATATGTGGACAGGGAGAAATGGAAGCATGGAGGGCTTTTTTTATTTAGAGTGCTCAAGAAAAGGTTTTCTCATACTTCAGTGAAGTGAGAAACAAACCATACCCGTATCTGGTTATTAAAATTTTCATTGAAAGGGAACAGGAAAACCAAACTCCCTGAGGCATACTTGGCTATTGGAGGAAAAGCAAGTGACAATTTTATGGTGGCTTGGATTAGGGTAGCAGAGCAAAAGTAGGGGAAATGTTAAAGGCAACTACCTTATTGTTTTCTTTTGAGACAGTCTCCCATTGTCACCCAGTCTGGGGTGCAGTGGCGTGATCTCAGCTTACTGCAACCTTCGCCTTCCGGGTTCAAGTGATTCTCCTGCCTCAGCCTCCCAAGTAGCTGGGTCTTCAGGCACCACACCCAGCTAAGTTTTTTTTTTTTTTTTTTTTTTTTTCAGTAGAGACAGGGTTTCACCATGTTGGTCAGGCTGCTCTTGACCTCCTGACCTCATGATCCACCTGCCTCAGTGACCCAAAGTGCTGGCATTACAGGTGTGAGCCACCACGCCGAGCCAAGGCAGCTACAATTTTTAAATTCACCTATTGGCAATACATGCTAGTAATATATTATGTGTCCAGGCCAGTACAGGAACCTCATCCTTTTTTTTTAAATTAGCCCAAATATAATTGTGCTGCAATTTTCTGGAGAAAAGTAATATTATGCTTTAAGGATTCTAAGGTCTAAAATGCAATCAAATTGCCTGTAAGATATAAGCAATGATCAGAAGGTGCTATTCAATAACCAATTATCATATAATTTATTCTCACATTTATTTAGTATATTCCATTTATCTATCAGTGTGATTTCTGGCTGTCTCAGTTACTCACTATAAAGGCTCAGATCAGAGTAAGTAGAAAAGGCCTTTGAACATCAGAGAGCAGTCAGAACTGGAGAATCTACTTTCTAGATGAGGGATTTATTACTCACAGGTCTGTGACTCATTGTTCTTTTTCATCTCATCTTCCAGGTGGCCTGGGTTTCTTGTGGGATGGTGGGTTCTGGGTGTCATACTTCCTCCATGGCTGCTGAATTGCCTCAGAGCCACTGTTCGAAGGGAATTCCAAAAAAAAAAAAAAAAAAAAAAGAAAAAAAAAAAGAAAAAATTGCAGGGTCTCTGCCAGCCACATCTCTGACATTCCACATCACTTCTGCTGCATTCTGTTAGGGAAGCAAATTTCAAAAAAAGAAATTGGACTCTACATGACAATGGAAGTGGTAGCAAATAAATGTGCAGTCATCTTTAACATGTCACAGAGATAATGAAGAATTTAATGTTAATACTGCAGAATACAATTATTACATATATGAAAGTGCTTTTAACGTTTACAAGAAAAAGTTAAAGCATGTTCAAAGAATGGTTTTACTAAAAAAAACAGGCTATCACATATTTTTAAAACATTTTCATTAAGAATTTTAAAACTAATCTTTAAATTCTTAAGTATATGTATATATATGTATGTGTATATATGTAAAAACGTATATACATATGTGTGCATGTCTATATACACACACAAATATATAGCTTATGTATGCACAGATCCCACTGATAAACAAATGTATCTATTTTATTAAATAACTAAATTATTAAAGTTATTAAATAACTGAAGGCCCAAAGTGACTCAAACTGTTAAAATTTATAATCAAATGTTCAATTTATAATAAATATGATCAATTTATAATAAATATTTTTATCTTGAGATTACTTAATTTTAGAACTGTTTACTCAAAAAGTGAACAGAGAAAAATAATAGTAAAACTCGTGCATTCATACTGTTTATTTCTGCTGTAAAACAAAACTGGAAACATCAGGAAATCGATTGCCTAAAGGAAAATTTAAATTAATTATAATGGCTTAAGTATTTCGTGAGCAGTAATAAAGCTAAAAATGCATGCCCTTTGTTGTAGGATTTGGAGCCAACTGTTATTTTCATTGAATAATTTCTGATTTATTTATCTAGTCAATCAGAAATCAGCAGTTATCTTTAGAAATATGTCACATATTCAATTATTTTCAAGCTTGAATTTTCAAGAGACCTCAGAGAAATTTCCAAATAGAAAGCTATGTCTATGAAAGTCAAAGTGAATTGTGAATATAGGTTTCCATTATCTGTAAACAACGATCACTTGAGAATTAATTGTTCACTGACATGCTTCATTTGTGAAGCAAACAGTAATTACTCACTAACACCCTCCATTTATGAAGCAAACAGTAAATATTATTTAACATGAAAATAATTTTTTAATTCTACTTTTTTAGATACTAGATCATTGTTCGATTTTTAGCTGTGAAACATATTTCTAACACAGAAAGTGTCATTTCTATGCATGTCCAAATATACCATGAGGTGTCAAAGAGGTAACTGAATTAAAGTGCTTTCAGAGGCATTAGAACCAGGGGCCAATTTCTTCTTACCCTTACCCTTCCTCTTCCTTTTCCCCTTCTCCTGAGACAGAATCTTACTCTGTCACCCAGACTGGAGTGCAGTGGCACAATCTTGGCTCACCGCAATCTCCGCCTCCCAGGCTCAAGAGATTCTTCTTGAGCCTCCAGAGTAGCTGGGATTATATGTGCAAGCCACTAATGCCCGGATAATTTTTGTATTTTTAGTAGAGATGGACTTCCACCATGTTGGCCAGCCTGGTCTTGAACTCTTGACCTTGAATGATCCACCTGCCTTAGCCTCCCAAAGCGTTGGGATTACAAGCATGAGCCGCCGCACCTGGCCCCAGTTTCTTCTTGTAGAAGAATAGATTGCATTAACCTGAAACTTCCTTAAGAGTCAAGATGTTGTAGCTATTCTTTCAATGTTAGGTGATCAGGGTGATGATTGTAATTTACTTTTGTATTTTCAAAACATTTTATTGACCTAACCTAGAAGTAAAGATGCACTACTCAGAGAAGCCAGTTTCTACCAAGCATAGAGAATATCAGAGTAGAAACACATGCCTTATATCTCACCCCCTGAAAGAAACATCTGGCTTAAGTGTGTTGACTTCTTAGAATATAATGCACATTTAATTTCTTCTTATTAGTTTTCCACAGTGCACGTTTTTGTGTAAGGAGAGGAAAACTCTATTTTCAAATCCAAGTCACATTTCTCCTTTAGTAATCACATTATTTTATTTAAGGCAACAAGTGTTAACAAATAAATCCCTAAATGTGTCATGGCTCAAACACAATAGAAAATTATTTCTTGCTCATTTGCAAAACTGGTACACTTGGTTAGTAACTCTTTTCAAAGCCATAATTCAGGAACTCTAGCTCACTTCCCCAATGTCTATGGAATCCTTTTCAGTGGCTTCTAGGATTACCATGCTTATCTATATAAGACTGAAGGAATAGGGAGAATTGTGCCTAGAGAGTTTTCAAGAGTCATTCCTGGAAGAAATGCATTTATTTAAAACTCAGTCATATGACTATACCTAACTGCCAAGGTCCTAGAAAATATAATCCCAATCCATGCCTAAGAAGAAGATAAAATAAGTTTGATGAACAGTTCACCCATTCTCCACAACAGCAGAAAAAGCCCATTCTACTTAAGATAGATCCACAAAATAAACTCAGTAGACAGGAGGCATAGAGAAGGTTGGAATTTATAGCAGGTTAATTAAAGCATCCGATCAGTCTCCAACACTTGAGAATTATTTGTGAGGTTCTTACAGAACTAAAATATTTCACTAGTTAGTTCCCCTGCCTTTTCTTGCATGGCACCTGAGAGCTTGAAAAATAAAAGTTTATGAGCTGTATGCATGCCATTTTTTTCTGTACTGTATGTATGAAACCATCAAAGATAGAATTCTTTCTACCAGTAAATATCCATGCCTCCTCTAAGGTATGGATAGTCCCACGACAATGTCACCATGTCTACTTCTCCTCTACAAGGGTAATGAAGAAGGTATTTCAGTGTAAGCAATGTATTACTTTCCCCCTATTGGATTATGACTTGGAAGAATGACATTCACACATTTGTGAAGCTGTCCATACCCTACTTCAGTTTTCACTATTACTCCTGACTGCTTCCTGGCACATGTAAGCTAATGTCCTCACTCGCCTTTTCTATTCTTGCACCCCTTCTATGCAGGCAAATAGTTACCCAGTTTTTAATCCTCATTGATCACATCCTAAACTCCCTCCACTTTGATCACTTGTAGTAGAGTCAGTGTCTCTACTTATTTCACTCATAAGACTTTGAGTTTTCATTTAACTGTGAAGTCAGGGCTTATTACATTTTTATCTTTGCATTCCTAGTACCTAGTAAAAAGTCTGCCAGTGGCCAAGTGCTCAGAAATTATTGGTAAATGATTGAAGCTTTCCACTGACTACGCTAGCCTACCCTGTTCTGAAATTCACATCAAAACCCATATGTTGAGAATTTTCATTATGACAAAAATATACTATGTTCAACATCTTGAATGTAGTGTTAGTTGGGATGGTGAATACATTTATTTTATGTAAATTCTTCTCAAGTGGCTTAATTTTAAAAAGAGCTATTGAAATACTAAAGAAGAGAGAAAAATGTCCCTTGGGATTCTTGCTATTGAGTTGATGACTCCCCAAATTCAGGCACTTGGGGAGTAGTTGACCTCCTCTGTGTCCTCAGCATAAGAAGGAGCCTCCCATCATTGGACTTTCCCTTGAGGAGCCCTTTGGACTGTTGTCATGTCTAGAGAGCCACTGTAGAATCTCTTTGATAGCTTTGCTTCTGGCTGTTTTCTCTGGAGAAAGGTCTAATAGAAGAAAACAGTTGTCCTTTTCCATCCTTCACATTTTTTTTAAATTTCCCTTTTAATACTGTGTTCTAACTCTGTATCTTCTTTCTGTCATTATGTTCACACAAGCGTTCACATATACCGTTAGTTCACATCCATATCCACACAAAATCTGAATGTTTCTTACACCATAGGCAAGGTGTTAGCGACTGGGTACTTACATAATACTGTTTAGGGGTTGGGGAAGAGGGAGACTATTCCTTAAAACAGGGAACACAAAATTAAAAATATAAAACATGGTATAAAAGTAAATATTTACCTGCAGTGAGACAAGTAATCAAAACAAAAACATGTAGCCTTGGAGATTTAGGTCCCTATCTTCCAGGAGCTTAAGGTAATTTACCAGAAATGCTTCCATGAAAATACTTCTGATTTAAAGATGGATGCCTCTTTCTCCCAGAACTTTCTCTAACTCCTTATACCAAAACTACCTCAACTTGATTATAATTTAAATGGAAAACATAAAACTTCAAACTTCAAAAATAAAATACACAAGCATTTTTTAAGCCCCAGAGCTTGATGACATGTTATTAGACATGATACCAAAAGCATAATCCATAAAGGAAGAAAAAAATCCAATTAATTGAACTTTATCAAAACTAAAATATTTTACCTACAAAAGTAAAAAAAAAAGTATGTATGCACAACAATCTACACATGATTGTTCACTGAAGTTCTATTTTTAATGACTCTAAACTGGAAAAACTAAAGTACCCCTCCATAAGTAAATAAACAAATTGTGGCACACTTATATCATGAAACACTGCTCAGCAAACACCAAAACAAGACCTCACAACATCAAGAACAACAAAAGGTGTTTTTAGATGCACTAAATTGGATGGATCTCAAGGGCATTATGCGGTGTGAAAAAAGTCAGTCTCATAAGGTCATGTAATGTATGGTTCCACTACCAACTTTCTTGGAATACAGACTGTACAGAGATTGGAAACAGATTAGTGGTGGTCATGAGTTAGGCATGGCTGTAGTACAGGGAGAGGATGGGTGTGAGATGGAACAGTTTGCATTTAGATTGTGGCAGTGCCTGTACATTTCACATGTGATAAACTGATATAGACCATATACATACATTGTATCAATGACAATTGCCTGGCTTAGTGTGCTATAGTTATGTAAAATGAAATCATGAAAGAAACTTGAAAGGCACCCAGGACCTCACTATATTTGCACCTTCTAGTGAATTTATAATTATTTCAAAATAAAAAAATTAAAGAATAAATGTTAGCACTTACATAAGTGGATTACTTTACTACTTCTGGGATATGTACAAATTTGGGTCCTCTTAGTCTCTCCATGATTTTAGATGACATTGTTCTAACTTAGAAAACACAAAACTACTTACAGAGCTTTCTTAAAAGTGAAAAGAAACCACTGCTAGTTTGAAGAAAGACTAAATCCTAATTAGTAAGTAGAGAATCAATTAAGATTAAAATCATTTTTAATCATTTTATCTTGGAATGCACATGATTACTGTTTTATTTTTTAGAGACAGGGTCTTGCTCTGTCACCCAGACTGGAGCACAGTGGCATGATCACAGCTCACTGCAGCTTCTACCTCCCAGGCTCATGTGATCCTTCAACCTCAGCCTCCTGAATAGCTGGGACACTGGAACATCTCCCACATACCTGGCTATTTTTAAAAAACTTTTCTTGTAGGGATGAGGACCATGTTGCCCAGGCTGGTCTCAAACTCCTGGGCTCAAGTAGTTCTCCTGGCTTCTAGCCTCCCAAAGTGCTGGGATTACAGGTATGAGCCACCACAGCAAGTCTATTATTATTATTTTTTTCATTAGTCTATGTACATGTATTTAAAAGAAGAATTTGTATCTTGCTTGTGTGGACAATTATACCTTACACATAAATGACTTTGAAATAATAAAACAGCAAACTTCTAGACTGCGAAAGCCAAAGACAAGTATTTGATATTTGAAAATAGAAAATAATACAGGCAATGATTTTTGCAAAATAGTGAGATATTTCCAGGCAACATTTATTCTGAAGGATTTGTTTTCCTGCCAACGCAAAGATAATCTTTTCAACCCCTTCACCATCATCTCATTTGCTGAGATGAGAGAAGGGAGAGAGGGGACAAATGGCTACACAGATATATGGAGGTAGGGGAAGGAAAGAGTAACTATGTTTCCTGGGACAGGCATAGGTAACGGTAACAGATAACTGTCCAAAGTACACACATATATTTTTATTGTCCTAGCACTGGACACATACTGCTCTAGAGTGCTGGCATTTTCTGTGAATCTGCTTGGTAGCAAAGACTGAGGAATAAAGCAAATCACTGGATCCAGGGACCAATAGCTAACAGACACTCTGCTTTATGTGTGAGCATTTCACTACTATAGATGGAGACCTGTACATATTTAAAGTGAGTATCAGTCCTGTGTAAAGAGTGATTATTCTGATGCTTAATAGCATCAGATACAAAGTTATCGTGGAGTCCAACAGATGATTATTTGTAGCCCATCTAATTTTGGAAAATAATAGAGGAATTTTCTGGTGTGAGGTGAACAGCTTGCTATTTTCTTTGCCTGGAATGCATTTTCCTCTTCTTCTATGCTCCATCTTCACTTCTCTTACCTAGTGAATACCCACTCATGGCTCAACATTTGCTCAGCTGGTGTCTATCTATGAAGGCTTCTTATTCCTTAGGTGAAAATAACAACTCCATGCTCTACTGTCCTGTCAGAGTTAAACAGGTTTCACAGAATCTCTCTGTCTCTCTCAGTCACTATGTCTCTCTTCCTCATCCTTGCAATAAAGTTCCATAAGGAATACACATATGCATATACATACATGAATGTACACACACACCTACATGGGGCTTGCATAGTGGAATAAATTCTGCTTTAAAATTTTCTATTTAAAAAGATACTTAAAAATTCCTTTCAAATTTGATGAAACCAAAAGCTTTGATTTACCCAGGCTTTAATGGGACACACAATTATTCCATAGTGACATGTCCTAACATCATTTTCATATTCTCAGAGGAGGCAGAATGTAGGTTTTCGTGAATCTGTGATAATAGTTACATGAATATTGAATGTTTATATATTGAATTTGCATATCCTATTAAATACCATCTCTGGAAATAGGGTCATGTGGTTATACCAAGATTTTTATATTTACATATTTTAAAAATATCTATTTAAATATATCTAAATAGAGCTCCTGGAAGATAACTTGGATCCATATGGAAATTATGAATAAACAAAAGTAGATGTGAATGAAGCCAAGAAAGTCCCAGTGATGTAACACAAAGTCTTGACTGAAGCCTTGTTTAGAACCAGTTACAGGCGTGATTTTACTCTTTTCATGCAATGGTCCACTTTGCCAGTCTAATTTAAAAAACACAAAAATACCCTCCCTAGAATAACATAATGTTATTAAATACATAAAATGAAATACATAGGGTTACAGAGAGTGACGAATCATATTGAAAGCTAATTTTAAGTCAGTAGACGGGATTACTTATTTTTTTGGTTAAGAAAACTTGGTGAGCCCAAAGTGGCTCCGGCCGGATGTCGTGGCGCTTGCGAAGGCGAGGCCAAGAGTTCAAGGCCAACCAACCTCAGCAACCTTACAAGCTCTCATTGATTGGCAAAAAAAAAAAAAAAAAAAAAGAAAACTTGGTTTCTCTAACATCTGATACTTTTCAAATTTGTACATTTGTTTGCTGCTTATGAAAACCAAATTAAAGCAAGAGGTGATGTTTCCTCCTGAATAATTTTACCATGACCTTATTTTTGTAATGAAAGAAGGTGGAAAACACTAAGACTAGGGGTGACAGATAAAATATAGAACATAGCTTAATTTAATTTTAGATAAATAATTAAAAAATAGTATAAGTATGTATCAAGTATTGCATAGGATTATTTTATACTAAAAATTGTGATTTATCTCAAATTCAAATTTAAATGTATGGTCTGTATTTTTATTTGCTAAATAAGCAACCCTTCAAAAACCAGTTTCTGGTTAACAAATGTTAGAGATCAAATTGTCATGCTCATCCTCCAAGGAAGTAGAATGGGAGCTACTAAGATTCTTATTTTTTTCTGCCTGGCAAATATTAGCCTTATGGATTCATTTCTGAGCTGTCCCCACATCATATTTTATGAGTTTGGGGAAGGCAAATCTTTGCTAAAATAAGATTTAATTATGTGCTTTAATGTTTTATCGATGATAATATAAAAGTGATAATAAAAGAATATTTCACTTTTGCAAAAGGCAGTTGAAGATACTGACTGATATTTTTCCAGAAAGCCTGTCTAGTTATGGTGTCACAAAGAAAATCTCTCTTTCTAGATTATCTACTGAAATTTCCTTTATCAGCAAGAAAGTGTAATTCACTACATTTCTCTTCTGCCTTTCTGCAAGAGGCTAAGAGTTCAGATAATAATGCTTAATAGTTATTAAAGTGAACTTATCTATCCTTCTGTTTAAACATTTTGAGACATGTCCACATTTTATTTTCATTTTAACTATATTATTTTATTCACATTATTATTATAAGCCCGATCAATTTTTACAAAATGATCAGATTATAAGTCATAAATGAAATACCAGTAATTTAAATCATATTCAGAATATAATTTGTTAAGTAAGAAATTTTACAAGATATGTGATAGATCATGCAAAAATTATAGGTCTTAAATTCAACATCTCTATAATCAAATTATTTTAAACTAATTTTTACTACAATTACAGGATAGAGTAAGGACAGTAAGTACTTTGATTATACTGAAGACTTGAAACAAGTTCTGATTATTAGATATTTTAGCATAAATAACAGGATGCATGCAAGGTATCAGCATGCCAAGTGTAGAAAAGATAGAAAAATAATGGAGACAGTTTTGGTGCAGTACTGCTATATTGTTGCTATACAAGTAAAACAGTCTGATCACACACAACATAGTAATAAGGCTTATACATTACTAGAAAAACAGGATTTTAATTATTTTAATGATAAACCTGCTTTATAATTAGGCAGAAATGCAAGCTGTGGAAAAGCAACTTTAGTATTTAATTATAGTGTTAATTTGAAAAACAAAATTGAAAAACAAATGAACAAAAAGACATGCTGAAATGTTTCTTTTAGAGTATTACATGCTGTATGGTGCTTTGCAGTTTAAAAGTTTTATGCCCATGCCTGAATGCATTTTGATTCTCAAAACATCTTTTGGGGTAAGTGTGGCAGGCATTATTGTTCACTTCTACAAACAGAGTTTAAAATTTTTAAGAAAATCATTTTAGTATTTATTGAAAATCCTATATTTGGAGCCTTCATTCTTGATGTTTTTAGCACACTGAATTTTATTGATTGTAAGGTAAGTTTATTTCAACTGGATTGTTTACAGCCAATAAACTCTAAAAATCATGGTCACAGAGGTAGAATCAGATTATGTTTGCCATTTACTTGTGCATGTGCAAACCTCAAATGTCCCAACCTTAAAACTTGGGAGAATGAGTGTTCCTACGGACGATTACTCTTTAGAGATGATAGTGGTGTATTCTTTTAAACCCCAGGTACCAAGTTGCTGGAGTAGTATTTGAAGGAGGTGGTGAATCCAATATGTTTTACTAACATACTACAAGTTGAAATCAAAAGAGGCTGGTCTTACACAATTGCAAAGTCAGATGTCAGATGCCAACATCAAAAGCTCTTCAAAAATATCACACAACCAATGTTCTTTGTAACCCAAGTGATGACACTGTGTGGAAAAGCACAGATATCTTGAACTGTAAATCTAAAAGTGATTTAGACAAGTTAAATTCCAAATGTGAAGTAATTATAGCTTGTTAATTTATTTGGCTTATAAATTTGTATGTATATGCATGATAAAAGATCTGTCACTAAGGGTAAAAAAAATCTTGCAAGATACATAAATTCTAGATATTAAAAAGCACATCATTTAATTGAATATATGTTTTCCATCTTGTTATGTAGAATAAGGTGTATCTATTTAATAAGGAAGGACATGTAAGATTTGAGTAATACTGTGCTAATTACTTAATATCTTGAGTCCTGGTTTGGAGCTGTTTTGTCCCATTTATCTGTCTGTCAATTCTTATGCTACTACCACAACATTTTAATTATTTTATGCCTGTAGGACATGCTAATATCTTAGGGTAAGATGTTATTTCTCTATTGTTCTTCATCTGCAAAACTTTTTTGGCTATTCCCTCATTTTGGTTTTTCAAATTTAACTGCAGAATTAGAATGCAGAATCACTTCTCAAGCACTCCACTTTGCCCGGTAAGTGAAACTGCATTGGAGTCATGAACAGTAAGCATTTTCCACACTTGGGATCTAGAAATACAAGATGCCTTTCCATTGTTTTCTGTTTACCAAAGGCTATTGTGTTTGGTAAAGAAGTTTTTCTTTTTTATTCTCCTCTGGGCTTTATATCTTTCATGTTAACTTTATTCTGTTACCTTATTTCTTCTGCTTATTGCTGAGACCAACAACAAATTTTGTGAAGATTTGTTTAAGAATAGTGGATTAAAAATGTGGTATATGTTATCATTTGCTACTTTAGAAGCACACACTTAGAGAACATTCCTGCTCTGACCAGACTAGAAATTGGAGGTTTGACAAGAATGACTTAATTTCACACCCTTTTTTCTCTCTTTTTCCTTTTCTGTAAAGGAAACAGTTACCAGCATAAGATTTAAAATCTTAAATGTACAATATATTTGACTCATCTGATATATTTTGCGTTTGCTACTCTGACCTTCAAAGTACACACTGCAGTTAGTTGGGGGGCACTAGGGGAGGGATAACTGGGGGTAAGGAGGGTGGGGAGGGATAACGTGGGGAGAAATACCAGATATAGGTGCTGGGGGGAGGAAGGCAGCAAACCACCTTGCCATGTATTACCTATGCGACTGTCCTGCATAATCTGCACATGTACCCCAGAACATAAAGTACAATAAAAATAAAAATAAAAATAACCACACTCATGCATTAGAATCATCCATGCAAAATAAAGTATATGGTAAAATTTTAAAGAAATCACCAACTTCAATTAATTTATTTTGAAAGAAAGAAAAGGAATTTGCAGTAATGCCTGAAACATTTAAGCTGATGATTTTTTAAAAGTATGCTGTGAAAAATATAAATTTATTTGAGATAATCTGAGATAACTGAATTATAAATTGTGAAAAGGCAATTTAGAATATTTAAATTATCAATGCACATGAAATATAGGTTATTTCACTTGTTGCATTCTTAAATTATTGCTCACTTTTTAATAGCATAAAAGAGAGTAAAGGCTATGTTTTAGTCCAATGTTAGTTTTTACTCATATCTATATGTAATTGGCAAATGGGGAAAATGTCAGTGAGAAATTTAAAATCAAAATGAAATATAATTTTTAAATAAATCGTACAATAATTTTTCTGTTGAGATCATGAACAATATAAATATTTTATCATAGCTTTCTGTAGCTTTCAAAATATATTTGTGGTCCTAATCCCTGTTTAATCATAAAAAAATTATAAATGACTAAAAATATGAGTAAAGGAAATAGAGAAGATGCTATTGTAAAAAAAAGTGGAAAAGCAGTATTTTCCTGCTATTTAACTTTGAAACAGAAAACTTTTTTCTTTGCAATTCTTCTTCACTATAATGCCAGAATTCTAAAGAGAATGTTTTCAGGCTACAATATCACCACATCAGCATAGCCAGAGACCAAACAATGAGCTCCAAACTATCTTTACTAGATTGAAAACCCCAGCATATTATCTTTACAGAGGTAAATTATCCCTGTTATGACAAGTGTTTGATTTCCTAAGTGATCATTTAGAAAACTAGAGCTCATTTATTAAAAAAAAAAAATAGAGTGTAAGGTGTCAGGAAGGGGTTCAGTTTCTGCTTTCTGCACATGGCTAGCCAGTTTTCCCAACACCATTTATTAAACAGGGAATCCTTTCCCCCTTGCTTGTTTTTATCTGGTTTATCAAAGATTATATGGTTGTAGATATGTTGTGTTGCCTCCGATGCCTCTGTTCTGTTCCATTGGTCTATATCTCTGTTTTGGTACCAGTACCATGCTGTTTTGATTACTGTAGCCTTGTAGTATAGTTTGAAGTCTGGTAGTGTGATGCCTCCCGCTGTGTTCTTTTTGCTTAGAATTGACTTGGCTATGCGGGCTCTCTTTTGGTTCCATATGAAGTTCATGGTGGTTTTTTCCAGTTCTGTGAAGAAATTCAATGGTAGTTTGATGGGGATAGCATTGATTGTGTAAATTACTTTGGGCAGTATAGCCATTTTCACGATATTGATTCTTCCTAACCACGAACATGGAATATTTCTTCATCTGTTTGTGTCCTCTCTTATTTCATTGAGCAGTGGTTTGTAGTGTTCCTTAAAGAGGTCCCTTACATTCTTTGTGAGTTGTATTCCTAGGTATTTTATTTTCTCTGTAGCAATTGTGAATGGCAGTTCGTTCTTGATTTGGTTCTCTTTAAGTCTGTTATTGGTGTATAGGCATGCTTGTGATTTTTGCACACTGAAAACTCCAGATGGATTAAAGACTTAAATGTAAGACCTGACACCATAAAAACCCTAGAAGAAAATCTAGGGAAAACCATTCAGGACATAGGAGTAGCCAAGGACTTCATGACCAAAACACCAAAAGCATTGGCAACAAAAGCCAAAATAGACAAATGGGACCTAATCAAACTCCACAGCTTCTGCAAGGCAAAAGAAACTGTCACTAGAGTGAATAGGCAACCATCAGAATGGGAAAAAATCTTTGCAGTTTATGCATCAGACAAAGGGCTGATATCCAGAATTTACAAAAAACTCAAACAGATTTACAGGGAAAAAACAGACAAAGCCCATTCAAAAATGGGCAAAAGATATGAACAGACACTTTACAAAAGAAGACATACAGACCAACAAACACATGAAAAAATGCTCGTCATCACTGGTCATTAGAGAGATGCAAATAAAAACCACATTGAGATACCATCTCACGCCAGTTAGAATGGCGATCATTAAAAAATCTGGAGACAGCAGATGCTGGAGAAGATGTGGAGAAATAGGAACACTCTTACACTGTTGGTGGGAGTGTAAATTAATTCAACCATTGTGGAAGACAGTGTGGAAGGACCTAGAAATAGAAATTCCATTTGACCCAGCAATCCCATTACTGGGTATATATCCAAAGGACTATAAATCATTCTACTATAAGGACACATGCACACGAATGTTCATTGCAGCACTGTTTACAATAGCAAAGACCTGGAACCAACCCAAATGCCCATTGATGATAGACTGGACTGGGAAAATGTGGCACATATACACCATGGAATATTATGCAGCAATCAAAAATGATGAGTTTGTGTCCTTTGTAAAGACATGGATGAATCTGGAGAACATCATTCTCAGCAAACTGACACAAGAACAGAAAAACAAATACCGCATATTCTCACTCATAGGCGGGTGAGAAAAATGAGAACACATGGACACAGGGAGGGAGTCTACTACACACTGGGGTCTATTGGGGGGAATGGGGGAGGGACAGCGGGGGGAGGCTGGGGAGGGATAGCCTGGGGATAAATGCCAGGTGTGGGTGAAGGGGAGGAAGGCAGCAAAACACACTGCCATGTGTGTACCTATGCAACTATCTTCCACATTCTGCACATGTACCCCAAAACCTATAATGCAATAAAAATTCAAAAAATTTAAAAAAAGTTGAAATATAATTTATTTTTCTTAAGTATCTAAAACTGATATTTCAAATAAACCTCCTTATGCAGTGCTGCTATATGTTATTTCTCCCACATTTTTTAATGAACTTCCTTTTTTATTTTCTTTGACAAGCAGTCTCACTCTGTAGCCCATGATGAAGTGTAATGGCATGATCTCAGCTCACAGCAACCTCTGCCTCCCAGGTTCAAGCCATTCTCTTGCCTCAGCCTCCCAAGTAGCTGGGACTACAGCCATCGGCCATCACACAGCTAAGTTTTGTATTTTTAGTAGAGATGGGGTTTCATCATGTTGGCCAGGCTGGTCTAGAACTCATGACCTCAAGTGATCCACCTGCCTCAGCCTCCCAAAGTGCCAGATTACCGGCGTGAGTCACTGGGCCTGGCCAACTAGCTTTAACCAGAATATTACCTTCAGCCTGGCAGTTAAACAATTCAATCAAGTAGTTACACACCTTAAGAACGTTTAGAGAAAACACCGTAAAATTACTAAAAATTTGAGCAAAAATAGTACAATGATTAGAAATATGAAAGTCTGGCATTAATGAACTTGAGAAAGAGCTGTTGGAATAGCCTGGAGAATTGTATGAAATGTTATAATGCAAGGTCAATGAACAGATGGTCCTGCATTTTTATAGTTAACACTACTAATTGGAATGGATTTAAAATATAGCAAACACTCAGTTCTTCAATTGATAAGAAAGCGAGGCACACATTCTTTCTAAGTGGCTTGGTGGTTGTACCTGATTATTATGGGTTTGATATGGAGTAGATAATAAGATATAAAATTGTTAAGAGATACATGGTCTGATAATGTTACTCATTTTTTATGTGTATACATAATTTAAGCTATGTTTTCCACTCACATATTCTAATCAGTTTACATTTTTTCTCGTGTACTGTGTGGGATTTAAGAGTCCAGGTGAAAGGAAGAACCTGGACAGAGATTGTTCTTAAAGGTATATTAGGGTCCTTTGGGTTAATTATCGGAGGTCGGCTGACAGCACCTGATAAGACCATTGAGGTCACTGTGATGTTGACATCTCTTCAATCTCAATACTCCACTAAGCAAAGGCCAAGGCAGATAGAGCTTTTCCACTATCTTTATGGCACACACTGCTATGCTGAAGAGAGAAGACACACACTCTCTCTCTCATTCTTATACCCACACAAAACCTGAGAAGCCCAAAATGCCACACAGTTTGTTGATGACAAGGTCAGCATGATACCTTAGAAACCATTCATTTCTTCCCAGGCCACTTCACTTTCAATAAGCAATTTTAAACATCGTCATTTTTACCATCAGAATTTTACAAAATGTCTTCTAATTGCTATGTGTCCAGAAAGGAAACCAAAAGAAAGTGGCATTTTACTTTAGAAACTAAAAAATGTAAAAGATAAATGAAGCTATGTCTTAGCACTATGGCAGAGGTGCAGGAGGAGGGCAAGAAACAATATGTAAGACAGGAATTAGTCCCTAGTCACACAGTTCTACTAAGAAGTGAGCTTTATCTAGTTGATGACATCATGTAGACCCATGAATAATATAAATAAATACATATTTATTGAGTGCTTATTAAGGCCTCCACAAAGCTCTGTCTCTATAAAAATGAGTGAAATAAAAGCACTGTTCTTACAGGAAGGTTAGAAAGGATCTGGGGGAAACATTAATCCAAGACACAGATCATAAGAGACAAACTTCATGGTAAAAACAATAAAGAACACATGAGTTCCTCTAGACCAGGGGTCCCCAACCCTCGGGGCCATGGACCTTGTACCTGTGGTGGCCTATTAGGAATCAGGCTGCACAGCAGGAGCTGATCAGCAGGTGAGCCAGGAAAGCCTCATCTGTATTTACAGCGGCTTTCCATTGCTCACATTACCACCTGAGCCCAGCCTCCTGTCAGATCAACTGTGGCATTAGAGTCTCAGGAGAGTGACTCCTATTGTCAGCAGTGCATGCAAATCATCTGGGTTGCACATTCCTTATAAAAATCTAACCAGCCAAGTGTGATGGCTCACGCCTGTAATCCCAACCCTTTGGAGACCGAGGTGGTGAATCATTTGAGGTCAAGACTTTGAAACCAGGCTGGCCAGCATGGTGAAATCCCATCACTACTAAAAACACAAAAATTAGCTGGATGTGGTGTTGTGCACCCATAATCCCAGCTACTTGGGAGGCTGAGGCAGGAGACTTGCTTGCAGGAGGTGAAGGTTGCAGTGAGCAGAGATGGCGCCATTGCTCTCCAGCTCTCCAGCCTGGGTGAGAGAGCAAGACTCTGTCTCAAAAAAAAAAAAAAAGAATTTAACTAACGTTTGATAATCTGAGGTGGAACATACATTTCCAGCCAGAAATCATTGCCCCACCACCCAGTTCTGTGGAAAAATTGTCTTCCGTGAAACCTCTCCCTGGTGCCAAAAAAAGTTGGGAACTGCTGCTCGAAAGCACTGGGAGTGCAGGGACGTTAATTTGTGTCCTGGGAGAATAAAGATTTTTGTTTGATTGGTTTTTATTGTTTTTTTAATTTTTAATTTTTAATTTTTAATTTTTAATTTTTAATTTTTGGAGCCCCCTTCTGGGCAAGAAGGAAAGGGAAGCTGAAAAATATGCCTTGTACACAGAACCAAGACTAGAAGGGTGGAGGTGGAATCACATGTTCCTACAGTTGGTAAGCAGCTGTAGTTGGAGCACTTGGGTGTGTATCAGTGGAAAGCCAGGATAGTGTGGTTAGGAATCCATGCTCTGTAAATAAAACCTGCCTGTGCAATTTGGCATGCTTAGTTCAATTATTTTGAATGCCATAAAAGTAAAGATGGTTGAGAAAAAAATTTTCAAAGCTGGAAATGAAACAGGAAGAATGTTCAGGCAGATTGAGGCAAGAAGAAAGTAGAGCTCAGGTAGATCTCATCAGTGTGAACCAGTCTCACCATCAGTCCTAAACTCCCTGCTGGCAAAGCAACAGCTCAACCAGATACCAGAATCCTAGGTTCCTGAAATCGAAGGGCCTGTAGAAGTCATCTTGCCAAGCTTTGGCACCTCTTTTATCTCATGGCTCCTACTGATTGATCATATGCTGTATAATTCTGAGGTTTAAAAAATGCTTATAATAAATTATTTTTCTCTGTTAATTTTCTCAGGCAGTATTGACTTTTTTTTATTTGTTTGTTTTGAGATAGAGTCTTGTTCTGTCACCCAGCCTGGAGTGCAGTGTCGTGATCTCAGGTCACTGTAACCTCCACCTCCCTGGTTCAAGTGATTCTCCTGCCTCAGCCTCTCAAATAGCTGGGATTACAGGCACCCCATTAAGCTAATTTTTGTATTTTTAGTAGAGACTGGGCTTCACCATGTTGGCCAGGTTGGTCTTGAACTCCTGACCTCAAGTGATCCACCCTCCTTGGCCTCCCAAAGTGCTGGGATTATAGGCATGAGCCACACATTGGCTTCTCTTATTTCTTTAAGAGTGATTTGTTACATGCCCACCACAGGAAATTCTTTAAACATGAACTTCAGAGATTCTAAGAAGTCTGAATCTGAAACATTATCATCAGATGGAGTTTTAATAATTGCTTTGAAAAACTAAACACAAATCTGTCGTTTTTTTAGAGCTAATTCAGTGAACTGGGAATGAGATGAGTTGTGGTCGCTAAAAACATAAACTTGTTACCACTATATTATATTATTTTCCCACTCTGGATTTTAATAAATATGATGCCACAGAAACATGGATTAAAGCAAAATTTCTACACATAATTTTAATTAAAGTTAAACTAGGATTGTAAATATTCCCCAAAAAATATATTAATTTACAATTAATTTGTTCAGAAGTTTTACTTGAAAACTTTCTCATAGCACGTATAACACTTCTTATTTATGCTGTTAAAAGTGTCATGGTCTATATAATAATCACACATATTTAGAATAACAAGTTTGTTTTCACTTATAAACACTTCTGATGTATTAATATCATCTGCTTTTTATCTGCTATCAGTAGGAACATTAACAGATTCATTTCAATATCTTGTTAGCACCAAACAATGGGTGTTAATCAAGATGGTTTTTTAAAAAATTCCCTGTTCTCATAATTATATATATGTCATATATTATATATAACATGCTCAATATATAATATATTATATATAATATATCATTTTTAAATACAAAACAATTGAATAATAGAATGACTCTCTTTTCTATTGGTTCATCAGTTTCAAATAATCTTGCATTTATTATCCCATTTTAATTTTCTTGTTAATAGAGAAATTTTAAACATAGCTGAGCTTAAAATCAGAATGTATCACTTTTAGATTTTCTTGATTAAGTCAGACTCATTCAGGATAATTTCCACTTTGATTAACTCAGAGTCAGCTCATAAAAGTTCCTAATTACATCTAAAAAATTTTTTCACAACTGCCAAATTCCATTCCCTAGAAATAAATCACAAGTTCTGCCAGTACTCAAGGTAGAATGTGGGTGGGAAGCAAGGTCCTACATAGGTGTAGGTACTAAGATGTGACAATCACAGATGCTGTCATAGAATCCTCATTACCACATAAGAACTAATTCAACAGCAGTATTTTACCCCAAATATAGTAGCTCTCATTTCTGACTTCTCTCCTTTCTGAACTAGTTGCGACATAATGAAAATAAAAAGGAAGAGCTAATTGCAAACTTCCGCATCTACAAAAATTTTCATGTGAACGGAAGATTTAAGGATCAGAAAAATTGAGAAAATAAAGTAAGTTTATTTGGAAAAAAAAAGTTGCAGTGAAATCTGATTGCAGAAGAACTGGCTGATCAAATAAAAACAATGTATACTTTTAAGGAAAAAATGCAACATTATCAAGGTTACCCAGTATATATCAGTCTAAAAATTTGCTTAATGGGTTTTTATGTTTGCTTATCTTAAAGAAAAAATTGATTTGTAAGAATTTCAAAACAGCAAAAATGCTTCACATGGAACTTATATTCAATTGACATTAACTAAATGATGCCTATTTATTCCTTAGAACTTTAGTCATGTAAGATGAAACTTTTAATTCATTAATGTCTTAGAAAGTTTACTGATATCATTAAACCCCTTTACTAGACCTGTTTGATTGTTCTTAATTTTTTTTTTATGTTCAGACAGTTGAATTAACCATATTATGTTATGATACAAAAACTAAATTCCTGTTTATTGTTTTGACTTTGTGCTCTTTGTAAGTGAAATGGCTCTCATGTTCTTTTGCCATAGCCATTAGCATTATCTAAGCTCTTCTAAACTTTATTACTCTGACAACAATGAGGAAGGAGTACTGCTTTCTAAAATGACATTATGACTTCTTTGCTGTGGGGTCCGTGATATAAATCATCACCTCTATCCTCCCCCGTGAAAGCTAAAGTATAGTCTCTATCATTTTCTCAGGTTTTAAAACAAAATAATGTATTTGGAGAAAGTTGAAAGACCTTGCTAAATATTGGTCTGTGTTAGGAAATGTCAGAACATAGACACCATATACAGAGAAAAGAAGACTTCAAAAGGTTAAGTACATTTTCAATGTCATGACACTACAAAATGGCAGAGTTGGGCCATGCATACTGAATTTCAGAGTTCAGATTTTTAACCAATTGTCTTTTTTATAATCACATTAAGGGAAATTTATTTGTATTTCCATGTATTTCCATGTTGTACAGTATTCATTTTGGAAGCATCACAGTTTTTCAACTGAAATTTTTTATCATATTTAAAATTTTTGTATATAGTTGGAATTAAAATAATTACATAAAACAATGCTTTTAATACCTTTAACACGCTTCTTTCAGAATAGTCTTAGATGGATCTTGCACACGTATTCTAACAATAATATCATTGATTAAAAAATAATCGAAGTATTTCCTGAACAATTATCTTTTTAATTTGTCATATGCCTTTTATTATTTTAAGTGTGTAAGATTTCCATTGTCTGATATTAGATTCAATATTTTGGAAATAAGTCTAAAAGTCATAGAAAACAGGCTTGTCATAGACAACAGACTTGTCACAGAAAACAGACTGGTAGATAAAATACAGAACCAGCCCGAATAATACATTTCTTTGTTTTTCCTCAAAACAATTTCATAATCATTAATGGGCCCATGACTTATTCTTTTGATACCACGGTATGTCAAATTTATTAACATTCATATGAAATCATCCTCAGCTTTGGGAGATTATAAACAATGACAACTGAGGTAAAAAATGATATCTATATGGCTTCTCTTATAACTTCAATTAGCATAATTCTTAAAAATGATAAATATTTTAATAGGTCATGATGCTTTTACTTTAGTTTCAAAACTTTTGTGAATTACCTATTTCATCATTATGCTTTCCTCAAATTCAATTTCCCCCCCAATTTTTGAGAGATTGAGAGGAATGTCTAATTGACTCATTCTTAAATTGTGAGACAGATGTGTTTTATAAATATTATTCATATTCAAGTTTTCTTTGGGATTAGTGTTTTTATTTAAATTTAATTATCAGCCATCATTCTTAAACCAGTAATTTATTTTAATGAATCAAATAACAGACCCTTTCAAACATGTTATTGTTTTTTTCCTATATAATCAAGGAGATCTTCCCTGTCTTCTTATTTTTTTTTTTTTTGCTAGGCAAATATTATTGACTTATTTTTTTCTTTTTAAGCTTTGTGTGGGTGTGGGTATGCACCTTCCATTAGAAGAAATTGACTTCCCACAAATCTAGTGTTGTTTCTTTCACTTAAACTTATCTGTATTATTTTTATGTTCAACTGATATCCTTGAATCTTCTACCCCAAAAGCAACCAGCAGAAAACTTTCACAATCATTACCACGTCACCCATATATTTGTCCCTTTGTCTTTAGTTTGATGTTTTTTCTACTTGCTATTAAAGAACACACCTGTGCTCAGCTAAAACAATGAGCTTCTCTCACTATTCAAGAATATAGTTCAAGTCTCTCCTCTCAATTTATCTCAAATGAAGATTTTCATCAGCATGCCCACATATTTTATAATCTTGTCTTCAAAATAACAACAACCCAAGCTCTCAGGAATTGAATCAATCTTTCTGAAGGTATCTTATTTCTCTGAAAATTTTACAACAAAACTCTTAAAAGGATGTGTTATTACGATGGTTTTAATTTTTCTTGTCTCATTTTTAATAATTTATTCTGATTGGGCTTTTGTCTCCAACTTTCTACTAAAACCATTCTTGTCAATGCTGTAAATATTAATGCCTACTCCTCATTGAGTCCCTTGCTTAGTCCTCATCTTTCTTGACTCATCAATGGTACTTGACATGGCCGAACTATTTTCATCCTTAAAACACCGTCTGCAGTTGGCTTCACACATTACTTGATTTTGATTTTCCTTTTACATTATGGATCACATTTTACTCTTCTCTCAGTGTTCTTGAACTCCAGTTGTTGACATGCTACTCCTAATGCTTGGATCTCTTTATCTACATTCATGGATTGCATAGTGTTTCATGCTTTCAAAAATCACTCATTCAGTGATGATTGCCACATTTATATCTCCAAATCTGTCTTCTCTTGAAAGTCTCAGACTTGTATCCCAACTGCTTATGTGACATTGTAAATTAATAAGCATCAGAGTGATAAAAATTTTCAAATCCTCTAAGGAAGTTTGAAATCCTCTTAAATAAGAACTAAGCATAACAGTTAAGCTTCTTGGGAAACTTTACCTGGAAAGTATGTTATATGCTCATACAACTGAAAAAGGTAATAGCTTCATTGGGATTTGCAACCTCTTAGTTACTAGGGTCTATTAAAAAAAATAATAATAGACCCCTCCATAGGATAGAGTCATAAATATTGATTTCTATGAATGAGATAATATATATCAACAAATATTTACTTAAATTGATTTACGATTTAAATTTGTAATGCATTTATTACAATAAAAGCTGCATTTGTTAAAAAAATATTGCTAGGTATAATAATAGATAATATTTATTAATGTGGTTAAGTTGCCCTAGGCCCTTTACACATACAGCTAATTTAAACCGAGAAAACTATTAATAAGACTTCTGCTTTACACTCAGTAATCTTCAGCCCTACAGAACTCTGTGTTGCACATGTAGATAACTACTCTTGTAAAGAAAATTCAACACTAGGAGTCAGAAAAATCTATTCTTATTCATTTTTTGCTTCTCACCAGTTATGTGACTTTGATATAGCCACGATTCTCTGCGAACTTTAGATTCTAAATGTGGAAATAGACACACTGTTGCCAGTGTGGTCTGTTTTCTGAGGTTATTATAAAATATAAATAAAATTAAACTTCAAAACACCTAAACATGAGACATTGTTGTTATTGCTGTAGATGCAGTCTAATTACTATTGTAGGTACAGGTGTATTTTATTCTTCAGTTCCTACTTCGTTAGTCTTTTTTTTTGAGACAGACTCTTGCTCTGTCACCCAGCCTGGAGTGCAGTGGCACCGTCTTGGCTCATTGCAATTTCCACCTCATGGGTTCAAGCAAATCTTCTACCTCAGCCTCCCAAGTAGCTGGGATTACAGGTGCCTGCCACCACACCAGGCTAGTTTTTGTATTTTTAGTAAAGATGAGGTTTCACTGTGTTGGCCAGGCTGCTCTCGAATTCCTAGCTTCAGATGATTGCCCACCTCGGCCTCCAAAAGTGTGAGGATTACAGGACTGACCCACTGTGCCCAGCCCCTATTTTGTTAGTCTTTTAAGGGATCGTGTGATCATATATGCAGTGGGCAACCAGGTCTCTTTCTCTACAGATTCGATTTCCAATCATGAAGGAGGAGAAAGAAATTGAGCTGTGCCTTTGGGCATATTCTCATGAAATGAAATTTAGTGGGGTAAAGAGGAAAATCTGAAGCATATCAATGGTATAAATATTTGTATTTTGAATGGTACAGTTGGCCAAAGGATTGGCACTAGCTCCAGCTGTGTACTACTTGGCAGTGGTACAAGTCAACATAGCCGGCTGTATGTGTCAGTTTTGTTACATATTCAAATGTATAGTGTAAAAGGAGTCTCAGAGGACACTGATTTCTAAACTAAGTAAAAGTGAGCTTGCAGTTTTAGATGCTTGTCCTCCTTTGTTTCGATTGCATACACGTCCAATCAAATTGTTCTTGCGGACTGTTGTTTTTCTTTATACATTCTTCTTCCATGCCCATATACAAGATAAACTTTAACGAGATGATAATGTAAATATGAAAAACTTGATTTAAGCCATAGCACATACATACAAATTCATTTTGTTTAGTAGCTTTATGTCTAATTAGCTGACCAACAGGGGCTGATGCTAATAGTGTCGGATTACCGAAGTAAATTATTTCACAGCATGGGGTTCCAGTAACACAGGAGAATACGAGACCAACCTTCTAGGCTTTATTTCATCCAAGTCCCTAAAGTCCCCTGTGGTAACAGCAGTGCATATTTAACATCAGTTAATCATGTTACTCATGGGTGTTGGATACCTTTCAAAGTGGTCTCTGGTAATGAGCTGTTTGTCCTGTGTTGTAACAGTAATTTCTATAAAGTTCATGCAGATGATATTTAGAGATTACATAAGAAAATAGTGCACGGGTGTTCTACTCCCCGCATAATTCCTACTTAAATGCAATTAGATATTATAAGAGCATTAATTTACATAGTCAATAATACTTTTGGGAAATATCTTTTCATTTTATTATTATTATTGTTGCTCTTATCTTATTCACATAGTTTTAAATTTTGGATGTGTTGCTGGATATAGGAGTGACTAAAAGAGAGAAATATCAATTCACCCAACTGGTATTTTTCACACTTTTTTTTTTTGAGACGGAGTTTCGCTCTTGTTACCCAGGCTGGAGTGCAATGGCACCATCTCGGCTCACGGCAACCTTCGCCTCCTGGGTTCAGGCAATTCTCCTGCCTCAGCCTCCTGAGTAGCTGGGATTACAGGCACGCACCACCATGCCCAGCTAATTTTTTGTATTTTTAGTAGAGACAGGGTTTCACCATGTTGGCTAGGATGGTCTCGATCTCTTGACCTCGTGATCCACCGGCCTCGGCCTCCCAAAGTGCTGGGATTACAGGCTTGAGCCACCGCACCCGGCCACACTTTTTTTTTATTCTCTCCCTGGGTGTCTTAAGTACTCTATGTTTTATAAGCATTGATCTCACCTTTGCACACTGTACTGATAAGGGGTATGCATATCTTTACCCATACAGCTTCTCCCCTGAGGTAACTGAAAATATCAAGAAAAATAATCCTCTTAGGTAAACGTCCTCATCAAGGAAACATATAAGAAGTATACATATGAAAACACATACACACACACACACACACACACACACACACACACACACGGGAGTATACAACTACACATTACAGAGTTCAGCAATCTCAAACGGCATTCTATTTTCTGGGTAAGTCTATCCATAGACATCACATGCATCCTCAAATTCTACATTGTTGTTTAAAGTTCTCAAACAAAAGATCCTAGGCTTTTTAACATGCGTTTATAATTCGAACAATCTTTGTAATTAGAATGAAAGGTCCGGACAGCTAGCCTTTAAGATTTGGTTTTGACCCTTCCGAGGGCTGCTGGCTGGGTCCTGAAGTTGTACTTCCCATTTCATATCCCTATTGCTCACTAACTAATAGCTTCAAGGTTTAACTGAAAATAGCTTCTGGAGAGATTCTTCTTCATTTGAGGGTGTGGGAGGTGTGTATGTCCTGTTCTTAATTCCAACTACAGGAACATCCTCTCTCAAACACTAAAATGAGAACGAGACAATGTAAGAGAGGGATATAAAGTCCAACTAAGTATGATAATAAAAGACATAAATATTCTTTTTTTTTTTTTTTTTTTTTTTGATTTGGAGTCTCACTTTGCCCCAGGCTACAGTGCAGTGGTGCGATCTCAGCTCACTGCAACCTCCAACTCCTTAGTTCAAGCTATTCACCTGCCTCAGCCTCCTGAGTAGCTGGGATGACAGGCAGGCACTACCACGCCCAGCTAATTTTTGTATTTTTAGTAGAGACTGGGTTTCACCTTGTTGGTCAGGATGGGATTTTAAATATTCTTATGCTAGCCTAAAATGGTTACAACTATTGAATTGAGGGTTTGAAGAATTTACTGTCTTATCTTTAGGTGTTTGAAAACCTAAATAGTAACTGCTTTTAAATCAAAAAGCTAATTAAAGTCAATACAAAGTATATTTTTCACGTCAAACTGACTATGAAATAAGATTAACTAATATTTATTAAGAAAGAAAATTATGCAAAATGGATAAATGTGACCATTTCATTTTATTATTTTATCCAGTTCATACTAATGGAGCAGTTAGAGGTTTTCTAGAGTTTGGATGGGGAAGTGGAATCATGGTTTCATGTAGAATATTGATTCACATGGTTTTCAGCTTTACTAGATCTTGGCAAGGCTTTCCTTCTCCCTTCAAACACACACACACACACACACACACACACACACACACACACACACACACACTTTCTTTAAACATTTTACTTTTCATTTTCCTTTAAGCTCCTAAGCATGACAACTTGGGAGCCCACTGTAAATGACTTTTCTCAAGGTCACTGCTTTTGGTTACAGCTTCTACACAGAAAACAGTTTTGCCAGGATTTTCCTCATTTCATCAAGCATAGCTTCCTTTCTGCAAAAACAACAGCATCCAACGTGCAATGACTGGGGTTATTATAACATCTCGTTCAATGTTAGCACAACTGAGTTCCTTAGGACATTGTTTGCCTAAAGGTTGGATGCTCAGGCTCAGATTGTGAAAGAAATGATATTGAAGGGACAAAATAGCAAACATAAGAAGCCACCTTTGCCCATTTCTGCTTGCCAGTGTGATTTCCCAAATCACTTGGCTCTGTGGAAATATACAGTGCTCTAGAAAAAAAAAATAAAAGAGAGGCTGAAACAAAATAAAATACCCCACTATATCTCTTGCATAAGTCAGTATTTAAAAAAAAAAGATCCTAATCATTGCTTTTTCCTACATATAAAATAATATCTGATAGGATCAAAAATTATATTTCTATAATCTATAATCAGATATACTCTTATATCCAAGGTTTAATATAATTTTACATGTACTTACCCTCCACTACCCATATGTAAACCATATTCTGTCTATGGAAGAATCAAAAATTGATCTCTTGATTTAACTGAATATTTAAACAAGAAAACAACAATCTCTAGCTAAAAGTCTTCATCAGGGAAACAAATAAGAAATATACACATAAAAACATTCACCCCCCTCCCACCGCAACACACAGGAGTGCATCAAACCACACATTAAAGAGTTCTGCAAACTCAAATGCCATTCTATTTTCTGGGCAGCTTGATTTATGATCCGTAGGCATCAGATATAGATATAAAGTAAAACATTATGTCAAGAGAGTCTGAAAAAAATCTCTCTCAAAGATTTTTCTGGACTGTAGTCTTTGGTCTATAATCCTCAAGAAAACTTCTAAATAAAACTCATTTCAGTTCTTTAAAAACCTAATTTGCTTTCAGTCAGCACAGATCCATGGAGACTAATGAAAGAAAGACCAAAGGAAATTACTCCAGCTGGATTATGAAGGTTGACGAAAGACAGTATTAATATGTATAGAGTTTCAATAACAACAGGCTAAAGATTGTTGATTAGAACTCATTATTCTAGAGAGTGTTAACCCGTTTGAAGAGTGGTCTTTTTATAATTTCAAAAAACCCTAACAACCTAAAGCAGTCTAAAATAATGATGCTTCAGTTAATATAAACTGAGCTTGCAGTTATTTTAGGTTAAGAAACAGAATCTACAAATGAGAAAGAAATCCAGTAGTTCATCCTCCTTCTTTGTTGGGTTGTGAGGCTGGGGTGGAAAGGAAGTCTTGGATTCTGTTTCCATAGGTGGAGAAAATCAGGGGCTTGATACATCTCCTTACTAGGATGATGCTAACAAAGGCTGTTAGTCCTAAGTCTTGTCTGCAAAGCAGCTGCTGTTATTTTTCCTTTGTTGTGGTTGACCTCAATTAGAAAGACTATTTTATGGTAGGAAGAAGCTTTAGTCCAATTTATTTTGATTGTACTACATGAGAAACCCTAAAATCAGAGAGTTAACCCTATCATTTAGAGAGAATAAGAATTTTCAGAAGTGAATGTGTGAGACTGGGCACAATGCCATTGTAATTAAACATAAAGCAGGGACATACCACTTCAAGTACATATACTTTTTTTTTTTTTTTTTTTAATTTTTATTGCATTATAGGTTTGGGGTACATGTGCAGAACGTGCAAGATAATTGCATAGGTACACACATGGCAGTGTGTTTTGGTGCCTTCCTCCCCCTCACCCACACTTGGTATTCATCCCCAGGCTATCCCCCCAAGCCCCCCCCCCAACTGTCCCTCCCCCATTTCCCCCAACAGTTCCCAGTGTATAGTAGACCGCCTCTCTGTGTCTATGTGTTCTCATTTTTCTCACCCGCCTATGAGTGAGTATATGCGGTATTTCTTTTTCTGTTCTTGTGTCAGTTTGCTGAGAATGATGTTCTCCAGATTCATCCATGTCCCTACAAAGGACACAAACTCATCATTTCTGATTGCTGCATAATATTCCATGGTGTATATGTGCCACATTTTCCCAGTCCAGTCTATCATCGATGGGCATTTGGGTTGGTTCCAGGTCTTTGCTATTGTAAACAGTGCTGCAATGAACATTCGTGTGCATGTGTCCTTATAGTAGAACGATTCACAGTCTTTTGGATAGATACCCAGTAATGGGATTGCTGGGTCAAATGGAATTTCTATTTCTAGGTCCCTGAGGAATCGCCACACTGTCTTCCACAATGGTTGAACTAATTTACACTCCCACCAACAGTGTAAGAGTGTTCCTATTTCTCCACATCCTCTCCAGCATCTGCTGTCTCCAGATTTTTTAATGATCGCCATTCTAACTGGTGTGAGATGATATCTCAATGTGGTTTTGATTTGCATCTCTCTAATGACCAATGATGATGAGCACTTTTTCATATGTTTGTTGGCCTCATGTATGTCTTCTTTTGTAAAGTTTCTGTTCATATCCTTTGCCCATTTTTGAATGGGCTTGTTTGTTTTTTTTCTGTAAATCTGTTTGAGTTCTTTGTAAATTCTGGATATCAGCCCTTTGTCCGATGCGTAAACTGCAAAGATTTTTTCCCATTCTGATGGTTGTCGATTCACTCTAGTGACTGTTTGTTTTGCCGTGCAGAAGCTGTGGAGTTTGATTAGGTCCCATTTGTCTATTTTGGCTTTTGTTGCCAATGCTTTTGGTGTTTTGTTCATGAAGTCCTTGCCTACTCCTATGTCCTGAACGGTTTTGCCTAGATTTTCTTCTAGGGTTTTTATGGTGTCAGGTCTTACATTTAAGTCTTTAATCCATCTGGAGTTAATTTTAGTGTAAGGTGTCAGGAAGGGGTCCAGTTTCTGCTTTCTGCACATGGCTAGCCAGTTTTCCCAACACCATTTATTAAATAGGGAATCCTTTCCCCATTGCCTGTTTTTGTCTGGTTTATCAAAGATGATATGGTTGTAGATATGTTGTGTTGCCTCCGATGTTTCTGTTCTGTTCCATTGGTCTATATCTCTGTTTTGGTACCAGTACCATGCTGTTTTGATTACTGTAGACTTGTAGTATAGTTTGAAGTCTGGTAGCGTGATGCCTCCCGCTGTGTTCTTTTTGCTTAGAATTGACTTGGCTATGCGGGCCCTTTTTTGGTTCCATATGAAATTCATGGTGTTTTTTTCCAGTTCTATGAAGAAATTCAATGGTAGTTTGATGGGGATAGCATTGAATGTGTAAATTACTTTGGGCAGTATAGCCATTTTCACAATATTGATTCTTCCTAACCACGAACATGGAATGTTTCTCCATCTGTTTGTGTCCTCTCTTATTTCATTGAGCAGGTGTTTGTAGTTTTCCTTAAAGAGGTCCCTTACATTCCTAGTGAGTTGTATTCCTAGGTATTTTATTTTCTTTGTAGCGATTGTGAATGGCAGTTCGTTCTTAATTTGGTTCTCTTTAAGTCTGTTATTGGTGTATAGGAATGCTTGTGATTTTTGCACATTGATTTTATATCCTGAGACTTTGCTGAAGTTGCTTATCAGTTGCAGGAGCTTTTGGGCTGAGGTGATGGGGTCTTCTAGGTATACTATCATGTCGTCTGCAAATAGAGACAATTTGGCTTCCACCTTTCCTATTTGAATACCCTTTATTTCTTTTTCTTGCCTTATTGCTCTGGCTAGAACTTCCAGTACTATGTTGAATAGAAGTGGTGAGAAAGGGCATCCTTGTCTAGTGCCGGATTTCAAAGGGAATGCTTCCAGTTTTTGCCCATTAAGTATGATATTGGCTGTTGGTTTGTCGTAAATAGCTTTTATTACTTTGAGATATGTTCCATCAATACCAAGTTTATTGAGGGTTTTTAGCATAAAGGGCTGTTGAATTTTGTCAAATGCCTTCTCTGCGTCAATTGAGATAATCATGTGGTTTTTGTTTTTGCTTCTGTTTATGTGGTGAATTACATTTATAGACTTGCGTATGTTGAACCAGCCTTGCATGCCCGGGATGAATCCTACTTGATCATGATGGATAAGTTTTGTAATGTGCTGTTGCAATCGATTTGCCAGTATTTTATTGAAGATTTTTGCATCTATGTTCATCATGGATATTGGCCTGAAGTTTTCTTTTCTTGTTGAGTCTCTGCCAGGTTTTGGTATCAGGATGATGTTGGTCTCATAAAATGATTTGGGAAGGGTTCCCTCTTTTTGGTTTATTTGGAATAGTTTCAGAAGGAATGGTACCAGATCCTCTTTGTGTGTCTGGTAGAATTCAGCTGTGAACCCATCTGGACCTGGGCTTTTTTTGTGTGGTAGGCTCTTAATTGCTGCCTCAACTTCTGACCTTGTTATTGGTCTATTCATAGTTTTGGCTTCCTCCTGGTTTAGGCTTGGGAGGACACAGGTGTCCAGGAATTTATCCATTTCTTCCTGATTTACTAGTTTGTGTGCATAGAGTTGTTTGTAGTATTCTCTGATGATGGTTTGAATTTCTGTGGAATCTGTGGTGATTTCCCCTTTATCATTTTTTATTGCATCTATTTGGTTGTTCTCTCTTTTCTTTTTTATCAGTCTGGCTAGTGGTCTGTCTATTTTGTTGATCTTTTCAAAAAACCAGCTCTTAGATTTGTTGATTTTTTGAAGGGTTTTTCTTGTCTCTATCTCCTTCAGTTCTGCTCTGATCTTAGTTATTTCTTGTCTTCGGCTAGGTTTTGAGCTTTTTTGATTTTGCTCCTCTAGCTCTTTCAATTTTGACGATAGGGTGTCAATTTTGGATCTCTCCACTTTTCTCATGTGGGCACTTATTGCTATATATTTTCCTCTACAGACTGCTTTAAATGTGTCCCAGAGATTCTGGTACGTTGTGTCTTCATTCTCGTTGGTTTCAAAGAACTTCTTTATTTCTGCCTTCATTTCATTGTTTATCCAATCAACATTCAAGAGCCAGTTGTTCAGTTTCCATGAAGCTGTGCAGTTCTGAGTTATTTTCTGAATTCTGAGTTCCAACTTGATTGCACTATGGTCTGAGAGACTGTTTGTTATGATTTCCATTGTTTTGCATTTGCTGAGGAGTGCTTTACTTCCAATTATGTGGTCAATTTTGGAGTAGGTGTGATGTGGTGCTGAGAAGAATGTATATTCTGTGGATTTGGGGTGTAGTGTTCTGTAAATGTCTATCAGGTTTGCTTGTTCCAGGTCTGAGTTCAAGTTCTGGATATCCTTGTTAATTTTCTGTCTGGTTGATCTGTCTGCTATTGACAGTGGAGTGTTAAAGTCTCCCACTATTATTGTGTGGGAGTCTAAGTCTCTTTGTAAGTCATTAAGAACTTGCCTTATATATCTGGGTGCTCCTACATTGGGTCCATATATATTTAGAATCGTTAGCTCTTCTTGTTGTATCGATCCTTTTACCATTATGTAGTGATCTTCTTTGTCCCTTTTGATCTTTGTTGCTTTAAAGTCTATTTTATCAGAGATGAGAATTGCAACTCCTGCTTTTTTTTGCTCTCCATTTGCTTGGTAAATCTTCCTCCATCCTTTTATTTTGAGCCTTTGTGTATCTTTGTGTGTGAGGTGGGTTTCCTGGATACAGCACACTAATGGGTTTTGGTTTTTTATCCAATTTGCCAGTCTGTGTCTTTTGATTGGTGCATTTAGCCCATTTACATTCAGGGTTAATATTGTTATGTGTGAATTTGATACTGCCATTTTGATGCTATCTGGCTGTTTTGCCCATTGGTTCATGTACATTCTTCATTTTGTTGATGGTCTTTAGCATTTGGTATGCTTTTAGGATGGCTGGAACTGGTTGTTTCTTTCTATGTGTAGTGCCTCTTTCAGGAGCTCTTGTAAAGCAGGCCTAGTGGTGACAAAATCTCTGAGTACTTGCTTGTTCGTGAAGGATTTTATTTTTCCTTCACTTATGAAGCTCAGTTTGGCTGGATATGAAATTCTGGGTTGAAAGCTCTTTTCTTTAAGGATGTTGAATATTGGCCCCCACTCTCTTCTGGCTTGTAGAGTCTCTGCCGAGAGATCTGCTGTGAGTCTGATGGGCTTCCCTTTGTGGGTGACCCGACCTTTCTCTCTGGCTGCCCTTAGTATTTTCTCCTTCGTTTCAACCCTGGTGAATCTGACGATTATGTGCCTTGGGGTTGCTCTTCTTGCGGAGTATCTTTGTGGTGTTCTCTGTATTTCCTGGAGTTCAGTATTGACCTGTCTTGCTAGGTTGGGGAAATTTTCGTGGATAATATCCTGAAGAGTGTTTTCCAGCTTAGATTCATTCTCTTGATCACATTCTGGTACACCTATCAAACGTAGGTTGGGTCTCTTCACATAGTCCCACATTTCTTGGAGATTTTGTTCATTCCTTTTTGTGCTTTTTTCTTTAATCTTGGTTTCACGTTTTATTTCATTGAGTTGATCTTCAATTTCTGATATTCTTTCTTCTGCTTGGTCAATTCGGCTGTTGAAACTTGTGCATGCTTCACGAAGTTCTCGTGTTGTGTTTTTCAGCTCCTTCAATTCATTCATATTCCTCTCTAAGTTTTCCATTCTTGTTATCAATTCCTCGAATTTTTTTTCAAATCTTTTTTCGAGGTTCTTAGTTTCTTTGCACTGATTTAGAACATGTTCTTTTAGCTCAATGAAGTTTCTCATTATCCACTTTCTGAAGTCTGATTCCGTCATTTCGTCACACTCAGTCTCCGTCCAGCTTTGTTCCCTTGCTGGTGAGGAGTTTTGGTCCTTTGTAGGAGGTGAGGTGTTTTGGTTTCGGGTGTTTTCCTCCTTTTTGCGCTGGTTTCTTCCCATCTTTATGGATTTATCCGCCTGTTGTCTTTGTAGTTGCTGATTTTTCAATTGGGTCTCTGTGTGGATGCTGAGATTGTTGATGATGAAGTATTTCTGTTACTTAGTTTTCCTTCTAGTGGTCTAGCCCCTCTGCTGTATGAGTGCTGAGGTCCACTCCAGTCCCTGTTTGTCTGGAGTATACCTGTAGCAGCTGTGGGAGAGTGAGGAATGATACCAGTTTCTTCTTCTACTGTCTTTGTTCCAGAATGATGCCCGCCAAATGTCAGTCTGATTAGTCCTTTTTTTTTGCGGTGACTCTTTGGATATACAGGGGTCAGGGAGCTGCTTAAGGAGACGGTTTGTGCTTTATAGTAGGTCCAGTGCTGAGCTGTGAGCTCCGTTGTTCATTCAGGGTTGTTGGGAGGTTGTTTATGTCTGCTGCAATAGAACTCATAAAACACCACCCTTTTATTTCCCCCCCTTATATGCACTGTTTCAGGGAGTTGGGGCTTTCTTTATGAGTATCTGTTGCACTGTCCTGCCCCACTAGGTGGCAGTCTATTCACTATTTGCCTGCCGGGGCTCTGACCTGCTAGGGAGGTTCTGTCCTGTTGCTGCTGGGCTCCCTTCTGCTGTGGAGAGCTCCCGTCTCCTGGGAGTCTCTCTGTTATGGCAGGTTGCCTCGGCAACGGCAGGCTGCTTTGGCCCTGGGCGGTACTTCAATAGGGGCGGATTGTGTCAGCGGTGGTGGACGCCCCTCCCTCACCAGGCTGCACCGTCCTAGATGCCGGCAGCAAAACTCTCAGCGCCAAGCGTCTCCAGTCATTGCCCTGCTTGTCCCTGTGAGGGTGTGACCCGCTGAGCCCGATTACCCAGCTCCCTGCCTCAGAGTCCGTCCCCTCTCTCTCTCCCTCCCTCTCCGCGAGCTTAAAGATCGACTCTCTCACTGGCGCCCCAGGAGCCTGCCGATAGGGCACTGGGATCCGTGCGATCTCCCGTGCCGCTGCCCACTTCACCAGCTCAGATCACGCTTCCCAGGAAACTCCCAGGAAACTCCTGGTCTGGCTCACTGTCCAAGTCCCGTTCAATCAAATGGACGCGCCAATCTGCCCTTCAAACTCTCAGATTGCCGGTTTAACAGGGCGCCCAGACCAGTGAGTTCCGTGCCGGGTCCTGCTGCGGCACCGGCCAAAGCGGCGCCGGCCAAAGCCGCCGCGCCAGAGGGCTGCGTTAGCCGGTTTTACTTTACTAGCGTCCTGTGGGACTTTCAACGCTCTGTGGGCTAGAAAAGTCCATCCGAGAATGCGGCTAGGACTCACCCTCTGCTCCGTCACTGAGAGCTGCAATCCTGAGTCGCTTCTACGACGCCATCTTGCCGGTCTCCCCCTACATATACTTTTTTTTATGAGTCTGGGAAGTTGAGTAAAAGCTCTCTGGGCTGTCAAAGCTTTCCCTTCTGTGCTCAAGAAGGAGATATGAAGACATGAGTAAGTTACTTTCATTCCTAAGACTTGAGTCATCTCATCTGTGGAAATCGGGTGCCTGGGTTCCATGATTTCTAAAGTCCTATCTAACTCCACCATTCTGTAATTCTAACTCTTGACATTTTTGGTAACCACAGAACATTCTAATGAAGAAACAGCATATTGTCCCTCATTACCTTAGGGGAAACTCTCGTTAACTGGCAGATTGACATGTCTAATTGCAGCTGCCACTCACTCAAACCTTAATACGGATATAGGGTTTTATTTGTTCATAGTGGAGTTGTGGGGAAACATAATGTTTCTATGAACATTTCACTATTTATTTTGCTAAAGTATTTTGAACTTATCAGCTCTGATAAATAATATGTTAACATTAATCTTATTATAAGGTAATAGTATATTTTTTGAGCTTAAATTCAAAAGAATCCCAAGTGACTTAGTAAGAGAAATTCTATGTGAATTTATGTGTGTGTGTGTCTGCACATGCACATATGAGTGTATGAAGTTTCGCAACAGCAATAGAAGTTGTGATCATATCACAAATTCAGTGACTTTCATATTCTTCCCTTTTAATCCAGAGTAAAGTATTGTGGTCTGACGGATCTCTTTGATTTATAAATCTGATGATACTTCTCTTTGCTTAGGGGTTTCAAATTACCTTTGTATGAAGTGCAAACTTCTTAACATAAAATAAAATACACCTCAATACCAGAATTTGTTAGCCTGTATAAGCTTTATGGCCACTGTTCCTCTATCTGATACAATCTAAAATCCAGCTATTCTGACCTACTTTTGAATGCCTGAATTTTCTGTTTTCTTTCCAGTGTTAAGCCTTTTCAGTGTCTGTCTCCTTTGGCAGAAGTACCTTTCCCTTGCCTCCTTTCCCGTGAACTCCTTTTCATTCAGGTGTCAGCTAGGTACATTTGATTTTCAATGAAGGGGATTATAATTCTTTCATAATATCAGTTCTGCATCTGACCACAAAGGCAGACTAAAGATTCTAATTAATTATTAATTAATTAACTAATTTATAATTATGGAGCATCTACCACTGTGTAAAAGTGTCACATAAATAGGAACAAGATATAAACCCTTGTTAAAGAAAGAAATGTGGAAAACACACACATTAATATTATAGAATATCACATGTGAAATCCAAATGCTATCAAGGTTTAGAATAGAGGGAGTTACGTTTTGTTAAATGTAGGAAGCAATTTATTTTGATATGATCATATTTAAAGTTTCCAAGCTGTAGTGGCCCCAAAGACCTTTAGCTCTGAAAGGTACCTCTCAGGCTACCCTTGGGTGATTGGCCAAAGATCAAATGAGGGGGTCTGAGATCCCCAAATTCCAGTTCATTTGGAGTAGCTCCACTTTATTCTGTGGCTTAAATTTGAAAACCACTGATGTTTTCACTGAAATAATGGTATATTATGACATTAATGGATATTCTCAAGGTGTTTTTCACTTTCAAGAAAATTGATGTATAACAAATGTATCCTCTTAAAGCTGCACTTATTTCCCAAGTAACTGACATGAAATAGTGATTCATCAGTTCATGGCCATAAATGATACTGAGGCAACTCAAGGCACTATACACTTCTCAGGTGCATTCTTTTATTAGTATTTATCAGAAATTACATATAGCATTGTGATGTTTAAGAACAGCTCAGTACCCTATGTTAATTGCAAACATGTCAATATTTTGTAGCAGGTATTCTGGGTTTTGAAGCAGGAGAAAAGGATATTGAACTTAAGAACGACAATTTCCTGAAATACCTATGGAAGAAAAATGACATCTACAGTACGAAAAATTAACTACAGTACAACTGACCTATGAACTCCACAGGGCTGAACTCTGCAGGTCTACATATACACAGCTGATTTTTCAACCAAAGGCCATTTGGAAGTACAGTCTTCTCAGGATGCAAAATGTGCATATTCATAGGGCATACTTTCTGTAAATGTGTGTTATGTAAGGCTGACTGCTGGACTTGAGTATGTGCAGATTTGGGTAGACCTAGGGGTTCAGTAATCAATCCCCCAGGTATACTGAGGGACTATATTTCCTTCACTTGAATACATGTCATAGTACATGATTTAAGCTACTTTTGTTTTCTGTCTTAATCCTGTTTTAAACTAAACTAAGTATACTTCTTCAGGATTCAAGTGTTCACTGTATGAGGTAAATTAACTCTTCCAGTGCTCTAGGGTAGCAATTAATGCCCCAGAGGAGGTAAATTACTAAATGGTACCCCACAGCTTTCAGAAGACTGATTCTGCCTCAAATGGTTATGTTACTCTCTGGTAGAGAGTAGATTACTCTCAACGGTTCTTTATAGGTCAGGATCCATTTTCAAGTGGGAAATTAGATTTCATTTTATTGACAAGCTAAAGCTTCTGAAGTGTGTCATACAATAGACATGATAAGCCTATTGAAGACATAAATGTTGGTTATGGAAGCTCAAAAATACAGTAAATAAATATGAAGACATGAAACAGAATATTGGACAGTATTGTACATTTAAAATTAGGTAAGCAAGTGATTACATAAGATTTGTATTTTACCATTAGCTGGAAGTTTATATCTTTACTTAGAAGCATAGACTATTTGTGTTACTGCACAGAATCACAGATAGTATTCATTCCTCTCTTCATTTATTATAAAATATATAGATATATAGAAATGCAGAAGACGTTTACTCTCATCTGTTTATGCATGGATTTGTGTGTATTGCTTAAATACTCTCACCGATTTCATACCATGATTTTTCTATGGATCTTACTCTTAAGAAATTTTACTTTATTTTGAAGTAAAAACTACTTTGCTATATTTTATTTGCTCATTAAGGTACAAATAGTTTTGAGTGCCTATTAAGTGTGAGGCACTAAGTAGTAAAATCAAAGTCTGGAATCCTGCCTTCTTGAGCTTTATATTCTAACAGAGAAGACCAGAAACAAAGCTAATGTAAATTATTACATTGTGAAAAGTGCAATGAGGAAAACAGGTAAGATATGAGGTCCAAGGTAGACAGCAGCTGGGGTCAGGGAGGTGGGCAGCAGCCACAGATGAAGTCACCAGTGAGCACCTGCTTCATAAGAAGACACGCTTAGTGCCGAAGAATGTGAAGGAGCAGCCTGTCAACAGCAGAATGGGGTGGAGTGAATATATGCAAAATCCCCTGAGGCAAGAAAGATGTTTTTGTATCTGAGGAACTTCAAAAAGACCCATGTGACTGGAACAAGCAGGGTACTATAAGTTCAGATGGAGGGGAAAGTTGGTGTCAGGTCACGTAAGGCCTTGTAAGCTAAAACAAAGAAGCTGTATTCTATTCTCAGTAAAGTGGAGGAAGGGTTTTAGATAGGAGAGTGACATAATCTGAATTATAGCAAAAATAGCAATGATATTAAATATTCAGATAGCACTTATTATATATCAGAAAATAGCAATGATATTAAATATTCACATAGCACTTATAATAGGCCAGACGTTTTTCTAAGGATTCAACATGTACTGATTTTTTCCAATAACCTTAAGAAATAGGACTAAAGCGCAGAGGAATTACATGATTTCCATGAAGCTGTGGAGCTAGGATGTTGCAGAACCAGGATTCAAGCCTGGGCAGTCACTTACCTATGTGGTAGCTATGGTTCTATGGATCTAGCTCTATCATCTATCTACCGTCTCTATTACCAATCTATCTGCATCGATAATTTATCTGTTAAAAGATGTGCATAAGCATCATAAAATGGCATTTACAGTCATGGGAATAGATTATGATTTTCAGAGAAATAGTTGTTAGAACACTTAGAAGTGAGCCCTGAGTGACCTCTAAGAGTAGAGACTGGGTAGAACAATGAAACCATCAAAAGAAATTAGAATTAGTAACCAGTAATAAGAGGAAACTCAGGAGGAAGAGGTGGCGAGGAGCTGAGATAGGGGAGAGTCCTAAGACAAAATCAGAGGTCAATTCTGCTGAGAGTTGAGTCGAATGACGTGAGAACATCTGTTAGATTGCATTGTGGGAAGTGTCCATGACCCTGAGAAGGGTTTTCATGAAGTAGGAAGTTGACATACGAGATCAAGGGTGAATGAGAGAGAATGTTGATGTAGAATAGGTAGGCAGCTCTTTAGAATTTGCTGTTGGAATAAAAGGGAAAAACAGCTGCAGAAGAATAGTGGGTGGAGGGAGAACAGGGAACCACTACGGATGCAGAAGAGAAAATGCTAATGAACATGTTGGATGTGTAGACCTTCTTGAAGGGACAAAGCAAGAGAGAATTGCAAGAAAAAAATGGAAGGTTCAGCTGTTGATGGAAGAGGGACATTCCTTGATCATCATACAAGACACAAAAGAGGCTCTCAGGGATGATAAAGGATGGAAAACAGCGAACCATGAGTAAGCTCTAGGACTGTTTGTAAGGAACCACACTCTATGGTAAATGTTTTACATGTGCTATTTCAATTAATTCTTTCAAAATTTTAAAACGTTATTTAAAAAAAATTTTAATTGACAGCCAGTGGAACTTAGGCTCAGAAGAATTAAGTGATATGCCCCAAATTTCAGATCCACTAATTATTGGAGCTGAAAAATGAAGGCAATCAGCATCACTCCAAAGCCAGATTGGAGAGCTAAAAATTTACTCAGTTACTGACCAGTCAGTTTGAAGCCCAGAAAACTACGGCTGCCTTACAGAGTATATGCACCTTACTGCTGATGACAGGGTTTGGTTTAGAACACAATTCTCTTGACTCCTAGTCTAGTATTCTTTCCACTGTACTTATCTATTTTTTCCATTGCTTTAAAGGCAGGATACATTTTAAAATAGAATATTTGAGTATTGATTATAAACTTTATTCACTAAAAATATAGTGGTAATTTGGAGAGGAAATTGTAATAACCAAAATTATGAGAATCAAATATAATTGGTTTTCAGGAGAGAAAAAAATAAGTTAAAGGACTCTGTATGACTCCTATAAATTCTCCTAGTGAGAACACCAAGTATATACAATTAGCTGAAAAAAAGAATTTTCCAAGTGCATTATTAACTTTAAATCAGAACACTAGGGTAATTAGACACAGCCTATTTATGTATGGAAAAACACAATGAAGGACAACATTCTGCTTTTTGGAACACACATACTCCATAGGATCCTTTGAGCATGCAATGCAGAGGAAGTTTAATCCTTCTGTTAATAAATCTGATTAAAAATAGCAGTGGCAATTTTTCAAAAGTTATGCGTGTGTGTTTGTTAAATATTTATTCCCAACATAATGGTATTTTAATCTTTAATTTTATTCTTATAAATGGTTGTCAAATTTACAAGTTCTTACTGTAAAATCCCAAGAGAACTTTTAAATTCCATGCGAAAACTATATGCTTGTTTTTTTTTTTTTTCTTTTAACTTTTATTTTCAGTTCAGGGGTACATGTGCAGGTTTGTTACATAGGTAAACTCGTGTCATGGGGGTTTGTCATACAGAGTATTTCATCATCCAGGTACTAAACTTAGTATTTAATAGGTATTTTTTCCTGATCCTCTCCTTCCTCCTGCCTTCTACTCTCAGTAGGCCCCAGTCCTGTTGTTCCCCCTCTTTGTGCCCATGTGTTCTCATCATTTAGCACACATGTACAAGTGAGAACATGCAGTATTTGGTTTTTCATTCCTGTGTGAGTTTGCTAAGGAAAATGGTCTCCAGCGTCATCCATGTTGCTGCCATGATCTCAGCCTTTTTATGGTTGCAAAGTATTTCATGGTGTATATGTATCACATTTTCTTTATGCATTCTACCTTTGGGTATTTATTGATTCTGTGTCTTTGCTATTGTGAATAGTGCTGTGATGAACATGTGTGTGCCTGTGTCTTTATGTCAGCATTCTTTTTTTTTAATTTTTTTAATTTTTATTGCATTATAGGTTTTATTCAATCTTACTATTCGTTGTATACTTTCACTCTAATTATGCAAAAGCAGCATCCTGAAGATATTTTTGTTTGTTTTCTTTCTTTTATCCCACTGCCTCTAATACACCACTTCACACGCACATCTTTTACTCTAGCCATTGTGAGTTATCATAACCATTTCTACCCAGAGTTCAAAGAGCTTAATACAGGTGCAACCACACAGCACATCCACTCAGATCCTGCAGACTTTGCTTCTCTCTAAGGATCCTCAGCAGGGCTCACAGGCTTGAGCCCCTGTCCCTCAAAACGGTGGCCTAATTGATAATACTACTTATATTGGTTTTTCTTTTTCCTTTTCATTCCCTCATTCCTCACACATGCTCTCCAGGATGACAATTCCAAATAAACTAAGCACTTGACCCAGGCTCAAACACTGATGGTAATTAAATTTCTACCTGCAGAAGCATAAAGGGCAGATACCTGTGTCTTTACTTTTCATATCCAAGTGCCAAAATGATTCTTACTTTATAAAAACATTCACAGATGCACACAGAACCTTTTATGTCAGTATTGTTTACAACTACTTGTCTAGGTTTGTGATTTTATGAAACAAATGTTTTACATTATTTAAAATCCTAGAATTAACTCAATATACAAAAATGAAAAATTTGACTATAATACGGTAATGAGGCAGTTGTGTTTTGTTTAAATCAATCACATGGTCAATTGAAATTTACAAAAGAGCCTGGGGAAATCCCTTTTTGATATCTACCATTAGATATGAAAACAAGTCTATTAATTTAATAAGCCAGAAATAAATCAAAGGTGCTGCTTTAATTGGAAGTGGAAATGAGTAAGTGTGCAAAATAACTGAAGTTGGGCTAATAATAAATATAAACTGGGGACAAATTAATCATTGTTCAACACTACCTAGTAAACATCTATGTGTGCCTTTTCCTGTGTTAAACCAGTGGGACTATGCCTAATTGCAATTATAAATGGAAGAAATCTTACGATCTATAACAATGCTATACATTAAAAAGGAGTATTGGCACTAACTAATAGAGTCTATTATAATGGGAGTATCCTCATTTTTACTTCAGTTTTCTTCTCATTATATAATTTGCTATGTCAGATTCAGATGAGGTAAAGAGGGATGTAGCTATGGATATCGATAGATATGCACAGGTATATTTTATATACACACAGAGATATTTGCATACTGATGGTGATTTTTGTGTATAAAAAGTGATAATGTATATTCTACTAGATTTAATCATTTTCATAGTCCTGTGAAATTGCGAAAATTTAGAGCTGATAATTTTTAAAGATAATTTTTACTCATTAGTCTAGATTTTTTTAAATGCCCTAATTGTATGTTTGTTGGCCTCATGTATGTCTTCTTTTGTAAAGTTTCTGTTCATATCCTTTGCCCATTTTTGACTGGGCTTGTTTGTTTTTTTTCTGTAAATCTGTTTGAGTTCTTTGTAAATTCTGGATATCAGCCCTTTGTCAGATGTGTAAACTGCAAAGATTTTTTCCCATTCTGATGGTTGCCGATTCACTCTAGTGACTGTTTCTTTTGCTGTGCAGAAGCTGTGGAGTTTGATTAGGTCCCATTTGTCTATTTTGGCTTTTGTTGCCAATGCTTTTGGTGTTTTGGTCATGAAGTCCTTGCCTACTCCTATGTCTCATCATCACTGGTCATTAGAGAGATGCAAATCAAAACCACATTGAGATATCATCTCACACCAGTTAGAATGGCGATCATTAAAAAATCTGGGGACAGCAGATGCTGGAGAGGATGTGGAGAAATAGGAACACTCTTACACTGTTGGTGGGAGTGTAAATTAGTTCAACCATTGTGGAAGACAGTGTGGCGATTCCTCAGGGACCTAGAAATAGAAATTCCATTTGACCCAGCAATCCCATTACTGGGTATCTATCCAAAAGACTATAAATCGTTCTACTATAAGGACACATGCACACGAATGTTCATTGCAGCACTGTTTACAATAGCAAAGACCTGGAACCAACCCAAATGCCCATCGATGATAGACTGGACTGGGAAAATGTGGCACATATACACCATGGAATATTATGCAGCAATCAAAAATGATGAGTTTGTGTCCTTTGTAAGGACATGGATGAATCTGGAGAACATCATTCTCAGCAAACTGACACAAGAACAGAAAAAGAAATACCGCATATACTCACTCATAGGTGGGTGAGAAAAGTGAGAACACATGGACAGAGAGGGGCAGTCTACTATACACTGGGGACTGTTGGGGGAAATGGGGGAGGGACAGCGGGGGGGCTGGGGGGGGATAGCCTGGGGATGAATACCAAGTGTGGGTGAAGGGGAGGAAGGCAGCAAAACACACTGCCATGTGTGTACCTATGCAACTATCTTGCACATTCTGCACATGTACCCCAAAACCTATAATGCAATAAAAATTAAAAAAAATAAAAAATAAAAAAATAAAAAAAATAAAAATAGTTCTATGATAAAAAAAATGCCCTAATTGTAAATACATTTTGATTTTTTGTGATGTACTTCTAATAATATTTTTCTAATCAATTGTAAGTTATTAGAGTATTAAACACTTTAAGAAGTATAAGTTATTAAACACCATTTATCTGGATGAGGTATGTCAATTGCTTTGAATCTGCAGGGAAGAAATTGTATATCACATTACTCTTCAGACAACAATAATAAGAAGTAAACCTACAAACACCATTAAAACTTTAAAAAAAATTATTTGCAAAAAGTATTTTTGAAATCAGACAATGGGCCCAGGAAGACCAATAGGATGTGTGCTCAAAACTGGTCTTTCATGTATGTTTATGTGTTCGACTTGTCCATCCATTGACAGCTCCACCTGTCTTGGAGATATTGTCCATCATTTATTTATGTGCAGAGAGACTAGAGTCTGAATTTATTTTCATTTCAGACATGTACTGAATACAAGAATCATGGAAAACATTTTGAGCTAAGATACATTCTTTTTCTGAAAAGGGAAGTTGTACTCCACAGGCATCTTGGAGCCTTGCAGCTCAGATCTACTTTTGGAAAATGATATAAATTTCATAGATAATCCCCTGATCCATTTTTAGACAGATCTCAACATTTTGTTGGGTCAAGTTATGAAACAAAATCTTATACGTGTTTTCTCAATTGTATCTTTCCTTGAAAGACTATAGTTAATTTCAAAATAGACAGTATATGAAAACAGCCACTTTGAGAAGTATCAGTTAAACTCCAGCATTGTATGAGAACCAGAGAACAAACAACATTCTCGTCTCTGCCAAAATTTTCTAGGAGAGTGCATGATTTCTTCCTTTAGCCAAGGTAATTCATTGTTGATGAGTAATATCATGGATGCTCATGTTTATGGAAAGTACTGTGTTGATCACACATTGTACTACCTGCTTTATACAAATCATCTAATTTAATCCTCGTAAAAATGCCATGGGGTAATTATTATCAAACATATTTTAAGTTAAGTAACCTACTTACTTATCTTGTAAGCAGCAGAGCCAATGCTGTTGTACATTTCATTCTATGCCTGCGTGATTCAGAAAAATAAAACAAAATCATGTAAGCCTTTGGTGTTCTTATATATCAAAAACCAATTTCTTTAATATAAGAGTTTAAAAAGCTGCATGTAATACTGACCATAGATAAAACAAAGTGATATGAAAATAGATTGAAAGGAAATTTGTTACTATTAGGAAGCAATCAAATAATGGGGATAAAACAAGCATAGATATTCCTCATCTCTGTATAGACGACATTTTACAGAGTCCTTTGAGATACTTTAATTTAATTTTATTTTTTCAAATTTTTCATGTCTAAGTTATCTATTCCTCTCAGTGTATTCTATACGTAGTTCCGTTGCCTTTTCTCTTGCTAACACAGAAACCCATTAAAAATTTAAATTAACGGACATTGTAATTACATCTTCCTCCTTACTACTAATAAAAATTTATATACTATGTATATGAATATGTATCTGAATAACTATTTCAATATTAATATATGAGGAGATAAAATAAATTTTTATTTATTTTATAAACATTATAAACATTAATGTTTATCTAAACATTAGCTTGGCACAGGCCTTTTAAAGAAAGCAGAGTGAGGACTCCCTGGCCAGTGTCCCCTACCATCTCTTCTACCCACCTTCTTTTCTCTCATAGAAGTAAGACTCCATTTCATCAAAGGTTGAACCTTCCATTTCATCCCTGAATTCTCTCTTGCTTTGAGTTCTCAGTTACATCTATGTTAGATATCACCTGCTCCTCTGCATCCCCAATTCCCTTTTCCCTCATCAGCATACCTGATGCTCTGTCCTTACACACCTTTGCATGTGTTTGTTTTCTCCCTTGATCACATACTCCTCTTCAGCTATTGCTCTCTTTATATTCAAAATCCCAGCCAAGTAAAATAAATAGATACCTCCAAAACATAAATGAATTAATCAGCTTGAAGTACTGTATATATTTTCACACACACACACGACAAATAAGTTAACTAACTGGAAATATATGCAATGAAGTTAGTGAATTAGCAGATGAGAAAAACAGCTCAGATTTGTGTGTATGGTCTGGTATGGCATGGCATGGTATGCTAAGGTGTGCTGTGCTGTGCTATGTTGTGCTGTGCTGTGAATGGTAGGTATGGTATGGTATCATATGGTACCACAAGATCTAGTGTTTAGAGCTGGCTCTGCCAGTCATCTATCCCTTTGATGCTGATCAAATCACACAAAATTAGTTTCTTCATCTGTAAGAAAGGCTTCTCTTGTTACTCAGAGTTGCTGTTCCAGTCAAAAATAATATGTTAACTTATGATAGAGACCTTGATAAACTGTGTGAACCTTAAATGATACAAAGGTAGTAAGACGACACAACCTTTCAATGAGATAAGCGTTCTAGTGATTCTTCAGTTTTCATAAAGTCATTTCCTATCCCCAGGTTTGTTTATTTTTGCAGCTCCACATTTACCTAGAATAAGAATTGCTATATTCTAAGTAATTTTTGAGGAGTATGATATCAAATATCATTACTACTTGATTCTTCAGTGGAGAAAAATTATATATATATTCTTTTAATCAATATTGTTTCTTCTTTTTGCCATATATATATGGATGCTTGCCTAAACAATATGCCATTCTTCCATACTTTTAGACACCATAACTTGTATTGTTGAATTAAGCCAGGAGGTCAAAAAGCTTGAAATTAACCATAGTACTTCCCTATAAAATATATTTTTAATTATATTAAATAAAATTTGGAATAAAAGCATTATATATGTATATAAAGTTATAACTCTTCATTCATTTTTGTCAGTCAGTCTCATTCTTGTTTTATTGTACTTCCAAATCTTCATTTTATCTTTTGGATCATTTTCCTTTGCCAGCATTACTTTTCTTTAGGGGTGTGTGTGTGTGTGTGTGTGTGTTTTAAAAAGGCCGTAAGATGAAAACAGCAAGAAGTCTCTCTCCTAAATATGAACCCTAAATTTTGGTTTCTTTCCCACAGGAGGTCATCTTGTGGATCTAATAATATTACGAAGTTATTCTCTTTTTGATGGACATTTAGGAATGTTTTGATTTGTACAGTAATTCAAGTTGCAAGAAACAGGCACACATATTTTGCAAGTACATCTGTAGAATATGTTATAAAAAATGTAAAGTGCACTATTTGTTCTTTAATCGATGATATGGGCATTCTTTGATAGATGCTGCAGTATTGTCTTCTAATAAGTCATAGGAATTTACGTTTTCAACTAAAATGTATAACAGTTCTCGTTTATTCACATGCTTTAACAGAAAGGACTTTTGATTTCTATCCACTGAATGCTGAAAAATAGTAAGTTATATATTAAATTCGTATTTACCTTCACATGTGTACAGTGGAACACTGAGTGTATCTTTAAAAGCTGCTTGGATTTTTAGAATCTGTAATCTGTGCTTTACTCATTTTCTTTATTGGCTGTTGGTTATTTTTTTATTGATTTGATGCCCCTTTCTTGTTTGGAAAATAAGATTTTTATAATATATCACATTTATCACAAATTACTGTTTATCTTTGACTTTTCTTATTGAATTTTGACATACACAAATTGCTAGTATTTATTCTTTTTATCAGTATTGTCTTTGTTAGTTCCTGGATTTGGGATATGCTTAGAAGAGTTTATCCTAAACAAAGACTGGTGCACTTTTTATTTATTTTCATGTTTAAATCATTGCTAAATCTGTAATTTATTCTGGAGTAAGAAGTGAAGTAGAGCTCTAACTTTATTTTTATTTTGTTTTGTTGTTATTGCTGTTTTTTCTTCTAGATTTCTTATCTAGCTGTATAAAAACCAATGATTGAAAAAAAACACACAGTTTTTTCTTCCTGGGTGTGGTGGTTTATACCTATAATCCCAGCATTTTGGAAGGCCAAGGAGGGTGGATCACTTGAGGTCAGGATTTCCAAACCAGCCTGGCCTATATGGTGAAACTCTGTCTCTACTGAAAAAAAAAAAATTAGCTGGGCATGATAGTGTCTGTAATCCCAGGTACTTGGGAGACTGAGGCAGAAGATTCATATGAACCCAGGATGCGGAGGTTGCAGTGAGCCAAAATTATGACACTGTACTCCAGCCTGGGGGACAAAGTGAGACTCCTTTTCCCCAAAAAATAAGAGGCAGCAGCAGAAGAAAAGAACATGTTTTCTTAATGATTTACACTGTCACAATTATTATTAATTAATTAAATATTTGTGCATTTTACCAGATTTCGAGACTTTGTGTTATTTGTTTGTCTATTCAGACACCAGCACCAAACTGTGAATTAATACAGCCTTAAAATATGCTGAAACATTGGTAGCACTAGTCACCACTCAGTAATATTCTTTTCCTTTGAATACTAAATTTTTATGTAAATTTTAGTATCAGTATCCCTTGTTCCAAAAGAATCCCCAAAATCATGAAGAGAAAGACAAATGAAAGAACTTTCCATTATTTGTATGTCAAACATGTGTATTTATAGAATAATTTGATGATTAATATTTGTTATGTTTATAATATGGATTCGTATCCTAAATGTGCAAAAGTCCACTTTTACACATATCTTAATAAAGTTTTAAGATTTGTTTATTGAGATATATCAAATTTATTGCTAATTTAAAAACTTGATAGTCTAGCTATATTGTAAATTGTATTTTCCTGAATTATGTTTCAATACTAAATGTTGTTTGTATATGATAGCTAAGAATATTAAAAATTTCAATTTATATTTGGTATTTGAGCTGAATTATTCTATAATATGTAGTAATGATTTTCTTTATTTTCAATTTTCTGTATAGCCAATTATACTGTAATTATTGTTATAACTTTATAATTCTGCTCCATTCATTTTCTGGTGTGCATCTGCTATTTCATCGTTTTTGCCTATGCATTACCCTTGCAAAATGTTAAATAACAGTGGTGATTGGAAACCTCAATAGCAAGGCTTTTGCTTCTTTAACAACACACAGTGTTAAAATGTAACTCTCTCGTTCTATGTGTATATTTACATATCTTTTTTTAACTTATTTAAGTTATTTTGCAATATAATATATGCCTGTATTCATTCTTTTATTCCATTTAAAAATATTTTGCCAGCTAGGTGCAGTGGCCTCACGGCTGTAATCTCAGCATTTTGAGAGGCCGAGGTGGGCGGATCATCGGATGTCAGGAGTTTAAGACCATCCTGATCAACATGGTGAAACTCCATCTCTACTAAAAAAAAAAAAAAAATACAAAAATTAGCCAGGCATAGTGGCACATGCCTGTAAGTCTAGCTACTCACCACTGCACTCCAGCCTGGGTGACAGAGCGTGACTCCATCTCACAAAAAAAAACATTGCATATATACAATTTTTAACATATCTTATTGTCTTAATTAGAGGAGTCAGAGAGAAATAAAGATAATTGTAAAGACTCTGTATTTACAAAATAGGATAATGGATAGGATATTAGTTGGGGACAGAACGAGTGGAAAGAACAGATGTTAAAATCTATCTCAATTAAGAAGCAACCTTAAGGTCCCTTTATAATGCTCTCAGTACTCAGTGTTACACTGATCATATCTTTACCTTGAGTAACTAATAAGAAGTAGAATAATTACCTATGCAGACTTGCTAAAGAGGTTTTATAAATTTCTAATTTCTTTTCAGTCAATGCCATAGAATAACTTTTATGTATTATAAATGGTTTTCAGAGAAGCAGAATTACTAACACTTAAATGGACACAAAAAGATAACAAACCAAAAATAGATAAACAAAGAAAACACTGGCACTGGTCTACTTTTTAATTTATTTGATTACCTGTATTACATTCCTCCATTTACATGAACAAAGAAAAGTTTATTGAAAAGTTTTCCACATATTTTAAAAGCAACTGAAACTGATTTTTAGTTTCCATGAAGTAATGGTATTTTCATGTTCCCAAATGGTCACTACAAATTAAGAGGAGAGTAAGAAGGAATATAAGCTCTATTGTTCATAAAACTAGAAGAACCCTACAGGAAGACCAGGAGTGAAGGAGGGTTGATAACTTACTTAGCAGAGTTGAGGAAGATCTACTTCAGGATTCTCCAAAGGAGGTAAGCTCAGATCATTTGAAGAATGCTAAGGATGTGAAGACACTGAAGGCACCTAAAAGAAGGTGCTTGGAAAGAAGTGGAGGTGCAGAAAGGCTTTTTACCCTCAAGTTTATACAAGAGACAATAGTTCCCCAGGTTCTCAACACAAATCTTGCTCATTCAGATGACTGCCCATCTTCCAGCTGTCTATGAGACAGATTGCATATTACCTGAGAAAATTGTATGAGGAGCTCCAGGTAGAGGCATATGATAATAAGAAGGGGTGAGACTTGTAGAAGAAAATTAAAACATTAAGAGAAAGTGAGCACATTGAATGGTAAGATTGTCCACCTCACTGTACCTCAGAAACATGGCAGACATTGAAAATTCTTCTCAGGGTAAATAGATCTACCTTGGAGAAAGGACACTTAACTGTAGACATTGGAGATTTGCCACAAATATCTAAATAACCAATCTTTACAACCACGAAACCGTGAAGTGGGCACCATTCTCTTCAATATCACAGAATCTGTATGTAGCTATTTGGTGCCTCATCGTAAGCCAGAAAAAGACTTCTAAGCATCTCCAGGCATTTGAAGAAATCTTCAGATATAAAATGAGAGATAGAAACTATATACAAAAAAATAAGAGGAACTTATTGCACACACATGCACACACACATATTTAGGAATGAGGTAAAAGCATGGAAGGAAGCAAAGTGAAAGAAGATATGTCTTTATGAAAGCAGAATTTTCTTTTTTAAAAAATATTAGAAATATGTTGGAAAAAAGGAGGCAATCTCCCATAAAATACAACAGAAAGATAAAGGGATAAGTACATGGAGTATAAACTCACAAGGTCCAAAATCCTAGAAATAAGATTCTTGGAAGAAGGAAGCAGAAAAAAATGGTGGTAAGAAATTATCATAAATATAACAGAGAAAATATCCCCAAGATTGACAGATACACATGTCCAGATATAAAACATAATTGAGAAATTTTTTAGAATAGGAGAATGTTGGGAAGATCCACAATGCTTCCAGAAATAAAACATCCCTTGCACGTTATCTGGGATTTTATCAGAAACACCATTCTGGAAATTTGAAGTAACTCGATAAAATCTTTCAAAAAGTTGAAGGAAAATAGTATTTAATCACATTCCTAAACATGTTTGAGAATGTATTAAAACATTTTCAGTCATGCAGTTTTTCAAAATGTATGTGTATATGCTTTTTCTGGTCCAAGGATGTATTTCATTTAAACAGCGGTGTCAACCAAGAAAGCAAGGTATGTAAAATAGTCGAAGTGGTTGCCTTTGGGAAGCAAAAGAGACAGGAAAGATAATGGTTACACACCTAGAGCTTGCTTTGATTTTTTGTTTATACTTTTAATCATATTTGACTTTTAAAGTTGTATATGTGATTATGAAAAAATAAAAGTAGCTTTAACATAAAGAAACTCCGTCTCTACTGAATATACCAAAAAAATTAGCTGGGCATGGTGGCACCCACCTGCAATCCCAGCTAGTGAGGAGGCTGAGGCAGGAGAATCACTCCAACCCAGGAGGCAGAGGTTGCAGTGAGCCAAGATCACATGACTGCACTCCAGCCCAGGCAACAGAGTGAGACACCATTTCAAAAAAAAAAAAAAAACAAAAACAAAACAAAACAAAAAAAAAAACCAACTTCTAATTCAAAAAGAAGTTAATTAAAAAGTCTAAAATCACCAATGATAAAGAACTTCCAAATTTAAAGCATTTATGATGTGCACAGATTTTACCAGAAATTCACTCACAAATCTGAGCAATATTGATAGTCATAGAAATATTTAATATCTTCTCACTAAATGCATTGTATATATCCTCACTGTTAAAAGATCAAATTATCCTTATACTTACATAAATATGCTACAAAAGTTAATAGGAACGGAATGACTAGAAAGATATTCACAAGAGGCCACATTGTCATTAAAAATTCACTGTAGCTGTGAGGAAGTATTTAAGGAAAGATCATGTTCTTAGTAGGAGGCCTTTGATGTAGCTGAATAAGTGTGTAACTGATGTGACCAGAACCTTTTTAATTGACGTTTACAATGAAAGCAAATCTTCTGGGCTCCTCATCTGGGTCAGAGGGGACATGGAAAATTAAATAGTGTTTTAGCTTTTTCTAAAGCATATAAAGATAATCAAACAGGGGCATCTTTTAAAATCTATTTGTGAGTGATGCCATTCATACGGATTAAAATAGATAATACTTGAATATATGTGGTTTTGGTGTATTTTAAAGGTCTTTTCAACAATTTTATGACATTATAAATGGAATTTACAACTGAGAATGTGAATGTGAAACTACAGAATTTGTTTCAAATCTTGTGAAGTATTATCAGATATTTATGCTGATATGCTAGTTCATATATATTTCCCTGAAGAAAATATATTAAATGGTCATTCAGATATTATTTCAACTGCTGATAGAACCACAAAGAAACACGTAACACATCGCCTTTAAGAAATACACTAGAAATGTTAGTTTTAAAACTTCACTTGGTGTTCACAATAAAACAAAACTTCTTAAAGCAATGTCATTCCCCTCATTTCACTGTTTCAATAAACAATACATTTACTAACTAGTTCATTGTTTCTCTGTTACAAGACTATCTCTCAACAATTATTTCAACCATTGCTTTTACTTTCCTCATTCAAAAGAAATGCTTTTGCTTTTTCTCTGCACTGGTCTCACCACTCAGATTGTAGGAGTATGGACTCCAGCCAGAATAAACCCCTGTGACATCTGCAGAGACATGTGGAGTACAGAGCAGACTCACCCAAACAATCACAGATAATTTTCTTCCAGCTAAAACCACACACTGAGCTTCAGCACCAGTCCTGTAAGAAAAGAGATTAGTGAGTGCCTTTTGCTGTCTGTGGTGTGAATTACATTCATCTAATAGGAGGCTGGATTGAATCCTAGTCTTACAGTCCTCAGATGAAAGAATAAAAAAAAATTGTAGGCATAAAGAATCTAACATTTCTTATTCTCCAAATTATAATTAGTTATTATTACAGCTTATAGTTTCTTACGCAAAATTTTGTGAGATTTGTGGCATGTTTCATGAATAACTCTGACTGCTTTATAAAGGAAACCAAACGATGAAATATTTTTTCCCATTTAAGTCAGTTATTTAAACATACTTGATTACGTAGATGTAGATTCAATATTATTTGTGACCTAGTGTACAACTCTGAATGATACTAAGCAAGGTCCCCTGATGAGAAATTCTTATGATCTCCTATAACTTACTTCTTTGTAAATTTCCTTAAATTTCCCCTTCATCATTTTACGCCAGATGTGTGGGAGAATCTCCCATATGTTAAACCTTCACCTTCTCTTTACCTTCACTCTAACAGAAAAAACGTTTGCTGAAGAAAGTCACACAACCAGGTTGACTGGTTTTACTTTAAAATCATGAGCATGTAACTGCTAACAAATTGACACTTGGCACTGTAGGGTAATCTTTCTACCTCTCCCCAAGAAGATGGGGTTCCCACTCCCTTTGTTGGCTGCTTGCCTGATGTTGCAGTAAAAACAAAACTATAAGAGAGAGCCATCCTAAACTTCCCACAACCCATTTACAAATTTTCCAGTACACATATCCATAATCTTTATTTCTTACCTCTGGATTCCATTGAGAAAACATAGCAGCTTCTTTTTTTTAAGTTTAATTGTTCTACTTGTGTTCTGAAACCCTTACTCTCTTGGAGTCTTAAAGATTTAATCTATTCATTACCTCTGTTCTTTTTCTTCGCTGCTCACCTCTCTTCTACATAATCATTCTCTTCAGAATATTCAGAATACAACATGCTATAATATTTCTCATCCAAAGCAAACATAGAAACGAAAAAGAAACATTAAAAAAAAAAAAACTTCACTTGACACCATAAAGGTTTTCAGCTTCCCTCATTTTTTTGTCTTTCTACCTATCAAAACTTCTTGTAAGAGTTGTCTATATTAGCTATTTTTATTATTATTGTTATTTTTTTTTAGACAGAGTTTTGCTCTTGTTGCCCATGCACAATCTTGGCTCACTGCAACCTTGGCCTCCCGGGTTTAAGCCATTCTCCTGCCTCAGCCTCCCGAGTAGCTGGGATTACAGGCACGTGCTATCATGCCTGACTAATTTTGTATTTTTAGTAGATGGGGTTTCTCCACGTTGGTCAGGCTGGTCTTGAACTCCCAACCTCAGGCTGGTCTTGAACTCCCAACTGTCTCAGCCAACCAAAGCATTAGGATTATAGGTGTGAGCCACCATGCCTGGTCTATATTGGCTATTTTTATTTTATTTTCTGTTATTTCATCTGTATTTATTGTTACTGTTTTTTCCAGTTTATATTTTAAAAAAGAAATAATCTACAGACTTTGGTGTATTTCTCATGCCCTATGACTTATCTGAACACATTGTTAAAGTATGAATGCATCTGTCTCACCCAAATCTATATTGTTGTAACCACAGACCCAGTTAGATACTATTAAGAGGTAGGGACTTTAGGAAGTGATTATGTGGTGAGGACTCCATCTGCCCTCATGAATAGGATTAAAATCCTTATAATAGGGCTCAAGGGAACTAGCTAAGCCCTTTTGCCCTTCTGCCCTTTCCACCATGTCAGGATATAGCATTAGTCCCCTCTGGAGGCCACAGAATTCAAAGCATCATCTTAGAAGCAGAGACTGGATTCTCCCCAGACACTAAACCTGAAGGTTCCTCGATCTTGTTCTTCTCAGTCTCCAGAAATGTGAGAAAATAAATTTTAATTCTTATATAAATTATCCAGTCTCAGGTATTTTGTTTTAGCCGCACAAATGGACTGATACACACATTGGCAATGTAATGAAATTCGGGAAAACTTCTGGACTCTCCACTCAGTCTAACGTCCATTCCATTTTGGCTTCCTCACTTAAACTGCTTTTTATTGATGCCACCAGTTGCCAAATTCAACACAGAGTAATGTGCTCTCTTTATCTTTGAACCATACAATACCATGGAACATTCTCTCCTACAAAAATTTTTCCATCTTAGCCCAAGTGCTCCACACTCTTCTCATTTTCTTCCATTCTTATTTACATAGCCTTCTCAAGGTCCTTTTCTGTCTTCTTCTGCCATCTACCTGCCTGAGTGCCTAGGATTAGGCTCCTTTCAATTTCTATTTACTCTCTTACTTTAAATACCACTTATATATTGATGACTACTAAGAGTATATCTCTGGCTCTGATGACTCCCTCAGCCATATATCCAAATGCATACCTGGCAGTGCTACCGGATTGCCTAATGGGAATCTGAAACCTCCTATGTCCAAGGAATAACTCTAGTTCCCTCCCAGGCACTACCAGCCACTCTCCACAGCCACTTGGTTAACTTTTTATCTTGCCAACTTCTGTATCTCAATAAACATTACCCCTATCTACCCAGTTGCTCAAATTAAAAGCCTAGAATAAGAGTCTTTATCTTTAATGATATATACAAATATATTTACAGATAAACTTATATGATTTCTAAGATTTGCTTTATAATGATTAGGGCAGGGGCTATAAAAGAAACATTCATCATCAGTTATTAATTGTTGAAGTTGGATTATGGGTAATATAACATGCAAGTTCTGATTCAATAGGCCTAAGCTGGGTCCCAGATGCTGCACTTCAGACAAGCTACCAGGTATTGAGAAGCAAGAACATCAAAGCCATCTTTGACCATTGTGCTTTCAGTACCTCCTACCTCATTCACAATTCCTATGTCACTATGCTACTTATTTTCTTAATTGGAATTTCGCAATACTTACCTGTACTTACTTATCTGTTATCCTTGTTAATTGTCTGCCTTTCCCCCTGTAAGGGCATGCATTCTATGTTTCTTACTTACCACTACATCAGACCCAGCTCAGTGCTTGGAGAGTAGGTGCTTTATAAATGTTTATAACAGAATGATATGGAGGGTAATACAGGAAACAATAACAGGTGAGCAATAGGTGTAGGTGAGAGTGCGTTGCCATGAAACTGAATTTTGTACTCTTGGTTGTCAGATTACAAATGACTGATGTTTGAGTTTCACTCCCCAAATTCTGTATTAATTGGTTTGATATGTTGCCTTTTACAGAGCTTCCCAAGCTAACTGTAGTATGTCAGCAAGGTTAAGAAGCACTGCCTTAATGATGATGATGATGATGATGATGATGATGACAATAACAAAGCTACCATCCACTTTGCTACTCACTTGGAAATATTCCAAGTGCTTTATGTGCATTACCTTATATTCTTACTACAAGAATCTTATGAAGTAGATACTGTTATGCTTATGGTAGAAAGGAGAAAATTGAGATGTAGAAATGGTATATAATCTTCTTAATTTCAACCAACTTATACATCATGATGCCAGTATTTAAACCAAGGCAATCCAACTCTCTACTCTTAACCATTGATTTACGATGACAGCATACATGTTACAAGCACTGGGAAACAAAATTGTGTTTATTGTCATTTCTAACATATCCCTCATCCAAACAATGTGAAACACAATACTCAAATTTGGCAAATGAAGGAGTAAAAACTTTCTTGATTTCCCTGAAATGATTACTTTGGGACTACTTACATATTTGCTGAAGCAAAGTCATCATTTTATGTCCCAAAGTAATCACTTCAGGGAAATCAAGAAAGCAGAGAGACAGATGAAAATACAAGGACAATAATGAAGGATCAATAACTCAAGAATTACTGTCCTTGGTTTGAACGAGCAGAGCAACAGACATGAACCCTGCTCTTCTCAGGGATTGTTCTGGTCCTCTGTGGCTCTCCTTTGTCTGCATCCCACAGAGCACAGTGTATATGGATCTAGGAGACCTGCCTATCTTAAGCCTGTGCCTCCACACAGTTCTTTTAAACCAATGCTCTTAGTACCCAGGATCTTGAGATTTTCTGCAGAATGAGTGTCTCTTTCCTTTCCTGGGTATGTTTTCTCAGTGAAGAGTAAAGGTAATTGTTGAGAGGAGGGGTCATTGTAATTTGGACCAATCAACTGGGGACTAATTTGTGTGTGTGCTTAAGAGGCTTATTTGGCTTATGTATTTGAGGGATGTTATGGGGGGGTGGGAATGGAGTTCAGACCTTGGCCATCCACTTGTGTTATCACCTTAAGGTGCATCTGAGGTCAAATTCTAATTCTAGAGATAAGGTTGAGGAGTTAATCTTGAGAAAGTGAAGATGAGACTCTAGAAGTACTCTGTTATCTTAGGGTGTTTGATCAATGGCAATTTATTCCCTATTGTATTCTCAGACTCCTTGAGGAATTTGGCAATAAGGAATGCTGCTCGTTTTAAATTGCTGTAAGATAGAAAGGGGGCTTCCATTTTTTGCTCTTCCTCTGTTAGGAGAAAAACCGATACTGCAGTTTGTCTTCTTCTGGATATTACATTCTCACCAAAGAAGCCTCCTCTGCCTCCTCCAACTCCGTTTGACCTAGAGGCTGACAAAGGAATCTGCTGAGAATCACTTGGGATTCTTCTTTCTACAGGCAATTGGGACAATAGTTTAGGTCACATCTTGAGATTTTGAATAAATTTTGAAAGTGCAATGAGGAGTCAGCCTTGTAAAAGAAAAAAAAAAAAAAAACACTTCCATAATAGGATGTTTTTGTAGCTTTCAAATTTAGCTAAGCATTTGTTTCTTACTGAATAATCAACACTTACAGATCCTGAAGTTATAAATGTAAGCTGTTTTAAAATTATGTACAGACTTTCCACAATTATTTTTTCTAGAACAAGAAAGTGCATTCTCTTTCCTTTTCAGGTAACTTAAAAACAGCTGAATATGTTGAACTTAATGTGCTTTACGAGAATGCTGACTTCTTAAATGAGAATAAAAAATATTAATTTTCTGCTTAGAAAATATTGAGAACAATCCGTCTCATAATGATTTTGCATTTTAACTGAGCATATCCCTGTGAACTGCAAAAAAAAAATACACTCAAATTGCCCATAGCTACCATAAAAGGTAATGATGCAGTACACTTAATTACTGTTTAGCAGTGCTTTTTTATTTCAGTATTTCAAAGTATTAGTTATGTCTCATATTTTTATGAAGGACTTAAACAAAATTGTAGTAATGGAGATTGGTTAAATAAGAATTTCAAAACTAGAAGTGATTTTTTTCCCCCTAAAAGTAACTTAGGTTGTCTTTTTAGAAAAGAGAAGAATAAAATTACCATTGAAAGCATTTCTGGTTTTGTCTGTTCATTATTCTTGGCACAATTACCAAAGATGTTTTGAAGATCTTGGCCATCATAGCAACTGATCTTATCTGAAACCATTATAAAAAATTTCTGGTGTAAACGTACCAAATATCTTTAAAATATTTTTTCAATTAGTTGTTTTGAATATTTTGTAAATATATTTTGTAAACATACCAAAATATCTTTAAAATATATTTTGTAAACATACCAAAATATCTTTAAAATATATTGTGTAAACATACCAGAATATTTTAAGATATTTATTTGGTTTGTTGTTTTGCATTTCCCATTAATCTGCTTATGTATACCATATTGGCAAATAGAGAAAAATTATTCTTTGTATCATTTTTTATTGTATTTACACATAAGTATGTATGTTACTAGCTTCAAAGAAGAAAATTTAAAAATATGTCTTGCTTCCTGTATGTGTTCTTATATATTCACCTCCACAGTGACTCTGGGCCTGATCATGTTGCTTTAGCCCATGGGATATCAGTGAACATGTCACAAGCAGAGATTCAATGAGCTTTTGAACACTGGGATATGCTATTTTAATCATTGACCTGAGAGTGCCAGATAGGAAATATCAAATCTAATAGGGTTTTGTTCACTAATTTGAGAACAAATCTATAAGGTTCTTGTTGAAGAATTGTCATAATAGAGTTCAACATTAATCAAAAATATATTAACTTCTTTTTTAAATTTGATGAGACCATGTATCCTAGAGAAAGAATGCTAAATTTGGAATTCTGTATCCTTCTGTTTCTAGATCTGAGACCTTGGGCAAGTCATTTAAACTCGCGCCTGCTTCTTCATTTGTAAAATGTCGATAATAATACCTACAATGTAAGGTTTTTTATGGGGAACTAAATGAGTTAATATTTTACAGTGCTTAGAATACCATATGGGGTACATAAATGTAATATTTGTCAAATAAACAGACAAGGATTAGGCACAAGGGCTTTATGAGAACAAGCTCTTTGTAAAAGTTCGAAGACCTGTATCAGTTACATAGAGAGTCAGGTAGCAGAAAGAAGGGCTAAAGATGAGGGCTTATAAGATTCATTTTATTTTGGGAGGACATCAGGGACAGAAGTAAAGGACTAGAGAGATAATAAGAGTACAACCATGTTTTTTACTGCTGGTCCACTGGGCTTGATCTTGCCTAGGGCTCTGTAGACAGTGCCTTAGAGCTATCTGTCCTGGAGAAAATCAGAAGGCAGCATTTATAAATGATCTCTCATCCATCCCTGATTAATGTTTGCCCCCATATGATCATACTTCTTTGGAACTTGCAGGTTGTTAATAAAGGATGTTGTGTTTGGGGTTCTTCAGGTTGTCCTTGTGGTGGTAATAAAGACAGTCTATTAAAAATATCAAGATATTTTTCCAGACAGCTTAAGCAAAGTATTGTCAGGTTAAACCTACTGGAAACTTATGACAAAATAAAGCATAATATAAAGGGTAGACTGAAAGAATTTGAGGCAAGAACAGGGAGGATACAGTGGGAAACAAGTAGATGTCACCTAGGCTTCCAGCTGTTTGTATCTTAACTTTGCAGAATCAGGTGCAACCAACCAAAAAAAAGAAGAAAGAATGGTGCATAGAAAAAGGAAGTTGGTAACCTACTTGAAGAGATGAAAGGGATAAAATAATTTTCATGATATGGCAGGAAAAGGAGTAAGTGGGAAATGTATTGACTTTCTGAATGTTTTCCTATGCTATTTCATTTTTATCTAATTTTTGATAGAGAAATTTCCTTGAAAACAATGTAATTTCTGATGCTCTCTGAAAACTATGTCAATGTTCACTAGGCTGCACCAATCTAACCATTAATTTTATTAATGGTTTTTATGCAATTTTATTAAAATTGCATAATTACTTTATAAAGTACATATAATTACTTTTCAGGTAGCAACATCTAGCAATTTAACAAATAAAATAGATAAGTAACATTTAAAATTTTGGAAACCAATCTGGCTATGGAAATGCATAGAATTCTGTAAATAGTATAATTCATTTAATAAGTCAGAGAGGTGGCAATCCAATCTCCATATCAGGATCTGCTTAAATAAATAAAGTTAGCAGTTCTCATTAGTGCTGTGAACTATACTTAGATGCTTTTAGAACTGTGCTGCCATGAGTTATGATTAACCTAGAAAGATGTATGCTGTAGCCAAACAGAATCAGAACATTTTTTTAAACATCAAAGCATAGATGAAAAATTTAAGACAACTGTATACAATCTTTGAAATTTAACTCCCAAAGTAATCTATGAGTTTATTTGTAGTTAAAACATATGATTTTCCCCTTCACTGATAATTTTCTCCAAAAATCTCATTCATTTTTTTGAAATCCCATTATAGCTATAAAGGCTTCTGTCTTAGCTAGCATTTTTACTGAATTCATTGATTAATTTCGTGCTGTGGAAACAATGAGAATCTGTGTGATACAGCTGCAGATTGTGAGATAAGTTGGTGTATTTTATTCTGAAATGTAAAAATAATATGCTGCACATACATGCTGATTTTAAGAAAGCCATGAGTAGCATAGACTGATTAATTCTGTAGAGCCTTGACTGCTAAAATGTGCTCTTCCAATCAATTTCAATCAAATTAATAAAAAGTATAAACTGGATTTGAATATTTAAGACTAGGTCTTTAATGCAGTTTCACATACTGTATATCACTTCACAAGCAGAATGGCACACTGGAAAGATCCTCAATGAAGGAGTCAGGTAGCTGCTTTTCAACTGCATTTCTGATAAAAATTATCTGGTGGAAAGTTTGGAGTACTTTTCTGCATTTACATATTATTTATTTCATAAAATATTCAACTACATAATTTTAAGTACCCCATAATTTCTAAATTGTAGGATATGATTTAATATAGATTCATTTTTTTTAGTCTGACAAACGTGAAACCGATCTTTCAGATTACTAGTTTCAAACTTTATGCTTATACATTTCCCACTGTTTACTGGTAGGAAATTAATTTAGCATGTTTCTTATTTCCTCTTTTTTGTGTGTGTGTTTGTTGTTTTTACAATTTTGATCTCCTTTGATAAATTCTGACCGTAGACATTTTGAATAAAAGCACAATGTATCGTTTGGAAAATAGTCTTGTTTTCATTTTTATGTTAAATATTACTGTGAAGGTGGAGATGCCTTTTTTGGAAGAGTTATCATAACCAGAGTCAGTATCCCTGGCTTTTTTATGTGTTAGCCTCAGCAAGATTTTTGCTAGCATAATAAGTATCAATGAATTAGGCTACTTTTTTCTTAAAGAATGGAAAAATCTTCCCTCAACCTGTTTGTTAGCTGTAATGGAAAAAGGCATCACTGATTTGATAGTGAGCTTTGGCTCATGCTCAGATGGCTTGGACAGATGGGCCACGCAAGGCTCTTAGCATCCAAAGTCTCCTATGGAGAAAGGAACAAACAAATCTCTGAAAGTCACTGAACGGTTTAGGAAATACCCAAGGAAATACATCAGAAAGTAAAAATAAACTAATGCAAATATGATATGTAAAGTGAATTGTGTGCTCCTCTTCCAAGAATAATTAGCAAAGTTAATGCCATTCTAAACCCAATCATACTGTTAGAACTATCATTGTACAGAAATTATTTCTACTTATTGAAATATAAAGCTCAATGGAGCACAAGACTCCTAACTTGAAACATTTGATCAAGCAGTAAAGATATCCAGCATGTCATAAAATAAGGAGCATAAACCATGCTGAAGGAGTTTGGTGATATTAGCCTTTTCTGAATCATCAAAGACAAATACTTATTAAAAATATAGGTTATAATTTATTATATAAAATTTCAGATTTTATTTCAAGCTACTATTTCCTCTGTATTAAACTTGTTAGTAGTTAAATATTTGCAGATAAACCAAAACATCTTTGTTCCCTATATCTTTTTGAATTACCATTGTACAATCCTAGGTAGAGAAAGAGTGCTTCTTAATTGATCAGTTTGTTGATTAGTAAGCATAATGTTTCTGACAACAGACAGCCAAGAATAATGTTTTTTTTTTTTTAAAAAAAAATGGTACATATACACATATTCCTTGGTCAAGAAATATAATTGGGTTTTAAGTAAGGACTAGGCCTTTTGTGTACTGAAAGACCTTTCGACTCCTTGATTGTATTAGTCTCTTTTCAATGTAATCATTACTTCCCCTGCCGTGATCTCATCACACTTTAATAGTTTGTTTACTTGCCTGATTGAGCATAATAATAAGTGAGGGCAGTAAATGGTATGATCTGCTTCACTATTTTCTCATCAGTGTTTGGAGAAAGCCAGAAACATGGCTGTTCTTCAGTACATTTGGTGAATGAATAAGCATTTCTTCAGTCACTAGACTAGACATTGTAAATCAAGCATGTACTTGTTAAGCTGAACTCAACTTTCACTGACCTAACTTGTGCTTCACCCTTCCATTGTATCAAATCACCATATTCCATTTTTTTCCACCCCCAGGTTTCCTTCTGACCCTAAAATTTTTTAATTCTACTTATATAAAGTATTCATAACTCCTATTGCATGGAATCTTGTTGCTCTTTCAGAGCTAGAAAAGTCCTATAGGGCTTGCCTAGGGATTAAAGTTACTTCCCTACAGAATTCCCACCTGTACAGAGTTATGGCTTGGGTAGTGCTGCCCCCAGGGAATAATCCTGGGTTTTATCTTGGTTTTAAAATTGGTAACTAAACAAACAAACAATAACCAAAAAAAAAAAAAAATGAAAAGAATACTCACACATACAATTTAAGTGATATATACAAATGTTTGTTTATAACTGAGCTAAGAATAGTTAATTCACATAGTGCCTCATGATTAAGTGCAATCATTTCAAAATATGAAACAAAAGATCATTTAAACTCAAGCCAAGTAATCTCTCTAGTGCTTTAATTGGATGAGATTTATTTGGTCTTCTCACCTAAATTATATTTATAATTAGGGATACTCTTGCTTTTCTGCTCTCTACTCACTGGAGAACCAAACGGCTGGAGGACCACTCGTTACTAGGATTTCAGTAACTAGTTTTAAAATAGGTACCTTGTTTTAAAGGAATCTCCAGGATTCTAGACGGAGCCAGACTTCAGACTGTGTGTCCTGCTACTCCTGCTTGGACTTCTCAGGTAAGGGGACCGAGATTGGTCTCAGAGGACAGCCTGCCAGGCAACCCCCAGCCGTAGCTTGGAGTTTCATAGCAGCCTGCTTTCTCATCATGTAAGAGTTAAAATAATTTTCATTCCATTGACAAGATATATGTTTTTAAACGCTTACAGTAATGGGTTTTTGACTGTCCTTCCCTGGATGAGGTTTCTATAGTAAGCTGTCATTGTATTACAGCTGTTTCAAAATATAGAAAAAGTAAACTACCTTCCAGGTAGTTGGCTAACAATGTGTTTTCATTATTGAATTTTTATTTTCATAAGCATATCACTTACAGGTAATTTAAAATCAGAGTACTAGATCAAGCTTACAGTGAAAATAGCAGACTCTCTGGCCTCATTCCCTGCTGGCCTTATCCCCAGCAGGACAACTTGCTGTCCTGCTCCATGGGTCAATAGCTTTCACATTCTTAGCTGTTCCTTCTGGTGTTTACTCTAATATTCATAAATAAAATATATTTACTAGTATTTCTGAATATGCTTTACATAGGTATTTTTTTCTATCCTCCAGTGCCTCCACTCCCAAGCTCATCCATCCTTCCCGATATTTGTCCCGTTATAGAATATATCAAAAGTTTGAATTAAAGCAATGTTCAATACTCACATTGTTTTGGTTATATAGCTACTGTTTAAAATTACATCACATGGAATACTGTAAATTCACATTCTTTTTTTCTTTTTATTTATTTATGTTTTTGAGACTGAGTCTGCCTCTGTCTCCCAGCTGGAGTGCAGTAGCGTAATCTTGGCTCACTGCAACCTCCGCCTCACGGGTTTAAGCAATTCTCATGCCTCAGCCTCCTGAGTAGCTGGGATTACTTGCACCTGCCACCATGCCTGGCTAGTTTTTGTATTTTAGTAGAGATAGGGTTTTACTATGTTGGAGGCTGCTCTCAAACCCCTGATATCAGGTTATCCACCCGCCTTGGCCTCCCAAAATGTGGGGATTACAGGCGTGAGCCACTGTGCCTGGCCCACATTCTATTGCATATAACTCGTTATCGTCTTTATTGTTAATAATTGACTCATTTTCACATTGACCATATTTTATCTATATCATTAGTTCTTTTCTAAAAATTTTGGCAGAATCATAAAATGCTCCAGAGAATGATCTAATTCATAAAATCTGTAATCTAGTATGTTATTTCCTCTGAAATAGTGTGTCCCTCAGATATCTTGACATTTTCTTTCAAGGTTATGACTTGAGATAGTGGGAAGGCTGGTCTCAAGGTCTTGTTTGCTTTCAAGAACTCATGAAGCGAAGGGAGAGTGCCCCTAAAAAAAAGATGGCAAAGACACCCCCACCCAAAACCAAACCACAGTCCCCAGCTCCACCCTAAAAAAAACAAAAAACAAAAACAAAAAAAACCTCCCAAGTCAAGGCATCATTTAGGAAGCAGAATTTGGGAAAACATCTTTTAAGCTGTAATTTACCAACCCTTGATCTTTGAGGAAGATGAGACTTGAATAATGCCCATGTGTTTTCTTACTTTCCAAGTGAGGTTTGGGGCTTTCGAGCTTTCCTGATTTAACTTCCAGAACACCTGCACATGAATCATAGTTACAGCAGGAACTAGTCTACCTAAAACCACGAGGAAGGACAAGAGCAGACATTCAAAATCCTTCTCAGCTGCCTCCTGCCCTAGGTGATTCACAGAAACAAGCTTAGGACAGCTGACTCCCCTTCAGCCCTAGAGGCTTCTCACAGTTTATATATTCATTATTTCCTTTCATTTATTTTTTCTCTACTTCTTCTGGATGGGTAGACTTTGGAAAAGGATGCAAGTGTTCCTAGTAATTTTTCATCTTGATAGGACACATGGTCAGTTTCATGAACTAATATGTATTTTCTTGCTTTCTTATTTCATGAAGAGGTGATTCCTTAAGACTAATCTTGTGTGTTCAAAAATAGACTACTTGTGCCCAAACCCACTGTGTAGTTGATGGAACCTAATATTTCCATCAGGCTGTCAGTCTTCTTTTCCACTTTGTGCATTGGCATCTATGCTTCTGGTTATTTTTCATTTTGGTGAAGCACTTAGAAAGCTAGTGGAGTTTCATTTAGAAGCTCCACTAGCTTTCTAAAAAAGGTACACACAGGAGACAAAATTCTGAGACTCGTATGCCAAAGAATGCCTTTAGTTTACCTTTCCTCTCCATAAAAGTACACATCTAGGGAAAAATAATTTCTCTTTGGGATGCTAAAGGTATTTATTTTACAGTTTTCTATCATCTTATTTTTAAGATGACCTATTCTGAGTTCTGATTGCTTTATATCATGTGTATGCATGAGTGTGTGTGTGTGTGTGTGTGTGTGTGTGTGTGTGTATTCTTTATTTGAATTTTCTAAAAGCTTTTAGTATCTTCTCTTGATTTATTTTTTTACTTTTAATTTTTAAAATGTTTACCGTTTGTTATATATTTTTTATTCTTGGGAATGTGTTTGCCTGGGCATGATGTCTGACGCCTGTAATTCTAGCACTTTGGGAGGCGAGGCAGGAGGATCCCTTGAGCCCAGTGAGCCCAGTGAACCCAGGAGTTTGACACCAGCCTGGGAAACATGGCAAAACCCTGTTTCTACAAAAAGAAATACAAAAATTAGCTCAGCATTGTGGTGCATGCCTGTAGTCCCAGCTACAAGGGAGTATGAGGTGGGCGGATCACCTGAGCTCAGGAGGTTAAAGCTGCAGCGAGCCGTGACTGTGCCACTGTACTCCAGCCAGGGTGACAGAGTGAGAGCCTGTCTTAAAATAATAATTTTTGTGGGTATATAGTAGGTGTATATATGTATGAGCTACATGAGATATTTTGATACAGGCATGCAATGTGAAATAAGCACATCATGGGAGATCCGGCATCCTTCTCTTCAAGCATTTATCCTTTGAGTTACAAACAATCCAATCACACTCTTTATTTAAAAATGTACAGTCAGGTTATCATTGACTATAGTCACCCTATTGTGCTATCGAATAGTTTGTCTTATTCAGTCTTCCTATTATTTGTTTGTTCCTGTTAACCATCTCTAGTTCCCCGCCAGCCCCCAGCATCTGGTAACCCTCATTCTACTCTCTATGCCCCTGGGTTCAATTGTTTTGATTTTTAGATGTCACAAATAAGAGAAAACCTGTGATGTTTGTCTTTCTATGCCTGGCTTGATTGTAGATCTTGGTGTGGCTCCTTTCAATCTGTTGTCAAAAGAAGAGGCAAAGGCAAGTATCTAGAGAGGAGAGAAAAGTCACATAGTGTGCAGGGGAGCCAGACTTCAGAAGAAATGGCTTCCTAGGCAAATGAATAGCACAAGTGTTGAAAGGCCAAAACAAAACAACAAAAACTATATAATTTCTAAGTTTACTTAGCTTGTCTGTTGTCAAATAACAGTGTCTTTGTCACATGATTATAAATTCACAAAAGGCGTGACTCAGTTTCAGACACCAATATAGCAAAAATCAGGCACAACATTATTTTTATGATGGAGCAAACTGTAGGAAATATTTACACATGGGTACACACACACACACACACACACACACACACACACAATTTTATTCCCTGTATAAACCTAAAGATAATTGTCTGAAAGAGAATATGGGTGTTCTAGTTTTGCTTCAAAACTAAAAACTGATGTTCTTAAGTTCTAGAAAATTTCCTTGATTTTTTTTCTCTTCTTATCTTTACTATTGTCTCAATTATTTCTGGAATTCCTGGAACTACTTTCTCCTATTTTTTTTCTCTTTGTCTTTTTTTTATTCTTTCTGGAAATTTTCCTCAAATTTTGTCCAATTCATATCAAGTTTTAATTTTAAATATTACAGCTTTCATTTTAAACGATCATTTTTTATTTTCTTCCCTTTATTCTATAGCAGCTGTACTATTTTTATAAATGTAGCATTTTTAAATCCCTTTGGTATTATTGAAGGCTTTAATATTTTTATGATCCCTGCATTCATTGTCTTTTTTCTGTGCCATATTTCTTTTTACTTTCTCTCTCTCTCTCTCTTTTTTTTTTTTTTTTTTGAGACAGAGTTTCACTCTGTTGCCCAGGCTGGAGCACAGTGGCAAGATCTCAGCTCACTGCAACGTCTGCCTCCCGGGTTCAAGCTATTCTCTCTGCCTCAGCCTCCTGAGTAGCTGGGATTACAGGTGCCTGCCACCATGCCTGACTAATTTTTGTATTTTTAGTAGAGATGGGATTTCACCATGTTGGCCAGACTGGTCTCAAACTCCTGACCTCAGATGATCCTCCCACCTTGGCCTCCCAAAATGCTAGGATTAAGTGTAAGCCACCGCACCTGGCTCCATATTTATTTAGTTTTGGTCTCTGCATTTCATACTATATTCTGGCCTCACCATACACTTGCCTAATAATTTTTAGCAATTAAAAACAGTAATATTTTATGGTTAAATGATGATAACCCATGGATGCATACAGGGGAACAAGACACACTGGGAATGTTTGGAGGACAGAGGGCTGAAGGAGGGAGAGGAGAAGAAAAAAAAATGAATGGGTACTGGCTTAATACCTGGGTGATGAAACAGTCTGTATAACAAACCCCCATGAAACAAATTTACCTCCGTAACAAAGCTGCACTTATGCTCCTGAACTTAAAAGCTAAAAAGAAATTCACATCAATTTAATTGCTTTTAATTAATTTTGGTGACTAGTATTGAGAAATCATATGTATTCATATGATAATTGTTAAATACTTGTAGTTCAGGCAAGTTAGAATAACCTAGAATTTAGTACTTTGGTTAAGACCTACCTTGGAGTTTGGTGTACGCATTAAGCTTCACTTTTCCAATTTTTAAATGGTATTAATGCTAATTATAAATATTTCCTGGTATTTTTTGAGAAATAAAACATGCTAATGACTTATGACATTATTAATTTTTACTATTGCTATAATTATTATCTTCATTACTACATCATTGAGAAATATCAGAAAGTAGAGATGTTTCACAAACAAATAAAAAAACAACAAAACCAAAAAGTGGAATGTGCATTATAATGATGTAAAGTGTAAAGAAGGATGAATCAACGTTAATTATAAATAATCCTCTAATTATTTGACCAAATCAGAATTTCTATTTCTTCTTCAGATCAAATCTCTGTTTTTCAGTTGAAAGCACAGAGAAAGAAAGTGGAAATTTCAGATGTTTGAGGAAATACTAGGAATTTGTGTGACACTGAGGAATGCCGAATACTCGTTCTGGTAACCGCAGCCTTCTTTGTATGATTAACATTTATCTTTCCTAATAAAATCTTAAATATCACGCAACAATATATTTGTTCTTCTGCTTTTCTCCCTGATTTTGGGACAGTTTCTTAACATTCCCACAAAAACATGGTTTGAGGTAACGGCATTATTCACTGAAGAAGGAATGAGTTTAGGAAGGGTTGAGGTGTGGGAAAGACTAATTGTGCCTTCATATAAAGACTCTTAGAAAACATCCTAAGGCTCATATTTCCAATCATCTTCAAACCTTCCTGTGAAAGGAAGTGACTGCTGAGTCATCATTTGCACTCAAAGTTTTGCAAAATATTTGAGATTTAGTTAAAGAAAAGGAGAAAGAAAAAAGCAATGCTACCGGCAACTGTCGTGCCCAGACCAATGACAGCAAGTGAGTCCCCTAGTTCACCTCCACAGGCTTTGAATGACAGAGCATCAGTGAAATGAAGAAAATAGTGCTTTTTGCAATTATCTTCTAACTGGTAGCATGCATACACTGTTTGCATTTTTTCCACAAAATGGTTTACGTCATATAATTAGGCTAACAGCCCCTGTACTGAGAAGACAGAGGTGCTAAGAAATTTTTCTATTGAAGTGTTGTTCCAGTGACAAAGATTTTTTATATTATTCCCACCTGGAAACATAATGACATATTCACAGTTTTCACCCCCCAAATAGTATTGGATATGATGTAATAGATGCCTAATTCTAGCTAAGAGTTGCTAAATAAATGTCTCAGCCTAGGAGAGACATTTATACTGGTTTTGGGAGATTTTTTCCTTTGGCAGTAGAGACCTTGATAAAGCTACTTAATGTAGCTGTGATGGTGTTTTGCATTGTGAGATTAATAGGACCAACCAATGGTGATGAATTATGGTTCACCTTTATATCATTTTATTCCTAACTTGCTGACATAGACCTGAAACAGCGTATCTACTTCCTCTGGGAATTCTCTAATGGAGCCTCCTTAACTCAAGAGGATGGGTAGATCCTCCAGTGAAGCTGAAAGCCTCCTGTTGGGGCCTCATTTGTTTAGTTTCTCATCTCTTGATACTTGCTTAATTCTCTGGAATGTCTTCATAGATGTGGCTGACAGGCAATGCCACTTAATCATTTTTTTTCCTGAATAGCCTTATAGAAAATGTTTCTTTTTTTGTTGGATAATGAATACAGAAAAATTTGCTAAAAAAAATAGGGTAATTTAAAATATGCATACGTATGTTTATTGTGGCACTGTTCCCAAGAGCAAAGACTTAACCAATCTAAATGCCCATCAATGACAGACTGGATAAAGAAAATGTGGCACATATATACCATGGAATGCTGTGCAGCCATAAGAAAGAATGAGTTCATGTCCTTTGCAGGGACATGGATGAAGCTGGAAACTAACACAAGAACAGAAAATCTAATACCGTATGTTCTCACTCGTAAGTGGGAGTTGATCAATCAGAACACATGGACACAAGAAGCAGAACATCACACACCAGGGCCTGTTGGAGGATGGAGGGTTAGGGGAGGAATAGCATTAGGAGAAATACGTAATGTAGATGATGGGTTGATGAGTGCAGCAAACCACCATGGCACCTGTATACTTATGTAACAAACCTGCATGTTCTGCAATGTACCCAGAACTTAAAGTATAATAAAAAAGAGGCATAAACCTAAGTATATATGCAGGTAGTCTCTATGTTTTGTTCAAAGCTGTATAAACATTCAATATAACAAATTGAATATTGACGAAGGAGCAAAATTGTATTGTTAACAGGTATTCTATGACACTGTTGTCTAGCCATCCAGTCAGTAACTAGTTTTCTTCAGATCTGTTCAAAGCCTGCTTGTTGTTGCTTTATTCAAAAGAGTTGATAGATGTGTATGAACCGTTCTGGCTGACCAATGGCAATTTGTGTTTGGAAGAATGAGATTTAGAGCCAGGGTTAGTACACCATGTGGATTGGCATGAGCATTAGGTAGGTGTAGATAAACTTATCTGAAATTGCATCTGGATTATCTGACTAAAGGAAAGAAAAGTAGAGACCTGCTATGGAAATAGTCATGAAATGAAGGAGTGGTAGCGGGGAGGTCGGTAACTAAACATTAGTTTTTAAATAATGTTGTATCACACTTAAAAGATACATAGAAGGTAAGACAGGCCTAAGAGTTTGCTAGCAGTCGGATCAGATTGCAAGGAAGAATCTCTATCTATCCTTTATTACGCAACTCAGAGCATAAGAATACTTTCCACATTTTATTAATATAGAGTCCTTTTGGGGGACTGAAATTTGGAGAGAATGTTTTATTTTTATTTGTTATTACTGTTTGCAGGTTCATTATGTCCTTGGCCTGTATATACTTTTATGAGAGGTTAAGTGAACGGAGGTTAAAGGAGACAGAGTATTTAATCAAAACTTACTTATATTTGTACTTTATGTCTTATCTCCCCATCAATAATAAAAATATCATCTATTGTATGTATTAGAAAATGTTCTAAGTGCTTTAACACCTAACAGTAATACGGTCGAATTTCTTTTTTTAAAATAGTTTCTGAGGTACAAGTGCAGTTTTGTTTTATGCATATATTGCTAATGGTGAAGTGTGGGCTTTAATATAAACAACCCAGGGCAGTGTGCATTGTACCCATTGAGTAATTTCTCACCTCTCACCCCCCTCCTATCCTACCACCTGTTTGAGTCTCCATTGTCTATTTTTCCACTCTCTGTGATCATGTGTACACATTATTTTGTTACTACTTATAAGTGAGAGCATGTGGTATTTGACTTTGTATTTTTGAGTTAATTCACCTAAATAATGAGGTTCAGTTCCATCCATGTTGCCATAAAAGACATGATTTCTTTCTCTTTTATGGTTGAGTAATATTTCATGAGATATATATATATATATATATATATATATATATATATATATACCGCATTTTCTTTTATCCCATCATCCACTGATGGACACGTAGGTTGATTTCATATCTTTGTCATTGTGATTAGTGCTGAGATATACATACGAGTGCAGGTATCTTTTATAAAAACATTTTATCACCTCTATTTAACAGCTAAGGAATCTGAGGCTCAGAGCTAGTAAGTGGTGGGCGTGAGATTCAAACCCAGGGGTCCAATGTCAGAGTCTTAACTTCTTCACCACAGGCAGAGGGAAGGGGAGGTGTTTTATTATTCTTGATTTCAAATAAGCGGTAGTTTATAGGCAGAACTGCATACACATTTCATGCTCAACAGGTAACAGTTGTAAATAGTTCTTTTGTTGAATCCCTTTTCATCATGAGGAGTAGATAGGCCTCCTCCCCCAGTATTTCTCATCCCTAGAAATAATCACTAAAGAGTGTACAGATTGTAGTTTAAAACTATTGTTATAGAAATTGAACTGAACAAATCATGTGCTTACCTTCAGTGCTAATATTCTAAATCACCTTAGTTTAATGCCAGTATATATCAAGACAGCTAAAAACTGCATTCAGTGTAAATAATTACATTGACAAGTTCATAAATAGCACCACAATTATGAATTCTATGTAGCAGCAGAATATAAAGTAAAATGAAATGATGATCTATATAGATAGATGATGGAGATGGATGGGTGAGTGGGTGGGTGGGTGGCTGGGTGGAAGGATGGATGGATGAATGGATGGATGGATAGATAGATAGATCGGATGGATAGGTATGTAGTTTCAGCTATAAGCAAAGGCCAAAATGAGTATCTCAGAAAGGCAGATGTAGGGAACACTAAGATTTTAAGTTGCATCATTCTGTAAATTAGAGAATATTATCACTTATAGTACTGTTGCAAGTTTCAGATGAGTTCATTTTCCTGAATGTTCTTGGGACAGCATTAATGCTTATTATCTTTAATTAACATACCTTTTTCCTTTTGTTCCTGCCCTGACATAATAGATCATTTCTTAAAGTATACTACAGTAGTTATTAAATAATATTTCTGCTGCTCAGGTTTCTAGGGAAATAGTGTTTAGTAAATTTCTATGTTTTGTTAAGACTTTAAAAAACATATTTCATAAATGTGTTTTTTCTTTCAGCAAAAAATATATAATTTTAATCACAACATTTCAACAACTTTTCTAACTTGCATACTGCATTTTTCTAGTGTTTCATAAAATATAAATTTTAAATTTAATCATGATATTTTAAAATAAGATATTGAGCAAGAAAATACAACATCTGTTGTATTTTTAAATGAATATTATGGTTTTTATTATTTCAATTAGTATTATTAAATAATTATTTCTAGGTTAGAATTATAAAGCATTTCCAAAAATACTGTAGATTGCAATTAGAGTTTACTTGATTAGGCAATTACTAAAAAATGAATTTTTGTGTGTGTGTGTCAACAATGAAGATCAATTAAGATGTTTTGTGGCAGTAATATGCTAATAGCAATGCTGCAGAATTAAATGTAGCATTATTATTACAAAAACATTTTGCTAAATTTTGGAATTATTTATTTATTGGAGTTCTATTAGTTTGGAGAATGTTTTATATATATATGTGTGTGTGTGTGTGTGTGTGTGTGTATAGATATACATATATCAATATTCTGCAAAATATAGACCTTTCCTCTTAGATCAGTACTAGCATATCTACTTCCACATATAATGGTAAAGGCCTTGACTTTTCTGCTCCTTGTAAGTAGATTCGTTTTGTTTATTTGTAAATATTTTGTTTTTTAACATATGTTAGTAACTGAAACAAAATAAGGGTTTTATTTGCTTAATCTAGAGTGATAAAAGTAATACTTAACTTGTAAAATATTCCTTTGATACTTTCATAAATAAGATAAATTTTCTTATTCTTATATGAGAAACATAGCAATCTACTTTTAAGAAGCTTATACATTTATTGCATCCTTTAATTAATGCAGCACATTATTTCTCACAGTTTACAATGGACTTCCAATAATCTTGCCTTTGAAACTGTATTTGACCTCCATTATTTCACTTCCCTACTAGAATGAATGGATGGACTACTACTGGTAGGTTACCATAGTAGCTTCATTCTCTCTGAAAATTTGAGACCCGGTGGCTTTAATAACATTTTAAACTGATTCTGGGTCCATTTTCTCTTGATTGACATATCTACTTCCACATATAATGGTAAAGGCCTTGACTTTTCTGCTCCTTGTAAGTAGATTCGTTTGCAGATTTACATAAATACATCTCCCAGAGACCACATTTACCACATTTGCTCATGACAGCAATGATCCTTGGTTATTTCACATGCTGTAGTTACATGCCATTTGGGAGACTATTGTTGATTGCATGTCATTTCTACGGCCTAGATGTCATTCAAAGGGTTATTCATTATTTTAATGTATGAGAATTTGTACATTAAGGTCAATTAACCTAACAGGCCCACATAATGAGTCAGGTTCAAATGAAAGTTGTAGATATTACTTATGAAAGTACCATGAAAGATGATGAGAAAGGAAGTTGTTATGAATGACCTGTGGAGTATGACTTATTTGTTTTTTCAATTATCTTTACTCCCTATGTTTTCGATAGTTTAAGTGATTTTGAAATAAAGGATTTCAGAATACCTGGAAATACATATCCCTCCAAATTTATACCCAATACCAGTTTATATTACTTTTGCCATGTCAGTATAAGAGTAGGAATAATCCATTGTTATACAAGTCCCAAAAGATAACAAAATTTGAGGACAGATTGGAATAGCTAAGATATTTTATCCAGAGCTATGTCAATATTAATTTTGTATACCAAAATTTTACAGACTTTTTTTCTTGAGACATGATCTTGCTCTGTTGTATAGGCTGGAGTGCAGTGGTGTGATCTCATTTCACTGTAGCCTCAAACTCTGGAGCTCAAGCAGTGCTCCCACCTCAGCCTCCCTAGTAGCCAGGACTGCTGGTGCAAACCACCATACTTGTCTAATTTTTGCATTTTTTGTAGAAGGTGTTTTGCCATGTTGCCCAGGCTGGTCTTGAACTCCTGGGCTCAAGGGACTACAGGTATGAGCCCCTAAACCGGGTCCCCAATTAAAATTTATTATTATTATTATTATTTAGCATATCGGTATATTAGTTTGTTCTCCCTCTGCTATAGGGACATACCCAAGACTGGGTTATTTATAGAAGAAAGAAGTTTAATTGACTCACAATTCCACAGGGCTGGGAGGGCCTCAGGAACTTACAATCATGGTGGAAGGGAAAGCAAGCATGTCCCTCTTCATGTGGTGGCAGAGAGAATGAGACAACAGCAAAGAGGGAAGCCCCTTATAAAACCATCAGATCTCATGAGAACTTCTTATCATGCAAATAGCATGGGGGAAATCCTCGATTACCTCCCACTGGGTCCCTCCCACAACACTTGGGGATTATGGGAGCTACAATTTAAGATGAGATTTGGGGGGTGATGGAGACACAGTGAAACCACATCAACCAGAATCTTGTATTGCATTTTATTCTGAATTTTAAATCATGAAGCTAAACACTGCTTTGATAAATATCTTGCAGGTGAGAAATAGCTCATCTTTGGAGTAAGGCTAAACTGGGTTTAAATATGTTTTATATTCTCTGGTCTTTGAAATCTGTCTCTTGATAATAAACTAGTTAGGTCTCTCTGTGAAGTCATCCCTGCCTACTCTTAAAAAAAGTATTTATTTGGTCTGTAAAAATTTGAAGCCTGCCAGGACAGGGAGAGGCTGGAAATTAATATTTTTCTTATGAATTTAAAATCTTAGAAAACTTATTTCTTCTTAAAATATTTAATATTTAATAAAAATATATGGGGTTTCTATTTTCTATCCTGTCATAATATATATAGGTAGAATTACCTTGAACTTCCTTTTTCCTCTGTGAAATATACATGTTTTTACTCACTTGTTTGCTGATAGTTATTTTTGTATAACAGAATACATTTTCTTTAAGAACTTTTTAATTGACAAATAAAATCATATATATATATATATATATATATATATATATATATTTGTGGTATACAACATAGTATTTTAATATGTTTACATTATAGAATGGATAAATAAAGCTAATTGTCATATGTATTACCTCACATAATTTTTTTTGGTAAGGAGAACACTTAAAGTCTGCTTTCTTAGCAATTTTCAAGTACATATTTTTATTAACTATAATTACCATGATATAAAATCAAGCTCTTGAACTTATTCCCACTGTCTAACTGAAATTTTATGTCCTTTGACTAACATCTCGTCCCTACCCGCTGCCCTCCGTCCCTTCCCTCCAGTCTCTGGTATATGGCATTCTACTTTCTGATTCTGTTAGTTTGACTCCACTTACACATGAGATCATGCCGTATTGTCTTTCTGTGCCAGGCTTATTTCACCTCACATAATGATCTCCAGCTTCACCGATGTATCTGCAAATGACATAATGTCCTTCTTTTTAAGTCTGAAGATTATTCCACTGTGTATTTACACCACAATTTCTCCATCTGTTTGTTTGTTGATGGACACAGGTTAATTCTGTAGGTTGCCTATTGTAAATATGCTGACGAATATGGGGGTATAGGATATAGCTTCAACATACTGATGTCAGTTTCTTTGACTGTATACCCAGAAGTGTGATTGTCATACAATATGGTAGTTCTATTTTTAATTGTTTAAGATGGTTCCATATTGTTTTCTGTAAAAGCTGTAGTAATTTATATTCCCATCAACAGTGTACAAGGACTCCCCCTTCGGCACATTCTTGCAACACTTGTTTTCATCTTAATTTTATTATTTCTACTTCAGGTTTCTTAACTAAGAAAATAAATAAATTTCCTCATTGCTTATTTTTGGATGGTCCCACAATTATTATTCGAATTTTGTTTAAATAACATGGCTTATAACACTCATGGTATCTTTCTGGGAAAAGTGCACTAGGTGGTTAACTGCAGTTCAGGAAAGACGAGAAGAAAAAAATCCAGTTTTGGTAAGAGAACTGTCTTGCCTTATTACCATCCCTGGGCTACGTATGGTTCCAGAGGCAAACCTTATGCCCTCCCTCCCTATTACCAGAGTGAACCAACAATTTTCTCAGTCTGTCATGTTCCATAATGCTATGAGTGACTCAACTATTCATGGAAACTTCTAGAAGTTGTTTTATTCTAGAAGTAAAATCCTGAATTTGTGTATAAGTTAACTGGAGCAAACTATACTAGTAAAAAAAAATATGAAAAAGAAAAGAGGTTGGGAGACAGCAAAACTTCTTTGAATTAGCGTTTTCTTCACTGGTAGGTATTCTTCTCGACCTTGTTTCTGCTATAGTAAAATATATTCAGGTGGAGTAACTAGACAGGCATGAGAACTTGATGCAAAAGAAAGTCGTCACATTCAAGCTGTTTTAGTTATTTCTTATCAGCAAAAGAATTGAGAAGTAAGGCTGTCACATAACTGGAAAGTGAAAGTTAGTGTGAGAGGGGACAGGGTGTGGTCTTCGGAAAGGAAATTTCCTTATTTGCAGATCTTCTGAGAATGGTGAGCATAAGTCTGCATAAGACATACTGAGTGAGATTGGGTTGTTTTATTTAAGTGTATGACATAAACTAGCTTTGATTGATGATAATATAAACATCATGTATGCATAGAATTAGCTTTTTAACTATTAGTTGTTGATTGTGTCCTGAGAAAACAGTGGGACACAGAAAAATGACTTAATGGTAGACAAGGAGTTGCAGGGGCTGAAAACTTTGGAACATTTGGGGACAGGCATCTGAATAACTTTGCAGAAATGATCTGAACATTTTTGGATTAATAAGGAAATTCTCTCTTTCCAGAAGATACCACACCGATTGTTAAAAACTGAGTATCTTTTTGGAATCAATAGCAAACCAAAATCCAACCAATCTGTATAATAATTTTAGTGACTTGGTATTGTTTGGTGGTAATTATTAACAAGCAAACCAGAAAGCCTTCAGGAACACATTTAAGAAAAGAAGTCAGGAAAAGGGCGATAGATGAAGAACAAACAGCACTATTTAAATTTCATTGCACACCTAGGACTATGAAAAATACCACTTTGCAGTTTTCTTGAGTCTATATAACTTTCCTAATGTTTTCTATACATACTCCCTGCTGCTCAGCTAACAGCTAGAAATCACTTTGTAGAATAAAGGGGAAAGGGATTGTATTTATTTCCGAGACAGTAGGGCAGACAGAGGCTAAAAATCAGCATCTCATTTTTCAGTCGATATGGCCAGCAACTAGACAAGTAACAGAGCTGGTGGCACAGAAAAATAAAAAATAATTTTTTAAAAAAGGTAGATTAGGGAGAAATGGAAAAGAACATAGGCAGCAAGAGCAGGTCAATGAACTTGACAGAGAGGAGGCTTCTATATTCCCTCATTTTTTTTCCTGGTTTAATATTTTGTGATTTGACATTTATTTGATGCCCCATAAATCTGCTCTTTGGAACACATGTACTGTAGTTGATTTTGTAAGGTATTGCCTACTTATTTCTCACATGTATAAATTGTGTGTTCAAATAGTATTATTATGTTTTACTTTCTGACTAATAGTTTCTGAGGACATTTTGCTTGTTCTGATGAATAATTTACATCTGCCGCATATGTTTTGCATTTTCCTTTGCCTTCATTTTCATTCCATGAAATTTTGCAAGCTATGTTCTCTTTTTTAAGTGCATGTGAATTTCTACTCAGTGAAAAGCAATTTAGGCAAAACAGTGTAATTTATTAGCTATTTTTCTTAAAAATCTCTTCCAACAAAAGTTTATTTCATTACTGTCAAGTATGCATCTACAGTCTGTTTTATGCAAAAAATAGTTCATATCCTAATTGGTCACAGCATAAAGTTGGCATTTAGGAAATATATTTCTCATATTTATAGTTCTAATGTAAAAAGCATAAAATGTAAAATCTGAAAATACTTTATTTTCAGCTAAAGACATGAGATAAATATAACAATTATAAGTATTATATGAAGAGATGAATTTTCCTCAGATGTTGAATATCTTCCATAAATATGTTCATATATAAGGATATTTTATAAAATTTACAACGCACAACTATATCACTTATATTCTTAATAGAAGAGTATGTGTTCATTTCATATTGTTAATATCTGGAATAAACCTTCAAATTACCAACTATTTTATTGATACTGTATTTTGTAGAGCATTATGAATGTGTGAATTAACCTGTGCTTCAGCTATTTTCTATGTTTTTGAGCTAAAGTACTATCTACTATCTATGTCCATTTGTAAGTCCATATTTTTTCTCAATACAAAAGAGATGAGAGAGAATGTCTCCTGCTTGGTTGAGGGACCAGAAAGACAGTAAGTTCTATTCAGAGCCATCTATGGCGGTTGTTCCTTTTATTGTTCTAAAATAAAATGTAAAACCAGTAGTATAGATTAACCATACTACAAATAAACTTATGTCACAAAATTAATTATTTACAGTAACATTCTAATTGTATCTACTTGCCAAAAAAAAGTAAGCAAATAATTATAACACAATATTATAGGTCTTTAAGTACAGAATACTGTGAGGTATTTGAATTGTCCTCACAGAATTTGAAAAGTTCCTTAGATATAACTAGATTCCTATTTATTAGCCTGTATAAACATAAAAATAAGAGAAATAAGTATAAGTGGTACAATAATTACTGACTACATAAAAAAGTTTTATTTAAAAGTTTGGCAGATTTAATAATAAATTTCAATGAAGTTTTCATAGATAAAAATCTTCCAGTTGAATTACTGACTTTAAATAACTTAAACAAATGCTGCTCTAGATTGCATAATTATAGTTTATACTTGTATAATTGTATTTTTGTACTTTCACCTTATTTGAATTATTAAAGTAATCCTTTATGATTTGTTACACTATAATAAAGTGCAATTAATGACCTGATAACACACTCACATATATATTTGTATGTCTTATGGAAGTTATTCATACAAAATTTTGAGATTTTAATGAATTTTTTTTTAATGAATTCTAATTGATACCCAAACTTGTCATATTCACTCTATATGCATTTCATAATTTTTGGTTACAGTGTTACAGTGGTTAGCTTATTCACATTAATTTTCAAATCATATACTTTTTCAAAAATTATAATCTCAGTGTTACTAATTGTAAAATTCATAGAATAATATCTGTGAAATGACTTGACTGATAATCCCATAATTATCAATAGTCACTTGCTGTCATACTCAGATGACATAATTATAACTTATACTAACAAAGTTTTAGTCATTTGATGAATCAGTGGCTTCCTTTTATTTTATTACAATTATGAGACTTGTTTATAGAATATATATAATAGGTTTAAATTTCTTTTGTGATTTTGTCCATTTGTAATAAAACTATGAAACACACTATTTGAGATTATGTGAATTCACTATTTTTAATTTTCATCAGTTTCTAATTAATGTATTTTCTTTTGGAGGGGAAAGTTGATCAATAATTAGCTGTAATATTGTCTTTAGCCCTAATAAAATATATCTTGGAAAACAAATGTTACCTTAAAATGACAATAACAACAATAGCAACAAAAACCTTCACATAGTAAGAATCCAAATGAGATAGTTTAAATCTAGTTTAAGCTCTACTTAATAAATAGCAATAATGTATAATATTATTGAACAAAAGAAAATATAAAAACGCTTCAGACATAGGTCTTGAACAGAGACTAGAACCATCTCCACTGGGAGAGTCATGAATCACCAGTTTCACTCTACTAAGATTCAGTCAGAACTTTGACTTAAAGAACAAAAAACATAGCCTCTTGATTTTAGTGACTTGGAAATAAAAATATTAAACATGACTCACTGAAGAGCTCTTTCTTTCTCACTCTCTTTTGCATCAGTGTTTTACAAGTAGCTGTGGAGTCAATTATGCTGAAGCGGTTGGGGATGCAGAGAAGCCAGTAGCAGATGGGCATATCCAGGTTACATTGCATGGTTGGGCCACAAACCATGGCCTGGGATGGGATGATGGAATGGAGAAACCTGTCCACATCCTGTTGAGTTGTGCCTTTTAGCAGGTGCAGCATCTCCTGCAACATCCTCAGTGCTGTCTCCCCAGTTCAAACTTAGTTTCTCACTTAGACAACTCTAATAACCTCCTAACTGATTGCTTCATCTCACTGTTTCCTCTTCCAATCCAAATTCAAATTATCAACTAGAGTGATCATTTTGAAATGCAAATCAGCTTGCCACAATAAGTTAACCATTGGTTTGAGAATAAAAACTACAAGGGCCTGCAGGATCTGGACCCTGCACACCTGTTAAGCCTCATCTTTACTGCTTAGCCATCCCTCCCTAGCCTCTCCCTTCTTATTCGCATCACTCCAGCACACTTGCCATGCTTCTTCCCTGCTTGGCCTTCTGCTGGAGTTGGTCTTGGGCTTCAAAGGCTCTCAAACTTCTCTACTTAGCTAGTTTTTATTCATCCTTCACATATCAACTCAAACTTCAGTTCCCTTGAGCAGTCTTCCCCTCTGTTCCACGTTAGTTCTGATCTTTGATTGTAGCTTTTAGGATGCCCTCTACATTATCATATTTGTAATGATGTGTTTATCAATTATTAGGTGATATGTCTTTCTAAGTACAGTTACTGGCCTCTGAGCACAGGACTTGGCACATGACCAAATCTGAGCCAGTTAGAGACTTTCCTCAAGGTATTTGGAATTGGAAGTAAAGAGGAAATATATTTCCTATCTGGTGCATGAAGACGACAAAGATAAAGTTGGAGATAAGAGAAGTGGAGATGGTCTAAGGGTCCTTGTGGTTGTCCCTCAAGCCACCTGCAGCTCTGTCCTAATGGCTATTTATGTTGTAAGTCAATAAACATCCTTTTATTTCTAAGCTGATTGACTTGGGTCTCTCACTGGCAGGGATAACAACCCTGACTGAACATATCCTGAGGTTATGAGACTGTAACATCCATGAGGGCTAGAATCTTGCCTGCTTTTCTCAGTGAAGTTGATACCTATCAAAAATTTGTAAAATGAATGCATGTTATGCAATAACCAATTCATTTTAAGTTTTCTGGTAGATATAGCCTATCATCATGCTTTAATTTGATGTGATCTGAATAGAAATTTTCTGAGATATATAAGGGCCACTGAATTTAAAGATAAAATTATACTTAGGTATTATTTCTCTGTAAATATCTGGAATTATGCATGCAGTGAGAACATGATTAAGGAAACAAATACATAACAGATAAGACAAATTAAACTGGTTAGTGAATGTTTTGATACTTGGAAAAATTAGATTTTTATTTTATGTTTGAAACAAAGATTCAGGATTATCAGGACAGGTTTCTACAAGGATTTTAATCTGATTCCTTCACCAAAATCATTTTAACATTTAGCTCTAAGGTATACAAATCATATTTATACCTACTAGATTAAAAAAAAAAGTTTAACCTTTTCAGGACAGAATGGGGCCAGTACAATCAGACTTATGTAATAAATCCCCAAATAACCTTCTTTTGTCACTATGACAACTGGGGCAAATAATATTTAAAGCATGAGTGAGTAGTTGGAGGAGTATTTGACAGTTTCTGTGAGGAACCATTGACTGAAAACAGTGATCAACCCACTAGATCTTTTAAAGCCAATTTAAATGAGCAAATCACAATCCCTGTCACTGAGAATGACAGCACTAATTGTTTAATTGTGGACCAGAGGCTCAGAGCTAAGTGGGTGTTTAGTTACATATTAATAAAAAATGCTTCCTAATTAAGATACGCTTTAAAGATCTCTCTCTGTCTCTCATGTCAATAACCTATTAAATTTCCCAACTCTTCATAAATATACAGTGGTGACCTTAGAATAGGGTACATTTTAGAAAATAAGTTTTAAATTGGAATCCACAATTATTTTTTAACAAATGGTTTATTGTATGGTCCTCCTTAGGTGTGAAAAATATACATTCACATTTAATGATAAACCTATTATTTAGAAAGGCACGTGAACTGCTTCTCTTCAGATAATGGTTGAGGATCTTTGAACGTGATACTTCATATGTTCTTGCCTAGGACAGTTAGAGAGCTGGACATTTTCTTCTTCCTCGTCTGGTTTATTAAAACAATAAATCAATGTACATAGAATAAGGAGCTGAGATCTTGAGAGGCTGATGTGCAGAAAAGCTGAGATATTGGCAAGGTTTAACCATTAAATTGCCTAGTCAAACACTCAGTCAGAAGAGGAGATGAAGGAGAACAGCCAGGAGAGCAAAGGGTACCAGGCTTGGGCTGAACCTGTCATCACAGCAGGTGGACTGCTCCTCCTCCTCCGGGGCCTGCCTTGAGTCAAAGTCACAGAACCTTTTGTATCAGAGTAAGGTACCCGAAAAACCAGAGCAGCTGCTCTAATGGTTCAGGGCTAGCATCCTTGGGTCTGAGGGGTTATGACTACACATGCATAGAATATGGAAAGCTGTAGGGTTTTGGTGGCTTCCAATTTCCAGGTGAATGAATCTTCCACAGGCTCTCATCATTCTAGTGTTTGTTTTTCAATGCATCATTTACATCAGAAGTGTTTGAAAAAAAGCTCTCATGGAGTTAAGCCTTATTTGCATAGATCACTTTCTAAGTAAACATGGTCTACATTATAGGATGACAGTTTTGATTGATATCAGGCCTACATTGGGTGCCGAAATAGTGCCTTGGTTACCTGATGGCAGAGGACATGAGTAATATGTGGAAGGCTACAGAAAGAAGCAACAGTAGGCTCAGAATAAAACTCTGCTTTTCTAAGTTTGCCTAAGGTTTTCATTATAAAGAGTCGGGACAAAATGAATAATTTTATTATTTCCAGAAATACCAAAATAATTGGTATTTGTACTTGATTTCAAGTTGTTTTGTGTCTTATAGAAAAAGTGTAATCAGTTAAATATGGTGAAATAATTAAAAGTGTGGAGGTAAGTGCAGTGAGAATCATCATTACATAATTCGGTAGGTTGTATTGTGTTGTTACTACTGTGTTGGTCTCTATATAAAGCAAACTTCCAAGTCTCCTGAAATGTATAATTTTGCCAACTCAAAATATAAACATCTTAAGACTGGACACCTTAAATTCACTGTTACAGTAATGCACTATAGACTGTTATCAATAGTCTATGTTAATAGACTATTATCAACAAGGCTTCCAGTCAACAGCAGGCTATTAGTAGTTAAGTTTTGGGAGAGTTAAAAGTCAAAAGTTGCCTTCAGATTTTCTTTTCTATTTTTTTTTTTTGACATGGAGTCTCACTCTGTCACCAGCATGGAGTGCAGTGGTTTGATCTTGGCTCAGTGCAACCTCTGCCTCATGGGTTTAAGTGATTCTTCTGCCTCAGCCTCCCAAGTAGCTGGGACTACAGGCACCTGCCACGATGCCTGGCTAATTTTTTGTATTTTTAGCAGAGATAGGGTTTCAATATGTTGGCCAGGATGGTGTCGATCTCCTAACCTCATGATTCATCTGCCTCAGCCTCCCAAAGTGCTGGGATTACAGGCGTAATTATATGGGGAGTCAGAACCTCAACCCCCATGTTGTTCAAAGGTCAAACGTTATCTGGAAGGAGTCCCGCAAATTTTCTAAAACAGATGAATAAAACTTTGAACTGTATTAATTGTTTCAAGCAAAACTAACTATTAAAAATAAGCAATCCATTACACTTTCTAGAGACTATTAACAGAATATGTTAACAAAAATAGGACTTCTCTTTCCTTAAGGATGATTTAGTAAAATAAACTGGTTGCAAAAAATGTACACAACAAGCAGGACTTGTATATTTAACATAAAAGGAATGATTTCTGACATCTCTTTAAATTCTTAAGGCTAATTGGAAACTTTGCCAATATCCTTGAAGGCGAACAGCTAATAGAGTCAAGAAAAGGGAGGGTCCTTGCACTCATGTAGGCCTGTGGTCAAATCCATACCCAATTCACATGCCTTCATTGGCCAGTCTAGCTTCAGAACCCAGCCTCCTCATCTGTAGAATGGCCATAACAATGACTACATATATGATTATCTAATCCTTGCAGTGACCCTATGAATTACAGTTTTGTAGGTGCTTAATTTTTTTTGTATTTTACTCTACATATTCTTACCCATGATAAATAAATTATGTTGTATATCACAACTGTACTTGGGGAATATAAATAAATTCCATGAAGTCATTCAAGAGGTTATTTTGATTTTAAGCCAATCAGTATTTTTTTTCTCCTGAAAAATCAATGCAGTATTAAATATCTAAAGGTATGTCATTTTGAGGGGCAAATAAGATTATACCTTTTGTAATTTATGATTAAAAAACCATTGCTTAAAATGAGTCACTTGAAATTACCTAAAAACAAGCAAATTACTTAAAAAGAAAACAGATTTTAAATAAAATTTTAGTAGCAATTAAGTAATTATTTTAGTTTTAAAGATAAATTAAAAATGTTTATTAGTTGGCAATCCTTATCCATATAGCACATGATAAGTAAATGATTATATAATTCAAAAAATAAGGTAGAAAATATTCAACAAATCAGAGTTTTTGAACATCTTGTTTTTTAAATATCAGGTATGTCAATATGATATATAAATGATACATGAAACATCTGTCACAAAAATTGGGTAATAATGAGAACATTTAAATGTTAAATTTGTTAGCTTTTCTAATTTTCTCACCTTCCCAAAGGTAAAATCATGCTTATATTCAAGATTAATCACTGCATCCTCCTCCCCAAAGGTTTTCTTCCCTTTCACTAAGATTTTTTTTATTTCTAATACAAAGCCAGAAAGCCTTTATAAAAACCACTCTTCAAAAACCACCTGGGTAAGGGTGACGGAGAAGAAATAGTAATGCACAGGAAATTATAGTTCCAAATTCTTTACATCCTTGACATTTGACAGTTCAAGGTCTCAGTAGTATGAAAGCAGGGCAGTGGGGTGAATGCAATGACTTTCAAGGTCCTTCTGACTTGGACTTTCTGTGTGTCGCCTATGCTCTGTAATGATTACTTAGAATACCCCATAAGTGAGAAAGCTGGAGCTAGACAGGACCTACAATCAAGGACCTGGTATATTTGCAGTAAAATGTCTAGTCCAACTACTCTCGCTTTTCTCTCTTGTCTCTGCTCTGGACTATCCCATATTTATTTTGATGCTAATATTCAGAGTGATTTTGATGTCATCATGAATGCCATTCCCTAGAGCAAGCTTGGGCAAATTACTGCCTGTCAGCCACATTCTTTCAACCTTCTGTTTTGGTAAATAAAGTTTTATTGGAACCCAACCATATGCAATTGTTTACCCTTGTCTCTGGCTGCTTTCATGCTACATAGAAAAAACTGAGTAGTTATGACAGAACCTCTATTGCCACAAACTTTAAAATCTCTACTCTCTTGCTATTTACAGAAAACATTTGCTGACCTCTGCCTTACAGAAACAAAAGCAAACACCAGTAATCACTAATATCAATGGTTATTATTGATATTAAATAAAGGGATATTATTGTAACTCTAATGGGCATTTTATCTATAAGATATATATATATTTTTTGAGACAGAGTTTCGCTCCAGTTGCCTAGGCTGGAGTGCAATGGCATAATCTCAGCTCTCTGCAACCTCTGCCTCCAGGGTTCAAGTAATTCTCCTACCTCAGCCTCCGAAGTAACTGGAATTACAGGCATGCACCACCATGTCCTCCTAAAATTTTGTATTTTTAGTAGAGACAGGGTTTCTCCATGTTGGTCAGGCTGGTCTTGAACTCCTGACCTCAGGTTATTCCCCCACCTCCCGAAGTAATCCCAGCCTCCCAAAGTGCTGGGATTACAGGCGTGAGCCACCATACCCAGCCAAGATAGCATTTATTTATTTATTTATTTATTTTAAATGCATGAGTACATTTGCAGGTTTGTTATACAGGTAAACTTCTGTCATGGGGGTTTGTGGTACAGATGATTTCATCACCCAGGGATTAAGCCTAGTAACAGTTATTTTTCCTGATCCTGTCCTCCTACCCTCTACTCTCTGATAGACCTGACTGTGTGCTGTACCGCTCTGCGTGCCCATGTGTTCTCATAAGATGATTTTTATCTTTGTGAAACTTTGTGTCCTTCACCAACATCTCCCCAAGCCTTCCCCTCCCCACCCAGCTCCAAAAAGCCACCATTCTAGTCTCTGCTTCTCTGAGTTCAACTTTTGAGGATTCCACAGATAAGTGAGATAGTGTGGCATTTGGCTTTCTCTGGGTTAGTTTGTGGCTTATATCACGCAACATAATGTCCTTCAGGTTTATTCATGTGGTTGCAAATGACAAGATTTTTTTCTTTTAAGGCTGAATAGTATTGCATTGTATAGATATCGCATTCTCTTTATCCATTCATCTGCTGAAGGACACTTAGGTTGACTATATCTAGGCTATTGTGAATAATGCAATGAACCTGAAGATAAGTTCAGACATTTATTATACATCATGGTGATTATAATGAATAACAACATACTATATACTTGAAAATTGTGATTAGAGTAGATTTTAAATGTTCTCACCAAAAAATAAAAAAAGGCAAGTAGGTGAGGTAATGCTAATTAACATGTTAATTAACTTGATATAGCCATTTCACAATCTATACATATATAAAAACATATTGTATAACATAAATATGTTTAATTTTACCAGTCATTTAAACTTTTTAAATTTGTGTTAAAATAGTTAGTTCCAATTGTGTTGTGTTTAGATTCACAATAATTAAAAGTTACAAATGACCACATATAATGGGTGGCATAATATAAAGTAAGCTTTAAGGAGATTGGCATGTCATTTTTTAAATGTATTTGTAACATGCTCAACATTGTTATCTTGATTTTAGTTATTTTATTTTTTTTGAGATGGGGTCTCGCTCTGTTGCCCAGGCTGGAAGGCAATGCTATGATCTCGGCTCACTGCAACCTCTGCTTCTCAGCTTCAAGTGATTCTCCTACCTCCTCCTACCAGTAGCTGGAATTACAGGTTGCATCACCACACCCAGCTAATTTTTGTATTTTTAGTAGGTATGAGGTTTCACCATGTTGGCCAGGCTGATCTCGAACTCGAACTCAAGTGATCCACTCGCCTTGGCCTACCAAAGTGCTGGGATTACAGGCGTGAGCCACCACACCTGGCCAACATTGTTATTTTGAAATGTTTGTGTGAGAATAGAACAAAGGAGCTACCTTTCCCCTGAAGCCCTGTACTTCAGTTCCTGCTGACCAGGAGCCAGGGACCTGGACAAACGAATGACAAAGTCACCACATACGTCACAGCTGCAATTTTCTTATCTGTAAATCAGAGAAAAGGCTGTGTATAAATGCCTGCAAAGATATTTCCAGTAAAAGATTTGGTTTGCAGATGTGCTTTGTTCTTCTTATAAATTTGGGGCTACAGACAAGCAGTCTCAGGGAAAGAAATTCCTTGTTTGAATTAATTTAGTCAAATCAGGTCAGAGAATCCAGAACAAGACTTAGATGATATTTCTTCAGGGCACATATGTGACTGCCTTTCTGCTGTGAATAATATCTACTCAGGCCATGTGTTCATTCTACCACTTGTGAGATTTCTGTAGCATTCTTCCCTCCATAGTGCTAAAGATGCCTGGTAGAGAAGTTTAAAGTTACTGCAGCAATTTCTTTTAGGTGCATATTAAAGTTGTGGTGCCTTATCTATGAGGCGGAGCTGTAAGTCGCTGTGATATCTTGCTTAGAATTAATTCACTAGTTACATTCAACTGACATAAAAGTAGAGTTTGCCAGTTTAGAAAGCTGGCAAATTTTTTGTGGCTCCTCAAACATTACTGTAAAATTTGAAAGCTTTAATATGAAACCTTTCAGTTTAGTCATAGAGTAAACCTAAAATCCTGGGATGACTGCTTCACTTTTAACTGTGCCTCATGAAAATGGATACATTTTTTATACCTAGTCAGATAGACTTTTAAATTCCAGTCGTATGAAAATGAAGACCCCCTCAGTTAGAATAGACCACAAAATATGGTTGATTATTGGTAAATCAGGCTATCACAGTAACACAAATTGGGTTGTAGAGCAAAAACCAAAAGAACAATTTTTATTGTAAGCAATGAAAAAAGCAGCAAAATACAGCCACATAATGGTAAAGACACGGGACTTCTCTAGTTGATAAAATGAAAAAGGCCCTTCACTAGCTGAGCTTGGCCCTTAACACATGTGAAAAACACAGGAAAGAAAATGGTCAAAAAGCATGGTCCAGCCTGATGAGAGGAGAGGGTCTGCATGTCATGAGGGCCACTTGCTTCATCCTATTTGGATCATATTTCACTTCTTCAGGTTGTACTTTCCACTTGCAATTTGGTGTGGAGGTACTCTTGTACATGTCCCAAGATCCCAAAAAGAAAATAAAGGAGTTTAGGTTTTCTTGAGCAAGATGAAGTAAAACGCTGACTAAGGAAACAGGACCCATAGCTGGAAACAGGTTATTTTCTATTTATAGGCAAAGAGCAATATAAACAAAGCTCTAGATCATCTGCTCAGGTTGAAAATATCTTCAGTTTTAAAAGATTAGCATATCTTGTCTGATTTCAGCATGTTTTAAATTTTCTTCCTTTGTTTCTTCTTCCTCATTCTCTTTTCTTCCTTTTTCTTCCTTTTCTTTCTCTTCCTCTCCCTCTCTTTCTCCTGTTCCTCATCCTCATACTCTTCTGTATTTGTACTGCATATGAGATTTCAGCTACTCAAATGGATTACACTCATCATTTTCCTGAGTGGGGCAGGGATAGGAGGAGTTTTCAAATAAGACATTTTATTTTATTTTATAATTGCATTTTAGATTTTGGGGTACATGTGAAGAACATGCAAGGTAGTTGCATAGGTACACACATGGCAGTGTGATTTGCTGCCTTCCTCCCTATCACCTATATCTGGCATTTCTCCCCATGATATCTCTCCCCAACTCCCCATCCTCTGCTGTCCTTCCCCTATTTCACCCTGATAGACCCCAGTGTGTGATGCTTCCCTCCCTGTGTCCATGTGTTCTCATTGTTCAATACCCACCTGTGAGTGAGAACATGCGGTGTTTGATTTTCTGTTCTTGTGTCAGTTTGCTGAGAATGATGGTTTCCAGGTTCACCCATGTCCCTACAAAGGATGGAAACTTATCGTTTTTTTATGGCTGCATAGTATTCCATGGTGTATATGTGCCACATTTTCCCTCTCCAGTCTATCATTGATGAGAATTTGAGGTGGTTCCAGGTGTTTGCTATTGTAAACAGTGCTGCAATGAACATTCGTGTGCATATGCCCTTATAGTATAACGATTTATAGTCCTTTGGATATATACCCCATAATGGGATTGCTGGGTCAAATGGAATTTCTATTTCTAAGTCCTTGAGGAATCGCCACACTGTCTTCCACAATGGTTGAACTAATTTACACTCCCATCAACAGTGTAAAAGTGTTCCTATTTTTCCACATCCTCTAAAGCATCTGTTGTCTCCAGATTTTTTAATGATCGCCATTCTAACTGGCATGAGATGGTATCTCAATGTAGTTTTGATTTGCATTTCTCTAATGACCAGTGATGATGAGCATTTTTTCATATGTTTGTTGGCCTCAAGTATGTCTTCTTTTGTAAAGTGTCTGTTCATATCCTTCACCCACTTTTGAATGGGCTTGTTTTTTCTTGTCAATCTGTTTTAGTTCTTTGTAGATTATGGATATTAGCCCTTTGTCAGATGGGTAGATTGCAAAAATATTTACCCATTCTGTTGGTTTCTGATTCACTCTAATGTGTCAAAAGACTGTTTCTTTTGCTGTGCAGAAGCTGTGGAGTTTCTTTTGCTGTGCAGAAGCTGTGGAGTTTGATTAGGTCCCATTTATCTATTTTGGCTTTTGTTGCCAATGCTTTTGTTGTTTTAGTCATGAAGTCCTTGCCTATGCTTATGTCCTAAATGGTTTTGCCTAGATTTTCTTCTAGGGTTTCTATGATGTTAGGTCTTATGTTTAAGTCTTTAATACATCTGGAGGTAATTTTAGTGTAATGTGTCAGGAAGGGGTCCAGTTTCTGCTTTCTGCACAGGCTAGCCAGATTTCCCAACACAATTTATTAAACAGGGTCTTCTTTCCCCATTGCTTTTTTTTGTCAGGTTTGTCAAAGATCAGATGGTTGTAGATGTGTGGTGTTGCCTTTGAGGCCTCGTTCTGTTCCATTTGTCTATATCTCTGTTTTGGTACCAGTACCAAATCAGTGTGCAAAAATCACAAGCATTCCTATACACCAATACATGACTTTAAGAGAGCCAAATCAAGAATGATCTGCCATTCACAATTCTACAAAAAGAATAAAATACCTAGGAATACAACTAACAAGGAATGTAAAGGACCTCTTCAAGGTGGAATTACAAACCACTGCTCAATGAAATAAGAGAGGACACAAACAGATGGAGAAACATTCCATGTTCATGGTTAGGAAGAATCAATATCATGAAAATGGCCATACTGCCCAAAGTAACTTATGGTTTCAATGCTATCCCCATCAAGCTACCAATGATCTTCTACACATAACTGGAAAAAACCACCTTAAACTTCATATGGAACCAAAAGAAAGCCCACATAGCCAAGTCAATTCTAAGCAAAAAGAACAAAGTGGGAGGCATCACACTACTGGACTTCAAACTATACTACAAGGCTGCAGTAGTCAAAACAGCGTGGTACTGGTATCACCCTATTGTTATTTTGAATTTCTATTCCCATAGATCAATAAGCAGTGACTGATAAGGTTTGGAAAAAGACTAGGATGGAGGTCAGTTGTGAGGGATTGTAGCAAAAGTGCTGGGTTTAGAAGTAGGTGGTCTCTCTGATGAGCTTGCTTAAGCCTGATATGCACACAGGATATTTGTAACAATAAAAACTAGAAAACAATTTCTAGTACCTGGGAGCCGAATAACAGGCTTGAGAGAAAAGTCCCCTTTTGGCAGAGAGGGGTGCATTTAAAAGCCTTTATTCTGCTGCTAAATACTATTTGAAGGAGAATTAAATAAGTACAGTTTCTTTTGGGGGGGAATAGGGTGAGAAAAAGGAGCATTATTTGGAAATATTTCAAAGTATTCTCTAATGACTAATACTTGTAAAAAGTAACTTAGGAGCCCATTGGCAGAAAAGAGCAGAATGCCATCCAGTTTATATGGCAAGTTCTATGTGCCTAGCGAAGCATGTTAGCTTGTTTCAGTGCTTCAACTGGAAAAATCACAGTTGACAGCTTCAGTTCACAAGGAGCAAAGTACCAGAGTCCATGAAGAAATTAACTGCCGTGTTGAGCACTCAGCATCAGGGAGAAACACACACACATACCACCCCCCCCACCCCCGCACACACACACACACACTCATCGTTTTCCTGGAGGAAGAAGAATAGTGAATTTTGAAATCAATTCTTTTTATTTGTGTTTTTCTGTTATTGCCAACTTGAAAATGTACTCATTTTTATTTAACCGCATTGTGTTACAATATCAGGAATCAATTTCAAACACACTGCGTTTTTACTTCGAAATAATTTACTTCAAAAAATTCTTTATTTGTACTTACACAAATAGTACAGCTAGTAAAATGACACTGTATTGGCTTTTATTGCCAAACGAAAAATTGTGATGCTTAATGAAACCTTTGAATATTGTAACTCTGGCCATAATGTAACTCATTCTGATTTCCATTAAATACTATGTGGGTCAAATCTATTGTATTTGACCCACATAGTATGAGACACTTATAATTAAGACACTTTCTACTGTAGAATCATAAGAAAATATCTACATCTTATTTTCCTTATAAGTTAAAAAAAAATATTTTTGCAACCAATCGAAGTCATGTTATCCCTTATTTTAATGCCAGTTTTCTTGATATTTTCAATAAATTTAAAAAATTACAGCAGTATTTATACATGTAAAATGAGGGGAAATTCTGCAATGGTAAAATTAAATGGTTTTTTTTCTTAGGAAGTCAATTTAAATTGTTTTTCAGTTGAAAACAACATCTATTCATTCATATCAATAAATAATTTCATAATTCCAAGCCTCTCTTCATCAAATTATATTTTAAAGAATAGGCATTTTGTGATAGTTCATAAATTAAAGGATGTATGTTTAAAATCACATAAAAATATTTGAGTTAATTACAAGGTAACCGTGGAAGAATACTCCTTAGATTACTTATATTTCTATTTTTCATTATGTGAAAATTGATAATTTCATAACCTTTCATATATAAGATTTCAAGGGACCTTCATTTCAATTGCATATGAAATGAAAAATAAGATGAGTTGACCTGACAGTGTAGCCCAAGTTTTCAATTTGACAATTTATTGTATGGCCAACACTACATGTTAAATATGTATATATTATGTATAAAATGCCAAAAATGTAAATGTTAAGGATATACATCCACATTTTGACCTGCTCCATTTCTGATCGGGGGTCAGTTCGCCTCTCTTTTGCAACCTGATTATACACAGCACCTGAGAGTGTCACCACATTGATGCCAAATAGTACAGACATACGATCAGCCTGGTCTACTATACTAGAACCAGGAGCTCCCAGTCCCAAGCGATCCTTCCCTCAGCCTCCTGAGTAGCAGGAATTAGAGGTGTGTGCCACCACACCTGGCACATGCACATTTTATTTCTAATTTAATATTTTAAATATATGCAGCTTGTTATCTAAAGAAAGACCTTTCTAACCCTTCAGCTTAAAAACATAACATCTTACAGAGGCAAAAGGACTTCTTGGAGCGCTGTAGTTTTCCTCTGGTGATTAACTGTGGTCAACTGCTTATCAGAGTTCCTTTATCTGGAAATGACTATCTTCCTGCTGTATTTCAAATATCTACTTTAAGTTCTGATCACGTTTCATTTACCACTTATATTTGGGATGAATACAAAAATGAATCAATTACTCAATTTCATCATCTGTTTAAAATGCGTAGCATCTATGCACTAAAAAGGTGATGCAATAATGTACAACTCACAAAATCCCCCAAGTGAGAAGACTGATGATTTCTTAAATATTTTGTGGCCTTCTATCCGTGATTTTAGAAATGCTAAGTGAGGACAAAGTGGATTCTATCCTAAAATATTATGCTGCAGACTCACTCTCCATGTATACAATAGGTTTGATATTTGATAGAAATTAGGGGACAGCAGAAGAGACAGAATTCTTAGCTATGTTTGCACATATTTAACTACCCTAAGGCACTTTAATTCTTGCCCATCTTTTATTCTAGTAAAACTGTCACTGAACCAAAAGATATATCTGTGTAAAGAGCTCTGTACTGTCAAAAGTAAAGCTACTTGGCAAAGCTTATGAGACTTTATGTCAGTTTTCTACTTGAATTATAGTTATTTCACTAACTAGTTATCTTTTTCACATCTATTGTGACTGGAGAATGAGATGTAGCAGCAATCTTTGTTGCATGCCATTTGTAAACTAAATTTATGTCATAGATTTGCATGCTAAGTACTTCTCTGGTAAGAAGAGCTCTCAAAGGCAGCATGTTTATGCCACCATTTGTGATTAAATTGGAATTCTAAAGCAGACCCAAGTTAAACATGAAGACAACTTTAGATCTTCATCTGAAGTCAAATAAAGACTGTTTACTTACCATTGGAGTTATCTTCTTCTCTTTTTCTTTTCTTTTTTTTTTTTTTGTAGGTATTAGCAAGATAATCTGTGATAGTTTTTAATTATCTCTCTTTTACTAACTTTATAGTTTTAAAATTTAGTGTGTTTTGGTGTTGGCATAAAAGGTATATGTTTAAAATTCATGATTGGCTAAAATAAGATAGGGAGTTTAAAAGTAGTTTCAACAGGTAATGTAATATATAAAGTTATATATGCCAACATATACTATGTAGTTATTTATTAGCTACCAGGCTATTATCACATAAGTCATAAACATCTTTGCCAGAAGTTTTCACTTATTCATTCATTTAACATGTATATGTTGAGTGTGTATGAGGCACCATATGGCACACTAGGCTGTCAGCTGCCCTGCCATGGTTTACCAGATGCACAAGGCACTGTTCTTGAAGTGCTTACCTTCCAGTAAGGGGGTATAGAAAAGGCACCAACAGGAGAATGAGTTGGAGAACCAGACTATGTGAAATCACACAAACACATGAACAGCTGGATTCATACTTTCGTCCCATTTTTCACTGTCATTTAACTTCTCAGACAGTCTTCCTCATCTGTGAAAGGGAATGAGAATATGTGACTTACTTGTTTTAAATGTCACTAAAACTCATCACAGTTTTTAGCTAGAGTCCAAAGCACTGAGTTCTGTGTACCTGAGTGATCTCAGCCTGCAGTTTCCTTCAGTTGCTCTGACTTGCATAACTGTATTTCATTCTGCTACAGACTAAGTTGCAGGGCATATCCCAGCAACAATGACTTAACCTTTCTTAAATATCCCCAGTGAGGGTCTCTAAGATAGTTGTTGTTTGCTTTTGAGACAGAGTCTCGTGCTGTCACTCTGGCTGGAGTGCAATAGTGCAATCTCAGCTCACTGCAATCTCCATCTCCCAGGTTCAAGCTATTCTCCAGCCTCAGCCTCCTGAGCAGCTGGGATTACAGGCACCAGGCACAAAGCCTGGCTAATTTTTAGCAGAGACGGGGTTTCCCTGTTTTGGCCAGGCTGGTCTCAAACTCCTGACCTCGTAATCTGCCTGCCTCAGCCTCCCAAAGTGCTGGGATTACAGGCGTGAGCCACTGCAGCCGGCCTAAGATAATATTTAAATTATGAAATTAAATGATAAATATTTTAAATAGAAAAGGGAGAAAATAAAAGATGAAATCTCTCTGTACTACTTTTGCAAGTTTCCCTGGAGAAAATTACTATCAACTGTTGGCTTTACCTTTTTATATATATTTTCAAAATAGTTTTTAAAAGAGAAAATACAAACTTCTGTAACTTTTTAACTGGTTAATTTTCTTAAATTAATAAATAATGCATATTTTTTATTATTAACTACCCAAACATTCTAAAATATAAACAGGAAAATCCTCCTCCAGTACCCTTCTTTCTCTCACCTGCAATACCAGGAAACCAGTGTTATATAAAATACTATAGTAACCTCTACAAAATATTGTGATTATTTGAATTGTGTCCTCCTAGAAAGATGTTGTAGTACAGAGTCTTTATAGATAATCGATCTGAGATGAAGTCATTGGGGTTGATCCTAATGACAAAGAGGCTGACAGGTACAGAAGGAAGACAAAGTGAAGACAGGGACAAGATGGCCACCTGCAAGCCAAACAATGCCTATAAGTACCAGAAGCTATAAGAGACATGTAGAAATATTCTCCTTCACAGTAGCTAAGGAACCAGGCTTGTTGGCACCTTGATTTTGTACTTCTAGCCTTTTGTATTAGTCCATTTTCATGCTGCTGATAAAGACATACCCGAGATTGGATAATTTATGAAGAAAAATAGGTTTAATGGAATCACAGTTTTACATGACTGGGAAGGCCTCACAATCATGGTGGAAGGTGAAACGCACATCTTACATGGCATCAGACAAGAGAGTGAAAACCAAGCAAAAGGAGAAACCTCTTATAAATCCATCATATCTTCTGAGACTTATTCATTACTATGAGAACAGTATGGGTGAAAGCATCCCCATGATTCAATTATCTCCCACCAGTTCCCTCCCACAACACGTAGGAATTATGGGAGCAACAATTCGAGATGAGATTTGGGTGAGAACACAGCCAGACCATATCACCTTTGGAGTGTAGGACAATAGATTTCTGTTGTGTAAACCACCCAGTTTGTGGTTCATTTTGTGGAAGCCTAAGGGAACTAATACAGGTTTCATACCTATGTGGATTGGCCATTTAATTCTAGTTATTATCAGAGGACAAGAAAAGTGACCAGAAATATCTTACTTTTAGATTTTTTTTTTTAATTAAAAAATTCCATTGTAAATGGGCAAAATATTTGAATAGACATTTTTCAAAAGAAAACACAGAAATGGCAAAGATACGAAAAGGTGCTCAACAGCATTGTTCATCAAAAAAATGCAAATCAAAATTACAAAGAGGTATATCTCACCCCTGTTAATACCGCTTCTATCCAAAGGACACAAATATCTCGGTGTTTATATTCCTGCCACCAGGGAGCTCACAGTTATTTTGAACACTAACTTCTTTTAAAGATGATTGAAGTCTACATATTTTATGCCCCTTATTATTTTGATGGGTATCTCTGTAAATCTGAATATAAAAGTTATCATAGTAATGTCAAAACATTAGATGAATTTAATAAAAATAATGAACTTTTTATATCCTGTACACCATGTACAGATGAGGTCTACAAAAGTCTCTCCATATAAAAAAGAAAATATGTTATTGACAGAACTGTTTTCCCTTTGGGCCAACCTCTAGGAAAAGAAGAAATGGAGCTCTGTTGAATAACTTTTTCATAGCTTCCTGTAGCCCAGAGGCATCCGAGAAGCATTTGTAGACATGAGGAAATGGAAAATGAAGCAGTTGTCAATACTTTGTGTGCTGATTTTAACTTTTGCAGGTAACTTTGAATTGGGTAAAGAACCCAGGCAATTTAACTAGAGCTCAGCTATTGGAATCTCACCTTCAAGCTTGAGAGTCTTGAATAAACTTATTCTTTGACTTAAAAGGACCTGATTTCCATTTGCAAGTGTTTCTTTTAATGAACAAAGTCTGTGTCTCCCCAGTTGCTATCTGCTGTAAAAATATCTTATTCCTTCAATCTTGTGCATCTTTGCCAGGTCACTGGAGACAGGTGCAATAGTGATTCATATTTTTAAGATTTGTCAATTTAAGTTTTAAGGTTCTATTGTTGAGATGAAAATATTTCTGGTAACTTTTTTGGCAATATTGACGTATAGGCAACAAACTAGAAATGGCAGTATGCCTGCAAACAGAAGACAGACACATACGGTCTTAGTTGTCCACTCTCTCACCCCAAACTAAAGTCCTCTCTACAACAGTCCTTATAGGTGGATACCTGTTTTTCCATTGAATGTTTCTGTTGATAGAGAGGTGCTAAAGTTGCGTGATTAATTTTGCTGAGGTTTAAAAAGTATGAAATGTATTCATAATATGAAAATAATTCCATTGAGTTATATAAGACACATCATGTACGTAGGAATTGTAACATTTTCATTGTTTTATTATTAGTCAAGTGATGTTAGTAGCAATTTGTAGGTACTTAGATCTATCTTTGGGAATTAATGAATAAAGAAAGAAAAGTTATGCAAGCTTTCACATTGGGCTGTCCAGAATGCCCTGATAGTCACATTCTAGCTGCTGATGATAACACATCCACTTTACTATGCAAAGATTTTCTGCATTTATATGAGGGATTTATAAAGAAAAAACAAACTTCAAAGTGAAAGGACAATTACAGGTAGAAAGTAAAAAACAAAAGGAATGATGTCAAGAGGAGCACAGCTGAGCTAAAATGTTTTGAGTTTATAGAAATGCTGTAAGATTTGCCCTCTGATATATCTCGTCTTAAAATGATGAAACCTTATAATGGAATTTATTTTGATACTGACTACATTTCTCCTTTAACAAGTATGTACACCATGTTATTGACATAGGATTAGATTAGACTATTGCAATCGCATCAAGTTGGCTATTGATTGTTTTATTTAAATGTATAGAGAAATAATGAAGCGTAATACTAGATGTGAAAAATGCAAACCAAAGTCTCTAGGCCCTTGCACTTCTATGATAAATTGTACTGATTAGTTAGAATAATATTAATATGTACTTACACAAAAGGTTTATTGGTAAACATGATTGGTTAAATTGATTAATTGATTAAAAATTAATTAAAATATGCCTTATTGAAAATTTTTAGTATTTTCACAACAATTGTATAATTTATATTTTTAAATTAATTTTTATCTCAAAAGCTTTTTGGATACAAGTTAAAATGGAATTTTACAACAGGTAGAAAGTGCAGGTACAATATGGTATTCAGAAAATAACCATTTAAATGTTTAGGGCCGGGCACAGTGTCTCACGCCTGTAATCTCAGCACTTTGGGAGGCTGAGGCGGGTGGATCCCCAGAGATTGGGCGTTCAAGATCAGCCTGACCAACATGGAGAAACCGTGTCACTACTAAAAATACAAAATTAGGCATGGTGGCACATGCTTATAATCCCAGCTACTTGGGAGGCTGAGGCAGGAGAATCGCTTGAACCTAGGAGGCCAAGGTTGCAGTGAGCCGAGATTGTGCCATTTCACTCCATCCTGGGCAGTAAGAGCAAAACTCCATCTCAAAAATAAATGAATGAATGAATGAATAAATATATGTTCAAATAGTCATTTAACTATTAGACATCTATATGTTTTGTCATTTAAAGTTGATTTAAATATTTGTAATTATAAATTAAACAATTTTCAGAATATTGCAAATATCTAGATGTTTTATAAGTCAAATCCACATTTATTACAATAGAAATGAAAGTGAACATGCTAGAACCATAGAAGACTTCAAAGACATATAGAAGATACCATATCCTGAGACTTCTTTCTACTCCAGGGACCTAGACTCCTTTCATAGAAGTAACTAAATCATCAATGTCCTTTGTATCTTCTAAAATTTTCCAGTTATGTACTTATATACATGAATTTATATACAAATATAGGCAGATTTTTTTTTTACACATTGAACTTTATATTATAGACGCTTGTTTCACTAAAGAGTACACCTTTAAGATCTTTTTATGTTAGCACACAGAGGTCTCCTGCATTCTTTTCAACAAAAGTAGCACCAATGCATCATTTCACTATGGAGAATTTTTTTTTTTTATGAAGGATACTTTGATGTTTATTATGAAAAACATTGCAACGAACATTCTTATACATATATCTTCTCATTCTTATGTAAGAATATATATGAGATATATATTCTTTAGGTCAGCCATTTAAGTCACAATTCTGTGTGTGGCTTAAGACACTCTCTACCAAATGCTCAAAGCAAGATAATTTATAAGAGTAAATTGCCTGGTAGCACATGACACAAAATACCCATGAATATAAATGCTCTTTTTGATTTTTATATTTTTAAATTAATTAGTTTATTTATTTTGGTAGAGTTAAGGTTTTCCTATATTGCCCAGGCTGGTTTCGACCTCCTGTGCTCAAGCAGTCTACCTGCCTTGGACTCCCAAAGGGCTGAAATTACCGGCATGAGCCCCCACAAGGCCTACAAATGCTTCATATTTAAGATAGTCATATTCTGCCCATTCAAAAGAGAAGCTAGTTTACTTATACTTTAACAAAAAGTTAATTAAAATATGCCTTATTGCAGTTACATGAAGTGCATCATAAGATACAAGACATGAAATATAAATCAAAGTGAAGATTAAGACATTCAGCTCTCTGTATTTTCTATGAAGGAAATACTGTTACAGCACTACTGAAATTATTTTCTAGCCTCTTGCAAAATGTACCCAATGCTAGTTATTTAATTCTTGTAGTTAACCACCTTTTCATATGTATTTTCTATTCTCATTTTATTTTACATCATTTTCTTGCAAGTGTTTTTATCTCTCGTGCAACTTTCCTTATTATAAATCCAGTTTTCATTTCTTTGTTTTCTCTTGGGAAGGAAGAATGGTCGTATCTAAAATCACATTTTGAACTTTGTGTCTTTTAAGTATTTAGTGTATATTATAATTATAGTAGAGATCAATTCAATGAGTAGATTTGTGTGTATGCATTTCCTGAGCTGGTTTGTTCATATTTTTCTGAAAATGAATATTACAGCTCTTCCCCTCAAGAATTTTATGATAAATGGATATAACTTTACCATTAATTGGAGAAAAGAAGAGCAGATAAATGTGATGCAAGGAAATGTCAGAAGTTTTAGAAGTAAGTGTGCAAGGAAAACAGGGTTAGAGAGATGAGTGATTGATTCCTATCCTTCCATCTTGAGCACCTCACTCGTAAAGACAGGGTGTTTGTGCTCTAATTTTTAGCAACCACCTGATCTTCAGCTCCCCAAAGGGGACAACTAGTGACAGTGACATATGAGAGGAATGGCCAGAAGCCTTGTCCACATGCCCTATGTCATACTGATTGGCCTCTTTGTGCCTCCGAGTAGGTCTTCTAGGCGTGGCATTTCTTTATACGAAGCCTTCATTTTGTTCAGCAGTACTTCCATTCACAAAAACAGTTATAGCAAACATTTCTAGAATATATCAAAGTACATCTTCTCTTTTTCATTTTCAGGAAAAATTGCACAAAATTATAAGATAGGTTTTAAAGTCAGATAAATCTTAAATTCAGATAGTTGAGGTATTAACTATATCACAATACACAATTTCTGTGATGTTTCTGAGCTTTTGGATGTAGGCATGCTGGAGAGCTGATATGACCCTCCTCTGTTAATTCTTTTGAGTATTAAATGAGATAATATGTATGAATTACTTACAATATTCAGTAACTGTTAATTCTTTTCATAATATCCTCAAGGAGAACTGGGGGGAATTTCATGATGGTCCCAATTTGTGGTATTAAAATGAAGACATTCAATGTCAAATTTAATCTAAAATGACAGAACAGCTGTACTCAGTGGGATTCATCTGCATTGGATTCTCAGTAAAGTTTAATTGAACTATGTTTTTGAGATCTTCAAACTCCCCCTGGGCCCACTTTCTGTAATTCACTAAAACTCACAGGATTCAGCACATAGCCAAACTAATGGCTATGATTGATTACGGCAAAAGAACACAAAGCAAGATCAGCAAAGGGAAAAGCCATATGGAGAGAAAACTCAGTGCAACCTTCCAAGAAGCTTCTCCTACTGGAGTCAGATGGGAGACACTTAATTCTTCCAGTAATGAGTTGTGACAACATATATGAAACGTCTACTAGGAAATCTTGCCTAAGACTAGAAGTCTAGGATTTTTATCGTGGTTCAATAAGCAATTTCTGCCAAATACATACCAAATTTCTAGAATTTCTGGGAGAAAACCAGGCATTCAGTATAAATTATATCATTTTTACAAACAGCTTAGGCAAAATGGACTCCTATGATAATTTAGAGAAAGCTTTCTTTCCACGTAGGGAACTGTTTACTCTTCAAGTTACTGAATGTTAGTCAAGTGCTAACATTGCAAGCCACCCATTCTAAGATTAACTGTCTCAAGCTTCCTATGTTAATTTGTTTCCACATGGATTTCATCTAACAACAGCAGAAAAGAGTTTAAGGGAAGGACTCGGAGAGTGTAGAGCCAATATGAACAGCATATCTGTGATTTAAATACTAGTTCTACCTTATGTAGTCATTAAAACATTGTCAATAAACAATTGCTGCACATCTCTCTGACGTACTGAAAAAAACATTTTACGAATGAAGCCTTATAATTATCAGTGGTTCACAATCTAATACATTTTCAATTCACTTACATTTAATTATCAATTACTAGGAATAAAAACAAATCCATCAGGTGAACTGTGATATTCCAACATTACATTCCTAAACACAACACTGGATTTAAATGACTAAAAAAAAAAAAAGAACAAATAAAAATAATTAAAATGCATCTTTTCTTTAAAAAGATGTTTTTACTCTAGCTTTTTATTCATTTGGGTGTTGGTTATTAAAATATCCTTATCCTTTTCTAACCCTTTCCTGATTCTATTTTGTTGGATAGTTTACTATTACGTCATTTGTGTTTTTTGATGACGATAAAGCTAGTCTTGTTTTGGGGAAGAAAAGACTTCATTACCTGAAACACTGCTCCGAGGCTGTGGTCCCTTCTCTACCATCCATACATTTTAGTACATCAATGATTATTTTTACAGAGTAAGATATTCAGGATACTGCGTACTTTGCTTTCCTAAGCTAAGGAGATATGGTACAGAATGTATTTTCTTATATTTGAAGACTCTTGTGGATGGCAAAGAAATTGAAATGCTGCAGTAACAACCACCACAGAAATAATTATTGACTAACATTGTTAAGGGATAAGATGTGCCAGACTGTGTTCTAAGTGCTGTATGTATGTAACCTCCTGTCATTCTCTAAGTGAACCCTATGTGGTAGGTTTTTACTATTATGATTGTTGTCCTCCACATTTTGAGGATGAAGAAACTACGAAAATCAAACAACAACAACAGCAAAAAGCCAAAACTAGATAAATTAAATTAAAAGTTAAAAAAATAAAAAGGTTGGGAGTGGTGTCTCATGTCTGTAATCTCAGCACTTTGGGAGGCCGAGGTGCATTGATCACCTGAGGTCAGGAATTTGTGACCAGACTGGCCAACATGTTAAAGTCCCATCTCTATTAAAAATATAAAAATTAGCCAGGCATAGTGGTGCCTGACTGTAATCCCAGCTACGCAGGAGTCTGAGGCAGCTGAAGTGGAGAATCACTTGAACTCCAGAGACGGAGGTTACAGTGAGCAAAGATCACGCCACTACACTCTGGCCTGGACTACAGAGTAGGACTTGGTCTCAAAGAAAAAAAAAAAAATAAGAAACTAAGACAAGGTATCATTACCCAAGTACCCACTGCAGGAGCAGAGCAGACATTTAAGCAGTAGCACCACTGTAGCCGAGGCCATGTGTTACTGTTTTAGGCTCATGTTTGCCTCAGTGTCTTTCTGGAGTATTTCTGTGTGCAGGTATGAAAATAAAATGGTTGAACTAATTTACATTCCCACCAACAGCGTAAAAGCATTCCATTTTCTCCAAAACCTCGCCAGCATCTGTTGTTTTTTGACTTTTTAGTAATAGACATTCTGACTGCTGTGAGATGGTATTTCATTGTGGTTTTGATTTACATTTCTTTTTTTTTATTGCATTTTAGGTTTTGGGGTACCTGTGCAGAACATGCAAGATAGTTGCATAGGTACACACATGGCAGTGTGTTTTGCTGCCTTCCTCCCCTTCACCCACATTTGGCATTTCTCCCCAGGCTATCCCTCTGCAGCTCCCCCCACCCGCTGTCCCTCCCTATTCCCTCCAATAGACCCCAGTGTGTAGTACCCCCTTTCCTGTGTCCATGTGTTCTCAATTTTCCTCACTCGCCTGTGAGTGAGAATATGTGGTATTTCATTTTCTGTTCTTAATGATGAGTGATGTTGAGCCTTTTTTCATGTTTGTTGCTGCATGTGTATCTTCTCTGGAGACCTGTCTGTTTATATAAAGACCTGCTTTTAAATGGGGCTGTTTGTTTTCTTTCTTGTAAATTTGTTTAAGTTCCTTGTAGCCTCTGTGTATTAGACCTTTGTCAGATGGATAGGTTGTAAACATTTCCTCCCATTCTGTAGATTGTTCACTCTGATGAGAGTTTCTTTTGCTGTGCAAAAGTTCTTTAGCTTAATTAGATTCCATTTGTCAATTTTTGCTTTTGTTGCAAGTACTTTTGGCATTTTCATCATGAAATCCATGCCTGTGCCTATGTCCTGAATGGTATTGCCTAGATTATCTTCTAGGATTTTTATAGTTTGGGGTTTAACTTTTAAGTCTTTAATTTATCTTGAGTTAATTTTTATATATAGTGTAAATAAGGGGTCGAGTTTCAATTCTCTGCATATAGCTAGTTAGGACCATTTATTAAATAGGAAATCTTTCCTCCTTTGCTTGCTTTTGCCAGGTTTGATGAATATCAGATGGTTGTAGGTGTCTGGTCTTATTTCTGAGTTCTCTATTCTGTTCCATTGGTCTATGTGTCTGTTCTCATACCAGTACCATGCTGTTTTGGTTGTTGTAGCCTTGTAGTATAGTTTGAAGCCAGGTAGCATGATGCCTCCATCTTTGTTCTTTTTGCTTAGGATTGTCTTGGCTATTTGGGCTCCTTTTTGGCACCATAGGAATTAAAAAATATTTTTTTTCTGATTCTGTGAGGATAGTCAATGGTAGTTTAATGAATTGAATCTATAAATTACTTTGGGTAGTATGGATATTTTCATATTGATTCTTCCTATTCATGAGCATGAAATGTTTTTCTATTTGTGTCTTCTCTGATTTCTTTGAGCAGTGGTTTATAGTTCTACTTGAGGTCCTTTACTTCCCTTGTTAGTTGTACTCCTAGGTATTTTATTATTTTTGTGGCAGTTTGTGATAGGAATTCATTTATGATTTGTCTCTCTGCTTACCTGTTGTTGGTGTATAGGAATGCTAAAAATTTTTTTACATTGATTTTTTATCCTGAGACTTTGCTGAAGTTGCTTATCAGCTTATGAAGCTTTTGGGCTGAGAGGATGGGATTTTCTAGGTATACAATCATATGATCTGCAAACAAAGATAATGTGACTTCTTCTCTTCCTATTTGAATATGCTTTATTTCTTTCTCTTGCCTGATTGCTCTGGCCATAAATTTTAATGCTATGTTGAATAGAAGTGGTGAGAGAGGGCATCCTTGTCTTGTGCCAGTTTTCAAGGGAAATGCTTCCAGCTTTTCCACATTCAGTAGGATATTGGATGTGGGCTTGTCATAGATGATTCTTAATATTGTGAGGTATGTTCCTTCAATATCTAGTTTATTGAGAATTTTTAACATGAAGTCAGGTTGAATTTTATCAAAGGCCTTTTTTTGCATCTATTGAGTTAATCATGTAGTTTTTATATTTAGTTATGTTTATGTGATGAATTACATTTAATAATTATGTATATTGAACCAACTTTGCCTACCAGATATGAAGCCAACTTGATTGTGTTGGATAAGTTTTTTGATGTGCTGCTGGATTCAGTTTGGCAGTATTTTATGGAGGATATTTGCATTGATGTTCATCAAGGAGATTGGCCTGAGGTTTTCTATTTTGTTGTTGTTGTATCTCTGCCAGGATCTAACCCATGTCTTAGTGCATTAAGAGGTTCCAGTGAGTGGAGGAAGTCTACTAATAATTCACATGTCCAAATAATGACAGAAAGTATATCCATATATTTAAAAATCTGTAATTTTGTTCAAAATATTTTTCTGGAACCAGAATATCTTACAGAAGAACAGATATTTCCTAAGATAAAACCAATTTTAGACTATATACCATTTGTAATATATTCTACCTTTCACTTGATAGTCTTTATCAAGTCTTTCATGGAAGTACCCAGGATATGAATGAATTAATAAATAAGCAAATGCAGACATTCTCCTCATTTTAGGGAGGCAGTAACTAATATGCAGTGATGTTATATAATTTATTCAGAGTCTTAGAACAATTAATCAGCATGGCCTGATTGTACCTCAATTCTTCTAACTACAAGATACCTTTGCACCTAAAACAGCTAACATATAATTGACTGTTATAATAGAAATACGGGATGATTACCAATCTACTTGATCCTTTTTCCACTGTAATTATTTTTCAACCAAATAATTGCATGTTTTGAGAGTTTCTAAATACTAAACTGCTTGTATAAATTAATGATTAATTTTCCTTGATTTTAATAATGAAACTAGAGCTTCATATGATAAAGAACCTGAAATAATATAGTTCAATTAACACAATTCCATTAAAAACAAAGGAAGTGAACAGTTCAGTTAATCTATTCATTGTCATTGTGAGACACAGTAAATGTTCTGTTAGGCTGTCTGAAATATTAGAAGTATTTCAGATGGCTTCTATATCTTTTTCTAGACTACGTGTTAAGAACTGCTGTAACTGTCCTTTTTTCAATATTAATTAAGTAATAGTATCCTCAGTTTTAGATGTATACTTTTAAGAAAAATTTGTCCATCTGGCAAGAGAAGGTAAAAATCTGTTAGGCTGAGCAGAAGTTAGGTCTGATGGGTCTAGAGAAATGCAAAATCCAGGAAATACATATATTCTAGTAAGATTTTCTCCATTTAAAAAAATATATAACCTCATAGAAACAGAATGATATTCATTGTACTCATTTAGTAGCAAGAAATGCCTTCTAATAGCTTTGAAAGTTTATAAAGCATTCTCTTCTTAAACATCTTCAATATGTACAGAGCTCATAGATAATAACAATTCTAATTATTAAAGAACTTTTCCATTGATCTCATTTAAGTCTGTGATCCTGCAACTTCCGTTTTCTGTTTTTTTTTTGGCTTTGCCCTTTATAATAACTGCTCAGGACCATCTTAACTTGTACATAAAAATGCTTTAGTTGTTCTTCATAAAATATGATTTCTATGTTTATGACTGCCATATTTATAGCCAATCTATGAAGTGTGTAATATTTGCCAGGCATAATTCTATATGCTTTCTCTGACTCAATAATTTGTATAATATATAAATTAGTTAAGTTGTATTACTATATCCATTTTCATAATGAGAAGGATGAGTTATCATAAGGCTTAATAGACGAAAGTCACACCAAAGTCACTCAGCTGGTTAGTGAGTCAGAGGAAGATTTGATAGGTGGAATAAAGTCTCAGGGCTACTTAAATAGGGAGGCAGAATTCAGACTCAGACAGCCTGGCTCTAGACTAACATATTTATTTTGTGCTTTATTAAATATCTGGTTATTGGATTATCCTTCTGGCTCTAAGTTCTTTTTAAAAAATAGCTTTCCTAGGATCTGAGAAATGCTATTACATTAAATATATTTGTTTGCTCTGTGTGTGAAATCTCAGAGAGAGCAAACAAAGATAACTCTTTCCCACCTTGTAGTCCTACTGAAAAGTCATTAAGAACAAGAAATTCTGTCCAATACCCTTTTATAAAAAGTAATGACAGTAAATAAATTATTATGAGCAAAACAAACTAATTTCAACAGTCACAATGAAAAGTCAAACTCAGATGATTCAGTTGACTCCTTGATGTAGAAATAGGAAAAAAAAAAATTGAATCAGATTATCAATAATCAAGGAATGAGGTGTTTCCTGTTAAATAATTATTAATTAAAGAAGAATGTTTTTATAGTCTTTCAATAGAACATCTTCCTATGACATTCTTTCAGTAGAACATCTTGCTGTTATCTTGAGTCATACCCACTATTTTTATATTCTATAAAGTTTAAGACATGTTTTACTTTCTTGTCTTAGAAAATTCAGTAAAATAAATAAATTGAATTCTGTATTTGTAGTTCATTGAGAACTGTAGCATTTTTTATTTTCTTCTAAATATAAATTATCATTATGAAACTCCATACATTTAGAAACTATGGAACCAACCATATATAGAAAGCTCTTTGGTGATCAAAAGAAAATCAGTCTTTTTAAAGTGATTTCGAGAATGTCCATTCTAGTGGAAGGAATGCTAGCCAGATAGAAAATGAGGGTTCTAAACACACTCTGTCACTAATCACCTCTTTCCTCATTTGTTAAAATAAAGGAATAGGGTTAAGTGGCTACAAAGTTCCATTTAGTTATTTGGTTGCATTCTTAGATGATTGATGTTTGTTCTTTATTTTTAGTGTGAAGAGCAAAACCAAAACTGCAGTTACTTGAAATTAGCTGTACTCTGTTTAACATAGTTTATTACGTTGATGTGTTGGGATCAGGAGAATCAAATGCTGCATTCTCCATGCCAGTAGACTTTGAAGCACTAATGAGGTGTAAGTGGATTTATTAAACCAGCACCACTCTATGGCTTCAGCCTTTCTCTACAGAGAAAGGAGCTAATGAAAGAAACTAGAGTTAGTGAAAACAAAAATCAGCTCAACCCCCAAACAATGGTGTTTGGAGTAGCTGAATTATCCTTCCTCTCTAACTAAGAAGTGTCTTGCATTTCCAAACCAACAGTACTCTATTGTAATTGCTTTTGTTCGGACTACAAAGTGTTTGGGGGGTGCAGAACATAGGGTGATTAATGATCCCAATATATACGATCTCTCTGCTAAATTAAATTTAGCATATTTGTTACAGGTGATCCCTGGGGACTTTGTGCACACAGAAAGAAATCAAATTAATAATTCAAAACATAAAAACTATCTGTTGGTCTCTTTTAACTTAATTTGTTTGGGGTCAGGTCCACACCTTCTAATTCAGAATTCGATTTCTGACTCCTGAGAGGTGATGCTCAGTGAATGGAGAGTAGGAAAGCTCAAGAAGACAAATCTCTTTAAACAATGAAATCCACAGTGGGAGAATTTCCATAATGGAATTGTGATGGAAAATACAGATTAGCAAAGGCATTCTCTTTACTTCTACTTTTCATAATGTAAACTCAATTGTGTGTGTCTGTATATATACACACACTCACATATAGAAAGTTTCAGACATCTGTAAAAATTAGCCTATGGATCCAGAGACTCCACAGAAAACCTAGCAGAGGAATACGGAAAATGATTGAGAAAACAAGCATGAAATCATGAGTTCAAAAAAGGTTGCAAAATGTTTCTCTATATAGATAGTCCCTCATCCTGCTGTGATGTGGAGTGATGTGCAGACAGCTGTGAAAATGTGGAGAGCAGAGTTTTGTGTCTTGAGCCATGCATTGCTTGGTGCAAATGAGGACTCACTCATGATATGTTGAGTTGAACGACTGTATGTACACATATGTAATCATTTCCAGTCTTACAGCCATAAGCAGCAAACCTAACCAGAGCTTCCACCTTTCAAAAATCCTCTTAGCGTGCTGAAGAAACTTATTTTGCATTCGTTTGCTGGAAAGAAAATAATGATCTTGACTATTGCCCTTCTTTACTTTTCTTCCAGAAAAGTGACCATCGCCTGAGTATGGTTTTCAGACTGCATTTTTACAGGGTATTTAAGGGCAAAGAGGCATTTATTTTGCCAAACAGCCTGAATTTCACAAATGATACATGAGGATTAGTGAATGGTGTTCACTGGAGCATTAAACTGCTTTTTTTATGGCCAGATACCATTCCAATCTAAATCTGCAGGAACTATTCATGAGAGAATTACACTGGGAGGTTACATTTGAGTTGGTTCTACTCAATAAAGTGACATAAAAAGAAGAGCCAATGTAGTCAACAGAATTTCTAAGAGGCAATCTGATTAGTTTTCTTATTTATTAGTGTGGCTAAAGCATTAACGGTACTTTCACAGATTTTACACCATCATGAATGCATGTTGTCAGGGGACTCTCTGGATCCATAAGCTAATTTTCACAGCAGCCTGAAACTTTCAAGCATGGATTAAAATTATGCTTATCCTTTAGCTTACTATAATTTCATAACCATCAACATTTGTGTTACTAATCTAAGTTTCTTTATACACATAGTGGATAACAGAGTTTGAAGGCATGAAACGCTTCAGAAGAGGTGTGAGCACAATTTTTAGGCAGGTGGTGAAGAAATTTTGACTCAAATTCTGAATGAAAATTTGTTTAGATTACAAAAACAAAAGATGATATTGTTAATACTAATTGCACAATTATGTGGTTTCTGCTTAACTATTTCAGCAATTGATTAAAACAATATTGGGGAGGGTTAAAACAATATAAATTATAATAGTATATTGATTTGAAGTAAATTAGAAATTTAATATATATTGTTCTATACTTAACTACTGGGGAGGAATAAAACAAAAAACTTGTGGCAGTTCAGAGTGGATTGCAGTAGGATTTATTGAACCCCCTAGGTGTGACAGGCATTCATTTTGGGCCACCCTGCAGGACTTTGTGATACACAAATCAAAAAGGTGCAATTCACAGAAACTGTAATGCAAACTTTCCTCTCTGTTGTGCAACTCAGAAGCCCTGAGAGCTCCTCATTTGATTTATAAAATCAAAAGGTACAGAAGATGAAGTTTCTGCTTTCCAGACATTTCTACTATGAGGGCAATAGATGTTATTTTAAGGGATAGTCTCATGGTCAAAGGGCTAATTAACTTGCCTTTGGCCAACATAACTAGTGGGAAGAATACATAAAATATGAAATTCAGATGGTCTAATTTAAAATTTAATGTTATTAATCTTATATTACACTATTTTAACCTAAAACTTTGTACCAATAGTACAAGTTTTTAGTAATAATCCTCATAAATTTAACTCCTCTATCATCACTTATAAATTCACCCCATATTTCCAGATAACTTTAAACAAAATGCCATCTACATCCACATGATTGAAGCTTAAATTTCTACAACTTTCTACAAGGCAGAACTTTATCCTTATTTTCATATATATGGAAGCAGAATTGACTCTTGTCCTAGTCACAAAGATTCCAACTTGATTAAGCACTATAGAGGAGTATTTAAAAGATCATCTTTCCTTACATTTTATTCAAAAGTAGCATATGTTCTGGATTTGTGAAACAAACCCACATTCAAATAATCTGTCTGGGCCAGCTGTGGTGGCTCATGCCTGTAATCCCAGCACTTTGGGAGGCTGAGGCAGGTGGATCGCCTGAGGTCAGGAATTCGAGATCAGCCTGACCAACATGGTGAAAGAAACCCTGTCTTTACTAAAAATACAAAAATTAGTTGGCCGTGGTGGCAGACATCTGTAGCCCAGCTACTCAAGAGACTGAGGCAGGAGAATTGCTTAAACCTGGGAGGCAGAGGTTGCAGTGAGCTGAGATCGTGCCACTGCACTCCAGCCTCAGCAACAGAGAGCGACTCCATCTCAAAAGCAAAACAAAATAAATAATCTGTCCTATATTAATATAAGTATATAAAAATTTGACAGACCAGTTGCTCTACTTTTTGGACTGGTTTTGAAAACATAGACTTTAGTAATAAGAAACTTAAGGGAGTAAAATAAATATAGATGAGTACTTTTAAAATTTAAAGTGTGGTCAGTTAAAACTTATTAAACCTAACATTCAATTAAGTGTATGAAAAGTGATGAAATTTATCCATTAACTTTTCTCATAAGAAACTAGATCATGTATTTCTCTCTTACCAAAATTCTATTTGACATTCAATTTAAAATCCAAAGAGTGTAACGAAAGCCCTTAAGATAATGACTATGAAATAGCAATATAGCCTGACATTTAATGAAGTGGTTGGATATCTACCTAAAGAGAAGATGTGAAAATTTAAAGTCACACTGGTTATACTGAATGTGTATATATCTTCATTTTTTTAAGAAATCAGAATCTTGAGATATTTATTACTTAGCTCTTCACCAAAACAATGCATCTGTGTAAATATTTCACAATTGTCCATTGTTTTAAAGTTTGCTGGTGAGAGGTTACTTAGTACCATTTAGTATTTTTCACAAATGTTTTATACCACATCTCCATCATACCCATGCCTCACTTATGGTAATATAAATACATCAATTCATATTTCCGATTCTAAGTATTATTTTATATAAATGTCTAGTTACCTGAAAAACTCAATATTAGAATTTAAGACAGGGAGATGTCAGTTCAGTAAGCAGTATCTTCATTACCAAATATGTAAAGTGATTGTTGACCATACATTTGCAATGTCACACAATTCCTTCTGGTTCCCACTGGACGTAACTCAAAAGGTTACATTGACAACTTGTCCTACATGTCTAAAATAAGAGTGTTTTGTCAGAATTTTAGGCGTATTTCGCTTACTCATACAGTGAAGAATTTGGAGAGATGAAAGAGGTGATCAGAGGATACATTCAATAATGTTTTTAACCTTTATTTAAACACTGTCAGTAGGAAACCTTCAGAATAAAGTATAAACATATGCAGTGAGTATGACTGTCAGGTCAAAAATTCAGCTGTGCAAAAACTTTTCTCTGAAAGGCAACTTAATATCTTTGTTAAACCCTATTCCTCTGGGTTGGCAAAATTTATTTTTTTGCCTTGGGGTTGTAACTAAGTTTTAGGGGCTTTCATATTGCAAGACAATTCATATGCATGCTGTCCTCAAGTCATCTCTCTATGCAGGTGTCCCCTGAAAGATCTGTCTCCCTATTTGGCCCTCAATTACAGATACACATCAGCTCTCTTCTCTCTCTACCTGTTCCCTTCATTTAAAGTGGCCCTCTCTGCTGGTGATTACATGCATGGCCACGGAGATTATTCTCTGGTTTCCATCCACGGATGTGAGCATCTGGCCGATGAGTTCATCGGCCTAAACCCAGAAAGCATTTTTCTCTGACCTCTTGCTGATACTCTAGACTCTACCAAGGAAGGTCCTCTTCACTCTTGAATCTTGCATTCCTCTCTGGGTTTTCACCAGTCCCAAAAGCTCTACCTGAGAAGGAGGCATGCAGCTTTTCTCAGCATCACCCCTTTCATCCCTTCTGCTATGTCTCTCTTTCCATCACTCCTATTTCTCCAGCCAGATATGATCAGATATTTATTAGTTTCTGGACTATCATCTCCTTCCCAGGAAGTCTCATGGAAGACATAGAAAAAAAGGGTAAAGTTAGAAAAGATAAAACATAGAAAGATGTTAATTTTTGTACCTTTCTTGTAAGCTTGACCGTCCATCATTCTCTTTCAAAACACAAAGGTACTGTCTTGTATTTGCACAGTCCTTCATGTCTTCTGCCTTATTATTGATTCTTCTGGAATTATTTCTTCTCTTGCTAGAGTACTTTCTCTGAATAATTTTCAAATGCTGTTTGTGGATATTTCTATGTGTGGCAAAACTTTTGAAGTCTTCTATTCCCAAGAGTATATATATTTCAACCTCACTTTCAAGTGATGAAATAGCTATATATAAACTTATGAGCCACAAGTCAGTTTTCTTTTACGCTTTAGAAAGGTTTATCCTTATCTGCTTGCATCCATGGTTTCTTATGTCCATCTGGTTTTTATTCCTTGTTTCTGGAAGCCTTTTGAATGTTTGCATTTCCTTTACTTAAAATGTACTATGATACATCTAAGTGTAGGTTTTTAATTCTGTTATGTGTGTTAGTGGTGAAATAGTTACAAATGCAATAGAGGTAACTAGGAAAAATCCTCAGAATCTATTTGTACGTGTGTGTGTGTGTGTGTGTGTGTGTGTGTGTGTGTTTGTGTGTGAGAAACACTGTCCCCCATATCTTAATCCTATAGGTCCTTTTGCCTCATGAAAAACTCAATAGGTCAAAAACTCTCTGTGTTGAATTGGTACCTCTTAAGAGAGCCTGGTGCCCAGCTAACATCTGGGGTCCATCTTCAATGGGGACAACTTCTCACAACAGAAGTAGCTGTTGAGCATGATTTATCCTTTAGTCCCCTCCAGCTCACTTGACATTTTTGTGTTATTGTACTCACCCTACACAGCACATCTATCCTTCTTCTGTGGAATTAGCCTTCAGGATTCCAACATTAGCACTTGAGGCTTGAGGAGTGAGGAGGTGAGCATAAGCTCTAAGCATTTTTCCTCTCTTGGGTCCAGATTTCACAGCATTTCCCATGATTCATTCATACTCCATGGCTTGTGCTTTTGAAGTTTTGTTTTCATTAAAATAAAAGCATGATCAGGTTTTGAGAATGCTGATGTGACAAAATAATTATATTTTTATGCCATCTTTTCCCTGTAAGGTTAAATGGAAATTGAAGAACCGTATTTACAATAAAAGGCAGCTTCAGGGTCTGCCTTAGCTCTTCCCTCCCCTTCCATTCAAACCACTATCTTCAGGCCTCCCTGTTTAGAAATCTGGGGGCTTCTACTGAGATACAGAGTGAGAAGGAAAAATTAGGACAGAGCTGTAATAACTCTTACTGGTCCCAGTATTTGTATATTTTTTTGTGATAAATAATTTAATCCACCTAACAACTTATTTATAACATTAGTGACCACAGTATTGTCAATTTATAACAAAGACTATTTGGAAAATTATTAAAAACCCAAAATTGAGTAAATAGCAGGGCCATATTTTATATTTAGGTTTTGTCTGCTTCTCCGGGAGTGGTGGCTCACACCTGTAATCCCAGCACTTCTTGGGAGGCCAAGGCGGGTGGATCATGAGGTCAAGAGATCGAGACCATCCTGGTCAACAAGGTGAAACCCCATCTCTACTAAAAAATACAAATATTACTGGGCACAGTGGCGCGTGCCTGCAATCCCAGCTAATCAGGCTGAGGCAGGAGAATTGCCTGAACCCAGGAGGTGGAGGTTGCGGTGAGCCGAGATTGCGTCATTGCACTCCAACCTAGGTAACAAGAACGAAACTCCATCTCAAAAAAAGAAAAAGACATCTGGGTTATAAAACAAAAGACAGAGTTGCCATCCTAGTTCTGTCAATAGTGTTGACCTTCCATCCTCTGTTAATTAATAATATAAAGCCCTATCATAGCTGATTTGAGCATCAAGCAGAATTAGATAAGTATTGCCTGTGAATATGGCTAATAAATATTAGTGTTCCATAAATATTAGCTGAATTTCAGTTTTTGGAAAATTAATTTGTATTTCATTTTCTCAATAGAATTAACTGTCTAATTCATTGGTATTTATCTTTTTTTTTTTTAAGATGGAATCTTGCTCTGCTGTCCAGGAGGGAGTGCATTGGCACAATCTTGGCTCCCTACAACCTCCACCTCCCAGGTTGAAGCAATTCTGCTGCCTCAGCCTTCTGCATAGCTAAGACTATAGGCACCCACCACCGCACCCAGCAAATTTTAATGTTTTTAGTAGAAATGGGATTTCACCATGTTGGTCAGGCTGGTCTAAAACTCCTGACCTCAAGCAATTCACCCGCCTTGGCCTCCAAAAGTGCTGGGATTACAGGCTTGAGCCACTGCGCCCGGCTGATTCTTTCTTTTTTTTCTTTCCCAGACCGTGTTTCATTTGGTTGCCCAGGCTGGAATGCAATGGCACAATCTCAGCCCACTGCAACTTCTGTACCCTGGGTTCAAGCAATTTTCCTGCCTCAGCCTCCCTAGTAGCTAGGATTATAGACATCTGTCACCACAGCTGGCTAATTTTTGTGTTTTAGTGGAGACAGGGTTTCACCATGTTGGCCGGGCTGGTCTCGAACTCCTGACTTCAAGTAATCTGCCTGCCTTGGCCTCCCAAAATGCTGGGATTACAGGTGTGAGCCATTGTGCCCAGCTGTGTGAGCCACCATGCCCAGCCCATGGATTATAAATGTGTTTACCTAAGTGCTTCCACACCAGGGACATTCTGCTCACATCATTTCATAAACAAAGAAATTCCTTCTAATAGATACTAATACAGTTTCCAGGAAGGGTCAGATTTTTATACCAGAGTCACCAAAGCTTTTTACCCAGGGAGAGAAATAAAACCAGGCTATGCTCAACCCAATCCTTTCCATGTGGCAAAAGTATAATGAGATTGTTGTAATAAATACTGCAGTACATATTGTGATTTTATTATTTATGCTGGACATTGTTATAATTGTAAATGGGACAAAATCAAGTCAAATATCATAGACTGAGTAGCTGCTATATACATGGTAGCTTTGAAAAAAAAAAAAAAAGGAATTTACTTATGACCAAAAATTCCTTTCAACATCTAAAAATACTTGCCTCTTCTTATGACATGATACCATTCTCATCTTTGAAACAGAATGCCTTATATAATAGAAATCTAGAGCAAGTGATTTCACATGAGGTAACAAAAGAGTTCCCAGCGTTTTTCCAGATCACTAGAAGACTTAAGTACAGGATGGAGGGAAATTTTTTAATTGTTCAAGACAAGAAAGTATTTCCCTATCAGAGAATCAAATAACTGAAGAGAGGCCGTGTGTGTCTTTTTATAGTTTCATTTCTCCTTGCTGTTTATGTGCTTGCGTTATCTAGATATTTTCCCAATATTTGACTTTCATTTTAGAAGCATTTTAAAAATCTGTATTAAATAAACATAACAAATGGTAGAGTACAATGGAGGGAGAAAGAATGCATTGGTAGTGGGAACAACATTTCCTGCAAGCCTACTTTATAGCAGGATTGACATTAGAAATTCTTATAAAAGCTAGGTTAACTTGAAATTCTACCAAATATCTGTTACTGTTTGTTTTAAATAGAATTCTAGTATCTTGGGTAGGAAATTTATTACGGGCAACCCTAAGAAGATATATTCCCTAAACTATTCTTCAGGTGACGGGATTAATCTTGGTAAAGTGACTAAATTGCTTCTTGCTTATTGTTACATTTTGAAAAATAAGAGTCACATTAGCTCTAGAGCAGAAAAGAACCATAGATCATTCTTACTAAATTAATTGGTCTTTACATGTAAATTGACAAAGATTGGTTAAGGCAAAATGACTTCAAGGAATTTAACTTGAAATCATGGGTTACATAAATGTAAAGGCTATTGCTTAAATAAAAAATGTTATGCTTTAATAATAATCATGATAGTTGACGTAATATGAAGCAAATATGTTGAAAACTAGAAAACAATTTTTGTAACAGTTGCTATACTGTTATTAAGGAGTAAACCAATTTAGAGGACGGTGGCTATGAACATTTTAATATCACACTCAGTTCCAAGTTATCTAGAGAAATCTTCTACATATTCTACAGTCTAGAAACTCCTTCCTTAAATGCCCAGGGCTGTGGGTGTTGCAGAAAATAAAAGAAAAAAAAAGAAATTGTATTTGCAACCAGGCTAGCACTTTCTTCAGAACACTATGGTGTCAGATTCACATCAGCGAGCATTTATTCTTAAAAACAAATCCCTATTATTCTTTGCCTCACTGGTCACTGAGGTAAGAAAAAGACCAATTGGTTCTAGGGGAAAACTGAAACAAAACATGTGAGACATGGAAACAGTGAGTGAGAAGTTGGTGAAGGTAGCGCTCAGGTGAGTTTTGTCACATGCTGATTTATTTTCAACTCTGAATATTTAGCATTGCACGAAACACTTGAGCAACTCTTGAAGGTTCTTTTTTTTTTTTGAGACGGAGTTTCACTCTCCTTACCCAGGCTGGAGTGCAATGGCCTGATCTCGGCTCACCACAGTCTCCGCCTCCTGGGTTCAGGCAATTCTCCTGCCTCAGCCTCCTTAGTAACTGGGATTACAGGCACGCACCACCATGCCCAGCTAATTTTTTGTATTTTTAGTAGAGACGGGGTTTCACCTTGTTGACCAGCATGGTCTCGATCTCTTGACCTCGTGATCCACCCGCCTCGGCCTCCCAAAGTGCTGGGATTACAGGCTTGAGCCACCACGCCCGGCCTGAAGGTTCTTATTTAGATGGCTGGAGAGAAATCTACTTGAAATATACAGTACACTCACCTATGAGGCCCACCTACCTCAGCAAAACATTCCGTTGCTTTTATTGCTTCATATCATATAAAGGCCCAAAAGACTGAAAATGGAAGTGTACTGCTTACAAAATGTATCTTAGTCCAGCTCTGTATATAGCACATTAATTTTAGGCTTTTTAGGTATTCAAAAAGTAGCAATTTATACTGGCTATAGTTTCAATGCCTAGCAATATCGATTTTTTTATTTTATTGTTAATTTTGCTTTAAAAGTCATCTATTATAAAGCAATAAATTCAAAACAAAATCTTATTAATGCTGGTCAACATGCCTAAGAATACAGGTCATATTATGCTATTCATGTTACATTTCATATTAATATACTTCTGTTGGATTTATGCTGCATCTAAAATTTGGGGGAACAAATGGATGTATTAATATGATTTTAAATGCTGCTCTGAGCTTAACTTTCATTTCTTAATCAAGAGTGTACGTCACAGCATAGTTATGCCAAGAATATGGTTTCAGTGATAGAAAGAAGTTATTTTATTGTCTCCATAACTAGCTCTTTTCTTATTTGATACTAAAGAAAGAAATGTACATGTCTGAAGTTGAGGGTCAGCAATGTATTAGTGTCTATCAAATTGTGAATGACCCTTTTAAAGGCTATAATATTTTAGTTTTATCTAGTTTATTATGTTTATTTTAGAACTCATTTATAATTTTCAAATTGTTTCCTACATTTTTATTAGTTTTGTGATATAACACAGAGCATATACTGACAAAGACAATATTCTTTTCTTTGACATTATGTAAACCAAAAAAATGCACCATTATAAAATATGAGAATCTTGCAACTGCATATCAGGTAGGAAAAGTTTTCATGCTTCATTAACACCTGTGCTATAAATTCAGGTATAACAGTCTGATGTAGGAATATTTCAGATTGCAATGATCACAGAAGTATTTAACAGTTTCAAAAGCCAAGCAGAAAACTGTTAATAAATGTCATAAAATGGATTATATACAATGAAAGAATATCTATGGTGTTTGCTTGTTACTCTGGGGATTGCAATTTAATCATATAAAAAAATTCTGTTTTTAAGTTCCATATGCCTTTGTTCCTTAATTATCAGTGTTTTGAATTTACATACTACACACATCTAAAAAAATGGGTATAACAATTTGCGACCTTATGTTAATAACTTTGGCTTCTAAAATTGAATGATTATAAGACAGAGTTCTAAGACTTTAACTTTTTGAACAGGAAGCTCCTTCTTATTCTTAATTTAATCCACAAGATTCCCATGAAGTATGTATCTTGAAATAGCATTTACAGAGTAAAGAAAACTTTTAATGCTACTCACTCCGATACATATTTAATGATTGAGACATAGTGTTAACTTTGACAAAATTATCAAATCATAAGTTAAGAAGTGCCTCAGTAGTCGACTCTTATCCTTTTATTCACATTTAGGGAAACTAAAGCACAGAAAAGTAATGACAGTTTTTAAGATGAAACAGCTTGTCATTCTACAAAGTGGCTACTACAGTTGGATCTCCTGACTTCCAGCTCAAAATATTTCCCTTATACAGTGTAGTTTCAGAAGGGGGATAAATAACATAGAATTTTTTACAGTAAGTATTTTAAAAAACTATTTAAAAATAATTCTAGATCCATGGAAAGTTGCAAAGACAGTACAGACTCCATGCATTCTTCAACTACTTTCCTCTAATGGTTTTATCTTACCAAACCACATAATAAATCGATATTGGTATGATGTTTGTGTAATATGGATCACACATAATCAACACTGCCATTGGGATATAGAACTATTCTATAAACAAAAAATTCTTCACACTACAGCTTTATAGTTAAAAAAAAAGCCACCTATAATCCCTATACATAACAGCTTATGGCGGTCTGCTGGATGTAGAAAACTTGACTCCCTTTAAGTCCTTTTCAGCTGCTATTCCTTTAATTATTTCAGCTCCACCCTCTGACATCTCTTTTTTCTGTTACTCTGATAAAATGAATGTTAAATTCTCTATTATAGTCCTACAGCTCCCTAAGACTCTGTACATTTTTATTTGCAGTCTTTTTTTCTGTGTTGCCCAGATTGGGCCATTTATATTTTTCTATCTTCTAATTTAATTGATTCTTTCCTCTGCCCTATACATTCTTCTGTTGAGTGTATCCCGTTGAGTTTTTTATTTTGCTTATTATATTTTTCCGTTCTAAGATTTCCATCTGGTTCTTCTTTATATTTTCTATTTCTTAGTTAAGAATTTCTTTGGTTGATTTTAAGAATGTTCATTTCTTGTTAAAACATTTTTATGATGGCTGTCTTAAAATCCTTGTTAGATAATTCCATCTTCTGTGCTATCATAACGTTGGTATTTTTCCATTATATTATATAATTTGTGGCCCTTTTTTTTCTGCTGTGCATGTTGATATTTCTGGGTTGTTGGTTTTTCTCTATAAGTAAATATATGAGGCTGAAAGAAAGTCCTAGGAATTTACTGCCATGTATGCTCAGGTACCCCTGTCACTAATGAGGCTATCTTTTCTCTCCTTTTCAGAGTCTTCTTAATGCATGTTTAATCTGGAGTATCAATTATTTGGGGCTGTGATTAACAGAAAGAATAAAGAATAGTATACCATCTTGGAATCAAACTGGTAGCCCTAGCTAGCCCTTTGATAATGCAAATACATATGTAATATTGGGTATTATTGAAAGAAAGGATATATACTTGGGTATTATTGAAAGAAAGGAAATATACTTACAAAGACATTTAAGATGGTACCTTAGACAAATTTTTGTGTATTTCATGAATGTCTCTAATATGAAACTGGTTGGTATTCCTCTTAGCATGATGACAAGCTTTAGTTGACGGTGATAGAAAACCTGAGATTTTATATATTTCAGTGTGATGATTGAGAGATGGCACTATGCTGTCAGCTCAGAACCATGCTCCTTGTATTCATGTGAATGAGGATTACTTTTGTTGGTGATGTACACACCAATTGATTTCTGTGGAGCACTGATATCCAGTCTGCCTAGTTATAGTTATCAGTCCACTCTTTCCATACGGAACACAGTTTTAATCTCATTCCTGCTGTTTCTCAGTATACCCCTACATTATTAAATATGGGCATTCTACAAAGTGTTTATCAACACTGTTTCTACATTGCATCTTTTCTAAAAAAGCTCTTCTTTTCCAAGGAGATAAAACAACAAGAAAGGCATAGTCATTATTCCTCTTAATGATTAATAACATAAAGTTTGAACTATCTTAAAGCCAATATTGCATTTTAAAGAAAATATGATATTTAGATATATTAATATTTTATGTTTATACCTTATGGCAGTTTCAGTTATCTATTGCTGCATAGAAAAACACCCCAAATCTGACTGATTTTAAATGACAATAATTTGTTTCTTAAAAACTTATTAATATGGAATTCTGTCAGGGCCAAGCTGGTTAGTTCTTCTATTCTATAAGTGTGGGCAGGATTTACTCATTTTCTGCATTAAGCTGGTCACTGAGATTAAATTTCCAAGAAAACTTTGTTAACTTACATGACACCTAACTTCCTCATGTGGCTTCTTTTTTAGTTTTGTTTTCCTTAAGATTCGAAGCAGACTTCTAAGAGCACACAAAAATGGAACCCTACAAATCCTCTTAAATGAAGCCACATGTTATCTATTCTGCCATATTTTACTGGTGAAAACAAATCACAGATCCAGCCCAGGTTTAAGAGAAAAGGGATAGACTCCTCTACTTGATAATAGGAAAGACCCAATTTTATTGCCAAAGGCATGTGGAATGAAATATATTGTTTTGTGATCTTATCTTCCACTTTTTTCCTCTTGGAAAATTGACTTATTAACTTTATTTTTGAATCTCAGGGATTTTTACAAATAATTTGTAACTTAAGCAATTTGCAATTTTTAAAATAACACCTCACATAGACTGAGTTTACTCATTTCATAATTTGTAAATAGAGATGCAGTTATTATAATAGCACATCTGTTTATTCCTAAATAATTGTAATTGGTCAGTGCAGTTGAGCCTTTATAATATTGTTTAGAGAATATGACAGAGGTGTTTTTTTTTTTTTTTTTGAGATGGAGTTTCGCTCTTGTTGCCCATGCTGGAGTGCAATGGCAGCATCTCAGCTCACCGCACCTCTGCCTCCCAGGTTCAAGCAGTTCTCCTGCCTCAGCCTTCCAAGTAGCTGGGATTACAGGCGTGCACTACCACGCCCGGCTAATTTTGTACTTTCAGTAGAGAAGGGGTTTCTTTATGTTGGTCAGGCTGGTCTTGAACTCCCGACCTCCAGTGATCTACCTGCCTTGGCCTCCCAAAGTGCTGGGATTACAGGCATGAGCCGCCGCACCAGGCATTAATACTTGTGTTTCTTTTTTTTTTATGTTTTGAGACAGAGTCTCACTCTGTCGCCAGGCTGGAGTGCAGCAGCCAGATCTCAGTTAACTGCAACCTCCACAGGGACCAAATTTGCTCTCCCTTCTGAAGAAAACATTAACCCAGAGAATAGAGAATATGAAATAGTAATTTTGCAAGACATGAAATACAAGTCTATAAAGCTGTAATGAATAAAGTAGCGTAATCTTTGATAGATTGGAAACAATTAGAAGAGACTTAAAACAGCCTCAGCCACTGGGTGTAAAGAATGATTCCAGGGTGTCATGCAGGTCCAGGAGGTGGTCAATTGTCTCCCTGGGTTGTGGCAGAGCAGTCTTGAAAGGCCAAGATGGCCACAGTCCTTAGAGAAGAGTAGTGGAGAGGAGACCGTTGCACAGAAAGGGTGCTCCAGAGACCTAACAAGAAACCCTCTAGAATCTTCAGTGGAGAACTGATTCTGGAGTATTTGAGGAAAGTAAAGAATTAATGAAATGATTAAAAGGAGCAATTCCTGAAGCTCACATAGAGCTGGACCCACCTACTGCCTGTTCCCATTAGCCAGAGAGAAGTCTCATCATTTATGGGGCATGGGATAAAGCCCTCATGAATGTTTCCATCAGTAGTAAAGCAAAATTAACCCTAGACTAAATGCTGCTCTGATCTCACTTAACAAAGCTTTCAAGCAAGATCCAGAATGTTTCCAAGTAACTTAACTGTGTCATAAACAAAGCTTGAAAATGTCCAGATCCGACAAGTTAAAATTCACAGTGTTTGCCATCCAATCCAATATTGCCATGCATGGAATAAGCAGGAAAATATAACCTAGGATGAGAAGAAAAAAAATCCAAAACAATCAATTAATACTGACCAAGAAATAACACTGATGATCAAAATAGTAAACAAAAACATTAAAACATTGTTTTAATATTGTATTCCATATATTCAAGAAGTGAGAATGATGAGTGGGCATGACAATTAGAGTAAGGGAGATAGAAAAGAGACCTTGATTGAAAGCCTGGAGATTAACTGCATAGGCTGTGACTGTTGGCCGCTTAGACATTGTAGAAGATGAGTGAAGTTGAAGACAGCAACAGAAACTATTCAAAACGAAACACAAAGAGAAAAAAAAGGACTCACAAAAAAATCAACAGAGCATCAGTGAGCTATGGGGAAACTTGGGGTCCTATAAGGGAGGAGAAGCAGAAGAAATGTTTGAAGAAGTATTGAGTAAAAAATTTTCAAATTTGATGAAAACTATCAAAAGATATAAAAATTTCAAAAAAAAAAAAAAAAAAAACCCAAAAACCCAAGTTAGAAAAAAAATGAAGAAAGTTAAAATATATCATTACTAGATTGGTTAAAACTAAAGATAAAGGTAAAATGTTAAAGTTATGCTGTAAACTTCTTGAGTAGTACTGAATGTGTTCAACATAGTGACATACAAAATTGTTACTAATTCTATATGAGTAGATTCATTTTATCAAATCAAATCATTTCTTGATATAGTTTATTAAAACCTTAGATCTGTTGGCTGTTTCTTAGTATTCCTTGGTATGAAGCATTTCTTACCCCCTTTATTTATTTCTAAGATGGTGGTGACATAAAAAAGAACTGTGAAATAAAAGTTTTAGTTTAAATTTGTTTATGCAGAGCAAGAGATTTTGCAAAAGTAAGACTTGTTTTCAATAACAATGGTCTAGCTGATGGTCAACTAAGGGACTCACCTTTTAAAATTTTTACTGTGTAGTAAGAAAGTTGGAAGGGTAGTGTGAATCTATTTACTTAATCCTGGGACAAGTTTAAAAGAGGACTTTATGAAGGCCCTCTTTAGTGTATAAATAAATAATACTTTATGAAGTATTATATAAATAAATAGTATATACGTAATAGTACATACATGGTGTATAAATGAATAATACTTTATGAAGTATTATTTTCATAAGGTAGGTATAATGAGTGAAATGTTGGACTCTGAAAATGATTGTAAACCAAAAGAAGAGATAAATTGATTAGATTAATAATAACATAGATCAGATACATAGATAGAAAATAGATAAAAAATGATTGATTTGGAGAAATTTGGAAATAAAGTAAATCATATATATATATAATTTTAGATTATAACTGGTATCTGTTCACAGAAAAATTATATTACACTTTTCCCTCAAAATTCCTTAATTAATCTGAATCCAGACTGTATATAACAATACTCAGTTATATGGCTGTACAGTTTATGCCGATGGAATTACTCACCTTCCTTTGTGCCCTGAATGTGGGGTTTTTGAGATCCACTGCTGTTACCACCATCTGGAAACTGCTCAGCCTCCTCTCTCAGTCTGTGCTTTTATGTCAAATCCTTTTATCCTTTAATTTCTTCATCTGTACATTCTCCTTAGCACTAAGGCATCTTACTACAATGATTGCATGCATGCAACATTGCCCTAGAACTAAATCAATCATGCTAAATACTCTTGCAGAAAACAGTATCTCTCTATAAGGACATACAAAAGAAAACTGTATTCTGCTCAAAAAAAATAGTTCTGAGATCACATAATTCCTGACCTCAGAAAGTTGTTTTAATCCTGCATTTTTATTCATGGATGCATCCTTATATCTGTCATCTCTTTCTACCCTACATCCTTCTATTTTTTTTTTTTACCAGGACTAAGTACCGGTATACTTTTTCCTTCAATTTCAAAATATCCATTCACAGCATCTCCTAGGTGGGCCAGCTGTCGGGACATAAGTACTAGTTTGGAACAAACATCTGTGTCTTTTGCAGGCAAGAAGAAATGAGACTGAGGTCAGGCATCTGGTTAAAGGCACAGGAGTCATCCCTGTCTTGTTTCTTAATTTGTTCTTCTAAGACACCTCTCTCATTCCATACATAATTTTTATAATTTAAAATTCGTAGGGTCTTATGATGAAAGGGAGAAACCACTGTGTGGAATATAAAATAAAAACTCATTTTACAGTGAAAAAATAATGTATCCAGCTTATTATTTTTCCTGGATAAAGAAAATACAATAATTAGGTAGCTGCATATTTTAATAGCTTTTAAAGTTGATTGTAAACTGGTTACTGAACAAAATAGTCGTCAGTTATTATTTGTGTTTTTATTAAGGAAAACTGCCAATGAGAGGAAAACTAATTTAAAAATCGTATAAGAGTAACCTTACAAGTGACTTAAAACATGAATTATATAAAACACATGAGGCATTTATACTGTTACAAGTTTCTAAAGTTAAACTACATTGGCTATAAACTATGAATTGATATGAAATCTGACCACATACATACATATCACTCATCTTTGTACAAGTGAAGAGTTTTTTTTCTTAAAAAATGAGGCAAAATGTTTTTTTTTTTTTTTTACTTTTTTTTTTTTTTTTTACTTTTTATTGCATTATAGGTTTTGGGGTACATGTGCAGAACGTGCAAGATAGTTGCATAGGTACACACATGGCAGTGTGTTTTGCTGCCTTCCTCCCCTTCACCCACACTTGGTATTCATCCCCAGGTTATCCCCCCCAGCCCCTCCCCGCTGTCCCTCCCCCATTTCCCCCAACAGTCCCCAGTGTATAGTAGACCACCTCTCTGTGTCCATGTGTTCTCATTTTTCTCACCCACCTATGAGTGAGTATATGCAGTATTTCTTTTTCTGTTCTTGTGTCAGTTTGCTGAGAATGATGTTCTCCAGATTCATCCATGTCCTTACAAAGGACATAAACTCATCATTTTTTATTGCTGCATAATATTCCATGGTGTATATGTGCCACATTTTCCCAGTCCAGTCTATCATCGACGGGCATTTGGGTGGGTTCCAGGTCTTTGCTATTGTAAACAGTGCTGCAATGAACATTCGTGTGCATGTGTCCTTATAGTAGAACGATTTATAGTCTTTTGGATAGATACCCAGTAATGGGATTGCTGGGTCAAATGGAATTTCTATTTCTAGGTCCCTGAGGAATCGCCACACTGTCTTCCACAATGGTTGAACTAATTTACATTCCCACCAACAGTGTAAGAGTGTTCCTATTTCTCCACATCCTCTCCAGCATCTGCTGTTTCCAGATTTTTTAATGATCGCCATTCTAACTGGTGTGAGATGATATCTCAATGTGGTTTTGATTTGCATCTCTCTAATGACCAGTGATGATGAGCACTTTTTCATATGTTTGTTGGCCTCATGTATGTCTTCTTTTGTAAAGTTTCTGTTCATATCCTTTGCCCATTTTTGAATGGGCTTGTTTGTTTTTTTTCTGTAAATCTGTTTGAGTTCTTTGTAAATTCTGGATATCAGCCCTTTGTCAGATGTGTAAACTGCAAAGATTTTTTCCCATTCTGATGGTTGCCGATTCACTCTAGTGACTGTTTCTTTTGCCGTGCAGAAGCTGTGGAGTTTGATTAGGTCCCATTTGTCTATTTTGGCTTTTGTTGCCAATGCTTTTGGTGTTTTGTTCATGAAGTCCTTGCCTACTCCTATGTCCTGAACGGTTTTGCCTAGATTTTCTTCTAGGGTTTTTATGGTGTCAGGTCTTACGTTTAAGTCTTTAATCCATCTGGAGTTAATTTTAGTGTAAGGTGTCAGAAAGGGGTCCAGTTTCTGCTTTCTGCACATGGCTAGCCAGTTTTCCCAACACCATTTATTAAATAGGGAATCCTTTCCCCATTGCCTGTTTTTGTCTGGTTTATCAAAGATAATATGGTTGTAGATATGTTGTGTTGCCTCCGGTGCTTCTGTTCTGTTCCGTTGGTCTATATCTCTGTTTTGGTACCAGTACCATGCTGTTTTGATTACTGTAGCCTTGTAGTATAGTTTGAAGTCTGGTAGCGTGATGCCTCCTGCTGTGTTCTTTTTGCTTAGAATTGACTTGGCTATGCAGGCTCTTTTTTGGTTCCATATGAAATTCATGGTGGTTTTTTCCATACTTAATGGGCAAAAACTGGAAGCATTCCCTTTGAAATCTGGCACTAGACAAGGATGCCCTCTCTCACCACTTCTATTCAACATAGTACTGGAAGTTCTAGCCAGAGCAATCAGGCAAGAAAAAGAAATAAAGGGTATTCAAATAGGAAAGGTGGAAGCCAAATTGTCTGTATTTGCAGACGACATGATAGTATACCTAGAAGACCCCATCACCCCAGCCCAAAAGCTCCTGCAACTGATAAGCAACTTCAGCAAAGTCTCAGGATATAAAATCAATGTGCAAAAATCACAAGCATTCCTATACACCAATAACAGACTTAAAGAGAACCAAATTAAGAACAAACTGCCATTCACAATTGCTACAAAGAAAATAAAATACCTAGGAATACAACTCACTAGGAATGTAAGGGACCTCTTTAAGGAAAACTACAAACAACTGCTCAACGAAATAAGAGAGGACACAGATGGAGAAACATTCCATGTTCGTGGTTAGGAAGAATCAATATTGTGAAAATGGCTATACTGCCCAAAATGTTTTATGTTTTAATATACTTGGTCCATTCCTAATAAATGAAATTTGTTGCTGATCTCCATAATGGGAATTTGTGTCAGATTACAGGTGAATTTTTGGAAGTTTGTTAATGCCAGGAAAGAAAAGATGGTTGATTTCCAAAATCAGAAGTAAGATATTTTAGGTACGTATGAATATACATATTTTAACGTTTTCAGCAAAGCCACTTAGAAACACACAAAACAGCAGCAGACTCACAAATCATAACAAGATTTCCAGGTCAGCCTGATAGTCAGACAAAACTCCTTATCTACCTGTGATTTAGGTGTAACGAGGAAGGCAGCTTCCTTGATGGAACTGAAAATCGAGCTAAAAGGTCCAGATTTATCCAAATCTGAAAGTTTAGATATGGAAAACTTGTTCTGGTTTTGCTGTATATATATTTTCCGAAGCCTCCCAAGTCCTCCCAAAGGGTTTGCTGTTACTGAGAATAGAAATAAAATCTCCAGATTCCTCAAAATCGGAGCATTCCAGGCCTGGTTTTCTTGTTCTTCTGGGGTTTTGATTTTTACATAATCTTCTCTCAAATCTCCCAAGTTCTACTTAAGACCTCACAACGGTAATCAATGCCTTGTCAGCATTGGGCCTAAAAGAGGTCAGTTTCACTTTAAGCTTAATCTTAGGGTTTCACTCAAAAAATAAAGATATCTATAACCAGTCAGCTGAATGTGTATGATTTATGTTTTCCATACATGCAACAGCCCATTTACCATTTTGCTTTAATTGGGTAGAGAACAGATCTAATTAGTATAAAGAAATTGGTAGGAAAGACATTCTTAGAAATTTTCTAATCTACAAAGCATAAATGACAACTTTCTATTCTTTGTCCATATAAAAAATTTTATGTAATTTATTATTTAAATGTATTTTTTTCAAACTGCATTGCATGAAACCTTGACCTTTATTTTACCGGCCTTCATTTAGGTTAGTTTTACAGATTTTGATGTGGAAAGCACTATGAAATCAAGCCTGAGAGGATTAGAATCATCATTTGTCATTTGCTAAATGCAATGTCAAGCTGTAATTTAAGATAAATGTCTTAAAGACAACTCTGCAATCACAGATGTATTTTTAGAAGTGTTGAATTAGATTTCATATTTTCAACACTTCTGTGATCTTTACAGAAAGCGATGAACGTATGAGGTACATAAAGTATAGATAGTTATGATTGTTTCAGAAGCTGAGGCAAAGTTCATTGTCATCAAGGTATTGCACATGATAAATAAAATTAATGACTAGAAAATTAATCAGGGTGAATATTCCAAAAACTGATATCTTCATTTTGAAGCTATAAATGAATGTGTGTGTGTATGTGTGTGTTTGTGTGTGTGTGTGTGTGTGTGTGTGTGTATATATATATAATTTCTCTGTGTGTGTATATATATATATATATAATTTGTCACCCAGGCTGGTGTACACTGGGTAAATGACTGTACATGTCATGTACAGATGAGGTAAATGAAGCAGGCTTGATTCCTCCATTACGTTGTAGGAATTAAAAGGGGAATCTGTGAGTTACATTTGAAAAAAAAATTATTATTGTTGCTTTCTGATTTTAAGTAGTGTCTGGTGCTAAGAGAGTTTTTGAGAGCCAGGAGTATTTTTATAACCAACAAGAAGTCCCCACCTCCCTCTGTCTCTGTATGGGGAAGCTTTCTTCTGTCTTCCCAGTTGTTTCTTGCCTATTAAACTCTCCACTCTGTGAAACTAAACAAAACAAAAAAAAAAAAAAAAGAAAAAGAAAAAAAAAAAAAGGAATCTCCTCTTTCTTTCAGCTTTGGAGCCCCTCTGTCTTTGGATGGGGGAGCTTTTTCCTTCTGCCTTCCTTCTTCCTTCTGCTTTCCCAGTTATTTCTTGATTGTTAAATGCTCCATTCCTTAAAACAACCAGTAAATAAATAAATAAAATAAAACAGAAAAAAGAACTGACATATATTATATGGGTATTGTATTAAGTCACAGTTCTCCAGAAAAGTAGACCCAATAGGATGTGTATACATAGATAGAAATAGATATATTATAAGGAATTAGCTCAACAAATCATCAAGGGTTGCAAGTCCTAAATATGCAGGATGAGCAGTGTGATGGAGAATTCTTACTTGCTCTTGAGAAGCCAATCTTTTTGTTTGATTTAGGCCTTCAACTGATGGGAGGAGACCCATTGATATTATGATGGGCAATCTGCTTTACTCAAAGCCCACCAATTTAAATGTCAATCTCCTCCCAGAATAATGCTTAATCAAATATCTGGGTACCCCATGGCCCAGTCAAGTTGACACACAAAATGATCCAGGCTTTATATATATATATGTGTGTGTGTGTGTGTGTGTGTGTGTGTGTGTGTGTGTGTGTGTGTGTGTATGTGTGCATGACATATGTAAAAACTAATGAAAATTATTGTGTCACATAAACCCTACTGTCTAATGTTCTAGTATATTCTACAAACCAAAATTCCAGAAAAGAAATGCATGTGAGAATGACTGAATCTTTGATTTTGTTATTGTACATTCCTGGGTTGATTTTTTTTTTATTAAATGGGATTTTTTTTCTTTGTAGACATTTATTGAATGAAATCAATTACATATCAAGAATCTAACATGTATCTTGCAGTCATTTTTTTTCCATCAATTTTTAAATTGCAGGGCACATGTGCAGGATGTTGCAGGTTTGTTATAGAGGTAAACATGTGGGTTGCTGGTTTGCTGCACAGATCAACCCATCACCTGGGTGTTAAACCCAGCATTTATTAGCTATTCTTCCTGATACTCTCACTCACCCCATACCCCAGATAGGCCCCAGTGTGTGTTGTTCCCCTTCTGTGTTTTCATCATTTAGCTCCCATTTATAAGTGAGAACAGGAGGTATTTGGTTTTCTGTTCCTCCCTCAGTTTGCTGAGAATAATGGACTCCAGCTCCATCCATATCCCTGCAAAGGACATGATCTTGTTCCTTTTTATGGATAGTTTAAGTGACCTTCAAACAAGTGTATGACATGAACTCATTGTTGAATGATCATCCTATTTTATATTAATGCTTTTAAAAAATAATTTTTGATAGTTTCTCGTGGCTCATGCCTATAATCCTAGCACTTTGGGAAGCGGAGGCAGATGGATTACTTGAAGTCAGGAGTTCAAGACCAGCCTGGCCAACATGGTGAAACCCCATCTCTACAAAAATACAAAAATTAGCCTGGCATACACATGGTGGTGCATGCCTGTAGTCCCAGCTGGGGAGACTGAGGCATGAGAATCACTTGAACTCAGGAGGCGGAGATTGCAGTGAGCCAATATCAGGCCACCACACTCAAGGCTGGTCCACAGAGCAAGACTCCATCTTAAACAAAATCAAACCAAACCAAACAAAACAAACAAATGTAGACTAGATTATTTTTATGGCAATGTAACCTGTCATCGCTAAAAATGTATCAGAAATGTAAAAGATAAAATCTTTCCTTGTTTCCTAAGGAGCCTCTCTACCCCTTCATGGATATTTTTATTTCTTGAATATAGTACAAAGATTACTTTAAATATTCTAATATTTTTCTTAAAGTTTTTCACTGAAGAAACTTCTATTTGGCATAGTGAAAAACATATTCTCTGAGGCTTGAATAAGTTAGAAGAACTTCCAAAAGTAGGTGATATAATCCAGAGAATAGTTTAGAGCCAAAAAGAAAAATACCACATGTCACTACCTGGGTTCAATAATACTTCTTGGTTTATAACACATTGTTTTATCTCTGCTTAAACCAAAGTATAGCCTTGTTTTGTTGTATAATTTATCAGTTCTCTTTTCTTCTTTGTTGCTCCTTTACAATTTGTCTTCTCTCTCTTTAAGAGGAGATCTGAATGAGAATTAGTATGTTTACTAGCTCTGACTCATATGCAGAACCCTGATAAGGAAAACAGATGATCCTCTATTTCCTTACACAGCCACCTTCCCCCCTTATAACTTCACACACAAAGGGAAATCTATTATTATCCAGACACTTGTCTTCCCTTCTGACCTTGGTGTTTTCCTTTCCGAGCATCTCAGGATACTAATCACAAGTTGATCTCTTTATTAAAGTAATACTGCTCTTGATGTTGGTGTGAGATGCACTCCATTAGTACGTTTTGTTTTCAGAAGATCTCTTATCAAAGCCAGATATAATATAGCACATGAAATAGGATGCATTCTGCAATATTAAGAAAGGAGATTTTTGTAGTCAAAATATATTGTTATTACTGGATAAATATATATGAGGCCCACATAGAGTTCTTGATATTGGGAAAAACTTATTTGCTCCTTGTAGGAGGAAATAGTTTGTTGACTTCATAGCATTGTGGTTCACATGACTGATCCCTAGCAACAGTTTGGGTAGCTCTCTCATCATCTCTTTCTGAATAGTTCAGAAATAAGTTCAGAAATAGTTCTAAAAATTACTTAAATTACCCAACATCAGGCTATTTCCTCAAGTCTTCTTTAGAGGGAAGTAACCAAATTGATGGCAGAGGAAACATTGCATCAGACATTAACCGCCCTCCCTTGCAGGTGAGGCAGGCTCAGACTCCAGTTCTTCATGGGAGCAAGGGAAGGAGGAAAAGAGGAAGTTGGGTACATGAGAAAGTATTACAGGATAAATGGGAAGAAATAAAGGGGGGGAAAACAAAACAGGAAATAAAAACTTAAGACAGAAATGAAAACAAAAAGGAGGGCAAAGAATACAAGAAAACTATTATCTTGGTCAATTCTTCCTGTGTTTGATAATCAATTCCGTGTTTTCTCAAGGCTTTTGTTCTATTAAATGAGTTTAGCTAGAATTATGAGTACTGTTGCCACAATCTCCATGGATTCAACCCTCCTTTTGAATTTTTTCTGTCTCTTCCTCATTCCCTTCTTTTTGTCCACTGCTACCCCCATTAGTTCCAAATTCTAAGCAAAGGTAATCTACTTCAATATAAGGAAATTTTTCTGTCCAATGGAATCAATTTGTTAAATTATTTTGTTAACCAGTAAACCACATGTCAGGAACATTGTTCTTAAATTCAATTGTAACAACGCAATTAGCTGTCACAGTATACAAGTAATATATACACACACACATACATATATACATACATATATGTGTACATATACATAGATATGTACATATATTCAGATATACAGATATATACATATGTAGATGTGTGTGCATATACGTTGATAGAGTAAATTAAGGTATTATTTTCACATAAATAATTTTTCATCAATACTAGATTGTAATATGGTGTTAACAAGTGTTAAAGTTAAAAAAAATAATGGGAGAGTTGTAAAAGATAATAAAATACAATTCATTGGCTTATCTGTTTCCCATAAAAACAGAAAAAGGTTGACATCCTTTGTTTGGTGTGTATCACTGTTTAAGGAGAGCCTGGGAGAATGACTTCAGAAACAGTGTTTAGAATATCAATGTGAGACCAGATTACGAAACATGAATATATGCTATGTTTAATTCTGCTATTATTTTAAATTACATCCTACTCATTTTATGTATTCAACTTGGTCACAATGCATTTTCAAAATAAAGTGTTCTTTTTGATCACAAAAACCAGTTCATTAATGAACCATATCAACAGAAGACTTTTATTTTGATCAGTGTCTTTCCTTTGAAACTATTATTTTTTGGCCGTTTTTCCTTTCTCTCAAAACAACAAATAAAGGAAACAGTAAAAACCCTGTCAACAGAGGAAAAGTTTCTAAGACAGATTTATTGTCTTTCCTCCTCCCTATCAGAATATTTAATAAGGGTGTGGCTTTGGAAGGAAATTGTCTCAGTGCTGGCAAAAGAAGTCTACGCAACAAATCATATTGAATATATAGCCCTAAAATGAATTATATTAGAGAACATAAAAAAACTTCCTATTTGTTAACTAATCTGCCTTGTGGAAATTGGAAACCTAAGCTAATTAAAAGTAATCCATAAAACTAGATGAGTAGATGGGAAAGATCCTTTTTGAAAGAATAAGAAGCACATAGTGGAATCTTCTTCCCTCTTTTTCTCTTCCTCCTCCGTCTCCAATTCCACAGCTAATATTTTCTGTATTTGCTAACTTGTCACTATTTTTAATACTGAACATGCTATTCTGAAGTGATCCATCATGCATTCTAATATTGAGTGCTTCATAAATGAGCACCCTAACACCACGCTTAGCACACTATGTTGGAAAATATTATAGATGACTTTGGTCACATAATGTTAAGAAAAAGTTGTTTCTGGATAGGTTGGGCAAGTGGGAATGAATTTGAGAGTTGTTTCACTGCATCATTCTGGTTGCAAATACTCTCCTGAATTTTAATGATTTCGTAGTGTGCCTCAGTGCTTGGACCTCACCAACTTTACTTCCATTTTCTGGCTGCCTTTTTTGCAGTCTGTGATCATTCCTTTTCTAAAACTAGTCTGGTGTCTGCTTTAATGGGCCTGCTTTTGTGATGTGTTCAGTTACATTGGAGCTTTTCAGAAAGATGGGCAGAAGCCCTACCCATCCCAGTGTCCCCAGCTGAAGCATCTTTGATTAGCCTAACACACACACACACACACACACACACACACACACACACACCCCTTCATTTGTGTTTGTGTTTTCTAGTGCAAGACGTTGCAGTCTTGAGTTCAAATACAGACTATAAAGGCAACAGTAGCTGAATTTTTTCCCCACTATAAAACCAAGATTATGACGTTTGTTTTTTAAAGGGATTAAAATGGGGCAATATTTCAAAAAGGACTCATATTGTGGGCCTAGCTTGAGCAAAGTATTAAGCTGAAAATCTGCAGCATAGAAGAGTGTGAACCCAACCCAGCTGTGGGCGATGCTCTCCTTTTATCTAAGTTCTAGGGCTATTAGCCATTCTAGTTCTAATTCTTCAATGTGACTTTTAGTGAGGTGTGCAAAGTAAATTGAAGTCCTAGGACTAGTTTGTAGAAAAGTATTAGTTGGGTTGTTCCCTAGTCTCTTTAAATCATCAAATCATACAATTTCTGTGCATTCTATGTATGTGTGGCAGAATCAATTCCCTTTACACAGGGTGGTTAAATGTTTAACCAGCCTCTGGAGAGGCATTTAAAAATGGGATATTCTGAGACTTTGCATGCTATCTTCAGACCTGTCTTGTATCAGAGGACTAGAGACTGATACTGTAGGATAGGTTATTATATGAAACATATTTTCATAGTCCAGTAAGTGAGAATTTATTTAGTTTATTTCATTTTTTTAATATGATTCCTTGGCTAAGACATTAAGAATCAAATCTAGTAATTAATTTTATCAGGAATTATCATATATATGGTGTGTGAAAATTATTATTGTTTGGAAGTTGTAAATTATTTTCTTTGCTCTTTTGTTGAGTCACATATTGACCTGAGTGTCAAGTGTTCGCTACTTACTTGAGTAGTGGGCATTTGAATTATAGGCCTTTAACTGCACCTGTGGTCTTGTTTTGAGTGGTTATGCTGGGCTACCCATAAAAGCTGGTTGAGTTCTCAAAACTGGGGGAAATGATAATTCAAACCAGAATAAAACAGTTGTTTTTACTTCCACAAACCAGCAAAAAAGCAAGGTGCCAAGAATACCAAGTGAGGGGATTAGGTTCCCCTCACTTCCCTTTTTTTGGTAAAAGCTTACAGAAAGTGAAGGATGCGGCAGTTCAGGTGATCTGAGACGTAAGAATTCTGACTTTCATGTGAGTGGCTGAGAGTGGAATTATATTAGCTTTCAAATAAGTTTTTGCAGAACCAATATTAGGAATTCTGTACTGTTTCATGGTACTTCATCTTTCCTATACCCAACTTCATTGCAGCAGGACTGCATTTGAACTGTGACAGTGCTTACCTAATGTGTTTCAACAGGCTGTTTTTTCAACACTGGTTAACTCTGTTAAATTTTACCTAATACAAACTGATAGAAAGGACCATTACTAGAGATTAGTGAGTACACTTAATCTATCTTTTCACCGCAAATTTAATCTATCTTTTCACCTTCTTCCAAAATACCCTTTCCTTCATTCATTTGGACAGCTTTCCCCAAAACATGTATTCTAGATTCCAGTAGAAAATTCTGAGTTTGAAGTAATCAGGAATTTAAAGCATAGTAAAAAGAGTAATAGTTTTAAGCATAATAAATGACTGAAATTGCTTATCGTAGTTTAATTATTTTAGTGATTGAAAAGTCTGATTAGGCTTGATCTTCTGATTAGACCAGTTGTTGAATTATTGACAGGCAACTAATTAATCCTAAAACTAAAGGGTCTGACCTAAAATGTCTCTACTTAATACTTTATTGTGCTTGGCACACTACTGTACCCATGAAGGCAGCTATAGTGTTTTGATGAGTATGTGGATAGTTGTAAAAATTAATATGGTTCACACATATCTCTTCAGGAATATATTTTTCATACATTCAGATTTCTTTCAATACACTTGTATTTTGTCTGTCTTTAAACTGTTCTAATTACAAAGCAGTATCATTGGGGGATTAATGGCTATTTGATAATTTAATGCTAGCAAGTGACAATAGATGAAAAACTTCCATCATTCAAGTAGCCTAAACTAGTAGTAAAGAATTTCTGAACTCTATCACATTTGAAAGATACTGTATTAATTTTGATAAGTTTTCAAGTAATATACTTGAGAAGTTCTTAACTATATAACTATCATCTGGTTTGCTATTCCTTAAAATGTAGAATGTTCTAGTAATTATTTTGCCTTTAAGAAAAACTAGTACAAAAACCAAGTGAATATTTGTCATGGAGTCACTGACATGACTGACTTCAGTGTCTCTGAGTAATTAGTTAAGGTATGCTTGTCTCTTTCATTAAAAGCAATATCACGCAGACTGATGCAAAAGATGACAGTAGTAAATGGGTTTTCAGGTCATTTCTGATAAAGTTAAATGTGATTGTCATTTCAATTGATCATTCTGCATCCTTTCCAGACTGTCCATCCATCTCTTGGAACAGCCTGTTCAATAAGTTTTACAGAAAATAATTTGGGTGATTTTAGAGAAAGTGCATCCTTAGATTAAATAGTTTTTTGGGTGTTTTTATTTCCTTCTATGATAGATAAGACTATATTTCAGAGTGTTAATTTTTTGATTTATAATTATTGAGTTTTCTTAGAAAATAACTATTTGAATAAATCCCAAATGAAATATAAATTATTTGAATCTCAGCTAAAACAATTAATTCAAGTAACATTGATCTACTGCTCATGTAACTACATTACATATGCTAGATAAAATTATTCATTATCACAAAGTTGTAATATCTTCCTGTTATTGAAATATTGAATAATACTTTGGAATAGTGTGAGAGAAATGTAGTTTAGTGTAACAGTAGTTGATTAAAAATACAGACATGGTAGACTTAACAAGCATCTTATTTTTATTTTGGGAGAAAAATGCTCAAGAATTAAAGTAAACAGTTTCACAAAGAAGATGCATTTGTGTTCACTAATACAATGAGGTAAAATAAAAAAAGGTAACGAGATAAAACAGAAATCTTGATAGAGAGTATAGAAACATTTTGTGGGGGCAAGGGAAAGCATAAGATTAGATATTAATGATTAAAAAAATTTACATCAAAACTATCTCAATCTGGCAGAAAGTCAAAGAAGAAAACTAAGAATAATAACACAGTGCGATAAAGACCACAATCTCCCACTTGAAAGTAAGAACATGCATCATGAACATAAAGATGGAAACAATAAAGTGGGGATTACTAGAGCAGGGAGGAGTAGAGGGTAAGGGACTATGCTTAGTACCTGGGTGATGGGATCATTCATACCCCGAACATCAATCAGAATTATAAAATACATCCAGGTAATAAATCTGCACATGTACCCCCTGAACCTAAAATCAAAGTCAGAAAAATAAAAGGAGAAGACAATGGTTTGGGTAACACAGGAAGTACAGGGAGAGTGTACTACCCATTCTAATGAGTTTCAAGGAAGTGTCAAGAGACTGTGAGATTGAAGGGAATCTGATAAAGATCAATGGGAATTAGTCTTGCTATTGTGCTGAGCTTCATGCAAAAATGCTCAACACATAGTTTTATTTTTTTAATAATTTCTACAAATAAGCTCTCTGCTTTGGAAATTTTGTAAAATCCTAAGCTGCAACTTAAAAAAGAAGGCAAAAGCTGATTCATGTGTTGCTTCCACCTTCCTCAGCAAGAAGAAATAGTTGGTAATGTGGAAGGAGTCTAAACAACTGCAAGATGAAAATTATAGATTGAGATAGGTGGAGCCAAAATAAAGTCATGCACAACCGAGTTAAATGAAGTTAATCTCCAGAACCTAACAATAAGCTGGGGGCTACTGAAGAATTGGAAAATGTGTTTTCATTAAAAAACTGTGGAAGCAAAGGAGGCACCGGATACTGTATAGAACATTTGTTTTCTTTGATGTCGAGAAAAGATCAGAATCTAAAGGCAATAAATTGATAAGTTGGGGCAAATTTTAAAATGTTTCCTAAAATACTGTGTTGTTGCAAAGTCATAAACAGCATCCAGCTCCTCCTTCCAGGAAGGTCTGTTGTCCCAGTTCTGGGAAGTGCTCCAGGCGAACTGCCATTACCTGTCCCCAACTTTGGAGACGAGCTCAGGTACATCAGATCATGCCTTTTTGAGGATGATTCATGTTTAATGACAGATGAGGGAGAATGAAAATACCCAACCATTTCTGGCTCCCATTGGATGACTCCAACAATTCAGCTTTAGTGTTCCCTGAAGGTCTGGCTGAGGTTCAAGCCCACATCACAGCAGCCCTTCTCCCTCTGACCAACCCAGCTTCCTTGCCCTCCCTTTCACCAGTGTTTGCCCCAAAGCAAACTCCAATAGTCATCCTGCACACAAATGTCCTAGAAACTGCTTCCCGAAGAAAGTACTCTGAGAAAACTTTGAAAGTGTGTGTGTGTGTGTGTGTGTGTATATATATTTTTAAATATATGTTTTTTAAATGATGCCACTACCCAGTTTAAGAAATGGAATATGTATAATATGTATAACCATGTCCTTTGAAGCCCATATATGCTCATTCTCTTCTCAAATTATTTCCACCAACTTCAGAGGTAACCACTCTCATAATTGACCTTTTTTTAAATATTTTGAAACAGAATCATGCTCTGTCACTCAGGCTAGAGTGCAGTGGCATGATCTTGGCTCACTGCAACCTCTGCTTCCTGGGTTCAAGTGATTCTTATGTCTCAGACTCCCTAGTAGCTGGGATTACAGGCACAACCACCACGCCTGGCTAATTTTTTATTTTTATTTTTATTTTCAGTGTAGACAGCATTTCTCCATGTTGGCCAGGGTAGTCTTGAACTCCTGACCGCAAGTGATCCACAGACCTAGGCCTCCCAAAGTGCTGGGATTACAGGTGTGAACCACTGAGCCCAGCCTTAATTGACTTTTAAACTAATCACCCCTCTGTTTTTCTTTATAAATTTAATAACATATTTGTATTTGTAAACATCATGTTTCATTTTGTATATTTTTTGAAATTTATACACATGTAATTAGTCTGTTATTCCTTTTTATTTTGTTTTCTTTATCGAAGCAGCTGAAGATGCGAGGGAATAAAAGATGAGTTCACAAGGAAAACATAGAAGCAATTAATAAATATTATTAGGCCGGGCGCGGCCTGTATTCCCAGCACTTTGGGAGGCCGAGATGGGTGGATCACGAGGTCAAGAGATAGAGACCATCCTGGTCAACGAGGTGAAACCCCGCCTCTACTAAAAATACAATAAATTAGCTGGGCATTGTGGCGCGTGCCTGTAATCCCAGCTACTCAGGAGGCTGAGGCAGGAGAATCACCTGAACCCAGGAGGCGGAGGTTGCAGTGAGCTGAGATTGCGCCATTGCACTCCAGCCTGTGTAGCAAGAGGAAACTGCATCTCAGAAATAGATAGATAGATAGATAGATAGATAGATAGATAGATAGATAGATAGATAGATAGATATTATTAATGAAGGGCAGATAGAGAAAGAACTTTTACTTGCAAAATGCTTAGCACATCTGATTCCCACTACCTGATATGTCCCTTTCTCCTTTCTCTGCCTGGTGGAGACTTGTCCAGATAGCACCTCTTCTTTCCTGAATAAATCTTTCTAACTTTTTTTAGTTGCATTTCTTGCTATCTCCCTAATTGCCATATTTTGTTTTTTAAAATCTGAATCCCATATATCTATTTTACTAAATATCCCAGCCATATAAGAATAGGCCTCACTAACAAGAATTCTGTAAAATGTCTTCCCAAGGTGGCTTTCAGAATTATGGACCCAATGACCCAATTTTCTGTTTGTAGCAATACTTACATGGGTTAATAAAAAAAATAATATTCACAGAAAGACTGGGAATGAAAAAAGAATTGCATATTATTCCCCAAAGAGTTAGATAAATTATAAGTTATATTGAAGACAAGCAATAAACAATACAGAGTAGATTTGATAAAAAAATCTTAATCCCGGTTCACCAGAAAATTTGATGAAAACATGATCTGGATGAGAAGTTGCTCTACATTGTCTACTGAGCTTCCTCTGTCTGGTCAAATATTCTGCAACATGGGAACCACTTCCTTGAATCTGAGTTTGAGACAAGTCTTAGTCTCTAATCTTCCAAAGCTTCAAGTTATCTTTATTACCTTGTATGAGCTGTGTGTATATATGTTTATTTTTAATTGCATTTTAGGTTTTGGGGTACATGTGAAGAACATGCAAGATAGTTGCATAGGTACACACATGGCAGTGTGATTTGCTGCCTTCCTCCCCTTCACCCATATCTGGCATTTCTCCCCATGCTATCCCTCCCCATCTCCCCCCACCACTATCCCTCCCCTATTCCCCACAATAGATCCAAGTGTGTAGTGCTCCCCTCCATGTGTCCATGTGTTCTCATTGTTCATCACCCACCTATGAGTGAGAACATGCAGTATTTCATTTTCTGTTCTTGTATCAGTTTGCTGAGAATGATGTTCTCCAAATTCATCCACGTCCCTACAAAGAACATGAACTCATCATTTTTGATTGCTGCATAATATTCCATGTTGTATATGTGCCACATTTTCCCAGTCCAGTTTATCATCGATGGGCATTTGGGTTGGATCCAGGTCTTTGCTATTGTAAACAGTGCTGCAATGAACATTTGTGTGCATGTGTCCTTATAGTAGACCGATTTATAGTCCTTTGGATATATACCCCGTAATGGGATTGCTGGGTCAAATGGAACTTCTATTTCTAGGTCCTTGAGGACTCGCCACACTGTCTTCCACAATGGTTGAACTAATTTACACTCCCACCAGCAGTGTAAAGGTGTTCCTATTTCTCCACATTCTCTCCAGCATCTGTTGTCTCCAGATTTTTTAATGATCACCATTCTAACTGGTGTGAGATGGTATCTCAATGTAGTTTTGTATATTTTTAAGTCTGAAAATATTCTTGCTTCTCTGCTTCTATGCTATAAAACATCCCAGCTGTGAATCAGCAATGGAGAAATAGATGCTGGGTTTAATCAAACCCAAAAGTCTTCTCTGATGGCAAAACTGTAATGAGTTCCATGATGTTTGCTGTGATAGAGCACTCCTTTCTGTTCCATTTCCATGTGGCCTTGTGCCAGCATAATGAATGCCTCACACATAGTAGTTTCTCAGTTTGTGTTTGCAGATTCAATAACAAAACTCAAATGGAATCTCAATAAGATAAATTGTGTGTTTGCACTTATCATGTAACACAGATATAGTTAACAAAATTATTTTAATGATAGCTATTCGGATAGTTTAGGCACATTTTGAATTATCCAGAAAATTGACTTTTAATTTTTGTAAGTGAGTATTGGCTATTGCCTAAATTTGAGACTTGCAGGAATTCTCTGGATAGCAAGTAATTATAAATTAAGATAAATAAATCATTTTTTTCTGTGGGAAGTGGGGACCAATTTTGGTAGCTAAATAAAGAAAATTTCAAAAGATTCTGTCAGTTTCCCAGATTTCTTAATAATCTGAAATGAACTTACAATTATGAATGAAAATGTTCCCAAAGTAGTGAAAATAAAAGCTTTCATGAGCATCCTGGTTTGGAAAAATATTATAAACCTTTTATGTAGCTCAATGTAACTTCCCTACATTATTGTCATCCTGCAAGTGGATCGTTACATGGGCCACTGTTCTGTACGGTGTTTTAGGTAGTTCTGTTTCACAATGGGTAGATATGACTACACAGTTCCACATTAATATATTTATGCCTAATGCAGGGAATATGGAGGACTGTGCTATAAACGGCTCATAAATTAATAAGAAATAAGTCCACATTTCTTATTTGCACCATTTACAGTGAAGTTTTGTATATTCTACATTCAAATAATTGCACTTATTATGTTCCATATTTTAAAGAAAAATCACATCTTTTCTGCTGTAGAAAATTGCTCTCTAAGTAGATAACTGATTTGTGAACTAAACATAATATGCAGCCTCGTAGTTAAAGCAATACACTTACATTGCACTCAGCTAACCACTAGGACCTCAGAACATAATAGTTCTAATCAGTTTTGTTTCAGACTATTTGTTCATCATTAATCTAAAAATTTATTATTACCTAACACATAACTATACCATAAATATGAAAAAGTCAAATCACTACATATAACAACAATTAATGGAAATATGTCTGTGTATCCAAACTTTAAATCAATATAGATTCTTTACAAGGAAATTCAAATATTTTTTGTTGCATGTTTCTAGTATTGAAATATACTTTACAAAATATTTGAAGATATCATCCTTTCTTAGACATATAGATAGCATTTCCTACGGTCAGACATCCTAGCTGAGTGTCTAATTAGTTTGAGTAGATTATACGTTGACAACCGAATGCACTTGTAATTCTGCTCCTTGAGCTTAGATCCTCTTTGAGTATTATCATTTTTATGTATTATAATTTTACATCTTTTCATTTTAAATGTAATGGCATTAGCAATGGGACACTAGATACTTGAAGCCAAATGATAAGTGTGCTTAACATTATTTGAAGAACTTGTAGATGTTTAGAGAGGATGGGGAAAATTATATTCATATTGAGAGAAGTAGATCTATATTTGGCATGAATTTTCAATATTTGAGATTTAAAGAAATTTTGAGCATACACCTTAGTCATGGGAGTTGTCCGTGATCTAGCATCTCTGAAGGAATGTCTACAAGCTCTGTGGGGAAAAATCACTCTGGCTAGGTCAAGGAAAGAAAAGGCTTCACCTCCTTTCAGTTAATACCCAAGATGACCATAGGCAATTCTGGAAGCACAGTAGTGGAAAGAGGTCACTGGGTAATAAGTACAGCAGTTCTAAGGGGCATGTCTTACTAGGTGATGTCTAGGCAGAATGCATAAAAAGATAAAAAGTCCTTGAATTATCTCATGGTTTTCTGGTTTTTTTTCTTACCTCTTTCCCATCTTCTTTATATATTTTTTTATTCTATAAAAACTTTGAAACAGCCCACTTCTATCTTTCCTGGTCCCTCAGGAAACCAAATAACTTACTGGATGTTTGAATTGAATATCTAAACAATCTCTTGATTTCCAGGGTGGCAATATTCTTCTGATATGTCTTTCTTGGATATTGTGGGTTTTTTTTTTTTTTTTTTTTTTTGAGACGGAGTTTCGCTCTTGTTACCCAGGCTGGAGTGCAATGGCGCGATCTCGGCTCACCGCAACCTCCGCCTCCTGGATTCAGGCAATTCTCCTGCCTCAGCCTCCTCAGTAGCTGGGATTACAGGCACGCGCCACCATGCCCAGCTAATTTTCTTTTTTGTATTTTTAGTAGGGACGGGGTTTCACCATGTTGACCAGGATGGTCTCGATCTCTTGACCTCGTGATCCACCCGCCTCGGCCTCCCAAAGTGCTGGGATTACAGGCTTGAGCCACCGTGCCCGGCCGGATATTGTGGTTTACTGAAGAAAATTAATCTCAATAAATCCCCCTGGATTTAAACTATTTTTATCACAGTCTACTTTAATTCAGTGAATGTTCTTTCCACCTGCAACTAAAATTATGCAAACCTCAGGCATTTGTCTTTGTGATACACTGTATCTCTGAATATCTATTTTGTATTTTTTCCCTATTTTTCTATTCAATTCAGTAATCCACAATGGGATACAATCTCCTGGGTCCCACAGGTTTGTATCAATATTGTTTTGTTCTTCCAAGATTAACATCTTTAAAATTCATGTTTACATTATGATTACTTCTGTCTTGTAGAAAAAAGATTTCAGGATTGTATCTGTGGTACAAAAATCAGCAATTTATTTTTAGTAAAAGCCATCTGTCAGTCAGAATCTGACAGAGTTAACTGGGTAGATGACCCAGGTTGTTTTAATGTGGATGGCTAGTAAAACCCTCTCTACTTCCAACAGAGGCCTAGGCTGGGGTAAAGAGGGAAATGGAGTGTTTGGAGATTCTGAGTGCTAAATCAGTATTTCTGTGCAATGTATATCAATATATTTCAGGAATTCTGTGTAGGTATTATTTCAGTTTCAAAGTGCATTTATATTGGCTTTATTTTATTAATTTTCTTTTCCAAATGAATTATTTGTTTTTGAATATTTATATATATTTCATTTTCCCCAAAACATGTATTTACCACTCATCTCAGTATTATTTGGAGAACATTTGCCAGAATTTTTCAGAATTCCTTCTTATTTTAAACACACACACACACACACACACACACACACACACACACACACACACACATTTATTTTTTACCATGGTTTACCTCTCTGAATAAAGTTATTTATGTATCTTCCCAAACAGAGAAGGAGAATGCTGTTCCTCTTTACATGATTTGAGCTTTAGCACTGGAGAAAGATAGCATTCTATGCTATTATCTTTCCTGTGTTATCAACAATACTCTGTTAGTGCCAAAAGAATCATTATTGATTTTAAATGAACTGTAAATCATCAATGGATCTGAAAATAGCTCAGCCTTAGTTACAAACATGAAAATAACACATCTTTTTTAAATAAAAACTAAGATCAATTTTATGTTAATTATATGTTATGTAAGAATTATAGTATACTATTAAATAAGCAAAGGAAAAATAAAAGTAGACCTGACTGTATCTAGATTTTGAGGAAAAATTTTGGCGTTTATGTCCAGGTAAGAGTATATTGCTCAATCTAGTTCTGCTTCTCATCTCTACTTATCACTGTAATCAGAGAGCAAGGTTCAAGACTTAACTGCCACCTGCTTAGGTGTGGGTAAGTCACTTGTGTTCTCTGGAGCCTAGATCCCTAACTTGTAAAAATTGGCCTGAAACACATGTGTACGTACACACACACACACACACACACACACACACACACACACCATATAAACAAATATGTATATGTGTATATATATATATATATATACACACACACACACACACACACACACATATATCTGTGTGTGTGTATGAAGATACATATATAATTTATTTTTCTGCAGACTGGATGTCAAAAATATATATATTTGAAATATTTTGAGCTTTTGGTTAACAAATTTACATGATGATGTGATTCTAGTCTATTGGGCACATTTTCTAGCTTTTCTTAGCCTGCTGGGTTCAGTTTTCTAATGGGTCACCTGGCACTGCAGTGATTAGAGGTAGCTTCATGGCAGAGACCGGATTTGTGTCTTTCATGGAAAAGAGGATATGAATTAGTAGAACAGAGGAAATGCAGTTCAAATAGGGAGAGAGAAAGCCCTGCATTAAAATTACAGTACAGTGAGGATGAGAAGAGACCAATATCAATGAATGAAGTGGTTTTCATTTAGAAATAGGCAGAAAAAGTTTAGACTGCAGAGGCCTTGAGGATCAGTCTGTATTAAATACCAGTATTCAGGAGGCAGGGCGAGCCATTGAATGGTTTGGACAGGATGCTATAATGATTAAATTGAAGTTTGCGAATGATTGTTCTGGCAGTGAATGGTATACAGTCAAGATTTGGGAGACCAAGATTGACAGACTGAAGATCAGTGGAAAACAGTTGCAGTAATCTAAGTAGGAAGTGACAAGAGCCTATATCACAATGGTGACAAGAAAAATGAAAAAGAATGATTGTTTCTGAGATAGATGGCAAATGAGTAACTGACAGTATTTGATCATGCTTCCAGTCCTCCCAATACCCCAAAATATCACCTACATTTTTGGCCAGGGAGTTGGAGCTAATGATGTTGTCACACTTTGACAGCAAACATGAAAAGTAGAGGTCTCAGAGAAGCTGAAGAATTTTGTTTTCAACTAAATTTATGATTTTTAGGTTGGTAAATTCAAAATATCCTAAAGGCACTCTAAATTGAAAGGTGATCCACGTGAAATGTCAGGTGATATTGATTAGGAAGCTGTCTCTATACAGGTAGTTGTTGAAACCGAAAATGGAATCAGCTCTCACTGAAATGTGTTTCCCATTAGGCTTTCTACTCTTCAGGATAACTTGTACATTTGCGCTACATTCAGATAAAGTAAAATATCAATTTCACCTTTATTTTTCTCTCTTTGCCTTTAAATACAATGTAATTTTTTTCTTCTTTAGTTACAAGAACAAATTCAGAATAGGCTTTCAATGTCTATTGCCAAGTAATTGCAATATTCACCAAAGGAATCTTGTAATATTTTGTACTCATTAGCAATTCCATTTGATGTCCAAAATTTCAACAAAAGGAAAATTATACACTTGTTTGTCCAAACTTAAGACTTTTGAAGCTACTACAGAATTTATAGCTGCTATGGAAAATAAAAGTAGCGTAACTAACTCCTGGTATTCACTTTATTTGTTTTTTTGTAAGACTGTAATTATTATTATTATTATTATTATTATTATTATTATTTTATTTTTGGAGAGGCAAGCATATTTTTTGCCATGAATTGAACTTATAGTTGTACATAGAGAGATATTTGTTTTCATGTTTCCTTTCCCTAAAATGTCTGCTAGAGTATATATGAAAATTATACCTAGAATGAAGATAATCTGTTTTGAAACAATTGGATTATGATTAAATTGATTTGGTTCAAATAAGAATATGAAGAATCTAATATGTATTGAGACAAGTAGAGATAACAGGAGTTTAAAGAGGAAAAAGTGAACCATGGCTCTATCTTTTGTGGGTGATGAGAAAGTTCTGGAATAGAAAGTGACAATGGTTGCACAAACTCATGAATGCACTAAAAACTGAATTGTACACTTTAAAAGGTGAATTTTATATTAATTATTAAATAAAAACTAATTAAAAAACAACAAAAGAAGAAAAACTGAATACACCTTATTCAGTGCAACCTTAGATAAATTCTCATGAATTAAATTACTTGGAGAGTAAGGCTACAAAAAAACAGATAAAACATAGACACACATGCTCTAGCAACTGTGGCTACACAAGCACTGCTGCTTCCAATAGTTTTCTATCAATTTTAAACAAAGAAAGAATAAAACTATGGATACTATGTTAGCAAGTTTTCCTATTTAAAAAAATAAAAGTAACATTTGCTAGTGCTCCATTAACTATTTGTTTCCCCCAAATCCTTGAGCTGGGAAGTATGTTATTTCATGGAATAATCGAATACATGAACTATGATCCTAGACAAGGAGAGAGTTTTCAATAGTTAATATATTTGTTACTGGTCAATTAGCAACAACACAGCATTTGAAAATCCAGGTTTTAGTTTCACTTGAACCACTAGCTCATCGTGAAATTGAGGAAATGAATTTATCAGTAAGAACCTCAGCTGGCAGTTCATTCAGATAGATTTTTAAAAGAAATAAAATCAGGTTCATACATAGAAAAATGACTGTGAAAACTCAACTGCTTTGCTTAATATGTTACTATGATCATTCTAGTTTTAGTATTTGTCTCATGGAGGATTCCATTACATATATTTTACTTTTGGGTGAGTGATAAAATGTTAAGCTTGCTAGATAATTTATGTAATTGCTAGCATAGAGATTTGTTACACAAAGGGATACCACATTATTATGTCATCTTTTTACATAATACATGGAGTTGTGCTGGATTAATCTCAATCATTTTTAATTTAACTACTACTTGGTCATTAAACTTGAGCTTCTTCTATTCAAACATTCCAAAAATCATGCTTCTTCAGCAATCACAGACACAAACACATAAATAACTTCTGGATTATACACTAAAAATTTATATATTTTGGACTGAAATTAATTTGTAATCAACAAAGTTTATTATTTAGAGCCTGGGATTCTGCACAGATTAAGATTTGCACTGTTTGATCCAAATTAAGATTTGGATGTCCACTCAGAAACCTAATTAGAAAGGCGGTAATTGTAAAGACGACAGATGGATAAATTCATAATAAAGGGAAAAAAACAGCCTAAAAAGGCCGAGAATACCCAAAATCAGAACCCCTCTCCCTCTACAGGGGATTGCAATTCCTCATCAGCAACGAAACAAGCCCTGATGGAAAAGGACTGTGTTCCATTATCTGAAGTAGGCTTCAGAAGGTGGATGATAAGAAACTTTTGGGAGTTGAAAGAACTTGTTCTAACCCAATGTAAAAAAACTAAGAACTTTGAAAAAAGGTTTGATGAAATGCTAAAAACAATGGACAATATAGAGAGGAATATAAATGAACTAATTGAGTTGAAAAATGCAACACGAGAACTTAGTGAAATATGCACAAGTTTGAATAGCCGAATTGATCAAGCAGAAGAAAGGATATCAGAGGTCGAAGACCAACTTAAAGAAATAAAATGAGAAGACAAGAATAGAGAAAAAAGGATAAAAAGGAGTAAGCAAAGTCTCCAAGAAATATGGGACTGTGTGAAAAGACCTAATCTACATTTGATAGGTGTACCTGAATGTGATGGAGAGAATGAATCCAAGCTGGAAAATACTCTTCAGGATATTATCCAGGGGAATTTTCCCAATCTAGCAAAGCAGGACACTATTCAACCCCAGGTAATACAGAGAACACCACAAAGACATTCCTCAAGAAGAGCAACCCCAAGGCACATAATTGTTAGATTCACCGGGGTTGAAACGAAGGAGAAAATACTAAGGGCAGCCAGAGAGAAAGGTCAGGTTACCCACAAAGGGAAGCCTATCAGACTTACAGCAGATCTCTCAGCAGAAACCCTACAAGCCAGAAGAGAGTGGGGGCCGATATTTAACATCCTTAAAGAACAGAACTTTCAGCCCAGAATTTCATATCCTGCCAAACTAAGCTTCACAATTGAAGAAAAAATAAAATCTTTTATGAACAAGCAAGTACTCAGAGATTTTATTACCACCAGGCCTGCTTTACAAAAACTTCTGAAAGAAGCATTACACACAGAAAGGACCAACCAGTATTAGCCTTTCTAAAAATATACCAAAAAATAAAGAGCATCAACATAAAGAAGAATTTATATCAATGAATGGATAAAATAGCCAGTTAACATCAAATGGCAGTAACCCTAAATTTAAATTGATTAAATCCCCCAATCAAAAGATACAGCCAAAACCTAACGGTATACTACATCCAGACCCATTTTATATCCAAAGATACACAAAGACTCAAAACAAAGGGTTGGAGAAAGATTTACCAACCAAATGGAGAGCAAAAATAAATAAACAAAAAGCAGGAGTTGTAATTCACGCATTTGATAAAACAGATTTCAAAACAACGAAGATACAGTGGTAAAAGGATCAATGCAATAATAAAAGCTAAGGATTCTAACACCCAGATACATAAGACCCATAAAGAGATTTAGACTCAATGAGACAGAAAATTAATAAGGATATCCAGAACTTGAACTCAGATCCAGAACAAGTAAACTTAATAAGTATTTATAGAACTCTCCACTTTAAATACACAAAATATACATTCTCCACTTTAAATACACAAAATATTGATCGGCCATTATTAATACCCATTCATAGAATAAAGCAATATTCCTGTTCTCTCTCCCTCTTTTTCTTCCTCTTCCTTCCTCTCCTTCTCTCCTTTTTTTTCAAAAAAAAAAAAAAAGAAAAAAAAGGTGTGTGGTCATCTCATAATCTGTCCCCAACTTACACCCCAGCCCTCCAGCACCTTCCATCACTTTCCCTCCTCCACTCCCCAAATCACTGCACTTTTCCAATCCTTCTCTTCCAAGCCCAAATGCCTTTACCTTGAGAAAAAAAAAAAAAAAAGATTGCCAGTGTTTTCTGTATAGTTATTTAATATTTATTGTGGTCTTATTCTAGGAATTATTTTTTTCTTTTGGTTCATTCTTTTTATCTAAAAGTCTGCTTTCTTTAGTTTCTAATTACTTCATATTTCTTATTTACTAATATAGTAAAAAAAAAACAAAAGATTTGCGCTGTAATGTTTAAAAGGAAGACAATAATACCTAAGTTAGATGGTCAGTATTAGGATTAAATGAGATAAGAGTCAGAAGGGGAGTAATATCATGCCCAAGCTATAGCAGGTATTCAATTATTGTGTGTGTTTCACCATCCTCCACAAGCACACACGGACCCTCATAACAAAATAAGCACTGAACATAAAAGCCCCCGAAAGATTAAGTAGGAAAAGTTACTTTTACCCTTTTGTAACCTTAGACAGAGAGTTGGTTTGAAGTTTAGTTAGAAAAGCGTCACAAGTGAGAAATGAGTTTGAGTCAGTTTTATGGCAGAGTGTGGAGGTTTAGTCTGCATTTGGGGCTTTTCTTTCCTCATTCATACATCATCAATACATTCTCCTAAGAACCCTTTCAAAGCTGAGAGGAGAGTAAAGAAGAAATCAAAAGAAAGAGTGAAGAGACAAAGGGAATGGAGAAGGTGTGAAGAATACAGGAAACAAAAACCAAGCAAGTAGAAGGGAATACTGAGAATAAAGAAGACGAACACACACACACACACACACACACACACACACACACACACCCAGGAGAAGGTGATCGATACTTAACAGTGCTAATTAATCTCTAAGCTGGTTTGACATTTTTGCCACCTGGATACCAACACCCTCCGAGCGGGGCCTCTTTGATTGGTCTCATATCAGTAATGGGCTTTGTCATGAGATCTAGGGATTAGCCCCACATGTAGAAAGAGAAGTTAATTTAACTATATTTTCTAAATTCTCAGCACCAATGAGTCATCTAAGGGTCACATCTAGTATCTGCCACCTAATGTTTACTTAGCTTCTCCTCCTTCAAGTACAGAAATCCGGATAACCAACCCTCCCCTCACCCCCCCTACACACAGGCATGCACACACACACACATACACACACGCACACACAAAGGCATGTATGCATGCACAGCAAGTATTAAACACATGAGTGAACAGTAGAGTCCATGGATGATTTAGAGACATTTGAAAAGTGAAAGTTTTGGGGGCTTGAGTAATTTAGGGGAGTTTCCTATTAACATGTTGTAGATTAAAATTGTCTTTTCAGCTAATGTAGTTGTATAATATCTAAATTAAAGATGGGGTCTACTACCTAAGTAATTATTGCAACAAATAGGACCCATTATTGAAGGTAAACTTCTTCCTTTTCTGTCCTTTGCTCAATACAATACTCTTAAATTGCTTATTTAATATTGTAGCAGGAAATAAAAAGAATATTGATACAATAAAAGGACTTATTTGTGATTAGCAGCTGATGATAGGATCTGACAAGGAGGTGTACTTCAGAGACTGTCAGGATTCTACACTCCTGTCTGTGCCTAGGAAAACAGCCCAACCTACTCACCCTTAGTTTTGAATGGAGACTGCAGGATGTTACTCATCATTGCTTTTAGAACAAACACTTCTTCGAACGATGTCACATCGATATTACCAAGGCAACTGACACCCGATAAAGATGAGTTATCTGATAATTGTGCTTCCATTCAATAAACACATCTGTTAAATTCATCAGGAAAAAGGTTTAATAGAAGCAGTTCCATATATTGACATTTCTTATTCTAAAGCTCTGTCTGATAATAAATATTCACTTCATTAAAGTGTTTAATGTAGGTGTCTTTCATATTAGCTATATCACATAAATTTATAACAGTTTTATAAATTTAAAACAGTTGTTTTCTTATAAAAATGATGTATTTACATAGCAAATGAGATTATTCTTATACTGAAGAGCATAAAGCGAAAAAACTCAGTGTCTAAGCATACAGTGAACAATTAATTTATTATAAAATAAGTTCATCAACTTTATAAACAAATAACTTTATAAGCTTTATAGAGTCAATAATTAGATTAATAGACAAATGTTTTTTAAAAATATCTTGTTTCAGTTAGTAATTTTTAGGGAAATGCAATTGAGTGGGTAGAAATCATAGCCATATATACATATATATTTATTGCATTTTAGGTTTTCGGGTATATGTGAAGAACATTCAAAATTGATGCATAGGTACACACATGGCAGTGTGATTTGCTACCTTCCTCCCCCTATATCTGACATTTCTCCCCATGCTATCTCCCCAACTCCCCATCCCCCACTGTCCCTACCCTATTTCTCCCTGACAGACCCCAGTGTATGATGCTCCCCTCCCAGTGTCCATGTGTTCTCATTGTTCAACACCCACCTATAAGTCAGAACACGCAATGTTTGATTTTCTGTTCTTGTGTCAGTTTGCTGAGAATGATGGTTTCCAGGTTCATCCATGTCCCTACAAAGGACATGAACTCATCGTTTTTGATGGCTGCATAATATTCCATGTTGTATATGTGACACATTTTCCCTGTCCAGTCTATCATCGATGGGCATTTGGGTTGGATCCAGGTATTTTCTATTGTAAACCATGCTGCAATGAACATTCATGTACATGTGTCCTTATAGTAGAATGATTTATAATCCTTTGGATATATACCCAGTAATGGGATTGCTGGGTCAAATGGAATTTCTATTTCTAGGTCCTTGAGGAATCACCACACTGTCTTCCACAATGGTTGAACTAATTTACACTCCCACCAACAGTGTAAAAGTGTTCCTATTTCTCCACATCCTCTCCAGCATCTGTTGTCTCCAGATTTTTTAATGGTCGTCATTCTAACTTGTGTGAGGTGGTATCTCAATGTTTTGATTTGCATTTTTCTAATGACCAGTGATGATGAGCATTTTTTCATATGTTTCTTGGCCTCATGTATATCTTCTTTTGTAAAGTGTCTATTCATATCCTTCACCCACTTTTGAATGGGCTTGTTTTTTTTTTCTCGTAAATCTGTTTTAGTTGTTTGTAGATTCTGGATATCAGCCCTTTCTCAGATGGGTAGACTGCAAAATTTTTTTCCCATTCTATTGGTTTCCAATTCACTCTAATGACTGTTTCTTTTGCTGTGCAGAAGCTGTGGAGTTTGATTAGGTCCCCTTTGTCTATTTTGGCTTTTGTTGCCAATGCCTTTGGTGTTTTGGTCATGAAGTCCTTGTCTATGCCTATGTCCTGAATAGTTTTGCCTAGATTTTCTTCTAGGGTTTTTATGGTGTTAGGTCTTATGTTTAAGTCTTTTTTTTTTTTTCCAATCATTGAGAGCTTGTAAGGTTGCTGAGGTTGGTTGGCCTTGAACTCTTGGCCTCGCCTTCGCAAGCGCCACGACATCCGGCCGGAGCCACTTTGGGCCCCATGTTTAAGTCTTTAATCCATCTGGAGTTAATTTTAGTGTCAGGTGTCAGGACAGGGTCCAGTTTCTGCTTTCTGCTCATGGCTAACCAGTTTTCCCAACACCATTTATTAAACAGGGAATCCTTTCCCCATAGCTTGTTTTTGCCAGGTTTGTCAAAGACTGGATGGTTGTAGATGTATTGTGTTGCCTCTGAGGCCTCTTTTCTGTTCCATTGGTCTATATCTCTGTTTTGGTACTAGTACCATGCTGTTTTGATTACTGTAGCCTTGTAGTATAGTTTGAAGTCCAGTAGTGTGATGCCTCCTGCTTTGTTCTTTTTGCTTAGAATTGACGTGGCTATGTGGGCTCTCTTTTGGTTCCATATGAAGTTTAAGGTGGTTTTTTCCAGTTCTGTGAAGAAGGTCACTGGTAGCTTGATGGGGATAGCGTTGAATCTGTAAATTACTTTGGGCAGTATTTTTATTTTATTTTTTTGAGACAGGGTCCCACTCTTTCTCTCAGGCTAGAGTGCGGTGGTGCGATCTTGGCTCACTACAACCTCTGCCTCCTGGGTTCAAATGATTCTTCTGCCTCAGCATCCAGAATAGCTGGGGTTACAGGTGCCCGCCACCACACCCAACTAATTTTGATATTTTTAGTAGAGATAGGGTTTCACCATGTTGGCCAGGCTGGTCTCAAACTCCTGACCTCAGGTGATTCACCCACCTCGACCTTCCAAAGTGCTGGAATTACAGGCATGAGCCACTGTGCCTGGTTTTTCCATCTACGTAGCATCCTCTGGGAATTAAATAATAACACACTGGCAGCAAATTATTGAGTAGAATAATCTCCTGCTGTCTAAACTGCAATCTATAAAAATAATTTGCCTAACAAATCTAAGAGGAAAATACAAAGTGCAAAAGTGTAAATTTCTTAAAAGAAATTGTAAATAAAAGATTCAAAACAAGATTGGATGCTAGAATAAAGGCAATGAGAATAAGTTGTCAGCAAGGAGAATGATTTGGTTATAGGTACCAGTCTCAAGTCTTTATAAAAACATGGTTATGATTTCCATAGGTTGCTGAAAATTATATATAGTTGTATATATTATATCTTAATACATAATTTGTATAATTATACAAAAAGTGTTCAACTTCTATTCTGGATCCATGAAGAATGTAATATTAATATTTTATGGTGATCTGTTCATAAAGAGGTTGATGCACCTTTGTAGTTATTCTGTGTCCCAGGTTGCAGAATGGAAGCTTCCACTGTGAATTAGACACATTCTATTGGTTTCATAGTTTTTGTATAAGTGTAATTTAGAAGCAATTTCTTAGAATCTGGTATAGTAATGAAATGAATTTTTTTTGAAACCTCAAAGTTAAAGACTAGATAAGAAATTGAGTGACCAAAATCATATAATTGTCCTTAGCTGAAACTGCCAGGCAGCAGTAAATGGTTTACCAACTCATTTCAGCAAGCAAAATATATCAGTTAATACTCTTGCAACATAAATTGGTATATTGTAGCTTAATTTACTCTATCTCTCAATATTCCTAATTTTCCCTTTTTAGTTCTTGTTAGTCCTTACCAGTCCTAATCAACACTGTCTTTGCCTTTTATACATTCTCAACATTTGAAGAAATGTTTGGGTAACATCTGTACATGTAGAATTTATTTTCCAAGACAATGTAGCATAGCGGCTCTAGAAACAGATCTGAAGTTTAACGTCACATCAACCACTATGTGACCTTTTGCAAGTTACTCACTGTCCTTTATCTTCAGTTTTCTCAGTTGTGTAATGGACATAATAAAACCATTTACTGCATAGTGTTTTGTGACGGTGGAACTCAATAATATTGTAAAGCAATTAGCACATTTTTCAGGACATTGCTCAGTAAATGTATTATTCTTCCTCCTCATCATCATTGGAATTATTATTATTTCAACCATTATTCAGATTCTACTGAAAGTTTTAAGCCCTGTAGAAAAATATATGCAGTGATTTTTGCTGTTGCTTGGAGTAACAGATTTATCAAATTAATTATCCTTAGCTCCTTGTGCTAATACTCTATTATCACTTTAGTCATTGTAGCCTGGAATTACACTCTTAAATATAACGAAGATCCAATGGGCTACATCATAAGGAAGAAGTAGAAGTGGTGGTGAGCGGCATATCCTGTAGACAAGAACAAGTACACTAATTTACTTTACTTCGACTTTGAATAGAGGTGAAAACTTCACCATGAATTTACTGTAAGTGTCCCAGTTGAATAGCACCCTCAGAAGCCTGTCTAAAGCAAACACAAATCTTTTCTGGAGGAAAGCACCTTCAATCTAAACTTCAAAGCATGCCTATATATAAAGCTCAACTTGCTATAAGTAAAACAATCAATAATGAAAAACAATGATAACTTAAAAACATAAAGGAGAGCAAAAAATTGAGTTAGTCAAAGCAATAGTTACAAGCATCCAATCGAGATTCCTAGTGGGTGCTTCATAAAAATTGACAAGCTGGATGTAAGACCTAAATGGAAGAGCCAAAGGCTAAGAATCAGAAGAGAAAAAAAAAAAAAAAACTCATGTAAAATAAAAATTTACAAAAAGGGAGGGTTTTCTGGATAGGAAAGTGCTTGTGAAGAAAAGGTAGATTTAGGCCGGGCACGGTGGCTCACGCCTATAATCCCAGCACTTTGGGAGGCTGAGGCGGGTGGATCATGAGGTCAAGAGATAGAGACCATCCTGGTCAACGAGGTGAAACCCCGTCTCTACTAAAATACAAAAATTAGCTGGGCATGGTGGTGCGCACCTGTAGTCCCAGCTACTTGGGAGGCTGAGGCAGGAGAATTGCTTGAACCCAGGAGGCAGAGGTTGCGGTGAGCCGAGATCGTGCCATTGCACTCCAGTCTGGGTAACAACAGCGAAACTCCATCTCAAAAAAAGAAAAGAAAAGGTAAATTTAGGGTATGTATTTGTTTTGGATATAGATGATTTTATGTTTTGTATGTGAATGCATATATAAAAATAGTTTACAGATAATTTCAAGAATAAAAAATTAGATAGTAAAAGGAATCTTAACCATGTAAATATATGTCTTAGCTTTAATGAAATAGTTTAAAAGTTAAAAAAAGAAAAATAGAAAAGATTATAAAATAGGGATATAAGGAAAATATTTTTGTACAGCTGTATAATATGTTTTGTTTTGAATTAGATTTATTACAAGAGAGTTTGAAAATCAAAAAATTTAAAAGCTTATTCCCTATTTAATAAATGGTGTTGGGAAAACTGGCTAGCCATGTGCAGAAAGCAGAAATTGGACCCCTCTCTGACACTTTACACTAAAATTAACTCCAGATGGATTAAAGACTTAAATGTAAGACCTGACACCATAAAAACCCTAGAAGAAAATCTAGGCAAAACCGTTCAGGACATAGGAGTAGGCAAGGACTTCATGAACAAAACACCAAAAGCATTGGCAACAAAAGCCAAAATAGACAAATGGGACCTAATCAAACTCCACAGCTTCTGCACGGCAAAACAAACAGTCACTAGAGTGAATCAGCAACCATCAGAATGGGAAAAAATCTTTGCAGTTTACATATCTGACAAAGGGCTGATATCCAGAATTTACAAAGAACTCAAACAGATTTACAGAAAAAAAACAAACAAGCCCATTCAAAAATGGGCAAAGGATATGAACAGAAACTTTACAAAAGAAGACATACATGAGGCCAACAAACATATGAAAAAGTGCTCATCATCATTGGTCATTGGAGAGATGCAAATCAAAACCACATTGAGATATCATCTCACACCAGTTAGAATGGCGATCATTGAAAAATCTGGAGACAGCAGATGCTGGAGAGGATGTGGAGAAATAGGAACACTCTTACACTGTTGGTGGGAGTGTAAATTGGTTCAACCATTGTGGAAGACAGTGTGGCGATTCCTCAGGGACCTAGAAATAGAAATTCCATTTGACCCAGCAATCCCATTACTGGGTATCTATCCAAAAGACTATAAATCGTTCTACTATAAGGACACATGCACACGAATGTTCATTGCAGCACTGTTTACAATAGCAAAGACCTGGAACCAACCCAAATGCCCATCGATGATAGACTGGACTGGGAAAATGTGGCACATATACACCATGGAATATTATGCAACAATCAAAAGTGATGAGTTTGTGTCCTTTGTAAGGACATGGATGAATCTGGAGAACATCATTCTCAGCAAACTGACACAAGAACAGAAAAAGAAATACTGCATATACTCACTCATAGGTGGGTGAGAAAAATGAGAACACATGGACACAGAGAGGCGGTCTACTATACACTGGGGACTGTTGGGGGAAATGGGGGAGGGACACCGGGGGGGGCTGGGGGGGATAGCCTGGGGATGAATACCAAGTGTGGGTGAAGGGGAGGAAGGCAGCAAAACACACTGTCATGTGTGTACCTATGCAACTATCTTGCAGGTTCTGCACATGTACCCCAAAACCTATAATGAAATAAAAATTAAAAAAAAAAAAGCTTACAAAGGTACAGTGAGTTATGGTTAGTTTTATGTTGAAGGAAAATATTTTTATACATCGATTGTAGCCTAACTGTACAGTGTTCATAAAGTCTATAATAGTGCACAGTAATGTCCTAGGCCTTCGCATTCACTCAACACCCACTCACTGACTCACCCAGAGCAACTTCTGTTCCTGTAAGCTCCATTCATGGTAACTGTGCAAACTGTGTCTTACAAGTGTACCATTTTTTATAATTTTTATACCATATTTTTACTGTACTATTTCAATGTTTATACATATTTAGGTACACAAATACCATTATGTTACAATTGATTATAAGAACATCCTGTACAAGTTTGTGACCTAGGAACAATAGGCTATACCATATAGCCAGGTGTGTTGTAGTGTGTACCATTTAGGTTTGGTTAAGTATGCTCTATGATGATCACATAATGAAATTCGCCTCATACCACATTTCTCAGACCATTTTCCAGTTGTTAAGTGGCACATGGCTGTAGTTGTGTCCACCAAAATTCGGACATAAAACTGCTATTGCCAGCTAGAAAATATTATATTGGAAAAGACTGAATGCTATCTAAAACTGAGAATTACTATGCAGCCATAAAAAAAGGATGAGTTCATGTCCTTTGCAGGGACATGGATAAAACTGGAAACACTGATTATCAGCAAACTGACACAAGAACAGAAAACCAAACACCACATGTTCTCACTCATAAGTGGGGGTTAAACAATGAGAACACATGGACATCAGGGAGGGGAACATTACACACTGGGGCCTGTTGGGAGATGTGGGATAGGGGATAGATAGCAGAGGGTAGGGGTATAGGGGAGGGATAGCATTAGGAGAAATACCTAATGTAGATGATGGGGTGATGGATGCAGCAAACCACCATGGCATGTGTTTACCTATGTAACAAACCCGCATGTTCTGCACATGTACCGCACTACTTAAAGTATAATAATAAAACCAAGAAACAAAGATATAAAATAAATAGCATGTAGTATCTACTTCCTTTATGTGTGAAATTTTGAATTTTTCTGTTTACACTCATCAGATTTGCAGGATAATATAAATATATTATCCTGAAGACATAGGTTTCTTTGTATATTGTATGAGTTGTTTATATTCACAAAAGAGTTGGTAAATCTTTTTCATAAGTATAAGAATAGAAAAAAAAGAAATCATTCAAAAAACCTCTGAAACTATCGGTAAAAAAGAAAAAAGAAACACATGTCTTCTTTGAAAGTGCACTTGTTTTGACTTTTGGAAGGCAGAAGCTTTGTTAAGAGCTAAGTTGCTTTTATTGCTGCACCTCATGGTTAGAGATTAATTGTGGCATATTTCTTCTTGATCCCTTGCTAAAGATTCTTCAGTCTACAAGTTAGGGCATTGCATTTTTTCCTCCAACTCTTACATATTCTTATTTTTAAGGTATAGTTTTTAAAATGTAGTTATTTTCTATTTTCTTTACTTGTGGTCGAAAAAGCATAAAGTAATTTAGAAATTGATCGTGCTGATAAGAATACAATGGCAAAAGACAAGCTTTTATTACAGCATTATAATAATGTGTGTTATGTATGAAAAAGATCAAGACTAGGCGTTTTATTCCTTCTGATTTTGCCAGGTAACCTTACAAATGGTAGTAATTATCCTCTTTTCTTAACTTCATGCTTTTATACTCTTGCAAAGATATGATAAAAATGGGAAAGTAACTTCTAATTGCTAATTTTTTTGCAATGTTGGAAAGTACATTGTGGCAACGTTTAAAAAACTAAAACAGAGAGTGGAAAAAAATCACCATCATCAAGCAGCTTTTATTAACCACTTGTTCAGAGGGGATGCCATGGCAGACAGACAGGCTAGGAGGGAGGATGTAAGATGCATTAATCACCTGTGCTATGTCATGTGTCCTTATTCTATCCCAGTGAATGTCCACAGCAATTGAAAAAATGTGAATAATGATACCAGTTTAGCAAATTTCTTATGCTATATGCTTACCAATGGGAGAGCTACATTTAACCCAGATGGGTCTGGTTTCTGAATACATGCTCTTTCTTTCCTATTTCCTGTCATGATGGAATGCTTACTCCTTTGAAAGATGCAATTCCCAGATACTTTTTCAGAATATAGAGAAAAGATCATCCCATGAAGCTTTTATTTTGAGACAGGGTCTCACTCTGTCACCCAGACTTGAGTGCAGTGGCACGACCTCGACTCGCTACAGCCTCCACCTCAGCGGGTTCAGGTGATCCTCCCACCTCACCCTCCTGCCATGAAACTTCCTTAAATAAAAATCGAGTGATGAAATAATCTGTACAATAACCCCATGACACAAGTTTACCTATGCAACAAACCTGCACATGTACCTCGAACTTAAAATTAAAAAAAATTAAAAATTGATATAGAATCTATCTATATAATTAGATTTTAATCTTCATGAAAATATGCCTTTCCAATGTAAGATTGTGTGTTTTACTTTGTATCAGTTAGTAGTAAATTCACTACAAGGAAACAAAGTCCCCAAATCAGAGCAGTCTTAAGATTAAGATCTGCTTTGCTCTGTCTAAGAAATGTAGTGATGATCACCACGCTGTGGTTGTATGAAAGCTAAAAAAGTGTATCTGAGACACAGGTGCCTTCTATCTCTTTTTACAGGTTCTAGTGTCTGGAAGAAGGGATTGGGGTGGGATTGGTTCTGGCTGCTACAGTGTGAACTTCATTAGGAGGAACTCTGGGTGGTTTGGGTAAATCACCAGCAGGCTATGGGCTAGTCATGAGATAACGGATGTCACAGAAAATCAGAGTGCCTGTGGAAGCCTGTTGTGGGAACTTTACGATGATAAATGTGACAGGTCTGGGAGCAAGTTTAATTGCCAGGACAATCTGGTGAGCTGGAGGCATATTCTTTTGGGAGAGCCAAGAGAGGTACTTGACAGATGGGACTTTGCCTCAAGCCTGAAAGAATCAAAAGGTTCCTGTCTCATTTTTTCACATCTGTTCTTGGCTCCCTAAGTATTCCTCTTCTATGTATTCCCCTCACCTAGATGCCAAGTGTTTTCTCTAAGAAAACATTGCATCTTTTCCAGCTGTACTGTAACTTCACTCTGTGACTTGAATGTAACACAATTTTATTGCAGATGAAAATAAAGAGGCCTCGAGATGTCTGTCTCAGGCCTGCATCACCAAAATGCCATTTCTAAACAGAGAATAATATTTTTCTTTACAGAATGAGATTTGCTAGAACCCACATTCTCTTCAATTAAATATTAATACATATAATGCATGATCTCATTGAAATAAGTCATTGATTCATTTTTTCCATATTAAGAGATAACGAAAACTGATTATGATTGACTAGAAAGCAAATTCTAAGTTGTTTTAGTGCCAAACAATGATTCGTACTTAATTTTATTAGGAATGTTATACTAATACCCAGTTTATTCTGACAAGCATGTCTGGATTTATTTGTAAATAGGTAGTTTAGTTGATGGAGACATTTAGAAGATTCCCAAATGGACCTAAGAAATAAAAATTCTAAGAAATGAAATCATTGCAAATATATGCCTTGCTGTTGACAAACTCCTCTTTTAAAATGGAAAAGTGCAATGTCCTCCTAAGGAACCTATGCTTATCTCTTCGTAGAGTGATCTACAACTTCATGCTAATATCTTTAATTTCTTTAACAAATAGTTTAGGTAAGTTACATTTGACAGGGAAAAATGAGGGCAGAGGAGGAACTTGGTGATCAGTTTTCCCCAGAACAAACTGAGTAAAGAAAACGAACATGAGATAGTTGACATTCCGAATGTTCTAAAAAATTTGAAATATATGATCTCCATAAACTCTGGGGAAGGGAGGCTTAGGTAGCATCCTAAAGTAGAGGTAGTGTACTAAAACAGGTAATGAGTGAATGGTGTTAGGTTCATGGGTACCTGGTACTTAAAGAAAGGCCATGAGACAGAAATAAGGGAAAGTAGGCAAGAGACCCAGCTCCATATGCTTCATTTAAAATCAGCCCTGTTTAAAATGGCAACGGAGGTGTGGAGAGATAGAGACCCAAACCAATCCAGAAGGGACATTAAAGGTTAATAGAACTACAGGTCAGTGTTCAGAGGTTTTCCATCAAGGCTGAGAAGTGTTAAAAAAAGCCTAATGGCTAAAACCAAATATTATTTCTCGAGATTTAGCCAACTCTTCAAAGGATTTTCTTATTTCAAATTTTGTATCTGTTAATTTTGAACATTTGGCACACACCTTGAATTTTTTTCTTCAAATTGTATCTCCACATCTAGTCAGACTTGGGGTTTGTCTTTTTCTTTCTTTATTCTTTTATACATGAGGAATTTCCACTGCTACAAACCTTCCCTCTCCCTAAGCTTGCTTTCTTTCCTTCCTTCCTTCCTCTCTCCCTTCCCCTCCTCTCCCTCCTTCCTTGTTTTCCCTCCCTTCCCCTCCCCTCCCCTCCTCTCCCTTCCTCTCTGTTCCCCTCCCCTCCTCTTCATTCCCCTCCCCTCCACTCCTCTCCCCTCCCTTTCCTTCCTTTCCCTTCCCTTACTTTAATGTGTATATTTATTATTCCAGAGTTATAAGTAGATATTAATTATATATATTTAGCTATGTCATAAGTTTCATTTATTGAAAAAATTATGTGAAATTAGGACTCCATAGGGAAACCTGGAATGCATAATTATTTTAAAACCAAGCTCTCTATTTTATTAGGACTATACTACCAAAAATCCTTCTCACCTGCTTCTCCTATCTTCCTTCTCTTCATTCAGCCATTCATACTGCTGCCTCATGACAGCATCTTATAAACAGAAGTTTTATTTGTTTGTTTTTGTTTTTTGTTTTGTTTGTTTTTTGAGACAGAGTCTCACTCTGTTGCTTTTGCTGGGATACAGTGCCATGATTTTGGCTCACTTGCAGTCTCAACCTCCCAGACTCAGGTGATTCTGCCTCAGCTGCCCAAGTAGCCGGGACAACAGGCATGTACCACCACACCTGGCTAATTTTTGGTAGAGACAGGATTTCTCCATGTTACCTAGGCTGGCCTTGAATTCCTGGGCTCAAGCAATTCTCCTCCTTGGCCTCCCAAACTGTTGAAATTACAGGTGTCAGCCACCACACTGGGGCACAACAGAAGCTTTTGAGCTTTTAGAAACAGTAGTGTTTTCTCAAGCAAAATCTTATTGGGGGCATCAAAACAGAGATTTAAATTTGAACAGCTGTGCACTGGCACAGCAGAAAAGACTGAAGCCATACCTATTTGAAATCTTTAAAGTTACCACCCATTTTTCAGTAGATTTGGGCTATTTCCCCAGATCTGCATTTTAATTACTATCACCCAACAACAGTTCCTTCCTTGAATAATTCTTAGGTCAAATGTTTTTCATATGTACCCTATAAGTATGTACAAATATAATGTATCATTTTTTAAAGTTACTGAAAACCCCTTAGCATCTCATTATTGCCTTCATAATCTCCATTCCCCTTTGATTATATTAAAAGATTATATTGAAAAGAAGTAGGAAATCAAATAGTAAGCTATAAAGAGTTTTAAAAAGAATTAATTTAGTTTTTAACTTGTCTAATGAAAACAGAACCTTTATCGTACTGATCTTTAATAGTAATTGGATGGTTTATGTGAAATTCTATAAAATAGAAAGAAGTTTTATGTTATCCTTACATCAGAACCTTGTGTAACACTAACACAGAAGTTTTCTCAGCCAATTTATAAACTGGGAGCCACCGTGGCCAGTGACACCCAACCCCCCCACCAATGCGATCAGGGCCTCACTCTGCCCTGGGCCTGCCATTGGAGGTGCCCTGCCCACTTGGCCTGCCTGTGCTACAGCTTATGCCTATGTTTGGCAGTTCCCAAGCTTTTGTCCCACATCTAAGAAGAATGAGGATATGCTGACAATTCAAAGGGTGAAGATGGTTGGGTGGAGAAGAATTTAATTGAGCAAGAAAATAGCCCTTAGTAGAGAGTGGATATGGGGGTAGTCCCCTACTCTTGAAGTTGGGTGGTTTCTCTTTTAGTGTGGCTGAGTTTAGGGCATTTATGGGCTCAGAACAGTGAAGTATGTGATGACTGGTTTGCGAGTATACAAAAAAAGTTAAAAGCACCAACTAAAGGTGGGCAAATTAGGGAAAGGTAGGTATCTGTAAAATAAGAAATGATGGATGGGGATCAATCAGAGAAAAGCACACCAAATGGGAAGACACTTTCTAAATCCAGTCCATGGATTTGACTTGTACTTTGGCTTTCAGGCTTTAACTGTCTTTGGCTTGTATGTGGGATTTCACTGGGGACCTGCTCCTACCTGCCTAGGCATTTGTCTGCCTCCTGCCACTAACAACACCTCACAAGTTTCAATAATCATTAGTTGTTTTTTTTTTATTCCACAAATATTTATTGAATAACTACTATGTTTTAGGCACTGTTTTAAGCACTAGGAAAATATATGGCAGAGAATAATATAAATGTCTCTGTCCCCTTGAAGCTTATATTCCAGAGGAATAAAAAGGCAATATACAATATAAATAGGAAAAATACATACTATGATAAGTAGTAAATAAAAAAACAATCACAGAATGGAAACGTGAAGTGTAAAGACTGTGGGTTTGGATAAAGTGGTTCAAACATGTCTTCCTGAGACGTAATTTTTGAAGTAAAGATTTATAAATATTTGTTGAGTGAAACAGGTAAACATAAAAACAGTAAGACATTTATGTGCAGAATTCAGTTTAACATTTTATTTATGGAGCACCTGCTATGTTTAAGGTTCTCTAGTATCCAATGGGAAAATACTAAGATAAAAATGTATCTGCACTTAAAATATCATATATATTTTTTAATACATAATTGATTAGGTAAAAATAAGTTTGTATTTTTAGAGTTTTCTTTATATTATCTTTAAATTCTCAGAGTAACACTGGAATTTTAAGTAGTTTATTCACCTTACTAGACCTCCGTATTCACTTTAAAATGAGATTTTCAATGAGCAATAAGATTCTGTATCTATCATAGGAATGTAGTACTGATACATTGTGAGGCAGATAATTTTTTCTTATTTTGTAATGGTAACTTTGCTGTCTAAAATCTAGCCAATTATATAATTATCCCAATGAAAAAATATGCTATAAATATTTGTAGACATTTACCTATAAATATGCTTTTATATTTTTCTCAATTTTTTAAAAATTATGTTCTTTCTAGAGGGTATATTATATGAAAAAGGCATAAATATTTTTGCAAAGCAACCCTCCCAAAGAAACCAAACAAGCAAACAAAAACCCCAATAATGAGAAATTATAAGGCTGTTATATTAAAATAAACTCTCCATGTACAACTAAGTAATCCTACCTACAAGAAGACTTCAGTGACATTCAGTGTATGGAACTTCATCACAGAATGGAATCTTGTAATTGTTCCTTTTAACCCACACCTGTGTGAGCTTTGAAGGGTTGGGTTATGCTCACTTTTTTGGTATAATAACATAACAATGCTCATGGGAAGTGTATCACCATGTTTTACTTCTTTTTAAGAAAATAAAAACCAAAAATCCCAAAGCAAGGAAAAATCAGAAAGTAACTTTTAGTTTCTTTAATATATTGTATTTTTTTTTTTCTCATGGGGGCTTTTGAAGCTCAGATTAGGGCCTTTTAGAATTCTTAGCGGCAGTGCCAAGAGACTGACTCCCCAAAGATTAACTCCCCAAAGCATTCAATGGTAAATCACAGGAAGGATGCACGGGAAAGGCTCTGTTGCTTTGGTAATTGGAGGTCATTGCTAGAGAGGAGGCCAGGCACCCATCAGAGCCTTCCTACTCTCTCACAAACCCAATGCTGTTAAGTGAGTCTTCTGTGGATTCAGAAGCTGATATGAAACTAATGCTTCCTACCTGTGGATACAAAAGAAGTAAAGAAAATACAGATTTTTGTATTTTGAATTAGAAATTGTGCAGTCAGCCTCTACCTACTTCCTGAAACAAAACTCACAGTTTCCAGAAAAAGGTAACTCATCTTCTATTATGTGTCTGCTTGTGGGAAGTTCTATATAACCCTGCAGAAAGTGATACCTCACTGAAACTCTGTATCCTCAATTTAAAGATATGAGGATGCAAAAATAGCTGTGACTGTCGGAAAAATAAGAGCCTATTGTCTTGTTTTATTCTCTGGATTCCAAGATGGTAAAAATGCTCTGATCTTCTATAACTAAGAAATACAATATCTTTAGAAAGATGGTGATTGGAATGTGAATAAAAACACACACACAAAAATGTATTTTCTTAGTTTTCATCTTTGTACAACACAGTGGTGCACTGCCAATTGGAAATGTTTGCTAAGACCAACTACATACGGAAGATAAAGGTGGAGGGCGGGAGGGGGACAGAGAGAGATAAGGCTTAAAAAATGAATATGATTTCCACAACATAAAAATAGAATTTGGCAAGCCAACATTCACTTGGCAAATACTGTGCCCTTCCTCACATTGATCTTGCTCATAAAAATGTCTTTGGGAAACTATTTTATTGAGGTTAGGCATCACAAAACAATCTACCTTTTAGACATTTGGCATTTCATCTTAGTTTATTGGTTCTTCCTTTGAGCTGTTATTCTAAACATAAATTTGTTAATCTTTTCATATCTTCTTAAACAGGTGTGAAACCAATTCCTTTGGCAGAATTCCAAAAGCAGCTGTAAGGAATTCCAAAACAGATGAGTGTATGAAAGATTCAGGGTTCATCTCTGCACAGAGATGAGTGTGCACTAATGTTCATACTTAGTTCATCGTGCTCAGGTTTTTTATTTCCTTTATTTGTTTTTAAATAAACTGCATTGTGTATATCAAAGCTACACAATATGATATAAGATATGCATATAGAGTAAAATGAACATTATTAAAGTGGGAACAAATTAAAATGTCTATCGCCTGAAACATTTTTTTCCCTTTGTGGCAAAAGCAGCTATAATCTACTCATGTAACAAAAATCCTGAGGGCAATAAAATATTATTAAATATTTTTTGATATACTATTTGAAGTGGTTAGTCTGCTAATATTTACTAGGTCTCTGTTACTACTGAGTAAACAAAACCAAACAAAATTATATTTGTGATGGAATGAATACTTAAGTAATCTAATTACACTTTAAGGATAAGTCTATAATCCAGGCAGACATATTTAAATATAACCCTTATAAATAAAGTAGTTAAAGGAAGCATACTCTTTCTAACTTACTTTCCTTGACATGAACTCAGTTTGAGATCAGTCTTGAAGATGACATTTTCTTTTTATCTATATACCTCTACTTATCTGAAAGTATTAAGTCAAAATTGATTTTAGCCACAGAATCAAGCTCTGTAGCTTCTGTTCAATGATGTCAAATCTATCCCTAACAGATGTCCCATTTTTGTTCTTCCTGGCTAGCTGGCTTCAAAAAAATCTAGAAAATAAAATATTCTATGGAGCAGAAGCTCCATAGTGGTGAATCTCTAAATGAGTAGATTGTTTTGGAGTTGTATTTGTGTCTTGAATCACCTTAACAATTTTGAAAACAAAATTTGATAGATTTTGAAGAAGGTTTTGTTTGTATTTCTGTTGCTGTTTAGGGGTTGTTTTTTTTTTTTGTTTTTTTTTTTTCCTGGAGTGACCTAGAAAGAACCTAAGAGGTGGTGAAACAAGAGAACTAGAAAACAGAAGACAGTATGTTTCTAATCTCAGAAATTAGGTTTCTGGGATATATGAGGAAAATAAAGTGCCTAGGTTTACAAAATTTATAAAGAGCAAGAATTACTAAAACTAGTTAAGTCAGCCTCACTTTCTCATCTACCATCCCAAGCCACCCATTGTGTCTGGTTGTTTTCTTGCTAAAAACAGACACTTAAGGACAAAGCTAGAAACCATCATTCTCAGCAAACTGACACAAGAACAGAAAACCAAACACTACATGTTCTCACTCATAAGTGGGAGTTGAACAATGAGAACACATGGACACAGGGAGGGGAACATCACACACTGGGGCCTGTCAGGCAGTATACTGGGGGCTAGGGGAGGGATAGCAGGGGGTGGGGGAATAGGGGAGGGATAGCAGGGGGTGGGAGGATGATGGGGGACAGTTTTAGGAGAAATTATCTAATGTGGATGATAGGATGATCGATGCAGCAAATCACCATGGCACCTGTATACCTATGTAACAAACCTGCACGATCTGCACATGTATCCCGGAACTTAAAGTATGATAAAAAAAAGTTTATTATTGAGAAAAAGGAAAAAGAATAAGATGAAAATACACAGTCTTTTGAAAAAAATCTGCCCAATTTTATTTACAAAATTTACCATTCATTTCAATATAGAATGGGGAAACATTAAATTAGGTAATATTTGCCAAGGAAAAATGGTTTGTATGAGGGAGGAAAAAAACCCTACGTATTGAGTACAGTGTACCTGCTTGGGTGATGGGTACACTAAAATCTTCAGACTTCACCACTATACAGTTCATCCATGTAACCAGAAACCATCTGTATCACCAAATCTATTGAAGTAAACAAAAAAATTTTAAAAAATACAAATGCTTTGTATGTAGTAAAGTACTAAAAGTTATGAAAATATTAAATAATAATATTTTAAGGAGTGAAAAATGAAATAATTTCCCTGAAAGCATAAAGAATATTATTTTTAAAATTCTGTTACAATATATTGTTATAATTTTTTTAATGAAGTGAGGTAGCATTGATACCCTGTCTATAGAACATCATGAGACTTGAATCTGAAAATCAAATAACCAAGAATTAGGAGGCGATAGTTCTGTGTGGTATATGTGTGACTGTTATGGATTCATTTATATTGATTGAAGCACACGTGCTAATTAACCTGAGTGGGGATCTCAAAGGATTCCTGTTTAATTGTTATACTGCAATGCATTTTTCTCACTGTATATTTAAGTATACTCTCTTTAAAAAATATAATGCTTTAAAATATATTTACTGCACCAGCAATTTGATTAATATTTGTTTTTATTTTCACTACAAAAGTAATTCGATGAGCTATCTTGTGAAGGCAATGCCTCTGTACATTTAGGAATATGTCCCAAATCTATGGGCATTTATCAACTGCATCTAACACTCACAGCAAAAGCTAAATAAGATTAGTGATTCCCAACTACTAGAGGATAAAATCAATTTACCATCCATTCTAGCAGAAGCCATGGAGTTTTATAAGTGATTAAATTGAAGGAGATGCTTTGGGCAATGTAGAAAGAAAGCATTTCTTGATAAAATTATGACTGCGGTTGTCAAATCTGTGATAAGCCTGTGATGCCGGCTGGGCAGGTCAGCTCCTCTGGGACCCTAGTTACAAAGGCATTTTCTTATGTTTGACTTGTCTCTGGATCCAAGGGAAAGAACAGATTTCCCAGAACAATACCTTATTGTTTTCTCATTTCTCTGTTGAGTAAGTAAAGCATGCATTACATATTTGTGTGTTTGCTTCTAATTAAGGTTTGGTCTAGCTGACCACAGAATAGAGACAATAAAAATTCTCGACGTGGGAGAAAGTTAACTGGATTGTGTCAGGGGAATTGTTTGTATCTAGGCCTTGCCTTTGATAATTAGTTACCTTATGACCTTAGGTGAATGACTTTTATCTCCTCGTTTTCAGTTTCCTCCTCTGCAAAATAATGAATACAAGCAGAATCAAATAAAAGGTTCTTGCTACCTCTAACAGGTCATTTTTTAATTTTTTTTGCCTTGGTAAAGCAATCTAATATAAACATTAAGTTTACTTTTGTATAGTGAGTATTTTCAGGGTGAGAATAGCATAGAGATAAATATATGCTAGGTTTTTTGAGGTTGAATGGTAAACTTTCGTTGTTGTTGTCATTTCTATTTGCATTCCAAGAATATGTTTTTGCGGAAGTGTAGATGATGGGAAAGAAATGAGGAAACGTAAGGCAGGAGAATAAAGGCATGGGAAACTAATCAAGGTAGACTTATGGGTGCAAGTGGTAAGACCAAATCACTTTCTTCAAAGTTAGGCCTCAAAACATTCCTTTCCAGAATCTCAAAAGATCGAAAAAAAGGAAAAGAGCAGCAAAGATCTTCTCAGCCAAATCCTGAGTACTGGATTAGGAGGAGTGTGGAGTGATGCTCCTTCCTACTTCTTATGTCTTCTGGGTCTAAACAGAAGCCCTAAACATGCCTTGATTGAGGATGGCAAAAAAACATGAATGCTCTCTTGAATAGGACCTCGCCACAGCTTTTCACTGCCCTGATGTTTGTCTCCAAGTGTATTTGTAACTCATGCAACATGAAGAAAATATAGAACCTTCTTGACTGATGATCAAGTCTCCTAAGCTTAAATGGTGTCTAGCTGTGACTCTGAGTTCAGGTGGTGATGACTTTCTCAAAGCCCAATATGTGCATGGACATGTGCTGATATCCATTCGAATATATGCTAAAGGAAAGGAAAGTTAGAAAAATAAGAAGCCCTTCATTTACTTAGTCAATTCCTTGAGTTTTGGAAATCAGTGTTTTACGAGACATTCACCCATTTAGCAAATAAAGGTAAATGCGTTGAATTTAATCCTGTCTGTTTTGTGGCTATTAAAAACAATGACTTGACTTCCTTTTTGTGATTAGGGAATTTTTTAAGGAAGGACAATTGAAACTAAAATAAAAATTACAGTGAACAGCACAAATTAATTCTGCAAGTCAGAAAAGAAACATTGTAAGATATTCCTTGTGATCTTCTCAGAAGGGTTCTGTTTTCCAAGGCTCTGGCAAGCTGATTGGAGGCTATTGCCCTCCTTATTTTCACTCACTTCATACCCTAAAAGCCTTCTTTTTTCCCTGTATCAAAAACAAAGATGAAGTCCATGTCTACCAGGCACTTCATAGATTTTATCATTTATTTCATGGGGACTAAATAACTGTTAGATGGTATTTGAGAATAACAGCCAGATTAGCTTATTAGCCATTTAGGTATAACACAAATGGAAGACAGTAGTCTACCTCTAATTTTGTCACATCTGATAGAGTTAAATCATCAAACTGCAGAATACCTGTTAATGTGTCCTCAGTTCTGGAGTTACAGCTAACCTACTGCCACTTGCCTTTCTATGTGGGAAATTCAGAAAATTCCCATTGGAATTGTACAGTGGTCATTAACCTCGAGGGAATATGTGGGTGCACAGTACATGTAATCTCCTTTCCACTTCTTAATGGCCCTGTTTCATTGTGTTCGCTTTACAATTGAGAAAACTGAAACTCAGAGTGAGCAATGACTCAATCTCTGTCTCTTTCCTAAATGTACCTCCTTGTGACTTCTGCTTATTGAATCTGGTCTCAGAACTTAGTATTTCATCTCCTCTGTTTTGAAATTTGGGTTAAAGTTGGGTCTATTAATTAAAAATCTTGAACACTGAAAAAATATGCATGCAATTACATTTTCCATTTCTGAAAACATTTACTAGTTTTCTGATTAAAACATTGTTTTTTCATATCTGTAGTTTGTATAATCATTTTTATCAAGAGTTGAAGATAATGTATTTTCCAGTTAGAAATGTATCATTTTCCCTTTAGTATTTATTAATAAATAAGTCATATCTTAATATGCTTATTCCTTCCAGTAACCAACACTTTTTTTTGATAATTCAATGATTTTGGCCAACTTCAAGCTTTTTAGGTCCTGTTTTGACATTATATTTCACCCAAACTTGTCTTCTTAAGTAAATCCCTCATAATCCATATTCGTTCTGCACTTTTTCTTCTCTGACAGAATTCTAACCTTTCTATTCTACTTCTGTCTATCAAGAGGTCTTGTCAAATTGACTCTTATTGAAGAATTTATGATGTGATTTCTCAAGTTCTCCTTACATGATATATTTTCCATTTAGTCTAACATACACACACACCACACACACACACACACATACATACATATATATATATATATATAGAGAGAGAGAGAGAGAGAGAGAGATTGATTACTTACTAAAGGTAAAGTACTGTACTAGAGTTGAAATAAAGAAAAAGATACATGGAACTCACAGAGTGAGAAGGTAAAGGTAGAAAATAATAATTGACACATAGTTTGTGTAGATAAAGAATTAAGTGAATTCAGAAGCAGGGAATACTGACCTCTGGAGATGATCTTGGAGAGGTTATTAGTGCAACTGGCATTCACACTCTTTCTAAAGGAAGGAGGATTTGGGAATTTAAAGATGGGAAAGAACATCTGAGGAGGAATTATAGCATGAATCTGCCTATACCACGACCACATCCACATTTCTCCACAAAGAATGGGACTTCAGGGACTGTGATGAAGAATTTAGGAGCCTCTCTGGCCATCTTCCAATTACTTCATAGAGAAAAACATCAACATTTTCTCCACCGTAATCCTGTCCTAATTTATTTTGGTTTTGTTCTGTAGAGCTCTTCATTTTTACCAGGAATACCCATAAATTCCAATGCTTGAAACAGGGTTGTCTTTTATGAAAAATGCTTGTTGTAAGATAAAAACAATTAATTAACATTACCTAAAATTCTTCAAGTTTCCCCCGTAAACTCAGGGAATTGGATCAAATTGGACTTTAGAAATTTTCATTTTCAATTATGTTTACAGTCAGTAATAACATTAAGCATTTTAGATTGGCTTTTTCTGTGATTCATTTATACGCTGTAAACAAAATAATAAAGTTGTATAAGAAGAATGTTGCAAAAAAAAAAAAATCCTGTCAGTTCAGAGTTCATTTAGATAAAGGCCTTTTGAATTATGGTCCATAGTTTCTGGAGAGGAGAATTAATTTTTACTCCCGTGGATGGTTCATATATCAATTTAAAGAGGGGAAAAATAGCACAGAAACACATTTCCAAAAGCATGACTGCCGAAAAGTGTTAAAACATTAATTTTCTGTCAAGAGCACTAATGTGGTAATCTAGCCAAACACAGTCTGCTAAAATACAAGATCAAGAAGTATGAGTTATGATGTCACCTTTTTAAAAGTACACATAGCATTCAAGAGAAATCCTACACGTCCCAAAGCAAGTCCTCTACACTCAGCCTTCCATATAAATTCTTGTTGGCTGTGACTTCTTCATATTCCATCCTAAATAGATTATCTATACTCTGCCACTGATCTATCTATTGACATGAATAATGTTTCATTCTGACTTGTATGTATACATACAGAAGCTGCAATTTGAAATCTCTTTTAGTCTGCTAGCTTCACAAAGCAATGTACATGCAGTCACACCTTACTTCTGGGGATATGTTCTGGGAAATTCATCTTAGACAATTCTGTCATGCAAAGATCATAGAGTATTCTTAACTGAACATAGATGATATATCCTACTACACACCTAGCCTGCAAACCTGTACATCATGTTACTGTATTTAACACTGAAGGCAGCTATAATTTGATGGTATTTGTGCATGTAAACATTTTTAAATATGGAAAAGCTAGAGTAAAAACACAGTATTATAGTCTTAAGAAACCATCCTGTAAACATTCTGCCATTGACTGGAACATAATATGGAGAATGATTGCATACGTTTGTTAATTGCTGAAACTGTATCACATGTAAAAAAGTATTTTTTTACACCATCATTTTAAATAAACACTGCCCTTGAAACAGGGTTGTATTTTATGAAAATACTGCCAGACATTATCTTTAGACTACTACCACCTATAGTCTACCTCCAAAAATTTTTGTTTTAGAGCAAAAGTTTATTGCTAACAGAATCTAACACAGGAATAGAAGTCAGAAGACAGTTTTGCTGTTATTTGTTTAAATGAAATTTTTATGTAGATTCACAAACCATAAATTCACCATTATGAAGGGTACAATTTGGATTTTTAAAGTATATTTAAGGATGTTGTGCAATCAATATTATTATCTAATTTTAGAACATTTTTATGACCCCCTCAAGAAAACCCATACCCATCAGGCAATTGCTCCTCATTTCTCTACCCATCTCAGCCCCTTGCAACTATTAATCACCTTTCTATCTCTTTAGATTTTAGATTTTTGGATGTTTCATATAAACAAGATCATATAGCATGTAGTCTTCTGTGACTGACTTCTTTCTCATAATACCTACAAGGTTCATCCATGTTGCATGTATTTGTACTTTCTTCCTTTTTTCACCCTACGGATATGGATGTACCAAAATGTATATACCAATTATGTTTACCCATTTGTCACTTAAAGAAAGTCGAATAGCTTTGACTTTTGGGTCATAATCAATAATGCTGCTGTGAACTCAATTACAAGTTTTTGTGTGTACTTGTGATTTTAATTATCTTGTGTATATATGTAGTAGAATTGCTGGGTCATGTGGTAACTCTATGTTTAACATTTTGAGGAACTGCTCAGCTATTCTCTAAAGTGGCTGAACTATTTTCCATTCTACCTGCAATATAAGAGTATTATAATTTCTTTGCATTGTCTCTCATACTTTATATTGTTCATCTTTTTTTTTTATTTTTTGAGACAGAGTTTTGTTCTGTTGACCGGGCTAGAGTGCAGTGGCACAATCTTGGATCACTGCAACCTCTACATCTCAAGTTCAAGTGATTCTCCTCCCCTAGCCTCCTGAGTAGCTAGGATTACAGGCACACCACCACATCTGGCTAACTTTTGTATTTTTAGTACAGACTGTGTTTCACCATGTTGTCTAGGCTGGTCTTGAACTCCTAATCTCAAGTGATCTTCCCACCTTAACAAAATGCGGGGTGAGATCCAATGCTGTGAGAGCCAAATGCTGGATCCACCCACCTCAGCCAAATCCCAGCCCAAAATGTGGGGATTACAGGCATGTTCATCTTTTCGATTATATTAATATTAGCAGATGTGAAGTGGTAACTCATTGTGATTTTGATTTGCATTTCACTGAGGAGTAATAAAGCCAAGAGTCATTTTACATGTTTTATGTCATTTGTATATTATGTTTAGAGAAAGATCTATTCAAATTATTTGCCCTTTTAAGATTGGCATTATTTATTTAGAAAATGTATATTATTGTACATTATATTGTATATTATTATACACTGTATATATATACAATATATATACACACCCATAGACATGAACCTGTAGATGTACATATATTTTAGAGATACAAATCCCTTATCAGATGTATGATTTGCAACTATTTTCTCCCACGCTGTGAATGGTCTTTTCTTGTTATGGTGTCCTTTGATGTATGACACTATTTCTTTTTGATGACATCCAATTTTTCTTTTCTTTTCTTAATTTGCTTGTGCTTTTGGAGTCATATCTAAAGAACCATTGACTAATTCAATGTCAACAGGCTTTATTCCCTATCTTCCTATACAAGTTTTATAGTTTTAACTTTTACATTCAGTTTTCTTGTTGTTCCACTTGAGTTAATCTTTGTATATGATGTTTGGTTAAGATGCAGATTTATTCTGTTTTATGAGAATATGAAGTTTTCTCAGCACGATTTATTTAAAAGCCTGTTCTTTAATCAATAAATGGTCTTAATATTCTTGTTGAAAATCAACTGGCTTTAAATTTAAGATTTTATTTCTGCACTTTCAATTCTGTTTCACTAATCTGTAAACCAAATCCCCAAGCCAGCACCACACTGTCTTTTTATGATTGTAATTTTGTGGTAAGTTTTAAATTGGAAACTGTGAGTTTCACAACTTTTTCGTCCCAATAACACTTTGACTATTTTGTGTGTTATTTGCATTCGATATGAATTTTAGGATTAGCTTTATTTTAATCCCTCCCCTTGCGCCCCCAAGTGCCAGACTGGCCTCGATGTGTGATGTTCCCCTCCCTGTGCCCTTATGTTCTCATTGTTCAGCTCCCACTTATGAGTGAGAACATGCGGTGTTTGGTTTTCTGTTCTTGTGTTAGTTTAATGAGAATAATGGTTTCCTAGATTAGCTTTTTATTTCTGCAAGAATTGCCACTGGAGTTGTATTGAAGCTATTTATCAATTTCAGGAGTATTGCTGTCTTAATACTATAACTCTCAAAATCCACAAACACTGAATATTATTTAATTTGTTTGGGTCTTTTAAAATTTCTTTCAACAACATTTTGTAGTTTTTAGAGTAAAAGTCTTACACCTTATGTGTGTGTGTGCCTGTGCATGTGTGTGTGTTTGTGTGTGTGTGTGAAATTTATTTCTAAATATTTTCTTTTTTTATATCATTGTAAATAAAACATTTTATTTTCAGATTGTTTATTGCTAGTGATTTTTGTGTATTGAGGTTGTATCTTGACATCTTGCTGAACTCATTTATTAATTTGAACTTTTGTGTGAAATTCTTAGAATTCCTAAGTATCAGATTATGTTGTCTGAGAATAGATGTTACCAAAACACCAGGGGTTCGGGCTAGGTCCTGAAGCTAGCAGCACAGAAAGTCAGTAACTGCGATGTTGATTATTGCCAAGGAATAAGGCTTTAATCGGGTGCTACAGTCGAGAACATGGAAGTTCAGTCTCAAACTGTCTTCAAGATTGACTAAAAATTAGAAGTTTGTATAGCAGGGAAGAAATGTAACTATATATGAGAAAACAGAAACTTGGGAGGGGTAAGGAAGTAATCCTGATAAATGGCCTGGAGTCTCATTGTCTGGTTGTTATAATCTGGTGAGTTTCAGTTCTTTTATACTTTTTGAGAGACCTGGAGATCTTTTTCTGAGGTAGGAACTCAGATAAAACAAATGTAAGTTTCAAGCTTTAAGCCCAGCCGGGTCAATTTCTATGTTTATTCAAAGACAACTGTCTGTGAGACTTTTGGGTTGGTTTCAGAGGGATCGCTTTACTTCTTCCTTTTAATTTGGGTACCTTTAATTTTCTAGCCTATTTTATCTGACCAGAATTACCAATACAGTGTAGAATAGAAATTGGCAGAACAGATATTTATGTGTTGTTCCTAACCTTCAAAGGAATGTGTTTTATTTTTTACCATTAAATACTGTGTTATCTACCAGTTATTCATAGTTGGCTTTTGTTACGGTGAGACAATTTACTTCTATTCTTAGTATACTAAGTACATGTATCATGAAAGGGTGTCAAAATTTTTGGAATCTTTTGAGATGCTCTTGAGGATTTTTTTCTTTATTCTATTAATATGGTATACTATACTCATTGATTTTCACATTCCATACTAAGCTTCTGATAAATCCTATTTTATCCTGGTGTATAAATTTTTGTATATGTTTCTGTGTGCACTCTGCTTGTATTTTTGTTGAGGATTTTTACATACATATTTATAAGAAATATTGATTCATAGTTTTTTATATAATGCCTTTATATACTTTTGGGATGAAGGCATATAGGACTCAGAGCATGAATTGGGAAGTGTTCCCTTCTATATTTTGGAAGTGTTTGTGAAGGATTACTGTTATCTTTAAACATTTGATAGAATTCACCAGTAAATCTACTTTGGCCTGGAATTTCTGTTGTGGGAATTTTTATTTTTATTACTAACCCAACCTTTTTAAATGTTTTAGTTACATTTTAATTTTACCTTTCTTCTTGAGATGGTTTTTTGAATTTGTGTCTTTCTAGGAATTTGCCCATTTTCCCCAGGTTATCTCAGTTGTAGGCATAGAATTGTTTATATTATTCCTTTGTAAACCTTTTTTATGTGTAATTAAAACGCTGCTGGTAATGGCTAGTATATTGCTATTAAATTCTCCTTTCCAACCTTAAGTAATTTGAGTCTTCTTTCTTATTTTGTTTGTCAAAGTAGTGTATTGGATAGTGGCCTCCAAAAATATATGCCCACCAAGAACCTGTGACTGTGAAACCTTTGATAAAAGAGTATTTGCAGTTGTAATTAGTTTAAGGATCATGAATGATATTATCATCAAGGTAAATACTAAATCTAAGACAAGTGTCATTATAAAAGAAAGACAGATGGTGACTTGAAACAGACAAAAGAGAAGACTTAGATAAGGGTGGAAGTGAAGACCATGTTAAGCTGACAGTAGAGATTATAATTATGCAGCAACAAGCCACGGAATGCCTGGAGCTACCAGAAGCTGAAACAAACAAGGGGGGTTTTCTCAGACATTTCAGAGGGAGCAGAGCAATGCTGACATTTGATTAGGGACTTCTGCTCTCTAGAACTATGACAGAGTACGTCTCGGTTTTTTTAAAGCTACTCAGTTTGCGTTAATTTGTTGCCAAAGCCACACAGGAAACTAATACAATTTTGTCTAAGGCCAAACCATTTTGTTGGTTTTTTTTCATAGAACCAACATTTAGTTTTGTTGATTTTTTTTTCTATTTCATTTATTTATATTCAAGTATTTATTATGACTTTCCTTCTACTTTCTTTGGGTTTAACTTAATTTTTCTAGTTTCTTGAGGTGAAAAATCAGATTATTGAATTGAGATCCTCATTTTGTTCTTGTTTTTGTTTTTTCTTTTGAGACAGAGTTTTGCTCTTGTTGCCCAGGCTGGCATGCAGTGTCATGATCTCAGCTCACTGCAGCAACCTACATCTCCCAGGTTCAAGCGATTCTCCTGCCTCAGCCTTCTGAGTAGCTGGGATTACAGGTGCTATGCCACCACATCTGGCTAATTTTTTGTATTTTGGTAGAGATGGGGTTTCACCATGTTGGCCAGGCTGGTCTTGAACTCCTGACCTGGTGATTCACCCACCTCAGCCTCCCAAAGCACTGGGATTACAGGCATGAGCCACCATGCTGGGCTGAGATCTTCATTTTTAATAGAGGTGGATACAGCTATAAATTCCCTCCACACTCTGCTTCAGCTGAATTCCATGTTTTTGTATGTTACATTTTTGTTTTGATTCATCTAAAATTAATTTGGATTTTCTTTCTGTGGTTATCCTTTGATTAAGTGGATAGGTGTTATGTCATATAAACTCCACATACTGGTAAATTTCCAAATTATACTGTTTTTGAGTTCTAGTTTCATTCTACTGTGGTCAGAGTCTATATGTTACATAATTATAATTATTTTATTAAGAAATGTTTTACAGCTTAATATATAGCCTTTTCTGGAAAACTTTTCATGTATACTCAAAAATAGTGTGTATTCTGTTGTTGCTGGAAAGATATTCTATATAGGTAATATTCTATTACCTGTCAAACAGTGACAGGTAAGTCACTGCTTGCTTCTTTCAAGATTCTCTGAGGGGATGGGTGGGGGGGGTAGCTGAAAGAACACTCAAGGGACTATAGGCAGTTGGTACATGGCTTTATTCTCTTCCCCTCTTACAGAGTCAGCAGTGCAGTTATATTTCTCACAGGCAACAGTGGCTCAAAGCCAGATACAAGCTCACACAAATAGATTACATTCAATGGCTATGTAAATGTGATCACATACTGCACCGGATTGTGCACCTGCACTCCAAACCCTCTGCGTCATGCTGCATGTGATGTCTGCCTCACCCTACTCCTGACTGGAGCACAGTCACTTTCTTTACACTTCACCTCCTAGGCTGAGGGAGTCCTAGCAGAGAGACGTGCCCACAGGGTTGAACCTTGGACCCAGAGGCCACAGCAACAACACAGGGAGCAAACAACTCACTACCAGTATTCCTGCTATGCTGCCCATAACTATTAGGGTCCAGCATAGGCCAGAGCCCAGAGACACCCACCATGTCTGTAAGGGGTCAGCAAGGCTCTCAACTGCCTTGATTTCCTGAGAAACTCCTTGCAAATCTGCTGTTATGTTTTGTTGATTGTCAGGGATGAAGCTACAGCATTGCGTTCCCAAAAGACCACAGGTACCACTTTGAGCAGCAGTTAATATGTCTATTCCTATCCGGTTCTGCACTACCACATTCCTGGTTTGATCAACCTCATCTGTCAACAGAAAGAGGGCAACTTGGGTGTAATTCAAGGCTCTAGTGGTGTGCTCCGCAAGGGCCATAATTTGCATTTCTATCATTATGACACCTGATCCAGGGATGGTTACTGCTAAGAGGTACAGCCACCAGGGGGCTCATGACACTTGTAAAATCTGGGAACGTAGTGCCTCCCAGTTATGTGGGCATCTAAGCAATGTGAGAATAACAGTGGCAGGCACATAAAGCCACCCCCAGGTAGAGTAGCCAATCCAGTTTATTGTCAGATATGACCATCCCAGGTCTCCGAAAACACAAAAACTCCCAGGGTGCACAAAGTCCTTTTGGGTCCAGCCTTCATGAGGCCACCTATTCCACCACACCTTTGTTGTGGTGACACATGTTATATGTGTTCAGGCTACGGCAGCAGACAACCACCCCACTGTGACATTACCCCAGTGTGGTTCTATACATTGTGGTACCTGTGATAGGGGAACCATGTGTTCTCCCAGTACCCAGCTCCATCCAACACAGATGTTACAGGTCAGCCAGGGAGTGGGCATGCCATGGGTTATGTGGTGCCCCCAATCCAAAGTTGACCATGTCACATTCCAAACATCAGCCATGGAACCCCAAGTATCCAACCATGTCCAGTTTCCACAGAAGCTGGATGTATGTGCCAGGGCAAACTATCCCCAGCTGCTGCTTGAAGGGTGGTGCAGATCCAACAGTTGTACACACTGGTCAACTTAGGATAGCATAGATGTGGGCCCATTCCACAACACTGTTGGAGCGTGTCAACCTCCCCTTGAAACAACAAAGTAGGCACAGGTTCTAACAGGGGTAAATGATGCACCTCAGGCAAAATACAGGCCAACCTTTCATCTCTGGATAGCAGTGCAACCACCAAGGACTTCTGCCCTAAGCAATGGTACCACAACTTTTCAGCTCCCCATGATTTCTTTGGGTCTGTACCTGTGCCAGAGGTACTAGGGAGCTCATAATGGCCATTGAAGGAACCCTCCTCCAGGGGATTTATTTATTTGTTTGGGACTTCTTGTTTTTCTTAGTCTATCTAAAGTTTGTCAATTTTGATTATCTGTTTTTAAACATCAACTTTCCATTTTTTTAACCTTTTGTATGTTTTTAGTCAGGATTTCATTTATTTATACCCTGAACTTTATTATTTCTTTTGGGTTTGGTTTGTTCTTGACTTTCCATTTTTACTATGTGTATCATTAGGTTGCCTATTTGAAGCTTTACTACTTTTTTGATACAGATGTTCATTGCTATAAATTTCCCCGTTAGTGTTGTTTTTACTGTGTCCCATAGGTTTTGGTAGGTTGTTTTTACATATTCTCTTGTTTCAATTTTTTTTTCAAATTGTCTCAATTTCTTCATTGACTCATTGGTCATTTAAGAGTATGTTGCTTAATTTTTATATATTTGTACAGTTTCCAAGGTTTTTCTTATTGATTTATAACATTTTCCATTGTGTTCAGAAAAGATACTTAATACTTGACTCTTTTAAATTGGTTGAGACATTAAGACATATTTTGTGGCCTAATACATTATCTACCCTACGAAGTAGTCCATGTACTGATGAAAAGAGTGTGTATTTTACAGCAATTGGATAAAATGTTCCCTAAATGTCATTTAGGTCCATTTTCTCTAGAATTTTGTTTAACTCCAGTATTTGTTCATTCATTTTTTGTCTGGACGATCTGTCCATTAATGGTAGGGGGCATTGATGTCTTATACTATTGTTTTATTTGGTATATATCTCCCTTTAGCTCTACTACTATTTGCTTTATGTAGGAGGTGCTCTGGTGTTGGTTATATGTATATTTACAATTGTTCAATCCTCTTGCTGAATCGACCCTTTTATAATTATATAGTGACCTTCTTTGTGTCTTTTTACAGTTTTTTAACTTGAAGTCTGTTTTTATCTGCTATAATTATAGCTATTCCTGCTTTTTGATGGTCTCCATTTACATGGAAACTTCTGCCATTTCTTCACTTTTAGCCTATGTGTGTCTATATATGTGAAGTGAGTTTCTTGTAAGAAGTATATAGTTATATAATTGGATCTTTTAAAAAATATGTTCATCTACTCTCTATCTTTTAATTGGAGAATATAGTCCATTTTACATTTAATGTTACTTTTTATAGGTAAGAACTTACTACTGCCATTTTATTTGTTTTCTGGATGTTTTCTAACCCTTCTTAACATTTCTTCCTTTTTACCATCTTCCATTTTGGTTTAGCGATTTTTCTCTGAAGTATGTTTTTAATTCCTTGCTTTTTATTTGGTGTGTATCTCTTATAGATTTTTTTCTTTGTGGTTACCATGAAACTTATAAAAGAATCTTATAGCTATACAAACCTCTTTTAAACAATTAACTTTGGTAACAAAGAAGAGAAAGAGAAACAAAGAAAATTAAAAAACAGTCTTTTAACTTCATCCTTCAACATATTGACCTATTTCTGTCTCAATTTGCATCTGTTTATAACTTTTAAGTTGTCATAGTTGTTATCTTTAAAAGATTTATCTTTTAGTCTAAATAGTAGAGATATGAGCGGTTGTTACATTGCAATTACATTGTTAGAGTATTCTGAATTTGTCTGTGTACTTACTTTGATCTTTGAGTCTACATATTAAGATGTTAACTGCACATTAGTATCTTTTTCCTTTAAACTGAAAAATTCATTTTATTATTTCTTTTAAGTAAACCTTGGTGAATTTCCTCAGCTTCTGTTTCCTGGAAAAGCTCCATCTTTGCTTCAAGTTTGAAAGATACTTTTGCGGAGTATAGTACGTTTTGTTAAGCAAGTTCTTTACTTCAGTCCTTTTTACATATCATTCCATTCCTCCTGGCCTGTATGGTTTCCACTGAGAAAGCTGTTGCCAGATTAATCAGAGCTCCTTTTTATGTTATTTGGTTATTTTCTCTTTCTACTTTAGGATCTTCTTTCTGCCTTGATATTTCATTGCTTGACCTGGGGTAGTATCATTTGGGTTGTATTTACTTGGTGACACTTGACCTTTATGTCCCTGGTTATATATGATTCTCTGGGTTTGCAAAGTTTTCCTTACTGCTGTAAGTAATATTTCTTCTCCTTGCTTTTTTTTTCAACTCCCTCTTGAAGGAAAACAACTTTTATATATGCTCTTTAAAGGCTATTCTCTAGATCTCATAGGTCTTCTTTATTTATTTTCATTATTTTTCTCCTATGACTCTATTTTCTTTTTTTTTTTAAGTTTTATTGCATTTTAGGTTTTGGGGTACATGTGCAGAACGTGCAAGATAGTTGCATAGGTACACACATGGCAGTGTGTTTTGCTGCCTTCTTCCCCTTCACCCACATTTGGCATTTCTCCCCAGGCTATCCCTCCCCAGTTCCCCCTCCCTGCTGTCCCTCCCCTATTCCCCCCAATAGACCCCAGTGTGTAGTACCCCCTTCCCTGTGTCCATGTGTTCTCATTTTTCCTCGCCTATGAGTGAGAATATGTGGTATTTCGTTTTCCGTTCTTGTGTCAGTTTGCTGAGAGTGATGTTCCCCAGATTCATACATGTCCTTACAAAGGACAAAAACTCATCATTTTTGATTGCTGCATAATATTCCATGGTGTATATGTGCCACATTTTCCCAGTCCAGTCTATCATCGATGGGCATTTGGGTTGGTTCCAGGTCTTTGCTATTGTAAACAGTGCTGCAATGAACATTCATGCACATGTGTCCTTATAGTAGAACGATTTATAGTCCTTTGGATATATACCCAGTAATGGGATTGCTGGGTCAAATGGAATTTCTATTTCTAGGTCCTTGAGGAATTGCCACACTATCTTCCACAATGGTTGAACTAATTTACACTCCCACCAGCAGTGTAAGAGTGTTCCTATTTCTCCACATCCTCTCCAGCATCTGTTGTCTCCAGATTTGTTAATGATCGCCATTCTAACTGGCGTGAGATGGTATCTCAATGTGGTTTTGATTTGCATCTCTCTGGTGACCAGTGATGATGAGCATTTTTTCATTTGTTTGTTGGCCTCATGTATGTCTTCTTTAGTAAAGTGTCTGTTCATATCCTTTGCCCAGTTTTGAATGGGTTTGTTTGTTTTTTTTCTGTAAATCTGTTTGAGTTCTTTGTAAATTCTGGATATCAGCCCTTTGTCAGATGGGTAAACTGCAAAGATGTTTTCCCATTCTTTTGGTTGCCAATTCCCGCTAGTGACTATTTCTTTTGCCGTGGAGAAGCTGTGGAGTTTGATTAGGTCCCATTTGTCTATTTTGGCTTTTGTTGCCAATGCTTTTGGTGTTTTGGTCATGAAGTCCTTGCCTACTCCTATGTCCTGAATGGCTTTTCCTAGATTTTCTTCTAGGGTTTTTATGGTGCCAGGTCTTATGTTTAAGTCTTTAATCCATCTGGAGTTAATTTTAGTGTAAGGTGTCGGGGAGGGGTCCAGTTTCTGCTTTCTGCACATGGCTAACCAGTTTTCCCAACACCATTTATTAAACAGGGAATCCTTTCCCCATTGCTTGTTTCTGTCTGGTGTATCAAAGATTATATGGTTGTAGATATGTTGTGTTGCCTCCGATGCCTCTGTTCTGTTCCGTTGGTCTATATCTCTGTTTTGGTACCAGTACCATGCTGTTTTGGTTACTGTAGCCTTGTAGTATAGTTTGAAGTCTGGTAGTGTGATGCTTCCCGCTGTGTTCTTTTTGCTTAGAATTGACTTGGCTATGTGGGCTCTCTTTTGGTTCCATATGCATTTCATGGTGGTTTTTTCCAGTTCTGTGAAGAAATTCAAAGGTAGATTGATGGGGATATCGTTGATTCTGTAAATTACTTTGGGCAGTATAGCCATTTTCACAATACTGATTCTTCCTAACCATGAACATGGAATGTTTCTCCATCTGTTTGTGTTCTCTCTTATTTCATTGAGCAGTGGTTTGTAGTTTTCCTTGAAGAGGTCCCTTATGTTCCTTGTAAGTTGTATTCCTAGGTATTTTATTCTCTTTGTAGCAATTGTGAATGGCAGTTCATTCTTGATTTGGTTCTCTTTAAGTCTCTTATTGGTTTATAGGAATGCTTGTGATTTTTGCACATTGATTTTATCTCCTGAGACTTTGCTGAAGTTACTTATCAGTAACTGAGGTGATGGGGACTTCTAGGTATACTATCATGTCGTCTGCAAATAGAGACAATTTGGCTTCCACCTTTCCTGTTCGAATACCCTTTATTTCTTTTTCTTGCCTGATTGTTCTGGCTAGAATGTCCAGTACTATGTTGAATAGAAGTGGTGAGAGAGGGCATCCTTGTCTAGTGCCGGATTTCAAAGGGAATGCTTCCAATTTTTGCCCATTAAGTATGATATTGGCTGTTGGTTTGTCATAAATAGCTTTTATTACTTTGAGATATGTTCCATCAATACCAAGTTTATTGAGGGTTTTTAGCATAAAGGGCTGTTGAATTTTGTCAAATCCCTTCTCTGTGTCAATTGAGATAATCATGTGGTTTTTGTTTTTGGTTCTGTTTATGTGGTGAATTACGTTGATAGACTTGCGTATGTTGAACCAGCCTTGCATCCCCGGGATGAATCCTACTTGATCATGATGGATAAGTTTTTTAATGTGCTGTTGCAATCGGTTTCCCAGTATTTTATTGAAGATTTTTGCATCTATGTTCATCGTGGATATTGGCCTGAAGTTTTCTTTTCTTTTTGAGTCTCTGCCTGGTTTTGGTATCAAGATTATGTTGGTCTCATAAAATGATTTGGGAAGGGTTTCCTCTTTTTGAATTATTTGGAATAGTTTCAGAAGGAATGGTACCAGCTCCTCTTTGTGTGCCTGGTAGAATTCGGCTGTGAACCCATCTGGACCTGGGCTTTTTTTGTGTGGTAGGCTTTTAATTGCTGCCTCAACTTCAGACCTTGTTATTGGTCTATTCATAGTTTTGGCTTCCTCCTGGTTTAGGCTTGGGAGGACACAGGTGTCCAGAAACTTATCCATTTCTTCCTGCTTTACCAGTTTATAGAGTTGTTTGTAGTATTCTCTGATGATGGTTTGAGTTTCTGTGGAATCTGTGGTGATTTCCTCTTTATCGTTTTTTATTGCGTCTAATTGGTTGTTCTCTCTTTTCTTTTTTATCAGTCTGGCTAGTGGTCTATTTTGTTGATCGTTTCGAAAAACCAGCTCTTGGATTTATTGATTTTTTGAAGGGTTTTTCCTGTCTCTATTTCCTTCAGTTCTGCTCTGATCTTAGTTATTTCTTGTCTTCTGCTAGGTTTTGAGTTTTTTTGATTTTGCTCCTCTAGCTCTTTCAATTTTGATGATAGGGTGTCAATTTTGGATCTCTCCACTCTTCTCATGTGGTCACTTATTGCTATATATTTTCCTCTACAGACTGCTTTAAATGTGTCCCAGAGATTCTGGTATGTTGTGTCTTCATTCTCGTTGGTTTCGAAGAACTTCTTGATTTCTGCCTTCATTTCATTGTTTATCCAATCAACATTCAAGAGCCAGTTGTTCAGTTTCCATGAAGCTGTGCAGTTCTGAGTTAGTTTCTGAATTCTGAGTTCTAACTTGATTGCACTATGGTCTGAGAGACTGTTTCCTATTATGTCAGTTGTTTTGCATTTGCTGAGGAGTGCTTTACTTCCAATTATGTGGTCAATTTTGGAGTAGGTGTGATGTGGTGCTGAGAAGAATGTATATTCTGTGGATTTGGGGTAAAGAGTTCTGTAAATGTCTATCAGGTTTGCTTGTTCCAGGTCTGAGTTCAAGCCCTGGATATCCTTGTTAATTTTCTGTCTGGTTGATCTGTCTGATATTGACAGTGGAGTGTTAAAGTCTCCCACTATTATTGTGTGGGAGTCTAGGTCTCTTTGTAAGTCATTAAGAACTTGCCTTATATACCTGGGTTCTCCTATATTGGGTCCATATATATTTAGGATCGTTAGCTCTTCTTGTCGTATCCATCCTTTTACCATTATGTAATGACCTTCTTTGTCCCTTTTGATCTTTGTTGCTTTAAAATCTATTTTATCAGAGATGAGAATTGCAACTCCTGCTTTTTTTTGCTCTCCATTTGCTTGGTAAATCTTCCTCCATCCCTTTATTTTGAGCCTTTGTGTATCCTTGCATGTGAGATGGGTTTCCTGGATACAGCACACCTATGGGTTTTGTTTTTTTATCCAATTTGCCAGTCTGTGTCTTTTGATTGGTGCATTTAGCCCATTTACATTTAGGGTTAATATTGTTATGTGTGAATTTGATACTGCCATTTTGATGCTAGCTGGTTGTTTTGCCCATTGGTTGATGCAGGTTCTTCATTTTATTGATGCTCTTTAGCATTTGTTATGTTTTTAGAATGGCTGGTACTGGTTGTTCCTTTCTATGTGTAGTGCCTCTTTCAGGAGCTCTTGTAAAGCAGGCCTGTTGGTGGCAGAATCTCTGAGTACTTGCTTGTTCGCAAAAGATTTTATTCTTCCTTCACTTATGAAGCTCAGTTTGGCTGGATATGAAATTCTGGGTGGGAAGTTTTTTTCTTTAAGGATGTTGAATATTGGCCCACACTCTCTTCTGGCTTGTAGAGTTTCTGCTGTGAGTCTGATGGGCTTCTCTTTGTGGGTGACCCGACCTTTCTCTCTGGCTGCCCTTAGTATTTTCTCCTTCATTTCAACCCTGGTGAATCTGACGATTACGTGCCTTGGGGTTGTTCTTCTTGTGGAATATCTTTGTGGTGTTCTCTGTATTTCCTGGACTTGAGTATTGACCTGCCTTGCTAGGTTGGGGAAATTTTCCTGGATAATATCCTGAAGAATATTTTCCAGCTTGGATTCATTCTCTTCATCACATTCTGGTACACCTATCACACGTAGGTTAGGTCTCTTCACATAGTCCCACATTTCTTGGATATTTTTTTCATTCCTTTTTGTGCTTTTTTCTCTAATCTTGGTTTCTCATTTTATTTCATTGAGTTGTTCTTCAACTTCTGATATTCTTTCTTCTGCTTGGTCAGTTCAGCTGTTGAAACTTGTGCATGCTTCATGAAGTTCTCGTGTTGTTTTTCAGCTCCTTCAATTCATTCATATTCCTCTCTAAGTTTTCCATTCTTGTTATCATTTCCTCAAATCTTTTTTCAAGGTTATTTGTTTCTTTGCATTGATTTAGAGGATGTTCTTTTAGCTCACTGAAGTTTCTCATTATCCACCTTCTGAAGTCTGATTCCGTCTTTTTGTCACACTCATTCTCCGTCCAGCTTTGTTTTCTTTGCTGGTGAGGAGTTTTGGTCCTTTGTAGGAGGTGAGGTGTTTTGGTTTCGGGTGTTTTCCTCCTTTTTGTGCTGGTTTCTTCCCATCTTTGTGGATTTATCCACCTGTTGTCTTAGCATTTGCTGACTTTTCGATTGTGTCTCTGAGTGGATGCCCAGATTGATGATGATGAAGTATTTCTGTTACTTAGTTTTCCTTCTAACAGTCTAGCCCCTCTGCTGTAAGACTGCTGAGGTTCACTCCAGGCCCTGCTTGTCTGGGGTACACCTGTAGCAGCTTCGGAACAGTGAGGGATGCTACCAGTTTCTTCTTCTGCTATCTTTTCCCAGAATGATGCTCACCAAATATCTGTCTGATTAGTCCTTTTGTGAGGTGACTCTTTGGATATACAGGGGTCAGGGAGCTGCTTGAGGAGATGGTCTGTACTTTATAGGAGCTCCAGTGCTGAGCTGTGAGCTCCGTTGTTCATTCAGGGTTGTTGGGCAGGTGTGTTTAGGTCTGCTGCAGCAGAACTCATAAAACCCCCTTTTTTTCCCTCAGATGCTCTGTCTCCGGGAGTTGGCACTTTCTTTATCAATATCCATTGCACTGTCCTGCCCAGCTAGGAGGCAGTCTAGTCACTATTTGCCTGCCGAGGCTCTGCCCTGCCGCTGTGGGGCTCTGCCCTACTGTGGTGGGCTCTGCCCTGTTGGCAGAGTCTCTCTGTTATGGCGGGTTGCCTCGGCAACAGCAGGCTGCTTCAGCAATGGGTGTTTACCTCAGTAGGTGTGGAATGCGTCCATATTGGCAGACGCCCCCCCCCCCCCCCACTGAGCTGCACTGTCCTGGATTCAGCTGAGCCTGCAGTAAAACTCTCAACCCCAAGCGTTTTGAATCACCATTTTGTTTGTCCCTGTGGGGGTGGGACCCACCAAGCCTGATCACCTGGCTCCCTGCCTCAGAGTCCTTTCTCTCTCTCTCTCTCTCTCTCTCTCTCTCTCTCTCTCTCTCTCTCTCTCTCTCTTTTAAGTTGAACGGTTGACTCTCGCAGGTGTTTCAGTTGCCTGCTGATAGGGCACCAGGATCTGTGTGATTTCCTGTGCCGCGGCCCACTGCACCAGCTCAAATCATGCTTCCCAGGAATCTCCTGGTCTGGCTCACTGTCCAAGTCCCGTTTAATCAGATGAATATGTTGATCTGCCCTCCCAAATCTCATATTGCTGGTTTAACAGGGCACCCAGACCAGTGAGTTTTGTGTGGGGTGCTGCTGTGCTGCGGCGCCGGCCGAAACAGCCGCACAAGCCAAAAGGGCTGCACTGGTGTCCCGTGTCTCTCCTACACCTTGGAATTTCCCCGTTTTGTGGGCAAGAAAGGTCCGTCTGAAAATGCAGCTAGGACTCACCCTCTGTACCTTCACTGAGAGCTGCAATCCTAAGTTGTTCCTACCGTGCCATCTTGGAAATCCCTGACTCTATTTTCAAGTAGGATGTCTTTTAGTTCACTGATTCTTTTCTCTGTTTGATCGGTTCTGCTGCTGAGACTCTCTGTTGCTTTATTCAGCTAATTCAATATATTCTTTAGTTCCAGGATTTCTGTTTGATTTTTTAAAATGAGTTTAATATATGTGTTAAATTTCTGTAATAAATTTCTGAATTGCTTTTTTATGCTTTCTTGAAGCTCAGTGAAGGTTTTTTGTTTTCTGCTTTTTATCGAATAACTCATACCATCTCATTAGGGTAAATCACTATTTTCTTGCTTTGTACATTTGTGGAGGCCATGGTTCTGTTGTTTCAAAAATATATACATCTATATATTTGCATTGAAGAATTGGTTATTTACTGTAGACTTTGCCCTCTGGCTTGGTTTGGTCTTCCTAGATTGTATCTGCTTAGAGGTCCTGTACAGTTTATTTGTTGAATTCTCTTAACTTTAGACTGTGGCCTCCTTATTAGCATTACATATCACATCAATCCTAGGTTTGCCATGGCTCTCACAAAAGTTTGGGGTGCTACCCTTCTTTAATGGGATGGGCTTCCCAGATGGAATATCCCAGCTATGTGAAAAGGCTGTTGATGGGTGAAAAGGCATCCATGGAGCATACCTCCCATAGTATGGTGTTGCTGAACTGCCTCTCTGATTTAGTGTTTCTATAGAGACAGCCTCTAAATTTTTCACGCTAGGGCTGCCAGCCCCAATTCCTCTGTTAGTTCTAGGTGTACTCTGGTTTCCCCTTCCCCTCCCCCCACTACCCTCCCCTCCTCCTCCCCTGTCCTGTCCTGTCCTGTCCTGTCCCTTCAGGCCTTCCAAATGCTTTAAAGCAATAATTCAGGAATTAACTTCCTGCAGAGGAACCCAAGATAATAGAGAAGCTGGCTGCCCACTTTGATCTAATTTTTCCAATGAGAAGCATATGTCTGAGAGGAATTTTCTGCACAGTGCTTTGCATCTTGCATAGAGAAATCTGTTTATCTTTGTGTCTGTTCACTATTTGTCACTTGTCTGTAGCTCTATGGATTGTCACAGCCTAAGTTTTAAATTTTAGGATATTACTTGTGGTAGTCTTGGTGCCAAATAGATGTTTCAGTTTTAATGTTGTGAAGGAGAGTGATGCCAAATTGCTCCTGCTCCATCATTTTGGTGGCATCGCCCATCACTACCCCTTTTGTTGCTCTTTCTATTTATGAAGAATCTTAAGAGCAAGCTAGACTATTGAGGAACAAAGATGATGTTAACTACTTGGCAATGTAGATTTATTGGATGCCCAGTACCTAAATACCTTGGCCCCAATGGGAATTTGTAGCTCCTATTGTCAGAAAACCACTGGTTCTATGGAAAACTAAGTTTGAGCTGATTCTTTCCAAATAGTGAGGTGTGAGGTAGAGGCATCCTAGCTTGTTCATTGTCCAGGAAATCCAGAGTGAACTCCTATGGTCACTTTTAGAGAATCCTGTTTATTACCACATAATTAATCATTATGGATTCCTATCTCAGTATGTCAGTAAAATTGTTATATTGGCATTATCTAAATCACTATTCAAATGTATGTATGTAATATACTTATGATAACTTGAATCAACTACGATAGCTGAAGTAGATTGTCATAATCTTAACACCACATTTTTTTCTTCTAGACCTCAGTTTATACATGAGAATTATTATTTCCGCTGCAATTTCAACATGAGAGATAAAATAATGAGATATAGTAGACTGTGTTCTGGTTAGAGGGACAGAAAAAGCAGTTTCAAGAGGCTCTTTGCTATGATAGGTAGAAATTACATGCACAAGGGTCAATATGGTCAGTAATGGGGGAAAAAAGCACACAATGCCAGACTGTGTCAACCATTTGTACAACCATTGTAAGACGGATAAATTTATTTATGCTTTTTTTGATTTATGCTTTGGTACACACATTTACAGACAAGAATATAACCCTAGAAATTCGCAGCCCTTTCAGTGCTTCCAATGATCTGTTTTTGTAAAATGAAAAGGTAAATTTTAGTTATTTAAAATAAATTCTCCTCGTATGGAAACCGAATGTTTTATAGCAGGATGGTCTGGGAATAGGCATTTTGTGGGAGTATTGAATTTTCATATGCTCTGTAGCAAGTGAGTTCATCATGTCAGGAGGGAGTGTAAGTTCATCTCCTTATTAGTACATGCCTGTAATCTATAGGACCATTAAAGCTAATTTTTCTCTTGATTCTGCAACTAACCCCTGAAAATAAAAAGTCATCTGGCCAAATACCAAAATGCTCCTGAGTGCATTAGGGTAGATTATGAACATGTAGATGAAATACAATGTTTACTCATCTTTCCTCTGTTGCCTCAACACCATCTCCCTTGCCAATCTTCTTTGCTTTCCTGACAGTATTTTACTGGCTATAAAGGAAATTCAAACAGTGCCCCAAAGAGAAACTCTTCTCAAAATCTTTATTGCAGTGAAAACAACTGTATGCACAGTAGTTTTTATTCTCTTTTTGAAAAAGTGATACATATTACAGTAGTCCTCCCTTATCCACGGTTTCATTCTCACAGTTTCAGTTACCTATGGTCAACTGCATTCCAAACATGTTAAATGGAAAATTCCAGTAAAAACAATTCATAAATTTTAAATTCTATGCTGTTCTGAGCAAGGTGATGAATTCTGGTATTTTCCCGTACAGACCGTAAATCATCCCTTGGTTCAGTGTATCCACACTGTACAGGCTACCTGCCTGTTTTCACATGGTAACCATGTTGGTTATCAGATCAAAGAAACAGTATATATAGGGTTCTCTGGAATCCATGATTTCAGATCCACTGGGAGTCATGGCATGTATTCCCCACAGATAACAGGGGACTACTGTATTAAAATGAATCCACTATTAGGTAGCAAAAACTTGGTGAAGAGGAACATGAGATTTAATTATCAGGAGATTCATCTGAAGAAGTTGACATTTCAGTTGAAACTTGAATGACGCTGAGGTATTGATATTAGAGAAGAGTAATCTGGGACAAGAAAATATAAAGTGGGAAGGTGGAAGTAAGTTTAGCATCAGAAAATGTGAAATGGAAAGTAAATGGGATAAGGGGGTAGACAGCACAGATCCTGGAGAGACTCAGGGAATTGTTTGGATTTAATTCTAAAAGTGACTGGAAGCCATCGGGAGATATAGGCAGTTGAGTGACTTAATTTAATTTGTATTTTAAAAGATCACTTTGGCAGGTTTGTAAAGAAAGGATTGTTTGATGGGCAAGAATGGAAGCAGAGACGACTCTAGGAACTTTGGAATTAGTTCAACTGATAGCATAAAACAACAGAGAGGTGGTTAGCAGCCATGCAGATGGAGAGAACTGGCCTGATTTAGGATATTTTGGAGACATCCAAAATGTTTCTGATACTATTTGGCAGCTGCATAATAGCCCGTTATATGGATGCACAATTACTTATTTAAACGTTGGAAGAGACACTTTAAAATTTAAGCAACCAAGTGTATTCTGAAGTCTTCTATTAAGATTCCTGTTTCCCAAATTGTCTCTATTTATATTTACCCTGTGAATATCTATTTAAAACACATCAGGTGACACCCTGGCTGTACTAAATAATAATAAATAGTTTTATTCACCCTTGCTTTTTAAACTATGACCCAGTTTCAGTACAGTTTTAATTTTTAATTTTAAGTAAAATTTTTAATTTTATGTAAGAATTAGTATAATATCTGAAAAGCATTCTGCATACAGTTACAGTATAATTCAAGTTACCATAGAATTTAATGTTATCATTTCAGGAGATTTTTGTTTTAGTTTTCAGTAGAAACAGGCTTGGAGAAAATATAGGAATAGGAATACCTGTAGGAATCAGATGATATTTGATAATTAAACCACTCTGATTTTAATTCAAAATTAAACTCAGGAGAGTAAGAATATCTTAACCAATAAACAAGTTGGCTATGTAATTCAGAGTTCAAGTTAAAATAAAAAGTACTCATGGGGTAAATTTTTCAGTAGGCAGTCCATTTTTATGCTAATTATTAACTTTCAGTGTATTCATCAAAACGTTAAACTTTATCGTGAGTCACTTAAATCTTCCATGAGTTCTGCATGTGGAAAATAATTTGGCAGATGCTTAACTTGGAGGAAATTGCTTACTTTTAAATACAACGTTTTTTGAGAGAGGAAAATACCAGAAAAAAATATTTATGTACCTAAAAATTTAAACATTTTGATCACGAATAGGAGCATAAACAGAATGCGTGACATACGCTTGGAATAAAACCTTAGATACATGCAACTCAAATGGAATGAATGATACCAACTTATTTGCTTGTTAGGATTCAATCAACTCTTAGTTATTCACCGAGTTGAAATACAAGAAGGAGAGAGTGGGCAATGTTAAAGACACACTGCACAATGCTTGCTTATAATATGGGTTTAAAATCTAGTTGGGAAGGAAAGACCACATGTTGGTGCTTTTATGATTTGTGTGTGTTGTTCCCTCTGCATGGGATGAGTTTCTTTAACTTCCTGGCCACATAGTTGCGAATTATCTTTCAATATGTCAGTGTCATATCTGTGAAGGTTTTCTTTCCACATTAAACAATTTATGATAATCCGTATTATACTTGTTTGTATTCACATGTCTGCATCTCTATAAGAGCATGCGTTCCTTCAGGAAAATGACTATGTCATGTCCCAAGTGCGTGGTATAGTATCATAAAAAGTATTGGGCCATAATTAATATTGAGTATTGATTATATAAGGAAGCTTGCTGTGAATTCTAAATGTCCAGAGCTAATGAGAAGTGTTTAGGGAAATTTGCATCTCTCAAGAGAACAACATCACCAGCTTCTATAATCCTAGTATTAGAAAGACAATCTGGGCAAATCCGGAACTCTGTGAGGCTTGTGAAGAGGTAGTAGCTGAGGGAAGAGGGATGGGTTGGGGAAGTCTTCAGGAGTTTTTCAACTCTACTTATCTATGGTTCTATATTTTGAAGTTTGAATATTAAAATAGCTCTATTACCTTTAGCACCATTACTTCATGATCTAAAAGTAAAACCATAAAGTCAGCTTAGCACAACAGAATGTACTGCACAGAGGCATTCACATTCAGTTCATTTTTCACAGTATAACAGAGAAAGAGGTAACAAAGTTCTCTTGGTTTTTGAGAATCCATTTTGTAGTTCATTGTTCCAGATCTTCTGATGTTGACTTTTAGAAGTGAATTGAAATGTCGGAGAAATCTAGAAATATAATAAAGACAAGGAATCAAAGCCAAACAGCAAACAGATACACAGGGGAGGATATTTACCACATCGTCTCACTGAGCATACTTGGAAATCTGAGAAGCTGGCTTTTGAATACTGCATACATAATCAGTTCTTTGGTTTATAAATTCAGTAATCATGAAACCGCATGAATTAAGTATCAACATAGCAGTACATGTCTTCATTAATATTGTGTATCATTACCTCTGCAGCTTCTCTGAGGAATTCAGGGAATTTTATAGGGGGAAAAAAACACTTCAAACCGGAAGCAACTAAAATTTATATTAAAAATCATACAGAATGAATGAATAAAGTATATTAAATATACAAGCTCTTTTTCTAGAGACTTAGAATACAAAATGAATATGAACCCACTTTTCCCAATATTAGCCTTGATACACAAGTAAGCATAGGCACAATATTTTGTCTTGCCAGTTTCTACAATAACTCAAAACCTTTAATGAATAAAAAATGATATATCTTAAATAATGAAATAATTAAGTTGCCCATATTGAGATATATATAAATATATTGTGATAATATGAATATAACTTTTCAAATTAAGTCATACATCTCTGAAGAGAAAAGTGAAACCCATCACCATGGGGAAAGATAGTGATAATAATTAATGAACGAATGTGTGCTGAATTACACTGAATGAATGTGAAATCCTATAAGTGGTTGGTGAGACTGTTCTGGACTCTAAATTCATTTCCTAAGCTAGATCCTGTATAGATGACCCACACTAATCACTTTCTATAATGCAACTGCTGCTTCCCAGGCCATCTTTATATGGAATGGAGAAACTGGACTTTTAATCCCAGAATCTACTCTAGTAGCTATAATTATATTTTTTATAATTAAGTAAAAAGATGGATTAAAGACTTAAACATAAGACCTGGCACCATAAAAACCCTAGAAGAAAATCTAGGAAAACCATTCAGGACATAGGAGTAGGCAAGGACTTCATGAACAAAACACCAAAAGCATTGGCAACAAAAGCCAAAATAGACAAATGGGACCTAATCAAACTCCACAGCTTCTGCACGGCAAAAGAAACAGTCACTAGAGTGAATCGGCAACCATCAGAATGGGAAAAAATCTTTGCAGTTTATGCATCTGACAAAGGGCTGATATCCAGAATTTACAAAGAACTCAAACAGATTTACAGGAAAAAAACAAACAAGCCCATTCAAAAATGGGCAAAGGATATGAACAGACACTTTACAAAAGAAGACATACATGAGGCCAACAAACACATGAAAAAATGCTCATCATCACTGGTCATTAGAGAGATGCAAATCAAAACCACATTGAGATACCATCTCACGTCAGTTAGAATGGCGATCATTAAAAAATCTGGAGACAGCAGATGCTGGAGAGGATGTGGAGAAATAGGAACACTCTTACACTGTTGGTGGGAGTGTAAATTAGTTCAACCATTGTGGAAGACAGTGTGGCGATTCCTCAAGGACCTAGAAATAGTAATTCTATTTGACCCAGCAATCCCATTACTGGGTATATATCCAAAGGACTATAAATTGTTCTGCTATAAGGACACATGCACACAAATGTTCATTGCAGCACTGTTTACAATAGCAAAGACCTGGAACCAACCCAAATGCCCATCGATGATAGACTGGACTGGGAAAATATGGCACATATACACCATGGAATATTATGCAGTAATCAAAAATGATGAGTTTGTGTGCTTTGTAAGGACATGGATGAATCTGGAGAACATCATTCTCAGCAAACTGACACAAGAACAGAAAAGGAAATACCGCATATTCTCACTCATAGGTGGGTGAGAAAAATGAGAACACATGGACACAGGGAGGGAGTCTACTACACACTGGGGTCTATTGGGGGCAATGGGGGAGGGACAGCAGGGGGGCTGGGGAGGGATAGCTTGGGGAGAAATGCCAAATGTGGGTGAAGGGGAAGAAGGCAGCAAAACACACTGCCATGTGTGTACCTATGCAACTATGTTGCATGTTCTGCACATGTACCCAAAGACCTATAATGCAATAAAAATTTAAAAAAAAAGATACAGTATATTACAAACTTAATAAATTTAGAATTCAAAAAACTATTAACTCTTAAGCAACCAACTCTTAGCTGGTGGAATCTGGAAAGGACTTCATAAATAAAAAAGCAATTTTATTCTTAATGTCTCCAAAAATGGGTTGTATTACTCTCTTGCCCTCCTATATTAATGCAGAAAGTGGACATTGCTGAGCTCCACAGGTGTTGTCAGGTTTCCAGCTTTCAAAGTACCAGATAGGACTCTGACCCAAATACTCTTCATCCTCATATTCAACAAAATGTATGTGGCATTTTAATTATCATTTATAAAACGTGGCCTTTCTGACCCTTCATTTCTTCTTAATAGAGGAACAACAGTTCAGGAACAAGTGTGCAAGTTGGGTGGGGGGGATCAAAGAGAAGGAAATGCAAACCATGCTCTTACCCAATCATTATTTCTTAAGTAATATGGTCTGTAACAGAGGTTGCCAAGCCTTTCCTATGAAGAACCAAAAAGCAAATATTTTAAGCTTTTTTTTTTTTTTTTTTTTTTTTTTTTGAGAGGGAGTCTTGTTCTGTTACCCAGGCTGGAGTGCAGTGGCGCGATCTTGGCTCATTGCAACTTCCGCCTCCCAGTTTCAAGAATTATCCTGCCTCAGCTTCCTGAGCAGCTGGGACTACAGGCATGTGCCATCTCACCCAGCTAATTTTTGTATTTTTAGTAGAGACAGGATTTTACCATATTGGTCAGATTGGTCTTGAACTCCTGACCTTGCGATCCGCCTGCCTGGGCGTCCCAAAGTGCTGGGATTACTGGAGTGAGCCACGGCACCCAGCCAAGTATTTTAAATATTTCAGGATATAAACTCTCTGTCACATAGGACATAAACTACTCAACTCTGCTATTGTATTAGAACAGCAGCACACACAATACATAAATGAATGAATGTGGCTGTTTCCATAAAACTTTATTTGCTAAACAGGTGGTTGTCTGAATTTGGTCTGCAGGATAAAGTTTGCTGACCATGGTTTATAGCATAAACTTTGAGTATATCATAAAAAGTATCTTTCATTCAGCCAATTTTTTGTATCAGAAATTTTCAAAATCAACTGAATAATTTATTTTTTGTTTTCTTAAATTACTCTACTGTAATCTCTCTGGAAGAAGGTAAACTGCATTTACAATTGCTTGAAATTGTGAGAAAAATCATGAAAATAAACTACAAATACAAAACACACAATATCTGATAAAATAAAAATACACTGCTCACTATGTTAAATATTGGAATGTTTTTATTTCTATAGAGAACACCCCAACTATCAGGCATTTGTAAAGCATTATTTGCATTTATATTTGAGAAATATTTAACCTAATCCTTATAATCATCCATCATTTTTCAAACTTTGGAAATCTAGATTTAGGAAGCTAAAGTAGACCTCTTAAATGGGAAGTGGCAAATCTAAGACCTTAATCTTCTTCTAAATCCTGGGCTGGTTAAAAAAAATATATTAGATTAAAAAAATCTAAAATACATTCAAAGGCTTTAATTCCCACTAGTGTTTTTCAGTGCCAGAGAATTTTGTAACAGGCAATTCTCAGTGATTGTAAAACGCACAAATCATGGCCCTCACTGTTTTTAGTAACAAAGAGCAAATCAATGCAATTCTCAGTCATTTTGCTTAATAGAGCACATTGAAAAACAAAACAGCTACACTCCCTATTTTTTCTAATATTTTCTCATGAATTTCAATAGCCAGACTCTCGCCGTGCTTTAAAGATTGTCATTGTTCCTTAAAAGAAAAAGGCAAATTAATGAGATACTTGCATAGATAAAGTTGCCATATCAGATGTTTCTATATTTTATTTCCTGAGAGATGACATAGAACACCATTGTCTGAGATTGTGAATTTCCTTACAGAGGGATCATTGAAGCACCCGTTGTTCATAAAATACTCTGTCATGCTGAAGACAAAACTATCAAATGTTATTAAAATTGAGTTATCTCAAGTCAGGCTTTACATTTCCAAATAGAAATAGTGAACTACAATGTGTCAGAGCTCTAAATTTCATTACCACCGCAGGTGTCATCATTTGGTACCTAGGACTAGTGCTTGTGATAACTATATCATACACCTCCAAAGGAAAGAGCAGACATGTTCACTGAAAACATTCTTCTATGTCTAAAGTAGTACAATATTTGAGCAGTTCAGCCTAAGAATGAAAAAATATATAGAGAAATACTGAGGTCAAGGCTGTGATGATTTTCACATTACTCACAATTAAAAGTAGAAATTTCAGGAAAGCATTTTTAGATATTATAGTATCAGGAAAATATAAGGAAAGAAAATTAGCTCAGAATGTTTCAATCTGACATTGGGCTAGCAAAATAATATGCAAAATAATATCTATTATTAATATCTAATATCTATATTTAAAATAATAGAATAATATCTATTATGATTATAATCGTATAACGTTTCCTTATCTCTGGCAAAATATCTGCTCTTTTTTTTTCTTTTTTTTTTGTTTTTTTTTTTTTGAGATGGAGTTTCACTCTTGTTACCCAGGCTGGAGTGCAATGGCGCGATCTCGGCTCATCGCAACCTCCGCCTCCTGGGTTCAGGCAATTCTCCTGCCTCCGCCTCCCCAGTAGCTGGGATTACAGGCAAACGCCACCATGCCCAGCTAATTTTTTGTATTTTTAGTAGAGACGGGGTTTCACCGTGTTGACCAGGATGGTCTCGATCTCTTGACCTCGTGATCCACCCACCTCGGCCTCCCAAAGTGCTGGGATTACAGGCTTGAGCCACCGCGCCCGGCCTAAAATATCTGCTCTTTATGTTATCTCACATCCAATTATATAGTTTAGAAATAGGTGAGAGATACCTGGAATCATCTTTCTTCATTCACAGGCATGTCAAGGTAGAAATCATAATACAATGATATCTATTATTTTATTTATTTTGTAGTTTTATATTTTTATTAAATTTTTCTGTAATTTATTGGGGCACAGGTGGTATTTGGTTGCATGAGTAAGTTCTTTGTAGTTTGTAAGATCCTGTGCATCTATCACCTGAGCAGTATATACTGCACCATATATGTTGTCTTTTATCCCTTGCCCCACTCCCACTCTTCCCCCAAACTCCCCAAAGTCCATTGTATCATTCTTATGCCTTTGTGTTCTCATAGCTTAGATATAATAGCCTGATATAAATTTAGATGGCTAAACATTTATATACCATTAGTAGAATTTCAGTCCAATTCTGATTTCTTAAACTTTTTTTTTTTTTTTGGTACTAGGGAGCACTCTATGTTTATGATTAAATTTTTTAAGAATCTTCATTTAGGGCAAAATATGACTCCTTGTAGTTTTTCTCCCTGGATCCAACATTCCCTTATTGTGTGATAGAATGTCTATTTCCTTCTCATGGACAACTTTAAAAATATGTAAAGAAAATTAATTTTAGCCCCAACCAACTCTCAATCATATCACCCCAAAAATAACCTTTCAAACCACCTTTATCTACTTTTTTCTTACAATAAAGTGTATGGTTTCCTTTTATCACTGTAGTTTTTGATGTGTGCCATTTAAAATATAAGATCTTTCTTTAAAGTTGCTTATAAAGTAAATAGAATACTACAAGTATAGTATTAGGAAGTCTGATTGTTTCTAATACATCTTCTGACCTAAATGGTAAATGCTTATTGTTAAAGCTTCAGATTATAAAAGTTTGAACAGCAGCTCTGTCAAACTATTAGCTAATTCGAATCATTTTTAATTAAATCACTGAAAGTGTTTTTACTTTGAGCTATTATCAAGCCACCAGTTTACTTGATTTCATATTTGTGTAATTGATTTTCTAATCTAAATATAGTTCTTTTCTGTTTTTTTTCTATTACATTTAATTTTGCTTGCTTAGCCAGTAACTTTATTCAAGTTGTTGATAAAAACTCTAATCTGAAAGATCCCAGCAAAACTCTGTGGCACATCCCCAGTGCTAAACTCCAGGTGGGCATCAAGTATTAATCAGTATCCCATGGCATACTTTAAACCTGTTAAAACTCTACCAAACCTTTTGCCATTCTGCTCACAAGAGTATCATGCAAGTCCATCAAATGCCTAGTTGAAACATAGACTCACTATGTTGATGGCCCATATGAGGCCCATAAAGAAAATTCAGAGCACTTAAGAAGTTGCTATGAATCTGTAATCCCATAATTTTTCCTTATCTCTGGTAAAATATCTGCTCTTTATCTTACCTCAAGTCATATTAGAGAATTTAGAAATGGGTGAGAGATACCTGGGATCGTCTTTCCTCATTCATAGGAGTCTCAAGGTAGACATTGTAATGACCGTATTTCATTTTTTTCCATGTCTGTGCCCTTGCGTGATGGCAGCATAGTTGCATGACAGCATATTGAAGAGTCTTCATTACTCACTGCCATGTGCCTTCATGTTCTAGAACTAAAAAATACTATGTTTGGTTCCAGTTAACCACAATTGTATCTGACCTTTTATTCTTTTTTTTCCCCCTAACCATTTATGTTTCTCAACATAAAACACTATCGTCATCATGCCAGATCCCTCTCTAGGATCACTTTTTCCCACCCCGATGCTTTAGAAGGGAGCAGAGAGCTCAGGCTGTCACTAGTCAACTTACCACATCTCATGTTGTTAAAACAATAGGACTCTTCAGGAGATATAAGAATATTATAAGTACAAGGTGCAAAATGTGTGTAGCTATGACACGTTTTAAGATAAGCCATAGTAAATCACATGAAATAATGCTTTCTTGATGCAATATTATTATTGTTTCTTCAACAAAAATTATTTCAATTAAGGAGAGTGTTCAAGGGCTCTCCTGGCTTTCTGAGAAAGCATTCAAAAGATGCACTATATTTCCTAGGGTTAAAAACTATTTTCCTGGGGCTCCTGCCTTAAAACTGTGAAGCTTTCATGCAAAAAGCAAAGCGACTTTTTGTTTTGTTTTGTTTTGAGACAGACTCTCGCTCTGTCATGAGGCTGAAGTGCAGTGGCGTGATCTAGGCTCACTGCAACCTAGGAATTCTCCTGCCTCAGCCTCCCGAGTAGCTGGGACTACAGGTGCATGCCACCACACCTAATTTTTGTATTTTTAGTAGAAATGGGTTTTCACCATGTTGGCTAGGATGGTCTCAATCTCTTGACTTTGTGATCCACCCACCTCAGCCTCCCAAAGTGCTGGGAGCCACCATGCCTGGCCAAGAAAAGCAACATTTAAACAACTGAAATTCTGTACCGTTTTCTAGAATAAAGAGTATAGAAGGTCAGAGGATCTCGATTATTGTTTTAGCTGAAAAAAAAATAATGGAATAAGTTGATCATGGGTAGGTAGATTGTAATTTTATCATTACTTGGTAAAATTGAATTGTTTGGGCCCTGGTAAACCTGTGCTATAAAGCATACAGATTAAAGCTCCTGTTTTTCATTAACCAAACTGAGAAGCACTAATTGTCAGAGAAGAAATGAAGTTTTTGTTCTAGTGACTTGTTTTTGAAAAGTATTTTGTAACAATGCTTATATATTTTCATGTTGCCACATTTACATCTGAGTATTATTGGTGGAAAACACAAATGGCATAATTATTGAAAAATTGGCTTCTCATCGTAATTCATCATGGCTTTTCATCAAACAAAAATACCAAAATGAGAAAAATAAGTGTGTGTTTGACTAAATAAATGTAATAAAATTGTGGTAAAAAAAAAAGTACAAATGATTCTTTGCATTTTCTTTCTTTTCAGTTTCTCTATCTGTCTTGATGAATTGATTCATTGATTGTGGTAGGCATGAGCTTATTATCTAAAATAAGATAGGTGCTTCCCTGACACTGTTTTTGCCCAGAGATGTTGCTTCAAGGCCTTCCATAGGCAGCTTCCAGGGCATCTGGGCATTGATGGGCTTACAGATGAGCTGAGGTGGCAGCTGCAGCACTGCTGGTTATAGTCTTGCTAGTATCCTTTCAACTGTATCCCCTTGGGATAGCGGCTCCTTTAGCTCATCAATGCAACTCTCACTCATGATAATGTTTGTCATAAATGTGACACAAATCCAGTCCCCATGCTGTATCTGCTTATGTTAGTCAATGGAGCCACACAGTGGATTAGAATCACACACGGGGACACTGGAGAATGTTGTCCGCAAGAGACAAAGAGGGCATAAACAGACAGTAAGCATGAATCATTTAATTGAGTGAAGGTTTTTATTTTTGATCTGATACTAAGTATATATTAGGGTTAAAAAAACCCCAAGACTATAAAGGAAACCAGACAAATGGAAGTTATTAAAGGGACCCACAAGTTTCACTACTCAAAGAAAACTATTGTTAAAATTTGGGTTGCCTATAATTCTTTCTGTCTAATGTGCGTGTATGTGTATGGAAAACATACTTGATGATGCAGAGTACCTTATTTAAACCTTTGCTTGGTATAGTAGGCCATTCTTGCATTGCTATAGAAAGTTCCTTAGACTGAGTAATTTATAAGGAAACATTTAATTTGCACACAGTTCTTTATGGTTTACAGGAAGTGTAGTGCTGACATATGCTCGGCTTCTAGGGAGACCTCAGGAAATTTACATTTATGGTTGAAGGTGAAGGAGGAGCAGACATGTCACATGGCAAAAGCAGGAGCAAGAATGACAGTGAGGAGGTGTCACAAACTTTTCGATGACCAGATCTTCTGAGAACTCACTATTGCAAGGACAGCACCAAAGGAATGGCAGTAAACCATTCCCTGAGAAATCCTCACCCATGATCTAGTCACCTCCCGCCAGGCCCCACCTCCAATACTGAGGATTACAATTCAACATGAGATTTGAGGGGGATGTACATTCAAACTATATCAACTACTACTCTCTGTTTAGTTTATTCCAATTGTTTGATCTTATAAATAATTCTGTAGAAGACAGTGTAGACTGAATTGTTCAAACATTTTGTCATATTTCAAGTTAAGTTCCCAGAAGTAGGATTTGTTAAAATTTAAATATTTTAAGACTTATGACACACATATACGAACTAGATGATAAAAGAACTATGTCAGTTTACATTGTGACCATGATACAATGGGATTTTAACAATTTTTTATTTAAATTTTTTTTCTTTGGTAGAGATAAGGTTTCACTATATTGCCCAAGCTGGTCTCAAACTTCTGGGCTTAGTCAGTTATCCGGTCTTGACCTCCCAAAGTGCTGAGATTACAGACCACTAAGCCCAGGCATGAAACAATAGTTGTATAATAAAAAATTCATCTCATTTTTTTTTTTTAGAAAAAGAAAATCCCTCTACTGCTTTACAAAATATTTAATATTTTGCCTGTATTTTACCTGTTCAGTTTCTAACGTGGTCTATATTAACTTCAAAAGCTCTGCAATTGGAATCAAATAATGAATAATATTAACTACATGGCTTAAAACAATGCAAGGAACCCTAAGAAGAGAGCTTAGATTTTATGTAACTATTCAGTCATCACCTACTTATATTCCATTAAGTTGCGAACTCTAAAAACAGGGTTTTTTATTTTAAAAATATTTTTTTATTAAATACCTGTTATATATTAGGTATTTTCTCAATTTCTTGAGAGTGCCAAGGAAAGCAAGATAGAGAGGATTTCAGCTATTATGCATGAGACAGCAAGGCAAGGGGACCAGTTGAGTATCAGGCTCAATGTCATATGTCTGGAATTTATCTTTACACAGATGGTATTTGTAGGTGTATATATAGACCCAGAATAAAGTGAGCTTGGAAATTGATGATTTCACATTAATTTTCTGCATGTCGCATTTGAGGATTGGATTTTACTTTAAGAATAAATAATCTTTTGACAGCCTATGCATCAGAATCTACGTAGGAAATAGTGAATTAGGCATAGCTCGAAGTTGATTATTTATTTCTTTAGATGTTAATATGAAATCATAAAAAGATAATATTTAACAAGTGGATAATTTTATTGCTGGGATGCTTGAAGAAAATACTCAATTATTTTAAATGTTATTAAATCATTTAAAATTGAAATTTGGAGATTTTATTTCCAGAAGAGTAAAACTGAATCATTTGATATGACAATGTCCAGGACAGATTTTCTTAATCAAAACCCTTGTTAGGGAAATTTAACTCCTTATATTACATTTTATGGTTTTTGGTTTTTTTTTTCCTGCCACTATAGTCAATGATAAAAAGTGAATGAATAGAAAAATATTGTCATTTTATTGTCCTCTTCTATTGATATAATAACCAGGCTCTTCTCAAAGAGGCCATTAAAAACTCCCTTAGGGCACTTGAGGTCCTTTTTAACTCCATTTGAGATTTCTTAAATGGAATAAATGAAAAAGTAGGGTGCAGACTTAAAGAAGGCCACCTCGGAGCAGATATGAATGGAAAAATAATTACTTATAAACAGGACAAGTTGATCTAAAATTTGTGTAGATGGGTTAGAGAGTTTTGGTAAACATGTGAGCTCTGGAGGAAGCCTGTTGTGTTCAATCCCTGTTCTGCGCACTGTTCTTTCTTTTATATTGTTAGTTTTCTCATCTACAAAGCAGTGTAACACAGTCACTGTGGTTGCTATGAAGGTTAAGTGAAATAAGACGTAAAGCCCATTTAGCATACAGTCTGACAAATATAATTGAGATTTATAGTACAGGCTCAGAAGTTAGCATTAGTAATAGTCAAGCATCTGGAAATCTCATACTTAATATTAAGAACAAATAATGAAATAGGCCTAAAGACCCAGATGGATTATAATTGTATTATGCTTAGTGCAATAAATTAGACAAACCAGGAATAGAGAGATTGTTTTATTCTTCAAAGCCTTGGAAAGATGGCATGTCACAAAAGCTGTTGAAATTGGTGAGAATATTATACATCAATGGGCAGGAGAGAAAATGAAATAAGACTGGCCACACAGTCATCAATGATGTTTAGGGTATGCATGTTGTTTTATAAGAACATTCTTGTCAACATATGAGAATTGGAGGGTAAAGATTAAAAAAAAAAAGATACCGTGTTATGCAGATTGAGCTCAGCTATACCTACTGCTGACTTTATCACAGTTATAGAAAAGGAAGAAATGGACTTAGTTAACATATTGATAATACATCAGGAAAGTTGAAGCAAGGTTCAATGAAATAAAATACAAAGTTCTAAGAAAAGATTAAAGAGAAGAGATCTTGATATTGCGTATTTTAAAAGGACTGGGCTGGGCGTGGCGGCTCACGCCTGTAATCCCAGCACTTTGGGAGGCTGAGGAAGGTAGACCAGGTGTCAGGAGATCGGGACCATCCTGGCTAACACAGTGAAACCCCATCTCTACTAAAAAAAAAAAAAAAAAAAAAAAAAAAAAAAAAAAAAAGAAAGAAAAACAACACTGGCGAGGATTAGTGAACTCATGCCTGTAGTCCCAGCTACTTGGGAGGCTGAAATAGGAGAATGGGTTGAACTCAGAAGACGGAGGTTGCAGTGAGCCAAGATCATGCCAGTGCATCCCAGCCTCAGAGTAAGACTTCATATCAAAAAAAAAAAAAAAAAAAAAAAAAAGACTGGGACAAAATGCATTTTGCCATACATTGTAAAGGAAATAATGCTAAACCATAGACTAAATAAATACATATGAAAGTAAATTGACACCAAAAATTAGAAGTATATTCATTTTTGGTTTTCTTATATGGATCAGCACAGTCTCTAACGCATGGTCCCTCTTATGAGAAACTTCACATTTATTTGCTCAATATATAATTTTTTAATTTTTTGTATATTAACAAAGAAAAATATATGAGAGTAAAAGGAATAAATGAAATTACTCAACATCAACTGGGAGATGATTTTATCTCTCTGTAAAGCAGATAAAATGGTCAATATATAACTTTAGTCTCTGGGTTCAGAGCAGGGATTCCTAACATGGGGTCAATATTCTTGAGATTAAAATATTTGGTGTAGGAGATGGTCCTTTAGGGAGACAGTTCATAGCTTTCATCTGATTCTCAAGAACATTTATGATCCCTTTCCCCAAAGCTCAGAAACAACTGATCTGGAGAAAGGTAAGTAAATATGGCTAATGCATGCATGAGGCATGTCATTTGTATTTATGAATTAGCTTTTAGTCTAATGGTTTAGAAGAAAGCAGCACTAAGCTCACAAGGGCAGGAGGGCAGGCAGCATATTGAACTGGCTAATATTCAAAAATTAGATGGAAAGAAAGTTCTCTGCAAAAGAGGAAATTCCTCTTGTCAAACAAAAGGAAACTTTAGAATGTACTAAAGAATATGGCATAGTGACAGAAATAGAAAGCTGTCTTCCAAAATAAGCAATGAGGAAAGGACTCCCTATTCAATATTTAGAGTTTATAAGGGGCATAAACAAATTTACAAGTAAAAAACAACCCCATTAAAAAGTGGGCAAAGGACACGAGCAGACTTTTCCAAACAAGGCATATACATGGCCAACAAGCATATGAAAAATGCTCAACATTACTAATCATTAAAGAAATGCAAATCAAAACTGCAAAACTACCATCTCACACTAGTCAGAATGGCTACTATAGACTCCCACACATTAAGAGTGGGAAACTTTAACACCCCACTGCCAATATTAGACAGATCAACGAGACAGGAAATTAGCAAGGATATTCAGGATTTGAACTCAGCTCTGGACTAGGAGAACCTAATAGACATCTACAGAACGCATCACCCCAAATCAATAGAATATATGTTCTTCTCAGCACCATACTGTACTTATTCTAAAACTAGCACATAATTGGAAATTCAACACTCCTCAGCAAATCCAAAATATCGAAAATCGTAACAAACAGTCTCAGGCCACAGTGCAATTAAATTAGAACCCAGGATTAAGAAACTCACTCAAAACCGCACAACTACATGCAAACTGAAAAACCTGCTCCTGAATGACTAGTGGGTAAACAGTGAAATTAAGGCAGAAATAAGTAATTATTTTGAAACCAATGAGAACAAAGACACAACATACCAGAATCTCAGGGACACACTTTAAAGCAGTGTTTAGAGGGAAATTTATAGTACTAAATGACCACAGGAGAAAGCAGGGAAGATCTAAAATTGACCTCCTAATATCACAATTAAAAGAACCACAGAAGCAAGAGCAAACAAATTCATAAGCTACCAGAAGACAAGAAATAACTAAGATCACAGCAGAACTGAAAGAGATAGAGACATGAAAAACCCTTCAAAAAAATCAGTGAACCCAGGAGCCGATTTTTTGAAAAGATTAACAAAACAGACCACTAGCCAGACTAACAAAGAAGAAAAAAGAGAAGAATCAAATAGACACAGTAAAAAATGATAAAGGGGATATGACCACTGACCCAAAGAAATATAAAACTACCATCAGAGAATACTATAATGAGCTCTACACTAATAAACTAGAAAATCTAGAAGAAATGGATAAATTCCTGGACACATACAACCTCCCAAGACTAAATTAGAATTAAGTCGAATCCCTGAATAGATGAGTAACAAGTTCTAAAATTGAGGGTGTAATTAATAGCCTTCCAACCAAAAAAAAAGCCCAGGACCAGACAGATTCACAGCCAAATTCTACCAGAGGTACAAAGAGGAGCTGGTACCATTCCTTCTGAAACTATTTCAAATAATAGAAAAAAAAAGGGACTTCTCCTTAACTCATTTTATGAGGCCACCATCATTCTGATACCAAAACCTGGCAGAGACACAATGGAAAAAAGAAATTCAGGTCGATATTCCTGATAATATCAATTCAAAAATCCTCAATAAAATACTGGCAAACCAAATCCAGCAGCACATCAAAAAGCTTATCCACCACAATCAAGTCAGCTTCATCCTTGGGATGCAAGGCTGGTCCAACATACTCAAATAAATAAACATAATCCATCACATAAACAAAATTAATGACAAAAACCATGATTATCTCAACAGATGCAGAAAAGACCTTCTATAATATTCAACACCTCTTCATTCTAAAAACTCTCAATAAACTAGGTATTTATCTCAATAAGAACTATTTATGACAAACCCACAGCCAACATCATACTGAATGGGCAAAAACTGGAAGCATTCCCTTTGAAAACCAGCAGAAGGCAAGAATGCCCTCTCTCACCACTTCTAGTCAACATGGTATTGGAAGTTCTGGCCAGGGTAATCAGGCATGAAAAAGAAATAAAAGGCATTAAATAGGAAGAGAGGAATTCAAATTGTCTCTGTTTGCAGATGACATGATTGTATATTTAGAAAGCCCCATCACCTCAGCCCAAAATCTCCTTAAGCTGATAAGCAACTTCAGCAAAGTCTCTGGATACAAAATCAATATGCAAATATCGCAAGCATTCCTATACACCTATAATAGACAAACAGAGAGTCAAATCATGAGTGAACTTCCATTCACAATTGCTAAAATAAAGAATAAAATACCTAGAAATGCAACTAACAAGGGATGTGAAGGACCTCTTCAAGAAGAACTACAAACCACTGCTCAAAGAAATAAGAGAGGACATAAAGAAATGGAAAAGCATTCCATGCTCATGGATAGGAAGACTCAATACCATAAAGATGGCCGTACTGCCCTAAGTAATTTATAGATTCAATGCTGTCCCCATCAAGCTACCACTGACTTTCTTGAGAGAATTAGAAAAAAACTACTTTAAGTTTCATGTGGAACGAAAAAAGTGCCCTATATCCAAGACAATCCTAAACAAGAAGAACAAAGCTGGAGGCATCACACTATCTGACTTTAAATTATACTACAAGGCTACAGTAGCAAAAATAGCATGGTATTGGTGCCAAAACAAATATATAGATGAATGAAGCAGAACAGAGGCCTCAAAAATAACATCTCACACCTACAACCATTTGATCCCTGACAAACCTGACAAAAACAATAGGGAAAGGATTCCCTATTTAATAAACGGTGTTGGGATAATAAGAACTATTTATGACAAACCCACAGCCAGCATCATACTGAATGGGCAAAAACTGGAATCATTCCCTTTGAAAACCAGCAGAAGGCAAGAATGCCCTCTCTCACCACTTCTAGTTTCCTTCTTAACATGACAACAAAATTTCAACATTTTCAACAGAGAAAAGAGATAATTTATGCTTTTTTGCATGATTCTTCAAAATGTATGATTGTAGTATTCTACAGCACATGTTCTCAAGATACGGGGATTTCAATAAATTCGATATTGCATGATTATCACCAAAAATATGGAAAAGTATGTTGACAGGCGCTACTAAAGTTCTCTACTTATAATTTTATGCAGCTTATTATTTGATTTTTCGAGACTATCTTCAGCTCTGAACAATTCCAACTTTCTTTATAATTCCCATCCCCCATTCTTTTGATACCTGGAGTGTCATTGTATAGGACACAATTATATGTGATATGATTATCAGAATATGACATCTAGCCCCCAAATCTTATGTCACAACATGGGGTCTGTTGGCTTACCTTACTGTAAGTGTATATTTGGAATTCATTCCTATATCAAAATAGCTAACAGTAGCTTAATTCTTTATGGAAGTAACTGCAAACAATTTAACTTCCTCTTACTAACCAAAACTAAACGCACCCCTATTTAAAATTCTGTTACTCAGACACCAGAAATATCATCAGACACTCTACCACCACTTGACCCAAGGATAAGGTCATAGAGGGAGTTAAGAGCAGAACCATGCAGCTCTCTGGATCAGTTGCACTTTTCTCGAAAGTTTGCAAAACTTTTATGAAAAACATATGACCAAGTGAACACCTAGTTTCATCCCCAGGACTTTAAAGGTGGCTTATGCAAGTGGGAAATTTGAAACTTAAACGGTGTATATATCCATATAAATCTACCTATAGGCTAATGCCTATCTGTGGATAAGGAAATTTGGAAAATCCAAAAAAAGTTAACCATGTTATAGAAAAGATGAAGATAAAGCAACCAAGGTAAAAACACTGGAAATACATTACGAGATGTAAAATAATTTTATTTTTAACATTATTCAATATGTTCACTTGCATATTGCTGAAGGGAGAACTACGGTCTTAAAGAAAAAGTGATTGTTCCTGATAGAACAATAATTTATTGCAAAGTACACAGTCTTACAAACACTACCCTTGCTGGAATATGATTAGATTTGTGTTCCATGATGTTTCATATTCTTTCCTACTTCAGAGCCAGTCTTGAAATAAAAATAAGAAAATTCCAGGTCATTTTCAGAGTCCTCTCAGTGCATCTATGTCATTTCCCTGTCCCTGACCTCATCTCAGGATCCCATTGCTGTTATGATTCCAAGTAGATGGGAAACCATCTTCTTGGCTTTATGTAATACCCAGTTTTGTTTCCTCTCTCTCTACTCTGTTTTAACCCAAGATTGCAAGCTGTATTTCTTAGCAATTATTTATTAGTTATATATAAAATACTAGATGTTATTGGTAATAACACATGAGTAACATAAATATTAAAGTTGGAAATGCAGTTGAATTAAAAAAAAATAGTTTATGTAAAATGCAATAAAAAATTCCTACCTTATTGGGAAAATCAGGCCTAAAATAAAGTTCTACACATGATTCCTCTGTCATTTTAGATGATATAAGTTAATATATAATGGAAGTTTGCATTTTATCAGAGGATGATCAAATAAGTGACTTGCTGCATTTGAAAGCCTGATACTAAAACAATCTGCATAGGAGAAAAATGTGGGGAAGGAAGACTTCCTGGTAAGGGTAAAAATAAAGAATTCAAGCCTATAAATAAAGCTGAGTTTGATTTTCTTTCTGTGGAGATATTCTCATATTCTGGGACCATTTTTTAAATAATATTTTTAAAGGAAGTAAAATATACAGAGTGCCAAAGAGAGCAACAGAAACCTCCCAGTCTCCTGAGGCTTTAGGAACACCTGTCATGAAAGGGGGTTTGGGTGACATAGAAATTACAGTGATACAATATGAGTGCCTTTTATTTTTGACAGTCTCTGCATTTATCAATTGCAAATGCAGTGTGTATACAGCCAGCAATTTGTCAAGAAGTGTTGTAGAAATATGTCTGACCCAGATAAAAAGACCTATGTCAAGAAAAGTTTTGTGTATCTGAACTGCATGCTCAGTAATCAAACAGGGAAATGAGAATAACATGTTTCTAAACTTTCCTGGCCATTGAGAAAAGAGGACTTCATATATTGTACAATGCAGATACATACAATCTAAAGTAATAATAAAGATCAGTAAAGACCTGCTCTTACTACAATTTAGACATCACCAGTAGAATTCTCTTCTAAAGTTCCTACAAAGACAACACCTCCTATCTATCTACATTGCATGATTTACAGTCAGGACTAGGGTCTAAATCCAAGCTGAGCAATTTACTGCTGTAATGATTTTAGGTAGTCAGAATTAAGTTTTTCTTTCTTAGCATGTAAAAAAAAAATAGTATCACTTAAGGATTAAGCATAAAGTTGCTGAGTTGTAATATAAGATACATATTTTGCATACATTTAAAATTCTATATAGTTCATGTACACACACACACACACACACACATTTATGCATGCCATGTCTATCTTTCCTACTTATCACTTTTGTAAAAGATGTAGTTTTAAAAATGATACAATGCTCATTACCTAAAAGTATTTCCATATGTGTATATATGGCCATTGTAGATTTCTCTGATAGGTATGACACTCAAATCTCTTAAAAGAATGTTTTTACATTTTTTTAAAGTAATCAACCAATATTTATTTATTTATACAAACTTTAAACTTTCTAATTTTTATTTTTTTAATTAATTGTAATTGACAACAATTGTATAAGTTTATGGGCTGCAATGTGACTTTTTTTCATTTATTTTAGATTCAGGGGCTACATGTTTATATTTGTTACAAGGGTATATTGTGTGATGCTGACATTTGGGGTACAATTGAGCCTGTTATTCAGGTAGTGAGTTTTTTACTCAAAAGGCAGTTTTCCAACCCTTTGTCCCTCCTTCACTGTCCCCACTTTGACGTCCCCATTGTCTGTTGTTCCCATGTTTATGTCCAAAAAGTATGCTTTAAAAAAACAATTAACCTCTTGTAGACTGTGTTCCCTCCTTTATGATCATTCGGTGTAGATGGATGGAGTTTCCTTCATGGTGGCATTTCATTATGCTCACAAAAAAACTATGTTGAAAAGAGAAATTATATAAAATGATTTTTTTTAAAATCAGGAACTTCAGTGAGATAAGTATTGTGCTGCGACAGCATACAATCATTCAATATCCACATTTATTTTCTCCTTTCTCCCTCATTCTATAATAACGGTTCCTAATCAAATTTAAAGTTTTGCCACCTGATGATAGATTGTTATTTCAAACCACATACAGCAAAGGACAGCAAATTGCACTCAGAATTATACAATATTCACTGGGATCGGTATCTTTTATTCTAAGTCGTTTTCCCTTCTGCAACTGTTCTTCTCAGAAACAATGTCTGCCACTACTTGCATACATAGAAGAGAGCAGCTAAGAGTAAACATTGGTTGCACATCATTAATATGGGTATTAATAGTAATAAAGGAAATCTTTTCCAAATAGGGATGTATGTTTGATATTTCAGTAGTTTGGTCCAAAGGAAGAAGAAACAGGAAAGTCTTTGAACACACTTTTCTCTACAGTTTTAATGATGCATTGGGAGAGGGCGAGGCAACAAGAGACACAGAGAAGCAGGTGGAAGGGAAGTAAGGAGGGATGATGAGAAAAGCCGAGTACTGAGTGCTCACTGCTGCCACCCCTCTGTCACCCCCCCCAACCATTCTTAAACACTAATCATTTGTAGCTTTATGGAAAATAAATGAATGCATTTAGAGCAGAAACAGAAAAAAGTACTTGCATCAGCTGTTCATTGCTGTGTAATAAAGTACCCCAAGACATCTGTAGTCACCTTGGGAATGGTCAAGGACACAAGGGGTCATCATGTTTATTAGACATTATGATTGTGAAAATGTACCACAGATGATATACCTCCCCAATATACTAATAAGTGCAACAAAATCAATTGTTTTAATTTGAGAAATCTCTTGATTTGTAAATAGTTCAAAAGCATAATATATTAATCAAATAAATATACTAGAACTTAGCCAGTACATAATCTCAAATAGGAAATTAGCTGTTTTTCAATAGTGAATCCTGTGTAAGGTAGAAAGACATTTATATTGAAAGGGTTGAAATTATTACCCCAAGTCCCCTAGTGTTTAATAACTTAAGGCATAGATTTGGGTGGGAAATTAACAATATATAGTGGTTGGCAGGCCTACAGTGATACAGTAGTAAGTTTTGATAGATAAGAAATTTTGTTGAATTCTGAAATTTACATGACAACATCTATATCAATCTTATGAATATGTCCTATTTGGAGGGAGAAAAGGCATTTAGGAGCTAAACCTGACACAGAATTACTGTCTACTATTATAAATGTTAAATTTAAAAATGTTTTCAAAATAAGAAAGGTATCTCTGAGAAAAATGCGATTAATACCTATTTTAAAACATCAAAATGCCTACATTTTAATTTCCTAAACATATAATTTATTTATTTATGCAACATCCTTATTTACTTGCTAAGTTTGTATCGACGTTACAGGCTTCAATTAAAAAAATGAAGTTGTAAAAAGACCCTGCCACCATGAGAGTCACAGTCTAGTAGAGTCAGTTAAGTAAATTAGTAAAACATGTCATGTCAGATGGTGAACGCCAAGGAGACGGCACAAGGAAGGGAGGAGGGAAACTTTTCTGGTGGGGAGACCTTGCAGTTTTAAGTTAGGTGGTACAGGAAGATGTCACTGAGCAGATGGTATTTGAATAGAGAACTAAAAAATTAAGCCTTAACGTGCCCTGCAACAGGGAGCATTTCAGGCAGAATTGGAAGAGTAAATGCAAGTCAGTTATGGAGGTAGGCATGCATTGGCCAGGTTTGAGCTACAAGAGAGGCCAGTATGCCTTGGGTTAGTGAATGTGGGGGACATTAGTAGCAGGTGACACGGGGAAGAGAGTAGGCACAGAGGAAGGCAGATTGAATGAATGTACAATGGCTAAGTCTTTACAAGACTGTTGGCTGTCATCTGATTGATGTGGGAATCTTTTGAAGGGATTTCAGCACAGGAATGACATAATCTAATTTACATTTTAAAAGGATTATTCTAGTACTATGTTGAAAGTAAATGGTGGCCGGGCGCGGTGGTTCAAGCCTGTAATCCCAGCACTTTGGGAGGCCGAGGCAGGTGGATCACGAGGTCAAGAGATCAAGACCATCCTGGTCAACAAGGTGAAACCGCGTCTCTACTAAAAAATACAAAAATGAGCTGGGCATGGTGGCGCGTGCCTGTAATCCCAGCTACTCGGGAGGCTGAGGCAGGAGAATTGCCTGAACCCAGGAGGCGGAGGTTGTGGTGAGCCGAGATCGTGCCATTGCACTCCAGCCTGGGTAACAAGAGCGAAACTCCGTCTCAAAAAAAAAAAAAAAAAAAAAAAAAAAAAAAAAAAAAGAAGAAAGTAAATTGTGAGTCAGAAAAGAAAGGAAGAAACATCCAGACCATTTAGGAGGCTATTAGAATAATCATATGAGAGACCATGGTAGCCTATACCACAGTAATAGCAACAAAGGTGATGAGAAGTAATCTGTGTTGGAAATATTTCAAAGGTTTGGAAGGAAGCACTCATAAGATTTTTCCAATATCTTGGATGTGGGCTATATTAGCCAACTTATTTATGTTGCATGACAAACCACCTCAAGTCTTTCCCCAAATGTCAGTAATTTACAACAATGAGCATTGATTTCTTGCTCAAGTTATATAAAGCAGCTGTGGGTCTGGTCTGTTCACCTAAAGGTCAGCCTGGAGCTGCTTGACTTGTGCTCATGTTTACCGTGCATCCTAGAATCAAGGCTGTGGGAACAGTTTCAATCACAGAAATGCTGTATTCATTGCACAGGGAGTGGTGCCACAGCCACAGTGAGCAATCTTCTTAAAAGTCCTGTGGGGACAAGCCATACCTGGTTACATTCCATTGCCCCAAGCAAAGTTGACAAGCCCATGTGACTGGGTGGGAACAAACACTTCTCTGGGAGGTCTCCCAGGTCTCTATCTGACAGAGAAGGTAGAAAGCATTTGGCAAGCACAGCACAATCTTTCACGTTGTAAACAAGAGAAACCAAGGCTTTTCTCCTAACGAACTAGAAAAATGAAGTCACTGTCCACCGAGATGGGAAAGACAACAGGTAGAATAAGTTTAAAAACAGACAAAAAATATTGATGGTAATGTGAAACTGATGGGATATTGAAATGATTTTAAACTTCGTAAAAATTTATTATAAGATGTAGAAAACATAAGTTATCCTAGGTCTGGTCACTTGTACAAATGACATGAAATAAGGAACTAGGTCATTTTCATTTGAAGTGAAATAACCACTCAATTCAGAACAATTAACAGGGGGTAATGAAAATACCTGTATTCGTACATGTAGCCCATTTCAAAGTCATATAGTTATTATTCACAGATCATCGGCTACATTTAAGGGATGGCGATATTCAAGCTGTCTTGTATTTCACATCTCTAAGTGTCATAAATATTCCCTTTACTATAGAGAAAGCAAAGAAGTATAAAATCTACACCAAATAATTATCAACATACATATCCCTTGTGTAGATATAGCATTCTGCGACCCTTGTGAAAGTCCTGTTTCACAACGATATATCACATTTCTCACATCACTTAAGCTGCTGGTACATGGGTTTCTGAAGAATTAGTGAGGGTTAATCTGCTTTTGGCAGAGATCAGCAAAATTTGCAAGCATTTTAGCCTCTCCATCAAGACTCATAAAATATTTCGGAAACTACAAGACAAAAAAAAAAAAAAAAAAAAACCAACCCATCCAAGCAGAAAATTAAAAAGCAATCTGCCAGTTCAGTGGAATTCAAACTTTGCTAGGCTTCAAATGCTGGTAAAATGGTTAAATATTCATTCATGATTACCCAGAGACATAAATCTACAGTAGAAACATGAAAAAACAAATACAGACAATGGGGAGGTTGGGAAAGAAAACAGGACTAAATTGTGCATCTTATTGAGCAGGGCTGTTTTCTTTTTAACTTGATTTCTATGAAGATGCTGAAAACTCTGAATTTAGATAAGATGGGGACGAAGAGGGGTATCATCTCCCCAAATTCTGGTTTAAAAGGGACACTTTTTATTCTTTCTTTTTATATTGAATTTCTCACTAAAATTTCCTTTGATTATAGAGTTGCACTGTTTTTCTCACTTGAGAGTAAAATAGTCCACAAAGCTACCACTCATGAAACTCAAAAAATGTTTCTCATGTTGACTATTAATTTCCTAAAAGAAAAACAAAACAATTTGGCTGAGGCTGAGTACAAAACACTACAAGGCCAGGCTGAGTTTATTAAGCCTACTGTGGTAAGGAAGAACACTACCTGGTCAAAGCAGTGCCTTGAAAAGGGAAGTGAGAGGAGGGTGTTTATATAGGTGCAGCTTCTGGGCTGGGTGATTACTAAGGCGTCTTGCAAGACAGAGCACTGGATAAGGCTGAGCAGAGTTCAGAACTTAATACCTTTGGACTGGTGAGCAGAGTGTGGCAAGAGTCTTGACATGATTACATGAGCAAGGTCTTAATCTTGACAGCTAAGCTGTTTACTTGGTTCATGGCCTTATATTCCAGAAGCAAGCAGTTAAATTATCTTTATTGGATTCAGTATTGTTTAACATAGGGTCAGAGAATTGTGCCCATTTCAATACTCAGTTGAGAATTTACCTATTCTGTGAAGTTTTGGGAGAAAACTTCAACCAAGTTTAGAGATATCTGCTCCATGTCCCAAACTTCTCAGATAAGTAAGATTACTCTGGTATCATTCTCTGCCAAACATCACATTAAAAAATGACAGATGCTGAAGCTGGAATTACATTACAATCCATGAAAGGCTGATAATAAAAAGAAATATTACAATGACCCTGTCTTCTTCAGAAGATCAAATAGCAAAGCTATGCAAGACTGCAGAAGCTACTTTATGATTTCTTGGCTCCCATACCTAACATTTTATTTCTTGTCTGGCCTATGAGTCCCAAAATTTGGCACAGATATTGACTCCAAAGAGAGGAAGTGATTAAAATCTACCCCCATTGGTTAGAAGCTGGTCACTACCAGCTTCTAATACTTCTGGTATAGCAATAAAAAAAAAAAAAAAATGCCTCAAACAATATGGCATGCAGTATTGCTCTTTGAGGGCTAACACCAATTAAGGGAATCTGCACATTTCTGTTTCTTTTATTTCTAACTTACTACTAGAAAAATGTTAACTATATTTTTGAGTGGAAATGTTGCTATTACAGAATATGTGTTTCATTATGCAGATCCTATTGTTGAAATGTTTACAAATTTTTATTGACCTAGGGAGTGTTTAATTGTCAAACTTTACATTCCCAAATTGCCATCAAATGTAAAACTTGTCTTTGTCATTTGGATTCTTGATGGCATTTTTTCAGCCTCTAAGAAATCTATAAATTGTAATTGTTCTAAATAACTGCACTATTAATCCCTTTAGTCCCATTTTTTCAGAACATACTGAAATAGAAACAGTCTATCACCTCTGCTTCCACCTGCTTCTCTTCTTCCTCCTTGCACTTCAGAGCTAAGGAATAAATCCAGAATCACTTCTTTCAGGAGAGTGAAGCAAGGGTTTTGGTGAGAGAAGTATTTTATGAGAGAAGAAATCACAATACAATACAGTCACATAGAGGATTTCCTAAACAGTATGTTGCTGTCCCAAGTGAATAAAATGTACCTCATCCTACATTTCCTCGTTCAGGCCTAATAAGAAGAGATTTATCTGCTCTGTGGATTTAGTACTTTAAGATAGTTTACTTTGGACAAAGACCTTTGGAGAAGCTTGATTATATTTTGAGGTTCCCAGTGAAATCAATATGAGGCACATGGCAGTAGGCATCCGCAAAGAGTCTCCACCCCTTCATTCTGCCTCTGTAGGAATATTCTTTACATTCATGGGCTTCCATAAGCCTGATGCTTTCCTATTTTTGTTGTTACTCTGCTTCATTACTGCAAATGTCAGGCGTCTAAGAGTGAGGTTATTAAAGAGCAGAACACAGAGTGATGGGCATTTGTAAAAGATACATATCCAGGGAAGATGCTGCTCTCCCAGTGTCAGCCATACAAGCCGAGGTTTGCCTTCTAATCACTGAGGAAGACAAGGAGGCAAGAAGCACATTATGTCATAAAGACAATAGGAATCTTGCAAGTAAACTTTTCACCAGAAAAGACCTTATTTGACCTGCCTTACATATACTGTTCTTGAATGATTTATTGCCAAAATATTCTTGAATTACCCATATTGTTAATTTAATGTTCTTAGTAACAGAAACTAACCATGAGGTTGATATAACAGAAAATTGCAGTCACCTCAGGGTAGAAATTATTATTTTAATCTAGCCATGAAAATAAACTTTTTTTTTTCAGATGACTCAAGTCCTTAAAAATGAGGTCTAGCATGCCTACCCTAAAGTGGCAGCAAGCCAGGGAAAGTTTGGCAGGGTGTCTCAAGGAAATTAAACACATCCAGCTTCTTTATTCTATTGTCTTCTTGTTTAGTTCTTCTAAAAGTCAGTTTTGATGGGGAACACAAATGTTTGTGTTCCATCAGGTTAATATGATAGAGTGAAATGCATTCTGGCTGGCAGCTAGGGTATACGTGGAGTGCTGAGATTTGAAACAGAAACCACAATTTTAAAATTGACTGCAATAGGACTTATAAAACACATAAATCATACCAAATTACACCAGAATCATAGATGATCTAAGGGTAAACTCTTAAACACCAGCTCATTTAGATCTATGTGTTCAAAGGTAGAAACAAAGATAAACCAATCAGCAAAAACTGCCTCGACTTGTGTTCTAAAGACAACTGTTTCCGTAAAGTTTCTTTATTTGCAAATTCAGACCAATCGCTGCTAAGACCATTTTATCATGTACCTTTGATCCCTACACTCTAAAGGTATCCTTCACTATCTCTCTCCTTTAGAGACCCCCTCTTACTTCCCCTGATATACATTCTCCCTGTCAGGCATTTTAATAAGTCTAACTTTAACTATAATGGTGTTGGTTGCTCTTACCTGGAAGGCTTTGATTTAAAATACTGGAAAGTTAAGAGAGAGAAGTATAAGTAAAAATCAAGTTATTGACAAATAAGCTGTTGAATTATATGATTTGTTTCTAGGATTTTTCTCTAAACATGTATTCAATCAAACTTTCTACAATTTGGAGCTAAGTAACAATATCTTTTAAAACCTTTTTATGGAGGTAGAGAGTAGAGTGGTGATTACAAACAGCTGTGAAGAGGGGGTGAGAGTTGGGGAGATGTTGGTCAAAGCACACAAAATTTCAGTCAAATAAGAAGAATAAATTCAAGAAATGTATTGTACCACATGATGACTGTACTTAATAATAGTGTAGTATTCTTGAAAATGGCTGAGTAGAGTTTTAACTGTTTTTACCACAAAAAATGATAAAAGTATGTCAGATAATGCAATGTTAATTACCCAGATTTAACCATTGCACTATACATATACATATATAAACATCATATACTTAATAAACAACTTTATTTAAGCAAATAGCTTTTCAAGAAAATATTCTCCAGGTGATTCTAATATGCATCCAAATAGGAGAACCTATAAGTTAAAATATTAACATCTTTCAACAAAACATTTTTAAAATTACATTATAAATTACATATATAAAATGCATAGGTCCATGATGAGTGATTTTGACATACATAAACCCCAGTCAAGGTATACCCCACATAGAAAAACATTCCCTTATGCCCCTTTCCATTCAACCCTCTCCCATAAGTATCATTTTTCTATCACCATAGATTAGTTTTGCCTGTCCTTGACCTTCATGTAAGTGAAATCACACACTAGAGCAATTATTAAAGATGACTGACATGAGATCCAAAAATGTCAACCAAGGATGAAAGAGCTTCATCTATGAGAAGCTCTTCAGATACATTTCACTGTAATCCCCTAATTTTTCCACTTGAGATCAACAAGATCACATACCTAGTTAATGGCATAGTTGGGAACAAATTCATTATCTCCTAAACCCTCTTTATTGATGTTCCTTTTATTATTCATCAACATCTTGACAAACGGCAACTAAACTATAAACTTTGAAATATGCCTAAAACCCCAATTCCTACTGCTTCTACCTTAGTTCAGACCTGAGAAATACTTACCTAAACTCTGTGGGCAAACTTCCATACAGTCTCTGTCTTTAGATTCTTATTTGTTTATTTATTTATTCATTCATTAAAAAAAACACACCTTGGGAATTCATAGTCTAATGAACCTCATTTTGCAGACTACCCCTGACTTTATTACATGGATCTGATTATGAAGCCTTCATTGGTTTTAATTATCAGGGTTACAAATATGTGGACTGCTGACTAAATGCAATCCACAGAGCTGATTTTTCTTTCCCATAAAATTAATTTAAAAATTAAATTACTTGCTAATAATTAAAACTGGGACAATTCTGAGTGATAATTTAGTACCCTGACTTTTCTTGAAACATAAGAATGTCTAATGACACTGAGCTCTCAGTTTTCTTCTACAATCACTAGAAACTGAGTAGTGAATATGTTCTTCCATTTATTACCGCCCCAACCAATATCTGACTGTGTTTCTGACAATGTGGCCACATGCAGGCACATTTCATTTATCTATGTCACCTTCTTAGCATATTTAGGCATTTTATATTTGCACCTTTGTTTTCTGAGATAAAATATAAATTCCTTGTCCAGGAAAATAGGGTCTTCACCTTTAAAAGCACATTTTCCACTATATCTTACTGAATGATATCTAGCCTAAAATAATTATTCTTCCCTGCATACCAAAATATGATTGATAACACTGTAGTGATTGGAAATCTAACAATTTTGCTTTCCTTACTTTGTTTCCCATGGAAATAAGGAATACTTATATTTTCCCTGACTTCTTGGGCTGGCTTCCTCACCCCTATGAGGAAAGATAACTAGGATCTCAGTTGATGAGAGATTTAAAGTAAATAGAAAATTAGAGTCTGTATTTAAAGAATAAGAAAAGCAGGGCCTTTACCACCAGAGGCAGAGTGCCTTGAAGGAGTTGATATTAAGTGGGCTGTGTTTCTTTTACCAAGTACTGAGCCAGGCTCTAGGAGACCAATAGTAAAAATGTGGTTCTCGCTAAGGAAAATTGCAAACCACTCTCAGAGATGGGCAAATCACTAGATAGTGTCAACAGAATAGGAATCCTCACAGGGAGGGCACTCATTTAGTTTAGGAGCAGGATATGCTGGGGGACCTGCCATCTGGACTAGAGGAAGTTATTTCTAAATTTGTGAAACTTAGGCCTAAAGACCCAGTACAGATACAGTTAGCAAAGCAAAACGTTGTTTAGGCAGGTGAAGTCACAAAGATAAATGAATAGGGCACCGATTCAAGGTGTCTTTGGGGTAGTTTACCATAGGCACAGAGAAGCTCAATAGGACGAAATATGGAAAGGGAATGATCAGGGGATTTGGAGAAAAATGGAGTGGAACAGAGGTAGGGGATGAAGTCATTAGCCCTTGTCTTTTATTTAATGTGATTTTCTTTCCTGAGGTAGTAGGAGTTATCAAAATATTTTCTGGAAAAGTGTAAGATGACAGAATTATAATGTCAGGTACCGTAAACTTTTCCAAGTTCTCTTTGTGGCACAAAAAACAAGAACTGATTTATTCAGAGGTTTTATGGTAATATTGGTTAACAAATATAGCAAATAGATTGTAAAAATGAAAACAATAGATCATGACATATTCAATCTTGTATTATCAGAACTCATTTAGAAATGGGCATCAGGGGGCTTGTGGCATTCAGAGAAGGCTTTATGTAAGAAATGGAACATCATCCCAAGGGAAACATGGGTGTTGAACTACAGTGAGATTGGGGGTAACACATTTCATGTTAAAAAGTGTGAGGCTGTGGTTTGTTTCTGTGTGTAGCTTAGAGGGGAGACTGATGTTAAGAGATCCTACAATGTGACTGATAGCTATAACAAGACAATAATTTTGAAATTGATTTGGTAGAAAAATTCTGACTCTTCTTGAGCAGGAGAGTGGCCTGATGAAAATGTTTGGATTATTTCCTGTGGCATTCAAGTTTCTAGAATGCAAAGATTGGTATTAGCAAGAGCTGTTGGATGCACAGCAAGATACACTACCAACTAAATAATTCAGAAAATTTGAAGGTTAAAGAACTGAAGAACTGAAGGCATTGCTGGGTAAACAATGTTTCCAGAGTTGAAACCTGAAGCTTGAGTCTCCAAATCACCTGCCCTGTAGGAAAAGTAAGGAAATTAGCTTTCTTTGTAATGGAGCTGCCTCCCCTTCTATTCCTTCTAATTGGTACCACATAAGTTATACTTGGTCTCAGAAATTATCATAATAGGTTGTATTATTCTTTTCTCACACTGCTATAAGGGCATACCTGTTAAGTGGGTCATTTATAAAGGAACGAGATTTAAGGGACTCACCTTTCCACATAAGGGGAGGCCTCACAATCATGGCGGAAGGTGAAGGAGAATCAAAAGCATACCTTACATGTTGGCAGCAAGCAGAAGTGCCAAGCAAAAGCTCCTTATAAACCATCAGCTCTCATAAGAACTCACTCACCATCACAAGAACAGCAGCACTGCTTAACTACACCCATGATTCAATTACTTCCCACTGGGTCCCTCCCACGACACTTGGGGATTATGGGAACTACAATTCAAGATGAATTTGGAGAGGGACATGGCCAAACCATATCACAGGTCATTGTAATAGTGATAGGCTTCTCTGTTTATGTATCCACCTGGAACAGAGAGGGAGACAGGCAGGGGAATGGTTTAGGTCGCAAGCACTTAGTGTGACTTTCCAGCGGCAGTCTAAGTTCAAGTGTGTCCAAAGGTGTGAAAGTCCAAATTTCACAGGTGTACAGGATGTTTAGGGTTTTATTTTTTTTTTCTCGGCTCACTGCAACCTCCGCCTCCTGGGTTCAGGCAATTCTCCTGCCTCAGCCTCCTGAGTAGCTGGGATTACAGGCACGCACCACCATGCCCAGCTAATTTTTTCTATTTTTAGTAGAGACGGGGTTTCACCATGTTGGCCAGGATGGTCTTGATCTCTTGACCTCGTGATCCACCCGCCTCGGCCTCCCAAAATGCTGGGATTACAGGCGTGAGCCACCGCACCGGGCCCGGATGTTTAGGTTTACCGGGACTTATCCTAATCCCAATGGCATCTTTGTTTTGCATAAGAATCTAGTATTCTTATAATCCTTTTCTTTTCTATTATTTCAAAACTTTAATTAAGCCAGAATATGTAATTGTAAATTCATGTGACCTTAAACTATAGTTTTTATTATGTTTCTTCTTAATTTACACATTTTAAGCCATGTTTTTTCGATTTTTTTTTTGTTTTATTTTATTGTGGTAAGAACACTTAACGTGAGATTTATTGTCTTAAATGTTTAAACATATAATTCAGTAGTGCTGACTACAGACACAATGTTACACCGCAGATCTCCAGACCTTCTTTACTCTGCACAACTTAAACTTTATGCCTATTTAAGAGTAACTTATCATCCTTCTTCCTCTAGCTCCTGGAAACCACCATTATGCTCTTTGATTTGACTATTTTAGATACCTCCTCAAAGTGAAATCATGTGGTATTTGTCTTTCTGTGACTGGCTTATTTCATTTAGTATAATATTGTCAAGATTCTTCCATGTTGCATATTGCAGAATTTTCTTTATTTTAAATCTGCATAGTATTCGCTTGTCTGTATATACTACATTTTCTTTACCCGTTCATCCATTAATGAACATTTAGATTGTTTTCACACCTTGGCTATTGGTAATGTTGCTGCAGTAAACATGGATTTACTATTATCTCTTCCAGATCCTGGTTTTAATTATTTTGGATAAATACTCATGGTGGGATTGCTTTATCGCACGTGTGTGTGTGTGTGTGTGTGTGTGTGTGTGTGTGTGTGTGTGTGTTATATATTAAGTAACCTTAAAACTGTTTTCCATAGCAGCTGCACCATTTTGCACTCCCACCAAGACTGTGCATGGGTTTCATATCCTCACAGATACTTGCTCCCTATTGCATTTTTTTTTCAGCTTTTATTTTAACTTCAGGAGTACACATGCAGGTTTGTTACATAGGTAGACTTGTGTCATGGAGGTTTGTTACACAGACTATTTCACCACTCAGGTATTAAGCCTGATACCCATCCGTTATCTTCCCTGATCCTCTCCCTCCCCCCACCCTCCACTCTCTGAAAGGCCCCAGTGTGTGTTGTTTCCCTCTATGTGTTCATGTCTTTTCATCATTTCACTCCCACTCATAAATGAGAACATGTGGTATTTGGTTTTCCATTTCTTTTTTAATTTGCTAAGGATAATAGCCAATGGCTCCTTCCACATCCTTGGAAAGGCACGATTTTGTTCTTTTTTACGGATGTATAGTATTGCATAGTATATATGTACCATATTTTCTTTATCTGGTCTGTTACAGATTGGCATTTAGGCTGATTCCATGTCTTTGCTATTGTGAATAGTGCTGCAAAGAATATACACCTTTGACCCAACAATACCATTACTGGGCATATACCCAAAGGAACATAAATCATTCCATTATAAAGACACATGCCTTTTACTTATTTGATAATTGCTATCCTGAGAGAAGTAAGGTGGTGTCTTATTGTGGTTTTGATGTACATTTTCCTGGTGACTGGAGACAGAGCAATGCTTCATACGCCTTTTGACCCTTATGTGTCATCATTGGAAGAAAGTCTGATCAAGTCTTTAGCTCATTTTTATTGATGTGATTATAATGTTTTTGTTATCATTGGTGTTTTGTTATTGAGTTGGAGTTTCTTACATATTTTAGAAATTAACCTCTTATATAAGATTTGGAAATATTTTCCCATTCTCTATGTTGTTGTTTTTTTCCACATTTTGTTGATTGTTTTCTTTGCTGTGCAGAATTTTAGCTGTATTCCCACTTGTCTATTTTTGGTTTCGTTGTGTGTGCTTTAGGTGTCAGAGTCATGAAATTATTGCCAAGACTAATGTCATAAAACTTTTCCTGTATGCTTATATTTAGGAGTTTTATAGTTTCAGGTCTTACATTTGGGACTTTCATCCATTTTGAATTGATTTTTTTGTATGCTGTGTAAGAGTCCAATTTCCTTTTCTTTGCATATGGATGTTTAGTTTTGCCAACAACATTTGTTGAAGAGACTATCTTTACCCAATTTTATATTTTTGGCATCAAGCCATGTTAACAAGAATTTTAACACTAGACATTTTATAAGAGATGCATATGCTTAGGATGAACAGTTTAAATTACTAAATTGATAGAAAGTAACCAGATTAAGTTATGTTATAAGATGTTTTTACTGTAATACTTTGCTATTTTTAGCATTTCAATTACAGATAAATTCTAATTTTGATTTAATTCTGCCAGAGCAAAATCTATCCTATTTTTTTTTATATTGAATCGATATTACAGAATTCTTCACACAAAAATATCATCATATGTTTTAAATTGCTGTACATAGGGAAAATACATTGTTTTCTATGGTAAGCACGTTATTGAAAACCTTTGGTATTATTAGAAAACCTTAGTAACTATTTTGAGTAATAGTTTAGGCTAAGTCACTTGAACCCTGATTGTGCCTGTAACATTGTGGAATATGCATATATCTATTTGCAGCCTCTCTGGTATAAGGGCTATGACAAAAATTATTACTTAAAAACTATTTTGAGTTTCACAGAAGGAGACTATAATTTCTATAAATTCATGTTAATGTGACTTTGAAGTAGCTTCAAACAAATGTTATTAATTTAGATTTATCCTGTTAACCTAGCGGCACAGCACACTGATCTTTCCCAAGAAAGAGTAAAGGATTGAAAGAACATCAATAAGTAAAACAATCATTTGCTGAAAACTCTTGCCCTGAGAAGCACAAGCCTGTCCAAGTACAACACAACCATATATCAACCTCCCTGTCAAGGATATCACACCTACAGTAGAATCAACACTATAACAGGTTGAGGATGACCTTAATGCTGTGCTATTGATTTTGTCTCCATGTTGTTATTAGTCTGATATTCTAAGGTTCAAAGAATTTGATCCACATGAAGTAAGTATCAAAAAGAAAAGCATGAAACCTAAAAAGCTCCAGTCAAAAGCAATCACTTCTAGTTTTCAAACATAAAAATTAAAGGGATTAATCTTGGATCGATGACATTTAGGGGAACAGGACTAGTAGATTTGCTAACTGTGTTTTTTGAAGATCAATTTAGTTTTTGTGCAAACCTTCATGGCTGATAGAAATGAGTTATCACCCCAGATACCTATGAGTCACCAATCTGCAACCTACAAGTATGGTGACCAGATTCACCTGAGAGTCTTCTGGTAACCAAACTCAACTCATCATTGACATTAAAATGAGACCTTTTAAAATGTAGATTTTAGTGGCAGCAATTCAGAGTTACAGAGTCTAACTTTATAGCAGTAAAGTCCATTAATCTTTTCTTTTTCATAAAGTATCCAAGATGGTTCTGATAAAACAAGTGTTTCAGAAACTCTCCTCTGAAAAACATAGAGTTCCTGATTTGGAATCCTGGCTGCTTAAATGAGATATGTGTATGTGTCTATTTTTTCCTTTTCTTTTTCCAAAATGCCAACACTTATTTCCTCCTGTGTATCATGACTGTAACTTGTACAGTTACAGTATTTGTATGTATCACAGTAGATTCTAATTAAGTATTAAGATGTTTTGTATAGTAGACCAAGAACTTCTTTAAGAACTTATTCTCTCTCTCTTTCTATTTGCAATAATCAGCAAATAGATTGTATATAGAGGGTATTCCATAAATTAGCGAATTAATAAGACAAGACACTTGGAACAATTTAGATTTTTTAAATCTGTTCTACAGAACATTGAAGAGAAATATTCAGGGGATGCTTCATGAAGGAAGTGACACCTGAAGAGAATCTGAAATACACTGCAGTCCAGGCAGGGAGGAGAGGTTTATAAGCAGGAGAGGAAAAATGAGAATAATACCATGTTGACAGGTACGATTATGGGAAAATTTGTAAATGGTGGAACGTGTGATTTGATAATGTAAATATTTTAGATTCTTCACCAAGGGGTGATAAGATGGCAGCAGAGTTTTAGTAAGGGACATCGGATCATAATGAATACATTTAGAGTCAAGAGAAGCTGGTATAAGGAAGCTCTGGTCACTGTTTACACCATATAGTGCGAATGTCCTGCTCTGACTCAACTGACTTCAGTTTCAAAATGAATGAAAGAAACCCATGCCTTATCTCTTTTTATATATGTAGTGTTATTTATTTTCTGGTCTATGTATGATCTATACCACAGGACCATATTTGTACTCAGTCCAGCTCTTGAGCAAGCTTTTGTTGTGGGCAGTATATGACCATAAACAAAACTTATTTTTCTCCTCCCCATTTTTATTCTGCCCTCTTTCTTCCTCCTTCCATTTCTCTCCACATTTTCAGAGAAAGAAACTGCATTGATTTACTTCTGAGTTATTCAGCTAATACGATGTAATCATTTTAATGTATATGATGAATAAGAAGATACAGTCTCCTCAATTTCAACTAGAAATTACTGATAGAATAAAAAAATATATTTACATATGTCACTGGAAATAGAAAACAAAATGCAACTGATATAAGCTGGGGTCATGAAGCTTCCTATAATACGTGGAATTCACATCATTCTAAAGGCCACCCAGAAACACTGAAGTATTTTAAGCAACATTTACAACTATGATTATCTATTCATTATAAATTTGTCCTGCCTAAATACTATTGTATAAAGTTTTCTTCCCATGACAGAAACAATAAGGTCCGGAAAAATATTATGATAAAGTTATTCTTCTGCCACATGAATCCTAGATAAAATTTCCCACCCCCAACAGTTCCTCAGTTTTCTCTGATTCAATGCAATTTCATACTTTTACTTTTGCAGCTCAAAAATCTTGGTGCTATTCTTGTTTCCTCTTACTGTTTCTCTCTTAGACCTAACACATTAACTCCACACTACTCTCAAAATATATTCTGGATTTGATCACTTCTAACCAACCAAATTTAAGCTACCTTTAGATTTTCTCACCTGTATTATTATGGTAGACCTTGAAATTCCTGCTTTTGCTTCTACCTACAATATAGCAGCCAGAAATATCCTGTGAACTTAAGTAGGATTATGGCACTTCTTTCCTCAAAACCCTCTAACAATGTTTCTTCGCACTTAGAGTAAAAATCAAAGGCCCTTATTGTGATGTATGAGGCCCTTCTTGGTTTGTGCCCACATTATCTCCCTGCCTTCATCTGTTTTGACTCTTCCCCTCTGCTCTTGGCTTCAGTCACCTGGTCCCCTTGCTTTTTGAACATGCCCTCATTCTCCCGACATTGTACATGCCTGTAATTCGTTCAGCCTGAAAAGCCTTCCACAAATAAATGCATGTCTGGCTCCCTCACTGTCTTCATGTCTTCATTCCAAAGGCCACTTTCCAGTAAAGACTTACTTGGCCAACTAAAATTCTGCCCCTTCTCTCTAAAACTTTTTCATTTTGCCAATTATACTATGTTATTAAGTTGGTGCAAAAGAAATTGTGTTTGTTGATGATAATTGCAAATATCATTTTCTCTACTGGAAAGAAAGCTCTTTAAGGCATATATTTTAGTCTCTCTGTTCACTGTTCTATTCCTGATATATCAGTGTCTGATACATAATAGGTGTTCAGTAAATATTTGTCAAATACATGAAAATATGAAATTATGTTATGATAATATGTGAAATCATTCTAATTATATTTGAAATACTAGAATATATATTTATCTTTATTCTTAAATCACAACATGTAGGAAGTCTATAGAAAACTCCATTTTATTTCTTATATAATCTATGTGATTGGATTTTTTTGAGCTCTGAGAATATCAAATTAGAAGTGTTGATGTAAATGCCAATTAATTTCTATTGGCATGTTTATTTGTTTTGAATGTTTCTCACTTAATGTTTATTGTTAGATATATGCCAATAAAAATTAAATAAAATGGATAAGTGTTTTTCCTATAATGCATCCTATTTAATCATTCACATTTAAAATTTTAAAGGGATTTAATTAGATGCACTTTTTGTCTGTTTTTAGATATAAAGGCCAATTTGCATTCTCTTCAAGGAAAGAATTGGTATTCATAAAAGTTAGACTAATAATTTCATTTAAATTTGAAAGAAAATTTAAATTAATCCAACTTAAGATATCATAAAAAGATTATTATGTGAATATATTTTTTAAGGTTGCTATATCACACAGTGAACATTTTGTTAGAACATTATAAAAATACTGAGGTTTTGTTTCTTAAAAAAAATACATCCTTACTTAAGTAAGTGTGAGCTCTTCTCACTCCCATAATGGAAGTGAGAATCAGGTTATCTGCCTTCTCGTGATCGGCACAGGTTTCCACAAGTGCCAGCTTTAATGAGGTGAATATAAAATTAGGTGATTTGTTCTTATTTGCTGAGGTGAACATTTTTATTGTGTCATTTGGTTTAAATGAATACATTAAATGTTTGAACATACACAGCCCCATATACAACAGTTAAAAAGTTGTTCTTTTGGGCATTCCACTTATTGGTCAGATATCTGTATTAACACCAATTCCTCTCCCTCAAGCTGGTGAGAATACAGCTTAACTAATGTTGAATCTAAGGCTAAAAAGTATCTGCAAACCACTGAAGCCTTATAGTTTGAGGCCACATACTGACCTCCTGTCTTGGCATATAGCTTTACCATTGCTTTTACTTTGAACTAGTGAGATGTGAAGCCCCTAAAAAATTACTTATTTTATAGCTCTAACAAGAGTATTTGTATTTTGTGTGGAAATCATTTTTCAGCCTTAAACCTTGTGTTCATGTGGATTTCAAAATAAGCTGTCTTAAAATACATTTTGCTACATGATAATGAAAACTCATACCAACACATTTTTGGTAACATTTTTTTTTTTTTTAATTTTTATTGCATTATAGGTTTGGGGGTACATGTGCAGAACGAGCAAGATAGTTGCATAGGTACACACATGGCAGTGTGCTTTGCTGCTTTCCTCCCCTTCACCCACACTTGGTATTCATCTTTTTGTAATCGTTTATATTAATAAAATTATAATACATTTTTTAAATGATATTCTTAACCATTTGTATTTCTTTCCCCTACAAATTACTCAAAAGTCCCATGTATTTTTTTTCTGAAATCTTCTGTATTCTCTCTTAGCTTGTTGTATTGTTTTGTACATGAAGATGAAGGATGGTATAATGTTCAAACAATTTTTGGCTCTCTGGGGAGTGTGTGTTTGGTTATTTGCTTTTCTGCAGAGCAGTGGACATAGCACCAGGCTGGCTGTGCTACCAGCTCTTGCTATTATTTACTCAAAAATCTGTGTGCAGGGTACTGACCATAGACAGCTGCCCAGACAGGTGGCATGCACTGCACAGAGTCCCTGAGGCAAGGCAGTGAAAGAGCCAGCAAGACCTTTTTAACAAAATAGGAGTTAGCCAGGGTGAAAATGGGGAAATTACACTTACATAGCACTTGTGTGTCCACAAGTTGCATTTCACCTCCTTTTTTCTCACTGAACTTTATCATCATTCTGAGATTGGCTTAAGTATTATTTGTCCCACTTTCCAAATAAAGAAAATGGGCCTAAGAGAGGTTAAATTATTTGCCAAATAAGAGATAGTAGATGAAAATTTGATCTTCTTACTACAGGCATCTTACTCTTACCTCAGCAACTCAGCCTCCTCTGTTGCTCAGCAGGCCTTGTGGAGTGAAGGACACAGAGATGTCCATTCATGAGTTTCTCCTTCCCACCTTCTTTCTCTTTCAAGGAGCACTGGTACAGTCACCTGAAAAGCTAAAAATGCTTTGTGACTACTGCTACATCAGCAATTCCAGACACACCTTCCCACCCCATCCCACACCTACCTTGAAAAGAAAGCTTTGCTTTAGGTTAACATTAATTAAGTCATGCATTGGACTATATGTAAGACATTATTACCTATCTGTCTGTCTATCTAATCTTCTGTCTCATCTATTTATCGATCTAGTAATATATCTATCATCTATTCTGTATCATCTATTTATTGATCTGTCTAATCTTCTATGTCATCTATTTATCAATTTATCATCTATCGTCTATTCTGTATCTATCTATCTATCTATCTATCTATCTATCTATCTATCTATCTATCTATCTGCCTGTGATCTATCACTTTCAATACCTAATTCACATAAAAGAAGACATGAGGAAGATTGTAGACTGTAGGAGAGGTACACTTACATACATGAACATTTAGAGCACAATAAAAGACTACAAAACATTATTATGTTTAAGAAACCACCATCCAAAAAAAGTGTGTAGGTGAGCAAGTGGTACCACATCTGGGAAAGTTGATTGTGTGGCAGAAAAACAGAGCCTTTGGCACCTGAAGGCCTGAGTACAAATCTTGGCTCTGCCAATTAATACTGGGTGATCTGGAGGGACATGTCTAATTTCTTCATCATACAACTTTTTTTTTGTCTTGCAAAGGGGATGCTAATAGACTCTCCTAATAGAAATGTTGCAAAGACTAAGTGATTACTGTTGTCTGTAAAGCTGAAGCTCATGTGTAGCATACAATACACTCTCAAAAAAGAGAGCAGGGGCTGGGTTCACACCTGTAATCCCAGCACTTTGGGAGGCCAAGGCAGGTGGATCATGAGGTCAGGAGATCGAGACCAGCCTGGCTAACAAGGTGAAACCCTGCCTCTACTAAAATTAAAAAAAAAAATTACTTGGGCATGGTGGGTGCATCTGTAGTCCCAGCTATTCAGGAGGCTAAGGCAGAAGAATGGCTTGAACCCGGGAGGCAGAGGTCACAGTGAGCAAAGTTCGTGCCACTGCACTCCAGCCTGGGTGACAGAGCAAGGCTCTGTCTCAATAAAAATGAAAGAGCAGGTTTCCACACCTGTAATTCTTAATAACCTTCATTAAATAGCAATGTCTAATTATTTTGTTACATAGCAATATTTTGTCAGCAATGTTGATTGGGTTCCAACAAATATTCTTTCAACAAATACATAAAGAAATGCAATATTTCACTGTTATGCATTTTTCTAATGTATAATGTCAGTCTTTCTCAGGTAGTAATTAAAACCTGCTTTGAAAAATACCAGTGTAATCTAAATCTATTATATTCCTTGAAGTACTTAGATTAAGGAGGAGGCAAGAAAACAGCATACGAAGTACAGGGGATTGCATCCCAGACAGATGTGGTCTTGGCTTCTGCATCTGTCTCTTGGTAGCGTTGTGACCTTGGTTGAATTGCTTAATCTCACCTTAAGTGAGAGAAAGTGGGGAAAATAACATTTACCTCACAGTCTGATGGGAGAGGTAATAACATAATGCATTTAAATTAGAACAGCGAGAGTATTATAATAGATGCCTAATAAATATTAATTCCCCTTCTCTTTGTTTTACTTTCTTTTAGTACTCCATCCCTAATTTTCTGATCTTAACACTTCCAGGACAGAAGCAGCAAGACAGAAATACTAAGGCTGTTAAGAAGACCCAGTGAGAAAAACTCATATAGAGAAGACAAGATTGTTGAAAACTCTAATCATTTCACTGAAACTGATGTTTGCTCGAAACAAACATTACTCATAAAAAAATGGCTGCTGTGGTTTATTTAGGAAGCAAAGCTTAATATTTACAAGGGCAGAGAGGGTAGCATAAGAATGAAGTATTAGTGAAATCTGACCTTTGGTGAGCTGGCACTATTTAGTAAATCTTCCTTCCCTCAGTGAAAGGGATTAGCTCCCAGTACAGTTAATTCCACCTGGAAGAGCAAAACCAGAGCTTTAGCCCTGAGGGATATTGCTCTACAAGCCCAGGTTCTTTTCAGATTATTCTGGTTGATTAAACAAAGAGGGAAATAACCCTTTTAAGGTTGTACATATATTAAGAATTGGAGTAGGCATATAAGCATCACTGTACAACCAACAAAAAGTATGTCAAAGCAACATACAATTTAAATTAATGTAGTTGTAAATAACAATGGTTATTTTTCAAATGATTTATTTGATTGATATGCATGTGTTTTTACTCTTCTCCCACCAGTGCCATTAGCTGTAAGGAAAGGATTGTGGACTACACTCACTGCTGATATTTAGATTATGAAGGGAAAGAAACAATAGAGAAGATAAGAAAGGAATTTTAAACAGCAGAGGACTAAGAAGACAGGGCAGTATGTGTTATATTGTTACCCTCCCAGGATGTAGGTCTGGAAAACTAATGGTAATTTTTTGGTGTTAGTGATTAGAACTAAGGGAAGAAAAGGTAACAGGTAAATCTCACTGTATTCTCTAAGGTCATTCCAGAAAACTTGTGTCTTTATAATTAGTCCTATTGTCTATTAGCATATACAGTTAGGAGCTAGTATCAAATTTGTTCAGTGAAATTTATAGAATTAAAGACTTTTAGCACTGCTAAGAGGGCTAATAAGTCATTTAGTTTAGAATTCTCAGAAAGTTAAAAACCTTATGAGAAATTTCCATTGGCTCAAATCAGATGAGAATAAAACTAGATCCTACATGTCTTAATATTCAGCCTAGGAGACTCGCCAGTACTGAACTCTTCTTTATTGACTGATTAACCATTTTCCAACTCACTAATTAGGCAAACCAGAATATTGGTATGTTCCCTGTGTGTGACTGTCTACACTGCAAATTCACCTAACCTAATTGTGTTGTTTACAATTGATACGTTCATTTTTGTTATCCTTTGGTATCCTTAGAGGTGAGAGTTACAGTTCTATTTCCTGATCACACTATATCCTCTCATGTTAAAATGAGGGAAACATCACCACAATCAAATTCTGTAACGCTTTCAAACACTTATTAGCAATCAAACAGATAAAGTAATACAGTCTATCATGTAAGTTTAATTGTCTCAACCTTTTGTGTTTTTGAGTACTGCAACAAATTCCAGGCATGACACTTCACTTAGACAGATGTGACAGCTTTCTATTAGCAGGACCTGGTTATCATGTAGCTGGAATCAGGCCAAATCATCTTCTGGAGAGGTTACTCTTAGGACCTCAGACAATTCACAGCCTGAGGCACTGGGGTAAAGAGTGGAAGTGACACGCTAGGTGGTGGGACACTATGTGCGCATGACAGAGGCCCCACGTGGCATCTTAGCAAGTCCACATGTTTTATGTCACTAATGAAACATTTCAGTAATGAGAAATCATTGCCCCTCTGCATGATGAGAATGACGTTTTTGAAGGTTATCAGAATAGTTGATGTGTTATCAGCATAGATATCAGCTTAGTTGATGTGTTATAAGAATGTTATCAGCATAGATATCAGCATAATTGATGTGTTATAAGAACCACAGCTGGCATGTCCTTTTTTAAACATCACTTTATTTAGGTATGACTGCCATAGAACAAAATTTCATATTTAATGTATTCAACTCGACAAGGTTGGGGATAAATATGGACCCTTAAAACTATCACCACAATCTGTCATAAGCCTGTCCTACTTCAAACTCTCTTTGAACTCTCCTTATGCCTTTTAATTAATTTATTATTATTATTTTGTGGGGGAAGTAAGAACATTTAACATAAGATCTACATCCTTAGCCAATTTTTAAGCATACAACACAGTATTGTTGATCCAAGGTAGATGATGTATCTCTAAGACTTCTTCAACTCGGAAAACCAAACTTTGTATTCTTTGACTAACACTATCTTCTCCCACATCTCTCCTGACTTCACCCCTGGCAAATATCATTCCACTCTCTGCCTCTAGAGTTTAACTATTTTAGATTCATCATGTAAGTGATATAATGTTGCATTTGTTCTGTGTCCGGCTTATTTAACTTAGCACAGCATCTATCAGGTTCATCTCTGTTGCCTGAGTGTGGGATTTTGATTGGCATCTCAAATGCTGACAATCTCTGCAGTATGTTTATTGTATTAGAGATTTTCAAAGATTTGCCAACTGTTCCATAAAACTAAAATGCATGTAAAATAATGTTTTTAAAAATATACAACAAACAAGTTTTAGACAGGAAAAATATATTTTGAGATCTGCACAGCAGAATGACTATACTCAATAACAACATATTGAGTATTTCAAAATAACTAAGAGAGTAGGTTTCATATGTCTGACCATTAAAATGTTCAGTAAGTTAAGTAATGAATATGTTAATTATCTTGATCCAATAATTTCACACTGTGTGTGTGTATATATATAAATATCACATCGTACCCTATAAATGTATATAATTAATCAATTAAAATAATATTAATTAGGCCAGGCACAGTGGCTCACGCCTGTAATCCTAGCACTTTGGGAGGCCCAGGTGGGGACATCACAAGGTCAAGATATCGAGACCATCCTAGCCAACATGGTGAAACCCTCCCACAAAAAAATATAAAAATTAGCTTGGAATGATGGTGTGCACTTGTAGTCCCAACTACTCAGGAGGCTGAGGTGGGAGAATCACTTGAACCTGGGAGGCAGAGGTGACAGTTAGCTGAGATCATGCCACACTGCACTCCAGCCTGGTGACTCTGTCTCAAAAAAAAAAAAAAAAAAAAAAAAAAAAAATATATATATATATATATATATATATATATATATATTTGTGTGTGTGTGTGTGTATAATTTAAAAATAAAAACAGAAAAATCTAATTATTTTATTTCCTATATATAAGGAATTATATAAATTATTGTGAAAAGCTCATATATGGCAGCTTATTTTTTGAATATCACAAGTTTTGTATTTATTTTAATCGTACTTTGAATATATTTCAGCCTTTTGTTAACCATCCATTCTCCTTGTTTTACATAATGTCAAAGACTATTTCATTTTGCTTTGGATAAATAAGTTTTATTTGATGAATGCTGTTGTCATTTAAATTACACACAAAAATAACACAATTACATTAAATAGATGAAACTGAAATTCCCTTCTCCATCCTACACACCCGCACATTTGCATATCTATACTTTAACATGTCCTCTCTTCCCACAAATTATAATTTCAGCCATTTTTTTCTGTATTTAAAATGAATAATTATCTTTCACCAGTTAAAACACCTTTATTTGCTGCAGAAATATTATCATTTTCTAATAAAACAGTAGCAGACATTGCAGTAAATTCCAGCTAGAATTTGGTTATTGTATTAATCTCACTTCCCATCACTGAATTCCTCTGCAGGGTAATTAGATTGCTATCTGATTCTATCTTGCTTCCAACAAGACAGGATGCAGGCAGGAGGAAAGTACGTTAAATAAGCTGTTCTGCTTGATGGCTTCTTTTTAATGTCAATGAGTTTGTGCAAGTACAAATACAATTACATCAATTACTCTGAGTCATTAGAGGTTTAAGAAAGCCAGATTATTATGATGGTGTATATACATATATATACGTGTACATATATGTGTGTATATATGTTTATATATGTATATACATGTGTGTATATATATGTGTATGTGTGTGTATATATATATATATTTGACTAAGAGTGTCTTATAAGTATTTCATATATGGCTAAGCATTTATTCAGCCTTCTCAGGTCCATTCTAAGATGCTGTTGTGTATATCATTCACAGTTATCAACCTAAGCTTTAGTCTAGCTGATCATGAATTCCCTTCAGAAGTCTGTTATATTAGAATAGGAGAAAGAGAGGAAACTTTTGCTTCAAGTGAGTTGAGTGAGAATATGACGGTTTTCATATTTATACAGTGATGTTTGATGTCTTTAAATAGAAGTTCTTGACCTTCCCTTTGTCTTTTTCTAACCAAGAAAATGCCAGCCCCTTCCATTGCCTATCTCGGGCAGCGTTTAGTACTTCTCTCTATTCCAATGCTTTGACATACTCTTCTGTGATTATTTCATAATCTACTGGTCTTTCTCTTTCATGTCAATTCAAGGGACCTTGTCTTATTTTTTATGGTTTCCTTATCAGAATAGTTCCTGGTGAACTGGATTTACTGAATGCTGGAACAATTCCAGGTTTATTGCATAAGGAATTCAGTGAAACCTTCCTTAAGATCACAACTCTAGTGTCAATTATATATTATAAACCCACAATCATAAACATTTTAAGAAACATGTCTGCATTATAATGTCAAAGGTAAAAAGAAATTGCCCATGATCATCCAGGTTGTCTTGACCATCCTTAAGAGTGCCTTCTACATTTCCTTTCCATATTTTCTTTAATAATAGAAAGTTGTGTAGAAGACAGTAGAAAAGGACTCACCCCCTCCATGTCAATAGGCTTTTCAACCACCCACTGAAGGCACTATCTAAATTTTACAACCAGGATTTACCTGATTGGCCAGCATATGTAAAAGGGGTTATTACAAAGGTACGGCACACATGTCAGTGCAGAGAGATCCTTCCGAAACAAGTTACACTAAGGTCAGGTACAGTGGCTCCTACCTGAAATCCCAACACTTTGGGAATCAATGCAGGTGGATCACTTGAGCCCAGGAGTTCTAGACCAACCTGGGCACTATAATGAGGCCCTGTTTCTACATTTTTTAAATATTTAATTAGCAGGTGTGGTGACAAACACCTATAGTTTTACCTACTTGGGAGGCTGAGGCAGGAGGGTCACTTGAGCCAGGGAGTTGCAGGCTGCAGTGAGCCATGACTGAACCACTGCACTCACACTTGGTGACAGAGCCAGACCCTGTCTCAAAACAAAAAACGTAACAAAGGAACTTCACAAAATTACAGTGACCTCCTATTAACTGTAATCAATAATACTAGTGGTGAAAATGATTGATATGAAAATTCCAGCAACTTTTAAAAATAAAAGTTTTTCCTACAATTTTGTTGTTGTTGTTGTTATTTTCGAGAGAGCATCTTGCTCTGTTTCCAGGTCAGAGTGCACTGATGCAATCATGACTGACTGCAGCATGAAGCTCACTGGGCCCAAGGGATCCTCCCACCTCAGCCTCTTGAGTAACTGGAACCACTGGCACACACCACCGTGCTCAGCTCATTTTTGTATTTTTTGTAGAGATGACGTTTTGCAGTGTTGCCCAGGCTGGTCTTGAATTCCTGAGCTCAAGCAATCTTCTTGCCTTGGCCTTCTAAAGTGCTGAGATTACAGGAGTGAACCATGGCACCTGGCCCAAAAACATGTTTGAATCTCCTTGTTTGTAAATCACTACTGACCACTTAAACTTTCCACTGATCACTTAAACAGAGGACTTAAATAAGTTATAAGCTGTTCTGGCTTTTTAATAGATTTGACATAAAAGACTTTCACATCATAATTGATTTATTTTAGATATGAGTGAGTTTTTCTTTTGGGGAAAATGATATTAAAATAAATTTTACTTACATATTTTAAAGGATTTAGTATTTGTTTGATAAAGTTTTAAAAGTAATCTAGTCTTCCATTAATTAAAATTTTTTCTAAGTGATTTAAAAAGTTAGCTTTCAATTTTAAATACCAAATATAGAAAACAGACATGTTAGAGTAATTTACAGAATGTGTGCTTGATAAACGGAACTTAAATTGAGCAAGGAAAAACATGACACATTTAAAGGCAAATACATAATAAATGCTAAAGTGTGCTAGCGATATTTTGACTTTAAAGGAATATTGATTAAATTTATTAAGACTGGGATTTGTCTCAACACTTAATGACAACTATGATTTAACATAAATTATGTTTAACATTACTGTGCATGTCCTTGAAACCTCAGTCAAATTATATCATCATTATCCTTCATTTTTATGAAAATGAAACAAAAAATGCAGTTTCCAAAAGATTTTTTTTTACTAAATCTGTGGCTAATATTGAATTTAAATTTATATGTTTTTTGTTTGATCAAAAAGGAATTTTACACTTTAATTTTTTGAAACTAAAACTCCAAAGCAGTGAGGATATAATTTAAGCCTGCTATTGTATTTATTAGTATTACCAAAATATAATATTTATATGCCTGAACTATACAGCAGATACTCTACTGGGTTTTTAATATACAGAATCACATATACATACTCCCCTAGCTTGTGAGAAAGCACTCTAATATTACAGGCAGAGAATAAAGCTTTAGAGAAGTCAACTTGTCCAAGGTTACATAGCTAGTTGCAGACACAGAATTTTAAATCACTTTTATATGACTCTAAAAGAAAATATGGAAGTTAACTGATTAACTTTGCAGTTAAGTTTGCAGGAATACCCTGTGAAACACAGACCCTCTCCTACAACCAAATGTTTTCTTTTGTTGCTGTTCCTTGAATATGACCAATACTGTCAATTCTGCAACTATATTCTTGCATTTCCTCATGGCTAGAAGGTCTCATTTTTTTTACCCCATCCTTTAAATATTATTTACCCTTCAAAGCCAACTGAAAGCCACATATTCAAAGAAGACTTCCAAAGACCATGACACTATGAACTATCCTATCCCAGCTTTTACCTTTCTCATTTGGGAACTTAAGAGACTCATCTTATGGTAGTATTAATAGTGCATGTCATCGGAACCCTAAGACAGAACATGCTGTCTACTTTTTCATTATCCTCCAGAGAGCATCTTATATAAATGGGCACACAGAAATGATCTAGTCAATATTTATTTACTACCAGTAGCTGGTACCTGGAAACATTCTTAGTAGTCTTGGTTTCCCTGGAGTCTTAATATAATATAGCACAGCCAGAGACCTGTTTGGTTCACAGAATTTAAGTAAACTTCTTGATCTTACGGTGTCCGCTAGCACCATGAGAACAGGCAATGCAATATCTTAAGACCAGTTCAAAGGAATTAATTTTGAGAAAAGCTTATAGAGGTTATGCTACTTTGCCCTTCACAGAATCTTTCATTTCAGCCACAAACCCATATTATCAATTCCCTTCATAAGCTGTAGATGACTTGTCAAGAAAGATAATAACAGTCAGCCAATAAATGGAACATTGTCTCCCTAATTCATTCAGAGATGTTTGCCCATGGATATACTGTCTGGTGATCTTGCCTTATAGCATCTTGGGCCCAGAGATATTGCTGAGCTTCTTGTATTTCCCCTCTCATGTCCAGCATTATATATAAGTCAAATATCCATATTCTGTAAATTCTACACATCAACAAGTGGGCAAACCTGGAGATCCAAGTTCTTATTATTTAATCAACTAATTGGAAAGCAAGTTCTAGCTGATATTTAGAAGTCCTGTTAACATTTTGAAATAAAAGAAAATGTACAATTTCTCAGAAGAAAGGTATTTTGGGAACATGGAGAGTAGCTACACAGAAAAAAGTAGGGCTAATAATGAATTTTTACCTCTTGATATTTTGGAGAGGCAACATTGCTTAGTACATGTGGGCTGGGCATGGTGGCTCATGCCTGTAATACCTGCACTTTGGGAGGCCTAGGTGGGAGGACCACCTGTGGTCAGGAGTTCGAGACCAGCCTGGCCAAAATGGTGAAACCCCGTCTCTACTAAAAATACAAAAATTAGCTGGGCATGGTGGTGCATGCCTATAATCCCAACTACTAGACTAGGGAGGCTGAGACAGGAGATTGCTTGAACCCGGGAGGTGGAGGTTGCAGCGAGCTGAGATTGTGCTAGTGCACGCCAGCCTGGGAAACAAAGAGTGAAGCTCCATCTAAAAAAAAACCCAAAAAACTGTGGTTGAAGTTTTGTTCAACTCTTTATTCTCAATATTACCTTAGACAAATAAAATAATTAACTTCTCTACACCTTTATTACTTTATCTATATCTGTGTCTGTTGGGTTACAGAGAGGGTAGCTATGACAATTGAACTAGATAGTTTCTGGCACAGAGTAAGTATTTAATATGAAACTTTTATATATATTATATGTTAGAGTTATAAATTATGTAACAAATATAGTAGTTTACATAAGTATTATATAATGCAATATGTAATGTTATAGTGTAATATATAGTATATAAATATATAAAAATTAAAATATGTCTAAACATATATTTAGAATAGCTTACTTCAATTTTGTTTGAGGAACTCACTTTTTGGCTGTCCACAACATAAGAAGTAATGGATCATTGGTAGATTTTCAGTCTGTTAATGAATGAATTTCTTCTTTTGCCAATTTTCTTTTCTCTGGGAACACTCAAGGAAAATTAGACAGTTGCTGTATTTAGGCTATTTTCTAATTTGGATTTATAGTCTTGGCCTTAGAAGCCTGACCTCCCTCCTGGCCTTCAATTACATGCTTTTGTATCCTTGTGTCAGAACATATTTTAGAATCCGCAAGTACCATTGATGGTATCTAGGGGTAGGCAGGAATTCATGTGTACTTCCACATATTATGTGTACCTGAAGACAAACGGCAGGATTTATAAACTGAATAAAGTCAGAAATGAGAAGAAAAATAAGATCTAACTCTAATAAAAGCCAATCAGAGTTACACAAAGAGATTGACAAGCCAATAAGTCCAAGGTTCAGATGGCCTTTAGTAAACAGTCCTGGTCATTTTTTGCATCTAAATTAAGTCATAATTATTCCTGAAAAATTTCATTGACAATACCTTGTAATATAGCCTGTGTTGTCTTCCTCCACTCAGGATCATGCACTTATTCCATCATTTGAAATTCATAATTATGAGGTCATTTTTAATTGTGCTTCCTCTGTTCATGGCCACCTTGTCCTTTTCCCACACACCACAGTAGCCCCAGCACAGTGATATCCATCCCCCTGTATTTTTAGTCCTTTTTTTTTGACTTTACACCTACTGTATCCCATGCCTTCATCCCATGATCCATTGCTGATTTAAAAAATTAATATTGGATCTCTTAATGACTCTAGAGAGAGCATTTTAACCTATCCCTTCCATTTTCCTGATGAGAACATAGCTACAAAGTCATGGGTGTCAGACACTGCCAAATATATTTACAAAAACAAATAATGTGTTTATGTTAATGAGTAGTTTACAAAATATGTTTACATATATCATTGAATTTGATCTTCCTAAGAACCCCATAAGCAAATTAGGGTATCTTATTATACCTATATAAGAGACATGTATCTCATATATATATGTACATGTATATATCTATGTATATGTACATGTATATATCTATGTATATGTACATGTATATATCTATGTATATAGATATATACATACATATATATGTATGTATATGTACATGTATATATCTATGTATAGATATATAGTATATAGAGTATATATCTATGCTCTCTCTAGAGTTGTTAAGAGATCCAATATTAATTTTTTAAATCAGCAATGGATCATGGGATTAAGGCATGGGATACAGTAGGTGTAAAGTCAAAAAAATATATACATATATATGTATGTATATGTACATGTATATATAGATATATACATAGATATATACATGTACATAGATAAGAAACTGACATCTAGAATTTAAGTGACTGCACAAGATCACATGGCTAGGAGTTTACCCAAAGTCTAAACTTAGGTCTTCTGACTTCGAATCTTACCTTTTCTTCCACTATAATATTTCCGTCTGCTTTTTCCCTTCACTCTGTCTTACTACTTTCACTAAATTCAAGTTGCCTTTTCCATCTTGGTCAATACTAGAGTTAGATATTTTTAAAGTTAAACACACACATACGACATTAAGGGCAAGATTTATACTTCCAAGGTTTCTGAGAGGTACAGCTTACACAAGGCAAGTCTTTTGTAAGAAACTTTATAGTTCTTCTTATTCATGTGCTGCATACACGTTTTCAATTTCAACTATTGGTATAATTTAGAGAAATTCAACTAAAATGAAAAAAATAAGCATTCCTCTTTAGGCATTTATTCTGTTGATCTGAGAGTATATTCATAGCCATTTTCTTTTTCGTTAATGTTAAATAACAGATCCCTTTCCAGGGATCCTTTCCAAGGATCTGTTACGTGTAGTGCATGTTAGAGTTAATGAGCTAGTACTACAATTTCAGAGATGATAAAGGTACGGGGGTAGGGAACTCACATTGCTATGCTTTCTTATGTTTGAAGCAATTTGCTTTTTTAAAAATAGAAAACCAGTGTAAAGCTAGTGAATAAGACTGATTAGATGCAGAAAACTACTTGTGATCTATAAGTAAATTAGGAAGTTTGTTGCTACAAAAAACATCCCTTCAAAATGTAGGCATATAAAATGATTTTTAAAGTTGTTAGAAGAAATCTGCACATGAGCTGTTCATTTTCTATTTAGAATAAAGGACGTGAATGATTTTGACTCCTTCCTCCCTGTGGCCCATGTCATGCTTCAAATATGAAAGGAAATAAAACTGCAAGCTTTAAGGAAAAGATAAACTCTGATGCCTGCTATATTTGCAGAGTAATCAAGGATTGTGGTATATTTATCCCATTTCCTCACTCCTCCCTTCTTGTTATTTCTCTCTTCCTCATCAAAACACTTACTTTTCACTGAATCCTTGCAAATTAGCCTCTCATGCATATTCACTGGCAGATCACACAGTGATTCTGTAATGGCTGCAGCCTCCTTGCAGTTGAGGCACAGTGGGCCGGGCCCCACCAGGCAGGTTGCCTGTTGCTGGTGTAGGCTCTGGGCAGTGAACATCAGCTTTGTTATTACAGCTCAGTGCTGCCGTCCTTGAATTAGCATCTTCATTCTTTTTAAAGATAACATCATATTTTTAATGAGAGTGAATTCATAGCAATAAATGTTATCTAACGTTATCTAACTCACAACTGGAATTCTCCTAAGGCGAGATAACTTTTCATATTTTTAATGAAGACTCTATCTTTCAATTTCCATGAAGCAAGTGACTAGATATTTTGCTATTTCATAGGAAAATAAAAGACATCTCATAGTAATTTTTTCTTTAAGAATTATTTATCAAGTTTTTAGACTTTCAGTGGAAGGGATTTTATCTTGAAATAATCCAATGAAAAAGTAGAGTATTTCAAATAACCTTGTTGGATTATAACCGTCCCCTTTCAAATTTATTTTTGTATCATCCTCCTAGAAAGATCTTCATTGGGTAAGGATTCTTTTGGACTTTTGCATCTGACTTAACAACTAAAAGAAAAATATCCATCTTCTGATATACACATAAACCTTATGTTTGCTTTGTATTGATGAAATTATGGCTGCTTTTACTTTCACAGAAACTGACTAGACCTACACAGGAAACCTTTGTTATTTCTCTCCTGGTTTAAATGATGCAATATAATTATACTTTGTAGTTCTGAGGAGGTAATAAAATTGCATAACAAAAAAGAAATTGAGCACAAACTTCCGCCACCCTTCTGTAATAAACAGTGTAAGAACAACACTAGACACTAGAATGGTAAGAATGTGTAAGGAATCTTATGAATCATCTAGACTACATCTCTCGCCCAATACAGGAATTTATCTTTTGTCCGTCTTGGCATACTGCCTTCTTTTTCAACAAAAGTTATTTTTAAAAAGTCACATAATAATATGTTATCCCATTTTTTATCTTGAATCACATGTTCAATAAAAAGAACAATTAATAGACTATATGAACACCGTCAACACAATTGTTTAAAACAATAAACAGATTTGAATATCAACTTAATTAAATTTGAAAATATAATAGCAAAAATATTATAGTCTTAATTAATACACTGTAGTTTACCTCTCTGCCTTGTATTTGATGAAGAGAAATTTTAAACTAGAATTATGCTTTGAGATAATTTAGTTTTACTTGAATTTATTGTTGCACTAAATTATCAAGCTATATTTTCTTTCCTGATTAATGTACGTAGTGTCAAACATATATCAGAAAACGCACTAAATCAGCACTTTAACTTTGAAAAATAGTTTTATTATTGCCATGTGGTTTTAAAACTTAGCTTAATTCAAACAGATATAATTTTGATTTGGAACATTTTTATATATTACAGTATTTTTTAAATTTGACAATATAGAAAAGTAGAATTTACTTCAAATTTTTTATTTCAAGATATGTGTATACCTTAATCCAATTAGCACCTAGAGTCCGACCTATTTTGGCATATAGTATGAACAGTCAGAACACCCACATCTTGACCACAGAGGTAATTGGATAGGTCCACCCATGTTGAGTAGAACCAGATGGTTTCTTTCAACTTTGGGCTTTCCAAAAGATATAGTAGAGATGACAGAAGGATTGATGAAAGGCTGAAACCATGCTATGAACAGCATACACAATTTGTTATTGAGAGTTTCTAATTAGGGTAGCAACAAAACCTTTAATCAGATCTAGATGAGGCAGTGTCTCTGGCTGGGTTCTTGTCTGTTTCTCCCCATCCCTTGTCTGCCATTCTCTTAATTTCCTGCAAAGAGGTAGACATTTTAGCCCACCTCTTTTGTTAATACAAATGAGCAGTTTCTTTATATTGTCATTAATTTACTGATCACATAGGATTATCAACCTCTTTCATTGCTCAGTGTTCACATTTTGAAAACACTTTTTCATAGATTATGCTTGCTTCTGTTGCTCTAACAATATTTGTTCTGATGTTCTACTTTAAATTATGCAGGTTTAAAAATCTTATTATTATGCTACATGCTTGTGAAGGCTGCCTATGGAATCTTGATTCAAAAATTCATGGTTTCTGCACTTCTGCCTCAGGAGAAGTTTTACAGATTCTACCGAATTTTGGTAAACAGAAACCAACTTTTCACTAGTGTACTACTAGGAAAACTCTTTCCAAATACAGCAAAGATGTTGGGCTTTGAAACTAAACAGACTTGTGTTTGAATCCTGGTTCCCACGTTTCCAGCTCTATGACCATAACAATTTACTTCCTAAACGTGATGGAGATAATATGGTAAAATATTTATCCCAAAGTGTGGCTGTTAGAATTAAATAAGATTATTTATGGGTGTCCCAAAGCAAATCACAAGTTCTCATCTTGCTTTTTCTGTGTGGTTACTTCTAATGTTGGAAGTCATCACAGTGAAATTCTTTGTGCTATTTTTACCATGGGAATCTTTCTGTTTATCTCTTCCATACCCACTTACATGTATTTCACATTTCACCCTTTATCTTGGGTGAAAAGAAAGAAGGACTAGCTCCTGATATATTCCTCATGGATATTCTCATAAAAATTTGAGCGTTTCTTTTTCAGTAAAGTAAGTTAATCCTTTCAAAATCTCTGATTATTAGCTCAGCACCCCATGGTATTATAGTTCTTTTGGAAAATACTGCAATAATTTTCATTTTCATAAATTCAGTGGAAATCGAATTGTTCTAGGTAGTGTAGCCCAAAGCTTATAGACAACTTCAAAGTGCACAGATATGAAGCAAAAACATTTGTGCTGCTCCTTGTGGATGATACCACAGAAAAAAAGGCAAAAGTCCTATTCAGGTAGGCGGATGGTCAAAAGAGTTTCCTACAGGATAGTATAACGTGCAGTTTTATCTACATTGTTATAACTTCCCTACCTGACAAGACAGTGTCAAGATTTGTTAATGAGATGGCCTCACAAGCGTGTATTTAAATATTTTATGAAAAGCCATTGTAGCTTTCTATGGATCTGACAGTAATGAAATGCATGAGCTCCCAAGGCCTATTTCAGGGGCTACAGGTATATATCTTTTTCCTTCCAAAGACATATCAAGGTGTACAAGTCACTGTACTGACTTGCAAGGACAAGAAATGTGCTTTTTCTCTAATTCACTCTGATATTAGCTATTGGAGTTCTCTTTGCCCCATTTCAGCACTGTTTGTACAGAAGTAAACCCTATTACTAAGGAAAAAAAATCCATTATGGAACCTGAAGTGCTTCAATGCACTGGTCTGTAGACACAGCCATTTATTTATTTTTTTACACTTCTACTTTGATTATCAAGGAGTAATTTGCTGATCAGCAAACACTGGCTAATGTAATATATAACTTTCTCTAATGGAACAGAATATAGTGAGTAGGCATTTTTGAACAATCTGTTTTGATGTTTTGGTCCCACTATTCTAAACTTTGGGGATGCTTGTGTGGAGGTAATGCTTTATCTTGTATCAAATAATTGATATCTGAATCTGTGCTTAGTAAATATCATTTTTTAATCCAGAATTATTTTTTCCTGTACTAAGGATAAAATAAATATTGGAACTTAGATGTTTTTATGAGACATCTAAAAATTGAACCAGGTATATCTCTCAGATTATTTTCATAATAAATGCACACATTTAACACTTGCCTCTTCAAATTCTAAAGGTTATCCTATATGAAATTGTCTATATAGGCTATAGGTTATAAATCTAGATTATCTTTTTAGATTCTGTATGTTGACATGACATGTAAGGACTGATGTTGTGTGAACATTAATCATAATAAAAAATGTGACTTCCCTGTCAGCAATGGATTTGTATTTAATCATAAATATATTAATAATTAAACATTTTGAACATAGCCAAAAATTTGAAATAGGAACGGAAACACTTCGGTAGTAAACAAGAATTTAATTACAAAATACAGAGGTAACATTTTAGCTGACTCATCAGCATTTAGCCAAATAATGAGAAATGACTTAGATTTCAGTTACCTAAAAAATAAATCTAGTGGTGTTTAAGATGTTTAGAAAATAATTTTCCTTAATGAAGAAATAGATACATTTCTACGTTGTAAAAAAGAATGTAAGGAGACGTTTTCTTATAAACCTGGAAAAGATATTCTGGAATCTGTTTTGACTCATCAACTCTATTAGCCTTTTAGTTAAGTATGTGTTTTTAAGAGGATCTCATTCGTGTGCTTAAAATAATACTGTTAGCAGGCTTTCTATGAGCTGTGGAAAGGATCACAAACTGTAATTTGAAGTATTATAATAAGGTATCTCTGCTCACATATAGTGAACATTTAGTAAAATATTTATTGAATGAATGATTATTTTACATCATTGTGACCTGGTATAATGCTATGTTTTCAGATGATATTTAAGTGGAAATTATTTATTCTATTTGGAGATCAACTTTAACTGCACCAAAAAACTGATTGAACATTTTTGTTTTGCTTTCATTTCAGGTACTAGAAAATTACCTTTCATATCATTAATAGTTTATAGGACTTTTGTTTGGGAGGTAGATTTCAAAAAGTTTTGATTTTTGTTATGAACTCTATACCAGTCTTTCCATTTCATGTGCTTTTCATATGTCAACTTACTTATTTTGAAACAAAAACAATGATGCATTGAAATGTTTCTAAAGGAGTTCTGCAGGCAAGAATACTGGGCATTTAAAAATCTTTTTTTCTTTTTCTTTTTTTTTCTTTTTTTCTTTTTTTTTTTTTTTTTTTTTTTTTTCACTCTACTGCCCAGGCTGGAGTGCAGCAGCCGAAAATCGGCTCACTGCAACCTCACCTCCAAGGTTCAAGCGATTCTCCCGTCAGGGATTACAGACATGCACCACCTCACCCAGCTAATTTTTTTGTATGTTTAGTAGAGACAGGGTTTCACCATGTCAGTCAGGCTGGTCTTGAACTCCGGACATCAGATGATTCGCCCACCTCGGCCACACAAAGTGTTGGGATTACAGACGTAAGCCATAGCGCCCAGCCAAAAATCTTTTCAATAAAACATGAGTTCTGTGGGTTTCTTAGAAAAAAATATACTATATGGTTCTTTGAATTTAGAGACACTAAGTACTCTATTGAGGTTTTGACTATTAAAATTCACATTTGCATTTTAAGGTTTATGAGAAGTCAAAAAGTCCAGATGGTTGTTTAGTCTAGACTGTTTAACCTAGAGTTTCCAAAACTTATTTAAGCAGCAAACCTGTTTTTTCTGTATAACTGTGGTTATTGTTTTTGGTATCTCTAAAATCGTCCATAGGAAAGGACACTGAAAAAATCCCTGGGAAAGAAACCAGTGCCTCCTGAGTTTGAAGCCTGGTCCTCCTATCTTTTTCCTGTATAGTCTCAGACTTAGGGATGTCTTTCTTTGGCTAAACCATTTAGTTCTTTCATTTTTTTCCCTTTTTACTTGACCTTTATAATGTGTTGTATTGCTGTTAAACGAAACTACGAAACATGAATAAAACTGAGAAAACCATCAGTCAACTAACAGGAAAGTGCAAGTATTTTCTCATACTAAGGATATTCCAGTGTATCCAGAGAGTTGGGTATGAGAAGGAAGTGAACATGTTCTCCAAAGCCAGGGGATTTTTCCATAAAATTTTTACAGGTAATATGTTGCCATTATGGTTTTCAAGACTACAATGACACTATGTTAGATAAAACAGTATGAAAAGCAATATCATAAAAAAGTAGATAAAAGATGGAGTGATTTTATGTGTTGAATTCCCCAAGATATAATACATTTGGTTTTTTTTCCCTGTAACCTTGGACAAAAATAATGATCTTCTATAAAAATGTGGTTTGTATAATTGGAGTTAGTTCCAGGGGTAAAATGAAAGTTGGAACAAGCAGGAAAAAAAAAGTATGTATGAAAGAGAAGAGGGAAAGGATTGTTTAACAATTTGGTGACATGGATTTTTATGAAATTTGTGTAGATACACTGGAAAAGATGAATTAATGAATGATAGAGCAGTACACAAAAATACAAATATATAATATCAACTTAGGGGTAAATATCAAGTGGCATGTGTCTCTTTGGGTTCTTCTGTTTCTACATTTCACACAGTGCTTTAGAAAAAGACACGTAGATGCATGTGCTCTCCTAAGTTTTTTGTTTGGTTGGTTCTTTTTATTTTTATTCTGCTGCAATAGACATAGTACCATGAGGGAAAGATGAAAGAACTGAATCAAACATTAAAAAGCAAAGACAAACGCTTATACCTTCTGCATCATGTATTAACTAGAAATAACTTCACACAGAGAACCATAGCCAAGTCCCCCAAAACCAGAAGAGCTACCCAAGAACAGGTGGAAGAACACACCCACCTAAGCAGCAAAATAGTGGCAATATTCACCAGTAGGAGTGACAAGCCTGCCAAACCTAGTGATGGCTCATTTTCCAAGATAGAATCTTACACATAGGATTACATAATCTCCCCATAAATTTAACTGTTAATCTAAAGAGGGACAGCTCTTTAGACCTGTTGTTAAAAAACAACAACCTGTAGTAAAAAAACAACAACCTTCCTACAGAGAGTAAAATATATATATATATATGTTACCACCATAGTTAGCAAAAAAGCAGCCAGCCACCAATGAAGAGAACATTCAAGTTCAACATCTATCTTAAATTCTAATCACTCTACTGAACGGCTAACATCACATTGAACTAAGATTTATTATTATTATTATTTTTTATTTTATTTTTATAATTTTTATTGCATTTTAGGTTTTGGGGTACATGTGCAGAAAGTGCAAGATAGTTGCATAGGTACACACATGGCAGTGTGTTTTGCTGCCTTCCTCCCCTTCACCCACATTTGGCATTTCTCCCCAGGCTATCCCTCCCCAGCTCCCCGCCCCACTGTCCCTCCACTATTCCCCCCAATAGACCCCAGTGTGTAGTACCCTCCTCCCTGTGTCCATGTGTTCTCATTTTTCTCACCCGTCTATGAGTGAGAATATGTGGTATTTCATTTTCTGCTCTTGTGTTGGTTTGCTGAGAATGATGTTCTCCAGATTCATCCATGTCCTTACAAAGGACAAAAACTCATCATTTTTGATTGCTGCATAATATTCCATGGTGTGTATGTGCCACATTTTCCCAGTCCAGTCTATCATCAATGGGCATTTGGGTTGGTTCCAGATCTTTGCTATTGTAAACAGTGCTGCAATGAACATTCGTGTGCGTGTGTCCTTATAGTAGAATGATTTATAGTCCTTTCAATATATACCCAGTAATGGGATTGCTGGGTAAAATGGACTTTCTATTTCTAGATCCTTGAGGAATTGCCACACTGTCTTCCACAATGGTTGAACTAATTTACACTCCCACCAACAGTGTAAGCGTGTTCCTATTTCTCCGCATCCTCTCCAGCATCTGTTGTCTCCAGATTTTTTAATGATCACCATTCTAACTGGTGTGAGATGGTATCTCAATGTGGTTTTGATTTGCATCTCTCTAATGACCAGTGATGATGAGCATTTTTTCATGTGTTTGTTGGCCTCATGTATGTCTTCTTTTGTAAAGTGTCTGTTCATATCCTTTGCCCATTTTTGAATGGGCTTGTTTGTTTTTTTCCTGTAAATCTGTTTGAGTTCTTTGTAAATTCTGGATATCAGCCCTTTGTCAGGTGGGTAAACTGCAAAGATTTTTTCCCATTCTGATGGTTGCCAATTCACTCTAGTGACTGTTTCTTTTGCCGTGCAAAAGCTGTGGAGTTTGATTAGGTCCCATTTGTCTATTTTGGCTTTTGTTGCCAATGCTTTTGGTGTTTTGGTCATGAAGTCCTTGCCTACTCCTATGTCCTGAATGGTTTTTCCTAGATTTTCTTCTAGGGTTTTTATGGTGTCCGGTCTTATGTTTAAGTCTTTAATCCATCTGGAGTTAATTTTAGTGTAAGGTGTAAGGAAGGGGTCCAGTTTCTGTTTTCTACATGTGGCTAACCAGTTTTCCCAACACCATTTATTAAACAGGAAATCCTTTCCCCATTGCTTGTTTTTGTCTGGTTTATCAAAGATTATATGGTTGTAGATATGTTGTGTTGCCTCCCATGCCTCTGTTCTGTTCCATTGGTCTATATCTCTGTTTTGGTACCAGTACCATGCTGTTTTGATTACTGTGGCCTTGTAATATAGTTTGAAGTCTGGTAGTGTGATGCCTCCCACTGTGTTCTTTGTGCTTAGAATTGACTTGGCTATGCGGGCTCTCTTTTGTTTTTTTATTTTTGTTTTTTGTTTTTGGTGATGGGACAAAGAAATCTGGTGGGCTGGAGGAATGACAGAAACATTGTTTGACAGTACTATGACCCCAAGCAAAACTCAAGCATATCAAGCACTCTGTGAAATTTCAAAATATCATATTTAATAGAGTTTAAACATGCTGTCCCACATTTGGTTGGAAAGGGACACCTGCAGAAAGACCTGAGAATGATTTAGCAGCAGTGCACACACACAGGAATCAGTTATTTTTACTTATCAGGCTTACAACAGCACACTGTAAGGACTTTACATTCCTGAGGCTTTGGTGTCAAATTTCTTGGGTATAAATCTAGGCTCTGACATTAGCTGTATGTTCTTGGTCAGTTTCCTAAGTAAGTGTTTTTCAATTAAATCTTTTTTCCCCCTTGTTTTGAGACAGAGTTTCGCTCTTGTTACCCAGGCTGGAATGCAATGGTGCAATCTTGGCTGACCACAACCTCCGCCTCCTGGGTTCAAGCAATTCTTCTGCCTTAGCCTCCCGAGTAGCTGGGACTACAGGCATGTGCCACCATGCCCAGCTAATTTTTGTATTTTTAGTAGATACAGAGTTTCACCATGTTGACCAGGATGGTCTTGATCTCTTAACCTTGTGATCCACCTGCCTCAGCCTCCCAAAGTGCTGGGATTATAGGCATGAGCCACCGCGCCCAGCCCCAATCAAATAATTTATTTCTAGGGTTTATCTTATTATTTTTGTTCAATAGGATTGCTAAGAGGATTAAATGATATAGGTGTAAAAAACGCAGGTTAGATTATCTGACTCATAATAAATATGGTTTTGTTTCAGTAACATTAGGTGTTATTATGTTGTCTTAATTGTGTATCTGGAAACTTTGTTTCTGGACACCGTATTTAACAAGAAATAGAGGCTCACTGGAACACGGTAGGAGGAGGGAAGAGACACCTGTCATATAAGATGTGCTTGATAGGGTTTGAATCTGGAGATAAAGACCATATCTAAATGTCATTCCAATCCTGCGATTCCATGATATTCAAATATAGAGTATTTCCCCTTAATCCGCTCACTTCTCTGTCCTGTTAAACAAAACAAAAATAGCATTCATTTTTCTTCATGAAAGTCTGCGATGAGTTTTCTGTGTTTGTTTTTGTTGTCTTATTACCATGAGCTCTACACATACACACGTGTTCAGACACACATAGAATAAAATTATCTAATAATTCTATTTTCAACATAAACTGTTTTAAAGTCAGGCATTCAACATTTATTAATGCCAACTGGTTCATAAACACAACAAAATTTCTTATAAAATATATGTGAAACAGGAATCTAATTTTCTTTCTCTCTCTTTTTCTTTATTACTTTCTTCTTCATTTCTTTTTCTTTTTTTTTTTTTTTTTTTTTTGAAAGCAGTAGAAACAGTAGATAATGACCTAATGATTGATACAATCAGAGAATTTTATCTCAACTACCAGAGGTGGCTACCTGTGGGCTCAAAATCCTTTTCTGAAGCATTGAGTTGCCAAGCAAGGTTGTAAACTCTCTTTCATTCTTCCTATTTTCCCCCTTTTGTTTCCTCTCAGACATTTTTGTGTCAGAGAGTGGTAGGTTTTGACAAAAGGCTAGTGGCGTTGAATAAATAGGTAGAACCCCAAAAGCCTCAGCCTGTATAATAACTGCTCACATTTTACACCCTGCTATTTCAAAAGAACTTTATTTTATTTATTTTATTTTATTTTATTTTTTATGAGATGGACTCTTGCTCTGTCGCCCAGGCTGGAGTGCAGTGGCATGATCTCGACTCACTGCAACCTCCACCTCCTCAGTTCAAGCAATTTTACCTGTCTCAGCCTCTCCAGTAGCTGGGATTACAAGCACGTACCATCATGCCTGGCTAATTTTTGTATTCTTAGTAGAGACAGGATTTCAGCATGTTGGCCAGGCTGGTCTCGAACTCTTGACCTCATGATCTGCCTGCCTCAACCTCCCAAAGGTGCTAGGATTACAGTCATGAGCCAGCACACCCAGCCCAGAAGAACGTTTTAAAACGTTTACACTTTTTAGTAAATATTTACTTGTAATTAATTAGTAATTATTTGGGAATAGATTTTTAAAAAAATAAATACTCAGGACTAATCTAATAATTACATTTATATATTTATGTAAATCTCATTTAAACTGATCTATTACTATATTTAAGTTACTAAAGCAAGTGAATTATCGGTGGTGACTTTTCTTTGGGGAAATTTTAATACTGGAGGAAAAGGCCAAACTGCCAACTGTTAAAACTGAAATATGTTGTCAGTGGGAACAAAGCTTGAAAGAAATGTAACACAGTTTTATTACCAATGTCTCTAAGGCAATAAAAATTTTCCAAACTGGTAGAAAAATATAAGAATGCAACTTCCTAGCAGCCTCATGGCAGTTAATTTTGGCAATTTGTTTTGGGCCATTTTAACCCACAAACATCAATAATGACTGAAATGGCTTAAGTCTTGTCTACCGAAAGGCTTACAGAAAAGGAAAAGGAAGGAGAGAGGGAGTGAATATGGGAGAAGGTGAAGATACACCTTAATCATGATTCAAGGCCACAACATATTCTGTGTACAAATAAATAGGCTTCAACACCTGCTGATGTGTTGGCATCTGGCCTGAAAGCAACCAACATCTGTTTGTAATTTGCAGTGGGAGTCCATGACAGTGAAGAACTGGGTACTGTCACTGAATATACGGCCTTGTTAACATACTAAAAGGATCCAGAAGTGAGATAATGAATGGATAATTTGGGACATGTGACTCCCATGTGATATGGTGATAAGATTTGTTGAGTTTTCTTTCCAGGTTGCAATTAGGGTTTTACCCTGAATCATTATTCAACAGACTTTAAACATTGGAAAGTGCTTCCTAGAGGAAAGCTTATTTTAAAAGAGAATTTTCCCAACGAGTTTATATCTTCCACACTCTTAGAGGATATGTGTTTTATTGGGGTAATAAGGACATTGTACAACAGTTCAAATAAATGTAACCCCCAGTGTCCTTGGGAGATCCCATGGAAAAGAACCAAGGGTCTGAGCAGGAATCACAGTGGTGTTTGCTTCGAGCCTCAAGGCTGGTCAGAAGGATACCTAAGGAGTCCTCCTCCCCTGTCTCTAAAACCCCTGGACTACTTGTGCTTCTTGATTATGGTCCCAATTTTGATATTTTAGGCAGTAACTCACCATTCTGTCACCTTTTCTCCAATATAAGTGCTGATAAAGTTGGTAAACTCCCAGGCCAGAGAGTTGGGGAAGACTTTCCTACATTTCTACTGAGGGAAATGAAGAACTGAGGCATTAGAAGTTCTCTTTACCATTTCCTCATAATCAGGAACATTCCAGAGATGATTTTGTAAAACAGTGCATTTATATCTATCTCAATGGATAATGACCATTTTTATTCTCTGTTATTATTATTTTTAGCTGAAACACTGTATTTACATGATTGATAAAATCCTGAGTGGTCAGGGCTCCACAGTAATAGCTACTGATGGTACATCATTCCAATCAGCCTTTCATTTGGAATTTCCAAATTTAAGAAACGTTACCCATCATTTGATAATCTTATCACCTGCCAATATTCATTTTTGCAAATTTGAAATTTTGTATCTAACTTAGATTGCTGAATTATATCAGCCTAATTAACCAATTCTTATTAGATGATTTTTATTTAATATTTAAAGTGAAGACTATAGAGTGAATTTAGTGATGCTTTTGCTATTTAAAAATAGTACTTAACGAACATAAAAATGAAAATATTGTTCTGAACAGGGGTAAAGAGGTAGGTATATGTGACTTCTGTTGTATTGGCAGTGAAGTTTTTGCCTAACTGCTGAGACTAGATATAGGGCATCCTTCTACAGAGGTTTGCCTATACACATTCCTTTAAAAGTGCACAAGCATTCCTATACACCAATAGTAGACAAAAAGAAAGGCAATCGTGAGTGAACTCCCATTTAAAGTTGCTACAAAGAGAATAAAATACCTAGAAATACAACTAACAAGGATGTGAAGGACCTCTTCAAGGAGAGCTACAAACCACTGCTCAAGGAAATAAGAGAGGACACAAACACATGGAAAAACATTCTATGCTCATGGTTAGGAAGAATCAATATCTTGAAAATGCCCATATTGCCAAAAGTAATTTATAGATTCAATGCTATCCTCATCAAGCTACAAATGGCTTTCTTCACAGAATTAGAAAAACCACCTTAAAATTCGTATGGAACCAAAAAAGAGCCCACATAGCCAAGACAATCCTAAGTAAAAAAATCAAAGCTGGAGGCATCATGCTACCTGACTTCAAACTCTATTACAAGGCTACTGTAATTAAAATAGCATGGTACTGGTACCAAAACAGAGATATAGACAAATGGAACAGAACAGAGGGCTCAGAAAGAATGCCACACAACTACAACCATCTGATCTTTGACAAAACTGACAAAAACAAGAAATGGGGAAAGGATTCCGTGTTTAATAAATGATGTTGGGGAAACTGGCTAGCCATATGCAGAAAACTGAAACTGGATCCATTCCTTACACCTTATACAAAAATTAACTCTAGATGGATTAAAGATTTAAATGTGAGGCCTAACACCATAAAAACCCTAGAAGAACACCTAGACAATACCATTCAGGATATAGGCATGGGCAAGGACTTCATGACTAAAACACCAAAAGCAATGGCAACAAAAGCCAAAATAGACAAATAAAATCTAACTAAACTTAAAAGCTTCTGCACAGCAGAAGAAACTATTAATAGAGTGAACTGGCAACCAACATAATAGGAAATAAATTTTGCAATCTACCCATTTGACAAAGGGCTAATATCCAGAATACATGGAGAACTTAAACAAATTTATAATAACAAAAATGGAAATTAAACAAATTTACAATAAAAAATCAAGAAGTTGGCAAAGGATATGAACAGACATTTTTCAACAGAAGACATTTATGCATCCAGCAAACATGAAAGAAAGCTCATCATCACTGATCATTAGAGAAATGTGAATTAAAACCACATCACACCAGTTAGAATGGAGATCATTAAAAAGTCAGGAGACAACAGACTCTGGAGAGGATGTGGAGAAATAGGAATGTTTTTACACCGTTGGTGGGAGTATAAATTAATTCAACCATTGTGGAAGACAGTGTGGCAATTCCTCAAGGATCTAGAAATAGAAATACCATTTGACCCAGCAATTCTATTATTGGGTATATACCCAAAGAATTATAAATCATTCAGTTGTAAAGACATGCACATGTATGTTTACTGTGGCACTGTTCACAATAGCATAGATTTGGACCAACCCAAATGCCCATTAATGATAGACTGGATAAAGAAAAGGTGGCACATATAACCATGGAATACTATGCAGCCATAAAAAGGATGAGTTCATGTCCTTTTCAGGGACATGGATGAAACTGGAAACCATCATTCTCATCAAATGGACACAAGAACGAAAACCAAACACTACATGTTCTCACTCATAAGTGGATGTTGAACAATGAGAACACATGAACATAGGAGGGGAACATCATATACCAGGGCCTGGGGTTTTGGGGGCTAAGGAAGGAATAACAGGGTGTAGGGGGATTGGGGAAGGATAGCATTAGGAGAAATACCTAATGCAGATGACAGGGCAATGGATGTGCAAACCACCACCATGTCCCGTGTATACCTATGTAACAAACCTGCATGATCTGCACATGTACCCCAAAACTTAAAGTATAATAATTTTTTAAAAAAATATGTGCTGCGTTTTCTCAAACATCTAATTTCTATTTTTTTAAGAAGTTCTAAATTTAAACCACTTCTGTGACTATAGAACAAAATAGTGGTAATAATTATCTAGAATCAAACATATAGATTTAAATAAGACTTCACTGCTTTTATCTAATTATATTTTTTAATTTTTTCATTTCTTGATTACATTTAAAATATGCAACCGGCAAATTAAAAAAAAAAAATGTTCAACTTAAAAAAAGTGTCTTTCTGTTTGAAAAACACACAAAACAAGCTTAGGATAAAAATAAAACTGTTGAATATCTACACAGAGGCCATAAACACGATCAATATTTGTTAAGCAATTTCCTTTGCTCATTAAAAATGCACAAGTTTGAATACATTAATATTTAATTTCATTTTTAATTATGAATACAAGTAAAAATCAAGTATGTTCATTTTTCATGGTTTTTACAAAGTGAAGAGTAAAGTCAGTAATTTTGTCTTCATTATGCGACTCAGAGTTCCTTGGGAGAGATAAAGACCTGTGTATAGATAGAGACATCTGGGCATAGTAAGTAGAAGGAGTAGAAACCCGGGTCAAAGATGTTGCAGCGAAGAAGTCATCATCTGACCACTCTCCATAGATGATAACTTTAATTTTGTATATTTGGTTATTATCCTAATAAATTTAATCATTTGTTCCTAATTTTTAATATTTGTTTCCCCTTTTTACAGTTTTAAAGTACTGCTAAATTATTTTTGTTCATGAAATAATATTTCTAAGTTTTAATATATTTTTTAGGTACCAGAAAGTAAACCCAACAACGTGAATTTAAACTGTGTAATCTTAATTGAGATGATAGTTTTGCCTGGAGCCACTATTAAATCTGTACTTCCTCAAGTGTTAATTAGTAAGTCTGTATTAAATTTTGCTCAGAGAGTATTTGAGGTATTGAATATTTAATTCCTTATTATACAATGTTTGTTGCTTGGATCTTATACCTGCTTCTTAGACACAGGCATGTCATTCACACTCAGCCTCAGGAAGACACTCCCTTAACTAAGATACATAAGAATATTATATACTATTTATTTTTCAAATAAGATAGTTAATTGTTTCAAGTCACATTGTGCTTTTTTAAAAAGAAGGGATTACATAAGGGTTACCATATATTCAGCTTATTTAAATTTTGTTTCTACTATATTTTATTGAATAATTACCATAATTTTGCATTTTCTATATGATATTTTTTATAAATATCCTCCAAACTTAATTTTATCTCTACCTCATAATGAGAAAATTGAAGATTCAGAGACGTGAATCATGTTCAACATCATCTAACCTCTAAGTGCTAAGCTCCAGGATGTGAACTTAAAATTTACACTCTTTACCACACATTATGCACTTATAATTGTGGGTTTGTTACTTGCTATAGACAGCTAGTAAATGTTAATTAAGACAGATTTTTTTTTAAATCCCTGCTCCATTAACTCCCCTTTCAATTATTTATATTTTCAATAACATGCTTCCTATTATTTTCCAGATGAGAAGGCCCTTTAAATAAGTTTCAACAATATAAAACACATGGCCAATCTCCTGAGACTTGGATGTCCAAAATTGTAGCTAACATGTTTTACTTTGTGTTTATTTATTTGTCTACTAAATATATTTTTGCTGAAAAAAAAAAGGTCTGGCCATAATGATATAGAATCACTCTCCTTAGATGATTTTATTATATATTTGATCTAACAGAGCAGTTTCAGGTCTTGATACATTTCACTTGGAAACATAATAGCCAATATCTGATTACTTCGCAAATTTGTTGTTGTTGTTAAACATTTTCTAAACAAGTATTATTTGGCTGAAGACTCAAACAGCTACTTCTTAAATTTCCATTCCTTTCAGAGCTCTATAGAGGAAAGATACAATAGAATCTGTAAACCTAAATAAGCAAACAGCCTCTAGAAATCTTAAAGATGGATTGTATTGATAATCATAATAGCCACCTGTACAGCACATTCTGTTGACTAATGAGAATGTTATAATATGAAGCGCCTCAGACCTCTTTGTGTGCCAAAATGCCAGCCCACTGAGAAGTTAACATTATGGTAAATGGTGTCTGCAACCCTCCAGAAAGCTCCACAAATTGAACAGACTGTTAGCCTTCACTTAAGCTTTCACATCCATCTAACGGGTGCTCTGTTTGCTGCTGACTGCCCACTAGAGACTCACTCATTGAAAGATATGGAGTTTGTCATTCATCATTTCACAAATTTGATTCCAGGAAGAGATTAAAAATTACCCTAGACACAAGCTGTTTAATTTCAACCCCATTCACATGAATCTAACAAACAACCAAAAATACAAATGGCTTTGAGTAGAAAATGAGATGTAATTTTTGGTGCCTCAATATTATGTAATATAAAATTATTTCTATGAAAATAACAGCTTGCCTTGAAGTTTCTTAGCTTACATAATGTTGCAGAGAATAACCCCTTTCACTTCTAACCCACATTCTCTTAAACCTGTTTCTGGTCCTGTTTCCCAACTCTTACATGCTACTTGTATGTAGAAGCTCATGATTCTGCAAGTTTAGATCCAACCACAGCAGCAAGCTCAAAATTCACCCCCAAGCACACTCTTCCCCTCACCTAGCCAAGTATATTTACTATGTTTAAGGCATGTATTTTCTGTAAGCAGTCAAAAAGACAGCATGACTTTTTAGTTAAATACTAAATACTAATGTAGAGTTTTTCTGGTTTATTAATTTATACAATAATTCTGTAGTGGTAGAAATTTAACAAGGGAATTTTATCCATAACCATCAACTCCATACTTCACTTAGATATTCAGAATTATGTGACTTGTTCGTGGAAAGTCACATGCATTATATGACTTGTTTGCTTTATTATTGAAGTTTGCATCTCAAATGATAATTTAAAGGTTTTGTTAGGGAACGTATGGCCGTGACCACATCTTTATATAACTCTTACTGCCTTAATTGTTGCACTGTAAAATAAAATATTTTCTACAATTACAGAATCCTCAAAACAACTCTGAAAAAAATGAGCTATTATCCCCAATTAAAAAGAAAAAAAGATTCAAGAGATTTAGATAAGCTCTTTGGCAAAATCTAAATGCATGGAAGCAAATTAGAACACAAACCACCTTTTTCTGAGCACAAACCATTTTCTGCCTGTTTCATTCTTTTTCCTTTCCGGGCCCACACTTCTGTATGTGTCTGTTTTAACATTTGATGTTTGCTTTATTAAATGCCTGTAATGAAGAATGCTTGTCAATTGAGATCATATTTAGGAAATATTAGAACTGCTGATTTGTTTTATGGTAAATACTATTGAAATGTAAGCTCAAGGAAAGCTTGATATTTTGTATGTTTTCATCACAGCGTTATCTCCATTACCTTGGTCAGTCTGTACTTGGAAAATTGCAGCAGATAGTTAATAAATTTTGAATAAATGGGATGTTTAGATACATTTGGCCAAATGACACTCTCATCTCAAAATTCTGTGAAAAAATAACCCCAAGAAATAAAAGATGACAATTGAAACATTAATTCAGCTGATAGAACCACTTGTCAAATATTACATAATTCAGAGCAATATGACTGAATCAATGAAAGAAGACAATTGAAAAATGAATTCAGCTGTTAGAACCACTTGTCACGCATTACATAATTCAGAACAATATGACTGAATCATAATGAAAGCTAAAATTCTGGGTCTTAAGAACTTTAAACCTTTCAAGGAAAGGCTGGTTGACAAACACACCTTCTGTGTTTAATCAATGCCACAAAACCTACAGACCCAAGAATTGGTAGAAATCTAGACTCATCTTCGGAATGGTAAATTATTCTTGAATTATAATGCCTCCATTGCCTGAGTGACTAAAATACATGTTTCCAGAAAGATCCAGCATTTTTCTACAGTTTATTATATTCAGGAAGAAAATGGAATTTTTATTTTTTCCATCAGATGACAGCAAGGTCAGAATCAGCCATCTCCTAACATACTTTATTTTATTTTATTATATTGCAATAATATGTAATGTTTCAGTGTTATACCAATGAAATAAAATGATAAATTATACTAGCAGTAGTTGAGCATTCCAAGATTATACAAATTAGATTTGGAATTGAAATCTTATGAAAATAATAATATTTTAACTGGTGATAGAATATTGAAAGTGACCTATGCTGAGAGAAAAAGGAGAAAATTTAGGTTACAAAAATATCAGGTGCATTAATCCAACATAATTCTGTAAAATGGTTCTCAAAGGTCAAAGTTCAATGTACTGCAATAAGAAAATGATGACCACTTATAGCAAAAAAATAAAATTAAAGGGATCATTTGAATAATACAATTTTATTTTACTTAGAGACTTTTTCATATAAAATTAGAATGATATTTATGTTTTTAAGCTAATTTAATCATCCATTTTTGCTGTTGTTGAACCTGATGCTAAGGTACAGAGGAAATCATACTTCCAAGTTGATTGCCAAATAATAGTAACATTGTCTAAACCCACTAGGAATTTTTCCAATGCTTTTTTTTTTTATTGCCCAAAATGATGCAGCAAGAATTGATAAGATAAGGATATTCTTACCATGAGGAGTTTACAATCTAGAAATGTGGTCATATCCATAAATAGCTGTAGTACAGTAATGAGTATGGCAACAGTGAAGAAAAACAGAGTGGTCTGGCAATAAGAGAAAATAAGATTTCTGTTCCCTCTAAATAAGCCCTTACTAGATCTCTAGTGAAGGTTAATGGGTAATCAATCTACCATCACACAAAAAAATCTAATCTTGGGTGGGTGACTTCAAGAAAAGATTTCCCCATAGCAAAATCAAGTGTAACATCCCAGAGGCTTTGAGATTGTATTTTCACAACTATTTTGGGCTTTTGCATGCATAAAATATCATACATTTATATCTTTCTGTTACTGTGCTATATTACACAAAAACAACTTGGTTGCGTTTTCTCAAGAGGAAATTTTTGGGTGACCTGAGTTAAAATAGAGGTGATATCATCATTTAAATTCACTTTAAGCAGCCTTAGCAGATACCCCAAAGACACAAGCTATCATCCTAGAGAATGCTGTAACTGCTGATAATAAGGGTCATGCCATAGATATTAAGATGCTACAGGGAGAAAAAATAAACAGTGATGTATAACACAAGCCCTGATTTGAAAGTCACAAGGTCAGACACTTGGAATTGCAGGTGTTGATTTGTGATCAGGATGTTTTTCACATGGACAACTCTAGAAAGCCTTATCCAGGATGCATAACAGCACAAAGTACTAGTAGAATACTGGTGAAATGAACCCAAGCAATGCAGAGACCAGATCACCCTGAATGTGTTCCTATTTTCATAGATTTCACCAATTATAATTAGGTTAGAGAATAAAGCAGAATAAACTTTCCCTATCTCTAAAAAAAAAAAAAAAGTTTTATTTTTGCTTTTATTGTCACTTTTTAAAATGCTGAGTGGCTTTCTAATATCTCATTCTGATCTACAAATATATATATTAATATATTCATGATATTAAGTATAAATATCAAATATATTAATACATGTTTAATACACATAATTTATATATAATACTCATTAATAATAACAAGACATTTTGTTCTCTGCGTTTTAATATCTTGGAGTTAGTTAGCTTGTAGTATGTTACAGGCATGCGTTATCCCCACAAGAGCCTTGGGAGTCATCAGCATGTGATGATAACCATAGCATGGGAGCTGATGGAGTCACTGCTCTGGTGGGAAATGTCTAATGGAAAGAAAAGAAAACTAGGGACATAACTTTGAGAATCTGGTATTGAAGGATGGAAAAAAGAGCAATCTGAAAATGTGACCAAGAAACATCCAGCAGAAATACTGGGAGGAGTCCAGGGTCCTTGCAGTGAAGAGTGCAGGGTCCTTGCTGTGAAAAAAAGAGAATAACATCTCATGCAAGAAAGGGAAGTGAGGCACGGTGGATAGAGACAGCAGCTGTAATCACCACTTGAATTACTCAATTGCAGTGAAATCAGTTTTCAAACCCTAGGAAGGGAAAAGGTGACATGTCTGAGGGTTGAGAAGGGTATGAAGTTGAGCATGAGAATCTGAAGGGAGAATGAGGCTCACAGACTCCTCGTTACCAGAGGAGAGGTGGATTGGGGAAGGTTTGGGCTCAGCTTTTTAATAAACCATTGCAGCTATTTTTAAGACAAATGGAAGAACTCAAGAACAAGAGACTCCTTATAAAATAATTGAAAAAAATATTTTAAATCAGTTCTTATAAAACATTGAGGTGACAAGATTAATCTAGGTCTTGTTACATTTTTGTTTTTCCATTGTTAAGTATAATGCAATTTATATAAATATCAATTTTCTTTAGCATTACTTTTGCATGACCTCAGCCCTTATGCTTTATTCATATTTGCTATTTCTTATAAATGACATAACCCTTTGAAATTCCATTTAGAAAAATACCCTAAAGATATTCTGAGCCATATTTATACACAGTTGTGTAACACTCTCATCCGACTAAAGCTGGTTTTACATAACGATTTGGGATTTAGGTCCTTTTTTATGAATGTATTTTTGAATGCCACTTCCTTTGTAGACAAGTGTATGGGTCTTATATATTTGTCTGTGATGTAGATCATAAATCTAGATTTATAAGGCAACATTAACTCAGGCCCTGGCAGCCCAAGATTTCATATCCATTTTTGCAAGACAAAACATTTCAAAATTACTAATAAACCATAAAAGATACTGACATAGGGAGACTGAAATAATGTGTTAGATGTTATTTTTCAAAGTAAAACAATTTCACTCCTAGGCTTTAGAGTCGGGTGGTGGAGGGGGATGAAACAAAACACTTGTTTAAAATTATGGGCTCTTCCATATTACACTGATACTATTATCTAACACCCCTGAGCTTCAGTTTTCTTATCCATATAATGTGGATAATCATCATTGCACTGAAATAATTCAGTTAGTCAATGCTAATAGAGTGCCTAGTGCATAGTAAAACTATCAGAAGGGTACCTTTGGCTGCAAGTGATGGAAAACCCAATTAAGTTTAGCTTAAACAACTAGGGAATGTATTTGCTGACATAGTTTGGAACATGAGCTTGGGAAACAGTCATGATTGATTTAAGGAGTCCCGTTTTCTTTTCCACAGTGGTTCATTCCTTCATTTGCTTATTGTCTTGGGGATGCCTCTTTTATGTTGGCTAGTTACAGAAATCTGCATTTACATCCTCACACTATATCATTTATCCGAAGGCAGTGCATAATTTCCATAAGCTCTCTCGTCATAGAAAGGAAGTTTCTTCTTCCAGAAGCTGGCCCTGCCTCCACATCTCTCCTGTGTCTCAATGGCCTGACTCTGCTCACTTCTGAGGGAATCCTAATGGCTAGGAGAAAGTCAAGGACTTATTGGCCAGTGTTATGAAGCCAACTATTGCAAAGGTTATGGAATTATCCTTTGTCTACTTAGGGTCACTTTTGGGGTTGTAGGTTGGGACAGATACTTCTGAATCACTGAATGAAGACAGGAATTATCCTCAAAAATATTAGAGTTAAATTTGGAATAATAGTAGGGTGCTGATGAGGCATCAAAATGACAGACATATTTAACCTGTTTTGGGCCCTTTTCTTTCACACCAAAAAAAGAAACCAACGCACAAGTCGCATCTGAGCTGATTCAGTCCATGTACTGGATCAAAATATTTTGGTGGTCCTGAAATTCTTGGCCCAAACTGAGTATCTTTGCTCTCTCTCATCCTCATTTTCAGCAGCTCAGTCTTAAATGAAGTAATGGAGTAAAATGAAAAACTTGTGCAAATGCTTTACAACATATTTAGTTAGGTAAGTTTATCTGAAAAAATAAATTTTCTATATATGACTCTGTTACATTATTCTCCTATGAGTGTCAAGTTATCATAAGAATTCAAAGTTACCAATGAAAAATGAAATTGACAAATTATCTAAAGTAGGCCTAGAAATTTAGAACATCTTAAAAACTCATCTCCACTAAATAAATAAAGTAAGTAAGTAAGTAGCTGGGTGTGGTAGCATGCACATATAGTCCCAGCTACACAGGAGGCTGAGGTAGGAGGATCACTTGAGCCTGGGAAGGTCAAGGTTGCAGCGACCCATGATGATGCCACTAAACTCCAGTCTGGGTGACAAAGTGAGGCCCTGTGTCAAACATCAACAACGAAAACAAAAAAGCAAAATTATATGCCACAAGCTGTAATTTCACACCTGTGGAATATTTTATTTTGCTTAAAGAATGTACTCTAATACATATATCTTGAAATGACAGAAAAATAATATTTTAAAATGTATTTTAGGCTACACCTGAAGATTTAGTTTTCAGTATTCCAAGGACTGTGTAATGGAAGCAAATAAAATTTCCAAGTTTATAGACTAAAGGAGAAGTGCTCTCTTGTAAATTCCCACTCTAAATTCATTAAGATACACGTGGCCTTTCTTTGTAACTTTAAAATATAAAGAAAATTCAGAATACTTAGCCTCATCCTTAATCGAAGTGTAATAAATTACAAACCACACCAAAATCTCCATCTGCTGAAAACTTCTCAAGGTAGGAGAGAGTATATAGTTTACATATGATTCCCTTACAATATTCTATATAGCAAAGTGAATTAATATCAGGCTTAATGTAAAGCATCTATTTTATAATACCATTGAATTTACATACACATGTACACACACTCACCAACACATATAGGGTTTGTTAGGGAAAAAGAAGGAAAACCATCAGATGTGCATTAATCACACACATAAACATGCACACAACTGTATTAACTGGCACACACATCTGTATTAACATCTCACACATTTGCATAAATAACCATAACATTTGTGTTTGAGGGGCACTGTTATTTCCAAACATGTGCTTATACATCACACTAACACTTATTAAGAGCAGTTATCATGATACAAGCCTAGAGGCGATGATGCAGTAATACTCAGGCGTTCAGAACCACACACAGCTGATAGCAAAGCTACAGCTCTAGGCTTAGTCTCTGCAGGTCACACTTAGGGCCTTCAGAGTACCCCTCAATACTTCATTGAACTAGTGCGATTACATGAGGTTAGTAGAAGGTATTTGTGGGAGGCTGTACAAATGCTTCATAAAATGCGATGTTAGCAGTAAAAATAAAATTAGATAATGGATAAAAGCATACAATTACAACAAAAATAATAGAAAACCATTGTAAGTGCAGCTTGGTAAATTTAAGGACCTTTAATGAGACATTTCGAAGTTGGTGACAGTTCGTATGAGAAAGGGTTGCTCCTCTGAAGATCAGATGAGCTAATTAATCAGCATTTGACCCAGCTGGATCTTATCCAGCCTAACTGTTAATGAGCATGTACTGTTTTGCCAGCAAGGGCTGTCTCTTCAAAAAATAATTGTCAGGGTCATTTTTGCTACGAACAAAATCTTATTTTGAAATGTGATAGAATTTTTTTAAAGCAACAACAAGAATGATACAATCATTCTTAAATATTTCTTATTAAAATTGTGGTAGCACCAAACATGAGCATTGTTGGTTTTTTTTAAATGAACTCATTCACTGCTCTTCATTTATAGTTTTACACTGTGAAGTCATACAATGAGAACTGTTTCTTCCAGTTTGCTCTTTGCTGCCACCAGGCTTGATGCCACCAAAGAAGGTGTCTGGGTTCATGCCTATGACGACATTGCCAGGCTGCTCCTCTCTTGGAGCCTATGTCTACACTGGTCTGCCTTTTTATTAGCACCTATTATAGTACACGGCAATTAATTATTAGCTTTAAATATTTTCTAATAGACTCTCAGCTCCTTGGAGACACAAAACTTATTTTTCTCATTTGTATAGCCTCTCAAAATATCTTTGATAAATTTCATGTAAATCCTGCTAGTTCAATGAAGTACTGAGGAGGAGGGGTTCACTCAGAAGGCCATAAACCTAATTTTTAGAGACTAAGTGTAGAGCTGCTGCTTGGCTCTAGGCTGTGTATGATTCCAAACACCTGAGTATCTCCACATCATCACCTTTTAATCAAATTTTAGTGTGATTTATAAGCACATAAATAACACCGTACCCCCACACGCACAAACACACACTACAAATGTCATGGTTATTTATGTGTGTATGTACGATGTTAATATATATGTGTGCATGTTTGTGTGTGTGATTAACATACATCTGATGATTAATTTTCTTTTTCTTTTTTTGGGGGGGATGGAGTTTAGCTCTAGTCACTCAGGCTGGAGTGCAATGTTGCCATCTCAGCTCGCTGCAACCTCCACCTTCCAAGTTCAAGAGATTCTTCTGCCTCAGCCTCTGGAGTAGCTGGGTTTAAAGGTGCATGCTGCCATGCCCAGATAATTTTTATATTTTTAGTAGAGACAGGAGGTTCACCATGTTGGCCAGGCTTGTCTCAAACTCCTGACCTCAGGTGATCTGCCCACCTCAGCCTCCCAAAGTGCTGGGATTACAGGTGTGAGCCACCACGCCTGACCTGGTGATTAATGTTCAAGTAAACCTTCTATGTGTACATGTGAGTGTATGTATGTTTAAATGTCAATGGTATTAGCGAACAGGTATTTTACATTAAGCCTGATATTGATTCATGTTGCCATATAGAATATTGTAGGGAGTCAGCTGTAGGCTATATACTTTCTCTCACCTTCAGAAAATTTTCAGTAGGTAGAGATTTTGGTGTGGTTTGTAATAATTTATTACACTTTGATTAAGGATGAGGTTAAATATTCTGAATTTCCTTAAATTTTAAAGTTACAAAGAAAGGTCACATATATCTTAAATTAATGAATTTAGAGCAGAAATTTATAAGAGAGTGGCACTTCTTCTTTAGTTTATAAATCTGAAAATTTAATTTCATTACATGATCTTTGGAATACTGAAAACTAAATCTTCATGTGTAGACTGAAATACAATATTTTAAAATATTATTTTTCTGTCACTTTAAGATGTATATATTAATGTACATTCTTTAAGCAAAAGAAAATATAACAATATACCACAGGTATGAAATTACAGCTTAATATATATATATATATATATATATATATATATATATATATATTTTTTTTTTTTTTTTTTTTTTTTGAGACGGAGTTTTGCTCTTGTTACCCAGGCTGGAGTGTGATTGCGCGATCTCGGCTCACCGCAACCTCCGCCTCCTGGGTTCAGGCAATTCTCCTGCCTCAGCCTCCTGAGTAGCTGGGATTACAGGCACGCGCCACCATGCCCAGCTAATTTTTGTATTTTTAGTAGAGACGGGGTTTCACCTTGTTGACCAGGTTGGTCTCGATCTCTTGACTTCGTGATCCACCCACCTCGGCCTCCCAAAGTGCTGGGATTACAGGCTTGAGCCACCGCGCCCGGCCCTATATAAATATATTTTTATTTTACTCTGTGATTCAGGCTGAAGTCCAGGGACATAATCACTGTTCATTGCAGCCTCGACCTCCCTAGGCTTAGGTGGTCTTTGGACTTTAGCCTCCTGAGTAGCTGGGACTATGAGTGTGTGCCACCACACATGGGTATTTATTTTTTAAATTTTTTTAGAGACAGGATTTTGCCATGTTGCCTAAGCTGGTCTCCAACTATCTGCCCACCTTGGCCTCCCGAAGTCCTGGGATTATAGGTGTGAGCCACCGTGCCTGGCCTGTATATGAAATTTTGAACCAACGATCTTCCAAGCTCTTTCTAGAAACTGATGTAAAATCACAATTATTTAGTGATCTGATACATTTTAGCTGCTGTACGTAATAGTTGGAATGGATGTACAATATTTAACCACTTTACATTTTAGTTAATAAAATTTCATGTCACTTCAATTCTTTCAGGTCACCTCATTTGCCATCTTTCCTTCGCCTCAGCATCCTTAGATAGCCACAGAACATTTCCCTACCTATTTTCTTTACTTCATTTCACATACTCACAAGCTCCCCCATTCCATTCCTAGAAAGCTTTTGGAATGCTTTATAAAACAGTATGAGCATTATTGTTCTAAGGATGCTATTGAAAGTGGAGTGTAGGTAGGCTTACTATACAAAACAAGGTGTACTGATTGGGGCAACACTCACTGCTATAAAAAAACAAGCCCCCAATACATAATGGAATGTTGCAATTTAAGTGTATGTGTCATTCAAGTGAGGTTTAAATGTGTGTTCCTGGTTTGCAAAAGACTCCCTCGACATGATAGAGGGAGCAGAGTTTTTTGTTCTGTTTTGTTCCTCTGTATCCACATATTACACCAGAAAGAGAAAGAATGGAATAGAGCACAGGAGACTTTCATGAGACTTTGTAGAAGCGTAAGCCCCTTTCACTCATGTTACTTTGTCCAGAACTCAGTGTTCTGACTGTGTCTACTGAGGATGTATTTTAGCTGTGTGCCAGGAAGAAAGAAAAACGGGCTCATATGATTTGACATCTACCTAGCTTTCTGGCTTCATTGGTTTCTCACGTTTTGTTCCCACCACATTGATCTGGGTTTTTTTTGTTTTTTGTTTTTTGTTTTTTGTTTTTCAGTTTCCAGAAAGCACTACAGGGTCAAGACACAGGTTGTTTCTTCTACAAGGAATGCTTCCCACTTTATCTAGGTTACCCAGCTAATTTTTGTGTTTCATTTAGAACTCAATTCAAATATTTAGTTATCAGGGATATCTGCTCTACTCTGACACACATTATTATTCATAACACACAATTTTAATGTCGGTGAGAATTTTTGATGAATATTTATCTCCCCAGGTAGATTGTAAGTTTTTAATGACAATGATCATGCTTGTTCACCTTCCGTTACAACACAGCTCCTATCAAAGTCACTAGAATATGAAATTATTTGTTTAATTAATAAAACTCCAACTCCAACTCTCCACTCTCCAACTCTCAATGACAGCACAGGTTGAGCAGACCTAATCCAAAAAATCTGAAACTCAAAATGCTTCCAAATGCAAAAGTTTTGAGTGCCACCATGACATGATGAGTGAAAAATTCCACACCCGATTTTGTGTGGTAGGTCGAAGTCAAAATGCAGATACACAACACACCAGTTATTCAGCATCCCCAAGGACAAAGAGATCCACTCTGTCTCCCACACCTGTGATATGTTTCTGCACATGCCTTCATTTCCCCGTGCAATCACACCCACAAAGGGTAACACACAGCATCATAGGCAGAGACTTAAAGCTTGCCATTGTTGGTTGTTGTTATTATTGAATAGCTGATACAGGTATTCTGGTGATGTTAGAATACCTGTATCAGTTATCATGGACATATTGTTTTTCTTATATTAACGGTATTTTAGATTTTTTTACTGTTAAGTCCTGACATGTGACTAAGCATAAGAAAATGATTGCTTATTGGTAGCATATAAATTCAGAGTCAAGAATGATGGTGAGACCAAACAACCTCAGATTGTCCACAGGGGTGGCTGAAATATTGTTTTCTGATGGTGCCATGTATACAAACTTTGTTTATTGCACAAATTATTTAAAGTGTTACATAAAATTACCTTCAGGCTGTGTGTATAAGGCATATATAAAGCATAAATTATTTCCATGTTCATATTTGAATTCCATCCCTAAGATATCTAATTATGTATATACAAATATTCCAAAATATGAGACACTTTTTGTCCCAAGCATTTCAGATAAGGGATACCCAGCCTGTACTCTCACACAATGAGGCCTTAACCATAGAAGAAAAACAATAGGTTCTTCAAAATAATTGGTTGTGACATTTTAAGGGTCAAAATAGGTAGCAAATGTGGAGCTGAAACAATGCCATGGGGTTTCACAATGTATTAAAAAAATTGAGAAAATAGCCAAGAATATCTGAGTATGAAAATAGTTGTGGTATTTAGCAGACTATTGATAAAATCTTGATCAAACACCCCATATATGAATGTCAATGCAGAGAATGTAGAGCAATTAGCATGATTTTTACATTCAGTTTGTTAGGCAGAAGAAACACTGCATCCATCATCAACATTCTGAATGTGATGTCACTGTCTATTTTATTGGCTTCTTTCTCCCAACGTGGTATTTACAATGAAGTGATCCCCAAGTTATGCTTTTATTTTCTTTGTGTTCCTCTAATTCTTTGTGGGTGATGCCCACTACTCTTACAGCATCACCTCTCATAAAATGCTCTGGATTTATAATTCCAGTCCTGTCTGTGTCCTGTTTCTGCATTTCCTTTGCTGATCTTTACTTAAAGATGTTCTGAATTCATCTGAAACTTAATCTGCCTCAAATTTAATTTAGGATAACACTTCTCCCTTTCAACATCCTTCTCCTCCAGTATTTTTTTGTATTAATTCAGAGTATCACCATCCATCAGTTATCAAAGCCAAAAGAGTCATTTTTCATTTCCTCTGACCCATTTGCCAAGGGTAAGAAGAAAGAGCTTCAGCCTCTGAGCCTCAGATGTCTGCTTTTGCCAGTTATGCCAATCCAAATCCGGCCATCATGAAACCTGGATGAAAAAACAAAGCCAGTGCCAATGCTGTTCAGTAGGATGGAAAATCTCTGTGGCTTGGTAGCAGCCCAGGTTCCTACAGCGAAAGTTTATTCTGAGCTGAGGATCTCTGTGGCATCTGGTCTTTAGGAGGAGAGTATCCATGAGAAAACAGTCTCCCCAAAGCAGAAAAATGAGAAACACAAGGAAGATCTGGACAAGGCAGTGGTGGAAGTGTCTCCTTTAGATATTTGGTTAGTTCTGGCATTACTGCCTGTGGAACAGGTGGTACCAAAGGTACGACACACTGCACTGTATGCCTGTCTGCTTTCCTGGCTGCTCCAGAGTCTACGGAGAAGCCGGGTTGTTTGTGGGTGCATATGACATGATCTCTGCACCGGAGGGATAAGCCACATGTTGCCCCAATTCTCAAGAATCCAGTCATTCCAGAGATTACTCCTCATACATGAAAATCCTCCAGATTCCTATTTCCTGGTACAGAAAGATTATTTTGAGCAGATAGAACCAATGTAGGAATTCAACTTCAAGCTCAAAAGAATCATCTCCTAGATCAAAGTGAGTGGAAAGAGTGCAGTTTGCCGTTCCAGGCAAAGATATCCATATGTTGTACCAGACTCCTGTGAACTTCAATAGGTATAGTACCAGGTTCAAGAGGATGAAGAAGAGACTCAGAGCCAGTGAATGAAATATGGGGTTTATTGATGGGGACATACTTACAGTCCAGTGGTGGCAGGCTGGACAGAACTGCTAGAGCTTGCAAAATGCACACAGTTTATGGAGGATTTTCACTCAGCATCGTCTCCTTAGCAACCCCCAGGTGGAAACCCTCATTGCTTAAGTTGTTATCGTTGCCAGGTGTGTCTGCCATGCAGTGTCATTCTTGGAGTTTGCTTAAGTTATTGCTGCCAGGTACATCTCTCATAAACCATAGTAATCCAGACCAAGACTGCTCCCTTCCACAGGCCAAAACCTCCAACATCATATTTCTCTGTCCTTTGCAGGGGTATATTTACCCTGTTTATTATTGTTATTATTTATTATTGTTATGTATCCCTGACTGGTGGTACCCTGAAAATCATCCTACCTGAGAGCTTTGTTATTGCTTCCAACGCTGGGGAAGCCCTAAGCTAGACCAGTCCATTAGTGACCATATTTCAGTGAAGAAGGGGGAAGTTGGCTTGGATATATGGTTCATATTGAACCAGCCCTTCATGTTCCAGAGGCTCCCACTAAGGCGATGGAGAAGGGATCAGGAGAGAGGATTGAAGAAAGAAGAGAAACATGTATAAATGTAAAAACTTAAATGTGAGAAATGAATTATAGTCTTGTTGTTAAATTCAAGACTCTTTTTTTGTGCTTTTAAAACAATAATATTCAAGACCCTAAAACCTGCCAGTCCTCACCGTCACTCCATCCACCACTGCCATCTCAGCCCAGAAGCTTCCTGGTTTCTTCACAGAACAAGGATCAGCACCTGGAATGTACCAAGTACTTAATAAATGTTTGGATTGCATGAAACAGTCACAGTCAACTGATACCTCTCTAATAATACTTCCCCATCTCTGTATCTCTGCTCATGCTATTTCTCATTTGCAATGCTCTTCTCTCCTTGTTTCTCCTTTCAAAGTTTTATTTATCTCAACTGACAAAAGATTTTCCTCTTGACCAACCTTCGGTTAGGATTCCCTGAACTTTTTTTCAACTGAGCCTGACTTTTAGACTTCTCTATTTGTGTGCATTGTTTATTGTAGCAAGAACCTTGCAGAGTTGGTTTAACCAAGTTCTCCCATGCTTCAATTCCGATCACCCTCAATATCTAATTGAGTTCCCCATCCTCCACTCTCCTCCAGGTGATGTGAAGATAATCATATCTGATGACCCTGGCCTGTCTTCAGCAAGAATCCTTGTAGGTTAGGTTAGCCAGAATTCCTCCTTGCCTCTAATATTTCCACTAAGTAATTTTCCATCCACTGACTTAAATCTTGCTTTTTTGGCTGTAATCCCCCCTTGTCCATAGTGCATAAGGAATTGAACCTAGTCCTGTTCTGAGGTCCCTTTTACCTTATTGTAATAATACTGAATAGAACCTGTTTCTATTGCCTTAACTATCATCCAGTTCTAATGTTATTTGACACAATAATCCATCTTGTCATTTCCTATATGTAGCCTATCAGGCTTTTCCAGATGAAACTGGGTAGGTAATCACTATCTCTTCTAGGATCTTAGAGCGCTATTTGGAGTTTGCACCTCTATTACTGTATTCTGTAACATTTTTTTTTTATTTTTATTTTTTTGCCAATCATTGAGAGCTTGTAAGGTTGCTGAGGTTGGTTGGCCTTGAACTCTTGGCCTCGCCTTCACAAGCGCCACGACATCCGGCCAGAGCCACTTTGGGCCCCTGTAACTTATTTTCTTACTAGTGTTTACACACACACACTTTTTATAAACGTGCCTATTTATATATAACCCAGTATACATTTTGGATATTTACAACATTGAGTAAATACATTAAACTTTTTCTTTTCTTTTTTGTCTCAACAACTTACAAATTAAAAGTGAGTTTCTTTCATGGTATTAACCATGGAGAAAATCTTATCCCAACCTTTTCAGGAGCCATGGTGGTTTCAAGATATTTTAAAAATAAATTACCAATCTTCTGTAATTTTGTGTCCTCTCATCTCACCCACTCATAATAAATGAAAAGGGGATATGTTAATGCCTTACAGGCAATCATATACTGATAAATATGATATACTGATATCATATACTGATAAATATTACTGAATCTCAAAAAATATTAAAAATGCCGATTTGTAGTGTTTGCTATTTCTATGGTGTAAATACACCCACCATGGCAGATTTCTAATTACTAGCATAACAACCCTGAAAAGGTATGTAGTGACTCACCATCATATCATTGCCAACTACAAATGATAGCTTTGAATAAACTCAAGGACATAAGTAATAGCAAAATCCAATTTTTAATAATGGATCTGTTTAACTGCTGGCTTGAAACTTTCTAATATTGAATTATAAGCTCTCAACGACTGTGTGGATTGGCTTCAGCACACCAGAAAAATGGATTTCATCATACTCAGATTATATAATCATTCTCAGTAGCATAAAAAGAATATTATCATCATAAAAATTTAATACATTGATTATAGACCAGTGTTATCAAGAAATATACTATATATTTTATTTCATCACTATTGTTCCTTAAAGCTGAATCTTAAAAGGTTCTAACATTGTCAAATGCCTCAAATCATCCTCCAAAGATATTAATAATCTAGTTATTGAATTACATAAATGTACAGGGAAGGTATGTGGAAAAAAAGATATAATAGTATGAATACATGGGATTAGGGTGATCATGACTATTATTTCTTAAGAGAAATATTATATTTTCAGAAAAATTTGGAGAAGTTAAAGCTTATACCTCCAATGGCCCACTAATTCACAGACTAAAATGACAGTACATGATAAATTTCAGTATCTTATACAATTGTTCTTAGCCTCTGGCAGGAGCAATTCTTGAAACAGTAGGTGGAAATATATTCATTAAGCTGCAAAATTTCCTCTATTCAGGACACCTGCCAAGCATTCCCTAAATTACCACCTGTTATCATAACATCAAAGACATCCAAAATACTTGCTTACTAAATCTAGTCTCCCTAAGTATATATAATTTTCCTATAATGCTGCTTGATGACAGAGCAGTCTCTTAATTTCATATACATAAATCAAAGTTGTTTCTGGACACTTTAGGTTCTAACCTGGTTTTCAACCACTATTCCTGAGTTATAGTTGCTCATTACTGTTCTATTTGATGTTGATTTATAGTCACGCTTTTTAACTTGTCCAGGTGTAAATGGTAGCTGCTGAGGCCTTTACATAAAGCAAATTTACTACCACTGATACATGAAAGAAAATCATTTTATTGTTATTTAGCACTGAAAGTTGCCAAGGGATTATCTAAAATTATTAGAAGCTGTGGATAAATTAGTATTAGGCCAATATATTTTGCTTGAGATCATATGTCTATATTGCAGCATGCTCCAGAGCAGACATCTATAACTAATGATCATATAAATTCTGCTATATATGTCTATAGTCAGTCTATATCTACATAGATTTTCAGTCACTGTAAATAGAATGCAACAATGTCATGTGGAAACTTGGTTAGGTAATTCTGTAAGAAATATCAAATGAATGAGTGATAAGAGGAAACCACCTGGTTTATGACAAGTTAAGGTGGAGTGAATTGGTACGAGGGCACCCAGAAGCACAATAGCAGGTAATGAAAAAGGCTGTGGAATAGTAAGAGGAAACAACAAGAGCAGAAGAACAGATAATTAGCAATCAGAAACATCAGGATTCGAAGAATGCATAGGTTCTGAGCTGATGAGGCTAAGCTCTAAACACCACCACATCTTAATAAATGTGTCTACGTTATAATCCAAAAATAGTCCTTTCAAAGAATTTTTGGCTGCATTCAACCCCCAGCTTCCCAGAAAGAGTGAAAAGGCAGGGAGACAGACTGACAGAAATTGTTGGGGTAATGTGAGTCATGGTGGTCTTATTCGTCACCATCATGTCGTAGTTTAGAGGCTACGTTCAGGCACCAGGCAGCATGGATTTGAAAGTGAGCACTATCATTTCTTGTGTGACCTTAGGCAAGTAGCTTAATATCTTTATAAATAGATATATTTATATTACACAGATATATATCTTTTTATATCTTTATATTATTATATATTATAAAGATATATATCTTTATATCTCTGTTTCCTCATATGTAAAATACTAATTAAAATGATTTTTCACAAGGACATTGTAAGGGTTAAATGAAATAGTGCAAAGAAAGCACTGCCTACTGTCATGAAACTGTTCCCAAAAGTCAGCTATTATTTTCATCCCTACTGCCTCATAAGTAGCGTGTCAGTAACAGTAAATAAATGTTGAGGTCGAATGAATTCACACTGCCATCCATGATACTTTCAAAATAACTAGGAAACAAGGCATACATCTCTTTAGAGGAAGATGAAGAAAAATATTGCAGCACAGGAGAAGTGCTGTGTTATTATTAAGGAGTTACCAAAGTGTTCTTGATAGAACTTCACAGGAGGCATGGCATTGATCATCATTGATCTTGTATCATCATTATTATCATTATATAGTTTGATGGCTATTGTTGTGGGTAAATCAGAATCATAGAATTGTAGATTTGGATGACAGTTGAAAGATTATTTAGTGTGCTTTACTATAACAGGAACATCTGCTACATATCCGTGAGCATGTAGCCTCTGGTCACATATCCACAGAGAATAATCTCAGTGTTGGCTTTAGAGATAAAATAAATACCTGAGAGACCATAGTGGCAATTTTTTAAAAAATGAATACATTGAGAAGAACCACAAGCATAAATTATACAGCTTATTTTGACACACACACACACACACACACACACACACACATGCACATGTTTAAATATAAGTTATAATACAAGTATATATAAATGTAATGCTTGCCCTTTCTTGGTGCTTTACATAATACTCATACACTGTTTCACTAATCTCTTGTCTTCCCAGAATCTTAGTTATATTTAGTAATGTTATTTCACAATTTACAAAAAGAATCACAACTTATTTTGACTCTGACACTATGGACATTTCTGGGAATACTGCTTTTTTGATTGAGTGCTAAAGTTGGACATAAATAATTAGATCAACATTGTGGAGAAAATATACTGTGATTAAAATTTTACATTGTTATTTTTATTCATGTTGGTAGAATAAATTAATAAACATAGCATTAATTAAACTATGAACTAGCATCTCAGAAAATTGGTCATCATGAGCAAAATCCTCTCTACTCCAAACCTCTTCCCTCAGAGTCATGTGCATCTTTTGGCTCCTAGTTCTCCTCTGAAGAACACCGCAGCCCTCCTTCCAAGGTCCTAATTGTTTAATCTCCTTTAAACTTCCAGGCATACATGTGGTCCTCTTTTCAGTCACACTCACTTGGATCAACCTCAGGTCACAATAGATCTAGTCCCTGGCTACTCTATTTAATCAGGGAGACAACTAAGTCAGGCTGGAGTAAAACAGGCGACTTTGAAAACTCATCTCACTGTGTTTCAGGACCAGTGATTTTAAATGGGCTCTTTCTGCTGTCTGGGTACCATCCCCAATCATAAACTCCAGATGTCAACACAGCAATCATCTCTTCTTTGTCCTGTTTCTCCGATTTTACCTTTCTACTCTATCACTTCCGTCGTCATGATAACATGCTGTTATTTTTCCTTGCCAATAATAATAATAAAAAATTCCTTGATCTGACAGGTGACTTGAATTCCTGCTGATTTCTCTGCACATCTTTTGGGTAGATCTCCTGGAGAGTTATGTTTTATACTCACTGTCTGCACTGTTTCTTGCACCAATTATGTTTTGAACACCTCCAGTTTAGCTTTTGTGCCCACTACTCTATGAAGACGTGTCTCATCAGTGTTACCAATGGTTTTCACCTTGCTAAATCCAACAGTCAATTCACATTTCTCATTTCTGGACTCGTTAGAAACATTGAACACAGTTGTCCTTTCTTTCTGGAATACTTTTACTTGGTTTCTGGAACCTCTTCCCTATCTGCTTCTTCACTGTTTCTTTGGCTGGAATTTCTTCTTCTGTAAATATTAGAGCACCTCAGAATTTCATTCTCAGACTTACCTATTTAAATTACTCTTTAGGCGATCTCACTCAGCATCATGGCTATAAATATTATTCTCAGGGAATATATATACACACCTTTATTCCAAATCTTTTCCTAAACTCCATGTTTTCAAATCCAGACTTCATTTTCTCCACTTCTTGATGTAAATTCTCAAATGGAATGTATTAAAATGAAAATCCTTCTAATTCTCCAAATGTCTCTTCATTCTAGCTCTCCATTTCATTCATTCAATTCCAATCTTCTAGCTTTGGTAAAAAATATCAGAGTCATTGTTTTCCTGGACTCCTTATTTTTCCTATCATGTCAAATATAACCAATAAAAATATATGTTGTCTCTTCCTTCAAGATATGTCTAGAATCTAAGGACTTGTTACTTTTGCACTACCACCATTGGGCAAACCATCCTCTCTCACCTAAATTACTGCAATAACTTGCTACTTGTTTTCTCTGCTTCTATACTTGAACCCATGAAAAACCTATGCTCTGTCTACTAGCTAGAATAATCATTGAATATTAGGTCAAATTGTGTCTCTTCTCTATTCAAAGCCCTCTAATTGTTTTCTGTCTCACTCATAATAAAAACCACAGTTCATAAATGACTCCAAGAGTCTAACATGGTCTGGGATCATGTATTTCCTCTCTGATCTAATTGTATGCTACTCTTCCTCTTGCTAGGCCTATTCTACCTCTGCCTAGAACTATTCACTTTCCCTCTTTCTTTTCTCCTTTAATGTTTATATTTAAATATATCCTCAAATCATGCCATTCCCCTCATCATCTTATAGATAAAATTCTGAACTCCTGTTTTCCCCTACCATCGGTAATTCTTCTCCTCCTTGTATTACTTTAATGTATGCCAGCACTCACAACATCTGGCTTATTGTCAGATTTTTGGTTGCTTGTGTGAGCCCTCTCACACAAAAATTAGGTAGATGAGACAGACAGACAGACAGATAGACAGACAGACAGACAGACAGACAGGTAGGTAGGCAGGCAGATAGATAGCTAGATACCTAGTTTTATTTACTACTGCATCCTTTGTGCATACAATGCCTAGAATATAAGACACTAATTTTTGAATGAAGTACTTAAGAAATTATGTATCCTATGCTTTGATGGCATTCTGTAAAACTATGTGTAAAACATTGATTTATAGAGATTTATGTTTTCCCATTAATTTCCATTATGCTTTCTGAAACATGTTTCTCTGGGGAGTGAAATGACCTTAAACACACTTAAAGGGTCTAACATTTAGCTTTAAGAGCATTCTGTCTTTGTAAGCTGGCAACCTAAACACATTAATTTCTCCCACATGATACTTATTAAAGAGATATTTCAATGACCAGTGATTCTCACCCGTTCGTGAGCAACACTCCATAATAGTCAGTTTTCAGGAGAAGGAAAATATATGCTAATCCTAGGGCAGCCATGAATACCTGGCTGTTCTAAGTAGCAAAATTATGGGCATTTTCTTTTCATTAGAGCTCACATACTGCAAATATGTTATTTGCATTTTGACATAAAATTATATTGCCACATAAAATATGTTTAAATATCTTATTTGTTTTGTTTTCATTAGTACCCAGCTCCAAAATACTTACAGAATAGTTAATACTCAATAAATACTTTGAAATATTTTAAAATAAATAATAAACCCTCTAAAATAATTCACAAAGCACTATTTTTATTTCCAATTCATTTTTCTCCAATTTTTATACACATAATCATATTCTAAAAGGTGAGGTAGAAAGAGTTACTGCCTCTAAAATACCTGTTCATAGTATTTTCTTTATACTTGTGCTTTGGGTGTGTACACGTATAGATATATGCATATATGTGTGTATGTAACAGGTATGCATATGTATTCTGTACCTTTTTAGTACTTGTATTGTTGCATCCCTGCATACACAATAGAAATTTTTACTTATCTATTTTTATGACCCATTTGACCTCCATGAGAAAACATGAGGCATATTCCCTTATTCATCTATGCATTTCCAAAACCTGGCTTAATACTTGACATCTAATAGCAGGTAGGTAAATTTGCTTTATTCTTTACTGAAATCTGTTGCTCTAAGCCAATTTTTCACAAACTGTTATCAGAGATATAGTAATTCTGCAATATGTGAGTAATAGTATTCTAGAGTTTCACATGCAGATTACTCTGAATACTAAACTCTCTCTTGGGATGCTATAATGTTTATTAACATAATTACACTCTCTAACAAACTAAAAATTATCAAATAAAGCAATTTTTTAACACTGTTTAAGATATCAACAAACTAATTTTCCCATTTCCTTTTTTACATTTCTCCCTGTTGTCTTAATTTTAGAAGCAGATTGCATTAAGATAAATATTTACAGAGTGACTAGAGTACTGTTTGGCATAGACCTAGGTTGAGAATGACATTCATGTATCCTGCACACCCAATTCAATTCAGGAAGTGGATACTGTACTTTTCTGAGAACTTACTGTCTCATGTGGCAGAAAACTTACAAATATTTATGGAAAAGTAAAATAAGAATTTTGAGAAATTTTGGGTTAAATGTGGGAAGAATTTTTATAATTGCTGTGTATGCGGTGAAAATGGCTACTCGGTCACCCGAACAGGTGGGGAGAATTTGGAAATGTGGAAGTCCTTAAAATACTATGGCTTACTGTAACCTCAGCACAAAATAATATAATTATGTTTACTTGTGAGTTATCCTATGGTTGTAGATAGAAAGACTTGATACTATAAAGATGTCAATTCTTTATATATCAATCCATACTTGTGTTAATATAAAAGTAAAAAATAAGGCAACAGTGAGTTTGAAATGAATAAGCTTATTTTAGAGTCCATATGATAAAAGAAGTATCCAAAATATCAGGGAAATTATGTTGAAGAAAAACAACATAGAAGAGCTAGCTCTATAAGATATTAAAACATATGATAAAGTCTCAATAAATAGAACAGTGTGATACTGGTACAAAGAATAGGAATATGCCCAAATACATATGACAAAGTATTGTACATGGAAATGGTATGGATGCAAAAAAGTATAAAAATTAAGTTGACTCTATAAACCTTCCCTTATATAGGCAAAATTCCAAGAAGATCAAAGATTTAAATGAACTAAAGTGGTAGCAATTAGAAGAGTGAATATAGTTTTAAAGGAAGTAAAAAAAAAAAAAAAAAAAAAGGTAATGATAGAGCCCAGATGGACAGACAAAGCATTCAAAACAAGAATAACCAAAAACTTGTAGGTGAAGACAAATGTTTTATTGGGGGAATGATGCAGAAACTGGTATCAAAATTGATGAGTTAAATAATCAATCTGAAGTAGTGGAAACCTGAGGATGTCATATGCACAGTGTGAAAACTGGGTTTGATGTTAAGGAAAGGTGTATTTTCATTTGCACAAAGATCCATAATATTATATGTCCTTATAGAGGGAAAAGAGTTATGATCTTAAGGATGAGATTTGGTGGCATCCACTGAAAAGATGTAAGTGCAACTGTTCAGGAATTTATCCATTTCTACCAGGTTTACTGATTTGTGTACATAGAGTTGTTTGTAGTAATCTCTGATAGCAGTTTGTATTTCTGTGGAATCAGTGGTGATATCCCCTTTTTCACTTTTTATTGCATCTATTTGATTCTTCTCTCTTTTCTTTTTTAATAATCTGGCTAGTGGGTATGTCTATTTTGTGGATCTTTTCAAAATACCAGCTCCTGGATTTATTGATTTTTTTTTTAATTTTTATTGCATTATAGGTTTGGGGGTACATGTGCAGAACGTGCAAGATAGTTGCATAGGTACACATATGGCAGTGTGCTTTACTGCCTTCCTCCCCTTCACCCACACTTGGTAGTCATCCCCAGGTCATCCCCCCCAGCCCCCCCCCCACTGTCCCTCCCCCATTCCCCCCAACAGTCCCCAGTGTATAGTAGACCGCCTCTCTGTGTCCATGTGTTCTCATTTTTCTCACCCACCTATGAGTGAGTATATGTGGTATTTCTTTTTCTGTTCTTGTGTCAGTTTGCTGAGAATGATGTTCTCCAGATTTTTTTAAGGGATTTTTGTGTCTCTTTCTCCTTCAGTTCTGCTCTGATCTTAGTTATTTCTTGTCGTCTGCTAGCTTTTGGATTTTTTTGATCTTGCTCCTCTAGCTCTTTCAATTTTGATGATAGGGTGTCGATTTTAGATTTTTCCTTGCTTCTTATGTGGGTATTTATTGCTATAAATTTTCCTCTAGACACTGCTTTAAATATGTCCCAGAGATTCTGGTATGTTGTGTCTTCATTCTCATTGGTTTTGAAGAACATCTTTATTTCTGCCTCCATTTCATTGTTTATCCAGTCAACATTCAAAACCCAGTTGTTCAGTTGCCATGAAGTTGTGCGGTTCTGAGTTAGTTTCTAATGGTGAGTTCTAATTTGATTGCACTGTGGTCTGAGAGACGGTTTGTTATGATTTCCATTCTTTTGCATTTGCTGAGGAGTGATTTACTTCCAATTATGTGGTTGATTTTAGAGTAGCTGTGATGTGGTGCTGAGAATGTATATTCTGTGGATTTGGGGTGGAGAGTTCCGTAAATGTCTGTTAGGTTTGCTTGGTTCAGATCTGAGTTCAAGTCCTGGATATCCTTGTTAATTTGCTGTTTCATTGATCTGTCTAATACTGACTGTGGAATGTTAAGATTTCCCCCTATTATTGTGTGGGAGTCTAAGTCTCTTTGTAGGTCATTAAGAACTGGCTTTATGTACCCAGGTGCTCCTGTATTGGGTGCATATACATTTAGGATTGTTAGCTCTTCTTGTTGCATTGATCCTTTTACTATTATGTAATGCCCTTCTTTGCCTCTTTTGATCTTTGTTGGTTTAAAGTCCATTTTATCAGAGACTAAGATTGCAACTCCTGCTTTTTTTTTTTTCCTCTCTGTTTGCTTGGTAAATCTTCCTCCATCCCTTTATTTTGAGCCTTTGTGTATCCTTGCATGTGAGATGGGTTTCCTGGATACAGCACACTGATGGGTTTTTATTTTTTATCCAATTTGCCAGTCTGTGTCTTTTGATTGGGGAATTTAGCCAATTTACCTTTAAGGTTAATATTGTCATGTGTGAATTTGATCCTGCCACTTTGATGCTAGCTGGCTGTTTTGCCCATTAGTTGATGCAGTTCTTCATTGTGTCAATGCTGTTTATCATTTGGTACGTTTTTGAAGTGATGGTACTGGTTGTTCCTTTCTATGTTTAGTGCTTCTTTCAGGAGCTCTTGTAAAGCAGGCCTGGTGGTGATGAAATCTCTGAACTAATGCTTGTCTGTAAAGAATTTTATTTTTCCTTCACTAATGAAGCTTAGTTTGGCTGGATATGAAATTCTAGGTTGAAAGTTCTTTTTTTTAAGGATGTTGAATATTGCCCCCATTCTCTTCTGGCTTGTAGGGTTTCTGCTGAGAGATCTGCTGTGAGTCTGGTGGGTTTCCTTTATGGGTAACCAGACCTTTTTCTCTGGCTGTCCTTAGCATTTTTTCCTTCATTTCAGCCCCTGGTGAAGCTGATGATTATGTGCCTTGGGGTTGCTCTTCTTAAGGAATATCTTTGTGGTGTTCTCTGTATTTCCTAGACTTCAATATTAGCCTGCCTTGCTAGGTTGGGGAAGTTCTCCTGGATAATATCCTGAAGAGTGTTTTCCAGCTTGGATTCATTCTCTCCGTCATGTTCAGGTACACCTATCAAACATAGATTAGGTCTTTTCACATAATCCCATATTTCTTGGAGGCATCATTCATTTCTTTTCACTCTTTTTTCTATAATCTTACCTTCTTGTTTATTTCATTGAGTTGATCTTCAATCTCTGATAGCCTTTCTTCTACTTGGTCAATTCAGCTATTGAAACTTCTGTATGCTTTGCCAAGTTCTTGTGCTATGTTTTTTGGCTCCATCAAGTCATTTATATTCTTCTCTAAGCTGTTTATTCTAGTTGGCAATTCGTCAAACCTTTTTTCAAGGTTCTTAGTTTCTTTGCATTGGGTTAGAACATGTTCTTTTAGCTCAGAGAAGTTTGTTATTACCCAGTTTCTGAAGCCTGTTCTGTCAATTCATCACACTCATTCTCCATCCAGCCTTGATCCCTTGCTGGTGAGGCGTTATGATCCCTTGGAGAAAGAGATGTGTTCTGGTTTTGGGTGTTTTCATCCTTTTTGTGCCAGTTTCTTCCCATCTTTGTGGATTTATCTACCTGTGGCCTTTGTAGTTGGTGACTTTCGGATGGGGTCTCTGAGTGGACATCCTTTTTGTTGATGATGAAGTTATTTCTTTCCATTTTTTAGTTTTCCTTCTAACATTCAGGCCTCTCTGCTGTATGACTGCTGGAGGTGCACTCGAGATCCTGCCTGCCTGGGGATCACCTGCAGTGACTGCAGAACAGTAAGGGTTGCTGCCAGTTTCTTCTTTCGTTATCTGTGTCCCAGAAGGATGACCGATCAGATGTCAGCCTAAGCTCTCCTTTATGTGGTGTCTCTTTGGATATATGGGGGTCAGGGAGCTGCTTGAGGAGATATTCTGTCTCTTATAGGAGCTCAAGTGCTGAGCTGTGAGCTCCACTGTTTTGTTAAGAGCTGCTGGGCAGGTACGTTAAGTTCCTGACATGCTGCTGCCTTTTTTAAGAGATGCCCTCCCCAGCGAGGAGGTAGCCTACGCACAGTCTGCCAGCAGACGCATTGCTGAGCTGCCATGGGCTCTGTCCAGCTGCTGTGTGAACTTCTTTGAGGTCTTGTATAGAGGTATAGTTAGAACTGCCGTGGTAATGGCAGTCTGCCTCAGTAATGGCAGACTGTCTCTGTAATGGCAGACTGACTGTCCAGGGTCCAGCTGTGCTTGCTCTGAAACTCTCAATCCTGAGCATTTCAGATTGCTGGTCCTTGTGGCGGGGGGGACCCACCAAGCCAGATCACCTGGCTCTCTGTTTCAGCCCCCTCTTTTTCAGTTGAATGAGTGACTCTGTCTCCCAGGCATTCCAGGTGCCAGTTGAAATGGCAGCCCAGATTCGTGTGAGTTTTTGTGCAGAGACCTTCTGTGCCAGCTGAAATAGCTGTGCTGGAGACTCGTGGCACTTTTTTTGCCTGGGAATCTCCTGGTCTGTGGGCAGTAAAAGCTCATTTGGAAATGTGGTGATCACTCACCCTATACATCCAGAGCTGTTCCTATTTGGCCATCTTGGATCGTTAGTCAAAATTTAAATTTTATCTAATTGGAAAATACAGAGTGATTTATTTCAGAAGGTGAAGAATATTATACTAAAGTCTATAAAGAATCAGTTCTGTAGGAGTCTCCTTCAATGTGTTTCAAATATTCAGTGTGTTCCAAATGAAAGACACAGTAGAGAATGAAAACTTTCAAGTGTGAAATACCAAAGATTGTATAGTATGGGGGAAGACAAAGTACTATTAAAATTCACCAGGGTGATTCTATTATGGGGTCTCTTAGGACTTCAGTTTCCACCTCTTTGGTTTTTCCCAGGTAACAGCATGGTCTTCACATTGCCTTCAGTTTCCAAATGTGTTAAAACTGGCAAGATACAATTAGAGTGTATAACTTAAATGCTAATAAGATATATTCAAGCAAGCATAGGGCTCTGCACTTACAGAAATTTACAAGTAAATCTAATTTACTTAAATACATTTAGTACATATAAGTTAAAGATCCTGCTGTACCTTCCCCCTTTCACACTGTTTTTTAAACAATTGTTTTATATCCTTTCTAAAATGAAAGTTTCATGGACATAGGGACTATGTCTTGTTTCTTTATCGTATTCATTTTACTATATGGTTAGAAGCTGGGGCTGACCATTTTGTATATTATTGTACTTGTTCCATACCTTAATACTATCAGATGGTTGACATTATTATTATTATTATTTTCATTTTACCAATGAGGAAATGGATTCAGAGATTAAATGCCTTGCCCTAGATCAAACATAACTCTGACTCTGAAAGTCAAATTCCCAGCCACCTCATGATGTTGCCCCAGTGCCTGAACTATATTAACACACTTAGTGTTGTTATGTTATGTGGAAAAAATGACTCTCTAAGATGGTGTAGGATCTCAGAGCCATGTTGTGTCAGTAGTGAACTACAAATGTTCAATGTAAAGTCAGGGAGAAATAAGACAGGTATATAAACTTTCATGAATACTTGAGGCTTGCATATCATGGATGATAATGAATATGCTTAATTATTTCTGTTATTATTAAAATTATTAATATTTGCATCGACAAAAATATGATAGAATGAAATACAGTAAATGTAACACATTTTAATTCAATAGTGAGCACATTTGAATAACTGGCATAGTGAAAATACTGATACAACTTATCCTTACTGCTGGTGACTAGGGAGTAGTAGATTTTTTAAAATCTGTCATGTATACTCTTGAAAAAGTCTTAAAGTGGTGAGCTAACTTCTTCCAAGTGTTATGAATCTGATAGACTGGACTGGGAAAATGTGGCACATATACACCATGGAATATTATGCAGCAATCAAAAATGATGAGTTTTTGTCCTTTGTAAGGACATGGATGAATCTGGAGAACATCATTCTCAGCAAACTGACACAAGAACAGAAAAGGAAATACCGCATATTCTCAGTCATAGGCGGGTGAGAAAAAATGAGAACACATGGACACAGGGAGGGGGTCTACTACACACTGGGGTCTATTGGGGGGAATGGGGGAGGGACAGCGGCGGGGGAGCTGTGGAGGGATAGCCTGGGGAGAAAATGCCAAGTGTGGGTGAAGGGGAGGAGGGCAGCAAAACACACTGCCATGTGTGTACCTATGCAACTATCTTGCACGTTCTGCACATGTACCCCAAAACCTAAAATGCAATAAAAATTTAAAAAAAAGAATTTAGTATAGTGCTCAACATTTATCATGTTGAGAATAAAGATTTCAATTGACATGAGAAAAGTAAAACATAATCTTTAAAGCAGGAATATCAGCTGTTGTTATTCCCCAAGATCAACCTAAAGGTTAACCTGTGATTTAGGTAGGACATTAGTATGTATGTATGCATTTTTATTGCAGTCATAAATTTGCTAAAGCCTTAATTGCGTTGTTGGCATCCAACCATTGACTATTGTGGTATAATTATTATTAATAGAGTTAGTATTATTCTGCCTATGAATGTGAATGAGTGTGATATCAGAATAATTAGAATTAGTCATTATAAATTCTCTTTCCAACTGTGAATTATATTGTATGTATGGAGGAACATTATAGATGTAAGAAGTGACATGAGTTCTACATGGAATGTAATACGAGTATTACATCAAGACATTTTCATGTAGATTATTTTATTAGTCATAGAACTTTGCTTTATTGAAGGAACTGACATAATGACATTTTGGATAGGGAAACCAAGAGTGACCTTTTCAAATTGTACAATGTCAACTCTTATGAAGATAATGGAATATTATTATTTGTTATTGAGAAAACTGAAAATTTCAGTCATATTGCCAGTCTGTTGATTGAGTTGATTAAGCCTAGCCGTAAATATACAGCATTTATTTTTATGTTTTGTCTCTTTCGTATGGTTATGTGGAATCTGTGCTATGACTTTGACCTCCAATGTTTAATTCAACAAGCAGAAATATAACCTTTTCATTTGACAGAACCCGCTTATTTTGCTTTGGAAATTATAAAACAAAACAGCAGGTGCCTGAGATTGAGTACTTGAAATCATCATTTAAAGCAAAGTGTCTTGCATGGTTTCAACATTGTTCACTCCATTTTCTGGCAGCTGACACTCATTTACTCTCAATGAGTGAATAAGTAGTTGGTGAGTGTCGCTGATGTCAAGGAGCTGTCACAATTTCCATGAAGTTAGCTCTGTTAGGCATTACAGAAATTAAATGTGATCGTGCTGACAACCCTTTTGTGTAGCCATAAAGTATACAGCAGAGCAGTTTGTCCCAGGGCTAAGGTCAGGCTTTTTATTTTGCTATTATGAGAAATCAATAAATACACAATACTATTTGTCTTATTTCTTCTAAGGAAGGAGGAGACAAAGGCATATTTTCCTCCTCCTAATTCAAAATGTTTCTAAAATTGTTATAAGGTTAGTACTGATGGCTCAGTCAGTATTACAGGAAAACAAAATATGTAGAAACAGTGATAGTATACCAAGGATTAAGCTAATTTCAAACAGATATTGGATAAGACTTGAACCTTCTATGGAAGCATTACCCAAAGTTTAATCTTCAAGATACTTCTGGATTTATCTTCATCAGATGTTGGTTATGTCCCATGTATCCAATGATCACATTTATGCTTGACTCCAAGTCCACCCCTTGCTCCTCTACCTGGAGTCGCCTTCACTTCACACACTGATGGGCATTTAGGCTGCCAGAGCCCAAATTCAATGAGCCTAAAACTAGATGCATCATCCTTTTTTAAAAAAAGTTTATGTTTCTGTTATTATTTTTTGAGACAGGGTTTTTTTCTGTCACCCAGACTGGAGTACAGTGGTGCAGTCATGGCATCTTCAACCTCCTGGGTCAAGCATTTCTCCCACCTAAGTCTCCCAAGTAGCTAGGATTACATGTGCATGCACCAAACCTGGTTATTTTTAATAGAATTGGGGGTCTGACTACATTACCTAGGCTAGTCTCAAATGCCTGGGCTCAAGGAATCCTCCTGCCTCTGCCTCCCAAAGTGCTGGGATTACAAGCAGGAGCCATTACTCCTGACCTTCATCACCTTTTTTCTTAAATCACTTGTTGACTTGGGATTTGTCACGATTTTATCATTAAAACCTAAAATTTTCCCTCATTTACTTTCCAAATCTTCTGAACTTACATATTCCCTTAATTTTCTCCTTAAAGTTTACCATGCCTTCAGTCCCTTTACTTGCTTTAATGATATTTATTGCTTTCTTCATTTTGTAAAATGGGCACATTCATTTAAAAGAAACAGAAAATGCAGAAAGATTTAATGGACATAAAAATTCCTTGCAATGTTATCTATATTTGAGCATTATTAATATTTTGAGCTAAACTTTGTATACTCCATCTTTTGATGTTAAACTAAACAATAGTCTCCTTTATAAAGTATTTCTTGATCATGTCAGTAAGATGTATTCTCTTCTTCTTACTGCTTGCCAATATCACTGAAGTGGCAAATATATTATTTGTGCAAATATATTGTTCCTTTTGCCAGGTTTAAAACTCTTTAAGACCAAGACACATGCTTATACATTTCTTTGTCTAAGATACATCTAGTACAGTGTATAATGTTAATACAATATTTGTTGAATGAATATGCTTAATAATTCAGATCTATTTGAATTATTACTGTGAATAAACAAGTTTAATTCTCTTCTCTAGAATGAAAATATGTGTGAGTAAGCTGGTTAGGAGGAAGTAAAATTTTTTGTTCAGTTAATAATGACAATACAGATTACATGCTTCAGTGAAGCAAATTCCTTTGTATAAAGTACAATACATTGTTGGGTTTATAATTGCAGAGTCATTATATTTTTCTCATATCCCTCTCTTACAGAATATAACATTCAAAATAATTGATGTAAGTACAAAGAATTGTCTTTTTGTGCAACTAAAATTTCCACTATTTATTTTGATTTGTCTTCCCAGTACTTTTTCTTATCAATTGTGTATTTTTAAGGCTTTTGGTATTAATTGTTCATCCTCCATTTCATTTTATATGTTCTGTCTCCAGCGATTCCATCTTTTTGGGGAAGAATCTCCCTTTTTGCTGTGTATGATTTTAAATTTCGAATTTCACTGTCTCAGCAACATGTAGTGTACATACCTTTTACTTTTTCCTAAACTCATCAGATTGCATCCTATTTTTTGCAGAAATAATTCAAAGTTTTTCCTCTTTTTAAATTAAAATTGTTTCCATGTTAGGGAAATAAAGACAGAAATTCATCTATAAAAAATTAGTAGTTCTAAAGAACTGGTTTCCCAAGACCAGGCATGCTGGGAGACAATCAAGAATTATGGCAATTGTCCATCTACTTTATGGCTAGGTCTCAGAAGTCTCATTTACTCTTCCCTGCTTCAAATGACCTAGGTTTCTTCACACTGATCATCTAAGTGGTGCATGGTTAGAGTTTCATCAAAAAGCATTTAGTGCTGCACTCACATGCATCTTATTCTGTTGATCAGGTGGTATTGTTTTGTCGTCTTCTGTATTTTCACCCACCCCATGGTTGGAGTAGTATTTATTCACATTTATTACTTGCTTATTTATTTATTTATTACAGTTTAAGTTCTGGGGTACATGTACAGATTGTGTAGGTTTGTTACATAGGTATACACATGCCATGGTAGCAGTTTGCTGCATCCATCGCCCAGTCATCTACATTAGGTATTTCCCCTAATACTATCCCTCCCCAATCCCCAGACCCCCTGCCATTCCTTCCATAGACCCCCACCCACCCACACCTCAGTATGTGATGTTCCCCTCACTGTGTCCATGTGTTCTCATTGTTCAGCACCCATTTATGAGTGAGAATGTGCAGTGCTTGGTTTTCTGTTCTTGTGTCCCTTTGCTGAGAATGTTGGTTTCCAGTTTCATCCATGTCCCTGCAAAGGAAATGAACTCACCTTTTATTGGCTGCATAGTATTCCATGGTGTATATGTGCCACATTTTCTATATCCAGTCTATCACCGATAGGCATTTGGGTTGGTTCCAAGTATTTGCTATTGTGAACGGTGCTACAATAATCATACATGTACATGCATCTTTATAATAGAATGATTTATAATGATTTGAGCATACACCCAGTAATGGAATTGCTGGGCCAAATAGTATTTCTGTTTCTAGATTCTTGAGAAATCACCACATTGTCTTTCACAATGGTTGAATTAATTTACACTCCGAGCAACAGTGTAAAAGTGGTTCTGTTTCTCCACATCCTCTCCAGCATCTGTTGTCTCCTGATTTTTTAATGATGGCCATTCTAACTGGTGTGAGGTGGTAATAGACAAGTGGGATCTAATTAAACTTAAGAGCTTCTCCACAGCAAAAGAAGCTGTCAATAGAGTGAACCGGCAACCAACAGAATGGGAAAAAAATCTGCAATCTACCCATCAGACAAAGGGCTTATATCCAAAATCTATAGAAAACATAAACAAATTTCAAGAAAAAGCAACCCCATCAAAAAGTGGGCAAAGGATATGAACAGACACTTTTCAAAAGAAGACCTTAATGCAGCCAACAAACATATGAAAAAAGCTCATCATCACTGGTCATTAGAGAAATGCAAATCACAATCACATTTCTAATTTTAGGATTGTGGAATTTTTTCCCTCACAACAAAATAGGATTTTATATATTTTTTTTCATGTGGTCCAAAAGCCATTCTGAAAATAGAATTTCTTATGTGTCACCTCAATACTACACTGTTACAATATTCTACCGTGAATATTGTGACTACTGATTCACTATATCTACAGTTGAAAATTTAAATCTCAGTCTCTTTGCTGTTCATTTTGTGACTAATTTAAAACACTTGAGATTTTCAAAGGTCTTGGTAATAAATTTTTATCACATACCTAAAAAAACTCAGAAGTTACTGCTTAGAGATTTTTGACCATGGTAAAGGAGTTTGTTCAAAAATAGAAAATAGTAATTGGTTAAGAAATATATACAAGTAAAGAGAGTCATTTCTAAGTAAATTTTGTTCTGCCCAATAACACAAAATACAATTAGCATGGCAATGTTGTGGAATGTCCATTATAGGCCTTCCTACATTTGATTAGAAAAGTTTATCATAGTTCTAGATAGTGTAGGAATTGGCTGGAGATTTCTTAAGTCTAACTCCAGACCAGTGAATTGCAAAGCATGCTTATAAGACCAGAAACATTATCACCTGGGTGCACATTAGATAAGTAAATAATGGTCTGTACCCCAGACATAGCAAATCAGAAACTGAGGGCAGAGCCTCACAAGCTGTGATTGAGCAAGACTCCCACCTGAGTTTCATACACACTAAAGGCCAAAACTCAATAAGAAGCGTTGTTTTTAACCCATTGAAATACGATCTTCAGGTGAGTCACATACAGGGCCAAGAGTGAGAAAGCTTGAGAATCACTGAATAATAACACATCATTTTCAGACGGTACTTAGTAAATTTAAAAAAATGCAAACAGGTGGGATTTGCCTAGCCATTCACTCTATGAGAATGTATTCTCGTGGAGTTGCCTCTTAGGAGAGAGCAGGGCCCAGGTGATTGGAAAAGCCTAAAACATGGGCAGCACCCACATAGAGTAGTTTTGGAAGATGTGACGTGGAAGAAAACCGGTGCACAGTTGACAGGTATGAAGAACCTGTGTGTTTAAAACCTAAACATTACTGGCTTTGTTTACTTTGTGTTTGTGTGTGCACATTTGGAATGAAATGGGATAATGCTAAAAATGTGGCAGGCATTAAAAGACAAGAGCATAATGTAGGTAGATAATATCGAGGTCAAAATAAAGGAAAAAATGCAGCGAATTCAGCATTAGTGAGAGTTAACTTGATATAACATTCTACTATCTCAAAATATGACAGTATTTTAAATCCCATTTTTAAGACATGATTGTACTTCCTAATTAGTAACTCCTGCTCTAAAAATCTTGATTTATATTTGTGCACATCTAGACCCCTAGTAATTTTGGTTGCTTTAAACATATAGTCTGGTCTTTGGACTCAAGCAGTTATTCTACATTTAGAAACAGTGCTAGTTACCTTTTAGCACATCAACACATAAACCTATTCTGAATTAGAATATGTTTCGAAAATGTTCTATCCCCAGAGTAATTATGTTCCTGCCTTGAGCCCCTGGTGCCCCAGTGCTGTTTATACATTAATTTAATCCGTCTCTTATATGTTTAAGAAGAAAGTATGTGAATGCAAATGAGAAAGCCCCAACCTCTGGGATTTGAATCTGGAATTTAAAACAAACTAAAAGAGCATCAAAAAATGGAAGCAGGATTACCGTTAAAATTTAATGCTTTTAGGGAGCGTTAACATGGTAGTTGTGTATCTATAAGCAAAACTGTTTATGTTTTTGCTTTTATTTATTTCATTTTTGAGATAAGGTCTTGCTCTGTCTCCAAGGCACCCCAGCCTCTACCTCCCTGGCTTAGCTTCCTGAGTAGCCAGGACTACACGTGAACCTCATCATGACTGCCTAATTATTTCTTTTTCTTTTCTTTTTTTTTTTTTTTCTGACAAAGAATCTCACTATGTTGCCTAGTCTATTCTCAAGCCCTGGGCTCAAGGAATCTTCCCCTTTTAGCCTCCTAAAGCGCTGGGATTATAGGTGCCAGCCATGGTACCTGGCTTACTTTGCTTTTAAAGTTAATAAACTTCTAGTATATAGTTGGAAAAAATATATATTATTATGTTATTTGTAGAAATGCTGTAGAAGAAAAAATGCATATGCTTATATAAAATTTGCTCTCCCTTTTCTTATGAAAGTATTTGAGATCTAAAATCAGGTATATCTTAGGGGAAAGCCGGCAAAGATTCACAGTCATTGAAACAGGAATCTTATGCTATTATAATTTTAAATTCTACGAAGAACATTTCTTGTATATTTTGTAGATCGTTTAGTAGCAAAATTTTCTCTTTTGTATTCTGTCTCTTCAGTGAGAGAAACCCTTATTAAAACTCTGCAAGGGATTATATACTTTAAATTAAATCTTTTGGTGTAACTTTTGGCAAGCTTAATGTAAAGATAATGCTTTTCACATGTATTGAGCCTTCACACTATCTTGATACTTAAGTAGACCGGCCTGGCCTAGAAACTCAGTGGATATATGCCTTGTCCACAGACCAACCAGAAAGTGTTCTTTTGCAAAATCACCTGCAGACCTTGCATTACTGAAACGATTTGTTCAAACTTCCCATTTCCCTGATGATATACACATAACATACAAAGGTTTTCCTTGTCCATGGATGAGTCAAGGGGATAAATATCTAATACTATCTAAAATAAAAATAATTTTTTTGTTACATCAGATAACAGGCCCAAGTTTTTTGTAAATTGTCAACAATAGGACTCATGTAATAGTGTTGTGAGGGTTAAATTAGATTTAGAATCTAAAAAATAATAACCTAGCATAGCCCCTAGTAGATAGGACAAATATTTAATAAAAGTAACTATTACTATTAATAGATATGTGGTTTATATTAGTGATGTTATTAAAATAGCATGATCTCTCTCATGCTCACATGGATCTTATCTTTTGTTCCACACAAAATGTTAACAGAAAAACTAGTTTACAGACCAGAATGACTAGAGGATGTGAAAGGGAGGAGATTATTTCAGTTTTCCCTTTCTTTTCTTTCTTTTTCTTTCTTTCTTTCTTTTTTTTTTTTTTTTTGAGACGGAGTTTAGCTCTTGTTACCCAGGCTGGAGTTTAGCAATCTCGGCTCACCGCAACCTCCGCCCCCGGGTTCAGGCAATTCTCTTGCCTCAGCTTCCTGAGTAGCTGAGATTACAGGCACGCGCCACCATGCCCAGCTAATTTTTTGTATTTTTTTTAGTAGAGACGGGGTTTCACCATGTTGACCAGGATGGTCTCGATCTCTTGACCTCGTGATCCACCCGACTCGGCCTCCCAAAGTGCTGGGATTACAGGCTTGAGCCACCGCAAATAAATAGCATTTCAAGACATAATTCATTCTCAGCAAACTAACACAGGAACAGAAAACCAAACACTGCATGTTCTCACTCATAAGTGGGAGCTGAACAATAAGAACGCATGGACACAGGGAGGGGAACATCACACACTGGGGCCTGTCGGGGGGATGGGGGGCTAGGAGAGGGATAGCATTAGGAGAAATAGCTAATGTAGGTGACAGGTTGATGGGTGCAGCAAACCACCATGGCACGTGTATCCCTATGTAATAAACCTACATGTTCTGCACATGTATCCCGGAACTTAAAGTATATATTAAAATAGTCCTCAAACAAATATTCCAAATTGTTATTTATTTATTTATTCATTTATTTATTTTAAAATTGTTTAAAAGAAATTCTGCCAATGGTTTAATATCATAAAAGAAGAAAAAGGAGTATTTTTCAGGAAATCAGGCCGTTCTTTTGGCAGACCTTATTTTCTTATTTTAAAGGCAGTTAGCCAAACAGGCAGAACTCCAAGAGACAGACATTGATAAGAAGTTTTTCTTTAAGGCATTATTTTTATTTTCTGAAAGCTCTTTCAGTGCTTTTTTTTATTTGTAAAACTTGGTACTGATTATTAAGACAGGTACAGCTTAAATTGCCCATTAAAAAAATCATATGTCATTCCCAAACCTGTTTATATAATAGAGAAAAATACTTAGGTATGTACTCATTACTTAGGCATTTCTTTAATCTGAATAATTTTTTTATAAAACTCAGTATTTTTGTGATGTTGCTCCATCAGCTCATTTACAAAGCTGCTATATGATCTTATTCAATGTTGTTTAATCTTAGGAACAATTTTCTTTCACTTATAGCTCTATATCTGTCTTTTTTTGCCACAAACACTTTTGTTTCTGTCTCTAGTAGCTATCCATGCTTTTGTCCTCCCACTCACTACCAATTGCTCTAAATATAAGGACAATTTAAGAGACTTGTAGCAAGCTAATTGTCTTTCCTATATTTTCTCTGTCTATAGATTTGTTTCCTCAAAGAGCTCTATGAGAAGTGTCAGGCATTTGCAGAGACACATTATCTTGGTTGTATCCACCACTATTAAAATCTCCAATGTCACAGTGAGACTTGTCTGTCATTTCTAGAGTCATTACTGAAAGACATATGAGCACAGGTCATCATGGTGGCCACACAAAGGCTGTGGCACAAAAGAACTCTAATAGGCATTCTATAAGAATGAAGCTTACATTTCAGCTCACAGTTCCTTCATTTATTATCTCACAGTTTTAAGAAAATTAACAGTATATCTTCATGGTTTATTCATCATACATAAAACTTTTTTTTATTTGACTTTCATGGTAACTTTTGATTAGTAAAATCCAACATTCCTATGGAAATATAATTGAATTAACATGTGTTCTAAAATATTCTAGTATCTATATTATTAAGAGTAAAAAAGATAATACATTTTATGTAATCTGATATGTCAAAAATAGGATTTTTCACGTGTTCAACATGAATACTGTAGGTAGGATATTGGACTTATTATTAAACTAATGTTTCCAGGGTCAGGGTGTATTTTATACTTGGGACACACCTTAGTTTGAACTAGCTACATTTCAAATGCTTTGACAGTGGCCTATGACTATCATATTGGATACTATGGGAATGAATTCTAAAATAAGAAGTATAAATTACATGATCCTTAAGCATTCTTTCAGCTTTTCTTTCAGAGTTTTCTATTTAATTATATCTATACCTCTAACCTACATGTTCCAAGAAACAAGTAGAAAGTGAGTATGTCCTTGCAATATTGAGCAACAAATAAGTAATTTATTATTATCATTGACTGTTTTGGAAGGGATTTACTAAGTAGATCCTTTATCCTATTATCATGAAGGAATACTACTTATTTCTGGGTTATTACTGTCTCATTAAACACATTGTAAGCTTTTATTATGCTGTCCTGTGAGTTCTATTTAATTTTTAAGCAATGCATTTGTAGAACTCTGTTTTTACTATAGTTAATCTTTTATTTTTGGCTAACTAAAGCTCCTCTTAGAAATGTATTTAAATGGTCATGTGAACAAAAGGTAAATTGACTAATAACTGATTCGGTTATGCACAATATTTTATACATGGGCTTTATTTTTATAAGTTGTGTTTACAGTCTTCCTAAATAAGCAGTTAAGGAAATGCATATACATGTTAGCAAACTATAAATTATACTAATACTATACATGAGTTAGACAAATTTAGAGAATTTGTCAACCTGGCATATAACATTTGTCCACCTTAAATATGACAAGTAAATCCAGAGACATCAGAAAAAAGCCAAATACAGGGAATAAGATTGTTTGGTGATGAGCATGAAGAGGTGATGCAGTGTTTGGAAAAAGGGCCACAATCGTGTCTACTGGGGATCCACCCCGTAGTTATATAACCATCCAGCTGAATGCAAACCTGCAGGGAAAATGTTTAGGTAGCCTTGTCAAATGTTGTGCTTGCAATTTGTTTCTCTGCATGCCTAGAAGAAGGCAATAAAGTCAAAGACAACTACACAACTAATGAATACTGGAGAGGAAAGCTAGGCTCAGTTGCAATGTACTATAACAATTTTGAAGTTATATAGTGCCACTAGCTTGAGTGACCTAGAAAAATCGAAGTTCAAGATGGTAGCATTATATAAACTGGTGAACTGTGGTCATTACCACATGAATGCAAAACTGGATTATTTTTTACATATTCTGTTCAGTTATCTCTGTACTTCTATCCTGTGTATATCCACACTTCACAGACTACAAGAACACATATAATTTAAAAAGGCAAAAATAAACTTTTGAAAAAAGAAAAGATGCTGGGAAATGTAATTTTAATTTCATGAATTGTAAAATACTGCTGATCTTGGTGATTTGGAGGGAGGAGGGGTGATGGAAGTGACCAACAAATGCTAAGTATTTACTAAGTAATGAAATTGAATTCTTCTGCCTAGCCTACTTGATCTCTTTTAGTCCCCACAGCTGTGTGCTATTACTATTTCCTCTTAACAGATAACGCTGAGCATAAAAAAAGCTAAATTGCACAGTACACATCATTAAACTAAAAAACTAAAAAAATTAGGTCTGTCTAACTGCAAAGCTCACATTGTTTTCACATTACTTGGAAGCCTAGAAATTTCACTTCTTGTCAGTTATGTCCCAAAATAGGAACTTGACCCATTGGACTCTCCTGTGAGTCACGAGATTCACCAGTGTGCTTATGAGAGCCAGTCAGAAGGGCTGAGACATTTCTTCTTGTGAAATCCCAAATATGGAAACAAGATATTAAATATCTACGGTGTTTCAGAGGAAAAGTTATGTTCAATATTAAATACATACAATAATGTAGCAAAGGAATTATTGGCTGCAGGTGCTGTTTGTAACTCACCCATATCTCATCAACAGGCACCACTCCCACACATTCCAATTGAAAGTACCTGAGACTTTTCGTGAAGGCTTTTCTGGCCAAGGCGTCTGGCTCAGCTGAAGGGCAAATGGAAATGCCAGGAGTTCATATCACCTGGAGCAGCCCTGAATCAATGACTGTTAGCTTTGTGGATCAATATTGTAGTTCCCTTGATCCTTGGTGGGATAAACCTGAGACACAGTACATATTAATTCTCAAAGTTGAGCAGTGGTGTTGGGTTCTGAAGGTCTTCCTGTACCATAACATTAGTCTGCTCAACATCTCAGCATCCTTCTGACTCCTTGTCCCTTTGGGATCATACTGGTGCTTTCCTGGTAACATTTCTCCTCCCAAAACATCAATACTCACGTATTTGCTCAAACTCCACTTCTGAGGGAATTTAATGTAATCTGTAATTTAAGTGCTAGAAATTAGATTTTAGTACGACAATGGTAATCTTTAAAACTTTCATAAAAGACCACTGGCCCATTTGTTTTTTCCTATTGTAGTAAAACAATGGATAATATAGAAGGAAGAGCACGGTGAGTCTATAAAAATAAGAGTAGATGAGGTCGAAAAAGGAAAAGATAAAAAGGGATATTAGAACAGGAGGGAATCACAGCTGGGGACCAGAAATGAGAAGAGTAAAATATGAAAAAAACAAAGAATCATGGTGAGGGGAGTATTTTCTAGACGATTCTTTTGAAACAACTTCATATAAGTTTAGAAAAAGAGCAACAGTGATGTCAAATACTATAGCTCTTTGAAGGAGAGAGAGAATGGATAATTTAAAAATGTTTATTGGTTCAGGCAAGAGACTCTGGACAAATAAGTGAAATTGGCAGTGAGGATGATTGTTCAATATGAGAATGGACTTTCTAACCAAAACCGTCTGCCAGGGTAAAGCTACCTCCTCACCACTTAACCCCAACTTCAGTGAAGTTGTTCAGATGGCTGGTGTTTCTCAGAAACTGTGCCACGTGGCTTTGGTTTGTTACTTAGTATCCAATAAATCTGTGAATCTATATATCAAAGAAAAGCTGATGGTGGGCAGACAATGCTTAATGATCAGCTAGTATCTGCATACCTGTCTAATCCTCTGTAACATGATTTCATCTGAAAACACCTAGTTTCCCAGTCTAGTGCCTCTTCTAGTGTCAACTTTCCCTCTGCACTGCCAATGCAGGACTATTCTGTTAAAATTTAAGAGACGTTTGTAGCACTCCTGTTCTGTGTTGGGTTTGCTCAATCTCACTGAGGAGTCAAGATCTCTACACAGTTATCTCTTGCAATGAAACATGCATTGATGAAATTAGATACACTTTATTCTGTGGGAAAAACATCTACAGTTGTTGTAAAGTGGGTTTAGTTATTATGAATCCTTCTTCCTAGTTGATTATAATTATGTAATTGGATGTAATAGAAAAAGTACTCATTCCAAGAAACCTGTATTTTGTCTTGAGCTGTACCAAGCCGTTTAAACTTGGAAAGCCTTCTCACTCTGGAAGACCAATGTTTCTTTGTCTATAAGATGAGCTTGAACAAAACCTCCAAATTCTACTACCTCTGGTTTGCGACTAGACTACAAAGATGAGCTTCTAATGTGTTAGAACTGCATGCAAAAATTTGTGAGCCTGTGCATTTTTTTTTTCAAGAGAGGAAACATAGTTTTAATCAAATTCTCAGACTGTTATTTGAAACATTTTAAGAAATGCTGAATTGTACTACTTGAAGCTCTTACTTTTTCCAAAATACTTTGATTCATAATTCTATGACTCATTACCTTTTTGGCAATTTTGAACAGCCATTTCTAGGAAATAAACTTGTTCCTTAAATAAATACCAAAGTTACACTGATCTTAAAATAATAGTTTATTTAGCCGTGAAATATTTCACATCTAAAAGTAATGTTTAGGTTTTTGGACAGTTAAAATTGATACATAAAATGTTAGAACAAAATTAAACTGTGGGCAGAACTACACATATCAAGAAATGTAGAATTTTGAAACTGCTAGTAAGAATGACTAAAGTAAAACAAAAGATTTTTTTAAGTATCTCATAAAAGTCAAATCTGAAAAATAACATTTCTCAGGTCCCTCATAATGTAAAATGGCTTAATAAAAGCAGCAAATATAAAATGACGATGACAACATACTCAAAACAATGGATATGTTACCTTTTGTGACTGTACCCCCTGAATTCATATCTATATGTCTAATTTTTAAAATTTTTATTGGTGTGACAGTTTTATTTGGTTTGTTTTTCTTATATAATCCTTAGGGTTAATTTTTTTAAAAGTAAATGAAAATAAAGGAAATTGGAGTTAAAAAAACATTTAGGAAGTAATTTGTTGGATATTCATCATTCCTTGAATCTTCAAATTCATTGCTCAGTGAGGTAGACATCCTGACTTACTGAAAGTTCAATTATCTTATGGGCTACAGCTCAGAAGACGAATCACCTATTTCGTAAGCTGCTTGTTGAGAGAAGCTTGAAAAGGATGATATGAGGCTGGGCGCTGTGGCTCATGCCTGTAATCCCAACACTTTGGGAGGCCTAGGTGGGTGGATCATGAGGTCAAGAGGTTGAGACCATCCTGGTCAATGAGGTGAAACCCCGTCTCTACTAAAAATACAAAAATTAGCTGGGCATGGTGGTGTGCGCCTGTAGTCCCAGATACTCAGGAGGCTGAGGCAAGAGAATTGCTTGAATCCAGGAGGCGGAGGTTGCGGTGAGCCGAGATCGTGCCATTGCACTCCAGTCTGGGTAACAACAGTGAAACTCCATCTCAAAAAAAAAAAAAGAAAACTTACAAAATTATTGTTGATTTACATAAGCATGTAATTTCTCTGAAACTACTCACCAATTGAGTCAAAACTCATGAATTGCACATTTTAGGATTTTATTTCATAAGATTAACCAGCAATTACAATATGTTTTATTTTTAGAATGCTTTCAAATTATTTACAACCTATCTGTATTCTACTAAAATCATGTCTAAGAGAGGAATATTGCCATAATTTGGGGAAAGACTGTTCCTATGATAATGAATGAGTAAATTTTTCAAACTCCAGAGCACAATTGACTTATATCTAAAATTCAATTTGAGGCTACCAAAGAAACTCTGTACTTATATGCATTGCATATTTGTTTTAAGTTATAACAGCAGAATGTTAGTGCATTTAATGAGTATATATTTTACTCTAATCTTGTTTTGTTGAATATAATGCATAAATGTTAACGTGAAATAACTGAAGTCATAGAAGGGAAAGATAGTTGTGACAAACATCATATAAAAAGATAAATACAAGTGAAATTTGTAAAATAATAAAAGTAAGAGTCACTTAAAAAACTTATAAAAATGGCATGAAATTTACAGAAGTACTGTTCATTTTTATATTAAGCAGAGAATAGTGTGCAATATTAAATTATCTTTGCCTCATTTTTAAATATCCTTATAAACAGTTGTTAAATATAAGGTGTACTAAACTCAAATGGTGAATTAAACTCAAACTCAAGATACTATATGAAGAAAAATATTCTGTCTTCATTATCACTATTCATTTTGTATAACATTTAAAGTAACTGAAAACTTTAATAAACAGAAGTAAGAGAGAGGGTTAAATTCTTGTTATTAATGTTAACTGCCTATATGAGTTTCGTGCTTCTTTCCTTGTTGAAAAAACTTATTCAAGTAAAAGTAGTCTATTCAATCATTAGTAGTATGCAATTCTATTATGTTATAAACTAGAATATTTGAATTCTTAATTCTTCTCTCTGAAAATGGTAACATAAGAATTTTGTATGACATAATTTTTTAAGGATCTGACTATGATAAATTATAAATATAGGTGTCTATTCAATTTTAGACTCTGACTTCAAGTACGTAAAGCAAGTGGATATGTCATAAAAATCCAGAGAGATTGCATCATTCATGACATTTGCATTTTATATGTCCTTGAAAGTTTTCTTCTAAAGCTGACTGCTTTGCTACATTAAAAGAATTAATTTGGTAGTAATTTTATTCTAGTTTTGTTCAGTTTTGGTATCTTTTCTCCTTTCACTGCCAACATCCATTTGAGTATTCAAATACTATGTAGATGTATTTTTAGTAAAGTGTGTATCATTTTTATAATTGAATTCATACAATGCTGGAGAATTCTACGTGCTAAAGATTTATAAAAATAAAACTTATTTAAAAATTAAATGGAAACTTACATTCTCACAACAAAGTAACTAGTATTTCAGAAATACATGGCCTTGCAAATAGTTGAAAATATATATTTAGAATTTACACATTTTTATTTATCTTAACAGTTCTATTCACTAGGATGCTTTTCCACAATACTCTTGATTCAAGTCATTGTTGTAAATGAAAATGAACAAGAGTAATCATTTAGCAAAGACTTTGAGTTATGGAATGCTCTAGATTAGAAAGCTCCTATTGCTTTCTAGAATGATATTCCCTGCATTTTTCCTGCATCTGACATCGCATATAAATGACACCTGCTGAACCATGCCAAGTTCTACAATCTCATCATGACTATGGAAGTTCATGGCTAACAGTGCTGCCTGCAAGTTGATCCAAAAAGTTGGGTTCCTGCCAGAGATGTAGAGCAATGCAGTGCATTGATAATTACTAGCTAGCTCCTTTACCTCTCTTCTCATAAATGTTAATGACAGCCTTGAAATCCCAAAGCCTTTCTCTAACATTTCTATTCCTTTTGTGTGAAATTGTGACTGAAGGAGGTTAATCGATATGACCAAGGGGACTAATGGTGGAAGTTTCTGCTACGACTCTTGTCCCAAGTTCATAAAATGCAAAGAATGTTTTTTTTTTTTAAATATACTAGGTAACTCTTTTAGCTTTTTGTAAGTGCTTAAAGTTGGATCCCTTATATCCCACATGTATTATTCAACATTTAGCTGTGAATTTGCAGGAGATATTACACTTGACATACAGAAAAGAATGTTTGATGATCCAATGGGAGCAAACATGAGAGAGAATTTTGAAATTGGTAAGACTGTGCATTATTATTAATGTTGTTGCTGTTGCTGTGTGTGCTCACCCCTCTCCAAGTCCTTTCTGCTTTTAGACTTTTTTGCTTGTAATTTAATTGAATAATTTATAAAATATTTGAAAGACCAAGTAATTCTAAATATCATGTGGCTAGAGAAGAGGAAATAAAGTGACTTTTTATCAGCTGGGAATTATAAAATTTATAATATTTATCTTCCTCATTAATTATATCATCTTACGGTTGTCTTTCTTATAGAGCTTTCCTCATTTAGCCACATTGAACCAGAACATATCCATATATTGATCTCAGCTTTAGCTCAGTTTTCTTAGCAAATGCCAAGCTAGAGTGAAATTTAAGAAGGCATAATGATAAGGAATCTTATCTTCACCCCCATTTTGTTACATGCTAATGTAAAGTTTTGCTGCCTCATTTTAAAATCAACATTTTTATTTTAGAATAAATTTAGATTTACAGAAAAGTTGGGAAGAGAAAAGAGAGTTCACATTCTCCTTATCACCAACTACCAGTTTCCCCTGCTATTGACTTTTTACCTTAATATGCTAACATTTGTCATAATTAATGAACCAATATGCATAGATGAAGCCTAATCTTTATTGAGATTTTCTTAGGTTTCACCTTAAGTCCTTGTGTGTGGTGTGGTGTGTTTTGTTTTGTTTTGTTTTGTTTCTTGGTGGTTCCAGACTCATACAATCTATCTAGTTCATCATATTGTATTCGGTCATTATCTCTCCATAGGATACTCTTGGCTGTGAAAGTTTCTCAGACTTTACTTGCTTATGATGTCTTTGACAGTGTTGAAGAGTACTAGTCAGGTATTTTGTAGAATGTTCGTTGACTGGGATTGGTCTAATGTTTTTCTAGTCCACTGGAATTAGTCTAATGTAGGTTTCAGAGAGGAACACCACAGAAGTAAAGTGTCATTCTCACCACATTCTATCTAGGATACACACTAGCAACACAGCTTATCATCTTAATGTTGATCTTGATTACCTGGCTGAAATAGGATTTGTTAAGTTTCTCTAGTGCAGAGCAGAGTCTTTCCATACTGCAGAATTTGGAAGGAAGTCCCTATGTACAGTTCACATGTAAGACCATAGTGTTTGCCTCTTTGAAGTTACAGTGTTGACATAAATTATTCTATATGAGATGTGTATAAAACTTGATTATTCTTCCCCATTTATTCGATCATTTACATCAGTATGGACATGTGAGAATTGATTTTATTATGATTTGGATTATATTCTAATAGGACCTTGTTTATTTTTTGGTCAAATTATTTCAGCTCTGGCCCCTGGAAACCCTTTACTTGCCCTGTGTCCTTTTGACACACTCGCATCAGTACAGCGATTTTGAAAAGCATTTCTATCTATTCCGGCATTATAATGTGCATCAGTTTTAGCTTGTATATTTCTTGCTCCAGTCAGAATCAACCTTCTAAGGAATCCTGTCTTTTGTTGTTGGATAATCCAGTATCTGGATGCTAGGTATGCTCATTGATAGTGGAATATAACTGAGCAAGGGGATACACGTGTTTTCACTAAGCCATGTATATATGCATATCTATAAATTTCTATGTATGTATATTCATATCTGTTTATATGTATATTCATCTGTATGGATATTTAACCTAATATGTGTTCATGTCAATGCATCCAACTATAATCAATCACCATGTCAATCATTCTAGCCTTCTCCCTCCTGCTATATGTAAATTCCCACCCCAATAGTAAGAATCCTGAATCCCAGGGCAGGCACAGTGGTTCACGCCTGTAATCTTAGCATTTTGGGAGGCCAAGGCAGGTGAATCACCTGAGGTCAGGAGTTTGAGACCAGCCTGAACAAAAGGGTAAAATGCCAACTCTACTAAAAATACAAAAATTAGCCAGGCATGGTGGAGTGTACCTATAGTCCCAGCTACTCAGGAGGCTGAGACAGAATAATTGCTTTAACCTGGGAGGTGGAGGATGCAGTGAGCTGAGATCATGCCATTGCACTCCAGCCTGGATAACAGAGTGAGACTATGTCTAAAAAAAAAAAAAAAAAAAAAAACTGGATCCCACCATTGCCATCAATTTAATTACTTGTTAAATCCTAGTTAACATGTATGCTAGTTTCAGAATTGTTAATGGTAGTCCCATGGGGAATAACTGTTGACCAGAATACAGGATTTATGTGCAATGACTTTAGTCTTACAAACTCCACTTATTTTCAAAGTTGCCTAGGTTAGCACCTCCCCCTCCCCTGCCACCACATAAGTGAGGTTTTGATACATTTTCATTATGGCTAGATTATTTTTTTTTTTCACATTCTGCATTCTGACCAGTGATCCTGACTTCCTAAATACTTTTTAAAGCATTTTTCATATAGCAAGGTTTTCTCTTCTGTATAGTTCTATGGGTTTTGACAATGACATAATAACATATATTCACCATTATGGTATCATATGGAATAGTTCCAGTGCCCTAAAAAAAATGTCCTGTGCTTTGCCTATTCAGCTCTCTCTACATAAAACCCTGCAACTACGAATAAGTGTACTCTTTGTAGTTGTGTCTGTTCCAGAATGTCATATAAATGTAATCATGAAATACATAACTTTCACAGATGAGTCTCTTTCACTTAGTAACATACATTTAACATTCATTCTTGTCTTAGTGTGGCTTTAACTTGTATTTTAAAACTGTTATATCGTTGTATCACAGTTTATCCATTCACCTGTTGACATTTGGGTTGTTTCCAGTTTTTGTCAATTACAAATAAAGCTGATATTAATTTTCATGGGCTGTGTGTGTGTGTGTGTAAGTTTTCAATTCAGTTGAGTAAATACCTAGGAATTTAATTGCTAGGTCTTACAGTGAGACCATGTTTAGCTTTTTAAGAAACTGCCAAATTGTCTTGCTAGATGGTTGTGGGAATCCAAAATGCCACAGCCACTTCACAAGACAAATTGAATGTAAGCTCCTGTTACTCCGCTTTCTCACTAAGAGTATTCTCAGTTTTGTGAATGTCAGCCATTCTAGTAGCTCTGTAGTGTCACCACTTAGTTGTTTTATTGAGCTCTAACTTAGAGACTATGATGTTGTGTATTTATATATCTATAGACTTACTTGTCATCTGCATGTCATTTTTGACAAAGTGTCTTTTTTCAATATTTTGTCAATTTAGTAATTGGGCTATTTTCCTAATGCCGAGTTTCAAGAGTTTTATATGTAATTTGGATATATGTACCTTACAGAATATGTCCTGCAAGTATTTTCTCCCAGGCTATGCTTTGTCTGTTAATTCTTTTAACCTCTTTTGAAGAACAAACATTTTAAATTTTAATAACATCCAAGATCATTTTTTATGGATAAATGCTTGTGTGTGTGTCTAAAAACTTCTCTAAATTCAAGAGAAAATCCATTTTCATCTAAATAATTTATAGTTTTTTAAATTTTACATTTAGATCTATGATTCATTTTGAGTTAATTCTTACTCAAGGCATATAGTTTGTGTCTATTACTTTTATTTTAATATATGAATGCTCAGCATTATTTTTTTAACCAACAGTCAACAAAGGGAAAAAAAATCCTCTCTTTATTCAGTCGCCTTTGTTAAAGATTAGTTTTGTTCACGTGGGTTTATTTTACTCATTTTCCACTCTGTTCCATTTCCTGTTCCTCTGTCAATACCTCACAGTTTGTAATACTGTAGCTTTACACGTCTTGGACTATAGTAGCATGAGTCCTTCAATTTGTTCATTTTCAGTCTAGTGATGGATACTTCATGCCTTTCTCTTGCCATGTAAGTTTTAGAAATGGTTTGTAAATATTAGTAAGATAACTTGCTAAGAGTTTGCTTGGGATTTGTTGAATCTATAGGTCAGTATAGAAAGAATTGACATTTAGAAATATTGAGTCTTTAAATATCTGAAAGATATTTCCTATACCCAATTTTTTCCCCTGTGAAATAAAAAAGGCCATTTTTTAATAACACATATGTTTTCCTCATTAAATATCTCTTATAAATTATGCAGCTCCAGAAGACAAAAAAAAAAAAGAAAAATAATATCCATCTAATAAACAACATAGATAAGATTAAATAGATATATGAATATCTGAGCCATACTAATTAGGTTTTCAAGTGCATTCATACAAGAACTTATCAGAACATATTCTGATTTATGTTAATTATAAGATTGCTTTAATATTATAGATGGTACAGAAATTTAAATTTATTGTGCAGAAGATTGCCACAGAGACAAGAAATAAGCAGAATAAGGACAGAGACAAGAAATAAGCAGAATCTATTTGAAGGGATAGACGTGCATAAAAGAACTGGGGTATTAGAAAAGGCTACTTTAAAAAAAAATGAGAATTTCAAGTTATGAGACCAAATTGAATGGCTTAGAAAGTCATCCTCATCCACCCACAAATTATACTTGAAAAATAATACCCAAAATACTATAAAATGTTTTAAAGGAAAACACATGCTTATTATTTGAATCTCAGTATTTATTTTCAAAGTAACAGCCTAGTATTGGTCTGTGAGTTACAAATTCCATATATTCAACCAAGTTCTATTTAGCATGTGAAGGAGGATTTCTTCTAAATAGGCATTTAAAAAAACTCTAAAATATAATTGAAAGACTGGCAAAGACATATGAGGACGCAAATATTCCAAACAATTATTTGGTTGTTAACATGCCAACAAAAGGTTGGTTTTTGTAAAACCATGTTTTTTTAATTTCAGAAAAATAAGGTTTCAGTAATTCCCATAAGTAATTCAGCATTGAGCTATCAGCTACCAGTAATGAATTCTCCTACAAAGGAATAATTTATTCCCATTGTGCTTACATAAGCTGGGATGCTACCAGGAACTTGAAGCTGTAAAAGAACCCTGTCTTATTAGCTACAATCCCTCACTCACAATATATATCTTATGAGTTACATATTAAATGATGAGAGCTTATTTATTTTCATACAGTAGTTTGGAAATGGATGAATCATTTCTCATTTCTTCTGAAAGATATACATTGTGCTTTTGCTCAAATCAATTTCAGAACTTCAAACTTGTGATTCTTTATCTAACGTTTGCACACACACAAAGCACGAAAGAAATGAACTGCCATATCGAAAGACAATAGATATTAGCAATGAAGCACACTGACAATAATACATTTTTACTTTTCTAAAATTATTTAGTTACATATCAAAGCAAAATTGTACTGCACTCTAATTCTATTCAAATGTTTTTGTTGTTGAGTTATTCAGTTGCTTAATTCATGGTATTGAATTTTTTAAAATAAAAACTGTTGATTTGCAAATCAGGTTCTTATGTCTGTATCTATCATTCTGTTCTGAGGGGGTTGGTTTATGGGTGCCTATTAATTAAACACAAATTTTAAAAAATTTTCTGAGTGGAGCCCAGCATATATTAAAATATAAGTTAAAACACTACCATATGCTATGATCAAACATGTTGATTTAGAATTACTAGTTTTACTTTAAGATACATAAGAAAGAATTTTGTGTAATCTGAATACTACTGGTAGTGAACATAGGATTGTGTGCCTGTGTATATAGAATATCATCGATAATGGAAACAGTATATTCAGTCCTTATTTATTTATACAAAATACATCAGCTCATCATGGATTAAAGACTAGATCAAAGTCATACAAATATAAAAGCAAAATACTTTTTTTCTTTTATATTTTAAATTAATATTAAATTTAAATTTAAAATTAATGGGGCTTAAATTTTACTGCTGTGTATTGGGGCTTGTGGTGCTCTTTACATGTATTTTATCCTATTTGACATGATTAGCAACATGCTAGTTATAACCTTACAGTTTTAAAATGGAGGTCAACTGAAGACTTAAGTTCTTTGGATCTAACACAACGATACTTCTTTGCAATTCCAGACTCATTTTTCTTCATTTCTGTATTAATCCCTTCTCACATTTCTGAAAAAGACATAGCTGAGATTGGGAAGAAAAACAGGTTTATGGACTTACAGTTCCAGATGGCTGGAGAAGTCTCACAATCATGGCAGAAGGCAAGGAGGAGCAAGTCACATCTTATAGGGGTGGCACAGGCAAAGGGAGAGGTTGTGCAGGGAAACTCCCATTTTTAAAACCATCTGATTTCATGAGAATTACTCACTATCATGAGAACAGTGCAGGAAAGACCTGCCCCCATAATTCAGTCACCTCTCACTGGCTTCCTTCCATGACACTTGAGAATTGTGGGAGTTACAGTTCAAGATGAGATTTGGGTGAGGCACAGCAAACCATATCCCTTTCCTAAAATGACTTGCTTGATATTTGTGTGCATTATATATGAAAGTACATATTACTTCATGTAAACTGAATAGCTGATCAAATGAAAGCTGGTTGATTATGCTAAAGAAAACAATTTTGTACTGTATCTAGAAAGGAAAATGTTTAATTGGTCAACATTAAAAGAATGAATAAAATAATCCCAAACCAAAGTTTAGAAATATACTAATTATAATAATTACCTCCTTATATCATTCTCCTGTAATGTCTAATATTCAAAAAGCTTTATAGATAATGGACTTAGGTACTATTGAGAGTAGAATTTCAAATTTTAACTCAGGGAACTTAAAAATTTTATGTAATGACCTTTATGGTATACATTTTACAACCTGTTCTTTAAAAGCAGTATTAATGTCTCAGATCAAAGTTTGAGTTACAATTATAATATTCTGTTTACCAATTTCACTATTTAGGTACAAAAGGTTTAAAAGGTCTAAAATATGAATGCATTAAAATTTAGAAAACATTTTTTTTTTCTCAAGGAAGCACCAAAATGGACAAAACAAATTAGTGACTATGGTTACTACTTTCTTCTTTTATATAACTTAATTGGTTTTAACTTTCAGCTTTAATTCCTCAGTTTTGTTCTGTTTGGTTTGGGAAAGTGGTACATGATTTATATATGAATTTATGTGTGTTTGCCAATTAGTGTGTGGTCATGTATATATGAGTGATTGGTTATACAAAAATATTTCCCCGGTGTTTCCAAATATATATTTAATAGTACTAAATAGAAAATCTATGACTTGTTCATATGGAATATCTTTTTCTACTTTTAAGCAGGAAGTAATTTCTTAGACTAAAATGAGTTTTGGACCATTCCCATCACCTCAACTGAATAGTGATCAATATTGGTCCCTCAAGGGAAGATTAGTTGCTGATAAATCTACAGTAGAACATTAGAGAACTCAAAAGCCATACTATCAGATTGTCCCAACAAAATTTGGGGGCACCTTGTTTATCAGACGTGGAATCTATGAAAGTTAATCTAACAGTAGACAGTAGAAGAGTGGTCACCAGGGGCTAGGGTAGTTTGGGAGGGGTTCTTGAGGAGATATTGATCAAATGATATAACATTTTAATTAAATAGAGATGTTTAAGAGATCTGTTTTATACCATGGTGACTATAGTTAACAATATATCATGTTTTTAAAAAATGCTGAGTGAATACAAAGTAGTGTCATCACAAAAATAATTATGTGAAGTAATGCATATGTTAATTAGCTGAATTAAGTTATTCTGAATGTATATGTACTTCAAAATTTGTGGCATATGGTAAATGCATAGAATTTTATGTTAATTTAAAAAATAAAATAAAATTGAAAAAAAGCAACCTGTGAACCTTAGAGCATTTTAGAGAAAGCAAAACTTTTTTTGTCTCATTAATAGGATAATATTCAGAGACTATACATAGAACAAGTATATGAGTGCAGAAGGATCTAGTATTAAGAGCCCTGGAGCAAAAGAGTCATCTCACAGAGACTATATCAAAGTGTTAAAAATCATTTAAACTGACACAAACACTTCCTGAACCATATTTTGCCCACATTACTTGAGGGTTATTCTGTATGAATTAATATGGAAACTTATTGCATACTCTATATAATTTATTGTACAGAAGTACGCATGTAAAGTCAGATGAGCTCAAACTTTCACATACCTGTGAGATAATGTTCCACTTTGTCTACCAAAATAATCTTTATTTTAGTGATTTCCATTATCTTTTAGATCTCACTACAGGCTTTTGACTAATGTTATCTGCCGCCATACTTAAAACAATGCAGACGTATTCTTCCTTAAAAAATAAAATGCTGAATGTCATGTTCTGCAAATTGTGTATAATATTAAACAAGTTGACAAAGGGCTGTCTCCCCACGTCTGCCTGTTGGTTGTTACCCCTCTCACTCCTCATCAGCCACACACATAGGAGTACATACTATTTAGAAACAGGATAAGGTAGGCATGAGAAGTGTACTGTCTTTGTCATAATATTTGTCACTATTTTTACTAACCCTTCTAAAATTTGTGAAGGAACTTAATACTTTTCATTAAATGATATTTCTTAAAATCCATTAAAATGCTATAACTTGGCCGGGCATGGTGGCTCACGCCTATAATCCCAGCACTTTGGGAGGCCAAGGCCAGTGGATCACGAGGTCAAGAGATCGAGACCATCCTGGTCAACACGGTGAAACCCCGTCTCTACTAAAAATACAAAAATTAGCTGGGCATGGTGGCATGCACCTGTAGTCCCAGCTACTCGGGAGGCTGAGACAGGAGAATTGCCTGAACCCAGAAGGCGGAGGTTGCGGTGAGCTGAAATCGCGCCATTGCACTCCAGCCTGGGTAACAAGAGTGAAACTGTCTCAAAAAAAAAAAAAAAAAAAAAATGCTATAACTTCAAAGACATACCATGTATTTTAAAATATAGAACAGAGCAGTTGAGTAGTTTTTCTAGGTGTAAAATCTCACAAATATTAGTTGTATACCACTGTATAAAATATTTCAAATAATAGAATATTTTATACCAAGAAATTATCATGGCATATGATTTCCTGAAAAGAAAATTTCCCCTTGATGATTTAACATTTTCAACAACCCTGATAATCACCATTAAAAGTGTTTGTTGAGTTGTCCCTACTTACTAGAACTGTAAACTAGGCTGTATATTTAAAAAAAAAACAATTTTCTTCTTGCAAATTATTTGTTATGTGAAAAATCCCCAAACCTTATTGCATACTGTATATTAGTATTGGCAACAGGAGGAAATTGGAGTGTCATGTTTTGAGACTAGTTCATGCAGAAACTGCAAATAATGGTTAATACAGGGAATACTGTGAGGATGGGCTCATTAGAGCAAAATAAATATTGTACTACATTAGCCTTCTTCATATTTTGCAATGAGGTATATACTGGATAGTTAAGAAATTTATAAGATAAATTTTACCATGTAACACACAGAATATGGTGTTCTTTTTTTGAAAACTTTAAATTCGGGGATATATGTACAGAATATGCAGGTGTGTTAATAGGGATACATGTGTTCTGGTAGTTTGCTGCACCTCTCAACCCACCTTCTAGGTTTTAAGCCCTGTGTGCATTAGGTATTTATTCTAATGCTCTCCTTTCCCTTGCCCCCGACCCCCAGAGAGGCCCCAGTGTGTGATGTTCCCCTACCTGTGTCCCTGTGTTTTCACTGTTCATTTCCCACTTATGAGTGAGAAAATGTGTTTAGTTTTATGTTCCTGTGCTAGTCTGCTGAAAATGATGGCTTCCAGCTTCATCTATGTCCCTGCAAAGGACATGAACTCATTCTTTTTTTACAGCTGCATAGTATTCCATGGAGTATATATGTCACATTTTCTTACTCCAGTCTATCATTGATGGGCATTTGGGTTGGTTCCAAGCCTTTGCTATTGTAAATAGTGCTGTGATAAACATATATGTGCATGTGTCTTTATAGTAGAATGATTTATAATCCTTTGGATATGTACCCAGTAATAGGATTACTGGGTCAAATGGTATTTCTGATTCCACAATAGTTTAACTAATTTATACTTCCACCAATGTTGTAAAAGCATTCCTATTTCTCCACAGCCTCAACAACATCTGTTTTCTGACTTTTTAACAATTGCCATTCTGACTGGCATGAGATAGTATCTCATTGTGGTTTTGATTTGCATTTCTCTAACGACCAGTGATGATAATAAAAAATCACAAGCCTTCGTATCCAACAACAATAAGCAAGCGGAAAGCCAAATCACGAGTGTACTCCCATTCACATTTGCTAGAAAGAGAATAAAATAACTAGGAATACAACTTACAAGTGACGTGAAGGACCTCTTGAAGGAGAATTACAAACTACTGCTCAAGGAAATAAGAGAAGACACAAACAAATGGAAAAAGAATATTCATTATCATAGATAGGAAGAATCAATATAGTGGAAATGACAGTACTGCCAAAATTAATTTACAGATTCAATGATATTCCCATTAAGCTACCATTGACTTTCTTCACAAAATTAGAAAAAATTACTTTAAATTTCATATGGACAAAAAAGCATCCATGTAGCCAAGACAATCCTAAGCAAAAAGAACAAAACTGGGGGCATCATGCTACTGGACTTCAAACTATACTACATGGTTATAGTAACCAAAACAGCATGGTTTTGGTACCAAAACAGATATATAGATCAATGGAACAGAACTTTGTTCTTAAAATATTAATTTTTAGAATGCAGTGAAAGGAAAACAGTGATTTGGAATGGTTAATTGAAGTCGACCACATTGAAATAAATTATAGAGAATGAAATTAATGTATTCAAAAATAAATTCTGCCAGAATCATAGACGTTGGGGACCCATTTCAAGTGTGGGCATCTGTTATTATGGGCATGAATCTCACACTGAACTAAAATTTACATCCCCCAAGCTCTCCCAAGGCTTTCATTTCTGCTCCAAGGTGAATCTACATCCTCTTCCACCTGAGAGTCTTCTGAGTATTTAATGAAAACCAAATATTTTCTATAAAATGAATTTACTGACTAAGACAATCACAGGTTCTTCACTTTTTCTTTACAAGACAAGTTTTCTGGTCTCTTCTAAATCCTGGTTAGTTTTCTCTAGGTTGCAAAGATCTTTTTTAAAGCAAGAGTTCTGAAAAGATCAAATTCTATGCATGATAAAATGGCACACTGTTTGATCATACTGAGTCTGTTGTTTAAGATTCAGCCAATTCTTAAATTATTTCCATAGTGAATTACATACTGACTGGTATTTTTTAAAGGATCTCTCATTTACATAGAAACTCACTTGACCAATCTCCAAGTTTAAATGTCAGTCAGTACTATCTGTTGTCGTTATTCTGCCAGTTACGAATGTTCAAAATCTTACTAATGTAATTTTATTTAACACCTGCTCAGAAGATCCAGAAAATACTTTTTTAAAAGTGCTTTTTAAAATAAAAATTGATTAAAAGTGTAGCATTTACTTCAACAATACATACAATGTAATTACTACATGCTGGAGACTTCATTAGCAACAGCAGATTCTGCAAACAAGACAGTCTGGGCTTTGGTCTCACAGAAGTAACCATGGACATGTCACTAAGCCTCTGTATGCTTTACTTTCAGCAAATGAAAATGTAGGGAGTTTAGAAAGGGTTTGGCCAAATCAGGAAACCTGAGTTGATTCTTAGTGATCATGCAGGATAAATTCCTGCAACCTATTCTCAAAGCTATTCCAGAGATTTTAGGATTTTAAATTTAAAAAAACAGCAACTTTCCTTTCATGTAATATATTTTTGTTATTTTACATTAAGAAAATTTTGATGTGAAAAATATATGAGCAACATAGTACAGCAAATGAAATTTTTAGTGATAATATAAAATGCTTCAAATATACTAGTATTCAATAATAAGCTTTTAAAATATTAGAATTTAAATTCTGTTGAGACCTAGGTAACATTGGTCACGTGTTCAAAAGATGGGACTTTCACCTACAGACTATTGAAATCTAACACACTGTGAATATCCAATGAATATTGTAAGTAAATTATTCAAAAATCTTTATTTCTGCCTTCATTTTGTTGTTTATCCAGTCAACATTCAAGAGCCAGTTGTTCAGTTTCCATGAAGCTGTACGGTTTTGAGTTAGTTTCTGAATTCTGGGTTCTAATTTGATTGCACTGTGGTCTGAGAGACTGTTATGATTTCCATTTTTTGCAATTGCTGAGGAGTGATTTACTTCCAATTATGTGGTCAGTTTTAGAGTAGGTGTGATGTGGTGCTGAGAAGAATGTATATTCTGTGGATTTGGGGTGGAGAGTTCTATAACTGTCTAGTAGGTTTGCTTGGTCCAGGTCTGAGTTCAAGTCCTGGATATCCTTGTTAATTTTGTCTCATTCATCTGTCTAATAATGACAACGGGGTGTTAAAGTCTCCTACTATTATTGTGTGGGAGTCTAAGTCTCTTTGTAAGTCATTAAGAACTTGTAAAAATCAACATTTTCTAAACAAAAAATGAAAAAATTTCTTAATTATAATATAGAGCAATGTTTCAAAGATTATTTTTAAAAATGGCCTATATTTATAGAGGACATATACTTTTAAAATATATTTAAAGAATATGAATTTGTAAACAATCGTGGTCAGAAAGAATTTAAAATTATACTCTATGAATACTCATTGAAAATCACATTAGAATTTTTAAAGATCCTGAATTTATAGTCAAAGATTCATTGTTTCCATGAATTAGCAATTAGGTGAACTAATTTGCAAATGACATGGTCACTTGAAAGTCTATACGTAAAATCGGTAAGCAATAAAAAGAATAAAAATTTTTGGAAGAATGACTGAATTGGGAGAATGGATTCTCTCCACAATCTATATCATTTAAAAAGTAACTTTCTGAAATAAAAGGGAGCTGTCTACTTTTTTCTTTGTCCCTTTTTCGTAAGCAGTTCACGTCTGGTTTAACAATGTAAACATATTTCCTTTCCCAGTTGGAAGCATCCAATCCTGGGAATATTTATGTATGTATATCCTGTAGATTATACTTTTCGGATTAGATGCTTTTCTAAATTCCAGATCTAAGTAATTCCACAATTCTAATTAAAATGAGAAGTTGGGAGTCAGATGCCTTTGGCCCTAAAGGCTTGCACCACTGTGTATTAATTTTCACCACTATAAAAAGGTTAACACGTTTTTTATTTGGTAAAAATTCTATATCTGAAAGGAGGTACTATTCAACAGCATTTCTGGCAAATCATAAATTAACCTACAGTAAATGATATTAAGGAGATAGCTTTGTTCTGTAAATGGGTGGGATACCATATGGCTTTGATGTTAGTGTGAAGTTAATCACAACCTCCATGATAGGCCATAATATAATGTCATAATAAATTGCATGAACAAATGCTGCCATTATCTGCCCAGCATGTGAAATTTGGTACCTATAATCTTTAGAGAAAAATAAATATAAAATATTGAGCAAAGAGTAGATATAAGGATGGTACATTAGAAAGTTACACCTAAATTGCAGGAAGTGAGTAGGTGTAATTTTGGGATAATATTAAAAAGAAATAATAGACATTTCTTTCATTTCTCCATTTGCCACCATCTGGCAGGCAGGCTACGATCTGACTGACCCAGAACGTGGAGTGCCCTATAGGCCATTGCATGAGCCCTGCTAGCTTCCCTGGAAAGAGGCTGAAACGTCTTTTTTCAAGACCCCAACACTAGCTGCATACCACCTAACTACATCCGTTAAATTTCAGTTATTTTCTGGTGTACACTGGTACACATTTGCCAATTATGTACAAAGACAAAGACTGTCAATGAAATCAGCTGTTCATTATAAGATACAGTGTTACTATTCTTTTGTAACAAAGTACTTGATTATCTAGAGAAAACTATCCTTCCCTGTGCTTAATCCTCAGTTGAAAGAGTGCTGACAATCAGTCCAGAAGTTAACATATTGTTGGAAAGAATAATTAGAATATTAATGAAAACTGATCCCATCCATTTTTCTTAAAAATGGAGGAAATTATGTTTTCTGATTTCTCTCTGCCATTCTGAGTGCAAGGTACCACGTAATTTATATGTAATTCAAACATCAATAGAGATTTTTTTTATACTGATTGCTCCCACTTTAGTAGTACTATACAAACAAATAAAGAAATTAACTGATATTACCCCTGATCAGATGATCTTTCTTTGGAGATGTGACATTTAATCTGATTATTCATGAATATTTTAATGAGAGATGTATCACATGCCAGTCATTAGATACTGAATATTAAAATGCAACCCATCATGCAATGTTGATGACAAGCTTCCTTTTCCAATTTGTAGGGAAAGAATAAGCAAACAAGATGAGTTTAATATTTGGGTTTTATTTCTTTTTATAAAATCTTCGGTGGCACATATATGTGTCAAGGAATAACATAATTTCTTAAAATCCAAAACTCAGCGATGGCAACTTTTTTGTCACTCATTCCAATTAAACCAATGGCACTTAAATTTAACAAGAGTGATACATTAATGATTAATAGAATACGGTTGTGGATTTCTAATATACAAGCAATTCCAAATTGATAAACAGCTTTGGATTACCAAAGTTTATTGGTAAAGCTACTGTTTGGAATTTAAACTAGTCATGAATTTTCTGTAAGAAATGACTTAACAACGAATGATAGGAAATCAGAGATGTCACCTCACTCCACTGAGAACTTCTAAGGGCAAAGAAAGTGTTCATCCAGTGATCAGCGCAGGCCCTCAACACAACACATGCAAAATAAAGAAAGGAATGAAAAATACCTGGATGTGTATACTAGTAGAGTATAAAAATCTAATTATTATTTAAACTTTCTCTCTATATGAAAACTTAATGGAAGCTTCCATCTGGCTCTAAGAAACACAGCAGCTTTCTTCTTACCTCTCTAACCCTTACTAACCAGCAGTGAGTGACAGTTTTCTCTTACCCCAGGATGCTGTGGTAGTTACAGGAGAGCATGAAACTCCTAAAGTGTCAGGGGCTGTCATGGCTTTGTGTTGACATTCTTAGGAGAGGTACAGCGATAACACATCATACAGAAGAGAGGGTTTGGTGGACAGTCGCCTGAGACACTAAACCATAAAACATCTCTGAAAGTGTAAAGGAAAGAAGAAAATTGTATTTATTAGAATTCTTCTTAGAATACTGTGTATTTATTGAAAGGACTTCTTGGTTAAGCCGCATGGGGTAGGCTGTAAAAAGCTTTTGTCTATTCTACTCACAGCAATGCCTGTGTGCTCCAGGAATTGTTGGTAATTGCTGTGTTTGGTGAAGTGGAAGATATAAGAAGCAGGAGTGCTGCCTCCCAGAGTCCTCCTTTTCTGCATTTGCTCTCATCCAGGTGCTAGGACGCATCTCTAAAAAAATGTTGAGAAAATAGTTAGAGTATCAGTTTGAAGGGGTGTCAAATTACTCTGCTAAGAGCACCCAAATGGCTGTCTCTAGCCAGGAGTCAATAAATAGGGCAGGAAAAAGGAGGGACTGTTCTGGTGGCAAGTGAATGGAGCCGCCTTAAGTATTGCTTGCTCGCTTTAGGATGCTGCCTTATAATATTAAACAGTAGATTATGAGACTGTTTCCACTGAACATCTTGAACAACAGGCAGGTGCCTTTTTCCTGTTATTAAAATGTGGGTCATAAAGGTAAAGCTGTAGAGAGAGAAAACAGATCAGTGAATTCCAGGACACAAAAGCAGGATGGAGGTGGACTACAAAGGTGCTCATAGGAATTCTGAATGATGATGGGATTGTCTTGTGTCTTGAATGTGCTGGTGATTACCAAACATTTGCATTTGCCAAAACTTACGGTACTGTATGCTGATCACAGTGAATTTAATGGCATGTAAATTATATTTTAACTTAGGTAATGTTTTAAAAAGGCATTATATTATTACTCTGAAGATTCAAATAAACACACACACATACACATGAAATTCTGGGGGTGTTACTAACAAAAAGATCAATTTCTCCTTATCTAAAAAATTGCTGAAATGAGTTAGAATTTTTCGATATCTTTTCCAATTTTTGCCCCTTATAATTCTGTGTTTAAATAACTAAGCAAATCTGAAATTACTTGGCAACGTTGCACTAGCAATGGTCATTATTTTACCACCTATGCTCACATAGTAATTACCTTCTCATAATTGTCCAGTATGCAACTAAGGTCAACCACTAAAATCATTTTAATTTCCCTTCAGCTTCACTGATTATTTGTAGAGAGCATTTTGTTTCTAGGTCAAATTGTCTTAATACACACAGCTAACTCTGGTTGAGCCAAAACAGATTTTCTTCAAAAGCTCTGACATTGAGACTCTGCTCTGGCATTTCATTTGTTTGTATAGAAAATGTTAGGCATCTCTTTGCCAAGTCTAAGCCGTGATTTCAAAATCCCTTCATAACCTTGCTTTTCAACTGTATTCCAAACATAAAACTGGAATTGACCTTACAGTCTTTGCCAGAGGCATACAGAGAAAGAAATAGAGAAATGTAAAATCACAGCGTCATTGGACACATGCATATAAATTGCATACCTCTAAACTTCACAAATCTAATAGGGTATTCACAATTTGGGCAATAATGTCAGCAACAAAATTAATTAAATAAAAACCTCAAGAGAAATGGTGGTTTATTTCTGAAGACCAAGTATTGACATTTTGCTGAGTGACTCACTTTAAATGATCAGAGGAATGCTTCATAAATTCTAACAGTAGCATCGTAAGTCAATATGACCAGTAGATTCTCTGATACATTTATTGGGACACCTTGTAAAATAGTAAGTTGCAGAAACGCAAATGCATACTAGTTTTTAATTTCACATTTTTCAATATATATTACACATGAAAACGAAAGTTTTATAATAAACAAAGGGAGTCTTAAGTTTGTGCTTTACACATTGATTGACAAGATATTTCCTAAAATAGCATGTGTGGCCAAGTTCCTTTTGTCACTGCTTTGATTTTTATTCTTCCTTAATTTTTACTAGGATTTTATTTTCTTTTTCTTTTTCATCAGGAAGCTCTGATGCCACCACCTAGTTCTCTTCAGTGGCTATGTGCTATTCTATGTTTCAACACAGTTTTCTCAGAAGTACTTCAGACTCTTGCTCAATATTGTTTGAATACTGTAATCACTATTAGAAAATGGTCTTTGACTTGATCCTTTCTAATGTGTATTTTCTCAGAGCCAGGACCATTTTTGAAGTTGAACACATACTGTTATGTAATGTGCCTTTGACCTATTCAGAGAAGGAAGTGATTCCTAAACCCTACATAAGTGTAACTGGGACTGGTTTAGAAAGGCTGTTGGATTTGAAATGACAAAATACCAAGATATAGGAAAATATGAAGATACCAGTTTAATCTTTAAAAGCAGTATTAACCATGTTTACCTTATTCTTAACTTTTTAAAAGAACAAAAACCAACATATACATTGAGTTATACAGATTTGCATTATTCTATATAACATCCATATATATTTCCATAATTATTGTCTATAACCCATGTGATCACATAGTCTATAATGACCTTGTAACCTAGTCACACAGGTTTTATTTACCTGTTGCAGTAAACCATGCTGTGTAGGCGGGTTCTATAACAATTCAAATCAGTTCTAGTGATAAATCTGTCAGTGGCTTGCATTGAATGTTGTTATATTTCTGTCTGTAAGCTCATATCAAGGTTAAGAGAAACTGACTGAACTAAAGGGGAGCTTATGACAATTGCCTAATGATATTACATCCAAAACGATGAACTGACAGTGACTTAAATTATTAAGCATTAGGAGAAATCCCTGTATCCCTGCAGCATTCAGTTCCTTGTGCCTCTGACAAATGACCTCCAGTTTGTTGGACAAAGTAGGTGGGATATGAAGGCGGCTCTCATATACATATTTTATTTTGGCTGGGACGAGTATCTCTGGATATCTCATTTGGTAGTTCATTAAAAATATGCAGATCTTCATGGATCTGATGATATTATTTAAAACAATTTTTTTTTTTTAGTGTTTTCTCTTGTTGCCCAGGCTGGAGTGCAATGGTGCAATCTTGGCTCACCACAACCTCTGCCTCCAGGGTTCAAGCAATTCTTCTGCCTCAGCCTCCTGAGTAGCTGGGATTACAGGCATATGCCATGACGCTTGGCTAATTTTGTATTTTTAGTAGAAACGGGGTTTCTCCATGTTGGTCAGGCTGGTCTCAAACTCCCAACCTCATGTGATCTGCCCACCTCAGCTTCCCAAAGTGCTGGGATTACAGGCATGAGCCACTGTGCCTGGCAGATCTGACAATATTATTAGAACAGTTTAATACAGTCAGGTATTTCTTAATGATGGGAATGTTCTGAGAAATGTGACTAGGTGATTTTGTCATTATACAAAAATCACAAGAGTGTACTTCCACAAACCTAGATGGCAGAGCCTACTACACACCTAGGCTATATGGTGTAACCTATGGCTACTAGGCTACAAACCTGTATAACATGCAACTTTACTAATGCTGTAAGCAATTGTAACACAATGGTAAGCATTTGTTTGTCTTAACATATCTAAAATAGAAAAGGTACCGCAAAAAGATGGTAATGTTATGAACCCACCATTGCATCTGTGAAACACAGTTGACTGAAACATTGTTAGGCAGTGGATGACTGTGTCAGATGTCAATTATTTGATTCCATCTGGTACCAACGATATCAGTATTACATATTTGAGACTAAATAGTTAACATCCCAATTTATTTTGTATGTTATCTTTTAAAAGTCATGCTATTTTTACTTAAATTATAAAAGGTCTGTACATTACTTTAAAAAGATGAAACACATTACTGGAAAAGGTATAACATGACATCATTCTCTACTATAAAAGAAATACCTGATAACCAATAACTTTCAATGAGCACTCACCATGTGCCACATCCTGTGCATTCTCACCATTTTACAAGCATGATCTCATCTCACGGGGTTCCCACAAGAATCATGTAAGATAGATTCTGTTATTATTCCCAATTTATGGGGGAGGAAATCGTACTTTGGAAGGTTAAATAAAACTTTATTGAGTGTAAAACATCCTTTTCTACCTCTTACTACTATTTACCGTGATACATTTACTAAGGATTTATTACCATCTGCAAATGCATCTTGTGATCTCACGTTTCCCAGTCCCTCCTCCAGGGAGTGGAGTTGATATGAGTATTCAGAAGTAAAAATGACAGTAGTTAGCAATTGCTGAGAACTTTCCATGTGCTAGACAATACGATCAACACTTAAAGGTGTTATCTCATAATCAGAATCTATCAAAGACATAAGTCAATTATTATCACAATCTTACTAACTTATAAAGGTTAAAAGCCTTTGTCCATGCCTACACCATAGCTAGGAAGTAGCAGAATCAGAAGAAGAAGGAAGGCAGCCTGACTGCCTGGTCTGTTCTAGTAACTACTATGAAATGGCCAACACCACCCAAGACTCAGTAGCTTTTGAAACTTTACCATTGAGGATGTACATTTTTAAAGGTGGGGCCAGATTATAAGTAAGTCTTTCTGGTGCTCCTTAGCTCCATGGCTGTTCTAATTCTGGGGGTTATCAGGAGAAGAAACAAGAAAACTGAAAAAGTCCTAGCTTCTCATGAAATACCTTCACAGAACGTTGTTACATGAAAAACGTAAGCCACCTTTTATATGTATGTCCTGGTTTTGTGATTTTCTTCTTTTGGGATATTTATTTCTGGAGTTTACAAAGGAATGGTACTGAACACTAATGTGAATCCCAAATGAAAGACAGATTTCTTCTCTAATGTTCTAAAATGTCAGGTAATCATTTAGAGAGTGAATGTCTTTGGTGGCTGGTTCTAATTTGCACTGTTGTCTGATAATGTGCACATTGGAGATCAATTATCTGAAGATCTCCTTAGGGCTAGAAGGTCATCTTTGGTGAATTAGCCTGACTTCTCATTAAAGATGTGTCAATTCTCCTTTTTCCTTGCATTGTGTAGAGCATGCTCTCTAAGTGGACTGGCAAAATGTACAGGAGGAGGGAATTTTAGCAAATTAGTTTAATGAGAACTATTGTATTTAGTTGGAAACTTCTGTTTGATTAAATGGAGATTTTGCTATTGGGCTTCCTTTTTGTCAAAGGTTATCTATAGCTTCTACTGTAACTGCTTTCTGTGAAAGAGTCAGTATCCCTACAGTTGCACCAATTTGCTCTTGTTTGGTGGATTTTTCTCTTCTTTAATATAAAGCGTCTTCACTGAGGAAAACTTTAAACTCCAGTGTTTGAAGGATGAATTGATGTTGATTTTCTACAAAGGAAAATAGTAGATAGGCTTGGAGAAAGGAAAAGGAAACACATCTCACTGTTAGTGGTAATGTGGAAAGAATAATAAACAAATGTGAGAAAGATGGCATCTGTGAACAGGGCCTGTTTATTAATGCTTACTAGGGAGAAAATGCCTAGTAATGTGAATAAGTAAAAGCCTAACATAAAATAAGGTACAGCAGCCTTCTTTGTAATTGAAAAGGAACAAACTTCCTCCAGAAGCAGAAAATCAAATACTTGGGCAGGTTTCTAATAATTTATAAGAGAAGAACATATTTTATGTTAGTTATAATATATGCCATATTTTATAAGAAGTAGCAGGACAGCTAATTCTGTTTCAGTTATATTTCTTCTTTGGATTTCTTTGCTTCTAATTCATTTTTCTGTTTTTATGATTATTTCTCTCCATTTGAATCTTTAGCTCTTTCTGCTCTTTCATCTCTGGTTATGTGGGGTAATGGAAGACAGGTGCTAGTGTGACAGTGGCCCAGTACTTATCACATTCTAATAGATTGTATTCTCTTTGATCTCTACTCAAGAGTTTCATGCAGGTGTTTGGGAGAAGAGAGGAAAAAATGTTTTTTCCTGACATTTTTGGCACTGCAGAGAGAATTACGATTTTATAAAGACCATAGAGATTCAGAAGAGATGAATGTATGTCTAAAAGATAGTGAGCATATTAAAATATGATATTTTGTGATTTCATTTTTATTATTTACAAACTTGGCACAGCAACCAGGAAGACAAAAATTGCTCTTCAAGCTGTATGAGAGAGTCAGAAAAAAATGTTTTAAAATTGGCACTAGTTTGTAAATGAGAACATTCAAGAAAAGAACGTGGAACAAAAATCTGAATGACCTTACAATATGTATAAGTGAAGAGAACTTTGAGGTTGGTGAAGCTACACTTACTGTTTTTAAAGAGAAAAAATTATATCATGCCTTATTAAAAAGATAGATTTTTTTTTTTAAAAAAGAAATTTTTAAAAAGCATTTACTAAAATAGGCAAGTGCTTCTAAAAGCAGGGCTTGAAGGATGCACTTGTATGTACTCTGATAATATAAGCTCCAAAGTCAGGCCAGATGTCTGTCTTATTTGCTGTTCTGTCTCCACATTTATAAGTCACTGAATGAAGAATGAATGAGTGTGTGTATCACAAGGAAAAAAAATCATGATCATGGTTGCCATTTAAAAGAGGCACAGAGTTATAACACTAGCAGTAGATAGTGCAGATAGAAGCAAGATCATTGCATGGGGGCTGGAGAAAACTTAAATATGTAGTAGATTACATATAATAAGCTTGACTCTCATCCTTCATTTCATGTCAGGCTTAGAGGGTCTGCATATCCCCTGGCCACAGTGCCAGGGGAGAAGGGTCTCTATCTCATAGTGTTCTATAATATGTGGCTGCAGGAAATGAGGGCAGGGACCATCCCTGTGGCTATGAAACAACAAAAACTTTTTGAATGAGGAAGTGAGGAGGTATCCTGTTCGAAGTGGGGGTGAGGGACACTTGACACGTGATGACTGCATAACTTTACTTTTTAACAGCTTGATTGAGATATATGTGTCCACGTACCATATAGATGACCCACTGAAAGTGTAAAGTTCAATGGCTTTTAGTGTATCCACAGAGTTTTGTGTTCTTGAGCTAAGGCAGATCTGTAGAGTCAGGTCTCAGTTAACCTACCTAGGGGTGTGTGTGTGTGTGTGTGTGTGTGTGTGTGTGTGTGTGTGTGTGTGAATTTGCATATGTGTACATGGGTGTTTGCCTTTGGCACGGGGAGCTCAAGCTGCCAGATCTGTCTCTCTTCCATAGGGTTGGTTATATACTTACAAAATAAGCAATATGTTTTTTTCCTGTGAGTTCTCTGACCTATATTTTTTCTAAGGATACTCTCTAAAATTTCATATTAAGCTATGGGAAAAGTCACACATGTCACTGTTACAGGTGACAAATGAATTACTATGTTAAAACTTTTTGTGAAAAGATTCCCAACATTAAATTCACATTAATGATTTATAGTCTTATATCCACAATTTACAAATGCCTTGCCATGGTTAAGTAAGCCTCACCTATTTTTGTAAAAGTGAAAACATAGTTGCTTAAAAGCTTGGCAAAGTAAGGCTCAGAAAAATCTTCCTTTCAGAAAATAACATAATGTAGTTCATGGACATGTTGAAGAAGGGAGCTTGAACTTTTTATTGTCTGTTTTTGTGCTTAAATACCATAGCTTTCTGATACATATATGAGTGTGTGTACATACATGTATTTATGTGTATATAAATTAGAACAAACCATTATTTTTAATTATTTTTAATTATTTACATTATATTTTTTCAGATATTTTGGATATAAAATCCATAAAAGTAGTATAATATATAGTAAGAGTAATATATAATATATAAACTATAAATATATAACATAAATACACATTATATGTAAAAGTATACAAACATATATACATAATAATGAAATTTGTCTATTTAAAATTGTCATCAAGGAAGCCAATTCATCCGTAAGTACTTTTCTGGAAGTTCCTCTGTTTGTGGATGTAGCCCTCAAATTTTGTGGCATATATAACGTTTTGGCTTTTGATTAAAGTCATTCTTGTTATGGACAATAAATAGACTTTCCTGACCAGTATCTAATTTTGTAGTGGACTCTTGAGTCATCAGTTACACAAAGATACGTAACCTGTTCATGATAAGAGAAGCTGGTCTTCCATGAGCTACAGCCAGTGTGCCAGAAAGAAGGTATCAAGACAAGAGCTGCTAGTGAAACAGTGCTGGTGAGTGGGGAGAAAGAACAAAAGTGAAATGGAATCCAAGCCAGTTTGACACAGGACAAATGAAAAAGCAAATCCTAGAGCACCCTGGAGAGGAATAAAGGGCAATGATTCTTCAGCCAAAAAGGCTCTGAGGCAGGACACAGTATCAACGGCTGCAAGAGGACAGGGAGTCCTGGACATATGTCTTTTGCCCTTGTCTCATTGGGGGCCTGACCGAGGGCAGAGTCTGTAGTGTCAATGGGTGGAGGGATAACAAGAGGCAGGTAAATTCCAGGAGCTGTTGCTACCTCCAGAGAAGGAGGAATCCAGCAATGCTACAGCATCTCAGTCCAAGTTGGCTCCCTCGCTGTTTTACGGCAATCTCTGTGGCTCCATTCTGGACTTTGTCTCCACCTCCTTTCCTCACCCCGTTTCCGGTACAGAATGGCCAGAAAATCTGAGCATGGTATCCTTCTGTTAAGAAGGAGAAGAAAAAAATAATCTTATATTGGTCTGTGGTGTACACTGAAAGAAAGAAAAATTTGACATCTTTATAAGAACGTTTTTTGAGGGATTATGTTAAAAAAAATTGAAAATTTAATAACATAACATTCAGACATTTTTCTCTTGTCTTTTTCTTGGTTGTTACTAAGCCATTGAAAATCTTATAAAACATTAGTTGTTTAATCTTGGAACACACCGTGGTTAAAAATGTTTAAAAATTTGCTTTATTCCTCATGAGCAATGATAAAGAGAAATCACAGGAAAGCAACAAGTGTTGGCAGAGTGGCTCAGCATGGTGGCTGTGAAAGGGGAAACATAAGGACTTATTTGATAAACAAGTGGCATAGCAAATCCAGGGCTCAATCTCTATTTTGACCTTTGAGATCCCAATCATTCTCTCCTGTAAATTTTCACATCTCTTTACCTATTCTTTTGATTAGAGATTTTTAAAGAAATCTTTACTAATCTGTAGTCGTCCTAAGAGTGGCTCCCATGTCTAAAGACAATGTTTTATATTTATGTGCCACCGTGACATTAGCAGTTCGATGAATTTCTGGAGATGTAAGTGCAGCTTTGGCTCTTCCGTCTAAGCTCCCAACCTTTCCAATGCATCACCCAGTGCACCACAATCCTTACCTCATCAGACCTTGGATCTGCCTATAGTCATTTCCTCACCTGACCTGGAGCCAGGAACTCTGACACTGCACAGGAAAATGAGACCTCAATGTCACAGGTTGGATAAACCCTTCTCATAAAATCCTTTTGTATTTCTCTACTTCATGGGTACACAGACCACTGCAAGGGCTTAAATGCAATGCTTAGTACCTTTTCTTTGGTAGATTTAGTGTTTTAAATAAGTTATTTTCAAGTGATCCTTGGGAACAAACATTATGCCTTTACTTTTCTATTTTCCAATGATATATGGGGATGAGAAAACACAACTGTTTTCCCCATGGGAAAGAATTGAACTTTTCCCAACTTTATAAAGAAATGACTTTTCTCTTTGTAGTTATAATCAGGAAAAAGTAATAAAACCCATAGCTTGAGGAAATTTTTTTTAATTAGAATTTTTTTTTTTACCTACAAAGAAAAAATCTACAAACCAGACTTTTATGCTGTGAGTGAAATTTGTTTTATCATGCTATGCTTCTTTAAATTTTTTTTTTAAAAACTAATATTTTCTCATCTTATAAACATATAAAGATTTTGAGTCTAAAAGATAAAATAGATTTATGTTAAAAACTTCTTTGGGTCCAGATGAAATTCTCAGACATTTTGTAAGCAATGAAAAATTAATTTAAAAGTGTTTTTTCCCAATGTGTAATGCATATTTATAACCTACAGAATGAAAAACACAATCACATTTTGGATCTTGAAGACCTGACATTGCAAAAAGATAATTTGCTTTGAGGCTCTTTGATGCCTTTAATTTAATTTATTGGAAGCAAATTAATGTGAAATGATAAAATTATTATTAAAATGGAAATAGAAGAATAGGAATGAATCAAATCAACAGAGGGGAGAAGTGGCTGATTGCCGTAGTTCACAGAATAATTCCCAATTTAATCATATTAAATCTAATTGTTGGCAGACAGATGATGGGAAATATTGCTCTTGCTTTGTAGTAGAAAGAAGAAAAGAGAAAAAAAATTTTTTTAAGCAATTCAAAATGTCAGTAGGATGAACTAAAAAGTAAACTGAAAATGAAGACCGAAGTTGATTTCTTAAGGAAGTATTGCATCTTTACATTGTCAAATGAACATTTAGTAAGTGAATATTCTATGGTTTTAGATAATCATTTGTAATATGAAAGGGATTTGTATACAATTTAATAAATATACATTGAATGGCTGCTATTTTCAAGATACTATGCTGCTGATCTATCTTCCAGCTGATAAATTTAGCTGAATACCTGGAGTAATAATAGAATCAAGTTTTATTGATCAACAGCAATCCCTATTAAAATGGTAATGAACAGTTTCTGCATTATACCTTGATAATTTTCTTTTTACAGGGTGTGATGAATGTGTAAAGTAGTAGAACTGATTATATATTTGACATGGTGTAAGTACATGATAAATGCCAGAGGTTTAATGTCATATAGCTATATATTGTCATAATTTAAAACTTCAGTGAAATGAAAGCATGAGTCCTTCATTGCTGATTTTAAATTTTAGTGATTCTCCCCCCTCCAAGGCAATCCTGAAATAAATGCTAGGAAGTGGGAATTATTCTGAATATTGCACATTTGTAATATGAATAACCATCTTATTAAATAGACTCATTTAAAACGTTTTTAAAAGTTTACATCTTTCTCAATAGGAAATGAGTCCTTTAATTCTGCTCATTTCTCTCCATTTTTAGTGATGTTATTTTAGTCTGAATTTCCATAATCTTTATTCTGGACTATTATAGTAATATTCTAACAGGCTTTTTCTTTTCCTATTTCTTGTGATATTCCTATTTATTTCCCAAACCATATTCTTAAAGATCTTAAAGAGAAACATACAAAATCTGAACAGATGTTTCTCAAACAAAGACATATATGCGGCCAAAAAAACATATGTAAAAAAGCTCATCATCACTGGTCATTAGAGAAATGCATATCAAAACCACAATGAGATACCATCTCATGCCAGTTAGATGGCAATCATTAACAAGGCAGGAAATAATAGATGCTGGAGAGGATGTGGAGAAATAGAAACACTTTTACACTGTTGGTGGGAGTATAAATTAGTTCAACCATTGTGGAAGACAGTGTGGCGATTCCTCAAGGACCTAGAACCAGAAATACCATTTGACCCAGCAATCCCATTACTGGGTATATACCCAAAGGATTATAAATCATTCTACTACAAAGACACATGCACATGTATGTTTTTTGCAGCACTATTCACCATAGCAAAGACTTGGAACCAACCCAAATGCCCATCAGTGATAGACTGAATAAAGAAAATGTGGCGCATATATATATATATCGTAGAATACTATGCAGCCATAAAAAGGATGAATTAATCTCCTTTGCAGGGACATAAACAAAGCTTGGAAACCATCATTCTCAGCAAACTAACACAGGAACAGAAAACCAAACATGGCATGTTCTCACTCATAAGTGGGAGTTGAACAATGAGAACACATGGACACAGGGAGGAAAACATCACACATCAGGGCCTGACAGAGGGTGGGGAGCTAGGGAGGGATAGCATTAGGAGAAATACCTAATGTAGATGACAAGTTGATGACTGCAGCAAACCACCCCAGCACATGTATACCTATGTAACAAACCTGCATGTTCTGTGCATGTATCCAAGAATTTGAAATATAATAAAAAAGAAATACACAAAATCTGATTATTTTACCCCTACCAATATAATAGAAAGAGTACATTGAAAGTTATACATTTGAATTATATATTTTTCCATTTAATTCAAATGTGTAACATAGTGCTAACAATCAGCTATGCAAATTGTAGCTTTAGGAAGTATAGGAGATCAGTTACTCTGAAGATTCCTTACATTAGAAAACAGCCAGGTGTACTGGTGTGCCCCTGTATCACAACTACTCAGGAGACTGAGGTGTGAGACTTGCTTGAGCCCAGGAGTTCAAGGCTGCAATGATTTATGATCACATTGGTGGATAGCCACTGCACTCCAGCTTGGGGAACAGGTTATGCATAACTAAGATCACAGGAAATCATGGAGAGTTCTAAACCCTCTTACCTCATTCTCTGAGCTCCGCAACAAAGTAGGTAGTAAGTGAAAAACTGAAAAATTGAGCATGTTTTGAGAGCAAGTTAGTGGACGGACAGTATTTTAAAATATCAGAAAGCCCAAGAAATGTATATGTTATTATGCAGTGTTTATAAGCAACTCTCTTGACTCAAGGAGAAAAAACATAGGACCATAATAAATGGAAGATTATCACGTTGGAAACGAGAATAGCCTGTAACATATGAAGTGTCATTCCACCTCATTAATAATTAGGACAATGTAAATAAAATATATAAGATGCCACTTCATATAACAGGACTGACCAAGGATTGTGATGATGTGGAATAATAGGACCTTACGTACTTGGCCATTGAAAGTATAAACTGACATGGCCATATGGGGAGCTCTTGTCTTACAATGTTGTACATCGATTTGCTCTACAACTCAGAAATTTCACATTTTATGAAGTTCTTCTTAGTGTTGCTTATGTTGTGATGTAGAAGCTGTTATCTGTGTAGTACATGAAGATAGTAAGGCAGTTCCTGGGTGAAAGAAACATTATGATATTCTCTTATTGCTGTCACTCCCTTCCTTAGACAACTAGCTACAAAAACCAGTGAACTAATTCATCTGGGCAAAAATTGCAAGGATGAGCCAGAGTGTCACCAGTGCTAGATATTATTGTGAAGTTTGTGTGTGTGATTTAACTCAAAGCCATTGTTTGTCACAGTAAAGTATCTTTTGTCATCACTAAATAAAAACCTTTTCAAATAACAGATTCAGGCCGTGTGCGCAGCACGGAAGGGCTTATATTATGATAGGTTGGCTATCCTAATAAAATATTTTAAAAAGCATAAATAGTGGGAGGAGAAATAAAAATCAAGTATGTGAAGAAGGATACTTTAAAGGTGAAAAAGTATTACAATTAGAAATAATAATAAATTGAACAGTAATGAAAAGAGAAATTCCCAAAATGCTTCCAAAACAAAGAGAGAAAAAAAAATTCAGTTATAAAAAATTAACCCCATTTTAAAGCCACCTACATTTATTTGTGTTAATTACATGGGTTAATTTTTACACAAGAAAATGGCAAATTGATAATGTATTCCTAGTGTAATATAAAGTTAAAGTTACTTCAAAAGGGAGTAACTTTTTTTTCTGAATGGCAGAGACAATGAATGCATCAAGGCCATGAAGCCTTTGGGAAACAGACATAAGACCACTGGTTCTCTGATTATCCCACTGTGGGCTAATCATTCTTTATGACTTTCATTCTTTATGACTGATGTGGGCACATTACCAAAATACTGTCAGAATTACTTAATGTGTGAATTCCTTTGAAATTTTGAACAAAAGCTTTTTGACAAGTATGATTAGTAAGTAAGATTTCAAGACATTTGACTTCACTGAAAAATTTTACTGCCATGACCCCTTTAACAATCTTTTTATCTCTGGAGATGTGTTTCCAGTTTGGGTGATTATTAATGACTGATTTATTCTTAAAGAGAAATGGAATATTATAGACTTCTTTCACAGTAAGACAAGTCATAAAAAATAATTTTGAACTTCAAGAAGTAGTAGAAATGAGTATTTGAACATACAGACATTTTCAGACCAGATAGATCATAACAAAAAAAATCAAAGTGTAGAATTACAATAAAGAAATTGGATTAGTTCAGTCTATTTTGACTGGACATTGTAATTTTGTGGTTGAGAGGGGAAAGAAGGCAACTTTATTTCATCAGCTTTGAAGACTTAGTTGTCTTGAAGAAGGCTGGATAACCTCCTGATGTTTTCTCTACCTTGCTTCCATCCAGAGACTAATGAGTATTCCTGGAACCAGTATGGCAGAAAAAGCCTTTCCCTTTCAGTCAGCAGGGCTTGCATATTCACAGCCTCTGTTTTAAATGTAATTTAAGTTGCCTTATTACAAGGCATACTATGACTTACAAAGCTAGAAATTCTGTTCAAGTGAATAGAGATGAAAAAAATGATGAAAATTGAGAATTGCCAGCTCACGTTCTTTTCTTTCTCATGAAATAGTCTGCTTCTATTTTTGGTCCATTTTAAAGCTTCCTTAACCCCTCAAGTTAAATTGAGGAGAAAGTAGTAATTCTTCAGTATTGCCAGCTCCTGATTCCAGATGAGCTAATGATTCCACAGAGCTGTGTCTTTGGTTCTTAACTCTGCACCTTTACCTGTAGTCATTGAAGTTTAATTTTTATTATCAATGTTTATAGAGCATTTGTGGTATGTCATATTATTTTAGGCACCCCAAAACATAAGAGTGAATAAGACATTTATGGTCACTGCCTTCATGGGGCTTCTCAGACAGAATGTGTATAAATTTTCAATCTACAGAGTATGTCTTCATGTTTAATAAAAATAGAACATTTGTATTAATGGTTACCAAGACATGTAAACTACTCTTTGACAAGTATACTAAATCCCAAAGTGTCTTTTGGAAAAGGAACATTGCATTTTTAAAATTAGACCTGATTGGTCCATAGTTGAATGCTAACGTGATGGTCAGTGACTAGAAAAAATGTTGCAATTCAAAACAATTTTGAATTTTTCTTCAGTGCCCTTGAATAATAATGACTTGGGAATATCATCTTAGGAAGTGTTAGATGTTATCTTGGAAGTTAATTTACAGAAAGTTGGGTGGGGTATTTTATATCATTTAGTCTTTAAATACATTATTGGCTTAAAGTGGAAAGAGATAGAAGAGGAGAAGAAAGAACCAAGGAAAGGGATTTGCTAGGATCAGGTAACTGGTGAGTGGCACAAGCAGAAATCACATCTCTGGACCCTTTAGTGCTTTATTACTGCCCTCTTGTAAGTTTGTTGTTTCCACTGACTGCTTGCTAATAAATTATAATCCCAGAACAGTTTACTGTATATTAAAAAGAAAATCCTTTTACATATTTCAAGGACACTGGGCTTGGTTTATAAAGGTGAGGCCCAGTGGGAACTCCTTTTCTCACCCATTTGGTCTTTAGAGTTCCTTGCGAATGGATGGGGGTAGAACTCTAATAACAATAATGGACGCGATATCCTTTCACATCAACATTTGGCTCCTCACAGCGTGTGATATCTTGTCAGCACAGAGGGTAAAATAATGGCGTAAAGATTTACTGTCAGGGAGCCGGGCCAGTCTCAGCAGGATGGCAGCTCAAAGCAGATAGATGGCCTGGCATCCGTAGGTCACCTGTGTTTACACTGATGAGTGTGTGTGGTTTCCCTAGTCTGCATCATTATATTGAGTTGTGTGGTGTTTGTAGCACTTGTAACTCACCCTAGAATGTGTCTTTCTATTGAGAGACAAGTAGACGAATAGCTTGACTTCCCAGAAATGAATGACACAATTCATGTGAAAGCAATTTCAGTTAGACAAAATGACATTAATATCAAGGATTAAGAATAATATTATTTGTATGGGCAATATACAGAATTAGTCAAAAATATAAGGAGTTGCATAATTTGTGGTTGTAACAGTTGCTGAATTTAGTCCCACATAGTCATTTGGTTTCATAATTTAACGTTTATGTTGTATTTTTCTAACATGTCACTTTCTTAAATGAAATGATTATGGCATGAAGTTATAAGAAATAATGTCTTTGGCTTGTTATAGAAACAGTTATTTTAGGGATTTTTGTGTACTTTTGAAGCAATTTCAATTACAAGTCATTTCTCATGAGTTCTAAGATAAGTTTAAGGCATTTGTTATAAATTCATGATTATTAGCAGCTTGGATGAAAATACAGAATGCGTTTATGAATATTTTAATTGGAAAATTAAATGGATCTCTTATAAAATTAAATACTCTGTTATAATCTCTTAGAAAAATTAAATCCCTTTTACCTAATAGGCAAATGCATGGAAAATCTATAATGATATCTGTCAACATAGCATGTTAACTTATTTATTACATAATTATAAATTTATATGCCTAATTTATATCAAGTATATTCAAGTTATAAGTCCACAATAAATGAAATGAACATAGTTCTCTGAATTTTTCACATTTTTAAAAGAGATCTGTAATCCCAGCACTTTGAGAGACCAAGGCAGGTGGATCACCTTAGGTTAGGAGTTTTGAACAGCCTGGCCAACATGGTGAAACCCCATCTCTACTAAAAATATAAAAAATTAGCAGGGCATGGTGGTGCATGCCTGTAATCCCAGCTACTCTGAAAGCTGAGGCAAGAGAATCACTTGAATCCAGGAGGCAGAGATTGCAGTAAGCCTTGATGGCACCACTACACCCCAGCCTTGGAGACAGAGTGAGACTCCAACTCGAAAAAACAAAAAAAGAACATGGAATGTTTCTCCATCTATTTGTGTCCTCTCTTATTTCGTCGAGTGGTGGTTTGTAGTTCTCCTTGAAGAAGACCTTTACATTCCTTGTTAGTTGTATTCCTAGGTATTTTATTCTCTTTGTGGCAATTGTGAATGGCAGTTCCTTCTTGATTTGGCTCTCTTTAAGTCTGTTATTGGTGTATAGGAATGCTTGTGATTTTTGCACATTGATTTTGTATCCTGAGACTTTGCTGAAGTTGCTTATCAGTTTCAGGAGATTTTGGGCTGAGATGATGGGGTCTTCTAGATATACAATCATGTCATGTACAAATAGAGACAATTTGGCTTTCTCCTTTCCTATTTGAATATCCTTTATTTCTTTTTTTTGCCTGATTGCTCTGGCTAGAACTTCCAGTACTATACTGAATAGGACTGTGAGAGAGGGCATCATCATCACTGGTCATTAGAGAAATGCAAATCAAAACTACATTGAGATACCATCTCATGCCAGTTAGAATGGCGATCATTAAAAATATGGAGACAACAGATGCTGGAGAGGATGTGGAGAAATAGGAACACTTTTATACTAACGGTGGGAGTGTAAATTAGTTCAACCATTGTGGAAGACAGTGTGGCGATTCCTCAAGGACCTAGAAATAGAAATCCCATTTGACCCAGCAATCCCATTACTGGGTATATATCCAAAGGATTATAGATCTTTCTACTACAAGGACACATGCACACAAATGTTCATTGCAGCACTGTTTACAATAGCAAAGACCTGGAACCAACCCAAATGCCCACCGATGGTAGACTGGACAGGGAAAATGTGGCACATATGCACCATGGAATATTATGCAGCCATCAAAAATGATGAGTTCGTGTCCTTCGTAGGGACATGGATGAACCTGGAGACCATCATTCTCAGCAAACTGACACAAGAACAAAAAATGATATACAGCATGTTCTCATTCATAGGTGGGTGTTGAACAATGAGAACACATGGACACAGAGTGGGGAGCACTACACACTGGGGTCTGTTGGGGGAATAGGGGAGGGACAGCGGGGAATGGGGAGTTGGGAAGAGATTAGCATGGGGTGAAATGCCAGATATAGGTGAAGGGAAGGAAGGCAGCAAATCACACTGCCATGTGTGTACCTAGGCAACTATCTTGCATGTTCTTCACATGTACCCCCAAACCTAAAATACAATAAAAAAGAAAAAATATATCTTTATTTCAACATCACTGTCAATGCCTGAAATTGTGCCTTGTTTTGCTTTGTGTATAAATATATTCTTTCAAAAATCAATAATGAAAATATTTTCCATTCTAAGGTATACTTAATTTTTAGAAACAGATAAATGCCAGTTATCATCCATGCTTGTGAATATGGTAAATAATTGGTCTCCCTACATTTTGCCTTTTAAAAATAAATTGAACATGAATAATGACTCTAATGTAGTACAATAGGTGTTTCTGACAAACAGAAGCTTTGGAAAATATGTTATTGTTTGATTTTCTATTTTATCAGTTAAGTCATTTTAAAGATATCCATGGAAACTATCTCTTACGAATGTATGGCTAATTGTAAAATAGAATCCTCATAAGAGCAGCATTCTAAGATTTCCTCTTGATTAAATAAAGTAAAAGTTAACCTGAGGATGATCTGTGTAATTTTCTTCTCTTGCCTTTTCTGAGCATCTCTCTAAAAACAGTGAAAAAGTGGGATAGGTTTTGTTTGGGTGGTTTCTACTGAAGCATAGCAAGGTCATGCTTTTGTATTGTCTATTATCAGTTATAATTTCTCAAAAACAGATGGCAAACAGGCAGTGTTAAAAAATTTGTAATTTACTATCCTGTACTAAAGACAAACCACAGAGTAAAATCGCAACCCCGTTAAACACCAAAACAACCTTCAATCATTCTGACTGGTTCTGCATGTTTCAACCTTTATGGTCTTTTGGCTGAAGGCCAAAGTTCATCTCTTATTACCCTTTCCTTTCCATCTGCGAAGATCATTGCACACACACTCGTTCTGCATCCCAAACAGTTCCACCTGGCAAAGGAACTAAGCAAAACTGTCTCTCATCTTCATTACTATTCATTTCGTCTCTAAAATCACTGAATCATGAAAATTAGAAGTAACAACAACAAAAAAAAAGAAATCAGGTACATTAAAAACAAAAATTTGAAACAATGTATTTGACCCTGTGAAACCGTTCAGTGTTAGAAATTGTAACTGATCCATGTCAAATTCAGCAAACAAAACTGAGGTAATTTACTTTCACGTTTTACTAAATGGCCACTTGTAAGCATACGGATGAGATTTTGTCTTTCCCCAGGCTGGATAACTGTCGGTTTCCCAAACAGACAGGGGCTGAGTGGCTTAACAGGTGTGCTAATGTGAGAAAGAACCACAAAAGCAGCTGTTGTTAAAGGTGTTAGGTAGGTTTTGCCAAGACCTTGCACATCAGATCTCTGCTGTGAACTGATGATTAAAGTATGTCAGCTTTGGAAACAATATCCTTGATATACTTTCCTTGATTTCTGACTTAAAAAGCAAATTATAAACACCTTAATTAATTAATGTTTACTACTAGAATGATTGCCCAAATGACTGAACTATTCAAGAGAGAAAATAAAATTATTATGGTTTATTATGTCAATCTCCTATTTGCAAAGTTTCAACATTTTCTCATAGGCTTTAGATGAAACAATTGTTTTTTGTACATTGAAGCCCCAATACAATGCCTCTTTTGTCCATATTTTATTGCAACTTTGACTCATATAACATCACTTTGCTGCAAACAGATTAAGCTACTAATGAAGACATGCAATTATTATTTGCTCTTTCTCTCTAGCTTTCTGCGTGTGTCTGTATATATAAATACTTATGTATTTATATATACATATATATGGACAATATATGTGTATTTATACTTGTTAAAATGATCTTCACTGTCTCACATATTAAGATCTCATTTATATTAAATGTGGGCTTGACTTCTAATGTAAATTGTTAATTAACTAATCTGCCAATAGATGGCATATTGTTCTCCTGAGTTTTTACCCTGTTCATCATTCACTTGGCATTCCATCCTACATCTATGGCATTGCTTTATATACTTTTGTGTGGTCTCACATTGATATTGAAAGTTTGCTTTTGTACATTTAACTTACCATGTAGGTCAATCACAGGTTTCCAAATAGTTGATGATCTTTATGAGATAAAAGGCCTGGGTTTTCTTTCTTTGCCTCCCATCAGGTATCTAATGGAGGATATTATTTCTAGTAGCTACTTCATAAAACAAGTTTTCTGAGTTGCTCTGTTATTTCTCTAACTATGTTGTCTCTGTCACTCTCTGTCTCTGTTTTTTTTTTTTCTCTCTCTCTCTCTCTTTATCCTTTTACATGGATACAATATCTTGTCTCTTAGATTTTGACCCTCTTAGAATACTGTTTTATTCTTTGAATGACTTGGTTTTGCCATACTGTTTCTTCTTTGGTATTTTGAACTTTGTTTCTTAGACCTGAGTTGCGGACCTCTTGCAGGCACTTCTGTGAACCTTACATCCATTGTAGCAATAATTTTCATTGTCAAAAAGAGTTTAATTTTAAAAGTAAAGATTTGTCAAATCTTTTAGAATGCAAAATAGCTAGGAATTTTGATTTTATTAAATATCAACAATAACAAAAATGTGGTAACTATGATTATTTTATTTTTGACAAAATGAATTCATCATTAAAAAAAATCAATAATGCCAAATTCTAAAACTAAATTTCAGATTGTAAAACATAAATTCAAGTGTGTATACATATATGCATGTACAATAAATGTAATATTCAAAATAATTTTTAAATGTCTAAACTGTTGACTAGTGAAAGTTAGGAACCTCAGTGTAAGGTGGTAATGAAGTTGAGAGTAATAATGTTACCCCTAACTCATGGCTAGGAGTGAGGCTAGATTCACCAACTTTGCATAGCATGCTTTGCATTTAGATTTTCTATTCAACATCTGGAATATCTTAAATGAAGGCATAGAATGGCAGTGTATTAAATTTACAAATGGTAAAGATCAAAGAATAGATAACTGAAATTAATTTGAAAGTTTCAAATTCTGAGCTAAGTTATAGTTCTGGTGTTTGAATGGAATTTTAATATGAGTTTTGCATGTTATATGATTTCTGCAAAAAACAAATACAAAGTTGACATTAATGAAAGGGGACATTAATTCAGCTAAAAGAAATATTAGTCCTTTTCATTTTGAAGTCTGTTATTGGACCATATCTAGAATGTTTCACTAATTTCTGAATGGACATTTTAAAAGCCATTGCAATAGGAGACAATGGCATGAAAAGGATGATCAAAAAGATGAAGCATTTGGAATTGATGCTTTTTGAGGATCATTGAGAACACCGGAAGTGTGTCATCTAAAGCAGAGAAGACTAAGGGAAGACATGATGCAAATTGATGAGAAATGTTCATACCTAACATTTATGAGTCAAATGCCGAGTATGATTCTCATGACTGATCCGGTGATGAGGTAAGGTATGAACATAGAAAACTATCACACTGCAGTGTGAAAAGAATAATAATAGTTCTGATGTCAGTGTACAAGTCTAGAAAACAAATGCTTCTAGAGATTATATGTGGAGAGAAATGTGACCTAGGGAAAAGGGGAAAAGGTGATATTACACAGGAATTAGAAGCTGCTATAGTTTTTAGGCTGGAGCCTAGAACCCTACATTCTCTCAGCCTCTGAGCTGGAGCCACCATCCCTGCAACTACTGGAGACACCACAGCTACTAAGGCTGCAGGACCACCTGCTACTGACTGTGGGTACTTCTGGTGAAGAAGCCCAATCCCTTGCTTCTTCTCTGGGCTTTAATTTTACCCCTAAACCTGAATAAATACAGTTGACAAGGGAGTCTTAGAAATTTTAGTTTTCTGATTCTCAGTGATATACTAAAAGGGTGCAGAGAAGATTATGGGAGTGTTAGATAGAAGGTTGGTTACCATCTAGCACAAATAGGATTAAATGCTGCTATAGAAATAGAGATCCAGGCAGGATATATAGAGTCAACCAATTTAAATGGTCAAGGAAGGTTCATATCTATAAATACTTTCAGGCCTGCCTTTGGAAAGTCAGAGTGGATTTCTGTGTTGCTTCAGAGAGCAATAAATGATAGAAATTATTAGGAGATGAAATTTAGGTATTTGCAAAAAAATAATTTTCTCATAACTAGATCTCATGGCAAAAATAACCTGCTCTTTTAATATGTTGGCTGTTTGAGGAAAAAAATAATGCTATTTTTTTTTCAGGGATTTCCTAGAAGCGTTTCTCATAGTAGAGAGTAGATGGCTTAGTTGGCAGCTAATGTTCCTTAAAAATTTACAATTTTATGATTCCCAAACCACTCATCTAAAAATAACAAAATGTGTTTAAAAAGTAGATAAATTAATACACAAAACATAAAGGTAACTATCCAAAAGAATTAAATATATTCAACATGTTTTAATAACTTGGGGGAAAACGAGTACATGAAGAGAGAAACAAACATGAAAGGACTTTCTTATCAGCCCTTTTCAGGATTCCAAATTTTTCTTACAAATATCTATCGGTGCTCTAAATAAGCCTTTGGAGTTCTATGCACGAACTCCATAGTGGAAAGGGAAAAATACCTCCTTCCACAAAGATATTGGCACAGTGCTGAAGGATGGCAGCCAGCCAGCCTGCTTCACATGACGAGGCGAGGAGCAGCATCTGCATATGAGAGCAGATTATCCCATTGGCAAACTCCATTCACACTGCCAAGGGTACAGTTAGGCTATTAGTGACTAAGAAGCCATCTCTTTCACCTTAACATTTCTCTGGTAATTTAGGATGATAAAGAGGATGCCTTTTCTTTATATGCAAGAAAAATAAAGACTTGGAAAGTAATAAGGGAGGACAGTACGTATTCATTTATTATGTAAGAAAATTTGCTGATAAATAATCTCAATATGTAATGATTGGATGATATCTATGCAGAAAGTGGATTATCCACTATTGAATCCCACATAAAACAGACCAGTCAAGTAGTACCCAGTGGTCTTAAGTACAGTTAATGATAGGAAGCTCAAGATCCCCACATGTGGCCAACTGGAAAATGGGATAGCAAAGTCAGAAAGACCTGGGTTCAAGTCTTCACTATGTTGGTCATTAGCTTCATAAACATAAGTATTTTATATCATCTAGCTAAATTTCAGTGTGTATACCTTTAAAACAGTAATGTGTCTACTTAAGCAGTTGTTACAAAATTAAAAGAGATAATGTGTGTAACAGCTATCTCAATAAATGGCAAATGTTATTATTGTGATGTGTCTACTTCGTTGTTACACAATTAAAAGAGATAAAGTGTATTGAGATAACACTATCTCAATAAATGGGAGGTGATATTATTCTATCTTTCATATGTCTCTAATGGTTAGAAATGCTTTATATTAAACTGATTTGATTTTCTCTATAATTTTAGCCTACTAATCCTCATTATGAATTAAGGGCTTCTGATAACAAATGTGTTTTATCTTTTACTGAAAATCTTTCACATTTTTGAAAATAAGAATCATTAACTTCATTCATCATTTCTTTCGTGCACTGAACGCACCCAGTCCCTCAACCTTCGCTTATATTCCGTGGCTCTTAGCCACCTCACTATAACAAGAAGTGAAGCAGGGACTGTGGAAGGATTGTGATTAAGTGGTTGAAGTGCTGAGATAAGGATGGGAAATGGAGAGTAAAAAGCATTGGAACAGCCCCAGCTTTGTTTTTGGTTTTTTTTTTTTTTTTTTTTTGGCCGAAAGATTTAGCAGCTCTGATCAGCTTACTGATATTCACACAGTGCTGAGATTGGCATTTTTCCACGAACACTAAGCATCATTCCACTCACAGTTGGTAAAGGGTTTTCAGAAAGGTTTCTCTCAAAAACACACTCTCCTTTGATTTCTTCCTGAAAATCTTGTGTCTGGTTCTGTATTGTTTTAGCTCAAATATCCACAGACAACACTGAGTGAAATCACGCTTTCACTATTATTTATTTATTTATTTATCTTTGTTATACTTTAAGTTCTGAGGTACATGTACAGAACGTGCAGGTTTGTTACATAGGTATACACATGCCATGGTGGTTTGCTGCATCCATGACCCTTTTCACTTTCACTAATTTTAACCATCTATACTTAAATGTTTTCTTTCAGTTTTTTAAAGTCAGGTTCATTTAATGTATACTTTAATACAATAAAATTCACCATTTCCATGTGTTTGGTTCTATTAATTTTGGCAAAGGGTTGCAGTCATGTAACCAGTGACCCAAAAGAACCCTCATGCTTCAATGTAATCAATTCTCTCCCCCAGTCCTTAGCCCCTGGTCACTACTGTTTTGCCTTCTGTCTATGTAGTAGGACCTTTTCTGAAATGTCACATAAATGAAACCATATGGTTTGTACCAATTTTATTTCTGCTTCTTTCACTTAGTATGATGCTCTTGAGATCTGTAAGTTGTATAACATGGATCAGTAGTTTGTTCCTTTTTTGCAGAGAAATTTTCCTTTATACCATAATATATATATATATATGTGTGTGTGTGTGTATATATATATATATATGTGTGTGTGTGTGTATATATATATATATATGTGTGTGTGTATATATTTTCCTTTATACCATGGTAAAAAGGGAAATATATATAATATGATATAAAAGAAAACTATATATATATATGTATGTATGTATATGTATGTATGTGTGTGTGTGTGTGTGTGTGTGTGTGTATATATATATATATATATATATATATATATATATATATGCATGCCAGAGTTTGCTTTTCACTTACTAGATGATAAACATTGGGGAATTTTCTTTTTAATTTGAATAAAGTGGCAATAAGCTTCCATGTACAGATTATTCTGTGGACACCTGTATTCATTATTGTTGGGTAACAGTGCTGGAGTAGATGGCTGGATAGGATAGTGTATGTTCATTTTTATATGTCTAATTTTATAAGAAAATAACAAGCTGTAGTTGTACCATTTTGCATTTCTTTTTTAAAAAATTTTTATTGCATTTTAGATTTTGGGGTACATGTGCAGAATGTGCAAGATAGTTGCATAGGTACACACATGGCAGTGTGTTTTGCTGCCTTCCTCCCCTTCACCCACATTTGGCATTTCTCCCCAGGCTATCCTTCCCCAGCTCCCCCCCCGCTGTCCCTCCCCTATTCCCCCCAATAGACCCCAGTGTGTAGTACCCCCCTCCCTGTGTCCATGTGTTCTCATTTTTCTCACATGCCTATGAGTGAGAATATGTGGTATTTCATTTTCTGTTCTTGTGTCAGTTTGCTGAGAATGATGTTCTCCAGATTCACCCATGTCCTTACAAAGGACATAAACTCATCATTTTTGATTGCTGCATAATATTCCATGGTGTATATATGCCACATTTTCCCAGTCCAGTCTATCGTCGATGGGCATTTGGGTTGGTTCCAGGTCTTTGCTATTGTAAACAGTGCTGCAATTAACATTCGTGTGCATGTGCCCTTATAGTGGAACGATTTATAGTCCTTTGGATATATACCCAGTAATGGGATTGCTGGGTCAAATGGAATTTCTATTTCTAGGTCCTTGAGGAATCGCCACACTGTCTTCGACAATGGTTGAACTAATTTACACTCCCACCAACAGTGTAAGAGTGTTCCTATTTCTCCACATCCTCTCCAGCATCTGTTGTCTCCAGATTTTTTAATGATCACCTTTCTAACTGGCGTGAGATGGTATCTCAATGTGGTTTTGATTTGCATCTCTCTAATGACCAGTGATGATGAGCATTTTTTCATGTGTTTCTTGGCCTCATGTATGTCTTCTTTTGTAAAGTGTCTGTTCATATCCTTTGCCCATTTTTGAATGGGCTTGTTTGTTTTTTCCCTGTAAATCTGTTTGAGTTCTTTGTAAATTCTGGATATCAGCCCTTTGTCAGATGGGTAAACTGCAAAGATTTTTTCTGTTTCTGTGGGTTGCCAATTCACCCTAGTGACTCTTTCTTTTGCTGTGCAAAAGCTGTGGAGTTCAATTAGGTCCCATTTGTCTATTTTGGCTTTTGTTGCCAATGCTTTTGTTGTTTTGGTCATGAAGCCCTTGCCTACTCCTATGTCCTGAATGGTTTTGCCTAGATTTTCTTCTAGGATTTTTATGGTGCCAGGTCTTATGTTTAACTCTTTAATCCATCTGGAGTTAATTTTAGTGTAAGGCGTCAGGAAGGGGTCCAGTTTCTGCTTTTTGCACATGACTAACCAGTTTTCCCAACACCATTTATTAAACAGGGAATCCGTTCCCCATTACCTGTTTTTGCCTGGTTTATCAAAGATTATATGGTTGTAGATATGTTGTGTTGCCTCCGATGCCTCTGTTCTGTTCCATTGGTCTATATCTCTGTTTTGGAACCAGTATCATGCTGTTTTGATTACTGTAGCCTTGTAGTATAGTTTGAAGTCTGGTAGTGTGATGCCTCCCACTGTGTTCTTTTTGCTTAGAATTGACTTGGCTATGCGGGCTCTCTTTTGGTTCCATATGAAGTTCATGGTGGTTTTTTCCAGTTCTGTGAAGAAATTCAATGGTAGTTTGATGGGGATAACGTTGATTCCATAAATTACTTTGGGCAGTATAGCCATTTTCACGATATTGATTCTTCTTAACCATGAACATGGAATGTTTCTCCATCTGTTTGTGTCCTCTCTTATTTCGTTGAGCAGTGGTTTGTAGTTTTCCTTGAAGAGGTCCCTTACATTCCTTGTAAGTTGTATTCCTAGGTATTTGATTCTCTTTGTAGCAATTGTGAATGGCAGTTCATTCTTGATTTGGTTCTCTTTAAGTCTGTTATTGGTGTATAGGAATGCTTGTGATTTTTTTACATTGATTTTATATCCTGAGACTTTGCTGAAGTTGCTTATCAGTTTCAGGAGTTTTTGGGCTGAGGTGATGGGGTCTTCTAGGTATACTATCATGTTGTCTGCAAATAGAGACAATTTGTCTTCCACCTTTCCTATTCTAATACCCTTTATTTTTTTTTTCTTGCCTGATTGCTCTGGCTAGAACTTCCAGTACTATGTTGAATAGGAGTGGTTAGAGAGCGCATCCTTGTCTAGTGCCGGATTTCAAAGGGAATGCTTCCAGTTTTTGCCCATTAAGTATGACATTGGCTGTTGGTTTGTCATAAATAGCTTTTATTACTTTGAGATATGTTCCATCAATACCAAGTTTATTGAGGGTTTTTAGCATAAGGGGCTATTGAATTTTGTCAAATGACTTCTCTGCATAAATTGAGATAATCATGTGGATTTTGTTTTTGGTTCTGTTTATGTGGTGAATTATGTTTATAGACTTGCATATGTTGAACCAGCCTTGCATCCCCGGGATGAATCCTACTTGATCATGATGGATAAGTTTTTTAATGTGCTGTTTCAATCGGTCTGCCAGTATTTTATTGAATATTTTTGCATCTATGTTCATCATGGATATTGGCCTGAAGTTTTCTTTTCTTGTTGAATCTCTGCCAGGTTTTGGTATCAGGATGATGCTGGTCTCATAAAATGATTTGGGAAGGGTTTCCTCTTTTTGAATTATTTGGAATAGTTTCAGAAGGAATGGTACCAGCTCCTCTTAGTGTGTCTGGTAGAATTCGGCTGTGAACCCATCTGGACCTGGGCTTCTTTTGTGTGGTAGGCTTTTAATTGCTGCCTCAACTTCAGACCTTGTTATTAGTCTATTCATAGTTTTGGCTTCCTCCTGGTTTAGGCTTGGGAGGACACAGGTGTCCAGGAATTTATCCATTTCTTCCAGGTTTACTAGTTTATGTGCATAGAGTTGTTTGTAGTATTCTCTGATAATGGTTTGAATTTCTGTGGAATCTGTGGTGATTTCCTCTTTATCATTTTTTATTGCATCTATTTGGTTGTTCTCTCTTTTCTTTTTTATCAGTCTGGCTAGTGGTCTATCTATTTTGTTGATCTTTTTGAAAAACCAGCTCTTGGATTTATTGATTTTTTGAAGGGTTTTTCATGTCTCTATTTCCTTCAGTTCTGTTCTGATCTTAGTTATTTCTTGTCTTCTGCTAGGTTTAGAGTTTTTTTGGTCTTGCTCCTCTAGATCTTTTAATTTTGATGATAGGGTGTCAATTTTGGATCTCTCCACTCTTCTCATGTGGGCACTTTTTGCTATGTATTTTCCTTTACAGACTGCTTTAAATGTGTCCCAGAGATTCTGGTATGTTGTGTCTTCGTTCTCATTTGTTTCAAAGAACTTCTTTATTTCTGCCTTCATTTGATTGTTTATCCAATCAACATTCAAGAGCCAGTTGTTTAGTTTCCATGAAGCTGTGTGGTTCTGAGTTAGTTTCTGAATTCTGAGTTCTAACTTGATTGCACTATGGTCTGAGAGACTGTTTGTTATGATTTCAGTTGTTTTGCATTTGCTGAGGAGTGCTTTACTTCCAATTATGTAGTCAATTTTGGAGTAGGTGTGATGTGGTGCTGAGAAGAATGTATATTCTGTGGATTTGGGGTGGAAAGTTCTGTAAATGTCTATCAGGTTTGCTTGTTCCAGGTCTGAGTTCAAGCCCTGGATATCCTTGTTAACTTCCTGTCTGGTTGATCTGTCTGATATTGAGAGTGGAGTGTTAATGTCTCCCACTATTATTGTGTGGGAGTCTAAGTCTCTTTGTAAGTCATTAAGAACTTGCCTTATATATCTGGGTGCTCCTACATTGGGTCCATATATATTTAGAATCGTTATCTCTTCTTGTTGTATCAATCCTTTTACCATTATGTAATGACCTTCTTTGTCTCTTTTGACCTTTGTTGCTTTAAAGTCTATTTTATCAGAGATGAGAATTGCAACTCCTGCTTTTTTTGCTCTCCATTTGCTTGGTAAATTTTCCTCCATCTCTTTATTTTGAGCCTTTGTGTATTCTTGCATGTGAGTTGGGTTTTCTGGATACAGCACACCAATGGGTTTTGGTTTTTTATCCAATTTGCCAGTCTGTGTCTTTTGATTGGTGCATTTAGCCCATTTACATTTAGGGTTAATATTGTTATGTGTGAATTTGATACCGCCATTTTGATGCTAGCTGGCTGTTTTGCCCATTGGTTAATGAAGATTCTTCATTTCTTTGATGCTCTTTAGCATTTGGTGTGTTTTTAGAATGGCTGGTACTGGTTGTTTTTTTTCTATGTGTAGTGCCTCTTTCGGGAGCTCTTGTAAAGCAGGCCTGGTGGTGACAGAATCTCTGAGTACTTGCTTGTTGGCAAAATATTTTATTCTTCCTTCACTTATGAAGCTCAGTTTGGCTGGATATGAAATTCTGGGTTGAAAGTTCTTTTCTTTAAGGATGTTGAATATTGGCTTCCACTCTCTTCTGGCTTGTTGAGTTTCTGCTGAGAGATCTGCTGTGAGTCTGATGGGCTTCCCTTTGTGGGTGACCCGACCCTTCTCTCTGGCTGCCCTTAGTATTTTCTCCTTCATTTCAACCCTGGTGAATCTGACAATTATGTGCCTTGGGGTTGCTCTTCTTTCGGAATATCTTTGTGTTGTTCTCTGTATTTCCTGGAGTTGAGTATTGACCTGTCTTGCTAGGTTGGGGAAATTTTCCTGGATAATATCCTGAAGAGTGTTTTCCAGCTTGGATTCATTCTCTTCGTCACATTCTGGTTCACCTATCAAACGTAGGTTAGGTCTCTTCACATAGTCTCACATTTCTTGGAGATTTTGTTCATTCATTTTTGCTCTTTTTTCTCTAATCTTGGTTTCTCGTTTTATTTCATTTAGTTGATCTTCGACTTCTGATATTCTTTCTTCTGCTTGGTCAATTCGGCTGTTGAAACTTGTGCATGCTTCGTGAATTTCTCGTGTTGTGATTTTCAGCTCCTTCAATTCATTCATATTCCTCTCTAAGTTGTCCATTCTTGTTATCATTTCCTTGAATCTTTTTTCAAATCTTTTTTCAAGGTTCTTAGTTTTTTGCATTGATTTAGAACATGTTCTTTTAGGTCACTGAAGTTTCTCATTATCCACCTTCTGAAGTCTGATTCCGTCATTTCATCACACTCATTCAAATCACTGTTTTGTTTGTCCCTGTGGGGGTGGGACCCGCAGAGCCTGATCACCTGGCTTTCTGTATCAGAGTATTTTCTCTCTCTCTCTTTTTTTTTTAAGTTGAACAGTTGACTATCTCACAGGTATTTCAGTCGCCTGCTGATAGGGCACCGGGATCTGTGTGATTTCCCGTGCCGCGGCCCACTGCACCGGCTTAAATCATGCTTCCCAGGAATCTCCCGGTCTGGCTCACTGTCCAAGTCCCATTTAATCAAATGGATATGTTAATCTGCCCTCCCAAATCTCATATTTGTGGTTTAACAGGGCACCCAGACCAGTGAGCTTTGTGCGGGCTGCCGCTGTGCCGCGGCGCCGGCCGAAACAGCCACGCAAGCCTAAAGGGCCGTGCTGGTGTCCCGTGTCTCTCCTACACCTGGGAATTTCCCCGTTCTGTGGGCAATAAAGGTCCATCTGAAAATGCATCTAGGACTCACCCTCTGCACCTTCACTGAGAGCTGCAATCCTGAGTTGTTCCTACCGCGCCATCTTGGAAATCCCCCCCCCAATTTTGCATTTCTAGGTAAAAAAATAAAAAAGTTTTAGCTGCTTTGCATTTTTGTCAGCACTTGGTATTGTCTCTTAAATATAGCCATTTGAATAGGATTAGTATTTTTTTAATGTGGTTTTAAACTGTAATTCCCTCATAATGATGCCGAACATTTTTTTGTGTGCATATTTACTATCCTTATCTCCTCTTGGGAAGACAATTCAAGTTTTCTGTCTTTTTTTTTTTTTTTTTTTTTTTTTTTGAGACGAAATCTTGCTCTGTCATCCAGGTTGGAGTGCAATGGTGCAATCTCAGCTCACTGAAATCTCCACCTCCTGAGTTCAAGGGATTCTCCTTCCTCCACCTCCTGAATAGCTGGGATTACAGGCGTGTCCCACCATGCCTGGCCAATTTTTGTGTTTTTAAATGAGATGATGTTTTACCATGTTGGCCAGGCTGGTCTCAAATTAAGACTGTTCTCTCCTTAATGCTTCCATATTCATTTTGTTAAGGGTTTATTTGGCTATTTGTCTTCTGTGGTTTCATACAAATCTTAGGATTATTTTTTATTTCTGTGAAGAGCGTCATTTGTGTTTTTATAGAGATTGTACTGAATCTGTAGTTTGTTTTAGGTGGTATGGCCACTTTAACAATATTAATTCTTCTGGTAGATGAATAGGATATATCTGTCCATTTATTTATCATCTTCAGTTTTTTTCATCAGTGTTTTGTAGTTTTTCTTTGAAGGTCTTGTCCCTCCTTGGTTAAATTAACTTTTAGGTTTTCTTTTTTCATAGGTATGTAAATGAGACTGCCTTCTTGATTTCTTTTTTTTTTTAGTTATTTTGTTGTGTATAGAAACAATATGAATTTTTTTGCGTGCTGATTTTGTATTGTGCAACTTTACTGAATTGGTTTATCAGTTCTAAAAATTTTTCAATAGAATCTTTAGGTTTTTCTACATATAAAATCATATTTTCTGCAGACAGGAACAATTTTACTTTGTTCATTCGAATTTGGATGCCCTTTAATTAGTTTCATTTCCCAATTGTTCTGGCTGGGATTTCTAGTTCTATATCGAGTGCAATCTAGTTCTATATTGAAAAAATACAATAGCATCTTTGTCTTTTTTACAGTTATGAGAGGAAAAGATCGTAGCTTTTCTTTCTTGGGTGTGATGTCAACTGTGTATTTGTAATATGTGTCCCTTATTATTTTGAGGTAATTTCCTTCTATACCTAATTTATTGAGGTTTTTAATATAATAAGTTATCAAATTGTATTAAATTTTATTCCACATCTGTCAAGATGATTGTATTGTTTTTGTCTTTCATTATATTGATTTAATATATATTTATTGATTTCTGTATATTAAACCATCCTTGCATTCCTGGGATAAATGACACTTGATTAAGTTGTATTATCTTTCTGATCTGTGCTGGATTTACCTTGCTAGTATTTTCTTGAAGATTTCACATCTATATATATATCAGAGGTATTGGATGTGTGTGTGTGTGTGTGTGTGTGTGTGTGTGTGTGTGTGTTTCCTTATCTGGTTTTGTTATTAGGTTTAGACTGGGCTTGCAGAATAAATTTGGAAGAAATCCCTCTGCTTCAGTTTTTTGAGACAGTTTGAGAATAGTTTATATTAGTTCTCCTTCATAGATTGAGTGGAATCCAGTAATGCAGCCATCCAATTCTGTACTTTTTTGTGAGACATTTTATTACTGATTCAGTCATGTTACTTATTGCTGTTCTGCTCAGGTTTTCTCCTCCTTCCTAGTTCAATCTTGGTAAGTTATGTGTCTAAGAATTTATCCATGTCCTCTAGCTTTTCAACTAGGTTTTCAATTGGTGTATAGTTGTTCACAGTAGTCTCTAATGATCCTTCATATTCATGTGTGGTATTTGTCAGGATGTCTCTTTTTTCATTTCTGATTTTTATTTGGTTTTCTTTCTCATTGTTAGTCAACGTTGTATGATTTCAATCATTTTAATTCTGTGCAAATTCATTTTATGTCTCAGAATATGGTCTATGTTGTTATTTCATGTGTACCTGAAAGAGTATATTTTTCTCTTCCTGCATATTCTATAAATATCAAGTAAATGGATATAATACTACTTTCCTGATAATATATTTTGAGTGATTCAGGAAAACTTAAGAAACATTCAGAAACTTTAAGGCAACATTCATCTCTCATAAGCACTTTGACTGCACAGTGACTTTGTCCTTAAAGCCTTGAAATTGAGTTACTGAAGTGTAGTAGAAGCAGGCTGAAGAACGGGCTGTAAGTCTACCTTCTGCGTTAGTATTTTCTATTTACTTTGCCATGGAGATATTGCAGTAGTTGTTTTGATACAAATCTGAAAAGAAACCTATTTAATTTCAGACTTTTTTACCTACTATTAGAATATTCCTCTTGATAACAGATAAGTATTAAGTAATATTCCTAGAAGACAGTCTAAGAAGCATAGTTTTTTAAATATAACCTTGTTATAGCATCAATTGTGTGCCACCAATGTCATGCCAAAAACAAATGCAAAAATCCTATTGCCTAGGATTTTACATTATGTGTTTTAAGGATATATTGACATGCAGTACAGAACATATGCTTTTTAAAATATACACAACTTTTGCTAATTTTGGCTTTCAAACATCCTGTAGATACCTAAGGAACCCTTCTGGAGCAGCAGTGCTATATTGTTCATACTTCAAAAGTGTAATTTTGGGGGAGAAATATGAAGGTCACAACATCTCCCTCCTACTAGGAAATGGATATTTCAAAGAGGCTAAGACAATTTGTTGCACTGTATTAATAATTGTTTCAACCTTTTTTATCTTTAGTACAAGAATTATAACATTGTGCAGAGAAAATTGGTAGTTCTGTTCTAATTTAACTATTTTTTCATGTTCTTTTTCTTAGATTCTAAGGGACAAAAAACAATGAACATAGCTTTTTAGTAGCTATTTCCTTTCAAACTCTCTGGAAGGCAATCAAATTTTGTAATCTTTAAAAGAACATGTATTAATGTTTTGTTCAAAGACAATTCAATCTGTAACAGGCTTTTTAAACAAGTATGCATAAAGGACCTCTGTCCCTTCTGATAGTTTAGTGTATGTATTTTTTCAGTGTAGTTTTAAAAAAGCTAATATTTTAGAAAAAAACAGATACCGCTAGGCCAAGTAAACTCTTTTTGCCTAACTAGAAATTTCAGATCTTTTAGCTTTCTCTAGGCAACATGTGTTAAGAACATAGCATTAGTTACACATTCCTTGGACAAACCCCATCTTTGAATATCACTTGAAGACATAGTCACCTGCAAAAGCAACTAAACATTGACCTAGGCATACACTTTGGCAATTTTGCCTACAACCAATTCCAGACTATGCCATGGATTTTTTTTCTGTGTTTATGAAGAATGTAGCCAGAGATAGTCCTAAAATCGAAGCCAAGGGAACAAAGCAAAACTCTCACTTCTGGATGTGTGAAGTCCAGAAAACTAAAAGTTTTTAAGTTCTGCCCTGTTAATAGTTTTATAGACAGACTCGGATTTTAAAAATATATACTTTCACTGCTTTATTCCGTAATAAAACAGATCCTTTTCCACAAACTTGGGATGTGACTATGAGCACTCCACTTTAATGTATTCCTCTGAATGATGCATATTCTCACATATCTTATTAACAGGATATTCCAGATGTCTGTCTTGATCCATCACTCCCAATTTTGCAAAATTCCCAGTACTTCCACAACGTCAGGCCAGAGGGGATAGTCCATCTTTTGCAGCCAAGGGAAGTACCAGAGTGAGGGGACAGTTCTCACTATAGTCACAGGTAGCACTCCTGCACTGGCCCCTGAGGCCTTGCTCTGCCCACTCTGGTAGACTGTACTTTTATATCCCTAAGATCCCTGTTTCATTCACATACAGGGGTTTTAAGAGAAGGCAACCCCACTCCCTTAATATTAAGTTTAATTATATAGTTTCCATCTGTTAACGCCAATAGTGGTAATTCTCAGGACTTAGTACTCTCAGTTTTTAAACACAACAAATTTCAAAGTTGCCAGTCAGCTCCTTAAATTCTTAACCAGAACAATGTATCTCAGCGGTAGAAAATTCCCAAACCTTCAATGTAGAAATGTCTTCCTTACATTAAGAGGCTTCTCTTATTAAACTGTAAAAACAAAACAAAAGCAACTGATTATTATCCCCTTTCTCTAGATAATGAAGTCATTAGTCTACTCCACTATTGGAGGCCACTGTTAGTTACACAGGAAGTTTCCCAAGACACCTCACCTGTGTGAAGGTGCATACACCTAGATTTAGGAGAGTAATAAAAATAAGAGTTAACCTACTTTTAATCTCTGTCTTTGTTATCATACTCTTCCTTTAAGCTATTTCTGTCTGTCCCACCTCTGTTTCTTTCTCTTTCTGTCTCCCTCTGTTCCTCTCTCTCTCTTTCTCTCTCTGTCCCTCTCAAACACACACACACACACACACACACACAGAGAGAGAGAGAGACAGAGAGAAGCAACCCTATAAAAATCGCTGTGTGTATAAAGCCTAAACCATAACTGGGGTTAGAATTTGAAACTCAACTAGTTATGCAGAGAATGATTTCTGTGGGTTCTTAACTTTCTGACCTTCAAATTTCTCACACAAAAAGTGGTATTCTAATGATGACAAACTCATAAATTTTGTGATAAGTTGAATAATTCTTATATAGCCTTTAGGATAATACCTAAACCAGAATAAAAATAAAGATTATGATAGTTTAGCCTTATATTTATCCTTCTACTTTAGCCAAAATATCTTCACCAATCCGCAGATATGGTATTCTCATTTTATCTGAGGTTATCTTCACATTGCACACCTCCATTAGAGATGGTCTCTCCCATCCCGGTCAAACGTAACCATTCCAAAACGCAGTGACCATTCACTCTTCTGCAAATCTTTCTTAGCTGAAACAGCCCTCTCTGCTTCCCTTTTTGTTTTATTCTTACACACATATCAAAATCAGTTCCAGGAGCTGTTTCCTTGTTCTTTGAGTTATTCTACATGGACAATCATGTTATTTGTAAACAAAGACACTGCTCCAAAGGTGAGAATGGAAGCTTGAAGATTTCCTGAAGCTCATGCCTATAGAAGTGATTTAGTGCCACCTCTGCATCTGCATGGATTCTCTTGGCCAAAACAAGTCACAGAACTAGTGTAGATTAAAGTTGAATGAATGTTGAGATGGGAAAGATGGCAAAAGCACATCACAAAAGGCCATGTGGAATGGGAACACTGGTTATCCTGCTTTTTTTCTTTTTGCAAATTAAATATATATATTTAAAATATCAACATAGAATATATAAGGGTACAATCTACATATTTATATATAACACATCATATAACACTATATTATATATGTATTATGTAATATATAATATACAACTGTATATAATACATATATAATATAAAATATAATTTATTTTTTATTTTTTATTTTTTTATTGCATTTTAGGTTTGGGGGTACATGTGCAGAACATGCAAGATAGTTGCATAGGTACACACATGGCAGTGGGTTTTGCTGTCTTCCTCCCCTTCACCCACATCTGACATTTCTCCCCATGCTATCCCTCCCCAGCTCCCCCACCTGCTGTCCCTCCCCTATTCCCCCTATAGAACCCAGTGTGTAGTACTCCCCTCCCTGCGTCCATGTGTTCTCACTGTTCATCACCCGCCTATGAGTGAGAATATGTGGTGTTTCATTTTCTGTTCTTGTGTCAGTTTGCTGAGAATGATGTTCTCCAGATTCATCCATGTCCCTACAAAGGACACAAACTCATCATTTTATCCTGCTTTTTGAAAACAAGCTGCATCACTAATATTGCTGGTCTTCTTATTACACTCAAATGGATTACAGGATCTCTATGAGTAAAATGCCATAGTTTTAGTACTTCTCAACTAGGTACAATGCACTCTAATGTTAGAAACTTTAGAAAGATAAAATAACCAAAGAATCATAACACATTATTCTCAAAGCCTTATTTTATGTTTTTGTTTTAACATGTACAATTGCAAACTCACATTAGTGTTAGAATCATTTGTTTTTCTTTGTGTGCCTAGAAGATAGGACCAAAATTTTTTATTGGGCTTTGATTTTATTTTATAACTTAAATGTATTAAGGCAATAAATGTAATTTTCCGCTTAAAACTACCATTATGGTCTTAGTTACTGCCTATTGCTCAGCAATTTTTTTTCTTATCAAAATTCTTTCTGGTTGGTTTACTTCTCAATTTTTTTCCATTAAGTGATGTAAATTTTAAGATGGTATTTTTTGTTACATTACTTCAGAATCATAGATTCATGCATGATATCTTTGATATTTTAATAACCTCCATTGGTCTTGATACTTTTATAATTTTCATTTCAGAATCCATTGTTGCCTTCAATTGAATTCTTCTGGTTTGTATTATAATACTTCCAGTAATTTGTAAGCCATCCATTATGTTTTCAAAATCACTTGTGTGTAAATTTTTCTCATTACCATGTTCATTTCAGTTTTAACTAAAGTTCAATCATAATATGTCACACATAATGATAAGCTTAAAATATATTAGAACTATTTACACTTTGTATCTAATAGTTATGCCAGAAATGAAACAAAAATGTTGAATTAAGTCTAGCCTAAAGCTGCTGTCTTACATGTTTTAAGTTCAGCCTAAAGGTTTTCCGATACATAGTGAACTGTAACCTCACTGGATATGTAAACAGACTATAACCAACTCTTGTAACAAGCAGCCAAATCTCAGCCCATCAAGGCAACCATACTCAAATCACACACAGGGGCCACCTGTTCAAACTGTGTTGAAATAAGCCAAACACCAGCTGTAACCAGTTTAGCTGTTTCTGTACCTCACTTCCTTTTTCTGTATGTAGCTTTCCTTTGTCCATACATCCTCTCCAAACCTGCAGTGGCACCACAGCAGCACTCTGAACATAGTTTGTTTTGCAGGGGCAGCTGCCCAATTCGTGAATCATTCTTTGCTCAGTTAAACAGTTACATTTAATTTGTCTGAATAAGTTATTCAGTACCATATCTGCATGAACTTCCTGTTATTTGTATAGAACAGATAAAAGGATTTTTTCCTATGAAAATATTTGTAGTATGTGGCTATTACATACCACAACCAAATCAGACACCATGGGTGACAGAAAAGTTTCCAATAATGCCTCACTTCAAAATGTGTCCTTAAAGTTTCTTTCCTGGCACAGACTATTTTCACTGGCATATTACCATTAAGTAAACTCAAGGACCATTTAAATTTCATCACTTTTTTAAATTAATACCCTCCTCCTCTCCCAAGATCCAATTCAGGGCACCACCTTGCTCTTCTTTTCTCACTCTATGAGCTAGGCCGAAGTACAGAGAGAGGCAGGATAATGGCTCACTGCAGCCTCAAAATTCTGGCTCAAGATTCCTCTCACCTCAGCATCCATAGTAGCTGAGACTACAAGTACACAGCATCATGCTCAGCTAATTTTTATTTTTATTTTTCTAGAGATGGAGGTCTTGCTAATTTTCCCAAGCTAGTCTCAAACTAGTGGCTTCCAGAGGTCTTCCCGCCTCAGTCTCCCAAAGTGCTGGGATTATAGGCATGAGCCATTGTACCCCCTGGAGCACCCATTATTAAACAAACAACAAAACAAACTCAAGATCAAATTAACCAGCCAGTGGCCTACTTACATTCTGTACATAACCCTACTAAAACCTTTACATAATTACTGTTATGAATACTTTTAATTCTTCCCTGACAGGGGTACTAATTTCATTCCCTGGTATTTAGCACAATGTCACCAAATGGTAGTTGTTTAATAAACATTTGCCTAATGAAAGACTGAATGAATGAATGAATGCATGAAGTAACTATCAGCTACAGCTACTAAACTAACATGACCAGGATTCAAAGGAAACTTCCTACAATCCTCAAAAGTCTAAGTTCTAGTGCCCTTTCAAGACCTCAGAATTACCTTAGAGGGTTTAATCAAAATAACATATATAGGAGTATGGAGAAAAGTCCTATTTACTTAGCAACTTTGTGTCAGACTTTTTTTTTCTTTTTTTGAGACAAGAGTCTCGCTCTGTTGCCCAGAATGGAGTGCAGTGGCGTGATCTTGGCTCACCGCAACCCCCAACACCCGGGTTCAAGCAATTTTCTGCCTCAGCCTCCCACGTAGCTGAGATTGCAGGCATCCACCATCACGTCTGGCTAATGTTTTGCATTTTTAGTAGAAACAGGGTTTCACCATACTGATTAGGCTGGTCTTGAACTCTTGACTTCGTGGTCCACCCATTTCGACCTCCCACAGTTCTGGGATTACAGATGTGAGCCACCACGCACAACCTCAAACATTTTATATAAGTGGTATCTCACATACTTTCTTAGTAACATTTTGAAGTATTAGTAGATATTATTGATCTAATTTTAGAAATAAGAAAATGGGAGTGGGATAATCAGTTATTTAAGATTCTGAACATTGCCTAGTAAAACCAGTATTGACCCTAATTCTGATTTACTTTAAACCTGTTGAGTCTCTGTCTAGTGGAGGAAAAATAAAAACATGTCTCTGCTTTCTTAGGTTCAGTGGCCTGTAAATTACACTAACAAAGGAGAGATTAGCAGGAGAAAACATTTATTACACAGGTAGCAGCTAGGGAGGAACAGGGGGTGGCTGTTCCTCCCTACACAGAAAAGTAGGGAATACTCCAAAGAGGCAGTTAGACCAGGGCCCTGTACCCCATTTTAACAAAATGTGATAAAGTGTGGGGAAGAGACTAGACAAAGAAAAGGAGGGTTTAATTTCTGGGTGGCATGGGTAGGTTGTGGGAAGGTGACTAGGATATGTGTAGTAAATAAGGGCTAGTTAGCAAGGTTTGTTATGCAGTCTTGAGGCATCCAGATGGTGACTTACTCTTTTCTTCCTGATATAAGAAAGTGGGACATTTTTACAGGTATAAGGTTCCTTTACAAACAGAAAATTCATACCTTGCTGAAGACAGAGAGATCATCTTGTGTTTGCTATTTTGAATTGCCTTCAGCTTAAAATACTGCTTATGCTCAAGTGGCATATTTTGGGGTGGCATTTTCTGATCTCTTTCACCCTAGCCAGCAAGACTGTGACTGTTGGAAGGCAAACGCATTAACTTATTTATGTATACTTCTCTGATATCTCTAACAGTGCATAGCAGAGTAGGTACTCAGTAGATGTTTAAGAAAAAACAAATAAATGAGGTAATTAACATTTTTGGCTTCTGGGAAATTATTTTCACTTCAAATTGGCCTCTCCCTCTATTTTTTCCTTTCGTACTGGTAGCATACCCTCCAATTTGATCAGAAAGAATTCTGAAATTTGATTACCTGAAACAAATTTACTAAAAAAAACCGTATAGGTATTTACATATTGAAAGCATATCTAACTTAAAGTATATTCACCTCTTTAAATCTCAGCACTTTGGGAAGCTGAGGTGGGTGGATCACTTGAGGTTGGGAGTTTGAGACCAGCCTGACCAACAAGGAGAAAAACCCCATCACTGCTAAAAATACTAAATTAGGCATGCTGGTGAATGCCTGTAATCCCCACTACTTGGGGGGCTGAGGCAGGAGAACTGCTTGAACCTGGGAGGCGGGGGTTGCAGTGAGCGGAGATTACATCATTGTACTCCAGCCTGAGCAAAAAAAAAAAAAAATAATAACAATAATTTACTTTCCTTCTCAATACCTATGATTCCTTTTATTAATAAGTACAATTTCATATGCCATCCTGCTATTTCTCTTGCATACTAGGAAACACAAAGTGAAATTTGGTTTTTGAACTGTTTCAGTCATGTTATGTTGGTAAAATTTTCTACAATATTTGGATTCCTTTGGATACAAATTTGCCCTTGATAGTCTAGGCTGTTATATTTTCTATAATTTTGTGTTCTGTAATATTCTGAAATATTGCTCTGTAATTGTTTTAGGAGAAACATTTATTCATAAGTATTAAAGGCATATCATAAAGCAGTTTGTATAAAAACAAGTTTTTCATGTAATTTAATGATTTAGTTGTAATTATCAATAAATATGCCAAACCTAAATATTCATTGGCAAATATAGTAGAAACCATAATCAATTGACATTGATATTTCTGATGTTAGATGCTGTTGACCTTAAAGGAAGAAGCTGAGGCAACATTAGTAGAGTTTACTTGGGCAAAACTTGATGATTGCAACCTGGGAACGTTTGTTCAAGTTTTCCTAAATGTAGCCTCCAATTTGTGGCAGCTAGCTTTCTTTTTTTTAATAATGTCAACTGTCATTTTAGATACTGGGAGTATATGTGCAGGTTTGTAAGCAGAGGTATATTAAGTGATGCTGAGTTTTGGGATACAGATCCCATCACACAGGTAGTAAGCATAGCACCTGTATTAGTCTGTTTTCATTCTGCTGATAAAGACATACCTGAGACTAGGTATTTGTAAAGAAAAAAAATGTAATGGACTCACAGTTCTACATGGCTAGGGAACCCTCACAATAATGGCAGAAAGCAAATGGCACATCTTACATGGTGGCAGGCAAGAGAGAATGAGAGCAAAGCAAAAGGGGAAACCCTTCATAAAACCATGAGATCTCATGAGACTTTTTCGCTACCATAAGAACAGTATGGGGGAAACTACTCCTATGATTCAATTATCTCACACTGGTTCCTCCCACAACACATGGGAATTATGGGAGCTACAATTCAAGATGAGATTTGGGTGGGTCACAGCCAAACCATATTGACACTTGCCCACTAAAATGTGTCTAAGACAAATCTCAATGCATTTAGATGTTTATTTTGCTAAGGTTAAGTAAGGACCTGCCAATCACACAGCCTCAGGAGGTCCTGAGAACGTGTGCCTAAGGTGAATGGGCTACAACTTGGTTTTATGCATTTAGGGAGACATGAGCCATCAATTGATACATATTAGATATACAGTGTTTCAGGCTGAAAAGGGGGACAAACTGGAAGTGGGGAGCTTCCAGGTTATACGTAGTCAAAGATTTTCTGATTGGTAATTGGTTATGATTTAAAGACCTGGAATGCATAGAAAGGAATATCTGGTTTGTGATAAGGAGTTGTATAGAGCGAGGTTTGATCATACAGACAAAGCCTCCAGGTAGTAGACTTCAGAGAAAATAGGTTGTAAATGTTTCTTATGAGACTTAAAGTGTCTTCTGTCAGTCTTATGGTCTGCCTTTGTGGTAACAAGGCATGTTTTCAGGTTACTTTTGGAATGCTGTTGGCTGAGAGGATGGGTCTATTCAGATGACTGGGGAGCTTAGAGTTTTATTTTTGGGTTGCATACCAATAGGTAGTCTTTCAACCCACAACTTCCTCCCTCTCCTGCCCTCCTATAGTCCACAGTGTCTTTTGTTCCCATGAATGCTCAAAGTCTAGCTCCTTCTTATAAGTGAGAATATGCCATATTTGGTGATTTTTTTAAGAGAAAGAGGCAGTTTCTGAATTGTTTACTAAGAATTTACATTAAAATAGCTTAAGCTATTGAGTAGCTATACATTGTTCTTTATATCAGAAATTCCACAGGAAGATAAGAGGTGAAGCAGCTAATCAGGAACAAAATGAATTTAAACAATTGCCCTTATAGGTTGGGATGTGGAGTGTTGGATGGGTGAGGGCATGACTGACATCCCATGCTCACGTCTCTCTCAGCCTGCATACCTCAAATAGTTCAGGCTATTCTGAGCTATTTTCCTATTCTCAACATTTAGACATTTGATTATAGAAATGCTTACAAATTTTTGTATAAGGTGTAAGGAAGGGGTCCAGTTTCAGCTTTCTACATATGGCTAGCCAGTTTTCCCAACACTGTTTATTAAACAGGGAGTCTTTTCCTCTTTGCTTGTTTTTGTCAGGTTTGTCAAAGATCAGACAGTTGTAGATGTGTGGTGTTGCCTCCAAGGCCTCTGTTCTGTTCCATTGTTCTTTATCTCTGTTTTGGTACCAATATCATGCTGTTTTAATTACAGTAGCTTTGTAAAACAGTTTGAAGTCAGGTAGCATGATGTGTCCAGCTTTGCTCTTTTTGCTTAGATTTGACTTGTATGTGCAGGCTCTTTTTTGGTTCCATATGAAGTTTAAGGTATTTTTTTTCCAGTTATGTGAAGAAGGTCAATGGTAGCTTGATGGGAACAGCATTGAATTCATAAATTAACTCTAGATGGATTAAAGACTTAAACATAAGACCTAACACCATAAAAACCCTAGAAGAACACCTAGACAATACCATTCAGGACATAGGCATAGGCAAGGACTTCATGACTAAAACACTAAAAACAGTGGCAACAAAAGCCAAAATAGACAAATGGGATCTAATTAAACTCCAGAGCTTCTGCACAGCAAAAGAAACTATTATTACAGTGAACTGACAACCAACAGAATGGGAAAAATTTTTGCGAACTACCCATCTGACAAAGGGCTAATAATCCAGAATCTACAAAGAACTTAAATCTACAAGAGAAAAACAACCCCATCAAAAAGTAGACAAAGGATATGAACAGACACTTTTCAAAAGAAGGCATTTATGTAAACAACAAACATATGAAAAAAATGCTCATCAACAATGGTCGTTAGAGAAATGCTAATCAAAACCACATTGAGATAGCACCTCATGCCAGATAGAATGGTGATCATTAAAAAATCTGGAGACAACAGATGCAGGAGAGGATGTGGAGAAATAGGAACACTTTTACACTGTTGGTGGGAGTGTAAATTAGTTCAACCATTGTGGAGGACTCTGTGGTGATTCCTCAGAGATCTAGAAATAGAAATACCATTAGATCAAGCAATGGCATTACTGGTTATATGCACAAAGGATTATAAATCATTCTTTTACAAAGACACATGCACACGTATGTTCATAGTGGCACTTTTTACAATAGCAAAGACTTGGAACCAACGCAAATGCCCATCAATGATAGACTGGGATAAAGAAAATGTGGCACGTATACACCATGGACTACTATGCAGTCATAAAAAAGGATGGGTTAATCTCCTTTATAGGGATATGGATGAAATTGAAAACCATCATTCTTAGCAAACTGACACAAGAAATAAAAACCAAACACCACATGTTCTCATTCATAAATGGGTGTTGAACAATGAGAACACATGTACATGGGGAGGGGAACATCACACACGGGCCTGTTGAGGGGTGAGGGGCTAGGGGAGGGATAGTAGGTGGTAAGGGGATTGCAGAGGGATAACATTAGGAGAAATACCTAATGTAGATGATGGGGGGGATGGATGTAGCAAACCACGATGGCATGTGTATACCTATATAACAATCCTGTGCAATCTGCACATGTACCCCAGAACTTAATGTGTAATAATAATAAAAAAGAAATGCTTATAAATATAATTTATACACATATAAATGGCATGTTTTTTATTATTTATTTTTGATTTGGAGTCTTGCTCTGTCACCCAGGTTATAGTGGGGGTGGAGTGGTGCAGTCTTGGTTCACTGCAACCTCTGTCTCCCAGGTTTAAGTGATTCTTCTGCCTCAGCGTCCTGATTAGCTGGGACTTTAGGCTACCACAACATCCAGCTAATTTTTGTATTTTTAGTAAATACAGGGTTTTACCACATTGGCCAGGCTGGTCTCATCTCAAACTCCTAACCTCAAGTGATCCACCCACCTCAGTCTCCCAAAGTGCTGAAATTACAGGCGTGAGCCACCACGCCCAGCCATAAATGTCATGTTTATTATCTTGTGATATTTATAATTTTCAAATGTAGTATTTTAAAGCAAAACCAAAGGATATTCAAATACTTTTAAAAATACAAAACAATTATTTTTATTTTTAATGTGCCTTAGAAACAGCTCAGTCTACAGTGTTGAAAATTTGCATATATAATTTAGTAGGGAATAATTCCACAGTACTCAGTAGGACATATTAGGTTTCATTAGAATAATTTTTATTAGTAAGTCACAAATTAACACTTAGGGAATTTTTAAAAGTTTGTGTTTCCAGAGAAACCTAACTTTGCATAAAGGTTTTATGAAATCATCTAATTCATACATTATAAAAAGCACATTAACAAACTATCTTGCACATTCTGCACATGTATCCCAAAACCTAAAATGCAATTAAAAAAACTCAATTTTCTTTCCTCCTTTTGAGACAATTAATATAGAACATTTTAAAATAGACTAGTTGAATACTGAAAATCTAATATGCAGGTAAAGTAGTTGGAGTAATTTGAAGTTTCATTCTAATACTTGTAATAACTAATTTGCTTTCAGGTAAATAAATTGCTTCCTTATAAAGCGTTCCTACCACTTATAAAAGTGATGACAACTTGAGCATTTGACTCATCATGTCACTTTTCAGGATTTTTTTTTTTTTTTTTCAGGAATATGAGGTATTCTTTGTTTTAACTTTAGAGTTCAGGAGTACAAGTGCAAGTTTGTTACATAGGTGAACTTATGTCTTGTGGGTTTGTTGTACAGATTATTTCATCACTAAAATATTAAGCGTAATACCCATTAGTTATTTTTTCTGATCCTCTTCCTCCTCTGATAGGCACCAGTGTGTATTGTTCCCCTCTATGTGCCCATATGTTCCCATCATTCAGCTCCCACTTACAAGTGGGAAGAGGCAGTGTTTGGTTTTCTGTTCTTGCATAATTTGCTAAGGTTTATGTCCTCTAGCTCCATCCATAGTCCTGCAAAAGACATGATCTTGTTTCTTTCTCTCCTTTCCTTTCTCTCTCCCTCTTTTGTACACTCCCTCTTCATTCTACATTTATCTTTCCCTCTTTTCTCTCTTAGTCAATCTCATTCCCTTCCTTCTTTCTCTTCTCTTTTGCCTGTATTCCCAATTATAGCAGTGACATTACTTGACATCAGTTGATGCAATTTTTTCAGTTTAAATCTTAATACTTATTTATATTACAAATTAATTATAAGGCATTCTAAAATATTTTTGCCTTGAAATGTCAGGAAGAATAATATGTAAGAAATGTGTCCTATTTTAATCATATGGAACAAATATATCAATTTACATTTGTATTTTCACTTAAAAACTACAGATGTAGTCCCTAGTATGTGTCAGACACCATCCTTAGAAGCACTTCCAAAATACATGATTTAATTGTCATTATTAAATTATTAAATAATCATGCCTCATTCCTTTGAGTTAGGTATATTATTATGACCATGTTATACATGAGGATCTAAGGCACAGTGAATTAGGTAATTTGGTTGAGGGCGGTCAGTTTGTGAGCAATAGAAACAAGATTCAAACCCAGCCTTTTTGGATTATGTAACCACATATTATATGTGGAGGGAAATTTAAAAAAAATCAAAACCAAAACTCTGGACACCAAAAAGCAAAGAAAACCCCTTAACAAAAGCTAAAACCTAAATTCTGTTCTTTAGACGATGTCAAAATATTATCTGTCAGGTTTGTAATTCTTTTTTTCTATCAGATAACTGGAGGAAGTGTTGTGCTACAGTACAATAAAAAACTTTCTTAACCTTGATTACAGAAACTGGAAATCTCTTGAGAGAGAATAAATGAAGATATGGTTTTGCCTCACCCTCTCCTTATTCAGTGTTCTCAAAAGTCATTTTTAATCTTTACCTCAATTATCCTTAGTTCATTTATGAAAAAAGACATTCAAACCCTCTGTCATATCACAGAGTAGGTGTGCCTTGACTTTATGAGTTAAGGCTTTCCAAACATGTGTCCTGAAATAAAAACTTGTTGAAAACATTTATTTCCCCATATGCAGTGTGCAGATGATAATGCAGCATCCTGTAATGTTACAGCAGTTACAGTCACATGGATCAGGCACACACTGGAAAGACACGTGTCCCTGATCCACGCACCTGTAACTGACCCGCACAAAGGCTTTCTTATGTAGGTTCACTGCATCTACTATTTCCTTTATAGAAAATGTGTGAAGGTGTTACGAGGGTCCTGGAATTAATATGGATTACTGTGGAACTTCCTATCAAAGCTGGTGAGATGAATATTAAAAAAAAAAAACAGTTAATCAGTGTTTGACACTGACTCTTACAGAAGCTAGAGCTACTAATTTCTGAATGCTACAACTTTTGAACATTCTAAAATAGTCCTAGTGGCAGTGTCAACAGAGTGCTATGGGATAAGAAAGTGTGGATAATCAATTGTGGCTTAGAGGTCCCAGAAAGCTTCACAGAAAAAAGTAATTGTTTATTGCAAAGAAAGAAGAGAAATCAAACACAGTGCAACATGCATTAAATTGCGGCTTGTTCAGAATATGTTCGAACTTCCTGTATAGTTGAGTCTTGCTTTTGGGAGACAGGAGGGCTCACGAAGGCTGAAACCAAAGACAAAATAGATAATATTCAGATCATAGTTGCTTTGAGAATATGCAGCTGTTTGGGGGTGTTTAGAAATGGTGCTATTCACGGACACATAGAAGGAAACAACACGCACTGGGGCCTGTCAAAGCGTAAAAGGTGGTGGTTTGGAGAAAAGAGAGGAACGGGAAAAATAACTAAAACTAATGGGTATTACATTTCATACCTGGGTGATGAAATAATCTGTACAACAAACCTCCATGACACAAGTTTACCTATGTAACACACCTGCATGTGTACCCCGAACATAAAATAAAAAGGTCTGAAAAAAGAACAATTATAACAAAAAAGGAATGTTGCTATTGGTTCATTAAATAAGTGTATTTAAAGATATACATATATAACACAAATATAGAAAATATATTTTCTAAGTGTGCGTAAAAAGTTAAATTGTGCTAAATGCTTAGTTTTGCTTCTAAGATCTGAATAATACTGTGATCTCCCCTATGAAGGCTCTTTCTTCTCATAATTTTGTTTACGGTTTTTGAGAAAATGGTCTTGTATTCCTATCCCCAAGCCTACTTCTTATGTTGGTCCACATTTCCATGTTTTATATGAAACATTATGTAAAAAATAGTGTGATAATTACTAAATCCATTATCACTATTATTCGTGGGTAAACAGTAGTCCGTTATACTCTACAAACTATAGATTATTTTTGATTTAGCAGAATATGTAGTTTTGTAGAATAGGAATGAGTAAAAGTTGTTTCAATTCTGCCCACAATTATTCTTGTATATATGGAAAATGTCTCTTCAAGAACCTATTCTTCTTGTTTATTTATACTATGAGATTACATACCTAAAAGCCTATCATGTTTCAGAAAAATATTAGGAGCTCCATATATATGAGTTTTCTTTTATTTATCCCCTTCTTAATAAAGCTTCCTTTACAAAGTCTAATAACATTCAGTGAAACATAAATCTTCTGTCAGTCCCTTGCAATGTTATTAAACAAAATTCACCTCTCTCTCTGCCTCTGTGTGTATGTGTGTGTGTGCATGTGTGTATGTGCACATGTGTGGATGTATGACGGCATTATTATTTCCTATCAGCTAGTCAACCTGACCTCTTTCTAGAGACAGCTTAGTTACATTTCCTTCATCTAGAGAACATGCAATTCAGCTACTTTGGGGTACTAGTTTCCTTACTGACCAATCTTGACTGCAAAACATCACGAATTATTTTGCAAGTTGGAGATAGTCAATTAGCATTGTCATTTCCTTCAGCTGTATCACAATTTCTGACTAATTATTAACCACTTTTTCCCTCAGTGAGTATTCAGAAGACATGGGTTAAAATGAAAATAAGGTGATTAAAGCTGTATGTGAGCAGTAAAATCCATGATCTCAGGAGGTTTAAATTAAATTTGAAGAGGCTGTACTTTTACTGTATACCCAGATTTGTCTAAAAAGTAATATCTGTCAAATTTCATATGTTTATTTATGACACGTATTCTATATCTAGGTTACCAGAAATTTTAATCTTTTTAATCTAAAATTATTTAACATATGATTATTGCTTTTGTAGATCAGCAAATTAAGGTACAATATTGTCATCAGTCCTACATGTGACATCATTATTGAGACAAAGTCTGTATGAAAATTGACAGTTTTCCCTTTGCTTGAAACACTTTAGTTTGTGTAAGTAATTTAAACTCCTGATGGAATGTCTCTTAATTCCAAGGAAAAATTTTACCTCACGTTATTTCTCAGGGTCACTGCTTATAGTTATTAACAGGCAAAATAATATAAAATCCATCAAGGAGTGTCATGGTGTAAAATTATACAAACTGATGAAAGCTCATTATTTTTACCATTTTTCTCATTTACAAGCACAATTTCACCCTGTTTTACAATTTAATTATTTATATATTTTCTGGCTTATTTTGGAAACATACACGGGCGTGACAGGGCCAGTTAACTTTGTCAATTTCTACTGTAATGTTTCAAGTGAAGTTTTGCCCATGGATGATACTTTAAAAGCATGCTCTGATGTTGGATTTCAATGATAGGTCTTCTTTCTCTTTCTCTACAATTATGGTGCTTCTGTCCTCACTAGTTAGCATTCCAGTCATCTTGATCCATCCTTCACTGTCCTGCTCTCTCCCAGGGCTTCTTTTGTGTTCACATTCTTTGTCACAGGTTTATCTGAGCATGTCCCTCTGATGACATCTTAGACATTTTTGTAATTGCTCAGGACTTAGCACTGTATCAGAAACTTAATAAGTATTTATTTGAGTATATTGAATTATGGCTTGCAAGGTGTTTTTATATCTATTGTTCATCTGACCCTTAACTCAGATCTTGGGCTGGCAGGAAAATTATTATGATTCCTACTTCATATGTGAGAATATGAAGCTTTGAAAGATTGAGTGCCTTGCTAAAAGTTAGAGAAATATGCAAATGTGTCATATTCAGAAATAGTTTCTAATGCTTTCTACTCCCTTCCCCACAATAATTTTATTCATTTTCTATTCATCATCTGTATCTATATATTCCACGTAGTATTTCAGAATAATGAACATTTTTATTTCTCCTATTTCCAAATAAAACCATCTGAAGTTCTCTTAGGTCAGAAGCACAGAAACACATGTATAAGCTACATAATCATATATCATCACTTTGATGTTTTAAGTCATAGAACCATTGCTCACAGTAGAACAAGACAGCAAAAAGGATGCTTTATGAAAAAAGAAAGTAAATTTCACACTTATCATTCATCTTATAAATTATTTGTGTCAAAACTTTAATTAATTGGAGAGTGACCTAGTTTCCTCACTGTGGAAGGACAATATATGTATTATATGTATATGTTTTATTTAAAATGCAAGAGCTCTCTCATCCAAGAAATATTCACTATAGAGTGATAAGCCTAGTATGAGAACATAACATTCAGCCAGCAAAGGTTGTATCAGACTAATCTTTGAACACTGCTCAGTAGATATAAGAGTTTTGGGAACGTTTATAGTAAGAACCATGTTAACAGGTTTTATCAGTGACTTATTACATAGGTGACAATCAAAACATTATTGCCAAACTGAAATGTTAGTTCATAGATTTAATATCTAATATACATTTTACAGCTATTTGAGGCAAGTTGCCTTCATATCTGGCTTGCAAACATATCACTGTGAGAAAATAGCAAAGTACCTATATCAGAGAAGTGAGGCCTCTTTTTCAAGCAGTACAAACCACAGAAAAACATCACGCAAAAGATCTAAATCTAACTCTATTGTGAAAAATTGTACAAATTGTACCAGTAACCAAAATAGAAGAAAAAAGATTTTTGGTCAACAGACATTTCAGGGCAAAGATTTTTTGCATTGCTAAGCATAAACACATTATTCATACATAATCAGTTAATAGATAAGGAAGAAAAAAGGCAACATTAAAGACTTTCTGTTGTACCCAGTGTATTATAATCTGAGCTAGATGTGTTCCATACACTAGATTATTTAATCCTGGTAGTAATTTATAGGTGGGTATTATCTCAATTATTATAAATACATTCTACTTGGTGAGATTAAATACTTTGCTAATGGCAGAACTGCTATCCTAGTCACCCTCATATCTCTACTAGTCTCTTTCTACTACCTGTGTATATCAGGTCTTTTTTTTTTAAGACAGAGTCTCTCTCTGTCACTCAGGCTAGAGTGCTGTTGCACGATCTCAGTTTGCTGAAACCTTTGCCTCCCAGGTTCAAGTGATTCTCCTGCCTCAGCTTCTTGAGTAGCTGGGATTACAGGTGTCACTATGCCCGGCTAATTTTTGTATTTTTAATAGAGATGAGGTTTCGCCCTGTTGGCCAGGCTGGTCTCAAATGCCTGACCTCAGGTGATTCACCTACCTCAGCCTCCCAAAGTGCTGGGACTATAGGCATGAGCCACCACACATGGCCAAACCATTACCTAAAATATTTCAATTATTTGGGGAGGGGAATCCTTGTTACTTAACATTTTCCTCAATAGTGTCAAATGGTCAATCTCTTTATAGATAATCTTCCTTTTGGTATTTACAATGATCATTATTATATTTGAAACTCTCAGAAGACAACTCAAACTGTAGTTTAATAAGAGACGATAGAAATTCTGTGTATTATACTGGACATTATATTTGTATTTCAAATAACCGGAATTACTTTAAACAGGCTAAAACAACAAACATACAGAGTTTACTCACCATTTCTTGTGTGTTGGGTATTTGTATGTTCAGTAAGTCACTTATCCCATAGGAGGAGCTTAGTCACAGGATTTTTTTAAAAGCCTTAGGGTAATGCATGAAGATACCCTCCTGTGAAGAAATTAAAGTCTATCACATGTGGCATATGATATGTTACCTGAAATGTGTGCTTTTAAGTGTGTATTTCAAAGGATAGCCTATTTCAAAGGATAGCATGGTAAACTGATACATGTACAAACATTGCCCTGTAGATGTGTAGAACTGAGGCTCTTAATGATGCTTTCGTGATTTGTGAGACCATTGCCATCCTGTAAATAGTCATAGCAACTACACTGTTCTCTGTGAACAGGGAATTTTCCCAAGCTCCATCTCTCACCTTCCCATTTAAAAATTCTTGCTCTCCTTTAACAAGCCCATCTCTTGTCTTATTGCTCTCTCTCTAGCAAGTCCTCTGCAGGATAACAGGATAGTCTGTGCACTGACTTTCAGAGGAGGTTCCTTCGATCCATCACTTTTGAGCTGAATTTGATTCCATAGTGCAGAATCTCACACTGAACCTGTTGCCCTGTGGTTTCACTTCCCAGTAATGGAGACATTGGCTACCTTACCATATTCCAAATATAAGACCAGTTTACAAACCAGCTGAAGAACTCCCAAGGAAGAGTCAGGGCAAAGTCAACTTTAAGAACTGCTTTCGATGAACTACGTGAAAATAAAACAAAAACTCCCCAAATTATGTACAAGAAGCTATGTACTGAGAGTTTTTACAAGTGTAATTATGCACAAGCAAAAGGAGGTAAAAAATCAAAATCAATATCCTCCAGAACCAGGTATTCCTGGATTTAAAGACTTATTTGCCTACTCTGAATCTCTGAAAATACTTCTAGTATTCAATAATGTGGCATAACTTATGCAGACCAAATAAACTAGAAAATGGTGAGTTTTAATATTTACATGATGACAGGATCACATAACATAATGGGATATCCCCAAAGCAGCTTTGAGCAAGAACAGATCCAGTGCGAAATAAAGTACTGGAGGATTTGGCTCTGCCAGTCTTTGACTCTGTGACCTGGTGCAATTACTATTGTTACCTATTTGACATTTGCAAATCATATGACTTACTTCACAAGTAAGGACACCAATGCCCCCACTCCACCAGGGTTGTTTGCAAAGAATCAGGAAGCCCAACTCCAGAAATTACCATTCACATTGTCTTCATGAATGGTGCTCCATGACCTTGCTAACACATGACCCTATAGCTGTAAGTCATGGATTTGGTTTTCAGATGATGTAAATGAAATAATGTAAACTAAAGAGTTACAGATTTTAAAATGTGACATACATCTTAATGAAAAAGTTACTAAAAATAATGATCTTCAAGGTCACACCAAATGACAGTTAATACAGAGTACTTTAGTCCTCATAAATACTAAAACAAGAATGATGCACAGGTACCATTAGTTTCAACATTTTTCTAAAGATGAAGAAATTAAGGTATAGGGACTACATAGCTAGATAGTGGATGAGTGAATTCTGAAACCCAATCAAGTTGACATAAAAGAATGACAACCTTTTAACTGCTAAGCTACATCCACTATCATGCCAATTTCAAAAAATAGCATGGCATTGGCCCACTTTATTTCCTGTAAAAGAACCAACAATATCATGCAACTTGGAACATGCCAATATATAGATGATTTTGTGATTTCCAGGGTGTTTGAGATGACACACAAACAAGATGCATCTCAAACTATTGAACAATGAATTGCATGGACATACATGAACATTATGTATCTCTAGAGTTTTGGTTGGTCTTTCAAGTCAGGCTGGTACTGGCTGGTTGACATATTTTGGTAAAAGGGTGGTAGAACTAAAATAATACTTCCTTTCTCAGATATGACTTCTGTAATTACCTTGAGAAAAGAATCTATGCTTGATTTGTCTCTGCATTTCTGTTATCACACAGAATAGAGTTTCACACACAATAAATACTGGATAAAGATTATATGAATAAAAAGCAAGCCTAGGGAGTAATAGCAATGTGGGAAGAAGTAATTATTCTGTCCTGAAATTAAAAACAAAAAAAGATGATTTAAAAAGATTTCTAGATGAATTAGAAAAAAAAATGTTTTTGACATCTAAGACATGTATATCCATTTTACTTACTGATATATTTTCTATTAAACTTAGAAATAATTATCTGCCAAATGGAAATAAGGTATGTATGTGAAAATGAACTGAAAAACATTCAGTCTATACCATGTGTTCAGTGGTAATATTGATACTATCAAATGTATTTGAAAATGTATTTGATTGGTTCTTCTACTTTATCTATTTAATAACACTTAGTGTAATATTGACCTTGGAATTTAGCAAAAAATTATTACAGGTGAGACATGATGGCTCACACCTGAAATCTCAGCACTTTGGGAGGCCGAGGTGGGAGAATCTCTTGAGTTCAGGAGTTTAAGACAATCCTGGGCAACATAGTGATACACTGTCTTTACAAAACAATTCAAAAATACATATATCTATCCAGGAGTGGTGGCATGCACCTGTAGTCCCGGCTCCTTGGGAGGCTGAAGCAGGAAGATCCCTTGAGCTCAGGAGCTCAAGGCTGCTGTGAGCTGTGATGCACCACTATACTCTAGCCTGAGTGACAAAGTGAGACCCTGTTTCAGTGAAAAATAACAATCCAAACCATTTTTGAAGTCAGAATAGAGTATCAATGTGATTGTATCTAGCCTGTGTGCATTACATGTGCAGAGTACAACACATTTCTGTGGGTACTTCTGAAATTTCAATCACCATCTTCCAGAAATCACTTCTACAGTTACCAACAAATACTTAGTAGGCACTGAATAAGTGCTAGCCACTGAGTTATAAATACAGACTTACATGCTTCACTCCCAGGGACTGTATTCTACCATGGAACCAGATCTATAAGACTGAGGCACATATAATTAGAGAGTCTGGGTGTTTGAATCACATCGTTGCTATGAGTCCATTGTAAAAATAGCCTCCTAGTTCCAGATGTATTTAATGTTTCTCAGTTTTGGTTCTAAAGATTCCCATTAAAATAAAATAAACATTGTTACTTAGCGAATAAGAAGTTTCTGTTATGAGCATTTTATTATTTAAAATTAGTCATCTTCCCTGCAGCACCACGTCACTGTGGTGGTAATGCCTGAGCGATGGTTTTTAATGCATGTGAACAGCATTTATCATCTTATAGGAAAAAAAATCTAACCAAAAACTTTAAAGACATTTTAAATTAGCTTCAATTGATTGGAAGCCTTTTACTTTTCATATGACCAGGTTGTCTACTATCCCAGTTCACTGACTTGGTGGCCTTAGTCTCTTCAGTCTGCTATTAAAAAATGGTTTATAAACAACAATTTATTCCTCACTGTTCCAGAGGTGGAAAGTCTGGGATCAGGCTGCCAGCATGCTTGGGTTCTGGTGAGAGCCCTCCTCTTTCTGCCTTGTTTTCTCATGTGGCAGAAAGAGGATGAGAGAGCTCTCTGGGGTTTCTTTTATAAGGACACTAATCCCATTCATGTGGGTTCCACCTCATGACCTAATCAGTTCAAAAAGCACAACCTGTTAATATAATCACATTGCAGGTTAGGATTTCAAAATATGAATCTTATAAGGACATACACATTCAGTCCACAACACTTAATATAAAAGGAGATAAAAAGTTTTAAGGTGTTCTAATTTTTCTTAATTATTGATGACTTTTCATAGCATTACCTCATGGATGGTATATGAGAACAAAATGCTGACTTCTCACATGGTTCTTAGAAAGATTATCTGGTACTAAGAATTATTTTTTTTTTAATTTTTTTATTGCATTTTAGGTTTTGGGGTACATGTGCAGAACATGAAAGATAGTTGCATAGGTACACACATGGCAGTGTGTTGTGCTGCCTTCCCCCCCTTCACCCACATTTGGCATTTCTCCCCATGCTATCCCTCCTCAGCTCCCCCTCTGCTGTCCCTCCCCTATTCCCCCCAGTAGACCCCAGTGTGTAGTACCCCCTTCCCTGTGTCCATGTGTTCTCACTGTTCATCACCCGCCTATGAGTCAGAATATGTGGTGTTTTATTTTCTGTTCTTGTGTCAGTTTGCTGAGAATGATGTTCTCCAGATTCATCCATGTCCTTACAAAGGACACAAACTCATCATTTTTTATTGCTGCATAATATTCCATGGTGTATATGTGCCACATTTTCCCAGTCCAGTCTATCATCAATGTGCATTTGGGTTGGTTCCAGGTCTTTGCTATTGTAAACAGTGCTGCAATGAACATTCGTGTGCATGTGTCCTTATAGTAGAACAATTTATAGTCCTTTGGATATATACCCAGTACTGGTACCAAAACAGAGATATAGACCAATGGAACAGAACAGAGGCATCGGAGGCAACACAATATATCTACAACCATACAATCTTTGATAAACCTGACAAAAACAAGCAATGGGGAAAGGATTCCCTGTTTAATAAATGGTGTTGGAAAAACTGGTTAGCCATGTGCAGAAAGCAGAAACTGGACACCTTCCTGACACCTTACACTAAAATTAACTCCAGATGGATTAAAGACTTAAACATAAGACCTGGCACCATAAAAACCCTAGAAGAAAATCTAGGCAAAACCATTCAGGACATAGGAGTAGGCAAGGACTTCATGACCAAAACACCAAAAGCATTGGCAACAAAAGCCAAAATAGACAAATGGGACCTAATCAAACTCCACAGCTTCTGCAGAGCAAAAGAAACAGTCACTAGAGTGAATCAGCAACCAACAGAATCAGAAAAAATCTTTGCAGTTTACCCATCTGACAAAGGGCTGATATCCAGAATTTACAAAGAACTCAAACAGATTTACAGGAAAAAAACAAGCCCATTCAAAAATGGGCAAAGGATATGAACAGACACTTTACAAAAGAAGACATACATGAGGCCAACAAACATGAAAAAATGCTCATCATCACTGGTCATCAGAGAAATGCAAATCAAAACCACATTGAGATACCATCTCACGCCAGTTAGAAAGGCGATCATTAAAAAATCTGGAGACAGCAGATGCTGGAGAGGATGTGGAGAAATAGGAACACTCTTACACTGTTGGTGGGAGTGTAAATTAGTTCAACCATTGTGGAAGACAGTGTGGCGATTCCTCAAGGCCTTAGAAATAGAAATTCCATTTGACCCAGCAATCCCATTACTGGGTATATATCCAAAGTACTAAGAACTATTACTTGACTTATTTAATTCTCTGGAAGTTTTATAATGAAATATACAGTTTCTACACACTACTTTAAAATGCAGTCAATGCAATTTTCAGCAAAGCTTTGGAGTGGATTCTGCCAATATTTGTAGTAACATAGGGAGGCATGGTGAAAATGGTTCTTACTGCTTCTGTGGCTAGGAGCAACTGCAACCAATGCAGTACCACAAAACGGAAACACTACGTTGATTACATTTCTTTAACCAACTCTTCTGCCGATAAGGTGAATTAGTTTATATGTCTAACTAGCATTCTTTTTCTGAGAGAGGTACATCAGGTACCTGAGAGATCACTACTATTGTGTCATTGAATCATAGTTTTATTATTTTCACTGAGAAAATTTTATTTCTCAAGTGTTAAATATCTCTATAATTTAGTATGTCTCATGCCTAGCTCTCTAAAGCCACAGAACTTACCAAAAAAATAGTCTTAATATCTGTAAATATTGACTTTTGGTTAAAAGTCTAGGCTCTGTAGTTAAACTGCCTGGAATGAAATCTTAGCTTAGACACTGATTAAATATGTGACCGAACAACATCATTTCTCTCTGCCTGAGTTTCCTAATATAAAGAAAGAGAAAAATCACATCAGCTTTATGGGGTGTTTGTTAGGTTTAAATAAGATAGTACATGAACAACAATGTCTTGCCAAAGTAAGCTCATAATGGATATTAGCTTCAGTCCTTACCATTGCCTCTGCTCCTTTTTGTCACATATTACCATAGGAACAAAGGGAATAACTAGACTCAAAAGTTTTCTGGTAGTTCTCATCTATGTGATGCAAATAGATGAATTTTGAATACATGGTGTGGATTTGTGATATTTTTAGGCTTTTGCATTTGCATAGATAATTATGGCTTTTTAAAGAATCATGTTATCAGATCATTTTATGTTCAGATATTAAAAAATAATAAAAATGGAAAAGTACATTGAATATGTAACAATTTAGGGAATATAGCAATAAGGAGATGGCATTGCAACAAAGCCGAGTGAAGAGAGGGGCAGAGAGATAATGAGCAAAACTTTCTTTTCTTTTGCAAGTTCTGTTGTTTATACGATAAGCTGAATTGTTTTGCAGTCTAGCACTGATAATTTCCATGGGAAGAGCAGCAGGCTGTGTATGTGCATGTGTGTGTGAGTTCAAGTGATTTTTTTACATTACTACTGAGACACAAACTTGTCCCATGACAATTGACTGAGGATTATATATCACAGCAAAGAAGGTGTAGATGCAGAAACTTAATTTCTGTGGCTAAAAATGGCTGAAGGTAAAGATGTCACCAAATAGACACTGTTGGCCCCCAAGCTAGTATTGACTCAAAATGGAGAGTATTAAATAGGCGTTTGTAGACACAAACTGCCATGAAGTGATTCATTATAAGAAAGGCACCAATCTTAAATAATACTCAACTCGTTGCTAATTTCTGTGCTATTACTATTAATCAGCGTGAACTGATATGATACAGCAGAAGTCATGTCGTAAGTTTTATTTCAAATTCTGCAATAATTATTGTGTCATCACGTTATCACATGCCAATTGGAGAATATTTCCATGAGATGATATAAAAATAAATAAAGACAATTAATGACTATCCTGATTATACTAGTAAGTAAATCAAAACTCTTTATCAGTTAGCTACCACTGCTTTTAGCTTATTAGTGCATGCATGTAAAAAAATTGTCTGGTAAACAAATTATAATGTGTGAAACTAAGATATTTAGCTATGAAAACTTTCTGTGTTCATCTCTTTCTATACAGCTTACATAATTTTTCGAAAATAATTATAAATGCTGGCATTTTTAAAACACATTTTTAAGAATGTGTTTGAAAATTCTCTTGGCATCAGAATTTAAGAGGTATACACATATGCAGTTATATACAGTTGTATACACTTTACTAAAAATTGTTTCCTTTTGACTTACCCTCTGATGAGTAACATTTCACAAGGTTACTCAGGTAACCTTGAGTAAATTATTCCATTTCGCTAATCCTTAGTTTCTTCTCCATGAATGGTGATCAAATGTCTACTGTCTTTTGAAAGCCAAATTAAGATAGGGGTTATCAAGCAGTAAATTGCCATAAATGTGTTATGCATATTTTATCACATTTGTATTATTATTATAAGTATGTGTTTGTATGTATATCCTCCTTAGTGACCATGAGATCATCCAGGGTAGGAGCTCCGGAAATTTCTAAGAGAAAGAAAAACAAGTGGAGGGAGTAGAAAACACAAAGAAATTTTCTCCGCAGTGTTTTGTTCTATGAGCTCTAAACAGTAGGCCACCAATGTCCTTGAGAATCTTTCATTTATCTGTCCGTACGTTATAATTATATCTGTCACTCTGCTTTATTATCAGAAGATTTGCCCAGTTCATTTTAAAGTCTATCTTGTCCTTTGTACTGACTGCCATGCATGTCTGATGAAATATAACAAATTGAACAGAGGTGCCATTATTAAAGCAAACTGATAAAAAGCTGCAGTTTTGAGGTACACTGAAGAATATATTTGATTTCTTCAGGGAATCAAGCATTTCACATTTAAATTATTTTCTTGAGACTTTTATGTGAATATACTACAGTTTATCATGCAGAAATACTGTGTATCTTTTTTTCTTTCTTTTGTAAAAGAGAACCAATGGGATAGATATATCAATGAGTTATTACAAAGGTATCAGCTTTTCTCATATTACACAATCTCTACAGGAAGAGAAATGGTGTTTCCATCAAAATTTGATTTTTACATTGATATTTTTATTAAATATGTGTCTAATTTAAATCTTCAGATAGTATTGCAAATAGGCACACATACACACTTTTTCTAAATTTGGTGAGTCTTCCATTTCACATAATTACAGGAAGTCCTCTCTTTATGTGATTTCTATCTGCAAGAATTTTGTTTACTGGAATCCATTTAAATAATACCAGTCTTCCAACAACGCAGTTCAATTGCAATCCACGGCATAGTCACCATAATTGCAAAATTACAAACATCGCTGCTAGGTCTTCAGTCTACAATTCACCATATAAACAGGAGACACACATCATGAACAGTAACCAATCACATCACTTCTTTAAAAATCTGCAGTGAATGGTCACTTCGCATGTATAATTCAGTTTTTGCTGAGACTGGGAATTCATCCTCCTCTGTCCTGATCAGTTGGAGCTCCCAAAATGCCCGTGGCTACAGTTTGCTCACAGTGTTCACAAATCAGTTTGAAACATGAATATTATTAATAGGCTTTTGTTTCTCTAGAGTGTTAAAGTTGAAGTTACCAAAGATTTAAATAAATGTTTCCTATACGTGAAAACTCTTTAATGACCTCACTTGCAAGTTTTCTTATGCATAGGATAGCTAGAATCTGCTCTTAACCTGGAGAAGGTAGTAATACTTGCCAGAAATTATGTGTTAGTTCACAGACAAGTCTATAAAAACAAGATGTTTCCTGTGTTTTTATGTATAAAATTATTTAGAAAAGGGGAAATATAATTTTTGAAAGAAAAAAGCCTTATAAATTTTGCTGTTTCTCTTTTTCTAATTTCTAATACAGTTTACTTTGGGTGAAAAGGAGGAAAAGAAACTTAATTTTTGAAGCCAGTAGTTCATTTTGTCAGTTCTCTGGGTTAAAAATATATAGATTGATTTTAAAGAACATTAAAAACTGTCATCTGGAACAGTTCCTAAAGCGAATGAGTAGTCATAAATTCATCATTCTCTGATTATGTAATGATTCTGGAAAATGAACAGTATGCACACTTCTCATTGTAATATGTCTTGGAATCTTCTCCAAATTAATACCTGCATGTTTTATGATGCATATCCATATGTATACTTGTAGCTGTTTAATTACGTGCAAATGATAACTACTTTAACCAAACAATTTCCCCCATTTTCTTAATATTTCCATTGGGTAATCAGCTTCTTTAGGGAAATACTGAGTAATAATAATAAATATAAAGCCAGTAATTTTGGTCTGCTTCTTTTCTCTAAGCAACATGTTCAATGAGAAAAACACATAAAGATGCTCCTCGATGTACAATGGGGTTACAAGTCAATAAATCTATTTTATGTTAAAAATAACATAAGTTGAAAATGCATTTAATAGCTAGCACACATCATAGCCTAGCTGAGCCTACCTTAAACATGCTCAGAATACTTATATCAGCCTACAGTTGAGCAAAATTATGTCACATGAGCTCTGGTTTATAATAGCATTGAATATCCCATGTAATTTGTTAAATACTGTACTGAAAGTAAAACACAGAGCGTATGATCACTCAAAGTGTGATTCTACTCAATACACATTTGCTTTTGCACCATCAAAAAGTTGAAATGTTGTAAGGCAAATAATCCTAAATTGGGAATTGTTGTTTCCTTTTTAACAAAAAAAAAGTAGTAGAGGATTCTTTGTGTGTTTCTACTATTTCTTTACTGAAAGTTAGTGCCAGGTCTGTAAATTCTGCCCTTACTACCTTCCCCTAAACTCTCCTCCCGCTTTTGTACTCACTCTCACCTCAAGTCTCTGTCTTGCAATGGTCAAGTTGGCATGAATTAATAATTGTTTAACCTGTAGATTCAGCAGTGTTCAGAGATTGTATAAAATGGGCAAACTCAGTGACTACATTGAACAATGGAAATGTGGCCTTTAAATGGTAATGACTTGGGTTAGATTCAAATCAAGGACCTAAAAAATTTAAGGTCCTACAACCCATTGCTAATGTGCTGAGCCATCCAGTGACACCCAGGGTCCTTCCGGAATGGCTAGCTTTAAAATGCATAAATGTGGTCAGAGATGATACTGTAACTAGCAAACAAGAAATGTGTCTTTCAGGTTCCTGGAAATAATGGCACATTTATGATTTTCATCTCTAGTTACTGTCATCTCTGCAGTCTTATCTAGTCCTCTACACTTCCTTTTGTCTTGTAAAAATGTTTTTTCTGTCAGAGTTTATGCTTTCATACAATAAACATTTACATAGAGGGCTGTCATGGTGGTGAACATTTAAAATGCATTTAGAAAATGCAGTTGGATGTTGTATTTGAATTGACATTTTCCCTACATAAAAACCTTTAAAACTTATACCAGTAAAGATCGACTTCCTAAAAGGTGGCCTCCTTTTATGCATACTAAAAGTTATCCTTTTGGAAATTGCAGAAGCATCTAATCAGTGCCTGCTAATTGTAGATGCTTTCAGCCAGAGCATGCAATTGGGCACAAAATTAGCAAACTGAAGAAATGTTTAATTGCATGTGCAATTTTAACCTATTGTCAAGAGGGAAAATAGAAAGGATGAAAATGGCCATTTTGATTGTGGTTAACAAGGACTTAAAATAGATAAAGAGTTTGCACCCTTGAGGAAAAAACCTCGGTTCCAATATTTAGTTGTCTGACTTTGTCAAGTCTTTTGGTCACTGTAAGCATCAGTTTTTCTTTATAATTTGTAAACGGGAATCATAATAATTTCATTGCAAAGTTTCCATGGATATACCAGATAGAAGCTTGAAATCACCTAACATGCTATAAATCACGTATGCAATAGCCACTTAGGCAGTGATTGCTATTATGACTACTATTTTGAATATTAGTAATCCTGATGCTTATCCTTCAATAAAGCAAATCAAAATGTTGTCTATTCTTTCCCTACAGTTCATCAGCCTCTATGGTGTAAAACTGCCATGAAATACATCATCCATTATGCTCTTCAGTATTCCTTACCTTGAACTGTAAAATACAGTAAAAGCATTGGACTTGAGATGAAGGAAGTGAGTTTTAATTCTGATTGTGTTGCTTACTTGAGTGATCTTGAAATCCCTTGATATCTCTGAAAATCAGGCTTGTTAGCTGTAAAGTAGAGACAATACCTACTTCAAAAGATCAAAGAGAGAACAAAAACAAAGACAGCATTGTGCTTGATGTATTAGATGCTTAATATTGTTCAATTAAGGTTAATACAATGGCTCTGAACATAGTAAATGCTTCTAGAATTTATGATAACAATTAAGTTTGTTTCACTTTCATATATTTTCTTATATTGATGTTGTAAATTAGGTGTCTTATTTTTTAGTATTATGTACAAAAGGAATCTGCAAGCAGAAACAGTTAATTGATTCAATCAAAATTTTAGAACTCTACCTTGTTTCTTCTTACTTTATGTGTTTTGAGTTTTTTTCTTTGATTTTATCGTACATTTGATTTATTGGAAATTGTTGAGACATTAATTACTACTAAAGTAAACTAGGCTCCAGCATCCTTAGAATAGGGAATGATATTGTAAGATATAAGTTTAATTCTTATTATACCAAAATATTGGAATTTGACAAGTAATCTCCCTCTCTGGATTCTGTTTTCTTATCTATTATATTGAGATTCTACTGACATTAGTATTTTTATCAGTGTCAAATGAAATACTGAGAAGAAACCACCATGGCACATGTATACCTATGTAACAAACCTGCATGATCTGCACATATATCCCAGAACTTAAAGTATAATAAATAAATTTTTTTAAAAAGTAAAGCAGTATAATTATTTATTTTTATTTTAAGTTCTGGGGTGTGCAGGATGTGCAGGTTTGTTGCATATGTAAACACAGGCCACGGTGGTTTGTTGCACCTATCAACCTAGGTCTTAAGCCCAGCATGCATTAGCTATTTTTCTTAATGCTCTCCCTCCCCCTGGCCCCTTCCCCCAACAGGCCCCAGTGTGTGTTGTTCCCCTCCCTTTGCTCATGTGTTCTCACTGTTCAGCTCCTAAGTGAGAGCAAAAATGCAGTGTAATTGTTTTAAATTCCAGATTAAAAAAATCATTTCACATAAAGTATGAATATTTGCATCTTGGTTTTATAAAGCTAAAAATAATATTTTTGTTGAGAGAAAAATGATGCATTGTTTAAGAATATAATTGGAGAATAAGAAAGGTAAATGATGAACTCAGAGAAGCAAGGGACACAATTAAAACTCAGCATCTGGAGAGCTGAGGAAGACAGTTGCTGTTGTAAAGAATAGACAAAGGGCTAAACAGAAAATAATTTAGGGTTATGTATAAACAATACTTTCATTTTCTGAAAGGTATAAGTTCTCTTTGTAGATTTACACTTTTCCACATGGATATCCACTTGTTCCAGTACCATTTATTTGTTGAAAAGACTACTTTCTCCAATGACTTGCCTTTGCGCCTTTGTCAAAGAACTATTGACTAAACATTTGTGTGGGTCTCTTTCTGGGCTGTCTATTCTGTTCCATTGATCGATTTGCCTATTCTTTCAATGATGCCACCCAGTCTTGATGAGTGTAGCCTAATACAGAGTCTTGAAATTGGGTAGGACAGGTCCTCTTTGTCATCCTTCAGTATCTTGGCCATGCTGGGTCTTTTGCCTTTCCATATAAACTTTAGAATCAGTTTGCCGATAGTTACAAAATAAATTACTGGAATTTTGGTTAAGATTGCACTCAGTCTATACATTTAGTTGGGAAGAACTCAGGTTTTAACAATATTGAGTTTTTCTATTCATGATCATGGAATATCTTTAAGTTTATTCAAATCATCTTTGATTTAATGTAATCAACATTTTATGAGTATTCTCATGTAGATTGTATACATATTTTGTAGGCCTTATATCTAAGCATTTCATATTTTTTAGCTAATGTGAATTATGTTTTTAATTTTGAATTCTAAGTGTTTGTTGCTGGTATATAGGAAAACAACTTTTGTACATTAACCCTGAATCCTACAGCATTACTATAGTTGCTTCATTCTTCCAGTAACTTCTTTGTTGACTCTTTGGAATTTTCTGCATAGATAATCATAGTATTTGCGTACTGAGGCAGTTTTAGTTCTTTCTCCCCAGTCTGTGTAAGTTCATTTACTTTTCTAATTGTATAAGCTAGTACTTCCATTACAATGTTGAATAGGAGTGGTGAGAGCAGATATTCTTGCTTTGTTCTCTGTCTTAGGGGAAAGCATCCATTTTCACCCTGTTTACTGTGATATTAACTATAAAAACTATGTTTTTGTCAGTATCTGCTATCAAGTAGAAATTGTTCCCCTCTATGTCTAATTTTTTCAGGGTTTTTATGAGAAAAGTGTGTTGGATTTTGTCAAATGCTTTTTTAGCATTATAGATATGATTATATGATATTTCTTAGCCTATTGTGATAAATTACATTAATTTTTAAATTAATTAATTAATTATTTTGAAGCAGGGTCTCACTCTGTCACCCAGGCTGGAATGCAGTGGCATGGTCACAGCTCACTGAAGCCTTGACCTCCCTGGCTCAGGTGATTCTTCCACCTCAGCCTCCCACATAGCTGAAACTACAGGCCCACACCACCATCCCTGATTATTATTATTTTTTTAATTTTTTATAAAGAGGGGGTTTTGTCATGTTGCCTAGGCTGGTCCTGAACTCCTGGGCCCAAGCAATTAATCTATCTCAGCCTCTCAAAGTGCTAAGATTACAGGCATGAACCATTATTCCAGGCCAATTAATGTTTAATTTACAAATAAGCTTTGTATATATTTAGCATCTATAACATCATGTTTTAAATATGCATATTTTGTGGAATGGCTAAATAGCTCATTAACATATGCATGACCTCACGTTGTTATTCATCAGGTTTTGAATTTGAACCAACCCTGCAATAAAGCCCACTTAATCATTGTGTATAATTATTTTTATACATTGGATTTGATTTGCTAAAATTTTGTTGTAGATTTTTTGCATTTATATTCATGATAGATATTAGTAATTTTCATTTCTTAATATGTCTTTTTCTAGATGTGGTATTGGAGTAATGCTGGCTTCCTAGAATGAATTAGGAAGTATTCCCTGTGTTTATATTTTCCATAAAATTTGAAAAAAATTGAGTTAAATTTTTCCTTGGGAGTTTGGTAGACTCACTAGTAGAAACATCTGGGACTGATGCTTTCTGTTTTGAAAAGTAACTAATTGTCAATTTAATTTATTAGATCTATTCAGATTATTTATTTCTCCTTGTGTGCAATTTTTATGTTGTGTCTTCTGTAGAATTGGTCCACTTCATCTAGGTTATGAAATTTGTAAGCATGAAATTGTTTAAAGTACTTATGCATAATTTCTTAATGTCTATGAAGTCAATGTTAATTACTCTCTTTCATTCCTGATCTTAGTGTTTTGTGTGTTTTTTCTTTTCCCTGGTGAGCCTGGTTAGAGGATTATCAATTTTATTGAATATTTCAAAGGACCAGCTTTGGGTTTTATTCATTTACTCTACCAACTTTCTGTTTTCAATTTGATTTATTTCTACCCTAATTTATATTACAGATTTGCTTCTGCTTACTTCAGATTTATTTTGCTTTTATTTCTCTAGTTTTCTAAAGCAGAAACTTTTATTTACTTTGATCTTTCTTTTCTAATACATGCATTCAATGCTATGAATTGCTCTCTAATCACTAGTTTTGTTGTATCCCACACATTTTGAAAAGTTGTACTTTTTCACTTGAAAGTATTTTTTTTCATACTTCTTTGACTCATGTATTACTTAAAATTTATTTTACGCTGCAAATATTATGGAATTTTCAGCTATCTTTTTATTTTTGGCTTTGATTTTAATTTCATTGTGACTAACAGTATACTTTAAATAACTTCAACAGTTTAAATTCATTAAGTTGTGTTTTGGAACCTAGAATATGTATATACTGGTGAACGTGCCATGTAGGCTTAAGAAGAATATATATTTTGTGTTGTCAGATGATGTAATTAAAACCAGGTAATTGATGGTGCTGTTCTGATTAACTGAGTCTTATTTGCTGCATGTTGACTGTCAATTGCTGATAGTAATAATAATAATTTAGATAGAGGGGTATCATAGTCTTCCACCAAAATAGTGGGTTTATTTATTTCCCTTTGCAGTTCTTTCAGTTTTTATCCATGTATTTTGACAGTCCATTAGGCATAGACACAATAAGGATTATTGTGTTTCACTGGAGAGTTTATACCTTTTTAAATTTATGTTTTAACTTTATTTTTCTGAGACAGGGTCTTGCTCTGTTGCCCAGGCCTGGAGTGCACTGGCACAGTGTTGGCTCACAGCAACCTCTGTCTTCGGGGTTCAAGCAATTCTCCCCTCTTAGGCTCATGAGTAGCTGGGACTACAGGCATGTGCAACCACACCTGGCTAATTTTTGTATGTTTTGGTAGAGACAGGGTTTCATCAAGTTGGCCAGGCTGGTCTTGAACTCCTGACCTCAAGTGATCTTCTCTTCAAAGCTTCCCCAAGTGTTGGGATCATAGGAGTGAGCCACCACTCCTGGCCATTTTTTTATTTTTTTTAATGCCTGACAATTTTCCTTGCTCAGAAGTCTGCTTTGTTTGTAATTAATATAGTTACTCTAGATTTTTTTGGTTACTGTTAGCATGCTATATCTTTCTCTATCCCTTTATCTTAATATATCTGTATCTTTATATTTAAAGTGAATTTCTTCTAGCCAACCCATAGTAGGATCTTGTTGTTTAATCTGCTATGAGAGGCTCTGTCTTTTGATTGATATATTCAGATCATTCACATTTAAAGTGATTATTGATATATGTATGTTAATACCTACCATATTTATATTTTCTACCCATTGTCCTTGTTTTTGTTTTTTTTTTTTTTCATTTTGTTTTGTTTTACATATTTTACTGCCTTTCCAGTTTGAATTGGAATTTTATATTATTCTACTTTCTCTTATCTCCTTTTTGCTTCTATTTTACCTGTTTTTGGTGATTACCTTAGTGTTTGCAATATACATTTACAACAAATTCAAATCTACTTTCATATAACACTATCTTACTTCACAGATGATATAGGTACATTAATATATTCTCAATTCCCCCCATGTTGTCATGTATAACATTGCTCTCATTCATTTCTCATTTACCCATTAGCTAGAACCATCCAATATATTGTTGGGATTATTAATTAGAACAAACTTTATGCTGTTGTAATAAATAATTTATCTTTTCTAAGAAAAAAATATATTTATTTTACCTTCATTTATTTCTTCTCAAAAATTCTTTTTTATATAGATCCAAGTTTCTAATCTATATCATTTTGTTTTCTCTGCATAATTTCTTTTAATATTTCTTAAGAGGGAGGTTTGCTGGCAAGAATATTACTTCAAGTTTCGTTTTTCTGAGAAAGTCATTATTTCCTGTTTAAACAATTTCACTTAATACAGAGTTCTAGGTTGAACTGTAATTTGTTTCTATTTAAATATCTAAAATTTTATTCCACTCTCTTCTTGCTTACATAATTTCTATACAGTGCTGGCCTCCACCAACCCTTCTTGGTTTCTTAAGATTTTCTTTTAGTTTGATTTTCTGCAGTTGGAATATTATATGCCAGGAGGTGGATGTTTAGCGGTTTATTCTCTTTAGTGCTCTGAGTTCCTGGAACAGTGATTTGGTGTCTGTCTGTAATTATTACATGGACCCTTTCTTCTGTTCCTTTCTCTCACTCTCTTCTCCTTATATGATTTGCATTATGCACATTTCACATTTGTAACACTCATGTCTGTGTAGAATATGCTCTTCCATATTTTTTATTTTTTTTGCTCTTTACATTTTAATTTAAAAGGTTCTTATTGATATACCTTCAAACATATTGATTATTTCCTTGACTGTGTCCAGTGTACTAATGAACCCATCCGAAGCAGTCTTTATTTTTATCATTTTCTCTTTCTTTCTAGTACTTCTTTTCAATTCTTTCTTGGAGTTCTCATCTCTCTGCCTGCACTAGCTGTGTATTCTTCCACGTTGTTTTTAGCATCTGAGCTTTTAATATACTCATCATAGTGATTTTAAATTCCCAGTTCAATAATTGTTGAGTTTCCGCTATATCTAAGTATGGTTGTGATGTTTGTTTTGTCTCTTTACTCTGTGTCCTCTGACTAACATGTCTTATAAAATATGAAGCATCAGGGAAAATAAAAGATATAGTGCCTTAGTCTGAGGTTTATGTTGGTCTGCCTAGGAGTTAAGCTGTATTTACTATTTGCTATAGTTACATTTGTTAGAGACCAAAATGTTTTTGTCTCTCTCTTGTCATTGGGTTGCCATGGAGAATTTATCTTAAATAGGATCTGAGACATGTAGGCTTTTCACTTGTATTCCCCCATTATTATGCAGGAATTCTACTGACGTGGTAATAAGGTGTGAGGGAGGATAGGCATACTACAGTCTCCTAATTAGGTCTCAGTGTTTTAGTGAGCCTGGGCCCCTGGGTTGTGATGTTCACGAGGTTTTTCAGCTTCTTATCCTCTTATGTAATACAAAAAGCCTAGAGGGAGCTGGGGTTAGGTATTACTCTTCTTTAAGATTGATTAGGTTCTGGTAAAACCTAATCAATTTAAGTTTTTATTTTGATCAAATTAGGTTCTGGTTTTACTAGAACCTTATCAATCTTAAAGAAGTCTGTTCATTGGTCTCTAGCAAACTAGTTTTCCTTGAGGGTAGGCCTTTGTTAGGAATGGGATATTCTAGGACAGACGTAGTGGCTCACACTTGTAATCCCAGCACTTTGGGAGGCCAAGGTGAGAGGATCACCTGAAGTCAGGAGTTGGAGACCAGCCTGGCCAACATGGCAAAACCCTGTCTCTACTAAAAACATAAAAATTAGGTGGGTGTGATGGTGCATGTCTGTAATTTCAACTACTTGGAAGGTTGAGGCACAAGAATCTCTTGAACCTGAAAGGCAGAGGCTGTGGTGAGCTGAGATTGTGCCACTGCACTGCAGCCTGGGTGACAGAGTGAGACTCTGTCTCAAGTAAAAAAAGAAGAGAATATACAGGGTATATTTCACAATCTGTAGTTTCCACTTTCCCTTCTAGAAGAACAAAGGGATTTTTCTCCCATCTTTAACTGAAGAACCTGATAGACCTCTTGGATGTGAAACGAATAAGACTGTGGCCTCTTCCAAGACTGGACCTCCAGTGGTTTTCATCCCTCTAACTAGTCTATACCCAGTGTCCAATCATTAGTCAATTATCCCTTCAGGTTTCTAGTTGTTGTCTCTAGTGCTGACTTTTCCAGTGTGCTATGATTGATTCTGTGTATTCACCTGTCTGTCTGGCTTCAAAGGGGGTTTGCTCTATGATCCTAATTATCTGAAGGATCTAAGGAGAATTACTAATTTTCAGTTTAGTCAGCATTTTCCTTATTGTGAGGACCAGTGATGATTTCTAAACTCTTTACAAATCAGATAAGACTAACCTTGTTTTTTAAATTAAAAAAGGTAATAATAAGTGTGTAAAAAGTAGATAATTTCAGTTATCTGAAAGGCTGACCTTCAGGAAGCTCAATTTTACCTAAAGGCATTATACATGTATGTTTATAAAAACTACCTGTGACCATGAAAAAGTAGCCTCTAGGCAGTGAAAATATATTATGTGGGGGTATCCGAAGGAAGATATGGCAGAATAAGAAATCAGAAATATTGTCATCTTTGTATTCTTTTACTGTGTCTTTGATTAGACTGGTATGTTTCTAGGGAAGAAAAGAGAAACAATAAAGTATCAGTCATTGTTTATTTTGAAGTGTCCTTAGCTCTGCATGCAGGCAGGCCACCAGAAAAGTGCATCAACAAATCTGAGTCCACAGTCCGGGGGGAGTTTCCTGTAACACAATGCAAAACTAAGAGATAATCCATCAAATAGGCAGGCTGGATATATATTTGCAAGCCAACAAAGGATAACAATCCAGTGTTCTCTGAGTAAAGGTTAAAAGAGCACATAAAATTATGCTAGTCTTAGGAAAGAAACTGGAGAACAGGACAAAACCCGAAAAGGACAAGCACAGGTATATGTGTGGGTTCTATTTAATATTATTTGTCTGAATAATAGGGAGTCAAGGCTCCGAAAAAAAGGAAAAGTAGATCAAGGAAAATTTTTCCAAGTGATTTTATCACCATTTTGTCCTTTAGTGGAAAAAGTAAATAAAACCAAATGCTTATCTGTTGGCAGGAAAGATATTTTTTTATCTAGACAGTTGCACAAGGCTGATGTTCTGCTGGACTGCTTCAGTAAGTCTCTAACCATTAGTAAAATGTATTTTTTTCAGCTCGTTGGTAAAGCCACTGCCTTTAGACCCCTAGATGTCCCTTGTCATGAAACCCTGCCTGAGCGTCTTAGAGCACCTAGCCTTTTTGCAACACTATGAATAGCATTTGCAGCAGCAGAGGTCCAGCAGAATCCTATTGGCATGTTTATTCTGGACCAATACTCATATTCTACTGGTTGCTAAATATTTGGAGCAGCATCCTTTAAATCATGAACAAAGCAAAATAAGATGTCTGGTTGTAATTACTAAAAAAAAATTCTTCCAGTCTTTCAAAATTACTTTTTGATGTAACTTATAGACAGGGGTATTATTTAGAATTTAATACTTGATAGAGGAAATATTATAAATAATTTTAATCCTACAGGCATTTAAATACAAAGTTATATCATTCAATGTAGATTGTTAAATTATCGTGTATACATACACATACACACATATATGTAGAATCATATTTGAAGAAAAATTAATAGTATGACATCTACTTTGATGTCCTTGAAAATACTTATATTCTGATATTGAGATATTTGCAGGTTTTCAAGTAAACCCTTCTCAAAATATTTGTACCAAGAAGTGTTTCAGCATAAAAGAGACGGTCTTTCATATTCAATCAACAAACAATGCAATAAATTTCAGTGGGAAAAACATAGGCTATGTGTTGTGATTCAATTAGAAAAGTAGTATTTCTGTTGAATTTTGTTTCAAAACAAAAGGAAGTTACAACAATGAGGAAGAGAGGGACGTGCTTTGCTGGAGAGTGAAATAATTAATTTTGAAGACATGCAGCTATGTTGTACTTTCGTTGAAAGCAAGCAAATGCAAATCTTTTTCTTCATCATTATGGAAAAGAACAAATGTTTCTATTCGACAACAAATATTTATTCTTGAAAGGAAGTCCTTGGGACACCACTAAAGTTGGTATCCATTTAATCTAACATCTACATACTTACCTATAGCAGATGCACGGTATAAAAGTAGTTTAACAGAAATCAGAAAAAAATAAGTATTTTCATTCTAACAAACGTGCGGAGAATTGTGAATTTTTTTTAGAAAAGCTTTCTATCTAGAAATGTTTTGAAATACCCTGAGTCGGAGCTGTCTAACAGAACTTTCTGTGATGGTGGAAATGTTCTATACCCACGCTGTTCAGTACAGTTGCCCTTAGCCACATGTGGCCAGTGAGGACTAGAAAAAGATAGAACCTGATTTTTTAAATTTCATTTATTTTTAATTATCTTAAATTGAGGTTTAAATAGCCATGTGTGCCTAATATACTTTATTGGATGGCACAGCCCAAAATATTTAAACTTATCTTTTCTGGAAACCCATTTAGGTAGAATCTCTCAATTCTGAATGATTATTGTAATTTCCATATTTGTGTTTTTATTCAAAAATTAATATGTGTGTTTTCCACTTTAATGTTCAGATGCTTGCTCTAATGACTTTTAACATGTCAAACATCATATACAAACAATATCGAAAACTGCAAAATTAAGACAAGTTTATTTCCCTCCATATAATATATGCATTGATAACAATGCTACCGTACTTCAGAAAAGGTTTGTTGTTGATCTTATATGCATTTTGAGAGTTTCTCTTTTTGTGTGAGACAAATCCCCCCCACAAAAGGGATCCTTAAAAGCAAAAATTTTTTTTTCCTCACAATGCAAGTTATCCTTCCAATAAATACTTAACCCATTATAGTTACAAAAGAAAAAGCGAAGTCAAAAGATGTATCTATGCTTGTAAGATATTCTTGACCTGTTGTATACTCACATTCAGTCATTTCATAGGAGCTTTGACAACACTATTATTTTCAGCTCTACTGACAAATCAATATCCTAAACTGAAATAAACCATGTGGTCTCAACATAGTGAAATAGAGACAATAGCCATTTCTCTGGAGGGGTCTCTATGAGGATTAGTCAAGTATAAGTGTCATCATATGACTTTTCTATTTGGTAATGTGTACAACAAATGCAGATATCAAAATATAGAAAATATTTTAGAGATAAATAACTATCATGCTTAATGTCCAACAAAATCAGACATCTGTACATTAGTTAGTCCCCAAACTCATCTTTTAAGTATTTTTTCTTGCATTTACTTTATGTCTTGGTCTGTTTGGGCTGCTATAACAACATATCATAAACGGTGGCTTATAAACAAGAAACATATATTTCTCATGGTTCTGGAGGCCAGAAAGTCCAATATCAAGGTTTAGGCAGATCTGGGGCCTGGTGAGGGCTCATGTCCTATAAGAGGCAACTTCTTGCCATGTTCTCCCGTGGTAGAAGAGGAAAATGAGCTCCCTCCGGTCTCTTTTATAAGGGCACTAGTTCCATACATGGAGTATCCGTTCTTAAGACCTGCTCACCTCCCAAGGATCCCACCTCTTAAAAACATCACATTGGGGATTAAGCTTCAACGTATGTGCTATGCAGGGGACAAACTTTTGAACCATAGGACTTCATTCCTGAAATTTGTTCCATTTGTCTTTCCGTTTCTCTCTCCCTCTTTGCTCTGAGTCTTTTTTATTTTTAATTTTTTCTCTGACAAACTTTTCATCTGTGGTTTCTCTTATTTCCTCTTCAAATATGTTAAGTGGGAGACTTTTATAGGTCTTATGTCTACTTTATTTTGATTGTTACATGTATCATAGTTTTAAATCGACTGAACAAATTAATCAATATAAATAATTGCAGCTCTAAAGAGAAAGAACAAAATGTCAAATAGTAAATACATTTTATACATTGCAATCATGGTGACAGTTTTTGCATTGGCACACATGGTCAGTTTTCAAGTATGTCATTGCCACTCATTGTAAAAATTACGTAATTATGCCACCAGTCTCCAGTATGCTACATGCGTTATAAATTCAGCCTCATTGCCCAGTCCCAGAAATTTTACTAAATTATAGTCCAGTAGTGAGATACAGAGAAGGAGAATTAAAAAAAAAAAGGTTTTATATAATATGACCTGGGACCCAAAAGAGACAAAAGCAGATGCTAATTTGTTATACAATTCTATAGAATTTTTGCAGTTAGAGGGAATCTTAGAAATTATCATTAGATTTATGCAAAGTTAGAAAATAGTTAATAGGAAAGTTGGTCTGTTTAAATTTCAGGTCCTATGTCCATGTTTTCATCACACTTTCACAAATAATATACAAATAATGTAACATAATATACACCTAAATGTAATCTGGACTTTATGTTTGCCGATAAGGTTATGAAATATTCATTAGCCTAGTGTGAGGTCAATTGGTTAACCAAATAGTTTAGGAAACACTAGCCTAATCAAAGGGTAAATATTCTCCATATCTTACATATGTCATATTGGCTTAAAAACTGACAATGTAAACAGTATTCTATTTATATATTAGGATGCTAGGATAAAAAGTCTCGAACCTTATTGAGGCATCTTCTATTGACTATACTTGCAATGTGAGCAAGAATCAAGCATACCTATGGGCTCTAAAAATGGTGGTCGGAGGAAATCACCTAAAGTTTCTTTCTCGTCAACTTTTCTTGAGGAAAATACTTATTTTAACTAGATGGTCAGATTCCTGAAACTTCTGGCATATCAAATGCTGACAGTGTTTCTCAGCTGAGAGAAGGGGCCTCTTTGCTAAAAGAATTTGACTCTCTGTTTAGGAGGCACCCCTGTCCCCTAGGTCATTTCATGATTTTTAGATACTCAGAAAAAATATTTTCCTTAGTAATGCCTCAATGAGAGCTTTTGGCTAAAAAATGTTTAGGATGAGATGACCACTGCCTCAGAATATTAACTCACATAATCAATTTTAATAGGGCAGATTCTTAGTCCTTCCAGGTTACGATAATGAAAACCCATAAACTGGGTGGCTTATAAACAACAAATATGTATTTCTCACCATCCTGATAGGTGAGCAGTTCAAGATCAATATGCAGGCAGATTCAGTGTAGTGAGTAATGTCACTGATGAGCAGTCTCTACCCCCCAAAATGCTTCACCTCCTAATACATTCTTGGTATGATGTATTAGTCTGTTCTCACGTGGCTAATAAAAACATACCTGACAATTGATAATTTATAAAGAAAAAAGATTTAATGGACTCACAATCCAATCCCACATGGCCAGGAAGGCCTCACAGTCATGGCAGAAGACAAAGGAACAGCCAAGAGACACCTTACATGGTGGCAGGCAAGAGAGTCTGTGCAGGGGAGCTCCCATCTATAAAACCATCAGATCTTGTAAGACTTATTCACTACACTACCATGAGGGCAGTCTGGGGTAAACTGCCCCTGTGATTCAGTTATCTCCATCTGGCCTTGCCTTTGACAATTGGGGATTATTACAATTCAAGGTGATATTTGGGTGGGGATACAGCCAAACCATATCATACAGTATCCCACTCAGGATTAGGATTTCCACATAGGAATTTTGAAGAGCCATAAACATTCAAACCACAGCAGACAGAGTTCCTTAAGAGATACCTTATGGACATTTTGGGTCAAATATCTTTGTTGTGGTAGATGTCGTGTGCACTGTAGGAAGATTATCAACATCTGTGGACTCCAGATGCCTGTAATACCCCTACTAGTCATGACAATGAAAAATATCTCTGGACATAGCCAAATATTCCCTGAGAGTCAGAATCTTTCTAGTTGAGAACCAATGTGGTAAGGGAGTGGAAATGAAGTAACATTTGCCTCTACCACTGTGGTTCCTGTATTTTCATGTGTTCTCATGGGTTCTGGTGATATATGAGCAAGCTGAACAGAAATGGGTCCTACCCTCACCAATTTTCTAGCCTAATGAGAAAGGTAGGCATTAATAAAGTAAGTGAATATAATTATAAATTGTGATAAGAAAGTGCTATGAAGAAAAAAGAGAGAGAGAGAAATCCATTGAAGATCTTCTCAGTCTGGATAGCTAGGGAGGAGCTATGTGTAAAAGTGTTCTAATCTGAATAATGAATAGGATTTATCTAAGTGAATAGTATACCATGCTAATAAATTAGAAATTTATTCTAAATGAACAGGTGACCACTGAATGTCCAAGAGGTGGATGTTTAATACTATGCAGCCATAAAAAAGGATGAGATCATATTTTTTGCAGCAACATGGGTGGATCTGGAGGCCATTATCCTTAGCAAACTAACACAGAAACAGAAAACCAAATACCACATGTTCTCACTTATAAGTGGGAGCTCAATGATATGGACACATAAATGGGAACAATATTTACTGGGTCCTTTTAGACAGTGGAGAATGGGAGGCGGGAGAGGATCAGAAAAATAACTAATAGGTACTAGGTTTAATACCGGGGCGTGAAATAATCTTTACAACAATCCTCATGGCGTAAGTTTACTGCGTAAAAAACTTGCACATGTATCCCTGAACTTAAGTGTTAAAAAAAGAAAAAAAGATTCAAGTGCACGGGACTCTCCTGTTTTAAGTATGAACTTGCAAAAATCCAATATTAGTGCTTGGTGACAGCCCAGCAAAATGTACTTTTTCAGTGAAAGTTAGTCACCTTGTAAAATCTGCAGTTTCAACGTGTTTACATTCAAAAAAATTCAATCATTATTCTGTGCTCTCTGTTGGGGCAGAGACAACACTTTCCGTGATCATTCTGGGTGGTCATTGCTGCTTACTCTATCATAGTCATTTCAAGATGCTGGGACCAGAAGCCACAGGCTGTGCCAGAATCCTTTGGAAGTGTTTCTAAGGTTCTACAATATTAGTACAGACTCCCACTTCTATTCATGGCCACCTCTGACCTGCCACAAATCATTTGTGATTCTCCAGGCACAGGGCTGCACTCCCTTGCCAGAGCTTTCAATATAACCTTCATTGTAATATAATGCCTTACTGGAAGGAGTCCCTCAATGACTACATGATGGACACATTATTCAGTATATAAAAATGATTTTAACAGAATCCATAAGGTAGCTACTTGTTAGAAATTTCTTTCTTTCTGTTGGGGATTTTTTGTGGTTCTATCTTAGAAAACTCTTGCCAAAGCTCCTCTTCATTCATTATTCTCCAGGCCTGGGACTGCACCCCATTGCCAGAGCCAGACTGACCCTGTGACTCTGATACCATCTCCGTGCCTCAGAAAGGCCTTGCTTTTTAAATTTTTAGTTCAACATGACCTTTGAAATGCTTTCCTCTCTCCAGTTCCTATTTCTTTTATTTCTTCTTTTTTTTAATTATACTGTAAGTTCTGGGGTACATGTGTGGAACATGCAGGTTTGTTACATAGGTATAAACACTCCATGGTGGTTTACTGCATCCATCACCCTGTCATCTACATTAGGTATTTCTCCTAATGCTATCCCTCCCCTATCCCCCCAACCCCTGCTGTCCCTACCTTAGCCCCCTACTCTCTGACAGGCCCCGGAGTGTGATGTTCCCCTCCCTGTGTCTATGTGTTCTCATTGTTCAACACTTATGAGTGAGAACATGCGGTATTTGGCTTTCTGTTCTTGTGTCAGTTTGCTGAGAATAATGGTTTTCAGCTCCTATTTCTTATTTCCTTTTAAGTCTGTTAATAGATTCCATGTTCAACTAATGGAAACTCTATAGAAAAGAAAGTTGTATGCATGATACATTTGTGTCATTATGAATATAAGAATGTGCATCCCTAATCCTCCAAGGGTTAACTCTTTGGTTTCAGCTGTAAAATGCAACTTGAGTCTTGATAACTGATGGAGAAGTATGAAGGGGCAGCATACCCCTTTTTTTAAATGCACAAAGCAGGAAATACAAAGTGACATTTTTGATTATGTATGCATCAGCAACTGTGATTTATGGTACCTGTTTGTGTCTGTTACATGAGTGATGAGTTCCTAAGCCAAAAATAAAGTTACTCTATTCACACCTGAGGCCTGAGAAGTAACAGTTTAGTAAAAGAACACAATACTCTATAAAAAATACCAAAGAAATAAATACAATGAACACTTATAACCTGTCTCCATACCTAAGAACTTATTACTTTCTACCTTATATTATTAATTTTGACAACTGTGCTTCTGCTCACACAGCTGTAAATTGCTGGGTTCTGCTTGCAGTGAAGCTACCTTCATTATAAAATGGTCTTACCAAAGGAGGCCTTCGATGATACATGTTCAACAAATTATCTAGTATATATAAATGATCTCAACAGAATCAACAAGGTAACCCCTTCTTAGAAATTTCTTTCTTTGTGTTGGCATTTTTTTTGTGGTTCTCTCTTAGGAGACTTTTGCTGAAGTTTAAATGCTTTCAAAATAATTATTTTAATTACTGCAAATAAATGAGCTATTTAGACTGAGATGTTAAAGTGCTATTTTCAGAACTTGTATTAATGTACACTAAAATGCAAGTTTTGTTCTTTCCAGGCTCTGTTTAAGGGAAAAAAAAAGTGATTCTTTTTTTTTTTTTTTTTTGAGACAGAGTTTCACTCTGTACCCCCGGCTGGAGTGCAGTGGTGCAATCTCGGCTCACTGCAACCTCTGCCTCCCGGGTTCAAGCCATTCTTCTGCCCCAGCCTCCTGAGTAGCAGGGACTACAGGTCTACACCACCACACCCAGCTAATTTTTGTATTTTTGGTAGAGACAGAGTTTCGCCTCATTGATCAGGCTGGTCTCAAAGTCCTGACTTCAGGTGATCCACCTGCCTTGGCCTCCCAAAGTGCTGGAGTTGCAGGCATGAGACACTGTGCCCAGCAAAAAAATAGTGATTATTACATGTAGATGCCTTGGTTGATTTATGTACATGTGAGATAGAAATTATAATTCAGAAATATAAAGGTTCAAAGATCACTATGGGAATGAAATATGGAATTTTAAGAGATTTTGAGAGGCTTGTTTTCTGTATATGAACAGATAAAGTCAACCACAGTTGGAAACATCACTTATCTGGGTAACATAATTGCGATTTCATCTGTAAAGTCAAATTCAAAGCAGCATCATGTGGATTAATATTCTTTTCCATATTATAGAAACAGTGTTAGAGAGGAATCTTAGTCAAATTCCATTCTTTTAAACAATACGAAACAGCTGGGCACAATGGCGCACACCTGTAATTCCAGCACTTTGGGAGGCCGAGGTGGGTGGATCATGAGGTCAAGAGATTGAGACCATCCCAACCAACATGGTGAAACCCTGTCTCTAATAAAAATACAAAAATTAGCTGGGTGTGGTGGCACATGCCTATAGTCTCAGCTACTCGGGAGGCTGAGGCAGGAGAATTGCTCGAACCTGGGAAGCAGAGGTTGTAGTGAGCCGAGATTGCACCACTGCACTCCAGCCTGGCTCCTGGTGACAGAGCAAGACTCTGTCTCAAAAAAAAAAAAAAAAAGATACAAAACAAAACTGTGATTGAGAGTTCAAAGTCCTTAACTCATCAGGCACAGTGCCCTGTTGTGTTCATGAACTCTCTTTCACTGTACTCACCACCATGGGTTCTAATCATGAAAACAATTGGAGAGCTACAGCACCACAGTCCACGATAGCACTTATATGACAACCCTAAAACGAAAGGGAAATCATATACAACAAAGTGATTGAAATGTGTGACTAGATTCAGGAGTACAGGCCGGAAGTTTGGGGAACTTTATTTCTGAGAATGGGCCAGTTCTGACTCTCAGTCAAGCCTAAAGTCTGTTGCTTAGTTGGAAACAAGGTCATGGATAGGATTGTCCAAATAAAACACAGACATAAGCAGAAAGGAGAATTCAGAAGCACAGCATAATCTAAATTTGATTTATGGTGGCGTGTAGTCTGGATGTCTCCAGCCTGTGGTTTCAGCTTTTTCTTCTCAAGTGGAGGAGGTGGATGGTGGTGGAATACAGCAGGCTGAGGAGGGCCACACTGCAGTTCTGGACTATGTACTCTGGGTGTATCTTGAGAGGCATGCTGGCCATAAAGGGCAGCCAGCGGAGAAAGCAAGTTTTTCATGCCCATGCTCTGTTTAGAGTCCAAGAACTTACATCTGTTAGTTTGGAAAACTAACATCTGGGATTTAGAACAACAGAAAGGTCAACGTTGTGTAGGAGAGACTCAGTGTTTTCACAATCGATTAGGGGCTTAGAAGAGTTGGGGTGGCAAGACTAAGAAGTGAGCTGCAGGGATAGGAATGAAAAGGGCTGTTGGACCAGGGCCATCAGCAAAGGCAGGGAGGAACTGGTCAGAAACCAGGGCTGGACGTGTGGCTCACTATAGGAAACCAGTGTCAGAGGAGTAAGAGATGAATGAAAGCACAGATGAGGATCAGGATTAGGAACTAACGGGTACAGGACCAAGACACAAACACCAAATCTAACAACTACCTACCAGTCAATTCTGGAATATGAAAACAAATTTAGTGGGGATCAGAATTTTGTCTCAAGGGAACAATAGGGTAGCTACTTAGAAGCGGTGCTGATCCCCTAAGTGGGGAAAATGAGACACACACAGAAAAGTATAGGACAAGAGGCCTGGCTGTTCCCTATTCTCATCCTTTCACTCTTGTTGACACAAATTTTAATTGAGGTTTGAGGTTTACCATCAGAATCATCTCTCTCCTAGAAACAGAGAAATCTTACTCAGTAAGTAAGATCGACTACAGTATCCTTGTAATTTTGTTATTTCTCATTTGTATTTCACTTATTTAAGTAGCAGTGAAGGGATAGGCAGTATGTGACAAAGTTACTGCTATAAGAGCACTCTGAGGCATTATCCAGGGGCGTAGCTTACTCACCACTAAAGCACTTCTGATTATTTTTTCTGTTCTCCTCTTTTATTTAGTCTTTTACGTATGATTTGTGTTTTACGGGAAATGCCTCACAGAGACAATGACCATTGTGACTGCTTCTTAGCCTCATTAGAACAATCACTAATTTTGAATCAGTCACCATTTTGAAACCTTTCAAAACGGTGTCAGAAGACTGTAGGATATTTCAAGATAAGGAGCTGGTACCTCTCACTCATATATATCTGGTCTTGGCTTTGGGAATAATTAGTCAAGTTCAGAGCTCTCCAGCTGGCCAATTGCAAAGCACTGCGGACAGAGGGAAAGTTGAGGTACCCGCCTGGTTTGCTGGGTTTGATTGCTCATTAATTCTTCACTCAACCTGGAACTTCCTTGCTCAACCCCTTGGCTCAGGAGCCGGGGAGGACACAGGTTGGCAAGATGCAAATTCTGCCTTGCAAGTATTATTCTCCTGCATATACACACATATGTATATGTGTGTGTATGTATACATGTATATTGACTTATGGCAGTATATACATATATGTATGCACACACGTGTATATTTTATATGTACATATGTATGCTTTATATATACATATAAATATATATACATTATATATATATATATATATCTGTAAATTAGATAACAGGAAATTGCATGGTGCCCAAGTACATAAGAGGACAATAATAATTTTGAGGTATTTGAACTGGACTTTGAAGAATAGAAAGCTTTTTTCCCCCTAAAGCAGTGAAAACAGTTGAAAGGATAGAATGATTTATATCAAGAGTTACCTTTAAAAGAATGTTAATACTTGACAAAGCTCTTCACATATGCGCCTGTTTCTTTTCTTTCAAAAAAACTACCCCCGTGACTAGAATTTTGATCTACTTTTCTTTCTTTTCTTTTTTTTTTTTTTACTTTTTTAGTTTAAGATAAAATGAATAGCCTAACATCTGTAACGTATCTGGGCTGAATTTGGTTATACCCAACATGCTTATTTTTCATATCATATCTGACTTGATTTTTAAAGCCTATTTTTCATATTCTACCCCTTTCTGTTACTTAATTCAAAAGTGTTCACTATGAATGACTTCATAACCAAACATTTCAGATGGTCTGCTGGGACTTTTTTTTGCCTTATTTTTTTCTATTGGCTATTTTTCCTTCATTTTAATATACACACATCCCCTTAATGTTGATTTCTTCAAGCTGACCTGTATCCCTCCCTTTACATTTATTGCCAGAGATGAAATGCCCTTGATAACCTTCACCTTGAGATGCACTCGCCTCTCTGAAGTACTTCATTTGGTTTTCAAAACTAAAACTTGTAAGAAATCTCAGACTCACAAAACCCCAAATATAACGTTAGTAATGCAAGAGGGGAAAAAACATACAAAAGCAGGCATACTCAAAAAGATACAGTATAAAATACTGAAAGAATTAACAGAAAGAGAAAAGGAAGCATTAAAGTCACATCAAACAAAGCTTTGAACATTAAAGCAAATGAACGTAAGGGGAAGAAAATCTATATGGAAGCCAAACAATCACTGCTTCCCGACAGCTGCAGTTATTAATTAGTGTTCCATCATTTGCACTAAATGGTCAATCAATAGTTTTGCTTCTCTGGCAGGCCATTTGCTGTGTAGCTTGCTTCTTAACAGGAAATGATTCAGCTTGTCCTCATCTTTGTCATTTTGTCCATAACCACGAGCCTGGTAGAGAGTTCATAAGTTGTGCTGGCTCTAGATAACGTTAAGAATTTTGTCTCTAGATTTAAGTTCTCTGCTGCCCAACCACCTCACCTGCAATCCATCATTTATATTGTGGCTATGTATTTCTATTCGTTCTGTGTCAAATAATGAATAGTTCATTTTGTGTTGCCTTCAGAGTATGACAAATTCCTTTCCAAATGTGATTCCAGACAGTATATCCAAACATGTCTTTCTTTTTCCATTCCTGAACATTCTACATGTCAGCCACCACCAACATTTACTCTGGAAAGCTTGATTAGAACCCGGTCTCTACAAGCAATAGATTCGTACTCATTCCTGGCTTCTTCACCCACTTGTCATATGGCATGGGCAGGTGTCTTAACCTCTCTCCTTATGTCTTAACTTCCTGTTTCCTGTCCACAGAGGTAAAACCTACCTCAGAGGGTCATTGTAAAAATAAAATCAACTAGCATGTGTATGTAAAGAGTAAGATGCTTACCTGGGGATTGGGAGACATTTCCATAATGTTTGTTAAGTAAATGGCATAGAGCAAATAAAAATAGTGACTCATTATTGTCATTTTTCTCTTATATGATCACTGTTCTCTCCTGGGGTGCACTTCTCTTCCTGAATTACCTTTAAGATACATCTCATATAGAAGCTCCACGTGAAAGCCTTCCTTGACGCATGATCATGAATATTCACTCCTTCTCTATTATATCACAGTGCTTTGTGCGTTTCTCTTCATAGCGCTCATACTTCACTGCACCATACTGCACATCTGATTGCTTTACTAGACTCTGAGAATCACTATTGCTATAACATATTTGTTCACTGCTCAAATTTGCACGGTTATCATGTCCTGGAACAGCATAGACATAACTATTTGCTTTTGAGTAGACTGACCCTGAAAACAACATACTGTATTCAAAATAACTAGTTTCTAATCATGGAATTAAGACATGAAGATGGAACCATTTTAGACTGGGAGTCATTCTGAGGTTCAAACTGAAGCTATTTCATATCTAAACCTCAGGTGAGATTAGATACTTTTTGTAACTATAGGGTAAACAAACCTATTTATAAGTACTGTGTTAACAAAATGCTTCATGTACTATTGATTTTTCTTGAAGTGTGTACCTGCAGGAAATGGAAATGTCCATGGTCATAGGAACATAGAATCAAACATAGGTTTTCAAGTTTTATTAAGATGACTAACTGGTAATTATATGGACATAAGAATTAAATAAAAGGGTATTTCTAAAGATATATATATATAACTAAGAAAAAACAGATATACTTAAACAGATACTTTGGCACATTATGAATTTCAACAATATTCTTTCAAAATAAGTGACAAGAAATAATCACTGTATTATATGATCCTGTCCAGAAATGTGAAGTTCTGGGCCCTCGTTCTGGCCCCATTATTTGGGTTACCAAGGGCTAGGCACTTAACCTTTTTGTTTGCTAGTTTTTTTTTTTCATCTGAAAACACAATTCAGCAACACTCTTACCTACTCAAGTAATTCCTACTCTATGAGAACAGAAAGAGATAAAGCAAGTATAAGTATTTTTATACTCTAAAACTATAGAGACCAGATGTGGTGACCCAGGCCTCTAATCCAAGCACTTTGGGAGGCTGAGGCGGGCAGTTCACCTGAGGTCAGGAGTTTGACAGCAGCTTGGCCAACACTGGGAAATGCCGTCTCTACTAAAATCACAAAAATTAGCTGGGCGTGGCGGTGGGCGGTGGTGGGAGATTACAGCCTGGGCAAAAAGAGCGAAACTCCATCTCAACAAAACAAAACAAAAAATCTCTGTAGAGTCACAGATATTGTGAAATACAAGACCCTGGGTCTTTGATGATTCTGTATATGACCAGAGGGTTCTCATTCAATACCTTCTCTATTGTCTGACATTATTTGTCTACTACCTTACTCAACTTTTCAGGACCTGATCCAGCTGGACCTGTCAAATTTTTAATGGTCCTGGTTTTGATTTGTATACAGTTTCAGCAGCAAACTCCCTATAGGCCATATACTGGATTCACTTCCATTTGGCAATGAGGGAAAAAAGAAAATCAACATACCCAAATTGATGAGCAGCAAACTATTGCTTTTGATGAATCACGAATAGTTTTTGTCAACAAGAGACTACTGTTGCAAACCAAGTTATAATGCTCGTTTATTATATTTTTATATTGTAGCCCAATGAAGATTAACTTAATTGCCTATTTAAAAGATTTGGTGGAAAAATATGTGAACCACAGCTCTAGAGGCCTGTGAGCTTTGGGCACTCAGAGGCTATGTCACGTGCATCTTTTTATCCCCATTGTTGGCTCCAGAACTCCCTTAGAGTATTCAGCAAATGTTAAACTGCTCCTAATAATGTCTAAGTCACAGTGTTGGATGTCAGGTGATGCTGATTTACCTATGTTAGTCTGAGAGGAGAAGAATAGCTGCCATAGGTCATTAACATGCCCTCTACATCATGCACTTGCCCGCTAAATTGAGATACAACCAGATGGAAAGAACATGGGGTTTTGGCAAATGAAAACAGATACCTAAAGTGTAGAACTCATTACTAAACAATGGCTGGAAGCTTTGGGTAGATTCCCTGCCTTCAGCATTGTGTGGCATATTGGTATGAAAGCTAAGTCTGCAGAAAAAAAAAGCATGTTTTGGGGTCCTAGCTGTGCTGTAAGTAGGACAGATCCTTAGGAGTTCTAGCGCTAGTTGGGTGACCTTATACATACCATTTCCCCTCCTGGTTAAAAGAAGATCTGTGGGGTCAAAGAAATCAGTGATTAAAAAAAAAAAGAAAAAAAACTTGAGACCCCAAAACAATATTTAGCCTTTAGAGTTTTTGTTTAACAATTTTAAATTGTCCCCAAAGTGTTTCTAAAAGACCATGCAGCCAGGCAGGTTGTGCTTTGCTGCAATACAAACGCCTTTGTTTCTGATGCCTGACAACAGGCTTGAGAGAAGCACTGATGTTGTGTTTGCCCCTTGTACCCATTTATGTTTGACACTATTGATCAAACAATTAGGCTGGCTGACATTTTAGGAGGTTATCATTCGTGAACCACCTGGGTGACTTAGAACAAGGGACTGAATGTCTCCAAGTCCCAGTTTTCTCACTCCTACCATGGAGATGGTCATTATAATATCTGCCAACCTATGTCAGTGGTTATTACGATCAAAGGAGATCAATATGTGAGCATGATTTGCAATCTTTAAGCAGAAAGAAATGTTCATTAGTGAGGAAGGGGGAAGCTTGAGCAGGAGCTTGGACTAGGTAACTGCCGGATGCAATCATACCTCTATTATGCAGTTATAGTATTTGATAATAAAATGTCTTCAATCATCAGGAAAATTAAAATGAATGGGGGCCTGGATTACATCTAGAAAGATATTCAAGAAGACAGACTCTCATTAGGAGGGAAGTCTGTGGCAAGAGGCAAACAGCTCCAAGATTGGTTTCTTAACTGGTTGTGAAATTGCCTCTGTTTATGCTGTAAGTAGACGTCCACCTGAGTGGATTTCCTTAAGAGAGGTTATATGGGTGAGAGATTCTTATGTCTGACAGCGTATTATTTAGAAATAGTCCACTTTAAATTGCCATAGAGAGAGCTACCAAAAGATGCAGGGAGCTGTTTGTACAAATGTTTATCTATAATCTCACTTTCAAATTTAACCTAGTTTTCTTGGGGAGGCTGAGGCAGGCAGATTACCTGAGGTCAGGAGTTCAAAACCGACGTGGCCAACATGGCAAAAACCTGTCTCTACTTAAAAAAAAAAAAAAAGAAAAAAAGTCAGGTGTGATAGTGGGTGCCTGTAATCGAGCTAGTCAGGTGGCTGGGAGAATTGCTTGAACACAGGAGGCAGAGGCAGTGAGCCAAGATCATGTCACTGCACTCCAGCCTGGGTGACAGAGTGACACTCCATCTCAAAACAAATAAAAAATAACAAATTTAACCTAGTTTTATTTAACCCACCTTGGTTTTTTCATTGAGTAATGATGATGATAAGACTGGGGAAATGATAGGAACTTATGTTAATTGAGTACTTTTTTGTGCCATGGACTCCGCACAATTCTTTAGCATTTCGTAGACTACTTCAGTGATCCTGGAAGTTCAGTAACATATTATCCCTACTTTACAGATAATTCACCTGAGGTGTAAGGGTGTTAGTAGTTTGCTCAAAGTCACAGGGATGACCAATGGCATTGCCAAAACAGGAATAGAATGCCTTTGCAAAATTAAGCAACTCATTCGAAATTATTGTCAGCTGCTTCTTCTACATGTTTAATACAATTAGGATGGTATGAAAACACATTTTAGGCAGCAGCCAATAAACTTCCATATAATAACAATTGCCATCCTGATTCGATATGAAAGCTTCCAACTTAGGTATTCTTTTAATATACCGTATGCTAGTTGATTTTGTTTACCATATGCATAGTTATAAACAGTGCACATGTTGTTGACTGACCTAAATATTTACACTGTCACATATTATTAAAATCTCAGTGCTTTTCTCCAATTCTGTAAGATTAATTGGCCACTAACCAATGAAATAAATTCAATTTCCACTTTTCTCCTGATAAGCTCAGGCTATTTTCTATCAAAGAGAAATTTCTTGAAAATTAGAACTGGAACAAAAGATTCTATGGCTTGTTTGTGGCCTCATTGACTGGAAGAATTGTGTCTCTTGGTGGGTAACTGTGCATGGGGGTGCAAAGTACTGCTTGGAGTCTGATAAGTGGGAAAATGGCATTCAGTGACTGGGAACCTCTCTATTCCTTAAAACTTTTCTGTTTAATTAGAATGGAGGATGCCATATTTTATCTTCACTTAAAAAGCAATGAAATGATTGAAAATAGTAGGTTTTAATTTTACAACTTAGGAGCAATAAATAATTTTGAGTCCCTGGCTGTCACTAACAGTTTTTGTTCAGCTTAATATTGTTGAAGTTTGGATACAGACATATGAATTTCTCTCTTCTCAGTATTAGGTCTATTGCTTGGCAGTTAATTACCTGCTACCATGACTTCCTCTCCCACCACCAAGAAATTATAAAAACAGAAAAAGTATCACTAACTTTCTCCAAGACGTTTAATTTTGTCTCATGAATTGATTCCTTTGACAGTTATTTGGGAGGGCTCCTCTCCGTGTTTCTAATATGCCAAAGTTAAGCATGCAACCTCTGTCTCCATGTTCAGAAGTTGAAATGGGTATGTGCTTCTTTCATAATTATGTCCAATTGGCTAACTGAAAGTTGAGTATGCCTTTTTCCTAGCATTTTCAGATTCACAGGATGGTTTCCTTTATTAGCTTCTGAAATGAGGAAGATTTCTCTTACAAAAATAAATCACTCCTTTTTTTTTTTTTTTTGTTAAATTGAATCTAGTCTGTTTCCTACCTAATGTTGATGTAATAAGAAGGATTTTATTTGTTCAATTACTTTTTAATTCTTGCATCACATCATTCTGTCTGCCCCTTTGGTATTGTTTTATTTGAATCCTTCAGCCCAACAGCCAGCTTTGCTGAGGCTATGAAGAAATCCAAGGCCACCAAAACGTAAGAGAAAATAACTAAGCTAGACATTTCACAAGGCTGCTGAAACAATCTTAAATTGAAAATATTGAGAGAAATATAAGAGTAGGAGACACTGTTTTGCCTTATTTTTTTAGATTAAATTAATGATTTGAAATCATGTTAAAAATCTGCATTTCAGTTCACAGGCAGATTTCTAGATTTTAATATATAACAAAGAAAAACCGCTTTAGCAATTACTGTTGCTTACACTGTGGTTTCTGAGAACATTGGAGAGTTTTTTCCATATTTTCCAATATCCATTACATATTGGAGAGTTTTTTCCATATTTTCCAATATCCATTAGTTTTCTCACTGAGTTTTGCTACCTTTACATATTCTTTCTAATTGAAAATGCATAACTTGTTTGTTCTTGAATTCAGTTTTCAAAGACATCTGCATATTTGAAATCCATTTCTCTTTCTCCATTATTTTTCTATGTCATCCCTTCCATTTTCTTTTTAAGAAAAGGTAACCTTTTGGTTTTGTTGTTTATTTTTTAAAAACTATTATTTCAATGATGAAACAGAGATGGGAAATAATAATCTGATAATTGTTCAAAACTATCATTACATAGCATAACTTTCAGTAAACACACTGTAGGAGTACTGGCTTACATTGCAGAAAGACCTGCAGGGACCCAAATGTTGACACGTTGCGAGAGCTGAATACATTGGACTGAACATAAGAGCTCTTCCTTAAAAAATGAGGGGGCAAGTACCTTCTTTTTTTTTCAGATTTCACAACTAACTTCTAAAGGAATGAAAAGTTGAGTTTTTGTGGTCTCTTCTTTTATTCCATTCATTCAAATTTTTTTTTCTCCAGTTATTTCACAAGAAAGAAGGTGTCTAGTTTGTCCACAAGGGATGATGCCTCTGGTTTGGTGCAGTTTCTGGTTTTAGTAGTTCTTATTTCTATTGTCTGTTCCAAAATGCTGTCAGCACAGTTTCTCCAGCCCCATTTATCATCCCATAGAATAGTACCTCTTCACTCGCTCACTTTCAAATACCTGAGTTTGCTAATGTTGCAGCTTTCCACATTACAAAAGACCCTGGTAGTCTCCCTAGAGAAGGCAATTATCTGTTATGCTTAGGGGACACAAAAGTAGCTCACACAGGGAAGTGCTTACATACTCTGTTCATGCTGAGGCTGACCTAAATCAATTTTAGATGCCTATAAATACAAATTGAGCTCTATACATAAGGTTAAAACTGCCACATTTTTATTAAAGAATTATCCTTCTAGGATAACTGCAAATATTGAATAATTTTTATGGTGAATACTAATGTCCAAAGAAACTCTGAAATAAAAAATAGAAATGACACCTATTTTGGAGTACCTTACTTCTATTTCCATTCACTGTCTGTTACGTATTCACTCTTTATTGTAGATTGTATGTCTGCCTTTGGTTTGGTGTTTTCAGTCTTATGATGTGTTAATAAACTATTATAGACGTGTAGAGGATGTGATTATTAAATATACAATACAAACAAAACTAATGATTTGAAAGGTATTATTTAAAGAGATATAACCTGTGTAAACATATTAAAGGATAAGGCACTCACTGTTTTCTGAGCTGTACAACATAGCAATTGCTGAAAAGAATACAGCCTGAGCCCTGTATTAGGTGACCATTGGCCTTTTGTGTCCTATGAAGGCTAGAGGTTGGCCTGGGCCTTCCAGACACCAATAGCCTGGGGTAGGGTGTAGCCAATTCGTAATTAATGGCACTGATGTGTCAAACATGTTGTAGTAATGGTGATTACTACTCCATTTAATTAGATGAGTAATTTAGACATTAATGCAAAGTTTTAGAACTAGCAACAATCATTTATATTACCATTTCTCAATACAGTAATAGTTTAGAAATTTTCTTTTTTCTTTTTTTTTTATTATACTTTAAGTTCTGGGGTATATGTGCAGAATGTGCAGGTTTGTTACATAGGTATACCTGTGCCTTGGTGATTTGCTGCATCCATCACCCATCATCTACATTAGGTATTTCTCCTAATGTTATCCCTCCCCAATCCCCCCACACCCTGCTATCCCTCCCCTAGACTCCCCATTCCCCGACAGGCCCAGATGTGTGATGTTCCCCTCCCAGTGTCCATGTGTTCTCATTGTTCAGCACTCACTTTTGAGTGAGAACATGCGGTGTTTGGTTTTCTGTTCTTGTGTCAGTTTGCTGAGAATGATGGTTTCCGGCTTCATCCATGTCCCTGCAAAGGACATGAACTCATTTTATGGCTGCATAGTATTCCATGGTGTATATGAGCCATATTTTCGTTATGCAGTCTATCTTTAATGGGCATTTGGGTTGGTTCCAAGCCTTTGCTATTGTAAACAGTGCTGTAGTAAACATATGTATGTATGTGACTTAATTCTTAGGAATATTTTGGTGATTAAGTGAAGTAGTACATTTTAAGTGTTAGAACAGTTACTATTGAATAGGCCCTGTAACTGTTTTTTTTTTTTTTTTTTCCAAAATCTAGTGTAATGCTTAGTAGAGCATTTCCATGGATTTTCAATGAAGATACAAGAGATGGTCATGTGTACATTTGCTAAAAGCTTCTAATCTATTTGTGAATACGAAAAGTCAGATCTTTGAAAAAAGATGGGTTTTGTTTTGCTCTGTTCCGTTTGGCTTTAATCACTTAATAGGATTCCAGTTCAGTGCCTGATAGGCATCTGACTTTAAAAGCATCAGGACACCCTACTGTTAAATCTAGACTTTTATGTGTCCATTGTATTAGTTCTTAGGGCTACTGAAACAAAGTACCACAGATTGGGTCACTTAAAACAACAGAAATGTGTTCTCTCACAGTTGTGGAGTTTAAAGTCAGCAACCAGATCTTGGCAGGGTTGTTTTATTTTCTGGAGGTTCTGAGAGGGAGTCTGTTCCCGACCTTTCTCCGGGCTCCTGGCAGTTGCTGGCAGTCCTTCGTGTGCCTTCCCTTGCAGGCTCACTGCTCCCTTCTCTGCATCCACACTCACCTGGTGGTCTCCTCATTATGTGTGTCTGTGTCTCTTCTTATGAGGACACTGGCCATATAGGACTAGGGCCTGCCCTAATCCAGTATGACCTCATTTAACTTCATTACATTTACAAAGACCCTATTTCCATACAAGGTTACATTCACAGATACTGGCAACTAGTAAAACAGCCTTTGCAAAAATTATAACAGTGAGAAAATTATGGCAGTGAAAGAGATCTGCTCTAACCAACTCTCCATCTTGCCTTTAGCCTTCAAACTGCCCTTAATTATTCCTGGGTTTGGGTCAAGCTAATTTGGGGAGACATTTAGTTTATAGTTTAAATGATAGTAGCCCTTCTCAACTACCTTTGTAAAGCTAATGAGAGACCACCAGGTTTAAAGAATGAGAGGAACTTAAATTCTGCTACAGTGTAAATGACATAAAAGATTACCCACCTTTATTTCAAAGATCACAAAATATGCAACTTCTCCAATTACTCCAGCAGATAACATCACTATTTGCAGAACACAAGACTGCTTTTTCCAGATGTCTTTTCAGGTTTTTTTGCATGCACATCTGATGATGAATGACTCCACCTGGACCCAGTAATCACTCCAGTGGTCCCCACCCAAAAGGAACTCACTTCTCATGAGGACCATTTCCCACTCCCCTATAATGGCACCCACAACCAATTAGCAGCAAGCGCCCATTGCCAGGTCATCTCCTCTTTCTTCCCCCAAATTATCCTTGAAAAACTCTAGCCTCCAAATTTGGGGGAAGACTGATTTGAGTAATAATAAAATTTCAGTCTCCCATTCAGCCAGCTCTGCATGAATATTAAGCTCTTTATTGCAATTCCCCTGTCTTGATAAATTGGCTGTATCTGGGCAGCAGGCAAAATGAACCCATTGGTCAGTTATACTAGGACTTCAGTATACTACGGGTGGACACTGTAAGGACCATGACGATACTTCAGGTATATTTTGAAAGCTTTAATAATTGCATTTTATATTAATAGATAGGCATCCTTTTTTTAACATTTGAGGTATCCTATACAGTGTATCATTGGTATAGAGAAACAAAAAAAAGGTTTTCTTTAAAAAAAGATAATTCTCAACATTTCTAGAAAATACATGTAGAAACTATTAGGGAAACCATATCTAGGTAACAATACATGAATACTGTATATAAACATTTTATGATTTGATTGTAAAACAAATTTCAGAGTCTAGAATTCCCACTGCTTTGAGAAGGAAATGACAGGGGTAAATAAAATAAAATTGGTAAGAGAACTGTTTTTCTTTCAGCTTCCTTTATTTGTGGGCCTTCATCTCTGCATTCCAAACGACTTCATTATTTTTAAAGTGCCATTCAATTTTCAGTTGTATAACCAGTGTTTGCTAAGCAATTATGCAAATTTTCTTGTTTAGGTGAGCAATTAGATGAATTGAATACTAAGATATTTTAAGCTAATATTCTTGCATGAAAATCTAAATTTTCTCATTTTCCAAAGAAATGTCAATAAATTTTACTCAACCATGCAATTAAATAAATGCCAACACTTAGATTATTACTATTACTAACAGTTGCAACTTTCATAAATACTTCCGAAATTAGAGTAGTGTAAAAAGAGCCATCTTGGATTGTAATGACCTATTTTTACCATTCTATAAGTGAACATTAAATACCTGAGAATAATGCCATTGTCATGTTTAAATCTTTATATAAGAAGCTATAACAGATTTTCTATAGTATATATTCAAAATATATTATTCTCTTTTCTTATCCATTTTTAAAATAAAACATGCAGACACGTCCATTAAATATAAACCAAGAATATTTACTTGCTTGGCTTTTCTTTTGTTTTTTTTTTTTTTGTCGGGGAATTATAGGGATAAGGAAGAGATTGATTTTTGCTTTTATTCTGTTGAAGTTATAAATGCTTGAATTTGGAGTTATTTTGTAATTCTAGTTGATATGTGAAAGAGCATTTACTATAGGAAACATATGTTCCTATAAACCAGCATCAGCAGTTTTCAGGTAATCAATAATAAATACAAGAAATCCTAAAGATACTTCTATTGTCCAATAAACGATTACCTGTTACAAACTGTCCTTTGAATTGTATAGGATAAAATGACAGATTATATACACTCATTTTGGTAATTTCCAGGAAACAAGCAACTCCCTGATGCCTAGGTGGTGTAATTTGAATACAAATGCACATACTAATGGAGCTGATATTATCATTCTTAAAGCATAATCAAGGTCAGTAATTTACTACCACTGAGGAGAATGGTGCTTTCGATCCAGGGCACTTACCACGGGAAGGATACAGGAATGAGGTAATTTGTCAGCCACATCCAGAACATGGTGAGATGATTTCAGTGTTCCTCACATATGGAATTTAAGACTAGCACTTCTCCACACACAGTAAAACTGAATAATCTGTATAGCCTTATTGTGATTCATGTAGATGTTTCCCAATTGCCTGCTATTTTCACTATCATGCTGATTAAATGCAGATCATTGACATACAGGGTCATGTTTTTCAGGATGTTTTGGTATTAAGAAAATTCTCAAATCTCTAATAACAAGCTCTATTCAGTAATATTTATGGAAGTATATATGTAATTGTCAGCAGAAGAAATATCTGAAGACAATTTTATTTGCTCTACTAATATGTAGGTCAGCATCTTAAGAAAATGCTCATTGTAAACAACATTTATTTTTTGGACAGGGAGATGTCCCTGATGTTCCCCCTAGATATCCATTGAAGTACTCACAGAGATTTTATTTAGGTCACCTAGCATTTTGCTGAGTATTATGTTTGTCAGAAAAAGATAAAGCACCGGCTGTTATGTTTGTTGCTCACTAACTAGAGCAGGGGTCCAATGGCTAAACCGACGATTTCAACCCACAATGGCAAAGAGCACCACAAGCATGCTCAGGAAGCATGCCAAGGAGGCGGACACCCAACCGAACCTGCAAAGATGGAGGAGATCTTTCGGGGAGACAACACCTAAATTCAGTTGTATAAGATGAATAAGATTTAGTTGTGTGGCATGATGTTTCAGGTAAAGGGTTCATCTTGAGAAAATGCATAGAATAATAATAGAGGTGAAGAAGAAGGTAAGAATGATGTGGTCTGACCAGGTCTGTCAAGAGAAGTTGCTGTAATGAGGGAGTGGGGAGGTCATGGAAAGCTTGGATGACTTGCAAGTGAGTTTCCCCCTGATCAACTATGCAGTGGGGAGCCCTTGATGTTTCTTGTGAATGATGTAAGCCAGTTGGGTCATTTGCACTTACTGGTTTTTTGCTTGTTTGTTTGTTAGATACCTGTATCTCCCAGTAGTCATTGTAGATAACGGCCACAGGGTATGTTAATTTGCTCACTTGTGGTAATCATTTCACAATGTATATCTGTATCAAAACATCAGGTTGTACACTGTAAATATATACAGTTAAATATACACAATTTTTAGACTGGAAAAGGAAAACAAAAACCTCAGTCCTAATTCTGTTACACATTAAAGCAATTATTAACTAGCAAAAAAGCACAATCTGTTCTGTGAATTGAATAAAATCCTCAGCTTTCCATCCTTTTAGATAATCTAACATGATCTTAAATGAAAGGCTTACGTTCAAATGTGACAATGTTCCAGAAATAGTACTCTGCTGCATATCAGGTCAGAACCAGGCAGGGTGTCGGCTATTTACCATAGAAGGGGATAGCCTCTTGGTCCTAGGTCATCATTCTCAGTGGAAATATATTTGGTATAGACCAAGTGGCTTTCATTTCTTCTTAAACTCTGGTGTATGTTTATTGTGGCACTGTTTACAATAGCAAAGACTTGGAACCAACCCAGATGCCTATCAAGGATAGACTGGATAAATAAATTGTGGCACATATACACCATAGAATACTATGCAGCCGTAAAAAAGGATGGGTTCATGTCCTTTGCAGGGACATGGATGAAGCTAGAAACCATCATTCTCAGCAAACCGACACAAGAACAGAAAACCAAACACTGCATGTTCTCATTCAAATGGGTGTTGAAGAATGAGAACACATGCACACAGGGAGGGGAATATCACACAAGGGGGCCAGTTGGAGAATGGGGGCCAGGGGAGGAAAAGCGGGGTGGGGAGTTGGGGGAGGGTAACACTAGGAGAAATACCTAATGTAGATGATGGGGGGTTGCATGCAGCAAACTACCATGGCACGTGTATACCTATGTAACAAACCTGCACATTCTGTACATGTACTCCAGAACTTAAAATAAAATGTAGTGGTGCCTACTCAATATTGTAAACTGGACTACAAGTGTTGAACACCACTCATTTCAACAATAAAAAACCGTTTCCATTGTGAAGTAGAAAAATAAACCCTCCAGGGCTGATTCAAGTGGAACGCAGTTGAAGTATAATACTTTCTCATCTCAGGAAGGTGGGCTTCTGATGAGTCTTTGAATTGCTGACTAAGCCCCAGCACAGCAAACATGTTCTTCATTAGGGCTCCTAAGACAGCAACTCACCACCTTGGGAGAGTATCTTAAAACAGCTGACACAACACATATATTATACTGTTGAGACAGAAGCATTTTCAATTAAAACATAGGCATGATCACAGTGAGTTTTAAACAAGAGATTCATATGAGCAAATTTTGATTTTTGATACACCGCAGTGAAAGCAGTGTTGAAGTGTCAATTAGAGAAAGGCAAGAGGATGTACACAGGTTAGAAGGTTACTGAAGCAGTCAGTGCTAAACTATTTGTACTAAGAAAAAGAACTTAAATGCACATTTATACTGTTGTGTCAAACTCCAAAAATAAATGGAAATTGTGTTCAGCAATAAGTAGCATAGATGAGTAATTTCAAATATAGATGTATATATATATATATATATTTGTATTTTTACCAGATGTGTGTATTAAATAGAGATATAATAAAACACAGGCCAGACTTTATTAAATTACTCTCCCTTATGCTTACAGTCCAAAGGCCCATTATATGCAGTCCAGAGGCCCAGTTTGGCTGTTCTTGTCTCTTCATTGTTTACATACATTTTTTTCTGCAATATCTGAAAGGAGCTCCCTCTCTAAAACCCTCTGACAGATTTTCACCTTGAAAATAATAGAAAATGGACAGCTTATTGTAAATCTAATCAAAGCTTTAATAGGTTTTGTCCAGTTACATAGTTTATAAAAGGTGAGGGACAGTAGAGCTAATTTAAAATGCTAACAAGTTTTTAGGTAATCAATTTTAACAATTAGATGATTAATAGCTGGGGAGTTAATCATCTCCAGCCAGAAAAGAATGACTCTGCTGCTGCTTGATACATAATTAACTGTAAGCCAGCAACATCTTGCCATTATCTACTGTGTGTGAACAGCTATTAAGTTTAGGTTTCCTTTAGCATCTGATCATATAATTTGATTGTTTCCCTTAAAACTCAATCCTAACCAAAAACCAAAAGAAATATCCTGAGAGTTTGATGATGAAAATAATATATCTCACATTTAAAATAAATACATTTTTTAAGTCAGTGACAAACTCAGTTTGCTCTTTTGCTCTCTTCCCCTACCCCAATAAGGTTATTGTTTCTGAAACTAATTTTGACATTTAATATCACATTAACTTTCATCATCATTTAATTGCTCCACGTGCCCTTTGTTTTCCCATAGATTTTATACCCCTAGGCCTTGGACATATTTTTTAATTCCTCCTCCCACTTCATAATATTGTACATATCTAAGAAATACTCACAATAGGGCTTAACAGAATTGAGATTATGACATTTTATCTCACTAACTTGATAGGCTTGTAATTATGCAATATGCCCTACAGTGTTAAATTGTATCATCTCTACTACCTTTTATTTTCTTTCACCTGATTTATTCTTTATTTATAACTTAATTTTTATTTATATGTAAATATGCCCCATCCTTTCCTCCTGACCACAACATAAATATACAAGGACTTTGGTTTCTGTTTTATTTACAGTTGTGTCCAGTTTCTTGAATGAGTAAATAATTCAATGAATAGAATTCCTACTCTCCGTTTCATTGACTTAGTGACTTTTTAATTCTCTCATTTAGTGCATTTTTTACTTGTCATTCTTGTTTTTATTTCCACCCCTACCCATTCCTAATGAGGCCTTCTACCCCTTAGTTTTAGATGATTACCACATTGACAAATAATAATCAATTCTTTTTATTTGCAATGAATGCAACATTAGCTTCCATTTTCAAAGGAATTTTCTATACACACACACACACACTAGGACTGTGCTAACATTTCAAGAACCTAATGTTTATTGTGTTCATAAACTCTTGACATTTTCTAGCTCAAAGTGATTTAAGAGACTATCTAGTACAAATTTTTATTTTACAGATGAGAAGACTGAGCATTGAGTGGGTTAAATGATTTACCAAAGGTCAGATAACTAGTGAGTGGCAACTGAGACTGAAATCAGAGTCCACTAGGCCTGGCTATGTCCAGATTATACAAGTGCCTCATGGTATCTAATCTATAAAACCATGATGGGGGATGAGGGAGGAGTCTTGCTAGTGTCTCATGGTGCAGCTGGATGATAAGTTAGGAAAAACAGCAGGACAGAGGCACCACAGTTGCTAGGCTATGAAACATATCACATGGAGACATGGAATCACAATCATATTTGCTTAGCTGTTTTTTATTTCCATCAAGGTGCTGATTTCAATGTTTAATGAACATTTAGAAAACAGAGCCCAAGGTTTAGCTTCAAAGACCTGGGCAGTAGAGTGAGACGAAATCAAGAAAACTTTCATCAATTTAAAAAATTACTTTTAGGCTGTTGATGTAAGTCACAGTATCAGATTGGCAGCCTGGAAATTAGTATCTTCAGTTGAGAAATACCAGGGAATCTTAAAACTGAGGGTTTTCAAGAAACTTCAGTTAGATAGCACAGATATAAGTGTGTTTGTAAAGCACAAAACTATTCATGCCTGGGATTTAATTTCTTTAACACTTTCTCAAAATTCCTTTAGGGCAGAGGTTTTGTTCTGTACACTATTGAAATTCTGCATAAGGTATGGTGGCTAGAACCCATAAAGTATTAAATAATTTGTTGCAAAAATATACTCTTGTATATTCCTTAGTTTTTATTTGTCAATAGTTATTTGATATTTAGTAATAATTACATTTTTTGTCTTTCTATATCTGAGCAGCCACAATGGTAGAGAATAGAGTGATATCTAATGCTCTAATGCTAACTACCCATCCCAAATTACACAATTATTCTCAGTAAGTACCTATCACATGCTAGGGAATTAGTCTATAGATTCAGATATGGTACAGTGGACAAAAATCACCAATAGGTTTCTGTTTTTTTTTTCTCATACATATTTAACATCAGAATTTGAACATCATAGAAGTTTGAAAATAGCTTGTAGAAGTTGCTTAAAATTTGTTTCAGATATCCTGTAATATAAATTTTATTATTTTGATCCTACAAAGCAGGTATCATTTTTGTTGTTTATAGAGCTGATGACATAAAAGCTTATTATACAAAACTTGGATTTCACATTTCCTAAAACTTGTTTTCTCTTCATATGTTATGACTTTGTTTCAACTTAACCATAAATTCACCTTGCTGTTTCAGTTAAACTTTGTCATGTACTCCTTGCTGCTAACCGATAAGTGAGTGAGGAAAATACTGTATGTCAGACGCTTTCCCTACCTCTGTTTTCCTATCTTGTAGGAATTGCCTTCCCCATTTTTTGTGTGTTATATATGGCAAGTCATAGCATTTTTAAAGAAGAGATAACTTCAATGCATTTATAATTTAAAGGTTTACTTATGTTGTTCTTCTCTTCCTGGTGATGGATTTTGAACCATTCTTTAAAACTGATTTCACCATCATATCAAAAAGAAATACAGTTGTCCCTCATCATCCATGGAGGAATTGGTTACCTGACCCCATAGATACCAAGGTTAAAAGTCCAAAATCGGATGCTTAAGTTCTTTATTTCACATGGCATAGTACTTGCTATAACCTGAGCATGTCTTCCTGTTTACTTTTAAATCATCTCTAGATTACTTATAATACCTAACACAAGGTAGATGCCGTATTGATAGTTGCTATATTGTATTCCTATTTGTATTATTTTTATTATTATGATTTTAATAGTTTTGTAAATTCAAATATGTGTTTTCAATCTGCAGTTGGTCGAATCCCCAGGAATACAGGGTGAAAGTGTGACTATGTGTGTATAAAGGAAAAAAAAAGCTGAATTTTCAAAAGTTAATATTACAATCAGAGAAAATATAATGCACTAATAAATATTCATAGACTGCTAATGGAAAATACATTAAGTGGGATTGAGAATGGAAATTCTATAGTGGCTGAAAGTCTCTGATGGCCTGAATAGACTAATTTTGCTAAGAGCTACTCTTTCAAAAGCCCATGGGAAATAGATACTTATTCAGTTTAGTCTAACATTCAGGAATCCTCACCTTTAAATCAAATTCAAAGTAATTTGAATCTTAACAGCTACAAACCTGACCAATGTGAAATTTACCCATTGCTCATCAAAATAGGTATTTACATAGGAAATAAATAATAAAAACAGAATATTTGGGGATAAAGCATTATTCATTTTGGTTGTCATTTTGTTTGCTTTTTTGTTTACTTGTTTATTACTTATAGTGTTTTATAATTAAATACAAAAAAAAACAAAAAATGCAAGAAACAAAATTAAATGTATACATTTAAATTCATTTTAAAATTTAAATTTTAAACTATGTTTTAAAAATCTAACTTTAGATTTTGAGATAAATCAGACTATTTTGCTAATCTGTTTGAACTAGTACAGTTTCATATTATAATAAGATTAAGTGACATTTACTTAGTTTTACTACCCTTTCCTATAGTGAATAAATTGACCTTTAAAAAGTTGGTACATTGCTTGCTGGTACTTAAGATTGACTGATAAGGATGTGTAGTCATGGAGGAACAGCCAGGACTGAGACAGAAATATAAATGAGGAAAAGGAAGAGAGACACAACAGAGCCAGATAAGACTTGAGGAGAGATGACAGGAAGGAAATACTGCTTGAGGGTGGAAATAGGAGAAATGAATTCACGAAGAAGAGGCTTTCATTTCCACATCTGTTGCTTGATCATGTCCATAGTATGAGAGTTTCATAGTTCTTTTTCTGGGTTTACAGTCTCAATGTACAAGTATTCTCTATAAAACATAAAACCATCTCCTTGTCCTCTCTTGATTCAGCATTTTTCTTCAAGATGCTTGCTACATTGGTACATTAATTTCTTATAGATATTTAATGAGTCAATTCATGTGTAACTGGTATTTCCTTGCCAGTTAGAATGGATATCATTAAAAAATTAGGAGACAACAGATGCTGGAGAGGATATGGAGAAATAGGAACACTTTTTTTTTCTATTTTATTTTATTATTTTTAATTGCATTTTAGGTTTTGGGGTACATGTGAAGAACATGCAAGATTTTTGCATAGGTACACACATGGCAGTGTGATTTGCTGCCTTCCTACCCATCACCTATATCTGGCATTTCTCCCCATGCTATCTCTCACCAACTCCCCACCCCCCCGCTCTCCCTCCCCTATTTCCCCCCGACAGACCCCAGTGTGTGATGCTCCCCTCCTTGTGTCCATGTGTTCTCATTGTTCGAACACTTTTACACTGTTGGTGGGAGTGTAAGTTAGTTCAACCATTGTGGGAGACAGTGTGGCGATTCCTCAAGGACCTAGAAATAGAAATTCCTCAAGGATTGCTGGATATATACCCAGAAATCCCATTACTGGGTATATATCCAAAGGATTATAAATCATTCTATTATAAAGACACATGCACATATATGTTCATTGTGGTACTGTTTACAATAACAAAGACCTGGAACCAACCCAAATGCCCATCGATGATAGACTGGACAAGGAAAATGTGGCACATATACACCAAGGAATACTATGCAGCCATAAAAAAACAATGAGTTTATGTCCTTTGTAGGGAAATGGATAAATCTGGAAACCATCATTCTCAGCAAACTGATACAAGAACAGAAAATCAAACACCACATGTTCTCACTCATAGGCAGGTGTTGAACAATGAGAACACAAGGACACAGTAGGGTAGCATCACACACTGGGGTCTGTAGTGGGGGAATAAAGGTGGGACAGTAGTGGGTAGGGAGGTTGGGGAGGGATAACCTGGCGAGAAATGCCAGATATAGATATGGGGGGATGGAGGCAGCAAACCACATTGCCATGTAGGTACCTATGCAACAATCCTGCATGTTCTGCACATGTGCCCAAGAACTTAAAGTGCAATAAAATATATAATAATAACAATGAAGATGCTGGTAGTTTGTGCCTATAATTTCTGTCACTAAAATAAAAGATGTTTTCCATTACATGGTGGTACTAAAAGATGAGTTACAGTACGTTAGACAAGTGGTAGGTAAGACAAATAGGATGGCAGGATATTAGTTTTTCCTATAATTGACCCCAACTGGAGAAAAATGTATTTTTGTTTTTCAAGGCTGTGTATAAAGTTATATACCTGTTAAGCTATTTTATTAATATAAATATATAGAAAGTTAAAATAGCTTTCAAAAAGCATATTAGGAGTTCACCTAATGGGAGTGACTGGGAAATAGGAAATGCACAGAATTTAGTGTAAAGAAATCCCAAATAATAGCAATAAAGAAAGCATAAAGTGTGTCTAAAGATTTATGTTCAACAACCTAGATCAAAATCTTTAAGAAGGAATGACGATATTATGAACATAGAAAATTATCTTATGTGAGGTTCTAGAACTGACTGACTATAGCTGTTACAAAAAATTCAGACAACACAGATTCTGTGGAAATCAACAAATCCTACATCAAGGGAATAGATTAAAATATGGCATGGGATAAAGGTAAAAGCTCTGAACCAATGTTTAGAACTACACAATGCAAGAGACACCAATACTGGATTCAAATATGTTTAAATATTTGTGATATTACGTGTATTCAAACAAATGAATTTTGAGTATGCTTCATAATTCTGAAACTCTACGTTACTTAATGATGCTAAAATATGCATAATATCCTCTCCTCAAGGAATCTCAATACATTTTCCAAAATTAAAACTGTATCCAAACTGAGTTTTCCAAAACCCTTAATTTTGTGTAATGCTGTTATCTTTCACCCCTGGAGTGTTCACGAAGTCTATTTTTATTTTCTGAAATAGTGCAGGGTGTATATATTAAACACAGCTAAATGAACCGAGAAAGAAATCCAGATGTTTAACCATGAAATCTAAATTTGAAATAGTCTTTAGAAAATATGCTGAAATGTTTTCAAAATATCATGATGATCAAAACAAATTGTTATTGAAATGACCTTCACTGTAAGCAGGATTATCAATCTGATATTATACAGAAAGCATTCATCTTTTTTTGAAAAAATCTTTTTAATTTTACCATTGAGTGATAAGTATAAATTCCTGAAATACCATTCTTACCACCAGTCAATATGATTTTGCATTAGAGCTTTTGAAAAGTTAGTTTCAAACATATATATGTGTGTGTGTGTGTGTGTGTGTGTGTGTGTGTGTGTGTGTGTGTGTGTATTTAAGTAAACATTGTGGCAATACACCTGTACTTTCTCTGTATTACTTACCTGTTTATAGCTATATATATGTGTGTGTGTGTATATATATATATGTGTATATATGTGTGTACATATATGTATATATATATGGACACATATGTGTAGAGAACAGAATTGTGGTTACAGCAACTGGGAAGAGTAGAGGGTAATAGGGAGAGATTGGTTAACAGGTATAAAATTACAGTTAGAAAGCAGGAATAACTTCTATTGTTCTATAGCTAGGGTGACTGTGGTTAAAAATAGTTTAGTCTCTTTCAAATAGCTAGAAGAGAGAATTTTGAACATTCCCACCATTAAGAGATGATCAGTGTTTGAAGTGACAGATATGTTGATTACTCTGATTTGATAATTACTTATCGTATAAATGCACTGAAATATTACTTTGTACCCCCTAAATACTTATGATTATTATAGGTCAATTACAAGTCAAAATAACACAATGAACAAAACAACACATAGAAATCCAATATGACAGTTAATCACATGGCATGTACATGGTTTATAGTATGAGGGATGATGTGGATAGGTTATATGCAAACACTGTGCCATTTGCCATAAGATATGTGAACATTCTTGGATTTTGATATGGAGCAGGGTCCTGGAACCAATCTTCTGTGGATGCCAAAGGGTTATTGTATAAGAATGTTGGCTGAAAAATTGTGGCAGTTCAGAGTATTTAAAAAGTCAAAGACAATGGGGAAAAAAGACTCAGGTGTTCTCATTCTCTGGTTTTGATGGGACACTGAGACATGGTCTGTGAGGATTTGAGGATTACTTGTGCTAAGCGTTTTCCTGAATTACGTGTTTTACCTGAACATTGAAAACCTACCACCACGTCTGGGCTCAGTGACTCACGCCTGTAATCGCAGCACTCTGGGAGGCCGAGGTGGGTGGATCATGAGGTTAGGATATCGAGACCATCCTGGCCATGGTGAAACCCCGTCTCTACTGAATACAAAAAATTAGCTGGGCATGGTGGCACACGCCTGTAGTCCCAGCTACTCAGGAGGCTGAGGCAGGAGAATCGCTTGAATCTGGAAGACGGAGGTTGTAGTGAGCCAAGATCGTGTCACTGCACTCCAGCCTGGAGAAAGAGGAACACTCCGTCTCAAAAAACAAACAAATAAACAAACAAACAAACAAACAAACCAAACAAACAAAAAACAACAAAAAACAAAAACTATCACCAAATCTGAGGGAAGAACTGTTGTTATTCCCCTATGTTTCATGAGGCAACTGACACAAGTAGATATTAACTAACTTGACTGTTAGTTGCAGCTACTAAAGAGCAGAGCTGATAGTGAGGCAGCTGCACTCCAGGGTCCCAGCTCTCAACGGCTATGCCGCACTGCCTCTCAGGAAATCCTAGAATGCTAAGCATGGTTGTGGGTCTGCAGATGACGTGGTATAGAGACAGAAAAATAATAAAATGCTTCATTTGAAGAAATAAAGGATTAAGAACTATAGAACATAGCTTCTTCATAAACTGGATCATATCAGTAAAGTTACAGAAAATTAAAAAAGTAACGTTGAGTTTTTTTTTGCTTTTTTAATAAATTAATGACTTTTTATGAAATATATAAATTTAAAAATATACAAATGTATATATATCTAAACTTTTCTTCAGGTATGTTAGAGAGAACCAATAGAGGGAGCCTTTAACTATAAGTTTACTTTCTATTGTGAAAGGAATTACATAATGTGTGACAAAAAATAAAAAATCCTAAATATGATAATTATTTACATGATACTTTAAAGAATCCAAAAAATAAGAATGTTATTGCAAGGCATATTTTTATCTTTTATAGTAACAGGTAAAATATTTATTGTGTACAACATGATGTTTTAATATAAATGTACATTGTGAAATATCTAAATCTGGCTATCATATGCATTACCTCACCTAATTATCATTTTTTAGTGAGAAAACCTCACAACCACTCAGTCTTTTTCAAGGACATAATATATTATTAATTATAGTCACCATGTTATACAATAGAATTCTTGAATTTATAACTTCTGTTAACTGAAATTTTGTATCCTTTGATAAACACCTCTTCATTCCCCCCAGGAACACCAGCCCCTGGTAACCAGCATTCTATTTTCTATTTCTATGAGATGAACTTTCTTAGATTCCACATATGAATGAGATCATGTGCTTTTGTCTTTCTGGACCTAATTTATTTTACTTAACATAATGCCCTTCAGGTTCATCCATGCTACTGCAAATGATAAATTTTATTCTTTTTTAATGGCTGAATAGTATTCCATTGTGTATGTAGGCACATATAGATAGCTAGATATACATACATACATACATACCACATTTGCTTTATCCATTCATCTTATGATAGATGCTTAAAATGATCCAATATCTTAGCTATTGTGAATAATGCTACAATAAACACGGGAATGCAGCTATCTCTCCAAAATACGGATTTCACTTTCTTTGGAATATACCCTGTCGTGGTATTTCTGTATCATATGGTAATTCTATTTTTAATTTGATGAGGAAACTACATCCTGTTTTTCACAATTGTGCTAATTTATATTCCCATAAATAGTGTGCAGAGATTCTTTTTCTTCACATCCTCACCAATACTTACATTTTCTCATTTTGATCATAGCCATTCTAATAGTTATGAGGTGATACCTCACTGGGTTTTAATTTGCATTTATCAGATAGTGATGTTGAACATTTTTTTCATATACCTATTGGCCATTTTTATGCCTTCTTTTGAGAAATGCCTATTCAGATATTTTGCCCATTTTAACATCAGGTTATTTTATTGCTGCTGTTAATTTGTTTGAGTACGTTATGTATTTTGAATGTTAGCCCTTTATCAGATGTATAGTTTGCAAATAGTTTCTTCCATTCAGTAGATTTTTCTCTTCACTTTGTTTATTGTTCTGTTACCTCAAGCTTTTACATTTAATGTGTTCCCATTTGTATGTTTTTACTATTACTGCATGTGATTTGATGTTATATCTAAAAAGTTATTGCCCCTGACCTACATCAAAAGGCTTTTCTCTGTTTATTCCTCTAGTAGTTTCAAAGTTTTGGGTGCTACATTTAAGTCTTTCATCTACTGTGTGTTGATTTTTGTATATGGTGTGAGATAGGGATGTAATTTCTTTCTATGATTATTCAATTTTCCAAATAACTATCAGGTTCTGAACTCTTCTTTGACAGTAGACATTTTATTACTGATTAAACCTCCATACTTATTATCAATCTGTTAAGATTTTCTGTTTTTTTTTTTCACAATTCACTTTTGGTAGATTGTGCACATCCAGGAATTTATTTTTGCTAAGTTATTCAGTGTTTTGGTGTATAAGATTTCATGATAGTCTTTTGTGATCCTTTGTATTTCTGTTGCATCAGTTATAATGTCTCTTTTTTTGTTCTGATTTGAGTCTTTCTCTTTCTGCCATCCTTAGGCTAACTAAAGATTTGTTGATTTTATCTTTTTTAAAAGCCAACTCTTAGTTTTGTTGTTTTTTTCTATTGTTTTTCCAGTGTCTATTTTATTGATTTATGCTCTGGTCCTTATTATTTTCTTCCTTCTACTAACTTTGGGCTTAGTTTGTTCTTGTTTTTCAAGTTTCTTGAGGTGCAGTATTATATTATTTGAGATTTTCTTTTTTGACATAGGCATGCATTGCTACAAAACTTCTTAGAATGGATAAAGCAATTCTTAGAATTGCTTTCACTGTTCATGAATTTTGGTAGTTTGTGTTTCCATTTGTCTCAAGAAATTTCTTGAATTTTCATGAACGTTTTTTCATTGACTCATTGATTGTTCAGAACTATGTTGTTTAATTTCTATGTATTTGTGAATTTTCTGAAGTTTTCCCTGTTCAGACTATGGATTTCTAGTTTTATATTATTATAGTCATAAAATATCTTGATATCATTTCAAAATTCTGAATTTTTGAATAATTTATGACTATGACGTAAGATATGATCTATTTTAGAGAGTGAATATGCATAGAATAATGCTATTCTGTGCTTGTCCTTTTTATGCCTGTTATATAAATTTTATCTAGAATGTAGTTCAAGTGCAATCTTTCTTTATTTTCTGCCCAAGTGATCTGCCCATAAATGGGGTGGTAAATATCCTACTATTGTTTTATTGCAGTGTATATCTCATTTAAGTCTATTAATACTTGGTTTATATATTTAGGTGCTCCAATTAGGGGTACATATAAATACATATGTTTTTGGCTATTTAATTTGAAAGTTTATCTTTTTTATGCTTTGTGTTGGTGTGTAATTTTTGTACTTTTAATGGCTAGTTTTTGTGCAAAATCTTTTTTGGAATATTGCTTAAATGTTTTCATTTTATGATAGTGAAGCTTGTATTCAGTGTTTTGCCGATTAATATTGTATGCTTGAAATAACAGCAAAAGAAAAACTTAAAAAATACATATGTACCCATAATTGGAGCACCTAAATATATAAATTATATAAATTATTACATCCTCTTGCTGAAGTAACCCCTTTATTATTAAATAATTACCTTATTTTTACCTTTTTACAGTTTTTGATTTGGAGTCCATTGTATATAAATATAGCTACTCCTGTTGTCTTTTGGTTTTCATTTGTATGGAATATATTTTTCCATTTTTTGAATTTTAGTCTGTGTAGTTTTACAGGAAAAGTGAGTATCTTATAGACACATCATTTAAATTCTGTAATATGAAAATTTGCTATTTGATGCTGTCCCATAAATTCCATAAGCTTTCTTCAGTCCTTGTCCTTATTTTTTTTTCTGAAGGATGTTCACAAATATTATTTTCTGCTTGTTCAATTCTTCTTTTGATGCTCTCTATTGCATTGTCTTTCCTTGTATTTTTTTAGCTCCAGGATTTCTGTTCTATTCATTTTTATATTTCAATCCCTCCAAAGAAGTTCTCATTTTGTTGCTTATTATTATTATATTTTCATTTCATTCACCTGCTTCGCTGTATTTTTTGAAGTTTTATGAGCTTCATCAAAATGGGTATTTTATATTAGTTTTCAGGCACTTCTAATCCTGTATGATGTCACTGGCACCTTGAAATGTCTGTTTAGTATTGTAATGATTCTCTCATTGTTCTTGATCTTTGTACTTTTGTGTCAAGGCCTGTGCATAGGAAGTAGTTGCTTATTCCCATTTTTATAGTCTTTCTTTTTCCTGGAAAGCCCTATGGCAGGCATAGTGCTGGTGCATATCAGACTCCCGAAACAGTGTTGGCCAGTGTAGCTTGGGTCGTGCTATTGTTGCTGCAATGCTGGGGCATGCCTGAAGCTCTGGGCAGCTGTGACTGGCATGGCACTGCCAAAAGCCTGGAACCCACTACAGCAGGCAAGGTGTTGTGGTTGGTCAGAAGCCCACAGCCTCTGAGACTTGTTTGCTCCTGGGGTTACCCAAAGCCTGAGGCCACTGATGTCAGTCTGGCAGATGTATGGGCCAGAGATCAATTTCACCAAGCAAGCCTAAAATCCGAGGCTATGTGGTCTCACCTGGTGCCCTGGTGGGTCTATTGGCTCATTCTACAGGAACTAGTTTGGAATATGGGGCTGCGAAGGGCTTGCTGTTGCACTTTTACTATGAGTACCCAGTGTTCGTCTCCAGAAAAGCCCTGTGCTCACATCCCTTTCATTCTAACAAGTGGATGGCATTTCTTTCCATACTGTGCTGCCTGGGATTCAGAAAGGGGTGATGTGGGTATTATAAAACTGTGATTCCTAGCCTTTCAATGTTTCTTTTCTTATTATTGCACTACAACAAGGCACTGTGATCTCTCACATGGTCAAAAGATCTTAGCTTTTGTGAAGTTATTTTTGAGCGCAGATAGCTGTTCAGATTGATGTTTCTGTGGAGGGATGCTTGCTGGAGAGTCCTACTCCACTGTCTGGCTCCCACAAGGCACTTTTGAATGCACCCTATATGTCTGTTGCTGTGCTAGATATTATGAGCCACAGGAGAATTGCAAAGATGGGTGCCTACACACAGTGAGCTTATATGTTGCTGGTAAAAATTGTTAGCTTATTAGAACTGTATTGTGAATGAAATTTTTACATAAGAGTACATTGGCAATAAGTTTGACAAAGAAGATAAGCAAACAGGAATTAGAAATATCAGAGCACAGAGAATAATAGCTGTTCCTGAAAGGACAAAGGATATGAATCTATGATGAAGAGTGTTAAGGCAGTTTTCGATGGGAAACTATTATGAGCAATATCACTGATATAGGAATGGGCATGGAAATCATGAACATAAAACCAAAATATAAGGTGAATATGAAGGACATACGAAACAGATTTGAATATTGCGTGAGGCCACGAGTGCTGGCAAAGAGTTGAAAGTGATCCAGACGGTAGTAGGAAACAAGAATACATTCTATAATGAGATCGCAACAGGAATGGAGAGGGTACTGAAGGATGGAGCTAGAGGATAATTGGGAAACAGAAAAAATTGGAAGGAGAAAACCTAACAAGAGGCAATAGCAATAATCCAGGCATGAAGTGATTAACTTTGTTAGATGTGATGGTCTGTTTTTCGAGCCATATAATAAACTCCCCTTACTGAACAAAACAATAATTGTATGCTTTCATTCTCTTGCTTCTCCTTTTAGACTGTGTTAAAAAAAGAAAAAGTTAAGCTAGTTTTGGCAGTGCTCCAATGAGCCAGTTTGTGGAATTGTCCATCTGCCTTTACTTTCATGGTTTACTGACTGCTTATTTTGCAGTATTTTGTCTATTTTATTTATTTATTTATAAACTAAATGAATAACATGTATTTATCTAAAGTATCAGCCAGATATAATGGGGATAGATGTTTAGGGTAATTTTCCATCATACTTAAACATTCTTCTTTAGGAGTACTTTCCACAATCCACTGCCAACTCCTCACCATGAGTATGTAGGCAAGATTAATCAGATCACAAGGATCATACAAAAAATTTATGAAAATGGTAAGAGTAAAAATATAAATTGGGGTTTTCAATGCCAGTCCAAAGTGAAATAATGAACAACTGTAAAGCTTGAAGAATGAGGTGCTAATAGTAAGTCAACTCTTTAGAAAGATTAGTTTGGGGTTGCCCTTAGAACAGACTGAAGAGAGGAAGATAAGCAGTAGAGAAAGAAATCGGAAGGCTGGACAATAGCGTAAGTGTGAATTGATTTTGGAGGAAATGAAGAAGATTTAAGTAGGTAATGAGAAATGAGTAAAAATCAATGATTTACTAGATGTAAAGAATGGAGAAAAATGTCAAAGATGAACTAATATACACAGTTAAGCGATTAGTACTGTAATAAAAATGTTTGGGAAACCAGCTAGTATTTAGTTGAAAATTGTGTGACATTTTAGGCACATTAATTTTTGGTACTAACAGGAGCTGTAGGCATATGTACAAATATTTTAAAGATATTTCTCATATTCTCATAGATTCCATAAAGAAGACTAAAATTCTAACGGCTGAATAGCCTTCTTTTTTTAAAAAAAAATACAGAAGTTATTAGAAATTAGATTTTTTTTTTTCTGGAAAAATATTTGGCTAAAAATAGTGAAATCTTTTATTTTTATTTTTAATCTTATTTGAGATGTCTGCATTGAAATCCTGTTAGGTATTTCATGCTACTTCTTTTCTGGAATGTGAAAACCAGAATTAAGTTTGATATACCAATCAATATGCTATCAACTCTGACATAGTGGAATTGATTCGTGAAAAACAATGCTGTGACTTAGAATTAAATTTTCCCCTTTCTTATTATTATGGGGAACATAGGTCTGAGTCCAGAGGAGATAAAAATAGGTATTCTATGACAAGGGACTTGATAAGATGGTGTGTTTGTGTCCTTTCTAGTTAAACCATCAGTGAATCTAACTGGCCTAAGTTGTAGACACCTGTTTTTCCTGAAGTTGACACCATGGAGTTATTTGCCAAGGATATTTGTCATCCCTGGAATTTCTCTTTGAACACATCTTATTACAAACTAATGTTAGACCAAGTTATGCATGTATATCTTTTGTGTTTAGCTGAATAGTTACTTATTTTGTAAAGACATCTTTTGGAAGTTCTAGAGTAACTCACTATATTCTATGCACTTTTGTCTATGCAGTGATTTTGTTTAAAAAAGCATGTGTTTTAAGTATGTGCCTGAAAATCATAACCATGTACAGTGCCAGAATCTGGGCAAATTTACACAAATAATATTGTAATATGACAATACACATCCTTCAGTGAGTGGCACCAAGAATAATGTCCATGCAGTAGACCTGACAATTTTAAATGCCATGCGCCATGGGAACCGCATCCAAGACAGTCACACCCTCTGTGATGGTAGAAACAGAAACAGCCTGGGAAACGTTACCTCTGTATTCACTTGTGGGAATAATAATCATAACTGTTCTTGCTTAATTCAGGTAGAAAATTCAGAAAAATTTTTTCTTTTGCTGAGTAGTTTTCTCATTCAAACATGCATTTAACTGTAGGCCAGGCATGATAGCTCACACCTGTAATCCCAGCACTTTGAGAGGCTGAGGTGGGTGGATTACTTGAGGTCAAGAATTTTAGACCGGCCTGGCCAACATGGTGAAACCCTGTCTCTACTAAAAAATAATTAAAAAGAAAAAAATAACCAGGCATGGTGGTGCATACCTATAATCCCAACTACTGGGGAGGCTGAGGGAGAATCACTTGAATCTGGGGGTCAGAGGTTGCAGTGAGTTGAGGTTGTTCCATTGCACTCCAGCCTGGATGACAGAGTGATATTCTGTCTCATAAAAACAAAACAAAAAAACAAAATCTTTAATTTGATATACCATTTTGATGAGAAACTTAACAAGCTGGTTAAATAGCAAATGATTAAACTTACATTAGATATATAGAAGCTACCATCAATAAATTAAGCCTTATTTACTGGGATGATTTCAAAGGTTTCTATTCTTATGCTGATTATTCTGTGATTATTCAAACTTGGTAGAAAGATCTGATTCTGGCTCGCTCACTCCTGCTTCTTCCATTTAATTAGCAAGTATTTGCCAACTAGTTATTATATAATTAGCATTGTGCTAGAGACTTTATGATGCCAACATTTCAAGGAGCAAATTACTTCTCTCAGTGTCTGCATTGCTTGCAAATGGAGTTGTTAGATCAAAACTCTTAAGCTGCCAGTAACTTTCTCCTTCTGTTTAACGGTTAATCAAGACCTCCAATGTTGGAACTGTCTTGCATGTCACGCCAATTAAATAAGATTCATGAATATTTTCAAATTCAGTGGTGGTCAATGTTTCCTGAGGAACACAGCTGTAGTGAGCGCATGCTGTAGAGCTGGATTTGATATCAAGTGGCCTTCTTCAAGTATGATTTTGCACAAAAGAACACAACGCTTAAGTTAAGCCCTGTTATTCACTTCTCTGCCTTCAGATTTGAGTGAGGAAGACAATAAAATAAAATATATCTTCTAAGTAGAATATTTGCATCATGTAGGCTAAAAAGATTGGCTTTTAAAAACAATCAAGTTGTTAATATTCAACTCCCTAATCCAATTCTTTTTCTATCAAAACAACTTTGGAATTTCAAGGTTGTGTCTGTAGGGTTTTGCAAGGCAGAATAACAGAGTAATTATTTCAAAACCATAACAACATTAATAGAATCATTCCATCATATTTTTAGATAAAAAAACAACTAATCCATTACTAAATTTCATACCCAATAACATTAAGTGCCAAAATAGATGTAAAAATTTTTACTTTATTTACAAACATCTAGTGCTAGGCACCCAGAGTTAGTCCTATTTGGGCTAGTTATTAGCCCTAGAGTTTTTAATTTATTATCTCATTTGATCCTCACAGTAACACTATTAGTTTGGTACCATTATCTTTTATTGAAGAGAAGTCTAAGGCACTGGTAAGTTAAATCACTTGCAGAGGATCACAAAACCAGTGGGTGATTGAACCAAGATATAAACAAAGACAAGATATAAACAAAGGTATACTGATTTTGCCATCTTAAAAGTCTGTTCAGGGTAATATTTGCCATTGTTAGACAAGGTTTCCCTTTACAAAAGAAGAGAAACCAGAGCGTATGTGCAATCTGTGCATTCTGCCACTCATTAAATAGAAAGGATGCATGGATCTTGGAAGAGATTTGTTAATCAAACAGATGTGGTTTCAGTAATTATGAAATTTCTTCATTAAGCACGGGCAGTAAGTCATTACAGTATCTTCTCTAGCCTTTTGGCTATGATCAAGTGTAGACTATCTTCTCGTTAGGATAATGGGGTTCAATAAAAGATTGTTCCATCTTTCTCCATAAGGGAGCAGAGCGGAACTTTTTGTTAACTATAATCATTTAGTGATTCATTTTATCTTTTTTAGATCTTGCTAATTCATTGTTGCACAAGGTTAATCCTTTATGCACTTAGGCTATCATTTTGACAAAATGCCTTGATCATAAAAGTTAACTTTTTGAAAGAAATTAAGGACAGTTTAAATTAGCATCAGTAACATAATGTGTAGAAATAAGAAAAGTATTTTGTTTCTATTTGTTAGCCTACAGTAATATTAAAGAATGACATATATTTTAAATGAAATCACTGAGCACATTTCTGGCATATATTTTTTCAATTTTTTTGTGACAAAGATCAGGAGAAAATTATAAATATTTGAGTTAAACATATATTTGGCAGTAATATTGTTTGTGATTAAGCTCAGTCCTTAGTCTCACATGATTATTACTATATTATCATATAAAAGTTATAACAATAATAGATCCATCAAAAATTGGAATATATGAAACTGAGGCTCTCCCTCTGAGTTTTTTTAATGTAATCTTACCAATCAAATATTACAATGATTAATAACATTGCACATTTACTTTTAGTATATTTCCCCTATGAAAATGCTTGTGCTATAAAATTCTACCTACTGGTAATTACAGTTAACTCACAAACTTCTACCCTGATTATATCTACTTACCATTAGATCAAATCACTTGCCAATCATATCCTTTTAAATAATCATTTCAATGGCTCTGATATTTCAATGATAAAATTATGTAATTTAGTTATATGCTTATAGTTGGATATTTAAATTATTTCAGATATTTTTGCTATTACAGATAACCTAGAGATGAAGATTTTTTCCCATTATCTTTTCTTCATATTTGGGAGTATTTCTGTAGAAAATAATCCCCAGAAGTGAATGTATTGAATCAAGGAGTATGAAGCCCTTGATACAGAGTCCCTGAATTCTTAAGGAACATGTTTAATCCCTCTGTGCAGCTCTGGAAACTGGCTTACTACCTAGTATGCTCATTACTCACATTTTGAATGTGTCAAACTTGTCGGAAAACATATAAAATGACTATGTACATGGCTGATAATAATCTTTTGTACTTACAGTAGATTTTCCTAATATCTAATCAATGTTTACATACATTTTCTGATTTTATACCCACATACTTGCAAAGGGCACAAGGCAGACATTTTAATAATCACTTTTCACAGGAAAAAAAAAAATGAACCTTAGAGAGATTAAGGATATGCCCTGGAATTCAGTCTCCTTATCTGGAACAGCAATGGTTCCATGACATCCTATCTCTATTTTAATGTGCTTTACTACAGAAAGAAATTGAAATACTTTCTTTTATTTTCCTTTTTCAATGAATAATTGCTTTTATTCTTAAGGAGGGAAAATGTCTATCAGAAATGTTTTTGCTGTTTTATAGTGAGAAATGCATATCACTCCTTAATCATCATCATGCGATTTTTCGAAATGCTCAATGAAAAAAAATTAACCTATGTTAAAGAATTATATTATATTTTTAAACAGAAATGAAGGGCAAAGATTAAAATAACCCACTCAACTCTATTTATGATACCTAAAACATTAGTTAGGGCATTTTTTAATGAGCTATATAAGTTATGTAAGTGTGAACTCTGAACCACAAAGTAATTTAAATAAACTTGGATTCCTAAAAATTTGTCCTTGGGAAATCCTTACATATAAATTCCCTATAATGGTCTAATATAATTAGGGACTGAATATATCTTAGCTTTATACATTTAGGGAATCAATTGAACATTGATGAAATTTTTTCAACTTTAAAAATGTGTTTTATAATATCTATCCAATATGAATGAATATTAAATGATTCACTGGGTGAAACTGTGTGCTATAGGGCTTAGTGAACACCACGTGCAAAACATACTAGTTTTCTCTCTTTTCTCCTGTTTTATTTGAATTTATTTTTTGAATCAGGAAATGATCATCTTGATTTCAAAGATGAGAGTATTAAACCCCAAAGAGTAAAGTAGTTTGTCCAAGTCTATATGGTTTTTAAGGATCTTTGATGGGGTTTCAAACCCTATTTTGTTCACTTCAAATCTCAGCTCTTCTCACTGAACAAAAAGGAAATTAAAAGAATTATGATAAAGTTGAAAGTTCACAAGTTTATGATTTTTAAAAATCCTGTGCCACCATTTTTCTTTCAGTCATTTAGACATAATTTGTGAAGATTTTAACTCGATGTAATAGAAGCATTTATAATATAATGGAAACATTTTTTAATGAAGCTTTTTAACAAGGAGTTCTTAAATAAACTTTTTTGGTCAAGTAGAGATTAAATGGTTATCTATCAAGAACACGATGGAATTTCTATTCAAATTGGGTAGCAGACTAAATGACTTCTAAGATATAATCAGTTTGTGAATTAATTGGTTCTTGAATGGATGTGTCTCTGGCTTGTAGTCTTTATGCTGTAAGCCTTTATACAACTAGCCTACAGTGCAAACATTTGACTACAAATTGCCAATAAGTTTTTGCAAAGAACTGAATCTCCTTCAATATTTATAAAACTCTCTTGCTAAAGTTATTGTGTAGTGAGGGCATGCTGTGTGTCAGGTATTATGAAAGTTTTCCTTCCTTCTTTCTCCTCATAATTGGTCTATTTATCTAAAATCACACACATATGTAACATATACAGATGTATTTACATGTATGTATACATGTACATGGATAAATATATGTATATGTGTATCTTTACTAAATATGTATGTATATGTATATATTTGTATCTACACGTGTGTGTGTGTGTGTGTATATATATATACATATATATATATATATATGTTTGTGTATGTGTATCTTTACTAAACCTAACAGCAATTTTCTAAAATAAACACTTTTATTACCCACACTTTACTAGTAAACATAAAGTTAAACAAATTGGCAAAAATTACATAACTAGGAAGTGGCAAATCTAGGACTCAATCTAATGTACAAGTGACATCAAAGCCTTTATTCTTAACTACTGAATTACCCTATGATGATGTAAATTTGTATATATGTTTTATCTGTTTTATTAATCATCAGAGTCAACGATATTCAGCATTTTCTCGAATACAGACCAGGGAAAACAAAGCCGAGCTATATTAGGCAGCCAAAAAATGACTATCCTTAAAACTTAACTTTTGCTCTCTTTTACAAATTTGTCTCCACTTGTAGACATCAACTAAAGTAGTTCAGAAAAGAGATGATAAAACTCTGAATAAATGAAGCTATAGAGGAAAGCCTAAATGAAAAATTAAAAGGAGATACTAAGTTTAAACAAATCAAATGTGGTAAAAATTTAAATATAGGAGATGAATTTCAGAGGTTACAGTATTACACCTCAATTTTTAGAGGATCTGTTTACATGTCTTCTTCTACCACTGACAGAAGAACATTGGAGTTAGAACTTTTCTGTCCCTTGTTATTTTCTCTGTATCTCACCTGGATCAACACAATGGCATGTTCTCAAAGATAACCTGGTAGTGGTGATGAAAGGCAGTTTCTTCATGTTTAAAGATGAGCCATGGGTTTCCTTTTATATTTTCTCACATAGACTCCCAGATCTGTGAGGTCCTGGAACATGCAAGTGGTTATCCTCATAAATTAGCCAACACCAGAATTCATCTAGTAGCATAGAGCAAAGGATTGCACTGCCAAGATCTGAACAATAAAATTCTGGCTCAAACACGCCAAATTTTCTGAATGTCACCTCGTATTCTTACCACGTTCTGATGTTCCTATGCTCATGTTCCTTGAGCATACAGATTCCATTTTGTTCTCCTATTTGAAAGTTAGAAAATCCGCTTCTCTTCTGTTTCCACCCTTCCCTTACTCTCCATCCTTGGAATTAGAGATCGAATGATCTCTAACATCCTGATAATCTCTCCTCTCTGCTCGATATTCTCAACTACTCATCTTACAATCATTAATATTTGAAATTTAACTACATGAGTTTTTCAATTGTTTTTCCCACCTCCAGTGAGAAGAGATGAGCTTGACTCATTATTTTGGTCCCAGGCTTCGTCCTCAGCCCTTGCTGTTAGACATGGCTGAATACCCACCAGTCCTTTAATAAAGATCAGACTCTGTGGATGCTGGTGGGCTTCCTGAGCAGGTTGCCATTGCCTACCTAGGAACATTGACTGAGGATTTTGTTTTCTTTCCTCGTTACTGATATAATATACCATAGTCTTTAAATTGACCTCACTAGTATCTAATTGAACTTAATATTTAGTTCATTTTTCTGCTGACTATGGGGAAGTGACATGGGCAGAAATTTATGCAGTGATTGTATCTTTTCTCTTTTTGCCTCATGAGACTCACTTAACTAAATGGCTTATTAATTATATAACTGGAGAAATTAAATAACAAAAATTTTGCTACTTTTTCCATGAAAAGTTAAGTGTTTATGTAGTAAATAATTGCTTAGTCCAGCTTCCTGAGATATAAAAATAATAATGATAGGCATTAACAGGGGATGTGATTAACTACTTTTACTCATTCATTCAATTTTATATTCGAAAGAACATGTTTTCTATTAAGAGGATAATTAAATGTTTACAAGTGTTAGCTTAGAAGTAAATCCAACAATAATTTATGGTAATAAAATAGTGTTTGGATTATACATGTGGCACTGTCTTAAGGAGTCTTAATAGCATAGAAAAATTAGTTTGATTGCACAGATATATCAATAAATTTAAAAATAATCAGGATAAATTTTGAACATTTACATATGCTGTTTAATTAAAGTATTTTTAACTTTATGCCAACCTAACATAACCCTTATATGAGAATAGCATATACTTACATATCACTATAAAGAACACATTGTTAGTTATTTACATACTGTTAGACTATTAGAATGTTCCCTGTTAAATTGGAGTAGGAACTAAACTTACATACACACACATTGAGTCAGGCAAATTTCTGGGTCTCGCTTTCCTTACAGGAATTAAAGTTCTTGACTAAATGATTCCTAAGTTTTCCCAAGTATAATATAGTTGTAAGTTTGTGTTTCTAATTTTAAAGAGGCTATTAAATCTCACATTTTATCATGCTCTCTAATTCCTCTTTTTTTAAAAAAAATTTTCTTTAAGTTCCAGGATACATGTGCAGAATGTGCAGGTTTGTGACATAGGTATACATATGCCATGGTGGTTTGCTGTACCTATGAACCCATCATATAGGTTTTAAGCCCATATGCATTAGGTGTTTGTCCTAATGCTCTCCCTTCCCTTGCTTCCATCCCCAACAGGCCCTGGTATATGTTGTTTCCCTCCCTGTGTCCATGTGTTCTCATTGTTCAGTTCCCACTTATGAATGAGAACATGCAGTGTTTGATTTTCTGTTTCTGTGTTAGTTTGCCAAGAATGTTGACATCCAGCTTCATGCATGTCCCTGCAATGGACATGAACTCATTCTTTTTCATAGCTGCATAGTATTCTGTGGTGTATATGTGCCACATTTTCTTTAGTGTATCATTGATGGGCATTTGGGTAGGTTCCAAGTCTTTGCTAGCATAAACAGTACTGCAATAAACATACATGTGCATGTGTCTTTATGTTAGAATGATTTATAATCCTTTGGGTATATACCCAGTAATGGGATTGCTGAGTCAAATGGTGTTTCTGGTTCTAGATCCTTGAGGAATTGCCACACTGTCTTCCACAACGATTGAACTAATTTGCACTCTCACAAACAGTGTAAAAGTGTTCCTATTACTCCACAGCCTTGACAGCATCTTTTGTTTCCTGACTTTTTAATAATCACTATTCTGACTGGAATGAGATGATATCTTATTGTGGTTTTGATTTGCATTTCTCTAATGATCAGTGATGATGAGATTTTTAATGTTTGTGGACTGCATAACTGTCTTCTTTGAGAAGTGTCTGTTCATAACCTTTGCCCACTTTTTGATGAGGCTGTTTGTTTGTTTTTTTTTCCTTTTAAATTTATTTAAGTTCCTTGTAAATTCTGGATATTAGACCTTTGTCAGATGGGTAGATTGCAAAAATTGTCTCCCACTCTGTAGGTTGCCTGTTCACTCTGATGCTACTTTCTTTTGCTCTGAAGAAGCTATTTAGTTTGATTAGATCCCATTTCTCAATATTGGCTATTGTTGCAAATGCTTTTGGTGTTTTAGTCATTAAGTCTTTGCCCATGCCTTTGTCCTGAATGGTGTTGCCTAGATTTTCTTCCAGGGCTTTTATGGTTTGGGGTTTTACATGTAAGGCTTTAAACCATCTTGACTTAATTTTTGTATAAGATATAAGGAGGGGTCCGATTTCAGTTTTCTGCATATGGCTAGCCACTTATTTCAGCACCAAATTCCAAGTTAGCAAAAAATTGGTTTATGAATTGAGATTCATGATTCTCAATTAAATGTAGATGTTAAAGGCTGAAACGCAATAATAATTAAAGAGTAAATGAAAAGTGAGTGAAGCTCATTAGACTTGTTTCTTTAGAGCCAAGGGTTGAGGCAGAGTTCATAGAGCCTGACTTTCGTGGATTCAAGTTGTGCAAAGATTTTCTAACCAAAAGTTTCATCCTGTGCTTTTGTCTTGGTCAATTAGATCTAAATGAATTCTACTGTCATTTGCTAGAGTATTTAGGGCACTGTTATGTGACCTAAAATTATTTATGCTTTAATAAATACACATTATGAAAATTTCTAATTATATTTATTATTTTTCCATGTTTTCCAGTGCAAATAATGATACTTTTTTTCAGTCAAATAATAACTCAGGAACAAAAAATAGATGAGGTGAGGACTCCTTACACATTATCCATGCTACCATTTATTTAAAAAACACATTGATCTTTTATGTTTTTGTAAATTACATGTAATTTAAAAAACTATAAGAATGGTCAATATCTGAACTTGCTTCTGTGTTGTCCACGACCTATTTATGGTGCATCATAGAATTTGACCATTCATGTATAAAAGTTTAGATGATACTAGCATGCAAGTCAATAAGAAAATAACTGCTATACAGAAATATTGAAATAATTTGCCTTTCAACATTCTATACTCAATTATATGCAAGTTAGATAAAATCATGTTGAATTTTATCTCTCATACATTACTAAAGCAATACAGATTCTTTACAAGGTCTATAAGAAAAATAATTTATTTTTAAATTATCCTGGAAAACATTGCTTCAAATGTTTCAAACCAGTTTCACCTGTTTATCATCAGAGGTTTCCATCTTTTAGAACATTTATTTACCAGTTCTCTTGTATTTTTCTCAGCTATCTGTTTCCCATATGATGTTACTTTTAGAAATATCTACAATACTGAGAGGTTGTGCTAGTGTTAACATGATAATATTCCATGCAGATTTGAATATTTGAAATCTTATATGAAAACTCAACTATAAGCAATTAGAAACTTCATAATAATTTCTAGGTAGTATATAAGAAAAATCCCAGCATTTCTACATTTATTTTTTATTCTTTTGTGGACATGTAGTTACATTCTTAGCAGGCAGATCTAGCCCAAGGCAAGCTAACAATGGCTTTCCTGCTTTCAATAAAACACAAGTTTTATTATCCTTGAAGTTTAATGCCTCATATCTTAGTATTCTCTTTTGATTCCCTTAATGCAACCACCCATGAAAGTTGCATTCAGACTCGTCATTCTCAGAAGGTATACCCAAATGCTATGTCTTCCAGAGACATTTTAATTCTAGCAAGAATCGAACTCATAAGGAAAGCAGCAAAGCACACTGCCATCCATGTGTGTACCTATGCAACTATCTTGCTCGTTCTGCACATGTACCCCCAAACCTATAATGCAATAAAAATTAAAAAAAAAAAAAAAAAAAGAAAGTGGTTGAAACTCTGAGACAAATAGATGTGTTAGCATGTATAGTTAAGCCTGCTATAAACAATATAAGAAGCAACATAAGGTGGAACATTTTCCCCTCGAAAGAGAAAAAATAACATCAGTTAAGTGTATTTTGACTCATTTTTCATCGTAATTTTTGTTATCCCTGAAATAGAACAAAAGCGTGTCAGCTGACTACCATTTAACCTGTGCATACCCTATTTTAGCTTTTATCCAATGAGAAATAAAACTAAGTAATATAGGTTGTTAGTGTCTCTCTCTCTCTCTCATTTATTAAACTGAATCTGACTGCAATAGCAATGCTGACCTTGATTATGACCTCTCTGTGTGATAGTTCTATTGCTGTGCAGTAGAGCCAAATGGTATCTCTACAATTCGTTTCAAAATTCTTGCATAAAAGATGTAGCAGGTGTTGACAGGGGTTAGGAAAGAGAGGCTGTTTATTCTTTCCCCGTAGTTTTGAATGGAAAGAACTAATTTTTAGGTGATCTGTTTCCAAGAATTGTAGATTTCTGGAAACTATGCACCATATTCTCAAAATGATTTTCCTTTTTTCTTCCTTAACATTTAGTCTAATCATCTCAAAGTAAAAGATTATTCTTAATAAAAGAAAATGTGGCTGCTCACATTAATTTGCTTCAAGTCTAGGAGAAAACCTGCGTCAAAATTTTAAAGACCTTTTTACCTCCATTATATATGGATTATTAGCTCAATTTAAAAGAGTAAACACCAGAATACAGTCTTTGGTAGTATTTTAGGGTGATACTCTCCTGCAGTGGGATTGAATTTAGAATTTGTGGGGTAGGTACTAGTTGAGGATGTAATTGGAATTAGAACTCTAATCCTAAAAGACAGGAAAAAAGCACACATATTTAATCATTAAAATATATATATCTAGCATTGGTGTTGTCAGAGACTTTGGCCATAAAAACACAGAGATAAATCAGACACAGTAGAGAATGTCTGCAATCTATAGGAAATTATATTCTGAACAGGGATGGACTCAAAAGCATATGTGTTAATATATGTGCTCTTTTAAATCCAAGAAAAATATCTTCCACGTCACCAATTGTGTCACTGAAAAATAAATTGTTATTGGTATACAGTGGCATTTGAAGATATTAGAAAACTCAAATCAAAAAGGGAACATTGTTGTGCCATGAATAAATGATGTTTATATTTCTCTTCCCAAACTGCTGTGTCACCTCCGGGGTAACATGTCAAGCGCATTTTCATATTATGTTTCCAATAACACTACCCAATAAGTGGAACTTAGAAAAATGTATCAGTGTGCATATTCTTATGTTCTGAATAATAAGGAATATGAAATGTCAAGTGATGAACTAATAGCAAACAAATAATTCAAACCTCTTTAGGTTAGCTTGCCACAGAGTCAGAAAGTGTATCAAGAAAATGTAACAGTGTGCAGAATGAATTTGTAAACTGATTTATTGAAGCATTCAAATGATATAGTGCTATTTATAGGAGGCTCTGTTATAGATGTTCCTGCAGTTACTACAGAAGAAACTCTTGTCCCGTGGGGTCCACAGTGACTGCCTTGCTTTAATACCATATATTTTTTTTGCCATATTGTGGTCCATTTTATAAAATAGAATATACTTAGTAAGCATTTTTTAAAAGATTATGAATATGAATAGAAAGTGGACAACGGAGTAAAAGAATTTTCTAGGCTTCATTAGTTGATCTGCACTCTTTTTTGAGTTAAATAACATATTCTAGAATCTAAATAGATTTTCTATGAAAATAGAAACAAAAATAGGAGAAAACAATCTTTTGATCTACTCCATTGGTTTACATATATGCATGCCAAAAATAAGTAATTTTGACTACCTACAAAATTGCATTTTTGCACAAATCTTATAGTATTTCATGTTTTAACTAGTATGAATTTATGATTAAAAAACATGAAAAAAAGCAAGTGGTTAATTCTAATTTTGTTTAGTAAGCTATATTAGTAAAAGCAACTAATATTGGAGTATGACTTTTCAATTTAAAAAGAATTTTATTTTATATGATTTTATTGAACTCTATTAGCATAGTGATATGCTTGATAACAATATCTTCTGGGCAAAATTAGTTGTATTACTGTAAGTACCCATATCACTTTCTTGCAGCATTGATATCTCTAGGATAGCACTTGATATGGTAGGTATATTTTCATATTTATATTCCTTTCTAGATTCTCAAATCCCATTAAGCAAAAGATATTTATTGTGAGACCCACCCACCTACTTTCCAAACTCAACCAATAAACACAGGCTTCCTATTGATAGTGAGACTTTATTAACTTTAATTGAATTATTGCTTCACCAAATCGAAACTGAGGTTCCAAGATGTTTTTTTTTTTTAAGTTTTATTGCATTTTAGGTTTTGGGGTACATGTGCAGAACGTGCATAGGTACACACATGGCAGTGTGTTTTGCTGCCTTCCTCCCCTTCACCCACACTTGGCATTTCTCCCCAGACTATCCCTCCCCAGCTCCCCCCTGCTGTCCCTCCCCCTTCCCCCCAATAGACCCCAGTGTGTAGTAGAACCCCTCCCTGCGTCCATGTGTTCTCATTTTTCTCACCCGCCTATGACTGAGAATATGCGGTATTTCCTTTTCTGTTCTTGTGTCAGTTTGCTGAGAATGATGTTAATAAATGTACCCCAGATACATATGAATGAGAGGTAGCCGGATGCAATTCTAGGTCCTCTATTTGTAAATATCAGCTCTTTCTAAAATCTTTATCTTCCGTTCTTTCCTACTCTTAGTACATTTGAAATTATAGGGCTACACAATGTAAGAAACATTATTAAAATGAATACCCAAGTATTTTAAAAAGTACTAAACATTTGTTTTATAACAGGTGTATGTGTAACTTTTTTGAACTGTTTTCTAAATACAGGTCACAGGGCACACTGCCTTGTGGTTATTTCTAATCCACCCCACAGTTCATCAACTCAGAATTTTAAAAAGTGATCCAATAAAGTAATCATGATGCCAAATTCCTTTAAGGATGCATCATTTTATTATTATTATTTAGTGGTTCTCAAGGGATGCATCATTTTTAACAGTTTCTTAATATGAACATTTTGAGTCAGTAATTCCGACACCTTTGACTATCAGTATTTCAAGAGAAAGAACAATTGTGATGATTTAAGCAGACAATGAGCCAGTTGTGCTATGAAGGTAACAGTAAATGGATGACAATTTCTTGAAATCTGGATATGTTCAAATGAGTAGAATTGGTAGCATGTCCTAGGCTTTATTGACAAAGGAATGCAGTGTCATTATCTATTACTTTGATGGTTTATCTAGATCACAGTAACTGCTTCAAACCTGGAAAAAGTTAAAGGAGCAAAATAATTCTTTTTCAGTGTTTTGCTGTTAATTTATATCAGCCTTTAGGAATATGTTTTATAATGTTCTTTAAATAAGTTTAATTTCTTTATATAAGCAAGTGATAATTAAGCAAGCACTTTTTTGGTAATAAGGAATAAGCTCACTTAAGAAATTCTGTCATCTCACAAACTTCTCCTGACAGTATAGAATACAGAAATGTTGGCCGTGAAAGAGACCCCAAAGATGATGTTCATTTCTCCTACTTACAAATGGAGAAACTGAGATTCCACATGAAATGTAACTTGATCAAGAGAGTTGACAACTAAATAGAAATTAGAACTTAGGTTTTCTAAATTCACATTTGGAGGCCAGCTTCTGTAAAAATGCAGGTGTTGGGAAAACAGTAGAGTTGTTTCCATGAGATTGCAGCCATCTCTTCATTATTATGGTCGTGAATATACATATCTCATTTATTTTTCACTGCTATGGCTCTATTTCTTATTTCAAAATGTAAAATCAGCAACTTTTCTCATCTCCTGGTAGCTGTATGAATCTTAGCAATACAGAATTCAGTGGATTGGGCTGTCTCCATTTCCTATTTATTTCTGATTACATTGTTTTCTCAAGATGCATTTTGTTTTCCCATCTGGAATTCATTCTCTGGGAATCTCCTCTCTGAGGAAGCTTAAAAACCAAGCAGTGTTTATTTTTTTAATGACATTGCTTGCACTTTCATTCTGTAATATCTCCATTCAGAAATCTTTAATTGTTCCCAGTTCCTTTCTAGATGAGATCGCAAATTCTCTGCTTATCTTTCAAGGATCAGCATACTTTCACTTTTTCTTAACAATTCCCCAAACCCACCTGGCATATTAATCAAACTGACTTTTTGTAGCCTCTAATTAGTCTCATTTCTGTACCTTGTTTATGTTTTCCCTTTCTTTCTGCCCACGAAAGATTTAAGATCTCCTTTTAACTGTGAAAATCTCTAGATTGCAGTGCTTCTCTTCTCATGCACTCCTGGTTGTTTGAACCACAGACATGGAAGAGGTTATCCCAGGTGTGGAGCTCAACAATCTGGCTGGGGCTTTGATCTCCTGAGTTCTGGTCTCTGTTTGCCTGTTGAATTAGTCATTTTCATGGCCCTGATAAAGACATACCAGAGACTGGACAACTTACACAAGAAAGAGCTTTAATGGACTCACAGTTCCACATGGCTGGAGAGGCTTCACTATCATGGTAGAAGGTACAAGGCACATCTCACATGGTGGCAGACAAGAGAAGAGAGCTTGTGCGGTGAAATTCATCTTTATAAAACCATCAGATTCTGTGAGATTTATTCACAATCAAAAGAATAGCAGGGGAAACACCTGCCCCATGATTCAATTACTTTCCACAGAGTCTCTCCCACAACACTTGGGAATTGAGGGAGTTAAAATTCAAAATGAGATTTGGGTGGGGACACAGCCAAATCATATCCTGCCTACACCTGACTTCCTTTTTGATCCTTCCTTTCCAATTTGAACTTTCAAGACTTGACTCTATCCTGTCCTTGCCTTTTCGAGACCAGAGTTAAGCTTCAACTTGGTCATTGCAAAAGCCTCCTACTAACAAGCACTGTCCATTTGCCACTCATGACTGGGGATGGTGGCAAAAACAACCCAATCAATTTTCTGCCTTCAATTCCATCTAAAATGAGTGCACATTTGTGTTGAGATGACTTATTTTATTTTTGTTTTCTTTTAGATTGGTGTAGTTTTTGATTCTTCATAAAATCCATCTGAAAACAATTTTATTTAGATATTAAAGATTATCAATACTATATGTCAAGGCAAGCAACTTTCTTTGGAATATAATACATCTTGGAAACCAGTGGAACATACTTTTATCTTTACCCCCAGATGCCTGGAGCATTTCTTTACTGGTGAATTGCAGAACTCTTCATTCAAGTGACCTGACTCTGAGAGGATGGGTCAGCAGTGACCAAAAACATCTTTCTTCTTAAAATAAGGGAAATGTATGTGCTTAAAGACAGAGGCATTAGAAAGGGGAGGATGAACAGATCATAATTTTAAAAAATGGTGAGAGCAAGCTGCTTCAGAAGTTGTAAATTGATGGACATTAGTGCATAGCTTTCTTTCTTTTCCTGGTTATCTTTTATGGAAAAAGGTTTGCAGTTACCACAACACCAATTAATAAAGCCATATTTGGTGGAAAAATCTTATTCAACAGCAAAGTATCACAGTAAGAGAGACAAAGCTTAGTAATTTAATATGTAGATGTAAAAATAAACCTTGGGTAGTTTTGCCTGAAAGAAGGTCAGTGAGAATCTTAAGTGTCTTAGGAAGCTTTTACAAGTGCTATAACACTTGCTTTCTGTTTTCTAGTTAAGCAAACTTTATTGTTTCAACCCATGAGTTACAGAACCTATGATGAGTAATGTTATTCAAAAACATTAATTCAATTAGGTCTGAAGATGCAGTCTTGGCATATGTTCTTAAATGAGTCAAACATCCTATTTTAATAAATTAAGTAAATGAACCCAAGTCCATATTTTATGGCTATTGCTCAGTGAATGGCTGCACACTCTATTCAGTCATCCACTTAAGAAATCAGTGATTTTTTTTGTCTTTCTTCTTCCTATGACTTCTCACATCTGGTTGAAAACCAAATTCACTAACCTTCCAAAATAACTTTCACCACTTTCTTCTCTTATCATTCCATGGCCACTGCCTTTATTCACCTCTGTATCACTTCTAATTTAGTGGGATTTTTGTTTGTTTTTTTTTGAGACAGGGTCTGGCTTTGTTGTCCAAGCTCGAGTGCAGTGATATGATCTTGACTCACTACAACCTCCGCCTCCTGGGCTCAAGCCATCCTCCCACCTTAGCCTCCAAGTAGCTGGGACTACAGGCACACACACCATCATACCTGGCTAATTTTTGTAGTTTTGTAGATATGGGATTTCTCCATTTTGCCTAGGCTGGTCTCAAACTCCTGACCTCAAATTATCTCCCTGACTTGGCCTCCCAAAGTGCTTACATGCCTGGGATTACGGGCATGAGCCACCAAACCCAGAGACTTGTAATTTACACTGCTATATCATAGTCTCCTTGTTTCTAGAACATACCTCCAATAATGGCTCTACCACCCAGATGTCAATGTTTCGTTTCTTTTAAAATGTAGATATAATCATATCATGTAACTATCCCAATGAAGGAACAATTTCAGTGGTTTCTCAAGGCCTACAGAATATAATTCACACTTACTGCATGACGTTTACTAACCTGTGAGGTCTTGAGTCAAAGATAACTAGGTTCAAATAAGATAGGTATCCAAACAGATTTGGTGAAAGAAAAATGAGAGTATTCAGACAGAATCAAATGAATGAGATTTTTCAGTTTTCCCTTGGCATTCCTTTTTGTTCATCTTTTCTGTAGATTCAGTGATCACCACCCTCCACAAATCCACTGTGCAATCATTCTATCCCATATGCCAAGTATACAAAAACAACACAACTCTTAGGTCCACCCTCATAGGGTTAATAACTCGTGGTAGAGTCAGACATTAAACAAGTGAATACACAGATGAATGCAGAATTACTAATCATCATAATTACTTCAAAAAGAGAAAAAAAGAAAAGAATTGTGTTCCCTGAAAAGAGAGGGAGGCAGACTAAATTTAGTGATGGTGAACTTAGGGAAGGACTCTCCTCCTGAGATCTGATGTAGGACATGATCAGTTATCCAAGAGAAAATTGGAAGAAGAGCACTTTAGACAGCGAGAACAAGTGTGATTTGCGGTTGTTGTTTTTAAGATTCTGTTTGTTTTTGTTTGATTCCTTCTTGAAGACACTATACATTCCCATATTTATACTTTATTGTGATATCAACGCTGTTGCCTGGAGTGCTCTTCTCTATCATTTTATATGTAGTGAAATTGTGCTTATCATAGAATGTTTTTTTAAAGCACTAAAAGTGTTCTTACCCCTTCAAACAGAACTTACCTTGTCTCCTCCCTTTATTCACTCCTTTCAATTACGATTATCCGATTGCTTATGGATAACTGGGTAATTTATTTTTAGAAAAGCCTTCTACAAGTGGATATAACTTCTTTTATTTTACTCAATAGTAACTCCTCTGTATTACTGAAGACATAAGGAGAACCAAAATCAGATATTGGGAGACAAAGGGGAATATTTTTCAAGTCACCACTTCAAAGAATAGTATGTGTGTCAAAATCTAAATATGTTTAAGAAAGATATGGTAATGAATGCTCTTTTAATATAGATCCTTACAGTTTTGAAGATAAATTTATACCCAGGGCACTAAATATTTTTTAACTTATTTTCTTTATTCATTAGAAACAAAAAGTTGATTTGTATTAGTTAGAATTAAAACCTCTTATGACAGTCCTTACATAGAAATTTTAATAGAATCATGTCTAGATATAAAATAACACTGTTTACATTAAACTTCCACTTTCATTACAATAAACGACAAAATACCACATTTTCTCTTGTTGTGGGCTTCCATTCTTTGAATGTTACTAAAGCCCAGCTTCTAAGAATCCCAGTAGTATTCTGTTCTCACACTGCTAACAGAGACAGCTGTGCCTTCATAATGCATAAAGCAAAGAGATTTAATGAGCTCACAGTTCCACATGGCTGGGGAGCCTCATAATCATGGTGGAAGACAGAAGAAGAGCAAAGTCATGTTTTATATGGTGGCAGACAAGGGATCCTGTGCAGGGGAACTCCCCTTTATAAAACCTTCAGATTTCATGAGACTCATTATGATGAGAACAGCACAGAAAAGACTGGCCCCTAAGATTCAATTACCTCCAACTGGGTCCCTCCCAGTGGGAATTGTGGGAGCTACAATTCAAGTTGCAATTTGGGTGGGGACACAGCTAAACCATATCAATCTCTACAAAGCCCAACAAAGTTGGCTCTTAGCCCATCTGCAGTCTCTCTGACCACTTTCCTTCCTGTTTACCTCATGCTTCTGCTCCATCCTCAATGGCCTCCTGAGACCCTTGAACATACCCACCTTGTTCCTGCTCCTGAGCCTTCTGAAGTGAGTTTGTTGTGCTAGAATTACTATTCAACAGATATCAGATAACCCTATGGCTTGTTATCTCTTTCCATTAAGTCCTGCTAAAAACGATACCTTATCAAGGCCTTCTAAAACCTCTAATTTAAGGGATATTTATCCATCCATTCCAATCCCTCATCTTCCTATCATGCCCTATTTTTCCTATGATTAACACCATCTGAAATACTGTGTATTTTTTTTATATTTACTATAACATAAAATTCTATGTTGTTCACTGTTGTCCCCCAACTGTAGGTACTGTATAAATCATCATTGAAGGAAATAGATATAATTTATGCACTCAGCATCACTGGGTAGTTATTCTTAATACTATTTATTTTTCAAACCTTATAAAATCAATATATGTTAGTTGAAGAACATTTCCAAACTGTGGAAAACAGAAGACAATGAAAGTCAACAATTATCCAGCAATCAATTCAGTATGATGATTGACATTTTGGGTTACATATTCTTTCAGTCATTTCTTTACCTATAAATATCAATTTTGTAAAATGAAGACCATGTTATAAATAGTTTTATTGACTACTTTTTCAACCTATCATACCATAAACATCTGTCAACTGACTAAAGATTTTTCTATAGCTTCACTCTTACTGGCTCTCTAGTGCTCCATGCTCCACTCTGCACCTCTTGAATGTATGGCCTAATCTGACGTGACTTAAGCAAAGCACACTGGGAAGATGCTTACCTACAGCACTTAGTTATTTCAAGTTAAATGGGTTAAGTAGTCTAAGAAATAGATTTGATTGTCAGTAAGTACATTGCTTGTTGTTGAATACTAACTTTCAGTTAACCAGTTAAAGAAACTAGAGAGTCAAAAATGCATTTACCAGTGGACCAATAAATTATAATCCAAATAAGCTCTGCCAATAGGAAGCTGTCAATCAAAGCTTTAAGAGTACTCAAGTTCATTTAGTCAGATTGCAATTGACCTTGACAGTCTTCAGATTATTGGTTTATTAAAAGTTCTAGGTAGCTCTGCCTTCTTATGAGACTGCAGAATTTGAGTTAAAAAAAGAAAAGACTACTGTTGACACCGTGTTAGAGATTAAAACATTTGCCTAGCTCATGGGTGGTGATTCAATTTTTGAATACTATTTATTTTCTTTTGTTGCATTTGTTGCATAAAGTTCTGAAATTAAAAATTCAATTTATTTTCCAGATTACACCAAGGGTAAAAATTGATTTTTATTATTTTGTGTTGTAGAGTTTTTTTCTTTCAAATTAGAAGATCAACTTCGAGGAGACAAAAGCTTAATTTTAAAAAAAACCCTCACAAATCTATTTCATTTCTAGTATATTACAGTTCAGTAGATAATTTGAAACTGATTCATCTGTTATACCATCTGTTGGAAATATGCTGCAGCTGTTAAATGTCCAGCAAAATTTGAACTACATCTCGAAGTAATTTGCCCTTGGTACATGCAGATCAGACAATTCTTTATTTGATTTACAACCAAGATTCCTCTAAACGTGACTGATTTTCTAGCTATACTACTTTCATTTCATTATTATTTTTAAATACAGCTATTAGACAAACCAAAAAAGAAAATGAAAGAAATCTGAATTAACTTTTAAGATAAAAAATTGAATTTATTCATTGTCATAAGCTATTAATATTGCATTTATTGGGTTCAATATTTTTAAAACATATGAAGAATTTCTATGTTTTGAAAAATATTGAACACAGTAAATGCAATATTGTGTTCAATATTGCATTTTGGGAATATAAAAACATTCCCTACCTCAAGAGAGGATTATCAGCAGAGAGATCAACATATAAACATCATAATAGATTTTCAGTGATACAGAATTAAAATGTTATATTAGGAACACCAAAATCTTATGTTCTTCTGAAGATTAAAAATAGATGTATAAGAGCTAACTCACAATAGTCAATAGCTGCATGTCTCAAAAAGCTCATTTGCTGGTGCCAAGACATTTTAAAAGTTCTAGAGTCATATACTGTACTGATGAGTTAGACAAACCCTCTATGTCATTCAGGGATTCCAAATTAAAAGTCATTTTAAGTTGTTGAAGACCATAGATGATCTCTCTTTTGTGGGATACAGTGAAGAAGATCTATGTATAAGATCATGGAATGAAACAATTTTTCTTTTGCAATGCATATTTTTTAAATGTTTTGTCCCTTTATTTAAAATTTTTTTATAAATTTCCTTGTACAATTTACAAGGCACATCATTTATTTAATATATATATTATTGCATTTTAGGTTTTGGTGTACATGAGAAGAACATGCAGGATTTTTGCATAGGTACTTACATGGCAATGTGGTTTGCTGGCTTCCTTCCCATCACCTATATCTGGCATCTCTCCCTATGTTATCCCTCCCCAACTCCCCACCCCCCACTGTCCCTCACCTAGTTCCCCACCACAGACCTCAGCGTGTGATGTTCCCCTCCCTGTGTCCATGTGTTCTCATTGTTCAACACCCTCCTATGAGTGAGAACACTCAATGCAGATTTTAAAATGGAAAATATAAACATGCAGGTTAGAAGCTAAACAGATGAAGTGAATACATCTCAGTAGTCAATACTAGGAAGTACTTTGCCTTCTTGCTTTTAGATGGATTTATTTTATATCATTGTCAATCATTCATTGATTCAACGACTCTCTGCAAGGTTGTGTTATGCTGCATGTCAGATGTTTAGGCTCTGGGAATGCAGAGTGGACAAGTCAGGCATCTGCCTTCCTCTTGTGGCATTTCAGTCCAATCAATAAGAAAAGTAATAAATTAAAAAACAAACAAGATAATTTCAGATTGTAGTGGGTGCTATGAAACAAAACAGAACAGTGTGATAGAATAGCAAGCAATGTCTCAAGAGAATGAAGACAGAATCTGAGTCGGTTAATTTAGATGACCTGGTCAGAAAAAGTGAAGGTGGTATTTGAGTCAGAACCATAGTAGAAAGGAACCAGCTCTTTTAGACCTGGTAGAGAGAATTTTAGCTTGAAAGCAGAGATGATGGAAAGGGCTTTGAGCAAGGGTATGCTTGGTGTGTCTGAAAAAGAGAGGACAGTGAATCTAGAGCTTAGTGATCCAGAGAAGGAGTGAAATAAAATAGCACCAGAGATATCTTCAAGGCCAGACCATCTCAGGCCCAGTGGAGCTTGGATTTTATACTAAATAAGAGGGGAAGCCACCAGGAAGTTGTCAGGACATGGCAAAATCTGATGCCCAGTTTTAAAAAACCCATCTGGTAACTGTAAAGAAAATGGATTGTAAGGAGATAAAGATGGAAGCAGGAAATAAGTGTCCAATAAATATTTATTGAATAAATAAATGAAATAAAGTTGATGTATTTTGCTGAGTGTATTCAATGTAGACATATCCATTAAATTGCTGATTATATTTGGGTTTCTCTGAGAACATCTATTTAAAACTGTAGAAACCTCTTTCACTTAAAAGATGTGGGTCTGATGCGGCACACAAAATATTGAAATTGCTTCAATATTATTTTATAGGGTAACATTTCATGTAAATTCTTAGTATCAAAATGAGAGGTGGTGAGAACAATTTGACAATTTCAATATCTTAGTTCTGTGTAGCTCAATGCAACATATATGGATTTTACCTGAAGTCACTGCAGAGGCCATTTGTCCCAGAAAACTAGACTTCAAAAGTGTAGTCCTAATAATCATGTACAATTTTGGTTTTGTCCTGACTTTAATAAACTGTGAGAGCTGAAGGCTCCTCATCTATAAAATGGTAATAACACCCATCTCAATGGGTTACTGTGATAACTCAACGAGATGAACCGCTCAAAATATTTACTTGCCTATCACATAAGTAGTCAATAAATGATTGCTATTACTATCCATTGATTTGTTGATTGTGGTTTAATGATCTCTGCCATCTGTATATTCATCATGGTCCAAATTGGAAGGATTGAGATGGGAGGAGAGAAGGTTGCCTCATTCGTGCTCACCACTATACTATTGTAGCACATTGAGCTTTGTCTCATTAAATGGAAAATGAAATAAAAGAGTAAATGGAGTCACCTCCATCTGGTAGGAAACAAAGATATAGTGAAAAAAAATGAAGGGCAGATGAATTTATTTTATTCACTTAGGATTTGTCACTGTGTGTCAGATGAGGTATACCAATCAGTTGATTTCATTCCAATTCCATTATCTTTAGCTTTTTTCTAAATTAGCATTTGATGACAAACTAATTGTACTTCTCTTCATTGACACTCTCTCTGATAAATTCTTATTATCATAGAACTTATTCATAGACTCTCTGAGAAAATAATTAATTCTCAATGCATTTATGTAATGTTTTAGCAATGACCTAACATTTTTACATGTTATGTGCAAAGTTAGCTACCTCTGCCATGCAGAATCTAATATAAATAATAAAAATTCTCTAATATAAAATTAAATGCAAAAAATGAGGCTATATTTGCATGGGAATTTCTATGATAAATCAGTAAGTGAAAAAATATGTTGAAGACCAGATGGTAAATGATTTTTGTTTGTTTATTTGTGTGTATATCTAAATGTATATGATGTTAAATGTATCTGTGTGTGTATATGTACTATGAAGACTAGTAAAAGTGATGAATTCTGTGGATTACTAGGTTTCTTTATCTGTATTGTTTGAAATTGTACAGGAGCAAGAGAAAGATGTATCTTATTTTCAATAGCTAAAAGTAGTCCAGGGAAGCTGGAACAAGAGATGCACAAAAGCAATGTATGAACCATAAATATGAGAGAAAAATATATTATAATTGAAGATATATAAAATAGATTGAGTTGTTATGATTAAGTTGATGGGTTTTTTGCCCTAAGAAGGAACATACATTTTGTAGCATACTTTTATAACTCTGATTGTTTAACCATTTATTTTCATTGTTATGATTTAAAAATCTAGAACAACTGAGTCAAAACAGGAAAAAAAAAAGCTTTTGAAATAATGAAAAAAATAAGGAAACTGTGGATAAGATAGGTTTAAACAAGTTGCCCAAGTTTATGTTGCTAGAAATAAAATCTAAATATTTTGACTCTAAGGAGCATGCTGCTACTTCTGAAAGTCATGCCTTTCACCAAAATGTGTTTATTACACAAAGTTAAGTTAAAAAAAATTGGCCCTTAATTGTGTCTAAAAAATCATTTTAAAAATTAGAAGAGAATATTATATTCTGTTTCCTGTGCTTTCCACGTTATTAAAGAAAAATGTGATAGGTGAAAATTAGAAAATGGAAATTATAAATTAAATTTAAACAAAATTGGGCTTGCATGCATCAGGAGTAATTGAAGAAGCTTCGGCCAAACCTCCAACAAACTTGCATTCTGCTTCCCATCCTGCCTTGCTTCTAATGACTAAAAGCTAAATAACAAGCTCTTCTCTGGCTTCCCGAGTGGCACAGCAGTTCCTCCAAGAGGTCTTTTGTCTTCTCCCTGATGTCTATTTCAGGGTCTGGTGTCCCATCTCCCTGTGATCCAGGACTGCACCCTGAGTGTCCCCATGCTGTCTGCCCACCTACATTTCTGATCATTATTGCATTCACTAGAAACCCTGAATTGGACATCAGGAGGAAGATAAAAGACCTCTTGGAGGAACTGCTGTGCTACTGATGATGGAAAGGAATAGCCGTACAACCTGATGCAGGGTAAATGTACAGGCAAAGGTAGAGTAGCTCCAACTTCAGAAGGTGGAAATTGAATATATATGTAAGAAGACTGAGTGATGTGTTCAACCCAGAATGTGCCTTTGCCATGCCTTTTTTCCTAATATAAAAATGAGGATGTTATTGCTAGAATTTCTGTTCAGCTAGCACTGCTTTGTTCTTGAGCCATTTGTTGGTTTTAGTTGTTTTCCTCCATTCGGCTTATGTTACCAAATGGGTCATATAAACCATCTATTTGAAGTGTTATAGCTTAAACATGTATTGTTTTGTGAAGATTTTTTAGACATCGTATTTCAGCAGAGATGCCTTTGAAAACCATACTCTCGTGTCAATTGTATGTAGTCTGAAATCCTTCAATCTTGTAAACTCTTGCCAATATCCCTTGCCAATAGCCAAACCTCTCAATGATACCTTTTAGGTAAAGGGCAACAGCTATTTCATGTCTATTTGCCAATAATTTTCTCTGCTCCAGCTTGAGTTAGTACAGAATTCTTATAGCTAGTCTGCCTTCATGATTGACTGAAATCGTGTGAAAATAAAACTCAAGGCCCATCTGCTCTTCTAGTTTTCATCCAAGATTCCCTGGAAAGGAAGTATACTGGAGAGCAAATATTTGCCATAGCTGTATATGGCTGTAGTTTTGGAAGACATCCCAGTATGGGAAAATACAATACTGGATTATTTCAAATGTCAGTTCCCTTTTTCTCTCTCTCCTTCCCTCCTTTACTATTATATAAAAATTCTAACTCTCTCTATGGATTTGCCTGATTTCGTAGTATTTAATGTCTGCGGGAGATTGAGATACGTGTTTTAGCACAACAATAAAGCAGACTTTTAGAATGGATAACGAGTAATAACCCTTATTACAGTTGGACATAAAAATGGATAGTATAATGTAATAGTCAGTATGGCAATATGTGCTTGTGTGGAGTGCTGCTACAGCTATCTCTGGGAAACTTCAAATTCACTGGTTTCTTTCATGTGGCTTGAAGTGGTCCCCCTTTCTAAAACATCATTAACCCTCTTTCCACCTATCTGTAGTCTCTAATTTCCTCAGATTCTATTCATTACTTATACGGTATCTGATGCTCTTAAGTAATCATCATTCATTCTGATTCCTAAATTCCTTCAATACTTGTTACACTAGATAAGACGTTGGGAAACTTTTTCTGTAAAAGCTCAGATAGTAAATAGTTTAGTTTTGTGGGCCATATGATATCTATTGCAATATTCTATTGCTGCATGAAAACAGTCATGGAAAATACATAAATGCATGATGTATAACTGTGTTCCAATAAAACTTTGTTTACAAAAGCAGTCTGTGAGCTGGATTGGGCCTGCAGGCCATAGTCTGCTAACCCTTGGTGATTGACACTATTTTGGAGTTTTCAGAGCTTGAGAGAAACTTAGTTAAATTTACTCATTATTACCTGTGTGTTACCTGTAGGAAAGGGGTACACACACACCACACATACACACACACACACACACACATACACATATATATATATATATATATATATATATATATAAAATCTGTCCAAAGTAGTGAGAACAGCAAAATGCAGCATAATATTCTCCAGGAGAAAATATAGTAATTGTAGCATTTTTAGCTTAATAATAAGATTATAGATTATGTTTTAATTTGGAAGAATGTAAAATTGTGAGTGCTTTACATTCTGATAATAATTTTTCAGTCAGGCACCTTTTTAAAAACAATTTCTTATTTGGCTTGATCTTCACTAATCTCAGTTTAATTCTGACTATTATTTTGAATAATTATATATATTTTAAATTATTACTTTAATTTTTAAATTTTTTTTAATTGATTTTTTAGATTAGTAAAAAAAGTAAAATTTGGGACTCTGATCAATTTGTCACAGAAGCCAATTTGTTTAATGTAATAACTCCATATTATGTTTTTATAAATGTTATATTTAAATTCTAAATTTGAATTAGCTGATGGATCATTTAACCAATTATCAACTTATTTTAATTACATTAAATGCAATAATATATATGCATTGGATATTCCCCTTTAGAAATGTGTCATGCATTATTATCAAGTATCAGCTAGCCTGATCAAGCATGTATGGCCTAGGATAAGTTTCTCCTAGCGTGATCCTGTTGATTTCTCATGTGGGTTTCTTCCTCCTTTTCTTCATATTTCTACTCAAATGCTACCTGATCATTTTGTCAAAGCTTTCTTTGACAAGGCAGCATAAAATAGCAATTCTCTCCCTTTCCACCTCACCCCCAACCTCCCTGCCCACTGTTTTATATTTAATGTTCCTTTCTAGTATTAATTACCATAGCATAATATAAATTAACATTTTTTTTTTTGTTGAGACATTTCTTCCCACTAAAACATATTCTGTACAAGGGCAGGACGTTGTTAATTTCACCTTCAGCTGCACTTCAGTGGTTGGCCCAACATAGGCAATTGATGCATATTTAAATGAGTGAAATGAAAATGAGTGAATGTAAGCACATTTTTAAAATAATGGAAACATTAGAAGTAATGTTTACTTCAATTAAAGGCAAAACTTATCTTGAAAATTATAAAATGTTATACTCAAATGCATCAAAAGTAAGAAAATCAATTATGTATATTTGTGCTCACAGCTAAAGAGAGAAGTAAATGTTTTCAATTAATATGAAATTCTTCACTTTAGATGATAGCTTTGTGAATTGATACTTTTAAGACAAATTTTATGTTCTTTTCATTCTTTCACATTTAACTTTCTGGGGAACTTATTTATATACATATGCCCTGTTTCCCAGAGGTACTTGCAGTATAACTAAGAAAAATAAACAATTTAAAAATATTATATGAAGATGAATTTACTCATTTTAATTTCCAATTTGTATAAAATTGAGTGGTGAGACAATAAATAATCATTTCTCCAGTGTCATTGGAGACTTCACTTAAGTGAATTTACAAGAAAATTAGTTTATTCTTTCAGTTGCTAATTTTTTTGCTTATAAATTTCCGAGAGAGAAACCATGTTTGACTATATAGAGAAAACTTTTCTGTTTTATTAAACAGAGTTCTGAGCATAAACATTTGTTGAGAATTTAAGACCACCACTCTAAAAATTAAGTGTTGTGCCATGTTATATGAGATCATGCTTCCAGACTCTTCGAGATTCATCGGGTTTAGTACATTCATTCATGTATTCTGCAAATATTTTTAGAGTATGTGCCAAGTACCCTTGTTCAGATCACTGAAGAGTAAGCATTAGGCCAACTATCTAAAACTTCATTTCAGATAGAGCTTGCTGACTAGTGGGAGAGAAAGGCAACGAAACAATTAAATGAGTAACAACATAATATGTCAGTTGGTGCTAAGTGTTAAATGGTGGAAAATCGAGCAGGCTGTGTGTACAGAGGCTGATGGCACCAAAATGCTGGGTGAACTAGCAAAGCGCATCTGCAATAGCAAAGGTGACAAGAGAGGATACTTTGAATAGTCTTTGCAAAGGCTTACAGCATGGGCAGCCTTGTTTTTAAAGGAAGAGGAAGGGGGCCATGGTGGCTAGACAGGACAAGGACATGGGGAAAGAGATGAGAGGAGTGCTGTGGCCATCGTAGACCACTGGGTGGCCGGGTGGTGGCAGGGGTACTTCAAACAATATGAACAGTATGCCAAGTTGAGAGCAGGAGCCTGAGAACATTTTGAGTATAGCAGCCACCTGTTCACTTACGGTTTAAAAAGTCTTTCTTCAGTGCCGCAGGTGGAAAAACTGTAGCGGAGTGAGAGGGGATGCAGGAAGACTGCACAGTCTTTTGTGACGGTGATCTCTGGAAGCTGCGTGTGCCTCTTCTGTAGCTATGGAGTTGAAGCGAGACAGTAGGATTTGGAACATTCTGGCAATCAGAGGATGTAACCCTCCATGCCCTCTCCCAGAGAGGGAGGGTAGACTCAGAGAGTCCCGGCCACGCTAACATTAGGGACACTTACGCATTAGCAAAATGAGAAAGATTCATCAAAGGAATCAGAGAGCAAGCAGCTAATGAGAAAAAAAAGAAAAAAATGATAATGACATTATAAAAGCCAAGTGCAGAAAGTGTTACAAATAGAATTGAGCTATCGCTGGTTCCAGTGCAGTTGATTGGTTGAGTATGATGGAAACTGATTAACTTTTCTGGCAGTAATAATTTTCAAGTTGATGATTATTGTGTGTTCCCTTGCTGATGTCTAGTTATTTCTTCTAGTAAGAACATGTAACATGAGATCTGCCTTGATAAGTGTGCATTATTATCCAGAGTTATAATATTGCAAATGAGATCTCCAGAACATAGTCATCTTGCGTAACTGAAACGTACGTGTTGGTTAGCAACTTCCCATTCTTGGTCTTTTAGCTTTCGTAGGAGTCCTCTTTGTCTTTCCTCCCCTAACCTCAGTGACTCTAGTACTCTGTTCCTGTAATGTATAAACACTTGAAGATTTCCAGGAGATGCCAGACACCAAAGCTTGTTACAGGAACAAGCTCAATCTTACTCATGATTCTCAGACAGCAAATCTGAGTTGAGGTCCTTCAGAGTCATGTACTTTGCTGTGGTTTTCCTCCTAAATTAGAGGGTTCTATAAACTGGTCCTGTATTTTATTATATTTAGCATAACAGAATTACCTACATTCATTTGCTAAATGTTGTTTCAAAGATTTATAAAAGACATGCCAGATTCAAGGATTATATTAACCAACACATACCAATCATTATTTAGAAATATTTATTGAGTCTCTCTCTCTCTCTCTTTTATTTTTAGAAAAATGTGATGAGCCCCTTGTCTCTGGACTCCCCCATGTGTCTTTCAGCAGCTCCTCCTCCATGTCTGGTAGCTATTCTCCCGGCTATGCCAAGATAAACAAGCGAGGAGGTAAGTCAACTTTTGATTCTTTTATCAATAATCATGTTAAATAAGAGCATGTTATATTTATAACTGTATATGTATATATAACATATATATATAGTCACACAACAGATGTTGGCAGGCACCAAAAATCATTCTTGCCACTCCTATTAAAAAAAAAAAGATCCGTAGATACCATGAACCTCTCATGTAATCTCTGTTGGGGAATAACAGAAAAATTTAGGCTGGAAGTTAGATAGTAAGTCAAAATGGAAGACATTTTGAAGTTGCCTGAAATAATAAAGTCAAAATGGCATAAACACTTACAGTTAAAATTCCTATGAAATGAACTAGTGTCCATAATACCAGCACTTTGGGAGGTCAAGAAGGGTAGATTACAAGGTCAGGAGTTCGAGACCAACATGATGAAACCCCATCTCTACTAAAGATAGACAAAATTAGCTAGGCCTAGTGGTGGGTGCCTGTAATCCCAGCTATGCTGGAGGCTGAGGCAGGAGAATCTCTTGAACCCTGGAGGTGGAGGCTGCAGTGAGCCGAGATCACACCGTTGCACTACAGCCTGGGTGACAGGGTGAGACTCCACCTCAAAAAAAATTCTGTTAATCAAAAATCACTTAAAGATGTAAAAGAATTTACTCCTAAAATGCATACAGTGTATTAAAAAGAGCACTTTGTATCTATTGCATATTGATGTAAAAACTTAGTTCCTATTGAAGATGCAAATGCCCTTGTAATTTTTCCTCCAGGACCCAGAATGCAGCTCTATTATAAAATCTGTGTAAAAATAGCTAGATGTGCTCAACTACAACTTGAGTTCTTGACCTTAAATCATGGCATTCGTTAGTAACCAGCAGTTTCAAATTTTATAGCAATTCATTCAGAGTAAAAGAACATAATTAAGGACCGAGGCAAAAACTCTTGCTTCAAAGGGGCACTGGTAGAACTATCGGTGAATAGCAACTTAAAAAGGAAGGAAACAATATTATCTTAGGTAAATATGAGTCAACAAACAAAGACCATGGTGTTTTATTTAGTAAAACAGTAATGATGGTTGACAGGGGCTTGGGTGGAGAGGGAGAACAAATAGAGATAGTTGTTAAAAGGTACAAAGTTTTAGTTAGATGGTATGAATAAGTTTTGGATATCTATTGTATAGCATGGTGACTATAGTTAATAATGTGTTGCCATGGATACAGGGAGGTGAGCATCACACACTGACCTCTCTTGGCAGGGGCTGGGGGAGGGACAGTGGGGGGGACACCCCACTCCTCCTGATGTTATCCCCCCCATCCTACCTTTCCTCCCACTGTCCCTCCCCTTCCTTCCCCTCTACACCATGTAGTTTTCTACATGGTGTTTTGATATATGTATTGTAAAATACCCACCACTAGGCCTAGCTAATTTTGTCTATCTTTAGTAGAGATGGGGTTTCATCATGTTGGTCTCGAACTCCTGACCTTGTGATCTACCCTTCTTGACCTCCCAAAGTGCTGGTATTATGGACACTAGTTCATTTCATAGGAATTTTAACTGTAAGTGTTTATGCCATTTTGACTTTATTATTTTAAAATTTATATATATATATATAAATTTATAAATTAATATTTATAAATATATATATTTTTTTGTGATTGCACCTTAGTAAAGCTAAAGGAAATAAAAAATGTGAAAACATAAAATAAATCTTGAATCAACCAATTCTAGAAATAAAAAAAATGGAAAGGATATAGGAGAAAACAAGGAAGGGAAGAAGAGAGGGAAGGAGAAAGGGAGAGAGGGAGGAAGGGAGGGAGGGAGGGAGGAAGGAAGGGAGGAAGGAAGGTAGGAAGGAAGGTAGGAAGGACAGACTATAAGAAAGATGAAAAAAGAGAGCAGGAGGAAACTCAAAATAAAAACAAGGAAATATCCAAGAGGGGAAGAAAAAATATTGCATCAGTAAAGAAAGGCATATCAGGTTTAGGAAGACCAAAAACCAAGAAGAATATAGTTAAGAAAAAGCTGGACTCATATATACAGAATAATATAGGGTATTCACAGAAGTGTGAAGAGGTCTCAGTCAGTAAAAAGACTTGGTGAAAGAGTGATATACAAGCAAAGGTAGAGGAACATAACAAAAATGCAGTTTTAATGTAATATTACTATAAATTAGCTCATTTTTATAATGATATTCATCAGGCAATGGACATGAAAGTATTGTTATTATAAGTTATCAAAAGTTCTGCCTAAAGATGAAGTAATAGAAATTTAAATTTATTTCTCTCTCATAAAAGTCATTGGAAACAACTATAAAACAATGAATATAAACAGAAAAACACGACGCAACGGACTGTCCATACCCAAATGATAATTACAATACAGACCATCCCAGTATTAGAAAATCTAGAACAAAATATAAAAAAGAGATACCATGTAATTCTAGGTGCCAAGAGAATGTATTTTTCCATAAAATAAGTGCCATGACACCAAGAGACCTAAAGCAACTGAAAGGAATGGAAGCAGGGTCAGAAAATGATACTTTCAAAAGTTTTGATGGAAAATATGACTGAAGAATATGACAGTAAATCTGGGCAAGTCAGGTTCTGTCATGCATACAGCACTTTAGGAATACAAATGATACAATCTAGTCAACAATGAGAAAATTGAAAGTGCTCAATAAAGAAATTATGGCCAAGTGACTGGTGTTGAGTAAGAAACCCATTTCTTTTCTCTTTTTATTGTATTTTGGGCTCTGGGGTATATGTACACATCTTACATAGGTACTTACATGCCAAGGTGGTTTGCTGTCTCCATCCACGCTCCCCACCCCTGACACCTGCATCAGGCATTCCTCCTGATGTTATCCCCCCCCATCCTACCTTTCCTCCCACTGTCCCTCCCCTTCCTTCCCCTCTACCCCCCGACCTAGCCCTGTGAGTGTTGTTCCCTTCCCTGTGCCCAAGTGTTCTCATTGTTCATCACCCACCTATGAATGAAAACACGCAGTGTTTGGTTTTCTGTTATTGTGTCAGTTTGCTGGGAATGATGGTTTCTCGATTCATCCATGTCTCTACAAAGGACACGAACTCATTTTTTATGGCTGCATAGTATTCCATGGTGTAGATGTGCCACATTTTCTTTATTCATTCTATCATTGATGGGCATTTGGGTTGGTCCAGGTCTTTGCTCTCATAAACAGTGCTGCAAAGAACATACGTGTGCATGTATCTTTATAATAGAACAATGTATAATCCTTTGGGTATATACCCAGTAATAGGATTGCTGGGTCGAATGGAATTTCTATTTATAGATCCTTGAGAAATCGACACACTATCTTCCATAATGGAACCCATTTCAATATAAGACCTACTAAACAGTGTAGGCACTCTAGTTGCAGGACAGAGTATAAATGTTATAGGCACAGAAATGTTAAAGTGTTAATTATAGGAATTAGAGAGATGTGGGGTTTTTTTCTTTCTAACCTTTTAGAGCAGCAGGCTACCAGATGCTGAAACTTTACATATAGATTTATTTTGCCTTCGACTTTTTTATGGGAATTAATATCTTTTACAAAAAAAATACTTCTTTTTGCTCTCACTTAATTCTAGAAAAGTTAAATTATTTTTCATTTGTTTTAACATAATACAAGATACCACATTACATCATTTAGAACTACTTACGTATATACTCATATACAGAGAGAGTGAGATATCTGATAGTAAGCTTCTAAAATGTTAATATATTTTTTAACTTGAATACTGGGATTTGAGGAGTGTCTTTACTTTCCTTATAGGAGTTTTGTCTTTAGTTTTTAGACTATATAATAATATCTAGATAGATGATTGGTAGGTAGACAGATAGACAGACAGACAGACAGACAGACAGACAGACAGACAGACAGACAGACAGACAGACAGACAGATAGATAGATAGATAGATAGATAGATAGATAGATAGATAGATAATATATTTCCAGAAAGATAGATGTTTCAAAAGCCAAAAACTATAAAACAAAAGTTATGGTTTCTTAACTGTGTGATTTGACATTCATCTCTTTTTGACTATTGACATACTGGATTGTCATATATTCAGGGTGAAATTTATCATGTTGGGAAGAAATTGTTGTCTGTCCTGTAGATACAGGTTTACTCTTTTATCATCATTTGTTATGTGGGGAGGTGCAGCTATGTACTTTTTGGCTCCTAAAGACTGCTTTGCTTATCAGCATTATGCTGTGCATAATGATGTATAACTTCCCATCCACAACACTCTAATTTTTGCTCACTAATTTTTGTGGTTGGTGAGGTAACTAAGCTGTATCTTCCCCCTTTATGCTGCTCTGCCTCTGAAGATACAGACAAGACACCATCATGTAGGGCTTAACTCTTGCTGGCCACATGAGTGTGGGTTAAGGGAACTAGTACGAGAAAAGAAGGTTATGTCCTCTCCAAGGAAAAATAAAAAGAAAGGCACACATAGTTGTTATAATACAAAACAATTATTTTTTTTGAGACAGCGTCTGTCCCAGGCTGGAGTACAGTGAAATGATCTCAGCTCACTACAAGCTCCACCTCCCAGGTTCAAGTGATTCTCCTGCATCAACCTTCCAAGTAGCTGGGATTACAGGAGAGTGCCATCATGCTGGACTGACTTTTGTTTTTTTAGTAGAGGTAGGGTTTTGCCATGTTGGCCAGGCTGGACAACAAAATATTTTATTCCACTATAAAATTCATATGCAAATATGCTTGGGAGAAGAGCCATGTTGGGTAAAACATATGATAAGATATACATGGTTAATAACCTGCATTGAGAAAAAGGAGATTTCTTTTTTAAGTATAGCATGATGTTATCTATCTGGAAGATAAAAAGACAGAGAATTCCAAAGAAAATGTTGGAGATACATTTTCTTAATTTACAAGTGGCAAGGGTCATCTGTTACAGGCACTGTGTAAGCATCTGAAAGTGAGAAGATAATATACTAATAGAACAATACAAGAGTTTAACCTACTAATTATACAAATGTAGAAAAGAACAAATTCAGTGGAATATTATGTTGACAAACATTGGCTTCAAGTTTTATTATTTACTTAAATGATACTCCTAAAATATATTTTGGAGAGAGGATTTATAAATACATAGAAAAGCACAGTATAAGTGAAATATTTGGATAACAGAGTGTCACATGTTTATAAAATCGAATTTAGGTTATGGGTCTCCATAATCCAAATCCATCTGCTATAATCTTGATGTCAGGGACCAATACATGGCAAAAGTTGGGGAAAATGTCACGTTAAAAATGAAAAATCCATGTGTAATTCTAACATGTCTTTTGGAGACAGCTGCTTTTAGTTTGTCAGTGCTTTTGTTGTTTTGTATCAATGCCTTATTTCTGTGATGTGTGTTCTGATGTATCCCCACATTTTTCATCCATTGAAGGCTTCCCAGTCTTGTGTCATTTTGTGTTAATATCAGTTAGATGTGCTACTCTTTCCAAGGTTAGCACAGATACAAAACATTTGAAAGTTTGTTACAGTATATCCTATACCTTATTTTCAATAGTGCATTTTACAGATTACAAACTGTTTTCATCTGTGTTCTATTTGTTTCTCAATCTTCATAACAATCTGATTAGAAAGAATGGTAAGTTAGAGATGCCAATCAATTCTTCTGCCAAACTTTCAACCTTGTGCTTCATAAGCCTTTTGTAGAAATCAGCCTGTTTAATAAATGGTGTTGGGAAAACTGGCTAGCCATGTGCAGAAAGCAGAAATTGGACCCCTTCCTGACACCTTACACTAAAATTAACTCCAAACAGATTAAAGATCTAAACATAAGACCTAACACCATGAAAACCCTAGAAGAAAACCAAGGCAATACCATTTTAGGCATAGACAAAGAATTCATGTCTAAACACCAAAACCAATGGCAACAAAAGCCAAAATAGATAAATGGGACCTAATTAAACTCCAGAGCTCCTGCACAGCAAAGGAAACAATCATTAGAGTAAATCCACAACCAACAAAATAAATAAAAAAAAATTGCAATCTACCCATCTGACAAAGGGCTAATATCCAGATTCTACAAAGAACTAAAACAGGTTTACAAGAAAAAAACAAACAAACCCATACAAAAGTGGGCAAAGGACATGAACAGACACTTTTCAAAAGAAGACATATATGAGGCCAACAGACATATGAAAAAATGCTCATCATCACTGGTCATTAGAGAAATGCAAGTCAAAACCACATTGAGATATCATTTCACACTGGTTAGAATGGTGATCATTAAAAACTCAGGAGACAACAGATGCTGGAGAGGATGTGGAGAAATAGGAACAATTTTACACTGTTGGTGGGAGTGTAAATTAGTGCAACCATTGTGGAAGACAGTGTGGCTGTTCCCCAAGGACCTAGAAATAGAAATTCCATTTGACCCAGAAATCCCATTACTGGGTATATACCCAAAGAATTATAAATTGTTCTGTTATAAAGACACACATACACATATGTTCATTGCAGCACCGTTTATGATAGTAAAGACTTGGAACCAACTCAAATGTCCATCAATGATAAACTGGATAAAGCAAATATGGCACATATACACCATGGAATACTATGCAGCCATAAAAATCAATGAGTTCATGTCCTTTGTAGGGACATGGATGAATCAGGAAACTGTCATTCTCAGCAAACTGACACAAGAACAGAAAACCAAACACCGCATGTTCTCACTCATAGGCAGGTGTTGAACAATGAGAACATGTGGACTCAGGGAGGGGAGCATTAAATGCTGCAGTCAGTTGGGGGCTCTAGGGGAGGGACAGTGGTCGGTGGAGAGGGTGGGGAGGGATAACGTGGGGAGAAATACCAGATATAGGTGATGGGGGGATGAAGGCAGCAAACCACCTTGCCATGTATGTATCTATGCAAAAATCCTGCATGATCTGCACATGTACCCCAGAACCTAAAGTACAAAAAAAAAAAAAAAATCAGCCCAGTTCTCCTGCCAGAGGGACAGCCATTCCACCACATGGCCCTGGTCCCCCTCCATTTCCACAGAGGCTTGCAGAGGTCACCTGACCTCAAGGGATGCTGTTAGAATCTCTCTGCTTTGTTATGTGATATCATTTTGGGAACCCAGGGGAATGTTGGGCAAACCATAACAGGCCATGTGAAACTAGACAGAGAGAAGAGGAAAAGCAGGTGCTGGGGAAGAAGGGAAGGCATGAGGCTGGGGTATCTGCACAGAGAAGGACAAATTAAGCTCTGATTTCACTCACAGCCTCTTTCAGACCCCTGTTTCCAGCTTGTTTAACCTCTGACTAAACTTTAGCTTGAGCCTCTGAGATGTATCATTCCAGTTCTAATAGTCACCTCCTCTTATCTGGGTTCATTGGAGTAAGTTTCTTTTCCTAGTTACTAAATAACTTTTGGTTTTAAAGAAAACACAAACAAAAACTGTGAATTCTCCGCATTTTGGAAATTCAAATAAGACATATAGAAATCCAAAAATACATTATTAGTTTCTAAAGTGGCATAGCTAGTAAACCCTGGCACCAGGAGAGGGACACAAATCCATGTCTCCTGCTGAAATGTGACACTTTTTACATGTGATTATACCTGGTGAGGCAATATCAGTGCTGCCTTTTTTTCATTAGCCCAATGATGGGGCTAAAATGAGTTTGAAGGTTTGAGTCATTAGATTTATTTATGCTTATAGAGCCGGAGAAATCCAAACTTGCAATCTCAGAATTTCCCAACTGATGTAGATATTGAATAATTTTCTTTCTTTTCACCTTTCTGCGACTTATTTTTACTTAGTAGATCCTTCTAAGAATCTTGTTTGTTGCTTCCTCAAAGATGTTTTCTCTTACGTATTTTCCCTGAGTAATTTCTCCCATTTTAAGAATGTTTCATTTTCCCTATTAAACCAGAGGGCAGAAGGCTGTGGTGGTGATGTTTTCACATTAGTTGTCCTTTATTTCCTTCTGCAGGAAAGACAGATTGCACTTGCAGGCCGCATAATTAATAATCACTTATCAAAGGAATATGAGAATAACAGATATTTGGAGAGACTGCTAGAATAGATCTCTTGAAGTCCCTACTTGTATCTTAAAGAGAACTATAGTCCTTAACTTTTCTTAAAAGATACCACTTTATACTAAAATGATTTATAATCCTTTTGGTATATACCCAGTAATAGAATTGCTGAGTCAAACGGTATTTCTGGTTCTAGATCCTTGAGGAATCACCACACTGTCTTCCACAATGGTTGAACTAATTTACATTCCCACCAACAGTGTAAAAGTGTTCCTATTTCTCCACATCCTCCCCAGCATCTGTTGTTTCCTGACTTTTTAGTGATCACCATTCTAAGTGGCATGAGATGGTATTTCATTGTGCTTTTGATTTGCATTTCTGTAATGACCAGTGATTATGAGGTTTTTGTTCATGTTTCTTGGCCACAAACCAACCCAAATCCCTATCAGTGATGTACTGGATGAAGAAAATGTGACACATATACACCATGAAATACTATGCAGCCCCTAAAAAAATGAGTTCATGTTCTTTGCAGGGACATGGATGAAGCTAGAAGCCAACTTTCTCAGCAAACTAATAAGGAACAGAAAACTCAACATTGCATATTCTCACTCATAAGTGGAAGTTGAACAATGAGAACACATGGACACAGGGAGGGGAACAGCATACAACAGGGCCTGTTGGGAGCCAAGGGAGGCAAGGGGAGAGAGAGCATTAGGACAAAGACCTAAAACCTAGATGACAGGTTGATAGGTGCAGCAAACCACAATGTATGCCTATGTAACAAACCTGCACATTCTGCACATGTATTCCAGAACTTAACAATAAATATATTCACTAAAGCCATAGTTTCCAGTTTAATAACAAAAATACATTAACATAAAAAGAACACCACGGAAGTTATTAATTGCTACCAGGACTTGATGCCACAGCTTGCTCAGATAATCACTGTAGGCTAGCATCATTTTCCACTTCCTGTTGGCCAAGAAGTAGTTTTAGTGATTAGCATGACACCAACCTCTTCCCTAGTTCACAGTTGTGTACTCATGTCTACCTCTGGACACATGTTGAACTGCCTCTTACAGGCTCCCAGGTGGCTCAGCAAGCAGTAATGGCTTACTCTACTCTTGAGAATCTATTATTCCTGCTACTTCTAGAAAGCAAATGTTTCCCTTTATTCTAGTCTCAATTCTCTTGCCTCTGCATTACATTCATAAAACGCCTTCTTTACCTCTGCTCTTTTTTTGTTCTCCTCTTTTGCCTTTAAATATTACAAGAATCAGTCACAACTAATTACATCTAGAATTGCAGGTGACATAGTATAAGCTGGGAACTCAACCACAGTGCTTCCATGAAGGCATTGTCTGCCTGTGTGGCTCTGGCACCTCCTGCTGGTACACTTCTGCTGCCTCTAGTACCTGATGTACTCCTTTGTGACATACAGCCCACTCATGATATCCCAAATCTGCCACAGCAGGCAATATTCTTAACCTTACTAAGCAAGCTCTTCCCTTAGAATATAACGGCAAGGCTTAAATTATAAAGTAGACTAAAGTTCCCAATTGATGAGATTCTGTCCTATTTTTGCAGCTTCCATTCCAATATTTTCCTTTTTCCTTTTGCCAGCCTCTACCATGTAGTATTTTTAAAATTTTGCTCCTTTTCTCACTCTCAGATAATTCGTTATTGCTTAAGTATGAATTAATCAGTGAAGTGTTACCTCTCTTAGGATGATTTGCCTTTTAAAAGCACATCCTTGGGAGCAGAAAAATTCAAAGAACTGGTTTTCTAATGGGGCATTTCAGGATATTTGACATTCCTATTTTTGCTGGTTATAATTCTTCATCTTCAAATGACTCTCCTGGAAACACCTGCTGATTTTGCTGGCTCTGAGGCAGTGCTGAGCAATGAAAGGAGAGTGGCTTGTGTTCATGCATAACTAAGTTCCAGTACTGAGTTGACCCAGGATGAGTACGGGATTAGTCAATTATTTAAATGTATTGCACCTTGGTTTCCTGATTTCTATGATTATCTGAACCAGGATATAATAATGATAAAGGAAATAATGTGGAATAATTTATCGTCTGAGCCAGGAACTTTTCACAGTGAAAGAGACTATCACTAATAGTTACACTAGGGTAATCCTTGAAGTATAGTCTCTCTACTTACAGTTTAAAATAAAATCATTTATATAATTTAATCTTCTACTGTGAAGATTAAAAGAAAGAATTTACACAAACTATGTTGCATTGAAATATTAATCTCATTCCCAAAAATTACTCCTAGCTTCTAAAACAACACTACAGATACCAACATTTTAAAACAAGGATTGAATTAAATACCTTTGTCATTACAAAGACGATGCCTCATTAAAAAATTATTGTTAGAATTTGTGTATTTGCCAATGTATATATGTTTTCCCCCATTATCATCTAAGACAAAATATAATAATTTAAAAATTAGTAAAATAACATTTTAAATAATTTTAATATGTTTAGGGTGAATGAACTTACAGTAACTTAAATATTCTGCAGGTCTTTCACCTCAGACTCCTTTCAATTCAAACGAAAAGATTATTCCAGTGATTTTTAAATGTTGTTTTATTCTTATTTTCTTAATACCATTTGAATTTGATCTCTTAGAATCTATATATCTTATAGAAACTAACACGTAATTATTATAAGCCTCAGATAAAAAATTGTTCAGGACATTATGGAAAATAAAAAGTATCACCTTTGTTTTCCTTAGTTCTATGTATTATATTTTTTAAATACAACTTTTCAAAGATTAATTCTAAAGATCTCACAGTTTTTATATCCACCTCCCCCACTGAAGGAGAGTTTCCAGCTAACTGATGCTGTGAATTATTATTATTATTTTTTACTTAATTTTTAAAGATAAACCAAAATTTTGACTTCACTGGGAATTTTATAAAAATAAATGTGCAACACGTTTATTTTTTGTATCATTGGCACTTTGTATCATTGGCACTGTTATAAATGAAAGAATATTTAAAGTATACTTACCAGGCAATGGTTTTGTTTGGGTATGCCATATATTTTGGGGATGCCATATATTTTGTTTGGGTATGCCTCTTTAATTTTTAAATAATATTCTTATATTTCAGCCATTGCACTAAATTTTATAATGTTGGCATTTCCATGCCTCGTTTTTGTTTTCTTCATAGAAATCTGTGCTAAGTTTTGTAGCAATTTCCATAGAGCAATGTTTCCCAAAGTGCATGATGTTAATATGTGTTGTGAACACACATATATGCACATGTTTCCATAATCAAATCAGCCTGGGCAGATGTTGCGCTCCGACATCTTTTTTTGGGGAATCATAGATCCTCTTTATCACAGAACATCTTCAAGGCCAGAAGAATACATTTCCACTTTGGGATTTGCTTTTATACAATTTTGCTAAACACTGTACACATCAAGGGTTTTAAATAGGGTTTCTTTAATATGCTTAGAAATATAGTTGTATTTCCCATGGGTTCACTACTGTGATTTGGAAAATACTGATTGCAAAAATTCTTTCATACTGAGTCTAATAATTTTTAGTTTAACAGAATGAATTGGAGTTAATTAAAGAGAATAAAGATAAAAAACTTTTTCAAGTTTGGAGTTTTGAGATGAAGAATTTTTTAGTTAATTATTTTTAGGAAGTTGATGCTTTCCCATTTGTGTATGAAATTCTATATACCTTAATATTTGCCATTGAGAAAATCATGTGCTGGCTTAACATCAATGCTATCACATTGATACCTGATGCCTCCCTTGAAATGGCTCTGGAATATTAATTTTCTAACACTCACTTTATATCACAATATAATAGCTGGTCATCTAAAAGAGGGGGCAGTTTTTGAATAATTCATTATGAAAATGTGTTTGGCAATTTTACTTTAAACACAATACTGGAAACTATCCTATTTGGTACTGGCCTTATAAAGTTTAGGACATATGGGATAGGATAAATACATCTGAAAAAGCAAAGAAATGTACTTAAATTAAAAAAAAAAGATTTTAAGAAGTGAAGAATAAATATACCTTTGTAAGAGTGTTGATATGGGTCTAGATTTCTCATTACCCATAAGAGACATCTTGGACCACTTCCTACTTATGCTCAATTGCCAAAATTCCTCACTCACTTCTATAATGAAACACTTTGAGTGGATACTCTCTAGGACCCTCTCATCACTGAACACTCACATCATGTAGCCAAGATTGATCATCATTTCTTGGTCTTGATCATATCGGGCTCTTACAGATTCTTAGTGGTCTGGACCACACCTCCCTCTGTATATAGATATAAAATTCTATGAAATTTATGAAGAATGGTCAGGATATCTAGGGAAAAAGCTTTATCAAATATTTACATATTGAATTTTTCTTTCTAAATCATTCAAGCATATGAGCAAATTGTGTTTTTGAGAATAATCATTTAATATTCTATTATCCCTTTATTTTTTGCTTTTTTTAAGACAAGGTTTGTCATGCAGGCTAGAGTGCAGTAGCATGATCAGGGCTCACTACATCCTCCACATCGCTGGGCACAGGTGATCCTCCCATCTCAGCCTCCCTAGTGGCAATACATAAAATATTTGTATTGTTGACACTTGTTGTAAATGATAGAATGTTGAAAGCATACTCACCAGGCAATGCCTCATATATTATGTTTGCGTATGCCTGCAGACATGCACCACCATGCCCTGCTAATTTTTAAAAAATGTTTGTACAGACAGGGTTTTGTCATGTTTGCCAGGCTGGTCTCCAACTCCTGGGCTCAAGCGATCTACCCACCTTGGCCTCCCAAAGCGCTAGGATTACAGGTGTGAGCCACAGAGCCAGGCCTGTTTGCTAATTTTATTCATAGAGAATCTTTAGTATTTTTCACATCTTAAATAAGGGACTGGAGAATTTTCGTGAATGATTTCTACTGTCAGAAATATTCATTTTTAAAATAAAATTATTCACAGGTTCAAAGCACTTTTATGCAGTACTTATGCACATGTTTGACTCTCAGAGAATATTTTCTGAATATGTGAACAAATACATAAAGTATTATTTATTGCATACATTATTCTACTAATTTTAAATTTCAAATACTCATAGCTTCTATGTAGGAATGATTTGTAGGAGTTAGTATTCACTAATATTTTTCTTCCTCCCAAAAATGATCTCACAAATTGTTTGGTCACTGCTGTAGCCAAATGGAATCTAGACTATAATAGCAGATGAGTAAAAATAACCAACACAATTATCATCATAAACAAACTAGAAATTTAAATCTAATTTTTAAAAATGAATATTCAGAGTAATTAGAGAATGACCCCCCCCATATCAACATTTTTTCAATGCTTCCAATATTGTAGAACAGAGACCGTGAGGAGAATGCTGAGTTGATAAAGCAGGCCTTTCTTATCTGAAGGTATTATTTCATATACATGGCTTTCAACTTGTGCTTGCTTTTGGGTAACAGAACATATTGTATGAGTCCTTAATACTGTATCTGGCTCATAAGGAATACATTCTGTATCCCAGCTGAAGCAGTGTAGTCTACAAGAAAAAATGACAGCCAGCAAAGAGTAGGGCAAGTCCACGAGTAGCTGTTTAGGAAGCTCACCTCAGCTGATGGGTGAGTGGCATTGAACAGAGTTCATTCATTAGACAAGTTTAGGCCATAGAAAAACTGCGTATTTAAAAACTGTACTTCAAACCTTAAAATGACAATTCCTCTATGCCAAATAAGTGACTGCATTTTTCAATATCTACTCTCTTGTGATTAGAGAAAATTCCATGCTTTTGTAACTATTCACCCCTTTTCTTTATTTTACTTATTAAGAGAAAAAACAGAGCAAATTATTTCCAAGACAATTGGGAGAATTTAATCTAATAATGGTTCTATTAGCAACCTGGTTAGGTCATACTTATTAAAATGAATAGACCCTTGTCTTAATACCCTCAGCAAATTAATGACTTTTTCATACGTTTTTCTTTAAGAATTAAGAAATGTAGAATTGTTCTTTTTTTTTACGTGTGTGCCTTACAAAGGTAATTCTAAAAATATTGTCACTAATAAGAATTCAAAGCAGTGTAGCGTTTGTTAGCTGCTTTTTCTGTACACCAAGAATGAGCAGTCAGCATTGTTTACTCATCCTCTTGCTTTAAAAGACTCAGATATATGTTTGACATGAATATTGCTTACAATAAACCATGACATTTAAAACAGTCTATTTTTATTGTTCTTCCCTCTTTAACATCAAAATGTAAACACAAAATGTAGAAAGATTTCTTCCCTAGGCTTTCACCCAAAGGTCATTTTATTTTATTTTCCTTCACTATTTTGATTTTCTTAGCAATGTAAGGAATTCATGTTGCTTTTATTTTGCTTGTTTTTCATTCTCAGCAACTTTTGCAATGTATTTCTTTTGTATCTGTCTTCTGCTTTAAAACTGATAGACAGTGGTATCTATTTGAGCTGGAGAGTCCTTGTCTGAACTATGTCTGTAACATCCACATCACCAGACATCCACAACCAGAAAGACTGTTCTTCCTCCAGGATGAATTATTTTGCATTACAAGGTTTGTGCCCAAGCATATGTATGAACAATGAATAATTAAGGGTGTTTTATGATTTTCCCTATCCAGTCTTTGGCACATATATATTTGGATGGATAATGAATTGGGTTTTGTTTGTTTGGTTTGGTTTTTGTTTTCAACCCTCTGCTTAGCCCACCAAATAAGCCTTATAAAGATGTGCTGTTAAGGTGATGAAAAGTATTGTTGACTTCTTTACTCTCCCTCCCTGAGTGTTCTAGAGAGTGGAAGTTAAAAATCACATGCTTCTGAGGTTTACAGGCTTCTATGGTATGAGAGAGTCATAGGGATTGGTGGAGACGCTTCTTACATTTTGTAAGGTCATGCATTCTCGTAGGATCACGTAAGATTCCCAGAGGAGAATTATTACATTTCCCCCTACAAGAGGATGATAAACAGAAATGATGACTTCTTTACTATTGAAGGACTGGCAGTCCACAGCAAACGAATTCCAAGAAAGCCAAGATAGCAAATGGTGTTACCACTGGCCCACCACATTTATATTCCCAAACCTTCCACGCACCTATATTCACATTCAAATAGTATTAAGTTACAAGCAGTTCCCATTGGTCTCCAGGGTTTTTTAAAAATTGTTATTAGATAGATCAGTCTTCATAAACAGCATTCACAGGTTTAAGTTTCCTGTCCTTTGGTAGTGACTTGTCACCTTCCTGAAGAGTCATTACTGATGGCAGACAACCTATTTCTTTTTGGTCATTTCAAGAGATCCATTTTTTTTGTCTTTTCTCTCTCAGAACTTATAATGAAGTATCGTATTGTAGACGTATTTGTCTGACCCAAGGGGATGGGTGGGTGTCACCTGAGGACATGCCCTGTGTGTCAAGTGTCTGTGAATTCTTGACATCTAGGATGGTGCCAAGCACAAAGTTGATACTCACAAATGTAGAAATAAATGCTACTATGTAGGTAGTATTTTATCTGATCCTTACAAAACCCGAGGAAGAAATTCAGAAGTTACAAAACTCAGTTTTATGAATAGGAACACTGAGATTCAAGAAAGTTTAAATTCTTACCTGAGGTCACAGCTAATACAAACCAGATTTTAGTATTTGAAATGAAGTCTTCTTGACTTCAAAATCATTCACTATTCCGTCCTCCACATGTCTACCCTGACTTCATGCGAACTCTTCTTTTGGAAAAATTGGAATATTTATTTGAGTTGGTTATAGGGTGTAACTAAAGTTTTCCCACTGGTGTTTTAGAACCCAAAAGGACATATTTCTCTTTTATTTCTGAGAGGCATATATTGAGCAGATATTTTCATTTAGAATGCCTTTGTGATTTCTTTGCATGCTTTTTAATTTATGTTTTAAATGATCTGAAAGTAAAAGATATTATTTTAAATACTTTCACATAATGATGTCTTTGTTAAAAGTGTATCTTTTTTTTTCCCTACAGTAAAAGGCTAGCCCAAATCAAATCAATTTAGTCTAGTTTTTGAATTTGTATTATATAAGGTGGTAGGCAAAAGAAAGACAAACCTGTACGTTAAATATTATATATGTGAGAACCAGTAAAGATTCGAACAGAACAATGAGACCCACGTTCTCTCTCCCAGAAAATAATTTAAAAAAGAAAAAACTACTGATGTGCAGATTCTTCTAGAATCTGACAGAGGCCGTATTTTTAAAGTCACTAACACTCTTAATATTCAAAACACACATGGAAAAGAGCAGCAAGTCAGTAGAAAGTAAAAGAAAATGAATAACAGGAGTAAACCTCAACCACAAAATGGAAAGTGTCTGAGGTCTACCAGATATGCCATAAACTGGATCTATGTTTAGCGTGAGATGAGAACAGTCTGGCATCAATAACAATATCCTACTGTATGATCATTGTCAGTCACTGAATGCTTTCTTCCCTTTCAAATAAAGGACTCAGCATTGTCACATTTTGCCTTTCATTTTGTTGTTGTTTAGTAGAATGACCGTACTTCCTGGAAAACTAGAGACTCCCAAGGAAATTGATTCCCTTTTATTCTCCCAAACTCCTTTATATCAAGTATTGAATAAAGTGAAGCAAAGAGTCATTTGACCAAATCTTTCAAAGTTATTATCTGTCTTCTCTATATATTATTTTAGGCAATCATTGATGATGGAAAAATAATTTTCTAAAGAAATTTCAGAGAAGCACAAAATTCTTTTGTTTTTTAATTCAAAACCCTGTATTTGAATATCAACAGTTCAAATGAGAAATCTGAAACCAAATATTGGTATTTTGTACAGCAAACTGTGTTTGCTGGTTTTGTCCTTAAAGAAATAGCACTAACTAGGCGTTAGGCATAAGTAAGAGAGAGAGGCTAGGTAACCTCAATGCAGCCTAAAATCCTTTCCAGGTATGGGTTTTAGGCTGTTGTGGCCATCAGGGCTTGGGAGGAAACACACAGGTGCCCCAGTTTTAGGGCATATCCAATAAACGTTTGGATATGCCCTAAATATCCCAGCTTTAGGGATGTTTATTGGATATGTCCAAATGATGCAACTTCAGCAAAAGACTACCTTGAGTTTGTGATTTGGTCAGTGAATTCTATGCAGGGGTCTGGAGACAGGCTTTGGGTACCTCAATCTTAACTAAGCATCCTGTGGTTCCAAGTGAGGAGGAGTTTAGGTAGATAGACCCAGAGCTGCTCCTTGTCGCAGTGGGAAAACAAACAGTCAGTGGTTACGACAGCGATAAAGAAGGATGATGCTTTCTTACAGCTTCACTTTAATTTATTGTGAGTTCTTTGTAACTTTTCTTTCTACTGATATGACATACATTTGAAAATAATCAGTTCTCCTTAGCAATTTATCAATGATATGGCAAGGATTCACTAAGGAGTGATAAACAGGCAGGATGTTTTGTCAACAGCTGGATATACGTTAATCAGCTCCTGGAACACCAACAATTTAAATTCAAATAGATTTCTCACTGAGCCTGAGATCTAAAGCCCTGTGATTCTTCTTCTGTTTATTGGATTAATCTAGATTTTAAGTTCCTTTGTTCTCAACTCTTGGGAATCCCTCTACTATTTTTTTTCTTTGTTTGGCTGGCTTAGTTGGAATAGAAAAAAGCGTGGTTGATTTCTTTTGAAGTGTTATCTGTGTGACCTCATACTCAACTGTGGGAATAACAGAAAGGCAGAAATGGGGAAATAAAACCTTGTTACCAAATGAGAATTCTGCATCTCACCGAAGTATGGAATGGTACATTTACTCATATTTCAGGCACCTCAATTAGACATTCATTATTTGTAGCACTTATGTAACTCTGAGTTATTCAGGCTGGGAGAGAACATTGCAATCTTTCTTTATCCTTTTCTTTATTATATGACATCTTATATCTAAAAAAAAAAAAAAACCCTGTCTGCTGCATGTAAAACTGAACTATACATTTTAGGCAAAATGACATGAATTAAACAAAGGTGACCTAGTTCATTTGGCTGTGTCTTGTCAAAGAAGCAATCTGAACAAATAGGCTAAGATGAATTCTATTAGAGTTGAAATACGGACCAAGATACCAACATTGTTCCCTTCAGCCATGGCCCTTGTATATAGTTCTAATGTACAGTAATACAGGTCAGGACCTGGAAAGGCCTAATTGACAAGAATAAGTATTAAAATCAGACTTGAAATGCTGCTCAGATTACAGAAAATGAGGGAGCCAGGCATTTAAGAAGCATACATTGAGCTGAGCACATACCACCACTAAAGATTCATTTGCATATGGGATTAAAACATCTGTAAAGTTGACCAGGGAACTTTTTAGGGACTCGGAGGTGGGGCATCATTATGACACAAGGCATTGTTTGTCTGAAGCACATCAGTGAGTGTCCCCAGCCATAAATCTGGACATGGTTCAGGTGGCATCTGAGTATAAATCAGAAGAAAATAGGTACTTGCCTTACTCGATGAAAATAATTATTGGTTTTTTTTTTTGAAGGGGGCATCAATAATTTAACAAGTGTTTATGGTTTACTTTGTCTTCAGAACACATTGTAGTCTATGTCAGCATTGTCTTAAAAAATATGTGGTGAGCCATATATGTAATTTTCAATTATGCAATATCTGCATGAAAAAAACTAAGAAGAAACAGGTGAAATACATTTTTTATGTTTTATTTAACCTAAAGTATTAAAATATTGTCATTTTGATATGTAATCAATATAAATCAATTTACTATTTTACAATTTTCATACTAAGGTTTTAAAATCTGGTGTGTATTTTACATTTATAGTACATCTTGGTTCAGAAGCTAAGTTTCTATCAGAAATACTTAATACTAAATACTCTGTATTTAGATTTAACAACATTTATGGCTTAAATACTAGATGTGTGTGATCAAATTTCTCTCAAAATATGTAAAATATTCTCCAATAAATGAATTAATTATCAGTTTAAAATATAAATTTAAATTATTTAACGTAAAATAGCACATTTAGCTCTGCAGTCTCTCAGACATGTGTTAGTCCTTCTAGAAACATGACAAGTCTCAGGAGCCACAGGTATTAGCACCTGAGCCTGTAGAGGTGGTGACCCTGGGGATGTGCAGGGCATAATCATATGCAGTAGAATTAATCTTTGGGGAGAGTCAGAATTCACTTGTAGCCTGGTGGTGGCAATGGAGTGACGAAATTATAATAACTGGGGTGTCAGAAAGAGGCTATGTGCTTAACATCAATTTGCAGGAAGGTTTCATTTTATCAGGAAAAGCAACAATGGCAGAGACAAGAATGGGGTAGCTATTCTTTAGCACTGGAAAACCTTCAGCAAAGCCCAGGGCTTGGGGGTTCCCTCTGGGTGCCTGAGATGCAGCATTCAGCACTAGCTCCAGGCTTTGGGCAGCTGTGGGAGCCAGAGACCAAGTGCAGTCCCTGGCTTGGCATGGGATTAAACAGCGTAAGCAGTGTCCAGAAGTATGTGTTAGAGTTAATGAAGAATAGGAAGTATGTGGATCACAGCTCTAGGGACTGTAAAAGAAAACTGCTTTTGCCACTGCCCTCCAGCCTGGTGACAGAGCAAGACTCCATCTAAACACACACACACACACACACACACACACACACACACACACACACACATACACACACACACAGTGCTTTCAGTTAAGGCATTTTATTTGTTGTTGAAGAAGACAGGACTCTAGTATATGTCTTACTTTTCCAGAACATGTTATAAACTGATGTTTCTTGAGATTGTATTGGGGTATATTCAGCAAGTCTCTTTCACCCTGTTCTAGAGACAGCTGCCACTACTGTTGAGGGTAAGAAGTTGGTATTCATTGATTTGGACAGCTGAAAGCAAATCCCTTTAGATGGAATCAGATTGACTCAAAGCATTAGACATTTTCTCCCTGTGCAGAGTGTGCTAAATGCCCTTGGATAGTGTGTTTCATGCACTTGGTTTCAGCAATATGGACCTGGATTAATTACTCTGGCATTGTCTAAACCCTATAACTATGTAGAAATAATATAATATCCTATAATATCCACATATCTGAACACTGTATGCAACCTTCAGTTTTTTATCACAGTAAAAAGTCTGTTCAAATTGTTGCATATGCATAATTTCTATTGCATTTAGAGGGACTTCTAATGAAGTTGATAGGAAGACATTGTTTAATAATTACAAGAAAATGCATACTTCAGCAAGGATAATATACCTCATTAATAATAAAAATTATTCAATTATTTCTCTACTGAAACATATCAGTGTCATAAATAACATGATCCTAAAGGATATCAGCTGTGATTAAAAGTCCCAAAGTGGAGATTAAAGTATTAGTAAACACAGGGGTACGTATAAATTTGCAGAGGTAGAGACTGAAATACAGATAAATAACTTCCCCAATGTGTCAGTTGTATGTAGTGAAGCCATGATTAAAAAACTAAGGCCTCTGTGTGTTTTTTCATAATGAGGTGCTAACTATAATGTGAATGCTCCAAAGCTGTCAGAATAAACCAAAAGAGGCATGATGTATTATATCAATAATTCATCCAGAAAAATAATAGAAGTACTTCAAAGTAGCAAAAATTGACTCCAAACACCATTTTCATGTGTATAAAGCAAAAATAAAATTTGATCTTTGAAAACACCTATTCTAAATAATTTAATATACTGTAATTTTAATATCAATTATGTACTGCCTTATATATTCATCAAGTTCTGCTCAAAAATGCAACATCTCTGTATATGACCTGCAGCTTTGTATGCTATAGACAGGGTAGTCAGAGAGAGTAGAAAGCAAGGGCACCCATTGCCTTCGAAGCATTTTCAGTGAAAATTTTAAAGAAAAAATGCTAATCACAGGCATAATGTAAGTATATGAATATAACTAGTTTTCCCTAAATCTGAACATGGATAATAAAATAGAAATATCATGATAAAGAGAAATTTCTACATTATATAGCTTTGTAAAAACTAGAATATAATTAGTAAATGTTTTAAATAAGGATCAACTATGTTGATGGTATGTTAAACAATTCAGTTCTGTATATCAACATTTTGTCAACACTTGGCTCTGAGTTTACTTAGTATTCCCCACAGTACACTCTGACCTAACAAATCAACATTCATGGTACACAACGTTAAAAGTACAGAACATGTTATTGTTAAGATGAGGATTCTCATGTACACATGAATAAAACTGTTCTTGGGGAAATCTAGCAAGAAAGTGTGAAGTGGGATGGAGAAGTCAAGTCAGTGTGCCAGTGTCATGGAATGTAACCTTGGATCAGATCCCACAGGGAAGCTCTTGAAATAAGTCACATGTCAGAGCTGTCTGAAACAGGGCTAGAAGCTGGAGTCTTTTTATGCCTAAATCTATTAGACATTGGTTAATTTTCCCGATTTCCCAGCTACCCTATATTCAGGCGAGATGGGTTCTGGCAGCCTGAGGGTTGTCTGCAAACAAAATCACATGGATTCTAGCTATTACTTGATAAAGTTCTGCATTTTCACACCTTATGCCCCAGCAATTTCCGATAGGAAGATATCCCAGAAAAATGCCTGCACATGTTTATGGGAAGATGTGTATTTAAAATATGCAGAGAAGCACTGTGTATTGTATAGCAACCCCAAAATGAAAACAACCTGAATGTCCATGAGCATCATCACTATTAGAAGAGTACACTACATATTATATAATGCAATTCAATTTGAAATTCAAAGGGAATACACTACAAATAAACATACAAGAAACAAAAAAATCATAATGTTGATTAAGTCACAGAAGAATACGTACAATGTGATTTCAGTTACATACAATCCCCAAAAAGGTAAAACAAACAGATATGCTTTAGAAATATATGCATATGTGATAAAACCATAAAGGAAAAGAAGGGCATACTTTATAGAAAGTGAAGAATATTGGTTACTTCCAAGTTGCAGGGTGGGAGATGGTGTCACAGGACCACCAGGTTTGTAGAGTGGCTGTGCAGTAACAGACAAACACACTGAGACAGCAGGTTTTGCAACAGAGGAAGACTTTAATGATTATAGGGCAGCTGAGCAAGGACAGGAGAAGGATCCTCACATCCATCTCCTTGAGGAGTTTTTAAGGGCTGGAGGTTTTGAGGTGATTGTTGAGGGTGGAGGGGCTGTAAAATCGGGGTTGTTGATTGGTTAGGGTAAGAGCGATGAAATCATCTGGATGTGGAAACTGAATTTTTTTGTCAGCTTCTTCTGGGGGTACTTCAGACCAGCTGTTATCAGTAATTCCACCAGTATGTAGGATCATGAAAGAATATCTCAAATAGAAAACCTCACATTTCACAATGTTTGAGATATTTCCATAGAGTGATTAGCAAGAAACTATATAATCTTGTGATGGGATCCACATGATTCTGGATAACAGGCAACAAACAGGTCAGAGAGCAAGCTAACCAATGATTAATGCTGAATGTGTGGCAATCTTGGATTAGTTTCATTTCTCTCCCTCCTTTCTTTGCTGGTTAATTTTATAAAGTTTATAGGGATGGTTTCAATTTTATTGAGGAACAATACATTAGAAGCTTCAAAAATGCTGATTGCTAATTCTCTGTTGTTTTAAATTAGTTGGTGGACTTATTTATAGATTGATCATATGCTTTCATTAACTTATAAAAAGTCATCAAAAATTTGTAAGGACAACTTTATTATCCAGTTTTAGAGAGAGGAAGAGAGAGAGAGAAACAGAGAGTCGTGCATTCCCTATGGTTTCGTCATTCATTATATATTCACTCAGCAAATGGTTGAGTGCTGACTAGGAGCAGGGAGCTATTGTAGATCAAGATATGAAGATGAAGGGGATCTAGTTTCTGAAACACAGTTCTGTAATTAACAAAATGATGCAACAGTGTAGGGACTTAGAGATTTGCCTATGACTTCCTAAATTAGAAACATAGCTTGTCCACTTAAAAGCTGAATAACCTTAGAAAACCTTATTGATTTCACTAAAAATCAATTTACTCATCTATACCATGGAGATAATAATGCCAACTACATTATTCACTTCGTGAGGATTACTTGAGTTAATACATGTAATGTACTTCAAGCCAAGCTCAGAGGCAAGTGAAGCACTCATTAGGCAAACATTCTTTTTTTATTACATATGATTTTGATTGCACTGGAAAAAGATGGGCCAGTTTCACCTTTAAGAAAAACCTAGATGGCTGGGGGCGGTGACTCACACCTGTATTCCCAGTACTTTGGGAGGCCGAGGTGGGAAAATCATCTAAGGTCGGGAGTTTGAGACCAGCCTGCTCAACATGGAGAAACCTTGTCTCTCCTAAAAATACAAAAATTAGCCGGGAGTGGTGGCTTGTGCTTCTAATCCCAGCTACTTGGGAGGTTGAGGCAGGAGAATTGCCTGAACCCAGGAGGTGGAGGTTGCAGTGAGCTGAGATTGTGCCACTGCACTCCAGCCTGGGCAACAAAAGCAAAATACTCAATTAAAAAAATTTACTAGTTTTCCGTTGTGATTATTGAGGTATACAGGATGCAAAAGTGCTCTGAACGGACCAAGTGGCATATATGCAAAGAATGGAATTACCGAAGAACAAGGGAAAGGGTGTTCAAGGTGATGGAGAAGAGAGAATATGGGAGGTGGCAGGAGACCGTGATAGCATGTGGGTCTGTCTGATAAATGTGCATTTTGTCTTGGAGGTACTTATAATACATAGGAGATTTTAAACATGGAAATAGCAGAATCAGACTATTTCAGTAATAACCAAGTATGCCTTATGAAGGATGAACTGAATTAGGACAAAGATGTTAGCAGAAGACCACTAATAGCTATTTCAAGTGAAAAATGTCGATGGATTAAAGTAAAACATGGTATAAGGAAAGAAAACAGATGAAACAGATATTTCTGTAGAATTATTATATTCCATAATGGCATCAGAGATACAAAAAAAGAAGCTAAATTATCCTGCAGAACAAACGATACCTGAATCTAAATGATTTACAAAAGGAAGGTTTAGTCCTCACTAAGATACATCCTGGCTGGGTTGCAGCGTTCAAAATGTGTGTGTTTGTTCAGTGCCATTTATTATCTCTTTCTCTGTCACTGTTGACAAGATAGAGATACAAATTGTTCAAAATATTTCAGGTATAACTATGTATACATTTGTTACATGAATTATCACAACCTTAAATCTTTTACTTATATTGTCTTAACCATTTTTGCCACACAAAAGCAATTCATACGACAATTAAATTGATATTTTTGGCGGGTGTGGTGGCTCACAGCTGTAATCCCAGAATTTTGGAAGACAGAGGCGGGAGGATCCCTTGAGCCTAGGAGTTTGAGACCAACCAGGGCAACATGGCAAAAACTGCCTCTACTAAAAATACAAAAATTAGCCAGGTATCACAGCACATGCCTGCAGTCCCAGTTACTTTTGGAGGCAGAGGGACAAGAATGACTTGAGCTAGGGAGGCAGAGTCTGCAGTGAGCAGTGATCTCACTGCTGCATTTCAGCCTAGGTGACAGAGCCAGACCCTACCTCAAAAAAAAAAAAAAAAAGATAGTTTTTATGGCAGTGTCTGAAACAGACACAATCTGACAAAATTTAACACTTTTTCATTGTTTTTGACACAGGGTCTGGTTCTGTTAAGCAGGCTGGAGTGCAGTGGTGTGATCTCCTCTCACTGTAGCCACCACCTTCTGGGTTCAAACAATCCTCATGTCTCAGCCTTTCGGTAGCTGGGATTCCAGATTTGCACCCTCAAGACCCAGCTGTATTTTTTGGCATTATTAGTAGAGATGGGGTTTTGCCATGTTGCCCAGGATAGTCTTGAACTCCCGGGCTCAAGCAGTGTTCCTGCCTCAGCTTCCAAGATGTTGGAATTACAGGCAGAAGCCACTGTGCTTGGTCTATAATTTAACACTTGTATCAAGTGTAATTATGACGTGAAATATTTCTGATTAACAACTGACAATGTAATTAATGCAATAAGCTTTATTTATATTTTATGGGAAGATATTATTTTTGTTACATTCTATATTAATGAACAAATTACATTGTCATTGCCCTCGTGGAGATTTCTGGCAAAAAGCAAATTTAATTACCCAAATTTTCAAACTCAACTAAGAGTCCCAGGAAGCCTTCAACCTATTCTAATCATTTTCTCATATTTGAACAGCTGCAAGAAAATATTTTTGAGTATATTATATGAGCTAAATTATATTTCAGGTGGTGGAGAGTATAGATAAATACGCTCTTTCATACAAACTAATCCTTTCATTTTCATTAATTATTTTTGGGATTCATATGAACCATGTCACTTGAATTCATATAATGGAAATGGTGATATGCAATGTGTCCAGACTGTGTTTACTGTGGTTAGAACTTACCTCTCCTCCTGTGAATTAAGTATTTGTTTTAGACCAATTCCTTTGAGTTGCTTTCCTTTTTAAGTGAAACAGAAAAGGAAGTCTCTAGAATCTGGCAACCTTCCCTTGACTAAAAATGAGTTTCCATAGCTTTACCATAAAATCTATGGTAACCCATATTAAATATTAAAATATTCTTGTTTGACCTGTTGATGTCATTCCCTAGGTGGCATCTCCTTAAAGACATTATTATATTCCCTTTTTATTTGTGTACACAGCATCTAATATTATGTCCAGCATAGAATATGTGTCTAATAAATGTTTATTGGTTGAAAGACAGCAACCTGTATCCAAAGTATTTTTATGCACATTTGAGTTTAGTATCTTCTGAATTGTTATGTTGTTTTATACATGACTACATGTATATTAAAATAAGAAAACTTCCAAAGAGCTTGAGTAGCACTAAGATTAATCATTTTCAAAGATATCAGAAGACAATGAGTGAAAATACTGTAACTGTACTTCAAAACTCTGCAGGGGTATGACTAAATGCAGCTGACTCCCCCACACAAAATTACCATAGTGGTTAACAGTGTGAAATTTTAGCCTAATTACCTAGGTCTGAACCTGTCTCTGCTACTAACTTGTTGTGTAATTTTTGTGCAAATTACCTAAATTTCTGGACCTTTATCTCCCCACTTTTAAAATGGGCATCACTGATAATTGTACCTATCTCACAGAGACATTTTCAAGATTAAATGAGTTTAGTTGTGGATAAAATTTAGTATAGTTCCTGGTATATCATAATTTCTATTTAAGAGTAGTTATGAGACCTAAGAAAATCTGTTAAATAAAAAAGTATGATAAGATATAATATTACCATACTAACATACTACATTAATAAACATGGAATCAGTTCTAATTCTAAATGTAGAAAATGCATTTGGAATTATTAGTAATGAATATGATCTATTCGTTTTTAATAACTGTATTTTTCCACTCTTAGGTATTCATCACTCAGGATTCTAGTTATGAATAATAGCAATGCTAGCTATTCAAACAGAAAGGGACTTATTTAAGGGACTTTTTTTTACTGAAGTTTCTGAACAGCTACAATCAGATTTGAAATGCCACTGGCAAGACCACCTACATCTCCCAGAGCTTCTCAGTGAAGCCAGCACTGCTATACCACTACACAGCAGTGGGTATAGCAGTGCTATATGATTCTGGCACTGTGTACCAAGTCCTCCAGGGTGCCCTGGGAAGACCAGCTGGCTCTGACACTAGCCTTGTCAGAAAATCCGTTTGACATAGAAATGGCTTCTTCTCTCTAGAATCATAGTCTTGTGTTTGGCTTTCTGTTGGGCAAAGTTTAAGTCAAATACCTTTACTTTAGCTGCAAGGGAAGCTGAGAAAATGAACCTTGGAAATTCCCCCAAGGATATGGGTTGTTCAAAGCTGCTTCCTGGCCACCAGAATGTCCTCAGGCACAGATGTATTAATTAGAAGAGAATTCATTGAGAACCATAAATAAGAACTCATGGGTCCTTATTTAGTTGACAGGGGTGATCAGTACCTGGAATATCAGTTGTAAATGCAAGGTGAATTCTCACATTGAGTTTAAATTGCTTAATAAATTGCTTAACTATATTCATTTATTTCAAAAACATGAAACAAACTTTATTAGATATAACCTCCTGTAGGATTTACTGAAGAATACAGAGAACAGTAAGACACGCTGCTGTGATGCTTACAGTGAGTAAAGAAGATATCAGGAATAGAGATTTTATTGTGTCTCATGCTGTATGTGAAAAGCATAAAGTGCCCTAGGAATGCATTGAAGGAAACTCCTCTCTTTAGAAAGAACAAGGAGAGTCTGAATTCATTTACTCATTAAGTGTATTAGTTCATTTTGCATTGCTATAAAGAAATACCCAAGGCTGGGTAATTTATAAAGTAAAGAGGTTTATTTGTACAAGCATGGCACTACCATCTGCTCAGCTACTGGTGAAGCCTGAGGAAGCTTTTACTCCCCATGGAGAATGAAGGGGAAGCAGGTATATCACATGATGAGAGAAGGAACAAGAAAAAGGAGAAAGTTTCAGGCTCTTTTAAACAACTAGCTCTGACATGAACTAACAGAGTGAAAACTCATTACCAAGATGGCAGCAGCAAGCCACTCATGGGGATGCACCCCCATTATCCAAACATCTTGAGGCCATCTCCAACATTTGCGGCCACATTTCAACATGAGATTTGGAGGGGCCACACTTCAAACCATATCACTGACCAAACATTTACTGAATTTCATATTAGCAATAAAGGTACAAAGTTAAGTAATATATGTTTCATGTAATTATTAAATTTTCTCCACATATTGAAAGATTTATTCAGGCATAAAAGATTTTTATTTCCAAGAAAGTTATACAAGTAGAAATATATAGAGAATTGAGGGAAAAATATGCTTTTTAATTTGATTAAAAAGTTGCTTAGATCCCAAAATTTGGTGGGTTGTTGGTGAATATCACAATAAAGAACTGAGGCATGACACTCATTTTATTATTTTTCACTGTTCTTCAAAGAAGAGGCCAACATGGTTAAAGCATGTTGTTAGGGGACTTCTACCGTCAGTGTGGTATAGATCAAATAAAAATAAGAAAACTGTTTTATTGCACAAGTAGCAGATAGGGTAGATTTTAAAGGCATCATGGTAAAGAGAATAGAGTGGAAAGCGAGATGCAGAAGACATAGATTCTATGGTTCTAGAATAAAATTAAATTATTAATTTTATGAATGTTTGGAGCAAACATGTGAATCTCCGTGACCATGCTGGGAGGACTGTGGTGTTATATACATCCATAGAAACATGATGAAAAACACATTCTGGAATTTATTTTAAAATTTAGATAGAATTGTGTTTAATGTATTATATTGGTTTTCTGTTGCTGCATAAAAAATGACCATAAATTCAGCGGCTTAAAACAACACCCACTTATCAGCTCACAGTTCTATAGGTCGGAAGACCATGTGGACTGGACTGCCTTCTCTGACATGGGTATCACGAGGTGGCAGTGGATGTGTTGGCAGGACTAAGGTACCTGGAAGCTCTGAAAAGAATCTCCTTTTAGTTCATTCAGATTGTTGACAGATCAGTTTCTTGCAGTTGTAGAACTGAGGTCTGTTTTCTTTAGCAATGGAAATCCTCCCTTACATCAAATCCCTGTCTTGATTTTAGCCTTTCTGATTTCTCCTTTTGCTAGCAGTTTAAAAAATCACTACTTATTTTATTAGATTACTGATACAATTTGGCTCTGGGTTCCTACCTGAGTCTCATGTTGAATTGTAATTTGCAATGTATGGGGACGGACCTGGTGGAAGATGACTGGATCATGGGGGGCATATTTCTACCTTGCTGCTTTCATGATAGTGAGTGAGTTCTCCGGAGAGCAGGTTGTTTAAAAGTATGTAGCACTTCCTTCTTTGCTTGCTGTCTCCTGCTCTGCCATGGTAAAACATCAGTGCATCACCTTCACCTTCTGCCATAATTGTAAGTTTCCTGAGGCCTTCAGCCAAGCATCCTGTATAGCCTGGGAAACTGAGTCAATTAAACCTAGTTTCTTTATAAATTAGCCAGTCTCGGGTGGTTTGTTTACAGAAAATTGAGAACAGATTAATATAATTAAGCTCTCCAGAATAATTTTTCTGTTATGAGGTCAGTTGCTTACTAGCCTTGGACAAATGGTGGGCAGTTGGAAGTACACTTGGAATTTGGAAGAGGATTGAAGTTAGAGATAAACTCAGAAGAATGAATTCTTTCAGAAGTGCTTTGAAGAGAAGTGACTGACATAATTAAGGAAGATTATATTGAGAAGAGAAAGTGAAAACTCTGAGATCCTGCAGGTAAAAAAAAAAAAAAGAAGAAAAAAAAAAAGAATTAAGTCTTAGTGAAAAGTTCTCAATTTCATTCATGGGAGTAAATCCCAGGAGTTGAGAGAAGAAGGTGAAATAGGTATTGTTAGAATTGAGGAGGTCATGATTCTTGAAGTTGCAGGAATGTGTATGTCTAAGACACCTAAAAGTAATGGGAAAATAAAAGAAATGAAAAAAAGGAAAGAACAAACTAACTCCTCAGGTATCTAGCAAAAGGAAAGCAATAGAATCCACCAGCTGAGGGACTTGTAAGGAATACACAGTCTCAGAAGTTCACTGCAGTAAGATGAGAATATGGAATGTGAATAAGATAAAAATGCAACTTACGTAGAAACCACAGTTGCAAGAACACAGGATGGACTGGAGACAAAACGGCTGAGGAGACAAAGAACAATCCCTTAATGTGCATCATTTCTTGTTTTCATCTCTTTGCCTTGAATCTTGGGCCAGTCGACAGCAATGGTGCATTTTCTTTTTTTTTTTTTTTTTAATTTTTATTGCATTATAGGTTTGGGGGTACATGTCCAGAACGTGCAAGATAGTTGCATAGGTACACACATGGCAGTGTGCTTTGCTGCTTTCCTCCCCTTCACCCACACTTGGTATTCATCCCCAGGCTATCTCCCCCAGCCCCCCCTGCTGTCCCTCCCCCATTCCCCCCAACAGTCCCCAGTGTATAGTAGACCGCCTCTCTGTGTCCATGTGTTCTCATTTTTCTCACCCACCTATGAGTGAGTATATGCGGTATTTCTTTTTCTGTTCTTGTGTCAGTTTGCTGAGAATGATGTTCTCCAGATTCATCCATGTCCTTACAAAGGACACAAACTCATCATTTTTGATTGCTGCATAATATTCCACAGTGTATATGTGCCACATTTTCCCAGTCCAGTCTATCATCGTTGGGCATTTGGGTTGGTTCCAGGTCTTTGCTATTGTAAACAGTGCTGCAATGAACATTCGTGTGCATGTGTCCTTATAGTAGAACGATTTATAGTCCTTTGGATAGATACCCAGTAATGGGATTGCTGGGTCAAATGGAATTTCTATTTCTAGGTCCCTGAGGAATCGCCACACTGTCTTCCACAATGGTTGAACTAATTTACACTCCCACCAACAGTGTAAGAGGTGCATTTTCATCTTTGAATGCATGACACATCGTTGGCCCTCAATACATTTGCAGTAAACAAATAAAAAGCAAGTAACAAGAAGTGATCTTTGTCTACTGCAGAAGCTGTGTGTGCCAGGAATGAGTCTAGTAGGAGCTTGGTAGATTATACTTCCTGGAAATACAGATGCATATAATTTTAAAGATATAATCATGAAATATTTAAAGAATTGTAAAAGTGGCAGTGAATTATTTAGAAACAGTATCCCTGCATGCATGATACAATATTCAGACGTGTGTTAAAATGTATGCTCCAAGGAAAGTCTTCGTATAGTTTTATGTGAGCTGCATATTTTTAAATAATGCTGGAATGCAATTTAAAGCTTTCAAATTTCTTCATCCCATTTCCCTGTCTCCTTGTAGAGCTCCCTTTGATTTCAAAGGTGCTTCATTGCTAGAATGAGAAATAGGTGGTAAAAAAGCTTAATTCTTTGAGTCTAAAGTTTTAAACTAGTTTTTCAATCTACAGATAAAAATTCTACCTTTGGACTTCAGCATTGTTCAGTTTTCCCTGAGATAAATCCATGGAAGTAGCCCACACCTGCCTATACCTTGTGACTACATCTTCAGATTATATATGTGCAGGTAAAGTCTTAGAAACAGGCAGGCAAAGAAAACAAGAGAGGGAGAGAAGATAAGATGCCCCCCTCCCCTGTAAAAGAGATATAGTAATCATCTGATTATGTTTTCAGCCACAGAAAGCAAAAACCGACTAATACTACATTTAGATGCTAATGATTTATTTGCTAGAAATACATTTTTGCTTTAGGTTTATTGATCATGCTCATTTATAAATGCAAATTTATTCTGTCCTTAGGATCCAAAATCATTTAAAACCTATGAATATTTGTTGAATGTTTCTGGTTAAACTCTGTGGTTGGTTTTGAGAGGATGTGTAAAATGCAACACTTGATCTCCAGGGACTTTTCATCACCTAGGAAGGAGAGATAAATATATTTTCTTTTTGAATGGAAAAATGTAATATTGTAAAAGAAACACAAATGCTATAAATATTCAAAGTATGATATGTTAGTCCTATCACATCCTTTGTTGTAAGAGGTTAGAAATGAGTAAATATAAAAATAATTATATACACGACAGGTATCACTTGGCATTAATTCTCCTTCAGCTCCTGGAAAAAATAAATCTTACTGAAAAGGCCCATAAACACCACTTCTCAATACACTTACTGTATGATTTTAGTAAGAGGTTTAATTAGCATGAAATAGCAACACTCGACTGCTCTAAGGCAGCCTATAGCATCAGAGTCACACAAAGCCTCACTCTCAATAATGTATTCCCCTTCCCACCTCAGTAATCAGAATCTACTTTCTGTGCTACTCTAGTAAGTTCAGGGAGGCTTCCTTTCAATACCACCAGGCGTCATTGTCCTCTTAATGCTCATACCTTTTCCATTCAGAATTCTCTCTTGGATCTTTGATAGTACTTGTACCACCTACTGGCTCAAACATTTCTTTTAGTTTCTCTGAAAGCACAGGAGGCAAACAAGAGACAAAAGTAGAGATTCTGCCCATAATGGGCTGGGAGGGCATGACCACTGGTTTTGTGGATGATTTCTCTGGCCCATCACAGTACAGAAAGGAATTATCATGTTTGGTGTCTTCAGGAGAGGACAAGGAAGATATGAGCCAGTTATCAGCATCAGAGAGACCACATGGCTACTGAAATATCAAACTGGATTATAGCATAATACTGACAGTGCTTACAAGCCCCACATTCCTCTAATTCTGAACCCTCAAGATGAGGAAGCACGGAGAAACAGCTGATGCAAACTTACAAATACATAAGTCACTGGGCATCGGGTAGGCCTCTATAAAATTGGTGGTTGAATTGTGACTCATCAGTTGTGATTGATGGGTATAAATGTGTAGAGCCTTGGGATTTGCTGTTTTCATCTTAATTTGCCTATTTATTAAATATAGAGAGAGCAGAGATGAGGAACCATTAGCCTGGAAGCAGGATCCAATTCTTAAGAAGTAAAAGCTTATTATAGAGAAGTAGCCAAATGAAAGAGGAAAGAAGGAAGGAAGGAAGGAAGGAGAGAAGGAGGGTTAGATGTTAATTTGCCCACTTGAGGCAAGTCTACACTCTCCACTCCATGTGTATAATATTAACCTCTGTGTCATAAGGGAAGGTTCTGTGACTGGAAGCCACACCATGACTGGTTGGAATAGTTGTCCAAAACAAGTCAGTTTGCTCCTTCTGAAAAAAGAAGGCGAGCAGTTGTGGAAAGTTTGCACAATGAAAAAAGCGTATGTTTATTTGAACTGTTGTATTAGTCTTCCTATTATTAACACAGACTAGCCAGGCAGCAATATTTAAGTGTGTGAGTACTAAAGAGCAGAAGCTAATTTTTTAGGAAAAACAGCCAGAGCTGGCCAGTATAATTAAAGATTCCTGTTTTCATATTTTCAGGTTCTGATAAGTAAGGAATTAAGTCACTGTCAAGACAAGATAGGTCGATCTCATTTAGCAGCATGTCATTGTAAATTATATGATTTCTTATCACTCCTTTCTGCTCCTGGATAATACAAATGCTTGTCAAAAACTTGAATGATCATAGGTAAAACACTAATTATGTATCCCTCACCGGTTGTTGGAATAAGGTAACCCTTAGTGATTCTAGGGAAGGTAAATGTTTCAGTTATATATTTGCAATGAAAATTGAGACAAGTTGTGGTGGCTCATGCCTGTAATCCAAGCACTTTGGCAGGCCCAGGTGGGTGGATCACCTGAAGGCAGGAGTTTAAGACCTGCCTGCCCAACATGGTGAAACCCCATCTGTACTAAAACAAAAAAATTAGATGGGCATGATGGCGCATGCCTGTAATCCCAGCTACTTGGGAGGCTGAGGCAGGGGAATCGTTTCAACTCTAGAAGCAGAGGATACAGTGAACCATGATTGTACCATTGCATTCCAGCCTAAGAAGAAGAGCAAAACTCCATCTTAAAAAAAAAAAAAAAGGGAATCCAGAAAAAGAAAATTGGATACCATCCTACTCTGATGGCAATGAATGTGTAGAACCTCAGGACTTGCCCTCTCTTTTCACCTTAATTTGCCTATTTATCAGCTACATATAGAGCAGGAATGAGGAACCACTTGCCTGGGAGCAGGAACCAGTTCTCAAGTTTGATTTTGTCTTATCTGTGGAGAGTTGCTATTCTGCCATTAAAAGGAAGTTCTCCAAATTAATGTCCTTAAAATGAGGACCTTCATCTGGTCTATTCAGAACACAGTAGGAGGAAACAGTGCTAGAAACACAGAGATTCAGAGTTAGACTTTCTGATTTGAAGGACCAAATCTACCACATGGCGGTGTGTAAACTGAATGAGTTCATGTCTCTCTGTGTGTTTCCATTTTATCTGTTAATGTGGTATAATACTAGGATCTGTTCTATATAGTTCTTATGAGGATTAATTTGCATAATATTTTTCATAGTGTTTGGAACAATATCTGGCAAATGGAAAACAACATAGGACTGCTCATTAAATAAAGAAACAGAGAATGAATAAATTTGAAAATTCCTCAAGTACATATCAAAAGCTTTTGTCAAGTAATATTTTATAGTTAATAAAATTATACACATGGTACATATGTATTATAAAAAATAAAACTGAATAACTGAGATAAATTACTCATAATCTTTATAATCTGGTATTGATATTATTTTCATGTATTTTTAAAATTTTTATATTTCAAATTAGAATCTTACAGTTTAACTGTATATTCTTATTGTAATAGTATTGTCTTACATGTAATTCTATAAGCATTATTCCAAAGTCTTTCTTTCTTTTTTTTTTTTTTTTTTTGAGATGGAGTTTCACTTGTTACCCAGGCTGGAGTGCAATGGCATGATCTCGGCTCACCACTACTTCCGCCTCCTGGGTTCAGGCAGTTCTCCTGCCTCAGCCTCCTGAGTAGCTAGGACTACAGGCACGTGCCACCATGCCCAGCTAATTTTTTGTATTTTTTAGTAGAGATGGGGTCTCACCATTGTTGACCAGGATGGTCTCAATCTCTTGACCTCGTGATCCACCCGCCTCGGCCTCCCAAAGTGCTGGGATTATAGGCGTGAGTCACCGCACCTGGCCAGTCTTTCATATTTTAATAAGTTTTTTAACTAATTCCCTGTTACTAGATTATGACCTTTGTTATATATTTAGATAGGTTCCAATTTTGTCACTTTGTATGATGCTGTAATAAACATTCTTTGTGAAAGTCTTTGTCCACTTTTGGGGTGATAAGATCACCTGGAAATAAAACTGAGACAGAGAAAAACATGTAAATAACTTAATAAATAAATCCATAAATATTATGCCAATTTATATTTGCAGTATCATTATTACCTCTCACAGTGACAATGTAACCAAATTATACCAAGGTCAGTTTTCCCCCTGTAACCCACACTTTGGAGCCAGTTCAGCCTTCTCTCCTTCAGGTATCCCTTCATGGCCCCCTTTCTCTCCCTCTACTCATCTTTGGGCTTCTCTCCTTTGTCTCTCTATCTCTGTATTTTCTTCTTTTCAGTACTTTTTATCTGATTCTAGTTGCTGCTAAAATATATGTCTCATGAGGTACGTTCTTCCCAACACTCAATAGACTTTATTCTAACTTCAAAGTAATGGCTCTCTTCCCACTCCTTCCTTTGTAACTGAGAATCTCTAAGATTCACATTTTTTTCTACTCTGACAGAGTACATTTGCTGGTGGTCTTAGTAAGAGTGGGCCACTAGAAAATTATATTTTAATTGTGTTTTTAAATCTGGAGAAATAATAAGAGATGTCTTAGTAAAAAGCAAAATTATTGATATGGTGTTGCTACTGCAGCCTACAAAGTTTGTTACTTTTCATTGGAGACTGAGTTTATTACATGAGCAGCCTGTCTTATGTTTCTCGCCATCTCTCAAGCACATTCTCTCATATAATTTATTCATTGAAGCATACAACTGTGTTTCTGCCTTAGGGCCTTATTTTCATCTCCTCACAATATACAAAATTAAACCCCAAAGACAATAGCCTTATATGTTTCAAATAATTCTTCAATAGATACTTGTAATTTATATTTCATGCAATATAACAAGATGCTGTGCATTGATTGAGAGCACTGTAGAGAATGTAAACTAAATTGTAAAATGTGTTCAGAATGTATTTCAACTAAGATGGTTTTATTAATCTAAAAATGTGTTTCAAAAATCCTGCAATGCCAGGATTCTGCTTCTATTGAGCTGATTTTCCCCACTTCTGACTTCATTACTTTTTCTGAAGGAATCACATGAAATTTTTTTTAAAAAAATATGTAATTAACAAAGATTGAATATACTCAAGGAGTATAATGTTATGATTTGATGTATGTAAGTACATCATGCAATGATTATCAAAATCAAGTTAATACGTTTGTTACCACTCATGCTGTACATTAGATCCAAACTTGTTAATCAAATTGGAAGTATACATGCTTTGACCAATGTCTCCCCACTTTCCCTGCCCCAGCTCCTTGCAAGAGATCGAGACCATCCTGGCCAACATGGTAAAACCCCATCTCTACTAAAAATACAAAACAAATAGCTAGGCATGGTAGCATGCGCCTGTAGTCCCAGCTACTCAGGAGGCTGAGGCAGAAGAATTGCTTGAACCCGGAAGGTGGAGGTTGCAGTGAGCAGAGGTCGCGCCACTGCACTCCAGTCTGGTGCCTGGTGACAGAGTGAGACTCTGTCTCAAAAAAAAAAAGAAAAAAAAAAAAAAAAACTACCACTTTACTTTCTGCATCTATGACTTTGACAGTTTTAGATTCCACTTATAAGTGAGATTGATTGTATGGTATTTTTCTTTGTCTGTCTAGCTTATATTACTTAGTAAAATGTCCCTCAGGTTCATTCATGTTGTCACAAATGACAGAATTTCCCTCTTTCTATGGCTAATATTACACTGTATGTGTATGCGTTTGTGCATGTGTATGTATATAAGTGTCACACTTTCGTTATCTATACATCTGTTGATGGACACTTAGGTTGTTTCCATATCTTGGCTATTGGGAATAACGTAAAAAGCATGAAAATGCAGATATCCCTTCAACATACGTATTTAAGATTTTTTAGGTATGTACCCAGCAGTGTGACTGCTGGATCATATGGTAGTTCTATTTTTAATTTTTTGAGGAATCTCCAAACTGTTTTCCATAATAATTGAATCAATTTACATTCCTACCACAGAGGAGTATAAGCATTCCCTTTTCTCTATACCCTCACAAATACTGTTGTTTCTTGTGTTTTTGATAATAGCCATTCTAACAGGCGTAATGTGATCATCTTGATTTGCATTTCTCTGATAATTAGCAATACTGAATGCTTTTTCATGTATCTGCTGGCCATTTGGTTTTTTCTTTGTTTTGTTTTGTTTTTGAGGTGGAGTCTCACTCTGTCACCCAGGCTGGAATACAATGGTTTGGTCTCAGCTCACTGCAAACGCAACCTCTCTGGTTCAAGCGCTTCTGCTTCCTCAACCTCCAGAGTAGCGGAGATTACAGGGGCCCACCACCACAATTGGCTGATTTTAAAAATATTTTTAGTAGAAATGGGGTTTCACCATGTTGGCCAGGCTGGTCTCAAACTGCTGACCTTGCAAGTGATCCACCCTTCTTGGTCTCCCAGAGTGCTAGGATAATAGGCATGAGCCATTGCAGTTGGCCTCTGCTGGCCATTTGTAAGTCCTCTTTGAAAATGCCTCTTCAGGTCCTTTTCCCATTTTTAAATTCACTTTTTAGAAATTGTTTTTAAGTTCTTTATATGGTATAGACATTAACCCCTTATCAAGTTTAAAAATATTTTCTTCTACTTTGTAGGTTGCCTTTTCATTTGGTTGATTGTTTTCTTTGATGCACAGAAGTTTTTGTTTTTTTTTTTTTAGTTTTAGTTTGATACCATCCCACTTGTTTATTTTTGTTTTTATTGCCTGTCATTTTGGTGTCCTGTCTAAAATATCATTGCCAAGACCAATGGCAAGAAGCCTTTCCCTAAGTTGTTTTCTAGTTGTGTTACAAATTTTAGATATTACATTTAAGTCTTTCATACATTTGTAGTTAATTTTTATATGTGATATAAGACAAGGGCCCAATTTCACTCTTTTGCATATTGGTATGCAGTTTTTCAAATTCATTTATTGTGGAGACATCTCTCTCTGTATTGTGTATTATTAATGCCATTGTCAGAGATTAGTTGACCAGAAATGCATGAGTGGGTGTTTTTCTGTGCTCTGTATTTTGTTTCATTGGTCTATGTGTCTGTTCTATACCAGTACCGTGCTGTTTTGATAACTACAGTTTTATAATGTAGTTTGACATTAGGAAGTGTGGTACCTCCAGCTTTTTTTTTTTTTTTTCCAAGATTGCTTTGGTATTTTTATTTATTTGGAACTTCTTCAACATTTAATCTTTACCTTATAGTTTTTTAGTGTATAGACTTTTTACCTCCTAGTTCAATTTATTCCTGAGCATTTTATTCTTTAGATGCTGTTAGGATGGGAATATTTTCTTAATTTATATAGATTTTATATATAGATTTTGTATCTGCAACTTTACTATTTGGTTTTCTAGTTATAACAGGTAAAGTCTTTAGGGTTTTCTGTACATAATATTATGTCCTCTGCAGAAATGATTTACCTTTTTTTTCCAATTTAGATGCTTTCTATCTGTGTTTTTTGTTTCTTGTTTCTTTGTTTCTTGTTTCTTTTCTTTTCTTTTCTTTTCTTTTCTTTTCTTTTCTTTTCTTTTCTTTTCTTTTCTTTTCTTTTCTTTTCTTTTCTTTTCTTTTCTTTTCTTTTCTTTTCTTTTCTTTTCTTTTCTTTTCTTTTCTTTTCTTTTCTTTTCTTTTCTTTTCTTTTCTTTCTTCTCTTTTCTTTTCTTTTCTTTCCCCTAACTGCTCTAACTTGGACTTCCATACTAGGTTGAATAGAAGTGGCAAGAGCATACACCTTTGTCTTGTTCTTAATCTTGAGAAAATTATTTCAGATTTTCATCATTAAGTGTGATGTTAGCTGCAGGTTTGCCATACGTAGCCTTTGTTATATTGAAGTACATTCATTCTACATCTATTTTGTTGAGACTTTTTATCGTGAAAGAACTTTTAATTTTGTTAAATGCTATGTTGCATCTATTGAGATGCTCATATAATTTTTAGCTTTAATTCTACTAATATAGTATATCACATTTTCTGTTCTGCATTTGTTGAACCATCCTTGCATCCCAAGGAAGCATTTCAGCTGATAACAGTGTAGATCATTTAAATGAGCTATTTAATTCAGTTTTCCAGTGTTTTGTTGAGGATTTTTGCATCTGTGTTTATTAGAAGTATTGATCATAATTTTCTTTTCTTGTAGCATCCTTGTCTGGCTTTGATATGAAGGTTGCTGGCCTTGAAAAATTACATTGAAAGTGTTCCCATCTCATTTTTGAGGGGGAGGTTTGAGAAGAATTGGTGTTGTTTGTTCTTGAAAACTTGATAAAATTCATCGGTGATGCCATGGGTTTCAGGCTTTCTTTGTTTTTACTGGGAAGATTTAATTACTGATTTAATCTCCTTACTTGTTATTGATCTATTCAAATTTTATATTTCTTTATGATTCAATCTTGTTATATTGTTCATGTGTAGGAATTTATCTGTTTCTTCTAACTTATCTAATTTGTTGGCATATAAGTGTTCATACTGACTTACGATACTTTGTATTTCTGTGGTATCAGTTGTAATGTTTCTTTTTCATTTATAATTTTATTTATTTGCTTACTCTTTTTTTCTTGGTGAGTCTAACTAAACTGTAAATTTTGTTTATCTTTTTTAAAAAAAACAGATTCATTGATCTTTTCTATAGGCTTTTTCTTATTTCTAGTTTTTATCTTATGCAATCTTTTCCCCCTTTATCAAGGAAAATTTATCATATGGTTTAGCTGCATCTGTACCCAGATATCATCATGAATTATAGTTTTCATAATCCCCATGTGTTGTGGAAGGAAGCCAATGAGAGGTAATTCAGTTATCGTTACCCCCATTCTGCTGTTGTCATGATGTGACTGAGTTCTCATGGGATCTGATAGTTTTACATGAGGCTTTTTTGCTTTGCTCATCTTCTCTCTCTTACTACCCTCTGAAGAAGGATGTGTTTGTTTCCCCTTCTGCCATGATTATAAGTTTCTTGAGGCCTCCTCCATTTTGCAGAACTGTGAGGCAATTAAATTTCTTTATTTTATAAATATATTTTTTAAAAAAACTCAGATTCATTGATCTTTTCTATAGGCTTTTTCTTATTTTAGTTTTTATCTTATTATGCAATATTTTCCCCCTTTATCAAGGAAAACTTATCGTATGATTTAGCTGTGTCTGCACCCAAATCTCATCTTGAATTATAGTTTTCATAATCCCCATGTGATGTGGGAGGAAGCCAATGAGAGGTAATTCAATTATGGGAGTTAACTACTCCCATGCTGCTGTTGTTGTGATGTGACTGAGTTCTCATGGGATCTGATGGTTTTACATGGGGCTTTTTTCTCTTTGCTCATCTTCTCTCTTGTTGCCCTCTGAAGAAGGGTGTGTTTGTTTCCCCTTCTGCCATGATTGTAAGTTTCTGAGGCCTCCTCCACCTTGCAGAACTGTGAGGCAATTAAATCTCTTTATTTTATAAATCATCCAGTCTCAGGTATGTCTTTATTAGCAGTGTCAAAACGGACCAAAACGGTAAATTGGTACTGGGAGAGTAGGATGCTATTGTAAAGATAGCCGAAACTGTGGAAGCAACTTTAGAACTGGGTGACAGGTGGAGCTTGGAACAGGTTGGAGGGCTCAGAAGAAGATAGGGCAATGTGGGAAAGTTTGGAACTTCCTAGAGACTTGTTGAATGGCTCTGACCAAAATGCTGACAGTGAAATGGACAATAAAGTCAGGGCTGAGGTGGTCTCAGATGGAGATGAGGAACTCGTTGGAAACTGGAACAAAGGTGACTCTCGTTAGGCTCTAGCAAAGGGACTGGAGGCATTTTACTACTGCCCTAGAGATTTGTGGAACTTTGAACTTAAGAAAGATGAGTTAGGATATCTGGCAGAAGAAATTTCTAAGTGGCAAAGCTCTTGAGGAAGCAGAGCATAAACATTTGGAAAACATGCAGCCTGACAATGTGATAGAAAAGAAAAATCTCTTTTCTGGGGAGAAAATCAGGCTGGCTACAGAAATTTGCATAAGTAACATGGAGCCAAATGTTAATCACTAAGACAATGGGGAAAATATCTCCAGAACATGTCAGAGATCTTCATGGCAGTGCCTCCCATTACAGGCCATGAGGCCTAGAAGGGAAAAATTATTTCCAAGCCGGGGCCCAGGATCCCCCTGCTCTGTGCAGCCTTGGGAAGTGGTGTCCTATGTCTCAGCTGCTTCAGCACCAGCTGTGGTTAAAAGGGGCTGAGGTATAGCTTGGGCCATTGTTTCAAACAGTGCAAGTCCCAAGCCTTGGTGGCTTCCAGGTGATGTCAAGGCCATGAGTGCACAGAAGTCAAGAAATGAGGTTTGAGAACCTCTGCCTAGATTTCAGAGGATGTATGGAAATGCCTGATGTCCAGGCAGAAGTTTGCTGCAGGGGTGGAACAGTCATGGGGAACCTCTGCCAGGGCAGTGTGGAAGAAAAATGTAGGATCGGAGCCCCCACACAGAGTCCCCACTGAGGCACTGCCTAGTGAAGTTGTTAGAAGAGGACCACTGTCCTCCCAACTGAAGAATGGTAGATCCACCGACAGCTTGCACTGTGCACCTGGTAAAGTCACCGACTCTCAGTGCCAGCCCATAAAAGGGGCCAAGAGAGGGGCTGTACCCTGCAAAACCACAGAGGTGGAGCTCCACAAGGTTATGGGAGCCCAACTCTTGCATCTGTGAACTAGATGTGAGACATGGAGTCAAAGGAGATCACTTTGGAACTTTAAGGTTTAATAACTGCCCTGTTGGATTTCAGAGTTCCATGGGGCGATAGCCCCTTCGTTTTGGGCAGTCTCTCCCATTTGTAATGGATGTGTTTACCCAATGCCTGTACCCCTATTGTACCTCAAAAGTAATTAACTTGTTTTTAATTTTATAGGTTCATAGGTGGAAGGGAATTTCCTTGTCTCAGATGAGACCTTATACTTGGACTTTTGTGTTAATGCTGGAATGAGTTAAAACTTTGGAAGACTGTTGGAAAGACATGATTGTGTTTTGAAATATGAGGACACGAGATTAGGGAGGGGTCAGGGGTGGAATGATCCATATAATTGGCTCTGTCTCCACCCAAATGTCATCTTATAGTTCCCATAATCCCCATGTGTCATGGGAGGGCCTGGGTGGGAAGTTACTGAATCATGGGGATGGTTACCCCATGCTACTGTTCTTGTGATAGTGATTGAGTTCTCATGAGATCTGATGGTTTTCTAAAGGGTTTTACCCCTGTTGCTTGTCACTTCTCTCTTCTGCCACCCTGTGCAGAAGGATGTGTTTGCTTCCCTTTCCACCATAATTGTAACTTTCCTGAACACCCCCAGCCTTGAAGAACTGTGAATCTTTTAAACCTCTTTCTTTTTCCTCTTCTTCTTCTTCTTTTTCTTTTTTTTTTTTTTTTTTTTTTTTGAAACGGAGTTTCACTCTTGTCCAGGCTGGAGTACAAGGGTGCAATCTCAGCTCACCGGCAACCTTGCCTCCTGGGTTCAAGTGATTCTTCCTCCTCAGCCTCTCCAGTAGCTGGGACGACAGGCACCCGCCACCAAGCCTGGCTAATTTTGTGTTTTAGTCGAGACGGGGTTTCTCCACATTGGTCAGTCTGGTCTGGAGCTCCCGACCTCAGGTGATCTGCCTGCCTCAGCCTCCCAAAGTGCTGGGATTACAGATGTGAGCTACTACACCCGGCCAAATTCTTTCTTTTATTAATTACCCAGTCTCAGGCAGTTCTTTATACTGTCATGAGATCTGACTAAGACAACTTCTTCCAAGAATATAACAGATATAAGTGAAGTAGATCATAAACCAAAGTCAGCTGTACTGAGTTTAAATGAGACTGATGGTCTCTTGAGCTTGGAATTTAATGTCTAACAGAACTGGAATTGAATCTAGGCTTCTTCCCTAGCCATCTCTTGGAGGTATGACTAGACCTTTCCAATCATTAATCTCCTTGTCCCTGAAGTAGGCATACTTTTTAGGGCTATGTTTTAGTATTAAGGAAATAACCTGCTTTGCTTAATGCCTATCACACTGTAAATATGAAGTTAATGGAAAAATGTTAAAAGTAAAATTGATAATAATAATGTAGAGAACCTTTTGCTATGGTTGTCTAAATAAGAGACTAGATTTTTTAAAAAGTGCAAACTATAGACCAAGTGTTTGGATCTTATATTAGTTTAGTATTTGGAAACTGATTATAGAACTTGACAATTAATATTGTTTCCTGATAATCTATAAAATTTGTTGAACAGTTAGAATTGCAGTAGAACCAAGAACTCTGAAAACACGGTAAGTTTAAGTTGATGCCATGGCTGGCTGGCTGGCTGGCTGGTACGAGGCATTTGCTTTAGCCACACTCATTGTCTTCAATACCCCAAAGTCACCCCAAAGAAGTATATATATGCAAATATAAACAGTGTATTAGGTGTGCAATATCAGATTCAAGACAGAACTTACAATCACTTCTAGTATGATCAAATTGATTCCCCTAAGTCCTTGTTACAGGAAAAATTATGACAAACCCACTTATCAGTAAGACACGAATGTAACATTTCCTGAGATTTATAATCCTAATTAAGAAACAGAAAAAAAAGTGTGAATAATAGAAATAAATAATTTTCCTTTATGTTTTGAAAAATTAATTCTTATTTTTCAGTTATTGAACATTCACCTTCAATTCACTGACACATAATTAAATTGAGGTTACAAATGATTTAGAGTTTATTTATGGTAAATAACTTTTATATCCTCTGAGAGCGTATCTAGAAGATGTCAAATGCTCTTCACCATGAATTAGTGCTGAACGCAGTTTTGAAAAATCTTACCTGGTTGTTACTCTGTTGAAAGATAGTAGAAAATAATAACAGCACATTGCTTATTTGTTGAATAGCAACAATTTCAAGAATTAGGTAAAGGATGTATTTATGTGACAGATACATTTAATCATAAAGCTAATATATTTGTAATAAAGGTAAATATTAGCTTATATATGTGGTATTTAATCTTACTTTGGGTTCTAAATAACTGTGATATTTAAATTTACTGAAATTCATAATGATTACTTTTTTAAATAAAATATGAGTTTGACTAAATAATCTCTATAATTGCATTATACTCTAAATCTGTTAAAGGTGAAACTTTAAAAATTGTGTGTGTGTGTATGCACATAAATACATGTAAATACATTCATAGACATACACATATATACATATGTACACACATATTCACATACATATATATTTTTTTAATTGGGCAGAATATGGAGTGAGAAAGTTTTGTTGTACTCACAAATTGAGTACTCAATAAATGTTTCATAAATATATTAAACAATTTTACTTTATGATATATATTAGAAAGTGTCCTGTCCTTTTTATGTAACACGTTTTGAAGATAAAATATAGTAAAGGACATAAAGCTCTTTTTACATGTCTGGTACTCATGGTATGTCCTCTCCAAAAGAGACTCAAAGACTCAGGGAAGCTACAGTACCTCAATGTGAGTCTTATAGTCACAGATGCATAATTATGAGAATAGTGTGCCTGGAATGAAGGGAAAGGTAGACAGGAGGTGAAGAAATTCCCTGAGTGTCCAGATTGGAGGACAGTTGGATAGAGAGGACTTTTCATGTCAGGAACAAGGGAACAAGAGTAGAAGGAATTGAACATGAAAGTATCCCCGTTCGAGGACCTCACCCACCAACTGCCCATGCGAGGGACAGTTGGCCATTCCACAGTCTAAGAGAAACTAATGGGCACATACTGTAGTATGTAATCTGAATTTAATATAAATAGGTACTTTGGAGCTTCGGCATATACCACTAAATATATTAACCTAAGGAAAGTAGAGAGTTATCAGTAATGTCAGTTTGTTTCTTGTTTGTTTGTTTGTTTTGTTTGCTTTTGAAGAATAGGTTAGAGTGCTTGCTATGTACATATTAGAAGCTTGGTAGTTGCTGACTGGCGGTCAGTATAGCACTGTGGTTAAAAATCATGCCCTGAGTGAATATACCAAGTGCTTTTCTTACTGTCTCTGTGATCCAAGGCAATTATCCACCTTTCTACGCTTTCATTTCTTTAATTGCATAAAACACATGCAACAGCCGTTGTCTCCTACAGCTGTTACAAGGATTAGCTGAGTTTACCTGAGTAAAATACCTATAGATGATAAGTGCCCAATAAAAGCTGTTATTTTAAAATTATTTAATTCAGGTCTGGAGAATAACAAACTTGAGAAATACCAAAATTGAAGGGAGAAAAGAAGGATGAAAACCTACCAGAAAAGAAATGGTTAGAGTTCAAGGAGGACCAGGATAAAGCAGGGTCTCTGATCCCCAGATAGTGTAAAATAGAAAGGAAAACAACTGTTGTATAAATAGTGACAAATACTATATTAGATGGTTCTCACATTGCTATAAAGAAATACCTGGGTTGGGTGGGGTGGCTCACGCCTGTAATCCCAGCACTTTGGGAGGCCAAGGCAGGCAGATCACCTGAGGTTAGGAGTTCAAGACCAGCCTGGCTAACACGGTGAAACCCCATTCCTACTAAAAATGCAAAAATTAGCTGAGTGTGGTGGTGGGCACCTGTAATCCCAGCTACTCAGGAGGATGAGACAGGAGAATCACTTGAACTCAGGAGGCAGTTGCAGTGAGCCAAGATCATGCCATTGCACTCCAGCATGGGCAACAAGAGTGAAACTCTGTCAACAATAACAAAAAAAAAAAAAAAGGGGGGGGGGGTAGAAATACCTGAAACCAAGTAATTTATAAAGAAAAGAGGTTTAACTCACCGTGCTTCTGCAGGCTGTAGGGGAAGGATGATGCAGGTATCTGCTCAGCTTCTACAGAGGCCTCAGGACATTTACAATCATGGCAGGAGGCCAAGAGGAAGCTGATATGTCTCATTTGGCAGGATCAGGCGTAAGAGGAAGAGCAGGGAGATGCCACTCACTTTTAAACAACCAGATCTCGTGAGAACTCCCTCCTTATGATGAGAACAGCACCAAGAGGATGGTGCTAAACCATTTGTGCAAAATTGCCCCCGTGATCCAATCACCTCTCACCAGGCTTCACCCCCAACATTGGGGATTGCAAGTCTACATAAGACTTTGTGGGAACAAGAACTAAAACCATCTCAGATATTAAAATTTAAAGATTAGAAACTGAAATCAGAAAAATTAAGCCAACTAGAAATTTATTTTAAAAAAATATATAACGTATTGATTAAAAAGTAAGTTCTTATTCTGAGTCACTTCCATATGAAACATTTTTAATTGACATGAATATTTAAAATTAAATAAATATTAGTAGTGTGGTTAAGGGTTTCTGTATTTTATATTTTCATCTTTGTTTATAGTATATTTTTTTCTAATTTTCTTTCTTTTTCTATTAGCTTTAAAGATTCTATTGGGTCTTGTACCAATAGGTAGTTTTAGTAGTTTTTTGAATTGGCAAGTTTTCTACTAATGGATGGTAAGAATGATTCATCTATAACCCCAAATTCAAATAATATCAAGAGACAGTGTTACTAATGGTGCATGATGCTTTTAGCCTTTGTTTCGGTATTAAACTAGTGACACTTCATTAATTTTTAAAGGGATTTGATTTGCCTATTAAGTAGTTTATAGAATCATCTTACTTTTGGTTTCCTAAGAAGACCAAAGTACTTTGCGTACTCCGTTCTGTTTAGCGTATTTTTTTCATGGTCCTCCTTGAAATAAAACCACATTTGAAAATAACTTAAGATTGGTATTGTCAAGTGTTTCCAATTTTTATGGATCTTTTGTTTTAAATACCTCCATGGAAAAAGAAAGCACAGGATTTGGAATCAGACTCATCAGAACTCAAACTGATTTCTGTTACTAGCTCTCTGTAGCACAGGCAAGTCACCTGACCTCTATAACATTTTGTTTTTAGCATTGTAAAATAGGAATTTTGACAAAGATAACTTTAAGTGTATTATGATATGTGACCACTAAATGAAAACTTTTGTTATAAGTATTTTATGGGAATATGACTAAGGATTAGCATTCTTGATACTTAAAAATCTTACAAAATTGGATAAGGAAAACATCAAGATATCACTAAGTAAATAAACAAAAACTATAAAGAAATTGTTCAGGTAGTAATTTTATAATTAGTATATGTATGTAAAATATTTAACATCACATGTTAACATGTAAAAACTATGAAAACAACAGTGATAAACTATCTTATATTCATTAAGGTCAATAAATTTTAAAATAAAAATAAATAGAAATGAAAAAATGTGGCATTTAATTCTATACCAACCCTGAGCCATATTATTCATAATTTTACCTATTTTTAATCAATGTATATTCAGATTCATATTCTGCTTTTTAAGAATAATTTGAAAGTAACATTTATGTCAGTTATAAAACATTCCATATGATAATTATGTCTTAAGTTACCTAAATTGCCCTTACAGATGAAAATTTAGATGTTCCCAGTTGATAGACCCTCGTATATGATGCTCCCTTCCCTGTGTCTATGAGTTCAACTCCCACTTATGAGGGAGAACATGTGGTGTTTGGTTTTATGTTCCTGTGTTAGTTTGCTGAGAATAATGGTTTCTGGCTTCATCCATGTCCCTCCAAAGGACATGAACTCATCCTTTTTTGTGGCTGTATAGTATTCCACGGTGTATATGTGCCACATTTTCTTCATTTCTTTATCCATTCTATCATTGATGAGCATTTGGATTGGTTCCAAGTCTTTGCTATTGTAAATAGAGCACAATATACATATATGTTCAGGTGTCTTTATAGTGGAATGATTTATAATCCTTTGGGTATATACTCAGTAATGGGATTGTTGGGTCAAATGGTATTTCTGGTTCTAGATTCTTGAGGAATCGCCACACTGACTTCCACAATGGTTGAACTAATCTACACTCCCACCAACAATGTGAAAGTTTTCCTTTTTCTCCACATCATCGCCAGCATCTGTTGTTTCCTGACTTTTTAATGATCACCATTATAACTGACATGAGATGATATCTCATTGTGGTTTTGATTTGCATTTCTCTAATAACCAGTGATCATGAGCTTTTTTTATGTGACAAACATATTTTTGTAACTAGTTTTGATTGTAGTCCAGTAGGCTTGTTGTTATAATATGTTACTTAAATCTCAGGCAGAAAATGTAATTCCGTTTTTGCAAATTAAAATTAGTGATGTGGTGGTCACAAAGATGTGGGAAAATTTTTAGGGTAGTAGAAAATATTGACCCTCTTAAGGCATACAAACAATTTTGAACCTGTTTTGTTTTGATATTCTTTTCAACTAATTTCTCAGCATTGTCATTTTAGCCCTTTACTATGTCAACCAATTTCTGCTTGTCCTATGGGGAAAAAAAACTATTAAAAATTCTTTACAAGAATTGATGTCTTTGTGTATATGAATGTAATATTTTTTAGAAGATTGCACTAAAAACAACTGCATTTACAAGGCTTAAAGTCTTATCTGTTGTGTGTGTGTGTATGTGTGTGGGTGTGTGTGTGTCTGTGTGTGTGTACTTCTAGTGTTGTTAATGTTGTTTCTCTACTCACTCAGAGCCTTGTGAAGTGGGACTGCTACACATATTTTAAGTTAATATCAAAATATACCTACTATGTTTTTGGTGAAATTTTTTTATTTTGCCAAGGATATATATGCCAAAAATCTCCCCTCTTTAAGAAAACAGATGCTATAGTTACAGTAGATAGTCATTAAAGTAGCTGGCTATGTGTGCCATTTACCTTCATAGGAATCAGAGGGATTGTAAGAATAAACTTGAGAACCGCATAATGCTTGCCATCCAGGAACTAGAACTAGGATTGGAATAAATACTGTGTATAGAAAGTGCCAGCCAAAGAGAAGGGAATCACTCACTATGCATGAGTCATAGGGGAGATCAGAGTACTCATAAAAGACATTTGAGTTAGATCTTAATTTGTTTACTATATATTTAGCTATGTTGATCTTGAGAATAATTCCCTTGTATTTCTTCCTAAGAAAGAATAAAAAACAGAGCAAGTCTTTATACCTATGTTTTCAAGTATATGAAATTACCATATCATAGTCTGAGACCAAGTGTACAAATTTGAAAGTGGAGATACAAAGCAATTTTCCACTCACTGCAAGTCAGAAGCAATATCTGTCTCAATTATGATATTTTACGTGAAAATGACCTCATCTTTCTGTCCTTTCATGTGTAGTAGTCCTAGCTTGAAAATCATTGTATAGACAATACGTTTTCCTTATATTGTTGCATGGATCATTGGCAATTTTGCATCATTGAATGCAACATTGTATGTCAAAAATTTGCATATATGAATTAAATACATCATTGCACATACTGCAGACAAATTTGTATATATTATTTTGCATCTATTTGTATATACCATTGACATTATCACCTGTATAATAATTGATTTTGTAAACGCACAGAGAATATGTACATTTCTTTTTTGCTGTTCTGCATTTTTGTCTAGTGATGTCTTTTAGAGCTGAGCCTCTGCCCCAGAAAATAATGAGGCTTCAGTAAGTGTCCCTGAGGCAGATGGCATTGTGTTGTTATTTGCATCCTTAATTATTTTGTTAATAAACAATACACTATATTTAGTTACTAGTTAGAAGACTTTCATTTTGTAAATGTGCCTCTGACCCTTTTCTTTCTTAAGTGAATGAAACATTAATAAATAACTAAAGCTTAATTTGCACAAAATACTAGAGACTAGGTTTTGAGAATCTATTTTTCAATTTTTATTGTATTTTAGGTTCTGTGGTACATGTGCAGATCATGCAGGATTGTTGCATAGGTACACACACGGCAATGTGGTTTACTGCCTCCCTCCCCCTGTCACCTACATCTGGCATTTCTCCCCATGTTATCCCTCCCCGACCTCCCCACCCCCTTGCTGTCCCTCCCTTGGCCCCCCTACAACAGACCCTAGTGTGTGATGCTCCCTTCCCTGTGTCCCTGTGTTCTCATTGTTCAACACCCACCCATGATTGAGAACATGCGGTGTTTGATTTTCTGTTCTTGTGTCAGTTTACTGAGAATGATGGTTTCCAGATTCATCCATGTCCCTACAAAGGACACAAACTCATTGTTTTTTTATGGCTGCATAGTATTTCATGGTGTATATGTGCTGCATTTCTCTTGTCCAGTCTGTCCTCAGTGGACATTTGGGTTAGGGATTCCAGGTCTTTGCTATTGTAAACAGTGCAACTATGAACATACTTGTGCATATGTCTTTATAATAGAATGATTTATAATCCTTTTGGTATATACCCAGCAATGGGATTGCTGGGTCAAATGGAATTTCTATTTCTAAATTCACTTAATGTTAGCCACTTAGCTAAAAGCCACTACGTGAGTTAAAGAAATTTCCTACTCTAATCAGTTACATCTAAATTTTAACATTTCTACTTTGAATTGTGAATCCTGTCTTCCAGCTTCCAGGTTCCCTTTTTTAAAAAATTTTTTATTTTTTATTGCATTTTAGGTTTTGGGGTACATGTGCAGAACATGCAAGATAGTTGCATAGGTACACACATGGCAGTGTGTTTTGCTGCCTTCCGCCCTTCACCCACATTTGGCATTTCTCCCCATGCTATCCCTCCCCTGCTCCCCCCGCCCACTGCCCCTCCCCATTCCCCCCTAATAGACCCCAGTGTGTAGTACTCCCTTCCCTGTGTCCATGTGTTCTCATTGTTCATCACCTGCCTATGAGTGAGAATATGCAGTGTTTCATTTTCTGTTCTTGTGTCAGTTTGCTGAGAATGATGTTCTCCAGATTCATCCACGACCCTACAAAGGACACGAATTCATAGTTTTTGATGGCTCCATAATATTCCATGGTATATATGTGCCACATTTTCCCAGACCAGTCTATCATCAATGGGCATTTGGGTTGGTTCCAGGTCTTTGCTATTGTAAACAGTGCTGCAATGAACATTCGTGTGCATGTGTCCTTATAGTAGAATGATTTATAGTCCTTTGGATATATACCCAGTAATGGGATTGCTGGGTCAAGTGGAATTTCTATTTCTAGGTCCTTGAGGAATTGCCACACTGTCTTCCACAATGGTTGAACTAATTTACACTCCCACCAGCAGTGTAGAAGTGTTCCTATTTCTCCACATCCTCTCCAGCATCTGTTTTCTCCAGATTTTTTAATGATCGTCATTCTAACTGGCGTGAGATGGTATCTCAATGTGGTTTTGATTCGCATCTCTCTAATGACCAGTGATGATGAGCATTTTTTCATATGTTTGTTGGCCTCATGTATGTCTTCTTTTGTAAAGTGTCTGTTCATATCCTTTGCCCATTTTTGAATGGGCTTGTTTGTTTTTTTCTTATAAATCTGTTTGAGTTCTTTGTAAATTCTGAATATCAGCCCTTTGTCAGATGGGTAAACTGCAAAAATTTTTTTCCATTCTGTTGGTTGCCAATTCACTCTAGTGACTGTTTCTTTTGCTGTGCAAAAGCTGTGGAGTTTGATTAGGTCCCATTTGTCTATTTTGGCTTTTGTTGCCAATGCTTTTTGTGTTTTGGTCATGAAGTCCTTGCCTACTCCTATGTCCTGAATGGTTTTGCCTAGATTTTCTTCTAGGGTTACGAGACATGAAAAACCCTTCAAAAATCAACAAATCCAAGAGCTGGTTTTTTAAAAAGATCTACAAAAGAGACCACTAGCCAGACTGATAAAAAAGAAAAGCAAACAACGAAATAGACACAATAAAAAACGATAAAGGGGAAATCACCACAGATTCCACAGAAATTCAAACCATCATCAGAGAATATTACAAACAACTCTATGCACATAAACTAGTAAACCTGGAAGAAATGGATAAATTCCTGGACACCTGTGTCCTCCCAAGCCTAAACCAGGAGGAAGCTGAAACTATGAATAGACTAATGACAAGGTCTAAAGTCAAGGCAGGAATTAAGAGCCTACCACACAAAAAAAGCCCAGGTCCAGATGGGTTCACAGCCGAATTCTACCAGACACACAAAGAGGAGCTGGTACCATTCCTTCTGAAACTATTCCAAATAATCCAAAAAGAGAGAATCCTTCCCAATTCATTTTATGAGACCAACATCATCCTGATACCAAAACCCGGCAGAGACTCAACAAGAAAAGAAAACTTCAGGCCAATATCCATGATGAACATAGATGCAAAAATCTTCAATAAAATATTGGCAAGCCGATTGCAACAGCACATCAAAAAGCTTATCCATCATGATCAAGTAGGATTCATCCCAGGGATGCAAGGCTGGTTCAACATACGCAAGTCTATAGACGTAATTCACCACATAAACAGGTTTCCTTTGAAGCAGGACTATGCCAGGATTCCTCACATCTCATAGGTAACTAAGAAAGTCTTTTCTCATTCTCAGCTCATCAGAATACCCTGTCCACTCACTTTGCTGACCCACATAGGCTGATTGCTTCCTGACCTGTTGGGAGGTTACTGTGATAATGTTCACAGGAGGAGACGTGCTAATGCATGAGTAATAAATGAAGCCCCGTAAAACTTGTTAAGATAGAATTCTAAGCAGAATTCACACTCCTTTCCTAGTGTGGTCCACTCTGAATGCTAGAGTTTTAATTCAATCCAAGGATTTCTCCAAGGTACTTGTTAATGACTTAATTTTATGAGGATTTAATTTATGAAAACAATCCAATAATTTTTAAGAATGAATATATATATATATATACATAATTGAGAATATCTGCATAAAATAAATTAAGCTAAGAGTACAATCTAAAATAAATACAGTAACTGCCCTCTGGAAAATTCTTCTAATTCTGCTGTACTGGGGTTACAATGACAACCAATAACATGATTAAGGAAATTTTTTCCATTACCATTCAATTTGCCTTACATAGTCTCTTTCTTATATGTATGCAACTCAACCCAATAATTTTCCCTCTTGTTTCAGGGTTGTTATTTCCAGGATGTAATTCATGTACTTCATTCATTCATTCAATATTTATTTTTTATTTCATTAATTCTTATACTAATTCAACAGATATTTATTGAGTGTCTATTATTTTCAGAGTACCATGCTAGGCAGTGATTATTAAATGATGAATGCAAATTATTTATTGTTTTAAAAAATGGGCAATCCCAAGAGTTTGCTTAGTACTTGTTCACTGTTTGCTACAAATTCCAGGGTTTAATTAATTTCCATATTGAGACCCATCCTTTAATCTTCCCTCTAATAGAGGGGCAATTCGGTAACCTTCATCACTATTGTATATTTGAGCTTTGAAGCACTTTGTAGCCCATACATTTACTTTCTGCACCTTATTTGTGAGCTGCGTGGACAAGAATGTTTTTACTATTCTTTTTTTTTTGTGTGTGTGTGTATCAGAGAGAATAATGTCTTGAGAATGATGACATTTTCTGGACAATGCCAGTGAATGGGCACTTAGCTAGGGTAGCTAAGGAATTATGTCTAATTGACTGTGCTATTTCCAAAATTCTGTAGACTTTACTAAGAATGCATGCTAGGGGTGAAAGAATGCAAAGTAACAGTAGATTTGCACCCATAAAATTGATATAACTTTTCATTTCTTTGCAACGTTGATATTTGCCTTCTACTGATGAAGGCTTTGATCTTAATTGCAATTAGAAGTGCAGGGAACCAAGAGATACTAGGGGATACATACAACTTGAACCTCCTCATGCTTCCTCCCAGGGGCCAACTGCACAGCAGCTTCCAACTAGATGCAAAATGAACATGACTTCAATGACTTTAACTTGATTATATTATTTTTATTTGCTTCTATTTTTATCGCACATAAGACTTCATTTCTGTGAATAAAATATATCTGGTTTTCCATATAATAAAATCATTAGCTAAAGAATATTTTTGTACATTCTCTAAATGAATAAATTCAATTTTCAAATATAAAAAAATCATAAAAATTGCTTATAAAAATTCTAAATAAATCACCCCCGAGTAGTTGGCATATAGAAGTGCTCTATAAATATTTGCTCAATGAGTGAACCAGGAGAGGTATTCATAGTAAATATGGAAATGACCAGACTCATTAACAATAAAAATTATATATAGTCCAGTGGTATAAATAATATCCCCCTATATTAATAAAACAGATGAACCAAAACTGAAAATAAGCCAATAAGAAGTAAAATCCATTTGATAGTTTTGCTAATGATTGTAACATAGTAGCTCGCATGTTAACTTTCATTGCAAATAAAATTAAATAACACAGTCCAGTCTCCCACATTATGTAAATTTTCCTCTAAAACAGTTCTGATGACTAGCTTTCATTTGAATATCTCCGGTAATGGAGAGCTCATTACTTTAATGGGAATCCATTCTGTTGTTGATAATAGCTATCCTAATGCTTTAAAAATATTACATTGACATCTGTCTATCTGTAACTTGCTTTTAGAAAAAGAGAAATATTACCACCTAAGATAAAAGACACAAGTATATTTTCTCTTTGCTCACAGTATTTTCAGAACATTAGAACAACAAAAAAAAGACCATATATCATTTACATTGTTTGGTAAGTCAATTTTAAAATTACAGATCATGTAAATATTCAAGATGTTCTAATCAGATCTAATTGTCACTATTTTGCATTAGACTTGTACACATATCTAATGTATTTTGCATACCCTATTTTACATGTATATATGTCTAATATTTTACATACATTATTTTATATTAAACTTCTACATGTCTATTGTATTTTACACACATTATTTTACATTACACATGTATATATCTAAATTTACATTAGACATGTATTATGTATGTGTGTAAAATAATGTAAAATAAGATTATGCTTGTTTTTTCACTCTGGCTCAGGCTAGCCTCTGTATGTATCACTGTGGCTTCTGTGGGGAGCAAGAAACTTCATCAAACTTAGATTCTCTTTCACATTAGTTTTATGACTATCTAGGCTTTATGCCATTTAAGGCAGCGGTATAGCTTTTCTGTCTGGTTTTCATTTTTCTTGTCTCTTATAATCTTAAGGTAATATTTGATATTTTAAAAACAAGTTGACATCCTTAAATCAAAGATCTTAAAATATAATTGCTTTGTGAAATTTCCTGAAATTAATTTATATATTTTTAAAATATATTAAACTAAACAATTTGTCATAGGTCTGTTTTTCACAACTGAAACTCAGTGCTTTACCTATGACGTGATGAATATGTAAACAGAAGCCTCAGCTAGAAGGATTTACTTTTGTTTGCCAATTTGCCAGAAAATTAATGATTTTAACAATGTCATTTATATCTGGATATTATCAGCACTGTAGAAAAAAAGTTCCAGTAAATTTTGTTAGTGTAGTGTGCACAACCATTGAAGAAACAAACATTGAATAAGGAAATCGTTTTTTTTCTTTTTTCTTAGTAAAGTGTTTCAAATATGTTAAAATCAGCTCATCATTCTGGTTTTTTTCTTTGAATACTCTATTTTTGAAATTATCTTTCTTAGAAGATTGATCTCATAAGATTGAATACTTTGTCCTATTTTTATATCTTATCATTTGTCTTTTGTGAACTGCCTGTTAAAATATTTTACCAATTTTTTATTAGGTTTACTGAGTGTTTCTTATTGATTTGTGGGACTTGTTTATACATTAATAAAAATGAATATTTTTGTTATATGTTCAGAAATATCTTCTCCCAATCTATAGTTAGCCATTTAACTCTCTTATTAATGCCTTTTGATAATCAATGTCTAATTTTACTGTAATTGAACTTATATTTTCTTGTTTAGCTAGTACATTTTGAGTCCTGTTTAAAAAATATTTCCCAACCACAAAAAGAAGATGGTATATTTTATCTTCCAGAAACTTTTACAATTTGATTTACACATTTTGACATTGATTTTTTAGTATAGTGTGGGGCAGAACCACCTTCTAGAGCAATTTATTGTGGGAGGAAAGAGCCGTTTTTGAAAAAGGAAACAAGAGCTTAAGGATTGCTGGCAATTATTTCTTTATAGATCTGAGTGGCTGTTACATTGTTATGTTCAATTTGTGATAATTCCTGATACTATATGCTTGTGATTTGTTCATATATACATTTCTCTCTCTCTAAATATATATGCAAATCATTTATAAAAATGCATACAAATGTATTTAATATTATATTAAAATATTCTACTTAGATGTCATAATTTTAACCCTATATAATAAAGTAAGGTCATAATTATTTCTATGAATTATATACCTTTAATCATGAAATTGATAATGCATTTCTTCAGAATGAGTATCTTAGTTTATTACTGGTGTTAAAACAGATTGTGCTGGTATAGGTTCAGATTTCCAGCCTGTCCAAACATTTTACATCATAATTCAGTATGTTATCCAATTCGGTTTCTTGTCCAGGTTTATATAATTGACAAATTTCATAAGCATGTCTTTTGTGCCTTAGAGAATAAAAATATTAAAAATGACAGCATACAGGATAAAAGCCTATGGCACATCATTTGAGAGCACTCTTCAAGCTGATATCATCATTAATCAACATATTTGGGGCATGATTATTAGCCATTTTTAAATTTATCTTAAACTGTTATCTCCCAGCCCACATTTTACTATTTTATATTTGCCAGATATTTTGTCAAATACTTTGCAATAATTAAAATTAAAGATACATCTATGAAATTTACTCTGTTTTATTAAACGAGGATTCAGTTTAAAAAAGGAAATCCTTACAACCTACCACTCTTTCCTCCTCTATCACGACTCGCCATTCATCTGTTTTTCTAAGTATTTACAACTCACATGCTAGACTTTAAAGCAGACCTTTCTTGTTATATTTCCCAGGTTTACCAATTTCATTGTTTTTGAAATTTATGGGTTTTTGTTTTTGACTGTCTTTCCTTTTTTTGGCAGCTCCTTTGATAAATATTCAAGACAGCTAAGATTGCGTTTATGGATAATGCCAGTCCTTGGGGGTATAATCTGAATTTAAATGCTTCAAAAAGTTAAAGCCACTATGTCTGTCTTATTATGTCTTAACTTGTCTCAGGAGCTAATTATCTATCCTCAGTTCATAGTTTTGCTGCTCACAGAATTACTTAAAACTCTTGTCTTTGTTGGTAGAAATGGGCAACAAAAAGTTCTATTCTCCTGTCATTAAAGAATATCTGACAATATTATGTCTTCTTTCTTCTGTTTTGCTTCTAAAATAGCTTTCAAGCTTTTTTATTTCAACCTTATTTTGTACAAGTATTCATTTATTGCTATTTTAGGAATGGCTGGGCCACTGCCAATTTTCCTTCTCTAGTTCATAACACAGGATGATGGCCGTAGCCCTCTTTTCTGGCTACTGTAATCAATAAATATCTACACTTGCTTGACGCCTATTTATTCACTTCTCATAGATCAGATATTATCCCCCACTGCAAGTAAAATCTGAGCTCATTAACAAGTTACTTTCAGCACTTCTTAAGATGCTTGTTTCTGTTTTTGTATCAATTAGATAATTCTCCATCGTAGGCTTAAACTCATGTTACATGTTATTTTCAATTTTCAGAGGTCTTAAAATTCATGGTGTCATATCTTTTTTACTTTTGAAAAAAATTAGTTTTTGAAAATATTTATATTATATGCATTGGTCTTAGAAACTTCTCTTAGACTTACCTTAGAAACTTTCAATTTATCTCCTGTGTCTGTTAACTACTGCAAATTTTAACATAATTGATATACATTAATATATATTTTTATATATAGTACAATTTATATAGAGATGTAAATTTTATATATGTACATATTAATGTGTATCAATTATATTAATTATCTATTATATTTATTTTTAACATTAACCTAACATAAATATTATTTATTACATAGTTTATCTATTATTAATTTATGTATTTATATAAATATATGTCAATTGTATAATTTATATATGTGTGTGTGTGTGTGTATATATATGTATGTGTCAACATGGAAATATTAACTTTTAATTATTTCTTTTTTTTTTTGTTTTGTTTTGAGATGGAGTCTCACTATGTCACCCAGGCTGGAGTGCAATGACACTATCTCTACTCACTGCAACCTCTACCTCCTGGGTTCAAGCAATTCTCCTGAATCAGCCTCCTGAGTAGCTGGGATTACAGGCATCTGTCACCACACCTGGCTAATTTTTGTATTATTTTTTAGTAGAGACCAGATTTTACCATGTTAGTCAGGCTGATCTCGAACTCCTGACCTCAAGTGATGTACCTGTCTTGGCCTCCCGAAGTGCTGGGATTACAGGCGTGAGCCACTACACCCCGCCTAGCTCATTAATTACTTCTTAGATTATATATAATTGGTAGATTTTCATCTGATGAGTTTATTTTCCTATCAATAACTAAATTTTGCATTTCGAAAACCAATTCATGGTTCCTTTTAGTATCCATCTATAAAAGTTTTATTTTTCCCTGTTGTAACTGGTAATTCTTGCTATTATTTAATGAATACCATTATTTATTTTATATTTTTGAGAGGATAAAGTCTATTTTTTCCACTAGCCCTCAATTGCTATTACTTATGGAGCTAATTAATGTTGAACTTTTGACTTTGTTGACTTTGTGGCATTGGGTTTCATTTCCGTTATTTGAAATTTTCATTTGCATGTTCTTCTGGACAGCATTCTCTCTCTTTCTGGTCTCTCTTTGTTTCTCTCTTCCTATCTCCTCTCTTCTCCCGTTTTTGTGCTTTATCATTTTGGGGCTTTCTCTACTCAAGTCTCACAATGCGCAATCTGAAACCATATCTTACATTACTCGTCCTATGCCTGTGCCTGGCAGTGTTATTAGGGAATCATGTGTCTAGTCACCAAGCCAGTGAACACCTTTACTCAGCTCAGATATGCTTATTTGCTAACCTCTTTGGGCATACAGTCTTATATAAATTATATATTTATGTCAGTAGTGCTAGCTTTCTTCAGTCCCTTTTCACAAGCAAGTTAGCTGTGGGCCAGTCTTGGTTTGCAACCTTGAACCAAGCTTCCTGTCACTGATAAACACAGGGAACTTACATTACTAATATTCCATAGTCGCCAAATGCCGAAATGCCTTTTGTATGTTCCCAAATTCTGACTCTAGCTGGCCTCAGCTTCAGCCCTACTCATTGATTTGCATGTTGGTTGCATTCCTTGTGCATGGAGATGCTTATCTTATTTTTCGATCCTGGCTATGTCTTTTCAATTTTCTTTTTATCTATCTTATCTAAAAATACAGTGTATTTGAAGCAGAAGGGAGTCTCAAAGCCTGAACTCATAATGCAATCTTGCCTGGAGTCTCCTTTTCAATTTATTCTTTTCATCCGATACATAATTCTCAGCCAGTTATTAAAGGTAGTTCTAACCCTAATTGAAATTTTTTTTCACCATCTGTTTTTGCTAAATTAGAATCTAGGCTTATAGTCTCTGGTGGTGTTAAAACCACCCACTTGAGTGCCATGTTTCTTCAGGAGCCATTTATCATAGAACGGAAACTCCATGACCTCTTTCAACCACCCACTAAATTCCTCTTTTCTCTGACTTACTGACTTACAAATTACAAAGCAAAAATAGTTTATGTTAGTCCAGAGTGCTGGTTTCAGCAGTTTCTTCAGATTCTCTATTGTAATGTATCAGTCTAAGAACCCACATAAAATGGACACATAGAGCACAAACACTGTATATCTTGAGAGTATACATGTGCACATACCACATACTACACACATGCAAACATACATGGGGAATAATATCTGTGCATGTGTAAGTGAGAAGAAAAGAGTGGGGGAGGAAAAATGCATGGAGGATGAGAGGGGTGGGAAAGGGAGGAGAGGGCACAGAAGAGGAGAGAAGGGAAATGAAGAAACAGCATTGTCATTGTTTCCAGACTAGCAAGAATTGTATAATAAGTACACATCTTTCAAGTTACTTCAACAATACATTAGTTATTTGCTAGATGTTTTAGGCTCTATTATCTCTAGGTAAGAGTTCTTCTTAGGAACTAAGAATTTATGTCTATTCAACATCTCCACCTCTTCTAAGGCCTCTTCAATGTCCAATCACTTTCTTTGAGCTACTACAATACACTGGGAACGTTTTTGCCCTCTTGTTTACCACATTCCAGAGGTTGTTGCAATGAAAGAGGTATCATTATTAATCTGTGGATCAATAGAGGTTACACATTTCACAAGCCAAGTAAACGAAGTAATCAACTTCCCCAAATTACATTGGGTGATAGACCAAAGCGAAAAAGAGAACTTTTCATCGATCTTTCTATCATGTTCCTCATGAAAGACTGACTTTTGCCCTCCCCTTGAGGTTACTCACTACAGTATTCTCTCAGTATATACTTCTGCTAAGAAATACTTTTAGAAATGCCAAATGTGGGTGAAGGGGCGGAAGGCAGCAAAACACACTGCCATGTGTATACCTATGCAACGATCTTGCATGTTCTGCACATGTACCCCAAAACCTAAAACGCAATAAAAAATAAAAAAATTGAAAAAAAAAAGAAATACTTTTTGACTTATATTTCTTCTGATTTTAGATTTTTGCTTTTCTTAAAGTTGACAGTAAATTCTATTTTGCTAATAGTAATAAGATAAATGGGATTAAGCAGCTGTATGTTAATTGCTTGCTTGCTGAAAGACTGAAATGCAGCAACAAATAAGGCTTAAGAAAATTTATTTTGGGACATTCGTTAGCAAAACAGAGAAAATGTTCTAAATTTCACCAATCAATTGAACGTTTTCCCACCCTTACCTCATTGTATTAATTGCTTGTTGACTTTAGTTCACTGAATCACCCTGTTGCTTTTGGTAATATGTAGATAGAACTCTATGCAATTGGCTATAAAACTTCTTCAGGGTTTGGAACGGTATGTCTAACAGGAAAGAAAATACATTTGTTGTCTCTCAATAACTGAGTATATTGTTATCCCCAAAATTAACCTAAAGCTATTCCAAAATTTTACAGAATTCTAGGTAAAATCAGAAGGTAAACGATATATGACAAGAGGCAATATTATATATTAATGCAATAATAGGAAAAAATAACATATATTAAAAAACACACATTACAATGCAGGTATAACTAACTCATTGTTAGTGAAGAGATTATCAGGAATGGTCCCAAGAGGTATTTCAGACTAGAATCTTCAGGATACCAATCCTGAGATGGAAAATAGCAAATAGGAAGTTAATGAGGAGTGTTTTGGGGATGAAAACCTGTGGAAGAGGAAGGAGTGAAACATAAATTAGTCATGGGGAGAAGTTTAGGTGAAATGTGGTTTCAATGATGTCTTTGACCAATCCTTGCAGGGAGCTGTGAGACTGTGAAGAACCTTAGAGTTTTCAGAGGTTGGGGCAGGATATGGGCTCTTTATAGTCCCGGGATTGACCAGTCATTGCATTTGCACAATCCCATGATGGTGTATCATCTACATGTGTCTCTTTTTAACCCAGAAAATTCCTGAAGAGGAATTAGAGCTAAGTACTGTATGGTACAAAGAATATTCTTGTAAAAGTATGAATTGAAGATATGAGAATAGAGACTGAGAAGTAGTTATATCATTTGCAAATATATTCTTTTTATTTATTTTTATTATATTATTTTTATTTATTTTTATTATTTTATGGTTTTTTTTTTTTTTTTTTTTTTTTTTTAAGTTTTTGAGACAGAGTCTCACTCTCTCAGGCTGAAGTGCAGTGGCACAATCTCGGCTCACTGCAACCTCCGTCTCCCAGGTTCAAGCAATTATCCTGCCTCAGCCTCCCAAGTAGCTAGGACTACATGCACCCACCACCACATCTGGCTAATTTTTTTGTATTTTTAGTAGAGATAGTGTTTCACTGTATTAACCAGGATTGTCTCAAACTCCTGACCTTGTGATCTGTGTGCCTGGACCTCCCCAAATCCTGGAATTACAGGCATGAGCCACTGCAGCTGGCCCTGCACATATATTCTATAGGCAGCGCACATATATTCTATAGACAGCACACATATAACCTATGCACACACATAACCTGTGCACATGCATATACTACACAATTTTTTTCTAAATGTTCTGAGATATGATTTAGATATAGTGAAATGTACAGATTCAAATCTGTATTTATGTTTAGAGATTAATCTTGGGCAGGGATTGACAAACTTCAACCCTCTGTCCAGTCACAAGTTTTTGACAATGATACTTACTTCATTACAACATGCCCACACACTTCCGTTTATGTATTGTCTATGGCTGTTTCATACTACAATAGAAAATGGCAGTTTTCACAGAGGTAGTGTGGTCTACAAAGGCAAAAATATTTAGTATTTCACCTTTTACAGAAAATGTTTGCTGACCCTTGATCTAAGGTTTGCTATTTTCAAATAATACCACTTCATGTGTAAAGTAAGACCACAGCATCATATATTTCATGTTCAGACTCTCATCCTTTGTACTGCTGTAATCTCATATTCTACTTCCACATTTATTATAAGCCCTGTAATTCATCATTACTATTTTGTAAACACTCAATTATCTTTTAAATACATTTTATAGGTACTTAACATGTTTAACATTTTAAGCATTCATTTCTTCATGTAAATATGAGTTTTAAAATGGTAAAACTTCCTTAAAGTACAAAAATATAATTTTATTTTTATAGTATACACATAGGAGTGAAGAATTCTCCCAGCATTTGCCTTGAATATTATGTTATTTATATATTTAACAGATTTTTTTGCTGGACATAGCATTTCAGGCTGCCAGCTTTTTTTTTTTGGTCTTTCCTTTCCATCATGTCGGATAGGTTGTTCTATTATCATTCGGCTTGCATTATTTCTGCTGAGAAGTTGTAACCCTGTGAAAACCTTTAAGATTTTTTCTTTAGCATTGTTTTTCAGCAAATAATTATAATTTGCATTAGTGTATTTTCCCTTATGTCTGTCTTGCCTGGAACTCAATCAACTTCTCCCATATCTGGGTTTATATATTTCAACCATTATTTCTTCGAACATATTTTATTCTGACCCAATCTCTGTCTTCTCTGCTTTTAGTACTCCACTTGCATGACTGTTAGGCCAGTGATCAGTGTCTCACAACTTACTGCAATGCTGTTTATTTTTTAAGCCTTGTTTATCTTCTCTGAGTTTAATTTAGATTCCTTAGATGGCCCTACATTCATCTGCTGTTAACCCCATCCATTAAATTATCTACTTCACATGCAACTTTTAGTCCTAAAATTTCCATTGTGTTCTCTTTTGTTACTTTTCACTTCTACACTTTGTATGCATTTCTCTAATGTTTATATGTTTTATTTTAAATAATGGAATTAGTAACTACTGTTTTAAAGTCCTGGTCTGCTAATTTCATCATGTCTGTTATTTTGGGGGTACATTTCTATTGATTGATTTTTTTTCCTCTGGTTCTAAGACATATTTTCCTGCTTGTCCAAATGTCTGGTATATTTTTCAATTTATATACTTGGCATTCTGGATGCAATGTTGTTCAGTTTCTAAATGTTTATGACTTTCCTTATGGAGTGTTGAATTTTGTTCAATCAAAGTATTAATTTGTGGGTCAGATTTATCTTTTTCAGTAAGCTTTGTTCAGATGTGTCCAGACTAGCCCTCAACCTAGGACTAAAATATCCCTACTTACAATGCATGGTTTTTATGGGATGTCTACTAAATGCCTGGATGGATTTAACAAGTTCTCTCAATTTTGTCTAGTCTGAAATCAATTTTTCCCCGCTCTGTGCAAAATCTGGTTGTTTATTTCAGAATTCCCTTTACCTGGTGTTGTACAGTCTTGATCTGAAAGTACACTGAGCAGTATTGCTTCTGAGTCTAGATTCCAGAGACTCATTGATGACTCTCATGTAGATTTCCAAAGCTCTTTACACAACTGTGCCTTCTCTGGGACTCTGTCTTGTGAATTCCATCTTCTTCAGTAGCCTTGAATTCTTATCTGTCTCCATTTCAGTGACACTGCTGCACTGCTGAACTCTGTTTGGGATCATCTTCCACGTGCCATGATCCAGAAAGTGAAGCTGGCAGAAAGCCAGTAATTTGGCAGGGCTTACCTTATTTGTTTATTTTCTTTCATGGGTCACGTTCTGTACTGCCCATTGTCCAGGGCATAAAACAGTACTTTATTTTTATTTTGAGACGGAGTCTCGATCTGTCTTCCAGGCTGGAGTGCAATGGTGTGGCCTTGGCTCACTGCAACCTCCGCCTTCTGGGTTCAAGTGATTCTCCTGCCTCAGCCTCCTGAGTAGATGGGATTACAGATGTGCACCATGATGCCTAGCTAATTTTTGTATTTGTAGTCCAGATGAGGTTTCAGCATGTTGGCCAGTCTGGTCTTGAACTCCTAGCCTCGTGATCCACCCGCCTCAGCCTCCCAAAGTGCTGGGATTATAGGCATGAGCCACACGCTCAGCCAAACAGTTATTTTAAATATATTTTTGTAATTTTTTAGAAAGCTATTCTATAAAATTTTAAATATAGTTTTGTAATTTTTTAGAAAGCTATTCTATCATAGTTTTAAGCAAAAATCAGCCATATAAACATTGTTAAATGAATGATGTATCTGTGATAATTTATCAAATGATTATTATGAAAGTCCTCATAGAATAAATTATTTTGCCAGCCTTTAAATTTCTTATGTAAAAAATAGTACATACATTTTGATATACTGTACATTGGATAATCTATTAAATATTTTCCTATCATTTATTCTCTTTAGTTGCTGAACTCGCCTTGACAATTATAGTGCCTCTTAACATAAACATTATCCCATATTTTCTTTAACTTATTTTGTGTACAACCCTAGTTATTTTAAATATTACTATAAATTAAGAATATAAGCATTATTTTTCTAACAAATATTTTTAAAGATTTACAAATCAGTTATTATATTTTGCCATAAGAGATTTAACTTTGTTTAGTATCTTATTTTTTTCTAGAAATATGACTTTCAAGAGATATTGGCTGCATATCTTCTAAGTGTTAAATAAACATACTGCCTGATTTCCCATATACCTCCCTGTACCTCTCAGTTGTACAGGAAATTAATGTAAGATTAGGCTCATCCTGAGAATTGCAAATATTTTTCTACTCAACTTCACAAGAAAAAATGTATTTTAGAATTACATATAATTGCTTGTTTTTAATTTATAATTACTAAATGATAAAGCTTACATGAAGGAAAAGAAATTGGATAGTGTCATATATTTTTCTCATGATTCTGGCTGAAGAGTTTATGGTAAATTGATCAACCCTCAGCCAATTAGACTTTGACATGTACTAATAAGATCTAATTGAGGAATTATGAAGACATTTGCTAAGGAGAAATGAGCACATAATTACACCATAAAGAGGTTAAAGAATCAATGTTACCCAGCTGGAAGAATATTAGTTGAAGTCCCAATGGCATCTATAAAGTATACTTCATAATATATCTGTGAAATAGAGCACTGCCAAGGCCAATTAAGATATGTAGAATATTCCATTGTCAGTTGTACAACTTCAGATTTAAATATTCATTTTCTCATCTTGCCTTTGTCCATCTTCAGGTGCTGGGGGATGGTCTCCATCAGACAGTGACCATTATCAATGGCTTCAGGTTGACTTTGGCAATCGGAAGCAGATCAGTGCCATTGCAACCCAAGGAAGATATAGCAGCTCAGATTGGGTGACTCAATACCGGATGCTCTACAGCGATACAGGGAGAAACTGGAAACCCTATCATCAAGATGGGAATATCTGGGTAAGTCATTGGCAGGAAAGCAAAGATACAGAATTGGGTTGGAAATATTAGAAAATGGCACAGGATTTACTAAGTATATACAGTTACCAATATTTATCTATTAAAAATCATTGAGAAACTATTTATTCATCCTTGTTGACGGTGAAAGTTTCTTTAGGCTATAATTTCTATCCAATGGTTAAGGCAATGATTCTCAATCTGGATTATGAATGTGAATCACCTGAAGAAGTTTTTTTTTTTTTTTTTGAGATGGAGTTTCGCTCTTGTTACTCAGGCTGGAGTGCAATGGCGCGATCTCGGCTCACTGCAACCTCCGCCTCCTGGGTTCAGGCAATTCTCCTCCCTCAGCCTCCTGAGTAGCTGGAATTACAGGCACGCGCCACCATGCCCAGCTAATTTTTTGCATTTTTAGTAGAGAAGGGGTTTCACCATGTTGAACAGGATGGTCTCGATCTGTTGACCTCGTGATCCACCCGCCTCGGCCTCCCAAAGTGTTGGGATTACAGGCTTGAGCCACCGCGCCTGGCCCACCTGAAGAAGTTTTAAAGCACATAGATGAAAGGCACGCCCAGATCAATGAGACTAGAATCATAGAAGTTGAAATAGTGATTATTGATACTAATAACTTTTATGAAGGCATTAATCTGCAATTGAAGGAAAATATTGAAATTATGAAGAATATAATTTAGAGAAGTTGGAGCAGTGATACATGTTAGGAAAAGAAATTGTCCATTTTAAAATAGTGTCTTAAACTCTTATTACAGATCTATATTTACTTTATTCCTTTATTATGAGAGACGAGAATAGGCCTTATCTAATTTGTTCTTAAAACATCTCTGTTAACTTAAAAAATTGTATGTGTTCAATCAAACATTCACCAATAAACATTTAAATAGATTATTTATTTATTTATTTATTTATTTTTGTGATGGAGTTTCACTCTTGTTACCGAGGCTGGAGTGCAATGGCTTGATCTTGGCTCACCGAAACCTCCGGTTCCTGGGTTCAGGCAATTCTCCTGCCTCAGCCTCCTAAGTAGCTGGGATTACAGGCACGAGCCACCATGACCAGCTAATTTTTTGTATTTTTAGTAGAGACGGGGTTTCACCATGTTGACCAGGATGGTCTCAATCTCTTGACCTCGTGATCCACCCACCTTGGCCTCCCAAAGTGCTGGGATTACAGGTGTGATTGAATAGATTATTTAACAGTAAAATTTAAGTGTTCTATTTTAGTTCAATTGTTTTAAAAAGCAGCCATAACAAAAATCAAGTAATGTCATCAATATTAAGCCAGAATAATAAAAAGAAGAGGAAGATGAGGAAAAGGAGAGGATGAAAGGGGAAGGGGGAAGAGAAGGAAGAGGAAGCATTAAAATTGTATCCGTCACAGTATTAGGCAGAGTGCTGACTATTTTCAACTTTATCATGAATCACGATTGTAAACTTTACTTTAGACTTTGTATTTTAAAGGTCTTTATATTTTTAATGACTTTTATATTTATATTTTAAAATAGAAAGACTTTTTAAAAATAGACTTTATATTTTAAAAGTTGCCAAGTATTTTTGGTAAGGAGCAAGAGTTTATAGTTTCTGGCTAAAGTGGATGTTCATTTCCTAAGCAGTATGTGAAATAAGGATATAATGTCCTGATAATAAAACTTTTGTCTGCTTAATTAGAAGTTTAGAAATAACTGCTTTCAAGTCATAATTATATAGAATGTTTGTATATTAGGATGTATAAGTTATACAAAGCAAGTAGTGGGAAAAAAGGCCTCCTTATAAAAAGTCTTCATCTCATAAGTAAGATAATTCAAATGCTCAGGCATAATTTATAGAAAAGTGATTATCAAGCCTAGATACACAGTGGAATTAGATAGAGAACTTTAAAACATATAGGCCCTTGTGTCCCAACTTCAGAGACTTGAATTTCGTTGGTCTAAGTTGCAATCTGGGCTTTTAGATTTTAAAGTTCTTCCAGTGATTCTAATGTACAGCGAACACTGATAATCTTACTTTAGATTGGTTTTCAGTCTACAGGTGGAAAGGGAGTAGAGGAAGTTTATGCTGAAAAGCAATAGTAGAACAGAAAATCTGAAAGTGTTGCCCTTAAAATTTGGCAGAGTGAGAGGGGGAGAGGGAGGAGGACGGAAGGATAGGGGTTGGAGAAATCAAGTGACCAACCAGCAGACCAACCAGCTGAGAGTAAACAGTTAAGGCTTAGATCACAAACTCTTCTAATAACCAAAGCAGTCATTATCCTCTAACTCTTTGGGGTTTCTAAGCTAAGATCAAATTAGCATGTTGCCAAATGTGGGTGAAGGGGAGGAAGGCAGCAAAACATACTGCCATGTGTGTACCTATGCAACTATCTTGCACATTCTGCACATGTACCCCAAAACCTAAAATGCAATAAAAATTAAAAAAAAAAATTGGCATGTTGGTAAAACTACTTGAAGGGTTACAAGTCAGACTCTGAAGTATCCTTCACATTTTTGTGTTTGTAACACCTTCATCTCAGAATTAAGAGTGTTCAAATCCTCTCCTCTCATAATGTGCCAAGATAGTGATAAAGGTGCTGCCAAAATACTTGAACTTTAATGTATCTATCAAATACTGAACAGTTAAGGGTGGCTAAATGCAGAGACATAAGGAAAAATAACTAAAGAGGATAAAATTGCTCAGGTTGTCTTGGACTTCTTTTTTTTTTTTTTTTTTTTTTTTTTGAGATTGAGTTTTGCTCTTGTTGCCCAGGCTGGAGTGCAATGGCACAATCTTTGCTCACTGTAACCTCTGCCTCCCAGGTTCAAGCAATCCTCCTGCCTCAGCCCCCCAAGTGGCTGGAACTATAGGTGACCACGACCACGCCCAGCTAATTTTTGGTATTTTCAGTAGAGACTGGGTTTCACCAGATTGGCCAGACTGGTCTCGCACTCCAGACCTCAACCAATCCACTCGCCTGGGCCTCCCAAAGTGATGGGATTATAGGCGTGAGCCACCACACCCAGCCCTGGACTTTTGATAGTACATAAAATACTAATGGTTGAGTCAGGGAGACAAGGTTGTTGCATAGTGAAAATAGCACAACTTGTGACGGTATGTTGGATCTACTTATAGAGCTCTCCATCTTTTCTTAAGGCGATGAAGGGTACATTTCTTTTTTTTTTTTTTTTTTAATTCTGTTTATTTATATTTATTGGTATATTGTCCATACATTGATACATCTTTTAAAAAAAAAATTTAAATTTTTATTGCATTGTAGGTTTTGGGGTACATGTGCAGAGTGTGCAAGATAGTTGCATAGGTACACACATGGCAGTGTGCTTTGCTGCCTTCCTCCCCTTCACCCACACTTGGCACTTATCCCCAGGCTATCCCTCCCCAGCCCCCCTCCCACTGTCCCTCCCCCCTTCCCCACAATAGACCCCAGTGTGTAGCAGACCCCCTCCCTGTGTCCATGTGTTCTCTTTTTTCTCACCCGCCTATGAGTGAGAATATGAAGGGTACATTTCTATTGTCTTCTACTTTTCTGGTGTTTATTTTGTTTCTTCCTTTCAAATAATATGTTTCTTATTGAAATTCAATGTGCTGTTTAATGAGTGATGAGTGATTATTTCTATAAGAAATTAGTAGTGAGTAATGATACAATGTTAAAAACCAAAACAAGTTGGAGACTGTATTCGTCTGTTCTTGCACTGCTGTAAAGAAATTCCTGAGACTGGGTAATTTATAAAGAAAAGAGTTTTAATTGATTCATGGTTCCACAGGCTGTATAGGAAGCATGACTGTGGAGGTCTCAAGAAACTTACAATCATGGCAGACAGTGAAAGGGAAGCAAGCATGCCTTACATGGCTGGAGCAGGGGAAAGAGAGAGACAGGGGTGTCCCATACTTTAAACAACCAGATTTCCTGAGAACTCACTCACTATCAGGAGAAGAGCAAGGGGGAAGTCTATCCCTATGATCCAATTACCTACTATCAGGCCCCTCTTCCAACATTGGAGATTACAATTTGTCATGAGATTTTGGTTGGGACACAGACCCAAACCATATCAGAGATACAATCTAAATATTGCAAAATATATTTAAGTACCGAATAGCCTGCAACATAATGATTACATTATTTAATAATCTATAAAAGAAATGTTTTAATCCTTAGTAATGCCAACAATATGAATCCATTGCTTTGATGCATTCTAAAAGAGAAAGTTTACTGACTTCCAAAATTTTTTGAATATTCTAGGGCTATGTCTTATCATGCATTAAGTGATTAAAATTTAGCATTTACAAATTTCAACAAAAAGTACTCTTGAGGATTAAGTTTATTAAAAATGGTATTCAATACTAGAGTTTTAAAATCTACTACTACTTAACATTGTGTATATTGGACTTGAAGAGAATTTTGATTTAGAGAATATTGGATGACTTTTTGATGGAGAACACCTTATAAGATGTAAGGTTTGGTGTAGTTTTGAAATTGTTTTTACTATCTATTTTATAATAATTGTTTACCTAAGAAATATAGAAGATAATGTATATTCAATCCCAAGATTCTTATTTTAAACAAATGTTCATGGTTATGATCTCGGTGATTGTTGGGGAAATGGGCAACATGAGTAATTTTTTATAATATTCTTTTTAAATGACCATATGGACATTCTGACTTATTTTATCACTGTTGGATAATATATTAAAATAAGCAAAGAACAAGTCATTCATAAGCAAATTATGACAGTTTCACAAGGTTTTAGAGTCATGAATCTTGCATTATGGATTGAGAGTGGCTCTTGAAAAGATTCCTAAAGAATGATTTATCTGAATATTTAATATTCAAAGACCTGAGTTCTGAAATGGGTTTAAATAGTCAAACCTTCCATCCTTTTTGATGATACTGAACATGATAGAATTCCTTATACTTTATCTACAATATAATTTCCTTCTATTTAGAACTTCTTTTCCAATGTAAAAGGTGAACAAAATTGCCCAAATAATCATTACATCTACATATTCCACAAACTGTATGTTGCATGATTGCCTTGAGGTGTTTTCAGGTTTCCTCAGTATAATCTGTTAGAGAGAGAGGAAGTATTCTATACAGCATTTTGTATCAAAAGTCCATTAAACATTACATTAAATAAGAATTCCAGCAGGCCTTTGCTAAGAGGCCACATTCAGTTTTGCTTGGGAAATTCAATTACTGGATTTCAAATGCAGATATTCAGAGCCAAAATAGAAAACTGAAGTAATAGCAGTGAATGCTTTCTTTACTCACCACTATTATTTTGTAGGATAGTAATGTACTACAAATTTACCAGTCATATGAACACAGTTTTTGTTTTACTTTTAAAAAATTTCCTAATCATGAAAACATGCTTGTGTATTCTCAGTTATTTTTAAAAACAGTTTTTATTCCTGTTTTTAATTGTAAGTGGGTATTAGACTGAAATTCATTACCACTGCACCTATTAGTTGGAGAATTCTACAGATCAGAACTGTTTTATTGTATTTAAATTACATGGTTAGATACTTATCAAGAATATAGGGATAAATAAGTTCATATTATCTAGGAAATATTAAATAGATTGCTTATTTTCAAAAGCTAGATCTCTTTATCAATATATGCTTTTCCCATGTACATATGCACATACATAAAGCTTCATTGTTTCAATAAATTTAAAACATTTCAAAAATCTAGAAGGCAAATACAGCAGTTAGCAGATACATTTATGAAACATTTTGATTTTCTGAATATCAGGTCATAAGCTGGACCATGTATTCTCTATGTTCTTTTTAATCAAATATTCCATCAACCAATATTTATAAAATAAAAGTTCATAAAACATCCTTTTGCATTAGTCCATAATTAGTCATTTGGCAAGCGAAAGACAAGATATGGAGTCAAAATGTCTGAATTCATATATCTTGTATCATTTGTTTGTTTTATAAACTTGGAGATTTGACTTTATTTCTCTGTTACACAAATTTCTAATCTGAGAAAATAGATTCACTTTACCTCTTTTTACTCTTATTCATGATTGAAAATATCTGACAATATTTTAGATTAAAGAAGTGTTACTTAAAGTTGGAGGCAGAATGTGTGCAAATGTGTCATAATTTCTGATTAACAAACAGTAAATACATGTTTAGATAGTGCCTTGCAGGCTGGGTCAGTGAGGCATGACTGGCAGACCTAGCTCTGTGCCAGGTGCCATTGCAGTGCTTGTAGCAAATTATCTGTTACCATAATGATGGCCTTGTGTCCAATGAGCCATTTAAGGGGACACTGTTTAAAAATGAATGGATTATTCTGTCCTATCTTTTCAACCATTTGTTACAGTGGTTGCACTAATTTTCCAAATCACTTCAAAATCTGTTCCCAGTATAAATATAAAACATAAATGCCATTGTTTTACAGTTCAATGGTGTACTTAAATTGTTTCAAAATATCCATCTTTTTTTTTTTCTCCATATGAAACTGAGGAAGACAACCGTCCCGTCTCCTGCTCCTACATCTTCCATTGGATACTAACTTCTCATTCACTTCGACATGAATGTGATTCTTTACACCAATGGACGAGTATTACCCTTGTTTCTTTATGTAAACATGTGCATTGTTTCTACTATTAGTTATTTGAGTAAAGGATCAGGCAGGCATATTCAAAATAATTTTATATATAGCTTATTGAGAAATAAAACACATCAGAATAATCTGCATCAAACACTTTCTAAAATTACCTTTGATATAAATGGGGTAAAAATCTTCAGGACTTGTATAGAAGAAAACAATTTCCAAGGTGATTTCAGAATAAGCTTCTTATTTTTCTGAAATAGATTTTTCTGTTTACACTCCTCTTAGGCTGGATAATATTTTTAAAGTCTCATGAATTTTAATAAGTCCAGTGGATATTCCAGATCCTTTTGCATATACCGTAATGCCTCTACTAGTGAATTTTGATCACCTTTCTAAATACACATTTGCATGGTGAGATTCTCATTTTAAAAGGTCGTGAGGTTTCTTGGGACAATTTATGAGATTCAATATTCTACATAAATAGAACTGTTCTAACAAATATGGTTATGCACTTAATATTTTTCCAAAACTTGGAAGATAAAAATAAGATGCTATTGATAATATTGAATATATCACTGGAATATATTATTAGATAAATATATCACTGGCATATCTTATTAGATAAAGGAAAACTTTATAATGTTGCAGTATTTCTTACAGGCTGTGAAATAACATTATCTAGTTCTGTCAACTCAGTGTGGAAGCTGCTTTCCTCTCCTGGATTCCATCTTTCTGGATTCTCTCACTCAGTGTGAGAGTTAGTTCTCTCTCTCACCTTCTCCTGTTTTTCTCTCTTTAAATAAATCACTTTCAATCTTGCATGTTCTTCACATGTACCCCAAAACCTAAAATGCAATAGATAAATACATAAATCACTTTCTACAAAATAAACAGAAAACAACAACAAAAAATCAGTATATAGTTTTACACAGTATTGTGTATTTTTCATCTATGAGATAAATAGGATGTATGCAATTATTCTAATTTTTAAAGTATCCCTGAAAGAAGGTTTGTTGTCAATTTTACTACTATTCCCAGGTGTTTTACTTTACATTTAACTCAATGCTGATTTATTTAATCATATCAAGGTTGATTTAGGTTACATGAGGCTAAATAACTCCAAGTAAATACAAACGCATAGGATGTGTTGATAAATGGGTACCTACAAATAATTTGAATAAGATATCAGTTCCTTCTTTCAAGATGAATGTTTCTGCTCTGCTCAAGTGGAAACTTAGAGGAATACTAGTATGCTTATTTTGGGGAATTTAGAGCACAGTAAGTCATGCTTATTATGTGACTGAAGACTCCTGAGAGGCAGGGAAATGAGTAATTCATTGTTATACTCTGGAGTCAGATCACCTAGGTCAACTGTACAATTTGGTAACATAGATCCGTGTCTTCTTCATGCAGATTCTTTAAGCTTTCTGTGACTAAATTTCCTAATCTGTAAAATGGGTCTACTCACTTGCCCAAATAGCATTTATCTCAATGAAGATTGCGGGTATTAAGAGAACAAGTCACACAAAGGGTTTACAGCAATGTCTAGAACACATTAATCACTCAATTATTTTATTATTTCGTGATTTCTAGTTGCATTAACATAGTATATTGGCTCTTTCCTTGAAAATTAAAAATAGCCGGTTTCTTCCACTGTGTAATAAACTTTCTCTATTAGTGTATTGGCTTCTGTACTGTATTACATACATCTGTGCTTCCTGGCCTGAAATAAGGACTGACTCATTTGTTAGTATAATTGAGAATGCTAATTTGTGCCATTCAAATCATGGGCCTGCTCATTATCACACCAAGTCCCAAGTATTGCCATATGAATTATGCCTGGAAAGTTCTTTCAGGTATACATTTTTAAATGAAACTTCAGTGAAAATATTACTAGGATGTTTTCATTAGCTTTAGTTTAATAATAAATTCACTTGAAAAAGTGCATTAATTTTGGAAAGAAATAGTCTACTTTTGTTTATAGTAACCCTCTATTTCTTGTTAGGCCAGTTGAAAGGGTAGGATAAGCAGACTCCGCAATAGGCTTACAAGGATTAACTGAAACAGTTTGTGCTGGTTAGCCATGAAAGGAGAAAGCAGCTGCACTAGGAGCACCCAGAAGCTCGTTAGAGATACAGAAACTTAGAGGCCTAACCTGGACCTACTGATCAGAATCTACAATTTAGCAAGATTCACAGATGATTCAAATACACCTTCAAGACAGAGCCTGTTGCTTTTGATATTTGAAGAACTCTCAGGAGAAAGAGGAAACAGCATCAGCATTTGTGTTTCCAGACCAGAAGGTAGAATTAGAAGTAGAATTTACAGTGCAAATTGCAGAACAGATTTATCATGAAAAAAGAGTGAGCTTTGATAAATAGGCACTCACTGAGCACCTACTATTTATTGAAGCTAGGGATAAACAGACCAGAACACAATTACTGCCTTCTAGGGGTGAATAAACTAGTGATAATGCTAAACATATATATCTATAAGCATATTGTATGACTGTGTGTTCAAATGGAGTGGTGCTTGCCTGGGTTGTTTCAGGAACACAAAGGAAAATGTCTTATTCAGAGTGGTTGGGGCCAGAGAAGGCTTCTTGAGGAGCTACATACTATTTAGGAAGTAGATAAAGAGTTGGTCACTTACAGAAGAGGGGCAGGAATTCATTCTAGGAATCTTCTGCTGAAATAGGTAGGAATAGAGAATAGGACTCTATAAATAACTTTTTCCTGACTTTCTGACATGCAACAAAATAAAAAGCCAAACTTTATTTATTTATTTAGAGACAGAGTCTCACTCTGTTGCCCAGGCTGGAATGCAGCAGAGCAATTTCAGCTCATTTCAACCTCTACCTCCCAAATTCAAGTGGTTCTCCTGCTTCAGCCTTTAGAGTAGCTGGGATTCATGCGTGGCTAATTTTTGTATTTTTAGAAGAGACAGGGCTTCACCATGTTGGCCAGGCTGATCTTGAACTCCTGGCCTCAAGTGATCCACCTGCTTAGGCATCCCAAAGTGCTGGGATTATAGGTGTGAGCCACCACACCCAGCCAAAAGCTGACCTTTTAAAATTACAAATTCTGAAATTATATCCTGTGAATGAGTAATGCTTAATTTATATAAGGTAAATATCTAATTTTGGAAGAACCTTGGAGTTTATGCTGTCTTCTGGGACACGTGATTTTATCTCTGTACCGTTCATCACATAGAGTTCACTGCTGAGCACAAAACAGATGTTTATGAGTTTACAACTGAATTGAAGTATCTCATTTTGTAGATGGAAAATTCTCCGAGGCTGAGAACCACGCTGTCATTTAAATTAGAACCTCATATCCAGATATACTGACTTTACTACTCAATATGACACCAAATACTTACTTTGGTTCAGCAAGTTCCATTACTATAATAAACTCATGCGCATTTTGACTAATTGAAAACACCATTGAATACATACATGGTATTTATAGAACAAGATACCATGGGCTCTGGACTGGACTTCAGATATGTAAACCCTGCTCCAACACTTACTCATGGTATACATTTAACCATATTAATCTACCTTTTATGGGCCTTAGTTGCCTTAGGTGCAAAACGGATATAATTGTATTTACCTTATGGGGTTTTGTGAGAATTAAATAAATTAATAAAAAATAAATTGTTTAGAACAATGCTCCATAATATAGTCTCTTCTTCCTCTTGTCTTACTTTCTCCTATTTATCATTATTATTATGAATATTACCATTAATGTTTATAGAATACTATATTAAAAGTGATGTAAGGAATGCAAGTAAGTAGTTGATAATAGGTCTAGCCTTGAGAATAATAGATTTTAATTGCAAGGACAGCAAAAATCTCTACAGTAACTTTAAACAAAAACCTAGGTCATCTTACACAGCTTTTAGATGCTTATGCCCCTGGACACTGTGAATATACCCATTCTATGCGTTTCACTTATGCATACTGTTTTGCCAGGTAACTAATTCAGTCAGTGTTGACTTTTGAGAGAGAGCTAATAGAATGTTAAAATGTCTTGGCAAATAAATTTGGTTTGCTTGAGTTAACTAGCTTAATTATAGGCTGCTGTGAAATGATCATTCTGGCAAAAAGATCCAGTGCTGATAGGCTGTCTGAAAGGTTTATTAGCCATCTAGGTCTTTTCAGGAGCCTAGAGCAAGGGTAAAGCACAGACTCTGGCTTCTAGAAATTATTGTGTCAGTTTTCAAGTGAAAATAACGTTAGAGATAAGTATCTGCATTTCTCCGATGAACTTTACCAATATGTTTTGATGAGACAGTGAATGGGCCTATTGTCATTGCCATTTAAATGCTTTAAAATGATATTAATATGCAGCTTTGAAGATGTGTATGGAAACTCTCCTGCGATTTTGCAGAGAAATTCAGAAAACTTATTATGCACAATTATGCACAAATTAATAAATGATAACAGCTAACCAACATTTATTGGGGATTCCTTAAGTGGTTAATGTGTTTTATATCATTTAATCTTCAAAACAACTAATTTGTGAGGATATAAATTATTATTTTTATTATTAAGCCTCATTTTTGGCTGCACAAATTGAGGATTAGAGAAAGTACAACTTTCCCTGGGGCACATGGTGAGACTGAGTAGTGAACGTATTAACTAATTTATTGTGGCAATCATTTCAAACTGTATCCCTATATGAAAGCAAAATATATATTTTTAGTGGTTGAGTAAACATCACATTTCCAGTTTTAAGGGATATTCTCCCCCCGACAAAACAAACAAACAAAAACAAAACTTAGCTAATCAAACAGTGGAGCTAGGATAGGAAACCAGAGCTGCCTAACTAACCAGCCTATGTTCCTTGACACTATGGCCCTGGTCAGCCATTCCTTTCACAGGCCATGTGAAACTTAGTGATCTTTGCATTTGAGCCATAATATAGTGCTTGTATATAAGATGTTGGAATTTTATTTATTTATTTATTTTTTTGATGGAGTCTTGCTCTGTCACCCAGGCTGGAGTTCAGTGTCCCAGTCTCCACTCACTGCAACCTCTGCCTCCCAAATTCAGGCGATTCTCCTGCCTCAGTCTCCTGAGTAGTTGGGATTACAGGCACCTCCCACCATGCCCAGCTAATTTTTCTATTTTTAGTAGAAGTGAAGTTTTGCCATGTTGGCCAAGCTGGTCTCAAACTTCTGATCTCAGGTGACCCGCCCACCGTAGCCTCCCAGAGTGCTGTTGTTACAGGTGTGAGCCACCGCACCCAGCCAGATATTGGAATTTTTAAAATAAAACCTATTACTGTTATTTAAATGTAATTGGATCTTAAAAGTAAAGATTACAAAATGTTCTGCAGGAATTGGGTGTAGGGAAAAAAATTATTATAAAATATCTACATTTTTAGAGAAAAACATGCATAAGATTGTGATATCTAAGATGTACTTTTTATATCTTTTAATCATTCCATTAAGAATCTCAAAGATCTTTAATTTAAATATCAAAGCCTTAATTATTTGTATGACATATATCTATGTAGTAGATTTGTTTTGCATTTTGGTAAGCAAAATTCTCATAGGAAGTATTATAAGCAACAAAAGGAAGAAAATACATATTCTGAGGTGATGATATGAGAACTTTTCAGAACTCTGTCACTTGCAACCCTAGGAGTGGAGAGTCCATATATATTTTTGCTGATTAAATTCTTGTCTTTGTGTACATTACTTTAAAAGATCACAAATACTACTTATTCATGATCAGATGTCTCACAGTTTTCTATTGTACAAATATATTGTAAAAATATATTTTTTTCTCATATACAACATGTCAGGATTTAATGTGTGTGTGTGTGTGTGTGTGTGTGTGTGTGTGTGTATAATAAAATCCTGATTAGCTGGCAGCACCCCAGCCAAATTAAATCAGAATCCCTGAGATGTATCTTGGGCACTAGCATTTAAAAAGGTATTCCCACATAAATCCAATATGCAACCAAATTAATAGCCCTGAGGCAGATCAATGCAGATCAATCACTGTTAATGAGAATACCCTGAAAAACCCTAATTTCCAGTTTAGGATTTTCTGTTTAGTTGTTTTATCACAAGTATCAGAGAGACAGAATAATTATTTAGTATAAGCTACCTGTTAGATATTTTATACCAATTCAATCTTCTCAACAATCTTTGCAGGTAGATATCTTTTCCCTAATTTTCTTCTTTCCTTTCTTTCCTTCCTTCCTTCCCTCCCTTCCTCCACCCGCCCCCATTCTCCTCCCTCCCTCCTTGCCTCCTTGCCTCCTTCCTTCCTTCCTTCCTTCCTTCCTTCTTTCCTTCTTTCCTTCTTTCCTTCTTTCCTTCTTTCTGGTCTCACTCTGTCACCCAGGCTGGAGTGCACTGGCATGATCTCTGTTCACTGCAACTCTGTCTCCTGGGTTCAAGCAATTCTCTTCCTCAGCCTACTGAGTAGCTGAGATTACAGGCACCCACCACCAAGCCAGGCCAATTTTCATATTTTTAGTAGAGATGAGGTTTCACCATGTTGGCCAGGCTGGTCTTGAACTCCTGACCTTGTGATCCCCCACCTCGGCTTCCCAAAGGGCTGGGATTACAGGCGTGAGGCACCATGCCTGGCCTTTTTCTAATTTTCAATACAAAAATTAAGGATCAGGATCTTACCTTAGATCACAGAGCTTAAAAAATAGAGCTTGCTCTTTAATGCTATTGTTAGTGTTGCTGCAGTTTTTTAAAAAAGCACTGTTTACCTATTGTGTTAGTTTGCTAGGGCTGCCATCATAAAGTGCCATAAACTGGGTGGCTTAAACAATAGAAATTTACTCTCTCACAGTTCTGGAGGCCAGAGTCTAAAATCAGGGTGTTGGCAGGCTTGGCTCCTCCTTCGAGGGCAGCAAGGGAAGTGCCTGCTCCAGGACTCGCTCTGGGTCTCTCTCTTTAGCTTCCAGGTGACTGTCTTCTCCGTGTTGCTTTATGTAATCCTTCTTTTCTGTGTGTCTTTCTTTCTTTCTTTCTTTCTTTCTTTCTTTCTTTCTTTCTTTCTTTCTTTCTTTCTTTCTTTCTTTCTTTTCTTTCTTTTTTTTTTTTTTGACAGGTATTGCTCTGTAACCCAGGCTACAGTGCATTGATGTGATCATAGCTTACTGCAAGATCCAACTCCTGGCTCAAGGGATCCTCTGCCTCAGCCTTCTGAGTAACTGGGGATACAGGTGCATGTCACCACAGCAATATACATTTTTTTTTTTTTGTAGTGATGGGGTCTCATTTTGTTGCCCAGGTGGGCCTTAAACTCCCGAGCTCAAGCAGTCCTCCCACCTTGGCCTCCCAAGGTGTTAAGATTACAGGCATAAGACACTGCATCTAGCCTTGTTTTTTATTTTATATGGCATTCATTTTTATAAATAATTTATTTGTTTAGGTTCCAATTTACTCTTGTATGATCTCTTACTAACTATATATGCAGTTACCCTGTTTCCAAATAGAATAACTTTCTGAGACACTGGGGGGTTGGAACATGAACATATGCATTTTGGGGGGACACAATTAAACTCATCACACCTATAGGGAAAGTAGTTTATAAAGTTATGACATTAAAATGTATTTGCTACTACTGGGGTGGTGATAGGGTTGTGTCTGGTAAGCAAGAATAGGATGATCTTGTAAGAAAGACAATGACTTCTAGGGAGAGTTGTGCATCAATCTTCATTAACTTAGAAAATATATTTGAATCAAACATGAAAGCTTGGTTGATGACTACTTATATATGACTCTCTGCAGTCATTATTTACATTCAAAACATCAAGGAAACATTTTCAGAATTATTCTGTCATAGATAGCAAATGAACTAAAGACACTTTAAAAATCAATCTTCTACCCCATCCCCAAAGAAATGTTTGGCCTTAAAAAAACATGTCCTATTTTCAAACTTCATACAGTAGTTTATTCTGCATTAGGGAACTTTAACACTGTCAACATCATGTAATTATTTGAGATACACTAATTATTTATTAAAAACTAGATTCCAGAGAACATGCATCCTAAACAGTTATGGATACTTTTTCTGCAAAGAAAAGAGCACTCCTAAAGCTAAAACAGCTTTCCCCAATTAAATCTTGAGATCGAATTGCTAATTTTGTTTGGATTACACTAGTATCTGTTTGAAAATAGCAGTTTCCATTAGTTAGTCCTCCCAGTATTCTTCAGAGAAGGTTAAGAAACACATTCCCTCCACTTCAGATATGAAAACTGAGTTGCCCAGGGCGAAGGCATTGTTCATCTCATGCACTTAGCAAGCACAATTGTTCATTCTATACGCACAGTGACTGTCTTCTTTGTGTATTTTTCAGCTTTGTTACAGTATACAAATTGGAAAATAGAGCCGAGTATGACAGCCTAGAGCAAGAAAGAAAGACTGTGAATTTATCATAAAGTTATTCAGGCTGTTTACATTCAGCTGGGAACAAACAAGTATTTGATAACAGAAACCAAACAAATACAAAAGAAATGTCCAGTCCCTTTAAAAAGATTTTGTGACTATGATATCATAGGATTATTCAATGGGTTTTTCACACTACATATTAAATAAAAAGGTTTGATTAAATATATATAATGACATTTTTATTCTTAAAATATTAACAGAAGTATTGCACTTTAGCTTTACTTTGTATAAAAAGGAATGCCAATGATTTTGGTTTCAAATTTTAAAATCAAAGACAAAAAGTCATTATTCAGGTACATTTTATGTTTTGATTTGGGACAACTGATTGTGAAATAAACAAATGCACATGTATACAAACACTCTCAGCTCTTACTACATAATAAAAATCTCCCCCCAAATAATATCAAACCTATGGATATTTAATGAAATTAAACCTATTTCTTAGTTTATTCAGTTGAAATGCAGAGATGTTAGTATTTTTACTAAAATCAAATATCACTGCCAATACTAATGACCATTCACTGAGGACTTACCTGGTGAGCACGTTTTGTGTCAATTACTATAACAAGATCCTGAAAGGTAAGAACCCAGCCTGAATAACAAAGAATTACCAACACCTAAGTTGTAAAAACAAATTGGTCAGACTTGGACTCAAGGTACACCACTGACAAAACAGGAATGAAAGAAACCAGGAGCTATTACTGGAGTTGCTTCTGATTATCAAAGATAATTATAGGAGAGAACCAGTGAGCCAGGTGAAAGGGTAACCAGGGTGCTTAGCAAAGGGTCTTTGGAAGCTTCTTGCAACATATAGGGACGTTTTGTTACTCTTTATGTACATTCAGCATGATATGAATACATGGGGCTCTATTCACACTTAATACACAGATATTTGGTATAGCACATTGTATTATATGCCAACGAAGAGGTATTTCTAAAGAAATATGTCTGGCTGTCATTGCCTCTGGTTTGAAAAGAAATGAATGCATTGGAGCAGGGAAAGATGGTGTTATAGAAGCAACTCAGGATTGCAGCTCTCAGTGAAGATGCAGAGGGTGAGTTCATGCCACATTTCCAGACGGATCTTTGTTGCCCACAGAACAGAAAAATTCCCAGGTGTAGGAGAGACACGGGATGCCAGCGCAGCTGTTTCGGTTGGAGCAGCCATTTCAGCCGGTGCCACAGCGCAGTGGCACTCTGCACAAAACACACTGGTCTGGGTGCCCTGTTAAACCAGCAATTTGAGATTTGGGAGGGCAGATTAGCATATTCATCTGATTAAACAAGACTTGGACAGTGAGCCAGGCCAGGAGATTCCTGGGAAGTGAACTGTGAGCCGGCGCAGTGTGTCGCTGCATGGGAAATCACACAGATCCTGGTGCACTATCAGCAGGTGACTGAAACACCTGGGAGAGAGTCAACCGTTCAACTTAAAAAAAACAAAAGGGCTCTGAGGCAGGGAGCCAGGTGATCAGGCTCGATGGGTCCCACCCCCACAAGGACAAACAAAACGGCGATTTGAAATGCTCAGGATTGAGAGTTTCACAGTGGGCACAGCTGAACCCAGGATGGTGCAGCTTGGTGGAGGAGGGGTGTCCGCCATTACTGAAACATTCTGCCCCTACTGAGGTACTCTCCCATTGCTGACTCAGCCTGCCATTGCCAAGGCAACGCACCATAACAGAGAGACTCCACCAACAGGGCAGAGCCCATGATGGCAGAGCGGAGCCCACAGCAACAGGGCGGAGCCCACGACAGTAGGGCGAAGCTCACGGCAACAGGGTGGAGCCCACAACAACAGGGCGGAGACCACAACAACAGGGCGGAGCCCATGGCAACAGGGCGGTCCCCATGGAAGCAGAGCAGAGCCTTGGCAGGCAAATAGTGACTAAACTGCCTCCTAGCTGGGCAGAACAGTGCAATGGATACTCAAAACTAAAGCCCTAACTCCCTGAGACAGAGCATCTGAGGGAAAAAGGGGGTTTTATGAGTTCTTCTGCAGCAGACTTAAACGTACTTGCCTAGCAGCCCTGAATGAACAACAGAGCTCACAGCTCAGCACTTGAGCTCCTATAAAGTACAGACCATCTCCTCAAGCAGCTCCCTGACCCCCATATACCTAAAGAGTCACTTCAAAAAGGACTGATCAGACTGACATTTGGCGGGCATCATTCTGGGACAAAGATAGCAGAAGAAGAAACTGGTAGCATCCCTCACTGTTCCACAGCTGCTACAGGTGTTCCCCAGGCAAGCAGGGCCTGGAGTGGACCTCAGCAATCTTACAGCAGAGGGGCTAGACTGTTAGAAGGAAAACTAAGAAACAGAAATACTTCATCATCAACAATCTGGGCCTCCACTCAGAGACCCAATCGAAAAATCAGCAACTACTCAGATGACAGGTGGATAAATCCACAAAGATGGGAAGAAACCAGCACAAAAAGAGGGAAAACACCCAAAACCAGAACACTTCGCCTCCTACACAGGACCAAAACACCTTTCCAGCAAGGGAACAAAGCTGGATGGAGAATGAGTATGATGAAATAACAGAATCAGACTTCAGAAGGTGGGTAATGAGAAACTTCCATGAGCTAAAAGAACATGTTCTAAATCAATGCAAAGACACTAAGAACCTTGAAATAAGATTTGAAAAAAGATTTGAGGAAATGATAACAATAACGGACAACTTGGAGAGGATTATGAATGAACTGAAGGAGCTGAAAAACACAACACAAGAACTTCGCGAAGCATGCACAAGTTTCAACAGCCGAATTGACCAAGCAGAAGAAAGGACATCAGAAGTTGAAGATCAACCCAATGAAATAAAATGAGAAGCCAAGATTAGATTAAAAAAGCACAAAAAGGAATGAACAAAGTCTCCAAGAAATGTGGGACTATGTGAAGAGACCTAATCTACGTTTGATAGGTGTACCAGACTGTGATGAAGAGAATGAATCCAAAATACACTTCAGAATATTATCCAGAAAAATTTCCCCAAGCTAGCAAGGCAGGCCAATATCCAAGTCCAGGAAATACAGAGAACACCACAAAGATACTTCACAAGAAGAGCAACCCCAAGGCACATAATAATCAGATTCACCAGGGTTGAAATGAAAGAGAAAATGCTAAGGGCAGCCAGAGAGAAAGGTCGGGTCACCCACAAAGGGAAGCCTATCAGACTCACAGCAGATCTCTCAGCAGAAACTCTATAAGCCAGAAGAGAGTGGGGGCCAATATTCAGCATCCTTAAAGAAAAAAACTTTCAACCCAAAATTTCATATCCAGCCAAACTGAGCTACATAACTGAAAGAAAAATAAAATCCTTTTCAAACAAGCAAGTACTCAGAGATTTTGTCACCACTAGGCCTGCTTTACAAGAGCTCCTGAAAGAGGCACTACACATAGAAAGGAACAACCAGTACCAGTCATTCTAAAAACATGCCAAATGCTAAAGAGCATCAACAAAATGAAGAATCTGCATCATCTAACTGGCAAAACAGCCAGCTAGCATCAAAATGGCAGTATCAAATTCACACATAACAATATTAACCCAAAATGTAAATGGGCTAAATGCACCAATCAAAAGACACAGACTGGCAAATTGGATAAAAAAACCAAAAACCACTGGTGTGCTGTATCCAGGAAACCCATCTCACATGCAAGGATACACAAACGCTCAAAATAAAGGGATGGAGGAAGATTTACCAAGCAAATGGAGAGCAAAAAAAAGCAGGAGTTGCAATTCTCATCTCTGATAGAATAGACTTTAAAGCAACAAAGATCAAAAGAGACAAAGAAGGTCATTACATAATGGTAAAAGGATCGATACAACAAGAAGAGCTAACGATCCTAAATATATATGGACCCAATACAGGAACACCCAGATATATAAGGCAAGTTCTTAATGACTTACAAAGAGACTTAGACTCCCACATAATAATAGTGGGAGACTTTAACACTCCACTGTCAACATTAGACAGATCAACCAAACAGAAAATTAACAAGGTTATCCAGGGCTTGAACTCAGACCTGGAACAAGCAAACCTGATAGACATTTACAGAACTCTCGACCCCAAATCCACAAAATATACATTCTTCTCAGCACCACATCATACCTACTCTAAATTTGACCACATAATTGGAAGTAAAGCACTCCTCAGCAAATGCAAAACAACCAAAATCATAACAAACAGCCTCTTAGACCATAGTGCAATCAAGTTAGAACTCAGAATTCAGAAACTAACTCAGAACCACACAGCTTCATGGAAAGTGAACAACTGGCTCTTGAATGTTGATTGGATAAACAATTAAATGAAGGCAGAAATAAAGAAGTTCTTCAAAACCAATGAGAACGAAGACACAACATACCAGAATCTCTGGGACACATTTAAAGCAGTCTGTAGAGGAAAATATATGGCAGTAAGTGCCAATATGAGAAGAGTGGAGAGATCCAAAATTGACACCCTATCATCAAAATTGAAAGAGCTAGAGGAGCAAGATCAAAAAAACTCAAAACCTAGCAGAAGACAAGAAATAACTACGATCAGAGCAGAACTGAAGGAGATAAGACACGAAAAACCCTTCAGAAAATCAATAAATTCAAGAGCTGGTTTTTTGAAAAAATCAATAAAATAGACAGACCACTAGCTAGACTGATAAAAAAGAAAAGAGAACAACCAAATAGATGCAATAAAAAAATGATAAACGGGAAATCACCACAGATTCCACAGAAATTCAAACCATCATAAGAGAATATTATAAACAACTCTATGCACATAAACTAGTAAACCTGGAAGAAATGGATAAATTCCTGGACACCTGTGTCCTCCCAAGCCTAAACCAGGAGGAAGCTGAAACTATGAATAGACTAATAACAAGGTCTGAAGTCAAGGCAGCAATTAAGAGCCTACCACACACAAAAAGCCCAGGTCCAGATGGGTTCACAGCCGAATTCTACCAGACACACAAAGAGGAGCTGGTACCATTTCTTCTGAAACTATTCCAAATAATGCAAAAGAGGGAATTCTTCCCAAATCATTTCATCAGACCAACATCATCCTGATACCAAAACCCAGCAGAGACTAAACAAAAAAGGAAACTTCAGGCCAATATTCATGATGAACATAGATGCAAAAATCTTCAATAAAATATTGGCAAGCCGATTGCAACAGCACATCAAAAAGCTTATCCATCATGATCAAGTAGGATTCATCCCGGGGATGCAAGGCTGGTTCAACATATGCAAGTCTGTAAATGTAATTCACCACATAAACAGAACCCAAAACAAAAACCACATGATTATCTCAATTGATGCAGAGAAGACCTTTGACAAAATTCAATAGCCCTTTATGCTAAAAACCCTCAATAAATTCGGTACTGATGGAACATATCTCAAAATAATAAAAGCTATTTACAACAAACCAACAGCCAATATCATACTTAATGGGCAAAAACTGGAAGCATTCCCTTTGAAATCCAGCACTAGGCAAGGATGCCCTCTCTCACCACTTCTATTCAATATAGTACTGGAAGTTCTAGCCAGAGCAATCAGGCAAGAAAAAGAAATAACGTATTCAAATAGGAAAGGAGGAAGCCAAATTGTCTCTATTTGCAGAAGACATGATAGTATATCTAGAAGACCCCATCGCCTCAGCCCAAAAACTCCTGAAACTGATAAGTAACTTCAGCAAAATCTCAGGATATAAAATCAATGTGCAAAAATTACAAGCATTCCTACACACCAATAACAGACTTAAAGAGAGACAAATCAAGAATGAACTGCCATTCACAATTGCTACAAAGAGAATAAAATACCTAGGAATACAACTCACAAGGAACGTAAGGGACCTCTTCAAGGAAAACTACAAACCACTGCTCAACAAAATAAGAGATGACACAAACAGATGGAGAAACATTCCATGCTCATGGTTAGGAAGAATCAATATCATGAAAATGTCTATACTGCCCAAAGTAATTTACAGAATCAATGCTATCCCCATCAAGCTACCATTGACTTTCTTCACAGAACTGGAAAAAACCACCTTGAACTTCATATGGAATCAAAAGAGAGCCTGCATAGCCAAGTAAATCCTAAGCAAAAAGAACACATCAGGAGGCATCACACTACCAGACTTCAAACTATACTACAAGGCTACAGTAATCAAAACAGCATGGTATTGGTACCAAAACAGAGATATAGACCAGTAGAATAGAACAGAGGCATCGGAAGCAACACAGCATATCTACAACTATACAATCTTTGATAAACCTGACAAAAACAAGCAATGGGGAAAGGACTCCCTGTTGAATAAATGGTGTTGGGAAAACTGGCTAGCCATGTGCAGAAAGCAGAAACTGGACCCCTTCCTGACACCTTACACTAAAATTAACTTCAGATGGATTAAAGGCTTAAACATAAGACCTGGCACCATAAAAACCCTAGAAGAAAATCTAGGCAAAACCATTCAGGACGTAGGAGTAGGCAAAGACTTCATGACAAAAACACCAAAAGCATTGGCAACAAAAGCCAAAATAGACAAATGGGACCTAATCAAACTCCACAACTTCTGCATGGGAAAAGAAACAGTCACTAGAGTGAATCAGCAACCAAAAGAATGGGAAAAAATTTTTGCAGTTTACCCATATGACAAAGGGCTGATATCTAGAATTTACAAAGAACTGAAAAAGATTTACAAGAAAAAAACAAACAAGCTCATCCAAAAATGGGCAAAGAGTATGAACAGTCACTTTAAAAAAGAAGACATACATGAGGCCAACAAACATGAAAAAATGTTCATCATCACTGGTCATTAGAGAGATGCAAATCAAAACCACTTTGAGATACCATCTCACACCAGTTAGAATGGCGATCATTTAAAAATCTGGAGACAACAGATGCTGGAGAGGATGTGGAGAAATAGGAACACTTCTACACTGCTGGTGGGAGTGTTAATTAGTTCAACCATTGTGGAAGACAGTGTGGCGAGTCCTCTAGGGCCTAGAAATAGAAATTCCATTTGACCCAGCAATCCCATTACTGGGTATATATCCAAAGGACTATAAATCGTTCTACTATAAGGACACATGCACATGAATGTTCATTGCAGCACTGTTTACAATAGCAAAGACCTGGAACCAACCCAAATGCCCATCGATGATAGACTGGACTGGGAAAATGTGGCACATATACACTATGGAATATTATGCAGCAATCAAAAATGATGAGTTCGTGTCCTTTGTAGGGACATGGATGAATCTGGAGAACATCATTCTCAGCAAACTGATACAAGAACAGAAAATGAAACACTGCATATTCTCACTCATAGGCGGGTGAGGAAAAAATGAGAACATATGTACACAGGGAAGGGAGTACTACACACTGGGTTCTATTGGGGGAAATAGGGGAGGGACAGCAGTTGGGGGGAGCAGGGGAGGGATAGCATGGGGAGAAATGCCAAATGTGGTGAAGGGGAGGAAGGCAGCAAAACACACTGCCATGTGTGTACCTATGCAACTATCTTGCATGTTCTGCACATGTACCCCAAAACCTAAAACACAATAAAAAATAAAAAATTTAAAAAAAAAAAGAAATGAATGCTATGAAACCAACTTAATTGTGTGCAGTTGGCATGTGCAGGGACTGACAGGTAAAACAACCTCCTACTTGTTTTTGATTTTTGTGTTTGTTGGTATTATTGTTGTTGCTGTTTTTCTATTTGCAAAATGAATGCCTAAATTTATTATTCTTATTTTTGTATTATGATTGCCATCTATGTATAATTGATGCTAACAGTCACGGAAAAAGTTTCCACGTCTATAATATCTACCTATTACAATTGAGAAAATATAGAAACATAGGCAAAAACATGAAAAGGAAACTCAAACAAAATATATAAAATTGTGTTTGCAATCATACAAATGTAAAATGAAAAGAGAAATATAAATTAAACCTCTGTGGAGATAGTATATCTCACCCATCAGTTTAACAAAACCCTAAAAGATTGATTATAAGCTTTTTTGGCAAGAATGTGGAAAAACAGCATTCTCCTGCACTCCTGATGAGCATTCGCAATAGAAACATAGCTATAGGGGGGGACTGGCAATAACCAGCAGAACTAAAAATGCACTTATTCTTCGACTCAATCATCTCAATACTAGGAATTTACCCTATTGGTACAACTCCAGTAACACAAAAACTCATACACACAAAGTTATTTCTTGCAGCTTTATTTATAAATTATAAAATATTGGAAACTATCTTTATGGCCAAATATATATTGGTTGAATAAACTAGGCTACATATTCAAAATAGATATGCAACAGCTGTGGAGAAAATATGAGTTGACATGAGGTGGATTTGCTGGATTTTGTTTAGTGAAAAAAAAAACAAAATATGCTGGATTTATTGTTTAGTTAAAAAAGGGAAGTAAAAGAGCATTTATTGCACGTTAACTTTTGTCTAAGAAAGAAGAAATGAGGAAACATGTATATATCGTTGAAGCAATTCTGGACATATTTAAATGTACTGTAAATTGAGCAAATGAGTGACATGTCAATCATGTTGAGGGCCAAGGTTCTCACTATGAAGGAAATAAACATTAGTGGAATTAGGGAAGATGAGAAGGAAGCCTACTTAAAAATAAATGTGTGTTAATGAGTATGTGCATATGTGTGTGTGTATGATATTTGTATATATATATGTATATACACAAATATATGTGTATATGTATATATACAAACATACACACACACACACACACACACACACACACACACACACACACACATATATATATATATACTTACATACTACATACTAAGTAGCTCTGACAGCTGGATGGATCTAGAAAAAAAAATTGCAGTAACACTAAGGACGCCTGAGATAGACTCTAGTTATTAACGTAATTATCATCTGAAAGCAATCAGATCTAGTTAGAAAAATTTTACCAGGTTGTGGTTAAGAAAGAAACTTGTTAGATTAGACACATCTTTTATGCCAGAAAGAATGGAAAATGATGTTTAATGACAAAATTACATAAAATTCAGCTGAAATAATTAATATTGGTCAAAATTTGTCAATTTGAACACAAAATAGTTAAGGATAGTAATGAATTTCACACCTTTAGAAAAAATAGAAACGCTGAAGTCTATAAAGATGATAAATACGTAGGTAGGTAGGTAGATAGGTAGGTAAACAGATAGGTAGGTAGGTAGATAGAGAGAGAGATAGACAGACAGACTGACAATAGATAGATATACTGGCAATAGATAGATAAAGTGGGGGAGAAGAAAAGTTTCTTGCTTATAGAAAATGAACTTCTGACTAGGAAATGTGGAAGTGTGCTGGAATTGGGAAGTCAAGTCATCATTTGCAGCCATCATAGTAAATACTAGTTCTGACATAAGACATTAATGTTAATAAAAGTAGAGGACACGGAGAGTTTTGATGGGGAGAAGTAAATTTGTATGTCCTTAAAGTGTCTTTTACAACTTATCCATTGCAAAAGAAATGAATAATAATTATACAAGAGAAATTAAGCATTTTGACTGGGTAATCAAAATAAAAATTACAAATGAGGAGAAGTTACTGTGTGCCTCCAGAGGCAGGGAACTGAGAAGGACCCAACATTGTACATGTAGTATCCCATGAAGAATGAGTAAGTGGATGTAAACTATTATAAGAAAAAAAAAGTTTAACCCAATTTGAGGAATATTCTATAAGGCACATTCTACTACAAAAAAGAAAAGAGAATAAATTGTAAGCATCTCAATGTGATAAGACACTGAAAGGCTAGGAGTTATTCTAGGTAAAAGAAAATTAAAGGGACATGGTACTTACCTATAATAGGTGATCCTAGCCTGGATCCTGTCTTGGATAAGAAAAGATACCCTAAAGACATATTGGGTCAATGGATAACGTTGGGATACGAAAGATTGATCAATGTTAAATTTCCCGAAATTGATAACTATATAGTTACCTACATATGTCCTTATTTTTATGGAATGTACACTATTTGCAAGTATGTGAACATGATATGAAACTTACTCTTATATAGTTCGAAAACGTGTGTGTGTGTGTGTGTGTGTGTGTGTGTGTGTGTGTGTGAAGAAGGGGGGTGACAGAAAATAATAAACCACATAGCACAGAGTAAAATAGGAGAGTCAGAATAAAGAATAAAAGAACAAGTCTTTCTTATACTATTATTGCAGCTTTTCCATACATTTGAAATCATTTCAAAATAAAAGTTAGACACATTTAATATTTTCCTGAAAATCTGGTCTTAGAAACACATTACCACAGTTTATGTTTATTTGTTGGTTTTAACATGGCATTCTTTCACAACCAGATTGCCTTATGTGAGTATATAAATAAACATACTAATCTGAAACCAGTAATTGGATTCTGTATCAGTATATTTAATTGGATCTTTCCATTAACTAGCTAATAAGTGGTGTTCTCTGGAAGAGATTTGACATGATAAAATAGGGGAAAAAGAAGTTATACTGAGAGAAGTAACTGAGAAGCAGTGTGAGGGGCAATGAGGGATGAGAGGGCATCCATCCTGTGTGGGTCCTGAATTTTCAGGAGGAGGTAGAAAAAAGACACACCAATCTATGAATATACAGTGTTACTGAGGACTGTTCCTGACATAAGTAATGAGTAGTCAGCTGCTGTTTTATGTTTAGTTCTATGTCATATGTTCCAAGATACTACCAAAAATGTACATGCAGAACACGAAACTGTGGAAGCACGTTTGTTTGACAGGGTTTGTAAGCTGAAGGAGGTGATAAGAATTTCCTGAAAGTCAATAACTGTGAATACACTTTCAGGCATGGAGAAATCAAAAATACTGACAAATCAAACTCACCAGAGTAAGTTTGAAAGTGAAAAGAAATAAGACATATGAAATTAGCTTAGGACAATTCAATATTTCAAAACATGTAGGAAAAGGTGCTAAGGGTCTTGACTGAAGAAAACGATTCACAATTAGATCTTATTCTGGAAAAGTCTGCTAAGATCTTTGGTGGCAACTCAAGTCTGAGGAGGACATGAAGGGCTTCTCTTGTCAGAGGATTACTTAGTGTTCCTTTGAGAGAGTTATCAGGGAAATATGATACACAGATTCTCTGCACGCATTAATCCTGTGAAGATATCAGAAAGAACCTGCCTAAATGAGAAAGAGATGTATATCTAGTAGAATGTGCTTGCACTAAATGTTGTCTAGTTTCCCTACCAACTGTGACATTCTTTCATTCATCCTGAGGTGAACTGTTTTAAAAAGTTTGCACCAGGCTTCATGGCTCATGCCTGTAATCCCAGTACTTTGGAAGGCCAAGGTGAGAGGATCACTTGAGCCCAGGAGTTTGAGACCAGTATAGGCAATATGGCAAAACCCTATTTCTATAAATAACACACAGATTAGCTAGACATGGTGGCATGTGCCTCTGGTTCCAGTTACTCGTGAGGCTGATGTGGGAGGATCACCTGATCCCAGGAGGTAGAGGCTGCAGTGAGCCATGATCACACTGTTGCACTCCAGCCTGGGCAACAGAGTGAGACCCTGTCTCAAAAAATTAATTAATGAACTATAAAGTTTAGCTACCCCATATGTAATATTATCAGCGGCTGAAAGGTAGTCATATGTATAAATCACATAATTTCATTTTTTTACATTATTATGATGTAAGCTTATCATTTAATATTCTCCTTTAGATATAATTTGTCCTACATTATTTATTTGAAGTAATGTTATACACATCAGCATAAATGCCTTTCTTTCATCCTTGATACATTCGAAATACCAGGGAGATTCCGGCATTGGGGAAATGATAATGTGAATACACTGCTCCAAAGATGAACTATTTCAAGCTATAAGGGTTTTACATTACGCATCAGGCAATTCCCAAACCTCCATAAGGCCTAAGTACTGACACTATGTGCTGACTCAGATCCTATAAATGAAATGTTATTAAAGAAATTGAGATTGAGTATACAGGTAAAATTTGGAGACAATTTAGAAAATAACGTTAGAATTTCAGGGTTACTTCAGCAGGGATTAGAAAATGTGTTTCAGTTTCCTCAACAGAGAACAAGTCAAATCTTAAGAGCAGAGTCAAAGTTTATTTTAAAGGGCATCATGAAAATGAACAACGGGACTTAAATATATCTGTTAACAGAATACAAGTAACAACATTACCCATTAGCCCCTATAGTTATTGAAGGAGCTTGATATTTCTTAAAATTCCAGTTATTAAAGTCATATTATAATGCTTACTCTGAGTCTCAGACCTACCCTGACTCGAAAATTAACTCCAACTCCAACCGAACTGAATTGAAAACAAAAATACGGGAACCACAAATAGTAAGTGATTGAAGAAGAGAAAAAGATTGCACGTTGTTTCTCGGTGAATAAATAGAAGGAAAGAGAAGAGAACCAATGATTAAATAAAAGGAAATATCTAAATTCAGCTGCCAGGCTAGGAAAACATGACAAAGAAAAATTTAAATAAAACTAATGTGGTCAGCAGTATGAGGAAAGCTAGCATAGGGGAGGAAGAGATAAATTACTTCAAGAACATGAGACTAAAGATTACCTTTAGAGGTGGGCTCAGCCCAAAATGTGAAACAAGATTTTAAATAGAATAGTAAAAACAGGATCACATAAATACAAAAATGTGGTAAGACTTCCTTTATTTAACAAATTTTATATAGATATATAAAGAGAGTCTCTCTACATATCTATATAGAGAGTCTTTCTACATATCCATATATGTAGACTATATGGAGAGACTATATATATATAGTCTAGAGTCTCTATAGTCTCTCTATAGACTATAGACTATATATAATCTCTATATAGATATAAAATCTCTATATAGATATATAGTCCCTATATATATCTATATATAGATATAGATATACACTTTATATATATCTATATATAGATATAGATATATACTTTATATATATCTATATATAGATATAATAGATATATCAAAACTATATATATTATATATATATATATCTGTTATATATATAATACACACACATATATATATATATATTCTCCTCATGACATATATATATATATTCTCCTCATGGAGATTAGAGCTAGTTGGAATATAAAGTGGTGATTATACAGTATGTTTTTAAAAAGTGGTTGGGGATGGTGAAAGAGAGGGAAAGAAGAAGTGCAGTGGTAGACAAGAAGCTTGCAGACCAGGGAGGCTGCTTTCTTTTGTATCATTTATAGGTCAGGCAAAAGTGGAACATGTCTGTAGAAAAGAGGAGTGGTAAATACAAAATCTCTGAGGGTGGCAGGGTTTGTGGGCTGGAGCCAAGAGAAGGACAAAAGCATCTCCTTTTACCGAGATTCTGCTATGTGGCAGGCAGTGTGGCAAATACCATTTTTTTTATGAAAGTTCTAGAACAGCCTCTGCAGTTCCATAAGTATATAAACTAGATAGGGACGTAGTTATCTGAAAGAAAAATAGATCGTATTGGTCTACTCATCCCTATGAAGATTGAAAAGAGGATATTCTATTTTGGAAAAAATTATTTTAAAAATTAATGTATGTTAATCAATTATATTGGTTTAAAATATATTGTCTTAACCTAAATAAAACATCTACATTCATTTAAAGTATCTATCAAATGAGTAAAAAAAAAATTTTGGAACAGAAAGAAGATAACAGATTATTGTCATTCTGGTTTTATGGGTCCAAGCTGTTAAAATATGTATACCAGGGTCTCAAGGATAGAATTAGCCCTAGAACAATAAAAACCTTCCTGGCTATAAGATGATTAATAAGCATGATATCTATTTGTCTGCTTTTGTACCCCTCCTTCCTACTGAAGATCAACTCTCATACTTATCACACTGATGGAGCACAAATGGCAACGTTTTAGGCTAGCATTTTTTTCTTGTTCTTTGCTTCTTTTCATATTATATGGATTTCCGTTTTTATTTATGTACGTATGTATTTATGTATTTATTTATTTTTGAGCCGAGTCTCACCCTGTTGCCCAGGCTGGAATGCAGTGGCACCATCTCGGCTCACTGCAACCTCCGCCTCCCAGCTTCAAGCGATTCTCCTGATTCAGCCTCCCAAATAGCTGGAATTACAGGCACTGCCACTACTCCTGGCTGATTTTTGTATTTCTAGTAGAGATGGGATTTTGCCATGTTGTCGAGGGTGGTCTTGAACTCCTGACTTCAGGTGATCCGCCTGCTTCCTTCCAAATTGCTGGGACTACAGGCACGAGTGTTTTTCCTTAGCCTTTTATTTTCTTAAACATGTTTTTAAATTAAAAACATTTGCAATTATAATGAACTGACTCTTAAGCACTCAACAATTTTATACAGTTGTCTTATTTAATAAAATTGATAGAAAACTTTCAGTGAAGAATAAAGTATTATATTAATGCATCATAATTGCTATTATTCATGTTATTCTACTTAAGCCTATATTTCTGACACTTGGAGATAGTGAATCTATCTCTAAGCATGAGGTGACTATAAAACTCCCCTTCTAATTTAAAACCTATGAGTATAAAAATCAACATTCAGTGAGATAGTTCTACAAATGTGAACTACATCTCAATATCCTACAGCCCTGATTTTCTTCATCAGGCTTGTCAGAGTTGTGGTACATTGCTTCATCTGCCTAAATGAATGGCTAAAGAAAAAATAATTCTATATAATTTGCTGGATTTTGGAGCCATGCTACCTCATAAATATTTAAAAGATACTGTATTAGCAATCTAAACAGAGATGTATACTGATAATGCTTGAGACCTTGGCAACTCAATTAACCTTTGGGCACTGGATTTGGAATAGAGGGATTATTATTCATTGGCAATTGTGTAACCACTGTAATTAAAAAGCACTTGCCAACCATTTAATTATTAATCCTGTGGTGTATCCTCTTGTGCATAAAGGCTAGCATGCCCATTTTACTCATTAGTATATTGTGGAAAATGAAGGTAGAATGGTAGATGTGGGACAAAGTTAATGGCAGTGTTAAGACTTTAGAAGGGAGGACTTTTTCCACCTGCCAGTTCTTTACTCATTCGTATTAGTATCATTTATTCTATTTTAATTAATTCTATATTTTGAGAGTTAAAAAATTTAGCATTTGATATATTGAATTAATTATTTATCTAATTTTTGTGTTGCATTCCAAATATGTTCAATTTTGTAACATAAAAATGCTGTGGTATTTGGACCTTTCTTAATGATGACAAAGATGAAAAGTGTGTGTAGTTTTGGTAACTTTTGGATCGTAATGCGCTATTTCCTGAATAAATAGTGATAAATCACTTCTTACATTTCCCAGGTAAAAAACAAAAACCAAACACACCAAAAAAAATGACTCAAATGTTTCATGACATCTGGGCACCAATAAATAAATAAATAAATAAATAAATAAATAAATAAATAAATAAATAAATAGAAAACAAAAACTAATGACAGCAATGAAAATATTCAGCTTCCTTATGAATAAGAACAAATCTTTATTCATAGTATTTGAATATCTACCGTGGGGGAAAGGTATAATAGTACTTGACTGTTTATCGAAGACATCACGGAGAACTCTTAAAGGTTAGAGTAGACGCTTTTAATTAGATGTTGTTTTCATTTTTTATCTGGGTTTTCCTAAACTTAACTTGGCTAGGAATTCAAAATTCTGTGAAACATACATATGCACTCATACTTTTGCACTTGTATGGACCATGCACATAAACGTGGCCCTGTCCGCATGTGTTTTTGAGGTAGAATGTTATAGCAGACACTCCAGGGTGTAATGTCGTCATTCTGGTACCCACAGTTGTTAAAAGCATTTTGAACAGATTCAATAATAGACCAGTATTATACTCACTTTTGTGCTTGAGTCAACTTTCACGTGTGTAGATTTCTACTTAATGGCTATTGTGTTGGATTTATGTGTTCTTACAGTGACCTCTGATATAGAAATAATGAGTGATCTTATTAACTGGAGACCTGCCTAATGTGAGTTTTGATAAATAGTGATTTGATAATGTGAAAACTCCTTTAGATCAGTAATTATGTCAAAGTGTAGAATGAAGAGTGAACCTAGATTTAAAGAAGTGAACCAAAATTTTTCATATTTAAGTCTTTAAACCTATCTTCCAATATTAGGCATTTATGACTGTACTGAAAAGTGTAATATTTTCTCAAAGAAATAAATAATATAAGAAAACTTTTAAAAAGGAGCTTTATTACAGTATTAGTTAATTGTTTGCTTAGAAGCCTTATTTGCTTCTTTATAATCATACTACCAAGAACTTTATTCTACTGAGATGGAGAGTTATCAATAGCTGATAATTATCCAAGATAAGAGGTATGTCTTTCATATGACTCTATGCTTTAATTAAAATATTAGTCAAGTGTCCACAAGGTATTTCCACAGTTAACTTGTAGAATGAGAGTAACCTCGATTTAAAAGAACTAATTAAATATAGAATGTGATTCAATAAAAGTCACTGATGGGTAATTAAGAGAAGAATTAGCAGACTTGAATGAAAATATATAATAGTTATAATCCTAATTAGTGAATATGCTATTGGCTTCCCCTTCCATTACCAGACATTTACCAACTAAGTATTTAACCTTGAAACAATCAAAGAAGCTTTTCTAACCTCATACTGGTTCCCAAATAGAAGCTATACTATTTAAGATTTTTAAGATTGAAGATAAAATACCTCCTAGCATGTCCTTGCAATAGAATTATGGACAAAAAATGTTAATTGCTATTATATAATGAAAAGACTAATACAAAAAGTAAATACACCTTAAGCAAAATGTCTAAATGCTTAGCTATATTTATCAAGTGCTTTTCAATATTTTTTCTTTCTGTTTTTCTGCCCTCTGTGCTATTGAGAGAGGTTGTTAACATTATAGTTGTTTTCTTCTTCAGTATTATTTTATAATTAAAATGCTCTAAGTAATATTTTTTGGTGGCTACTATTTGACATTTTAAAATGTGTATTTTTCTAAATGTATAATATAATGCAGTGTCTTTATACTTCTCTTTAATAAGAATGCCTTATCATATTTACTAAGATGTAAAAATTACAAAAAATAAAATTGCAGATATATATTTATAATGAATATAGACACAAAAACTAATTAGAAAAGTAAATCCAATAATTTTTATATACAGACAATACTTTATGACTAAGTGGTATTTATCTTAGAAAAGTAAGGTTGGTTCAAAAATCAATAATGCAAATAATCATGACTATCTCAACAGATCTATAAAATAATTTGACTAAATCAGACATTCACAAAATGACAAAATGCTTTTTCTTAAACTATACTTTAAGTTCTATGGTACATGTAAAGAACGTGCAGGTTTTTTACATAAGTATACACATGCCATTGTGGCTTGCTGCACATATCAACCCATGATCTACATTAGGTATGTCTCCTAATGCTTTCCCTCCCCCAGGCCCCACACCCCAACAGGCCCTGATGTATGATGTTTCCCTATCTGTGTCCATGTGTTCTTATTGTTCAATTCCCAATTATGAATGAGAACATGTGGTGTTTGGTTTTCTGTTCTTGTGTTAGTTTGCTGAGAATGGTAGTTTTCCGCTTCATCCATGTCCCTGCAAAGGACGTGAACTCATCCTTTTTTATGGATGCATAGTATTCCATGGTATATGTGCCACATTTTCTTTATCCAGTCTATCATTGATGGGCATTTGGGTTGGTTCCAAGTCTTTGCTGTTGTGAACAGTGCCACAGCAAACATATGTGTGCATGTGCCTTTATAATAGAATGATTTATAATCCTTTGGGTATATAACCAAAAATGGGATTGCTGGGTCAAATGGTATTTCTGTATCTAGATCCTTGAGAAATCACCACACTGTCTTCCACAGTGATTGAATTAATTTACACTCCCACCAACAGTGTAAAAGTGTTTCTATTTCTCCACATCCTCTCCAGCATCTGTTGTTACCTGACTTTTTAATGATCGCCATGCTTTTTAAAAAAATGGACTGGAAGGAAACTACCACAAATTGATAATGGGCAGTAATAAAAACTCATAGCTGATGGATGCAGCACTTAATGATAAACAGCAGAATATTTTCTTTTTGATTTATGTAAAAAAAGATACATTTTACATTGTATTTAATATTACATTCGAGATTCTAACCAATGTAGTAAGAAAGAATAAATAGAAGTATAACGATTGGAATAGAAGAAATAGGTCTGTGTTTATAGATGACATAATAATATATTTAGGAAATCCTAATCAATCTTAAAACAAAATCAAAACTATTAAAAGTAAACAGGCTTGGTGTGGTGGCTCAAGCCTATAATCTCAGTGCTTTGGGAGGCTTTTGAGGTGGAAAGGTCATTTGAGACCAGCTTTGGCAACATAAGAAGACCTTCCCTATGCCAAAAACACAAACAAAACAGAACCAGCAGGGTGACATGCTCCTGTAGCCCAAGCTCAAGAGGCTGAGCTAGGAGGATCACTTGATCCCAGGAATTCAAGGTTGCAGTGAGCTATGATCTTACCCCATCACTGTAGTCTGAGTGACAGAGTGAGACCCTATCTGAAAAACAAACAAACAAACAAACAAAGAATTAATTTAACAAAACAATAGGTTATAAGATGAATTCAAAAGTAATTCTATATGTTAGCATCAAATATTGGGAAAATGTAATTTATAAAAGGAATGGCATTTAAAATAGAACCAATGACTTAAAATACTAACAGTTAAATATAATAAAAATTATGCTAATGCTGACATTCTATACTGTAATTAAAAATATTCTGTAAAAAGATATAGCTAACAAAATGGAGAGATATTCAATGTTTATTAATTGTAAAATATATTAGTCTGTTGACTATTTTCAAATTGATTTTATTTTTAAATTTACAAGGTTATTCAAAATTTACTTGTAATGCAAATGGCCTAAAATAATCCAAATGGGTTTGAAAAAGGTTGGAGAAAACATAAGAGTTTCAAAAATTATAAACTTATAACACTAGAGATAGTCATATAGCTGTAAATATAAATATATAGATGAGTCTAAAATTGAGAGTTTACAAATAGACTCATATATATGGAGAGTTAATTTTTTTTTTTAAATTTTTATTGCATTATAGGTTTTGGGGTACATGTGCAGAACGTGCAAGATAGTTGCATAGGTACACACATGGCAGTGTGTTTTGCTGCCTTCCTCCCCTTCACCCACACTTGGTATTCATCCCCAGGCTATCCCCCCCAGCCCCCCCCCCGCTGTCCCTCCCCCATTTCCCCCAACAGTCCCCAGTGTATAGTAGACCGCCTCTCTGTGTCCATGTGTTCTCATTTTTCTCACCCACCTATGAGTGAGTATATGCAGTATTTCTTTTTCTGTTCTTGTGTCAGTTTGCTGAGAATGATGTTCTCCAGATTCATCCATGTCCTTACAAAGGACACAAACTCATCATTTTTTATTGCTGCATAATATTCCATGGTGTATATGTGCCACATTTTCCCAGTCCAGTCTATCATCGATGGGCATTTGGGTTGGTTCCAGGTCTTTGCTATTGTAAACAGTGCTGCAATGAACATTCATGTGCATGTGTCCTTATAGTAGAACGATTTATAGTCTTTTGGATAGATACCCAGTAATGGGATTGCTGGGTCAAATGGAATTTCTATTTCTAGGTCCCTGAGGAATCGCCACACTGTCTTCCACAATGGTTGAACTAATTTACATTCCCACCAACAGTGTAAGAGTGTTCCTATTTCTCCACATCCTCTCCAGCATCTGCTGTCTCCAGATTTTTTAATGATCGCCATTCTAACTGGTGTGAGATGATATCTCAATGTGGTTTTGATTTGCATCTCTCTAATGACCAAGACAAGGATGCCCTCTCTCACCACTTCTATTCAACATAGTACTGGAAGTTCTAGCCAGAGCAATCAGGCAAGAAAAAGAAATAAAGGGTATTCAAATAGGAAAGGTGGAAGCCAAATTGTCTCTATTTGCAGACAACATGATAGTATACCTAGAAGACCCCATCACCTCAGCCCAAAAGCTCCTGCAACTGATAAGCAACTTCAGCAAAGTCTCAGGATATAAAATGAATGTGCAAAAATCACAAGCATTCCTATACACCAATAACAGACTTAAGGAGAGTTAAATTTTAATAAAACCACCGACACGATTACATTCAAAACAGTGTACTCTTTTCAACAAATGGTGTTAGAAAATGATATTCATATGGAGAGAATGAACACTGACTCCTACTTCACACTCCACACAAAAATGGATCACGTACCTGAATGTAAATACCTCCAGTTTTAAACCTCTAGAAGAATATAAAGGAGAAAATATTCAGTCTTAGAATAATCAACAATTTATTTGACAGGATGAAAAAGTATTAGCCATAAAAATGATAAACATGATACAGAAAAACCAAAATCTTCTATTCTTTAAGTGATGCACTAAGAAAATGAAAAGACAAACCATATGCTGGGAAAATTAATTCGCAGTATGTACATACAGTAAAAGACTTGTATCCAGTTGTACAATGACCCATTTTCCTTAAAAACTAATCCTTATGCTAGTATTACTACTGTCTTTGTGTCTGCTTCTCAGAAGACCTAAACAAATATATTATTATTCTATTTCTTATCATAGATATTATTCTCAGAAATTTCACCAATTTCTGTTATTATTCTGAGGTGCTGTCCAAACATAATGACAAAATGTTTTACCTACTGAATTTAGTGCTACTTGTATCATTCCAATGTTTCTCCCGACAGTTTTCCATCTGCCCGTTTTACTTTCTGAAACATTGGAATGGCTTCAGGTTGATGTATCTAAAGTACATATATACATGCAGGGAAAGTCCAAGATAAAGGAAATATTATCAATAGGAAATGAAAATTCCGAACTTTTAATGTTAGGTATTTCTACATAAGCCTTTGTTATAAAATGTTTATCTCATTGTTTTCCAAGATAATTTTGTATTTACATTACTTTTTACATTTCAGTGCATGATAAAGTTTAGAAGATTCGATATTTGAGAAAATATAGTCTTGAACTCCCTCATATTACTAATTTATTTAACTACTGACACTAAGTGTGTTGTGCCAAATAACAAAACAATTAGCAATAATATTAACATTCCCACTGTTTTCTCAAGGTTAAAAATAAAAGGTTATATACCTCATTTTTAATTCATGAAGGAAACTTATGTCTATTACTTCACAAACGATTGTGCCTGCATAACACATTTGGCTTGCAGAGCAAATGGGAGCTGAAATCCTTTTTGTAACCATGTTTAACTATGTCAAATTTAACTTTCGACAATTTAATTTGAAGAAATCCATGTACTTTCTTAAGTATGTCTTCTTGAATGAATGTTCAGGGAGCATTATCTGTAATAGAGCAGAGTTGGAAACAGTTGTCTATCAATAAAAGATTTCTGAAATCAAATACAGTACATTCACATGATGGAAAACAATGTACCTGATAAAAATAAACAAGAGATGTGTAAAATGCCACTGTAGAAACAACTTTGATAGAGTCTTTTTCTAAAATGTTGTAATATTATATGTATTACATATCATTTTATAAATAGAAATTATTTTTATATGTAGATGCATATAACAACCAAGAAGAATATTTAAAAATCTCTTTTTTTTTTTTTTTTTTTTTTTTTTTTTTTTGAGTTTTATTTTTTATTTTTTATTTTTTTTTTTTTATTGCATTATAGGTTTGGGGGTACATGTGCAGAACGAGCAAGATAGTTGCATAGGTACACACGTGGCAGTGTGCTTTGCTGCTTTCCTCCCCTTCACCCACACTTGGTATTCATCCCCAGGCTATCCCCCCCAGCCCCCCCCGCTGTCCCTCCCCCATTCCCCCCAACAGTACCCAGTGTATAGTAGACCGCCTCTCTGTGTCCACATGTTCTCATTTTTCTCACCCACCTATGAGCGAGTATATGCGGTATTTCTTTTTCTGTTCTTGTGTCAGTTTGCTGAGAATGATGTTCTCCAGATTCATCCATGTCCCTACAAAGGACACAAACTCATCATTTTTGATTGCTGCATAATATTCCATGGTGTATATGTGCCACATTTTCCCAGTCCAGTCTATCATCGTTGGGCATTTGGGTTGGTTCCAGGTCTTTGCTATTGTAAACAGTGCTGCAATGAACATTCGTGTGCATGTGTCCTTATAGTAGAACGATTTATAATCCTTTGGATAGATACCCAGTAATGGGATTGCTGGGTCAAATGGAATTTCTATTTCTAGGTCCCTGAGGCTCTTTTTAAAACTTTTTCTTTAGATTTGGGGGGTACATGTGAAGGTTTTTTACATAGGTAAACACATGTCACAGGGGTTTGCTGTACATATTTTATTTCATCACCCAGGTATTAAGCCCAGTGTCCAATAGTTATCTTTTCTATTCCTCTCCCTCCTCCAATCCTCCACCCTCAACAAGACCCCAGTGTCTTGTTATTTCCTTCCTGTGTTCATCAGTTATCATTTAGTTCCCACTTCTAAGTAGGAACATGTGATATTTGGTTTTCTGTTCTTCTTTTAGTTTGCTAAGGATGATGGCCTCTAGCTCCATTCCTGTTCCTGCAAAAGATATAATCTTGTTCCTTTTCAGTGACTGCATAGTAGTTTACGGTGTATATGTAGCACATTTTCCTTATCCAGTCTGTCATTGTTGGGAATTTAGGTTGATTTCATGTCTTTGCTATAGTGAATAGTGGTGCTATGTTGAACATTCATGTCCATGTGTCTTTATGGTAGAATGATTTATATTCCTCTAGTTATGTACCTGGTAATGGGATTCCTGGGTCGATGGTAGTTCTGTTTTTTAGATCTTTGAGTAATCACCATGCTGCTTTCCACAATGGTTGAACTAATTTACACCCACCAACAGTGTGTAAGTGTTTACTTTTCTCCACAACCTCTTCAACATGTTATTTTTTTGACTTTTTAGTGACAGCCATTCTGACTGCTGTGAGATGGTATGTCATTGTGGTTTTGATTTGTAATTCTCTAATAATCAGTGATAGTGAGGTTTTTTATTTTTTTAATACTTATTGGCCACATGAATGTTTTCATTTGAGAAGTATCTGTTCCTGTCCTTTGCCCACTTTTTCATGGAGTCGTTTGTTTTTCTCTTGTAAATTTTAATTTCCTTGTAAATGCTGGGTATTTGACCATTGTCAGATGTGTAGTTTGCAAATATTTTCTCCCATTCTATAGATTGTCTATTTACTCTGTCAATAGTTTCTTTTGCTGTGAAGATGCTCTTAACTTTAATTAGATCCCACTTGTCAATTTTTGCTTTCATTGCAATTGCTTTTAATGTCTTTGTCATGAAATATTCGCCCATTCCTATCTCGAAGATGGCATTGCCTAGGGTGTTGTTCAGGTTTTTATAATTTTGGGTTTTACTTTTAAGTCTTCAATCCATTTTGAGTTGATTTTTGTGTATGGTTTAAGGAGGGGGTCCAGCTTCAATCTTCTGCATATGGCTAGCTAGTTATCCCAGCACCATTTATTGAAGAGAGAGTCTTCCCCATTGCTTGTTTTTGTCAACTTTGTCAAAGATCAGATGGTCGTAGATGTGTGCCCTTATTTCTGGTATCTCTATTCTGTTCCATAGATCTATGTACCTGTTTTTGTACCAGTACATGCTGTTTTGACTACTGTAGCCTTGTGGTATAGTTTAAAGTTGGGCAATGTGATGTCTCCAGCTTTATTGTTATTTATCTGCTGGAAGGGTTTTTGGGCTGAGACTATGGGCTTTCCTAAATATAGAATCATGTCACCTGCAAACAGAGAGTTTGACTTCCTGCCTTCCTATTTGGATGTGCTTTATTTCTTTCTCTTGCATGATTGCTCTGGCTAGGACTTCCAATATTATGTGAGATAGAAGTTTTGAGAGGGGGCATCCTTGTCTTGTGCCAGTTTTCAAGGGAAGTGCTTCCAACTTTTGCCCATTCAGTATAATGTTGGCTGTGGTTTTGTCATAGATGTCTCTTATTATTTTGAGGTATGTTCCTTCAATACCTAGTTTATTGAGAGTTTTTACTATGAAGGAGTGTTGAATTTTATTGAAAGCCTTTTTTGCATCTATTGAGATAATCACGTGTTTTGGTTTTTGTCTTTAATTCTGTTTATGCGATGAATTGTGGTTCATATTGATTTGCATATGTTGAAATAACCTTGCATCCCAAGGGTGAAGCCTACTTGATCACGGTAGATTAGGTTTTTTATGTGCTTCTGGATTCAGTTTTGTATTAGTCAGGATTCTTTAGAGGGACAGAGCTAAATAGGATATATGTATATTTGAAAGGGAGTTTATTAAGGAGATTTGACTCACATGTTCACAAGGCAAAGTCCTACAATAGATTATCTGCAAGTAGAGGAGCAAGGAAGCCAGCAGCAGATCAGTCCAAGTCCCAGTCCCTCAGAAATAGGGAAGCCAACAGTGTAGCCTTCAGTCTGTGGCCAAAGGCCCAAGAGCCCATCACAAACAACTGGTGTAAGTCCAACAATCCAAAAATCAATGGGGTCTGATATTCAAGAGCAGGAAACATCCAGCACGTGAGAAAGATAAAGGCTAGAAGACTCAGCAAGTCAGCTTCTTCCACCTTCTTCTGCCTGCTTTTTCCAGCTGTACTGGCGGCCAATTGGAGTGAGTGGGTCTTCCTCTCCCAGTCCACTGCCTCAAATTCTAATCTCTTCTGGTAACACTCACAAATACCCAGGTACACCCAGAAACAATATTTTGCATTTTTGAGTGATCAAGCTGACACTTCATATTAACTATCACAAGTTTGCAAGTATTTTGCTAAGAATTTTTGTATCAGTGTTCATCAAGGATATTGGCTTGAAGTTTTCTGTTTTGTGTGTGTCTCTGCCAGGTTGTGGTATCAAGATGCTGGACTCATAGAATGAGATGAGGAGATGAGGAAGAGTTCTTTCTCCTAAATATTTTGGAATAGTTTCTGTAAGAATGGTACTAGCTCTTTGTACATCTGGTAGAATTCAGCTGTGAATCCACCAGGTCCTGGGCTTTTTTTTTTTTTTTGGATCGTAGGCTGTTTATTACTAATTCAATTTTGGAGCTCATTATTAGTTTGTTCAGGGGATCAATTTATTCCTGGCTCAGTCTTGAGAGGGTATGTGTGACCAGGAATGTATCCATCTCTTCTAGCTTTTCTAGTTTGTGTGTGTAGAAGTGATCCTAGTAGTTTCTGGTGGCTGCTTTTATTTCTGTGATGTCAGTAGTAACATTCTTTTTGTCATTTCTTATTGTATTTATTTGGATATTCTCTCTTTTTTTTCATTAGTCTAGCTGGTAGCTAGCATTATAGAAATGAATTTAGACAGGATACTAACTTTCAATGTGAATACATTTACATATTCAAAGTTTTAAACAAATATGAGTTTGTCTTATAATCAAATAGATGTTTTCTAAGTTCCTGTGTGAAAATCAGAGGGTCCTCATTTGTCATTCCAACTAACTTAAAGATACATATATTAAATGTTCTACAATCAATCACAATTTTAAATCTCTGTTTCTCTAAGAGTTTGAAAAAGAACCGGTATTTTTGAGATTATGTCAATAGTCATGATTAATAACAAGCATAATAAACCTTTTTATTAAAAAATAAGTATTTAAATATTCTTTTTTTACTGTATCAGTGCTCCTGAGAGTTATAACTTTCTAAACAATTTAAATGAAACATGAACTTTTCAGCTTATAGTAGGTGTTCAAATGTATTGGAAAAATGAATGCCAAAAATAGCTATATTGCTTATTCAGTGGAAGGAAAAAAGACTAAGCAGAATTTTAACACATCGTCTGTTTATACATTACCTTGTTAAAAACTTACCAATAGATAGATTCATTTATTTTGGAGATTTGTGTGTGAAATGTATTGGAATGGATTATAACATTTCCCAATGGACACATCTACCAGCAAGGCATTTCAGAAGTGATGTTATATATATGTGATGAATTAAGCACCTTATGGTTGAAAATATCAGAAATATTAAACAGGCATATCTAGGGGTATTTGATTCTTAGAATTTTGTTTTTTCCTGTCTCTTAAAACATAGTTGGCCAGGTGCCATGCTTCACACCTGTAATCCTTGCACTTTGGGAGGCCAAGATGGGCAGATCATCTGAGGTCAGGAGTTCAAGACCAGCCTTGCCAACATAGGGAAACCCCATATCTATTAAAATACAAAAATTAGTTGGGTGTGATGTCAGGTGCCTGTAATTCCGCTACTCAGGAGGCTGAGATGGGAGAATTGCTTTATCCCAGGAGGTGGTGGTTGCAGCTAAGCAAGAGAGTATCTCAAAAAAAAAAAAAAAAAAAAGAAAAAGAAAAAGAAGAAGAAAAAGAAATAGCTAGCTACTTGAGCTCAGTCTTAAATGATAGGCTAGAATCAGTAAATTACAAATAAGAAAAGTTGCTATATTTGGCACACAGTATCATAACCTTGATATTTTGAAGTGAGGTCTTAAGAAACATTTTCTGAGAAGTACTTTCTTAATTTCTTTTTTCCTGGATTTTCAGTTTCCATAACAGTTACTGTAACCTTTCTTCATCTCTCTTCTTATTAAAATATTTTATCAGTGAGATAGTGACATGGACATATTTTTGGTTATAATTAATATGATTTATTATCCTAACTATCCTTAATCATTAACAGCAATGTCTTTACATTGAGAAACTATGCAAATCTCAGAATATTTTTCTCTGTTTTATGAGCATAACAAATTTAAACAACACAGAACTATAACTCTTCTGCTTTGCAACTTGATACATCACATATTGCTATTCTCCAAAGATTTCCTTCCTAATTACATTTTGTTCTACAAAATATTAAAGTTCACTGACATTCCCATAATACACAACAGGATGTCTGCATGAAAACTGCCTGCAAGCAATGTTGGTTGATGGGAGAATGCTAGCTTATATTAAAAAGTAACTATTACGGTTTTATCAATAGAAAGAAAAAGAATTAATTATATTGGTACTTATCTCTTTCCCTTTTGGGCCAGTTAAATTATTGGATTTTTTGTTGTTGTTGTTTTGGTAAATTGAATTCTTCATGGGAAGGTATTTATCCACCTGTATGAAAACAGATATCACAAAAAAGAAGAGTATATATAGACCAACCCCCCAAAAATAAACTTACTAAAACTATGTGTTTCAAATGTAATTATTTTTTCTGGTTGAGAAAGGAAGTTGGAAACTGAAAATCTGTGACAAAACCCAGGCTTTGCCTGTAGTTTAACAAAAATCAACACTGCACTTCACGCTTGCTATTTTGTTGTCTTGTAAAGAGAGTTTCTAGAGGGCGATTGGGTTCCATGCAACTTAATTATAAGTGTCAACTGAAAGACCTACAAAGACACTGTCAGTTATTGAGTTTCTTATCAAGCCAGTAATGTGGTACGGCGGTTGTACTAATAATGAAGTTTTAATTAGCTCTCAAAAATACTGAGAGCTTATTTAAGGCCTCCAAATTGGATAGTGCATGCTCAGCTTGAAGGCAAAAATGCATCCCAAACGTATCAAAATAACTGTCATACACATTATGTACACATTGGAGATAATAGCTAGAAGGCTTAATATCTATCTGAGAAATACTATATGTACAAATGCTTCAGGGAAGTTCTTTCTACACTGAAATGATGGTTTTCAGAATATTGTCTTTTTAATTTTAGCAAATAGTCATGGAAATGGTTCAGTGTATCTGTTAATCTGAGGGGCATTATAGTTGAGAAAATATGTTTTAGCCAATGTTTGAGTTATCTTTATTCCAGATGGAAGCGTTCTCTCTTCATAACTATCCCAACATAACACCTGCATTCTTAATTATAAATTTATTGCTTGTCTCCGGTATTTTACTGCATGAGAAATTGTGCCAGATTCCTCAGCCCTAATCCATAGATAGTTCAGATACTAACATTTAAGAAACAGGCTGGGCGCGGTGGCTCACGCCTATAATCCCAGCACTTTGGGAGGCCGAGGTGGGTGGATCACAAGGTTAAAAGATCTAGACCATCCTGGTCAACATGGTGAAACCCTGTCTCTACTAAAAACATAAAAATTAGCTGGGCAGGGTGGTACACACCTGTAGTTCCAGCTTCTTGGGAGGCTGAGGCAGGAGAATTGCTTGAACCCAGGAGGCAGAGGTTGCAGTGAGCTGAGATTGAGCCATTGCACTCCAGCCTTGGTAACAAGAGCGAAATTTTGTCTCAAAAAAAAAAAAAAAAAAGAAAGAAACCGTTGATTTAAACTTCTACCACTGGAGAATTGTTGATGTACTTTGAATGCATTGGATGGATTGAGACACACTGGATATGTTCTTGTATGCCTATTAATGCTGTATAAGATGTTGGTTTAAGCTAACATTACTGGAAATAACCCTTTCTATCCCCTCCCATCTCCACCCACATATCTACAAAAATAATGTTATGCATGACACAGATTTTGAAGTGCAGAAAGCAGTAGCTAACATGAGTTGTTGCTAGAAAAATAATAGCTGTGTTATTTGTACTGACAGTTTTTATTTCTTCTCAAATCATTCATTTTCACAAAATCGGTCTGGCTCTTATTTTATTATTTCAAAGGACATATGCTGCTTCATTGTTGCTGTTATAGATTTCTGATGCAGTGACATTAATTAATTACTTACTATGTGCCAGGGACTTTGTTAGGCTTAGAGGGTAAAAAAGTAGAACTGGGAGTGCATAATAGCGAGAGGCTGCACAATGACCCTCTGTGAGTAGGAAATGGGCTCCTAGAGTGTTTGAATTATGAATGTGAGTGGGTCAAGGGAATGAGGAATGGGGTGTGTGAGAAGAATAATAAGCATGGAGAATAGGACATATGGCCTGTTTGGGGGAACTACAAGATTTTTCCTATTTCTGTATCATAATTACATGAGGATGAAGGCAGAGCCACAAGGATATAATGATTATAATTGAGAGGGCAGTGTTTACTAAATTCAGAGAGCCTAGGTCATATTCAGTTAGTAGATCATGTTTTTCTTCAAATTTTGAGTGACTATTAGGTGTGGGTAGAGAATCTTCTTTCAATATTTCTTTAAAAATATTATGTACAAATATAGTATTTATTTTCTTTCAAGAAAATATAACATGTTATATCTAAGAGTTCATAATTTGTAGGGGGCACCAGATTACATCAGACATGCTAAAATGTCACACATTTCAGGAGAAATAAATCAGAAAGAGGTAGATTTATTGGTAAAGGATCAATTTGATGCATCAAATAGAGGTTCACTTTTTAATTCTGGGGAGAAGTGAACTCAGGAAGATGGAAATATCAAGTCTAAATCTAAAATCTGATGCCAGGAAATAGGAACTTGTATATAAAAGATCCTGAACATAGCTGATGTTTAGGAAAAGTTTATTAAAGTGAATTTACCTAGGGTAGAAAACAATATAGTACAATTGGTAGTGAAAATGAGGATATATTAGAACTTTGTGTAGATAAATACAAGAAATTCGTGTTTATTATTTATTTTTATTTATGAGACAGAGTCTTGCTCTATCGCCCAGGCTGGAGTACAATGATGTGATCTTGGCTCACTGCAATCTCCACCTCCCAGGTTCATGTAATTCTCCTGCCTCTGCTTCCTGAGTAGCTGGGATTACAGGCACATGCCATCATGCCTGGCTAATTTTTCTGTTTTTGTAGAGATGGGGTTTCACCATGTTGGGCAGACTGGTCTTGAACTCCTGACCTCAGGTGATCTGCCTGCCTCAACCTCCCAAATTGCTGGGATTACAAGCGTGAGCCTCTGTGCCCAGCCTCGTGTTTATTTTTATAAGAGAAAATTGTAATTGTGTAACTATGTAACAGAAACTTGTAATTGCAACAGTACTTTAATTCGTCACTTAAATGAGTTTTGACATGATTCTTTCAATAAAATTACGTGATAACATGACTTCTCATTCTGCTACTGTGGGATTATCACCTGAAAGTCATTGCTGCAAAGAATTATTTCAGAGTCTTATCAGCTTCCCAGTTAGCACTTTTGTTTATTTTATATTCAAGCCATTTTATTTTTTAAAGCCTATTGTGCAATTATTCTTGCCAATTTCTCTTGATCAGAATTGGTCTAACTGCTTTGCATGTGATTTGAACTGTTCTACATCAATGTCATTAACTTTAGAAAGACCCCTTTCTTTGGTAAAATTTGCAATTTCATTATCTATTCAATTTACATTGTATTTGCATTATAAACCGTGAGTAACTGACCGATAATATATTGACATGAAAGGCAGACATAGGCTGAAAGGTAGAGACAGGCTCTAGTGTAAAAAGGCAGGAAAAGGTGATTTAATGAAGTCTGAGATTTTAAGTGGCATTTTGTTATACATATTTTCATGAGAAGCTGAAGTTTGGTTCTCTACACAAACTTATACAAACTTATAACTAAAGGGATTCAGATAAATAATCCTCGTATGTGGAGGGCCTCTGGGAAAAACAAGATTATCTCTTAGGATCTGACTAAAATGGCCTCAATGTTCCCCATAGCTTGATTAAACTTTACACAAGGTGCTTCTTAAATCTAGAACCTGACTTCCCTTTTCTTAGAGCATTCCCTTTAGAAATCGATTAATTGTAAATCCTTTCTCTGACCCTTTGAGATGTAAATCTTTTTTGAAAGTGTTTTGTCAGTTTTAAAACACAAAACTGTCTTCCTCAAAAGACCTGGAAGCCACCTCTTTGAAATGTAAACATCTAGGAAGATAGAGCCCCTGTTTCTCAGCTTCTGTGAGATAGTAAGAGCCTATATTTGAAGAATGCTTTGCTCCAAGGTGCAAAACTACCTCTTGTCATGAAGGTAAGAGGCAGTTTGCATTTTGAGGAGGCAAAGCCAGTCAGCAAATACTGTGGCCTAAGACCCAGGTCCTTCGTGATCTAACTTTAGCTTTCTCAACATTTTTCGGCTTGGCTAGGTGTGGTGGCTCATGCTAGGATCCCAGCATTTTGGGAGGTTACAGCAGAAGGATCACTTGAGGCCAGTAGTTCAAGACCAGCTTGGACAACAACATGGGAGACCTTATCTCCACAAATAAAAATTAAAAAATAATAATCAGACTTCTTTCTTTTCTTTTCTTTCCCTTCCATTTACTTTCCATTTCCTTCCTTCCTTCTGTCCTTCCTTCCTCCCTTTCTCTCTCCTTCCTTCCTTCATTGCCTGCTTTCTTTCTTTCTTTCTCCTTCCTTCCTCCCTCCCTCCCTCCCTTCCTCCCTTTCTCTCTCCTTCCTTCCTGCCTTTCCTGCTTGCTTTCTTTTCTTTTCTTTTCTCTTTCTTTCTTTCTTTCTTTCTTTCTTTCTTTCTTTCTTTCTTTCTTTCTTTCTTTCTTTCTTTCTCTCTTTCTTTCTTCCTTTCTCTCTTTCTTTCTTTCTTTCTTTCTTCCTTTCTCTCTCTCTTTCTTTCTTTCTTTCTTTCTTCTTTCTTTCTTTCTTCCTTTCTTCCTTTCTCTTTCTTTCTTTCTTTCTTTCTTTCTCTCTTTCTTTCTTTCTTTCTTTCTTTCTTTCTTTCTTTCTTTCTTTCTTTCTTTCTTTCTTCCTTTCTCTCTTTCTTTCTTTCTCTTTCTTTCTTTCTTTCTTTCTTTCTTTCTTTCTTTCTTTCTTTCTTTCTTTCTTTCTTTCTTTCTTCCTTTCTCTCTTTCTCCCTTTCTTCCTTTCTCTTTCTTTCTTTCTTTCTTTCTTTCTTTCTTTCTTTCTTTCTTTTTTTCTTTCTTTCTTTCTTTCTTTCTTTCTTTCTTTCTTTCTTTCTTTCTTTCTTTCTTTCTTTCTTTCTTTCTTTCTTTCTTTCTTTCTTTCTTTCTTTCTTTCTTTCTTTCTTTCTTTCTTTCTCTTTTGCAGTAAACCTCACTTTGAGTTATAGCTTCTCTCCTCTATTACATAAAAGTCCTGGCCTGTTTAACTTTGGCAGATTGGTTTGGATTTTTGCTTTGGTAGATCCAAAAAAATAATAATAATAATTTAAGCAGTCAGGACTATGAGATCTTAGATGCATGTTGACTCTTAGGAAGTTCACAGGATCACCACCAAGTCTATTCTTACATTACCTGAATCTTCCCAGGTTGAAGATGGCAGCAGACACTGGAGGTCATATTCTTGCTACTGGCTTATATTTGCTGATAAGTCCCCCAGGGCATGTTCTTTTTCCTTTTGTGCATCAGGTCAGATTTCATATACCATTTTGTGTTATTCATTTTAAAATTCTTCCTCTTAAAACAACTCCTCCATTAAGAAAGCATGTTGTTCATAGTATTGTGATTATGATTTCAGCAAAGGAGATAAAACTGTAAAATAAATGGATTTTCTTCCTAGGAAAATATTTGACTTGGATAAAACTTCAGAATACTGCTAGGAATATTGTGACTTAGGTTTGCCACAAAATACTGTTCAGATCCTTTGTCTTTCATTATTAATCCATTCAACAACCATTTATTAAACCCTTACATTTGTGCCAGAACCTTCTAGACATATTGACTTAAAACATGTTCTCAGGTTGCAAAATCACCTTCCAGGTCACCCTGGGTCTTTGGGTCAACAATAATCCAATACATGTTTTGGGTCACAATTGTTAACCAAATTCACATATGTGGTTTTCACCCAAAGAGTCTGAAATGTTTGGAAAAGAACATGGAAGAAATGCAACTTTTTTTGCTGTAGTATACCCATGCATATTGGTTGTTCCGGGTAAAATAGAGAAGCAAGTAGATTTGGTGCCAAAAATAAATTATTTTATTTCCATGTTTCACTGTTTAGGTTATTGGTATTTTGTAACTTTTTACTTTTAACTACTACTTTGAGGGTTTTTTGTTGATGACATTAAGCATGTAATAAATGATCTTAATGGTTATTTTAACTATAGATACCAGTGGCTTTCCATTATGTGCTTTGTGTAAGAAAGGACATAAACATTAAGTAAGAAATAACAAAAGCAATCAACTCAGAAACAAGAACCTACAAGTGAACGAAAAGAAGGTAAAAAATAATTTTTTCAACCATTAAAAACAGTAAAGGGTCCAGGCATGATGGCTTATACCTGTAATCTCAGCTCTTTAGGAGGCAGAGGGACAAGAGCATATGAGGTTAAGAGTTTGAGACCAGCCTGGGTAACATAGTAACACCCTCATCTCTATAAAATAAAAATTAGCCATCTGCAGTCTTATTTGATGGAGAGGCTGAGCCTGGAAGATGGGTTGAATCCAGGAGTTTGAGGCTGCAGTGAGCAATGATTGGCACACTGCACTCCAGCCAGGGTATCAGAACAAGAGCCTGTCTCTGACATATATATATATATATAATATTGCTATACATGTGTATATATTATATGTTATGTTTGTGTATGTATATAAGTATATAAATATAGATATGTGTGTATATATACAAATATACATATGTGTGTATACTATGTATATGTGTGTATATATGTGTATATATACATATAGAATTTTAAACTTTTTTAGCAGCTCTATAGCTTTCAGTGCCATTTGGATATTTACTTTCGATGAAACAAGATTATTTGAGAACTCTTTATATTTCATTATATCACCTTCCATGATAGTTTTTCTGTTACAGGAGATTCTTAGTTCATTACCCGAACATGACAACAAGTGAAAACTGTATAAATTATTTTCACTAAATCAAGTATCTATCTTCAGAAAATACAATTCATTAATGTTTCCTCTTCAACATATTGTTTTAAGATAGACATATAACATTTTCAGTTCTGTAACATATAATAAAATATGTAATAAAATACAGTAAAAGAGGATTTAGAATTTGTATTCTTTGTTTTTTTTGTCTGTTGCACACAGTTTATTTGACAATATGTATAAGAAATGAGTCGGTATTTTACCATTCTATACAGTGATTGAATCTTCTCAAGTTTCATATTTATAGTAATTAGAGCACTTGCATGATTTACACTAGATGCTTTTCCTCATTTGAAGTTTCACATAGAAGAAAGAAATATTCTTTCATTTTAAAATGTCTCCTGGAAACACAATTTACTTTATTTTGGTGTTTATTCATAGACCAGCATCCCCTAATAATGATAGCTGTATCCTAAATACTGCTAATGCAACTACCTCAATTTGAGTGGTAGGTGTCTTCTATTTATTCTAGATCCACTATCCACATTTTTTACCATAGTATTTGGCAGGCTGCTGACTTCTGTCCGTTACATTAATTGACTTCCTTGTCCTTCATCATCTTCTTCCATTTGGCCAGTGGCAAACCCTGCGAGGAGAGTGGAAAAATGAAAGAAACTGATGATGATGATGAAGTATTATCTTTTTTTTTTCTATAATGCTAACTTCATTTTGTTAGTCTTTTAGGAATATTTTTTACATCAAGTACTGTCATGTATTTTTTAAATAAGATTATGCCAGTCCTATGTTTATGTTAGAAAAGATGACCTAAGTAGGAGTTAGGAAACCATGTCTTTTAAAAAACATAAAGCAGATGCTGTGATTTTCTTTTTTAAAACAATTATTTCACGAGTTTAAATTCACCCTCTGAATAAAGCCCTAACTGTTTTCATTGCCTGAAGGCCCTTCACAAATTGACAGGTGCCTCTTTCTCTGACCCCATTTCTGAGGACCTCTCCTCCCCTCACTCCACTCTAAGTACATCAGCTTTCTTGCTGCTGCTCAGAAAAGATGAGCTTTTTCTTGCCTCTTGACCTTTGCACTGATTGCTTTACCCGCTGATCTTCACATGCTTTCTTCCACTCTCTCCACTCCTCATTCAAATGTCCACCTCAAAGCGGCTTTGACCACTTCCAGGTACTCCTAGTGTCTCTCTAAATCCTCATTTGTTTCACTTGGGTATAATGGACACTTACATTTTGTGAACTTTATTTGTTCATTCGTTTAATGTTTATCTTCAACAAAGTATTGGTTGTGAGGAAAGGACTGCCTGGCTTGCTTTCAATCACATTTTCAAACCAAGAAACACACTAGACTTATAATAATTGCTCCATAAGTATTTGTTGAATGAAATACAATGGAAAGCAGATGCCCTCATAGATTGACTGAGCCTGAGTCTGTGGTGCCATTTCATTGCCCTGTGGCAGGCATCATTTGCCCATCACTGCATACTTGATTTGATTTGTTCTTCTGAAACTAATTTTACTCACTATTATCAGTAGATACTGGCATAGAAGATAAACTTCTTTTCCATTGTTTCTACATTTAAAACCATTCTGGATTTTTAAAAATTAGAATTAAATGCATCCCTTTATATAAGATATTCCCAACTTTGATATATCATGTTAGCATACATGTTTTAAAATTATTTTAATGTTACGTTTGATAAACTGTCAAGAGGCAATGTTGAACAACTTTATATTGTTCTATTTTCTATTAATTATCCTTCATTTTCCACCAAGATTTCAATAAAATATATAATATTAAATTAGCATTTACTGTGTTACAGACACTGTAATGAGTGTTTTATAGGAATTAGCTCAATTAATTTTCATAACATCCTGTGAGGTCAGTACTCTCATTTTCAAAATATGGGAACTAAGACACAAATAATTTGTCTGACAAATGCCTAGGTCCAGAACCTGGCAGAGGCTGTGGAGCTAAGAGCCATCTCCCAAAAGGAGAATAGCTTGTTTCTAATTCTTAACTCATATGACCATGATGTGATGATGTATTTTTTTTTCTATAATGCTAAATTTATTTTGCTGGTCATTTAGAAAGATTTTATAATCTTAGCTTCCATGAGCTAAAAAGTGGAAATAAGCTATTTTCATTTTGAGAGAAGATTCAGATGGTCAGTTCTCAGCGAATGTTAATTTTCTTTATAATAATAAATAAAATAAAGATTGTATTAGTCTTCTTTCACACTGCTGATAAAGACATACCCAAGACTGGGTAATTTATAAAGAAAAAGAAGTTTAATGGACTCAGTTCTATGTGGCTGGAGAGGCTCACATCATGGCTGAAGGTGAAAGGCATGTCTTATATGGTAACAGACAAGAGAGAATGAGAGCTAAGTGAAAAGGTTTCCCTTTACAAAACCATCAGATCTTGTGAGACTTATTCACTACCATGAGAACAGTATGGGGGATATAACTTCCATGATTCAATTATCTCCCACCAGGTCCCTCCCTCAACATATGGAAATTATGGGAGCTAAAATTCAGGATGAGATTTGGGTGGGGACACAGCCAAATGTATCAAAGATAATAATGAAAAGTTTATGTCCTCTGCAAATTCACACGTTGAAAGCCTAATACCTATTGCTATGGTATTTGGAAACAGGATCCTGTGGTAATTAGGTCTTGAAGTTGGAGCCCTCGTGATGGGATGAGAGCCCTTATAGAAATTTGTGAAAGCTCCTTTCCTCTCTCTCTTTCTGCCAATCCAGGAACAGCAAGAAGGTAGCCACCTATAAACCAGTAAAAAAAGCCGTCACTAGGAACCTGATGATGCTAGCACCCTATCTTGGAATTCCAGTTTTCAGAACTATGAGAAATAAATGTTTGTTTAAGCCAAACATAAATAAAATTTAATAAAACTTAAAATAAAGATCTTACTTGAGTAGAAACGTCTATACAATAGTGGATTTGAAATCTCAACCCAGGAGCCACAAATGGGACCTTTTTATAACTACATTATGTTTTCCATCATTATCATCCCAACTAAGCCATTTAAGGAATATATTTTCGAGTACTTTGATGACAATTAGGTGTGCAAGTACAAAACTCTTTGCTGTGCTTAGTTTTCCCATTTATATATTAGTAGAAGGAGAAAAATGTTTTGTTCATTTTTTGGAATCTCAGTGCTTACAGAGGGCTGAATATTTGGTTTATTATCTTTGAATCTGTTGTCTACAAAATCTCGGAGGATGAAATATTATCCTTATTAGATTCACAAGGCCATACTAACTTTGGAAGTGTCTTCAGAGATGTGTTTGCAGAATTGTGGCTTCATGTTTGCATAATAAACCAGCAGCATTTAAATGACATTCCTAAATCTGTTGAAGCTATGATGTGAGCAAAATTAATATCTGAGAGATGTTTATAAGGAATTTTTTTATTGCCAGCCAAGTAATTATTGGCATTGAGTAGATTCCAGGGAACTCTTTTAAAAATCCTTCCAGGATTTTGTGCCAAGTCTGTATTCTTTGCACTGCCATCCAGTAGACTCCTATCATGTAGAACAATTCTAATTCCACACACATTGCACTAAATCTTATGTGTTTGAACCTACAGAATATGAACTTGCTGCAGGGAAACCCAGTAAAACTGTATTGATTTTCTCAAGAATAAACTAAATAATCTCAACTATGTAAAGCTAATTTTCCATGTCCTATTGATAAAAGTAGTCTATAGATTTGGATGATCTCTAATTTCCCTAGAGCTTTAAAATTGTGGGATTTATTTGGATATGGCAAATATTTTTATAAAGGGGGATACGGCAAATATTTTTATAAAATGCAGTGTCTTATGGAAACCCAGACATCGTAAGATAACAAGTTCTACTTATAAAATTGTCTTAAGGCTCTGCCTGATTTTCAGCCCAGTCTTTAATTATTTGTATGTGTGCCACTTATTTATTTATTTTGGGTGAGTAGGAAGGAGTCAACACCCTGGATTGGGTTAAAACTTCAAATGCTACTATTGATTATGTTTAGTTAAAAAGGTATGTTTCTGAAAACATGAAAAATTTATGATTTGTTGACACAATAAATAGAAAATATGGGTATTTCAAAAACGAAGGGGAAAAAGAAAAAAATAGATACAAATTTTACCCCGAAAAGTTATAATCTCTGTCACTTGTGCTTGGTAAACTGATCTGTGTAATTTTTTTTTAATAAAATATAAAAACACATTATCTTCTTTTATTTTTTTTCCACATTTTATTTTAGAATCAGTGGATATGTATGCAGGTTTGTTACTAAGGCATATTGCACTATGCTGACAAATAAATTCATTGCCTGGATAGTGAGCATAGTATCCAACAGTTAGTTTTTTAATTCTTGCCCCCTCTTTTTCTTTCTCCTCTGCTAGTCCCTCGTATCTATTGTTGCCATCTCTTTGTCCATTTGTACCCAATGTTTAGCTCCCACTTATCAGTGAGAACATGCAGTATTTGGTTTTCCATTCCTGTGTTAATTTGCTTAGGATAATGGCTTCCAGCTACATCCATGTTGCTGCAAAGGACATAGTTTCTTTCTTATGACTATGTAGCATTTTAATGATATTTATGTACCATATTTTCTTCATTCAACCCACCTTGCATAGGCACATGGGTCAATTCCATGTCTTTGCTGTTGTCAATAGTGCTGTAATGAGCATATGAGTGCATTTGTCTTTTTGGTAGAATGAATTATTTTCCTTTGGGTATATATACAGTGATATGGTTTGGCAGTGTCCCTACCTAAAATCTCATCTTGAATTGTAATCCAAATTATAGTCCCCACTCGTTAGGGGACAGACCTCATGGGAGGTGATTAGATGATGGTTCCCTATGCTATTCCCATCATAGTGAGTGAGTTCTCATGACATCTGTTTCTTTTATAAAAGACTTTCCCCTTCTTTACTCTGCACTTCTCTCTCCTGCCACCATGTAAAGAAGGATGTGTTTGCTTCCCTTCTGCCATGATTGTAAGTTTCCTAAGGCCTCCCCAGCCATGTAGAACTTTAAATCAATTAAATCTCTTTTCTTTCTGAATTGCCCAGTGTTGGGCAGTTCTTTATAGCAGTGTGAGAGCAGACTAACACACTCAACAATGGGATTGCTGAGCTGAATGTTAGGTCAACTCCTAGTTCCCTACAAAAATATATATGTAAGTAGCATTTCTGTACATGAATAATGTTCAGGCTGAGAGTCAAATCAAGAATGCAATAGCTTTTAAAATAGCTACAAAAAGAAGAAAATACCAAGAAATATAGCTAACCAAAGAGGTGAAGAATCTCCACTGGAGAACCATAAATCACTGCTAAAAGAAATCAGAGATGATGCAAATAAATGGAAAAATATTCCATGTTCATAGACTGAAAGAATCAATATTGTTAAAATGACTATACTGCCCAAAGCAATTTACAGATTCAAACCTATTCTGATCAAACTACAAATGTCATTTTTCACAGAATGATTTGTGTACTTTTTAACTATTTTGTGTATTACGTAGGTACCATAACTGTAAATTTGTTTTATATAGTTTTATATAGTGGTTTATATAGTTGTAAATAACTAATGGACTTGAATTATTTTAGCCATGGATATGCATTTGTACATTGTCTTTTTCAAAATTTTTATTTATTTTAAAACAGAAATACAGCATATTTTTCTTTTCAATGTTATTTCAAAATATTCCATATAAAGGTGTTCTAATAATTTCAGAACTAGCTTTTAAAATTATATTTAAGCTCCTGGCACATATTTTTAATAAGTGTATTGCCTTTCTCTTTTCTTTAGTTGTTAGTAGTAATTCTAAAAAAAATTTTTTTTTGCTATGTTGAGATTTACACTTATGGAGGTTTTTGAGGGAAGGTTTTTATATGTGTGTGCACAGGCATATTTAAAGGAAAATAGTTTTTATTTTCCTTGGAATGCTAGTTCTCGTAGGAACCAAATAAATTTTAATTTAGAAATTTAGGACAATAAAGAGATAATTTTGTGAGAACTCAGCGAATTTAAGTGCTTCTGTCTCTGCTTCATTCCTTTCAACTGCATAGGCATATGCAATCTATACACATACATTATCATTTGTGAAATGCCATCTTGTTAGGTTATAATAAATGGTCTAAAGAGTTAAGAACATTAGGACAGAGTGTTTAAAAATAGCGTCTCTAGACAATTGATCAAAACACATTTCAGTATAAAAAAAATTAGTTTCCCCAGTTTCTCCAATATCATCTTATAGATTAAGGATTTAGAATAATTTCAAGCTATGGTTTTTAACATCTGCTAAAGAGAATGCTAATGTAAGTTGTTCCGCTTTCTGCTAATATATAAAATAATCATATCTTAAGTGCTATTTATTAGTTTTTTGAAAGAAGCCATATTTTATGACCTATCTTGGTTAATATTGATGTTCAATGAATTTTAATCATGTAAATAGGACATTTTTAATAGAAAAGTTATTCTGATTTCTAACTATTATTTTACCAGTAACAGACTACATAATATAATTGTCCCTGTGTATATTCAAAGGATGGGTTCCGGGACCATCTGCCTATTCCAAAACCCAAATACTCAAGACCTGCAGTTAGTTCTGTGGAATACAGGTATACGGAGAGTTGATGCTTCTAATATGTGGGTTTTGGAACCAGCAAATATTGTATTTTTAGTCCCACATTTGGTTGAAAAAATTGCATATACGTGGACTGCACAGTTCACATTTTGTGTTTGAGCTTCATCTGTGCTTCTTTTCATGCATATTATTTATTTGTAAGTGTATTACAGCTGAAATGGGAGAAAGAATTAATTTGACAGGTAGCAGTGGAATAGTGGAAAAAATGTTCCCTATTTTGGCTGCTACTACCATTATAAGCACCTTCTCTTCTAGGGCATCTCGAAAACTCCCACCACTATCTTAAGAACTGAGTGACATGTTTCCTACTCAGTATGTATTGAGTACCAGCTATGGGTCAGATGCTGTTCTAAGTATGGAGAGTACAATGTTTTTTGAGGTAGACAAGGTTTCATACACATGGGATTTACATTCGGGTGATGAATAGGACATTGCACTACAGGATGGGGGAGTGCAGGGCCCAGTAGTGCATAAATAGACTGCAACAGAAGACTTCCAGGAAAAGTCCATGTCTAACCTGGGCCAAAATACTGATGATCAGGAATTAGTCAAGCAAAAACAGGAAGGGAGGGGAAGCAGAGGGTAAATTACTTTGTAAATGATTGGCTGTTACTCAAAACAAAAAGTACAATAATTACTATCATTCTAAAAACTTGTAGACAAAATTATAATTTGCTTTTCTAGCTTCCTTAAAAATTTGTACAGCTCTCAATGTCATATATACCTTTAAAGGAAAGCCTTTACAAGCCTAATCACTGCATTTGATAAGCTCAAGAGTTTATAATCAATGGTTATCTAATTACGTTTTTTTAAATGTGTATTTATTATCATAGTCATAGACCCAAAACTAAAATTTCATGGAAAAATGTGTTAAAATGTTAGATGAGCTATGTTAACTATCTATATTTAGCCAAATAGGTTGTGGTTTCTTGGAAAAATAAGATTTTCAAAGGCCATAGAAACAATGTAAATAAAATGAAATTATAATTTGCTTCTAAAACATTAAGTTACTCGTAACATCTTCGGCTGTTTATATTGTTGATTCCAATACAATAAGGAAAACTGCTGTTTACATCAAATAAGTCTTTTATTTTTTGCATAAGAAAAATTAAAAAATGAATTATTAACAAGTTAGTGGCAAGAAACAAGGAAACCAGGGATCCAGTAGTCTAATGTAAATAAATCTATAGGGGAACGTCACATGCGTAATTGACTCTGAGATATTTACGGTGATTTAAAAGGTGTCAGGAAATTTGGCAAACAAGCTCTTATATAGCTGATGTAAAAATGCACACACATCATCATTATTTAAATTCTGCCACTTCCTCTAGCACGTCCCTAAAGAAGCAAAAGGAATACATGATAACTGTAGTTAATATAAATGGATATCTTTAATTATTTAAGATTTTAATCTTACAGAGGAAGTTTCAGCAATTATTCTTATTGTCTTCAGAACTTCTTTTTCCAAGGAAAGCAATGTAGTTGGACAGGGATTGAAATGAGCCAAAAAGGAAACTTAAGTGATTCTGTCATGTTTTCAATTACCATATAGTCTTGGACTGGGCTCTGCTGGTATTTTAACAACTGACTTATCACTTGAAGTCAAAGATTCTTTTGAACATGAATTGTAAACTAAGCATTTCAATAATATGTGCATGTATTTTGCACAGGGTGGAACTTACCACGTTTCATTATACTCTTCAAGTCTGAATATACGTAAGTTGGTGGGGTGTGTGTGTGTGTGTGTGTGTGTGTGTGTGTGTGTTTATGTTTTGAGATGCCACAAATAAATTAATTCTAGTACAGATTACTCTAAAGCAATTTATTGTAAAGTTAACTCAATTGATTCTCTGGCTTTTATTAAAATTTGAAGGATTATATCTTAATTCGCTCCTCAACCCTGCAATCAAAATTGATTTTAAAAGAATATGTAAAAGTTAGAGATAGAGGAGGGTTTTATTCATGTGTTTTATTTTGGTACTTACTTTATTAGTTTGTCCGATTTTTTTGACTCTAAGGTTTTCCCTTATGCTATCTACTTTCTGTTCAGTTAAAAAGAAAGAAAGAAAGAAAAAATAAATAGCTTAATATCCAGATATCACCAACCTTACTTTCAAAGCTGCCAAAATTTTCCCTCCTATATTTTTTATTGATTTTAATGTTTAATTCTAAAGCAGACCAACGATATTTGCAGCACTATAATTCTTTTTGGTAGATATCTACAATGATTCACATTTATTCCCTGATACTCAGCAAGACACTAATCTTTGCCTCACAGATGCATGGAAAGAATAACATGGGAGGCTACTGGGACTGCCAGGACTTCATGTTTTTTTCTGTTTCTTAATCAAATATTCTACCAATCTTTTTTTTAAAATGTTAATTGATGCTCTTGTCTTTTACTTTTTAGGCATTTTAAATTTTGTAACATTAGTATTCTCTATGATGAGTTTGCCAAGTAGGATTCTGTTTAAAATCATCAGGAAACTTTCATACCAACATATTCCTCAGTACCAAAATTGTGCAATCATCACATTAAATATGTTTATGTAGTATAGCCTCCTAGTCATGAGTAAATTCTCTTTATGTGTGAACACAAAATGCATTTTTCCATATTTGCTTGACTAACACAAGTGTTATAAATTCATCATTTTCTTTTTTATTTTACTTTTTTTTTAAATTTTTATTGCATTTTAGGTTTTGGGGTACATGTGCAGAACATGCAAGATAGTTGCATAGGTACACACATGGCAGTGTGTTTTGCTGCCTTCCTCCCATCATTTTCAAGCAAGTCTTCTTGCTGGAAAACTTTTACTAAATTACTGTAATTGGCCTATGAGTGATGTCTGCCCTGCTGCTTAGTGGGTCATAGAAAATATATCCAATATATCTGCCACATGAAAACCCTTAACTCCTTGAGGGTGTGTCTTTATCCCCTCATGCTTCTCTCCACTCCCTAATCACTTTACTTACTCTTCTATCCATCAAACTAAATACTCTTAAAATCTTCATTCTTTTCAGATCTCTATGTGTTTTTTGTTTGTTTGTTGTTTTTTGTTTGTTTGTTTTGTATTGTTTTGTTTTGTTTTTGAGACAGAGGGGAGTTTTGCTCTTGTGGCCCAAGCTGAAGTGCAATGGCAAGATCTCAGCTTATTGCAGCCTCCACCTCCTGGGTTCAAGCAATTCTTCTGCCTCAGCCTCCTGAGTAGGTGGGATTACAGGTGCCCACCACCACAGCCAGGTGCTTGTGTGTGTGTGTGTGTGTGTGTGTGTGTGTGTGTGTGTGTGTGTTTAGTTGAGATGGAGTTTCACCATGTTGGTCAGGCTGGTATCCAACTCCTGTAATCCTAGCGCTTTGGGAGGCCGAGGCAGGCGGATCACCTGAGGTCAGGAGTAATGGTTTTTATTTATCTCATTTGGTTGTAATTGTTGTACATTAACATCCTGCAGCCTCGCCTTCATGATTAATAAATATCCCATGAGTAAAGACATTGAATCAGTTTTTCTTTGATATGACAATTTATTTTTCTGTATTTTTTTCTAAAAATTCTTTCAATAAGAAATTTTGTTGAAATCTAGACATACAGTCTATATTCCCCTATATTTTTTCTAATTACCTTATCAAAACAAACAAATCAGTTTAGTTTGGCCTTAATAAACTCAGGCTGGCTTCCTGCTATGCTTTTTTTCTAAGGTGTTTATTTGGCATTTTATTCTAGATGAGATTGTATTAACAGATGTAAACCTCATAGGTCATTTCCTTGACCACCCTAGCATTTCTTCTATAACATACGGTTAGTCAAAAAGAATTTATCTAAGTTATTTTCTTATGTTAGGGGATCCATCTGTAGTCTTAGAGATATAAGCTAGTTTAGGGTTGTTCTGTATATTATTATGTTATCTTTGATAACCTTAATTTTTAGCTCTGGCTACTAAACATTTAAGTTTGAAATCTATTTTTTTACGAAAAAAATCGAGCCAATGAATTAATCTATCATCCATTAACATTAGAACATTAGCCTCGAGGACCAGGCTTTCGTGTTTTGTCCCTGTTCTTACTCAAACAGAAGTTCAAAATCTTGGAAAATTATATAATTTTTGTTTCAACAATGTTATTTATGAAATGGTATCATTTTATTTATTTTAAATATACTTTGGTTTTATTTTGGGCAGAACACAATGATATCTGAACAGTAGAATTCTGATAGAAATTTTCTCAATTTTATAGCGTTTCCACTCTGTTCTCTCCAGAATATTTTATACATATATGGCTAACAATTTGATTTTACCTTACTTTCTATCATTTGTGAATTAACTTTCATTTACATTTTATAGATACATTGCTAACAATTTTATTTTACTCTATCATTTCATATGTGAGGTAACTTCTATAACTTCTATTTTACCTATTTTTTTCTCATCAAGATTTTGATTTTAACTATATTCTAATGCTTTCCTTTTTAGTTATCATTAAATTGAAATAATCAAGGCTGCCATTTTCTAGGGCCTTTGTCACTTCTAATCTGTCTACCCATTTTTTTCATCTTGATAAGAATTTAGTCCTGATTATATGGTATATACATACAATGAAATATTATTCAGCCTAAAAAAATAAGAAAATCCTACCACTTGAGACAAGATAGATGACGTGGAGGATATAATATTAAGTAAAATAAGCCAGACACAGAAAGACAAGTACTGTATGATCTTATCTACCTGTGGATTAAAATAGTAAAACTCATAGAGTTTTACTCTTTTACTCTATTACTCATACCTGTTACTCATAGAGTAATAGAGTAAAAGAGTAAAACTCGCAGAATAGAAAAGTGGTTGCCAGAGGATGAGGGGAACAGGAAATGGAGATATGATGGTCAAAGGGTGCAATGTCTCAGTCATGCAAGATAAGTAAGTCCTGGAGGGCTGATATCAAGCATAGTACCTATACCTAATAACACTGCATTGTATATTAAAATTTCCTAAGTGGGTAATTCTTACCACAGAGACACACAGATACACACATGCACACACAGAAAATAATAGAGAGAGTGGGAGGAAACTTTGGGAGGTGATAGATATGTTTACTGCCTTGATGGTTTCACTAGTATACTTATCCCTAAACTCATTGAATTGTTTACATTAAAAATGTACAGCTTTATATACATTAGTTATACCTCAATAAAATGGTTTAAATGTTAATTAGTTGCCTTTTCTGTTTTTTAAAAAATGTTATAGTATATGTATAGCTCTCATATATATTCAGATATTTCTTCCTAGGGTCATTGAAACTAAGATTTGTGTAAATCTTCTTTGATACAGAGAAACTCCAGAAATATGGTAGAATATAGCAATAGAATTCAGAATGAGGCCAAGTGTAAATTTAAACTCCACTGTTCATTACATTTGTGGTCTTGGATAAATCTCCTTAACTCTCAGGCCCAATTCATTCATCTGTCAATGAGATTCATAGAAGTGTCTTCCCACATACTAAGCTGTATTGTGGTATAGCTTAAGCTTCTATATTAAAAATGAGCTGTAATTTATTTTATTCTACAAACTCTTATTTTAAATGAAGTATACATTCCCATTATTGTTTTCTAGTTGAATCCAAGCCACTGAATCTTGATCATATCTACAGTTTTACTTTTACATCTTGTTAAAATTAGAATACCTTGTTCTTCATCACATATTCCCAGTATGTAGACGATGAAGAACAGAGAAAGTTTTCTGAAGCTCATTTCTATTATATCATCATATAAAGTACCAGGCATGTCTGTCTCGATGATGCTTTCTTCATCAATCCCATATCTTTCTCAGTATCTTGTTTTATGATTTTATCTGGGACTTTTGTCTCACTCTGATTCTAATTTAGATTTGAGTATTATTGATGAGATTGGAATGTCTCCAGGCAGACATTTCCTTTCTCGTCTGCATTAGGAGCTTTCAGGTGCCCTAGCCAAGTGCCTATCACTCTGGGTATATTAGTGGTACAGAAAGCCAAATCACATTAAGTGCTGCCAGCCAGCAACTGAGCCAGAGATCCAAGCTCCACAGCATCCCTTATCTTCCAAAGTACCAACTTTCATTGGAAGCAGAGATGAAAATGCCACCTGTGTCCCAAGGTCCTTCATATTTAAAAAGGGAGACAAATGTAGTAAAGATATACCCTGATTTTGTCCTCTACCACTACACATTCATAGACTATCTTCAGATCTGGGCAGTATTTTACATAGAATGTTATTTTATTCAACTTTCTTCAAAGTAGTTCATTAAGGTTGGTACCAATGTCCTGACCACAAGTGAGAAAACATGCAGATTGTGAAGTGATTTGCCCACAGACTCACAGATTTTTAAAAGTAGACCAGATGGAGAATCCAGGTCAAGTTTCAGCCTTCATTTCCAGACAGCTTTTCAACATAGACATGGCACCACTTTTTTTTTCTTTTCCTGTCAACTACTGATTATATTGTCTATTTCAGCCAGAAATGCCATGTTTTGAAATGTTTTTCTATCAAACAACCACATCTGTTGAGTTTAAATTTAGTTTCCATTTTAGCTACTCAAGCAGGTATAGCTTCTCATCATGATTTTTGATGGTCATGACCTAAAAAACAAGTTATTAAGAATATGTTAAATAAACCTAACCAAAATAAATGTATCTTGGTATTTACATTAGCTATTATACAAATTAGCCATTATACAAGAAAATACAAATTTTCTTCAGGCTTCTAAACATTTTGAAGATGACAATGGCTTTGTTTCTAACATGGGCGATTCAAATTACATACGTGAACCAGTTTAACTGTGGTTAACCTGGCTTTAACATCAGCCTATTTCTGATCATACATCGTTAATTGATATCAGCCCTGGAATTAAAACACAGATTACCCAGCAATCCCATTACTGGGTATAAATCCAAAGGAAAACAAATCATTCTACCAAAAGGACACATGCATTGGTATGTCTATCACAGGATTATCACAATAGCAAAGATATGGAATCAACGCAGGTGCCCACCAATGGTGAACTGGATAAAGAAAATGTGACATATACATATATATCTCATAGAATACTATGCAGCCATCAACAATAACAAAATTACGTTCTTTGCAGCAACATGGATGCAGCTAAAGGACACTATCCTAAGTGAATTAATGCAGGAATGGAAAACCAAATACCATACACTGTCATTTATATGTAAGGGCTAAGAAGTGGGTACATTTCAATATAACGATGTGAATAATAGACAGACACTATGGACTACTAAGTGGAGGAGAGAGGGAAGGGTGCAAGCTTGAAAAACTATTATTGGGTACTATGATCACTGCCTGGGTGATAGGATCATTTTTACCCCCAACTTCACTGTCACACAATATATTCATGTAATAAACCTGCACATATAGCCACTGAAGGTAAATACAAGTTGAAATTATGAAAATTAAATAAAAATAAAGACAAATTTGTATAATGCTTTATCCAGTATGTTAGCTGAAAATATGTAATATTTTAGGTAAGAAAAAGAAGTTTTGTAAAAGATAAATTACACAGAAATTCCCAGCATAGACGAAATATCAGCTCTGTGTGTTTTTTTGGCAAGTCCAAGTACCTGAATGAATAGGAACAGTTTTTGTTATTTTTTGGTGAATGATTTTTTTACAGTAGTATGACATTATGAAGGATCTTCTAACATGAACATAACAAGAGCAAAAATGGGCAAATTTCTAACGGTTGTTAATGAGAAATACATGGTGCTTATCAATCATTGTCAGCTCTCCCACTGACACCAGCTGGCATAGCAGGCTTTGTCGTCAGCACAGCATTCTGGGAAGCTACAACTTACCTATGAAGTTGGAAAAAGAACTTGTATTTATTTATTTTTAATTCTTGTTATAACTTTTGTATTTCTGTCAATATTTGTGATATAATTTTACATGAACCTCATGTAAAATTATAATTCACGTAAAATGAACACATTCTACTACTCACTGGCACCTCTACCCACCTATTAATGTTTGGCAAACATAAAATTACCAGTTATCTATTGCTTCATAACGAGCCACACCAAAACCTGGTAGCTTTAGACAAAAACAGCAATATTTATTTTACTCATGGATTTACAACTTGGGTAGTGTGGGTGGCAGGAGTTCATTTGTGTTTCCTGTACCATCAGCTAAAATGGCTCAGCCTAGATTGAAGAAACTTCTTCCATGATGGCCCACTCAATGGCGGGCAAGTTGATGCCGTTATCAAATGAGAGCTCATCTGGGGCCTCACTTTCTCCTGATGTGGGCATCTCCATAGGTTGCTGAGACATTGATAGCACAGTGCCTGACTTTAAGTATGGATTTTCCAAGGCACAGGAAGTGAATGCAACCAATCTTTTAGAGCTGGAGCCAAGAAAGTGGTAATCTGCACATTTCCATCATTCCACTGGTTGAAGCAGCCAAAAAGCTGGCTCAGTTTTAAGAGGCAGAGACAGACTTTTCCTCTCAATGGGAAGAAAGCCATAGAATTTGTAGCCATCTTTATTTATTATGATAATGTTTTTTGCCCTACAGTAAGCTAAGAATTTTACTATATCTTAGCTGGGTGTGGTGGTGCTCACCTGTCATCCTAGCCACTTGGGAGGATGATGCATGAGAATTACTTGAACCTGGGAGGCAGAGGTTACAGTGAGCTGAGACTGCACTACTGCATTCCAACCTGGGTGACAGAGTGAGACTCTATATCTAAAACAAACAAACAAACACACACACACACACACACACACACACACACACACACTATATCATTTCTTTAATGATTTATTTTATATATTCAAATTATGCAACTTTAGTAAGTGAATGTTATTTCACTTACTAAAGCAAAATTATTCAAAATAGGCCGAAACTTCTGACTATAAGCTTCCTGAGGACTCCAACTTGGTATTTAAATCTCTACATGCAGAAACAGCTCATGTTTTTGTGAGCATATATAAATTCATAGGAAAGTTATGAAAGAAATCGGTAGGAAAAAATATATATTGTTTGTAAAGACAATTATACATAGGGACTTTTGTGCTCTGTTATTTATATAGTTAACAATTGCGTTTATTTTATCTCTTGCATTGTTGTCTATTTCTGTATCTGAAGAAAGAGAAGATGTTGCTCCTTTTTTCTTTATACCTAAAACCAGTATATAATGAGCTATTTCATTTTTTTCATAATCACAATCAAAACATCATTTCAATTTAATTTTGAGATTTAAATTTTATAGCTTTGACTGACAGATTCCCTCCAAAAAGAATTTATCATGCTGAAGAGAGCTAGAAAATGTAGTGATTAAATATATAGATAGGTATTTTAAGACATATCTATCTTATATATCTCTATATAGAGATCATTTATAATTTATTATTATATATTGTATAATTTATATATAAGATATAATAATTTAAATATTATATATATCGAGAGAGAAAAAGTAATTTTTTTTTTCCTCCAGAGGGAAACACATTTTCTCTTCTGGAGCAGAAGCATACATAGGTTAAGAAGAAGACATTCTATGTGGGTAGAATAGATGACTGCCTATTTGTCTGTTCTAACTTCCAGTCATGCAGGAAGTTTGGTGAATGGTAGCTGACTATCTGAAGACTGGATAGAAAGCCACCATCATCAGTCATACTGCCCAGCTCTTTAGGATGGTCTTCAAGAAATCTGGTCATTTTCCTACCAACTGATGTCACTACTCTCAGCAATTATTTGTGTGTCCATGGGTTAAGGAATAATCCACTAGGTGCACATCAGTTAACAAATGGGTGACTTTAGAGGAAGAAGTTTCAATAGAAGAAGTAGGAAGATGTCAAAGATGGCATTCTTCCTTTTGTGGAAGACAGGTACAAACTGAGCTGTGTAAACACTTAGGAGAGTGGTATTTTGTCTATCCTTTAAGACCATGTTCTTGAAATAATTGTTGATTAGTTATTTAGAGAAGTTAACGGAGTCTGTGTATAGAAACTGTGAAAGGACCACTGGCTGCTCACCTGCAAAGGTGATGAACCACCTGTTGTCATTCATCTATAACACTGGCAATTTCCTACCCCACACCAAGCAACTTTTGGGCAATTTCTTCCAAATACTTACACTGTTTACCTGGAAAGGGCATAAAGGAACCAATGTATTCTCTGTCTCCTAAGTTTCCAATGACATAGTAATGCCTTGGAAATATTTCAGTGTTTTAGGCAATTGTTTCTTAACCCAGGTTAGTATACCGAATATGGGCCACATTCCTTTGTAGGAGAAAAAATACCCTTGAAAATCTGTGACTTACATTTCCAAATTAATCTTTTGTTCCTAATTCATCTGGCACTCTCTGCTTCAGCATTTTTTTAAAAACTCTGTGGTTTGTTGGTTTTCTCTTGTTGTTTCAACTAGTTGTATTCTATGCTTCAATCTTTTGTACATGAGTTCCTAAGCTTCAAATGCTGCTGCCTCTGTAGTTTACCGTGAAAAATAATCCAAGCTAAAGTGATAACTTTGAACAATTTCCTTGACCTGTGTATCTCTTTTGTTGAGCACTTTTGCCTTTTGCTCTGCATTTGTTATTAACTTGTACCTACCTCTATAAGAACAGAAAGGGTAACATGTTCTTTAATATTTAATTTACTTTTCTAATTCTTTGAAGAAAACTAGTGTTTCATGTAGGTTAACTTTATATTCCCATCAGCTACCATATAATCGATTTTCAATAAATATGAATGAATTGTGTTTGCTGATGGCTGACCTTGGCTTAAGAATATTTAATAATTGAGTGGTTGAGAATTCTGAAGAAGTTTTTGAAAACACTGTGGAAATTGTCAGCCTCAATGCTGGCTTTCACAAGCAAGTACTCTTTCCTTAGGTTACTCCCAGTGATTTGAAACTGCTCTAAGATAATTATTTAGTATGTATATGATGCAGGGGGTCCCATCTAGAGGGGACACTTTTTCCTTCTTGCGCTGCAGTATTTCTTATCCCATAATGAAAGAACAAATTATTCCAAATCTGAACTTTTGGTTTAAGATCAATGTGTCTTTATAAAACTAGAACTTATCTAGATGTTTTAACCTACCTTTCTTCCTTCTTTTTCTTCCTTCCTTCATTTCTTCCCTCCCTCCCTCCTTCCTTCTTCCCTCACTCCCTCCTTTCCTTCCTTCCATCCTCCCTTTTTTCTTTTTTTCCTCCCTCCTTCCTTCCTTTCCTCTTTTTTTACTTCATTCCTTCCCTCCCTCCCTCCCTTCCTTCTGTTCTTCCTTCCTTCCTCCATTTTTTCTTTCTTCCTTCCCTCTCTCCTTCCTTCACTTTTTTTTTTCTCTCCCTCCCTCCTTCCTTCCTTTTTTCCTTCCTTCTCTCCTTCCCTTCTTCCTTCTTTCCTTTCTTCCCTCCTTCCTTCCTTTCATCCTTCCTTCCTTCCATTCCTCCTTCCTTTTTACTTTCTTTCTTCCTTCCTTCCCTCCCTCCCTCTCTTTCTCCCTTCCTTCTTTCTTTTCTTCCTTCCTTCACTTTTTCCTTCCTTCCTTCCCTCCCTCCTTCCTTCCTGCCTGCTTCCCTTCCTCCCTCCCTCCTTTCCTCCTCTCCCTTTCCTCCCATTTCCTGGCATTGCAAAGCCTTCCTAATAAAACTAGCTTTAATCATGAAATTCACACAAGATATACAGTTTCAAATAATGGGTATGTGTGTGAGTACAATAAAATCTCATAATCAGATCATTTGCATCTATATTTGTAAAAACATAACATTAAAACACCATATAAATTAATTAGAGTCATTTTTGATATTTTGGTCAGTATAATAATTGTACATATTTGTGGGGTACATCTCTGGAAATAGTCACTTGGAATCCATGAAAGTGTGTAGCTCACAGATGACTCTTAGACAAGTACATAGCACCAAGGACACATAATTTTTTAGAAAAAGGGTTTCTCTTTTGAAAGATAAGACACAATGGGAGACCCTGAAATTGGTCGTTATTTCCAAAGTTAATTCATTATGTCATTGTCTAAAAGTACCTGAATAAAGCTCTTTTGAGCATCAGTCCCTGACAGCATAAATTCCCATTTTCACATGAGTGGCTGTAACTATTAATATATCGTAAGATTTACTGAAGTATTTTCCTGTGGAGAATTTATTATAAAATATTACATGTTCTGAACTACTGGCAATCTAAGTACACCATACTTAAGAACTCAAGTCAGATTTTTTGGATAATCAGTTTGCTTCCTCCAGATACTGTGTTTTCTTTTTAATTTAAGGAGATTTATTGGGATATACTGTTATCTAAAATGTCATATTTAAGTCTGAGAAACAAAATAACCTTCAGAGTGGTGGGATAGGATGCAGAATTATATGAATCCAGAATGATTGATATAAATATCAAGGGTCACCTCATCTATCTTAGTTTTCCAACCCACTCCACACTTACATACGCAGTCTTAGGCAATGCCTGAGTCTTGGTCTTGCAGGAAAGACTTCCTCTTTAACTCTTGTACTTGAGTGATGCATATTTACCCTTATTATCTCCATTAGGTCATCTCCCTAATCCCTCCACCACGTGTGTGTGTGTGTGTGTGTGTGTGTGTGTGTGTGTGTGTATTTGTATATTTATTTATTTATTTATATTTTGGTTCCCCATACTATCTTGCGAATATCTACCTGCACATTTAACAGTTTGCATTATAATGACTTTTTTTTTATATTGCTCAATCACTATACTCTGAACTCTTGAGAGGTATACTATATGTCATCATAAATATAATCAAGAAAATTTTGTTGGCTAATCAACAAACCAGGCAATATCAAGTATTATGTTGGTGCAAAAGCAATTGTGGGTTTTGCCATTACTTTTAATGTCAAAACCCACAATTACTTTTGCACTGACTTAATAGAATAGAAACTAAGCCCAAGTAAAGTACAATAAGAAAATATAAGCATTTAAAAAACAATTTTGAAAATTGGTTTAATTTCCGTTCTTCTGTTACAGAGTAATTTTACTAGTAAGTAAGTTTACTTTAGTAAAATTATAATGTTTAGGCAAATATAAAGTACTGTGTAATGGATGATTTATTTAACTTATTAATTATTGAGGGAAATTTTAAGATAGCCAAACTAGGCTAAATTTCAATTAAGGATTTAGATAAATAAAGAGTATTTAGTGCATAACATTAGGGAAATATTTTGAAGTTTCATACAAAGCTGAATGATATCTGTCAGAGAAACCATATTTCTCTGCATATTGTCCTGGACAGAAATTAGTTTCATGCTGAACACAAGTAACCTCATTTTATGAGGGCATCTCATAGACTAGACAAAAGTCAAAACGCCCCTCTTACTCTCTGCCCCACAGAGGTGTAGAATAATCTAGAAAATAGAAAATAAATCTCACCATTGCACTGAGATACTACTCAGTGATCTATTTTACCTATTTTCAACTTTTACATAATTTTTCTGACATTGAAGTTGAGGTTCTCATATTAATCCCAACACACATCAGAAGGCAGTTGAGGTTCAGCAATGAGATAGGCCGTGTTTGAACTTGGATCCCAGCATATTCTGGTGCTTTAGAAAAATCCTGATTTCAGAATTTTAGTGTAAAGACTCGTGATTTTAAGATTTGATCAGTAATTTGCAATATTTTAAGGCTCTATGCCAAACAAAGCTGTTCACAGTTTGTGAAGACCAAAAGCCGCCAGCCCAAGATCTATGTAGTAGAATCCATCAGTCAAAAATCTTGCCTGCAGAAACTAAATTTTGTACCTTGATTTCTTGATCAGTACACAGATTTTTTTTCTTGGCCTTTAGGAAACACCTCTACTCCAGAAAACTTTTGAGAGCTAAACTTTTCCCTTACAAATTTGTCTCTGCCCTTTCTTAGTACACACTGGTGATATTTCCACTAGAGCAGTCTCTCAAAATGTCAATAGCCCACCACCCACTCTGCAGAATCAAATGACCATAGTTATATTTTTATGTTAGCCTCATTTTTTGTTTGAGACTATCAGAGATAATATTTGTGTAAGTTTAATGAGTTTTTAAAAATAATTTTCTGTTTTCTTAGGAATCAGAGAAGGAAAATTGCTGAGCATATCCCATTTGTCCCCCCCGCCCAGAATTTTGATTAAGGAAGATTTATCTATATTTTTAATATCTAAAAACACAGTTCAGTGAATGTCATTTACAAAATGTTTGTTATATATACATTTCACTAGCATTCCAGATATGTTGAAGCTCCTCTTAACGAATGATTCCTAAAATAATCATAGAATAAGATACATAGACATTGTAGTACTCTTTTTGAAAGATACTGGAAAAATTGAGATGCAAAGTTAAGTACAAACAGTATATAATTTATTGTCAATTTTGGAATTACTGTATCATAGATTTTAATATATAAGCACACAATAGTTCCTGAAGATTTAGAAATTTACAAATGAAAAATAGAGATCACCTGCTGTGACAGACGTTGCCAAGAAGGTACAATTTTAAAAATAGTTTTGTCGTTTTCAATTGGTTTCTTACTAAGCACAAAAATATGGAGCAAACACATCACTCAGGAAGAATCTAAGCTATATATGTATTGATTAGTATTCTCAAAATACAAATTTCTGCATATTTGCTTTCACTAGTTAAATGAGAATTTCAACCACTTTATTTTTAAATAGTTTTGCAACTGGTATTTTAAAAAAACAGTAACAAAAAACTCTCCTACTGCCTAAGGACATGAAACCTATGGGGTGTGTACGAATAATCTAATTGAGTGTATAAACTACCTTATTGTAATTGTAAGATGCATTGAAAAAATAAATATCAGATATAAGTCCATGTTAATCTTTGTCTTTGTGGTACCGAGTCTCCGAAGATGACACCACTATTCACAGTCTTCATGTGGTCTCCTCTTATACTCAACTTGTTTAACTGATTTAATATATGCAAGGAAAAGAGACACTTGGACTCTTACTGGTCTAGACCTTAAAAGGGACCAGCACTCTCCACTTTTTCTTTTTTTTTGAGACGGGAGTCTCACACTGTCACGTGGGGTGTAATGGAGCGATCTTGGCTGGAGTGCAGTGGAGCAATCTTGGCTCACTGCAACCTCCGCCTCACCCCCTAATCAAGCAATTCTCCTGCCTTAGCCTCCTGAGTAGCTGGAATTAAAGGTGCTGCCACCATGCCCAGCTAATTTTTTTAGTAGAGACAGGGTTTCATCAAGTTGGCCAGGCTGGTCTCAAATGCCTGACCTTGTGATTCACCTGCTTTGGCCTCTCAAAGTGCTGGCATTACAGATGTAAGCCACCATGCCAGACCACTCTCTACTTTTTAACATAATGCTTCATCTGCCACTTTTTCTCTCATAAAAAAAAAATTTACTATCTCTACCTTCTTCCCATTGCAAACTCCACTGAAAGTGGTTTTTGTCAAATTTACTTGTCATCTCCTTGTTGTAAATCCAATGAAAACATTTACATGCATAAATTATTCAACCTTTGTGTGGCACTGGACACTCTTTTATTCCCAGATTCTTAAAATAGCCTCTTTAATTTCTTCCCATTTTTGTCTTTGTCCAGCTTTTCTCAGCCTGCTTGTGGATTGCCCTCTTCCAGAGAATGTTGGTATTCTCATAGATCCACTTTCTGCTTTCTCTTCTGATTCCACACATTCTCAAATAGTTTTATCTAGACCCAAGGCTTTAATCTCATGTTGCCGACTTCCCAAATTTCATGTCTGTTACAGTTCCCTTTGCTCAATTCCAGAATTTCTTACCCAATTGCCAACAAGACAAGTTTATTGGACTTTTCTTCAGCATCCTGAAACCAGTACACTCAAATAGAATTCATTCCTGTCCTCAGTATGTTCCATGTCAGACCCCCAAAACTTCTTCCTATACTAGAAAATAGAACATTTAGTTGCATAAGCCAGAAGCCAAGCTTCGTTCTTGACTCTCCTCTTTCACTTTCCCTACGTTGAACCTATATTTTATGCCCTTCGTTTTAAATTTTGCTTTTTTAAAAAAATTTTTAATTGCATTTTAGGTTTTGGGGTACATGTGCAGAACATGCAAGATAGTTGCATAGGTACACACATAGCAGTGTGTTTTGCTGCCTTCCTCCCCTTCACCCACATTTGGCATTTCTCCCCAGGCTATCCCTCCCCAGCTCCCTCCTGCTGTTCCTCCCCTATTCCCCCTAATAGACCCCAGTGTGTAGTACCCCCCTCCCTGTGTCCATGTGTTCTCATTTTTCTCACCCGCCTATGAGTGAGAATATGTGGTATTTCCTTTTCTGTTCTTGTGTCAGTTTGCTGAGAATTATGCCAACAACTTGTAATAAAACAGGTTGGTGTCATGGCAGAGACTGCAGGATAGTCAATAGTTCTGCTCAAACCAACTCTAGATAGATAGGCTAACAGAAGCAGAACCAGGAAATCCAAGGGATAGGACAGATCCTCACGTTTTCCTCTGCCTCAGAAAGGTCTCAGTAATATGCATTCATGCCTCAGAAATGTTTCAGTAATATGCATTCACCAATATCTGGAGGACTCAAAATTAGCTTAGGAGTAGATAATCACAAGGAATCTTTGTTGGATTTACCCCCAAAAACAAGCGCTTAGCAAACTGCTCTATGTGACAGTGCATTATGATAAAAGCAAACAGTCCCGTCTATGGGAGCTTTTGGATACTAACCAGTATCTAATCCTTTAAAGATAGATGTGCCTGTCTGTGAGTGTTGAAGGTAGAAAGTTAGAAGTAAGCAATAGTTCAAATCTATTTTAAGTTTACTCTCAAATACCCAGTTGTAAATCAATTATATTTTATTTAGTATTTACTCATTTTTCACCAGTACACAATTCAAGCTATAATTTCAGTACTACTTGTTATAGACAAGTAGTTAAGTAGTTAAATACCTAAATAGTATCTGAAAGCTAAAAAAGGAGATTTCCTAAGTATACTGTCAGGAGCTTCCTGGCCATTAGGGTATTTTTTAGTGTTGTCCTGTAACATAATAAATCACCAAAGTATCAATTATGTCATTGTAACTAATCTCTATAGTAGATGTAATACATTATTCATTTTTCTCTTTTAGTTTAAGCCTTATTATGATCCAACTCAAATTAGTTGAATAATTTTCTAAATAGCCTTCCTGCTTCTAGTCCTGAGCATCTGCAAGTCAATTCATTTCAAAGTTTTCCAAGAGGGAAAGCTGTTTACTTGACCATCTCTCCACTCCGCACCTCCACCCCATCCCCAGCCACTGTAAACCTTGCTCTGCTCTGTAAGATAAAATCTAAATGTATTTGAATGGCTGATAGGGCCTCATCCAGTCAAGGCCTGGCCAGTCTTTCCAATCTCATCTCCTGCCACAATTCCTATTCCCACTTCATCATCCACTCCTCTCCCACTCCCAGTCCCATACCTCTCCATTCATTCTGCTTAACTCCTGTTTTTCTCCCCAGACTCCAATGAGGCAGTACCTCTGTCAGCTTTATCTGAACCTCATTAGGAGTCTCCAGAGTTACTTATTCATACTGCTATCTGAGCACAGAATACTTATTGAATTTCATTACACTCCTATGCTCACTTGACTCTCTCTTCTACCTGTGCTGAGTCTCTTGGGAATCCAGACCATCTTATTCATTCACTGCTTAGCATAATTCCTGTCCCTAGTGGACACATAATAAATATTAGTTCAATATTCAATAAACAAATGAATCCTCTATCCTCACAATATGGTGCTTTATTTTATATTCTAAGGCTATGTTTCAGAAAATATAAAAATCAATAAATGCTATTGTGATTAAGGTAATAATAATAATAATAACCCTTCTTTATCTCTGGACCTAAGATGTCAGCACTGGGAAAATAAAATCTATTTTTTAAGATATTAAACTTAGGCTCAAAAAAAGAACAGAAAATCCACTCAATGCAAGCAGCAGCTACTTATCAAAATATAGATAGAGCAATATTATAGAGAAAGTAATTCTCTAATGTGTTTAATTCACCCAAGACTTAAGGGTTTCTGCTGAGTAAAAGCTATAATGTCCAATGAAGTTTTACATTGCCATACAAAACAATAATTCTTTCCTGATGTTTGCTAAGAATAAAATATCTGTATGTATGCATAATTCGTATCAAAAAACTAGCAAAAGCAATTACAATAGCTTTCTGTATAATTTTTCAGATATTATAAATACATGGATGAATACACAGGGAAAGAATTAAAGAGATTACAGTTTATCAGTGTTCTAAATAATGGAACATGCAATATATGTCCTAGAAAATGAAATCTGACTTAAACAGCAAAATTAAAAAAAAAGCCAACCAGGATGAGATAAACAGAATCACTTTCTAAAATTTCATGTCTGTTCTAAATCCTTTATGGAATTTGCAGTAGGAAAAACTTAAATAAGCCATGAGTATATAAAAATCCAAAGGAAATATCAGTGCTTTCTTGGGTTGAATATCAAAAACTAAAAGACAAAATTCAGTTGTATTAGATGCCTGGGTATATAACAGGGCTCTGAAAAAAAAAATTTTGCAAATAATTATATTGTGTATTCTTCTACTTTTAATAATGAGAGCTGTGAAGGTGTGCATTTGTTGTTCTTTGCGGCCTTTAAAGTTTTTCTTGCATATATGCTCCATTTTTTACTTTATCTTCCTCAGGAGCAGTGGCTGATAGTTGGGTGGGGGAGACTGCAGCTTCCATCATATGCTCTCCTGAACTACTTTGATAAAAATATCTCCCTAATTTCTCACTTTTAATTCATCTTCTGAAGCTAAAGAATGCAGTGCTTTTGAAATATACTTTGTTTCTTTATCCATATTTCAAAGAAGCTGTATTACATTAATGTATATTTCTTTTAATACTTAAATCACTGGGACTTACATGACTGTTGGGACAAAACTGATTCATACTGAATTCTGCTATAATAAGAAAATAGTTATGGCAAGTTTCCACCACACTGTAATCTTATATATTGAAATTGTATAAAGTGTATGCAAAAACAGTGTGCAGATGACAATTTACACATTACAATTCATAGGTCACCTCCTGTCACCTATGGCTTTCATTACTTTCTCTTCATTTAAGCTAATTTATCTTGCAAACTTTCATTTCCGCTAATGGTAGAGACCGTTTAAACTAGCCAGTTAAAGTTAACCTAGTCTCTTCTGGTTAACTAGAGCCCTCTCTTGTAAATGTTCCATGTCATGAGCTGCTCCTCACTTTCTTACCCCCATGGATAAGGAGGCTGAGAACAGCTGGCTGCCATTGCAGCCTCAGGGCAGTGAGGATGAGATTTCTGATTCCTGAGATGGGCCCTCAATGACATGGTTTTTCCTACCTGTGATAAGGTCATGAAACACCATACCAAAAAATCACATGATGCCATTGTCTCCTTTTTAACTACATTCACTCAGTGACTGGTCAGACCTACTCAGAGTATAGCATGCCTACTGCCTCTTGACTACCAGCTGATTTTACTGGCCTTCATATGACATATCTACTGATATTGGGAACAAGAGTTTGAACACATTTTTTTCAATTTCACATTGAGGCAACATTCAAGGCTGTAATCTATGGGGTTGTGTCACTAAACAGGGCATGGTCCAGTTCAGGAAATGCCAGACTCACTACTGTGGATTATATATTGGCCATGCACAGTACAATCAAATATCGGACCTTGAAGGGTAGAAGGCTTGGATAAAATCCTGTTTTCTTTCACAGAGAATCAATGTCTTAGTTGATATACCATTTTCACAGCTGTAAACACCATCAATATGCTGAAAACTCTATAATTTGTAACTGTAACCCAGATCTGTCTTTTGAGCTCCCAAATCAGCTGATTGTATACTCAATAATTTCATTAGCAGGTAGTAAGCTTTCCAAATTTAATATGTTAAAAACCAAATTTCTGACCCCTAACCTTAACAAAATGAAACTAAAACCTGCTCCTTCCCAGTCTTCCCATCTTAGAAATAAAAACTTTGTTCTTTTATTCATACAAAATTAATGAATTCATCAAGAGGATTGTTATCCTTCATTAACACCCTGGTCCAGATCTGACCTCTCTCCATCCTCCTGTCACAATCTCCCTCAGAACATTAAGCAAAACAATCAGTGGATCTCACAGACACAGAGATTAGAAAGGTGGTCACCAGAGGCCTGGGGGGAGAGAGGAAAGGATGGGCAAAGAGAAAATATTGATCAAAGGTTGCAAAGTTTCAGCTAGACTTGGGGAATAGCTGCTCTCTTGACCTACATAGTGACTGCCATTAGATATGATGTATATCCCAAGTTTCTTAATAGATTTTGAACATTCTCACTCCATTAAAAAGGTTAAATTGGTGAGGTGATAGAATATGTTAAGTTTTTATCTAATGTATATGTAAATCAAAACATTACATTATACCCCTTAAATATGCACAATTGTTATATGTCAATTTAAAATAAAGTTAAATTTCTTTTAAAAGTATAAATTAGATGATGTTAATTCAACACAACCTTCCATTGCTTTCCATGTTACTTATTAAGTAGCGCACGTTCTTAAAATAGCCCCACAGTTCCCTAATGATTTCACCCATAAGCAAGCTTTTCAGCCACCCTGCCTCTCACTCGTCTCCATTAATGCTGACCTCATAGCTGTTACTCTAGCATAGCAAGCACACCTCTGCTCAGGAACCTCATTCTTGCTGTTGTTTCTCCTTGGACCTCTACACATGATACCTTTTCAGACAGAACATCCCTGAAGACCCCGTATGGAATCGTGGCCCCATCCCTGCACTCTGTCTCTGTAATCTCTCCATGAAATGTGGCAGGTTTACATAAAACTGTACCTTTAGTGGCTAGAACAATGCCAGGTATTTATGGAGAAGACATTCAAACTTTGTTGAATGAGAAAATTTGTCTTTTCAGCATGGGCCTTAGCTCTCACCACTGACTGTAAATTTTATTGTGCTGCTCACAAATTTGAATGCACATCTAAATTTGGAATAATTGTGTATATGAACAGATAGAAGGGAACCAAGAGTAACATCTCAAGCTTATTTATCTGGAAACCTCCCTTTGCCCTTATTCCTTACTGCCCCATATTGGATGTGGCAATGAAGTAGAACACCAGCCTGGTGTTTCTCAACCTCAGCTCTACTGACGTTTGGGGACAGATAATTCCTTGTAGTGGGAGATTGTCCTCTGCGTTGCTGCTTAGCTGCATTCTTCTCATAGGCCTAGTAGATGCCAGATACCAGTAACAATGCTTACCCCAAGACTTCTACTCACATTGTGACAATCAAAATTTTTTCCTGAATATATCAAAAGTTCCCCAGAATGGGAAGGGGAAAATTACCTCTGGCCTAGAGAATCTTGGATGCTTCCTTAGCCTTTGAGTGATGTGAGGATTTCATAAAGAGTTTTATAATTTTGCCTTCACATACCACAACTTTCTGCCTGATACTCAGGGAACTGAGAATCTGTCCTCTTAAGGACTCTGGTTTTATCCACATTCTCATTTTCTCACCTGTAATTTACTTGATATAGAATTCTTTCTACTTTTTCTTCCTACGTGAAAGGACCTTCCCTTTCATCCTCTTATGAGTTGGTTCCAGCAGAAGCTTGGAGTAAAAAATTCTTTGATCAGAGTTGACTGAGTCTAGCTCTTGATTTATAAAGAAGTGTATAGAATTTAGAATATATTTTGATCTTCTGCAAAGACTAGCTTTCCCCAAGCCTTTTTCATTCAGAGACTCAAAGGAGTCTAATGTGACAGTCAGACAACTCTACTTTGTAGCTGTCATTTGCCCTCCTTGTAAAGCATGGGAACTCAGTGGGCAATAAGTGATAAGCCAGTGGGTGTTACTGTATTAGGAAAATGAAAATTACAACAATTTTTAACTTAATACAATAAAACTTGGTTTACAGTCTTCAAGAACATTATAACCATTATGTATAATATATGGTAATTTTCAAGTATCTCAAACACACATAGAATTTCATAGAGAGGAATAAGTAATTGTGCCAAAACACATGGTGTAATGATTTCTTTGCTTTGATTAAGAGGCATTTTTATAGTGATCATCATTATTAAATGAAATAAATATTTGCATGTGGTACAGTATACAATCCTTTCATTAAGAAATGTTATTTTAAAAGTATGTATTGGGTCCTGAATCATGATTTTTTTTAAATGTTTGATTTTAATGAGTCATTGAATATGTATTAGCTTTTATGAGATGCACATATTTGGAATATGGCTGTATTTGTCAGCATAAGGATGATTTAAATTTCCTTAAAATAGACTATTAGAATGCAGATGTTCTTGCTGACAGGTGCTTCTAAAGCATTAAAAATAGATGTAACCACAGTACTTTGGCAAATGTAATTCTGTTGACTTCACCCCTATTAAGTTAAGCAAGTTCCCTTATTTTTCTCAAACATGCATACTAATAAAGTTGTATATCAGTGTTTACATGTATCTAATATTTGGAAATTATGTTTTTTATTTATAATAAGAAAAAAGATAAATACAATTTTGTGAAAAATGCCCTGTTAGCTCTCAAGTAATAAAAGTTTAGTGGGGCCTCAGGGTGACACTGTTTTAAGTCAATCTTTTGGTACTATCCTAGAGGTAACATCAAATTATATTAAAATACCTTTAGTACTAAGACTATGTTTTATTTTATTTGTAATATCCCCTTTAAACCTCAGGAAAGAGTTCTGATTCTAATCTCATAATTTAGTGATAAAATGTATATTCACTTTCCCATTTGTGGTATGATTTTCCTATTTTTCAAACATTTTTTTTTAGGCTGGGAAAAATAAAGACTTTAGTACTATTTATTTGACTGTGGGAATGAAAATAACATTATTGAATATCTTCCCTAGGCCAATTACTGTGATAATGTCTTTTCTTTTAGAATATTATTGCTTCTTTATTCTTTCGGTCATTTTAACATCCTCTATTTCAACCCGTTACGGTAGCATTTGATATACTCATGTTATACAACAAGTAAACATTTTGTTTGCTCCCTTCATTTGTTGATTTCATAATTTCATGTTATATGTAGGTGATGTCTTTAGGAAAATTATTGACTCCTTTATTAATGGTAATAATGGAGTTTATGACCTTTCATAAGAGAAGTTTAAGTGGTATCTATAGATACTGAGTTAGATAAATCAGTAAAGTTTCATAGAGAAGGAGGTTCTGAACCTTGAAAGTTACTTACGCCTTTAGAAGGCAAAAATGGCCAGGCACTGTTGCTCATGCCTGTAATCCCAGCACTTTGGGAGGCCGAGGTGGGTGGATCACGAGGTCAAGAGATCGAGACTATCCTGGTCAACAAGGTGAAACCCCGTCTCTACTAAAAATACAAAAAAATAGCTGGGCATGACGGCGCATGCCTGTAATCCCAGCTACTCAGGAGGCTGAGGGAGGAGAATTGCCTGAACCCAGGAGGCGAAGGTTGCGGTGAGCCGAGATTGCGCCATTGCACTCCAGCCTGGGTAACAAGAACGAAATTCTGTTTCAAAAAAAAAAAAGGCAAAAATGAGACAGGGTTAAGTGGGGTATCAACATATGGATTTTTTTTTTTTTTTTTCAATAGGTTTTTGGGGAACATGTAATCTTTGGTGATACGGATAAGTTCTTTAGTAGTGATTTCTGAGATTCTGGTGCAGCTGAGCAGTGTACACTGTACTCAGTGTGTAATCTTTTATTCCCCACCTCCCTCCTACTCTTTCCCTTGAGACCCCAGAGTTTCTTGAAACATTCTTATGCCTTTGCATTCTCACAGCTTAGCTCCCACTTATGAGTGAGAACACGGTGTTCAATTTTCCATTCCTGAGTTACTTCACTTAAAATAACGATCTCCAACTTCATCCAGGTTGTTATGAATGACATTATTTTATTCTGTTTTGTGGCTGAGATTTTCTTTATCCACACTTGTATTGGTGGGCATTTGGGCTGGTTCCCTATTTTTGCAGTTGTGAATTGTGCTGCTGTAAACGTGTGTGCAAGTATCTTTTTTGCATAATGATTTTTTTCCCTCTGGGTAGATACCCAGGGCAGGATTACCAGATCAAATGGTGGTTCTACTTTCAGTCCTTTAAGGAATTCCAAAATGTTTTTTATAGTGGTTGCCTTAGTTTTTATTCCCAACAAAGTGTAAAAGTGTTCCCTTTTCACCATATCTAAACCAACATCTATTATTTATTTATTTATTTATTTTTGAGTGAGACTATTATTTATTTTAGAGTGAGACTCTGTCTCACTCTATCTCCAGGCTGGAGTGCAGTGGCGCAATTCCAGCTCACTGCAACTTCCATTTTCTGGTTTCAAGCAATTCTCCTGCCTCAGCCTCCCTAGTAGCTGGGACTACAGGCACATACCACCACACCTGGGTAATTTTTTGCATGTTTAGTAGAGACGGGGTTTCACCATGTTGGCCAGGATGGTCTTGATCTCTTGACCTTGTGATCCACCTGCCTTGGCCTCCCAAAGTGTTGGTATTACAGGTGTGAACCACCACATTCGGCCTATTTATATTTTTATTATGGTCATTCTTTCAGGAGTAAGGTGGTATCATATTGTGGTTTTGATTTACATTTTCCTGATCATTAGTGATGCTGAGCATTTTTTCATGTTTGTTTGCCATCTGTATAGCTTCCTTTGAGAATTGCGTATTCATGCCCTTAGCCCACTTTTTGATGGGATTGTTTGTTTTTTTCTAGCCGATTTGTTTCAGTTACTGTAGATTCCTGATATTAGTTCTTTGTCTGATTTATAGATTACAAAGATTTTCTCCCACTTTGTGGGTTGTCTGTCACTCTGCTGAATATTTCTTTTGCTGTGCAGAAGCTTTTTAGTTTAGTTAAGTTCCATCTATTTGTCTTTGTTTTTCTAGCATTTACTCTTGCCTTCTTGACCATGAAGTCTTTGCCTACACCAACGTCTAGAAGGATTTTTCCAATGTTATCTTCTAAAATTTTTATAGTTTGAAGACTTAGATTTAAGTCTTTGATCCATGTCGAGTTAGTTTTTGTGTAAGATGAGAGATGAGGATCCAGTTTCATTCTTCTACTTGTGATTTGCCAATGATCTCAGCACCATTTGTTGAATAGGTTGCCCTTTCACCACTTTACGTTTTTGTTTCCTTTGTCAAAGATCAATTAACTGTTTAAGTATTTAGCTTTATTTATGGGTTCTCTATTCTGTTACATTGGTCTACATGACTGTTTTTATACCACTACCATGCTGTTTTGGTGACTATGGCCTTATAGTATAGTTTGAAATAGGGTAATGTAATACCTCCAGATTTGTTCTTTTCACTTAGTCTCACTTTGGTTCTACAGGTTATTTTTTGATGTCATATGAATTTTAGAACTGTTTTTTTTCTAGTTATATGAAGAATGATGGTGGTATTTTGATAGGAATTGTGTTGAATTTGTAGATTGCTTTTGGCAGTGTGGTCATTTTCACAATATTAATTCTACCCATGAATGAGCCTGGGATGTATTTCCATTTGTTTGTGGTCATCTATGATTTCTTTCAGCAATGTTTTGTAGGTCTTTCACCTCCTTGGTTAAGTATATTCCTAAGTTTTGTTTGTTTGTTGTGCAGCTATTGTGAAAGAGGTTGAGTTCTTCATTTAATCTCAGCTTCATTACTTTTGATGTATGGTAGAGCTACCAATTTGTGTATGTTAATTTTGTATCCTGAAACTTTGCTGAATTAATTTGCCAGTTCTAGAAGCTATTTGTATGAATCTTTAGGGTTTTCTAGGCATAGAATTATATAATCAGCAAACTAACAGTTTGACTTCCTCTTTACTGATTTAGATATCCTTATTTCTTTCTCTTATCTGATTGCTCTGGCTTGGACTTCCAGCCCTATGTTGAATGGCAGTGGTGAAAGTGGACATTCTTGTCTTGTTCCAGTTCTCTGGACAAGTATTTTCAACTTCTATCCATTCAGTATAATATTGGCTGAGGGTTTGTCATACAAGACTTTTATTAACTTAAAGCATGTTCCTTCTATGCCGATTTTGCTGAGGATTTTAATCATAAAGGGATGCTGGATTTTTGTCAAGTGTTTTTTCTACATCTATTGAGATGTATGTGGTTTTGGATGTATCACATTTATTGACTTGTGGATATTAAGCCATCCCTACATCCTTGGTATGAGACCCACTTAATCATTGTGGATTATCTTTTTGATATGCTGTTGGACTCGGTTAGTTAGTATTTTGTTGAGAATTTTTTGCATCTGTGTTTATTAGAGAGATTGGTCTATAGTTTTCTTTTTTATTATGTCCTTTGCTAGTGTTGGTATTAGGTTGATGCTAGATTCAAAGAATGATTTAGAGAGTATTCTATCTTTTGCTGTCTCTTAAAATATTAACAATAAGATTGGTATCAAATATTCTTTAAATGTCTGATAGAATTTAACTGTGAACATGTCTAGTCCTGTACTTTTTTTGTTGTTGCTAACTTTTTAATTACCATTTCAATTTTGTTGCTTATTATTGGTCTGTTCAGAGTTTCTGTTTCTTCCTGCCATAATCTAGGAGCATTGTATATTTTCAGGAATTTTATTTCCAGAATTCCATCTCCTCTAGGTTTACTAGTTTATGCATGTAAAGATGTTCATAGTAGCCATGAATGATCTTTTGTATTTCTGTGGTATCAGTTGTAATATCTCCTGTTTCATTTCTAACTGAACTTATTTGGACATTTTCTCTTCTTTTTGGTTAATCTTGCTAATGATCTATCAGTTTCACTTATCTTTTCAAAGAGCCAGCTTTTTCTTTCATTTCTTTTTTGTATTTTTTTGTTTGTTCATTTCAAATCCATTTAGTTCTGCTCTGATCTTGGTTATTTCTTCTGCTGACTTTGGGTTTGGTTTATTATTATATCTCTAGCTCCTTGAGGGGTGACCTTAGATAGTATATTTGTGTCTTTCAGACTTTTTGATGTAAACATTTAATGGTGTGAACTTTCCTCTTCGCACTGCGTTTGCTGTATCTTTTCCATTTGTTTTGTGGTCTCTCATATGATGTATTTTAGAGACTGTTCCATGAGGTGATGAATAGAATGTTCTGCAGTTGTTGGTTAGAATTTTCTGTAAATATCTGTTAAATCCATTTGTTCTAGGGTATAGTTTAGGTTTGTTGTTTCTTTTTGACTTTCTGTCTTGATAACCTCTCCAGTGCTGTCAGTGCAGTATTGAAGTTCTCCACTATTATTATGTTGCTGTCAATCTCATTTCTTAGGTCTAGTAAGCAATAGTTTTATAAACATAGGAGCTCCAGTGTTAGGTGCATATATATTTAGGATTATGATATTTTCCTGTTGCACTAGTGCTTTTATCATTGTTTAATGTTCCCCTTTGTCTTTTGATATGGTTTGGCTGTATCCCCACTGAAATCTCATCTTGAATTTTAGCTCCCATAATTCCCACATGTTGTGGGAGGGACACGGTCAGTGGTAATGGAATCATGCCATTGGTCTTTCCTGTTCTATATTCATGATAGTGAATAAGTCGCACAAGATCTGATGGTTTTATAAAGGGAAATTTTCCTGCACAGTTTCTCTCACTGCCTGCTACCATCCATGTAAGACATGACTTTGCACCTCCTTGCCTTGTACCATGATTGTGAGGGCCCTCCAGCCATGTGGAAATGTTAGTCAATTGAATCTCTTTTCTTTCTAAATCACCCAGTCTCTGGTATGTCTTTATCAACAGTTTAAAAGTGGACTAATACATTTTTTTAAATTGCTGTTGCTTTAAAGTTTGTTTTCTCTGATATAATAATAGGTATCCCAGCTTTCTTTTGTTTTTTATTTGCATGAAATATTTTTTTCCACCCCTTTACCTTGAGTTTATGTAAGTTTGTATGTGTCAGCTGAGTCTCTTGAAGACAGCAGATTCTCAGTTGGTGAATTCTTACTCATTCTGCCATTCTGTATTTTTTATATGAGCACTTAGGCAGTTAACATTCAACATTAGTTTTGAGAGATGAGGTACTATTTTATTCATCATGCTATTTGTTTCTTGAATATGTTTGCTTATTTTCATTGTGGTGGCATTTTATAGGAGATTCTATTTTGGTATATTTCAAAGATTTGTTTCAAGATTTAGAGCTCCCTTTTGTAGTTCTTATAGTGCTGACTCAGTTATCTCCACTTAGCCCCACACTTGACACGTGGGGATTATTGCAGTTCAAGGTGAGATTTGGGTAGGGAAACAGCCAAACCATATTACATGGCTTGAGTCTCCTAAAGAAAGCAGGAACGGGAAATAATGGAATCATGTAGCAAACGGAAACTGAACATAGAGACATGGTACTGTGCCTGAAAGAAGCTTCTGTGAAGGTTCTGCTAATGTACAAGGTCATTCTAGGTCCTAGACAGCCTTGAATCTAGAGGAAGAAACAGATGACAGAGCTAGATAAATGGAGTCAAAAAAAACATCAGTTGAATATGAATCCTTCCTCCCACTGATGCTACTGACATCCACAATAGAAAATTTCATCTCATTGTATCCTTTCAGAATGATAGATATCTTATCAGACCCACTCAGTAATAATGCCAGTATTGTTTAAATGACATGCACAATTATTTTTTAATCATACACACACACACACACACACACATATAATACATCTGTTTAAACTTAAAGATAAAGGGGGAAAAAACCACTTACCACTTTCAGCCTTTTCAAATTTTTTCTTAGGACAAAATTGATTTTGCTTTTAGTGACGTTGTATAAATTGTGTCAGACTTGCATAGTAATTCTAAGCCTTTCCAGTTAGTTGACACATATACAATACTAAAAAGTTTCCCATGTCTTGAACGTAGTGAAAAACTAAGTACCAATATGTCATTTGAGTGATCACCTATACTCTTATATCACTATATATGGTTGTTTGGGAGGTTAGTCAATCCAAGTTTTAAAATAAAAAAGTAAAGAAGAAAACATAATGATAAACATCCTACAGGCCTATGAATAGGTGAGAAGTGAAGAGAGGCAGTATGAAATTGTGGTATATAATGAGAATTCTAAAGTTAGAAAAAGAGGATTCAACTTTCCTGTGCTGCATATTAGCTCTGTGATTGTAAAAATGTTACTTAATTCCTCTGTTTCTAATTTCTCATTTGTAAATCGGAAATAATAATAAAACTTTAGGGTTTCTTTTTGAAAATAAAAATAAGATGCAGCATTTAACACATTGACTGGAACATGTTAACTGTTTGTTTATGTTACTTAGAGCAGCACATTAAGATAACTCATTAAAATATATCTAATATTTTTTACTCCATGGTAAATGAATGAAAAAAAAGATAAGCATGTAAGATTTTTTTTTCTTAAGTTTATTACTAGAGCAAAGATCACAGGATTGCATACTAGACAACATAAGGGAAAAATGTTTTTAGTCACTTTTTAAGTGACTTAAACATCAGCATAGCTGATGTAGAAGGGTCTAGAAAAATCATGCAGACCAGCGCTCAAATTCCAACCTTCACTCTTTTGGCTTGGTGATCTGGGGCAAGTTGCTTAATCTTGTCAAGTTCAGTTTCCCCTTTGTATTTTAGGAATAATAACAGTACTCAGTGACCTATGGTAGATTATAATGTTCATAACAATTAGTCAATGTAAGACATTCAGCAGCCAGAGTTTACTTTCCTTGGGAAGTCAGCAGAGGAGACTTCTTGGAGATGTCATCACAGTTTCCTTTAAAGACCTTTGGGTGCCAGCCACTGTTATTAAAGATAAAAATGTAAGGTGATAAGTAGAGGAATAATGAGATAAATATATCACTCTGTACTCATATGAGTGGGAAGTCAGTTTATCTTACGTAACTATTTGACCTGACACAACTATTTGAAAAACTTATACTACTCTATGGTTATCATTAGAAGATCTGAAGGGTTTTTGTTTGTTCAGTTCTTTTTATTTATTTATTTATTTTTGTATTTGTGCTTAACCGATTTTAAAGCTCATCAATGCAAATTATTTTATGATTCTTTTGTTTCATAGGAGTTTCAACTCCAAACACTAAAAGAAAATATTGGCATGTCAAGAATTGTGATTCTATACAGGAATAGAATGTCATGCACAGAATTAAAGATGTATATTTTCTGATTAATATGCCATGTTCTTATTTTCCTGGACCTTCAAAAATCATAAGAATTGCTATGGATCAGGCTCCCACACCACTTTTTTGAATAGTTTAAGTTCTAGTATAAGTAGATATTGCTGACTTATTTAAAATTTGTCCGTTTTAAACAAAGAATATAATACTATATGCACCCATTTTGAGTTCTCTTACATTTTTTTTCTGAAAATAATGAGTACATCTACTGTTGAAGCAATATAAAGATAAATTACTTGTAATTTTCTTCTCACATATATAAATAGCACCTTTATTTCTGGCTTTCAGAGCAAGTATCAAAATGATTTTCAATAAATATATATTATCAAAGTTAAGCATGAGAATGAATTCACTTTCATTAAAAATCAATGTTGAACATTATTAAGAAAAACAAGGTGACAAGAAGTGGAAATATCAAAATAGTCAAACGATTTATTGTTATGAATTTACTTACATTAAATTGATCATTCTTTAATTATGTTGTTATTCATGTTAATCATGTTAATTTGATCATTAGTGAGATGGTAAGATCCAGTAGTTAAAGAAGGCAGGGATGCTAACTGTCCTTGTTATGTAGTCCACCACAAAGAAAATTAGTCTCAGAGCAAATAACAATACAAGCAGGCATACCAAGTGTCATACCACTCTCTAAATTCTATTAAATTCCAGATCCTGTTCTTTTCGATGCTCTGATAACACTTTGAGTGTTTAATTAAGGCATAATTTATAATATTATAGCAGCAACATTCAGCTAACCTTTTGGTCAAAATCAGGGCATGTACAAAATCTCCAAGGAAGCTTCCAAATACATGGCCAATTCATTTGTTAATTGAATCAAGGTTAAGGTGACCAACCCAAAGGGCTATAAGTTATTGAGTCCTCTAGATCCCTGTACTTCATTCTTATGGGCAGGAGCAATTGCATGGCACTTCTATCTTGTCCAAACCAGAAGACCAGCCATTTCACTATTCCATTTGAAAGAATGTTTATGTTATTTATCAAACCTCTAGCCTTGATTGGAGATGATAATACTCAAATGCTTATAGTAGCTGATTCTGGTACACGGCCTTTGGATTACAATTCTTTAGTTAGTAGCTAACCAATCTTTCAGAATATTTTATTGTTGCATAACTAGCCATGGATTCTCATATTTCTAATTAGTTCATTTCAAATTGTTTTAATATAAAACAAATCTCAGCTCTCTCTCTCTCTCTCTCTCTCTCTCTCTCTCTCTCCCTGTGTGTGTGTGTGTGCGTGTGTGTGTGTGTGTGTGTGTATGTGTGTGTTATTTATTGACAATATAACAATTTTAACTTTCCTAAAAAGGATTCTGTTCTCCTCTAACAGTATTCTTCTTCAGTCTGTTTTTAGCTGTCATTACTTTGTGTAGAAAAATTTACTCTACTATTTGGTTATAATTCCAACTGAGTTTATGCCTGAATTTGAACATTTTAAACTTTTCTATGAATTAGACTTTGAGTTTCCTGGGTATTAAGCTTTTTGTTTACTTATCACGATATCTGACAAATACGGATCCTCAATAAACATTTTTGGAATGAATGAATGAGCTCTGGGAGGTCTTCCTTCCACAATTTTAGTGCTTAGTCTATTACGCAGGCTTGTGCTCTCTGAAATATTCTGTAGCTTTTGAATTTTATCTGACAAAACAATCAAAACATTTAAATGGCTTTTGTTACAGTAGGAATGATATAAAGTCTATGAATTAAATTTCACCCAAATATAAATATTAAAACAAAAGAAACAAAGAAGTAGTTTATCTGTATAGAAGCCAAAAATATGCAAGTCACTTTTATTGAAGATAAATACATTATCAAAAATGTGATACATTTTAGAGTTTCTCTTGCTCAATGGATATGGAAATAAAATAAGAAAACACAAATAATTTTGATTAAGCCTTGAAAATTATTCTTGAACCCAGAAGCCACATGTTTCCACTAACAAGGAGAAATCCTTGAGAGAAACTTTCAGCAAAAAGAATGTTGACAGAAGAGCTTTGGGTTAGTCCCGGGTCTTTGCTTAATGATATAAAGAAGCAATCTTGGCAGACCATTTACTGTAAAATCCCAACAGTCTTTCTCTTTTTTATGTCATCAAAACTTTTATTTTCTAAATCTGTTTACAGGGAAGGACAAAGTGTTTCTGTAAGACTTAGATGTGTATTTTAAGTTCCAAGAACTGATGAGTTATAACCTTGAAACTGGGAAAGATTTCACATTTCTTAAAATGTATTGTAGAAAACTGTTTTTTAGTCTCTTAAAGCTGAAAGCTGTATTTGCTGAAAGAAGCTGATTTTGCTTACCATCTTGTGGCAATTAATCTTTGACCATGACCCCATAATGTAGCTATGATTAAGTAAATCCAATTAAAAGAGTCCGCAGTTTCTCCAGAGTTTTAATATATATATAATATTTCCCTTGTATAAATATATATATATATATAATATGTATATATATATGAAATATTTCCCTTGAAAAACTCATTTTGTAGGTAAAAATGGTATCTAACAGATTAACTTTAAAACATAATGTAAAATCTTTTTGTGTATAAATACAATATATAATTTGTATAAAGATATACAGTATTACTCCTGGAGTAATAGCATACATGCACTGCGTTTTTTCATTAAGGTCGTACATTTGTATAATTTTGAAAAAGACATTGTTTTAAAATATCTACAACTAAATACATCATTACCTTACTTGGTCCTAACCCTGATCACCAGTCTGGAAGCAATCACTTGCACTTTAACTCTGTGTGCATGTCTGAGTGTGTGTGTGTGTGTGTGTGTGTGTGTGTGTGTGTGTTTAATGAATGTAACAATATTTATAAACAATTGACTATTTGTGTTTTGTTTTTTTCAGTTTAAAGTATTTTTTGGCTTCCTTTGATAGCTCTTAGCACAAAACACTTAAATATGTCAAATGTTTATAATTTGTGAAATTGACAACTAATTTTTACATCTCAGCCACATGGTCTAGGGAATCATTACATTTTCCTTATAAAAATACTGTTATTCTTCATGGAATAAATATTGATCTAATTTTTTATTTGTTTAGTTTTCTATTTAGTAACCATTTTTAATTTTTCCCTAAACTTGTCAACAAAGTTTAAAGTATCTTTCAGTTTAATCAAATTTATCAAGTAAGTCATAAGTTCAGCATCTCTTTCTTTCTTTTTCTTTCTTTTCTTTCTGTGTGTGTGTGTGTGCATGTGTGTGTGCATGTGTGTGTGTGTGTGTGTGTGTGTGTATGTGTATGCATGTATGTATATGTCTTCGGCATCTTTTTCAGAGAATTTCACAGCTGTAAATGGAATACTCAGGTTACACCTATGTTTATATCTATTTCTCTATATATATCTAGAGGGATGAGTGTATGTGTATGTGTATGTATATATAGTTATATACTATATATATGTGTATAGAGAGTTATATAGTGTGTGTGTATATATGCATATAATTTTCCTTCTAAAATATCCTTCTTGTAGCCCTCCTCCTCCTGTTTTTACCTGGACCCTTCACTGCCTGGGCTGGTTACTCCTGAGATTTCTCTTTGTCATTGCCTTGACTGTGGAAGGCCAAACAAAAGCCATAGATGCTTTGTAAAATAATGACTAATATAAACACAATATGTATATGGGTTCCTACCATTTCTCATGGATGAATAATATTCAACTGTATTGTTTTGCCATAAATTTTGTAGTAAAATCCCTGTTGTTAGCATTTAAGTTCCTCTTTACTTACTGACATTTCTCTAAACAGTCTTTCATAAAATTGATTTGTATAATTTTCTAAGCACTGTGGATATGGATATGTTTCGATATCAGAATTTTAATGCTGGTAGTTCTCGGTAATGTGGTAGTAGATTATTTTGTTTTAACGATAAGATTTGTTAAATTCAAATTTTCAACAATGGACATATATTCTCTTTTATAATTTTGGGGGAAAAAAAAGGACAGTGTTATTTTTATACTATTTTAAGTTCCCCACTCGCAGACATTATTTTTACTGACTCATGACCAAGTCAAGTTTAGTGCTGGAAAGAGGGGAGTTGTATTAAATATATAATTAATTATTTCCAGGCTCTGGCTCTTCTTGGATAAGGATAGATATTGTGACATCAGAGATCACAGTGCCTTGGGCCAAACAAATGCCACATAAACAGTGACCATGACCCTTCATAATCACTGTCTTCCTGAAATTTGACGAATTCAGAGAAAAGTTTAGAAAAATCTATAAATAGTCCATTTGCCATTGTGACATCAATGATGAAAACCTTTAAGAGAAACTTTACGTCTAAAATATGTTCACGACCGTGTGTTCACAATCTCACAACTGACGAGGGTCCCTTCACATTCTTGGAAGCATACACCCATTGGAACCTTTAAGGTAAAGCTAACCAGGAAAGGTTTTCCTCAGAAGAGGATGTGGCCTTTATGTGAACAGCTTTTCCCCAGATCGTGAATCAAGACTTCTCTACTATCTCGTGAGTTTTATCTTTGAGTAATTTTTCCCCTTGTTTATGCCTCTGTGAACAGTAGAGATGAAAAGGAGTCTGCTGTGTGCACTTATTGGATATACTTTTATTTGTGAAGAATTTTGCAGCCAGCCTTATACATGGATAATTTTACACTTTGATAGATAAAAGATGGAGGCCTAGTGTAGATGAGAAACTTAAATGGTACATACGTTGCCTCATAATCAGTCAGAAACAGAACATTGGTTCATTCCCTTTAACCCACATCATGAGTTAAAAAGAACATTGCCAGGAGACCTGCATTCTTCTTGAAGGACATCATTTGGTAGGTCCTTTTTCCATAGTTTATAGTAAAAAAAAGCAAGGATTAGAAATGTATCCCTCATGACTGGCTCTATAGCAAATTCTACTTTACAGGCTATAGTTACACAACAGATTAAATTTTCTTATTAAAGTTAGGCTAAATAATCGAATTGCTCTAGATTACTGACTGGCTAAACAGGAGTATCTGTGCAGCTGCTGACACTTACATCCTGTGGAGAATACATCGAGTATTACAGATACTCAGTTGCAGGGAATTAACGAAAAGACCAGTTAATCAAGTGAGTAACCTCTTTATCTGGCTCATTCTTTGATCTATTTGATTTTAAGTGGTTTGGTTTATGGAAACCCTGGGTAGGGACCATACTTTAAACTCTTGTTGTTACCCTCCCAATAGTCATAATAGAAGGCTCCCTGGTGTGCTGTTTATTTTCTCAAAGGTTTTAAATGTTTGCATGCAGCTGTCTCCAGGACATCAAGTAGTCTCTCTTCAAAAAGGAATGAGGAGATTTGAAAGCAATATAAGACCATGAGGGCACGGTAACCTATGAATGACATGCTGAGATCAAAAACCCAAAATGATAGCTAGCCACTGAGAGCAGCACTAAAGCCCCAAGTTTTGGTCACACTGTCACCTCAGTGAGAACCTGGCCAAAAAGGGGGATGAATTTGTTTGTTGTTTGTTTGTTTATTTTTGTGACAAAGTCCCACTCTGTCGCCAGTTTGGAGTGCAGTGGCGCAATCTCAGCTCACTGCAACCTCCACCTCCCTGGCTCCAGAGATTCTCCTGCTTCAGCCTCTTGAGTAGGTGGGACTACAGGCACATGCCACCACACCCAGATGATTTTTATATTTTTATTAGAGATGGGGTTTCACCATGTTGGCCAGGATGGTTTCAATCTCTTGACCTCAGGTGATCCACCCACCTCAGCCTCCCAAAGTGCTGGGATTACAGGCGTGAGCCACCTCACCCTGCCAAGGGAGAATTTTTTAAACATGATTATAGGAGGCTATTGTTTGGACAGAGCTCATGCACTAGGCACCAACAGACCAAACTGCACAAAAATGGAGTCACTCATGCTAAATGTGACATAATCAAACTAAGACTTTAAAGAAACACATAAAGAACATACTAGAACAGAGGAGCTTTGGTTTTCTCCGGCAAAAAGGATGTTTCAGTATAAGGAGGTACCCTCTACTCAGTCCTCTTTCTCACCTTGGAAAATCCACTGTTCTACGAGTTTTCCCGTGGATTTCAAGACCAAATAAGTACATTTATGATGGTGATAGTGATGTCAATGACTAACATTTTGGCCAATCTCTCAAAATTGAGAAAATGACCAAAAGCATAGAATTGTAAAAGCAAACTATGTCCTAAGGACTCCCAACTTCTATATTTGAGTCCTTGTGGATGAACCATAACCTAACTTAATACGTAGACAAGATTGAAAATCTAACTTAGGGATATGTGCCTGTAGCTATATCTGAGTCTTGGCCAATCCCAGCAGCTGTACTTCAACCACCAATAAACTGCTGGGCGTCCAAACTGTGTTCAAAGAAGGCAAAAACTGAGCTGTAACAAATCCAGATGCTTTCATAACTGACTTCCAGTTTCTGTAGGTCACTTCCCTTTTTGGTCTTTAAATATTTCACCATGTGGCTGTGCTGGAGTCTCTGTGAACTTGAGATTCTGGAGGCTGCCTGATTCACTAATCTTTAATTGATTAATTAAACTCCTTTAAATTTTAAATAAAATAAAATGTGTTCATGAACATGAGTTTTAGGTTGTTTATGGCAGTTTTGTAAGATCAATAAAATCTTCATTTAATTTCTTTGAAAATAGTGTGTAGCAATACCCCAAAGAATGTTTTCACATCAAGGGATTTAAAAAGTGAAAATGAACTGTTAATACTTGTAGACTTTCAAAATGAAGAATTTTTTTTTGTTGTTGTTGTTATTTGTCAGAGTTTTACTCTTGTTGCCCAGGCTGGAGTGCAATGGCATGATCTCAGATCAGCACGACCTATGCCTCCTGGGTTCAAGAGATTCTTCTGCCTCAGCTTCCTAAGTAGGTGGGATTACCGGCATGTGCCACCATACCCAGCTAATTTTGTATTTTTAGCAGAGTTGTGGTTTCTCCATGTTGGTCAGGCTGGTCTCGAACTCCTGTCCTGAGGTGATCTGCTCACCTCGGTGTACCAAAGTGCTGGGATTACAGGCATGAGCCACCACGCCTGGCCAGTAATGAATATTTTAAAGTTTAAGTTGTTCTCACAACTTAACTCCAGAATTTCTTTATTTCTATTAAGAAGAGAAAACCTTATTATGGGTAGTGCTTTTCTCACAACTGCATTTGCCTGAATTTATATAGTTTATTTTGGTTATAAAATGTGGCTGCAACAAGAGTGCAAAAATTGGTGGTAAAGTACCTGACACCTGCCCTGGGAGGTTCCATTGCCTCTTGCTCTTACTTTTATTTTATAAAAAAATGCACTTTTGACTATTTTGGCTTTAGTTGCCAGTGCTTTTGATGTTTTAGTCATGAAGTCCTTGCCTATGCCAATGTCCTGAATGGTTTTGCCTAGGTTTTCCTCTAGGGTTTTTATGGTGTTAGGTCTTATATTTAAGTCTTTAATCCATCTGGAGTTAATTTTATTGTAAGGTGTCAGGAAGGGATCCAGTTTCAGCTTTCTGCACATGGCTAGCCAGTTTTCCCAACACCATTTATTAAACAGGGATTTCTTTCCCCATTGCTTTTTTTTGTGAGCTTTGTCAAAGATAAGATGGTTGTAGATGTGTGGCATTGCCTCTAAGGCCTCTGTTCTGTTCCATTGGTCTATATCTCTGTTTTGGTACCAGTACCATGCTGTTTTGGTTACTGTAGCCTTGTAGTATAGTTTGAAGTCAGGTAGCGTGATGACTCCAGCTTTGTTCTTTTTGCTTATAAATGACCTGGCTATGTGGACTCTGTTTTGGTTCCATATGAAGTTGCAGGTGATTTTTTCCAGATCTGTGAAGAAGGTCATTGGTAGCTTGATGGGGATAGTGTTGAATCTATAAATTACTTTGGGCAGTATGGCCATTGTCATGATATTGATTGTTTCTAACCATGAGCATTGAATGTTTCTCCATCTGTTTGTGTCCTCTCTTATTTTGTTGAGCAGTGCTTTGTAGTTCTCCTTGAAGAGGTCCTTTACATCCTTTGTTAGTTATATTCCTAGGTATTTAATTCCCTTTGTAGCAATTGTGAATGGCAATTCATTCTTGATTTGGCACTCTTTAAGTTTGTTATTGGTGTATAGGAATGCTTGTGGTTTTTGCACATTGGTTTTGTATGCTGAGACTTTGTTGAAGCCAAAATAAACAAATGAGATCTAATTAAACTCCAGAGCTTCTGCACAGCAAAGAAATAATCATTAGAGTGAACCAGCAAACAGCAGAATGGGAAAAATTTTTGAAATCTACCCATCTGACAAAGGGCTAATATCCAGAATGTACAAGGAACTAAAACAGATTAACAAGAAACAAACAAACAACCCCATTCAAAAGTGGGCAAAGGATATGAACAGGCACTTTTCAGAAGAAGACATATATGAGGCCAGCAGACATATGAAAAAATGTTCATCATCACTGATCATTAGAGAAATGCAAATCAAAACTACATTGAGATATTGTCTCATGCCAGTTAGAATGGCGATCATTAAAAAATCCAAAGACAACAGATGCTGGCAAGCATGTGGAGAAATAGGAATACTTTTACACTGTTGGGAGTGTAAATTAGTTCAACCATTGTGGAAGACAGTGTGGCGAATCCTCAAGGATCTAGAAATAGAAATTCGATTTGACCCAGCAATCCCATTACTGTGTATATATCCAAAGGATTATAAATCATTCTATTATAAGGACACATGTACACAAATGTTCATTGCAGCACTGTTTACAATAATGAAGACTTGGAACCAATTCAAATGCCCATTGATGATAGACTTGAAGGGAAAATGTGGCACATATACTCCATGAAATATTATGCAGCCATAAAAAAATGGGTTTATATCCTTTGTAGGGACATGGATGAACCTGGAAACCATCATTCTCAGCAAACTGACACAAGAACAGAAAATCAAACACCTCTTGTTCTCATTCATCGGTGGGTGTTGATCAATGAAAACACACGGACACAGGGAGGGGAGCATCATACGTTGAGGTCTGTTGGGGGGACCTATGGGAGGGAGAGTGGGGGGTGGGGAGTTGAAGAGGGATAACATGAAAAGAAATGCCAGATATAGGTGATGGGGAGGAAGGCAGCAAACCACATTGCCATGTATGTACCTATGCAACAATCCTTCATGTTCTTCACATGTACCTCAAAACCTAAAATCCAATAAAATATATATTTTTTAAAAATGCACATGTAAGAAAGATGGTGTTGAATATGTTGCAATTACAAATAAGGTCAATCTAAAATAATAAAAGAGGGTTAGAATCTAGTTTAAAGAAAATTTATTCAAACACAAAGTTTGAAGACAACCACCGAGAAAACACAGATTCCAAAGACTAGAAGTCAGTGTTCTGAAGTGTAGAGACTTAGGATTGTTTACAGAGACAAAGTATAAGGAAGCTAAGTAGAATTTTTACGTCTTTCTATATAAGGCTGTGTGCACGGTTACAATGATCTGATTAGTTGAGGCTGTATTTTTCTTTCAGGAAGGGTATATTTAACATTCAACCCTGAAGATGTAACAGTCATGAGGTCTTTTGCACCATCTGGTCTAAGTTAGGTACCTGACTATAAAGAAGGAAGTTAATCTATAACAAAGATCAGTGAATTGAAGCAGGGCGATGTCTGATTGCTAGTCTCTCCTAGTCATTTACAGAACAATAATAATGAAGAAGAGAGTAAATCTATAATCTAAGAAGCAGAAGTTGCACACGTCATGTGTGACTTATCTCCAAAGCTTTAACCTTCCCCTTGGCATAATAGATTTAGAGGGTCTTAAAATTTTAAATTTTATTTTCTTTTACAATCCACAGATGTGTATAGATACAACACTATATATATATGTGTGTGTGTGTGTGTGTGTTTGTGTATATATACACAAACACATACACATACACACACACATATATCTATGTAATGTAAAATTCCTTCTTTTGTATATACTTGTTTTTGTATATATAAAATAATATATTATTATAAATTTTTATATATAAAATGACTTCTTTTGTGTATTGTATTCTGCTCCTAAGAATGGCCTCACTCCATCGAAAGCAAAAATAAATCCCTCCACCACCATATCATAATGAGTCATATCTCATTAATGCTGCTCACTTATTAATTTAAATGTAAGATTGTGTTTACAGTATTATGTTTATAATTTTTATTCTGATTTTCATGTAAAATATTTCATTAAAATTTTCGAAAGCATTTTGAAATATCTTGCTAATATTATTCTGTATATCCCTTCTTAGTCCATCAGCTTCTTGAAGAACAGCAAATTACGTAATTCATTTTAATTTTGTATGCTCAAATCTGTTGTCTTATTCATCATTCAATAAATATTTATTGAGCTTACTATATACCAAGCCAAGCGCTCAACATTAGTAGTCTCAGAATTCTAACAATTCTGATGAATTGAGTGGTTACTGAAAGTGCATTTACAAATTCATCATCCTTCTATCTAAGTTTTAGTGCAGAAAGTCATTGTCAGTGCAGGCTAGCCTTCACTGTAGAACAAGTGGAAATTTGACATTTACAAGTAAATATAATTACAAATGTATCTAAGGAGGTCAATTATTTAGCATTGACAGACCAAGGAAAATTAGAAAACTTAACAAATTCTAGGTATTGACCAAAGTAGAAACCCATGATCAACTATAAATCTACCCCCAAATGAGAAAAAATGCATTTTTTCTTCTACATAAAACAGCATTAGTAGCTCTAAGCAAGCAGCAGTCTCCAATGTTGTTTCTTGCTCTACGGTAGAGTTCACAATAGGAGTCTGTTTTGAATTCTTCTGTGTGGCTTATTTTCCACTTGGGGAATCTATTTCATATTCATTTGTCCACAACTATAACTAGCAGATAAAGAATTCAATATAGCAAACGTGCCTACGGTAAATTCAAAATTGCCTCTCATCTATTTGTGAGCAGCACATAAATAACGAAGGAGACATTAAAACTTCGGGTTTTTTATTTTTACTTCTTTCTCTGTAATACCTTTTCCAGCCAAATAAATGATTTGAAATGATTATCTATTCAGAAGCACTATAATAGCTGTGGAAATGTGATTGCCATTTACCTTTCAGGATTTTACTGTTCCCATGAGAAGAAGAAACTTTTGAATGTTTTGACACTCTTTCTATTCATTATACTTCATTCTTAACCCCACAGTTTTTAAAGTTGCCTGTAATAGATGGAACTCAATGTCTCAAGAACATCCCATTTTTGTGATTATAGAAACCAGACTTAGTAGACAAGATGTTTCCTTTTGAGCAAAGACTTAGTGGTTTCAACACCTACCAAGAAAACTAAAGCAATCAAATGCAAATGCAAGGCAAGCCAAAATGCATTAAAGATTATATATTTTAATATTTGAATTTCTTTCTTAACTTAGCACAAATGAGTGTTGTTGTTTTTTGTTTGTTTGTTTGTTTACATTTTACTTTCGACTGCTTTGAACAGTGTTGGCTTGCCAAAGTCTCACTGGACCAAGGCTTGTAACAGACTTTAACACATTGCCGAACAGACCCTGATATCTGGTTTACACTATGAAAAGAGTGTTTTGGCACAATTGCCAATTTAGAAATTAAGAAAGGAGTAGCAGAACTTATTTTTGCCATATGATTAGAATTTTACTGCTGTACTGCGTATATTTTAAAATATTTAATATTTCATTGATATGAAAAACATGTTCATGCGTCATATTTTGGTCCCCTTCCTTTTTGGGGACAGAGTGTTAAAGGTAGAGTGTGGAAGGTCTTAATAAATTATGCGTTTGCACATGGGTATGTATTACCATATTACAGATGTAGTGATAAGAGCCCTTCTCATGATATCTTGCTGGCCACACTGAGTTGAAATTGAATTTAAGCTCCACAGAGATTGTGAGTTTGCAATAGTGTAATACACACACACATACACACACAGTTGGATATATATACAGTTATTATATCTATATACAGTTATATATATAAAACATATAAATGTTATATATATAATACAACTGTATATTGTTATATTATCTTGCTAAATGGGCCCCTTTATAATTATATAATTACCATCTTTGTCTCTTTTTTCAGCTTTTGACTTAAGTTATATATTATCTGGTTTAATTCTAGCTATTCTTGCTCATTTTTTAAGTTTCTATTTGCATGAGAAATCTTTTTCCATTTCTATACTGTAGTTAGGTCCTGTTTTTTAAAACCATCCAGCCATTTCTTACCTTTTGGTTGGATAATATAATTAATTTACATTCAAAGAAATTATTGATAGGTAGGGACTTATTACACCATATTACTGTTTCCTAGTTGCTTTTTAGATTCTTTCTTCTTCTCTTACTATCTTCTTTGTGGGGATTTTCTCTAGTAGTACATTTATTTTCTTGCTTTTTGTTTTCAGTGTATCAAAGTTATTTGCTTTGTGATTATCAAGAAGCTTACGAAAGTCACATTATAGTTATAACAGAATATTTTAAGGAATAACAATTTACCTTTGATCACAATAAAGCAACTCTACACTTTAACTCTATTTTTCCTTTATGTTTTCAATTTTTGATGTCACAATTTTTATGATTTTATATTGCTAACCCTTAACAAATTACTGTAGTGATTACTAATTTAATAGTTTTGTCTTTTAACCTTCATACTAATGAAATACATGATTTGCACACCAAACAGTATGAGGATATTCTGAACTTTACTTTGTATTTGCTTTATCAGTGAGTTTTATTCTTTCAGGTGTTTGTGTGTTACTTCTAGTGTCCTATTCTTTCAACTGGAAGAACGCTCTTTATCATCTCTTATAACAGGTTTGGTGGTGATGAACTCCTTCAGCTTTTGTTTGTCTGGAAAAGTCTCTCTAATTTTTGAAAAACAGTTTTCCTGGGACAGCATTCTTGGTTGCAGAATTTTTTTTTCTTCAGCATGTCAGATATATTATCCAGATCTTTACCGGCCTGTAGGGCTTCTGCTGAGAACGTCTCCTGCTAGGTATATTGGAACTTCCTTATATGTTACGTGTTGCTTCAGTCTTGCTGCTGTCAGGGTTCTCTCTTTGTCTTCAATTTTTGATAGTTTGATTTTAATATGTCTTGGGGTTTTCTTATTTGTATTGAATCTGCTTGAAGAACTTTGACCTTCCTGTCACCTGGATATTTTTATCTTTCCCTGAGTTTGGAATTTTTTCTGCTATTATTTCTTTAAATATGCTTTCTATTCTTTTCATATTTCTCTTTCTCTTATTTAACATCTATAACTCATATTGTTGTTGTCTCATAATTCTTATTCACATTGGAATGCAAGGGAAAAATACCTTCAAAATTCTATGGAGAAAAAAATGCTGATACAGAATTGTCTACGTAGCTACACTACAGTGAAACAGTGGGTTAGATTAACAGATATATATGTGCTGAGACCAAAAAGAAAAATCAACTTTACTCACTTACTCTCCCTCAGCAGAGAGAATAAGATATGTGAAGGCTCTCATCAAATTCAAATAAATGACATTACAGTTATTGGAGTATGTAATACATAGAAGAATGAAAGGAGACTGGAAAAAAGGAGTGAGTACAAAGACTATTACAAGAATGTGCTTGTAACTGTTATGACAAGCTATATATCATTTAGTATTAAAAACAAAACGTATTAAAATAAAAAGTTCAATACTATGGTGGGGAGAAAAAGACAATATAAACACAGGGATAACTTACCAAAAAGACACAGGAGTGGCCAATTAAAAATAAAGCATCTATGTTCAATCTATCAGTAATAAAAATTATAAATGAAAAACCACAATTACCTATTGACTCAGAATAAAAGTTATGTATAATGCCTATGTTAGTGTGTTTTGGAGAACTGCAAATGCCAATGTTCGTTGTTATAATCTTCCTAAAACATCAACATTGAATGTTGGCTGCATCAACACTAAGATAGGATTAAACTTTTACCTTCTTATTCCACCTATCATTTTCAATGATGGGGAGTAGCTCTTAAAGGACACTGAAGTGTTTCTATTACAACATAATTTATCATAATAAAAATTTAGAAATGGTGTTTATTTTTACATGTTGGCTTAAAACTGTGCAATAAAATAGAGTGTTAGCCCTTGAACAGTGTGGGAATTAGAGGCACAGCCCCCCACCCCATGCAGTCAAATACCCATATATTACTTTTGACTCCTCAAAAGTATTACAGTCTACTGTTGACCATAAGCCTTCCTTGTAATATAGTCTATTAACACATATTTTATGTTTATGAGTTATATACTGTGTTCTTACTTTAAAGAGAAAGGAAAATGGTATTAAACTCATAAGAAAGAGAAAATAAGGCCAAGGTGGGCGGATCACCTGAGGTCAAGAGTTTGAGACCATCCTGGCCAACATGGCGAAACTCCACCTCTACTAAAAATACAAAAATTAGCCAGACATGGAAGTATGCGCCTGTAATCCCAGGTACTAGGGAGGCTGAGGCAAGAGAATCACTTGAACCTGGGAGGCAGAGGTGGCAGTGAGACAAAATCATGTTTCTGCACTCCAACCTAGATGACAGAGTAAGACTCCATCTCACACAAAAAAAAGAAGAAAACATATTTACAGTTCTGTACTGTATTTATCAATACAGTAAGTATACATCATCTGTTTCCAAGGTGAATTGTTGCTCTGAAGTAGGAGCAACTGCAGCTGCAGACGTCCAACTATGGTACATATCAAGTCATTTAACTTTTACTTATAATGTCATGACTTGTCTCTGCTTCTTGGGAGCACTTTAAGCATCACTAGTGGCACTTTGTATGGGTCCCATGGTGTCATTCAAGATTTATAGTATTGTACTAAAAATGATAAAAACTACAGGAAAACTGAGAGAAATTACTTCGTACTACACTACGCAATTTACTGGAGGGAGAAAGTGCTTACATGAAGGTGATTACCAAAACACAGCATTTTAAGAGGATACTGACAATACCAGCTCACGGCAGTGGCAGTAACTATAAAGTTATCACTATAGTTTAATTCATACTATAGTTAATTTTATAGTTATAATTTAATACTGCGTCTTCACTTTTGTTTATATTTCTCTCAACTGCAAATGGTACCATGTATGGTCTGTGTTTCTGTGTGTAAGTTTTGATAAATTTGAACTTTTCATACCAGATTTGTATATAATTTGTGGTAGTAAATTATAAAATAGACTAGTATCTACATATATTTTATATGTTTATGAGATGGCTTTTTTTCTTATTTTTTCTGTATTTCTAGGCTATAAGGTTCATCTGCAAGGTTTTTTTTTTTTTTTTTTCTTTCAAATTTTTCCAAATCTCCTATCAAGGGTCAACTGTAGATTTTTTTAATTTTACAATTACCAAGCACATTTATTATGTGTCGCATATGGTATATTAAATCTTAATTGTGTTATATTTTGTATCTTAATTTTTATTTAAAAACAACTGTAGTTTTAAATATGATAATAAATGAGAAAATATTCATAAAGGAATAATGTTAAGTGAAAACGATAAAATATGAAGAAGCAACAATAATATTCTTTTTTTTTCCTCTTTTTTTTTGAGATGGAGTTTCGCTCTTGTTGCCCAGGCTGGAGTGCAATGGCAGGATCTCGGCTCACTGCAATATCCACCTCCTGGGTTCAAGTGATTCTCCTGCCTCAGCCTCCTGAGTAGCTGGGATTACAGGCATGTGCCACCATGCCTGACTAATGTTTTATGTTTTTATTAGAGATAGGGTTTCTCCATGTTGGTCAGGCTGGTCTTGAACTCCCAACCTCACGTGATCCACTCACCTCGGCCTCTCAAAGTTCTGGGATTACAGACATAAGCAACCACATCCAGCAACAATGATATACTTGCAGGATTATTAATGTATATATATATACATATGTGTAGAAAAATTTTAAGGTTATGCACAGCAATTTAATGGTAGTGATCTCAAGGTAGTGAGGTCATGAATGATTTATGTTCTGTCTTTTCTGTTGGCATTTCTTTATATGTTTTTCTTCTGTAAACACCTGTTGCTTTAAAAATACTCAGTGTCCATGATAATAAACATATAAAGCCTTCAGTATAGTCCCACTGACATTTGAAAAATGCCTCCAGGTTTTATTTCTCATTATGATTATTTGCAATGGGCATCAGAACTGCATGTGTAAAAACGATCTTGTCTGTACTTGTTATTATGTGCACCCTTCATAAAATATCTGCAACCCTGCTTAGCTGGAAACTCTCCTCTAGCAGGGCACTGCCACATTTCATGTTCTAACGTAAACTTGTGTGGCTTAGCTATGGCGAAATAGAAACAGCTGGTGTTTCAGCTTTGATGTTTCTAAGCGATTCTGAGGCACATTTTTCTGACTCAACCCAGGAATGTCCATTTCTGTACCAGGAGAAATTACAATGCTGATGTTTAAGTATTTTTAGTTAATCAAATCTTGAATCAAATCATAACATAAATGGAAAATAGAAAATAAGAAGAAAGAGAAGGGGAAGGGGTGGAGGAACAAGGAGCAGCAGCAATGGCTATTGTGAGAGACTGGGAAGCATCTTAAGTGAAAAAGATTGTTCTTTGCCCAGGTTTAGTTGGCAAATCACTTAGTCCACCCATCCCTTTGTCTTTTCACAGAATTAGTAAAGATCTTTAGCTTGAGGCTAGAATCAGACTCAAGCTGACCAGTCCTTGTCTCAAAGGGCTTTCTACAGTTAACTGCAATCAACTCCATAATGTTGATAATAATGTTCCCTCTCTTCTTAAAGTTTAAGTTGGAAATGTAAGAAAATGTAATGAAAATTTTATATCGTATCTCATTTTACATCCCCCCGACCTCCACCAAATCCAGAAAGAGTACAAGAGTCATCTCCTTTGTCTCTTTACATTTGAACAATTCCCACAACACTAAAACCACTTCACTGTTATGCTAAGACTTCTTCCTGCCTAGATTGCTACCTTGCCCCACCTTCTCCAATTCAGAAGAGGGAAAGGTGGGGCTAAAGGGAGACCTTGTTGGGTTTTCTACCAGCAAGTTTAAGAAGATACTGAAAAAGAGACCCTTCCTTCCTTCCTTCCTTCCTTCCTTCCTTCCTTCCTTCCTTCCTTCCTTCCTTCCTTCCTTCCTTCCTTCCTTCCTCCCTCCCTCCCTCCCTCCCTCCCTCCTTCCCTCCCTCCCACCTTCCTTCCTTCTTTCCTTCCTTCCTTTCTTCAATAACACAATAAATTTTGAGTATATAATTGTATATGATAAATTAGCATGTAGAAGACAGCTCTTTTTTGGTGAAGAGTTGAATTAAATGCATTACTTGCAATTTTATACATCTGATTGTTGGAAGCATTCTCCACAGATTAACTTGTGGCTCTATATATTACAAAGCTTTTTCTTTACAACACAGGATGAAGATGCTAGGGCTCAGAGGACTTGTTTCCATTATTATGCAACTTCTCACTCTGGAATTCATGTATCAATGCTGTATAGACTGGCTGGTAGACAGATGAGCAATTTCAACATTACCAGGCATGAGGGGAAGTGTGATGGAGAAGAAGCAGGAATAATACAATGGTTATAGCCAACCATGCTTAACTATATTATTTTGCAAATTTTATGAAAATACCTTCTATGAGAATAAACTGCAAGAGCTCCTGCCAGGGCCTTAAACAGACTGTGTCAGTGAAGGGCTTAAGCTTCATTTTCTTCATAATAGGTTCATTTTTGGGTATCAAAATATATAGAAGGAAAGATAAAACACCTTTGAAAGCCAGTCAAAACATATGAAAAGCCTAGATGGGCAAATATTTTTTATAATGACATTAAGATAGATAAATGAAATTGTCCAGATACATGCAAGCTTCTGCCTCAATGCATTTCCCCTGCACTGAAACAGACCTCAGTTTGCACTCCTACAAGGGCCTTATCCTCTGATGTCTCTGAACTACATTAGTGCATCAGATTCTTTTTTTTTTTTTGAGACAGAGTTCCACTTTTGTCACCCAGGATGGAATGCAATGGTGCAATCTTAACTCACTGCAACCTCTGCCTCCCAGGTTCAAGCAATTCTCCTGCTTCAGCCTCCCAAGTAGCTAAGACTACAGGCATGTGGCACCATGCCCAGCTAATTTTGTATTTTTAGTAGAGATGGGGATTCACCATGTTGGTCAGGATGGTCTTGAACTCCTGACCTCAGGTGATCCACCTGCCTCAACCTCCCAAACTGCTGGGATTGCAGGCACAGATTCTATTTTTATAGTTTTTTACTTTTGCCACAACCTCTCATCTGGTTTCTCCACATTACTTGGTAAACCTCTATGGTCCTGAGTTTTTTGACTCTGATCTGAAAGCTGTCCCTTTTCACCAGGTCACTTTTCCATCACCATACTTTTCAAAGCTGCTAATTAAGACAGATTTCCTAAGGTTCTAATGGAAGTGAAACTACAAATACTCTTTTATTATTATTATTATTATTATTATTATTATTATTATTATTATTTTGAGACGGAGTTTCACTCTTGTTACCCAGGCTGGAGTGCAATGGTGTGATCTCGGCTCACCGCAACCTCCGCCTCCTGGGTTCCGGCAATTCTCCTGCCTCAGCCTCCTGAGTAGCTGGGATTGTAGGCACACGCCACCATGCCCAGCTAATTTTTTGTATCTTCAGTAGAGACAGGGTTTCACCATGTTGACCTGGATGGTCTCGATCTCTTGACCTCGTGATCCACCTGCCTCGGACTCTTGTATTATTTAGTCATAATTATTTCTGAAAGAAAATCTAAATTTCTTGTTTTGTTTTCTCAGTCATATCACAACGTATTTGTTGAATTGAAACTGTGAACTTCAAGCCTCGTTTTCCAATTTGTTTCTTAAAGATGGGAATAGGCCAATGTTCTCACTGTTCCCTTGCTTTGATTGTGAGGCACTTTTGGACCTGAGCCAGGACTCTTGACATTTCTCCCTGTCCAAGGTCCGTTATGCAGGACCATGGTGAAGGATATGAGCACAAAGCCCTGGGGTTTTTATTTTCTTTTGTTTTTTTCTCTTTAAACTATAAATTGATTCTTGCTAAGCACATGAGGAAAGCAAGGACATAATAATACTAAGTGTGAAGAACTTAGCAAAAATTGCTGTTTATCTGTCAGAAAATGATTAATATAATTCAAAGGATGAAATGTGGAAGCATTAACAAGAGAAACAGTAACAACAGTGATTTTGCCTTAGGTATCAGAGACCCCCAAATACAGATTTTCTAAATCTATTAGAAAAAATAATTGCCTTAACATGAAAACATGTGCATCTAACAACTTTCTGGAATAATTATATTATCTGAGGAAACACATATGGTCTGTTTTTCTTTAAAGATGTTTATAAAAAATTCAAGATAAATGGTTAATAATCTTCTATCCTCGGGAATCCTATTTTTGTAATTCTTGATGCAGACAATTACTTTTCTTTTACACACACACACACACTTTAAATTCTGGGATACATGTGCAGAACATGCAGATTTGTTACATAGGTATTCACATGTCATGATGGTTTCCTGCACCCATCAACCCATCATCTACATTAGGTATTTCTCTTAATGCTATCCCTCCACTAGTCCCCTACCACTGGACAAGCCCCAGTGTGTGATGTTCCCCTCCCTGTGTCCATATGTTCTCATTTTTCAACTCCCACTTATGAGTGAGAACATGCAGTGTTTGATTTTCTGTTCTTGTGTCAGTTTGCTGAGAATGATGATTTCCAGCTTCATTCTTGTCCCTACAAAGGATATGAACTAATGTTTTTATGGCTGCATAGTATTCTATGGTGTATATGTGTCACATTTTCTTTATCCAGTCTATCATTGATGGGCATTTGGGTTGACTCCAAGTCTTTGCTATGGTGAGTAGTGCTACAATAAACATACGTGTGCATGTGTCTTTGTAGTAGAATGATTTCCAATCCTTTGGACATATGCACAGTAATGGGATTGCTGGGTCAAATGGAATTTCTATTTCTAGATTCTTGAGGAATCACCACACTGTCTTCCACAATTGATGAATTAATTTACAGTCCCACCAACAGTGTAAAATTTTCCCATTTCTCCACATCCTCACTAGTATCTGCTGTTTCCTGACTTTTTAATGATGGCCATTCTAACTGGCATGAGATGAGACGGTATCTCATTGTGGATTTGATTTGCATTTCTCTAATGGCCAATGATGATGAGCTTTTTTTCATGTTTTTTGGCCACATAAATGTATTCTTTTGAGAAATGTCCACATTCTTTGCCCACTTTTTGATGAGATTTTTTTTTTATCTTGTAAATTTGTTTAAGTTCCTTGTAGATTCTGGATATTAGCCCTTTGTCAGATGGGTAGATTGCAAAAATTTTCTCCCATTCTGTAGGTTGCCTGTTCACTCTGAGGATAGTGTGTGTGTAGAAGCTCTTTAGTTTAATTAAATTCCATTTGACAATTTTGGCTTTTGTGGCCATTGCTTTTTGTGTTTTAGTCATGAAGTATTTGCTCATGCCTATGACCTGAATGATATTGCCTGAGTTTTCCTCTAGAGTCTTTATAGTTTTAGGTCTTATATTTAAGTCTTTAATCCATCTTAGTTAATTTTTGTATAAGGTATAAGGAAGGGATCCAGTTTCAGTTTTCTGCATATGGCTAGCCAGTTTTCCCAACACCATTTATTGAATAGGAAATCCTTTCCTTGTTACTTGTTTTTGTCAGGTTTGTCAAAAGTCATTGTTGTAGATGTGTGGTGTTATTTCTGGGGCCTCTGTTCTGTTCCATTAACCTATATATCTGTTTTGGCACCAGTACCATGCTGTTTTAGTTACTGTAGCCTTGTAGTATCATTTTAAGTCAGGTAGCATAATGCCTCCAGCTTTGTTTTTTTAATTTTTTTATTTTTTTAAATTCTGTGAAAAAAAGTCAATGGTAGCTTGATAGGGATAGCATTGAATCTATAAATTACTTTGGGTAGTATGGCCATTTTCACAAATTGATTCCTTTTATCCATGAGCATGGAATGTTTTTACATTATCCTCATACCAAACCTGGCAGAGACACAACAAAAAAAGAAAATTTCAGGCCAATTTTCCTGATGAACATCGTTGTGAAAATCCTCACTAAAATACTGGCAAGTCAAATCCAACAGCACATCAAAAAGTTTATCCACCATTACTAAGTCAGCTTCACCCCTGGGATGCAATGCTGGCTCAACATACACACATCAATAAGCATAATCCATCACATAAATGGAACAAATGACAAAAAACACATGATTATCTCAATAGATACAGAAAAGGCCTTTGATAAAATTCAACATCCCTTTATGCTAAAAATTCTCCATAAGCTAGGTATTGATAGACTCTATCTCAAAATAATAAGAGCTATTTATGACAAACACACAGCCAATATCATACTGAATGGGCAAAAGCTGGAACCATTCCCTTTGAAAATCTGCACAAGACAAGCATGCCCTCTCTCTCCACTCCTATTCAACATAGTATTGGAAGTTCTGGCCAGGGCAATCAGGCAAGAGAAATAAATAAAATGTATTCAAATAGGAAGAAAGGAAGTCAAATGGTCTCTCTTTGCAGATGATGTGGCTTTATATTTAGAAAACCCCATTGTCTCAGCCCCAAATCTCCTTAAGTTGATAAGCAACTTCAGCAGAGTGTCAGGATACAAAATCAATGTGCAGAAATCACAAGCATTCCTATACACCAGTAGTAGACAGAGAGCCAAATCATAAGTGAACTCCCATTCAAAAGTGCTGCAAAGAGGATAAAATACCAAGTATACAACTTACAAAGGATGTGAAGGACCTCTTCAATGAGAGCTACAAACCACTGCTGAAAGAAATAAGAGAGGGCTTTTCTTAACATTTCTGAAGGACACATAAGATTGCGCAGACAGAAGATATTCCAGTAGATTTATTTTTATTCCTCAAGTATGAACATTTTATAGACAGAATCTTAGGAATTTCTGAACCTAAAAATATTTGTCTTCATGCCACCTGTTGAAAGGAAGTGCAAGCACATGTCTTGTAAGTGGCAGTGCTCTGAGGTGATGATGGTTGATCTGTGTTGATGGCTTAAGATTATTATATTCAGTGAGAATGAAATTACTTCTATTGAATTCTTGGAGGTAAATGACCAGACCAGAGAATTTTCTAGCTCTCAAGGATGGTTTCAGCAAGACAGCATCTAGGTAGAACAAATCATTATGGATAGTCAAGGATACTTTAAATCTGAGTAGTCAATAGCAGGTGATGGAGAAAAACAGCCATATAATAAGTGGTCTTATAAGCATTTTTGCTGCTCAAGAAGTGCCAATCACAAAGAAGTAATACTATTTTAAGAGTTAAAGTTACCAAAATATAGTAGAATGTATGTGTACTTCGGAATCAAATATGTATCATTTTGTGTATGTCACTAGTTGTGCAGCTTGTCATTTAAACTAGTTTTCTCATGTTTAACTAGAAGATGATAAGAAAACTATCTCAGAAGATTGTAGTATAAATAAAATGCAATAAGACATGAAGTTTTGCATAAATTATTGCATTTGTTATTCAATAAATGCTAGCTATTTTTTCTTTTCTGAAAACTAGGGAAAATAACTTCTATATAGGTTTCTAATGAATTCCAATTACAAAATTGAAAATAAGCATAAAATAATATCTTGTGCATCATATATGATGAAACATTAAATTACCTTTTGATCACGAATCTTTGTTTATTAATTTTACTGGCCCCAAAATGGCTATTAACTTGTTGAAAGTGGAGATATCAGATTCATCTTTTTATTTCCTGTGTCTAGTAGAGTACCTGAGACAAAGCTAGCAAATGCTGACTGATTAACAAATCCAGCTCTGTTATTAAAATCACCATACAACAGAAACTTGATAATGGTAAAGTTAACTGCCAGATACCAAATAAAGGAAAACAAGCTATTGCAAATAATAATCAGATAAAAAGTATTTATTCTGTTCTAGCACAGCATTATAAATATTGAAATGTAAATTAAAAAGCAGTAGGGCACACTTACATCTTGTTTCTAGTTTTTGCTGATAGCTGTATGTAATCAACTGTTATTGCTTTGATATCACCATATAACCTGTGTTTTGAGATTTCCAGATAAAACCAACTCTTCTTTCATTTGTTTTTCTTAAATTGCTCCAAATAAGAAGAAACTTCGGAATCTTATTTCTTGCTTTGAAATTTTATTTCTTGCATTTATAGGCCTTTGCAATAAAATTGTGTTAACTTATAATCTAACATACAATGGTTTCTCCTAGTGTTTAATAAAATGATATTAAGGGTAACTGGTACCATTTTCTCTAAAATTAGAAGGTAATATTGAATGGACACACAGTGGATACATTTTACATTCTGAAATGTATGCTTTGCTGAAGCAGAATGAATGCAATCAGTGTAATGGAAATGCCACACTAATGGCTCATTAAACATGGAAAGTATGCATAGATGAAAAAAGTCTCTGCATATGGTTTCAATTCACTGAAGGAAGCAATGAACTATAATGTAGAAAGAAAAGGAAAGCATACTTCTCTACATAAATATTCTTACTTCTGGAAGAGAATTATTTAATCAGGAATGTGACAGCAAGATTTCAACTATTGAAGCAGACAAATTTATATTTTAACTGATGGATCTGGCACACTTCTAAATATTCTTTTCTATTCTGTGTCTTCTCACATTGTTTCTATATATTTATTTTTGCAAAGTTCTTTAATCGATCAACACTTTCTTTTGTGATATGTTTTATTGCTCAGGAGGTGAAGTTTTTTCTATTTAAATGTTATGCTCGCTTATGTTTTCTCTTAAACTGTCATTTATACCACTGTAATTCACCCCAAAATATTTTAGTATATGATGTGAAATTCAAATCTAGCTTTACTTTTTTCATCTGTATTATGTTCAATTGTCCCAGAAACATATATCAAGTATTCCACATTCTTTACTGATTTGTAATGCCTACTTTGTCTTAAACCATGCAAAGCCCCCCAGTATCAATAGAAAGAGAGGGGAAGCAGATGATAACACTTTGCAGTGGGAAACAAAATGGATATTTTTAAACTCTTGTTTGTATTTGGACCTGTCACCTTCTCTGACATGTCAAACACCCTTATTTGGCATTAAATAGTGTAAGTAATTCTTTCCCTGACAAAATATATATAGGTACCCTCTTGAGCAAAACTTATAATATAGCCGTAATCATATCTCCACTGTTATCATCATCTTCATTGTGTTATTCTGCCTCTCCCTGATGCAACTCTAGATTATTCAGCATTGTTGCCAAGAGTTTGCTGTGGGTAGCTGATAACATTCATCTTCTTTTACTAAATCTTTCTAATATACAAGAAGATTTAAGACTATCACTGTAGTTAGAAGATTTTTCCTCTAAAATCTGCTTATACTTTTCCTAGCATGGATACCTACTTATTTGCCACATAAATATCTCTTAAAAAGTTAGTCACTCAATGCCCTGCTAATAGGAGTGAAGAAAGACACTGGAAACTAAAATTTTTTCTAATCAGAACATCATTTTTGTATAAATTTTGAGCTATTCGCACCACAGTTATTACAGTGTGCTTCCCTTAAAGTAAACATAAAAAATGGTATAATTTATTGTTTCAAATTAATAGGGTAATTTTAAATATGGTAAGTTTATCAAAGACATTACAGAAGTGTACTCCTTAAGATAACCCAAGAAATAATTTAAGAGCGTTTTACACTTATTATTTTAAAATGCATTACTCCTACCCTAATTTTAGTTGGAAGAGATTTATTAAAATTGGAATGATTGTACTGGATAGGACATGTAATTTTTGTTTGAATATTTTATTAGCAGTTCAGTTTGTGCAGTGTAGAATATAAGAGATAATTCTGATGAAGATTCATCATCACATAGCCTCTTGCAGTTAACATTAATACAAAATATTAAATGTATTAGTTACCTCAGTACACAATCACTAGTCAATAGATTGATAATTCACATCTTATAAAACCCTGGCCATTAGTGATGGGTTTGTATACTTTTTTACTGATGGGTTAGTATCCTTTTTTATTTCATATAGATCTTTTTTTTCCACTGATAGTGTTCCTCCTCTGAGTCCATTTTTATATTCAATCCTAGCACAAATGATATTAAAAATGAAACAGATCAAGGAGATCATTAAAATTCTAGCAGAGGTAAAGTTGTAATACAAGTTGGTTTAGAACCAAAGTGTTTTCTAACTTTCCCATTTGTTTGTTTTTACTTTATGTATAGCTTTGATATTAAAAATGAAGTTGAAGATGTAAACAATTCAGTTAGGAAACTTTCAGAGATATTCTGCACTGACCTACATTAGAGTCTATCTAGTGCATGACCATGGTAACATAAAATGCTTATGTAAGCATTTACAAGGCCCTTTTTCAAAAAGTCATCAACTTGCGTCCCCCGACTATTGCAAACATCTTGTTTACTCCTATTTATGCTCTACATTAGTTGAATTTGCCTCTTGCATCTGAGCATATCCTGCAGGTCTACCTTAGAAGAAAGAAAAATACTTCCTTCCACGTTGTGTTTTCAGCTGGGCTTGCAGCCAGTTGTATATTGCAATTTGCAATTATCTCCTTTTCCTGCTTATGCCGGCAAAGAGAAGGAAAATTTTTAAATATACCCTCTATTGAAAAAGTGTGGAATCAAAAAGCAGGCAGTATTATGAATACTTAATATATTATATTTCCTACTCAGGACATGTTCCAGGACTTTCCTTTTGGGATCTAGGTTTCTGTGTATAATATCCCCTTGAAAAATAAAGAAGTACAAGTCTCCTTGCTTGTAAGCAACTAAATGGCTGACATTCTGGATGAACGTTTTAATAGACTATTGTGTTTTGAGTAAATATAAATGGGATCACTGGATAAATGGATTTGGAAGAGTAATGAAACATGAATAGCACGAGGGAATTATCTCACAGGAACATTAAACTTAAGAGGATTTAACTGTATTCCCATTAAGAGAAAAAGATTAACATAAAATATGTACAGTCATGTGTAATTTAATGACAGGGACACATTCCGAGAACTGCGTCATTAGGAGATTTGTCATTGTGTGAGCATCATAGTGTACAGTCATGTGTTGTTTAACAACCAGGATATGTTCCAAGAAATGCGTCATTAGGCACTTTTGTCATGGTAGGGACATCACAGAGGATACTTACACAAACCTAGGTGGTGTAACCTACTACACACTAGGCTCTATGGTATATCCTATTTTTCCTAGGCTATAAATGTTTTCAGCATGTTACTGTAGTGAATAGTGTAGGTAAATGTAACACAATGGAAGAATTTACATATCTAAGCATATCTAAATATAGAAAATGTAATGCATTGTCCTAAAATGTTAGGATAGCTATGACTTTACCAGGTGATAGGAATTTTTCAGCTTCCCATCATATATGCAGTCTGTCCTTGACTGCAGCATTGTGTGACATATGACTGTCTCTCTATGTAAATTATATAGACCATTTTAGTCTCCATTTCACTCTATGAGAATATACCCTAAACGGTAAATGCAATTTAGTCTTAAAAACAAGTATACACAAAAGTATAGAGTACTTGTGCAAATTATTTCAAAGATTTCCAGGCCATAGGAAAAAAAGGTAAAAGTTTATTGCTTAGGTAGCCAGGGAAAAGGAGAGTGATAGGATCAATGGCAGTCTTGGGGTAGACAGTGAAATACTGAGAGCCTTTGAAAGTCATTAAAAAAGAATTGGAACCCGTTCTTCATGATGTGCTTATTTCACATTGCATGCCTGTATCAAAACATCTCATGTACTCCATAAATACATGCACCTACTATGTACACAAAGAAATTAAAAATTAACTAGAACAATTAACAAAGAATAATGAATTTATATGGGTGTACATAAATCCATGTGCATACAGCATTATAGACAATTTCAAGAATATGTTAATATAGTGAAATTATGTACGGTATTCTAGCTAAATTCTAAAGGTCATGCCTCAGTATAAATTCTGTACATCTAAATCATTCTTGATAGTTTTATTGATTAAGGGTGATAATATTGTTTAATTTACCAAGAATGCTGAATTATTTTAAATAAAATCCATGTATATAAAAATACACATATATAAAACATTATACATATGATTAAAACATACACATGGATTTATTTAAAATGATAATTCTTTATCATTTGTGATAAATGAAACTGTCATTCTTAATGAAACTATCAATAATAATTTATAGCATATGACTTCACTATATTAACATATTCTTGAAACCGTCTATTCATTTAGTTTCTACTACATGATGCAATTAGAGATTAATTAGAGAGGGACCAGAAACTAGCATTTACTGGGTCTCTGACATGTGCCAAAGGAGAATGGGCAGTTCAGGAAGGTGCAGCTGCCTTTACATGACAAAGGGAAGAAAACACTTTATTTAGAAAATGACATTTGATCTTCCTTGAGAAATACAAATAGAACCTATCCAGATGGAGGAAGGCAGTGAGCAATAGCATGTTTGAGCACATACTTTTGTTCTCACACATTATGTACCAAACATGGAAGAAAATTACACATCTAAATTTTTTTTCTTCACAACACATTTTTATGTATTTTAAGTTACAAGTTTTCTTAGCTATTTCCATCTGTCATATATAGCCTCAATGTTTATATATTTATATTTTGTTTGACACATAGTAGGTATCGGTTAAAATTAATTGAATACATGTCTGAAAACAAAGTTTCTCCTCATTAGGCTTCTTAATTTAAGCTTAAATTTAAAAATCCTCTTCTCTTCATTTTTCTTAGTTTAACTCAACACTAATAAAATTGCCTTTTCTATCATATTAGGTGTCTTTCCCCATGATTTCCACAGCTCTTTGAATTAGGTTCATGACTTTTATAACCTATAGTGAGAAAAGATTCAGATATTTTCTTATGGCCATGACTCTGCTCAAAGTCAGATACACAACCTAGAGTCAAGATGACACTATTTTAAAAAACTAATCATTTTTTTTTTTTAAAAAAAAAAAAAGAAGGCTGGGTGTGGTGGTGTGGTGGCTTATGCCTCTAATTCCAGCACTTTGGGAGGCCTAGGCATGCGGATCACTTGAGGTCAGGAGTTTGAGACCAGCCTGGCCAATATGGTGAAACCCTGTCTCTACTAAAAATACAAAACCTAGCCAGGCGTGGTGGTGGGCACCTGTAATCCCAACTACTTGGGAGGCTGAGGCAGGAGACTCATCTGAACCCAGGAGGCATTACAGTGAGTTGAGATCATACCACTGTACTCCAGGCTAGGCATTGCAATGAGACTGGGTATCAAAGAAGAGAGCAGGGGGTGGCGGGGGGAAGAGAGAGAGAAAGTGAGAGAGAGAGAGAGGGCAGGGGGAAGAAGAAGAAAGAAAGGAAAAGAAAAGAAAAGAAAAGAGAAAAGAAAATGAACTGGAATCACATTTCCAGGCTGGTTGTAAAATAGGAACAGCATACTTGAGCTAAAGCAAAGGTTTCAAAAAGGCTAAAGTCAAATGCACAGAATATGGAACTCAGATTGTCAAGCAGAGGTTAAAGTCAGAAATTATTAGAGAGACCTAGGGATTTCAACTTTAGGAATGCAAAGGCTGTCATAAGTAAGAAGAGAACAGGGGCTTCAACTCGTGGCTGTCACAGGTAGCATTTTTTTTCCTCTTGACCATGAGGCACAGGTTGTCCACTCACAAATAGTCTCATGCCACTTGGATATCTGACTCTCCTAGCCCTCATCTGCTCTTCTCACCAGTCTTGCCAGCCACATCTTACTGCTAATACATCTCCTTGTCCTAGGTTTTCCTTTACTTGCACTGAAAGTTCTCCTAACTTATAATGCCGTACCGAGAAATCAAATAAGTTTCTTTCCCTCCCTGATACACAACTACATTACAATTCTTAATAAACCCATTCAGGTCCAAAATATACATCCTTCTTTTTGAAGATGGAAACTATACTTTCTTTAAACATTCTTATTACTTATTTTGAGAATGTTTCTATTTTCTCAGTTTTAGCATTTCATGAGTCTTTGACAGCTGGGTCTCAGAGAGAGTCCAGTTAGGAACTGGACAGTCATCTTAAGCAGGCTCTGGATATCCTGTACTTTTCTGTGCAGTGCCTGTACTGATTAAACTATGACCTGTAGCTTTTCTTTTTACAGAGTTCCTGCTGGTCATTTGAAATATGATGCCACAGAAAAATTACTCTTTCTCCTGCAGTTTCTGTGAATATATTTTACGCTGCAGTAATTGTCATACAATGTATATAAGGATTAATCAAAAATGTATCAACAATCTAAGACCCATAGGTAAGAATTATAATGAAAATATTAGTTGTTCTTTATATCACTACAAACAATAGACAAATCTTTACATACAGGAAAACTCGCTATGGTTTTTCCAAGTTCTCAGAAATGTCTTAGTTCAATATTGCAATTTCAGAAATCTAAGGCTAAGGTTCTCCAGAGTTTAAATATGACATATATTTTTTTCCTTTTAGAAGATCCCTGTACATTTAATAGCCCAGTCACAAAGATACTGCCTATGTAGGTCTCCTTTACTTTTTTATTTAGATGGAGTCTCACTTTGTGGCCCAGACTGGAGTTCAGTAGCAGGATCCTGGCTCATTGCAACCTTTGCCTTTGGGTTCAAGTCATTCTCCTGCCTCAGCCTTCTGAGTAGTTGGGGCTACAGACACCCGCCACCATGCCCAGCTAATTTTTGTATTTTTAGTAGAGATGGGGGTTTCACCATATTGGCCAGGCTGGTCTTGAACTCCTGACCTTGTGATCCACCCACGTTTGCCTCCCAAAGTGCTGGGATTGCAAGCATAAGCCACCACACCCAGTTGGTCTGCTCTACTTTTGACCTCCAGCTGTGAGAGAGTCCTCAGGTTCTAGAGAGCAATCCTTTGCCATGTGCTAAAGAACACACTTTGCTACTCCTTTTGAATTCTTTGTCCTTTTCTAAATGTGCAGCTCTCACCAGCTCATTCTCTGGGCTTTAGAATGATTGGTTTTCCCCACTATTATTTTAGACAATTGCATTTATCATGAGAAATTAATCCTTGAGGGATCAATGATGCATGCTTTTCTCTGGCCCACAGGAACAAAACTATTATTCATTTTCCACTTGACATAAAGTGACCTGTGAACCCATTTACATTTTCATTCCCTTGCTGGCAGTAGCAGTGAAACTCATTGTTAGTTATCAGCTAATAATGACCCTTGCAGGCACAGCCACCACTGAGCCCAGGTAGCACTGCTTTTGGGGCAGGTCCTCTATGTGTCATAAAGAATGCAACCATTAGCCCACCTGTAGGGACCTAAATCACGCTGGTCAAGGTGATGGGTCTACCTATGTGAGGCACATTCACGATTTTCCTGTGACCTGTATTTGAGTGATAATGGTGTAACTAGAAGTAAAGAACTATGGGGGTGGATGGGCATTTGTGGTTGGAACTTTTCCATTTTCTCCCTACAGGTACATTTTTAAAAAATTTTATACCCTCTACTCCGAAAATTGTCTTCAGTCTTCAGTCACTGCCCCTGTATTCCATTCCATTATATTATGTCATATACTATGTGACTCCTGTCCCTGGAAAATTTCATGAGAAATGAGAAAGAAGAAAATATTGTCATGGTGGAATGACAGGCAGCTGATATTGTTGAGCTAGAGAATGCATGCAATGCTGAGCACAGCCATGAGTGCCAGGAATAGGGAAATGGATGACAGAAGACACAGTCTTCGAGGTGCTCATGGGCTATTAGGAAGTTGCAGCATGATCTCACCATCTGAAAATGAAAAATGAATCATTCTCTGGGGAATGGGCTAAATTTGACTCCTGAAATCACCATGGTGCCAGGGATTACGGTCTCTGAATCTGCGACAGACTCGGAGTGACTAATGAGCTGCTTGAGGTCACAGAGAGACTTAGGCAAGTCAAGACAATTAATGCACATTATCTTGGTTAAAACATAGAGAATGGTACTCCTGTTATGCAGTGGTTACTTTTTAACCTGTTTAGATAACTCTAAACACCGTATTTCTCCTAGATTTTATCATATTCTTTTTTATTCAGTATAATTTGTTTTTTAACATAAACTTGATCTTTACTGTTGTAAGATTCTTGGGAACAGAAAGACCATATGTTATTTCTTCTTTATATTCCCAGTGCATCGTTAAGAGCTTCCAAAACAATAGATTTTTTACTAAACAAGATAACAAATGAAAGAATGAGCAACTGTAGAGGGGTGTTTTCTGTACTTTTTTAACACATCCTATTTTTACGGTTGCTGATTCTGGTGTCACATATACACCCGGCAACCTGAGCTGAGTTCAAATTTGAGGGCAAAACACTTCTGACTAAGTAACTAATACATGAGATAATGTAGGCTTGAAGGTTCCTAAGTTTATCAACAAGGGAGTCAGCATATTTCAACCTACACTGGATAAAATATGACATTGAACTAAGAGACAAAAGACTACAATGAAATTAAAGTTAACATTATCCTTTTTTTTTTTTTTGTGACAGAGACTCGCTCTGTCACAAAAAAAAAAAAAAATTCTATAATGCAGGATCTTGGTTCACTGTAACCTCTGCCTCCTGGGCTCAAGCAGTTCTCCTGCCTCAGACACCTGAGTAGATGGCGGGCACCACCACACCCGACTAATATTTTGTTTTTGCTAACTGATGGGGTTTGCCATGTTGGCCAGGCTGGTCTTGAACTTCTGACCTCAGGTGATCCACCTGTCTCGGCCTCCCAAAGTGCTGGCATTACAGCATAATCCACCACCTCTGGCCAACATTGTAAAAGTTTAAATTAAGGACATCTTAAAGATAATTGAGTTCAACAATTCACTTTCACCTCGAACTGCTCTCCATAGATCAGGAGCTACTACAGATTGTGGGGGAAAACAGCCCTATTTCTAAAATGTAAAAAGTGAGCATGAAAATTGTGTTTGATGATGACTTTCAGGAGAAACAGTTAGTGTGCCTATGCAAGGTGATCCATGTGGGACAGACCAGGAATAGCACAAAGCACTTGACAGCTCACCAACAGGCACTGATAAGAAAATTCTTTATAAAGAGTTAGGCTACTGCAAAATTTAAGTTGACTTCTAAATAAAGAATTTAAATGAAATAAAAATTATGGACAAAGTGACTAGAAGTTCTCTGTAACGTATCTATTTCTAATTTAATTAACTTGATAATTATCTAAATTACTCTGAAACCTACGTTTAGTTTTACTTGTCTTTGTTCAAAAAATAATTCTTTTATCTAAAATGGCATGAATCTTCGCTTAATGACATAAAAATTAGTGAGTCTTAAAAATCTTTTATAGCTGGGCACAATGGCTCACACCTGTAATCCCAGCACTTTGGGAGGCCAAGGCGGGCAGATCACTAAGTCAAGAGATCGAAACCACCCTGGCCAACATGGTGAAACCCCATCTCTACTAAAAATACAAAAATTAGCCAGTCATAGTGCCCTTATAGTCCCAGCTACTCGGGAGGCTGAAGCGAGAGAATCACTTGAACTGGGAGGCAGAGGTTACAGTGAGCCGAGACTACACTGCTGCACTCCAGCCTGGCATCAGACAAACAAACAAACAAAAGTCTCTGAGAGGAAAGAAAAATGTCCTAAACGTGTGTTACTTATTTTACTTTCTAAATCGCAAAATGTGTTTTCATATTGCGTTTAAAGTGCCATGTTTAGTTTTGCCTTAGTCATTTTTAATATATCTCATTTAATAGATCAACGTTATATTCCCTTTTAACCTGCTCATTTCAGAGAATAAAAAACAATGTATTTAATAGTAACACAATTAATTCAGATATTTTTTTTTTTGCCAGCACAATGAATAGTGCCTATTAAGCCAGATTTAAAACAGGGCATGTTATGTAAAACACAAAATTTTATATTGTTGAAAAATTGATCTAGTGTTAAGTATTTATTTAGATTTATAAAAAATGTTTCATATTATCCTGTGTTATCACTAAGCAATTAAAGCACTGCTATCTGAGTAGAACTGCCTTGAATGTTGCATAGCTTATGAAATCTACATGGCTCAACATAGTAAGATTCTGATTTGCAAAGAAACAATCTGAAAGCTCATCTTCCCAGGCTGGAAGACACTGGTTTATTTCACTATATGGGGTAAGACAGGATTTTTTTTTTTTCTTATGTTGAGTGGATGCCTGTTGGAAGATTAGAAAACTCTGAGGAAGAGGGTTCTGAACAACAAGCCATCTCAATTTACTGAGCACCAGCAGTGGAGGCAGTAAATGAGAAAATCCACGAGTTTCATCTTGAGCTATTAAAGTCCTGTTTGAAATCCAAATCAGAATTGGAAACTTTCTTCACGGCCTTAGCCCACTATTTCTGAATTAAAATCACTCCATCATGGCTTTATTTTGAATACTGTCATCTTCATGAAGAGCCAAACCTTAGTGAACATTTAGAGAACAATAGAATTTGCTACAAAAGGCTACAAATATATGCAAAATTTCTAATCATTGTCACTTACTAATGGAGTTTATGTTTCTGTAAAAGAATAGCTTGTAATTAAGTTTTCTTTGAGGTTGTCTTTAAAACTGATTTGTTTACATTTAAATTCCCAGATGTCTTAATGGAAGATGGTAAAGTCCTAAAAGGTGTACACTGTGTTCAGTTTCTTGATACCGAGTACAGATCAATATGTAGGCAGCAGTGTTGGGCCTCTTACAGCACTAAAACTGACAAGGTGATATTAAGATAAAACATATAACCTCCTTTTAGTGTTAAAAAATCTTAAACCTGGAACTGGACTCAGAGGAAGGTTTTATGTAGAAACACATTTCTATGAGTGTAGAAATAGTTTGGGGCAAATGTTACATATTTGGACAGATGTTTCCTGAATCTCCCTTTCATGTACAGCAGGGGTTCACAGACTCTTTCTCCAAAGGACCAGTTATAAATATTGTAGGCTTTATCGGTCAGACAAATAATGTCAGTTTCTGTCTCTATACTGAAATCTGCCTTTGTGGTATGAAAGCAGCCATGGTCAATACCTAAGTAAACAGATAAGGCTGGTTGTGTAAAAAAAAAAAAAAAAAAAAAAATGTTGTTTGCTAAGACAGATGACTGGCCAGATTTGGTCTGGGGGCCAGAGATGACCAACCCCTAATACAGAGCATTGCGTTCAGAATCGTTTAGGAAATGAATTTATAAAAAACACTGCTACTCCCCTCCTGGAGCTTATCATATGACATAAACCAGAGAAGCTTATACATAAATACTTAATAAGTAAAACTTGAATATGCACAAGAGAAGAAGGTACATGATAAGAGTCATGTAAGAATGGAGGGAAGGTGGGCTCCATGTGTACAGAGGAGGGGGGCAATCATTTAAAACTAAAGAATTGCAGGTACTCAACGCTCTCAAGCAGCACCCTGATGAATGGAGACTGCCCCTACAGAGAAGAGAGCATAATGGAACCCTGGGAGAGCCATGTTCTTTCCACCCATGTCACAGTCTTTGGGCTGCTTTGCTCTTCTTCTTCTTATTTTTGAGGCGGAGTTTCACTCTTGTTACCCAGGCTGGAGCGCAATGGTGCGATCTTGGCTCACCGCAACCTCCGCCTCCTGGGTTCAGGCAATTCTCCTGCCTCAGCCTCCTGAGTAGCTGGGATTACAGGCATGCGCCACCGTGCCCAGCTAATTTTTTGTATTTTTTTTAAATTTTTATTGCATTATAGGTTTTGGGGTACATGTGCAGAACATGCAAGATAGTTGCATAGGTACACACATGGCAGTGTGTTTTGCTGCCTTCCTCCCCTTCACCCACACTTGGCATTCATCCCCAGGCTGTCCCTCCCCAGCCCCCACCGCTGTCCCTCCCCCATTCCCCCCAATAGACCCCAGTGTGTAGTAGACCCCCTCTCTGTGTCCATATGTTCTCATTTTTCTCACCCACCTATGAGTTTTTGTATTTTTAGTAGAGACGGGGTTTCACCATGTTGACCAGGATGCTCTCGATCTCTTGACCTCGTGGTCCACCCGCCTCTGCCTCCCAAAGTGCTGGGATTACAGGCTTGAGCCACCGTGCCTGGCCTGCTCTTTTTTAAATGCAGAGTAAATAATCATATCACCGTCTTATGGAGGATAATGCTGAGGCTCAGTGTCAGACAAATCACCAGAGTCAGAACTCACCTACAGGTTTTTCTTACTTCAAATCCCTCAGGATTTTACACAATACCATCCTTCAGGGCATTCAGACAAGGCACCTTAAGTTTCATTTTTCTTGTATGGCATACTCTCTAGCCTAATTAAATACATTGGTTGGAATAAATAGCAGTAAAGGCTGAAAATGTTGGGTACAAGCAGAAGTTAGATGGTTTGGAATGCAGGGATGTTTCAAGTTTAGGTAGGATATAGAAGAGGACCCTTCAAAGTTTTTAAATATGGCGTAAGATAATTAAAATGATGATTTATAGAGAGGTGAATCTGCTGAAATGTCCAGGCTATAGAAAACCATTATGTAGTGCTTGACTAAATTTTGTTCAGAGTGATAATGACTAAGAATGAGACACATAATGTAAACAGGTATGTGAGGGGTCCCACACTCTTGAGTACAACAGGTGTCATTTGCATGAATATACACATGAGCATGGTTTTGAAAAACCTTATGCTAGACCAGCAAGAATTTCTTTATTATTATTATTATGCTTTAAGTTCTGGGGTACATGTGCAGATCTTGCAGGATTGTTACATAGGTATACACATGCCATGGTGGTTTGCTGCCTCCATCCCCCCTGTCACCTACATTAGCTATTTCTCCTAGTGTTATCGCTCCCCAATCTCCCCACCCCTTGCTATCCCTTCCCTAGCTCCCCACCCATCAACTGACCCCAGAGTGTGATGTTCCCCTCCCTGTATCCATGTGTTCTCATTGTTCAACACCCACTTATGAGTGAGAACATGTGGTGTTTGGTTTTCTGTCCTTATGTCAGTTTGCTGAGATTGACAGTTTTCAGATCCATCCATGTCATGCAAAGGATATTGATTCATGCTTTTTTATGACTGTATATTATTCCACGGTGTATATATGCCACATTTTCTTTATCCAGTCTATCCTTGATGGGCATTTGGGTTGATTCCAAGTCTTTGCTATTGTAAACAGTGCCGCAATGCACATACATGTGCATGTGTCTTTATAATAGAATGATTTATAATCCTTTGGATGTATACCCAGTTATGGGATTGCTGGGTCAAATGGTATTTCTATTTCTAGGTCCTTGAGGAATCACCACAGTCTTCCACAATGGTTGAACTAGTTTACACTCCCACCAACAGTGTAAAAGTGTTCCTATTTCTCCATATTCTTTCCAGCATCTGTTGTTTCTAGATTTTGTGATGATCACCATTCTAACTGGTGTGAGATGGCACCCCAATGTGGTTTTGGTTTGCATTTCTTTAGTGACCAGAAATGAGGAGCAGTTTTTCGTATGTTTGTTGGCTACATAAATGTCTTCTTTTGAAAAGTGCCTGTTCATATCCTTCTTCCACTTTTGAATGGGGTCATTCGTTTTTTTTTCTTGTAAATCTCTTTTAGTTCTTTGTAGATTCTGGATATTAGCCCTTTATCAGATGGATATCTTGCAAAAGTTTTTTCCCATTCTGTTGATTGTGGGTTCATTCTAATGATTATTTCTTTTGCTGTGCAGATGTTCTTAAGTTTAATTAGATCCAAGAATTTCAGTCTTCCAGGTATCTCCTCGAAAGTATCATTATGGTTTTCAGAGGTAACCATTGGCATCAGTTTTGACTCTCCTGTTCCACTGCTGTTAGTGAAGTGGAAGTGCATGTCACCTTTGTGGCTGGACACCACAATTTCTGCTCCCCAGAGAGCACCACAAAGTGCTCCTTGAGCCTTTCTAGTTGGGTCTAAAAGTGGAAACATAAATCATTTGGGATTGTCATTATCCTGGTACAAAACTTCTGCCTTAAGCCACATCAATCTCACTCTTACTCCTTCTGGTCTTAGTGTAACCTGACAGATATGACATGATAGGAAAATATTTTCCACTCATCTATATATCCTTAATGAAAGGCACACATTTTCTGGGCCCAATGGGTTATCACTGATGCCTGTGCAGTATTTCCCACTTAGATACACACTCTTAAATAAAAATTCACATATAACACGGAAGTCTCTTGCCAGGGAGCATTCATTGTGCCCAAGAGCTTAGGCTGTGCCCAGAACCAGCTGCCTTCTTTGATGTAGGCTTTAGTGTGAATGTGATTCACTGGTTTAAACTCCTTTAATATCTGCAATCTGGCATCCATTTAGGGCCACTCAATCCACCGGATGAATATTTGTATCTTGGAGCTACCATTGATGGTTTCAGCCCCAGCCATTTCTCCTACAAATGATTCTTAGGTTCCTGCCCTAAACAGTATAAGCAAGTATACAGGGAAGATGGGGAATGACGAATACAGGCATCCAATTCACCAGTGCAAAGGCATTCAGGAAGAGATGATGCTTGATTATTCATTAGCAGGGTTTGAGCTTCAGATCAACCAGATCACATACTGTAACAGAAAAACCTTTTCTGTGCTCTTGCTTTAGCAATATCCAAACTCAGTATCTAGTACAGCCTAAATCTATCATATACTAAATAGTGTAAAAGAGGTATTTAATATATAATCTTAAAAAAGTTCTGAGCAATTCACACTGAAACAAAACCAATGGTCACAAAAAAATATGGTAGCTCATATTTGATTCACTTGGTGGTGGAGCACAGGCACCCAAAAGGCAATGAAGGATTCCATAGAATATACATGATGATGCTTGAGTGAAAGGAAGGGGAAAAATCTTTAATGACCATGGAGGATCAAAGTTTAGTGATCAAGTTTTGTGTGTCAGACACCTTGCTAAATGTTTTTACATTGGACCTCAGTTAATCTTTATTATGAGCCTATGTATAATAAATTATTGAATAACTTAAAGGTATCAGGTGAAAAATGATTTTATTTGTTCTTTAATAATTTTTATTGATGTAAACTTCAGTAACATTATTAAATATTATATGTATATGCAGATAACCTATGTATTTCCTTACTAGCAAAACTATATTCTTGAAATAAAAATTAATACTGAACAAAGGCTTTTTTCCCTGAAATCTTATTGTACAAAGGGAGAAGACTCTCCATAAATGTTGACCTCTGACAAAAGCTTAATTTATCCAAAAACATTTGATAAACATCTATTGTGTACTTAAAATTGGAAAGGCTTTCTTTTGAGGAAAAAATACAAAGGCCCTATATTTGTTCTCAAACACTAGAGATATGGATAATAGATGTCTGTATCTGAGAAAAATGGAAATATAAGGGATATCTAAGTCCATCTGGGCTGCTAGAACAAAATTCCTTAGACTTGGATAGCTTACAAACAGCAACAAATATGGATCTGTCACAGTTCTGGAACTGGGGAAGTCCCATCTCAGGTTGCCAGCATAGTCAGGTTCTGCTGAAGAGGCTTTTCTGGGGAGGGTTCTCTGGTGAGGGTCCTTTTCTGGTGCAGATTGCCAACTCCTTGTTGCATCCTTGTATGGAAAAAGAAGAGAGGGGTCACTCTCTGGCCTACTGTAAAAGGGCACTCATTCCATTTGTGAGGACTCTGCCTGCCCGCGTGACCTAATCACTTCCCAAAAGACCCCACCTGCTAATAACCGCAACTGTGAATATCCACCTTGGAGATTTGAACTACAATATGTGAATTTTGCATTCAGACCATAACAAGGAGTATATTTATTACTTATCTAATACTCTGTTTTAATCCTAAGAAATCTATATCATGCATCTCCTTTGATGCTGGAATAATACATTTTAAACTTCATGCATTTTCCAATATGTGCTATTTTAATTCCATCTGTGCTTAAATTTTCTTAGTGACATGAGTAAAGCCTTGACATGTACACTTGTTAAAATGGCCTCTTGAAGATGGACTAGATAACAAGCTAAAATTAATGGTCATTGTAATATTGAGAAAGAAAATCATCCTTGAAGACAATTAGATGCCAAATGAATTAGCACACAGCATATTAACACAAATATGAAGTCAACAAATAGGGTTTATTGATCTTTAATAATTTTAATAATTTATGTAGATTTTAGTAATGATACTATATACTATGTACATATACAGGTAGCCTAGTATTTCATTTAAAATCAATACAGAAGAAAGCTTATTTCTCTGAAGTATTTACAAAATGCACAATTTTAATTTTCAAAATTTAACATTTGTCTTTTATTTTAATGGATATTTATAATGTTCAAGTATGTTGTTATATGTACAGAATGGAATACATAACACAAAAGAATTATTTATTATCTGTATATGACCCTGAACTGCATTAAAGACCATATAAAGTAGGTCATACAATTTTAAATAAGCAATAGTCATATAATAAATTTTTTCACATATAAAATAAAAATATTGGAGATTGATGCTGCTTCTGCCCTTGTGGATGGGTTATTCCCCGAAGCCTCTGTCAATTCTTTAGCTGCCTTGAGTCTTGTAGCTTAGTTATAAAGAAAAGCTTGGAGGTAAATGTTCTGCAGTATTCAAAAGGCTTCCATGAACAGAATTTAATACTTGAAAACCTTTCATTAATGTATTTGCAAATAGTTATGTTGGGTTGGAATATGAAAGAAAACTTGGTTGATTTGGTTGATTTTCCTAGCTCATCAGTTTTGAGCTTATTTTAACTAACATACCTCAGTCAGAGGCAATAATGAATTAAACACACAATGTTTGAGCTGTGCTAATACTGTAGCAACTGATCAAATGTGGTTGTATAAATTAGAAATTCACATTAAGTTAAATTAAAAATTCTCTCTCTCTCTCTTTTCTTTCTTTCTTTCTTTCGTGGACTTTTGCTCTTGTTGCCCGGGCTACAGTGCAGTGTTACATCCTGGCTCACTGCAGCCTCTGTTTCTCAGGTTCAAGCAATTCTCTTGCCTCAGCCTCCCGGGTAGCTGGGATTACAGGCATGTGCTACCAGGCCCAGCTAATTTTGTATTTTTAGTAGAGCTGTTTCACCACGTTGGCCAGGCTGATCTTAAACTCCTGACTTCAGGTTATCCACCCACTTTGGCCTTCCAAAGTGCTGAGATTACAGACGTGAGCCACTGCACCTGGCCCACACTGGTTATATTTCAAGCACTCAAGAGATACACATAGTTTGTGGTAACTAATGGATAATGCAGACATAGGTAGAACAGTTTCATTCACACTGAAAGTACTATTAGCCGGTATTGTTGTAAGATGTATGATAACCTCCTTTGCAATTATATTTAGTCAAGAGAGAGCAAGTGTAATCTAAAGTCATTAGAGTAATATTGATTTTTAAATAATGACTAAACACTATTGGGATAATAAACCTATGTTAAAGTTTTCCTGATTATATCAATACCATCATGAGATATAGTCCAAAGATCCACTGTGAGATACTTTATGGAAACTAATTTTTAACTAAAAAGGGATGATATGTGAACATTCATAGCTTAATAAAAATTATAGTTAATTGAATAGTAGCCTGCTATCATAAACATGGTTGGTTAATTTCTTGGTATCCCTCTTATATTCTTCCCAACTGGTATTATTCATGTAGTTTCTGTGTGGTTAATTCCAACTGGATTTCCAAGATGAACCCCCTTTTCTTTATTTTATTTTTTTACTATATTTTAAGTTCTGGGGTACATGTGCAGACTGTGCAGGATTGTTACATAGGAATACACATGCCATGGTGGTTTGCTGCATCCATCCCCCTGTCATCTACATTAGGTATTTTCCCTAATGTTATCTCTCCCCAGTTCCCCACCCTCTGCTATCCCTCCGCTAGCTCCCCACCCCCTGACAGGCCCTGGTGTGTGATGTTCCCCTCCTTGTGTCCATGTGTTCTCATTGTTCAACACCCACTTATGAGTGAGAACATGCGGCATTTAGTTTTCTGTTCTGTTGTTTGCTGAGAATGATGGTTTCCAGTTTCATCCATGTCCCTGCAAAGGACATGAACTCATCCTTTTTTGTGGCTGCATAGTATTCCATGGTGTATATGAGTCACATTTTCTTTATGCAGTCTATCATTGATGGGCATTTGCTTTGGTTCCAAGTCTTTGCTATTATAAACAGTGCCACAATAAACATATGTGTGCATGTGTCTTTATAATAGGGGTGAGCCCCCTTTTCTAAATGGAGTAATCATAATCTCTTCCCTCTGCCACAATCATGACATCATGAATATAAATTGAGCTCAGGCCCCAAATCCTACCATGAGTTGCATTCCTCCCATGCTGCCACTTGATTAATCGGTGTGAAAGGGCTTCATATGTCGAAACAAAGTGAAATCTAGCAGTTTTGCTGGGGGAGACTGATTCTCACTTTTACCAGATGCTGGTGTGTATGGACTGAGACCCAGAATAATCACAGTTATGTTGTTGCCCTAGGAAGTGCTAGCCTGAAGATGAAGACATATAGAGGACAGGGGATGAGAGCATCACACACTGCCACTAAAAATCAGTTACTTATTTACATTTAACTATAGATGTCAAATTTTGACTTGAATTATCTGTTATGTAAAGCCAAAATTATTGTGACACTCTTAGGTATGTGATGGCTTATAGGCAAAGTTCTCTCTCCAAACTGGAAATTAATAACCTTATTTGAATGCAGTATTCACATTCAATTTAGTAAAAGTGTATTGATGTTGGTACATTTAAATTGCAAAATAAAAAGAATAAATTTACTCTTTAAAAGCAAGAATGGGGCTGGGCACAGTGGCTCGCACCTGTAATCTTAGCCTTTTGGGAGGCCAAGGAAGATGAATAACTTGAACTCAGGAGTTTGAGATCAGCCTGGCCAACATGGTGAAATCCTATCTCTACTAAAAGTATAAAAATTAGCTGGGTGTAGTAGCGAGCACCTATAATCCCAGTTACCTGGGAGAGAAGCGCTTTAACTCGGGAGGCAGAGGTTGCAGTGAGCTGAGATTTTCTGGGTGACAGAGAGAAACTCTGTCTCAAAAAATAAAAATAAAAAAGAAAAGAATACAGAGTATTATTCACCACATATACATCTATTAACTTCTATTAATTTAATAAACAGTGTTCAAAGTCTCTGGTTTAGGATAGAACAGAAGTAGATATTTTGGTAACAGCTGAAAAATTGACTCTAAAGGAATCACAAGGAAAGAGAATACAGAGTAAGTAAAACAGTAGCTCACAGCCCGGCCTGGTGGCTCACACCTGTAATCCTAGCAATTTGGGAGGCTGAAGCAGGTGGATAACTTAAAGTCAGGAGTTCAAGACCAGCCTAGACAACATGGCAAAACCTCATCTCTATTAAAAATATAAAAATTAGCTGGGTGTGGTGGCAGGCACCTGTAATGCCAGCTACTGAGGAGGCTGAGACAGAAGAATAGCTTGCACTTAGGAGGCGGAGGTTGCAGTGAGCCAAGATCGAGCCACAGCACTCCAGCCTGGGCGACAGAGTGGGACTCTGGAAAAAAAAAAAACAGTGGCTCATAATTCACAGGCATTCTGTTAGGACAGGTGTGAAGTATAGTCAGTTTGGGATTGTAATCAGGGTCCTTAACTGAAAGATGTAAGGGAAACTGAGATGCTTTACCCCTCCCACCCTAAACACACATAGACGATAACAGCGGTGACAAATTTCAAGATGAAATTAGAGCTGTGCTTCTCCCTCTCCCATATCAAAATTAGGAAGGTTTTGTTTTGAGATGCCAGAGCACACATCAGGGGACATACGCCTTCCTCAATAGACATTTCAGATATTTTAGAGAGCATATGGATTAGGAGGTTGAAGTTCAACAATAGTGTTTGAAGATACGTGGTTTCTAGCAGAGGAATGAATATGGCATTTTTATCAACAAACCTGAGGGAAGGGTGGGGAGACCGATGATCCTGTAAGGGACCTAAATTTCTTATCTTTCATGGCATAGAGTCACCCACTTAAAGTCTGATGATGATGAGCTAAGAAAGCAGTGTGTAGTTACTGAGGCATCATTGTGGACACAAACAGGAAAAGAAAATCTGAAAACAGGAGCCCTTCAAATACAATTTGAAATACGGTGCCAAGTTCATTGGAAATTTGTTAGTTCAAGTGGTGAATTAACCTAAAAATATCACAGAGGCCAGGTGTGAGGTAAAAACACAAACTGTTTTCTGCTCCTCTCACACTACAACTGTGGACACAGAAGGCTTCTGTGTGTGGGAGTTTCTCACCATGTACCAAGCAAGCAGTCAGTTCTGCAGTGGACACAAGCTGAGTGTCCTCCAGCCCAGTTCCAGTCCAATCCTGTCTACCTGGAGAGAGCCTCAGATCCCACAGGGTAAGGGCCCAGTCCCACAGGACTGCCCTCCACTTCTGATGCCAATCACAAGCCCCAGGCTCTTTTGCCTGTGCTTCTGACTGACCAGCTATGCATCAGGGATGCCACCACCCCCTCTTGGGGTTTGATTAATTTGTTAGAGCAGCTCCCAGAACTCAGGGAAAGACTTATGTACATTTTCCAGTTTCTTATAAAAGACATGACAAAGGATACAGATGAAGAGATGTACCGGATGAGGTATGCAGGAAGGGGCGTGCAGCTTCCATGCCCTCTTTGGGGACATCACCCTCCAGAAACCTCCACGTGTTCAGCTGTCCAGAAGCTCTCTGATCCATGTCCTTTTGGGCCTTTTATGGAGACTTCATTGGACAGACATGATTGAAGCATGGAGAAATGTGATTAGGCATAAAGGATATGATCTAGTCCTAATAGACTTGGCGGGGGAAACCCAGCAAAGCCTGTCCAGATTCTTCTCCGCCTCTCTGTGCAGTGTTCTTCTCTCCCATGAAGGGGCCAGGACTCCTGGAATGGGAGCCTATGCACAGCAATCAGACAAGGCAGATCAGAGAATTTCTTTATAGCCAACTTTAAGACAGAAAAGTGGAAGAAGATTCCTGCCCTGGGGAGAAAAAAGTGGATAAAAGGCAGGGAGGAGAAGGGCAGAGAGGGAGTCTGTTTTCTGAGGCCTGCTCCTGAGGCCTAAGGAACCCCGATGTCATAACAAAGGCTATGGAAATTAGAGCCAGAACATAGATGAAAACACATATATAAAAAACATAATCTAATAATGTACAAGGGAGGAGAAAACTGTTGTTTATGACTCAATGTAAAACTTGCAAAGAGAGAGAAATGAGTGAAGAGTAATACTTCAATCATTCTTCTGTCTTGGATAACATAGGCTCACACACACACACACACACACACACACACACATACACACACAGAATCAGGATCAGAAGGAAGGAGACATCAAGATACCATATGTGCATAGATGGACTACCTGTCAGAATGAACAGAAAAGGAGAGGAATAGAAATGTAAGAGAATACTAACAGTTATTCCAGTAGAGAACAAAACTATATAACTATTGAGTGATCGTACATGGAATGGTTTTAGAAGACTCTCAGGAAGAATCCACTGTCCTTGATGGCCTGTTAGCCCCTTTTGCCACATGTAAGCACTAACACTCTGAAATTGAAAGATTATAACAGAGGCAGTGTTGAGACCAAAGCTAAAATTGTTGAATACATGGTCATGACAGAGTAAATTAATTATTTCCCTTTATTAAATGTTTTAATAAACAAATAATATGCATTGAAAAACTGGCATTTCACATGGAACATTCTCATAGATACCATATTTTATAATTTTTAAATTTTTGTATGTATTTATTTTGGTGAACAAGTGAAAACGGCAATTGTCAGTGAACTTCCAAGCGAAATGCCTTTTCACTGTCTGAGTTTTAGATCTTCAAAAGCTGAAATGAGTGATCCTGTCAAATTGTGTGGGTTGGTATGGAAGAGAGATAAGTAAATAAAACTCCACTATAATGATTTGTGTGGTACCACACACATTAGGCTTAAAAATAAAAAGGGATTGAAGACTGTGCAAAGAAATGGACTTTTTTACAAAGATGAGTTAGGAGTAACTATAGAAAAGGTCTTAAATGACTGCAGGCAGTGAAGCAAAAAACACATTCCCTTGCTGTTTCTTTCTGCAGAATGACACCCTAGACCAGGCTATTAGCTGTGGAGAGGAGCCCTTTAGAGTTCACCAAACAACTTAATTTATATTTTACCCTTTCAGCTAAGACATTTAAGCTATTCTTTGAAATTTTCTCATAATTTAACTATTTAAAAATTCAATTACTTTTGCAATATCAAAACAGATCTGTTTTATAAGGGATTTGCCATCACTTGCAGTGAGAGGGTGGTTCAGTGCTTCACCAAAGATTGTGGCCAGTTGATCTGGTCTTCAGCCCGGCACTGAGCCAGGCTGCACATGGAGGGCACAAGCTGATTATCGCCAGCCAAAGGACCCTTTGAAATGACACCAGGAAAGCCTGTCCCATTCAGTAAAATGACATTTCCAGGAGTTGGAATAAGGCTAAACTACATGGTCTGCGAAGTTTCTTCTAAGTAATATCTAAAGCATTGGGAGTCTAGCCTTGGAAACATATTTATCAAAAGACTATTTAAGAAGGGGAGATTTTTCAGTCCTCATTATGTTCTCTTTCTCCTTTTCTCTAGTTAAATCTATGTATTTCTCAGGATTTGGACTCACTTTGCTAAACCTGGGACTCAGAATTAATAGGCATGAATGTTTGTCCAAACCTAGGTAATCAACAAGATCATATATATATATTAAATACATATAACTCTCCTCTTGCTGTTTTACTAAATATATATTTATTAATAAAAATGGGCATTACATGTTAATTTCTGAAGACCCCAACATAAATAAGAAAGTATCCAACCTTTCAAGTAGCTCTCAGTGCATTGGGGAAAATGAGTGAAAAAAAGTAAATTCTACTCTAGTATTAAAGCAAGAGTGTCAATAAAATTTGTCACAATAGAACACAGATCACTTTTAAAAGTTTGAGATTTTTGACTAGAGTTAATTTATGGTTTAGATATACCTCCTGTGAAAGTTCTGAAGCTCATACTGATTTTCTAGATTTGGACAAAACATTCATGCCTGTGAACTCTGAGTCCCATTTTTAGCAAAGTGAGTCTAAACACCTGAGAAATCAAGTGACTTTCCCCCAATCATTGATTTTGTTAGTGCTAACAATTTGAAGGTCTCCTTAACTCTTCTGTCCTCTCAGTTCTTTCGTCTAAATGTTGCCCAGTGTATTTAAGAGCTCAAAAACCCAAGTTCTTCCCACAGCCAGTTTCCTTTCTGCTTCCCTGGCCTTGTCTTATACTGTGTATGATAGCCATGCTGACCGCCTTCTGCTTTTACAAAGATTGCTGCCTCTTTTATACTCAATGTTACCCTCTTCCTAGAATGCACACTCACACTTTTGTGTGGCTGGATCCTTATTATCCAGATCTTGTCTCAAATTGTCTCCACAGAGAGTGCTTTATTGATACCCAAACTAAATAACAACACCCTTGCCCCAGAGTTCCATTTCATTCTGTTTTCCATTATTACAATGTAAGATTTCATAGCCTTTCTCTCTGTAATTATTTTATTTGTTTATTATCTAAATTCTTCTACTTGAAATAGGTCCATGAAAGCAGGGTATGGTTTCTCTGACCTTTTGTCTCCAACACTCTGACCAGTATTGAGCCATGAGTTCTTAAAGAATATTTGTTGAAGAAATAAATAATTCTACTTCCCATAAATTATGGAAATGGTAAAGTAAATCTGTCTAAATATTATGAGGTCACCAAGTAGGGTACATTTGTAAAAGGAAGAAACAATAACCATGTAAGCTGAAAATTCTATATTATTGGCTCCTTATAAGAGGAATTTAAAAGAGAAGTCTTTTTTTATATTTAAAATACAAATCAGATGAGAAAGGCATAAGCTTTTCACATATTTTGTGAATGTTTAGTTTAAGTTATGTTAGGTTGGTGCAAAAGTAATGGCAGTTTAGCCATTAAAGGTAATGGCAAAGCCACAATTACCTTTGCACCAACATAATAAATGAAACCTTTTTCCAGGTGGGTGTCGTAGTTCATTAGTAATGCTTCTTCTATTAGGTTTGAAGTCATCGATATTGCTCAGAAAAAGAAAAGGGCGCAGGACAGAGTTTTGGAGAATATGATGAGGCAGAAGAGGATGAAAAGAAAAAGCCAGAAAGATTAATAGGAAATGAGGAGGATAGGGAGATGTGGCAGTGTTGGTGGGGGTTACTTATATAGTTCCAGTAAAGAAAACAAAGGGCAAAACAGAATTTCAGAAGGGGGCAATCAATCACCACTATTAATGCTATGAAAAAAACGAATACAGGTAAGGACAGAGCTATATGTACCAGTGTAACTCAAGCTGCTGTAACACATAAATCCTTGATTGACAGTGGTTTGCTCAGTGGAAGGTTGATTCTCATGAGCAGAACAGTCCAGGTGACCTTGATTTGCAGGGAGCCTTATAATAATCAGAGACCAAGTATGATAGTTGGTTTTTTTGTGCCACGGGATATAACGGGATACCTGACAGTGAGTAACTTACAATGAAAAGAGATTTAGTTGGCTCTGCAGACTGTACAGTAAATGTGGTACCAGCATCTGTTTCTGCTGATGTCCTCGAGTAGTTTCCAGTCATGGCGGAAGGGGAAGGAGAAACGGATGTGTCATCTGGCAAGAGAGGAAGCAAGATGGGAGGTACCACGCTCTTTGAAACAACCAGATCTAGCATGAACTGACCTATCACCAAGGCAACTGCGCTAATTACAATCCCTTGTAATCCAAACACTACCACCAGGCCCCACCTCCAACACTAGGAATTATATTTCCACATGAGATTCTGAGGAGACAAACATCAAAACTATATCACCAGGTTCCTTCCTTCTTTTGGACCCCATCCTATTTTAGAGTTCCAGAGTCCCCTGCATTCAGCTATTGAGTGGGGAAAAGAGACGAGAGAAATTACAACTGCTTTATCTACCCCTTAGCCTAGAAATTGGATGCATCACTTCTACTCATGTAGGCACAAGGCCCCACGGCTGTGCAAAGGAGTCAGTAGATGGACAGCTATTTCTTGGATATGTTTATGGTATGGAAGGAGAAGCAGAAAGAATGATGGCAGTGATTCAGTTTCCGGGATAGTTTAGAAATTTGTGCAATGAAGTCATTTTCACTTCATAAATACAGATCGATCTTCTAAAAATATAGGACTACGTGGTAATTTGTGTCTGTTCCCAAAAAGTTATAACTTATTAGAAAAAATAAGATTTACAAGTAAGTTATGTTAATTCAAAGCTATTTCTGATTTATTCACGTAAATTTTGGGTTAGAAAAATAGATGAGAATGAGAGAAAACAAGTACATGTGTATTACTAACCCAGCAATAATGTAGACTCTTTTTGCTGCTACATTTTTCCATTTTCAAAATAAGCTTTCATAAATTCTCATTCTTAGATCAAACTCTGCTGTTGATTGAACTACTTGTGTGTGAATGTATCTTAGTGTGATATTTAGCCCATTAAAAACCTAGTACGGATATCTTAACTAAAATCCTTTATTCATAAGTTACACTGATTTCCATTTTTTTAATCTCAAAATAATATTTTAGTTTTATTATTGGATAAACGACGTGTATTATGGCTTAGAACACTTTAAAATTATTTCAGAAGAGGTTGCAGGGGAAGAAAAATCCAGAAAAGTGGAACATTTTCATGAATCATTAAGTTACTGATTTTGGAGGGGAAGAGATGTTTAGAAAAGGCTTGAAATAAAGCTATTAGACTTACTTTGACTATTTTTATTTCTAGTGAAGTAGATGAAGATGATATAAATCAAGAGTTAGCATACTTTATATTGAAAAGGTCAGACAGTAAATAATTTAGGGTTTGCAGAACACATGATCTTTGCCACAAATAGTCAAGTATGCCATTATAGCATTAAAGCATAGAGACAGGGAAAAAGCATAAACTAGTGAGCATGAATGTATTTCAACAGAACTTTATTGATTGACACTGGACTCTGAATTTCAGATAATTTTCCTATATTATATAACATTATTCTGTCTTTGATTTTCCCCCCACCACTTAAACATGTAAATGGACAGTGCAAAAACAGGTGGTGTGCTGGATTTGGCCCATAGGCTGTAACCCCTGGTATATAGAGCAATTAAAACAAAAATACAATTTAAAGCTAATTTAGATAAATTTCACCCAAGGCTGTGTAAATTATAACACATTAGTTATCATGTTCTACATACTCATTTAAGGTGGAAATTAATAAAATATGTTTTAAAAATAGAATATATAAGACAGCATTATGTACTATAAAATTTTAACATGAATATGAATACCCCGTTTTGTATTTTTAGAGAGTTTTTATTGTTATTTACACTAATGAAGCTATAGGAAATTATCCTAGGTCAGTTCAAAGGAGGAGACATTTTCAATCTTCTCATGTTTAGCACTCGTTGAAAGCCTGGATGCTCAATTAGTCAATTAGCAGCCACCAGATAGAGAAGAGTATTCTTCACAGGAGCACGTGTTGGTTATGTGTGTGACTGAGAGGATGAGAGGTGCTGTTGTGTGTCAGACCTCCCTGTGTTCTTTTTAGATGCCACTAGCTCAATCACCAAGGGCAATGGACCATAAGATACTTATGTATCTTCTGCTTGGCTTCTTCATGCTTGATGCTTCTGATCAGACTCAACGTTTCATTTCCAATATCACAGATGACAGAGTAAAATGCAGAATGTGTTGCTGCACACGTCAAAAGCAAAGACAAGACAGCTCTACTTCTGCATTTGGATTAACAGCAATTGAAAATAAATACCCCATTTCCAATTCTTTGATCTTGTTTAAATTTATACATTTGATATCTGTTTGTTATTACTCACATGTATCCAGGTATTATTTGCCTAAGCTGCAAAACTGAAAAGAATAGTAGAGATTTTGGAAATATGCTGCTAATAGCTTAATACAGATTCATTGTTAATGCACAACATTAAAAGTACACTGTTAACATAATGTACACTGATAGTTTTGTTTGATAATTACCTACTTGAAATAATTACCTAATAAATTGTCACAAATGGAGAAGACCTTCAACCATCTATGCCAATATTCTAAACTACAATTATTAATTAATCATTTATGGAACAAAAGCTCCTAAAAATGGCTTTTATAACTGAGTTTTCTACTGAAAGATTCTACTGAATAGATGTGAGAGTGGGAAGGCTAGGAAAGAATATATTCATTTCATGCTTTTGATTAGCTTTGTAATTTTATTTACCCTCTTACCTAGAGGGAGAGTGCCAGTGTATATTCCCTAATCCTCTGCTCAGCAAATTCAACACTTTCTGCAATTTGTACTTGAGAAAAGGTACAAAATTTTGGAAATCACAGACAAAAAAACAGAGACTCAACAATAAAAGAAAACTTCAGGCCAATATCCATAATGCAAAAATCTTCAATAAAAAACTGGTAAACCGGTTGCAACAGCACATCAAAAAGCTTATCCATCACAATCAAGTAGGCTTCATCCTAGGAATGCAAGACTGTTCAACATACACAAGTCTATCAACATAATTTACCACATAAACACAACCAAAAACAAAAACCGCATGATTATCTCAATAGATGCAGAGAAGGCCTTCCATAAAATTCAACAGTACTTTTTGCTAAAAATGTTCAATAAATTAGGTATCACCAGAACATATTTCAAAATAATAAAAGTTATTTATGACAAACCCACAGTCAATATCATACTGAATGGGCAAAAACTGGAAACATTCCCTTTGAAATTGGCACTAGACAAGGATGCCCTCTCTCACTACCCTATTCAACATAGTATGGGAAGTTCAGGCCAGAAAAATCAGGCAAGAAAAAGAAATAAAGGGTATTAAATTAGGAAAGGAGGATGTCAAATTGTCTCTATTTGCAGATGGCATGATTTATATTTAGAGGACCCCATCGTTTCAGCCCAAAATCTCATGAAATGATGAAAAACTTCAGCAAAGTCTCAGGATACAGAATCAATGTGCAGAAATCACAAGCATTCCTATACATCAATTACAGACTTAAAGAGCGCCAAATAAAGAACAAATTGCCACTCACAATTGCTACAAAGAGAATAAAATACCTAGGAAAACAACTAACAAAGGAGGTAAAGGACCATTCCAAAGAGAACTACAAACCACTGTTCAACAGACTAAGACAGGACACAAACAGATGGAAAATCATTCCATGCTCATGGTTAAGAAGAATCAATACCATGAAAATTGCCATACTTCCCAAAGTAATTTATAGATTCAATGCTATCCCCATCAAGCCACCAATGACCTTCTTCACAGAACTAGAAGTTTAAGTTCCACAGAACTTAAACTTCATATGGAACCAAAAGAGAGCCCACATAGCCAAGTCATTTATAAGCAAAAAGAACTAAGCTGGAGGCATCACACTATCTGACTTCAAACTATACCAAAATACTACAGTAATCAAAACAGCATGGTACTGGTACCAAAACAGAGACATAGACCAGTGGAACAGAACAAGGTCAGAAGCAATTTCACACATATATAACCACCTGATCTCTGACAAAACTGACAAAAACAAGCAGCAGGGAAATAATTCCCTGTTTAATAACTAGTATTGGGATAACCGGCTAGCCATGTGCAGAAAGCAGAAATTGGACCCCTTCCTGACACCTTACACTAAAATTCACTCCAGATGGATTAAAGACTTAAACATAAGACCTAAAACCATAAAAACCCTAGAAGAAAACCTAGGCAAAACCATTGAGGACATAGGCATAGGCAAGAACTTCATGACTAAAACACCAAAATCATTGGCAACAAAAGTTAAAATAGACAATGATCTAATTAAAGAGCTGCTGTACAGCAAAAGAAACTCATTAGAGTGAACTGGCAACCAACAGAATGGGAAAAAATTTTTGCAATCTACCCATCTGACAAAGGGCTAATAACCAGAATCTACAAAGAACTAAAACAGATTTACAAGAAAAACACAAGCAAACCCATTCAAAAGTGGACAAATGACATGAACACACACTTTACAAAAGAAGACATATATGAGGCTAACAAATATATTTAAAAAAATGCTCATCATCACTGGTCATTAGGGAAATGAAAATCAAAACCACATTGAGATACCATCTCATGCCAGTTAGAATGGTGCTCATTAAAAAATCTAGAGACAACAGATGTTGGAGAGGATATGGAGAAATAGGAACACTTTTACACTGTTGGTGGGAGTGTAAATTAGTTCAACCATTGTGGAAGACAGTGTGGCGACTCCACAAAGACCAAGAAATAGAAATTCCATTTGACCCAGCAATCTCCTTACTGGGTATATATCCAAAGGATTATAAATCATTCTATTATAAAAACACATGCACAGGTATGTTCATTGCAGCACTGTTTACAATAGCAAAGGGCTAGAACCAAGCTAAATGCCCATCGACGATTGACTGGACAAGGAAAATGTGGCATATATACACCATGGAATACTATGCAGCCATCAAAAACGATGAGTTTGTGTCCTTTGTAGGGACATGGATGAATCTGGAAACCATCATTCTCAGAAAACTGACACAAGAACAGAAAATCAAACACTGCATGTTCTTACTCATAGTCACGTGTTGAACAATGAAAACACATGGACACAGGGAGGGTAGTACCACACTCTGGGGGGAATAGGGGAGGGACAGTGTGGGGTAAGGAGGTTGGGGAGGGATAACGTGTGGAGAAATGCCAGATATAGGTGAGGGGAATGGAGGCAGCAAACCACATTGCCATGTGTGTACGTATGCAACAATCCTGAATTATTCTGTGAAGTTCCAGCAGTAAGTATGGGACATTGACCTAGAACTCCAGTTTCCACAAAGTGCTTGTGGAAAATGCTTAAATTTTTAAAATTGCTTTTAACCTGTATTCTTGAGCTAATTTATAAGAAAGTTCAAACAATAGTATTCAGTAAAGTTAATCATCAACACAGTCAACAAGTTTTTCATAAATATTTTTCCTTCGAAATAAAGAAATCAGGTATAGGAATAAGAAGTTTCTATTTTAAATATTTAATATTTTCTGGACAATATTAAAGCTATTAAACAATGCCATTGGTCAACTATCAAGTGCTAAGTGTGTACAAACCATGGTAGACAATTTTTTCCAAGAAATTTAAACATTTAAAGTCTATTTTTTAATCTTATTTATATTAAAAATAATATTTTTTAAAAAAAGATTTTTTTGATAACACTTTAGGTTGTGTTTTTAAATTAAATATTAATTTTTAATTAAAAAATTTTTATCCCATAGGTCATTGGGAAACAGATGTTGTTTGGTTACATGATTAACTTCTTTAGTGGTGATTTGTGAGATTTTGGTGCCCCCATAACCCAAGCAGTATGCACTTACTCAATTTGTAGTCTTTTATCTCTCACCCCATTCTCATCCTTTCCCCCGAGTCTCCACAGTCCATTGTGTCTTCTATGCCTTTGCATCCTCATAATTTAGCTCTTACTTGTGAGAGAGAATATATAATGTTTGGTTTTCCATTCCTGAGTTACTTCTCTTAGAAGAATAGTGTCCTATCTCATCCAGGTTGCTGTGAATGCCATTAATTCATTCCTTTTTATGGCTGAGTAGTATTCCATCACACACACACACACACACGTATATGTATATGTATACATGCACACACACACATATATGCATATGTATATGTATATGTATACACACATATGTATATGTATATGTATACACACACATGCACACACGCACACACACACAGCACAGTTTTTTTCCCTTTTTTATTGATGGACATTTAGTTTGGTTCTACATTTTTGCAATTGCAAATTGTGATGCTATAAACATACATGTTCATGTATCATTTTTGTATAATGACTTCTTTTCCTCTGTGTAGATACCTAGTAGTGGGATTGCTGAATCAAACGGTAGTTCTACTTTTAATTATTTATTTTAAATAATTAAACTGTTTTCCATAGTGGTTGTACTTGTTTACATTCCCACCAGCAGTGTAGAGGTGATTCCTCTTCACTGCATCCAGACTAACATCTATGATTTTTTGATTATGGCCATTCTTACAGGAATAGGTGGTATTGCATTGTGGTTTTGATCTGCATTTCCCTAACTAATAGTGATGTTGAGCATTTTTTCCTATATTTATTAGCTATTTGTATGTCTTTTGAGAATTGTTTATTCAGTCCTTAGCCCACTCTTTAATGGGATTATTTGTTTTTTTCTAGGTTGCAACTGTTTTAATACAATAGTTTTTAAAGATATCTTCTATCTACACTAGATCATTCTTATGGTTCAATTTTACTAGCATTTGGCAATTAGCAATTATTGTGTATAAATGCAGTTGTTTCATTCACTGAAGAAACTGCAGAGAACCAATTGGAGAAAAATCATCTCAGGTCTTACGTTTGTTCATTTCTTAACAAGGAACATGGAACACAGGCAGAGCTCAATAAATTCAGTAAATTCAAACTGCAGTCTTAGTGCTGAGCAAAACCCGTGTCTAAGGACTTACATGCTAGGTAGTTCTTTTGATGCCAATATTAGATAAAGGATGAGTTAGTAAACATGTCCAAAAATGCTTAATTCTTGTGAAAAATGTTTCAAGGTATACTTTGAGGAATTATCTTCTTTTTTAAAGGCCAGTTTGAGATGGCAGTTTTTGAATTATTTTATTTTGAAAGCATTTATTAAGAAATGTATTAATTAGTATTCATTGCACCCTACTTTTAGTCTCACGTAATCCACCTATATTTTTGTACTAAAAGATAAATAAATGAAAATGAGAATATTTAATTCTAAGTATTTCAGAATTCCTATAGACATTCATGTTCTGAGATTACGCAAATTATGATAATCATATTAATAAAGATTAGAATGAACTGTTATTCAGAATAAATTAATTGGCAAAACTTCAAACGCATCTAAAATGGAGAGATTTTTCTGGCCTCATTCTCCCTTCTTTGCAGGTCTTTGGACAGAAGTGTAGTAGAGTTACTGTGATGATATTGTCACAGAAATAAGTTAAGCATTTTGTGTATTTTCTGTACTACTACCAATGCCAAAATAACTAACTGAAAAATGTGTGTAGTATATTCATAGAAAGATACCAGGGACAAGTGGAAAGTTACTTAACAATGATGTGAACTTGGACAAACTTAACCTCTTTTGTCTCAATTTCGTTGTTTAGTAGAATGGTTAACAATAAGGTGGTTATAACTATTTTATAATCATCCTATAACACCTGAGTGATTATAAAAATGAAATAAGATAAACTGTCATTAAAGAACCTAGTGTCGTATAATAACAGATACAGAAAAGGTCTCAATAAGTTTTCATTCTTGTCCAAATTTCTATAACTCTATTCCCAAGGACTCAATTTTCTCACTAAAGGCCTCTCACTTTCCGAAATTCTATGGTTTAGTTTTTAGTTTTTAGTTTAATTAATATTTTAGCAAATGAGTAACAAATTAATATATTTTCTTTAGAGTTTACTTTCTAATGCACATGCTGTTACACTCTCATATGAGGAAATGTCTTTTAATGTGCAAATTAAAATTCATAGTCACATAAAATGAATAAAGTTTTAATAGAAAATATAACGTTTTTGAATTCTAGAATTGAAGTTACTGGAGAAAGAAAATCTTCAAAAAAGCTAGTTAAAATGGCTTTTGGTAGGCACACAGAATATAAAAACAGGATGCATATATATATATGTGTGTGTATATATATATGTGTATATATATATATATATGTTTTCTATCTTATTTTCAGATCATAATTATCCACTATATAGGTTTTAACCTTCATAGTGGCAAAAAGTAATATATTTAATCACTTCCAAAGAAACTGTTTGGTCCTGATAACCTGATATCCTTTGAAATGCTTAACCTTTGTATTTGGTATGAGTCAAGCTTCCACTAAATTCTCTGTTGTCCCCAAGAAAATGACTTATTTGGGTAGGGGATATTTCTTATCTCATTGGAAGCTTTATAAAGAATCAGTTTTTGTATCTTTGAGACGATGAAATGGTTTAACACTGCTCAAAACTTGTCCAAGATGCTGATTTGAATCTTCAGTTAGACCATTTGAACACATGACTAATACACAGACCAAAGAGAATGTTGTTTAAAAGAAACCTTATCAGGAATCACATAATAGATCTTAGGCTGTTTGGATTTCCTCACAGGAAAATAGAAGCAAAGGCAGTGACAGCATTACTCAAATTAGGAACTGAACTCTTTGCTCTATGTAGATAAAGACATCTGCATCTGTTGCGAACTCGCTCCCGAATTGGAGCCCTGTGTGTTCAACTTCCTGCTGAACATTTCTACTGTGTACTGCACAATTGCCTTAATATTAACATTCTGAAATCCACCCTTCATTTTCCTTCTCCATGGTTCTTTCTTACATACCTGTTCTTCCTGTCTGCCAGATGTTTGCTTATGTATCACAATTGTCTTTTCCCACCTATCTTGGCAACTCAGCATCATCTTTGATTCGGTTACTGATTGGGTTTGACTCTGAGATGGAGATAAGCATGTAGGTGGTTTAGCAGGTAGGAGCGTGTAGGGGTCTTCTTGAGATCACTACCTTTGAAAAGGAAGGGAAGGAAAGAAAGGATTGGGAAGAGATAAAATTTGGGATGCAATGTACTCTTACCAAAGCATAGAGCTGACCTCATTAGGGGTTCCAAATCTAGGATATCCCTTCAGCATTGGCCTGAGTTGGGGTGATGGGACTGAGGCTTTTGTCTCCACTTTGGCCAGTCATTGGATAAAGGATGCCCCAGGAAAAAGGAAGTAGATATAGGACAGAATGACTTTTTTTAGCCAAACAAATTTGGCTAAAGGGGGTAATAAGTTCTTCAGTCAGGAAGAGATCAGTTCAGCAATAACAGTGTCTACTGCAGACTACTTTAATAGAAACAAATAAAATAACCCACAAAAACCGATTATATAATGTCAGACCTCTTTTTCTTCATGATTTCAAATTTCCAAATCTCATCTTTTGCTGCCCAACCACCACTCTAGGCTAGGAGCTTACAGTACCTAATATGGCACTTGTAAATAAGTAGGACCTCCTTATCCATGGCCTTGTTCAACCTCACGAAATGCTTCCATGAGTCCATAATTAGCCTGTTTAGTAACTCACTGGCTCTCCATTGACAACAGAATAAGTTAAGTTTCTTAGCTTGTAATTCAAGAATAACAGCTGTCTGTCTGAATGATATAGGGGTTGTCGACTCAATCTTCCAAGCACATGTTTTGCTTTTTTTTAGTGTCATTGATTTTTTTTTACACTTTACACCAAGAAAAAGGTCTACTTGGCTTATCTTGAAATCAAATGTCACATAGATATCTCGTCATATTTATAGAGATATTATGTGCAAAAAGCCATATTTACCTGTGATTTTACTTAGGTCCTGTACGGAAAACAAAATAATAAAAGAAAGGTTGAGGATATGCAAGAGGCCATACTTACAGAAATCTATTGTCAAATGATACTTGAACTTCTGTGGACTTGTTCTTACGAGTAAAGTTTTAATGCAGGTGAGATGAAAACTTTGGCATTATCAATGATGAGTCCTGAGTCTTAGTCACTTAATAAATGAGTTGCTAGGATATTTAATCAAGGTTATTATGAGGAATACACATGGACAGAATGTTTTACAGAACTTGGGCCTACTGAGTTGAGACTTTCACATGTATTACAAAAAACAAGTCTATCCCATGGAGGTCTGATTGTGCATCTGCCTTGTAAGAGCGTGGAGTGTTAGTTGTGTTCCTTTAACCTTCTTTTTTAATTAATACCTTGTTTACCACTAAAAATAGACACCTAGGCTTGGTTGTTTTGATTTTAAGTCTGTCTGATTTACAATTATATTTTATTCTGTGGCTGATTTTGTTTTTCTCCCTAATTTCTCTTCCCTGAGTTCCAAGTAGAAGTTCACAAAGTAAACCATATTCATAATTAAACATTTGTTACCTCAAACTTGGTTTCAGAGAGGAAACCATACAATCAAAAGAGTGATGAAATTCTGCCCTCTGATATTATTTTTAGAAGTTGTTTGGGTTTTGATTGACAAATGTTTTGCGGTCTGTTTGTATGTGGCTGGTACTAATTTCATTTTAAAACATTAATAAGAAAACCTCGTTGACTCAGTCAAAGGGAAAATAACGTTTTGAAATCACCACACAGTTTTTTAAAAATATTTTTATTGTACTTTGATTCTGGGGTACATGTACAGATCATGCAAAATTGTTGCATAGGTACATACGTGACAATGTGGTTTAGTGCCTCCATTCCCCTGTCACATATATCTGACATTTCTCCCCATGTTAACCCTCCCCAACCTCCCTACCTCTCACTCTCCCACTGTCCCTCCCCTAGTTCCCCCCAACAGACTCTAGTGTGTGATGCTCTCCTCCCTGTGTCCATGTGTTGTCATTGTTCAACACCTGACTGCGAGTGAGAACATGCGGTGTTTGATTTTCTGCTCTTGTGTCAGTTTTCTGAGAATGATGGTTTCCAGATTCATCCATGTCCCTACAAAGGACACAAACTCATCATTTTTTATGGCTGCATAGTAAATATTCCATCTCAATCATTGACAGGTATTTCGGTTGGTTCTAGGTCTTTGATATTGTAAACAGTGTCGCAATGAACATACATGTGCATGTGTTTGTAATAGAATGATTTATAATCCTTTGGATATATACCCAGTAATGAGATTGCTGAATCAAATGGAATTTCTATTTCTAGGTCCTTGAGGAATTGCCACACTGTCTTCCACAATGGTTGAACTAATTTACCCTCCCACCAACAGTGTAAAAGTGTTCCTATTTCTCCACATCCTCTCCAGCATCTGTTGTCTCCAGATTTTTTAATGATCACCATTCTAAGTGGCATGAGATGGTATCTCAATGTATTTTTGATTTTCATTTCTCTAATGACCAGTGATGATGAGCATTTTTTCATATGCTTCTTGGCTACATAAATGTCTTCTTTTGAAAAGTGTCTGTTCATATCCTTTGTTCACTTTTGAATGGGTTTGCTTGTTTTATTCTTGTAAATCTGTTTTAGTTCTTTGTAGATTCTGGATATTAGCCCTTTGTCAGATGGGTAGATTGCAAAAATTTTTTCCCATCCTGTTGGTTGCCAGTTCACTCTAATGATTGTTTCTTTTGCTGTGCAGAAGCTGTGGAGTTTGATCAGGTCCCATTTGTCTATTTTGGCTTTTGTTGCAAATGCTTTTGCCATTTTAGTCATGAAGTCCTTCCCTATGCCTATGTCCTGAATGGTTTTGCCTAGATTTTCCTTTAGGATTTTTACAGTGTTAGGTCTTATGTTTAGGTCTTTAATCCATCTGTAGTTAATTTTACTGTAAGGTGTCAGGAAGGGGTCCAGTTTCTGTTTTCTGCACATAGCCAGTTATTCCAATACCATTTATTAAACAGGGAATCCTTTCCCCAGTGCTTGTTTTTGTCAGGTTTTTCAAAGATCAGATGGTTGTAGATGTATGGCATTGCCTCCAAGGCCTCTGTTCCATTCCATTGATCTGTATCTCTGTTTTGGTAACAGTACCATGCTGTTTTAATTACTGTAGCCTTGTAGTATAGTTTGAAGTCAGGTAGCTTGATGCCTCCAGGTTTATTCTTTCAGCTTATAATTGTGTTGGCTATGCAGGCTCTCATTTGCTTTCATATGAAGTTTAATATGGCTTTTTCCAGTCCTGTGAAGAGGGTCATAGGTAGCTGGATGGGGATAGCATTGAATTTGTAAATCACTGTGGGCAGTATGGCCATTTTGACAATATTGATTCTTCCTAACCTTGAGCATGAAATGTTTTCCCATCTGTTTGTGTCCTCTCTTATTTCCTTGAGCAGTGGTTTGTAGTTCTCCTTGGAGTGGTCCTTTACATCCTTTGTTGTATTCCTAGGTTTTTCATTCTCTTAGTAGCAATTGTGAATGGCAGTTCGTTCTTTATTTGGCTCTCTTTAAGTCTGTTATTGATGTATAGGAATGCTTGTGATTTCTGCACATTGATTTTGTATCCTGAGACTTTGCTGAAGTCGCCTATCAGAATGAACACACAGGTTTAAGAAGGGATTACAGACAAGGTGAAAATATCCAAAGGAAGTCCCAGTTCAGTTGGAGTCTTGTGCCATAGTCAAATGATTCTAGGGGAAATAGAAAGCCCCAAGAATTAGTTCATGTGGGAAGGCCCACCCACCATGTTGGCTTATTTTCTTTCTTGTTTCTTATAGGCAAATTTCCATTGCCTACTAGTTTCAGTCTAGTAGGTGAGAAAAGCATAACACACATAAATATGGTTTAAAAATCTTTTAAAGGCTCAAGAAAAAACTAAATGCATTCAGAAAAAAAAAAAAGATCTAGCCTGATCTGAATGGAAAAATAATGGTAGTTTAAATGTTGAAATTTAATGGAAAGATTTGAGATATAGTATATGAGTATTAATCATTTAATTTAGCATACCATTAATTTGTTAATATTTTGGGATTGAGATCAGTTCATAATGTAACTAAAGAATTTAATTCGCCGGGCGTGGTGGCTCACGCCTGTAATCCCAGCACTTTGGGAGGCCGAGGTGGGTGGATCACGAGGTCAAGAGATCGAAACCATCCTGGTCAACACAGTGAAACCCCGTCTCTACTAAAAATACAAAAAATTAGCTGGGCATGGTGGCGTGTGCCTGTAATCCCAGCTACTCAGGAGGCTGAGGCAGGAGAATTGCCTGAACCCAGGAGGTGGAGGTTGCGGTGAGCCAAGATCGCACCATTGCACTCCAGCCTGGGTAACAAGAGCGAAACTCCATCTAAAAAAAAAAAAAAAAAAAAAGAATTTAATTCAAATGTAAAGGATTGACAACTGGGAGATACTTCAGTATTATTAAATTTAGAGGTCAGGATGAAGGTACAAAAAGAGAGAAGTGATTCTGTAGGGCCAACCCATGTGGTGAGTGACATATTTGAGCAGATCACCCCAACATGATCAGAATATTACTGCCAGAGAGGGGAACACCTTGAAATCTAATGAAATGTTCCAAGGTTGTTATACAAGAAAGAAATTATTAACAGAATCATTTTCATCAAATTTCCATTGCATAATAATACAGTATAAAAACAATGCAGGAGTGAATTCAGAAACTCTGGGTATCCATAAGCCTCTCTAATGACGTAGGAAAGTTATGTTTAAAAAGAAAGTATAACATAATGGTGAAAATTATTCAGTTTTGCTCATGGAAACAATTGGGCACATAATGAATCAAGAAAAATGCTGAGATCATTGAACAACAGAACTCAACATGATCATTTCTGTAGATCTTCCATGTTGTTATGGTGATTTGTGTATTTAGAACCTAACAATGTGAATGGCATGAAGAGCAAGTGATTATGCATTGCTGAATGCCTTTATAAGAGTTCACTAAGAAGAAATTACTGCTTTAGCATAAATGTATTGTTGCTGCTTGAATGATGATAACTGTATATTTGTCCCTTTACTCACTCAGCAAACACCATTCATTTCAAGGTTTTGGTGTTACATCAAGCAAAAGATTCCAACTGAGAAATGGTACTATTATATACACACACAGAACTCCCTTGGAGTTTCTGCTATGAATCAATACTATGGAATGACTGTGTAGCATAAATAGCACATAGTGTCTTTTAGATAAGCATATTTAGTAAGAGAAAACCTTTTCTATCTGTATTGTTATGCTTTCGTGTTAAGGAAGATAAAACTCAGATCGAACTACTTATTTTTTTTTAATTGTAGGGCAATACCTCCTTCCCAGGTGCATTTGTAAAGGTAACAAAAATGATCATTTCATACTACATGTTTTCCTATTGCCAGGTCAAATATTATAAAATTTAATACATATTGTTGTAGGACTTTCTCCTTAGTTCAGATGAAAACAGGGTCCTTGTCACACAACCATGAAAAATAAGGCTCACAGACACTTTGAAGGGTGAGAAGGGCAGGGTTTATTGAGTGAAAACGAATAAAAATGGGGGACAGGGACTCTCAGCAAAGCCAGAGTCCTGCTACCAGGTTTTCTGCCTCACAGATTGAATCCCAGGTTCCACCCCAGAACAGGAGAGGCTAGGCTCCTGCCCTCTGCAAATGGAGTGTGAACTTCCACAGCTTCACCCTGTCTCCCTGTACACAGGCCAATCAGAGTTTCTCCAGGGACCCCTTTATACCTGGCTGTCTCAATATGAAGAAATTCATACTAAGATTTTTTTCTGGAAACAACTATTTATCATAAATGTCAATAGTTAGAAACAAAACTGTACAAAAATACTTAGTATATAAAATTTTAAATAAATCCTTTCTAGGACTTTGTTCTCTGAAATTTGAAAGTATGTTTTAAAACAAATTAATGCTTCATCTCCTTCCTAGGCATGTATTCCTAACATTGTAACAAGTTGATAACCAGAATTATAATTGCCAGTGAATCAGTTTTCTTGTTCTATTCTCTGCTCACACATATTTTAGGACGCCATCCTATTGCTGGCAGTGAATCTGTACAAGTCTGCAGCAAACTCAGCTCTTACCTCCTCAGAAGAAAAAATTCAACCAAGGAGGCAGAAGGCAGGAGAGGCTGAGGCAATAGAGCATGAGTAAAAGTTTATCATAAAAGCTTTAGAGAAGGAATGAAAGGAAATAAAATAATAGACTTGGAAGAAGGCTAAGCGGTGACATGAGAGATCAAGTGCCCCATTTGACCTTTTGACTTGGAGTTGGCATATTTCTAGCATCTTGCATCTCTTCTCCCCTGATTCTTGCCTTGGGGTGGGCTGTCTGCTTGTGCAGTGGGCTGCTGGCATCTGGGAGGTGAGCATGTGCAGTGTGTTTACTGGACTTGTATGCATGCCCACTTGAAGCATTCTTCCCTTACCAACTGAATGGACGTAGAAGGTCATATACCAATTAAACTCTGCCATTTTGCTGCTTAATCCTCATGCTTGAGCCCACTTACTGAACTCTTGCTGATCACATCACCAGTTTCAGGTTTTTTTCCTGTCAGGAGAGTGCCCTTCCCTGGTGCTGGCCGTGACCGATTATTATTTTAGACAGGCAGTTAACAACCACCTGACCATCACCTGATGATGGTCGCCTGATATTCCTGGTGGAGAGTAGGGAGAGCTCCCTCCTGCCCTGCTCATATCTTGCTAGCTACATACTGTAACAGTGCTATGTAGATTGTCATGATGATTTTACAGGTGTATACTTATCCCCAAATTCATAAAGTTGTACATACTAAATATGTACAGCTTTTTCTTTGCCTGTCATACCTGCTAAAATGGTGTAAAAAATAGTCATGCTACATATCATTATTTTATCTTGGCCACTACTGTCATTTGAGCATCGCAAATTAGTTATTCTAGATGAAACAAAAAGAGGCTCGCCTTTGACGATTTTTCAACATTTTTAGTATTTTTTAGGTTCAATCAATACCACTTTGAACTGCTCTAATCTGGCAGCTGACCTAATGTGTACCTAATAAATATTATCATCATTTCCTATCACTACTCAGGCATTTCATTTTAGGCAATGCAATGTGGATGGGGACACTCACTTCCTGTAGATGGCTCATGGAACTAATACATAATAGGGTAACAAATTAAAAATATATTTAAGTTCAATCTGTGTGAAAAAGAACAAGTGACAAATGACATAGGTTACTAGTAGGAAGTAGTAAGGAAGCTGGGGTTTGATTTTTTTTTAACAAATACCATACTAGTGCATTTATATCAAGCACAGTGCAAGTAACTTTCCCATCAGTTCTTCTATTGCACTCTATTTTCCTTTCCAAGAAAGGAATTTTGTGAATTGTTTTAAGCACAGCTAAGTGTTATTGTTCATATTTTGAGCACTTACTGTTAAAGTTCTCATTTCCTTTTCAAATGTGTAATTTTAAAGATGTGATGAATTCTTCAGAATAATTTTGTGATAATCAGGAAAGCAGTTTTTCCAGCTATATACAATTTAAATTTTATAGTGACAATCATATGAAAAATAGAAATACACTTTGTAGCAAATCCGGGGAATTATTTCTGCTAAATTAGTAACTCACATAATACAATTTGGGTTTATTTTATTTTATTTTTTTGGCATTACACCATGCAGCTGTTTTCCTCCATCCCAAGAATGTAACTAGTGATTGCAGGATCATTTCAAGTACTCAGTTGTAAAATGGCATTTTTACATTCTGAGGTGATTTAAAAACCCTTATTCCCGTGAGTATTCATGGAAACTAGTTACTTTTTGAGCATTAAGATAATACATTAATCTGAAATATAACTTTTCTCATTGTGGATGTTTTTACTCTATCTTTTAAAATTGACAAAAATTTGTGTATGTTTACTATGTACAGCATTATGTTTTGAGGAATATATACATTGTGGAATGGTTATACCTAGCTAATTAACAAGTATATTATTTCACATGGTTATTATTTTCTGTGGTGAGAACACTTAATATCCACTCTCTGCATTTTTTTAAGAACACAACATATTATTATCTATGGTTGCCATACAATAGATCTCTCCTCCTATTTAGCTGTAATTATGTTACATTTGACCGTCTCCATGTTCTACCCTCCAAACCCCTCCAGCCTCTGTTAACCACCATTCTATTCTCTACTTCTATGAGGTCATTTGTTTTTTGATTTCACATATGAGTGAGGTGATGTGATATTTGTCTTTATGTGCCTAGCTCATATCACTAAACTTACTGTAATCCAGATTGATTCAAGTTATCAAGTTATGATAAATGACAGAGTTTCTTTCATTTTTAAAATGTGGTGTATATACATAATGGAATACTGGCTGAACATTGTGTGTGTGTATGTGTGTGTGTGTGTGTGTGTATATATATATATATATATACACCACATTTTAAAAATACATTCATCCATTGGTGATATTTAGGTTGATTTCAAATCTTGGCTATTGTAAATAGGTGCTGTAATAAAAATAAATGCAGGTATCTCTTCAACATAATGACTTTATTTCCTTTGGATATATACCATTAGCAAAATTGTCAGACCATGTGGTAGGTCAATGTTTAGTTTATTCTGGAACATCTATCCTGTTTTTCATAATGATGGTACTAATTTACATTCCCATCAACACTTGGTAAGTATTCCATTTTCTCCACAACTTTGCCATCACTTGTTATATTTTGTCTTCCTGAGGAGTGACATAATATCTCATTTTGCTTTGATTTGCATTACCCTGATCAATAGGGATATTGAACATTTTTATACACCTGTTAGTCCTCTTTTGGGAAATGCCTATTAATGCCTTTGCCCATTTTTAATTGAGTTATTTGTATTCTTGCTATTGAGTTGTTTGAGTTTCTTACATATTTTGAATATTGACCCTTTATCAGATGTATAGTTTGCAAATATTTTCTTCCGTTCTGTAGATTGTTTATAGTCTCTTGATTTTCTCTTTTGCTGTGCAGAAAGTTTTAGTTGTTGGTAATTCCACTTGTTTACTTTGCATTTGTTGCCTGTGCTTTTGGGGGCATATCAAAAACAAACAAACAAAAAGCCCTTGCACAGACCAATGTCATGGAGTTGTTTCTCTTTTTTTTTTTTTTTCTAGCAGTTTTATAGTTTTGGGTCTTACCTTTAAGTCTTATTCCATTTTAAATTGATTTCATATGTGGTGAGAAATAAGAATTTAGCTTTATTCTCTGGGTATGTATATCCAATTTATCCAACACCATTTATTGAAGAGACTGTCTTTTCCCCATTCTGTGTTCTTGGTGCCTTTGTAGGAAATCAGTTGCCTGTGAATGAGTAAGTTTATTTCTGGGCTCTCTATTCTGTTCCATGGGTCGGTCTGTCTGTTTTTATGCTAGTACCAAGCTGTTTGGTGACTATAGCTTTGTAATACATTTTGAAGTAAGGTAGTGTGATGTTTTCAGCTTTGTTCTTTTTGAAGAGCTCTATCCAGAGTCTTTTATAGTTTCATGCATTTTATGATTTTTTTTTTAATTTCTGTGAAGAATGTCATTGGTACTTCAATAGGGATTGAGTACTGTAGATGACTTTTAGTATAGACATTTTAAGACTATTACTGCTTTTAATCTATGAACATAAAATCTTTCTTTTTATTTGTGTCTTCTTCAATATGTTTCACCAGTGTTTCATAATTTTCAATAGAGAGATCTTTCACCTCCCTGGATAATATTTTTGGAGTATTTTATTTTTTTATACCTATCAAAAAGGAGATCATTTCTTGATTTCTTTTTCATGTCGTTTACTGTTAGTGTACAGAAACACTATTAATTTTTATTTTTGTGTTAATTTTTATCCTGCACCTATGATAAATTTATTAGTTCCAACAACTTTTGGTGAAGTCTTTAGAATTTTCTATAAAACAGACTGTCAGCTGCAAACAATAATAATTTATTTTTTTTTCCAATTTGAATGCCTTCTATTACTTCCTTTTGCCGAATTGTTCTGGCTAAGACTTCTAGTATTATGTTAATAGAAGTAAGTGGTGAAAGCAGATGATATGGTTTGGCAGTGTCCTCACCCAAATCTAATCTTGAATTGTAGCTCCTATAGTTCCCACCTGTTGTGGCAGGGACCCGAGGGAGATCATTGAATCATAGGGGTGGTTTTCCCCATACTGTTCCCATAGCGGTGAATAAGTCTCATGAGACCTGATGGTTTTGTAAGGGGAAACTCCTTTTGCTTGGCTCTCATTCTCCCTCTTGCCTGCTTCCATGTAAGAAATGCCTTTCACCTTCCACCATGACTGTGAGGCCACCCCAGCCACATGAACTGAGTCAATTAAACCTCTTTTTATTTATAAATTACCCAGTCTTAGGTATATCTTTATCAGCAGCATGAAAACTAACTAACACCTTGTTTTGTTCCAGATCTTAGAGGAAAAACTTTTATCTTTCCCATTTAATATGTTAGTTGTGGGATTTTCACCTATGGCCTTTATTATGTTGAGGTATATTTATCTATACCTAATTCATGGAGTGTTTTTATGATGAACATATGTTAAGTTTTGTCAAAAGTTTTTTCTGCATCTATTGAAATGATCGTATTTTTTTTGTCTTCCATTCTGTTAATGTGATGTGTCACATTTATTGGTTCACGTATGGTAAGCCATCCTTTCATCTGAGGTGAATCTGACATATCACAGTGAATGATGTTTTCCATTTGCTGCTGATTTGGTTTATTAGTATTTTGTTAAGGGTTTTTACATATTTGTTCTTTAGGAATATTGGTTAGTAGTTTTTTGTTCAGATTCAGTGCTGTCTGGTTAATGCTAGCCTCATACAGTGGGTTCAGAAGTATTTTTTCCTGTTTCAGTTTTTTAGAAACATTTGAGAAGAATTGATATTAGTTTTTAAAATGTTTAGTAGAATTCAGCAGTGAAGCCATGAGGTCCTGGTCTTTTTACTAATAGGAGATTTTTTATTTATTTTTAATCTTCTTACTCAATATTGGTCTATTCAGAGATTCTACTTCTTCATAATTCAATATTGGTTAGTTGTATATATTCAGAATTTATTGATTTTTTTCTAGGTTATCCAATTTGTTGGCATATAATTGTTCATAATATTTTCTTATACTGTTTTGTATACCCATGGCATTGGTGGTAATGTCTACTTACTTGTCTTGGAATTTGAATCTTCTTTCTTTTTTTTTTTAGTCTAGCTAATGGTTTGTCCAATTCATTTATCAATTCCAAAAATGAGCTTTTAGTTTTGTTGATCTTTTCTAATGCTTTGAAATGGTCTCTATTTTATTTATTTTTATTTTCATCTTTATTTCCTTCCTTCCTTCTTATTTTAGATTTAGATTTTTTTTTTTCTTGTTTAGTAGTTCTTAGAGGTACAAGATTAGGTTGTTGAAGATTTTTCTTATTTTCTGATAAAGCATTTATCATTATTAACTTCTCTCTTAGAACTATTTATACTATATCTCATAGAATATGCTATGTTCCCATTTATATTTGTCTGAAGAATATTTTAATTTTTCTTTTTAAATTTTTTCATTGACCCACTTTTCAGGAACATGCTTTTAATTTCCATGTATTTGGAAATTTTCTCATGTTCCTCCTGTTATTGATTTCTAGTTTTATGTCATTGTGGTCTGAAAATATGCTTGTTATGACTTTAATCTTCAATTTGTTGAGACTTGTTTGATGGCCTAATATAGGATCCATCCTGGAGAATGTTCCATGTGTAAGTAAGAAGGCTGTATATTCTGCAGCTGTTGGATGGCTTGTTTTGTATGTCTGTATGCCTGCTATATTTATTTGGTCAAGAGTACAGTTTCAATCTGATGTTTGCATGTTGATTTTCTTTCTGGATGAACCATCCATTGCTGAAAGTGAGGTGTTGAAATCACATACTATTAGTGTATTTCAGCCTATCTCCTCCAATTTATTAATATTACTTTATGTATTTAGGTAGTCTTATATTGGGTATGTATATTTTTAATTGTTATAACTGTTGACAGTTATTTTCCCCCAGGACTTTGAATATATCATCCTGCTCTCTCTTGGCCTGTTAAATTTTTGTTGAGATGTCTACTGTTGGCATATTAGAACTCTTGTCATTTGTGCTTTGATTCTTTGCCCCTGCTGCTTTCCAAATCCTCTTTTTTCAGTTTAGTATATCTTGAGGGTAATCTTATTTAAATTAAATCAGAATAAAGACCTTTTACCTTCCTGTAAATATTTCTGTTTTTCTCCAAGTTTGGAAAGTTTTCTGCTACTATTTTTAAAATAATGTTTTACCTTTATCCATCACTGCTTTTTTTGAATGCCAATGATATTTGCTTATATAAGATTATCCCAGAAATACTGTAGGTGTTCTTCATTTTTTTGAATTTATATTTCATTTTTTCCCATTGTATATTTTTAAATAACTTCTCTATCAGTTTACAGAATCATCTCCCACTTAAGAAGTTATTCTGTTGATACTCTCTATAGCTTTTTTAAATGTTACTCATTTTAATTTTCAGCTCTAGGATTTCTATTTGATTTAATTTTATTATTATTATTATTTCAATTTATTATTTTCTCATCTTAGTCACAATGTTTTCTTCGTTTCTTTAGTGGGTTTTTTTTTTTTTTTTTTTGACAATTGTTGAGCTTCCTTAAAGCAGTTATATTTACTTCATTGTGAGACAGTTTTCATACATCTCCATTTTTTTTAGGGTTAGTTGTTACCAATTCATTTTCTGTATTTGTTGACTTCATGTTTCCCTGATTGCTCTTGCTCTTTTTGGTCATGTGCTGATGTCTGCATACTCTAGTAGTAGGTATGTATTCCAGTCTTTGCGGTCTGCCTTTGTCTACGAATATCCTTCAGTATTAAGCCTGTCAAGAGATTATGGGCGAGTCATCTGGTGTGATCCTTAAGCTTGTGACCACTGCAGCCATTGCAGTACTAGGGTGTGCCCTATATCCTAGATCACCATGGCTGGTATAGTGACTGTCAGAATATTATGGATACAGAGCCTGCCACAATGTAGGTCTAAAATTCCATGAATTCTGTAATTGCTGCAGTACCAGGGTGAGCTTGAAGACCATAGTAACTGGGGCTAGTACAGCAGTGGGTTGTGCCTAATGCCATGACCTCTGAGGTTTGCCTGATGTGGTGGGTTATTTAGAAGCCAGGGCTGCTGTAATTGGCCAGTAGTGATGTGAACCAGAAGTTGAGTCATTCTTGCAGGGTCTGTGGGTTCCTATCTTGCATGATGGTAGGTCTAGAGGATCAGGCTATAGATACCAGGCTAACGTCAGAGATCATAGACATCTACCCAATGCTGGGTTTTACTGTGGTGGGCCTGGTATTTGTGCCCAAGGCAAAGTTCTACAATTACTTGCCTCTCTTTCTCTCGGTGAACAGTGTCTCTCTCTGCTCTGTGCTGCCTGGGGTTGGAGGCTGGGTAACATAGGTCATGCAAAAATGTCCTTTTTACCTTTTTCAATGTGTCTTTTATAATTATTGTGCTATAACAAAGTACATTGATCTTTCACCTGATTTTCTTAGCTCTTGTAAAGATATTTTTACTTGTGGATAGTTGTCCAAATTGATGTTTCTTCAGGTTGGTTGGTAATCACTGTAGAGTCTCCATCCACAATCTTGCTCTGCCTGCCTCTGGTTTTACTATTCTTAATATCATTTTTCTATTATGTGCATTTAAATGGAACACTTAAAACAGACACACATCTTTTTAATTATTTTACAAATAAATAATTAAATATGAATTGAACACTTAAAACAGACTCATCTTTTAATTAATTTACAGATAAGTAAAATAATTAAATGTTAATTTATTCAAAGTAATAAACATTTATTTAAAGAAATCACCGTAGATCTTAATATATAAAAGCTCATCATTGTGGCTTACCTATAAAGAGGGCTTAGTGCTGGGCATTTTCTTCTTCTTTTTTAAATTATATACTTCTTTCCAACACAAATGTCTTCTAAATGCTGATGATGCTGTAATTATTATCTCCAGCCATGAATTATTCATAAAATCTGAGACTTCTTACCAAATTCCACTAGAAATAGGATTCTAGAAATCTTACCACCCGTGAGGATAGTTATAATGATTCTGAAGTCCAGGATCCCCTGTAACAAAGCTTGTAAGGTATTTTTCTTTTAAAAAAGGATGTAACACTGAATAAAAAAAGAAAGAAAATATAAGAAAAAATAACTTGGAATAAATAGAAATTGTACAAGGGAAGGAAAGTTTTAAAATATTAATATTTTTAGATAAATCCAAATAATTTATTTTAAAATGCCATAATAAGTAGTGTTTGGAAATTAAAAATAAGTTATTGTAAATTAAAAAGATAATAGGAGATATTTTTTTAAATTGCCAATATAAGCTTAGAGAAATAAAGATGAAAAAGGAAATCATCTGTTAAGTAACACAAGATGATGAAATAGAAATAAATCATAGGTAGGGTAATAAAGTGTGATAGCGAATATTAAAATAATAAAAATTTTACTAAGAGAATATTTAATCGATGCATTTATTATATAAGATTTTAGAACATTTTGTATAACCGTGAGCTATGTGTTTTCAGAATTAAAGATGAAAAGAGAATGTCCAGTAAAATGGATGAACATATACTCACATAGAGGAACTTTAGAAACATAAGGGTTAAATGAAGGTTCTGCAGCTTCTTTTTTTTTTTTTTTTTTTTTTTTTTTAATTTTTATTGCATTATAGGTTTGGGGGTACATGTGCAGAACAAGCAAGATAGTTGCATAGGTACACACATGGCACTGTGCTTTGCTGCTTTCCTCCCCTTCACCCACACTTGGTATTCATCCCCAGGCTATCCCCCCCAGCCCCCCCCTGCTGTCCCTCCCCCATTCCCCCCAACAGTCCCCAGTGTATAGTAGACCGCCTCTCTGTGTCCACGTGTTCTCATTTTTCTCACCCACCTATGAGTGAGTATATGCGGTATTTCTTTTTCTGTTCTTGTGTCAGCTTGCTGAGAATGATGTTCTCCAGATTCATCCATGTCCTTACAAAGGACACAAACTCATCATTTTTGATTGCTGCATAATATTCCATGGTGTATATGTGCCACATTTTCCCAGTCCAGTCTATCATCGTTGGGCATTTGGGTTGGTTCCAGGTCTTTGCTATTGTAAACAGTGCTGCAATGAACATTCGTGTGCATGTGTCCTTATAGTAGAACGATTTATAACCCTTTGGATAGATACCCAGTAATGGGATTGCTGGGTCAAATGGAATTTCTATTTCTAGGTCCCTGAGAAATCGCCACACTGTCTTCCACAATGGTTGAACTAATTTACACTCCCACCAACAGTGTAAGAGTGTTCCTATTTCTCCACATCCTCTCCAGCATCTGCTGTCTCCAGATTTTTTAATGATCGCCATTCTAACTGGTGTGAGATGGTATCTCAATGTGGTTTTGATTTGCATCTCTCTAATGACTCTAGTGGGGACAGAAAGAACAACAAACAAAAAACATGTCACATACAAAAGATCGAAAATCAAAATGCCTTTGGATTTTCCAACAGCAATGCTGGAAGCAAGAAGAATCCAATCATGCCTATAGAATTCTGAAGAAGGACGATCTCTAGTATAGGGTTTTATAGTGAGCTAATTATTAATGATTTGTTAGAATCAACACAAAATGTCACAAAATTTACCCCCTTTACTTTCCTGTCAAGCAAGCTACTAGAGAGGATTACTTCCATCCATTTGGGCTTCTATAACAAAATGCCATAAACTATCTATAACAGAAATGTATTTCTCACAGCTCTGGGGGCCAGGAAATCCACGATTAAAATATGAGCAGATTCATTGTTTGGTGAGGGCTTGCTTTCTGGTGCATAGATGGTGACTTCTAACTGTGTCCTTACAGGTAGAAGAGTCTAACTTGCTCTATTGGGTCTCTTCATAAGGGCGCTAATCCTAATCATGACGGCTCTTCCCTTAGGACCTTAACACCTCATAAACTCCCCACCTCCCCGTATCATTATATTGCAGGTTAGGATTTCAATAAGCAAATTTTAAGAGACACAAACATTCAGAACATAGCAAGGATGTTTCTTCCAAACAAAGAAGCAAATCCTGGAAAAAAAGACAAGGATTTAGAAAACCAAAGGACTAACAGAAAAGGGTTATATCTCTAGCATTATGAGGAAGAGAGGTCCCAGGGTGACTATGTGTTCTTTCAAGAAAGAAGCCAATAAGAAAGAAGATTTTAGAGGGAGCCCAAAGAGTGCTACATAAATAAAAGGCAAATTAAATTCTGAGGCTGACAAAAAAAAAAATGAAAGTCCTATATTGACAGCTGTGTAGCATGACTAGAACAAAATCAATTCCAATGGAAGAAATCAGCTCTCCAGGTAGGATTACAAGTAGATTACATTATGTGATTGATCTTGTAGGTAATTATAATGAAAGACTACTAAGATATAAGAATAGCCAAACCTACCAAAAAAGGTAGCAATTTGAAAAGGGACTATTAATAACAAAAAGTGAGAAAAAAACCATAATTATTATACACTGCACTGACAATTTTGCATAATACTTGCAAAGTTATAATAATACAAATGCCTAATATTACTAAACCAAGAAAGGCAGGATAACTAAACTGCTATGATAAAAAATGGGGAACAGAGGAAATAACAATGTAAGAATTAAAATTTCATCTAAAATAAGTCAATAGAAAATATTTAAAATTAATAAATCAACAAATAGATATACATGCATATTATTTAGATATACATATAAAAGTTATGCAAATACTAGATTGTCACAGTAAAGGGTAGGTAATGGTGATTTTGAGAAATAAAACAAATAAATGTCAACTTTTCTTGGGAGCCTTTTAATGTCATTTAACTGGCTGGGTGCAGTGGCTAATGTCTATAAGCCCAGAGCTATGGGAGGCTGAAGTGGAAAGACCATTTGAGGCCAGCAATTCAAGACTAGCCTGGACAATATAGTGAGCCCCCATATCTACAAATATATATATATTTTAATTAGTCAGGCATGATGGTGCACATCTGTAGTCACAGCTACTCAGGAGGCTGAAGCAGGAGGACTCCTTAAGCCCGGGAATTAAATGTTACTATGAGCTATGTTTATGCCATTGTACTTTAGCCTGAGTGACAGAGTGAGACCCTGTCTCAGAAATTTCAAAATATTATTTAATTTTGTTTGTTTCTACTTGTTAATTAGATATGATAACAATAAATTCAAAATAAAATATATTTCCATGGTATTTGGTGAGGAAATTTATTTGGCTAGATGTACAAGCCATTGAAGAATAAAATCAATGACTTCAATTATATTAAAACTTAAAACTCGTATACAAAAAAAAAAAAATGCTGGAGGGAAGGGGAGGGGAGGGGAGGGACAGTGGAGGGGCAGGGAGATGGGGAGGGATAACACCGGGAGAAATGCCTGATGTAGGTAACAGCTGGAGTGGGGAATGGAGACAGCAAACCACCATGGCATGTATGTACCTATACATTAATCCTGCAGGATGCAGGATATGCACATGTACTTCAGAGCCTAAAGTACAATAAAAAAAAATGGTAACAAAAATAACAAGAAAACCACAGGAACAAAATGAAGCCATTACACAGATTGGGATAATATATTTGAAAATATATTTGAAACTTACACAACAAATGAAATATTTATTTTCAAAATATACAAAGTTTTAGAACTCAATTAGAAAAATAATCATCCTTGTAGAAAAATAAGCAATGGGTCATAACAGAAGAAAAAATTCCAATGTCCAATAAATATGGGAAAATTTAGAAATGCAAATTTAAAAAATATATAACAATTCATTTTGCTAGATGGGTAAATATGTAAACTTCTGGAATACCAAATATTTACCAGCAAGTGGGAAAAATAAATTTTTCTTCATACACTACTGAAAAGTCTAGGTTGGTACAATCACTTTTACCAATAATTTGCCATTGTGTGGTGGAGTTTAAACTGTTCATATCCATTGATCTAGAACTTTAGCTTACAGATAAATATTCTGATAAGGGAATATTTACACTAACAGAATCTTAGCTTAATTCATATATACTTATCTAATTATTACACTCACAATTTTTATTATTGCCTTTATTTTATAGATGAGACATTGAAGCGTACAGAATTAATTAGTTTCTCCAAGGCTACCTAGCTAATTTTGCTTTTGTTAAAACAAATGAGTTAGATAACGTGGATTATACTGGAAACATACATTGTTGAGTGAGAATTAAAAACAAATTGCTGAGAGCATATAACGGTGTTAAATGTATAAAGTTTTAAAACAAAATAAAGTTATATGTTATATGTGTATTTAAATAATACAGTGACATTTTCCAAAATCAGAAAAACATCGATGTGGAAGACACTGACTAAACTGAGAATTGTATTGGTCTCTCTGGAGGCAGGATCAAAGTATCAGGAAGAGCCTCAAAGCTATGTCACATTTTATTTTTTAAAATGATCTGAAATATATGGTAAGATTTAAATACTTGTTAAATCTGGGAGATATTTAATAAATATATTTAATAAATAATATAAAAATAACTTATTTTTATATTATTCTCTCTGGTTTTTTATTCACTGGACTATTTCAAAACTTTAAAAAGGGAAATAATGTAATGGGTAACATTGTTATCTCATCTTTAATCTCACAGATATTCCTAAGAGCAAACTTTGTTATTTTTTATGATCCATACACAATAACTATTATTTTAAATACATAATAGAAAAGTATTGCAGAGGAGGAAAAATAATTTTTTTCTCTACCCTACTGAGTTCTTAGCAGGAATACATCCCTCTAACAAAGGGCAAAAGAAGAAGATAAAAGCAAAAAGAAGTTTATTAACTTGTACACCTCATTTACACATGGGAGATACCCAGAGAAATGAATGAATCAAAGACATGGCTTAGAGATTAGGCCTAAATACCATCTTGAACTGAAACAAAGAAAGAAAGGTATAAGCCAGGGTATAGTGATGGTAAGGTAATCAAGAAAAGTATGGTTATCTATGATAAATTTTGTTATGCAAACTTAAACCAGTGCCTTCTACACTGAAAAGAGTCTCTGGTGATTTAGTCATCCTTTCCTTCTGGGTACTGAGAGGAAGACACCCTTGCAATGGAATATTCCTTTATAGATATGCATTTCTCTTAAAAAAAAAAAAAAGTAACTTCTATTTCCTTTTCAGAGCTTTTTTGTTGTCTGCAGTTTCTCAAAATGATAAGCTCAAAATACTTTTTATTCTAAAGCGACATATTTTGGGGTATCATATACTGATCTCCTGCAGAATCACGTATCATATTGTGGGAGGGCAGTGATAATCTTTTTCTTTTACCTATTTTAGATTCTTTTTCTTCCACGCATCATAGAGATGGTTCTACCCATCTGGCTAGAGCCCTGTAAATTAGACTGAAAAGAGACAGATTAACAAGAAAAAAGACAAACAGAAATTATTAACATGAATACCATACACATACATATATATGGGAGCACCTAGTAATGAGTAATCCAAAGGAGTAGTTAGAATATAGGCTTATATAACATCTTAGGCTCAAAAAAGAAAAAGTGTTTTGGGCTTCTGGGCAGGGAGACCAGCTGGGAAAGTGACCAGGAGAAGTATACTAAACAAGGACTGTTTTAGTGAGGTTTCTTATGCAGATTTATGTAGGTGTCTCCTCAATCCCTAAGATTTAAGAGTTCTCCGCTGCCTGGTATGGGAAAGAGAGACATCTTTTATGAATAGAAATCTCCTTTATACATGTAAATTTATTTTACAAAAAAGAAAATGTATGACCTGTTTTTAGAGTTTTTCTGGTGTCTGCCATTCCTCAGGGGCCTTTAGCTAAAAATAATGCATATGCTAAAGAGTTGTATTTTGGGGTTGTATATTATGATACCTTTCAATATAAATATAGAAATTAAATAGATGACATAAAATGTATACTCAGAAAAAACATTCTTCCACACCCAAAAGAAAAATTAATTTTCTCTAAACTAAATCTTTTCTGTATTTTGAGTTGTAAAGTTTGTGATAATAAGGAAAATTTATGGTATAAAATATCTTCATATACTCTTGTGGTCATCTTCCTTTTAGACTGATAGAACATGAGGCTCCTGCCATTTTACTGTTTCCTTGTAATGCTTTTGTTACTGGGGAGTACAAGGTCCTTGGTTCTTGTCTTCTTGGAGGGAAGAATTCAGCCAAGAGACACACAGTGACAGTTCAGCAACAGCAATGTTTATTTAAAAAAAAAAAAAAGTACACTCCGAAAGCTGAGTCAGAGTGAGCTGCTCAAGAATGAGATGGTATTGACTGACACTGAGGAACCTCCTGTAAGAGAGTTTTACATGAATATAAATGGGCATAAAGAGGTGTTACCAGTAAGCATATTTTAGGAGGTCCCAAAATGTATGTACTATGCTAGTACACATGTTGCATGTCTCATTAGCATCTCAAATCCCCACCCATGGGTGCATTTTTTACTGTTATAATGAGAAAAAGGTTACATTTAGGGTAAGCCAAGTCAAAATGCACATGCTCACTCCTGGGGAAAGTGCCTACTGAAGTTATTTTCTGCTAGGGCCAGGTAAGTCCCAGTTAGGGCTGGATAACTCTAACCACTAGTCCACATGTGGCTATTGTTAGTTTCCGATTACTCTAAAAACAGGGCATAAACTTTCTTTTGCGTAGATTCCTAGTGCTGCAAGGTATTTAGAGCTTCTGGGGCTCCCTTTCCTGCTCATGTCTATCTAGCTACTACTCTAACACTTTTCTCCATACAAATAAATGCAGTAACTTGTCACGAACTTTTAAAAAATAAGAAAAGAGAAGAGACACCTTGTTTTCATGGGTTTCCTATAACCTAACTAGAATTACTAAATTATCTGTAATGAATCTGACGAAACTAATGAAATTCAATAACTATAATTAATTACTTCTAATCTAAATTCAGCTTTCATAAAATTAAATATCTTGTAATATCTGAACATATTTACTTTCTAGTTTCTTGGTTGTGGGTTGGGTATGTACTTCAGAACTATTTTCAGTTACACCAACAAAGGAGAATATCATACTCTCCAAAGAGTAAATTTCAAAAAATACATATTACTTGAACAGCTTTTGACATAATAAAATATACTAAAATAAGTGAAATCCTCTCCCTAATCATCAATGGAAAGAAAAGCTAAACTTCTAATAAAATAAGTGCAAGTTTATTTTCCTGTTTCTTATTAAAATTATTTAACATGGTAAGTGTCTAATACATTATTGTATATCAACCCAATATTATCCACTAAGGAAACACCTAATTTTGGGTGGCCACAAATTTTCAATAGACCTAATTATTCAACCCCTGACATTCTATCATTCATGACTTTTTAGGATCCATTAGCAAAATATTTTAAACTGTCATTCATAGTAACAATAAGGAAAGACTGTGACTTGTTAATCCTGGTTATTTGCATACTGAATCACCTACTCAAGGAAGGAGGAGCAGAAAATAATGAGAACCAGCTGGTTCTAAATCTTCCATTTTTTACTAATATATAACAAGAGAATGAACTATAATTTTTATGGTCTTTTTATAACAATACTTCAAGAACAGGCAGCTTACTATAGTGATTTTTTTTTTTTAAATTTACACTTTAGTTTACTATACCTGGTTACTATACCCACTCTCAATAAATTATAATGATTGTAGGACATGGAAAAATTATTTTTTCTCTATTCATATTAGGTTTATTGGTTGGGTCCCTGCATATTAGACTGAAGAAATATGTTAACAAAAGAAAAACAAAAACCTGGAGTTTATTTTTATTTATTTATTTAATTTTTATTTTTATTGCATTTTAGGTTTTGGGGTACATGTGCAGAACGTGCAAGACAGTTGCATAGGTACACACATGGCAGTATGTTTTGCTGCCTTCCTCCCCTTAACCCACATTTGGCATTTCTCCCCAGGCTATCCCGCCCCAGTTCCCCCCCCCCGCTGTTCCTCCCCTATTCCCCCCAATAGACCCCAGTGTGTAGTACCCCCCTCCCAGTGTCCATGTGTTCTCATTTTTCTCACCCGCCTATGAATGAGAATATGTGGTATTTCCTTTTCTGTTCTTGTGTCAGTTTGCTGAGAATGATGTTCTCCAGATTCATCCATGTCCTTACAAAGGACATAAACTCGTCATTTTTAGTTTATTAAGACAAACGTTGAGTATACACACATAAGCACTCAGTTATAAGTAACGCAAAGGATTGGTTACAATGCAGGCTTATACACCATCTTGGCAAAATAAAAGAAAATAGTTTTATAGTAAGCAACAAAACAAAAGAAAAGGACTTTGAACCTCTAGGGCCAGCAAATTGTAGAAAGGCATATACATAGGGAGACTAATGGTAGATAAAGCCTAGTTTGTAAGGTTTATTTGTTTGAACTTTTTCTCAGTACCTCATTGTCTCCAGTGATATAAAGTGGTTATTCTTTTCTTGATATGGAAATTGTGAAAGAGGAGAGAGACATAGCCTTCATAAAGAGAAGCTGTTTTCTGTGTTCAGGTAGAGAGTGGGAGGGCGGAGAGGTCTTCTGGTGTTTTTCTAATTTTTTTTATGCTTGAGTGGGATATTTTGGGGTAATATTACTCCAAAGGTTTTCATTTCAAAATGGAAAAATTAATTATACAAAGGCATTCCGAAGATCTAGACTATACATATATAGAAAACACAAATACATACAAAAACATACATGTAAGTAGCACAAGCTTCCAGGTCAAGAGTAGCTATCTGCCTTTATTTTATTAAATATAATACCTCTCGCTAACATGTATGTCTTACTATTGGGGGGGGGTAATTGAAAAACAGTAAAGTCAATGTTCCAATAATCATCTCATTTTTCCCCATTCTGCTTAAAAAGCATCAGATTTATAAAAACCTAATGTCTGATTGAGAAAAGGACTGATTAACAAAAATCAACGCATGTAATTTCTAACAAAATTGGTAGTTATTATATGGTAGCAGTTTGACAACCGACAGTTTTTCATCCAGACTTAGTCCAATATGTGCACTTACCTTGGCTGTGGAACTGCGTTATTTATTTCCCTTCAACTTGTGCTGAATTAATGATTTCCCTTTAAAAGGGTATCATTTGTAGCCAGTGGACTTTTTTTTTTTTTTTTTTTTTTTTTTTTTTTTTTTTTTGAGACGGAGTTTCGCTCTTGTTACCCAGACTGGAGTGCAATGGCACGATCTTGGCTCACCGCAGCCTCTGCCTTCTGGGTTCAAGCAATTCTCCTGTCTCAGCCTCCCGAGTAGCTGGGACTACAGGTGTGCACCACCATGCCCAGCTAATTTTTGTGTTTTTAGTAGAGACGGGGTTTCACCTTGTTGACCAGGATGGTCTTGATCTCTTGACCTCGTGATCCACCAGCCTCGGCCTCCCAAAGTGCTGGGATTATAGGCGTGAGCCACCGCGCCCGGACTTGCCAGTGGACTTTTCAAGCCATTTATTTTGAATTTGCAATTCAGGTGAATCAAAGAAAATACATATAAAAATGGATCATTTCAGATAAAAATAAGGCTTTTGTTTTAATAGAGAAAAATATAGAATAGCTTAGCTCAACATCTAGTAGAATATTTATCAGCCTAGTTCCCAACATTAATGAGAGCTTTAATTAATAGCCAATTCTGTAGACTTTCTTCTACCTAGAGCTTAAGAGATAAGTCATCATCTGGAATTTTGGAATATGACTGTCACAATGTTTCTACAAAATCAGTCAGATTCTTTAGAAGCTGCACTCTTTTTACAGTTCTTAATGTATATAGATGAATATGAAAATACATATTGATATATACAGATGAATATGAAAATACATATTGATGTAGCTCTGCTCAGTGGAAGAACGTAGGAGCAACAAGGCTCCAGTATCATTGAGCACACCAGGCATCTAGAACTTGGTTCTTTTTCTTTTTTTCTTTTGAGATGGAGTCTTGCTGGAGTACAGTGCCATGATCTGAGCTCACTGCAACCTCCACCTCCCAGGTTGAACTTGGTTCTTTTTTATTATTATTATTCTTTTGAGATGGAGTCCTGCTGGAGTACAGTGCCATGATCTGAGCTCACTGCAACCTTCACCTCCCGGGTTCAAGTGATTCTCCTACCTCGGCCTCCTGAGTAGCTAAGATTACAGGCATGCCCCACCGCACCTGGCTAATTTTTGTATTTTTACTAGAGACCGGGTTTTGCCACGTTGGCCAGGCTGATCTCGAACTCCTGACCTCAGGTGATCCACTCACCTCAGCCTCCCAAAGTGCTGGGATTACAGGCATGAGCCACCATGTCTGGCCTAGATCTTGGTTCTTTAGTATCATTTTTGATTAATGGATTATGTCTCCTTGGAAAAAATGACTAATTTCAGGGGCTGAAAAAAGACAAAATATATGAATCTAAAACATCTGTTAGTGTCAGAAAGTAAGGAAATACCCAAGAATGATGGTAACCTGGAAGAAGTACATAGGAGTGAGTTTAGAGGGGATCACATTGACCAAGTCTGGAACAGTTTGAGCATCAAACTATGTAATGATACATCCTATTATTACTCACTGAATAAGATAGGAATTTTTCAGTTCCTACTGTTATGAACAAAGACATGAGTAAATAAATGGAGATAAGATAAAGCTTTTTCTTATACAAGAGTGTCAACTAGTCAGTGTAGAAGGAATGATGGAATCAGGAAATCACAATATGGTAATTATTGTAGCGATAATCAATTCTGCTAAGAAATACACTGGCTGAGAAAACTAGTCATTAAAATTTAGTGGGAAATGGAATATTTACGTGTTCTAAATGTACCTTCCCCCTAAATAATTCTTAATTGCAAAGGGGAAAAAATGGTAACTTTCACAGTAGAGAAGCTGGCAAGTGATCAAAGTTAGTATCACCCTAAATGTGACAGATTAATATCAGGCCCCCTCTGAGAGGAAGCTTCACCTCTGTGTATTTCTGCCAAAATGCCCACCCTAAATTCCATTCTGAGGAATTTAAAGACAAACCCAAATTGATGCATTGTCAATGGGAGAACAGGCCTGTGATATAGAATATCAAGGGCAGGTGTTGTAGTGGCTCACACCTGTAATCCCAGCACTTTGGGAGGCTGCAGCAGGTGGATCACCTGAGGTTAGGAGTTCAGGACCAGCCTGGTCAACATGGTAAAGTCCCATCTCTAATAAAAATACAAAAATTAGCTTGGCGTGGTAGTGCACGCTTGTAATCACAGCTACTTGGGAAGCTGAGGTAGGAGAATTGCTTGAACCTGGTAGGTGGAGGTTGCAGTGATAGTGCCACTGGACTCCAGCCTGGGCAACAGAGTAAGACTCCCCCCCCCAAAAAAAAGTATCAAGGTTGTGAGGGTAACAGAAAGAAAAGCAACTGAAAGGCATAAAAACTAAATGTGACATGTGATTCTGAACTGGATCCTTTTGGTATTGTTGGGGCTCAGAAAACCATACTGAAAAGTGGAAGCCCAAAAGCAGCCTCAGAAACAAAGTTTATCTTTGGCCCCCCATCCATGCCACTCAATCTTCTCTGAGAAAAGCCACGGAAACTAGAATTCTTCTCCCCAAAGCAGGTCTTAGAAACCAGAAGCCCTTTTTTCCGAAGCCAGGCATGCAAACTAAAAAATATATATATATATTGTCATATTTTCCTGTCTTTTCTGTGTAAGAGCTGGACATAGAGAAAGTCTCTGAGCTGCCTTGTTTGATAGCAGCCATACCAGAAAGGATGCAGCCCCATACCCAGGAGGAAGGAACACTGCATAGGGAAGCCAAAAAGCATCCAGATATCTGGGGCTACTAGAAGTAAATCAAATCCTTCTGTCTAATCACAGCTCTACATGCCTGTTTATTCTTCATTGAACCTAAGCATAAAAATTGATAGTTTTTTCTGTTTCTTTAATTCATAATCCTGAGAGCTCCCATGTTATGCAAAACCATAATGAAATATATTTGTTATGCTTTTCCCTTGTTAATCTGTATTTCGTTATAGGAATGTTGGTCATGATCCTTATGATGGGAGGGAAGGATTCACCCCTTTCCCCCTCCAATATTATATAAAATGTTAGTGGTATAATTGGGGAAATCTAAGTAAGATTTGTGCATTAGATAGTAGCAATAGAAGTAAATGTCCCCATTCTAAAGTTTGTCATGGTTATATTAGAGCATGTTCTTGTTTGTAGAAATTAACGAGTAAAATATTTGGGATGATGCAAAATCTGCCAGCAACTTACTTTAAGTGATTCGGAAGAGATAAGATATCCTTCATAGTATTCTTACGATTTGTGCAGTAAGTTTAAAATTGTCTGAAAAAGAGAAAAATCAGAAAATAATTAGGAAAATGAAGTAGTGCTTTTGAAAACATAGTAATGTTAAGGAGTAAACGTTTAATTTGGAATCGAACCTAAATAATAGTTGTAATTGTGGTCACAACTTGAAAGTAAATGACAATTTAATTTTAGAGAGTTTTAATTCTATACAGAATTTAGAAGTTGATCAGTATGAAACTTGAGAATTGTAATATATGAGGCTAATCAAGAATCGGTGAAACTGTTAGGCTTTGAAAATATCTTTGGGAAGTTTTCATGCCAAAGCTTTTGAAAACAAAATTTGTAATTAGATTAAATGTTTTGATTTGGATATAAAACTGACTTAGAAATAAAAAGAAAGGAACAAATGAAAGAGTTCCCCAATACTACCCAAAATTATGTAGATATAAATATTATTTTCCTCCTCCTCATTTCCTTTTCTTCCGGAATATGATCCTATCATCAGGATCTAGTTCTGTTTCTGCCTCTTCATGGAACATTGCTACGATACTTCATCCATTACTATCTATCCCCTCTGAATACTTACAGCACATGTTCTTAACATAATTTATTCAGAAAGTAATCACTATCGCCTTGTGAGATATAATGAAGTATTATCTAACTATTTAACTCTATACTTCAGTACAATTTGAGGTTCTTTTTTATTTTATTTTTATCGTACTTTATGTTCTGGGTTACATGTGCAGATCATGCAGGATTGTTGCATAGGTACATACATGGCAAAGTGGTCTGCTGCAATCCTCCGCCCTTCACCTATATATGGTATTTCTCCCCACGTTATCCCTCCCCACCCTCCCCTCCCCCCGCTGTCCCTCCCCTACTCCCCTTCAACTGACCACAGTGTATGATGCTCCCCTCCCTGTGTCCACGTGTTCTAATTTGAGGTTATTGAGAAAAGAATCCTGTCTTATTTCTCTTTGGAATAAAAGGAATATTGGTAGACCCCGTTTCTACCATGACTGAAATACAGTGCTAAGAGCTGAGAACAGAAAACTAATTATTTCTCTCTTCCAATACGCTTTGTGTTTATATGAAGTTGTGGACAAGTTAATGAAAGGTACAAGGTAAAAATATGAATGCACATTATCTAATTTGTTTATATTAGAAGCAAGATGAGTTATGAAATGGAAAAAAGGGATGTTCGTGGAATGAGTTCAGAGCTATAACAATGCCTGTCCACAAGGAGACTTCTACATAGTGACGGTTTTCTGGCACTGAGACCTTAAATATCACTGAATGAATTCACTAAAGCCATGTGTAGGCTATCTATGCTCATTTTAATGTTAATTATTCTATATTTCTAAGCAAAAGTATTTTCCCAGAAGTAATTAAAATTTTAGGAATATAGCATAATAAATCCTGTATTATTTGAATTTTTGAGAGGTTATTTTTTTCTAATTAAAACATATTTCATTATAGTGCATGTCTGATTTTCTAAAATAACACCCAGTAATTTGTAATACATTGATTTGTTCTATGAATGTGCTTTATGATGCTCTACCTATTATCCACTAGTATAATATCTTCTTTTTTTTTGAGATGGAGTCTCACTCTGTCACCCAGGCTGAAGTGCAGTGGCACAATCTTGGCTCACTGCAACCTCCGCCTCCCAGGTTCAAGCAGTTCTCCTGCCTCAGCCTCCCGAGTAGCTGGGATTGCAGGTGTACTATCTTATATTTTATCAGTAGCCATAGAAACTTTTAGCACATCACTCAACAATAAATAAATAGGCTAACTTCTCAGAAGTAAAAGTAAATGATTATTCATTTAATTCATAGTAGAGAACATGGCATGAATAAAAAACTTACATAAGATCCAATAATTCAAATATTTAATAATTTCTCTTTGGTTTAACATAATGTTCACATCTGAAAGCCTGCTTTGCTCACCAACACCTCTTACCCCACCAAACTGCCAACATGCCAAACCAAGTGGATTGATTCAACAGCAACATTAAGCTCCCCTGCCAGTGTTTGGTGGAAAGGTGGTTAATCAGGAGTGAAAGGTCTCAAATCTTGCCAGCAAGAAACAAAACAAAAAAAGAAGAGGCCATCCATAATACATACTCATGGCTAATCAGCCCCTGGAGAGTCTTCAGCTGTTTGTCTACAGCATTAAGAAACACATGCTCATGTGTTATTCTCTTTTGTTGACTGCTCTAATTGAGGTGCCTGACAAATTAATACAGAGTGTTAAGATTATTAATGCCAAATGGAAAAAGAAGCCTCACTATAAAATGTCACGTAAAAGTTATCTGTAAACACTAAGGAATTAATTTCTTAAATCATTTCAGGAAATGTTCACTTTAATTGTGCTCAATGAATGTTTATGGATGCTTTTGACAGAGTGGTTTTTTTCCTTTTTCCCTCATAGTATATGCTTTTTAGGCAGTTCAGAAAACAAAAGATAAATGAATGACTAGTTCATTTTTAGTTTAGTTTGTCTGATTCAAGGCATAGATTGGATTTAAAAGAGCAGGAAGTGTGAACTCTGGACGTGGCTCTAGGCATATTGCTCCGATTCTCAATATCATTGGTAAAATGAGCAGAGAAGGGTTACTGGGGGAACTGAGAAAATGTAAAGTTCTTAGGACCTTTCTGACATTTGTTATTTTTAATTATATTGTATTGTTTTTTCTTCAACTACAGCAGATAATCGTGTTTTATTCTCTAGCCAAAATGCTGGCATCATCCAGAAAAGTGACTTCTATTTTTATTAATTACCAGTTTAGAAACACCATGCCCTACAACATCTAAAGACTCATTTACTTTAGTGAGTGGGAATAGTGATAATATAATCCTATGGCTTATTCATAAAGGAGCAGCTTGCTGATGTTGTGGTAATGATCAGTTGGTAACAATTCTTGATTATTTATATATTTTTTGAGGATATAAAGGGCTTGAGTCATTGAATTGCTGTTGTATCAATATGTACATTTCACATACTTCACTTTTTTGAATGCTGTTTTCTTTTGAATTTAAGAAGGGTAAAAACACACCAGAAATATTTTTAAAGAGAGGTTTTAGCTATCTTATAAATGCTCATGTTCTGTTAACATTCATCACAATCAAACTTAGATTCTGTCTCTAATATATCTTACGCATTGGCATATGGCTCAGGATGTAGTGTCTACCGTAAGAACTGCGAAGGTAATATACTTGCTCTCAATTTCTTCCTTCTTAGGAATGACAAGCAAAGTAACTGTCACTTCTGTAAAGTAGCAATAGATACTATGATGAAGTGTGTCATATGGCAAATCCCTGCTTTAGCTGAGTACTTCAAAAGTACTTACCTAATTTTCATTACTTGAGCACTGTACTCACCCCTTGGGAACACGAGAAATTTGATAATTTTCTATTTGAGTTCTAGGAGATTGAAAGCTGTGTGACTTTTCAAAAACTTTCTGACATATCGGTGCTAATTTAAGCAGAATTTAGCTAGCTCTCACAAGTGATGAAAGCAAGGAAAACCAGTGAGCACTGTCAGTCTTTTAATCCAATAACTGATTGCTTGTCTAACTGCCGTTGGTGAAAAGTAAATATCTTTGTTCTTCTTCTGAGTTCAAGCCGGATGTGCTCCTGTACTTAGCATGACAGGAAATCTCAACATCAAAGAATTACATAGATTTAAAAAATCTGATATTCATTCCTGTTTTCAAATCTCCCCTCTTGTTCATTCTAGAGTCTGCTGTGGAAAATTTGTAAAATAGCAAGAATTAAAACCATGAAATAAAGTATATATTTTGAATTATCATAAATCCATAAAAGCTACTTTTTCTCAGGGCCTCTTAGAAAGAACTGGTTCCATTTGATGAGTGAATTGCAAACTCTTGAAGGCATATTGATAGATGGTTTCATCTGAACAAAATAATTTTCTTCTTGACTTGCCAAAGTGCTGAAAAAAATAGTTTTCAAATTTTTGAATTTTATTAAGGCATTTTGCTTCTGGGAGGTGACTTTTGACAGGGCTTATAAGAATCTTAGATGAATAAGGCACAAAATAACTTCTCAAATTACCTAGTTGTTTTTCAATGAAGAGTAGGGGCCAAAGTAAATGGGCCATAGGGAAGTTATAGCTGGAATCTGCAGAGATCACAGGGAAGCATCTACTGCCTAGGTCACTGTGTGCAGAAGGACAGGCCTGCTGTGATTCCACAGAGAAAAATGTGTCCAGCCAAGGAACATCCTGAGCATGTGAACTACTGAAGGAAGGAAGATTGATAATTTGGGATGCTTGAGAGAAGCTTTCCTGTGTTTCTTCTTCTTCTTTTATTTTTTAAACTATATTTTAAGTTCTGGGATACATGAGGACGACATGCAGATTTGTTATGTAGGTAAACATGTGCCATGGTAGTTTGCTGCACCCATCAATCTGTCATCTACATTAGGCATTTCTCTTAACGCTATCCCTCCTCTAGCCCTCCACCCCCAGACAGGCCCCACTGTGTGATGTTCCCCTCCCTGTGTCCATGTGTTCTCCTTGTTCAACTCCCACTTTCAAGTGAGTAAATACAGTGTTTGGTTTTCTGTTCCTGTGTTAGTTTGCTGAGAATGATGGTTTCCAGCTTCATCCATGTTCCTGCAAATGACATGAACTCATTTTTTTGTGGCTGTATAGTATTCCATGGTGTATCTGTACCACATTTTCTTTATGCAGTATATCATTGATGGGCATCTGGGTTGGTTCCAAGTCTTTGCTATTGTGAATAGGGTTGTAATAAACATAGTTGTGTATGTGTGTTTATAGTAGAATGATTTATAATCTTTTGGGTATATACCCAGTAATGGGATTGTTTGGTCAAATGGTATTTTCTAGATCCTTGAGGAATCACCACATTATCTACCACAATAGCTGAACTAATTTATATTCCCACCAACAGTGTAAAAGCATTTCTATTTCTCAACATCCTCACCAGCATCTATTGTTTCCTGATTTTTTTAATGATTGCCATTCTAACTGGCATGACATGGTATCTCATTGTGGTTTTAACTTTCATTTCTCTAACGACCAGTGATGATGAGCTTTTTTTCATGTGTTTGTTGGCTGCATAAATATCTTCTTTTGAGAAGTATCTGATTCATGTTCTTCAGCCATATTTTGATGGGTTGCTTTTTTCTTGTAAATTTGTTTAAGTTCCTCATAGATTCTGGATATTAGCCCTTTGTCAGATGGATAGATTGCAAAAATTTTCTTTCATTCTCTAAGTTGCCTGTTCACTCTGATGATAGTTTCTTTTGCTGTGAAAAAGCAGTTTAGTTTAATTAGATCCCATTTGTCAATTTTGGCTTTTGTTGGCATTGCTTTTGGTGTTTTAGTCATGAAGTCTTTGCCCGTGCAATGTCTTGAGTGGTAGTGCCTAGGTTTTCCTCTAGGGTTTTTATGGTTTTTAGGTCTTACATTTAAGTCTTTAATCCATCTTAGTAAATTATTGTATAAAGTATAAGGAAGGAGTTCAGTTTCAGTTTTCTACATATGGCTACCCAGTTTTTCCAACACCATTCATTGAATGGGAAATTCTTTTCTTGTTGCTTGTTTTTGTCAAGTTGACTCCTCCCTAACTCATTTTATGAGACCAGCATCACCTGGCAGAGATACAACAAAAAAAGAAAACTTCAGGCTAATATACCTGATGAACATTGATGCAAAAATCCTCAAAAAAATACTGGCAAACCAGATCCAGCAGCACATCAAAAAGCTTATCCACCACAATCAAGTCGACTTCATCCCTGGGATGCATAGCTGCTTCAACATATGTAAATCAATAGATGTAGTCCACCACATAAACGGAACTAATCACAAAAAACACATGATTATCTCAATAGATACAGAAAAGGCCTTCAATAAAATTCAACACTGCTTTATGCTAAAAACTCTCAATAAAATAGATATTGATGGCACATGTCTCAAAATAATAAGAGCTATATATGACAAACCCACAGCCAATATCATACTGAATGGGCAAAAACTGGAACCATTCCCTTTGAAAATCAGCACAGGACAAGGATGCCCTCTCTCACCATTCCTATTCAACATAGTATTAGACAATACTGGCCAGGGCAATAAGGCAAGAGAAAGAAATAAAGGATATTCAAATAGGAAAAATGGAAGTCAAATTGTCTCTGTTTGTAGATGACATGATTATATATTTGGAAAACCACATGGTCTCAACCCAAAATCTCCTTAAGCTGATAAGCAATATCAGCAAAGTCTCAGGATACAAAATCAATGAGCCAAAATCACAAGCATTCCTATACACCAATAACAGACAGAGAGCTAATCATGAGTGAACTCCCATTCACAATTGCTAAAAAGAGAACAAAATGCCTAGTAATACAATCTACAAGGGATGTAATTGCCCACTTCAAGGAGAACTACAAACCACTGCTCAAGGAAATAAGAGGAACACAAACAGATGGATAAACATTCGATGCTCATGGATAGGAAGAATCGATATCATAAAAATGGCCATGCTGCCCAAAGTAATTTGTAGATTTAATGCTATCCCCATCAAGCTACCATTGACTTTCTTAGTAGCAAAAGCTACTTTACATTTCATATGGAACCGCAGAAGAGCCTGTATAGCCAAGACAATCCTAAGCATAAAGAACAAAGCTGGAGGCATCACACTACCTAACTTCAAACTATACTACAAGGCTACAGTAACCGAAACAGTATGATACTGGTACCAAAGCAGATATATAGACCAACAGTACAGAACAGAGGCCTGAGAAATAATGCCACACATACACAACCATCTGATCTTTGGCGAACCTGCATCTATTCTTAATAATATATTAGTAATTTAAGCTGGTAAAAAAAAATCAATGTAAAGGATTTCCTGGCTTCTTTTTTTCTACTGCAAATAAAGCATATTGATACATTTAAAAAGGGCTATTCTCCTTCTCCTTCAGGTCCTTCATTTCTGCTTCTTCTGTCATATTTTTTTCACCTCCTTTCCCACCATTCTCCCAGTTATCTTCCTTCCCAACATCACTATTCATTTCATATTATAATCTTCAGCATTATCCACATGTAATTAACCTGAAAGTATAAATACAGCCATTTCTTAAAATAACATTAATGGGATATAATTTGTTACAACATGCCATTTAAAAATACTGTATTTTGTTTAATTTAGTGGAGTTTCTCTGCTAGAAATTGTAATTATTGTATTGTGATGTTTCCTATGTATGCTATAACATATGCTATAACTGCCTACCTTACATACAGTTGAAAACTCTATCAAATGGTTTATAGAAGTATCTCAATTAAAAATTGATTTTGTTTCAAATTACCTCGAAATTTTTAACATTTTTAACTCAAATTTTTTTAAAAAATAAACTATAATTTTTCATAATGCCAAACATAGGAATTAGTGAGTAAAAAATAGTAAGCTGATTTATTTTTACTAAACAACTCTTTTTACAATACACTCTCAAATATAAATTTCAAAATGATAGTGAAATTATTCTTGTCCAAGTATAAAGTAAGAATTTATCAAAGATTTATTTAACTTATTCATGAGAAAACTAGCAGGGACTAGAGCTTGTTTTAAAAAAAAAGATATGAGAGAATATTGTTTATAATCAAGGAAAGAATGTTGAGATAAGATTACTTAAGTTAGATACAAAATTGGCTAATAATCTCCTCTAGGCAATAAATCTATAGTGGAGCCATCATTTCTGTTGGCTAGAATCATTAACATCTCTAGCAGAAAAAAAATCATTTGTAATTTGTTAGTCTTCCATAAGCTGATATCCATCTTTGCAGGATCTCAGTTCTATTCAATGATGAACTAGAAAAAAAAATATGCATTTCTCCCATAAAATCAGTGATTTGTAGGCAAGTTTGTTAGATAATTCTTCAGTATGATAAAGATAATTCTTCAGCATGATAAGGTACTTAGGAATTGTTTACCACAATTTCAAGTTTTGGATAATTTATCTGACTAAACTCTATGTATATTCCACATAAAATCCAATAAAAATACCGATTATACTGGTTAGGAACAGAATTTTTCAATTCAACATAGAAGTGAAAGACAAGCCCAATTTCTTTCTTGAAAACTGAAACATAGTGAAGAATATTTACCCAACTCCTTGTCCAAAAATATACACTTTATGACTCTGTCACGGCATGTGCCCTAAATAAGCACTGTCCATGTCTGCTAATTTATTTGCTTGGGAGAAATGTAATAGTTTTTAACCCAAATTACATAAATTACTAGGGTTTTAACTTGATGACTGGTTCGGATGCTGAAAGGGATAAGAGAGGAAGGAAGAATGAATAGGTGAAAAGTATCTTCTCACTCTCATGCTTTATTCAGATTAAGTTATTTTTACTTTTAGATGGAAAAATTGAAATTTTATTCATATTTTTAAAAAATATATAGTTTTATTAATTCAAAAAATGTTTTGGAAACCCTTACACTTCTAAATTAAAAGTCATATACAATTGCAAAGATTTGAAAAATTGGCTGCATGAACCAGTTCAACAAATAGGAAACTATTTGAATAACCAGGCACTAAGGAGATTAAATAAAGAGCAGCTATTTTCTAAATGTTGATAAGCCAAAGACAGGATAGTATGTATGAACCTGCTAGTTCCCTTGACCAACAGGCATCTCCCTCTAGAAAGGATTTTGAGTCCTTATCTAGAGAATAACAATTATGAGCAGAATCAGAACTGATACCTCAGTGACAATTTGTACAATTCACAGTGAAGATTAGCTGTCCAATACTGTTTAGATCTCCATACTACAAATCTCTTTACAGTGAGTAAAATCAAAATTATCTCCGTGTAAGAATGCATAATAAAAATAAGAATCCAAAGAGTTAAAAAATATAAAGTTTGTGCTAATTGGTATTACTTGTAGTAATTTCTACATTTTCTTTTTCTTTCTTTCTTTTTTTTTCTTTTTTTGAGACGGAGTTTCGCTGTTGTTACCCAGGCTGGAGTGCAATGGCGCGATCTCGGCTCACCACAACCTCCACCTCCTGGGTTCAGGCAATTCTCCTGCCTGAGCCTCCTGAGTAGCTGGGATTACAGGCACGCGCCACCATGCCTAGCTAATTTTTTGTATTTTTAGTGGAGACAGGGTTTCACCATGTTGACCAGGATGGTCTCTATCTCTTGACCTCATGATCTCTTGACCACCCGCCTCGGCCTCCCAAAGTGCTGGGATTACAGGCTTTAGCCACCGCGCCCGGCCAATTTCTACATTTTCTAAGTAGTACTGAGAATTTGTTGCCCAATTGGAAATCCACATTTAAAACGCTTCATCTCACTTAAAAAATATATCACTAAGGAAGTAATTATTTTCTCTCAAGTGCAGCCAGTTAAGCTGAATGTCAAACAGCATTTCTACATGTTCTTATTTTCTGGTGTGGTACTGTCTCCTTGGACTTGTCTTATATATCGTTTCACACTTTAACACTCAACAAATGCATGATACTTGACTGAATGTTAATTTATGATATAAGACTTTTTTCTCTAGCTGTCTCCCAAGTTGGGAGTACTACCAAAATAATTCCCTCAAAAAACAATAATAAGCAAATACAACATAAATTCAAACAAAAAAAAAAAGACACTGCATCAGTGTCCATGTAACGTTCCTAAAAAGGCTTCCTTTATAGATTAAATTTTAAGTGTGTTTGGTGTCATGAGTGGAGCTGTCAGTATTGGAATATTCATCATGATCTTGATATTAAGGACTTATTATTTATTCATTTATTTTATATTCAGTGACCCTTCTGCCTATTGTGTGTAAGGCAGAAGTCCAGGCAGAAAGAATACAGATGAATAAAAATAGTTAGTACCTAGTCAACATGGTTTAAATATAATATGAGAATAAAACAAAGTGTGTGAGTTATTACAGTATGAAGCAGAAAGTACTTTAATAATGATGTTTCAGAGCTGGAAGAACTCATGATTAATTAGTTCTAGTCAAAATTGTGGCATAAAAGAGATAGCTACTGATAGAGGTCATTGATGATACATAGAATTTAGATAGAAAAAAATCAAGTTGACAGAAAGCCGGTCTTCATTTTCTCACACTACCTAGTGTGAGAAATAGCTGCTATAGTAGGTAGTGTGAGAAAATGAAGAATATAAAACAGGATTAAGACAATGGGATGATGTAGTGTAGATGAAATACATCATGTTTGTAGGTGATGGTAGACGATTGGGAAAAATAGATTTTACAGGTATCATAGATGATCCCAAATCCTAGGATGAGCTATCACACTTGATGCAATCATCACCAAGATACCAGTATAAATGCCAGAAGCTTCTGACTATTTATATGTTATTTAAAAATATTTAATATATTTTAAAATTTTTTTCTGTTGTTCTATTGTAGACTTCATTGAACTAGTGTGGAACTAGATTTCGAATGCCTAATTAGGATGAATTTTAAAACACAATAGAAAAGCGACAGGGTTAAAGGGTCTAGTCTGGAATGATAGATGTGGACAAGCTGTGTCTTGACCTTCATCATTAATTATCTTATTGAAACACTATACAGCTCACAAAACCACTGGGCCCCATATCTCCTCATTCTATGGAGTTCTCTTTTATTTGAGTTGATCCACTTAATGCTGTCCATTTGGAAAAAATACCAGTCTGCCACACCGTGCTGCATTCTTAGTGCATTTGTTCTTATTCATATACACCATCTGAGGCCCAGTTTGATAGGAAATTTAGACCAATGAGATAACACAGCTCACCTCCTGCCTTCTATAATGACCCAGGAATATTGTGTCATCAACAAGAGGTTTTCTAAACAATATTGCCTTTAAAAATACTTTTTAAATATGTCCGGGGCTGGGAAGTTTGAACATATTTTCAGAAGTCAATTGAATATTTCCTTCTTCCCAGGATAAATCTGGGTAAACAGAGAAAGGCAGAAAGGCATAGAATGGGATACACATAGTCCAAGAACACTAAGGTTGGGTGACAAAGAGTGTAGTGTCATGTTCTTAGCAATGATTATTAAGATGCATTTCACATTACTACTGTTCAGTATTTTGTGATTAAAATAAGTGAGACAACAGAGTAACCAGGGTTTTGGATGCACAATTTTGATAAAAATCCTGAAAGGAGTACACAATTACACAAGGAATCACTCAAGTTCAGTGAGCATCCGAAGTTCCAGGATGAGTTTGTCCAGCCTAGGGTCCATGGGCCGCATGCAGCCCAGATGGCTTAGGTGGCCCGACGCCAATTTGTAAACTTTATTAAAACCTTATAATATTATACTTTTTGCAAATTTTTTTAGCTCATCAGCTATCACTAGTGTATGTGTATTTTATGTGTGGCCCAAGACAATTCTTATTCTGATGTGGCCCCGGGAAGTCAAAAGATTGGACACTCCTATTCAAGAAGCTGATTCACTGTCAGAATCCCACATACTCCCTTGTTGTTTTAAATTACATATTCTGTAGATATCATTACTTCATCAGTCTAATTAAAAATTTCAGGATTTTTGTTTTGTTTTGCTTTTTGCTAGTTCTTTGTATGACATATTTTTTAGACTACCGCTATCCTGATCAATGTAAAAGATAATAAGGCTATTATTTCCCTTAGCATGAATATTTTGTTTCCAATAATTTTTTGTTTTGTTTCTAATAATTCACTCAAAGGTCAAAATAGTGTTGCCATGTATGTCACTTTAGTCACTTTTCTCACGGTTATAAAACAACCTCATGACTTCTCCAACTCAAGATGTTCTTATAACACTTCTCTTCCTCCTCCTATCAGTTTAATTCACTTTGGAACTTCAAGACATTTACATGAACATTTATCATACTTAGTCTTATTATATTTTATCTCCTTGTGGTTTTTATTATCTCCAAATGTTGCCTCAGTCGTATAACATCTTGTTTTCCTCCTAAGCTTTTTTAAAATTTTTTATTTATTTATTTTTATTGCATTTTAGGTTTTGGGGTACATGTGCAGAACGTGCAAGATAGTTACATAGGTACACACATGGCAGTGTGTTTTGCTGCCTTCCTCCCCTACACCCACATTTGGCATTTCTCCCCAGGCTATCCCTCCCCAGCTCCCCGCCCCGCTATCCCTCCACTATTTCCCCCAATAGACCCCAGTGTGTAGTACCCCCCTTCCCTGTGTCCATGTATTCTCATTTTTCCTCACCCGTGTATGAGTGAGAATATGTGGTATTTCATTTTCTGTTCTTGTGTTAGTTTGCTGAGAATGATGTTCTCCAGATTCATCCATGTCCTTACAAAGGACACAAACTCATCATTTTTGATTGCTGCATAATATTCCATGGTGTATATGTGCCACATTTTCCCAGACCAGTCTATCATCAATGGACATTTGGGTTGGTTCCAGGTCTTTGCTATTGTAAACAGTGCTGCAATGAACATTCGTGTGCATGTGTCCTTATAGTAGAACGATTTATAGTCCTTTGGGTATATACCCAGTAATGGGATTGCTGGGTCAAATGGAATTTCTATTTCTAGGTCCTTGAGGAATCGCCACACTGTCTTCCACAATGGTTGAACTTATTTACACTCCCACCAACAGTGTTTAAGAGCGTTCCTATTTCTCCGAATCCTCTCCGGCATCTGTCGTCTCCAGATTTTTTAATGATCGCCATTCTAACTGGCATGAGATGGTATCTCAATGTGGTTTTGATTTGCATCTCTCTAATGACCAGTGATGATGAGCATTTTTTCATGTGTTTGTTGGCTTCATGTATGTCTTCTTTTGTAAAGTGTCTGTTAATATCTTTTGCCCATTTTTGAATGGGCTTCTTTGTTTTTTTCCTATAAATCTGTTTGAGTTCTTTGTGAATTCTGGATATCAGCCCTTTGTCAGATGGGTAAACTGCAAAATTTTTTTCCCTTTCTGTTGGTTGCCGATTCACTCTAGTGACTGTTTTTCTTTTGCTGTGCAAAAGCTGTGGAGTTTGATTAGGTCCCATTTGTCTATTTTGGCTTTTCAATGCCTATGGTGTTTTGGTCATGAAGTCCTTGCCTACTTCTATGTCCTGAATGGTTTTGCCTAGATTTTCTTCTAGGGTTTTTATGGTGCCAGGTCTTATGTTTAAGTCTTTAATCCATCTGGAGTTAATTTTAGTATAAGGTGTCAGGAAGGGGTCCAGTTTCTGCTTTCTGCAAATGGCTAGCCAGTTTTCCCAACACCATTTATTAAACAGGGAATTCTTTCCCCATTGCTTGCTTTTGTCTGCTTTATCAAAGATTATATGGTTATAGATATGTTGTGTTGCCTCCAATGCCTCTGTTCTGTTTCATTGGTCTATATCTCTGTTTTGGTACCAGTACCATGCTGTTTTTATTACTGTAGCCTTGTAGTAGTTTGAAGTCTGGTAGTGTGATGCCTCCCACTGTGTTTTTTGCTTAGAATTGACTTGGCTATGTGGGCTCTCTTTTGGTTACATGTGAAGTTCATGGTGGTTTTTTCCAGTTCTGTGAAGAAATCCAATGGTAGCTTGATGGGGATAGCATTGATTGTGTAAATTACTTTGGACAGTATAGCCATTTTCACGATATTGATTCTTCCTAACCATGAACATGGAATGTTTCTCCATCTGTTTGTGTCCTCTCTTATTTCGTTGAGCAGTGGTTTGTAGTTTTCCTTGAAGAGGTCCCTTGCATTCCTTGTAACGTGTATTCCTAGGTATTTTATTTTCTTTGTAGCAATTGTGAATGGCAGTTCGTTCTTGATTTGGTTCTCTTTAAGTCTCTTATTGGTGTATAGGAATGCTTGTGATTTTTGCACATTGATTTTATATCCTGAGACTTTGCTGAAGTTGCTTATCACTTTCAGGAGTTTTTGGGCTGAGGTGATGGGGTCTTCTAGGTATACTATCATGTCGTCTGTGAATAGAGACAATTTGGCTTCCTCCTTTTCTATTCCAATACCCTGTATTTATTTTTCTTGCCTGATTGCTCTGGCTAGAACTTCCAGTACTATGTTGAATACGAGTGATGAGAGAGGGCATCCTTGTCTAGTGCCAGATTTCAAAGGGAATGCTTCCTGTTTTTGCCCATTAAGTATGATATTGGCTGTTGGTTTGTCATAAATAGTTTTTATTACTTTGAGATATGTTCCATCAGTACCGAGTTTATTCAGGATTTTTAGCATAAAGGCCTGTTGAATTTTGTCAAATGCCTTCTCTGCGTCAATTGAGATAATCATGTGGTTTTTGTTTTTGCTTCTGTTTATGTGGTGAATTACATTTATAGACTTGCGTATGTTGAACCAGCCTTGCATCCCCGGGATGAATCCTACTTGATCATGATGGATAAGTTTTTTAATATGCTGCTGCAATCGGTTGGCCAGTATTTTATTGAAGATTTTTGCATCTATGTTCATCATGGATATTGGCCTGAAGGTTTCTTTTCTTGTTGAGTCTCTGCCGGGTTTTGGTATCAGGATGATGTTGGTCTCATAAAATGATTTGGGAAGGGTTCCCTCTTTTTGGATTATTTAGAATAGTTTCAGAAGGAATGGTACCAGCTCCTCTTTGTGTGTCTGGTAGAATTCGGCTGTGAACCCATCTGGACCTGGGCATTTTTTTTGTGTGGTAGGCTCTTAATTGCTGCCTCAACTTCAGACCTTGTTATTGGTCTATTCATAGTTTTGGCTTCCTCCTGGTTTAGTCTTGGGAGGACACAGGTGTCCAGGAATTTATTCATTTCTTCCTGGTTTACTAATTTATGTGCACAGAGTTGTTTGTAGTATTCTCTGATGATGGTTTGAATTTCTGTGGAATCTGTGGTGATTTCCCCATTATCGTTTTTTATTGCATCTATTTGGTTGTTCTCTCTTTTCTTTTTTATCAGTCTGGCTAGTGGTCTGTCTATTTTGTTGATCTTTTCAAAAAACCAGCTCTTGGTTTTATTGATTTTTTGAAGGGTTTTTTTGTGTCTCTGTCTCCTTCAGTTCTGCTCTGATCTTAGTTATTTCTTGTGTTCTGGTAGGTTTTGAGTTTTTTTTATTTTGCTCCTCTAGCTTTTTCAATTTTGACGATAGGGTGTCAATTTTGGATCTCTCCGCTCTTCTCATGTGGGTTCTTATTGCTATATATTTTCCTCTACAGACTGCTTTGAATGTGTCCCAGAGATTCTGGTATGTTGTGTCTTCATTCTCGTTGGTTTCAAAGAACTTCTTTATTTCTGCCTTCATTTCATTGTTTATCCAATCAACATTCAACCAGTTGTTCAGTTTCCATGAAGCTGTGTGGTTCTGAGTTAGTTTCTGAATTCTGAGTTCTAACTGGATTGCACTATGGTTCGAGAGACTGTTTGTTATGATTTCAGTTGTTTTGCATTTGCTGAGGAGTGCTATACTTCCAATTATGTGGTCAGTTTTGGAGTAGGTGTGATGTGTTGCTGAGAAGAATGTATATTTTGTGGATTTGGGGTGGAGAGTTCTGTAAATGTCTATCAGGTTTGCTTGTTCCAGGTCTGAGTTCAAGCCGTGGATATCCTTGTTAATTTTCTATCTGGTTGCTCTGTCTAATATTGACAGTGGAGTGTTAAAGTCTCCCACTATCATTATGTGGGAGTCTAAGTCTCTTTGCAAGTCATTAAGAACTTGCCTTATATATCTTGGTGCTCCTGTATTGGGTCCATGTATATTTAGGATCGTTAGTTCTTCTTGTTTTATCGATCCTTTTACTATTATGTAATGACCTTCTTTGTCTTTTTTGATCTTTGTTGCTTTAAAGTCTATTTTATCAGAGATGAGAATTGCAACTCCTGCTTTTTTTTTTTTTTTTTCTCTCCATTTGCTTGGTAAATCTTCCTCCATCCCTTTATTTTGAGACTTTGTGTATCCTTGCATGTGAGATGGGTTTCCTGGATACAGCACACCAATGGGTTTTGGTTTTTTATCCAATTTGCCAGTCTGTGTCTTTTGATTGGTGCATTTAGCCCATTTACATTTAGGGTTAGTATTGTTATGTGTGAATTTCATACTGCCATTTTGATGCTCCTGGCTGTTCTGCCCATTGGTTGATGCAGATTCTTCATTTTGTTGATGCTCTTTAGCATTTGGTATGTTTTTAGAATGGCTGGTACTGGTTGTTCCTTTCTATGTGTAGTGCCTCTTTCAGGAGCTCTTGTAAAGCAGGCCTGCTGGTGACAAAATCTGAGTTCTTGCTTGTTGGCAAAAGATTTTATTCTTCCTTCATTTATGAAGCTCTGTTTGGCTGGATATGAAATTCTGGGTTGAAAGATTTTTTCTTTAAGTATGTTGAATATTGGCCCCCACTCTCTTCTGGCTTGTAGAGTTTCTGCTGAGAGACCTGCTGTGAGTCTGATGGGCTTCCCTTTGTGGGTGACCCGACCTTTCTCTCTGGCTGCCCTTAGTATTTTTTCCTTCATTTCAACCCTGGTGAATCTGATGATTATGTGCCTTGAGGTTGCTCTTCTTGTGGAATATGTTTGTGGTGGTCTCTGTATTTCCTGGACTTGAGTATTAGCCTTCCTTTGGTAGGTTGGGGAAATTTTCCTGGATAATATCCTGAAGAGGATTTTCCAGCTTGGATTCATTCTCTTCGTCACATTCTGGTACACCTATCAAACGTAGGTTAGGTCTCCTCACATAGTCCCACATTTCTTGGAGATTTTGTTCATTCCTTTTTGCACTTTTTTCTCTAATCTTGGTTTCTCATTTTATTTCATTGAGTTGATCTTCGACTTCTGATGTTCTTTCTTCTGCTTGGTCAATTCAGCTGTTGAAACTTGTGCATGCTTCACAAAGTTCTCATGTTGTGTTTTTCGGCTCCTTCAATTCATTCATATTCCTCTCTAAGTTGTCCATTCTTGTTATCATTTCCTCGAATCTTTTTTCAAATGTTTTTTCAAGGTTCTTAGTTTCTTTGCATTGATTTAGAACATATTCTTTTAGCTCACTGAAGTTTCTCATTATCCACCTTCTGAAGTCTGATTCTGTCATTTTGTCACACTCATTCTCTGTCCAGCTTTGTACCCTTGCTGGTGAGTTTTGGTCCTTTGTAGGAGGTGAGGTGTTTTGGTTTTGGGTGTTTTCCTCCTTTTTGAGCTGGTTTCTTCCCATCTTTGTGGATCACCTGTCATCTGAGTAGTTGCTGACTTTTTGATTGGGTCTATGAGTGGACGCCCAGATTGATGATGAAGTATTTCTGTTACTTAGTTTTCCTTCTAACAGTCTAGCCCCTCTGCTGTAAAACTGCTGAGGTCCACTCCAGGCTCTGCTTGTCTAGGGTACACCTGTAGCAGCTGCGGAACAGTGAGGGATGCTACCAGTTTCTTCTTCTGCTATCTTTGTCCCAGAATGATGCTCACCAAATATCAGTCTGATTAGTCCTTTTTTGAGGTGACTTTTTGGATATACAGGGGTCAGGGAGCTGCTTGAGGAGATGGTCTGTACTTTATAGGAGCTCAAGTGCTAGGCTGTGAGCTCCATTGTTCATTCAGGGCTGTTGGGCGGGTGTGTTTATGTCTGCTGCAGCAGAACTTATAACCCCCCCCTTTTTTTCCCTCAGATGCTGTCTCAGGGAGTTAGGGCTTTCTTTATGAGTATCCGTTGCACTGTCCTGCCCAGCTAGAAGGCAGTCTAGTCACTATTTGCCTGCCGAGGCTCCACCCTCCTGCCATGGGGCTCCATCCTACTGTCATGGGCTCTGCCCTGTTGGCAGATTCTCTCTGTTATGGCGGGTTTCTTCAGCAATGGCAGGCTGCTTGAGCAATGGGAGTGTACCTCAGTAGGGGTGGAATGCATCAGTAGTGGCAGACACCCCTCCCCAACCGGGCTGCACCATCCTGGATTCAGCTGAACCCGCAGTGAAACTCTCAACCCCAAGCGTTTGGAGTTGCTGTTTTGTTTGTCCCTGTGGGGTGCGACCCACCGAGCCTGATCACTTGGCTCCCTGCCTCAGAGTCCTTTTTCTTTCTCTCTTCTTTTTTAAGTTGAATGGTTGATTCTCTCACAAGTGTTTTAGTCACCTGTTGATAGGGCACCAGGATCTGTGTGATTTCCCGTGCAGTGACCCACTGCACCGGCTCAAATCACGCTTCCCAGGAATCTCCTGGTCTGGCTCACTGTCCAAGTCCCATTTAATCAGATGGATATGTTAATCTGCCCTCCCAAATCTCAGATTGCCAGTTTAACAGGGCATCCAGACCAGTGAGTTTTGTGCGGGGTGCCACTGCGCTGCGATGCTGGCCGAAACGACCGCGCAAGCTGAAAGGGCTGTGCTGGTGTCCCGTGTCTCTCCTACTCCTGGAAATTTCCCCATTCTGTGAGCAACAAAGGTCCGTCTGAAAATGCGACTAGGAGTCACCCTCTGCGCCTTCACTGAGAGCTGCAATCCTGAGTTGTTCCTACCATGCCATCTTGGAAATCTCCCTCCTTCTCCTAAACTTTTTATCCCTTGAACATTTGATAACAATTTCTTATTTTTGTTCATAAACATAGATCAATGTTTGACCTATAGAGGTTTAAAGATAGAACACTCCAGCAACCATGAAGGACACTCATGTACTTGACATTTATGTATTAATGAATATATTTGGGGTATGGCCATACAACCCTATTTTCTCTAATTTTTTTTATCATTTGTCAGGAAAATATTTTTCAAGGTTTTCTTATTTTTATTATATGAAAGATTCTATATTCTTTTGACCACTTTAGCTATCCTGTAGACCCTATCTAGACCTTCCAGAGTTCTGTTATTTCTTTGTTGCAGATTTGGTGACCAGAATTACAAACAGTATCTCATAGAAACACTGAATTTTACAAAGTGAGATAAAGCCTCTCACTGCATTTCTTTGGTCTGATTTCATTTGTAAAAGCTCAGTGAGTCATTGCCTGCCAGGAGTAATCTACAATGACCCCTAGATCAGTCTGAAGCTTTAGCAATTCACTATTCCAGAAACACAAGTTTGAACAGCTTCCTCCCCAACCCTCCCTTAGAAAATTACCTGAAATTGATCATGTAAAGCCTTCTTTCTGCTTCTCCATACTCATTTTTATGACAGAATTTCCCCACTGGCCTGGATTTTTACTATGCAGAAGCATTCAGGTTTAACTACAAACATAAAATATATAGTGTATACATTTATAAGACATATATGTACTCTATATACACATGTATTGTACTATATATGTGTTTTTATGTGTGCTCTATATATACACACGTATGTGTACAATACATATATGCACACATACATACACAAAACACATATGATTTTTTATTAACCTAAATATAAAAAGCGTCTCTAGAGAAGTTTTTTGTTAATGTGTTTTCATCATGAAAACATGCAATAAACTTGTTTATTGTTCTATCTATAACAAAATCCTTAAACTAATTGTGTCCCAATTTGAATATCATACTTGTAGAATTTGCCAAAGTATTTTTTTTCTTCAAATTGGAAAACAGACATAGAACATCTCTTGGGAGATATTTATCTTCTTAATCAAAGAACTTCATTATATTATATTCATCAAACACCACAGTTCTGGTCACTTGCATGTTTCTAATTAATTATATTTGGTGTACATGTTTGGTGTTCATTGACTCCATTCTTTATAATAGAGGTCACTGGTTTGTTATCTTTGGAACTGAGAATCATTAATCATAGCTTATAGTTAATCTGTAGAGATAGTTTTTAAAACTTATCATATGTCTGGCTTTTGTAGAACAGGGTTCTGGGTTCCTTGCTTCATGATAAACTTTTTGCATAAAAGAATGAAGCTTTTAGAACCTTATCATGATGTTTAACTTTAGGGATTTTTTTTTTTTTTTTTTTTTTTTTGAGACAGAGTTTCACTCTTGTTACCCAGGCTGGAGTGCAATGGCGCGATCTCGGTTCACTGCAACCTCCGCCTCCTGGATTCAGGCAATTCTCCTGCCTCAGCCTCCTGAGTAGCTGGGATTACAGGCACACACCACCATGCCCAGCTAATTTTTTGTATTTTTAGTAGAGATGGGGTTTCACCATGTTGACCAGGATGGTCTCGATCTGTTGACCTCGTGATCCATCTGCCTCGGTCTCTGATACCTTCATCCACTAAAGAGGGAGTCTGCAATTGCACACTTGTTTTTCTTGCTGCAAGTGCTAACATTCATTTAGAAATTGGCGGGCACAGTAGCTCACACCTGTAATCCCAGCACTTTGGGAGGCCAAGGCAGGCTGATCACATGAGGCTGGGAGTTCAAAACCAGCCTGACCAACATGGAGAAACTCCATCTCTACTAAAAATACAAAATTAGCTAGGTGTGGTGGTGCATGCCTGTAATTCCAACTACTCCAGAGACTGAGGCGGGAGAATCCCTTAAACCCGGGAGGTGGAGGTTTTGGTGAGCTGAGATCCCACCATTTACACTCCAGCCAGGGCAACAAGAGCAAGACTCCATCTTAAAAAAATATATATGTCATTTTGAGACCAGAAAAGAAATCAACTCTGAGGTACAAATTTTGATAGTGCAAGGACCCATGTATGATGCTTGATATATAATCTTTCTAATTAAATTTTCATTGTGCCATAATTGCAGTTTCACCTGCCTTTGTAAGAAAGACTTTAGAAAGATACCATGTACCCTTTTTATCCAGTCTCCTCCAAGGGCATCTTGTAAAACTAGAGTCACCACCAGTATATTCACTTTGAGGCATTCAGCATACAAAATACTTCCATCACCACGAGGATCTCTCCTACTGTCCTTTTGTAACCTCACATACATCCACTTTTATTCCTCCTCAACTCCTAGCAACCTCTAACTTGTCATCATGAGTCAGAATTTATTCATGACGAAGTCTGTTCTTGCAGGCTCTGCCACTCTTTGGCCATAACTCTTAGTCACCCACGATGACTTCCAGGCTTCTGCCCTTCTTGGGCATCAAGTTTGCTGCCAGTTGCCTTCTGAGTCACCTGCAGTCCCTACTGGAGATATAATTGGGTCCTCATGTGCCAAATTGATTTGTTTTTCACCTTAAAATTATTTTTTAGAAGCTTATTATTCCAACATTTCCCTCCACACTTGGTTTACCTATTTGCATGTGTAGTTTATGGGGCCAACCTGGAGATAAGTTACTGTAATACTCCTCTCTTTGTTTCCTGAATCTCCTATTCATGTTCCAATTTAAACTCAGCTGAGAATGCCTTGTCTCATTTGGAACTTAATCACAGTCTTTGATACAGTCTTTTTTGTTTTCTTCATATGCTTATTCTTAATATGTAGTATCCAGTATCTCCTCAAATGACAGTCACAAATTAGCCCATCAGTGACAAGGAATTAAAATTGTACACTGCAGTGAGGACTAAATTAAAAAATGAAAGCCAAACTGGATTTTCTCAAGCACATTCTGCTAATTTATACTGTGAAGTTTACATTAAAGAGAGCAATTACTTTTAGGTAATAGAACATCTATATCACAATTTCATTGCAAACATGAATCTATACAACTGGTAAAACCTGTATACACCAAAAAAAATACATAAAAGCTAGTTAAATCAGAATAAAATCTGTGGTTTAGTTAATTATATTGTCCCAATGTCAATTTTCTGGCTTTCATGATTGTACCATAATTGTATAGAATGTTATTGGAGGAAACCGGGGAAGGTTACATAGGCACTCAACTGTATTAGCTCATTCTCACATGGTTGTAAACAAATACTGAGGCTGGGTAAATTATAAAGAAATGAGTCTGAATTGGCTCACAGTTCTACAGGCTGTTCAGGAAGCATGGTGCTGGCATCTGCTCAGTTTCTGGAGAGGCCTCCGGAAACTGTCAATTATGGCAGAAGGTGATGGTGAAGCAGACACTTATAGTTGGACTAAGAGGAAGAGAGGGAAAGGGAGGCACCCCACACTTTTAAACAACCAGATCACATGAGAACTCAGTATCACAACCAAGGCGGATCTTGCTAAACCATTAGAAAGCACCCATATGTGGCCAGGCGCCGTGGCTCACGCCTGTAATCCCAGCACTTTGGGAAGCTGAGATAGATGGATCATTTGAGGTCAGGAGTTCAAGACCAGCCTGACCAACATGGTAAAACCCCGTCTCTACTAAAAATACAAAAAATAAAATTAGCTGAACCCCTGTAATCCCAGCTATTCCAGTGGCTGAGGCAAGAGAATCACTTGAACCTAGGAAGCAGAGGTTGCAGCAAGCCGGAATCATGCCACTGCACTCCAGCCTGGGCAACACAGCCAGACTCTGTCTCAAAAAATAACAAAAATGAAACCATCTATATGATCCAATCACCTCAATTAGGTCCCATGACCAACACCAAGGCATACAATTCCACATGAGATTTGGGCAGGAATACATATTGAAACCATATCAACTATTTCTGTGACTACCATGTGACTCTAAAATTATTTCAAAATTAAAAAATAAAGGCAAAACCCACCAAACTTACAGATTATTATGTGATTTAAAATCCCTATCTCTCTCATTCTATATGTGTGTGTATACAGTACATGTATATGTCTCAGATAGCTAAATGCGTGTGCTTGTTTGACATAGATGTGTTGCTGTTATTGTATATTAAAAAAAATTATTTTATGTTTTGAGACAGAGTCTCCCTGTGTCACCCTAGCTGAAGTGCAGTGACATGATCTCGACTCACTGCAACATCCGCCTCCTGGGCTCAAGCAATTCTCATGCCACAGGCTCCTGAGTAGCTGGGATCACAGGTGTGCACCACTATGCCTGGCTAATTTTTGCCTTTCTGGTAGAGATGGGGTTTCACCATGTTGACCAGGCTCGTCTGGAATGTCTGACCTCAAGTGATCCACCTACCTCAGCCTTCCAAAGTGCTGGGAGTCACTGTGCCCAGCCTGACACAGTTTTTATGGATTTCAAAATATAAATGTATTTACATTGTTTGAAAATTCATAGTGTATGTTAAATTGAAGATAGGATCCTGAGATATGTGTGAAAACATTATAATGCATAGGTGTTTGTGTGAAATATAGATGGATTGTATCTGAGTAGAAATAAATGACAGTAGAATACTAATATCAAAACTACATAAATAAGAAGACAGGATCCCAAACTATAATTTTGTTTCCTTTTACACTAACAAAATATTACCACATCTAAATAACTGAAAAACACGTTATGAATGGCCTATGCTTTTTTCCACCAATTACATTTTTGTTATGAAATATATTTTAGAATTTTACTTATATAATTCAAAAATGTTTTCTTCCTATTTATAATAAGTTACATATGGAAATGACTACACCATCTCAAATAATGCTGAGTTTATTGTTAGAATGTCTTTTTTTCTGTTAGAGATTCTCTTTCATTTTCTTTTTATTTCTTCCCAGGATGTTATCATACCTACCTTTCTCCTGGTTAGTTTCACAGGATGTTTTCCAAAGAGAATTTAATTAAAATAGACTTTATTACTACCACTATTTTATTCTCAAAATAACCTAATAGCTCTTAAGACCTGTTTCTTTATTTTTTTGGTACAATTATTCAAACAGGCAGATTCAGAATAAGATCTCTATTTATTCCTCAGAATCTCTGTTTGTATATAATTGGCAGACAAAACCCATTGCTTATTAGCTTTGTATCAGTGCTAAAAAAAATCCTTAAAATTATTGTAAACCTGCATCTATCACACCTGATTACTCCAGGAGGAAAAATGAAACAAAACAGAACAAAATGAGAGAGAGAGAGAGAGAGAAAGAGAGAGAGGAAACTTGCTCTGGATAACATTTTATGACAATAGCTTCACATCAGAGGACTTACTTATCTTCAATCTGTGCTGTCTTCCTCGTGTCACTCTTGCTTCCCCTTAATGAGGAAAATGTGTTCAGAAGTTAAAGTGGTAGCCATCTATATAAAGATTTAAATTATTCAGCTTAAAAAGCAAATACAGTTTTCATAGGTACCAGGAAATATAACATCACTCTAGTAATACCCATCACATCGCATGAGAAGTGAATCAACCTTTCATTATAAAAGAAAACGTTAAAGATGGAAAATGTATATATCTCCTGTAAATCAGAAGCTGTATAACGGGCTACTTAACTCAAATGCTAAAAACAACTCAATGGTTATATATGGATGGTGCCAATATAACAAATATTTTTCTTCAGTTAAGTCAATTATGTTAATTTGTTGAAAAGAATCTGTTAAGTGAATCATTTAGCATCCTATAAACAAAACATAGGGTAATAATTGTGCAAATTATTATTTTAATGTATTGAGTTGGCAAGGTATGAATGAAGGCAACCTGCAACTGTACTTTAGGTTAAGTAATTAGATTTTCACAGAGTGAGATTTTCATTTCAAAAGATTTCTCTTTTGGGTAGTATATAAAGTGAATTGGAGGAGTGGCTGCAAGGAGAGCATTCTGAGAGTTATCAGGGGAGAAGGAGGGTTTGGCAAAATATGGTGGCCGCAAGTGTGAAAGCTGTTACAAGAGAGGCTGGATGTCCAGCACCTGGGACATCGTGGATGTGAGGGAAGAAGAACAAGAGCCATGGATGTGACAGAGATTCTGTCTGGAGGACGGAGAATGGCAGCATCAGCCAACAGTGGGGGTGGAAAATAGAAAATAAAGTTTTGATGATAAAAATGGCAATTTCTTAACATCTTGCAGCCATTCAAATAAAGATGTTTAATAGAAAGTTGGAAATTCTGGCCTAGCTGAAAATCTAACTCAGGACTGGAGATGTAGATATGGGACTCAATCTCCAATATTTGGATTGGAATGAGACCTCCTAGAAGGAGATTGAGTTGAAGAAGTCAGAGAGCAATTCTTATCCAAGAATAAAAATGGGATTATAGTTTCATGGAGAAAAAGGCATTACAGGGATACCAAGTGCATCAAAAAAGTTCTCTAAGGTGAAAACAGATCAAGAAGGCTTAGATTTCACTTTATTAGTGCAGGAGACTAATTGTAGGACAATAGGAGAGAGATGGAAATGAGCTTATATCTGGGGAAGTTTGGATATGAAATTGCCTCTTCAAGAGGTTTGGGAGGTCAATAAAAAAGAATACAATATTGTAATTGAAGAAGTAAGTTGAAAAGGTGAGTTAGTTAAAAGACGTTTGGTGGAGTTTTTGTTTTCTTTATTCTTCCTCTGAAATCAAAACTTTAGGTTTGTTGCATTAAAAGAGTTGCGGCTGAGAGAGATTTCAAGGAATATGACAGCACCGTAGAAGTATAGCTGATGGAACAGGGAGAACAGAGTTGGATGAGAAGATGGGATTAAACAGCCCAAGTAAGATTTGTCCCTTGTTATACTGTGAAAGAAAGCCAGTTGGGTAGTTAATTGTGACTAGACCACACTGTATTAATCCATTTGTCAGTAAATACACATTTGAGATATTTCTAGATTGGACTGATTATGCACAAAGCTACCAGGTTCTGAGGAGGTCAGAAAATAAACATAGGTATTAGAGGAAACAGATAATGATAGCAAAATATTCCTGTCAGACTTACTTTTGAAGATGAAAAAGTAGATGATGTCACTTGTGATAAAGAGGAGAGAACAGCATGACCTTTAACAATCCATAGAAAAAGAAAAAAAAATCCAACAAAGATAATGGAGCCGCAATTGGAAATCAAGTAGAAATATACAAAATAGATATATTCTTCAAAGAGAAAGATTCCAGGAAAACATGACTATGGGAGATATTCAAGAAAAAAATTTAAATGATGATTTCATTATAATCAGTGATTTTTCTGATTTGTTTCAAAAGAAGAAACAGCAACAAACAAATTGCTGAATGGAAGAGGAGGGAAAAGCAGAGCAAACATCATTTATTTGAGAAGTTTTGCAGTTAAAGGGAATGGAAAACTAGACATAATACAAATGGAGAAACAATGTAGAAGGGTTTTCTTTTTCTTCCCATGAAAGATGAGATCCAAATATATTGGAAAAAATGACGTCTGTAAACCAAAGAATTGTCACTTATTTGGATTCTTCTGCATTTTGCAGAAACATTATCTGGATTAATCAGGCAATAGATAATAAAAATGGAATCATGTTAAATTGAGGAAGAGTAAAGTTATTATTCATGCTCAAATCAGACAATACATTTAGTATTAGAATTATTAATATTTCATGGCATAAATTTATCCAACTAAAGAATTTCACATTTAAAAAAATACAATTTAAAGATGGCAATTTACCTTGCTATCACAAATAATTCTCACATTAAATGAAACTTGATAATTTCATTGATTGTACGCTTATAAAAAGCACTTGGTTCCACATTTAGAAAAAAGTTCTACCTCAGGTCCTTTCCAAGGAGTATATTCTCATTTTTGCTTCCATTAATACTTATCAAATACCTGAGAAAAGCAATGTTTTTGGAGGATAACCTGAAGGCAATGCAGTCTTATCTCTTCTTTTATATAGTCTAAACATTTTCTACAGTAAGCTTGTCAGTAGGGAGCTGAATACCTGCATCAAAATTTCCAGTTACTGCTATAAATTTGTATTTACAAAATTGAGGATTGGCATTTTTCCATGGGGCTACATTGAGGAAAACCATAATGTATTTTCTATAAAATTTATCACTCTTTTTATACATATCTTCTTGAATGTTTCATTCTTCATATAGCATAGTTTCTTTTATGTGAGGATTTGGGAATTTTCTGGGCTCAGTACCTTGAGTATTATGCTTCTTCAAGAAACTGGTTAGATTTAATTTAATTAATTAATTTATTTATTTATTTTAATTTTACTTTAGGTTCTGGGGTACATGTGCAGGTCATCCAGGGTTGTTGCATAGTACATACGATATCTGGCATTTCTCCCCATGTTATCCCTCCCCACCCTTCCCACCCTCTGCTGTCCCTCACTTAGTCCCCTCCACTGCCCTCAGTGTGTGATGCTCCTCTCCCTAAGTCCATGTGTTCTCATTGTTCAACCCCCGCCTGTGAGTGAGAACATGCGATGTTTGGTTTTCTGATCTTGTGTCAGTTCGCTAAGAATGATGGTTTCCAGATTCATCCAAGTCCCTACAAAGGGCACAAACTTATCATTTTTTATGGCTGTGTAGTATTCCATGGTGTATATGTGCCACATTTTCTTTGTCCAGTCTATCACTGATGGGCATTTGGGTTGGTTCCAGGTCTTTGCTATTGTAAACAGGGCTACAATTAACATACGTGTGCATGTGTCTTTAGTAGACTGATTTATAGTTCTTTGAGTATATACCCAGTAATTGGATTGCTGGGTCAAATGGAATTTCTATTTCTAGAGTCTAGATTTTATTTTAACAGATAAGATGAACCTTGCAATTAATTCTGTCTCCATTTATGAGATATGCCAGAAATTTTAAAGCCAAATTTTTAGACACCCTCCTACACAACAATTGTTTTAGGCTTTTCATGTTTTTATCAAGCTAGTGTAAAGATATATATTTTTAAATAATTTGTACAGAAATAAATTTGTTTAATAGCAAAGTTATTTTTTTCTACAATACCTTTTTAGTTCCTGTTCAATTCTCACTGTATACTTCTATATATCAGTTTGTTCACCTATCAACTTAGAAATTACTTATGGGTTAATGACTCATTGGGTCAGTTACTAGTTAGTTAACTTACTTTTCCACACACCTGGACTATTTTTAGAAATTATACTAAGACCAGGCATGATGGTTCATGCCTATAATCCTAGCACTTTAAGAGGCCAAGGTCGGAGCATTGCTTGAGCCCAGGAGTTTGAGGTTGCAGGGAGCTATGATCACACTACTGCACTGCAGCCTGGGCTACACAGCAAGACCCTGTCTTAAAAATATATATAGCAAATATTTTTAATTCTCTATTGGTTAATTTTGTTACATTTGATAATATACTTACAAATTGTTCTATTTGTCTATCAAAGGTTGGCAATATTGACTCTTTACTTAGAAGATGAGTATATTATTTACCATGTCATTTCCACCAGATTTTCTTATCTGTTTCTACCTCCAAACCTCTGCCACTTAGACTGTACTTTAACATTGCCAAGATTGATAATGTTAAATTTTTCTTAGTTTGTCTAGATATTTATTTCAAATATTACAAAATGGATATCATTTATTTACTTATTTTCATCCTTTCTTATGGTTTGACATGAAGGATAAAGAAAAAAATTAAAGGAAGTTTGGAAAGAAAAATAACATACTTGAATAAAATTAAAAGTAGATTTTTGATGCTGTTAGATTAGCATCTGAGAAAAATCATTTGTCAATATCTTAGAAATTCAAATATGCATCCACTCTATAATCCAGAAATTCTCCTAGGCATTTATACAAATGCTCACAGTAATTTTATTTATAATGGTAAATAACTGGGAACATACCATTGTCCATCAACACAAAAATGAATACAGGTTATAGTAAACTTATATGATAAAATACTACACAGAAAAATAGAAATGTACTACTGATAATAACAATATGGGGGAATCTTAACAAAATTGTTTTGAGTGAAAGAAGCCAGTTATGTTTCATTACTATCTTACGAAGTTCAAGAAAAGGCACAATTGGCTGGGACAGAGGCCCATGTCTATAATCCCGGAACTTTGGGAGGCCAAGGTGGGTGGATCATTTAAGGTCAGGAGTTAAAGACCACCCCATCTCTACTAAAAATACAAAAATTAGCCAGGCGTGGTGGCCTGTGCCTATAGTCATGGCTACTCAGGTTACTGTGAGCTGAGACCATGACACTGCACTCCAGTCTGGACAACAGATCAAGACTCTGTTAAAAACAGAAGTCAAAATTAACTATGGTTATAGAAATTAGGAAACTGTATGCATAGGGTGAGGAGTGCATTAATTGAAAAGAATATTGACTGATGAGATTGATAAGACTAATTTCTGGGATAATAAAATGTTCTATATCTTGATGGGGAGTGGGGATCACATGGATCAATGCATTTCTCAAAACTAATCAAACTATTCATGTAAGATCTTTCCAGTTTATTATATTAAAAATTATTATCATTCTTTTTTATAAAAATGAAGTATTGGTCCCTGCACAGTCTGCAGTTTCACTGAGAGATCAAATAATAAACATTATAATTTTACTATTCATTATTATAAGTATTATGATATAGATAAGCACAGAATTTCAAAGTAAGCATTATGTAACCCTACTATGCATTCATCAAATATGTTTCAATTTCCTTCTGTGGCACATATGTGTAACACTGAGGTTAAGACCAGTATGATACATGTCCAGTGGAATGTGTGCAGAAGTGATACATTCTGTATCAGATCTGGCCATAAACCCCAAGTTCATTCCTATATGCTTTGTCTTCTATTTCTTTAGTGGACTTAGGAATCAGATGTTGATGATGACAACCAGTGAGCCTGGATCCCTGAATGACTATGTGGAGCAGTGCTTTTTCTGCCCTTTTCATTCTATACTGAAATGTGATTTGGGTAAAAAATTATGTATTATAGTAAACCACTGGAAACAAGGAAACAAGAAAGGATGGAAGGAAGGAAATGAAGAAATGAAAGATGGAAGGAAAGAGAGAAAGAGAAAAAAGGGAGAGAGACAAAGGAAGGAAACTAGAGAGAAGGATGAAGAGGGAGTCAGAGAGTAAGAAAGGAATCCATAATTCTTCTGCCAGGGACTTAGACTGGAGATAAATAAACTATGGGAGGCAATGAAGCCCTTAAAAAGATAGTCCATTGGTTGAGTAGGCTGAGAACTGATGAGCACAAAGAATGAAATCTATTGAATACCATTATCATGTGATCCCTCTAAATAATAAAACGGATTCAAGAATACGAATTTTAAGATTTTACTTCATTGATTTTCAAAGTCAAATTAGTTCTTGCAAAATAATACTGTTCTTAATTAATTAATGCTTCTAGTAAGATAGTTCTAAAATGCTTTCACAACATTGTCAAAATCAAGAAGATAAGATGTATTTATTTGGGTCAAGAGCAGAAGTATCCAGATATGATATTTCTGCATATACATATGGAATACTTCGGCCTGTCTCACAATGTTTGACATAGTTTTTCAATCAAAGAGTATATTTTTAGCAGAGTTCAAGTGAATTACCCAAGTGAACAAGCTAGATTTGATTGGGGTGGGGGGTTAAGTTTTACATCTCTCCTAGCTGTTCTCTCCAGATTTTTGCATGATTGTTTTATTTTTATCCATGATCTCTGACACCTAGCCACATGCCCCTACCACTAGAAAAACCTTATATATTACTATGGTGTCTTTTTTAGTCAGTCTAGCATGCTCTACTATATTCTCCTGTAAGATATTATCAAATATATGATGGTTTTAACTACCAATGGTAACAGAACTGGTTTTTGTACATTCAGAAATAACAAGAGTCTATGAAATAGAAATGAATGGGAATTTGGAAATGCACATTTATATTCATTTATTTAAGCACATTTATTGACCACTGAACACTGTGGTCATCAGAAACACAGGACCAAAGAGATGTGGTCTGAAACCTCACAGCTGACTTACATACTTCTGAGTCAGCCAGGGAGTTGATCAAAAACATAATGAAGTAATCACAGTTGAGTGAAAGGGAAAAAGAAATACAGGATGCTCTTGATACAGGCAAACTCCCAAACTGGGGCTTAAACCGGAGAGTTATTGGCTTCACACAGGAAAAAATTCAAGAGGGAGCCAACAGAGTAAAGTAAAAGCAAAGCAAGTTTCTTAGAGTAACAGGGTACAGAAAAAAGGCCGCTCTAGACACAGCAGGACATATGCAGAGTGCCACTTGCAGATTACTGGCCGGCTATATTTATAGCCACTCCTTAATTACATGCTAAATAAGTGCAGGTAATTCGTGAATTTTCTAGAAAAGAGTGGGGGATTCCCGGAACCAAGGATTCCTCTCTTTTTACACCGTGTAAAGTAACTTCCCAGCATTGCTATGGCATTTGTAAAGTATCACGGTGCTGGTGCGAGTGCCATTTAGCAGCTAATGAATTATAATGGTGGATGATGAACAGCGAGGACAACTAGAGGTTTCTTTCTTTGCCATCTTGGTTTTAGGTTATTTACTGCATTTGAAACAGGAGTTTCCCATATTCCCCTCTCAGGGCCTGTGATGGGACTGTGGCTCACTTCTTCCCTGCCCTGCTGCTCAAACCAAATGGGGAGCCTGCAGACAGGAAGGTTGTGGGGCTCCAACCCCATGGCGATATCTAGGGTTCAGTGTTTACCGCTCCGGGAGCCCCAGTGGGTGCGTGTTATGTTGCGCTCTTTTAGTTTTGCCGTCCACAGGCGGCTTGTGTTCATCAACTCAGTTGGACGCCCTGCCTTGTCGCCAGGACAGAGGGCTTTCTGTATCCTGGGTTCTTGCACCTGAAAAATCGGATCACATGTGGGCTTGGAGAATGGGTGTGACGTTTTATTGAGTGGAGGCAGGTCTCAGCGAGGTGGATGGGGAGGTCAGGAGGGGGATGGAGTGGGAAGGTGGTCTTCCCCTGGAGTTGGGCCACCCAGCCGCCACACTCTCCTGCAACTGCCCCTGGCAGGATTCCACTGTACTTTTCTGCTCCTCTGCCCCTCTGAACGTCCAGCCACCTGTGTCTGTGTCTGCCAGGGTCTCCAGGTTTTTATAGGCACAGGATGAGGGGTGTGGCGGGTCAGAGTGGTCTTGGAAAATGCAACATTTGGGTGTGAAAATGGAAATGCCTGTCTATACTTAGGGTCTTGGGCATAGGCCTGAGGGTGGAGCCCTCGCCAGTGACCCCACCTTTCTCTATGCAGTACTTCTCTGATCCCTTGCATATCACATTCTGTTTTTTTGTTTGATTGCTTTTGAGACAGGGTCTCACTCTGTCTCCCAGGCCGGAGTGCAGGTGGCACAATCTCGCCTCACTGCAACCTCTGCCTCCCGGGTTCAAGGGATTCTCCTGCCTCAGTCTCCTGAGTAGCTGAGGTTACAGGCATGCACCACCGTGCCTGGCTAATTTTTGTATTTTTAGTAGAGACTGGGTTTCACCTTTTTGGTCAGGCTGGTCTCGAACTACTGACCCCGTGATCCTTCCTCCTCGCCCACCCAGAGTGCTGGGATTACAGGCGTGAGCCACCGCACCTGGCCCCACTTTCCATCTTGTTCAAATTCTGCTTTTATCAGCAGAGTCTTGACTGGTGCTCAGAAACAAATCCTGAGCACCCTACAAACTAGGGTATTGAGGGGTGGTGAGGCAAAGTCCTTCTTGTCAGGAAGTGCTGTCTGAGCTGAGTCCTACAGGATGTGTGGGGCCAGCTAGATAAAACTGATGGGCAGAGACTCCGGGGAAAGGGGCCAGATTGGGAGGGTAACAGGTGCAGTATTTGATGAAGGTCCTTCTTATCTTCCTGCCTCAAAAGAGAATATAACTAGTCCTGGAAAGTCACATCGAGACAACAAAATGGAAAATCTATTTCTACATTTTTATATAAGTTGTTGGCATGAGGAAAATAAAATATAAAATATCTGGCAAGAAATAAAATTTCAATTAAAGGGAAGTGATTATAGTGATCACAGGTTTAGTACATTATCATAAAGAATAGTCAATATGTGTTTCAATGCCACAGAGTCCTTTTATATTTTAAGCAATAAGATCTCTCACTTTAGGAAATATTCAAGTTGTTCTTGTTGTTTTTCTGACTAAATTTTCCACCTATGAAACCTGTTGTCGGTATGCTAAGGGCTTCCTAGATTTACTTACACAATAGCTAATTGTTTTAGGCACTTTTTTAGTCTTAAGTAAAACTTTTACGTAAAGATACAGAGTCTCATACATTTGCTATAGGAGCTTGTGATCTTTTATGTTAGGTCTCCTAGAAAGTGAGGTTTTAGTGAGTAATAAATATACTTATTCTCAACATAAAATAATTTTTGTTACACTTCAAGCCCCATAATACTAAATTGAAGAAAAAATATGTTAGTTCATGCATTACTCATAGCATGCTTCTAATAACTTATATAGTCTCCTTCAGTTTGATAAATTATGTGCTTCAAGGGATTACAAAATATTTTCCAAAGTTTACTGGTCCTTAAATGTCAACTGACTGGAAAGTCTTAGATTTTTGCATCCTATCTAACTTGCAAGACAGATTTAGTAATTTCAAAGACTCTTAGTCCATAGGCTGGCAAACTGTAGCCCATGGGACAAATCTTGCCCATACCTGTTTTTTTAAAGTTTGTGAGCTATGAATAGTTTTCACATTTCACAGTGTATTTAAGGGAAAAGAAAGGAAGAATAATAATATGGAGTAGGGAGACATGTGGCCTGCAAAGCCTAAAATATTTACTATCTGGTACTTTGCCGAAATGCTTTGCTTCACTGCTTCTTCGACCATCTGAAATGCTGCTTTAGCTAGAAAAATGTTGCACCTAGCAGAAAATTTTTAGTTATTAAAATTTCAGTGATGCTTATTCTAAAATTAACATTGCGATGGCTTACAATATGTTTAAAAAAAGTTCTAACTTTTTGGTGTATATTTTTACAATTTATAAGACAAGAACTCTAAAAGTAGAACCATAGGTTTAAAATTTTATTATATTGATTTTAACTTTCCTTAATATCAATCTTTGTGAGATACATACATGCTATGTCAATAATAATAATAAACCCTATTCTTCTAAGAATATATACAAATCACTGCCTTAAAGAGAGATCTGATAGCAAGAACATGAAATTCACAAGTTGTAAATGGATTGTTTAGTCTTTCAGTGATAAATTTGGCTGGCATTTTTTATGCATCTGCAAAGTACTTGTTGTATACTGTTTGTCTCAATATAAAGAATATTGTTCTCTGCAAGAAATATTCAACTTTGCTTTAAGCTTTTAATTTTTGATGCATGTTTCCAAATTGTAAAGATTTTATTAAAAAATCAGCTGTTATCTTTTTTCTTCCTTTTAACACCTATATGAAAAACCATAAATGAGTTTTTAGGAGTCAAATTATGTGAAAAAATGCTCCTTTGCAAGACCTACGACAGTTTAACCTTTACTTTAGTACTTACTAAATAAGATGCACTCTAGCTGACAAATATTTCCTTCCTTTTCTCCTTTTTCTTTTCTTAGTAAACAGTGTCGTTCAAACTTTTTAATTACTTGTATTAAAACCACAGAGGAGTTTTGGTGCTGATAATCACAATAGAAGTGTGATTTAAGTAAATGTGGGAGAAAACATAGCACTGATTTTGCAAAAATTTGTAGAAATGGGCCGGGCGTGGTGGCTCACACCTATAATCCCAGCACTTTGGGAGGCAGAGGCGGGTGGATCACGAGGTCAACAGATCGAGACCATCTTGGTCAACAAGGTGAAACTGTCTCTACTAAAAATACAAAAATTAGCTGGGCATGGTGACACGTGCCTGTAGTCCCAGCTACTCGGGAGGCTGAGGTAGGAGAATTGCTTGAACTCAGGAGGCAGAGGTTGCGGTGAGCTGAGATCGCGCCATTGCACTCCACCTCAAAAAAAAAAAAAAAAGAAAATTTGTAGAAATAAAAAATAGAGAAGTAAAATGTGAATGCATGATATATCATCTGATAAATAGGCCAGAAATCAAATGTGCCTCTAAGATGCCATATGATAAAAATTATCTATCAGATTTTAAGTTTGATATTCAAATATATATTAAATATCAAAATTAAAATATATTGTACATATTGTACATAAATGGGAATATATTTATTTCTAGCTAACAGTTTTTTTTCTTTTGAGATGGAGTCTTGCTCTGTTGCCAGGCTAGAGTGCAATGGCGCCACCTCAGTTCACTGCAATCTCTGCCTTCTGGGTTCAAGTGAGTCTCCTGCCTTAGCCTCCTGAGTAGCTGGGACTACAGGTGCGCACCACCACACCCAGCTAATTTTTTGTATTTTAGTAGTGACGGGGTTTCACCACGTTGGCCAGGATGATCTCGATCTTCAGAACTGGTGATCCTCCCACCTTGGCCTCCCAAAGTGCTGGGATGACAAGAGTGAGCCACAGAGACAGGCCAACAATTTGATTCTCAAATAAAGATAGTGGAAGAACTTGTTACATTGACCGAGTTTGTCTTTACTAGATATTCGGCATCCTGTTTTTTTATCTTCTCTGAGTCTGTTTTCTGATTTGAAAAAATAGCATCCCTGACTATTTTGGAGTTTTCTTTAGGGCACAAACAATACACACTATACTAGAACCCTTTAAATAATAAAGAGATACTTAAATGATAGGCACTGTTTTTATTAAATCAATACCTGTACCACATTTTACATTTCTTGTCTTATCAAAAACTAATATTTATGGAGACATTTTACATACATTTACACCTTTGTATTCAAGGCAATCAATGGTTTACACATATGATATTCTTTTAAAATGTTTAAAGCTTCAGTTAGAAAAATGTCTTAAATCTCAATATATTGGTTTGCACCTATAGTCCTGCTCCTTGGAAGGCTAAGGTCGGAGACTCATTTGATCACAGGAATTCACAGGTTACAGTTAGCTATGATTGTGCCACTGTACTCTAGCCTGGGTGATAGAGCAAGACCCTCTCCCTAAAAATAAAATATAATAATAAAAATAATAATAGAAGCACAAACTATTGATGTTGAGAATCCTGAAGAAATTATACAGCATGCATTTGTCCATAAACGACGCAAAGGCAAACCTTAGATAAAACACTATTATTCTAAACCTCAAATTTCTATAACATCTTTTAATTTTGAAATCTCAAATGCAGAATATCTAAATCTCCACTAATTATCTTTCCCTTCAAATATTGTTGTATTAGTCAATATTATGTCAGTTGCTCAGAGACAAATAAGGAAACAGATCAAATAATCCAAAGACCTTAGCAAGCTCTGGATTTAGATTCTCAAATGATGTCATCGCAGATGTGCTTACTGTGTCTTTCTCTAACATTCATTCCTTTGTAACATCAAAATGGCCAACAGAAGCACAGTGGGAAAACCACCTCCATTCCTACAGTTCTTTTGTTTTCTTCTCACTTGCCGTGCACTGCGGATCCCAGGATGGGATAGGCGTCTCGCTGCTCTTCCACACCACTGTTCCAAACCCCTCCCTAAACAACTGAACTCCTCTGAAGCACTTGTGATCATATTATCTATCATTTTGTATTTTATATTATGCTGTTCTCTTCTACTCTCCTCCTAGAAATTTCTCTTTACTCAGAGAGGGGGATTTTAGTGCCCTCAGTCTTAATAATCATGTGAGATATAAATTTCTTGATTAAAACTCACCAGTAGATTTCCTTCCAGCACTCGTAACTGAAATCTGGAGCATGATCATAGTGCACAGGTCCTCCTCATTCTGTCCTTGACGTCTCCATCTTCTCCCTTGTTCATTCCTTCTCCACACTGTTGCAACAATATTGGATTCTTTGCTGCCCCTGCAAACAGGCACAATATGCTCATGGCATTTGCCTTTCTGGCCGATGCATAAATTATATGTGTAATTGTATAATTATATGATTTACATATAAAACATATATAACAATATGTACATATTACATGTAAGAGTGTCATATATTCAAAATATTCAAAAATGTTGAATATATACATATTACATATATATTTGAGTTAAGGAATACATGTGACGGTTTGTTAAATAGCTAAATTCTCATGTCACAGGGGTTTGTTATATGGTTTATTTCATCATGCAAGTATTAAGCTGAGTATCCAGTGGTTGTCTTTTCTGCTCCTCTCCCTCCACTCTCCAGGATATCGCAGTATCTGTTGTTTCCTTCTTGGTGTTCATAAGTTCTCACCATTTAGCTCCCATTTTTAAGTGAGAATATGTGATATTTGATTTTCTGTTCCTGAATTAATTAATTTGCTAAGGATCATAGACTCTAGCTCCATCTCATTCTTTTTCATTGCTGCATACTTTTCCTTGGTATATATGTATGTGTGTGTGTATATATGTGTATATATATATATATATATATATATATATATATATATATATATACACCACATTTTCCTTGTCTAGTCTGTCTTCAATGGCATTTAGGTTGATTTTATGTCTTTGCTATTGTGAATAGTGCTCCAAGGAACATTTGCATGCATGTGTCTTTATGGTAGAATGATTTATATTCCTCTGGGTATTTTCTCAGTAATGGAAGTGCTAGGTCAAATGGTGGTTCTGATTTTAGCTCTTGAGGAATTGTCATACTGCTTTCCACAATGGTTGAACTAATTTCCACACTCACCAATAGTGTATTTCCTTTTTCTCCAAAACCTAAATGTAAAATCCAAAATTATAAAAACTCTGGAAGACAATATAGCAACACCCACTTTGGTCGTAAGAATGGGCAAAGATTTCATGCCGAAGACACCAAAAGCAATCATTAACAAAGCAAAAATTGACAAATGTGATCTAATTAAATTTAAGAGCTTCTGCACAGCAAAATAATCAACAGAGTAAACGGACAACCTTCAGAATTGGAGAAAATATTTGCAAACTATACATCTGACACAGGTCTAATGTACAGCATCTATGAGGAACTTAAACCAATTTACAAGAGAAAAACAACCCCATTGAAAATTGGGCAAAGGACATAAACAGACATGATTCAAAAGAAGAAATGCATGTGGCCAACAAGTGTATGAAGAAAAGCTCACTATGTACTTTAATAATATAAATGCCATGAAAACTGCAACTATGTCTACACTATTGATTTGAACAATATCTGCTACATAGAAGGTTCTCAAATATCTCCTGAGTGAATGAATGATGAATGAATAAATACATAAGTAAATGTATGAATGAATCATTTAGCAGAAGGGCTAAAACTGATTCTCATTGACATAGGTGTCCACCCCTAGTGGTAGTGTATAGTGTGGCTGCCTCTCTAGCATCATATGGATTAAGAGTGGATATACATAAAATATATATATTTTGGTCAAGAGTTTGGATCTGTCACCTAGGCTGGAGTGCAGTGGCATGATCTGAGCTCACTGAAACCTCCACCTCCTGGGTTCAAGTGATTCTCCTGCCTCAGGCTTCCAGGTACCTAGGAGCCAAGCAGGCACAACCACACCTGGCTAATTTTTGTATTTTTAGTAGAGATGGTGTTTTAGCATGTTGGCCAGGCTGGTCTCGAACTCCTGACCTCAAGTGATCTGCTCACCTTGGTCTCCCAAAGTGCTGGGACGACAGGTGTGAGCCACCACACGTAGCAAGAGTAGAATATTAAGAGTGAATTTTTTAAAGAAAATCCAGATGCTGTTGCTCAAAGAAAAGAGATTGCTGAGCAGTTGAGCAATCGGTATTCATCATATCATTCCCTCTTTCCCTTTTCTGTCAACAGTGCCTGCACACTAGTATCTTGGAATAGGTTGGTTATATCTTCTACTTCCTTCTTTCAAAATGTTAATAATTCTTCTTTTGATGTCAAATCTGTCTTTAATTTATTTATTGCCCATATCACCACATCCCTTCTTGCTCCCAGTATGACTTCCCATAACCCTGGATCTCATCAATATGGCTTTTATAGTCATTTCTTAAAACAACAACAAAAACACATGCTATTTTATTTTGTTTCTAATCAGACAGAAGCTGTTAAAACGTTTATAATTTTTTCAACATAAATACTTTCTCCCAGTCAGACTTGTGTCTTTATTCCTATTCCTTGTTGCCTATTTCTGAACACATTTGGTTCATATTTTCAGAGAATCTACAATCTTAGTTGAAAAATTCATTTTACAAATAAGCTCATCAAATCTTTTTGTGAGAGACATACAGGGGAGAGGATTCTTTTTGTTAAGTCCTAGAGAGGTTACCCAAACAGAGCAAAAGCCCAGCATAACTATCTCTGGACTCTGGGTCTTACACCCTGGGTCTGAAATCCTCCTTTATGCCAACCTATTCTTCAGTGTATCCTATGCCCTTTCTCTCTTGTCTTTCAAACACCGCTCTGTCCTTCTATGCAGCTGAGCTCTAACTCTGTAGAATTTGCCTGATTATGCAGCATTCACAGAACTCCAAATATAGGTAAAATTACTACTTACATCATGCACTTCCATAGTTCCTTTTAATGCTGCCCTTTGCAATATCTTTTCAGATTTTATTTTAGGCCTCATGAGATTGCAAATATCTTAGGGACAGTGTTTCAGGAGGATTTTTGTGTTGCTTTTCTAAATATTTACATAAAACCTAGCAACATGCTAAGCATATAGTTAATTTTCAAGTTAAAATTGTTTAACTTGAAACAATTGGTGGCTTTTGTTGAGCATTATTTAAGATCATAAATTTTAGATGAACCCAATATCCAATTATAGATTTAATTCAAGTGATTTTGGTCAAGGATTCTAATTGTTCTTGCATTGGAAGCAAGATTGGGTTCAGAGAACCAATAGAGATATTAAAATATAACCATGATTTTATAGAATACTTCGTTAGATTTCTGGATTCTTTGTAAAACTAAAAGCTGGCTAGAAAAGTACCCACAAAGAAAGAAAATGTATTTTTAGAAATGTTTTTTTCCGATGAAATTGTGTCAACAAGATTCAATGAGAATGCCTTGTTTAGTGTTAAAATTCAAGACCTCCTGCTCAAATAATTTTGTTGTGTGAAGGATTACAGAAGGGTTTGGCTATTTTTAAAAGGGCGTGGTAATATGCAGCTCACTGGAGAAATTCCAGAAGAGCACAGCAGGAATCATCACTGAAGAACATCTCAATTTTACTCATGTTATAGACTAAACATTATCCATTATGTAGATTGCTGGTACCATCTAACATTCATATAAAATTGTTTAAATGCATAGGAAATCTTTCAATATACTTCTCATAATTTCTAGGCCTTACATTATACATTTTGTATTTTGGAGGGCAAGAATTTGACTGGGGAATGCAGGTTGGATAACAGATCTACAAACTTGCATTTGTGATGCTTGGATGAACTTAAGCCAGTACCTTCAATTCCAAAGCTATTCTGTATTTTTTATTAAAAGTGTCTCTCCATCCTCCCGTCACCTACATTAGGTATTTCTCCTAATGTTATCCCTCCCCCATCTCCCCACCGTCTGTTATACCTCCCCTAGCACCCCACCCTGCAACAGACCCCAGTGTGTGATGTTCTCCTCCCTGTGTCCATGTGTTCTCCTTGTTCAACAACCACTTATGAGTGAGAACATGTAGTGTTTTGTTTTCTGTTCTTGTCTCCATTTGCCGAGAATGATGGTTTCCAGAATCATCCATGTCCCTGCAAAAGACACATACACATCATTTTTTATAGCTGCATAGCATTCTATGGCGTATATGTGCCACATTTTCCCTGTATCATTGATGGGCATTTGGGTTGGTTCCAGGTCTTTGCTATTGTAAACGGTGTGACTATGAACATACATGTGCATGTGTCTTTATAATAGGACAATTTATAATCCTTTGGGTATATACCCAGTAATGAGATTGCTGGGTCAAATGGAATTTCTATTTCTAGATCCCTGAGGAATCACCACACTGTCTTCCACAATGGTTGAACTAATTTACACTCCCACCAACAGTGTAAAAGTGTTCCTATTTCTCCACATCCTCTCCGGCATCTGTTGTCTCCATATTTTTTAATGATCGCCATTCTAACTGGCATGAGATGGTATCTCAATGTGGTTTTGATTTGCATTTCTCTAATGACCAGTGATGATGAGCATTTTTTCATATGTTTGTTGGCCTCATATATGTCTTCTTTTGAAAAGAGTCTGTTCATATCCTTCATCCACTTTTGAATGCGGTTGTTTGTTTTTTTCTTGTAAATCTATTTTAGTTCTTTGTAGATTCTGGACATTAGCCCTTTGTCAGATGGGTAGATTGCAAGACTTTTTTCCCATTCTGTTGGTTGCCAGTTCACTCTAATGATTGTTTCTTTTGCTGTGCAGAAGCTCTAGAGTTTAATTAGATCCCATTTGTCCATTTTGGCTTTTGCTGCCCATGCTTTTGATGTTTGTCATGAAGTCCTTGCCTATGCCTATGTCCTGAATGGTTTTGCCTAGATTTTCTTCTAGGGTTTTTATGGTGTTAGGTCTTATGTTTAAGTCTTTAATCCATCTGGAGTTAATTTTAGTGTAAGGTGTCAGGAAGGGGTCCAGTTTCTGCTTTCTGCACATGGCTAGCCAGTTTTCCCAACACCATTTATTAAACAGGGAATCATTTCCCTATTGCTTGTTGTTGTCAGGTTTGTCAAAGATCAGATGGTTGTAGGTGTGTGGCGTTACTTCTGAAGCCTCTGTTCTGTTCCATTGGTCTATGTCTCTGCTTCGGTACCAGTACCATGCTGTTTTGATTACTGTAGCCCATAGTATGTGTATAGCTATGCAACAATCCTGCAAGATCTACACATGTATCCCAGAACTTAACGTAAAATATAAATAAAAATAAAAAAATAAAATAAAAGGTACAAGATACTGTAGGGAAGAAAAAAAAGAAAAACATCTCTCTTTCTTAATTTTGTATTAGTAGTCTAACTTTAAAAAATAATTATTAGAGTGTTTTTTTTTTTAAGACAAAACTCCTGGTTTTAGATAGAAGCAAATTCAATCCTCAGGTAAAGAAGATAACATAATACTAACAACGTAATATAATGCCTGTGTTGCATCTTTTCATTATTTAAAAAATAATGTTTAAAAATTTCTATTTGTATGATTTTAAGATAATTTAAATAAATCTGAAAGAGAGTATCTTCTAAAAGATAGTGCTAAAACCTCAAGTTATCTATTACAGGGACATTTAGAATGAATACATGAAGTCGAAACCGCTCATGTTAAAAATAGCACAAGCTTTCATTTATTTGAATTTTATCCTCTAAAATATAATAGTTTCTTTCTTTAAATTCTCCTTGAATTATAACTTTATACTGACATTTTCCTTTTTATCAGATGATAATTTTTTTGAATTGAGCCTGTGATTTCACACATCCCTGAATATCCCATATTATCTTGTTCTAACTTATGAAATAGTTTGTAAATCCTTGTGAAACATTGTTATGTATGCCCCCTCCCCCTTAAAATCCACTTGTTCTCCATTGGGGAGGGAAGACAATGTGAACTTTCAATATCAGATAAAATTCATGGATAATTATTCTTTTGACGGAATCTTTTATAATGAGAAAAAGTGAACATGTTTCTCATCCATTGAACAAATTCTATAAATCTGTCTACTCCAATAAAAGGTAGAAAACCCTGACCTCTTCACAACCTGTTCAATTGTTCTTATCTCACTAGTGTTGAAATGTTATCTTTAAATTTCTAATGGTTTTATGGGAGAAAATGTGGAGGATAATTTTAGAAAGCAAAACATAAGGCTTGATTTTATAAAAAGCATTTATTGTATAAATTAAGTGCAAAATGTTAGAACTCATTTAAATGTGTATGGAAAACAACAGTAGGTGACATACAGTCTTTCATTCTTTTAACATGTATTTACACCCATGAAAGGACCCATAGAAAATCTGACCAGTTTTCCATTTAAAACTGGACTTGTTTTCAAATTAAAAGCAGGGAAGTCGTTTTCTTCTAATTATTTATGATGTAAGAAATCGCAAGCCCTACCATTGGATAAGATTTGTGTTTATTCTATCCTATAGGGAACATGATTATTTCTAAAGTATTTTTCCCAATTTTTGAGATACCGTTTCTTTTCCAGGCGTTTCCTGGAAACGTTAACTCTGATGGTGTTGTCCGCCATGAATTACAGCATCCAATTATCGCCCGCTATGTGCGCATAGTGCCTCTGGATTGGAACGGAGAAGGCCGCATTGGGCTCAGAATTGAACTTTATGGCTGTTCTTACTGTGAGTACCACATTGTTTACATTTGTAGCAGGTTTTGTTCTCTTTATTTAAATAGTAAGCTGTTTTATTTTAAATGATTTAACATTACTTGCCTTCTCTGACATATATGTAAACAAACTACCTTCTTGTTTACATATATGTACATATATATATATATATATATATATATATAATAAAAGGTTGTTTTCTTATTTGTATAACTGTATATTATCAATACACACAGATACTAAGAGACATGTCTCTATGTCTTAATTATACTTTAGGTTGAAGATTTGGAAAGTTTTTTTGCTCAATAGACTAAAATTGTAAAGCTTATTAAGAAAATTTCCTGTCTTATGAAATATTTAAAAAGGAGAAAACTATATTGTTATCCATATATTTGGGTCTTTTTTTTTTTTTCTGAGATGGAGTCTTGCTTTGTCACTCAGACTGGGGTGCAGTGGCACGATCTTGGTTCACTGCAACCTCCACCTCTCAGTCAAGCGATTCTCCTGCCGCAGCCTCCCAAGTAGCTGGGACTATAGGCATGTACCACCACGCCCAGCTAATTTTTGTATTTATTTAGTAGAGACGGGGTTTCACCATGTTGGCCGGGATGGTCTCGATCTCTTGACCTTGTGATCCACCCGCCTCAGATTACCAAAGTGTTGTGATTACAGGCGTGAGCCACCGCCCCAGCTATTTGGGTCTTTATGATGTGTTTTCAAAACATTTCAAAGAACTTCCTTCCAGTTTACCAAATGTCTCTTTTACGTTATGCCTCTTCTTGTATTAAAGCCAACCACTGGGTTTTAAAGTTAATGAAGTTTTCTCAATCAAATGTAATTTATTTTTTCAAATCTATTTGGTCATCTAAAGAGATTATTATCCCTTAAACAAATGTTAAGTCTCTCTTGTTATTTCTTAAGTACATTATGCATATAACTAAGGATTCCAACATCTGGATTTCAGGGGATTGTAATTCTTCTATCTATTGTTTCTGCTCATTTTTGCAAATGGTACTTGTTTTCTCCTACTCCTCTTCCTCCCTCTTTTTCTTCTTATCGTCTCTGCCTCTCTGTCCTTTTTATCCGTATCCTTATGCTTATTCACATTCTTTACTGTGACCTCAATTTCGTTAAAATTTTATCTGTGGAAGTAGGTTTGATGGCCAAGGTTGATGGTAAATTCTTCTTGAGAGGATTTATCTTTGCTTGTTCACTTCTGTGAAGGCAACACCAACACAGAACTGCTTTAAAGATTGTCTTCAGTTGTGGTTGTTTCTTTTTGAGACTACTAGATAATATAAATTTAATCTACAAACACATGACTTGCAAACATCAGCTTCAAAATATGAATTCCCTATAAAATATATTTTCCTCATTCCCAGAAATTTTTCTTCCTCCTCTTACAATTGCCTGAGAGAGCAAGGCTGCTGGGTAGAACAAGGAGGGGAATTGGTTCCTCTATGTTTTGCAAAAAGTCTCTCTTATTAGCCCCTTTCCTACTCATTCCTATAAACCCACAGAAGTGAGTTCACTCTAAACAGAAATTTCAAAAGTCTCTGTTAGAAAAGCTTTCTAAAATGCACTAGACACGTAGTATTTTATATTAAAGAATATATGTAGCTTTCACCTCTGTATAAGTTTATTAACAGAAGTTGGTAAAAATATTAGCTATAATAATGCCCAAATATTGTCTTATTAATTCACTGGCAACAGTGTTATCTGCAAACTACAAAAAAGGGACGTGGAAATTATTGAAAAATTCTCAAAAACTGTTTATTTGTTTACCACTTTATTATAGCAGATGTTCACACACACTCTGGCTTTCAGCATAGCATCATGATGGGAAGGCCAGAACAAAATGTGATATTTTTGTCACCATCACAAACTTTGTTAAGAACCATGTTTAGCTTTCAGTAACACATACATACATATATATGTGACATATATACACATATGTATATATATACACATACACATATATAGATGTGACATCCTTCATGGAAACTATGATGTGTATGTGTAATTTAGAAATACATATATATGTATTTACTAAATACATACACACATACATATATATGACATCCTTCATGGAAACTATAACGTATACACACACACACACACACACACACACACACACACATATATGTGACATCCTTCATGGAAACTGTGATGGATGTGTATGTGCAATCTATTTTAATAGCAATTATTAATGAGCACTTTTCATGTGTGATAAAATATATTAAATGGTAGCATTAACACAGTGGATGAGAAAGCCATGAACTTCGAGGGAGATGAAGTGGGACAAATAATTTAATAGAGTTAATCATAATAAAAATAGTAAACATTAAAATTTACCCAAAAGAACATGGCCTGAGTGATAGATCTGAAAGGGAAACCAGGTAGTCTGGGCCAAAGGTCACGATCACTGTTCTGTTTTAATCCCAACAAAAGTAGCACCCACACGACCATCCAGAGTTCAACAGAAACGATATATCAACACCCCACAACCACTGGTCAGGCCTTCTCCCAGTTACTGCAACTCCTTAAATGTAAACATTCACCTGATTTGTATCATCATAGATTTGTTCTTTTTTAAAAATAATTTCATACTGATGGAGTCATAAAAGATGCATTATTTTACACCTGACTTCTGTAGTTAAAAATCACATTTCTGAGAATTATCCATGCTGATGTTAGAGATGTTAGTTTATTCTCCTCAGTCTAATTCTATCATATGAATATTCTATAATCCTTTGTTTATTTCATGCTGATGAACATTTGAATTTATTTCTAGTTTTTGGCTATTTCTATAGAATTACTAAAAGGGTTTCTGATGAGTACAGACCTGGGGGTGGTATTAATAAACTAGCAAATACCTTCGTTCACCTTTGGCCAATAACAACACAGATTTTCTAAATTGCTTATATCAATTTGAAGTCTCCAAGGTAATAAACTAGAAATTCTGATACTTACAAATTAAGATATTTAGTGTTGTTGTAAAGTTTTAGCCACTCTGGTGAGTGTTTTTCTTATCTCATTTTAGTTTTAATGAGTTTTCTTCTGATTTTTAAAAAACATTATGTGTATTTGTTATATGTCTACCCTTTGTTTTTCAAGTGTTTGTTCAAGAATCTTGCTCATATTTCCATGGGTTCCTGTTTATCCATCCATCAATCATCCATTTGATTGTTTTAAATAGTTTTTGCAAGCAACTTTCTTTTTCATTCTCATTACAATCAGTAGACACATATTTCATTTTTGAGGTGACTTTCTTTAACAATAATAATTTTAAAGCAAACATTGTCAATGAGGTTACTTAAGAGTCCACAGGTGTGGACTTAAACTGTGACCACATGTTCTATAATTGTTACAAGTAGATCTATAAAGTTGTGAGATTGTGCTATCATGGGTTTTCCAAGGAAAAATAACTGAAGCAAATCAGGAAGCCAGACTTTTCTACTGTATAAGCCCCTTTAGGGGGGAAATCACATAGCTTTGGGAAACTGTATTAACATTTATGATGTTAATACTTCCAGTGGAGTAACATAGCAACATAAAATAAAATTAAAATTAAAAACATAGCATTTCAGTTGAATGTAGTAGGTTGGGTAATGGCCCCTCATAACATAAAGACTTCATTCTTGCAAGCTGTAAGCATGTAAGTATTTGCAGATGTGACTAAATTAACCATCATGGCAGGGAGAGAGGATTTTACATTAGCCAGGTGGGAACTAAGTGCAATCACATGTGTCATTATAAGAGGTGGCCAGGGGGAGATTTCCCAGATGGGAAAGGAGGAATGAATGTGGACACCTTGCATCCAGAGACTGGAGTGATATGGTGGGAAGCCAAGGAATGCCAGCAGTTACCAGGAGTGGGAAAGCAAAGAGACAGACTTTCTCTGGAGGGAGTCTGATCTTGCTAACACATTGATTTCACTCAGTGACACTGATTTGGAACTTCCGACCTTCAAAGCTGTAAAAGAATACATTTCTGTTGTTTTAAGCCACCAAGTTTGTGATAATCTGTTATAACAACAACATGAAACTAAAAAGAGTCAAGATATTTTAGAAAATAAGAGATAAAAATAGGCCTGAGCAATGTTCTCTGACAGAACTTTGTACAAAGATGTAGATGTTATCAACACGGTCTAGCCTGTAGCTACATGTGGCTACTAGCACATGAAATGTAGCTAAGACAACTGTGGAACCAAATTTTTAATTTGATTTAATTTTTAATTCATTTGAATTCAAATTTAAATAATGTGACTACTGGCTGCCGTATTAGAAAGTGCAGCTTAGAGGAAACAAAGCATCTCACTATTTTTCTTCCATGTCTTTTTATAACATAAAGGACCTAGACAAGTTATTCTTTAAATGTTAGTCTCTATTCTTTTTTCTTAGTTTGGAAAACAAAACTTTAATCATCCTAAAAACTGTCTTTACTGTCAAAAATGTAATGACCAGTCATCTTAATAACCACATAGTCTTAGTCTGCTTTGTGTTACTATAGCTAAATATCTGAGACTGGGTAGTCTATAAAGAACACATACGTATTTCTTACAGTTCTGGAGGCTGTGGAGCTCAAGGTCAAGTGATGTGTGAGGGCCTTCCTTTTGCATCATCTCATAACAGAAAACAGAGCCCTCACGACCTATTCATGTCTTAAAAGTCCCACCTATCAACATTGTTGCATTGGTTTTCCAAAACATGAACTTTTTTAAAACTTTTTTTAAAATTTATTTATTATACTTCAAGTTCTGGGGCACACATGCAGATCATGCAGGATTGTTACATAGGTATACACATGTCATGGTGGTGGTTTGCTGCATCCATTGCCCCATTATTTACATTATCCTAATGGTATCCCTCCTCTATCTCCCCACCCCCTGCTATTTCCTCCCAACCCCTGTAATCCCCAGGCCCTGGTATATGATGTTCCCCTCCCTGCATCCATGTGTTCTCATTGTTCAACACCCACTTATGAGTGAGAACATGTGGTGTTTGGTTTTCTGTTCTGTGTCAGTTTGCTGAGAACGATAGTTTCCAGTTTCATCCAAGTCCCTGCTTCCTCACACCTTATACAAAACTTAGCTTTAGAAAAATTAAAATATTGACTTTGAAGGACACGTTCATATGATAGCATACACCAAATGTGCAGATAAGATTGTTTTTCATTTATTATTTTTGAAGAATGCAAATTACATTTATTTGTTTTCTAAGAAAAATATACATGTCTATATTAAAAATACATATATGTTAAACATATTGGCTATGGAACACTTTCTAAAAGTTACTCCGGTGTAAATTTTCTATACTAGAATTCAAATTAGAATGAGCCCTTAGAAGACAATACTCTGTGTTCTTTAACTTAGTGAACTGTTGTCTCAAGAGCTTTCTTTTGATTTTTCAATGAGAAAAGGAATCATATAACTTTGAGTGGGGAAAGGTAGATCAGACACAGCCCCCCATTTTGCCCTCCTAGAGAATAGCAGTGCTGTGTACTCCAGAGTCTCAGTAAGGAGAAATACAGTTTTGATCATGCCTGTGGAAGAGAGATGAATTCTCTAATCTGTCTGGAAACTCCTATCTGGAAATCTATCTGAAACCTGCAAGTGAGGGACTGGGACTTCTTTTACTGCAGAGTTTGCCATAAAACTACATGGAGAGAAATCATAATATGAGAACTGTTTCTGTTTGACGGTGTATCTATTGTCATTCCCCTTGTGTCTGTCATCTTTCCTCTGTTTGGTTCCTCCATGATCACTTTGTCATCTGAGAAATTAGGTACTTCTCAAGGTTGAAATAAGACGCTGAGTCTATTCCAGGTGGAGAATTTTAGTTCCAGGCCACTGCTTTGAAGCCTTTAGGGCTTCTATTGTTCCTATTTCCTGACTTGTCTTGAATGTAATATGAATTCTAATTTCAATACATTTAAACTCATTTTAAATCATTGTGCTTCCTCTACATTTGGTTTTCCCTCAAGTTTAGCTGAAACAAGTGCATGCAGTTATTTTTAAAACTTAGAGATAATGTCCCATGCCGTTTGATTCAGTAAGCTTCCTCCCACAGCACAGACACTAATCTTCTTACGTGATACCAGTGGGACTTCATAAAGCAAAGGAAGAGCTCTCAGATTAATAATTTCAAAAAATCATTTATGGCTGCATTACTCAAACATTCATTTTAAAAGGCCAAACACAGTGTATTGATTAAAGTGGAGGGCGTTTTTTATGGCAAATACTCAATTAGCTTTTAGACAGAGTCCTCTTAAAAGTAAGGACAGCACCTCAGGAAACCAAGGTACACACACCGAAAGTAATTTTATATAGGATTTTAATTTGGATGAATAAGTAATAAAACCTCTATGTCACCCAATGCAAATCATGGTGTAAAATTGGTGCTGCCTGAGAGAAAAGAAAATGTATCAGGAAAAGTCAGATACCAATAAATAAAAGACAGTGTTTGGTCCTTTTTGTGCTGTGTTCATGGCACATCTGCATCTGTAATGAGAATACCCTCTTATAGGGAGACAGACAAACTCCCCTCACTCTCATTGTGCCCAGGCAAGAGATGCTGCCTGTGTTAGTTTTCTAGGGACTCCATGAAATATTTCTGCAATCTTAAGACAAAGTTTAAGACAATGGAGAGGTATTCTGTCTTGGTTCTGGAGGGTACAGTCTGAAGTCAAGGTGTTAGCAAGGTAAGTTCCTTCTGGAAGCTTGGAGAGAGAAACAGTTCCATGTCCCTTGCCCAGCCTCCGGTGGCCAGCAGTCCTTGGTGTTTCTTGTTGCTACCTCATTTCAGTCTCTGCCTTTGGGTTCATGTTCGCGTGACCTTCTTCCCTTTTGTCTGTGTCTTTGTGTCTTCACATAGCCTTCTCCTAAAGACACCAGTTACTGCAATTGGGATCTACCCTAAACCAGGATGACCTTATCTTAACAAGTTATATCCACAAAGATGCAAGTTTTGAAATAAGGCCACATTTGGAGGTTCTGAGTAGACATAGACTTTTGGAAACACTATTCAACACAGTTTATACTGTGTTGTGTGTGTGTGTGTGTGTGTGTGTGTGTGTGTGTGTGTGTTATAATATATGTTATATATGTTATATAAAATAATATATATTCATTAAAATCATTCATAATTTATGCTTACATCAGTTTAAGTGAGAAAAAAAATCAGTTCTGGAAGTCAACCTGTGTTTTCCTACTTAGATGAGATGTTTAATTCTGTATCATATAGAAGCATCTTAGATACTTATATTTTGTGTTTATAATGTCTTCAGTTTATTCAATGAACGTGTATTGTATTCAGGCATTTAGAAACAACTTAAAGCAAAGACCCTGCCCTCAAGGAGGCTAATTTTTGGCAGAATAAACGGATAAGTAAGTAGTTTAAATACTGTATGATAAATGCTATGACGGAGAAGGAAGCCAGGCCTATGTTGATTAATGAAATAAGGTTTCACTAAGAAGCAACATAAATTAAGGGTAAAGGAGCATTCAAGACAAGAACTGACATTTTCAAAAACACAGAAACCGAGAGGTGAGAACGTAATATATTTCATATTTTGAGTTTTTAGTTAGCAACATAAGTCTCATTTCAGTGTACATATATTTGTGAATTATTATGTTGATTAGAGGATCAATATATTTGTGACAGATTTCTTAATCTTATTAATATTGAATTATACTATTTTAAAGCGTTTTGCCAATTTTAAATTTTAAGTGCAAATCTGATCATTTTACATCTGGGCCAACTATCAGTAATGACACTACATTGCCTATAAAGTCCAAGCTGTTGGTTTGAAATTTAACTTCTCCCTACCCACTGACTACCTCTGTAGTCTTAAATCCTGTCATTTCTATGGTGTGTTTTATGCTCCAAATATGAAATCAAGCTTTATTTCCAAATATGTAAGTGACCTGCTGTTTTAACACACATTCATTTGAGATCATTTCTCTAACCAAAATACCCTCCCCATCGTCCTTTACCTAACCAATCTTTTCTATCTTCCAAGATTCTGTTGCAATGTGATTTTAATAAGAATGCTCTGAATTTCCAGAATGAGTCATATGTTTATTTTCATAGGAATATTTATTAGATATCATATATCATTATATTATATGAATATTTCCAATGTAATATTTAACAAAATAATTCAAAATAAAGTCAACTGTAAGATACTGGGAGAAAGAGGCATCAAGTGTCACCTTACTCATCACTGGCATCCCCTTAAATGGCAGGCTCCTAGTACACAATAAATGTTTGCTGAAGTGCACTGACATCAAATGTAAATGATACAGACATAATTTATTCCCTCAGTGAAAACTGATTACTCTTTGAGGCTGCATAGATTCTTTTATTGGTGAAACAGGGTATGATTCCATTGCATCATATTGAACAGTACTCTAGGGGGCCTACAAAATATTGAAATAATTGCCAAACTAAATATGATAATAGATGTTCTATGTACATCAAATAATTCATTTGTTTTCTAATTTAAATATTTGTATAACATGTATTATTACTTCTGGTTATTATTTTAAATCACAATTTTATGAGGCTGCTTCATGGGTTATGTATACAGATTACTTACAATCAGAGGAAAAAAAAACTATTCAAGATCCAGGTAAATGTGAAAATAAAAGTAATTTAATATTAGAAAAATAGATTTGCCAGGCATGGTGGCTCACGCCTGTAATCCAAGCACTTTGGAGGCCAAGGCGGGTGGATCACCTGAGGTTGGGAGTTCAAGACCAGCCTGACCAACATGGTGAAACCATGGTAAAACCATCTTTAAGAAAAAAATTAAAAAATTAATTAAAAAAATAGATTTAACAGATATCACTGCCAAGTTATACAAGATAAACTAGTAATTAAAGAGGTAATTAAAATTGTCATTTACTAAATGATATGTGTGAGATATGCTGTGTTTCTAAGTTTTCGTGTTATTAGACTTAAAAAAATATTGTATGTCATAACCAGAAATGTTCTTGCCATTAAGAGATCTGGAACTTAGATTTAAGCATATGCAGTATTCTTTAGTGCTTTTAAGAATAGTTTGTGTATGAAACTAGAACTGGAGCTCTTTGTAATAGAAAAATTTTTATATCTAATTGTGGCTCACCTTGGTGGTGATAATGCAGCAATGATATATGATAAATCCTCCTTGTAGCAGTCTGATAGTTTTGAGATGGTAAAAAAAATATATCCTGAATCATTTGTGTTATAATGTTTACATATGTCAGCAATGTCAGCTTAAAGGTATAGATAGGAAAACATAGTAAGGTATTATCTTATCATTTTACATTACTGTAAAAGTCAGATACTCAGTGGATCTTATTCTTAAATTATTATTTGAGAGGGACATTTGAAATGAACAAATTTAAAACATGGAAAAACATATTGTCATTTTTTATTCTATGGAGATACATGCTATCAGTATTTAATTAGTTTTATTCAAGTGCAGTTTGTTTACTTGGTGAGCCTACCTTTATATTTAGGAACAGGACAGTTACAATTGGCAGCTAGTTTATACTTTGGAGAACTATTTAATATGTCTCTGATACAGAGTTAGAGTCACATCTATTCCCATAAAAATCTAAATTTAAATTTATTCTCAAGAACTTTCAAAGTTAAACTGACATATAAAATCAACAGTGTTGCTATAAAAGCAAATTAAAATTTCTGGTAGAGAGTAACATGCCATTAGACCTATGTCATTCTGAAATATGAATAACAGTATACTTCCTAGAATAAGAGAGGATACATTTTTATTATACACATTATGAAAAATTTGTCATAAAATAATTTCCCAAGAAATGTAAACATATTAAAATAAAAGTATACACACACATTTTAGTACCTGGTTGAAGAGAAGAATAAGGTAATGAAAGAGAACTATGTTTCACTATGGTTTATAAATAAGATATTTTGATTACTACAAAGACGAGCCATATGTATACTTTATAAGAACTTCAAAGCTGAAAAGTTCCCAAGAGACCATCCTGCTCAATCCCTTATTTTACTAATGAGGAAACCAAAATCCACAGAGTTATGTGACTTGCATAAGTGAATTAATTACAGACCTAGAAATCCTGTATAACAATCTAGAGCATAGCTTCCTCTCTGACATTTAATACCTCTCTTCTGCGGTGAATTTATTTTTCTTCTTTGTCTACAAGGGCTTTTTATAATATTAGCTATGGCCCACAGAAAATATAATTTTGTGGATTCGAATGACTATAGAAATGGTTTGGCTCATCAGCTTTCACCATAAGAATATACAGGAGATATCCAGTATGAAAAATGTATCAATAGTACTGTGCATTCCACACATCCAGAAGAAAAATTTAAATGACTAATCTTTTTCATAATGTACTCATTGAAGAACAGGTTGAAATGAATACAACTCAAGCTTTAAGTGCATTTTGGTACAGAAAGTTTGTCAATATCACTTTAGTATATTTTCTCAGGTAGTCTTTTATATTATATATTATATATATATATTTTATATATATTATATGCATATTATATAAAATATATATAATATATAATATAAAATATATAATATATATAAATTATATATAATATATATTATATATTATATATATATATTATATATATAATATATATTATATATAATTTATATATATTATATATTTTATATTATATATAAAAAACTAATATATATATTTAAATATATATATAATAATATATATAATATTTTTAATAATATATATATAAATATATAATATATATATTTATAAATTATATATATTATATATAATTTATATATACTATAAATATATATATTTATATATATTTTATATATACTATAAATATATATATTTATATATATTTTATATATACTATAAATATATATATTTATATATATTTTATATATACTATAAATATATATATTTATAGTATATATATTATATATACTATAAATATATATATATTTATATATATATTTTTTCCCAGGTAGTCTTACCTTCTGAGGTATTTTACCTTTTATACATATGTTAATTTTTATTTATGACAGATGATTGCAGAGTACTAAAGTCTAAGTTACAGTTTAACAGTGCATCAACATTTCACTTATAATACATTTAATGTGAAGAAATAAGTAAAATTTAAAATACTGCAAATATATAAGCAATTCTTTTATTAGGTTTTATTCTTGTGTTGTTAGTTTTAATTATCACCTACCTAAATTAGCTTAGCTAGGGCAAGAAGAGCAAATATTTAACATGGCAGTAATTTCTGTCACAAATTAAAAGTAACAATATAATTAAATAATTATTTAGTATGCTCACTTTTAAATTTTCAAACAATTTAAATTACTTGAATTAAAAATGAGTGATTTCAAGAGTTAAATATTTTTATTCCTATTAGAATACTATCAGATCTTTTATAGACTTGAAAAGAAGTAATCATTATTTTCAAATTTCGTTTTTTAAATATTTTCTATACTTCTAAATGAAATTAATTTCAAGCTTTTTTATATTTTCTATACTTCTAAATGAATATTTTTTCTCACATGCTCAAAATACTGTCATATTAGTTTTTTTCACCTTTCATTCTTGTTTTGCTGGACTGGAGGAGTTAAGGAAACTGTCAGTGTTCTTTTCTTATCAGTTAATGGGGGGATAATCTCAAGGATTGAAGAAAGCCTTCAACTTATACCGATCATTTCTAAACCTGTGAATGCTCTACCCTCAAGCACTCCCCAATAATAATCTTCCCTAAGAAAAAAGTCCTTATTTATGGAATGTTTTTAGCAAGATGTCCCTGTCATAGGTTGCTTATAGTAAACACTTCGCATCTTTAGATTTATGATCATGACTCTCTGTAAAATCACTTATCAGCTAGGTTACCATGGGGGAAGTAAATGGAGATGTTTCATAACCTAAATGCTTCTGTGTGAGGCAGTAAACTGCATAGCTTATTAAAGACTGTCCCTATCACTCTAGGCCAGAGAGCACATGTCTGATACAAGAAAAAAAAGCCTGAGGAACTATGCAGGGTGTATCAGATCCCACCTTGCTTTGCTTGTCCCTCTCTTTCAGTTACCTCCTCTTTATCCCAAGGGTAAAGGGGAATTCCTGTCCTGGGCTTACACACCAAACACCTGACGCCTGATGTACAGCAACTGAGACCAACAGCAGTTTGTTAGTCATATTTACACACAGCCTTTGAGAGAAAGACATCTCATGTCTCGCAGGGGGCATGGGGTCTGCCTTGGTGACAGAGTGAGCAATAACACACTGCGAGAGGCAGGATTTGTAGTATCAAGAGAGTGGTCTTTCTCCCTGGATCCCACAGAAGGATGTGACTGGCTTGTTTGAATAATTGCATGGGGTGGCAGGAAACTGAAGCTCAATATTCAAGGATAAGCAGAACATGCTTGATCCCTGAGAGAAGCAGAGTTTTTTTTTTTTTTTTTGAAAGAAGCCTTATTTATATTTAAAAATGAATAAGATTCTAATGTGGTTTCCATATCATTCCCTAATTATATGTACCATCATAATCAGAACCACGAAATGAGCACACATATACACACTGGTAGCCTAGCAAAGAAGCAAGCCAGATTTGACAGTAGTCCTTGATGCTGTTACAGAACCACGATATGCTAAATGTTCTCAGCTCAGGTGAAAACTTTTATTTTCATATATCACAGCATCCCTTCTCCCTCCCCGTGGGTGGTATGGGATGAGTGATCTTTATGCCGATGTTTGAAACCATCTGTTACGTTTTTGCTAAAAGCAGGACTTTTACCACCGTGAAGAATACAGTGTGAAGTAAGAAAGCCTTAACATTTTGTGATCTTCATTCATGGACTTTTCATAGCTGTTCTGTAGCAGCATCTTTTTATTAGAAGACTTATCCACAGGAACAAAGTTGGGAGGGAAGCTTGCAGTGAGGCTATTTGAGACCCTCCGGGTTTTTCCCAGATGTCAAAGCACACATTAATTGCGACTTACTTTTTGGCCTCATACCAAAAGCTCTTAATGGTTTATCTTGTAAAATTATTGATGTTAGGCTCTACATAAGACTTATGCTTTGTATAGATTTAATTTAACAATCCTTTTTTTTTTTTTTTTTTGAAACAAAGTCTCGCTCTGTCACCCTGGCTGGAGTGCAGTGGCACCATCTTGGCTTACTGCAACCTCCGCCTCCTGGGTTCAGGCAATTCTCCTGCCTCAGCCTCCTGAGTAGCTGGTATTACAGGCATGCTCCACCACACCTGGCTAATTTTTGTATTTTTAGTAGAGATGGGGTTTCACCATGCTGGTCAGGTTGGTCTTGAACTCCCTACCTCGTGATCTGCCTGCCTCTCCCTCCCAAAGTGCTGGGATTACAGGTGTGAGCCACCACACCTGGCCAACAATCTGATTTTAATGGTACCATATATATTGAATTAATTACTAACTTTAGCCAAATCAACAACATGTAAAATCCCATGTAAAATGTTTTCGTCGTTGTTATCAGAACCGAGAAGAAAAACTTCCCTGTTGTCAAAATTATTTCTTCTCTCTTAACTAACCATTTATCATGTATATTTAGCTGTATGTGCTCTTTGAAACTTGCTGTGTTGGCCATATTTGCATATCACAAATATAAACTAAAAAATGGACAAGCAGCTTCTTAAACTTTGAAGTGGAAATGTTTTATTAAGGGGATAAGGATGTCTTTCCCATGATATTGCACTTCTATAGAAAATACAGTTATTTCCCCCAAATCATTTTACATGACTTTTCTATGTTGCAAAGGACAGGGAGAGAAAATGACTGAGCTCACTTTGATTTGAGTTGGACTCTGAACATGCCTGGTTTGAGCCTCTCTCATTAATCTCCACTCCAAATTTCAACATGTATGTCCATCAATTACACATATGTTTTTTGTTTACCTGAAATAAGGTATACTTACTTATGATAAAGTTAACAAAGAAAAAGCAAGTTCAGTAATTTTTGCAACAAAGCCTAACTGTATTACTCAGATAGGCTTCTGTAAGCCTATCTGAGTAATACAGTGGGATGAGGGGTTTCAATTCATTCTCTGGATGAGCTTTGTTTGCTTGTTTTGGAGACAGTCTCACATTGTCACCCAAGCTGCAGTGCAGTGGTGTGATCATGACTCACTGTAGCCTCAACCTTCTGGGCTCAAGCAATTCTCCTGCCTCAGCCTCTGGGGCAACTGGGACTAAAGGTGCACACCACCATCCCTGGCTAATATTTTTATTTTTTTTGTAGTGACAGGTCTAATTTTTGTTTTGATTTTTTTTTTCTAAGGTGGTTTTAGACTCCTGGGCTCAAGCAATCCTCCTACCTTGGCCTTCCAAAGTATTGGCATTGCAAGTGTGAGCCACTGCATCTGCCCAAGATAATCTTTTTCAACAGTGTTTAAGTTCAAATATGCTACCAATTTATTTAAGATCATGCTGTGAAATAAATCATCTGAAGTTGAGATCATGAAATGACTAGTGAATGCAATGTTTCCTCCTTTGTCAACCAATAGTGTGGACCCAGCCTGGACTTGCCAAAGTTGAGCCTGAGAGTGGAACCTGCTTCATCCATCACATGATCTTCCATAATGACTCTAGATTACCTCTTATCTTCTCTTAAAAAAATAATTTTTGCCATTCTTTCTCTTTCATCCTCTATTTTTTTCTTCTTCTTCTGTTTTCTTTCTTAAAGGGAGTACTAAAAATGTTTTAAAACATTCTGTTTCCAACTTTCAGTAAAGATAAAACTTCGTCATTAGGGATTAAGGTTTGTCATCCTTGACACTGTGGACATTTCTGGCTCTATAATTCTTTGCTTTGGAGGAATGGGCTGTCCTGTGCACTGTAGAATCTTTAGCAACATGTCTGGCTTCTACCCACTAAATACTAGGAGCACATCATATTTCCCCTAATAGTGACAACCAAAATTAACCCAAAAGTCTCCTAGTGGCAAAAGTGCCGCTGGATAAGAACTACTTGTATAGATGTTGCTAGCATGTCACCTGGTAATCAGTTCATTGTGTTCCTAGGAACTCTGAAAGTAAAATTGACACATTGTAAGAATTGACTCAATATTTTACTTGATTTATATAGTAGTGCCTGTTATGTGCAGAAAGTATGCACTGCATGCTGAGATTTCCATAGATTTCATATTGACAAGGATAATATTTATAGTGTTAAAGTATGCCTACATATATAGATGGCCTAAGTATGTATTACAGATGAAAATATTGTTATGTCACTTTATCAGCATAAATATCGCAAAAGAAAACAACCCCTTGAATTCTCATATTTTTTTGTCTGTGGCTTGTGGAGAATTATGCAACATTTCTTCTAGACTTTTTTTTTAACCTAAGTGCTTTCATTTTTATTAATTACACATTATGTTTTATTTTGCCATTAGATAGATCATCTTTTCAACCAGGATCAATTTGAACCTATAATCTCCTTTGGTTGATTGTACATTTTTCTTATTGTGAATTTAAGTTTGGGATCAAGAGGAGATTGATTAGATCTGCCACATAGTTTGGCTGGGGATTATTTATATAGTTGTTCCTTTGCATTTTACTATTGCTAAAAAGAAATAGACATTCAAAACAATATAAATTTGTAGTCTGTTAGCAAAGTATGTTCTATAATATTCTAATATAGGTATAGTATGTTCTATAAAGCATATTACAGTATATCCTATTCTATTCTAGAATATACTTTGCTAATAGAATATAAATTTATATTGCTTTCATTCACTCTACTCACATTTAAGAAACATTAACCTTCATAAATAGCATGAAGGCTGATTTTCTCTAAAACAGAGAGCAAAGAAACAAATCAATAAAATAGCTTTAGCTTTATCTCACTCCTTAGCTTCCACCTCAAAGGACTCTTTTTCTTTTTTTTTTTTTTTTTTGAGACAGAGTCTTGCTCTATCATCCAGGCTGGAGTACAGTGGCACAGTCTCAACTCACTTCAACCTCCACTTCCCAGGTTCAAGTGATTCTCCTGCCTCAGCCCTGATTAGCTAAAACTACAGGTACATGCCACCACATCCAGCTAATTTTTGTGTTTTTAGTAGAGACAGGGTTTCACCATGTTGGCCAGGCTGGTCTCGAACTCCTGACCTCGTGATCCTCCCACTTCAGCCTCCCAAAGTGCTGCGATTACAGGTGTGAGCCACCACTCCTGGCATTCAAAGGATTCTTTGCCTACTAATAAAGGAAACAATGCAGGCCCAATTGTGCGTTTTTTGCTCTTTTAATAATACCTCCATTGACCATGTGACACCACATAACACCACTCATGGTGATGTGCTCAGCAGTCCCAGTCAAACCTTTCCAATTCACATAAAATGCTACACATGCTATTCTTCTCTACCTCATAGGGTTGTCATAAGAGTTGGAATGATACGAGTGACTGCTCTTCCAAATTTGAGGATGAAGTCACTGTATCATCTTTATCATGCTTATTTGGAGATGTGCCTAGAGGGGCATGATACACAGAGAATGTGAGAATATGTTCTATTGAAAGTTCAATTGATTCAGTGATTAATGCCGTTAAATTGGTTTGGAGGATTTTTTATTGCATTTACATTGAACTGACCACCGCAAAGAGCTATTTGGATAACTCTAGGCAACCTCAATCTGGTTCATATAATCCAGTTACTTATTAAGAGTCTTGAGCACAAAACTGGGGAGGGGGCTGTGATCTTATTTCTAATATTACATTGGGTTCACATTACAAAATTAAGTATACTACTATTCCCATGTTCGCTTTTCAATTGAAGAAATAGTGGGTGGTTTGGTTAACTAAACTACCCCTTGTTATATTAATTCTCACTAGTTTGAATCAGAACTATAGTGGAAATACCAGAACTAGGAACTGAGCAATACATAGCATTTATTTAGTGTGTCTGGCTTATATATATTGTGTCCTTATAACAAAGATGCAAAATAGGTCATTATTCTCCCATTTTGCAAATGAGAAAACCAAAGTAGAAGAAGTAAATTAGTTTACTCTCACATTAAGCAATGTCACTTGAACTTTTGGTCTTTCTACCAAAGCATGTTTCTTCTTAAAGACAGCATAAAATCAGAGCATAACAGATTCACATAAGAATGGTTATAATAATTATTATTGTCATTACTATTATAATTATAGTTTGTATCCATAATTTATTAATCATTGATTATATGTCAGATATTGTGTTAGGTCTCTTATTTAAAACCTTACAATCCTGGTACAACTTAGGAACTCTCATTTTTTTAACTAAATGAAAATGAAGGACAAAATAAATTTTCATTTATTCATTCAATCACTAAGTATAAAAATAAAAGCAATTATGTTTATTCATCCCTTATTCTCAAAGCTTCCAAAGTAACAATTTTAAATCAAAAATTTCTCTGTGCCTGAGGGGAACACAGTACATCTCTAGTACAATTTTTCCTATGAGTAGTTATTTCAACATCATGACAAAAAGTGAAGTGGCTGAATAAACTATGTTGAACAGTCATTACAAATTATTTGAAGAAATTTTAATTACAACAACAAAAAATAATATGTATTAGGTGAAGAAAAGCAGAATGTAAGATTGTTTATATACAGAGCAATATCTCTTTTGCTCAGCAGTTTAATTTAAAAATGTTCAAAAATTACATCAAAATACTGATATTTGTGAGATATTGTATTATGGATAACCTTCTTCATCAGACTTTTCTGAATTAATAATAAGCAATAACTTTATGGCTGGGCATGGTGGGTCATGCCTCTAATTCCAGCACTTTGGGAGGCCGAGGTAGGCAGATCACCTGAGGTTAGGAGTTCAAGACTGACCAACATGGAGAAACCCCATCTCTACTAAAAATACAAAATCAGCCAGGCATGGTGATGCTTGCCTGTAATCCCAGCTATTCGGGAGGCTGAGGCAGGAGAATCACTTGAACCTGGGAGGCGGAGGTTCTGGTGAGCCGAGACTGTGCCATTGCACTCCAGCCTGGGCAACAAGAGCAGAGCAAAACTAATGTCTCCAAAAACAAACAAACAAAAAACCTAATAACTTTATTACTAATATTCAAATATTACTATAATTACTGAAAGACAAACACTGCATGATTCAACTTATATAGGACATCTAAAATAGCCACACTTATAGAATCAAAGAGTGGAGTAGTTGGTGCTAGGGCCTGGGGAGGAAGGAGAAATGTAGAATTGTTATAAATGGGCATGAAGTTAAGCAAAATGAATAAATTCTAGAAATGTACTGCACAACATTGTACTTGTAGTCAGAAATAATGCATTGAACACTTAAAAATTTGTTGAGAGTAGATCTCATGTGTTTTTACAACTATAAAATAAAATTAAAATACATTATTAGCCTAAAATGTGAAAAATGGAATTATATATATGTAATTTGCTTTAAAACATCATTTAAACATGTGTACAAGATTTGAATCTCAATGTATAAATTCAGATGTGCATAAAAGTTCTCATCCTTTTATCAACAATTTTAATTTTAAGCTTCCATCTTGCTATTCTTTCCAAAGACTTACTCTAAGTCAATCTTGGTTTCATTTTATTTCAGTCTTACTGTGTCATTGTGTATACACACTTGTCTGTGCATACAATGATGCATGTGTGTATACACTCACATGTTCCCAGAGACTAGTTGTGATACTTACAGAGGCCCCTGTCTGTATTTCCTCCTCCAAGACTTAGTGATTCTCTGCTGGTTCTTTGGTGGTGTCGGAACTTGAATCAATTGGAAATGTGTTGATTGTCCAGCTATAAATAATTATCCCAAAATAACAACCAATTGCTTTATTTAAAAAATAAAATACTAGCTGAATAAACTAGTTTACTTATTGTTCAGATACTAGTAACATAATTCAAAAATTATTCTTCATGATATATATGAAAGGAACACCATAGACAGTACCTAAATTCCATATTTTAAATGGCACATGAAAAAGCAGTGTAATATCAGTATATTATTGTGATTTATATGTCACAATTTATCCCTGCTTAAATATCATATAAAATGCTTAGAATTGTCGTAAGTCAAAGATTACTCACAATGTCATTCACAGCATCACTTTTAGAACTGAATATGCGTGCAGAGGGATTGTTTGCAGTAACCATATTATGAAGTGTAGCATTATTCTTTATTATGAATGATGTGATATAATGAAACAAGATTACCCTTTGGGTTTAAAGATCAAAGTAAATGCCACATTTACTAAATGGGTATATTTGAGATGATTGCTTCGGCTTTCCAAAACCCATCTTTGCCACTCACAATGGGAATAATAATGCTTACTTCATAGATTTGTCATGAAGGTTAAATTAGACAATAAATGCGAAGTGCTTAGCACCATGGCTGGTTTAAGGCAGGGACTTACACATATTAGCCATTATTATTCCTGTTGCTTCCTTTGTTCTTAGTTCTGCCCTTTGGTAGTGCATAGGGTTACACAGTAACTGTTTGTTTACTTTCTATATTTTCAACTCTGAGATGAATTTTATTATCCAGCATCTGTTCTTAACCTCACAAGAAAACATGCCTTAAACATTAATTAAACATCAAAATTGAGGTCTTGATTCTCACACAGAGAAATAAGCGTTTTCCAGAAGGATTTTCCTTCAGATCAAAATGTAATTTACAATGCTCAGGAAAGATTTTCTCTCTGCAATGATTGACTTTAAAGTAATATAGCAGACAGGAGCCATGGAGCCAGAAAATGTCAAGAGGTGGCATGTATTCTAGTTCAGCTACTAGGTTTGCAGAGGAAGAACTGACAACTCCCTCAAAGAGAAAATGGTTCTTCCTGAGACTTTCCCACAAGGAACTCATAGCCGAACCACACTGGGTTTGGTTTTGGTGCTTATCCCCATGCTCTTCTACATTAGATTGAAGGTAACATGTATGTATTTACCTCTATTAGAATTCATCAGTAGGTGGACTTTGAGTGTGAGTATTCTGCCTTGCATGTAATAGATATTCTTGAAATATTTGTGAAAGAATAAATCCCTATTTTACCTATCCTATATATTAAATGACTTTGTTGGTAAGAAATGGCCAATTGCTCAGCAATTTACACTGGAGGATAATTATACAACCACAGGTATAGGACACACTGGGGTTCCTTTACATACCCGGACATTTTACAGATGCATTGTTAAGGGAGGAGGAGCTATTAGCGATCTCAGTTTTTCCTGGAAAATAAAAATAATTGTTGTATGCCCAGTGGAACTATGAAGAAGTGTATTGAGCCCAAGAAAGTAGAGAATGTTCACACTTAAGCTATTTTTAAATAATAAATTAATTCTATGAGAAACAGAAACGTGAGACAAAAATGTCCAGTAATTAATGTAGAGTCCAGTATAAGGACTTAAACACAGGTATATTTGCAGAGAAGGCTCAGCACATTTGTGTCATAAAAATCCTTGGGAGAATTACTCTTATCAAGTCACAGTTTTGATTTCTCAAAATTGTATGATCATTTTAACATTATAGAAGAGTAAGCATATGTAAGCTGGCTAAGAATTACAGCAGCTTTCAAGAAAGAGAGAAGACAGAGAAAGGAGAGATGGAAATAAATAGAGACAACTCATTAAAATCAATATAAAATATATGTCACTTCATAGCACTTTTTCAATCTTTAACAAAAGTCCTCTAGTGATTTTTAGGCATAGCACTTCATAAGGCTTTTGAAATGGCATGTTAAAGTAGTATTCAAATGCTGCCTTACCATTAGCATGCTATTTACTGTGTCATTTGAATGTTTAATTTTGGAAAGTTCTTAGAAATTGTTATTGAGTAAGCATTAACGAAAGATTATTAAAACTCCAATATCAACTTAATTGATATATCAGAATTCTTATGACAAATAGTTTATAAATTTGTTTCATACATTATGAAATGGAAAAAACTAGCACGTACACACTCTGTATATTGCTGTGAAGTGCATATTCTACCATTAAAAACTCTCAATTGTATAACAATATGCTTGCAAGATACTTGATGAAATGGTAGCTTCTCAACTGCTAAATGATGTGGAAGAATTCTTTGACTGACCAAGCCGTCTGTAGAGATTTGACATTTTCCCACTGCTTCACATCGTACTCTTTACGAAAGGTGAGTGTTTGGATTATCTTGAATGCACACACACTGCCTATCTTTCCCCCTCTCTTTCCCCCCACCTTCTTCCCATCTCCAGCCAACAGTTCTTATCATGTGTTTTTCTATAGTTACAAAATATTCAATTAAGCAGAAGGGACCTATTCAATGTCAATACATATTTAAATAAAGAACAATAAAGATATAACTGTAGTAAATGGAAAATCATTCTCTATGTCTCCAACAAAACTATATAAAACAAATCCATTTTGTAAAAATGTTAAAATCTTCACATTTGACTGACTGTATTTCAGTCGAAAAAGACATAAGATTTTTAGAGCTAAAACTGTAAAGCCCACATCCATTTGGCAGATTCAAGAATTCAAATTCCTTATGAAATAAGCTGATGAAAGTGTTTAAACTGCCCAAATGAAAAATAATACGCTGGGTCTTTAAATGTCTTTGAAATCAAGTAAATCTGTTCTGTACATGTTTTTCTTCTAATATCTTTTTTCATTTAGAAAATAGTTTAGGTGAGATTGTTTTAAATGCACAAATGGACAAGAAATCTACTATAATATCGAGCCTTGTCCAAATCTCAACTCTTTTCTTATTAGCTATGAAGCCTCAACAAGTCATTGATCCTTTTGGAATTCAGTTTTCTATATGTAAGGTGAATGTGATAATAGCTATTTTTTAATTTTGTTAATTACTAATTGAAAAGTTTAATGGGGCCAGGCAGGGTGGCTCATGCCCGTAATCCCAGCACTTTGGGAGCCTGAGTCGGGTGGATCATAAGGTCAAGAGATTGAAACCATCCTGGCCAACATGGTGAAACCCCGTCTCTACTAAAAAATACAAAAATTAGCTGGGCGTGGTGGCATGCACCTGTAGTCCCAGCTACTCAGGTGGCTGAGGCAGGAGAATTGCTTGAACCCGAGAGGTGAAGGTTGCAGTGAGCCAAGATCGCGCCACTGCACTCCAGTCTGGCGCCTGGTGACAGAGCAAGACTCTGTCTCAAAAAAAAAAAGAAAAAAAAAAGAAAAAATTTAACGGAAAATGTCTTGCACATAGTAATTATTAAGAAAATGGCAACAAAAACCACATGATTCTCTCAATTGATGCAGAGAAGGCATTTGACAAAATTCCACAGCCCTTTATGTTAAAAACTTTCAATAAACTTGGTATTGATGGAACATATCTCAAAGTAATAAAAGCTATTTATGACAAACCAACAGCCAACATCATACTTAATGGGCAAAAACTGGAAGCATTCCCTTTGAAATCTGGCACGAGACATGGATGCCCTCTCTCACCACTCCTATTCAACATAGTACTGGAAGTTCTAGCCAGAGCAATCAGGCAAGAAAAAGAAATACAGGGTATTCAAATAGGAAAGGAGGAAGCCAAATTGTCTCTATTCACAGACGACATGATAGTATACCTAGAAGACCCCATCACCTCAGCCCAAAAACTCCTGAAACTGATAAGCAACTTCAGCAAAGCCTCAGGATATAAAATCAATGTGCAAAAATCACAAGCATTCCTATACACCAATAAGAGACTTAAAGAGAACCAAATCAAGAACGAACTGCCATTCACAATTGCTACAAAGAGAATAAAATACCTAGGAATATAACTTACAAGGAATGTAAGGGACCTCTTCAAGGAAAACTACAAACCACTGCTCAATGAAATAAGAGAGGACACAAACAGATGGAGAAACATTCCATGCTCATGGTTAGGAAGAATCAATATCGTGAAAATGGCCATACTGCCCAAAGTAATTTACAGAATCAACACTATCCCCATCAAACTACCATTGAATTTCCTCACAGAACTGGAAAAAACCACCATGAACTTCATATGGAACCAAAAGAGAGCCCACATAGCCAAGTCAATTCTAAGCAAAAAGAACACAGCGGAGACATCACACTACCAGACTTCAAACTATACTACAAGGCTACAGTAATCAAAACAGCATGGTACTGGTAGCAAAACAGAGATATAGACCAATGGAACAGAACAGAGGCATCGGAGGCAATACAACATATCTACAACCATATAATCTTTGATAAACCAGACAAAAACAAGCAATGGGGAAAGGATTCCCTGTTTAACAAATCGTGTTGGGAAAACTGGTTAGCCATGTGCAGAAAGCAGAAACTGAACCCCTTCCTGACACCTTACACTAAAATTAACTCCAGATGGATTAAAGAATTAAACATAACACCTGGCACCATAAAAACCCGAGAAGAAAATCTAGGCAAAACCATTCAGGACATAGAAGTAGGCAAGGACTTCATGACCAAAACACCAAAAGCATTGGCAACAAAAGCCAAAATAGACAAATGGGACCTAATCAAACTCCACAGCTTTTGCATGGCAAAAGAAACGGTCACTAAAGTGAATTGGCAACCAACAGAATGAGAAAAAATCTTTGCAGTTTACCCAACTGACGAAGGGCTGATATCCAGAATTTACTAAGAACTCAAACAGATTTACAGGAAAAAAAACAAACAAGCCCATTCAAAAATGGGCAAAGGACATGAACAGACACTTTACGAAAGAAGACATACATGAGGCCAACAAACACATGAAAAAATGCTCATCATCACTGGTCATTAGAGAGATGCAAATCAAAACCACATTGAGATACCATCTCACGCCGGTTAAAATGGCGATCATTAAAAAATCTAAAGACAACAGATGCTGGAGAGGATGTGGAGAAATAGGAACACTCTTACACTGTTGGTGGGAGTGTAAATTAGTTCAACCATTGTGGAAGACAGTGTGGTGATTCCTCAAGGATCTAGAAATAGAAATTCCATTTGACCCAGCAATCCCATTACTGGGTATATATCCAAAGGACTATAAATCGTTCTACTACAGGGGCACATGCACACGAATGTTCATTGCAGCACTGTTTACAATAGCAAAGACCTGGAACCAACCCAAATGCCCATCGATGATTGACTGGACTGGGAAAATGTGGCACATATACACCATGGAATATTATGCAGCAATCAAAAATGATGAGTTTGTGTCCTTTGTAAGGACATGGATGAATCTGGAGAACATCATTCTCAGCAAACTGACACAAGAACAGAAAAGGAAATACCACATATTCTCACTGATAGGCGGATGAGAAAAATGAAAACACATGGACACAGGGAGGGGGGTACTACACACTGGGGTCTATTGGGGGGAATAGGGGAGGGACTGTGGGGGGGGAGCTGGGGAAGGATAGCCTGGGGAGAAATGCCAAATGTGGGTTAAGGGGAGGAAGGCAGCAAAACACACTGCCATGTGTGTACCTATGCAACTATCTTGCATGTTCTGCATATGTACCCCAAAACCTAAAATGCAATAAAAATTTAAATTAAAAAAAGAAAAAAGAAAAAAAGAAAATGGCAGCCATTTGAGTCTTCACTTAGAGACTATTTTGTCTTCTAAATCAGCAAATATATTGGATAAGAATGAAATCAAGTTACTACAGACAAAGTTTTTATCTAAATATGAGCCTATTTGTACTAACTATTCAGAAATTGAGGAGGTACAATTTTTAAGTACAATTTAAGATGATACGTTCCAACTCTCATATTTAAACACCAGGTAAACAACATTAACAGTGGCTGTACTTTGTTGGCTGGCAACTAGCTGGTTAGCGGCAGACCCAGATTTAAACCTACATGTCCGTTGTAGGAATAAGCCTTTCCTCTTACATCCTATCACTTTTATGTTCAGTTTCTCTCATAACTTAACATTTTTATGAGGAATTAATTATGCTTTTTTGTATATTCTTCAAGTCCATTATCAATTTCTTATAGACATAAACTGGTTATTATACTGAATTCCTACTCTTCTCAGAATCTCAAAATGTAAATTGCACGAAGCTGATAGTCATGTTTAAGTTAATTATTGGAAGCAGAAATTATTACTGTAAGTAAAAATTATTGGAAATATATTTCTGATTTTAGTTCATTTTAGTCTATTAAAACTGAGTCTTCAAGAAAATAAAGACAGTGGTTTTCTCATAAACTTGACTCATATCTTTTTTACCTGTCTCCTTTCCAAACTCTAAAGTCTACAAAAGGTAAAAAAGGTGGTTTGATGAAAAAGCACCTTACAAGTTAATTCAGAGGTCTAAAAGCAAAAACTTGACATCTGCAACAGGAGCTTGATGTACAGAAATGAGGAGGCAGCAAAGGTCACACTGACCTATTATTTAAGTAGAAAGAACAAAAGTTTTCTCACTGATCCTAACAGTTCTTTAAACTGAACTAAAGACGTCAGTAGACTGCAATGTTCAGCAGACCATTGTCAGTTCTAAGGTTATTTCCACAGTGTTACCATTACAGCCAAGGCATGAGATGACAGACTACGTCAAATCTCACCTCTACTTGCCAAACACGGGATGAGAACTGTACAGGTAACACAGCAGACAGTGGCCTCTCCCTGCTCAGCTGCAGTTGCTGTCTAGATGGGCTTTCCATTTTATAAAACTGAACAGCATACCACACTGGAAATTGTTTTTGCCTTGTAGATATATCTGGTAACAAATTCTGGCATATTGGATTTTATAAATTCTATTTAAGCCTTACAGGAGATTCTGAGTTTCCTAAAATTCTTGCTGTGTTCATTCACAATTATAGACTAGTAAGTGTTCATACAGACTCTAACTAGCTTTTCTTACTGAGAAAGTGAATTTGAGCAGTGTGCTCAAACTCATAATGGAGAACAGTAGAGATGAAAAATGTTGGCATCAGTAATTCAACAGGTTCACTTTCCCTAACCATGGTGAGTATTTATTTCCTCTTTATTTAGAAGACCACATGTTAGACTGTGTTTTAGTCAGGTGAGGTTGCTGTAACAAATTACCATAGATTAGGTGATTATAAACACTATAAATTTATTTCTTATAGTTTTGGGAGCTGGAAGTGTAAGATCAGGATGCATGGTCAGGTTTGGAGGAAGGCCCTGTGTCCGGTGGCAGACTGCTAGTTTCTGGTTACATCATTATATAGTGAAGAGAATGAGCTAGCTCCCTGGTCTCTTCTTAAAATGGAACTAGTCCCCCTCATAAGGCCTCCACCCTTGTGACCTAATTAACTCACGAAGGCCTCCACCTCCAAATGATGCTTTATTAGGGGTCAGATTTCAACATGAAATTTGGGAGAGGACACAAACACTTGGGCAGTTAAGAGATTAGATCTACTAACCTCCAAAAACTGTGTATTACTATTACAAAAAAATGGCATTTTGTAATAATTCTTTTTTATGACTATGCTATAATATTTACAATGTAACAGTGACTAATCAAAACCCCACCTGTCCCACATTAATTCAAGCATCCATAACAGATATTCTGAACTGTCTCTAGAATACAAATCTTGGATGCAACAGTTACTATTTCACTTGGACAAACTACTTAATTTTTGAGCTTCAACCTCCTTATCCTTAAAGATGAAACAGAAATTCTTCATCGGTAAAAAGAAAATAGTTTCAACAAGTATTATCTTAAGGGTCTTATGAAGCCTCCTCAGCTCAGTCCACATTCACATAATGCTCTCAATTAAAATTAGTTTGTTCTTTTCCAGTTCCATTTGTGTTAGTTTCTTTCCTTTTTTTTTTAATCTTTTTCTTTTGAGATGGAGTCTTTGTCACCCAGGCTGGAGTGCAGTGGCACAATCTCGGCTCACTGCAACCTCAACCTCCTGGGTTCAAGCAATTCTCCTGCCTCAGCCTACCAAGTAGCTGGGAATACAGGTACTCTGCACCAGGCCTAGCTTTTTTTTTTGTATTTTTAGTATGGATGGGATTTCACTATGTTAGCCAGGATGTTCTGGATCTCTTGACCTTAGTGATCTGCCTGTCTCAACCTTCCAAAGTTCTGGGATTACAGGTGTGAGCCACCACACCCAGCCTGTGTTAGTTTCTCATACAGCACTCTTTCCATAAACTTATGCCTTGAAATAGACATTTATTATTTTACTGGTTTTATGGACCAGGTGTCTAGGCATGGGTCAGCTCATTGACATATCAGCCTAGGTTGTGGTTGGGGCTGAGACTCAGGTTTCTCAGGCGAGTTAGAATACCATTGGCAGAAGTCATTTTATTGCAGCTGTGGGACTCAGGACAGTTTACTTCTTCAGAGACGACAGGAGAGAGGGTCTTTATTGCTACAAATCTCAAATCTCTGTACCCTGTTTTAAGGGGGTCACCTGCCCGAGTCAGGCCAGTCAAGGATGGTCACTCTCCTGACCCAAAAACAGCTGATTAGAGACCTGTGAGTGTCAGTTTTATGTGTCCATTTGTCAAGGACAGTCTCATTGGTTAGCCAATCAAACATTAATATAGGTGTTTATGAAAGTATTTTATAGACATGATTAAACTCTATAATAAATTGATTTTAAGTAAAGGAGCCTATCTCCAGTAGTCTGGGTGGTCCTGGGCTTCTTCCCAAGAGTTTCAAGTTTACCTTTCATGACAGCTCGTCCTGTGGACTTCAGACCTGCCAAGTCAGGCCCTAGATCTTAATACTTGTGTGTCCTTCTGTGTGTTAGTCCATTTTGCATTGCTGTAAAGGAATACCCGCAGCGGGGTAATTTAGAAAACAAAACAATTTATTTGGCTTATGGTTCTGCAGGCTGTACAGGAAGTGCTGGCATCTTCTGGTGAGACCTCAGAAACTTTTACTCATGGCAGACGGCAAGGGAAATCTGTGTATTACATGGCCAGAGATGGAGTGAAAGAGAGAGAACGTGTCAGGCCATTTTAAACAATCAGATCTCATGGGGAAAATATAGAGCAAAAACTCACTCATTACCCTGGGGAAGGCACCGAGCCATTCATGAGGGATCCACCCCATGACACCTCTCACTAGGCCCCTCCTCCATCATTAGCAATTACATTTCAGTGTTAGATTGTGGAAGCATAAATATGCAAACTCAATCATCCTGGTTCTGTTTCTCTAGTGAATCCCCTGGCTGATACAGGATCTTAATTACATATACTAAATCCACTCATATGCTGTGTAACATAACCGAAATCAGAAGAGCGAACCCATCATATTCACAGATTCTGTTCACACCAGAAGAAGGATTACACAGGTCACCTGTACCAGAGGCAAGGACTCCTAGGAGCCATCTCAGAATTCTGCCTCCCACATATTCTCCAACTATTTAGCTTTCTTTTCTTATAAATTCTGTTCAGTGGTGAACAAACAGTACAACTTTCTGGGATGGGACAGTAAGAAAGCAGTTGGTAGGGAAAAGAAGAGATCGCATAAATAATGGGATTAACGCTTGATTCAACATAGGAATTGAGCAGAGTTGTAAAAAGTGGATCTCCCACTCTGACAATCAAAGATCCAGTTCCCCCAAACTCATTAGTAGCTAATCTCAAAGTTGCTTACTTAGTATCATCCTCTCTTTTCTAGTAGGTAGACTTGTCCAATAGAACTTTCTGTGATAGAGGAAATGTTCTACTTCTGCTTTGTTCGATACAGCAGCCACTAGCCATATGTAGCTATGGAGCATTTAAAATATGGCCATAGTGGCTGAGAAACAGAGTTTTGTTATGAACTAATTTAAATTTAACTTTAAATAACCATGTTGGGATAGTGACTGCAGTATTAGACAACACAGCGTAGAGGAATAATTTATCTGTCACAGCTGGACTTCTACAGGAAACTTGACAGCGTTGGCTATAAATAAGACCTGTGATACCTCTGCAGTTCCAGCATTTGCTTTATTAATGTGTACCTGATAAACAAAGTACCTGAAAATCTCTTTTCAACCAGAAACAAAATAGACTGGCTTAGTACTATGCTTTTTACATATTGCAATTTCATGTGCTTTGTTTTCACTTTAAAGAAAATATGTTATGCCTATCTACAATCGGAGGGGGAAATTAGGTATACAGCATAGTCTCTTTCCATGTGGAATCTTTTGAGGGGGACTAGATTCATCTGAAACATTCAAATAAAAAATATAAACCGGCATAAATGCAGAAGCAGAAAAACTACATTGCCTGTAGGGGAAAAATGACCTATCAATTATTCTATAGCCAAAACCATATACAGTAAGCTCATTTTCAAGGTTCAAATCCTCTGAGAAGTATCATCATATTAAGTACTCCTAAAAATGGATATTTGGGGGGAATTCTGAGGTCCCAACTGACAGTCTGTCAAAGTTTGGTCCTAGAGAGCTCAGAAGGACTGTTAGAATGTTGATGTGATTCAGAGATTGCCCAATGCTGGTTTTAGTCTTTGATTTCTACATAGCCTACCTGTGGTGTCTACCTATGGTTCTACACTGAGGTGGAACTCCAGGGAATTTAAAGAGCTTTGCATTTGTCATTAAACTGAAAGAGTCATATAACCTTGCCAGGGAAAGAAGACAGGGATGCAACCACTGAGCTGATGATTAAGGCCCCATGCTTTCATGTTCTTCTTAGAGGAGGGATTACATGTCAACTAGCTTGCACAACTTTAACTAGCTTGCACAAATTTCTCTTGAATATACTCCTATCGGTGGCTGGAAGGTATAAGGAATTATTTTAGAAGGCTTCTCATTTACGATGGATTTGTATCAGAACATTATTGAAAACTCAACAACAGAAACCTCTGTTTTCAAAAGAAGCAAAATTAAAGGAAATTTACCACTGGCAGTATGTGTGTGTGTGTGTGTGTATGTGTGTGTGCGCGCGCGCACATTTACTTCACCTCAGGCCCGAGACCTGGGTACATGATTTGGCCTCTCTTTTTCTCCCAGGACTTCATTACGTATCCCTGTATCCCTCTGTGTCTTCGTCTCCGTGGGACTCTTGCTTGACCTCTTCCAGCTGTTCCACCGGAGACACATTCCTTTCATGTTGCTGTGTAAAACAATCCAACCCAGCCTTCTGACTGGTGCTCTAGGACCTGTAATTTTATCTACAAATGGCCCATCAAAGTGTTTAGTTAAATTTTCTCTATAACAGAAATTTTCAAGCAGTGTTTTAAAATGGTGGCTTTTTCTTCTTTCTAACAAGTAATGAACTGATATTGTTAAAGTTATTCATCTAACAGGTGTAAAGCAGATTATCCTGCCAAAAAAAAAAAAAAGATGTATACATTTCTCCAACCACACTCTGTGGGAACAGCAGCAGGACTCCCCTGTGCATCATTCAGCAAACAGGAGATGCATCCCTCTCCTGTACCATTTATATTATGCTTTAATTATCTCTCTACATGACTGCAGTCCTCAAATAAGAAATGAGTTCCTGATGGCAGAAAAGTTTTCATATCAATTTTTGTAACCCCGGGCCCTAGTATGCTCTCTGGCACCTAATTATAACAATCAATGAACATTTAATAGGGTCATCATTCACTTAACAAATATTCCCTGGCCACGTATGAGAAAGTGACATTTAAGCTGAAATCTGTAAAATGAGTAAGAGTGAGACATGTGGAAAGGAAGATACAGGTAGCTAAGGCTGAGGGAGTGGCACAGAATGAATGAACTAGCAAGTTAATGAATGATCAAAAACACTGGTCTATGTAGTACTAGACAGAGGATTAAAAATATTTTGTCTCATGTCATTCTTGAGAGTTCTGACCATCTGTATTAAAAGCTATTGTTTGGTCGTAATAGTATTCATTGGTTGAATAATCGTTACTAAGAACCAACCATGTGCCAGGAGCTGGATATGCCCACAGTATCATGATGAAAATAAAAAGCAGTCTCTGCCTTTGTGGGGAGACTGACATTAAAGGTCTGCACAGTGGAGGTCATATTGCACCTGTGCTCATCCTGGAGGATGGTGGTGCTCTCAAGGTAACAGAGGCCAACAGAAATGTGACTTCAGTAGTGATCTAAGGGAGGACTTCTCCAAGGAGGTGATGGGTGGTTGAGCTTTGGAAGCTGGGTGAAGGCAGGAGGGAGGATCATATTTGAAGTAAACAAAAGAGCAAAAACAGAACTCTTGGGGCAGGAAGGCAAAGCTGGTGTGGCTGCAGCACCGAGAGTGAAGGGAGATTTGGTATGAAATGAGGCTGGAGGGTTGAGGAATCCTGCAATACATGACTTTTTAGGTGATGTTCCTGATTTCTAGTTTTGATTCCATTGGAAGCCCAAAGAGACGCCACCAAACTATCTTAAGCCAAGAGTTTGTGTGAGTTGGGGTGATGAGCATGGAGGAAGCATACCATGATCATGTCTGCTCTGGGTAAGCTTTGCTTTGACTGTTGTGTGGAGGACAGGTCTGAAGGCAGCAAGAGAAGATTCAGGAACACCAGTCACAAAATATGGCTGCAGTGTGGGAGAGACTTGGCAGCCTAGACTAGGATGGTGATAGCAGAGTGGGAATACCTGGGAGGATTGGAGAACTATTAGAAGGTAAAACCTACAGGACTTAGTTATGGATTGAATATGGGCTGTGGTGGAAAAAGTGTGGAAATGCCTCCCACGTGTCTGTTTTGTTTTACCTGCTATTGGGCAATACCACGCAGATATGGACTGATGGGAGAGAATCAGGTTTAAAGAAAGGATTCACATGTCTGGTTTTTACTTTTTTATTTTTGAGGAGGCTGAACTTACACTCAGGGTCTTTCTTTTCTTTTCTTTTTCTTTAAACTTTTTTAATTTCAGGACTTCATATGAAGGTTTGTTTTATAGATAAGAAAATGTGGCACAAATGTTCCATAAAATACTATGCAGCCATAAAAAAGAATGAGTTCATGTCCTTTGCAGAGACATGGATGACACTGGAGACCATCATCATTAGCAAACTAATGCAGAAACAAAACACCAAATACCACATATTCTCACTTATGAGTGGGAGCTAAATAATGAGAACACGTTGTCAATGTTGAATCTGAAGTGCCTTTACAGAATTTACAAGGTGCCACATGGACAACTGAATAAAGGAGTCAAGATCTCAACATGGATAGGGCAATGACAAATTGTGACTTAGCTATGCATAGGAGAAGTAATTGAAACCATATCTGGATGAGATCACCTAAGGTGTGAATATAGGGTGAGAAAAGCAGAGCAGCTAAGGCTGTCCCTTAATTCTAAAATCGAATGGCTGAACGATGGAACATAAGCTTCAAAGCAGAGAATGAATGGCAGGTAGGTCAAGGGAAATCCTCAAGGGAGATGTGACAAGAAAGCAGTCCTGGGGACAGAAATGGGCACCAAGGATGAACACTGCTGTGTGATCCTGCAAGATGAGGACTAAAACATTGTCCAGTAACTTCGGAAAATTGCAGTTGTTGGTGACCACAGCATAAATTGTGTATTGAAGTGGTGGAAATTGAAACCTGAGTGATGTGAATTAAGGAGTGTGGGGATGACGGGTGGGGTTAGGAGATTGAATCAGAAAGTACAGTGTGGCATTTCCAAGTTAAACACAGCATCCGATAATAGAATAAAGACGAGGCAATTCATTTGTTCTTTTAAACAGCCTGCTTTTGGAATCAAGATGGTGAATTAAATTAACCTATTATTATTTATTGGTATATGACAGCTCAGTAGCTATTCCACTCCATAGAATGTACCTCATTCTATTCACCCTGGCTGAAGAACTGTAGATAACATTCAACATTTTCAGTGGCAGCCCCTCAAAACAAACATGTTTCCCTGATAATCATTCTGCTTCCCTTCTTTTGTTGCTTCTGGAGATCTCCATCTGTTCTTCCATTTATCATCTGCTTGATATTCTTGGATGGTGTGCTTGGTTGGCCTATACTATGGGTTTTGATAGGCAAGTAACAGCATTCTCCTTCCCCATTACAGCTGATGTTCATCTTTTGGCTTTGATAAATATTTGCTCATTTCCTTCTATCTGCATATGGCACTGCTACCAATCCATCTTTTCCTCCCCATCTTCATCTCTGCTAAGTGCTTCTCCCACTACCATTTCTATGTATATGGTTGGCCAGTTAGCATTTAAGAAAATATACTGACAGTAGTCACATCATGGATTAGCATTTCTCCACGTTCATAATTTAGAAGCCCCATTAGATGTAAAAAAATTGCCCTCTTATCTTTCCTTTGTTACACTTGTATGGAACCTTTCATAAGTTCTATTTATAAGTAGAATGATATGAATTAATAGAAATGTGCCAATGAAACAGGTCAAAATATATATAAAATTAAAAATGAAAATTGATCATTTAAATAATATTATCTTTGAAATAAATTTATACCCTATAACAGGAGGTTTGTGTTTTGTCTTATTTCATTTTTAATATGTTTCTATTGAAAGTGAGATTACAGTCAAGAATTTTCAAACCTTCTGGGGTGAGATTTGAAAGCTTCAACTATGTTAATAGCTGTGCTTGGCCCATCTAAAGGTGCTTTGCTCTTTCTGAGCATTTTTTTTAAAGTTCTTATATATGAAAACAATACATTTATAACCAAGCTCATTGAGGGCACAGGCTGTGAATGAGGTTTAACTTGAGAATAAGATATAAGCATCTGGTCCATTTTAGGAAATTGTCAAATGCCATTAAGTATACACAGTAGTATTATTCTCTGATTGTTGAATACAGGCAACTTTCAAAAGGATCCTTCACAATTATGAAACTTTTAAGTTGGCTATAGTGAAAAGATTGATACATGGGAATAAAAATTCACTCACGAATCTCATTTTATAAATAAATGTTTCATATATGTAGATTATACTTTGTGTGGATAAACAATATTGATTGCACATTGCCTGAAATTACTGAATGAGAAGCATTAGTATCCTATTCTTATGTGTTGACTTAACCTGCAGTCTGGGTTCTCTTGATTGCCACATTCCTCTAACTTCCTTTGCTTTCATATATTCATGTATCTAGAACTTAAGAAACGCCCGTGGCTGGTGGTAACATGAAATGCCGATGGTATTTCAGTGCATTTCCTCATAGCTCCACCCAGCACAAAAGCGTTATTATAAGGATGCTGGTACTTCTTGCTGTTTGGTGGGTAATACTTTGAAAATTCATAAGATTATGTGCATCGAGCTTTCCAGGCTAACAATAATAATAGTATATGAACATGTGAAATACCATAACATTTTTAATATGATATTTTAAGTGAATAAATTTCTAAGTGAAATCAGTTATGACTTTCAAAACAATTTTTAGTCTGCTGCATTTTTATTAGTGATGAAAAGTATGTGAGTTTTAATCATGAACACAATTTAAAAATTCATCCCAAGACTTCAGGATGTTGTTCTTTGTTACTTCTCTTTGTCAGTGTAAATTTCATCAATACTATGGGTAATGTCAATGAATAATATGTAATATTAAAGCTATTTATATTTTCTACTTTAATTGACATTCTGGCTTTACTATCAAAAAGAATGCAAGATTTATAATTTAGAAAACAAGAAGAAAAAGAGCACTGTCAAAGTCAAACTAGCTATTTGCATTTTAAAGTAGCTACTTCTCTTCTAATGGAAGTAGCTGCAAATGTATAGCAATAACCCCTCAGCTGGCAAATAAGGAACATAGTATTAGTTTCCTGAGTTTCTTTAAAACACAACTGCTTCTTTTCCTCCTGCAGATACTACAGTATTAGATGTTTTAATTGAATTACTTAGAAAATATTTCTTCATTTAGCTTCTTAGTATAAAACTAATTTTAGTCTGAGCAAATAAAAAAAGTATTTTCTCATCCCTAAATTCTGTTTTCCGTTGCTTACCAATTAAGCCTTATGGTTTTTACAACTCAGATTTTAATCATTTTTTTACCAAAACAAATGTATTATTTTAAAAGATTAACTTTTCCTTTTTTCCTTTTAAAAGTAACCTACTTTTGTATCTTTAGCTGTAAAATTGCAGGTGGCCCTAATTCTTTTCTCTTTGGTATTTGGAGAAAATAAATGCACTTACGATTAGCTGAAAAATTTTTTCCCATTTGCACATTTTATTTCTTAAAAACAAATGATGTATGTATGATTCAACTTCACAAAAGGAAAAAACTCAAAGCAACATTGGTGATGAGCAATTTCATATTCTTAGGTTGACACAGATCCCCATATTTTCTGAAACCTTGTATAATAGTAAAATATTTTCTGACTGCTTCTCCAGTCTTTTACCACTACTGTCAATGAATACATACCAAATATATGTATAATGTATGCAGGTTCATTTTGGCTACTATCTTGATACACAGCCCAGCGCAGTGGTTGAATGCAAAAGTACTCTGAACCCAGCCCAGTTTGAAACTTCAAGCCTTGACATTTTTTAGCTTCCTTGGGCAAATTACTTAGCCTCTCTGTGCCTCAGTTGTCTTACCTTTAAAATGAGAATAATAATAGTACCCATTTCATAGGGTGATTATAAGGATTGCATCAGGTAATATTTGTAAAGGTCCTGGAACATATAGTAAGTGCTATATACATGTAATATATATATGATTATGTGTACAATTAAAATATGCTTCACAATACACAGATTACAGATAAAGAAACAGATGTAGACAGCACATATTACTTTATTCACTCCGCATTATTACTTTCTATATTTTCAGGCTTCTTTATGACTTAGTTACTACCAACCAATAAGGTCTGTTATTAGTTCTCTTGCCCATGACATCTGATATGCCTTCCTTCCATTCAAAAAGTGCTAAACATTTTAAATGATACCTATATTTTTCTCCAATGTATGCTGCACAATCAAGTGGATTGATAATTTTCATCAGCACAGTGAGTAGATTGCAATACATATAAGACTTTATCTTTGCTACAAAATATGCCTTGAAAGAATTATATGTATAAGGAAAATAGCCCTGACAATGCCATCTTTATCTGCAAAATCATTGGCAGTTTACTTAATGTGAAAAAGTTAAGCACATTTCTGTATCAAATATTCAGTTACTCATTAATTAAAGTAGAACAAATTCAATACTTTTTTTATTCAGCAGATTAACCAAAAACCACCATGTTTTCAATTTATATTCATCCTGTAAACTGCATATGCATTAAACATTTCCATCTGGAGCCCCGATGATTGTTTCTCTCCCATCTCATGCTTGATAAGCTGTTACTGATTAGACAGGGAATTCTGAAGCTGCTGAAAGCACAAATTTTTTTAAAGTTCTATCACCTTGGTATTCTTTACTTCTTAACAGATCCTGCTTGATGTCTGCAGGTTCCATTTGGCTGCAATCCAGATGGGAACTATAGGTCCCATGGCCACAATGGTTTAACACAGACAACGATATTTGGCATCCCACCCCCACCTGCCATCTAATTATTCCTCCATTATTAAAAAATGTTCTCTATCTAGTCTAATTTCTTATATGGTATATTTCTTCTGTATTTATCTCATTTAGTGTTTTCTTTTTTTTTTTTCTGAGATGGAGTCTCACTCTATCTCCCAACCTGGAGTGCAGTAGTACAATCTTGGTTCATTGCAACCTCAGCCTCCTGGGTTCAAGTGATTCTCCTACCTCAGCCTCCTGAGTAGCTTGGATTACAGGCGTGCGCCACCACTTCCAGCTAATTTTTGTATGTTTAGTACAGACGGGTTTTGCCATGTTGGCCAGGTTGATCCTGAACTCCTGACCTCAGGTGATTTGCCCACCTCAGTCTCCCAGAGGGCTGGGATTACGGGTGTGAGCCACCAGCCTGGTGGTGTCATTTAATTTGATGCCAAACCTTAATTTATTCAGTGATATACTCTGTAATATGACATAATTAGCATATTTTGGTGCATGGTGTTTTCTAAATATTATTGTAAAGATTTTCCATGTTTTGACTGATTTAATTCTCATTAACTATGCTATGAGGTAGATGTTATTATTATCCCCATTTAGTAGACAGGAAAACTGAGGTCACAAGGAAGTTGAGTAACATCCTCAAGCTCACACAGCTAGGAAGCAGTAGAGGTCAGCCAGAAACCCAGAGCTTCTAATTCTAGGACCTGTGCTACCTGCCACCACACCATGGCCTAACAGAGCTGTCTTCATCCCTCTGTTAGTGGGACATGCACTTTGGGATGTTGCTCCCATGAAAAGCTAGTATTTAAAACACCCACAGCCTGACTCCTTCTTTATAATACACACCCTGCCACTTCGTGCTACCTGGACCATTTAACAGATAAAAAATAGAATATATGATCTGTGTGCTATTAATAATGAAAACAATGGCAATAGCAAACACAATAACAATCTCATAGCGGCTATTTTTTGAGAATCCCCACATGTTTGTTCTTTCACAGTGTCTGTAAGCCCGGAGAATTACTGTCATGTGTCTTCAGCACTATATTTATTTTAAATATCTTTCCAAACTGAGACTCAGAAAAGTGCTACTTCTTGTAAAAAGGCACAAAGTTAGTAAGTAGTAGAATCAGAATTCAAAACCTAGTCTTTTTTTTTTTTACATAGATGTATGCTCTATAATCTATTAATTGGTTAGAACCCTTTAGCTTGAAAGCAACTCAGCTAGCCAGCAAATATTCTTCCCGATTAGGGGGTGACTGATGTTATAACCAGATTGCTCCCCGTTATCTTCTTGTTTGCTATAAACTTGATCCTTTGGATTTGTGCATATTCTAGAGATTACCCTACTATGCCTGGAGGCAATTACGTATAAAGGCATACATGTTTTTCAAGATAATCTCCCACTGGGAAACATGGGAATAATTATCTAATGTAAACATGTTATTTCTTTTCCATATTATGTAGATTCCTTTTTTGCACTTTAGATCTGGATTATACATCTTACTTAACTTTGTATCCAGAGCCAGGCATATGCCAGCCAGGCGTATAGCAGGAATTTAATAAATGTTGATAAAGTGAAGAGACTTAATAATTAACTGATGTGTGTATTAAAGAATTTTAAAAATTCACATTTTTACCCATAGTGAATTTTATGTAGTCAGAAAATGCAATCAAAAGGTCAATGGTATCCTTAAAGATAATATTTGTTTGGGAAGCCAAGGCAGGTGGATCACGAGGTCAAGAGATCGAGACCATCCTGGTCAACATAGTGAATCCCCATCTCTACTAAAAATACAAAAAATTAGCTGGGCATGGTTGTGCGTGCCTGTAATTCCAGCTACTCAGGAGACTGAGGCGGGAGAATTGCTTGAACCCAGGAGGCAGAGGTTGCAGTGAGCCAAGATCGCACCATTGCACTCCAGCCTGGGTAACAAGAGCGAAACTCTGTCTCAAAAAAAAAAGAAAAAAAATGATAATATTTGTTTATCAACTAAATTCCTATGTTTACTGTAATTGTATGGTAACATATAGTTATATATATGTGTGTGTGTATATATATATATATATATATATATATATATATATATATATATATATATACAGCACACAATAACAATCCCATAGCTGCTATCTTTGTGTCATTTCCATCCTGAGCTATTTTTTAACAATTTTTTCTACCTCATGTCAGTTAGAATCTGTCTCCCCATTTGATTCCAGTCAATTCAAACACCAATCATTTTCCTACCTCTTCCTGACCTCCTCACCAGTATTGACTCTGGCAGAGTATCCTGAGAAGTGAGAAAGACTGAACTGATACAGATGAAAATTAAGGTAAATGTAAAGTCCAAACATAATATTTTTTACTTCTCATATATTACAAAAACACACTTAAGTTTTATTTCATATGAAATCAACATAGTGTATATTCAGCCAAATAAAATTCCCGATCCTGTCTTCAAGGAGTATATAATCCAGTGAAAGAGTGGACACACACAATGCTAAGAACCAACAGCTATAAAGAAGGTACAATATCCACAAAGAAGCTGTCTTCATGATTTCAGGTAGTGCTTCTTAGCAATGTGATTGCTGAGCTACATCTGAAGGAATGATTATGAATTTATGAGAACATACACCAACGGGTGGACAGTGAGATGCCTCCATTCAGCAACATAGACTGCCGTCTCATGGCTCTTCAGCAGCTGCTACAGGATTCACTCCAACTTTCACTCCAAAATTCACAAATTTCACCTGCCAGTTTGTATTTTTGTCCCTTGAGCCTATGCCAAAACCAAAATTGGGAATATCAACCACCATCACTTAAAAAGTAGGAGATTCATTAATCTTGGAGACTTCGTCAAAGGGAACCTATTAAAACAGGAATGTCACTTTCAGTTTGGAAGAGCCTCACCTTCGGCCATCGGCCATTAATACCATGAACACTTTCTCACCACGTTTGTAGAGTCTTCCATGCCCAGCTTGTGCTTCCAGAAGGACACCAGATCAGACAATTTGTATGCTGGTGCTCGGAAAAGGAGGAACTAGAGAATCAATAGGCTCTAGTGAATAGTTTTTTTGAATTCAAATAATGATGTTTATAGAACTGGAAGTTTAAAATGGCCCTTGATCACTTATTCATTGGTCTGTTCAAGCAGTAAATACAATGGTTTCATTGAGTGCTAGGAAAATAAGAAAGATAAAAGGGGTTGAATTCAGCCACTGGCTGGGCTATGAGCAGCAGGGAAAAATCAGGAATTAGATGCTGCTATTTCTTTAAATTTATTTATTTAACTTTAGGTGCATACTATATCTGGCATTTCTCCCCATGTTATCCCCTCCCTCCCCACCCCCCTCACTGTCTCTCCCCTACCCCCCAACTGCCCGCAGTTTGTGATGCTCCTCTCCCTGAGTCCACCTGTTCTCATTGTTCAACATCTACCTATGAGTGAGAACATGCAGTGTTTGGCTTTCTGTTCTTGGGTCAGTTTGCTGAAAATGATGGTTTCCAGATTCATCCAGGTCCCTGCAAAGGACATGAACTCATCATTTTTTATGGCTGCATAGTATTCCGTGGTGTATATGTACCACATTTTTCTTTGTCCAGTCTGTCACTGATGGGCATTTGGGTTGATTCCAGGTCTTTGCTATTGTGCACAAGAATGTAATGAACATACGTTTGCATGTGTCTTTATAGTAGAATGATTTATAGTTCTTTGGGTATATGCCCAGTAATGGGATTCCTGGTTCAAATGGAATTTCTATTCTAGATCCTTAACATGTAAACATTAATTGGCACTGCAAAGAAAGGAAAAAGAAACTGAAAACTGTGATTACCAAAGAATAGTGGGTTTCGGACCAACATGCTCCTCCTCTCTTTACATTTGCTTAGGCATTTTATCATTGCCTCTTTAAACTGAAGCAGAGATTCACTTATTTATTTATAAGGGTTTATGTGTTACTGAGAACAGAGCCAAAATAGGCTTGCAGCATCTGCCCACAGCCCGTTAATGAGAACTTGGTCATGTGGCCATCGACACTTAGATGCAAAAAAGAATAGAAAACTAATCTTAGTTCTGTAGCCATGTACCCAGTGAAAGTTGGGATTTGTATTATTCAAGTAAGACTCACCTTGCGCTTTCATTGAGCAGCTGGCAGTCTCTGCCATGCCATTTATTTCCTTGGCTCTAGACAAATGGAGGAGAGAATTCCTCCTCCTCAGTGCTTTGAAAGAGGACAATTGTCATAATTTTTAAGAGAAAATTAAAAATATACCTTTAAGGAAGCTTTAGTCTTTAGTTGCTACTGATCTGACTCAAACTTGATTCAAAAAGCAAGGAAATTTAGTCTCCTATAAAATATGATGGAAGTTTCATGATGGAACAGATCTCAAGAGTCAGTTGATCCACTGACCTGATGCTCTGTGAGTCATTTGGGAGCCATTCTGGCATCCCTGTGTGTTCTGAGACTGGCTTCCATCCCGGGGTCAAGATGGCCACACCCTTCTAGTTCTCACAGTCACACACTGCAATTTCCAGTGGCAGGATGAGGCCATCTGTTCTGCCACCATGTTCTCCTCAGGAATCGGCAGCCTTAACAAAGGTTTTTCTCAGCATGCCTCCTCATCCTCTCTTTCTGTAACTGAGTCACATGCCCATATTTCATCCAAGTAGGAAATGAAGTTCCCTTGGTTGACTTGGATAGTTCAGGACTGGCTATCCTGAAGAGAAAAGGGTCACTCCCCTTGAATTATATGAGGAGTGCATGGACACTGGACACCCAATGAGTAAAATCAAGGCTGGTCTGATGTCACCAATAACACCACCAAAAGCTATACAACAAAGAGAAAATGGATGTTAGACCAGCAGTGACTATCTGTGACAGTTTATAACATAAGCTTTTATTTCCAGAGTCTCAAAAATGTTAATGACAAACTGTGTTTGAAATATGGGGAACACTGTGTTTTGACTCTAGAGATTTGGAGAAGTAGGCAATAACATTGCTTACTTCTGCTAACTGTATATTGTAATGTGTACATTAAATTTAAGATCACACAAATGATTTATCATCCTCAACAGACTAACTGTTAAGGTTAAAGGATCATTTTATATATATATACATGTCTATAATGCTATAGCTATATGTATGTGTATACATATTTATAGTGCTGTAAATACATATATAATATATAGAATTATACATAATGTATAGATATATAATGTATTATATATTATATAATACACATATGTAGATATACATATATAGCATTATATATATGTATATACATATATAAATATAGCATGATTATAAATGCTATATATTATATATAATACTATACATATTATATATGATACTATATATAATATATAATACTATATATAATATATAATATATATTATAAATGATACTATATATAATATATAATACTACATATAATATATATAATATATAATACTATATATAATATATATTATAATATAAACTTATATACATATATGTATTAACATGCTTATATACATGTATATACATATATACTTATAGAATATATAAGCATGCTATATGTATACACAATGGATATACAATATATAATATAAAATGCTATATCTGTGTAATTGTTATATATAAAATGCTGTACATAATATGTGATATATAATATGTAAAATATGGGGGCCGGGCGCGGTGGCTCACGCCTGTAATCCCTGCACTTTGGGAGGCCGAGACGGGTGGATCACGAGGTCAAGAGATCGAGACCATCCTGGTCAACATGGTGAAACCCCATCTCTACTAAAAATACAGGAAATTAGCTGGGCATGGTGGCACATGCCTGTAATCCCAGCTACTCAGGAGGCTGAGGCAGGAGAGTTTCCTGAATCCAGGAGGCGGAGGTTGTGGTGAGCCGAGATCGCACCATTGCACTCTAGCCTGGGTAACAAGAGCGAAACTCCATCTCAAAAAAATAAATAAATAAATAAAATATGATTGATGATATAATACACAGATAATTAGATGATTACATTATATATAATTAATATATAATGCTATATATCACATACACATACATGTTAGAGTGTGTGTGTATATATATGTAGTATGAAGTTGTGAGTTAGTCAAATTGTATTCATATCATTTAATATGTGAAGTTTACATATATGAAATATTTATAATGAAATCCTTTGCTACCCACTAACTCTGAGAGATTTGAATACTTATAAAATCAGGCTTATTTTTTTCTGCAAGTTAGGAAAGCACTTTTTGTTGTTTATTCATAAACAAGTCACGTTTCCAAATTGATGTCTTTTGGTTTGAGAAAATCAAATAATTTTCTTATGAAAATTGTGTTGAAAATTATAGCATCTTTAATGACTTTGTGTGTTATCCGACTCCTAGTGCTGTTATCTTTGTATGTATCCCTTTTCTTCTGGGCTGGGGGCTGGGAAAATAGTACTGTGGGTGAGACATCTCCAGTTTCCAGGCCATGGACCTATCCGAAGTGGAACAATTTCATCCCAAAACCCTCCCCACAACTCTAACCTGTCAGTGGTAAAATGATCTCCCATGAAATTAGCCCTGGTGCCAGAAAGGTTGAAGACCGCTGCCATAGGTAGTATCTCTCCTAAAACCATATACTTATGGTTTTAAGAGGTAAAAGCACATAGACTTAACAAGTAGAAACGTTTTACTGTGTGTTATCTGGCCAATTCTTCATAGCTGATCGTTGTATATTTTTAAATTCTCTTGTCTTATTATTTTATTAGTGTGTTTCTTCCCATTTTGCCATTCTGAAACCCTTTTGCAAGTTATCCTCTGATCCAGTGATCTGGTGATACAAATGACTGATAGCAATAAACATATCATTTACATCTGCAACCCAAATGTCCTGGGCGTTCCTGTAGAAATTACGTAGCTAAGACGAGCACACGAAAGCTCTGTAAGTCAAAGAGCAGCATTGTGTTTTTCAAATAAATTTTTCTTTAAACCTTGGAGCCTCATTGAAGCACCACTTGAGATGGTAGGAAAATCCAGTGAAGCATGTCACCAAATGCAGTTTCCTACTGCAGCTTCCAAGAAAACTTCATTAGTGTTTCCAACTTTAATACTAATCAATGGCCTAAACTCTAAGGAAATTTTATGTTGTTAAAGGAGCATTTTAATGTGAATGGAATAAAAATACAAAATCATATTTAAATAGGAAAGAAAGGGATATCTCTTGCCTCAATTAGTTTTGAAAGAGGAGAGGTTTGAAGAATATATATGAGTTTACAGAAAATAAGAATATGAAACAAAGAAAAAAATAGATAAGAGAAGCAAAAGTGTAAAAATTGCAACAATTTAAAATTTTTGCCTATGCTCTTTTTGATACATCCAGAGAAAATGTTTTTGCTCTTTCTTTTTCTTTTTCTTTTAATTTATTTTTTATTATTTTATTTTTTTGAGACAGGTTTTCACTCTGTCACCCAGAATGGAGTACAATGGCATGATCATGGCTCAATGCAGCCTCAGCCTCCGAGGCTCACACAATAATCCCACTTCAGCCTCCTAAGCAGCTGAAAACAGTCATGTACCACCATATCCAGCTAATATTTTTAAAATGATTTTTGTGGATACAGGGTCTCTGTTGCCCAGGCTGGCTCAAACACCTGGGCTCCAGCAATCCTCCATGTAGCCTCCCAAATTGCTAGAATTATAGGCATGAGCCACTTAGTCTGGGTGTACAGAAGACACTTAATCTTAGACGCTCTCTCTCGTGTAACACGTAGCACTTTCTCTAACTACATCAAATAATGACTGGGAAACAACGATTTTAAATCTTCAGTATGGTATAATTGTCAAAGAAAAACAAGATGAAGCTTCAGAAAATTCAAGACAAGGTTAAGTTTTGCACCTGTTAATCTCTCATACTTTGAAAAGTTTCTTGTTTGCCTCTATTGGGCTCATGAAGGAAAGTTGTGGTTTGTAGGAAAATAGACATGGGTAAGTGTAACTGTATCTGAAATTTGAAGACTTCACCAGTGTGGCTGATTCTTATCTACATGGTGGACCTTCAGTGACTGGAGGACCTCTCTTTACAGTCAAGCTGTCCCTTCATTAACTGTCCTCTGGGGCCTCAAGTTCCCTCTGCAGCATTTATTTCCCCTTGAGTTAAGTATTGTTCCCATTATTGTCTTAGAAACTTTAAGCATCATTAGATATAATATCTCCTTGTGAATTATGTTACCAGATTCTTTGCAATGTGTCTGTTAATGAAAAACATATTGAGTGGCAGAGAGGAAAATGGAAAGTCACTGAAATTAGAGGACACCAAAGAGAAACATGCATTTTCTTTGTTTTGTTTTTTTAAACAATAATCTGCCCAGCAAAGATGTAAGTACATTAAAAACATTTGTGTCCAGTGAAACTGGTGAAATTCTATATGCAACATATTTATAAGTCATTATTTGTATCTCAGTGGCATGGCTTATTTGGCCCTATAAATATTGGCTCCTTGTCTAATGACATTTTCTATTTCACTGTTTAATGGAATTTGCTGTAAAATGGCTACCAGATACTATAGAAACAGCATTTTATTTTCAATAAAGGTGGGGTGGGGCTCCTAACAATGGTTGCTTGTACTTTATTTATAAGAAATATCATCAAGGCCAGGTGTGGTGGCTCACGCCTCTAATCCCAGCATTTTGAGACACCGAGGTGGGAGAGTCACCTGAGGTCAAAGTTTGAAATCAGCCTGGCCAACATGGTGAAACTTTGTCTCTACCAAAAAATACAAAAATTAACTGGGCATGGTGGCACATGCCTGTAGTCCCAGCTACTCAGGAGGCTGAAGCAGGAGAATTGCTTGAACCGGGGAGGAGGTTGCCGTGAGCCGAGATCACACTCTGCACTCCAACATGGGCAACACAGCCAGACTCAGTCTTAAACAAACAAAGAAACATAAGCATCAAGCGGACATGGTCATCTTTTGCCTGTAGTGCAACAGAACTTTTTAAAGCACAGTTTCAGCCTTACGTGGAAACCCTTGCTTGCGTTAATCAATCCCCCTAACCTCAGGACTCTAACTTTCATTTTCCTGATTCATACTCCAAAACTTTTCTAAATATCAAGAGGAAATTATTAATCAAATCAATTAACTGTTTCAAATTTGGAGAAATAAATCTTACTTGGATCATGAAAAATAAAATGATCGCTATGGAATAATGACCCTTTAACAGAAAAAGAAAATATTTCTAACATAAATATTGGAGCTTCTCTGTGATAACTGTCAAACCCAGAGGTTTGGAAATTAGAAAAGAACAAAAAAAAAGATTTTTTAAAGTCGCAAATCTTCTTTTTCACCCTTAGATTTTAAAATTACAATCCGTTTAAATTTTAAGATTTAAAATTAGTTTCTAAATCTTAAAACTGTATTAATTACAAGACAATTCAAGTGACAAATACATAGTAGTCACTCGTAAACTAAATCAGTTTCTAAAATATTATGCAAAAGTATGTGAATAAAGGGCTGGTGATTGAGCCTTGAGGGTTGTGTCGGGTCTTCTGCCTGTTCTCAAAATCAAGGCTGAAGCTGAGTCCATTCCCGCTTGTAATCCCAACACTTGGGAAGACCAAGGCAGAAAAACGGCTTGAGCCTCAGGATTCGAGATCAGTCTGGGCAGCACAGAGAGACCCCATCTCTACAAAAGCATAATATAATTTGTTGGACATGGCAGTGGCTCCCTGTAATGGTAGCTACTCAGGAGGCTAAGGCAGAAACATTGCTTGAACCCAGGAGTTCAAGGCTGCAGTGAACTATGGTCATACCACTTCAATCCAGCCAGGAAGACTGCAAGACCAAGAAGGGAAGGGAAGGGGAGGGGAGGGGAAGAGGAGGGGAAGGGGAGGGGAGGGGAGGCTTTCTCTCCCCCCATGTTGTATGTTGTCCAGGCTCTGGTTGTCCACCCAAGATTGGTTAGATGAATGGCTGACAAGGAGTTTAGTTTCCCCCACCGTCACATGGGAGCTACATTACCCCAGCTGTTGCAGAGAGAATTACTTGTTTGTTGTGTATCCATCCCACCTCTTCAACATCTTGTAGCAGCTCCACTTGCTGAGAAGTTTCAGGTGGTGAGAGTCCTGCCTCTCCCACTTTCTTGTCTCCATAATCCCTCCACAATCACTTTTCTGTCAATGTCTATAAAGGCTCTCTTTGCAGGGCTTCTCATGCTATATATAAAACCTTTATAAATAGCATCCACTGCGACTCACACAGAGCCACTTGGAAAAACATTTTTGTCTTGTTTTTCTCACATATGTCTAAAATTTTACACTTTTTCCTTTATTTTTACTTGATTTAGCTAATTTATTCTTAACCACACCATTGTGATTTAGTAAATGAGGCACTTTCTGGGGCTCAAAATGAAGAAAGTGCCTCACTCTGCACCAAAGGTTTCTCAGAGCATTGTGAGGAGGCAGTGCCAGAAACCTCCAAAAAGCTTGTTTCTCTGAAATGTTATTCAGTACAGAGAGTAGTGGAAGCAGAGTAGACTGAATTATGTATTTTTCCCTGTCGCTTTATGTCTCTACATTTTGCTGTCTTCTTCACTGGGGAGAAAATAAGCTACCTCAGGGAAGTCAGCACAAACACAGAACAACAAGCGAGGTCCCTCGGTCACCAAGCAGGATGCCCAATATGTCCCAAATCCATTCATGCATGTTATGGTAAAAACATGTCCCTGTTCTTTTTTTGGGCCTGAGTCAATGTTGCTAAGTGGGTGGATTAGAATATTTATTATTTAAAACCAATTAAACAAATACTTAATGTGTTACCTCTCCAGCTATTATGACCAAGATCTTGATTTAGTAAAGAAGACTGATAAAGAATAGACGTGAGTGTGTGTGTGTGTGTGTGTGTGTGTGTGTGTGACAATTCTCTGATATTTACAAGGATTGTACCGTTGTGTAAGGCTAAGTATTAGAAAAAAGAGAGGGAAACATGACATGTTTTAGCTGAATGGGATACAATCTTATTTTACACTTGCTCAAAGTTATACATTTATTCTCACTGGTCCTGGTAATTGCAGCCATGAATATTTTTCTTAATTTATTCAGATACTTCCCACTGGAATGAAGGCATGTGCCATGATTCTAGATTTCCATTAAAGAAACTCACCCATTTACTTTTTTTTTTTTTTTTTTTTTTTTTTTTGAGACGCAGTCTCACTCTGTCACCAGGCTGGAGTACAGTGGCACATTCTCGGCTCACTGCAACCTCCACCTCCTGGGTTCAAGTGCTTCTCCTACCTCAGCTTCCCAAGTTGCTGGGACTACAGGTACATGCCACTATGCCTGGCTAATTTTTGAACTTTTAGTAGAGACAGGGTTTCACCATGTTGGCCAGGATGGTCTCCATCTCCTGACCTCATGATCTGCCTGCCCAGGCCTCCCAAAGTGCTGGAATTACAGCCATTAACCACAGTGCCCAGCCAACCATTGACATTTTAAGGACTTAACCACCCTAGTATAAATAGCACTTGTAACAGCATTGTATCTGTCATGCCTTGGGAAATGCATAAATTGTTAAGATTGACCAAAGCTGTAAAAATGCAAGAAGGTGAAAAACAGATAGGTAGACACTGCATCAAATGTATCCTGTTCCCAAGTTTAGTACCTTTCTCAATGACCCCTCAAAAATGTTTTTCTAAAATTAATTGGATTTCTGATATATCTGTTCCTATATTTTCTGAATTCAAAATTATTTCCTTCTTGAAGCTACAGAATTCTGCAACTTTGCAAGAGGTTTCTAATATTTCCAATATCTCAGGCCTTTATTCAAAAGAAAATGCCAGATCATTTCAAGAGAAACCCTGAATTTGTGTTAGAAAGAGAAATTCAAGCTATAAATTATACAAAAAAAAGTCTAAAATTCTTATAGTGTAAGAAGTCAACTTCATGCTTATTTATAGCCTTAAAGTAGTAATTTAGGGTTTAGAGAGAAGAGAGATTAATGTTCCTATTCTAGTAGACTCAATAAATATTTGCTTTTATGTTGCAAATTTTAACTGGAATATTTTCTACAAAGTCAGAAAAAGTAGGCAATCATCAAATAGCTTAAAAAATATTCTGAGCTTCACCACAGAGGGGATGTAAATTGGAAAATGTGATTTGGATTCTGTGATTCTTTAGGAATCTCGGATTCTACATATCTCTGTACTACAAAAACTGAATTTACTATTTATACATTACCTAATGAATTGTAATAATTAGATATGTAAACCATAGAGTTTAGTTGCAGCAGGCATGTCAGGAATGAGAGACTGGACTTTGCTCGGTCTCCTTGTAAGGTGTGTATACTGAAAGGCATGTCCATGCTGTGAAGGCAAAAGGTGTACTTATGTTAGATGGTACTATGTGGCATTATACTTATTTTTGAAGAGATTTGCAGTTTGTTGATCATTTTTCTCAGGGTTAATTTAAATATGTATTATATTCTGCTGACATATATGTGGTGGTTTGAAACAGTTATTTACTTTCCTGTGTAAAGGTAAATAAATGCAGTATAAACACAAGCAATCTTCATTATTGATACTCTGTTTATGTGCTTTACGTTGATAGATATATTTATGTGCTATAAAGTTGCCAGGAACACTGATTTAGTGGATACAGAATTATTCCTCCTCGGGGAAGTATAGGGTTAGGTTTCAGTGAGTCTCTGGTCACCACGATTTTTGTCAACTAATCAGGACATAATCTAGATTTGTGTGTGTTTCTAGTTAAAGATGCCTTGTATATCATACATTGCTGGTTCTCTGACATAGAACTCATGGTAAACAGCTCTGCTGTTCTTGTCTAAACAAACTTTATCTAACACAGGTGTTGTCTCTATTCGGCATATCACAACATTCTTGTGCTGAGAAATAGTAGCCAGCCCTTCAGACTTACACTTGGGAGGGAGGCATTTTAAACAGCAAAATCTCCCCAAAAAATGCACACAAATGTGAAAAATGTGGCAATAAATAGATTACAAAAAGGATACTTTCTAACAGTAAGAGAGCTGAAACAAGAAGCAGTATCATTGCCTTGTCGCACATTAGCTCTGGACATACACATCTGGTGACTCAACTTTTTTACGGTTCTGCAGGTATCCTCAAATGATGGCTGAAGTGCCATGAGCGTTGCCTTTGGGGTTACCAACATATTTTAGCAAATAGGCAAATTCACATATATAGAATCTACCAGGAAAGGATGGTCTATATCTGTTAGTTGGTGTCTTAGTCAGTTTAAGCGACCATAGCAAAACTACCATAAACTGTCAGCTTATAAGAAACCAGAACTTTATTTCTCAAAGTTCTGGAGCCTGGGAAGTCTGAGATGAAGGCGCTGGCAGGTTCAATGTTGGATACTAGCTCTTTGGTTAGTGAAAGACATATTTTGTGTCCTCAGGTGGTGAGGACTACTTAACTCTTTGGGGCCTTTTAGAAGGGCACTCATTCTAGACATGAGGGTCCGCCCTCATGATTTAACCACTTCCCAAAGCTTCCACTTCTTGATATTATCACACTGGTCATTAGTTTTTGACATGTGAATTTTGAGAGGACAGAAACACTCCTTTTACAGTGCTCTGCCCTGAACCCCCCAAATGCATACACTTCTCAAAAACAAACTGCATTTATTCCATCTCAATAGCCCCAACAGTCTTAACTCATTTCAGCATCAATTTTAAATTCTAACTCCAAAGTCTCATCTAAGTAGCATCTAAATCAGATGTGGGTGAGACTCAACATATGATTCCTCCTGGGCAAATTGCTCTCCAGCTGTCCACTTGTGAAATCAAGCAACTTGTATACTTCCAAAATACAATGTGAGACAGGCATAGGATAAACATGATCACTTTAAAAGGAAAAAAAAATAGGAAAGAAGAAAGAGGTAACAGGTCCCAATGTAAAGTCCCAAGCCCCGAAAATCCTGCCACCTAGATGGTTCTCTGCAGTGTCCCCACCTCCATGGTGTCTGTGCCTGGGTCACCAGCTCATGTATCTTTCAGGCTAGAATTACACACTGGTGGCTCCTACCAGTTTTGGGATGGGTGCAGCCTATCCCAAACCCCATGAGACCTCTGTACATTGCCCCAGAGGGATTCTGTGGAGACCTTGCCCTACAACAGATCTTTTCCTGAGTTCTGCAGCTTCCCAAGGCATCGTTTGAAATTTAGGTGGGGACAGCCACACCCTTACAGCTTTACCTGGTGCAGCACTTGCTGCAGTCATACCTGGGATGGCTGAGGCATGCAGGGAACACAGCCTTAAGCAGCACTGAGCAGCAGTGCCACAGTCTTACAGGCATCTACAGCTCCCCAAGGCCCTAGTTCTCTGGGTCTGGGATGGGAGGGGCAGTCCTGCTGATCTCTGAAATGCCTTCTGGATCATTCTTCCAGTGAACTACTGTTCCTGGTTTCCCTTGAAATGGTTGATTCATACTAATGTCCCTATCAAATCCTTATTTGATCACACCCTTGTTCTCTCCCAAACAGCTTCCTCATTTCTTTTAGTATAGATAGGCTGAGAATTTTCCATATTTTAGTTTTGCTTCCCTTGTTAACAACTCCATCTTTACATTGTAACTCTGTCTTTCTTTTTACTTTCACCGCTACAGAGAAGGCAAGCCACATCTTCAACATTTTGCTCAGAAATTCCCTCAGCCAAATATCCAATTTCATCATCCACAAGCTTCATCTTCCACAAAACCCTAGAAGGCAAGACCAATTCAGACAAGTGTGTTGCCACTTTATGACGAAAATTGCTTTTCCTCCTGTTTTCCATATCATCATATCCATATCCTCATTTCTGTCTGAGACCTCATCAGAATGGCCTATCTCACCAATATTTCTATCAACATTCTGCTCGTGGCCACTTAGGTATACTTTAAGAAGATTGAGGTTTTCTCTATAGTTCTCTTTTCTTCCTATGCCCTCACCAGAATTATCCTTAAAAATCTATTCAGAGCAATGTAGCCTTTTATCTTTTTCATAAGCATGAACTTCTTAAGTCTTCCAGCCTCTACCCATTGCTATGCTCCAAAAATGTTCCTACATTTTTATTATTTGCCACAGCAGGACTCCACTCCAGGAGCAATGTTCTGTCTTAGTCTGTTTGGGTTGCTATAACAAAATAATATAAACTAAATAGCTTATAAATAACATGAATTTATTTTTGCAAGTTCTAATGGCTGAGAAGTCCAAAATCGAGGTGCAAACAGATTTTGTATCTGATGAGGGTCCACTTTCTGGTTGTTAGATGCTGCCTTCTTGCAGTGGGCAAGGGCAGGGCATCTTTCTGGGGCATCTTTGTTTTTGTTTTTGTTTTCTGAGATGAAGTCTTGCTCTGTCACCCAAGCTGGAGTGCAGTGGCCCAAACTCGGCTCACTGCAACCTCTGCCTCCTGGGTTCAATCTATTTTCCTGCCTCAGCCTCTCAAGTAGTTGGGACTACAGACATGCACCACCATGCCCAGCTAATTTTTTTTTTGTATTTTCAGTAGTGATGAGGTTTCACCATGTTCATCAGGCTGGACTCATATGGCTTGTCTCAAATAATCTGCCTGCCTCAGTTTCCCAAAGTGCTGGGATTACAGGCATGAGCCACCATGCCTGGCCTCTGGGGCAGCTTTTGTAAGAAAACTAATCTCATTCATGAGGGCTCCACCATCATAACCTAATCACATCCCTAAAACCCACCTCCTAACACTGTAACATTAAGAATAAGGTTTTAACAAGAATTTGGGGAGGATACAAAGATTCAGAACATAGCAGTTAGTGAAATATTTGTAAAATTTTAATATACTTTCTTTTTAGAATGTTCTCTTCTTTCAAATCTCAATAATGTTCGGATGTATGTAGTTTCCTTGTCTTTCATTGTTTTTTTTTTTTCTTTTGAATCTGACATCACTATAATATGGGTTATTGATTCTTCCTCCATTTGATAATTGTATACCTTACCAAGCTACAGAAACGAGGCAGAAAAATGATTTCCATTTCATTTCAGTACATCGTCCCAAAATTGGATCCTGGTTTGCTTAGTTGTTATTAACAACACTTGATGAGCTACTATTAATTAAATAATTATCTTTCATCTCAAATGTGGAGGTTCTTGCTCCTGTGAAGCTCACCCTTCCTTCAGTTCCTTTAGCAGCAGCAATGGCAAAACAATAGGCAGCTGCTCCCTTCATATGGGTCCTGACACAGGACCCCTCTGGACCCCTCTTTAAAAGGGGAAATGAATCTCCTTCTTTTATTTGCATTAACAGTTGTCTTTTTTCTTAACCATGTACCCTCTACTGATTTAGCATTGATCATGTTGTTTCCTATAAAATTTACCTTTTTAAAAATTAAAGCGCATGCAGATAGGTACTGGTTATTCACAGGTAAATTAGGATGTAATTATTAGTAGACTTATTGTTTCATATTGATTATGATCCGTGCAGTCTTGTATTTTGAAAGTTTAAAGAGATATATGGCCAAGAAGACCTACATGTGGTTCATTAGCTAGCAGCCTCTACGTATTACAACTCCAAATCTACTGTTGAACATTTATATTAGAGCAGTTAAATTACAATTTTGAATTTCTGGGCTTCCTTGAGAATGTATTGTTTGAATGACACCAGCATTCCTGCATATCGTAAGTTACCTTCATGTGAATAGGGACTGCCCCTTTATATTCACAACATATCCCAAACACTATTAATTCTCTGTGATCATGTCTGAGCTTTTAATCTCTTCATTAGCATCTCTCTTTTGGTTGATTTTCTAATCAGGGAGATACGTCTCTCTCACCCATATCACTATCAAAAGTAAGAAAGTAAAAGACCAATAGAAGAACTACATGATTTTTATAATCAGCCAGCATCGAACTTTTGTATAAACTGCTTGTCTTCGCTGAGCATTGAAGTTGTGACTTCAAATTTTAGGTGCCTCAAATCATTTTATCTCTGTCAGGACTGGTTCTCTACACAAGTGGTGTGAGCATTGCTCATTTATGAAAATAAATTAATTCAACCTGTTCATTATAGCCCCAGTGAGCATGCAGGTGTCATGTAGTAATGGACAGCACCCAAGTTCACAGTGAATCAGATTCCCTCCAATGCCCAAGTCACTGAGGTGTGTTCATAAGCAGACCAAGAGAGTACCATTTAGTATTTTACCAGACAGGACCCAACTGCTCTAGCAGAGAGGAAAGAGCACATTATCTCACAACATGTGTACCTTTTGAGCTTTACTAAGCCAATTTTATGGTTGAGGTAAAATTTTCACCCAAAGGTATGTGAAATCAAAACAAAAATAAAGAATTGTTGTAATGTATTGCATTACATGCATAAACTCAAAGGATACTGCATGCATATTTCCTGATCTCTTGCAAAGAATATAAAATCATTTGTACCAACTAATTTAGCTTTCAGGAAAGCACAGAAAATAAAATAAATACAAATGACATTTTTTACTAATCACTTATTACATATGGCTACTTGTCTGGAAAAATTGTGGGAGTTGTTGATGAATGTATATAGTCCAGAGCAATAATGATTTTGCGTTTTTAATGTAGTAGTGTTTGTTCATGTACATATGTGTGGATGGATGGTTGTATGGATGGATGGATCACCTATTAGTTCATTTTCTTGCTGCTGGTAAAGACATACCCAACACTACCTACTTTACAAAAGAAAGAGGTTTAACGGACTTAAAATTCCACCTGGCTAGGGTGGCCTCACAATCATGGCGGAAGGAGAAGGCACTTTTTACATGGCAGCAGCAAGAGAGAGAATAGGAGCCAAGTTCAAACCATCAGATCTTATGAGATTTATTTATTCCCATGAGAACAGTACAGAGGAAACCATCTCCATAATTCAATTATCTCCCACCAGATCCCTCCCACCTGGGAATTATGGCAGTGCAATTCAAGATGAGATTTGGGTGGAGAAACAGAACCAAAGCATATGAGATGAATTTGAAAAAAAATAAAGCGATTTGGGAGGGGAGGCAAGATGGCGTCGTAGAGGTGACTCAGGATTGCAGCTCTCGGTGAAGGCGCAGAGGGTGAGTCCTAGCCGCATTCTCGGATGGATCTTTTATGCCCACAGAGTGTTGAATGTCCCAGGTGTGGGAGAGACATGGGACCCTAGTGCAGCCGGCTAACGCAGCCGGCTCCCGCCACCTCTTTGGCCGGCGCCGCAGCGGGACCCGGCACGGAACTCACTGGTCTGGGTGCCCTATTAAACCGGCAATCTGAGATTTGGAAGGGCAGATTGGCATGTCCATCTGATTGAACAGGACTTGGAAAATGAGCCAGACCAGGAGTTTCCTGGGAAGCGTGATCTGAGCCGGTGCAGTGGGCAGCGGCACGGGAGATCACACGGATCCCAGTGACCTATCGGCAGGCTCCTGGGGCGCCAGTGAGAGAGTCGACCTTTCAGCTTGGGGAGAGGAAGAGAGAGAGGACGGACTCTGAGGCAGGGAGCTGGGTGATCGGGCTCGGCGGGTCCCACACTCACGGGGACAAGCAGGGCGGCGACTGGAGCCACTTGGAGCTGAGACTTTTGCTGCCGGCATCTAGGACGGTGCAGCCCGGTGAGGGAGGGGCGTCCACCATTGCTGACAAAGTGCACCCCCACTTAAGTACCACCCAGGACCGACGCAGCCTGCCGTTGCCGAGGCAACCTGCCATAACAGAAAGACTCCGCCAGGCAGCAACAGGGCGGACCCGCGCTAGCAGGTCAGAGCCCCGGCAGGCAAATAGTGAATAGACTGCCGCCTAGTGGGGCAGGACAGTGCAACAGATACTCATAAAGAAAGCCCCAACTCCCTGAGACAAAGCATCTAATGGTGAGAAAAAAAAAAAAAAAAGAGTGGTGTTTTATGAGTTCTATTGCAGCAGACATAAACAACCTCCCAACAACCCTGAATGAACAACGGAGCTCACAGCTCAGCACTGGAGCTCCTATAAAGCACAGACTGTCTCCTCAAGCAGCTCCCTGACCCCTGTATATCCAAGGAGTCACCCCAGAAAAGGACTAATCAGACTGACATTTGGCTGGCATCATTCTGGAACAAGGGCAGCAGAAGAAGAAACTGGTATCATCCCTCACTGTTCTGCAGCTGCTGCAGGTATACCCCAGACAAGCAGGGCCTGGAGTGGACCTCAGCACTCATACAGCAGAGAGGATAGATCATTAGAGGGAAAACTAAGCAACAGAAATACTTCTTTATCAACAATCTCAGTGTCCACACAGAGACCTAATTGAAAAATCAGCCACTACTAAGACGACAGGCGGATAAATCCATAAAGATGGGAAGAAACCAGCGCAAAAAGGAGGAAAGCACCCGAAACCAAAACACCTCACCTCCAAAAAAGGACCAAAACTCCTCACCAGCAAGGGAACAAAGCTGGGCGGAGAATGAATGTGACAAAATGACGGAATCAGACTTCAGAAAGTGGATAATGAGAAACTTCAGTGAGCTAAAGGAACATGTTCTAAACCAGTGCAAAGAAACTAAGAACCTTGAAAAAAGATTTGGAAAAAGATTCGAGGAATTGATAACGAGAATGGACAACTTAGGAATAAGAATGAATTGAAGGAGCTGAAAAACACAACACGAGAACTTCGCGAAGCATGCACAAGTTTCAACAGCCGAATTGACCAAGCAGAAGAAAGAATATCAGAAGTTGAAGATCAACTCAATGAAATAAAACGAGAAACCAAGATTAAAGAAAAAAGCACAAAAAGGAATGAACAAAATCTCCAAGAAATGTGGGACTACGTGAAGAGACCCAACCTACGTTTGATAGGTGTACCAGAATGTGACGAAGAGAATGAATCCAAGCTGGAAAACACTCTTCAGGATATTATCCAGGAAAATTTCCCCAACCTAGCAAGACAGGTCAATACTCAACTCCAGGAAATACAGAGAACACCACAAAGATACTCTGCAAGAAGAGCAACCCCAAGGCACATAATCGTCAGATTCACCAGGGTTGAAACGAAGGAGAAAATACTAAGGGCAGCCAGAGAGAAAGGTCAGGTCACCCACAAAGGGAAGCCCATCAGACTCACAGCAGATCTCTCGGCAGAGACTCTACAAGCCAGAAGAGAGTGGGGGCCAATATTCAACATCCTTAAAGAAAAGAGCTTTCAACCCAGAATTTCATATCCAGCGAAACTGAGCTTCATAAGTGAAGGAAAAATAAAATCCTTCATGAACAAACAAGTACTCAGAGATTTTGTCACCACTAGGCCTGCTTTACAAGAGCTCCTGAAAGAGGCACTACACATAGAAAGAAACAACCAGTTCCAGCCATCCTAAAAGCACACCAAATGCTAAAGACCATCAACAAAATGAAGAATGTACATGAACCAACGGGCAAAACAGCCAGCTAGCATCAAAATGGCAGTATCAAATTCATGCATAACAATATTAACCCTGAATGTAAATGGGCTAAATGCACCAATCAAAAGACACAGACTGGCAAATTGGATAAAAAACCAAAACCCATCAGTGTGCTGTATCCAGGAAACCCATCTCACATGCAAAGATACACAAAGGCTCAAAATAAAGGGATGGAGGAAGATTTACCAAGCAAATGGAGAGCAAAAAAAAGCAGGAGTTGCAATTCTCATCTCTGATAAAATAGACTTTAAAGTAACAAAGATCAAAAGGGACAAAGAAGGTCATTACATAATGGTAAAAGGATTGATACAACAAGAAGAGATAACGATTCTAAATATATATGGACCCAATGTAGGAGCACCCAGATATATAAGGCAAGTTCTTAATGACTTACAAAGAGACTTAGACTGCCACACAATAATAGTGGGAGACTTTAACACTCCACTGTCAATAGCAGACAGATCAACCAGACAGAAAATTAACAAGGATATCCAGGACTTGAACTCAGACCTGGAACAAGCAAACCTGATAGACATTTACAGAACTCTCCACCCCAAATCCACAGAATATACATTCTTCTCAGCACCACATCACACCTACTCCAAAATTGACCATATAATTGGAAGTAAAGCACTCCTCAGCAAATGCAAAACAACTGAAATAATAACAAACAGTCTCTCAGACCATAGTGCAATCAAGTTGGAACTCAGAATTCAGAAACTAACTCAGAACTGCACAGCTTCATGGAAACTGAACAACTGGCTCTTGAATGTTGATTGGATAAACAATGAAATGAAGGCAGAAATAAAGAAGTTCTTTGAAACCAACGAGAATGAAGACACAACGTACCAGAATCTCTGGGACACATTTAAAGCAGTCTGTAGAGGAAAATATATAGCAATAAGTGCCCACATGAGAAGAGTGGAGAGATCCAAAATTGACACCCTATCGTCAAAATTGAAAGAGCTAGAGGACCAAGATCAAAAAAGCTCAAAACCTAGCCGAAGACAAGAAATAACTAAGATCAGAGCAGAACTGAAGGAGATAGAGACAAGAAAAACCCTTCAAAAAATCAATAAATCTAAGAGCTGGTTTTTCGAAAAGATCAACAAAATAGACAGACCACTAGCCAGACTGATAAAAAAGAAGAGAGAGAACAACCAAATAGATGCAATAAAAAACGATAAAGGGGAAATCACCACAGATTCCACAGAAATTCAAACCATCATCAGAGAATACTACAAACAACTCTATGCACATAAACTAGTAAATCAGGAAGAAATGGATAAATTCCTGGACGCCTGTGTCCTCCCAAGCCTAAACCAGGAGGAAGCCGAAACTATGAATAGACCAATAACAAGGTCTGAAGTTGAGGCAGCAATTAAGAGCCTACCACACACAAAAAAGCCCAGGTCCAGATGGGTTCACAGCTGAATTCTACCAGACACACAAAGAGGATCTGGTACCATTCCTTCTGAAACTATTCCAAATAATCCAAAAAGAGGGAACCCTTCCCAAATCATTTTATGAGACCAACATCATCCTGATACCAAAACCTGGCAGAGACTCAACAAGAAAAGAAAACTTCAGGCCAATATCCATGATGAACATAGATGCAAAAATCTTCAATAAAATACTGGGAAACCGATTGCAACAGCACATTAAAAAACTTATCCATCATGATCAAGTAGGATTCATCCCGGGGATGCAAGGCTGGTTCAACATACGCAAGTCTATAAATGTAATTCACCACATAAACAGAAGCAAAAACAAACACCACATGATTATCTCAATTGATGCAGAGAAGGCATTTGACAAAATTCAACAGCCCTTTATGCTAAAAACCCTCAATAAACTTGGTATTGATGGAACATATCTCAAAGTAATAAAAGCTATTTACGACAAACCAACAGCCAATATCATACTTAATGGGCAAAAACTGGAAGCATTCCCTTTGAAATCCGGCACTAGACAAGGATGCCCTCTCTCACCACTCCTATTCAACATAGTACTGGAAGTTCTAGCCAGAGCAATCAGGCAAGAAAAAGAAATAAAGGGTATTCAAATAGGAAAGGTGGAAGCCAAATTGTCTCTATTTGCAGACGACATGATAGTATACCTAGAAGACCCCATCACCTCAGCCCAAAAGCTCCTGCAACTGATAAGCAACTTCAGCAAAGTCTCAGGATATAAAATCAATGTTCAAAAATCACAAGCATTCCTATACACCAATAACAGACTTAAAGAGAACCAAATCAAGAACGAACTGCCATTCACAATTGCTACAAAGAAAATAAAATACCTAGGAATACAACTCACTAGGAACGTAAGGGACCTCTTTAAGGAAAACTACAAACAACTGCTCAACGAAATAAGAGAGGACACAAACAGATGGAGAAACATTCCATGTTCGTGGTTAGGAAGAATCAATATCGTGAAAATGGCTATACTGCCCAAAGTAATTTACACAATCAATGCTATCCCCATCAAACTACCATTGAATTTCTTCACAGAACTGGAAAAAACCACCATGAATTTCATATGGAACCAAAAACGAGCCCGCATAGCCAAGTCAATTCTAAGCAAAAAGAACACAGCGGGAGGCATCAGGCTACCAGACTTCAAACTATACTACAAGGCTACAGTAATCAAAATAGCATGGTACTGGTACCAAAACAGAGATATAGACCAATGGAACAGAACAGAGGCATTGGAGGCAACACAACATATCTACAACCATATTATCTTTGATAAACCAGACAAAAACAGGCAATGGGGAAAGGATTCCCTATTTAATAAATGGTGTTGGGAAAACTGGCTAGCCATGTGCAGAAAGGAGAAACTGGACCCCTTCCTGACACCTTACACTAAAATTAACTCCAGATGGATTAAAGACTTAAACGTAAGACCTGACACCATAAAAACCCTAGAAGAAAATCTAGGCAAAACCATTCAGGACATAGGAGTAGGCAAGGACTTCATGAACAAAACACCAAAAGCATTGGCAACAAAAGCCAAAATAGACAAATGGGACCTAATCAAACTCCACAGCTTCTGCACGGGAAAAGAAACAGTCACTAGAGTGAATCGGCAACCATCAGAATGGGATAAAAATCTTTGCAGTTTACACATCTGACAAAGGGCTGATATCCAGAATTTACAAAGAACTCAAACAGATTTACAGGAAAAAAACAAACAAGCCCATTCAAAAATGGGCAAAGGATATGAACAGAAACTTTACAAAAGAAGACATACATGAGGCCAACAAACATATGAAAAAGTGCTCATCATCATTGGTCATTAGAGAGATGCAAATCAAAACCACATTGAGATACCATCTCACACCAGTTAGAATGGCGATCATTAAAAAATCTGGAGACAGCAGATGCTGGAGAGGATGTGGAGAAATAGGAACACTCTTACACTGTTGGTGGGAGTGTAAATAAGTTCAACCATTGTGGAAGACAGTGTGGCGATTCCTCAGGGACCTAGAAATAGAAATTCCATTTGACCCAGCAATCCCATTACTGGGTATCTATCCAAAGGACTATAAATCGTTCTACTATAAGGACACATGCACACAAATGTTCATTGCAGCACTGTTTACAATAGCAAAGACCTGGAACCAACCCAAATGCCCAACGATGATAGACTGGACTGGGAAAATGTGGCACATATACACCATGGAATATTATGCAGCAAACAAAAATGATGAGTTTGTGTCCTTTGTAAGGACATGGATGAATCTGGAGAACATCATTCTCAGCAAACTGACACAAGAACAGAAAAAGAAATACTGCATATACTCACTCATAGGTGGGTGAGAAAAATGAGAACACATGGACACAGAGAGGTGGTCTACTATACACTGGGGACTGTTGGGGAGAATGGGGGAGGGACAGCAGGGGGGGCTGGGGGGGATAGCCTGGGGATGAATACCAAGTGTGGGTGAAGGGGAGGAAAGCAGCAAAGCACACTGCCATGTGTGTACCTATGCAACTATCTTGTACGTTCTGCACATATACCCCCAAACCTATAATGCAATAAAAATTAAAAAAAAAAAAGAAAAAAAAGAAATAGTGACATTGAAATCCTTCTCAAAAAAAAAAAATAAAATAAAAAAAATAAAGCATAGAAATTTTGGATAGCTAAAAATAAGTAACAAACTAAGATTCTGCTTAAAAATTAAGATGGTGGGAAAATGAATTTGAATATTTAGCATGTTTCAAAGAATTTTTCATATTTTGGTTTTGTTTTCAGGGTAGTGTCAATTTCATGTTAAGTTCTGAGGCTTTGTAATACTGGATTTATCATATACTTGGAGTCAGCTATAACTGTAAATATTGATCTGAAATTCTTCAGCCAGTATAAAAGACTTAACTCTTTTGAAATTCTGGGTAGCAAATGCATCATCAGAATGCTTTGCATCCTTTAATGACATAGCTGTCTTCTGAATTCTGGCTTTATATAACTGTCATCAACACTATAAGAACATCAGCTCCTTTGAGGCTGGATCTTTGTTTTCTCTCTCTCGGGACCCCTTCCATACCTTTCCTCCTCTCCCTCACCAGGACAGGAGTTATCTTTCCAATGCAAACCTGGACATGCATTTTCCACTTAGAATACTATCATTACACACATAGACTCTCAGCTCCCACAGGTCGCATTAGGACTTTAATCTTCCAATTCTCACCCTGCACATGAACTGTGAGCCTTACGTAGTAAAGTCACACAGAACTGAACTCTTTTAGAACAGTTGAATGTGTTATTCCCCTGTCTGTCTGAATTTATCTTGCTTAGTCTTAATTCTCTTTTCACAGGAAAGCTCGTGTATTGTTGCTTTATTTTTTTAACTCACCCCATTACTTCCACAAGCCCACAGTCTTGACACAATGTTATGAATGCAGAAGATATTTCAGAGTCCAGAAGTTGATCTCACACATTTAATAATGGCTTCTAACATTTGCTTTAAAGGAGCTTTTTTGTAGATCTATGGAATAACTTTTGCCAACAATTCTTAGACTTCTGTTTGATCAAAACTGATTTTCACTTCTTTTCTTTTATAAGATATGATAAAAGAATTTTCTGTACAGAATGTTTTCTAATATAGTTTATTAGTAGAAAATTTGAGACACAGTAAGGCCAACATACCAGAAAACACCTATCATGAAAAGGTACCTAATATTTTATTACTCACAGTTCCCAACAGCAGGGGGCAGGCCATGCCACAGGGTGTAAGTCGGGAGATAGGGAGCTCAGGGAAGCACCAGGCTCTGTCAGGAAGCAGAGGGCAAGAGGGATCCATAGGCAAGATCCTTTATTGTAGTTTCCATGGGAAGGAATGGGTGCAGCAGGGTAAGCAAGCTTAGGTCTGGGCTCTGGGGCATAGAGACTGATCCTAGCTGTCTTGTACCTGACCCTGGGATGGTTAGGGAAGATGGGTAATGGCTCAGAAGAGAAAAAGCTGGATAAAGGAAGCAATTGGGGTACAGACTCTGGATTGGTTGTTTTATATTTGGAAAATGTGTTTACTATCTCTAGAAACTGGCTAACCCTGGGAAGGGCAGTCCCTCTAGGGTCAGCAAGTCCCCAGATGTCAAAGCATTGGAGCACAGAGAGTAAACAGCATGGTGAGGACAGACAGAAAACTGAAGCCAGGGCAGCTTCAAGAAATGACGCAGGTGGCTGCCATTACCCCCGCTCCAACCCTCCACAGCTACCATCCTCCCTATCCTCATAGGGATAATTGATTTTTTTTCTCAATGCTGTATAAATTGCTATGAAAAGAGTGCCTCAAAACAAGTTCCTTATCTCTATTTGCAACGAAACTGCTATTTTTACCCCGTATAGTATCAAAATTTGGACAGAAGACTGACAATGATGTTTTAAAATGGAACTTGAAGGTGGACTGAATGGAGATTTAAAAAATTCTGAAATGAATGTTGGGAATAATTTAAATCAAAAGATATTCTGAGGAGTTTCTTGATGTCTGGTTTCTTTTCTCATCTGTGTAGCATTTACTTAGGTTTTATAATTTTAAATAGCCTTTTCGCTAGCAAAAATAAAAATAGATTTTGTATGGTCAAAAATTATTGAGTTATTTTCAGTAAACAGCAATATTATCACAGAGAAGGTGAGTCTAATTCATTTGACTTTTTGATTTACAAAAATAAATAAAAACAGCTTCCACATGGATTTACTACAAATAGATTTATGCTACTTTTTCAGAAACTGCTTATTATTTCTGCATTATGAGATATATGAGAGTTATAACCCTGCTTAGAAATAGATGACTCTGATTTTCTGATGTCCCGTGGGTCATGAGTGGCTGAGAGGGAAGACAGAATAAAGGTGTGTGTGTGAGTGTGTGTGACTGTCCATTTTGAAAGGCATAGAGTACATCAGTGGGCTTCTTTGTCTCTTCGGGTTGAATAATATGATATCTAATGCTATAACTTCAAAAAATTACTAATATTTTCCTGTGTCGTTCTTTGATTCAATGGGACAATCAGATGATTAGGTGGTTTATCATATTTACAGTTTCTGTAAATTAATTCAAAAAACTTTAAAAAAAATTATTGTACTTTAGGTTCTGGAGTACACATGCAGATCATGCAGGATTGTTGCATAGGTACATACATGGCAAGGTGGTTTGCTGCCTCCATCCCCCCATCACCTATATCTGGCATTTCTCCCCATGTTATCTCTCCCCAACCTCCCCAAACCCTGCTGTCCTTCCCCTAGTCCCCGACAACAGACCCCAGTGTGTGATGCTCCCCTCCCTTTGTCCGTGTGTTCTCATTGTTTATCACCAGCCTGTGAGTGAGAACATGTGGTGTCTGGTTTTCTGTTTTTGTGTCAGTTTGCTAAGAATAATGTTTCAACCATGTCCCTATCAAAGACACGAATTCATCGTTTTTTATAGCTGTGTAGTGTTCCATGGTGTATATGTGCCACATTTTCCTTGTCCAGTCTATCATGGATGGGCATTTGGGTTGGTTCCAGGTCTTTGCTATTTAATTTAATTTATTTATTTTATTGCGTTTTAGGTTTTGGGGTACATGTGCAGAACATGCAAGATAGTTGCATAGGTACACACATGGCAGTGTGCTATTTTAAACAGTGTCACTATAAACATACGTACGCATGTGTCTTTATAATAGAATGATTTATAATCCTTTGGGTATATACCCAGTAAAGGGATTGCTGGGTCACATGGAATTTCTATTTCTAGATCCCTGAGGAATTGCCACACTGTCTTCCACAATGGTTGAACTAATTTGTACACTCCCACCAAGAGTGTAAAAGTGTTCCTATTTCTCCACATCCTCTCCAACATCTGTTGTCTCCAGATTTTTTTAATGATCGCCATTCTAACTGGTGTGAATTGGTATCCCAATGTAGTTTTGATTTGCATTTCACTAATGACCAGTGATGATGAACATTTTTTCCTATGTTTGTACGCCCCATACATGTGTTCTTTTGAAAAGTGTCTGTTTATATCCTTCACTCACTTTTGAATGGGTTTGTTTGTTTTTTTCTTGTAAATCTATTTTAGTTCTTTGTAGATTCTGGATATTAGCCCTTTGTCAGACGGTAGATTGCAAAAATTTTTTCCCATTCTGTTGGTTGTTGATTCACTGTAATGATTGTTTCTTTTGCTGTACAGAAGCTCTGGAGTTTAGTTAGGTCCCATTTGTCTATTTTGGCTTTTGTTGCCAATGCTTTGGCATTTTAGTCATGAAGTCCTTGCCTATGCCTATGTCCTGAATGATTTTGCCTAGTTTTTCTTCTAGGGCTTTATGGTGTTAGGTCTTATGCTTAAGTCTTTAATCCATCTGGAGTTAATTTTAGTGTAAGGTATCAGGAAGGGGTCCAGTTTCTGCTTTCTGCACATGGCTAGCCAGTTTTCCAAACACCATTTATTAAACAGGGAATCCTTTCCACATTGCTTGTTTTTGTCAGGTTTGTCAAAGATCAGATGGTTGTAGATGTGTGGCATTGCCTCTGAGGCCTCTGTTCTGTTTCATTTTTCTCTGTTTCTATTTTGGTACCCATACCATGCTTGTAGTACAGTTTGAAGTCAGGTAGTATAATGCCTTTGTTCTTTTTGCTTAGGATCTTCTTGGCTATGCAGGCTTTCTTTTGGTTCCATATGAAGTTTAAGGTGGTTTTTTCCAGTTCTGTGAAGAGAGTCATTGGTAGCTTGATGGGGATAGCATTGAATATATAAATTACTTTGGAGAGCATGGCCATTTTTATGATATTGATTCTTCCTAACCATAAACATGGAATGTTTTTTCATCTGTTTGTGTCCTCTCTGATTTTCTTGAGCAGTCGTTTATAGTTCTCCTTGAAGAGCTTCTTTACATCCTTTTTTAGTTTTATTCCTAGGTATTTTATTCTCTTTGTAGCAATTATGAATATGAGTTTACTCTAGATTTGGCTCTCTGTTAGTCTGTTATTGTTGTATAGGCATGCTTGTGATTTCTGCACATTGATTTTGTATCCTGAGACTTTGCTGAAGTTGGTTATCGGTTTCAGGAGGTTTGGGGCTGAGACAATGGGGTCTTCTAAATATACAATTATGTTGTCTGCAAATAGAGACAATTTGACTTCCTCCTTTCCAATTTAATACCCTTTATTTCTTTTCTTGCCTGATTGCTCTGGCTAAAATTTCCAATACCATATTGAATAGGAGTGGTGAGAGAGGGCATCCTTATCTAGTGCTAGATTTCAAAGGGAATGCTTCCAATTTTTGCCCATTCAGTATGATATTGGCTGTGGGTTTGTCATAAATAGTTTTTATTATTTTGAGATATGTTCTGTTGATACCTAGTTTATTGAGAGTTTTTAGCATAAAGGGCTGTTGAATTTTGTCAAAGGCCTTCTCTGCATCTATTGAGATAATCATATGGTTTTTGTTTTTGGTTCTGTTTATGTGGTGGATTACGATTATAGATTTAAGTATGTTGAACCAGCCTTGCATCCCCAGGATGAAGCCTACTTGATCATGATGAATAAGCTTTTTGATGTGCTGTTGCAATTGCTTTGCCAGTATTTTATTGAAGATTTTTGCATCTATGTTCATCATGGATATTGGCCTGAAGTTTTCTTTTTTTTCTTTTGTCTCTTCCAGGCTTCACTATCGGGATGATGTTGGTCTCATAAAATGCTCTGGGAAGGATTCCCTCTTTTTGGATTTTGAAATAGTTTCAGAAGGAGTGGTACCAGCTTCTCTTTGTATGTCTGGTAGAATTTGGCTGGAACCTGTCTGGACCTAGATTTTTTTGGTTGGTAGGCTATTAATTGCTGCCTCAACTTCAGACCTTGTTATTGGTCTATTCAGAGTTTCAATTTCTTCCTGGTTTAGGCTTGGGAGGGTCCAAGTGTCCAGTAATTGATCCATTTCTTCCAGGTTTACTGGTTTATGTGCATAGAGTTGTTTGTAGTAATCTCTGATAGTAGTTTGTATTTCTGTGGAATCAGTGGTGATATCCCCTTTATTGTTTTTTAATGCATCTATTTGATTCTTCTCTCTTTTTCTTTTTACTAATTTGGCTAGCAGTCTGTCTATTTTGTTCATGTTTTCAAAAAACCAGCTCCTGGATTTATTGAGTTTTAAAGGGTTTTATTTTTTATTTATTTATTTATTTTTGTCTCTATCTCCTTCAGTTCTTCTCTGATCTTAGTTATTTCTTGTCTTCTGGTAGTTTTTGAGTTTTTTTGGTCTTGCTCCTCTAGCTCTTTCAATTTTGATGATAGGGTGTCGATTTTCTTTCCTCACTTCTCATGTGGGCATTTAGTGCTATAAATTTCCCTCTAGACACTGCTTTAAATGTGTCCCTGAGACTCTGGTACATTGTATCTTCGTTCTCATTGATTTCAAAGAATATCTTTATTTCTACCTTCATTTCATTGTTTATCCAGTGGACATTCAGTAGCCAGTTTTTCAGTTTTCATGAAGTTGTGCAGTTCTGAATTAGTTTCTTAAGCCTGAGTTCTAATTTGATTGCACTGTGGTCTGAGAGACTGGTTGTTATGATTTCTGTTTTTTGCATTTGCTGAGGGGTGATTTACTTCCAGTTATGTGGTCAATTTTAGAGTAGGTGCAATGTGGTGCTGAGAAGAATGTGTATTCTGTGAATTTGGGATAAGGAGTTCTATAGATGTCTGTAAGGTCCACTTGCTCCAAATCTGAGTTCAAATCCTGGATTTCATTGTTAATTTTCTGTCTCCTTGATCTGTCTAATATTGATAGTGGAGTGTTAAAGTCTCCCACTATTATTGTGTGGGAGTCTAAGTCTCTTTGTAGGTCATTAAGAACTTGCTTTATATATCTGGGTGCTCCTGTATTAGGTGCGTATATATTTAGAATCATTAGCTCTTCGTGTTGCCTTGATCCCTTTACCATTATGTAATGCCCTTATTTGTCTCTTTTGATCTTTGTTGATTTAAAATCTATTTTATCAGAGATGAGAATTGCAACTCCTGCTCTTTTTTGGCTCTCCATTTGCTTGGTAAATCTTCCTTCATCTCTTTATTTTGAGCCTTTGTGTATCCTTGCATGTGAGATGGGTTTCCCAGATACAGCACACTGATGGATTTTGGCTTTTTATTTAATTTTCCAGTCTGTGTCTTTTGATTGGGGCATTTAGCCCATTTACATTTAAGGTTGATATTGTTATGTGTGAATTTGATCCTGCCATTTTGATGCTAACTGGTTGTTTTGCCCATTAGTTGACACAGTTACTTCATTGTATCGATGATCTTTACCATTTTGTACATTTTTGGAGTGGCCGGTACTGGTTATTCCTTTCCCTGTTTAGTGCTTCTTTCTGGAGCTCTTGTAAGGCAGGACTGGTGGTGACGAAATCGCTCAGCAGTTGCTCATCCATAAAGGATTTTATTTCTCCTTTGCTTATGAAGCTTAGTTTGGCTCAATATGAAATTCTAGGATGCAAGTTCTTTTCTTTAAGGATGTTGAATACTGGCCCCCACCCTCTCCTGGCTTGTAGGGTTTCTGCCAAGACATCTGCTATGAGTCTGATGGGTTCCCTTTGTGGATAACACAACCTTTCTCTCTGGCTGCCTTTAGCATTTTTTTCTTCATTTCAACCCTGGTGTATCTGATGATTAGTGCCTTGGGATTGCTTTCCTTGAGGAATATCTTTGTGGTGTTCTTTGTGTTTCCTGGACTTGAATGTTGGCCTACCTTGCTAGTTTGGGGAATTTCTCTTTGATAATATCCTGAAGAATGTTTTCCAGCTTCGATTCATTCTCCCTATCGTATTTAGGTACACCTGTCAAATGTAGATTAGGTCTTTTCACATAATACCATATTTCTTTGAGGCTTTGTTCATTTCTTTTCACTCTTTTTTCTCTAATCTTGCCACCTCATTTTATTGCATTGAGTTGATCTTCAATCTCTGATATCCTTTCTTCTGCTTGGCTGATTTGGCTATTGAAACTTGTGTATGCTTTCCAAAGTTCTCATGCTGTGTTTTTAAGCTCCATCAAGTTGTTTATGTTCTTCTCTAAGCTGGTTATTCTAGTTAACACTTCCTCTAACCTTTTTTTCAAGGTTTTTAGTTTCTTTTCATTGGGTTAGAACATGTTCTTTAGTTCAAGAAGTTTGTTATTACCCACCTTCTGAAGCCAGTTTCTGTCAATTCATCAGAATCATTCTCCATCCAGCTTAGTTCCCTTGCTGGTCAGGAGTTGTGATCCCTTGGAGGAGGAGATGAATTCTGTTTTTTTGTGTGTGTGTGCTTTCATCCTTCTTTTTGGCTGGTTTCTTCCCATCTTCATGGATTTATCTACCTGTCATCTTTGTAGTTCGTGACTTTCAGGTGGGGTCTCTGAGTGGATGTACGTTTTGTCAATGATGAAGTTGTTTCTTTCTGTTTTTTGGTTTTCCTTCTAACAGTCAGGCCCCTCTGCTGTAGGACTGCTGGAGGTGCACTCCAGACCCTGCATGCCTGGGAATCACCTGCAGGGGCTGCAGAATAGTGAGGGTTGCTGCCAGTTTCTTCCTCTGTTATCTTTGTCCCAGAAGGGTACCCGCCAGATGTCAGCAAAAGCTTTCCTTTATGAGGTGCCTCTTTGGATATATGGAGGTTTGGGAGCTGCTTGAGGAGACAGTCTGTCCCTTATCAGAGCTTAAGTGCTGTGCTGGGAGCTCTGTTGTTCCCTTCAGTGCTGCTGAGCAGGTACATTTAAGTCTGCTGTGGTGGAACTCATAACTGCCTTTTTTCCCAGGTGGTCTGTCCTGGGAAGGTGGGGCTTTACTTATAAGTTCCTGACATGCTGCTGCCTTTTTTCATAGATGCCCTGCCTGGTAAGGAAGTAGTCTAGTCACAGTCTGCCAGCAGAGGTGTTGCTGAGCTGCCATAGGCTCTGCCCAGCTGCTGTGTAAACTTCTTTGTGGTTTTGTTTACAGAGGTACAGTTAGAACTGCCTCGATAATGGTGGTCTGCCTCAGTATTCTTAAATATAATCTTACAAATAAATCCATTTATCTCAGCACTTTGGGAAGCTGTGGCGGGCAGATCATCTGAGGTCAGGAGCTTGAGACCAACCTGGCCAACATGAAGAAATCCTGTTTCTACATTTCTAGGCTTCCAGGGGGTTCTGGCATCTTAGCTGTGATCTCCCAATACCTGTAGGTCACAAGGCCACAGAGACCTAGAACTCAGGCTGCAGCCAGAGACAAAGGCCACACCAAATCCCCTAATTCAAAAATTAAAAATAACATTTGTAGGAGTCACTTGATATTATCTCTGAAAATCAATAATTACTTCAGGTTAGCATACAATGACTGCTTTAAAAAGTATTTAAAACTTAGTAACTTTAATCTTAGAATAGGCAAGTTTCTCATTGATACATTCAATTAAAAGGAAATTATATATTTTGCATTTAAACTCATACAGGAGTTCAGTGTTTTGGCCTTTGACTTATAAACAAATAACTCTAGTGTAAGTATAATAAAAGCATGTTATGCTTAAAACCATTTATTCATATTGGACACTCGTATTTGTAAGAAGTGTATATCATTAAATCATGTACAAGCCTGTACTCTTAGAAAGTAAGCTGCACACTGGCAGGCATAGTTTAGAGGAGAAATAATAACACAGTGGAATTCTCCTTTGGCCTTGTTTCAAACATAAATGATGTTTCAATCAGGTTAGGCATTGTTTATGCTGCCATGGATTCAAAATTGAACAATACAAAGCCTGTATCCTAGTGGAGCCTCAAGTCCATAGGAAAAACCAGACCCATGAGATAACCTCAATGTAACATGAGAAGTAATATGATAAAAGTATGCAAGGAGCTAGGGGACAAGAGGCCAAGACTGCTTCACACAGGCAAGCTTTCTAGTGATGAGGCTTATCTGAGGTTTGAAGATGCCTAAAAGTAAGTTAGACTAAGAAGAAACGGCTGCTCATTGAAGAAAGTGGGCATGGCCTGAGGAAATGTACTATGTGAAAACTGTGAAGAATTCAGTCCGTTTACTATCAGTAGCACATAAAAAGAAAGATGGAACTAAAAATAAGCCTGGACAGGAAGGCAGGAACTGTATCACTGAGGGTGGCATAGGCCACACTGAATTACCTGAATTTTGATCTTTTTGGCAAAAGAATTTATTTCACAAAGGTTATTTCAGCTTCTGTGTGATAGTTTTAAGATAGAAGAGTTCTCTGGACCCCTTTGTAGAGCTTGCAACAGGGCTGTGGCTTGTTTGTTCAGCTCAAACCCCTTTTGGGAGGAGGAGCATGCAGGTGATCCAGAGCAAGCGCTTTTGGGCTCTGGTGCCACAGCAGTGTCTAGGGATGTTACAATGCTCTTTTAGCTTTGCTGTCTGTGGATGGTAAGGGTTAACCAGTTCAGTGGAGAGTAAGGGTGACAGCCTCTATACCCAGTCCTCTTGTTACCCAGGTCCTTGTCAGACATTCAGGGAGAATCAGGTCACATGGACTTGAAGGATGGTGAATGTAGGATGGTGAATTACTGAGTGATGGAGGTGGCTCTCAGCAGGATGGATGGGGAGCTGGAAAGGAGTTGGAGTGGGGAGATGATCTTCCCCTGGAGTTCAACCATTCCATGGCCAGTCTCCTATCTGTCCCCAGCCAAATTCTTCTTGATGTATAAATGCTTCCTCTCTTCTCTCCTTCTCTGCTGTGCTGCTCTTCTGTTCTATTGCTTATCTGTTCATGGAGCCTGGGTTTTGGGGTGTTTATGGGTATAGGATGGGGAGCATGGCAGGCCAGGGTGGTTTTGAAAAAAGCAACAATTGGGCTAGAAAACAAGAATAACTCTTCTCACTTAGCACTGCAGTTTGCAGGCTTGAGGGTGGGGCCTATGCCAGGAAACCACCATTTTGCCTTCTGTTAATATCAGTTAGATTTGAGAGAAATAAGACCAAAGGAGGAGAATTTGTCATATAACAATGTTAATACAATAGGCAACATGTGAGATAATAGTAGGCTTATGGTAATGCATGTAAAAGTAGACTATGAGTTTTAAAAATATCAAAATGCTAAATATCAATTAACAATCATTGCACCTCAAATAAACCTCATTGGCTATGATACTGCCACTGCAAAAGATCTATATTTCACAGGTCTTGGAACAGTCTAAGTGTAGGTAGGTTAAAATAAAAAAGAAGAAGAAGCTCAAGAAAGTTCCAGATCTCTGAATTGAATGACTGGATAGTGGATATGATAAACACAGTCAGGCTCAGAGAAAGAATTATCTGGTGAGCAGGAAGAGTGAGAGATGCCTGTGGAACATCCATGTGGGTCAGTCCTCCAAGTTACTGAACTGGAATCTAAATGATATGCAGAAATTAAATCAGTGTCCCCTGATATTGTGGTCATTGTCCTAGGAGATGCCAAGCAATGAAGGGCAAAGCAACACATTTTAAGCAGAAATGTTGAACAAAATGTGAGATGCTGGCCTTCAGGAAAGAAGAGCCTTGATGTTTGTTTGTTTTTTGTTTTGTTTCTTTCCATTTTTTTCAAAGTAGAAGTGATTTTCAGATTCTATCTCTAGATCATTTTTAGAGAATTTGGAGAAGGCTCATTTGCTAATATAACTATACTGAAATTTTTAAATCTATTTTAAGTATTAAGGTTTATATCACAGATACATTGAAACAAAGGAAGGCCATAGTTTAGAAGAAAGAAAGTATTCAGATCAAAGCAATGCGTAGGTGGAATGAGATAGAGTCCACCAGAGTTGTGTCTGTTCTAGGACCGAGTCAATTCAGAATAATGCAATACATTCTTACTTACCACCACAACCCCCCAGAAGTAGCCTAATATTACCAACCTTTTTATCTGACTGTTGAAACCCCAAGTTTATTTGTGGTTGTAGCACCCAGATGGGTTAGAGTCTTAAAATTTCTTCCAATCTAGTAACTCTAATTATTTAATGAAGAATGAAATTGTAGTGTTTATTATAACTTAATCAAATTAATTGAAATATGAGTGACAACATTCAAACATTCAACAAATATTTAGTGAACATTGACTGTGTCAGGCACTCTTTTAAGTTCTGAGCTTTAGAATGGAGCAAACCAAAGTCTCAGAGGAGATATGCTATAAATGTACAAACATATCAATATATCAGGCAGAGATCAATGCTATAAAAATGAATAAAGCTGGGTGAATAGAGAAGTGAAGATGGAGTCATCAATTTTGAAAGAATGATTGGTGTGTCTAAAATATTGACATTGGACAATAAAAAGAATACATAGATTTGCACGTGTGTGGAGTTTACAAAATAAGAAAATTTTACCTTCTAGTATTCTTAAACTACAGTTTCAAATATAAAATATATTTCAAACTCTCAAAGTGATTTGGTATTTATCTGCATAAATTATGTAATATTAGATTCTGTACTAACTAGTTAATATATGTTTTTACTATTTTTTTCTATTTACATGCTTTATATGTATTTGTGAAATATATATGCCTTCATCACAAAATATAAACTTCCACATTTACTCGTTTTAATTATTATATTTTTTTAAAAGAATGTCTTTAATTATTTCCTTTTTTCTCTAATTAAAAATCTATATTATATATTTTTTTCAATTATATAATATATATTATTATATAATTAAAAATAAAAATTATATATATTAGAGATATATGATTCTATAACTTTGTGACATTCTCCTCAAATATCAATATGCCAGTCTAGTCCTAAGAAAACATCAGACAAATCCAAACTGAAAAAGATTCTACAAAATACCTGGCTGGTACTCTTCCAGAGGGTCAAAGTTAACAACAGACAAGGAAAGAATTGGAAACTGTCACAGATTAGAAGTGACTCAGGAGGCATCATAATTAAATGCAATGTGAGATCTTGGATTGCGTTCTGAAAAAGCAACAAAAAAGCCTTAGTGAACACTGGTGAAATCCAAGTATAATCTGTATTTCAGTTAATACCACTTAAGTTGGTATTTTAGTTTTGACAATGTACCAGGTTATGTAAAATGTTAATATTAGAGGAAGCTGGGTGAAAGGAATGGGAACTCTATCTTCCCAACTATCTTTTCGATTTTTCTCTAAATCTAAAATTTTTCCAAAATAAAAAGTTTATTTATGAAAATAAAAACAAACTTTGTCCACAATTTTTATTGAAGAAGTTGTACACTTAAATGATGGTATCTTCGTAGCTAATCAAAATCCTGTTTTGGAAAACAAAATTATGAGATAAGGTTTAAAAAATAATGTACAGTAACAAAAACCAAGCACAAAACTATATATAGTATTATCCATATCTGTATCTATGTACATTTGTAAAGATTCTGTATATACAATTTGAAATAATCAGAAACAGTACGTTATCATTAGTTATTTCAGAAAAATGAAATAATGCCTTTTTAATTTTTTTCTTTAATATTTTTTGTTTCTTTTAGATTGCCTATAAAAGTAACTGAAAAAAATTCATGGGGAAACGGTATTAAAAGTAACTTTTGAATCCTTATTTGTTGCTGTGCTACATTCAAATACTTTTTATTTTTTTCAAATATAAAGACAAATTACAGTTTCAAATTATATATATTCTCACTTTTATAAGGACCTTTTACCAAGATTAATAAAACATTTTAATTAACTAAAACATCCAATTTCCCTACAGTATAAATATTATGTCACTCCAAACTCAAACTACTATTGTACATTTTGGACCAAGATTAAATGAAATAAAATTCTCCCTCTCTCATTTCCACTGTTTGTTCTCCCTTCCCCTCTCACTTATATATATATATATATTTGAATTATTCCATACATGTATGGAATACGTACATATATATACATCCATACATATATATGTATGTATATATGTGTGTGTGTTTCTCTGTGTGTGTGTGTGTATGAATTATTCCATACCTTAGATAGTTGGACAGATATATAGATAAATATGTAAAATCTAGGACATGCACCAACTAAGGACCCATGAACACTGGTGATCTCTTGTGGTTGGGATTTACTTTCTACTTTCTATATTTCTGTATTGTTTAATTTCTTTTGAGCAATAAACATAGTTTATAATAAAATATATAGCAAAGATATCTTTTAAAAGTAAAATACTAAACGTAAAATTTAAATATTAAAATTTTTATATGATAAACACTTCAAAATATTTTATTCAAATTTACAAAGTAAAGACTAAGAAACAATAAAATGTTTTTGAAGAAGCCTTTTCTACCATGACGATTTGATGAATTGGGCATATTTCCAGTTTGCTGAGCTATTGTTAGGAACAAAATTGTGGAAACACTATAATTTTGCATTCACTTTTTGACTAGCCATTATTTTTCAGATTGCTTAAACAGTTCAACCATACATATTTAATCACTGCATAGAAAACTTAATTCTAGGGAGTGATAAGCAATCAGAATAATAGAAGAAAAAAGTGGCTTGTCCCCAAATAAGCACAAAGGGTTATTAGATGTCATATGAAATTTTAATGTATTTTTGTAGGAAACAGAGCTAAACGGTGATGGATGTTCTTTACATTATTGTAGAATATCTCACTTTTTGAAAAGTGCAGGACGTGTTAAAGTGCATATTATATGTCATAGATTATTTCTAGAAATTTTATAATTCTCAAGCCAGCTCCGAGCTTATATCCGCAAGAGGACATACTGATATTTTGGAAGCATTTAACCCATTCAAAGAAAAACAACTTTTAATTTTGTTTTAGATAGATAGATAAATAGGTGGGAAAATACATCTACACTTTTTGTTTTTCTTTGTGAGCAATCTAGTTTGCAGACCATTCTGTTCTCAGCTGACCCTGACTACTCACCATTTGTAAAGTGAGACTTGGTCTACATGAATAGCTTTCCTTCCAGTTTTTATTAATATTGTTAGATTGTCTGAATAAAAGCCCCATCTTTATCTTTTCTGTCACATTTTCTCGTTGCTCTAAAAGTAAGACAGAAATACGTTAACATTTTCATAAATTGCTATTCTGTACCTAGAACTAAATGTGTTTTGATTTAGAAGAAAGTATAGAAGAGGTGATTCTTCTTCCCTGAGTAAAAGCTCAGGGAACATTTACTTCCTGAGAGATGAATTAGAAATATTTTATGTCAATTAAAATATGCTGAAGGTGTATAAAACAATGATGTGTCTATTATTTAACTGTCACTGATGAAATTGACTGCAAAATTACTGTCTAGAGTTCAGAATTTACTCCCTTCTCTTTTTCTTTTATTCACTTTTCAAGGCTGGATTGTAAGTTCAACCTGAAATCTGAAAGTCAGATTCCATTTTTTTCTCTCCTTTATTTCTCATTGCGGATGATAAAGATGTTGCCATTGAAATTCAGCTGTGACAGTATGTATGATTAAGCTAAAGTCTAATTGGCTTTGCAGTGTTAGCAGAAGCCAAAATTTAATGGTTGATTTTTTTTCCCCTCATATTAAAATAAACCTCTGTGATTCACAGTCTCAGAGAACAGAACTCTTTTGATTAAGAAAGTCTTTTTATGGGCAATAGAGAGCTGATTATAAGAATTAAAACTTAAAGTTTAAAGTCATATTTTTTTTCTGAACGTTTTATACTGTAATATTGTACAAACTTATTTAAAAGCATAAATATTTGCAATACCAGCATAGTTTCAAAGTATGTGAAAGCCATCAATGATTTGAAAGGCAAGCTTAGGTTTAATTTTAAGTAATTCAAAGTAACTGTGTTCATGACAGTTCACTTTATAGAATTAGGTAAAATCTACACATAAAAAGATTGGATGTGGTTCTGGTAGCTCTGTATCTCTACAGTGGCCACCACAGGGATTTATCTGGTGGTATGCCCCACTTATAAGGCAAACCAAAGTGTTCCTGCTGGTGATTAAAGTAAACAAGTGCCAGAGAACTAGGACATGAAATGAGAAAATATTTCTCTGACAGGCTTTAAACTGGCTGTTATTTTTCTCCAATGTTTCCCTCTGGAGTTCTTTAGCCAGACCTTGCCCAAAACCTAGAGGCTAGCTTTGTCCAAGTTTGTAATTCTAAAGTTATTAGAGCTGTTCAGTTTGACTATGCTTTCTGTGATTTAAAAATGAAAAGCTTACAGAAATAGTCTATTGAAAGTATTTTTAACCACGAAGATTTGATAGTGGTAATGAAGCTTCTGTTTAAACTCAATATTTGATCTGAATGGTTACATTGCATCTTTGAATCATTCTGTGAATTGAGAGCCCATTGCCAGTAGTCCCTAATACATATCATCTCATTTTTATTCCTGATGTTAAATAAATAGTAGTTATAAAATGAATCCTCACGATCATATATTTCGGATCATAGTGACAAAATTTCGAATTTTTTAAGAAGATTACATACTTTCCTTATTTTAATCTAATCCCCTAAAACTAAAATTAGAACTGCTGGAGTAGTATATGCTGGATATTTGTTCTTTGAACTCATGTATGGAAATTGAAGATATCTGTGTCCAATGTAATAAAGAAACTAACAGTGCTGCCCAATTCTCCATTCCAAATGCAAGGAGGCAATAAGAAATTTGAGACAGACTGATTCCTAAGCATAAATGTTGAGAAGTTTCTGAAAATTCAATTGGTTGAAAACTCTGAATATTACAAAAGGTTTACTAAAATTGTGGTAAAATACAAAAACCATTGGGAAAAAAAATGAAAATAGCATAAAAGATTGCATTCCAAGTGCCTTCATTCTTACATCAAAGAAAACTTTTTGAGTAAAATATATACTTAAAAATCATGAAGGGCCGGGTGCGGTGGCTCAAGCCTGTAATCCCAGCACTTTGGGAGGTCGAGGCGGGTGGATCACAAGGTCAAGAGATTGAGACCATCCTGGTCAACATGGTGAAACCCCGTCTCTACTAAAAATACAAAAAATTAGCTGGGCATGGTGGTACGTGCCTGTAACCCCAGCTATTCGGGAGGCTGAGGCAGGAGAATTGCCTGAACCCAGGAGGCGGAGGTTGCGGTGAACCAAGATCATGCCATTGCACTCCAGCCTGGGTAACAAGAGCGAAACTCCGTCTCAAAAAAAAAAAAAAAAAACATGAAGAATTATTATTATTAAGGAATAAAACATTTAAGTCTCATAATCTGTTAGAGATTTAAAATTTTTACTATTTTGGACTAAACTCTAGATTCCCAAGTTAATATTTAAAGCATATAAGCCATTAATTTATATTACTAATTTTATAATTAAAGTAAAATGTTCAAGTGATAGAGATTTTAGGAGCATTTTTGTCAATACTCTCCATAAAACCTCCTTTAAAAACACACAATATATCAAAGGAAGGATTAGGATAAGAACAGAGGACTGTCAATTTCTCAAGAAAAACTCCTATTTAATTCACATTTATTATCTGCAGACACCTGTTGGAAGTGGATGGTAACATACATGACTCAACTAATACGTTATTATTATTTTTTTTAGGGGCTGATGTTATCAACTTTGATGGCCATGTTGTGTTACCATATAGATTCAGAAACAAGAAGATGAAAACGCTGAAAGATGTCATTGCCTTGAAATTTAAGACTTCTGAAAGTGAAGGAGTAATCTTGCATGGAGAAGGACAGCAAGGAGATTACATTACCTTGGAACTGAGAAAAGCCAAGCTGGTCCTCAGTTTAAACTTAGGTGTGTTCTGATTCTTGGTACTATTCTTTCCGTTATGGATGTTCCCATTAGGAAAAAATTCATGTTGCTCAATTCTTTAAAATGTAAATTATAAAAAGAGTTCATATTATGTTGTCAATGATTCTTAATATATAACAGTTGGTAAGTAATGAAATACCTATTCATTCAAAAATATGTATTAAATGTTTCTGCTATACAAGGTACTATACTTTGGCATATAGCAGGGAGCAAATGGACAAGATCCTTAAGCTCATTAAGTTTATGACCTAGTGGAGGAATCAGACAATATAGCATCTATTATTCTTATTTTAAAACAACTAAGCAAATAGGAATGACTTCAAATAATAATTATTATGAACCAGTTTACTAGGTTAATATAATAAGAGGAATAGGTTAATATGTCCTGTTTAAAGGCAACAGGGCCACACATTAGAATGTGTAGTGAAGAAAGCCTTCTTTGAGGAAAAAATTGCTGTTGTGAGTAGTGCCACAATGAACATATGTGTGAATGTATCTTTACAATAGAATGACTTACATTCCTTTGGGTTTATACCCAGTAATGGGATTTCCAGGTCAAATGGTATTTCTGCCTCTAGGTCTTTGAGGAATTTTCACACTGTCTTCCACGATGGTTGAACTAATGTGTGCTTCCACCAACAGCATAAAAGCTTTCCTTTTTCTCTTCAGCCTTACCAGCATCTGTTGTTTTTTGGCTTTTTAAGAATAGTCATTTTGACTGCTGTGAGATGGTATCTCATTGCAGTTTTGATTTGCGTTTCTCTAACGATCAGTGATGTAGAGCTGTTTTTTATTTCCATGTTTGTTGGACACATATATATCTGTTTTTGAGAATTATTTGATCATGTCCTTTGCTCCCATTTCAACAGGGTTGTTTTTGTCTTGTAAATTTGTTTAAGTTCCTTGTAGAAGCTGGATATTAGAACTTTGTAAGATGGATAGTTTGCAAAATTTGTTTCCCATTCTGTAGGTCGTCTGTCCATTCTGATGGTAGTTTCTTTTACTCTGCATAAGTGCTTTTGTTTGATTATATATCATTTGTCAATTTTTCCTTTTGTTACAATTGCTTTTGGCATATCCATCATGAAATCTTTGCCTGTGCCCATGTCCTGAATGGTACTGCCTAGATTTTCTTCCGAGGTTTGCATAGTTTTGGGTTTTATATTTAAGTCTTTAATTCATCTTGAGTTGATTTTTGTATATGGTGTAAGGAAGGGGCCTGGTTTCAATTTCTACATATGACTAGCCAGTTCTCCCAGCACTGTTTATTCAATTAGAAAACATTTCCCCATTGCTTGTTTTTGTCAGGTTTGTTGAAGATCAGATGGTTGTTGGTGTATGGTCTTATTTCTGAGTTCTATACTCTGTCCCATTGATCTATGTTTCTGTTTGCATCAGGGCCATGCTGTTTTGGTGACTGTACCCTTGCAGTATAGTTTGAGGTTGGGTAGTATGATGCCTCCAGCTTTGTTCTTTTTGCTTAGGATTGTGTTGGCCATTAGGCTCTTTTTTGATTACATGTAAATTTTAAAATAGATTTTAAAAATTCTCTGAAGAATGTCCATGGTAGTTTAATGGGAATAGCATTGAATTTATGTATTACTTTGGGCAGTATGGACAATTTCGTGATGTTGATTATTCCTGTCCCTCACATCCATGAGCATGAAATGTTTTTCCATTTATTTGTGTCATCCTGATTTCTCCGAGTAGAGGTTTATATTTATCCTTGACAAGATCCTTCACTTCCCTTGTTAGCTGTGTCCCAGGTATTTTATATTATTTTTATCAATTGTGAATGGGAGTTCAGTTATAATTTGACTCTGATTGCTTGTTGTTGGTTTATAGGAACACATGTGATTTTTGCATTTAATTTTGCATCCCACAACTTCACTGAAGTTGCTTATCAGCTTAAGAATCTTTTGGGCTGAGATGATGAGGTTTTCTAGCTACAAGATTATGACATCTACAAAGACAATTTGACTACTTCTCTTCCTATTTGAATACCATTTATTTCTTTCTCTTGCCCGATTGCCATGGCCAGAATAGCCAATTCTATGTTGAATAGTCATGGTGAGAGATGGCATTCTTAACAAAACAGCTGTGTTGTGGTGGGGAACTGCCTCTGCCCCATCAGCTTGGACTCTCCAAAGCCCACAGGCTGGAATGACTGGATCTTCCAACCCAGGTAGCAACCCTCCCCTCCCTTGGTCACTCCATCCCAGAGAGAGATCATAGGTCTGCCATGCAGGTGAGCGTGGCTGGAGGGCCCAGCTGGGAGGTCCCACCCAGTAGGAGGAATGGATCAGGGCTCTGCTTAATGAGGCAGTCTGGCCACAATCTGGCAAAGCTACTGTGTTATGTCAATGGGGAACCCTTCCTCCTCATCTGGACCCTTTGGACTCTCCAAAGCCCACAAGCTGGAATGGCCCAGTAGACCAAATGGCAGATATGGTATCCTCATCTCTCTCAAAAGCTCCACCTGGTCTCAGTCAGGCTTTGCAGTGTTTCCAGTGGCTGCCTGAAATTCCAAGCCAGTGGGTCTTATCTTGTGAGGTTCCATGAAAATAGAGCCGCAGAACAATGCCACTCAGCTCCTTGGATTCTGCCCCCTTCCTAGGGGTATGTGCAGACCTCCCACCTTGCGTGAGTTGCAGACACCTTTGTTGGGAATCCCAGTGTGGGGTTTGTAAAGCTCTTATGTCTCTGTGCATGCCCGAACAGTTGCTCTACCAAGACTCTACACAGCTCTGTGTTTCAGACCCAAGACTCTGGAGGCGTGGGCTCACAAGGAGATCTCCTAATCTGTGAGTTGCAAATATCCATGGGAGAAGCATGTTTCTCGGCATCACATGGTCACTCGGTGCTTCTCTTGGCAGGGTTTGGGGGTTCCCTTGGCTCCATGTCACTCCTGGGTAGGACATAGCCCCATCCTGCTTTTCTCCATTCTCCTTGTGTGAAGTTGTTTCCTTCGTCAGTCTCAATGTGAGAACCTGAATATTTCAGTTGAAAGTTCTGTATTCACTCATCTCTTTCATTCCTCTCTGTGAATGCTGCAGACCTCAGCTGCTTCTAATCAGCCATCTTGGCCCCAATCCCACCTGTATCTCTTGCTTGGCTAAATATTCTAGGCTATTTGACTTATTTGCCAATTACCAATTTGAGTGGTCCAAATATTCCTGCATATGACTTGTATCCCTTTTATTAACTTTACTTATTTTGAAATTCTGTATCACACTAAAAATTGCAACTTCACTTAGTTTATTTTTATAGGTAATGACACATCATCTTAAAGATATACCCTTGATTCTAAAACTTTTCACATTAAAAATCTAATCTGATAATCACAATAGCTTCTACAGCAAAGAAGAAAAGTCACACAAAATTCTTAATCACCTAGTTATGTAAAATACTTTTTACATTAAAATGAAAATAACATTAAAATGCACACAACACCGCATGTTCTAACTCATAAGTGGATGCTGAACAATGAGAACATGTGGACATAGGGAGGGGAACATCACACACTGGGGCCTGGGGGGTGAGCGGCTAGGGCAGGAATAGCAGCAGGTGAGGGATTGGGGAGGGTAACATTAGGAGAAATACCTAATGTAGATGATGGGGCAATGGATGCAGCAAACCACCAGCATGGCACATGTATACCTATGTAACAAACCTGCATGATCTGCACATGTACCCCAGAACTTCAAGTATAATTTTAAAAAAGTATAAAAAATGCACATAAAACCTGGGAAAATGCAAATGTCAAATATTACTGGTTTAATATCAATGTGAATAAGAAATTATACCACTACATAATAATACCAAGATAGTACAGAAAATATAGGCAAATGCTATGCAAAATGATTCATAAAAGAAAAAATATTATATGAAAACCAAATGCTCAACCACACTAGTTATAAAAAATACACAATAGAATAACAAAATACTAATTTTAAAGTGATTGTATCAGTGTTGGTAAATATTTGACAAAAAGAATCCTTTGTATTGTTCTGCAAGTCAGAAAATATTTTCAGGAAAATAGCTAGACAATATGCCTTCAGACATTTGAAATCTCTTATAATATTTTGGTTCAATAATCATAATGTTAAAGAGAATTGGCCACTAGGATTTAAGTCCAAATATATAATTTACAACATTAATTACAATGTCAAAAATTGAGAAAAAAGTTAAACCATAGAAATGTGTTGATAGCACTTAAAGTGTCTATGCTAACTTTCAATTGTATGGGGAGATGGTACATAATATTAAATAAACCCTGTAGGATATAAAATCTATAAATCTAATTAGGTCTATGTAGTTTTGTGTCACTTTTAAATGGGGATGCCTTCTGAGAAATTCTTTATTAGTTTCAACACTAGGTAAACACAATAGAGTATATACGGACAAACCTAAATTGTATAGCCTGCTACACACCTAGGCTACGTGGTAGAGTCTACTGCTCCTACTGTACAAATATGTATAGCATGTTACTGTACTGAATACTTTTGTCACCTGTGAAAAAATGGAGATGGTATTTGCATATTGAAACATAGAAAAGATACAGTGAAAATACAGTGTTCAATTTGATGTTACCACCATCATATATGAAGTCCATCGTTGAAAGAAATGTCATTATGGGGTACATGACTTTCTGTGGACAACACCTGGAAGAAAATAGACCAAATTATTGTTAGGGGTGGAAATATTTTTACATTACATTTCATTTTTTGTTTCTTCGTTATATTCTCTACTTGTAATAATGAACATGTATTCATTGTGCCACCTGGGGGGAAATAGCCTGAAATTATTTTTAAAATAAGGCCTAATAGAGGAAGAGAAGGAAGAGTGGGGGAGAGTAACCAGAAAGAAAATATATGTACTTCCATAAAATTTGCACACATGCACACGTGGACACACACACACACAGACACATTGCAGTTGAATTATATCTAAAGGTGTTTATTTTTTTAAACTTTTCTTTTTCTATCCCAAATGAAACATGTAGAGTAACCTTTGAAAATCAACTGTGGCTTATAGAGGTGTGACATTACTGTTTTCAAAGAAGTAACTGACTATGTGACCTTACCAAGAAAAGTTTATTAGCCTTACACTGGAAAGCAGTTTATTGATGGAGTTTTACTGACTGACTGAAATTTATGACAGCCAGAGAAATATATCCACTCAAATATCTATTGCCATTCTTTAATGTGGTTACCTAAATATCAGACATATATGCCTGTTGCTCCATCTTCTAGTGTAAATATTTAAAGTAATAAAACTCAGTGTGACCTTTTCACTTAGATAGTTCCTAATTTTCTTTCTCTTCCTCTTCCGCCTCTTGCCCTTCCTTTTCCCTGTCTTGTTTTATACATACATACTGACTCACCATCACACATCAACATTTGATTTCATCACCGGAAGTGAAGAAAATATATTCTAGGAAGGTACTTGAAAATGTAAGGTATGGGGGCATTAGCATACAAGAAAGAAAGGAAGAAAGGAAGGAGGGAGGGAAAAAGGCAGAAAGGCAGGAAAGCAGGGAGAGAAAGGAAAGAGAAAATAAGAAAGGAAAGGAAGAAAAGAAAGAAAGAAGAGAGTTTAATGTGAGAGTTAATTGTTCATCTCTCATTTCTATTATGCTATTTATTTTGAAACCCTATTATATTTTTGTAGTGACTAATTTTGCCTGCCCATAAAAAGCCTTACTTGATTAGACAACATAGATGAAACAAAATATATAAACTTCATTCAGAGATCACCTTAATGAACATGTTGGATTCTAACAATATTTTGCTTTTATTTATAGTTTTGTTGCCATAGAAATCTTATTTCAAAACTAAATGCTACATATATAATTCTGAATGTTATCATTTTAATTAAAAGATAACAAGTAAATTTTCTATGCCATTAACAATTACATAGTGTTCTCTTTACAACAGTGGCTTTTGGAGTCAACGAAAATTAAAAATGGTCATGCTATGTGGTCTTAATCAATAACTGCAGCAGTAATAAAAGATTAACAGGTAGCAGTTATGCTCACTATATGCCAGAAAGTACATTAAATTCTTTGCCTATACAACCTCATTTAACCCTCAAGCAACCTTATGAAGCAGGTACTGTTATCTTCTCTATTGTATATATGAGCAAATGGAGACCAAGCATACTCAGCTTCCCCTGGATTCCAAGCTAACAGTGGAGCCAGCATCAGAACCCAGCAGGCTGATGTGAAAGCCAGTGTGACACTGACTTTATAGCAAACCTACCAAAATATAGCAGAATTCATTGCACAGACATAAAACATTCATTTTCCCCCTTTTAAAAGAGCAGACTTTTTTTTTCCATCTTCAATAACTTGTATGTACTTTGCACATAGAGTATTCTTAAGTGTAGTAACTTACTGGTATCTCAGGTTAACTTGAATGGATAGAGCCTTGATGGAATGTCAGCCTCCAGATGCTGTAAATGAAAGAGCCTGTGCTTCGCAGAGTTGTCCACAGCATCATTACATTGTTCCTTCTTCACTCCTGTGTACCCAGGAAGCAACCAGCTTGGTCCCATATATGGCCACACATCAGTGATGACCGGAAGTTTGCTGGATGACCACCACTGGCACTCTGTGGTCATTGAGCGCCAGGGACGGAGCATTAACCTCACTCTGGACAGGAGCATGCAGCACTTTCGCACCAACGGAGAGTTTGACTACCTGGACTTGGACTACGAGGTACGCATGATGACCTGTAAATTGTGATAAAATGTCAAGCAACTGCATCACTCTCTTACTGTATTGTATTATTGTTAATTCTATTACTACTTATAACATTTTTATTTTCTTCTCTAAACAAAAAGAAACTGACGATTTAAAAAACCTAATACATTTGTGTCTTGTTTCTAAATTTACAATCGTGAATACTCGAAATATTATAAAAATCTTAGTGCCAAAGTATTAATTGGGAAAGAAGGACCGTGCTATCCAGGCCATTTAGTAAATTCAGAATAAATTTAATTTGTAATCCTTTCATTAGTGGTTAATCATGTCACCAATTCTCCTTGAGAGTGTGCAGTACATTATATACAGATGGTTGTCTAATATTTCTTATAAAGTATTAAATAAGAAATCCTAGTTTCTGGTTTATACTAAGTCATTCAGAAACTCATGACTGTAGATGGGTCTTTTGACAAGTTCTTTTTTCCCAGATGTCAATATCACAAATGCAATAGAGTAAATACAGAATATTTTAAAGAGATTATTCATGAACAAAAAGACATATTTTATCTTCCCAATAATTAGAGATTAAAAATAATCAATGATCATGTTTATCCAAATTAAAAATCTATTCTCATAGCTTAAGAATAAGTATATCATATTTTTAAATAAATTATTTGTGGAGCAATTCAACCTTAAAATATCCATTAAAACTATTAATCATATATGTAGGTGAGCTCTTTAAGATGTGTGTCACAGTATTATACATCCTAGGAGAAGAGGATAACACTAGACATACAAAAGCAGCAGAACGGCAAAGTGATACAATGCTATTACTTAGCCAGAAGTTTCCAAACTTTCTTAGTTCATGGAGCCCTTAGTGTCTTCAAACTTTCTCTACAGCAGCCCTGGGCCATTAGGTCCAAACAACTTAAAAATTTACATCCTAAAACTTTGGTACCTGTTTAGAGAAATAAACATAAAACAAGAGTGAAAGTACATTTTTATTTCATTCTCAAACAACAGCAATTATTACTAATGGGATGAGTGTTATTACACTGTACATTTGTCACAAATGGGAGTCAGATTTGCCACTGGCATCTTAGTTTTCTGTTCCATGTTTACTCTACGTGGTACTCTGTTTTAATCAGAGTAATGACCAAATCCCAAATTCACAAAGACAGCACACCATTAAAAGGAATGTCACATTATCTAATATTGGAACAGTAAATTACCTTAAGCTAGCATTTCACACAGTGTCCAAATGACACTTTGAAGCTCATTGTGTTTTCTTTAAAAACGTTGAACATGCTATGGCATCCCTCTTAGCTTTCTGTAGCACCTGCATGTTCCTTGGCACCCACATTTGAAATTGGGGGTATATTCATGTATATATGTGTGTGTTATGTATATTTATGTATAATTACATAAGAATATGGAATATGCTCATCATAAAGTAAATAGAAAAGACAGGATTCGTTTTCTATTTTCTTTGTGTTTAAGTAGTTTCTATTTCTTTGCAATATGAATATACTATATATATTCCTAAATAAAGAATTTGTAATAGAATATGCTATATAAACACTGATGGAGACTTTATTAATGTTAAATGAATTTAAGGTTATTGGAAAATATTTTATCCTTCCCCCCGAAAAAAATATCTCTTAAAAGCAAACTGATTGCTAAAAGGAAATGTAGGTGAAAATCCCAGAAATTTCTATCTTCTCTAAATTAGTATGTGTCTTGGCTCATATGACTGATCTCCCAACGTATGAGAAATCTTAAAGATGAATTATTCAGCCTTCGTTAATAAACTTTGAAGTACCATAGAAGAGGTGAAAATTCTGGAACATTTGGAATGAGGAAATATAATTCTAATTTAAAAAAAAAAATTAAAGATTTGGGGTCATACACTCTGTTGAGTATGTGGTGAAGTCTATGAATATTCATGCACACACAACACTTTCTATATGGGGTCAGCAGTTTCATGGACACTTTGAAGCCCATCTATATACACTGCCATGTTTGAGAGCTGCAGGCATAGACTAAAATGCCTGGGACTTATGTATTAAAGAGAAACACTGGGAAGAAATTTAAATTAATTGACAAAGAATCAGGATACACAACATTTCTGGCTACTGACAGATTATTGTCCTCTTAGGGACAGCAATTATTGGCATGAAATGTAATACAAGTGGCCATGCCTACCTTTATATTTCTACACTTTTGTCTTAATGGAAAGAGACTGTTTTGCTTGTTTATTTAAAAAAAACCTCAGGGACTGGGCGGGGCATGGTGGCTCATGCCTGTAATTCCTGTAATCCCAGCACTTTGGGAGGCTGAGGTGGGTGGATCGCCTGTGGTCAGGAGTTTGAGACCCCCCTGGCCAACAGGGCAAAACCCTGCCTCTACTAAACATACAAAAATTACCTGGGTATGGTTGTGGGGCTCCTATAATCTCAGCTACTTTGGAGGCTGAGGCAGGAAAATCTCTTGAACTCAGAAGGCAGAGGTTTCAGTGAGCCGAGATCACGCCATTGCACTCAAGCCTGGGCAACAAGAGCAAAACTGTGTCTCAATTAAATCAACAAATAAATAAATATTGAAACCTCGGGAACTATATTAGAGTCAGTCTCTAGTTTTAATGTACTTAACTGCTTGATACATCCACACAGTACACTCAAACCTCATAGACTGCATGAAAATTAGCTTCAAACCTAAAATAATACAAATTATATAATGTTTATTACTGAACCATTTAAAGTCTTTGGCCTAAAGGAACAGAAAGCTGGTCTTGTTATCTTCACAAAACCTGAAAACGCAACGTCCTGCATCCCCAACGTTATATACTGCCTTAGTTCTTCCAGGGGACACTAAGGTCAAAGGCATTGAGGCCCCAAGACTGGGGATATGCTGGTAAATGCTTGACAACCAGCTTTCTCCAGAAAGGAATGGTCGGAGGAATGCCCTGATATAGAGCATTTTTTAATTTTCATGGTGTGAATTTCCCACCATGGTTGATTTCATGCTACCATACATGGAACTGAGCAGGGAGTTGGGAAGAGTTGCCTAATAGCACACAATTATATAGGTATTTCCATCATATAGTTGCAATCAATGTAAATGACCCCAAGAACATATATGAAAGTAAAGTGTAGAGAAAAGTTCTGAATAGTTATTAATTTTGTGTTTCATGTGATTTATTTAATGTATCACTTACGTAATGGGATTTTTAATCGTAGCTCTGCTTAACGATCAGTTCTTGTAAGCCAGTATGAGTGGGATTCAGCACAGTACTGCTGGCGTTATATTTACCACAATTCCTAGAGACGAACATCATGAAAGAAGTGATGGAATACAAGTTGACTTCTTTGACATAACTCTATGTAGACATTTTTTGTGACCTAGTCGTAAGAGTTTATCTCATCCCCTCCTCTTGTAGCTGCATACACTGCAAATTGGCCTATCGCCACCTGCAGTCAGACTGCTAGCTACGCAGTGACTGGAGACCTGTGTGGTGATATATATGTGAGCTTCACTTCATTTTTCCTCAGCATAGCCAATAAAAACCAAAGGGCAGAGCAGCAAAACGGTGTTTGGCCTAGATTCTCTCTGCTCTTCAGAGCACACCCACTGTGGATATTATGCTGTTGTCTCTTGCAATACAGCTCTGCTAGGGAAGTAAAGGAATGACTCTCTCTTGACCAGAACTACAGACTGGTGAGGAAGAAAATCAATCACAGGAGGAGAAGCCCAAGTTTGAATCTGTTTCTGCCCTTTAATGGTTGTATGATAGTGAACAATTCTTATTCCCCTTTTATGAAATGAGTCTAATCACATACTTTGCGTAGGGTTATGTGAGGAGGCAACAAGAAGTAACAGAAAAAGTACATATATGTGTATATATATATGTGTGTGTGTGTGTGTGTATATATATATATATATATATATTTTTTTTTTTTTTTCAGAAAGGGAGGATTTTCTTTATTGGGAACTCAGGTGGGCAGGGTCCTATGACTCCAGTGATATACTGAGGCTGAAGGAATATGCCACAGCATTATCTCTGCAATCTGTGTCCTCTCCCAAAGTAGAGGAAACCATGAGCCCCAACTTCTGTCCCTCCCCACTGACACTCTTAAGGACTTTCCCATTACCCAAAAAGAAATTACCCCCCACTACAAACACACACACAAAGTTAGGTCCAGCGTAGGCCAAAGTTAGGCCAAGCATAGAAAGCCTCAGTAACTCTTCTTCGTGGAACCAAAGCCAGAGAAGCCCATCACAGCTGCCATCTCATCTATATACACACACATATATATATACACACACACACACACACACACATATACACACACACACACATATATATATGTTAAGATTACATAGGCTGCCTTTAATGGATGCACGTATATTCTTCTTTACATAAAAGAAGTTTGGAGGCAGGTGGCCCTAGGTTCAAATGGCTGCTCCATGATCTTCAAGATCACAGTCCTATTTAATCTTGCTCTTCCTCTATCCCTGTTGCAAATCACTCCAAGATGGCTGCTAACAATTTGCACTCCAGCTAGCAATAAGAAAGAGAGAGTAAACCAGACTGTGCCCTCCCACTCAATGACAGTTCTTAGAATCACATACAGCCCTTCTACTTAAATATCATGAGACCAAAACTAGCTCCAAAGAGGTTGATAATTTATAATATTGATTGGGGAGCAATGTGACCAGCTGAAAAGCATTATTTTTTCCCTAATGAGGGTAGGAAGAAAGGATACTTAGAGGAATCCAATAGTCCCTACCACACTTTGTGAACACTTGAAAGCTAACAAAATCATTAATGCAGTTATTTCTTTAGAGGCAAAGTTATTGGGTGGCAAGATCATTAATAAATGTATCATATGAGCCACAGGAATAACTGAATATTAATCTGACAACTGCAACAATAGTTGTTACTATCAGCTTCATTAAAAGGTCAGAATATATGCTGTGGTCCAACTACTTCATTTTACCTGTGAGAATATATAACTAGAAAGAATAAATGACAGCCTAATATCCTATCATTAGTTACCTTAGGAATTGGGTTTAGAACTCACTAAGTTGTTAGCATCTGTTAACTTGAGACTGTTAACTTGAGACTTGCTTTTCCAGAGCATCTTGATGAGGTAGGACTGGTCCCTAGAGTTGCTGAAAGCAGAGAAACTATAAGGATAATTTGAACCCCCCTGAAGAAAGTGAAAAGTTCAAATTAAAGAAATATACACACAGAGGAATATGAGTTTAATAATATCAAACTCAATGTTTAATAATATTAAACATTGCAGATATTATTACTGTCAGTTGGGGAAAAATTGATCAAAGAGATTGCAAATAGGAAACATAGTACTCCATTTTAGCATAAAAAATGATTGCCTTTGGTACTACGTATGCTTCGGTAGTGCCTAATATGTTCATTTCAGTGCAACTTGAAAACATTTTCCCAATAATTCTACTTTAGATCACTCTATTTCTTCTTTGCAGTTTCCTAATTCTTTGGGATATATATTTTCTCAATTTTCCTTTTAGTTTCTTATATATGAAGTCTGTGGCCAATAATACATATTCAGCTAACCATTATTAATAATAATTAATTTTATTTTAAAAGAGGTCTTTTTTGTTACCATCACCTCATAAATCATAATTTGTGTTTTTTCCCTAAAACTAATTAAGCATTTAAGATGCCATAACACTAAATAATAGAACATAATTTGTTCATGGACCTTTCAGAACACAAAATCTTTGACTCACGTTTCAAATGTGAAGTCTTGACTTTTAAAAATATCTTCACCATTGCTTTCATTTCACCTCATTAAACATGTTCTCAAAAAGTATCCTAGGCTCAAGTTAACAGATCCTAACAATTTAGTGAGTTCTAACCCCAATCCCTAATTTTACTAATAATTGGATATTACACTGTCATTGATTCTTTATAGTTATATATTGTCACTGAAAATCAAGTGGTTAGACCACAGAATATTTTTTGACATTTCAATGAAGCTAATAGTTAAAAAAAATTAATGGTATTATTGTATGATACTCTAAAAGATATATATTACAAGTATTATATATCTTGATATTATAATTATAATTAACAGTTGGCTTCACTTACTAATTTACTATTCATAGTAAATATCCTTGACCAAGCAAATACTAAATGCAATTTTGTATTATATAGATTTAGTGCTATAGTATATATTGACCAAAAATATAAAATACATAGATATTTTATTTCAATAGGCACAAGCACCCCGAGGAACACGGTAAGTAGTGTTGTCTTGTTTCTCAGGATTTGAAAGATCTGAAATATCTTTAAGTCCACATTGCTCAACTTAGAGCTCCCAAAGCCTAAGTGGTCCCTAATCAATATTGTAATAATATATTTTGAACTATTTTCTACATCCAAAATAAATCTAATGAATTTTTGACAATAATCATCATTCGACTACAAGTCTGCATAGAGTAAATACAATATCCGTCCCTTTGGGCTGTAGTTTTCTCAACTTATTAAATTAGTACTGATTATCTTATGCTTACTGGAGGCATTTATTGATAGTATGTCTTTGAATGATTAGCGTAAAAATATATTTCTAATATTATTTGATAAAAGAAGTTTCTGAATAAAAATCTTTTAAAATATTCTCAAGAAAATGTATAAAATGCCTTTGGGGTAGTAAAATTGCAAAGGATCATTGCTTTTTTTTTCGTTCAAGTTATAATCTAATTATCAGAATAATTACTCTATTAGGGATTTCAACAACAACGTAATTGAATACGCCATAAGTTTCGGAGGCAGAATACTATAATATTTGTATATTTTGATTGCGGTAAAGGTACTTGAGGCTATAGTCATAGTTTTGTCTAGTTTATTACAATACAATGTGGATGTTTACATTTAATTTCTTTTCCTCAAAGATAACCTTTGGAGGCATCCCTTTCTCTGGCAAGCCCAGTTCCAGCAGTAGAAAGAATTTCAAAGGCTGCATGGAAAGCATCAACTACAATGGCATCAACATTACTGATCTTGCCAAAAGGAAGAAATTGGAGCCCTCAAATGTGGTAAGAATTTTCACCCTCAAAAGATTGATCTGTAAAAAAATCAAGTAACTTTTTCATTTTTTGGAGTATTGAACAACAACAAAATCATGACGTTTTTTATCTTATTTGTGTTTAGGCACAATGATGTAAAACAAACTTCAGAGTTATCAGAAATACTGTAGGTAATTAGTATTCTTTGAGAACAGATAATGGGAATAGCCTTAAATAGGTGATAGGTTTCATTTCCATGGAGCACAGAATGTTAGACTCAGTATTTCCGGATTACTCATGGCAGGGGAATGAATACACTTCAGCACACGCTTCACCCCAGCAGTTCTGCAGCCCTTAAACTGGCCACATCATGTTTTCAAATATCTCATCATATATGCTCTAAGTTTCTTGTTTATGGTTCAATTTAATATTTTTAAAGTTTTTAAATCAGGGACTTTATTTTATTTACTCCTGTGCTTCCAAAGATGATTTTTTTGAATATGTAAATAAATACCCTTTTTAACAAATCTCTAACCAGACTAAATATTATACAATTAAATACAGCTTGATTTCCACTGCATAGCAGAAGCGGTGCTGCGGAGGTTCACAGTGATTCTCTTCTGCCTCTATGTGACTTGGTGCCAGGTTTCATTAGATTTTGGGAGGAGAGCAAAAATCAAAGAAAACCGCAGCATACCTGCCTTCTCACAACACTACTCAACATCCCTAAAAGCTATTTTGTTTAAAATTTTGGTATGAGGGTTTCCTATGGCTCTGCAAGACCAGGAGCTATTTTAGCCCAGAGATGTTATTTGAGAGAGCCTAGACTTCCAGAGACCCATACAATAAGAAGATGTTATGTACTAGAAGTAGAATAATGTCAGGAGTGTTTTCACTGTGCTCTAAAAATGCTCTTATGGTCTCGTTGCCTCAATTTTGAGCGTAGGGTTTCATAAAATGACTCAACAAGTGGATATCCCTGAATGTATAAAGAACTCAGGTTGGATATGAAAAAGTTTAAAATAATAACTAAATGCAAATGATTAATAAATATTTTTCTTAAAGTCATAACTTTACACTAATAAGCAAAAATTGAACTTTGATTAAATTTTCTCATAAAGTATATTGACTATATGGAAATATAATAGCTCCATTTATAGGCAACATGTCCTGTGCTAGGCATGTTATATTTTACATGTATGATACTCTAAGAACAATACTGCAAGAAAGATGCAAACATTTTGTAGGTGAAAACATTGAGATTTAACATGGAAAAAATAATTTATGAGAAAAATAGCTTGTATGAGAAAAATAATTTTATTTTATTTTATAAGAGATGTAAATTATGGATTTACAGCTGGGCATAGTGGCCTGCTTCTGTTATCCCAACATTTTGGGAGGCCAAACCAGGAGTATCACTTGAGTCCAGGAATTTGAGACCAGCCTGGCAACATAGTGAGACCCCGTCTCTACAAAAAGTTAAGAAAATTAAAATTAAAAAAAAATAAATTAAACTGAATTTAAAAATTAGCTGCGTGTGATAGTGCATACATGTAATCCCAGCTACTCAAGAGGCTGAGGTAGGAGGATTATTTCAGCCCAAAAGTTTGTGATTGAACCACTGTACTTCAGCCTGGGCAACAGACTGAGACTCTGTCCCTACAAAAACTAAAAAAATGAAAAAGATTATGAATTCACAATATCTGAGTTTGATTATAATCTATAATTATATTTTATTTTAACAAATAATTGCAATGAGAAAACGTAGGATAAACTTTTGAATCAAAATGTACATACATATGGAAAATCTTAGGTGGGATAGAGACAAAAGGAAATTTTGCAAGCAGCCCTACAAAGACAAGTGTTTATATAAGAAATTTACTTTCAAACATATTGGGTACTGATATTTCAGTGAAATTGACTCAGCACTCATTCTACCTCCTCTTCCCCCACGCTCTCATTCCTTCATTATGCACTGACTCCAGAGTCAGCACCATTACTCTGGAAGGATCTTTAATTTTGTTAGGGAGACAATCCCCTCAACAATGGTATGTGGTCAGTTATAAAATCTCAGTTATTATGCATAGGCAGTTCTTTTCATCAGTAGAAGCGAGCATTTTAAAATAATCATCTGTGATGGTACAGAGCAAATTTAATTTGAATATTAATTCAGGGAGACAGCCTGCCTTAGATTTATTGGTTAAGGTGCTTAAATGGAAGAAATCAGTATCTGGTATATGTATGTGGTGTTGTAAAAAATATATAGAGAAAAAGAAAGATAAAGATAGAGAGATAGACCCAATGAAATATTATCCAATTACATTCCTTAAAATAGTATTATAGGATAAAAGAAGTTAGAAGCAAATACAGATTTTTAGATCTGTAAAGAGAAGTTAGGCACGAAAATATAAAATTTAGTGTATCTGAATGATAAATCAATGTGAATTGTTTTTGCTTATATCAAGAAGGAGGAGTATGGAAGGGGAAGGACAAGCCTGAATTATTAGAAGTTTTGTTTCCATTTTGCCCATTTATACTGCTAGTTCCACAGGAACGAATGCATTGTGATATAAGCACATTTTATGGGAATTTAAATGGGATTTTGAGTTGGATAATAGAATAATCTGCAAGAACCACAATTACATTAACACTAAAAACAATATTTATCTATCTATGCATATATAAGGTATATAAATAAAAATACATAAGGTATATAGATAAAAATCCAAGAATATTTTTTCTAAAATATCGGTTTCACAAATAGCAAACATATGATCATAGTTTGTACTGAGACCAGAGTTATATGTTAATTAATGTTAGCATTGACTACTCAGAATAGGGCAGAGCATCTCTCTCCCTGACTTGTGTTCTGCCAGCAGCAACTTTGTTGTCTTCAGAAAGTCTAGTGATCCACACTCATGCCCACAACACACATACACACTTTACAACTCGTGGTCAGCTTATCTCATCAGGCTCTCAGGCTGTCAGTCCCATGGTGGAAGCTGCTTGTTATAGTTAGACAGGCACTGCTGTTCAATGTTAGGCCTCATACTCCAAGTAGATTCATGGTGGTGCTTCCGGTCACTGAATCCACGCCCTGCAGCTGGGTGTGAGTTTAGCTTAGGCTCCGTCTCTGCTTCAAGACTTATAGAACTCTACCTTCATCAGTGGTCTTACGTGGACATTTATTTTATTCTGTGTCTTCTCAGAGCATGCCTTTCTATTTTATAGGGAAATTTGAGCTTCTCTTGTGTGGAACCCTATACGGTGCCTGTCTTTTTCAATGCTACAAGTTACCTGGAGGTACCCGGACGGCTTAACCAGGACCTGTTCTCAGTCAGTTTCCAGTTTAGGACGTGGAACCCCAATGGTCTCCTGGTCTTCAGTCACTTTGCAGATAATTTGGGCAATGTGGAGATTGACCTCACTGAAAGCAAAGTGGGTGTTCACATCAACATCACACAGACCAAGATGAGCCAAATAGACATTTCCTCAGGTCAGTGAAACCTATTTGACATTTGTTCCTGAAACTGCTGTTGCAATTTCCAAAGCTAATGTTTTGTTTTGTTTTGCGGCTGTTCCGTGCTGAGGATTAGGTTGTAATTCAGATCTTCAAGACAAGTAGTTGTACTATGTGCTGACTGAGTAAGGAAAACTTGGAAGTTGCTGAGAGGGCAAGGCATGAGTGAGGGAAAGTTGGTTGAGATTGGAAAAGCAAAATACATTCCTTACCAATGCTAGCTTATATTTAATAGAAAAATTGCTGTTCTTTTAAGAGATTAATTTATATTTAAACACAAAGAATTTTTTTAAAAAAAAAAACACAGTTGCATCTGGTATCTTTTGACTTTATGAACATTCAAGTACCTTTTACTTATAGTAACAAGATTATACTAATTACAACTTTAAGGAATATTCCACTGCTGGAATCAATTTCAGAATGATCTTGCTAAAATTATGCTAATGTTTGGAAAAGAAAACAAAAGTGAATACAAAGCAGAATGACAAGATTTGTATACCAACTGAAGGAAGACTGGCTTACCAAAAATAGGATAATTGAAAATTTGGCTTTGTAGTGACATGACAAGTGGAAGCTTAGGTGGTATTCTTTCTATTTGAATAGACTTAGCAACTTTGGAATGTGCTTTGATAAATATGGTACAAAGAAAGGTGATATTTTAAATTGAGATGTTATAAGCAAAGAAAAAATAGTCACAATATTGGAATGATACATAGTAACTGTTTTCATCTATTTTTCTTGAGATATTCTTTGTAATCGTCCTCTGTGTGTGTGTGTGTGTGTGTGTGTGTGCATGTGTTTGTGTGTGTGTGTGAAGAACTACTTACAAAAGGGAGATGCAAAGAAAACTAACATTTACTGAACACTTAGTACAGAAGTAGCAGATACTGAAAGAGGTCATGACAGAGAGCTCAATTGGATGACTATGGACTCTGTTTTCTGAATATGCCAGAAACACTCATGACAACCTATGCATATACCTGACATGTTTTCAATCACACTGTGATTTGTGTTCCTCTCATTTCCTCTCTAGGCTGCATGCTCCTTGAGAGCAGGGGCCATGCTCCTTCTTCTGTCTTTAGCATATAGAATAGTACCTATAAGAGGTACTCTAGAGTATTTGTTGAGTTAAATACTCTGACTCTTTAAACTAACAGAATACCCCCTGCTATAGAGCATACATTTTCTTGTAAAATAGGCTTTGTGTTTGTGTGTGGCCTGAATGTATGGTCTATTGCTGAAAAGGATGCAAGGAAGGCATAAGAACTGTTATGTCACAGATGTGCCTAAATTATTAAAATCTAAAGCTTTCGGGAAATACCTAGATATTCACTTTCTCCATTTCCCTTTATTAGTTTTGCTTTTTCCTTGAATGTCCATGGTTGATAAAATCTATCATATTTTCTCACTATATTCTTTTATAAGTATACCTAGGGAGATTTGCAGCAAATAGAAAGTATCTGGAGAGACCAGAAAAACAGATAAAACTAAAAGAAAAGCGAATGTTTAGCACAGTTGAAAAACTCCCACATTACATTCTGTTATGATTAATGATTATTTTCTAATGACTAAATATATAAAAATATTAGTATGGAGGCCTCTCTCCTTGCATTCTCTGAGCAAATGCAATTTGTCTGTAGGTTTCTGTGCAACAGGAGCCAATATATTTAAAAGAATAAGATCTTAAACCTAGTGGTCAATAAACATGTATTAGTTTGATTTTGGTAAATTTTAGTACTCCCAGATACTCTCACCTAATTTAAGCTGTGTTTATTTTGAAAATTAAAGATAGAATTAACAAAGGAAACCAATATGTGACAATTAATTCACCTTAATTATAGTTGCTTAAATATAATAAAAACGAACTGAAGAATTTTTTGTCAATTTAGCCAAGAATCTGTGCAAATAAATTGAAAATGATATGAAATCCAAAGATTTTCATAGTATTACCCTCATATAATCCAGTGAAAACACCTTAATGCTTCAAGCATTTTTTTCTATATACCTTGTGGAAACTAGCTGATCATATTTGAGAAAGATTAGTGAAAAAAAAAAAGAAAATTCAACCATTTAAAAAAATCTATTTTATATTCATTCATTTAATCTAAAAGTACATATGGAAACCATAGAAGATAATTTCCTCTGTCTTTTAATGTATTTTATCTAATTCAACTAAATTATAAATAATTTAGTAAAGCGTCAACACAACGAAAATAGTTAGCTCAAGATTCTAATGTTTGCCTTAACAGAGGGAACTGTATCTATATCATAGCTATTTTACGCTTACCAGCATGAGCATTGAAGAATGTCAGTCCATTTCTCCTTATGTTTAATATTTTGATGGAAATAATTTAGAAAATGCAGAAAATCTAGAAACGAAATATAACGACTGATAACATGCTTTCATACACACACAAAGTAGTGCATTGAGAAGGTAATATAGAGACTCTCAGATACTGTTAATATACTGGTAACTTAGTTTTTATTTAATAAGTTCCATGGTCCAGGATGAAGATTACTCAGTTATATCAAAAACATTTTTTTTCATCTTGGTCAACATTGTTCTTTGAGAATTAATTCAAAATATTAAATACATCTTATAAGTAAAAGAATGTTTAATATATTGCTCACCCTCTCTGTGTATCATTCTTTCCAAGTTGTGATTACTGTTTTCAAGAGTCTCATTAGTAATTGGTAGTAGACTTGACTTACAAAATTCAGTCAAACTCAGTAAGCTTGAATTTGTAGAGTGGGTTATCATTCCATGAAAATATTTTTCAAGTTGCGACATCAACTCTTTCTGATGGATAGCCAAACAACAAACAACAAAAGCCTACATACCTTAATTCAAAATGTTTCACTTTTATCCCACTATATCACTTTCTTTAGGACAGCAGTTACTGATTTATGAATAGACATTTATACATTACTTTTAACTAGGTATAAATGGTAAAAGAAAATAAATCAGGTGCTGAAAAGGGTCTAATGAATAATAGCTGTTCATTATGGGCATAATTTTGTTTTTCTTTTTTGTTGTCATTGTTTTCTATATTGAGTTGGAGTCTTGTTCTATTGCCCAGGCTAGAGTGCAATGGTGCGATCTCAGCTCACTGCAACCTCCGTCTCCCAGGTTCAAGTGATTCTCCTCCCTCAGCCTCCAGAATAGCTGGGATTACAGGCGCCTACCAACACACTCAGCTAATTTTTGTATTTTTTTTTTTTTTTTTTTTGCCAATCAATGAGAGCTTGTAAGGTTGCTGAGGTTGGTTGGCCTTGAACTCTTGGCCTCGCCTTCGCAAGTGCCACAACATCTGGCCAGAGCCACTTTGGGCCCCTAATTTTTGTATTTTTAGTAGAGATCAGGTTTCACCAGATTGGCCAGGCTAGTCTCGAACTCCTGGCCTCAAGCAATCCACCCACCTTGGCCTCCCAAAATGCTAGGATTACAGGTGTGAGCCACTGCGCCCAGCCCATCCTGGGCATAATTTTCATTTTAACTTTACAATTCAAAACCCTAGGGAAGGTGTACCTAGAACTATGTTTTCAAATAATTTTGATCAAAGCATAGTAAGAAAATATTTTATGCCATGCCCAAAATTTACTGACAAAAAATTTAATGAAATAAAACTTATCTTTCTATTTTAGATGCACTGTGATAATTGTGGTATTTTTCTCTTCTTTTACTTTTATCTTTAAAAAAAATGGCATGACACACTATAATGATTTTATGTCCTAAATACAGTTTGGAAAAACTGACCTGCATTCTTTTTCATATTTAAAGTTTTGAAATTTTAAAAACTTTTAGTTGCCTGGAAGTATTAACTCCATCACTCTATGTTGGAAAACTAAATTTATCTTATAGGGCTAATATTATACTATTATGATGGTGGTAAAAAGAAGCATTAATATGCATTACTATTTGATGGGAAACAAAACTCTACCTACTTTTCGAAGTAAGATTTTATTTCAAAATGCCTCAATTTTATGTCACTAAAATACAAATATTTAGGACAATACTCAGTTGTGGTCTGCCAATATTAATAAGGTAATATGATGTGATTCAGCATTTATTATGGTGGGGAGAAAGTGATTTATCTTAACAGTCTCTCACTTATTGGAAAATAATTAACTTCTATCCTTAGATAAACAAAGCCTTTCCAAAAAGCTATTCAGAATATGTCTTGTCCTAAATCAGTTATTTTCTTATATCCAAGTATTGGAACCTCCTTGTTTTGTTAATGTAGGTTTGCTTCAATTTTAGAATGGCTGTTCAGTGTCCATACTGTTTCAAAAACATGTAATCAGCAAAGATTATCTCTGTATGTATTTTCATCTCCAAAGGAAATCTTTTGTGGCCTTGTTTTATTTACTTTGCTTCTTGGTAAAATGTTCTTTGTAAATCATTATGTTCCATTGGGTGTGTGAGGGGAGGAGTGGCAGTTTTCTGTTCAGTGTGTAGCTGGGAGCATGCTGGGAAATAGTTCCCAGTTCAATCTGGGCAAATGTGTTTGGAAACACTCCTGGCACTGTCTATCCTAAGCAATTAAAATATCACAATTTTCAATACTACTCTGGAATGAAAAGGAACTAACTGTTGATATAAGAACTTGGTTGTGCCTCAGAGGTATTATGGTGAACCAAGAAAAGCCAGTCTCAAATGGTCATATACTGTCTGATTGCATTTATATGACATTCTTGAAATGACAAAATTATTGAAATGAAGAACGGATTAATGGTTGCCAGGGACAGGGACTGGAGAGGGTGTGGGGTATCTATGACTCTAAAGGAATGGCATAAGGAGTTCCTCTGTGCTGATGGAACAGTTCTGTTGGATTATAATGATTATGATGTTGATTATAATAGTTGATTATGAGGTTAAGCACATTAATCTATACCTGTGCTGAAGTTGTACGGACCTACATACACACAAATGAATGCATGCAAAATCTGGTGATACTGAATAAAGTTTGTAGTCTAGACAGAAAAAAAAAATCTCTGTTCTTAATTTTGTGAGCATATGGAAATGTAGCCAGCATATTAATATTTCTTAAAAAGTTTATGCCATTTCCCAACATTCAGTGATAATTTGCACCACGAGACATCCTTTTCATCATATAAGAAAAAAGATCTCATTTGAAATACAATTTTTGATGTTTTAGTTGTTTACTGGAAAATTATTATCAGTTCTATGCTAATATTTCAAGATGTCTTAAAATAAATTCTTATAACTCAAAAACTAAATGCTTGGACATTACTACAAACACTTTAAGGGATTTATTATTATATTTTACAGCAAAATACTTGGAGACTTATTTACCAAGGTATATTCTTTGATTCAACTTTAAACCATAATTACTAGAAGCCTTAAAAGATGTCACTTCCCTTTGGTCCATTAAATTTAAGTTATTCTGATGCTAAGAAAATAAAGAAGCACCCAGAGATATTTATCACATCATATGTACAATAACAAAAGTACCTGATAACAAACTACTGAAAATAGACAGGTGATTTTAAAGAAGATATTTTTGTGTGGAATACTATTAAGTCACTATAAATCATGTTTCTTAAATAAAATTTAAAAACATGATAAAATATAATGCTATCAATAAAATTTTTAACAAAAGCTTAAGTAGACTATGACCCTAATATTATTATGAATATAAAAATTTTATTTCATTCTAAATCAGAATGAAATAAAATGAGTAATACTAATGGTGACTATCTCCAATTGGTGGGTTATCAGTCCATTTTACTAATTTTTCGTATATTTTCCCTAATATCTATATTTTCTACAATAAACATCAATAGTTCTTAGAAATCAAAAAAGATATACTATAAAACAATTGATGATAAAGTGATATTTCTGAGAAGTATAAAGCTTAACAATGTTACAAAGGGAAATTAAATAGCATAAGTTATATCAATTTAAAAATTCTAGTTTCCTTACTTAGAAATATGTACAGTCAATTTCTTAAATGTTTAGCCTTAAATAACAAGCTTCAACAGAATTAAAATTACATTTGCATACAAATAGAGAGTTTTATATACAGGTGCAGAAATTTGGGGGTTGTGTCTATAATGTTTCATTATTTGAAAATATTCATAACTCATTCTGAACAAATCTCCTACCATTTATGAAATTTTAAAACTATTTTTTAGCATGGATAAATAACTAGACAGATAAGTAGATGGTTGGCAGATAGATAGATAGACAGATAAAAGCATTTTCCCTTAAAACTATTGCTGGCTATCAGATAACAATATATTTCTTTTTTATTAATAAATAAAAACTTTGAATAAACCAATAAATCAAATCACTTTATTCCCAAATAATCTACATACACTATAATTCTACAAAAGAAGTTGCTGAAAAATAATTTTTAGATTGTTGTACTTTTTGATGGGCTTGTAGATATCTAAAAGTTTCCAGTAAACTCAAGTCCATAATCTTAAGACACGAAAGATAAAATATGGCTCTGTATTCTTAGGGGGAAAACAGAGCCTATGAAATTCTGATTGTTACAACACTGCACTCACTTTAATCAGGAGCCTACAATTGAGCTGGAAAGGAATAGATTCTATTGTTTAGTGGATCCCAAAAGTGAAGTAGATAAAGACCTGAGTTCTAGATCAAAATAGATAGATAGAAATAAAATACGTTTGGACATATTTACAACACATTTTGTTGATTTTGTTCCCCCAAATTCACAAACAAACTTGCTGTGAGAGCCACATGGTACCAGGTAAAAGACATTAAAGTGAATGGTATGTTGTTCCTGGGAGGCTTCACTCAGCTGACTTTTCATTGTATTTCAATTTCCAATGTGGTTGTACCATCATCATGCCAACTGAGGAAATCCACCTTTAATTACACTTCAGTACATGCTGGTGCACATTTTACATCAATAGAAGCATTATAGTGCAGAATAAAAGAAAAAAAAAGGATTGGGAGAGAACTTTATGATATTAAATATTGACTTATTATTTAGAAAGCTAGAGGGACATTTTAATTTATCATCACACTCCAGGATACCATTTTCTTTCTAGTTTCTGCAAGATTTCTGAGCCCTTTAAAATGTTCTGTGCCTTTTTCAGGAAGATGAATAAAACATGTTGTGTATATGTGTGTATAATAATTTTTTTAAATTACAAGGAAGAAGGTAAAGTTTTAGTAAATTTGATGGATGAAATGGAGGCAAAAGGTGCCAATGTGAACCAGACCGTGTTTCAAAAGCTTCAGTTTACTGTACAAATAAATCAAAGATAAAAAAAAATAGGATATCACTAGTTGAAACTAAGAATAAGAATAGACTATGAAAGAATAGCAAATAACATAGTCCAGGAACTCCAAAATTAATATATGCATGTAGTTGAAGCTTCTAAGACAAGAACAGGGAGGAAATAGACGCAAATTAACTTTGCTGAAAAGCCAGTATATTTCTCCTTTAACAGATAATGTATGTACTTACCATGCACAGCATGATGTTTTGAAATACAAATACACTGTGGCCCTTAACCTTTCATTTAAGTGTAAGGGCTGAAACTTCATGTAAGGTTGAAGCTTCCATAGTGGATAAACGAGTAATTGGTAAGTTTAAGCAATAAGGATTTATAGAGTAGAGATATATCTAAGTCAACTTTAGATATTTTTGCAATTATCTAATTTAGTTTCAAATAGTTAACAAAATAAATAATGTTGGCATGAAATAATCAGGGATTATTTACCTTTATAATCAGAAAAACACAAAGCAGTAATCGGATTGGATCCTCCGCCAAACCACTCACCACTCCCCTCATTAACCTCATGTTGAGAATTACCAGGGATGATTAATTGACCAGGAAATTCAGACTGTGAGATAGCATCATTGCCTAGCATCTACCTTCCCCCACATCCCCACCTTTAATTTTTAAGTAATTTGGGAAGAATTTAGGCTCATTGGGTTATCTGTTACCTGGTTGTAACTAGATGTGTAAACCAGCCTTCTTGGCAGAGGGATTCTACAGATTCTGTGAACCTCTGAAAGTGGCTCAGGATCAGCTGAAAGAATTGACTCCATTGGAAACTCAATATCATTATTAGCCACATATATTTCTTATTCTCTTTCCTTTGTTCATCAACATTTTCACCAGAAAATTTTGGAGGACTCATTCTACATGTTTATAAAGTAGTTAATTTTGGTAAACATAGTGTCAGGAAATAATTATAGTTTTGGCCCCATCTGCAATCATAACTACATCTTATGACTTATTTTATTTGGATACATTTCCCTTGAGGCTTTTCTTATTTGTTTGTTTGTTTGTTTGTTTATTTATTTATTTATTTATTTATTTATTTATTTATTGTACTTTAGGTTCTGGGGTACATGTGCAGATCATGCAGGATCATTCCATAGATCCATACATGGCAAGGTAGTTTGCTGCCTTCATCCCCCCCTTCACCTATATCTGGTATTTCTCCCCTCATTATCCCTCCCCACCCTTCCCACTCCCACTGTCCCCCCCAGCCCCTCCTACTGACCACAGTGTGTGATGCTCCCCTCCCTGTGTCCACGTGTTCTAGTTGTTCAACACCCGCCTATGAGTGATAACATACAGTGTTTGGTTTTCTGTTCTTGAGTCAGTTTGCTGAGAAGGATGGTTTCCAGATTCATCCATGTCCCTGTGAAGGACACGAACTCATCCTTTTTTATGGCTGTGTAGTAGTCCATAGTGTATATGTGCCACATTTTCTTTATCCAATCTATCGATGATGGACATTTGGGTTGGTTCCAGGTCTTTGCTATTGTAAACAGTGCCTCAATGAACATACAGGTGCATGTGTCTGAGGCTTTTCTAACCTGAGGACAGACCCTACTTCTAGGAACTAAAATTCTGTGCTATTTTTGAGTTCTCTTCTCCCCAGTCAGTGCTTTTTTCCTTTCATTTATTCTCTATGATTCAGTTTTACAGTTACAGTTGGCCTTGATTCTTACTGTAGCAGTTAGTAGACTCTGGTATTTTCTGAAAGATACTGATAACCTACCTAGATGTCTGGTCTCTCTATAATCACTTCTAGTCTTTCTTCTAGTCTTTCAAGGCTTTCTGAGATTCCTTCTGAGATTGGATTCCTATTGTTGAACCTCCGTCCAGAGGCCAAGATCTTGGTGCTGCTAGATATATGAACCTGCTGCCAGTTCCCTGCCTGGATAGAGTACTGCTCACCTCTGATTTCCCAGGATTCTCTCCTTTCCTCATTCCAATGTTCTGCTATTTTATTTATAACCCTCACATGGTTGGCTTGATCATTCTAGGTCATAACTTCCTCTTGCCTACGAATATTGCTTACCCCTCTGGGCATGAGTTTTAACTACCTTCCAATCTCAAATACTTCTATCAATCCTGTGCGCATCTGTACCAAATCTCAGTCACCCCCGTGTTCATTATCATCAAATTCCTATCACTTCTTGGCATGCAAATCTATCATGTAGTGTACCAGGGAAAATTACAAGTGGAAAAGTAGTAAAGTTCACAGAGTTCCCTAAGATTTTAGCTTTGGTTGAGCATAGCTTGTCAACTAATACCATGGTCAAGATCCTAGGAGTGATAGACCTGCATCTATAATACTGTACATAATTTTAGGGGCAGAGGCCAGGAAAGTTTTCCTGTTAGAAAAGGAGAGCCTCTGGAGCTCATTGGCAGACATCAGGCAACTTCTCTTTTGTGCTCCCTCAGATCTGCTGAGCTAGCTCCCTGCTGTACTGCTATAAAGGCTGAAGAGAATGAGATTCTGGGGACATCCAGATGTGTCTATCTTCTAACCCTAAGATGACAGTGACAACTCTATAATAGATAACAGCTATTGAATGTATTGAATGCTTACAATATACCTGTCACTGTGCTAAAGCCTCACCAGGTCTCTTCCAGCTAGTGAATAGAAGAGCTTTAAAAAGAGCCCAGAAATTTTCTTAGCATGCCACACAAGAACATGCCACACAAGAGCCCAGAAATTTTGAATCTAAAGTTAGTACCACCCTTGGCCACTCATAGTCTCATAGTCATAACGTCTCAAACGTCTCATAGTCATGCAACAGTTTGGTGTTACATGATCACATAGGATCAGGTACTATTGAATATGACAGATGTGAAATATTTGTTGAAGGCAGAACCTGACATCAATGATGTCCTTATCATGTCCATTTGAGATTCTCACAGGAGCATTTTAAGCAATCTCCGTTATTGTTCTAATTTTTCTCCCATATTATGAAAATTTCTATTTCTAAAATATAGAAATGTTAATTCAATTATTTTCCATCACTAAAGGATAAGTCCTGATTTTTTAGTATGTCACAAAAGAATATGCACAAACTAAGCTCCACTGGAGTATTTGGCCTCATTTCTCCTACTTTGCATCATAGTGATGACGGTCCGCTCCCTGACAAGGATTTCCTTCTCTATATTCCAACCGGGCAAACTGCCACTTATCATTTATTGTCCAATTTTAGTATGCTTTCCTTCCCCAAACCCCGGGAAACAATCTACCATCCTTTAGTACAGCACCTTGTATCTTGAATAAATTATTTTTTGTTACATTTTACATCACATACTCCTCCACTGTATGTCTTCTTCACATCTGTACTCCTAACACCACTCATTTGTCAGAAAATAGGCAATCAATACTTTCAACTTTGCTTTTTTGGTCTGATTTACACTTAGACTGCTGCAGTTTCCTTGCTCTTCTCTCTGCCTCTCTAAACAAGTCCATTCCATACATTTTCTCCTGATTAAAATTCGAAAATGACTATTTCCACTGAGTCATGTTCCCATTCAACAATCTTTCATGAACCCCCAAGTTTTAAAGATGACCTCACATGTCCTCTGCAGAAAGCCTGAATACCAATTCCATGGCGATCTCAAATCCTTTACAAATTCTAAATTATCTTATTGTATACATTTGTTTGACATGATGTATAACATCATTCAGACATTTTATTACTCTGTTTGAAAATACTTTGTCTTCTAAAATTTTTAAGAACGATAATCTCACTCTTCCTTTGCCTGTCCACCTGACGTTAGCACAATGTATTACTTGTGGCATGTTTCTAAATACCCAGTTGATTGATTTTTTTAAGTGAACTGATATCAAGATGTTATAAACTGAAACTTTACAATTATGTTATCTACATCAGTTTATATAAATCAAATTCATTATAAAAGGAGGGCAGAAAATATCTCAAAGGAAATAATTGCTTAACTGTGGGAGGCTAATGTGTGTGAAATTGATCAGGACTTAAATTTTAATTTGATACTTTTATAGTAAGAGTTTTTTTTAAAAAGATATTAAAGCCTAGAGCTGTACTGGGTAAACTATTTCAAAAATAAAATGAAAGTGTGTGTACATTTGCCAAAAAAATATTCTCAAGAGGATGACATGAAGTAAAACCTTGAAATTAGTCATATTCCCTTTGTATTTATTTTTTTTCATGCAGAATACAAAAAATAAATGTGCATGATTAAAATTAATTTAGTTTTATTCTTCAGCCTTGGGAATGCATTTGATATGATTCACTCCAGAGAAAAATAAGAGAATAAAAGTTTTTGGACCTTCTACTTAAGATCTCTGATCTCTAGTCAGTTCTATACTTGAATAAAACAGAGACTGTCCATTTATGGTAGGAGTCTAGTCTGACTTGCTTTGTTAAGAGAAATGGCATCTATTGATGATCAAATCACGTTGTCTCTGAAGTCTTCTATTTGAAAACTCCAAGCAATAAGATTATTGTTTAGAAAACCAAGCAATAAATCTTAAATGTTAGAGTAACTTTATATGAGACACCATGAGTGGACATGGAGGAGTAAATCGCATTTCTACCATTCTTCCATCCCGACCCCAGCACATTTATCTTAGGTTCACCTAAGACCATACAGCATGTACTTACTACACTTCCAGCACACTTTATTCAGCTATGATGACGGAACAGAGCTAACACATTCTCAACTTGTACCACATATTCTTTATAATGCAATCTTCTACAAGGAAATGTGAAATCTGGATCACATGTAGATCTACAACAAAATACAGCAATTCCTACCATTTCTAATTTCCTTTTGTTCTCTTAATGAAGCCATGACAAATAATACCGGCAAGTAAGGAGAAGAAATATTGAGGGAAGAATCCTTTATAGCAGTGGTTCTCAGCCTGTAGTGACTCTGACCCCCAGGGGATGTTTGAACATATCTGGAAAGATTTTTGGTTGTAATAACTGAAGAGAGAGGGGTAGGTACATTTCTAATCCTTTTTCTCCAAAAAGCTACTGTATCCTATTTCATGAAGGATAATCAGTGCCATCGGCATACATAGCAAATGGTTTGTTCATAAAAAACCTTAATGAGAGAAATAAACCCTTGATAGTCTCTATAAGAATTATTTCTACTGGGAAACTGAAAAAAAAAAAGAGGGTGTTCTATGTGTATTATTTTACTGCCCAGAGCAGTTTTGTAATACACAATGAGTTTATTACATAGAATAACCAATAGGTATCAGTATTGGAAAAAAAAAGAAAACCCTAAAGAATGTGAGCTCTATTCCTGAACGTGAGTGCATTCTCAGCAACGTTGTGTGGCTGATAGGTATTGTGTGAGTGACTGGGTGTGTGCAGGCATACATGCATACTTAAAAAAAATCCTCTAATCTTTGATGAAATTAAAACCTTAAAATTCAGTAATTTTAATTGAGTGCTATAATGTCTCCATTTGTCACGTTTGAATGATTTAGAATAGAAGAGATTAAATCAGTAAGATGATATGACATTAGACAAGTCAGAATTATAGCTCATCTAAAGCTTGTATTCAGTGTTTGATTTCTTTCATTCCTCTTCTCAAACATTTGCATATTAACTGTTAAGCAACAAAATATAGCAATTCCTACCATTTCTAATTTCCTTTTGTTTTCTTAATAAAACTATGACAAATCATACAGGCAAGTAAGGAGAAGAAATATTGAGGGAACAATCTTCTACAGCAGTATTTCTCAGCCTCGAGTGATTTTGACCCCCAGGGAATATTTGGAAATATCTGACAATTTTTGATTGTCACAACTGAAGAGTTGGGGGTAGGATGTTACTGGCACATAATGAATAAAGGCCAAAAATCCTAATGAATATCCTGCAAAGCTCTGGAGAGTACCCACCCACCTGCACCTCCCACCGAACAAAGGTTTGTCACCAAATGTCAATAGCATACAGGTTGACAATTCTGATCTGAAGGAACTCCTCTATGGCATTCAGGAAGCTGAGTGCCCCAAGGGGAGAAGCCTAGACCCCCATCCCACCCCACTCCAGGGACTTCCATTTTCCACCATATGCAATAACAAGTTAACAAGTTTAGACAAGCTAATTCCTGAGGTCCCTTTTAGGATCATTTAGAGCTTTTCTCCTCTTTTATCATTTTGCTCTGTGTTGTTACAGTTTCTTTTTTTCCTTTCCCAATATACACACTTTGAAGAATCCCAGACTCCTTTTTTTGGTTTTCACTTTTGCTTTCTTTGTGGAAATTTTGCACTTCAAAGCAATGAAGAGACATTGTCAATTTCTCTTAGGTATGGTCAGAATAAAGCATATGATAAGGTAGTTCTCCTGGTACACGCTTTTTATGTACTATTCTAAGGCATATTTTGTTGTTTCCTACAAATGTCAAGCTCTATTTTTCTAAATATTTGACTCTCTAGTACATTGCATCACTATGACTTTTTCCTACTGTTTTTATCATTAGTAGATGCTAATATAAATTATGCCTCTTTGTGTGACTTTGACATGAGGCAGCAGATCATTATTGCAATGGTCAAAACAACAGATTACTAATATTAGGTTGAATTGTTATGAAAATTTATATTATAGCATGAGAAAAAAAATGAGATGCGAAAAGAGCCTTAACTAACATGTTAGTTAGTCAGTCTGTAAAGTGTGTTCTAGGGTCTCCTTCTGCACTTTCTTGTTCTCTGTCTCTCTTCTCTGCTCACCTGCTTAGTCTGCCATACCTTGCTCTAAAGAGGCACCCACCATTTGCCCCAGCAAGCCACCCAGCCTATGGAACAGAGTGACAAACAGCTCCACTTTGCTCAGATCTGGGAGCAAGCCATGGCCCTGGCCCAGAGGTCCATGGGGGCCACAAGCTATGACCTGGACAGTCCCTACAATTATAAAATACTACCAATAAAGAAAACTCTTGTGAAAGCAGACATTCAGATAGCTCGCTCTTCTGGGTGTTACAAACCAGAAACTCCATGTTCTGGCTTGTCTGCAAAACAGTTTATAATAGTTGACGATTAGAAAGAAACGTTGGTGTTACACTGTTTAATTTAAGCAAAGAAAAGTTTGAAGTTAAAAAAAAGTGATCCAGTTGCATATCTCATTTGTGAAATGAATTTTTTATCAAAATACAGAAGAACACTGAAATGGGTTCAGAATAACACTGAATAACACTGAAATGAGTTCAGAAAATTTGGGTTTCATTGGAAACAATTAAAATGTATTCCAAGAACAGAAAATGAGAATGTGTAGCTTTTTCTTAAAGAGGAAGAATTTCTGCTTAGAATGGTTTGATGTTTTCCACTTCTGTAAACTTATTCACTTTACTTTCTAAAAAATTACATCTTCTTGTGATCAAAAAAAGAGTATTTTTATTGGGATCATTTAGAAGCTTAATTTCTTGTTTTCCTACAATTGATGATTGTGTGTATTCATCTATTTTCACACTGCTATGAAGAAATACTGGAGACTGGGTAATTTATAAAGAAAAGAGATTTTGGGCCGGGTGCAGTGGCTCACGCCTGTAATCCCAGCACTTTAGGAGGCCGAGGAGGGTGGATCACGAGGTGAAGAGGCCGAGACCATCCTGGTCAACATGGTGAAACCCCGTCTCTACTAAAAATACAAAAAAATTAGCTGGGCATGGTGGCGCGTGCCTGTAATCCCAGCTACTTGGGAGGCTGAGGCAGGAGAATTGCCTGAACCCAGGAGGCAGAGGTTGCAGTGAGCCAAGATCATGCCATTGTACTCCAGCCTGGGTAACAAGAGCGAAACTCCATCTCAAAAAAAAAAAAAAAAAAAGGGTTTTCATTGACTCACAGTTCCACATGTCTGGGGAGGCTTCAGGAAACTTACAATCATGGCAGAAGGCAAAGGTGAAGCAAACTTGGAACTTTTCACATGGCAACAGAAGAAAGAGATAAAGTAGTGAAGGAGGAAGAACACTTTATAAAGTCATCAAATCTAGTGAGAACTCACTCACTATCACCAGAACAGCATGAGGGAAACCACCCCCCTGATCCAATTACCTCCCACTGGGTCTCTTCCTAGTCATGCAGGGATTATAGGGATTATAATTCAAGATGAGATTTGGGTGAGGACACAAACAAACTGCATCAGTATATAAATCTGCTTTGTGGTGACATAATGCAAACAGTTTCTTTTTAAAATAAAGTGTACATCAACTACATATACAAAGAACCTGTATTATTTAATTCAATAAATGATACCTTCTCAGCAAACAAAACAAAAACAAAGTGTGTCCCTTAGAGATGTAAGTGGGAGACAACTGTGAAGGCATGATACAGCAAAAAGAGTCAGCCCTGAACACCTTTGCCCCTCCATGGTTCAGCTTCCTCTGCATGGAGTGTAGTCAGGATGATCTTGCATCTTCTCTCCGTAATCAGCTTAGAAGTTCCTCTTCCTTGTCTGGGCATGGTGGCTCATGCCTGTAATCCCAGCACATTGGGAGGACCAGGTGGGTGTTTCACAAGGTCAGGAGGTCGAGACCAGCCTAACCAACATGGCATAAACCCCAGCTCCACTGAAAATGCAAGAAAAAAAAATAGCCAGGTATGTTGGCCTGTAATGGCAGCTACTCAGGAGGCTGAGGCAGGAGAATCATTTGAACCCAGGAATTGGAGGTTGCAGTGAGCTGAGTATACAAGAGTATCCCTTAAGAGCAATATTCTAACTTTTGTTAAAAGAAAAGAAACAAACGTACAGTTGAGTGTAGTTGAGAATTACAAAAAAAGGAATAGAAAAAAAAAGTAATAAACCTAAGCAGGCAACTACATCATAGGAAATTCACAACATGGACCTTGACTAAGTGCAAGGCAGAATTGTAAGTAGCGTAAAAATTATTTTCCAGCATCTACTGCTTACTAATTTTATGGAAGGCTCAGACAGAGAGATACTAATTTCACTGAATAGAGAAAACCTCGGCTAATGCTATTTGAAAACTGGGAAATACTGTTACATGCATATGAATTATGAATGTTGATTTATTGTCTACTACTTGTTCAACCCCTTGCTCACCACTCTTTACGAGAAATCTGCACAAAATAGTGAAAGTGCAAGAAAACAAAACCATAAAACAACAAAGTAGGTTAATGATTAGATTGCATAATACAGAAAATAAACTGGAACTACTTGGAATTACTATGGAGGGGAGATGGAAGGATCAGATGAAACCTAAAAAGAGCCCCAAAGGACTGTAAAGTAATAGAATATCAGCCAAGGCATGTTTTTAATGAAAACCAAGAACCAGAAAGCTCAGAACTAACATCAACAAAGGGGCACTTTGTGACAACTAGGTGGTGCTTGATATATTTTACCTCGCATAATTGTCACAACCAATTATGAGATGTATATAATCATTCTTTTGTAAGGAGAAGGCCAAAGCTTAAAAGGTCACACAGGCTGGGTGCGGTGGCTCAAGCCTGTAATCCTAGCACTTTGGGAGGCCAAGGCGGGTGGATCACGAGGTCTAGAGATCAAGACCATCCTGGTCAACGTGGTGAAACCCCATCTCTCTTCAAAATACAAAAAATTAGCTGGGCATGGTGGCATGTGCCTATAATCCCAGCTACTCGGGAGGCTGAGGCAGGAGAATTGCCTGAACCCAGGAGGCGGAGGTTGCGGTGAGCCGAGATCGCGCCATTGCGCTCCAGCCTGGGTAACAAGAGCAAAACTCTGTCTCAAAAAAAAAAAAAAAGGTCACACAAATTCTCCTCTAAGTTTTACAGAGGCAGAGTTGGTACTTGAAATGAATTTGGCTTTATTTTTAAACTCCTGTGCTTTCTAGCACTTCATGCTAGTGAAAAACAGTGAAGTGGCAAATCTTCCAAAAGCCAGGGAAAATGTTAAGTAAGTAGGCAACTGGTACAAGGGAAATGATAAGCATGAGTTTACTCTTTTGTAAGCTTAGGCAGTAAAAAAAAAACAAGTGAGAAATAGGCAGACAAAACCATAATAAGGTCACATATATCTAGCATGCAAGATACTGAATAAAACAAATAGCCAAATAGAACTAAATATAAAGTATACTTTTTGTCAGCTAATCCCTAGAAATAACTTAAAGATGGCAATAGAAATATTCACATCTTGTTTGGGCAATTCAGAGAAAAGTCTACTTTAATGGACTGAAGTTTAGTATTTCTATTCTTTACTTCACTTTCACCTGTGTAAACGTAATTCTTTTGTTTCTTTGCCAGTCATTTTATGGAAAACTTTTTCTAAAAGATAAAAACAAAACCAAAAATATATATATATATGCATACATAAAACATACTTTTTATTTAACATGTATTTGGCAGTCTGTTTTGTTTGCAAATCCAAAAGGGGATAGTTCCTTTCAGGGATTTTTTTAATGTGTTACTTCAATATGTTTTCACTGCTCCTGAGTACTTGCAACCACAGCAAAGAGCTGGGAAGAGCATCTGGGTCTATCTTTGGCGTTGATGCACTGATGTGGAAATGGAACTGCCTTTGGAAAGCCTTCCTTGTTAATTGATAAGTTTGGATGTACTTTTGCATCCTAATTCCTTTTCCCTGATCTAGTTATAGAAAAACTGTGCTACCTTGTACTTTAACCAATGGAAAATAATAGGAAGCATCATGTCTTGTGCCCCCGAATGTGTATTTTGAATTTGATGATTACAGCAGTGCTGACATAGCCAATACCCAGCCTACACAGTTTATAGCAAAGATAATGACTCATGTACATAAGAGATTAAATCTGCTTCTGCAAACTACATAGTAATCTGGTTCTATTCAAAAATTTTTATAATCAGAAAAGCACCTAACTATTCATTGGTGGTGTTATCTTCCTTTTGCTTGCCTAAATAACTAAAATATATTGACCAATAAATTAGAAGCAAGAGGTTGTAGTGATTGATTACATAGACACTAGAACCTGAATGCCTAGGTTCAAATCTACTATATACATACATACCTATCAACTATACTTAATTTATCTGTGTCACAGGTTTTCTCTTTGTAAAATACTATAATGGAGCTAATAATAGAATCTGACCTCTTAGGCTAGCTACAAGAATTAGGTGTGAAATGATTAGGAGGGTAACTGGCTCTTGTAAGTGTTAGACTTTTTGTTGTTGTTATGTTATTGGTACTGATCTTGTGGTGGGGAGGGAGGGGTCTAATCAGGCTGGTGGGAAAAATTTCAGTTATAAAGAATATACACAAATACTTTTGGAAGCCCTGAGGGTTTTAATTACAATACTTGGCTGAAGGCAGTCTTGTCCCCTTAGTTAAATAAATTAGAGTAGAAAAAAGGAATGTGGGGAGTTTATCTAACTAACTTGTTTACTCACATCATCCTAAAACTAATCTTTAACCTTTCAGAGACCAGATGACTTTCTCGGGGGAAGGGTAACCAACTTTATCACCCACAAACAGTGTTTACTTTAGGCCCAGAACCTGGCCTTTAATCTTTACACTTTAGTGGTGTTGACTCAAAGCCTTGTCATTTAATGTGTACTGAAAAAAGGCCGGGAAGGCCAAGGAGTTGGGGCCAGTGGCCATTAACTCCTTCAAGTGAGACACCAGAGACACCACTAACCCACTCTTTCACAGTATTCTGTGTTTGAGCGAATTGATTCATCTGTCATTGAGTCAGGGTCTACAGGACAGACCCCCACAATCTTGGTATTATGAAAACAAAAAGGACAATAATCAGTACTTCAAGTAATGTGTTTACAGTATAGTTGAGGTGATAACGAAATAAATGAACATTTAACTTATCATATGTGTTTAAAAACATTAGTATATTTGATGGCAAAATAACCAGTTTAGAATGCCATGTTATTAGACAAATGTATACTGTAAACATTGTGTTTAAATTATGCTTAAATCTGGAAGAGCCAGGATTTCTCTTCCAAGAAAGTGCAGTGTCAGGAGGTAAAGAAATTAATTCAAGGAGAAGATCTGAGACTCCTAAGATGCCAAAAAAAATTCAGAATTATCCACTAGGTGAAATAACATTCATAATGATATTGATAAGAGAAAGCAGTTTCTATGGTGTGGTAAAGGTGAAACCTGTATAAAGTGGTTTTAATTGAAAAAGAGAATAAGCAAGATAAGAAGAATTAGAGACGGAGTTATAAAAAAATTGAATAAAAAATCATAAAAAATTAGGATAAAAAAATCTTACAGATCAGAATATTCACTGTATTATTTAAAATGGGTAAATTGGGGCTCAGTGTTAAGAGATCAGCCTAGGATTATGTGGCTATGCACCGACATAACCCAAAGCATGGAAGTCTGATTTTCATTCCTGGGCTTTTTCCATTGGTCCATGCTGGCTTTACAAATTGAGATCAAGGGTATCAGTGGGGATCAGTGTGAAGCTCTGTAGCACTTTTACAATTCAGCTGGGTGAGGGAGGAAAGGCATTTAAGAAGTAAAAGCATGAAGATAGGTATGCTACCATCTCCTCCTGAAAAAAAAAAAATGTAGGACATCATTTGAGGGAAGCAGAGACTTTTCATGGAGACTGAGTGGTTACACAAGTTTCTACACTCATGTAACAAATATTTACTAAACATTTTCTCTATGTTAAACCTACTGTGTTCTGGGCATTTAATATAAATCGAGGAACAAAAAGATTTCTGAACTACAGAGAGCTTAAACTGTTGTAGAAGTAGACACACATAGCTTATAATTTTAATATATAAATAAAGTATATAGAAATTATATAGAATGTTAGAAGATGATCAAATGAGAAGTACCATGGAAAAGAAAGAAGTAGAATAAGAGGGATTTGGAGTGTAGTTGGGGAGGGCCCTTAACTGTTCAAAACACATCAGCATAAACCTTGTAACAAAGTTGATGAACAATTTTAAACAGATGTGTGAGTTAGCTAAGTGGATATCTGGGGGAAAAAACATTCCAGGCAGAGAGAAAAGCCAAAGCTAAGGCCCAAGGATAGGAGCCTGCCTTAAGTGTTTGAAGCACAACAAAGAGTATATGTTTCCAGAACAAAAGTGAATGATGAGAGAATAGTAGCAGAACAAAGGTAATGCAGTGAACAGCACATGTAAGGCTGAGCACACTGATGTCCACCTTGAAAATGCTGACTTTCACTCTTCGTGAAATTGAAAGCAACTAACAAGATTTGAGCATTGATGTGATATTATCTGTTTCACATTGTAAAAGATCATTCTGATTCTGTGTTAAAAGGTAGATTTTCAAATCCAGGTATAGAAACTGAGTGTTGCTAAGTCCAGTTGAGAGTTGATTGTGTGGTAGTAGAAGAAAAGTTAAAGTGTTGAGAAGTGGTTGGATTCGGAGTATAAGTTGAAAGCAATTTCCTGAGGGACTGAATATGCTGTGTAGGAGAAAGAGAAGAGCCAGGATTTCTCTTCCAAGAAAGTGCAGTGTCAGGAGGTAAAGAAATTAATTCAAGGAGAAGGTCTGAGACTCCTAAGATGCCAAAAAAAAATGTAGAATTATCCTAGGTGGAAGAACATTCATAATGATATTGATAAGAGAAAGCCGTTTCTATGGAGTGGTAAAGGTGAAACCTGTATAAAGTGGTTTTAACTGAAAAAGAGAATGAGCAAGATAAGAGGAATTAGAGACAGAGTACAACCATCTCATATGAGACATTGGGCATAAAAGAAATGAGAAGTGGAAGGGGAAATTTAGGATGATTATTTTTCAGTTAAATTAAAGAGAGTATACGTTTGACAATGGAATCATCCAATCGGTTATACGAAATTATGAAGTACTTTTAATCTTTTCTGAATTGTTTAAAAGAAGTATGGATTTTTACCTCAAATTTTAAAAACACTGAAATTTACTTCTTTATGATAAGCAATTGTAGACACTGATAGATAACATTTGCTAACTTTTAAATAGTCTTTCATTTTCTATATTAATTTTAGTGCATTCTAGTCTCTAAGAAATTGCAGTCTGTCCTATTTCTTAGGCCTGAAATGTAAAATTCAGTGCCTCATAACCAGCATCACAAAGCAAAATATAGGAGAAGTGATGAATTGAGAGACAATGGTTTGTTATTTGACTAAATGTGTCATATATGTCTTTGGTCCATTGATAGGTTAAAATTCTGTAGAATTGCCACTTTTCATATTCTACAAATTGATGAACCCAAAAAAAGATTCTAGTATCATTTGTGTGAATTCAGCACCTACTGTATATATGTGAAATGTACTGAATAAACACAGAAATATATGCTGTATTCTCATTTCTGACTTTTAAATAAACCTCACAAAGGCTTTACTTCATTTGCCAGAGAAATATCAATGCAATATTGCCAAATACATTAAAATGGTTTTTGTCCTTCTCTTAGGCATTCTCACCTAACTTTTCTTGCTTTTGCTGCATTGCATAAACCCTGTCTATGCACAGTGTGCTCTGAACCCTTCAATGTGCTTTCACTGATGTCACCTCATCTGAGTTTTAAAAGAGTTTTGAGAGGCAATGAGAAAAGGTACAGCTCTTTTAGGAGGGCAGTGCAAGGGTATGTCAAGGATTGTCAAGGATATGATAGAGAAGTCTTTTGTATTTGGGACAGATGACCTTTACAGTTCTTGCACAACCTCGAGCTGTAATGACTGGACTGATCATGTGTATGTCCTCATCATATCGTGTACCAAAAACGAAAGTAATTATGACATCTTCCTAGAGATCATTATTTTTACCTTCACATTAGTATGGTTATAATCATATGTCACCTTTGATATCATGCAACCATGAGCCCTATGTAGAGAATCGCAAGAAAAGAAAATACTTGTGCTTTTTTTTTACCACCATATCCACATTTCTGCTTCATTAAAAATAAAAAAAAACCACCCCAAAACAAAACAAAACAAAAATCCAGAAATGTCAGAAAGCCCATATCCTAAACCCACCTGGCTTCACTCTCCATTTGTCTCCAGACATGGCTTTTTGATGCCCTGATAGTAGCCCAAGGAAACAGAATATTTTCAAGAAACTCAACAGGAGTGACCTTCACTTATTACTTCATTGACATAGATTTCTTGGTAACCAAGGAAGGCTCTCCAAGGCCCCCCCCCAGGTCCCCAAAATGTAATCGTAAACACATGATGCCAGGAACATTCACATTAGACCATGATAGTAGCCCAAGAAAACAGAATACTTTCAAGAAATTCAACAAGAGTGACCTTCAATTATTGCCCCATCGGCATATATTTCTTAGCAGGAACACTCTTCGTGACACCCCAAAATACACTCAACATTGATGCTAGAAACATTCACGTTAGAGCACTGTTTCTTTCCATGGTCATGATGAGGCTTTTGACCCCTGTTGAAATGCCAATATTTCTGGAAGAAGTTCCACATCTTATTCCCTGAGACCCAATTTTGATGTGAATATTGGGTAAGAAGTAACCAGGAGGAAGAGGCTACTGAAAAGAGAGGCAAAGAAGATAGCCTGAATGGAAACAAACATAACTGTTGTGCAAAGGCCAGTGCCTGCCCATAGATGTGCTTTCTCAGAGCAGTTGTTATGTTTCTTTTCATCCACGAGGGTCGAGCCACTTCCTCAAAGACACTCTTCAGCAGTCACGGCTCATCTTCATTTCTATGATCGCACTCTGCTCATTTCCTTCAACATCTATTTTAATAATGTGCAAGGGTCTTGTAATTTTCTTTGTTTCTTATTTATCTCTATCACTATATAAACTTTTTGGGAATTAAACTCCAACATCCCTGGTTTCTCAGTTTTTTTTGCAAGATCCTAGCCCAGTGCTTGGCACAGATATATGTGCTGAATGTACTTAGCTAGATGGATGAACAAATGAATGAACAGATAGTATGAATAAGTGCCATATACTTTTTATTCTATCCAGATTCCAATGTACCATATTTATCAGAAATGATACAAAAATTATTAAACTTTAATTCAAATGGGTATATTCCTATTGATGTTTCTATTATGAGTAATTCAATTAGTAGCACATAGTGGGACATTATATTGATTTTTTTAAGGGATTTAATAATTTCACATTAAATAAGCAATAAAAAAAACAATTTATATGCTTTTCATGTTCTAAAGAAGTAATAAAAACACTCAGCTAAATGACAATTTAATAAGTGAAGTTTCATTTGCAAATCTCTCATTTCTTTGTGTTCACACTGACATAGTCTTCTGTTTCCCTCTCACCAGTGACTTCTTATCTTTAGTTTAAAATGGAAAAGTGATTAAACATGTCAAAACAAATAACTCTGCATTTTAGGTTTTCAAATAAATTAAAATTTCATGGACCTCTTGAAAACAGTCATATGGAAATATCTAATAATAATGACATAAGCTGCTAATGGAGCAAGTTTCCACCAAGCTTACAAAATACATTTAATGATTTTATAAAGCCATTTTGAATGATAGCTGACAAAAAATTAAGTTCAGTTCATTCCTGATAATGCTATTTCTGATACTAGTTCTTCAGTGGCTTTATTCTGCACCGTGGATTACATTCATAACAGGAACACACACTGACTACATTTATGAAAAGGAACTACTTTTCACATGGCTAGGTTAAATCACATCTTATCCAGCTGACCTAAGATTCAATGCAATTAACCTATTCATTAGCTGCGGGTAAGATGGGACATCAAGTGATGGTTTAATGCAAGCATTAGCACATCTGAAGAATAAATAAATGTAGGTGTTTGTGTCTCAGAGTGGTTTTTCTTCAATATCAAAAAGCATTGAAAATGCCTAAATCTAAAGCAAAAGCTGAATGATGGAGTTTTCTGTCTCTATCATTTTCCCTTCCCATATGTGCCAGAATGAATCATGTCCTTGTTGGGCAGCTACTGGAGGCCATGCACCAAGCAACACACTTAAGATAAAGAGAGGAATGAAACAGACTCCCTGAGCCAAAAGAGTTTGTTTTCTAAAGGAGAGAACAGATCTCAAACAAAAAATTACAATGCCGTGTAATAAAATCCATAAAAATGATGTATAAAAGTTGTTTTATGTATAAAGAAAAGAGTAACTTGCTTCCCTGAGGATTTGGTGGATATTTGACAGAGGAAGTAACATTTGATCTGAGACGTAAAGGAAAGGCCAGGGTTCTTGATTTGGGCAAGGAGATGAGTCAGTGTAAACAGGCAAAGGGAACGGCACTGACAAGGTATGAAATTGCACAACATTCTTCGGGCAAATTTAGAGGTTTCTGGAACATGTGGGCCATAAGAAAAAAGAGCAGAAAGAAATTACATGAATTCACATTGGGAAGTCGTATGTATCTCTAGGGGATTCAGATTTTATTCTATGGGTGGCTGTTAGAAGTATATAGGTAAGAGAATCACGGGATCAAATTTGCATTTCAGAAATATGATTATTGTGGCAGTGTCTAACTTTTATGTTTCTAATTTTTATTTTTATGTTTTTCTTATTATACTTTAAGTTCTGGAGTATGTGTGCAGAATGTGCAGGTTTGTTACATAGTTATACACCTGCCATGGTGGTTTGCTGCATCCATCACCAAAGCTATATGCATTATTAACATATCTACCCCTGAAATTAGAGTCGATAAAGATAAAATCAAGTATTTAGAAAGTCAGATATACCTGTCTATCCTTGATGTTTAGCTATTGTTTGATTTCAATGAAATAGTTTAAGAAATAACATTTTAAAACATATAACCAACTATATTCATTTTTAAATACAGATTAAATATCACTTTATATTAATATTTTAAATATGCTAAATAAGGTAAAGTATGCTCATCTTGTTTTAGTCAACTGTATTTTCTGAAGGCCAGAATCAATGCATGGCCTACAAATATTTTTTCCACACTTATGTATTATTTTATGTAATATGACTTACCATGGCAGACAAATCCCGATTAATGATGTATCTAATAGACTGTCATCATTGTGAGTCAACTAACCCTATGGTCATGCCTCACAACTCACAATATATGAGTAGGCCATGTCACTGCCTCTGAAACTGATACGTGCAGAAACCTTACAAAGTGCAGAAACCTTAATTAGGAAATTGGTATATCTATTATTCTCTATGAATCATACTTCTTTATATGGTATGAATCAAAGTTCTTTTGGTACGAGATCTGCAAAAGAGAAGGTGACATAAATTATCCAATGGTTTTGGTTAGCTGGTTGAGAAAATATAATTTGTAAGACTCTAGAAACATAAAAGGTTTGCTTGGGTAAGTTTAACATTATTTTTAACTATGCAGCCACTGATCCACTGTGACTGACAAATTGGTTTGTCAATATCACAAGCAATTGCAAAGAAAGAAAGCTGTTTTCTTAAATACTACCATAAAACTAGGAAGTATGACCAGGATAATTTCAGTTGACATAAAAATAAATATTCAATATATAGAACCATACGTGATGTTAGTGGATGCTTATCAATTATTATATCCAGGTCATTTATTTCATTTATGTTCATGTTCTTAGGAACCAAATTTGTCTATCAAATTATAGAAAAATAAAATAATATGGCCCAGTTAACCTCTGGCTCAGAGGATAATAATGTTGCTGAGAGTTTATAACTGCAGAAGTTTTATCCAGGTTACAAACCAGATTGCTGGGTGCCTCTGTCAAGATTTTATTTTTTATTATTAAAGGTTTATTTTAATTACAAGCTCCTCCTTTTATCAGTTAAGCATACATTTATTAAATACTAGTAGCTTTTATTGCATACAATATGCCCATTATAGGAAATTAGAGATTTCAAATCCTAATAGATCTCAGCATTTAATAAACAAGAAATAAAATTGCAATAGGTTGTGTTGAGTACTATCCGCATATGTATGCATTTAGAGGCAACTAAATCATAAAGGGGAAGGTTGTTTTCTTTACTTATTTTTATTATTGTTGTTTTTGCTGAGGGGGTAATGTTTAAGCTAAAATGTGTGGAAGCATAAAGGAATGAAAGAGAAAAAGGAATGCCATCAGTGGGGAGAGACCTCTCAAAGGCACAGAGATAGTTTCATATCCAGAAGCCTAAGAGAAGAATACAGAAGCAGTGGATGTGTTGAGCAACTAGAGAGGCCGATCCTGAAGATTTTTGCTTGCTTACTAAAAAAAATGGATTATTTCCTCAAAGTACTGGAAAACTATTAAAATGTTTTTGGAAATAACATTGATTTTTTAGCTGCAGCAGTAGAAATGGTCAGAAAAGGACGTTCAAGAGACAGTGAACAGGTAAGTGTGAAAGGACTTAGTGGCCAATTGCAAGAAGTGGGTAGGCCAATTGCAAGAAAAGTGAAGATAAGGAGCCTTCCCCAGTTTAAGACTGGAGTAACTTGGTAAATGATATTGATAGTAATATTGGAGATACAAAGTACAGAAAAAGAAATCTGTATGGGGCTGATGAATTCTGCTTAAGACATGCCATATGTGAAATACCAATTGGATAGCCCAACTCAAATTTGCCATGAGCGTTAGGTTGGGGAATGTGGGATAAGGATGAGTGAGCCTCCTTCTGTTGGGGGTGTTTTATATCCTGGGTACTGTTGTTCAGTTGGCCTATCTTTGGAGCACATATGTCTATATTAAAATATGTATATTTATGCATAATTAAGGAATGTGTATCTGTTTACAGCTATACCCTAGGAGCCAAGTATAGCGGTTGGCACTCAGCAGGAACTCAACACCAAAATGTTGAATGTATTTGGGGATCCACCCAGTGGTTTTCTCTAAAGAGGATCTTTTGAGTGTCTTGGCACAAGTTCTCTTGTTTTGATTCCAACTCAAAAGAAAAGAGCTGACTCATCATTCAGTATTCTCTCTCACAGTATTCACTGGCAGCTTCACTGAAGTATCTGCTAATTAGAACCTCTTTATTAAAACCTCTGTTCACAGTTTGAAGAGGTTACTTTTGCTTTGCTCAGCATTGAAATCTTTTCCTGTGAATCTACCCATTCTATCATGCCCATTCTTACATATGATGGTATAGACTTTATTCCAGCAGAAGCTTACAAGTTTGTGTGATGAGTATCCATTCCTTTTTCATCAAGAGGAACTCTAATGCTGGTTCCATTTTTATGACCAATCTGCTTTGACCTCCTTTCTGCTCCAAGACAGAAGGAGAACGCAGGAAGGGTGCATATTATATCATAAGACTTCTTCAAGGCCTTTAAATTTCATATTGCCTACTATATGCTCCCAGGGTATATACTATGAATGGAATCCTCACTCTTTAACAGATCAACGACAAAAATCATAAACAGTGTCCTGTTCTCTTAAAACAAAAAGCATCCCTGGCAATCCCTCCACTTGCTTTTTGCACACTCAAATATTCTACCTCTCAGTACTCAAGATTTATCTATCTTCTACTCTGGGGTATGTGGAAATACCCATTTATAGATGGTCTACTGAATGATCCATCAGTATTCTTATTTAGCTTAGTGTTTATGTGACTCCATATATCATTCTTAAAATTTATTTAGATTATCTGCAGAGCTCATTTAGTAAAAGAAAAATAGCAATTTGTCTTTTAACCATTATTATGAATAACATTGTACAGTACAAGTAAAAAAGAAAAAAGCTCTTTTCATAAGCTAATAGTTGTTCTTGCCTCTGATCTGTTAATAATTAGTCAATCCATCACTAATGGGCAAAGGTGATCCAGCATTACTCTATGTGTTGCACATGAGTGTAGACAGGTATTAACTTAGAAATTAAAAATGTCTTCTGTGGATGTAATTATGGTGAAAGTATTTGTTTATAATAGTCCTTTTACACAGTATTTACTGTCCGCTTTATTTTCCTTGCTCCCACCCAGAAGTCAGACCACAGCATTTAGGCTGGATAGCATGTCAGGTTTGAGAGCTGTTGTAATAGTTAACCAGCACCCTCAAAGCATTACTCAGCTTCAGCACATCTAGAAAGTGTAAGCATCTGTAATTTTGGCTAATGTATGTCAGCTGAACTAAGTAAGCATAAAAACATGTCTGACTTTTAGGAAGAGCCACCCACTCTCTTTCTTAAATATATACGTTAAAAATGTTTCTTAGCAATCATGTCACACATGCACAGTGGCTTCTAGCAATGGAGGCTTGGTTCTTGCTCATGGGTTTTCACATTGGCTGGGGTTGTGTTCATGTCTACTCCATGTGTACCTCATCATGGGACCAACAGCTTCTCCAGGAGTGCTCTTCTCATGGTGACGGGAAACATGCAGTGCCCTAGGTCAAATCACACGAGTGCAAGCCTTTGACATGAAAACTAGGGAAGGGTGAAGGAAAGCCAGGGAAATGGAACTCAGGCTGTAGAAGTGTCACATCCCAGGCTGTTATATCTTAAGAACCCAGAAAGTTAAGGAGAGTCTCAGAGGAGTTGAAGGTGGCAAGAGTCAGAAGGGAGAGAACCATGAGTCTCACTCAGGTCATAAAATTCAGAAAGAAATGGATGGCTAGGCTCTGCATAAAAGAAGAACAATCACAATATCTTAACAGCTATCTCCTTAAAAGGTCTGAAAAAGTGGAAACCAATCTATTAAACAGGAATAAGTAATAACACAGTACCCATTGTTATACCCGAGTGAGTTTAAGCAGAAGCGCCACACACTGAATTTGTTGAGAGTCCACCTTTATGCCGGCGTCCGAGAGTCAGCTAGAGCTCAAACCTCTCTCAGCCAAGAACAAAGGACAGTCAACATATTTATACCAGTTTAGGATTGGGGGCAGTAAACAGATTATTACAGAAGCAGAAGGAGCAGGTTAGGGGAAGAGGTGGGGTGCCTAACAAAAAAGTCCTACTTCAAGTTGGTTTTTACTCAGGATGTGGGGTAAGCAGTTACACGGTTTGCAGGTACAGGTGGGCAACGTAGCTCAGGGTAGGCAAAATGAAGTTGGCAGGATTGTTCAAAATGTATTTATTACAGCCAAGCTGAAGCTAGGTATTTCACCATTACTAGTAACTTAAAATACGTGGCATATCTTTTTAGTGTGCTATTTTTTATTGTTTCAGTGAATTTAAAATATTTATAACTATGTTAATGAGTTTTTTTATTCTTTTCTTCAAGTTACTTACCCAATTTCTCCTTCTAAATGGTTCTTTCATCTCCTATCTCCTATGGCTAGAGAAGAACTACAACCTTAGGAAATTCTCTTTATTATTCTGGGATAAAGTTATTAGGTCTGTTGCCATGCAATTTTTATATGGCAATCTTATTATTCCAGTTAAGTTTTAACTTTAAGTCAGGCAATGTACGACATCCTCTATGGTATCTAGAAGACAGCTCACAAGTTAGGCGTGAAGAAACTTCTGTAAATATGTACAATATCAATGAAATTCATGAGCTTCTGGGATCTGTAAATTGGACTTCTCAAATGGCAGGAGAGTAGATGGCTTACACACCCTTTTCCCACTTTCTACATTTTCTATTCTTGAACAAAATCATCTTAGTTTTTCCCAGCATCAGACATTCAATAGTACAAGATTGAATTTACAAAAATGAAATTCATTCTAAAATTCAAGATAAAGAAAAATACAAGGAGAAAATGAAAATCTGTTCTGCCATAAATCCCTCCACAACTGGAGAGATACATATTGACTTTTTTGGTAGCACAGGCTTACATGACAGGTGTTTATGCCTGATCCGTTCCACAGATAAATGGAAGACTTTATTCTCAAGTGATGCTGGTATACTCATGCAGAAAAAGCAAAAACATAATTGAAATAACATTATTTAGTTTTCCTATTTTGGGTAAGTTAAGAAACAAAGGGAACTGTTTGTAACTATTTCATGTGTTTTGAAAGCCAGATGTGACAGTTGACATTATTTAATAGGACTGAGTTTATAAAGTAGGCCCAACAGAGGCTGCTTATTCATTGTGAGACACCGTGCCTGCAGCTGCCTCTAGGTAAATGGTGACTTGTCTTACAATGCATAAACCAACTAGTTAGACTCTGTGCCAAGAAGAACTCAAAACGACATATAGAAAGCACATGGTCCCCATTCAAATGTGCTTTTATTAAAAAAAAAAAAAAACATACTAAAGTATTACATGTATTCTTTTTATGTTTTTCTTTTAACTGACACAAAACAATTGTACATATTTATGGAGTACACTGTGAACCATAAGCGATAGTTAATGTAAAGAGAAATACATTTAAATAAATGCAATATTTGGGTCTCATAGGTTTTTAGGATTGGAAGTGAAATTTAAGTTTGCGTAGGTAACACCCTTCATTTTAAATACTAGACTGTGGAAGTCAAGAAGGATTACGTGGTAAGTTTTTCTCAGTTTAAACTTTATTCCCTTTTTCCCTTGTTGCAAATTCTAAATGTGCTCTTTTCAAATTGAGGAGAGACCATCTACTCTGCCTACAATTGCCCCCTCCATGATTTTTGTTCTGTTTAATGCTCCAGGCTGGATTCCTTCTGCTACTTTAAATATTTTAAATGACACCCAATGCTTGAGAAGAAAATTTGACGTGTTAGAAATCATTTTCATTTCTTTTGATGGGAAAATAATTTCTTTATACACTTAATCTCATTACCTGAAATGCTTGCCAATAAATGAGTGAATCTTAAAAGAATATTACTTAGCTTAGCTGTTCCAAGGAAATCTATTGAGTTGGAATTTCAGTCTACATATTATTTGAAAGCTTGACAAGAGATCCTGATACAGATCCCTATTTAAAAATTCTGGTTAAGTCCAACATCCTTATATCAAATCTGAGGGATTTAAAATCCAAAAGTATTTTTCATTTTTTTTCTTTATGGCCATCCTTGCAAAGTAAGGTGATATTGCATTGTGGTTTTGATTTGCACTTCCTTGATCATTAGTGTTGTTGAGCATTTTTTCACATGTTTCTTGGCCATTTAAATGTCTTCTTTTAAGAATTGTCTATTCATGTTCTTATCTCACTTTTTGATGGGATTGCTTGGGTTTTTTCTTGCTAATTTGTTTGAGTTCCTTGTAGATTCTGAATATTAGTCCTTTGTTGAATGCATAGATTGTAAAGATTTTCTCCTAGTTTGTGGGTTATCTGTTTACTCTGCTGACTGTTCCTTTTGCTGTGCAGTTAAGTCCCACCTGCTTATCTTTATTTTTGTTGCATTTGCTTTTGGGTTCTTGGTCATGAAGTCTTTGCCTAAGCCAATGTCTAGAAGGGTTTTTCTGATGTTATGTTCTATAATTTTTATAGTTTCGGGTCTTAGATTTAAGTCCTTGATCCATCTTGAGTTGATTTTTGTATAAGGTAAAAGATGAGGATTCAGTTTTATTCTTCTACATATGGCTTGCCAATTATCCAGCACCATTTGTTGAATAGAGTGTCCTTTCTCAACTTGATGTTTTTGTTTGCTTTGTTGAAGATCAGTTGGCTTTAAGTATCTGGGTTTCTTTCTGAGTTCTCTGTTTTGTTCCACTAGTCTATAGGGACTATAGACTAGTGGAACCATTATTTTTATACCAGAACCATGCTATTTAAAAATTCCAAAAATAATAGATATTGGTGTGGATGTGGTGAAAAGGAAACACTTCTACACTGCTGGTGGGAATCTAAACTAGTACAACAACTATGGAAAACAGTGTGGAGGTTCCTTAATGAACTGAAAGTACAACTGCCCTTTGATCCAGCAATCCTACTGGGTATGTACTCAGAGGAAAAGAGGTCATTACACTGAAAAAGATAGTTGCACACACATGTTTAGAGTAGCAAAATTTGCAATTGAAAAAATATGGAGCCAGCCCAAATGCCCATTAATCAATGAGTGTATAAAGAAATTATGGTAGTTAGATACATAGATAGATACAGACATACATACATACATAGATACATAGATACATAGAATGGAATATATATGCAACCATGAAAAGGAATGAATTAATCACATTCACAGCAACCTGGATGGAACTGGAGACTATTTTTCTAAGTGAAGTATATAAGGAACAAAAAAACCAAACATCATATATTCTCACTCATAAATTAGAGCTAAGCTATGAGAATGCAAAGGCATAAGAATGATACAATGAAAAATGGATACAAATTTATATGTACATGAATTTATACATATACATATATTTATATACATACATATATACATAAATACATATATACATATATACATATATGTATACATGTATACATAAATACATATATACATATATACATATATGTATACATGTATACATAAATATACATGCATGTATATATACATAAAATGTATACATACATGTATATACATGTGTGCACATATATGTATGTGTACATATATACACATATATACATATATGTATACATAAATATACATGTATGTATATACATATACGTATACAAATATATACATGTGTTTGCATGTACATATATATGTATCATATATGTATGTATTCATATAAATGTATACAACTATATGTATATATTTATACAATATTCTATGTATAATGTATATGATACATATATGTATAAATATATGTATGACATGACATTAGACATAATGTATTTGTATGTCTAATGTCATGTACATAACACATTTATACTATATATATTAAAATACATATATTTTAATGTCTAGATTTGACATTACAAACACATGTCACATGAAAATTTATGTTTATAAAATATATTTATAAAACTCAATTCAAAGGTATGTTTCTAGTGACGTGTGTGTAATGTCAAATGTAGACATTAAAAATGATAGTTGAGAATTACTGATGTTATTTTAGGAGCTTGGTATGTCTGAGGTTTTCAAAGCAGTTGCTATAGTAAATATGGATTTTTTCCAAATTAATTCAGACATTAAAAAGTTATTAATTGCCTAATTTTTTTCTAAGTTGCTTCTGGGATATAAATATTTATAATCTTCATAATATTCTGCTCTGATAAAGGTTAGGTTTGATTTAACTTTGTTTTTAAAACATCTTAGCATTTTCATGCTCTAACTCCAAAAGAACAAAACTCGTGAAGATTTAAAATACTTTAATAGATTATATTGGAATTCCATTTCTATTATATTGAAGTTCCTTTATCCACTGCTATCATATTAGAAAAATTAAATTTATACATTTTCCATATTTAAAGATCAGTTTTAGAAGTATCTTTTCTCTAATTGTTATTGAGAAATTAATTTGAATGCACCTTTCCCTTTTTCAATGGACTATCCCTTTCCTAAAGCTCTTCTGTAAATATTGACTCCAGCAAGGGAGAAAGGAAAAGTATAATCAACATTCTATATCATATATGACATATATAATAGTGAGTAGGCTATATTGTCAATAAGTCGAATCAGAGACCTTTATAAAACCAAATGAGTATATCGATCTCATATTAAACAATGTAAGGCACTACAATCAAGTCATATTCTCACTCTTTCAAATAACTCCACTAAATATATAATAATCATGAACACTAATAAAATAAAAATATATGTGTTACTCTTCTGTATATATCTGTAAATTGGAGCTCCAAACACTATTTTTTTTCATTCATTTATAAAACTCTAATGAAACCAACTTGGCTTAAGAAAACTAATAGATCTGAGGTGGCAAAGTCTTTATTATTGAATCACAGAACTTTGCCTATGTGAAGTTCTAGCTTCAAGTTAAAAAAAAAAGGTTTTTAAAAATATTAACATTTAATTTAGATACAACAGGTACAAGTACAGATTTGTTAAATGGAAATATTGCATGATGCCGAGGATTGCGTTATGGATCCTATCACCATGGTAGTGAGCATAGTACCCAATAGGTAGTTTCTCAGTCAATGCCTTCCCTCCTTCCCCTCTCTAGAACTCTGAAGTGTCCACTGTTCCCATGTTTTTGTTTACATGTGTTCAATGTTCAGCTCTTACTTATAAGTGAGAACATGCAGTATTTGGTTTTCTTTTTCTGTGTTAATTCTCATAGGATAATGGCCTCCAGCTCATCTATATTTCTGTAAAGGACGCGATTTCATTCTGTCATTTCTTGATTAATAATAGCCATTCCGACTGATGTATTTCACTGTGGTTTTGACTTGCATTTCTCTGATGGTTAGTGATGCAGAACTTTTTTTATATGTTCATTGGCCATTTGTAGGTCTTCTTTTGAGGTGTATGGTCATGTCTTTTGCCCATTTTTAGTTGGGTTATTTGGTTTCTGCTTGTTGATTTGTACATTAATTTTGTATTCCAAAACTTTATTAAAGTTTGTCAGTTTTAGAAGTCTTTTGGACCAGACACGAATTCACAGTGGAATTTTACCTGACATATGAAGAAAACCAGTCACACTGAAATGATTCCACAAAAATTGGGTGAACATCAACGTTAAGGCAGCAATCAAAAAAATTCTTCGAAATTAATGAAAATGTGGATACAACTTACCAAAAGCTAGAGCGGTGTTAAGAGGAAAGTTTAGCACTAAGCACATTCATCAACAAGGTAGAAAGTTCTCAAATTAATCTAACTTTGAACATAAGGAAACTTGAAAAGAAAGAACACCCAAAGTTAGTAGTAGAAAAGAAATAACTAAAATTAGACAAGAGCTGAATGAAATTGAGAAGCAAACATCTACACAAAAGATCAACAAAACCAAGAGGTGGTTCTTCAAAAGAATATACAAAATTGATAGACTCCTTATCTTAATTAAGAACAAAAAAGAAAAAAACCCGAATAAGCACAATCAGAAATGACACAGGTGACATTACAGCCGATCGCACAGAAATACAAAAGATCCTCAGAAAGTGTTATGAACAACTCCATGTACACAAATTAGAAAAACTAGAAGAATAAGCTGGGCATGGTGGCTCACACCTGTAATCTCAGCACTTTGGAAGATCAAGGAGGGTGGATCACTTGAGGTCAGTATGCAGCCCTTCAGAGCCCCAGCACACCCAGAACCCAATCCAGTCCAGAGCTGTGAGCAAGTTCTGGCACTGCAGGATTGTTTCCTATGGCCAGGATATAGCCTGGCCAACAAGGTGAAACCCCATCTCTACTAAAAATACAAAAATTAGCCGGGTGTGGTCATGGGTGCCTGTGGTCCCAGCTGCTTGGGAGACTAAGGTAGAAGAAGCACTTGAACCCAGTAGGTGGAGGTTGTAGTGAGCTGAGAGCACAACACTGCATTCTAGCCTGGGCAACTGAGTGAGACTGTGGCTCAGAAAGCGAGAAAGCAAGAAAGAAAGAGAGAGAGAGAGAGAGAGAGAGAGAGAGAGAGAGAGAAGAAAGAAAAAGAAGGAAAGAAAGAAAGAGAAAGAAAGAAAGAAAGAAAGAAAGAAAGAAAGAAAGAAAGAAAGAAAGAAAGAAAGAAAGAAAGAAAGAAAGAAGAAAAGAAAGAAAGAAAGAAAGAAAGAGAAAGAAAGAAAGAAAGAAAGAAAGAAAGAAAGAAAGAAAGAAAGAAAGAAAGAAAGAAAGAAAGAAAGAAAGAGAATAAATTTAGAGAATTGGATAAATTCCTGGAAGTCTCCCAAGAATGAACCCAGAAGAAATTGAAACCCTGTATAGAACAATATCAACTTCTAAAATTGAATCAGTATTGAAGTTTGGGTCTTTTTTAAATTGCTATTCTGTCTTTCAGCTCTCAAATAATTTTACTGGATTGCTTGGTTTCCTTGAATTGAGTTGACTTTCTCTTGAATCTTGATGTGCTTTCTTGCCATCCACATTCTGAATTTCATGTCTGTCATTTTATTAATGGTTATTTAAGAGTGCTTAAGGACCATTGCTGAGGAGCTAGTGGGATCATTTAGAGGAAAGGGGCACTCTGATTTCTTGAATTTCCAGAGTTCCTGTGCTGATTCTTGCTCATCTTGGAAGAGTAGAGTCACTGGTCCTTTAATTGTACCAGAAATTGTGTATCATCAGTTGACTTCATTTCTAGAAGCTTTCAGAGGGCCAAGTAAGACTGTACAGGGGTTTTTGTTTGATGTTGAATTCTTGTCCTTGGCTTCCAAGGTGAGTGAATTGTTTTCTGGTATTTTAGTTTGGGATGCAATCCGTAGATGGTGCTTGAGAGCAATGGGTGGTAGATAGGCTCTTACTGAGTCCTGGGGACTGTGTATCCTCGCGTTGGCAGCCATGCTCTGCAGTGTGAGAGGGAGAAAGGTAACCCTCTCACCAGTTCCACTAGTAGGCCTTGGGAAGCCTCTGCTGATCACGAGCACTGTGCCGTGGTTTTGTTTGTTAGGTGTTTCTGGCTGTGGACTTGGCTCAGGCACATGTTGGGCAGGGGTATAGGCCACACCCTTACTTGACCAGCTCTGTGGAAGGAGGCATTCCAGGTCGCACACCAGCCTGTGAACCCATGAGTCTCACCCTTCTGTTTTCCGAGAGTGTAGACTCCTCTACCACTCGAATTCTGAGCACAGATCCCAGCTCAGCACTCCTGAGCCATAGGATACTATCCTGCATAGGATACTATCAGATTCTGGGACTCCAGAATCTGATCATGGCTCCCTGCTCTGGATTGGGTTGGGTTCTGGGTGTGCTGGGGATCTGAAGGGCCACTTGCTGCCAGTATGCACTCCAGTGGAACACAGCCCCCAGGCTGGGCAGCAGAGGCTTTACTGTGCACATGCTTCTGTGGGGCAGCCAGGCAGGAACCCTGGGAGGGGCTGGCAGGCAGGTGAGCCTGAAAGACAAATGCCCCAGTGCTATCCTTCTCCAAGTCCAGCAGTTGTCTGGGGCCAGGGCCTCTCAGAGGGAGATGGGGAGCCCAGAGAGATGGATTCCTATAGTTGAGCTCTGTCAGAGCTGTTCCGTACACAAATGTCCCCAGCTCCATGTCTGCTGAAGCCCTGTCTCTGTCTAACCTCTGGGGAGATGTCCCTGACAGCTCAAACATTTATTGGGGTTATGGGGTTCCCTGCAGCTGGGATCCCAGAAGTCTGCATGAGTGTGGGCTGTCCCCCAGGCTCTTCACATACCCCTTCCCCAGGAGCCATCTGAGGCCTGGAACCAGCCATGGCATTCAGGGACCTCCCACAGGGCTTCCAGATTCCTGTCTCTTCAGCCTTAGCATCTCCATCTTTTCTTCATCCACATTCAGTATTTTCTCTGCAGCTCCGAAGATCTGTTTAAATTACAGTGGTTTAGAGGTGATAGCAGCATTTCCTGGCTGCCTGTAGTTGGCCATCCTAAAACTCCTCTCCCAAAAAGAAAATGTTATGGAAATATGAGGAACACAAATGCCTGCCGGGAAATCAAAACAATGCCGTGACGTCATTCAGTGTCTCCTACACAAAACACCAAAAAGTGAAGCGGCCATTGAAAAGAATTGTTGCTTAACCAAATGGTACAGAGGTCAGTTTGCTTACCCCTAACTGGTAAATTCAGTTTATAGGTACAGTATTTCAGGGAGGCTTAAATCATGTGTTTGGTTCAGTTTTTTTATAAGTATCATGAAATATCTCTGTAATAACTTCATTTCTGCCTTCTCTAAATATATATTTGGTATATGTCATGTAAATTATCTTATATATTTAAGAAACCAAATCAGAAGTTTCATGCTTGGAATAATTCATATTAGCTAACCAGTTTCCCATTAAAATAGCATCAGGAAACTGAGTCAGGCACTTTTTATTTTTCATTTGCCATTCCTTGTCAATTGGGTATTACATAATGAGCATGAAACTTGCCAATGAAATATGTTCCGTGAAGAAAAGGAGAATACCTGCAATTAAATAACTCAGAATGCATTTATTTAAAATGCATTCATTTTATGCCCAGAATGTTTGAGATACTATGGTAGACATTGTTGGGAATATATAGTGATTAACGTGATGTTTCTACCGTCCCTGGATGTGATCCTCACTAATACTAGTTCATTTTAATTTCCACTTTTATTACCTTTCCTAATGATGATATTCTCAGTCAGTGATTTTGAAGATAAGCAGATTTCTCAATGACTATTTAATGCATACCAATAATAGCTTTTTTTTGCTATGTCTGGGTAAAGAAACAAAGGTGTATAGTTTTCCTTGACATTTATGGCATCCTATGTATCTGTGTTCCATGAAAGATTACCTAAATCACATTTATTCCAAGTGGGTAATATTTAACTTTAAAAATGTCAAAGGAAGGGTACAATTCTCTGTAGGGCAATATTAAGTTGATTGACTGAATGATAATTATGGAATAATGAATTATGCATTCTCTTTTCATTTCAAATATTAACTTATTGATTCTAAAACTCATTTATTCTGTTGTTCAGTAGAATTGTTGCCATATACTCACTTACCTTTTAATTCTGTTGTTAATAATTAATTGAATCAAATATTTTTTCAGAGTCATTTGTAACTTCATGGTTATAATTTCTCAATTCATGTTCATGTAAGCTTTGTAAGATATTCCATTGTTCAGGTAATTATGTATAATTAGGCACAAAGAGAAAATAGTTACCTACCTTAAAAAAGCCATTAAAATCTTTCAGTTGAAAAATTCTGAGTAAAAAATAGAATTAGCAAGATTTCTTGGAGCTAAACTCAAGGATCTGAAACAAAAGATGAGCTCAAGATGTTTTTGTAAGTTAATACTGGACTCACATGTATGAGTTCCTTTCAGGAGCTACTCCCACTCCTAATCTTGACTACAAGGGCAGACAAGATAATATATGCATTGTTTGGTATATTTAAACCCTGCTTCTCTAAGTGTTATCACTTACTACAAAATGTCCTAATATAACTGTCACAGAAAGACAAATCAAGAAGAAAGGAAAGAAGAAAGAATACATATTAATTGTCAGCATTAACACACATTCTATAATTTGATGTAATATTTAACTCTACATGCCAAGACCAGCTTGGTTCTGGAGACCCAACCCAGGCAGCGCTGAAGAAATTAAGAAACAGAAACAAAGTTAGAGCGCAAAAGTGGGATCAGAGTCGGCCGTCAGGGCTCTGCCAGCATTTCCCACCTGAAAGCCCAGAGCAGACTCTGACCCACATATTTATTCTTTGTGAACAAGTGATTATTTTCAATAAGCAGGTGCTCAGTGATTCTTCATAGAAGAAAGATAGACTAAACAGACAGATAGTGCCTGTTCACTACTAAGATAGAAATAAGCTAGAAAGCACTCTTTGGGAGTCAGCAATGGGGACAAGGTCATATATCCTGTGTTTTGGGAACTGGTTTAACTAGTGCATGACTGGTACATATTGCTTACTATTCTAGCAGTTTTCTGCCTGGGGATGGCTCAATATTCCTTGCCATCGCCTCTCAGCAAACAACATATACTCCATCACACACACGTCAAGATCTCCTCCCAACACTATATTTTATGGCAACCAAGATATACAAGGAAATACGGCATTTACATAGATCTTATCAAAAAGAAAGAACCATACCTGAATAAATAAACATGTCTTAATGGGATTAAAATCTGCACTTTCTCACTTGAGTCCTAAAACAGGGAAATGGGCATTATTCCCAACAACTGTAATAACATATTTGAAAATGGATTTCTTTTTTTTTTTTTTTTAATTTTTATTGCATTTTAGGTTTTGGGGTACATGTGCAGAACATGCAAGATAGTTGCATAGGTACACACATGGCAGTGTGTTTTGCTGCCTTCCTCCCTTTCACCCACACTTGGCATTTCTCCCCAGGCTATCCCTCCCCAGCTCCCCGCCCTGCTGTCCCTCCCCTATTTCCCCCAATAGAACCCAGTGTGTAGTACCCCCTTCCCTGTGTCCATGTGTTCTCATTTTTCTCACCTGCCTATGAATGAGAATATGCGGTATTTCCTTTTCTGTTCTTGTGTCAGTTTGCTGAGAATGATGTTCTCCAGATTCATCCATGTCCTTACAAAGGACACAAACTCATCATTTTTGATTGCTGCATAATATTCCATGGTGTATATGTGCCACATTTACATGGCCAAGTCAATTCTAAGCAAAAAAGAACACAGCGGGAGGCATCACACTACCAGACTTCAAACTATACTACAAGGCTACAGTGATCAAAACAGCATGGTACTGGTACCAAAACAGAGATATAGACCAATGGAACAGAACAGAGGCATCGGAGGCAACACAACATATCTACAACCATATAATCTTTGATAAACCAGACAAAAACAAGCAATGGAGAAGGATTCCCTGTTTAATAAATGGTGTTGGGAAAACTGGCTAGCCATGTGCAGAAAGCAGAAACTGGACCCCTTTCTGACACCTTACACTAAAATTAACTCCAGATGGATTAAAGACTTAAACATAAGACCTGGCACCATAAAAACCCTAGAAAATCTAGGCAAAACCATTCAGGACATAGGAGTAGCCAAGGACTTCATGACCAAAACACCAAAAGCATTGGCGACAAAAGCCAAAATAGACAAATGGGACCTAATCAAACTCCACAGCTTTTGCACGGCAAAGGAAACAGTCACTAGAGTGAATCGGCAACCAACAGAATGGGAAAAAAATCTTTGCAGTTTATCCATCTGACAAAGGGCTGATATCCAGAATTTACAAAGAACTTAAACAGATTTACAGGAACAAAACAAACAAGCCTATTCAAAAATGGGCAAAGGATATGAACAGACACTTTACAAAGGAAGACATACATGAGGCCAACAAACACATGAAAAAAATGCTCATCATCACTGGTCATTAGAGAGATGCAAATCAAAACCACATTGAGATACCATCTCACGCCAGTTAGAATGGCGATCATTAAAAAATCTGGAGACAGCAGATGCTGGAGAGGATGTGGAGAAATAGGAACACTCTTACACTGTTGGTGGGAGTGTAAATTAGTTCAACCATTGTGGAAGACAGTGTGGTGATTCCTCAGGGACCTAGAAATAGAAATTCCATTTGACCCAGCAATCCCTTTACTGGGTATATATCCAAAGGACTATAAATCGTTCTACTATAAGGACACATGCACACGAATGTTCATTGCAGCACTGTTTACAATAGCAAAGAACTGGAACCAACCCAAATGCCCATCGATGATAGACTGGACTTTGAAAATGGATGTCTTAAATCTGATGACATATGTTTAGAACTATAACTTACATAAGCCAAGCCCTACTATTTTTTTTCACAAGTCCTCTCTCCTGTCTTCTCCAGATGCCATTTTAACATTTCCTGACTTAGGACCCAAATTCCCAAAAAATATTTCTGAAGTACCTAAGAAACAATTTGAAACTTATAATGAGATCCAGACTAGTACTGGCTTGGAATTTATTGTATGGAGGGAACCTTATTACCTATAAAGCAGATGAGATTAGATTTACAAAAAACAAATGGGGATCATCAGGATGTTGCTCCCAGAAAGAGACCTGGCATAGGCACCTGGAAGGAAAAGGAAAAACACTTTGTGTATTTCTTCTACTGACCCCCACTTCAGAAATATCTGGTCTGTATAAACTGTACAACTAGACAGGCATTCACCTGGTGGATACTGACTTTCTGAAGTAGCCAGAGTAATTTCTCCACCCCCAAATAAAACCTTCCAAATTTCATTCAGAGATGACAAAATGAGGAGGTGAGGTGGGGTGGGGACGTCATAAGTGGGACACTGCATCCCGGGAAGCAAGGAGACCCCACAAAGCTGCTGCTGACTGCAGTGGCACCTGGTTTAGTTCTGATGGCCGTAAATCCTGCCACAGAAGTGGGGAGTGAGTATACACAGAGAAATTTTGTTTTGAGTACCGTTTTATAACCAGAAAATAATACAGAATGATATAAAACACCCTATAATTCAAGGGCATCAATAGCAGGCATAGGGAACTGATTATAACTAAAACAGAGGTGGGTTCTCTATACACCTCCCTGTGAACAATGTGCTCAAAAATGGCCCATCAGCAGAAGGAATCCAGCGAACCACAGTTTACCCTACTAGCCTCCTTTTTCATATTAATGGCAATATCATACTGTAGTTTTTCTGTCTCAGCAAATGAATTTTTTATACTCTCATTTCCTTCTCAATATCTGATTACTTGTCAACTCCCTCCCAAACTCCCTTACATATGTAGTTGGCTTTTCCCATGGCCACTGTAATCCACGTCCTGATTACCTTTTAATAAAATGAATGAATTAGCTTCAACAATGCTATTTCTTATCCATATATTCATTCTTTCAATCCATCCTAAATTTGACATATCTGTAGTAGTTTCGAAGCACAAATCTCATCGTGACACTCCTGCTTATGCTTTTCAATACTTCTCCCTTGCAAATATTGAGAAATTAAAACTGAGAGCCAGACAAGACCCAATGGATATTGTCTCTCAATCCTTACATTTCCATGAAGAAAGGATATCTATAATAAGATAGAAAGGAACCGTGACTTAGAAACTCTATAAAATATAATCCACATAGATTATACATATGCTCACACTGATATTACTATACTGACTTTACAGTGCTTTCCAGAATTTTAGACGCTGAGCCATTCTGGCAAAATAAAGAGCCTGAAGATTGTTTATGCCACTGAAGAAAATAAAAAGAATGTGAAAAATGATTTTTGTGATACATCAAGAAAGAATATGATAATATTGTATTTTTATTCATGATGGAAATAAAATTAGACAAACAGTATATATGCTATAAACTTTTGGAGTACTCCTTTGTTGCACCAGGAACATGGTAAAATATGTAATTTTTCCATAGATAGATCACACTATAAGATGCAATAATAATGGAAACTGTCACAGTTCCCTGAAATTCAAGTTGAAATACTATTCACATCAGCCATACTGCTGACTCCACCACAATGAGGAAACATCTCAGGGATTATTAATCGAGTAAAATTCTCTATACAGAGAAAAAAAGACAGATAAAGACATGTATATGCCCAGACTTCATTTGAAAGGGGGGCATGTAGGAAAAGGTAGATTAACAGCTGAACTTCATTAGCCATTTACAGAAAAGTTAAATATTATATCTAGGATCTATTTGTCTTAACCTTTCAAGATTAAGGATTTCATCTAATCAATTTCACCTAATTGAAATATGCAGCTGTTCTGCTTTTTTTTTTTACTCCTATATCCCTCCCATTCTTTAAATTATTTTTTGTTTAAACCATTCAGCAGTTTAAACCATTCTAGACTACTCCGGCCTGAAGTACTCCAACAGAAAATTTAAACTTTGGCTTAAATATTCATTTGATAATGAACAATGAATCTTCTATTAAGTGCTACTACTCAATTTTTGTTTCAAACTATATGTACATTTCTTGTTAGGCATAATTTTACACATTTATCTTTGGACTCCCTTCCAATACACAGAATCTGCCCTTCCCTCCCAGTGAAACCACCATGAGGTGAAAAATAGTGTTGAAGAAAGAAAAGGGGCACAGAGAAAGAAATAACATCACACATCTCACTTTTTAAAATATATATGAATTTTATTGCACTTTAGGTTCTGGGGTACATGTGCAGAACATGCAGGATTGTTGCATAGGTACATACATGGCAATGTGGTTTGCTGCCTCCATCTGCCCGTCACCAGTATCTGACATTTCTCCCCAAGTTATCCCTGCCCAACCTTTCTACACCCCGATGTCCCTCCCCTATCCCCCCAACAGTCCCCAGTGTAACATCACACATCTCTTTAAAGATGGCCCTGAGGTCCACCAACAACATCGGAGGGATGAGTTCATGAGGGAGGATGCAGTCTCAGTACCCCTCACCTCACCATGACTTCCTTGAGCTTCCTTGTATGGGAGTAGAAGGTTGATGAAATGGTTAGTCTTTCTATGGTATCTGTGTTCATCACAGTTCTCAGCAGATCCATCTGCATAAAATGTCTCTAGCAGTTAAGAACAATAAAACAAACCCTCCAACAGCTCTATAATTCAGCATCAATATGTTTTAGAAAACTTTATCAAACTTTTCCCCCTCTGTTCACCAATTAATCAGGATGATATGATGAACACCTGGACCAATGATCAGCCAAACATATCCTAATATCAGATACTGGCAGTTACCTGGAGTAGAGAAGGACATTTTGTATGCTCCCACTTTAAATGAGATCCTTAAATCTTTTTGTATGTCTGGTCTGAGTATTGGTAGAAGTTCTGTACTATCTGAGAGCTGGACCTGAAAGAACCCTCTCACCTGCAAGGTAATGATTCAGTTTAATGAGGACATTTTGGAAGTTACTTGGCTCTAAGATCAGAAAGCCTACTTGGAATCAAGATATAATTGAATAGGAATTGAAGATCCATTTAACCTCATCCTTGGAAAATAAGCATTTTTCAAAATGGAAAAATAAATGTGGTTCCTTCAGTGGTATGGCAATGCCTATAGTAAGTTAGCATTAAAGTTTTAATATACATTTCAAACAGTTTCCCTCTTACTCTGTCATTGGTCATTGCAATTAATTTAATCTTTAAACAGACATTTACCAAAAATTTATGATAATTTAGATGTAGTCCTAAGTGGATGTTCAATGACTTTTTCTTCTTAAATCAAAATGCTTAAATTGTTCAAAATAGAAAATGTGTAATATGTGCTGCATATTGTATGCCTTCTTCGTCTTTCCAAATCTGCCTTTTGCTAGTTTTGTGAAATAAACAAGATAGATCATACCTTCTATACATATATATATATATATATATATGCATATATATGTATACACACATGTAATATACTTGTTTTAGAATCATGTTCTGTCATCATTCCACTTCAATCTAGCTCTTCTTGTGTCATTTTACTCCTTTATAAAGACCATATCTTCTTTAATCCTGCTGAGGGAAACAGCTTAACAATTACTTTATATGGTTTGGCTCTGTGTCCCCACCCATATCTCACCTTGAATTGTAATAATCCCCACATGTTTGGGTGGAACCAGGTGTAGATAATTGAATGATAGGGGCAGTTTCCCCCACACTGGTCTCATGATAGTGAGTAACTTCTCACGAGATCTGAGGTTTCATAAGGGGCTTTCCCTCTTCGATTGGCACTCATTTCTCTCTCTTGCCACCCTATGAGGAGGTTCCTTCCACCATGAGTCTATGTTTCTGAGGCCTTCCCAGCTATGGAGAACTGTGAGTCAATTAAACCTCTATTCTTTATAAATTTCTCATTTTCAGGTATTGCTTCATAGCAGCATTGGAAGGGACTAATACATATTTCTAGCTTCAATATTCAATTATTTCTGGATATATGCTCTTCTAACACTTTAAGATAATATTCCTTTCTTTTCGTTAAAAAACTGTGTATGCAACCTCATGTTTTTCTCTTCAAACCAAATTGTATGGGAAATGGCATAGACTTGGCGTTTGTTGGGAGACTGCATCACTTTCCACTTGCAGTATGTGAAGCCCATTCAAAGGTTGAGGGAAACCAGGTGCAGCAAACGGGTAGGTTAATTCACCTAACTCTTACTTCAGCTTTCAATATCTGAAAGCAATTATATGGACAACCCTAAATGGGTAACTGAGGTGGTAGTTTTTGCTTCTGCTCATTTCCACCATACTTACAAAAATTGGAAATACTTTATGTCTAGACTGTATAATCCTGATTACCCACCTGACTATAATAATTTACTTATAGAGAATCCACTAATTTCTAGCCTATCCCTCAACCCTCTCTGTGGAAGTCAAAATAATGTACCCCACCACCATGAAGATATCCATGTCCTAACCCCAAGAACCTTTGAATGTGTTGCCTTACATGGGAAAAGGGATGCTGCAGGTGTGCTTAAGATTACAGATCTTGAGATGGAGAGATTATTGAGTTTATCCAGCTTGGCTGAGTGTCATCACATGGGTTCTTCAAAATGGAGACCTTTTCTTATCTGTGGTCAGAAAATGTTAGGACAAAGGAAGGAGGTGGAAGAAATCTGAAGTGTGAGAAAGACTCAGTCTATTGTTGCTGGTTTGAAGACAGAAAAAGGTGGCCAAGAGCCAAGGAACATGGGCCCCATTAGCAGGTGGAAAAGGAAAGGAAGCAGTTTCTCCCCTAGAGCCTCCAGAAGGGAACGTAGTCCCGCCAACACTGGGTTTAAGTCCAGGGTGACTTGTGCTGGACCTCTGACCTACAAATGTGCAAGATAATGAATGAGTGTTGTTTTAAGCCACTAAGTTTGTGGTAGTTTTTGACAGCAGTAATGTAAAACTAATGCATCCAAAATGACATGTTGCAGTTTAAGTTTTTGAATGGATACTTAAAGCTAGAAAGAAATGATACAACATCACTCTGCCACTCTTACCCAAATACTGTCCATGCCCTGGGAATGGCTACCCAGATTGTCTCACTAGTACAGAGTTCAGGTCTCTGAAACATGGAGGAGAAAATAATACAATAATAAAGTGTCTTCGACCATTTTAAGCTAAGAGAGCAGCTCTGTTTTATGACAAAGTAGAGAAATTTTTAATTTCTTAATGTAGGTACATTCAAACATTAGTTAGAAAAAAACTCCCTGATTAAGGCAGTAGTTACCATTTTTAACTTTTTAGTCATGGTTAGCATATTCCGTCTGCTTTGGCAAATTCATTGCCAGAAGATGACTCAGTATTAAGGACACCAGATAAGAGAGAGGGCTTTCATTTTCATCAGAGGATTGATCAGTATGCTGGAGTTCAGGGGCCAGCCGAGCACTCAGCCTGACTGCAGTGCTGTGGCCTTGTGACTGTCATCTGAACTTTCTGAGACTCCATATCCTTACTTATTAATTGAGCACTCTGTTAAGTGCCCTCTTAAGATTCTTCTAGATTTCTATGCCTACTATTACAATAAATTCATTAATTATTTCAACAATTATATAGTGAAAAATCATATATCAAAGTTGGAATGGCATCAAAGGGTTCTTCAATTTCATAAAACAAGATACAAGACTTTAGTTGGATGTTGTGGTATATGCAGTAAAGAAAAGTAAAGAGGATGTAATGTTCAGGATTATTGAAAGTGATTAGGGAAGTCCTCTCTGAGGAGATAATATTATAATGAAACAAGCCTACACAATTAGAAGCTCTCAGTCTTGCAAATGTTGGAGGAAGAACATTTCAGGCAAAAAGGAGGATAAACACAAAGGTTTTGAAATAATATTATCTATCACTTTCTAAGAGCCAGTGGATGACCTGTACACCCAGGCTTGGCATGTGAGTGAGAGTAATATTATTATAAACTTAAAGTGAAACCAGTTGACTCATTTTGTTACCTTTTACAGATAAAATTCTCGGAAAGGGTAGGCAATTGGTTTTATCAAAATGAGTTTTATTTACAAATATGAAGGATGGAAGAGTGGGCACAGGAGATGTGAGCCTGTATAAAGTAGTTGGTAACTCAGTAAACAATGGAGTCTAAGCCACACAAGGAGGGAGTTAAATATAGGAAAAATCCAGTGGTTTTGGGAAAGAGGATGGATTCAAAACAAAAACTTTTTTTTTTTTTTTTGAGACGGAGTCTCAGTCTGTCACCAGACTGAAGTGCAGTGGCATGACCTCAACTCACTACAACCTCTGCCTCCCAGGTTCATGCGATTCTCCTGCCTCACCTCCCCAGTAGCTGGAACTATGGGTGCTTGCTGCCACAACCAGCTAATTTTTGTATTTTTAGTAGAGGTGGTGTTTCACCAAGTTGTCCGGGATTGTCTTGATCCCTTGACCTCGTGATCTGCCAGCCTTGCCCTCCCAAAGTGCTAGGATTACAGGCAAAACAAAAACTTTAAAAGGTTACAATAATGATAGTGTAGGGGTACTAGAGTAAGTAATCTGGAGGATGAGAGGCATTTTTGAGAATGAAATGTTTGAAATCAAGATGCAAGATGTGCTGCTCCAGGTAATGACCAAAGTGAATTGAGTCCATAGGAACAGGTGTCAGGGGTAGAGAATACAGTGGATGGAAGGGAGGGTATCAGGACCTGAGAAGTCAAACTTGATGAGTCATTTTGCAAAGGCTGAGTATTAAAGAATATCCAGGGCTGGGCGTGGTGGCTCACGCCTGTAATCGCAGCACTTTGGGAGGCGGAGGTGGGCGGATCACGAGGTCAAGAGATCGAGACCATCCTTGCCATGATGAAACCCCGTCTCTACTAAAAATACAAAAAATTAGCCAGGTGTGGTGGCATGCGCCTGTAGTCCCAGCTACTCGGGAGGCTGAGGCGGAAGAATCGCTTGAACCCAGGAGGCGGAGGTTGCAGTGAGCCGAGATTGCCCACTGCATTCCAGCATAGCGACAGAGCAAGACTCAGTCTCAAAAAAAAAAAAAAAAGAATATCCAGGAACAGGCCTGGAGAAGCCCTGTGAGAGGGAGGCAGATGCCATGGCCTGAGGGACCAGGAAAGTATACACAATCTCACAAGACTCCAGCAGCCATCGCCCATGTTCATTTCCTTCCAGAAATAATCTTATTCCTTAAGTTTTCTCCAATGCTGAGTTTGAGACTTTCTGATTCTGTTTTCACAAGTACAGAGTCCTAGAGATTTGTATTATCTGGTGTTCAGACCCTTTTTGGAGTGACCAATCACAAAAGCATGTGACAGTGTGTACATTTATAATTTTGGAAATTACTCTTCCTATTTACATATACTTTGGAGAATATCACAACTACAATTTAGTACATTTGTTATTACATGCCAGAAAATTGGGAGTTCATATTACAGTTTATTTGCTGCCCCATTTCTAACTTTCCTTCCAGGCACATGCATTATAGGTATTTACTTCTAGGAGATATTAGTGATTGTTCGAATATAGGGTGTAAAGGACCTAAAAAAAACTTCTTCAACCCTAGTAGAGGTTATATTTTTTCATTTACCTTATATTATCTCTTAGCTATGTCAACTAATTATTTCAAAAAAATATAAATATAAGATATAAAATTAAATTTTAATTGAAGAAGTATTATATTTTCTTTTTAACAATTATAAAATTATTGCTGGATACCCCGAAAATGCTATATAAATTAACACTGTAATTTCTAATAGAAATAAATTAAAATATTACTGCCTAATGAGATTTTTAAAAAATCAGTTCGTTAGTTTTAGGAAAAAAAAATCATATTAATATTACACAAGTAGACTTTCATAATTCCTCTTCTTCCAGTAGCAAAAATGTATGTTCTCGTAATGACTTTTGGAACCATGTCTTGCTATTTCAATGTTATTGATCTGTACTATCTTTGATATCGATTGTTGCACGAATGTCAATGATGTTTTAATCTACCTCAGTTTCATCTTGTATTGCTATTAAATGTGTCACACAATATTGCACTGAAATTATGACAGGCAAAGGAAATGATACAAATAAAATTATTTTGTAGAATTCTAAACATTTCTAAAGCATAGAGCATCATTACAACATGTAAGAATCATTTCCATGTATAAATGTTGATTCACGTATAAATTCTTCTCAGTCACTCTTTTGTGTAAGACATTAAGTAGTCCCTGTCCTGGCCCTTGTCCTGACTGATCTTCGACTTTTAGGCAAAACTCATAGTTAAACAAATGAATAGAAACACAATATTTTACATAATAATAGAGCAAAATAAAATAATCATTTATAAAATTGTTAATGATTGGTTAAGGTATATATAGTTTTAAAATTTTTAAGATAAAATATTGTTTCCAAAATATTTTAAGATTCACCCTATATCTAATTGTGACTTACTGGACACCTGAACTCATCTGAGACCATCATGCTACATTTAAAGTCTGGAGGTCGTATACGTTATGTTTCCCAGGTGGTTCATTTCAGTTCTATCTAATTCTATTCTCCTTTTATACTTCTTTTAACTTTTTTGTTTTTATATAATTAAATTTATCATTTAGTTTACCAGAGGACGTTTATGCTCAATGAAAATAAACCTTCATATCTCTGTATTTAAAGTTACAAATCTTCTTTCAAGACCTCCCGCATTTTTTTTTCAATATTTCAACAGGCAAACTATATGAACTGAAAATTATGCTGTGTTTACTTATCTTTTCAACTCAGAAACTGATATATCTGACTCCAACATAACAACGTTTATTAGGGACACTCTCAAACAAAACGCACACCCAAAAAGATTGGCATTGAGAGTAAATTATAATTTATTTCAGTTTCTTTATATTTCTGAAGACTGGAAATGTCAACATTTAAACTTTTTATTTTCAGTCATTTCTCCTGCTAAATTGTTAAAGATGCATTTACCAAATATTTAAGATTAAAAGCCAGGGACTGGGAATAGAAGAGTCAAGCAGAAAGTCAAGGTCCTAATCAAAGAGGCTATTACAGTCTAGTAGGAGGAGTTGGATCATAAATAAGTAAACCTAAATAAATAACACAATTTAAGATTATGGAGGTGCCATGAAGTAAATGAGAAGTAAACACGATATAGACTAATGAGAAATGATGGGAGATTGACACGGGATGTATGGACAGAAAAGGCCTCTCTGAGATGATAATTGTCCATGTGATAACAAGGGACAGTATGTTACAGATGAAAGGAACCATAAGAAAGAAGTTGGCAACATCACAGGATAGAAATTAGCCTCAAAGAAATAAGAAATGATTCAAAAAATACAAACAGACATCAATGAACTAGAAAACAATACACTTAAAAAATGTTAAAAGGGGCCCAAAGTGGCTCCAGCCGGATATCGTGGCGCTTGTGAAGGCGAGGCCAAGAGTTCAAGGCCAACCTCAGCAACCTTACAAGCTCTCATTGATTGGCACAAAAAAAAAAAAAAAAAAAAAAAAAAAAGTTAAAAGATGGAACTTTGAAAAAATGTAGTAAAATAGATAAGTCTTAGGCAAGATTGTCGAAGAGAAGAGAGAAAGCACAAAAAATATCATTAAAAGTAGCCCTAAGTATTGATTAAGTAGAGATTCAAAAGATAAGAGGACAGTATCAACAATAAGCCAGTTTTCAAAACTTTAATGAAATGAAAAAAATTGTAAAAACTTATTACCTACCCAAACTAACTCAAAAGGAAGCAAAAACTACACAATCCCATAAAAATGAAGCTGCTAAAAATATCTACAAAAAATAAAATGCCAGGCCTGAACAGACTTACAGGCTAGTCATCAAACTTTGTATAAATTCTACCTGCAAATGCAGATCATTTTGCCAGACAATAATATTCTTATATCAAAATGAGACAGAGTTATTAGGAGAAAGGAAAGCTAAAGCCCCCCCCTTTTTTTTTTTGAAATGGAGTCTTGCTCTTGTCGCCCAGGTTGGAGTGCAATGGTGTCATCTGGGCTCACTGCAACCTCCACCTCCTAGGCTCAAGCAATTCTCCTGCCTCAGCCTCCTGAGTAGCTGGGATTACAAAAATCGTGAGCAAAATATAAGTAAAGGAAATACTAGTCTATGAAAATATGCTACTCTATGAATATGTTGCATTTAAACTTCAAATCTTTGATATTAGAAAAATTCATAAATCCATAAAAATATTACCAACTTAAAACCCATATTGCCAGCTTAAAATCCATAAAAGGTATTACCAATTTAAAATAGAAGAAACAAGCCATCACTTTAGTAGATATAGAAATATAGCTGATAAAATTTAACAACTGTGCCAGATAAAAATTTAATAAACTAGAAATAGAGCAGGCCAGGTGCAGTGGCTCATGCCTGTAATCCCAACACTTTGGGAGGCTAAGGCAGGAGAATCACAAGGTCAAGAAATCAAAAACATCCTGGCCAACATGGTGAAACCCTGTCTCTACTAAAAATACAAAAAGAAAAAAAAGTAGCTGGGTGTGGTGGCACGTGCCTGTAGTCCCAACTACTCAGGAGGTTGAGGCAGGAGAATTGCTTGAACCCAGGAGGTGGAGGTGGCAGTGAGCTGAGATTTTACCACTGGACTCCAGCCTGGGCACAGAGCAAGACTCCATCTCAAAAAAATAAACATAAAAATAAGAAATAGAGCTTTACCTTGATAAGAGCAGCCATTAAAAATATTTACAGTAAATGTCGTCATATGTATTAATAATTTTATTTAAAATTAAATATGTGACAAGAATGCCTGCTGAAATTACTTTCCTTCAATTTTTAATTAGAGATCCAAGCCAGAGGACTAAGAAATGACAATCAAATTAGTGGCATAAAAATGGAAAGAAAGAAAATAAACTGTCATAATTTGTTGACATAAAATTATTTACATAGGAAACTAATAAAGAATATAAAGAAACATAAAATAGCAATGGATTAGCAAAATGGTTGATATAAAATTAATATGTAGTACCAATTGCATTTCTATACAAACATCTAGAACACAAAAATAAATCATAGCTCAAAATAGTATCAGTAACTATTTGCAAAATGTTTTAAAAAGGAAATGGCAGGGAACACTTCACAGGTAGGAATAGTATATGCATGGGGCAATGAGGGCCCAATTTGAAGTAAGTCACTATAAGCCAAGAAGCATCATGATAATGCGGATTTTAGAAAGATTAATCTGGAAACAGAGTAAAAGCGTTTGAAATGGGGGGACACCAGGTGGTCCAGAGAGGCCAAGGAAAAGACACGTCCACAGGGCATGGAGGCAGAGTGAATGGACTGAACAGGAGAAAATTAGACCTCTCACCTTTCTTGGGGAAGATGGATCTCAGTGCATATTTTAAAGATTAGAATTTTCATAGATACATTATTTTACTAGAAAACATTTTCTCATGTCTTAAACTTTTCAAAGCAAAATTACTTAAAATCTTTAAGTTTTAAAAGTTTAGATAATGTAAATGTTTATATATCTTTAAAAACTAAATATTACCTTTAATATTTGTAAACTTTCATAACCTATCACTGATATTTACTAAAGAAGAGAGTTTAACAACACTGAGAAATATTTCAACAGAAAAGTGAACTATTTTTTTTTTTAAGTAGGTGAAGTACAAGAAATTCAGAGGATATTTTACTTAACTAAAAACTTTATCAAAATGCTTTCTTCACTATCTGACTTGTCAATTTCTAGAAGGCTTTCATATTCAATCCTTTCAAAAATATTATAAAATGTTAGAAGGCAGTTCTTTATAGAAAAATTTAAAGTTACATGTCAAATGTAGCTCTTTTTTTAAATTACTGAAGCTGTATATGGTCTAGAGTAACTTCTACATTAAAGAAGAGAAATAAGAACAAAAGCAAAGTTCTTTGTCTAAGCAAACCCTATCAATTCTAATTAACCAGCTTTGTACAGCTGTAATAGTACAGCCCATTAATTAATAATAAGAAAAAAATCAATACTAACCTCTTTTTTCTTGGTAAATGCTTTTTGGGGTTTTGTGTTAATTTTTTTAAATTATTTTAATAAATTTCATTATGGATGCTGGAGTAATTACAATGTCTAAAAATAAAATATAGTCATGCAGCACATTGTTTTTGAAGAAAAAAATAATATTTGTAACTTTATTAACCCTATGCTAAGCACATTAGTTTCATTTTTGAAACTTTGATTTGATTTATTATCCAAATATGTAAATATTAAAATTTCCATGTTTACTTTCTGTTCCTTACTAAACTCTACTGATTGCCTTAGATTGAAACTTAAGTGCCTTTAAAAAAAAAAAAAAAACTCTTTTATGTGACTATAGCACAGAATTAGGAAGTTTGCTGATCTAGAAACTTGCTTTCTTAAATTTCTGTTGCTGTTGTTCATTCTGTTCCTAAACTTTATTTTTTAATATGTATCTTCTTTACAATTTAGTAATCCATTTATACTGGAGCTTCATACTCCATTTTCTATATCATATAATGGAAATAATTTTAATGCTCGTGAAGACAGCATGTATTCAGTAGGCAAAGGTGGAAATAATGTAATCTTCATACTTATTATTAGAAATATTTATATTATTCAGTCAGTAACTGTGACTACTGGACTGATCTCCCGAGAATATTATAAAAATAAATGTGATAACAGATATGAAGAAATTTTGAAAGTCATAAACAATTCATTTTAATCTAATTTCATCACTGGAATTTGTTGACTTTTGCAAGAGTTTATGTTAGTGTGTCATCTAGCCATGGTTACTTTAAGTAGCTAGCAGCTTAGAACATGCTTGAAGAAGGTTTAAACTCTAACAGTGGCTGACTGCCAATGATTAAAAAAAAAAGAAACATTAAGCTACTTCTAAATTAAAATACAAAAAAAATCCTTAAAATCTACTTTGATATCAAAATGTCAAAATTATATCTCAGATACTCTCATTTTTAAATCTTCAATACTGTTAGAAAACCAGATAGAAATAGTCACTGGCTAGAAGCTAAATAAAGAGATTAATCATAAATCAGCACTATCTTCAATCAGCTCACAGTCTAGTAAAGCCTAATTAAGATTTATAATTAGGAAGTTAAATTATACAGCAAATCTCAGACTTGGAGGAGTCCTTTACACCGTCTCGTCCAACCACTCCATGACACAGATGGCCAATCTGGACTTCATTTTCATTAGTTTCCTTTTTAGCAAGCCAGAATTGTTCATTGGCACATTCAGCCACTTTGTTAAATAAGTGGGTTTTTATTTTTATACAAGTTGAATAAAAAGTTAAAATGTAAAAAATTAGTGTAAAAACACTAATCCCCTATTCCCTAGTTTTCTTAGTCTGAAGCTTGGTGCAAAGGCCCATTAGCATGGGCTTGGGGATTGGTCATAGCTGAGTTCTATGACCCTCCTCTGTCACAGACTGACTCTGGGCATAATCTCCAGGGTCTCAGAATGGACATCACTACCTACCTGAGCACAGAGTGTGATTAAGCTGATGCAGGAGTTCAGGTAGTCTGAAACAGTGGCAGTGGAGATGGAGAGAGAGTGCTTCAGCTGAGGAATATCTGAAGTCTATGAACACAAAGTAGTAAGGCATGAGTTGGGGACATAAAGATAGAAAGGCTCTCAGGTTCCTGCCAGAGGTACTGAGTGAAGTGTAGACTTGTTAACCAATGCAGGGACAACGGAGAATTGACTCGGGTGCCCATCAGTGGTAGACTGGATAAAGAAAATGAGTTCTGCAAACACCACGGAATACTAGGTAGCCACTAAAAAGGGCAGAATTTTGTCCTTTGCAGTAACATGGATGCAGCTGGATGCCATTAGGCTAAGTGAACTAACCTAGAAACAGAAAAACAAATACTATGTGTTTCCACTTATAAGTGGGAGATAAACGTTGGGGACATAGACATTGGAAAAATAGACACTGGGGACTGCTACAGCAGAGAGAAGGGGATTGGGGCAAGGGCTGAAAACTGCCTGTTGGATACTCTGCTCACTACCAGGGTGATAGGTTCAGTCATACCCCATACCTTAGCATCACACTAAATACCTTTGTAAAGAAAACTGCACATTGTACCCCTCTGATTCTAAAATAAAATTTGGAAAAGAAAAATAACCAATACATAAAGAGGCCAGTTGCACTGGCTCATGTCTGTAATCCCAGCACTTTCGGAGGCCAAGGTGGATGGATCACTTGAACTCAGGAGTTTGCTCAGGAGCCTGGGCAACATGGTGAAACCCTGTATATACCAAAAATATAAATAATTATCCAGGAATAGTGGTGCACACCTGTGGTCCAGCTCCTTGAGAGGCTGAGGTGGGAAGATTATTTGAGCCCAGGAGGTGGAGGTTGCAGTGAGCTGAGATTACGCCACCACACTCCAGCCTGGGGGACCAAGTAAGACCTCATCTCAAGCAAACAAACAAATAAATAAAGTGAGAGAAAACATGAACAAGCAAATACTCTTTTCCTTTAAGAGGACACTAGAGAGAAGATACATAATACTAACTTTTAGAAGAGATTTATAAAAAATAGGGTGTGAATTGATTGTCTCTCCCCTTGAAAACAATAGAGTTTAACATAAACAACATGGGTTTTAGAATAAAATGGTTGTACTCAATAGCTTCTATTGATCCCCTAGGTGACTGTATATAAGTTCATCTATGTAAGAACAAATTTTCTGGTTATTTATGAGAAACCTCTTAACCAGAAATGCAGGCTCACTAAGTATAGAGCATGTATAAGAGACATTCATCACTGCCTCTAGGCCTCCAAAGACCTACTGAAAAACTGAAGGGAAGATCTGGGGCTGAATAGAAAGTCCAGGTGAGTTTCTCTCCACTCCAGGTATAACATACCAGGCTGATGGTGATGGGGAAGGGAAGTTGGAATCATTACCATGATCTAAGTTTCTTCAAAAAAACCAAAGTCCTTTGTGAGATCACGAGAAGACCATCTGCAGAGGACAGAGCCAAGTCCTGTTGCCATGGGCTGTCTCCTTCTTATGAAACCACATTGACTTACTCTTGGGTCTTGCCAAGTTTGGTCTGGCAAATGGGCTTGGTTGCTCAGATACATGGAAAATAGTCATACTTCAGAACTTGGCTTCCCAGGTTCAAGGGGCTTATAACTCTTTTACAATGATATTGATAAAACCAAGCACATCTTTTATAACAAGTGTTAGATATATTCAAACTACTGTGTTTTAGTCTTTGTGCAGCAGTTTTTTACATCTAATGTTGACAATTTGTAACTATTTTAGTGCTTGTGACCAAAGAACAGGTATGTGGTTACAAAGAGTTTTCTGCTTTAGATGGTAATGGAAAGAGAAGCAGGTGGTGGCGGTCCTGAGAATGTTTGCACAGAGAGTATTGACCAGGGCTTCTCCTACCAAGATAGTGACCTGGGACAAATTGCTTAACCTTCGTTAGACTGTTTTCTCATTTATACAAATTGGAATGATACCTATATTGCAATGTTACATATTAATAATTGAATTTTTTTAAATCTAAAGTCAATTTGCTTAGTATCCAGCATATTCTAAATAGAATATGGATATTATTTTCCTTCCTTATGTATCTGTGTTGAAAAGGAAAAGGACTAATAAAATGAGAAATAAATTAAAATCATTTATTTTGATAAAGCTTTGATTTTTTTTCCCTCTCAAATTTCAAAAAGGTAATTTGTTGATCTTGGACTGAGAATAAAGTCTAAATAGTGCATAAAAGCAATACTAGAGAGTTAACTATGGGTGGAAAAGGACTGGTGACAAGGATTGCAGATCTGGCTGAGATTGGCGGACATAAATTTGTAATGGAATTAGTCCCTGTTTTCACCCACTCCCCAGAGAATTGGTTAGCATTCCTGGATCAGAGCTGAATAAAGCACAGAATGAATGATTGCATTTTCCCAGGCTTAGGGACTGGCACAGCATGTGCAAAAGAAGAGCTGAAAGATGAGGGAATCTAGAGTTCTAATGAGTGTATCATCTCAGCCTTACAGGTTGTTAGGCTGGGTCAGGTGGAAAAACTGATTAGGAGGATCAGGGACCCAGAGATCAGAGAGCACAGGACAACCGTGGAACGTAAAGGTTCAGAAGTGTTTATTTTATTGATGGTTGATGTTCTTTTTATTTTATTTTGTTTTTCTAAATGAGAAAGTTTGAAGTGTGGCCATATAAACGGACTCCCAAGAAGGGAATGAGTAAAGGTTTCTGGTTGTTGAAACAAAAATGTGGAATGTTGACCTGAAGGAAGCTAGGTCCTTGGCCAAACGCAGACAGTGGCTCACTCCTGTAATGCCAGCACTTTGGGAGGCTGAGACGGGTGGATCACTTGAGGACAGGAGTTTGAGACCAGCCTGGCCAACCTGGTGAAACTCCGTCTCTATTAAAAATACAAAAATTAGCTGGGCATGGTGGCAGGTGCCTGTAATCCCAGCTAGTTGTAAGGCTGAGGCAGGAAAATGACTTGAACCCAGGAGGCAGAGGTTGCAAGCTGAGATTGCGCCATTGCACTCCAAGAAGAAGGTATGAAAGAAAGAAAAAGAGAAAGAGAAAGAAAGGAAAGAAAAAAAAGAAGGAAAGAAGAAGGGCAGAAAGAAACTAGATCCTTTTGGCATGGGCTCAAGGCAGAGCTGATGGTGGAGTGGGAGAAAAATGCCTGAAAATGAGTGACCTTCACTGAGGAGGATTTTGAGGGAAACAGTATAATAGTATTCAGGAAAGGGCCTGTTTTGTTCAGTTAATGCAAGAGTGGAGGTAAATGTCCCAAGGAAAATGCTGAGAATGCAGAAGTGTGTGACCTTCGAAACAGGCTCTCGTAGGTGAGGATTTAGAAGTTTGCAGATGTGCATGGGCAGGGTGGGGCAAGATCAAGGACAACATGATGTGGGTGAAGGGAATGGGGAAGAAAATCCAGAAAACAGCAGCCAGTTGAGAAGTTCAAAGCTTGTCAAGGAGGATATTTTGATTCTATTTACAAGGTACTTCACATATACACATGATATTTTGTGGTAGGTAATAGTAAGGACATAATATTGATAGAAGAGGGAGAGCTATGAAATTGACTAGCCCCAAGTAGTCAGCAAGAATTATGGGGTGAATTACCCTCTGCTATACCTGAGAGAATGCCAGATTGAGCTTCTGTAAGTGCAAAATACAGGACGAAATAAAGGCTCAGGCTGACAGTGGAAGATTTTGGTTTTCTTCAGTTGTCCCTCAAAGTGGAAGGTAAAAAGGAGGAAGTTGTTCAAAGTACAAAGATATTTTGAAGCAGAGAACAAAGAAGTCCATGGAAATCATATGCAATCAGGTAATCGGGCTAAGAGCAGAAGCAAACTGAAATATGCAGTAGGGTTTGCATCATAGGACTAAAGAAGAAAAATTTGATGTGAGTGATATGAGCTAGGGACATAATTTAAACATTGAAAAAATGTGAATAGTAGTTTTAGACATTATTCCTTTTTAAAATTGTATTAATACGTACTTCCTTTTTAGGGGATAGCATCACAAAATTACTGGAAGCATTGTGTTATTTTGCCAATTAAAAAAATCCAAACAACTCCAAAATGATTAATTACTACCACTTGTAAACCCTCAAGTGAACTCATTTGTACAGAACTCCCTGCAGTTGTAAAGAAAACAGAATACCTGACAACTTGTCAGGCACCTGAATTCTTTTTTCCTTTCCTTTATTGCTTTTTTTTATATTGCATGTCATTTTCCACAGATTTTATATGAAATTTCTCTTTTAAGCTAAATAAATAATTTTCTAAGAATTAGAAAATCTAAAGGAAAATTTTATATTATAAAATCATACATGGTATTTTATTTTGCTGGCATAAATCCAAATAATCATCTTACAGAAAAACACTAATATTATGTTTAACTTCTTTCCACACTACATCTACAAGGCAAATAACATTATTAGTCCTCAGTACTTTCTAACTGATATGTGGAAATAGTGCAGAAAATTACATGTAGAATTACATGTGTTACACCTGTAATACTGATTGCCTACAATGTATAGATAGGGTAATACCCTATCTTCTAAACTTTGCTGAGAAAGTGTGAGAAAACATAACAGTTACTGCACAACTAATTGACGATTTGTACTGACATTAATATATTGTTTATATATAAATAACTCTAGACACATCACTAAGTATAAATACATCTGTATGTATAGATTTATTAATATCAATTGATATACCATAAAATGTTTGATTAATCATTTTGAGAAATACATTAAAAAGAAATGAAATTTTAAATCTTCTCTTTATTACTTCCAATCTTTGCTCACATTAACACCACCTTTTGAAGATATTTTTACCTTCAAGCGATATTTGTATCCCAAAGGCATTTGGTCCATTGTCTGGCACATCATCTATCACATAATGAGCTACGAGAAGCTCTTCTAGTGTCCTAGCATAAAACAAACATTTCCTTATGACCATTTCACTGCACTTCAGAAAAACGAGAAGCAGAATTTATCTTCCTAGTCATGCTGTTGTTATAATTCAATTTAAAGGAGTCACTATTTATATCATGTATTTTTTTCCCTTTAATTTGTCTGGAGTAAGTTTTTGAGACACTTGAATGATAATATCAAGATTTATTTTTCTTAATGTGTTCAGAAAGAAAAATAGAAATATTAATGTTATTTTGAATCTTCTTGTGGTACTAGAAGCATGTCACAGAGTTAGAGTTTCTCTGGTAATAAGGTGTATTGCAATATTCTGACTAAGAGAATTTCAGAGTGAGAAATTTTTATCAATTGTTCTTTGGGTCATTGTAACACATCATCTGCATATAATTTCCATAGCAGTGAACAGAGAATGTGGCATTAGCTTCGCAGTAGTGTTGGCTTGAGGGCTGGATATACTGATATGCATTCTAGTCATGGCAATTCCTGGAGAAAAAATAATTAATTATAATCATTTTGCATAAATCACCATGAACAATGAGGTACTCATCACCTTGTCAGTTTGCAGCATTCAGTTGACTGGCAAACTGGAGATTTTATGAAGCATTAAACTATGTCACTGTTAGCCAGATTAAACTCACTGTAACATTACACTTCCATAAAGTGCTTTGTGAAGGGAATATGAAAAATGTTACCTGATCTCAGAAGACAGGAAAATGGTTGTGATATAATGCTTGGGTGGACTATTGTCACTTTCCTGGTGTAAGTCCATTATGGTTTCCAAAGGCCTAAATTCAAATAATAAGAAAACAATCAGGACTCTAACTTGGGAGATTTAAAGACATATATATTAGATTAAATATTATAAATGAGAAAGAAAGAAAAAGAAAAGGGGCTGTAAAATGACTCACTGTGTACAGTCTAGAATCATAGAGACAGGGGTGGGAGAGGCCCAGAAGGAGCTGAAGGGTCCAACATATTTCACCCCTAGGATTCTTTGGATTGGAAACCAAAGTCTGGAGAAGGTTACGTGTCCAACCCAAGACATAGCAAGAAAGTAACAGGTCCCTACCTTCTAACATAGTATATTTTCATAGGAGCCTAAATGAAATGTAATTCAAGGAGTAAGATAAACACCAATTTTCCTAACATTTGCATTAAAGTTAAATATCACTTTTATCAGAAGACAAAAGTAAGGTCAAATCCTGAAGTCAAAGTAAACAGCCCTGTGTAAAAAGGTAAAGTGCATGGGCTTCACAGGCTGCACTCACAGGAAGATGACCACTGCTTGGAGGGAACAGGAGTGGAGGCTGCAGATTATTTTCCTGGTGGTGTGTGGTGTGAGCCACAGTTTTACTTGAAAGGGTACAGTCATGTCTTAGGTGTCTGGAAACTACCTAATGATTTGATATCCTGGAGGTTTTGTCTGCTTTATGGAAGACATTTATATCTAGGACAGTGAAAATTATGATTTCTAGAGGAGAAAAGAACAATACAGTCAAATCTAGATTTTCTATTTCTTCATTTTGTTTTCTTTTTTGCCTTTAGATTTCTAATCAGCTTAAAAGATCTCCAAGTCTCCAAACCCTTCTGGAATTAAAAAAAAAAAAAATTTAAACCCTACAAATTTCTTAATTCCAACTTCCTAACACTGCCACAGATGGAAAAGTGTAAACATGGTAACAAGAGCATGGGCAACTTGGTTTCTAAAAAAGCAAAACTGAAATTTATTCCAGAAAATTCTGTCCTATTTTGTTCGGAAGCCAGGCTGCCAAAAACTAGGGCCAGCACTTTGGGATTAGGGAGTGTATATTACTGGAGGTATAAACATGATTATAATGTATAAGAATAATAATTTACAAATGAACCAAAATTTCTAAGGTTGCTTCACATATGTCAGTTATTAAATAAATGCATAATGAAAGAAAATTGAAGTGAAATAGTAATTTGATCTCAGCAGCATTCTCAAAACCAGCCAAAGCATGAAGGAAGTAATGTTCTTTTCTCTATTCAAGGAGTTACAGCTGTCTCCAGTGGTTGGGAACATTTTACTCTTCACCTTCTGATAAAATCCCAGTCAACTTCCATTCCCTGGTCTGTTCCTCCAGTCTCTCATGAAGAGATAATATCTCTCTCTCTCTCTCTCTCTCTCTCTCTCTCTCTCTCTCTCTCTCATTTTTTTTTTTTTTTTTTTTTTTTTTTTGAGACAGAGTTTTGTTCTGTCACCCAGGCTGTAGTGCAATCGCATCATCTCGGCTCACCACCACCTCCACCTTCCAGTTTCAAGTGTCAAGTGCCTCAGCCTCTGAGTTCAATCCGAGTAGCCAGGATTATAGGTGTGCACCACCACACCTGGCTTTTTTTTTTTTTTGTAGAGCCTGACCATATTGGCCAGGCTGATCTTGAACTCCTGACCTCAGATGATCCACCTGCCTCGGCCTCCCAAAGGGATTACAGGCCTGAGCCACTGCTCCTGGCTGATCCTTTTCTTTTTAAATATCACTTCTTCTCTTTGTGTCTTTTGTCCCATATCACTGAAATTTTGCCCAAAAACTATACCCTCTTTCTCCTAAATGTTCCACCTCCCTACATCTATGCTCTGATCCGTTAGTTCTCAGTGTGGTCCTGGGAACTTGTTAAAGATGAAATTATCTGCCCCCACTGCAAACCTCCTGCATCCGAAGCTCTGGGGTAGAGTCCAGTATTCTTTGTTTTCCCCACCCTCTCCAGGTGACTCAGAAGCAGGCTAACATTTGGAAACCACAGCTCTAATATATTCTATCTTAAAGAAAAATTAAATAAAAGGCACGGCAGCTCTGGGTTTCACTTCCGCTTTCTTTCTTCCCCAAACTGTCAAATTCTTCAGAGTACTTGCTCACTTTCGTTTCTCTTATTACATTTGTTTTCCAACCCACTGGTCATACTCAGTGTCATTGGCATTTTGAGGAATTACATGTTTGGATTGATTTTAGTGCTGCCAAATAACTAGAATGTTTTCTAAAACTGGAAATATAGTTGTGACTAGTGGATGGTTAGATTCTTCTTTCTACTTCTATTTGACTGTACTGCACCCAACCTACTGGTTTTACCCCAGACTAATCCAGAAAAGAATTATTTAGTGAACAGAACTATTTTTTTCACAGTCTACCAGTTGTATCACTAAGTATGTTGGCAAAGATGCCTTGCAAAGTAGTGGTGGCTGGACAACCTGGGTTGTGATCTTGGCTTCTTCATTGTGTGATAATCATACAGTACTTAATTATTCTTCACAATAATACTATTAGTTAATTATGCATTGCTATTAGTAATGATTTTGCTTGCTCACAAAATTCAAGGTTATTGATGTATTTTTCTATCTAAAACCTCATACAGCCCAGTGAAGTATATTTAATGCCAATTTTTCAGACAAATAAGTGGAAGTTTAGTGCTATTAGGGAAGTTGTCCAAGTTCATATAGCTAAAAGTTGGCAGTGAGCTGGGTTACAAACCAATGTCTATCTAAGCCTGTAAAACAGGCTGCTAATGATACCTTCTGGGAAGTTGCTGCGTAGATTAATCTATTTATGTATTTTATTAGTTCATTCAAAAGCAGTGTTAAGCCTCTGCTTTCTGGGGGGCATTGAGCTAAGCCCTGAAAACACAGAGAAGAAAGATACAGCCCACAAGGAATCACAGTCTTGTGGATCAACAGATAACTAAACTGTGCAAGTGAATTTTTGTAAGAGTCGTGATTTAGAGACACACAGAGCATTGAGGGAGCATGGTGACTGTATGAGGTATATAACCTGGGATGGGAAACCCATGGAAGCCCTACTAGGGTCAGTGACATTAGTTTTGTTAGGAAGAGTCAGCCAGGAAACAAATTGAATGAAACAAATATAGAAAAGGAATTCCAGACATAAAGAATAGCAGTTGCAAAGTAGAAGGAGAGAATGAATACAAAGGCAAAGGGAGGATCATAAAAATTTCCATGTCATGCAAAGGAGTCAGAATGTCTAGAAGGCAAGAAGAGAAGAGTGAAGATAATTTTAAGGGGAAAAAAATGAGATTTAGAAAGCTCATAATAATAGTACTGTGGAAAGTGGCTTTAAACACTAGAAGGAATCAATGCCAAGAACTACCTTGGATTCTGTGTGTGTGTGTGTGTGTGTGTGTGTGTTCTAAAAAAAAAAAAAAAACAGGATATATGTGGAGAATGTGCAGTTTCATTACATAGGTATACATGTGCCATGGTGGTTTGCTGTACCTATTGACTCATCCTCTAAGTTCCCTCCCCTGACCCCTCAACAGGCCCTGATGTATATTGTTCCCCTCTCTGTGTCCATGTGTTCACATTGTTTAACTCCCCTTATGAATGAGAACATGCAGTATTTGGTTTTCTGTTCCTGTGTTAGTTTGATGAGGAAGATGCCTTCCAGCTTCATCCATTTCCCTGCAAAGGACATGATCTCATCCCTTTTTGTGGCTGCCTGGTGTTCCATGATGTATATGTACCACATTTTCTTTATCGAATCGTCTATCATTGATGGGCATTTGGGTTAGTTCCATGTCTGCTATTGTAAATAGCACTGCAGTGAACATACATATACTTGTGTCTTTATAGTAGAATGATTTATAATTCTTTGGGTTATAAATCCCACTAATGGGATTGCTATGTCAAATGGTATTTCTGGTTCTAGATCCTTGAGGAATACTGTCTTCTACATGATTGAAGTTATTTACACTCCCACCAACAGTGTAAAAGCATTCCTAATTCTCCACAGCCTCTCTGGCATCTATTATTTCCTGGCTTTTTAATAATTGCCATTCTGACTGAAAAGAGATGGTATCTCATTGTGGTTTTGATTTGTGTTTCTCTGATGATCAGTGATGTTGAGCCTATTTTTCATATGTTTGCTGGCCACATAAATTTCTTCTTTTGAGAAGTGCCTGTTCATACCCTTTGCCCACTTTTTTATGGGGTTGTTTTTTGTTCTTTGTGTAAATTTGTTTAAGTTATTTGTAAATTCTGGATATTAGAACTTTGTCAAAAGGGTAGATTGTAAAAACTTTCTCCCATTCTGTAGGTTGCCTATTCACTCTGATGATAGTTTCTTTTGCTGTGCAAAAGCTCTTTAGTTTAATCATATCCCATTTGTCAATTTTGGCTTCTGTTGCAAATTGATTTTGGTGTTTTGTCATGAAGTCTTTGTTCATGCCTATGTCCTAAATGGTATTGCCTAGGTTTTCTTCAAGGGCTTTTATGATTTTGGGTTTTACATTTAGTATTTAATTCATCTTGAGTTAATTTTTGTATAAGGTGTAAGGAAGGAGTCCAGTTTAGGTTTTCTGCATATGGCTAGCCAGTTTTCCCATTACCATTTTCTGAACAGGAGATCCTTTTCCAATTGCTTGTTTTTGGCTAGTTTGTCAAAGATCAGATGGTTGTAGATGTGCAGTGTTATTTCTAAGATCTCTGCTCTGTTCCATTGCTCTCTATTTCTGTTTTAGTACCAGTACCAGTCTGCTTTGGTTACTATAGGCCTGTAGTATAATTTGAAATCAGATAGCATGATGCCTCCAGCTTTGTTCTTTTGCTTAGGATTGTCTTGGCTATATGGGGTCTTTTTTGATTTTGTATGAAATTTAAAATAGTTTTTTTTTCTAATTCTGTGAAGAATGTCACTAGTAGTATCATGGGCATAGCATTGAATCTATAAATTACTTTGGGCAGCATAGCCATTTTCACGATATTGATTCTTCCTCTCTATGAGGATGGAATGTTTTTCCATTTGTGTCCTCTCTTATTTTCTTGAGCAGTAGTTTGTAGTTCTCCTTGAAGAGGTCCTTCACATCCTTTGTTAGCTGTATTCCTAGGTATTTTATTCTCTTTGTAGCGATTGTGAATGGAGTTCAGGATTTGGCACTCTGCTTGTCTATTGTTGGTGCAAAAGATTGCTTGTGGTTTGTACACATTGATTTTGTATCCTGAGACTTTGCTGAAGTTTCTTATCAATTTAAGGAGTTTTTGAGATGAGATGATGGGATTTTAAGAGGAGCCAGCTATCTGGATTCTAGTTGTTATGGGCTAAATGTCCTTCCCACTCCAACATTTATATTAAAAGGAGGGTGGAACTCTAAGCCCCAGTAACTCAGAATTGGACTGTAGTTGGAGATAGATTCTTTAAAATGGTAATTATGTTAAAATGAGGTCCTATGAATGTACTGTAATACAGTAAAACTGGAGTCCTTGTAAGAAGAGGAGAGAAGGACACAGACCCATAGAGAAGAAAGACCATGTGAGGATATAGGGAGAAGATGACCATTTAAAAGGCAAGGAGAGAGACATTAGAAGAAACCGACCCTACTCACATCTTGATCTCAGACTTCTGGCCTCAAAAATTGTGAGAAAATAAATGTCTGTGGTTCAAACCACCTGTGGTGGCTCTTTGTTATGACAACCCATGCAAACGAATACACAAAACTTAAATCTCTCATATTTTCAACGATGGCTACCATTTTAGATCAGAATGACATCTATAAGCTGGACAAATTCTTCTGTAGATAATATCAGGCCCACCTAGCAAATGTGTGCCGAATTTGCTAACAGTAAAATGTTAGCTAGGAATGGACCATGTTTTACTTTTATACTTTTGTTAAGACACAAATATCAAAGACTCCATTTTTGCCACAGTCTTGTCTAAAGGATGAATTAGTATGATGTAAAGCATTTGGAGCCTTAGGATGAAAGAACACTGCATTAAGTGCAATCTTCATTTTAAATGTAATCTTCATTTTAAATTTTTTCTTGAGTGAAGAGTGCAAATATGCATCCCTGCCTGAACACAAAGGAATAAAACCTCGCCTAAGCACTCCTGACAGTCTTTCATGCCCACTTGAGAATTGGTCATCTGGAACCAGCCATCTCTACAGCTACCAGAAAATACAACTTCCTCTGTCACTTTTCTGCAGTATCACAAATTACAGAATGGCACAAGTGTGAAAGAGCAACTACTGAATGATGCGAAGAATATACAGCTAAGTGAGCAGGCAAGCGCAATGGTGAGGCTCAAAAGACTTAGTGAAAGGTAAAACGCAGTGTGACCCTTGAGATTTGCTGCCACAGGTGACTTCCTAATTACAAATATATTCCTGTTGAGGCAGGAGAATGGGGTCTGAAGGCAGGGAACCTAAGATTGATTCGTGCTGACTTCCTAGAACTAAATCAAATGGAAAACCCTAACTTTCCACACCTAAGTAACAAAAGGATTGGAGGCTATTCCCTTTTGCAAACCCCTCTTCTTTTCTGCCTGGCAGATAGAAAATTGAAAGTACCTCTGATTGGTTGCAGAAAGCATAGGAGTATAATTTTGTAACTTCACTTCAGTCTCTGATTGGTTGCTTTCTAAAACCAAACAGACTCATTGTGGGCCACTACTTCATTTACATAGGGTGTACACCAGGTAACCAAAGGAAAACCTCTAGAGGGTATTTAAGCCCCGGAAGATTCCGTAAAGGGCTTCTTGAGCCCCTATGCTCAGGCTTGTTCCCACCCTGTGGAGTGTATTTTTGTTTTCAATAAATCTATGCTTTTCTTGTTTGGCTTTTTCTTGCTCTGTTTGTGTGTTTTGTCCAATTCTTTGTTTAAAAGACCAAGACCCTGGATACGCTCCACTGATAACGCTATCTCTGAATAGAGAAACAAAGAGTAGTGTGAGAGCTGCTGTTAATAATATAAATTATAGGAGAGCTCTCTTTCTGGAGAAAAAGGGAAGCAATAGGCAAGAAATTAGAGAATCCAGCCACATCTACACTGGTATTGGCAAACCAGTAGACAAGTTTTTCTCAGAAGTTGTAGAATATCCAGTGATATTCTGCATGAATTAGAATATTTGGTGTGATTAACTGATTTTTGAAGTGCACGTATTTTGCCTGACTCTTCTAACTTATGAACAATGTCTAATATGTTAAAACATTTACTTTAATACCAACATATTTGTTTCTAAGATACCTTTATGAATATATTTGTTTTCTAAGCTGCCGAGGTAATTCAGTATTCTTTCAGTAACTTTTGTTTTTTCTTTGAAATCGTTCAAAAATTTTGAGCTCTGAATTTTAAATTATTTGAAGACTTTTACAGAAAGTTTTTACTATTTTAAGACTTAAGCAAAACTGACTTCAGAAACTTGGTAAATAGTATTGCATGCTGAAATACTGGAAAAATTACTATGATTCTTTAAAAATACTTTTTAAAAGTTCATGACTAAAGACAAATTAAAAACTTGATTATTTTAAAAACTTAAATGAAAAACTTGATTATTTTAAAAACATTCATAAATCTCTTTTATAATCGCATTTATTTTTAAAATATCTATTTACAAATTTTATTTATAAAATGGAATAGATAAAATGTCTGAATATTGCCTAAAGAAAAGCTTTAAGTAAAACTCGGGTAACCAAAATGATGCCAGCATGGTTGTTTTCCAATATTCTTTTTTTTTTAATGGAGTCTCACTGCTGTAGGCCTGGGCTGGAGTGCATTGAAGCAATCTCGGCTCACAGCAACCTCTGCCTTCTGAGTTCCAGAAATTCTTCTGTCTCAGCCTCCTGAGTAGATGAGATTACAGGCACCTGTTGCCACCCCCAGCTAATTTTTTTATTGTTAGTAGAGACAAGATTTTACTTTGTTAGCCAGGCTGGTCTCAAACTCCTGACCTCCCACCCGCCCTGGCCTCCCAAAGTGCTGGGATTACAGGCGTGAGCCACTGTACCTGGCCGGTTTCCAATATTCTTTATTGAAAATGTCTGTTGTTATTTGGAAACAAGCACAGATTGCTATTTGTGGGTTTTACCATCACTATTGTTTTGTTGCTTATCAAATGAACTTTAAATTTACATTCTGGAAGCTTACTCAGATGCCTCCTAATCCTGTACATTTTATACATTTATGGTAATTTTCAGTGATAATTTGTCATATGAATAATGAGCCTAAAACCCTGAATCATTTTTATCAAGGAAAGACTACTATAAATTCACCAAAATGTCTTTACTGCAACAAGAAACTTCAATAACACACTTTCAGAAGATTCAGAAGAAGAGTAAACAGGTGATTGTGGTTAACCAAAACTGAGCCAGAATTGATCAATGGCCTGGAATATTGACCTCTAACTAATCAATGTTTCAGCATCACAGCCAAGTTAAGGGCAAATACAAGTTCTCTCTAATATGTAGAGCTATTAATCTACATAATTAATAGTATTAAAATTTCACAGCAAGACACCCTATGAAAATAACTTCGACTTAAGTGATAAACATTAAGAAATACAAAACTTTCATTTTCACTATGAAAGCTAAAATAGTGTACTATGTTTCAAACTCATGTAGTAATTATTCAAACATAACAATCTCCTGCTGCTTTTTAAATGGTTGTTTTACATTATGTGCCTTCTCTTCAAATGTGGCCTTTTCTAAGTTTTGATTGAATAGAGTTTTTGTTTTGTTTTGTTTTCAGAATCAAGTGTTTTTGTGGGGTTTATTGTTTTTTATTGCTAGCTAAATGGTTCCTTAGAGATTGTGAATGAACACTGAGATTCTTTAGAGAAATGAAATCTGTCTGTTACAATTATACTGGCAAGCTTCCTCGAGAAAAGCAGAGAATACACAGAAACATCTAGGAAAACCTGTACCCTTTTGAGAAGTTAGAAAAATTGTCCAAGACTATCTTTTCTTTTGGAAAAAACCTTCTGTTTCATCATCTCAAAAAATGTGGAATTAGCTACAGATGTAGGTTGTCTTATTTTTAATTGAAGGAGTGGATTCCAGTGAGAATTAATATGCACACATGCTAACAGGGCTGCCTTATGCTTATCAGGAGCTAGTTCATCACCCTCAGGCACACCCAGGCACAGGGTTAAAGTGGATTGAGTTGCTCTCAGAGCCTCAGCCAGCCTCTCTTTCTGTCTCTGCCTCTCTCTTTCCCCTTCTCTCTCCTGTCCTTTCTCACCACTTGCTGTGCCCCCTTTTCTTCTCTCTGGCACCTGGCGTTCTCTTTTCCCATGGCTGCTTCTCCCCTGTTGCCCAGTGACAACCAGTGCTCAAGAAGAAAGAATAGAAAATGACTTCTGTGAAAGTATTTTGAAACTCCGATTTAGACAGAGCAATGCCAAGACTTGTGAAGGAGCTGAGATTTCACTATGCTTACAAACCAATAAGCTTGCTAACTCCCGCACAGCTCCATGGATGCTGGCAGGAGATGTGGCTTCTGGATCAGGGACAAAGGCCAGCTTCTTGCTCATAGCAATAGTGGCAGACAGAATATGAACAATTTCATGGATTCTCTGAGCTGTAATTCACAGAGTCTAGACACAGCAGGGTGGATCTCAGGAGAGGACCTTGAGCTTAGGAAACCACAATCTTTTACAAAGGACTGCAACCAAAGCTGCCCAACGTGTACCCCGGAGGGACATTCTCTTTGTTATAGTGGACAGCAAGTACACCTTCATTCTGCTCAGGCAGATGCCAGCATCTTCCAAATGTGGTTCATTATAAAACCTCCTTTAAAAAAGTGCAGAACAGAAGATGATCAGTGCCTCTTCTCACAAGGGCAGAAAAGCAACAGACTCATGGAGAATTCTCTCCCAACAAACATATGCTTGGGAGGGAGGCGTTCATAGGTGTAAGGTTAAAACAGGGCATTCTATAAAAACTACCAAATAAAATAATGTAGTCTTACATTTGTATGGAGAAGAGAAAAGTCTTAGTTGTTTCTTCTGTGTGTTTTTGTAAGATGAACTGTAAAGTATAAAGCTAAAAAAATTGCATGGTTGAAATGTGTACATAATTGAAGTATTATCAATGGAGGGTTATGTTAGTGTTTTAATACTGACATATTTTACAACAGTGAAGATGGACTTAAAAGGTAGAAAAACACTGGCTTAAATACTGATTCTCCACAAGGATGGTTACATTTAATGGAGGCTAAAGCCTAATTCTAACATGATTTCAGTCATCAGCCAGGATGTGGGACAGTGTTTGGAGGGTCAAAGGGAGGCCTTTTCTCAGAAATTACTCCAGAGAAATGGAGGCCTACTCTGTATCTAAAACATTTTCTGAATTATGAACACAATGGTTAATTTGCTTACTTTCCTTTTAGGAAATACTGAAAAATTTCTTTGGATTCCTTCAGGGATCTGCAATATTTATTATACACATTATCAATATAGAATATTAAAAATAGTATACTTGTCCCAAAGACCCATTCTGTTAGTTTTTGGTATTTTGGAGGCATAAGTGTCTCATTAACGGAGACAATGGAAACGATGCTAAGAAAAGCTCTTTTTTATTTAACTCTCATGCCCAGTTTGTTTTTATTCTCATACTCAGTTATTATATTCTTCAGAAATACTATATCCTGGTTTCTACAGTTATACCACCTGAAGCGATGTCAGTAACACAATCTGCTGCTTAGATCCTGATTAGAAAAAAAGCTTCCCTAATGCACAGGCATAGGTGAGAGAGAGTCACACTGCAGTGACTCTTGACATCCTCACTAGCACTGTCACTGGAAACCAATTGTATGATAAACTCAGAGAAGCTTATTAACCCTGGGTAGGAATTGGGTAGGGGCAGCATGATAGAAATCAGTGCAGGGCAAAACATGGGTGTCTATTTCACTTTCACAGTTCAACAAGACAGATATGGTATGATTTTTGTTTCCTTGTTTGCTTTTTATTGTTAGAGAGAGAGGGAAAAATAATATTAGCATTGTATATTAAAGTAATACATTAGAAAAGGAGGAAAACTAATAAAATATTTTTCTTGTAGCAAAATCCAATAAATGAAAAAGGACAAGCAAAAGGCAGAAACCAATGACTTGAGCTTACACAGTAGAACAAATGTTCTTTACATGAAATGCTACCATATCTGTACCAATAAACTAATTTGTAACCATAAATATTTGCATTACTAGAATAAAGATGAAAATAAACTAATTGTATTAAATGGGGTAAGAAAATTCTTAGGATAAAAAAACATAGTAAAGATAAAAGCAGGAATTCATAAAAAAGAAGAAAAATTCTCATAAAAGACAATCTCCAAAATAATAAAATAGTCTAGCATCCAAAATCTGGCTAGCCTGCGTTAAAAAATAAGAAATCTAAAGGCCCCAAAATAGTAATGGAACAACAACATGCAATCTAAATAGTAGAGAAAATGGAGACACAATTTAAGGGCATGAGAAAATGAAAATAAATGGCAAAAAGAATTATGCATAATTATTCCCTTATTCATGACTCTTCTACAAATCTGAAAATGTGTGAAACAAATTATTCTGAAGGGAATATTGGTTGTCAAATTAACTAAAAATCATTAATAGATGAAGAAAGGTACAGTATCAAACTGTGGATTAACTGTTGATGAAAAATTAATGTCCTCTAAGAGATATTAGGAGAGGCCCTGAGAATTTATAGGTAAATATTGTCAATCATTCAAGGAATAGATCAATATTGTTATGGACACATTTACAGACTATAGAGAAAAATGAACAACTCTTATATTCAGATACTCCGTAACTCTGATTCTTACACTTGATAAAAATTGTCTACCACAGAAAAGAAAAGCTTCAAGCCAAACTCATTTTTGACTGTAGATGCAAAGATTGAAATAAAGAAAAAATAAATTACATTGAGCTGTGTAGACATATAAAATAGCACATTAATACATTAGTAGGTAAACTTAGTTTGCAAAACTATTTAAATTGACATAAAAATGTTATTTGACACATTCAACACTCATTTCTGATTAAATTTTAGTAACTGAGGCAGGAACACTTATTTAATTTAATTATTTTATTTTATTTTATTTTATTTTATTTTATTTTATTTTATTTTGAGATGGAGTCTTGCTCTGTCACCCAGGCTGGTGTACAATGGCACAGTCTTGGCTCACTGCAACCTCCACCTCCCAAGTTCAAGTGATTCTCCTTGTCTCAGCCTCCTGAGTAGCTGGGATTACAGGTATGTACCACCACACCCAGGTAATTTTTGTATTTTTAGTAGAGATGGTGCTTCTCCATGTTGGCCAGGCTGGTCTCAAACTCCTGACCTCAAGTGATCCACTTGCCTCAGCATCCCAAAGCACTGGATTACAGGCATGAGCCAACAAGCCCAGCCTCTTAATTTTAATTGCCTACTGACACAAATTATGAGAATAGTCCAGAAATATTTTTTAGAATAATACTTTATTACACAGATTCTCGATATAATTTATTAAACTATATTATGAAAGTAAATACCTTCAAATGTTTGTTTTTGCATTAATATTATCATAGTTATCAAGATTGTGCTATTGAGGCAAAATCAGAAAAAAAATAGAAAACAACAGAATTAGAATTTGCAAATGATATGGAAGCTGAAATTGATGGTTGCAGTGCTATATCAAGTGTTTCTCTGATAAACTCTACTACTAAATGTAACAGCTAGAATAAAAAGCAACAATAGATTGTAATAGCAAAATGGAAGAAATCTGAGAATTAATACAGTAGGAAGGGAATGTGAAAATATGTTAAGAATAACTTGGTTTTTCTAAAAGACATGAAACATAGCTTCGAAAATTTAAAAAAAAAGATTGTGTGATAAGAATGTGTAATGTAAAGCTTTTAACTTTACACAAACTAATTATTATGTTTAATTATATTATAATAAAAATTTCAAAGAGACTTTTTGAAGGCAAGATGATTCAATAGCTAATCTAGAAGAATAATACTTGGGATGATATAGATTATTCTGAGAGAAAATGAGAAAACAGCTTATGCCAATATATATGAAAAACTGTATAAATATAGAATAAGGAATTGAAACAAAAAGAATAGGATCAAACAAACAATAGAATAAATTAGAATCCAAAAATGTGTATAAAAATGTTGCATTTAAATGAAAGGAGATAAAATTTATTCATATATAATTCTGGAAGATGTGTTTTACGATGAACGAGAAGGTAAATTTACATTATTTACTCAATTTTTCAAAGTACTTAGCAAATAGATTATATATGTATCTATAAATAAACTAGAAAGTAAACTTATCTTAATTAATAATTGTTGGTGTCAAGTTGAGCAGCCCCATTCTATATGAAACAAACAGTGAAATCCATAGAGCAACTGAACACAAAATCAATTTTTTAAAAATTTTTAAAAGACACAAATAAGTGTTTCTCAGTTTGTGTTTCCATGTACCTAGTGTTGATTTAAATTTATGATTTCATAGGTAATGTATTAATATTGCTTCATTAGTTTTACCAAATGTACCATGCTAATGTAATGAGTAAACAGGGGAAACTGGGTACAGAGTATATCTAAAGCTAAAACTGTTCTAAAATAACTCATTTTAAAAAAAATGGAAAATGTTAATACTATGCAATTCAGAAAATCTGTTGCAAGTAATAAAAATTACTAAGGTAAGGAAATATCATTAATCTCTCTGGAATGAAACAAATGTACCAATAAGTTGCCTTATTTAACATATTAAAGTAATAAATGTGTGGATATATAACCGGGTGATCTATTTTGTTCCATTGGTCTACGTATCTGTTTTTGTGCTGGTACCATGCTGTTTTGGTTACTATCACTTTGTAGTACACTATAAAGTACAATATGAATTCAGGTAATATGATGTCTCCAGCTTTGCTATATATATTTCAGTAGCTTTTGGGATGCAAGTGTTTTTTGGTTACATGAATGAATTGGATAGTGGTAGTCTGAGATTTTAATGCTCCCATCACTGGAGTAGTGTACATTTTATCCAATATATAGTTTTCCATCCCTCATCCCCATGCCACCACCCTCCCTCCCTCTGAATCTCCAAAGTGCCTTATACCACTGTATCCTTTTGAGTCCCCGTCAACTTTGTTCTTTTTGTTCAGTGTTTGGCTATTCTGGGTACTTTGTGGTTCCATGTAAATTTTAAGATTATTTTTTCTATTTCTGTGAAGCATGTCATTGGTTTTGATAGGGATTGCATTAGACCTGTACATTGCTTTGAGTAGAATGGATATTTTAACCATATTGATTGTTTCAATCTAAGAACATGGAGTATCTTTCCATTCTTGTGTCCTCTTCAATTTCTAATGTAATATTATTCACCTGTGAAACAGAACAAAATTCTGTCATTTTTAACAATGTGGATGGAAGTAGTAAACATTATGTTAAGTAAAATAAAGCAGACACAAAAAGATAAAGTACCATGTTCTCAAAATTATGTGGGAGCTAAAAAAACTTGAACTCAGGGATATAGAAAGTAGGATGATAATTACCAGCAGCTGGGAAGTGTATGGGGAGAAGGTGATTAAGAAGGGATGCTTAATGGGTACAAACACAAGTTAGAAGGAATATTAGCAAGTGTTTGGTAGCACAATAGGGTGACTATAGTCCACAATTAATTTATTGCATATTTCAAAGTACCGAAAAGAGTGGAACAGAAAAGCTCCTAACACAAAGAAATAATAAATGCTTAAGGTGATGATATCCCAATGACCCTGATTTAATCATTGCGCATAGTATACTTATATCGAAATTTTACATTTACTCCATAAATATGTACAACTATTATGTATCAATAATTAAATATTTGAAAATATTTTAAAAGCATGCTTACAATTATCTGTAAATCTGTATAAGTAAACTCTTCATAAAAAAGACTAATGTAGAAAATGAAGAAATGTAAAAACTTGTTCTCCACTCATGCTCACAAGCTTCTTTGTTAAACACTTTCATTTACTGAAAGAAAACAGCACATAAAGCAATTTTAAATAAGCATTCTTAGATTTACTTTTTAAACCTGTATTAAAACAAAAGTAGGGCAGGGTAGGGTGGCTCACACCTTTAATCCCAGCACTTTGGGAGGCTGAGACAGGCAGATCACTCAAGGTCAGGAGTTCAAGACCAGCCTGGGCAACATTGTGAAAACCTATCTACTAAAAATACAAAACTTACCCTGGTGTGGTGGTGCATGCCTGTAATCCCAGCTACTCAGATGGCTGAGACATGAGAATTACTTGAACCTGGGCAGCAGAAGTAGCAGTGAGCTAAGATCGTGCCATTGCACTTCAGCCTTGGTGATCTGCCTCAAAAAAAAAAAAAAAAAAAATAGCACAGCCTTTTAAACATAGTGGCATGAATGTAGGGAAAGTTACTTTCATATATTATATTGCTAATGAAAGTATCACATATTTTCTGAAAGCCTCTTTGGCAATATATATATCAGAAACCTTAAAAAGAGTCATACTTTTGACCCACTCATTTTTGTAACATATCTCATTAAAACAATCATAAAAACAGAACTTAACTTAGATGGTTTTATTTATGCCTATTTATTTTGGTTTGAATTTTCTCAGAAGACCACAATCCCTCATAGATATTTTAAAGACAATGAGATACAATACAGAGAATCAGTAGTTTACAAAGTCATCATATCTACTGGTGGAGCAAAGGTGAGGGAAATTACTGCTCACTTCCGTAAACTAGAAACTGTTCTATTGATCTGTTTCTGTTTTTGTGCCTGTACCATGCTGTTTTAGTTACTATAGCTTTATAGTATACTATGAAGTACAATATAAATTAAGGTAATATAATGGTTCCAGCTTTGCTATATATATTTCAGTAGCTTTTGGGGTACAAGTGTTTTTTGATTTCATGAATGAATTGGATAGTGGTAGTCTGAGATTTTGGTGCTCCCATCAGCGGAGCAGTGTATATTGTATCCAATATGTAGTTTTCTCATCCTCTCTGCCACCCTTCCTCCTTCTGAGTCTCCAATGTGCATTATAGCACTCTGTGGGGAAGTTACAGAATACTTGCTGATCTCATATTTGTACCAAGGAAGTGGGTTAATATGCCTGCCCACTGCAGTCCCAAAAGCTATAGTGACTTCCACTTCAGTCTACCTTCTAAATTCTGCTGAAATGCCTCTCATTGGCAGAATATAATGTGAAAAACTATTGTCAGGAACTCTGGAAAACATAGTATGCTGGTCTCCAGCCTTTTAATAAAGATGAAAATATAGATGTGCATGGGGAAGTGGTGGTAGTGGAACTATACTTTTAAAAACAATTATAAGAATGGAAAAAATAAGTCAGGAATTTGAATGCCAATACTCCTTAGTGGGGAAGAGTTTATCGCATTGGAGTATTCATTTGATGAGACTGCATGCAGTCATTAAATATTCTATTTTGTAATACATGATAAATCATGTATTACTATGTTTTAATAAATGAGAAAATTTTCACTATAAGTTGGATGAAAACACAGTTCATAAAGCAATAGATACAGTACAAACTTACTTTACTATATAATATAGCATGGTTCAACTTTAAAGTTTTCCCAAATGCAAATTAGGTTTTCCAGACATAGTTCTAAAATTTCATTTAAGAAAAAAGGCTCTGGAAAAAAATAAAGTTCTATTAAGGTATATGTAGAATACCTGGAAAATGAAGTTCTATAAGTTTATTTTTAGCCTAATGTGACGTTAGGAGCCTATAATCTAAAATATTACATTGTCCAGTGATATTGTCATGTATTCTAGTTGTAGTTACTTTTAGAATAAATATTATAGTTTGAAAAGAAAACAAATCTTTTTTATGGCTAGGTTTTGTAATAACCAGGTGACTACTCTAAAGATCTCATTAGCTTATAAACCATAAAGTTAAGACATGTTTTCTCAATGGCCATGCTTGTAGAATAATAGGTTGCTTTTCTCCAAACATAGTGCTTTAATTTGAGTCTATACTTCATGAAATATCTGGAATAATCTGATATCAAGATGGACACCATGGGCTATTGTTGGAAGAACACACCTTAGCAGTTAGTACTTTAAAACAAATCAAAACAGCATTTGAGCATATTCCTCTCCTTTGCAGAGAGATTGTGCCTTATTTCTAACTGTTGTCTGAGAAGGTATTTTAATAGAATGGAGTTATTTAGAGGCACATTCTGGGGGTCTGCATAGGAATGTGAGTCCCCAGGAGTTTTCTAGGTGCCTTTCTCCCTACTAATGTAACTCAGCTGCTCTATCTTCTGTTAGTTCTGTTTTCTCAGGTTTCTTAAATTGTCACCATTTTGTTTTGATTTAACATCTAGAAAGAATTCCAGGCTATATTTTCATACTACCTTTTGTTCAAAATTCAATTCTCTCTCTTTTTCCTGACTTCAGCTTCCATAAGAGCATTTAAAGGTCAGGAAAGAGTTTTTAAGTAGATCAGTTTGGGGAAGTAGAAAATCTCTATGGAAAGTACAGAGGCTAGTAGGGAAGATCATGTAGAAATTACTATATATTGTTATGTTTACAGTCCCCTATGACTATCTGAAAGACCTGGCTTAATGAAGATTGAATAAAAGCATTAAAAAGTAATGAAGCCATCTAAATTCTGGGCTTGGGCTTAAAAATTGTAATTTTAACTATTTTATAATAGTTAAGATACACTCACTTATGCACACATATGTTCAGAAACGTTTCTAATATATGCAAGTAGTTCTATGTGTATGATTGTGAAGGGGATGATCAATGTAACTCTAAAAATGATAATGTAATTTGATTATAAGAATATTAAGAGCATTTGAAAAATAATAGGCATATTCTTGCTAAATGAACAGTTTAACTTAGTCACATTAAAGAAAATAATAAACTTTAATCTCTGAAACCCATTATTAAGAAATTTAATGTAATGGATTAATCTCATACCAAATTACATAGTACAATACAAAAAATGATTAATTACTAAACTTAAAAGTTTCCCCCTTATGTACAAGTTAGATATATTATCTGTTTTTATTTATGTTGTGCTGAAAATCCTCATATTACTTAGGATTACCTTTGCTATTCAGGGTCCTTTTTGGTTCCATATTAATTTTTTTGTTTTTCTTATTCTGTGAAAAATGGTATTGGTAGATTGATAAGAATAGCATTGAATCTTTAGATTGCTTTAGGCAATATGGCCATTTTAAACAATATTCTTCCAATTCATGAGTAAGGAATGTTTTCCTATTTTGTTGGTGTCATCTGTGATTTCTCTCAGCAGTGTTTTTTACTTCTCCTTGTAGAGATCTTTTGCTTCCTTGGCTGCATGTATTCCTAGTTATTTTGTTTGTGTGTGGATATTGTAAATGAGGTTATTTCCTTGATTTCACTCTGAGCTTGAACATTTTTGCTATATAGAAATGCGACTGATTTTTAAAATTGATTTTATATCCTGTAACTTTATCAAATTTGTTTATCTTTTCTAGGAGACTTTTGGTAGAGTTCACAAGGTTTTCTAATTATAGAATCAGATCATCGGTGAAGAGAGATTATTTGATTTATTTTCTGATTCGAATACCTTTTATTTTATTTTCTTGCTTGATTGCTCTGGCTAGTCCTTCCAGTACTATATTGTATAGGAATGGTGAAAGTTGGCATCCTCTGCTTGTTTCAGTTGTCAGGAGGAATGCTTTCAACTTTTCCCCACACAAAATGATGTTGGCTGTGGGTTTGTCATAGATGGATCTTACTCTTCTGAGGTATGCTCCTTGGATGCCTAGACTATTGAGTGTTTCTATCATGAAGGAATGCTGGATTTTGTCATAAACTTTTTCTGCATCTATTGAGATGATCACATGATTTTTACTTTTAATTCTGTTTATGTGGTGAATCACATTTATTGACTTGTGTATGTTGAATCAGCCTTGCATTTCAGTAATAAAGCCTACTTGATTGTGGTGCATTAACTTTTTGATGTGCTGCTGGATTCGGTTTGCTAGTATTTTCTTGAGGATTTTTGCATCTATCTTTATTAGGGATATTGGCTTGAATTTTCTTTTTTATTGAGTTTTTGTCAAGTTTTTGTATTAGGATGATTCTGGCTTCTTAGAGTGAGTTAGGGAGGAGCCTCTCCTCCTTGATTTTTTATAATAGTTTTAGGAGAATAGTTACCAGGTCTTTTTTGGATGCTGGCAGAGTTCAGCTGTTAATCCATCTGATTCAGGGCTTTTATTGGTTGGTAGGCTTTTTATTACTGATTCAATTTCAGAATTCAATATTGGTCTGTTCATCGTTTCAATTCCTTCCTAATTCAGTATTAGGAGATTGTGTGTTTTCAGGAATTTATCCATTTACTTTAGACATTCTACTTTGTGTGAATAGAGGTGTCCATAATAGTCTCTGAGAATCTTTGGTGTTTCTGAGGAATTGGTTGCAGTGTCACTTTTGTCATTTTTGAATATGCTTATTTAAATCTTCTCTCAGATTTTTCTTTATCTAGCTAATGGTCTGTTGATCTTATTTATGCTTTAATAAAATCAATTTGATTACATTGATTCTATGTATTGGTTTTAGCTTCAATTTTGTTCACTTCTCCTCAGATTTTAATTATCTCTTTTCTTCTGCTGGTGTTAGTCTTAGTTTGCTCTTGTTTTCCTCCTTCCTCTAAGTATGATGGTAGATCATTAATTTGAGATATTTCTAATTTTTTGAGGTAAGCATTTAACACTATAAACTTTCCTCTTCAAACTGCTCTTACCGTATCCCAGATATTTTGGTATGTTGCATCTCTATTTTCATTTATTTAAAAATACATATTAACTTCTGCCTTAATTTTACTGTTCATTCAAAAGTCACTCAGAGGCAAGTAGTTTAATTTCCATGCAATCATGCGGTTTTGCAGGATTTTCTTTGTATTGATTTTTATTTTTATGCCACTGTGATCTGAGAGAGTATGGTTGGTATGATTTAGATGTTTTTAATTTATTGAGATTTGCTTTATGGCTGAACAGGTTGTCAGTCTTGGAGTAGGTTTGTGTGCAGATGAGAATAATGTATTGTGTAGTTGATAGGTGAAGTACTCTGTATATGTCAAATTTAAGTATAGAATTTCTTAGTTTTGTGCCCTGTTGATCTGTCTAATGCTGTCAGTGGGGTGTTTTGGTGCCTCATTAATATTGTATGGCTGTCTACATCTTTTCATAGGTCTAGAAGTACTTGTTTTGTGAATCTGGGTACTCCAATGTTGGCTTCATGTATATTTATAGTAATTAAGTCTTCTCATTGATTTGAACTCTTTATCATTATGTAATGCTCTTCTTTGTCATTGCCCAACATCAAAATATACTATAAAGCTAAACTAATCAAAAGAGCAATGCCCTGGTTCAAAAACAGGCATAGAGACCAATAGAACAGAACAGATAAGTCAGAAATAAAGCCACACAACTCCAATAATATGGTCTTTGACAAGTCATCAAAAAGTCAGCAATGTAAAAACGACTCCCTATTCAATGTATGTTGCTAGAATAGCTGGCTAGCCATATGAGAAACTAGACCTCTGCCTTACACCATATAGAAAAGTTAACTAAAGATAGATTAAAGGTTTAAATATAAGACCTTAAACTATAAGAATCCTAGAAGAAGATCTAAGAAACAACATTCTGGACTCCAGCCTTGGGAAAAAATATGACTATGTCCTCAAATACAATGGCAACAAAAACAAAAATTGACAAGTTAGAACTAATTAAAGAAATTGTGTATAGCAAAAGAAACTGTTAACAAAGTAAACAGTCTACAGAATAGGAGAAAATATTTGCAAACTATACATCCAAAAACCAAATAACCTCATTAAAAAGTGGACAAAAGACATGAACAGACACTGATTAAAATAAGATACACAAGCAGGCAAAATATGTATGTAAAAATTCTCAACATCATTAATCATCAGATAAATGTGAATCAAAACTGCAATGTGATATCATCTCATACCAGTCAGAATGGCCACTATTAAAAAGTCATAAAACAACAGATACTGGTGAGACTGCAGAGAAAACGGAATGCTTATACACTGCTGGTAAGAATCTAAATTATCCCAGCCACTATGAAAAGTAGTTTGGAGATTTCTCGAAGAACATAGAATTGTTATCCAACCCACTAATCCCATTACTGGAAATATACTCAAAAGAAAACAGATCATTTTACCCAAAGATACATGCGCTCAAAACACAGCAATGTTCAAAATAGCAATGGCGTGGAATCAACCTAGGTACCCATCAACGGTGGATTGAATGGAAAAAAATATGGTACATATACACCATGTAATACTGTGCAGCCATTAAAAGTAAATGAAGTCATGTCCTTTGCTACAACATGGATGCATCTGGAGGCCACTATTCTAACCAGATTAATACAGGAACAGAAAATCAAATACCACGTGTTCACACTTACAAGTGAGAGTTAAACATTGGTACTCAAGGACAAAAAGATGGCAACAATCGACACTGGGGACAACAAAAGTGAAGAGGTAGGGATTTAGAGAAGTGTTGAAAAGCTACCTATTGGGTACTATGCTCACAACCTAGGTGATGTGATCATTTGTATTGCAAACCTCAGCATCACGTAATACACCTAAACAACAAACTTGCACATGATCCCCCGATGCTAAAATTAAAGTTGAATTATTAAAAATAATATTCTGTTGTTGCATTAAAAATGAATACAACAAATTTAAATGGATTATGTGTAGTTTAAATATTAACAGTTCTTAAATAGAAAAATGAAATGTGAACACTAAGAGTTAACTCATGCTAAAATATATTTTCAAATTCCTAGTGTTTTTAGGTGATGAATTTTCCCCAACATCAGGATTTAAAATTAATAAACTCTCTAAGACATTTAAATTTTGTTATCCAGTGTATATGTCAATATTCTCCAGAGAAACACAACCAACAGAATGGGATATGTATACACACACACTTACACACATGCATGGTGATTTATTGTAGGAATTTATTCATGCAATAATGGATACTGGTAAGTCCCACAATCTGTTCTCTACAAATTGGAGAACAAGAAAAGTTACTTCTGTAATTCAGTGTGATTCGGAAGGTCTAAGAATCATCAGGGAAGTCAATTTCTGAGGGCGGAAGAGGGATGTCCCAGCTCAAACAGAAGCAAATTCATCCTCTCTTTATCTCTTTGTTCTATCCATGCCCTCAATGGATTAAATAATTTCTAACCACATTGAGAGCCATCTTCTTTACTCAGTTTGGTGATTCAAATAATAATCTCTTCCAGAAACATTCTTACAGATACACCCATAAATAACATTTTAACCTCATTTGGGCATCTCTTAGCCCATTCAAGTTGACACATCAAACTAGCCACAATATCAAGGAAATCATTCTAGGATTATTGCAAAAATTCAATAATGAATTTTTCTCATAAATACCCCCTTTTCCCATAAAATTGTATCACTTCATCTCTTAAAAGCCTGCATTGCAAAAAATAATAATATTGTATTGGTCAGGGTTTTTCAGAGAGAGAGAATCAAAATACACATATATGTGAATACAGCTATTTTAAAGAGACTTTATAGCGATATTAGCTCACATGGTTACGGAGGCAGAAAAGTCCCATGATAGGCTGTCTGCAAGCTGGGGACCCTGCGATGCTGACAGCATGACTCAGTTTAAGTCCAAAGCCCCAGGAAGCAGGAAAACCTGTGATATAGCTCTCAGTTTGCTTCTAACAGCCGGAGAACTCAAGGGGCCATAGGTGTAAGTCCTGGAGTGTCAGCGTGGAAGAGCCTAGATTTCTGATGTCCCAAGAGTGGAGAATAGTATATCCCAGCTCCAAGAGAAAGAGAGTGTGACTTTTTTGTTGTTCTTCTTGCCCTCATCTGATTGAATGGTGTCCACCCACAATGAGGGTAGATCTTCCCCACTTAGCCCACCAACTCACATCCCCATCTCCTCTGGAAGCACCCTCATAGAAAAACCCAGAAATAATCCTTTACTAGCTCTCTAGGTAATTTTTAATCCAGTTAAGTTGACACCTAAAATTAGCCATCGGAAACATAACTTTGAACAATTTGTACTTACCTTTACCCACTCACATAAAAACATCGTATTTATGAATTCAAAGAAAATTAAATTGTTTGCAATTTTTTCTTTCATAGTTAGGAATATTATTAGCACATCACCATACAATGAGACAGCAAAGCACAGTGGCTTAAGGGCACAGACTCCAGGTTCACACTGCCTAAGTCTGATCCTAGCTCTGTAATTTGATAATATGGGACATAGGCTAACTTATTTAAATCTCCACCTTGGTTCGCTTCTTTATGAAAAGGGGATAATATTTCCTATCTTATATGATTGGTATGATAATTAAATTTACTTACATATATTAATAAGTATATTGAATATTTTTTAACCTGTAAGTACTTAATGATTAACTGCAATGATTATATCTTATTCAAGATGGTTTGTTATATGTAATGTAGCCATAAGAGCTATTTTGTGATTGGGATCAAGAAAACAGGTTATATCACCTGTTTTTCCATGCAATATTTTTAAAGATTTGATAGATTTGATTTTTAGAGCAGTTTTAGTTCAAAGCAAATCTGAAAGGAAGGCACAGCGATATCCTATATATTTCCTACCCCACACACGTAGAGTCTTCCCCATTATCAACATCCCTGTATCGGTCCATTTTCACACTGCTATAAAAAACTGCTTGAGACTGGGTAATTTATAAAAGAAAGAGGCTTAATTGACTCACAGTCCCACAGGGCTGGGGAGGCCTCAGGAAACTTACTGTCATGGTGAAAGATGAAGGGGAAGCAAGCACCTTTTTCACAAGGTAACGAGAGAGAGAGAGCAAAGAGGGAAGATACCCAATACGTTGAAACCATCAGATCTTGTGAGAACTCACACACTATCATGAGGACAGCATGCGGGTAACTACCCCCATGATCCAGTCACCTCCCACCAGGTCCCTCCCTCAACATGTGAGGATTATAATTTGAGATGAGATTTAAGTGGGGACCCAGAGCCAAATCATATCAATCCCCAAGAAGTGTAGTAAATTTGTTACAACTGATGAGCCTGTATCAAAACATCATTACAACCCAAAATCCATAGTTCACATTAAGGTTTAATTTTGTGTTGAACATCCCATGGATTTTGACAAATATATAATGAAATATAGTCAACATTATAGTAGTATCCAGAGTGTTTTTACTACCCAAAAAGTCAGCCATGCTCTGTCTGTTCATCCCCCAACCTCTGGCAACCATTGATCTCTTTATCTTTCTCCATAATTTAGCCTTGTCCCTAGTGTGACGTGGTTGGACTCATACAGTATGTAGCCTTTTCATATTGGCATCTTTCACTTAGTAACATGGTTTCAACTTATTCCATGTCTTTTCATGCATTTGTTTTCATTGCTGAATAATATTCTGTTGTCTGGTCTGGTTGTAGGACTGTTTGTTTATCCATTCACCTACTGCGTGAAATCTTCGTTGCTTTCAAGTTTTGACAATTATGAATAAAGCTGCTGTAAAATTCTTGTTCACGTTTATGTGTGAACATATGTTTTCAACTCTTTTGGGTAAATACCAAGAAGTGAGATTGCTGGATTGTACCATAAGAGTATGTTTAATTTTGGGAGAAACTGCCAAACTGTCTTTCAAAGTGGCTGGACCATTTTGTATTTTCACTGGTAATGAATGAGAGTTCCTCTTGTTTTGCATCCTGGCCAGCATGTGGTTTTCAAAGGGTTTTGAATTTTGGCCATTTTAAGTATGGAATGATATCTCATTGTTGTTTTAATTTGTATTTCCCTGATGACATATGATGTAGAACAGTTTTTTATATGCTCATTTGCCATCTGTAAATATTTTTCAAGATGTCTGTTAAGGCTTTGACAAATTTTAGTTATTTGTTTTCTTATTAATGAATGTTAAAAGTTGCTTCTATATTTTGAAAAACACTACTTTAATATGTCTTTTGCAATTATAATCACCAAGTCTGTGGCATTTCTTTTTTTTATTTTTTGATAGTCTTTTTGCAAATCAGAAATTTTTAGTTTTAATGCAGTCTAGTTCACCAACGATTTCTTTCATGAATACTGCCTTGGGTGTCATATCTAAAAATTATTGCCAAACCTAAGGTCATGTAGATTTTCTCATATGTTAATTTCTTGGAGTTTTGTATATTACCTTTAGGTCTGATCTATTTTGAGTTAATTTTTGTGAAGGATATAAGGTCTACGTAGTGGTTCATTGTTTTCTATGTGGATGTCCAGTAGCTAATCATTATTTGTTAAGAAAACTTTATTTGCTCCATCATATAGCCTTTGCTTCTTTGTCAAAGATAATTGTGGGCCTATTTCTAGACTCTCTGTTATGTTCCATTAATTTATTTGCCTATCTTTTCACCAACATTACACTGTTTTGTTTATTGTATCTTTACAGTAAATCTGGAAGTTAGATATTGTCAGTGCTTCAAGTTTGTTCTTCTTCAATATTTTGTTAAATGTTCTGGGTTTTCCACATCCACCTATAAAGTCTGGAATCTGTTTGTCAATTTGTATAAAATAATTTTCTGGCATTTTGGTTGGGATGGTATTGAATTGATAGATCAAGCTGGAAAAAGCTGACATCTTAACAATATTGAATCATCTATCTATGAACATAGATTATTTATCCACTTACTTATTTTGTTCTTGATTTCTTTCATCCGAATTTTGTAGTTTACCTCATATTAATTTCTAATTCCAATGGATTTTTTTCCTAAGTATTTCATTTTGGGAGATGCTAATGTAAATGGAAATATGTTTTTAATTTCAAATTCTACTTGTTCATTGCTGATATATAGAAAAGCATTTGACTTTTTTGTATTTACCTCATATTCTACAACCATGCTATAATTACTTATTAAGTCCAGGAAGCTTTTTGTTGTTGCTGATTTAAAAATAATTTTATAGACTATAGTGTCATCAGCAAAACTGTCATGAGGTCTTCATTGTTTTTTTTTTTTTAACTGAATAAGACAGGACTTTCAGTACAATGTTGAAAATCAGTGGTAAGAGGAGACATCCTTCCCTTGTTCTTGATCTTGGAGGGAAAGCTTCTAGTTTCTTACCATTAAGTATGATGTTAGCTGTACATTTTTTATAGATATTCTTTTTCATGTTGAGAAAGTTTCCCTTTATTCCTAGATTACTGATTGTTTTTATCATAAATGGGTGATAGATTTTTTCCAGATAATTTCTCTGTATTTATTACTATAGTTATGCAATTTGTAAAAATTTAGTTAATGCGATATATTACATTTATTTTTAAATATTGAACCAGCCTTGTATACCTTAGATAAATCCCACTAGGTCATATTTTATAATTCTTTTTGTATATATTTGGCTTCAGTTTGCTCATATTTTATTGAGGATATTTGTATCTATATTTATAGGAAATGTTGGTCTATAGTTTTCTTTTCTTGTACTGTCTCTGTCTAGGTTTGTTGTTAAGATGAGGCTCGTCTCATAGAATGAGGTAAAAAGTTTTTCCTCAGCTTCTATCTTTTGAAAGTGATTATAGAGAATTGGTATAAATTATTCCTTAAAAGTTTGGGGGAATTACCAGTGAGCACTTCTGGACCTGATGCTTTCTGTTTTGGAAGATTCTTAATAAGTGATTTAATTAAATATGTATAGGCCTATTCAAATTGTCTATTTTTTCTTTTACTTGACAGATTTTATTTTCTTTTATGGAATTAGTTTCATCTAGGTTATCAAAGTTGTGGACATAGAATTGTTCATAATATTTCATTATCTTTTAAATGTCCATGGGATCTATAGTAATGGCCCATCTTTAATTTACATCCTCTCTTCTTTTTAGTTAGCCTGGCTAGAGGCTTATTGACTCAATTTATCTTTTCAAAGAAACAGTTTTTGGTTTCCTTGATTTTCTCTGTTGGTTTATTGGTTTCAATTTTATTGATTTCTGTTCTATGTTTTATTATTTATTTTCTTCTGCTTACTTTGAGTTTAATTTGCTATTTCTTTTCTCATTTTCTAATTTGGAAGATAAATGATTTTAGATATTTCTTTTCTAACATGCATTTCATACTATAAATGTTTCTCTAAGCATTGTTTTTACTACTTCTCACAAATTTTGATAAATAATATCTTTATTTTTATTTACTAAAAACTATTTGTTTCTTTTGAAACTTTTCATTTTACCCATGTGTTATTTTAAAATGTGTTCATTGTTTAATCTCCATATATTTTAATCTTCTAAATACTTTTAAATATTTTTAAGTTTCTCTTGAAATTTCCCATTTTATCTGTGTGTTATTTAGAAGTGTTTTCATTGCTTAATCTCCATGTATTTTAGGACCTTCCAGTTATTTTTCCGTTATTTTTTTTTCTTGTTTAATTTCATTGTGGAATATAAAGTAATTTCAAATTTGTTAAGGTGTGTTTTATTGCCTAGAATATGATCTATCTTAATATTTCCTGTGAGCTAGAGAAGAATGTGTATTCTGTTGTTAAAGTAGTCTGTAGATACTCATTATATCTAGTTAATTCATGATATTGTTAAGTGCAGCTATGTTCTTACTGATTTTCTGCCTGCCATAGTCAACTATTTTTGATAGAGGGTTGTTAAAGTCTCCAACTACAATGATGGATTTATCTATTTATCCTTGCAATTCTGTCAGTTTTTGCCTCACATACTTTGATACCTTCTTATTAGGCACATACATGTTAAGAACTGTTATTATCATAGTTCATTTTGTGCTGCTATAACAATACCACAGACTAAATAATAATAAAAAACAGAAACATATTGGCTCATACTTCTAGAGGTTGGGAAGTCCTAGATGGAGAGGCTGATTTCCTGCAAAAGCCTTCTTGCTGCATTATCCCATGGCAGAAGGGCAAGGAGAGGGTGAGAGAGCAAGAGGGGTATGAACTCATTCTTTCATAATGAATTCATTTTCACAAAAATGAACTTACTCCTTCTATTATTCAGGGTTCTCTAAAGGGACAGAACTAATAGGATATAGGTATATATGAAGGAGAGTATATTAGGAGAATTGACTCACAGGATCACAAGGTGAAGTCCCACAATAGACCATCTGCAAGCTGAGGAGCTAGGAAGCCAGTCTGAGTCCCAAAACTTCAAAAGCAGGGATCTAACAGTGTAGTCTTCCATCTATGGCCAAAGGCCTAAGAGCCCCTGGCAAATAACTGGTGTAAGTCCAAGAGTCCAAAAGCTGAATAACTTGGAGTTTGATGCTCTTGAGAGTAAGAAGCATCAAGCATGGGACAAAGATGAAGGCCGTAAGACTTAAGCAAACCTGATCCTTCCACTTTCTTTTGCCTGCTTTATTCTAGCCACGATGGCAGCTGATTAGATGGTGCCTACCCAGATTGAGGATGGTCTGCCTCTCTCAGTCCACTGACTCAAATGTTAATCTCCTTTGGCAACACCCTCACAGACATACCTATGAACAGCATTTTGCATCCTTTAATCCAATCAAGTTGACATTCAGTATTAACTATCACATTTCTATAATAATGGCATTAATCTACTCATGAGAGAAGAGCCCACGTGGCCTCATCACTTCTTAAATATCGTACATCTCAACTCTATCACACTGGGGATTAAGTTTTCAACACATACTTTTGGAGACACAAATTCAAACCATAGCAGTTATGGCTGATAATTTTCTCCTTTATCAATATGAGATGTTCCTCTTTATTCCTAATGTATTTTATTGCTTTGAAATCTACTCTGTCTGAAGTTAGCATAGCTACTCTTTCTTTCTTCTGATTAGTGTTAGCATGGTACTTCTTTCTCCATTCATTAATTTTTAATCTACACGTGTCTTTATATTTAAACTAAGTTTTTTATAGACAACATATAGTTGAATCTTATTTCTTGATTCACTCTGACAATCTCTATCTTTTAATTAGTGCATTTAGACAACTGAGGTTCAAAAATGATTATTGATATAGTCAAGTAATATCTACCAGCATACCAACTATATCAGTTGATACAGTTGAAGAATTAATATTGATATAATTGGATTAACATTTGGTAATGCTTTGTATTCATTGCTCTTCTTTGTTCCTATTTTTGTCTTCCAGTCTTTTCTCTGCCTTTTGTAGCTTTAACTGATTACATGTTTTCTCCTCACTTAGCATATAAATTATACTTCTTTTTTCTTTTTTTTGGCGGGGGGAGGAAATCTTACTCTGTCACCCAGGCTGGAGTGCAGTGGCATGATCTTGGCTCACTGCAACCTCCACCTCCCAAGTTCAAGCGATTCTCCTGCTTCAGCCTCCGAGTAGCTGGAATTACAGATGTCCACCAACATGGTCAAGTAATTTTTCTGTATTTTAGTAGAGATGGAGTTTTTCCATGTTGGCCAGGGTGGTCTCAAATTCTTGACCTCAGGTGATCTGCCCATCTCAGCCTCCCAAATTGCTGGGATTACAAGGGTGAGCCACCACGTCTGGCCATACTTCTTTTTATTACTTTTTTTAAATTGTTGTCCTGGAGTTGCAATATGCATGTATAGTTATAATCCAAGCCCATTTTCAAATAACAATATACTACTTCATGGGTAGTGTATCTTAAAATAACAAAATAATCCTAATTCCTTCCTCCCATACCTTGTACCATTAACGTTACTCATTTTACTTATATGTAAGTATATACACACATATATATACACACATATACATAAGCATACATAATTAAATACATTTTTGATGGTATTAGTTTGAACAAATGTTTACTTGTTAATTAAGAATATGTAAAATAGAACATTTGAAAGCTCAGAAACCAGCACAACATCCCCAAAAATAGGGCCAGGCATGCAGGGAAACTGAACAGCCAGCAATGCCTGTCAAGATTATGTTACCTGATATGCAGCAATGAAACTGGGATGCAGCTGAGAGTGCCTTCCCATTGCAAGGAGTAACAGGTCCATGCTTCTGTCTCAGGTGCCCACGCTTAGCATGGGCTCTCTCATCTCAAGCTCAAGCCACCAGCCCTCCCTAGGACCCCAGAAGGTGAAGTCTTTGTGTCAGGTCCTGGCTCTTGTCAAGGTGGGGTGCTGAAGAAGGAAAAGAAAAGAAATCAACACAAATCTTATCTTTACACATTTCTTCTTTGTTACTCTTCCACTCTTTATGTACATTTGAGATTTTGACCTATATCATTTTTCTTTGTCTCTATAGGACTTAAAATATTTTTCAAAGCAGGTCAACTAACAAATCCTTTTTTTTTTTTTTTTTTTTTTTTTTTTTTTTTTTTTTTTTTTTTTTTGCTTTTGCCGGAGATAGTCTTTATTTCTCCTTAACCTTTGAAAGATAGTTTCACAAGGTACAGGATTCTAGGTTTGCGGGGTTTTTTCTCTCTCAGAACTTTAAATAATTCACTCCACCCTTTCTTGTTTGCATGGTTTCTGAGTAGAAGTCAGATATAATTTTGGTTGTTGCTGTTCCTCTATAAGTAAGGTGTCACCCATTCCCTCTCTGGCTTCTTTCAGGATTTTTTCTTTATCTTTAATTTTCTATAATTTGAAAATTATCTGCCTACCTACAGTTTTTTGACATTTATCCTTCTTTGTGTTCTCTGTGCTTCCTGCTTCCTGGATATATGGTTTTATGTCAGACGTTAATTTGAGAAAGTTCTCAGTCATTCTTGTTTGAAATATTTATTTGGTTTATTTGTCCCTTTCTTCTCCTTGTATTCCTATTACACGTTTGTAGTTGCCCCACAGTTGTTATATATTCTGTTACAGTTTTTTTTTCCAGTCTTTGTTTTTTTTTTTTTAATTTTCATTTTTGAGGTTTCTATTGAGATATCTTTAAGCTCAGAAAGTTTTTCATCGACCATGTTCAGTATATTGTTAAGCATATCAGAGACACTTTAGATTCTGTTACAGTGTTTTTGAACTCTAGGCTTTCTTTGTAGCTCTTAAGATTTCCATCTCTGTGCTTTCTTTACTTATCCGTTCATGTATGCTGTCTCCTTTATCCATTAGAGCCCTTAGCATATTACCGTAATTGTTTCATATTCTCTGTCTGATAATCTAACATCCCTGCCATGTCTGTTAGTGACGCTGGCTTTGTCTCTTCAAATTGTTTTTTTGTCTTTTTGTAGCTTTTTAACTTATTTATAGCCAGACACAATATAGTGGGTAAAAGGTACTTTAAATAGGTCTTTAGTAATGTGGTGATAAGGTGTATGGGGAGGGGATATGTTCTATAGTCCTATGATTAGGTCTCAGTCTTTTAGTAAGTCCATGCCTTTGGACTGTGAACATCACAAGTGTTTCTGAGGGTTTTTTTCTGCCTCCTTACTTGGGACAGGATGGTTACAGTAGGCTGGAGTTGAGTCTTTCCCTTCTCTTAGGAAAGTTAGGTTATGATAAAACCCCAACAGGCTGAACTCTGGTTAGCCATTTCTTTTCTAAAGGCAGACCTTATTAAGAATACAGCATTCTGGCATATTGCAAGATGATTCACTTTTCTCTTTTCCTGCTAAAGCACAAAAAGCTTTTCCTCCAATATTTGCTGTGAAAACCTGGTTGAGCTCCTTGGAGCAAAACTCACACAGTGTGGGGACCATCATTTGACTGGGTCCTCCTGGAGTTTTAACTCTCAGACTCCTTCAAACTTAGCCTCTAGCCATTTGTCAATTACAGTACATGTTTCTATACCCAAGCTGTGAAGCAGGTTCACTGCATTCTAGTTGCGGTTTCAAAGGAGGACTCTAAACGTTGCCACCCACTGCACTTCGGATGCACACATTTATAGTAAGACAGAACACTTGCACACAACAGGTTACATGAAGCAGATTTATTACAGATAGACAGCAAGGAACAGCAGAAGCCTGGGACTCATGACAAAGCTGTCCCCCAGGATTCAGGAAAGCCACATGAGATGGATGGAATCTCATCTGCATGCATCTTATGTCACACTGCAACTAAGGGACCCAAAAAACATTCTGTCCTGGGCTTTACACCCTGGGGCATTGTGGTGTACTGGGGAAAAGCATTGTAGAATATTCTACTCTAGGAGGAACAGGAATGAAGCCTGGGATGTTGGGCCAGTTATTCCTTACCTCAAGGTGTTGCATTCCCAGCACATTTACAGCTATTAAGAACTACAAACAAGAGATCAAGGAGAGCTGGGTTGCCCAAGGCCACCTGGAGAACCACCTCTTGCCAGCACTTGTTCCCACAGAGGTTTTTGCTTCAGCATGTCGTGATTCTCTTATCCTTCAACTGTCTCTTTAATTAGGGGGACAGCAGTTTGCCCTGGGACTTTCTGTTTTAGATCTAAGAAGAATTGTTGATTTTTCAGTTCTGGTTTTTATGTGTTGTTAAAATGGAATTACAATGTCCAAGCTCCTTACATGCAGAACCACAAACTACAAGTCTCCATACCATTTTTTAAGTATGGCTTTACATCTTTAAATGATTGAAAAAAATCAAAATAGTAATTTATTCTGACATATGAAGCTACATAATATCCAAATTTTAGAGTCCATAAATTAAGTTTTATTGGAACACACACAGCAGAGTTGAATATGGCCCAAAGCCTAAAATATTTGCTATCGCCCTTTACAGAAAATTGTAGTTGACCTGTGGGCTATGTGTGCTACCGTAACAGTGTGACACTTTCTTGACTATAATACTAAAATAATCCAGGAAATTATTTCATGTTTTTCAGGAAATCAATCAAAGAAGAATATTATTAAGAAATCTTTAGTTAGGATTTTTTAATTAGAAATAATTTCTTTCATATTCCCAGAAAGTATGTTATTCCCTGAATGACTTTGAATTTGCATAACTTGTTAACATTATCAGTGTTTCCGCCATATGTATATATTTATATACAGATACACACACACACACACACACACACACACACACACACACCAGTGATATCCTCTACAGTGAAATATATGAATTATTCCCGTACTTTATTTAACACCAAAGTTTCTCGATTTTGATTTTTATTAGTGGATAGGAATTATTTTCTGAACCCTCTTGCCAAGCCTCCAATAACTTTAGAGACAACTCTATCTAACACACTTTTTAAAAACAAATCTCCCATCATTGTTTAGTATGTTGTAAACACAGAGTAGAACATTTGATAAAGACTTATTGACTTGAATTAAATTACTGGGAGTTAAGTAAAACATCCCAAATCATAAACCCTCAATTATCTTGTCTGTGTTTACCATGTCCTAAGGCCTTTCAAATAGAAGTGACAATTTAAAAGTTCTAAAATAATTACAGAAATAAAAACAGCACCATATTGCTCCCTATAAAGTACAACTGTCAATTACAAATTCAATTGTCAGTGACCACATGTGAATATAGAGAACTTCACAAATGCTACATCTTGTCACTGAACTGGAAATGTTTTTAGTGTCACCCTTTGTTTTATAGTTTTAAATATTTATAACAGGATTATTTACTTGTCTTCCTAAAATATTTTCTTACTAGCTAAAAAATGTGCTAGGAACAAACACAATACCTGCTGAAAGTGACTTTTCTCCCTCTTGGTGTAGGGATAAATGTTATCACACCTAAATCATATAGCTCTTGTTTTTAATTATGTTTAAAGTACCTTTTTCAGTTTGACCTTTCCCTGGAATGATCCATTTTCTATGCTGCATCTTATCATGCTGCCAGTAATATCATCAAAAACTTTTAAAGAACACATTAAATTAGCTTTAAATTTATATTGAGCTTTAAAATGAAACAGCATTAGGATGTTGTGCTTCTTTGTTTTATATCTGCATACTCTTAATCTTCCAGTGTTGGAGTCTAGAAGTCCTTTCACTCCAAGTACTTTAAGCTTAAAAAAAAAAAAAAAACTACAAAAACAGTAAGGAATTATTTATGCTTTGTACAACAGAATGGGCACACAGGGATTCTAATAGGGATTTCAATCCTAGTATCAGCACTTAGCTTCTCAATGTCTTTGGGCATGTTGATTTTCAAAGCCCAAATGGCCTTATCTGATAAGGTATCATTATCCCTTCTTTGCAATGTTTTTGTTAGAGTTAGAAATAATAGATGTAGCAACTGTCACCATAAGCCCTCAATAAAAGATGGATGTTGTTGTTGCTGCTGTATCTGATCAAAGTCTTTATTGACCCAATGAAAACCTTCTGCTTGCTCTAAGAAACCATTTCCTTTTTCCTAATTAGTCCTCGGGTAAAATGAATAATTTATTAGACAACAGGGTCTAAAAACAATCATTTATATTAGGACTTCATCTTATAGTTGAAACTTCAGGCCATGGCTTGAAAATATCATGGAAATGTGGCATGAACTCTTCCAGGGGTGGTAGGAGATCAGTGAGGAGAGCTGGGAGCCAAGGAAAGAAGAAGAGAAAAAAATCATTAAAGGAAACTTTCCTTCTCTCACCCACGCTCATTTTGAATTCAACATGTGGTCGGCAGGTTTCCTTAAGGTCAAGGACAGCTTTAAAGAAAATTGTTTTGGATCCTCCAACTACCCTTCATAACCCTATCCTACTACACAGCTTTACAAATTGCCTCTTTTAGAGATTTTCAAAGAACTATCCTCTTCAGTCTGTACACACCAAGAAATTAGCCTTCTGCTCTACTATTCTGTTCCTTTACAATTCATGCTACTTCAGTATACTTAACCCAGAATTTATTCAAGGTTTATCTTTTAATTTAACAAGTATTTATTTAGTGACTACCTTTATTATGTTGTAACCAAGTGAGTTAGAAGGAATGCGCCATGCTCTGAGTTCCAAATTAAGAGTCCTTTATGGATTTGCCTGCGACCAAGAGTAGGCTAATGCTCAAAATTCTCTCGGCCCTGAGGAGGGAACTTCAGTATCTTTTGTATTTTGATTTAGGTAGGGGAGGGGGAGCCTAGCTGAAGCAGAATTTTACAGAAGCAGAAAAGCAGGTTAGAAGCAGGGGCTGCGGGCACAGGTGTCACCAAGAAGGGGGGTGTTTAGGCTCCTTCAACACAATGATCAAAGGGAAATGTTTTTCTTACAATATCGGGAGTGGGAGGGTAATGCCAAGCGGGATTCGATTACAATGGTTATAAGTGTTAGGAAGAAGTGCAGCATGACCCAGTTACTTACTCAGAGGGGTTGTGGTAGGGAGGGGGGCAGGATGGAGTTTACAGCTAAGATGGACTCAGTGATGCTAGCTCAGGGTAGGTTATTACATTTGTAGCTGTTAAACATATAACAAATAACAAAACTCACAAACAGGTCTGCCCTCACTGAGCTTAGTGGAAGGACACAGACAATTAATTGAACCAAATAAACTATTGTGTATATTAGAAAAGGATAAATGCTGTGGAAAGAAATAAGGAAGGGGAGTAAATATATACTGAGAAGTAGAGAGTTTCAATTTTTCAGAAACAGCTTCACTGAAAAGATGGCAATTGAATAATATAATTAAGATTTCAAGTCAGGCGGTTACTAATGCAGAAAGCATTGTAGGCAGGAAGAACTAGAACTGTTAAGACACAGAGGCAGGAGGATGCCCTGAATGGTCTAAGAAGATAAAGGAAGCCATTGCGGTTAGATTAGAGAAGATGAAGTCAAATAGGGCTGGTGTGGAGGCGCAGGGGGAATATCTAGACTCTTGTGAACCACGGAAAATACAGCTGGCCTTTAATCCGAGTAGGATGGGAAACATGAACATTTGAACGAAGAACTGAAATGATCTGACTTGTGTTTTTTAAAAAGCTCATTCTAACTGCCACCTTGACAATGGATTATAAGAAAGCAAGAGGAAAGAGGAAGGCAAGTTAGAAAATGCTGCAAATATCCAGGCGGTGTTACTGGCAGGGCTGGTAGAAAGTGACTGGACTCTAACAGGTGGATGACAGTGGACAGTGACAGTAAGCATCATCAGCATACAGAGGTTTTTGTCCTAGAAGATTAGAAAATTCAAAGTTGCCATAAATTGAGATGGCAAAGTCTACATATAGCCCACCTTGGATTCAGTATCAAGACTGCAATTTTTGGTATGTTGAGTTTAGGCTCTCTACTCAATATTCCTGGGAAGATGTGGAATAGGCAGTTGAATATAGAAATCTGGAACTCAGGGGAGACATGATCTGGGGGTGTGAAACTTGAAGAATTCTCAATATGGAGATGATATTTGAAGTTGTGAGACTGGAAGAGAATGCCAAAGGAGTGAGTGCAGAAAGAAGAGGTGGAAAGTCTGAGGCTTGATCTTGATTCGCACTCTATTATTAATCAGTTGGTGAGATAGGAAGAAGTAGAGAGTAGAAGCAGATGACGGAGCAATGGCCAAGGATTGGTGTGCAGTCCTGCAAATGAAATCATGTCAAGGAACAGTGGATGAACAAGTAGGTTAAATGCTGCTGAATGGTCAATAAGATGAGGGCTGAAAATGATGACGAATGTAAGACATGACTTGGTGGGCCTATATGGAGTAGTTTCAAGTAGAAACCAAAGTAAAAAGTTATCGAAATCGGAGAGTGTAGAGTCTTACTTTTGAAAGTGAGTTTTCCTACAAAGGGGAACAGAAAAATTGGGTGATAGCTAGAGAGGAAACCATGGTTACAGTTATTTTTAATGACAGAAATGTGTTTATATAATTGAAATGAATCAGGGGAGGCTAAAACAGGCAATAATGTAGGAGAAAGGGGGAACTGCTGGAGATATTTCCATGCCCAGGAAGGGGGAAGCTGTTATAAGATCCAGTGCACCAGAGAAGGATCCAGCTTTAGAAGCAAGGACAGTTAAACTTGTTAACGAGGAAGACTGAGTAGATAACTGATGGTTAGATGTAAACAGCCTCTTAGCCTTTCCTGGAGCATTCTCATTTAGATATAAGACACTATTTAACTAAATCTCTAATCATATTATTTTAGTTCATTTAAATGAAGAATTTCCACTAGGATATAGAACTCATTTTTATAGAGAGAGATAGACTAAACAAAAACTCTTAAATCCTACTGTGCAAATCTAACCCTGGGAAAAACAGTACCCCAATTAAAAGTAGCCCATTTAGGGAGCACAAAATTCATTATTTTCTTTATGTATGAACAGGGCCTCCAGCAACTCCAGTTTGTAAATGAGATCCATAGCTTTACTCAAGAATGAACAGCTTGAGTTAAACTCACCTTGAAAATTGCTATTAGAATTAAATTCCTTAGTCAACCTTTTAACTCGACTGTTTCAAAACTCCTTTGCTTTTAAATCAATAAAAGCATTGAGGATGAGGCAGTTGAGCAGATGGGTGGTCCACTTGGTAAAGCTTCGTTATCTCCATGTGAGCCACAATAAAACAGGCCCCTTTTGGGCCTGGCAAAAGGAAAGTGTTTACACAAGTCAAAACAAAGACTTCTATAGTGTAAGTTACAAAGTGTTTCCAGTTGGCATCTACAAGTATTAATGCAGACAGAGACAGGTTTCAGATATACTTGATAGAAAAGGTCATTCATATTTTATCATGTTGGGTTAATAGACTTACAATTGTGAACAATGTGTTACTCAAGCTTAGTGAAAACTCCTAGGTAGTAATCAATATTCTCACACCATTGCACTGAAAATATGTTCTTGTCTATGTCAACAAGGCATCAAATTAACTTGCGAATGGTGATTATTGTTGATCTTTTCTGCTCATGTCACAAATACATTTTATAACCCAAACTGCAATATGATAATTTTAAAAATAAATGCTATTGAGGCTTGAAAGAAAATAATGGAACATCTAATCCATGGTTCTGTTCATGCTTTATATTTTGTAGCTTTGAGGCAGGAGAATTGCCTGAACCCAGGAGGTGGAGGCTGCCGTGAGCCGAGATCGCGCCATTGCACTCCAGCCTGGGTAACAAGAGCGAAACTCCGTCTCAAAAAACAAAAACAAACAAACAAACAAAAAAAACTGTCTTTCTAAATATCAAACATAAATTATGATGAAATAGTGAGGGGGACATAGCAGACAATTACCATATATCAAAGTATGAGTTTCCAATCTTTAAGTAAAAATATAGCTATTAAAATGTTTAAAAATTATTTTCTTACAATTTTAATACTGATATGCAATTAAATGATCCAAATGTTTGTACATTTACCACGTTAGATGAAGAACATGCTTCTGAAGAAATCTGAGGTTTCATAAACTGTTATTTACTGAGTTTATTTTGCATCCAAGATCTCAAAAGGATTTAAGCTTTCATCTTTTTTCAAAGCATCAGTTATATTTTATTTTTTGAAATATTTAATTGACATAAAGATTATACATATTCAAGGAATCCAAGAATATTTGATATACATATATATAATTATCACAATCAAATTAATTAATGCATCTATGTTGCATTAATTAATCCAGGCTGTACATTAGACCTCTAGAATTTGTTCATCTTATAACTGAAAGTTTGTACCCTTTGACCAACATCTCATCTACTTTACACCCTAACCCTTGGCAACCACTGTTCTACTCTTTGTTTTTGTGAGTTTGAACTTTTAGATTACACATGTCTGTGAGATTATACACTATTTGTTCTGTTTCTGGCTCATTTTACTTAGCCTAATGTATTCATCTGTTCTCACACTGCTGTAAAGATAGTACCTGAGACTGGATAATTTATAAAGGAGAGAGGTTTAATTGACTCACAGATCTGCATGGCTGAGGAAACTGCAAGAAACTTAAAATCATGGCAGAAGGCAAAAGACGAAAAGAAAGCAAAGCACCTCTTACATGGCAGCAGACAAGAGAGAAGAGTGAAGTAGGAACTGCCAAACAGTTTTAAAACATCAGCTTTTCTGAGAGCTCCCTCATTATCATGAGAAAAGCACAGGGAAAACCATTCTCTTGATCCAATCAATCACTTTCCACCAGGTCCTTCCCTTGACACCTGCAAATTACAATTCAATATGAGATTTGAGTAGGGACACAGAGCCAAACCATATCACTTAATGTCCTCCAGGTTCATCCATGTTGTCACATATGGCAGTATTTCCTTCTTTGTTAAGGCTGAATAATATTCTATTAAATACAGCACATTTTCTCTGTCCATTCATCTGTGACTGACACTTAGTTTGTTTCTATTATATATCTTTGCTACTGTGAATAATGCTGCTGTAGACATGGGAGTGTAGATATCTCTTTGACATACTGATTTTATTTCCTTTTGATATATATCCATAATTGGGATTGCTAGATCACATGATAGTTCTATTTTAAGTTTTTTTGAGGAAGCTACATGTTATTTTCCATAGTGGCTGTACCAATTTACATTCCCACCAACAAGTATACAAGAGTTCACTTTTCTTCACACCCTTGCCAACACTTATTATCACTTGCCTTTTTGATAATAACCATCCCAGAAAGCATGAAGTGATACCTCATTATGGTTTTAATTTGTATTTTTCTGATGATTAGTGATGGTGAGCACCTCTTCATATACCTGTTGGCTATTCATATGACCATTTTTGAATCAGGTTATTTTAAAATTTGAGTTGTGTCAGATCTTTATATGATTTAGACATTAACACCTCCTGAGATATAAGGTTTGCAAATATTTTTTTCCATTTCATAGATTGCCTTTTCATTTTGTTAATTGATTTTTGGTTTTGTTTGTGATTTGTGCTGTGTAGATACATTTTAGTTTGATATAGACCTGCTTGTTGATTTGTGCTTTTGTTGCAAGATACAAAATCAACATACAAATATTAGTTGCATTTTTATATACTGATGACAAACCAACTAAAACAGAAATTAAGAAAATGATTCCATTTATAATAGATAGCATTAAAAGATCAAAAGACATAGGAATACATTTATCCAAGGAGGTGAAGATGTTTTTCAACACTGAAAACTGTAAGACATTAAGGAAAGTAATTGAAGAAGGCACAAATAAATGAAAAGACAGCCCATATACATGGATTGTAAGAATTAGTATTATTTAAATGCACATGTAAACCACATCCATCTACAAAGTAGTCATCAAAATTCCAATGGCATTTTTTTCACAGAAATACCATTTCACAGAAATGCCACAGAAAAGACAATCCTAAAATTTTAATGAAACCACAAAAGACTGCAGATAGCCAAAACGCTCCTGGGAAAAAACAAAGCTGGAGGTATCACAGTCCTTGCTTTCAAACTATATTACAAGACTATGATAGTAAAGCAGTATGGTCTGGCACAGAAATAGAACACAAGAGAGAGCATAGAAATAAATTTACACATATGTTTTCAACTAATCTTTGCATGGCACCAGTAAAACACAATGGGAAAAGGATAGTTTCATCAGTAAATGATATTTCAGAAAACTGGATATTCATATGTAAAAGAAAATTAGGCTCTTGTATTATCCCATATACAAAAATTAACTTGAATGGATTTGAGACTTAGATGAAAGATCTGGGACCATAAAATTCCTAGAAGAAAACGTAGGGGGACCTCCTTGACATTGCTCTTGGTAATGATGTTTCTATCTTGTTTTTTTCTTTTTCTAAAGAAAAATTATTGAAAGCACCATTTCAGTGTGATCAGTAACTGTTAAGCAAAATAAAACATGTAAAAGAGAAGGCTTGAGTATAGATGAATGTAGTTTCTCTAGTTCAATCATAGTAAACTTTCATAAGTAAAGAAAATTAGTTTTATTATTTCTGTATTTATGAACAAATTGAACAAGCTGTATTATTTTCCAATATATTACTGCACATGGGCTTTTCAGACTGTTTCTATCTAAAGAAAATCAAAAGGAAGGTTTATATGTCCCTTCAATAAGATCACTCACCATAGTTTCCCTTACATAGTTAGCATGATGTCTTTATAAACAGATGACTTAAAGTGACAGAAAATGGAGAACAAAATAACTAAGGATCCCACCTGAGAGACAAACCTCTGATGCATGTTTTTGCAGGATTGACAGACATTCCCTATTTCTTCCATCAGAGAGGCTGCCTGGGTCCATGACAAGGCTGGAGGGACAGGCTACTCCCTAGTGACTTGTGTGCAGCTGCTGCTTCTGCAACTGAACTGTTAACTCACAAAGAGTCTGCAGTATTTCTTTTCTTACATTAAATGTCAGCCATCTTTACTTGCTATTTTAATTCTGTAATTTAATAAATTATAACATAACCCTATAAAATGTGATATGAGAGAAAACAAACTTTTCCATGAACACCTACTTTAATGATTTGTAAAGACTCCAAAAAAGTATCATTAAAGTTTTATATTAAATTATTGTGGTATAGAACTGTAAAATTTTGAACAAAAAAGCAAAAAAAATTGCAGGAAAATTAATAAAGTTGATTACCTGTCCCCCTCTAAAGAAATTCTTAATATTTTACATACACTCACATACACATGTAATTTATGTTTTAAATATTATGCAGTGATCCAATTAGGAGATCTTATTTAAAAAAGGAAAAAAAAAAGTATTATATAAAAAGATTGATAAATTAATGAAAATGTATATATGTCCAAAACAAAAAATATATAATTTTAAATAATTTTCATATTAACTTTTTATATACTATCAGTCTTGATCATATTTATTATTTACATGATAGTAATTATTTGCCATATTCACTCCAAATTTACTATCTTTATTATATTTCCTTATAATTTTAAATGAAAATATTTCACTTTTAAATACTTACGTTTCCCAGAAGATGCTTTATGTAAAAAATATTAGCATGCTACAAACTATGAGATATCCACAGTAAAAAAAAAAAATACTCAAATGCCCAACGATGATAGACTGGACTGGGAAAATGTGGCACATATACACCATGGAATATTATGCAGCAATCAAAAATGATGAGTTTGTGTCCTTTGTAGGGACATGGATGAATCTGGAGAACATCATTCTCAGCAAACTGACACAAGAACAGAAAAAGAAATACCGCATATACTCACTCATAGGTGGGTGAGAAAAATGAGAACATGTGGACACAGAGAGGCGGTCTACTATACACTGGGGACTGTTGGGGGGAATGGGGGAGGGACAGCGGGGGGGGCTGGGGGGGATAGCCTGGGGATGAATACCAAGTGTGGGTGAAGGGGAGGAAGGCAGCAAAACACACTGCCATGTGTGTACCTATGCAACTATCTTGCTCGTTCTGCACATGTACCCCCAAACCTATAATGCAATAAAAAAAAAAAAAAAAAAAAAAAAATACTCAAAAGAAAATCTAATTGCTATTTTACTCATTTTACAAAAAATCTCAAACTCACAAAAAAAGTTGTAAATACTGAGGAATAATTTTTTCTCCTGATTCATTTGAAAGTAAGTGGGAAAGTTTCCATCCATCCTCTCCGAATACTTTCGTGTCTGTTTTCTACAAGCAAGAACATTTTTCTACATATTCACAGTACGTCAGTCAGGAAATTCACATTATTTCACTAGTTCTTTCTAATCTTCAGATTCCATTTGGGTTTCACCAATTATCCCAAGAGTATTCTTTATAGCAAAATGATGCTGTTCAGAGTCACACGTTGCATCGAGTTTCATTGATCCTTAGTTTCCCTCAGTCTGGAAGATTTCTGGTCTTTCCTTGACACTCAAGACTTTGACATTTTAATGATAAGGCCGTTTGTTTTTCAGACTTTGTCTTCACTTGAGTTTCTCTCACGGTTAGTTTCAAGTCATGCATCTTTAGCAGGAATATCACAGAATTGATGCTGTTTCATAGTCATCACATCATGTCAACGGCTGCACAGTTACAAGCTGTCCCATTATTGTGATTATTTGATGCAGATGCTGTGATGGTTAATGTGATATCAACTTAGCTGGAACACAGGGTGCCCGGACATTATTCCGGGTGTTTTTGTGAGGGTGTTTCCTGATGAGACTGACATATGAATTGGTAGACTGCGTAAAGCAGAGGGCGCTCCCCATTGTGGAAGAGCCTCATCAGGTCAGTTGAAGGCCCAGTTAGAACAGAAAGACAGACTCTTCCCTCAGTAAGAGAGAATTCTTGCTTGCTGGCCTTGACTTAGAAGTTGGCTTTTTTTCTGTCTTCAGACTCCAACTAATACTGCATTGTAGGCTTTCCTGGGTCTCCAGTTTGGCAGCTCACCTGGAAGGTCCTAAGACTTGCCAGCTTCCATGATTACCTGAGACAATTCCTTACAGTGAACCTTTATATAGAGAGGGAGTTTTTTTTTTTTTTTTTTTTTGTGTGTGTGTGTATTATATATATAGTGTATATTTACATGTATACATACACATGTATTTTATTTGTTCTATTTCTCTGAAGAACCCTAATATAGGTGTTGTGTATCAGACTTCTCCACTATGAGAATGCCTTTTCCCTTGGTAATTAGTAAGGATTTTTGTGGAGGCAATTTGAAATATAAATGCTTTCTCCTAATCAGATCTCCCATTTATTTCTTTATGTACTTCTATCAGTATGGGTTGATAGTGTCCTATTTTATTTTATTTATTTATTTTTTAGATGAAGTCTAGCTCTGTTGCCCATGCTGGAGTTCAGTGGCATGATTTCAGCTCACTGCAATCTCCACCTCCCAGATTCAAGCAATTCTTTTGTCTCAGCCTCCTGAGTAGCTGGGACTACAGAGGTACACCATCACACCCAACTAATTTTTGGATATTTTTTTAGTAGAGACAGGGTTTCATGGTGTTGCCCAGGTCGCAAACTACTGAGCTCAGGCAATCTGCCTGCCTCGGCCTCCCAAAGTGCTGGGATTAGAGGCATCAGCCACTGCACCCAGCCAATGTGTCCTATTTTATTTAAGGTGTTATAATCCATTGTTGCTTCTATTTTTTCATACTGAAACCATATTTCTCCAGATTTAGCCCGTGGGAGCCCCTTCAAGCAGGTGTCCATGTCCTTTCATTGTGGTGCTATCATTTAGTGTCTTCCTGCTTTCTGGCAGTAAATGTCGTTCCAAAATCATCTTGTACTTACCTACCTCGGAATATAATAAGCCTGTTCTTCAAGGTCCTCCCAGTGGATGCCAGAGGGACTAAATGTACATCCATGTGTAGATGAATAACATACTTATTCACAGCAATATTTAATTTGCTACTTATTTTTACATATGAAAGACCATGAATTCACACCAGTACTTCCTATGCCAACCCAGTGTCATAGGGTCCATTCTGGTCTTCCTCTTTTACGTAATTTGACCTTCTTCTCCAAATAGAAGAATCCTGGCTCCCACTGTCTTTGATATGCTTATTTGTATACTTAACCCCCAGTTGTAACCAATTTCTTGTCACTACTGCTGCCAACTCTCCATGTCTGGATACCCTCCAAACCTAACTCAGGCACTGGCCTCCCCACTGCAGGTAGCTCCCCTCCTACAGGGACAGTGTCTTCACTGACGCTTGATATCAAGCCATTCTCACGTAAGGAATCCTCTTCACCTGCTCAAACTCTGATATGCTGTTCTCATTTCTTGGTTCCCCTAAAGACCGCTGGCTCTCTGATTTTCATGCCTGGCTAATTCTCTATATAACTGTGCCTCTTCTGCTGTGTGTCACCATCCGAGTTTTCATTTCAACAATTAAATTTTATTTTCAGCTTGCTTGTTTTTTTTAAGCAATCTATTCTTCTTTAAACATTTCATGTACTTAATGGTTGTAAACACTCACTTTAAAAATCAATAAAAGGTTAATATAAAGTCTAGAAATCTAACTTCCATGGGATAGTGCTTATAACAGCATAGTAGTAGACCCTGAATGCAAAATTTATTATATGAATATAAAATTAAGGTATAGATCATAATTTTATTCCCACAAATATACGTGCACATATACACAGATAGGTTTTATTTGGGTATCCTCTAGTTGCTTGAATTCCTAGGTTTTTAATTCTTTCTTTAATTCTTTCTAAATAGTCATCTTAATCCTAATGAAGCCAGAGATAGCTTTAGTGATGGTTTGAATGGAGTGCCATCAAAAATTTTGGTATGTTTTTCTTTCACATCAGAATCGATAAATATTAGTCAACTCCCCGGCTTAATCATCCCATTAAGAATATATTTTATTTCTTAGTGTCTGTCCCTAATATAGCCTGTTCTGTGACCACACTAGAAGCTCAATATCTAGTCTTGCTTACTATTTCTTCATTTAGATTTATTTCCCAGTAAACATAATACATTCAAGCTCTCAGATATTTCCTTTCATTAATCATTTATTCTCCCTATTACTAGATATAGATTCAGCAATTTTATGATTAATAACAATTGCTGTAAAAGCATCATTCAGTTCACTAAGTTGCTGTGTTTTCTAGAAGATTTGCTTCAAAGCTTTTCTCTTGTTTATAGCATCAATATTCACTGTTAAGTCTTGTCCTCGGGTGGACCACAGGAGATTTTAGAGCAAGTAAACTTTAGTTGGTTATATTTCAGTGCAGTTTCGTGTACAGGAAAATGGATAATCTATTTACCATCCAACTCAAGAAAGAAAAAGAGACTGAGAATGCAGGTAATTTTATAGGTAAGGAGTGTTTTTAAAAACCTATAAATGATTCTGTCAGTCAATATATAGATGATATGCAAAACACTGCACTGATAAAAACATTGCAAAAGTGTGTTTGGAGGTTTTCTGAGTTTACATCTCAAATTGGCCACTTTATTAGTATGCATTCATGACTGTGCATAAATACTTAAAGTTAATAACCATTCAATGTAATGGACATAGATACTTCCTGCAAATAATGACTGTATTATGATGGACAAATACAGTATAGTTTAAGGATTCTTGCTTAGTAAATGTTTTAGGGTTTCATTGCCATTTCTAGAAGTTAATCAAACAGAACAAAACACGTTATAAACCTTCAACTGTTAATGCAACATGGTTTTCCATGAATCTACAACCATACCATATTCATTTTATAGATATCATTATTCTCTTTTCAATAATTGAAAGCATTTTTCACAATACTGAGTCAAGTGGCAATAGGAATATGTCAGGTGTGAGCTTTAAGTCGTGACGCATCATTTTCGTATATATTCGATATTTTTGTTTCAAAGTTTTTGGGGTACAGATGGTTTTTGGTAGCATGGATGAATTATATAGCGCTGAATTCTGAAATTTTGGTGCACCCATCATGCAAGTATTATATATTATCTCATCTTTGCTACTTCCTAGCCAAGTGATTTTGGAAAAGCTGATAAACTTTTTTATGCCTTTTTTTTTTTAATTTATAAAATGAAGATAACCATAATATCTAGTCTGGGCAACACAGCAACATGCCATCTCTACAAAACCCAAAAGTGGAAAACAAGCTGAATTTCATGGCATGTGCCTATAGTTCCTGCTACTCAAGGGCTTGAGGCCAGAGAATAGCTTGAACCCTGGAATTCGAGGCTGCAGTGAGCTATGATTGTGCCACTGCACTCCAGCTTGAGTGATAGATGGAGATCCTGTCTCTAATAGAAAGAAAATACATAGTATTTATGTTATAAAGTTGTGGCAATGGACACATACAGGTAAACTAGTCCTAGAGTAAAATCTCAATAAACAAGGTGATTAGCTTACTACACATTTACATAAAACAAAATAAAACCAAACAACTCTATTTCCTATTTTCCTTCGCAGGCTCCAGGTATTTCACTTCCAATTTTGCAGTGAACAATTACGTTAATTACTTACTGTGATTTCACATTACCTACGTTTGACTCAGCTGTGTATCCCCATGGCCTCTGTGGTGTTCGAGTTCCCTCAGTAGGTCACCTTTCTCATTGTCTTAGGAGTTTTCACTGTGGGAGACTCTGCAGTTACTGAGCCAAAAGCATTGAGCTCAATGTTTGGCTTTGCCAGCAGCAAAGTGTTGGCATCACGTTTATTACCCCAACCTCACTTTATCTATTTGTAAAAGAAAAACACTGAAGATATATATTAAAATTCTGTGTCAAAAGGGCATTATCTCTACCTTATGATTCATTTCATTTAAACATACACGTATTTGCTACCAAAAAGAAAATATATTTGAGTCCTTTTGATTCATTTATTTAGGGGTGAGGTGGCTTTTATTTCAGTGTCATCTGTTTTCTCAATTTTGTAAAACTAAATGGCTTCATGTTTATTTGTATTGTTAAATAAACATCGTAATGCAGGTGCAGTGCCCAGTTTCAGGCAGAATAGCATCTGTACTTAAAGACCATCAAATTTGTAATAAGCTGTTGAGATTTGACTGAATAGTTAGGATCAGATGTTGTTTCAAGGTACAAGATGAAGCAAGTCAATCTTTTAAGAACATTTTCTTCTGTCAGGGAGGCAGCCTACTCAGTCTTTAAAAGCAAGGACAAACACAATTTTCACTCCACTGGAATTCTGGGTCATTCTTCCTGAGCTCATTATATCAAAGCAATGGAATCTCTGGTCCTAGATACAAGCTCTAATTGTTTCTCCCTTTAGAAAATCATTTTTCTGGGACTGGTGGTAGCTCACGCCTATAATGCCAGCACTTTGGGAGTCGAGGCGGGTGGATCACTTGAGGTCAGAATTTCCAGACCAGCCTGGCCAACATGGTGAAACTTTGTACTGAAAATAAAAAATTAGCCGGGCATGGTGGCATGCACGTGTAATCCCATCTACTCAAGAGGTTAGTCAGGAAAATTGCTCAAACTCAGGAGGCGGAGGTTGAAATGCCACTCTAAGACTCCATCTCAAAAAAGAAAGAAAGAAAGAAAAAAAGAGTTGTCGGGGGAAATGGCTTTTCTCTTTTCTTCCTAATTCTTAGGCTACTGAACTTTTGTGTTTTTTTGTTGTTGTTGCCCTCTGTCCTTGCAACTCCTCATTTCATTGTGAAAACAATTAAGAAAGGTCTTGCTAAATATGATCTTGAACTGCTACATAAAATAAAAGAAGCCCAGTTCTATTTGAATTTCAGATAACAAATGATTTTTGGTGTAGCCATGACCCATGCAATTCACATTTGATTTGGTATGCTGTTTGTTTGTTGTGTGTTTGAGAGGTAGTCTCACTCTGCTGCCCAGGCTGGAATGCGGTGGTGCAATCTTGGCTCACTGTAACCTCCACTTCCCGGGTTCAAGCAATTTTCCTGCCTCAGTCTCCTGGGTAGCTGGGACTACAGGCGCACACCCCCAGGCCCAGCTAATTTTTGTATTTTTAGAAGGGACAGGATTTCACCATCTTGGCCAGGATAGTCTTGATATCTTGACCTCGTGATCCACCTACCTTCACTTCCCAAAGTGCTGGGATTACAGGTGTGAACCACCACTCAGGTGTACTGTGTTTTTAGTTGCTAAATCTGGCAAGCTTAATCTCAGCTCTAATTATTTGTTGAAACTCGTTTATAGTGCAGAACAGATGTACAAAATCTGAGTTCCTATGTGTTCACTTTTACTTCTTTGCACCATCCAAAACTCCCAACTATCCTCTTGGATTTGAATTTACTTCTTTTCCTGATTTTTTTTTTTATCACTTTATAAATGTTCTTCTTCATTGACTCTCCCTCATACTCACAATGCAATTGCCTTTATTACTGTTTCTTCAGTGTCCCATTCTTTCATTCTACCTCAACATCTTTATTTCTACCATTCATTCTTGTGAAAAAAGAATTCCAAAATGTTTATTACCTTGGTATTTTCTCTAAATCACACAAGTCTGTTAAGAAATACTCAAATTTCTAATACAGATCATCATTATGTTGAAAAAAAATCCTTTGCCAATTTTAGACCACATTAAGGACAAGATCATTGCTTTAGTCCGTGCACCCAGAACTCTGTAATAAATAGTATGCCCACTTCTTCTTTATATGTTTCCAGTTCTATAACTTCTGTTTTGGAATTTTTGTTTAATTATACTCCATGTGTATATTCCTTGAAATCTGTGCTACCAGGACAGAAAAATGAGTCTCATTTGGCTGGTAGATTCTCTAGACTTCCCCTTTTCAGATTATTTTGCATCTTATGGCCAACATTTTAAAGACTGGTACCCCGATCGTTTTGCTGCCTCAAAGTTTTGTACCTCAGAGTTTCCATTATCACTCTTTTCATCAAATATAAACCTTAAATTACTCAATTTATTCTTTCTTCCTTGACTCATAATATACCCCATCCTAATTGGGAACTATTTCAGAATAACGCTGCTCACTGGAAGTCTCTGCACCTTTCTCTACCCATCCCAAAAGTTAGATCCACTCTGTTTTCCTCCCAAATTAAAAGTAACAACTCTCCTTTCCTTTTCTTTTTTGTTAAGATGGATTTTTACTCTTGTTGCCCAAACTAGAGTGCAATGGCTCACCACAACCTTCACCTCATGGGTTCAAGCGGTTCTCTTGCCTCAGCCTCCCAAGTAGCTGGGATTAAGGGCATGTGTCACCACACTGGGCTAATTTTGTATTTTTAGTGGAGACAGGGTTTATCCATGTTGGTCAGGCTGATCTCGAACTCCTGACCTCAGGTGATCCACCTGCCTCGGCCTCCCAAAGTGCTGGGATTGCAGGCATGAGCCACCACACCAGGACTCTCCTTTCCTTAACATTAACCTTTTAAAATCGCTTATGATATACTGTCTTTGATCAACCCATTGATTTTTTATTTCAGGCTACCAGTTCTATGTACTTTAACATTTTTTGATGAATTTGTAGTGATTATAAGTATCAAATGTTGTATTCCACTCTATGCTTTGTTTTTCTAAATGTTGTAAATTACAATTCTTTTAGTTATCTTATCTAATTTTCTATTTTTATGTTATGTGTCAGATTGTCTGGACTTAACAAGACCTGTCTTCTTCCAGAACCCACCCTTCCTCCTCCCCCATCACTCCCAATTCATACAACTTTCTAATTTGGTGCTTTTTAATATTCATGTGCACAGGTTTTAGGTCACCCAGCTTTTTATAATAATTGGAAAAGTAAATAGTGGGTGCGTACACAAGGAGCTCACCTACAAATCAACTTGATTCAATCTATTTAATCTATTGCTTATGTTCTGATTTTTCATCAGCGTCCCTGGTCATTGCTTAACAATGCAAAATTTGTAGATAAAAATACTAATGTTAGGTGAAGCTCACTGACTAGCCTACAAATCAATGCCACAAATTTTGATACATTTTATTCACATCTCCATTCTCTGGTTAACATATCACTTTGCAAAATACTAAATGATCTTCAGTGCAGAAATGGCTGTCATAAACAAAATTTCTTCTTTTTTTAAATAAACCGAAGTGTTACTATCTAGTTGGCACCAAGGGAAGACTAAAATTATAGTTTATAATTATGGGTTTTTTCCCTCACAGAAATAAAAACAAGTAGGTCTTATTGATGAGGACATAGAAAGCTTTGCTTCCGTGAAGATCTCTCCTTTACACTTAATCAGTCCGACTTTTCTCACTCGTTTCTGCCTGAGGTAGAGGTGGGGGCTCCATTCTGGCCTTAATAAATCTAAATTCTTAGGCTGTCATTCACTCCTAAGACACTTCACCCTTTGGTGACTTTGCTGCGTTTTCCCTCTCTTGCTCTATGTACATTTCATCCTGGGTCTGGTAAGACATTTCAAATATACAAAAATTATCTGATACACACAGGAACCCAACCTACTCCCCACAGAGTCTGGAAGAGTTAAAGAAAAGGCTCTTTTGAATGTATCAGCTTTATCAGCTCCCACTGGGAGATCAGAGGCCAGCAGTCATTATTAGCCAGTAAAAAGAAATTGATGTCTCTTTGCAAGGAGTGGACTTCAGTAAGCACCCTATGTAATTAAAAAAAAACTTACTAAATGTTAGCTTTTGTCTCCAAAATAGACATATCATTCTCAGATGTCCTAGTAATTTTCTTTTAATGGATGATTAAATCTTGACTGTATAAAGCAGTCCAGCCATCCACCATTCACTGGACCAATATTTCCTTAATATAAATGCCGGGCACCATTGTAGGTCCTGATGTTACACCAAAGACAAGAAAGATGAAGGGATGATCCACTAGGAACCTACATATCAGTGGGAGAGATGCACACATAACAAATAGGTATATGATAAGATAAGCAGGGTAAGTAGATGGAGAACGGCTTTTTTGTTTTTTTGTTGTTGTTTTTATGTTTTTGTTTTTTGTTTTGAGACAGAGTCTCACCCTTTCACCCAGGTTGGGGTTCGGAGGTGTGATCTCGGCTCACTGTAACCTCTGCCTCCTGGGTTCAAGCGATTCTCCTGCCTCAACCTCCTGAGTAGCTGGGACTACAGGCACGGGCCACCATGCCCGGCTAATTTTTGTAATTTTAGTAGTGGTGGGGTTTCACCATGTTGGCCAGACTGGTCTCAAATGCCTGACCTCGTCATCCGCCCACCTTGGCCTCCTGAAGTGCTGGGATTTCAGGAGTGAGCCACTGTGCCAGGCAGGAGAGCAGTTTTTTAAGGCTTCTGTGAGCTAAGACCTGATTGAAGAGAGGTCGTAATTTTGTGGTGTCAGTCAGGCCAAGTAATCACTTCCTATTGCCCATACTTTTAAAGTCATTTGCTTAACTCAAAGAGGTTATTCTCAGACTCTTTTCTCATATAGAAGATACTTCTTTCTTAGATTCTTAGTGCTACTCATTTTAATGAACTATGTGAGTCCAAAACATTAAAAAAATTTACTCTAGAAAGTAAAGCTGAGTAAAATGACCTCAGTGTAGAAAAACTTTTATTATGTGGCCACAAAAAGGCACTGAAAACGAAATTACTAGAAGGCCTTCGGGGAATACAAGGGAAATGTTTAGAAAACATTAAACCTCTGGAGGTTTAATTGTGCAACTTCCTCAAATACTTAGAAGACTTCGAAAATAATTTTGTCTAAAATGAGAAATTATATTATTCTTATTTCCCCTTGCTGGCCCTCAAAAGAGTATTAATTCTCATTTTGGGAAGGAATTATTTTAATAATGCCATTGAATGAGAGGAAAATATCCATTTTATTTAAAAAAAAAATCCTCAGTGTAAGGTGGAATTTTCTAGAGAATTTATGATGCACAAAATGACCTCCCTCCGTGTATTACTGGGATGGAGGGAGTTACCTCTCTGTGGGATGGCAAATAAGCAGCCCTGTGGTGCCCTCCATCCACCTCAGCCCCCACAGTGTCAACTGCCCTCCAGGGTTGGCCCAGACAGCCACTGCCAGTCCACAAGAGGGAGCACTTGAGAGGAAACCCATTTGCTTTCACTGATCTAAATCCCAAATACAATTTCAACTTAGATTAAAATCCAGTTATTTCAGCTTTTATCTTCACATTTTGGTCATTGTTCAAATTAGTCATGGTTCTTCAGTAAAACAGAACCAATAGGATGTATGTGTCTCTGTGTGTGTCTGTGTATACACATATATACACACACATTTTTTATGTATACACAAATATATGCATGCATATATATACACATATATTTACAATTCTGTAAAATAAATCTCATAAATAGCTTCACACACATATTTATATATACAATATATGCATGCATATATATTTATATATACACATATATTTACAATTCTATAAAATCTCAAGCCACGCGTGCACATGCACATGCACACACACACACACACACACACACACACACACATAAGGCATATATATAAAAGATTTATTTTGAGAAATGACCATGTGATTATGGCAAATTGCATGTCCAAAATTTATGTGTGGGTCAGCAGGTTGGAGGCCCAGGAAGGAAAAACTGCAGCAAATTAAATCTGAAGACTTGTCTGCTCACTAAATATCTTCTTGTGCGGATATTCAGTTCTTTTATTCTGCTCAGACCTTCAGCTGACTGGATGAACTCTCCTCCCCCTACCCTCACCTCAAAAAGAAGGATATTTTCGTTCCTCCAGGTTTCTAAAACAAAGCAGCATGCAACAGAAATGTATTTCTCACAGTTCTAGAGGCTGGGCAGTCCAAGGTGCTGGCAGTCAGTGTCTGGTGAGGTCCCACTTCCTGGTTAATAGACAGCTGTCTTTTTGTTGTGTCCTCATATAATGGAAGAGGTGAGGCAATTCTCTGGGCCTCCAAGGGCATTAATCATCTGCTCCTGAGGGTTCCATTGTCATTATCTAATCACCTCCCAAGAGTCCTGCCTCCTAATATCACATTAGTGACTAGGCTTCCACATACAAATTTTAGAGGTATACAAACATTCAAATCATAGCAGAGGGCAACTTGCTTGACTAAAAATCAGCAACTTAAATGTAAATCTCATCCAGAAACACCCTCACAGAAATATGCAGAGTGAAGTTGGACCACTATGGCCTAGCCAAGCCAATTTTATATGATTTTTACCACATAAAATCAAACATCATACTGTTTCTATAAAAATATAGTGACGCTAAAAATTGTTGCTAAAAACTTGTATGAAAAATAAAACAGAACAATGAAAGAAAGGCAAATTATTTTGGAAAGTTACAGTAAAGAACATAATCTGAACCCAACAAAAAAGTTTCTGAGACTTCTAAACAGAGTTGGAAGCAGCTTTTAATTCACTTCATTCCACTGTATTTAAGAAGTCTCTACTTCAGTCCCTACAGGGTTTCTAATATTACAAAAAGTAATATCTTAGGTTATAAAGATTTAGAAAGTGTTTCTATTTTTGAAATTAATAATCCAGCTAGGGCATATTTTCTAGATATTTTAATATTTTTACATTAAAAATAATTTCTTGTTATTTGGATTTTATTTCCCCTCTCCTCAGGGTTCTTGGTAATTTAAAGGAGTAAAATTGCTTTCAATAGGATGCTAGACGCATGTACTGTTTGCAGGTCTACTGCTAAACAATAGAATAAAATCACCTTCTTGGCAGGTGACCAGTGTAAAGTATAATGCCCATCCAAGCAGTCAATGAGAATTACAGATCTGTGGCACCATAGAACAACAGCCTAATTAATCTCTGTTCAATTTCCATTTTTATTCCGGCTCCCAAATTCCTATACTTTCTTAACTATAAGTTCTCTTCTTATATAAAAACGTCTTCTATGGATATTCTTTCATTCAATCAGTAATTTTTACATTCATTCATGTTTACAGTCATTCAAAGATATTTACTAAGAACTTACCATAGATTATATATTTATGAATATTATTGAAACACTGAAGATAAAGACTGATTACCGGAGTGGACAAATATTATTCATTTTAAAGTTTTTTGTTTATCATCATTTGCAAGAGTATATGGAATACTGAAATGTCTTTTAATAATATCAAAGGAATAGTTAAAATTCCACACAATGACTCAATGTTACATACGTAAAGTAACATAGCCATCTGGTCTGTTTTGTTCTTATTTCCTTAGGAGAAGTGTGTTGAGCACCCTTTAAAACATATTGAGGGCACATTTTATGCTTATGTTTAGGTTCAGCTTTATGTGTATGGACATTTTAAAAGAAAAAGGAAATATAAAAAAAGGCATGGGGGGGGGATGATAAAGAGGAGGCCAGAGAGAAAAAAGAGAAAATGTAGCTTGTCTCCTTTCACTTACTTATCATTTCTTAACCATTCTTGTGTGGAAGTGGGAGAGCGTGAGTCCATAGAGGGGCAGAAAGAGAGAAATAACCATATAAAAGCAATAATTGCATATGGGATAACCACACACGTTGGAACCAAAACTGCTTCTGAAAAGGTCATAGGATTTGGATAGTTAGTGAAAAGACTAAGTCTTCTGAGACACATTTAAAATAGTTGTTTACTTATAAAATTTGGCAAGGATCCCCATCTATTGGTACTTTTATGTCAACGGGGCTTTAAAGGTTTTAGTAATGGAAGTAAATTTTATGCAGTTAAAAGAGACTGAGACAATCTCTGGAAAAAAATTAATTACTGTGGGATTCCCTTTTTTGTGTGTGGAAGTGGGAGATCTCCTAATTGGTGTTCAGCTACACTTGACAGTCTTTTGTTGGGTGCAAGGGGGCCCATGGGCAGGTAAGAGACATTTAAAGGTGGGAGGGTTGTTCTGGGTTAGAGTCAGTGGTGTCTTCTCTGGCCAGCCATTTTCTTTAAGGAAAGGGTTTGATGAGATACTTTTCTTGTGACCAGACGGTTCTAATAGTCCCTTATGGGACTGGTGGCTGTCATGGCAGTTTGTCATTAGTAAAAAGGTAGAGACCACTCCAGGTTGGAAAACAATGTGAAGTGACGGGGTGACGGATGATGAGCATAGACATCGTCTTGCTATTTAAACAATGACTAGGCCACCCCAGTGAAAGATAATAAGAAACAGAACTTGTGCTTACAGAAGATGAATTTTGAATGCCTAAGGTTAGATTTGATGGGCTAGAACTTTGCATATTATTTGCAGGGTTTTGAAAATGGGCATGAAGAGAGAACAAGGTTGTAAAGAAGGTTGGGAGAGAGGAGACCAAGCATCTTAGAATTGAGTCATGATGAAGCACAGGAATGTTACTTTGAAATAATGCTGGCCTTCATGGTCCACTGATCTATGGGAGAAGAAATAACTTGATATTTAAGCATTGGTGGAAAACACACATACATACAACATTTCTGAATACCAAAGACTGAGGGAAATTTCTCTACAACCTAATAGTTGAAAATACAAAGCAAGTTTCTGAAAAACAAAACAAAAGAAAACTTGTATAGGGTTAAGAAAAATAAGTATTACTGTAGGAGCCCTTTTTTTTTGGAAAATTTCCAGGGGCTCTTTGAGTTAACTGTTTAAAAACAGAAAAAAAGGCTAGGAAAGAAGTAGCTTATTTTATGCTGATAATTACAGGATTTCATGTTTATGTGGGTCAGAGTATTATTTTCTTAAGTTCATGCATATGCAGAGATTTAAACTAAATTTGAGTTCTGCTTACCATGTTAAGAGGCACAAGTTATCAAAGTTACTACCAATACATTCTATTCCCCAAGGAGACATTCAAACTGTAATTCTCTCAGTTAAAAAAAAAAAAACCCACCAATATTTTGTAAAATAACGATTGTCCCTCTTCTCAATATAATCCAGGTGCTAACACCTTTGAACAGACCAACAGCGGTCTCTTGATTAAAAAGAAACCTCAATTAGGGCAGTACTTTGAATAACATAAGCTGTTTCCTATAATAAAGACATTGGAAGTAAACAAAAAGTTTTCATTATCAGTCTTCAATCTCCCTCTCACACCACAGAAGATTCAGAGCTGGAGTTTAGAAATGCAGTGGACTTAGGTAAACTGAGGCTTTCTGTCTTCATACTAGCCAGAGATCCTAACTGATTGAGGCCAGTAGTAATATAACTTTGGGCAGTAATTTTAGTCAATTGCTTTCTGCCAAAGTCCCATGCTTTTTTGCTGGAGGCTCTGTTTCTGAAAAACTCTCCCTCTGGCCTTCTTTCTTATTCTCTGCACACACAGCCCTCACTCAGCTTTTATGCTGCCTAAATCAGCCTGTGGCTTAGGTATTTTCTCATTATCCAGATTAAAAGACAGCTCCATCTCACAGAGAGGTAACTGACTATTTGATTGAAACTGATTTTTCTCCCATAGGAGGCACATCAGAATCACCTGGAAACTTTAAAAACGTGAATGCCAGACCATAGCCTTTGAATTCTGATTGTGTGGATCTGAATGGGGTAGTGCCCTGGTCTTATTTTTCACAGGCCCCCCATGTGATATTAACCTCAGACAGCAGATGCTGGGAACGCCCACAAAAACACCAGATATGTTCATAGATGTTAGGGAATGTGGGAGAAGAGGGGGTGTTGGATTTGTAAATGTTAAACTCATTACCCAAATAACTAAGTAGAACTTTTGGAAGGATAGTTTTGATCAAGAGAACCTGCCCCCTTTTAGATGTTTTTCACCTGCAAGGAGAAAAAAAAGAGAATGAATCAGCTTTTTATCATCAAAAAGTGCAGATGGAGATTCAGAAGTGGCTCTTCAGGGTGAGGATCTAATATTTACAGGGAAATTCCCTCTGAAATCCTTCTAGAAACTGCTTCTGTATCCTCTCCCACTTACCCGCTCATTAACCCTTTATCGGCTAAGCACCCCCAAACCCCACCCCCACCTCCCATCTGACAGTCTCAGCAACCTCTTGTGTCTAGATTTTCAGTCTCAGTGTAGCCTCTCTCTCAGTGGGAGGGAGAGCTTTGGAGTGTGGAGGAGAAGGAGGGAAAGGGTGTGTGTGGCCTGAAGGTGATGATTAAATAGAAGTTTCCATAAGGGAAACACATCTGAGTGGTTCTCACAGTGTGGCTCCTTGTATCATCTGCATCACCTGGAAACTTGTTAGTAATGCAGATTCTTGGACATCACCCTAGACTTACAAAATCAGTCATGAGGGGCTGCGGCTGAGCCGTCTGTCTGAACAAGCGCTCCAGGTGATTCTGGTGAATTCTGGTGTGGGCTAAAGTTTGAGAACAAATGGCTATCTCATATTTTCTCTTGAGCTTATCTTACCAACCTTGGATTGCTTTGTTCTCATTTGTTTTATAGAGCTCTTGTGTGTAGAGCATAAGTAGCTCCACCTTAGAAAAAGATGCCATCTTACATTTAGAAGCCAGCATGCCAACAGGGACCAGGTGTTTGGCTAACCAATAGAAACTGCACCCAATCAGATAAGGACATAATCGTTCACACCCTTTCACTATTAGTCCTCCCGGGAGAACTCTGTGGCTATAAAAAGGAGCAGGACTTCACCAGCTGGTAAGTGCTGTCTTAGCAGACACCATCTTGCCGTCGCTTGTGATATGCACCCAGCATCCCTTGCCGAAGACTCTGCCCACTTTAGAGTCTCTTCCTTGCAAGACTCCGAAGGACCACCTGCATTAGGACAATGTGTTGTTTGTCAGCATTGCTCTCCGTGAACTGGTTTGTTAACCCTTTTCTCCTATCCCTTTTATCTTGATGTTAAATGTTACTTTGATGTGGAATGTTTAGTCAAAACACGTAGGTAGGTAGGTAGGTAGGTAGGTAGGTAGGTAGGTAGGTAGGTAGGTAGGTAGGTAGGTAGGTAGGTAGGTAGGTAGACTGTTCTGTATAGTTTGCAGTATTGACTGACCTGTGGAGTGACTTGGGCTTGTGTGCCTGTAGCTCTGCCAAGCGAATGGGTAGCACTAAAGAGAATTGCCTCCTCTGGAGCTTCAGGTAACTCGTGGCTTTTTATGATTGAAACAGCATTGATAAGTCTGACATTATGGAAAGACACAAATATGTGTGGACCTGGTCATATCTGACCTTGCACTGCCCATAATACCTTCCTGTTACTTTGCCTAGAGCCTGAATGGGATAGGGAGAGGCAAACAACCCACCAACTAGCAAAGAGATAAATAAAATGGACCTACTGCAAATAAAAAACTATTTGTGCCCATGGTAATGGCTTATTGCAGACACTTCTCTTCAGTTTAAAGTTACATTTGAGTCTCCTTTGAGTCTCTAGATCTGTAGCTGGAAAGATGCAGATGTTTTAAATCAAGAAATTTGGATGGTTTGTTCCTAATATTCCTTCCAAGTTTAATTCAATGGATACATGAGTTTTGGAATTAATGACAAACAGCAAGGAGTAAGGATCTTTGGGAATACAGGAAAAAAGTGCTGTAATCAACTGGGAAATATGTACATATTTAAAGACATTCTCTCAGACAAGATGATTACAAGCCCACATTATGTTTTATTTTGAACACGCTGTTGGATGACAGGTTGCTGGGTAAGCTGAATTCAAGATTCCCCTCTAGCTCGACACATTTGGGTGAGGGGTGGTGGGGTCAGGTCATACAATGAAGAAATGTCTGGTTAAAGATTAAGCTACTTGCAAGATGGATTAAAGATGTAGGCAAGTTTCAAGACTGACAGTCAGCCAAGTGGATCTTCTCAGGATCTTTAATGCTCAGAGTGTATCAGAAAGTTGTTCAAGTGTTTCATTAAGAGTTCTAATTATTTTCAGGAGGGGCTGTGAATTACATCTTGCAAAATAGTTCTGTCTCACAGCAGCTTTGGTGACAATGTTTTTTCTGTTTCTAGTCTTATCTCTTTTTACATTTTATCTTTTGTTCACTTTTAGTAAGTAATTTTAAATTCCTGGATTTCAATTGCTTCATCTACAGAGCAGGGATAATAATTTCATACCCTGATGAAAGAATAAGGCTAGGAAAATAATTTTTCTTTTAGAGTGTTCCAAGTTCTATAACTGACTAATCTATATTGTGCAATAAGGGGGAATGGTGATATGAGATGTGTTTTTCAATCCTTGGATTCAATACTAATTATAATACTAAACTCATAGTGGATTGCTTTATTCTCTGTCACGCATCTATCAAACATTTGCAGTTTCTGCTGTTATGTTGGCTTTATGCATTTTACAACAATCCAATTACACAATTATACAGGTACAAGTATTATCCCTATTTTAGAGATGATAAACCAGAGATACTGTAAGTTTAAATAGCTAGCTCACTCCACAGTGTGGTATGTGATTTGTGGCAGAAGCTGGATCTGAACTCGGGAAGACTGCCTCTTTTGTTCAGTAAATGATTCACTAATTGATATCTTGTCATTCCACTTGATTCTCCAAAAATCAGGTTGGGCCTTGGCAGGCATCAAATTAAGATTGGAAAACCTAAAGAAGTTGAACTTCAGAGAGTCTCAGTGGGAGGGAATAACATGCCTAGTCCAGGTTGTTAAAACTTAGATGATTTCCTTGTATAGTATTGCCCTCTGCCTATTCTGATGATTGTACATGTATACTATAGTCCTCAGTTTCTGGATTGAACCTTCTACACTAGATTGGAACATAGGCACTGTGATTAATCATTGTTATTCTGGAATCTAATATATGAAATGATCCAGAGGCACCATTTTTAACAAACATGGGTTCCCTTGCCATGTAGAAGTATCAGTCAGATCCATTTGGAGCCAATGCTGATGATTACCTTAACAGGTTCTCTGTGTTTTTCTTAAGAAAAAGAGAGAATGTACATAGCACATCATATTGCTTTGTTTTTTTTTTGTTTTGTCTTTTTTTCGTTTTAGTAATGCTGCCATTTTCTTAGAGCATTAAAAAGAAATCACTTTCTCAGATGGTTTGCGGATGAAAAGAACCACATTGGGGACAGGAAATCAAAGATCTCTGAGGCAGAAAAAGAATAATGATCAGGTGTACATAATGATGACTAGGAAATATAAAACCACTGCAAACAAAACTTTCTTCAAGTTTGGGAAGCTCCAAAGTGAATCCCCTTATCTTAGACACAGAGATCAGGTGAAAAGAGCTTTCCTTTAGGGCAGTCTGATGCCATGTGAGGCTGATCATTTCACATCCTAAGGAATCCTCAGGCTTCAGGCTGGACTATTGGTCTCTGGGTACTACTTTGTAGTTGAGAATGCCAATTTCTGAGTGTACCTTCTGCGCCAAGCACTGTGCTGACAGTATCTTATTTGCAACTTTTAATCTTCTATGGCATAAGTCTTATTCCTATTTTAATAACAAGGGCCCTGCCTGTTTTGTAGATAACTTGCCCCAGCCCCATAGTAAGTGAGAAAAATGGGATTTGTTCCCCTGACTCTTTGAATCCAACCCAGTGGTTGGGTGTCTGTGTATCTCTGATTTCCTGACCTCTGAGATTTGGTGATTTTTACTGCACTCATTTGATTTCAGTGGTGCGTTTCCTCCTCCCCCAACTCCACAGGGCCTTTCTGTGAAAGTGAGAGACAGCAGGCAGGGTGCCAGACACAACCTGTTCTTACTGTGAGTCGGTGAAAACTATTTGAAAGACCCTCTGATCACCATAAGGTCATTCTTGCTGGTCTTTTCATCGAATATAAGGTTCTATAAATTTTTTCTATAATGCAACTTACAATAATACAGTATTTACAATTACATCAGATTGACAAAAACTGTTTACAGGAGTTAGCACCTCCAAAGTATTACAGGGAAAGAAAGTGAAAATGTATCCCAAGTACTAGTATAAAAATGAAATTCTACTCTAAAACTAATAATTTTGAACCAGATAGCGATTCTGAACTAAAGGAGTTTTTGATTCCCTTGTGTTAACTTTAAATAAACTTTTCCTTTTTTTTTCTATTCCTTCTGTAAAAGAAGATAATGAAGAAATGTTTTAAACTTTTAGGTAAATGTGCACCGTGTTTAATATTACAACCATATTAATTTTCCTTGTTTTAATTATATATAGGAAATAACATTTGATTCACTCGAATAACTGTACAGTTTACAGGGCTTGCTTATGTTGCTGAATATATTTAAGCTCATTCAAAACATACAGCTTGACATCTTAGAATCTGAGGTATGACTTTAGGCAACAGTGAAGCCAATTTTTACAATTCTCATTGGGGGCACTGAATTGAAACGCTGTAATCTTCTCTAGAACTATCTTCTATTTCGTGTTTCAGCAAAGACTTAATTGTTCTTTGAAGAATTTCTAACTCTAAAAATGGTGGCAATTTATATTCCAAAGAAATATAATTATCTTGCTCAGAAAAGAGGAGAAACATAGAATTGCTTTATCTTTAAATTATAATTGCAATCATGTATTGGCAGCACATGTGAACAATTTAGACATAAAATTATGATGGGGGAAAAACCTGCAGCAAAGAGAAAAGTGTGCATAGATAATGTCCTCTGTCAAGTCAAATTAGTTCTATTTATGTATCTATTTGATGATTTAGGCATATTAAGCATCTAGAGCAGCAACAATTCGGACTTTACCTTCTCAGTTGTTTACCTTTTTCAACACCTATAAATGCTTGTATTGGTAAATACTTTATACAGAGTCTTGCTCTGTCCCCAAGGCTGAAGTGCAGTGGTACAATCTCAACTCACTGCAACCTTCGCCTCCAGGGTTCAAGCAATCTTCCCACCTCAGCCACCTAATTTGTTGGGACTACAGGTGCATGCCATCACAGCTGACTAATTTGTCTATTTTTGGTAGAGACAGAGTTTCACCATGTTGGCCAGGCTGGTCTGGAACTCAAGGTCAGGAGTTGGACTTCCAAAGTGCTGGGATTACAGGTGTCAGCCACCATGCCTGGCCAAACATTGTATATTCTAACCACTGGGTAATATGTATTTTAAAGTCAATTATGTTTAATTTTGTTCTGATTCTATAATTTTGAACCTCTGGAGGTAGATAAAATTACCATGTCATATCAAAAAAATAGAGATAAGTGATAAATTTTACAATAAAACCACTCCCTTTTATTTGCATATAAATAATAGGTAGACGTCTCTACATATTTTATTTTTATTTAGTTATTTATTTGAGCCTTCATCACCAAGGCTAGAGTGCAGCGGTGCAATCTCTGGCTCACTGCAACCTCTACTTTCTGAGTTCAAGGGATTCTTGTTCCTCAGTCACCTGAGTAGCCGAGATTACAGGCACACACCACCATGCCCAGCTACCTTTTTTTGTACTTTTAGTAAAGACAGGGTTTCACCATATTGGCCAGGCAGGTCTTGAACTCCTGACCTAAAGAAATCTACCCACCTTGGCCTCCCAAGGTGCTGGGATTACAGATGTAAACCAGCACAACCGGCCCATATTTTAATAAGGAAAATGATGGGTGGCATGGGACTTTGAAAACTAAGACTACATACTTAGTGTTTTAAAATACGATTTTGTTATTGATATAAACCACATTGAAGTGCAGAAGACTGGCTCATAGTCCAGCAAAGGCTGCACCTTCTTTTCTTTCTTTTTTTATTTTTTTATTTTGAGACATGCTCTGTCGCCCAGGCTGGAGTGCAATTGCACAATCTTGGCTCACTGTAACCTCCACCTCCTGGGTTCAAGCAATTCTACTGCCTCAGCCTCCAAGTAGCTGCGATTATAGGCACATTCCATCATACCTGGCTAATTTTTGTATTTTCTTAAAACACTGAAGTGATAGGCCATATGGTTAGTGGGGAAGAAAGACCTGTGCCCTAAGGGAGAAAAATGAGATCTTCTGATTCTCAGAGTCTCAGAGTAAGAGGGAAAGATGGATGTTGTCTTTAGATTATAAAATTCAAAAAGCCTATCAAAGGGGTGTTGATAACTACACTTGAAATGGTGCTCTGCGTTAATTTAGGGACATGTAACATTACAGTTCTGTCATATTAGCATAGGTCACCAGGTGTAAAAATGGCAAGGTAAGCGATCTGCTGGTGTTAAATTTAGGGGCAGTATACAGGATAGGAAAAGGCCCATGAGTCCAGAAAGCAGGCTGGGAATCATGGAGTGATAGCCTGGACTAAGCAGTAGTAAAGAGAATACGGTAGAAAATAGCTCCTCCCAAAAAACATAGGCATACTGCATAAAATTACAGGAGCAGGGAACAGGATGACAAATGAGCTCTCCATCTGAAACCTGAAGACTAACACTTGAAGGTGCCTCTGAAGAGATGGTAAGTTTCTTCTGCCTGTCTGAGGGGAGTGGTGGGGAATGGGACAGTTAATGGATACTCTGAACTTGGTGTCATCTGCATAATTCAGTGAAAATGAGTTGGGTCACAAGACTGACTTTGAGTGAAGACTCCAGGAAAAAAGAATATACACACACACCCCGGGACTGACATTTTGCTGAAATTTATAATTCTTGGGGTGGGGGGGGGGAGAAAATCAGGCATGGAAACAAAGGAATAATTATAGGTATTATGAGAAAATAAGAAACACACAGACCAAGTGAGAGAGAATTTTATGCAAGAAGGGATGCTGAGAGGTGTCAAAAACACTTGGGCATCAAGAGAATGGAAAGGCTTTGGTTTGGGGAAAAAGGCTCATTGGTGGCTTTTGAGAAAGCAGCTTTAGTGGAGAGATGGAGTTCCTTGGATTAAGAGGAAGTAAATGGCTAATTGTAGAAGTGAACTAGGGCAATGGCCATCAGGCAATCTCTTGAGGTCCAGTGAAACACTGAGGGTTAGAAGACCATCATAGATCACGTTTGGCATCAGCTTACACAGAAGTCTATTGAACAGGAAGCAGGACTGCCAAGCAGGGCAACATGGAGTACATCCTTTCAGTGGGAATCCTTGCAGTGGCCCACCCAGCAATCTAATTGGATAACCTGGGAGCACTCCTTTGGGGCTCCAGGTATCAGCTCAGGTGCAAGGAGATGAAATGCACAGTGGGTGAGTGCAGGGGCCTCCTGCTGTAATAGCCACCTTCCAACAAGGGGCGTTACCTCCCATAAACATTCCTTAGGCACAAAACATATTCAGTTACAATACCCACCATGTTTACGGAACTCCAAAACTACGGTACTACCAGGTATTCATAACTTACTGGTATTTCTTCAATCCAAGTGCAGTTTATTTAAATGATGCTAGGAAATTGGGAGTCCACAGATCAGGGATGAGCATGAAGAAGGGACCCTCTGTGTGAAGGAAGTTAAGGATCTTTTATGGGGAGGGTGGTAATGAAAACTGAAAGTGAAATGACTCACTGTAGAATCCAGGCTTCATGAAAAATCATATAGAAGTTGGGGAAATGTCATAGGTTGATTGACTGTATCAGTAGTGCAGGTTCAGTGGGGGATGGACAGAGGCAACAGAAGAGATTGCATCCTTTCAGCATTGAACACAGTCTTAAGCACATAATGAGTGCAAATAAATATTTGATTAAAATAAAGAGTGCAAACTAAAAGTTCAACATCTTAGTGTTTAGATGAGTGACATACAATGATGATGGTTTGCTAGAGAAGTAAATAAGTACAAATAAAAACAATATAGAGACAGAGATACATGAAGTAATAGATGGCAAGAAACCACAGGAAATATAACCTGGTTGGTGAAATCACTCAGAATCATCATTCAATAGTCTTGAGTAAAAACAAATTGGTTATTAAGTGAATTTGATTTTTAATTTTATCTTTACATTATTTTTTAATTGATGCGTAATTGTACATATTCATAGAGTCATATTTTAGTGATCAGATCAGAGTAATTAGCATATCCATCTCAAACATTTATCATTTCTTTGCATTAGGAGCATTTGCTATCTTCCTTCTAGCAATCTGAAACTATATAACTAAATATACATTAACTAGACTATCTTCATTAATGCTCTATGAAGGCTTATCAGAGTCATTAGATTTTTTTCCTTCACATTGTTTTGCTTTCTTACAGTACATGCATCTTAGAGTACAATTACAGCCCACCCCCCAGCTTTTCACCTGTAACTTGTGGAAATGTCCAGTCCTCTGAGTGAACTCAGCTGTAACTATATGACACCCTCTAAATCCAGCTATAAAATATGATAATCGGCTTGTAGGCAAAAAAGACAGAGTTGAGTATTGGGGTGCAAATGAACATAGAGATGATCCAATATAAACTCTGCATTTTATGGATGTTGAAACTGAGACCTGGAGAGCTAAGTGACCTCCTAAATTTGCAGTTCTTGGTAACAGTTGCAAATATGAATTCTACATCTGGTGTTCTAGACTATCCAATGCTGTCTTCAATAATTCCAGTGCAAAAGCATAGCATTTGATTCCTCTGAACACCCATCCCTGTTCCCCATATTCCCTTTTCTACAATCTGATTTTCTTTTCCTGGATGAGTCATAGTTCTTTATCAAACTCTAAAGCTTCAGAATGAAAGAGGTAAAGTCTGCCTACATGTATAAAGCAGATGGAAATGTGGGATGGTTTCATATGGAAGTCTACAGGTATGAATCACCTATCTATATTTTAAGTCAGTAGAGCTTGTAATAGCTTCCTTCCAGTTTGCATTATGGACTGTAATGTGTTGTGGTCAGAAGACATGTATTTCAATCTGTTCTCTCTAGTTTATCAGGTACCTGGCTGTAGGCATATCACTTAAATTCTTTGGGTGTCAGTTCAAAGACCATTATATCTAGCTGTCAGAGTAGTTTTGAGGATCACATAAGGTTAAAATGTATAAAATCATGAGGTATCTTCCTCAGCAGATTTGTTTTCTCTTTTTTCCTTTTCCTCCAATTCTGCTATCAAAGCTCTGGAATGTATTACTTCTGTCATCTTTTAATATTAATGGATCTCCTGTTCTTTAAAATACCCTGGTAATGTATAAATAGGAAAAATATTACTTTGTATGATAAGGACATCAAGAGAAAGAGGGAGGAAAAGAGGATCTGAGTTTTCTAAAGAATTTTTTTAAAAAAAACTAATATATATATATATATTTGAGACGGAGTTTCGCTCTCGTTACCCAGGCTGGAGAGCAATGGCACGATCTCGGCTCACTGCATCCTCCACCTCCTGGATTCAGGCAATTCTCCTGCCTCAGCCTCCCGAGTAGCTGGGATTACAGGCACGCGCCACCATGCCCAGCTAATTTTTTGTATCTTTAGTAGAGACGGGGTTTCACCATGTTGACCAGCTTGGTCTCGATATCTTGACCTCGTGATCTACCCGCCTCGGCCTCCCAAAGTGCTGGGATTACAGGCTTGAGCCACCGCGCCTGGCCAGAAAAACAATATTTTTTAAAGATATACGAGTTCTTCAGAGAAGACATCATTTACACAGGGTGAAATTCAAAGATGTTTTTCTGTAGAACTGTGTATGGAGGGCATTTATGGCAAATACTAAGTAGTGTTTATATCATTTGTATGTATGTGTTTCTTTGATTTTGTTTTGTTTTATTTTTTGTTTTTTTGAGAGGGAGCCTCCCTCTGCTGCCGAGTCTAGAGTGCAGTGGTATCTTCTTGGCTCACTGTAACCTCCACCTCCCAGGTTCAAGCGATTCTCCTGCCTCAGCCTCCCGAGTAGCTAGGATTACAAATGTCCACCACCAAACCTGGCTAATGTTTGTATTTTTAGTAGAGATGGGGTTTCACCATGTTGGCCAGGCTGGTCTCAAACTCCTGATGTCAGGTGATCAGCCTGTCTCTGCCTCCCAAAGTGATGGAATTACAGGTGTGTGCTACTGTGACCGGCCGTGTTTCTTTGTTTTTAAAAAGTTTTCAATGAAAGCCAAGATAATCATCTTAAAAGCGAATCCCAAAGGTTGAGGCTGTTTTGTTCAAAGGAGTAGACTTCCTCTGGTTTATGACAAGTCAATGAAGCAGTCAAATTTAAAACACCTAGTGAAGCAGAGAATGCTGTATTCTTTATACTGTCCAACCTAAGTATTACTTCTCTCAATTAGGTTTTAGTAAAAAAGATTGATAACATAAATTCTAGGTTATATAGGTTATCTCCCTAAATATAAATAAAATTCTGAGAATGTTTAGTGTATGTAGCTGTAGCTGAGTACATTTTCCACTATCCCTCCTTCCCCACAAAGGAACGGATTGATTATTCAGTCAGTCTTATTGGAGATGATTGGTGAGTCAAATAGTTTTGGAAAGTAAAGTGGATTTCCGAACAGAAAATATTTTTCCACAGAAACTATGGAAAAGATCAAGGATGAAGGCACATTAAACCTTGAAGATGAGGAAAAGTAATGAGCCATATCTAAGGAAAGCATTTAATATTCATGGTTTCCTGCTTTGCAACTTAATATGAAGTTTGCTCACACAGATCTGAGAAAATATACCCTATTCGTGTGAGAGAGAACTTAAGAGGGATTCTCTAGCATGATGTGGGGTTTTAATAAGTAAAGGCAAAAATTACTTTCCTGTTTCAAGTCTCCAAGATACATTTCATGTAAAAGCTCATAAGATGATACATAATGTAAGCCTATACCTCTGAGTTAGACTCAAAAGCACTTTTAACATTATGGGGGAACATCAAAAGAATAAAATCTTACAGATTATCTTCAAGGGTTTGAATTTAACTCTAAGTATTCATTAAAAACAGAGGACAGAAATGATCTGAAATATTCTAGTATTCATGAGATGATGAATGGAAATTAATGTGTACTATCTATACTATATTATCATACTTCAGAGAATATGAAAATTAATAGTGTTACCAGAGATCCTGTATAATTTCATTTTTTCCTTCATGATTTTGTAGGGAATATGGAATTCTGTGAGATGACCTTGTAGTTCTCGTATTGCACAATGTTCTTTGAAGGCAGATGCATATGCCTTGTGCGGTCTCCTAATAATTTAGTTGAGAGGTGTAACTAACAGCCTCACCTGCATGAAGGGATATTAGCTCTCGGTGGATGTGGAAATGCAATGATAGTGATTCTCAAAATGTAGTTCCTGGACCAGCGGCATCCATGTTACTTTAAAACTTGCAAAATGTAAATACTTGGAATCCACTCAAGAACTACTGAATTAGAAACTCTGGAGATGGCTCCAACGATCAGCATTATAATAAGTTTTCCAGAGAATTCCATTGTAGATAAATTTTAGAAACTGTAGTCTGTGGCAAAATCCAAGGCATAACCAAACACTTCTCTGTCCACATTTTATAGTCTCTGGCAATTCATACTGAGCCACTTGTAATGAACATATCTTATCTGGGGTTGATCCTAATGTTATGCTTTTAGCTTTTGAATGATTTATTAAAAGTATAACTAGTAATGCCCTTCTAATTTCTCAGCAGTGCATCCTCTTGGGCATGCATTAAATCGCATGAGAAAAGTTTAAAGTCCTGAAATCCTGGCAGTGGACTAAAATCCAGGCATCATCATGTTAAAGGTTCCTTGGGTGATTCCAATGTGCAGCTACATTTAGGGACTATTTATTTTTTTATATATATACTTTCAGTTCTGGGGGACATGTGCAGATCATGCAGGTTTGTTACATAGGTATACACATGCCATGGTGGTTTGCTGCATCCATCCCCACGTCATCTACATTAGGTGTTTCCTCCAATGTTATCCCTCCCCAATGTCCCCACCCCCTGCTTTCCCTCCCCTAGCCCCCCACCTCCCAATAGGCCCTGGTATGTGATGTTCCCTTCCTTGTGTCCATGTGTTCTCAAGGAAGAGGTTATTGTTAAATAACCACTCAGGTTATTGTTAAATAACCACTTATGAGTGAGAACATGTGGTGTTTGGTTTTCTGTTCTTATGTCAGTATGCTGAGAATGATGGTTTCCAGATGCATCCATGTCCTTGTAAAGGACATGAATTCATCCTTTTTTATGGCTGCACAGTATTCCATGGTGCATATGTGCCACATTTTCTTTATCCAGTCTATCACTGATGGGTATTTGGGTTGGTTGCAAGTCTTTGCTTTGGTGAGCAGTGCCACAATAAACATGTGTGCATGTGTCTTTATAATTGAATATTTTATAATCCTTTGGGTATATACCCAGTAATGGGATTGCTGGATCAAATGGTATTTCTGATTCTATATTCTTAAGGAATCACCACACTGTCTTTATTTAAAAAAAAAAAAAAAAGCTCATATTCACTAGTCATTAGAGAAATGCAAATCAAAACCATATTGAGATACCATCTCACACAAGTCAGAATGGCAATCATTAAAAAATCAGGAGACAACAGATGCTGGAGAGGATATGGAGAAATAGAAATGCTTTTACATTGTTGGTGGGAGTGAAAATTAGTTCAACCATTGTGGGACTGCTTCCTTATTAAGCAAATTTATCAGCTCGACTATGCATAAAAATTACCAGTTTACCTTCTAAAAACACACTCTCTACCCCTAGAGATTCTGATCAGAAGGTCAGTTCCTAGGTTGTTGCATTTCTAAATAGCTCCACATATTCTATGTTGTGCAGCCAAAGCTGGTATCAACATTTGGAAGTTCTAGAGAGGAAATCTTTCAGTACCAGTTACCAAGTGGTAAGGGATATTAAAAAAAAAAAATCTATCATGCAGAACAACTCACCTATTGCAAATTCTCTCACCTATTGATCCATGGGTGAGAGAAGTGACATTTTAGCACACTTTTTTTTGAATGGCATTTTAAGATCATTTTCATTGGGGAAAAAAATTTAAAAATAGTCCATGAAGATTCAGCGATACAAAATAGTTAGCAGAAGCTAATGCTGAAAATGTAGGGTATGATAAGAGCCATCTGTTTTAAAACTTCAAGTTTGGGAATCTTTGTTACTTAGAATTTTATAATCTGAACAATTATTCTGAAAGATTTTGATGAACCATTAGATAGGCAAGCATCTGTTCAAGTGAAAATGATTGGTTATTTGCTGGCAAAGCAGGAGATAATTTGAGAATCATAATTAACTCCAAGCTAGACATAAGTCAGGATTACAACACTTATATCACCATGTATAATAAAATTTCTCATATTCATCCCAAAATTTTTAAGTGCTTACCGCGAGCGAGGCCCTGTGTTAGGAGACAGACAAAAGTTACAAAAAGTGAATGATACTATTTTGTTACAAAACATAAACTGTTCTTAGAACCACAGTTCAAAGAGGATGTGTAAGACTAAAGTTCAAGAAGAGCAGCGAACAGGAATGTGGAACATACTGAAGGCTCTTACAACACATATTGAAATGTTTAAAAAACCTACAAGGAGCCATAAAAGAGGACGAGATGAGTTTATGTCCTTTGCAGGGACATGAATGAAGCTGGAAAAACCTTCATTCTCAGCAAACTAACACAACAGAAAAGCAAACATTGCCTGTTCTTACTCATTAGTGGGAATTAGACAATGAGAACACGTGGACGCAGAGAGGGGAACATCACACACTGGGGCCTGTCGGGGAGTAGAGGGCTAGGGGAGAGATAGCATTAGGAGAAATACCTAATGTAGATGACGGGGTGATGGATGCAGCAAACCACCATGCCATGTGTATACCTAAGTAACAAACCTGCTCATTCTGCACATGTACCCCAGTACTTAAAATATGATTTTAAACACCTGCAAAGATTTTACTTGGAGGAAAGACTGGGGAAAGACTGGATGCTAAAGTTCAAGTGTTGAAAGGGAACTAAATATAAATATAAGGTGTGTTAAGGGCTGAACCGTGTTCCCCTACAAATCATATGTTCATGTCTTAACCCCTGGCACCCTAGAATGTGACTGTATTTGGAGGCAGAGGCTTTACGAAGTAACTAAAACAGGGTTGTTAGGGTGATCTCTAGTTTAATCTGACTGGTATTCTTAAGAGGCGATGAGGACACAGACACACACAGAAGGAGGGCTATGAAAGGACACAGGCCAATGGCAAGCCAAGGAAAGATGCCTCAGAAGAAACCAAATATATTGACACCTTGATCCTGGACTTCTAGCCTCCAGAATTATGGGGTAATAAGTATCTATTGCTTAGGCACCCAGTCTGTGTATTTTGTTATGACAGCCCAGAAAATTAATACAGATTGTTACTCTGTAGACAGTGTCTGTAGAAAGTTACTAACACTAGGCAATGAGCTGAACATTGGAACAAGTCTTAGCTGGCCAAAGGTGGTGACTCATGCCTCCAATCTCAGCACTTTGGGAGACTGAGGCAGATGGATTGCTTGGGGCCGGGAGTTCAAGACCAGCCTGGGCAATATGGTAAAACCCCATCTCTAAAAATATATATATATATAAGGTTAGACAGGCATGGTAGTATAGTGGTGCATACCTGTGTTCCCAGCTACTGTACTCTGGGGGCTGAAGTGGGAGGATTGCTTCAACTCAGGAAGCAGTTGTTGCAGTGAGCCGTGATCATGGCACTGTCCTCCAGCCTGGGTGACAGAGGGAGACCTTGTCTGGGGAGAAAAAAAGTCACTGCTGACTAGAGGGATTATCTGGGAGGCCACAAAGTCTTCTAAGAGGTGATGTTTTAAATAAAAATGTTACCTATTTTTAACTCCTGGTATAAGTAAACACTGTTCCTCCTTGAAGAAAACACAAACAGCAGGAACATCTCAGTATTGATCTGTCATCTGTTTATTGCACCAGATCAAAGATCTGTCAGAAATAATTTGATTTATATGTAATACTAAATGATGTTAGAGTGAGGTTATAGTATATTACTTCGGTGCCTTTTATCTCTTACGTGCTGGGTGCTGTACCTGGAAGGAGTGAACAAGCTAAGGGGCCACGTGCTGCTATGGTATAGAAATCACATGCAGAGATTGCTTTAACTCCGACTCATACATATGGATACCTTGATATTTCAGTGTGACCTCTGTCTCATTTCTCCATCTCCCTAAATAATTAAAAATCACTTCACTCTTTGGGTAATTACTTCGATTGAATTGAATAATTTGGAAAGCAAGACACATAGGGAAAGAGCATCCATATGTATTTGAGTTTATGGAGACATTGCATTTGGCGTGAGGTTTTCAGGATCCAGAGGACTTTCTTGTGTTATCCTAGTGGTCAGTGGGGGCCTTCGCTTTCCAACCTAGGAAGCTCTAAAGATGTAAGCAATGAGTTTGCTTTGTTTGATTGCTATTTACATGACAGTGACAAATAGATATGGGGTAAGCCTACTCTGTTTTCTAAAGGTCAGACAAAGGCAAGGAAAATAGAAGCAAATGAGGTAAAAACATGAAAAATGATTACTGAAAGTAAGATATACTTACGCAGGGCCTGAAATCAGCTCTTTCTTTCTTTCTTTCTTTTTTTTTCTTTTTTTTTTTTTTTTTGAGACGGAGTTTCACTTTGTTACCCAGGCTGGAATGCAATGGCGCGATCTCAGCTCACTGCAACCTCTGCCTCCTGGGTTCAGGTAATTCTCCTGCCTCAGCCTCCTGAGTAGCTGGGATTACAGGCACGCGCCACCATGCCCAGCTAATTTTTTGTATCTTTAGTAGAGACAGGGTTTCAGCATGTTGACCAGGATGGTCTCGATCTCTTGACCTCGAGATCCACCTGCCTCGGCCTCCCAAAGTGCTGGGATTACAGGCTTGCGCCACCGCGCCCGGCCAGCTCTTGCTTTCATATTGCAATATGAGGCTCTCATTAGGATACTGTATTCCAAAACTGTTTCCCCAGAGAAGCATGGAATTTCACAATTAGATATTTATTTATCATAGGAAGTATTTTTAAACATCTTTCAAGATGCAAATGTTTAGTATCAATGTGTTTTTAGACCATCTCTCATCTGTGACAGAGATATGTAGAATAAGGCAACAATCTAAGGGAAAGCGGGATAAAATTTCAAGAGGTGAGGGGTTGTGAATGGAGAGTCTGAAATGGGGCGTCCGAGCTGCAGGAAGAGCAGCAGTCACTTACTGGTCCCTGCAGGGCCTGTACCCACCAGGGCACGTCAAACCATCTGATGCAACTGCTCTAGTCTGGCCTTGTCGGCCCATCTCCCAGCCTCACACTGAGGACATGCCTGACAGGGTCAGGCTGGAGCAGTTGCATCAGAACTCTACAGCTGTAAGAACCTTTATGCCAGGAGCCACAGTAACACCAAGGTCATACGAGATTTCAAGCACTGCAGGATGAAGCAAGACCGGTTATAGCATCACTGAGAACCTTAAATGAGCTACAAATGTAACAGTATTCCCCTGCTTAACTTATCATTTTCCGAAGCAGCTGTTAACTATTTGAGGTTAAGCTCAAAAGACATTTTAAAGTCCAAGAAATTGAAAAGTTACGTTTTCCAGACAGAGGTTTCAAATTCTGCCCTGGGAGGACAGTTATTTGTGTATTAAGCCTTCTGCAAAGTTCAATAGACAGACTGTTGAGACGGAAAGTCTTGCTTTGTAAAAAGGGCTCCATCTCTTAGGTACCTGAGACCAAGGTCATCCTTACAGTTGCTCAGGTTTTACTGCAGAAGGACTCCCAGGTAAGGGAGGAGTGAGAGTTAAATTCTAGCTCCTGACAAGCAGGGCTGTGGGTATCCAGAGGATGGATCACTACTTCTTGATATACACAAAGACTTTTTTCTTTTATTCTATTCTACATTCTAGAATACATGTGTAGGACATGCAGGTTTCTTACATAGATAATGTGTACCATGGGACAGGAGCTGTCACTATAGCTCCAGGCCACAATTTCTCCCCTGCTGGTGCTGGGTAGACTGGATGGCTTGGTCCCAAGAGGTAGTCCCTATAGCTCAGCACACAGGCTGTGGCAGATCATGGCCAGACTGCCTCTTTAGGCCAGATTCTGACCCATCACTCCTCACTGGGCAGGCCCTCCCTGCACGAACTCCAGCAACTCCAGCCAGGGGCTTAGGAACCAAACTTTGATCTCCCTGGGCATGAGCCCCCAGTGTGGGCGGGGGGAGGCTGTGGTCTCCGTGGACCACCACACTTAGTCTTTTCCCGTGCTACCTCTGAGGAATCCGGGCAGCTCAGACTATTGGGTTTGCCTCCAGCACAGCCCACTCCCTCCACCAAAGGACAGCCAAAGTACTTTGTTAAATGGGTCCTGGATCCCGTGCCTCCTAACTGGGTGAGACCCCCTGAAAGAGGTCACCAGATGCCTTATTCAGGAGTGTTTCTACTGGCATCAGATTGGTGCCCCTCAAGGACAGAGATCCCGGAGGAAGGAGCAGGAAGCCACCTTTGCTTCCTCAGGTGACATCTCCAGGTGTGGGAGAGACCCCAGAGGAATCGAGTCTGAAGGTGAACCCCCAGCAAATGACAGCACCCCTGCAGAGGAGGGACCTGACTATTGAAAGGAAAGCGAATAGAAAGCAACAACAACAGCATCAACAGAAAAGTCCCCACAAAACCTCATCCAAGGGTAGCAGCCTCAAAGATTGAAACCAAACTCATGAAGATGAGAAGGACTGAAAAAATGCTGAACGCTCAAAAGTCCAGAGTGCCTCTTCTCCAAATGATCAGAACCCCTCTCTGGCAAGGGCACAGAACTGGGCAGATAATGAGATGGACGAATTGACAGAAGTAGGCTTCAGAAGATGGGTAATAAACTTCGCTGAGTTAAAGAAGCATGTTCTAACCCAATGCAAAGAAGCTAAGGACCATGATAAAAGGCTATACGAGCTGCTAACTAGAATAACACAGCACAAAGATGTTTTAAAAGTACCAAGACATACTGCCATTGAGACCACATCTTTCTAAGATTTTAATTTTCAAAAAATTGTAGAGGCTGCCCCTGTTTAATCACATCAGCCTCAGGGACCTTAGCAAGTGGAACAGCATTGGGATCTTTCACAGTGTAATTTACCTTCATGCTTCTGGTGCTCTGAGTATCTCGATGCTCTGAGACTATTACTATGAAGAACCAAGTCATGGTAAGATATTTGTGCAGCTTAAGAGAACTGCAGCATTCTGTTCCCTGAGAAATTTGTGCTTCCATAAAAAAAAATGATTTTAAAACCCTATCTATTATTGCAGTGAATAAAATGAGATTTTTGAGCCTATTGTTGGATTTAATCATTATTTTTACGGCAGAACTGGGGTTGTGGGAGTAGTTATAACCAGTTGTGTTTTTTTAATCTCTTTTATTAAGTCATTTATCATAAGCAAAATTCAGTTTCTGACCTTGGTTCTTTGTTTAAGTTTGCAACTTATCTGTTTCTTAGCATTTTAAGTCTATAAGGGTTATAGAATACTTACTTCATTTTCTCTAGCAGAAGCTGTTTAGCACTCTAGGATAGTGTTATGGTTAAATGGCGAAAAGAAGAGATAATTTGTAAATTAAAGCTACTTAACAGTAAGGGGAATGGAAGGCTACATATCAAACCCATCTACACTCAAGCTTCATTTTCAGTAGGGGATTTTCTATGACCTCCTGGCTTTCTTGCTTAGCACAATCCTGGATTTCTGATAATCGGGTCAAAAGAAGGAGAGACAAAGGATGAAGACAGAATGTCATCTAGAATAAATTTATATCTTATGATACTCCAAAAAGAAATGTTTTTGGTATTACTAAATCCATAATCCTATAGGTTCCATATTCCAATGGATTCCTTTAGCCATTGATTTTTTTTTTTTTTTTTGGCGTCTATATACATTGCATAGCCCTGTGATGCTTTACAAATTTCAAACAGAGTAATGAAAAGCATGGGAATTCAAAAGACAAGAGTGAAAGTAATGGAAAAGGTATTAATAATGTTCAGTGATGGAATGTCAATGAGTGATACTTCACGATTGAGTAGTAAGGTTAGTTCATTTAACCTTGATGGCCATGTCCTCTCCTAGAATCCTGTTTCCTTTCATGTTGTTGGTACACATCCTTCCCCTCCATGATGTTTCAAAATTTACCTTCACTGTTAAGCTTTTCCTATTATGCCAGCCAAGGCTACCACAGTTTGTTTTTTTTCCTGAATTCCTATAATAGTGCTGCCATGACTCAATTGTGGACTTGGTGAGTGCTGGAATGAGATCAGTTTACATCTCATCATACCCCAGCACTGTTTGGATAGAACTGGGGTTCACTTATTTGTTGAATAAATAAATGTCTGGATGAATGAATGCCATAAAATTTCCAATTAATCTTCATAGTACTCTCATAAAATTGATATGTGTGGAGTATGTTTTCGATTATAAAAATCTAGAAGGGAGGATCAGTGACTTTCGGATCTTCATTTTCTTACCCCCGCAATCCTCAGTTCTAACTAATGAGATTAACTTCATGAAGTAGAGTGCAGTGTCCCCAAGGGAAGTCTGGAGTCATCCCTGTGATATTTCTGGTCTTCACATTACGGTGTTTGTGGTTGTGGTGAGAAGCAGTGGAATGTACCTCCCACACACATGGCGTTTCACTTTTCCCTAAAATATGGCCCCCTTAACCTGCTTTTAACCTACTTTGTGCTGATCTATTCAGCTTAATAAGAAATATAAATATATAAGCATTACAGTCCAAAATGTTTTGGAATTTTTATAAATGGTATTTAATGCTATGAGATCAAAATGAATCTACCAATCGTAGACATTTATCAAATGTCTACCATCTAAAAATTTAAATCTGTTTACATCCTCTTTTTTGACACACTCATTCACTTCAGTGTTTTTAAATATTATACATTCAGATAATGACCAAATTCATACCTTGCTGCACTGACTTCTGAACTGTATAGCCATAAAAAGGATGAATTCATGTCTTTTACAGGGATGTGAATGAAACTGGAAACCATCATTCTCAGCAAACTAACACAGGAACAGAAAACCAAACACCGCATATTCTTGCTCATAAGTGGGAGTTGAACAATGGGAACACATGGACAGAGGGAACAGAACATCACACACTGGGGCCTGTCAGGGTGTGGGGGCATAGGGGAGGCATAGCATTAGGAGAAATAACTAATGTAGATGATGGGTTGTTGGGTGCCACAAACCACCATAGCACGTATATACCTATGTAACCTGCATGTTCTGTACATGTATCCCAGAACTTAAAGTATTATATATGTATATATGCCAGAATAATGGCGATACCGTTAGGGATGTCAGAAGGAGAGCAAGTTTGATTTTAGATACACTGAGTTTTTAATATCAAAAGATGTCAAAAGAGACTTAAACTATATAGTCCAAATTTTTGGAGAAGGATTGAGTTTTTTTTTTTCCTATTACACAAAGGTATCAAAGAATTAAAGCTTTTATCTTGTCAGCATGGATGCATCCAGGTTTTGTGTGACTTAAAGCTTTATACAGATTAGAAATAGGGGACCTCTTAAAATGATACAAAATTACGAACAAAAAACTAAGTACTAAACAGAATTTTTATTTAGAATGAAAATAAAATACCTCATAACAAATATTTGGAGCCTTGGATGCTCAAGTCTCTAATTTTTTAAGGTCTCAAATACTTCACTAGAAATACTTATGATGTTATAATGAAATGCTTCCTGAGTGTATCTGGGCTTCCCTTCCTTAGAGGGGAACTCCTAGAACTCACAGGGTCCTGAATCTTAAGCTTAGTTTACTTTACAGTAAATTCTCCTCTGGTTGGTCCTGGAGGATTGATGACATATTTTATGTGTATATATGGACATAAGATATTTCAAAATTCACTTTTATTTCTTCTTTTTATATATCTAGGGTAACTTTTATGTTAAAAAAAGTTTTAGGCTCTTCTAATTGCAAAAAACAGATTCTCTCAAACTATTTCAGCAGAGAGGAAGGCTCAGTTCGGGAGCTGGGAAAGTGTTCACCCACTCAGCATAACTGTGTTGAATATGTGCTGCAGTCCAGAGCCTCTGTTACATACAGACACAGCACCTTCCATCAAGGAGAAGGAGCAGGTTAGAGTCATCATCACATAAATAGATGTGCAACTGACTGCAACAGTGTTATGAGAGACAGGACACAGAGCACATATGATGAGGAAACACAGAACCAGGTCCCCTGGGCTTTGTTTGTCTGTTTGCTATATTCATCTTGTTTTTGATGACATTGTGGGAAGAGGAAAAGGCCAGGACAATCAAGAAGGATTTCCCTGAGCAAGGATTATTTGAGCTGAGATTTAAGCATGGCTAGGAATTTGCTAGGTCAAAATAGAAGAGATGAGAGGTTTCAGGTCATGGAGTTAAGAAAGAAGAATAGCTGGTTGCAGTGGCTCATGCCTGTAATCCTAGTTACTTGCAAGGCTGACACAGAAGAATTTCATGAGGCCACGAGTTCCAGAACAGCCTGGGCAATACAGTAAGACCCCTGTCTCTAAAAAATATTTTTTAACTAAAAAAAAATGTTGGGTGTGGGGCATGTTCCTGTAGTCCCAGATACTCAGGAGGTTGAGGTGGGAGGATAGCTTGAGTCCAGGATTCTGAGGCTACAGTGAGCTACGACTGCCACTGCAATCCAGCCTGGGCAACAGAGTGACACCCTGTCACAAAAAAAGAAAACAGACAGAAAAAAAAATTAAAAATAAGAATACAATACTCAATGTGGAGACTCAAATCCGAGGTTGCTTAGAATTTACAGTAGTTTCAGTGAAAGCAGAAAGTCATGATTCTTCTTTCTATGTCTGTACTATCTAGTTTATGAGCACTGGCCACAGGTGCCTGTAAGCCCTTGAAATGTGGCATTTGAAACTGAGATGAGCTTCCATTGTCAAATACTCAGTATGTACTAGTATGTAAAAGGCATTGTATGGAAAGAAAAGGATGCAGGATAGCTCACAGAAACTTTCATATTGATTTCATATGACAATAATAATACTTTGGGTAAAATAAAAGATATGAAAATGAAGTCTCTGGTTACGTTTTCCTTTTAGTAAGTATGGCTACTAGAAAATTTAAAATTACACATGTGGCTTACCTTTGTGGCTCCCATTATGTCTCTATTGGACACTGCTATTTGAGCAATGGCTCTTAGCCCTGGCGGTATGTACATCACCACCCATCAGGCCACATAACAGACCTATGATAGTAGAATCTGTTGGGGCATCTGCATTTTAGACAAATGACCTCATTTGTTATTAATGACTGTCACCCAGGTGTTCCACAGGCTGTTCCTATAAAAGCCATGGCTCAGATGCATGTATTATATATTGGGTCTGCTGCTTTCAGCCCTTAAGCCTCTGGTAAGCTGTCTCTCTGCATCTAGTCAGAGTCTAGGAGTCTTTTCCTGCTAGCATAACCTTATGTGCGAAATAATCTGTGTTAATTCATTTGCCAGTAGAACGACTGTCATGGCAGCCTCCACTGTGGATTTACTCTGGTAGGGATTGGTGAGTTATTTTTAGTCCATAGCTCTTCTCTTCCCCTTAGGAAGATCCCACCAGAGACAAAACTAGAGCTATTTTTAGTAACTGACTTTTCAGAAGTCAGCTTCAGAATGAATTCGTAGAAAATCTTGTATCTCTGCCAGCTCATTACACTTTGAGTAACATTATTGAATGTAGAATTTAAGTTTTTAAAACAGAAATGTAAGTAGTTTCATGAAAGAACAACTTGTACAGATCATGATAACACCTTGTTAAATTGAATAGATCCTTGTCTTAGTTGCTAAGTAAGTTGATGTTCCTTTAAAATACCACTCATTTGAGAAGCAGCAGGAATAAGTGTAGTTTTTTCCTCTCTCCATTTAACTCTTGCTTCATGGAGATTATTTCTTTTATTAAATAAATTCAAGCAGCCTCTAAAATGTTCTCAATTTCTGCAACATGATGTCTGAGGTCTTTATATGGAGTGTAAAAATTCTCACAGTCTGGTCCAAGTCCAGTCTTGTTCCCTAATTCTCCCTCTGCTCCAGGTACCTTGAATGCCAGCCAAACTGTGCTACACACGCTCTGTGTATTTGTCTGTTTTCACACTGCTGACAAAGACATACCCAAGACTATATAATTTATAAAGAAAAAGAGGCTTAATGGATTCAAAGTTCTACATGGCTGGGGAGGCCTCACAATCATGATGGAAGGTGAAAAGCACATCTTACATGGTGACAAAGAGGGAATGAGAGCCAAGCAGAAAGGGAATCACCTTATGAAACCAGACCTCACGAGACTTACTCATTTCCACAGAACAGTATGGGAGAAACCACCCCCATGATTCAGTTATTGTTCACTGGGTCCCTCCCCCAACAAGTGGAATTATAGGAGCTACAATTCAAGATGATATTTGGGTGGGGACAGAGCCAAATAATACCACTCTGCTTCTTCAAATCTCTAGTAATTTGAAATTATCATTATTATTTTTTTTGAGATGGAGTTTCACTCTTATTGCCAAGGCTGGAGTGCGGTGGCGTGATCTCGGCTCACTGCAACCTCCACCTTTCTGGTTCAACCAATTCTCATGCCTCAGCCTCCTGAGTAGCTGGGATTACAGGTGCACCACCACTCCCAGCTAAGTTTTGTATTTTTAGTAGAGACAGGATTTCACCATGTTGGCCAGGCTGATCTTGAACTCCTGACCTCAGGTAATCCACCCATCTTGGCTTCCCAAAGTGCTGGGATTACAGGCTTGAGACATTGCACCTGGCCTAGTAACTTGAAATTTGATTCCTCATCCTAGAATCTTGTAACCCTTCCCCATAACAAACATCTACTCATACTCTCTGACACCTCCCTCCCTAGCTCTCTTACATGTTGTTAGCTTGCCTAACTCTACTTCAGTACTAAACTCTAATTGAAGGAATTTATTTGCATGTGTTAATATTAGTTCTTCACAAGTAATCACTAGAGCATAAGGTTGAAGTTCAATACATATCTGTCTTTGATGGGTAGCAAGAGCATACTATTTGAAGACAGTTATTTTCTGCCTATGCTTTTCTCTTGCCATGTATTCCAGTTTCTTAAAGCTTCCTATATAAACTGTGATTCAAATCTATTATCTGTGTGATTTGTCTTTTAATATGCTTCCATTTGCTTATGTTTGTTAAGTGAAGTTATCTGAGGTTAGAATGACGGTACATAAAATGATACATGGGTTGTAGGCCTTGGAGAGAGAGGTCTTAAGGACACTCCTACCTTGAGCTATTCTTTTTCATTTGCTGCTGTAGACTGTGGTTTATTTTAGACTAAGGAAGGGCATGGTGTGGGGTTTCCACTGCTGCTCGAACTGGCATTGCAGTTCCATGATCTGTTTCCTGCCCCACTCCCAGCCCGAAGAAGCCCCAGCACTGAGGACAATCTCAACTGGAAGGCAGGATTGAATTCACCTTACCACCACCTTGTGCCTAAATTTACAGTCTATGTTGGGGAGTTCTGGGTTTTGTGTTATTTAAATTGTTGTTGTATTAATATTGCTGTTTTAAAATTAGTAATTACAGTAGCATGCTTTTGTTTTGAAGCTTCAAGTTGTATATGCTGAAGAGTAACATCTTTAATTTTTATTATTTTTATTTTAGATTTAGAGGGTACATGTGCAGGCTTGTTACATGAATATATTTACGTAACAGTGAAATTTGGGCTCCTAGGGCAACCATCACCCAAATAGGATCATTGTACCCAACAGTAATTTTTCAACCTTCACCCCATATGACCCACCCCACTTTGGAGTCCCCAGTATCTATAATTTCCATCTATATGTCCATGTGTACTCATTGTTTAACTGTCACTTATAAATGGGAACATGCAGTATTTGACTTTCTGTGTCTGAGTTATTTCTCTTAGGATAGTGGCCTCCAGTTCAATCCATGTTGTTGCAAAACACATTATTCCTTTTTTATGACTGCATAGTATTTCAACATATATAATACATATACATGTAATATATATGTAATACATATGTAATATATGTATAATACATGATGTATATAACATATATTACACACACACACACACATGCACACACACACAGAGAGAGAGAGAGAGAGAGATACAATCATCTTCTTTTCCTAATCATCTGTTGATAGACATTTAGGCTGATTCCATGACTTTGCTATTGAGAATAGTACTGTGATGAACATATAAGTGTTGGGTAGATACACAGTAGAGGGATTGCTGGATCTAATAGTTCTACTTTTAGGTCTTTGAGAGGTCTCTGTATTGTTTTCCATAGAGGTTGTACTAATTTAAGATCCCACCAATGTTGTATAAGCACTTCCTTTTCTCTGGATCTTTACCAATATCTAATTTTTTGACTTTTTAGTAATAGCCATTCTGACTTGTGTAAGATGATCATCACTGATTTTGCTGATCTCATTGAGGTTTCGGTTTGCCTTTCTCTGAGGATTAGTGATGTCAAGCATATTTTTATATGTTCACTTGCCACTTGTATGTCTTTTGATAAATGTCTGTTCATGTCCTTCACCCACTTTTTAATGTTTTTCTTTGTATTGTTGTTTAATGAGGTTGGTTCTTTGTACATTCTGGATATTAGTCCTTTGTCAGATCCATAATTTCAAATATTTTTTCCATTCTGTAGATTATTCTGTTGATTATTTCTTTTGGGGTGCAGAAGCTTTTTAGTTTAATTACATCTTTGTCTATTTTTGGTTTTGTTGCACTTTCTTTGGGGTATTGATCATAAATTCCTTCCCTAGATTAATGTCCACAACAATTTTTCCTAGGCTCTTTCATGGATTTTTTTTTTTTTACATTCAAGCCTTTAATCCATCTTGAGATAATTTTTGTATATGGTGAGAGGTATGGGTTCAGTTATATTTCCAATGTTCTCAACGCCATTTATTGAATAGGATGTCCTTTTCCAATTGTTTACTTTTGTTGATTTTGTCACAGATTTCTTGGTTGTAGGTGTGTGGCTTTAATTCTAAATTCTGTTCTATTGATTTGTGTGTCTATTTTTCTAGAATACCATGCTGTGTTGGTTACTCTAGCCTTCTAGTATAATTTGAAGTCAGATAATGTGACGCTTCTGGCTTCATTTCTTTGGCTTAGGATTGCTTTGGCTAGTCAAGTTCTTCTTTGGTTCCATATGAAATTCAGAATTGTATTTTTCTTATTCTGTGAAAAATGACTTTAGTAATTTGATAGGAATTGCATTGAATCTGTAGATTGTTTTGGGGCACTATAGTCATTTTAACAATATTGATTCTTTCAATCCATGAGCAGTCAATGTTTTTCCATTTGTTTGTGTTATCTATGATTTCTTTCAGCAGTGATTTGTAGTTCTTGTAAAGATTTTTCACCTCCTTGGCTAAACATATTCCAAGATATTTTGTGTGTGTATGTCTGTGGCTATTGTAAATGGAATTGAGTTCTTGATTTTGTTCTCAGCTTGAATGCTATTGCTGTATAGAAATGCTACTGATTTTTAAACACTGATTTTGTATCCTGAAACCTTATTGAAATAGTTTACCATGGCTATGGATCTTTTGAAGGGATCTTTAAGGTTTCCCAGTTATAAGATCATGTCATCAGTGAACAGAGATAATTTAACAACTTTTTTCTGTTTGGATGCTTTTTACTTCTTTCTCTTACCTCTGGCAAGGACTTCTAGTACTATTTTGGAAAGTTGTAGTGAAAGTGGGCATCCTTGTCTTGTTCCAGTTTCTTAGGGGAAATACATTCAACTTTTCCCCAGCCCATGTGATGTTGGCTGTGAGTTTGTTATTTATCACTCTTACTATTTTGAGAATGTTTCTTCAATCCCTAGTTTGTTGAGAGTTTTTAATCACAAAGGGATGTTGAATTTTGAGTGCTTTTTCTGCATCTATTGAGTTGATCATATGGGTTTTGTTTATAATTGTTTATGTGGTGAATCACATTTACTGGTTTGCATATGTTGAAGCATCCTTTGGGTCATGAAATAAAACCCACTTGATAGTGATGGATTATATTTGAAGGTGCTGTTGGATTTGGCTAGCTAGTCTTTTGTTGAGGATTTTTGCATGCAATATCCCAGTATCAGAGATATTGGCCTGTATTTTCATTTTTTTGCTGTGTCCTTGCCTGGATTTGATGTCAGAGTGATACTAGTTTCATAGAATCAGTTAGGAAAGAATCCATCCTCCCTGATTTTTTTAATTTTGTAGTTTCAGTAGAGTTTATATCAGCTCTTCTTCATACATCTGGTGAAATTCAGCTGTGAATCCGTCTGGTCCTGAGCTTTTTGTTGTTGTTGGGAGATTTTTTTATTATTGATTTAATTTCAAGCAAAATATTTTAGACAGAACTATAAAATACGCATTTCTAAGCCCAATTGGGACTAACAAAATATTTGTAAGTTGAATTAAATAGTTTCTCTTTATCACTGGTACAGTTTAACTTGCCACTTGTCTTGAAGTAACCATGTCTCAGCTGTGTAACAGATACCTGAGCTTGTAAAAATAAACAAATGAATTTGGTGCCAAACTTGAAGCTCATATCATAGTGTAATGGTTTTAATGCAGACACAATTTCCTCTGCATCCTGATTAGATTGAAGCATTGTTTTCTACTATAACATCATAACAGTTTATCAAAATATACCTGTGTTTGAGAGCTCATAAGGTCTTCTTGTATATTGGGAATAGATATGGCAATATTAATGACTATGTTAGGTTTTTTATACTAGTACACTTTTATATATGTATTTGTATTTATAAGAAATTTTTCTTTCAAATGCATAGTTCAATTGATAAAAGAAAACTGCAAATGAAGCACAGATGCTGTGAATAAGAATACAATGTGCAACCAGTTCAGCCCTGTAGGCTTTTTGGAAAGAACTCACTTCACCTATGATGAGTAAAGTTGTCAGTAGTGACAATAATGCTGTTAGACATGAAAACCAAGTGTGCTCACCTGTGATTGACAAAGCTACAGTGCCTCCATGGATAAAATCCAAGTTCTGTGTTACAATTCATCTCATATTTGTGGTTCAATAATTTGTCTTTATAAAACACCAATGACAGCCAGTATTCTGTTGTTCCTGTGAGTGAAATATGATATGCTTGCAATATGGTTTAAGGATTCACTAACTATGGCTATGTACACATAATTTGTAATCAGGTTCACGCATGAGTAGCTGAAATATAAATAGGAACATTTAAGGCTGTCTCAAAACCAGATTGAATTCTCCATTTACATAGTCATAGCAGGAGAGTTCAGGTATATGTCATAATGAGCCTTTGATGAATGTAATACATTCAGAAAAGGAGTAGAAGCCAAATGAGAATTAAAAGAAAAGAAAAACGGAGAAGAACCATAGCATTACAAAGCTAAAGATAAGACTAGATAAACTTAGTTTTTCAGAAGTAAATCACAGAATGAAATACCAAAATTAGAATTAAAAATTCAGAATTTAATACTGAGTTTAGCCATTTTTTCCTCTGATTTTTCGATGTTGAGTGGAGACAATTCAGGCTTTCAAGTATAGGGTTGAATTTATCTTGGACATTTGCACATATACATTATAGGCATATTTATTTGTGGGGATGCTGTAGACAAGGAATTACCATGATTTACTCATATTATAGTCTATATCTGCTAGATTAGTCCTCCCAAGAAATCTCTTATTATTGCCATTTCTTCAGTCTATAAACTTTTACTAGATTAAATTTAAACTTCTTTGGTTTTTACTTTTCATAAACTTTATTGATAGTGGCCACAACAACATGATAGTATACCTAGAAGACCCCATCACCTCAGCCCAAAAGCTCCTGCAACTGATAAGCAACTTCAGCAAAGTCTCAGGATATAAAATCAATGTGCAAAAATCACAAGCATTCCTATACACCAATAACAGACTTAAAGAGAACCAAATTAAGAATGAACTGCCATTCACAATTGCTACAAAGAAAATAAAATACCTAGGAATACAACTCACTAGGAATGTAAGGGACCTCTTTAAGGAAAACTACAAACAACTGCTCAACAAAATAAGAGAGGACACAAACAGGGAGAAACATTCCATGTTCGTGGTTAGGAAGAATCAATATTGTGAAAATGGCTATACTGCCCAAAGTAATTTACACAATCAATGCTATCCCCATCAAACTACCATTGAATTTCTTCACAGAACTGGAAAAAACCACCATGAATTTCATATGGAACCAAAAAAGAGCCCGCATAGCCAAGTCAATTCTAAGCAAAATTTTTTCATTTCTTTTAAGTAAATGTAATTTAAAGGATGATAGTAAATGAATTCAAACTTCTTAATTTGAAATTCAAAGTCCTTTATCATCTAGTTTCAACTGGTACCTCTTGTCTTAGCCCTCATTCCATACCATGAACTGCAGGCAAAGTGCTCTTGCTGAATTATACATAATCCACCTGTTTATTCAACAAACATATATTGAGTATGGAAAACTCTGGAAGTTCAAAGGTACAAATATGCAGCTAATGGATATTCAATTATATATTCTAGGAGCTCAGGAATGGGTGGAAATCATGTAAAAATAAAAAAGACCTTCTATACTTTCATCCCTTATTTCTTCTCTTCATTCCAGGTAGCTTTTCCATCAATTACCATAAATGGAAACTTTTCCATGAAGTGTTCTCTATATCCTCAAAAAAGAAAGTAAGCCATCCATTCCATAGTTCATCATGATTTCTTTTAGTAGTAGGCAATGTTCACCTACTTTTATAGTTACTTCTCTGCATATGCCCTCCATCCATCAGTAAGTACCTCAGAGGTTAAGGATAATTTTTCAAATATTATTCAAGTATAGTTGGGGACAAAATTATTCTTATTTCTTTCTTAATTTACCTTTTTAAAGATGTAAAAGAAAAAAATCTATATTTTATCTATCACAGTGGATGTAAAATCAAAGCATTTAATGATTAAAATGAAAAGCAACATACTTTTAAAAGATTCACAGTATGTTTTGTGAAATCCTATACTGAAAAAAGTTATTTTTATAAGGAAAATAATACATGATTATTGGAAATAAATAAAAGCATAATTGTCTCCATTTTATAGCTATAAAATTTTGTGTCTATCATTAATCTAATCTCTTATAATTACTTAAAATTATTTCAGTCTTTTTGTATGTTAAGTAATAAAACTTGTATAATGGTTTTTAGAACTAATTCTAAAAATTATAAATAAATAACATAATTTTGCATCTGTGATAGGATTTTATAATTGTACTCTTAACAAAATGGAGTTTACTTTTTTAAATGTAAAATGGAATAAATACAAATTAGTTTCTATCCTGAATATAGAGCATTATACATAGCTTGCTAGACATATCCAGAAATACATACTTGAAATAATTATAGTGAAGATGATTAAATAAGCATAATCATTCTGAACCTTATCTTTATAATATTATGCCAAGTATGTTAGTAATACTTATCTACTTTTCGACATGTTGTTATAATCTACATCAATTTACTAGTAATAGATATACTTGAATTTCAGATAATGCCCTAAAAATTTCTGCATATAATGATTATTTTTTATAAATTTATTTCTTTCAGTTAATAATCATCTCTTAAGATAAAGCAAAATACTATGCTTTAATTTCTTAAGCAAGCTAATGGTGAGATGATTATTCATTTTTAAAGCTTTGAGTAAAACAGAGATGATAAATCTTGCCGAGAAAGATTCTTTACTTCTCGTAGTAAATGCTCAGTAAATATTTGATGAACTTAGGCATGGGTCCCCACAGTTTAATCATCAGTACTTTTCATGTTTACTCCAATAGGGCTTAATAATCACAAAAAATATATTTTCATCTAGCATCTAATTTACATAAAACAGAAACTTGGTCTTCTTCAATATCATCTCATTGTCTTGACATAGTAAGATCTAAATTACAATACTGATTATTGTTAAGTGCCTAGTTAAAGAACAAAGAAAATCATCCTAGTTGGGTTCCTTGTGTTACTTCACCACCCAACCCTAGATGATCCACCAGCACACCGTGTACTAGGAGTTATGAGAATTCTCATCAGCTCTCAATGGCTTCCTTTTGCATAAAATTAACATTGTCTTGAACCAATGTAAATGCTAAATACTTTAAGAATGAAATAACTTATGACTTCTGTCTTGAGGTAACTCTATCAGAGTAGGAAATGGTAAGTTTACAAGATGCTAAGTAGGGATTTATCATCATGCTTACAATGTGGTAGACAGATCTATCAGATATGTGGACACAGCCTAAATAAATGCCTGAGATTTGTTCTTAAATGCTGTCTGCATAGTACAATGAAAAATTCAAGTCTACATGTAAAGTGATCTTATAGTGACTTACAGTGAACTCTTTCCCCCCTTTTGTATAATATAAATCTTTGATTGTTTTCCAAATGTATACAGCTAATTGTAAACTCTTTCTTGTGTAACCATAAGTTTTGTTTGAGCCAAGACATTACCAAAGTGGGAAAGCCGCTGTTTAAACAAAGAAGAAAATCAACAGTGGAAAGAGGTGTCTAGCGACCAATTTCTGTTTGCTTGAGTTCCCTTTGAGAACTGGTTGGGAATAAATAAGTTAAACAACTGAATTTTATATAGAAAAACAATAACAAAAGGCTTTTTCTGTCTTTGCACAGTTCAGAGACAGAAACAGGGGTCATACATCCTCCAGCAAGTCGGCTTCATATTCAGGCATCTCTTACAGCGACCAGAAAAATCTCTCGTAGAAGTCATGCTCAATAAAATGCAAACTCGTTTACGAAAATGCCAACATTTTCATTTTGTGTTGATGGCTTTCTCCGAGAATAATGATGTTCTGCTTAGGAGGTTTTTTTTATATATATATTTGTATTGCCCTTTGGGAAAGAACATTTTCTCCTGTAAAAGCCACGCAAAGTTTAACTCAGGCAGTCTCATTGTTCTTTCTCCCACAAAGCTAGCAAAGAAGACTAATGTATTACTTAATGAAGCTATTCATTGCTAAAATAAAAATAAGAATTAGTAACAATAACTGTTATATTCATATTAACCTTATTTTTATGCTTTAACATAGAAATTGTTCTGATGTACTATATTTCTACCATAATTTTCTTTCAAAAAATAAAGTGAGTGGGAAGTATAAATCCCATGATATGAAAAGTAAGATATCCTTTTCATTGTTATTGTATAAATTTGAGTTAATAACCTGTGCTAAACCCAGCTAGCAAAGCCTCAAATGTTGGAAAGTGCAGAGTTGTAATACTGATAATAAGTGGCAGATCTGAAAAGTGAAAAAAAATTATTTGACTTGAATTTTACAAATCTGGGTCTTATTACCAGATTTTCAACATACTAGTTTATATGGGCAAGTCTCTTAAATTTTTTCAGCTTACTAGTTTATATGGGGAAGTTTCTTAAATTTTTCGAGTCTAGATTTAATCGTCTTTTCATTTTCAAAATGGAAACTCTAGCTTTTACACAGAATGACCACTTATTAAATTTTTAATGTTCACATATAATTTTAAAGAAATCTCACATATAACTTCAACTTTCCTTAAATTACATTATAAATAATGATGAGGACCAATATAATAAATCTCTGGTGCAAAGTTTTTATAACAAATCATCAGCATTCATTCAGTATAGGAAGGTTGCAACATTACTAACAGATAGGGAAATTCAGCAGATATACAAAATTGACTAGCCAAAAGCTTATTTTAAATACTATTCTTTTTAAAAGACAATAGATACATTAAGAATTGATGCTCTGTGAGGTCAGTAACTTTATTTTTGATGTAGTCATATTCTCTAGGGTATTGTCTGACACACAGTATTGAATAACTGAATGAAAGAATTCACTGAATATACTCTCCTTCACTGTATCCACAGGATGATTTAGTTCATAACTACATTCCTCATGAATATTTTCTTTATGAATATATTTATTAAAAGACTAAACCTGTGACCCTTAGCTTTTGATAAATTGAACAATCCTTAAAATAATATATTCACATTTATTGAATATATTTAAGAGAAATATATTCATGAATATATTCATAAGATGAAAACATTCATATTCATGGAATATATTCAAGAATAATATTCTTTAACACAGTTACCTAATAAATTGGTCAAATTGATGAATTTGGTGAGTTAGTCATCAATTGCTTTTTTAGATAATTATTTTTGGTCAATCCACTCTTAGAGAATTGGTTTTCAGTGAATTGATCTAGTTTCTTGACTCTGACCTCTGTGATCATCAGCAGGTAGATACTAGCAGAGTTTACCACCCTCTAAACCTGTGAGCTCAGATCACCTTCTGTGAAACTGCTGTTTGAGGATAGAAAGGAGAGAGATCTCTTCCAAAAGGAGAGAGATTAGAAGCCAACATTTCTTCTAAGAAATGAGCAACTTAATTCGCTCATCCAGCTTACTGTTTCAAGTTCTTCTACCTAAAATTGTGCCTTCTTAGTCCTCCTTGTTCTTCAGAGACTATGGCTTTATCTTGGGGAGATTTGATAGTGGGCATGCAACCCCAGTACAACTTATTAAAGGCTGAGCTAGACACAAAGGAGACACTCTAATTATAGCTGTTAGTCTAAATGTGCAATCCATATAAATCAGGTGTGACCAGCCACGATGAAAATCTTTTCTCAAATAATGTGTATTTATTTTTTCAAACTTGACTTATATCCCTAGCTACTAAAGAACTTAGCTTCTCCTGGAAAGTCATTGTCATTGTTATCCATGGTTTGGATGATATCATTATCTCTCAAATATTTGAGAGCAGAGATTGAGAACCTTCAAGCTAATTAAGCCATGACAGTGGTGAGATTTCAAGATTTAGGGTACTTGAACCACCTGGTTATAACTTTTAGTCTGTGACATACAGGGATTGTGAGTTTAAGAAGATTGAAGATGAGAAAAGCCTGAGAGAGAAAATTTTAATACAGAGAAGATGATGGATGCTACACATCTTCCCTGTATTTAAAAGAAATGATGGTTAAAGAGGAAAGCAAAACAAATGATGTTTAATTTTATATTATGAATCTGTGTATCATAAAAGAGCCTTAATCATGGTTGGTAATTTAGTCAAAGAAAAGCCTTTATTTTTATTTATTTATTTATTTATTTATTTTTAAATTGAGGTGGAGTTTCACTCTTGTTACCCAGGCTGGAGTGCAATGGCGCGATCTCGGCTCACCGCAACCTCCGCCTCCTGGGTTCAGGCAATTCTGCCTCAGCCTCCTGAGTAGCTGTGATTACAGGCACCTGCCACCATGCCCAGCTAATTTTTTGTATTTTTAGTAGAGACGGGGTTTCACCATGTTGACCAGGATGGTCTCAATCTCTTGACCTCGTGATCCACCTGCTTTGGCCTCCCAAAGTGCTGGGATTACAGGCTTGAGCCACCGTGCCCGGCTATTTTTATTTTTTAATTTATCACTATTATTATTTATATGTAGAGAAAGATGGGGGTCTCACTGTGTTGCCCAGGCTGATCTTGAACTCCTGGTCTCAAGCGATTTTTCTGCCGTGGCCTCCCAAAATGCTAGGATTACAGACATGAGCCATTTCACCCAGCCACCTTTAAGTTTAGAAATGGAATTAAATGTAATCTGAAAGTGATATCACCATGAAAACCCTTGAAAGTGTCCTGAAGTCCCCTTCAAAAATTTTATGAAGACTTTGTCTACTTTGCCATAGTCCACCAATAATTTCTTCTTATACGTTACAGTTCACATCACATTAATGCCATTGATAGTTATCAGTTTTGCTAAATTATGTGTTAATATCCTAAACTATATGCGTACTTCCTGAGTTTTTTGATAAATCTATATACCCCTATCTAATGATTTTTTAAATATAACGATTCCAATATTTTCCACATTTTAATGTGTTTTTATGTTGTACATTAAATACACTCTTGCCTTTATTTTATTGAAATACAATATACATATGGAAAAAGTCCATATTATAATTGTAGAGTTCAAATAATTTTTTTAAACTGAACATATCTATGTAACTAGTATCTATATTAAGAAATACATTGTTAGCAATACTCCAGATTGCTTTTAATGTCAGTAATTCATTTTAACTAGAGAGTTGTTTTTCCCAAAATTCTTACCTCCATCTTCAATTTCCCCATACTTTCTGAGACTCCACAACTTCCATTAATCACAGAAGTAGTCAATAATTCCCTTTCAGATTTTACCTGGTTAAAGATCTTAGTTCTTTCTATGGCCTTATTTCATCTTCCATATTGGTAGGTCATTTATTTATTCCCAAGATTCTATGAAGTGACCAGGAGTTCCCCTCTTTACTAAGATATGAGATTCAGGTAACTATTCCTATATTTTCCACATGTAATTTTCTTTACTCAGGTGAAATCTCTTTCATCTCTGTGGGTGTTCCGTGACTGTTATGTTTAATGTTTAGAGTCATCCAGAACAGCAAGTGCAAATGTACAGCAAAAAGTATATAATTTCAACTGTATAAATATTTATTTTAATGTGCCCTACATAATAACATTGATTTTTTTTCCAAATCGATGTCATCATTGGTCTTTCTGTTCCCCTCTACAGCACATGAATTTATTCCACTCTCTTTTTTAAGTACTTAGCATGAAAAGGAATCTTGTAATTTTACCTGCTTAAAGATCTTAGTTCTTTCTATGACCTGGTTTCATCTTCCATATTGGTATGTCATTTATTCCCAAGATTCTATGAAGTTACCAGGAGTTCTCCTCTTTTCTTTACTAAGATACAAGATTCAAGCTGGTATGAATTATTCATTTCAGTGATAAAAATTTGGGGGACAGAGAGAGAAACTGACTTATTCACATAATATTATAGTGCATGCTGCCCAAATTCTAACCTAGCTCTATTTTACTATATTGCATGGCTCTCCTGTCTTATGTGACATGTAGTGAATATAACGTATGTGTGCATACATATACATAAATACACATACATGACTTATGTACATGATACCATCCTGTGAAACCATATTAATAACAAGTCAATATTTTAAAAATGCATGCTATGACAAAAATATTAATATTTAAAATATTTCTTTTTATTCTTAATAATCAGATTCCGATCACATTTAGGTTATAATGCACAAAAAAGACTTCCTAACAATAATTTGTATCCTAAATGTATGTGTTACTTCGGTCATATAAATATTGTTTTAATGTGCTCACCTGTGGCATTTTTCCACATAAGTTTTGTCACTAAGAGTAAGAAAAACTACTGAAAGGACAGTTGACACTCAAAAAGAGATTATTGTTGAATTGAAGATTGCTGAATAGAGATAGTTAATAAATAATTTGAGATGTACCTTTCAAGGTTCAGTCCTCATTAATAGTTTAGTTGGAGAAAATGACATTGAGCTGAAATATCCAGAAGCTGCTAGGAGTCACATAGAAGAATAAGTAGTAGAGAGGTTGGCAGGGAAAACCTACCTGTAAAAGGTAAGGACTGAGTTTTTGCCTGTATCTGCAACCTAAGTTCATCCTTTGAATAAAAGATGAAGATTATCTGGTGGCACATATAAAAACAGTTTTATAAAAAAGGAATAATGAAGAATTACTTGAAATAAGAAACTCTAATTATGCAATTGATAAAGCAATTTAAGAATAGTTATTTCTATTCAAATCATAAAGGATTGTACATGGACATAATATTTCAAGGTGTGTTTTCCTTGTCAGGATTCTGATCATGGTGATTTCCTGAACTTGGGGATTTCTGAGCCCCTGAGTGACTGGTTAAACTCTCTAACTTAAAAACAGTTATCTCACTGGAGTTAACCAGTAAACACAGGTATAAAAAGGCTCTTTTTTAATGAAAGCCACTAAAATTCAAGTCCTTTATAATTATCGTGGAACAAAGATTTTGAAATATTTCAAAGAATAGAAACAATCATACATACTATTTTAAAGGAAGTCACCAAACTACATTCCTGACAATTGCTTATTTTAAGCTTTTAATTTATTATAATCATTAAGAAATAATGAGAAAAATTGATTCAAGAATTAACCTTGTCTAAATTGTCATTATTGTCTTCATTTACGATATTCTTATTATTTCTTTTTTAAAATGCTTTTTGCAATGCCCCTGTAATACTAATATGACAGAATTTAAAAAGTCATTGACCAATAGCATTACATAATTTTCTCTTTAATGCATATGAGGATAGAAACTATGTGCCTTTGGGACACAGAAGAGGCAAGGGACTCTGTGATCATTCTAGTGTTCATTTCTCTAGCAGGATAACAGCAGCCTTGGAGACGGCACCAACACCGTTTCGATGGCATATTGCAATTAGGATATGGAAAACAAGAAAGTCTCTATATTTGAGATGACTTCTTCTCAGATTCCCAGTTGGATAACAAACTAATCTCAGCTATACTCTGCCTTCCCCCATTTATTTTTATTTCCTCTTACCAAGCCATGTGACTCTAATATCTAAAATATAGAGAAGTTTTCTAGAAATTATAAAAATGTGCATAAAGCTATTTAAATATTATTAGACCACACAGTTGGGCAAATTTCATAAATTCAGGAATCATCAGATTTATTTTTATATTGTCTACAATGTGTCACATCGATATATCCTCAGAAAAATCAGAGGAATTGATTTGAATGTTCTTGCCATTTACATAGTGTCAATTCTCTATAAACCAAGACTGATTTTGTGCCTTTATAGAAAACTCTCTCTCTCTCTCTCTCTCTCTCTCTATATATATATATATATATAGTCATATATATATGACAAAAAAGGTCTAAAAATAACTTCGTCAATTTATATTTAATAAATAGTAATAATGATGAAAATTTATTTTCTGAAAATAATACAAACACAATTTTACCACTACAAATCTCTGCTTAGAAAAGAACAGTGACTGTAAACAAATACTAATTAATATTTAACTTAACAAAATTAACTTACATATTTATTTTAAAAGAAAATTATGGAACACAAACTATAACCTATAAACTTCTAAATAGAATAAAATGGAATGTATGAAGAATAATCAGAAAAGCATAAATGAAATGATAGTATATGCATAGCCCAATAAAGTCGAATGGTGGAATTAAAGAATGATGAGTTATATAAACCAGCATTCTGACCCTGAGAGAAGACCTAAACCACTGAAATTGCATACAAATTTGGGGTCTATATGAATGAGTTTTTCTTGGGGCAGGATTCATATTTTTCATTACATTCTCAATATATATCACTATTCAAAGTTCTTCACCTATAGAGCTGGACTACTCAAGGTCATATCTTCTCTTTCCATTTCTCTCCTACCGTGTTCTCCTCTTTCCACTCCAGTCATCATTCTGTTTCATATTCTCAAATCTAATGCCCAGTTCTTCTCTTTGTTTTACTTGGTATCTCAGATGTACTTATAAGACTTGCGTAGTCCCTCCTTCTTGAAATAATCTCCTTCTTCACATCACATTATCTTACTCTTTTACTGGCCACTCTATCGGTAATCTTTCTTAGGTTCAAGAAAAAAATTATTCAGTGACACTTGTTAAGGTACAGTAAGAAATAGTTTTTTCAGTACCATCTCAATGGGTATCGGGACCACAGCAATGGGATTTTGCAGTGCCGGAGAGAGACTGGGCTCAACTTTAAATATAGCCCAGGAAAGTGGGGATTTATAGCCAAAGAACAGAGTGGGGTCAGTGGATGGAACATGACTAGGAAGACACATCAGGCGCAAAGGAGATTCTGGTTAAACCATCCTAACAGGATTCTTGATGAAAATAAGCTGGAGTGATCAGATATCCCCCAGAGACTGCGAAGGTTGGGAAACCTGATCAGATGTCAGGATAATTAGATATGGAAAATGGGGAGTAACGATAGAGGAGTATCTTGCTGAACTGACTTAGCAGCGTTCTTTGCTAAACTGAATTTTATAAGAAATTGCACAGATGGGCCTAGAAGAAATTTCTGAAACGTAACTAAAATTTAGTCAAGCAAAGAATCTTTGCTACCTGGCCTTTCATCCATTTTTTTCAACTTCTAAAATTTAGAGTACTCCAAAGCCCAGCCTAAACTCTCTTCACTTTTCTGTGTCAATTCTCTCCCCAGGTAACCTCATCTTGCCCTATGACTTATGCTCATGACACAAGATTTGTCTCTCCAGACTGCATTTATTGATTGAGCTCCAGACCCAAATATATAACTGCTTGTCTGATATCTCTACATAGCTGTCAGATAGGCCCAACCTTGGCTCCTCCCTCAGTCTCTCATTACAGTTAAATGGCATCAATTTCCACTCAGTTGCTTAAGACACAGATGTCCTTCTCAAACTTTTGACAGCCTGTCAGTGATCCATGAGCTGTGCCTCCAAAACATGACAGATCTGGCCATGATCATCTCTTGTCCTAAAGGCTGTAAGAACTCCCTATTAGATGTCCCTGACTTTACTCTTGCCTTGTACTTTTCAGGCCTTTGCCTATGTTTTTTCTCTCATTTCCTCAGTCCCTACCCCTTACCTTCTGCACTCTGCACTGTGGTCTGGCAGCAATACACCAAGCATATTTTCTCTCAGGGCCTTTGCATCAAATTGTCATGAGGCTGGCCTCTTGTCCTTCAGGCTTCAGATTTACTATCAGCTTCTCTGAGCATTACCCTTTTATCAATCGTTCTTATCTCTCTATCACAATCTCTGTTTTTAGTTATTTTATAGCAGTTTTTGTCTGAAATTGTACCTGCGAACCTATTATCTATCTTTGCACACAAGAATATAAGCTCCATGAGGGCAGGATCCTTGTGTGTCTTCTTTACTCTTATACCCCTGGTACCTCAAACCATGCCAGTCACATGGTAAGAGATCAATTAATGGGGGAATAAATGAGTTAAAGAATGAGCATGACTCTTTGAAGGAGAACTGTAAAAGAGCTTAAGCTGGTGGGGGCAAATTTACATGTTACTCTCTTTAGATGCTGAAAAGTTAAGATGAAAAGAGAAAACTGTCAAATCACCCCGGTCACAAGAGATCAGAGAAAGGAGCAGATGATGATCATCACATCCTTCTCCCTGTTGTACTTTGTTTAATCTTTCTTCTGTTACCAAAGTAATGTGAGTAGCTTGCAGTTACTCATGGCCAAAAATAGAGGAAATACAGCAACTATTAAGTGTGATATCTCTTCATGATATGAGTCTTTTCTCTGGTATACTTCTTTCGGTTTTCCAAGTTTTCTCCAGGGAATGTTGCTTTATGGATGAAGAATTTACTCTTCAAAAGTCTGTATTTAAAACCCGAAACCCATCTGAAATGCCACTCCTCTCTATCTTCTTTGTCTTGTGACCTCACACACTAAACACAAAATGTAATGTGTTTCTTTTCTAAAACCTTCAAAGTGCCTTCTCTTTATACATTTGTGTACTTGTCTTTATACGTACATGACAAAATAGTGATAAAAGCTGTTACTATCTCTCAATAGTATAAGCTCACATACATTATGACTCATGAATCATGTTTCCCTCTGTAAGGAAACCAAGTTACACAGAAATTTAATAACTTGCCTAAAACAGCCAGAGTTTTCTAGACCAGAAACCAGTTATGACTTACTGTATCTCCAGTGCTAACATACTATTAGGAAATAGTAGGTATTCAGTATGTATTTATAAATAGAGGATTGAGATTGGCATTTGAAACCCTGGTATGAATGGCACCCTCACTATTAACTGCTTTACCACACCCCATCTTAAATCGTACCTACATGTATTCATTAATCAATAGACAGATTAATTAGAACTCTCCTTGAAGTTAACAATAACTCCCTATCCATGACAGCTTGTATTGTGTTTTATATTCAACAGAGAAACAAATACTGAAAAAAAAAAAGCAGGAAAGACAGTTGTGGAGAGTGAGAAATAAAGAGGAAAGAAAGAAAATAAGAGAGGAAAGAAGGAAGAAAGGAGTCTGCCAAAATGATACATGAATTAGATTTCTGGATTAATGAGTTAAATGAAAATGGCTCCTTGCATAAACATCTCCCTACTAAAGTTATCTTCTCTGTAAGATTATGTCAAGACAACAGATTAATTGTGAGCAGAATAATAAGGTTTAAAATGAGAGTTTTTGAAGTATAGTGATGTTTGTCTTTCGGCTGGGAGTCAGTAATGGTTGAAACAGCTACTAAAGATTTTTTCGTGAACATTTAGTCTTGGGGTAGTTTTTAAATTTTTAATATGCTAAAATATTGATCTCTGTAGGTTCAACATAATACGAGTTGAATTGGTTTCTCTTGTTTAAAAGCAAGTAATATCATATATTTTGTGTTTCCTATTTGATAATGCAGAAAACAAAGCATAAGGAAGACATTGAATAAAACTTAGTTGAATTTTAAAATGAGTATCACCACTATTATTTCATTTAAAAATATTTACTGATTATTGAGGTAAAACTTGCATACAATTGATGGTCATTATTCTCAGTAGTCAATATATAGTTATGTTCTATATAGTCACTGTGAAACTGAATTAGCAACTATTGAACCATTTTTCCTATGGGAAATACAGTGTTAGGTTCCTGCCAGCCTCTGATCACAATATTTACACCAACCAATCAATAAATAAACTTTTTATGTGTGTTTTTCTGTTTAAGCTGTATTTAATATTTATCATTGATTAAAACTGAACTCACATTCAACAGCATTGTAACTTATGCCTGAATCAAATTTAACAAACATATCTTCTCTATGTGAGGCACATAACAGCTTTAATTTAGAAACACTATAGAACACTTCTGCCTATTGTGAGGGGACCACTTTTAACAGCAAAGCCAACAAAAGCACAAACGTATAAAAAACATGGCACTGCATATACAGTGAAAAGAAGACTTGTTTGCAGGTTGAGACCTTAAACAAGAAGGCAAAGCATTGCCTCAGTTGGAAACTTGTGCATTTGGACCACTCTGTACATGCATGCGTCTTCAAATGACCATGGGTACTGATTTTGGGTTTACAACGATATTTTAGAAGGAGACAAAATCACAGATTTTGAATCTGCAAATAATAACCGGCTATTCATGAAATGCACAGATCTTAGAAGTACAATTCAATGGATTTAGATAAGTATATGCCCTTATACAATGAACACTCCAGTCAGCATATAGAACAGTTTTCTTACCTCAGAAAGTTCCTTGTGCCAACATAAAGTCCATTCGCCCTTGCACCCACCTTCCCGTAGACAGCTGCTGTTCTGGTTTCTATCAGCTTGACTATTTTTAATCATTTTTTTTCTAATTTTATTTTACTTTAAGTTCTGGAATACGTGTGCAGAATGTGCAGGTATGTTGTGTGGTCATACATACATATGTTGTGTGGTACAGCAAACATACCATGGTAGTTTGCTGTACCTATCAACCCATTAGCTAGGTTTTAAGCCCCACATGCATTCAGTATTTGTCCTAATGCTTTTCTTCCTCTTCCCCTCTGCCCCTCTCCCAGAGGCCCTGGTGTGTGATGTTACCCTCCCTGTATCTGTTTTATAAAACTAGTTCTGCCTGCTTTCAAATTTCATGTAAAAGGATTCATACAATATGTTATTTTTATGTCCAGGGTTTTCTTACAAAATGCAACAGTTTAAAAATTCATTCATGCTGTTGCTTGTATCACTAGTTAATTCTTTTTTCTTTTATTTAGCAATATTTCCTTGTTTGAATATACACTGTATGTATATATGGTTATTTCCAATTTGAAACTGTTATAAATATGGCTGTCATGCATTCCTGTATGAGTATTTTTGCTGATATTGGCAGATATATACTTAAGAGGGGGATTGTTGAGTCATAGGATTAATATGTGTTTATTGAAAATTGGTCAGATTTTTCCAAAAAGATTGTACAATTTTATACTTCAAGCAGTAATGCATGAGGGTTCAAATTGCTCTAGATCCTAGTAGTTCTTTTAATTTTTGGCCACTGAAATGGGTATAAAATTATATATTATGGTTTTGGTTTCCCTGATGGGTAATAATATAAAGCATTTCTTAATGTGCTTATGAATGATTAATAGATCTTTATTTGGGATGTAACTTTTGGCCATTTATTTCCAGTAATTGTTAATTTATAGGAGCTTTTAGTATATTTTAGTATATTCCATTTTAAGATATATGCATTGAAAGTATTTTTTCCTAGTTTCTTTCTTGTCTTGGATTTTATTAACCGTGTCTATTGATGAGAAAATGTTTTTAATTTTTATGAATCTCAAATTATCAAGTGATTTTGATGTCCTCTGGGAAAACTGTTAGCCCCAAGGTCCTGAAAATACTGTTTTCCTAGTTCTAAAATCCATTCAGAACTAATTTTTTGTTTGATTGTATAAAGTAGAAGTCAAAAATACATTTCTCTATATTTATGCAGTTTTTCCAGCATCATTTTTTGAAAAAGACACTTTTCATTCTCCATTAAATTGCTTTGGTGCCTTTGTTAAAAAACAATTGACTACCTACATGTTAAGTCTATTTATGGTCTTTCTCTAATAATACAATTTTAGTATAATCCTTGATATCAAATAAGTTCTCTAAGTTGGTTTTCCTTTGTTTATTTTAAATATTTAAGGGTTCTCTTTTTTTTGGTATTTTCTTACACATTTAACCCCCTCATGTATTTCTACAAAAACTATATTTTGGGGATTTCAGTTAGAATTGCATGGTATATATCTCCATTTATGTAGTGCTTTAATTTTTCTCATTAATGATTTGGGGGAATTGGGGTGAAACTTTAAAAGCTCCTGAAATGACTGTAATGTACCAACAAAATAAGGCCCACTACCTAGGTCCTTTTGTCTCAGAAGATTCTGGGTGCCTGTAAGAAAAGAATTCATCCCTAAGAATCTACATATTAAATAAATGAAGTGGTAATTTCTAACAGCATATCCAAAACATGTCACGCCATATGCTCTCCCCAACGTATTTGTTTTACTTTGAGATTCCATTTGATTTTTCCCAAACAAGCACACATTCCAAGTTGACTGTCTTTACAACTTTACAATGAAGCATGTGGCAGTTTCTTTATCTTGAAAAACAAAAGTATCTTGTACCTGCCTAAGCACCGTTTTACATGTTTTATCTGACAACAATTAATCATATTTATAATGTGGTTTAGGTTGGCATGTGAAAATGAAAAAGGTCAAAATGGATCAATTTTCTTATGGGATTTATACAGATAATAGAAATAGTATATAGCATATGTATATGGAAATTTATATACCTTTTAAAATTTTTATTGCATAAAAGGATAATTGATTGTTAATAAGATACATTAGTTACACATCATAGAACCCTGTAACTGCCTAAAGATGAATTTATATTCTAGGAAATTTTGCTCTCAAGATTGAATATTGATCACAAGACTGAAAACTCCAGTCACTGTAATTTTATTTGAAGCATTTTCTAACAGATGTTACATCTCGATTTGCTACTATATTTTAAATGCGTTCTTTTTTTCAATATTCATTAAACCAGTCTTTTCTTCTTGTCTCTAATAAGAGCAACATCTGTTTCTTCTTGTTCAATCAAAGAAACCACCTCAAGAGTCTTACTTTAAAAATAATAACATTAGAAAGAAAGCACAGATAGAATATTCTTCATTAACATTTTACATTTTCATACAAAACAAGTGTTCCCAACAATTATAAGTTACAGAGGTATCAGAGAAAATATTATAAAACAATTATGGAAAACAAATGAAACCAGAAGCTGCTGGTATGGTTTCAAAGATGTTGGTTTTATGTTAAATCCCCTTTATAGAAATATCAGTTTCTTTTACAATGTACAGTTGAAACATTTTTATCATTATGAATTATTGAATAACAGGAGATATCTATTATAAAGCAACTTCATGTTTTTACATTTAATGTTTAAAGTATGAAATTAAAGTTATTTCAATAGTATATATATTTAAAAGAAAAATATTTTGGAAAATATGTACTCCAGTTCATATCAGTCTCCTCAAAGTTAGTAACCATGAGAAGCCCTCACTTAGCATTATATTTAATTTTTAGAAACATTTCACAGATATCCAGAACCATATGTATTAAATAATTGAAGAAAAAATACAGTTTGGAAAGAATAAAGTTTATGGGTAATTATTAAGAAAGCGGGCAGATTGCCTAAGGTTAGGTATTCGAGACCAGCCTGGCCAACATGGTGAAACCTTGTCTTTACTAAAAATACAAAAATTAGCCAGGTGTGATGGTACGTGCCTGTAATCCCAGCTACTGTGGAGGCTGAGGCAGGAGAATCACTTGAACCTGGGAGGCGGAGGTTGCAGTGAGCTGAGATCTCACCACTGCACTCCAGGCTGGGCAACAGAGCAAGACTCCTCAAAAAAAAAAAATAAAATAAAAAAAGAAGCTTGATTTTATTGTATAACTCAGAATTTATATTGAAACCTGTTGATTCTGATATGATGTACTCAGATACCTTTCCACATCAACAAATTCCTTACCACTGATATTGTACTGCTAGATTTATATGGGAGAGGAAGGTATTTGTCCATAAAGAAAGAAAATTTATTTATTTATTTATTTATTTATTTATTTATTTATTTATTTATAAGAGGCAGTCTTGCTGTGTTGCCAGGCTGGAGTGCAGTGGTACGATCTTGGCTCATTGTAATCTCTGCCTCCCTCCCAGGTTCAAGCAATTCTCCTGCCTCAGCCTCCTAAGTAGCAACCCAAGTTGATATTTAGAGAACTATGCTCACTCACTGAATGCAAATGAACAGGTAATATTTACTGAGTGCTAACTATGTGCTAGGCCTATTCTACATGGTAAAATATACAATAAATCCTTACAACAACCCTGTGGGATAGATTATTTCACTATTACCATTTTATAGAAAAGAGAATTGAGGTATAAGAAGGTTAACTTGCTGAAGGCCCAGCTATCATGTGAGCAGAAATTAGATTTATATCCAGGCAATGTGACTTCAGAGTCCAGATTCTTATCTCTTGTGCTATTCTGCCTTTTGAGGGGGGAAGTATGAATCTGACACCTCTGGGTTCCAAATCAATCCCAGCCTCTTCCAGGCAAGCGTCACCTGTGCCTGAATATATTGTGACCCCAAATATAAGGCAATTCTCCATTTTTTTCTGGATTATTCAATTTTATTTTTACTAACTTGCACATACGCTGTTAAGACTTAAGTGAGGACGTCAGTAATATTTATGTGTTTTTAAGATTACATACATAAATAATTTAGAAAGCTCATTTTTCATTCTCACTTTTTAGAAATCATTTTGTTCTAATGTCTTCACAGGCGACTTGAACATCAGGGTCTTTGTCCTGACTTTGAATCTCCATCACACTTCTGTGGAACAAATCATCCTCACCTTTGTCTCAGTCGTTTATATAGGAAATGTTTCTCATGTCACTGTATGTGTTTCTCCAAGCCTCAAATTCCTGTTAACAGAAGGCTAAGACACATTTTTTAGTTGTCCCGTAGGTAAAATTTATTTCTCCACATCTCCACATTGAATGGACTTACTCCACTGCTTTCTTGTTTAGAAAGCGTACTTGTCACTATATCAATATTTGTAATCAGGAGATAGTAAACTCCAAAGACAATTTTATTTTGAGATGCAGTTTCACTCTCGTTGCCCAGACTGGAGTGCAGTGTTAGGATCTTGTCTCGCTTCAATCTCCGCATCCCGGATTCAAGCAATTTTCCTGCCTCAGCCCCCCAAGTAGCTGAGATTACGGGTGCCCACCACCATACCTGGCTAATTTTTTGTATTTTTAGTAGAGTTGGGGTTTCATCATGTTGGCCAGGCTGCTCTCAAACTCCTGACCTCAGGTGGTTCATCCACCTCAGCCTCCCAAGATGCTGGGATTACAGGTGTGAGTCACAGCACCCTACTGAAAGACAAATTATTAAATGTGTCTCAGGTTACTTTTCTATGAAATAAAATGAATCAAAGTTTTTATGTATTTTTTGTCTTAATAATGTAGATATACCGTCTCCTATGTGCCAGGCACCATTCTAATGCTGTACAAATACGAATAGTAACTAGTATACAGGTACTTAATTCCCTTTCTCAAAGCCTCATTTTATTTAGAGACCTGATGCTATATGAGACATGGATATTCCCAGAAACTGAGCACCTCTCCAGATGTGGTAGCAAAAGGCAGTGTGTGTGTGTGTACATGTGTTTACGTAGTATAAGAAAACTGATCATGGACGCACAGGGACTATATAACATACTTTGTTGTGGTTGTTTCATTTGTTGGTTGTTCAAACTTTGGAACCAACTATGTCTGAGTTCCAATTATAAGCTTTACCTGTTACCAGCTATAGGATGCTTACACATTAGTAGACTCAGTCCCTCCCTATATAAAGGAGATAATCTTTTTTTATGTGAGGTATTATGAATCAAATGCAAGTAAGGTATCACCATGGCTAGCACATAGAGCTTAGAACAATATATCTATAAATGCTGACATATAAAAATATCATGAAATTTTATTCTTCTCTGGAGAGAGCCTTCAGACTACTATTCTTTTACAAGATATAGACAAAGAAAATGTGAAGGAAGCAGCATGTGTTTCTATGAGAAATTGAATCCTCCTTGCCACATTTAAGAACAAACTTCATTACATTTGGGGGCCCATTTTTATTATAGATTATTGAGGTATTACCTCTTGATAAATAAAATTAAAATTTCAAAATAATAATTGGAAATGAATAGAAATCACAGCTTAAGCTTTGATATTGCAGTGGCTGCTATCAGCAAGGCTCCTTTAATCTGGGTGCCAGTTTCTCTGGTAATTAAGTTCCTTGAAGAAAATAAAATAACCTTTTAATTTTAATCTTACTAGAATAATAGACCTTTTGCCATGAAAAATTAGGAGGATGTTCCATTTATAAATTAATATTGTGATGAATTTTCACAGAAGTTTTCTGAAAGGTTTTCTTGTTCTGCCATTTCAAATAACTGAGGATATTTTAAAAGGGACTTTCTCTGGATGTGTGATTATTTAGGAATGGATTTGGGGACTGGACAAATATCACATTGATGTCTTTGAGATCCATGTCCCAAAACTGTATTTCATAGCAGGGTTTGTCAAATTATAAAGGCAAAAATCAAAATCAAAAACCATGCAGTCTTACAGTTAACAATAAACCCTATTTTGTATTTTAAAGTGAAATGGGCCAGGCGCGGTGGCTCACGCCTATAATCCCAGCACTTTGGGAGGCTGAGGCGGGATAATTCTTGATCACAAGGTCAAGAGATTGAGACCATCCTGGTCAACATGGTGAAACCCCGTCTCTACTAAAAATACAAAAATTATCTGGGCATGGTGGTGCGTGCCTGTAGTCCCAGCTACTCAGGAGGCTGAGGCAGGAGAATTGCTTGAACCCAGGAGGCAGAGGTTGCAGTGAGCCAAGATCACACCATAGCACTCCAGCCTGGGTAACAAGAGTGAAACTCCGTCTCAAAAAAAAAAAAAAGAAAGAAAAACAATGCTATGGTGAAGATATGGTCTTCCATGTTCTTCACTTCTGTTGGTCCAAAGGGACCAACTTGAGATGGAACTATTTCAGTAAACACTGCTGCTTGTCTGACAGCTAACTTCAAGAATAAGCCTTTACATGCACATAGTAATTTTATAGTACAAGATTTTATTTGTGGTGTTCTTCAGAGTATTCAAAAGATGAGAAATAATTACTGTTTTCCCAATTTTTATATGGAGAGGAAAAATAAAACTCTGGGATTGAATGATTTACTAAAGATATTCTTGTCAGAAACAGAATTTGGACTTAAATCATGCCTTTTCCTTTATACAGTGAGGACCTACCTTACAAAAATTACCTATAAATACCAAAAAGTAGGTCCTAATACAAGAATTTGGGTGCATATGATTTATTTGACATTGGTCCAATGAATGCCATAGGGGAGAGGTGAAGTGAGACAAGCTGGGATGGAAAGCCACAAGAAGGTTATTTAATAAGGAAACTGCTACTATGGGCAACTGAGTTCAAGCTCACTGGGGTCTCTCTGAGAAAATGTAGTAACTACTACCCCTTGCACACATAGTGTCTGGCCTGTTCCTCTTTCTACATCATTGGAAGCCATTGCAATGTATGGGAGTTTTCTGCAGGTGACAACCAGGGTGGATTGAAGAGATATACTACATTTAATAACTTGATAACAGAGCAAGGTCAATTACAAATGAATTTGGGATGATGCAGATTTCCAGGAGGATCTACTGACATTAAATTAAATTTAACAAGACAATTTTATCTACTGAACTTAATCATCACCCTTAGAATTAGTCGTATTGTGCATTACCATTTATAACTGAGAAGCCATAGTCAGCAGCTTCGTGCTATTTTTATTGCTTTTTTATGTTTCATCATTTACTTGGCCATCTATGAAACCCAGAATGCCAGATTCCTGGTCATGATCACTCCCTCAGATTAATTCACTTATTCATTCACACCTGTTATGTACCAGACGCTGTTTTAACTGTGGGGATTTTAGTAGAGACTAAAACAGATAAAACAGAGCTTATAATCAAGTGATAGAAGACAAAAAATGGGCTGGGCACAGTGGCTCATGCCTGTAATCTCAGCACTTTGGGAGGCCGAGGTGGGTGGATCACCTGAGGTCAGGAGTTTGAGACCAGCCTGACCAATATGGTGAAACCCCGTGTCTAGAAAAAAAAAAAAGAATAAGTATGCTAGTAAATGAACATATAATAAATTTGTTCATGAGAGACACTATGAAGGAAACTAAAGCTCAGAAAAGAAGGGATGTTGGAAGAGAGGGGGAAATGATATGTTATAAGAATAGCTAGGAAAGACCTCTCTGTTAAGATGACATTTGCACAGAGACCTGATGTGAGGAACCAAAACCATGCAGATAATTCACACAAGACATTCCAGTTGGTTCACATGACACCTGTTAATTCACCAAAAGGACTTTAGCCAGTACTTCTTGTGAGTTCAAAAAGAACAGAAAGCTGTTATAGATAATGGTGTGGTCCCAATTATATATTTAAAAAGGTAATATTACTTTGTGGGGAAAGTAGACTGTTAGTGCAAAGAGTGAAGTCAGAGGAAACATTAGGGGCTATTGAAGTACTCTGTATTCGTCTGTTGATGGACAGTTAGGTTGCTTCCAAATCTTAGCCATGGTAAACAGTGCTGCAGCAAACACAGGAATGCAGACATCTCTTTGATATACTTATTCCCCTTTTGGGTATATACTCAGCAGTTGAATTGCTGGATCATATGGTAGACCAAAGATGATAGTGAGTTCATGTGGCTGTTTGCCTTATTACATTATTTATACTATGCATGCTATTTATATATATATTCACTTGTCTTCTATATTTTAAAGTTGGAAAGTCCTTGCATTAATTACTTTAGAGCAGGGATTTTATATTGGTTTTGATTGAAGGAAAATGTGCTCAATGGCTGGGCGCGGTGGCTCATGCCTGTAATCCCAGCACTTTGGGAGGCAAAGGAGGGTGGAACACTTGATGTCAGGAGTTCAGGACCAGAATGACAAACATGATAAAACAATATCTATACTAAAAACACAACATTAACTGGGCATAGCTCATGCCTGTAATCCCAGCTACTTGGAAGACTGAGGCAGGAGAATCACTTGAACCCAGGAGACGGAGGTTCCATTGAACCAAGATCACACCATTGCACTCCAGCCTGGACAACAAGAGTGAAATTCCATCTCAAAAAAAGATTCTCATTACATATTACTATATTAAATTTTGAAAATCCTATAAAAGCACCTGAGGAGTGATATTAGTAATAATACTTACTATGATACGAGTAACTACTACAGACATGTGAGTATCTTCTAAACTCCAACAGGCTAATGCTTTTCTTTAAAATAGTTTTTCTATTTCTTAGTATAAATCAACTAGTAATGTGTGATTTTCCTATACAGGACCACATGTAGTAAATAGTCTAGGCTTTATGAACTATTGAATTTCCGGTGCAGCTGGCTCTTGCCATAGAGTACATGGTATGTAAATAGATGTACTTGGCTTAACATTTATATGGGCACTAACATTTAAATTGTACATAACTTTCACATGTCACTAAACATTATTCTCCTTTTGATTTCTTTTCAACCATTTAGAAAAGTAAAAACTATTCTTAGCTCACAGGTTATAGAAAAACAGGTGGCAGCAAGCCAGAGTTTCAGCCACAAACTGGTTTTTCAGATTCCTGGTATAAATTAACAGGAACTTGGAGCCCTGATCTGTGTGTCATTGATTGGCTCTCATTCTATTTTTGGATGCCTTTATTTGCTAGAGTTCTCTTTCTTTGTGAAACTGAAGCATGTTCTCATGTAACTTCTACCTGTGGATTCTACATTTTGCATCTGAAGAATAGCACAAAATACCCCACCCCTGACCTTGTCATAACACAGGCCTTCACAAAGTCAAAGAAAGCCACCCTGGCCTTCTTGGTTTTCTCTGCTACTCAGTGTTAAACTCTCCCCAGATGCTTATGTTTCATGGCTGTTCTTTTTTGCTTTTTAATTTTCTGATTGTTCTTCATAAAATGAACACAAACTAAACAAAAGCTTTAAGCTCCCATCCACCTAATGAACAATTCAATAGAATTTTGGTTTCCAAAGATTTTTCTATTGGGCAACAATGAAGTTATGAGGATATGCATTCTTGGTTTATTTTGCTGGGGTTTTTTATATCATGTACTCCATTATAAAGATAGCATATTTGTAAATGATCAAATAATCCTCTTATTATTTTCTGTGACCATTAGTGGTCAGTTAGTATTTATAGTGCAAGTACACATTTATTATTTAGTCCTTAATTTCTATAAACTATACTTGCCAAATGTGTTTATTGAGAAAAAAAAACAATACAGAAAAATAAAGATTTTAAAAACAAAGACATTAGATAAAAGCCATAAATTTATTTTCTTGTTTGAGAATGAGATCTAGCAAAGCTAAACAGAAATTAAATTACTAAGTTAGAATAGTTCATAGTCACTATCAAAATGATATTTTTCAACACAATGGTATTAATACTGCTTCCCTACCTGATTGGGTTATATTATGCCTTATTCAGTTAGATGGAATATAGAACCACCTAGGATGTTAAAGAAACATGAGATATCAGTTTGAATTGTGAGCAGCACTGTATTTTCCTAGAGAAAAATACTTTTATTTGTAGAATTCTGAATTTGTTGATATTGGAATTGTGTTCGACCGGGTAATTTTAAAAAAAGAAATGACTTTTATCTTGTACTTACCAGGTTCTGGGTTGAATGATGGGCAGTGGCACGAGGTTCGCTTCCTAGCCAAGGAAAATTTTGCTATTCTCACCATCGATGGAGATGAAGCATCAGCAGTTCGAACTAATAGTCCCCTTCAAGTTAAAACTGGCGAGAAGTACTTTTTTGGAGGTAAGAATGCCGTTGCTTTTTGGTTACTAATCCATTGCAAAATAATGAGGTTTCAAGATGAAGTTTGGTTATAAAGAATTTGTATTTGACTTAATGAAGTCAGTAGATCTCAGGATAAAACAAACTCTGTAACTCCACTGAGCAAAAAGAAAATAAAAAATGAAAAATTTTGTTTCATTCTGATAAAGATACCAAGGTGATGTCACCGTATTCTTCTGGCCCAATTTAAATCACTGAAGTATAACAAAGGGCTTCTGAATTCATCCTCATAATCCTCAAAAGTCAGGTCCTTGGATTATTTACTGGTTACCAATGGCTATGTAACTAGTTATCCAAACCTTAGCATCTTCAAACAAACATTTGTTATCTTGCAGTTTCTCTGGATCAGAAATTCAGGAGTAATTTAGCTGAGCGAGTCTCTCATGAGGTTGACCTCAAACTGTCGGCTATGGCTGCATTATTTGAACCTTGTTGAGCTACAGCATCTGCTTCCAACAAGTCTCACTTACCTGGCTGACAGTTGGTGCTGGCTGGGATGCCTCAGTTCTCCTCCATGTGGCCTCTGATTCTGTTAATACCCTTCTTTTTCAAGTAGACTTTCTCTCCTCAAGGTGACTGGGCAGAGAAAGAGAGAGAGAAAGCAGAAGAAAGAGAGGAGGGGAGGGGAAAGCCAGTTAGTAAGAAAGTTCTCAAGATAAACTCATAAGTATTGTTTAAAAAATAATCCAATTTGGCAATGATATCCCATCGCTACTACTATTTACAACTTGTTAGAAGTGAGTCATTAAATCCCATACACAGTTAAAGGAGGGTGACTTTACAAGAGCTTGACTACCAAGAGCCACTGATTCCTGGGGACCATTTTAAAGGCACTTACCACAGTCTACCTTATAAGAGAAGCCATGTTGTCACAAACATCTTGGTTCTTAAGCAATGAAAAGATTAGTAAAAGAAAAAAAATCTTATGATAAATTCTATGTGTGAAAAAGTGTTGTAGTGAAGACCTGTCATATTTTCTAATTGAAAAAATGTGTCCCGCCAGAAAATGATTTTTTACTAACTAGTGAATTATGAGGACACATTTCATTAAAGTGCTAGGTGCATTGTTTGTATCAATATAGCTTTCATTAGATTGTTGTCTTTTCTGTCCTATATCATACAATGTGAGATAGAAAAAATGAATCACATTCTTAGAAAAGGTTTTCTTTAAGCTTTAAAATCTATATGTTACCTATGTTGCCTCTGAAAATGTTTCTATTTGCATTTACGTCTATATATTTATGTATCATTGTGTGTGTCTGCATGTACGCATGTGTGTGTGTGTGAGTGTGTGTATTCTAGTTCTTAGAGTAAGGTGACGTGATAGCAGCCACCCTGTTTTTATCTCATATCCTGTTATATTCCTCAAGGGCCTAGAAAAAAATTTGGAATATCATAGATGAACAATAAATATTTATGAAAGAATTAGTAAATTCAATAAAATAGGCAAGACATCATTTTATTATTAATTTTCTAAGAGGAAACGGAAGTCCTAGAAGATTTATTGACTTGCCACTGAGTTTGCAGCTAGCACCTAGATTTAAATTTTCTGAGTCCTATACCAGGGCATTTCTCTACATCTAATTAGGGACAAATTACGGACAAAAGTTATGAACTAGGGCTCTGCTTCTTTAATCTTTCATAATATTCGTTGAAAGTTAAGACTTCATGATTTTAAAAAGACTCAATAAATATTTGATGAACAGATGAAAATCAGACAATATGTCTTATGAGTGAATGAACTGGACATATTAATGTGAGAAAAACAAGTCGATAGCCAAACTGGTTACTCCCCAAAAAATATGCAATTTGATTGGCTATGGCCAACAGTTTTTATTGCTATGATAGTAAATGGATAACAATTGTCTCTTGGAAAGCTACTAATAATCTCTACTCATCCCTGGACTGGAATATTTTGGCCACACATGAGCTCCCTGAATGCTTAAGGCCAATTTTTATCGATTTTAATCTAGAGGGGCAAGCAAATAGCTGTAACCACACATTCGTGGCATAAAGTTTATAGGATATGAGGTCTTTATGGTGTGCTATTTACTATTGCTTTACAGATTTTGGGTTTCAAACCCAGCAGTCAGGAGAATATTGACTTTCTCTTGGGTCTGTGGTCTGCCCTTAGGATATACTGTCAGCTAATGATCATGATGCTTGTTTTGTTATATTGTCATTGGCTGAATCCTCAGAGTGTGTAAGAATCATCAGAAGAACTGATTCCCATTCAGCCTCTCAGGCCCCACCTCTGGAACTTTTAAATTCAAGAGAATGAGAAACTGAAGAATGCAAAACTTCAAGTGATTCTGATAAACACAATCTGAGAAACAGAATTATAGATCAACCTTAGCCAATCTTCACACACACCTTTTACATTCTTTTTGAAAAACATCAGTCACTGGAAAGTTGGAGATGTGTGAGAATTAGCTACTCTCCTATAGCTTTGCCTCTAGGGGGCAAAGGAAAGGAAGTGACAGGACAAGTTATGATGCACAAAAACACATTTATTAAGTGAACGGGTATTACCAAGAAAGCACAACAGTGTTAATCTAAATAAACGTTCTTCTGCAAGCTCAGTGAGGTCCCAGTTCTCTGACTCCATGCACCTTGAATAAAATGTTCTCCAGAAGCAGCATTGCTGAACAGTGGGATTCGACTACAGCCAGAGCTAGCGCCAGGCGACAGAAAGCCTGCTCAGCAAATGGCTGACACAGGATCACTAAGTGATCCTGACTCCAGAACCATTTCTAATAACTCAGGTTACAGGCCTCACCAGAATCTTTTACCGTCTTTGCACAAGGCTGAGAGTGTCTCGAAAATACCCTTAGTGCCTTTAAGTTCAGTATCGAGATTTCCTTTCTAACATGTAGTTAACATTTATGCTATCTAACAGACCACTAATTTCACCAAAGAAAACCCGACTTGGCATTCAGCTCATTAGAGGACTTGTTGGTTCAGTGAATTAGGTTGATGTGAGGAATAAGTAGCAAAAATCTAAGGGTGGCTCCCTCTGGGGTAGTTGCACTGTTTCTGCACTAAAACTTCTGATCACCCCTGACTTGTGGCTTTCTGATCAGAAGAGGAGCTGCTTCTGGATTGCAGCTTTAACTAAAACACATATTTACACGACTCTATGCCATCTGTGCTGAGAATTTTAAAGTAGAATTCAAATGTTACAATAAATCTTTAGAAATAGCATAGTAGAAAGGGGAATTGACTGTTTTAAAACACAAGCTTTGGAATCCAGCATACCTGATTTTGGAATCTGGCTTTAGAACTTAATTAATGAATTCTTTAATACTTTATCTTACTTTCTTTATCTATTAAATGGCAATAGAATCTGTTTTCTGAACACTGTGGCATAAACTAAAACCTGGGTTTGGCCCCTAGGGAAGGCTAAATGCTGACTGCCTTCCCAGTGCATCTTGAATCTTAACTCTGTAAGGCACAGAGCCTTCCAAGGAATATTGGAGACATCAGATCATTGTTTATTTAATGGCCTCACATCAATTTCTGCACTACTCAAAGCATTTCTTCCCCCACACGCAATGAAGGAAAAAAAGAAGTATTTTTCATGCTCACTGAAAGACTCAAAGCTTTCCTGAAGTCCTGTACTCAGTTTTGTTTGCAAACCTTTAAACATGTTCACATTTTGTTTCTTTTGAAGTTAGGTCCCAGTTGTGTAGCTTTCTTTGCAGCCCTAGCTGGGCCGTTTCACACCAGTGTGCAATTTTATCTCTCTCTGCTTGCTCCTTGCTAATCCCGGCAAAGGTCTTCATTCTCCTTTGTAACATCCATGATCAGATGATGTTTAATCACCAAGAATTCTTTTGCCTTTCATTTTTGTTGTTGTTGTTTGCTTGTCTTTTGTTGGGAATAAGCAGACAAAGAAACAGATTCATCCTTTGGGATAGTTTCTTCAGCAAAGTCTGTTTTAGCTGCTTTACCATGTTTTATCTTCCTCCAGGTAGAATGTCTCCAGATAACACTCCATTAATGTTAATAATCAAAAGAATGTTAAACACAATAATTAAATTTACATATTGACTATTTCCGTGGTAATAAGCTTTCTGATACAGGCCAGAACCCATGGTTATGAGAGAGCAGTAATGTTTTTAAATTTCTAACTTTTCTTTGTTTTGGGCATTTTGATTATCTCTTTTGTTTTCTTTAGAAGAGAAAGGAGCTGTGGGCTGAAGAGGAGAGATAAGATGTTTCTAGAACCAGTCTTATTGGAAAGAAAGTTCTAAAGAACCCAGTGGGGAAGGAGACAGGTCTTAGGAAGTTACCAAAGCAAACGGTGAAGGCAAGTAAGAAAGAGGGCAGTGGGGCCAGCCTGAGTTTGATAGGATTCCCGATAATAAAGTTTAATAAGAGGGCACATCCCTTTCCAGCTCACCAGTATATAATTGTCTTGGTCAGTTTGGGCTACCATAACAGAATACTGTAGGCTGAGGGGTCTAAATAACAGAGATATATTCCTCATGCTTTTTGAGGTTGGGAATTCCAAGACCAAGGTATCAAGGTGCAGACAGATTTGATACCTGGTGAGGGCACATAATGAGAAGTTGCAGATAGCCATTTCCTGAGTGTATGTTCTCATCGGGGAAAAACAGAAACAGAGGGAGAAAGACAGAGAGAGAGTACACACTCTTAAGTCTCTTATGAGCGCACCAGTTCCATCATAGGGGCTCCACCCTCATGACCTAATTAACCCCCAAAGGCCCCACCACCTAATGCCATCCCATAGGGGATGAGGGTTTGAAGTTTGAGGGACACAAACATATAGTCTTTAACAATGTCCTCTCAGTCCTCATTGAAGTAGAGCATGGATTTTAAATATTAGATTGGTGCAAAAGTAATTGGTTTTTTTGCCAATGAAAGTAATGGCAAAAAACGAGCTAACTAGATACGGATGTAATTATATATTTTTGTCAAGTAGTTATCTTTTGAAATAATTAGGGGAGGTGGTTATCAGGCTCTTTAGCTATTTATTATAAGAAAATACGAATACTTTTTCAAGCATATGGCTGCTTACACACTTCTTAGTGATAGATTACACTCCATGAAAAGCCTCCCAGAGAGTTTCCCAGAAATGCTTGGTTTGGCTCATTTGTCACAGAATACCATGTTTATGGGAACTTGTGGCGCCCAATTCAGGATCCACTCGTTAGCCCTGTGAAGTATCAGCTGCCTTGCTTTGGTGCCAACAGGAAATCTATTGTTTAGAAGTGTATTTTCCAGCTCCTTTCTCATCGTTCTCCAAAAAAAAAAAAAAAAAAGGAATGAGACAAGTTTTATCAAATGATATGAGAAGTTAGACAATGTGTCATTTCAGGGGTGTAAAACTGAATCCTAAACAAACTTTTTGGAGGTATGTATTGATTTTCTAGGGATGCTATATCAAAGTACCACAAATATGGTGGCTTAAAACAACATAGTTCTATTCTCTCAATGTTCTGGAGGCTGGAAGTCTAAAACAGGTTCAGAAGGATCCTGAGGTCTCTGAAGTCTCCCCGGGAGAATCCTTCGACTCCTCTGGCTTCTAGTGGTTACAGTAATCCTTGTTATTCTCTGGCTTAGAGATGCATTCCTCCAGTTTTTGCCTCCAGCTTCACATGGTCTTCTCCCCTTTGTGTTTCTGTGTCCAAATTTCCTTCTTCTGATAAGGGCACCGTTCATGCGATTAGGAGCCAACCTAATCATTATCATGTCATCTTAACCTGATGTATCTGCAAGAACCCTATTTCCAAATAAGACCACATTCATAGATTTCAAGGTTAGGACTTCAGTGTATCATTTTGGAGGATACAATTTAACCCATAGTAAGATATAAGTGATTTATTTTATAACCCCCTCTAATTAAAAATTAGCATACTTCCTAAAAGAGATTCATACTTCTGAGTGTAAATTACCCATTCTCAAAAATGGCTCTTATGAAATTAAAAGTCAAACATATACTTTAGGAAATGAGAATAACTGAATGATAGAGGCATTCAAACAAACAGAACAGCAACAAAAATTAAAGTATTGTGCATAGTAGATAAACATTTACTGGTAATAAGAATTTGATGGTCAAATTTCGGAATGTGATTTTGTAACCTCTGAGTAAGACCAGGTATAGAATTGCAAAGAAATCAAGTTTTAAAATTTCCAAGGGAATTTTATGTCTATATGCATAAGAGAAAGTGAGAACTATCTCTGATAAATTAGAAAGCTTTGTGTAAAGCAACAAAGAAGTGTAAATGATAAGAAAAGGTATCATTGGTATGAAAGTACATTTTATGTGGAATCAACCAAATGTTTTATCCTTACATTTGGCTCCTTACACATGGAATATAAAGAAAAGAGAACACCCAGCTAAGACTTGGAGTCAGCAATCCTGGGAGCAGGATTATACTTGGGGACAAGGCAAAACAACCTGCCTTTATTGCTTTGGTTGACCCGAAAATCTTCAGAAGCAAAGGAATTTGTAACTTGACCTTGATTTGTAATGAAATTGGACCCTGCTGCTACCATATAAATAAAATTACTAAAGGCTTTACTTGTAGATAATAATAATACTGGAAATGAAACAACGACACACACACAAAGAGTGAAGTTAAAAGAAGAAAAAAATATTAAAGTCGCTCTCATTTTTCCTTAGAATGTAATGCCCTTTTTAAAATAACATATGTTGTTTAAGAATAAATTAAGTCATCTCGTTGTCATTCTGTACTTGTCTTGAAATTTCGTATGATGGATATATACTAAACCGTGAAGCATATGCTTAAAATCATAGAAATATAACGAAGTGTTCCTAGAGAGTTGTTTACAATGAAACAACATGAAAAGTTCAAGAGAACAACAGTGGCAACCCATCGATATATGTTAAATCCCTTATTGGCAGTAAGAAATGTCCTCACATTTAACATTTAAATGCTGGGCAAATCTGCTGTCTTACAACTAAAATCTCATAAGAAATGCTTTCAGGCCAGGCTCAGTGGCTGAAGCCTGTAATCCTAGCACTTAGGAAGGCTGAGGTGGGCGATCACTTGGTCAGGCATTAGAGGCCAGCCTGGTCAACATGGTGAAACTCCATCTATACTAAAAAAAAAAAAAAAAATTATCTGGGCATTGTGGTGCATGCCTGTATTCCCAGCTACTCCGGAGGCTGAGGCATGAGAATTGCTTGAACACAGGAGGCAGAGGTTGTAGTAAGCCCAGATCGCACCACTGTGCTCCATCCTGGGCAAGAGAGCAAAACTTGATTTAAAAAAAAAGTGGGGGGGGGGGGAATCAATTAAACAAATATGATTATTTCCTTGAAAATGTAAATTCTTAAACTTGAACTGTAATTAGATAAATGTTTGATTTTTCTCTTCACTGATTGAAATAATAGTAAATCGATTTATCTCTTTTTCTAGGCCTGCTTTTGCAAATCTTTTTTAAACATTCTTTGATGTTTTCATTCATACTGTCTGTTGTATAACTGAGATCTACCTTAATTCATTTATATTCAAAGAGATTATGGAGCAACTAACAAGTAGTACAGCTTGGATTAATATTTTCTGAAAATCTAAAGAAAGCATGTTCACTACTTTCATGATAAAGTAGTGAACAAATCAGGGGGAAAATGCTTGCTCTTAGATTATTACATTCTAGTTGGGATAGTAAACAAATACATTGGTTAAATGAGTGTATTTGGGGAAAAATTAATGAGGGAGGGGATAGGAAGTTCTTGGGGGTGGGGTTGAGGATTATCTTTAAATGGCCAGCAAAAGCCTCAATTGAGAAGACAGTATTTGAGCAAATACCTCAAAGGAGTGAGAACACACCATGAGAAGATGGGAGAGAAGAACTCTTGGTGGAGGGAAAAGCAAGTGTCACTCGATATCCAGCTTATGTGTGTAGAGAGCGATTAGCAAAGAGAGTCAGTTTGGTGGGAAAAAAAATGAGGTTGGAGGGTGGAGGGTCTGTTACAATAACTGAGAAGGGTGGAGGAGGTGAATCTAGTTTATTTTAAAACAGTCTAGCAGGGTACTGTTTCGATTAAAGGCTGTAGTTCCATGGGGGAGAACAGTGGGAAATATTGCAATAATCCAGATGAAAGAAGACTGACTAGATTGTAGCAGTGGAATCAGTGGGTAGTGATCAATTCTGCATGCACATTTGGAGGTCGAACCAGCAGGACTTGCAGACAGGTGGCTTTTGGGTATAAAGACAAAGGGTCAAAGATGACACCAGTCTTCCCGATGAAAAGAGTCATGCCTCCTGTTTCCACTATTTTACACTTTCTCCTTCCCCTTCCATACTTTGAGGTCCACTTTGCTGTGTTTCTCTGAAAATGGCTTTTGACCTATACTAAGCCATTTTCTAAGGCTAAGGAAGTTGTTGTCCATGCCGTAACCAGTCACAGTTCCTCCAAAATAAACGGGACCGTGGACAGCTCCCTCCCAAATGTAATTCCCAGCATCCTGTCTCTCAGTTTCCTTTGATGAGCTCTCAGTCAATTCCTAAATTGCTCAAATCAGGTCTTGGCTGAATGCTGTTTCTGCTGCATCATACTTTGGGTATAACTAAGGTCAAGAATCTACTGATTTAAAACCTGCAATAGTAAATTAAAATTTCAATCAGTCTGTAATTTTGGGACCTTGTCATTTAGAAATAAGCAAGTGGAGAAGCCTGACCTGAAGCTAAGAAGCTGTTACAATAAAAATAGCCTTTAAAATTATTAATTTACAAATAACTTCCTCATGCATATACTTCCAGCTTAAACACACCACCTAATTGTAATCTTTTCCTTTTGGGCTTTGTTCCATCAGTAGTCCAACAACTGCTGGGGTTGGAGGGAGCTAGGAAATAAACTGTTTATCACCCTTTAAAATAGAAACCTAAAATTAGCCATCCACTACTTTTACATAGTGCTGAGTATCCTTCATTAATACTGACGTACTTGGTTACCCTATCTCACTTTTGTGTACTATGCCTCTCTTTAAAATGCTAATTTAGCATTAATGGCAAAAGCCAACTTTTTCTACCAGACGACTAAAAAATTATTAAATTTTTAGAGTGGGATGAGAAAATCCCAACTTAGAACCTTAGCAATTTCTGTAAATTGTTGATAATTAACTTAATTTGGCTTGGCTGATATTATATAATTTGGAAATTTTTTTTTGTTTACTGCTTCCACACCTTTTAGTTCACCTCTATATACTTTTTTATATTTTTAATATTTTCATTCTGATCCATTAGTATATATGATTGGTTTTTTCCATTTTTTCCTAGAGGAGTTTGTCCTCCCCTAACTGTAGTGAGTAACCTAGAAACTTTCTCAATTAACACTTTAAGCAGGACTTGATTGTACAAAAAACAACTACTTGTCCTTGAAAAATATTTAAATCAATATTTGCTATACTGTGCAATGTTCCCCATTCAAAAATAATACTTTTTAACTTTTATTTTTGGTTCAGGGCATGTGTATAGATTTTTTATATAGATAAATTCTGTGTCATGGGGATTTGATGTACAGATTACTTCATCATCCGGGTGATAAGCATAGTACCCTATAAGTAATATTTTTAACAAAAATATATTGTTAAGCCATCACTTTCTATTGTGAGAATATCAACAAGAAAAAATTTTCAATCTAGTTCCCAAAGAACTTTCAGGGTTTTTTTGTTTGTTTGTTTGTTTTCCAATTATATGCATAAAAGAAAAGAGAAAAAAAAAGAAGGGAATTACAAAATAAAATTGAACATATTAACCTCATCAGAAACTGTTTTTCCGCTTGGAAATTGGGAAGTATTTATTATGTAGCCCAAGGTTCTCAAGACTTTTTTTATAGCTCCCGCAAGTAATATTTGATTGGAGCTGTGTTTTAAACTAATTATCATTACAATTACATGCTTTTGCCTTTCTCTGGCTCTTACAACTGGCTTGCATATTCAGATTTAAGATAGGATTATAAGAAGTTTCCAGTGAAAAAATCATAAAATTACAAAAACTCTGACTTTCAAGAACTGGCTTCACCCTGTGGCCATTTACCATTGATACTCTCCGCTTTATTTTCTCCTGATATTGATTTTGCTACTTTAAAATCATTAACTTAAAAAACACATTGATCTGTCTGTGAAAATAATACAGATAACACCAAAGATAAGTAAATTAAATATTGTGTGTGTGAATTTTTTAGAAAATATCTTTTATATCTAAAATCTTCTTAAGTAGAGAAACTACTGGCCAAATTTTTAAAACTGTGATGCCATGTATATCTGGTACAAATATGTGATAGGTGTCAAGTGATTGCTTGGGAAGCATAAATATGTCTATAGTTTATTCTATGAAGTTAATTTTACAACGCTTTAATAACAAGAAAAGAAGAAATCTTTAAATGTATCCCTCATTTTTCACGAGTAATCAGTGTTAAAGAAAAAAATCAAAGACACGTGTTGAAAGGATAGTAAGGAAGGCTTTATTCAGGATCACTGCAGTAGATACAGGGACCACTGCAATGGAATTTTGCAGTGAGATGGCGAGACTGGGCTCAACTCCAAGTGTAGGAAGGACAAGTGGGAATTTATAGCCAAAAAGCAGCGTTAGGTCAGTGAATAGAAAATTACTTCAAATAAACAATCCAGGGATACAGGGATTTCTAGCTAAATCCACGTAACCAGAATTCTGGCTGAAAACAGGCTAGGGTGATCAGACATCATCTCTGGAACGGTGGAGGAGGAACGTGATCAGATATCGGGATGATCAGATACTGAGAATGATCAGCTATCAAGGATAGAAAGTTCTGGCTAAAATGACATCACAGCGTTCTTTTGCTAAAACTGGATTTTACAAGAAAGTGAACAGATGGGCCTAGGAGAAAGTTCAGAGCCTGATTTGAGTTTGGTAAAGAAAAGAATCTTCATCGTGGGTCAGTCAGGTACTCTGAAAAGTAGAGGTTAAGACAGAATCAGACAGTCAAGAGATTTATTGGGCAAGTACTTCTAAAGGAAAAAGAGGTTAAAGAGGATCTCTGACATTCAAGAATGGTGAAAGGAAAAGAAGCCTGAGTGTGTAGGGCCCCAGATGGCTGCACAGCTGAGACAGTATTGGCCAGTCTCTAGCAAAAATTGTCTGTCAGAATCCTGTGTCAGAAAGAAATGGCCTGGCTTGCGTACTCCTGCTGTGTTCAGAGTGAGGGCAGTCCAGGCAGCGTGGCCTCAGCTGGTAAGCATCTGTGGACCCTACTTAGAGTGGCCAACTCTGACCTCAGGCAGGAAGAGAAATGTGACCAGGGCCCTTCCTGAGTGGCCACAAGTCATTTGGTAATGACACAAAATGCCACATAAAAGGTAGTTACAGGAAGTTATTTTAAGGTACTTCTTTTCAAACCAGAAAGAAGTTTGTGGGCTTTTTATTTTCAAAAAAGTTGGTATTTTTATTTGTATATCTCATACTCTATGACTGAACAAGTAGAGAAGATGAATTTACTGTGCTTATTTTTTTAATTGCTGAAAATTCAAATAATATTCTTATATGTGCAGAAACAAAGAAAATGGGACCCAGTGCCTATAACTGTGATTGTCTGTTATTGCTTATTTTGTCTTGTCACCCATTTTGTTCTCCTTTAGGCAACCAATTATTTAAATGTAAATTTAATTATTGAATTTGTTATTATTTACATGCCGCTCTTTTAAAAAGTTCAGTTCTTTCTGATTCTGTGGCTTTTTGGTTTCTATTGTTCAGTTTTTAAAAAGACCAGATTTTAAAATAAGCTAGTTTTTCTAGTCTGGTTTTCTCATGTAATAGTTAAATAGAGCTTATGCTGAACTCACCCCTCCTTTCATTTTTAATTTTTCTTTCTACTTTAGGTTCCCTTTGTCCATTCCAACAACCAGCTATTTCTCAAGTAGTTAAAAATTATTACCTACGCTTCATGGGAATTTTATAGTAATAAGAAATTTTGTAAGACTTCTTGGCCTTCAAGACTCTAAAAATGGTTGAATATCTAATGGGGAAATTTGAAGTCTTTTTAGATACAATGTGTGGGAGTGAGGATTAGGAATTTAGGCGAAAGACTTTCCTAGTAACATAGAAGTCAGCCTACTTCAGAACTTAGCCTTAAAATTACATTGTCTTTAATACTTTTTCAATCAGAAAAATGCCCAAGCCTCTCTAATATCTAGATCTTCCAATCTCTTTCACTGAAGTCAAATACAATTAGTGCCAAAATTACTATGGCATCATTCTTCGGTAAAATTCAATCTGTAATAACCAGTAAATTCACTGCCTCACATTTCAGAGAGGCCTGAGATTGGGAGAAGAAAGACCTTCTCTGTTTTTACAGACCCTTATTAGATCAGTGTGCAAATATAAAATTGGAATACATATGTTCTCTGTCAGCTTTGGACTATATGGCTTTACTTCCAGGAGAAGCTAGGTGCCTCAAAAAATCAGCAATAAAACAAAATTCTTTAATACCTTCAGAACTTTTCCTTTTATCTATGAGCTATTGAACCAACTAAGAGGTGGACTAGACAAGTCAATACGTGTACATGATTGTAGGTTTCATATTTCAAATAAAAGAATATTTGAAGGGCAAAAAATACATGAAAAGAAGGAATGGCCCCTAGAAAATAGGTAGTCAATGTTATATGTAGAAAAAAATGTTGAAAGATCAAAATAAAAACTTCAGTTGGGCTTTAGGGTAGAAATGCAAACTTTCGGGCTGAATGACCAGTAATAACCACTATGCAACAGCTTAGAAGAAATAGAAGTAGTTCTACTATTTGCTAGCCTAGGGCAAATGGCAATTCAAAGACCAACGGGTAGTGATTGTGTGTATTTGCTAATATAATGCATGTTTTATATCAGGCTCTTATACTTTAATGTGCTTAAGAACCTTCCTGGGTAATTTACAGCAACAACAGAGTCTTGGGTCGGGTTCCTAGTAAAATTCTGATTCAATAGGTCTGACGTTGGGCCCAGAAGTCTGTATTTTAAACAGATAGGTGATTTTTCTTTTTTCTTATCATTTTATTGGCAAAGAATTCCTATGCCATGAAACTCACCATTTAAAGTATATAATTTGGTGATACTTTGTATATTCACAGAGTCTTGTAGCTATCCCCACAATCTAATTTTAGGTCATTTTCATGACCACAAGTTGAACCCCAAACCTATTAGATGTCACTCTGAATTCGTCCACAAAACCCCCAGTCATAGGCAACCACAAATCTACTACTTCCGGTCTCATTGGATGTGTTTATTCTGGACATTTTATATAAATTGAATCACATAAAAAATTATCTTTTGTGACTGGCTTCTTTCATTTAGCATAATGTTTTCATTTATTGTCCATAAACTATTCAATTCATAAATAATTTTGTACTCCGTCCGCCTCTCAGCTGTTTCACTGCCACTGTGATAAACCAGAATACCATGTTCTCTCTGCTGGACTACTTAACAGTTCTGATTTATCCACTGATGATTTTAGTCCATTCTAGTTAGTCCTCTTTCAAGCTTTATTCAATCATAGTTGATTCCATTCATGTATCAGTACTTTGTTCCTATAACCAAATATTTCATTGTGTGTGTGTGTGTGTGTGACATTCATTCACAAGGGATGGAGCTTTGTGTCTTTCTACCTTTTGGCTATTATAAATGATGCTGATATGAACATTAGATTAGTTTACCTATTTTTGATTACAGATACATTTTTCTTTCTTTTGGGTATATACCTAGGAGTCAAATTGCTGTGTCATATGATAAGTCTATGTTTATTATTTTGAGAAATTTTGAAATTGTTTCCTGGGTTATCTCAATGCTTGTCATTCTCTCTCCACACTTAGATAAACACTAATGTGGGCAATGATTTGGGGATCAAATTGTAGGAAAAAAGAGGCATTTGTTGCATTCTGATAACAAAAATCTTAGATTCCATAAAATGGAAATGAGGATTAGAGGAAAGGAAAAGAAAGCATTAGGAAATAATAAGACACTGGATAATGATGTGAGGTTGGCATCATCAAGGGACAAGTTAGAAATCCACATTTTAAGAAATCACTAAAGCAAAATTATATCTAAATGATTAAGCAGTATAAGAAAGCTTATGATAATGCATGTTAATTGAAAGGAGTATTGACAAGCTTTTATTTACTTAGAGATGATACAATAAGATTAGGTCTCAATCACTTATTAAAATCAACTTATTAAAATTTAAGTACATACAGTAGAATTCAGTTATATGAGTTTTGATTCATATACTTCTGAAGGAACATAAATAATGGTTACAAATCCCACTGTATAATTACAGAATAAAGTAGTTGCATATAAGTATGTTTATTGCAACCTCCTGGTCATCAATAACTAGAAAATGCCTAAATTAGCAAGAGCAGAAAGATGATAAAAGATATTGTGGCAAGTCTATACAATGGAGTACTATGTAGCCACCCAAAGTTGTGATTTTGAATAATATTAAATGATATACAAAAAGGTTTATGACATGGTCCTATTGCAATGGGGATAAAATATTTTAATACAACTTTATCATTTCATTCTCCTAGACCTGACTGTCTAATATTTTCCATGTCAGTGAATGTGCCATTACCCTCCATCCAGGATAAAGGAATGACTTTAGTCTTTCTTTAGTTTTACCTTCATGCAACAAATCCAATTCTTCACCCAATCCTATTTAAGCATTTATTATCCATAAACTATTCAACTCATAAATAATTTTATACTCCATCTGCCTCTCAGCTATTTCACTGCCACTGTGATAAACCAGAATACCATGTTACCTCTGCAGGACAGCTTAACCATTCCCTGACGTATCCACTGATGACTTTAGTCCATTCTAGTTAGTCCTCTTACAACCTGTCTTCCACTCTGACTTTGTCTTGCCAATTTCCACCCTCACTGACTTCCTGTTTCTCTTGTGATTGCAATGCTTCTTTATTTGTTGAGCAATGTGAATGTATAACCTGAACTACAAGGATCTTGCATCATCTGGTTTCTTTTTGTGTCACATACGTGATTCATCCTCACCCATCCTTCTGCTTCTGTGCACCAGCATCATGTTGGCTTTCCTTGAGCGAATGGCATGTCATGCTGCATCCGTCACAGGCACCCTACACATTCCATTTCTTCTGTCTGGAATGTTCTTCAGCCTAAGGTGACTAGTTCTTTCTCAAATCTCACTTTAATCAACACTTCCTCTGGGAAACCTACCCTTTGCCTCAGTTCTTGGCTGAGATCAGGCTCTTTAGTTTTGAGTTTGTATAATAGAGTACAAAGATATAATTATTTGCTTAATGTCTGCCTACCTCACTGCACCTTAAACTTCAAAATAAGGCTATATATCTCTTTTTTTCTTTGCTTCTCTTTTCCTGGTTTTCTTGTCTCTTAACTTTCTGCTTTCTATGGTTTCTCTCTTTCTACTTACCTAGATTTGTACCCAACCACCCTCCAAGGTAAAAGAAAGTGAAATAGAATTTTAGCAATGTCTATATTTGAGTCGAAGAATGAATAATAATTTTAATGTTCTCCTTTGTTTTTTGTGAAAAATTTCTACAGTAGCCATGTGTAGGTATAAAACCAACATGACTGACAATTTATAGTACTAAAAAATAATAAGTGAAAACTACTGGAAAATAGTTCCATATAAAAATGTAAAATTGGCTGAGCATCATGGCTCACACCTGTAATCCCAACACTTTGGGAAGCTGAGGTAGGAGGATCACTTGAGCCCAAGAGTTCAAGACCAGCCTGAGCAACATGATAAAACCACATCTCTGCAAAAAATAGAAAAATTAGCCGGGTGTGGTGCACACACCTGAAGTCTCAGCTACTTGGGAGGCTGAGGCAGGAGGATCTCTTGAGCCTTGGAGTGCAGTGATCCAAGATCACGCCACTGTATTCTAGCCTGGACAATAGGGCAGCACTCTGTCTTAATAACAACAACAAAAAAGTCTCCCACTATTATATTATGTAGCCATAAAAAAGAATAAGTTCATATTCTTTGCAGGGACATGGTTGAAGCCGGAAGCCATCATTCTCAGCAAACTAACACAGGAACAAAAAACCAAACACTGCATGTTCTCACTTATATGTGGGAGGTGAACAGTGAGAACACATGGACACAGGGAGGGGAGCTCACACATGGGGCCTGTCAGGGTGGGGGCAAGGGAAGGGAGAGCAATAAGACAAATACTTAATGCATCCAGGGCTTAAAACCTAGATGGTGGGTTTGTAGGTGCAGCGAACCACCATGGCACATGTATACCTATGTAATGAACCTCCACGTTCTGTACATGTATCCCAGAACTTAAAGTAAAATTTTTACTTTAGAAAAATATGCCTTTTAATTGTTTTGTAATTTTACATAGACAAGATTTTCATGTGGCAGCAAACAAAAAACTAGATAAGTAAAGGGAGATGAAATTTGTCAGGATTATTTTTAAAAATATAAATGAATAGAAACTAATCTTTAACACAGTGCTTGTGTTTAAATGTATATTTGCTATTTAGGGTTGCTAATAATTCACGTAAAAAAAGTTATTGATGTTTCTTTTTCATTCTCATTGGTGAATGGATTTTGCTTTCCAGTACAGAATGTCCATAAACACAATGTGTCCTATAGATTTAATTTTAAAAGGTTTCTTATTGTATCAATACTTTCAGAATTCTTAGCCAATCATACTTCTTCATTCTTTAAAAACTTTAAGTATATATACATTTTTATTATTAGGGAAGCTAATGTCTTGGAATATGTCAATGTATATAATGGTAAACATCAATAAAATATATTGTTTCTTTTATTTTTCCTTTGCTCTTATATATAGGTGATGTTTTGTTTTGTTTTAAGAGAAGGGTCTCACTCTATTGCCCAGGCTGGAGTATGATTTCAGTTCACTGCAACCTCTGCCTCCCAGGTTCAAGTGATCCTCCTGCCTCAGCCTTATGAGTAGCTGGGACTACAGGCATGCACCACCTTTGGGAAGCTGTTTCTCAAAATAGGAATGCCCAGCTAATTTTTGTAATGTTAGTAGAGACGGGGTTTCACCGTATTGGCAAGGCTTGTCTAAAACTCTTGAGCTCAGATAATTTGCCTGCCTTGGCCTCCCAAAGTACTGGATTACAGGCGTGAGCCATGGCACCCAGCAATAGGTAATGTTAAATGTAGGATTTCTGTATTTAAAAAGTTATAAATATAATAATATTAACTTTTAAGATAGAGGGAAAAAATCCAAATTATTAGGATAGTCTTCTCTATAATTATAGAAATCCAACTTAGTCATGGTTTAAACTGGATGAAGGGGCTGGTATGGCATTTTGTGCTATCATGAAGTATGAATTATATTACAAGCATCAGCAAATACTTCTATACAGAGTCATATAGTAAATATTTTAAGCTTTGTGGGCCATATGGTCTTTCTCACAAGTATTCAGCTTTGCTTTGTAGCACAGAAACAGCCATACACAATACAAAAATAAATGGGTATGTTTGTATTCCAGTAAAAATAAATGGGTACGTTTGTATTTACAAAAACAGGTGGTAGGTTGCATTTAGCATGCAACCTATAATTTAACAAGTTCTAATCTATCTGGATTTTTCACCATCTTTGATACATTGTTTCTCTCTCCTGGTTAAGATGCCTTCCTAAACTCCAGCCATTTCATCCCTGTTCCACATAGCAGGGAGAAAGCAATGAAAAGAGTCAGGGAACATCTCTCCTTAGGGCACTTCCTGAAAGATGCTGAAGACATTTCTACATATATCCTGTCAGCAAGAACTTAGTCCAGTGGCTACAGCTAGTTGCAAAGCACACAGAAATACCCATATTAACCTTTTTTCCCATACATAGAACATTTTTATGTTTCCTCAGTCGAGACTTTCCCAAAATCTCCTAAGTTACTGCATCCATCTCAAATTCATCTCTGACTAATGTATAGACCTCTACATCCAGTGGAGGTTTTATTTCTCATGGTTTAGTAGTATATAAACTAAAAACCTGATAACTGTAAAATGCACTCCTCTTTTGAAAATAAAAGCATGAGAAACACATTGTCATTGCTGGTCCATAGCAATTTTTAAATCTTAGTAGGCAGGAATAGCAAAAAGACTTTTCCAGTGCCTTCTGTGACCCAAGGTTTTACTCTCGCAGAGGTCCTTATGAGAAATCTGAGAAGGGTATTCCAATCGTTCCTGTCTAGTCGGCTGTGTGCTTTCATAATTGACTTCCTGCTGATACAGGTGAATAACTAAGGACTGCTGTAGTCATTGAAAGGGCACAGACCTTTGCAGGCCATGCTTGTAGTTTTCTTGGCAATGTAAGTTTCTCAAAAATGTTGTCTTCTAACCTATTTTCTTTCAGGCAGTTCTATGTGCAAATAACCACATCTGAACATCTGTTCTTGACATAATTTAAAAACCGTTGACTATTATTTTTCATACTTACCTCTGTGTTCTGCCAATTCCCAGGGGAAGTAAGCTCTCTAATCTGCCTTCAAGAGAAACTTGCTCCTCCCTTCTTTTCTTCTCTCTCCCTTTCAGCTAATGTCCAACTACCTTGAGGTCCTTATAAAAAATAACCCTTCAGTGGATGATGGTACCCTTAATCTGATCTTTGTGACAGCACTGTCTCCCAGTGTCTGGTAGACAACTTTTATCTGAGGGTTAAAAAAGACATCCTGGCACCACACACAACCTTACTTACTTCTAAAGCTGCCTCTTGGCAGCCATGGCTTACACTTACATCTTAATGCAGTTTAGGATACAGGGGTTTTTTTTGTTTGTTTGTTTTTGGTTTTTTACCCTTTCAAGCTTCTTAACTGTGGATTCTCTACCTTTTAGGCTGTCAACATAAGAAAGCATCTTCCACTTCCAAGTAGCTTTACTCTCATCTCAGCCTTTAGGCTGGTGCGTTCTAGACTAACTTCGTCTCTCTCCTGGAGACTTTGCTAAACACAGCAAGAAGGAGCCAGTGCACAAGAGCACCTGAGTCTTTCCATACATTTCTCTTAACATGGAAAGTTTCAGTTGGCACCTAATTTGCCTTCCAAAGACAGCAGTTGACAATATGACCAAATACTTCACTACAGTATAACGAAGATTCTAGCTTTCCACAGCTAGAGTATCCCAAGCAATTCCACATGCTTTTTGGGCTTTGTCACACATAGCACCCTATGTTTATGCATAGTACAAAATATGGTATCAGTTTGGATTAGGTTCAACTCTGAGTAACAGACTGAAATTAACGAGATAAAGATGCCTTCCTTTCTTTCATAGGAGAATATGGAGTTAGAGTGTTCAAGGTGATTGCCCTGTTCAATGGAGTTGGAAAGCTAGGCTTTTTCCATCTTTCTGCTGGATATTTAGTTTAAAGCCAATATCTCAAATGGCAATTTGCGTGCCAGAGAGTACATCCAAGTTCCAGATAGAAGAAAGAAGAACCAAAAGATATGGAGCGAGTCTCACCCTTTGAGCCCACTCCCCTGAAGTCTCATACAACATTTACACATGTATCACTTCATTGGCTGGAACATAGTAATGTGGCCACATGCAGCTGCAAGGGCTATTGGATAACCAAATGGCCAGGTAAATATCTACATCTATGTAAAAGGGGTAAGTAATTATTAAAGGCCAATTAACAGTCTTTGTAATGCTCCTAGATTTGATATTAAACAGTTTATATTATCTGTGAGTTTGATTATAGTTTGTGTGCCCAATTGTACTTAGTAAAGTGGCATTCAATATTAATCCCTCCATGAACAAATCTTGAAAATTTGTATATGGTTGTTTAACCTAAGGATATTGAGTTTGGAAAATTTATTTAAGTGAGTTCATTTCAAGTTTTCAATTATCTATCATCCTAGCCTGCAGCTTTTTATAACAAATTATTTACAGTAGTAAAAGTAAATAGTATTTTTAAAGCAATAGAATATTTGTAATCATGCTTTTATATCTCTGTTAGTCCCAATCATATTTCCATTCTTTACAGAAAGCCTTATTCAATAAATTTCTTGCCTTTAATTGGAGAGAAAAATTGATGACTTCCCAAAACATTAGGATCTGTTAAACATAATGTCAATTGTTATCTAAGAGATTTTTCTTTGTTTAGCTTAGAAAGCAAATGATTATACATTTCTTAGTTTCCATATGGCAGAACTATAAAGAAAAAAGAAACTTGATCATGATTGGTTAGTCTGTAGAACAGGAAATTAAGAGGCCAGGAGAAGTATCTCTGGAATTAGGAAGCTGTCTAAGACATTTATGGCTTGAAAGGAAGTAAGGTGTATTAGATGAGCAACTGGACCATAAGGTTCAGGAGAGCATGAGCTACTCTTGATTTTGTTTATCCCAGTACACTAAAATATAACACAGTGCCTGATGCATGCAAGGTACTCATTAAACATCTGTTCAATGAATTAACAAGGATAATTAGCCATATTTTAAAAAACATTCAAAATATTCCTATTATTTTATCCTAGAAGACAACAGAACAGTGTGTATGATTTAAACATTTTTATTTTTTGCAATCAAGTTATTAAAAAACTGTAAGATGAACCAAGCCACATCCAATATGTAATTCATTCAACCTTATATTCTCATCTCTGGTTGTGGCACTAAAGCTTAATTTATAGAAAGCATCCCTAGACATCAACTGAAAGGTTAAAGGCAGGCTTTGGGACACTTTAGTCTTTACTTAATAAACAGCTCCAGGTTTTCCTCATAAGAAGTTCATCAAATCTTTCTTAAAATTACTGGTATATTTTAAATTTGTATTGGCCCTTTAAAATACCACGTGCTAATTATATGCTTAATTTCTTTCTAGTTTATCATTTGATTTTTTTTCTTTTTTTTTTAGATACAGTTTCACTCTTGTTGCCCAGGCTAGAGTGCAGTGGCGTGATCTTAGCTTACTGCAACCTCCGCCTCCTGGGTCCAAGCCATTCTCCTGTCTCAGCCTCCCGAGTAGCTGAAACTATAGGTGTGCACCACCAAGCCCAGCTAGTTTTTGTATTTTTAGTAGAGACTGAGTTTCACCATGTTGGACAGAATGGTCTCAATCTCCTTACCTCATGATCTGCTGCCTTGGCCTCCCAAAGTGCTGGGATTACAGGCGTGAGCCATCGTGCCCAGCCTATTGTTTGTTTTTCAAAGAAAAATATCTTCTACACTACCTGTTTAATGTTAAACAATAAGCTGGGTTTTTTTTAAGTACTCTATTAATTTTCATTGCCAGTGAAGACCTAACTGGCTAAACAAAGATACACCTCAGCAGCATTCTTGTTTGAAACAACATATATACCAAATAAAAGAATGCATTATTAGAATCCACTACATGCCTGTAGGTAATGGCATAAGTGTGGGAAGGCAGCCTCTGACATTTTAAAACATGAATGTTTCAAAATAATTTTAGGAAAATGAATGTATAGGCCTAGTGCAACGCATTGCTCACGCTTGTAATCCCAGCACATTGGAGGCCAAGGTGGGTGAATCACTTGAGGACAGGAGTTCAAGACCAGCCTGGGCAACATGGTGAAACTCCATCTCTACTAAAAGTTAGCTGGGTATGGTGGCACACACTCGTGATCCCATCTACTCAGGAGGCTGAGGCAGGAGAATCACTTGAAGGTTGCAGTGATACCAGATCGAACCACTGCACTCCAGCCTTGGTGACAGAGCAAGACTATGTCTCATAATAATGATTACTATTGTTATAGTATTTAAAACTAAACAGAGCTTGTTTATGGTGGCACATTATATTCATTTAATGTTTTGGAATGCCTTGTCTGCCTCTGTGAAACCAGACTGTTGGGTTTAGCCTTATGTGGTTCTTGCTTTTCTGAAGAGGTGAAAGAATAAAATATCTTGGTGGGAGAAAAGTTCTAGACTGAGGGAAAACATGGAAATAGTTTGCTGTATTTACAAAATATAGAAGGAAGCATAATTCCTATTATTACTATATAATTATTGATTTGGCTTTTTAGCCAATCAAATGACAGCTAAGATTGTCTATATAATCTTAGCGGGAAAAAAAGTCACTTACAACTTTCATCTATGATAACTGTTGAATACACAGAATGTAGTGTTTTCATACTGTGATAAATATATAAAACATAAAAATTACCATTTTGACTATATTTAAGTATAGAGTTTGGTGGCATTAAGTACATTCGCCTTGTTGTTATGCAGCCATGACCACTATTGATCTTCAGGACCATTGCATCATCACAAACGAAAACTCTGTGCTCATTAAAAACTGACTCCCTATCCCCTCCTCCTCTGGCCTATAGTAGCCACCATTCTATTTTCCTTCTTTATGACTTTGAGTATTCTAGGTACCTTATATGAATGGAAACATACAATGTTTGTTGTTTTGTGCCTGGCTTATTTCACTTTATGTATTTCTTTAAGATTTGCATATGTTGTGGATATGTCAGAATTTAGATTACTTTCATAGCTGAATCATATTTCATTGTATGTGTATGTCACATCTTGTTTATTCAGTCATGCATCAATGAACATTTAGGTTGTTTTTGCTATTTCACTATCATGGATAATTCATGTACTAATTATATACAAATATTTGAGTCTCTGCTTCCACTTCTTTTTTTTTTTTTTGAGACAGAGTCTTGCTCTGTTGTCCAGGCTGGAGTGCAGTGATGCAATCTTGGCTCACTGCAACCTCCACCTCCCATGTTCAAGCAATTCTCCTGCCTTAGCCTCCTGAGTAGCCAGGACTACAGACACGTGCCACCATAGCTGAGTAATTTTTTGTATTTTTAGTAGAGACAGGGTTTAACCATGTTAGCTAGGATGGTCTGGATCTCCTGACCTCATGATCCACCAGCCTTGGCCTCCCAAAATGCTGGGATTACAGGTGTGAGCCACCATGCCTGGCCTCACTTCTTTGAGATGTATACCCAGAAGTGGAATTGCTGGATCACATGGTAATTCTATTTTAATTTTTAGAGGGACTTCTTCACTGTTTCCACAGCTATGGCATCATTTTACATGCCACTAGCAGTGTACAGAGGTTCTGATTTTTCCATATCCTTGCCAACAACTAATCCTCATGATTGTTGTTTGCAGGGTTTTGCTTTGTTTTGCTTTTGCGGTAACAGCTCTTCTAGTGGGTGTAAAATGGTTATTTTTCTTTCACAGATGAGATGAAATGTATTGAAGTGAAAGTTTCCTGTCCTCCATTATCCTTGGCTTTTATGCTTAGCCTGCTTCATGTTTCACAATGAGACCACCTGACTATACGTTCTTTGAGGGCAGGGAGAATGTCTGTCTTATTTACTACCATTATTCAACTTCTAATATAATAGCTACTTAATACATGCTGAGTGGGTGTTTGCATAAATACAAGAATGTATGACAAAAATAAATGAATAAACAAATGAATGAGTGCATCTTAGAATCCAATAGAAAGTATTGCTAATTTTTATTTTGTAGGCCAGGCAAGCTGGAGACATTTCTAGGAATCGTAAAACCCCAAAGTTGACATGAAGGAGCTCGTTAGGTTTTTCTACTTAAAAAGCATTCGTGCCTACTACAGAAATGTTCATTGGCTTTTTACTAGTTCTAGAAACTCTTCTGAGCATTTACGAACTTATACCTCGCAAATCCTCATGATAACCCTAGCAGCTGGCTCTATATTGTAATGCTCATTAAACAGCCTCCAGTAAGAATCTTCAAATATTTTTTTAATATATTTTAAGTTCTGGGGTACATGTGCAGATCGGGCAGAATTGCTACATAGGTATACACGTGCTATGGTGGTTTTCTGCATCCATCCCCCTGTCATCTACATTAGGTATTTCTTCTAAAGTTATCCCTCTGCAATCCCCCCACCTGCTGCTCTCTCTCCCCTAGTTCCCCCCAACACTCAAACAGGCCCCAGTGTGTGATGTTCCCCTCCCTGTGTCCATGTATTCTCATTGTTCAACACCCACTTATGAGCGAGAACGTGTGGTGTTTAATTTTCTGTTCTTGTGTTAGTTTGCTGAGAATCCTCAACTCTTAGCCCATATCAAGATTGGAATCTAGGTGTGTCTGACTCTAGACATTAATCTCTTTTAGCCATCATAATATATTGTTCACTAGAAAGCCTGCATTTCATTGGCATTTTCTTAATTACTGAAAAGTAATTATGAAAAGGTTAAATTGCAATCACTGCTTTTGATGTTCCATAAACATCTTACATTAAAATTTAATCAAAAAAATAGATCAGCTTGGAATAAAAAAGCAAAATGTCAGACTAGCTTCACTTTAGAAAACCCTAAAATGTGGGTTCTGCCTTCATTTCATAGCTATCTGAAGTCTGCAATGACAAATGTGCATTATGTTTTCTCATATTAACTTTCCTCAGGTCGTTTATAGAAATGAGAGACTTACATATAGCTAAATACTTTGAAATCTGTTCTGTGATTAGTGGGACTCAGGAAAAGCTCTCTGCCTTCCACAGTTTTTCCTTATTGTCTCCACAAGAATACTTGAAATTCTCATATTATGTGCTCTTTGGGTGTAAGGATTTAAAAGCAGTGGTGAAAATGCAAATGTCATCCCAAAGAGGTGATACATTAAGCCACTATCAGCCATCAATACATTAGCAGGAATTAGTTGATTAGAAAACAAAGGATCTGGAGAGAATTAACTGTAAAAAAAAAAAAATCAGATAGTCTAGTAGGGCGGAATAAGCTGGCACATATTAAAAAAAAAATCTAGAGACAAATTTTTGGGAAAAAAAATTAGAGGTATGTTGGGACAAAAATAACGAGGAAGTGTCAGGTCAGCCACAAATGACAGGAAAGAAGCCAGGTGGGCCACTTCGGTCATATTTTTCCTTCATATCCTCCCACAAAAAGAGTTCCCAACTGGAAATGGGAGAACTTGACAAGTATCAGAAAAAAGAAACTGTAGTCCAAAATCGAGAGAGAGAGAGAGAGCCTCTAATTACCTGTGAAAAGAGCTCTCAGCAAAGGATATAGATCAGTGACAGAAATTTTAAGTTAAAAACAAAATTATGGGCGGGCGCGGTGGCTCAAGCCTGCAATCCCAGCACTTTGGGAGGCCAAGGCGGGTGGATCATGAGGTCAAGAGATCGAGACCATCCTGGTCAAAATGGTGAAACCCCGTCTCTACTAAAGATACAAAAAATTAGCTGGGCATGGTGGCGCGTGCCTGTAATCCCAGCTACTCAGGAGGCTGAGGGAGGAGAATTGCCTGAACCCAGGAGGCGGAGGTTGTGGTGAGCCAAGATTGTGCCATTGCACTCCAGCCTGGGTAACAAGAGCGAAACTTCATCTCAAAAAATATATATATACGTTCTGTGAATTCAACAACTAATATTGCTGAAAGTTGTGACTAGTGTACTAGTTTGAGTCTCCAGATCATCCAGGGTCAATGAAAATACACAGGCCAGGCACGGTGGCTCATGGCTATGGACAGATCATGAAGTCAGTAGTTTGAGACCAGCCTGGCCCACATGGTGAAACCCTGTCTCTACTAAAGGAACAAAAAATCAGCTGGGCATGGTGGTGCACTCCTGTAATTCCAGCTACTTGGGAGGCTGAGGAAGGAGAATCACTCGAACCCTGGAGGTGGAGGTTGTAGTGAGCCAATATCACACCATTGCACTCAAGCCTGGGTAACATGATGAGACTCCATGTCAAAAAAAAAAAAAAGTACACAGCTTCTCCACGTCTGTAGTCACAATGGATGGTTCCTCAGCCCTCAGCCACAAGTACAAAGACTGGGGCGACTGAAATAACTGTTTATAAAGGGGAAGAGGACCAAGACCGGAAACTACAGGCAAAACTAAGCCTGACTTTTATCTCTGGAAAAATTATAAAATGAATTCTTAAACTGATAATTTATCAACACAGTCATTAATGAAGTCATCAGGGGTTGCATTAAGAATAAGTAATTCCAGAACTAATTTCTTTTAATGGAATTGGTAGTTGACAAGATCAAGAGACTTTCATTGACTAGTAAAAATTATTGGAAAGGAAGCCCCCACCCTTATACATGCGTATATTATTTGAAATTACTACTGTAGTAAACCAGCCTGCAGGTGTGTGCCATATTCCTCAGCTCTCTTGGTGCAGAAATGGTACTGAACTGGATAGATGCTGTAACTTTACTGTGACTTTTCAGCAAGGCCTTTGGCAAAATCTGTTATGGCAAAATCTATAGTTGAACCTTAAAACTCTAAGTTCACTAGCTTTTCCTTCAATATGCATTTGTAACCCCAAGTTAAATAGACAGGGACCAAGAGGAAAGGTAAAGGAATGTGCTGCTTTTACAAAACAAAGGCACCCCTCCTCACCTGTCTCTACCTTGAAACTGGAAGGAAAAATAAGACAGAATTAGAAATGGGATGGGAAAACATGATGGGATTTCTGGTGACTGTTGTCTGGTGATGAAGAGATTGAGCACCTCCCCCTGCACTGAGACACACACATATATACATACAGATATGGATACCACACCTTCTACCACCAGCATGGATAACAGAGTGAATCTGAGTTCATTGAGGTGAAGGTGGGTGAACCGTCTTTTATAATTATTATACATTCTTTTAATGTATAAGAATTATAAACTACCCAGATTTTTTTTTTTTTTCTTTGAGACAGAGTTTCGCTCTTTTTACCCAGGCTGGAGTGCAATGGCTCAGTCTCGGCTCACCACAACCTCTACCTCCTGGATTCAAGCCATTCTCCTGCCTCAGCCTCCCGAGTAGCTGGGACTACAGGTGTGCACCACCATGCCCAGCTAATTTTTGTATTTTTAGTAGAGACAGGGTTTCACCATGTTGACCAGGATGGTCTCAATCTCTTGACCTCGTGATCCACCTGCCTTGGCCTCCCAAAGTGCTGGGAATATAGGCGTGAGCCACCGCGCCCAGCCAACTACCCAGATTTTTATGGAATAATGGTAGAAGTTGTCTCTGAGCCTTCTAAGTTGGGTGAACCATCTTTTCTAATTCTTAAAAATTACAACAAGGTATAAGAATTATAAAAGACCCAGCTCCTTTATGGAATAATGGTAGACATTGTCTCTAAAACTGCTTTATTTTAAGAAGAATTACTGGCCAGGCACAGTGGCTCATGCCTGTAATCTCAGCACTTTGGGAGACTGAGGCAGGCGGATTGCCTGAAGTCAGGAGTTCAAGCCCAGTCTGGCCAACATGGTGAAACCCCAACTCTACTAAAAATACAAAATTTAGCCAGACGTGGTGGCATGTGCCTGAAATCCCAGCTACTTGGGAGGCTGAGGCAGGAGAATTGCTTGAACCAGGGAGGTGGAGGTTGCAATGAGCTGAGATCATACCACTGCACTCCAGCCTAGGTGACAGAGCAAGACTCGGGCTCAAAAAAAAAAAAAATGTCTTAACTAAATGTTGCAAGCAGCTAGTTGGTGTATTTGTAACATAAGGATAGATTGCCAGAATCCCGGCCTCTTGGTGCAGGTATAATTATGTAAGCATCTCTGCCCAGGGAAGAAAGTATGGAGAAGGGCAGAGGGCATGGCTCTCCTTCCCACTGATGAGGCCTTCTGACATATCTTCTCCAAACTTTAGACCCTAGTCTTAACAATGATTCTTGTGGTATAAGAAGAAGTATATTTGGCCTTTGGCTCTGATTCCTGGCATAGAGCTCTCAAGATCATTAGAGCTTCCTGAGTTATAGGAATGCCTTTTCTTGGTCACAAGGAGTTTCTTTTGATCACATCTGACCTAGGGCAGAACCCCTAGAAAGCCTCAAAATGAGGCTGGTCACCAGAAAGACCAAATGATTAGAGAGTTGGCATGTTTAGCCCCACCTGTCAACTTGCTAGGGCTGGAAATTGGGCTCTGTGAAAACTCCTGAATGACAGGAGTGATCAGCTTCTGAGCTGATAAACATACAGAGGTGCTAGGTTAGTGCACACCCAGAGAAGGCATAGAGACTGTGTGTGACTACTTCCCCTGAACCCCAACATGCCTTTTCCTATGCTTCTCCTCCTTTCAGCTGTTCCTGAATGTATCCATTGTAATAAACCACTAGATATAAATAAAGTGCCTTCTGAGTTCCCTGAGATACTCTAGCAAATTATTGAATCCTAGGAGAGGGTTGTGAGAACCCATAATTTAAAGCCGGTTGGTCTGAAGTGTGGATGGCTTGGACTTACATTGGCATCTGAAGTCTTGTGGAACTGAGTCTTTACCCTGCAGGGTTTTCACTAACTTTGGGTATTTAGTATCTAAATTGTACTGAATTGTTGTATAACCAGTTGGTGTCTAGAAAGTTGAGGAGTTGTTTTACTCCCAAACTTATCCATCTTTTTGCCATCCTAATTGGCACAAACAGTTTTACTAGTTGTACAAGCCAGTGGTCCTGTTCGTCATCCTTGGCTCCCCGCTGAATCCTTCATCGGGTAAGAACCTGAACGTTTGGTGTCAGAAGTGCTGTGATTAGAGGGAGAGTTATTTTCCCTACTCTCATAATAACCTCAAACTAAACTTATCAGATTTGCAGATGACACAAACTTGAGAGGAATCACTAAGAACACTACAGAAAGGTTAAAAAGGAATTGAAAAGAAATGAAACTATCTTTGTTTAAGCTTCAATTCTACCACTAACTAGTGGGACTCAATTTTCTTATAAATGAGTAATGTTTGACTATGGGAGTTGAGTAAACTGCTCATACAACTAGGGACTAGTAAGTGACTGAAGCATATTCAGAGCCTAGATATATTTGCCTTACCTTTTAATCAGAATGTCGGAGTGGTCCACACAGGAAATGATGCGCCTGAAATAATGGAGTGGCAGTGACCAAGGAAAGAGAGTACATAGAACACATTCAGAAGACTTTAAGGTACAGTGTTCTTTGGTAAAAGCTAAAGGGAAGGGCCTGAGGAGTTCAGGGTGAAGCGAAGGATGATGATCAGGATTGCTGGCTTGGACAACTAGTAGAACTGTTCTATCAATTAGAATGGCAAAAAGAAGGATGTATGCATTTGGAAGTAAAGATTACATTCTATTATGAATATATCAAAAATGAGATTTCCGGCCAAGTGCAGTGGCTCATGCCTGTAATCCCAGTACTTTGGGAGGCTGAGGTAGGCGGATCATGAGGTCAAAATATTGAGATCATTCTGGCCAACATGGTGAAAGCCCATCTCTATTAAAACTACACAAATTAGCTGGGTGTGGTGGCAGACAGGAGAATCACTTGAACCCGGAAGGCAGAGGTTGCACTGAGCCAAGATCATGCCACTCCACCCCCTCCAAAAAAGGAGAGATTTCTTTTCAACATTCCTATGTAGACACTTTATATATAATTGGGTAAATAGGTCTAAACTTCAGAAAGAGATAATTTGGGAGAACCAATATATCATTAGCAGTGGTAACAATAGTCAAAACTGGACATGTGAATGAGAGTGGATAGAATGAGGAAATAGCATTACCAACCTAGCAGTAAGGGACAGCAGCATTAAGAAGTGGATGGAGGAGACAGAGCCACAAGTGAGACAGAAAAAGCAGGTAGAGAAGTCGGCAGAGAAGCCCAGGACACTGAGTCTATAGAAGCCACCAGAGAAGAGAGAGGGTTAAGTAGTTGCCAAGTTTGGCGAAGAAGGTTATAAAGACCCATCAAGATTACTAGAAATGTTCTCCTTTTGGCCACTGGCCAGACCTACTTCACTTCTTACCCCTCGTTCCTCTCATTTCCCAGGGAACTAACCAATGATCAGTTCTCCAGACTTTTCCAACAGCTTCCTCACTCAGGAGTGATCTCACCAGCTGCCTCAGTATCTCAGAGAGTTCCCCCATGGTCAGCTATCTTTGCTGTTCAAAACATGTTTCAAAACATGAGATTGGCATGTTTTGAGAAAGCTGTCCTCAGCTGTCCTCTCCTTATTAAGCTCTACTGTGATGTGGCTTTGGCAATAGTTAATATGGAAATACTAATAAAAGATGGAACATTGTTATTTGCTTCAAGGTAAATAAGAGTCAGTAGAGTAATAAGGCTGCTCAAATATAATGTTCACATGATCTTACCTCACATTAATGAAGAAGGATGAAGACACAGAACGTAATCACTATACTTTCTTCTACATTACTTCAACAGTATCTATTATGATGCGCTCTATTCTGGGTGCCAAACTTCGAGAAAAATTATCCATTTGGAAGATATCAAAAAGATGGCAAATGGAAAATGTTCTGTAAGTTTTTTTGTTTTTTAATGATGAAGGTATCCATTATAGCAACAAGTTGGACACATTTTCAGAAAGGAAGGCTCTTTACTGGTCTCTTCATCTTTTCTGAAAATGCAGATATTTCTACTTACACTCAGATGATGCCTGATTGACACCTGGAGAAGTTCAGTTCTGGCAATCCAAACTGTTTAGCAGGGCTTTCTGGGAAGAACAGAGAAAATAGCTGAGAAAAAAGAGAAAATAATTCTAATACAATAATTATCAGGCCAGGCACAGTGGTTCACACCTATAATCCCAGCACTTTGGGAAGCCGAAGCAGGTGGATCACAAGGTCAGGTGATCGAGACCAGCCTGACTAACACGGTGAAACCATGTTCTCTACTAAAAATACAAAAATTAGCTGTGCGTGGTGTAGCTTGCCTGTAATTCTAGCTACTCAGGAGACTGAAGCAAGAGAATCGCTTGCACCTGGGAGGTGGAGGTTGCAGTGAGCCAAGATCTTGCCACTGTACTCCAGCCTGGGTGACAGTGAGATTTAATCTCAATAATAATAATAATAATAATAATAATAATAATATCAATGTGGGTTGGTTTCTGTTTATTTACATAGATAGATTTTTCATAAATGGATTTTGATTGATGTATAGATTTGGAAAACACTGGCTTAAAAACAGGCAGGTTTCATGAAGCAGGGCCCTCTCCACAGCCTTCAATGGGCAAGGGACACAGTTTCCCAAATTTATTTGACCCTTTTTGGACTATCTTGAAGCAGTGGTATTCCCCAGAACACACATTGGGAAACTGATCTAGGAAGTGCAAAGAGAAGGAGGAGGAGGTAGCACAAGTCAACACAGATGGAAATTGTTGACTAACTGCCACGTAAAGTTCCTGTTGCAGAGAAAAAAGAAGGCATGGTGATGACTAAAGAGAGAATATTGATAAAAGGCAAAACTTGATCGTGAGAACTCTCAAGAATCTGATACTTATCTAATTCATTCACATTTTTTATATTTATTTGCATTGATGCATGGTAAGGCTAAATGAAAGACACTTTAGGAATGATAAGCATTAAAATTATAAAATAAATAAAAATGAAATAAAAATTTAGTATATTATCATTGAATTCAGTTACAGAATCTGAATTTGCTTGAGAGCTGTCTACAGAAAATGAATACTTTTAAACAACTTTCTATAATCAAAGAACCAACCACTGTTGAAGATACTAGTAGATTTTACTCAAATTTTGAAATATTGTACTTAGGCACTTTGGAGAGATTACTACGTAAACATAATTGACCTAGAAATCAGTGCATTGGGAAATTTTCTCATTTTTAATCATCCTATATAATTTTTTCAAAATAATTGGTTAATAGATTTATCCTAGTTCTTCTTTATTACCTACTTACAGACCTCTGTACAAATATTTGCTTATTAATTCCATAAATAATGTCATAAGTAATGGAAAGCACTGGTGATTTTTAGCAAATAGAAAATAGTGAAAACATAGGCAGCCATGGACTTGAGTATAAGCATAACTGTTAGGCACAGATAATAATATTTAGGCCCAGGTCATCAGTCCAGAGATGTGTGGCTACAGGGGCAAAAATAAAGCAGGGCCCTTCTTATCAAAGCAGACTTGGATCCATAGTGAGACACAGTTGCTTTCTGTACTCCAAAGCTATGAATATCTTCCAAGGGTTCATGTGCTTGAATTCCTTGAACTCAGTTTCCTACTAGAATCTATGCATTTTCATTTGTATTCCCATCTTTAGTGCCATCTGAAAGGAAGATGTGTCTAACTGTGGTCCTCTCATAGCTAATGCTTTTACTTAATCCAACCCTTCTCTTCTCCCCTTTGGTATAACTTGTGGTGTAACTGCATCTATTGCAGTTATTCTCTCTGCCTCCTCCTTCCTCTCCAACTTTTAATGGGCTCTGATTTCCCTAACTTCACAAATATGCAAACATCAAGTAAACCCCCAGTCATCCCTTGACTTTGTCTTTTCTTCACAGGAATAGACCATTTCTTCCTCCACTTTGTGGGTGAAATTATTGGAAACATAACCAGTAACTGTTGCCTGTAGTTCTTCCCTTGCCATTCATTCCTTAGGGAAGTATTCTGGCTCTTATTATCTCTAATAATAACAATAATGGAGTAACAAGCACTTATAACCATAAATGCATTCTACAGAAAATATAACTTGTCACACAGTTTCAGGAGAAGAAACTGGTTTTCTTCTCCTGAAAAATCTCGGTGGGTTTGGTTACGTCCTTTTGAAGGCAAGACTAGAAGTGAACTGATCCGTACAATTTGGAGATTCAGAAGGTAATTGGGGAAAGGAATAGCAGAGCAGGGCAGCTGAGAAGCAGCCAGAAAGATTGAGAGTAGATTACTCCCACTGCAATGTGAGTCCCTTACTGTCATTCCCAGCTCTCCGGCAAATCTAACTGAATGAAATGCATGCACTGAATAAGTACGTTTATGTGTAAAAACCAGAGAAGGACTACATTTCCATCCATATTAGTGTAAACAGAGACACATGTAGGGATATTCTCATTACATATGTATACCTCCCTTACTGTGGGTCTTATTTAATAAAAGAATGTTTCTTCAGCATTTGTTATCCAAACACTCATTTTACCTTTATGATAATCCTGCAAAGTACCATGTTATTGTCCCTATTCTGCAGATGTTGAAATGGAAGCTTAGGTAATTTAAATGGCTTCTCAGGGCTAACAGAATCAGTAAGTGTTGAGGCAGAAATTCTTATTACCTTGTACTTAGTAAGTATTCAGTTTATACTAGACTTACCTAGCTTGAGAGGCAGCTTGCATTTTAGTGAATTGGATTGTGAGTATATTCATCAACTCTTATTCATCCTAGGGTAGGATATTGTCTTAAAACTAATGTACAAGCAAGGACTCATGCTGAGTTAATTCTTCTAATAGAATAACCTAGAAATTTATTATTTTACTGTGGTGCTATCAGCACTAGTAAAAACTTTATTTGATTTCTGTTTTTCTCATTTTTGCTGCAAATGAAGAGAATAGCCTTAGGAAAGTGATTTGCCTGTCATTTGATCTTCATGAAGAAATTACACATAATTAACTTATTTCATTTTTAGTAAGCTACTAATTAGGTGATTCGTTGAGATTCCAAAGGATTAATTTTCTGGCTTCCAGCATGGAAGTAAAGAAGAATCCACTATCATAGAGAAAACAAAATCATCAGGAGTTCTTGAGCCCCCAAAGAAAATAAATGATTGAACAAAAGCATGGCATTGGGAGGCTTTAATCTGAGTATTTAAAGAGAAACACAGACTGATGAAGTCTTGTGATCAAAGCTACTGAATTAAAAGAGAAATAAATTATTTATTTGGCTGAGAGTAACATTTTTCTTTGTGATATTTATTTTTAAATTAAACCCATAATCTCTATTGTGTCATAATATTTTAGATATCACAGCATGTATTACTCTACTCCTTTATTTTTAAATTAAGCCCTATTATTCCCAATAGCTAACTTAACATTTAATACCTAAAGGTCATTGCTATACAAATGTGATGGGAAAGAAATAGCATTTAGCAGCTGTATCACATTATACCAATCAGAAAGGAAGAAATACAGAACACACAGCAGTATAAGATGGCAGCAGTGTGGTTGAGCGAGATGGACTAAGCAATTAAGTATTTTGTTGCAGGGAGTGTCTGACCCTATATTGTTTTTCTCAAATTTTCAGCTTGTATTACTTAAAATTCATGAGAACATAGAAGTGTTGAGAATTGGGACAAAACTCAGTTTATCTTGTGTGATCTTCATTTGTTGGGTAAAAAGAACACATTTCAGAAGACAAATATGCTAGCTCTCGAATACTAGGTGATGTTAGTGTTCTTAGGATAATTTTATTAGAGATTATTTACAAGCAAGACCTGAGGGGTTTGCTGCCATTGTTGTTGTCATTGTTGTTTTTAGGAATATTCACAGGGCTCACATTTCAAAGCTTAGAGTTTTGCTGCTTAATTTATTTTGTGTTTGTAGCTCACATGGAAGCAGTACCATACTTGGCACAAGAAATGCCTTTCAACAGGAGTGTAAGCACAGCTATATGCAAGTGAAGTTAAAAAACAATCCCAATAGTCCTATTCCTCATAAGACCTTAAGAAACTTAGGGTTTGGTTCAATTTATTGAGGTTTCTCACTCTTGTAGTACATGGGTGATAATAGTCAGTAGAAATTATTTGCCATCATCTACTGATGAATATTGTGGGTGGAAGAGATCTTGCAGTCCTCCTAGGATTGGTAAGAAAATAAAGGTTTGGGGAGAAGAAATCTTGCTGAAATTAGAGAACTAGTTAGTTGCAGAGCTATGATTAGAATCTGGGACATCAAACGTCTAGTTCAGTTCTCTTTCCGCTGCTCCCTCAATGGAGCAGTGGAGGACCCAACTAGTGATTACCTCTTCATTTATTAAAGAGTAAGACTATGGTACTATTGTTAATAGCCATCTACAATTCTCTAAAACTCTATGGAAAATTTCACTGGAATTTTATGTAAAAACATGAAATTTCCCTCTCAATTCAAAAGTGACATTTGCAGAATTTTATAATTAAATGTCATGTCCACGTTATCAGCCAAGTTTGGTCCCCCATTGGCTTTTTTTTTTTTAACCAAAATGTCCTGTATATACTGCAGAAGATAGGGAAAATTATTAATTGGGGAAATGGTAATAAAATATTATAACTTTTATTTGTATACAATTTTATTATATATGTATATGTCAAATTATAGCTATAGTAATTACATTATTTAATGTAATTTTCAAATGAAAGTGTTAGTGGTTGCGGAGCAGGTTCATCATGGACTCGTATCCATCCCAGGGGAGGGCTCTAAATATCTTACCAATATCATACACTGTTATCAGTCCACCCGCATGAGTTAAGAGAGATAAAATACTTACACAACAATTTAAGTGCAGCAATTTTATTACTCACAGATAGGCAGCAAAGGACAAGGGAAGCTTAGGGTGCATGGTTAGCCAGTCCCCCAAGGCACAGGAAAACTGCCAGGGGAAGATGAAGTCTCATGTGTGCATATTCAGTGTTGCACTGCAGCTGAGGGCTCCCCAAAGCAAATATACTTCCCTGGATTTTATACCCAGGGGCACTGGAATTGCTGAGCTAAAGCATTTCAGGACACCCTGTTCTGGGAAGTATGGGAACAGGGTTCCAGGCTATTCCTTCTTTTCTTCAATGTTGCATTTCCAATGTGTTCTGCAATTACTCTGAGAATGACAAGTGAGAAAGGAGCCATCTGGGGACCTGTCCTGCATTGCTATGTGTCTTTTAAGTTATGGTATTTCAGTATTTAAAGAATTTGAACAATATCCTAAAACCACCTTTAGAAAGTAAGCCATAGTCATGAAAAGGAATGATTCTAAGGTCTCTACAAATTGTCATCTACAAAATACCACATAGTCTCCATTACAATTCCTTTGTTTTTCTATCATTGATTCTTCTCACGATAAAACAATTCATATTTAAACCCTCTGTCATTTCTAGAATGAGCTTGTTCATTATGTCTGAAGATTTACATGCAGTATTCAAAGTCTTCAAGGTGGCGCCAATTATTATTCACTTTGAGTATTGGAATAAAAGAAAAATAACTCTGGTCATAAGTAAAATGTCCCTAAATAGTTGAGCCCTGACCTTATTGATAAAATTTTTAAATTTGCATGTCAGTAGAACTGACCTTGACTGATAACATTTGATGGGGCACTGCACCTGAGTGGTTAGAATTTTTGATTTTATATTTAGTCTGGAAAAGATGAATAGGCTACTGTATTAGTCCATTCTCACATTGTTTAAAGGAAATGCCTGAGACTGGGTAATTTCTAAAGAAAGGAGGTTTAATTGACTCACAGTTCTGCATGGCTGGGGAGGCCTCAGGAAACTTAAAATCACGGTGGAAGGCAACTCTTCACAGGATGGCAGGAGAGAGAGAATGAGTGCCAGGGGAAATGCCAGGCACTGATAAAAAACCATCAGAGCTTGTGAGGACTCACTCACTATCACAAGAACAGCACAGGGGAAACTGCCTCCATGATTCAGTTACTTCCCATCAGGTCCCTCCCATGACATACGGGGATTCTAGGGTTTACAATTCAAGATGAGATTTGGGTAGGGACTCAGCCAAACCACATCAGGTCCCTCCCATGACATATGGGGATTCTAGGGTTTACAATTCAAGATGAGATTTGGGTAGGGACTCAGCCAAACCACATCAGCTATGAAGTCTAAATATCATATTCTTTAAAGGTAACTTACCCCCTGTAATTCCATTTATCACTCTCTGATTGGGTGTGTGTTCTGTGTAGTGCTAGACATATGGCCATAATTTTTATGTAATTTTCAAATCACATTGCTTGCTTTACAGGATGCTTACTGATTAGAAGTATTGTGATCCCATCTCTAAAACAAGATATTAAACTAGTTTGGAATTTCACAACATGTTATAGGCACCAGTCTTAAAACTGACTCTAGTGTGATTTGTGTGCAGAGGATGATATAAATGTGAAATTGTTAGCCTAAGTATTTATTTTCCTCACTGTAAAAATTCACAGAACTAAATTAAATTAGAGTGATTGTCTTAGTCACCTTTAAAGAGCAAGGGCAGTCTATACTGATTTTTTAAAACTAGATATAGAACATAAGAAGAAAGTGTGCTCTTTATTTTATTGTTAAGTAAATGCCCTGGTGGTTGTTAATAAGGCAGAGAGAAGTGGTTTTAGTTACACAACTGTTAGAATTTAAGTAGTATATTATTAAAGTCTATTAGATCATCATACTCCTTTTCAAATGTTTAACAGTAAGATTTCAAATCAAATTTAAACTGAAAATGTTACAGAGAATAACTAAAACATTTTAGGAGACTTTTTCCATATTAATTAGCATGTTAAATCAGCCTTTCAGACTACAGGAAAAGAAACTCTATAAAATTATATTTTTATTAAATGAGAAGTAAAAATTCTGCAATTATTAGCATTTGCTAATGTGTATACACATGTGTATGTAGATATATAGAAAGTGTGGAAGGACACAGGCCAAACAGCAAATGGAGATTTCTGAAGAGGGCTAGGGAAAGGGAAGGCAATGTTTGCCTTTCATGCTTCTGTATTATTTGAAAACTTTTTCATGTACCACTTATTTAATTAAAAATTAATAAATAAAATCATCTTGATGAAATAAGGTACTTGTATCTGTATTTTAAATATATTTATTGATAATACAAAGTGCTTCATATAAACAATACTATTATCACTGAAATATCTACTTTGACAAATTTTGAAGTCACATTGATTGTTTTTAAATAATGTTATATTTGTTATTTATAAACAGTAACTATTCGTATTGATGTGGTTTGTATGATTTGCTTCCAAAAAAAAAAAAGATATTAAAATGTAATCTCCTATATGTCAGTGTTGAGAGGTGGAGCTTAGTGGAAGATTTTGGGGGCATAGTCAAAGATTTTTGGATCCATGAGGGCAATTTCCTCATGACTAAGTCACCCTTCTCTGGGGGTGAGTGGATTCCCTCCTGTAGGAATGAATCAGTTCCCTTGACAGTAGGTAATTCTAATGAATCTGGCTTCCTCTCTCATTATGTAAATTCTTTGTACATACCAACTCCTCTTCAGCTTTCCACCGTGAGTGGAAGCAGCATGAGGCCCTCACCAGACACAGCTGCCCAGTCTTAAACTTTGCAGTCACCAGAATCTATGAACCAAATAAACTTTTCCCTCATAAATTACTCAGCCTCACATATTCCGTTATTGTAGCACTAAACAAATTAAGATGGGTATTAAAAATAAAACATTCATATGTTCATGCTGTAAAAATTATAAAAGGAAAAAATGTATGTATACAGAAATATGAGATTAATCAAAGCAAGAGGATTTTTTTTCCTTCGGAATGTAATAATAGTCATTTAATGAGTTTATTCCAAGTTTTACTTCTCTAAAATCAAACAGTAGGTCCAATGAATGTAATTTGATTGGCATATCCTCAGAATAAATTTGCCCATTAGAGAACATTGTAGGGGTATCAGTAAATTGTCCAAAGAGGTCATAATAAGTGGAAAGCCCTAAATTTGAACTCAATCAGCTTAGCTTTGAAGCTCTTGCTCTCTCTTTCAGATAAAACCCCCTGCACTGCAATCATAAGTGCTGGACTTTTCAGGTCCAACTAATCGACCACATTCACCCTGTCACCAATGGCACTGGACACATTCTGATTCCACTCTTTCTATTTCTCTTTGGCTAATATATCCTTTTCTTACCTGCATTTATATAAGAGATAAAGATACTCTCCAGTAATATCTTTAACCTGAAGGTATAGAAAGCATTCTGTGTATCCATTATGTTTGAATCTCACATACAGCTTGTCAAAGGGCAGCTTCTCATACTTCTAAGTTTAAGGATATCTGCTCACTGGTCCCCTCACTTACAACAAGGCTGTCCTCTTAATATATGTTAGAAAGGAGTAATATTTTAGGACAGATATGTTTCCTTTATGTAAAATGTTGCATTTCTAAATCACACAATACACACCCTCACCCCCAAGCAATTTCAATTATAGGAAGCTCTCCTATAGATGATTTTCTGTGCTTTTTATTTTTATATCCTGTAGAAATAAACTTCAAACACATAATCTCATTGGTTCAGCTATTATCCAAGCTTCTAGATGCTACATTTGCACATACTAAGCAATTTATCTTGGTCGTGGGCATGTTCAACTCATCTCCTCATAATATCTTTTGCATTTGCAGAAGTAGGAGCTCCTTGTCAAACTCTAGCCATTAAACAATCTTCTGTTCTAAAAACAATGACACATTTTGTCATTTTAACAAATAATAGTAATTGTTCATTTCCTTTCATATATTTAAATGTGGATAAAGTTTAAACTACAATTTCACACTATTTTTCAACACTCCTTCCACATTATTGACAGTCCAGGTATGATATAGCATATAATCATTATCTTTTCAACTATTGTCTAAATACTGCCTGCTCTGTCTGAAATGTCCTCCTATATATCTCCTGAGGTTCAGTTTTGATGCCTCACTTTCTATGACCTTTCTCTCCCCAGCTCTCCTCAGCTTTCACTGCTAGATGCTTCTCCCTCTAGGTTTACATAAGAATTTGTTCATATTTCTATTAACGTATTTATTATACTACTTGACATTAGTTATAGAACTGCCTGTCTCTTCCAGCATAGCATATATATATGCATTTATATGTCTTTTCCATCATATATACTGTCTGTTCCAGAATATATGCCCATTGGAGAACATTGTAAAGATACCTACAACATAGATATATACTATGCTGGAAGAGACAGGCAGTTCTATAACTAGTCTCAAATAGTATAATAAATATGTTAATAGAAATATGAACAAATTCATATATATGTATGTATATATACACATATATACATATATATATATATATACACACACACACATACATACATACATACAGAGAGAGGGAGAGAGAGAGAGAGAGAGAGAGAGAGTGGGTGTGCAAGAGCTGTAGTTTCTGGGGAGAATATCTGCTCCACTGCAGCCATATAAAAACTGTATGTAGAATGAATAAATTGATTAAAAATGAGAATTTGGTTGAATTTCTCATGAACTTTTCATAACTACACTTACTGAAGTTGATACAACATGGTCTTCAAGAGCCTGAGGTTTCGGAATCAGAAAATATCTTATATGAACTTAGACTTTTATTAGCAGTGAGAACTTGTCTAAGACTTGTTAGGTTGATCTTGATCAGTAGCATCTGGTAATTTTTTTTAAAAAAAAATACAACTCCCACCTCAAACCCCACAAGTTTCTAATCTAGGCTATCACACACACGCGCGCGCACACACACACACACACACACACACTGCAACAAATCTAAATAGAAAAAATAATTATTCATCTTAAAAGTCGACTTGCATAAGAGTTGAGCATTAAATATATGCATTAAGAGCTGTCTTAATCAGTTTGGGTTGCTATAAATTGCCATAGGCTGTGAGGCTTAAACATCAAACATTTATTTCTCACAGTTTTGGAGGCTAGAAATCCAAGATCAGAGCACCAGCATGGTGGAGTTCTTGATGAGGGTCCTCCTTACTGGTTTCCAGATGGCCAACTTCTTACTGTGTTTTCACATGTCTGAGAGAGACCAGAAGCTTGCTGGTATCTCTTCTACTAAGGACACTAATCCCACCATGAAGGCTACACTCTCATAACCTAATTATCTTTCCAAAAGTCCCAACTACAAATCCCATCACATTTGGGATTTGGGTTTCAACGTATGAATTCAATTCATAGCAAGAGCAGAATGTAAATAATGGTCATTGAGCATGCAGTATTTGCCAACTTATAAAGCTTCTAGTGAATTTAAAGACATACATTTGAGTTTTGTTTCATCAAAGAAAAGTATCTATCTATAAATGAATGTCAGCTATAAAAACATTTGTTTATGATCTGTCATTTCCACTTAATGACAATAATGTTACATTACTTCCATACTGCTTTTATTCTTTTCAAGGCGATTTCACCGACATTATCTCATTTTTCAACCAGCTGCCAGTTTAATGTCAGAAATGTTTCCAAGCTTCTATTTATATTTGGTTAAGAAGATTCTATACTTATATGTGGTTACACATGAAACATATATTAACTTCAGCACACCAAATCAGTGAAACCCCTAGCAATTTCAACTGTGCTCATCCAAGGACAAAATTAGGTTTAAGATCTAACCCAGGTGGCCTAATAAAATATGAATAACTTGTTTACCTGAGAGAAGCAGGGACAAAAAGAGACAATCATAAATACAAGCCACTACAGAACAGTAATAAAATGTGACCCTAAAAATAATAATAAATGCTGACCCTCTGGAATAAAACTAAGAAAAGGAAAAACAAAATTAAGGGTTCTCCCAAAGTAGATAAACAATTCATGAATAAATGAGTCTCTCCATTGCATTTCTTCCTTTATATATGTGATACATATATGTAAAGTGATCATACATATATATGTATATGTGTATATATATATATATACATACATATGTATATATCACTTTTTTCCACTGGTCATAACATTTTTATCTTAATAATTTGCTTGTCTGTCTACTATTCTAATATGTTAAAACCTTATACACCTTTGATTCTGCCATTGATTAGCATTGCCCAACTCTTAAGCAGATTAGGCAATCAATACATGTTTGTTGAATTGCATTGAACTTTTAAGCAAGGGTAAAATTATGCCAACAAGAACCCTACATATTGTTTCCCAAATGGTAAGCAGTTCAACCAAAGAGAAAAAGGTGAAACAGATCATTTTCTTTGCTGCTGTTATTCATAACAGTCAAATACAGCTTAATGTGTTTTTTATTCAATATAAAATATAGTTGTCCTAGCCATAATCGTAGTCTTGTGCTAAATATATTATTTATGATATATAATTATGATGAGTAGCTTACTTTGTAAAGAAGATGTAGTGATGTTAGCAGTAAGAGTGAAATTGGCCATTTCCCCCTCATAAAGCTGTGTCTTCCCCGAGCAATAACATACAGCTTTGCAAGTGGCATATGTGGATAAAAAGATGAATTGCCCACTATCTTGGAGCCTCATTTTAATATTTAATTTTACTTTGGGCACATCCTGATACACTAGAGAAAGCCTTTATTTACTTTTATTTTCCAGCATTAATTTTGTTGCTCTGAAATATACCAAGTACTTTACTAAGTGTTAAATTGGTTTTAATATTGTGAATATAATTTTATGAATTTTTGAGTTTTAATTTTATGAATGAGTTTATAGTACCAAAGTCTCAGTGATGCAATGATAATAATGAATTTGAACCTGACTCTCCCTTTTTCAGCAAAATATGGTGGGTGGGTGACATGCCATTTCATTAATTTCCATTCACTAGGTTAATTCTCTCGGTTATTCTCATGTGAGTATGTGTCTCTGCATCACTGGGAGCACATAAATGGGGGCGTCAAAACTACAGGCCACAGTTTCAAACTGTCCTAAAGTGACTAGATTTAAAGATCAGGACCAGTCATTTGGAGATTAAATGAAGAATGCTGACAATTATTTATTATCTATGACCTGCCAGGCATCATGTCAGATATATCACATATTCTCTCATTTACTCTTCAAATCAACACTGATGTTCATATTTTACAGATTATTTGCTGAGGCTAAGGGAGCTTAAGCGACTTTGAAAAGATATCATAGCTAAAAAATGTCAGAGATGAGACTGAGTCTCAAAACTGTGATTTTAAAGCCTGTGCCTTTCCACTGACTCCATAGAATGAGCAGTTGTCGGTAGCATTGATTTAGAATCATCAAGCAGTCATTTTGTCTCACCATTTTATCCGATCACCCAAAATTCTACCCACACAGCTCTATTTTAGCGAAAGACTCTAAATGATATTAAAATGCAGACAAGATACCGTGAATGATAACATTTAAGGTCAGTCGTTTTCTTCTTAGGCTGACCAAAAGCTGAGAAAATAAATTGAGCTGGCTGATTAGGCAGAGGTAACATTAGGAAAAAAATGTTTAGAAAACTCAAAAGACAGACTTTAACTGCATCATAATTTTACTCTAGGCTGTTGTTATTGCTGCCCTTCAGAGAAGCTTGTGTAACACAGGAATATTAAGTGAACTGAATGATCTGAAAGGTAGATATCAAATGTGCTGTTAGAAGGTCTTTATATACAGATAGTAAAACCCCCATGATAAAACTCTTGTATATACTTTAGCATTGTTCAAATGATTGATCACTTTATGACATGATTTCTTTTTTCTGTTTTTGGCACCAGGCTGTAGTGCAGTGGCACAATCTCTGTTCACTGCAATCTCCGCCTCCTGGGTTCAAGCGATTCTCCTGCCTCAGCCTCCTGAGTAGCTGGGACTACAGGCGCACGCCACCATGCCCAGCTAATTTTTGTATTTTTAGTAGAGACGGAGTTTCCCCATGTTGGTCAGGATGATCTCGATCTCTTCACCTCATGATCCACTATGAGATGAATTTTAATAATATGTGTGAAATCAGTTTTCTCCTACTTGTCTCCATTCTTTAAAGTTTGATGGCATCCATTATCCTTCTATATTATTATTGTTGATATTTTTGAAAATTAGGGGAATTTTTTTTAAATAAAGCTACATTAGGATCAAAATATTTCACATATCGTCTGATTCCTCTGTTGACCTCTAAGTGATGATCACGTAGCTGACAGATGATAGCCCTGTATATCCAAGTCAACATCTCTTTGCTTTATACGTGTCATGTAGCTTTTCATTTTGTGACTATAATTAACGTAACAAAATTACCTAAGGACCCAGGTTATTACCATATAAAAATTTCAGGAAAACTATATGTCCTTTTCTAGTTTGACATGTTTGTGTTTTTATACACTTCTTGGTGTATATGTAACATTTAAATATGTGCCGTGGGTTTGTGAGCCAACAGTCATAATGCATCCAGAAAGTTTCCAGTGGCAGATATAAATACAGAGCTGTCATACTTATACTGAATTATAAAACGACTGAAAACAATGAAAACTTGTATATTCTGAGTGTGTGGTATGTTAAACCCACACAATTTTGTCATGTTTACTTTTATTTTTACTCATTTGACAGCAGGAAGAAAAAATACTCTGCTTAAATCTGTTTAATAAGATAGTTTTAAACTTTACAAATTTTTGTAAAAGCTTACATAAATTCCCTTTGCTCTTAATTGATTGAAAATGGAATTCTTTAGTCACACATAGGTAATTATAAAATGAATGTCCTTCCATTAACATATGCTTCCTTGTTTGGATCAAATACAGGTCTTCGCACTTGTAGACATTTCCTTTACTTGTTGTTGAATTTCTGAAGTGAGTGTTACGTTTATGTATTCAATTATATGGCATGTTCAACACAGAAGTTTTCACCCAACTGCAAGACTTTATTTTGCTGAGTTAAAATACTTGGCTAACATATGTTTGCCAAAGATAAGGTGCCTATTTAAAACCTGATGTTCAAAAAAGCTGGTCAGTGATAGTTCTATCTCATTCAAGACAATATATGCTTTCTCCCTTTTTCTTTTTTTCCTTCAGCAGAGTTAATATAGAGGAACTATATTCAAATCATTTGTAATACTTTGGAATTACATTTAAATTTACTACTGTATTTCCATGTTTGAATGTCAGAGAGAGTATAGGAACATCATATAGTTATTTTGTATCGAGCATCTAGAATCTAACCTGCAAAGAGATGGTGATTTTAAGCATCCTGTGTATTCCTATATGCTTAAGGTCAAGCTTAATTAATTAATAAGCCACAATTAATGGGTTAATTTTTTAACCATTAATTTTAAGAAATTTGAAAGAAATGTTTTTGACAGCTATAAAACTACTTCATTTCTACAAAGGAAAACTAAATATGACATTGTAAATACTGTTCCAAACTTATTTTTAACTGTTTCCCACAATTGAAGATCTTCAAGCATCAAAGTTTATTCATCCCTTTTGTTAATCCTTTTCTTGCTGGCTGTGTTCATCAATCATTGCCTTTCCCATAAAATATATTAAATGCATAAGGGATCTAACAACTTACATAGAAATGAGGTGTGTGAATGTGGTGAAGAGAGAATTGAGGAATGTTCAATTATAATTTTTTTCATTATGTTACCTTTAGCTCCAAAACCTCGGAGACTACCACAATTTACACAAGAAATTTCAAAATTTATAGATGACATTTTGTTTCTTCTTTTTATTTATTAAATTTTCAACCTTTGGCAAGTGGACCTAGACTTCCTTTTGAACTTTACATAGACATTTTCAAATTATCTTTCAAACCTTATTTCCCATTTGCTCCACTGCTCCATTGCTGTACCATTGCTTTGATAACTTTTTCTCAAACATGTTATTCTTAGATCTGTTTTTACTTGGTTGTAATCACTACTATTCTCCTAAAAATAATATATCTATTCATTATGATATTAACAAAATTACTAAGCATTGAGGATATAAAAATGAAGAAAACATGATTCCCTACATGGAGAAGCCCATTGTCTAGTGGAAGAGATATAATTACAGAATCAAGGCACTAGGGTAAAAAAACTTACCTGTTTTCAGATTTTGATGATCAACAAATCATTGGTCCTTTATAAGAATAAAGGTAGCTATTCCACAGTAAAAAATAAGTATGAGCCATTCATGGAAGTCATCTTCCCTTGACGGTAATCTTGGTCAGTGGACTTGTTTGCAAACCTGAAAGAGAGCTTGTGTTAGGATAAAACATACTGAAGACAATGAGTGGAAAGTTGTGAAGAACTTGATTTCTATACGATACTGATGGGCACCTGAGACTACCCTACCTCTGTAATTCCTCTTATGTAAGAGAGAGAGAGAGAGAGAGAGAGAGAGAGAGAGAGTGTGTGTGTAGTGTTTAGCCCAATTTATCAAAGTATTCTTTTACTTGGATCTAAAAGTTTCCTAAGTTACATAAGTACCATTAAAAATAGTCAGATACTACCAAAAGCAACCTACAGATTCAATGTAATCTTCTATCAAAATATGAATTACATTCCTCACAGTAATTGAAAAAAAATTCTAATATGTGTGTGGGATCACAAAAGACCCAGAATAACCAAAGCAATCCTAAGCAAAAAGAAAAATGCCAGAGGATTTCTATTACTGACTGCAAAATATACTACAAAGCTGTAGTAACCAAACCAGCACAGTACCAGCATTAAAACAGATACATAGACTAATGAAACAGAATAGAAAACTTAGAAATTAATCTACATAACTGTACAGCCAACTGATTTTTGACAAAGGTACCAAGAACACTCATGGGGAAAGGGTAGTCCCTTCAATAAATGGTGCTGGAAAAACTGGATATCCATATGCAAAACAATGAAACTTGATCTCTACCTATCACAAAATCAACTTTAAATGGATCAAAAATCTAAATTTAATACCCAAAATAATAAAACTGCTAGAAGAAGACATAGAGGAAATGCTTCAGGACATCAGTCTGGGAAAATATTTTATAGATAAGGCCTCAAAAGCACAGGTAACAAAAGCAAAATGGGATTATATCACACTACAAATCTTCTGCACAACAAAGGAAATAATCAACAGAGTAAAAGCCTACAGAATGAAAGAAAACATTTTCCACCTACTTATTAGAGGATTAATAACCAGAATATAAAAGGAATTAAAGCATCTCAAAAACAAAAATATATTTTAAAATGGGCAAATGATCTGAACAAACATTTCTAAGAAGACATACAAATGGCAAAAAAAAAAAATGCTCAACATCACTAATTATCAGGAAAATGCAAATCAAAAATCACAATAAGTTATTATCTCACCATCAGTAGGAGGCTGCTATTAAAAAGATGAAAAATAACAGGTGTTCACATGCCTGAAGAGAAATGGGAACTCTTGTATGCTGTTGGTGGGAATATAAACTAGTACAGCTTCTCCGGAAAAAAGTATGGAGGTCCTCAAAAAACTACAAATGGCACTACTGTATGATCCAGCAACCCCACTAATGGGCACTTATCCAAAGGAAAGGAAATCATCATAGCAAAGAGATATCTACACCCCTATGTTTATTGCAGCACTATTCATGGTAACCAAGATAAGGAATCAACCCAGGTGTCCAACAACAAATAAATGGGTTAAAAAAATGTGGTGTGCATACACACACACACACACACACACACACACACACACACACACACAGTGGAATACCGTTCACCTATTAAAAAGAATGAAACCCTGTCATTTGTGGCAACATTTATGGAACTGGAGGACACTATGTAAGGTTAAAACAGGAATAGAAAGTTAAACAGCACATGTTCTCACTCATATGAGCAAGCTTAAAAATGCTGATGTCATAGAAGTGAAAAGTAAAGCAGAAGATACTAGAGGCTGGAAACAGTAGAGGGAAGGGAAGGTAGAGAAAAAATTGCTAAAGGATACAAAATTACAGCTATGTAGGAAGAGTAAGTTCTAGTGTTATATAACACTGTAGGATAACAGTAGTAGTTTCTAATAGCTAAAAAGAGGCTATTGAACATTCTTAACACAAAAGATGAATTTGAGATGATTAATATGCTAATTTTCCTAATCTGATCAGTATATATGTATTGAAACATCACTGTGTACTTCACGAATAGGTACAATTATTATTTGTCAATTAAAAGTAAAATTTAAAAATGGAAATATGAAAACAAAAGACACTGTTAGCTTAAATATGAAGGGATCTGAATTTTTGAAAAGCAAAAGTAGATAAAACTGAGATTTTCAGCTCTAAAAATGTACTTTTCATGAGTTAAACAATATTTTTTCACTGCTTGTGATTTTTAAATTGTAATAATAATGACATAAATGTCTGCTATTTTGTAGGGTGATCTTTATTAAATTTATGACATTTGGATTCCATAATAAACTTGCAAGGTAGATAGAAAAAATATATATAATATTCCAAATTAAATGAGAAAATTGATAATCCTAGAAATGTATGGCTTTTGTAAAAATCAAATAACATTATTGTCCAGATAGCCTACATTTCATTTTCTATAAGAACTCTTCCCATTTGTCTATCTGCCATACTTCTTATTGGAACTCAGAGCTGATATAATAATTCTGATGGTTTTAAAACTGTCTGTGAACACATGTACCCTACCATCTGGTGAGGTAAAAGGTTGGAAATCATTAATAAATGATATTCCCATTAACAAAATAAACATCATTGAAGACATATGTTGAGAAACGGGAAGGAGTTGGTGGATCAAGAGAGAGAACACTTTTTGCCCTCTGTCCCTATTGACGATTCCATTTTATGGTCTGGCTATTGTTTCACAGTTACCATTACTATCTGGAAAGAAAGATTATCTCACATGCCTGGGCACTTACAATTATTGAAACATTTTTTTGCGTATATAATGAACAAATTTATAAGTTATAACATTCCAGTTATGTTTCTAATATGAAGGATATTCATTTGCAAGCGTAGGGCCTTTGCCTTGATTATAGATGTTAGAACAAAATATGTGAGAGGTGTTATAGAAATAATGAAGTATAAATTTACATGTATTTTATTTAGTAACAGTCAGTAGATTTTTAAAGACTTGAATAAAACAAGCAAATACAACTTTGTACAGAATTCTTTAGTGCATTTGCTAATTTCTCCTCTCTGATGTGAATATAACATAAGATTTAGAAATTCACCTCCAATAGAACATGTTTACTTACAACGTGAAATAGTTTATGTTGTATCAACTTAAACTTTCCTAATCCTGGAGTCTGTGTAATTTCCCTCTAAGTGAAACATGGTTTTTGACAAATATACTTTCATACACTTTATAGTTCTCATTTACCATAAATAATATATGTTTCTTTAATAAGATTGAGAAATATTCAACTCTCAATGAGACAAAATTCTATGTATTCAAAATAAAATTTAATTGAACATTAGAATTATTGTCTAGTTCTCTCTCTCTCTCTCTCTCTCTCTCTCTCTCTCTCTCTCTCTCTCTCTCTCTCTCTCTGTGTGTGTGTGTGTGTGTGTGTGTGTGTGTGTGAGAGAGAGAGAGAGAGAGAGAGAGAGAGAGAGAGAGAGAGAAGCTGTTTTTCCTGATGTTTGTGAAATCAGTGAGTTTTTCTGCTAGTGAACATTAGTTTCTCCCTTCAATGCTGCCTTACAATATCCTATTATTAGTATAAAATATGCATTCAGTAGAGAAAACAGTACATTTCTGATATCAGACTTAAACAAAACACTGTTTTTATTGTTGTTTTAAAAACCAAACTTGTACACCTGTGCACTGAAAACAGAAAATATTTGCTCTAGTCCATGTGCCTGGACCCCAAAGCATTTTAAAGTATCTAAAAAAATTTAATTTTATAAATTAAGCTTTATAAATTGACTTTATTGACCAATACCAATATGTCTTTTTAACTTTAGAAAACCCCTCATAAATAACAAATATGATCATTTTCATATGGCTTTTATCTAATGGAAACTGATTTTTTTAATAAAAAAAGGAATGAAAAGTTTTATTTTTTTTATAAAAAGGAAAGAAAAGTTTTATTAATTTGAGCACTCAGTTAAACCAATGTTTTTAAGCAATCTATCTTTTAAGTCCGTGATTATCTTTGGCTTTATACCAAGAACTTCAGTCTTCTCTTCTTTGCAGTGTTTTAAAATGTATTTGGTTGGGTAAAAGTCACTGTTTTTAGGTTTCAAAATGTTTCTACAATATATTGAGCCTGAAAGATAGTAATTTAAGATTTGAGAGCTAATTTTAAACCTGATGTAGAAAATAAAAACATTTAAGCTTATAGATATTTTTATATATAATACTAATTCCTAAATATAATAAGCATAGACAACAGTTTATTATGTTTATATGCAGCTCCTGGAATAATCCTAGAACAATGCATAATTTATTTTAAAAAATAGGGAATAGGAAAGAATGAAAGGAGAGAAAAATAGCATTTGAGAGTTCTGAGAATTTCGCAATAATAACTGTTACAAAGTTTAAATGATAAATTATTCTTAAACGGTATATTTTTCCTATGTTTATTATACATAACAGTATTCCTTTGTATTTCTGTAATTAACATTTCTCTAGAGAACAGTGTTAAATATATATTTATTAGAGTCTAAATTCTAGTTCATAATGTGTAAATTCCAAGCAAGCTTACCTTAATTCAGCAGTTTCTAAACTCATGATTTTCTCCCTCCTTTATAAATATGTTCATCAGTAATTTGTATTGATGCAGTAGACCTCCAAGCAAGCATCTCAGAGTGTTCCATCACAAAGAATTATTAAAAGGAAAGCTTCAAAGCTAAATCTTCAGTGTAGCTAAAAAGCAGATAAAGGGTACGTAAATCTGATTCCCCAAGACAAGGAGTTCTTATAAATTAAGGGCAAATAGGCAAGTGATTAGGCAACATGTGATTTAAGGTGAAAATCTTCTTTCAATGGTTGTGAATAAATCCCCTTTAAAGACATTATGTTGTGTTCACTAAATTAAAATGTGCCAATTCTTCAGTGATCAATGACAATTTGTTTTGCTTTAATTTAATTAGCTGATGAAACAAATGAATAAACAGCATCAGCTAAGGTCATCTGCTCTACCTGTTGCTTCAGGTTAACAGGTATCTCATTCGCAGATTCCTTAGCTCTGAGAAATTTGACGGATATGACTCAAGGAAATAAAAATATTTGAAATATATATAATCTGTAACAAAGATAATGTTGGTTTAATGTAAAAGCAATTCAGCAAGTCTGAAATTACTGTGTCTGCAATGACTATAATGTAACAAATAGAAATAATTTATAATACTGTGTTCTCTGTCAATTGTATTTTAACACTTTTGAGATATGGCAGAGGATCTTGCTTCCCACAGGACTAATAATACACATTTCATCTAAGTCCTAATTTTAATTAACTGCTCTTGTAAGATAGTTTTTTCTTCTATTAAACCTAATCATAGTTGTTATTTTACTGGCATATTAAATAAAAGTTGTTCCCATTTCACCTATTTTGAAGTTACAGGTTATAGTTTAAAAATATTCTTGAACTAGCTCTATAGTTCTTAGAAGCTGTTCAGGGACTTCACATACTATATGTGGAAGTAAATTACTAATTGGTGCTATACTTTATGTTCCTGACACATTCAAATAGCTTTATCAATTCAGTGCACTTTCTCTCTCTTAAGAACATGAGACCCTTCACCATGGTAGTATTCTCATTATTAATTTATTTTGCCTGCTATATTGTCTGTTAGTGAGTTATCCTGTTTCAAGAGCAACAGTATATTTTATTCACATGGAAAAAATTTAAAAACAGGCAGTAGATACATAGATAATATTATTCTTAGCCATTGGCGTGCTAAATAATAGTATTGCCAACAGCAGTTCGCTCTGCACAGCTTGACCCAATAGATGAAAATATTGGTCTATGAATCTGATACTTAAACTTTACTGATAAGACTGGGTTATTTAAAACCCAATGTTTGGTCTTTTGAATTTTTCTCTATAGTAGTTGGTCATTCATGTAAAGTCAGATACTATAAACCACAATTCTGTTTCAGCATGTAGAATTCTTTTATTATTATTATTATTATACTTTAAGTTCTGGAATACATGTGCAGAATATGCAGATTTGTTACATAGGTATACACGTGTTATGGTGGTTTACTGCACCCATCAACGCATCACCCACATTAGGTATTTATCCTAATGCTATCCCTGCCCTACACCTTCCATTCCCTGATAGGCCCCGGTGTGTGATGTTCCCCTCCCTGTGTCCATGTGTTCTCATTGTTCAACTTCCACTTATGACTGAGAACATGTGGTATTTGGTTTTCTGTTCCTTTGTTAGTTTGCTAAGAATGATGGTTTCCAGCTTCATCCATGTCCCTGCAAAGGACATGAACTCATCCTTTTTATGACTGCATGGTATTCCATTGTGTATATGTGTCACATTTTCTTTATCCAGTGTAGGATTGATGAGTGTTTGGGTTGGTTCCAAGTTTTTGCTATTATAAATAGTGCCACAATAAACATACGTGTGCATGTGTCTTTATAGTAAAATGATTTATAATCCTTTAGGTATATACCCAGTAATGGGATTGTTGGGTTAAATGGTATTTCTGTTTCTAGATCCTTGAGGGATCACCACACTGTCTTCCATAATGGTTGAACTAATTTACACTCCTACCAACAGTGTAAAAGCATTCCTATTTCTCCACATCTTCTCCAGCATCTGTTGTTTCCTGACTTTGTAATGATCGCCATTCTAACTGGCATGATATGGTATCCCATTGTCAGTTTGATTTGCACTTCTCTAATGACCAGTGATGAAGAGCTTTTTTTCATAAGTTTCTTGGATACATAAATGTTGTCTTTGGAGAAGTGTCTTTTTATATCCTTTGCCCACTTTTTATGTTTTTTTTTTCTTGTAAATTTGTTTAAGTTCCCTGTCATTTCTGGATATTAGTCTTTTGTCAGATGGATAGATTGCAAAAATGGTCTCCCATACTGTAGGTTGCCTGTTTACTCTGATGATAGTTTTTGTGCAGTGCAGAAATTCTTCGGTTTAATTAGATTCCATTTGTCAATTTGGGTTTTTGTTGCCATTGCTTTTGGTGTTTTAGTCATGAAGTCCTTGCCTATATCTATGTCCTGAATGGTATTGCCTAGGTTTTCTTCTAGGTTTTATATGGTTTCAGGTCTTACATTTAAGTCTTTAATCTATCCTGGGTTAATTTTTGTATAAGGTGTAAGGAAGAGGTCCAGTTTCAGTTTTCTGCATATGGCTAGAAAGTTCTCCCAACACCATTTATTAAGTAGGGAATCGTTTCCCCATTTCTTGTTTTTGTCAGGTTTGTCAAAGATCAGATGGTTTTTAGATGTGTGGCATTATTTCTGAGGCCTCTGTTTTGTTCCATTGGTCTGTATATCTGTTTTGATACCAATACCATGCTGTTTTGGTTACTGTAGCCTTGTAGTGTAGTTTGAAGCAAGGTAGCATGATGTCTCTAGGTTTGTTCTTTATGCTTAGGATTGTCTTGGCTATCTGAGCTCTTTTTTGATTCCATATGAAATTTAAAGTAGTTTTTTTTTTCTAGTTCTGTGAAGAAAGTCAGTCATGGCTTGATGGGGATAGCATTGAATTTATAAATTACTTTGGGTGGTCTGACCATTTTCACCATATTGATTCTTCCTAACCGTGAGCATGAAATGTCTTTCCAATTGTTTGTGTCCTCTCTTATTTCCTTGAGCAGTGGTTTGTAGTTCTTCTTAAAGAGGTCCTTCATATCCCTTGTAAGTTGTGTTGCTAGTTATTTTATTCTCTTTGTAGTAGTTGTGAATGGACGTTCACTCATGATTTGGCTCTCTAATTGTCTATTATTGGTGAGTAGGAATGCTTGTGAGTTTTGCACATTGATTTTGTATGCTGAGACTGTGCTGAAGTTGCTTAGCAGTTCAAGAAGTTTTAGGTTGAGATGATGAGGTTTTCTAAATATAAAATTATGTCATCTACAAACAGAGACAACTTGACTTCTAGCCTGAGCAGCTTTAAGTGACCAGGTCACAGCTATTGTTTTAAGTAAAGGAAAATCCATATACATGAGGGATATGGTAAGACCAATGACTAGTGGGTAAATAATGAAATTAAGGCAGAAATAAAAAAGGTCTTTGAAACCAATGAGAACAAAGACACAATGTACCAGAATCTCTGGGACACAGCTAAAGTAGTGTTTAGAGGGAAATTAACAACACTAAATGCCCATAGGAGAAAGTGAGGAAGATCTAAAATAGAAACCCTAAAATCACAATTTAAAAAACTAGGGAAGCAAAAGCAAACAAATTCAAAACCTAGAAGAAGACAATAAATAAGATCAGAGGAGAACTTAAGGAGATAGAGACATGAAAACCCTTCAAAAAATCAATGAATCCAGGAGTTGGTTTTTGAAAAGATTAACAGAATTGATAGACTGCTAGTCAGACTAATTAAGAAAAAAGAAAGAGAAGAATCATACAGACACAATAAAAATGATAAAGGGGATATCACTACTGATCCCACAGAAATACAAACTACTATTGAATAATATTATAAATGTCTCTATGCAAATAAACTAAAAAATCTAGAAGAAATGGATAAATTCCTGGACACATACAACCTCCCAAGACTAAACCATGAAGGAGCTGAATAGCTGAATAGATCAATAACAAGGTCTGAAATTGAGTCAGTAATTAATAGCCTACCAACCAAAAAAAAAAAAAGCCCAGGACCAGACGAATCAACAGCCAAGTTCTATCAAAGGTACAAAAAGCAGCTGATACCATTTCTTCTGAAACTATTCCAAACAACGGAAAAAGAGGGACTCCTCCCTAACTCATTTTATGAGGCCAGCATCATTCTGATACCAAAACCTGGCAGATATACAACAACAAAAGAACATTTCCTCAAGGACCTAGAAATAGAAATTCCATTTGACCCAGCAATCCCGTTACTGGGTATATATCCAAAGGACTATAAATCGTTCTACTATAAGGACACATGCACACGAATGTTCATTGCAGCACTGTTTACAATAGCAAAGACCTGGAACCAACCCAAATGCCCATCGATGATAGACTGGACTGGGAAAATGTGGCACATATACACCATGGAATATTATGCAGCAATCAAAAATGACGAGTTTATGTCCTTTGTAAGGACATGGATGAATCTGGAGAACATCATTCTCAGCAAACTGACACAAGAACAGAAAAGGAAATACCATATATTCTCACTCATAGGCGGGTGAGAAAAATGAGAACACACGGACACAGGGAGGGGGGTACTACACACTGGGGTCTATTGGGGGGAATAGGGGAGGGACAGCAGGGGGGAGCTGGGGAGGGATAGCCTGGGGAGAAATGCCAAGTGTGGATGAAGGGGAGGAAGGCAGCAAAACACACTGCCATGTGTGTACCTATGCAACTATCTTGCACGTTCTGCACATGTACCCCAAAAACTAAAATGCAATAAAAATTAAAAAATAAAAATAAAGAACATTTCAGGCCAATATCCCTGATGAACATCAGTGCAAAAATCCTCAATGAAATACTAGCAAACTTAATCCAGAGGCGCATCAGAAAGCTTATCCACCACAATCAAGTTGGCTTCATCCCTGGTATGCAAGGCTGGTTCAACATATACAAATCAGTCAACATAATCACATAAACAGAACCAATGACGAAAACCACATGATTATCTCAATAGACGCAGAAAAGGCCTTTGATAAAATTAAACACTCCTTCATGCTAAAAATTCTCAATAAACTATGTACTGATGGAACATATCTCAAAATAATAAGAGCTATTTATCACAAACCCACAGCCAATATCTTACTGAATGGGTGAAAACTGGAAGCATTTCCTTTGAAAACAGACACCAGAGAAGAATGCCCTCTGTCATCATTCCTACTCAATACAGTATTGGAAGTTCTGGCCAGGGCAATCAGACACGAGAATGAAATAAAGAGTATTCAAATAGAAAGAGAGGAAGTCGAATTGTCTCTGTTTGTAGATGACATGATTATGTATTTAGAAAGCCTCATTGTCTCAGCCCAAAATATCCTTAAGCTGATAAGAATCTTTATTTAGTGTTTGGTAATAAGAAAGTCTTCTCTCACCTACCACATTGAAGTTTTATAGGAACACAAATGACATTACAGTCTAAGCAAAAGATATGTTCATAGTAGGCTCACAGGAAATATTTTATGAGGAAACACTTTGTACTGTAAAATTTGTACATAAGCCATTGATCACTTTTTCATGAGGGGAAATACAATGTCATAATTTGGATTGGTATTTTAGTGAAATGGAAGGTCCTTTTATTGCACCTTCCTCATTCAAAGTTTGTGAAACTCTCTTCTCTTTACTTGAGGCTGTCTTGAGCAAAGTTTTACTGCAAATCAGAAGCAAGCTGAGATCAAGTGACCACCAGTTAGTAGTGACATCTCTGGAAAGTCGTCTTCTGTATTGGGAGCTCACCTAACGTCACTTGAAATTATATCCTTATTTTTCATTCAGATTCTGACTTCCATCTTTCTAATTGTAACATAGTCTTGAAAACCTGCTATCTTTAATGCTTATAATTGCTCATCTTCTTATAGGTTATTTCTCTGGATGAACTCAGCAAATCCTCCCAAACGTTCTATAAGACAGGTACTATTATTCTTTCTGTGTCTATCCCTTTATCCCCTAGCTATTTTCTGAACAGCTGGTAAGTGAACTTGTAGTCTGACTACAAGTCTACCTTTCTAATAACCAGAAACCTTTATTTATCTCTTCTTTATGTATTTATCTGCTGTGTTTCTGCATCTAGATTGGTTGTGAAAAAGCTGAGTCCAGCTGTAGGGCCAGACAGAACTTTCCCCTGACACAGCGTTCTTACCATTTTAGAGCTCGGCTTCAGGAAGCATTTTCCTCATGTAATATAGGCTGTTGCTCCTGTTCATGGGAAGTCTTGGCAGTGCCAGTGATCTAAGGTGATGAAATCTGTTGATTCTAGATGCAGCAACAATTGGTACTGTAATGAATAATATTTTAATAATTTTTTTGCCCTTTCTTCTTCCAGTTTTGCTATTAAAGGTGGTGTTTCTTAATCTTCTCCTTAATTAGCACCTGTTGACTAAATGGATCAACAAACCTCTACTCTATCCCCATTGTGACTTACCCTCCTGGGCACAACTCTTGTTTTATAGTCTAGCTCAGCAGACTTCCAGTCGGTTTCCCTCATGTTACTGTCCATCTAGTGAACTCTTCCTTTTTGTTACAATTTCCTCCTTCTAAACTTCATACTGTTAAGTTGTTTCTGGATTACAGGATTTTTTTCTAAAGTTGAAACAGTGGGAAATGAGTTAATAAAGCTTCTACTTTCATTTTAAAGACCCCTGAGAGATCCTTAACCAGTTGCCTGCTGTGTAAATGTTATTCAGAATGAAAAGCATAAAGTAAATTTACGGTGTCCACATCCATTCCAAACTAGATGCACAATAACAAAAATAACTTAGAACTCTAATTGTTGTATCTGTGAAAAAGCTCCCATGTGATTTATGTAATAAATAGGATACTATAAACTTTCTTATGGCATTATTCTGTTTAAAAATTAGGAAATGACAGCCCTGAGGGTAAATGTAACTTAAATGATAGCAATTTCCCAAAAAAAGTATTGGTTTTCAAATAAGTGCATTTTTAACAATTTACTGGGAAATAGATCTTATTGTCACAGCGACACATATTCATAAGAAATTTGGACATATTAAAAAAAGAAAGAAAGAAATTTGGACATATTTGAAAAACAAGCAGATTTTTTTTAAACCTCAGTTTTTGGGTGGTCCTACTATTTTCTTCTTAACTATAAATAAACCTTTGCCCATCAAGCAGATATGTAATTTGAATCAAAATATTATATGTTAATTATATTACTCATAAATTTATCTCATAGAATTTTCTGGTACATAGTTGTTATTGTCACAGAAATACGTATTTGTAGAAACATAAAGTAAATTAATCATTATGTACTCATTGAGTAAACATAGTTGAGTAATAGGTTGCAGTCATTCTTACCACAATCTAATGAATGTTTGAATGATCTATAATTTTTAATCATGTGTGATTTATGGTATCTATTTTAACTAACATAAAGGGTCGATGATAAATATTTGTATCAGTCAATTCCAGACTTCAATCTTAATACACATAACAGTGACTATGAAACATTTTCCCCTAATAAAAAAAGCAAATTTTATGTATCTCAATGAAATTTTAGATTCTAATAGTCTTCAAAAACTGTATAGTTATTATAATAATGTTGCCATTCCTCAAAAACATTCTCAAGCTGTTTTGGAATCATCTTAAGCATTCATTTCTGAAAATCTATTCATGTACTCCCTGAGCAGAGATGAACAGAATCGCCTCATTTTTTAAACCTATTTATTCTTTGGTAAAGCTGAACTCAGAAATCAAAACTGGCCTGCAGACATACAGTGTTTGGGCACGACAGTATATTCTTAAGGGATTTTAAGACCATTAGGCACATCTTGCTCAAGGTAATTGTCTTATACCTGGCACACTTCATTTATAAACTTGCTTTATATCTAGAAACCTATGCTTTAGTTATCCCCTAACAAGCTGAATATTTAGCTTATTTTTCTGCATCTCACAGTGGTGTCTAATAGGCATCTCAAAATCACTCAAAACTGGGCTCCTCATCTTTCTTCATAAACCTGCTTCTGTTTCACTGTTCTCCATCTCCCTAAATGGCTGCTCTATTCCAATTACTCAGACTGTGAAATTTGGAGTTCTCTTTGACTCAGTCATCAGCAAATCCTGTTGGTGCTATCTTAAAAATAGCAAAATCTGCTAACTGCTGTCCTGAGCCCCCATACTATCACCTTGCTTATGTATGGGCTTATTGCAGTGATCTTTAAATTCATCTCCTTTTCCACCCGTTTGCCTGTAACCTGCTCTCAACACAATGGGTAGCATCATCCTTTTTTAAAACACAGGCCAGGTCATCTTACCCTCTCCCTACAACCTTTCAATGCTTCTCATTTGGCTACTAAAGAAGTCAAATCCTCAAATCAGTCTTTAAAGTCCTATAAAATAGGTCCTTGGGACATTTCTGACCCACCCCCTACTATTTATCCATCATTGCCTCTGCTTTAGCATGCTGGGAACAGTGCTGCCCCAGGATCTTTGCACCTACTGTTCTTCTGCCTGGAACGCTCTTCTCTAACCTGTTCACGTGGCCACTCGTCTTCTTTTTTAAGACTTTGCCCAAATGTCACCTTCCTGATGAAGACTTCCCTGACTTGATTGCCCTGAAGTAGAAACAGCCTGCCGCCCACCTCTCTACTCCCTAACCCTCTTTTCTACCTGTGTAATTACATTTTCATCCAAAACTCTTACCCCTCCTAATATGGTATGTTCTTTATTTATTTGCTTATTTTTTTTATTTCTGTGCTGAATTATAATCATGAAAGTTCAAATGATTTTGTCTGTTTTATCACCTGCCACATCTTTGGACACTAAAGGAGTGCTTGGCATGCAAAAACAACCGTATATTAAAGATATGTGTTTCTTTTCAAAACTCATAACAATTCTATAAAACTAAGATATACACCACTACTAATATTCAAAACATCTTGTTTATGCATGACTTCGAGCTTTGACCTAATTTGTTTATATGTGTTTCTGTATTTAGTTAGCATTTTCATAAACTTTATTTATAACTCCTTAGCTTTCATCCTGTGTCTTCATTCTTGCGGTTCAACAAGATATCTAATCTGTATCTTGGCATATAAATAATCATTGATTTTTTATTAGATTTCAATATGTTAAGGTCTCCTAAAGTTGAACATTGTAATATTAATCTTTCATTTATCCCATGTCTCCTGTGATTCATATATTTAAAAGTAACTTTTAATTCTTTCTCCAAAATTATGTTGACCATACCAGTACCTACATTTAAAGGCAGGAGGTATTTTCTCAGTATTCATTGTGCATCTATAACTGATACCATTGGCTTATTTTCTTGATTAACTCTTAATACTATTGGCTAAACCTTCTCTATCTAAGGCATTCATGGAGCCTTTTTTATTCCTTAGATATAATCAATTTACCAGATTCCCTTCTACCATAAATAGTCCTTTGGGAAAAAAAAAAAAAAAAAAAAAGAACCCTCTGTAGATGCCACACTATGTCCCTTCTGTTGTCTCCGTGATCCCTATGTGTTCTTGGATATTTATTGATTTTGTGTTGTGACTGGACACTTCAGTGAATTCTCACCTGCCATTTTGACCCCCCACTGCCATTTCAACCCCCATCCCTAAACGAAATCAGCACAGAGAAGATTAAGGTCAAGGCAACAATATTCTGTGAAAAGGTATGTATGTGGTGTCAGACGGGGTCAGAGAAGGTAAGTGGTTTCCTTGAACATTACCAAGGGTTGGATTCATTCATCAGAAGGGTTTTGAACTGAGGGTCATGGAGCCCAAAACAACAATCAGAGGTTATATTATAGCAATGAAGGGTATAAGAGTTCACAGAGATAAACTAAAGATTGTAGAAAGCCAAGAAAAGCCAAAGTTCTGGTACTTATCATTTAAAGGGAAAAAAACCTCTAAAATCTAGAAAACACAGAAAGATTAAGTAACGAATCTGGAAATCCAAGGACAAGAGCTATACAGTGCAAATGAATTTGGAAAGCAATTATGAAAATGTTTCCTTTAGGATGTAGGATCTTCTTGAGATCCTTATAGTGTTTTACCTATTCTGAAAAGTACCTAAAGCTAGAAGAGTCCATGATTTTCTGACAACAATGAATTTTATATATTCTTGCTATGTGAACACTAATAATTTAATGTTAGGTTAGTTCAGTTTTGTGTGCATGCTTTGCAATTTTCAACAAGCTGTTTCATCATTTGATCTATCTTTTTCTTGCTTACTCAGATTTCTAGGAATGCAATCTATACCCCATGTAATTTGACTCTTAAGTCACATTGGGTTAGATAAGAGTTATTCCTTCTTACCAATAATAAAGTGTCCTAGCATTAATTTTATTATTTAGTGCATAGTTTTGTGTTCTAGTTGTATATATTACTTTATTAAAAACAACCTCAAACTTATTGGGTAAGACAATCACCATTTTTATTTTTAACAATGATGGATTGATGAGTCAGGAATTTAAACCCAGAATATTGAGGATGGCTCTTCTCCACTGTGTGATATCAAATGGCTAAGGGGTCAAAATTCTCAGAGCTGGAGCTGGAATCACCTGATGGCTTCTTCATTCCTATGTTTGACACTGCAACTGGGAAAGGTGAAGGATGCATTCAGCAGGGACAGTGGACCTGACCCCTCATCTGTGGCCTTTCCAACTAGACAGTCTCAGGCTGCTTAGCTATTTTATATAACAGTGCAGGGCTCCAAGAGCGAGTGTTTTTAGTAAAGGAGTAAACATTGTATGGTTTGTTTTGAGACAAGGTCTTGCTCTGTCACCCAGGCTGGAGTACAGTGGCACAATCATAGCTCACTACAGCCTCAGATTCCTGAGCTCAAACAATCTTTCCGCCTCAGCCTTTCAAGCAGCGGAGACAACAGTTGTATGCCCCCACACCAGCTAATTTTTCTTTTACTCTTAGTAGAGACAGAGTCTTGCTATATTGCCTAGGCTGTTCTCAGACTCCTGAGCCCAAGAGATTCTCCTACCTAGGCCACACAAAGTGCTGGGATTACAGGCATGACCCACCGCTTGTGGCCTAAGCTGTATTATCTTTTATGTTCTAGCCTTAGCAGTCACATAATGTCACTTCCACTATGATCCATTAGTCACAGAAATCACAAACATTCCCAGATTCCAGGGAAAGAGATCTAGTCTGGGATGAGTGTTGAAGCATGTGCAGCTGCAATATAGAGCTGCCACCTCACCTAAGGGCAAACTGAATGTTCTTTACCCTGACTCCTTGCATTATCTTTAACTATTACAGTAGTTGCTCAGTGTTATGAAGTACATATCTGTTTCCCTTCAAAAATGTCATAAAAGGCATATCCAAGGTGAAGCCAACTCTAAAATTGGATGTACTAGATGCAGTTTTGGAAACCTGGCTTTGGAGAATTGAGCCTAAATAGATAAAGAATCACTGGCATAATTTTTTTTTTGTATATTTCCCTAAGGCCCTATATGCTAGAAAATAAAATGCAGAAGTTAATAGAATACATTTTAAAAAGTCAAGAGGCAATTGAATTAGAGATGGCTTCAAGATAGAGTTGATAGGCAATATATGATTTATTAAATATTCTATTCAGCCATGACTGAATCATACAGATGTATGAAGATCCATGAATTTGAGGTACAATCAAAACGAAATTCTCACCTTCAATGGGTCAGTGGGCCTGAGCCCTCACCTGTGGCTCAGGTTGTAGCATCCAATGTGATGCTACTACATGGTGGGATCTTTGGAAGGTTCAGATGATGTCAGGAGAGTGGAGCCCTCAAAATGGGATTAGTGCTCCTATAAAAAGAGAAAGAGTCTAGAGCTTACTCTCTGCCATGTGAGGATATGGTGAGAAAATACTGCCAGCAAGCCGGAATGCAGGCCCTCACCTGACACTGGACCTGCCACCACCTTGGTCTTGGATTTTCCAACTCTGAACTACGAAAAATGAATGTTGCTGTTGAATTCATTAACTCTGTGGTATTTCGTAGTAGCAGCTCAAACTAAGATGCCTATTTGTAAGGAGAATATGACCATTATTTGCCACTCTGTATAAAGAAAATTAAACAGTTTAATGATTATTTCCATATTTTTCTAACTGCACATTAGCTGGGGCATAATTTTTCTTGTACTGTATTCTTTTCTAAAAATGTTCTCTTTATTCTGATTGTACCTCAAGTTCATGGCTCTGTATAAATCTTTATGATTCAGTTATCACCAAATAGACTATCTGATAAAGCATATATTGCTATCAACTCATTCTTGGAGTCAGTTCCGATTCAATTGCCTCTTGATTATCTTTGTATGTTTTCTATTAACTTCTCATTTTATTTTCTAGTATTTATAGGGCCTTAGGGAAATATACACAAAAGTAATTATGCCAATAATTCTTTATTGAGGCTTAATTTTCCAATGCCAGGTTTCCAAAAACTGCATCTAGCACATGAAATGAATGTGCTAGAGTTTTAGAGTTGGTTTCACCTTGGATATGCCTTATATGACATTGAAAAACATATAAATGTTTAAATAAGATTTTTCTGTTATATAGACCTTGCTCATTTCTGTCAACAGCTGAGGTATGCTAGTTTGATCCCTACATTGTTCAAGTTATTAAATAACTTGTAGAAGAACACTGAATAGAAGACATGCTTGTAGGAAAAAAAATGCACAAATAAGATTCTAGTAGTTTTTCTTTCCCTTATGGTTAACAGATTTTAAGATATTATGTCTCATCAAATAATCAGGTTGAGAGCTTATATTATCTTTTCATATTTCTCTATTTGTTTACATAAACTAGTCTATATACTGCTAAGAAGAATGTGGATAAAAGACCCAAAATACTTGGTAGTAAGTATTAATTGGAAGTAAGTGTCATTGTTTAATATTTACAACCTTTTCTAGTTATATTATACCCATGTACACATTGAACCCTTAGAAAATTATACGTCTAACTTTATATAAAATTGTATATCTGCTCACATATTATAGCCTACATATATAAGTGTATATCAGCTGTCAACATGCTATGATGTTTTCTGGTGTTAAAAGGGACTCAGTTTCTTTCTGTGTTATGTGAAGAACAATATGCTGTCTTCCATCAGACTGTTTTACATTTACATCATAAATTGTGAAATTCAAGACAATGTTCACTCATTTATGATCGGTCATTCCTTGATGTTAATGGAAGACAAGGTTTCATGAGAATATTTCATTTCTTTAAGTTCTATTTGTTAAAAATATTTCTCATGTTAAAATTATTTTGGCATTTTTAAAAAATGTTTGATTTTGATCTACTATGTCACAGGAACAAAGAGTTTATAAGGGAATTTGTATTTAAAAAACAAAAAACAAAAAACAAAAAAAGCCTTATAACCAAGACCCAGTTAGAAATGTTCTTCTTTCGTCTCTCTTATTACATCTTACCCTCAAGCTTAAAAGCTAGGGTGAATTTGGGATTTTTTTTTTTTTTTTTTGTCATTCTTTAATTTCTATTTTTTATTTACTCTTTTTATTTACTGTTTTTGAAACTTAAATGAATAGGCCATTCACAGTGGCTCATTCCTATAATCTCAGCACTTTGGGAGGCCGAGGCTGGCGGATCACTTAAGGTTAGGAGTTCAAGTCCAGCCTGGCCAACATGGTGAAACCTCATCTCTACTGAAAATACAAAAGTTAGCAAGGTGTGGTGGTGAGCACCTATAATCCCAGCTACTCTGGAGGCTGAGGCAGAAGAGTTGCTTGAACCCAGGAGATGGAGGTTGCAGTGAGGTAAGACCATCCCACTGCACTCCAGCCTGGGCAAAAGAGGAGGGAGAATCTACTTAAAAAAAAATAAGAAGAAATAAAGAAACTTATAGAAATATAAATTCTTTCCTATTGTTTCTGGCTATTGCCACACATTATCTTTGTCAGATGAATGAATTAATTAATATTTTCTGCAATTCTTGTTCCCCTTGTCTTTTTGAATGTTATAATTTCTATTCCTATTATTTAATGATTACTCTAAAAATTAAAACATGGATATTTAAAATGTCAAAACATAATCAGTCTCTTTACCCCCCTTTTAGCTATTTCAAGGACTTTAAAACACTTTTAGATTAACATTATAGTATAAAATATACATTAATTCTAATTTTTAGTCTACAAAGCTTACTATTTTCTAATTTACTTAATGATTTTTATTAACATATTCACCCATTTTTTCCATTCCTTCTAGAATCTCAGAAAGAAACAAAATCCTTTGAATTCCCTCTACCTAATGTTTCTTGATTTTTGTTTGTCTGGAAATGTATTATAGTCTGTTGCTGATTTTCCTGGTGTTTGAATTATTTGCCACTCTGTTTCTGCTGGCTTTCATCTCTTTTTTTAAAAATAGTTCGCTATTTTTTATTCTACAGTGGTTATTATCCTCAAATAATTATTTGTGTGAATTCCTTGAAGTCTATGGTAAAGGTCCTTTCCTTCATCAAGAATTTTCATTAGATTCGCCTAGGGACCTGGAATACCGTCATCATTTTAGAGGCAAATAATATAATAGTCTTAGGGCTACTCAGGCGTGCTGTTCTTTGTAGATATTATATCACAATCTGTAATTTCATCCCTTTCGTTAGGTTACCCAAATTTTGTGTAAAGTTCACAGGATTCTCATTATCTTTTTAATCTGGAATGAATCTAAAATTTTACCTCCACTTGAGCCTTCATATTTTTCTTGGTTTTTGTTTTGTTTTGTTTTGTTTTGTTTTGTTTTGTTTTGAGACGGAATTTTGCTCTTGTTACCCAGGCTGGAGTGCAATGGCACGATCTTGGCTCATCGCAACCTCTGCCTCCTGGGTTCAAGCAATTCTCCTGCCTCAGCCTCCTGAGTAGTTGGGACTACAGGCACGTGCCACCATGCCCAGCTAATTTTTGTATTTTTAGTAGAGACGGGTTTTCACCATGTTGACCAGGATGGTCTCGATCTCTTGACCTCGTGATCCACCCACCTCAGCCTCCTAAAGTGCTGGGTTTATAGGCATGAGCCACTGTGCCCGGCCCTCCATATTTTTCTTTATCTGTCCCAAGGGAGATTTTTTTGACATTACTTATCTTTCCAAAGAATGTGCTCTTAGACTGATTAATTCCTCTCCTCTGTTTTTCTACTTCAATATAGATTTTTTTCATAATTTGCATAAAATCTAATTTTTTTTCATAATTTCCTTTTCTCTGCCTTCTTTGTATTGCTCTTCATTTCTGTTACTTCTTAAAATGAATTCTCAACTGATATGTCTTCTTTATTTTTAGTATAAGTAAAGCAAAAAATTTTCACTTAAAGCTTCTCTTCAGTTGCATCTCACAAGTTTTCTTAAACAGTACTTTCCTTATTATTTAGTTATGTTCAATATCTTTTGATATCCACAATAACATTTTATTAGTCCAGGTATTATTTTAAAGTGACTTTTTAAAAATTTGCTGCATGTGCGCGTGTGCACACACACACAAACACCAATGTTTATTAATGATTTCTAATATAATTGTATTACAATCAGATATTCTTAGAAATTTTAAAGACTTGCATTATGATTTATTATATAGCCAGTTTTGTAAATGCTCCATAGTTTATGGAGAGGAGTTTATATTTACTAGTTGTTGACCAAATAATTATTTCTGTATCTTTAGATCTCAAAACATTGGGTGTCAGGTTTATTTTTTACTGTAGGATCAAACAAGTTAATTTAGTTCACAACCAGCCTGGATGACATGGTGAGACTCAGGTATCTACAAAAAAACACCAAAACAAACACACACAAGATAATTTGTTAAAATTTGTGGCATGCCAGATATAGGTGATGGAGAGGAAGGCAGCAAATCACACTGCCATGTATGTACCTATGCAACAATCTTGCATGTTCTTCACATGTACCCCAAAACCTAAAATGCAATAAAATAAAAATATATATATAAATATATATATATGTAAATATATATATATATATATGGCATGTATAGTAGATACATGGCAACCACTCTCCAATGCATTGTTTTCATTTTCCTTAAAAAACAACTTTATCCTGTTGCTTTATTTTTAAAATGTCTTTATTGAAGACAGGTACATTAGCAAGGAAACGTGGCTCATCCTATTGTACGGAATTCCTAGTTCTAAAATGTACCTCTACATTGGCAGAGAAATGACAACTAGTTAAGTAAAAACAAGTGTTTGGCAGCTGTTGTCTCCTCTGCCTGTGGCCATTCTATAGTGTCACAGCAGGGTAAAGATGTGGGAAAAGTCGTGTGACCAGATGGCCATGAGATCCGGAATGTTTAGAAATAAAAGTTCTAACTGATTCTGCAAAAAGAACTTTTAAAATTGCTGTAAGGCTAGTCCCAGCATGATCCAGTACATAATTAAAGAAAATAATAATATTAAATAACCACAAAACTCAGAAGCAGGAAGAAAGATTCTCCTGTGCTATCATGTGACTCATCCACACAGTGGAAAAGGCAAAATGCATTCAGGAAATAGAAGAATTTCCCACCCTTATTCTGGCCACTCATCACCTAAATGAACTTAAGCCATCCCATCTCAGAAGAACTGTGCCAGTTATCATACTTCTGGCTCCAGGTAACAGAATGCTGGGCAAACACTTGTTTAAACAATACAGTTTTTTTCTTTTAATTATCTTTCTTCTTTTTAATTTTGTGAGAAGGCTGAAAAGAAGAAATGTTAGATTTGGCCAATGCCATGGACCACTGGTGTTAGTCACTTTACTTTTCACTCTGCAGTCTGTAATGGGATAACCTTTGTGGTCAGGTCCTTCTGGGCACAGTTGATGTCACATGGCCGCATACAAAGATGGGGAAATAGTGTCTGTCTCTCTCTCTCTCTATCTATCTCTCTCTCTCTCTCTCTCTCTCTCTCTCTCTCTGTCTCTGTCTCTCTCTCTCTCTCTCACTCACACACACACACACACACACACACACACACACACACACACCCCATTAGTGAGAAGTGTCATGCCAGAATCCCTCAGAGATTTTATTTTGGATCTTATGAGTCAGGATTATGTCACTATGTGGTAACTACACGGAAACCTGGACAAAGAAGTCTGTGATAGTAGCAAGCCTGGAAACCTACTTTAGCTCTTAAATCGTAATTTTTTACTTACTTTAAATACACAGTGTCTAATATTTTGAGACATTTCAATTATGGCAATCTCATTCTGTAGATCTTATGGAGAGATCATGAAATGCCCCCACTGCTTTCTTCCTGTCCTGTTCCTCTACCCAGGGCCTGGTCAGAGCTGGGAGGTTCAGTCTGAGAGCAGAAGCAGCTCTGGCTAGTCCTGACCCTTGGACAAATCACTTAACCTTTTTAGTATTGAAGTCTTCATTAAAATAAGAGCATGCATGTATCCAGGGCGTTGTTTTTCTTATGTGATTATCTTGCAAGTTGCTTTTGCCAATCATGCCTTTCTAAATACGAGAGTTCCTCTTGTTGCTGAAGCACCCAACTAAAATAGAGTTGGCATTTCTCTCAGCTCATTCAATGTAACTAAAAACAATTAATAGAGACCTACTATGTAGAGGATGCCAAAATGAATAGATCATAGTTCCTTTCTTGAGGACTCACACTAGAGATGCGGTTATTGAAATGTGAATTAATACATTAAAATCCAAAACTTGTGGAAGGCAGAGAAGTAGCAGAAAGGAGAGGTGCTTTGATGAAATTAGGTCACATATAGTCACTTGATGAGTTTAGGGACCTTTGGACTGGAGTCTGTACACCAGAAAAAAAGTATGGGAGGCTTTGAATGGTTTCTAACCATGTTAAATACTGTAACTACAAAGTAAAGGATATTTTGTACCTATGTTATAACTTGAGAAAACACTTGCTATTGTTGATTTAGTTTATTCCTTTTTCATTTGTGACTCTTTATTTCCAGTGTTGACTGGATATCTTCTCATGAACATCCCCCAGGCCTTCCAAACTGACCACGTCCAAAAACAAACTCATTATCTGACTCCCCCAAGCTAAGTCTTTCTCATTTGTTTTTGGTGTAAGTTACCGACATGATCATAAACCTAGTCAGCAAAATGGAAACAAAGGATCGTTCATGAGACTTCCCTCTTCCTCTCCAACTACACATACCCACCAGCAAGTATGATGAATTCTATAGTAAATCATCTCAAAATCATTTCCACCTTTTCTTTCTCACGCCCTTACTCTAAGTCAAGAATCAGCAGTCTACTTTTCCATAAAGGGCCTGATAAATATTTTCAGTTTTGCAGGCCATATGGTCTATGTCAAAACTAGTCACTTCTGCCATTGCAGCACAGAAGGAGTCGTAGCCAGTATGTAAACGAGGGAGCGCACTTGTGTTCCTCAAAGTTATTATTTCTAAGAACAGATCGCACTTGGCCTAAGGATCATAGTTTGCCCATGCCTGGTTGAGGCCCTCCTCAACTGTTACCTGGATTAATATCGCAGAATCACCTCTCATTGGTCTTCCAGACTTTAATTCTGCTCTACAATCTCACCTTTGTATTTACCTGCATAAATAACAAATCTAACCCAAACTAGCTGTATGAAAAGAAATTGTTGCCCATAAAAAAGTGGTATTTTCCTAGCTTGGCGCACCCGGTTGGTCCTTGCAGATCTAGTTTCTTGTGGCTCGTGGCTTACCGTTCCAGCCCTTGTGGCTTTCTGTAGTCCTCAGCTCTTCTGTTCCTTGCCTCTGCCCAAACCCAGCATCTTCTGTATTTCCTACATGATTGCACTTGTCACCTCAGTGAGGTCACTCTCCTGTGTGCATATTCTGTGTGCATGAGAATGTATGTAATTTGGCACATATTTTAATTAAATATCATCATATGTATTAGTATATTTGTGTGTACTTAAATATATGTGGAAAAAATTGACAATGATGTGTCCATGACAACAGAGACCCTGTGTTCATGCCTCTCTGTTTGATACATTCTTAGTCATCTTTTAAGACAGAGCTATTTTGTGAAGCCATGCCACATGTCCTTGGGGCAGTCATTGTCTCTCTGAGCAGCCTTTGTACATCACAGTCATCACAGTCGCTCCTTGTCTGTCACTTGCAGTGGTGTGCTGGAGCTTACTTCTGCTGGCTTAACAAAACTGATGGGTAAATTTTCAGAAATTGTGCGAGTTACTTGTTTAACTGTTATAACTTGAAATGAACCACAATGGGATTCTACAAACCAGGATGTATTTTTAGGGTTTATTTTATGTTGGAGAACTGGTTGACCAGCACAACACTGAATATCTCCTTATTTGATAGACACCTATATAAGACAATATGCCTAATAGACATGCAATATATACATACATAACAACCCTTAATCATTAGTATGCTTTAGATGACTCAGTAGACTTCCTATCTTCAGCAGTGTTCAGTTACATGAGATCAAAAGATGCGCCTTTACATTAAATCTGATTTTAGTAGAGAGAATCACATTTTTTACAAGAAATTAAGCTACACTTAGAAAGCTAAAAAGTAATAGTTACTGATTTTACGTTTAAGTTGTTTCAATATACTTAGTATTACCAATTGCCACTTTAATAAGGTATTTTTCTGGGGACATTGCTTATAAAATACTATTTATGTTTTTTTGTTTAGCTCCAGTATCAAAGAGAAATGGCTATTTGCATGTGCTGTTACTATCAATGTATGGGTAATTTTAAATAGCCTCAGATGCCTTAAACCTTGATGCTAAATTCACATCACAAAGGGAATTCATTCAATCCAAACATCCTTCTATTGCTTACATGAAGGCATTGATACAAAGACTCATATCTGAAATTAAGATATTAGTAAATCAAAAAATATAAAATTCATAGCCATATATGACATATGGATTTGCAATTAGCTGGGTGATCTACTTTTGTATATATCTGTGGTTAAATGTAAGCACTACACATTTATGAGAATGATTTTCTAAGTAGAAGCCCCATTTATTTTCCAAGAAATTGCAGCCTGTCTTTCTATGCTGGTTTATTTTATGTACTGCTATTGACTTTCCTTCAGTTTTATATATGATACATAGCCTAGTGAATAATAAAAAAAGTAATATTACATTTACTTTAACTCTTATCCTTTGCTTTGACTGTGCAGAAGGAGACATTTAATTTTTATATGCTTTGAAATTCATGAAAATTGACATTTTTGCCTGACAACTTATTTTTCCACATTCATATTCCTTTCCTCTTGACTGAATTTAGTCTTTTGTAGTGTTGCAGAGGCGTAGGTTACCAAGTTCTTTTAGATTCACAGGGCAGTAACTAGAGACTTGAAGAATATTTACCACTAAACCTGAGTGTGGCTCATTCGATCTGATAAGAAATTGAGAACTCATTTGTTCTCTCTGACAGCCTCTCCAGGGGTGCTGACTTATGTGTAAATGCACAAACTCTCAGATATTATTATATTATTATCATTATAGTCATATATTACTATATATGTGCATAAACTTAAATACATGTGGAGGAAATGGACAATGGTGTCTGTAGTGTTCAGAAATGGACAAAGCGATGTAAACACTGTCCCTAAATCTTTGTTTCACAATAGAGTTTGCAATGGATGACAAGTACAGAAGCCACCAAAAGGGCTTGGAGAGAGAAGGTCCATGTCTCCAAAACAAATATTCCCCACAACACAGTGACAGTAGGCTAAAATGTTTGAAATATTTTCCCTGCCTGCTGAGAGAAAGTATAGGGCTTAGGTCATTACTCCATGTTATAGTAACAGTTCTTATTTTAATTCATTAATAAACAAGCACTCTTCTAAACTTAGCTAATGTGTTATTACTCCTGAAAGATAAATCCAGTTTTGGGATGCTGACAAAGTGAGTCTTCTGAGCCTATTAGAGTAAAAACAGCTTACCCTCGTGTAAGGTAACTATAACCATAAGATCATGAAAGTTCTCTTGAGAGACCACGTAGGGACAGACGCAGCCTCTTTTGGGCATATTTTAATGTCCTTTTTGTCGTTACCATTTTAGAGCATTTCATCTTTCTTGTCTTTGGCTCCTATCATCGCTTTCCTAAGTTAAAGTTGTTATACTCAATTGTTCATTCCTGAGCTCTATCCCAGGAACTTTTTTCTAGCACTCTTAACACACATCAAGAGACATAGGTCAATTTTCTGTAATTTAGTAAGTGATTCAGTAGCACTCAATACTCAAAATCATTGTTAATACATTATAACATTTACTCTGCACAACTAAGTTTGTTTTGAATGACAGAATTAATACTAAGAGACCTTGTCTCCCTTGATAATTGATGGGAAGGAAACTTTAGCCAGATATATACTTTAAAAAACACGTGATCAAGTGAGAGAGCCTGAATCACAATGGCAGTGGGCTCAGAACATTTGAGTGAATTAGCCAAGACTCCATCTACCTCTGCACCAGTGATGGCCCAACCTATGGAAACCCGTGACTGAACATCCTGGCAAAGCTTCCTGTCTATGGGCACTGCTTAACTGGGCCATATCCTCACTTCCTCCCTGACTCCCCTTTCTTTTTATGCTTTCTTTGCTTACAATGCCCCTATTAGTTCACATTCTTTCTTATATTTGTTAAAATATTTCATCACATTAATCAAATCTAACTAATCTTACTGTACAGGGACACATCGTGTCCCTCGGAGACATGACTGTATTCTAACGCGTTACTGTTTATGTTAAAATTAACTTTCAAAGTTCAATTAGTATTTATTTCTAATTTCATGAGGAATAGTCAAATAGCCGGAAAGTAGTATCAACAAGCTCTCTCTATTTAGAAGGGCCTCACTGAGAAAAGATAAACAATTTCCTGTTTTAACCTGAGATGATGTTTGTAACCTAGAATGCCATTTTTGCAGCACTCAAGGTGGCCTGTTTTGAGGTGGCTGACATGTGATTCCTGTTATCAAAAAATATCTATCTTACTAGATGTTTTTCTAAACAGAAGTCAGTGTAGTTTTAATTTTTTTTAAACTGCCATTTACTATAAATTGGAGGTTGGTACACAAATAACCTACAGCTTTGAACTTCCTAAAGTAATATTTTTACACTTTTTACTGCAAATGTAAGATAATTTTTAGTGGTTAAATTATTTTGACAGGTTAAACCCAATGAAAGAGAGTATGTGTTATTATTTTAATATTTATGAGAGCATTGAAATACTGTTTGAGAGTAATTATTTTTTTATAACAGAGACTTCTGGATTTCACAAATGTCATCATTCCCTTGAGAACTGTTTCGAGTCATAAACAGTAAATAGATGGTACTATGGCCAGAAACCTTTCTTGAATTGAGTAGTCTTTATGTGAACTATATGCCACTGAGAACCAGAGCAGAGAGAACTTTGGTTTATTAAACCTGAGCTCTTTTTATTTCTGTTTTTGGCTCATTGGTTTGGTTTGGTTTTCATCTTGCAAATAATTATATTTTATCTGGCACATTTTTGTGTATAGAAGGTATACATGGGAGAGGGAATAAAAATATAAACAATATTTTACTTATGCTTTTGGAAAGATGACTTGTTAAAGAAATTTATCAGGGGGAAAAAGGCAAACATAGATGGCAAATCCCTTTGTTTATGTGTCTTTCTAACAGATGTTGGGAGTTTAGTCTAAAGAATAGAAAGTCATACTGACAATAAAACTCGTTCACGGAGATGAATCTCAAATATTCCAGTAAGATGGCATTTAGCTTGGAAACTGAACAAACCTTCAGACTGTAATTCAAATTTTATTTTTATATTTTTTCTTACTCAAACATACGTACATTATATTCGTATTTCCCAAAAATATGACTAGGGAGGTAAAATAACAACTTGTGTTATAGCCTTCTTATGAAGGAATTTGGCCTTTATGAGTTCAACTAAATACCTAAATGTCTACTTTTCTATTTGTAACATGTTTTCTTTCTCACTGTTACCAGTAAAAAGTAATTTATTATAGGCCTCTGTAGATATTTGTATTTTTCTTCAACCACAGTTTAAACATCCATCTTCAAATCTTGCCTTTCATTGCATTCATTCGAAATTGGCACTTGTGTTTTAGTTTGTTTATAATAATCTCAAGCACGGCTTCTGAATCGTTTATCCACATGTGGTTGCGTAGTCTAGGTTATCAATGCCTGGCATATCAGACTGTAAAGTGCTTTGAAGATGTGTTCATCTCTAGGTAAAGCTTGTTGGCTGGTGGATTTATTAAACGATTTGTGACATAGCACATCCCTTGTTCCACCCACAAAGTCTTCCACTGGGACAGGGTTCTTCCTCCAGAGGAGGTGTCGGTAGTCTCTGGCTATGTTCTAGAAACATGGGAGAAGTAGCAGGGAATTCCCCTTTTTCCATTTGGGGGCCCTTTTCTTTGTGTTGCCTTAAAATATTTTTGTCACTTCATTTTCCTCAGTAGCAGTGAGTGTTACTGGGTCAGTGTTACTATTCACTCAATAATTTCACACATGTTTACTCAGTTCATCCTTGATATGGTTTGGCTCCGCACCCCCACCCACCAAAACTCATCTCAAATGATAATCCCACAGGTTGAGAGAGGAACCTGGTGGGAGGTGATTGGATCATGGGGGCAGTTTCCCCCATGCTGTTCTCATGATAGTGAGCTCTCATGAGATCTGATGGTTTTATAAGTGGCAGTTTTCCTTCTTGCTCTCTGCTGCCTGACACCATGTGAGACGTGTCTGCTTCCCCTTATACCATGACTGTAAGTTTCCTGAGGCCTCCCCAGCCATGTGGAACAGTATGTCAATTAAAACTCTTTCCTTTATAAATTACCCAGTTGCTGACAGTTCTTCATAGCTGTATGAGAATGGACTAATGCAATCCTCATGATGATATTACAACATAGATACCATTATTTTCTCTATTTAAGAGATGACAAACTGTGAGTCCCAATTTTTAAGTAACTTAGTAACACAACTGGTGCAATTTGTGTTACTGCAAATTACTAATTTAGAATAACATTGGTAATAATGCCATTTCGCCTTTACACAATTTCAAACCCACCCTTCCCCACCAAAGACTGAATCCAATTGAGATTCCCAGTTTCAGCTTCTCTGATAACTACTCTTGCAGTTTTTTAGGGGAGGAGCAGGAGGTTAGATGGCTACCTTGCGTGGTGTACGTGACCCCAGTCAATCTCTAGGTTTTATGTTCTATACCTTACATTCTGCCACTTTTCATGATACATTGTCTCTTCATTTTGAACCTTTCTTGCATTGAATGGTGTGGCTCACCTCACACAAATACCTCTCCCCACAAGTACATAGGTCGTTTTCACCATTTCCATTTTAACTTCTCATCTACTTCATTATCTTTAAACACTTTGTTAAAATATTTCACCCACTGTTGTACTCATATTTCTTTAATGTTTCAATCTTTATACTTTGTAAACTTACTGTTACTTTGGTGAGTTTTCAGACAGAGAAAGCAGAACTAAAATCAACTAATCAAGTCCCCACTTTGAGCCAGGAGTTCTTCCAAGTTTGTGATTCACATATCCTCCAGAGGAATTAATGAAGGCTTCTATCATCTCCTTGAGAAATGTGAAGACATTCTGTATAACATTGGGCCTGAGGATAGCTTTTGTGGTTGGGAAGAAGTATGGTAATGTGTGGAGTTTTCCCACATATATTTAGGAACTTTAGTCTTTTATTAAAAAAAATTAAAAGTTTTATCTGTCAGATTTTCTCTTTCAAAATATTTATGGAGTCATCATTAAACATACATGTTTTAGAAGCTTACTGTTTATCCTGTTTGTATAATAACTCGGTAGCAAGAGCACAGAGGGCAGTCCCAATGTTCTGGGAGTTTATGGCAGAGAGTCAAAAGAGAGAAATAAGAAACAAGGAAGTATAACTTGATATGATAGGAGACTTTCAAACAGCTTATGCTCTGGGTGCTACTGAAGTACTTAGGGGAGGAACCTTGCATTTGGAGTAAGAAACAGTCATCAGGGAAGATTTCATCGAGGAAGTAGGGTGCAGATTTTTTGGAAATGTTATCTATTTAAATACTATGTTATCAGGTACAGACATATTTAGAATTTTTCTAACTTACTAGTGAATTTTTCCTTTTGTCATTGTATGCTAACCTTCCTTGTATCTCAGAGGTCCTTTTTCCTTGGGTTGCCTTAAAATATTTTTTGTCACTTTATTTTTTTTCAGTAGCAGTGAGTTTTCCATGCATCAGAGTGTTACTGTATGCTCAATGATTTCACATGTATTTACTCAGTTCATCCTCGTAATAATACTATGAGATACAAAACATTATTTCCTCTATTTTAGAGATGAGGAAAAACATGATGCACAATTTTTAGGTAACTTAATAAAACAACTGGGGCAATAAATATGATCAAATTCAGACACCAGCTCCTTGGAGGCTGAACTTTCTCCACATAATATTACAAATTATCTCAATACATTTATACTAATATCACTAAGATTGGTATATGATTGTAACCATACTAATTTTATTTTTCTTAAAAAAATTGTATTTACCTTTTCCAATTCTTTTACTTTCAACTATTCTTAGTTTCTGTGTTTTAGACATGCTTCTTAGAAATAGTATTTTGCTAGATTAAAAAAATTGCTATAGTACTGCCTGTCTTTTCAGTATAATATTCCTTAATATATTTTTACCATCATATTTTGCTTTTCCTTTTTTATTTTCTTTTATTCTTGTTTTCCCCCCTACTTTCAGTTGGTCAAATATTTTTAAAATATCTGTTTCCCCTATAATTGTTTTGAAATGTATATACTTCATATCTACTATTGTAGGAATTTATTTTTTTTTTAATTCCAACACAGCTTAAGATCTTGACTTTCTCCTGAACATAATCCTAATTATAATGTTTGAAACTTATTTCTAACATGTTTATTTCATCACACCCTTCCATGCTATGACCCACTTTTGTCCTGTGTTTTAGTACTACCTCTTTTTTAACTTTAATGTTAGTCATTATCACTTTTATAATTATAGTTTATGTAGTCAATATCCTTTTAGATTTTACTTCATTAGCTTATTTCTTCACTTACTAAATTACCTTGTATTTCTCTCTTTTCTAGACATAGTTCCATTCTTTGACACACATCCTTTGGTTTGATGGCTTTTAATGGGAATGTGTTGGTAGTAAGTTGCTTCTATTTTTACATTTTTAATTTAAATTTTTTTCTGTTTTTGTTTTTCTGAAAATATCTTAATTTTGCCATCTTTCTTGTTTATTTAGCTTAGTATACAAGTCTATGTTGAAAGTTTACTTTCTTTTGGTACTTTGAGTGTAGTATTCTACTAAATTCTACCTTTTGTTTTCACTTCTCTTAAGAAGTTTCCTATTTTAAAATTGTTCCTTAGGTATTATCTCTCTTTTCTCACTTGTTATTTTTATGTTCCTTAATAATGTGTTGTTATAGAATGCTATGTTTAGTGCTGGATTATCTTTATAAAAAATTTTTAATTGGGAATTGTCATTTCTGAATATGAATTTTTAAATGTTCTGGAAAATTATTAGATATTATGTATTTTAATATTTTCTCTATCATTCTCTTTTCTCTCCTGAAATTCTAACTAATGTTGGTGCAAAAGTAATTATGGTTATTGCCATTGCTTTTAATGGCAAAAACCACTATTACTTTTGCAATAAACGAATACTTTAGAACTCATATATATATATGTGTGTGTGTGTGTGTGTGTGTGTGTGTATATATATATTTATATATATGTGTGTGTGTGTGTGTGTATATATATGTGTGTGTATATATATGTACACACACACAAAAATAGATATATACACACACACATATATAATTTTTTATTGTACTTTAAGTTCTGGGGTACATGTGCAGATCTTGCAGGATTGTTACTTACATAGGTATACACATGCCATGGTGGATTGCTGCTTCCATCACCGTGTCACCTACATTAGGTATTTCTTCCAGTGTTATCCCTCCCCAATCTTCCCACCCCCCAGTATCTCTGTCCTAGTCCCCCACCCCCTAAAAGAACACAGTGTGTGATATTCCCTTCCCTATGTCCATGTGTTCTCATTGTTCAACAACAACTTATGAATGAGAACATGCGGTGTTTGGTTTTCTATTCTTGTGTCAGTTTGCTAAGGATGATGGTTTCCAGATTCATCCATGTCCCTGCAAAGGACATGAACTTATCCTTTTTTTATGGCTACATTGAATTCCATGGTGTATATGTGCCACATTTTCTTTATCCAGTCTATCATTGATGGGCATTTGGGTTGGTTCCAGGTCTTTGCTATTGTACACAGTGCCACAATTAACATACATGTGCATGTGTCTTTATAATAGAACTATTTATAATCCTTTGGGTATGTATCCAGTAATGGGATTGCTGGGTCAAATGGAATTTCTATTTCTAGATCCTTGGGGATTCGCCACACTGTCTTCCACAATGGTTGAACTAATTTACACTCCCACCAACAGTGTAAAAGTATTCCTATTTCTCCACATCCTCTCCAGCATCTGTTGTCTCCAGATTTTTTAATGATCACCATTCTAACTGGCGTGAGATGGTATCTCAATGTGGTTTTGATTTACATTTCTCTAATGACCAGTGATGATAAGTATTTTTTTCATATGTTTGTTGGCCTCATAAATGTCTTCTTTTGAGAAGTGTCTGTTCATATCTTTTGCCCACTTTTTGATGGGGTTGTTTTTTGTTTGTCTGTCTGTTTTTGTAAATTTGTTTTAGTTCTTCAAAGATTCTGGATATTAGTGGTTTGTCAGATGGGTAGCTTGCAAAAAAATTTTCTCATTCTCTTGGTTGCTGAAACACCAAGAAGCTGTTCAGAAGCTCTTAAGTTTGGTTAGATCCTATTTGTCTATTTTGGCTTTTGTTTCCATTGCTTTTGGTGTTTTTGTCATGAAGTTCTTGCCTATGCCTGTGTCCTAAATGGTATTACCTAGGGATTCTTCTAGAGTTTTTATGGTGTTAGGTCTGATGTTTAAACATTTAATCCATCTGAAGTTAATTTTTGTATAAGGTGTAAGGAATAGTTCCAGTTTCAGCTTTCTGCACATGACTAGCCAGTTTTCCCAACACTATTTATTAAACAGTAAATCCTTTCCCCAGTGCTTATTTTTGTGAGGGTTGTGAAAGATCAAATGGTTGTAGGTGTGTGGCATTACTTCCAAAGACTCTGTTTTGTTCTATTGCTCTATATCTCTGTTTTTGTACCATTACAATGCTGTTTTGATTACTGTAGCCTTGTAGTATAGTTTGAAGCCAGGTAGCATGATGCCTCCAGGTTTGTTCTTTATGCTTAGGATTGTCTTGGCTATGCGAACTCTTTTTTGATTCCATATGAAGTTTAAGGTGGTTTTTTCCAGCTCTGTGAAGGTCAATGGTAGCTTGATAGGGATAGCATTAAATCTATAAATTACTTTAGGCTCTATAAATTGAATCTATAAATTACATGGCCATTTTCATAATATTGACTCTTCTTAACCATGAGCATGGAATGTTTTTCCATCTGTTTGTGTCCTTCCTTATTTCCTTGAGCAGTGCTTTGTAGTTCTTCTTGAAGAGGTTCCTCACATCCTTTGTCAGCTCTATTCCAAGGTATTTTATAATCTTTGTAGCAATGGTGAATGAGAGTTCACTCATGATTTGGCTCTCTGTCTGTTATTGGTGTATAGGAATGTTTGTGATTTTTGTGCATTGATTTTGTATCCTGAGACCTTGCTGAAGTTGCTTATTATCTTAAGGAGATTTTGGATTGAGATGATGGGGTCTTCTAAATATACAATCATGTCGTCTGCAAATAGAGACAATTTGACTTCCTCGTTTCCTAATTGAATACCCTTTGTTTCTTTTCATTGTCTGATTGCCCTGGCTAAAACTTCCAATACTATATTGAACGATTCTATGTTGAAAGTTTACTTTCTTTCAGTACTATGAATTTCCTGGTTGGAAACTTCTTAAGAGAGATGAGAGACGGCACCATTGTCTAGTGCCAGTTTTCAAAGGGAATGCTTCCAGTTTTGCTCATTCAGTATGATATTGGCTGTGGTGTTGTTGTAATAGCTTTTATTATTTGAGATACATTCCACTGATACCTAGTTTATTGAGACTTTTTAGCATAAAGGGATACTGAATTTTGTCGAAGGTCTTCTCTGCATCCATTGAGATAATAGTGGTTTTTTTCTTTGGTTCTGTTTAGGTGATGGATTACATTTGTAAATTTGTGTATATCGAACCAGACTTGCATCCCCGGGATGAAACCTACTTGATTGTGATGGATAAGCTTTTTGATGTGATGTTACATTTGGTTTGTCAGTTTTTTTTTTTTTTTAAGATTCCTGCATCAAAGTTCATTATGGATATTGGCCTGAAATTTTCTTTTTTAGTTGTGTCTCTGCCAGATTTTGGTATCAGGATGATGTTGATATCATAAAATGAATTAGGAAGGATTCCCTCTTTTTGCATTGTTTGGAATGGTTTCAGAAGGATTGGTACCAGCTCCTCTTTGTATGTCTGGTAGAATTCACCTGTGGACCCATCTGGACCAGACTTTTTTTGGTTGGTAGGCTATTAATTGCTGCCTCTACTTCAGACCTTGTTATTGGTCTATTCAGGAATTCAACTTCTTCCTGATTTAGGCTTGGGAGGGTGGAAGTATCCATGAATTTATCAATTTCTTCTTGATTTACTGGTTTATGTGCATAGCATTGTTTGTAGAAATCTCTGATGGTAGTTTGTATTTCTGTGGAATTGGTGGTGATATCCCCTTTATTGTTTTTATTGCATCTATTCAATTCTTCTCTCTTTTCTTTTTAATTAGTCTGCCTAGCAGTCTATCTATTTAGTTGATCTTTTCAAAAAAACACCTCCTGGATTTATTGATTTTTTAGAAATGGCTTCTTGTGTCTCTATCTCCTTCAGTTCTGCTCTGATCTTAGTTATTTCTTGTCTTCTGCTAGCTTTTGAATTTGTTTGATCTTGTTCCTCTAGTTTTTTTTAATTTTGATGATAAGGTGTCGATTTTAGATCTTTCCTTGCTTCTCATGTGGGCATTTAGTGCTATTTCTCGGTAGACACTGACTTAAATGTGTCCCAGAGATTCTGGTATGTTGTGTCTTCACTCTCACCGGTTTCAAAGAACATCTTTGTTTCTGCCTTCATTTCATTATTTATCCAGTAGTCATTCAGGAGCAGGTTGTTCATGTAGTTATACAGTTTTGAGTGAGTTTCTTAATCCTGAGTTCTAATTTGATTGCACCGTTGTCTGAGAGACTGTTACAATTTCCATTCTTTTGCACTTGCTGAGGAGTGATTTACTTCCAATTAAGTGGTCAGTTTTAGAGTAAGTGAGATGTGATGCTGAGAAGAATGTATATTCTGTGGATTTGGGGTGGAGATTTCTGTATATGTCTGTTAGGTCCGCTTGGTCCTGATCTGCATTCAAGTCCTGGATATCCTTGTTAATTTTTTGTCTCGTTGATCTGTCTAATATTCACAGTAGCATGGTAAAGTCTCCCACTATTATTGTGTGGGAGTCTAAATCTCTTTGTAGGTCGTTAAGAACTTGCTTTATATATCTGGGTGCTCCTGTATTGGATGCATATATATTTAGGATCGTTAACTTTTCTTGTTGCATTGATCTTTTACCATTATGTAATGCTCTTCTTTGTCTCTTTTGATCTTTTTTGTTTAAAGTCCGTTTTGTCAGAGACTAGGAATGTAAACCTCCTTTTGTTGTTGTTGTTTTGTTTTTTTCTCTCCATTTGCTTGATAAATCTTCTTCCATCCCTTTATTTTGAGTCTGTGTGTGCCTCTGCATGTGAGATGGGTCTCCTGAAAGAGCACACCGATGGGTCTTGACATTTTATTCAATTTGCCAGTCTGTGTCTTTTGATTGGGACATTTAGCTTGTTTCCATTTAAGGTTAATACTGTTATGTGTGAATTTAATTCTGCCATTTTGATGCTAGCTGGTTGTTTTGTCCATTAGTTGATGCAGTTTCCTCATTGTGTTGTTGGTCTTTATAGTTTGGTACATTTTTGCAGTAGCTGGTACTAGTTGTTCTTTCCATGGTTAATGCTTCCTTCAGGAGCTCTGCAGGCCTGTGGTGACAAAATCTCTCAGCAATTGCTTGTCCATAAGGATTCTCTTTCTTCTTCACTTATGAAGCTTAATTTGGTTGGATATGAAACTCTGTGTTGAAAGTTCTTTTCTTTAAGGATGTTGAATATTGGGTCCCACTCTCTTCTGACCTGTAAGGTGTCTGCTGAGAGATCCACTGTGAGTCTGATGGGCTTCCCTTTGTGGGTAACCTGACCTTTCTCTCTGGCTGCCCTTAGCAATTTTTCTTTCATTTCAACCCTAGTGAATGACAATTATGTGCCTTGGGGTTGCTCTTCTTGAGAAATATCTTTGTGGTGGTCTCTGTATTTCCTGGATTTGACTGTTGGCATACCTTGCTACATTGGGGAAGTTCTCCTGGATAATTTCCTGAGGAGTGTTTTCCAGCTTAAATTCATTCTCCCCATCACATTCAGGTACATCAATCAAATGTAGATTAGGACTTTTCACATAATCCCATATTTCCTGGAGGCTTTGTTCATTTCCTTTCACTTTGTTTTCTCTAATCTTGCCTTCTCATTTTATTTCATTGAGTTGATCTTCAGTCTCTGATATTCCTTCTTCTGCTTGATCAATTCAGCTATTGAAACTTGTGTATGCTTCACAAAGTTCTCATGCTGTGTTTTTCAGCTCCATTAAGTTGTTTATATTCTTCTCTCAGCTGGTTATTCCAGTTAGCATTTCATCTGACCTTTTCTCAAGGCTCTTAATTTCTTTGCATTGGATTAGAACATGTTTCTTTAGCTCAGAGAAGTTTATTACCCACCTTCTGAAGCCTACATCTATCAATTTGTCAAACTCATTCTCCATCCAGTTTTGTTCCCTTGCTGGTGAGGAGTTGTGATCCCATAGAGGAGGAGAGGCAGTCTTGTTTTTGGTGATTTCATCCTTTTTGTGCTGGTTTTTTCCCATCTTCATGGATTTATCTACCTTTGGTCTTTGAAGTTGATGACTTTTGGATGAGGTCTCTGAGTGAACATCCTTTCTGTTGATGTTGAAGCTATTTCTTTCTGTTTTTGTTTGTTTGTTTGTTTGTTTGTTTGTTTGTTTTCCTTCTAACAGGCCCCTCTGCTGCAGGACTGCTGGAGGTCCACTCCAGAGCCTGCTTGCCTGGGAATCACCTGCAGGGGCTGAAGAACAGCAAGGATTGCTGCTTGTTCCTTCCTCTGATAGTTTCATCCCAGAAGGGTACCTGCCAGATGTCAGCCAGAGTGCTCCTATGAGGTGTCTTTTTGGATATACAGGGGTCAGAGAGCCACTTGTGGAGGCAGCCCTTATCAGAGCTCAAGTGCTATTCTGGAAGCTCTGTTGCTCCCTTTAGGGCTGCTGGGCAGGGACATTTAAGTCTGCTGCAGTGAAACTCACAACCTCCCCTTTTCCTAGGTGCTCTGTCCCAGGAAGGTGGGGTTTTATTTACAAGTCCCTGAGGTGCTGCTGCCTTTTTTCAGAGATTCCCTGCCCAGCAATGAGGGAGTCGAGTCACAGTCTGCCAGCAGAGATGTTGCTGAGCTGCTGCAGGCTCTGTCCAGCTGCTGTGTAAACTTCCTCATGCTTTTGTTTACATAGGTAAGGTTAGAACTGCCTCGACAATGGTGGACACCCTTTCCCCCACTGAGCTCGACCCAGGGCTCGAGCTCAAATTGTTGTGCTGGCTGCAAAACTCTCAAGCCTAAAGGGTGTCAGTTTGCTGGTCTTTGTGGGGGTGGGACCCGCTGAGCCAGATCACTTGGCTGCCTGCCTTCAGCTCCCCTCATTTCAGGGAAGTGGGAGTCTCTGTCTCACAGACATTCCAGGTGCCAGCCAAATTGGCCACCCATATTTGTTCTGAAAACCCATGGTGCCAGCTGAAATGGCCACTCAGATCTGTGCTGAAAACCAGTGGTGCTTGTTGGCCCAGCAGAAATCTTTTGCTCTGTGGGCTGTAAAGACCATGGAAGAAGCAGAGGATCTGAACTGAAGTGCTGGAGTGACTGGAAAAGTCCCCGATGGCCTCGTTGGATAGAAGGGGGTCCTCCAACCAGTTGCACTTCCCAGCGAGGTAGCACCCCACCTTGCCTTGGTTTGCCCTCCTTGGGCTACATCCACTGTCCAACCAGTCCCGTTGAGATAAATGTGGTACCTCAGTTGGAAATGCAGAGATCACTCACCTTCTGCATCGCTCTTGCTGGGAACTGCACTCCCAAGCTGTTCCTATTTGGCCATCTTGGTGGGCTCCCCCCAGGAACTCATTTTTATATTCTATAGTTTAGAATTTATATTCAATGGTTCTAAATATTTTTTAAAATTTCTGAATGACATTGTGGATATTCAGTCTACTTTTCAGTTTACAAATTTACTCTGTAACTTTGTCTCATCTGCTAATGCAACTAATGAGAGCTTTATTTATTTTAAAAATATTTTTAATTTGTATTGGTATATAATAGGTCTATATATTTATGGGGTACATGAGAATATCTAATGATTATATCAGGGTAAATGAGGTATTCATCACCTGAAGAATTCATCATATATGCAATGGAGGACTCTTCAGTCATATAAAAGAATGAGGTCTTGTTATTTGCAACTACAAAGATAGAACTAACTGACATTATGATAAGTGAAATAAAGCAGGCACAGAAAGACAAACTATGTTTGTTCTCACTCATTTGTGGGAGCAAAACATTCAAATAATTGAACTCCTGGAAATAGTTGAATGATGGTTACCAAAGGATGGGAAGGATAGTGGGAAAGTTGGGGAATGGTGATGGTTAATGGTTACAAAAATACAGTTGGATAGAATGTGTAAGATTTCGGCCGGGCGCGGTGGCTCAAGCCTGTAATCCCAGCACTTTGGGAGGTCAAGGCGGGTGGATCACGAGGTGAAGAATTCGAGACTGTCCTGGTCAACATGGTGAAACCCCGTCTCTACTAAAAATACAAAAAATTAGCTGGGCAGGGTGGCGCGTGCCTGTAATTCCAGCTACTCAGGAGGATGAGGCAGGAGAATTGCCTGAACCCAGGAGGCGAAGGCTGACATGAGCCGAGATCAGGCCATTGCACTCCAACCTGGGTAACAAGAGCGAAACTCTGTCTCAAAAGAAAAAAAAAAGATTTCATGTTTAATAGTGTGACAGGTTAACTATAGCCAGCAATAATTTATTTTACATTTAAAAATAACTAAAAGAATTTAGTTATTCTATATGAACATTTCAATTAGCATGTTCATAATTAATGAGCTTTTAATTGCAATAATAGATTTTTAATTCCTGGAGTATGTATGTATTTCTTTATCAACAATGACTGACAGTTTTTAAATATTATCTGATATGGTTTGGCTGTGTTCCCACCCAGATCTCATCCTGAATTGTGGTTCCCATAATCCCTACATGTTCTGGGACATACCCAGTGAGAGGTAATTGAGTCATAGGGGCAGTTTCCACATGCATTGATACTAATTTCTTTAAAAAGCAGAGCCCTCCTCCATGTGAAAGTATTTGAAAAATATATAGACTTTCAAAATGACAATATTGATTAGACTAAAAAATTATTTTCTGATTTTTTTTTTTTTTTTTTTTTTTGAGACGAGTTTTGCTCTTGTTACCCAGGCTGGAGTGCAATGGTGCAATCTTGGCTCACCACAACCTCCGCCTCCTGGGTTCAGGCAATTCTCCTGCCTCAGCCTCCTGAGTAGCTGGGATTACAGGCACGCACCACCATAACCAGCTAATTATTTTTGTATTTTTAGTAGAGACGGGGTTTCACCATGTTGACCAGGATGGTCTCAATCTCTTGACCTCATGATCCACCTGCCTCGGCCTCCCAAAGTGCTGGGATTACAGGCTTGAGCCACCATGCCCAGTCTATTTTCTGATTTTTTTAAAAAAATACAGTAAAAAATGAACTCTCAAATACAAAATATTTTTAAACCTGAGAAACTTTCATGCTATTACATCAGAGCTGTCTAATTCAAGCAAACTCTAAATGACAGTAGCAGATCTCCATTATTGAGCAGCTACTGGCTGTCACTCACAGCACTAGGTGTTAATACAGTGTTTAACAGTTTACAACACCCGTAAGAATTTGGTATTATTAATTCCTGACTAACAAATGAAAAAACTGGAGTTGACAGGATGAGTGAGTTAGTCAAAGTTATACAAACATATCTTAAACCAGTTCTGGCTATTCTGCAGCCCACACTTCCACCCACCAACATTGTAAATTTTCAGAATATTGTATGATTTCATAGTAATTGACCAAATGTTTATATTTATAAGAAAAAAAGACAGTATTATTTTACATTATGACTGTATCTGCCTATGTTTTAGATATGCTAGCAGTTTATAGATATAATGGATTAAAGTTATCTGATATAAAAAATTATGTATTTTATATTTTGCATTCTATATATCAATACACCACTAGGTCATGAAAAAGACTGTGTAAAAAAAATACATGAAAGTGTCCAATTATTCAGTTTGATGATTCTGCACTTCCTTTTATTGTGGCCCCTAGGCAGTGATGGCTTTTTAAATCATATTATATAATTTGATTTGCAAATTGCTAAGTATCCCAGTTTGTCAAGATACTAGTCTGCTTCTCTAATTTCTTTTTATTTTTTACGTTCTTGTAAATCTCTTTATGCTTATTAAAAGACATTAAAAACTATCTACTATCTTTTAATTTTAATCCAAATTTAGTATAAACATATTTTATATATATTATGAGTATTATATGAAAATAAGATGGAAAACCCACAAATAATATTAAAAAACTGTTGATACAACTAACATAATATAGTTATAATAAATATCCATGTTTAAAAATAATACTCTAAACATTAAATATTTTGAAATATTCTAGCTAAAGTGTACACAATTTAAAATATTATAGCTACTCTGAATGGTCCAATAAATTATATCAAATTAATTTTAATGAAATAAAATTAATTAATCTAATAAACACTATTTCTAAAAATAAATATTTTCTAATATATATATATATATATTAGACATAATAATTTGTAAATCACTACAAACATACTTTGCATTTGGAAAACCAGATCATTAGAGGGAAAAGAAGATCCTGGGCATTTTCAAAATGTCTATGAGTCTATTTTATTAAACAAATAAAAGGCTCTTGAGCAGGAGCTTAATAGGATCATATTAGTATTTTTTGATAGAGGCACCTCAGACTTCAAGCCAGAAACAAATTGGAAGTGGACCGTGGAAAAGCTGTGGTATTCTGGGCCTAGGTGGGCATGAAGGGAAAGGGAGCTATTCACCAAATGAAATTAATATGATATGATTGTGCATTTCACAGAGTGAGGATGGAAGTGCCAGGGATAACTTTTAGTTGATTAATATGCACAAATTTCTTGATAAAGAAATTGAAGCTAAGACTTTTTGAGTGAACAGTAACCTAGAGACAATGCCAGAATAACAGCAATATCTTGAATTTTGCACATGTGTGAAACATTAAAATGGAAGAGTCAAAAAGAACTGTGGATACTTTAGTGTTGCATTCAGGGGAAAGAGCTGAGATGGAGATAGGATTAAGGACATCCTCCCATAGTTGGTAGTTGAAGCAATGGCTTTGAATAAGATTATTATTAGGGCGAGTCTACCAAGAAAACAGAAGTAGCCTAGGACAAGCTTTAGGAACTCCCTCACTTACAGACAAGGAGAGAGACAAGAAGTCAGTACAGGAGATACAAATGTGATTGTCAGAAAAGCAGAAGGAAAATCTCGGACGATATAGTATGTTGTTAGCCAAAGAAAGATAAATTATCAAGAAAAGAGTGGCTTCCTTCTCACACTCTTTAATACTGCCATTTTATTTACTCATATGAATAAGCAGTAACATTGTTTTTAATCCTATTATATTAATATTTCTGTGATTTATCTTCCTAATAAGATTATAGCATTCCCAAGGACAAGAGCAATATATTATAGGTGCTTAATAAATATAAAAAGGATTGAAATTACCCACATGATTTTTATCCTAGAAAAAATTGATACTTAATGTTACATCTTCACTTCCTTTAGGTCTTGGTGTCAGTTCTTTTATCAGAGAGGTCTCTGATCAGCAGTTTAATACCATTTCCCTCTCCTGGCTCTGTATCCACTTTACCCAGTAAATTTTTCTTCATAAAAATTAATACATTAATTCAACTGATCATTCACTTAACAAATATAGAGAGGTCCATAAGTCTGGAAACCAACATATATATACACACACTATGTCTTAAAGAAGATACTTTTGTTAAAATTTTCAAATTAATAGATACCTTGTATCTTGAACCTCTGTCCGATATCCTATGAATTGTTGTAAATAAGTAAGGTGGTGATTTTTAAGGTGTGTGAATTTTGTGTCAACAAATTTTTTTAAAATATACATAATGCTGCAATAAATATACATGTGCATGTGTCTTTATAGTAGGAAGAGAAAACAAAACACCATATTTTCTCACTTATAAGTGGGCGTTGAGCAATGAGAGCGCATGGACACAGGGAGGAAAACATCACCCACTGGGGCCTGTCAGGGTGTGAGGGACAAGGGGAAGGAGAGCATTAGAACAAATACCTAATACATGCATGGCTTAAAACCTAGATGACAGGTTTATTTGTGCAGCAAACCACCAGAAACATGTATACCTATGTAATAAAGCTGTACGTTCTGCACATGTATCCCAGAACATAAAGTAAAAAAAAATACATAGGAGATTGTTAATTCATAAAATGAAAATACTAGAAAAGGAAAAGAACATATTCATAAGTGCATACACACACACACCCCACACACGTATGTAACTAAACACACCCATGAAGATAATTAGAAATTGTGACAAATTCTGTAACAAGAAATAAGTAGTTGAAGATCTAAAATGAAAAACATTGATAGAATAATTTTAAATTGATTGGTCTGGGAGGGCTTTCTTGGAAGGTGACATTTAAACTGACCTAAATCATAAGGATAAGTCAGCCATGGAAAGTGCAAGGGAGAAAATCTCTGGCAGAGATTTTCCTGGGACTCATAGAGAAGAGTATGGCTGAAACACGGTGACCAAGGATAGACGTCTTAAGCATTCACTCAGACATCTAGCAAAGTAGGCACACAACAACATGGCAGAACCATTGCTAAATATGATAAATTTCCTTGAAGAGTAAAGTATAGATTGTGGAAAAAGTAAAACTCATATACAATTTTCTTATGTATTTAATGGTTTAATTAATATTGTTTTAATTTGTAAATTTAACAACAGGGACAAATCTGAGTGGGTACATGTATCCTACAGTTTTTAGGGTTATGGATCTCTCTATGCCTGAATCTGCCTAAAAGAAATATGAATTTACATTGGAGTGAGAGCCAGGAGTCTTTGAAAGCCACAAAAAGGGATCCTGGTTTGATCATATAGAATACATATATGAGGATCAAGTGTCAAATGCTATTGAGAGATCTAGTAAGAGAAAGACTCAAAGATGTACTTTAGTGACCTGAAAATTATCACTGACATTAGAAAGAGCAGTTTCATCAAAAATCCATGGACACTGAATGCTTAATAAGGTGGAATAAATGTAATCCAAAATAGAGCTCTTGGATGACAGAATTTTTAGCATTAAGTACAATTTCAGTTGGAACATAACATATTATGCAAACAGCTTTTATTTTGAAACAAGTTAAAACTCACCAAAAAATTGCAAGAAGATAAAAGGGCCACTAGTATAACCTTCACTCATAGATCTCCTTCAAGTTTTGTTACTTGTTTGATAATGTCCTTGTATTAATGTGTTTTCACACTGCTGATAAAGACATACCCAAGACTGGGCAATTTACAAAAGAAAGAGGTTTAATGAACTTACATTTCCACATGGCTGGGGATGCCTCACAATCATGGTGGAGGGCAAGGAGGAGCAAGTCACCTCTTACATGGATGCTGGTGGGCAGAGAGAGAACTTGTTCAGGGAAACTCCTGTATTTCAAACCATCAGATCTCATGAGACTTATTCACTATCATGAGAACAACACAGGAAAGACCCATGCCCATGATTTAATTGACATGTGGGAATTGTGGGAGTAACAATTCAAGATGAGAGTTGAGTTGGGGACACAGTCAAACCATATCATTTTTTTTCTGGCCCCTTCCTAATCTCATGTCTTCAAATTTCAAAACCAACCATGCCTTCCCAACAGTCCCCCAAAGTCTTAAATTATTTCAGCATTAACTCAAAAGTCCATAGTCCAATGTCTCATATGAAACAAGGCATGTCCTTTCTGCCTATGAGCCTATAAAATCAAAAACAAGTTAGTTACTTACTAGATAGAATGAGGGTACAAATATTGGGTTAATAGAGCTGTTCCGAATGAAATAAATTGGTCATAACAAAGGGGCTGAAGACCCCATGCAAGTCCAGAAATCTAGCAAGGCCATCAAATCTTAAAGCTCCAGAATGATCTTTGACTTCATGTCTCATATTCAGGTCATGTTGATGCAAGAAGTGGGCTCCCATGGCCTTCAGCAGCTCCACCCCTGTGGCTTTGCAAAGTATAGCTCTGCTCCTGGCTGCTTTCAAGAGCTGGTGTTGAGTCTTTTGCTTTTCTTGAAACTACTTTTTCTGCCTTAAACTTCCAGGCCTGTGTTGGGAAGGGCTGCTGCAAAGTTCTCTGACATGCTCTGGAGACATTTTCCCCATTGTCTTGGTGATTAACATTTGGATCCTTGTTACCAATGCAAATTTCTGTAGCAGGCTTGAATAACTCCGGAGAAAATGGGATTTTCTTTTCTATCACATTGTCAGGTTGCAAATTTTCCAAACTTTTATACGGTTTCCCTTTAAAAATGGAATGCCTTTAACAGCATCCAAGTCACCTCTTGAAAGCTTTTCTGCTTAGAAATTGCTTCTGTTGGATACCCTAAATCATCTCTCTATATTTCTAAGTTTCACAAATCTCTAGGGCAGGGGCAAAGTACCACCAGTTTCTTTGCTCAGGCATAATGAGAGTCACCTTTGCTCAAGTTTCCGACAAGTTCCTCATCTCTATCTGAGACCACCTCAGCCTTGATTTCATTGTCCATATCATTATCAACATTTTAGTCAAAGCCATTCAACAAGTCTCTAGAGAGTTCCAGACTTTCCCACATTTTTCTATCTTCTTCTGATCCTCCAAACTGTTTCAACCTCTGCCTCTCACTAGTTCCAAAGTTACTTCCACATTTCAGGATTCTTTTCAGCAACACCCCACTCTGCTGGTACCAAGGTACTGTATTAATCTGTTTTCCTGTGGCTAATAAAGTCATCCCTGACACTGAGAAATTTATAAAAGAAAGAGGTTTAACGGACTTAACAGTTCCACATGCCTGGGGAAACCTCATAATCATGGCAGAAGGCAAGGAGGAGCAAGTCACATCTTACATGGATGGTGGCAGGAAAAGAGTGAGAACTTGTGCAATGAAACTCCCTTTTTTTTTTTTTTTTTTTTTTGAGACGGAGTTTCACTCTTGTTACTCAGGCTGGAGTGCAATGGCACGATCTCAGCTCACCACAACCTCCGCCTCCTGGGTTCAGGCAATTCTCTTGCCTCAGCCTCCTGAGTATCTGGGATTACAGGCATGTACCACCATGCCCAGCTAATTTTTTGTATTTTTAGTAGAGACAGGGTTTCACCATGTTGACCAGGATAGTCTCGATCTCTTGACCTTGTGATCCACCCACCTCGGCCTCCCAAAGTGCTGGGATTACAGGTTTGAGCCACCGCGCCCGGCCTCATTTTTAAAGCCATCAGATCTTGTGAGATTTATTCACTATCACCAGAAAGAATAGCACAGGAAAAACCCACCACCATGATTCAATTGTCTCCCACTGGGTTTGTCTCATGACACACGGAAATTGTGGGAGTTACAATTCAAGATGACAGTTGGGTGGGGACACAGTCAAACCATATCAGTCCTTTACAGCAAAAGGGCCCACTCTGAGATCACATGTCACATCCCGTTGTCATAACTATCCAGTCTCTGACAATCATAATCATTTCACGTGAGTCATTTCTTCACATCAATCATTTCTTCAGTTTCATTACCTTCTCATTCTTGAATACGCTATTCCAGTCATTTGTTATTTGTCCTGAATTTGGATTGGTGTGATGTTTTCTTGATATTATACCCAGCTATGTATTTTTTGCAGGAGTCTCACATGCCATGCTTTATTCTTCTCATTGAATCTCATCAGGCAGCCCCCTGTTTCAGTTGGTCCTGTTACTCATGGTGATAACTTTCATCACTTGATTATAAAGGTATCTGCCTGCTTTCTCCACTGTAAAGTGACTACTCTCCTTTGAAATTAATAAACATATATATTTTTAATATTGGGGTACATAGTAGGTATATACATTTATGAAGTACATAAGATGTTTTGATACAGGCATGCAATCATGGGGAATGGAGTATCTATCTCAAGCATTCATCCTTTGAGTTAGAAACAATCCAATTGTTTAAGTTATTTTAAAATGTATAGTTGTTATTGACTATTTTTGTTCTATTGTGCTATCAGATAGTAGGTCTTATTCATTAGATGAGGATGATTTATGAGGTTTTTTTTTTTTAATAAAAAACATATTTTTGAAAAGATAGTTTGAGGCTATGTTCTGCTTCCAACTTTCACCCACTTATTTGAGCACCTATTGATATGCCTTGCCTGAATTAGTTATTAATATGATGGTTTCCAAATCGTGACTTTCTCCTTCCGGCATTCCTGTTACATGTATTACTTAGCATAGTGCTATTGGAAGAGTTTTCCCTTTTTCCTATGTATTTATTCATTGTTAGACAGGTGGACTCTTGGATTCCTATTTTATTCAGTAGGATATGATCTGTAGGTTCCTTTTTTTCTCTCTTTTTAATTTTGATATTCAAAATCTCTTTTTGATACTCAAATTATATATTTTGCACTCAGATTGTTCTTAGGGGAGCAGAAGACATTTCAGGCTGAGAACTGTGTCATTCTGACATGGCTCCATTATTCTTTGGGCACTTCTTTACTTTTTGGTGCAGGGAAATGTTCCAGACTCTTATTGTACTTTCCCTGATGCAGCTTAGAATCAATCATTTCTCCAGAGAACCATGGTTTTGCCCAGCATAGAAACCAACACCTGGGAAACAGGACTATTCATGGCTTTGGGAGTCACCCTGTTCATAGGCTGTCCCCAGTGGATGATAGGAACCATCTGTATATTGACTAAATATACAATTTCATTCATATTTATTTCTGTATCTATCTACATATGCTGAAAACCACAAATTTACACTAATTGATTAAATTCTAACGCAAACCCACAAGGTTCATTCTGTCTCTCCTTTATTTTCTTTTCTTTCTTTCTTTCTTTCTTTTTTTTTTTTTTTTTTTTTTTTGAGAAAGAATCTCTTTCTCCCAGGCTGGAGTGCAATGGTGTGATCTTGGCTCACTGCAACCTCCATTCCCTGGGTTAAAGCACTTCTGCTTCAGCTTCCCGAGTAGCTGGGATTACAGGTACATGCTACCATGCCCAACTAATTTTTTATACTTTAGTAGAGACAGGGTTTCACCATGTTGGCCAGGCTGGTCTCGAACTCCTGACCTTGTGATCTGCCCACCTCAGCTTCCCAAAGTGCTGGCATTACAGGCTTGAGCATTCTATCTTTGCTATGTCTCGTATTTGTACACTCTTTTTGACCTTGATAATTTGGCCTTCACTGTCCTCAATGTATTTATTTATTTTCTCAGTCAACCTGTACTGTAACCAGTCTCCCAGCCACATGGAGTGGAGATCCTGTGTGGACATCCTCTGTGCTCAGGTCCTGGATACCCCTAGACCCTTCCTGGACCACTCTATCTCCCTGCTGGCTTGGACCGTAGTTTTCATGAGGCTCTTTTCCCGCCCCTGCTCAATGGGTTTTTTTACTATTCAGGAAGGTTGGGTAAACAGTAGAGATTAGCAAACATTTTGTGCAATCTGCCAAGATTATATTGAAATGAAGACCCTAGGTAGTTTTAAACATCCTTACAGCATTCCACCAGCTTCCCTTGGACCTCCCAACCTTCCCAACTTTAAAATAAGTGAGAAGCCCTTATAGGCACTTGGTTTGAAACAGGTAAATTTTCCAACCTTGTTGTCTATAGTTTGCTTTTTCTGTCCCATCAGATGAACATCATAACTTACAAGAATTTAGGTTGCCATTTTAATGTCAAAACAAGGATCAGCATGTTTTTCACTGATGTATTTCTGAATTAAAATTTTAAAACCTTGAAAATGCATGTGTTTTCTTTGTCAGCAAGAAAAGCAATATACTGAGTGGACTTCAAATCGACTATGAAGTTTTTATATGCAAGTCTTGAAACAAAAATTTCAGACATGCCAGTAAAGTAAAATAATTATACTGTTCCTGTAAAGGAGGAAGGTTTCCAATGCACAGAAAGTGAGATGTAATTAAGACTGACAAGATTACAATTCACTGTGGGTGTTATAACACATTGTCAAATTGTAGAAACCAGTAACAACACGTGTATAGATACTGTATTTTTATTCCAAATTCATAGACATTTAAGAATATAACAAAAACATGTAAAAGTTTTAACTTTATTCTGTGTAATATTTTTACTAATGTGACAATTTTTTGTTATGTTCACTTTATTTCCATTTTACAGCTATTCATTTCTGACCCTCAAAATGCTAGCTGCAAATTTATATTACCAGAAAATCCCACTATTAATATTCTAAATAGGTTAAATCCTGAGCTTTGGAGTAGTCACTGAAAGTATCACAGACACTAATACACTAGCATTTTTACTGAAATTGTATTTGTTCATAAAGGAAACAAACACAGAAAATAAATAATAGGTTCTCTTCTGTTTCCAAGGTAGTTAAAGCAGCAGGAATTTCAATATCAGAGATCTAACACCTTTAACTCATTGTTAACTAAGGGAACTGTCAATATTCCATCAGTTACATAATGTTTTGCAAGTGTGAGTAATCTTTATGTTTGATTTGAGAAAATAATAGCAATATTTGTTTGTTATACTTTGTATTCGTTATATATTGCTGCATAGTGCATTGCCTCAAAACTTAGTGGCTTGACATAGTAATAATTTATTATCTCTTACTTTTCTGTAAGAGGCCAGCAATGTAGGAACAGTTTGGCTGGGCAGTTCTGACTTTATATTTCTTATGAGGCTGCAGATACTTGTTTTCTGGAGCCACAGTTAGCTGATGGCTTGACTAGGATTGGAGCCTCCATTTCAAGTTTGCAGATTCATGGGGCTGGCAAGCTTCTGCTGGCACTTGGTGGTAGGCTTTAGTTCCCCTCCTAGGTGCCTCTCCATCTCACTACTTGAGGGTTTCCATGGCTTTTAGGCTGGCTTACCTAGAGTAAGGGATCAAAAGACCAAGGTGCAGCCTCTAATGTTTTTATACTTCACCTTGGAAATCATATCACCTTGTTACTACTGCAATATTCTGTGTGTTACACAGGTCAGCACTGATTCAGTGTGGAAGGGAACTACACAGGCCGTAAGTATTTAGAGGTATTTAAAATAACATAATGTGAAGACCTATGGTCATCTTGAAGATTGATTCCAAGGGTTCAACCCGATAGCCCACAGAGATTCATATCTTCCACACACAAAGTACACCCAACCTCCTTTAAAAGCCATCAGAAGTTTCACTCCACCAGACCATCTGCTCAAACTCCAGGACCTCACTGTCCAAGTCAAGTCAAACCAAAATGAATCTCAGAGAGTTCCAAGAGAAAATGAAGCTGTTTCGGTATAGTCTCTCAAGTACCACTTCCAAAGTACAGTTGTCAATCTTAAGACCTGTGAATAAGTTTTATGCCACCAGCACACCACCTATAAAATGGTAAATTTTGCACAGACAAGCCAAATTAGTCTATCTTGTTCAAAAGTGGAAAAAATAAGAGGGACAAAGAAGTCAATGGTCCATGGCAGTTTTGCAATCTAGTCAGGCAAATGTTGGTAATTCTTGATTAGGACTCAGTCATGCTATTTCCTGGAAATGATTTTCCATGGCTCTTGCTCTGCCCTCTGTTTTAGTTCTACCACTCTAAGTCATCCTTTTTTTATATAGAAGGTTGTTTCTGTTTACAGCTGCATAGGTTCCTGACCATAAAGGTTGGAGGTTGAAGGCCTTTTTCTATTTTGTACCACCTCTGTCCCTTTCAGTACAAGCTGGTGGTTTTGCCACCAATACAGTTCTCTTAAAACTGAATGGGCTTTCTATGAATTTTATTCAGGCTTTCTCCACTTAACAAAAGGCATATCCACAATTACACAAAGATAATCTCCCCACTACCCCTTGAGTTTCTATACATATACAGAAAGGAAAATGCTTTTAAGGTTATTAGAACCCCTATTGTTTAACTGAAAAAGATCTGTAAAGCATACCAATAAGCTGTTTAGAGGATCTTCTGTCTTTTGGAGCGGCTCTCTCATGTATACCTAATATCTTTCTCAGATATTTACATAGATTTTATAATCATACTTCCTTGTCATCTTTAAACCACATTTTCCTTGAATTTGATCTTTGCTTAGGTATGTGATTTCTTATTTTTTCATCGTTCACCATCCAAAAAGACTGGAATTCAAAGAGCATTTTACTTTAAAATTTATTAATGCCTGGCTTCTTCATTTTCAATAGTTCTTTAGCTTTACATCTTTCATATTTTTTCATTTATTCTAACAGAAAGAAGATGCCAGATGGCTCCTTCAGTACTCTACCTGGAAATGTCCTTAGCTAGATTACACAATTTCATTTAAGTATGTATTTTTATTTTCCACATTATCACAAACAGCAATGTATCTAAACTTTCCACCACAACATATCAAAGATCTAATTTTCTCCCATTTCCAATAACACTTTCCTCACCTTCCTTTAAGTCATTACTGACAGCTCCTCAAGAGCTGTCAAGCTTCTTTTAAGGCCTATCCCACTAATCCCTGTCCCTAAATAACTGCCACATTTTTAGGTTTCTGTTATAATTCTTTCCCACTATCAAAAGGTTTTTTTTTTTGGTGGGGGAGTATAACTAAAGTATTTTATTTTATTTTCAATTTTTCTTTCCACAGGTTTTGGGGTAACAGGTGGTATTTGGCTAAATGAGTAAGTTCTTTAGTGATGATTTGTGAGATTTTGGCACACCCATCACCTAAGCAGTATACACTGAAGCCAGTTTGTAGGCTTTTATCCCTTGACACACTCCCACCCTTCCTCCCTGAGTCTGCAAAGTCCATTGTATTATTCTTATGCCTTTGCATCTTCATAGCTTAGCTCCCACTTATAAGTGAGAACATGCAATGCTTGGTTTTCCATTCCTGAGTTACTTCACTTAGAATAATAGTCTCAAATTCCATCCAAGTTGCTGTGAATGCCATTAATTCATTTCATTTTATGACTGAGTAGTAGTCCATTATATATATATACACATACACACACATACATACATACATAAACACACAAAACACATGTTTATAACAGCACAATTAACACTTTGGGAGGCCGAGGCATGTGGATCACGAGGTCAAGAGATCGAGACCATCCTGGTCAACATGGTGAAACCCCCATCTCTACTAAAGATACAAAAAATTAGCTGGGCATGGTGGTGCGTGCCTGTAATCCCAGCTACTCAGGAGGCTGAGGCAGGAGAATTGCCTGAACCCAGGAGGCAGAGGTTGTGGTGAGCCGAGATTGCTCTATTGCACTCCAGCCTGGGTAATAAGAGCGAAACTCCGTCTCAAAAAAAAAAAAAAAAAAAAAAAAAAAATTGCAAAAATTTGGAACCAGCTCAAATGCTTATCAATCAACGAGTGGATAAACTTTGGCACTTATATATGATGGAATACTACTCAGACATAAAAATGAATGAATTAATAGCATTCACAGCAACCTGGATGGCATATGTGAACATCAAATTCTTTATTCAATATCTATTGTTGCATAACATATCACCTGAAAATTAATTTCAAACCGTGATGAATATGCATTACCTCTCCTGGGCCTCTTCAGAAGACTGCTTATGGCATAGTGGTTGACTTTCCACAAAGTGAGAAATTTCAGAGACCAAGTTGGAAATAAGCTTGGGAAGTTACGTACTCCCACCACTTGCAGAGTTTTCTATTGTTCACAGACGTCAAGCCTAATTGATTATAGAAGGGGACAACAAAGGTTGTGAAATCAGGAGGCAAAGCTTAATGATGTCCCTCTTGGAATATGTAAAGATAATAAAAAATTAATAAATATGTAGTATTTTGTCCTATAATTATCTTCTCCTAGAATATATCTCCTATTGGAAAATAAAAGGACTTGACCATTTCAAACTTCAAAATTACCAAGATTCAACAGAACATTGTTATGAGTGACTGATGATGGCTTGTTTTACAATCTTAATCATCTCCAATTTGTAGTAATTGGTATTTATGCAGCTGCTGTGCTTCAGAGTAGCTTTTATTTTCACAGATATCCATTCATTTTGAAATATTTCAAAGGTAGTGTGAATATGGTGAGACTCCCAATTATTCAAAAAAAAACCCCAGAAACAAATGAGAGTCTTCTTAAGAGTGGTCAGTAAGTTACGACTGGGTATTTATTTTCTCTCTGCTAAGTTTAGATATTACACTCTATTCAATTTTTTCTTGATTAAGCAATTGAAAATCATGTGTGCACACAACTCGTCTAAACAGATCATTTATCTAAAATCAGCATCTTTCTGAAGGGACTAAATGAAAATGAAAAAAAAATGTGGCTGACTAGAAAATATACACACACATGAGCCATATATTAACATTAAAATAGAGCCTTATATTAATTTTTTAAGTCAAGAAGCTAATTCAAATACAATCCTGTTTTTATACAGTACTGTGTTGATGGAAAATAATATATACCTCTGTGACTAACCCGTAAAGGAGATTTAAATGACAGTTAGTGGACTTTAAGTATTGTAATCCATTAATGAAGAGAGAAAGAAGGTTTCTGCTATACTAAACTACTAACCTTAGTTTAAAAAAGACAGAATAGAATATCACTTAATGGCTGATATGGTTTGGCTGTGACCCCACCTTAATCTCATCTTGAATTGTAGTTCCCATAATCCCCACATGTCATGGGATGGACCCACCCAGAGGTAATTCTATCATTTTATGATAGTGAGTTCTCACGACAACTGATGGTTTTATAAAGGTCTTTCCCCCATGTTGCTCGACACTTCTCCTTGCTGCTGCCATGTGAGGAAGGACATGCTTGCTTTCCCTTCTTCCATAACTGTAAGTTTCCTAAGTAACTTACTTCCATAATTGTAAGTTTCCTAAGTAACTTGCTTTCATAATTGTAAGTTTCCTATGTAACTTACTTCCATAATTGTAATTTTCAATAATTCTCCAGATATTCTGAATTGTGACTCAATTAAACCTCTTTTCTTTATAAATTACCCAGCCTCGGGCATGTTTTTTTTAGCCACATGAGAACAGGCTAATACAATGGCCAATTTCTGTTTTCATTGAATATTCATTTTTATCTATATATGTATTTGGTTCCAACTTATTTTATATAAATGCTTTGTTGTTGCTGATGTAATAGATGAAGTGAATGTGTGAATAACTTTAGATTTGTAAGCAGACAGATTAGTACAGTTTATATTTTCCTAGTAGACAGATTTGGTGTGTTGAGCAACATGTGAATTAGAAGCTGTTGGGACTTTCTGAAGATAATTAATGGGATTGGAAAATATCATTCTCTTATGGCCTACACATTTTCAATCCATAATGCATGTTTCTACCCAATTATGCATGTTTATCTTAAAAAGATATGATAGTAATTGATTTGTGATCTCTTAAAGTTATTTAGCAATAAACTCTTAATATCTGATTTCAAAGTTGGTGTGTATATTCTATTTCCTAATAGAATCAGCAGTATTTACTCTGTGTGTGTGTGTGTTTGTGTTTATTCTTGTTATTTACGCTTAATTTTAGTTCCATCTGTTATTATTTACTAGTATTTATACTATATCATGGTATATTATTTATACCATATTATGTATAAGATATATATTCAAAGCAGGGTGGGTGACCTTTATGCCTAAATTTATTTCCTTATAATGTTCCCCTGGATTTTATAAATTAAAAAAGCATTTGTAATGCAAATATTTCCTTGTAATGAATTACACTCTGATCTACTTTACTTCATAATAGTAAATTTAGCTTATTTGACATCTCAATAACAGGCAATAGGGAATTAAGAATATAGAAATAAACATCGAAGATACAAGAAGAATGAAGTTGGATGGTTGGGAAAGTTCTAAAGTTTTGTGTCCTAATATCTGAGGGCTGGCTCAGCAGAGGAAGCATAACAGTGAGTCTTTGACAGCAGAGGGACAGAAAGATATGAGACTGAGAAAGAAGATGTCAAAAGAGAAAATTCGAGTGACAGAAAACCCCAGAGGCAAACATTGACCTGGTAACCCATTACAATTCAACCCTGACTTCTTCCTCTGTAATAATTGCACATTCTCAAAAAACTTTCCTCTTCTACACTGACTATAACATGAGCGAGGATCAGAGAAAAAGTAGTTAGTTGGATGCAATGCCTGTGGTCAGGTAAAATACCCACAAAAATTTTAGTGAAGCATACTGTACACCAGATTTACATTCCCATTTCTTCTGTTTCACAGGTTTTCTGAACCAGATGAATAACTCAAGTCACTCTGTTCTTCAGCCTTCATTCCAAGGATGCATGCAGCTCATTCAAGTGGATGATCAACTTGTAAATTTATACGAAGTGGCACAAAGGAAGCCAGGAAGCTTTGCAAATGTCAGCATTGACATGTGTGCGATCATAGACAGGTAAATGATTTTTCCATCCTACCTCACGTTGTCCAAACTTTCCAAACCTATGTTTCTGTTGAGAGACCAGTGAAGAAGCCAAAAGAAAAAATAAAAATTAAAGAAACACAGGTAAGGTGGGAATTACCATTCAAAATACATATTGTAGTATATTTGTGGTATTAACAGTGATGATGTTTATGTTTCTATGTGGATGTATATATATATGATAAAACACATTGTGGTGTTGCATTTGTTCAACAGCCTTCAATCAGAGAATCTGAGCTTTAAACAAGTAGTTTTGTAAGCAACAGCAGTGTGGTAGAGAAACTCTGAGAGTTGATTTTTGGTTTTGCTTTCTATGTCTACAAGCAGAAGTGTCCATTCTCTTTCTGTCTCAATCATGACTTGGCCTCAGCATGTTCCCTCCAAAACCCACTTCTGAAGAAAAAGGAATATTACAAAACTGTCAGTGGGCAATATGGATATTTATGAAGCAGAATATTTAGAGTAACTGATTCAGCTTACAAAATACACATATTAAAATGTGACAAAATCAAATCTTTATTGGTTTTGCAAATCTGGGAAGAATTTTTATTAAAACTTTTATTGTATTCTCACACAGTGGAAAGATGCAACTTTTATGTGAAATATTATGATTGTGCTGGATACACTACCTTAGCATACATCTAGAAAGTGTCTTTCATTCCACTATGAAAAAGTTTGATTTTGAGATGTTTTGTCTCTAAACAGACCGTATATGGTTTGACATTAACCTAGTGAATTTATGTGATTTTCTAAAATATATTTAAATCTTTTGTGGAAGAACTATCGTATTCTGAAAACTCATTTTATTAATTTTGTGTTTTGAGAAGATAAAAGTTCTTTTTCTTTTCTCGTTACCTCAGTTATCCAAGTAGGGGAAAGTTCTTAAATTTTGAAATAAGATATTAATCCTATCTCACTTCCGTCAACAACAAAATGTAGACCATAAGCCTTTAACAAATTTATTTTATTCAAGAGGAAATACTTTAAGAAGTCACTCAATAATGAATTTTACAAACATAAAATAATCTATTTTGAAGTAAGTTTGCTTCCATATAATCTGAATATGATGGCATTCCTCTGAATGGTACATTACAGTTTCTGGTGGCTATACGATACAACTTTTATAAAGGCTTCACATGTTTGTAATAAGACTTTATGACATAGTATGCTGCTTATTTATATTCATGTATGCAAATATTGATCTTAGTAGCCTAAATGGTTTATATCTAAATAGAATAGTGAACAATTTTAATGGAAATAGACTCCTAATTTTTGAGCCATTAATAATGTATCAGCTATTATTTCTGCCTAGAGCAAGTGGCAGCAATAATCAGAAAAGCTGAGATGAATGTTTTAGAGATCATTTGTTCTGATTTTAGATAATTACATATGATAATTGTTTTGTACAAAAAAATTCTTCATAATAGCTGTGGAGTTTTTTAGTGTCTACTCTTTTTTTCAGATCAGTAGCTGTGATGATACAATAATTTCATTACCTCTTTCAGCTTTGTAAATGGGCTGGATAATATGTTATTGTTTCTCTCCAAACATCGTGTTCCTGGGTATTGTATATAGTTTGCTACTAAAGAATGAAGGGTGATGTGTTGAGATATTAATGTTTTCCTCCAATGGAGACAGGAGTTAAATTGGCCCCAAAAGAATGAATGAGATTTTGGTAAATGAAGAAACTGTAAGATGATACTTCTGGTGGGAAGTCCAACACAAAAGATGGTATACAAAAGAGAATACGGGGCCGGGCGCGGTGGCTCAAGCCTGTAATCCCAGCACTTTGGGAGGCCGAGGTAGGTGGATCACGAGGTCAAGAGATCAAGACCATCCTGGTCAACACGGAGAAACCCTGTCTCTACTAAAAATACAAAAAATTAGCTGGGCATGATGGCGCGTGCCTGTAATCCCAGCTACTCAGGAGGCTGAGGCAGGAGAATTGCCTGAACACAGGAGGCGGAGGTTGCAGTGAGCCGAGATCGCGCCATTGCACTCCAGCCTGGGTAACGAGAGCGAAACTCCGTCTCAAAAAAAAAAAAAAAAAAGAAAAAAGAAAAAGAAAAGAGAATACGTATTTCGATTTTTCACAGATACAAAGATAAACAAAATATATATATATATATATATTTTTTTTTTTTTTTGCCAAAATGAGTCAGGCCCAATATTCATCTTGCCAAGTTTCCTGTAGCTAAAAGAACAAAGTTCACACCTTTCTTATTCTTTAGGATGACAAATGAGAGGATTAGCTGCAGGGAAGTAGTCACCTGTGACACATCTCCATGCATTTTCTAAACCCATTATGGAACCTATTTTTAGCTTATCCTGTTTTTTAAGGCAACAACATCTGTACCTGAAATAGCAATGTGTGAAACAGCAGATTCCTTTAGTCACCTAAAATGTTCCCCGTTCAAAATCTTAAGCATGGAGTGTTGTACTTTCATAGGTGTGAGACAGGACTATTTTTACTTTACTTGAACCACTGAAGAGTGTGTTGACAATATCACCATTCATCTGTAACTTTTCAGGTAAAAGTACCAGTGGTTTTAATTTGTCCTCATAGAGCAGCAATGTATCCAGATAATCCTTTAACAATACACCCACCCCCAGCACATCTCTGGTTGATTCCTTCTCCTCACTAAGACTTTGCTTATCTACAACTTTCTCCTCACTAAGACTACTGCTTATCTACAGCTTTCTTTTCAGATGACCCAAATTCTCCCAAAGGAAGCCTACACTGGTTCTCTCTTACTTTTCTGCTTCCCAGTTCCAGCTTGATTGATTTGAGAGTTATTTTTGAGAGAGGGAGAAAAGAGGTATAAATGAGAACATAGGGTTAAAATAAAATAGAAGAGCTACACAAGCCTGACTTTTATAAAACATTTGGAGATAATAGTCACAGCTGCAGTGATTTGATGAGCAGAACTTAGGGAAACAGTTAGGGGAAGATGGTTCTGAAGGAGTATTTCTGTGTTGTGTTGGAATACCCTATGATTTGAACTTTCTTTTTTGCTTTGTGTGTAGATTTGCATGTGGCTTGTTTTGCTCACGTGTTTATTTTCTGAACACAGCTTTGAATCAAGGAAAGAGCAAGCATGACAAGCTATAGAATTATGCATTTGATATTTATTTTCTGAGTGCATACTAGATGTCAAGCTATTCTAGACACTTGGAATAAATCCTTGAATAGGAAAGATAAAGAGGATTGAAAATTCTAAGGTCACATGGTAGAGGAAGGGGAGGACAAACTATAATTAAAAAGTAAATAATCTAAGTGAGAAGGAAAAAAAAATTATGGGTAAAATTACTAAAACAAATTAAAGAGGACTGGATGTCAGTAGATCAGGGTGTTGATTTGTAGTTTAAATAGGTTGATCAGGATAAGCCTCCACTGAAAATATTAGCACAAGACTTGAAAGAGGTAACTGAACGTACTAACTCAGGGAAAGAACATTTGATCCAGAGAGCACAGACAACAAAAGAGGCATTGCGTGATCCAGGATCAGTATGAAGCCAGGGTGGCAAGAGGTCAAGAATAATTGAAGGAATAGAGAGCAGAACAAGCTCTGCAGACTTGTAGGTTATTGTAAGGGTGTGGCCTTTATTTTGAAGGAATACAGGAGCATTTGCAGCATTCTGAATAGAGCAACATGATGTAGCTCACATCTTAAAAGGATGAATCTGGGCTGTGAGAACAAGAAAGCTAGAAGGAGGAGGCTGACTAAAATGATGCCATTATAATCCAGGTGACAGATGCTTGTAGCCTAGACCAGGGTAGTGAGATGTAATGAGATGAAGTAATGAGACTTGGCAATTGCCCCATTTCTACAACTAAAAGTAGTGAGAAGTGGTCAATTCTGAATATATTTTGGAGGCAGAGTCAGTAGAGTTCCTTGACAAATTAGATATGGAATGTGAGAGAAATAGAGGAAATAGGGATAAATCCAAATGATTTGGTAAGAGCAGCTGGCAGAAAGGAGATGCCATCCCCTCAGATTGAGAAGGCTAGTCATAGAAAAAATTAGTAAAGGGCTAAAGAAAAAGTAAGTCAGAAATTCAATGTTGGACATGAGTTGAAACGTCTCCTGGACATCTAAGTAGAAACGTCAAGAAGATGGTTGGATATATGTGTGTAACAAGCCTGTGTCTGCAGGTTATACAATAAACCTTTGTGTCTGACAGAAGCCGTTTTATGTAACTATTGAGGGTCTTTGGTATCTTTAGCTATATTTTGTAAGCAGTCATAGAACTGGAAGGGGCAGTAGTGTGGGAAGTGGGAGGGAAGTGCCCTCTAACAATGGAAGCTCTAGCTTGAGCCCCTCAGTGATATTCTGCTCTTACAGAGGCAGATTGCCGTCAAACGTTCAGTTACTAAAACATTCTCTGAGAAAAGTAAAATACCCAGAGATAACACTTTTGTTTCTCTTTGCATTGTTGCTTTCTTTTATTCATTCCTAGAATCCTTACATTATTGACGGCTTGTGGCAAACATTTTGAGATGCCTGATTCAGCTCTTCTCAATCTTTTTCTCTCCAGCCTCCTTTCAGGTGTGAAAACCTGAGAGCCCAAACCTTCAGAAACACTATTTGAGTGAAAGTTAGGTTCATTCACTTCCTCTCTTAAGAGAGAATCATGAGGAGAACCATAGGACATTTCAAACTGGGGGTAGGGATGGGGAGGGATGGACACTGGGGAGAGTCAGGGAGGGTATCAAGGGCTGGAATGAGTCAGTTCTTGCAGGTATTGGTTAGAATTTCTAAACTAGGAGAGTTGCTGCAACAGACATTGGCCTTAGAACTTGTGGATTGGTGTAGAGTTATTGTTTGATTTGATTTTCTGTGACTGTAGCCAGGATGCATGGGTAAGAAGAAGCTGATGTTAACATATTTTTAGCTTAATTAGGTGGTGATCATGCTTGCTTTGACAATTTTTTTCTCTTTTGTAATAGTTAAGTCCATTTTGCATTTGTGGTTTCTATTTCAATCCTAAGAGCACTCTTCACAGCTCAGCTGCCAGAGGAATATTTTTTTTTTACCTTATACTAGGCAGAAGCAGAGATGAGACACCGTCCTGGCTGCTGAGAGCCAAGCAGAAGTTGGCTGTGGTGTTCTTGGGAAAGCTTTTGTTCTCCTGACACAGTTGTCTCTTGCTCTCCACCATCCTTGGTTAGATGAGACCTTATTGCCTAGAGCTGTAAGGTCAAGAAAACAATAGATCAAGCAGCCACTGATACTAATTTGTATGTGAAAAATATCAACTATGATTTATTTAAGTAACTGTGAGTTAAGTTTTACTTTTCTTGGAGCCAGAAGCACCTGCCCTTTCCCTAGCCTCCACTTCTAAAATTAACCAGTACCATCATTTTACTGGAACAGAGAAGAACAAATTCCCATATATGGAAAAGACTTTGAAAGAAAAGATGATATATTTATTTTGGAGTGTATTAAGTTACATTTTAGTGATGTCCCCTAGAGATTGGAATTTGGGGATGATATAGCTGTTTAGAGGCCAAAGCAAATTCATATTGTTAAAGTCAGCACTAGTAAAAAGTGGTTCATTAAAATTCGAATACTCTGCTCTTTCCTGCTACCTCCCTTGTAAATATATTAAAAATACATTAAGAAACAAAATCAGTAAGCATCCCAGATAACACAGAGAGTGGAAAAGGAAATGCAAATGTCCCAACTTAAACACAGCCTACAAAATTACCACTTTAGAAATTGTGAATAGACTAGATCCTATTCCAGAGCTAGCAATTAAATCTTCATTAGATTTCTGGATGAAGTACATAATCACAGACTCGGTTTTTTTTTTTGTTTTTGTTTTTGTTTTTGTTTTTTTGATTCAATGCTTTATTTTCAAGAACATCTATCCAGTTTGTTTTTTCTTTGAAAGAAAATAATAAATGAGCTTTTAAAAGAACATTTAAATGAGGGTTAGGTAGATGAAAAATGAAAATATATCAAAACTAAATTGACTCTGTTGAAAAGGTGAATGAAAGCAGTCAAGAAGGATGAACAGACACTTTTCAAAAGAAGACATATATGAGGCCAACAAACATATGAAAAAATGCTCATCATCTCTGGTCATTAGAGAAATGCAAATCAAAACAACATTGAGATACCATCTCAAGCCAGTTAGAATGGTGATCATTAAAAAATCGAGAGTCAACAGATGCTGGAGAGGCTGTGGAGAAATAACACTTTTACAGTTGCTGGGAGTGTAAATTAGTTCAACCATTGTGGAAGAAAGTACAGCAATTCCTCAAGGACCTAGAAATAGAAATTCCATTTGACCCAGCAATCCCATTTTTGGGTATATACCCAAAGGATTATAAATGGTTCCATTATGAAGACACATGCACACGTATGTTTGCTGCAGCACTGTTTATAATAGCAAAGACCTGGAACCAACCCAAATGCCCAGAACAGAAAGAAAATCAAACACCACATGTTCCCACTCATAGGCAGGTGTTGAACAATGAGAACACATGAACACAGAGAGGGGAGCATTACATACTGGGGTCTGTTGGGCAGGGTGGGGAGGGAAAGGGGGTAGGAGGTTTAGAAGAGATAACATGGGAGAAATTACAGATATAGGTGATGGGGGGATGGAGGCAGCAAAGCACCTTGCCATGTATGTACCTATGCAACAATCCTACATGATCTGCACATGTACCCCAGAACCTAAAGTACAATTTAAAAAAAAATTAAAGAAGGATGATATGGTTTGGCTCTGTATTCTCACCCAAATCTCAATTTGATTTGTAATCACCATGTGTCAGGGTAGGGCACTGGTGGGAGGTGACTGGATCATGGGGTTGATTTCCCCCTTGCTGTTCTCATGATAGCGAGTTAGTTCTCATGAGATCCGATAGTTTAAAAGTGTGGATTGTCCTGGCAAGATGGCGTTGTAGAAGCAACTCAGGATTGCAGCTCTCAGTGAAGGCACAGAGGGTGAGTCCTAGCCGCATTCTTGGATGGACCTTTTTTGCCCACAGAGCGTTGAAAGTCTCAGGTGTGGGAGAGACACGGGACGCTAGTACAGCCGGCTAGTGCAACCGGCTCGCGCGGCTGCTTCAGTCGGTGCCGCAGCGGGACCCAGCACAGAACTCACTGATCTAGGTGCCCTGTTAAACTGGCAATCTGAGATTTGGAAAGGCAGATTGGCATGTCCATCTGATTGAACGAGACGTGGACAATGAGCCAGACCAGGAGTTTCCTGGGAAGCGTGATCTGAGCCGGTGCAGTGCGCAGCGGCACGGGAGATCGCACGGATCCCAGTGCCCTATCGGCAGGCTATGGGGGCGCCAGTGAGAGAGTCGACCTTTCAGCTTGGGGAGAGGAAGAGAGAGAGAGAGAGGACGGACTCTGAGGCAGGGAGCTGGGTGATTGGGCTCAGCAGGTCCCACCCTCACCGGGACAAGCAGGGTGGTGATTGGAGGCGCTCAGGGCTAAGAGTTTTGCTGCCGGCATCTAGGACGGTGCAGCCCAGTGGGGGAGGGGCATCCGCCACTAGGACGCAATCCGCCGCTACTGAAGTACCGCCCAGGGCTGACGCAGCCTGCCATTGCCGAGGCAACCTGCCATAACAGAGAGACGCCACCAGAGGGGGGCGCACTCCACAGCAGAAGGGAGCCCAGCAGCAACAGGGTGGACCTGCGCTAGCAGGGCAGAGCCCTGGCAGGCAAATAGTGAATAGACTGCCTCCTAGTGGGGCAGGACAGTGCAACAGGTACTCATAAAGAAAGCCCCAACTCCCTGAGACAGAGCATCTAAGGGGGTGGGGAAAGGGTGGTGTTTTATGAGTTCTGTTGCAGCAGACATAAACAACCTCCCAACAACCCTGAATGAACAATGGAGCTCACAGCTCAGCACTGGAGCTCCTATAAAGCACAGACCATCTCCTCAAGCAGCTCCCTGACCTCTGTATATCCAACGAGTCACCCCAAAAAAGGACTAATCAGACTGACACTTGGCGGACATCATTCTGGAACAAAGACAGCCGAAGAAGAAACTGGTATCATCCCTCACTGTTCCGCAGCTGCTACAGGTATGCCCCAGACAAGCAGGGCCTGGAGTGGACCTCAGCACTCATACAGCAGAGGGGCTAGACCATTAGAAGGAAAACTAAGTAACAGAAATACTTCATCATCAACAATCTCAGCATCCACACAGAGACCCAATTGAAAAATCAGCAACTACTAAGATGACACGCGGATAAATCCATAAAGATGGGAAGAAATCAGCGCAAAAAGGAGGAAAACAACCGAAACCAAAACACCTCACCTCTTAAAAAGGACCAAAACTCCTCACCAGCAAGGGAACAAAGCTGGACGGAGAATGAGTGTGACGAAATGACGGAATCAGACTTCAGAAAGTGGGTAATGAGAAACTTCAGTGAGCTAAAAGAACATGTTCTAAATCAGTGCAAAGAAACTAAGAACCTTGAAAAAAGATTTGAGGAATTGATAACAAGAATGGACAACTTAGAGAGGAATATGAATGAATTGAAGGAGCTGAAAAACACAACACGAGAACTTCGTGAAGCATGCACAAGTTTCAACAGCCAAATTGAACAAGCAGGAAAAAGAATGTCAGAAGTTGAAGATCAACTCAATGAAATAAAATGAGAAACCAAGATTAAAGAAAAAAGCACAAAAAGGAATGAACAAAATCTCCAAGAAATGTGGGACTATGTGAAGAGACCCAACCTACGTTTGATAGGTGTACCAGAATGTGATGAAGAGAATGAATCCAAGCTGGAAAACACACTTCAGGATATTATCCAGGAAAATTTCCCCAACCTAGCAAGACAGGTCAATACTCAACTCCAGGAAATACAGAGAACACCACAAAGATACTCCGCAAGAAGAGCAACCCCAAGGCACATAATCGTCAGATTCACCAGTGTTGAAATGAAGGAGAAAATACTAAGGGCAGCCAGAGAGAAAGGTCGGGTCACCCACAAAGGGAAGCCCATCATACTCACAGCAGATCTCTCGGCAGAGACTCTACAAGCCAGAAGAGAGTGGGGGCCAATATTCAACATCCTTAAAGAAAAGAACTTTCAACCCAGAATTTCATATCCAGCCAAACTGAGCTTCATAAGTGAAGGAAAAAAAAAAATCCTTCATGAACAAGCAAGTACTCAGAGATTTTGTCACCACTAGGCCTGCTTTACAAGAGCTCCTGAAAGAGGCACTACACATAGAAAGGAACAACCAGTACCAGCCAACCTAAAAGCATACCAAATGCTAAAGAGCATCAACAAAATGAAGAATCTATATGAACCAATGGGCAAAACAGCCAGCTAGCATCAAAATGGCAGTATCAAATTCACATATAACAATATTAACCCTAAATGTAAATGGGCTAAATGCACCAATCAAAAGACACAGACTGGCAAATTGGATAAAAAAACAAAGCCCATCGGTGTGCTGTATCCAGGAAACCCACCTCACATGCAAGGATACACAAAGGCTCAAAATAAAGGGATAGAGGAAGATTTACCAAGCAAATGGAGAGCAAAAAAAAGAAGGAGTTGCAATTCTCGTCTCTGATAAAATAGACTTTAAAGCAACAAAGATCAAAAGGGACAAAGAAGGTCATTGCATAATGGTAAAAGGATCGATACAACAAGAAGAGCTAATGATCCTAAATATATATGGACCCAATGCAGGAGCACCCAGATATATAAGGCAAGTTCTTAATGACTTACAAAGAGACTTAGACTCCCACACAATAATAGTGGGAGGCTTTAACACTCCACTGTCAATAGCAGACAGATCAACCAGACAGAAAATTAACAAGGATATCCAGGACTTGAACTCAGACCTGGAACAAGCAAACCTGATAGACATTTACAGAACTCTCCACCCCAAATCCGCAGAATATACATTCTTCTCAGCACCACATCACACCTACTCCAAAATTGACCACATAATTGGAAGTAAAGCACTCCTCAGCAAATGCAAAACAACTGAAATCATAACAAACAGTCTCTCAGACCATAGTGCAATCAAGTTGGAACTCAGAATTCAGAAACTAACTCAGAACCACACAGCTTCATGGAAACTGAACAACTGGCTCTTGAATGTTGATTGGATAAACAAAGAAATGAAGGCAGAAATAAAGAAGTTCTTTGAAACCTACGAGAATGAAGACACAACGTACCAGAATCTCTGGGACACATTTAAAGCAGTCTGTAGAGGAAAATATATAGCAATAAGTGCCCACATGAGAAGAGTGGAGAGATCCAAAATTGACACCCTATCGTCAAAATTGAAAGAGCTAGAGGAGCAAGATCAAAAAAGCTCAAAACCTAGCCTAAGACAAGAAATAACTAAGATCAGAGCAGAACTGAAGGAGATAGAGACAAGAAAAACCCTTCAAAAACTCAATAAATCCAAGAGCTGGTTTTTCGAAAAGATCAACAAAATAAACAGACCACTAGCCAGACTGATAAAAAAGAAAAGAGAGAAAAACCAAATAGATGCAATAAAAAACGATAAAGGGGAAATCACCACAGATTCCACAGAAATTCAAACCATCATCAGAGAATACCACAAACAACTCTATGCACATAAACTAGTAAACCAGGAAGAAATGGATAAATTCCTGGACGCCTGTGACCTCCCAAGCCTAAACCAGGAGGAAGCTGAAACTATGAATAGACCAATAACAAGGTCTGAAGTTGAGGCAGCAATTAAGAGCCTACCACACAATAAAAGCCCAGGACCAGATGGGTTCATAGCTGAATTCTACCAGACACACAAAGAGGATCTGGTACCATTCCTTCTGAAACTATTCCAAATAATTCAAAAAGAAGGAACCCTTCCCAAATCATTTTATGAGACCAACATCATCCTGATACCAAAACCTGGCAGAGACTCAACAAGAAAAGAAAACTTCAGGCCAATATCCATGATGAACATAGATGCAAAAATCTTCAATTAAATACTGGCAAACCGATTACAACAGCACATTAAAAATCTTATCCATCATGATCAAGTAGGATTCATCCTGCAGATGCAAGGCTGGTTCAACATACGCAAGTCTATAAATGTAATTCACCACATAAACAGAAGCAAAAACAAAAACCACATGATTATCTCAATTGACACAGAGAAGGCATTTGACAAAATTCAACAGCCCTTTATGCTAAAAACCCTCAATAAACTTGGTATTGATGGGACATATCTCAAAGTAATAAAATCTATTTATGACAAACCAACAGCCAATATCATACTTAATGGGCAAAAACTGGAAGCATTCCCTTTGAAATCCGGCACTAGACAAGGATGCCCTCTCTCACCACTCCTATTCAACATAGTACTGGAAGTTCTACCCAGAGCAATCAGGCAAGAAAAAGAAATAAAGGGTATTCAAATAGGAAAGGTGGAAGCCAAATTGTCTCTATTTGCAGACGACATGATAGTATACCTGGAAGACCCCATCACCTCAGCCAAAAAGCTCCTGAAGCTGATAAGCAACTTCAGCAAAGTCTCAGGATATAAAATCAATGTGCAAAAATCACAAGCATTCCTATACACCAATAACAGACTTAAAGAGAACCAAATCAAGAACGAACTGCCATTCACAATTGCTACAAAGAAAATAAAATACCTAGGAATACAACTCACAAGGAACGTAAGGGACCTCTTCAAGGAAAACTACAAACCACTGCTCAACAAAATAAGAGAGGACACAAACAGATGGAGAAACATTCCATGTTCGTGGTTAGGAAAAATCAATATCGTGAAAATGGCTATACTGCCCAAAGTAATTTATACAATCAATGCTATCCCCATCAAACTACCATTGAATTTCTTCACAGAACTGGAAAAAACCACCATGAATTTCATATGGAACCAAAAAAGAGCCCACATAGCCAAGTCAATTCTAAGCAAAAAGAACACAGCGGGAGGCATCACACTACCAGACTTCAAACTATACTACAAGGCTACAGTAATCAAAACAGCATGGTACTGGTACCAAAACAGAGATATAGACCAATGGAACACAACAGAAGCATTGGAGGCAACACAACATATCTACAACCATATAATCTTTGATAAACCAGACAAAAACAAGCAATGGGAAAAGGATTCCCTGTTTAATAAATGGTGTTGGGAAAACTGGCTAGCCATGTGCAGAAAGCAGAAACTGGACCCCTTCCTGACACCTTACACTAAAATTAACTCCAGATGGATTAAAGACTTAAACATAAAACCTGACACTATAAAACCCTAGAAGAAAATCTAGGCAAAACCACTCAGGACATAGGAGTAGGCAAGGACTTCATGAACAAAACACCAAAAGCATTGGCAACAAAAGCCAAAATAGACAAATGGGACCTAATCAAACACCACAGCTTCTGCACGGCAAAAGAAACAGTCACTAGAGTGAATCAGCAACCATCAGAATGGGAAAAAATTGTTGCAGTTTACACATCTGACAAAGGGCTGATATCCAGAATTTACAAAGAACTCAAACAGATTTACAGGAAAAAACAAACAAGCCCATTCAAAAATGGGCAAAGGATATGAACAGATATTTTACAAAAGAAGACATACATGAGGCCAACAAGCATATGAGAAAATGCTCATCATCACTGGTCATTAGAGAGATGCAAATCAAAACCGCATTGAGATACCATCTCACGCCAGTTAGAATGACGATCATTAAAAAATCTGGAGACAGCAGATGCTGGAGAGGATGTGGAGAAATAGGAACACTCTTCCACTGTTGGTGGGAGTGTAAATTAGTTCAACCATTGTGGAAGACAGTGTGGCGATTTCTCAAGGACCTAGAAATAGAAATTCCATTTGACCCAGCAATCCCATTACTGGGTATATATCCAAAGGACTATAAATCGTTCTACTATAAGGACACATGCACACGAATGTTCATTGCAGCACTGTTTACAATAGCAAAGAACTGGAACCAACCCAAATGCCCAACGATAATAGACTGGACTGGGAAAATGTGGCACATATACACCATGGAATATTATGCAGCAATAAAAAATGATGAGTTTGTGTCCTTTGTAAGGACATGGATGAATCTGGAGAACATCATTCTCAGCAAACTGACACAAGAAGAGAAAAAGAAATACGCATATACTCACTCATAGGTGGGTGAGAAAAATGATAACACACAGACACAGAGAGGGGGTCTACTACACACTGGGGTCTGTTGGGGGAAATGGGGGAGGGACAGTGGGAGGGGCTGGGGAGGGATAGCCTGGGGATGAATGCCAAGTGTGGGTGAAGGGGAGGAAGGCAGCAAAACACACTGCCATATGTTTACCTATGCAACTATCTTGCACGTTCTGCACGTGTACCCCAAAACTTATAATGCAATAAAAATTAAAAAAAAAAAAATGCAGCACTTTTCCATTAATTCACTCTCTCTCCTGCTGCCATGTAAGACGTGCCTTGCCTCCCCTTGCTTTTTGCCATGATTATAAGTTTCCTGAGGCCTCCCCAGCCATGTGGGACTGTGAGTCAATTAAACCTCTTTTCTTTATAAATTACCCAGTCTCAGGCAGTTCTTTATATCAGAACTATGAAAATGGACTAATACAGAGGAGATTATGAGTTTCTATAAAAGCAGGTTTAAAGTTTGCATTTATAACTTAGATGAAGAAAACATATAACATTTATCATTTTCTAAAGTTTGTCTTCATTCGCTAAGTCCCCATTTCTGGTCCGTACCAGAAAAGATAAATACTTGAACACTTACATTTTGGTACTGTAATCACTCAATTCTGTGTCTAGTCAGTCAACATGGGAGTCGATCTCAACCAAAGGTAAACTTCCTTTTGTGGTTGCGGTACCATTTCAAGAGTTCTACTAGACAACCTAGCATGGCTTGGGTCGGGGTCACCTCGTGCAATACCACTTCACCACAGGGGCGAGATCTGTCCCACCTGCTCCACTGAGGTTCCCTCTGAGCTCCCTGAGAGTCCCCAGCCTGGTTTGTCTTCAGGGTCCCACCTCTGTCCCTGCCACCCACTATCATAGATAACAGCTGTTCCGGCTGGCGTTCGGATATGACATGGCTATTGCTGGACTCAGGATCTGGGATCTGCATAAGGTGACAGCCATTCCTGGCATGTCTGAGTCCCTTTTGGTTTTAGCATTGAGAGTCCTGCATCTGGAGAAACACCTCAGTTCTGGATAAACTAGGATAGTTGGTAACTATACACTGTATGTCTTCTTTCCCCGAACACCTTCCTCTGGTCTATCAGCCAGCTAAGCATTGCATAGGCCCTATAAAGACACACAGTGATTTCTATATCTTTTGGAGACAATATACAAGTTGAAATGAATCATGGCATATGTGTTGTTGGGGAGTGTTTATGCACTGGGGACAGCTTCCTTAGGCTGCACTCCCATGCTCCAGCATGCCATCTCTCCATATCTGCTCAACACAGCCACTCAGCCTGACATAAGGCCCTCTGCACAGTAGACCCTCAGAGGCCATTATAGGATTCCTAAGTTTCTGCTGTATAAACCAAATATAAAATTCTAAGCATCCAAACCGACTGATGGACCCTTTCCTAAGCTAAGATTATTCCAAATAATCCTTAAAAAAAAAACTAGTTTAGGCCATGATGGGAAGTGGAGATCAGACATGCCTCACAAACATCAACACAGAGGCCTTAAGACTGATGGAGCAGTCTCTGATAAGAAACATTTACAATCCATTCTCTCTGATGCCTACTATCTGGAGGCTTCATCTGCATATCAAAGTTTGGTCCCCACAACCCTTTATGCTAACCCAGACTTTCGTTTCTATTAATTCCAAATATTTAAATAATAACTCTTTCACCCAATTGCCAATCGGAAACTATTTAAATCTACCTATGATCTGGAAGTCCCTGCTTGGAGCTGTCCCGCCTTTCCAGATGGAACCAATGTACGTCTTACATGTATTGATTATTGTCTCATGTCTCCCTAAAATGTATAAAGCCAAGCTGTACCCCAACCACCTTGGCCACACTTCATCAGATCTTCCTGAGGAAGTGTCATGGGAACGTCCTTAACCTTGGCAAAATAAACTAAATTGACTGAGACTTCTTCTCAGATACTTTTTTTAGTTTAGGGATGGGGTTTATTCAGTCAACAAATACTAACTGAAGATCACACCAACCAGTAGACAGAACCTCCTGGGAATGAATGCTGAGGTATTGAAGGGGAGATGATTAATCAGACTCTACACTGTTTTGACACTTGTTCGGCTTGTATGTCTTAATGCTCAAAGTGCCTGTTTTTCTCTCAAAAATATAGCTTTTTTCCATCAAAAGCTTCTTGGGATTTTTGTTGTTGTTTGAGATGGAGTTTTGCTCTTGCTGCCCTGGCTGGAGTGTAGTGGCATGATCTCAACCCACCACAACCTCCCCCTCTCAGGTTTAAACAATCCTCTGGCCTCAGTTTCCAGAGTAGCTGAGATAACAGGCATTCACCACCATGCCCAGCTAATTTTGTATTTTTAGTAGAGACAGGGTTTCTCCATATTGGTCAGGCTGGTCTTTGAATTCCTGACCACAGGTGATCAGCCAGCCTTGGCATCCCAAAGTGCTAGGATTACAGGCGTGAGCAACCGTGCCTGGTCCCTTCTTGGTTTTAGACTACTTTGCCAAAATTAAGTTCACATGTTCACTTTTTGTTTCAGTCTAGAGTCTAGAGGTGAATGCTCCCAGAACCCACTTTGTATGATAAATGTCATTGACCCCCTGGTAAGACAGGCATAGTGTAAGAAAAAAAAAAATTTGAAGAAAAATAAGCAAAACCAAAAGTTTGACTTAAAATGCCTCAGAACTTTATCTACCATAGTAAAGGGAAGGCCTGTCTCACAAATATTAATGTTTCTATAGTGATGGTGGTTTTTATGTCAGATTTCCTTTCTCTTTCACTTGAATCTTGCTGACTCTAAACTACTGCCCCTAGATCTGATACCTCCTTTTTTCATACATTTCCAGGTTGGCCATCTCCTTCTCTTTCTTCTCCAGGAATGTTAATGTCTTCAGTTAGGCTGGTGTCAAACCCTGCTAGCGCTTCTCTTACGTTGGGAAATATTTTGTCTTTTACCATTAGGTGCTTATTTCATTGTGCATACTGTAGGCTTCTGGAAATACTTTACTTTCACTCGTGATAATTATTGATAAGGGGTAAAGGGGGCAGAAAGTCTCCCAGATAAATTCACATTATTCAAAACTCTACGCTTGCTCAATCCTGACATCATTGTGAATGTGATCCCATCAAACTACAAATCATCAAAGAACAGGTTGGCTGAAGCTAATTCTGAAATAACTTGAGCCAACAAGCAATTTTTCAGAAGTGAAATTGTATTTCCTTTTGGGGACTATGCTTTGGACCAAAGCTCTCATATCCTAAGATCTAATCCCCAACTGAAACGTATAGCAAAACTTCCGTTTTCTCACAGGGTAATCCTATTGTGATTCTTTCGGGTAGATATGTTCATCTTGTCCCTTCCCCTTGACTCAGTTTATTTCCGCCTTGGATTCCATTAATCTTATGTTCCAAATCGCTGTGTTCTTTCTTGGTTTGTGATACATGAAACTACTGGCAATTTCTGAAAAGTCCCATTTTCTCATGCTAAATCTGACTCGTTTGTAATATTAGATGTATAACTCTTTATTTAAACTTTCTTGGCCTTCCATGCTAACCCCAGTCTCTCGTTTGATCGTTAGCTTTGTTACCAAAATAGTTTGGTTTCTTTTAGAAGGGAGGAGCTTCCTATTTATACATAAACATTTAAGTCATGGGCATCTGTCTAGTACAAAAGCCTCAGCTCAATTACCTAAAAGAATCACATACCCAGGCGAAGCCATGTTCAAGTCAGTCGCCTCTCTGAAGTGATTTCAAAGTATTTTTATTTTTAAGTACAAATAGAATACTAGAGTGACAAAAACATATTTTTTTTAAAAAAAAAAAGGTAGTGAAATGCCAGAGGAGATAACTCTCCTAAGAAATAAAGGAAAAGAAAAAAGTCAAATTAGCCATTTTAAGATTCAACAGCAGCTGTATTCTTCTTTGATGCATTGCATGAATTAGGACAAAAGAAAACTATATTTGCTTTTGGCGTGGCGTATAGCTGTGCTTTGACATTTAAATCCCAAGGAAGGCTTAGTGCATAAAAGTAATGTCAGAAAAACAGTTATATGTTTGAAGATAAGAAGAAAGGAAATAGATAAATAATTTTAACACGTAGCTAAATCAACTACGGAGAGATTTAAATAAGTCATTCGATTTTGTTTCTTGCTTTTGATATCATATTACCTGCAAAATAAAAATAACAGCGATTGCTTTAAAAAACATTTAAAATATCTTTCTTAACAAGTGCTTTCTTCTTAAAATAATTGTTTTTGTCCATTACTTGGATACATTGCAAAATTGTGATTTCACACTAAGAATTCGTTTAACTGCTCTCCCCTAAACCAGCATTACGGACTGATGGACAAGCACCATTCCTTCTATAAAATATCAGGAGTGATACAGCTTGATAAAGGGGAATCTGGAGCTGGTAGGACATTATCCTTCATGTGCTGTATGCTCCCTAACATACTGTTTGGGAGTCAGTTGTTCATTCCCGAAAATGTGTATGCAAGTCATAATTGTTACTGTAATAACATGGTTTAATTAAGTGCTAAGTATATTTTCAAATGAGTAGAAACAGAAACAAATAATGGTTTCTAGTAAAATCAATTGTTAAAGTTTTAGAAAGACAGGTGGCTCAAAACAAACACAAAATTATAAGTTTATGTGTGGGCCAGGCAACTATAAACATTTGCAGAGATTCATAAAGCCCAAGGTGAATTCACTCGAATTAACTGGTAACTTTAGTTTTCACTGCACTTGAAGAAATGAAAACTGAAAAATGAGAGTGATACTATATGGAAATGGTTTGATAGAAAGGCCGGTGGATTGAACTACAGACTTCAAATAGGTGAACCCACACTCAAACACCCTAGAGTAAATCCCTCTGACAATGAGTCATTGACTTGACATAATGTAGATTTTCAGTTAAATTAAAATGGTTGAGGTGTGTATATTTTTAGTGACATTTCTTTACTGGATTTCCATTGAAGACTTCTATCATTCTCCAATCTGAATAAAAGGAGAGATCATTTTTTCTTTCTGCTTTCTCTATTTGAGAAGTCTTTGCCTTCCAAGTAATAAAGAGAAAAAAGAAAAATAAAGGAAAAGGAAGGAAAGGAAAGGAAAGAGAGGAGAGGAGAGGAGGACTATCTATTACATCACATTGTTATCTAAGGTTTATTAGTATAAGGCTCTTTTACTTTCATTAAAAGGAGTAAAAATTTACAGTGATGTTTATTATAGCATTTGAAAATAACACTTGGTTTGAAATTTTTTCTTTAGTATTTAAATGATCTATAAACTGAGAAGAGAGGAGTCATCGATTTTTCTATGCCAAGGAAAAGCAGTTTTACACCGATGAGGTTGCCATCATTTTCATTTTGTTGATTAAAAACATGTCTTTCCTCTTGGTGTAGTTGTATCTATACTGCTCAGAAACTAGTTTTAAGAGGGCAACGATCATAGTTTTTCAGATAGTGGTGTCTAAAATTCTCACGGCACCCACTGCCATGTTAGAGATAAGTACTTTGTTGTCTTTGCCTGTGAATTTATTGAGGAATATTAGAATTTGAATCTTATTTTGTTTACTAAATCCTGCTTATATCACAAAGAATACTACATGAGCAAGAAAGGAATTCAGATGGAAGGGGTGAGGAATATGTGCATGTTTATTTGAAATGGTTTTGAAAAATTAATCTATAATCTTAAACAAATTATGATATCTGAAGCAGGTGTCTTCATCCATAAACAGACTCATTTAAATATACAATTATCTACAATTATGATAAAGGTAAGCCCCCTAAGTACCAGACAATATTTGTGTATAGAATTAACTTTGTTTGCCCTCAACAAGTCATGCCTCTTAAACTTTTACTCTGATAGTTTCATGAGTTTTGCTTCTTTGGCATAGTCCCAGACAGGCTTCATCAACATGAAATTTATTTTCAAACACCCTTCAGTGAAGACACCCCTCCCCAGGAAGTTAGACAGATGTGACAGAAAAGTACATTGTGTTTTCAAAACACTTTAGACATTTGAAAACTAAAGAAGAAATTTTCAAGTGACATTTTCTAAGTTACCAATACCATACACACGAAGGCAAGTTTCTTTCACATAGTTATGATAGGACATTTGTTAATCTCCTATGAAGGTCAAGGCACTGTTACTAATCTACACAAAGAGAAAACCGGAAGTTACAGAATAGGATCTTGTCTCCCAGAACATGTGCTAATGTAGCCATGGAGACAGTAAACATTCACAAGAAGCGTTAAAACTATGTTAAGAAGCATGTCATCATGTACTTCTTAATCGTTACAGATAATGATTTCTATGGAAAATCAATGAGATGGAAAAAATCACTATGAGCTGTGTGGTTGATGAAAACTTCATAAAAGAAGTAGTTGAAACTTTAGAACTTTAGCCTCAGAGGATGGGAAAGAAAGGCAGGAACATGCCAGGCAAAAGCAGAGACACTAGCAGAAGTGTGGAGGCACAGATAACCATGTCGCATTTCTGAAACAGTCAAGAGATCATCGAAACAACAGCAGCATGTCTGTGTAGGGGAGTCATGGAAAAGTTGAAAAGATCTATTTTTCATTTATTCATTTATCCATTAATTCTACAATCGTTCATTAATTACATACCATGTGTCCAGGGACAGTTTTAGCTTTGATGAATAAGATGTAAACTTATGGACTCTACTTTCTTACTGATTTATAACAGAGTTAGGCAGCAAAAAAAAAAAAAAAAAAAAAACCACACCCCACCCCCACATTATTGTTGAAAGAAAAAACCTCACGAATGCTAAAATCAAGGTATGCACAAGGGGTCTTGTGTCTATTTCTCCCTGGGATCTAGGTTGGGATGGAGATAGCAGTTTAAGGCACATGCTATAGTCATTCCAGACGATTGGAAAGTACACGAGTGTGAATGACTTTGGTACGCACAGTAAACTCAAGGAGTTACAGTAAGTTCTTTCAGAGCTACTAGTGAGGGAAGATGTGAAGCTAGGAATTTAGGAAGAACCAAATGAAAAACGACTTTACATATTTTTTGCCTATTAAAAAGACTGTAACTTATCCTTTGGGCAGTGCACAGCCATTGAAGGATTTTCAGGGAAATCAAGTATTGCATTACTAACATTTTGCTCTGATTACCTGGGTAGAGGTGATGAGAGCTGAACTATTGCAGTGGCAGTAGAAACGTAAAAAAAATGGCCGGGCGCGGTGGCTCAAGCCTGTAATCCCAGCACTTTGGGAGGCCGAGGCGGATGAATCAAGAGGTCAAGAGATCGAGACGATCCTGGTCAACATGGTGAAACCCCGTCTCTACTAAAAATACAAAAAATTAGCTAGGCATGGTGGTGCGTGCCTGTAATCCCAGCTACTCAGGAAGCTGAGGCAGGAGAATTGCCTGAACCCAGGAGGTGGAGGTTGCCGTGAGCCGAGATCACGCCATTGTATTCCAGCCTGGGTAATAAGAGCGAAACTCCATCTCAAAAAAAAAAAAAAAAAAAAAAAAGGGAGATATCCAAGGTGTTTGTTTAGGAGTTGGACTAAGGAGAGAGAGGGCTTATGAAGTGTGGAAATAGTAAAAAGGATTGGCAGGAAAGAGAAACTGGTTTCAGAGTGAGAAAAGGCTTTAATGAAAGATTGTTGTCTCCACACAATGTTTTAACTAAAACATTTGTTTAGTAAAGGGTCTACCCATTAGGGTAAGATTTTACTGGGATCTGGAAGATGATGGAAATTAGTAGCAGCAATTGAGCAATAGAGGGTGGTAAAAGGGCGAAAATTAAAATAGGAGAGGCAGAATTGAGACAGAAGTGCAGGGACACTTACAACAGTCTGATCTTTGACAAACCTGACAAAAGTAAGCAATGGAGAAAGGAATCAATAGATGGTGCCAGGATAACGGGCTAGCCATTCGCAGAAAATTAAAACTGGACCCGTTCCTTACAGCATATACAAAAATTAGCTCAAGATATATTAAAGAATTAAATGTAAAACCCAAAACTATAAACATGCTGGAATACAACCTAGGCAATACCATTCAGGACATAGGCATGGGCAAAGATTTCATGATGAAGACACCCAAAGCAATTACAAGAAAAGAAAAATTTGGCAAATGTGATGAAATTAAACTATAGAGCCTCTGCACAGCAAAAGAAACTCTCATCAGAATGAACAGACAAGCTACAGAGTGGGAGAAAAATTTTGCAAACTAAGCATCTGAGAAAGGTCTAATTTCCAGCATCTATTAGGAACTTAAACAAATTTACAAGAAAAAAACACAATCCCACTAAAAAGTGGGCAAAAGACATGAACACTTTTCACGAGAAGATATACGTGAGACGATCATGAAAAAAATAAAACTCCACTGATCATTAGAGAAATGCAAATCAAAACTACAATAAGATACCATCTCAGGCCAGTCAGAATGGCTATTATTGAAAAGTGAAAAAAAAAAAAAAACCAGATACTGGCAATGTTGTGGAAAAAAAGAGGAATGCTTATACATTATTGGTGGAAATGTAAATTAGTTCAACCATTGTGAAATACAATGTGGTGATTCCTCAAAGACCTAAAGACAAAAAATACCATTCGATCCAACCATATCATTACTGGGTATATAACCAAACAATATAAATTATTCTATCAGAAAGACCATGCATAATACATTTATTGTAGCACTATTCACAAAAGCAAAGACATGGAATCAACCTAAATGCCTGTCAATGACAAAATGTGGCACATATACACCATGGAATACTATGCAGCCATAAAAAAGAACAAGGTCATGCCTCTTGTTGGAACATGAATGGAGCTGGAGACCATTATCCTTAGCAAACTAACACAGGAACAGAAAACCAGATGCCATATGTTCTCACTTATAAGTGGGAGCTAAATGATGAGAATGCATGGACACATAGAGGGGAAAACCACACACTGGAACCTTTCAGAGGGTGAAGGATAGGAGGAGGAAGAGGATCAGGAAACATAAGTAATGGGTACTAGGCTCAATACTGAGGTGATGAAATAATCTGTACAACAAACACCCATAACACAAGTTTACCTGTGTAACAAAACTGCATGTATATACCTGAACTTAAAAGTTAAAAAAAAATGAAGGTAGTGAGATACTGGATTATCACATGTGTACCTGAACTTAAAAGTTAAAATAAAATGCAGGTAGTGAGATAGTGGAGTAAAAAGGAAGGCAGGAGATGTGCAGAGCTATGCTAATACTGCAACCTCTAACCATCTGGGGCTAGTTCACACTTAAAAAGCAGCTTTCTAATTGAGATGTGATGTTAGTGTAAAATGCATAACAGATTTTGAATACTTCATACATGTACAGGAATCTAAGACAGCTCATTACTTTCTGTATTCATTTTATTTTGTGTTAAGTAAAATATTAATGTCATTGTCACCTTCATAAGATTTTACATATGGGAATGTGGCTCACAAGTTATTAATATTAGTGCTACTCTGGAATCTTTCTCTAGATAGTTCCAGCTGGATGGTGTGTTGCAAGAGTGGGTGTGCCAGCTTCTTTGTTAGTCTTGTCCACAGATGAGTAAAGAGATCCATGTAACTTCTGATAGGATGCAACAAGTTATCCTTTAGAATTGTTTAATCTCAGAGACAGTGGGCATCCCCAGAAGGTCTGTGAAACTGGCATCATTCTGAAATCGCAGTCCCTTTTAATTAGAAGTTTTTTAAGCCTGACTGTATTTGCAATACCATCTCCAGGGAATATCTTTACAGACTTAGAAGCCAGATGTGTTGTTTTTCTCCTGGAGTATTAATTCCCTAATCATTAAAAATAAAATAAGGATTATGCAATGGGGGGAAAAAAGAGGTCTAAACTAAGATGGTATTTTAGTTAAGCACAAGTTAGAACTTTCCTGGCTCAAAGATTTATTTTTTTCTACTAAAGTATCTGTCAGTTATACAACTGAGTATAATTCAGCATCCCTGAGGTAAAAGTTGGGGTCTCAGTAAGAAATTGCTTTCAGTTGCTAGGAACAGAGACCCAATTAGTTTTCTAGAAAAATCTGAAGTTTATTTTTAAGATTTCTGAAATAGACTATTTGTGTAATAAATCCAGAAAGCGATCCGAGACCCAGACACAAACGTTCTGCTCCAGTTTCCTTAGCTCATGATTTCTGTTCTCCTAGTGATTCACATTGCGGCTACAACTCCAGAAATTTCATCTGATTTTCATAAAGAAAGTAGGAGAGTCCACCTTCCCTTTAAAAAGCCGTTCCAGAAGTTCCATGCAACATTTTCAATTATATCTCATTAGCCAGATTGAATCACAACCACAGTGAGTTGCAAGATAGACTGAGAATTAGTTTCATTCTAGGTGGTAATATGCCTGGTACAGCTTTAAGGATTATCACTAGGGAGAAAGAGGAAAATCTGTAATGAGATAGACAGATAGCACTCTCTGCCCAGTTGATGTTTCCAAAGATTATAAAATATAAATAGTAAAAAAGTGCATGCTTCCAGAAAAATAATTGATGCAGCATTTATATTATTTATTCAAGTCATATGTTTTGTATTTTTCCTCCAAAATTTTAAAATAAAGTTATCAAACCTCAGGATTAGACAGTCAACATTTTAGGATATTCAAGAGTGAAAGTGATCCAACCTCTCTTCAAGGATTTTGTAAGAGAATTACAGAGGTATCCTAATTCTTATTCTGACCCCCTATTTGAAATTAATCAGTAACTTCTTATTGACCTTGAGAAAAAGACCCAGGCCCTTAAAAGCAGTGTATTAGCCTCTTGTGGTCTGGTCTTTGGCTTCCTTTCTGCTTCATCTCACACCATTCCCCTCAATCCCCTCTAGCCATGCTGGCCTGTGGTCAGTGCCTCAGATGTGCTTTCAGTGGGACCCCTGCCTCCACTGTTCTCTGGGCCTGGAATTGCTCCACCCCCACTACCCATCTCTCTCTCTTGCTTTCTTATCCTTCAGATCTCAATTCATAGAGAACTCCATTAGGGAAACCATCTCAGGATCTGTAAGGCTGCGTTAGGCTCTTTTTAACTTTTTTATAATCACACATTCAAGACTGTCATTACATCTCTTCTTCTTCTAGACTTCGAGCTTCACAAGCACGGGAAACAAACCTGAGCTCATTCCCCCTTGTTTCTCTGTGCCTAACAATGTGTTCTAAATACATTTTTTCTTTAGAATGAATGGATGAATATAATAGTAGCACAAAAAAAGGACTACGAAATTATAAAGAAGGAAAAGGACAGCTCTAAATGAAGGAATTTAGCAATGCTTTATGAGAGAAACAGAATTAAGACTGGTCCTTCCAGGACAGAAAAGCTAGTATCAGAGGATATAGGCTAAGGCTGTCTTGGAAAAATGGACCATATAAACTAAGGCATGTGACACAGCTGAAATAGGAGGTTGCCCCAAATTCTTAGAATGCCTGAGAAAACATCCTAAGAATTTGCACTTTAGTCTGTAGTCCAAGGAATTCATAAACTTTTGGAATATGCATATATGTTTGTGGTTAAGTGTATGCATCATATTTTACCTATTAGAATGGAATTCCATGTCAACTCATTCATTCTCAAAACTCCTTTACCAATATCTTCTCACCCATGATGCTCTTTGAGTGGTCATAAAATTCTAGAAGTGCATACATCAAAAAAGAGTCTACTGGAAATAGTTTTAAAATAATGGCTTAGAATCAAAGAATGCTCTAAATCCTTCTACTTTGCCGGTGAATTGAATAGAGTAAGAAAATGGCTGGCTTCTATTGAAAAATTTACTGTAGAATGTTTTCTTCATGGAGAAACTAGATTTCAGGTGTGACGAGGGAATAGAAGTGTTGGAGAAAAGTATTCAAGGTAAAAAGTAGCTTGTTCCAACACAAAACAGTTCCCCTAAGGCAGCACTCTCTAAAGAACTCCTGGAAAGGAAAATGAGAATGCAGTATTGCAGTTGATACAGATCAGTAAGGAAATGAAGGTCCAAACGTTATCTATGTGTTAAATATCTGTGCCAAGAAGAGTGCTTTCAATAACAAGGATTAGTGAGAGAGCAGTTGGCTGGAGATAGAAGCTCAGGCAGGTTAAGTGTGGGGTGAAGAGAAAAAAGTGTAAGAAGAATAAATCAATATTTTTTTGAGAAGGAATACTTTAGGTTAGTACTTCTCAATATTGTAGGTGCATACAAATCATCTGGGATCTTGTCAAAACACAGGTTTGATTCAATGGGGTTGAAGAGAACACTGGGATCCTGCTTTTCTAACAAGCTCCAAAATGCTGCAGCTGTTTGTGAACTGTACCTTAAATACAGCAGAGCTCCAGCCTCTGCATCTGGGCCCCCAGATGTGTGAAAAAAAATGCAGCTCAGGTAGTGACAAAAATGATCAGTGATGTGGGCCTTTGGTGTGTTATAGTTTATACAATAGGAAAGCCTATTTTCTTTTCCTTACCATTTCCAGAGAAAATAAACTAATGGAGATGATGTAGAAATCACCTGAGTCTGGCACAGTGCTTGCAAGACTGTAGGAACCAATTGAAGTTTTCTCAAAGCTTTACATACTTCTGTTTCTCACTTGTATCGCCTGTTATCTTTGGAGTGTCATGTTTTACATTATATATTAGAAAGGAAAGACAAAATGGTTTTTCATTTGCTCACTGTCTCTATGCATAGAGAGGATGCCAACAGGCTGGGCGCAGTGGCTCATGCCTGTAGTCCCTTGGGAGGCCATGGCAAGTGGATCGATTGAGGTCAGGAGTTCCAGACCAGCCTGGCCAACATGGTGAAACCCATCTCTACTAAAAATATGTAAATTAGCTGGGTGTGGTGGTGCATGCCTGTAATCTCAGCTACTCAGGAGGCTAAGGCAGGAGAATAGTTTATACCCGGGAGGAGGGGGCTGCAGTGAGCTGAGATTGTGCTACTGCACTCTAGCCTGGGCAACAGAGTGAGACTCTGTCTCAAAAATTAAAAAAAAAAAGAATGAAAGGATGCCAACAATACAATATAACAAAATAACTAAACATATGGTTGTTGGATGCTTACTGACTGACTTGTTTTTTTATTTGCTATCAGCAACTTTTTCTTAATTTGACTCTTACAGCAGGAAACTGTAAGTCAGAGTTCTTCATTATGAATAAACAAACTAAAAAGACAGTTACAATAAAATTCAAATGAATTTAAGAAATGCAATTCTCTACCTGAGAACTGATAGAAAATAGGACCCAAAGAGGGCAAGACAAAGTCAAGGCTCTATCACCTCTCACCAGAACACAATGTTCTAGACTACCCTTCAGCCACACAGAATAATCCCTGCAACCCTACAACTGCGTGCCTCCCTCAAAACGTGGTTTCAGATGGGAGCTTACAATCGGCTATGCTTACACCACCTTCAGAGCTCTCACCCTTATTCTCCCACCTTGGTCTTTCTTAGTAAAGCGTGCTACCCTGCCTTCCACTTTATTTGAAATTTCTTTCTAATAAGCATGTCTTCTACAGAAAGCAACTAAGCTTGTCCAAGAAATGTGGTTAGGCTTTATGTCCCCACCCAAATCTCATCTTGAATTGTATTCTCCATAATCTGCACATGTCAAGGGAGAGACCAGGTGGAGGTAATTGAATCATGGGGGTTGGTCCCCTCATGCTGTTCTCATGATAGTGAGTGATTTATCATGATAATTTTATACGGGGCTCTTCTTCATTCACTCATCACTTATCCTTCCTACCACCTTGTGAAGAAGGTGCCTTTCTTCCCCTTCCGCCATGATTGTGTTTTCTGAGGCCTCCCCAGCCAGGCTGAACTTTGAGTCAAGTATACCTCTTCCCTTTATTAATTACCCAGTCTCAGGCAATTTTTATGCCAATATAAAAATGGACCAATACACCAATTAAGAACTTATAAAGGTACACATGAAATTATTAGGAAAAAAATATGTGAAATTCATAAGTAGGTAGCGTAAGAGTTGAATGACCGTATCATTTGCCATTAAACTGGGCCTTTTTTAATAGTGAAAAGAGTGTAACAAGTGTGAACTGATTCTACACTGGACAGGTCAAGGTGCACGGTCACCTTACCTAATAAATGTGAACCCCCTCTGTGGCTTATACTAGAGAAACTTCTTGATTCAATACAGCTTTAAAGGTATGCATTCATGGATTTTCCCCCAAGTGCTCTGCATTAAAATATCTGAGCTACACTGTACTTATCTGTTTCCTTTACTCCCAAACCAACTGACTTTCTCTGTTTATAGTTTTTGCAGTCTTATAAATTCTGTGCTGGGCATATGTTGCTTACTTCCTCAGCAACTGACTGACTGTGGGTGATTCACACCCTATTTTTGTCCCAACAGCCTCTGTTTTCTGTTAGGATTCAGGGAAGCTGCTTTGTCTTCAGTTATAATTAATGTCTCAACCTGTGGCCACAGGGACTATTTCAAGAACATTTCCATGATTGAGGCCACGCAGCCTGAAACCCATGTGTGATCATGAGCAGCTCAGCCCTGGGCTGAAGACAAAGTGGAGTACCCAATCAGAAAGATAGATAAATAAAGCAGAATCTTGGTGACCCTCAAGCCACTGGATCAAGCCTAAGCCCAACTCCACATTGAGCCAATAAAGTTCCTTTTTTTGTGAATGCAGACTCAGTTGGGTTTTTGGTTTACAGCCGAAACCGACAGAACCAATACAACTCCAGTGTTCTCAGTACCTTGTATTTTGTCCTGAGCTCCCTCCACAATGCCCTTTGTTTCAGACTGGCCAACTGTTTTCAGATTTCTTATTTCAAATTTAAGAAAGGAAATTTGTTGGCTCAATGTATCTTTTTCTCACCAAAATCTAGTAATAAGTTGCTCGTCAACGTATGGTGTGGCTGCTAGGTCAAGTGCCCAGCCATAAACTAGCCTCTGGGGCTGGATGGGAGGGCTACTGTTCTCCAAAGACCTATATCCATTTTCTTGCCTTGCAGATACCAGTAGGACCTGTATGAGGACATCTGCATAAGATTCCATTTTAGGGGCCGGGTGTGATGTCTCATGCCTCTAATCCCAGCACTTTGGGAGGCCAAGGCGGGCAGATCACCTAAGGTCAGGAGTTTAAGACCAGCCTGGCCAACACAGTTAAACCCCATCTCTACTAAAAATACAAAACATTAGCTGCGTGTGGTGATGTGTGCCTATAATCCCAGCTACTTGGGAGGCTGAGTCAGGAGAATCCCTTGAACCTGGGAAGCGGAGGTTGTAGTTAGCAGAGATCGTGCCACTGCACTCCAGCCTGAGTAACAGAGCAAGACTCCATCTCAAAAAAGAGAAAAAAATTCAATTTTTTACCACATATTCATTCGCATCTTTGCCTTTTGACTGTACCGTCTTGACCACAGTTATGCATCACAGAGGCTTAGATGATAACTTATTGTTTTAGTCTATCTGGGATGGTGTAACAGAATACCATAGGCTAGCTCATAAATGACAGAAATGTATTTCTCACAGTTGTGGAGGCTGGGAAGCCTGAGTTGAAAGCGCCAGCAGGTTTGGTGCCTGGTGAAGGCTTGCTTCCCAGGTCGTGGATGGCCATCTTCTTGCTGTGTTCTCACTTGCTAGGCAGGCAAGGGAGCTCTCTGGATTTTTTTTTTTTTTAAATAACAGCATTAATCCTATTCATGAGAGTAGGGCCCTCTTAAAAGCCCCATCTCCTAATACCATCACATTGGGGATTGGGTTTCAATATATGAATTTTGGGGGGACATAAACATTCAGTCTCTAACATTCATCTTTTGCAGTTTAGAGAACATCTACAAATATGAAGTTAAGTTTTAGTTTTGGAAAAGTTCCTTTCCTTTTCTCATTTCTATTCCTTCCTTTTGCAATGTAATTATTATTATATGGAACCCATATCTGATGACGGTGAGTTTAAATGGATCAAAATTATTGTTCCTTAAAAGCAACACCAAAATTTTATAAGATATGATGCATACTAATTACAGCTCAAGGAGCCTCAGGCAAGAAAGAAAGATAAGCCATTGCTTAAGTTATGCGAAAGTGTATTAAATATTCGAGATTAATTAAAATATAGAGAAAGTTTGTTAAGAGTTCCATTTAAAGTTTGCATAAAAGTTAATGCAATTATTATAAAATGTTTGCTATCAAACTGGTTTCATGAATAAGGGAAGTTGATTAGTAACATAGTGAAATAAGAGTTAATTCATGTTTCTCTAGGTAATTTCTTTCCTTTATTCTGTAAAAGTCATTTATAACTACCTAATAGTACAATCATACAATAACAATTTATGCCAAAATCCACTGTTTTACAATGAGATGGAAAGCATAGTTCTATGGTATTTATTTATTTTTTAAATGAATAATGTTCTTATAAAACCCATCCTGAAGTACAATAAAAGATTCATTGATGGAAAATCAGAGAATTTGATTTCGGGTGGTTTTCATTGTTGTTTGTAAAGGAAAGCACATCTTTTACTGAGCAAGTGGTGCCTGGTGTGTAAGCAGTTGATTGAAGAATGATCTATGCCAGCAGGACTAGGAAAGTTCTGATTCTGACTTCTGAAATTGACCTTTATTCCCCTCTTCAGAACACACAAGCCACAGTATTCCTTTTCTTATATAGACGTGGATACGCAGGGAACTAACAAAGTCACATGTTTCCAAGAATGCCTGGGCTTGTTTATCTTACACAATTTATTATTTTCAAGGCTAACACTAAGTGGGGGAAATTTTTTCTGCAACCTAATGTAAAATTGCAAATGTATTTTCCCAGAGTAGTGATAGTCTAAAGCTTAAGAACAGTTGGTCATAATTAGGATTAGCCTTTGTTGACTGGTTTGGGGAATAAGTTCATTATATTATAGCATGTTTTTATATCCAAAGGAAAAATATGGTCTGATTTTCAAACAATTGAGTGGCAAAGGGGCTTATCCCATATCATCCATTAATAATCAATACAGCTTATTTAAAGGACAAAAGTCACTTTCTCTATAAAGGAAAGTGGGACAAATTTAACAATGGTCTACTTTACTGCAAGTTAGAATAGTGTCTAAAGGTAGGTAAAAAGCTTTAGGTAGTGTCTTCAAACCTCCAAGCACCAGCTTTATTCTCACCAGGGAACAAAGTCTAGGGAAACTTTCATGACTACTGTGTCTGATAAAGCATAAAAATTCTGCTGAACTCAGTGGTAAAAGTACTCATTATTAAATGGACTCCGAAATACTGTGGTTCAAAGCATGCTTCCTAAAAATAAAACCCATTTAGTCTACAAAGACAGATTTCCAATCCCAAAAAATTTCAATGGGCATTCAAAAGTTGAATCCATAGCCACAACATGAGAGACAATATAAGCAAGTCAGTGAGAGTCACTGAAGTATACAGTTTCAGAGAGAATGTTTGTTTCCCAGAAAGAAGAATCCAGGCTTTCCTGTCTTCTCTCTATCCCCTGCCTGCCCTGCTATTTTCCAGCCTGCAGGCAATTTTCCCTGTTGCTTCCAAGCTGAAGCTTGGCACCTGCTTGCCCTCTCATTCCCACCCGCAAACCCTGGTGGCAGCATTTTAGCTGTGTGGGCCTTATATTCAACAACAAAGATGCAGATACATGGCCAGGGTTATAGGAGAATTTTTTTTCTTGATATTTATTTGGAATATTAAAAAGAGCAAAAATATGAACTCTATGTTCTACACCATATCGTACTGTCTAGCAAGATGCCTTCTTTTTAGTTAATGATTTCATTTACAAATTGCCTCTTTACAGTCATGATTGAAGACTGAGACTAAGGGAAAAAGAAAGCAGAAGTTACGATATTTCCTGTGCCTAAGCTTAAATTTTGGCTTGAAGTTTCTTGGAAGTTTTATTGTTATACTTGAAGGATACACATACAGGGTTAGTATACATCTCAGCTGGAGTTTCCCATTTAGATTATCTACCAGTGTTTTGTAGGTATTGGCTTAATATTACTGGTAATATTACTTAATATTACCACCATTACTGTGTCAACTCATTTACATAAATGGTTTCTTAAAGAAATTATGAAATACAAATGTTGCATTCATTTTCTGATTTAATATGTGATTGACATTTAAAAATATTTGTCAATTTTATTCTGCATTAGTAGGTGTTATATTAACAAACATTTCTGAAAGTAACCAACAATTATAACCACAGAACCCAGCTGTGGATGTGAGTTACTAGTGGAGGACTCTGAAATTGTGTCAGTGATTGTAATCTAGTCCTCTGAGAATGTAAAATTTATATCCAAGAAGGAGGTTAAGGAGTGTTTTCTTTTTGATGTTCACCTCCAAAGGAGGATCATAAAAAAATAATTCTTAAAAATTATTGCAATGCAGTCTTCACAAAAAAGCTTATCCCTGAAGTACAGAAACATACTTAAAAGGAACATAGATGGAATCTCTATTCAAAGAGTTTGGGTTTGACCTTTTTGAATTATATATTATCACTGCTTTGAATTAAGCTATTACTGCCTCATTGTTATTTTAGCAGCTAACAAATGAGTAGGTGTTCTGAAAAGCAGTGTTTAGCATCATGTAAAATGTTATTTTAAAAGTTCATTTCCACTGAGAGGATTTTCTAATAACCATGTTTCTGCTAGTAACTCAGCCATGTATATATAAAAATATTGAAATTGGAGAAATAGAAACTACTGCTGTGATATAATTTGATAGAAAAATATTGATAGATGGTAGACATTGTAGTTTCTTTCCATATAGAAATGTTACATTGGAGTAATATCAGCATTTCTCTTCATTCTAAATAGTCACAGCATCCATTCTATTTTAAAATGTTAAAACACAAATACAAATAACTAGCATATCCACATTATCTAAATTACACAAATAAAAATGTTCGTTTAATATTTTTTAAATATCTAGATATTTGATATGTCCTGGTATGTCTGTGTGTGTGTCTGTGTGTGTGTGAGTGTGTGTGTGTGTGTGTATGCTGATATATATATACATACAGATAAATATACCTACAGATGTTGATATAGTTTGGCTAATTTTCCCCACCCAAATCTCATGTTAAAATGTTAATAGATGAGGCCTGGTAGGAGGTGTTTGGATTATGGCAGTGGGTCCCTCATGAAACGCCTTGGCCATTCCCTTGGTAATGAATCAATTCTCACTCTGAGTTCACACGAGACCTGGTCATTTAGAGGTGTGTAGCACTGCCCCCTCAACTCTCTCTCTCTTGCTTCCATTCTTGTACGTGAGATGCTTTCTCCCTGCAAATCTTTTTACATAAGTAAAGCTCCCTGAAACCTCCCGAGGAGTTAAGCAGATGCCGTCAACATGCTTCTTGTACAGTCTGCAGAACCATAAGCCAATAAACCTCTTTTCTTTATAAATTAATGAGTCTTAGGTATTTCTTTATAGCAATTCAAGAATGGCCTAATATGTGTGTGTGTGTGTGTGTGTGTGTGTATGTGTACACACACTGAGTATATATGCATCCACACATCCAGTCCACCCTCTTAGCCATGGCTCGACCCTCAGTTTATACACTGTGTGTGTATATATTCAGTATATACAATGTGTGTGTGTGTATATATATATATATATACTGATATATGTAATCTGATATATAGTATGTGTAGCTACTGATTATTTATATAATTCATAGTATTTCAGCTCCTTTATGGAATATTTTTACTCTGCTATTATCCCAAATTTATAATTATTCCATAAAATAAGCCAATGCCTCATTCCTGGGATGTTTAGAACCTGGCAGATGCAATCTCTTTAATTAAGTCCTTTTACACACTGAAGGGATAGTTCAGGAGAATCATTAATACTGACACCATCTAAGCAGAAAATAGTCACAGATAATTAACTAAACTTAATCGTACTTGGGTAAGGATACCTTCTTTACATTGAGGATCAATTTTAAGTTCACCGAAATGGATGTGGCAAACATATCAGATTTACCCCTGGTGGCATCATATTTGTAGTAAATGTAGTTTTTCAAAAACCTTTTAAATACTTGAACATATTTTCAAGCTCACAAAATACTTTTTTATTATGCTTTGGAACTGAGTTTTCTAATTGCAAATATCTAATGATAATTTTTTATATATAACTTTGTATGAGTTGGCAAAAAAGAAAAAAAAATCTTGGTAAGAAATCAATTGTAGGTAAGGAATGATCGAGCTGCTTTTCTGACCACTCAAGAAATGCAAGCAGATGCTGGAACTGAATAGCAGTTGCTAAAGCTTTGCAGGCAGGCCACCACCAAGCCCTAAGTGTCCTTCACCAGGTAGAGATGTAAGGGCTTCTTTTCGTTGCAAAACACATGATGAAAAATAAAAGGCACACTTCGACCACCCTTCATGTTCCTTCCCCAATTCCCTAAATTAGGTTCCTGTGAAAGTTGTTATGAAAGTGATAGCATTTGATTTATAGGGGTCTCTTAATTAGGTTAGGTTTGCTAGCTGATGTTAGTTTCAAGGATCATGGAATCAGCCAAGCAGTCATTTATATGCCCAAAGAAAAACCTGATTAAAGTGCTTAATACAATGACCAGACTTTGAATAATCTTAATAATTATAAAGTACATACTACTTACATTTTTGAAGTGGTTCCAAAACCATATGATGTCCAGATCTTGAATAATCTTAATAATTACAGTGTACATACTACTTATATTTTTGAAGTGGTTCCAAAACCGTTTTTCCACTGTGTGTGTCTTTAAAGAATAAGCAATTCACTAAACCTCCTTTCTAAGGAAATTTATAGACCCTTGGCCCGTTGCCTCCTCATCCTTGCAGATTTTAATGCCTGGTTCACTGCTCCATGATCCAGTAACTCTCTCATAGTATTCTTTGGAGTTTTCAATATCCATGTAGACCATTCTTTCAATGAACCTATCACTTAAATATTGGACCTCCTGTCCTCCATTGATATCATCCCCCAGCATGTCTTAGTCACTCATTTCCAAGATCATACCCTGGAACTCAATATAGTCATTAACTACAACTACTTCATAATTTTGCTTCTCATTTCCTGCAGCTCTACAAATTAGCTGTAACAAAAGCACATTTTTTCTACATCTCGTTCGCTCATGTGTTCACTTCCCTTCCACTTAGCTTTAGTCCCACATCCTATCGTTATGACTCCCTTGCAATCACCTTTGATTTCTTTACTCCTCTCTCTTTCCTAACACTTGCTCAGAAAAATAGCAATGCTGATTAAGTGAAACTTCTGTGCTCTGCATCTCCCTGGGGGGAAGAATGGAAGAATGTGACTGGGGAAGACCACGCACCTATGCTGACTGGTCTCACTTTAAATTCATGGCTCCTAACCTTTAGTGGGACCCTGGTGTTGCAATCCTACTTCATTCCCTGCTCCATTTCCCCATCTCCCTCAGTACCTTCAATCTATCTGTTTCCTCTTCAGCCAATTACATCCCAGTTATTTAAAATACCTGCTGACCTTCTTGTTCTCTTTTAAAGTAACAATCATCATTGCTTTCACTTTCCTTTGCCTCACTCTTTTTGAAACCTATTTCAGAAAGGCTTTTATCTCCACCATATCAGTCTTTGTCAAGTTACCAGCAATATCCATGCCGCTAAATCTAGTGGAGAATTTCCATTCCTTACCTTCCACAGCGTTTGATACAGACCACTCCCTCTTTCTTGACACATTTTCTTGGCGTTTTCTTAATGTTTCTCTCTCTTGCTTATCCTCCTACTAAACCTACTGCTCCTTCTCATTCAAGTGTCTTCTCAATTTTCTCATCTCCAAACAGTAGAGAGCCCCAGGTTTCAGTCCTTGGACCTTTACTGTTTTCTATCTACACCTGCTCCCTAGGAGATCTCATCCAGGTTCCATGTTCTGTCTATAGTTGACTTATTATATCTCTAGCTATGTCTTCTGTTGAGTTTTAGACCTTACACACAACTGGCTGCTCCCAGTCAGTGCAGTCAGACAAACATCTCAAACTCTTTGTTTCCAAACCAAACTACTATTAAAAATGAATGTTCCTCCTTTCTTTCTTCTCCATATAAGTAGATGTCAACTTGATTCATCTATTCACTCAAACTAAAAACTTTAGCTTCATCTTAAAGTCTTCCTCCTGCCCATTGCATCCAGTCCTACCAATCAGCAATGGCTCTACCTGCAATCTATATCCAGAATTCAGTCATTCTCTTCATGTTTACTGTATCCATTTCTAGGCCATTCACTGGATGGATTGCTGCAATAAACTTACAGTTGATCTTCCTGCTTTCACCCATGCCCTGTACCCATGGTCTAATTTTAGCACAGCAGCCAAAGTGATACATTTGAATGAGATGTTTTCATTCCATTCCGTGTAAAAGCCAAAGGTTTTTCCAAGTGGAATTTTTATTTAGAAATTGTTTTGGTTTTTACATGATGAGAATAATGCATGTTCAATGGAAGTATTTCTAAACTGTGAAAAAAGTATAATCCTCCTTCTTGTTCCATACAGTGACCTTGTCTTTAAAAAAAAAAAAAAAATCACTGTTCAGGATTGGAATTAGCCATGTAGGTACTAAGAACAGAGAGGATTTAAGTTGTATTTGCAATATTACCATAGTGCTTATTTCACAACCTCTTTCATTATGGTAAAGAAAGACTGCTCCTTCATGTTACTGCTGGTTTGTACATTATTATTTTTAAAAATCCTGTAAGAAAATTCACTCAACTCTCCTGAAAAAGCCCAGAACACAGAGAAAAAATATTTTATAAATATCTTTAGAAACTCCCTGATCTGAGCAACCAGCCTGACCTCACAGGAACCTATTTCCTCTCCTCCTCATTGTCAAACCAACCCATGTGGAATTTAACATGACTACCTGACTTCTGGATCTCTCTCTGATATCAATTCTTATGTTTTTGTTTGTTGATTCAAATGCATCTATTGACTCATTGGTCCATATACCCAAGTAAGAGTAATTGGAAAATGAAATTAATCTCTTCTGTATTAATTTTTTATTTGAACTTCTTGTCAGCATTGTGGCTTTAAGATGTATTTTCCTACGGATTTGGTCGTGTGTTACTTGATTTTGTTCTGGCTCTCAGAATTTTAACATGGTATTTCCATCTGAATCTTCTAATGCATATTTCATTTATTCTAATGTTAAAATTTTAAAACTCAAAAACTTCAATGTTAATTGACTAGAAGTGCCAATTCCTTTTATTATAGAAATCTTACAATAATATGTTGTATAGTTCTATGTCATTTCTCATGAATTTAAGATTTAGGGATTACAAAAAACAGTAATTCAAAAATGGCAACTTCATCTTGAGCAGAATCCTATGCCTGTAAACCATGATTCTGTATCAGTCGGTAATAGGGCTGAATATGTGATGATATGCACACAGGGAGTGGGTACTTTACCTTTAAGCTGGTCAAATGTGATTTTTTTTTTTTCATTTAAAAAAGGGCATAAATAAATAGAAATCTTATCTGTAAATATCACTGGTCCTAATTATCTTTTATAGAATTGCTTTCACCTTACACAGTTACGATTTCACTATTAAAACTTCAAGTCTCAGACCAACTAAGTGCTTCCTTGGTGTGTGTGTTTGTATGTATCATGAATATTCAAAACATTTGTCATTGGATGTAATCATTGTAAAGCTCTTGAACATGACTTCTCTAACCACAGTTCTGAGGGGCTGTACTTGAAGCTTCACACCAGCTTGCAGTCAAAATGTTTAATAATTCCTTTCCACCGTGCAGAGATCTCTTTCAATTTCTGTTCTAGGAGTTTGTACTTTTTTAATGTATCCTGCACAATTAATTCCATCAAGAAAAATTTCTGTACTTGTGATTTTTGCTGATCACAGAATGTCTGCCTTCCTTATTAATCTGTCAGGTTTTAATAGATCTGGGAATGAGTCTGCTTTGTTTACTACTATGCCTTCAGTGTCTCACCTAGGGAAAAGTTTGTGATAGATTTTTAGGTAATAAATTAATTTTTGTTGGAAAGATGGATGGATGAATGAATACTCTTATACTCATCCTCTAAATATAAGTGACATAAAAATCATCACAAATAGATGTATTGCCAGGTGGTTTTTGATAAGTGACTCTATCAGTCCATTTGTGTTATTATAACAAAATACTGGGTAATTTATAAACAATAGAAATTTATTTACCATGGTTCTGAAGGATGGGATTTCCAAAATCAAGGCACTAGCAGGATTGGTGTCTGATGAGGATTGCTCTTCTTCCAAGATGGTGCCTTGTTGCTGCATCCTTCAGAGGAGAAGAATGCAGTCTCCTCACATGGTGAAAGGAAGGACTGGAGCAAGAGAGTGCCCCTGTTATTCTTGAACCCTTTATAAGAGTGTTAGTCCCATTCAGGGCCCTTATGTAATCATCTCCCAGAGGTCACACCTCTTAATACAGCTGTATCAGGGATTAAGTTTCAACATGAATTTTGGGGAAGACCCTATCATTCAAACCATAGCAAAACAGAAATTGGTCTTAACTGGAAGTATCTGGAATGGCTCTATGGAATATGAGTTCTTTCAACAGATAAGATAAGGTCATATGAACCATGCGATTCTTATCAGAACAAGCAGAGGCAAAGCTGACTGAGCAGGAAGATGAGTTTGAGGAAGTTTAACAATAGTTTGGATAAAATGCAGAAATGAAACCCAGTAAGCCCACATCATGGAGTTTTTGAATGCTAAGTCAGAGATTGGGTGTTTTACTGGATAGATAATCAATAAGGAAAACAGCAAGGAGTATATGAACTACATCATATTCACATTGTAAACCGAGAGAATTAAATTGCAGCCACAGTGAAGTACATGAAGAGAAGTACTAACAAAAACCAGATTTTTTCAGAGAGCTTTTACCATTTACAAGTGCAGGTACATGCACTCTCTGCCTGTCATTCATTTTCCAAAAGGGCCCCAGGCAATCAGCCTTTATCTTTTTGGGGGGCTTCAGGAAGAGGACAAGGTTAAAGCTGCATTACACATTGCCCGAATGTTTTGTGTGTGATGGCTTTCACTTTTTAGGTGCAAACCTAAATATGCAAATTGTAGAAAAGAATGCTAAAAGAAAGTACCCTTTCTTTTATGGCAGAGAAAACCTGGCAAATTTTTAAATTTCAGGTTTCAGTTAAATTGAAAAATAGTAACATTATCTTTCAAATGAGAAAATTTCAATTGCAAAGAATAGGACAAGTAAATCAATGTAAATGTAGATTTAATTGGCTCATATCAAAATAAATACTCATCAGTAACAGAACAGCTTGATTTGTTATTGAATGAACTGGGGAAATTGAGGCAATCACAAATAGTCTAGCTCCAGTTTACCTTCTCATGAAGACTTCCCAGAATATTCGAACCTATAGTGAGTTTTCCGCACTTTGCTTAAGGCTTGAACCTTATAACCTACTTGATAAATATTTGCTAAATGACTTTCCTCATACTAACTTTACAGCCTTTTTTTTTGCAATTAATAATAAAACTACTTCCTATTGCTATTTGATATCTTCATTTTTCATCTAGACGGTGTAAGGCAAAGACCGTCTCTCACACTTTTATCTCATACTTCTCATTTAATGATTAAAATTGGCAATGCAATTAGCATTACATAAATTTCATTGAATTAGATTGCTACCATCTTCTACCCCAGAATGGAGGATTCAATTTAGAGTTGACCTTTCTTTTCAAGCTTAATTGTCGTTTATTATTCAGTTTGTTCTATGGAAGCTACCACTTTCTTTTATATCGGATATAGAGTTTACTTATAAACTGGATTCTCTGCTTTTGGAACTTCCATTATTCACCTAAACAGATTCATGCTTTAGAAAGATAGGGAGACAAGAGGAAGAATCCCCTTGTGTTTTGTTTTCTATGTGTGTAATGTCTGCTCTTCTACGGTTATAGTTTTATTGTTGTTTTATTTCAATAGTTTTTTTTGGGAACAAGTGGTGTTTGGTTACATGGAAAAGATATTTAGTGATGATTTCTGAGATTTTGGTGCACCAATCACCTGAGCAGTGTACACTCTACCCAATGAGTAGTCTGTTTTTCTTTCAACCCCCACCCTGCACTCTTCCCTCTGATTCTCCATCAGAAAGAATCAGACATTATTCTTATGCCTTCACATCCTCATAGCTTAGCTTCTGTTTATGAGTGAGAACATATGATGTTTGGTTTTTCCATTCCTGAATTACTTCACTTAGAATGATGGTCTCCAACTCCATCCAGGTTGTTGTGAATGCCATTATTTCATTCATTTATATGGCTGAGTAGTATTCCATGGTGTATATATACCACATTTTATTTATCCACTTGTTGGTCAATGGATATTTAGTCTTGTTCCATATTTTTGCAATTGCAGATTGTATTACTATAAATGTGTGTGCAAGTGTCTTTTTCATATAATGACTTACTTTTCTCTGAGTAGATACCCATAGTGGGATTCGGATTGCTGGATTAAAGAATAGTTCCACTTTTAGTTCTTTAAGGCATCTCCACACTGTTTTCCATAGTGGTTGTACTAGTTAACATTCCCACAAGCAGTGTAAAAGTGTTTCCTTTTCACCATAGCCATGCCAACATCTGTCATTTTTTGATTTTTATATTATGGCTATTCTCGCAGGAGTAAGGTGGTATATCATTGTGGTTTTGATTTACATTTCCCTGATAATTAGTGATATCGAGCATGTTTTCATGTATTTGTTGACCATTTGTATATCTTCTTTTGAGAATTGTCTATTCATGTCCTTAGTCCACTTTTTGATAGGACTATTTGTTTTTTTTTTCTTGTTGATTTGCATTCCTTGTAGATTTTGTCAGATGCATAGTTTGTGAAGATTTTCTCCCACTCTGTGGACTCTTTACTCGGCTGATTATTTCTTTGGGTGTGCAGAAGCTTTTTAGTTTAATTAGGTCCCATTTGTTTATCTTTCTCTTTGTTATATATTTGCTTTTGGTTTTTGTTCATGAAACGTCTAGAAGAGTTTTTTTCTAATGTTACCTTCTAGAATTTTTACTGTTTCACAGCTTAGATTTAAGTCTTTGATCTCTCTTGAGTTGATTTGTGCATAAAATGAGAGATGAGGATCCAGTTTCATTTTTCTACATGCAGCTTGCCAGTTTTCCCAGCACCATTTGTTTAATAAGGTATCCTCTTCCCACTTTAGGCTTTTGTCTGCTTGGTCAAAGATCAGTTGACTGTAAATACTTGGCTTTTTTGTGGATTCTCTGTTCTGTTCCATTAGTGTACATCCTTATTTTTATACCAGTTCCATGCTGTTTTTGTAACTATGGCCTTGTAGTATAGTTTGAAGTTGGTTAATGTGATGCTTCCAGATTTGTTCCTTTTACTTAGTCTTGCTTTGCCTATGTGGGGTTTTTGGTTTCATATGAATTTTAGGATGGTTTGACTTAGTTGTATATGTTAGATGTAAAAACAGGAAATAGATATTTGGTGTCAGAAACCTGAATCTATTTATTCTTGTGTTCTTATCCTACTTTCCCCTCAACTCATTATGAGCCAAGTAAAATTATTTTTTAAGTATTACAATTTAAGTAAAATTATTTTTTAAAATTATTTTTAAAAATGCATTGTATATTTAGCTAGAAAAGGCTTCTACCTTCTATGATGTCACAGTCTAGGAAGAAAGAGATTTCATAATAACCCAGTAAATTGGCTTGATTATAAAATGTCAGCTTTTAGTTAGCAGAATTTCTGTTGAACTGGATTTTCTAATCGTCTCAGGATTAATTCATCTGTTCAGTGAAGATGCTTAGAACCAAGAAACCTGTATTCTAAGAGGTTATTCAGAAGTAGTCTCAGAAGTACATGTACATATATATAAATTGATAGTTTAATGTATATTTTTTGAGATGCATAATTCTGCCAATACAAGCATTCAATGGTGAGAGGTTTACCTAAAAGATAAAGAGGAAAACTAATCCCCTCGGCAAGCATTTATCAACTGTGTGTTGCTAGGCACCACCCACCAGTGTTCTACATGTGATGTGACCATGCCTGAAGGAATTCCTAGTCTAGTGAAGCAATTAAACAGTAAAGAAACAATTACAGTCCATTACAGTGAGTCCAACTAGGGCAGAGAGGAGGGAGCATTATAGGGTGCAGAGAACCATTACCAGAGAACTCAGAGAAGATAAGATATGTGGGATGAAGGAAACAGCATAGACAACAGCAGGTTAGGAAAAGTGCAGGCCATATCCTATGACTGGCTTGTCAAATTCCTGATTAGGTTGGTTTGAGCAATTGAAAAGTGATCAATGTCAAACACTTCTCATTTTCATTTGATTTGATAAATAAATATTTCTTCTTTCATACCTGGTCACAAACCTTGTATGAATTCTATGTAAATCAATAAAGTTTCTTATTGATTCTTTCCCTCCTGTGACAATAGAGATGGTGTCTCTCTATCTCTTTTGGAACTTGTTCCTTTATATTTTCCAAGAAACTTTAAACTATAAACTTTTTCTTGTATATTGCACTGCTCGCTTCAAACCAAATCACTGCCATCAACCTTTAAACATACTCGAGTCTGTCCCATAATCAATCTTGATTTCACACATGTGCCCCTTACAACCTCTGCTTCTCTTTACAATAAAGGCTTATACAGGATTTGTCTCTAGCCCCACACTGCCACTTAATCCTGGACCGCTCCAATCTGGCTTTCACCTCCATCACTCAACCAAGACAGCCCTCTACAAAGGTCACTAATGACCACCATGTCTCTTAATAAAATAGACTTCTCTGTCCTCACCTTGTTTTTTCTCTTAGATATGTTTGGCACTGTAAATCGGTTTCTCTTTCTTGAAACAATTTCTCACATTGGTTTCCATGACATCCTACTCTTACTTTTCTTGTATCTCTTTGAGTTCTGCCTGCCTCTGCTAATTTCCTTTTGTAGGCTTATTCTCCTTTACCTAGTTGGCAGTGAGAAGTTCCTGAAGGCTCTGCACTAAGCACTTTCTCCTTGTTCTTTTACTCCTTCCATGGATTCGATTTCTACATACTCTAAAAACTCCCAAATTTAAATTCCCAGTCAAGGCTTGCCTTTTAGTATATCTGGGTTTGTTTAATATGCATCTCAAATGCATCTCCCATTTCTTATATCCTCAAATCTGACCTGCTTTCCTTGTTTTCTAAGTATAGGTAAATACACAAATATCTATCTTGTGCATTAGGTCAAGAGACCATGGAAAACACTTAAAATTTTTAAAACACCTTAGAGAAGAGTTTCTTATCCTCAGCCTTACTGACATTTTAAGCTACACAAATTCTTGCTGTGGGGGTCTCTGTGCATGGTGAGATGTTTTGTCAGCATTCCTGGCCTATACCCACTAGATGGCAATAGCACCCCCTCCAGTTGTGACAAGCAAATTTTGCTCAGACATTGCCAAATATCTCTTGGGAGGGATGGGAAGGCCAAATCAGCCCTCAGTGAGAATCGCTGCTTTAGAAGGAAGATAAGAGACAAAGCTGTGTTTTTTTTAAAAATAGAAATCATACTGAAGTTTTCTACCAAGTGAATTCTTAGTTCAGTTGTATTCCAAAAGTGTACGACAGTTTTATTTATCAACATCATTCTTTCCCTCATTAGCTATATGCTATGAGTCTCATCAATTATCTAAAACACGCTTCACAAAATTTGCTGAGTAAAGATTTGCCCAGTGAGTATCAAGAAACCCCATTTGGACCTTGCTGATAGTTCCAGCATATTTCCACAGTTTCTCTCCTCTTGCCCTCCTCATCTCCCAACCACAGTCACAGTGGTTTTTTTTGAAATCATATGCTCCTCCTGCCACTCAGTGCCACCCAATGTTGTTCTTTATAGAACATCCCACCCATTTCACTTAACCCCTCTTCATCCTGCAAAACACAGCCCAGACATCACCTCCCTAAGGAGGCCTTTCCTAAACCCCAAAGTCCTTTTGGTTTTCATGCACTCTTAGAGCTGTGTTGCTTTCCTTCACTGGCACTTACCGAAGTTTACTAATACATATGCATTTTTATGGTCATTTGAACATTTGTCACACCCAATAGACTTCAACAAGTATGTAAGGCGTAACCTCAAAAACACTGGTGCCTCGTGGCAACATGTATGATTTAATTCAAAACAGAAAGGTAGATAATCAGGCATACGAAGTGCTACCTGGCTTACCAGGAGCACTGGATATTTGGAATCAGCGTTGCACTAAAAATGTCCTTGCACTAAAAATGTCCTTGAAAGAGTGGCCATCCACAAGGTGCTAAATCCTTCCCCAGCGTCTTAATACTTCTTTTATATCATAATATTTAAATCTTCTGCCATCACCCTCTAAAACACTATTTTTCCAGAGTCATTAAGTTCCCTAGGTGAATATTTTGCCTTCAATTTAAGACAAATTTGTTTAGCCAATAAATGGATGATTCGTTCTTTCTCTCTACCTCACAATAGGGCATGGATTTTAAATGGAAAATTCTGCCTGAAACTGATTTGTGTTGGGATAAGGTTGTGGACAATCTGTAGTGGTTTGTTTGGTCACAGTGTGTTTGCTTTACTTTTGGATCTTGAGAAGAAAGGACTGTGATCTCCAGGGCACCCTGGGACAACTTCTTGGTGAGAAGAGTGAAGACTCATGTTTGCTTTGTGAATCAATAAGAAAGAGACTTTTCAGGCAAAAGTGTTTCTGACTGATTTTTGACATTTGTTCTGGGAGGACAAGTTGTGAATTTCATATTGGAATGTAATGTTACCTATGAAATTTTCCACCTATTTTAGGATTTTCATATTTACAGATCACTCGAAATTTGCTGTGAACCTGCTTTCCCCTCCGTGTCCTACAAACTAGAATAGAATGAGTGCCTCTGGGTGTTTTCAAACTGCCTGTGGGTAGACAGAGCTATGTTGTTACCTGGAACTCTGTGAATGTCTAAAAGAAAGTTGAAATATCAAAATCGAAAAGCAACTTATTGTCTTTGATATGTCTTGTTGTATAACCTTGGTAGGAACAATGACAAAATTATGACATATTCAAATACCTCAGAACAATGAAATTAGTGTATATTAAAATAGCAATGCTTTGTTGTCCTTTTAAATAATAGATGCACTTTAAAGTATTCAGGAGCTTTTTATACTCTGTATTAATACCTTATCAGTCCTCTAAAATAATCCAAGCTTAATAGGAAAAAAAATGAAGGAGCTATATTGAAACTTGCTGAATGTCACAGAGCCTGCAAGGTTAGAACTGAGCATAGAAAGTGAAGGGACATGTTTTTGATGCCTATTCAACTAGATTTCCTGTTTAAGGTTATGCACTCTATTTGCTGACAGTTGTGGTATCTGATGCCACAATTCCTTAGCTTAATATCTAGTAATTCTAGCTAGTAATTATGTTGATTTCCATTAGCCAGTTTAAAGTAGCTATATGAAAATAGGATCTGCTGTATGGCCACTCAAAAACCCTATTTTCCTCAGAAATGTAGTGTATTTTTTTCATTATACTTTAAGTTTTGGGGTACATGTGCAGAACATGCAGGTTTGTTGCATAGGTATGCACATGCCCTGGTGATTTGCTGAATCCATCACCCCGTCATCTACACATCACCTAATGCTATTCCTCCCCTATACCCGCCCCCCGAGCTATCCCTCCTCTAGGCCCCCCACCCCCCAACAGGCCCTGATGTGTGATGTTCCCCTCCCTGTGTCCATGTGTTCTTATTGTTCAACATCCACTTATGAGTATTTTTAAAGTCCTCGCTAAGATTATTTCAAATTCAAAGTTGAAATATTGTCAACCAAAATGTTTAATTACGTATCTATTCCATTTTAATGTTTGAACTCTTCCTTCTAATTTGTATATAGAGAGATAGAATTGTCTAGCACTTTTTCAAAGGAAAAAGAAATCAAGAATAATAATATGTTACTATTTGAAGGCTCATAATATCCTCCATCTACACATATTAATTGTATATGTACTTTTAACAAATACAATTAAGGATAGTCTTGTTCTGCATATAATTGATTTGTCTATGTCGACGAGGTGCTGACAACCAGATAGGAAAGCTGGTTTTGATGATCTAAAAGAGTAGACTATAAAGTCATTTATATGGTTTCTTTAGTGTTTTGTGGCTTTTGTTACACATGGGGCATCTGCTTCTCTTGGAATTCACAGCACTTCAATTCTCCATGGTCTACCATGATGCGCAGACTAAGCCGTGGGGTTCTAGGCAGCTGCACAGACTCCTCCTCCTCCTCTTTAGACTGTGGCATTAACCTAAAAGACTTGGCTTCTGTTTTAACTCTCATACCACACATTGTCTTGTGTCTTGTCTGTAGTTCAAGTATTTGTGTGTGAGGTTTGAGGTGGGGTGAATGAATTGAATTGAATTTTCTCAGTAGCTTTATTTTCTGAATTTGCGGCAACAGGAGAGTGAAAAATGGCAATTATTGTATTGATTCATCTGACACAGAGAACTGAAGAAAGCATTTTGTACAAACCTTGCTCTGGGTAACACAGGAAATGCCAAGATTTTGAAATGTATGTTTCTTAATCTCTGAGATCAAATTGTGCTCAGAAAAGGCATCGTCCCTATAAGTTTTGCCACAATAAATGAGTAGAGCCTACTGCAGGTTGGAAATCTACAAATCATTGCAGGGTATTATTAAGATAATAACTCTGCCTGAGAGCCACCGCAGCAGCAGAGGTAAGGATCTCTGCCATGATTCACCTTAGACCAGTGATTTCTGGAACTTGAGCAAGGCTACACTCACCAGGAGGGCTAGATTGCTGAGCCTTACCCTCAGAGTTTCTGATTGAGTAGGAGAATTTTCACTTCTTATATTTAACCAGGTGATACTGACCACACTCGGAGAATCACTGCCTTAGGCATTAGGATCTGAGACCACATATCCATGGACTGCAGCAAGAAGCAGATAAAAACATTTCTTCATACACAAGGATGTTTGTGACTTAGCAAGGCTGTTATTGGAGACTTGGCCGTTTTACCTAGTTTTGTATAATTTGCCTTATTCCATCCAGTGTCCTCGCAGCTAATGTTTACAGGCTGCAAGCCGAGAGGCTACTGTAGTGTAACAGTAAAACCTGCTGGGTGTGCTGCTGAGCTCATTCTTAGGTTATCAGATCCAAGCTCTGCCATTTATTAATTGTGTCATTTTTAGGCAGGTATTTATTTTCTTACAGCCATAGTTTCTTCATCTGTAGAATAGGAATAACAGCACTTACCGCTAGTATTGCTGTTAGGATTTTCAAAGTAACACACATAATGCTTTGGGGAAAGTGCCTGGGAAATTATAGATATGTAATAAATCTTATCTCTCGTTTTGTTCCTTTTTTATTACATTGGTTTTGTTTTTCATTTCTTTTTTAAATAATTAAATCTTACAAGGGTTTAAAGTTTCCTGTTACCATTTGAATATACCAATTTATTAATTTATAATTTAAACACAAGCAATAATGGAGCTGGAGTAGTCATGGTACCCTCTCTAGCATCATCCAACAGAGGAGCCACACCCAGGCAACTGAAAGAAGATTAGGAGCCACTAGAAGAATGAAGAGGTCTTATTTTATTATTTAAGCAACTGAAAAATTTATTCTTCCTAAAGCAACATCACATATACCAAACAGGTTAGATACCCTTATTAACTTGCCAGGGATCCTTCTCTATTGAGAAATATCAAGAAGTTTTTGTTATTTTTTTAATTGTTTGGTTAAAGAAATATAAAATTTATTCCAGAAATTTTAAATTTCAGTTAAAATTTTTTAATTTGATATATCAGAGTCATGAAAAACATGTCCAACTATAAGATGGCATGAGAAAAATCCACTTATTCCCAAAGGGAATAAACAAACTAAAAAACAATAAGAAAACAAAAAGCAGACAAGTCTGACAATTACAAGATAAAATCAGAATATTCCTGGTCTAAGCAAACACGACACTGGACAAAGTTAAATAGGCAAAGGAGACTTTATTCAAAACTACTGTAACAGAAGAGAGAGGCCGTAACTCAGCCTGAGCTCAACTCCATTGAAACAAAGGGATGAAGGGTTTTTAAGGGCTGGGATGGGAGAATCTGTAGCCATTTGTGCTTGCTAATTGGCTTTATCCACAGATTAAGTAAATTTTCTCCTATCTTCATGACAAAAAGTAGTTTTACAACTTAGAGCAAACCTCCTTGAAGTTACGCTCCCACCCACACTCCTATGTATACTGTATCCCTTTAACAATTTTATTTCAAAGTGATGGTTCTGGGGTCCTGAAGGAAAACTGGCTTTAAAATAAGCTTTAAAAAAAAGTTTACATCTCAATCAGGCAAAGAAAAAGTTTACAATTATTTGTTTTCTAAAGTAAATGCTTTAAAAAAGAAGGCTTAGGGACCAAGAGTCAGGGGGAAGCCTGACTCTTCACAGAGTTTAGTTTAGTTAGTCCAGCTGAGGGAAATGCTAAGGCCATCTTGGTCTGGGTGAACACTTCATTTTCACATAGTTTTAATTACGGAAATAGTACATAGTTTGGACACACTTGAAAAGCCAATACCAGAGGGATTGCTGATATGCCATGAACATCTAATTCCTACTTTTATGATAATGAGGTAGAATGAAATAAAGAGGACACATTAACGTGAAATTGGAAAGTATAGTTTGATATTACTTGTAATTATCCTGTGAGGCCCAATTTATGACACTGGGCTGTGTAGAGCTTTCCCTGAAAGTCCATCTAGCTGAACCCTGGTGTTTTAGCCATATTGGCCAAATAACTTTTGCTTTATTTTAGGGAATTTTGTTTATCTGTAACATTCCTTTCAGCTCTTTTTAGATTCCAGTATTCCAAACTGTCTTTTTTTCAGTGTATGTTCTTGGCATCTTTGTCAAACATTTAACTGTAGGTGTGTACATTTGTTTCTGGTTTCTGAATTCTGTTACACTGATTGGTGTATCCACTTTAATGCCAGTACCATGCCATTTTGGTTACTATAGCTCTGTAGTATAATTTAAAGTCAGGTAATATGATTCCTCCAGATTTATTCTTTTGCTCAGAATATCTCTGGCTATTATGGATATCTTGTGGTTCCATATTAATTTTAGGATTTTTTTCTATTTCTGTGAAGAATGCCATTGTTATTTTGATAAGAATTGCATTGAATCTGTAGATTGCTTTGGGGAGTATGGACATTTTAACAATATTGATTCTTCCAATCCATAAAAATTGAATACTTTTTATTTTTTGGTGTCTTATTCAATTTCTTTCATGAGTATTTTATAGTTTTCATTCTACAGATCTTTCATTTCTTTGGTTAATTCCTAGGTATTTAATTTTATCTGTGGCCATTGTAAATGGGATTATATTTTGATTTTTCTTTAAGATTGCTCACTGTTGGCATATAGAAATGACACTAAATTTTGTATGTTGATTTTGTTTCCTGCAAATTTACAAAATTTGTTTATTAGTTCTAAGTTTTTTTGTGCAGTCTCTAGGTTTTTTCAACTATAAGATTATATTATCTGCAAACAAGGATAGTTTGACTTTTTCCATTCCAATTTGAATGAAGTTTATTTCTTAATTTTGTCTGATTGTTCTATCTAGGACTTCCATTACTATGCTAAATAATAGTGGTGAAAGTGAGCATTTTTGTCATGTTACAGATCTTAGAGGAAAAAGTTTTAGTTTTTCCCCATTCAGTATGATACTAGCTGTGGGTTTGTCATACGTGGCATTCATTATGCTAATACACATTCCTTCTATCCCCAGTTTTTGAGTTTTTATCATGAAGAGATGTTGAATTTTATCAAACAATTTTTCAACATCAATTCAAATGATTATTTGGTTTTGTCCTTCATTCTGTTGATATGATGTATCACATTGATTTGCATATGATGAATCATCCCTGCAACTCAAGGATAAATCCCACTTAGTCATGACGAATGAATTTTTTGGTTTGCTATTATTCAGGATTTTTGCATCTATTTTTATAAGTGATAATGGCCTGTAGTTTTCTTTCTTTGATATGTTTTTGTCTGGCTTTGGAATCAAGGTAATACTGCATCATAAAATGAGTTTGGAACTATTTCTCTCTTGCTCTATTTTTTAGAATAGTTTAAGTATGATTGCTACTAGTTCTTCATTACCTGTTTGGTAGAATTCAGCAATGAAGCCATCAGGTCCTGGGCTTTTTTTTTACTGAGAGACTTTTTCATTTTGGCTTTGATCTCATTACTTGTTACTAGTCTGTTCAGGTTTTGAATTTATTTATGGTTCAGTCTTGGTAGATTCTAAGTGTCTGTGAATTTGTCCATTTCTTCCCTAGGTTTTTTCAGTTTGTTGACATATAGTTGCTCATAGTAGACACTGATAATCCTTTGAATTTCTGTGGTATTACTTATAATGTCTCCCTTTTTATCTTTCATTGTATTTTTTGGCCCTTCTCTCTTTCTGTAGTCTGACTAAAAGTTTGTCATTTTTGTTTAACTTTTCAAAAAACAGCTTTTTGTTTCATTGATCTTTTGTATTGTTTTCTTTATTTCAATCTTGTGTATCTCTGCTTTGATCTTTATTATTCATTTTCTTCTGCTAATTTTGGGTTTGCTTTGCTCTTGCTCTTTCAGTTCTTTAAGATGCATTATTAGGTTCTTTATTTGATGTTTTTCTTCTTTTTTGATGTAGGTACTTACAGCTATGAACTTTCCTCTTAGTACTACTTTTGTCATATCCCATAGTTTTTGATATGTTGTGTTTTTCTTATCATTTGTTTCAAGAAATATTCCAATTTCCTTAATTTTTTATTGACCCACTGGTTATTCAGGAGCATATTGTCTATGTATTTGTATAGTTTCCAAAATTTCTCTTGTTAATTTCTGGTTTCATTCCATTGTGGTTAGAAAAGATACTCGATATTATTTCAGTTTTCCGAATGTTTTAAGTCTTGTTTTGTAATCTAAAATATGATCAATCCTTGAGAAATATTCATGGTTTGAAGGAAAGAATGTACATTATGTAGCCATTGAATGAAATGTTCTGTAAATATTTATAGGATCCATTTGATCTGTAGTATATATTAAGTCTGATGCTCCCTTGCTGATTTCCTGTCTGAAAGCTCTGTCCAGTGCTGAAAGTGGGATGTTGAAATCTCCAGCTGTTATTGTACTGAGGACTAACTCTCTCTTTAGCTCTAATATTTGCTCTGTATATCTGAGTGGTCCAATGTTGAGTGTATATATATTTAAAATTGTTATATCTTCTTGCTGAATTGGCCCTTTTATCATTATAGAGTGATCTTCTTTGTTTCTTATAGTTTTTGTCTTGAAATCTATTTTGTCTGATATAAAAATTGCAACTCCTACTCTTCTTTTGGTTTCGAATGACATTTTTCCATCCCTTCATTTTCAGTCTGTGTGTGTCTTTATAGGTGAAATGTGGCAACAGATCATTGGATCCTCTTTTTTTTTTTTTTTTTTATTCAGTCACTTATTTTCATTGGAGAGTTTAGTACATATACATTCCATGTTATTATTGATAAGCAAAGACTGGCCGGGCGCGGTGGCTCAAGCCTGTAATCCCAGCACTTTGGGAGGCCGAGGTGGGTGGATCACGAGGTCAAGATCGAGACCATCCTGGTCAACATGGTGAAACCTCGTCTCTACTAAAGATACAAAAAATTAGCTGGGCATGGTGGCGTGTGCCTGTAATCCCAGCTACTCTGGAGGCTGAGGCAGGAGAATTGCCTGAACCCAGGAGGCGGAGGTTGCGGTGAGCCGAGATGGCACCATTGCACTCCAGCCTGGGTAGCAAGAACGAAACTCCATCTCAAATAAATAAATAAATAAATAAATAAATAAATAAACAAACAAACAAGCAAAGACTTACTTCTGCCATTCTGTTACTTCTTTTTGTTGCTTTATGGTCTTCTCTTCCTTCTTTATTTCCTTCCTGTCTTCCTTTTAGTGAGAGTAGTTTTCTCAGGTTGTACAATTTAGCTTCTTGCTTTTTATTTTCTGTGCATCTGTTGTATGTTTTTTGATTTGTAGTTATGAGGCTTGCAAATGCTATCTTATAACCCATTATTTTAAGCTTGATAACAACTTAATACTATTTGCATAAAAAAAAACAAGAAAACTAATAAAAGCTCTACACCCTAACTTCCTTCCCTGGTTTTTAACTGTTGTCTCTATTTATATCATATTGTACTGTATGTCTTGAAAAGCTGTTGAAGTTATTATTTTTGATTCGTTTATCATTTAGTCTTTCTAGTTAAGATAAAAATAGTTTATACATCATGGTTACAGTGTTATAATATTCTGTTTTTCTGTGTACTTTCTATTACTAGTGAGCTTTGTACCTTTGGAATATTTCTTATTGCTCATTAACATTCTTTTTTTTCTGATTGAAAAACTTCCTTTAGCATTTCTTACAGGACAGGTCTGATGTCGATGAAATCCCTCAGCTTTTGTTTTGGAAAATCTTTATTTCTTCTTCACGTTTGAAGGATATTTTCACCAGATTTACTATTCTAGAGTAAAAGTTTTTTTCCTTCAGCACTTCAAATATGTCTTACTATTCTCTCCTGGCCTGTAAGGTTTTTGGTGAAAAGCCTGCTCTCAGATGTATTGGAGCTCCACTGTATGTTATTTTTGGAGATACATTGTATGTTGTTTGTTTCTTTTCTCTTGCTGCTTTTAGGATCCTTTATTTTTGACCTTTTGGAGTTTAATTATTAATAGCTTTGAAGTAGTCTTCTTTGGGCTCAATCTGCTTGTTTTATGATTTTCCTGTTGAATATTGATATATTTCTCTAGGTTTGAAAATTTTTCTTTTATTGCATCTTTGAATAAACTCTCTATGCCTGTCTCTTTCTCTACCTTGTATTTTAGGCCAATAAGTCTTAGATTTGCCATTTTGAGACTACTTTCTAGATCCTGTAGGCATGCTTTATTCTTTTTTCTTTCTTTAATCTCCTCCATGTATTCTCAAATAGCCTGTCTTCAAGCTCAGTAATTCTTTGTTCTGCTTGATCAATTCTGTTATTAAAGGACTCTGACGCATTCTTCATGCATTCTTCAGTATGTCAGTTGCATTTTTCAGCTCCAGAATATCTTCTTGATTATTTTTAATTATCTCAATCTTGTTCTTAAATTTATCTGATAGAATTCTGAATTCCTTCTCTGTGTTATCTTGAATTTCTTTTGAGTTTCCTCAAAATAGCTATTTGTGAATTCTCTGTCTGAAATGACACATATCTATGTTTCTCCAGGGTTGGTTCCTGATTCTTTATTTAGTTCATTTGGTAAAGTCATCTTTTTCTTCATTGTCTTGATACCTGTAGATGTTCGTTTGTGTCTAGGCATTGAGGAATTAGGTATTTATTGTAGTTTTTGCAGTCTTGGCGTGTTTGTACCCATCCTTCTTGGAAAGGCCTTGAGGTATTTGAAATGACTTGGGTGTTATGATCTAAGCTCTTCCTTCTTTAGGGAGCACCCCAGTAATGCTACGGTTCTTGCAGACTCATAGAGGTTCATTCATCCTGATGGTCTTAAAGAAGACCTGGGAGAATTCTCTAGATTATCAGGTGGACACTCTTATTCTCTGCCCTTACTTACTTTCAACCAAATGGAGTCTCTCTCTCTCTCTCTCTCTCTCTCTCTCTCTCTCTCTCTCTCTCTCTCTCTGTTCTGAGCCATGTGGAGCTGGGGGTGGAGTGACCTAAGCACCCCTATGGCAACCACCACTAGGTGTACCTGAAGCCAGCATAGTACTGGGTCTTACACAGCATTTGTTGTGACCACTCTCTGGCTACTGCCTATGTTTCCTCGAGGCCCTGGAACTCTACAATCAGCAGGGGGCAAAACCATCCAGGCCTGTGTCCTTCACTTAAGGGTTGCAAGTTCTCCTAGGCCCTGGGTGGGTCCAGCTGTGCTGTCTGGGAGCCAAGGGCTAGAATCAAGAAACTTGAAAGTCTACTTTGTCTTCCATTGTCCTGCAGCTGAGCTGGCACTCAAACCACAAGATACAGTCCTTCCTACTCTTCCCGCCCCTTTCCAAAGGCAAAGGAGCCTCACTTCATGGCTACTGCAACTGCAGTAGGAAATACTGCCAGACTCCCAGTAATGTTCTACTAAGGCCCAAGGTCTCTTAAGTCAGCTTCTAGTGAATGCTGCCTGGTGTGGAACTCATCCTTCAGGAAAGTGAGCTCTCGTCTGAACCAAGCAAGGTTTAGAGGTTTCATCCAAAAGCCAAGTCCTGGAATTAAGAACTCTTAAAGCCTATTTTGTGCCCTGCTCTCCTGTGACTGAGCTGATACCTCAGATGCAAGATGAAATACCCTTTTCTTTTCCCTCTGCCTGCCTTCGTTTTCTTTTCTTTTTGTTTCTTTTCTTTTCTTTTTTTCATGGAGTCTCACTCTGTTGCCAGGCTGGAGTGCAGTGGTACAATCTCAGCTCACTGCAACCTCCAACTCCCAGGTTCAAGTGATTCTACTGCCTCAGCTTCCCAAGTAGTTGTGACTATAGGCACACCCCACCATGCCCCACTGATTTTTCTATTTTTTAGTAGAGACAGGGTTTCAACATGTTGTCCAGGATGGTCTGCCCACCTCGGCCTTCCAATGTGCTGGGATTGCAGGTGTCAGTCACTGTACCCAGCTACCTCTACCTTTCTTAAGCAGAAGTCATCTCACCCCACAGCCACTACAGCTAGGAATGTGCTGAGTCTTACCTGAATCCAGCAAGTCTGAGTCTCACTCAAAGCCCGAAGTGTAGTATCAGGTACTGGTGCTGGTTATTTGGAGCCCAAGGATACTTCAGTCACCAGGATGAATAAATCCTGCCAGGACTAGGTCATTTCCTTCGAGTTAGAGGGTTGCCTTCTGGCCCGGAGTATACCTAGAAATGTTATCTTGGAGGTAGGGCCTGGAAAGGGGCCTCATGACTCTGACTGGTACCCTGTCCTGCTGTAGTAGAGCTGGTATCCAAGAAGCAAGACAAAATTTTCTCCACTCTTCTGTCTCCTGTCCTCAAGCAGAGAAAAGGGGTCTTTGGGAGCAGTTAGTTGTACAGCCTGGAATTAGGGGACAGGTAGTGCCAGCACTCCTTTAGCCACCCTGGCTAGCATCTCAGTAGGTTGTGTGCCCTACCCTCACTCCCGGTCAGCTGGTTTTGTGCCCAGTTCGGCACCAGGACTCACTTAGGAGTTGCACTCTTCATGGTCTATACTGCCTTTCAGTATTATTCAGGGCCAGGCCCCAGAGCACTTTAGCCAGCAGTGGTGAGGCTTGTGAGAACTCAAGTTCCAACCACCGGGATCAACGATTTCTCTCTGGCTAATGCTAGTTTCAGTGGTCCCTCTGTGGTGGCCATCAGCTGAGTTTGGTCCGGTTTTCCTTTCTGCTATGACAGGACAGAACTGAGTATAAGGATTAAAATTGCTGCATGCTCTCTCCTCAGCACATGAAAATGTCCTCCTCACCATGCTGCCGCTGCTGGTAGGTGGTGGAGGTTGGCGGCATGGCAATTAGTGGCAATAGTCCTGAATAGGCAAGTAAAGACTATTTTATTCTACTTTCTGAGTGCCTCTTTCAACAATATGAAGCTAAAACCAGGCACTGTGAGTGCTCACCTGATGTTTGGTCCTTAGGAAAGTGGTTCTATGTGTAGATAGTTGTTAATTGGTGTCCTAGTTAGAGAACAATCGGTGAAGGCTTCTATTCCACCACCTTGCTGTGTGCTCTAATTTGTAACATTCTTTTCAGCTCTTTCTAGATTCTAGTATTCCAGCATACGGCAACATTTTAAGCATTGAATTTCTGTATAGACCTTACAGGCGTGGGTAACTATATGTAGATATATGTTTGTGATGTTATGGTTTCCTTTAATATGCAGTTTCAGATTTACCAATCCTAAAACATTAAAAAGAGCATAAGCCAAATACAGTGTTCAAATAAACACTGAGTTATTTGTTAGCAAAGCAACTGGCTGTGATTCTATTTCAGGAAGATTATCTCTTCCAAGAAGTAGAAATTTGCCAGCTATATTTGTTGGCCACTCATTCCTGATTTTGGTTTGCTTTCATTCTTCTTTGGATCTCAGTCTCCTGTGCACCATTTACATTTTCTATTCCCAGTAAAAACACTTTTGTATGGTCTTGGTTTCGTTCCTATCAGTCACTTAAAGGAACAGACACCCAAAGGCAAGGGCATCAATCACCTCTTTGAAGCTTCCTGGGAAATTATTATTTATATGTTGGTAGTGAATCTAACCCACCCTTTAAAGGGCAAGACTGCTAGATTAGGAACATGGTTAGGAAAACATAGTTGTCATTAACCCTATCACTTTTCCAACAAAGAAAAACAGTGCAACAACCAGCCAAAACCCATGGCGATTTGACAGCACAAAAGATCAACAAAATGAAGCCCAAGACAAGATAAAATAAGATGCCAGCCTTCTGACATAGGTTTAGTTTCTGTAAACACTTACCCTCAGAAATGGAAGTCAGTGAAAATACTTAATAAAATGGCTAGAGAATTCTAAATCTTACATTATATTCTTAAGTGTTTTTGTAAGAAACACTTATACAAAGTGTTTGCTTTAGAAATCTCATCACTTGCTTCTTTTAATCTAATTAAATTTTCTCTTTTTACTGATATCATTCCCCTTAGTTACTAAGAATAAAATTAAAGCCACTAAATTTTATTTTTCACATTGTCAAAATTATAGGATCTCTGAAGGGGTGGCTCTGCATTGATTTTTTGACAATAAATATTTTCCAAAACACTCCATGCCAATGTGATAGGAGGAATTACTGGGCAAGAGCCAAAGAGAAGCCAGGGAGAGGGCAAGTACAGGAGGAAAGCAGAGGTGTGGAAGGTGAGTGAAAGTAAAGCATGATGTGTTAGTTCGTTCTCATACTGCTATACAGAACTACTTGAGACTAGGCCATTTATGAAGAAGTTTAATTGACTCGCAGTTCCACAGGCTGTACAGGAAGCATAGCTTGGAGGCCTCAGAAAACATACTCTCCTGGTGGAAAGGCAAAACGAAAGCAAGCACATCTTCACATGGTGGCAGGAGAGAGAAAGGGTGAAGGGGGAGGTGCTACACACTTTCAAACAAACAGATCTCTTGAGAACTCCATCAGGGGAACAGCAAAGGGGAAATCCACCCCCGTGATCTAATCATCTCCAATCAGGTTCCTCCCCCAACTATGAGATTAAAATTCAACATGAAATTTGGGTGAGGACACAAAGCCAAACCCTGTCAGATGACTAGTAGAATGTTAACCTGATCTGTCCTCTCAGCAGGGAGAGGTGTCCTCCTGCTTTATGGATGATTTAAAGTTATTATAACAGATGGTGGTGCTTCCTTCCATCTCTTATCCTATGAATTTTAGTGTTAATTTAAAAAAATATTTTCTACAAAACAGTGAGACAATGGTGCTAGGACATTCTGGTGGTTCAGAAAGAGACTTTACAGGTAGGATTCACTTGATTAGGGCACCACATTACAGATTTGGTCCCAAAATTGTGGATCCAGAAATTTTATTTTCAGATGGCATTTTATGTTGGTTAGACTTATTAGAATAGCCCCTGCCTCAGTTTTAGAAAACTGAGTTTGTTGTTGTGGACAAAAAATAAATGTACTTAGCACTGTTTTGAGGATAAAGGTGTCAGAATATTGCTTGACACAAAGTACTCAACAGATGTTAGTTGTCATTCTTAGTTCTATTAACGTTCTCACCAAGCATATGTTGATTTATTCACTTATGAAAAACACATTTAGGTGGGTCCAGAATTATTTTATTCTCCTTTCAGGATATTCTGTTCATGATACCCAAATAACTGAGAAGCTGCATTCATCAACCAACTTTCCTTCCTTCCTTCCTTTTTGAAGACAGGTCTTACTCTGTCACTCAGGCTAGAGTTCAGTGGTATGAACATGGTTCACTGTAGCCTTGACTTCCTGGGCTCAAGTGATCCTCCTGGCTCAGCCTCCCCATTAATTTTAAGATGATTCTTTTATGGAGAAAATTTAAAGAGTGAATCAAAGGATCTGAATGGTCGTAGCAGATGTTTTATCTAAAGAGTCTGAAAAATTGCCTACCACCCTACACCTACATACCATCACAGAACTCAGTCCACAAGATGTCAGTTGCACAAGAATCAGGGCAGGACAACTTGCTCTGCCTTTGGTTTTGTTTTGTTTTTAACCTGTGAGTCTCTGTATGTCTCTCTCTTGCTGTCGCTCTCGCTCTCTGCCTCCTCTCTCCTTCCCCCTACCCCTCACTCACTTTTGAGCTATAATGTTTTGTTTCCAAAACATTTGGAATGTTTTAGATTCCGAAGTGGCACTCTTCTTCTTGACATCCTTTTTAATTTCATTTATGCCATTGCTTATGATAAGGTTTCCTTCAAATGAAATGAAATAGGATCAATTTCTTCTTGCTTTTAACTGGGAGGGTCCTTAAGTATATCACTGAAAATGGTTCCTGGTTTGAAACAATATTTTGGGGTTATCTGGGGCCATAATAATGATGTTTAATTTATCTATGTCATAAATAATGGAGTTAGTAGTAGACTGAAGTTCAAGAAATTGAAGACCTGAGACCATATCCAAGTTTGCCACTGTGGACAGCCATGACTGTGGGAGAACCTAACTGTCATATCTTCCTTATAATTATATAAGACACAACTTGTCCCAAAAACATGACCTCAAGAGATTGTTTGCATTATTGAATTAGACTAACCTTTAACATATGGTGAATATTTAAATTTTTTTTTTTTTTCACAGCAGCTGGTAAGAACTCATGGTGAGAACAAAATCAGCTGTGGGCAAAGTTTAAAATGTTATATTTTTTCAAGACATTAGTTATGATAGAACATACACCTTATACCTTCTACATAAAAAAAAAGTAGCATGTTAGGTTAAAAGAACTTTAGAGTGTCTGATAAGAAAATCAAGGTCAGTGTGACTAAGGAAGAATTAAAGACAAGAATCAGATGGCGTATGGATGAAGAGATGGCAGAGGCTGCATTTCACAAAGCCTGCGGACTATGATAATATTCTCCACTTTATCCTAAGTGCAGTAGAATGTCAAGAAAAGACATTAAAGAAGGAAAGTAGTACAATCAGGTTTTTATTTTTTTTAATTACTGACTTATATATGAAGAAGAGATTCAGAAGAGACAGATTTAGCTGTGGACTAGATAAGGGACACTTATTTCAACCATGATGGAGCTAGAAGATGTAGACAAGTGGATCGATTTCAGAAAGTTTTAGAGAATGCATCTGTAAATAGCTTTCTTTCACTTGCATGCTCTTGTGCACATGTTCTACATGTGAATATATATCTACTTACACATATGTATGTTTGCATATAGAATATGTATTTGTTTAGGGAGATAGAAAAAAGAAATACACTAAAATGTTTACAGTGACTACAATATTTAAGATTATAATATTTGGGGTAATTTTCATTACCTATTTTACAATTTTTTCTTTCTTAATATTCTACAATGAATATATATAAATACATACATAAAGTACATATATATGTAGTCTATGTACACACTTGGGTTAAAGAGGCATTATGGAAATTAAATTATAACTATGGCTGGTATCAAGAAAGTCCTAATTCAAGTTTCATTACAAAAATTGTTTCCCACTACTCAAATATGATAAAGTACTTTTAAGATAAACAATTTTTTTTTTTACAAATTATTGTTGGAGGCTCTCTCAATTTGTTCATGAATCATGCATAGCTAGTAAAAAAATAACAAGGTAACAAATTAATGCCCTTTGCCATTAAATGGCACTAGAATTCACTAATACAGCTGTTTAACAGTTAAATTAATGGTGATGGCCTGCAAATGAAAAATGATGTAGAGTATTTGTACTTTTCTGATCTTCTGTTTCTGAAAATGCAAACAATCTTCTTTTAATTTTTATAGATTTTATTTTAAAAACATAATGTTGAAGAGAAATCCGCAGTGTTCTAGATTAGAGTCAATTAAGATTTCCAAATTAAATTTTAAAATTTACAACTACAGAGTTTTAAAAAATGTTAGCAGTATTTCTTCTGCATAAGAATCTAGAGAATTTCAAGACATTCTTCTTGCTTTAGAGTTGGGTGCTACATAAACGTTAACCAGTCCTAAGTAAAAACAAACCAATTATATATATATATATATATATGTACACCCCCATATATATATATTTGGGTCTCTGTTTTGTGGTCTGTGTGTGTGTGTGTGTGTATACATATATATATATGTGTGTGTGTGTGTGTATTTGTGCACCCCCATTGCTTAGTATCAGATATTTTACTAGGAATACTGAACAAGTATATGAGAGGAAATTGACAAAAATTTTGGTTCCTGATCTACTTTTAAATACTTTCTTTGATGCTAAATGAAAGTATTATAATAAGAGACAAAATATTTTTGTATTTTGGGTCATATACATATCCATAAATACACAACATAACAATAGGGATGGGGGAGGCATTATAAATTAACTGAAGGTAGTGTACTATCTGAAAATTTATAGTTATGAAAATTTATGTGATAAAATTAAAGTTAAATTGCTTTTTAAAAATTTGCTTTAGGATTTAGCTCTATCTCTACATAGTTGGCATTATTTCTGCTACCTTGGGTGACTTCTTTTATTGTAATTTATTGTTATGTTAATTTCCCCATTGTCACTTGTATAATTTTTATATACACACAGCCTCAATCAATATACTTTTTAAATAAAAAAGAACCCTAAGCATCTTTTTGCAAATAGTTCTAAATCATGAAAACACTAATATTTTATAAACCTAAAAGAAGCTAATGAACCAGAAATCTCTTTAACAAAAGGCACTTTTCCTTTGGTTTTAGCAGAGCAGAGAATCCTAATGGACAGGCAAGATAAATCATTTACTGTGTAAAATACTCATATACCTATTGAAAGGGTAGCATATCAAATGTTCTCTGCCTATCTAAATTATCTACAAGAAGAAATCTTAGCAAAGTGCAAAATGCAATAGACATTTGCAGTCTATCCTTAACTAACCTAATTCTTTCAAAGAGAAATGTGAACATAAAATGCAAAAGCATGACTGAGGAGTCATTTCATGCATTCCTTGACTTCTCAGAATGGCTACAGGAAATGTTCTCATCTAGTGTAGGTCCACACTATGCATATCTGCCAAGGTTATCACTATGGACAACCTACAACCAATGTGTCTTTGCCTTGGGCTCACGGAGTTGACCATAGTGATTATCCTGGCAAGACAGAGCCAATCCTCTCTCAGAAGTAGACAATGAAATATTACAAAGCTGAAAGTTAAAAGTGGAAGGCAGCTTACATTTCAAGGACTGGAGAAATCAAATTCAGTAATGCCATTTCTCAGAGGAAACCTCAGATTAAAGACACAGGCAATAAAGCTTTAGATAAGGAAAATATTTGTTTAAGGTTGAAAAACCTAAGATAAACATCCAGATAGTCTGATTTTAAGTGAAAGAAAAAAAAAAGAATCTGAATCTTAGAATGGAGCTCAGGATATTAGTGGAAATTCTTCTTCCCTACACAAGTGATTTCACATTTCACATGTTTCTTGTTTTTGTCTCTAAAATTGTTTTAAGGATTCAGATGTAAAAATACAAGTGTACTTTGCTTTGTTTTCCCTCCCATAGCTTTGATTCCTCAATATTCAATTTGTCAGCCTATCACATTAACTTTATGTTCAATTGATTTTCCATATGCCTACTTTTTTTTCTGTGGTTACCATGTTGGGAACATAGCTTTGTCCAGTACATCCCTCTTACTTCAATCCCCATCCCTCTATGGTAGGCAGAATTTTTGTAAATCCTCCAAGCAAGGATGTCCTGTCCCAACCCCCAAAACCTGTGTTTATGAAGATACCACCCTCATGATCATGTTATAGCATATGGCATAACTGACTTTAAGATTATCAAAATCAGCGTAATGTAGTGACATCACTCTGTAAAAGCAAAGAACTTTTTTCCCACTGGTGGAAGAAGAGAAATCATAGAGATTAGAAATATGAGAAGCACTCAGATGCCATTGCTGGCTTGAAGTTGGAGATGTCCATTCATGTGAGATGTGATATGAGGAGTCTTGAGGAGAGAAAGTGGCCCGGGCTGGCTCACATCCAGCCAGGAAACATTATCCTCATGCTACAGTCATAAAGAACTGAATTTTTCCAGCAACCTGAATTACCTTGCAAGAGAGTTTTTTCCCAGTGCTTTCAAACAAGAACCCAACCTAACTAACGCTGATTTCAGCCTTATGAGACCCTAAGCTGAGAACCCAACCAAGTCCACATGGACTCCTGACCTACAGAAACTATGATATAATAAATTTGTGTTGTTTTAAGCTGATGAGTTTGTGGCAATTTGTTATACAACAATAGCAAAATAGGATACCTTCTCACCTAGCCATATTCATCAGATCAGTCTGTATAAATGACTCCATTCATCTTAACATTTGACTATGTAAAAATCTACAAGCCTTCTCAGTGTTTCGGACCAAATTCAAAACCTTTGACTTCAAGATGCCAGTAAATTAATAAGTCAAAGTTTCTTATGCTACCAAAATTTTTACTATTCTAGATGATCCTGTAATAGTTCTCCCATTTGCCATATTATGTTACAATTTTCTATTTATCTGACACCTCCATTAAACTGGACATTAACTCCTTATAGTCTTAGTGCCTAGGACACCATTTGGCATCAGTAGATCTGTGATCCTGCTCATGGGTGAAACAACTCCATGTTAAATCCAGGCCAGAGCTTACCATTCTTTTACCAGGCCACGTGTGCTCCTGCCTCTTTGCCTTAGCTAATGTACTTCTCTCAGCTGAAATATCTCATTTCTTCCACCATCTAACAATGTGCTGAGGGAAGAGTCAATATAGGACAATTAATACACAGACCCTTTGTTGATGCAAAAAGGTACTCTGGATTAATGGCTCCTTACATGATTGCAGAAAATGTCTGCATAGAAACAAGAACATTAGTCTGGAGCCATAGAGTCGCCTTAATACTGAAAGGATACAGCCCTTCGGGTATTTGTATGCCATTTTCTTAACATGTCTATGAATTTCTTGAGTAAAAGAACCAAATTTTCTATTTTTTCGATGCCACTAATAATATCTCATTGACATAGGATATGTGCTTAAGGACCCAAATTTGTAATTAAGCTTCACAAGTTTCAGACAATATGGCAACTGGGGGAGTTGTCTTACTACTCACTTTGTCACTATTTCTTTAATGCAAATTCCAACCCTGTCTTGACTTACCAAAATGAAGATGGATGGGAGAAAGAGTGGGGGTAACAATACATAAGGCCCAGATAAAACTTTCTCAAGATCACATGGCTAGAATGTAGTGGACCCAGGATTGAAACCTGTGGTTTCTGACCCTACAGCTCTGTGTATCATTAATTCCCCTCCCTCTTGCCTGTTTCCACCCAAATCCCATTCCCTAACAGTCTAGGATAAGAATGCTTTATATTCCGGCTGGGCCAGTGGCTCACGCCTGTTATCCCAGCACTTTGGGAGGCTGAGGCAGCTGGATCATGAGGTCAAGAGATCGAGACCACCCTGGCCAATATAGTGAAACCCCATCTCTACTAAAAAATACAAAAATTAGCTGGGCATGGTGGCAAGTACCTGTAGTCCCAGCTACTCAGGAGGCTGAGGCAGGAGAATTGCTTGAACTTGGGAGGCGGAGGTTGCAGTGAGCCAAGATGGTGCCACTGCACTCCAGCCTACTGCCTGGCAACAGAACAAGACTTTGTCAAAAAAAAAAAAAATCCTTTATATTCCTACAAAGAGGCTGCTATAATTTGAATGTTTGTTTCTTCAAAAAAAAAAAAAAAAACTCATATGGAAATTTAATTGCCATTGTAAGAGTATCAAAAGATAGAAACTTTACCAGGCCATGAGGGCTCCACCCTCCTCGGTAGAATATGTGCTATTACACAAGGGCAAGTGTGATGACTTCTTGCCCTCTCTCGCTCTTCTACCATCTGCAAGGGGATGATGCACAAGAAGGTCCTTGCTAGATGCTGACCCCTTGATCTTGGACTTCTCAGATTCCAGAACTGAGAGCCAATACATTTCCATCTATTATAAATTACCCAGACTCAGGTGTTCTCTTATAGCAGCAAAAATTGACTAATACCGTGTATAATTCATATGTAGAAAAATGATGAAATGACATGAGTGTTTTGAGATAGGCTTTTGACTACAAATATTAGAGACTAACCCTAAAAAGGATTACATAGAACTATATTTATATGAATACAAATATCAGATAGATTGATTGATTAATTAATAGATAGATATTCAAACTGCCTCTGACCAAGTCCTATACATTCCATACCCCTAACTCCTTAATAGTTTCAGATAGCATCTTAGAGAAATCATTTTTTTTGTATAAAAAAGTAGCTGACCTTGACAAAGTATAATTAGGTTCACAATTTATGGTTCTACTGTGATTATAATTAGAACTTTGATGCTTGTTTTATAGATGAGAAATGGCCTTCATATAATATACATTGTTAGTAAATTATTTCTAAAACGACTCAGGGCATTTCTTTGAATCTAATTAAAAGCACAATTTCAAAACAAGTAGATCAAAATGTTTTCTATTAATCAGCCTGGTTTGGTACCAATGAAAAGTAATAAGGAGAAAATATTTTAATATTGACATATGAAAAGAAGTTTGTGATAAATTTCACAAAAGGCAGTTGTACTGATAATTGCATGTGTTATTAAACATAATTTATGCATAGAATTCACCATTTAGTGTAACCTAATATATAGACTAGTGATTACATTACATTGATGTTGCTAGATTATGGTGGGGAGTCAGGCCTCCCTAGGTTAATGCCTGATATATAAGCATGCAGGAAATGTTACAGAATGGAGATAGATGGTAAAGAAAGAGAAAGGCAGAGTAATGTAGAAAGAAATGGGATAGAGTAAACAGAAAAAATGAAGAAAGACAAAGAATATAAGGGAGTGAGAAACTAGAAAAAATAAAATAGAACGGGATGGAGGGAGGGAAAGAGAGAGGAAGGGAGCGAGGATAAAGAGGAAAAGGAGGAAGATGCGAGAACGTAGAAAAGGGAGAGAAACAAAAGGCAGGCAGGCTCCTTGTCCTCTTTTCCCCTTCTCCTGCTAGCAAAGCCTACTCCTCAGCCAGATGAAAGATTTGTTGTCTCAGACATGCTGTGTTCTGCATGTCTCATAGTTACCTATTTATACCAACACTTTTTCTCCTGGAAAACCTCCTCGTTGTTAAAAATCCAAACAGTAATGCCTCCCCTAGTTCAAGTACTTCAGAAAGAATCAGAGACACCAGGCTTCCTGCTTCCCTATGACTTCTGCTGTCTCAGAGAGTCAAGTGAAGTTGTGTTAGGATATTTTTCTCATTATTTTGTAGCTGTTGCTTTACTGATAGGTGGTCTCCCCATTACAGTGTGATTATCTTGAGTCACGAAATGGTCTTAGCATCTTGTATTTCTAGATTCTTGCACAGGGCCTGGTTTATACGAAGCACTCAATAATTCTATAAATTATCACATTCAGTTCTCACAGCTAATCATGTGAATTAGACATTATATTCTATATTTCACAAAAGAGTAAACCTAGATTCAGATTGTTTAAGTGACTTGTTCAGTAACATTAGTTTAAGTGAGCCTTACAATAATTCTTTTGTTCTCTCAGATGAGATTTAGAATTGAAATAACAAATTCTAAGAATTAAAGTACAGCAAACTCCCATGACACAAGTTTATCTAACAAACCTGCACTTACACCCCGAACTTAAAACAAAAGCTTAAAGAAAAAGCCATGAAAAGCCTTTAATGTATTTTTAAATGAAAGTGGAAATAAGGCCAAATTGTGCCTGTTCCATTATGTATTTCTGAGAATTGCATTCTTTCCATGTATCTATTTTACAAAGAGAAAATTTGTTTTAATTTATGAAACATTAAACCTGAGATATGCCATGGTCTCTTATTTGTTATTTATAGGAACTGGCTTATGAAACTGGGGCAAAAATAAAAAATGCCATGACTCAAATCATTTGCATTTATTCTAGACATACAGTTTTACATCAACAAAAGATTTATGAATTTTTGGTGTGTTCTTTCATATATTAATTCAATAAATGTTTCCTGCCCATATAGGCTAAGTAAGCACTGACTCTCTGTTTAATCTTACTTTAGTTTACACTTGTTAAAATATTTTCCCATGCCATACATTTCTAGTTCAAACATGGAATTAATTTCTTTGGTGACTTTTTGTTGGTTTTCCAATCTTATATTTTGTTTATTTTGTGATAGGATGTCTAGTTTAAGTAAACTGTGTGTTCAGCCAAGGTTATACATTCCTCTTGTTTTATAAATTGTCCCTATTTATACAAAACTTTTCTCTTTTCTATTGTATAATATAATATTTTGTGATTTCCTTTATTTAGTCTTATAGTATAGGATATATATTAAGCATATCATTTTATATTTGAGCAAAATCATAAATATATTAATATTGCTGAGACAGTTTCCCAACAGAGCCATGATTTCCGAGTATTTGCCCTATAACTTCAAGGGTACAATAAACTTTTTTTTTTTTTTTTTTTTTTGAGATGGAGTTTCACTCTTGTTACCCAGGCTGGAGTGCAATGGCGCGATCTCGGCTCACCGCAACCTCCGCCTCCTGGGTTCAGGCAATTCTCCCACCTCAGCCTCCTGAGTAGCTGGGATTACAGGCACGCGCCACCATGCCCAGCTAATTTTTTGTATTTTTAGTAGAGATGGGGTTTCACCTTGTTGACCAGGATGGTCTCGATCTCTTGACTTCGTGATCCACCCGCCTCAGCCTTCCAAAGTGCTGGGATTACAGGCATGAGCCACCATGCCCGGCCGGGTACAATAAACTTTAATTTAAGGGCTTAAAATCTAAGCACAATTGGTGTTGTTTCATCAGGGATGAATTGGGTGGTTTATAAACTGAACACTGGAATGTCCAAAAGAAGGCTTCTCCCAAAGCCCATTAACCTTCAAGATGCTTCAGCCGTTTTTGTTTTTGGTTTTTTTTGTTTTGTTTTGTTTTTTTTTTTTTTTTTTTTGTTTTTTTTTTTTTTTTTTTTTTTTTTGACATGAGTAAAGTGAACAGGATTTTAATAAAAGTCCTGCAGTAGATATTCCTCAAAGGTCAGGGCTCATCATAAAGCTGCCAACATGGCAACTTTAAGAAAACAGATCCTGACGACCTTTAATAACCCCAGGTCTGCCAGTGCTCATTGTAGAGGATGTATATTTTAAAATTCCGTTTGAGAAACTGACTCCCCCATTTGACAGGATCGTGGTCTCTAATCTTATTTTTGTGTGTAAGAGCTGCCTGTACACCCTGTAGAAACTTGCATTTGTATGTTTCTGAGGACCTTGGGAAATAAGTTTCTCTAGTGATAGAAATGCTTCCCCTTCTTCAACTTTGAGTTTCTGATCACCCATTTCATTACTACTAAGCACGCCATATTTGAAAATAGAAGGAATTTTATATTGAAGAAGTAAACTTGATTCACCAAAGCTTCCATTTCATTTATTTTCATTTTTGTTCCTTAATCTCTCTTCAAGTTTTTACAGATTGAATAACTCTGAAATCAGGAATTTGTGATATACAACAGTAATTTCCACATCAATGTGTTCACTTCAACTTTTTACAGACTGAATAACTCTGAAATCAGGAATTTGTGATATACAACGGTAATTTCTGCATCTATGTGTTCACTAGTAGAACAAAAGTAAAACTATTACTAAAATACATATTTGGTATTGTAACTCCCATTTCATAAGCGATAAACAAAGACTTTAAAAACTTCAGCCGGGCGTGGTGGCTCATGCCTATAATCCCAGCACTTTGGGAGGCCGAGGCGGGTGGATCACGAGGTCAAGATCGAGACCATCCTGGTCAACATGGTGAAACCCTGTCTCTACTAAAAATACAAAAATTAGCTGGGCATGATGGCGCATGCCTGTAATCCCAGCTACTCAGGAGGCTGAGGCAGGAGAATTGCCTGAACCCAGGAGGCGGAGGTTGCGTTGAGCCGAGATCGCGCCATTGCACTCCAGCCTGGGTAACAAGAGCGAATCTCCGTCTCAAAAAAAAAAAAAAACAAAAACAAAAACAAAAAAACAAACAAACAAACAAAAAAACCACTTCAGTAATTTGCTCAAGTTAACACAGGTAATAAATAACGGTGCCAGAATTTACTGTTTTCAGATCATTCCATTTCAAAATCTCATACAATTTTCAGTCTCTAAGACTTATGTCTGCATTTCTATCCTCATCATCTCAGTTAAAATTAAATTAACAAATAACTCTTTGGAAGCTAGAATAACATTATGAGTAAAAAGTAAAATCTTGATTTAAACTCTTTCAGAGAAAAAAAATAGAGGAAAACTTACCAAATTCTTTTTGTGGAGTAATTTTATCAATGAAAAATCTGGCAGAGATTTTACCAAAAGAAGGCAAAAACAAAAAGCAAAACAACAAAAACTTAGACTACTCTCACCACAGTGCCAATGCAAAAGTCTTAAATAACACTAAACAAAACTGAATAGAACAATATAAATAATATCACATCATCAAGTGGAGATTCTTCTAGCAAGGCAAGGCAGTTCAACATTAGGAAGTCTAATAGTATGATTCACATCAAATTAATAGAACCAATGATTAAAGCAATATGATAATCACCAGAGATGTTGAAAGGCATTTGGCAAAATTCAATAGTAGTTCTTTTACAGAGATGAAATTAATCTGTTACATAAATACTTTTTAAATATGAGAGTGTACTTGTGTGTACATACATGGCTATATTTGTATATGTAGTTTGGTTTATATCTTCATCAAAAGCCAGCAGTTAGTCAGCATCTTCTTTAAAGGACAAATACTAGAGACATTTCCACTGGAACAAGATGGTGCTACCCACTATTTTTATTGTGATTTAATATTATGTTGGAGATCTATGACAAAGCAATTTGAGGCCTACAACTCGGGAAGACAAAACTAGTACTACTTCTGCTTGCAGATGATGTTATTAGTTTCTTGAAAACTGAAAAGAATCAATGAAATAACTACTATATAGAAAGAGAGAATTTAATAAGATGGCAAAGCATAACTTTAACATACAGAAATCCATAGCCTACATGTAATTACAAACAGTTTTGAAGATATTATGAAGGTGAACAGAAACCCTTTTAACCTCAATTTCAAATAAGTTTTTCATTTTTTTTCTTTCGTTGGAGAAGTGAGGCAAGTGTGATATGTGCCTAGAGCAATGAGATTTTCTGTAGAAGAAAGAAAGAAAAGAGGAAACATCTACATGGAGAACCACGCATGGGGAAGAGTGAAATTGGTTGCTGTAAAGCAGTACTTTAGAAAAATTAATCACATAAAAAATACAACTAGGTACTTTAGGAAAAAAATTAATTTATTTATTTTTATTTTTTGTATATTTTTTTTGTACTTTCGGTTCTGGGGTACATGTGAATATGCAGGATTGTTGCATAAGTACATACATGGCAATGTGGTTTCCTGCCTTCATCCCTATTATCTGGCATTTCTCCCCATGTTATCCCTCCCCAACTCCCTGCCCCCACTGTCCCTCCCCTAGTCCCCCCTACAGACCTCAGTGTGTGATGCTCCCTCCCACCCCAGTGTCCATGTGTTGTCATTGTTTGACACCCGCCTCTCAGTGAGAACATGCGGTGTTTGATTTTCTCTTCTTGTGTCAGTTTGCTGAGAATGATGGTTTCCAGTTTCATCCATGTCCCTACAAAGGACACAAATTCATCGTTTTTTATGGCTGCATAGTATTCCATGGTGTATATGTGCCACATTTTCCCTGTCCAGTCTATTATCGATGGGCATTTGGGTTGGTTCCAAGTTTTTGCTATTGTAAATAGTGCTGCAATGAACATTTGAGTGCATGTGTCCTTATAATCACAAAAAAACAATACAATGGGGATGCAATGAGAACCTCAAAAGCTAGAGCAGCAGGGTTAACAGAATGGATGGGATAATAGGAGACATTAAAAAGAATCAACCACATTAATGGCTGGAATGTAACATTTGTAGAAAGCAGTAAATCAATTGAGGCAGGGAGAGAATGTCAACCAGGAGGTCTGTATAATCATTTGGGGTTAAGGGTAGAAACACCAGTAAAAGCAGTGCTATAGAAATTGTAGTCAATAATTATTTCACTAAGAATTTCTACTAGTTCTTATGTCTTGATGAAAATCATTTAAAAGTTACAAAGTAGTCAGGCCTTCAATATGAATTCAAAACTAACTGGATCAGTGCTTTTCCCTTTTTTTCTGATATTTTCCTTTGTTCCCATACTTCTATTCCAAAAAGCCAAATATAAATGCCTTTCATTTCACTGTGTCATGCTGAGAAAGGCAAGATAAAAAGGGGGAGAACAAAGAAAAAGAACAGATGAAAAAATAATGTTGGAAGTTGTAAAGCAGTTCTGTAGGTTTTTTTCCACCACTCACAAGTTGGAAGATGAAAATTAAAGCTCCCCAAACATCATCAAGAATGTCCTCTGCCTTCACTTGATGTGCTTCTTACATTTTGGGTTCTTTGCAGTTGTAACTCTCAGCCAGGAATTATTCTTCTACCGTGTCCTACATGGCCGATCACTTGGTCAAATGCCACATCATTGGACAAGCCCATCTCCCACTGCTCTGTATCCCTGAACCCTTCTATATTTTCCACTGCAGCACTTACCATATATTTAGTTGTTCATAATTTGTCTCCTCCCGTGAGACTACAAAGTTCAAGATGTGAGAGACTTTTTTCTGTTTTTCTTTTATTCCCTTCACTGTTGCATTCTGAGAGCCTAAAACTATATCTGCCATTCTAGGCATCCATGAGATATTGGTTAAATAAATGAATGAAACAAATTAATGAATGAGCAAGCCCTAGAAATAGAATTCTGCAAAGTTCTTAAACTATATTTTATTTTGTAATCAAGACGATTTCTAGAAAGAAAAATAAGTTAGAGCATTTTCCCTTTAAATAATAATAAGCAACATCTATGCTACATAGTTTATTTTTAATAAACAAACAAAAAAATTCAGACCTTTTTAAAATTATTGAAGTTTACTGTTTTTTTCAAAAGGGAGACAATGATAGTTTTGGGTGGCCACATCTTCTCCAGCTCTTTCTCTTTGTATTAGGATATTTCTTCTTTTTTTTTTTGTTTTTGAGACGGAGTCTCAGCATGATCTCAGCCCACTGCAACCTCTGCCTCCTGGGTTCAAGTGATTCTCCTGCCTCAGCCTCCTGAGTAGCTAGGATTACAGGTGTGCAACACCATGCCCAGCTAATTTTTCTATTTTTAATAGAGATGGGGTTTCACCATGTTTGGCCAGCCTGGTCTCGAACTCCTGACTTCAGGTGATCTGCCCACCTCAGCCTCCCAAAGTTCTGGGATTATGGGTGTGAACTGCTGCACCCAGCAGGATATTTCTCCTTTTAAGAAACATTCGGAGTCACATTTGTTAAGCCTCAAAGCACTCCATGATTTATTATGGATTTTTCACTCTAAGAAAGAGATCACTTTATTAAACATTAAATAATGGTAATAATCATTAATAATTAATATATTGTCTATTGATACTATCAGAAAAAAAATAAACATTTTAGGTTACTATGTGCATCAAGAATTCTAATGTTTTGAAAACCTCCATAATATATCATCAGTTAAATGTGCTGTGATTTATTTTTCTACCTGTTTAGTGTTGAACAGTAGATTTTAGTACCTTTTTTTTTTTTTTGGTGTTATAAATAAAAACGTGGATCTCTCTTGGCACTTGTCCTTATTGCCAATTTCATACCAATTCATCAAATTGCAAGTTCCTGATGCCTAGACTCATAAGCAGAAGCCTATTTATTAAGATGCTGTGTTGACAACATGATATAACTTTCATGTTGCTTATCTCTAACCTATGAACTTGTTGTCCTTTCATCAGTGAAAAGGAAAATGAAGAACTGTTACTTTAAAAAGTTCTTCTGCTAAAATATGTCAGGGCTTGGATATGAGGCTTGACCTGAATGGCTCCTCTAGTTCTGAGCTGAAGGATGAGAAGCGGACATGCAGGAGGATCTCCTTGGCGTGGCAACCTTTGCAGAGTACCGCCTGATATTCTCCCTCCTGCTGTGCCCAGTGTCAGGAGAATGAGCTTATAATATTTTGTAAAATATGTAGATTGAGGAATTGGGATCTCATTTATCCCAGAAAACAGGTTTTCAAGTATCAATATGCCTTAACTTTTTCTTGAAATGAAGGTCATTTTAGGAACATAAATTTTTCCCCAAAATGAATTCAAGCAGAATTTTAAAAGTATGGAGCTGGCATAAATATTCTGTGAACTGAATGTAGATAAACACTTCATTTCTCATGTGTATTTCACATGCATGAAATAAAGAGAGAAAGAAATCCCATTGGCATTCAGCCAAGGAAATAGATTTTTTTCCCCCACTGTGCCACTGTATTATGGTTTCTTATCTCCAGAATATCACTCTAAACAGTGCTATCCAACAGAATTTTCAGCAGTGATGGAGATATTCTCTATCTGTACTGTCCAATATGGTAACTTCTAGCTATATGTGATTGTTGAACATTTAAAATACGGCTAATGCAACTAAGTAAGAAATGAAATTTTTAGCTGTATTTAGTTTTAATCAATTTTAATGTTGGTTTTAATGTTTGCATTTGGCTAATGGGACAGCCCAGCCATCGGGTAGGGCATTCCATTTCTGCATTTCTTTCATCCTCTCTCCACATTCTTTCTGAAAGCTGAGAAGGCTGCCTTGTACATCCAGTACTGTGATTTCACTCTGGATACTGCTGGAAAAGTGGACCTTTACCTATGATGCAACGGTGGCTTCCAAAATGTACTAATCCCCAAAACCTGTGAACATGTCACCTGATGTGACAGAGGAGAATTTGCAGATGTGGCTAAATTAAGGATCTTGAGATTTAGAGATTATCTTGGATATCTGGGTGGACTCAATATGATCACAGTGTCCTCTTCAGAGGGAAGCAGTAAGACTAGAAATGGCGAGAAGATAGACCATCAGGACCAAAGCAGGGATAGAGAGGAAAGAAGAGGCGATGTTGCTGGGTTGAATGCAGAGGGAATGGGCTGTGAGCCAAGGAATGCAGAGTTCCTTTTGAGGTTGGAAAGGTAAGAAACAATTTCTCTCCAACAAGAACATCCATATTTTAGACTTCTGGCCTCCAGAATTTTGAGACAACAAATATCTGTTGCTGTAAGCCACTAAACTTGTGGAAATTTCTGACAGAAGTAGTAGGAAACTAGTATTCTGTCCTGTGAAATGGCTTGTCCCCAGGACACTGATCTGTAATGAAACATAGGTCTGGAACAGAAAAACAAACACTGCATATTCTACTCATAAGTGAGAGTTAAACAATGAGAACATGTGGACACAGGAAGGGGAACCTCACACACCGGGACCTGTGGAGGGATGGGGGGTAGAGGGAGGAATAGCATTAGGAGAAATATGTAATGTAGATGATGAGTTGGTGGGTGCAGCAAACCACCATGGCGTGTGTATATGTATGTAACAAACCTGCATGTTCTACACGTGTATCTCCGTGTATCTCAGAACTTAAAGTATATATTTAAAAAAATGATAGGTCTGTGGTGCTGCCCCATAGGAGTGGCCAGGACCCAATTGTATCTGCCAAAAGAAAATGTATACAGACTCCTACCACTGGAATCCATTATGCCTTCTAAGACTTATACCTCTTAAACAGTAGGATGCTTGCAGGTAAATTATCTCTGCCATTTTTTCCTATTCAAACATGTTCTGGTATCTACTAACACAACTGTATTAGGGTGTGTGAAAGGCATCTGTTTCCTGAGTCTAAGCAGAAATGCTCCCTTCCCACCCTACCGCCCATCAAATCTATGGCTGCGTAAGTTGACTTTATGAAGAGATGCTGCTTTGTGTGGTTTTGTTTTTACCATCTGGTTGAAACTTCCCCCTCAGCCAACTTTAATTTTGAAGTTAATCATTTTGAAATTGGGCTTTGAATGCACCTAGGTCAAATTTGTCACATCAGAGGAGAGCTTATGGTTGCATTATTCTCAAAAAGATTCTTCATTTTTGCTTTGTTTTTTGCTGTTTAATTCCCTATGTGGGTTTCATTTAAAAGGAAATTGCTTCCTATGTGAATAGCTGAGTATTCACATACGTGGAAAGCTTTCCTTGGCATTAACCATTAGATATCATCTGATGCAGCTATCAGTGCAGTTGGGTGTACCTGGGGCTGTGGAATTGATTGTTGATCATAGCATTCTGCATCTAGTTAGGGAAGTCAAGCAGTAATTTTGATCTTTCTACTTAGTCAATTGTTTGGCCCAATAGATTGACTTATTTGGGAGAGTAGAACTTTTTTTGGTTGAGAAGTTCTGCCATGCTGGTATATCTTGAGTTAACCTCAATCATGACAAACTAGAATGCACAGAGAAGTAAAATGTTAAATTCTTTCAATTGCTTTTTAATATATAATACGTGATGGAAACCTGTCACGACACTTGAAAACATTTATAAGTGAGACCTGCTTCACAGTAATGACAAAAACATTTGACACTAACATAAATAAATAAAATATTTCACAATAAACTCAAGTTTAGATTTCAGTAATTAGGTCTGGAAATGCATCTTTGCTACTGAGGCACAATCCCCTAAAAATACACAGTTTATTGGTTATAGGAAATGCTGAGAAAGACAGTCGTTTCCAAAAAAAATGCTAATGCTCTAGTAACTTGAAGAAAATAAAAGCAGGATCAAGATCCTCTAATCAGGATCAAATTATTGCCTATCCATTTTTCTGTAGGGCAAACAGACCTTTTTTATATAAGAAAATAAATCTGTAGAAGTGAACTGTTTGTAATTAAAATTAAGCTTGCCACATCATTTCATGACCATTTATAAAATCAAGTGCATGTTAACAAAACAGTTAGATTTTCATTGTTATTACTTTCTTTAAAATTCTTTTCATGTGAGATGAATTATTATCTTGAAAGTGGTGCAGCTTTCGGGGGATTCTGAAATTTAATTCTTCTGAGATTGAAAAAAGCTGTTTTGACATGATATTTTTTTTGTTTGTTTCTAGTGAACTGAGGAATAATTGAATAATGAGTTTATAGTAAAAATGTTATACTATGCATATCTATCATAGAACAGTCACTAGAGTGGAATCATTGGTACTATCTTGATTTCTTAACTTAAAACTAAAATTAGGGATTGGGTGCCTAATTAGAAAATAGCATTTAAGTGAATGTAGAATTAACTTATAAGAATGTGAACAATCTTTTTCCAATATTTAATGTCATCATTTGTCATATTAAAAAATGAAATATCTGTCCTCTTCCAGTTTTATTTTCAAAGTTTCAGCAATAGTAGATTCCCAGCATGCACAATTTACCATGCTGCTAAAAGCCTTTATACCTAATTTTGCCCACACTGTTCTCGTGACCATGACCCAGAGTTCCTTCTTATATTCTTAACCCTTTCCCACCCTGCACACTCGGTCAAGCATTGCCCACACTGCTCTTGTGACCCAGAGTTTCTTCTTACATTTTCAACCTTTACCCGCCCTGCAAACTCAGCTCCAGCACCACATCTAAAGAGCTTCCCAAAGGATGAGACTCCCCATCGCCACCATAGATAGCATCATATACATAACAACTCTGTATGCCCCACAGTACCCTGCCCATGGTTCTATGAGAACGTTTTCTGCATTGTACTGAATTTGCCAAATTTGCTTAGAATCCCCAGTGCTTCCTACACTGCATGAACATAATAGGCAGTCAATAAATAGCCTTTCCATTTATAAACAAGAGTGTACAATACTGCTCACTTCTCACTAGTGGTTTCTTCAATAGACTTTAAAGATATTTTATCTAGAAAGCATATTGTTTTCCAGCCCCTATTAGCATTAGCCAGTTTACTTATATGGTCAATTTCATATTTTGATTTGAATGTATGTTCTCAAACGGAGCCCTAAAGATGTCAGTACATTTAATTCCATATAAAAACAAATAAAACAATCTTTACCAATTGATGTTGGGACATAAACAGATTAATAAGCCAGTTGTCATACACCATAGTAACCAGAATTTCTATAAACAAGTTAAGACCTTTAAATGAGAACACATTAGAAATGATTTATTTCTATAAAGTCTTGCTTAGCTGAGTATTCACATAAACAGTGACAGAACTGTGTAATCAACAGGATACTGTATTCTAATAAGTATATCAAGAGAAGTAACAGTTGTGAACACATTTGTTTGGCATGTGCTATAAATATCAAAATGGTAAAACTATTTTATTTGAATTAACACATTATTAAACAGGTTATGTTCCATCTTTACTTAAAAAAAAAGGATGATATGATGAGGAAAGAATAAGTGTGTAACTCACTTGTTCTATATCCCACTATTCGTTGACATTTGTGAGATCAGATATGTGCCCTGGGTCCTTTATCATTTTTTAACAGAAAAAGAAACAAGTCTGAAGAATGCTAGAAGACAAGGATTAAGGATATTAATCTTAGAATTGTATGGCAATAGCAAGCTATGAGACCTTTGGAAAGCTGTTTAATATATTTGGCCATAATTAAGTGTATCTCTGAAAGAAGTATTAAAAACAGATGCTTTAAAAATATTTTACAACCTTGAACTCTTTTTATCCTTTTTGGGCTTGAACATCTAACATAGATGAGGAGAAGTTCCTTAAACTGTTTTCTTCAACTCATTCATTAATTAAAATACATTTATTGAGTATCTCCTATATTTCATGTGCCTACCCTGGTCTTATAGCGATAACCCTCCCCCCAGAATTTAGAATCTACTTGGGGAGACAATAAAATAATTACAAGATAAAACAAAACCTGTGTCATGTACCTATTAATCCAATATCTCTTGGCCTTCTAAAGGATCAGAAACCTTAATTCCCTACCTTCGTTCAAACATGTTCAAATCCTCAAACTCCAGTAGTATAGATCTCTTTTCTTCACTTCTTAGAGAACTAAAATCGACAGCCTTTTAGTAAACAGTATCTGTCACAAACTGCCTCTTATAGAGAGATTTCTAACTAGCTCAATTTACAGCAAACATTGCCTTCCAAAGGGAATAGCATGTTTTTCAGGAAAAATAAGTAAAACAGCAAGGATCATAACAAAACAGTAGTAATTGTTTAAATAGTTTACCACAATATTTATTTTGGATCAGCTATGAAAGTAATGTCAGAAACATTTATTTCAATTTCTTCAGTCTACAAATACTAAAAATCTGCATAAACATGGGATAGCTGTTTGCACCCAGTGCTAAAAAAAAAAAAAAAAAAGAGAGAGAGAGAGCATCCAGCCTGAAGACATCCCAGTTGTTTAAAGACAATACGTGTGTGTGTGTGTGTTTATTGGATAATAAGAATTATTTAAGTGTATATTTTGTGCTTTCCAAGGATCTCTGATTGGCAGCTGTCATTCTGCACTGTAGCTTATGACAATTCTGTGGCACTAAAAAGAACTAGACACTTGTTTGTGCCCAAGTCCGGACCGTGCCATAAACGTACTCTGTGACCTTGAGCACATTTATGGCACATATCACGGAATTGCCACAACATTTAGTTTCTTCATCTGTAAAATAAAGGTATTACATAAGGAGTTCTATAATTTTTTATCCCTAAACTTTACCACTCCATTTCAGTGGTTTGAATTTTCTTTTAATCTAGACGTGAACAGATGTGGAATTTACAATTTAAAAATTTAAAACAACAGAAAAACATATACCCATACATTATGGTAATTTTATATCATGCAATTTTTAACAGGCTATTACCTTAGGGTCTGAAACAAAAATAAAAAAGATCTTGAATCATATTCATAGGAGTGAATATAACGTTATATATCTAAGACTGTATAAACAATCTTCATGGCCAAGAGGCTCAGTTATAAGGATTCTCTCCTGATATGTATTTCATTTGATGTGATACATATACACCAGGAAAAATTATGCAGTCATAAAAAGAGTGAAATCATGTCCTTTGCAGCAACATGCATGCAGCTGGAAGCTATTATCCATTGTGAATTAACAAAGAAACAGAAAATCAAGTATCACATGTTCTCATTCATAAACAGAAAATCAAGTATCACATGTTCTCATTCAATACAAGCTCAAACTTCAGCATGACACAATATACCCATGTAACACTCTTCACTTGCAGAACTTGAATCTAAAATTTTGTTTAAAAAGGAAAAAATGTGTATTTCATTTGAGATTTCTTATCATCTACAGCTCTTGGAAATTGCAGTGATGTCAGTAACCTTTGCTGAAGATTTTATGCAAATAAACTGGGTTCTTGTAGGGAGATTTGACTTCATATCTTGGCTACTGACATAGAACCATTTTTTATATGTCTACATGGCAAATTGCTCAATTTAAACCTAAAGCAACAAATATATCACCAATATTTGAGCAGACATTAATTCTTTTTGCTGTATCATTTAAAAAGTTTTTAGATCCTCTGGCTTGGTGGGGTCAATTTCAGTTTTTAAAATCTTGGAACTTTCTGTGTCTTTGTGTCTTGAGACAGTCCTAGTCACCCAGTGTTCCAAAGTCATGGGAGACTTAACTCAGCAAATCATATGCTAATAGAATTCCTTCCTTGGTGCGGTTCTTCCCTGGTTACTCTTTTTACCTTTCCTTCTTGAGAGTTGGGACAAACCTTATTGTATCTCCTGAATACAAGTCAACATGTAATGGACATTTTAAAGAAGTTAAGTGTATCTAGTGTGTGCATACCTCAGTGTAAACGTTGCCATATTTCTATCTACTGTGGGAGCCAAGGGCCCTCTCGAAGCTCGCTGAAAAATCATCTTGCAAAAAGCAGATTGGAGTAGAAGCATACAAATGTATTTAATGTATATACGTGAAAGTCTGAAGAATGGAGGCCCAAAGATACAGAGGAAATTGGCTATTTTTAATGTTTAGCTTCAACCAAGTGTGGACAGCCATCTAGAAACATGATTGAAGGAAAAGGGTATGACCTAATGCTAATAGAGTAGGGAAACCTACTCTAAGGCCTAAGATCTTCTTGGCCTCTCTCTACAGCATTCATTCCCTCAGGGTATGGAAGGACCCTCTCTGGAATGGAGGTGTTATGACCTACAGTAAAATAATATACAATATATCAATTGTATATTGATAATTTTTTATGACCAGATTTTATACAGAAAGGTAGAGGGAAAATTAGAGTGATGTTTTTAGGTTTTATTGCTGGATTTGGGGAAAAGGAGTTCTGGTTTCTATGACCCACTTTGGGGAAGAGGGATTCTAGTTTTTATGACTAACCTTGGGGGAGAATGGGACCGAGATATAGGAGGGCAGGAAAAGCACGAAGAAAAACTTTTGCTTCTGAGACTGCCGCTAGGCCTTCATGTGGGGTGTTGTTTTCTGATCTCCAACATCTGAGCATCCTACAAAATAAAAGTTTACACTTTTATTTGTACGCCAGCCTGGCCAACATGGTGAAACCCTGTCTCTACTAAAAATGTAAAAATTATCTGGGTGTGGTGGTGGGTACCTGTAATCCCAGCTACTCGGGAGGCTGAAGCAGGAGAATCACTTGGACAAGGAGGCAGAGGTTGCAGTGAGCCGAGACCACGCCATTGCACTCTAGCCTGGGTGACAAGAGTGAAACTGTCTCAAAAATAATAATAATTTAAAAAATTAAAATGTACTAATCACACGTTTCTGCCTTAGGAGAATATCTTTTATTTAAATTAATGTATCTTATGTAGGCTTTTAGAAGCCATTTGTGTCTCCTTATTTTTCAGAATACTGGTTGTAGCATGTCTGATACTTTTTAAGCAGAAACACCCTGAAAATAAGACATTTCGACTGTTCTTTGTTGGTGAATATTTGGGAGATCAGAATGCAATGATGCTTATCCAAGGGGATGTTTCAGTTTGATTTCAGGGTTGTAAAAAATGGTGAAGCAATTAAAAGAGACATTCCACTTCAAATAATATAATTACATTTGTAAATCGTCCTATTTTGTTAAACTTAAAACTGTTCTTTATTTAAGTAACTATAACTACTTGTGTGCATTCGGAAGAATAAACTTTAAAATAATTTTAAGTGGTGAGCCCAGACTTCACCACTGCATCATAAATGAATGTGAGACATGTGCACTTGTACCCACTAAATACAAATAAATAAATGACTAACATGATATTATATTATCCAATAAAAATTACCCATGCTAGTAATTTCTTTAATAAAGAACAACTGTGGCTGGGCATTGTGGCTATACCTGTTACCCTATACTCTGGGAGGCCAAAGTGGGAGAATTCCTTTAGGCCAGAAGTTTGACACCAACCTGGGCAACATAGTAAGAATGCGTCCCTACAAAAAATTTAAAAAATCAGCCAGGCATGGTGGTGCGTGCCTGTAGTTCTAACTTCTCAGGAGGCTGAAGAGGGAGGATTGCTTGAGCCCAGCAGTTTGAGATTACAGTAAGTTATGACCACAGTGCTGCCCTCCAGCCTGAGCAACAGAACTCACATCTGTAATCCCAGAACTATCGGAGGCCAAGATGGGAGGATAACTTGAGGCCAAGAATTGAAGACCAGCCTGGGCAAAATAGAGAGACCCCATCTCAACAACAAAAAAAATTAAAAAATAATTAGAAGTAGTGGCACAACAGCATGTGCCTGTAGTTTCAGTTATATAAGAGGCTGAGGCAGGATTGTTTGACCCTAGGAATTTAAGACTGCAGTAAGCTATAATGGAACCACTGCACTCCAGCCTGAGAAAGACCCTGTCTCAAAAAAAAAAAAAAAAAAAAAAAAAAAAAAAAGTAGAGTACTTGTAAATTAATGATGTTTTCATTCTTGTAGAGCTGTTCTTTTGGTATTACTTGGATATTGATTAACTCATGAAAATATATCTTTGTTTAACTATTGGGTTCCTCTGGGTTTGGTCTTGTTCTTCTAAGAGTTGTATCTGTATAAAAAGCCTTCACTAATGTTGCAAATAACAGAACTTAACGTTAGATATGTGTTTTCTTCGTCTATAAATGAAATAGCATTCCGGTAGATGAGATTATACAAAGCCTCTAGTCAGACAATTTGACTTACTGCATAATTATATTTTAGACTTGAGATCATATAGTATGTTCAAATTCTATGATAGATTTGAGAAAAAACAGAGAATCTAAAACTCACTTGAAAGTCAGCAGCCCGAGACATTTTGTTTCTATATACAAATATGTTAGAAAAATGGTTCTGCAATGCTTTTACTTTCCTCACTACTTAAGGAGTATGTAAGAAAACAGCAGGATGGGGGGCCCAAAGTGGCTCCGGCCGGATGTCGTGGCGCTTGCGAAGGCGAGGCCAAGCGTTCAAGGCCAACCAACCTCAGCAACCTTACAAGCTCTCATTGATTGGCAAAAAAAAAAAAAAGAAAAAGAAAAAAAGAAAACAGCAGGATGAAAAATTCCATTTTCTTTTCTTTTTTTTTTTTTTTTAGTTTTTCCTTTTTTTTTTTTGAGAATCTCACTCTCTTGCCAAGGCTGGTGTGCAATGACAACTGGGCTCACAGCAATCTCTGCCTCCTGGGCTCAAGCCATTTGCATACCTCAGCCTCCCCAAGTAGGCTGGGACCACAGGAATGAGCCACAATGCCTGGCTGATTTTTGTATTTTTAGTAGAGATGGGGTTTTGCCATGTTCACCAGGCTGGTCTTGAACTCCTGGCTCAAGCAATCCACCCACTTTGACCTCCCAAAGTGCTGGGATTACAGGCATGAGCCACCATGCCCAGCCGAAAACTGCCCTATTTTCACAGTGAATATACAGAAAAACTATAAAATTAAAACATGAAGCTCCTTTGTGGTAATCATTAATGGAGCACAAAACCCTCAAGCCAGACTATGAAATGCCAGTTCAATTCTGTGTCCACTCTGTAAGTCAGGAAAACTTCTACCAAAATGTCTTACAAGGGAAGTATTCTGCTTTACTACAGCTTTCATTTAATGAAATACTGATCTGAATTGAAAGTTCAGAAAACCATGAATTGAAGTAGGGTGAAAGTCATTCAAAAAAGATTAAGCATGTGCCATGTGCCAGGCACTGTATGCCAGTGAACAAAAATCCCTGCCTTCATTGCATTTTAGCAGAGGAAGTAAAACAATGAAACAGCAGGGCAGAGCACCAGGATGTCAGTCAGGCTGCAATTTCAAACAGAGTGGTCAGAGCAGGCCTCATTAAGATGACATTTGTGCAAAAAGTCAAAAGTGGTGAAAAAATTATCCATGAAGTTTTGTGGGAGAAGAGCATTCTAGGCAGAATCTCTTACAGCTAGCTAGCTCCAAAGCTCCTATAGCTAGCTACGCTGGAAGAACAGCAAAGCTGGCCAGTGCGGACAGGGCAGAGGAAGCAGGAGGAATTCAACTGGAATTGAATGAGGTGGGATGGAGTGCAGGTAATTTAGGGCTCCATCGACCATTGTAAAGTTTCTTTCACTTAGGTAGGAAGCCATCTAAACAAGACTTAGACTTCTAAAGGATCAGTCTGCTTGCTTTGAGAGTAGACTGGGATGGGTGAGAGGAGATTCAAATGAGGCAAAACAAAGACCAGTTGGGAAATCACAGGAATAATCCAAACAAGCTATGGTAGTGTCTTGGATGAGGGTAATAGCAGTAGAGATGATAAAATTTTAAGTGGAACTAAGATTAGATGAAGGATGTGAGAAGCCCAAGACCATTTCTGCCTGAAAAATGAGAAGAATGGAGTGGCCATTTAAGTGATGGAGGATGAGTGAGAGGAAACATTTCAGAGGCAAAAATGAGTCTTAGACATGAATTTTGAGGTGTGTAGTAGATACCTAACTGAAGGTGTCACACAGAGAGGTTAATATAATCTGACGATCTTATGATGAGATCACCAAGATGAGTACTAGGAGAGGAGGCAAGCAGCCCAAGGTCGAGCTCCAGGGCACACGTATGTTTTATCAAAATTCAGGGAAATGGAGATTGAGCTGGCAGTAAAAGACAGACTGAGAAGCAGCAGCCAGTAAAGGAGAAACATCAAGCAACTGTAATCTTTTGTAAGCCAACGGAAGAGTGCTTCAAGGTCAGATGCTGGCTGCTGATTAGACTTAACAATGTGGAATTCTTTGGTGGGTTTTACTAAGTGTGGTGAAGTGGAGATGAAGCCTAGTCACCTATCAGATGACCTAACCAAGTGTCCACACTTAACAGGCTAGAAAAGCCATAACCGTGTGTTGCCATCTGGAGACCATAGCATCACCTTGCACTCTTGCACAAAACGTTTCACCCGAAACTTTCAAAAACTTTCAACCTAACTTTCAGTTTACAGGAAGTCCAAAGGGATATTAGAAGTTGATGACACTACAAAGAAAGGCTCAACAAGACAACAGGCCTAGTATTTCCAGAAAGCGAGTATCTTAGTTGAATCCTATTTTGGAGACGAGGATAGCTATTTTAAAAAGAGACACATGGAAAAATCTGAAATAAGGACTTGGTGTTGAACTACGGAAGTATTGAAAGTGGGACGATGGTATTGAGATTATATAGAATCACGTTCTTAGGAGACACGTGTTTAAGTGTTGTCGTGTCTATGGGTTTCTTTGAAATAGTTCATGTAAAGCAAATATGGCATAATATCAAAAAAATAAAATGTGGTTCTGAAAGTCATTTCCAAATATTCAAACTAATTGATATTCACTTACTCAAAACTCCTTCAACCATTACTTCTTGAGAGCCTACTCAATGCCACACAGTATTCTAGGCACGGGATAAAGAGTGCTAAGGAAACAGACATAGTCCCTACCCTCATGGAAATTACAGGTCAATGAATAAGACTAGCAAAGAACCTGAGAGTTATAGAACTAGAAACGTTGATAAATAAAAAAGAACAGCAGATTAGAATACAGATGAAGGCGGTGACTACCTCAGATTAGGAAGACAGAGGAGAAAGGTTTGGAAAATTGCATTTAAGGGAAAAACTAAAAATACAGATCTTTTTGTAAAGACTGGGGGAAAGAGTGTATTTTTTCAAAAAGGAAGTGTGTGTACAAAGGCAGTCTCACACTCTTCTGCTCAGTGTTCAGTTGACACCTACCCTCCTTTTGCTTCTCCATGGGTTATGCGATGGAAGAGAAGCATGAGATGGCAGTGGAGAAGCAGGTAGCAGATCCTGCAGAAACATTCAGGAGCTCATTTCTTCCTAAACAAAAGGAGAATCCATTGAAGATTTTTTTTGTGAGACTGAGTCTCACTCTGTTGCCCAGACTGGAATGCAGCTCGCTGCAAACTTTGCCTCAGCTCACTGCAACTTTTGCCTCCCAGGTTCATTCGATTCTCCTGCCTAAGCCTCCCATGTAGCTGGGATTACAGGTATGCCCCACCACACCCAGCTAATTTTTGTATTTTTAGTAGAGATGTTTCACAACGCTGGCCGGGCTGGTCTTGAATTCCTGACCTCAAGTGATCCACTGGCCTCCACGTCCCAAAGTGCTGGGATTACAGGCATGAGCCACCGTACTCAGCTCATCAAAGATTTTTAAAGTAGCAGGACATGATGTGAAAGATCAATCTGGCATTTTATTGATAATAAATTAAAGCAAGGCAGGGTTGTGAAGGGGCAATCAAGTCAACAAACTGCAAAATGGGGTGGATGGGGTTAGTGGGTTGAACTGGATTGGCAGAGACAGAAAAGTGGACAGATGGGAGCAAATTTCCAAACTTTCATTTACAAAGCTTTGTTAATGATTGAGGTAAAGGTGAAAGGAATGTAAAAAATGATTGCTGGTTTTATGGTGCCGTGAACTGTAATGAGGGTGAGCAGGAAAGTAGCAAAATTAGAGAGTAACATCCAAAGATGTGTTTGATCCAGTTCAGCCTGCGATGCCTCTGATCCTACTAAGTGGTTATATCAAGAAGCAGGTAGATTGTCCAAGTTTGAGACTCTCAAAGAAAGTCTCACCTAGGGATAGAAGTTTAGAGCCTTCTTAGAGAAAGCCAAGGGCTGAGCACTAGGATCCCAACACTCAGAGATGAGGCAGTTAAGGACGAGCCAGGAAAAAGCAGGAATCAACTCAGCCAATCATGTGAGTTCAAATACATTCATAGACTGAGAATGCCTTGGAGAAAAGGAGCTTTTGTGGACAGATGAGAGTGGATTTCAGACTGGAGTTGAGTGAAGGGTTAAGAGCTTCCTTCAATCAATCTTTGAAGGAGTTTGTCCATGAAAGGGATTAGTGAAATTAGGAGCTGGAGAGAGTTATGAGGCCTAAAGGGAGACTTTTGTTATTTGTTTTAGATAACATGAATGACCAGATATTGAGAGAAATAATGCAGAAGAAAAGTTGATCATTCTGGGAAAGTATCGGTTGAATGGGTTGACAAAGACGGAGGAGCCAGGACACAGAGCACCCGCCCACAGAGCCGCTGCTTTCAAATAGCGGCGGCACCTGGAAAGTTTCCCCTGCTCTTGTTGTGTGATTGTGCCCAGGGTCCAGTTGCCTTCCTTATTTTTTTTAATTTAAGTAATTTGTTTTAATTGAAAAAATAACAAGTACCTATGGTTTAATTTATTTTTAATAATATGTGAGGGAATGCGGTCAAATATAAGCTTTTCCTGCACCTCAGGTCCTCTCCAAAGAAACCACTGTAATGGCATCCACATGTATCCCTTTTAGAAATATTCTATTGACAGATAAGATAAGAATATTTATGCCTATGTAGAGAGATACGAATATAGGTGATGATATAAATACAGATTCTCTATTTTTGTGGTGTCAGAACTGACCCACTTAAATATGGATACTTTTAAAAAGCTTTTTTTTTTTTTTCTTACAAATGGTTGAATTACAAGGGATAAAGGGACCTACACAGACAATGCAGGAAGCTAGGGTGGCAGCTATGGAGCTCACACCACCCCAGGCCCAAGGAGATGAGCGGATGGAGAGATTAGAAAGCTCAGATGCATTCAAGAACTTAAAAGTACCATTTTTTTTTTTTTTTGACAGAGTTTTGCTCTTGTTGCCCAGGCTGGAGTGCAATGGTGCTATTTCAGCTCACCTCAATCTCCACCTCCTAGATTCAAGGAATTCTCCTGCCTCAGCCTTCTGAATAGCTGGAATTACAGGTGCCCACCACCACGCCTGGCTAATTTTTTTTATTTTTATTAGAGACAAGATTTCACCATTTTGGCCAGGCTGGTCTTGAACTCCTGACCTCAGTTGATCCACCTGCCTCTGCCTTCCAAAGTGCTGTGATTACAGGCATGATCTGCTGCACCCAGCTTATAATTTTCTAAAGAGACTGACATTCTTGTGACAATTAAAAACACTGAAAATGAAAACAAATTATTATAACATAGTATAGCAGGGCAAACAAGAGAAGTGACTGAGTTTCTGCTCAAGGCCAGCTGAGGCAACCTCACAAGAGAGAACCAGGAAAATGCATACCCTGACCTAAAGTTTCTCCTCAGTGCAGTCTCCTCCTGATTGGCTAAACTCAATCAATGAGAAGTCAGAAGGTTTAGGATCTCTCAGTGTACTCTGCCTCATGGAGCTGAGAGCAGGGAGGGGAAAGATGAAGAGTGATTCTTGGAGGGGAAAATGGAGATTTCTGACCTTCATGCATCTCCACAATCAATTCGCTATTCACACAACAGCTAGAACAATCGTCATTTAAAACAAATGAATGCATATTATAAACACAGTTCTATACCTCTTGCTTTCTTCCCCTGACAATATATTTTAGTGATCGTGACTTATCAGTACACATAGATCTGCCTTGTCCTTTTAATGGCTGTCAGGGGCTCCATTATACAGACTCCCTTAATTTATTACTAAGTTTCTAACCAATGAATATTTTCCCCTAGATTTTTTTGCTGACACAAATTGTGATGCAATAAACATTCTTAAAGATGATTTGGAGAAAGTACACTAGTGTATCTATAAGATAAATTCTTAGACATGAAATGGCTAGGTCTCAATATATGCACATTTGAAATTAATAGACTTTATCAAATTGTTCTCCAGTGTGCACTCTGATCAAAAGTGAAGAAGGCTTTTCCCATTAAATATCAGAGAGATGTTCAATGAATCTCATTGAAATTTAATTTGTGCTGCTTTGATTATGAATGATGTTGAACATTTTCTATATGTTTAAAAGTGATGGGATTTTCTTTCTGTCAACTTCCCTGTTCATACCCTTTGCTCATATTTCAATTAAATTGTTTCTCATTATTTCCTGAGTATTCTTTATAGGATAAAGAAAATGGCTTTTTGTCTGCCAGATTAAAAAAAAATGCTTACCAATTTGTCTTTGGATTTGGCTATGTTTGGTCATTCAAGATTTTTTTTAAATTATGAAGTCAAATTTATTAATGGTTCCTGGATTTTTGTCTTCATTAGAAAGACCCTCTATATTGTTTATGAAAAGTATTCCACCATACCTTATTATTTTCTATTGCCATGTTTAAATCTTTCATCTAGCTGGAATTTGTTTTGGTGAATGAAGTAGGGCATCTCAGGCTTCTTTTCCTCACATGAGTAGCTGGTATTCTTACATCATTTACTAAGTAAAACATTTTCTCCACTGACTTAACATGCCACTGTTAACATAATGTGTATAAGTCTTTGTATTTATTTCTGGATTTTTCATTCTATGCTATTAATCTATCTATATTTTAGTACACCAATATTAGTTTATATTTACTGTAGACCTATTAAATATTTTATTATCTACTGTAGATAATCTTACCTATTAAGCTTTAATTTCAGAGTGTTCCCAGCCTCTGCATTATTTTTTGTATCAATTTTCAAATTTATTATGATGTTTTAAGTTTCCCATTAGTAGTGTTTGTGGTCGTATCGTCCCAGCATCTAAGTGCTTTGCATGTCTTTCTCACTTCCTCTCTCTTTCTCATCTTTCTTCCTTCTACCTGAATTTCACTATGTACTCTCTCTCCTAGTTCATGCCGACCCATAAACTTTTCCTAGTCTGCTCCTGCAATTTGTAATCAAAGATACAGTAGGTTGGCCAGGTACAGTGGCTCACCCCTGTAGTCCCAGCATTTTGGGAGGCCCAGGCGGGTGGATCATTTGAAGTCAAGAGTTTGAGACCAGCCTGGCCAATATGGTGAAACCTCATTTTCTATTAAAAATACAAAAATTATCTGGGTGTGGTGGTGAGCACCTATAATTGCAGCTACTCAGGAGGCTGAGTCAGGATAATCTCTTGAACATGAAAAGCAGAGTTTGCAGTAAGCTGAGATCACCCCACTGCTCTCCAGACTGGGTGACAGAACAAGACTCCATCATAAAAAAAAAAAAAAAAAAAAAAAGATACAGCATGTTGTGGTGAAATAAAAGATATTTATGGACATAAAGCTGGTAAATCAAACTTGATACTTAAAACAAGTATCATGTTACATGTTCTTATGAATTTCAGAGAATTTACTTTGGGACACAATGTTTATTGTATCTTCTTTTTGTTATCATTGTCTTTTTTCCTCCAGTAGAAGAGATGAGATGGAAATAAGGCTAAATAATTTTTTGGGGGAAGTATAGTTTACAATTATTCTAAATGTATCTCATGTTGAGAAAAAGCAAATTATGAGTTTAAATTTAAAATTTATTTTTCTAAGAGTTTCTATCAAAACCTTTCAGGTTTGAAACTTCCTTGTTAAATAAGGAAAGTTGTTACCTCAAACTGAAAATGTCACTGATTACCACTGGTTTCTACACACAGAATATCGGAGGCATTTTAATTAATTTACCTCCAAGTAATAAATTAATAATGTAACCCCTTTAATCCTTTTGGGCTTCTTGTGGTCTCATTCTACTCCACATTTTTAAGATCTTCTACTTGGAGCGTTAAAATAGATGCTGAGTTTATTTTGCCTTTAGGGTTTCCCTTTGCTGTCTATCCTGCACCTTATTACTAAGTTAACATTTTAAAATAGGGTTTTATCAAGTATCTTCATTTTTGAAAACTTTCAGTGCTTTCCACATCTAGTAAAAAATGTTGTAAATGCCAAAGCTGGTAAAAACCAAAAGCAATGGCAACAAAAGCCAAAATAGACAAATGAGATCTAATTAAGAGTTTCTGCACAGCAAAAGAAACTATCACTGCAATGAACCAGAAACCAACAGAATGGGAAAAAGTTTTTGAAATCTACCCATCTAACAAAGGGCTAACATCCAGAAACTACAAAGAACTGAAACAAATTTACAATTTAAAAAAAAATCAAAAAGTGGGCAAAGAATATGAACACTTTTTTTTTTTTTTTTTTTTTTGAGACGGAGTTTCGCTCTTATTACCCAGTCTGGAGTGCAATGGCATGATCTCGACTCACCGCAACCTCCACCTCCGGGGTTCAGGCAATTCCCCTGCCTCAGCCTCCTGAGTAGCTGGGATTACAGGCACGTGCCACCATGCCCAGCTAATTTTTTTTATATATTTTTAGTAGAGACGGGGTTTCACCATGTTGACCAGGATGGTCTTGATCTCTTGACCTCGTGATTCACCCGCCTCGGCCTCCCAAAGTGCTGGGATTACAGGCTTGAGCCACCGCGCCCGGCCTGAACAGACACTTTTTAAAAGAAGACATTTATGCAGCCAACAAACGTGGAAATAAAGCTCATCATCACTGGTCATTAGAGAAATGCATATCAAAACTACATTGAGATGCTATCTCATGCCAGTTAGAATGGTGATCATTTCAAAAATCTGAAGACAACAGATGCTGGAGAGGATGTGGAGAAATAGGAATGCTTTTACACTGTTGGTGGGAGTGTAAATTAGTTCAACGGTTGTTGAAGACAGTGTGGTTATGCCTCAAGGATCTAGAAACAGAAATTCCATTTGACTCAGCAATCCCATTTTAGGGTATATATCCAAAGGATTATAAATCATTCTATTATAAAGACACATGCACACGTATGTTTATTGTGAAACTGTTTACAGTAACAGAGACCTGGAACCAACCCAAATGCCCATCAATGATAGACTAGATAAAGAAAATATGGCACATATATACCATGGAATACTATTCAGCCATAAAAAGGATGAGTTCATGTCCTTTGAAGGGACATGGTTGAAGCTGGAAACCACCATTATCAACAAACTGACACAAGAACATAAATCCAAACACTGCATGTTCATACTAATAAGTAGGTGTTGAACAATAAGAACACATGGACACAGGGAGGGGAACGTCACACACTGGGGACTGCAGGGCTGTGGGGAGGCTTAGGAAGGGATAGCAGAGGATGGGGAGATTGGGGAGCGATAACTTTAGGAGAAATACCTAATATAGATGACAGGGAATTGATGCAGCAAACCACTATGGCACGTGTATACCTGTGTAACAGACCTGCACATTCTGCACGTGTACCCCAGAGTTTAAAGTACAATTAAAAAAAAATCATGTGAGAAACTTAAAGAAAAAAAAAATGAATTCTGTTAGGGGTGAAGAGACTGTATCTCCCTGATGCATCTCTCTGATGGCTGGCTTTATTTTGTCTCTGGATAAAGTTCGAAAATCTCTTGAACAGTGAATGGACTGTACATCATCACACAATATCCCAGAAATGTTGTTTCCTGCTATTTAACTTCTTGATAAGAAATCTTCATCCAATGGCAGAGTTTACACAGTAGGTACTCAGTAAATATATGTTGGATGAACAAAGTTACATTCTCCAAGAAAATCTCTAATGTAATTATCAGTATATTTTTCAATCTAACCCAACCAAAGTTTATACAGTTAAGACCTATCAGTTCAGCTGTTTTCAGTTCCATGTAATATAAGGCAACACATAAATGACTTAAACAATAGCAGCCAGCAAATGTATCATGTCATAGTAAGAAGGCAAGATACACGTCAGCATCAAAATAGAGAAGTCCTGTTTTGATTAGGATGTATTTGTTGTTTTTTTATTTTTTATTTTTAAATTTTATTTATTTATTTTTGAGAGAGAGTCACTCTGTTGCCCAAGCTGGAGTGCAGTGGCACAATCTCAGCTCACTGCAACCTCTGCCTCCAAGGTTCAAGTGATTCTCCTGCCTCAGCCTCCCAAGTAGCTGGAATTACAGGCATCTGCCACCACATGCCACACCCAGCTAATTTTTTCTGTTTTTAGAAGAGATGGGGTTTCACCATGTTGGTCAGGCTGGTCTTGATCTCCTGACCTCAGGTGATCCACCTGTCTTGGCCTCCCAAAATGCTGAGATTACAAGTGTGAGTCACTGTGCCTGACCTATTTGTTGTTATAATAAAGACCCAAAATAATAATAACAATGGCTTAAAACATACAGAATTCTATTTCTCTCTCATGAAAACCTTTGGGTAGGTGGCCCAGAGCTGATATGCTATCCAAAGTTCAGACTACTTAGATATTTTCCCTTTATTCCCTCTTTTGTTCTGAGATGGCTTCTTTAGTTCACAGGTTCATTTCTGGAAGGAGGTTGGGAAGGAAGAAAAAAAGGAGAAATAGTGCACATCCTTCCCTTTTAGGAGCTTCATCCAGATGTTGCCCATGGCCCTTCCATTGCCTTAAGCTCAGTCACAGGGCCACGTAACTTAAAGAAAGCCTGAAAAATATTGTCTGTAACTGGTGGTGGTTCGATGTCAGGATGTAAATTCTATTGCTATAAAAGAGGATTGTAAATTTTGCAGAACAATGTGCAACAGCTTAATGACTTTGTTAAGAAGATTGGCTCTTTTCTTTTTGTTCCTCGGAGACTGAAATAGTCTCTCCTTCCAAAAGGCACAGGCCATGTGAAGGAGGCTGGATACCTGAGCAAGAGCAGGGTGATGACAGGAAGACAGGGGAAAGGGCTGTGGCATGGGCATCCACACCTGTCTACCGCGATCCTCATTCCTGAGTGCAAACTTTCTTCTCTAGCCAATCTCGATGATTTATTACTTCATAACCATATTTTGTGCTTAACTAAACTACTGCAAGCCCTTGCCTTCCCTCCACATAGAAGGGGATTCCACCTCCTACCAGGCTACCCAAATATAAACTTTCTTTCAAAGATTTTTTTACTCTATAAAACTTCTGCACATGCATAAAACAGTGGCCTATGATCCTAATTCTGTACCAGTATTTCTAATATCTGGCATATATAGAGAACTGACTTGCTAATTACATTTGCATGAATAAATGCAAATTCTTGAGAATGAAACTTTCTTCATTCTTTGTTTCTGTAGAGTTCATTTTAGAGTGCCTTATGTGGAGTGGGGGACTGACTGATTTAAAAGATCATAGTGTTATTTATTTAGGTTTATCACAGTTCAACCTGGAGACAGATGAATAAACAGATGGTTTTGCAGGTTCTTCTCCTGTGAGCCAGCGATCTTTCAAAAGACATTTTATTTACAAAACAATGAGGAATAGATTGTAAAAGTATAACTTTAAGTAAATTAACAAAATGAGATAAAGTGAACTCTAGTTTACTATAATTAAAAAAAAGATTTAAAAGGCAGAAAACCCAAATGAAGCTGCTTATATCATAACAGTGAAATTAATGATCAATAGATGTGGACCAAATATGCTTGATTATTTTTTTAATGAAAAGTTTTGGCATAATGTAGGAGGGACAGTGAAATATTTCTGTAAATAAATGCCGGTTGAAGGCGCTCCATCAATATCACATTAGCATTTCTAGTTTTACCACTATAATGTTATGTAGTAATAAAATATTAAATTAGTTACTGGAATTGTGAGTACTTTTCTATATAATTTATGTTTGAGTAAAATAAATAGAAGACACTCCATAGAGAATATCCTTTCAACTGAAATCAATATCTAATTAGTGTAGAAATAAAAGTACTCAAATATTGTTGAGATAAATGTAGAAAGTAATGTGAAAGGAAATACCGTGATTATGGGAACATTGCTTAGAGTCAACAGTATGAATAATAGTATTCAAAAACACCAAGCACTCTACATGTATTTCTTGTCTTACTAAGCAAAAATAAAATTTCATGCTGCAATGAAGGGAAACAAAAAAAAAGGAGGAAACTTATACTAGAATAATAACTTATAAATCATTTTAAATAATGGTCCAACCATTTACAAAAATAAGCTATCAGTAACCTAGAAGTGGTCTTTTCTAAAGTTTAGAACAGGGTGTAGTTAATGTCCAGGTGTCAAACTGGTATTAGTCTAAAGCAAATTAAGTATCCTGGCACTGTTATTTGTTTGCAGTCTAAGCAGGGAAAAGCCTTAGCTAATTCTGAGATTGAGAATGCTGAACTCGATTTTACATTGAAATGAAACTGACTTTATAGTCAGTGATCACTTCTATGAATTACATGAAGTCTACAATCAGGTTCAGAAATGGTTTAACTTACTAAATGACATTACAAAGATGATTATATGTCACTCTGCATGCATCAGATTAAAAATGGTAGAAGGACCTATGGAAAAGTAGTCTTAGGAGAAATGACTGAATACACTGTGTTTGCCCTGGCTGCATGCCATGCTGTCTCCTCTCCTTGTGCCCACTTCCTGGGCTGTTTCTCCTCCTACTCAGCATTTGTGTCTGATTTGTGCCCCCATGCCGTAGAGAAGAATGATGCTTTAGAGCCTTGTTATTCAAAGACTGGTTTTCTGACCGACCACATGATCATCACCCGGGACCTTGTTAGGATTTCAGAATCCCAGACTCCAATCCTGACCTCAAGAATCGGAATCTTAAGATTTTCAAGAGATTCCTATGCACACAAAGCTTTGAGAAACATTGCTTTTGAGTCCCAAGAATCTGGTTTATGCAGAACAGCAAGCTATTCTGGTAAACACTGCACTGTTCATGGCTGTATGGTTCCACCAGAACACATTTCCATGTCATTTCTGGAGTCATGGTTCTATGACTGGTTTTCATGTCAAGTTTTATAAAACCAAACATGGTTTCAAAGGTAACACAAAGATTTAATTTTATTTTAAAATGTCTACTTTAACTTTTAAACACTGTAGATGAAAAACACCTTCAAAGTGCCTTGATGATTACCAGTGCATTCAGTTATGCTGTCAAGCTAACATTTTTTAGATTTGAAATAAAATTTCTTCCACTATCCCTGCTTAATTAAGTAATACACATACGCTACAAAGTAAGCTACTACAAACAAACAAATGTGGTACCATTTGCAGTTTCTTCTATTTGCGAATCTTAAATTTCCCAATGCTTTGCAGTTAAAATCAAGTTCAGAAATAAAAGGGATGCTATGGGTAAAATAAAAGTGCAACTGTCATCTGTAGCCCTGGAGTGAATTGTGACATCCATCTAAGCAGCCACTCTGTCTATGTGGATTTATTTCACATTAAGTAATTGCAACCCACTTGAACTTCCAAAATATAGCTTTTGTTTGTCTTATGTATTGGAGTCTAAATAAGAGTTATTTGAATAAAATGCATTTTGATTCTAAATCATTTTGAGAGGCTGTAACTAAAAGTATGATTCTGGTGGAGAAGGCAGGGCTGTCTGGAGCCCGAGTTAATTTGATGTATCACTTCTTCTGGAGTCCTTTGATCACAACACATTGACACCTGTGAACTTCTCCCCTGTATCATCCTGATCCCAGTCAAGTCATTCTCAAATAGAAGCAGTTGAGTCATTTTGAATCATTTTTGATGTGAATCAAACTTTCAAGCTAGGACATGCCATGAAACAAATTACACATTCCCTGTGGCCTACTAAAAACATTAGTTTGTTAGAGCAAGAGTCTGGATTTGAGAATAAGATCATAGAAACAAATAACATATATTTCTCACAGTAAAAGAGCTATTTGTTCTAAAATTACTTCAATTTCTTTGTGGTGTAACGTTCTAGCATTGAATTCATCCATTCTTTCAATGTGTCAATAGGTGGTTACTGAGTGTGCACCTAGTTAGGTTAAAGATGGCAAGATAAAACCCCTAATTGTAGGAATCTCAGTTCAGAAGAGACAGGACTCAACACACCATTACTAAGCAATGTAATAAGAGTGTATTGGACATAGATAGGTTACTGGTTCTAGGAAATAATAGGAAAGGGGCTGCTAGGTTAATTAGTATGTTATTTTGCTTGATAACTGGCCCTAACTTTTTAAAAAATATGTATGGTTATAGGGTTTGAAATTGTACATGAATCAAGTTGGTTTGGAAATAAAGCATTTTCCACCATTAAGAATTACAATGTCCATAATCATCATAGGGAGAGTGTCCGTTTTAAAAATAAGAACTGGCTGGGGATGGTAGCTCATGCCTGTAATCCCAGCACTCTGGGAGGCTGGGGCGGCGGTTGGATCACTTGAGGTCAGGAGTTTGACACCAGCCTGACCAACATGGTGAAATTCTGTCTCTACTAAGAATACAAAAATTAGCCAGATGTCATAGTACATGCTTGTAATCCCAGCTACTCAGGAAGCTGAGGCAGGAGAATCAGTTGAACCCAGAGGCAGATGTTGCAATGAGCCAAGATGGCACCACTGCACTCCAGCCTGGGTGACAGAGCGAGACTTTATCTCAGAAATAAATAATAAAAATAAGAATTATAAAAAACAAACAAGAGAAATATTAAAATTCCATCTAAATACAAAAAAATGCTTTTAAAGAAATTCTTAATACTGAATTTTGAAGTATTATTGGACCTCTATATTTGTGAATCCATCTGTGAATCCAACCAATGGCCGATAGAAAAGAAACAATTTAAAAAAAGCAATACAATGATAAATCTAACTTATCTAGAGATGATTTAAATTATATGGAAGGCTGTGCATAGATTATGTGCAAATACTGTATCATTTGATAACAGGGACTTGAAAATGCATGGATTCGGTTATCTGTGGGGTACAGAGGTGGTGTAGAACAGTCTCCCCACAGATATGGAGGGATGACTTGTATTCATTTAATCCACTTGATGGTACAGGCTTTTTGCATGTGTGTAAGAACACAGTATTCTTTTCTATCATGGGGATGATTTTCTACTTTGCCCATTATTTACACCACATTTAGATTCCAGCCTGGTTTTCCTTTACTACTCACTACACTTCTGCACTACTTCTGAATTAATTGATATAATGAGCTGATGTCAATTACTTTCAATATTAGGCTGAGCTAATATTAACCCACAATAATTTAGAAAGTAAATATACCATACAACATCATATACATACTGAATTCCAAAACTAAGTATCAAGGATGTTTTAGTTTTGTGTCATTTTGAAGTGTCTAGCCCATTGCTTCCTTCCACAATACAGAGAACCACCTGCTCTGGATGTAAACACCCTCTGCCATGTGTGGCTGGATGCCTCAGTGCCCGTACAGCATAGTGGCTATAGGAAAGGTCGAACTACCTACTGCTTTCACTCTTCCACCTCCTTATCAGTGCTTTTTTTCACCTGTTCTGCTAAGCATGATATTCAACATTTTAATAATAAACATACAGCTCTTCAGGCCCAGGCAAAGTGTTCTGAACTTTATGAAGTACTTTATTTATTATCCACCTGTAATTCCTCTACTATCCAAGTTTCTATAGCATTTCATATCTCTTTTATGACTCATCAAATTATTCTGGGTTTGCATTTTTCATGAATCAGATCCCCACCCCACCTCCACCCAAACTGTAAAATCTTTGGAGATGAAACATCTTTGTAGCCTTGATAACACAGAGCCCAAATTTTATAAAAAGTAAGTGTCTATCAAACTTTGGGTGAATTTTCCATTCCTCATGATCATTCAACAAGATGCTTTTGTTTATATTGTATCTTTCCCCAATAATGTTTTTTTCCTCTCATTTTCTTCTCTTGCAGTCCTGTCCATTTATTGAATCTCAACCCAAAAACTTTTGTACCCAAAATGTTCATGTGATTCCTCGTGTGAAATCTATAAGCTCTTCTGCAAGGCTGTAAATACAATGTTAGTCATCTATTTTCTATAGTGATGTGCCTAAAGTAAGTGCTCAGTCAGTGTTTGTTGCAGGAGTAAAGGTTAGTAAAAAAACTTGTGGAAGAACAGCACAGCTACTGAGAGCCGGCAGCTTCATGCCAAACTGAGCCAACCTCTGCTACAGATGGTTGGTTTTAGGCATGGGTAATGTTAAAGGAACATTAGTTGAGAACAGGAGTTGGAGATTGCTATTGCTGAAGGCAGCTCTATCAGATTTTGTAGCAAGGAACTACTAGGGAATTATGATAAAGGGGTTGCTTGCAGTGTGGCTTTTTATCTGTCCTTTTCTGTGACCCATGATTATAGATTCTGCTATTTTAATCTGGAACAGTTTTCCTATTTTTGACAATTCCCTACTAAAGTCTAGATGTCTTTTGTGAATACTGGTACATCACAATGAATACCTTTGTTATCTATGAGCATCTTAACCAGGATTATTTAAAAAAATCATGTCGTGGGGTAGATGAAGAGAGGAACTGATGGGAGAGATGAGGGATGGAACCAGGAGAAAGGAAAGGGTTTGTGCCATTGAAACAGAGGTGTTTCAGGACAACTTTCAACCTCACAATTTCTGAGGGACAGTCCAGCTGTGCCCTGGAGGCTGTGTTTCAGATACCTGCAGCTTCCATTTGTTGGCCCACTGTTTCCTTCCTATTAATTAACTATGAATACTTCAAGAACATTATCTCCAGACCTAAAATTACTTGTAAGATAGAGATCATTGTCCTATTTTTCAAAGGTGAAAACTAAGGTTCAAAGAGTTTAAGTAGTCACTATTAGTTATATTAATGAAAAGATATAAATTTGAACACAAAACCTCTGTTTTTCCCCCTGTGTTATGCTTCCTGCCTCTTTAAGCAGGCTGTTTTTATTATCCAGTGGGAAATAGGGAGAGGTGTTTGGAAGACGTAGAAATCCTTTCTTTCTGTTAGTTTGTTTTCATTGCTGTTGTCATGACATTATTTCAAAACCTCAAATTGCTATGAAAAACGTGATGCCCCTCTTTAAGTCAGTATTTGACTTAATAAAGAACAGAATAAAATAAGAAATAAGACAGCGTATCTTCTATCTTTCACCAGGAGGAAACTTAGCTGTTGTCTTCGTTTTGGGGTAAAAGAAAAATAAAATGAATCTGTGATATTCAAATAAATCCCTCAGTTGTTTGTTAGTGTCTACTGTTTACTCAAAAATGGGAAGCACCAGGCCTGTGATACATCATCTTTGTTGCGCTTGGCACCTTCTTTCATGAATCATATTAATCTGCTTAAACTAACAAGGATTAATTACCTTGGTAAGACAACCTGGCATTGAAGTGATATATTGCCCAGACAGCTTGGAATTTGGCCACTCATAAATCTCATTTGTTGTTAGTTTATTTCTGTTTGTCTCTTTCTCTGACAGATGTGTGCCCAATCACTGTGAGCATGGTGGAAAGTGTTCGCAAACATGGGACAGCTTCAAATGCACTTGTGATGAGACAGGATACAGTGGGGCCACCTGCCACAACTGTGAGTGCCAATTTATCTCACTTTAATCTTGTAATTGCATGAGAATCTCAAGTTTTCAGCTGTGCTTTAAAGCTCAGCAACCTGAATAATCCATGCAATACATCACTCAAATATGGAAAACCAAGATTCCATTGTCATTTCTCAAAAAAAAATAGCATTCTACTTGTTAAAATATGTTCTCTGGTGGCAATTGACTCAAAAAGGAGGTCCAACATTTTCACTGTTCCATAAACATGTAGTTGAGATTGGAAGGCCAAACTTGGATTCGCCTCTCTGTGTCTAACCTATGTCTGTTTGAGTGGATTGTTTGGGAAATTGTGTTAGTGTGATGTCTCTGATGGACCCTCATTTATCAATTAATCAGAGAGGGATACAGAGTGTAATTGGAACATTTAGTTTCTGGATGATGACTGCCTCATGCTTTAGCTCAACTATTTGGCTACCTTTATTTAGATAAAAGAAATGAGTCAGAAATTAAATATCTAGAAGTTAATAGACGTAAAATGTAAGAATGCAAAAATATTTTTAAATGGCAAAAATAAAAAGTAATATGCAAAAATGATTAGTAAAACATAAATGTGCCTTGCTTTTTTATAATAGCTTTATTCCAAAAGGTTAAATAAAATTATTTTTTTCCTTAAAATTCTTAATTTAATGCTAACTCTATAAATGTAATATTAATTTTCCAATAATGCATTACTATTTGCGAAACACTTCTGAAAACAAAGCACTTTTGAAAACAGATTTGGCATAAATCATAATTAAGAGAAGACAATCAGCTGTTGGGTAGTGTGTACATCTGTCTGTGCCTGTGTGTGTGTGTGTGTGTGTGTGTGTGTGTGTGTGTGTGTGTGTGTGTGTAGGGAAGGAAGAGTGAGAAAAAAAGAGAGAATTCAACCTTCTCTCAATATGCCCAAACACTGAAACTCTAATATCTAAACCTTCTGATTATATGAATAAAATGCTCTTCATTTTACTCTTAGGAAATAGTGATGAGAAAACTATCTCAGAGTAGAGTCCTGGGTACAGTAAAAATGATTAGTAAAACATATTTTTTTTTACTTAAAATTCTTAATTTAGTTCTAACTCTATAAATGTAATATTAATTTTCCAATAATGCATCGCTATTTGCGAAACACTTTTGAAAACAAAGCACTTTTGAAAACAGGTCTCTAATCCTTTCCATTGTGTTATTTGTAGTAATATGCAGCAAGAAATCATGTTTTGAGTGTATTGCAAAATGTTGACTTAAAACGTTGCACACATTTATTTATTTAGGTGGTTATTCAAAAACGAAGCAAAGGAAATCTTGACAAAACTAACAATGGGAAGATGTAAACAAGGTCAAAATAGACACAGTAGATTCATTATCTGTGTTTACATGTTTGAAAGTATTTTAATGAATAAAGAACAAAAATGATATGGAAATTAATTTAAAGAAAAGAGATATAACTAAAATTGGGCCTTACCAATCACATCAAAATATTAACTTTCAGCATGCGACCTTCATTATATAAATGATGATGCTAAAATTACATAACTTTGATGAAACTGGGTACCTTCACTCCATTCATATAATTTGTATTGTGCATTATAAATACCATATTGAATCACAGGGATCTTGTTCCTGAAATACGGTAATGCTAACCAATGGTAAAGAGCAAGAACTCTGTGGTGGTTGCAAGGATTTTTTATCTCACTGATGCCTTTTATAATTAATTGAAAAGCAAGTTATTCTTTTTTTATATATCTGCTTCCGTCATTAAAATACACAGCAAAAATACAAAAAAAAAAATTTCAAAATGTATGCTACTGGTTGAGTAATTGAGGTTTGTTTTGTTTAAGGGTAATCACTCCAAGGATTAGAAATGTCTTAAGTGTGTTAGGTTTGGCACTAGTTGGCAGCTCGAAACGTTTTTAATACAGGAAAATTGTCTTTTGTTCGCTGCTCCTTCCTACTTGCTCCTTGCTCCATGTTTTTTGATCTTTAAAAAGAGATTCATATAATAAGGCTGGGCACAGGGGCTCACACCTGCAATCCCAGAATTTTGGGAGGCCAAGGCGGGCAGATCATGAGGTCAGGAGTTCAAGACCAGCCTGGCCAACATAGCGAAACACCGTTTTTACTAAAAATACAAAAATTAGCTGGGCATGGTGTGCATGCCTGTAATCCCAGCTACTCGGGAGGCTGAGGCAGGAGAATTGCTTGAACAGGACCCGGGAGGTGGAGGTTGCAATGAGCCCCTGCACTCAAGCCTGGGATACAGAGAGAGATGTCATCCAATAAATAAATAAATAAATAAACCGGAGCTTTTGTTGTCTTCTCCACATGAAGCCAAAATGTTGAATATCAAAGGTGTGCATAGAGGTGAAAAGACCATACTGCATAATTCAAGAGAGGGTTGGCTGGAGACTATTTTGTTTTGAAAAATATACATTGTAGCTAATTGAAGGCCATTTGCCTCCTAATAACCTGAAAGACTTGATACAGTCTTACCCACATAGAATTGCTAAAAATTTCACACAGCACATAATGTAAGAAGATATAATGTATGCCATTCAGTTCTACACAGAATGAACAATTTTACATTTTTACTAAATCAGTAACCACATTCACAGCAAGAAGATCAAATTGAAAAGACCCCAGTTTCTGATGTTTCTGACACTAGCTATAAAATCATCAGGCCATGTGCCTTTGTGGTAAATCATTTTATTTTTCTTGGACTTTCTTCGACTGAAGTCTCTTGGCTTTCTAAAAGCCAATGAGCTGAGATGTGCAGCTGCTTATTCTGTGTGCTGTGGGTTTGAACCTTCCAAGTCATGTAAAATATTTTGCTTCATTATTTTCTGCAGAAGACCAAGCATTCATCTTGAAATTATGCTAATTATTTAAAATAGTATTTTTTAATTAAAAAAAAAAACTAACTGAAATCTAAAGTTTAACATGAGCAAACATTTGTTAGAGTTTCAAACATTACAGGTTACAGTATTTTGCCACACTTTCTACAGCAGCCCAGGTTTGGTCAAGTTGAGACAGCAGTGTTATGAGTGCCCTGCGATCATCCAGGCTACAAGCTCTAGTTCAAGATGGAACAGAGAAACCCTTTTGCTTCTTCACACTGCCTTGCATTGACTTTGACTCTACCATTTTATAACTTGTACCCTAAGCCATTTCAATTATTTGAGCTTCAGTTTTCTCCTGATGAAATAGATAAGTAGCAGTGCTCACCTCATCAAGCCATTGAGAGATAAAATGAAATGACTCACTGAAGATGCTGAGAAAAACTTTGGCATATGTGGTACTCAGTAAATTTTTGTCATTTCTTCACTTTCGGAGCAGTTGTCCTTTTGCTCTGAACTTCTATACCAATAATCGCTCAAATCACACAATTTCTCTCTTAATTTCATGTTGCCATACATTATTTGCTGTCACTTTTATGGCAGATTTGGATGCAATAAATGATGGGTTTCCATAGCATTTTGCTCCAGAAGAATTTAAGAGCATTAAGAGAAATCTGATACTTCCTAAACCTATGTCTCTTTTTTACATTTGTTGGTTTGTTTATACATGGTGACTTGGTGACTTTGTTTTTACATAAATTATCTGTAGGGTTTAGAGGATTGTCATTCATGAATCACTCCCCTGAGGAACCAGAATGTCTCCCTTTGGGTTGAGGAGGCCATCCCACAAAGCCAAAGATCACAGAAGATAGTCACATCACAGGGAAGGGAAAGCCAGTTTTTATTGTTTAAAAACAAAAGAGGTTAGTTTGTAACAAAAATGCAAATACATTAAATTGTTGCAGTTTTATACTTGAAAAAATATTTTTTATATAGGCATTCCACTTTCAACAAATCTCTTAAGAACTGACTAGTAGCATATCTGAACATCAAATCATGACTAAAGTGATCATGTAGAATAGTTTGTGTGTGTTCACTGAATTGACTTATCCCTACTTCACTCTCCCAAAAGCACTGTAAGTATGTGTGTTGGTAGAAAAACCTCATGTTTCTAGCTGCAGTCTTTCTCTTAGCAGTGCTCTATAGATACGTCCCAGCTGATCTCCAAGCTTTGCAATACTTCACATGCTCTTTAGTATCTAATTATCACCTTGTTTTTCACACATATGTTCCTTACACTTTCACAATTATTTTACATCATTTAGTTTACATAAATTTAAAAAACCTTCCCTTATCTCAAGGCTCTCTTATCTCCTTAATATGCTGCTGGGTCGTCTCAGACTTCAGTCATTCTTACATATATTATTAGTTCCTAATGTGAAACATTTCTAAAAATTCCTTAGCATATCCTCAATAATATAAAAGCTTTTGGCTATTAAATGAGTGCAAGAGGTTAAAGGATAGTATTTTAGTATTTGACGAAAATAAGCAATGTTAGCCTTGGAAATTTATTAAATGCCATATATGCATTCTGACAGTCAATGTTTTTGCAGATCTTTTTATTAAAGTAGAGAGTTTCACATTGCCCAGATATATAGACCTAACATTTCCAGTGGAAACAGTAGGAGGTAAACTAGATGACCTATATAATTCTCTTAATTTTAAAATCGCAAGATTTAAAAAAAAATGTGAAATACTAGTAAAGAACAGATCCTGATGTTGCCAAATAAAGCAAAAGTAAAATTTTTTCTAGCCAATGCTAGAGAAAAATTTAAATGGAAAAGGTAACAGTTCTACATGCTATATGCTGGAGCATTCCCTCTGGGTTCATCAATGTGTAAACTGTAAATTGTGTTGTACCTTATTACAGCATGCATGAGAAGTGCAGTGGATTTCAACAGCACATATCATGTTGTTTACAATCCACTGTACCTATAAATGATTTAATTTAAAGAATAATTTTCAAAGCCAATTTATTCCTACTTGCTGTAGTCACAGTAACACAGGGCATAATGACCTACATTTATTGGCACAAAGAAACTTGGTGTCTTTATCTGTTTGGAGTTTCTATGACTAAGGCATCAGTGGTAACTTGGAGTTTGAGTATTGCTACAAAAATAGTCACTGGGTAGAATTATGTTGGGTATGGTCATAGTCCATTCACACACTACTATAAAGTCATACCTGAGACTGGATAATTTATAAACAAAAGAGGTTTAGTTGACTCACAGTTCCACATAGCTGGGGAGGCCTCAGGAAACTTACAGTCATGGTGGAAGGCAAAGAGGAAGCAAAGACCTTGACATGGTGGCAGGAGGGAGAATTTCAAGTAAAGGGGGAAGAACCCCTTATAAAACTATCGTCTTGTGAGAACTCACTCGCTATCCTGAGAATTCACTCACTTTGATGAGAACAGCATGGAGGAAACTTCCGCCATGATCCAATCACCCCCCTCTCTCAACATGTGGGGATTACAGGTCCCTCCAGCAACACGTTAGAATTATAATTTAAGGTGAGGTTTGGGTGGGGACACAGAAGCCAAACCATATCAGATATCCAAAATCAAACCTAGATATTTCACCATAGGGAAGTGGAATCCATCCTTTGGGGTAAGTTCACCTGGCTGTCCAGGACCTAGTTGGTATGGCCATGTCTCTAACGTGATTTCCACCCCTATTTCACCTCCCACTCTCCCCTTCAGTGCACTGGCCTCCTTCCAGTCTTGGATGTGTGCCCTGCACTCTGACACTCTTCCCTTCCTATACCACTGCTCCCACCACAGGATATTTGCACATCTCCCTCTCTGCTTTGTGTAGTATATTTCTACTCCGCCCTCAGATTTCAGCTCCACAGTCATCTCCGAAAAACTTTCCATGACCCTGTCATTAGGTCAGATCCTCTTAATCTAAAACACACATCTCTCTTAGCACTAGCAGTGGTTATGATTTTGCACTTATTATTCATAATTATTTAATAATAGCTCTCTCCTCCACTGGACTGTACATCTCTGGCAGGAGATCTTGCCGCATTTCACACCATTTTAAACAAGAGGCTCACCCAGCACAGAATATGCATGCAGTGAATATGCATTGCCTTCAAGCATTCATGAATGTCAAAGAGTATTCAGAGCATCGAGTGTTTTCTTTAAATTTTATTCAATGCCCTTTATACAACTTTATGAAGATAGTGAAGCTATAAGGGAGAGTAAAGTTAAAGGGGAGAAAAGAAAAATAGAATAAAGTACAGTAACAAATAAAATATGGATAAATGGAAGGCAGAGAGGGTAGTAACAATAATAATAGCAGAAACTACCACAAGACATTAAACATTATTCTAAGAAATTATATGGAGCAATTCAGTATATTAGCAAACAAATCACATTTCAAATTATCTTTAAGGAAAATACTGTGCTGTGTTAAGACACCCCATTCATTACTGTAAATTGTGAGATCTATGACATTATAGTAACAGTAGCAAAGTAAGTTGCAACAAAAACGATATCTGAAATCAGCAGTCTCTAACCTTTTGGCCACCAGGAGCCAGTTTTATAGGAGACAGTTTTTCCACAGACCGGTTGGGGGAGAAGAGGGAGAGGATGGTTCAGGATGAAACTGTTCCACCTCAGATCATCATGCATTAGTTGGATTCTTGCCTAGGTTCCTCACATGCACAGTTCACAACAGGTTTCAGGATCCTTTGAGAATCTAATGTTGCTGCGTATCTGACGGGAGACTGAGCTCAGGTGGTAATACTTGCCACCTGCTGTGAGGCCCAGTGCCTAACAGGTTGGGAACCCTTTACATTATAGAGTGTGATCCATTACTATACTGGCTGGTTGTAGGAGCTATGCTAAAATAGATACAGATATGTTTAAATAATGCCTAGTACATGGCAAGAAGTTTATTTTAAGCTGTGTATAAAATTTGAATCACATGAACATAACAATCTTTTGATTTATCATGTAATATTATACATGTATGCTTTCTGCAGGGAAATTATGGAAAGGGAAAATTACTCAGGGTTTAAAATTAAATGTCCTGACGTCAAACCCTCAGATTCTCAGGCTATTTGGGAAAACTTACTTCTCCATCAGTTGACCACGTTTAAGTTCCAGAAAAATGACTGTCTCTATACTTTCTAAATCTTCCGCTTCCTCAGACACTCTTGCTGCATTAGTGTGCATTTCACTCACACTTATAGAAGGTGAAGTCAGCTTTTCCAGTCCATGCCACAGGTTACTCGACAGCAATAAAATAAGAAATATTCAGATTTAATCACCTTCCTCACCATCTCTTTTCCCTGCCTCCTCTATGCTCTCTTGGTTTTGTGTTTTTAGACAAGTCATTTAATGCCTCTAAACTTGTTTCCTCTTGAAAATTCAATAAGATATTGTTTATTAAGTGCTTTTTACATTTAGAAAGTGTCCAGCTTTTTAGGAACTTATGCCACTACATTTCAAAAAACACCCAGTCAAATTTCACTTTGAGTGTAAGTTGCACATACCAATCAGTATATTCTTCATTCAGTACACACACCGTATTTTTATATCAGTGATTCTCAATATAAAGATCATAGGATATCTCAATATTTAAGTAAATGCTCATTGAAAAAAATAAAGCATTTTATTAGAAAAATATAATAGCCACACTGGCTGATTTATATGCATGGGGTACATCTACTCTTTCTAATCTAGATATGGTATTATGCAGTCAGATTTTGCTTCCATGTTATCAAATGAGAAACTGCCAAATTCTTCCAATTCTTACCTCCCATCCTCTCCCCACACCATGACCTACATCAGATGCTCAGTGTGTCCCAGTTATTAAGGAGTGACTATGGGACACAACTGCAGGACCACAGAACACTAGGATCCATATTCCTACCATCACTTATTCATTCTTCAATATGTTGAGAGCTGACTCCATTCCATATATGGAATAGATGCTGGAGTGTGAGGCAGAGAATGGAAGATGGCAGGAATACTAGGATGCAGCCCCCTCCAAAAAAAGTGTATAGTTTCATTAAAAATAAAAGTTCTTGTCACCTTATTTCCACATCTCTTGTTCACCAGGATTGTGATCTTGGAATAAATTTTACTGTATGCTTACCTCTTAGAGTCTAGCTTAGTATTTTTCATGTTTACAAAATATGGATACATAGGGAAAAAATAAAATTATTTAATATTTTGTCACAAATTATTTGTTTTAAGCAATTATTTCAACTTTTCCGATTGTATTTTCAAATGATTTGTTTTGCTTTATTTCTGGGTTTGTTTGCTTGCTTGCTTGCTTGTTTTACCAGATGGATAGGGAGGAATCAGAATGAGGTGATACAGCTTCAGCATGGTGCTTGGTAGATAATGTGGTTTTCAATAGAATATATACAAGAAAAATATTAATAAGCCCTTGCTCAGTTTTATATATTCTCTAGAGGAAAAGCTCACTTTCTCACCAGAGTTAAAGCATTGGGAGCAAAGGGAAACAGTGGCAAGTGGTGTCACTTCCTGAAATCACACTTACTGTGCAAAGAAACAATCCTCCCAGCCTTTATATTCATCTGGTGCCTACAGATAAAATAAGATGGAAAGAACTGGGAAAGTACTACCTGGGTAGAAATGTTGGAAAGGGTTTTAAAGGCCATTCTATCTTTCAACTATAACCAAAATAAATTATACTGGATTAAAATAGTGCAGGTCATTTGGAGAAACACAGCCCAAAGACCTTTACATTTCTAAGGCAGACCAAATTTCAAATTAATCCGTCTTTCATGCCTTGCCTTGGAATGATGACCAAGATTAAACATAGAGGGAAAGGATTTAATTTCAGTTTTACAAAGACTCTTTCAATCGTTTCAAAAATATGTCTTTCTCTTTGAGTCTTTGCAAAAAAATACCAAAGTTGATCTGCAAATGCATATTGAAAAGCAGTGTGCTGTAGAGACATGCTGTGATCCTATGAACTTCCCTGAAGCTATAAAATGCCAGTGCTAGGTCTTAAGGGAACTAGCATTATTCATTAAACTCCCTGTAGTTGGAATCCCAGTCTATGTTTTATCCAAGGTTCAGAGTGAAGAGAAAAAGGAATAGAAAACACCCATTTTAACACATTTGTCAGGTTGAATTATGAAAAAAGAGAATATAGGGAAATAGGCTAGTTCAATTTGAAGATAAGAAAGAGAACTTCAGAAAGGTTTATATCTGCTCAAAAAAAAAAGGAAGGAGAATTAGAGTAAAAATAATATGTGTCTCTTCTCATTCTTTTTAACTTCTCCCAAATCAAACTGTTTGGTTTCTATTTCTTACATTAGTCACTAAGTTTCTATGGCAAATCTTTAGCTTTTCAAAGTTGGTGTATAGGATAATCTTTAAATCATAGGTAGTTTCAATTCATTCAACAATATTATGCATCTCTTTTGTATGCAACACACTATGTAAAAACAAAAGCATAGATTAGAGCCATTTTCGTTTGAAGTATACAGAGTAGTGGATTTTCTTTTTAGATTAAGTGTTACTCTGTGGACCAGGCTGGAGTACAGTAGCACTGTATTGGCTCACTGAAAATTTCATCTCCTGGGTTCAAGCAATTCTCCTGCCTCAGCCTCCCAAGTAGGTGGGATTATAGGTGCCCAAAACCACAGCCAGCTAATTTTTAGTAGAGACAGGATTTCACCATGTTGGCCAGGCTGGTCTGGAACTCCTAACCTCAGGTGATCCGCCTGCCTTGGCCTCTCAACATGCTTGGATTACAGGCATGAGCCACTGCACCCAAACCACAAGGTAGTTTTAAAAGAAAACAGGATATGTAATAAAAAAAAAAAAGCATTAATACATGATAAGAAAGTAACAGATATTTATGTGTCCAGCTAGTATCAAGGCAAGTATGCAAGATATGAGAGAGAGAGAACAATGTGAACTAAGATATTTGGGAAGATGTTCAAGCAGGAACTGAACACTGAGCTAAGTTCCTTTCAGAGTCCTATAAAGAAACAGAACTAATGGTTAAATATACAACAGATTTTTTGAATTGATTATTTGCCCTTAATAAACCTTGGTAGCTGGAACCAGACCACCGGGGGAGAATTTACATGAGGGAAATTGACAAATTCTGTAAATCAAGATACTTTTAATAGAGCTGATTTACTAGCACAATACTGCCCTGCTTCATTGTTAATAAAACAAGAATAATAGTGTGTGCCTGCCAATATTATTGTGAAGGGTTCAGATGATATGTAAAATGTCTAACCTGTTGTCTACAATGTAGTTAGTTCTCAAGAGATGATAGCCATGGTTGTAAATGTAATACTGTAAAGAGACTTGTCTTGTCAAAGGAGCAGCAGGTGCAGGCTTGAGTAGTAGGTGAAGCTAGCCAGAAGACAGTGGTTTCTCAGGACCTCTGTATCAAAGGATAACTTCAGATGCTATTCTTCATAAGTCATTTTTGTAAATCATGAGACAACTTATATCCATTAGAACAGGGGTCCTCAGTCCCCGCAGTACCAGTCTATAACCTGTTAGGAACTATGCCACATAGCAGAAGGTGAGCAGTGGTGGAATGAAGCTTCATGTGTATTTCCAGCCACTCCCCATTGTTCACATTATCACCTTACTTTCACATCCCGTCAGATCAGGGGCAGCATTCGATTCTCGGAGGAGCACGAATGCTATTGTGAACTGCACGTGCAGGGATCTAGGTTGCACGTTCTTTATGAGAATCTAATGGCTGATGATCTGTCACTGTTTCCCATCACCCCCAGATGGGACCATCCAGTAGCAGGAAAACAAACTCAGGGCTTCCACAGATTTTAAATTGTGGTGAGTTGTATGATTATTTCATTATTCATTAAAATGTAATAATAATAGAAATAAAGTGCAAAATAAATGTATGCACTTGAATCATCCCAAAACCATCCTCTCCTCCTGATCTATGAAAAATTGTCTTCCATGAAATCAGTTTCTATTGCCAAAAAGTCTGGAGAATGCTGCTTTGGAAGAAATAAATGTATGTCATTGAATGATATTTAAGTTTCTTCATAAGAAGCTATTGGCTCTCAGTTATTTCTGAAGTAAGGAGAACTGGTAAGGCTACTGAACAATGCTTACAGTGCATTTTTGAAAGCCATTTGGATAATTTGATGTCACTTCTTTAACTGTTAACATTTCTTTACTGAGAGTGACACAAATGCATTTATTTTACTTAAGTATGCCTCACTTATTTAGCTTACAGTATGATCTTAGGTAAGAAAGCTAATTTTATATTCCTCTGTGACCATTAAGCTAAATCTGGTATAATGAGATGCTTCCTCCCCTCAGGAGTGGTCCATCTGTGACTTAGCTGCATCAAATTTATATCTTCTGAAATTAAGACACCTGAATTTGTTTGCTAAACTCTATGAAAAAACTACTCAGTAAGGAATCTCTTGATTTTGCACAATCATTCACAGGAAGAAGTTCTGAAAGTTGAAATTGGTTCCTGCATTTAAAATTTTTTTTTTTACAAAACCATGATACACAGAATGCTCACCTCATTCATTTTGTTGGTGCCATGGCTGCATTCTGCTTTCTTCCTCCTTTCCTCTCCCTCTTGGCAAAAGAAAGCTAAGAAAATATAAAGATTGTTATAATCTGGGGCGAAATTATCCATCCAAACAAATAATACCCTCTTGTTATAGTTGATGAAGGTTTCTAACACCATTAATAAGCAATAATTGCTTATCAAAACTGCAGCCGTTTCCAAGAAAATTTTGATACTTGATGTTTAGGGTATTCTCCCATCTGACTTCTTTCAAATTTTTGTGAAATCGCTGATTTGGAAATATTTAGACTTAGCCAATAGAAGTGGAAAATGCAAATGGATATGGATTCGAATAAAGAATATGGTCTAATTTTTAAGTAAAATGAGAAAAAGATTCAAGGGCTCATAGTCCCTTAGTCTCATCATCCAATTTCATCCCAAAGCTGCCATGGTAGATCCTGTCTGAAAAATACGCCTACCCTACTTTTGAAAGACCATTCTTGGCATCACAGATGCCAACACCAAATGCCAGACAATGTTGGCAACTACAAAATTGCTGTCATTACTCATAAGCAGGCATCAAAATGTCCTAATATTCTCTGCCACTATCTGAGCCTGTTGAGATATTAATTAAACATGACTTCTTTGCCAAGTCATGTGATCAACTTTCACTGGGCTACGTAGGGCCAAGTGAGGCCATCCAGCTACATTGGATAAAGAAAGACTTCTAAGAATTTGGCTGTGTAGAGGAAAATGCTTCCCATTTGTGTTACTACAAAGGAGTTCAGAGCTCTAGAAATGCCTATGTGTGCTTCCTACCATATGGCTCTCTGTTGATGAGTTATCCCACTTAGAAAATATTCAAGCATTTGATGGAAACATATCTCTACTCAGAAAATGCTGGCATTAATAAGGCACCTTTAGAGTTTGAATGACATAGAGATTTCCTGAGATAATAAAACTTGCTTTGACACAGGGCAGACTGACTGCCCTACAAGTTCCTAAATAACCTGAAGCTGGGTGAACAGCACAAGCTTTGTTAATTTATTGTCCTAAAAAGCACCATTTTTCTTTTGTATAGTTCTTTAAATTAAACTGACTTAATTAAGCTATGTGTAAGAGCAAAAGAACATATTCTGAACTTCCACAAGGGAGCAATTCTCAATAATAAGGAATCCTGCCTTCTCACAGCATAGCAGTTCCGGGAGAGAAGTACTGGGATTGCATGTGTATTAGATGCCCTAGAGTAAGGCAAGTAGGAGACTCCAGACAGCAGTACTTGCTCTTTGGTTGTTAGTATAGGTGTCTACTCCTCTGTGCTACAGCCCCTAATGGGAAACCCCAAGCTATTATAGAAAATCTCCTCTCTTTTCAGCTGACCATGTGGTTAATTAGCCACAAGGCCAGTCATCCCAAAGGGCGTTGAAGAGAAGTGGGCTGGAAGTAGCAGCCCCATCAGTGACGTAAAATGAAAGTGCAGTCATTGCAAAACAAGTCCCTCTTTTCTAGATCCACTGCTTATGACATATTTTCCGCTCTTACCCAATAAAATGCAGTGTCAACTCTGTCTTGCAACTTTTGCTTTCCTGTGGTGTGATAGCCACAGTTCCACTGAATAGAGATCATTTTTGCTAAGCTTCATTTCTATAGCCCAAACTAGGTTTTTGAGCTAGCACATATTTTAGAAATAAAAATAATAATACAGAATGATTCATAGGGCAAAAATAGTATGGAAGAGAAATTTATTGAGAAAGCATTTGAATTGTGATTAGTAATCAGGAAAAATGTTTATTAATAAGTAACCTTTCTCCTCATTCTTTATACATGTAGATGAGATATTGAAAGACCTTGAACATAGCAAAAGTATGTCAGTCTAAAGCACAAGTAATCTCTTTGCTATTTAAAAACTCTAAAGGATTTGAATTAGGATTTCAGTTTGCATTCAAAGTGGAATTTTTTTTTCATTTGTCATCACCCTGTGTTTCTCATGCACCACCTATCTTGAGATGAGATAAATGAATATCGGGTAGTAAATTCTACCACATGTGGTTACTTATCCAAGGAATGGGCTCACATTGACACTTGATTAACATCAGTTTCACACGTGGTAATAAAAAAAAAAATTTAATCTGCACAAACTGTAATTGTCATGCTGGGATCATTTAGATTCCAGCAGTCTCTCTATTGAGTAGTTTGCCAAAAGTTTGTTTTCATTGTACTTTTTAAATGAGCAAGCCCAGTTGAAAAATCATACTTGAATCTTGAGAAAACTTTTGCTTTCTAAAGGTACAATAAATGAATAGAACTTTGATGCTTAGGAAGATGAGCTTGTTATCCATAGACTTAAAAAACTAAGAATGCATATATATGTTTTTAGGAGGGGTAATTTAGTAGATACTTAAAAATACTTACTGATATAATGGTGTATTAAGGTTAGCAACTATACCTAAAAAATGAGTACTCTGAAATGCTACCTTCTTTCAGAGGTCTGCGATAACCCATATTTCCCAAATTTTACCCCAATTCTCTCCCTCAAGCATGTGGCTACCTACCGTCTTTAACCAAAGAAGGAAGGCTTTAAGCAGGAGGCAGAGAGAATATGGAGAAGTTAGGAGACTGGGTGGGGAGAAAAGGAAGAGAGAGTTGCACTCTTCCTCTGTATATGAGATCACGCTACTTGCAAACAGAGCCAAGTTATGTCTGAATGGCAGGGCTGAGAACAGTAGTGTTTCTAACCCTGTGATTTCTACAGTGTGATTTGTGGACAGATAGAGGGCTTTGTATGCATTGCAAGTGGTCCTAAAGATGATATAAATGCAGTTTAGGAGAAGTAGAAATTTATCTATTTTTAAAATAATCTTATTACTTGCCTTAGGTTTAAATATATACAAAGGTCAAAAAGTATTTTTAAAGTCAAAAGAATAGTATTTTTTTTTCCGTGCAAAACCACAGCAAGATATTTTGAAAACTGGTAGTAAGCAGAACTGATGCATTAATGCCTCTTTGGAAACAGTTTATGGATAAAATTGGAAATATGATCTATCACTGACATTTATTCTTTTATCCTTTATGCAGAAGGGCTTTTCATTTATAACAATGAGAAAAATTATAAATTAGTTATTAAAACTTTATCAAAGACAAAGGCACAGACATTTTTACATTAAAATTGTGAATACAAAAACAGAGGAGTCTGGTCTCTTACAAACCATGAACAATATAAACACATTGCCAGTTCTTATACTAAATAGACCCCAAATAAAAATGAAATCAAACAATAATCATTCCTGGAGGTATAACTCATATGAGTCTTGTTATGCCATCAGCAACCTTATTGTATTGAAATAAGCTCTCTATCCACTGTTCTTAAAGCTACTGACCAGGTACATTTCATCTTTGAACACAAATGCCTATCTCACTGCTTAGTACTCGATATGTATTAAATACAGTTTGGGGCAACTGAACTGTAACTGTGTCTGAGCTGTAACTGTCTGCATGCACAAACCCACACACATACCCCCAAATATGTACACGTACCTCTCAAATGACTATAAAGATAGGTTTATCAGGCTCAGAACATACAAAGCCCTTGACTGCATGAGGGAAGCTTTCTCTGTGGGATACGGCATCTTAAATTCTTTTCAATTCTCCATAAGAGAAAGCGATGTCCTTTTCACTTAATAATGTTCCTGATATATGGTACATATTATTCTTTATGACAAGTTTTGTTCTATGGAGAATATCATGACACTTTCAAACTCATTTTATGAGTCCAGGATTACCCTGATACTAAAGCCAGACTAGGAGGCTACAAGTAAAGAAAATTATGAGTCAATATTTCTAATGAGCATACATGCAAAAATCTTCAACAAAATACCAGCAAACCAAGTTCAACAGCACATTCCAAGATTACACAGCATGATCACCTGGGATTTATTCCTAGGATGCAAGGATGGTTTGACATACCCAAATTAGCAAATGTGATTACACCATATAAACAGAATGAAGAATAAGAATCGTATGATCATTTCAACAGACACAGAATAAGCATTTGACAAAATGCAACATCCTTTCATAATAAAAACTCTCAGGAAACTAGATACAGAAGGAGTGGAACGTATCTCAATACAATAAAGGCTGTATGTGAGGAGTCCACAGCTATCATCATCTTCAATAGTGAAAAAACTGAAAGCTTTTCCTCAAAGATGAGGAAAAAGTCAAAGATGCCTACTCCTGCCACTTTTATTTAACAATGCACTGAAACTTCTCAGCAGAGCAATTGGGTAACAAAAAAAAGTATCCAAATCCAAAAGGAAGAAGTTAGATTTTGTCTGTTTGCAGATGACATGCTCTCATAGAGAGATAGTCCCTGACTTCAGATGGTCTGACTTACAACTCTTTCAATCTTACAATGGTGTGAAACCAATGCAATTTTGGTGTACTTCAAATTTTAATTTTGATCTTTTCCTGGACTAGCAATATGTGGTTCATGAGATATTTCACACTGTATTACAAAATAGGGCTTCTGTTGGATGATTTAGTCCAACTATAGTGTAATGTAAGTGTTCTGGGTATGTTTAAGGTAGGCTAGGCTAAGCTATGTTGTTTGGTATGTTCGCTGTATTAGATACATTGTTTACTTTTGACATTTTCCACTTACCAGTTTATCAGTATGTGACCCCATGGTAAATCAAGGAGCATCTATTTATAGAAAACCCTACAGACTCCACCAGAAACGGTTAGAATTAACAAGCAAATTCAGTAAAGTTGCAGCATACAAAATCACACAAAGATCAGCTTGTTTCTATATACTATCAATGAACTATCTGAAAGAGAAATTAAGAAAATCATCCCACTTACAATAGTACTGAAAAGCATAAATTACTTAAGCATATATTTAACCAAAGAGGTGAAAGATCCATATGTTGAAACCATGAAATATAGATTAAAAAAATTAAAGGCAACACAAATAGATGGAAAGATAACCTCTGCTCACAGATTGGAAGGGTTTAACAGTTAGTTTCACTAACCTATCAGTACCAATGCAATTTACACATTCAGTGGAATCTCTATCAAAATTCCAACTGCATATTTTACAGAAGTAGAAAAAGAAAATCCTGAAATCCATCTAGAATCACAAAAGACCCCAAATGGCCAAAGCAAATAGCAGAAAAAAGCTGGAGGAATCACACACTAAGTGTGAGGGAAATGCAGATCAAAGCCATTTGTGATAACATGACTAAACCTAACAGCATAAGGCTAAGGAAAACAATCCAGACAGAGAAAAACAAATACTGTTATCTATCACTTATATAGGGAATTTAAAAAAAAATGAAATGTCAAACTCACTGGAACGGGGGAGTAAAATAATAGTGGTTGCAGAAGCTGAGGATAGGGACAATGGAGAAATGTTGATCAAAAAGTACAAAATTTCGGCCAAAGGATGAATATGTTCTGGAGAGCTAATGTACAGCATGGTAACTATAGTTATACTATACTGCCTACTTGAAATTGGCTACAAGAGAGATCTGAAGTGTTCTCACACAAAGAAGAATATGTGAGGTGATGGATGTGTTAATTAACTTGATTGTGGTAATCATTTCACGATGTATACATATATCAAATCATCATGTTGTACATTTTAAATATATATAATTTTATTTGTCATGTTACCTCCATGAGACTGAAAAAAAATAGCAGTAAAAGCAGACTTCAATATCAAGACGGTGGATTTTTGAAATTTTTAAGCAAGGACTCTATTATACACCATCAGAAGAGTATAAATAAGCAATAATTGAGCAAGAGGTACCCTCTGTGCTTTTCCTTAGAGATAACTACAAGGGATAAGATGCCAAGAGTGTTAGAATTCTAGGGCCACCATTAAAATATAATCACATTCGGCCGGGCACGGTGGCTCACACCTGTAATCCCAGCACTTTGGGAGGCCGAGGCTGGTCGATCACACGGTCAAGAGATCGACACCATCCTGGTCAACATAGTAAAACCCCATCTCTACTAAAAATACAAAAAATTAGCTGGGCATGGTGGTGTGTGCCTGTAATCCCAGCTACTCAGGAGGCTGAGGCAGGAGAATTGCCTGAACCCAGGAGGCGGAGGTTGTGGTGAGCCGAGATCGCGCTATTGCACTCCAGACTGGGTAACAAGAGCGAAACTCCATCTCAAAAAAAAAAAAAAAAAAAAAAAAAAAAAAAAAAAAGTTGCATTCTTGCTTGTTAAAACAACAGAAATTTATTCTCTCACAGATTTGCAGTTTAGAAGTCCATAATGAAGGTGCCGCCAAGCCCACACTCCCCTTGAAATTTCCAGGAAAGATCCTTCCTTGCCTTTTCCTGGCTTCCGCTGGTTGCCAGTAATTTTTGGCATACCTTGACTTATACATGCATCTCTCCAGGCTCTGCCTCCTTCTTCAGACGGCCACATTCCCTGTGTGTTTCTATGTCTCTGTGTCAGACTCTTTCTCTCTTTCTCTTGTAAACACACCAGCCTTTGGATTGAGTACCCACACTGATCCAGTACAAATTCATCTTAATGAATTTCATCTGCAAAGATTGTATTTTCAAATATGATCCCATCATGAGTTCTGGGGGAAGTGACCTTTTGCGGGACTCTCTGCACCCCACTTGGCTACACCTGCTTACAACCAGCATGGAGCTCCCTGTGTCCCCTCTGCTTTCCTAGCTCCATGCTTTCTTATGGCATCCTTACCTGCACTCCAGATTACTCTTCTCCCTGCTTTTACCACACTAGAATTTATTTTCCGTAGGTTCCAGACACCTTCACTTTTTATTTTGTGAAATCTTGTTTGCTCACTCAAACATAAAAGGATTTCCGTTTTTAAAAAACTAATTTTTGACAGCAATTAGTTCTGTATAATGTCTCTGGTATTTATACACTCAGTTAATTTTTTTCCAAGTGTTTTACCCACAGTTTTTTTTCCCAGAAAGCAAATTGCGTGGGCCTAAGTTAACTATTCTCTCTCTCTCTCTCTCTCTCTCTCTCTCTCTCTCTCTCTCTCTCTTTCTCTCTCTCTCTCTCTCTCTCTCTCTCTCTCTCTGCAAAACCTACTAGTCTCTATTGATTGAATTGTTTATTTTGAACACACTCTGTGGGTTGAAAGAACTCTGAGTAGAATGGGGAGGGAAGTATGTTAGGCATTGAACTGCACATTCTTCAAAATTGCATGTAAGGAAGGTATTTTATTTTTCAGATGAAAAAACTGAGGTTCAAAGTTTATGAAGGAGCCACAGGTTCAAACCATTTCCTGTCGATGTTGTGAAATCTATGCTTTTCCATCCTTCCTCCCTTCTGGCATGGCCTTTCCAATCTCAGAGCACTGGAAATTCCAAACAGCCTAGAGACTGGGAAGTGGTTCTGAGAAGCTGGTTTTCTATCGGCAGCTCTAGTAGAGAAGCCCTGTCCTGCAGCTCCTGATATGAGTCCCCAGTAAAGTGCATCAGCCTGAGCAGCTGCGGTGGGAGTAAGTCCAGGGCACCACTGAGAAAAGAAGTGGTGCTCACTGACTTAGAGGCCGGTATGAAAGCACAGGGCTCCCAAGGGGTCTTGGCAATCATTTAATCATTAAAAAAGTTTTTGGCCAGGAATGGTGGCTCACTCCTATAATCCCAGCACTTTGGGAGGCCAAAATGGGCGGATCACTTGAGGTCAGGAGTTCAAGACCAGCCTGGCCAACATGGTGAAACCTTGTCTCTACAAAAAATACAAAAATTAGCCAAGTATGGTGGCTTGTGCCTGTAATCCCAGCTATTCTGGAGGTAGAAGCAGGAGAATTGCTTGAACCTGGGTGGTGGAGGTTGCAGTGAGCCAAGATTGCACCACTGCACTCTGGCCTGAAAGACTCCATCTCAAAAAATATATATATATTTTAAAGCCTCTGAGAAAGACCATATTTAAATTATATTAAATTTTGTTTGTAGTTATATTTACATTAATATAAATTTATATATAGATTGTATGTATATTTTTTCTTTAAAAAAATTAAAAACTATATATATGTGAATATATATGTATGTATTTTTGTGTGTGTGCGTGTGTGTGTGTGTCAGAAAGACTCATTTTTCCAGGCATTTTTGGTTATGGGAAATTTGTCCTTTGCTTCTCTGACCACTTTGAATGTGATTAAATATGAATGCACACACACAGGTACACGCTGATGCAAACTTTAGCAAGCGACAAGAGGCTGACTTTTTTTTTTGAGATGGAGTTTCGCTCTTATTACCCAGGCTAGAATGCAATGGCGCGATCTCGGCTCACCACAACCTCCACCTCCTGAGTTTAAGCAATTCTCCTGCCTCAGCCTCCCGAGTAGGTGGGACTACAGGCTGTGCTACCATGCCCAGCTAGTTTTTGTATTTTTAGTAGAGACAGGGTTTCACCTTGTTGACCAGGATGGTTTCGATCTCTTGACCTCGTGATCCACCCACCTCGGCCTCCCAAAGTGTTGGGATTATAGGGGTGAGCCACCACACCCGGCCCGAGGCTGACTTTTCACAGGATAACATTTTTCTTTTGCTTTCTCATTCATAAAATACTAATATGATATATATCCCCACATAGGTTTTCTCCCTTGCTATAAAGGATGAAGATTCAAATGCTGCAGAGCACACTGTGGCCTCCTGGCTCAGATACAGTCCTCTCAGCACCGTCCTGATTTTATTAATGGCCCTGATGTACAAACCCAAAATAAAATAGAATTAAAATCCAAAGTTAATTTCAAGCTCCATTAGAAATTAAAGGTGTTGGGAAAGAAATCAATATTTGCTTAGTGCAAAATGACTAAATTCAAAGCAATTAATTCTATTATTTTGTAACTTCTAAAAACCATAATAGACCTTCAAACTATAAAATGCTGCTATGCTCACACATATACACAATGCGTGACTAAAAATAATGAGAATGATATCCAGCAGCAACATGCAAAAATCTATTTTATTATTTTATAGCCATACCACATAGTATACACACTAAGTGTGTCTTAAAATAGAGCCAATTATTCTGTAAAATTCGTGGCTCTTTCCAGCAATTATCAGCACTTAGTTGTAAATCTAGGAGGATTTAAGGGACAGAAAGAATGTAAAAGAGAGAGGAGATTTATTTAAATGGAATAAATGTATCTGTTTTCTTAATTTTGCTTTCTCTTTTTCCAGCTTCTTTTATGTAATGCTATCAATCACCAAACAAATGACCTTAAATACTATAGTTCCAGATGGGATGAAGTATTTTCCAACCTGTAGACCTGCAAGTCATCATAGACATAAAAGTATCACTCAGTAAAAGCTTTTTCCTTTCAGAATCATGGCCACTTCTTCCTCGTAGTGCCTTTTGGAGAAAGTCCGAGTTAACAAATGGATCTTTTGCGGGTCCAGAAAGATCAGAGTCAAATAGGTATGGATCAGATGGTGTAATGGGAAGGTGTCACTTGCTTCCTCCCCCTGTCAAGAAGAAGCCTCTTAAGAACTGGCTCAAGTGTCACTTATCATTACGGCAGACTGGGGTGAACAGTATAAAAGATAATGATAGACCAAAGCAGTTCTTAGCTAAGGAGATGTCATAGGCCTTCTGAGGAAACCTTTCTCTCTTTGTGATAGAAATAGTCAAAATGATTAAGGACTACTAGCAACAGAGGAAGATATGGCCAGGCACTAGGACCATTCTAAGACCCATCAATAGGAGGAAATGGAGCCGTGGTTGGCAAAAGCCTTGGGTCCCTCAAGTTTCTAAATGTTGGCACATCTTTCCAGTGACTACTAATCGACAACCTCTTGGCCTTTGAAAAGTTGTATCTTTTTAAATTGATTTCTCTAAAATTCTACAAAATGTAGTTAGTAGCCTTGAAGATGTAACTTGTTTAACCTAATGATACAAAGCTGGGCTTTGGGGGATGAGCCACCTGAGCCACCAACATCTATCCACTGTTTCTTTTTCCACATTAGCTACAGCAAAAACACACCTGTTAGACCACATTGATTTTCTGCCCTCTTTACTTCTCCAAATTGCTCAGCCTTTTCTTCCTTCCTGTGATATTTTAAAAGGTCTAGGGTTCCAGCTCCAACTCTGTCACTTGCTGTGGGTATAAGCTGAGGCTGGTGACTTGGCCTCCCTGATCCTCACTGCCCTCTCCTGTCAAATGAAAATGATTGCACTTGCCTTGCAAGTTGTTGTTGTAAAAGGGAAAAACAATTGGAAATCTATGTGAAGTGGACGCTCATGACCAGACCTCTTGCAGGCTCTCTAAAGTAGCAGCCATGGACGGTACCATGGATCTCCATTTTCCTGGGATTTCCAGGACTACACACTTTCTCTCCTCTCTGCTCCCTGCAGACCTACTCTCAGGAGAGCTTCTGGTACCTAGTGTTAGTGCTTATAGGTGAGCGTGAGTCAAGTGAGCAAATATGACATATAGAAAAGTAGACAAAAATGCAGGGGTGTGCAAATAAGGGAAAATTGGGGAGTCACATGTATTTAAAAATTGTTAATCTTTCTCAACAACATTTCTTACGGACGCAGCTAAGTAACCTGAAAGGGTTGCGTCTCTTCACCCACTCCTCCCCACACTAGTCAACCCTTCAATGTGGCTCCCATCTTCTCTACCTCACTAGATCTACTCTCATCAGTTACTTCTGTATTGGCCAATTGATGGTAACTTATATGAATGGGATGTCTCTCTTTCTAATATGGTTTTCTTTGTTTTCTGTAACTCAGCAGCTCTTCATTTGGATTCAGTTTAGTTCAAGCCTCTGCTTCACAGTATACTTCCTGGGCTTTTTCTTCAGCCTTGCCCTTCCATAACGGTGTTCTCCAGCTTTGTCCCCAGACTCCTTCCCAATATATGCACTTACCCTTACTGTCCCTAACCATGGCATCCATTTCCATTTACATAGTGATTTCTTCATCTATATTGCTACTCCAGAACATTCTGCTGAGCCCATTAAATGTCCTGATTGACAGCAACCAGCACATAGTAAAAATGTAATAAATGATTGTTGAATGAATGTCTCCAGATCTTACCCATTATATCCCTGTATCAAATTTGACATATTGAAAATCATCTTATTCTTTCTGCCTCCTGTCCCCTATTCCAACAAGACTTCCTTTTCCTCCTGCATTTCCTATAAAGGAAAAATGGTCCATTAGCAACCCAGCCACTGAAGCCAGTATTCTAGAAACCCCCACATCTAATTAATCACCATGTTTCACATCTTCCATCTCTGGAATCCCATTTGTATCCCACCTTCCTCTTCAGGCCATGCTTCAACACAGATTCTCCCTATCTCTGAATAACAGAAAAACTGTCCAACTCTTGATTTAAGAGCCTTCAGTTTATCCTTCACACATCTATAAAAGTGAGAATTTGATGCCATGACTTATTAGGTTAAATCTGGATAGTATTTGGCTGTGTCCCACCCAAATCTCATCTTGAATTGCAGCTCCCATAATCCCCATGTGTCATGGGAGGGACCTGATGGGAGGTAATTAAATCATGGTGGCAGGTTTTCCCTTGCTATTCTCAGGATAGTGAATAAGTCTCATGAGATCTGATGATTTTATAACGGGCAGTTCCCCTGCACACTTTCTCTTGCCTGACAGCATGTAAGACATGCCTTTGCTCTTTCTACACCTTCTGCCATAATTGTGAGGCCTCCCTAGCCATTTGGAACTGTGAGACCATTAAACCTCTTTTTCTTTATAAATTACCCCATTTCAGATATTTCTTCAAAGCAGTATGAAAATGAACTAATACAAAACCCCTTAATAAATCTCCAAAGTTATAAATGTAAATACAAAATTTGAATAAACGCATGTCACAAGATATGCATAATCTAGTTCCTGTCTACAGTTTAACCTTTAGCCACTTCCCACTCAGCTGCAGGCATTCTGAGCACACTGTAAGTTTTCCTACATGTGTTTGTATGGAATGCAAACTCCCTCTTGTAGTTAATTAACATCGGCATGTTCTTCATAATACAGCTCAAGCCTCTTTGATTGCAGGAAACATTGTATCATCCCAAATCTGATTCAGGGCCCCCACTCTCTGTTCTCCCACAGCACGTTGTGCAGACCATGTCAAAGAAAGCAATATGGAGTTGTGGGATATTTGCTTTTCGATGTCAAAAAACACTTATTAACTTCTCATACCAAGCAACAGGACAGGACTGACACAGTAGATATTCAGCAAATGCTTCTCATATAATGAATGGAAATTCCATGTATGTCCAACCTGACACTCCCGAAACTACTTATTGGTATGACTTTTTTGCTTGAAGGAAAGCAGCTGGACTTGGGATAAACTTTCATCCTTCTCTTTCTCTGTCTCTTCCCTTCATTGTGCTTTTTCCTTCTAATCTGTATCAAATGAGAGAAAGCTTGATATTAGTCACATATTTGGAAATTCTTTGGTATTCGTGGGATTGAGTCCCCGTCACTGCTTTCATCAGTTATACTTTAAGCTGGCTTACATACAGTTGTAAAAAGACAGACTAGGTTCCCAGTTAAAGAAATTTCAGGGGCAGAAAAGCTCTCTCCTACTTGTTTCCTTGCTTGTAAAGTTAGCCTTTGATATAAAATTTAATCCTTGTATGCTGCCTGGAAGGTGTTCAGAGGTTTTCTCTGCAGATTGTTTCATCTGGTGGTTAATTCCTGGGTACCTCTGGGAATTGAAGGAAAGAGGTTTTTGAGCTTCAGTTACTGGACTTGGATACTACTAGTCAATACAACAGTTCTCTGTCTATATGTTTTTTTGCTTTGTTTCCTCTAAAGCAGTGATTCTTACGTGGTATTTTATTTGATGATCACATGAGTAAGTCAATACAAGTGCAGACTCCTGGACAGCAGCATCCCTTCTGATTCATAAGGTCTGTAACAGAGTCACGGAATGTGAATTGCACTGAGTTTATGAGAAGATTTCAGAGCAGAGGATTCATGCCAATGTGAGTAGGCAAAGTATTTTCTCTCCTAGCCTTTCTATCTGATCAGAAGATGAAACCTCTCTAGGGTTCTTACTTATTCTAATTCTTTCCCCTCTTTGACTTCAAGTTCCCCAGACTCTGAGGGCTAAAACCCATTATTTAGTGGCCTTTTGCAGAGCAAATTGGTTTGCCATTCCACCTTATCCTTGCAGTGTAAGCCACTAGCCATGCACACTTTCCATTATCTCGTGGTCAAGAGTTTCAGTCTCCTCACCCTCACCAGGACAGAGGACATGGTCAAGGAGACCCCAGCAGAATACACTGACAAAGGACTTCAGGAGGAAAGGCAGTCCCAGTTATGAGGATAGCTGACAAGGAAATATGGTAGAGCTTATGTTCTGAGTCATTCATTTCAGATTCTTTGGTTTTCACATCGAACATGTATTTGTGATTGCTACAAATGGTGCCAGAAAAAAAAAAATTCCCAAAAAGTAAAATTACAACCAATGTCATATAAAAGAGAGGAAAAAAACTCTAAAAGTTTAATATTTTATAAGTATATTCATAAATTTTGAATTATTATTCATAATTCCCAAGCAGTATGACAAGCAATAGGCACTTTACAAAAGACTTAGTCTATTAATAAATGACAATATTGCTTGGAAATTTTACTTTATTACAGGACTCAACTTCTAAATTTTGGATTTCATAAGTAAATGCTCCTGTGACAGGCCTACAACTTAAAATATATGTGTGTGTGTGTGTGTGTGTGTGTGTGTGTGTGTGTGTATTTTATAACATACATATATAATATATATTGTATTATACATTATAATATAATATATATTGTATTATACGTTATAATATAATATATATTGTATTATACATTATATTATATATTATAATTACATTACAATGTATAATTATAATACATAATATAATATATTAATATTTTATTATATAACATAATATATATTATGTTATATATTATATATAACATATAACAACATAATATATATATTTGAGGAAGTATATATGTATGTTATTTAGTGTATATATATATATATATATACACTAAATATATATATATATACACTAAATACTATATATATATATACACTAAATACTATATATATATATACTAAATACTATATATATATATATATATATATATATATATATATATGAGGAAGCGTTATATCCCACCATCCTGAAACAGCCAAATAAGGGTTAAGCTGTTCTGTTGGTGCATACAGACAACTCCAGTCCTTTTTAGTTAGTCGCTCCTCTGACTGTCTTTTTTATGTCAGTGACAAAAGTGATACATTGAGTACATGGTGAATACCAAACTGTCACACTCTTTGAACCCCTCTAGCACTTCTTTTGTTCTGATTTTCATACATTATTTAAGAGTGTTATCAGCACCAAGAATTCATACAGTAATGGTTCTACTATTTAATTCTTCATTTCTTTAAACAAGGGTTTTTTTGTCTTCCTCAAGCCAGTTTCTTTTTTTTATGAAAAAGCTAATTATCCTTTAAAACAACATTTTTTTTTTTTTTTAGCATTTTGCAATAAAACTGGGAAGTAATTTGGTAACTTTCTAATAGTAAGTTAATGAGTTTTATCCCAGAGTTAGTATCGTGGGGCATATTTTTTATGTGTACATAATGTTTCTAAGCTAAGCCCAGTTAATATTTTCTTTTACATTTATCAGCAAGAAAGAGAAAAAGGATACTAAAAACAGACCCACAGCTCCCCGAAGTGCTTAATAGGAGTATTTAATGGTATCCAATCACACTTACTCACTGTGTAGATGAAAAGCTCTTTGCAACAAAATGACAAAGAGCAGACAAACGACCAGAGTGGCCGTCAGAGAACCTTTTATTCCTTATGTCCATTCTGGGCTGATTGTCCCTAAATAAGACCTAACCTATTTTCTTTGACTTTACGTGAGCAAAGAAAATGCCTTTAAAGTTCTTTTTATAGTGGGAGATACAGATGCCAGTGTCAACCTAGATAAAAGCTGTTTGTATATTTGTTTTTTTGTTTTTATCACACTGAGTGGCCTCACGATGCGTGTGATTACCTTGACCAAAGCATTATAGTAGATCGTATTATCTTGGAAGAGTCTTAGTAAGATACAAACTGGACACATTTTTGAGAGAAGAAATAATAGGAGTTGGGTGAAAAAATAGACAGCATGGGATACCAGCTAATGCATTTTATATCCTAAAATAGGGAGTGCTCTACACTCTCAGCATGGCCACGCCCCCACATCTCATCCATGCATGCACTCATGTATTACTATTTCTGTAGTGTCACAATGTCCACACCTCTTTGTGCAGGCTTGTTCTTTTGAGACAGTTTTTTGGAACCAGGGAGTACTGTTCTTAAAAGAGAGAATTCTAAATTTTCATGCACCATTAAAATCTTCAGAACTAAATATTCACATTAGCAACATAAGAAAAGTGTGAAACCCCGTCTCTATTAAAGATACAAAAATTAGCGGGGCATGGTGGCGCGTGCCTGTCATCCCAGCTACTCAGGAGGCTGAGGCAGGAGAATTGCCTGAACCCAGGAGGCGGAGGTTGCGGTGAGCCGAGATGGCGCCATTGCACTCCAGCCTGGGTAACAAGAGCAGAACTCTGTCTCAAAAAAAAAAAAGTGTCCATATACAGATTAATTGTCCATACAACAGTGCCTAATGTTACGTTTCAGTTAGGTGATCTACAGTTTAGGTCACAGACACCAGCCATATTCAACTTTCATATGTCATTTTTTCTCATAACTAAGGATCAAAGTAGATGGAAAATTTTCATGATAATATCACAAAGAGATTTTAAAAAATACATTAGCTTATTTAAAGTTATTTATCATTAGGAAAGATAAGGTTTATTCTCATTTAAAGAACCATAAATTGAATTTAAATCAAGATCAATCAAGATCTATCTATCATATCACCTTCCAGAGGCCAACACTGTAAAGGTTGAATATGCATGGCTTTTGGCCAACAATTCCATTTTAGAATTGTACAGCAAGCAAATAATAAGACACATTTACAAAGATTTATGTATGCTTTTCATCTCAGCATAGTTTTCAATGATGAAAAATGTGAAAATATTTTAACATCTATCAGTAGTTGTATGGTAAAATAAATGATAATCTAATGACACACTAAGAAACCATTAGAGTTAGAGTTAGCAAGCAGAGCTATATTGTTTGACAGAGAAAATATAAGAAACGTCCTCTATACTAAAAAGAAAATAAAACTAAGATGAAAATACCTGGTTAAAAACATAAAGAAAAACACGTAAAGTGATCTATCAGTGTTAACAGTAATATTGTCAATGTTGCCAGGTGAAAAGAGCATGTCATTTGAATATTTTTTCATATTTTTAGTTAATTATCTTAGTTGAAATCAAATGAGCATGTATTATTTGTATAATAAATGATACATTTATTTTTATTTAAAAATATTGCGGTAAAAAGAAACTAAATAGAAATAAAAGACCAGATATCTAGTTTTTCTATGTTTTAAATCTGTACCCATATTTGAAATACCTATTTATTTGTGTAAATACCCAAATGGAATATAATCTTCTTAAGGCAAGAGGCCACGGATTGCCCTTTTTTTCCATTGTACCCCTACAAAATAGCAGTTGCATGATAATGTATTATGAATAAATGAGTAGGTAGCCTTGGTAAAGCCACTTTCTCTCTTTGGAGCTCATGTTTTTCATCTACGAGAAAACGTTCTCTACTCACCTCACTGGGGATTGTTGTAATGCTAACAGGAAGCAACACGTGTTGATTATAAAGCCTTCCATGTATGTGAAAGAACATTATTTTTAACCACAGTGATTACACCCTTAGAAATCAATGAAGTAAGTGTCGAATTCCCATCCCCAGGCTTGGCTCAAGGCAAAATCATGAAGCAGGCCGAAAATACAAGCCGCACAAGCTCCTCATCTGGGTCTGCCTTCCTCACTTCAGAGCCATGCCCTTCCTTCAGGTTCCTTGTACCTTCCTGCTCTATCTCTACCTCTCAGCATACTTTCAATGAAGAAAAATGTGAAAATATTTTAACATTTTATATAAATTACTTTTTAAAGTGTATTCATGTGAAAACAGAGACTTATGTTTTAATCTGCACCCCCAGGGGGATTTGCGTTTTCACCAGAGATTAGAAATTATCACCCAAGACCAGGATCAGACCTGGATTTCTCTGATTTAGAGGATACACCTGAAATCACACACCACTTCCTTCCCCTCATCTGATGGCCAACCGCCACATGGTCCTTCACCAGAAGTAGAGAGCACTTTGACTCTCAGAACTCTGCTGGGACTGAAAACACCATAAACCTACTTGAGCAAATTTCAACCCTCTTTAAGAAAAAAAAAAAACACATATTATTAGCAGTTATCCTTGTGTTACATGAAAAATTTAGAAAAAAATACAATGACAGTAGGCTTAGCTGCTATATTTCCATAATCACAGTTATACAGTACAAAACAACCATATTTGTTTATTCAGCTGTTTAAGTAGGTTGCAGATTTTTTGAATAGATAAAGGTATAAAATTTATATAGATATAGATGTTATATATAAATATAGATTTTTACATCTATTTTTAATATTTTATTTATTTTTCTGTTAGTATACAAAAATAAACATTTTTAAACATATGCATCTTAAATAGGTTTCAGTTTTTTTAAATCTAAATATTGCAATGTACTTTTAAAGTCTATTATAAATTTATATATTGTTTTCAAGCTTTTTAACATAAAAGCCTGAAAACTATTCTAATCAGGACAAAGTCACAGAATAAACCTAGCCACATGCCCCAGGGAATGCAGTGTAATGGAGTGTTGAGAATAGCATGAGGTTAATTAGGTTAAGGTTCTTAGAAAGTGAGATTTGAACTAAAAAAATATAGGGTGTTTTGCTGTTGGAAATGAGACAATCATAACATTCAGTAAGAACTTATCCACACTGATGATGGCCTTCCTACCCATTGCTGAGGCCAAAACCCATCCTGGGTGCCTCTATATTGACTCAATCACCTCCATTCTGGTTCAAACACCATCATCCATTGTCTATTTTTGCAGTAGCCTCCTGTTGAGCTCCACTCAGGGTGGTTGGAAACATATTAAGGGAAACATGAAGGAAAGTTCTCAGATTATAGTCTCAAACTTTTTGGATGGCCAAAAGGTTTTAATGGGACAGGCTGAAGGCAGCCAGTTCTTACCTTAGAGCATTAGACCATAGGGTGAAGATTAGGGATAATAGAAGCTTCCCCAGTTAAGTCCTGTCATCCCACATTCCTTTGTCCCTACTCTGTTTACTCAGGTAAACTTGATGGTCCTGTGGGGTGAGGTGGAAGGGGATTACTCATTAATGGTGTTTGCTCTGGGCCCCAGAACCAAAAGCTTTTATCATTCGTAAAACCACTCTTTTTACCATGTTAATTATCCACAAGCGTATTGATTTAGAACCTCTCTTATTAAATCTATACTAGAGAAATGTGAGGAAGAACAGCTGGTAAGGGGTGAGGTAGCTGCACTTGCCCTCTGAGAGCAACTGACAACCTCCCTAGCCCACTCGTTCACTGGATTCAGTGTGTGAGGGATTTTATTCATCGGTTGCAGCATCAAGAGTTTGCAGGACAGACCCCCGACAGATGGTGATCAACATCTTCACCTCCTGCCTGGTCTACCTACTTTTACCCATGCCGTATTCACTCTCATCACAGCAGCCAGTGTGATTCTGTTAAAACACACATCCTGTTCATGTCCAACTTCTCGTCAAAGATGACAGCCTCCAAGACCCTGAACTATACCTCGATGATCTTGGCTTCTACTGCCCGTCCCCTGGCTTGCTCACTCAGTTACTCACACATCTGAGCCATCCTGGATGGGTTGCCGTCCCATGAACACATCCGGCAGGTATTAGATTCTCAGGGCCACAGCAAGTGCTCTTCTTCCAACTTAGCTACTGCATGTCAAGGTCCATCAACTCCACGCAGTCATTTCTTAGATGTCATCTTCTCCCAAAGATCCTCCTTAACAACCATATTTAAAATGGGAGCCTCTTTCTGTTTTCCTTATCTCCCTTGTCTGCTTTATTTTTCTTCATGGTTCATTATATTCTAATGTACTACATCATTTACTTGTCTGCTTTATCATCTGTCTCTTTCAGTTAGAATGTTAATTCCATGAGTTCAGGGACTTTTACCTGCCTATTATGTTTATAATTGTCTCCCCAGCATCTAAAACAGTGTCCAGAACATTAGTAGGTACCCAGTAAATATTTTGGGGATTAAATACATTCATTTATTTGTGCTGGGAACAGAAACAAAATTAGGCTGAAGAGAAGAGGCTGAAATTAGACCTACAAAAGCCTGGTTCAATAGATTTTTCCATTGGAAAATATTGAGTGCTTAAATTAAGATAGTTATGGCATAATATACTGATAATGAAATGAGAAGTAAAAACCAAAGTAAAATTTTAGTATAGAACTTAAAATGAATAACCCCAAACCATTTCTTACTGGAAAACAAGTCTGGCTCTATTGCTGCTATTATAGCAGAGATAGGAGATTTATAAAATCTAGACGAATTAACAAAAGATTGAAAATTGTTCAAAATAGTAGGAGACTCTTATAAACTCTTATGATGTGATTGAAAAAATGCACAGAAAAGTATTTCCAGGAACTGATAAAAATTGTCTTGCTAATTATATATTTTGTACTTTTTTACAGCTACTCATGTGTAGAACAAAAAACGACAAGATTAATCATAGGCTCAATGATTCATTATGTACAGTTTACAAATTAATTAGCTTCTCTTAATCTTTTCAATTAAAAAAGCGTTAAAGCATTAGTTTATTGCTTACTTCCATGTTAAAATGCTGGTTAATTGCAAAACATTATTAGGGCCAATATTAAAATTCCACCTACAAGTGTCAGAGACACAGAACACATTTAAAGTTGATTTGCAAATCCAGCTTACCTAAATCTGCTTGGGATAAAGCAATACTGCTAAAGTACATAATCACATTCTGATGTTGCTTCTGCAATCGTTTTTCCCATTAGCTTACTTACGTGTGTGTATGAGAGAGTGTGTGTATGTATGTATGCTTTAGTTTTTAACATAACATAGAAAATGAAGAACAATGTGTAAAAATTCATTTATAATTTATAAATTCTGAGCCTTTAATTTCAGGTGTTTCTTCTTTCTAGTTCTCTATGTCAATCATATAGCCTGATATGGCCCACAAGCATCTCTCTCTTATTCAGAAACCTGCAAAATGTAATGACCTTTTTTGCTCCTCTCCTCTCCTTTCCCATCTGCTCCCATCTGCTCCCCTTCCCTCCCCTCCCCTCCTCTCCGCTCTTCTTTATGACGTAATCTCACTGTGTTGCCCAGGATGGAGTGCGGTGGTTTAATCTAGGGTTACTGCAATCTCCGCCTCCTGGGATCAAGCAGTTCTCTTGCCTCAACCTCCCAAGTAGCTAGGATTACAGGCACCCACCACCAAGTCTGTTTTTGTGTTTGTTTGTTTGTTTGTTTGTTTGTTTTGGTACTTTGAGTAGAGACAGGGTTTCACTATGTTGGACAGGCTGGTTTCCAACTCCTGACCTCAAATGATCTGCCCACTGTGGCCTCCCAATGTGCTGGGATTACAGGCGTGAGCCACCATGCCTTTCCAAGATTTAATGAATTTGATTAAGATTTGGTATCAATCTTGCTGAGATACTCAAAAGGAAAATTGTGAAATGGGATCCAATTCTATTCACAAAGAGTTTTTCTTAGTGCTTCAGAGGCAACTCTGACTGTTAGGGTTGGGGTCTTACAGGACAAGTACAAATGCTGCTACTCCTAAATCCTCAGTACAGCCGGCAGGGAGAACTTCCTTGTTGAATTTTTCACCATGCTGTAAAAGGGTGGGTAGCACTTGGCAAGAAGCATCCAAACATCAACTTCATTACAAACAGCAAATTGAACAGCTGTGGGAGAGAAAGTTCAATTGGGGCATAAAAGATCCATTCACTGATTTCAGAAAAGCTATTTCTGAAAATGCACAGTAAGTATATAGCACTGGAGTGGCAAAACAAGCGTTTAAGTCAACTATGGAAAGCTATGATAAGCAAGAGAAACAATAAACAGGACCTAAGATTCATTTGCACACATGTAAATAAGGCAACAGCACAAGTAAGGGATACTCAGTTCAGCACCGTTTGTCATTGGTGGTGGTTTTTGTTAAAATGTTTAATCCATGTCCCAGAAACTTAAGATTTCAAGTCCTTAAAAGAGACTTTCAAAAGTCTCAAGTAACATTGAATGGAGTTAACAGATTTTAACAGTCATGTTAGTGTCTTAAAAATAGAAAAATATTTTTAGGAAGATAAAGCAGAGTAAGAATCATCCATTGCATCACCATCTAGAAATGACACTGTTGTTTTCCTTTTCTTTTGAGACAGAAACTCAGTTGATTGCCCAGTCTGGAGTGCGGCGGTGTGATCATGGCTCATTGCAACCTCTGCCTCCTGGGCTCAAGTGATCCTCCCACTTCAGCCTGACTATTTTTTTTAAGTGCATATACTTCCCAATTCCTTAAAGGCAAATATCATTCTTGGTAGCTACTGTTAAAGCATGAAAAATGGAAAGGTTACAAAATGATGTCTATCTTATAGCTGCTGTGTGTCATCATTAAAGATTGAATGAACATACGTTGAACATAGGAACAATTAAACTTTCTAGATAAATGGAACTAAAAGAATAATTTCAGTTTCACATGATGACAAATTTAAGAAAATAGAGAAAATTAAACAGATACAAAGGGAGAATGTGAGAGACTAGGGAGAGAAAAAATAAGTGAGAGAAAGCAGTAGACCGTTAAGATGAAGAAGCAGAAGATGGAGGAGACAGGCAACATGCTGACCTCCTGACTTGGTCAAGGTCAAGGTCTGGACCTCGGGTCTGTCCCAGGATCCCCCACCGGCATCCTTTGCAGTGTAGCACATCTGCATATGCTAGGAAAACATATGTCTGTCAAAGGCCAGTGTTTTTCTAGACCAGAAACATTTTTTAGGCCTTCAGGTGTACAGAATCATTTTTATAGATTTCAACAACACTGAAATAATCAGCATTCGGCAAATGTAGCCAGGCTTGTTTCTAAACTTGGATTCTGTGCTTTAATTTTATTAACACCCCTCACTGTCAACCACCCTGAAAAGAGACCTAATAAAAAATTATGGCCCATTGTGGTGACTCACACCTGTAATCTCAGCACTTTGGGAGGCCAAGGTGGGCGGATCACAAGGTCAAGAGATTGAGACCATCCTGGCCAACATGGCAAAACCCCATCTCTACTAAAAATACAAAAATTAGCTGGGTGTGTTTGCCTGTGCCTGTAGTCCCAGCTACTCAGGAGGCTGAGGCAGGAGAATTGCTTGAACCCAGGAGATGGAGGTTGCAGTGAGCCGAGATCAAGCCACTGCACTCCAGCCTGGGCAACAGAGGCTCTGTCTCAAAGAAAAAAAAAAGCCTCAGTTTTCTAGGGCTGCTCTAACCAATTATCACAAATGTTGTAGCTAAAAACAACACAAAAGTGTTGTCTTACAGTTTGGGGGGGTCAGACGTCTGAAATGGGTTTCATTAGGTTAAAATCAACAGGACTGCATTCCTCCAGGAGGCTCTGAGAGACTCTGGTCCATTCTTTTCCAGCTTTTGGAGGCTTCCCTCATTCCTGGGCTTACGGCACTGTCCACCATCTTCAAAGCCAGCAATGGCGGATGTAGTCTTTCTCACATCGAATTGCTCTGGCACTGACTGTCCTGCCTTCCTCTTTCACTTGTGAATATACTTATGTTTCTATTGGGCCCATCTAGATCATCTAAAATAATCTCCCACCTCAGGATCCTTAACCTAATCGTATCTATGAAATCCCTTTTTGCCATGTAAAGTAACATATCCACAGGTTTCAGGGATAGGACAGCAACATCTTGGGAAGCCATTATTCTGCCTACTTCAAACTAAAATCGTATTTTGTGATTATTTTTCAAAAGAATAAACTTGACCAGGAGCAGTGGCTCATTCCTGTAATCCTAACACTTTGAGAGGGCAAGGTGAGTGGATTGCTGGAGGTCAGGAGTTAGGAGACCAGATTGGTCAAGTTGGCACAACCCCATCTCTACTAAACAAAAATACAAAAATTAGCTGGAATGGTGGTATGCCTATAATCCCAGCTACTTGAGAGGCTGAGGCAGGATAATCACTTGAATCTAGGAGACAGAGGTTGCAGTGAGCCAAGATCATACCATTGCACTCCAACCTGGGCAACAGAGTGAGACTCCATCTTACAACAAACAAAAAGAATACATTTATAAATTCAAACATTTTTCTATGTGATAGAAGCAGAAATCAGAAAGCATTATGACCACCCAAAAATCATAAAATCTTTAGTAGGACCAGTAGGTTAACATTTTTCCTATCGAGGGAGCTTTTCCTTGATGTATAAAGCTTTTCGTGTCCTTCGTAAAGACATGGATGAACCTGGAAACCATTCTCAGCAAACTGACATAGGAACAGAAAATCAAACACCACATGTTCTCACTCATAGGTGGGTGTTGAACAATGAAAACCATGGACACAGGGAAGGGAACATCACACACTGGGGTCTGTGGGGGGAAATAGGGGAGGGACAGCGGATGGTGGGGAGTTGGGGGGAGATAGCATGGGGAGAAATGCCAGATATAGGTGATGGGGAAGAAGGCAGCAAATTACACTGCCCTGTGTGTACCTATGCAACTATCTTGCATGTTCTTCACAGGTACCCCAAAACCTAAAATGCAATAAAATAAACAAATTAATTAAATAAAAAGAAAGCTCTTAAAGAATCACTGAAAGCTTTGGAAGGCTTCTTTCTAAAAATAATATTTTAGAAAAATTCTTTCCAAAAAATCCAGTCATTGTATTTTGGGCAAAATATTAGAAGTATGAGAAGCCAGAGTGTGAGAACTGAGTTAATATTCTCATGACCATGAATACTTGGCAGCCAGTATTGTGGCTGAAAATGCATTTAGAATGTTAATGTATTTCCATAGTATTTCAGATTGAGGATTCTGAAGGAAACTTAATTGCAAATTAAAAATAGAGAATCTGTAGGAATAAGTTACCTTTCTTACAACTTTCTGTACAATATCAAATCAAGTAGAGCAAGAGGTGGTTCCTACTTTACAAAGTTTGTCTCAGAAGGATGATTTTATTTACTACTTTTGCCCTGCAAATATTATGCTTCAAAGGAAGCTCTAACAACTGGCTGTGTTACCGCTGAGGTCGGTGTCTCTTGTGGTACTCACTTCATGCTCTGTCATTAGGTAAGTGACATGCAAAGGTGGCTTCCTCTAAGTTCCTAAGACACAGGTATTCATATTTAACTTCTGCAGAGGAACACCAGAGCAACACAGAAAGGTCTGCATTTGGTGTATGTCTTCCCGTCCATTCTTAAGAGAAAGTGACATAGGCTTACTGTTTATCAAGAGTATTTGACACTCATGAGTATCCTTACAGAAAGTTTAGAACCTTTCTATAAGTCTTTGCTTTTTACTTTCCAGAAACTTCCAATTCACTAAACTATCAATTTCTTTTACTACTATGTGTTATTTTAAGGGTGTTTTATTCCTATTATAGTCTCAGAAGGCCCATCAACCCTGTCTTCTGTCCATCAGTCACTTCATTCACCCTTAGGGTTTGACTCTTCACAGATTCCTGGATATCTCCCTCCAGAGGGATAGCTCTTCTGTTGCTAATGACTAGCATGAGGGTTGATAAGCAGTGACAGTGAAATTAACATTCATTAACCACATGAATGTGAGCGACTCTTTGGATCAGACTTCTCCAAGGGCTCTGCCCCACCTTCCAGATTAAGTCTGAAATGCCTATCTTGGCATTCAGGGTCCACCCAGTCCACTTTTCCTGGCTAATTTTCCATGTCTCTCCTATGTTAACCCCGCATCCTCACCAAATGGAGTGTTTCTCATTCCTGGAATCCCTAGGATAAATTACATTTACTTGCCTGCTTTGGTGTATTTGTTCATGCCATTCCCCTTCCTCTATTGATCATAGTTCTGCTGTAATTTTGTTGTAATTATCGGGAACCAAAGAAGCATGACCCTTTCTTCTCATACAAGGTTTAGATCACTTTAGAAATAAGGTGCTGGTAGAAAAAAGCTGGCTATGAAAATGTCTGCTTTATTACAATAGAAGCTATTTGAAAGCTGTGCTGAGATCTACCTACAATCTAAGCATACTGCTAATACTACTCCCCACCCAAAAACTGAACTCCCATTCTGTGGAAGTCTCCCCTGGCAAAGGAAGAGGCTGCCCCAGGAAGTTTCCCATGTGGAAGATGGGAGAAAACCGCTTCTGCACAGCCTGAAATAGAGAACGTAGGTGTTGCCTCTCTGATGGGGTTTAGTTTCATCTTCTAATTTCACAAAATAGACGAGTCATTCTCTGCCCCTCTTCACTCCCCAGGATCAGTGAATGTGAAGGTGGGGGTTAGGGTGGGAGTGAGAGGAATATAGAGAGGCCTAAAGTCACCTTGGCTAAGGTCCCTCCATGTGGAAACATGAGACCAGGCACTTTATGAGGCTTTCTTGAATGTTTATCTATAAAAAATGATTTTTCTTCCCTTTGTGCTTCCAAGTTTGTAGGTTATATCCCCCATGCAGAACTGAGAGAGTGGTTCAGCTACTGAATACCATCTGTTAGTCTGTTCCACCTACTGTAACAAAATATCACAAACTACATGGCTTAAAATAATAGAACTTTATTTCCTACAGTTTTAGAAGCTGGGCAGTCCAAGATCAAGGTACTGGCAGGTTTTGATGAGGGTCTCCTACTTTCTGGATCATAGATGACACTCTCTTGCAAGGGTGCTCATGTAGCAGAAGGGGCACAAGGGGTCTCTCTCAGGCCTTTTATAAGGGCGCTGATCCCACTTGTGGCTCTACCCTCATGACCTAATCACCTCCCCACTTCTTACCATCAGTCTAGGGGATTAGGATTTCAACATAGGAACTTGGAGGAGACACAAGTATTCACACCATAGCATACACTTGTTGGTTTTTTATTTCTGATTTTAATTGGTGCTTAAAGGAATATCTAGATATTCCTAATAACTATTATCCACACCTTCCACCAATATTTTCAATAAATGCCTGGGGAACAGAAAATGAATGAATTAAAGTATCTACCCATAATAGCTTAGAAAAAGACCTCAAATTTGCACCCTCCTTTTTATTCACAATATTATTTTCACATACAATATTTAGAATTATTACCAAAAGCTGTAGCAGAGACTATAAGTTAAAAAAAAAATTCAAGGGACTATATTAGAATTAAACAGTAAAATGGTAGAAACAAATGGCTTGGTGGGATAAGGAACACAAAACGTTTATTTACATATTCTAGTTCTACAAATTTGCCACCTCCACATTTTGGGGGGAAAATGTTTGAAAGAATGCCTTTTTAAATCCATTGAGAAACATAGATAACTGATGATTTGCCCATACTCAAACTTCAAATTTCCTGGCCCGGCAAAAAAGACCTACTACAAAGTGATAGTTCATTGAAGACAAGAAAAAATCTTACTCTGCCTTATTCATATGCCTGGGAATACAATGTATTTGAAACATATTTCTAAATGAATAACAAACTCGTGAGCCAACACAATCAAATAAATTCATTTTCATACTAGTTATGTGTTACAGAGTAGCAAATTACTCCAGATTTCAGTAGCCTAAAGGAAGAAACTCATTATTTCACAGTGTCTGTGGGTCAAGATTTCAGGCACAGCTTAGCTGAGTGCCTGTGGCCTGGGTCTCTCACAGTCAAGATGCAATAAAGATGTTGATGCCAGTGAAGGCCGCCCTGATCATAAGGCCCAAGTGGGTAAAGATCACTTCCAAAGTCATTCAATTGCTGCTGGCAGGTCTCAGCTCTTTGCTAGTCATTGACAGGGCACATCCATTCTTTCCCAAGTAGCTTCGTCATGGAGCTGACCACATGGCATCCTGGTTCACCAAGAGGGAGTGCTCTCAGACAGACAGGCAGACACACACACACACACACACACACACACACAGAGAGAGAGAGAGAGAGAGAGAGAGAGAGAGAGAGAGAGAGAGAGAATGCACAAAATGGAAACCACAGTCTTGTAATAACCTAATCATGGAAATGACATCTCATCCCTCACAGTATTATATTCTTCAGGAGCAAGTCACTAGGTCCAGAAAGTCTCAAAGGGAGGGGATTATATAAAGGCATGAGTGCCAGGAGTTGGAGATCGTTTGGGGTCATTGTAGAAGCTTGCCTACACATCCTTCTTTTGCTCTTTGTATGGATAAGTTCTGTGCATTTCTGGAGACAGCTGAAGAACTTCCCCTTCCAGGAAGCTCTCTACACGCAGCTGAGCCTCCTCCTCTTTCCATCTGCAGCACCCTGGGTGTCCCGTGTCAGGGCTTCCTGAACTGCACAGGTGCCTGTGAGCACCTGTCCCCTGTGTCTCCCTCTTCAGGCTCTTACTCCTCAGCAGCCAGGTCCCTGTCTCATTTAAAGTCCCGTGCCTAGCTCACCACACAGACCATGTGCTTCATACAGATTTCTCGTATGGAGCTATAAATTATAATTGAACATAACAGACTTCCATTCAGATTACCTCCAGAAAACAAATACTGCAACTAATCTCACTCACTTGCCCCTAATACTCCTCTGCAATATTTAAGTACTGAGGTCAAGCATTTTCCTCAGTTTGGGAACTTGATATTTAATGAAATATTGTATGAGTCTGTTGAAATCGCTTACCTCAGCTGCAGTTCCACCGATGACTCCGGGATGTGTGAAATCGCTCTCTTATTCTTCACAGATATAACTTCGGGTCAGACTCTCATACAACTGCACACATGGTAGCTCTGCTCCACTCACACCTTGTCTACAGCCTAGATGTTTGCAAATAACACTTTGGTTTTTATTTAAATATCCCTGTGCTATTACTGTATAGGCCTACTGCTTAGTTCAGTTGAAAAACAGCATGGCTCTGTGGTTATATGCCAGCACACCTGGCACTGTACTGTTATATGCTGGCACACTCACAGAAAACTAAAATATAATTTCAGGCGTGGGAGACAAAGAGACACACCTCATCAACTAGATTTGGCACTGTGACAAGAACTTACTTAGAGGAGCATGGTCCTCTTCTAATTCAGGGACCCTGGAGGGGTGTGTAATTAACGTTCAGGTCAGCACACCCAATGCAACACACATACTCTGTGCAGAAGGTAAATTGAAAACTCTGGTTGAGGGTCTCAGTGGACCTCAAAGCAGTCATGACATTTCCTTTTAAGTTAATGCAACATAGGAGTTCAAATTCTACATTCATCCTCCACAGTGAGTCCCCAGGAGAGGGACCAGAGAATGGAGTAAAAACAGAGGGAGAGAAACCACAGCTCTAATGGCCACAGTGACACCAGTGCCCGTAGAAGCCTGAGTTATACAATAACTTGTATTGGTTCAATTTCTACTGAATTATTTTCACAATGAAGAATGACTCCAAGCACTTATGCACAGGTAAAGCCTAGAAAGTGAAACAACTGCTTGTTACATCTTGTTAGCAGGCAGAGAAAGGATGGTGAAATCAGCTGTTGGTGAAATTCTGACAGCAGGGAAAGCCGGGGGCTGGCATTTCTGGCAGGCGTGAGAGCCACAAACAGGAGACGGAATACGTCGAGAGACAATCTAGCCTTATTCTTAATTTCTACCTAACATATGTGTTTTGACATAACATTCTTATACATCTTTAAGTTGAGAATCAGGAACATATCTTTGTTATAATAATATTTTCGATGTCAAAGAAACAGAGAGCGTATGCTGTCTTAGGAATTCTAAATAACAAATGACGTGTTTGTCTGCATAGCAGAGATGAGGAGAGACAGAGATAGAGGCAAATATAAGGAGAGCAAAGCAAAGCAACTCTCAAAGGTCTTCATTCATGTTCTAAGTGGGCAAAGACAAGGAGAGATGGAGGTAGAGACAAATAGAAGAAGCGCTATGCAAACCAGTACTCAAAGGCCTTAAACCGTATTCTAAGTGGGTAACATGTCACATGTGAAAGAAATGAGATAGCAGATGCTTGTGGGAACTACAAATAGGCATTTCCAGAGCATAGAAGGAATGGGCACCAGGTATAGTTGAATGGGCGGGCATAAGCTAGTGATAAAATATTGAATGTCTTAAACCCAAGTCCTTGAACTTTATTCCGGAAGATTTTGATTTAGTAGGGCTGTACTTCTTAACATAAGAAGGGAAGATGATGTTAAGAGTTATACATCTGAAGAAAAGAAATTCTCTAGGATCAAGTTACTTCAGTAAACTTATTTACAAACTGTATTAATATTACAACTCTTTAATATTCCGATATGTTCCTAGTTTCCTAAATTTATTTTTCAACAGAAACTTTTTATGGGGGAGCAGGGATTATGGGATCTCAAGGAATCAGTAGGCCATAGAACATGTTTTAGAAAATACTGTCAGGCCAGGCACAGTGCTTACGCCTGTGTTCCCAGCCCTATGGGAAGCGGAGGCAGGCAGATCACTTGAAGTCAGGAATTCAAGCAGCCTGTCCAACATGGTGAAACCCCATCTGTACTAAAATACAAAAATTGCTGGACGTGGTGGTGGACGCCTGTAATACCAGCTACTCGAGAGGCTGAGGCAGGAGAATTCCTTGAACATGAGAGGAGCATGTTGGAGTAAGCAGAGATCACGCTACTGCACTCCAGCCTGGGCAGCAGAGTGAGACTGCATCTCAAAAAGAAAGAAAGAAAGAAAAATAAAATATTGTTGTTGAAAAACATTGCAGGAATGCCTGAATCCTTGGCATTTTTTAAAAATCTAATTCCCACTGTGACTTTGGGGTAAATAAATTCATTTGTTTGGGCTTCCTCTTTTTTCGTGTGGACTAAGGAGAAAGAAGAAAATTAAGCAGTCTCTGGAATCCCTTCTAGCTGTAATATTCTACTAGTCTGTGGAAAATATGCTATTATCAGCCTGTCTGAATATAGATATAAAGCTTGAGGTAAAGTTTTACTCATGAGGATTGAATCAGTGACAAGTTGCCTATTTAAGAAGAAATATACAATCAACTCGAACACTCTAATAATGGTTTAGTGCTCATTGCTTGAAGGAATGATTCTTAACAAGGTCCTGATTTTAAAGGCTAATGTTCATTTTTTTGCCTGAACCACATATAAGAACTAGAACCTGGAGTATCTAGGTCAATAGGTTCTAAAACATATTTCAGTACATGCTCACCAAATCAATTAGGCTTTTTAAGTGAAAATGAAAACGTCTTTGAGTTCAGGCCTAGGCTAGCTGGGAAAGATGGAAGAATCATGTGCTCATTACTAGTCAGCTTCCACCGTATGTCAAGTGTTAAAGAGTAAAGACATTTCCAAATAACTTGGGGTTTGGGGACTTTGGCTCATCTGTACTTGCCTTTATTTCCTTAGAATATAAGCCATGGATTACGTTTTTTCTCTTATTTAGGCACCACTCACTATTGAGACAATAGAACACTTTTGATTTCCATGAATTATGCAAGACAGGTTTTTTGTTGTTTTTTTTTTTTCTTTCACATTTTATAAATTAGAAAACCAAGGTTCAGAAATCTTACAGAGCACACCTGAGGTCCTAAAGAGTGAAAAGCTGCAAAACTGGAAATGCAACTTAAGTCTTCTCAATATGTGCACCATTATACCTCATTTTCTAAAAGATAGCATTTCTCAAGAAAATGTATATATACTGTATGAAAGTCCCTGTAAATAATGCAGGTGCTCATTGAATTTTTAAAATGTGTTCTAAAACTCTTGTCAAAATAATGCAGTTAGTTTTTACCAAGTTGGTAGCCACATTACATAGCAGAATTTAAATGATAATGGCTTCAATGTTCTTACTCTTTGGTACCAGCTGGGACCAGGCAGGCACACCAGTGAGGGGCAGATGTGAGCCATGCAACTATCTCTTAGGAAGCCCTTTTTACAAAAGGAAAGTTGGCTTCTGTCATAGTTTTGATTCTTCTCAAGGCAGATTCTGAGATTAAGACCCAGGCTGGCCTGGGACTAGGAGGAGGATTATTGGGGAGGTTACCCTGGAAAGCCCAAGTGAAGTAGTGAAGATAACAAGACAGAAATGGAGGGGGGAAAAGTGCATTGATATGGAGAAACTGCTGCTATCAATTGAGCTCAATTCCACTGGAGAGTCTCTGAGAAACCTTTTGGTATGTGTGGATACCAGGGCATTATTCACTGATTTTTGTCCTGCATTGGTTCAGGGTGGACTCAGGATATTGACTTTCACACACCACCTGTGTGTGGCCAGGCAGGCTCCCTTTAAGCCCAAGAAAGTCCATGGAGAGACAGAAGTGCCTGAGGTAGGCAGTCTGTCATTTTATTTGAAATAGTCAAACTCAATTGTAGCTGAACTCAGAACATTTAGTGGAGAAGAATACATAAAGTTATAGTTCCTCATTCTCAGGGATCACGGCCATAAGGCAAACTGCATTGGTTGGGGTAGTTTGGGATGCCAGTAAGTGTGATATTTTCTGTGCTAAGGCCCACTTTGATTTGTTTTCTAAGGATTCAGGTGTCTCATTGCACAAGAGGCCAGAGGGGGGCTCAGAAAGGATGCAGAGCATGAACAGCATCTCACTCATTCTGTCTCTCATTTGGCCTCCCTCAGTGTGCCATCTTTCACTCTCTCCTTTATGCACAACACACACACACACACAAAAAAAAAAAAAAAAAAACCACAGGCACACACATACATTAATATTGTGCTCACACACAGACTAGCTTTTTCTTTTTTTCTTGTACATCTTATGTGTTCCTAGTTTAATCATGGGACAAATGGCCTCTCTCTTCTTGTAACAGTTTTATATTCCTGGTCAAGGGAGCCAGGTTGGCCCACACATAGGAGGGAACAGTGGAAGTAGGATGTGTAATGCCCACAAGCACAGGCATTGGGGGAGAGCCCAGGGGTTGATTCCATATGTAAATCCATTATAACACCAATCAGAACACGTCCGTGTTCTATTAGATAACCAAAGGGAGAGGTAAGTAGGAGGTAAATAATATCTTTTATAATTTTTAAAATGACATCCAGTAGATGAGCTAAGAACATATACAGTACAGTAGCCACTGGGCAACCATTAGAAAAACAGAGGGAAAGAGCCAGGTCATGGGGATGAAACCATCTTAAAAAATAGCAAATGGAATAATGTGTAACAAAGTTGTGCTAATCATAGAATGGAAAAGATACATGTCCATTTTAGAATCAAACAGCACAGAAAATATGTGAGTATATCAGCACCATCTATCTACATTATACTCTTGAGAGCTGGTAGATTCTGAGTTTAACAGCACCATATCATGAAAAATGGTACTGGAGAATTTCAGTTGTTTTTATACCATGGGCTTCAGTGAGAAAGTCAGCTTTCTCATTCCCAATAGAAATAAAGATTAGCAAATATATTTAATATTTATATCTGTTCTGGTGACTCATTTTGGCTTTTGAAAGTGAACTCCAGCATAAAAAGATAGAAATCTTCCCCTTTTCCTTCCTTTCATTGTTCATTCATTTTTTCATCCATTTCTTCATATTACCATATTATAGGCACTGTGCCACACTCTCTGTATGAGCACTTGACACTAGAAACAAGGACTTTGCCCTCTTGGCTATGATCACGAGGCTATAACATAACATTGTGGCTTTTTAAGAGAACTATTTTCATCACAGCCTATTTCAGAGCAAAGTAACATGCTATGTTTTTTGGTTTCTGGGTTGTTGTTGTTGTTGTTTTAAGTCAAGCTACAATGGTGATGTTACCAACTTCTTTCAAAGCACAGGCCAGGGAATCAAGGGCATTGAGGCTTAATAAAATAAAAGCAAAGTATATTTGTATATTTTTCATGTGTTAGGACTGTAAATTTCCAGAAAATAAACATTTAATGCACAGGCAATTTTATCATTAGAGATTTCAAAGGAGACATATCTTTATCACTGTCAACAGAGCTGGATAAAAAGATATTATCTGACTATGTCCATAATGTTCCATTATGTTCTCAAACATGGAAAAATTATTCCAGTTGCAAGGAATCGTAGGATTCCCCCAGCTGTGATAGGGTCCCACTCTAATAAGAGTTTAGCTATCTCTCTGGCTATTAGTGTTTGTTTATTCCAGAAAGGTCCAGAATGTTATTTTGAATATTCAGTGTGTTATTAATAATCATGGGGATGGTGGTGATAGTAGTAGAAATGAAAAAAATAACATCTGTATTAGTCTGTTTTCACACTGCTGATAAAGACATAACTGAGACTGGGAAGAAAAAGAGGTTTCATTGGACATACACTTCTATGTGGCTGGGGAGGCCTCAATCATGATGGAAGGTGGAAGGCACTTCTTACATGGCAGCAGCAAGAGAAAATGAGGAAGAAGCAAAATCAGAAACCCCTGATGAACTCGTCAGATCTCTTGAGACTTACTCACTTCCACAGGAATAACAGTGGAAAGATCAGCCCCCATGATTCAGTTACCTCCCGCTGAGTCCCTCTCACAACACATGGGAATTCTGAGAGATACAATTCAAGTTGAGATTTGGGTGAGGACACAGCCAAATCATATCATTCCACCCCTGGCTTCTCCAAATCTGATGTCCTCACAATTCAAAACCAATCATGCCTTCTCAACAGTCCCCAAAGTCTTAACTCATTTCACCATGAACCCAAAAGTCCATAGTCCAAAGTCTCATCTGAGACAAGGAAAGTTCTTTCCATCTATGAGCCTACAAAATCAAAAGCAAGCTAGTTACTTCCTAGATCCAATGGGGGTTACAGGTGTTGGGTAAATACATCCATTCCAAATGGGAGAAATTGGTCAAAACAAAGGAGTTACAGGGACCATGCAATCTGAAATCCAGTGGGGAAGTCAAATTTTAAAGCTCCAAATTGATCTCCTTTGACTCCAGATATGATATCCAGGTCAGGCTGATGCAAGAGGTTGGTTCCCATGGTCTTGGGCAGCTCTGCCCCTGTGGCTTTACAGGATACAGCTTCCTTCCTGGCTGCTTTCATGGGCTGGCATTGAGCGTCTGTAGCTTTTCCAAGTGCAAGGTGCAAGCTGTTGGTGGATCTACAGTTCTGGGGTTTGGATAATGGTGGCCCTCTTCTCACAGCTCCACTAGGCAGTGCCCCAGTGGGGACTCTGTGTGGGGGCTGCAACCCCACATTTCCCTTCCACGCTGCCCCAGCAGAGGTTCTCCATGAGGGCCCTGCCCCTGCAGAAAACTTCTGCCTGTGAGCATCCAGGCATTTCCATACATCCTCTGAAATTTAGGCAGAGGTTCCCAAACCTCAATTCTTGACTTCTGTGCACCTGTAGGCTCAACACCATATGGAATCTGCCAAGGCTTGGAGCTTCCACCCTTTGAATCCATGGCCCAAGCTGTACATTGGCCCCTTTCAGCCATGGCTAGAGTGGCTGGTACACAAGACACCAAGTCCCTGGCTGCACACAGCATGGGGTCCCTGGGCCTGGCCCATGAAACCATTTCTTCCTCCTGGGCCTCCAGGACTGTGAAGGGAGGGCTGCTGTGAATGTCTCTGACATGGCCTGGAGATATTTTCCCATGGTCTTGGGGATTAACATTAGGCTCCTTGCTACCTATGCAAATTTCTGCAGCCAGCTTGAATTTCTCCCCAGAAGTTAAGTTTTTCTTTTCTGTCAGATAGTGAGGCTACAGATCTTGCAAACTTTTATACTCCCTTTATATAACTGAATGCCTTTAACAGTACCCAGATCACCTCTTGAATGCTTTGCTTTTTAGAAATTTATTCCACCAGATACCCTGACTCGACTCTTTCGGTTTAAAAGTTCCACAAATCTCTAGGGCAGGGGAAAAATGCCACCAGTCTCTTTATTAAACATAAGAAGAGTCACCTTTAATCCAGTTCCCAAAAAGTTCCTCATCTCCGTCTGAGACCACCTCAGCCTGGATTTTATTGTTCATATCACTATCAGCACTTTGGACAGATCCATTCAATAAGTCTCTAGGAGGTTCCAAACTTTCCCACATTTTCCTGTCTTCTTCTGAGCCCTCCAAATTGTTCCAGCCTCTGCCTGTTACCCAGTTCCAATGCCACTTCCAAATTTTCAGTTATCTTTTTATCAGTGCCTCACTCTACTGGTACCAATTTACTGTATTAGTCTGTTTTCATGCTAAACGAATTCATACTTTTCTGATAAAGTCATACCTGAGACTGGGAAGAAAAAGAGGTTTAATTGGGCTTACAGTTTCAGATGGCTGGGGAGGCCTCAGAATCACGGCGGAAGGTGAAAGACACTTCTCACATGGCAGCAGCAAGAGAAAATGAGGAAGCAAAAGTGGAAACCCCTGATAAGCCCAACAGATCTTTTGAGATTTATTCACTACCACGAGAGTAGTGCAGGAAAGACTGGCCCTCGTGATTCAACTTCTCCTCTTGTGTCCCTCTCAAAACATGGGGGATTCTGAAAGATACAATTCAAGTTGAGATTTGGGTGGTGACACAGCCTAACCATATCAGTATCTTTTACATTAAATAATACGATGCCTGAAGTAGCTACTCTTATACTGCCTCATTTATTTCTCGTAAGAACTCTGGGAGACAAAAAGCTATCACCTCTGTTTTAATGAGTAAACACAGGCTGAAAGAGTTCTGATGATATGTCAGAGAATATATAGATTATAATGACAAAGCTATAGCTAGAATTCAGTTTGTATTTGGGGAATGCTGTTTGGTTTTATTTTGATCTTAGAAAAGAAGAACTAAAAGTGATCATAAAAGATTTTATTCTTATTGTAAGTTCAAAGATAATGTTTATTCATTTCTAGGCCAAAATTTTTATGAACAATCAAATATTAGAGAAGGTTGTGAGTTTTTTGATGACCTGATTATGTTTATATAAGCACCTACCTTTTCTAAAGCTCATAAATATGAGACTTTTAGGTGAACTCTTCCCAGAACTGATTTCCATAAACTTAGTGAAAATGAGTAAGAATGAGCTGAAGGGACAAGTACTCATTGTATACACTCTTTTTTTTTTTCTTGAGACTGAGTCTCATTCTATTGCCAGGCTCTTGGCTGGAGTGCAGTGGCATGACCTCAGCTCACTGCAACCTCTGCCTCCCGGGTTGAAGCAATTCTCCTGCCTCAGCCTCCCAAGTAGCTGGGACTACATGCGCACACCACCATGCCCAGCTAATTTTTTTGTATTTTTGGTAGAGACAGGGTTTCACCATGTTGGCCAGGATGGTCTTGATTTCTTGACCTCGTGATCCGCCCGTCTTGGCCTCCCAAAGTGCTAGGATTACAGGCATGAGCCACCGCGCCCAGCCTCATTGTGTAAACTCTTTAGTGATGCAGAAATAAAAGTCGAATACCTATATTTATAAAGTTGAATCTTTTAAAGTCAGCTGACAGGTCAAAATGTGGATAACATTTTTAAGCTTCCTGCTTAAAAGAATAAGCTTTATTAAAATATATATATACTTATTTGGAGCCACGCACAATGGCTCATATGTGTAATCCCAGCTACTCAGGAGGCTGAGGCAAGAGGACAACTTGAGCCCAGGAGGCAACCGTGGGCAAGATAGTGAGAACCTATCTCAAAAAAAAAAAAAAAAAAAAAAAAAGAAGCTTACTTTTTACTTCATTGTGTTAGTGATACAAGACCAACAAGGCATTGGTAAGAGTAGTTATAATTATACTCACAGTCATATACTGGCTTCAGTTGTACTAGCAACAGCAAACATTGAAGACATGCTAAGTATGCAATAAGTGTGAACTATTAATAAACGAAACCATTAGAACTAGTATTAACCCGTTTCATTCTTACCATCCTTTAGAGATGAAGAATCAGAGACTGAGAGAGCTTAATAACACTGCTATTCAGTTAGCAAGCTATTCCATGGTTTAAAGAGATCAGTATTGCCTTTAACTTTCTGGCTTTTAGAATTAAGCAATTCTCTGTCAACATGGAGGCTCAGCCTCATTTGGGGGCATCGTGTAAGCCAGTGGTTTTCAACCTGGAGTGATTCTGATCCCCAGGGGACATTTGGCAATGCCTGGAGACATTTGTGATTGTCTAATTGGGTGGGGGTTTCTCCAATATCTAATGGTAGAGGCCAGTGACACTGGCGAACATCCCACAAAGCACTGAAGAGCCCCTGACAAAGAATTTCCCAGTCCCAAATGTCAAGGGTGCTGAGGTTGAGAAACCTTGTTATAGGCCTGTAAGACTGAATATTAGTGAAAATGTTTGTTTAAATCAGTTGGCATGGTGCCCCATGGAATTATATTTCTTAAGAAGATAGAGCTCAGTTTCCTCTGCTGAAGCCTCCTTAGGATGCAGAAGAATGCACCAGTAGTACCCCTATATGGAACAGGATAGGGCAATCATACTATTCTGAATGCCAAGGGGACTTTCAGATTGATGAAGCCACCGCGCCCAGCCTCATTGTGTAAATGAGGTTTTGTAAAGTGACTGACACATTTAAGAGTTCCCAAGAAAATTACTAAAACCTGAGTCTTTTGCAGGTATGTAAAACCTATGAATTTCATAAAAATTAAGCCTTTATTTCAAAGACAGGGCTTTTAAAGTTTAAAGTGGCTTTCAGGTGGAGAAAGAACTAGGAATCAAAATTTCAAAGGGCAGTAAAAACAAGTGATAATTTCCTTGGACTCTCACAATCAGGATGAAGCAGGATAGTGATGAGAGTTTGGCACTTCTATTTACACCTTGCAATGTATCAAGTGCCTCTCTCTGACTTCTCTCCCTTACACTAAAGTAGATGTCCAACGACCTCAGACACATACAGTATGGACAAGTATTTCCCCTCACTTGCATAAATTCAAGTGGTACCAGTCGTGTGGAGACAGAAGTCCCAGTTGACACAAGGAAGCTGGGGTCTGAGGCCTGACTCTTCTGTCATTTTGGTGCCCCTTCCCACCTCCCCACACCCCACTCCAATGTGTGGCATAATCCAGAGGGTTATTAAATATTGAACTAAAGCTTGACAAAGATCTGATAACAATAGGTGGCCACCAGCTTTGTCAAAATCAACTAGTTAAAAGGTAGAAATTAAATGTTACAGTGGAAAAATACTTAGAGAATGAAAACTTCCTAAAATCTAAGATGTCTGCTGTTAAATGATCATTCAGGTTCTTCTAGGTTCTTGCTTTTGGATGAATAAAGGCCTTTTTCTTCCTCTAAAATTCTTGTCTTATGAATGTGTAAAGGAGATCAATGTTTTGGAAATATCTCCATGTGCTTGGCTCCTCTGTGTCTCTGTGTAGGACTTTATCCCCATTCAAGCCAAGCTTCCATCTGTGGGTGGAAGATGGGGAGGAGGCGAGGACTGCAAAGGTCACAATAATAATGCAAATATATACCAGGCATGGTGGCTCGCGCCTGTAATCCCAGCACTTTGGAAGGCCAAGGCGAGTAGATCATGATGTCGGGAGTTCGAGCCCAGCCTGACCAACATGGTGAAACCACATCTCCACTAAAAATACAAAAATTAGCTGGGTGTGGTGGCGGGTGCCTGTAATCCCAGCTACTCAGGAGGCTGAGGCAGGAGAATCACTTGTACCCGGGAGGCAGAGGTTGCAGTGAGCCGAGATTGCACCACTGCACTCCAGCCTGGGTGGCAGAGAGAGACTCTGTCTCCAAAAAAAGAATGCAAATATGGTAGTAATAACAGGCTAATATTCACCCTCTGTCAGCAAAAATGGGCTTCCCCAGTCTGCAGCAATGTACTGGAACAGACTGACAGACAGGCCTTGCCAAGAAAAAGGGATTTACTAAATTCCTTTATATTCCCATTTAACATATCAAGAAGCAGACACGGTATCCTTGATCATATTGCATTTCCCAACAAGGAGGTTAGAACCAGACGGGAGGAAGAGAGAAATCCACACATACTCACCCAGCAGGGGAAGAAACAAATCTCTGAAACGCTGAACATTTATATGACTCATCCTGGCAGGAACAAAGCTACCCAAGACAACTTTTAAAATTATTGCATCCACTAAATTTACCAAATGAGTCTAAAATTGCATGTCTCTTTTCCCAGTATTTTAAAATCAACTCCTCCTTTGAAACATCTCTCCAGTTACTCTTTATCTATCTATCTATCTATCTATCTATCTATCTATCTATCTATCTATCTATATACATTCATGGATATTTTCATTCATGTATTCATCCAACAAATATTTATTGAGCATCTACCATACACAGGGTGGTGACATTGCACCAGTGAGTAGGTACAGATAAAGTTCCTGCCCCCTTAAAACTTACTTTTTCGTTGAAGAGAAACAAAAAACACAAGTAAATATCATTTCCGGCTGTGATAAATTTTACGAAGAGAAACAAACAAGGACTTCCTGGTCCTCGTGCTCACTCCCTTACAACAGTTTTGAAAGACACCAAAGGGACAGAGAGGAGTCAGGCCCCAGAACCCAGCTGCCTTGTACCCACTGGGACTTCTGTCTCCAAATTCATGGTGCCTCCTGAAATAGCTGTCCACAGTGTGTGTGTCTGAAATCTTTGGAAATCTATTTCAGTGGGAGGGAGAGGAGTCCTGGAGAGGCCTCTGCGTTTCAGGGTGGCGAGAGCAGTGCCAATGGGTAGTGTTCTCTGACTTCCTAATGCACTTCCCTCTCTGCCGGTAGACTGAAGTTTTTCAATAGCTGCCTGAAGCAGTCACTTTCTTTTTCAAGACCCACCACTGCTCATATTGCCTGATGGTACCTTCCAGGCCTTGAACATAGCTTCAAATAACATGTTTAACCTATGCCTGGCCATAAAGCCTTCCCTGTCACCACGTCAACTCCTCTAAAGTCACATAAAAATCTCAGTTCTCTGTCCTCACATCTAAGAATGCACACTCCTCTGTCTTCTCTATCTTTCTAAATCTGACCCTTTTAAGATTCAACCAGTGTCCTGCCTGCTGTATTCCATTCAACACCCAGACCACAGTGATATCTCCTTTATCTAATGTTTCACAATACAGTTTAGCACTTTATGGACTCCCAAATTTGGAAAGAACCATGCTGCCCTTTTAGTCTAGTCTCAAACACAATGTGAGTAACACAGTTATAACCTTTCTAATAGGTAGTCTCAGCCTTTCACACTCTCTCCTAATGTTTTTCAAATAAGTACATTTAAAAAATTACAAATACACAGTGGTAAATTATTTTGATTATTCTATTACTTAAGCATTCATAATCATAAAACTATGAATAAATCTGTGTGCTTAGAACTCTTATATAATCATAAAAGAAAACAAACAAAAATTAAATTCAAACCCAGTGACTAAATTAATTAATTCCAAATGATCAACATTAATTTAATGTGACATGTTATATTTAGCTAAAGCAAAGTACCTATTCTCAATGTAAATATGGTATTGGCTATTATCAAATGGAATATGTTATAATGGCACCTTACTTACCTACAAAAGCCATCTCTGTCATTTTTCTTAAATAAACTTTAAAAAAAAGTTGTAGCTTCTTACTAAAGAAATCTCCAATGCTGCTGGGCGCGGTGGCTCAAGCCTGTAATCCCAGCACTTTGGGAGGCTGAGGCGGGTGGATCACAAGGTCAAGAGATTGAGACCATCTTGGTCAACATGGTGAAACCCCGTCTCTACTAAAAATACAAAAATTAGTTGGGCATGGTGGCGCATGCCTGTAATCCCAGCTACTCGGGAGGCTGAGGCAGGAGAATTGTTTGAACCCAGGAGGCGGAGGTTGCGGTGAGCCAAGAATGCGCCATTGCACTCCAGCCTGGGTAACAAGAGCGAAACTCCGTCTTAAAAAAAAAAAAAAAAAAAAAGAAATCTCCAATGCTAACACGATACAAGTATGATTTAATTACAAGGTGATGATCTAGATCATGTGGACATTTCATCCAATTAAAACTTAAGTTGAAATACTTTACCCATTTTCAAAGAAGCACACACATCTTTTATCATATGCCTTTGTTTAATAAGGGTCCAGAAACCCATGTTATAAAGGTTTGTACTGATTCAGGTGTTTACACTTTGACTCTGATAATGGATCCTGTGTAAAATGTGTTGACGAAAAGGGCTATTTTTAACTTTTGTGCATTTTTCCTTATAATACCTAAAAATGCATATAGCACATGCTGGCTTTTAACTCAATATTCCTTGAATATGCTATTACTATGTATTATTACTTCTGATATGAATTTGAAAAAACATTTATTTACAGACCACTAAAAATCTCCCAGAAAGCTGAGTTAGTAGTTACCCTTTGATTCTGATCTTCTGGACAAATATTTGCACAGACTCCATGAAACCTTTTAGCAAACCTTTACTCACAATGATGCAAGTCAAATTTAAGACAGAAGAAACTAAACATTAATCAGTATAAGAATCTATAAGTCAAGGTGGTCTAAAAATCAAGCAATATTTTAAGAATGTTGAATAAAATGCTGTCGATGAATGAAAATTTCTTCTGTTGCAGACAATTATTTAAAGGGCACATCTTTTTAATACTATTTCCAGCTGTCTTCTAGAGTCATAGTAGCCCTGTTAAAAAATTAATAAACAAACAACAACAAAAAGCACATTAGGCTAAGTGCAGTGGCTCATGTCTGTAATTCCAATTCTTTGGAAGGCCAAGGAAGGAGGATCGCTTGAAGGCAGGAGTTTGAGACCAGCTGGGCAACATAGATCCTGTCTGCAAAAAAATAAAAATTTAGCCCATGAGGTGGCACACACCTGTAGTCCCAGCTACTCAGGAGTCTGAAACTGGAGGATCACTTGACCCCAGGAGGTCAACGCTCCAGTAAGCTGTGATCATGCCACTGTACTCCAGCATGGGGTCAACAGAGTTAGACTATCTCCAAAAAAAAAAGAAAAGAAAAGAAAAGAAATTGCCCTCCTATCTTTGAAATTTTTATAGTCACCTGTAATTTGGATGTTTCCCGGGGAGCACAGTAGAAACAAATTCAATAATCCTTAACTAAAAGGCCTGATATCGTGTTTATGCCAGATTTTTTCCTATTTTAACTGTTTTTCTCTACTTAGTTTCATCAGTTAAAGGTTTATTATTAATGGCGAAAAGCATTAGGACCCCTTGTAAGATGCTCCAGGGAGTGTTTTCAGCTCAGTGTAAGAAAAAAAAACATTGAACCATTTGTGCTCTTTGAAACTCTGTATTTTCCAAGATAGTCAGTTGTCTCTTAATGCAACAGCTTATACAGAGGCTGAATGATGCCAGCTTTGGGTTTACTGTTGTTTGTAGGTTACCTAGACTGTTAGTTGTGATTTTAGAATGTTTGTAAGAAGATAGGTCTGAATTAATACACCAATATGTTCTTATTTCAAAAGAATATATATATATATATCAAAAAAATGTAAGCTAAATTCCCATTTTTCTTTAGTATTCTCCATGTCTCTTTCATTTCCAGAGTAATGATCCTTGGAAAGATAATAGCTGGCATAGTAAGACCTGGTACTTACACAGCACTCAAATACAAGACTCTTTAAATGTTCATTCCTCACAAAACTCTGTGAGATAGGTAATAGTGCTATTCCCCTTCTACAGATAAGGGAACTGAGCCACTAAAGGTTAAGTGATGTGCTGATACTTACAAAGCTCGTAAACAGGAGAGTCATCCAGAGCCACAAAGTTCAGGCACTTAAACAGTGATGCTGTCCACTAGTACCTCGTGGAGAAGCCACTAGGATAGTCTCAGAATATTACTGGACTACTAAATAAACAAGATTCTCGAAAGCTGAATTACATTGTGTTTTTACCCCTGTCTTCATACATCTTTACATTTGTCCAGACCCGGAAAATAATGTCAGAAGAGCCTTAAAAGCCGAGTGTGATTGCTTAATGACTCCGATGCAGCGACACTATCAACTTCCAGCTGTAATCAAGAAGATCTTGAGATCCCTGGACCGAGTCAAAAACTTTTATTTCTTTGCATACCATGGACCATGGTGCAGGGCAGAATCATAACCCGAAGAATCACAGAATACAGTTTTAGACCTGGAAGCATTCTTAGGAATTGTTCATTCTTTCTTTGTTATTACAGAAAAATGAGGATACCGATTGCTACTGAGAGGATCATATTTTAAAACCATGCGATGGCTTTATAACTTCTCTTCTTGACTCCACTATTAACTCTCTCATGTCCAGGCTCATACCAGCCAAAGGAAATTTGTAATAATATTTGATCATCTCATTCTGCTTTTTAAACTCCCTCAAATGTTCCTCATTACTTTGAGACTTAATTAAAGTCCTTTGGTTAAAGCACCAGTTCTTTGGAAACCTGGTCCCTGATTGTCTGCAGTCTCATCACCTCCTACTTGCTCCTTTTGAAATCTGGACTCCAGTCACTCTGAGTATCATTCTGGACCACCCAGAGCATCACACTCTTACCTCCAAGCCCTTACACATGTCCTTCCTTCTACTTTTACAGCACTCCTTCTGGACTCTTCTGGCTGCCTCCACTTCATTTTCAGAATGCAGCTTAATACTTCCAAAGAAAGTCACCTCTAACCTCGAGGTCACATTTGTTTGGTTTAGTCATTCAAACTCCCAATTTTAAAAAGCCCGCCGATATTGTTTCCTAACCCATGACAGATATAAAAAGTAATTTATATTTCTGTGTGTTAAGATACAAGAAGAGCAATTAGAATTTGCACAATAGCAACATGACAACTCACGTAACAATAGATCATAAGGATTCACTGCTTATGACAAGGGAAAAAAGTCAATGAAACAAAGCTTTCTGGGATCATTTGGTAAAGGTGTCATATTGATGCAGCACAAAAACCTGAGTCAGCAAGAAATAGCAATTATATTTAATGTAGTATGATTAAGGAGGCAGAAAACTGCAATAACTTAGAATGATTTCCACTGAAGAGACTTAAAATAAAATGAGTTTTAGTGCTTATAGCAAAGAAAATTCCATTTTTGTTTAAGATCTACTTACTTTAAAGTCTTTATGATATAGGGGGAAGATGGTAACAGATAGAACACCCAAATTCTAATCTGGGAATTGGCACTAAGTTACTCACTTTGAGTGAGTAAACCATATGATATTTTGACTCTTAGTGTAATGTAGTGGCTAAGAACAGAGGCTATGGGCTCAAATCTGATTCTATTCCATTTCTTTTAAGCTCCACAGCCTTCTGTTACTTTAATTGCTCTAAGCTTTACTTTCCTCCTTTGAAAATGGAAAGAGTAATACCTACCTCATAGGATTACTATGAAAAACAGATGGCACAACACTTGCAAAACACTCAGTGTAGAATATGACACATGGAAAGAGCTCAAACAGCTGTTGTTGTTGTTGTTATAATTATTATAAGTATTTACAGTGAGGGAGATAGATTACATGCTCTCCAAGGTCTTCTCAAGCTCTAAAATTCTGTGGTTCCATGAACAGCTCGCTCCCAAATGATGTCAGATAAATGAGATCTCACTGTGTACTGGGCAACAAAATCAGTATAGCCAATTTTCAATTGTACCCAGTAAGGTAAGGTGAGCAGGGCATGAATTATTCAAAACTTTGGTTACACTCAATATATTTCTATTTGATCATGGAATGCATAGAACTATTTAAAAGAGTATTTTTAACCTTCTCATATTACGTTTAATGATGAAAATGAGTTTGGCCTTTCTGTGTTCACCAAGGGAAAAGAAATGGAGCAGTGCTGGCTTCTTTATATATGTGCCCCACTTAATCACTAGCGATTTAGGTGAAATCATCTAGAAACTGGATAATAAAACATTCAAACAGGATAATATAGTTTTGGCCCAGATAACAGGCGTGCCTATGAGTGAGAGCCAGCAGCACAGCATCTCTTCATGAAGGCTTTTTCAGAATTTTAGGTGGTTCATATATGCTTTGAAATTATAAGGGTGTGAAGATGATTATCAAGTGTTTTTCCACCTATATCTTAATTTTCAAAATAACCTTATCACAGCAGTGATGTGTAATGAGAGTTGCTGGGCACAATGGCTACAGTCCAATGCTATAATAATCTAATTAACTAAACTCCTCATTTATCATGTAAGTGCCTTCTCACCTACCGTATACTTCACCACTTAAAGTGATATCCTTTTCCTTTCTTCTTTTTTAAATGAAGAATTTGTTCAGGGAGACATTTGGATTGTTCAACAGTATTTTAAAAAGCTCTTAAAAAAAAAAGCACATAAGAAATTAAGAGTTCATGCTGGACAGCAGAAGTGACATCACCTGGGCAGGCAGAGCACCTGTTGAAATCTAAAACTCCACTTGCCGAAAAGCCATGTGACTTTGGCAAATTACTAAATCTCCCTGAGACTTAGTGTCTTTATGTGTAAGCTGGTAATAATCAGGAAATTAACTGAGAAGCTCTTGTGACCTAAATTTCAGGGCCTTTGATTTGTGTAGGGCATATATGTTCACATAGTCATATGTTTATGTTAAATTTACAGTGCTAAGATAGCTTCATTGTGACTAGCTAAGACCTCTGTGTCTTTCAGTATGGCTTTCTTCCATCACATGGCAAAGATCTTTGGAGAAACCCTGAACAGTTTCAGAAACACCAATGTCATGCTGAGGGAAAGTTGAAATCCATAAATGTTTGTTTAGTGACAGTATTTATGTCAAATGCACTAAATATGTGACAATATTTATGTCAAATGCACCCCCACTGCCCATGTTCAGACCTATGTATGTATTTGTATTTAAATATTTAAATTTTTTCTTAAAGATTCCAAAATGGCATTAAATTCAAGCACCAGAAGACCTAGATTTTTCTTTGGGGATAATAATACCTACCTTATACTATTTTTATGAAGATTAATGTGGAGTGTTTCCCTACTTTCCTTTTTCCCTCTGTTTTACCTTCTCATTCTTGTTCTGAACAATTATATGATAAGAAGGACATCCAGATTATCTAATTCAGAGGTTTTATCTTTTATTCACAAACATTTATATCCCCTCAAATAAAACCATAAGCATGATCTTGATGCATGTAATAAGCCAGTAATTGACAGGATTTATATGAAGCTTAACCCTCACTGTTGGGGGAATATCCATCTCTCATTTCTATAAATCTCCAAAGAACCATGCTGAGCCTCAGGATTCCATACATTCCATTTGAAAACCACTGACTTAAGTCAGTTCCCTCTGTTTGTAATGGAAACTAATTTCAGAGAGGCTAAGTAAACTCTTCCCTTCCCATTCTGTGTTCAATTGACAATATCTTTTCTGTAGGTTCATGATAGCAAACAACTGTTATTATTTATTAGTTTTAAACACAAAGCTACCTGTTTTTAACAAAACAATTCATAAATATTCTTCATGTCATGGAATATTTATTCCAAAGGGATTAAATCCTTAAATATAGGTGTTTCAAAACTGAGAGAAAACAACATGTACAAATGAGGCTTTGAGGTAACCTCTTACCAAAGCCATCAGAGAGCTATAAAAATCTGAAAATTTGTGTGTAAATGTACAACATATGATGTTGTTCTCCAAATAATAAATTGGCAAATTATGTTTGCAACAGTTTTGGTACATAGAAACTGCTCTTAGAAATTATGCACAGAACGATGACTCAGAAGCTCACAGAAGAGCACATCTCAATAGACCCAGCCAGGGAGCCTTCCAAAAAAAATTTCCAGCTCCCTGGTAGTGAGAGAAATGCAAATTAAGTATCAATGAGCTACCACTTCACATCCATCAGTGTGGCAAAAAATTAAAAGTGATAATAACTCCTGTTGGTGAGGATGAGTTAAAAGGGTACTTCCATCTATTTCTGGAAGAAATGAAACTTGTTATAAGCTTTCAGAAAGCAATTTTGAAATATCTTTTTCATAAAAAATGCAAGTCCTCTTTCCAGGGCTACAGTATGCCTTTTATGGGCCCTAGAAACTTGTGCCTGTGTGATCTTCTTTCTCTATTAATATTATATATATGATATGGTTCGGCTGTGTCTCCACCCAAATCTCATCTTGAATGGTAGCTCCCATAATTCCCACATGTGGGAGCTACATGTGGGAGGGACCCAGTGGGAGATAATTGAATCATGGGGGCAGTTTTCCCATACTATTCTCCTGGCAGTGAATACATCTCATGAGATCTGATGATTTTGTAAGGGCTTTCTGCTTTCATTTGCCTCTCAGTCTCTCTTGCCTGCCACCATATAAGATGTCCTTTTGCTTGCTTTATCTTCCTCCATGATTGTGAGCCTCCCTAGCCAAGTGGAACTGTGAGTTCATTAAACCTCTTTCCTTTATAAATTACCCAGTCTTGGGTATGTTTTTTTTAGCAGCCTGAGAATGAACTAATAATACACACACACACACACACACACACAGACTCACTCATAGACATATATATGTATGTATACATATACAGATAGAAAATGTGTTGGTGTAAAGTTGAATATAACTCAGACTGAATTTACTATTGGATTTATTATTTCTTCTAGTTTTAAAAAATTAAGATAAAAACATTCCCTGAATCTCTAATATCTTGTGGGCCCTGGGCACTATTCCTTTTCTGCTCAGCAAGATAAGTCCTAACTCTTCACTCAGAAGTCTGTCTACCGAAACCAGAGCTTCAGTGATGTTTGCTTTGAGCATTGTGGTAGTAGCAAAAACTGGACACAAAGTGAAAAGCTTCATTGGGCAACAATTGGATAAATTTGGCTAGTATGATACCATTTTAGAAAAATATTTAAGCCAGCACAACGTGTCTGTGTGTGAGTTGTCTGTGTTATCTATTGCAATCTAACAGGCCTCCCTAAAAATTAGGGAATTAAAGCAACAATCATTGTATTTGCCCATGATTCTAATAGGTTAGCAATCTGAAATAGGCTTTTCTGGATAATGCTCTGCTAGTCATCCCTGGGGTAATTCATGCAGCTGCATTCAAATGACAGCTCACCTGGAGGTAGGCAGTCTATGATGTCCATGTCCTTCCACACAAGTTTGATGGTTTGTCTGTTCCTCTGCTGGGCCATCTGCGGCCAGCAGACCAGACCAGATTTCTTCACATAGGTTTGAAAAACAAAGGCTTTTAAAACCTAAGGTTGCGTCACTGATATGGTTTGGCTGTGTTCCCCACCCAAATCTTATCTTAAATTGTAGCTTCCATAATTCCCATATGTTGTGGAGGGACACAGTGGGAAATAATTGAATCTTGGGGGACAGTTCCCCCATACTGTTCTCATGGTGTGAATAAGTCTCATAAGATCTGATGGTTTTATAAAGGGTTTATGCTTTCACTTGGCTCTCATTCTCTCTTGCTTGCCACCATATAAGATGTGACTTTCACCTTCTACCATAATTATGAAGCCTTCCCAGTGATGCTGAACTGTGAGTCAGTTAAACCTCCTTCCTTTATAAATTACTCAGTCTTGGGTATGTCTTTATTAACAGCATGAGAACGGACTAATACAATAACATTTGCTAATGTCTCTTTAATTAAAACGAGCCACAGGATCAGACCCAGAATCATGGTGGGAGGACTCATACAAGAGCACAGATGAGACGACGTATGATTCATTAAAGAACATTACTGTAAAAATCTGCCAATGTGTACAGTTGCATATTTACGTACACATTATCATGCTGATGTGATAAAGATTAAAAAGAAAGAAAATTGAACCATTAATAATTTTATTTGGATAGAGTGAAGTTACTGTTTAATAAGTCACTCATATATTAATTTATTAAAAGCTGTTTAGTGCTGAGTATTGAATAATCTTCTGGAAAGGGAGACATCAAGGGACAAGCCCACAACTGTGACTGTTTACTTAGTTATCGTAACACTACCTTTGGGGGATTAAAAAAAGTAGATGTGAACTTGTGCATTATAATTTCTTAGCCTGGGTTCTGCTTAAAGCAAAGCTTGAGACAAATGTTTTGCTACAGTTAAATAGTTAGTATAATTTGTGTGACCCCTTGGAGCTTGGGTGAAGTCAGTGTACAGGGAAAGGGGAAAAGCCAATACAGAAGTGCATTGTCGAATAGACTGTGGTCAGTTCAGTCTGGTGCTCAGTCTCAGGGGAGCTCCTTGAGGAACCCTATGAAATACATTACAGATCTTTCTGCCCAGGAGTACACATGGATGTAATTGATTCTCATCCCACTTTGGTCAAGTGACTCCAAGGGCATTGACTTTACCAGATTTTTGGCATATGCATGCATGAGGCCACATAAATTTCTGAGACTAACCCGGCTTTACAGCATCAATGAATCCTCACAGCAAGAAGCAAGAGCAACAGGGCAGATGCTGTATCTGTGAATAGCTAATGAAAACCTAGGGAAAACTGGTTACCACAGCAGTGGCTGCAGTAAGAAGTCGGGCCAAAAGGATATAAAGTAGTACACAAGAGGTGTCTGATGCAGCTCACCCCTTGCAGAACTGAGACTCCCTCATGTCTTCTCTCAAGTCTAATCTGTCATAAAGTCATGTTCAATCTCTGCAAAGTTTCAGTACAAAAGATTCATATAATAAATGATAATCCCTATTATTACAACTGAATCCAAGGCAATAACTGATATTATTCACCTTTTCCTTCAACTCATCCTAAGCCAGTATTTCAGTTGGTTGCTTTTCTGATGCAGTGACCAAGACTTTCATCTCCTGGAGATCAGAGTCCTTAGTTACCTTGCTCTTGACCAGCCACTAATGCTGCAGTTGCTCAGTCACCATTAACACTGAGCACAGAAGCAGCAACAAGTATTACATTCAATCCCCTGGGTTCCAAACATACTTCTCTCTGCCTGCTGTAAGGGGCAGCAGCCTGTCTCTCAGCATAATCCCAATCAGTTACCTCTGCCAGTCAAAGAAAGGAGTTCAACAGTAATTCCTTTCTTTGCTTCATGGTCCATTGGCATGAGGAGCTTTTTTGATCTTTATTTCTTCTAAACACACACACACACACACACACACACACACACACACACACACAAAACGGGATACATGTGCTGTGGTGGTTTGCTGCACCTATTGACCCATCCTCTAAGTTCCCTCCCCTCACCCTCAACCTCCAACAGGTCCTGGTGTGTGTTGTTTCACTCTCTTTGTCCATGTGTTCTCAATATTCAAATCTTACTTATGAGTGAGAATATGTGGTGTTTGGTTTTCTGTTCCTGTATTAGTTTGCTGAGGATGATGGCTTCCAGCTCCATCCATGCCCCTGGAAAGGATATGATCTCATTCTTTTTTATGACTGCATAGTATTCCATGGTGTATATGTACCACATTTTCTTTTCTTCTTCTTTTTTTTTTTAATTTTTATTGCATTATAGGTTTTGGGGTACATGTGCCGAATGTTCAAGATAGTTGCATAGGTACACAATGGCAGTGTGCTTTGCTGCCTTCCTCCCCTTCACGCACACTTGGCATTCATCCCCAGGCTATCCCTCCCCAGCCCCCCCACTGTCCCTCCCCCATTCCCCCCAATAGACCCCAGTGTATAGTACAGCGCCTCTCTGTATCCATGTGTTCTTATTTTTCTCACCCACCTATGAGTGAGTATATGTGGTATTTCTTTTTCTGTTCTTGTGTCAGTTTGCTGAGAATGATGTTCTCCAGATTCATCCATGTCCTTACAAAGGACACAAACTCATCATTTTTGATTACTGCATAATATTCCATGGTGTATATGTGCCACATTTTCCCAGTCCAGTCTATCATCGTTGGGCATTTGGGTTGGTTCCAGTTCTTTGCTATTGTAAACAGTGCTGCAATGAACATTCGTGTGCATGTGTCCTTATACTAGAACGATTTATAGTCCTTTGGATATATACCCAGTAATGGGATTGCTGGGTCAAATGGAATTTCTATTTCTAGGTCCCTGAGGGATCGCCACACTGTCTTCCACAATGGTTGAACTAATTTACACTCCCACCAACAGTGTAAGAGTGTTCCTATTTCTCCACATCCTCTCCAGCATCTGCTGTCTCCAGATTTTTTAATGATCGCCATTCTAACTGGAGTGAGATGGTTTCTCAATGTGGTTTTGATTTGCATCTCTCTAATGACCAGTGATGATGAGCATTTTTTCATGTTTGTTGGCCTCATGTATGTCTTCTTTTGTAAAGCGTCTGTTCATATCCTTTGCCCATTTTTGAATAGGCTTGTTTGTTTTTTTTCTGTAAATCTGTTTCAGTTCTTTGTAAATTCTGGATATCAGCCCTTTGTCAGATGTGTAAACTGCAAAGATTTTTTCCCATTCTGATGGTTGCCAATTCACTCTAGTGACTGTTTCTTTTGCCATGCAGAAGCTGTGGAGTTTGATTAGGTCCCATTTGTCTATTTTGGCTTTTGTTGCCAATGCTTTTGGTGTTTTATTCATGAAGTCCTTGCCTACTCCTATGTCCTGAATGGTTTTGCCTAGATTTTCTTCTAGGGTTTTTATGGTGTCAGGTCTTACGTTTAAGTCTTTAATCCATCTGGAGTTAATTTTAGTGTAAGGTGTCAGAAAGGGGTCCAGTTTCTGCTTTCTGCACATGGCTAGCCAGTTTTCCCAACACCATTTACTAAACAGGGAATCCTTTCTCCATTGCTTGTTTTTGTCTGGTTTATCAAAGATTATATGGTTGTAGATATGTTGTGTTGCCTCCGATGCTTCTGTTCTGTTCCATTGGTCTATATCCCTGTTTTGGTACCAGTACCATGCTGTTTTGATTACTGTAGCCTTGTAGTATAGTTTAAAGTCTGGTAGTGTGATGCCTCCCGCTGTGTTCTTTTTGCTTAGAATTGACTTGGCTATGTGGGCTCTTTTTTGGTTCCATATGAAATTCATGGTGGTTTTTTCCAGTTCTGTGAAGAAATTCAATGGTAGTTTGATGGGGATAGCATTGATTGTGTAAATTACTTTGGGCAGTATAGCCATTTTCATGATATTGATTCTTCCTAACCACGAACATGGAATGTTTCTCCATCTGTTTATGTCCTCTCTTATTTCGTTGAGCAGTGGTTTGTAGTTTTTCTTAAAGAGGTCCCTTACATTCCTTGTGAGTTGTATTCCTAGGTATTTTATTCTCTTTGTAGCAATTGTGAATGGCAGTTCGTTCTTGATTTGGTTCTCCTTAAGTCTGTTATTGGTGTATAGGAATGCTTGCGATTTTTGCACATTGATTTTATATCCTGAGACTTTGCTGAAGTTGCTTATCAGTTGCAGGAGCTTTTGGGCTGAGGTGATGGGGTCTTCTAGGTATACTATCATGTCGTCTGCAAATAGAGACAATTTGGCTTCCACCTTTCCTAATTGAATACCTTTTATTTCTTTTTCTTGCCTGATTGCTCTGGCTAGAACTTCCAGTACTATGTAGAATAGGAGTGGTGAGAGAGGGCATCCTTGTCTAGTGCCGGATTTCAAAGGGAATGATTTCAGTTTTTGCTCATTAAGTATGATATTGGCTCTTGGTTTGTCGTAAATAGCTTTTATTACTTTGAGATATGTTCCATCAATACCAAGTTTATTGAGGGTTTTTAGCATAAAGGGCTGTTGAATTTTGTCAAATGCCTTCTCTGCGTCAATGGAGATAATCATGTGGTTTTTGTTTTTGCTTCTGTTTATGTGGTGAATTACATTTATAGACTTGTGTATGTTGAACCAGCCTTGCATCCTCAGGATGAATCCTACTTGATCATGATGGATAAGTTTTTTAATGTGCTGTTGCAATCGGTTTGCCAGTATTTTATTGAAGATTTTTGCATCTATGTTCATCATGGATATTGGCCTGAAGTTTTCTTTTCTTGTTGAGTCTCTGTCAGGTTTTGGTATCAGGATGATGTTGGTCTCATAAAATGATTTGGGAAGGGTTCCCTCTTTTTGGATTATTTGGAATAGTTTCAGAAGGAATGGTACCAGATCCTCTTTGTGTGTCTGGTAGAATTCAGCTGTGAACCCATCTGGACCTGGGCTTTTTTTGTGTGGTAGGCTCTTAATTGCTGCCTCAACTTCAGACCTTGTTATTGGTCTATTCATAGTTTCGGCTTCCTCCTGGTTTAGGCTTGGGAGGACACAGGCGTCCAGGAATTTATCCATTTCTTCCTGATTTACTAGTTTATGTGCATAGAGTTGTTTGTAGTATTCTCTGATGATGGTTTGAATTTCTGTGGAATCTGGTGATTTCTCCATTATCGTTATTTATTGCATCTATTTGGTTGTTCTCTCTTTTCTTTTTTATCAGTCTGGCTAGTGGTCTGTCTATTTTGTTGATCTTTTCGAAAAACCAGCTCTTAGATTTATTGATTTTTTGAAGGGTTTTTCTTGTCTCTATCTCCTTCAGTTCTGCTCTGATCTTAGTTATTTCTTGTCTTAGGCTAGGTTTTGAGTTTTTTTGATCTTGCTCCTGTAGCTCTTTCAATTTTGATGATAGGGTGTCAATTTTGGATCTCTCCACTCTTCTCATGTGGGCACTTATTGCTATATATTTTCCTCTACAGACTGCTTTAAATGTGTCCCAGAGATTCTGGTACGTTGTGTCTTCATTTTCGTTGGTTTCAAAGAACTTCTTTATTTCTGCCTTCATTTCATGGTTTATCCAATCAACATTCAAGAGCCAGTTGTTCAGTTTCCATGAAGCTGTGCAGTTCTGAGTTATTTTCTGAATTCTGAGTTCCAACTTGATTGCACTATGGTCTGAGAGACTGTTTGTTATGATTTCAGTTGTTTTGCATTTGCTGAGGAGTGCTTTACTTCCAATTATGTGGTCAATTTTGGAGTAGGTGTGATGTGGTGCTGAGAAGAATGTATATTCTGTGGATTTGGGGTGGAGAGTTCTGTAAATGTCTATCAGGTTTGTTTGTTCCAGGTCTGAGTTCAAGTCCTGGATATCCTTGTTAATTTTCTGTCTGGTTGATGTGTCTGCTATTGACAGTGGAGTGTTAAAGTCTCCCACTATTATTGTGTGGGAGTCTAAGTCTCTTTGTAAGTCATTAAGAACTTGCCTTATATATCTGGGTGCTCCTACATTGGGTCCATATATATTTAGAATCGTTAACTCTTCTTGTTGTATCGATCCTTTTACCATTATGTAATGACCCTCTTTGTCCCTTTTGATCTTTGTTGCTTTAAAGTCTATTTTATCAGAGACGAGAATTGCAACTCCTTCTTTTTTTTGCTCTCCATTTGCTTGGTAAATCTTCCTCCATCCTTTTATTTTGAGCCTTTGTGTATCTTTGCGTGTGAGGTGGGTTTCCTGGATACAGCACACCGATGGGTTTTGGTTTTTTATCCAATTTGCCAGTCTGTATCTTTTGATTGGTGCATTTAGCCCATTTACATTCAGGGTTAATATTGTTATGTGTGAATTTGATACTGCCATTTTGATGCTAGCTGGCTGTTTTGCCCGTTGGTTCATGTAGATTCTTCATTTTGTTGATGGTCTTTAGCATTTGGTATGCTTTTAGGATGGCTGGTACTGGTTGTTTCTTTCTATGTGTAGTGCCTCTTTCAGGAGCTCTTGTAAAGCAGGCCTAGTGGTGACAAAATCTCTGAGTACTTGCTTGTTCATGAAGGATTTTATTTTTCCTTCACTTATGAAGCTCAGTTTGGCTGGATATGAAATTCTGGGTTGAAAGTTCTTTTCTTTAAGGATGTTGAATATTGGCCCCCACTCTCTTCTGGCTTGTAGAGTCTCTGCCGAGAGATCTGCTGTGAGTCTGATGGGCTTCCCTTTGTGGGTGACCTGACCTTTCTCTCTGGCTGCCCTTAGTATTTTCTCCTTCATTTCAACCCTGGTGAATCTGACGATTATGTGCCTTGGGGTTGCTCTTCTTGTGGAGTATCTTTGTGGTGTTCTCTGTATTTCCTGGAGTTGAGTATTGACCTGTCTTGCTAGGTTGGGGAAATTTTCCTGGATAATATCCTGAAGAGTGTTTTCCAGCTTGGATTCATGCTCTTCATCATATTTTGGTACACCAATCAAACATAGGTTGGGTCTCTTCACATAGTCCCACATTTCTTGGAGATTTTGTTCATTCCTTTTTGTGCTTTTTTCTTTAATCTTGGTTTCTCATTTTATTTCATTGAGTTGATCTTCAACTTCTGATATTCTTTCTTCTGCTTGGTCAATTCGGCTGTTGAAACTTGTGCATGCTTCACGAAGTTCTCGTGTTGTGTTTTTCAGCTCCTTCAATTCATTCATATTCCTCTCTAAGTTGTCCATTCTTGTTATCAATTCCTTGAATCTTTTTTCAAATCTTTTTTCAAGGTTCTTAGTTTCTTTGCACTGATTTAGAACATGTTCTTTTAGCTCAATGAAGTTTCTCATTATTCACTTTCTGAAGTCTGATTCCGTCATTTCGTCACACTCATTCTCTGTCCAGCTTTGTTCCCTTGCTGGTGAGGAGTTTTGGTCCTTTGCAGGAGGTGAGGTATTTTGGTTTCAGGTGTTTTCCTCCTTTTTGCGCTGGTTTCTTCCCATCTTTATGGATTTATCCGCCTGTCATCTTAGTAGTTGCTGATTTTTCAATTGGGTCTCTGTGTGGATGCTGAGATTGTTGATGATGAAGTATTTCTGTTACTTAGTTTTCCCTCTAATGGTCTATCCCCTCTGCTGTATGAGTGCTGAGGTCCACTCCAGACCCTGCTTGTCTGGGGTATACCTGCAGCAGCTGCAGAACAGTGAGGGATGATAGCAGTTTCTTCTTCTGCTGTCTTTGTTCCAGAATGATGCCCGCTAAATGTCAGTCTGATTAGTCCTTTTTTGGGGTGACTCTTTGGATATACAGGGGTCAAGGAGCTGCTTAAGGAGATGGTCTGTGCTTTATAGGAGCTCCAGTGCTGAGCTGTGAACTCCGTTGTTCATTCAGGGTTGTTGGGAGGTTGTTTATGTCTGCTGCAATAGAACTCATAAAACACCACCCTTCTTTTTTCCCCCCCCTTAGATGCTCTGTCTCAGGGAGTTGGGGCTTTCTTTATGAGTATCTGTTGCACTGTCCTGCCCCACTAGGTGGCAGTCTATTCACTATTTGCCTGCCGGGGCTCTGACCTGCTAGCGCGGGTCCACCCTGTTGCTGCTGGGCTCCCTTCTGCTGTGGAGCGCTCCCCGCTCCTGGCGGAGTCTCTCTGTTATGGCAGGTTGCCTTGGCAATTGCAGGCTGCGTCAGCCCTGGGCAGTACTTCAGTAGGGGCGGATTGCATCAGTAATGGCGGACGCCCCTCCCTCACCAGGCTGCACCGTCCTAGATGCTGGCAGCAAAACTCTCAGCCCCAAGCACCTCCAGTCGCTGCCCTGCTTGTCTCTGTGAGGGTGGGACCCACTGAGCCCAATCACCCAGCTCCCTGCCTCAGAGTCCGTCCTCTCTCTCTCTCTCACTCCCTCTCCGCAAGCTGAAAGGTCGACTCTCTCACTGGCGCCCCAGCAGCCTGCCGATAGTGCACTGGGATCCGTGCGATCTCCCATGCCACTGCCCACTGCACCGACTCAGATCACGCTTCCCAGGAAACTCCTGGTCTGGCTCATTGTCCAAGTCCCGTTCAATCAGATGGACATGCCAATCTGCCCTTCCAACTCTCAGATTGCCAGTTTAACAGGGCACCCAGACCAGTGAGTTCCGTGCCGGGTCCCGCTGAGGCGCCGGCCGTGCTAGCCTGCTGTACTAGCGTCCCATGTCTCTCCCACACCTGGGACTTTCAACGCTCTGTGGGTGAAGAAGGTCCATCTGAGAATGCGGCTAGGACTCACCCTCTGTGCCTTCACTGAGAGCTGCAATCCTGAGTCGCTTCTACGATGCCATCTTGCGAGTCCCCCACCACATTTTCTTTATCTAGTCTATCACTGACAGGTATTTGTGTTGGTTCTATGTCTTAGCTATTGTAAATAGTGCTGCAATAAACATATTGTGCATGTGTCTTTATATTAGAATAATTAGTAATCCTTTGGGTATAACACCCAGTAAAGGGATTGCTGGTTCAAATGGTATTTCTGGTTCTAGGTCCTTGAGGAATCACCATATTTTCTTCCACAGTGGTTGAATTAATTTATATTCCCACCAACAGTGTAAAAGCATTCCTGTTGCTCCACATCCTCACCAGCATCTATTGCTTTATGACTTTTTAATAATTGCCATTCTCTGGTACCCTGTTGTGATGAAGCTACCAGAGGAAGGAACAGGCAGCAATCTTTGCTGTTCTGTAGCCCCCATGGGTGATTCCCAGGCAGGGAAGGTCTGGAGTGGACCCCCAGCAAACTTTAGCAGACTTGCAGCAGAGGGGCCTCACTGTTAAAAGGAAAACCAATAAACAGAACAAAATAGCTTCAACATCAACAGAAAGGACACCCACTCAGACACCCCATCCAGCAGTCACCAACTTCAAAGACCAAAGGTAGATAAATCTGTGAAGATGGGAAGGAACCAGAGAAAAAAGGCTGAAATCACCAAAAGATAGAACACCTCTTCTCTTCCAAGGGACCACAACCCCTCACCAACAAAGAAACAAAACTGGATGGAGATTTGTGAGTATGACAAATTGAGAGAAGCAGGCTTCAGAATATGAGTAATAACAAACTTCTCTGAACTAAAGAAACAAAACTGGATGGAAATTTGTGAGTATGACAAATTGAGAGAAGCAGGCTTCAGAATATGAGTAATAACAAACTTCTCTGAACTAAAGGAGCATATTCTAACCCAATGCAAGGAAACTAAGAACCTTCAAAAAAGGTTAGACAAAATGCTAATGAGAATAACCAGCCTGGAAAAGAACATGCCCAACATGATGGAGCTGAAAAACACAGCATGAGAACTCTGTGAAGCACACACAAGTTTTAGTAGCTGAATCAACCAAGCAGAAGAAAGGATATCAGAGATTGAAGACTAACTCAATAAAATAAAGTGAGAAGGCAAGATTAGAGAAAAAGAGTGAAAAGAAATGAACAAAGCCTCCAAGAAATATGGGATTATGTGAAAAGACCAAATCTACATTTGATTGACATACCTGAAAGTGATGGGGAGAATGAAACCAAGTTGGAAAACACTCTTCAGGATAATATCCAGGAGAACTTTCCCAAACTAGCAATGCAGGCCAATATTCAAATACAGGAAATACAGAGAATACCACAAAGATATTCCTTGAGTAGAGCAACCCCAAGGCACATAATCATCCAATTCACCAAGATAAAAATTAGGGAAAAAACTGCTAAGGGCAGCCATAGAGAAAGGTCAGGTTACCCACAAAGGGAAGCCCATCAGACTCACAGTGGATCTCTCAGCAGAAACCCTACAAGCCAGAAGAAAGTGGGGGCCAATATTCAACATCCTTAAAAAAAGAATTTTCAACCCAGAATTTTATATCCAGCCAAAGTAAGCTTCTTAAATGGAGAAATAAAATCATTTCATTTACAGACAAGTAACTGCTAAGAGATTTCGTCACCACCAGGCCTGCCCTACAAGAGCTCCTGGAAGCAATAAACATAGAAAGGAACAACCAGTACCAGCTACCACAAAAACATACCAAACCATAAAGACCATTGACACTATGAAGAAACTGCATCAACTAATGGGCAAAACAACCAGCTAGCATCAAAATGGTAGGATCAAATTCACACATAATGATATTAATTATAAATGTAAATGGGATAAATGCCCCAATCAAAAGACACGGCTGGAAAGTTGGATAAAAAGTCGAGACCCATCAGTGTGCTGTATACAGGAAACTCCTGAAAAAAGAAAATTTCAGGCCAATATCCATGATAAATATTGATGCAGAAGTCTTCAATAAAATACTGGCAAATTGAATCCACCAGCACATCAAAAAGCTTATCCATCACCATCAAGTTGACTTAATCCCAGTGATGCAAGGCTGGTTCAACATCCACAAATCTATAAATGTAATCCATCACATAAACAGAACCAAAGACAGAAACCACATGATTATCTCAATAGATGCAGAGAAGGCCTTTGACAAAATTCAACGGCTTTATGCTAAAAACTCTCAATAAATTAATGTCGATGGAACATATCTCAAAATAATAAGAGCTCTTTATGACAAACCCACAGCCAATATCATACTGAATGGGCAAAAACTGGAAGCATTCCCTTTGAAAACTGGCAAAAGACAGGGATGCCTTCTCTCACCCCTCCTATTCAACATAGTATTAGAAGTTCTGGATAGGGCCCTCAGGTAAGACAAAGAAATAAAGGGTATTCTAATAGGAAGAGAGGATGTGAAATTGTTCCTGTTTGCAGATGACATGATTATATATTTAGGAAACCCTATTGTCTCATCCCCAAATCTCCCTAAGCTGATAAGCAACTTCAGCAAAGTCTCAGCACACAAAATCAGTGTGCAAAAATTGCAAGCATCCCTATACACCAATAATAGACAAACAGAGAGTCAAGTCATGAGTGAACTCCTCTTCACAATTGCTACAAACTGAATAAAATACCTAGGAATACAACTAACAAGGGATGTGAAGGACCTCTTCAAGGAGAACTATAGACCACTGCTGAAGGAAATAAGAGAGAATGCAAACAGATGGAAAAACATCCCATGCTTGTTGTTAGGAAGAATCAGTATTACGAAATGGTCATAATGCCCAAAGTAATTTATATATTCAATGCTGTCCCCATCAAGCTACCAATAAGTTTCTTCACAGAATTGCAGAAAACCACCTTAAAGTTCATATGGAAGAAAAAAAGGAGCCTGCATAGAACAGAGGCCTCAGAAAGAATGCCACACAACTACAACCATCTGATGTTTGACAAACCTGACAAAAACAAGCAATGGGGAAAGGATTCCCTATTAAATAAATGGTGTTGGGAAAACTGGCTAACCATATGCAGAAACTGGATCCCTTCCTTACACCTTATACAAAAATTAACTCTAGGAATTAAAGATTTAAACATGAGGCCTAACATCATAAAAGCTCTAGAAGAAAACCTTGGCCTTACCATCCAGGACATAGACATGGGCAAGGACTTCATGACTAAAACACCAAAACCATTGGCAACAAAAGCCAAAATAGACAAATTGGATCTAATTAAACTTAAGAGCTTCTGCACAGCAAAAGAAACTATCAATAGAGTGAATCAGCAACCAACAGAATGGGAAAAAAAATTTGCAATCTACACGTCTGACAAAGGGTTAATATTCAGAATCTATGGAGAACTTAAACAAATTTACAAAAAAAAATCAAAAAACCCCATCAAAAAGTGGGCAAAGGATATGAACAGACACTTTCAAAAGAAGACATTTATGCAGCCAACAAACATAAGAAAAAATGCTCATCATCACTGGTCATTAGAGAAATGCAAATCAAAACTAAATTGCGATTTCATCACATCAGTTAGAATGGTGATCATTAAAAAAATCAGGAGACAACAGATGCTGGAGAGGATGTGGAGAAATAGAAATGCTTTTACACTGTTGCTGGTATTGTAAATTAATGCAATCATTGTGGAAGACAGTGTGGTGATTCCTCAAGGATCTAGAAATAGATATACCATTTGACCCAGCAATCCCATTACTAGGTATATACCCAAAGCATTATAAAGCATTTTCTTATAAAGACACATGAACTTATATGTTTATTGCAGCACTGTTCACAATAACAACAACTTTAGACCAACCCAAATGCCCATCAATGACAGACTGGATAAAGAAAATGTGGCATATATACACCATGGAATACTACGCAGCCATAAAAAAAGGATGAGTTCATGTTCTAGGCAGGGACATGGATGAAGCTGGAGGCTGGAAATCATCATTCTCCACAAACTGACACAAGAACAGAAAACTGAACACTACATGTTCTCACTCATAAGTGGGTGTTGAACAATGAGAATACATGAATGCAGGGAGGGGAACATCACACACAGGAGCCTGTGGGGTGGGGGGCTAGGGGAGGAATAGCAGGGGATGGGGGATTGGGGATGGATAGCATTAGGAAAGATACCTAATGTAGGTGATGGAGTGATAGATGCAGCAAATCACCACCTTGGTACGTATATAACTATGCAACAAACTTGCATGATCTGCACATGTACCCCAGAACTTAAAGTATAATTAAAAAGAAAAAGAAAAAATAGTAATCGCCATTCTGACTTGTGTGAGATGGTGTCTCATTGTGGTTTAGATTTGCATTTCTCTGATCAGTGATGTTGAGCTTTTTTTCATGTTTGTTTGCCACCTAAATGTATTCTTTTGAGAAATGTCTGACATACTTCACCTGCTTTTTGATGGAATTGGTTTTTTCTTGTAAATATATTTAAGTTCCTTGTAAATTCTGGTTATTAGACCTTTGTCAGATGTGTAGATTGTAAAAATTTTCTTTTATTCTGTAGGTTGCCTGTTCACTCTAATGATAGTTTCTTTTGCTGTGCAGAAGCTCTTTAGCTTAATTAAATCCAATTTGTCAATTTTGGCTTTTGTTGCAATTGCTTCTGGCATTTTTGTCATGAAGTCTTTGCCCTTGCCTGTGTCCTGAATGGTATTGCCTAGGATTTCTTCTAGGTTTTTATGGTTTGGGGTTTTACATTTAAGTCTTTAATTCATCTTGAGTTAATTTTGTATAAGGTGTAAGGAAGGGGTCCAGTTTCAGTTTTCTGTAGATGGCTAGCCAATTTTCCTAGCACCATTTACTGAATAGAAGATCCTTTCCCCATTGCTTCTTTTTGTTGGGTTTGTCAAAGATCAGATGGTTGTAGACGTATGGTGTTATTTCTGAGGACTCTATTCTGTTCCATTGGTCTATATGGCTGTTTTGGTACCAATAACATGCTGTTTTGGTTACTGTACCCTTGTAGTATAGTTAGAAGTCAGGTAGCATGATGGCTCCACCTTTCTTCTTTTAGCTTAGGATTGTCTTGGCTATACAGGGTCTTCTTTGATTCCATATGAAATTTAAAATAGTTATTTCTAATTCTGTGAAGAGCATCAATGGTAGTTTGATGGGAATAGCATTGAATGTATAAATTACTTTGGGTAGTATGGCCATTTTCATGATATTAATTCTTTCTATCTATGAGGATGAAATGTTTTTCCATTTGTTTGTGTCCTCTCTTATTTCCTTGAGCAATGGTTTTTAGTTCTCCTTGAAGAGGTCCTTCACATCCCTTGTAAGTTGTATTCCTAGTCATTGTATTCTCTTTGTAATAATTGTGAATGGAAGTTCATTCATGATTTGGTTCTCTTCTTGCCTATTGTTGGAGTAAAGGAATCCTTGTGATATTTGCACATAGATTTTATATCTTGAGACTTTGCTTAAGTTGCTTATCAGTTCAAGAAGTTTTTGAGCTGAGATGTTAGGGTTTTCTATATATAAAATCATGTCATCTACAAACAGAGACAACAACTTGACTTCTGGCCTGAGGAGCTTTAAGTGATTAGGTTACAGCCATGGTTTCACCAAAAGGGCAACCCCTATACTTGAGGGATATGGTAAGACCAGTGGTTCCTGTGACCATCACCCATTGCTAAAGTCAATAAAAAAGTAGTCACTGCAGCAGTGCTGGTGTACGAGGTGAGTCAAGGGATTTGAAGCAGTGGGCTCAATGTGTCTGATACAGTAATACATAATCTATATAGAGGAATTCATTATTCACACCACACCTTCTTTTCTTCCCCTATTTCTTATCACATACACCCTGGAATTAGAGCTACTTACTTACATAACACATGTGTTGTATTTGAATGATTTGATTGCACATGCCATATAAAGCAATACATTATTTTTATTAGGATGTCAGTGATCAAATACTTGCTTGTTAAAATTTTTTCTTTTATGGAAATTTCCCCTGAGGAGGGAATATCACAATTTTCATAGAAGGATTTAGAAGTTGCACTATTTAATAAGAAATGAGTACTACAGATCCCTAGCAAATATGTCTTTATTCTTCCACTTTTAAAAAATAAATGCCTTGTAAAAATTACTCAGTTTGATTATGATTGAAATTTCTGGTGCTTTATAAATAAGAGTTCCCTGCACAGTCTCTCTTGCCTGCCACCATGTAAGATGTGCCTTTACTCTCTCTTCATCTTCACCATGATCGTGATGCCTCCCCAATGATGTGGAAATGGGAGTCCATTAAGCTCTTTCTTTTATAAATTACCCAGTCTCATATGTCTTTATTGGCAACATGAGAGTGGACTAATACACTGAGCATGAGTGGAAGAAAGTCTCAAACTGAACTGAAGAGAAAGGGATGGGGCTCATGTGGGGAGAGGAGCAGTCCCTTAAGATTCTAGAATATTTGAAAATATTATTACTTCTCTGGTTCTTGGTTATGTAGGGCATGAGGAAATTATTGACTCCTTAATCTCTACTGAAGGGGCTTACTTTGAAGACTAGCAATTTCATTATTTGTTTCTGAGATGGCTTGAACAGAACCTCAAGCAATGTAAGTCACATTTAGCAATTCTAGTAATAGTCTAATATTTTTTAAACCTGTGCTATTGTTTTATAAGCCTACATTTATATAATTCTCATATCTCAAAAGAAGTTGGAGAAAGCCACTATCAGGGAAATTTCTTACCCTAAATCTAAATCAGATGCTAATGTCTTGTTGCTGTTTTGGTTTTAACAATAGACTCTTGAGTTGTACTCATCCATGAGTATTCTATATTTCCCAACAGGATTATCTATATTTAAATCTTCTTTTAACTCTGACAGAAGAGTTCAAAATCACCAATAATGTCTTCATGACCACTCCAATGTTTAAATAATGGACAAGAAATTATAAAGCCTTAGCAAAGATATTCAGATTATTATGGCCTTTTGAAATATGCTCAATAAACTATTAAGATTTTAGAGTGCTTGGCCAAAATAAAACTTGAATATCCCATCAAATTCCTCATTTTTATGGGAAAATTTATACTCAGAAACATTAAGTGGCAAATAATCCAAGTCATATGGACAGTAAGTTACAGAACCAAGGCACAAAAAGGAATTCTGACTCTTGATCTAAACATCTTCCCACCATGCCCTTGTATGGCCTTCAATTTTGTGGGGGTATATTTTCTTTGTTTTTGATTTAAGTTATATATGAGATTAAACACAATTCTTTCTGCTATGGGAAAGAGCCTGTTTCATTTTCATATTTCAAATTTTTTAATGGTTTATTTTTTCATTAAATTGAAAAGGCTGTATTTAACATTTAAAAATCAATCCTATTGCCTCATTCATTGAATTAGATAAATTATAGTAAAACATTTTAAAGCTGTAGATTAGTATACAAATATAGCTATCTTTTTATTATTTGGTCATAGAATGACTTTACTTATATAACTAAAATTTGCATTTAGAATTAACACTTTTTAATTTAAAAGTCTGATTTTTCATTTAACTAACTATGATTTGTTTAGCTAAAAACAAACGGAGAATTTCTTTACTCCATGTTTCTTTCCTCAACAGACACACACTAATATAAATAAGAAAAATCTACACTCCAAAGAGTCATTTCCTTAGTGACACACATCCTTCACTTTTCTCCACACGATCCTTCAAAAATGAGAATGAAATATACCTTCTTACTCCATGATATCAGTATGGACAATTCAGCACAATATTTAAACAAGTATAAGGACCCTGTGGTCAGAATTCCTGTGTTCAAATCCTGGCTCTGCCTTTTTCTAGGGGAGCAATCTTTGACAAGTTAAACATTAACTAATTGCTTTGAGCACATGGCAGTGACAGAGCCCTCAGAGAATAGCTCTCTTTCCAGGCCAGGAGAAGAAAAATGACAGCGCAAGACACAGGATAGGACAGTCAACAGGCAAAAAGAAACACAAGCTTAAGGGCACAGAAATGAAGAGAAGAATGTTTCCATGAGGAGGCAGCCAACAATGACAACGTCTAATAAAGCCATAGAGAATGAGAATGTAGTGAAAGCCCAAGGTAGGAATCAACGACATTCTTGAAGCTGAGAAAGCAGAGAAAACGTTCTGACTTGAGGGGCTAACGTTTAAGTGGTGAAGAAGAAGAATTTCCTCTAGAATGGACTGGGAAATGGGACTAGCGTGTGGCACATGTCTACCCGTCCTTGAATCCAAGATCAAGGAGACCACTGTAGATTAATAGATAAGATGTAGCCAATGAAAACAGAGAAGAGATAAATTAAGAAAACAATTGGCTGGCCGCTGTGGCTCACGCCTGTAATCCCAGCACTTTGGGAGGCTGAGGCGGGTGGATCACGAGATCAAGAGATCAAGACCATCCTGGTCAACATGGTGAAACCCCGACTCTACTAAAAATACAAAAAAGTAGCTGGGCATGGTGGCGCATGCCTGTAATCCCAGCTACTCGGGAGGCTGAGGCAGGAGAATTGCCTGAACCCAGGAGGCGGAGGTTGCGGTGAGCCGAGATCGCGCCATTGCACTCCAGCCTGGGTAACAAGAGCGAAACTCCGTCTCAAAAAAAAAAAGAAAACAATTAAATGATCTCAGGACAAGCATGGAATAACACAGTTCTGGGGAGGAACCATAAGGAAACGTCCTTCTCTTACTTTCCTTGCAAGTGCCTAGTCATCCTGTAAGACAGCATGAAATCACTTCACAAATAAAGCCTTTCCAGACTGTCCTAAATCAACTTCTCCAATCCATTTTTCTAAAGTCTCTGAGTAATTTGTTTTATACTCTTTTATGACATTTGACAAATTATATATAGTATTTTATTAGTTAACATACTTGCCCTGTATATTACATAGCAAATTCCCCAGAGCTAGGATTTATGACTTTTTAACTTTTTTATTCCTAGGGAAAGGCATAGTGTTAGATACCACTACCACATTAGTAGGTGTTCATAAAATAATTAATTAGCAATAAGAAAGGGGCTGGGTGTGGTGTCTCACACGTGTAAATCCCAGCACTTTGGGAGGCTGAGGTGGGTGGATCACCTGAGGTCAGAAATGAGACCAACCTGGTCAAAGTGGTGAAACCCCGCCTCTACTAAAAATGCAAATATTAGCTGGGCATGATGACATGTGCCTGTAATCCCAGCTACTGAGGAGGCTGAGGCAGGAGAATCGCTTGAACTAGGGAGGCAAAAGTTTCAGTGAGCTGAGATCACGCCATTGTACTCCAGGTTAGGCAACAAGTGAAACTCCATCTCGAAAGAAAGGAAGGGAAGGGAAGGGGAAGGGGAAAGGAGAAAAGAAAAAGATGGGGAAGGTTAGTGATGGGAATGGAGACTAAGGAGATGAAGCAACATAACTAATAGGATCTGAGCAGCAATGAACTGGCTACTGAGCCTCATTGTGCAGGCCTATTCAATTGAGGAAGCATGAGTTTGTAGTATGCCTGTCGGATTTTGTAAGATTTCTCTTCTTCTTAGAGTTTTCTATAACCTAAAAGTAACCCTGAATAAAATACAAGTAGAGTTGTTTAGATTTAGTCATGAAATCCAGCAAAAATTGATATTCTGTGGAGTGTAGGTCAAAGAATATGAAGAATGGATATTGAAATCACTAAGAAATATGGCAGTCATAATGATATCGAGACAAAGAGTCCTGGTTTTGTGCTGGCATTGCAATAGTATGGATTATTATTTTTTTCTTTGATACAGAGCCTTGGAGCCAATTTAGATTATAGAGGAATTTGGGAAGGATCAAACAAAAGACAAAAATGGGCTTGGTGTGGGAAAGGGAGAGTAGAAATGAAATAATATATGTACTCTGGCTTCCAAAAAGTTTTCAAAGGATTTATCAAGTAGAAGAAATATAAGCTGTTGTAACAGGAAACTGAAACTTTGTCTTTTTATTAAAAAATCCTAATTTACTCCCTCCCCTTGAGACTTGGACAGGTGAATAATCCCATTAGGGGCTCTAATGAATAACATCTCATACAGAAATTATATTCAGGGAGAGATCATGACACAATGTTAGCATACAGAATATCTGTTTTTAAATCCACACGCTCTCTACCATCTTCATTTGCTGTGTGCTGATAATGAGACAGTGGTTCCTCAGGGAAATAAGGTAGTTTACTCAGGGCATTCATTCAAGCTCTAAAAAAAAAAAAATTCCAAACAGACAGAGAACATATGAGGTTAATATTCAAGTGTTAATGAGGACTTAGGTATTGTGAAGCTTATATTGTACTAATTAAAAATAATTGCATGGTCCTAGAATTAGAGAGATTTCACTGAGGAGTATCTCAAGGTCATTGCCGCCTCTCTGGATTTTCAACTTGGCTGTGTACAAACCTCAGTGGTTATCTTAACAGGAATAATTAGGTTCTGGGCAAACACATTCCTCCAACCAAATTCACTAGAGTCTGCTTGAGATAAAAAAAAAAGTCAGTTTCATGGCTTCTAATGAGAAATACCTTTCCAATATAGAAACTTACTTTTGAAAGCCAGATTAAGATCAGAAGGTGGTTTCATGGTTAAAAAAAAGAACAGAATAAGGAGGGCCCCAGAGACTATCCTACACTGAACACCACCCACCAAGATACAACCCATATAAACTATATTCCTGCTATGTCTACAGTTTACATGAAAAAGTTTCTTTATTCATTCAAGGGTTGAAATTCCCAGAAAACCAATACCGTTTTTTAGCATCTTATAACCTGGTCCCTACAGCAAGTATGTACAAATATACACTAAGCACGTGATTGCCTCAGATATAAAAGAGCAGAAAGGTGAAGGAATTCATAATCGATTGATTGATATGCAAAATATTATAGCATTTATCAAAATTAGATTTAAAGTTATTTTGTTACTCCTCAATTTCATATCAAATCATTAAAAATGAATATTTTCCCTCTTTCATACAATCAAGAAGAATGCTTATGATGTTCCAGAGATAGCCTTTCTGTATGTGCTCAGTTTTGACTTGTGAGTAACTTTCTAATGTGGGTTAATCCTTGGCCACTTCTAGTGATCCTCATGCTTTTCAGGTCGAACAGGAGGGATGTGTATTTCAAGTTTAATTTTCTCTCCTAAAGCACAAGGCATAGACAGGGATGGAGAGAGCCTTCCGTCACTCATCAGCATCATCGAACTCTAGCTCTTCTCAGGGAATAAGGCCTCCCTCATGTTTTTCTACCTACCCTAGTCATTCTTTAATTGATGCTTTATTTCCCAGCAATTCAAACCTGTTACTTATTTTTGCTCTTAAACTTCTTGCTTTTCTTTGTCTGCCAGTGTTTTGGCAATCCTGCATAGGCCTGCAGCCATGTCTGCATGTAAGCAGAGAACAGAGGCTTTAACAGAATTTCTCTCTCACATCCTCTGCTTGGGCCATGTTGTTTCATGTTCTACCAGTGGACATAACCTTCAAGGCCATGTGGACCTTTAAAGTTCAGTATGAAAGTTTGACTTCATTCTTCCATCTTTCTTTATTATTCTACTTAATATACCTTATGTTAATCAACAACACTGGAAGCACATTAGTTGCTTAAGAAAAGTTATTCTTCAAATACAGCAATCATTTTTATATAGTTGTAATATTATTTCCATACACCACTTACATAAAATCATATTATTTTATATAGTTTTTATATAGTTGTGATAAAAATAATGCTTACCCCCCCCCCCCCGTAGAGGTTCATGTCTTAATTCATGGAGCCTGTGAATATGTAACTTTATATAGCACAGGGACTTCATGCTTGTTAAGAGCCTTGATTTGAGGAGATTATACCAGATTATCTGGGTTGCTTCCCGTAATGACAGGGCTCCTTAAAATAGAGAAAGGGACTGTGAAAGCAGAGAGTTGGAGTGATGCAGCATAAGGAAGATTCCACCTAGTTGCTAGCTTTAAAGACGGAGGACTCAGATGATGAGCCAAGAAATGTGTGCGGCCTCTATAACTGGGAAAAGGCAAGAAAAAGATTTCTCCCTAGAGTTTTCAGGAGAAACAGTGCTACCAATGCTTTGAATTTAGCCCAGGAAACCAAAACTATATCATTATTATTAACTGTATTATCATCTCCAAAACTGTAAGATAAATTGGTGCTATTTTTAAGTCACTAACTGCCTGGTCATTTGTTATAGCAGCAAGAGGAAACTTATTCAATAGTACTTCATTTTCCATCATAGTTAATACACAGACAACATTCATTGTTTAATGAAAATGAATAAGATATTTAGAGGCTGGGCACAGTGGCTCACACCTGTAATTCCAGCGCTTTGGGTGGCCAAGGCAGGCAGATCACCTGAGGTCAACAGTTTGAGACCAGCTTGGCCAGCATGGTGAAACCCCATCTCTACTGAAAATATAAAAATTAGCCAGACATGTTGGCAGACATGTGTAATTCCAGCTACTTGGGAGGCTGAGGCAGGAGAATCTCTTGGACCTGGGAGGTGGAGGTTGCAGTGAACCAAAATTGCACCATTGCACTCCAGTCTGGGTGACAGAGCCAGACTCCATATCAAAAAAAAAAAAAGATAAATAGGACTTGTCACTGTTTACATTTTTGCATGCTGTGAAATGCAATCTCATATGTTCAATAGTAATATTTCTGAATAGCTGAGATTTACTTATGAATAGATAGGATGAGAACTTGTACTTGGGACTTGGAGTTGCAACAGAGAAAAATTACTTTACCAATAAATCAATAGACTTGATGAGTCTATTTATTTTGCCATCAGCTCAATTACCTTTCTGTGCTTCAGCAGGCTACTAGCAAAACTCAATTATCGACGATGGCTCAGACCCTTCTCTTTCTTCAGTGGCTGCTACCTTAGCTCTTGTGTTCTGTCATCTCCTAGGGTTTAATGTGCAAAAATTGTGCAACCAAGCTAGGGTTCCACTGGGTGCAGAGTTAACTGGCTGAGGCATGCAGGGTAAACACTGTCATTAGCTCATTCTCTGCATGAAAAATTAAATATACTCAATAACTTCTAGTTTTTGAAGTGTGTGATTTTATTTAATATTTACAATAACTTGGCGAAGAATGTATTACTATTAGGTTCGTGCAAAAGTATTTGCAATTTTTGCCATTACTTTTCATGGCAAAGCCGCAATTACTTTTGCACCAACCTAATACCTTAATTTTACAGTTGAAAAAAAAAAAAAACAAATGTTAGGAAGAGTTTCTTAGCAGTAAATGGCAGAAAGGAGATATGAACTAAAATTTCTTAATTCTTTATTCAGATGATAAAACTAATGTGATTTTGCTCTGTCACAGTTATTCTTGTTATTTTACCCCAGGGTCAAAATTCTAGATACATGTTTTTAAATGTATTTTAATGACAAAATAACATATTCACATTATTAAGTGATGTGGGAAATTTTAAAAACTATGAAAAGTTTTAAATCACCCACAATATTACCACTGAAAAATAACCACTCCTACTATTTTGATGTATTTCTTTATAAACCTTTTTCTGTGTATTTATACATTTCTTTTGACATTACAGTTTTGCATCCCATTCCATTTTATCATATTTTGAGTGAAGTGAGAAAACATTCTAACCTTATCATATTTACAATTTTACTGTATTGTCTTTCCGTAACCTACTTTTGCTGGATATTTAAATATAAATCAAAATTAGTCTACCCTTCTTGAATTCACTTTATTTTTTTCAGGATGAAAGCTATGCTTCTCCAAATGCAGTCTGAGGACAGTAGTGCCAGCATCATTTGGGAACTTGATATAACCGCAAACTCTCTACTGAGTCGAAGTCTTTGGGGTGAAGTCCAGGAGTTTCTGTTTAAAAAGCTCTCTAGGTGTTTCATACATGCGAAACTTTGGACTGAAGTATTCGGTTTTCCATGAGCATTGATGAGGCAAAGCAGCTTAGGCCTATTGTAGGTTAAAGGCAGGCACAATAGTTGTTACACTTTGAAGAAAAAGAGATCTTCTTTTTATTACTTACTTTCATTTCTTAAGAGATGGGGTCTTGCTGTGTTGCCCAGGCTGGTCTCAAACTCCTGGCTTCAAACAATCCTTCCAGCTAAGCATTCCAAAGTGTTACAGTTACAGGTGTGAGCCACTGTGCCCAGCCTAATTGTTAACTCTGACTGAGAACTTTTGTAGATTGAGAAAGGGCCTGGTAGTATATTATAGATAAAGGCTGCTCTGGAAAGGATGAGGGTGAGGTAAGCAAGCTCCCATGGTGAATTTGCCTGACCAGAGCACAACGTTTACATTGGCAAATAGATGAAGCCAAGAAAAACTTGTTAGGAAAATAAAAGTTCTTGTATACATAGATGAAGATCTGTGATATAATTTATAGATATTGAATAAACATCACACATTACTTAACATAAAAGCGATGTTTCATAACTAGACGAACACTGGTTAAAAAGCCTACTTGGTTGAGATGTGAAGAGATATTTGGGTAGAACAACCAATTAATAAGGTGACTGTTGTAAACAAGATACCCGATGAAGGACAATGATAAGGAGTTTTGGCAGAAGAAAAAGAGAATGATTAATTACTAAATATTATAACAGAAGGGAAGGTGAATGGTTTCAGTGACAGATTGGCTAAACGGACTAAGAGGAAAACTAGGATTTGAACCTGACATCCTGGTTTCTCTAGAACTATATATAAAAATTTAAATAATATGGAGAGAGGTGTAAAAAATTAATTAAACACTTTTATTTTCAAAGGTTGTGACTTTAGGTTACTCTTAACTCCTCTTTATTCCTGAACACCTACATTCAGTTGGTTTCTATGTCTTGCAGATCTTTAAAAAAACAAACGTTTGAATCAGTCCTATTTATTCTTTGTCATATTGCTTTAGTTTAAGTCCTGGTAAGCTTTCAAATGGCAGCCTATAGTTGAAACAGTCTGAATATTACTTTTACCTTTTGAATCACTTTCATAAAACCTATTGCTTTGCTATGCAGAGTTTTCATTCTATATAAGTTGATATGCAGCCTATATTGACCTATAGCATTTTCCTGCCAAAAGTTTAAAAATACGTGTCCCCTGCTTTTTATTGCACTGTTTTACTTGGTATGACATGCAGAATTAGAGCAGCTATGTATTTATCACCTGAATGAGACGCTTGGGACATTGACAGTGGGCATATTAATTACACTGGAACAAAAGATGTCTAGGCTTTGCTTAGCCTTCTAGCCCCATCCTCTTCTAAGAGCAGTTTACGAATGAGCAATACCAAAATCATTCATGAACAAACTTTGTTCCGAAGGCCTATCTGTGTTGTTCACAGCTGGATCTTCAATGCCTAATGCACTCTTCAGTACCCCGTAGCTCCTCAATAACTGTGTGCAAAAGGAGGAAATGAGGCAGGGAGGCATGGAAGAAGAAATGAATAGATCATGGAGTTTTAGAAAGTTTAATTCTAGTATGCTGTCGTTGAAATGACATCGAGTTGAAGGTCTTACATACTTGGAGAAAGCCAAAGGAGGCACAGAAATCTTGATAAAGGAAGATTTTAAAAGGGAGATCCCAAATCAGACCACTCATGAAATTGACTTCCTGATCTTAATCAGGCGCTAGTGAATTTGGTTGGAGAAACAAGTTTTTCCAGAACCTAATTATTCCTGTGAGAGTAACTACTGAGGTTTGTGCACAGCCAAGCTGGAAATCCAGAGAAGCGGCAATGACCTTGAGACCCTTCTCAGTGAAAGCTCTCTAATTCTAGGACCATGCAATTATTTTTAATTAGTACATTAGAATTATAAGCTTTACAATGTTTTGTAATTTATTTTGTACTGTTTTGTAATTTAACACACGACAACCCCTAGGAGTGCGATTCAAATCCAACTTACCCAAAGACTTCCCTGCTTGTGTCACCAGGTAAACATATTTTTACCAAAGCCATATCTTAGTTGAAGAGAACTTTCATATTCTTCATGAATTCCTGGGCGGAGCTGTTTCAAAAGTTTTCACAGCAGCATTTTAGATGTTCTAACTACAAAGGAGATATGTAAATGTCCATTTTGTACTTCTGAAAACAGGTGCAATCTCTGTGCAAAAAAGAAAATTTGTCATGAGCACTGGAATAAAAGGGGAAATAATGAATAAGAACATAATTTAATTACATGAATGTCAGCTTTCTGTACAAACTAGATTTGATGTAATTAAAGTACATGGAACAAATAAAATGAATTAGAGAAATTTCTTTCCTATCTTTTTTTTTTTTGAGATAAAGGAAGATTCAAAATTACATACTATTTATGGAAAAACTGTAGTAACTATGCAAAAAATATGTGTGTGTGTGAGTATATGTGTGTGTGTCCAGAAGAGAGAAGCAGAGAGACTGAAGGGTAATTTTTTCTGGCCTCTGAGTTGACAACCAACGAAGCAGACAACATTTATGAAAATAAAGTTTTTGATAGTAAGGGGCTAATATCTACAAATAACTATAAATTAAAATTTGTTCAATGATCATGAGCCCCAGTAAAATAAACATGACTTTTGTTTAATGATTGTTTTAGTCCTTTCCCCATCGTAAAGTCATACCAGGAGCTCGCTGCCTTTGTTAGGTCAGGAATGCTTCTAGAGAAGGAAGCAAATCGTGAATTTAAATTTAGAGAAAAAGAATGCTCATTCTAGGAAGAAGAACTACTCCTAACTAATGGTTTGCTGGCATTACATATGCCACTGGGGCATTTATCTGGGGAGCCATTTGTTCTGTTCTGTGCTTATACAGGATATTTTGTTCTAGCTATCTACGAGCCTTCCTGCGAAGCATACAAACACCTAGGCCAGACGTCAAATTACTACTGGATAGATCCTGATGGCAGTGGACCTCTGGGGCCTCTGAAAGTTTACTGCAACATGACAGGTAACTGTGTCATATTTATGTTTTCTGAAGATGGCTTTTCTCTATGTTATGAATAAGTAGTTCCACCAATGGTTTATTTCTTCGGTGCTGTGCTTTTACCACAACATCTAATCAGTAAGATATTGCTGGATTTGTTAGATAAGATGTCAAAATGTGTTATTAAAGCAATAAAACATTTTGACACTATGCTTTTCAAAAAGTTTACTTTGGACATGAACAATTAAGAATCTTTTTTTGGCCGGGTGCAGTGGCTCATGCCTGTAATCCCAGCACTTTGGGAGGCCAAGGTGGGTGGATCACGAGGTCAAGAGATCGAGACCATCCTTGTCAACATGGTGAAACCCTGTCTCTACTAAAAATACAAAAAATTAGCTGGGCATGGTGGCACATGCCTGTAATCCCAGCTACTGGGGAGGCTGAGGCAGGAAACTTGCCTGAACCCAGTAGGCGGAGGTTGCGGTGAGCTGATATCGCACCATTGCACTCCAGCCTGGGTAACAAGAGTGAAATTCCATCTCAAAAAAAAAAAAAAAAAAAAGAATCTTTTTTTTTTTTTTTTTTTAAATAAACATGTTGGGGGAAAACCAGAAAGTAAACTTAAAAAGTTAAGCCCACAGCAAGGACTGGTAACCTAGACTAAGGAACTTCAGTATCACAGCTCAATATCCTCACTGTGCATGCTGAAGGAAGCTTTTAGATCATACCAGACCTTTCTCTATTCTCAATGGTTATAGAAGAAATCTTTCTAAGTGCTGAAATCTCATTTTGACAATAGCAAAAATTACCAGAAGTTTCATGAAATATATTTAGGGTTTTCTTCTTGGGAAGAGAATCTAGTTTTTCTCCACTTCCATGTTAAATGAGATTGTGGGTTCTTGTAAACTTCCACAACAATGTGTAAGAGGTACAGATCTCTGAGATTAAAAACAGATTTTCCACCAGACACTTGGCAATATCTTACCCTTCAACAATCCAGAGGAAGGTGTGAGGTATGCATTATTTACTGGCTCCAGAAAAAGACCAGCATTTGATATGAAGTCCTGGGCATATGATGATAAGGGTAATGATAATAAGATGCTACTGATGGTCATTACTGAGTGTTTATCATCTGTCAAGTACCATAATAAATCCTTTAGACAGACTGACACTTGGGTTTACATCCTGGCTTCATTAATCACCACATGTGTAATATTTGGCACTTTACTAGCTTTACTAAATGCAGTAAGCCTCAGAATCTTTATCTGTAAAATTAGTTAATAAGAATACCCACTTCATAGCATTATCATATGAATACAATAAGATAATCTGCATATGGTTCTTATCATATTGTCTAACACATGGTAAGTCTTCAATAAAAGTTATTGGATGAGGGCCAGGCATGGTGGCTTATGCCTGTAGTCCTAGCACTTTAGGAGGCTGAGGTGGGTAGATCACAAAGTCAAGAGTTGGAGACCAGCTAGGCCAACATGGTGAAACCCTGTCTCTACTAAAAATATAAAAGTTAGCTGGGCTTGGTGGCATGTGCCTATAATCCCAGAGACTTGGGAGGCTGAGGCAGGAGAATTGTTTGAATCTGGGAGGCGGAAGTTGCAGTGAGCCAAGATGGCACCACTGCACTCCAGCTTGGGCAACAGAGCAAGACTGTCTTGGGGGAAAATAATAAAAAATTAAAAAGTAATTGGATGAAAATTTTTAAAGGCTTTGGGAGTTAAATAATTTGCCCATATTTTTCAGGCAAGATTCAAATTGAATTATTTGCAGCTTATGGATTTTACTTTGGGCTATAGTTCAGAAGCATATGTGGAGTTTTATTTTGTTTTTGTTTTGTTTTCCACACAAACTTCTTGGCTCTGCAGACTCTGATTCATTATGTCTGAAGTGGAAATCAGGTTGTGCCAATAGAACTGAAAACCATGAAGGATACTACAGACAAGCAGACACCAGCAGGGAACTCGTAGTAGTATCAGGAAGCCAGGCATGGTATAGAATAGAAGGAAAAATGATGAAGACATCAGTGTAGATGGGAGACATATAAAGAAGTCAATAAAACGGAAGCTGACCAGCCTGGGCAACATAGTGAGACCACATTTCTAGTTAGAAAAATTCCCAGCTACTTAGAAGGCTTGGGTGGAAGGATCCCTTAAGCCCAGGAGACTCGAGGCTATAGTGAGTCATGATTATACCACTGCACTCCAATCTAAGAGAGTAAGAACCTGTCTCAAAATGTTTTCTCAAAATAGAGATAAAAAAATAAAATGGGAGCTTGCATCTCCTAAATGTCTAAATTTCCTCTAGAAAGTTGGAAGATGCTAGCTCCCAATGGACAGTTGGACTTGTTAATGCCCTCGAATTCTTTTTTATATACCTACATTTTTATCTTGTTAGCACTCAAGTATTAACCTATGATAACCTGACTTCATTTTAAAGAATGTTGATTTTTGGCTTCTCCAATATATCAAAATATATAATACAATAAAGTTTATTCTTAACCTCAAGGGAATTCAGGCATCCCGACTTGTATTGGACAATTAAGAATTTATTTTAGTTATTTTCCTACATTCATCTCAAAAAATTATAAAAAGAAACAAAATTAAAATGTACACAATTCTCATGAAGGACACACACAACACACAGGACTAGTCTACTTTCAGGAGAGTTTCTCCTGTACATTGAACCCTTTGCTCAGAGACATAGGTCTTATCTTCATCTATATCTCCCTTAAAGAGCACAGCTGCAATTTAACTCAGCGCTTTAGATACAGTCTGAGCTGTAAGTAGCAGAGTACAACTTTTTTTTGGAGAGGAGAAAGAGAGAAATCAACTAGGCAGATGGTTAGGGCAAGGGTCCTCTGTAGAATTCCCTCTACAAAAAGCAGCCCAAGAGGTCATTTCTCCTTCAGCAAAGAGAGCCTGAGAGATCAAGCTGCAAACACACATAACGAAGGCAAGCTCTAGCAGAAAGGGACCTCCTGTGTGACGGACAGACACGCAGTGGGGCCCAGTAAGCAGCCCCTCTCTTCTTGGAAATAGTCAGACAAGGAGGCTGGTGCAGGGGGAGTGCCTGTGGCAGCACCAGTAAGAACACCTACTCTGAACCAGTCACATTCAACTTTTTGCAATTAGAATATTTTTCTTCTATTCATGCAAGAGAGTCATGAACATCTGTGTGGTCAGGGGCCCTCGAAGAATCTTGCCTTACAGGCCAGCAGGCACCTTTTTAGTTCTTTGTTACTGCCCAATGCTTTCTTTTCCTGGAAAGAATGTGGATTTAACATCATTAAGAGAATATGATGCACAAGGCTTGGCTTGGGCTCTTCCATTTCCAAAAGATAAATGTTAAAGAAGAGAGAGTAACAGCATGAGGTATTCTATCAAGTCTTGATATCTAACTCTATGTCATGAAAAATTATATATGCTCCCCAAACCTGAAGTATAAAAGGAGACAAGCTCTCAGAAAGGCAAAGAAGAGAAATGAGCCCTATAAATCAATACGCTAAGGCACAAGAGAGGCTGGCTTACTCCAAAGAACTGAAATCCCAGTGGCTAGAACATGGTGAGCCTAAGAGAGGGACTCAAAATAAAGCAGGGGAGAGGTGGGTGGGGGCAGGCCAGAGCAGACCACCTATAAGGACTGTAGGGCAGAAAAAAAATTGCTTTTATTTTTTTATTTTTTAATTGTTTTTCAATTACAGTAAGGGGGAGTCCCTGGAAAGATTTTAATCAGGAGAATAAGATCTTGATTGCATTCAAACATCTACCACTTGGACTGCTATGAGAGACAGAATGAAAACATTATGACCAGTTCTAATGTTGCTGCAAAAGTCAATGAAGAGATGATGCTCCCTTGAACTAGGGTAGTGATGGTTTAAAGTGATTAGAAACTGATACATTTTTAGATTTGTTTTGAAGGTAGAATTGACAGGATTGGTAAAAATTTGGATGAGAATGTTTAGAGACAGTAATCAATACTAACTTCTCAACATATGGACTGAATAACTGGATAAATTACAGTGCCATTTAGAAGAAGTGGAAAATAAGGGTAATACAGTTTTAAAGGAAGCTCAATAACTTAGTTTTGACTAATTAAATGGGAAGTGCCATATGCCATCCAAACTGAGATGCAAATTTTGCAGTCAGAGAAGCCCCGAAAGCCTCCTTGGGTTAGAGATATAAATGTGCCAATTATTAACATGTTAATATATGAGAATTGATAATATCATTTGGGGGTTGATATAACAAAGAAACAGCATCTCAGGAATGAGCTCTTAGAAACTCAATAGGCAGGGCACAATGGCATACGCTTGCAATCCCAGCACTTTGGGAGGCCGAGGAGGGGAATCACTTGAGCCCAGGAGTTCAAGACCAGCCTGGGCAACATGGCAAGACCCTATCCCTACAAAAACAAACAAACAAACAAACAACAACAAAAAAAAAACAGCTGGGCATGGTGGTGCACACCTGTGATTCCAGCTACTTGGGAGGCTGAGATGGGAGGATCACTTGAGCCTGGGGGATCAAGGCTACAATGAAACCCTGTCAAGAAAAAGAAGGAGGAGAAGGAGGAAGGGAAGGAAAGGGTGAGGTCAAGGGGGCAGAGGAGGATGAGTGGGAGGAGGAATTAGTTCCTTCTCACACTGCTATAAAGAACTTCCCTGAGATTGAGTAATTTATAAAGGGAAGAGCTTTAATTGAGTCACAGTTCCTCATGTCTGAGGAAGCCTCAGGAAATTTACAATCCCAGCAGAAGGGGAAGCAGGCACCTTCTCCACAAGGCAGCAGGAGAGAAAGCATGTGAAGACGGAACTATCAAACACTTATAAAACCATTAGATCTCATGAGAACTCCCTCACTATCATGAGAACTGCACGGAGAAAATTGCCCCCATAATCCAGCCATCTCTCACCAGGTCCTTCCCTCAACACATGGGGATTGTGGGGATTACAATTCAAGATGAGATTTGAACAGGGACACAGAGCTAAATCATATTACTCAATCATTCAATAGATTTGGGTTCTAGTGTTAAAATATTTAATAAGTGTTTGGAAAAATACACATAATTGAGGGTAGATAGAGAAAAAGCATCTGAGGGCATTTGGGAGCAGATAGATCATCTGTGTGGATGTTGAAATGACTGCTTGGATCCTAGAGCATAAGAAAAGACTTGGAGAATAAAGAGCAACTTGGCATCCACCCACACATGCACAATGGATGTGGTGGTGCCATAGAAGTGTGACAATAAATAGCAACTAGAATGCAGGGAACACAGTATGGCCAGGAATGATGAACCTTCTAAGGATGCTGCATAGACAGTATTGGGGAACCATGGATTGAGCTACATCCCAGGGAATTAGGAGTGTTCTAAATGACAGAGCATTTTAAGCACTGCATAGGACACCAGCAAAATCTTCCATAAAACGGCTGACTCATAAGCTGAGTCTTGAAGAACAAGTGGGTGTTATGAGGCTGGGAAATCAGAGGAAGGAAAAATAGGTCAACTTATAAAATGCTTTGTGTAGGATGTAAAGCAGTTGAAACTTTGTCCTGAGATCTCAGGACAAAGCTATCAATGGATGGTTTCCAGCACAAGAGTAACTTCCTCAGGCAGTATATATTAAAAGCATCACTTTGGCAGCTGTGAAAAAGGTTCTCCAAAGGCGACTGGGACATAAGAGAGGGAGACAGGTTCGAAAGCCCCTGTAGTAATTCAGGAGTTGAAAAAGGAGACAAAGTAGTAGCAATAAAGTAAAAGAGGAAGAGATTGATTTGATGGGTGTTTAAGAAGGTGAGTTGGCCAGACTGTTCCTGATAAGATAGAAAAAGTTGAAAATGATAACCGCATGACATGGAGCACAGAGAAGCAGAGGAAAACTAGGAAAAAGGGTAAGACTCTGTGTTGCTTTAGGTCCCTGTAACACAACCAGGTAAAGTTGTCCTACAGGCAGATGCTACACAAAGTCACTGTAGGACCTTGAACACGTTTATTTAAAAAGTCTTTGGCTGGGCACAGTGACTCATGCATTTTGGGAGGCTGAGGTAGGGCAGATCAACTGAGGTCAGGAGTTCAAGACTAGCCTGACCAACATGGCAAAACCCCATCTCTACTAAAAATACAAAAACTAGGTGGGTGTGGTGGCACACACCTGTCATCCCAAATACTCAGGAGGTTGAGACAGGCAAATCTCCTGAACCTGGAGGGCAGAGGTTGCAGTGAGCTGAGATGGCCCCACTGCACTCCAGCCTGGGTAACAGAGCGAGACTGTCTCAAAAATATATATAATAAAAATAAATAATTTTTGTCTTGGTTTTGTTGCAAATAAGTGCAGAAAATGGAATAAGTTGATTTCTATACTGCCTTTCATTCAAAAAATTTCTATTGTTACCATGAGACATGAAAAAATTACTGCTTGCAGTCAAATAATTTAGTCAGAAACCTCTTATCTCAAACAAGCTTGAATTTACTATTTCTTGGCTAAGTTTGACATAAATTGACCCTCTTCATTTTTTATCATAAGGCAGTTGTTCTACTATATAATTCTTCTGACTATCTGTAGTTCAGAGGTACCTCTCTTAGAAATTTGGAAATTAGGGGGGTGTCCTAAATTATAGAGCATTTCAAGTGCTGCACAGCTGATGACATTGAGGAGAGATTTTTCATTGAATTCTTTTTTTAAAAAATGTATCATCCTGTGAAAGCCAAAGCCTGGTTTCTTGTTTTAGATGTTAGGGCACATTATAAAATGTGGTCACTGTTATCCTTGCCTGCCTTCTCTGTTTTTATGCTCCCTCTGAAAATTTGGTGTTAAAACTTTCGTGAAAACGATCTTATATTTTCAGTATTAACCTCTGTTAATTGTATGTTTTTTCCCTAACATTTCAGCTTTTCATTTCTATTTTCTTCAGGTGTTACCAGGCATCCTCTCCCTAGAAACCCTGAACCTTTGTATTTAAAGCTTCATTTAGGTCTTTCTGCTAGATGGTTAATAGTAATAACAGTAAATAAAGCAAGATCCAGCCATTATCCTTGGAAACTTCCTGTCTACCCTTAAACCTAAGACAATATTTTTCTTCATAGTCTACCCTCTAATTCATTTTATCTATATAAGTCTCCCTGCATTCATTTTTTTCTTAATTTAAGTAAGCATCTGTGCTCTAGTGCATGAAGTTTAAAGTCCAAATAAAGAACTCCTCTTGCGTTCTTCCTAGCACTGGTTTTGTAGTTTTATCAGAAAGTCGTTAAGCTTGTTTACATAATTTGTGCTTTATAAAGCCCCAGGATTTAGCAGATCAAATTCTATTATCCTCTATAATAGTAAAAGCTGTTCATGTCTTTTTAATCTAATATTTATAGAGAGCTTGTAACTGATGTTTCTAAGCACTTGCACTCAGTATTAGCGTTGTATTTAGTATTATGCTCTCACAGGCTTTAGAAGTACAGTGTGAGCAGGAAGAAATGGGTCACTGAGGTGGTAGACTTGAACTCTAGTGCAAAATATCATAAACCCACCCACCTCCACCTCCCCATGTCCACAAAGCAAAACAGTTTCTATCCTATTGTATAGTTATGCACTCATACATTTTCAGTCAACAATAGGCTACATATACAATGGAGGGCCTTTAAGATTATCATCTTGTATGTTTACTGTACCTTTTCTATGTTTAGATAGGTTTATAGACACAGATACCATTCTGTTACAGTTGCCTACAGTATCCAGTACAGTAACACGCTGTACAGGTTTGTAGCCTGGGAGCAACAGGCTTCACCATATAGCCTAGGTGTGTAGCAGGTTATACCACTGAGATTTGTGTAAGTAAACTCTATGATGTTCCCGCAGTGACAAAATCACCTAATGACACATTTCTCAGAACCTATCCCTGTTGTTAAGTGACACATGACTGTGCTCTTTTCCTTAGCAGTTTACGGTAACACAAATTTAGTATCTACAGTTTCTGTGTGTCAAGGCACAGGTTACCTGGGTCAACTTCTCAGAGTCTTACCAGGCTGAGACCAAGGTATCAGCCAGGGCTTGGATTTTACCAGACTTGGGAGCTTCTTGGAATCTTATTCAAGTGTTGATAGATTCAGTTCCTTGTCGTTTAAAGACCGACGTCTCATATTCTTACTGGCTGTTGGCCTCAGATTGCTCTCAGCTCCCAGAGGCTGCTCCCAGGTCCCTGCCTTGTGGCTTTGCCTCTCTGACTCACTTTCCAGCACTCACCTGACTAGGTCATCACCCAGGATAATTACACCCATTTGATTAACTCAAAATCACCAGATTACAGCCCCTCATTACGCCTGCAAAATTTCTTCACCTGTTGCATATAAAGAAGCCCAATCCCATTAGTGACACCACATCATATTTTCTGGCCCTACCCCCAGTCTAGGAGAGCGTATTATACCTGGTGTACCCACCAGGTTGCTGGAATCTTGAAGACCATTTTAGAATTCTAGCATGCTTACCTACATGACTTTGTATATTATTCACAATTCAAACAACCTTTGTTTCTACCTTTTGCATAGCAACAATCTTATAGTTGTAACATATTATTTGATTAAAACTTGACAAGAAAAGTAAAAGTAAAAATTACTTGTCAACCAGAAATGACAATTACTAACACATTAGGCATTGTGTGATAAAGATTTTACATTTTATATGGATACTTGCATATATAATTGAGAGCAAATTAAATGCCAGGCCCATTTTTAAAATATCACATGCGTTACCTCATCCAATAACTCATGACAACATCACAAGATGGGTAACGCTATTGTTCTCCCATTTTTTTATGATAAAACTAGAGCTCTGAGAAATGAAGTCCTAGGCCACATATGTAGTAAATAATGAAGCCTGATTTTTTTTAGCTAGGCTTGTATGTTCAAAGCTAGTTTGTAGTAACCATGTGTATCTGTGTATGTGCACACAAGCTCATACATATACAGGAACCACACTTCTCATTTACATTCTGTAGTACGATTGCTGAAATGATTTTTTTAATTCAAATATCTTCATTATCATGAAAATTTCCTTAAACGGCTCTGAGTTATTATCTGTGATTTGGACAGCATTTTTGTTATACACAATTTACTTTTTTATTATCTAACTAATGCCTTTTAATCAGAGGACACATTTTAAATGAAATCAATATATAAACCATTATACTGTCATTTTTAGTTCTTAATTCAACTACAAGTATTTTCTCTAATGTAATTTTCTGAGAGCTTTACATAATTTGTATTTTTTTTTTTGTATACCTAAGTTTATCATCCCTTAGGGTCTGAGCCCAACTTTTAGAATAACTTAAACTCTATCCCCAACATCTAGTTCATTTATCAATGTAAAGTCTTAAACTGAATCGACCAAAATCTTGTTTGAGTATGCAACAGGATGGAATGGAATTGTACTTGATATCATCTGTAACACTTAATGTGATTGTAGTGTCTCATTCTTTCTCTTTTAGGAATGAAATCATGTAGAGATGAGGACACACAGAGCCTATTCTATATTAGGGCTTATTAACATTCATAAATTGGACTCTACTAATCTTCTAAGCCCTTCATTTTCCTATATATCATAACTATTTCTCTGATGTGTGCACTGGTTTCCTCCAATTTTTTTCTACACTCGTTTTTACTTTTTTCTCATCAAAGCCATTTTCTCTCCTCTTTCTGTCTCCTAACCTAGTTTACCTCCTCTATGGTTAACCCACTCAGAGAACAGCTGTCCTTTATGTCTTCTTTCAGTCACATCTTCTCCTCTTTGTCGACCTCTCACAGGCTGTCTTTGTTACAAACCTTTGTAATCACGCAGCAACTCCTGCTTCACGCGTTCAGCTATTTCAGTTCTTCACAATCAGTATAAATCTTTGAATTCAATTCTGCTCATACAGCTTCAATTGAAAATCTCAGAACCAACTCACTGATCAAACGCAGCCTGTAAAGAACTCTTCTCCGTAACTGATTACCCACTCCCAAAGACTCCCTTCTGGATTCAGCCTCCTTCCATAGACAGCTTCTGCCTGCCAGGCTTTCTTTGCAATCTCGTCTTCATTGTGTGTCAGCCATAGTGATAGGTTAATATTACAGAAGTTCTCAAAAGATCAAAAAAAGGGAAGGGAAAGAGAGAAAAACCATGAAATCAAGTGAGGCCTACACCACAGGAGAGGACCCAGAAAGGGGGTACAAGACCCCAGGTGAAATCAAGATGAAATGGCTTTAGATGCATAGCAGGTCACTCAGCCCTTCTGAAGCCTCCAAAATCGTACGCTATATGCAAATACTCTTCCTTCAAATATTTTCATGTCACTTAACAAAACAATATCTTATAGACACTGCTTGATTTTGCGCTTTAAAAGCACTGCTTTTGTTATAGAATTTCTCTGTTCAAAATCCAAGAAAGTCTTCACATTGTGTATGGCTAGGGACTGTTGTTTGATTTCCTTTGGTGCTTGGAATCTGAAACTCTTGCCTAGTCCACAATCATCAACTCTTCAAACAGGATGGGAAACACACACACGCGCGCGCGCGCGCACACACACACACACACACACACACACACACACACACACACAAGGAAATTCAATTAAGTTCAACTCATTGCTTTGCAATCAAAAATCATAAACCACAGGAATAATCTTGTATTTTTTTTTTACTACGAATTTCTCTCTTCTGGCTAAACTTAAAGCCAGTAATAACTGTGTTTCTGTTTCTCCAAACTTTAGGTTTTTCAATTTTATGGGTCACCTTTCATTTCTTCTGAGTACATCAAGTTTCATGTCACAATATTCCTGGAAATGTTAGAAAGAGAATCTCATGTGGCAGCTAATCTCTCTTTTTATATTATGTCATTGTCTAATCACCACAACCAATAAAGTTAAATTGTAAACTGCACCCATATCATATGTTCCCAAGACTGGAAAATATTTAAAGTCATATTTCCTGGAACTGACTTAAACTAGAGGTCCTAAAAGTTATCGATGCCCCACACAAATGATGGCTACATCAAAGTAATTGTCTCATTAATGAAGAATGAAAATACAACTTCGGGGAAAAAAAAATCCTTGTGGATGAAGTTGTCAAAAACTCTGTTTGCTGCATTTATGTACAGACAGCTTCATGGGGATTGACCACTCTTCACATAATTATTAATCTCGTATTCTGTTGTTACTCAGATTTTGAACAAAATTAGCATTAAAAAGTGAGACTAGGTAAGAACTTGCTCTATCATTAACTTTTTCATTTCTATTATTACTCATGTTTTGCTTTTATGTGCATCCATGTTATTCTATCTTTACCATACTCCTATTTGTTCTTCTGTTTCTAAGCTCACGTGGCATAGCTATAGGTTTTAGGGCTAAGACAAGGCTGCATAATTTTGAGCGGTGAAATAAATGCCTTTGCTGCTCCAGGTAGCAGGACATGGAGGACAGAGCAGGAAGTTTATTAGTACATTGTAGAATCTGACATCTTTTGCTCTCGGGTTTTAAAAGACTATAAAATAATATTGAGCATCTTGCTGACATTTCATTTTTCTCTAACCTGAGGTGTTTGTCCTTTATACATGGGGTGTACCATCATCATGGACTTCATCTTCACCATGTTTGTGTTTACCAAGAATGTCTTCATCTCCCCTATACTGGAATTCATGATTTTTATATAACGTCTTCTTCATTTTAATTTTACTCTCTATTTTAGATATAGCACATCCCTGGTGGCTTCTTAATCCTTCAGTACAAACTGTTTCTTCTCTGAAAGTTAGAAGAATCTTCTTTTTGTCCCAAATGTTCTGAAATTTCAAAACAACATGATTTGGAATAGGTCAGTTTTCATGTATTCGCTGGGTGTTCACTTTAACATTGGTAACTCAGGTTCTTAAATTTCTTTTTATTTATCTGTTTTTGATTCTGTCTCTTATGATTTATTATCTCTTTCTAGAATGCTTTTCATTGTGGTTTTAAATCAAAGTGTTTCTTCTTGATATTTTCCTTTTTAATTGTGTTCTATTATTGCTTTATGAATGCAGTACCTTTTTTTTGTATCTCGATGAGAATAAACATCTTTTTTTCACTTCTTTCTTAGTTTTCTCCAAGTTTCTTGATTCTGTTCATTTTTTTCTGAACTTCATAGCTTTCCTAATATTCATAATTATTATTAGCTCTGTGTTTATTATTAGGGGTAGGAGGGTCTTGTTGACTTGGAGGTTTGCTCTGGGTTAGAGTAACAATTATGTCCAGGCATGCCTCGTACCCATGCCCCATTTTCCTCCCATTTCCCCGACATCCTTGTGAATGGCTCTTCCTTTTATTCTCGGTAGTGTCCTTGTGTGGATGATAAATTATGTGATCACCTCAGTGCACAGGAAGCTGAGTGTTCCAGTTTTTGGACTGTCTCACCTGTGGTCAGCATTTTTTTTTCTTTTTCTTTTTATTAGTCAGATTTTCTAAGGGTAAGTTTTAAAATTTCTTTCCTGGAGGTTTCTGATCTGGTTGCCAACTATCTTGGAACCATTTGGGAAAAGAGGTTCAAGAGCATGAACATTCAGTATTTGGTATAAGCATAGATAATTTCCATTTTCTGTGTAGTTTCCACATCCTCTTCTATATTTGGTTCTTCTCAATGCAGGAATTCTTTTAGAAAATAAACCTCCAGTTATCAACCAGAGTGAGAGAGGAGTAGTCAATCAGCCTTGTGGCTGACTGACTATCTGTCAAACAGCCTTAACCCAGTTCTCCTTGCTTTATTAATTACTGAATCTTTTATGGATTCATAAATTGTTTGGTTCTCATCTTTCCAGCCTGTCGAGTTAAAATTCAGTATTCTTAGATCTACTAAGTCAGTTAGCACATATTCATTTGCTTTCCATCCTCCAAAATTTTATTGCGACTATTGATTTGTAATCTCCTGGTCTTTATGGGAAACATATATATGTGTGTGTGTGTATGTGTGTATGTGTGCACATGCATGTGTGTGTGTATAGTTGGTAGCTTTAGGGGTGTTTGTGTGTGTATTCCCTAGCTATAGGGATGTGTGTGTGTGTGTGTGTATTCCCTAGCTATAGGGATACATATATATGGGTGTGTGTATTCCTTAGCTTTGGGGGGGAGGTGTTTGTGTGGATTTGTGTATGTGAATTCCCTAGCTTTAGGGATATATATATATATGTGTGTGTGTGTGTGTGTGTGTGTGTGTGTGTATGTGTGTAAATTCCCTAGCTTTAGGGGGATAAGTATGTGTGTGTGTGTGCATGTGTGTGTGTGTATTCCCTAGCTTTAGCAGTATATATGTATTTGTGTGTGGGCGCACAGGCATGTGTGTGTGCATCCCCTAGCTTTAGGAGTATACATATACATGTGTGTGTGTGCACGTGTGCATGTATGTGTGTGTGAATTCCCTAGCTTTAGGGTTATATATATATGAGTGTGTGTGCGTATTCCCTAGCTGTAGGGACATGTGTGTGTGTGCATGTGTGTGTGTGTATTCCCTAGCTTTAGCAGTATATATGTATTTGTGTGTGGGCGCACAGGCATGTGTGTGTGCATCCCCTAGCTTTAGGAGTATACATATACATGTGTGTGTGTGCACGTGTGCATGTATGTGTGTGTGAATTCCCTAGCTTTAGGGTTATATATATATGAGTGTGTGTGCGTATTCCCTAGCTGTAGGGACATGTGTGTGTGTGTGTGTGTGTGTGTGTATTCCCTAGCTTTAGCGATGTGTGTGTGTGTGTGTATATTCCCTAGCTGTAGGGATAAATATGTGTGTGTGTATGTGTGTGTGTGTGTGTGTGTATTCCTTAGCTGCTTTAGGGTTATATGTGTATGTATGTGGATTCTCTAGCTTTAGGGCTATATATGTATGTGTGTATGTGTGTGTAAATTCCCTCGCTTTAGGGGGATATATATGAGTGTGTGTGTATGTGTGAATTTCCTAGCTTTAGGGGTATATATGTGTGTGTGGTATGTGTGTGTGTGTGTGTGTGTATTCCCTAGCTGTAGGGATAAATATGTGTGTGTGTATGTGTGTGTGTGTGTGTATGTGTGTATTTCTTAGCTGCTTTAGGGTTATATGTGTATGTATGTGGATTCTCTAGCTTTAGGGGTATATATGTATGTGTGTATGTGTGTGTAAATTCCCTTGCTTTAGGGGGATATATATGAGTGTGTTTGTGTGTATGTGTGAATTTCCTAGCTTTAGGGGTATGTATGTGTATGTGGTATGTGTGTGTGTGTGTGTGTGTGTGTGTGTATTCCCTAGCTTTAGCGATGTGTGTGTGTGTGTGTGTGTGTGTGTGTATTCCCTAGCTGTAGGGATAAATGTGTGTGTATGTGTGTGTGTGTATTCCTTAGCTGCTTTAGGGTTATATGTGTATGTATGTGGATTCTCTAGCTTTAGGGGTATATATGTATGTGTGTATGTGTGTGTAAATTCCCTTGCTTTAGGGGGATATATATGAGTGTGTTTGTGTGTATGTGTGAATTTCCTAGCTTTAGGGGTATGTATGTGTATGTGGTATGTGTGTGTGTGTGTGTGTGTGTGTGTGTATTCCCTAGCTTTAGCGATGTGTGTGTGTGTGTGTATTCCCTAGCTGTAGGGATAAATATGTGTGTGTGTGTATTCCTTAGCTGCTTTAGGGTTATATGTGTATGTATGTGGATTCTCTAGTTTTTGGGGTATATATGTGTGTATGGGTGTGAAATTCCCTCGCTTTAGGGGGATATATATGAGTGTGTGTGTATGTGTGAATTTCCTAGCTGTAGGGGTATATATGTGTGTGGTGTGTGTGTGTGTGTGTGTGTGTGTGTGTGTGTGTGTATTCCCTAGCTTTAGCGATTTGTGTGTGTGTGTGTGTGTGTATTCCTTAGCTGCTTTAGGGTTATATGTGTATGTATGTGGATTCTCTAGCTTTAGGGGTATATATGTATGTGTGTATGTGTGTGTAATTCCCTCGCTTTAGGAGGATATATATGAGTGTGTTTGTGTGTATGTGTGAATTTCCTAGCTTTAGGGGTGTGTGTCTGTATGTGAATTCCCTAGGTTTAAGGGATTTAGAAGGCATAAAAGTTAAATGCCAGTATGCCAGTGTTTACTCACCATCCTAACCAAATACACTTTATTTATTTTTATCACATAATTTAATGTCATAAAACCAAATATTTAAAATACATGTTTCAAAACACATATTTTAACATGTATTAAAAATCTCCAAATTTTAATGTAAATTAATAAATTTCCTTGTTGGTTAAAGAAGATCACAATTCTTAAAGTGTTTATTATTGACTCTGCTGTGTAAGACCTAATATGATAAATGCTTTCATCTATTGTGTTTCATTTATTCTTCACAATAACTGAAAGTTTTGAGATATGGAAACTGAAACGCTAACAGATATTAACATCTACAACGCAATTTACCATAGGCTGTTTACAAAAAGAATATAGATTTGAATGACATCCTGTATCATCTAGTGGCATTAATGTGTCACTTTTTAATAGGTTGAAACATTCGAAGAAATCCTCAGTTCTTATAATATAAATTAGTTATTATTATTTGAAAATATTTTTCTCCTATTTATGATTTCTGGTTAACTGGATTCTAGATTCGTCAATAGATAGATACCATGTCTATCTTGTTCACTACTGAACTCAGCAGAGTGACTGGTGTATGTTGGCACTTCGCCTGCTGTGAATAGACCTTCCCACTGTGACTTTTTCAGTAAAGCTGAGTAGCCACCACCAATCTCAGTGCTAAATAAGGAAACAGGTTTGAGATCAACAAGAGTGTGCCTCATTTATAATTAGAAGACATGGATTTATTAGCAATACACTCAAAAATTGTCCATATAGTCCGTCCTATAAACTTGAAAAAGTCCAAGTGTTCTATCCTTGTAGGCGCTCCAACTTGTCCTTGTATGGCTGTTTTTACAGCAAATATGAAAATGTTCTAGATGCAGGATTGAGTTTGCCTTATATTGGGATCAAGTAACTAGAATCCTCTAATTTAATGGATGAAAAAGATCCATTTAAGAATCAGGCCTCAGTCAGCATTATTAAAAGTAAAAGGCTAAGAGTTTTTTTTTTAATGCAAGAGTGAAGAGATACAAAAATGTTTTAGCTAAGCAACTTATGTGAACATCAGTAATTTCTTTAATCAATAAAAACTCAACTTCTATAATACAATTAATCACAAAAGAGCTGGTTTTGAGCAGTGATAAACATAACTTAAAAGCTTGTGGTAATATCTGCCTCTAAAATCTGTGATTTTAATGTTAGCCAACCCCCTATGAAGTATGCCTTTTATTCTAGCTTAGGGTTACTGATCAGCCTTATACCAAACCTTGGCTGTAGACCCCTACTGTCTAATGTGCATGTAATTACATCTAACTGTCCTTGGGATGAATTTTAAAAGTAAATTACAAACCACATAGCCTATGAGTTGATTCTCCAGGTTGTTTTACCTACTATTTGTAAAAGAAACTATGTCAATATGAAGCAGTTAATTTAGAAAACATGTACAAAAGATGATTACTTTCACATTGCTAGTATGTTGATTAGTTGTAAAGAGCTATAAAGGATTATGTTTTACTAATAGTATTCCTGATGATCCTACGTTCATTCATCATACTTCAGCATGACTACTGCTATTTATTAACTACAATCCCAGGCCAGCTTGAGCAATATAATTTCCTTTACATTTTGCTTTGCTCATTGCTTCTTTAACATGTCCTGATTTCCATAGTCTTCCATCTATGTTCTTCTCCACTAGATAGGAAAAGAGAGATTTGACATGATGCTAAGTATATTAATATAATATAATTATATTAATTAATATAGTATAATAGTTTCCTCTCCCACTGGTATTTGCATTTCAAAAAGAATAACAAGATGAACCAAACTATGGAAGCAATATTTTCAGACAGGATACCTTTCATTGCTCTCTAAATCACTCCTATCCTGAGCCCCCATTCTACCTGTGTATACAAAGACTCATAACCCATGTAATGTTCAAAGGCTCTCCCATGTAGAGTTTCTTTTATTGGGGTGGGTGGCAGGGAACTGGAAAGCCACTGTTTCTATTAACTGCTCTGTCTTTTGCTTTAATATCTGCTTCATAACACATCTTTTTTTTTCTCACTTGCAACCCCATTTTATACACAAAGGCTCAGAGGAAAATGAGATCAGAGAAAAAAACATGAGTTAAATATCATCTGTAAACAAATATAAAGCAACACACCATGCAAGAAATGTTTATGCCTTCTGGATAGAGAATTCTTTTTTGGTATCATCAAATGTTAATGATACTAACAATGTTGGTGTCATTGTTCCCACCATGTCTACTCCCCCCAAGTTTATCTCTCCTTTGAGAATTCCAAATTCTGTTATTACAATATCCAGTATCTCCATATAAAATAGTCATTTTTAATATTTTGAAATCCTAAATTTTGAAATTTCTATTGATATATGATAGCAAAATGTTCCAACTTCATTTATGACATTTGAGGACTTCCTTCATTGTGGCCACTTTAGAGTCTGTCTGTATATAACTATGGGTAGGCAAGGACCAAACTTGCTCAGAAGCTCTCATAGATGCTACAGCTTTATCATTACATTGCTTATCTGCATGGTAATTTTTTAAATCAGTTATTATAAGCTTGATGATACTTTTGGTTGATAATAGAAAGTAAAGGGAAATAAAAATTTAGGTAATGAAGATGATTTGAAAGAAGTTGGGTTTGCAGGAGATTTGCTGATGAAACCACTGATATTTTCTTTTTCCTGTTTCAAGCCTTGGGCAGAAACCTTATGAAAATATTTAGAATTTAGAGAGACCATCATAGCCCCACTGAGCATCTGACTCATCTGGTTGCTGCAATGTCATTAAAATAAATTTTGGGTGCTGGTTCAGTTTATCTTTGCTTCTACAGACATGACCTTATTCACATTGATTGCTCTTCCATTAATGGTAGTGTAATAATGAAAACAAGAACACAGTGTTCAAAAGCAGGTCTACATGCAAAGGATTTCTTTAACAGTATTATTGTATTGTGACATTTTCAGAGATGTGAAGTATATTTATTAAATATATTCCTAGATTATAAGACTTGCTTTAAATGATATATTAATTTTCTGCCATAGTGGAAAAATATTTAGTGTACAGTACAAATCATCCCTAAAATAAAAAATTATGGGATTGATATAAGCATGTCGATCTCAACTTTTCATTTAGAAAATTACAAAATAAACCATTTATTTAAACACTTTAAAACTGTATATCACAAAATTAAACTATTATTTTCAACAGAGATATAACTTTTCTGCCTTTCACCATCACTAAGCTTAGAAAACTCTCAAAATTTACAAACTTTAAATCAACTTTTTTTTAAGTTTCTCACCAATATTATTTTAAAATATTGCACATCTTTAATAAATATGGAGAAAAATATCAGTTCAGAAATATTATTGCAAACAGATCTCTTTTAACATAATCTTTAAGTCATAGCTTAGACTTCCAAGTCACTTTTGTAAATTCTTAATTGACATGGTTTCAAATCTTTTCCTAATTCTGGTCATTATGTTCTTTTTAAATGTAAAGAACTATGTGGTTTGCTTAACAGCAAGCTTCATGGGAAGTGTAATATAGTGGGGTTTTGTCAGAAAGCAGAGAGAGGGTGTGAGTCATTTCCCAGACTTATAAAATATCTAAATGTACCATTCTTTGTTATTTCCCAGGTACAGTTTTTGGAATTTTAATGTATTTACCTAAGTTTGTATAATTGTTCGTGTGTTTACTTAACCAATATTTATGAGTACATCTTATGTTTCAGGCACTAGGTATACAGTGATACATATAAAATCCGGTTGTGTCAAACTTACAGTGTTATAAGTATGTATAAAATTATTTCAAATAATCTGTTATAATATTATGCCAGAAGTCCAGTTGTTGCTATTGGAAACATTGAATTACTGAAAAATGAGAAAAGTTTATATTACTACTGTGCCATTTATAGCCAATTTCTGATAGAAAATTAATTAAGAAAGCAATTCTGAAACTTTAGTGATTTGTGTATTGTCTTCAGAAGTTCCACCAACCACCAGACCACCTATTTAATTATTTAATAAATATATTTTTAATTGATTCCCTTTTTAAAAACTTATTCTCATTCTAAGCAATGATTTCTATAAAATGTTGCATTTAATACACTTGACCTTCCTTCCTACTGTGCTGTTAGACCATCATGTTGTTTAGATATATCATAATGCAATATAATATGAAATGATATTTCACAAAGCATCAATGGTACTCACACTTGGGAAATTCTGGTTTCACTAAACCCTTGTACCTAATGTAATATTTTTTCCCCGAAACTATTAACTTGTATGACCTTAGACCAAGAATTGTGACTAGTACAATTCACGAATTTTCAAAATCGAATACCTTATCTAAATGCAAAGAAGGCTTCAGCCTGATAACTTTATTTTAAAACACAGATGTTGTCATTTGATAGTAAATTATTCAAATGGATTCTAATCACTTATTTGCTGACAGTTTATGCATGTTGACCCAAGTATTCTTCATTCCCACATCTGTCCTTTAGACAGTGTCCTTTTCCTGTCCTTCCAACATAACTCCAATTTAATATTTAATGAACAATTACTATATTTTATATTCTTTCCCTCAAAGAAGACAAGCTATCCCAAGACATTCTAAAATGACCACTCCTCCCAGCCCTGTGAGTTCTCTGCCCGACCCTGCTATCCCTGGCCTCTCCTCCTGTCTTTCACCTTACCAAGCCCACAGTCCTAAGTTTCAGGTAATGGCTATGTACTCTCACTGAATTTTGAGCTGAAGAGAATATTAATTACCTAGTCACATCTAGTTTCACAGATGAAAAAACTGAGATTTTGTTTTGACAGTCCAAACTTAAATGCTAAAATCTATTCAAATTGCATCCAGCATATTCACAAAATTAACCCCAATCATAATAATGTGAACACTTCCTGAAAACACCTTGTGTTGCTGTATCTATTTCAATCAGTTTGCAAAATGATGGTCATCCTGTTTTTCACATTATTTGTTAAGCTAATAGCTTAATCATTCATCACTGAGAGTTTGAGCATATAAACAACATAAACTACAATAGAGTTCTAAAATTTCTCCAACGCTGTGTTCTAGACATGGCACTTCACGTAAACAATTCCACAAGAGGTAGGTGGTACTATTACGATTCCCTTTTATATGTGAGGCAATGAAATCATAGGTAGATAACTGGCCTAAAATAAAAAATTATTAAATAGGAGAGTGGAAACTAGCTTTGTGTGGTGTAGGCAACCGTCGTCTTTATCACTTCATTATAATATCCACTTTATTCCCAGTTGTCATGCTAGAGGTATAAGATACTGTATAAATTCATAAGATACAAATCATATCTTTAATAGATCTTTGGTCTAGTTTAAAAGACAGAAGTAAAAATATTTATTCACCAAATTTATATATGAATAATTTTGGCTATTGTCAGAATTCACATCTACCTACATAGGAGAAAGATTATTATTATCATTATTATTGATATACATGGAACCATGCTGTATAGGCAGTTCCAGCCAAAATGCTTCACATTGCTTTGGACAATGTCCAGATCACTGGAATAAGTACAAAGCATGGCAAAATGAGTTTTGTGTTATTTTTTGTCCTGGAAATAAAGCCAGTATAAGACAACTGGTCAACCAAGAGAAAAGCCATTGAAGGCAGGTTCCAGTAGCTCAGAATAAGTATATAGGATTTCTTGTAGCAAAAGCATTATGACATATCTCAAGTGAATTTCCCTTTTCCCATCCAAATCTGGTGATTAATCGTTACCTCCAGCTTAATAGCAACTCGGCAGTAACAACATGTGCTCAGTTTAGTTATCTGAAATAAAATTTAAAAATGCTTCTGGTGATAGAAGTGTTATAAAAGTATACATTATATACAAAGCAGAGAACTTATACATAACAGGAGTTTGCTAAATAAATATTTCTAATTGAGTAAATATAGTGAGGACATACTATTATACATATAAATAATTCGAGCTATGGAATATAATATGAGATTATGTAATTTTTTTCTCTTTGTGCTGTAAAATATAAACAGATTTTGGAAGAAAAAGAATGATATAAAGAGTCATATCACTTATTAAAAATGTAGTTTATTAAAATTCTTTAAGAGACATCGCACTTAAAAGAATTTTTGTAATAGGCTCAAGTTTCAAACAAGTGAATGTCTGTAATTGACAGCCAACTCTAATGAGAGTCATGGTGCCATAATTAGCTCTGTAGCTTCAATTCTTTATCCTGAGCAGGTTTACATTGGCACTTGTAGATTGCATGTTCTTATTGCAGGTGACATTGAGAGACTATATTAGGTTGGTTACCCATCATACTGTATAGGTTCACTTTACTAAAATGTAATCTCTGTTTCAACAAATCTAAATCTGACAAAATATGCCATTTTTTATGCCTTATGGACTCAAAAAGAAGTTATAAGGGAGATGAGAGGTTGCAGTCCCAAACTCTGGGCATTTCAAATCTAACTCAGAGTGTTATTTATTAAGTCAAATGATGCATGTGAACATGTTTCCTTTATATTACTATGTAGATAGGAAACTATAGTACGTAAAAAGTACAAAACAAGTGTCATTGAATATTTTCTATCTACAAAACATTGTGAAGAGTATTGGAATGAATAAATCAATTCCCTCCAGGAATTTAGTAGTAAATAAATTCTTTATGGCAATAGTGATATAGCTATGCTAATTATCATAAAAGAAGCAAAATATTGTATATATATTTTCTTATTTCTAGCTTATCTTATTAATTGTGTCAGTTTATTTTCATGTTTCTCCTTATATGAGTTAATCTAGTCCCATTTATTCAAAACTAACCATATCCTGCCTTGACTTTACCAAACATACAAAAGTATCTATAGCCAAAGCTACTAACATTAATCTAGACCTTTTTATGCAAAACAATGTTCACATTCCCTTAACTGCTGACTCTAATGCCCAGAGCCTATTAATCATTATTGTGATATCCTTTTTGTTACTTCAAACATTTGGCATGCAGGCAGAAAAATGTATATGTGTGTTCCCGGGAAATCTATCAGGCAGATTCCCAGAAAGTCTCATAAGGTGATATTCATTACGTTCATAATGTTATTATTGTCCAGACACCCTGTTGAAAAACAAGAGGTGGTGAAACCCTAAGCGAGTGACCCATTAACTAAAACTCAGTATATTGATGTATAAAACTAAAAAGCCAACTAATTTATGAGAAATAATTATCTAGAAACCCTGGTGCTCAAAATTATAACTACTGCATCCTCTCCCTATGGCAGTTCTACATAATCAGCTCCATTTGGGGTCTTAGAATCAGTACAAAAGGAATTACATAAATCACATGAATGGATGACATATGGCTAAGCCTGTTGGCTGCATTATTTTGCTACTTGAGTCTGCTGGAGAAAATTCCCTTTCCATTGGATAGTGCTTTGACAATCAGCAACCACTTCTGCTCCTATGACTCTATTATTTTTCCAAACTTCTAAAAGGGAACAAATGCCATTCTGCTCATTATATATGGAATTTATGGGAATAAATAATATATATTTACACACACACACACACACATATATGATGTCAAACATATGAAAATCAGTTCTTTCAGACATACAATTCAATCCGTCTCATATGGGTTAGTTTACATTTTTCTCTTCTGATCCAGTTATCAATTTTAAAATTTAACTATTTAAAAATAATTTTATTCCTCACATATTCACATTGTGGGGACACCAAAGTACTCACAGTATATTCTCTAAGGGGAGATGCCTTGTAAGTCAACATTATAAAATATGAACATTATATTTACTGTCAGTGTCTCAGGTAAAAATAAAATAGTTAATTGATTCTCAGATGAACATGGTTCTTCACAATTCAGCATCCCTGAATTCGGCATGTGTCTTACTATCGGTAACATCTTACAATCTCTACTGGTCACACCAAGACTGTGGCCTGGGTGTCTTTGCCTATAGACATATGACGCTTGCATCAAAACTTGAAGCATAGACCTCCGTGCCTTAGAGGGAAGTTCTGGGGAAAATAGAGGCTCACCCTTTCTAAGAACTCACCATTCCTTTGTAGACACGGAGAACCATTCAGAGGGCTCATCAATGATTCAAGCTGCAATGTGCTTCAAGAGAGTCAGACTATGAATGAGAAGAAATTTGGGGAATAGCTTAACCAAGTCATATCACTATGTTTTCCTTTTCAAGTATGCCTAAAAGTGATATAATTTAAAAAGATTAGAGGAGCTCTTTTGAGATGTTTCATTTCTCTTAGTGGTGCCCAAAATAGTGGTGTATCTTACAATCCATGGCCTCCTAATTATGAAATATAACAATGCATACTTAAAGTAATATTCCATCTGTGTACACTTATTGGACATTTTAGAAATATCTAGGAGCAGAAGTCAACATCTTTTTCAAGGCAGGCAAATCTTTCTTCATTTACTCCTTTGTAAAGGATAATTGTAGAAAGTCATTTCCTTATTCCGAAATATATGATGGATAAATTTAAGGAATATTTTCAAATTCTGTCCTAATAGCAAATGGAAAAATTAAAGCTGTTGATTCATGAGGTATGATAATCTGTTTTATTACCACAGAATCAAACCCATTACATGGTTTGCCTGTGAAAAAATAGTAGAGAAATACAAATTTATGTAGAAAAGATACAACAAGAAAATGTCATGTTTAAGTCTGTAAATGGAATTTCCTGGAAAAGCGTTAGCAGCACCACTATTTTTGATGTGAACAATTGAGAGCTTCTTTCCCCTTCCTCTCTGACCCAGCAATGTTCCTGAGAAGGAAATGGCTCTGCTTTGAAGATGCTACCGCAGGTAGGAAAGAAGGCTGTCCTTGATGGGCCGGCCAGTGGAAATCACACACAAAGTGTGGCCAGGACAGATGTTGATTGGCATGATCCTCAGTGAGAATCTCAGTGACCTTCCTAGGACCTTCTGGGTCTGCTAAGGCACATCAGTTTCTGAGTCTCTGTTGCCCACAGCCTTCTGTCCGCACTTTCCTATTTGACAGAAACAGCTACATAAAAGCAGTTCCCATAAACTGAATTCCTGTGGCTTGACTTAACTTAGTGTCTCCATATGTCAGTTCCAAATCAGAAGCAGGTATATTTACAGACCTGGGTTGGTTGGCTCACCCAACTAAAGATGTCAGGTGATTAAATTGTATTATTTTTTAAAGTATGCAGTATTATTATTTACATATTACATAAGGATATACTGCATTATTTTTAAAGTATGCAGTATTTTTTAAATAATACAGTATATCCTTACATACTGCATTATATCCTTATATACTGGAAGTAATTAAGTTGTATTATTCTTTAAAATATGCAGTATTATTTTTAAATGATGCAGTATATCCTTATATACTGCATATATCCTTATATACTGCATATATCCTTATATATTGCACTGTTTAATATGCTGTTCTAATTTTTAAAACTTAAATATTATTACTATGAGTTAGGAATAAAATAACTTTGGTGAGTGGTTATATATATACAAATTTATGTATGTATAAGATATAAAATTATATGTAAATATAAATATATATTTACATTGTATATAATCATATATATAAATCATATATATTATTTATATCGTATAGATATATAAATCTATTAAGGTATAGATAGATGATATATATAGATCTATATGTATGATATCAATATCTTTATATAGGTATAGATGGTATTAATCTGGAATCACCACTAGGAATAAATAATAGGCAAAGGTACTTTGGAGGCCAAAATATAAATTCCTGTAATCTCTCACCTTTAATTAATTGAGGTTTTAATAATTGACCAACTTATTTTAAATTATTTTTTATGAAATTTCTGTGATGTTTTATCCCCTAAAGTGTGTGTGTGTTTGTGTGTATTTATATATATATATATACATATAATACTTTATATGCTACATGTCAGTCAACTATTTGAAGAGATTTATTCTGAGCCAAATATGAGTGACCAATGGCCCATGACATAGCTCTTGGGAGATCCTGAGAATATGTGCCCAACTTGGTTTTACACATTCTAGGGACATGTAAAACATCAGTCAATACATGTAAGCCATACATTGATTCAGTCCAGAAAGGTGGGAAAACTGGAAGCAGGACAGAGTTGGGGGTCTGGGGCTTCCAGGTCAAAGGTAAATTCAAAGATTTTCTGATTGGCAATTAATTGAAAGAGTTTAGTTATTGTCTAAAGACATAGAATCAAGAGAATGGCATCTCTGGGTTATGTTAAGGGGTTGTGGAGACAAAGGTTTTGTTATACAGATGAAGCCTCCAGGTAACAGGCTTCAGAGAATAGATTGCAAATATTTCTTAAGATTTTAAATGTTTTAAAGTTCTCAGACTTAAACCATTCTATCAGTCTTAAGGTCTGTGTTGATGTTAATGCTGGTCAGCTAGGGTTGAATTTCAAAAGAAATGAGGGTATAAGGAGGTATATCTGACTCTTCCTTTCTATCAGGGCCTGAACTGGTTTTTCAGGTTAATTTTGGAATGCCCTTGGCCAAGAGGAAGGGTCCTTTCAGATGGTTTAGGCACAGGCTTAGACATTTATTTTTAATTTACATACACACACACAAATGGAAGGGAGGAAGGGAAGGAAGGAGGGAGAGAAGGAGGAAGGAAGGGAAGAGAATGAAAGGAGGGAGGAAAGAAGGGAGGAAAGAGTTCTGGAATGGAATGAGGCAGAAACAAAACAGAAATACCCTTCACAGCTAACCTGTGCATTTGTGCTGCCATTTGGCTTGTCATTAGTTGTATTGGTTGTTCCTTGCACAAGGGCAGCCAGACTAGTGAGTCAGGGCTGAAATAAGTTCCTGTTCCACTTGGAAACCACATGCTCTGGCACCAATCTGCATTTGTTTAGAAAGCGACACTGTTTTCTAATTCATGCAAAGACACCATATGGGCTACCTGTGGCCTGGCAACACAGAGTCTAAAATTTACACCCACAGAAGTTTAAGCATTTGTGCTCATCATTACCCTTTCCAGCCACTGTCTATTAAAATCTAGTGAAACTTCAGTGCAAAGTTGTTTAATTGATACTTTGTTTTTGGTGAATTGAGTAGGTACTGACAACTAACAAACCACAGGAATCCCCAAAAGAGCAGTGAGGAAAGGAAGTGGTCGCAGCTGAAATACATTTAATACATCCTGGGACCACTTTTAACATCTTGAGCATGTGGACCACAGGTACCTCTTCATTAGATGCTGTTCTCCATTTGATTTATAGAGTGCAGGGTCAACACTTGTGAATTAGCAGCATGAATAACATATTCATAAAACCTTCTCAGTTCAGAAGTGATGCTAAGACAAGACTCAAACCTAGATTTGATAAGACTGGTGACAATTTCACTTATTCATGTCAGAAAAATGTTACATCTGTGTTTTTATAGCATAAAATTGGTGAACCTTCCTCTGTGCAAACCTCTTCAGCCAGACAGCACAGGCAAGAGAATTGACGGAGACAAGAGAATCCCCATTTCTGTTTTATCTTGGCTGTTTTGCCTACATTTCAGCATATTTTAACTTTCTCAGCTTTATTTTTGAACTTGATCTGGTTTGGATTTTGTACACCCCTAAGAATTACCTAAACTAAACTGTAACGAATATTAGACTGCTACTGAAAGCCATGCTTATAGAGTTGGAAGTGTTCTGTTGAAGGATCATTTATCTAAAAGCAACAGTGAAGATTTATCAATACCCAGCAGAATTCTGCCATTCCATCCTTCATTGTCCAACTCTCTTCTGAAGATCAGACATTCTTTTAAAGGCAATAAGCTTCATAGTGGTATTTTACTTGGAACTTTAGAGTGAGAAACCAATATATTTGAAGACCCTAGCGTTTGATTTTTTAAAATACTTTATTTGTGTGATTTTTTTTCTCTCCCCATCATAGCATAGTTAGGGGAAAAAATTGCATGATTTGAAAGTATATTATATTTGAAGCCAGAAGTCTTGGGCTATATTTCTCTGCTCTATGTATATCTGTGAGTCCATGGATAAATAAATTTGATTTTCTGAGACTTTGTTCTCCTGTTTAGAAAATGAGACAATTGAACTAGGTAAAATTTAAGCTCCCATCTAACTATAAACGTTCCATAATACAAATATAGATAAAGCAGGTAACTCAGAACTATTTCTAAATCCAAAAAGATAGATAGATACATAGATACATAGAGATGCTACTTTGTAAGTTGTAGAATTTCTTAGAGTCTCAGACTTTATGCAAAAGAGAAAAAGAGATGGACATACGGAGAGAGAAAAAAAAGAGGGAGAGAGAGAAAGAGGTGCTGGATATACCTGGAGCCTCCTTTTTGAGGAGAGAAGAGATGATCCCCAGAAAAGATGGGATCATCTCATCCCAGGAAAAGATGATCAGCTAGAACCAGATTGCTGGGGTAGTCTAGAACAAACATTTCGAAAGAATTTCACTACTTTATGAGAAGAGAGTTCACAAAGAAGAAGATACAATATGAATAGATGTATTAGAATTTATCAACAGAAGCACTCATTCTTCACCCCTTCTAACTATAGTACTCCAAATATTTGGATATTTTAATGCAAAAGAAGACATATTGCCCTAGGTTTTAATTTTTGACTACTCAAGAAAATTATCAACCTGTAAATTACTCTCTTCTCTATATTGATACAATAATTAGAACCAAGCTAATCGGATGTGCCATTATGTTCTTTTCTTCATGTCATAGTGCCAGGCAATATTGAGGGGACAGCTGGCCAGCCTGATGCCGAAAGAGAGGCATGTAAGCTTCTTCAGGCAACTGACATTTATAGGAACTATGGTATGGCATCAATAATTCATACAACCTCACAACAAGTGCTGGCAAGCAGCTGGTCTGTAGACAGGGGCCTCATCACTTATTCATGTTTGAGATATTTATACTGGTTCATTACCTTATTTTAAAGCTTCTTTAATTGTAGGGACTACAAAAAGAATGCAACAACCAGCAATTAAAGCAAGAGTGCTGCTCTGCATTACAAGGGGGTATATTGATTACTTCATGGAAAGGGTAATTGGCTTTTGAAACCCTAAGTGAATGTTTGGTCACAAAAATCGAATATTTTAAATGATCCATTTATTTATGTTTATCATTTCTTTGAACTGTGAATTGAAAAATCTACTGCGTATTTTATAGAATCATAGACATTTAGAATTGAATATTTCCTTAGAAATGATCAAATTCTTTATTTTATTTAAAAAACAAAGGGCTAGAAAACTAAAGTAACTTTGCCCAAATCAAACAGCTGGTTAGTAAAAGGTTTAAGACTAGAACTCAAGTTTGTTGAAAATATTTACCCTAACTGAAATTGGCACACACAAATTTCAACAGATTATAATCTTTGGGTTGTGACAGACTCTCATTATTAATCAAAAACTTATCAACTTTTATTTTACAATAATAAGGGCTTATGAACCCATCAGGCCCCCAGAGAGCAAGGAGCATGTCAGTAATATGCTGAACATGTGGTCCTTCTCATTCCCCTCTCCTTCTCCCTTTGCTACCTCAAAGTAACCAGCAACCTGAATCCTGCAGTTTCTTGATATATTTTTTGTAATTTTATTGCATGTAAATTTTTTTTCCTTTTCTTCTTTTTTTTTTTTTTTGAGATGGAGTCTCACTCTGTAACCCAGGCTGGAGTGAAGTGATATAATCTCTGCTTACTGCAACCTCTGCCTCCCGGATTCAAGCAATTCACTTGCCTCAGCCACCCAACTAGCTGGGACTACTGGCATGTGCAACCACACCCAGTAAAATTTTTGCATTTTTAGTAGAGATGGGTTTTCACCGTGTTAAACAGGATGGTCTCGATTTCCTGACCTGGTGTTTCGCCCACCTCAGCCTCCCAAAGTGTTGGGATATCAGGAGTGAGCCACTGTGCTCGGCCAAATGTATTTCTTAAAAATATATTTTTTAATATATAAAATATGTATCATGCTGTGTATAACATAACATAATATTGCCAAGCCTCATCCATATTGTTGTACATGCCTGTATCATAGTGTATTTTTCACTCTCCCATTAATAAGCTTTTGAATCACCTCTAAGTTTTTCTATTATGACCAGTGCTGCTATGAATATTCTTATAAATGTCATCTATTCTAAAGGTACATGAGTATCCCAGGAGTATATACTTAACAAGAATTTCTTGGTATGAGATTATAGAGCTGTTCAGTTTTAGAAATTAGTGACAATCTATGTCCCAAAGGGGTGGCATCCATATATACTCCCACCAGCAGCATGAAAGATCCTGTAGATTGTGTATATCTGGCTTTTATTGTAGAGGGCCATACAGTCAATACTGTATACAGGACCTTATGTGGTTTCTATGGCAGCTACTGAACTCTGTCATTGTAGGTAAAGGTAGCAATGGGTGACACATAAATGAGTGAGCATGGCTGTGTTCCAACAGCACTTATTGATGGGCACTGGAATTTAAGTTTCATAAATTTTCACATTACAAAATATTATTCTTCTACTTCTTTGCAACCATTTAAAAGTGTAAAAAACATACTTAGTTTGTGAGTCTCACAAAAACAGATGGTAGGCTGATTACTTTTTCCTTCCTTATCCCTTCCTCCCTTATTTTTTCTTCTTTTGATTTAGTTAAAAAAAATATTGATAACCTGTTACATGCCATAACCTGTTCCAAATTGAAATGGTTTGGCTCGGTGTCCCCACCCAAATCTTACGCTGAACTGTAATAATCCCAGTGTGTCAAGGGTGGGGCATATTGGGAAATCAGTGACAAACTACATCCCAAAGAAGTGGTGGGACCAGTTGGAGATAATTAAATCATGGGGTGGGGGTGGTTTCCCTCATGTTGGTCTTGTAACAATGAGTGAGTTCTCACGAGATCTGAAGGTTTTTATAAGGGGCTTCCCCCTTCGCTTAGCACTCATTCTCTCTCCTGCTGCCCTGTGAAGAGGTGCCTTCCACCATGATCTCCAGCCATACGGAATTGTGAGTCAATTAAACCTCTTTTATTTTATCAGTTACCCAGTCTCAGTTATTTCTTTATAGCAGCATGAGAACAGACTAATACATAAATACTGAGGATTCCATCAGAGAACAGCACATAACATTCCTGCTCTCACAGAGTTTGCACTCTAATCAGAAGAGGCAGAACATTGACAAGTGTATATATTCTAAGCAAGTGGGGATAGGTGTCCTAAAGGCAGATCCAGGAAGTGGATGGTGATGGCAGGAGGTGCTAGTTTACATAGAATGATCAGGAAAGCCCTCTCCGGTAGAACAACACAAGCTGAGCTCATTTTTAAATGACGGATTGGAACATCCAAGTATCTAAGGAATTAACTGCTGAGTGAGAGAGAGCAGCACATCTCTACACCTCCCCTGAGCCTTTGTGTTTCTAACAGCATGCTGACATCTCTTCCCAAATATTCCACAAGCTCCTTCAACTCTTCATTTGCCAATTTAAATTTATCATTTACCACAGTCTTGGGTTTCCTAACTTGGTGAAGGGCGTCTGTGTGAACCTGCCACTCAAACCAAAACTCTTCAAGTTTTCCTGCATCTTAGTTTGCCTTTTACTCAAAGCATCTACTTATTAAACAAGTAATTTCGTTTTTTCTTTAGTATCTGTATTTGCTTTCTAGGGCTGCCGTAACAAAATACCATGGACTAGATAATTTAAACAATAGATATTTATTTTCTCAGCTTCCGGAGTCTTGGAGTCCAAGATCAAGCTGTCTGTAGGTTTGTTTATTTCTGTGGCCTTTCTTCTTGGCCTGCAGGTCACAGCCTTCTCTTTCTGTCTTCACGTGGTCTTTCCTCATTTCCTCTTCTTGTGAAGACATCAGCTGGATTAAATGAAGGCTCACCTTCCTAGCCTCATTTTAGCTTTATCTCCTTTTTAAAGGTCCTATCTCCAAATATAGACAAATTCTAAAGTACTGGGGATTGAGACTTCAACATATAAATGTTAAGAGGACACAATTCAACACATGAGTATCTTTTAATCCCTTTCCTCTGCTTTCAATACCATCACCTTACCATTTCCTTCCCTTTTTATTTATGTTTATTGGTTTTCTGATTTTAGATTATAGTCTTATGATCAATTCTCCCCCAAACCAGCAGAATAATCATACAAAAATTAAAATTTGATCCTATTTTATTCTGCTTGAACCTTTCATTGGTTCCCAGTACCCTTCAGGATAATGCCCACTACTGTACTATATCCTCAAAGAGCTGTATCTGTCTATAGCCCAGTTCTTCCTCTCACCAGGTAAACCCTCATACTCTCAGCTACAATAGTAAACTACTTGCAATTCAAGGCCTTTACAAATTCTCTAAGCCTGAAATTTCTTCCCAGCCCTAATCTAGTCGTTTTAAGTGGTAAATTAATATATTCCAAGAAGCATGGCTCAGTGTCATCTATGAAAAATGTTAGCAGACCATTATTTTCACCATTGTCTGAGTTACCTGATCTTCCTCTGTCTGCCACATTGTAATACCTTTCAATCACTGACATTGTATAGGATAATCATTTCTGCCTTGGACTGAGCATCTGTGAGCAGGGACTGTGTCTTGATTTATTTTTACATCTTTAGTGCCTAGCAAAGGGCTGCTCCCCTTAGACACTTAGGAAACATTTGATACATAAGTGAATGAATAAATATACAAATGAATAAAAAAGATTAGCCAGTAGAAACATTTTTGTGTGTTATTTCTATACTCTAAACCTAGTTTAAAAATAAAGCATTCAATCTTACTAAACAAAATGGTCAACTATAATTGGCATATATGGTATAATTATGACAATATGCATATAAAAATCAAAAGTCTGCATAGAAAATTAACACACTAATAATTAAAAGTGGTTGTTTCTGTTTTTTTGCAAGTGATTAGGCTGTACACAATTTATTCTTTTGTTATACTTTTCTGTATTTTTCAAATAAACGATTCTGTGAAATATCTCATGACTCAATTCATGTTAACAAATTTACTGCCTTTTTCCCAACATCTCCAAATGGTTTTCTTTACATTTCACTGTTTAGAAAATGTAAAATGATATCTGCAACAAATTACATCCTGCTACCAGTCCAGATTTTCACAAGAACAAAAAAATGCATAACAAGACATAGAAGATAAATTTCTCTCCAACCTACTGTGAAATTTTCATTAAGCCCCTCATATCTTCTCCAGGTCTAGGCCCTAAGGACAAATGAAGAGAGTAATCTTTGATCAAGGCTCACTTCAAGCCAAAATTATCTATTGCTCTAGAGAAACTCTTCCAAACGGTCACATCCTGCTGCTATGAAGGTGAGAGACATCCCCACAGCTCACATATTGCATAGCTGCAGGATACGAGGCAAGGACTTGAAAAAAAAGATTAAACCGTACTCAAAACATTATTTCCATTAAAATTACATCACACCGAATATTATTACCTACATATTTTTATCTTTCTGTAACTTTCACAAAACAAACATTACCCTTGAGGCAACCTTGCAGAGCAACTTTCACTTAGGAGAAATGAAAAAGGAACAGACATTATAATTTTAGGGAAAGGATAAAACAATAATGGTGAAAAAGGCCTTCCCTCATTTTTTTTTTTCATTTGTTTATTATCCCTGTGGCCAAATAACAGAACTGTGGAGGTTCAGAGATGGAAGGAATCTTATTGATCATCTAGTGTGTATAGCATAATTTACAGTATGGAAATTGAAGCCCAGATAAGCCAAGGAAGTTGGTTAAGGTACTGATTCTTCTTCCTCTGGGAACCTAGGAAATGAATTGAATGGTAAGTGGCATGGCTCTATTGTTAATTTCAGCCACTTGATTGATTTCACAGCCTCTTCAGTCAAAAAGACCTGGGTTCTATCCTTCTTTTACCACTTATTATCTGTTTAACCTTAGGTAGATTATTTAGGCCTTTAAAAATCTCCATTTCCTTGATTGTAAAATAACAATTTTAAAGGACCTATCCTGTAAAGATGTGTTAGGATTAAATGAGAAATTGGTTAGAACAGTACTTGGGGTCATAGTTGGATACTACTGTCATTGTTGTCATTTATTCTACCTGTAATCCTACTGTGTGAGATAAGGCATTCTGGGAGATCAAGATTTAAGAGCTTTTGAAGAAGGCAACTTTTATCACATTTGCTTCAGACTGTTCAGTGTGTGCCCAGCTTTAATATCTCTCTGTTTCTTAGAAATTTTAAAGAGGAAGAGGAAGACCAAATTATAACAATTGTTGCCATTTACTGACGGCTTGGTATAAAACAGGCTCTCTCCTAAGTGATTTTTGTATAGCAAGCCGTTTATTCCTGAAAACAGCTTCATGCGGTGGGCAGGTACTGTTATAATCTCTGCTTTAAAGATGAGGAGACAGACACGGGGGTTGGTTTAGACATGCGAAAGTATATTTTATTACCACTTCCCACATTCACTCCTACAACTTCAACATTCACAAGGAAGAGAGTAAGAGAGGATTTGCCACCCTCTGGTGGATTTTTTTTTTTTTTTTTTTTTTTTTTTTGAGATGGAGTCTCACTCTGTTGCCAGGCTGGAGTGCAGTAGCATGATCTTGGCTCACTGCAATCTCTATCTCCACTTCCCGGGTTCATGCGATTCCCCTGCCTCAGCCTCCTGAGTATCTGGGCCTACAGGTGCACGCCATCATGCCCGGATACCCTCTGGTCTCTTGCGTTTAATCTTCTGCTTTGGGCGGTGGCTCCAGGAGCTGGCAGTAGCTTGCGTGGTGGCAAGTGAAGTTCTCTGGCTGCCATAACATACATTTCATAGATCGTACCATACACCAGCGAGCAAGGTTTTATTCATCAAAAGGGTAGCCTTTGATGAGGTGCTCAAATACCTGCTTATGAATTAACATATAGCATATATAAATATTTCTAAGTCATGCTCTTGGGGCAAGAAGTTGCTTTGAAATACTATCTGATCTGCTCATTTTCTGGGTTTTTGCCTTCTCCACCCCTTCCAAGTCAAGATCTGAGTCTGAGTTCTTTCTATTGGATGTTCATTACAACTGAGAGTTATTATTGTAGTCCGCTTTGAGCCTGGGCTTGTAGAATCTCTAAGCAAGATAGCAGCTTTAGAGAGAAAAATTTTTCCTGAACTACTAAACTTAGGTTTTATCATAATCAAAAGCATAGATTAACCAAGGTAATCTCTAAAGTAAGAAGCAATGTAGTAAAAAAGAGAGCATGGTAAAAAACAAAGTTCTTATCACACAATAAATAGGCCTTTCTGTTAATGATACACAGGAGAGAAAAAGGAGAAAGAGAGGAGATGGGAGAGGAGAAAGGAAGAGGAAAGGGTAGAATGAAAGTCAAAAAGAAGAAATAAAACTGATGTGAAAAGAAGACTGAAAGACAGCAGAGAGAGGAGCAAAGCAAAACCAGACTTTCCTCCTCCGCTCACTTTGTGCATGAGCACCAAGTCCAGAGTGGAGGCAGAATGTAGAGATGCCCAGATTGTTTTCAGGGAACTAGGACAGGGAGACATGTAAGGATCATCTCCTTCAATAACAAGAGTATTGATGTTATCATATATTTTCTCTATTCTCAATGTGTCACTCTCCTCTAACAGCCATAGTCAGTAAATGTTTTATGAGTTCCTTCTTAGCTTTGTGACTCATGTCTAGATCTAGTAGCCCTGATCTCTGTTTGTCATCCCTTAACCTTAGCATTCAAATGATTCACCAATTTATGGATGCAATTGTATTGTTACGCCTTATTTTTCAATCTCCAAAGAAGTGTCATTTGGGAAATATTATGCAGGTCTGGATATAAATGTTACTCTATCCGATATGTAACTCATACTTAGAAATTGAAAAAGTTTCAGAATTTTTATGGGGACATTTAAAAACATTAGGTGGCTTCAAATATTCCCGACTGATGTACATCATCTCATTTGAAATAATGTATTCAATGGAAGCAAATGATCTAGTGAAGAGTATTCTTCATCTTGCTTTCCATAATAACTTACAGCCGTATCTCATGCTTTTCCAATTACAGCTAGCAGTTGATCATTTGCGTGCACAGCACTTTACCTGAACAATTTTTATGGCGCTTTTACCTTTCTACCTTGCTACCTGTCCTGAGACCCTCCTCAGAATCTGCAGTTGCTGAGTCTGGAGTAGAGGGAGGTGGCAATGCAGTGAGAGTACAGAGTGTCTAACTGTGAGGATCTTACAAGATTTTGTTGACTTCCGTCGTCTTTGAAGACTCTCTCTGTGACCTCTAAAAGTTGGAGTTCCCCAGGCCTTACCCTGGGCTTTCTTCTCTTGGCTTGATGTCTAAATTTTTTTTTTCTTGGTGGTCATCTCTTCCATTTCTTCCATATGGCACTAAATGCAGTCTTCACGCTCCAACTCCAACAGCCACATCTGTTAAGCTCCAGATGATTACTTCTCATTGTTTACCAGGCATCAGCATTTAACGGTCTCTCAGGCAATTCTAGTCCGAAACTTTTGATCCTTCCACCAGGCAAATGTGTTCTTTCATTTACTCATTTGAGATAAAAAGCTGGCAATCATCCTACACACTCGTCTCTTTTTCTCTCCTTTTCTTTTTCTCACTCTCTTTCACTACTTGCCGTATCCAACCCATCAATAATTTTGATTTTTGTAAGTTATGTCAAATATATTTTAAATGTATTTACCTTATGTCCACTGCCATCACCCCGATTGTAGCTACTCTCACCTCTATTCAGGGCTACAAGATCTTTTACCCCTACCTACCCCAAAGCATTCTCTATGTAACAGCCAGAGTGATCTTTTAAAAACAGAAATTTGATTATTTTGCTTCCCAGCTTAAAAGCTTTTGGTGCTTCCTCTCATCCTTTGTGTTAGGTATCCACACTCCTTCTTGGGGCCTCAACCCTTGTGCAGAATGGCTTCTGGCTAACCTCAGCCTGAGCCCCATCTCATTCAGTCCTGTGTTTTTTCTGGAACTCACCAAGTTGTTTCTCGTCTTACAACCTTTGTGTGTCAGAGGCATTCGAACCAGAGTAACTCCATCGTGAATAGGGGCTGGGTAAAATGAGACTGAGACCTACTGCGCTGCATTCCCAGTTAGGCATGCTAAGTCACAGGATAAAATATGAGGTTGGCACAAAATACCGATCATAAATAGACTTTGCTGATAAAAGAGGCTACAGTAAAGAAGCCAGCAATACCCACCAAAACCAAGATGGCAACGGGAGTGAAATTGGTCACCCTCATTGCTCCACTCCCTCCAGCATCATGACAGTTTACAAATGCCATGGCAATGTCAGGAGGTTACCATATATGGTCTAAAAAGGGGAGGAATCCTCAGTTCCAGAGAATTGCCCACCCCTTTCCCAGAAAACTCATGAATAATCCACCCTTGTTTAGCATATACTCAAGAAATAACCATAAAAATGGGCAACCATCAGCCCTTAGGGCTGCCCTGTGTATAGAGTAGCTATTTTTTTATCCCTTTACCTTCTTAATAAACTTGCTTTCACTTTACTTCATGGACTCGCCCTAAATTTTTGTCTTGAACCAGATCCAAGAACCCTCACTTGGGGTCTGGACTGGGACCTTTTACCAGTAACATTTGTACCATCTCTTCCTTTTACCTAGAACATTCCCCTGTCCCACATACCCATGCTCCTCACTCCCAACCCAGCCCCATCATCCATCACTTACTTTTTGATCTTTTAGGACAAGTTCAAACATCAGTTGCTTTGACACTGTCCATGTTCACCCTAAGGAGATACTTTCTGTTAGTATTATTACTATAATATATTTCCTGAGAACTACCCATCCTATTGAATTCTTACTTAGTCTCTTTTCCCTGTTTCATCTTTTAAGATATTATTTGGGCCAGGCGTGGTGGCTCATACCTATAATCCCAGCACTTTGGGAGGCTGAGGTGGACGGATTCCCCCTTCCCCCTTTCCTTCCTTCCTTCCTTCTTTCTTTCCCTCCTTCCCTCCTTCCCTCCTTCTCTCCTTCCCTTCTTCCTTTCTTTCTTCCCTCCCTCCCTCCCTCCCTCCCTCCCTTCCTTCCTTCCTTCCTTCCTTTCTGATGGAATCTCACTCTGTCACCCAGGCTCTGGAATGCAGTGGCATGATCTTGGCTCAGTGCAACCTCCACCTCCCAGGTCAAGTGATTCTCCTGCCTCAGCTTCCTGAGTAGCTGGGACTACAGGCATGCACCACCACATCCAGCTAATTTTTGTATTATTAGTAGAGACTGCATTTCACCATGTTGGTCAGGCTGGTCTCAAACTCCTGACACTATAATTTATCTGCCTTAGCCTCCCAATGTGCTGGGATTACAGGCACGAGCCATCATGCCCGGCCTTTATTGATTTATTTATTTTACTTTAATTTGTGGGATACATGTGCAGAAAGTGCAGGTTTGCTACATAGGTATACATGTGCCATGGTGGTTTGTTGCACCTATCAACCCATCATCTAGGTTTTAAGTCCTGCATGCATTAGGTATTTGTCCTAATGTTTTCCCTTTCCTCTCTCCCCACCCCTCAACAGGCCCCAGTGTGTAATGTTCCCCTCTCTGTGTCCATGTGTTCTCATTCCTCAACTCTTGCTTGAGTGAGAACATGCAATGTTTGGTTTTCTGTTCCTGTGTTAGTTTGCTGAGAATGATGGCTTCCAGCTTCATCCATGTCCCTGCAAAAAACATGAACTCATTCTTTTTTTGTGGCTGCATAGTATTCCAAGGTGAAATTACAGCCTTTCTATTAGCGTTCTCATTTGTAAGCCTCTCAAATGTCTTAGATTATGATTATCAGTGCATAAGCCCTACACTGTTAGCTTACTGAGAATATTTTCTTATGTCTGCTATCGTTGGGTGATATGGTTTGGCTATGTCCCCACCCAAATCTCATCTTGAATTGTAGTTCCAATAATCTCCACATGTCATGGGAGGTACTTGGTGGGAGTTAATTGAATCATGGGGACAGTTACCCTTATTCTTTTCTTGTGATAGTGAGTGACTTCCCATGTGATCTGATGGTTTTATAAGGGGCTTTTTCCCCTTTGCTCGGCACTTCTCCCTCCTGCCACCATGTGTAGAAGGACATGTTTGTTTCCCCTTCCTCCATGATTGTAAGTTTCCTGAGGCCTCCCCAGCCATGCTGAACTGTAAGTCAATTAAACCTCTTTCCTTACCCAGTCTAAAGTATGTCTTTATCAGCAGCTTGAGAATGGACTAATACATTAGGCTAAAGTAAACTATCCGTATATATAAGGACCATGTTGTAAAAACTTCTCCAATGCTTCCATCTTTTGTCTAGAACATAGAAGAGGGGTTGAATGCTTTCATGGTACATAAGGTTGACTGATAGATTAAGAAATACCATCAACTAGGTGACTTAAAATAACAGAAATTTATTCTCTCATAGTTTGAGAGATCAGAATTCTGAAATAAAGATGTCCACAGGACCATGCTCTTTCTGAAGTTTCTGGGAAAAAAACTTTCCTTGCCTCTTCCAGCTTCTGGTGGTTGCAATCCTTGGAGTTCCTTGGCATGTGGCCACATACCTCCAGTCTCTGCCTTGTCATCATGTGGTATTCTCCCTGTGTGTGTCTATTTTCAAATTCCTGCTTCTTATAAGAGTACCAGTCATTGGATTAGGCTCCATTCTTATTCTGTGATATCATCTTAACTTGATTACATCCACAGAGACCCTATTTCCAAATAAGGTCACATTCATGGGTTCCAGGTGGACATGATTTGGGGATGGTATTATTCAATGCAGTGTATTGGAGTTCACTTGAATTCAATTAGATAATACCATTAAGTGTTTCTTGAGGTTTTAATATTTGAAAACAACCTTATTCATAATAACTGATGGAATAACTAAATTTCAGAATGTAAATATACCTGTATGAGAAATTATAAATGGTTGTCAAGAACTTTTATACTTAGAATACCATGCTTTCCTCATGCAGGAAATTGGAACAGACCCTGCTCATGGGCGTGTTAAATCCTCCTCTTTCATCCTCCACTGATCTGTCTCATAACTTGATCACTCCTTTGGAACTGACTGTCATTTCTCAGTTTCATCCTTGGAGGCTTAAAAGTTCTACAGAGCAAAAAGTATTTTTCTTCCTCTTTTTGCTTTTTTGCTTGTTACTTTTGTCGAGGGGTTCAGCAAATGTCCTGCAAAGAGCCAGACAGTAAATAATATGAGTAACATGAGGCTTTGTGAGCCACATGGTCTCTGTCACAACTTTTTAACTCTGCCTTTGTAGTGAATGGCAGCCAGAGATAAACTGTAAACAAATCAGCATGGCCAAGTTCCAATGAAATTTTATTTATGGACACTGACATGTATATTTTATATAATTTTCATGTGTTGTGAAATATTATTCTTCCTTTGATTTCCCATCCATTTAAACCTGTGAAAAGCCTTCTTAGCTGGAGGACTGGGCCAAGAGGAGGTGGACCAGCGATTGTGTCCTGATTTCTGCCAAGTCTTGTTCTCTCTCTTTTGTTGGTGGTCTGCCTTTGCTCCACCTTTTCTGGCCAAGAGGACATTCTGCAGGATACCATGTTTCATTTCGTTTTTCTCTTTCCGTTTCCTCCTCCCTTTACCTTCCCTTTCCTTCCCTTTTCTTTTCATTTCTTCCCACCCCCTGCTACTACTATGTCCCTAAAATAAATATTCACTTCCCCTAAACTACATTTAATCATTGCACATTGATTACTGTAATCAGTTCCTATTTTCTAAAAATGTGAGGAGTGTGATATAGGTCATGGTGATAACATGGGGTAGTCATTCTCTTATTTAGAAGTAGAAAATAGATTTAAATTTCCGGCGTTAAGTATGAATTGTAGTAATTCCTTGAATATTATTAGAAATGTGGATTTTTCCTATGCTGAGTGATCAGCCTCCAAACATACCCAACATTGGAGAGAGCGCTTTAAAGCCCTGTGTCCCCATTACTCAGTCTCAGCAAGTTTCCACTCACAGCCAATGTTGTTTTATTTGTACCTCTGCCTCCTGCCTCCTATGGAATTATTCTGAAGCAAATTCCAGACATCAGTATATTTTAGTATGTATCTATTAAAGACAATGACTCTTTAAAAAATAATTACACAATCACAGTAACATATCTAGAAACAAAAATTCCTTAATGTCTTTAAATATCCAGTGTTCACCTTTCTTTAATTTTCTTGTAATTGTTTAATGTACAATTGGCTTTAACTATAGCCTATACACTGATTAGTTGATCCACTTCTTAAGTCTCTTAATTTGTAGATTCCATCTTTTTCTGTCTCTCTGTCTTTCTCTGTTTCTCTTCCCCCTATTTTAACAGTTTATTTGTAAAGGAAAGTAAGTCTTCTGCCTGTGGTGTTTCCTACAGTCTTGTTAACTGATATCTTCCCAGTGGTATGGTCTAGAGATTTGATGAGATTTATGTTGCATTTGTTTGTTAATAACATTTTATAATTGGTACAGTATCCTTCCATCAAGAGGTCCAAAATGCCTATTTGTCTTTCTTTTGTGGTGTTAGCAGCCATTGATGACCATTAGTATAATTACTAGTGGTTGAAAAATCATGATGTTCTTTAAATGCTTGGGATACTTATCCTTAAAAAAAAAAATGTTCCCTCTTGAACTAGTTGATTATCCTGAATATTTATAGGAATGATAAGGCAAATGATTAATTTTTTTCTTTAATTTACAAGATTTCAAAATAAATTTGTTTTCTAGTATTCTCTAAAGGAAATCAGTAATACCTGATGTTTGTTTGGCATTACATACTTCAATTCATTGCAATTACTACTCTTATTCATGATCACATTGTCCCATGTTTAGCCAGTGGGTGTACCTTCTGGTTGGTTTTTATTATATTTATAACATGACCTTAGCTATCTGCTGTTTCTTCTTTCAGGATAAAACAGGATGTTGTCAGCTAACCTCTCGCCCCACATCAGGAGCTTCTCTGCCCCACACACTTTGCTTCTCTGCTCTTCATTTGGAATAGGAAGCACAATTCATTTACCTCTGTGGAAACTCTAGTTTTAGAAGGGAGAACGTAGTTCTCTGGCAGTACTCTCAGAGAGTGAATAATGGATCCAACCAATCCAGCAACTCTGGCACTTCTGAAATTTGCACAAGTGGGTCATTCTTTGTGCACTTGGAATGCACCTGCATTATGTTGGGGAGAGCAACACAGGCAAACTCTGAAAACCACCCTGAGGTGTGACTCACTCTGAGGCCTTCAAAAACATGTTCTTTGGACTTCAAATCTCTCACTACACATAGGTCACAACAGACATCATATTATTCCCATATAGTCTTCAATAAATGCTTCTGAAACAAATATCAGTGAATGAGTAACATTTTCAGCTTTCAGAGATGAAAATGACTTAGCACATTTTGTCTGATACTCCATTTTTACTTTTGGAAACTAAGGCCTTGATATCTCAAGTGATTTGTCCAAGTTCATAGAGCAAATTAGCAAAAGGTTTAATCCCCCATCTGACCTCAAGTGCATTGTTTCCTACTATTCCTACTACCTCTAGACCACATTAGATAACTTAGCATTAGTTATTTTTGATCATTGTCCATTTCTTTTTTTTTCCCTTCCTTCTATAGGGATGAAAAAACTTTCTACCCTCTGAATTTTTGATAATTGAGCCAATGAAATCAACTGACATTAGACACTTTAATTACATACATATGCATGGAGTCCCATAAAATATGGGATTTTAAATGTGTTTGATGGCTGAAGCTTATATAACATCCTGCACTACAGAAAGGAATAGGTGCCTGAGGCTTCTAGGGGTAGTGGTGACACAAATTATGGGAGACAAGGAAAGGAAATGCATGTCGAACAAAGGTTGTCTTGGTAATAAAACTTGTCTTCAAGCAGCCCTCAGAAGAACAGGTAAGTGCCTAAGTCACAGTCTGGGCATGGTGTCCACCTCTCCTGTGATAGAGATTCCTCTTCCCTAGTTGATGAGATTCCCAGAGAGACAATTCATGACAATTCTGTTTCTTTCAGAGGATCTGCCCTTAGTCAGAAAAGGAAAGTTTAGAGAAAGCTTCTCCCTGCACTTTTGAGGGAAGAAGAGGGACAATAAACAGGGAACAGAAGATCAGAGAGAACTTGGTTCTCCTACAGTTAAAGGCTCTCAGGATATCAAAGCACCATATTTTGGAGTATTGTTTTGTGGCCCCCAGGACTTCCTTTATTTCTCTTTCTCTCTGTCCCTCTTCCTGTCTCTTTTTATCTATCTATTTTCTCTCTCTCCCTTTCTCTCTCTCTGTCTCTCTTCTTTCTAATGTAAATAACTGTGAGCCCCCTGTGATTGTTGCTCCCAGGATAGTGAGTAGCAAGTCTAACAAAGGTTTAGATAACCCCCAGGCCAAAGAAGCAAGCTGTTCACTGTTCACTAAGCTGTTCATACAGTATATCCGATGCCCATTTCCAAGTCTTGAATGATTTTTTGTAGCACAGTTAAAAAATTACTTTATTTCACAATAACAATCATAGAAACTCAGAAGGTTTACTTTCTCATTTATCCAAGTAAGGGTGGTAATGCTTTAGGCTACGGGAATAACCATTACTTACCATAAATGAATAACCTTAGTGTTGCCAACATACTGAAATAGCAATGACAAATAAGACAATTTTAATTGTCACTTTACTGCCTTCCTGCAAAGTGCTGAAGAACTGATTTATTTTCTTAAACGTTTCCCCTTGAAAGAACCCCTGGATCTTTTTAATTCCTAAGTCAGAGATTTGCTAGCTTAGAATTTGGCAAAAATGATGATATATCCTATTTAAGCATTAAACTATTGTAACTGGGTGTCCCAGGTTCTTGGGCTCCCTCGCCCCAGGAATGGGAGAGAGGCCCTGGTGGTGTGGTGAGCTTATTGATTAAGTAAATATCGGATGCAAAGAGTTATGCCGCGAGCGATTTCTTAGGCAGAGAAAGAGGTAGAGAGAGAGAGCTCCAACGCTGTGAGGGAGGGAATCCCAGGGAGGGAAATCCGTAGAGGTAAGGGAGTAGGTGGGTATTTTAACCCTGGAGTTACTCCCACCCCATTCAAATTCTTGTCCAGTGAGAGGAGCTTTTCCAAACGTCCTCTGGAGTGACTGATCTTCGAGTGACTGTGATATTGGACCTGGTCCGCAATTAAAGCCTCCTCCCTCAGAGATTTTGGCTGGCTTTCTAAAACAAAGTAAGCTCACATGGGCTTTCTACCCAGCCCGCCCCGTGGGAAAGTTAGACAAAGAACTCTTAAGTTCCCGGATGTGGATGCAAATGAAGGTCTGTTGGGCATGTCACTGGGAAATTTCTGCCCTTGAAACCACGCTCCTTGTGGACTTGGTTTTCCTTGACATAATGCTTCACTGTCTATGTCTATTTGGGTTTCAAGTGACCAGATGGCTGAGGGGACACCTTTACTTCTTTTATTCTTAATTTTATTTCATTAACTCAGAAAGTATTTATTGCGCACTTGAGTACCAATACTAGGTAATCTGTAAGGGAATAAGTATTAACGAAAATGCACCCATAGGGACCTTAACAGATTAGTGGCTACAACAAATGTGTTACAAAAACACTGTGATCAACGCAAACACAGACATCAGCATAGATTGTTAGAGAAGCCAACGGCAATGCACAGCTGATCTGCACCTGGCCTGGCGTTGTGGTGTTGGGGAGTGTTGGTATTTTCCAACGAAGTGCTTTGAAAGTGAGACCTGAGGGGTTAAACCAAAGTAGTGTGGCAGTGTTCCTGCATGGGAGCAGAATTTGCTAGATTTGGAAGTGCTTTAATCTTTCCATAAGCCTCACTGACAATTTCTTTTCAATGAGTGAAATCACCAAATACATTTGTACTTTTGTTGAAATTAAAGTTGAGAACACCAATTTTAGTCCCTTTGAATATGTGAACTCTGCCATCTTCAAGGTTTTCTTTCTCTAAAAAGTTATTTCTAGCTAATTAGCCTCAGGAAGGAAAGGGATCTGTAGACTGTGTTGCTAAGTCTCTTCACCATGGAAGACTGCTGTGGTGACTGGAGACTGAGTCAATGGGGAAAATTAAATTATTTCCAGGGGTTGATTATTTGGGAATTTTCTTCCAAGGGAAGTTCAGAGAAAGCCCCTCCCTGTTCTTTCAGGACAGAAAGGGGGCAAGAAACAGGGTACAGAAGATCAGAGAGACTTTGCTTCTCCTTCAGTTCAAGGCACTCAGCATGCCAAACACCACACTGTGGGGTATTGTTCCATGAACCCCAACACTTCCTTCCTTTCTCTTTCTCTCTGTCCTTCTTCCTTTCTCTCTCTCTCTTCTTTTTAATGTAAATGTAAATTTCTAATGTAAATGAAATTTCTTTCATCTGTCTTATCAAACAGTCTTTAATTAAGTCTCCTACCTGGGTTGGAAGCAATGGGAAAGGACCATAACCCCTCCAAGGGAAAGTCACATATAACGCATCACACGGTGCCCCTAAGGATGTAAACTGCTTGGACGTGTTTAATCTTCCCATGTTTGGAAGGACAGACGGTGATGTGAACTGGGGTCAACATGAAAGGGAGGGCCATCTTAGGCGATTTTAGCTTGTTAATAGGCAATCCAACTGTCGTTTTCAATTGTATATTTTCTGCTGCATCAAAGCTTTTCAGGTAGCAATGTCAGAAAGAGCATAATCTCTCAGGATAGCCTGGTACAACTGAAGTTTAAACTAACTGCTAACTGAAAATAAATTTCCCAACAATAAAATATATATTTAGAAAATTAAATACTAGAGAATTTTTTAAATATGGCATAAAGAATTTGATGTAGGTTATAAATGTGTCTATTATCTATATGCTGCCCCTCATTATTTAGATGACTCTAGCAGATGCCTGAAAATGAATATTTATGTTTTCAGGTTGTACTGTAATTACTTATTTTGTGTATCTTCTTCCCAGTAGCTTTGGTGGCCTAAAATGTGTGTTATTCATCTTCATGTGCCCAAGGCCTAGAACAGTGCTTGGAATAAAGCAAGTTGTTCAGTAAATGGAAGCTCCTATGCTCATGACTCTGCTTGCCCTATAAGGAGAGAGTGTATACACTTAACATAGGGAATAATTATCTTATTGTTCATCTCAGAAAAGAAAAACCACAATGGCTTTAAGCAGTACCTTGCACGTTACACACACTTTTATGTTGCTCTGTTAAAAGTCTTTGCAGTTTAGTATCTTATAAATATTGTAAGTAAAGGTCAAATTCTACAGGGGTCTATAATTTCAAATATTACTTTTATTGTTTTACCTTTAAAAACTTTCTAAGTATTTTTTTAAACTTATAATTATAGAGCTATCTAGTAGGCTCTATAACCCCATGAACTACATTTTATTATTTTATTTTACCTTTTGGAGAGACACAGTCTCACTGTGTTGCCCAGACTGGTCTCAAGCTCCTGGGTTCAAGCAATCCTCCTGCCTCAGCCTCCCGAAGTGCTGGGATTATAGGTGTCAGCCAGCACACCTGGCCACACATTTCAAATGGGTGTTTTATAGGAATCATCAATGATGATAATGAGAGAGATCTGTTGGAAACAAAATGAAGAAAGGGTTAAGGAATATTATTGGCACAATATTTATTGAACTTCTATAGATTAATGGGCACTATTCTAGGTGGCAGAGATTTACCAGTACAAAAAATCTACAAAAGTTAAAAAAAAAAAAACTTCTCTGACATCCTGGAGTTTATCATCCTTTAGGAAAGTGGTATGGGAGACATAATAAAAAATAAACATCACAAAGGAGGAAATTGTTTACTATGTTAGAAGGTGATGTGAGCTACAGGAACAATAGAGACGATGTAGAGGAGGGAAGACCTCTTTTATCTTCTGAGGGTTTGATGATTGAGTCTATGAAATAATCTGAAGGGAGACAGATGAACAGGAGAAAGATACACAGATTTATTACCTGCAGGCAGACATCACAGGAAAGCAATCTGAATACCCAAAAGCCCAGTGGGATTTCGAAGCTTTTATACCCTCTTCCCACGGAAGAAAATAGAGTGAATATAGTCCAAATTTAGGGGAGAGTAAATAAATTCCAGGAAAGACAAATGGCCTGCAGCATAGGGGATAGTCTGAGTGCAGGGTCTACTTCCAGGCTCCTCTCTTGTTTTTTGTGGTTGTGGTGCTGGTGCTGGTGTGAAAGAGCAGAAAATCAGTGTTTTTCTCCTCAGAGCATATTTTAAAGCTAAATTAGTCATTGTTTAAATTTACTACATTTGCCTTTGTGAAAACTTTAAATTTACATTATATATGTTGAAGTTGAAACTATGCAATTATAATATAAACACGGATTTACAACTAAAGCATATTATAATTTAAAGAATTGATTTTTACGTTTAAAATCCGTGGCAATATTGTAAAATTATATAGACCCATCAACTTTTTCTACTTAAATCTCGTGAGTAAAGTTTAAGGGTGTTGTAATTTTCAAGTGACTTTTTCTTTCTTTCTTTTTGTCTCTTGTGATCTGTTTTCTTCTATGGTTGGTGAGATTACTGGGGAGGCATTTCCTGACAATTGAGTTCCTTTTGAAGGATCCTTCCCAAGGCAGGTAAAGGGAGCTCAGAAAAACCTCCTCCCTGCGTTTGCTATTCTCTAGGTGCACTCATTTTGAAGCAATCAGTGCTCCAAAGTAGCATATTTTGCAATGGTATTTTCTTCTTTCTTTCCTTCCTTCCTTCCTTCCTTCCTTCCTTCCTTCCTTCCTTCCTTCCTTCCTTCCTTCCTTCCTTCTTTCTTTCTTTCTTTTTTTTTGAGGCAAGTTTCACTCTTGTTACCCAGGTTGGAGTGCAATGGCACAATCTCAGCTCATCGCAAGCACTGCCTCCCAGGTTCAAGCAATTCTCCTGCCTCAGCCTCCCAGGTAGTTGGGACTACAGGCGCACACTGCCATGCCCAGCTAAATTTGTGTTTTCAGTTGAGACAGGGTTTCTCCATTTGGTCAGGCTGGTCTCGAATTCCCAACCTCAGGTGATCCGCCTGCCTTGGGCTCCCAAAGTGCTGAGATTACAGGCATGAACCAACGCGTCAGCCTGGGGTGGTATTTTAACTCCTTCAAAGGTAAAAGCAGAGTGAGTTATACATTTAAACGGTACAGTCCGGTGTGCCTCAGTGAGGATATGCCCTCTGAATAGAGACCAAACAGAGGTGCCCCGGGGGCCTTTAGGGGAAGCATCTTCTAGTCAGAGGAAACAGGCGTGTCTGTTTGTTTTTGAGATAGAGTCTTGCTCTGTATCCCAAGCTAAAGTGCAGTCATGCAATCTCAGTTCACTGCAGTCTCCATCTCCTGGGCTCAAGTAATTCTCCAACCTCAGCCTCCCAAGTAGCTAGGACCACAGGTACACGCCATCATGCCCGGCTACTTTTGGTATTTTGGGTGGAGACCAGGTTTTGCCATGCTCCCCAGCCTGGTCTCAAACTCCCAAGCTCAAGTGATCCACCCATCTCAGCGTCCCAGAGTGCTGGGATTACAGGCATGAGCCACCACACCCAGTCTATTTAGCGTATTTGAACCACAGCTAGAAGGTCAGTGTGGTATACCAGATATTTGGAGTGATTTTTTTTTAAAACAAGGAGCAAGCAATATATTTTAAAGTATCCTTAAATAACAGGGAGAGTTCTCTTTGAAGTTCCTCAGGAATGGTCAGTCATGGATCCAAGATGACATTTACTTAGTCTCCACATTTGAATTCCAGGATCAAAATCTAGTTACTATTATAAGCAACAAGAATCAAAGAGCAACATCTCCTTGCTACGCAGGATAGAAGACTCGTTATTGCCACACAGATGAATTCTTGATTCGCAAATACCCACAAACCACATCTCTAACCAGTATGAGTGAAAAAGGAAAGGGAAGATTAGCTTGCCTGAGTATTGATATAAATATACTCAATAGCTCCAGCTGCATTGTAAAAGACTTTTAACATCTCTACAATGAAACAAAAGCATTAACAGATATACTTCTTCCTAGAACATGAGCAATGTTTTCCTAGAAAAAAGATACACATAAGCTCCAAATCGTTATTCAAGTGGGTGAGAATGGCCTATCATGATTTATACTTGTTCACAGGGCTTCATTTGTCATCCATCTTTGGGCTGTAATTGTGAGCTTAAAAATAATCAACATTTTCCACCACCTGCAGAACATCATCTGCACTTTGAGTTCATTTCCTCAGTGTTCCCTACAGAGTTCCATCTGCTTTACATACCTTATTTCCCTACACATGAGTAAACCTGCTTATGCTACCTGAACTGCATACATCGCTGGCGTTATGGAATGCTTCAAACTACTATAGCCTGCTGTGGTGAGAGGGCTTAGACTCCTATAGGAGTCTAAGCTTACAAAAAGACACAAAGTAGTCCTCATATAGTACATAGGAGGGGAGAAAAAAGGCAATGACAGTCAATTCCTAATAATTTAAGTTATGTCAGAGAGATCATAATTATTGAACTTCTAAACAAAACGATGATCTATAATTGTATGGTCTTCAACTTATCAACCGGGAAGACTGATGAAACTTTCAAATGAATGCTCTTACAAATGACTAAAAAACTCTATATTATAATCTAATATTATGTTGAGTGTTTCTGCCTGAATGTTTTATAAACAATTTTGTAGCAGTTAATACTCTAAATAACTAGATGTTGCAATTAAGAAATGTCTTCTTTTATAATTTATTCAGCAAAGTACACATAGCTCTTATGAAATGACCAATATATTCTAGTTTCTTTTATAAATCTGAATGTTTATATAAAGTTTACCTGAAATAAGATACATCTCTTGTTTTCATATGAAATATTTCATGTGTGTTTTCAGTACCCAAATTAAGAAATATAATTTCAAATATAAAATTAAAGCTTATATAATTTTCTATTTCTAGCCTCCTTTCTCAATTCTTGGAATATTTTATTGGTATTTGTGTTCTTAAGCTTTACAAAAGTGACATCATGCTGTAAATGTCCACTTACTTGCATTTTCTGCTCAATGTTCTGATCTTGAAATTCACTCATGTTTGATAAATATACTTCTAATTGTTTTATTTTCAAGTATTTTATAATACTCAATTGTATAACCATAGCTCAATTTATTTTCCACTCTTGTTGGCTGGTTTTTATTTACTACAGCAAACAATATTTACAATATTTTCAAGAATTCAAGAGTTCAAGAATTCCTTTAGATATGTAATTAGAAATTATTATGGGATTTTCTCATCTTCCTATTTACTTGTTATTCCAAATTATTTTCCAAAATAGCTGCAAGAATCAGGGTATAAGTGTTTATACCCTCAAGAACTCTGGATACAGTCAAATTTTTAAGTATTTGCCAAACTGGCAAACATAAAATAAAATCTCATTGTAGTTTTTCTTTGTATTTCCCTGGTTACAGTGAAGATGTGAGTTTCCCTGAGTTGATTATGTGGTTTACCCTTTTGTGAATTGCTGGTCTATGTTTCTTGTCCATTTTTCTTTTGGGTTATTTCCCTTTCTGTTAACTACTTGTAGAAGTTCTTTATGCATCTGGACACTAATATTTGTTAGACATATATCTTACAATTATCTCTTCTACTCTGTGGCTTAAATTTTCACATTCTTTATAGCATCTTGATCAAGAGAGTTTAATTTTAACAAAAACCATATGTACCCATTTCTCCCATTAGAGTGCTTATCTTACACTTTCTTTAAGAAATAATAGAAAAAGTCAGGTGCAGTGGCTTATGCCTATAATCCCAGTACTTTGGGAGGCTAAGGCAGGTGGATCACCTGAGGTCAGGAGTTCGAGACCAGTCTGGCCAGCATGATGAAACCTGTCTCTATGAAAAATAAAAAGAATTAGCCAGGCATTGTGGTGGGTTCCTGTAATTCCAGCTACTTGGGAGGCTGAGAGAGGAGAATCACTTGAACCTAGCTGGAAGTTGCAGTGAACCGAGATTGCATAACAGCACTCTAGCCTGGGCAACAAGAGCAAAACTCCAGCTCCTAAATAAATAAATAAATGAAATGTTATTTTATGCTTTCCTCTATGGACTTTGAAGGTTTACATTTCATTAGGCCTTGAATCCATTTGGAACTGATTTTTATGCAGGATTAAAGACAGGGGTCAAATTTTACTTTTTCAACATGAATAAAGAATTTAAAATTTCCCATAAATATCTAATACCAGGTTGAATTTATATCAAGTTTACACATATACATAGACTTTGCTTTAAGGTTTTAATAATTTTTTGCATTATTCTAATTGGCTGTGCCCATACCAGACCTACTTTAATAATGATTCTTGATAGGCCAATTCTCTCTGCAGTATTCTTTTTCAACAATGTCTTGGCTATTCTTGGATCTTGGCTCTTGAATACAAATTGTTAAACCAATTGTTCAATTACATTTATGTACACATAGAAATTATTAGGATTATGATTGAAAATTGAATTAATTTACAGACTATGTTATTGATTCTTCCAATCCTTGAATATGGAATATTTTTTCATGAGATTCTTCTTTCATATTATTCATTACAGTTTTACATTTCTCCTCATAAAGATCTTGCATATATTTTGTGAGATTTTATTTTATTATATCATGTTATATTTTTAAAATCTTGTATTTTCTCATTAGTTGTTATCGGAAATATAATTGATTTTTGTATATTGCTCTTACGTTGAAAAATCTTTATCAAGCTGCAGACTTTCCTAATAGGTTTGAAAATGTATCAGCTCTCTATCTTCTCTCCAATTCTTAGGATGATGATGATTATTATTATGTTTTATTTATCTTATTCTCATGACTAAGACCCCAAGATAATGTTGAATAGGAATGGTGACTACAAGCATTCCTCTTTCTGATAAAAGAAAAGTTTCTAATATTTTGTGACTAATTATTTGAACCTTCTATTATGTTAAAGATCTTTTATTCCTAATTTATTTTTTTACACACATATAGGGGAATTACAGTTTATTTCTATGTAGCCAGTTTTGTTGAAATTATTCTCCATTATTTCTAGTGTATTTTCTTAATGTAACATATTACATTAATTATTATTATTTTTTTTAAAACACAGAGTCTCACTTTGTTGCTAGGCTGGAGTGCAGTGGTGCAATCTCAGCTCACTGAATAGTCTAAATACTACAAGTATAAACCAAACTTGAATAACTCAAGTTTCTAAAATTAAGAATTCAAGCCAGGTGTGATGACTTATACCTCTAATTTCAGTACTTTGGGAGGCCAAGACACAAGGATTGCTTGAAGCTAGGAATTCAAGACCAGCCTACCAGCCTAGGCAATATAGGGAGACATCTATCTCTACCAAAAAAAAGAAAAAGCCAGATTTAGTGGTGCACTCCTGTAGTCTCAGCTACTTTGGAGGCTGAAGTGGAAGGATCACTTGAGCCCAGGAGGTTTATGCTGCAGTGAGCTATAATCAAAGCACAGCACTCCAGCTTGGGTGAAAGAGAGGAGCAAGACCCTGTCTCAAAAGGAAAAATAAATGAGATAACATCTCCACAAAAGAATTGTCCAGGCATTGTGCTTCATGCCTATAATCCAAGCACTTTGGGTGGCTGAGGTGTGAAGAGTTCAAAACCAGCTTAGGCAACATAGTGAGAACCTGTTTAAAAAGAAACTATTTTAAAAAAAGAATTCAATAATTTATCTATCATGATAATCAGAATGTATAACATAACTGAGGCAGTAAATTCAACGAACCATAGACACATTTCTCTGTAAAGCCATAGTTGATAAATATTATTGGCAAATCCATCTTTATTGGATCATTCTTATCAGCATACAAATACATTGTAATGATTGCCTTTTTAAAAATAAACAAAATCTATCCTCATCATTTGCCTTTTGATGAAAGAAATAGCTTGAAAGAAAAATCTTTCTTTTTCTTCCTACTCTCCCTTCAAGACTGATCTAATCAGTCTTTCTTTCACATTGGTCCCTGGAAAGCCTCTTGAAATGATCATATTACCCATACTTTTGATAAATTCAATAATTAATTTAGTCCTCATTTTACTTAACATTAAAACACCACCTAAGTCCATCGATGAGTCACTTTCTGTTGAAACTGATCACGTGGCTTTCTCTGTTTTTACTCCCACCTCCTTCTCTACCTAATCTTGGTCTCCTTGTTGGCTCCTTCTATTTCCCACAATTCCTTCCACCTTGGTAGATGGTACCATCATTTGCCTGGGTAAATATTCAGTCCAAAATCCTCACAATAATCCTTGTTTCATTTTTTTCCCCTGATATGTCTCATCCAAAACATTACCAGATCTTTCTGGCTGTATCTTTAAATGATATATTTAACTTCCACTTCCATCACCTCCACTGCTACCATCCAAAGTCCAAGTGACCATCTCCCATGAGCTAAAGCAGCAGTTCACAAGTCATCTCTGTGCTTTCATTCTTGCCCTGCTAATTATTGACCGCACTTGAGCAAGAATTACACCTATAACACATCAATCAATCAATCAAATCACACTACCGCTTAACTCTTTACTGTGGCTTTCCATAGCATGTAAGATAAAATCCGAAGTCTTTAATATGCCTCGCAAGAAATGACAATATCTGTTCCCTGCCTTTTTGTCTTCCATCATTTCCTACTTTTTTCTCTCTTTATTCTATCCTGTCAAAACAACCTTCCAGATTATTCCTGCCTCCTGGTCTTCACATTTGCAATTAGCTCAGCCTAGATTACTCTTTCCACTGATCTTGACATCACTCTGAAACTTGCTCAAATATTAGGGCTTTCCCTTATCAAGCTGCCTGAAATGGTCTCTCTCACTCCTCAATCGTTCTCTTTCCCCTTACTAAGCTTTTTATCATAGGAGATATAAGTAAGTGAAATAAACGTTTTAGTTATTTATTTATTTGTTTTCTGCTTTCCACAGTTGAAACTAGACTATAAGTTGCCTGACATGACAGATTTTATATCTTTTTTCATTGCTATAACTCTAGAACTCAGATAAATGGAGGCATATTTTGAGTAACTAGATATATCTTTTCAATAAATGCCTATTGAAGACATTCTTGAGTTTGAAGAAATGATTTTTAAAATATGAATTAATCGTTTATCTCCACCAGTTTTTGACATCCACACCTATGATGATGTGCTAGACCTTTCAACCTATGCTGCCATCTTATAGCTCACTCTTGCAGACCTTTTCATTTATGATTCATCCAGATCCTTCATTTCCATTTACAGAATTCCTCTTGTCTCCATGGTGTGTGTTCTGAGAAATAAGAATAAAATTGTTCTTATGACCTTCTCTTGCTTCATGCGGCACATCCTCATTCATCTGTCGTGATTCACGACAAATGCTGTGTCACCAGGTTGCTCCACAGCTTTCTCAAACTGGATTATATGGACCTTTTATTTGGACTCACAATATATCTCTATTTTAGCACTTGTTTCTAATTTGTAGTCTTGAGTTTAATGTCCTCTAACTGCCACTGGACCATAAGCTCACAGAGAACAGGAAAACAAGTCTTTTTCATCTCTGTGTCCTCAGAACCTAGCACTACTAGACCAGATCAGGAACTTAATAAATGGTTTATGGATGCATGAATGATTACATTTTATTACCAACTTAGGACATTTTTGATGGAATAGGTTATACATTTTTGCCATGTTTTAAAATCTAAAATAGCATCTATATATTGTCCCTCACCACCCAAAATGAGTGCAGCGCTGTGGAAAAAACAAGAAAATTTTGATGTTTCACCAAGCATAACACCACTGGGTCAGAGAGATACAGGGTAGTAAAGTAAAAACAGCACTCAATCCAGAATTAGGAGGACACATTTCTATTATTTTGCCACTAACTGTTACTATTGTTTGGTATAACTCACTTATTTCTCCTAAGACTTGGTTTCTTATTCTCTACTAGAAGAAAGTTAAGATGGGTGCTCTCTAAGATGACATTATTTTGATATTATTTGATAATCAAAAATTTTCACATAAGAACATAGCTTCCTTTAAGTGGTAGGCTTGTTTCCTCTGGATACGTGCTTCTATAAGACTGCGAAGTTTTAAGTTTTGAAAAAACAATTCTCACTAATGCTATAGCATTTAATGAGAAATCCTAGCTCACATCTTGCTCATAGTTCATGTTCAAATGTTGATGGATTGAATCAGGATAATAGCATTAATACTTCTATTCCCAAAGAAAAGAGCCAAAATTATTAGGATACAATTGCTAAGATGCAGGAGAAATTTAAAGATATAGAAAATGGAATTTATTAGTTTTATTGAGCAGGCAAAAGCTTACATGCAATATAATAGATCTTAACTGAAGAATATGTCATAGGTTACTACCTACTGTGTTGCTGTAATATTTGACCTAGAAAGATCCAATGTCACCTGTGAAAAGTAGCTATAGTAGATGGTAAGACAGCTAAGGAATTCAGACTACACGTTGTATGTTGGCCACACCCAGTCTAGCAAGATTTACATGCCCATTTTACTTTAGAAAGTTTATGATATAATATTTCTTTTGTCAAAAAAGGATCATTTCCAAACAAATATGAAAAAGGTGAAAAAAAAGCTCTCTGATTAACAAATTGCATATTGTTTGATGACATTGTTTGAAAAGCAAAAATACTTAGCTGCAAATACAGGTGTACCAGACACAAAAAAAAATGTCCATTAGATTTAGCTCAGACTTTTATTAAAATGTGCTATATTTAGACGTGCTCTTTAGTGTGAACTTCAGACTGTATATAAATAACATAGGAAGGAATCAGGGAACAGCTGTAAATATATAATTAAGAAACTGGTTACATTCTGGAAGGAATTGTTTTTGCTTTTTTCCACCGGTCATTTTCCAGCTTTATCAGTCCCTGGCCAGAGCTCCAGCCATGCAAGGAATTGAGTTCTTGAGAAGTGAATTACTTGAGGATTACAGATAAGTTGAGAATATGGGGTCAGTGGTACAGGCAGCAGAGGGACGTATCTAATGTGCTCACGTCAACATAACTACACTGGTAAATCTTGAGGGCCCGTTATTGCCAGGGACAGAAACAGGTCTCCAGGGTATGTTCCATATGTGCCCAATGTTTCAAATATACCATTAAATCAGCAGTATTTACAACAAAATACAATGTGACAATTTAAAAATAGGTGATTACATGATGAGACATACCAAATTCTCAGTCGTTCCACAAGACGTTTCCATAGCATAGTAATCCAAAGGCAGTATTTAAAAAGCATTAGTTCATCACTGGATTTTTTGTGAAATGAAACTTAGAAATTTACACTTTGCTGTTCACCCAGTAGTTTCTATTTGCATTATACACATAAGTGATAACATATACCATATAGACACACTAAATATGAGAATAAGAGTTTTAACTTTTCTACTTATGAAACTAGCAAAGGAAAATCTATACAGTGTAAATACCCATTTTGTTCTAGATGTTAGACACATGGAAAGTTGTTGATATCCTGTAGTCCCAGATACCTGTGAGGCTGAGGCAGGAGAATCGCTTAAACCTGAGAGGCGGAGGTTGCAGTGAACCATGATTGCACCACTGCACTCCAGCCTGGTGACAGAGCAAGATTCCATCTCAAAAAAAAAAAAAAAGATTTAATGACTCTTCCACTGCCCTAAAGGGTGAGTCCCAGACCAGGCAGTTTTCATCACAAACTGATGTGAGAGCCCTTGGGCCTTAAGGGAATACTGGAGGTACTCTAGCAATACTCTCTCTGGCCTGTGGTGGTGGTACCACAGGGTGATGCTTTTTGCCTTTGGAAAGGAGAGAGAAGAATGGGAAGGACTGCATCTTGTGGTTTGAGTGCCAGCTCAGCCACAGTACAATAGAATGCAAGGTGGAGTTCTGAGGTTTTTGACTCTAGTCCCTGATTCCTGGAGGATGGCAATTCTGGACCCACCTAGGACCTGGAGTAACTCATCACTTGAAGGGAAGAACACAGGTCTGGCTGGTTTGACACCTGCTGATTGTAGAACCCCAGGACCTTGAACAAACACAGGCAGTAGACAGGGAGTGGTTACAGCAGGCCTTGGGCAACACCCAGTGCTGTGCCAGCTTCAGGTCTGACCCAGCACAGTCTTAGTGGTGGCAGCCAAGGGGTACTTGTGTCACTCCACCCCCAGCATTAAGTGGCTTAGTACAGAGAGAGACACTCCATTTGTGTGGGAGGAAGAAGAAAGAGAACAAGAGTTTTCACCCAGTAATCCAGAGAATTCTTTCAGATGTTATCCAAGACCATCAAGGTGGTATGTCTATGACTCTGCAAGAATGACAGAATTATTGGGCTTGCAGTGTGCCTTAAAGCTGTTACAGCTTAGATCACAATACCCAAGTCCTTTTGAATATCTGGAAAGCCTTCCCAAGAAGGATGGGGACAAACAAGCTGAGACAGTGAAGACTAGGATAAATACCTAGCTTTTTAATGCCCAGACACCCAAGAGCATCTACTAGTATCAACACCATCCAGGAAAACATGACTTCACAAAAGGAATTAAATAAGGTACCTGGAACCAATTCTAGTGAAACAGAGATATGTGACTTTTCAGACAGAGAATTCAAAACTTTTCAGACAGAGAATTCAAAATAGCTGTTTTGAGTAAACTCAAAGAAATTCAAGATAAAGCAGAGAAGCAATTCAGAATTCTATCAGGTGAATTTAACAAAGAGATTAAAGTAATTATATATTAATTAAAAATACTAGTTATATATTCTACAATTAATTATTAATCTATTTTTAATTATTTTAACTAAAAAGAATCAAGCAGAAATTCTGGAGTTGAAAAATGTAATTGGCATACTGAAGAATGCATCAGTCTTATAATAGCACAAGTGATCACGCAGAGGAATTAGTAAGCTTGAAGACAGGTTATTTGAAAATATATAGTCAGTGAAAACAAAAGAGGAAATAATAATTTTTTAAAATAAAGCCCATCTACAGGATCTAGAAAGTAGCCCCAAAAGGGAAATCTAAGTTATAGGCCTTAAAGAGGAGGTAGAAAAAGAGATGGGGTAGACAGTTCATTCAAAGGTGTAATAACAAAAAAATACTAGGGATAGATATCTATGTCCAAGTACAAGAAGGTTATGAAACACTAAGCAGATTTAACCCAAAGAAGACTAGCTCAAGGCATTTAATAATCAAACTCCAAAAGGTCAAGGATAAAGAAAGGATTCTAAAAGCAATAGGAGAAAAGAAACAAATAGTAGGCAATGGAGCTCTGGTATGTCTTGCAGCAGACTTTTCAGTTGAAACCTTACAGACCAGGAGAGAGTGGCATGACATATTTAAGGTGCTGAAAAAAAAAAAGAACTTTTACCCTAAAATAACAAATCTGGTGAAAATATTATTCAAATATGAATGAGAAATAAAGACTTTCCTAGACAAACAGAAGCTTAGAGATTTTATCGACACCTGACCGGTCCTATGAGAAATGCTAAAGGGAGTACTTCAGTCAGAAAGAAAAGGATATTAATGAGCAATAAGAAATCACCTGAAAGTACAAACTCACTGGTGGTATTGAGTACACAGAAAAACATGGAATATTATAGTCTAGTAACTGAGATGTAAAATACTGATTCTAAGTAAAAAGACTAAATGATGGACCAATCAAAAATAATACCTATAACAGTTTTTGAAGACATAGAGAGTATAATAAGATATAAATAGAAACAACAAAACATTAAAAAGCAGAAGGATAAAGGTAAGACATAGAGATTTTATTACTTTTGCTTGTTTATTTATGCAAACAGAGTTAGTTATTAAACTAACTTAAAATAATGGGTTATAAGATAGTATTTAGAAGCTGCATGGTAATTACAAACCAAAAAACATAAAATGGAAGCACACAAAATAAAAAGTAAGAAGCTAAATTATACCACCTTCACTAAAGAAAGACAGGAAGGAAGAAAAGAAGGAAGAAAATGCCAAAAAAAGAAAAAAAGAAAACAAGTAACAACATGGCAAAAGTCTTCCTACTTATCAATAATAACATTGAATATAAATGAACTAAACTCTCCAATTAAAAGACATACTGTAGCTGAATAGAGGAAAAAGAAAAACTCAATGATCTGTTGCCTACAAGAAACACACTTCACCTATAAAGAGACACATAGACTGAAAATAAAGGGATGGAAAAAGATATATTCCATGCCAATTGAAGCCAAAAAAGAAAAAGAGTAGCTATACTTAAATCAGACAAATTAGATTCTATGACAAAACTGTAATAAGAGACAAGGGTCACTGTATAATGATAAAGGGGTCATTTCAGCAAGAGGATGTAACAGTTTTAAATACATGTGCGTTCAACACTGGAGTGTCCAGATATGTAAAACAAATATTATTAGAGCTAAAGAGAGAATTGGGCCCCAATACCATAATAACTGAGGAATTCAACATGCCCCCTTCAGCACTGTACAGATCTTCTGGACGGATAATCAACAAAGAAACATCAGACTTAATCTGAACTGTAGACTGAATGGATTTAACACATATTTACAGAGCATTTCATCCAATGGCTGCAGATCACACATTCTTTTCCTCAGTATGTGGATAATTCTCAAGGATAGACCATTTGTTAGGTCACAAAATGAGACTTAAAACATACAAAAAATTAAAATAATATTAAGCATATTCTTTGACCACAATGGAATAAAACTAAAAATTAACAACAAGGAATTTTTGACATTCTACAAATACAGGAAAATTAATATATTCCCGAATGGGCCAATGAGTAAATTAAGAAGGAAATTGAAAATTGTCTTGAAACAAATGATAAAGGAAACACAGCATACCACAATCTATGTCCTACAATAAAAGCAGTACTAAGAGGGAAGTTTATAGCTATAACTGCCTACATCAAATAAGAAGAACAACTTCAAATAAACAACCTAGTAATACAGCGTAAAGAACTAGAAAAGCAAGAGCAAACCAAACTTAAAATTAGTAAAAGAAAGAAATGATAAAGATCACAGCATATATAAATAAAATTGAAATGAAAACAATACAAAAGACCAATGAAACAAAAAATTGGTGTTTTGCAAAGTTAAACAAAATTGACAAACTTTTAGCTAGACTATGAATAAAAGATCCAAATAAATAAAATTGGAGATGAGAAAGGAGACATTACAACTGATACTACAGACATCAAAAGGATTATTAATGGCTACAATCAGCAACTATATGCCAATAAATTGGAAAAGCTAGGAGAAATAGACAAATTCCTAGACACATACAACCTATAAGATTTATCCAGGAAGAAATCCAAAACCTGAAGAGACGAATAACAAGTAACAAGAACAAAGCCATAGTGAAAACTCTGCCAACAAGAAAAGCATGCCAGGCATGGTGGCTCAAGCCTGAAATCCCAGCACTTTGGGAGGCCAAGGCGGGTGTATCACTACCAATGTTGAATGTAAATGGCCTAAATCCTCCAATTAAAAGATACAGAATGGCAGAATGGATAAAAATCCATTAACCAAATATCTACTACCTTCAAGAGACTCACCTAACTCATGAGGACTCACATAAACTTAAGGTAAAGGGTTTTGTGTGTGTGTGTGTGTGTGTGTGTTTTTTCCCTTGGTGATTCCAGCAATGCAGTTTATTAAATAAAATTAAAAAGTGACTATTCCTATGAAAGAGCATCAAAAACTAGTTTTGAGAAAGAAGATGAAAGGCTCAATCTCTAACTCCTGGATGCCAGGAAGCAGAGTTTTTCAGAATCAAAAACAAATGAAGAGCTCACAGCCCCACCCCTCAGGGGTCACATAAGTTGGTATTGTTGCTTATAACTAATTCATGATTTAAGCCTTTTCTTTACCCAAAACTAAAACTAACAACATAACACTCTCCAAAATACAAATACCCTGAGATAGATCAATAGAAAAATACCACAATTCTAAACATATATGCACCTAACACTGGAGCTCCCAAATTTATAAAGGAATTATTACTAGACCCAAGAAATGAGACAGATGGCAACACAGTAACAGTGGGGGCTTCAATACTTCACTGACAGCACTAGACAGTTCATCAAGACAGAAAGTCAACAAAGAAATAATGGCTATAGCCCAGGTACTGTGGCTCATGCCTTTAATCCCAGCAATTGGGAGGCTGAGGCAGGTGGATCATCTGAGGTCAGAAGTTCAAGACCAGCCTGGCCAACATGGTGAAACCCCGTCTCTACTAAAAATACAAAAAATTAGCCAGGTGCGCAGGTGGGTATTCCCAGCTACTTGGGAGGCTAAGGCAGGAGAATCACTTGAACCCTGAAGGTGGAGGTTATAATGATTCAAGATTGTGCCACTGCACTCTAGCCTGGCCAAGAAGAGCAAAACTCTGTCTCAATAATAATAATAATAGACATAAACTATACTCTAGAACAAATATACTTAACAAATAATTACAGAACATTCTACCCAACAACTGCAGAATATACATTCTCTTCTTCAACACATAGAATGTTCTCCAAGATAGACCATATATGATAGGTTACAAAACAAGTCTTGATAAATTTAAGAAAATAAACAATATATCAGGTATTCTCTCAGACCACAGTGGAATAAAACAGGAAATTAACTCCAAAAGGAACTCTCAAAACTTTACAAATACCTGGAAATTAAATCACCTGTTCCTGTTCCTGTATGATCATTGGGTGAACAATGAAATCAAGATGAAATTTTAAAATTGAGCTGAGTGATAATAATGATACAACTTAACAAAACTTCTGGGATACAGCAAAAGTAGTGCTAAGAGGACAGTTCATAGCATCAAAAAGTCTGAAAGAGCACAAATAAATAATCTAGGTCACACCTCAAGGAACTAGAGAAACAAGTACAAACCAAATGCAAACCCAGCAGAAGAAAAGAAATAACAAAGAACAGAGCAGAACCAAATGAAATGCAAACAAAAAAAAATACAAAAGATAAATGAAAAAATCTGGTTCTTTGTAAAGATAAACAGAATTGATAGACCATTAGCAAGATTAACCAAGAAAAAAAGAGAGAAGATCCAAATGAGCTCAATTAGAAATGAAATAGAAGACATTGCAATGAATACCACAGAACTATAAAAGATCATCCAAGGCTACTATGAACATCTTTACAAACTAAAAATCTAGTGTAGATGGATAAATTCCTGGAAATATACAACCCCCAAGATTAAATCAGGGAGAAATAAAGATTTTAAACAGACCAAAAACAAGGAGTGAAATTGAAGAAGCAGTAATAAAAATTGCCAACAAAAAAGTCCAGAATCAGGTGGATTCACAGCTATATTCTATCAGATATTCAAAGAAGAATTGGTACCAATCTTACTGAAACTGTTCCAAAAGATAGAGAAGGAGAGAATTCTCCCTAATCATTCTGTGAATATAGTATCGCCCTAATACCAAAACCAGGAAAGGACATAACAGGAAAAGAGAATTACAGACCAATATTGCGGATGAACATAGATGCAAAAATCCTCAACAAATTAATAGCTAACCAGATATCCACAGCATACCAAAAAGATACTATACTCTTATCCAGTGGGTTTTATACCAGAGATGCAGGAATGATTTCACATACACAACTTAATAAATACGATGCATCACATAAACAGAATTAATAACAAAAATCATGTGAGTATCTCAATAGCTAAGAAAAAGCATTTGACAAAATCCAGCATCCTTTTGTTATTAAAACTTTCAGCAAAAATGGCATAAAAGGGACATAACTCAAGGTAATAAAAGCCATCTATGACAAACCCACAGCCAACGTTATACTGAGTGGGAAAAACTTAAAAGCATTGCCCCTGAGAACTGTAATAAGAAAAGGATGCCCACTCTCACCACTTCTATTTCACATAGTACTGGAAGTCTTAGCCACAGCAAGCAGACAAGAGAAAGAAATAAAGGCATGAAAATTTGTAAAGAGGAAATTAAAATTTCACTGTTCACAGATGACATGATCATATACCAAGAAAACCTAAAGATTCATCCAAAAAATCTTAGATATGATAAATTAATTTAGTAAAGTTTCATGATACAAAACCAATGTACACAAATTAGTAGCACTGCTATACACCAACAATAACCAAGCTGAGAAACAAATCAATAACTCAATCCCTTTTACAACAGCTGCAAGTAATAATAACAATAATAAAATAGTTAGGACTATACCTAACCAAGGAGATGAAAGATCTCTACAAAGTAAACTACAAAACACTGCTGAAAGAAATCATTAATGACAGAAACAAATGGAAACACATCCCAATGCTCATGGATGGGTAGAATCAATATTGTGAAAATGACCATACTGTCAAAATCAGTCTACAAATTACAATTCCCATCAAAGTACCATCATGATTCTTCATAGAACTATAAAAAGCAATCCTAAAGTTCATATGAAATCAAAAACAAGCCTACATAACCAAAACAAGTCTAAACTAAAAGAACAAATCTGGAGGCATCACATGACCTGAATTCAAACTATACTACAAGGCTATAGTGACCAAAACAGAATGGTACAGTTATAAAAATAGTCATATAGATCAATGGAACAGAATAGCGAATCCAGAAATAAAGCCAAATATTTAAAGCCAACTGGTCTTTGACAAAGCAGACAAAAACATTAAGTAGAAAAAGGATACCCTATTCAACAAATGGTGCTGAGAGAATTGGCAAGCCACAAGCAGAAGAATGAAGCTGGATCCTCATTGTTTACCTTCTGTAAAAAATCAACCCAAGATTGATCAAAGACTTAACTCTAAGTCCTGAAACCATAAACATTCTAGAAGATAACATCAGAAAAGTTCTTCTCAACATTGGCTTAGGCAAAAAGTTCTTGACAAAGAATCCAAAAGCAAATACACCAAAAACAAAGATAAACAAATGTGACCTAATTAAACGATAAGCTTCTGCACAGCAACATAATCAGCAGAGTAAGCAGACACCCCACAGTGGGAGAGAATCTTTGCAAACTACATATCTGACAAAGGACTAATCCTCCAGAATCTACAAGAAATTCAAACAAATCAGCAAGAAAAAAGATCCCATCAAACAGTGAGAATAGGGCATGAGTAGAGAATTTGCAAAAAAAAGATACACAAATGCCATGGTGGTTTGCTGCCTCCATCCCCCCCCATCACCAGTGTTAGGTATTTCTCCTAATGCTATCCCTCCCCTACCTCCCCATCCCCCAATAGGCCCCAGTGTGTGATGTTCCCCTCCCTGTGTCCATATGCTCTCATTGTTGAACACCCACTTATGAGTGAGAACATGCAGTGTTTGGTTTTCTGTTCTTGTGTCAGTTTGCTGAGAATGATGGTTTCTAGCTTCATCCATGTCCCTGTAAAGGACAAAAAAACTCATCGTATTTTATGGCTGCATAGTATTCTATGGAGTATATGTGCCACATTTTCTTTATCCAGTCTATCCTTGATGTGCATTTGGGTTTCTTAAAGTATAATAATAATTACAAAAAGATATACAAATGGCCAACAAACATATGAAAAAATGCTCTGTGTCACTAATTATCAGGGAAATGTAAATCAAAACCACAATTAGATACCACCTGATATGGTTTGGCTGTGTCCCCATCCAAATCTTATCTTGAATTGTAGTTCCCATAACCCCCACTTGTGTGTCATGGGAGGGACCAGGTGGAAATAATTGGATAATGAGGGTGGTTTTCCTAAACCTGTTCTTGTGATAGTAAGTTAGTTCTCATGAGATCTGATGGTTTTATAAGGGGCTTTTCCACCTTTGCTTTGCTCTTGTTTTCCCTATTGCTGCCCTGTAAAGAGGTGCTGTCCATCATGATTGTAAGTTTCCTGAGGCTTCCTCAGCCACGTGAAACTGTGAGTCAATTAAAACTCTTTAATCTGTAAATTGTCCAGTCTCAGGTATTTCTTCAAAGCAGCATGAGAATAGACTAATACAGCAAATTGGTACTGGGTAGTTGGGTGCTGCTGTAAAGATACCCAAAAATGTGGAAGCAACTTTGGAACTGGATAAAAGGCAGAGATCTTACCTGGCATATTCCAAATTTAAACCTTTTTTTAAAAGAATTTTAATATACTTAAGGATTTAGATATATTTAATATGCCTTAATCCATTGCAGAATATTCTTGTTGATGTTAAAGTTGGTCCTTCTTTGGCCCTGGGTGTTTTTGAACTGCCCTCAGTCTCTAATTGCTTATTTTGTTCTACTGGGATATGTTCCTGGCTCATCTTTCATCTTGCACATTTCCAACCATAGAAGCCATCATTTCTCCAGGAATCCTAGTTTTATCTTAGAGGAAATAGTATTTAGTGACGACAGTCTGGTGTATGAGGTTAGTCCTTGTCTCGGAGCTTTTTCAGGACACAGAGGCAAGACATGTGCCACATTTAAAATTAGATAACATTATCGTAGGTTCTTAGTGATGCTTTTAACTAAAATTTAAAAGTATATGGAGCTTTTATTTAACCTTATCTATTTTATATCTGCTTCTTTTCTTGCACTGAAATTTTCAGGGTCAAAATCACCAAGATAATTACTCACTTGCTTTATCCCACATGTACAGAACATTTCAATAGCAGAGAATACAATGTCTAATTTTGCCTAAAAGGTCAGGGTGAAAGGAACATTTGTTGACAAGATGAGGATACATAATCTGATTAGAGAAAACACCATATAGGAAGACCCAGAGGCTTGAGAGGGAGCATAGTTCATTTAGGAAAGAGAAAATCCTGTTCCACCAGAGGAACGATGGCTGACAAAGTCAGGAAAACGTTGGAACATAATGAGCCTGATATGCAACGCTGCAGATGTTAGAGCACCAACCAGACACAAAAGCTACTTTTGTTTTGTTGTTTTGTTTTCTGGAGATATCTTGTGTTTGTTTTCAATAAAAATATTACTTTCCTATTTTATCTTCAGAAGAACTTAGGGATGAGAAAAGAGCAGGGGTTGCCTTAAGGATAGCTCTCCTTAACTCTGTTCTATACCAGCTCAGTGAAAAGACCAGTTAAGTGGAGCTCAATTATTTTCTGACATTTGGAGAAGTATTTGCATACTAATGATCCAGGGTCCCGATTGTTTTTTTCCCCACAGAGGACAAAGTGTGGACCATAGTGTCTCATGACTTGCAGATGCAGACGACTGTGGTCGGCTACAACCCAGAAAAATACTCAGTGACACAGCTCGTTTACAGTGCCTCCATGGACCAGATAAGTGCCATCACTGACAGCGCCGAGTACTGCGAGCAGTATGTCTCCTATTTCTGCAAGATGTCAAGGTTGTTGAACACCCCAGGTAGGCTGAGAATGGAATGTTACTTTTAATTACTATCTCAGCTGGTGCTTGGAATTACCTAAACAATCCAACAGGTGTGGTTCATTATCTTATAGTCCAGTCTTCAGTGGGAAGGAAACTGTAAATAAGTAAAATAGAATCATTTGGTTTGTTTTCTGGGGAATGAAGCTAAGGAAGAATGATTTTGAAGAAAAAGTAGTCCATTGTTTTAAACTTGTGGATTTTAAAATTTTATATGGATATATGTTCCTAGTGCTTAATTATCAGTCGTGGCTGTGGGACAAAGTTTATCAGAGCTCCCTGTGGACATTCAAGCAATTCCCTTCGATATCCTCAGGTGTCTTTATGGTAAAGATGAAAGCATTCTAAAGGTTGTCTACAGCCAAATAGATTGTAGAATAGCCATAGAATTCAGAGCTCCTTCTTTCCAGTAGTCACTTCATGAACTCCAAGAACTCGAGCCAGATTTATTTTTCATGATGGTCAACTTCTGGCAATGTGCTAGTGTGTGTGAGTGTGCGCATGCAAACACACATACATGTGTGTGAAAGACTGTGTCAGGTACGTAGAGAATAGAGAGCTTCCAAAAGACATACTGGAAATAACTTTACTGCAACAAGTCTCATATGCTCTGGGAATCTTGGCAGTAAATTGGAGATGTTGTCAGAAAACTGCATCTCTGTATCTGTAGTAAAACACAGTGGAAATAAACACGTGCTTCTAGTCAAGGAAACATGAGTTCATAATTTCCAACCTTACGACTTCCCAAGTATGTGACTTTGGGGGAGTTAATTGACCTCTTTTTAACATTTCATCTTAATTGACAAATAAAATTGTCTATGTCTATCATGTACAACACGTTTTAAAACGTATATTTATTGTGGAATGGCTAAATCAGACTAACATATATCAGTCTTGCCACATATATTCATTATTTTTTGCGAAGTCCTTAAAATCCACACTTAGCAATTTTCATGATACAATAAATACATTGCTATTAACTATAGTCACCACATTGTACAATGGATCTTTTGATATTAAGCCTCAGTTTCCAGTGTCTTTTTCTGTCAAACAGAAATCATAATGCCTACTTTGGTGCGATGGTGAGAATTTCATGAGGTAATATACTAAGCACTTATAAGGCTTGATACACATAAGGACATGATTAAGTAGCAAGTAGTATATTGATTTTTTTTTAATTCATGTTAAGCAACTTTGTGCTATGTCAGAGACCAATGGGCTGTTGGATACCCCAAAACAGCAATGAATTGAAAGCAGTGTTGTAGGGAGTAGTTTACAGAGAAGAGTTATGAGCAAATAGTAATACGGCTCCAATGACTGGAGGAACACTAGGATTCTTAATCTCGCGCCGAATTAGGTAAAACGACACAGACACATGGGGAGTGGTTTTAAGAAGAGGAGAATTTAATAGGCAAGAAAGAAGGAAGGAAGAAGAAAACAGCTCCCCCATACAAAGACAGAGAGAGGAGATTCCAATGAGAGAAAACTGTGTTGTGTTGGAATAGCAGCTGCTTATATGAGGATGGAGGAGGTAGTACCTGATTTGCATAGAGCTCAGGGGATTGGTGTGACCTGGCATGTTATTCACCACATAGCCGGCCAAAAAACTGGCCCTCCCACCCTAGCCTTTCATATGCAAATGAAGGGTGTGCCATGATGCTCTACACAGGTGCTGTGTGGGGGTGGCTATGTTGCCAGGTACAAGTGAGAGCAAGGGCAAGAGGAGGGAAGGAATTGCCCTGTTTCTGTGGACCCAGTTTCTAATGGCTGATTTGCATATCAAAGCTTGCCAGCCTGACTCTAAGACCCTGCACTTTCCTGCTAGACAAGAAACGTTTCTGGAGCTGCTTTAAAAGAAACAAAAACTTTCCAAGGACCCCTTTTCCTCTCTATCGACCTAAAATAATTTTGTAATAACTCCTACAACGTTGTGAAAATCTGAGTGCTTGAATGTGCAAAGCCTTGTGTTCGAATTTTAGACAGAGTATCCTCTAAGAAATAATGTTAGAAAGGAAGGGTGGGAGTAGACTGG